>OU745250.1:10000000-20000000 GCA_916618015.1 Xestia c-nigrum
CTTCGGTCTTCTGTATAACCTGCTGAAGCGTATGTGTATATGGTCCACGGTGCTAAAGCCTTTTCGGAAACCGGCTTGTTCGGGTGGCTGTAAATCGTCAAACCTGCGCGCGAGACGATTCGTGATGACTCTTGAAAACAACTTGTAGACATGGCTAAGTGAGATGGGCCTGTGATTCTTCAAAGGGCCTTAAGTACCGGTTTTCCACCCGCCTTCAGGAGTTCGGCCGTAATTCTGTCATCACCCGGTGCGTTGTTGTTTTTGAGCTGATTCTGAGCCAGCCTAACAGCCTCGTACAGGCTGACGTCCGGGATGTCTTCGGTATAATGTCGGGTTAGTCTAGCTCTTGGGTCGTTGCTGTCGACAATGGGTTTGCTGGTTGTTATGTACAACTGTCCATAGAAGCTCTCGATCTCCCTCAGTAGCTCCGGTTTGGCGGATTAGATCCTGCCATCGTCGGTCTTCAGTTTCGTGAGCAGGCTCTGCCCAATAGCCAGATCTCTTGAAAACACCTTGGAACCTTTGTTCCGCTGGATCGCGTCTTTAATGCGTTCGGTATTAAAGCGGCGGTGGTCACTCTTCAAGGATTTAGAGATCTGTCTATTGGGCTGCCGGTATTTCGACGCCTCGTCTGAAGACTGCAGAATCATCTCACGCCGCTCCTTCATGAGCGTACTGTAATGGAAGTACTTTGTCGAAAAATTTGTTCAAGGTCATAAGTACAGGTTGTGAAATTTTTTACTCGCCTGCGCCAGAACAAAGACAGGGTTATTTTCTCTGCATTTATCATTCCGTGGCATGAGATGTTTTTTTTTGTGTGGGATACCCCACAGCGTAACAAAAATAAGAATCATAAGAATACGACAGGGTGGCAACAGTTCTGCACAGGCAGAACTAACGGTACCTACTTAACAATCTCTAGCATCAGTGTTTTGATATATTGTGCAATCAGCTGATATTGACACTTACCTCCTCTAACCTCTATAACCTAACAATCACACAACATATTATTATGATAGTTAAGAAGTAGGTACAAATAAAACCCAGTTTAGTTTTAACTAACTTTATTTAGAAATAACATTACTTCCTCATACATTCGTGTCAACATTTGATTAAGGATTCTTGGCAGGTACTGCCTTAGCTACCACTTTCAATTATTTACGACTTGGCCAGAGTTTCGGCTTTAGCCACAACTTCCTCAATGGGTCCCACCATGTAGAATGCTATTTCTGGTAGATGGTCATACTCGCCCTGCAGGATTTTAGAGAAGCCCTTGATAGTTTCCTCAAGGGGCACCAGTTTGCCAGCATGTCCAGTGAACACCTCAGCCACCTGGAAAGGCTGAGACAAGAACCTCTGGATCTTACGTGCACGAGACACAGTCAGCTTATCTTCCTCAGACAATTCATCCATACCCAGGATAGCAATGATGTCCTGGAGTGACTTGTAGTCCTGAAGAATCTTCTGAACGCCACGTGCAACGTTGTAGTGCTCAGCTCCAATAATGTTGGGGTCCATAATACGGGAGGTGGAATCCAGAGGGTCCACAGCGGGGTAGATACCCAGCTCAGCAATGGCACGGGACAGTACAGTGGTGGCGTCCAAATGAGCGAAGGTGGTGGCCGGAGCAGGGTCAGTCAAGTCATCAGCTGGCACGTAGATAGCCTGTACAGAGGTGATGGATCCTTTCTTGGTGGTGGTAATACGCTCCTGCATGGTACCCATGTCAGTGGCCAGGGTGGGTTGGTAACCTACGGCGGAGGGAATACGACCCAGCAGGGCAGACACCTCAGAACCAGCCTGGGTGAAACGGAAAATGTTGTCAATGAACAGCAGCACATCCTGTCCCTCCTGATCACGGAAGTACTCGGCGACGGTCAGACCAGTCAGAGCGACACGGGCACGCGCGCCAGGGGGCTCGTTCATCTGTCCGTACACCAGCGATACCTTGGAACTCTTGTCCTTCAGGGAGATGACTCCTGACTCAATCATTTCTTGGTACAAGTCGTTACCCTCGCGGGTGCGCTCGCCCACTCCCGCGAACACGGAGTAACCACCGTGCGCCTTGGCGACGTTGTTGATCAGCTCCATGATGAGTACAGTCTTGCCGACTCCGGCGCCGCCGAACAGGCCGATCTTGCCTCCCTTGGCGTAGGGCGCCAGCAGGTCGACGACCTTGATGCCAGTGACGAGAATCTCCTGCTCCACAGACATGTCCACGAACGCGGGCGCCTCGGCGTGGATGGCGGCGGTCTTGTCGGTGGGAATGGGGCCGCGCTCGTCGATGGGCTCACCGATGACGTTGATGATGCGGCCGAGGGTCTCTACGCCCACGGGGATACGGATGGGAGAGCCGCAGTCGAATACGGGCTGGCCGCGGACCAAACCTTCGGTACCGTCCATGGCGATGGTGCGGACGGTGTTCTCTCCCAAGTGCTGCGCCACCTCCAGCACAAGCCGGGGTTGACGGTTCTCGACCTCCAAGGCATTTAGGATGGGTGGAAGGTTGTCTTCGAACTGTACGTCTACGACAGCACCGATAACAGCGACTATCTTACCTTCAGCCTTGCGTCCTGCAGCCGCTTTGCCCGCATAATCTCTTTTGTTGATGGCGGTCACTGTTGCGATTTTGCCACATTCTGTGAGGGTTTTTTCAGCTACGGACTTTACGGCTAAAAGGCCGCTTCCAATCCGACTTGCAGCTCCCAACATTTTTATTCTTTTAATGCACTTGGGCGATATTCGGCGCCCGCTCGTAAATTATGTAACCTTAAAAATAACTATAGACACGAAATCTCAAAACGTGAAATTATTGAACGGGCCAGCTAGTGTTGTCACTACGTTGTCTATGATAATTGATAATGATAATGGTCATTTATTTTCTTTTTAGCTTGAAAAATTGAAATAAAATATTTTTTATTTAAGAATTTGTTCCAAAGTCATGAAATTGGGTTGGTAAATTTACAGCTTGAGCAGATAATAAGCAATCTTGGTCTTGATCTTAGCTCAGAAAATCGGGGTAGGAAAGTGTGTTCTGTGGATTTTTATTTCATGACCTCCATGAAAATAAATTTGACATTATTTAGATTTTGACACTGTCATCATGTCAAAGTCAAATTAATTAAAGCAAGCAAAAGCAAAATGTCGAAGTCAGCGTTGCCAGACCGTACCAAAAAGTACGGTTTTCCGTACTATTCATCACACAATCGTACCACAACCGTACCTCAGTGTAGACCGTACCTTTTTCGTACCTTTTCTATACTAGTGATTTATTTTTCACTACAAAGGGTAAAAAAATAATATATACAAACTCGTAAAATATTTATAAACTCGTGTTAACTTAAATTATTATTTTACGATTACAGTCTATCGAGAAAGTAATAGAAAATAATGAGACTCATACTTTCTTCAACTTTCTGTCACATTTGACACTAAAATAATTGGACACAAATTACTTAAATGGAATTTTCTTAGTTCCTAATAAACAACTTTGTTTTAGCTGTAGAATATGAGTAGACATGAGAGCATGTATATTTTTCAAAATTCTAGCGAAACTTTAAGGGTCTGAATACTTCTGCAAGAATTAGATCAGTTTTTTTTCTTCGAGTTGCGATTGATTCGAACTTCGATTTATAAAGTTTTTTTAGACCGAAAAATATCAAATTACATCAATTTTTTTTTACCGGTATTATAATTCAATTAAACAAAATTATTGTTATTTCGTTTCAAGTTTCTGACAGGTATGTAAACAACAGAATTTTGCACACTTGTTTAAAAACAATAAAATAAAACAATACTTTTTGTTCCTTTAAATACAGAGTGTAAACCACCTCATCACAAAGCCGTTAACCAAGCATTCTGTACATTAAACTAAGTAAATACGCAAAAATTATTGCAGGGAAACAACTTTTTTTTTTGAGGTTATAAATTATGTTTTGTGGTAGAACTTAATGTAACGCACTTAAAACACTGTGCTGATGGATGCATTGGGTCGTGGAGGTGTTAGAAGTCAAAATTTGACAAAAACTTTTCAAAAAGTTGTAACTTTGACCCCCCATATCTCCGTAACTAGGTTCCCAGGTATGGTGCAGAACAAAAAAATGATCGCAATGATGGGGAGAACATGTGCTTACCGGCTTTGTGAAGAGGTGTTTTACACCCTTTATAAAGAATAATATCGCTTCATATCTGAACTTCCTCATCACGTTATTCCTATGATAAATTATTATCAAAAAAAAAACATTGCATCATTAACGAATTTAATGACTTTACTTCATTTTCTTATTGATTTACAAATGTATTTGTTCGATATTGGCAATCGACAAAAATGTTCTACTTTACCATATCGCTTTGAATATTCGCTTCCTTATCGCTTTTTTTCCAACCTATGGTCGCAGAAAAAAAAAACATCTAGTTCTTGCAGGCCCCGTATTCACAAAGGTTCGACTCGTTTCCGATTCGACAACTCGTATATCTGTCTTCTTCTGGCATTACAAAAACGACCGAGATAACATACGACTTCCCGAATCGGAAGCGAATCGAAGCGTTGTGAATACGGGGGCAGAAGTATCCCGACCCAACCGTACCTTGAAGTTAGAAACCGTACCTTTTCAGAAAGCCAGCCGTACTCTTTTAGGAAATCATACTGGCAACACTGGTCGAAGTGAAGATTTTTGAATGGTTCAATTATAAATTATATTATATTAAATAGTATGTTTCGATCACGCGCTTTATCTCGCGTAGGTGTTACAAATTATCTTGAATGTATTAGACTAACATAATATCGAGTCAACACTTCTAACCATAAGACTATATTTTGGTACTCCCAAAGTTAGTTTGGTATTTAGTAATAAACATACCAAGTATATTTCCAGATGCTGTGGCAGCAGCGAGTCCATATCAAAACGAATTATGCAAGACCATGCGCTAGTGGGTTGTTTATTATCAAAGAAAACACAAGAAATCTAAATACTGTGACTGTAGAAGATAGCTATGTCAAAAAGTTCATGAATGCCGTCGGATGGATGGACCAATCTAGAACGGTATTTGTTTTTTTTTAGTACTGGGAGACTGTTGAATTGGCAGTAATTGAGGGTAAAATGGTAATCCAGTTTTTTCCCTAACAAGCCGATTGCAGTGCAAAGGCATCCTTCCACTCGCTGCCATTTCCAAGATTGGAAATCTTTAATTAATTCGTTTTTTAGTGATATTTCCTTTTACTTTTGTAGATTTTATGAGAAAGGGTAATGTCTCTATGTTTTTTAAATAATGTTATCTTCAAGTATATCTCACTAAGCCTAATATTAATTTACTCATTTTCCAGCGGTTGAAACTAACAGGATACTTCCTGTATGAATGTATACCTGAAAATGTGACTTATCCTGAATGGTTTGAAAGCCTAGAGCTGCCTGACACGTTTGCATCATGGTTTACCATCACAGAGCTGCATGTATGGCTACTCATGGTCCGCTATATGGCAGAAGATGTCATGCTACCTACTGGTGAAAAGAAGAAATATATTAAGGGTGATGGCCACTTTGTGAGGAATTGTATCATTGAGGCTCTGTGGGCAGATGTTGCAAATAAAATTAAACTGTTGGAGGTAAATCAAATTAAACTATTTATCTTTAATCAGATCTGTCACAACAGTTATGCTAAGTTTAGACTTTTGTAGAATTACCAACTCTTGACTCTGGGTCAAGGATTCATCATCATCATTATCATCTCAGTCGAAAGATGTCCACTGCTGGACATACTCCTCCCCCAAGTGTCGCCACATTGACCGGTCCCTTGCGACTCGCATCCACCGGATACCTGGTTAAGGTCTCACATCTCAAATTCACAACATTTTGCCAGGGTAACACACAAATGTTTAGGCTTTGTTCGGACTATTTAGTAGATGGTTTATGTGAAGTTTGCACAAAAACGGTCAAGCGGTTCTTCACGCAGACGAAGTTGCATGGGTCAGCTAGTTTCTTCTAAATATAAAACACAGAATGTCACCAATTTGCCCATTATATATTTTATTTAAACTCAAATAATATCTTTATTTTAATCCCTCAACAATTTCAGGGTGCCAATCCAGCAATAGCAAGAAAGCAAGTAACGGAGTTGTCAGAGCAGTTTCAAGCTGCTCTAGTGGCTTATGATGAAGGGCTTAGTGATGACAAGGTCATGGCCGCGGCAGTCTGGAGAAGGTTCTACTCACTAGCTGATGATGTCAAAGCTGAACACATTGAGAGGCTTGTCAAATTTATTAGGCATCAGGTAAATGGCTCAACAGTTATATAACTGACAGTCACCTACTGTTTTCTATTTTCTTTTCTGGGCTCCTAATGTTCATAACATGGTACATCCAGACACAAGCTCCAAGAAGAATACTCTTTAACTTTATTAAATAGGATATCAGGCCTGAAACTGCGTTAAGCGGACGCCCGCGCGGTACCATACAAAAGAGCACCAACGCGGGGCCCCACGTACACCCGTACGTTGCGGGGAGGCTGACCCCGCGCCGGTGTTGTCGTTTTGCTACGTATATTAAGTTCTGCATCAACACGACTGTTCATGCACACCGTAAAATTGCGTAGCGAGTAGCGACACTGCGTAAATAAAACGCCACGACGACGGGGCCCGTAGAGCCCACCCGCGTAGACACGCGGCGGTTGACCGTCGCGGGCGCTTATCGCAGTTTTGTCCCTCAGACCTACTGCAGCAATGTTTGCAATTAGGTAAAGTGACGTCACTTTACCTTCATTTATTCTTGATGGGGGGGGTTATGAAACGAACCTAACGGGAGGTAGATTAATAGGTACTTATTGAGAAAGGTGAACTCATATAAAACTTCAAAAAAATTCACCATCTTTTCGCAAATCAAGTTTTTTTCATCTATATTTGAATTCAATTTAGTTACATAGTGTTATAAACTACATGATACTTCTCACATGTTAAATAACCATTGAAAAAATTTCAGATGATGTAGAGGTTAAATAACCATAAAAAACTTTAGATAATGTAGAGGATAAATCACCGTGATAAAACTTACTAAAACTTTAGATAATCCTCGTTCTAATGTTCTTATTGCTTTTTTTACAGATTGCAGAATTAGATAAAATCCCTAGTGAAGATTTGAAAGCGAAACCCAACATACAATGGTTAAGTATATCAGACCACTAATGTTATTTAGTATGTAGGTAGATTTATAGAAAATTTAAGTTATGCAATGAAATAAATCGATTGTTGTTTTGATAAAAAAAAACACGTATTTAATTATTATCCTTAGAATTAAATGACAAAGATTCGATGATACAAAGTTATTTCAAATCAGAAGCGAGCGCTTCTTGGCGAGCGTCAATCATTGTAAAATTAACCTTATGTCAATTCTTATAAAACTCACATCCCTCGTGTGGCAACTATTTCAGCTCCTTATTTTCTCACGAAAACTTTCGAGATTTCTAAATTTACAAAAATAGTGTCAAACTACCCTACTTATTTTCTATAAAAAAGACTTCTCAATTCTTCACATTTTGACCTTTCCCACAGAACAGTAACTACAGTTTTACAAAGATTATCTATTTTACACCAATCATTGCAGTGTCGCCAACGGTTATCGCTAATTTTTGAATAGAAAGCTGCATAGAGGTCTAGTAAATGTCTATTGTCAGTGACCATTCTGTGAACTAGGTCGTCCATGGAAGAAGCAGATAGGTCGGCCATTGAAAATGTATTCTTCATATCGTAGAGTTGGAACCAGTGTGGGGGTCGGTTCGGCCAAAGGTTCGCTTCAGTGAGGTTGTACACGTAGTTTACAATACTTTCCGGTTGCTGTAATAAAAATTTGGTTGTTAGAATAGAATTTTATTTGTGGGTAGTGTGTAGCCGAAAAAAATCGAGCTCAACGTAAGTGCTGTTTCATTTAAGTAGATAATTATGTGGGTCTCCGAGCTTTTTCTTTCGGACCTCTTTCAATTTCGTCGCACCTGCGCTGTTGCCTGTCTCAGTAAGTTAGTATCGTCGTTATCATTTCAGCCGAAAGACGTCCACTGCTGGACATAGGCCTCCCCCAAGTGTCGCCACATTAGTTCCGTGCATCTCGCATCCGGCGGGTTCTTGAACCTTCACCAGGTCGTCGGTCCACCTAGTACTTCCAACGCAACTTTTTCCGGTTCGCGGTCGCTACTCCAGACCTGTCGGCCCCATCCGCCGTTTGTATGTTTGGATGATCCGAAACTATGGGGATATCCCCAGATTTATTGCGGTCCTTATTGACCCAATCTGTGCCCATGATTCAGTATTTAATCCAACCCAATGTTAGATACTTACATAAGTTACGGGGTTAAAGTCAATAATCTTATAGTTAAGATTGTAGTCAGTGTAACTTGTAGTACTGCCGGCACCCCAGGCTACATTGATGGGGCTACCATCAGACAGGCTGTAGAATATCTTGAACTCGTCCGAGTGAGTGTGTCCGTTGAATTCAGCTGTTATTGTCGCAGAAAATCTGTAAACAGGAAAGTTAAAATAATTGAAAGTTATCATTTGTATTATCTTTCATAAGTATATCCGCCTAAGTGATTAAAAACAAATTATAATTAACTTCTGAAATCATTGATTAAAGTCCAAAACTTTATCCTGTTGTTTTGCGCCGGATTTCCCGGAACATTAATTGACAGTACGGTCAACACAACGGTAAACAACACAATAATAATTTAATTTCACCAGAATACGCATAACTTTATGTACTTTCCTTTCAAGTATGATATGAAAGAAAACACAAAACTTAACGAGTTAGTTACTAGCTTCTGCTCCGATTTCGTTCGCGTGAAGTTTTGATATCGCAACGCATTGCCTGCTCAACGGAAGCTTTTTTCCCGCTTGCAACATTTCTTATTGCTGCTTCGCTCCTATTGGTCATAGCGTGATGTTATATAGCCTATAGCCTTCCTCGATAAATTGACTATCCAACGCAAAGATAATTTTTCAATTCGAGCCGGTAGTTCCTGAGATTAGCGCGTTCAACCAAGCAAACAAACTCTTCTGCTTTATAATATTAGTATAAAATATCCTCCTCCCAGAACAGTGGAAGTTTATTTATTTTTGTAATTTCTTCAATTGACATTTATTTATCAAAAAAATAATCCATTGCAGCCGGCCTCCCCTAATAAACAACCCTCTAAACCTCATAAGTAAGTAGTACGTTACCTGTTAATAATTCTGTTGTATTCCCTGGTCCATGTGTGTGTAAGATCGCTGACTCCTGGTGGGATGTGTGCCAGAATATGGACCTTTTCTCCAGCCTGTTCCGCTTTGTAAAGCTCCTGTATCATCCAATCCAAATGTCGTTTCTGGTCCAGGGGGTCGTATACTAGCCACCTGAAAAGGCGTAGAGTAGGTAGAGGTTTTATGTTAATAGCGATGATCGTTGAAAGCTCATTGTAGATGGCGCCACCATGGCTAGGTCCCAATAATCAATAAAGTCAAGCTGTTTTGAGATATAAAATGACTTGCTAGCGCCATTAGTTTCAAAGTTGCCAACTCCATTAAGATCATAAGCAAAGTGTGTAAACCATTTTTTGTTGTTTCCACTGCTGGGACACTGAAGCCTCTACTATACCAGTCAATCCCAATGCGGATTATTATTTTTTTGCTTCTAGGACATATCGATTCATAATTGCAACACTCAAGAAAATAAATAGCAGAGTTATACACTGGCTGTATTTACTCAAATGGAATCCTTACCAATTATATTTATAAGCGACATTGTTATTCAAAGTAATCACTCGGAGTCCTGGCCTGACCAACATAGAGAACTCTCCACGATCCCTAAGATTAGTTTTTGCTTCATCATCCAAATAGAAACCCCATTTTCTCACGAGAGCGTCATACAGCCAAGTCGTGTTCACGTGTTCACCAATCACTGATGATGGTGCGAATCTGAAATATTAGGTATACATGAATTTACTTTCTTCTGTTTCTTTTATCCCTTATAATACTTATTGGCAGTGTAAAATATTTTCCTGTTGTACCCTACTCTCTCAATCGATTAACATTCATAATTACTCTCTTAGGCGCGGGTCATATACAAGTGGCATATGGCGCCAGCGCCTCGCCACCGCCATACGCCACTTGTATATAATAATAATAATTGTATATGACCCGCGCCTTAGCTTTACACCTTTTGTTTATTTCTATGTTTCAACCATCTGGTGTCCACGACACAAGCTTCATTTCTTAGTGTGGCACTAGGTGGCGGTGTGTGTATAATGGCCACCGATATATTTTTATTTATTTATATCTCTGTCATGAAAAGACAATCTTATTTGTGTGTATCTTGTAGTGGTCGTTATTCTTATCGTTTTATCTTTATTGCGCATTTATTAGTTTAGTATAAATAAACATATTATTTGTTTTACTCACTGATTCGTAGGTTGAGATTCATGATTACCAATGACAGGAAAAACTGGCACATTATCGCCAAAGCTTGTCCTTATTTTGTCAACGACGTGTCTGTTCATATCATCGATCAATTCATAGGTTGTCTCCCAAACGCCATGGTCGATAGTATCTCCTATGTAGTAGACTACGTCAATACCCTGAAATTATTCAACCCGTATCAATGTTAATTAAGGTGATTGCCTAGACAGACCTCGCCATACATTTTCCAAGCTCTGTAATCTCCGTAAATAAACGGTTTCTGCAGAATAAAAGCAAGTATAATGGTACTTTATAATGTATTATGGTCGCAAATCGCCCAAATTTTATTAAAAAAACAGTATTTCTAGGAGAATTTGACCCAATAAAAAACGAAAAATCTTTACATGTGTGAGTGTACTGAATCGCGCCATCTGACAGAAATATTTAGAACCACGAGAAAAAGTTCGTAACTGTTGTAATACGAGTTTACGTTCGGTAAACATTTATTATTTATAGATGGCGCTGTCCGAAAATTCGAACAAGCGCCAAGGTTATTTATTAGGTACCGATTGACGACGAACGCGACGTTGCCGTTACTCAGACCAGACGCACCCCGAGTCACCCGCATTGTTGCCATTCTTCCATTCTCAGCCCATGCGTTATAATTGTCTTGACATCTTGCGAATCAAAATTGTGTTTATAGCAAGTTTGCGCTAGCGCGCGGGTTTGCCCGCTAATTTTACATTTTATGATTGATAAAATGATTTTTATTTGGAGATGAGAGAGAATGCCAGAAAGTGAAAAAAAATATCTGCGACGTGCCTTTGGTTCACACAGATACAATACTAATGTAATTATTGTATTATCTACTTTTAATTTAAAGTAGGTACCTAAGGATTTAAAAATCTTTATACTGTATGTAAGTAAAAAGATTACATCTACATCATCATTTTCATCTTCATCTTACATCTATTGATTGAATCATATTTAATTCATGTGAAACCAGCAAGATAAGTGAATAGGTACACAGACAAACCACTTTGGTTTTTCATAACTATTGCAAATTTTAATATTATTAGCACACAAAGTGCGTCAAGATAAATTGGTCTTGCCATTTAAGAAGTTTACCAAGAAAAAGGGGAAACGTAGGGCAGTATTTTTGGTCAGTTTTTTTAAATATCAGAACATCCTACAACTTGTAAATCAGAGACTGCTGTACATCGTTTATTTATGTTTCGGGGTTTTTAACTGTCAGCAAAATGTCGTTCTCAAAATGGTAGCTGTAGTTCAAATTTCGCTCGTCTGAACGGCTAACTGAGTAGTAAGCACCATTCAGGTTTAGCATATTTGGCGACTCTACTACTGAGAACCATTCAAACGTCCGTGAAAGAGTTTTTATGGAAAAGTGAAGTGTTTTTTTATTGACGGTAAGTGTTATTTTTATGTACAATGGATGCTTTTCAAGGTGATGTAGAATTATATTTAGTAATTACCCTTAAAACTTTAAAAAAGTATAAGATTTAGAAGAGGAAATACAAAATCAAACGTTAGCAACACTCGTTGATTGTCATCACATCACATACCGGTATGTACCTACTCTAAAGGGAATCGTTCATTTTATGGTTGGACACTGATTCGGTGTTGCCACATTAATTATATCTGTGATTATTCTTACAGGAAAGATACTAATCGATTTCGAAAACTTATAAAAATACGATTACATTTTCTTAAAAATCTGTAATCAAGTGATTTTCAAACGGTGTTATATTTATTTTCTTTTAATTATATTAAAAACAAATAAAACACTCATTGATTTTGGCCTTCAAATCATTTTATCTGGCTACACCAACTGTCAATAATGACAAATGCATACAATGAAATGAAAATAAAAACATTCAATGTGGTTTCGATTACTTTTCGATAAGTTTTTTTCATTTTGTTATAATGGACTCCTATACCGCTTTTATTGAAGACCCGGCTTTACCCTTGGACACTCAATCTGCTCATGACGATGACCCTGGCGCTATTTTGTTAAACGTTGAACCGGCTTTATATGACAACCTAGGCATGAACACTCCTGCGCACGATCTTGTTGCCCTACTAGGAATGAGGATTGAGGAACCAATGTGATGCGGCAATTGCGGCTTTGATATTATGCATCGCAGGAGACTGCCTCTGAAACCCGTTGAAATACTATCAGAAATTCGACTATGGACTGCTAGTGGTAAGCTAATGTTCTGTTTAGCAGTTTTTAAATAATCTTTTCTATTATCCGTACAAACTGAACAAAAATAAATATGCATATGTCTTATTTACAGTTTACAGCCCAGTGCTTGGTCTCTCATTCTTGCTGGATGTTGGCTCTCAACAATTCAGGGATTCGAGAAAATGAACAAAACACAAGTAGTGGTCACCAACGACAATTATGTGTAAATTGTGGATGTTCAATACTACGTATTAAACATCATGTTCTGCGTACAAATTCTGAAAGAGAAACACATAGGAAATGTAATTAGCGAGTAGATATTAACACGGCAGGTACAACCAGATTTTTATTTTTTTTATTTTATGTTTGTGTTTAGAATATAATTTATATGAAATAGAACATTGAGTAGAGAGCAGCGGTGGCCCAGTGGTGGCGGCCCCGACTTACGTTCAGTAAGTCGTGGGTTCGAACCGAGGCAGGCGCATTACTTTGTGTAATTTATTTCATCACCGCTGCTCTCAAAACAGTGAAGGAAAACATCGTGAGGAAACCGGCATGTCCTAGAACCATAAATTCGAAGACATGTGACATCTACCAATCCACACTGGGCCCGCGTGGTGGTTATATGTATAGCCCATTCCCTCTCATAGAGAGGAGGCCCGTCCCAGCAGTCGGAACATTAATAGGCCGATGATGATGATGATGATGATTTCTTGGATTGTTTCTTTTTAACAGCTATTATTATTTTGATTCTAGGTCCAGGGTCAATTGCGAATTACCAAAATGAATAAATGTTATTTCATTTGCTTTATATCTGTCACCCAACCATTGACTGTAATAGAAGTTAACCGGGATGAGGAATTTATCAATGCTATGATGCCGAAGTTGGTAACTTTCTTTAAAACATGTGTACTGCCGGAAATTATTTTGAGACGAGTTGAAAAAAATGCCAAATGTCTCGACATCAAGGAATTAAAAGGTATGAAAAATATATTATGTCTTACTCATTTCCTAACTTATTCCTCAGGTCTCTGAGGTGTGGGTTCAGTAAGTATAGTCTAACAAAACTGTAAATTCATTTGTTGCAGGGCAAACTGCTTCTTCCAGCATTTGATTCAGATCGCACGGAAATTATATAAATGGAAGTAAAAAGTGACAAGTAGAAGATTAAGACTGCACGGCGACGGCAGCGAGACCAAAAAGTAGCGCGTAGAAGAGAAGATATTTAGTTATTATATTTTTTATGTACCTACCTACTTATCTTTGTCTGGTGGTACCAGTCGATGGTTCGAACCCAAGCGACTTTGCTTTGTGTAAATTATTTCATCACCACTGTTGAGAGGAGGCCCGAGTCTCAGCAGTGAGAACATTATAAACTATTATTATGCTATTTTTGAACGTAGCGATGTATAGTTTGTGTTATTTGTTAGTTTATAAGAATTTTCTATGTAGATATGTTTCACTCATGTCGGCGACGAGACCATATCTCCACACCAGGGTGCAAGTAGTGGACGTGCAAATAATGCATCGTGAGTCGTTTTACTCGTAGTAGGAAATTAGTTTTGTTTGTTTTGAAAACTTGTTATGAAAATTGATGGTGAAAATATGTAAATATTTTAACGGAATCTAGTTAGAATCATCATAGAATTATGAAAAAATGCCATGATACCAGTTTTAAATTCCAATAAGACATAGAAAATTGCAAATTAGAATTTTTGTCTCATAATTACGTAAGTTGAAAATGTGATTTTTTGTTTATTAAGTTAGAACTTTTTAATTAGTGTAGAAAGGTTGAACTTGGTCTAAAACCGATATTTATGCAAATCGGCCCAGTGGTTCAGAAAATATAAGGAAAATTAGATAGCAAAAATTGTGTCCATCGTAATTTTTATAGTTTTTGTTCTAGAATATTTTTTGTAATTAATGTAAGGTGCAATATTGTTGTTTCATAAGGTAATATAGATAATAAGCTATGTAAAAATGTATATATTGTAAGGGTTATTTTAAATAAATAAATAAAATTTGGGGCTCCAAAGGTTTCGGCTTTCGCAAAAACAAACGCGAAATTGGGCTTAAAAATCGCGGCTCTCGTTATGGGCGGACAGGGCCGTATATAAGACGAGAACAACGGCGAACGATCGTCAGTCGCAGCCCAGCCATCGAGGAAGAAACAAGAACAAGCAAGAAGCCGAAACCTAGGGATAACCAGCTAGAAGAAAATCCGGGTTTTATTCCCTGCTCCTGCCTGCCCCCTCTTCCCCCGAGGTCTCCGTGGTAGTCTACGAGGTCGCCGGTACCCCCCCCCCCCCCCTACGCATTCAGGGGTGCGTGGAGGCGAGCGTCACCAGCCTACTCCGCAAGGAGCGCCCGTCTACTATTGGGAGATTGTCCCAGGTACCTTGACTTAGAGTCAGGTAGCCGAAACAACTCATGTATTTAGGTACCAGTCTAACAATTCAATTGTAAAAGAATATTTATTGAAGTTCAAAATTGTATAATAAGTAGGTATTCTTGAAACATAAATGATATGGTTAGCTAGCAACCACTTGTGTGTTGTTGTGTAAGATACTTACATGTGCCGTTATATACACTTACGTGTGATGTTATATAAATTGTAATCTACGTACATAATTCTTTCTAATACTAAATTCAGAATCATAATTGTAAATATCAAAATATTTTAAAAACTATGTTATCTTTGTATGGTGGTACGAGTCGATGGTTCGAATCCAACCAGAAACTGAGAGTGAATAAAACGATTATTTGTATGAAAATATGAACCATAGAAAAATATTATTAATTTATAGTAAAGGTACTTACAATAAAAAGCTTTACAATTGAATAAAATATCTTTTATTTATTTAGTACACATCACAATTTATTTACACATTATGTACTATTTAGGTTCAGTCACATAACAACCTATATAGGTACAACGTACCTTTATTACCCACAATAATTTATCTGAATAATTTGTTATGGCACAGATATTATAATACTGTTATGGTGAAAGGTATCGGATATCGAGCCTGGAAACAAAAGTATGCATAGAATGGATTGGAACATAACAATTTAACCTCTAGTAGTATATAGTAGGGTAAGTCAGGGAGAGTTGCCTATAGTTTAAAAAAAAAATCATTATTAATTATATATGTAAGGTACTAAATGAAATACACATAGTTAATTTGAATCACTGTTTATTTATGCCATTCAGATTAAATTTGGAACTATTGTGTAACATATTTTGATTCAAGAATATTTTTTAAAAATAATGTAAAATAGGCATCTCTCCCAGGCATGTGGGTGAGTTGCCTATAGATACCAGGGATAGATGCCCACAAATAATTAATACATAATCAGACATTACACGTTAGGCATTCCGCTGAATCTTCACTGCAATCTTCATGAAACCACATTTCGCATTGAACACACCGTAACCAGTCGCATTTCTTTTTAGTGGCGTGATAATATTCCCCACACACTACACAAATATCTCCAAGAATTTCGTATTCTATGTCTCTTTCTGGTGAAATCCAAATCAACAATCTAATCTATCATAATTCTTAATATGATTAACAATCTTTTTTTCTTTGTTTCAAACAGAGTCAGGTCCAAGTCGTCCTTTTTTAGTATTGCCTATGAGAAATCGACGACGAAGAGTTCTGTAAGGAATATTGTATTCTTTACTTGCTTGAAAAAAATTTAATGATTTATCTTTTACTAGAGAAATGGCCTTTTCTAAGTCTTCTTCACTTCACGTAGCTCTATTAGAGCCAGAAGGTTTTCTTTTGTATTCATTTGGCATCTGAAAAGATAAAATATAATTAATATTTACTAGGCATCTAACCCTGAAACTTCATTGGGCATCTCTCCCAATCATTAGGGAGAGATGCCTATCGACTCTGAACGTACCCGAAAGCACTTTCAATACAAAAAGGTGGATTACCAACAAAACAAGATCACAATGTTAGGTTATAAAACAAAAAAATACTATTTACGAGAAAAATTAGGGGAAAAAAATACTGCAAACTAACTCAAAGAATATATTATACCGATTTAATCAACTACACTTACCTTATTTTTGGAATTCACAACAAAATACTATTTTAAAATAATTATTGTCCGTATCAAAACTTTCACACTGACATTAGCTGTCAAATTGACATAATAAGGATGCGTTCCGATTCACGTAATTTTTTAATTTTATTTTTTTAAATTCAGTAGGCATCTATACCGTATAGGCGTCTCTCCCTGACTTACCCTATGCTTAGTAAATAAATTAAAATTTGTTTGCTATAATGTAAGGACATTCATGTTTTATATAATTTGGTCCTTTCCAACCATGTTTGAATAAAACGACATCTAGTGGTGTCGAAAGTTACTACTATTTACTTTGCATGTGTGTGTAAAGAGCATATTCAAGCGGCTAATCTTTATTTTGATGAAATCTTTGCATGATACTAGTTAACAAGCACAGTGATTATCTAAAAAAATCAAGTTAATGCCCTAGGTTTCGCATTTAATAAAGTTGTCTATTAAAAATATCTATGTTAGGTGTAAAAATTGAAAATGTTCGAAACTGTGGATGTGTCGCCATCTAGCGACAAAATGGCAAAGAACTCGATCATCCATCCACCTTAAGGTCGTGGATTGCGGTCAATATCGGCGACATAAAATTTTCAAATTCCGATTAAGATGTGTTGCTGGGGAGTTTGCTTTGTTTCGCCACTGCTTCCCCCAGCTAAAGCACTAGGGGAAATGGTCATGTGTTTTGAGGGACCGTAAGATTTTTTATTAAAAAAGTAAGTGATCCGCAGCCATTTTTTAAAATAAGTAAAAGACTTGAAATTGTCTGGTCCTGGGTTCCATATCGATGTCGATGTTGAACAAAATGTCGTCGGGTTTTTTTATCTTCAATGTTTGGCCTTATTTTCTTATAATATCATTGGGCCTTATTATGGAACTTAAAATGATTTATTAGACTTCAGCCTATTTGTACGAAGCATCATAATGTCTATCGTTTTTCCTGTGAACGGTTAGCTATGGGCTAGCTCGCCGTCCGTCCGTATTATGACGACAGGCCGTGTCGACGGCGCGTTCGTGTTCCACGCGCGCCTCAAAGAGATGTCACATAGCATGGAGGGGGGAATGGGGATGTCTCCATTATGCTGACATATCTTTGAGGGCTTCGCAAGGGCCGAAGCCTGCCGGGTCGGAACATAAAGGGCGAGGAAGGAACATGGATGGGTTTTAGTCAGTAAAAGTCTGACACTCCCTCTCGCTCCGCCTAGTGCGGGAGAAGTTATTTGATGATTTCCCGTCCGAAAAAAAAGGCAAAGTTATGAGTATTTTTTTCGCTTGTGAATTATTTGATAGTAAAACATACCTTAATTTTATTTCGCTGCGATCGATAACAAAGACGTGACGAGCCCCTCAATAATAAAGCCTATGACTAATATCTTACTGACCTGTCGATCGACCGATCGTGAATCGATTAAGTACCTATTCTCAATCTGCAAAATCGCAAGATTAGGTGGTGCACATGCGTGTTAGTTTTTTGTGTGCGTCATAATAACCGTATTTTCTCTTACAAAAGGTTTTCGTTGGTATTCCTTTTTTTCAGATGTGTTTGCGGGTGTAGAAAAACCCTTATCGAACCTACCTATTTAAGCCGAAAACAATAATTCTGGCCACCGCCAACTTGCAAAATGCTTTGGCAAATGACGAAATGGACATACTTAATTTAAAAAATATATTTACCTTATGTGTTTCAGTAATCCTATCAATTACATTATCGAACGCCCAAATCGGTGTGTCGCAATTCCTGTAGTCACCCCAAAAACCTGCGGGCTCAGCATTTCTTTTATTCACAAACCTAGTTTGTGACGATTTCCTTAGTTCTCGGATTTTTGAAGCCGCACTCAAATCTAAGGACAGTTCGCCAGTATTGTTCTTAATACTCTGTTCGATTATATACTCTTCTGCTTCAGATGTGAAATCATAATGTTCCGCTGGCGTTTGTCCTTTTCTGCAACAAACTGGCTCACTGCAGTCGGCGACTCCGTGAGCTTCGTACAAGGGGTCGAGATGAGCATCGGTTATTACCGCGATTTTCAGTGGTCTGAGATCGGCGGGAGGTGCCTGTTGAATAAACTGAAATATAAGATGCATCCATAACCAGTTTTTCGCAAGTTTAGCCAGCAACAAATGTCGGTTGACAAATAGGATGCTTTAAATAAAGAATCCGTTTTATTCGTACTATTGTTGCTGATCATAGAAGCTTTATTTTTTTAAAGTAAGTAACCCGTTTTTAATTTCGACTTTGGAACGATTTCTAGCTTTCCAAGAGATAAGTACCTACTACTTACATTATTGATCGGTGCTGGCTCTGGTAGTTCCACCTGCCATTCAAACCTCGGATCTTCAAGTCTGCAGACGTTTGGGTCATCACTTCTTTGTTGTACAAGTGCGCAAAATGTTCTTGGAGAAGCTTCGGGCGTCGTTCTGATTATGTGCGTTATAATTGGCTACAACGATAGTAAGAAAATCTGTGTATTCTGCACAACTACAATTTTATTTTACTATAATTTTTTTATTTATGTGTTGTCCTGTCGGGCTAATAAATGCTTTTTCTTTCTTTCTTTCTTTCAACTACAACACACGCACTTTACACCTATAGATAACAAATCATTATATTTTGTACTAGACTAGCTTCTGCCAGCGGTTTCGCCCGCGTGAAGTTTCAAAATTGGGGTTGAGTGAGAATATTATAAACGTAAGAGTAAACAAATATAATAATAACAAATCTCCGAACTGCTAAGCTATCGGGAGTTACACGTGTTATTGTGAGTCAACTATAAAAGATAGACATATGCTGTCTTGGGATATTTTTTATATAATTTTATGTGGAATATTTCCGTTATACATGATTTCTATGTAGCTTTAACCATTAAGGCTGCACACGCGACGGAAGCTAAAAAAACCAAGTAACTTCTCCCGTTTTCCCAACATTTCCTTTCACTGCTCTGCTCCTATTAATGGTAGCGTGATGAAAAGTATACTATTACCTGCTCAGGAGTATGTAGAATAATTGTACCAAGTTTCGTTAAAATCCGTCGAGTAGTTTTTTTTTCTATAAATAACATACAGACAGACAGACAGACAGACAAAAATTTTACTGATTGCATTTTTGGCATCAGTATCGATCACTAATCACCCCCCGATAGTTATTTTGTAAATATATTTCATGTACAGAATTGACCTCTCTACAGATTTATTATAAGTATAGATTGTTTCTTAGTTTCTAATACTTAGGTATAGTGGGTAAATATTTTCTTGAGTCTTCTTAGAAAAGAGGCGTCTGACGAGATGAGATGACGAGTAGGTAATAGAGAAGTATGGAAGAAGAAAATAAGTACTGTGCCGACCCCAAATAAATTTGGATAAGGGCAAGACAATGAAGAATTATTATTCTCTTGACTCTAAAGTCTTTTTCTCCTGGAGACTTAAACAACGATTCATATATGTCACCGTAAAATTGTCAAATACGTTATATTGTAATATCTCTAGCGATATTGTAAAGTCTCGAATTATTGTCAAATGAACATACTGCTTACAACAATACGCATTATTTTTCGTGAAATGCATGCGATGGTAGTCAACTTACGCGGTGTAGAGGGAAGGAGGGGTCCCCCTTGCCCAGTGGCACAACTCTCATGAAAAGATAATGCACCATTCCTGAGAAATACCGATTAATATAACATAACCTTAAAACACTTTATATTCCCCCTAAAAAGCGTAGTCGACGGAGGCCCGCTTCGCGGGGCACCAATTTCCGAGTGCAGGGTTTAAAGGAACCTAACTAACCTAACGGGGGGGTGCCCCAAGTCCCGATTATGGGGGCAGAGATACTTCCGTTCAGTTGACAATAATTCGAGACATTACAATATAGCGAGAAAAAACACGTTATATTGTAATATAACGTGTTTGACAATTTTACGGTGACATATATATAGATAGATAGATATAGAGATACAAAATCGTTGTTTTCTATGGGCATAAGCTGAATAGGGCTGAATAAGTGGGCGTAGTCCCTTATCGTTCGTTGAAGGATACAACCTTAATTTGATTGCATACATTTCTATTTTCACATAAAAGATAGCACAAATAAAATAAAAGTAGAAAAAACAATATATTTCATACCACGTTTAATCCAATAGCTCCGTGGCAAACTGGGTAGGACTCAATGTTCAAAGCTGTACAGAGGTCAACAACAACTTTCGTGATTTCTTCATCGGATTGTCCGTTTTCCATTCCTTCAAACAAGGTAGCAAATGCGCTACGGCATATTAAACAGTCCAGCGTCTGAAAATGTACGAGTATAAGAATATTTTTTGTTACACGCAGTCACAAAGTAGTCTGTGTCCTGCATCACCTAGCCCGTCTTAATCTCTCATCTTGTTTGTAAGGCCCTGACTGAGTCATCCAATTGTTCTATTAGTTAGGGAGCTGATGACTTTATAGTCATCGGTTCTGTCCTAGTATCCCAGATGAAATAAAGGGTGTAAAACACCTCTTCACGAAGCCGAAAGGCACTTGTTCTCCCTATCATTGCGATCATTTTTTTGTTCTACACCATACCACCACGTGACGTGACCATTTAAATTTGTTTTCAAAACGGGACATCGATCTTTTATCGTTGATGATGCTCGCCAATTCAACACGTTTAGGCCAGTTAAAGCAGCAAAATCAAATTTGAGTTTTGGCATACATTTAAGCGAGTTTCATTCAGTAGTCAAATCAAAATTCATGATTTTTTTTTAATAAGTATATTGAAAATTAAAACGATTTCTTGCAAATGTAAAAAAGTTTGCCAAATATTTGTTTGGTTTATCTTTTAAACAGTAGGTGAAGATTTTAATTAGGAATAAAATTCTCAGAAGCGGTAGAAGCGGTACATGTAACTGGGATTTTTCAGAAGTCACACAATATTTTGTTCACTCTTTCTACTGGTATGTACGTTTCAGTTATGGTACAAAAGGTTTTATGTTTAAGATTATTGAACACCTATTTTCCCATCTATTTTCCGTCGCAACTTTTTGATTGTTACATTCCTTTTGCGAAGTGATATACTTCTGTATCTTTAGTACTATTTATATTATCCCTTTTCAATAAATGCATCTAATGCTTTTTGAATGTCTTCCCATTCAGGTAGGTAGTAATTTTTAAATCTGCCCAATAAGATATCTCCTATTCTTCGGCGTCGCACGCCGTTCGCGCCCCAATATTTATGCGGTTTAGGAAAACGGGACAATTTTGCGTCCCGATGCCTTTTTGGGGGACACCGGGACAGAGAATCGAAAAACGGGACAGTCCCGTTCAAAACGGGACGTATGGTCACGTTAACCATACCTGGCAACCTTCTAGTTACGGAGATATGGGGGGTCAAAGTTAAAACATTTTTGACAAGTTTTTTTTTTTATAATACAAGTTTTTTTTGTAAGATTTTGACTTTTAACACCGCCACGACTTCCGTACTATTGAATCCATCCACTAGCACAATGTATTAAGTGCGTAACATTGAGTTCTACCACAAAACATGATTTATAACCTCAAAAAAAAGTTGTTTCCCAGCAATATTTTTTGCGTAAAGTTACTTAGTTGGATGTACAGAATGCTTGGTTAACGGCTTCGTGATGAGGTGGTTTACACCCTGTATATATAATTCGTTACGTTATTATCGGGGGAACACGAAATAGCGATGCTGCAATGCAAAAAACCTGGAGGAGCTATTGAAAACGAAATTGAAAAAAAAAAACAAAGATCCGGTTTCTAGTATGATGAGACTTCCAAGTTCCGTTTGTTCCTCAGAACAGAGGAGGGGTAGGACTATACGATTTTACAGTACTGCCAGTCCCCCATGCATACCCAAGCATGAAAACAAACAGCGACCCCTCGTACTGAGCCTCAGTATGAGGTGTCGGGGGGTCTGCTGCCACTGATAAGGCCAGTCAAGGGGACTGACAGCACTGCATATCGTATAGTCCTACTCTTCCTCTGTTCCGAGGAACAAACGAAACTTGGAAGGCTTGTCATACTAGAAACCGGATTTTTGTTTTTTTTTTATTTATGCTAGATAGCTCCTCCAGGGCCTCGATTCTGCTATTACAATAGTGTCAGAGTATTCGTAATGATCAAGTTCTGTCAATTTTTACAAGTTTGTTAATTCTACTATCATAAATAATGGCACCATTATGACTTCTCAATGAACAACCACTGACACTCCATTGAAAGAAATGTCATAGAATATTAATCTCGTACATGAAATCTGGCATGAATAAATGTTCGCATTTAGTAGTACCTAGATTTCGAAAACCATTTGTAAGGGTTTTATTATTGAGGTTTGTATCAAATGCATAGTGCCTTGCTGGCTGTTTTATATTTATATATTTTTATATTGACATGTTCTTCTGTACTTCACTTATTGTTGATACCATGGTTTGACGCTTGTACTGAAAATTTCGCATATTATAAAAACTCTTATTTACTTGTGTTTATTATTGTTCTTGTGCAATCTATCGCTTGTTCCACGGCGCCTATTCTGCCCGCATACTCAACAATGGTTATGGGCCCAGAATAGATTAAACAAAATAGTGAAATGAACCTGGATTGACGTCGGGGAATTTCTTGTGAGTTATCTATTATAACTTAGCTAAAATGAGCACTGTACGAATTGATCCCTTATCTAAAGAAAATTACGAGAGTTGGAAATTACAAGCGGAAGCTATTCTTATTAAAAATGGTCTCTGGATGTACACTAATGGGAATAAATCTAAGCCGATAGAAGAGGCTGATTTAAGCAAATGGGAAGCAGAAGATGCTAAAGCAAAGGCTGATTTAATACTTTGCATTAGCTCAACGGAACTTCGTCATGTACGGAATTGTAAGACTTCGAGAGAAATATGGTTGCGACTAGAGTCAATTTATGCTTCTCGTGGGCCTGCTAGGAAGGCCATGTTACTAAAACGTCTACTGTTACACAAGATGGGTGATTCTGGAGATATTCGTGAAGATATTGGTGCGTTCTTTGATGCGGTAGACAAACTAGAGGCTATGGATGTAAAGATTCACGAAGATCTTTTGTCGATAATGTTATTGTATACTTTACCAGCGAGTTTTTCAAATTTTCGATGTGCTATTGAAAGCCGTGACGATTTACCAAAGCCAGAGATTCTTAAAGTGAAAATCTTGGAAGAATATGCATCGAAGAATGCGAATAATACTGAGAATGATGTACTGTATGTACGGGACAGAAAGAAAACTTTGAATAAATGGCGTGCTGATGTCAAGTCTAAAGGATCACCAGGACAGTCACAATCTAATCGTTTATCGTATAAGGAGGACAATTACGCTAACGAAAGGAGAGTATTGACCTGTTATCGTTGTAACCGTGTTGGTCATAAAGCCTCCGATTGTCGGGAAGATTATCCGAAGTCGAAACAACACTGTAATAATGTAGATGAAGGATTAATGACTTTAAATGTTTCAGGTATAGAGGAATGTAGCATTGTTGACAATTTAAAACAACAATGGGTGCTTGATTCCGGGTGCACATCCCACTTATGCAACGATGTCAATTTATTCCGTGGTACACTTGAGGAATATAACGGTAAATTAAAGTTGGCTACTAACTTGAGTGCCGAGGTTCAAGGTAAGGGATTAGTTACACTATCGGTATTAAAAGGTAACTCGGCACAACTTGTTGAGTTTAAAGATACTCTTTACGTACCAGACTTAAGGACTAATTTAATTTCGGTGGCAAGACTTACAGATAATGGCTACGATGTGAAATTCACACGTAATGTGTCCGAAATTGTCGATAAAAACGGTAAAGTTAGGCTAACTGCACACCGTAAAGGTAATTTATATTGTCTTCCAGAATGCGATTCTGTCAATGCAGTAACAGATTGTAAGACGGATCTGAAACTGTGGCATGAACGCTTGGGGCATCTCAATGCCAAAGATGTAATTAAATTGTTAGGAAAAATAGGTCATGGCGTGAACTCAAGTGAGATCAATTTAAACATTTTGCGTAGTTGCAATATTTGTGCTAGAGGCAAAATGACCATGTTACCATTTACTGAGTCAAACGGTCCGTGTAATGAAAGATTGCATATAGTATATTCCGACATAGTGGGTCCGATGAGATGCGAGTCAAAAACGGGTGCTAAATATTTTATCACTTTTATTGACGACAGTACTCGTTGGTGTGAAGTTTATTTTCTAAAGACTAAAGATAAAGCTTTAGAAGCATTTAAACTGTATAAAAATTATGTCGAAAAATATACCGGATCAAAAATAAAATACTTTCAATCAGATAATGGTGGGGAGTATGTAAATGTAGAATTCGACGAATTTTTACGTAAGGAGGGAATACAAAGACGACTGACCGTACCTCGTACTCCTCAACAAAATGGGGTCGCAGAGAAAAAGAATCGTACTCTGGTTGAGATGGCCAGATGTATGCTTCTAGATAGTGACTTGTGCATAAGTTTTTGGGCTGAAGCTATTGATACGGCGTGCTATGTTAGGAATCGCTGTCCAACTTCTGTCCTAAACGGTGATATTCCATATGAAAAATGGTGTCAAAAACGAGTGAATATTTCCTATCTGCGTAGATTTGGAGAAAGAGTATATGTTCTGGATAAAAATCCGAACCTAGGTAAATTCGACGCTCGTGGAATCGCAGGAGTATTTGTAGGATATCCAAAAACAAACAAAGGCTTTAGGGTATGGATCCCTGAGCAAAGAAAATTTGTTGTCTCCAGAGACATAAAATTTGTTGAGATGTTATCAACAGATTCAGCGACAAGATCACTTGATGAAGCAAAAGACTTCATGGAAATGATTTCTTCTAGAAGTGATATACAAACTAGTGTTGATAAAAGTCATAGTCAAAGTCAGACATCAATGGAGATTGTCTTCACTAAAGAAACAAACAGACAAGAACTTGAACTAAGTCCAAATGAAGGACCAGAAAATGTAGAAAATAGACACGATTTTGAACTAAATCCTGATCAAGGACGTGAGGTGGTATTAAAGAGAGGATCCGGTAGACCAAAAATGGTCCGCACAGGTTGCCCAGGACGACCAAAGAAGGTCTATAACTACGTCGAAGTGGAAAAAAGAAATAGAGAGCCTGAAGCAGAAGAGTATAGAGAATGCAACGAATATGAAGAGTATAGAGAATGCAACGAATATGCAGGCGTAGCTTCAGAAATATCTTTGGATGACGCTTTACGTAGTTCGGAATGCTCGGAATGGGAAGACGCAATTTTGTCCGAAATAAGAAGCCTAGTGCAGAAGGGCGCTTGGACTATTGTTAAAACACCATCACATACAAATGTCGTTGGCTGTAGATATGTATTGACTACTAAAATAAACGTCGATAAAACCGTTAAGAAAAAGGCCAGGTTAGTAGCACAAGGATTTAGTCAGCGCTTTGGAGTAGATTATGAAAAAACATTTTCGCCCGTTGCCAGATTAGAAACAATACGATTAATGATGGCAATTGCTGTAGAGATGGACTTGGAGATTCATCAAGTAGACATTAATACTGCATACTTGAATGGAAACCTCGACGAACAAATTTACATGCGTATTCCTCGCTTACTAAAGGAATGTTTGTTAAAACTTGCACATGATAATGACGAAGATTCTGTGGTAGTGGAAAACGCAAAGGAAATGCTCGAGTGCTTGGAAACTGGAGGTGATACATGTCTATTAAAGAAATCTTTATATGGATTAAAACAGGCTGGGCGACAGTGGAATATACGACTTGACAAGAAACTTAAAGCCATGGGGTTAGAACAGTCTCTTAATGAACCATGTCTTTATATGAGACGTCAAGATGGTAAATATTTATTTGTCCTTGTCTTCGTCGATGATATACTAATTATATCAGACTGTGAAGGCCGGATATGCCGATTTAAAAATGAATTGAAAAAGGAGTTTGATCTCAAAGACTACGGAAAGGTTAAATACTTTTTGGGAATTGACATACAAAAAAATGAAAATGGCATTACGTTGTCACAGGAAGGCTATGTCAAGACTATTTTGGAAAAGTTTAATTTATATGACTGCAATTCTTGCAAAACTCCTAGTGAATTGTCCGATATTTTCTCGAACGAAACCAGAAAAGAGAAAGTCGACGAAAAATTGCCATACCGCGAACTAATTGGGTCGCTTATGTATTTGTCAGTAGCAACAAGGCCTGATATTACCAATACTGTTGTTAAACTTGCTCAGTTTGTAAGTAATCCTAATTCAAGTCATTGGAAGGCAGCAAAAAGGGTTTTACGCTATCTCAAGGGCACGGCGAGTTATGGTCTGTTTTATAAGAAAACTGGTAAGCCTGTTCAAGCATACTGTGATGCGAATTGGGGTAGTTGTCCAATAGATCGGAAATCTTATTCTGGGTATTCATTTATTCTAGGAGGCGCTAGTATTTCTTGGTCTTCTAGAAAACAGAAGACAGTAGCAACTTCTAGTTGTGAGGCGGAGTATGTCAGTCTTGCGGAAGCATTGAAAGAAGGTTTATATCTTCAAAGCCTGCTAACAGAAATGAACTTACCAGGGTATGCCACTATCTTTATTAATACCGATAGTAGATCAGCGATGTTCCTTGCGCAGGACCCCGTCTTTCATGGCAGAAGCAAACACATTGATATTAAGTATCATTTTATTAGGGGCGTTTTAAAAGACAACAAAAATATAATGTTGGGACATGTACCTACGGAATCTATGCTGGCAGATGTATTGACAAAAGCACTGCCTAGCATAAAACATAACAGATGTATGGACGGTTTAGGTCTTGTAAACCTTGCCAATCCATAATTTTATTTCTTTGCTGACGAGTTAACTTTCGTTTAGTTTTTTTCTTGTATCATTTATGTGCTTAAGAGTAGGTACTTATGCATATTTATTTTATTTGTTATGTTGTGTTGATTAACTTATGAAAAGCAGTAACCTTTGCATTTGAGAGGGCGTATTGAGGTTTGTATCAAATGCATAGTGCCTTGCTGGCTGTTTTATATTTATATATTTTTATATTGACATGTTCTTCTGTACTTCACTTATTGTTGATACCATGGTTTGACGCTTGTACTGAAAATTTCGCATATTATAAAAACTCTTATTTACTTGTGTTTATTATTGTTCTTGTGCAATCTATCGCTTGTTCCACGGCGCCTATTCTGCCCGCATACTCAACATTTATAATAATGAAAATACGACAGTGCCATTAAAACACAATTTTATTACGAGAACATTGACCGACCATTGTGAATTTAGCAGATTATGAACTTTAAGCAAAATGACAATGGGATGAGAATGGAATCGTGTTGGAGTGACGAATTTATTAAAATAGCAGAATTAGGCCCCTGGTATTTTGTATTGCAGTATCGCCATTCCGTGTTCCCCCAATAATATAACGTGACTAGTTATGTAGGTGTATTATATCTGGGAGTCTTAAAAAGACTAGGTTTAGTGTCATTGGCTCTCTAACTATATTGACTAGGTACTTGTTAGGTACTTAGGTACAAGTTACAACGTGCCTAATATCGTGTTGCATGTATATCCCACACATATCCTTCTCTAGCTTCTCTGCCCGAGATTTTCGTCCGTGTTAGGATTTGAATTGAACATAATATTTTTTTTGAAGTGAACACTTTTTAGACGCGTTGATCACTTTTTGGGTCAACAAAAATCGTCATTCACCGAACGCTTTCATAGAACGGTTAGTCAAAATCAACCTTATACAATGAAGATAAAGTTTATTTTGGATTACTTAGTTTTTACTTCTATCGGGAGTCCCCACTCCTTCAGCTTCACCTTCTTCAGCACTCTGTCATACTAGTCTACTAGCTTTTAGTGTTTTTTTTTTGGATCAGTAGGTATCCCAGAGATTATCCCTTAACAAAAAACAAGAACCATAACCCCCGTTTTACTTCGTAGTGGTTGGAAAAAAAAAATTACCTGTTATAGGTACCTATTTTTTGGAGAAATAGCCAAAAATAATCAATAGTTCTTTCTTTTCACTTTTTTTTAGTTGTTTGTACTTTTGTTTATAGTTTCAGCTGATAAACATGATTTGAAGTACGAGTAAACTCATAATTCATTTACGATTAGATAGGTCGGTATTGGATTATACAGTATAAGAATTTGGATTTTCCTTTAAGTATCAGTAGTTAAATCCAACAGTATTTTTTGCGATAAAGTATTTTTTTAATTATTATAACGAAAACCTAGTTAATATTGCGCAATTAGTTTTATAAACCGTCTAATTTGAACTCTCTTATGAAAATAGAGTTGGACGTACCTTACCATATGAGCATAATCGGCTATAATAATCCCACTGCTGGGACTGGCCACCTTTCTAAACTATTTTATATATAATATACTCTATTCTACAACTATTTTTCTTAATTCCAGCACTTGGCAAATAACTTAGTATTAGGAAATATAACTTACCGTTCTAGACTCTGAAGCATATTCCTGTGACAGTCTAGAAGCATGCTGCGGACTATGAAATATGTCAATTACATCGGCCAGCTGTTGAGTTTCTAAAGCACTCAGCTCATTCCTCATATGCTTTTTAAACAATTCCTCTATGCCATCTAAAACACGAATATTTTTACACTTTCCAATAATGTAACACAAAATTCAACAAAATTGCATTTTATTTTGCAAACAATTACCTATTGATAACTCTGTTGCAAAGGTCGAAACTATTAGCGGTACTATAAATACTAGCACCCTCATCTTGCCCGCTTGATTGTACAACAATGAACGTTATCGAAGCATTCCACCTTTATATAGATAAACGAGATACCAAACTCGAGCGACAGGCAATCGAAATTATTGACATTTTTTAAACATCTCGATTTTATTACTGGGATGTGGGCTTCAGGGACGTAGCTACCGCTGTAACAGCCGTATCAATGATACGGGGCCCCTGGGAGGGTTCTTGATGAGGGAAAAAACACCCACACCGGGGCCTCGTAAAGGGCTATGGATCGCACGACTCCCGCGTAGAGCCTCCGGCAGGAGGCGTTTGGGCTCCTGACCTGAGTAACAAAGGCCTGAAATATTGTTCTTAATAAAAGATAAAATGAAAATATAACCTATCACTATCCAGAAAACTTCAAGTTTTCGAGCTCGCTACGCTCGCTCTTGGATGAAGACCACCAACCGCGGTCTAGAATGCACCAATTTTTCGAGCTAGATTTGTTCGCTTTACGATGAAAGTGCCTCTTGTATGCCGTAATTATAGACACAATTAAAAAGCCATTGTGTTTTGTGTAGATCTACGTTCGGCATGCGAAGGGTTAAACCGTTTCAGGTTGCTAAAATTTTCCAACTCTTCATTGAAGGCAAGAAGATCTATGTCAATGTGAGCCGTAAGAAGCATTTTTTTTCTAACTTCGCTCTCCCTAACACATTCTTTAAGTAAAATGAATAACAGCTAAAGCAGTGCAAGACAGGAGCTATCTTCTTAGTTTTGCAAAAATCATTTGTGGAATACTGATTTCCTCCTCATATTGAACTTCGCTGTTCGCGGGTTCAAAGGGCCCCCAAAAGCCCCCAAAGACCTACTAGGACTACGTCACTGGCGGGCTTGCAAGCATTCCTATAGATAGACAGATAGTGCAAATATGTAGAAACTTACACTTTCACTCTTGGTAACTGTGTGCTTACGTGACGGATGTAAATAATACCTACGACAATTTGCATTGAATCACTGCATTAATTTATGAATCAGTAGGCACACATCACACGCCATTTAGTAGTTTCCCACACTATGTCCATGTCTAGGCCACGATCGAATTTTGTGCAGGTCGTTTATCAGCGATAGATAATCCGGTATCAATCAACACAATTTTATATCTGAGTATCGACATGCTTTAAACATGTTTGCACAATATATAATAGGATATCTAGTAAAGGAAGACTTTGAGATGTTTTACTATTTATCAGCAGCATCATCACCTTCCTGCCCTCGGCCCATGTTGTTTGGGGTCGATTTAACACGTTTCTCAGCAGTGACTGAACAATATCCAGCTGTCTTATAAGCTACGTCAAATCAAACCAGGTTAAAGGCTGTCTTTAGACCGATTTTCACCAAAGCGGAGAAAGTTACAAGATAGACGAGAAACGTGACGTGGTTTTTCCTCACATATCCGCTTCAAAAGAAACTGGGCCTAATGCCCCGCCTACTTTTCTGCGCAAGCTCGGCAATATCTGTTTTTTTTTCCTATCTACAAAAATGACGTGAGATATTAAACATTAAAGTATGGCCTCCGCGGCAAAATCCGACCAACGTGTGCTCACAGCGTGACGTCACGCTGCGAGTCGAAATAATAAGTGCAAAACAAAACACCCGCAGACATGACGCTCGCAGCGTGACGTCACACTGAACATCGTTCGAGCACATAATATCATTGTGTCGTCAAATTCAACAAATTATTATTAATAAACAATAGGATATTACAGCTATTTTCAATCAATCACTTGTTTCTAAAATTCAAGATTCTACAATGATCAGCGGGTAAAGAACGGTCAGCAACGAATTGCTAACCATACTTTCATAATATTACAAAAGAAATAAAACAGTCTTTATAAATAAACATACATATTTTATTACCTTTTTTTACATATACAAAAAAAAATCTCGAACTTGTACCAATAGTTATTTAAACCAACACGGTTAAACTTCGGTCATATCCACATCTTCAATGACCATATCATCCAACATTTCAGCAAGCGTGATGCGAGGGAGCGAAGGATCGATCTCATCGGTGTCCACTGGTATTTTGTTCTCATCCTTGAATATGTTGACATTCTGCCTAAACGTTGGGTCTTCTTCCAAGTCGTCCAAGAAGTCATTGTAATCCCTGTAAAGGTTATTGATGGTTTTAAATGTCTGTGAGTAAAAGGAAAGGTCCAGAAAATTATACGCCCGCTTAATAGATGACGGGTATATAACAAATACAGCTGAATCAATGTATACTGATTTCGTATATAGGATTGTAAGGGTATTCTTCAGAACTACGGATGCGATTCCTTATTCTACATTCATACATTATGCCCGAGTGTCAAAGGCTACATTGAAAATGTTGGAAAAAGCTGGCCTTTATAATTATAAAAAAAAAAACAACTTCTAACTGGGTGTAGTAGGGGTTGTAAGTTTGTAGAAAACCCTGCAACATTTTTTAAAAAAAAAACAACATTTTTTTATGCTTCGCTCGGTTTGGGGCAGTGTGATTTTATATAGCCAATAGCAGCCTTCTCCGATTAATGGGCTATCCAATTCAATTTTTTTTTCATTTCGAACCAGTAGTACCTGAGATTAGTGCGTTCAACCAAACAAACTCCTCAGCGTTTATTAGTTTATATCACTACATATTATAAAACAAGTCTCCCGCCGCGTCTGTCTGTCCCTATGTATGCTTAGATCTTTAAAACTACGCAACGGATTTTGATGCCGGTTTTTTTTTTTTTTTTTTATAGATATAGTGATTCCAGAGGAAGGTTTTTGTATATAATTTTACGCGGGCGGAGCCGCGGGCATCGGTAGAAAATAAAGATAACTATTGTTGCCCATTGTTTTTAAAAGACAAATGACACTCATATTTTGTTTATTCGAGCTGACATTGCGAAAGTGTCAGTTAATATAATTTTATCATAGAAAATATTCTTTCCACTTCAAAAACCGATGTAGTAAGAATTACGAAATGTTCAACAATAGGACTATGTCAAGGGCCTCATGATTGATATTATTTACGCAAAAGAAGCAAATATATGATAAGCTAAAGATAATAAACATAGATTATGGGTAGACTGATCGTATACTCTCTTTTAAATTTAAAATTACGTGATAAAAACTGATTTTGATTGCAATCTAAATTGCGTTTTGTAGTAGTGTCTGTAAAACATGTGTAAAGGGTGACGCACGCTAGAAAGTGCAGAGTCCGATACGAGTGTCGGCCGTAGCAAAATCCATTGTCCGTTGCTCGGTAGCGGCTCGGAAGCGTGAATGTGTCCATACTAAATTGTACGGTCGACACTCGGCTCTGACCCGACACGGCACGAGATCTCGAATTTATTGTAACTTACAGTTATCACATATTTGTTAATCTTGTACTATATTTAAACACCAAATAATACGAGGCTTGAGGAAAAGTTCAAGAAAAATGTGCTCAGTTTTCCAAATTCAACCTTATTTCTTTATACTAAAGTTTATTACTCCATATTATTATAGTTTCGATTACAAAGATTCGTCGGTGGAACACCCTTTGTGTGGCACTATGCTCAAGCAGAGGCCTTGCGAGAGTAAGACATAACATCACACCTGTAAACCCAAAAAGGTTAAAGGCAGAGCCAGTATTGGGCAACACCTTAATTTCGCCATTTACTTATGTTTTTTACATCAGTGTTCTGTCCCACTAATGGCCAAAGGCCGGCCCCGTGGCTTTCCAATTTTGTTTATAATTTGCTCTATCCGACCAATTCGTTACGACGGCCGTCACCAGAGGCCCTACTCCCAAACGTCTCTCACACGCACTCGCCTGCAGACGTGCGCGATAGAGACGGATAGATCCGTCCGTATGGACGAAACGTTAGGAAGTAGCCCCTCATGCTATGCTTGTTTATTATAGTTTTTTGAAGTGAAAACTTCTTTAGGCGCCTTGAGCATACATGCTAAACAAATATCATGGAACTCGCGACCGTCACTTAACGCTTCGCAGTACTCGTAGCCGATCCGCTACGGCGCAGCACCAAATAGGCGTGCGCGGGGCACAACCCGTAGCAGATATAGATTAATTAGGGGGCGAGACTATTGCCATCATCCGGGCCCAATCGAGAGTTAGGGCTGTTACTGACAAATTCCTGATGGAAAACCCAATAAAGCTTTGCGCATCTGGTATTCGAACCCAAGACTCTCAGCAGTAGCTAATAAAGTGTACTTACTCATTAGTAGAGCTGAGTCCTTCATGTAAGTCTTCGGCCATGTGTTTAAGTTTCCATGCGCGGGCGCGTCTCCTCGCAGACTTCTCGCCGTAGTGTTTCTTGACTAAGAAAACATCCGGAATCACGTTGCGGTCTAACTTGTCAAAGTTCGCGTCGTTTACGTTTGAATCGCCGATGTTGTAGCTGAAAGACAAAATGAAATACTTGGTGTTTATTTAAATAAATAAAAAATGCCATGAAAGAAATAATAAAATATACAAGGTGGAGTTTTGCTAGGGAATTAAATTAGCTAGCGAAACTTTAGAGAATAAAATAACATAATCAGCCTTTAACGTTTCCACTAATGGGACACAGGCCTCCTCTCTATGAGAGGGAATGGGTCATAATCCACCATGCGGGCCCAGTGCCTGTTGGTAGATGTCACATCATGTCTTCGAATTTTCTGGTTCTAGAACATGCCGGTTTCCTTACAATGTTTTTTTTACACCGTTTTGAGAGCAGTAATGATGTATTAAATTACAAGAAGGAAACCATGTCTTGATTCGAACCCACGCGGCTTACTGCTCATAAGGCCGAGCCACCACCACCGCTGCTCATATTTTGAGAGCACTTTTTGGGTGAAAAAATATCATCGAACTCGTGACCGTCACCTAACGCTTCGTAGCACTCGTAACCGATCCGCTACGGCGTAGCAACACTTAGACGTGCGCGGGGCACAACCCATAGCAGATATAGATTACTGTTTTCACTTCTATCGGTCAGTCCCCAAAGACAGTTCCGCGTTTGTTTTTTTTATTGTTGTTTTATCGTGTTTTAAGATATCGATGATACTTGTGGCTAGCCAGCATATAAAGGGTGTAAAATACCTCTTCACGAAGCCGAAAGGCACTTGTTCTCCCCGTCATTGCGATCATTTTTTTGTTCTACACCATACCTGAGAACCTTCTAGTTACGGAGATATGGGGGGTCAAAGTTACAACTTTTTGACAAGTTTTTTTTGTAAGATTTTGACTTTTAACATCTCCACGACCCCCGTACTATTCAATCCATCCATTAGCAAAATGTATTAAGCGCGTTACATTGAGTTCTACCACAAAACATGATTTATAACCTCAAAAAAAAGTTGTTTCCCAGCATAAATTTTTGCGTAGTTACTTAGTTTGATGTACTGAATTCTTGGTTAACGGCTTTGCGATGAGGTGGTTTACACCCTGTAATTTAAATGGCAGGATAGCTTACCCTAGAACAGAATCGCCAGGTTTCAAAATATGTCCCAAATGTGTTCTAGCGTGAACAGGATTGACATCTAAACCAAGCTCACTAGCTTTGACGACCCACACATCTGCCACCACATGCTTACTGGACACCATGCCTTGACCAGGAAAGGATTTCTTTTCCTGTAGGAAGATTGTAATGGTTAGTATAAAAAATATCCATTGATAAAGAAATGAGTTTGCCTGTATGATTTCTGGATTTTGGTAAATAATATACAATGGAAATGGAGTACTGGCAAATTGAGAGATTAACATTAAAATCAAAATCAAAGCATTTATTTCAAGTAGGCCAGTTACAGGCACTTTTGAATTGTCGAAACAAAAATATGAACATTTAAAGTAGCTACAGTCCCAGTCACAAGACATAAAAACTGTGAAAGTACTGAAGTTGCCCATTCCCTAGCGTAGATCTCTATGGAGAAGAACGGACAAGAAACTCCATGGACACTCTTTTAAATCAAAATATTGTTACAAAATCTTGGTTACATCATTCATGTTGAGATGGTATATTATGTGAGAACAATGTAGCAAGATGTGCACGTTAAAAGTGTATATAGTAAAACAAAAATAAAATACAACTCAAAAACAAAATAATTAATTCAAATAAACCATGGCGACTAAGAGATGACCAGTCACAACTGACAGCGCCCGTTCACGAACATAACGCATGGATCAGCACCATTCAGCTCAACTATTTTGAAGAGAACTAAATGGTCCGACACACGCGCCACCATCAGCGAGACATTTGAGAGAGCATGACATACTCTCAACCGCCAGGGCACATTCAAGTCAAGAACTGCCGTAGGTTTCCAGTGAATGATAGCTTACTAGTACATAGTACTCACACAATATGGGCTATGCGATTAAATAATACTAACATTGAATCTATACAATGCAAAGATAGTTAAGTACTATCTTCAGCAGCTCCAACAACCATTTAATGCTATCAATTTTTGCGCCCCTGTCCATGTGGAGCAGGACCAGCATTAAGCCAAGCATTTTTAACAGCAATATAATCGCTCAACTTGTAATATGCTTGTTTACATAGTGTGCGTTTAATGCATGGTTTAAATTTCGTCTCATTCAGTTCAAGAATACTTTGTGGAATTTTATTATAGCATCTCAAACAGTACCCCATGAAAGATGAGTCTACTTTAGCGAGTCTAAAGCCTGGCTGAACTAGTTGGTTCCTATTTCTAGTACTGTAATTGTGTCTGTCACCTGTTTTACCAAAAAGATGCAGATTTTTCCGGACGGAATTACCTGTCTGAACAGTTTTTTTTACTAAAGGCAACACCTAAATAAAAGCGCGTTACTCTAGGTTCTTTAAAAAATACCCAAAGGTGATATTTAAGTTAATTATTACTAGGAGATTTAATGACTATTTGATTGCGTTTTTTTTTATTAAAGAAACCATCCATCCATCCATTAATAATCATTAACTTACATGTTCTTTCAATACTTCAATGTCCATCACAATATATTCCACCAGTTGTTTAGGATTACATATTGGAGAGAATGGGTTTCTCCAGTACACAGTAGAGGACACTTCACAAACTGAAAGAAGAAATGATTGGTGTTAGGAATTTTCGAATTATAAGATCATCAATTCAAAAGTAATTATCATGGTTTTCTTGATCATGATCTATGGGCAGTTTAGCCTTATTGTTTTAACTGTGGAAGTTTCATTGCCATTGCATGTATGTGCATTCCCATAGGTATAAAATTCATTTAACCTTTTGGACGCCATTGTCACATATACGTGACAAGCAAGCGCGGGCCCTGTACGCCAAACGACACAAATATGTGACAAAATAGTAGCTGAAATTGTGGCTTGGCGTGGAGGGCACGCGCGAGCGTTTATGCTGTGGCGGTCAAAAGGTTAAAAATATGTCTTCTGATGAAATGAAAGAATTCAACTAAGAGAAGAAAGAAAAAAAAATTCAACATAATTTTTCGCTAGTGGGAAGACACATTTAGCAAACGACACGCACACACACAAATTCAGAGTCATATACACATAAGCTGACAATGATGGCAGGCTTTAGAAGGCGGAGAATAAACCATACCATAGCACGCCCATGGATCATGTCAAATCATCATACCTAGTCATATTAAAAATTACCTTGGCCAGTCCTGGCATCAATCAGGTGAATAGTACTGGTTACTCTGTTAACCAAACAGATAGGAGATATGGACCCAAGCTGCTGTGTCAACTTCTTAGGTAAACACACGACACTGTCCTTAGAAAGTGGTACAATCTCAATACTAAACGTGAATTTGTAGTTGTAAATATTACTGTGGATATCATGTGATATAAGCTTCTTGGAATGTTGGCATTTTATGGGCAGCACCGACTGGATGAAGTCCACCATTTTGCGGGCATGGTTTTCTGATGTATAGAAGAAGTCTAATCCATCTGAAAGTAAACAGAAAGCAGTGAGTAAGGTGTTTTGTAGTTGAATGTTTTTAATTCAAAAGTAAAACAATTTATATTTACTGCCTTACCAAATTGTTTGCAAATTTTGTAATAAACAACTGCAGATTTAGCCATCGATCCTCAATTCGACCTCAATTGCAAAGAAAAAGCAAATACAAAGTCTCTTTTTTAGGGCGTACGCAAAAACTCGCTCGGTTGCGAATACGGTTGCTTGCTCGTGTGTCTGTATTGAAAAATAGTATGAGCGGCGCTTACAGGGCCTGCTTTTGTCCTTGATCTCGCCTGATAGAAGTAACAAAGTCTATGACGGAATAAAATTGCTCAGAAGAGTTCTGAAGAACAGTCTACATGATTTTCTCAAGTTATTATGCCTTGTTACTGTGACTGTAGCTTTGCTTTTTTTTGTATTATTATCATTCAAAAGTGCCGTAATGGTCTAATTGCAATTTTAATAAATCCTTTGAGTTGGAAGTCTACATGACTGGACTCAGTGAAAACTTACCATGTTTAGGCTTAATACCAAGAGTATTCTCATGCGCCTTATGCTTCAAGATCAGCTGTTCCAGATAGTAGAATGTCTTCCTGTTGTTAGCTCGCTGCCTCACTTGCACCAAGGCACGCCAGTAGTCCTGTGCCTCGGATCGGTGACATGCGTCACACATCTGATGCTGTATACTGTACTCTACAATGAAGGTTTGTTGAAGAACTGCTCCCCCCATCACTTCCCCTTGTATTGTGAGTTTTACCTAGAATTTTAATAGATTTATTTTATTACAAAAGGATAAGAAAAGATGGTTATAAATATTTCAAAAACCATAACAAATGGTGAGAAAAAATTGAACACAGAGACTACAGTTGATAGAGTTGTGTGACAGAAAAGACTCTGGGTGAGGGCAGAAAGATTACATTACTTGTAATTGTAGCGTGTTACCTTATCACTACATGTTATTAAACAGAGACCTCTGTCGCATCTGTCTGTCTGCTCACAATAAACTCAGAAACTACTTCACTGATTTTCATGCTGTGTTCACCAATGGAGGGAGTGGTTCTTAAGGAAAATTTTTAGAATATAATTTGTATCCAGGCAAAACTGCAGCCAACAGTTAATCTAAACTAAAGATGTACCTAAACCTAACATAATTCATGTATCAAAAAAAGGTTGATTTTGCTTTATAATATAGATTTAAAATAGGTGAGATGTGGATATTTAAGGGGCCGGCGGAGCGTGCGTGGTTCATACAAACGTAATACCAAAATAATTCGTAAACCAAACATATTCATAAGGAAGTTGTTTTATTTTTTTTTATTATTATATTATATTTGCAAACGGTCGTCAGACTATAAGCGAATTTGTTCCAAGTTACATGGCGTTGTGGTCCACCACATACCACCACCACCATAAGTGGGAGGCGCAGCACTGCACCAGCAGTGCTGCGCCTCCCACTTATAGAAGGTGGTTCCTCTTCAGCCTTTTCAGCACCGCACCGCTGTCGGGTTTTTCTGCTTAATGTGATGCTTCCATGTTAGGCGCCTATCTAAATGAAAGCAAAGATATTTAACACAATCTGTGTGTGGTAAGGTATCAGGTCCAAGTCTAACAGGAGGGGTGTTTCCGTACCGGAGGACACGGTGGAGCACACGGTGGAAGTCTGCCCCGCGTGGGCGGAGCTCCGCCGTGTCCTCGTGGCGGCGATCGGCGGCGGCGACCTCTCGCGTCCGGCCCTGGTTCAATCCATGGTCCGGAGCGAGACGGAATGGGAAGCCGTCGCCTCCTTCTGCGAAGCAGTCATGCTAGCGAAGGAGGTGGCGGAACGAGAGAGGGAGAGATCCTCTCTTCCCGGCCGCCGCGGGAGACGCAACGGGCGTCGGGGGCCACGTGGTGGCTACCGGCCACCGTAGATGCGGGCCTGTGGACGGCTGGCTTTGGGCTAGCTAGCCGTCCGGCCGTCTAACGACGACGACAGGCCGTGTCGACGGCGCGTTCGTGTTCCACGCGCGCCTCAAAGAGATGTCAGCAAAAGGAGAGGGGCCCGGAAGGGCCGAAGCCTTCCGGGGTTGCGGGCCTGTTCGAAAGAGATACCGCGGCCCCGGAACGTAAAAGGCGAGGAAGGAACATGGATGGTTTTTAGTCAGTAAGAGTCTGACACTCCCTCCCGCTCCGCCCAGAGTGGGGGGGGGGTCATTTGATGATTTACCATCCTAAAAAAAAAAAAAAAAAAAAAAAAAAGGGGTGTTTCCGTGCCTGAGTGTGAAGGTGATGTGGTTAGACTTGGATGCACTGGCGCGTAGAATAGAATAGAATGCAATTGTTATGTCGTCTAATGTGGGTAAATCTGATGTAAAACAGTAATACAACACAGAGCCAAGAACAGAACCCTGTGGTACTCCAGCTTCACCTTCAAACAATCTTGATCGTGCTTCGCCCTGTTTAACTCGGAAGCAGCGTTCGGATAAATACGACCGGATGAGCAGGAACATTGAGTGTGGAAGTTTTGTCTTCACTTTTGGCAGTAATCCTTTGTGCCAGACTCGGTCAAAAGCTTGTTGTACATCAAGAAATGCCGCTGAGCAGTACTTTTTGCGTTCAAAGACCTGTCTTCCTGTTTGGTAAACTCGGTGAACCTGTTCTATTGTTGAATGGGATTTCCGCAAGCCAAACTGATGAAGTGGAACAACATCATTGATGTCCATACATGGTTTTAGCCGGTTAAGGAATATCCTCTCCCACAGTTTGGACAGTACAGGAGTTAAGCTTATCGGCCGATACGACGACGCTTCATGTTCAGGTTTGCCTAAGATTGCGTTGAACAGACTAGCCAAGAAGGCAATGCATTTTCTGGGAAGATTTTTAATTATTGAAGGTGTGATCAGGTCAAATCCCGGGGCTTTTTTCGAGTTGAGCTGTCCGATTTCCTTCGCTATTTCTTTAGGTGTCGTTGGCTTAGTGGCCCGACACATTTGCAGATCTTGTTCGATCGCTTATCTGCAATGCTCTCGTTGGGTTTAAATACAGAATTCAAATGCATTGCAAATACTTCGGCTTTTTTCAAGTCATTTCTTGCCCAGGAAGCTTGTGACCTAATTGGGGGATAAGACTTGAGGTTTATCTAGGTTTTTGGTTGCCTTCCAGAGCGAGTGTGCACCAACTCCCGTAGGTGACATCATCTGTAGGTTTGTTGGCCACCGTTGAATTAATAGATTCCTGGACTTTAATTCTTTAGCTGCCTTGTTAAAGTGGAGTTTATCAAGCGGATGACGGGACTGATGCCAAATTCTTCTAAGTCTACGTTTTTCTAGGATTCTTTGCACGATATCCGGCGGATGAGAGGGGTTGGTCGAACCTCTGGATCGAGGTGGTGTGTTAATCCAGGCAGCTATTTGAATGGTATTTGTGAGATATCGGCAGGCGTTATCTACTTCGTTTTTATCCATTAAAAGTAGAAGTAAAGTTGTCGATGAGGTAATTCGGTTGTAGATCGGTTTCCAAGTATCTTTAAGGTACTGTTTGAGGTCAGCCGCTGCTTTATTAAATGCTCTTTTATCTTCGGAATGTCGACTGTTATGCCACACTCTTATTAGTCGTCTCTTTTCCAGAATCTTTGTTTTATTATCCTTGGGTACGTTCTTACTACCTCGTTTTTGTGTGGTAACCGGTGTATATCTCCACGCAGCTGTTTGTATAAGGTTTGTCAAACTTACGGCATATTTTTCGATCATCTTTTGTTTTAAGTGACATTTTAAGGTTCAGATTTTCATCTACGTATTCTCTGAATGCATCCCAATCAGTTTTATTAGTGTAAAGTCGCTCTTTAACTGGTCTTTCAATTAAGGTGGTACTTATTGTGGCTATCACTGGTGTGTGGTCTGAACTACTGTCTAAACAGGTCTCCACTCCTAAATAACGGTTTGCCAGTCCTTTATACACGAAGAAATCTAGAAGGTCAGGTGTCTTATTTGGGTCTGTAGGCCAATACGAGGGTTTAAACATCTCTGAAGTGATTTTGTGCCTGGGTGGGCAGTAGATTGAGGAGAGTACAATAGTGCCTGCTTGGTCCTCCAATCTAACAGAAGTTGCTTGTAGATGCACTGTACAATACGGTTCTATCTGTGAATGTCTCAGGTTTCCTGGAATGGCCAGCGCTGAGCCAGCGTGCGCACTACCGTCGGGATGGGGAGTATGTAAATGTTGAAGCCCTTAACGGAACGAGCTTCGAGGCGTGCTATGTGATTCTGAAATCAGTATGTCTAGTTTGTTCGCTTTTATTAAAGTCTGCAGTTCTTGGATATTGGGAGCCAATCCATTGATGTTCCAGGTTGCAATTCTTAAAGGAGTCATTTATGGTTTGACATTATGTATTTTCAAACTTTTTGCTATGTGGGTGGACGAAGAAAAGATGAAGTTTGAAATGTCACTCTTGTACTTTAATCACAGTTTTTGTTATGAATCACTTATTGCTTTTAGCCACTAATAATTGTATATGATAATCACTTTAGTAATGTTTATAAACACAAACTCGAAGTTTTATGCACTAGATCACTTTAACTCTCAACAGCATGACTATGCGTGTTGACAGTTGACACGTTTCTCAATCATAAGGAAGTGTATATTTATTTCGATTGGATTACATGATATCTAGGTTCCCAAATAAATATTATCAATAAGATTTAAACAAGAGTTATCAGAAAAATAAGTTTTCTTTAGAAAATTTAAATTCCTCATAACACGTCTAAATATCATTGTCATTTCAAAATACCTTTGTGCTCTTCTATGTTAATATATTGTCCTTTTATGTATTTTGTGTGTACATGAATAAATAAATAAATAAATAAATAAAATCAAAATCAAAGCATTTATTTCATGTAGGCCAGTTACAGGCGCTTTTGAATTGTCGAAACAAAGATGAAAATTAAATGTAGCTACAGTCCCAGTCACAAGACATAAAAACTGTGAAAGTACTGTAGTTGCCCATTCCCTAATGTAGATCTCTATGGAGAAGAACGGGCAAGAAACTCCATGGACACTCTTTTAAATCATACAGTTGTTACAAAATCTTGGTTACATCATTCCTGTTGAGATGGTGCATTATGTGAGAACAATGTAGCAAGATGGGCACGATAAAAGTGTCCATAGTTAAAACTAACAAAAACAATTCAAAAATAAAATAATTAATAAAAAAATAAAAACAAAAGCCGTGGCAACCAAGAGCTGGGCTATACATTTGGGAACCTAGATATTATGTAATCCAATCAAAACAAATACACACTTTCATAAAAATATGTTTGGTTTACGAATTATTTTAGTACTATGTGTGTATGAACAACGCACGCTCCGCCGGCCCCTTAAGTTAATATGTCTGTAACTATGGCAAGATGTATGATCAAATCCTCAACTTTTCAATTAAGATAAAAAACCCTTCACTGCTGCTAGCCAAAATAAACAAATCGTACATGCAACATATCATGATAACAGTATTGCACAATATTATTTTGTTTGTGAGCTTATATAATTTATCAATTGTCATCTACCTAGCCTTTTCTTATGTTGGGGTCAGCTTAAAGTCTACCTAGATGCAGCTGAATATTTTAAATGCAGCAACTGCCTTTCTGACTTTTGTCAATTAAATTTCTAACGTCAGGCAAAACTTATAGAAATGTGTATTCAGCCTATGATCCCAGCCAGGGCCTCGACTCTGTGAGAGATCTTTAATTATTAAATATTATTATTATACCTTTATTCTCTTGGAATGTGGTTCAGTCCAAGCAAAGCAAGCATCAACGAGTTTAACTCTGCTCAGGCCCTTCAGTTTTTTGAGGCAGAGGGCAAGTAGTTCCCTGGACTCAAGGGCAGCTACTATCCATTCTGCTGGTGGTTGCAGGTATCTTAAACAGATAAGATGATGGGATAAAGCCATTTGAAACATAAGTTGTTGTGTGTATACTTAAGAATTAGAGCCAATAATGTATTTCATAGTCAGCTATTATTACCCTTATGACTGCCACAGCATAAACGCTTGCGCGTGCTCTCCACGGAAAGACACAATTTCATCTACTATTTTGTCACATATTTGTGTCGTTTGGCATACAGGGCACGCGCTGGCTTGTCACATATGTGACAATGGCGTCCAAAAGGTTAAAGTACCATATCCAAGCATTTGCCCCAAGTTTTTAACCATTGAAAATGCTGATGGATTGAATGATTCAGACCTAAACTTACAACAAAATAATTACAAGGCAACAAACTTTGTTAATTATATTATTCCAAAAAGTCAAGCTTTAGACCCTTTACGTTACTGATGTGGTTTACCTCTCACATCCTCTGCAGAAGAAAATAGTTGCTTGCTTCGGTATACCCTCCGATATGTCTATGTTTGTTCGCAAACATGCCACACACATGTTGGAGGGATTGGGCTCTATAGGCACTGCGCACTCGCAACATAACCTGGAATCGAAATAAATAAACAATTATAAACTGGTATGATTCTCAGAATCCTCTATATTCACAGCATCAGAATCTTTAAAGATTTTAAGACTACATTCACATCACTACGAATATTACTAACTATCGACTTCTTGGTAGGTAATTAGACATTTATTTGTGAATATGAATTTCACATTATAGTGAAAAGCTGAAGCACTTATTTAACCTAAAAATAACAACTTACACTCGTGCTCCAGTAAGGGCTTCATTTTCAGGGGGGATATATTCCATTATATATAACTGTGTAGTCTACTATATGATGATAAAATTTAAGGATATTTTGTGCTTTTGAAAAAAATTGTAACTAAAATTAAACGAAGCGAAGGTGAACACGCCGTTCATTCGCGGTGGCAGTTCCACAAATTCCAACAATAAACAAATGTCATTGTCAAATTGACAACCGCGCAACAGATGTTAAAAACTAACCACAGATGAAAAAACCAAATGTAGTGGTTGTAAGCACGAGTCTAGCCACTTCCGTCAGTGGACAATGACCATGACACTAATGTAGAGACTACTACAGGTTGGCAAAAATGTCCTGAAACGGAACTAAAAAATTTAATCGTTGGCAACTTCTCCTACTGTCACGTCTAGTCAGTACATGTAATGTCATTTCATGATATCGGTGGCTGTTTTTCGTGTATTTATTGTTATTGTGTTTAAATTGGTGACTCAAAGGGTTCAATATGAACAGAAAAACCATTCGCAGCTCCGTTAGAGAAATAATGTATAAAGTTTATTTGTGATGTTTGGCGGAACATGAAGCTGGACGAATTTTATCGGATATCAACGATGTTTATAAAAGAACTGCGGAAATGTCAGGTAAAATGATCTTTTATCTAAGTAATCAGATGTAATATGTGTGTTTAAACTTGCACTAGATTGTATAAACCATTATACAACCATTATTTACATTGAAAAATACATCGATGAATTTTGTGGTTATGTGCATTTACAAAGAAGCACGCTCCTATAATTTTGATACTTTTTGTGTTACTTCCAGAATAAAAGTAACTAAATATATTATTTTTCTAGGTTAATCCGTAAGTACCATACGACGAATTGCTAGAGAAGGGCATACAAACAAAGGCATTTACTCCACTCCAGAGAAACATAGAGCAGGGCGACCTAAAAAGAATTGGATGATTTTGACTTGTGATCAGACAAAAAGTTCAGAAAGATTTTACATTCTTAGAAAGAAGTATTTTATTAAAGTTTAACTGTCTTTATTTTTTACTGTTGTAGGCCGTGGCTGAACAAGTGTTTGCAAGCATCTCTGTTGGTGATTGGAAAAAAAACATGTGAACATGTTATGTAAATAGAAAGAGAGTAATATCAAAGGGTCATAAATCTGCAAGATGACAGCAGCAGAAACAGACACGAATGAAGAACTTTCAGATGTGGAATATTTAGCCGAAGACATTTTAGATTCTGATTGAAACATCTGTAAAATTCTATCTTTCTTATTAATAAAAATGAAAAAAAGCACTTAGACGGATCGTTGGTATTATTTTCCTCATAATGTAAATCAATATACACACGTACTAGCGCATTATCATACAAAAGCGTGAGTATGTAACGAGCAGAGAAATTTATGTTTATTTCAAGTTTAAGTAATGTATAAAACCCGTTAAAGTCATTTTCATCTGCCTAGCCTTTTCCCAACAAATTTTGGGGTCCGCTTCCAGACTAATCTGGATATATACTATGGATGCAGCGTGGATATCAGTATTTTACATGGAGCGACTGCCTATCTAATCTCCACAACCCAGTAACAAGGTTATACAATACCACTTGGTACGACTTGGTTGTCAGATTTTGGGGCTCCTGACTCACAGTAAAGATTTACAAATGACACGACAACAGCTACAAGTGCTTTCCGAGGCACGGAAGAAACTCTATGACAGATGGTCACCCATCTACAGACTAACCTAGTTAAGCACGTCTTCAGCTTGAAGATTGTCCTGTCCGGCTGTTATTATTTAGCACAGAGCTCTTCTAAAACCCGTCAACGTACACATTAAATATAAATAAAAATTGAAAAAATAAACCAAAGTATCAAACTGTTATTGTCGTACTATATAGGGTTACAATATGAACGATAGTAGCGCCACCATTATTTTCACGACTTTTTTGCCAAGCTGTACTGTTGCTGCTTGTGTGCTTAGCTTAAATGGAGTATAAATAATTTCTTAATTTAAGGAGAAAACTCACCTTCGAACAATATTGCATGTAAAGTGTTATATTCGTGCTATTTCCCGAAAAATAGTTTCTCACAGAAATAAGTCTTAGAAGTGTTGAGAATGTCACCACAATTTATGTTATATTATCTGTACTTCCGGATACGGCAGTGCTGTAATCATCCTGTGCTGATTTCTGAACGTCGAATTGTTACGTAAAGAATCCGGCCGACCGAACCTCTTTCGTGACCTCTCCGATTATCTACTGTGCATTTATTTGATCGATTCTCCTAAACGAAAATGTTCTCTACCGTCTGCAGGGCCGGCCGTTTGGCCACAAGGACGGTAGTAAATAATACCTCCGACAAGGCACCCTTAATCGCGGCACCCGTGTTGAGCAAACGTGATTATGCGGCTAAAGCTGCTGGAGCACGCAAGGCAGAAGGTAAGATAGTTGCTGTTATCGGTGCCGTCGTAGACGTACAGTTCGAAGACAACCTTCCACCCATCCTAAATGCTTTGGAGGTCGAGAACCGTCAACCCCGGCTTGTGCTGGAGGTGGCGCAGCACTTGGGAGAGAACACCGTCCGCACCATCGCCATGGACGGTACCGAAGGTTTGGTCCGCGGCCAGCCCGTATTCGACTGCGGCTCTCCCATCCGTATCCCTGTGGGCGTAGAGACCCTCGGCCGCATTATCAACGTCATCGGTGAGCCCATCGACGAGCGCGGCCCCATTCCCACCGACAAGACCGCCGCCATCCACGCCGAGGCGCCCGCGTTCGTTGACATGTCTGTGGAGCAGGAGATTCTCGTCACTGGCATCAAGGTCGTCGACCTGCTGGCGCCCTACGCCAAGGGAGGCAAGATCGGCCTGTTCGGCGGCGCCGGAGTCGGCAAGACTGTACTCATCATGGAGCTGATCAACAACGTCGCCAAGGCGCACGGTGGTTACTCCGTGTTCGCGGGAGTGGGCGAGCGCACCCGCGAGGGTAATGACTTGTACCAAGAAATGATTGAGTCAGGAGTCATCTCCCTGAAGGACAAGAGTTCCAAGGTATCGCTGGTGTACGGACAGATGAACGAGCCCCCCGGCGCGCGTGCCCGTGTCGCTCTGACTGGTCTGACCGTCGCCGAGTACTTCCGTGATCAGGAGGGACAGGATGTGCTGCTGTTCATTGACAACATTTTCCGTTTCACCCAGGCTGGTTCTGAGGTGTCTGCCCTGCTGGGTCGTATTCCCTCCGCCGTAGGTTACCAACCCACCCTGGCCACTGACATGGGTACCATGCAGGAGCGTATTACCACCACCAAGAAAGGATCCATCACCTCTGTACAGGCTATCTACGTGCCAGCTGATGACTTGACTGACCCTGCTCCGGCCACCACCTTCGCTCATTTGGACGCCACCACTGTACTGTCCCGTGCCATTGCTGAGCTGGGTATCTACCCCGCTGTGGACCCTCTGGATTCCACCTCCCGTATTATGGACCCCAACATTATTGGAGCTGAGCACTACAACGTTGCACGTGGCGTTCAGAAGATTCTTCAGGACTACAAGTCACTCCAGGACATCATTGCTATCCTGGGTATGGATGAATTGTCTGAGGAAGATAAGCTGACTGTGTCTCGTGCACGTAAGATCCAGAGGTTCTTGTCTCAGCCTTTCCAGGTGGCTGAGGTGTTCACTGGACATGCTGGCAAACTGGTGCCCCTTGAGGAAACTATCAAGGGCTTCTCTAAAATCCTGCAGGGCGAGTATGACCATCTACCAGAAATAGCATTCTACATGGTGGGGCCCATTGAGGAAGTTGTGGCTAAGGCTGAAACCCTTGCTAAGTCTTAAATCAATTTAGTTTTTAGGATCTCCATTATAACCTAAGTAAATGCTTAAGCATCCAATAAATTATGTAAACAACAAGCGCAGGTATTGTAGATACACATTCTGTACCAGTAATAAAACAAAATTTGTAACTTATTTTTGTATTATTTCATAATTTATTATGTTACATAACATCTAATTAGCTACTGAAAATGAACACTCATTCAAAACACTTTTGTTGTTTTGGGCATCAGCTAAAAAACTTGTACAAAACGTAGCTTGCCCACTGTCAAAATATCCTTAGAAAACAGGAAGCACGCACCATTCTTAGCACTGCTCATTATATTTTTCAAAACAGACACGCACACTTGCACCCGCACAAGTTTTAGCGGGTGGCCCTTTGCCTAGGGTGACCACTTTTGCCTTGGTGCTTTAAAACAAGTATATATACTTAGGCACACATGCACTAGTTCTTAGGCCAGGTCATTTTTTTTGTCCCAATCATGTAATTTTTACGCTAGGTTGGAATTGAGCCAATTTGTAGCGTAAGCCATGCCGCCTGACGATATTTACGTAATGTACCATTTCTTCTGTACCCAATGGCATAATCTATACTTCTATATTATAAAGAGGTAAAATTGTTTGTATGTAGGGAGTAATCTCCGGAAGTAATGAACCAATTTTAAAAATTGTTTCACTGGTAGAAAGCTACATTATTCGTGAGTGCTATAAATTATAAAGATATCATAATAATTAGCCGAACTATCTCAATTTTTGTCTAGCCAGGCGGCAAAAAATAGCTCCTACAACAAAGTTATTTGCATGCGCTGCCTTAACAATTGTATATAATTGAAAACAATGTATGGCATCCTGGTCCGTTTTGAATAGTTCTACACAAAAGTCCGCGACACCAAGTTTCTATCTTTTATATTTTAGCAGATAATAGTTAGCTCATATGTGTTAAAAAAAGTATTTTTCGACGTAGGTACTGTTACGAGCTGGGTATGAGATAAATTAATTACTACCGATTAAACAACACAATAACTTTATTAATCACAAAACAATCAAAACTTAATCACAAATACACTACTGTTTACTATTCACTTAGATATCGCACTTGTAGTTCACTTGGATTCGCTTCGTTGTGTCGCTAAAACAAGACTGCCGGTCGCGGCCCTGAGCGCTCTATTTATACTCGCCAACAGATACACCAGAATAACCACGAACATTCGAGAGGGTCATAAAAAAACACTAACAAAAAATAGCAGGTACCTACTTACAAGGTTGGCATTACCTACTTGTACAAAACAAACAAATATGAACCTTATGCCCTAGGCATACGGTCGAAATTCTAATGTCTTTGTATAAATAGGTCGCGAGTTTGTACCTACCTAACTTTAAAACTAATAATAATAGAATGTTCTCAAACTTCTAACGTACACACACTGTAATCACTGGCTTTCTCGAATGTTCTAGTAGGTCCGATGTAACACTGCCCCCTCCTTAGACATGCTCGTCCCGAGCATCATTAGTCCCGTAGTATCGCGCCAACCGGTCTACATGTACAATTTTAGGCGCACCTCGTGGACCCTTCTGTATTCGGTAGGTGACATCGTTGATCCTAGTCACGACTCGGTATGGTCCATCCCATTTTGCTTGTAACTTCGGAGACTTCCCCTTGCTCCGCACTGGGTTATGCAACCACACCAGTGAACCCTCGTCGAAACCCCTACCGTTTGCTTTCCGGTCATAACGGGTCTTCATCTTCTCAGACATCTGTTGGCCGGACTGTCGGATATGCTCATAAACATCGTTCAACTTATTACGCAAGTCATTCGCGTAATCTGTTACACTACATGGAGCATCAGGGGGAGTTCCAGTGATTAAATCAGCAGGTAACCGTAATTCCCTTCCAAAGTTCGCGAAGGCTGGTGTCACAGTCGTACTTTCGTGGACTGCACTTCGGTAAGACAGAAGAAACGGCTGTATGTGCTTGTCCCAATCCCTTTGCCGGCTTTCCACAACTTTCGCCAGATATCTCTCCAACGTTTGGTTGAATCTTTCCACCATTCCATCGGATTGTGGGTGGTAAGAGGTGGTTCTGGTTTTATGGGTACCCATTAACCGACAAGTCTCTTGAAATACTTGGGATTCAAAATTCCTTCCTTGATCGCTGTGTATTTCTAAGGGTACCCCAAAACGACAGAAGACTTCCTGAACCAACTTATCTGCGACAGTTGTTGCTTCTTGGTTAGGAATGGCGAAGACTTCCGGCCACTTTGTGAAGTAATCCATGACCACCAGGAAGTACTTGTTTCCGCTTTCGCTAACTGGAAATGGTCCCGCAACGTCTAGTGCTATCCGTTCCCAAGGGGCTCCAACGTTGTACACTTTTAATGCACCTTTGCTGCGTGTCTGGGGTCCTTTCACGGCCGCACAACTGGTACATTTGCGGCACCAGTCCTCCACATCATCACGACAATGGATCCAGTAAAAGCGTTCTCGAATTTTTAGTAGAGTCCTTTTAACCCCCATATGTCCTCCAGAACATCCATCGTGGTAGAGCCGTAGAACATCCGGTACCTTAGCTTTAGGGACAACCATTTGTAGATGACAACTGTCCCCTTTAGCGTTTTCCCATTTACGGCACAAGACTCCATCCTGGATCACCAAGCTGTTCCATTGCGCCCAATAACTCTTCGTGATGGAACTCATCGCAGCCACATCACTCCACTTGGGTTTAGGAACACCAGCTTTGATCCACTCGAAGATTGGTTTGATGTCCGAGTCATTGTGCTGAGCCTCCTGTATGGTTACCTTCCATTCATCGCTAAGATCCGTTCTTAGCATCCTTACAGGCACCAGTTCCTTAGACTCCTGTCTGGAACTACGCTTACAATCTTCAGGCAATGGTCTTCTTGACCGTTCGTCTGTGTTGTTGTGGTTTCTCCACTGTTGCTGACCAGTCTTCTTAGCCGCTTTTCCTTGCCGAGATTGATCTTCTCTAGGTGCGCTTCGCTTTTTACAATTCGACCGAAGGTGACCCCTTTCTCCACAAGTGTAACACCTAGGGCTGTATCGTCGCGGACGCTGGCGTTCAGGTGATGCCACAACTTGCTTTGGACAACTTGGCCGAAGATGATCCATTTCTCTAGCTGTGTAGCAGCTAGGTCTGTAACCTTGCGCACGGTCGTGCACAGGTGATGCCACTACCTTCCTGACGTAGTGTCTTCGGTGGTCTTGCCTCACTGCCTCTACTTCCAAGGCATGGGCTAAGGCGTCCTTCAAGGTCTCATGATGCCCAAGTCTCACGGCGGCTCTAACTTCTAAGTCACGTATTCCATCAACGAACGCCTGCACCAGATTTCCATCGATCAGTGCAGGGGCAGACCGGTATGCTTTTCGAACCAGCTTCTCAACTTCCAGGGCCCACTGCTGTAGGTTCTCGGCACTACGTTGAACACGGTCCTTCAACTTGGCACGGAATACGTGCTCCAGGTGCGCGTCGCCGTATCTGGACTCCAACGCCTCCAGTAGCTGCTCGTAGGTTACATCCTTGCCGAGTGCCTCGAGAATAGTTAAAGCCTGGTCTCGGAGGCCCAAGGTGAGCGCGGTCATGGCTTGTGGTTTTGTCCATCCATTCGCCTTCATGACGGCCTCAAACTGTATTTTGTAAGCCGACCACGAAGATGTGCCATCGAACGGAGGCGCCTTAAAACCACGCGAAGAAGGTGCAGCAACCACCGAAGCTACAGTTCCACCTTCAGTCTTCAGTTCGCTCAAAGCCTTCTGCACCCCAGCAATCTTAACTTCGGCCTCCGAGATGCGATTCTCATGCTGGTGGACCTGATCTTTCATCAACTTGATGTCCTTGCCGAAAGTTGCATGTAGATCCTTTATGAGGAGCATCTGCTCATCTTGGCGGCGGACCTGCTCCTCTTTGTCTCGCTGCAACTGCTCTTCCAATCGGCGAGCCTGCTCCTCTTGACGGCGAGCCTGCTCCTCTTGACGGCGAGCCTGCTCCTCTTGACGGCGAGCCTGCTCCTCTTTGTCTCGCTGCAACTGCTCCTCCAACCGGCGAGCTTGCTCCTCTTGACGGCGAGCTTGATCCTGCAGCAGCGCCATTAAAGCTGACAAGTCTGGCGCCACTGATCCTGAAGAAACTCCAGATGGGCCAGCGACTGGCTCTGACGTAGGCTGGACACCACCCGGTGTCTGTGTCGGAGAATCTCCAAACCGCCTTTGGTCCATATCCTGCTGTCGCTGACTTCTGGTACGGATACCCTCCGTGTCGTCCTTTGGTAGAATTGGCATTATTTATCTCTCACTTCTGACACCAATTTGTTACGAGCTGGGTATGAGATAAATTAATTACTACCGATTAAACAACACAATAACTTTATTAATCACAAAACAATCAAAACTTAATCACAAATACACTACTGTTTACTATTCACTTAGATATCGCACTTGTAGTTCACTTGGATTCGCTTCGTTGTGTCGCTAAAACAAGACTGCCGGTCGCGGCCCTGAGCGCTCTATTTATACTCGCCAACAGATACACCAGAATAACCACGAACATTCGAGAGGGTCATAAAAAAACACTAACAAAAAATAGCAGGTACCTACTTACAAGGTTGGCATTACCTACTTGTACAAAACAAACAAATATGAACCTTATGCCCTAGGCATACGGTCGAAATTCTAATGTCTTTGTATAAATAGGTCGCGAGTTTGTACCTACCTAACTTTAAAACTAATAATAATAGAATGTTCTCAAACTTCTAACGTACACACACTGTAATCACTGGCTTTCTCGAATGTTCTAGTAGGTCCGATGTAACAGTACATACATTTGGACGATTTTTTAAACAACAAAATATTAAACCTTATCGAAAAAAAAATATTATTATGAACATCATAGAGATACGATTTGCCTAAAACAGTATGTCATTTGTTTAAATAGTTTCGAAGATAATAGAAAATTACTAAATCGCAAAATGCCGCCGTCCATTCACGATGTGGCTCAGTAGGCCAATCACTTTACGGAGTTCTGTATGGGAAGGTTCGCACAAAATCATAACCGGACTTATGAGGTTCTTTATATGCTGATTGGCTAGATAATATTACATCTATTTGTGACCGTATATTGCAAAATTAAGGTGGCTTATAGTTTTACTGGAAATTTTGTTTCTAAATGATTAATTTGAACTGAAATAAAAGCAAATCTAATAACCGAGATATACTTAGGTAAACTTTTACCTTGCCCTAATAAGTATCTAACGCTACGTTAATTAAGCTTTTTTTTTAGTTGCATCTACTAATTTTTAGGGGTTTTAAAAAAAGAGCTAATTGTGACTTTAGCAAAATCGATAATAAATTAATCTCTCTTGTTAATAAATTAAATAACTATCAGATTAAATTAGAAGATAGTATAAATATTTATGAAATTGACACTCAGCGCTTACAATCAGAAATACAGGCTCTTAATAAGTCACTACAGTCTTAACTTATATTGTCACTTACGGGATATCTTCCGTGATTATTTTCATTTTTTTTTTTTTTTTTTTTTTTTTTTTTTTTTTTTTTTTTTTTTTTTTTTTTTTTTTTGTTTAATATTTTGTTTTTATTTTTGTTCATGGCGCTTGCAACAGCGTCGAAATATCGGGTGCTCAACATTAAAAATAATCACGGAAGATATCCCGTAAGTGACAATATAAGTTTAGTTTTAAACCGTGAAAGCCTAAAACAGTGTTCACTACAGTCTTTATATAATAAATATGAACGCTCACAAAATCAAATTAAAGAGCATATTCTTGCAACAAATGCATTGGTAGACAAAGTGGACTCGCTAACTCTCAGCAACGTTCAGTGTACTTGTCAGAGGGAATCCAGAAATGATGTCCAGTCTGAGGCAACGGAGGACCCGTGCCCAGCTGTGAGAACTCAGGGCTGTGATTCCAGCCAAGATTCAATACCTGACTTAGGTAATTCTGTCTCACCTAATAGTCTAGATTCAAATCTTTCAGTTATGTTCTCTGATAGTATTGGTAGAGGGATGGGGAAATTAATCAGTAATAGCCTGAGTTATTGTACCCAAAATTATTGTATGCCAGGGTCGACCTACAAACAGGTTATGACATCTGCAACAAAAACTGTTTGTAATCCTAATACCACCATAACTATATGTGTTGGTAATAGTTCTAAGATAAAAAAGGAAGATATCACTGACTGTGTATCAGAGTTGTTGAAGTTAAACTGTAGTAAAATAATATTGTGTGCTTTTCCCTATTTTAAAAATTTGGGTAGTAGAAAAAACAATTATATACATATGTTAAATAACCATGTACATTTTCTGGCAGGTCACTATAGTGACAGACTTATATACCTAGATATCAACACTCTTGTTGGTAAACTTAAGTCGACACGGGGTAAGGTGTATCTACCTATTAGATGTAGACACAAAATAGCTTCGCTATTAGCTTTTAATATTCACACAGACATAAATAGTATGTCTAAGTTTAGTACTATTATTAACACTGCGACTATTAGTAATTCTACTAATGTACAGGTGACTTTAAATGAATATAGCAGTAGTGCTATAAATCTTTACAAATATTGCTCAGAGGAGGATCCATCTGTCACCGTGGTGAATCCTCAATTAGGTTCTATTAGTGATAGGGTCTTGTTGTCTGAGGATGGCACGGGAGTCTCCGGCCTCACTCAAAATATTAATATGAATTTAAACTAGAAAGTGAGACAACAGAAGGTACTATTAATTCTTGCACTCAATTAGTTACTAAAAAAGGGCCTCAGCAGAACACCTTAAAAATATTCCACCAAAATATCCAAGGAATGTCTTGCAAATTATTAGAAATTGAATTGTTTTTAGAAAATAGTAAGTTTGACATTATTTGTTTTACTGAACATTGGTTAAAGGATTACCAAATGCTTATTAATTATGAGAACTATATGGTGGGTAGCTGCTTTAACCGTAAAACGATGCTTCGTGGAGGTTCCCTAATATTAATAAAAAATAGTTTTAAATATAAGCAACGTGATGACATAGTAGGTCTCTCGGTTGAACATTGCGTCGAACTGTCCTGTGTTGAGCTAGATAAGCATGTAATTGTGTGTGTGTACAGACCCCCAAACTATCAAAACTTTTCCATATTTGAATCAATAATGGAAGATGTCCTGGCAAAACTTGCAGCCAGTAATAAATCTACAATAATTTGTGGTGATTTCAATATCAATATTTTAGAAGAAAATTCACATAGCGGTCGGTTACTAAATCTTTTTAAATCATTTGACTTGACTAACGTTTTTATTGAACCTACTAGAATCACAGCATCTTCTGCTACTTGTATAGATAATGTTTTCTGCGATTGTGATTACTTAGATAAAGCCATAGTAAATTGTTTGCCGTCCGACCATAGCGGACAAACTGTAACTTATAGGTGTAATACACCATTGCAAAAAGTACAGATTAAATTTAGACCCATAACTTCTAGCAAATTAAATGGGTTTAATATTTCCCTACAGAACAAGTTAAGTGTTATGAGCCATGACGACATTAATATAAATCAATTGTATAATCGTTTCTTTTCAATTGTTCACACGGAATTCAACAAAACTTTTGAAAAGAAGACAAAGAGTATTTGCCCTAAATTCATATTTAGTGATTGGGCAACTAGAGGTATCAGAAAAAGTAGGGAAAGACTATTTGAGCTTTATGGCCTTAAGCCTTTTATTAACACTGAAACTTTTAACAAGTATGTTGCTAAGTATTCAAAAATTTTTAGAAATACATGCAGGGTTGCTAAAGCCCTGCACATTAGCAACAAGATCAAAACTGCAGAAAATAAAATAAAGACAGTTTGGAAAGTCATAAATAACGAGACTAACAGGAAGAAAATACGCAACACTAGCTACACATTAGATACAGCATGTGGTCCTAAAAGCTCTAATCAGGAAGTAGCTCAAGAATTTGTAAATTTCTTTACAGAGATACCATTAAAAACTACGGAGGCTCTTAATTCCTCTCCTGAAGTCTCAATGGGTTTATTAAAGGCGAATGTGTCGGGCTGCCTGGCTGAATTTAAATTTAAACACATTAACCCTATGGTAGTTATTAAAGCTTTCCGGCAAATAAAAATCAAACTGACCGAAGATCTATGGGGAATGTCTATCAAAGTTTGTACATCCATACTTGAGACTATAGCCCCATACTTAGCTTTAATTTTTAATCTATGTGTGGACCAAGGAGTCTTCCCTGATTTAATGAAATACAGTAAAGTCATACCTCTTTTCAAATCCGGGGACAGTAAAGATACTAACAATTATAGACCTGTCTCCGTGTTGCCAGTTTTTAGCAAGGTTTTTGAAAAAGTAATGCTTGATCAAATGCTCTATCACTTTAACACCAACAGAATCTTACATGATCAACAGTATGGTTTCACCAAGGGACGTTGTACAACTGACGCCGGTGTAACCTTATTAAAGCACATATTTACTGCGTGGGAAGAGTCCCAAGACGCTATAGGAATTTTTTGTGACCTCTCCAAAGCGTTTGATTGCGTAAACCACGACACATTACTTATGAAACTTGAGCATTACGGACTGGGTAAACTTGCACTTAGTTTGGTAAGATCATATTTAATTGATAGACAACAAAATGTTCAGATAAATGGTGTCAACTCACAGGGTTTAAAAATAAAAATGGGGGTTCCACAAGGCTCAATATTGGGTCCTTTCCTTTTTCTAGTATATATAAATGATCTACCCTATTTATTGAAAAACCAACCTCAAAATATGGTGTTATTTGCTGATGACACTTCCCTGATTTTTAAGATAAATAGACGGGCACAACATTTAGATGACGTGAATAATGCCCTACTGCAGGTCCAAAATTGGTTCACAGCAAACAATTTGGTATTAAATGAAAAAAAAACCAAATGCATAAGATTTGCTTTACCGAATGTTAAGGGTAGTGATTGTGATATATTATTGAATAATGAGAAACTTGAATTCGTAGATAAAACGGTTTTCCTTGGGATTACGCTTGATTCAAGGCTACAATGGGGTTCTCATTTAACATCTCTTGCGGGGCGGCTAAGATCAGCAGCATATGCCATTAGAAAAATCCGTCAATTTACTGATGTAGATACCGCTAGACTGGTCTATTTTAGTTACTTCCATAGTATAATGTCTTACGGTATTTTGCTATGGGGACGAGCTGCAGATATTGAGTCTATATTTATTCTGCAGAAAAGAGCCATTAGAGCCATATATAATCTTCGTAGGCGCGATTCTCTAAGAGAGCTGTTTAAGGATATTGGCATTATGACGGTACATTGTCAATACATCTACGAAAACATAATGTACGTCAGAAAAAATTTGCATCTTTTTGGTAAAAGAGGTGACAGACATAACTACAGTACTAGAAATAGGGACCAATTAGTTCAGCCAGGCTTTAGACTCGCCAAAGTAGACTCATCTTTCATGGGGTACTGTTTGAGATGCTATAATAAAATTCCACAAAGTATTCTTGAACTGAATGAGACGAAATTTAAAACATGCATTAAACGCACACTATGTAAGCAAGCGTATTACAAGTTGAGCGATTATATCGCTGATAAAAATGCTTGGCTCAATGCAGGTCCTGCTCCACAAGGACAGGGGCGCAAAAATTGATAGCATTAAATGGTATTGTTGGAGCTGCTGAAGATTGTACAACTATCTTTGCATTGTATAGATTCAATGTTAGTATTATATAATCGCATAGCCCATATTGTGTGAGTACTATGTACTAGAAAGCTATCATTCACTGAAAGCCTACGGCAGTTCTTGACTAGAATGTGCCCTGGCGGTTGAGAGTATGTCATGCTCTCTCAAATGTCTCGCTGATGGTGGCGCGTGTGTCGGACCATTTAGCTCCCTTCAAAATGGTTGAGCTGAATGGTGCTGATCCATGCGTCATGTTCGTGAACGGGCGCTGTCAGTTGTGACTGGTCATCTCTTAGTCGCCATGGGTTATTTGAATTAATTATTTTGTTTTTGAGTTGTATTTTATTTTTGTTTTGCTATGGACACTTTTAACGTGCATACTTGCTACATTGTTCTCACATAATATACCATCTCAACATGAATGATGTAACCAAGATTTTGTAACAATATTTTGATTTAAAAGAGTGTCCATGGAGTTTCTTGCCCGTTCTTCTCCATAGAGATCTACGTTAGGGAATGGGCAACTACAGTACTTTCACAGTTTTTATGTCTTGTGACTGGGACTGTAGCTACTTTAAATGTTCATTTTGTTTCGACAATTCAAAAGTGCCTGTAACTGGCCTACTTGAAATAAATGCTTTGAACCATTGAACCATTTGATAACCGTATGTTTTAAAGAGTTTAAGCATTTAGTCAGTTGATTGTTCATAATTATCAAGGAATTAAGCAATTAATTCACTTGCTTTTTTTATATTATTTTTTACATAGAATTAAAATACTTAACTGCCATTTTTCTGTTTAACTTTAGTCTCTTAAATAGTTTCAGTAGAAAACTGGCAGAATTAAGCATAAATTGCAACTGCTTACAAAATCTTTCTTTTTTTACAAAGATCTCGAACTGTACGTAGTTTGCGCGGCGCGGCCGCAAGTCGTACCTCGCCGTCCGTCGCCCGCCCGCTCCACCGCGCGGCGGCGTGCGGATCGGGTACATATCATAATCCCGAATTTTAAAAGACCGAATTTTAAAATACCGATGGACGAAATCCCGAAAATTGAAACGCCGAATGGTTGTTTGGTCGAAAGTTTAAAATCCCGAAAGTTCATTAGACCGAAAGTTTGAAATCCCGAAGTTCAAAATCCCGGAGTTTAAAATCCCGTAGTTCAAAATCCCGTAGTTCAAAATCCCGAAAGTTCATTGGTCCGACAGTTTAAAATACCGAAGTTCAAAATCCCGAAAGTTTAAAATCCCGAAGTTCAAAATCCCGTAGTTCAGAATCCCGAAATAGTCACCGTTTCCGAGAAAAATGATTTGTAAGCATGCAGCATCAGCAAGCATGCAGCAAGCATACAGCAAGCATGCAGCAGGCATGGTTTCTGTCACGGCTCCGACGCTGCGGGGCTCCGGCGGTCACACGCGAGCTTATCGTCGCAGAGGGTTTTAACACTCACCACCGCAGCTTCGGCTTGCTGGCCGGCAGAAGCCGGCCAGCCTCAGCCGCGGCGGCAAGTGTTAAAGCCACCTGCTCCTCAGCTCGCGGCCCGCCTCGCCCCTCCGCGCCTACGCGGGCTTAAATTACACTCTCGGGGTAGGGCAGAAAAGACTACGTGGAGTCGGTTCTGCAGCGATTCATTTCTGTCACAAAATTTGTTCTGATAGGAAACCATAATTATTTCTTTTTATTTTTTTGGAATTCCACAATTACTATCTTTGTTTTATGACATAAAACGATAAATAATTAATTGTTTGTCAAATAATACGTTACTAAATAAAAGTTTTCGTCCATTCGAAATTTAATCCAGTCGGGATTTCATCCATCGGTATTTCAACCATCGGTATTTCGTTCATTCGGGATTTCGTCAATTCGGGATTTCATCCATCGGTATTACAACCATCGGTATTTCGTTCATTCGGGATTTCGTCAATTCGGTATTTCGTCCATTAGGGATTTCGTCCTTTCGGCCATTTGAACATCGGTATTTTGTGTTTCGATATAACGACTATCGGCATTTAAAACTTTCGGTATTTTGAATTTCGATGTTTTGGACGTCGGTATTTCAATCATAGGTATTATGAACTTTCGGGATTATGATACGTACCCTGCGGATCTTTTGCCTTGCGTTCATTTCATTCGTATTCGAAGCGGCGGTGATCGGCGTAAGAAAATGGAATTCCCGAGTTGTGGGATTTGTGGTTGTGAACTTTGATGTTGTGAACATAGGCGTGAAGGGACAAAGAAAGCTTGTATCGTCAATTGAAAAACGTAAAGACGGAAAATTTACAACAGTACGTATCTGAAGAGAACATTAAGTTGCACTCAAAGTGCAGAGCTTCATACATAAACGAACATTGCATTCAAAGTACGGCAAAAAAAGTGCGGCAGGAAAGACAAGCCGATGATAGTCCGTTTGACTAGGGTGGAGTCTCCTATTATCGGCCTCCTCCTAATATCGGCAGTTTCGAGAAAATGGAACATAACTATAAAAATATCTCTTAAATCATAATAGTTTGAATGCAAAAAGTGACTCTATATCCATCCGCATTAACTCCAATATTTTGATGCGGGTGCATCAATATTTGAACGTTCAGTTGGCAAAAGAGCACGCGCAGGTGTGGACGTGCGTCATTTGGTGTCATTGCCGAAATGCCGAGTCAAATCCCTGAGTGGACGTATTGCGAGGATAAGTATTTGGAGGGAATTAAACATACCTATGGTGTTATCTTTTATTTTTTCATGAAGAATAACAGTCAAAGTATCTTTTAGATAACCATGTTTTTACATTTATTTGTCTATTTTATTAAATAATAGCGGGGCCGAGATTAGGGATCTACACTGGTCAGCAAATAAACCGAGCCACCCGCTACCTAGGAACTGTGATTTGATTTTCTCAAAAAGTATAAAACTTACAACTATCAAAGTTATACCTACAAAAAGTGCGTTTCATGGTGATTACAATGACTGCAAATTAATTCGTGTTTTTGCTACTTTTTTCGATTAATAATGAATACAACACCTCAGGAAGCGGCTCAAGCTGTAGCATTACTTCAAGCAGGCATTGCGCAACGTGAAGTCGCTCGAAGGCTTCGAATCAGCAGATCTTCGGTGCAAAGAGTTTACAGACGATACCTAGAGACTGGAGCATTCGATCGCCGTCCAGGTACGGGCAGACCTAGGGCTACATCAGCAGCAGATGATCGTTATATCCACCTTACTGTTCTGCAAAATCGCCACCTCAACGCAGTTCAAGTCCAACAAAGTCTGCGTGACGAACGCCAAGTGGTCATAAGTTCAGATACCGTCAGAAGAAGACTTGCTGAACGGAACCTGACCCCAAAAAGAGCTGCAACAGGCCCAGCATTAACGGCAGCACACCGTCGAGCACGACTTGAATTCGTCGAGAGCATAGGGATTGGACATTAGAGCAGTGGAGTAATGTACTCTTCACTGATGAGAACAGGCTGAGTCTACATGGAACTGATCGACGTCAGAGAGTATTTCGTCGCCCTGGAGACCGTTATTCTCAGTGTTGGATCGAGGAAACTGTTGCTTATGGAGGAGGATCTGTAATGGTCTGGGGCGGCATCTCGTTAATAGCACATACACCGTTAGTTTTCATCGAACCGACGGGCCGTACACGTGGACTGACTTCTCATCGCTACATTACTGAAATCCTTGCAGACCATGTGGTACCTTACGCAGGATATATCGGACAGGATATGCAATTGATGCATGATAATGCACGGCCTCATGTTGCTCATGTGGTGACCCAGTATCTACGCGACGTCAGCATTCGTACGATGGCCTGGCCAGCTCGAAGCCCGGACTTGAATCCGATAGAACACTTATGGGATGAGCTGAAACGTCGGGTTCGAGCCCGGGTACCTGCTCCAACAAGGCTTCCAGAGCTGCGAATCGCAATTGAAGAGGAGTGGAATACAATTCTTTAAGATTTTATCGTCAGGCTCGTAAGGTCGATGAATACAAGGATGCTGGCAGTTATCCGAGCAAGGGGAGGGAATACGGAATATTGATCAAAAATTCTTTTTTTTTATTTTATCTTTGTTTTTGGCTTTATTTTTTTTTCACTTTATCATTACTAAGGATTGTCATGACTGGAAAACAACTCTTCTTTGTGAAATCCTTAATAAACACTGAACTATTGTTTAAACCCAATGAGTTTCCTTTCATTTTAATCACCATGAAACGCACTTTCTGTAGGTACAACTTTGATAATTGTAGGTTTTTTAGTTTTTGAGAAAATCGAATTAGAGTGCCTAGGTAGCGGGTGGCTCGGTTTATTTGCTGTCCAGTGTATATTATTGATAAATCTCTATATCGGCCGGGTGGCCGATATTGGGGTAATGCATGAAAATGTTAAACCACATGTTTAGCTATTTTATACGTTAGCAGTAACATTAATGAGGTCAAAAATGAAACAACAGCTCAGTTTGATAACTAGATCCCTAACATCGGGCGCCTCAAAACGAGTTTTATCAATTACGGCCGATATAAAGGGAATTGGTGCGTAAAAACGGCCACCTTAGTATGGGTACAAACAACGTGAGGAAATAAGAAAAAAAATTGAAGAGAATAAAGCGGAGAGAGAGACAAAAACTGGAAATGAGAATAAAAAATAAACCCGCCAAAGAAACAAAAGTAGTAAAGAAGAGCGGATTATAGGACAGAAATCGCGAAACTGACCTCATTGATTTAGCTTCGCAAGACAAGTTTGGAAAAGGAGAAAATTCTTTGTGCTGGCTCTGAAGAAAACCTAATTAGTGATGTTGAAGAAGATGAAAACAAAAATATTGGATGCGACATATGCTCCAATGGTTCCACTTAAAGTATACAGTCCATCGTGGGTGAATTGATGTGGCCTAAGAAGATTCTATTAGAAGGAAATGACATCAGAGTCTTAAAATTAAAATAAATTCTGTTATTATAAACTAAAGATCGCAATGATTCAACATTCCTAAAAAACAAATAATGAAAGGAACTCCAAAAAAAATTATTATACATAAAAATAATTACCAAATAAAGTGAATAGAAATTTAAATAGTGCATTTAAAAATAAAATGAATGTGATGATAATTAATAAAAGTGATTTGTACCTGAGTTCAGTTGAAATATAAAACGTTATAATTTTTTTTTTGTAGTTTATTCATATTACTTCACTTTAGAAAAGGTAGGCCGATATTAGGGTCACAGACGGCGGATATTAGGGTGTTATAGGCCGATATTAAGGGAAATCGCCATATTCGGAAAAAACATCTATATTATCAAAAAAAACAATGAATTCATAATTTTGCGAATGTAGTAATGGAGTTTCAGTATCCCTTTACCCAAAAAGACACTGCAAGAAAGCAAAAGCTATTAATGTAAAAATTACAAGCAGTCAAAGTCCAAAAAAGTTGTCATGGCCGATAATTGGTGCCACCACCCTACCCCACTCTACCCTATTTGAGAAAAATTTTTTTTTTATCAAATTTATGGTCGGTAGCAAGATTTTAAAAAACATATTGCGTCAAACCAAACGCAAGCAACATGGGTCGAAATATTGCAGGAAAAAACAACCACCCATACAAATTGTGCGGTCATCTGATAGGTAGCTACTTATGATACTTATGGGAGTTACTTTATTTTTTTTTCTCATACTTCGACTCATGTTCCTGGGAAAAGGTTGTTCAGTATGACCCGTAGAATCATTCAAATTCGGGTAGGTATACCTACCTACCCTTTATTTCATTCTCACAAAAATTGCTTCTGCGCATTCAAGGTCAGCGCTCATAACTCGTTGCACGAATTATATTCTAAAATTAATCGAAATAGGTTCAGCAAATAATTTGAAATACTTATAGGTATTTTTTTACCTATAAATAAAATAAAATAAAAATGTTTTATTTTTGACCAGAGATCCCTATTTATAAACACACAGTAGGTATACACAAACAAATAAATATTTAGGTACTATATTTCAGACCATTTATACTGAACCTTAATGGATTAAACACCTAATAAAACTTTTACATTAATCACTCCTTCGTCAGTGGTAGGTACCTACCTGTGCCCACGCTCTGTCTCTCTCTTTCGCACAGGCGACGTGCAGAGCGGATCACGCGCACTCAAATATGAACTTAATATTCTAGTGATAAGGTCGACCACTTATAGCATTCCATAAAAAATCTTAAAAAAATTAAAATGCTGTTATTAAATTTGTTTAATTTTAACAATAAATGTTTATGTGATAATATTGTTACGTAATTAAACACTTTTCATTTAGTTATTGTTTTTGACTGAATGGATAACGCAGCAATGACTGTTATGTCACAATGCATTTAAAATATAACTTTAAATTTATGACCTATTTGACTAAAAACACGCTAACAATGATTTTTCTTCATCAGCAGACGGTTATACTATATAATTACCTGTAAGTAATGAATGAAAACATGGGAAACCGTGTTTTTTTAATATAAGTACGTTACCTGCACTTTTTTTGATTAATTTGTGTACATGCTCTCTCAGACCCTTCATTATAAGCTATTTTCAGTTTCTTTATCAAGTTATAATTTTCGCTGCGAAAAATGGCATTATTAGGTTTAATGTCCGTTTTCGCGCAATGCTCTTTCATGATTTGCTTAATTTTAATTTATTACGTAATTAAATAAACAGCTCTACAAAATATATAAAAAGAAAACAGTTATGAATTAGTGTAAGGTCCCACCTTAACTTCCCTGGCCTACAGGTTGGCTGGACAAATCTTCAAAATCGCTCCCATTTTACTAGGTCAATAGGGTACTATATGTGACGGCTAAACACCCTTATTTCAGAATTTGTGACGCTACAGAATCTTAGATAATCGATCGAAAACGGGTCCAGCCATCTTGAAAAGCTACTTTTCGCTGGTCTCTCAATCTCGGTAACGGAAGTGATTTTGACGACTTTTTGCATATCAACGGGCGTCACATAAGTTTGTGACAGGCATTGAGCTAAAAGTTTTGTGATACGTACAGTGGTTTAGTAGAAAAATGAAAAAATCGGTGCCAGCCATCTTGAATCTATACTTATAATAAATCTGTAGAGAGGTCAATTCTGTACATGAAATATATTTACAAAATAACTATCGGGGGGTGATTAGTGATCGATACTGATGCCAAAAATGCAATCAGTAAAATTTTTGTCTGTCTGTCTGTCTGTCTTTCTGTCTGTCTGTCTGTCTGTATGTTATTTATAGAAAAAAAAAACTACTCGACGGATTTTAACGAAACTTGGTACAATTATTCTACATACTCCTGAGCAGGTAATAGTATACTTTTCATCACGCTACCATTAATAGGAGCAGAGCAGTGAAAGGAAATGTTGGGAAAACGGGAGAAGTTACTTGGTTTTTTTAGCTTCCGTCGCGTGTGCAGCCTTAATGGTTAAAGCTACATAGAAATCATGTATAACGGAAATATTCCACATAAAATTATATAAAAAATATCCCAAGACAGCATATGTCTATCTTTTATAGTTGACTCACAATAACACGTGTAACTCCCGATAGCTTAGCAGTTCGGAGATTTGTTATTATTATATTTGTTTACTCTTACGTTTATAATATTCTCACTCAACCCCAATTAAAAAAAATAACATCAGTTATTCTTCGAACTCCTGGGCAGGTTATAGTATACTTTTCATCAAACTACAATGAATAGGAGCAGAGCAGTGTAAGGAAATGTTGGGAAAACGGGAGAAATTACTTGATTTTTTAAGCTTCCGTCGCGTGGATGTATGTTTGTTACTCTTTCACGAAAAAACTACTGAACGGATTTGGATGAAATTTTGCACACAGATGGTTTATAACCTGGATTAACACATAGGATACTTTTTATCCCGGTAGTAAGATCCCATGGGACAATTTTGAAACTTCACGCGGGCGAAGCCGCTGGCAGAAGCTAGTTTACGTATAAAACTTTTGGCTGGCACTTCCGAATCTCAATAACGGTAGGGTTTTCGAATATGGTTCCTTTACTAAAACTTGGTGACGCAATGTGTGACAGTAATAACGTTAGTACACAACGTACACAACGTTGGACAGTAATAACACTTAGGGCGGTGGTAAAAACAACGTTGTGGTACAAGGCGAGGGTTACTTAAGTGCAAATGGAGTTGATCGTCGTCATTTAAAACGCTTATACAGCGTTTTAAATGGCGAATTTATTCCCACGGAGAAATCAAATACAAAGCAGGCGTGGCTGCTACCGGCCGATTAGTATATTAAAAAGAAATCCTTTATTTATGTAGAAAATATGGTCACCTCACAATATTAATGGATGTTTGTATGGGAAAATTTAAATGATCAATATCTTTGAAACTACGCAAAGTTTCTCCGTCACAAATTCAGGTTATCATTATCGTCCCCGTCACAACATTCTGAACACATTTTGAAGGTCGTAGATCATCAGGCAGCGTTGATACAGGTGTCCAGCCAGCTTGAACTCAGGTTGGCTGGACATTAGGTTTATATTGATTTCTCGTAAACCCTTGCATGTGACGCCATAAATCAAACGTTATTACTGTCACACATTGCGTCACCAAGTTTTAGTAAAGGAACCATATTCGAAAACGCTACCGTTATTGAGATTCGGAAGTGCCAGCCAAAAGTTTTATACGTAAATTCAAGATGGCTGGCACAGATTTTTGCATTTTTCTACTAAACCACTGTACGTATCACAAACCTTTTAGCTCGATGCCTGTCACAAACTTATGTGACGCCCGTTGATATGCAAAAAGTCGTCAAAATCACTTCCGTTACCGAGATTGAGAGACCAGCGAAAAGTGGTTTTTCAAGATGGCTGGACCCGTTTTCGATCCATTATCTAAGATTCTGTAGCGTCACAAATTCTGACATAAGGGTGTTTAGCCGTCACATAAAGTGCCCTATTGACCTAGTAAAATGGGAGCGATTTTGAAGATTTGTTCAGCCAACCTGAGCTACATATAGCTAGACAGCTGGAATTTTAACAGATGTATGTTCGGTTACCGCTATACCAACAAATAATAAAAAAATAAAATAAATCAAAAGGGAGTTCCCCTACTACTACGGTACGGAAACCTACGTATGCGCGAGTCCGACTCGCACTTGGCCGGTTTTTTTAATCGTATTCTCTACAAGGAATGCAGTGGCGAAGATAACAGAATGAAATAGAAATGTCAACATGTTTGGCCAGTGCGAACGCAAGGCCTTAATGACTCACCATCGCCAGCTGATCTTTCGGTTGGCTTTGTCAACTGCAGGCGTAGTATCTAGATGCCTAGGTAAACTATAGGTTAACCGATCAGACGCTGTGATTGCAGGCTTGACGTTGTCTTAGACAATTTACTCACGTCACTAGACAAAATATGCAGCTAGTAAGTTTCCCGTCGTATAAAAAGATGCTCTGTGCTAGTGCTAGTAAGGCCCCCGTCCCTTGCTCGTGCCAGCCCGCGTGGCTAAACTTGTAGTCAAAAACCAGTCCCTAAATAATGACACCACTCAGATCCAGCCTGTCCCCTCGCTGTCCTCTTCCAGCGACGCCCGAAGCCGAGGCCCGTACCCCGCAGGGGGTGCCCTTAGCGTGTAACCGCTTGGTTTGTAAGTTTTGTGCCCTGCTGGAGGCCTAACACTCAAGGCACCCACCGGATAGTCCGGTTATGCAGACGACAACCTCTGTAGGTTGAACTGCGTGATGCCATTCCGAAAAAAAAAAGTGCTAGTAAGGCAGTACATGACACATGACACACATGGTACATGAGACTACGGCACAGATTGCACTACGGTACGTGTAGCATCATCATTTTGGCACGCTGGGTAAAACATTCCGGCGTTCCGTAAGAAATCGTACTGACTGAAAATCGTGATTAAAAATTGCCATTTTACACAAAACATACTTTTCATGTCAATCGATCTTGTTTCTAACATTATCAAAAAGTTCTTCTAGAGCACTGGTTCCCAACCTGTGGTCTGCAGGAGCCTCGGCTACGGTCCATGAAAAATTTAAATGTTATTCGTACTTTTCAACTTGCACAGAAGAAGCAAGCTCAACCCAACCTCATTGAACCTATCGTAGGCAAAATTCTATTATTTTTGTTGAGAATCTCATACTAAATGGTGTGCGTACGCGCAGCGGAATATTGTTGAATTTAAAGATTTTAATTATGCAGATATTTAGTGAATGACGTCGTATAATTGTGTATGGTAAAAAAAATTTGTGCACGCAACCATTGTGGAGAAATTCACCAAAAACTGATTCCGCTGGGCGAACGTTGTCCTGGCGGAACTTTTTTTAATCCATAGACTTTAGAAGAAAAGAGAAGTGTCCAAAAATTAGTGTGTATTTGTGTGTAATTGTGTATGTATGAATAAAACTAGTGCATGCATAAACTTCGGAGAAATTCAAGTTTCCGCTACGCGAACGTTTGGCCATTAGCTAGTTTTCAAATAAAGCGCTTACATAGAGAGCTGTAGATTTTTACATACGTTGCTTTGAATTTGTTTATATTTAATAAAAAAACAGATTTAGAAAAAATCGTAGGGCTTAAAAGATAAAAATATAAACGTAAAATACGCTTATTAGGTCTTAGTTCTTAAAGTATGCACTTTGGGGTCTAGATTTTCATGTTTATATAAACCTTGTAAGTGTCTGCAACATGTTGCCAAGTATCAATGATGTTCCGTTAGTAACTAAAGAGTTATAGGACAAATTTACCATGAACAGATCACTGTTTACAAAGCAGTCAAATATCACGACGTTCTGAAGGAATTGCATGGTAATATGTATGTCAATAATTAGTGTATTCATTCAACTATTCTTGTTTGGGGTTCGGTCGGGATTGCTTTAATATCAAAGTAAACTGCCTTAGACTCAAAGATAATATTTAATTAGCACCGTATGACTGTACACGACATGATTCAGGTTGAATATGGAAAGCGAAAGAGTGCTTCGTCATTCCATAGACAATAACATTATATTTTTAACCATAGACTACAACATGCCCCTTTTTAAAAGAGAGCTGTCAGACTGACATTGACATTACAATTATTTGACAGATGACTTAATCCAAGTTAAACACAACCATAACAATTTACATTGAAGAATTAAGATTTTTAAAATACATTTCATTATAAACATTACTAATATAATTATACAATAATATCATAGTAAGAGTAAGTGAGTGCTTGCCAATAATACAATAAAATACAATTTGCATTTGAATTAAATTGTGATAATATTATTGTGAACTTGTATTATTTTCTATGTATTAAATCTTATAAATCAAGTCTTTGTGTTTTCTTTAACAATCTTCCCCTAGAGCTATATTGTTTTTCAGCATTTACAGCCTCATCATTACATGGTAATGGAGATTGTTCTACACTACTTGGTATATTTAATTCATTTGGACTTTGAAGTAAGTTCTCTAAGTTTCTACGTTGAGAAGACATTGGACTTTCATTATCAAATTCGTTATAGTCATGTAGACTTTCAGGTGAAACTAATGTTTCATCGATATCAACAAATATAGGTGACTTTACTATGTTTTCTGACTGGTTTTCTGACTGACAAGAATGATTTGACTCTATAGATAAGAATGAATCTGACTCATTGTTCAGTTCCTGATTTTGTAAACTTGACTCAGGACTTGACTCATGATAAGTGAAGATAAATGTATAACTATCATCCTCCTTTTCTGAAAATTTTGACTTGTTTAGTTCATTATTTAATTGACTAGGACTAGGACTATCCTTAAAGTTGACTTTTTTGTTATTATTTTGAGAGACATTTTTCTGACTTGACGTTTGACTTTCTGACTTGAACCTAAAACGAATATGCTGACTACTCCTACGGTAAGTATTATTATTATAATCTTTGACAATAAATGATCTTGGATATTTGGTTTTAGACATAATAGTACCTTTTGTCCATATAATATCCTTAGGATTTTTCTTAAAATAAATATTGTCATTTATTTGAAAATCCAGATAATTTTTACAGTTTTTGTCATAATAAAACTTGGTTTTTTGACTTTTTTCTTGTTTCTTTTTGTTATGTTCCGAATGCTTTACAATCTTAGGTCGTAAGTGACTAATTTTGTTAGGTAGCTGAGATCTTAACGTTCTAGACATTAAAAGCTGTGCTGGAGAGCTTAAATTTCCTCTCGGTGTATTTCTATATTGCAAAAGACCTAAGTGAGGATCAGATCCAGAATCATCACTTTTCCTTAGTATATTTTTTATTATTTTTACTGAGACTTCTGCTAAGCCGTTGGATCTTGGAAAATTTGGACTTGAGATAATGTGTTCAACGTCCCATTCATGCAAAAATTTTCTAAAATCATTGGAGTTGTATGGCGGTCCTCCATCTGAAACTAGTTGCATTGGAATGCCATGACGTGCAAAAATAGATTTTAGGTGTGCGACAACATTAGATGTTCGACTGTCTTTATTTAAATTTGCTATTTCAATGTAGTTAGAATAGTAATCTACTACCAATAAGTATTTCTTATCTTTATATTCAAATAAGTCGGTAGCTAGTTTTTGCCATGGAAATAAAGGTTTTTCATGAGTTAACATTGGTTGTTTTGATTTATTTGCAGAATAAATTGAACATGTTTCGCATTGTCTAACTTTACTTTCAATATTTTGATTAATATTTGGCCAATAAACTACATTTCTTGCTAAGTTTTTTGTTTTTTCAATCCCTTGGTGACCCTCATGTAATATATTTAATATTTCTGTACGCATTGTCTGAGGTATGATAACAGAATTGTTTTTGAAAATTATATCATTAATTACATGAATTTCCTCTTTTATGTTCCAGTAAGGCAATGTTAAACTATGACAATGTTCTTTACATTTAGGCCATCCATTTTTATAATATTCTATTATTTTTTGAGAAACTAAATCTTGTTTAGTGTGTCTTGTAATTTTCTCAAGTTTTTCTGGAGAAATGGCTAAATTAGAGGTTAACAAATTTATGTGAATATTAATATTTGAATCTAAATCTTCCAAACTGACTAATTCTTGGTTAAATTTATCATCTTTGACTGGAGCACGAGATAATGTATCAGAAACATACATCTCTGATCCTTTTGTATAAGACACAATAAGATTATAAGCTTGTAAAGTGATCATCATACGTTGTAATCTTGTTGGTACTTCTGACAAGGGTTTTTTGAATAATGTGACTAAAGGTTGGTGATCTGTTTCAACTTGAATAGGTTTTCCATATATGTATTGGTGGAATTTTTTACACCCAAATACTATAGCATATAGTTCTTTTTCAATCTGTGCATAATTAATTTGACTTTTGTTTAATGACTTTGAAGCATAAGCAATCGGATTTTTGTCATGTAAAATAACTGCACCTACTGCATTTTGTGACGAATCGACTGACAATCTAATTGGTTTTTTCATATCATAATGGACTAAGACTGGATATTGACATAACATTGACTTTAATTTTTTGAATTGTGTTTCATGTTGTTCTAACCATTGCCACTGATTATGTTTTTTGAGCAATTCTCTCAGCAAAGAAGTTTCTTCTGCGAGATTTGGTATATAGGAACCTAAATAATTGACCATTCCTAAAAATCTTTGCAGTTCTTTGACATTACTTGGACTTGGCATTTTCGAAATTGCTTCTACTTTTGACTGGTCAGGTGATACACCTTTTTTATTGAAAATGTGTCCTACATAGCATATTTCAGACAAACCAAAATGACATTTGGATTTATTGAACTTCAAATTGACTTCCGACGCTCGTTTGAATAACGATTCTAGTCTTTCATTGTGCTCTTCAATAGTAGACCCATAAACAAGTATATCGTCTACAAATATAATTATACCTGTTAAATCTCCGAATAATTGATTCATTGTCCTATGGAAAATTTCACCACTAGAGTTGATTCCGTATGGCAGTCTTAGAAATTTGTATCGACCGTATGGAGTGTTGAACGTACAAAGTTCACTACTTTCCTCGTCTAAACATATAGTCCAATAGCCTGAACTTGCATCTAATTTTGAAAAAATTGATGCACCTGCAACTTTAGATCTAAGATCATTGAATGTTGGATACGGGAAATGAGGACGTTTAATAGCCGTGTTTAAGTTTCTAGGATCAAGACATATTCTCAGTTTACCATTTGGTTTTTCGACTAAGACAATTGAGTTTACCCATTTAGTTGGCTTATCGACTTTTTCTATGACCTGTAGTTCTTCCATATATTCTAATTCTTCTTTAAGACGTTTCTCTAATGAATAAGGTATTCTTCTGACTGGGCAGACTTTAGGTGGAACACTACTATCAATGTCTAGATGAGCTTTATATGGTAGACAACCTAGACCCTCGAATGTTTTAGCAAACTTGGAAATAATTTCTTGTACTGACCTTTGCTGGATTCCATATATTCTTTTCACAATACCCAATTTTTCACATGAATTCCAACCCAATATTGTTTTACATTCACATTCAACAATAACAAAATAGAGTTTTGTGGTTATTCCGTTTTCAAATTTACAGTTAAGAATACATGTACCTAAATTTGGCACTAATTGTCCTGAAAAGGAAAAAAGTTTATTATTTGTTCTTGAAATATTAATATTTGAGTGAGAACTGGACATAATTTTATCTAACATTTTCTTGCTTATGACATTTGTATCTGCACCTGTATCAATTTGACATATAAGTTTGACATTATTACAATAAACATTTATTTGCCAATTTTTTGTAGATTCACAATTTTGAACTGAATTTATGACAAAATTATTAGAAAAATCTTTTGACATTGGCTGTTCATAAGAAATATTACTAACTTTATGGTCTGATTTCCTGAAAAAACAAAATTTAGCAAAGTGTCCTTGTTTTTTACAATTATTACTGGTTTTTTCCTGTGCTGGGCATTTATATCTGTGAATTTGTCCACATCTGGTACAATTCCTGTCTGATGATTTATTCCTGTTGCTTGACTGATTTCTTCCATGACTATTGTTTCTCCCATGACTATTTTTATGATGTCTCGAATTACTTCGGTAGGGTGTTCGACTTCTATTTTTATAATTTTGTTTTTGCTCTTTGATCCCTTGAATATTCTCCTTTTTAATTTCTTGGTTGTTTAATTTATTTGATCTTTCTTGAGACAATTCTAGACTTTTTGCTATTTTCATCACCTTTTCAACTGTAAGATTTTCTTCCTGTAAGAGTCTTTCTTTTATGTGTGTGCTAATCATGCCTATTACGAGCATGTCCTTGATCAATTCTTCTTTCAAATTACCAAATTCACATGTGGTAGCCTGGTTGTTCAATATGGTCAAATATTCATCCAAAGATTCTTCGGTTTTTTGGACTCTTGTGAAAAAATTATACCTTTCTACTGTTATGTTTAAAAGAGGACTGAATTTTTCGTCGAATTTCTTTAGGATGTCATCTAACTTTGTTGTATTTCGATCTATATTGAAACTATTAAAAATTTCTATTCCGTCATCACCAATAGCATTTAGGAAAATTGCTGTCCTTTTCGAATCCGTTACTTTTGATAAATCATTAGCATCCATAAAAATTTCAAATCTAAGTTTCCATTTTTTCCATTTTTCTGCCACGTTATCGCCATTTTGTATGATAAACGGTTTCAATTGCACAAAGAACGCTTTGTCCGCCATGTTGGTGACTTGGATGACTTGACTTTTTTACTTACAGTTTTCTCGACTTTTATTGGCTTTTTCGTTTTCCTTTTAATTTAATATGACACCAATTCTGACACCATGTTTGGGGTTCGGTCGGGATTGCTTTAATATCAAAGTAAACTGCCTTAGACTCAAAGATAATATTTAATTAGCACCGTATGACTGTACACGACATGATTCAGGTTGAATATGGAAAGCGAAAGAGTGCTTCGTCATTCCATAGACAATAACATTATATTTTTAACCATAGACTACAACAATTCTTATGCAAAATTTAATGTCATTAAATTCAGTAATTAAAGAAAAACAATATTATAATACTGACTAAGCATTGAAAACCTACATAACCCGACCAAGTTCGGATGGCTACAAAAAAGCGGCCGTGCAATATATTTAGGTAACATCCCAAAATTTACCGGTATTGAATTGGTATAGGTGATAACACAATTGTTGTTTCGATATAATTTATAGGTCATTTATTTTTGTACACCTACTTTTTTAAATGTATTTGACTATGACAGAAATCCTACCTACCTACCTGGTAGGTAGGATTTTTTTTATTGAAGCTCGAAATATTATACTTACCCTAAGTTTCGTCATCCACGCGAACGAAGTCGCGGGCAAAAGCTAGTTCATAATCTATTTTAGTTAAAACACATTTAAGTCTATTCCTGTCATTGCAAGCGTTTGTTAACGTTATTATAATTACATAATTAAGTATTATATGTAATTAAAAAAATTTTTGTACGCGGATATTTAAATAGAGAAGTACTTGTTAATTGAAGAATGGTTTTTATCGTAGATAGTGGCGTTATTATTAAAACAATATTTTTCATTCAAGAAATGCAATTGTTTTATTTTTTCCTAACGCTTGTGTACGCAACTGTACCATATTAATAAATACTATATTGGAAGGTTAAGAACGTTTCTTAGATATATGGCACGGCCGCTTTTTTGTAGCCATCCGAACTTGGTCGGGTTATGTAGGTTTTCGATGCTTCGTCAGTATTATAATTGTTTTACTTTAATTACTGAATTTAATGACATTAAATTTTGCATGTGAATAGTTGAATGAATACACTAATTATTGGCATACATTTTACCATGCAATTCATTTAGAACGTCGTGATATTTGACTGCTTTGTAAACAGTGATCTGTTCATGGTAAATTTGTCCTATAACTCTTTAGTTACTAACGGAACATCATTGATACTTGGCAACATGTTGCAGACACTTACAAGGTTTATATAAACGTGAAAATCTAGACCCCAAAGTGCATACTTTAAGAACTAAGACCTAATAAGCGTATTTTACGTTTATATTTTTATCTTTTAAGCCCTACGATTTTTTCTAAATCTGTTTTTTTATTAAATATAAACAAATTCAAAGCAACGTATGTAAAAATCTACAGCTCTCTATGTAAGCGCTTTATTTGAAAACTAGCTAATGGCCAAACGTTCGCGTAGCGGAAACTTGAATTTCTCCGAAGTTTATGCATGCACTAGTTTTATTCATACATACACAATTACACACAAATACACACTAATTTTTGGACACTTCTCTTTTCTTCTAAAGTCTATGGATTAAAAAAAGTTCCGCTAGGACAACGTTCGCCCAGCGGAATCAGTTTTTGGTGAATTTCTCCACAATGGTTGCGTGCACAAATTTTTTTTTACCATACACAATTATACGACGTCATACACTAAATATCTGCATAATTAAAATCTTTAAATTCAACAACATTCCGCTGCGCGTACGCACACTACTAAATGATTGCAAATTTTTTCGAGCCCAATTCGATCGCTTTTGTGTCCATCACTATCTTAATTCTAAACGGTCTCATCACACTATCCAATTTTCGAATAGTGTGACCATAATTATGGTCCCTGTTAACAATAAACATACCGAAGTGGTCCCTGGCCCCTTATTCACAACCATTCGATACGTTTCCGTGTCGGTAAGGAATCGTATTCGACTATCTCATTTCCGAACCGAAGAACTGTCAAAACGCTATTCACAGATCCGAACGGATGCGTTTTTTTCTATCCGTTTGAGATTGTGTTTATGGGGATCGCTATAAAATGGTAGTAAATAGATGATCGTGGTAGAAAATGAAAAGTAGTAAATAAAATTGGTTTATTTGGTATACTAGCTGACTTGCGCAACTTCGTCTGCGTCTCATAATTTGAGATTTAAACTATCCTATCTCTCAAGTTGGATCGAACTGCACATGGTGTGCGAATTTTATTATAATCGGTTAATTGGTTTAGGAGTCCATTGAGGACAAACATTGTGACACGAGATTTATATATATTAAGATAAGATAAGATTTCGTTCTGTTTATATAAGTAAATATACAGGTAGTTACTTAATAGACAGCAAACGAAACAAAATGATTTTACTGAAATAAAATAATATAAATTTTCAAATAAACTTTATTTCGAATAATACCAGCTTTGTAAACAGCCGTCTGTCAAACTGGCAAAGCGGAAACGGTGTTTATTTTTAAGTCAAATTTTCTTTTTTCTTAAAAGGAAAAATGACTGAAAATGTGTTTAATATCAGTGGTATACAATTCTTGCTTGTTAACTAAAATCTAGAACGAATTACACATTTTTGTAAACACATTGAATTTATGTAAATACGGATCCATCAATGAAATACGGTCAATAAAACTACTAATAACTCACAAACAACACCGGACTATAATTAAACTTAATTTACTTACTTCAGGCAGTGTTTAAAAAGTTTGATATTTTTTATTTTCTGAAATAATCTGGAAATATGGTTTATTTCTTCGTTTAAATTTTGTTCGATATGACTCCCGACAGCAAACAGCTGTCGGAAAGATTCGAGTCTTCTTGTCGAATTGAACTGTCAAAATTATTCGATTGCGGATTTATGAATAGCGTTTGGATGACATCTTCGACATCTAAGACGTTCGATTCGGTTCGGAAGCGAGTCGAATGGTTGTGAATAAGGGGCCAGGTTGGAGTACTTACTCTAAACGTCAGAAATTGTAAAAATACTTTTCCTTGTATTTTGTTTGAAAATTTTGACCAACATTTTTTTTGCGGTAGTTAATGTTTGTAAAACTGATCAAAAACTTCTACGGGACCAACCTGGGTTGGATTCATGTGACTCAGGTTGGCTGGACAAATCTTCAAAATAGCTCCCATTTTACTAGGTCAATACTTTTTGCATATCAACGGGCGTCACATAAGTTTGTGACAGGCATCGAGCTAAAAGTTTTGTGATACGTACAGTGGTTTAGTAGAAAAATGCAAAAATCTGTGCCAGCCATCTTGAATTTACGTATAAAACTTTTGGCTGGCACTTCCGAATCTCAATAACGGTAGCGTTTTCGAATATGGTTCTTTTACTAAAACTTGGTGACGCAATGTGTGACAGTAATAACGTTTGATTTATGGCGTCACATGCAAGGGTTTACGAGAAATCAATAAAAACCTAATGTCCAGCCAACCTGAGTTCAAGCTGGCTGGACACCTGTATCTCCGCTGCCTGATGATCTACGACCTTCAAAATGTGTTCAAAATATTGTGACGGGGATGATAATGTTACCCTGAATTTGTGACGGAGAAACTTTGCGTAGTTTCAAAGATATTGATCATTTAAATTTTCCCATACAAACACTGCAGTAGGGTCACCAATATTGTAGGTTTTATGTAGGACTAAGTATATTTTATGGAGTTTTCTTTAATGGACGAAAATTCGTGTACTGGTGATACTAATAAGAACAACTGTAGATATTTAAATCAATAGAAGACAAAAGTGTAGAAGTGAGCTGGAATGGGGGTAATTTTTTAATGTTAATGATTATTTACGTGCAGATATCTACTCTTTTTAGTAGGTAGGTATTGGTGTTTTTTCATGGTAAGCTTAGGTAGTTAATGTGTCAGGATAACTAATGCTCTAAGGTATTTAAATGAAAAACAATGTTTGCTGTAAATAAAATCACATTTATTTATTTGTACTTATACAGCGTTTCAAATGAACGGAATGTAATATTAGTGTCGCCATCTCCTGCTTAAAGTTGGTACTACTAGGACAACTGTCGAATCTTCTCTTATTATTTTATTGTCTTACCACAGATTAATATTAAAAGTTGTCTTACTCCGATTAGTGATAACACTTCGAAAAGTACGTACACTGCAGACTGTCGAGTTTAGTTCTCATTTTAAGTTACCTAAGATAATGAACTAAACGCGAAATACAAGTGGGCTCTTTTGCAGCGCTGGTAGTCAATTATTTTGAATTAACACATACCTACGCTTTTTATTGCAGGAAAACCTTTTATTCTTACGGAGAAATCAAATACAAAGCAGGCGTGGCTGCTACCGGCCGATTAGTTTTTTAAAAAGAAATCCTTTATTTATGTAAAAAAATGTGGTCACCTCACAATATTAATGGATGTTTGTATGGGAAAATTTAAATGATCAATATCTTTGAAACTACGCAGTTTCTCCGTCACAAATTCAGGATAACATTATCGTCCTCATCACAACATTTTGAAGGTCGTAGATCATCAGGCAGCGGAGATACAGGTGTCCAGCCAGCTTGTCACATGTTGGATTCTAGTCAGAAATCGCAGTCTTTGTGATCACTGATCATCATCTATCCATCATGGGGTTTAGGTTTTTGCACTAGTCCGTAAGATGGACCATTGTACGTGTACTTTGTGATCATTTCACTTTTCTTTTTTTTATCTTTCAAGGTTCACAAATTCTGTAGTACAAGCTCATAGTTTGTAATGATCACTTCCTGTTAGCTACTCAATTTTGTGACATACTTCCTACAAATATTTTAATGGAGTTTGTGAGTATGGATACACGTTTGTTACTCTTTCACGAAAAAACTACATAACAGATTTGGATTAAATTTTGCACATAACCTGGCTTTACACATAGGTTACTTTTTATCCCGGTAGTAAGATCCCATGAAACAATTGTCAAACTTCACACGGGCGAACTCGCTGGCAGAAGCTTATATGTGAATGTATTGCCAGTTTAGACACAGTTACAGATTTACAAATAAAAATCAAAAATGGTGGCTTATAAAATCAGTTTATTTTAGGTTCTTATCGCTTTCCTCCAACCCTGGGGGCGGACTTTTGACTGACTTTAGCGGCCTTAGCTTTAGGTGCGGCCTTAGCCTTAGCAGCTGGTGCTGTGGCCTTCTTGGCGGCCTTTGTGGACTTCTTCTGTTCCTTTGCAGCCCTGGAAAAGAGAGAAAATTGTAAGATATAGCAGCACCACAATGCACAATTTAGGCTTAGATGGGATCATAACCTATTTTCTGACAATGAGAAACCCCAGCTATCTAAATATGTTTCCTGACAGAATTTGGTATGTTACAATGATATGATTGCAAATGCCGTAGTGCCAATAATTGTTTCTCTTCTGTCATTGCAAGGCACCACAATATCAAGATAAGAATAAGTTGTGATGGCATATTTACATGTTGTTAATGTTGTTATGTAATTAATTCAAATATTAGCCTAAAATTTATGCCCAGTAGCATGGCCTTTGTTTAAAAATTTATCTGGGTTTACCCCATCTGTACCTGTTTACCAATTATAATATAACATGCTTGCAAAAATGAAAGGATCATAACAAGGGGTCTAAAATGGCATTCTTAGTGTATATGAATCACATAAAAAATCTTAAAAATGGTATGACTGGCAATTTTTAAGTCCATGGGGAAATGCCAGGACTTAATGATGTGGTTATACTTACTTGATAGCCTGATCTCTCTGAGCTTTACGCACTTCAGGCTTCATGTTACGCTTGGCCATGATGTCACTAAGTGAGGCACCAACGATGGCACGCTGGTACTTCTGCGTTCTCCTTGTACGCTTCTTGGTCTGCTCTTCTTCTTGACCCTTCTTGAACTTGCGCCTGTGGAAAATAATGGTTATTGAATGTCAATGAGTGATTTCGTAAAGTAATAAAACATTTTGTGCCAATGATATTTTAAAAGTTACCACTTATGAAATTTGACTGATTTTTTAAATTAAATTACATGAGGCACAATTCAAGGAAATTACCAGATTATCCAGAAACAAAATCACTAAAATCACAAGATCTTCAGTAAAACTAGTGTGTTTTAAGCATAATGTTAGGCCTTGTTTTGGAGTACTATTTGTTTTGAGTTATTTAGTTTAGATCTGGTAAATAAGTTTTATTCTGTCACTCAAAATATGGGAATATTATACCATCCCTTGAGCATTATAATATAGACTTTAACAAAGAGAAACAATCAAGTGTTTCATATAAAACATGAGCGATTAGTTTCAATTTGTAATGCTATACAGATACACCCAATGATGCAAAAATGTGTAACATCTGAAGTCTTCAACCTAACCTTACTTTAAAATCACCAAGATAGATAGGTTGTAATGGTTTGAAAAAGTTAGGTTACTTTAAAAAAAAAAACTTCGCAGAAGATTCTTTTGAAAGTCTTTCGTAGTTTAAGGAAAATGAGTTTGCTTAAAAGATTACCTGTACAACACAGTCCATGTCACTTTACGAGGATTCCTCCTCATCAAATGTGCAGCCTCACATTTTGAGTTCAAGAATGTGAAGGTCTGAAACAGATATGACGACACGCTGTAACTATCGATACATAAGAATTGCTAACGAATGAGCTGAGCAAGAGTTTTAGCAACCAATAGCTCATATTTACATCAAGAAAATCATGTGATACTTAGATCGAAAGTGTTTTGAAAGCCAGCTACGCAGCTTATTGTAGCTTTCTGTCACAGAAAAGGTAAGAATAACAGCTATGTCAATATATGTTATAAACAATGAGTAAATATTACCTTGCCGTCCACCTTAACCATGGTTTTTCCATGGCCAGGATAGATCTTGTAACCACTGTACGCGCAAAGTCCGATCCTGAAAATTAATCACACACAAAGATAAGACATCACAGCACTTTCAGAATACGTCACATTTTCAATAAAACAGTATCTGATCATTCAGATAGTACAGAATTTATTAAGAATTATCGAAAAACGTACTTCATTTTGACTTGTCGAAATGAAAAGGAAAATCACATAGACAAACGTCAAATAAGGAGAAACCACAGACACCAATGATTTTAATAGAAGAAATGACTGACATTCTCGTTAGGCTTACTGATCATAATCGACTAAATGGGAACAAAAATGGCAAAAATCCTATGTATAGCTGATATTTTAATTGTTCACCCTGCCGCAGGGCCTAAAAATATTGGCCCTACATGTGGTCACACAATGCGATTGGCCGTGTCCCTGCAGGCAGGACTTTGAGAAGTGGCTTTAAAATATCGGCCCTGCATGCGTACACCAACCCGTCTTGAGCAAGCTTGGTAAATTGATTACCACGCTTTCTTTTTTTTGCTCGTGTTTTTTCTGTTGAGAAGAGGCCTTTCTCCAGCAGTAGGACAGTTATAGGCGGGTATTATTATTATGTGGTATTATTATTATGAGTACCACTTTTATTGTACCTACAGCAATCATTCTCAATTTTTCAGAATGTACAGGTTCAATTGATCATAATTACTCCAAGGAGCAAGATGACAGTGGCATAACATCATCAGTTTTGAATGGAAGGGCAGGTATTTAAATATACATTTGTTCTAATATTTAAATTTTTACCTAATAAGTATAGGAAATAAGAAATGCCGTCCACTGTGGCACCCTCGGAAAATATTCTTCGCACTGCGAGGGCTCCTAGTGCCGCATGCCTTTTGTCATGTCATCAATTGAAATCTTCAGTTGTGCGTCATACTAATGACCTTCTTTTACTTTATTTACGTACTTTTCTTAGTTGTTGTGGCAACTGCAAGGGCTATAATTAACAGTCCAGCACCGTAACATTTTATAAAGGTTACTTCGGCGTCCCCCATAATATGGCGCCCGGTGCGGTCGCACAGCCCTAAGGCCACCCCTGTCCCCAATGATATATAAAACTATACGTCATTGCCTGTCCCTCCAGTTCTAAACGTCTTTATTTAGTGCAACATGTGCATACCAGAATGCAATTTAAAGATGGGTCGCAAATGAAACCGTCAAACCTGGCTCAAGGAATGATAAACTTTGTTATTCAAAATTAGTACTATACAGGGTGTAAACCACCTCATTACAAAACCCTTAACCAAGCATTCTGTACATCAAACTAAGTAACTTTAAGCAAAAAATGTTGCTGGGCAAGTTTTTTTTTTTTGTGGTTATACATCAAATGAGTTCTACCACAAAACAATTAATGTTTTGTGGTAGAACTCAATGTAACGCACTTAAAACATTGTGCCGATGTGTGGATTGAATAGTACGGGGGTCGTGGAGGTGTTAAAAATCAAAATCTTAACAAAAAACTTGTATTTAAAAAAAAATCGTCAAAAAGTTGTAACTTTGACTCCCCATATCTCTGTAACGGTGGACGCACACTTATCCGCGCCGAAGGAATCGACCGCGCCGAACGCATCGAATTTTAGAATTACATGTATGAAATCCTAAGTAACCTCGCATACCTATCCGCGTCGAATCGTCCGAATCGAGCAGAACCCCAGAAATCAGAGACAAATTCGGATGACGTCATCAGATTTGGCGCGGCTGATGCGCGCGATTCGAATTCGACCGATGCGGTCGCATTCTATCAGTTGCGTACGACACGCAACGTCAGACTATTAGAGTTTGGCCAACGAAAGCTGTCCACGAATTATTGACACGTTCAGTAGTAGAGCTGTAGAGTCATCTTGATCTTGTGTTTACGTGTAGGTATCACATGTACATTGGTTTTGTTTAAAATAATGCCAAACACAATCAGAAGTTCGAGGAGAAAGTTTCTATTTTTACTATAATTGACAAATAAAAACATAAAAGTGATTTGAATCAGAATGAGTGTGAAATGTACGATGCGCACAATGTTAACTACTTATTTGGCCTTATATTGCCTAAAGTACTGGACCGATTGATATGATTCTTGCGTAGAAAATGGTTTTAAGCCAAGTCCAGCGTTTTGACACTAATTTATACGTTATAATTATCTCAATAAATAAAAAATTATCATTTTGAGTTACGTAATTTTATGACATAAAATTTTAATCTACGTCTTTCCTTCTTATTGGACTTTAATACAATCTTGTTGGTTTTGTGTTAACTTGGCATCACCTGAGATTATAATTATAAAAAAACACTTAATTAAATATCTAAGATTATATCAAAGGTTTTCAAAATACTAATTCAACTGATTGATGAAAGAGGATAAATAGAAGAAAGTAAATGAGACTTTAAAATGAAAGAATATCTGTCTGTTGTGTCATCTTGTAAAAATGTATAGTAAATAAAATTTACGTATATATCATGGAATTTTACTTATCTAACATGGTAGCATGAGCGTTTAAATATTAACAATTGGAAAATTGTTAATAATGGTTGACGTACGTGGAGCAGTTGCCGATGGTGGCGGTGCGCCTCACCGATCTGGGAGATTAGTTGAAAGCATCGAAAAGCTGGATGGAGCGTCAAACTACGTTACTTGGAAGGTGCAAGTAGCACTTTATCTAGTAGTGGAAGATCTCTGGGATTTTATAGAAAAAACACCATCAACTGCTGTTGGTCTTAAGTTGGATAAGAAGGTACGTGCAAAGATGCTGTTAATGGTTAAGCCGCATTATTTGGTTGCATGTGAAGAAAGCAACTACAGCCAAGGAAAGCTGGGGTGCTTTAAAAGCTGCCTTCGAAGACCAAGGAATTAATAATAGATGTCGATTGCTGGGACGACTAGTTAGTCAGAAGCTGAGCATGCATAGTAGCCCACGAGTCTACGTCACTGAGATACTGTCGCTAGCCCATCAGCTAACAGATATGGGTAAAGAATTAGATGATGAGTTACTGGCTGCACTTATGCTACAAGGACTAGGAGTACAGTATGAGCCGATAAGGATGGCTATCGAAAATAGCAATTTAACGTTAACAACAGACTACGTTAAAACTAAATTGCTACAGATTGATGTTACTTCAACAAATGAGGATTCGTCACAGAATGCTTTGAGTGCTGCCTAAAAAGAAAAGCAATTGGAAAGCAAATGAAAAGGATAAAGGAAAGCTAGCAAATAAGAAGATTGAATGCTATGTGTGTGGGGAAGGACATAAAGCTCGTTTTTGCCCTAAGAAGCATTACAATCATGCACACACCACACATACGGCACTCCATACCTATAGAAACGTTTTGCAAGAGTGGATTTTGGATTCTGGAGCGTCATCTCATATGACCAACAGGAAAGATTGGCTAAACAACTATGAGAGGTTAAATGATAAATAAATGATAAATGATATTTATTCAGCAAGTAGGTTTTCTCAAACACTTTTACACGTCATTTTTTTTTAAACTAGATGGGGCCGGTGTTTCGTACCTGACTACTCTGAGAAGAAACAGCCGAAACAAACTCAGAGGTCATAGTCTCTTTTGAAGTCCAGACAATCTTGCTTAATTCACATGAGGACTATGCAGATTAGTGAATGTTTGGTTGAATGAGCCAGTCCAAATATCATGCGCGAATGGGAACAGGGTAGAAGGTGAAGGCCGAGGTGATGTCTGTTCAGATGAATTGAACGTGAGTATAAAAGGAGCTGTCTTTGTGCTCAAGTTAGCTACGAATCTAGTTGTGAGTTATATAAGTCCGAAGAATGTCAAGTGAATGGTAAGCTTGAGTTGGTATGTCAGGAAGAGAAAGGGATTTATCTAGTAAAGTCCAATTGTAACCCTCACACGTTTACAGCTTTAAAAACAAAAGTGGATGATGAAGCCCAGCTATGGCATCACAGACTTGGACATTTAGGACTTGCCAACATGTCTTCATGTTCACTACGTGACAAACTGGCTAGAGGTATTAGTTTCAAGGATCCAGACTCAGTACAATGTGTGTCGTGCTTGAAAGGTAAGCAAACCACATTACCTTTTCCGAAACAGAAGAGTACGCGTGCTACTGAACTCCTCGAATTAGTACATAGCGATGTTTGTGGGCCAATAGAAACTGCTTCATTTGCGGTGTATAAATATTTTCTAAAGTTTATTGACGACAAATCGAGACAAATTTGTTTATTTTTTGCGGAACAAAAGTGAGGTCTTCGCGTAGTTGGTAGAGTTTAAAACACTTGTTGAAAATCAGACTGGTCTAAAACTCAAGGCGATTAGGACGGACAACGGAACCGAGTACGTCAATGAACGTGTAAATAATTTTTACCCCACCAACAACCCACCAACCAGAATGGAGTGAGTGAGAGAGCAAATCGTTCAATTGTAGAACGAGCCAGAAGTATGCTTGAAGAAGCGAAACTTGACAAGAAGTATTGGGCTGAAGCTGTCAATACTTCGGTTTATCTGAAAAACAGATGTCCTACACGTGCTGTTAAAGGGAAGACGCCTGAAGAAGCATGTTCTAAAAGAAAGGTTGACCTGAGGCATTTAAAGGTATTAGGTTGCCGGGCGTTTTTGCATGTTCTGAAACAGAAACAGAAGAAGTTTGACTCAAAGACTAAAAAACTACTGTTTGTCGGCTATTGTGAAACAACTAAGGGTTATCGACTTTTAGACCCTGTGACACATTGCTTATACAAAGCAAGATACGTAGTTTTCTTTGAAAATCAAATCAAGATTTATGCAAACGATACTGATGAAATTGTATAAATTATGCCATCAGATGACGTCAGGGAGAGACCTTTAATGATCCAAGAAGTTAATGCTCCTGACGAAGCTCGTCAAGTAGAACAACATGAAGATTGACAAGAAAATGATGATTTTTTTGAATGTGAAGTAGTGGAAGTTTCTGATCTAAATTGGAGAACAGTATAATAGTTCTGAACATAATAGATTGGAAAACACTTGTGAACAACAGTGTGTGAAAAATACAGTTGCAGGAGTGGATGTTTCCGAAACTGAAGTGCAAGGCATTGAAGGTCCTGTACTGGAAAGTGAAAACATGCACCATATTAAACACTGTTTTAGGCTTTCACGGTTTAAACTAAACTTATATTGTCACATCGTCGTCGTTGTCGTTATTGTCTCATTGTCATTGTTGTTGTAGACAAAGAAAGAGGGTAGACAGATTTGTCTGCTCGTAACAATTTAATTTCCATCCACCCGCATACTCCAGTCAACCCGCGATCGTGGCGCTTGCAACAGCGTCGAAATATCGGGAGCTCAACATTAAAAATAATCACGGAAGATATCCCGTAAGTGACAATATAAGTTTATGCACGATATTCCTGAAAAAAGATATTATCCTCTTAGAGAAAGGAAATTGAGATATTTTGATGATTACCTTCTCTATTATGCAGAAGAAGATATAAAGGAAGACGCTATAACTATAGAAGAAGCTTTATCAAGAGTTGATAAGCATAAGTGGCATAAAGCTAGTCAAGAAGAGCTTAATGCATTGAAGAAAAACAAAACATGGGAGTTAGTAGAAAAAGGTAATGGCTACTGCTATTCTAAATGGATTTTTAGAATAATTAAGGAGCCGGGGAAGATAAGGTACAAGGCGAGACTCGTAGCCAGAGGTTTTCCTTAAATAAAAGGGGTAAACTACAACGAAACATTTTATGAACCATATGAAGACGGGTATTTATCGCAAATTTACCTTTAATTTAATCCCGACGTTTCGACCGGATTGCACCAGCCGTGGTCGCGGGGAGACTGAAGTATTGGAGGTACCGCGACAGCAAAGTGAAGGCGTTTATTCAACTACCCTCACTCATCTTCATAAAAATAATAATCTTCTTCTTCTTCTTCTTCTTTTCTTCTTTATAATGTGTTCTAATCGTGAAAGTTAAAAAAAACGAAACATTTGCACCTGTAATACGCCACTGTACTTTGAGGCTACTTTTGGCTCTAGCTGTTGAAAATAATCTAAAAGTTCATCAGATGGATGTGGTCACCGCATTCTTAAACGGAGACTTAAAAGAGAAGGTCTATTTGAAACAACCGAAAGGTTTTGAAGAAAAAGGTAAAGAAGGACATGTCTGTCTACTGAAGAAAGCTATTTAGGGTCTTAAGCAAGCACCCAGAGCATGGTACAAGAAATTGAACAAGGTGTTGTTAGACATAGGTTTCAAGAGATGTGAAACTGAACCATGTGTTTATAGAAGAAAGAAACATGACATGTTGGCTTCAACAAGATATTGATAGTGTTACATCGGACCTACTAGAACATTCGAGAAAGTCAGTGATTACAGTGTGTGTACGTTAGAAGTTCGAGAGCATTCTATTATTATTAGTTTTAAAGTTAGGTAGGTACAAACTCGCGACCTCTTTATACAAAGACATTAGAATTTCGACCTTACGCCTAGGGCATAAGGTTCATATTTGTTTGTTTTGTACAAGTAGGTTATACCTACTATTTTTTACCTACTTACCTACCGTTCTATTGTGTTTTTTTATGACCCTCTAGAATATTCGTGATTATTCTGGTGTGTCTGTTGGCGAGTATAAATAGAGCGCTCAGGGCCGCGACAGTCAGTCTTGTTTTAGCTACACAGCGAAGCGAATCGAAGAGAACTTGAAGTGCGATATACGAGTATAAGCGAATAGTAATCAGTGGTGTATTTGTGATTAAGTTTAAGTTGTTTTGTGATTAATATAGTTATTGTGTTGTTTAATCGGTAGTAATGAATTTATCTCATACCCAGCTCGTAACAATAGGGTAGTGCAGTGGAGCCTAGATAATAAGTTAGATTTAACGTTCCATGATAAAAATTACATTCCACCAATTGAGCTGCCATACAGAGTACTAATTGGTACGTTAATGTACTAAGCCGTATGTTCAAGACCTGATTTCTCATATGCAGTTAGCTATTTGAGTAAATTTAACAGCTGTTATGATAAAACACATTGAGCAGCTGCAAAGCGTGTGCTAAGATATTTGAATGCTACCAAAGAATTCGGACCAACATTTAAAAAGACGGGGCATAAGCTTGTTGATTATGTAGATGCTGATCACGCAGGCGATGTGTGTGATCGAAAATCATACACTGGTTTTGTATTCACACTTGGAGGTGATCCCATAGGATGGGAAAGTCGTAAACAAACGGCAGTAGCACTCTCAAGTGCAGAATCTGAATATGTGGCACTTTCAGAGGGGTGTCGAGAGTCTGCATTCTAAACTGCACTTCTAGCTGAGTTGACTGGAATTCATGAAGTCGTAGAGCAATTAAGTGATAGTCAGTCTGCGATTCAAATTGCTGAGAATCCAATGCATCATCGAAGGACAAAGCATATAGATGTGAGGCGTCACTACATTTGGGAAATGGTGAGAATGGGCAAGGTAAGGCTGAGTTATCTTCCGAAGAAGGAGATGCCTGCAGATAATTTTACGAAAGGGCTTAGCAGAGAAAAGCATGAAATATGTATGAAAGGAATGCAAGTTTGAGGAGGAGTTGGACTGGCTCTAGGATCTCATTTAAGGAGGAGTGATGAAAAAGGATAAATGGAAATGAGACTTTAAAAAGAAAGAATATATTCAAATTAAGATAATTGTTCTATGTGTCGTCTGTCTGTCATGTCAACTTGTAAAAACATGTAGTAAATAAAATTCAGGTATGTAACATGGAGTTTTACCTAACACTGATCGACTCACGTTATACTCTATATACCCTGGTGTAGAGATAGGGTCTCGTCGGTGACAAATAACTAAGTTAATCGATCAAACAAAGGTCACCGACTTCTGAAGCTAAAGTTATTTTTCACTTTTTTGTTTTTTTTGGAGTCGGTTTTATTTTTTGTAAAAAAGTTTTTATTTTTCAGTTTTTAGTGGTTCACTTGTGCTTTTCCCTTCACAGCGTAGAGGCGTGATGTTATATTATGAACTGGTGTAAACAATAGATATACATGAGATTTCAGCAATCCCAGTCCATTTGCTATCATTTATTGAGGACTTCCGTTGCCTATCTCCGAAGTTCTTCATCAGATATTCACCAAAATGAAATGGGACCAGTTTAAGCAAGTATTCTTCCAAAAACTTCCCAAATCTCATCAAAGGTGCCTATAAAATTTGAAGAGTTATCTCATTTTCTCCAGGATCCCATCATCAGATCCCGACTTGATGATTATGGGACCACCTGGAAAGTATACTCTTTCAAACAAAATAAGAATAATTCAAATCGCTTCTGCCATCTTCGAGTAATCGGGTAACGAACATAAAAAAAAAAAAGGTTCCGACGAATTAAGAACCTCCTCTTTTTTGAAGTCGGTTAAAAAAGGCGGGAGACACTGGTACCAAGTTAACATAAAACCAACAAGATTGTATTAAAAGTCCAATAAGAAGGAAAACGTAGATTAAAGTTTTTGTGTTATATAAGTACGTAACTCGAAATGATGATTTTTTATTTGTTGAGATATAACGTATTAATTAGTGTCAACACGCTGGCCTTGGCTTTAAACCATTTTCTACTCAAGAATCATCTCAATCGGTCCAGTACTTTAGGCAATGTAAGGCAAAATAAGTAGTGAACATAGTGTACATCGTACATTTCACACTCATTCTGATTCAAATCACTTTTTATGTCTTTATTTGTCAATTATAGTAAAATAGAAACTTTCTCGTCGAACTTCTGATTGTTCTTGGCATTATTTTAAACAAAACCAATGTAAATGTGATACACGTAAACACAAGATCAAGATGACTCTACTACAAAACGTGTCAATTTTGGCAGTCTTAAATTATTGCCATACTTATTAAAACTTCTGAAAATAATTCGTGGATAGCTTTCGTTGGCCAAACTCTAATGGTCTGTCGTTGCGCTGTCGTACACAACTGATAGAATGCGACCGCATCGGTCGAATCGCGCGCATCAGCCGCGCCGCATCTGATGACGTCATCCGAATTTGTCTCGGATTTCTGGGGTTCTGCTCGATTCGGACGATTCGACGGGGATAGGTGTGCGAAGTTTCATAGGATTTCATACAGGTAATTCTAAAATTCGATGCGTTCGGCGCGGTCGATTCCTTCGGCGCGGGTAAGTGTGCATCCACCTTAAATAGAAGGTTCTGGTAGGTGTAGAACAAAAAAAATTATCACAATGATGGGGAGAACAAGTGCCTTTCGGCTTCGTGCAAAACCATAGTGATTAAATACTCTGTGGTCAAAACGTGCTAACTTGTTGTGATCGATGGTGGCTACATCTTCGAGCTAGATGCGCTCTACACTAGAAGTGCTTCCTTAACATTCCCTCTTCTTCAAGCCGAACTCTTCACAGAGCCTTACCAGTCTCGGTTTGTAAACAGGCTTCGTAAAAATGTCGGCAAGTTGTTCTGCAGTCGATACTTGCTCTATGGTTATATCCTTCTCGGATACACACTGTCGCACATAGAAGTGTTTCAGTTTTATATGTTTCGTCTTGCGGTGCTGCTCGTATGGAGGGTTATATGCGAGCTTAATTGCAGACTCATTATCGATTCGCAAAGTAGGCGTATCTAGGTTGATTTTTAGATCTTGAAACAATCTCCTCAACCAAACCATTTCACGACTAGCCTCACTGGCTGCAACTATCTCCGCTTCTGTGGATGATAGAGAAACCATGGATTGCTTAGAACTTCGCCAGGATATTGCTCAGTTGCTGAGCCAGCATACAGGCATACAATCCCGCTTGTTGAGCATCCGCTCGCTTCGTCTCCGCCGTGATCCGCCGAAATCGTCAGCCTCTTTCTCATCTGACGCAGCCACCAGTCCATCATCTACATAAAGCGCGAGCATTATCTTCTTTTGTCCACGTTCTCTGATGTAGACACAGGGGTCCGCTTCGCTGCAGATGAAACCTGTCTCCATAAGGAAGTCGTGGATACACTGATTCCAACATTTAGGTGCCTGCTTCAACCCATACAAGCTTCTTTTTAGTTTGCAAACGCGACCAGTCCCGTCATCGTATCCTTCCGGTTGTCTCATAAAGATTTCCTCTTTGACCGTGCCATATAAGAAGGCTGTAGAGACGTCAAACTGTCTGAGTTTTAAATTCTCATTTGCAACAATACTTAGTAGTATTCGGATTGTGCTCATTTTAGCAACAGGGCTAAATGTCTGGTCGTAATCAATTCCCTGCTTCTGGGAATATCCAACAGCAACTAAACGTGCTTTGTACTTATCGACAGTACCGTCAGGGTTCTTTTTTATTTTAAATACCCATTTGCATTTTAGTGCTTTTCGTTTCTTAGGTAGGTTAGTCAGTTCCCAGGTCTGATTATCTTGTAAAGATTTGAGTTCATTGTTCATTGCTTCGATCCATTTATCTTTTTCAGAGCTTCGCAAAACGTCTTGATAAGTAGTCGGTTCAGGAATAGATACAGCTTCGCTAACAAACTGCTCAAACCGTTGTGGAGGTCTGATCTGGCTACGATCACGCAGTTGTCGTGTCGAAGGTTCCGTATTTACGGGTTCGTCATTTACAGGTTCATCTTCCTCTAAGGACTCAAAATCTTCTTCGACGCTTTCATTTGCTTCTGAAGGTGGATGAGAATGACTCTCTTCGTAAATAATTTTAGAATCTGTAAGAGGCATTGGCAGCTCGTAGGTGTTTATTTTAGGTTCAGGTATTGCAGAAGTTGTGTCAATCTTAGTTTTCACAAGTGAAGATAACTCATCAAACACAAAATTTCGAGATCTGATCAGTTTTAATTCCTTTACATTGAAAATTCGATATCCTTCATCACCATCATACCCAATAAGAATGCCTTTCTCAGCTTTCCTACCAATCTTACTTTTTCTCTTTTGTTTTGGAATATGCACATAGCAATTGCTTCCAATGATTTTTAAATGATTAATCTTGGGCTTCTTGCCGTACCAGAGCTCATGAGGTGACCTTTCTTCTATAGGAGTAGGTCCCGTTCTATTTAATATGTAAACAGAGGCTTTAGCTATCTCTGCCCATAAACCATCTGGTATCTTTTCATGAGCGTGCATCAGTGCTCTTATCATCTCCACAATTGTACGGTTCTCTCTTTCTGAGGATCCGTTTTGTTCTGGAGTGTATGGCATCGTAAATCTTTGTTTTATGCCATATTTTCTCAAAGTATTACGTACTTGTTCGTTATCGAACTCACCTCCATTATCGCTTAGCAGCTCCATCACGACGTGTCCGGAAGTATTTGCTTATGCTAAAAAGTCCTTTAAGCGAGCGTGAACTTCAGACTTTTGTCTCAGGAAGTAGATCCATCGATATTTTGAGAAGGAGTCTTTGAACAGAACAAAATATCTGTACTTGGAGATAGAGTAAGGGAATGGACCACAAACGTCTGTACTGATTAGCTCTCCAGGTTTGTTTGCTCTTGGTCTCTCTCCAAACTTCTGCCTATGGCTCTTGCCGAAGACGCAGCCTTCACAGATAACAGCAGAACTTGAGTCTACTTTTACTCCAAGCTCTCTTTGTATCAGTTTTGCTACATGTCTCTTGTTCTGATGTCCAAGGCGTTCATGGTATAGTTGAAGATTCTGTGGCGTCGTTAGTTGATTTATCTCAAGCTCGGGCATCAGTACTTTAACTTTGAGTTTGTACAGACCACCATACTTGTAGCGATTCCCAACTAAAATGACTTTGTCATCGTTCTTCACATAACATGACTGAGCAGTTGACTGAAAAATGCTATTCTTCAGCGTATCTTGTGCAGCTAGCACAGAAAACAGATTGCGTTCAATACTTGGAACGTACCATACGTTTGTTAAGACCAGTAATTCTTTGTGACCGTTTACATCAGCTTCAAGTTGAATAGAGCCTTTTCCTATGGCTCCAATCACCTCTCCATTGGCTGTCATAACTTTATGTGGCTCGTCAAAAACTTCGAAGGTGCGAAATACATCTCTTCTATTAGTGACATGGCTTGTCGCGCCATTGTCCACATACCACAAGTCTTTATCTGTTTTCTTACTTTCGCAGGCTAGAGCTATGCCTGTCAGCATCTCAATCTTTGAAGATTGCTTTGGAGGTTTTGGAGGTCTACCGTCCGCAATCCACTTCTTGCAAGATGTGACTTTTTGACAGCTTTCTCCACAGTATTTGCATTTCTTCCATTTCTTTTTGCTAATTCCTTGTTTTTCGTAGCGCTTCTCTCCTCTTAACATAAGAAGTCCATTGCTACTTCCGCTTTCTTCTAAATTCTTCTGATGTAAAGATCTCTCAAAAGTACATACTTGTGTCGTCAAGTTTTCTATATTTTTGTCACTCTTATTCATCAACAGTCAGCTCGACTTAAAATTGAAATATTGCTCAGGAAGTGTATCCAATATTTTACATATTAATAAAATTTCTGGTAGATCATTTCCTTCAATCTCATTGTTCAAGTCATACCAAACAGTTTTGAGAGTCGAAATATGTGTGGCCATATCATGCTCCTCGCTTTTCTGGTAGCGGAAGAACCTCATGCAGAGATCGTAACTCCTGTCTTCCTTTGCTCCATCATAAAGCCTATGAAGCTCTTTCCACATCTCACATGACGTTTCACATCGCATTACCTTTTGTAAAGTTTCTTCAGTCATATTCGTAGTAAGAATTAGAAGTGCTTGACTGTCACATTTTTGAAACATATCCATTTCATTCTTAAACTTTTGTAAATCTTCAGTTTTAGCTGTTTGTCCTGGATTTTCCGGCTTAATTAACTTGCCTTCAATTGCTTCTAGCGTACCTGGAGTACTCTTCAGTAGTAATTTTACCTTGTATCTCCATGTTTGCCAGTTAGTGATACCGTCGAGTCGACCGATCTCGATTTTTACGCCGGACGATTGCATAACTCTTTAGTTTTACCACTATTGCAACTAAACAATGTTAATTGTTAACGCTCTGCTACCATATTAAAGAATAAGTGAAAAATGTTATTTCCAAAATATATATTTATGAAGTCCAAACAAGCAGATCAAAAATAACAACCCATAGCAACGTCACAGATATAGGAAAACGTAAAAGGTATTGTTACATCGGACCTACTAGAACATTCGAGAAAGCCAGTGATTACAATGTGTGTACGTTAGAAGTTCGAGAGAATTCTATTATTATTAGTTTTAAAGTTAGGTAGGTACAAACTCGCGACCTATTTATACAAAGACATTAGAATTTCGACCGTATGCCTAGGGCATACGGTTCATATTTGCTTGTTTTGTACAAGTAGGTTAGGTAGGTACTTGTTTTTAGTAGGTACCTATCTACCTGCTATTTTTTGTTAGTGTTTTTTTTATGACCCTCTCGAATGTTCGTCGTTATTCTGGTGTGTCTGTTGGCGAGTATAAATAGAGCGCTCAGGGCCGCGACCGGCAGTCTTGTTTTAGCGACACAACGAAGCGAATCCAAGTGAACTACAAGTGCGATATCTAAGTGAATAGTAAACAGTAGTGTTTTTGTGATTAAGTTTTGATTGTTTTGTGATTAATAAAGTTATTGTGTTGTTTAATCGGTAGTAATTAATTTATCTCATACCCAGCTCGTAACAAATTGGTGTCAGAAATGAGAGATAAATTATGCCAATCCTACCAAAGGACGACACGGACGGTATCCGTACCAGAAGTCAGCGACAGTAGGATATGGACCAAAGGCGGTTTGGGGATTCTCCGACACAGACACCGGGTGGTGTCCAGCCTACGTCACAGCCAGTCGCTGGCCCATCCGGAGTTTCTCCAGCATCAGGGGCGCCAGACTTGTCAGCTTTAATGGCACTGCTGCAGGATCAAGCTCGCCGTCAAGAAGAGCAGGCTCGCCAGTTACAGGAGCAATTGCAACGAGACAAAGAGGAGCAGGCTCGCCGTCAAGAGGAGCAGGCTCGCCATCAAGAGGAGCAGGCTCGCCGGTTGGAAGAGCAGTTGCAGCAAGACAAAGAGGAACAAGCCCGCCGCCAAGACGAGCAGATGATCCTCATAAAGGATCTTCATGCAACTTTCGGCAAGGACCTGAAAGTGATGAAAGATCAGGTCCACCAGCACGAGAATCGCATCTTGGAGGCCGAAGTTAAGATTGCTGGGGTGCAGAAGGCTTTGAGCGAACTGAAGACTGAAGGTGGAACTATAGCTTCGGTGGTTGCTGCACCTTCTTCGCGTGGTTTTAAGGTGCCTCCGTTCGACGGCACATCTTCGTGGTCGGCTTACAAAATACAGTTTGAGGCCGTCATGAAGGCGAATGGATGGACAAAACCACAAGCCATGACCGCGCTCACCTTGGGCCTCCGAGACCAGGCCCTAACTATTCTGGAGGCGCTCGGCAAGGACGTTACCTACGAGCAGCTACTGGAGGCGTTGGAGTCCAGATACGGCGACGCGCACCTGGAGCACGTATTCCGTGCCAAGTTGAAGGACCGTTTTCAACGAAATACCGAGAACCTACAGCAGTGGGCTCTGGAAGTTGAAAAACTCGTTCGGAAAGCCTACCAGTCTGCCCCTGCACTGATTGATGGAAATCTGGTACAGGCGTTCGTTGATGGAATACGTGACTTGGAAGTTAGAGCTGCCGTGAGACTTGGGCATCATGAGACCTTGAAGGACGCCTTGGCCCATGCCTTAGAAGTAGAGGCAGTGAGGCAAGACCACCGAACGCACCGTGTCAGGGAGGTTGTTGCATCACCTGTACGCGACCGCCCACAGGGGTATAGTCCTAGGTGCTACACATGTGGAGAAAGGGGTCATCTTCGGTCCAGCTGTCCTAAGCGCAGCACCCCGAGAGAAGATCAGCAGGGAAGAGTGGTTGAAGTGACTGCCCAGCCACAGCAGGGAAACGAGTAAATGCCAGGACTGGGGGGCGGGTGCTGGCTGGTATTGAAAGAGCCCCGAGAATCTTGATCTCGCAAGCACATGACGGGAACAGCCTGACCATCAAAGGCGAAGTCAATGGAACACCATGCAAACTGACGTTGGATACTGGAGCATCTCACACGGTCGTCAATTCCAAACTAGCAAGTCGGTTTCTTGGGGACTACTTCAATAAGCACGACCGTATACAGTTACTAACAGCTACCGGTCAGCACATAAACGTCCGAGGCAAGAAGGAGGTGGAGTTAAAATTGGGTGACAGATTTTACAAGCTGAATGTCATCGTGGCCGATATAGTGGACGATTGCATCTTGGGCTTGGACTTCATGCGGAAATATCGTTGTGAGATCGACGTTGATCAAGGAGTACTGAAATGTGGTTCAGAGGAAGTCTTCATGGAAGGTGCACCGTCAGGGAAAGTGTACTGCTTGAAGAAGATTGTTCTTCCTCGCAGATCAGAAACGGTTGTGCCAATTTGTTTGCCACAAAATTCTGGAAACAAAGGTCGAAGTGTTCTAATAGAAAGGGTGAACAATGACTTCCCATGGAAGATGGCACGAACTCTGGTCAAAGCCACCAACATCTCAGCAGTACGCATACTGAATCCAAGTGACCAGGAGCAAGTGATTAAGAAGGGCACCTTGATCGGCACTTGCGAGGAAGTAGCCTGGATGCGACAATTGCAAGATGTCCCTACCGGAAATGAAATTCGCAGTTCAAAATTTGACGTGTCAACGCTTTTGGAAAACTGCGATTTAACTAAAGGAGAAATGGACAAGGCTAAGAAGATGTTACTTCAGTACGCCAACATTTTCTCTTCGAATGATGCTGACATAGGGAGAACTGGACTTGTTCAGCACCAGATTAATACAGGTAACGAGTTACCTATCCGTCAGCGACCAAGAAGACTGCCAGTTGCACGAGAAAAAGAGGTAGAAACCATGATTGAGGGAATGGTGAAGGACGGTGTTATAGAGCCTTCATCGAGTCCATGGTGTTCTCCTGTGGTCCTGGTAAAGAAAAAGGACGGCAGTATGCGCTTCTGTGTGGACTATCGACGACTGAACGACGTCACGAAAAAGGACAGCTACCCGCTGCCTAGGATCGATGACACACTGGACACGCTGACTGGTATGAAGTGGTTTACCACACTTGATCTGAAGAGTGGCTACTGGCAAGTAGAAATAGACCCCAAGGACAAGGAGAAAACTGCATTCTCAACAGGAAAAGGGCTATGGCAGTTTAAAGTTATGCCATTCGGTTTGTGCAACGCTCCTGCGACGTTTGAAAGGCTGATGGAGCAAGTACTCGCCGGATTGATTGGAGACGCATGTCTTGTCTATCTAGACGACATAATCATCGTGGGCCGTACATTTGAAGATCACCTTAAAAACCTCAACCGAGTGCTGTCGAAAATCCAAACAGCAAATCTCAAGTTAAGTCCGAAAAAGTGCTCGTTTTTCAGACAGCAAGTGAACTTCTTAGGACACATAGTTTCGGGGGAAGGTGTTCAAACAGACCCAGAAAAAGTAGTCGCCGTCAAGGATTGGCCAGTTCCGAAAGACAAGACACAGGTCAGAGCATTCCTGGGTTTGTGCTCCTACTATCGAAGATTTGTCAAGAATTTTGCCGACATTGCCAAACCTCTGCACAAACTCACTGAGGAAAAGAGGCAATTCTGTTGGGACGAGGACTGCGACGTCGCATTTCAGGAATTAAAGAAACGTCTGTGCAACACACCTATTTTGGGATATCCTGACACTGAAAATGACTTCATAGTTGACACCGATGCCAGTAATACTGGAATTGGGGGCGTGCTGTCTCAACGGAAAGGAGACCGGGAGGTTGTAATAGCTTACTTCAGCAAGTCTTTATCTAAGCCAGAAAGAAATTACTGCGTTACAAGACGGGAGCTACTCGCTGTAGTAAAGACAGTGCAGCACTTCAGTAAATATTTGCTGGGACGTAAATTCCAATTACGAACTGACCATGCTGCACTGAAGTGGCTATTACAGTTCAAGAATCCAGAGGGGCAAGTGGCGAGATGGATAGAACTACTACAAGAGTTTGATTTCGTAACTGAACATCGCAGTGGGAGAACTCACGGTAACGCAGACGCCTTGTCAAGAAGACCTTGTCCTGAAGACTGTAAGCACTGTGCCAGGCAAGAGACTAAGGAAGTAGTGCCCGTGAGGATGCTTAGAACGGATCTCAGCGATGAATGGAAGGAGACCCTACAGCAGACTCAGCAAAACGACTCGGATATCAAACCGATCTTCGAGTGGATCAAAGCTGGTGTTCCTAAACCCAAGTGGAGTGATGTGGCTGCGATGAGTTCCATCACGAAGAGTTATTGGGCGCAATGGAACAGCTTGGTGATCCAGGATGGAGTCTTGTGCCGTAAATGGGAAAACGCTAGAGGGGATAGTTGTCATCTACAAATGGTTGTCCCTAAAGCTAAGGTACCGGATGTTCTACGGCTCTACCATGATGGATGTTCTGGAGGACATATGGGGGTAAAAAGGACTCTACTAAAAATTCGAGGACGCTTTTACTGGATCCACTGTCGTGATGATGTGGAGGACTGGTGTCGCAAATGTTCCAGTAGTGCAGCCGTGAAAGGACCCCAGACACGCAGCAGAGGTGCATTAAAAGTGTACAACGTTGGAGCCCCTTGGGAACGGATAGCACTAGACGTTGCGGGACCATTTCCAGTAAGTGAGAGCGGAAACAAGTACTTCCTGGTGGTCATGGATTACTTCACAAAGTGGCCAGAAGTCTTCGCCATTCCAAACCAAGAAGCTACAACAGTCGCAGATAAATTGGTTCAAGAAGTCTTCTGTCGTTTTGGAGTACCCTTAGAGATACACAGCGATCAGGGAAGAAATTTTGAATCGCAAGTATTTCAAGAGACTTGTCGATTGATGGGTACCCATAAAACCAGAACCACCTCTTACCACCCACAATCCGATGGAATGGTAGAACGATTCAACCAAACGTTGGAGAGATATCTGGCGAAAGTTGTGGAAAGCCGGCAAAGGGATTGGGACAAGCACATACAGCCGTTTCTTCTGTCTTACCGAAGTGCAGTCCACGAAAGTACGACTGTGACACCAGCCTTCGCGAACTTTGGAAGGGAATTACGGTTACCTGCTGATTTAATCACTGGAACTCCCCCTGATGCTCCATGTAGCGTAACAGATTACGCGAATGACTTGCGTAATAAGTTGAACGATGTTTATGAGCATATCCGACAGTCCGGCCAACAGATATCTGAGAAGATGAAGACCCGTTATGACCGGAAAGCCAACGGTAGGGGTTTCGACGAGGGTTCACTGGTGTGGTTGCATAACCCAGTGCGGAGCAAGGGGAAGTCTCCGAAGTTACAAGCAAAATGGGATGGGCCATACCGAGTCGTGACTAGGATCAACGATGTCACCTACCGAATACAGAAGGGTCCACGAGGTGCACCTAAGATTGTGCATGTAGACCGGTTGGCGCGATACTACGGGACTAATGATGCTCGGGACGAGCATGTCTAAGGAGGGGGCAGTGTTACATCGGACCTACTAGAACATTCGAGAAAGCCAGTGATTACAATGTGTGTACGTTAGAAGTTCGAGAGAATTCTATTATTATTAGTTTTAAAGTTAGGTAGGTACAAACTCGCGACCTATTTATACAAAGACATTAGAATTTCGACCGTATGCCTAGGGCATACGGTTCATATTTGCTTGTTTTGTACAAGTAGGTTAGGTAGGTTAGGTAGGTACTTGTTTTTAGTAGGTACCTATCTACCTGCTATTTTTTGTTAGTGTTTTTTTATGACCCTCTCGAATGTTCGTCGTTATTCTGGTGTGTCTGTTGGCGAGTATAAATAGAGCGCTCAGGGCCGCGACCGGCAGTTTTGTTTTAGCGACACAACGAAGCGAATCCAAGTGAACTACAAGTGCGATATCTAAGTGAATAGTAAACAGTAGTGTATTTGTGATTAAGTTTTGATTGTTTTGTGATTAATAAAGTTATTGTGTTGTTTAATCGGTAGTAATTAATTTATCTCATACCCAGCTCGTAACAGTATAAAGCAGCTAGATGCGCTCTACACTAGAAGTGCTTCCTTAACAAGATATATATGTGTCTTCGAGCACGGCTGTGACAGCTTTAGTTCCACAGTGTCCGTTTTGGCGCTGGCGTAGCATCGCCGGCGCCAGGCCGCCATCTTGGTTTTGTTATGTCTTTGTTTATCGTGCAGTCCACGAAAGTACGACTGTGACACCAGCCTTCGCGAACTTTGGAAGGGAATTACGGTTACCTGCTGATTTAATCACTGGAACTCCCCCTGATGCTCCATGTAGCGTAACAGATTACGCGAATGACTTGCGTAATAAGCTGAACGATGTTTATGAGCATATCCGACAATCCGGCCAACAGATGTCTGAGAAGATGAAGACCCGTTATGATCGGAAGGCAAACGATAGGGGTTTCGACGAGGGTTCACTGGTGTGGTTGCATAACCCAGTGCGGAGCAAGGGGAAGTCTCCGAAGTTACAAGCAAAATGGGATGGGCCATACCGAGTCGTGACTAGGATCAACGATGTCACCTACCGAATACAGAAGGGTCCACGAGGCGCGCCTAAGATTGTGCATGTAGACCGGTTGGCGCGATACTACGGGACTAATGATGCTCGGGACGAGCATGTCTAAGGAGGGGGCAGTGTTACATCGGACCTACTAGAACATTCGAGAAAGCCAGTGATTACAGTGTGTGTACGTTAGAAGTTCGAGAGCATTCTATTATTAATAGTTTTAAAGTTAGGTAGGTACAAACTCGCGACCTATTTATACAAAGACATTAGAATTTCGACCGTCCAGGGCATACGGTTCATATTTGTTTGTACAAGTAGCTAGTAATAATAATTACCTACCTACCTAGTACCTATCTACCTGCTATTTTTTTGTTAGTGTTTTTTATGACCCTCTCGAATGTTCGTGGTTATTCTGGTGTGTCTGTTGTCGAGTATAAATAGAGCGCTCAGGGCCGCGACCGGCAGTCTTGTTTTGGCTACACAGCGAAGCGAATAGTGATCAGTAGTGTATTTGTGATTAAGTTTAAGTTGCTTTGTGATTAATAAAGTTATTGTGTTGTTTAATCGGTAGTAATTAATTTATCTCATACCCAGCTCGTAACAATATTCTTAGCAGTGTGAGGGCTCCTTACTGCTCCATAACTTTTGTCATGTCATCATTTAAAATTGTTTGTTGTGCGTCATGCTGATGGACCTTTTTCACTTTGTTAATGTACATTTCTTAGTTGTTGTGCCAACTGCGAGGGCTATAATTAACAGTCCAGCTACGTAACGTCGCATATACAAAGTGTTTCCATTTGTACAAAACTGGTATTTTTGACGTGACAACGTCTTAAATTAGGTTGCGGCTGGGAGTCACTTATGAAAAAGTGTAACGCCCGGTAACGTTACGATGAGTCACCGAACGAGAGAGAGGCCCGCCGAATGCCTTGCGTCTCTCTCCCACTCAACTATGACGTTGTCACGTAAAATCTTCGCCCGTAAAACCGACTTTACAGGCAACCATTTTTTTACTAATGTGTTCATTATCCTTATTTTCAGATATATTACATGGTCTAGAGCCACAATGGCCACAACAGCTGAAGTTGTTGAATTTTTTGATGAACTATTTGACAGTGTTAATGGCTATCCTGGTGGTGGAAAAAGGAGAAAATTAAGACGAGCTGTAAAGAAGACTCACTACATCATTCTTTTTGGATTGACGCCATCAAATTTTGTTTTTTTTTAAATATGTTTTCGAAATAGCTTCAAAAACGGGCTCTATTAAAACTTAAAAGCTATATCTATTTATAGCTTTTATGTTTTAATAGAGCCCGTTCAGAAAAAAAGTTTTATACAAATATAAACCTATAAATTATCATTTTTATTTTATTATGAGTACCTGAACCTCAAAAATAAATCAACTGTATATGAAGGCGCCACTTAAGTGTCGATATCAATGAAAAAGTCGATATAATAGAACATCATTAGTTATCGATAACAAGATTCCTGCAATCACTATCACACTTACATACATAACTATGTCTATGCGTGTATATACTTCTGTACTCGAAACCCCGATGGCTACAACAGCGCCAAAACGGACCCTTGGGAAACTCTACCGAAAAGTCACTGTCGTATCAGCTGTAGCTAGCTACTAATATCTAATCTGTGATCCTGGATGCCTTTCCTACACAAGCGGAGGATACTTCAGCCGCTTCTGCGGCTTCGGCTTCGGCTGGTTGGCAGCTATGTTGTGTGCATCCTGGGGGGCCGCGGGCTGTGAGGGAGTGACAGCTTTAGTCACTCTCACCCCTTGCTGGGTCCCAGGATTCGTCGAGGGCGGAGGCGCGCGCGCTGGCGTCGGCGTCGCCTCTATTGATGCCTTCGCGAATCGAGACGCCAGCGGCGTCGCGCCGAGAGCGCTGGCGCCCCCCCGCGGAATTATTACCACAACAATGCTGTGACGCGATTGGTTGATATTCTCATATTCTTATTGAATTTTAATGTTATTTTTTTTTTTTGCTTAGCATAAGATAATAAGTAAGTTTTGAAATTGTATATAAGACGCGCCTTTTGCCAAATAAATCATGCATTCAGTAACAGTCATCGAGAGTATTTCTTTTACTTTCTGAACACCAAATCATCATCCCTAAAAAGGCAAGCATTCTATGACTGAAGATTTTTGACAAGGAGCGCATTATATAGGTACTCGTGTCATTTGATTATGACACTTGAGTAAATAATGTACCATGATTTGACATGACGTGCGATATTGACAGAATCGGGTCTATTATTTTTGGTACCTACTGTGTAGTAAAAAAAAAAAAAAGTATTTTTGTCTATTATTTTCTAACCTCCAATTTTGTTGTAGCCTCTATCGAACAAAATAACCATCAAGATATCCGATAGAATAATATTGAATAATGTTTAGCCAAATTTGTCCAGATTTTTTAGAATTTCAAGTAAGTGTCTACTGGGTGCTTTGTATCACACAACTTGCATTATCATTCACTAAAACTTTCGTTTTTAATCGTTAATTCTGTTTCATGAATTTTCCAGGATATCCTGAAAAAAATGCGAGTTATGGATGATAAAATAGTGTATGCGCTTAATACTTCCATACCCACAGAATCTTTCGCGGGTAAAGTTGATGCGCACTCGGCATGTGAAGATCTTTACATTCAAATCCAAAAAGGACATACAGACAGAGAAAATGTTATTAAAAAATGCATCTTAGCAACTGCGGAAACAGTGAAAGAACTTAAAGTAGCAAAAGATAATAAACCTGACGACTTTGATGTGATGAAAAATCTGAAAGCTGAACAAAAAAAGGTACAGACAAATAACTTTTTAACTTAGACTATTGCATTCACCAAATTATATTGTATAAACTTAAGTGAATCACAGTAAAAAAATTGTACCCGATTCTAAGTATTGACCTTGAACTTTCCTTTTTCACAGCTGAGACTATTGCAAACAGAACTCAGCGTGGAGGAAGTCATAAAAGAAAAGACATCAAAGTTGTTTACAGAAAAATGTAGAAGTTATTACAAGCCCAACCACTTATGAAGACTGATGACATGCATTTTATTTATCTTTGTTTTGAAACCTATAGTGTATATACTTACATAAATAGAATATAGACTGTTACCTTTTTTTTAATTCAATCCTCATACAACCCCTATTAAAAGTATTGCCCACCCAAGTGCCTTTGACTAGGGACTAGGACAGTCAAGCCTTATTCAACCCTCAAATATATCCTGGATATTATTTTAACAAATAATAATCCTTTTCCATAGCCTGAGTTCACCCAGAGCTGGGTCTTTGCTTGGACTCTCATGTTCTTGCGCCTGCCTCATCCATTTTTTTTTACAAGGGTTTACTTGAGCGCATATCCCAAAAGTTGAGAATGTTGCAAATTGCTGTCAAATATTTACATGATTGAATTAATTTGGCAATTTTAAGGAGTGAAAATAAGAAATATGGCTCTGTAGTGGACTAAAAAATTGATTACGCTATTATGTTTGTTAGTTATTTTCAAAATAATATTCAATATAAAATCTGTTTGCTACCACACTACTATTTTGATTAGTTTTCTTTGATAAGATACATATTATTTAGCTTCAAGATAGCATTATCATATTTTCATTAGTTGGTGTGGATAATACATTGTTTTATTAAAGTTTATTAAAATGATTTCCTAAATAACTAATAATTATTTCAATACAGTAACTAAAGGTTTCTTGGAAGTTATATTATGACGAATAAAATCACAGTTAGCTAAGACACAATTAGACAGCATTTGTTTTTATTTAAAAATCTTCATAAATTATTAAAATAATACATTTTATTTTACAGCATCAGAAATTGGCTCTAAAATCACAACTTGGATAAATAGGTTGTGCAGTAAAGCTTATACAGGAAACAATTTGTTCAGGAAAATACTAACAACTACATAAAAGTTTTACATTTTATTGCAAATCTTACATTATTTGTTAGCTTTAGCAGCAGCGGCAGCTTCCTTTGCATTGAATTCCTCTACATATTTTTTGTGCCAGTCAAGGTTATATTGATGAACAGATTCGCCCCTCTTCGCTGCTGATTTTCCTACCAAAATTGCTCCAAAACTAGCAAGTGCTGTCAGTAACATAAGCACATTTGCAATCTTGATTCTGGCTTGGCTGCGTGATTTATCTATAAGTTCACCACTGAAATAAAATGCTTAATTAATGGAATAAAACTATGAAAGAACATTATGTTTGAAACTGTATTACTCACACACAGTGGTGGAACTAGAAATACCTGCATAAAAGGATAATTAATACATCAATTCTATTATGAGTCAATTAAGGACAGCAGAATAAGAAAATACATCAAGTTGTGATGATTACAGCACTGCACTGACATGTTGATTCAAGGTCACATAGGACAAAATATTTTTGAGACAACAGATTGAATGATACCGAGTCATTCAATCTGTTCCAATTACTTTTCACCCACATCACATGCGTCAAAAAAGACGATTACATAAAAATATAGGTACAAAGTATGTACGTACGAAACGTATGTGGGGATCTCTTCTTTAGTCTTGAACTTTTTCGTCCACACCAAAATGAACTTCTGGAAATCAGTAGGTTTATATCTTGGACTCATACTAGTGCTTCCTGCAGCAGATTGGCTACCCGAACTCGGTGTGCTGGGAGGTGGTGCGCAATAATTCCTTCTTACGGAACAGAGGCATGATCGCAATCGCAATGATAACATTTTATTCATTTTTAATCGTCACTTCGTTTCGTATGATCTTGGTTCAATTATTTATTTTGCAGGTTAAACCTAAAATAAAATTAACAGTAATTTATTTCACAACCGCTCTCAAACTTAACTTTTGACTTGCTTGACAGTACAACTACTGTGTTGTGTACTGAATTTATGAACTGAATGAAACTGAAAGCTTGAGACAAACATGACGAGAAGAGTTGATTGAATGATAGATCAACAAACGTCATTATCAAGGTCACAAAGGCAAAACACAAAATTAAGTGAGGTGTGCACCGTGTGCTGCGTGCAAATTGCGTGCAATCAAAATGGTTTTAACGCAAATTAAATTGTTTTAATTTGCGTTAAAACCATTTTGATTGACAACTTCAAAGTGAATTATACAGGTGGATATGAATTTAAAATTGAACTGATGGTTATGTACCTATGTGCTCTTGCTAGTAGTACCTATTTTGTTTTCACAATGACTGCTCATTCAATTTCAATTTTTAACACAAAACATGAAGTCGAAGAGTAAAAGAGATAAAACCTTGAAGTTTGAAGGTTTTTTCAGTCCGACTTGGATTTAAATGTACGTGGTTAAATAGAGAAGTAAAATTTATATTACATAGAGAAAAAAAAGAATTGAATAGCGCGGCAAGTTATTTTTAAAAGCAAAACAAATGTTTGGTAGAGGTATTGTTTTTAATACATGGTCTACGTCTTTTTACTGGCATATAAAAACTCTAATGGGCGCAGGGGGTCTTATACCATGGGAGGAGCAAAGGGATCTGTTCCTGATTTAATAAAACCATGCATCGTTTTACATTTTCATTACTTTTGGTCAAGGAAGCTAGAGCACTGCCCAAAGAGTATAATAATAAATGCACTGGTTTTAATCGAAGCCAGGGCACGAATCGTGCAGGTACCGGTTGACCCGCCTATTCCAGACCCCGTCGACCTCTAACATTGCGGCAGTCTTTCTACATTTGCAGTCTTACCCTAGAGTTGCAGGACTTACTTTAACATTATTTACAAAAAAAATATATATATAATATTCCAAAATAAAAGAACGAAAAAATAATTATGCGGTTCTAATCGTAAATAAAGCTTTTGCCTTATCTGTGAAATGACTTTTCATGTTGCCATAAAACTGAAGTTTCCCTAAACGCTGTTAAATACTTATTCTGTCAGCTTACTTGAAATGGTTTTCTTTTCAAGTAATTAACTTATTCGGTTTCTAGTCATTAAAACCTAGTTTCTGAAAAGAAAACTCCGTTTCGTTTAAACATTGTTTTAAATCGATGTTAGTATTTTTAATTTCATAAAAAAGGGATTTTGATTTTAGTGTCAGGCAACATAGGTGACGTGATTGCTGGTTCAGTTCAGGTGTGTACTTTTTGTCTCATCTGTTCGATGATATTTTAATACCTACAATCTGCATGCACTACATTTTTTTATAAATAATCGATGGTGGATTGATGTGCAATTTCTATTAGTTTTCTTTGTTTTCATACTTCTAGTTCCGAAAATAATTGTAAGTACACTTTTATGACGCTCTATCAGTGGACGACACATTGTTTGTTATAATTTGACTGCAGTTTTTTCCTTCAGTAATGTCGTCGATCGAGTTGCTTTCAATTATTTGACTTGTCCACTCTTTTTTTCGTTTGTTTTGTACTTGTAGGTTGTAATTATTTACTGCATCATCTAATAATAGAAATGTTTGCATTTTATATGGATTCCTAGATGGCGTAATGGCAATATTACTTCAAAGTTGACAACTAAGTTACACTGCCAGGCTACCGCCGTATGTGTGCCCTTTGGATGATTATTTTAGTGCATCTCTGATAGAGTAGAAAGAGGAATAATTAAGTCCTGTAATGCTGATTGATCTGTAGGAAAAAAATTCAATACTGAACTATTATATTTCAGTCAATAACGATGCCAAAAAAAAAACCTTTTTGAGGTATAAAGATAAACAAAATTAATCACATGTTATTGTTTTATTTGTTTATCAGTTACCTAAATAATTTAGTTATTAGTCAGTGTTTATGATTCACTCTTGTTTAATCAATAGTTGATTATTTTTAAGATGTCTGGTGGACACAAGCATCGTTACAAGAATGCAGGGTTGAGCGCAGATGAGCTGCGTCGACGCCGGGAGGAGGAAGGTGTACAGCTGCGGAAACAAAAGAGAGAACAACAGCTATTCAAGCGTAGAAATGTTAATCTTCCCGCGCCAAATGCACCAGATATTACTTTGCAGGTAACATAATTTTTATTATTTATCTTGCCTTACATAGTTGCATTGCATAGTTCTTTCACTATGTATCTCCTTCTGCCCAAACATTCTATGAAAGCAAAACAAGAAGATTTTATTGATAGAACATTCTGTTCAAGATCAATACTGAAAACTATATAACAAACAAATCACTACTATCATATTTCTTCATGTTAAATAGATATAATTTTAGGAAAACTAGTTTTAAACAAGGCAGATGTTGCAAATAGAATAGAATCTCTCCAAGCTTCTACATTTATGTGTATGAGCTGCGGCTACTACTTTTCAGCAAAACAAACAGAAACTTAATTATTCTTTACAGAGAATAAAGAAACTCTTTGTGTGGGGTAGTGGGGAGGCAAGAATGTCCATGTGAGAATATCATAGGCTGATTATGATTCTTTGAACCAATACAAATATAATAATTATGCAAAGACATTCAAAGATTGCATATTCATTATAATTATAATGTGGCATAGTATACCAAATTATAGTTTTGATGAAGCAATGTTTTTGTCTTAGGTGGAAGCACAGTATCCCGGAAAAATCAAATTTATAAGTATGGTTATGCACAATAAGTATGCAAGGCCACATTGACTATTATTGTCCAAAGCAAATTCTGTGTTTAGGATTCCTTGCAGTACAATGACTATGCAGTTATGACATGTTGAACTGATACTTAAATGGAAAGTCACAGATTGATGTTTTATTCATGTCTTCTCAAATATCCACCTTTCAGTGACAAACAAATAATTTTATTTTCTTCTGTGTTAAAGCCATATCAATTTCTCTTTGACAAGATAACTATGTATAAGAAAGCTTTTTCTTTTCCTTATTTTGCTAAAGAGAAATTGCTATTGCTATGGTTTTATATAATAAAATTGAATACAAAAATTATACTGTGCTTGAGTAATCAGTACATGACTATGTCAGAGCCCATAAGTTGCTCTTACAGAGCAGATTATGATTCTCTGAAATAAAATAAAATAAGTAAATGACTAAATCAAATTAATGTTGATTCTGCAAAGTTTTTGGCAAGTTTCCATCTAGTTTTTATTTATAACATACTAAGCTTTATTCTTTATTTTTAGGATGACATTAATATATCACCATCAGATGACATCACCCCAACAATGGTTGGGGCCCTGTATAGAGATGATCCACAAGAGCAAGTCATGGCAACTCAGAAGTTTAGAAAACTCTTGAGTCAAGAGCCTAATCCACCTATTGATGAAGTGATCCGGACTGGAATAGTTCCTAAATTTGTGGAATTTTTAACCAATAGCACTAATCCAACACTACAGGTAATTATGGTCTATTCACCAGAGAAGCAAAAGTTGTCTCATAAACCTTCCACTGAATTGACTTTAATGAAGCTGTATTTCCACTGTAGTCTTTAATCTAAAAGCTGCTCACACTTATAACTAATGGACAAACACTAGAATAACTATATTATAGTTTGGGCCTAACTAAGAATGAATGACAACACCATAGGACCGTTGTCCCTACTCCCGATGTTTTTAAAACTTTCAGCTTGCATTCAAGAATTAGAAATATATTTGGAGTAGGGTATGTACTTCGAATTTTCGTGCTACTTTCGGATGGGCCCGACCCCCTAGTTTTTGTTACATGACAGCGCAAAATGAGTCCAGTCTTATACTGAACTAGGTGATACCCACGGCTTCGCCCGCGTACACATTATTATGCTAAAACCTTCCTCTTGAATCACTCTATCTATTAAAAATACCCGCATCAAAATCCGTTGCATAGTTTTAAAGATCTAAGCATACATAGGGACAGACAGACGCGGCGGGGGACTTTATTTTATAACTAACTGACCCACGCAACTTCGTCTGCGTCACATAAGAGAAAAAAAACGAAAGGAAACATCCCCGTTTTTGCAACATTTTTCATTCCTGCTCTGCTCCTAATGGTCGTAGCGTGATGTTATATTATAGCCTAAAGCCTTCCTCGATAAATGGACTATCCAACACAAAAGATTTTTTCAATTCGAACCAGTATTTCCTGAGATTAGCGCGTTCAACCAAACAAACAAACAAACAAAGTCTTCTGCTTTATAATATTAGTATAGATATGTAGTGAGTAGTGATAAACCGAATTCCCCGAGTCTTAAACTACTCATACCACCCACATCGTATACGCACTTATCCCAGTCTTCAAAAAACGAATAAAAAGTTGTGTTCTTTTAGTTCGAAGCAGCATGGGCTCTGACAAACATTGCGTCAGGTTCGTCGGAGCAGACGCGCGTGGTGGTGGAGTGCGGCGCGGTGCCGGTGCTGGTGAGCCTGGTGGCGGGCGGCGCCAGCGACGACGTGCGCGAGCAGGCCGTGTGGGCGCTCGGCAATGTGGCTGGAGACTCACCGCGCTGTCGCGACACTGTGCTCGCTGCGGGGATTCTGCCGCCACTACTAGAGTAACGAATATTTTTTAACACTTACCTTTTAGGTTAGGGAATAACTATACTTGTCGACATAGGACTTAATTGAACGCAACGCCAAAATTGCCTGTAGGTCTTATATGTTTATTAATATTAATATTTTTCAGGATTTTAAATAAGTACACCAGGCTGTCTATGACAAAAAATGCAGTTTGGACTCTTTCAAACTTGTGTCGAGGCAAAAATCCTCCTACAAACTTCGAAGCTGTTGCACCAGGTCAGTTTACCCAGTTTTCCTATTGAAATTGTTACATTTCAATTTGGCATCTCTACATGAATCATTGTAATCTTAATTCTAATATACTATAGCCGAAGATACATATTACTTTGCGGAAATCCATGACATGCAATCCACACAGCGCGAATTATATATAACGCGTATTGCATATTATATTAAGTCCACCGCCTACATAAGAGGCGTGTTGCATACTAAATAAATAAATACGACTATCGGTTTGGTACCTTTTCACAGCTTATCGCATAAGGGTAGAACGGGATTTATAAAACCTGGTGCCATCGTCATCTTCCGTCCTGGCCCTTTTCCCACGGAACTTGGGTTCCGCGTGACACGTTTCTGAAGTGAAAACTTCATTAGGCACGTTGAGCACTTTTGAGTGAACAAAAATCATGGAACTCATGTGACCGTCGAGTACCTACGCTTTTCGTAGCACTCGTAGCCGATTAGCTACGAGTGTTAAGAACTCGTAGCCGATCCGCTACAATGTAGCCGTAGGGGATAGTCTACTACTTTTTACTTCTATCGGCAGTCCCCAAAGACTGCACCGCTTGTTTTTTTTTTTCATTCTCCGTTGTAGCCGTCACGCGTACTATTTTCTTTTTTTCTTTGAAATCCATCCTCACATTGTCCATAGCTTTCTTTGGTCTTATGGTTTGTAATTATACTTCCAGGTATTCCAGTTTTAGCGCGGTTGCTACATCACACTGACGCAGATGTGCTAAGCGACGCATGTTGGGCTCTCTCTTATCTATCGGACGGACCAAATGAGAAGATTCAAGCTGTGATCGATGCCGGAGTCTGCAGGCGGCTTGTGGAACTACTTATGTAAGAAATCAAAAAATCAAAATCAATCATCATCATCTTTCTTATTCTAAATGATCTGTTAATTTTTAAATGGGAGACATATTTCAAATTGTATATCAAAACTAGGGTTTGTCATTTTAAATTGTCATTAGTCTTGCTGGGTTATTATGAAGTATACTGATCTACATTCACTTCCCCAGGCACAACAAATCGACTGTGGTGTCAGCAGCCCTGCGAGCCGTGGGCAACATCGTGACGGGCAACGACGCGCAGACGCAAGCCGTACTGAACTGCAACCCGCTGCCCAACCTGCACGCGCTGCTGCGCTCCAGCACCGAGGCGCTGCGCAAGGAGGCCTGCTGGACGCTCTCTAACATTACTGCCGGCAATGCTGCGCAGATACAGGTACACTGACGGAACATGTCATTTATTTTTTTTCTCGAGCTCTGGAATTCTCGACAAGAATTTCTCGAGAAATGTCGATGTCATCCGCCATCCTGCGCTGGGCCTGCGTCGTGGCTTACGGCTTCCCTTACACAGAGGCCTGTGAGTTTTCGTCAAAGCAGATGCCAGATGAGAGGAGCGCAGAGGGGACTTGAGGATATTGGCCAATCACATTGGTTTAACTCCAAATCATATCTTTTGTTTCTCCTGAGATTGGCCAATTTTTTTAAGTATCTGCACCTATCTGCAAGTATCTTCTATTATGCGCTTTGGGTGAAAATCGGCCCTTGCATAATTAGCTATCGATCCATCTGTGCGTATTGTGAATCTGTATGAAAATGCCGAAATTCTTCTTGTTTATTAACGTATACTTTTTAACATTTCAGGCAGTAATAGACGCTAATATTTTCCCAGCACTAATTGAAATTTTAAGGCAAGCTGAATTTAAAACGCGGAAAGAAGCGGCTTGGGCTATAACAAATGCAACTAGTGGAGGCAGTCATGACCAAATTAGGTAAAAAACATTATTTATTTACCATAGAATAGGCATGACAGTATCAAAAAAATATAAATCTATTTAGTCCGTCAGAGTATTGATAAATAATAGACGCATATTTTTTTGTTTTTCAACAAAAAATATGCGTAAATGTGCGTAATATTGACAAAGTTAAATCGCATCAAAACTCGGGAGTGGGGGCTCGAAATGTCAAAACTAGCTAAAAATAATACCTAGGCGTGACGTATTGGGAATTTTCAAAGCGTCTTATCTTCGTCTATTTTGATTTACGTAACAAAAGAAAAAGTATGAGTCCAATTTTTATTTTAATAATCTACCTGAAGGACTAATTCGATTTTTTTAGTCGTCTACCCTATTGTTTCTGAAAGTGAAAGCTTGACCAAGACAAGAAAAAAAAAGACTTATCACTCACGGCTTTTCTCCATAATAGCTGTTCACACCACAACTGCGATTTTTCGCAAACGCTTTATTAAGGTGGAAACGCTAGGGTAGCTCGCGAAATTAATATTTTATTCAAGTTTTTAGCAACTAGCAGGTCAATTATAGGCTGTGTATTGAACAAAAAGTGATTCACGAACGTAATTACACGTATGTATGTCTAGAATTATAATCATTTAAATCATCAATACAACTCTTATAAATGGTTAATTAATCCCATTGAATGACTATTTTATGAAAAAGCCAATCAATGAATCACATAGGGGTTGTATTGATGATTTTTAATTGATAAAACTCATTTCATACATACGTGTTACGGTCGCAAACCATAACAATACAACCTGGCACTGACTTGCAAAAAAAAAGTGAGGAATTTGAATTTCGCGGGCAACCCTGATGTTGAATCGTCTTTAATTAAAGTGTAAGACTTTAATTAAAGACGATTTGTACTCATTGGCTTATATATTAACGTAGTTTAAATACTTTAAGAAAACATCATCCCTAAGTTCTGATAGTATTTACTTTTTTCACTTACATTTACATCTATTATTTTCAGGTATTTAGTTGAACAAGGTTCTATACCACCACTATGTGACTTATTAACGTTAACGGATGCTAAGACGGTGCAAGTGGCCCTAAATGGATTAGACAATATATTAAAGGCTGGACAACAATCCGATCAACGTGATAACCCTTACGCTGTTCTCATTGAGGAGTGTTTTGGTAACTATTGTATTACATTTGCTGCTAATATAATTTGTGAATGATTCGAGAGGATTTCCAGTGATTATGGTCAAGTATATGTGACCTTTTTGCTATCCTACTTATAGAGCTACGGCGCTTACGGGCCGACCAACTGGCAACATCGTGTTACACCCATAGTATAAATGGAGTATAGTGCGACCTATTTGTCCTTTTCTCGACCGGTACTAGCTTGCCCAAGCTATAAATAAATACATGCACCATCTAGTGCCACACTAAGCAAAGAGGCTTGTGTCGTGGACACCACAAAGTTGATATTATACTACATAGAAACTATTCGTTTGTAAATATACATACTTATTAAACATATGACTTGAAACAAATATTCGTGCTCAAAAACAAAAAAAAGGTTTAAGCTAAGGTTTGGCTAAGTAGGTTGTAAAATGATAAAAGAAAAACTTACCTATATTTGGCTTGTTTCAGGTTTGGATAAGATAGAATTCCTCCAGTCACATGAAAACCTTGACATTTATCAAAAATCTTTCGAGATTATTGAGAACTATTTTGGATCTGAAGAAGAGGACGGCCGACTTGCGCCCGCGGTGTCGTCCACTACGGACCAATATCAATTCAGCGCCGATCAATCGGTTCCAATGGGTGGCTTCCAATTCTAACCTAGGCTTATAAATCTACTTTATATTGATGCTGACCGTGCAGTGAGTATATCTTGTGATGTTTTGTATAATTTATAGTATTTTAAAGTCACAATTTTGAATTGGCGAGGAAAATTGTAGTCAATCCTATGAGGGATATTTTAGTTTCTGATAATTTAACTGTAGAGTGATAAATTAATAGACAAAGATACTGTAACATAGGCTGCCATAACAAAGTACCACAGACACAAAGAAATTGAGAAAGCCGTTTTGACAATTTATCCATATAATTTTAAAGTTATTTTCCAAGTAACACACGCACATCCATCATATTTAGTTGTAAAAGTTGGCCATTCCTAACGGGGATAAATATAATGACCACCACAAAATGCTTTGATACCCTTCGTTTTGTAACCAAAAATATCTACTTAACACCAGAAAAATAAAGTCTAAAAATACAATAGTACCAGCTATTTTAGTCACGACTCCACTTTAAATTGTATTCGACCACCAAATTTAGTAAATGATCACCAAATCTTGACGACCAAATTAATGTATTATTTTTGCCTAAATAAATCACTGTGATTGCCATAAAATGTAGGCATATTATCAAATAAAGTATTATGATAGTTATGTCTCCGGCTTGCAATCCCCTCCCACACCGCACCGCAAACGCCGCCGCCGCTGCGCTCGCCCGGACACGATCCCCAGGGTATACCGCCGTTTAGCCGAATTTTATTTGCCCTAATATCATTTGCCATAATAGTCAACAGCCATAATATCAAACGACATAATACTCATTTGCCCTACTCTCATTTGCCATATTAGTCACGTGCCAGAATCATTGTTTCCCATAAAGTCACTTACCATAATATCGTTTGTCATAATAATTGTGAGCCCTAATTATCACATGCCACAATTATGATATGCCATAACATAATTTGCCATCGACATTGGGTGTGTAACGGTTGTTTATATCAAGAGAAATTGGATGCAATTGGGACTTTAGGGCACCCCGACTCGGACAGGTTAGGTTAGAAGGGGATGGCGGGGTCGTGTGAGCGAGCAAAGCGAGCGAATAGGCCCCGCCATCCCCTTCGTGGTTATTTTTTTATAAACCACACAGAAGTAGGAGCCCCGCGAAGCGGGGCTCCGTCGACCTAGCCCACCATCAACCATGCACAGAATAAATAAGTTTGTCTAATACTTGTTATGCCATTTAAATATTATGTCTAATAATTATTATGGCACATAAAAATAATGATTTTTTTGGAGTCAGTTTACTTAAACAGGATAGCAAGATGTAAAAACTTTGATTATAATTTTATCTTAAAACGCTGGTATAATTTTGGTGATCATTTACTACTTTTGGTGATCATTTACTACTTTTGGGATAAGAATGATTTATTTGGACTCATTTTGCTTAAATAGGATAGCAGAATTTAAAAACTTTGGTTATAATTTTACTTTAAAATGTTGGTTTAATTTTGGTGATCATTTACTATTTTTGGGTTACTCATGATTTACTTGGAGTCATTTTACTTATATAGGATAGCAACGTGTTAAAACTTTGGTTATAATTTTACATTAAAATGCGAGTTTCATTTTGGTGATCATTTACTATTTTTGTCTGCTATTTGTTACTATATCTGGTGGTAAGTTAAACATAAGCCATTCCTAACTGATGAAAAAAGTTCTTTATGGCCAGCCAAGACTAAATGAGTGGACTAAATTGAGAAAATATGTATCATCATTAAGTATGCTTTCGCCGACACATCTATATAAATTTTGAAAGATGTAGAAAAGTGGTTAATATATCTTTCTTGCAATTCGATTTTCGTGGTGGCGTAACAAAAGCAATGCCCGTATTACTATTGGTAGTAGGATTGGTAGTAACGCGGGTAACTCACGGTAAAAAACATGCATCTGTTGTCTATTGCTTTCTCAGTCTACAAATTGTACATGTATTTTATTGGCATTCATTACTACCACTAATCGTTGATAACAATATTTTGTATGTAAAATGAACATACATAATTTAGTCTTTTCCTGATTGGTTGGAACGACAAAATGTAATGTGCGTAGAAATGTCTTGTAAAGTTCATCGTATTCTGCCATCTGCGGTGCTAAAACAATGATTGGCTTCCTATTTTGATCTTTATGACCTTAGGATTTTGGTGTGTAAAGTTTCTAGTGAAATGGGCTGCGTATGAAACTGCTCATTGTGAATTCAGTTTCAAATGTGACACTGACTGTTCCTATTTATTATAAGACCGTGTCTGTTGCAACTTTTGTGTCGTACCGCCCAATGGGGAAAGAGCCTTACAGGAAGGATATATTTATGAAATGATTTGTTTATGGAGCTTTTTCGCTACATGCTGCTGTCTGCAAGGAAAGAAATAAAAAGTAGGAAAATTATGTAATAATCACTTGACGATATGTCGTTAAAATCTAGCCTATGTAATTTACTAAGTAAGACATCAGTGTAGATAGAGCCGCATGTAAATCCTAATAATAATTTTAAAATATTTCTTGAATGCAATAACTATCGTAGTCAACGTAGTGTCTAGTGTGCGTTGCCAGGATTTGATTTTTGGAAGATTTTTGAGGTAATTTTAGACTAAATTGTATCTGTCCAAATCGTCCTGGCAACATTTGATTGTAGATGACTTTTAGAAATTATTTATTGTTGAAATGCCCGCCAGCCAATTGTCAAACACAGTGAAAAATACCATCCTGTAGTTTACCTGATCACGTAAAATAATAATATTGATAATAAATTCTTTGACATGGGCACAACTACGAATGGTATTGATAAAACGTGTGTTTTGTCTGTGTGTAGGCACAGTGACCAATGACGACAATACCAGCTTTGTATTGCAATATTCTGTAAAATTTTAAATGCCTTTAAACAAAGTCATAGCTATCTTCTTGGAATACCTGATGTCCAAATTATTTTTCGAGGGAGTTTACTCTCAACATATATTTATTTAAGTAAAGTTTATTGTTCTATGGTGACTGAAGAAAATTTCCTTTTTTCAGATATCTATGTGTATACAGAAGTGGGTAGTGTCTACAACTTCGTTGCATTAACTGTTTTCTGATAAAACTATCTACATAATGTATTATGTAATTATATTGAACACCCATTATGTATAGATTATTTTATTAATTTATATAGGTAACAAAGGAATTCGCCTTCTTATTTTTTTACTGTAGATAATGGCGTATCTAGTTCATTTATTTTGTAGTATGTATTTGTTAGCCTTCAAGCTTTTGTTACTAAAATAATTAAACTTGTATATTGTTATGTGAAAAGTATCATTTCATAATGTATTACAGATTGGTACCAACAAATGGTTATTTAATTTAGCCCCTATTTTCTTGTTTTAGCTGGCGACTGGAAGCAGACACTATGTATTGTGTTATGTATTTATTTAAATATAATACTGTAAAACATTCATTTCATTGCTAAAATTAAAGTTGCTTTTCGTGCAGAGAGAGATGTAGAATATCCGTTTGGTAAAAGGTCCGGTTTTTTTCTTGAAAGAAGTGTCATGCGAGGGGTCTGTTTGAATAGAATTTACATTTTTCTTGTATATTTTGTGGTGTCTGTTCTTTGAAGGTATTTTCATCCATGCAGTATTCTTATCTACAACTTTAAAATAAAACAGAACTTAACAATTGTAAATACAAACAAGTATAACTTTATTCATTAAAAGTGATCTGTACAGTATAAAAAATTGGTCCAAACTTAGAATCTGCTTAGCTTGTCTTACCACGAAACTCCGATGTCGTTAAAATAAACTAATGTTCTAAGAAATGCATGTTCTTGGTGAAGAGTATCCCAAAATTTCATTCTCTCGTCAAAAGGATTTCTGCCTTTCGTAAGCTCTGATCCTATACTAAGATAGTACAACTTATCTTTATTTTCAACAGGGTCCCACGTTATTTGTAAAAGGGGATCATTGTCATCAGGTGTTGGGTTACTGAAACAAGTTGTAGGTTGTTAGAAAATAACATTAAATTAATCACGGCAAAACACTACTATAAAAACGACTAGTGTTAACCGAAATTAGGTGAGCTGCTTTATGTACCTCTGATGATAATAATAAGCATGGGATACAGCTGTGTATTTCATACACTCCATTATATATAAACAACTGTGCATTTCATATACTCTATTATATGTATACAGGTGTGCATTTCTTTTGTTTATTTTATTTCGTGGAAATGTTTTTAATTACGTAGTTGAGGTTTTTCCACTCAGTTTAACAAAAAATTGTTGGCATCTCGGATTCTATGTTATTCGCGTATGGGCCACATTTATCTCTTTAAGAAAAATTTTCATAAACGATACAAGTAAAAGATCTTTGAAAGAAAAGAGTTATTAGTACCTGGTTTTAGCAAAATTGGTCCACATTTTGACTACTCTGCTTCGTGTCACCACAGAATCTCGACTACCCTTGCATATTGTTGGCATTTTAAGACGGTACATAAAAGGCAGTTCTGCACAATGTCCAGCTGAGTTCATGAAATTTAAATGTGATGGTAATGACCACTCGCCAGCGAAGTTAAGAATATAATAATATATCGGACATTCAGGTGCAAACTGACTGTGCAGTCTTACAGTTCTATGAACATAATATAAAAAGTAGTAGTCGCTTATCAGTTGCAAGTATTGTGTTTTCGTGTCTGCTGTCAAATGTTCTTCGCCACCCAAATAAAATTTCAATAATTGTTGACCTATATTTTTTGTTAACTTATCCTCTCTTGCTAGTGATCTAGGTACAATAAGACTAGCATTTTCGTTATACTTTTCATAATCCGAATAATAATCTTCATCTATGACTTGCAATAAAGCTGCTTCTATATTATTACTACCAATTATCAAAGGCACTTTATTGAAATTTCCTGATTTCATGATTAGAGGAGGACTTTTTGTGATAAATGCAGGTTGACCTTCAAAGTCGACTTCAATACACGGCTTGAACATGGCATCAATCACGTCATAGTCTACTGCCAGTTGTCTTGCCATAACTATGTTTACCATGGCATTCATTATGTCTGTTGAGGGTACAGATCGTAGCATTTCAACTAGTTCCACATTAGATGTTTCCATTATGTTCAATTCGTTTCCTAAATCAATAACAGCTTGAGTGGGGTTTTTGGCTAAAGACCAATTATTCAATGCACTAGCGCTTTGTACAATTGCTTTATGAAACAGACCTGTCGCCATAGGAGATAACATCATCAAATGGACCATAGCTCCACCTGATGAGCTTCCAAAGATCGTGACGTTATCTGGGTCGCCTCCAAAGGCACTTATGTTTCTTTGAACCCATTTTAAGGCCATGACTAGGTCTTTCAGCCCACAATTACCAGGTGCTGTAAAATCATTTATAGAGAGGAAACCAAAGGGTCCTAGTCGGAAACCGCATCTTACATATACAACATCTTGGTCATTGATTAATGATTCATCAAATAACATATCCATTAGACCTGTAAATGCATATCCTCCTATCCAAAACATAACTGGCATAGGTTTCCTAGGCTTTATACTTGGGCTTGAAACTTGAATATAGAGACAGTCTTCTGATCCTTCTACTGTTTTATCTAGGGTAAAGCAAAGAGGTAAGGGAGCATTTTCAGTGCAGTCGATTACTTGCTCCCATGGTTCAATCGGACATGGTGGCTGCAAAAATATAAAAAATTATGAGTAATCAATAAGACATTAACGTAGACATACTCGTAGATTGGACCAACGCATATAAAAATCGAAAAGTATCATCAATTTGAATACCACATCAATCAAATACATCGGCGAAGACCCTTAACGAAGCCGCATTGCGATATTTTCTTTGTACTGGACCATACTAAGGTACCATCTAGTCACGGAGATATTGAAGGCACACTTATTTTTTAAATACATGTTTTAAATGTTTTTCTCTTTTACATACCTCCATGGGCATGACCCCAGTACCATTGAATGCATCCATCAGCACAATGTTTTGAGGGCGTTACATTGAGTCCTACCGTAAACTTACCGTGATTTTTTACCCCAAAAAAAAAATAAGAGTAAAAAAACTAAGAGTAGCTTGATGTGCTGGGGACTGTACAATATGCTTGGTTGACGGCTTCATGACCTAGCTACAGTATACAGGTCTGTATTTTATCTGTTCTCTTTACACCCAGAATGCTGCGCTCCATTGCTCTTTGGCAGACCCTAACGCGGAATTTTTGCGATTCGGTGAGTGACTGCACGAGGTTCGAGCACCGTAGGGAGGGGTGCTTACATAAAAAAGCAGGTTTGCGGTATAGATAAATCTGTGCGGGTACCTGTCGGTGCAGGGTTAAATTGCGTAAAGAAACAGTTTTGGAATGCTGTTGCTAGTTTCTAAAGTTATATTGAGGCGTCTGTGTGCGTTACATAAGAGAGAAAAAGTTTCCCCGTTTTTGCAATATTTTTCATGCTCCTACTTGGTTGTAGCGTGATGGTGCTATTTACCAGAATCTCAGTAACTACTGGTTGGAATTGATAACATATTTTTCAATTCCAACCAGTACTTCCAGAGATTAGTGCATGCTACCAAGCAAACAAACTCTTCAGCTTTTTTAATATTCATTTAAAGAGATTAACAAGTAAATAAACAGTTTATTACAGTATGAATTAAAATCAGTTTAGGGTTTGCCATTCAGTGCCAGTGATGAGCCAGATTGGCCTGCTTTTATTTCTTATTTATAAAGGTGTGAATCATTTTATCTAAGGCTTAGTGGTCACTTGTATTTTTTAATCATATTAATGATGTTATCATTGTTGTTATTTCTTTTTTAGATGTTATGTCATCTGTATATTAGCAGATGAGTCTGTTGTTTTAGAAATGCCAAAAACAATGCTCACGCCATAATAACAATAATTTTATCAACTTATTAAAAATATATATTTTTAGATTATGTACCTCTACTTACTGTATGTAACGGGTCTTTTAAGCCTGTTACATGAAAGCGGATTTATTTCTTTAAAATTATTTTTTTTGTGTAGTGGTCACACTGATTTTGCTTAGCTGTGGAGTTTGTCTTTGACAACTGTCACTTTCCGACTGAACATTTTGGAAGAATGGTGGTGATCTAGATCGCTGGATAATAAATCCGTATAATCGGGTTGCAAGACACCAGAAATTAGTCCGAAATGCGTTAGCTGCCGGTACTCTTCCATGATTCCCCCTAGGATTCCGTTTTATTTCAATGGTAAGCGAGTTCTTCGTATTTTCCAATACAAATTCAAAATTGTGTTTGCGTAGTGTCCGACGCTCATCGATGCAAATATTACATTGTTTCAGGAATCATACCCTTAATTGATAATCTAGATGTCCTGCATGAGGAGGACAATAATTTGAATTTTGAAGGAAACAGTAAGTAGTACATTTGATAGATTTTCTCGGAAGGCCTGCGACGCCATATTTTTGGTAATAGCGTCACGTAACAAAATTGTTCGTATTTTCAGCCCAATGAGGTGTTTCCTTTACCTTCTACAAATAAACTTTGGACGCGCGGCTCCCACCAACTCACCTGGGACGCACACCTGAGTGGAGGACCCAGGAGATGAGCATCGTGTGTGGTGGGCTGGTTATACTGGCCTTGGTATAATTTTAACTGTAATATTCAAAAAAAAAAGTGCAATAATGATCTGACCCTCTTTATTAGTTTTAAATAAGTACTCTTTTCTTTAGGAAGGAATCTTCAATCGTTTTAGTTTTAAGCCCAGCAGCCTACGGGCAAATAAAGTTAGATTTTTCTTATAACTTTGTTCGACTTTTATTGATGCCCCCCGCTAGCAGATTAAAGGTTTTTAATGCCTGCTGCCTGAACATTCCGTAAGCATGGTGTGTGCTCTGGCGCCCGAGGTTCATTTATAAACTTATTTTTTTGAGCACACACATTATTCATATTTTATTTTAACCCAGTAGCTTCATAACACAGGGAAAACACCTAGCATTCAATATAAATATATATTTTTTTTATTTTTTATTATTACAATTGTCGCTCAGCGAACAGGGACTTGAAGTAGGTTGTCTGGTGCTTGTTTATGAGTATTTACGGTCATTATTGCACAATAATTAATTAACCTATGAGTCTTTTGTTTGTTCATCATTGTTATTTTAATAACTTTGTGTTTATTTTAGTTTGTGACTCATAAGTAGTACTTAACTTATTTTGGTGAATCTTTGTAAACAATGTTTGGCGTTTACAATTGATAATTTTGTTTATTGACTTGTTTGTTTTAATAACATGTTTTTTCTTAGCAAAACCAACATAATTATAGTATAGACCGCGTTTAGTTGTTGCACTCAACAGGAAAGTTATTTTAAATAACTAAGTTTAACTTTGTATGTAATTAATTTAATCTAATTGTTAAGTACAATATTGTACATTTAATTTAACTAGACTTAAGCTGTTTGTAAGTGATTATTGCACTTTTTTAAAAACGATATTTAACTTAGTAATTTTTCATGGGCAAACCACATTGACTTTCATACTTAACCTCAAACTTGAGAATTTATTTTCAAATCTTAAAACTTTTTGACGTTTAGTTCTTGCTTATCGCTTCTTATTCGACTTGCTGTTTTGTTAATCATGGACAAGGGAGTTCAGTTTCCGCCGCTTCAGGAATCGGGTATTGTTTGTTTTAAGTGTCAGAAGGCAAGAGTCAAAAAACTAGTTCGGTTGCATCGAGCCCACATTTTTGATAAAAAACTTCGCGTGCCTCGATGTGTGAAAAATTAATTAGAAGTAAAAAGCCGCATGATGTTACTCGTGACAAAGATTACTTAAGCTGGTTGGATTATTTAATAACCTTTTTTAACATTTACCGTTCAGCTCCTATTCTTTTTACAAAACAAAGTGATGCTACCACTAGAGTAATTTGTAAACATTTTGAAAAAGAAATATTTCTTAAGTTTGGTTGTCCAAAAATAGTAGTCTGTGACAATGGAACCCAATTTACTTCAAAACATTTTGTAGATTTTATGAAAGGTTTTAATATAACCAAAATATTTTATAATACTTTGTATACACCTCAAAATAATCCTGTTGAGAGGTATAATAAAACGGTCGAAACCTGCATATCGTGTTTTGTTAAAGATGATCATAGGACTTGGTCAAGTTTTTTGCCCAATGTTCAATTAGCTTTAAATAATAGTGTAAACCTTGCTACTGAGTTTACTCCTAACTTTCTGATGTTTGGTAGGGAGCTTATTCTTGATGCGTCATTACATCATTTTAGTAGTTCTGTTGAAGATTTAACTCAACTAGAAATTTCAAATAGGAATGCTTATGCAGTTTCTCTTAGTTCACTTAGTGATATTTTTGTTAAAGTTCAAGCTTACTTGTTAAAGGGGTATAAGCGAAATGCCGCTTATTATAATAAAGGTCGGAAAGTCATTTCTTTTGATGTGGGTGATATGGTGTGGAGAAGAAGTTTTGTTCAATCTCATGCGCCTGCATATTTTTCGGCTAAGCTTGCACCTAAGTTTGTAAAGTGTAAAATAACTGAAAAGGTTTCAGATAACGTCTATGTTTTGAAAGATTTAAATAAAGGTTCAGTGGGGCGTTATCATGTTAAAGATATTATTAAATTTTAATTTTGGGAACTTTTAGACTTTGTTTTGTTATTGAGTATTTTTGTGTGAAGATCAGCTTTTGTTAGAATGATGTATGAAAGGCTATCGCTGTTTGAAACTTATTATTATGTTTGGTAACTTCACTATAATTTATTAGATTCCAATTCGATTCTTTCTAAAATAAAGCTTAGGTCATTCTGGTTAATTTAATACTATTTTTTCCACACTAACTATTTTTCACATCGAAGGATCTTATTTATGTTTTGTTTGTTTTTGTTGGATTATATATGATTCTCTTTTCTTTTTAAGGGTAACCTTTTTACCTGTTTACATTTTATTAGAATCTTATATAATCCTACACTTCAGGTAATTTTACCTTGGGATTAAAAGACTTAAATTCAATTTCAAGTTTTTGTAATCTTCACTTTTTTACATAGTTTAAAATCATTCTATTTCCTCTTCGTTATAAATAGTAATCGATTTTTAAATCTATTTTGTTTTGTTCATTGTCAGAATTGTTTCTCATTTTTACTAGAGTTTCATTCTTTTTAATGATCGGATTTGACTTTGTTAGAAACGCGTTCATTCTGGACTTTGCTTTTTAGGGTCATTCTGTAACTTTTGTTGCAAAATGCCTTATCATTTTTTTGGATCTTGGTGTAATTTTTGACCTTGATTTCGACTCTTTTACCATTGTGCTCGGAAGGTCGGTGGTGTTGTGCCGGTCACAATGTGGGATTTTGGCCCCGGCCATATTTTTTCCTTTTCCATTGTGTTGGACATTGTTGTTCCAATCACAATGCGGGATTTTTTTTTGACTTTCGTCATTCTTTTTCTTTGCGCTCGGAAGTTCGGTGGTGGTGTGCCGATCGCATTGTGAAACTTTGGGTTTCGCCCTTTTGTTATTGAGATTTCTCATTGGAGATCTCAATGTTTTTTTGTGAATTTGTTTGTGTCTGGGAGATTGGTAGTGTTGAGCCAGTCACAGCATTCACATTCTTTTGCAGCTGTTGTGCTCGGGAATTCGGTGGTGATGAGCCGATCACAATACGCTTTTTTCTTTGTTTTGTTGCAGGTTGTTCCTGTAACAATATTTTTAAATAAAGTCCTTCAGCTTTATTTGAAAACTTTTGTTTGGATTTTCAAATATTTTTTGGATTGTGGAACACGGAGTTAGTCAGTGGCGATGGAGCCTAACTGCACTCTAGAGATGGTAGAGTTGGAAGCAGCTGACCTAGTAGTCAGTGGCGATAGTGCCTAACTGCACTCAAGGTTGTGCTGTTCCAAATGGATCGAAATTTTTAGTCAGTGGCGAAGGTGCCTAACTGCACTAAAAATTGTAGTTTGTTTTGTGTTGGTATATTGTTAGTTCGAAATTTTTGATCAGTGGCGAAGGTGCCTAATTGTACCAAAAGTTGTAGTTTGTTTTGGTATATTGTTCGAGTTTGTTCGAAATTTTTAGTCAGTGGCGAAGGTGCCTAACTGCACTAAAGGTTGTAGCTTGGAAGCGGTAAGAGATTTCTCTCTTCGTTTCATTTATCTAAGTTTTTATAACTTATTTTTTTTATTCTGTTTTTCACAGATTTCCTTTTTGTTATTTATATTTTTTGCTTTTATAGAGTTCTTGATACTTAGTCGCTTGACGTTTTCAGAATTCATTTACACTTTGAATCTTTTTTTTAATTTGGAATTAGAAAGTAATTAGGTTTGGTTTATTTGGTTGAAGATTGCTTTCTAATAAAAGAAAGTTCCTTTCTTTTATTTTTCGGGGAGGGATGTAATGTAACGGGTCTTTTAAGCCTGTTACATGAAAGCGGATTTATTTCTTTAAAATTATTTTTTTTGTGTAGTGGTCACACTGATTTTGCTTAGCTGTGGAGTTTGTCTTTGACAACTGTCACTTTCCGACTGAACATTTTGGAAGAATGGTGGTGATCTAGATCGCTGGATAATAAATCCGTATAATCGGGTTGCAAGACACCAGAAATTAGTCCGAAATGCGTTAGCTGCCGGTACTCTTCCATGATTCCCCCTAGGATTCCGTTTTATTTCAATGGTAAGCGAGTTCTTCGTATTTTCCAATACAAATTCAAAATTGTGTTTGCGTAGTGTCCGACGCTCATCGATGCAAATATTACATTGTTTCAGGAATCATACCCTTAATTGATAATCTAGATGTCCTGCATGAGGAGGACAATAATTTGAATTTTGAAGGAAACAGTAAGTAGTACATTTGATAGATTTTCTCGGAAGGCCTGCGACGCCATATTTTTGGTAATAGCGTCACGTAACAAAATTGTTCGTATTTTCAGCCCAATGAGGTGTTTCCTTTACCTTCTACAAATAAACTTTGGACGCGCGGCTCCCACCAACTCACCTGGGACGCACACCTGAGTGGAGGACCCAGGAGATGAGCATCGTGTGTGGTGGGCTGGTTATACTGGCCTTGGTATAATTTTAACTGTAATATTCAAAAAAAAAAGTGCAATAATGATCTGACCCTCTTTATTAGTTTTAAATAAGTACTCTTTTCTTTAGGAAGGAATCTTCAATCGTTTTAGTTTTAAGCCCAGCAGCCTACGGGCAAATAAAGTTAGATTTTTCTTATAACTTTGTTCGACTTTTATTGATGCCCCCCGCTAGCAGATTAAAGGTTTTTAATGCCTGCTGCCTGAACATTCCGTAAGCATGGTGTGTGCTCTGGCGCCCGAGGTTCATTTATAAACTTATTTTTTTGAGCACACACATTATTCATATTTTATTTTAACCCAGTAGCTTCATAACACAGGGAAAACACCTAGCATTCAATATAAATATATATTTTTTTTATTTTTTATTATTACATGTATTAGTTTCAAGTTATAATTCAAGTTTCTACAAACATTCATTTGATGTTCCTTATTCTTCAGTTTCTATCTTATGGAATAAATAACAACCTGCCCGTAACTATATTGTAATATGTCACAGTTATCAGAATTCACAACACAGATATTCACATTACAAACATTAAAAACAATAAAGGTATGCACCTGTGGTATCAATTTACTTTATCTCAGTTATTTTGTTCGTTTGATATTTATTTAATTTTCCAGTAGCAATCAATACACCAGCTATGCTTTGCTCTATCGTGAAATGACTGGGAAGTTACTCAGCCTTTTTTTTTTTTTTTTTTTTTTTTTTAAGGATGGGAAATCATCCTTTTTTCTTAAAGATTAAAATAAGTGGAATAATAACAACAAAACAAAAGCCCTTAAACATCTGAATGGAAATTAACTGAAGATTGACCCAATATTTCACTTATTTCTTTCTAATAAAAATCTTATGCACAGTGTTTGTTATCAAACTTCTTCAAAACGCTTGACTAATGTTTTTGTTTTTTGGCAGGGCTGAGAATAGGTTGTAGGCTATTTGTCGTAGTAGTATTATTTTTATTAGTCTTAGTAATATTTGTACTTAGTAGTATAAGTCTCACACACATACCTACTCATCAAAATTCCCATGTGAACATAGTTGCGGGCATCAGCTAGTAATTTATAAGATTAACACACAGATTCTTTTATTGCCTACTTGGATAATTCTAATTTCCCAGAGATAACTGATGGGACCTTGGACTGTAGTTGTAGTTAGATTGTATATCCTAACTAGTCAGTATACAATTTAAGTATTCTCTGAAAATTCTGTTTTTAACAACTAGGTGGTAAATAATGTTAGTCACATTAGAGTAGTCCAATATAACATTTTAAAAAAACAAGTTAATAATACTTTATTTTCAGACTACAGTCCATAGATTTGTTATTAACAAATGAACAAACACAAAACAAATGAACAAATGAACTTGACATGGGCAAGAGAATAACTTACCAAAAACCTTAAACGGCCAACGGGTGGTTTAGCATAAGGTATTTTTCCAAATTTGTAATAAGTTCCTTCCTCGGTTTTATCAATTAATCCACAAATAGGACCATCTTTTGTTTCCACAATGCATTTTGATTCTTCAGGTATTGAAGCCATTTTATTTGATTAACCTGTAATGTATAGTTTAGGTAAGAACAGTTAAACTTTACTAACGAAAGTAATTATGGCTATAATTTCGATGGTACAGTTGCGTGGTTAAAAAAAAACAAACATTTATAAGTGGTGTTCAATTTGAAATTGTACCGCTATTTGTTTATTTTGTACTTTTTTTTGTTAGAATAATTATGTCATTATGAATATTTCACATTAATTTTAAAAAGCTTTTAAATGTATTAGGTACCGCATGTTATAATTTGATGTATTTATGTAATGTTCAACACAATGTAAATTGTTAATGAATAAATGAAATGAAATGAAATGAATGAAATAGTAAAACAACAGATTTGACACATTAAGTAATCACAGATTAGTGATAAAATAATGTAAGTAGGTACCTATTGACCCTGACTGACTTGAGATTGGCCATGATCTTGACGTTGTTATAAAGTGCACTAAAATTTTGTTGTGAGGATATAATAATCTGACATCAAATAATTTTCCATAATTAGACGTATGGAAACGCACTAACACAAGGAAAAATGACAGCAAATTTAATAATAAAAATAATGCGTAGGTTCCTTACCTGATTTAAAACCTGACTGCTTTAAAAATAATGAGTAAAGAAATAATTCCAAAACTATCCAAAATTTCGTCACCCTGTACTGTACTATGTTCGACAACCAATTTGTATGTAAAACTTAATGAAGTAAAAACTATTTGAATTATCACAGTCTAAGCATCTATTGGAATGAAAAAATATTTAATTGAGGTACTCTAAACTAGTTATTACGCACGTTAAATGCCGAATCATTTACAGTAAGAAGTATTTGATAGCTATTAGCTACATTGTGATAAGTGTTATCAATGAAGTGTAGCTCAATGTTGCCGCATCTCAAATATGAAATCCACTAATAATAGAATTCAAATAAATAAAATTGAAGTGGCTGTTTGTAACGTCAAAATAATAGTTTTTTACTGATTGCACATGAAAGTATATACGGTGAGCCGCCTGTCTGTCTATTTGTTTGTTTTGGCTAATCTTCGAAACATCTGGACCGATTACGGGAGGTTTTGTTTTTTCTTTTACGGGCAGATGGCTGATATTAGCATTGTTAACCAAAAGCTGAAATGGGTCAGTAGGTAATATTTTTTTATAAATTATTAGAAATTTCACGAAGACGAAAGTAGTAGGCAATACGATAATTATCATATAGCACGAAAACAATACAAACGCACCTCAGACAACTAGAGAAATGAATATGAACATTATGAACGAACCATCATCTACCTATTGCTGAATGTCTGAGGACAGAGGAGTTAAAAGAAGAAGAAGTTTTGCCACAATTTTCCAAAAACACAAACCGCTTGGCAACACTGGCAACAAATGTCAATTTGTTATTTTACATGTGACACTGACAGCATTGAGAAACGTCTCCCGTCAAATTTTCACAGATAATAAATGTTTTGGGTAGTATCGAAGTATCCAATACAGGGTTCGAGGATATTACAGGATGGAATTTCTCAATGCCACCTGGAGGGAAAGTACTCGAAATATTGGGGATAGCTAACTTTACTCAAAGGAAACAACTAAAGTTCGAAAAAATAACATCCTGTACTTTTTCATCAATCGATAGGGGCAATCATACATGGATCAAATATGCCTAATATGATAAATTAAATGAAGGGAAAACCATGAAATCTAAAGAACAGTAAGTTATAAATTCAAAGGGGTAAATTCAATAAGATAAAGCACTTTTTTTATTCATGGTTTTCCTTTCATTGAGTTTACATTAATAATGCAATAAAATAAATAAAATAATTTAGCTAGGTTTAAAAAACTTAAATGTCACAGTACCTATGTCGTAATATTTTGTTGTTCTTGTATGATTATTTTTAACATCATTTTTTTTTTGTTATTATTCACTTCCGTTGTTATTATAGTTCATCTTTTATGTAATTCGCCTTGTTTCTTTTGTATTTCTTTGTTTGTGTAATGTATTTTGATTTGTTTAGATCGTTTACCTTATCAAATGTATAACTGTATGTACCTACCTACTATAAGTGAATGATGTGGTCTCCTATATTGGAAGCGCACACTTTTATTTCCCCTGTTATATATCTGTATACTTTCATGTAATTGTGTAGTTTCTGTTGGAGATCCAATAAATAAATAAAATATATAATATAAAAGGTGTAAAACACCTCTTAACGAATCAGAAAGGTACTTGTTCTCCCCGTCATTGTGATCATTTTTTTACACCATACCTGGGAACCTTCTAGTTACGGAGATTTTGGGGGTCAAAGTTCCAAGTTTTGGACAAGTTTTCTTTAAAACAAATTTTCAGTGTGAGCTTTTTCCTGAAACACATCTGATCTACGACCCCAGTACTATTTAATCCACCCATCAGCACAATGTCTTAAGTGCGTTACATTGAGTTTTACAACAAAACAGGATTTTGCACCCCAAAAAAAAGTCGGTTCACACCAATAATTTTTGCGTAAAGTTACTAAGTTTGATGTACAGCATCTATATACAAATTTATTTTTTGTTTACACTAAACCCGAAAAGGGGTCATTGTACTCATAATTTTGAACAACTTTTTCTATGGGACGAACCTTGAAATCGCGAAAAAAAATCAGCTGTTCCCTACATTTATGTTCGCATAACTCGTCAAAATGTAGGGAACAGCTGATTTTTTTTTCGCGATTTCAAGGTTCGTCCCATAGAAAAAGTTGTTCAAAATTATTCAAAATTATAAATAATAAATTCGAGACCTACTAGCTGAACACTTGGTTAATGTATAGGTAATAAACAAACAAGTAAATACAATACACTATATTTTTCACAGTTTTGTCAGGTCTACTTCTCGATCATACATGAATTGTAGCTGTTTAGTGTCCATTACAACTTTTTCACAAAACTTCATTTTTTCTACCAAATTTTGTCTGAGTTGTCTTTCATCTTTTTCCACCATGCGTTTGAAAGCCGGAGACCTTAACAGGTTAGCAAAAAACTTTCGATTGCTTGTAAATCGCGGTGCAGTTCCCACAGTCGTTCTCGACGGACTGTTCACGAAGCTTTTAAGATTTTCCAGGGCAAATCTAAATAAATAAGTAATTACCTAAGTAAGCATTAAGTTCTTTTTCAATTCATATGTCACAGACATCTGTGAAGGAAAACATCGTGAGGAAACCTGGACTTCAATCATCAATATACCTACTTAAGTTTGAAACTAATCCGTCTGGAGCAAGCGCGATGATCAATGCTCGTGCTTTCTCTGTTGAGAAGAGGCCTTTGCCCAGTAGTGGGACAGTTATAGCCTGGTATTATTATTCCTATCGTTTATTCCTTTTACAACATATCGTTTACATTTTTAAATATTTCCATTTTTAAAAAACATTTAAAATATTAAAAAATGAGATTATTATTTCCTTACTATTAAGGAAATAATAATTTGATCACCAGCTCGTTAGGCATGAGACTTAAAACACCTACTTGCAAGTCTATCGCAAATCATAGGTAGGTACACTAATTTGTTATATTATGCTTGCATGTTTTTGTGTAGGCTCGTGCGTGTTCTCGCCGTTATCCTTGAAGACTCCCGAGCATGCGCGCAACCTATCACAAGCGCGAGACGCCAAGGCTCGAATGCGTTGATATTCATAGAAGTTAGTACTTTCCCAACATATCGTCTAAAAAAATGTCCGTATGAGCTTGTGTTCATGTTACTTACTTCTTGGATGGCATTGGTGATTTTACACAACTTTGAAACATTTCGTAGAAATCAAGGGTCGTGTCCATTGTTATTTTCAATCCCTCTGCAATTCTAAAAACAATGAACAAGAGTTTCCAATAAGGTGCCGCAAGAAGTCCTTTAACACCTATTTTTTACGAGAAAGATGAGTTTTTTTCAGTAACCCAAATGACACTAACTCTCATAGTGAATCATGGAAAAAGTTACTCGTACACCTAGATACGCGTGGCGTACATGGATTGGTTGACACTTTAGATAAATCAAAAATAATAAAAGTAGGGGTTAAAAATGTTTCGTACTTTCGCGAAGAAAGCGTAGTAGGGAACATTGTTGATGAATCATCACATAACGAAAGAGTGACTATTGATGCTAGTATTACAACACTCCACAGAACCACTTTATTTCTAAACATTTTTGGTAAAATATTGCCTATCACTACATTTTATAAACATAACGTTGGAAAAAACACTTTGTAGGTTTATGTAAGATTGGCGATTACAATTTGAGTCGTAAAGTGGTTTTATTCTATTATTTAAGTATGTGATAAAAGCATTATTTCAGGTTTACTTGCTAAAGGTCATATAGTTTTCAGTCGAGTACGGTCTGCATCAGATTCTACCTAGTTAAATCCAAGTGCTAGTCAGTCCTAGTTAGTCCTAGTTTAATATTTTTCAGCTTACTTAGTTTTTAGGTCACTAGACCGTTCTGCCAAGCCAGTGTTTCTTACGACTGCCTCGGATCACCGAGGCAGCCGTAAAAAACGCTGGCTGATCGTCACTCACGGCGAAGACAGTGCGGGCGCGCGGCGGTGAAGACGGGTGTTAGGTTGATACCTAACACCCGTCTTCACTCAGTGTGTGACGGTCCTGGTACTATGTCCTTAAGGATTCTAAAGTGTAATCTGCCCTGTCCCAGTTCAGCCTCGTAGACTAATATCCAGCATCAATTATGCCTGTATAGGGCGCCTTCGTCAACGGCTGGGTGCGTTTTCGTTTCTGGTACCGAATATTCTATTCTATATTATTTGATTCTTTTTTTAATAAGGTCCGAAAATACGAATAAAATAAAAATCAAAAAAAAATATGTTGAACCGAAACACCTAACTTGTGAAGCAATGAGCAGTCACGAAGCGTCTGCAGTTTATCAGAAGATCCGATAAACTCGGGAAATCATTTCTCAAGTGACTTTCAATTTGGATCCCTCTGCCTTGGTGCGTCGCATCGAGAAATTGAACGATCGCTTCCAAACTTTCATTCCTTTCGAATTTGGAAAAGGGAATTCACTAAGTTAGATAGTTTTTATATAAGTTTTAAGTACATAATATAATATTATAGCTTAAAGTTTGTAAGCAGAATATCACATATTTTATATTAGAAACTACCAAACTATAATTATAAAACCTACGTTGTTAAAACTTGCTGGTCCTATTCTGAGCAAGGGAACAGTAAAAACCTGTGACTCGGAAGCAATTAAATAAAAAGGGTGCTAATTAAACAGGCTTCTTTTTATTATCATTATTTGCCTCCAAAAATGTATGTTGCCTTCTAAATTACTAAGTCAGCCACAATTAACGAGCATCTAAATAATACTATCTTAGCCACTAGTTATCTTCTATGTAAACCACTCTAAATACAACTCAGCATGATGGTTATTTTTTAGCATCTAAATTTGTAACATGCATTCTAACAGTAAACTTCTAAAATACTATTAAATGACATCAAAACTTATATTTATTTAGCTTCTATTTTTGTAACTCAGTACGTTTAAATGTAACTCATCCCATATTAATTGATCGTCAAAAGTTTGCTAAAAATGTCATCAAATAGTACTTATATTGGCCACTTTATACAGGGTTATTTTTTGTTTATACTAAACCCGAAAAGGGGTCATTGTACTCATCATTTTGAGCAACAAAATCAGCTGTTCCCTACATTTATGTTCGCATAACTCGTCAAAATGTAGGGAACAGCTGATTTTTTTTTCGCGATTTCAGGGTTCGTCCCATAGAAAAAGTTGTTCAAAATGATGAGTACAATGACCCCTTTTCGGGTTTAGTATAAACAAAAAATAAGGTTGTATATATGTCACAATTAAAATTGTCATATCGATTAATATAACCTAACCTTAAAACACTTTATATTCCCCTAAAAAGCATAGTCGACGGAGCCCCGCTTCGCGGGGCCCCTATTTCCGAGTGCAGGGTTAAAAGGAACCTAACTAACCTAACGGGGGGGTGCCCCAAGTCCCGATTATGGGGGCAGAGATACTTCTGTATATTTAGTTGACAATAATTCGAGAGTTTACAATATCGCTAGGGAGAAACACGTTATATTGTAATATAACGCACGAACTACAATAAACAATTACACGTGATCAACTCAACTTGTCGTTACATGAATCGAATGGCACTCTCTGATTGGCGCAAATGACCGGGCGCTGTCATCTCGCGTACTCGCGCCAAATCATGCAGTGGCTATTTTGACGATAAACGGATATGATGTATTATTTTACATGCTAAGTTATAATAAATGATGCTTTCTGTGGAAGCTTGAAATATATTTTTTGAGGACATTGCGTTAACGTAAAATGGTAACGAGATGTAAAATCCGTGGCCGAGTTAGTAAATTAAGTGGCCATGTATAAATACGGAAGGACAAGTCACAATAATTGATGATTTTACTTGACGCTTTCTATAGAATATTTAGTTGGCGTTGTAAAAAAGACGAATTAGTTTATTAGAGGCTATGTCATTTTCGCGTTGCTTAGTTATAAAATTAGAAGTTTAATCACGTGGCCAATACATAATTTTGTGGCTAGACTTATTATTTCCCAAATAAAAAGAACTTATTGGGTGCAAAAAGACCCTTCATGAAGCCGACAGGCACTTGTTTTTCCCTTCATTGCGGTTATTTCTTTAAGTCGGACCATACGCCCATATAGCGCTTTTTGGTCGCAGATATGTTAAAGATGTAACAAGTCGCAACAGTTTCGTAACTGTTACGAAACATGGTGACTGTGTGGGGTTTGGTCTCTATGTGTAGTAATAGTTCGTACACAATTTGACCGTGTTCACACGTATCGTAAACATTTGTGTATAGACTTATTTTTAAACACTTGGTGTTTAGTTTGTAACGTGTGTACAATCCAGTAAAAAGGTGTGGTAGCGGTGTGGTCACCATGCTACTAGAATAATTACTTAAAATTTATATTTACACGAGGTGTCGTAATGTTACGTCATTATTACTGAACAATATATTACTGAAATGTGAATAAAAAAAGTCACAATAAGAAACTGTTTCTCAAACTATTTCGAGAAGTGATCAAATGATTTTAGTTGAAAATGAGTAAAAAACCGAAAAGATTCCGTCTCACATCGACTTTCTACAGAAAAGTTAACAAATTATTGGTTCCAAAAAATCTAGCTCCAAGTAAGTACATAATTTTTCAGACAGTAAATTTATTCGGTAATTTTTTTTTTAATTTATTATTTTTATTTTATTTATTTATTTATTGTTAATTTATTGTGTTTCTTATACGAAATCTTATAATTAGAGGTGATGTAAAAAACCTAATTCTTTAATCCAACTGCGACATATACAAAAATAATAGACGCCAATTAATAGAGCGCACGTGTGCATTTAAGCATTTAATAATTTGTTTTCAAATTAAATTGTTTGAAATGAAGTTTAATAACAATACCAATGGGAAATGAAAAATATTGGTATAATGGCATAGAGAATTGTTTAAAAGAAGTTTTGTCTCAAATGATCTCAGAGTTGCCGACATGCATATTTTTGTCTTTTAACATAGACGGCTTGCCAGTAGCCAACAGCACAATAAATGAATTTTGGCCAATTTTGTATAAAATAGACGGCATGGATGTTGCTCCATTAGTTATAGCAATATTCTGTGAGCAGTAATATTCATAATCTTTGTCATATTGTAAATGATGTCTCAAGGTTCGGCTCTCTACCTACTTTAAGTGCATATTCATTTGAAAGTATGTTGTTTCGAATTAAAAACCTTTTACGAAAAGGCGACCAACCCTTAGCGCAAGTAGCAAATCGCTTACAGGAATTGTCAACGCTAAACATCAAGGGCCACAAATCCAAATGAATGTATGCTCTTGTCAAATATGAAAGTTTGTTGGATACGGGTGAAAAAGTATTTACTACTGTAAAAATGAGTGATAATTACTAGCTTTCAAAATACATTAAAGATAAATGGTTCTTAACTATCGATAATAATATCGTAGAAATGAAATTCGCAACTTTTGATCAAGGAAACATACAAATCGTTGGAAGGAATATTATAAAAAAACAAATGTATTTTTTTTTGAGCGACCATTTAATTCTTCCCATATAAATATTTATGCAACATTACTTCCTTACGAACTTGAAGAATTAAAGAAATACAATCTAAATGATGTCAAATGTAAACTTACATCTATGGTTTCCAACTCTCAAATGGTGTTTATTCCAGTATTGACAACATTAGCAAAGAAAATAAACAAATAAAAACAATACAACCAATCATAATCATAGGTATGACTCTCAAACAATCAGATATATCGTTTAAAAAAATTAACACAAATTATAAAAATATTAAAAAAACATCAAACGTAACTCGTCAGTTAAAACCTTGTTAAAACTTTTCAAAACAATTACAAACTGTCAGTTCCATAAGTATAATTCTATCGGGTGCAGAAGACAGTCACCTGTTGGAAACGCTGACGCCATTACAAATTTCACCGATTTTTTTTTGTTGTTTTTCTCCCTTTGCCAGATGAAAGTACCTATGAATATAAACAACTTTTCGTAAAGAATCCACTATTCTACTTGAAAAAAATCTGCTGTGCCATGCATAATTCTAATACCTAGGTACTACACCAAAATGTATGGGACAGCTGATTTTTTTAACTAAATATATAAAAATACTAAACATAATTTGATAATATGCAGGCCTGTCCAAACGTTTGAGAATCGCTGGAAGCAATAAACCATTTTGTGAATTCGGTAACTTTGTAACTACTTCTGGTTTCACGTCGACATATGTCGAGATAATCTAGTAACTTCCTGACCAGTTGTGACTAGAATATTTTATGTAAATAAAATTAGGTTTTTTAATTATTTAACCATTTTGTGGTTCATTTTTGGTTCCATAACATATAGTTACTATTAAATATATTACAGCAAAAGCTTCCAAGCTCTGGGAATGTAAAAACTTGTTGGTAAAACTATTAATAGTTTTTACAAACTATTGTTTAAATTATACTACACAGGTTAAACCACAATTGTATGGTGGCGCATTGAAAATTTCAAACTATATGAACAAATAACACAATGAAATTCATTTCTCATATAGATTTGAACAATATATTCAAATTAAAATATGAATAAAATTTACCTTGATAAACATTGATGGCTGATGTTTTCTTTTTATTATTTTTTAACTTGTCAGTCACAGAACAAAAAGAGAACGAAAAGGAATGAACGAACGAATGATTTCTGAGAAGTGGTTGCAGACTAATAACAATGTTACCACACAGCAACGTAACTTTAAAACCAAACGTTACTGTGTCGACTGTTCCCCATTTTTAGTCGTAGCGACGGAACTAAGTACACTCAGCGACCAAAAAGTGTTACTAGAATGAATAAGTGTGGACACATAGTGTCGAATTATTTCGTAACGGCTACCAAAAAGCGCTATATGGGACCTGGGATCCTTTTAGTTACGGAGATATTCCTACTTTTTACAGGTACCTACTTTATTTTGAAACAAAATTTTAATGTTGTAACTTTACTTTAAATACCTATATAACCCCTGTACAATGCATCCATTAGCACAACGTTTTGAGTGCTGAGTCCTGTCGCGTACCTATTATTATTTTTCACCCCCCAAATAAAGTCTGTTGCTATGCGTTAATATTTGCGTAGATTTACTTAGTTTGATGTACTGACGACTTCATGAAGTGTCTGTTAACACCTTGTTTGTCATGCATGACTGATGATTTAGTTGTGAATGGAACAGAAAACCCAAGAAAAATACATGCGGGACAGTCTTTGGGGACTGTCGATAGAAGTGTAAACCCAGTAATCTCTATCTGCTACGGGTTGAGCCACGCGTACGCATAAGTGGTGCTACGCCGTAGCGGATCGGCTACGAGTGCTACGAAGCGTTAGGTGACGGTCACGCAAGTTCCATGATTTTTGTTCACTCTAAAAGTGCTCAACGCACCTAAAGAATTTGTCACTTCAAAAATATGAAAAAGGTCGGTCTTTCCCAGGTCATGCTCATTATTAGGTGTATGCAAATTACCTATAGCATAATATTGACTTCGTAATTAAGATATCTCTACCACATCTTCAACTTCACATGATTGGCACAAGTAAGGAAATTACCATTTTTCGTTGCAGTGGCGGCGGGGTGTCGCAAACTGGCAAGGTGGTTACATTTTGAAATGACGTTTGAAACAAATTTCCGTTGTCTCCGGAGGCGTTCGATTGGAACATTGGCTGGATAATAATAATTCCCTTCCCCGAAGCCGCAATCTTTGCCGCAAAATAGGGATTCTTGCATGTGTAGGTAAAGCATGTTACCAGATTGGTGAATTGCCATGTTTTTAGTTGGGTAGGTAGACAAAAATATAGATTGGTGATATGAAGACTGATCACATATTTCGACCTAGTAAAGTAGTTTCTTGAAGCTTAAAAATATGTTCATAACAGACATAAATAGATATTTAGTGAATGTACAAAATCTTGGCAAACTTTCTCGCCGTATTTCGTCGATATTTTTTCTGACTATAGAGGGACCTATGTGCTGTTGGGGACATTGATAGGTGATATTAATTAGTGGAGCTTTGATCTGTCAAACACGCGTGCCTACGATCTGCCAATCGCACTCGCTTGTCGGCCCGGCAATTAGTCGTTCCCGTGTACTATCGAGGCGAACAAGCCGGGACATGGAACCCTGCGTACGTAACACGGGGTCAAAGTAGGTACCTAATGCTGTTTAAATGCTGTTCCGTGGATAATTATATACTTGAATGTACCTATAGCTATTTATTGCTCCTTGATGCTGATTATGAAATCAGTCTGTTTAGGTGCCTTTTTTTATTTTTTTTATTTTTTTAAGGATGGGAAATCATCAAATGACCCCCCCCACTCTGGGCGGAGCGGGAGGGAGTGTCAGACTCTTACTGACTAAAAACCATCCATGTTCCTTCCTCGCCTTTTACGTTCCGGGGCCGCGGTATCTCTTTCGAACAGGCCCGCAACCCCGGCACTGTTTAGGTGCCTTGTACCAACTTATTTTTAAACATAAAAATGCATAATGATAGCATAATTTTTCAATTGTTACTAGCATTTATTTTTACGGATGCACTGTAGTCTTGGGACATAGGTACAGCGTCTAGTCTTTATTGATTTTACTCGAAAGAAAAAGAAAGTCTATTTCGCCGGCAAAATATTGAAGCAATTTCTGTCCTACGTAAGAACAGCCCATTCCGATTGGATTATTAGCTATCTGATAACGAATTTGTCAGGGGGTGAAACCCGGCAATGAATATTTCGCTCAATTTCCTATTTAATTTTGACAACGTTCAATTCGCGGGGTGGCTTGATGCATCTTCATGGAAATGAGGTTATGAAACCCATTGATAAAATGCAATGGTCTCGTAACAATCTAAATTATTAAAGAATTTGTGTAACTCTATTCTATTGAGCTCTCTTGTTGAACCGATTTTCAATGGCTATGCAAACAATGCAAAACAGGAGTTTTTATGGTGAGAGATACACATTAAACATACAGGGTAAATTATGATAGTTATATTGCTCACCGTAGTCACAGTACAATTGGTGTGTTTCTTGATTTTTGTTTTGATCAGTGTTCTATTCAAGACAAAACGTTGAAGGAATTATCAAAGAGTTTTGCAGCTTTACATTTTTTTTTTGTATTTTAATAGCTAGCTGCACATACAAATTCCTGATGCTAGTATGCAAACGCTTTTTTTTTGTATAATTACGCGGTTTTAAACCAAACATCAAGCTGGAATTTCCCGCTTCGAATTTCCTTGGGCAATTTGTTTCTGCTTTTCGCCCCTCCACAATTAAATTTAAAGTGAACCACCGGAGATTTTGGAGGAACGTTGTTTTGATTTAAGAGAATTAATTAATGTAACTTCCAAGTACACGCTCTCTGAATGGCAGGAGCTTAATGTGTAATAATCGTTATGCTTAGTCTCAATATAATTAAAACAAGTTCTTTGGTAACTTCAAGCCCCTTTCAAACATTTTTAAGCTGGTTCACGTTAAAAATAATTTAGTCAATTTGGGAACGTTTCAGATTCAGTTGCGTTAAGTTACGCTGATTTAGACAAAATGTCTGTTGAATAAATTAATAAAAAGCTAAATCAATGTATAAATATAAATTCGATAATCGCAAGAAAGTATTCAGTCATCATAGGTGAATAAATTAATGTTTCTAAACTTATACACTTACAATCATTTGATAAAGTTTATAAAAAACATGAATCTTAAATTATAAATATTTCTATTCTAAGCATAAAATTATTTATTTTTTAAAATATCTTTAAAACTTAACATAAAAAATCAGGCAAGGTTAGTTTCTGAACGGGATCATTACTTTCCTCACTGTTCAAACAGTGAGGAAAAACCAATTTGCCTCACTGTTTTAGTAGAGGAAAGATACTTCTTTCGTGCGGGAGTGGTGAAAATATAATTTATCATTTAGCAGAAAACAAGGACAATTCATTTTTTTCGTAGAACAAAAACACCGCATTTCTGTTCTCGGTCAACAGTTCGTTCCCAAATATGATTTGCGAAATCAGACGTTTCCCACGTCAAACGACTAATGAGGTGGTCTGCGTCAATTAAATTACTTTACCTTGTCTTGAGGGATGGGATAGTTAAGAACAGGTTACGGTAGCAATACTGGAAAATATTTATAGGACTGCCAATTACGAATTCGTCCGACAGCTGCGCTCTAATGGAGTATTTCGTAGTCGCTCTAGCTTCAAATGAACGGGCAACGTCGCAGATGTGGCGTCGCCGATGACGACAGTGATGAGTTTTATAAGCGACGAGCGGGTTGTGGTGACATGATAATCTGTCTAGCCCTTTTTCTAGTTGAGATTGGGGTCAGCTTCCAGTCTTACCGGATTTAGCTGAATACCAATCTTCCACATGAAGCGACTGCCTATTTGACCACCACAACCTAGTTAGTACAGGGTTATACGTTACCTTGGTAAGATTGAACTGAAGAATATCTACCGTAGCTTGTATGTCTATTGTACGCACACGTCACTTTAAATCTTTGGTTATACGGCCTGCAGTTTTGAGATGGTAATTAAAATTGCGCTGGTTAAGGCATATTTTTCTAGATTGTTTATTTTCGTCTGTTATTATTTAATCATACATTTTATTTAATTTACAAAAAGGAATATCATTAACTAGACAGTAACTCCAGATTTGGTATTTATTTTTTCATAACTTATTTTGTGGTAAGGTTCCGCCCGCTTCAACTTCTGATTTACTCCCTGTTAAAAATGTTCCGGTACTGTGGCCACCTAGTCGTCTCCTTTGAACGTTTTCTTGCATGTAATTTTAATTTAATTTTACCTAAAATTTAATTTTGAATAAGCCTTCGTTATTTTAATGAAAGAGTGAGGAAATTAAGCGCATTAGTATCATTAATCCGATTATCTAGTCGATTCTGAGCCGTGATTACGGCTGAGACTAGAATGAAAATAATAATAATGTGTTTCGTTTTAATGGGACGGGGTCTCGTATTTCAGTGAGGGTCGCGGAACGTAGCGGGCTGAACAAACATTATGTTCAATCTCAAAGCACTTGAGTGTGCAGATTCTGCCAACAAGCAAATGAAACGTTCAGGCTGCACGTTTTGTATGCACCCTATGATGCATAAACCAAACATAGGTAAGCGTTCATTATTTTCGGATAGTACCTCACATACACCTATTTTGTAGGAATGGATAATATTTGGATGCTTGTAGGAGGTATTACACTAAAATAGTCTCAGTATTTCAATAAAGTTTAAAGTATTTCGTGTTTTCAAAATGGATACGTATATATGTCACCGTAAAATTGTCAAATACGTTATATTGTAATATCTCTAGCGATACGAGTATTGTAAACTCTCGAAATATTGTCAAACGAACATACTGCTTACAATAAAACGCATTATTTTTCGTGAAATGCATGCGATGGTAGTCAACTCACGCGGTGTGGAGGGAAGGAGGGGTCCCACCTTGCCCAGTAGTACCACTCTCATGAAAAGATAATGTACCATTCTTGAGAAATACCGATTAATATAACCTAACCTTAAAACACTTTATATTCCCCTCAAAAGCGTAGTCGACGGAGCCCATATTTCCGAGTGCAGGGTTTAAAGGAACCTAACTAACCTAACGGGGGGGTGCCCCAAGTCCCGTTTATGGGGGCAGAGATACTTCCGTATGTTCAGTTGACAATGTTTTGAGAGTTTACAATATCTCTAGAGAGAAACACGTTATATTGTAATACGCATATTGCATAACATGTTTGTCAATTTTACGGTGACATATATATCTGAAAAGATTTGTTATTCAATATAGCTGTTTCATGAACTTTCGCATCCCATTTTGTGTAAAGTAATTAAGGAACTCTCTGAAAAATAAAGAATGCTCATAAAACATCATGAAAATTTCAAGGACTACCAAACCAGACAATGTGGTAGATGGAAGTGTGTAAATATTTGGCTAAACATAAATATTATGTAACCGCGTACTTACATCGTGCGGGCATGGTCGCCAAACTGTCGCCAATAATAGCTGGGGATGTTGAGGTTTGTTTGTGCAGATAACAACACCGGATGGAGTCCGATCTTGGGCCCCGGGGCCCCAGTCCCTGCCCCGCCCACCACATTGTGACGCACACCAACCAACTAATTTTCTAATTCGGATATCATAAAACAAGTTGAGTGGAAATCTGCATAAGCCCTTTCTCGAAGAAACCTTATCCGATCTCAGTTCGTTAACTTTGTTCAAAGTATCTGTCAGTTTTATAGCGCATATTTCTAACAGATATATTTGAGCAAAGTTGCGTACTTGGATTAAAAAAAGAATTTATAGGTTGGCGAGACCTTTTCCCCAAAAATAGATAGGTAATTCTTATTTGTAATATATAGGATGGAAAGACATTGTGCGAATCTAGTCTTTTCATGCAAAAACAGATAGTAATGGTCTCAGGGGCTACGGACAAACGATCAGCTTTCACACCATTAGGTTTTTTAGCTATGAGCTTATCACAATTTGCAAAAATAAGTTGCCTACTATAAAGCAAGCACCGTATTTTTCCCTCGAGGCTTTTCTCAGGTCCAGTATTGGATAAAAGCTCTCTATAGAACCAACCAACTATGTTCTAACCGTTGACTTTGAGTTTAAGGGTTATAAACGTGGACTATATGCTGGTTTCTATACCTGCATACCTTTGTAGAATTCATGGTAGATTTTTAGTGTTATAAGGCAAGAGGTAGGTAATCCATCTTGGAACCTACATTTCCTTACGTCTTAAATAAATTGTTGTTTGTTTTTAACTAGGTTATATACCTTATTTGTGAAAACGTAGATCACAATTTCACAACAACCTGCAATGATTTTACGTTCCTCGGCAAAAGGACACGGCAGAACGTCCGCCTCGCTGCGTAGCCATTATAGTCGCCAATCCGTTTGCTAAGCAATTTTCCCTAACGACCGCGGTTTCTTGAGTCGACATTCAAGTTGGGGACGTTTACAGGGACAATAAGTATTTGAATATGTCGTTACACACACACGTACGTATATTGCTGCTCTGTTTAATGTGGGCTGTGTAGATATAAATCGTCATATAATATAGAATAATGTATTGCCTGTCTATGGTAACAATACCGCGTTTCCTTCGATCCACAATTCGGCGGGAAGATGAACATCTGATACTCTGTGTGTTTTGCTTTTGTTCCTCTCGTGGATCAAATGTTTTGATAATATATTGAAATGAAATACAATATTTTGTCCATTGTTCTTGTATTTATTCACACCGACTGTATTTTTTCTTGGAAACTGGCAAATATTGTGGTATTAATTAAGGTTCTCAAGCGTGTCGGAATGATACCTACTAGACATGTTTACATAAGCAATCACATTTTCTTGGTAAATCTGTATACAATCTTAATATAAACAAAAATAATTTGCCACATGTATGACGGAGCATCTCTTGACGGCTCGACCGATCTTGTAGTTTTTTTTGTTTTGTTCATGATTGTCGGGAAATAAAAATGTAGTCATTTTCTTTATTAGTAAGTTGCACCCATGCGAAGAAAGGGCGAGTCGCTATTAGCAACTATTTTAAAAAAGGCCGAGGTGGAGGAAAGCGTATAAAACCCCCTGTTATATGTTTAGTATATTTTATAACGAGGGACTAAACGAAGCCATAATATACCCGAGGTGGTTTGACTCGCGAGCTTGCGAGGGAGTCAATGAAAGCGAGGATATATTAAATTGGCGTTTAGTCTCGCGGTGCAAACTATACTTTTCATTCGAGTGCGAGAAAAATTGTCATTTAAAACCGAACACACTCGACAAAAATTCTGAACTGAGCAGTCAGTTTTTACTTCAATCAGGTCAGTCACAGATAACAATTTAAAACACAACACAAACTTTCAACATTTTCGCAATGAAGATGATCCACACTGCACAGATATTATAATAAGTACCTACATTACTGCAGCGGCTAGCCAACAGAAGCATTGCACATACTTTTCAAAATCAACGATGCACACAAAAACAATATTTTTTTCTCGCGTTGAAGAGTTCATTTGTATTTTTTTGAATAAACAGCTTTCTATTTGCAAGCCAATTCGAAATTTAAATAACTTTGATAAGTTACTTTTTTGTTACCATGTTTCAGAGTAAAAGATCGTTCCATTTTTAAATTACTTTTTACTCCCTAGGGAATAAATGGTCACTTTAATCCCGCTTCGTAGGACTACACTGGCGTACTTTTGGAGTATGAGAAGTGAAAAAATAATTATGATTGCCAATTCTTAGTTTATAGTTACGTATCTTCAAAAAATAATACGCAGTGATGCATCACTGAAAGATAGCTAGTTATCTAGGTTACGTCTAACATTTTTATCGGATTTCAGTTCAATCTCATAAAGGGAGGAGGCATCCGTTCTGAGACACAATATTTCACTTTTTATGGCATAGGTGGTATCCAGAGCGCCATAAAAATATAAAGAGAAAGAAAGTGTGGCGGCGTTTTTACGATGCCTTTAATAGTGTCTCTCACTAGTTGGCAGCGTTTTAATGAAAAATGGGAAATAATACCTACTAGAATATTACAGTTCTCGACATCCCTAATGGTTTATCGTGTATTTAATTTGCGGCACCGCATTCATTTGTTTGTGTAAAGTTTCACAAACAAATGAATTAAGCATCCCAAGAGGGAACAAATCATAAAACCGTAACTTTGCTGTTTCGATACGGTATTACGTACCTCGAGATCACATGGGGAATATTAAACCATTTATTTGTTACGCTTCGTGCATTATCCAACTTCAGTCGAACATTACACAACAAACCAGTTTGGAGAAGTTTTAGTCGGTGACGAGAGCGCAATCCGTCAGGCAATAAGTCACGAGTGTCAATACAACGACAGAATATAAAACATTAGTTCCCGGCGCGGCGCGGGCTCTCATATTTCAAGAAGGCGTGTACGTGCATTTTGAAGCGAACGGAGTGTGATTGATTAAAGTGTCGACCTTCAGGATTTCTGTTTGCCACTGACCGATTCACTACATAACTCTTGGCTCGACACAAAATTAATTCTGTACAGTTAGGACTTTCTTTACAATATTCTTTCGGATTTCAGACAGCTTTTCTTAATATGACGAAGGGTAGGTTAAGGTAAGGGTAGGTAGTGACTAATATTAATGTTATATAGGGACTTCTTTGCTTCTTCAGCTGCTGTAATACATGAAGTCACTGTTGCGAAAATGCTGCTTTTTATTTAGACCTAACCTAACATAACCTAACTACTGGTTTGGTAACCTTAGGTGAAAATAAGATTTCTACTTATTTCCACATTGCTGAAATCAAAGCTTTTTGTATCTATAAATGTTTGAAAAAGAATTTCCTACTATACGGATTCGACAAAATGTTTCAACATTTTCCCGAATTTCTACGTCTCCAACATTTACCCGCATTATTCTTAAAGGCAAACGTCTACTTTTTGCGTACATCAACAGTTTTTGTATACAAAAGAAAATTATCTGGCATTGATACAAAGCGAGGTGGCGGAGGCGAGGTTAATGAGAATGATAGTCGTTTCGCATCCCGACTGTGGGCCGAGGTGGGGCAAGTAATAAAGTTTTACGCCACGACCCTTATTGTAGTTCCCTCGTTGAACCGGCTCTTCGCTGGACAGGCCGATTAACAATGCGTAAACGGATTTAGTTGCTACCAGATTACGAACACATTATTGTTCATTCTCCTTTGTAGAATACGTAAAACGATCCTTCATTTAATTACGTTGCTCTCTGTTAAAGTGTTATCGTCAGTAATTGTGATCATTGTATCTACTTTTATGTTTGTATCTAATTGTTAAAACATTTTCTTGAAGAGCAACTTGCTTTCGACGCTGTAAAAAAATGCTTTTTATTTTGCTGAAAACTTGTCGTTTAAGTTGCTCTTTCACGTTTGGGGATGTGCAAATTGAGGAGTCGTATCAGCACCCTGGGGGATTCTCTAGTGCTGGCGCGGCGGCTTAATGAGCGAAGTTTAAAAAATGTTTCTAACATTTAATAAGAAGGTACTTAAAGTACCGTATTTAGGCATGAGTAAACTTACATGTCATTTGAGTTTTACTTTTAAAATGAGAATTTCTGTGTGTCTCAAATTCAACTTCCGGTTAAATTATTAACTTTTTTAAATTTAAATTATTTTGTTTAATTTCATAAATAACTCTATATATTTAATAATGAAATAAGAAGTTTGCTGTTGCAGTTTGGAAGTGATTTAGATGATGAACCTAAATTAGAAACAATAAGTACGTATTGGTAATTAGGTAGCACCTTATAAATGCATACTGCCTGCATTATATTAACGCATTGCATCATGAATGCCTGAATTGTATTAAAATCTCCGAAATCAACATACACGTTTACAAATGTCAAAGCAAGTCTTTCGTGCTCTGAAACTACTATTTACATAATATGACGCCGAATGAAAAATCTCTCGGCTAGGATTTAGGTAGGTACGTAAAACTTTCCTTTTATGCGTCTTCATATTTATGACATGTAATTTAATAGAACCTACTATCGTACATTTACCTAAGAAAATCTTATAAATCTTCCAAAATAATCTCATTTTCAGTGTGTGTTTTAAATATTTTCTGATAAACTTAGAAAAAAACGAGTTTACTTAATTCAATCTATTGAGCCATCAAATTCAATTTATCGTACTTAGCAGTAAAAGTAGCGTCACAACCTTAGTCAATGTTTACATAACATAACGCCACGCCTGGTATCTCCAAGGGGTTGAGTAGAGGTGTACTGAATAGTACACTTCCATTTCGCCAGTTATGTTTAATTGCCATGTTACATGGGTCGAGCCTGTTGCCATAATACTCCTGAAGATATTCCTGAAGGAAAAGCCCAATAACATTTAGCCCAACCTGGTAATCGAACCCAGGACCTAATGTTCATCATTCGCGCTTGTGACCAATAAACCATATTCTCCCGTGCAACAAATATATATTAACAAAAATAAGAAACAAATCTACAACTAAAATATTTCAATACATTTTACAACAAAACAAGCTGAATCCGTGGCTAGTTAGCTTTAAAAAGCAAGACAGACAATTAGCTTTTCCTTCTAGAAAAAACCGTACGGCTAGCAGCAATCAGCGCTCGGCCAGTAAGGCGAGCGTCCAGGGATCCGGCTGCCAGCACCGGGCCGGTACCGACTCCCCGGCTCCCGGCTCCCGGTTCATTAGGTCTTGCGAGCTAAAGAGTTACGTCGGCCACTCCCGCTGCGTCAGCAGGCGTCCCTCGTTACCCTAATGACAGCGATTTTGTTCCACTGAAGGCGCACTTTTAGTTCCACGAAACCGTTTAGTGTTACCCGTCGCTAATGGCCTAATGCTTGCTTGTTCATCGGTTATTTCGTTACTTAATCACCTTCATCTAGGGTCGGTAAATACGGCGTTCAGTTCGATACGAGTGGAAAGCCTTGTTCCTTTTCTTGTGTTCCAGATTCAACGAGTGAAAGATGTTCCGGTGTCTATTAAGGCAAATGGCTACTTAATAGCTTCAACGTCCAGCCAGTGATACTGACATTTGATTCGCATTATCATTACTGATATACAGGGTGTAAAAAACTTCTTAACGAAGCCGAATGGCACTTGTTCTCCTCTTCATTGCGATATTGGAATCCTTCTAGTTACGGAGGTGTATTATTTGGATTCAAAGTTCCAACTTTTTAGCAAGGTTTTTTTTAAATGATTTTTTTGTATGTAAGATTTTTGCTATTCAATTCATCAGCAGTTTTAGGTTCTACTGTAAAACGTGTACTATCATTTTTGCGTAAAGATACTATGATGTACAGAATGCTTGGTTGACGGCTTCGTGACGAGTCTGTTCATACCCTGTATGTATATTAATATCTAATACATCAACCATAAAAAAATACAAATAAGTATGTACACGTCGTACAAGGGTTAGGTATTTTAATGGGACGATTTGTTGTAATTTGCTGTAGTATCTACTACCTAGTTAGAAGCGTTTGTTTAAAAGCTTATAAAAGGTTTGCGGGAAATAAAATTTAAAGCAACCTTGCACAGGCAAGAAAGCTACCAAGAACCTGTTATCAAAATACATTCTCACCATCATCATCTGCCTAGCATAGATATATATATAGCTCAATGCTGCCTAGCCTTTTTCCCAACTATGTTGGGGTCGGCTTCCAGTCAAACCGGATGCAGCTGAATACCAGTATTTTACATGGAGCGACTGCCTATCTGACCTCCACAACCCAGTTAATACTGGGAAATACGATATCACTCGGTAAGGCTGATTGTCAGACTTATCGCACTTGCTTCGCAACTTGTTGCTTTTTGTTCTTGATGATCAAAAGACATTCTCCGGAAAGGAAATAATAATTAAATGTGAGTGTACAAGTACATCTTTACCTTATCTGGGAAATATATATAGACGTGATAAGTTTATGTTTTTAAAAATAATATTAAAAGTAAATACGACCCGAATGGCTTAGTGGTAGTGACGCTGCCTTACGTTCTTAGGTCCCGGTAGGAGCAAATGTTTGTGTGATGAGCATGGACATTTGTTTCCGAGTCATGGATGTTTATATGTATAATAAGTATGTACTCAGAAACAAAAAAGTATATATGTAGTATAACAACTATCTAGTGTCCACGACACACGCTTTGCTTAGTGTGGCACTAGGTGGCGCTGTGTGTTAATGTTCAGCGTTATTTATTTACTTATGGATTACTTTCAAGTTCTCCCAGGATACACGATCGTAAATATCTCCACTTGATTTAGACTTGAACACAAATCTTGCGAAAGTTATATGATTTATTTCCTATAAAGAAAAGAATATTCAATATGTCCTTTAGACGCTCCCCTGGCAACTCTAGCATGCACTTATACCACAATTTGCATATTCAGATTCTGTAATAAGTGCCCAGTACTTACTATGTCATGAGGAGACAACTTATTGACTGCGAACTTATATAATAGACCAAGCTTGGGGCAGTTTTGAATATGAACAAACTAGGTAATTTCATCGCCGGTTAATTATACATGAAGAGTGTACCTATTATGTATAATAAATACATAACTGTATGTACATTCGCATATGTTATTCGGTATAGTGTAGAGGTTTTTCCTTTTTATTCGGTTAACCGCGAATACCCGCCATTTCCTGACTATGATTTATCTTGCGGTCTCTAAGCTGAGGGTCACTTTAATAAATGTATTCGGGAAAGGTGCTCTTAGAATGGATGGGGAATATTCTGGATGCAATAATCTAATGTACAGAAAATGTAGACGTTTCCTACACTATGAAAATATATTAGATTATTAACCCCGACTAAGAGAGTTATGTGTCGATGCGAACAAGTATCTAAAAGTTTGAGTTATTGGAACATTTATCCTACTAGATTGCAAGCATAGCATTATCAGAAGTTAATGTTACCACTGCTGGCACAGGTCACGCAGGCAACCGCTCTATAAGTGAGAGTGGGTTGTAATCCACTGCGTGGATAAATTATAAACAAAAATCATTATCATCAGCGTATTAATGTTCCCACTTACCTGAAGGCAAGCAATAGCTAAAGGATAGTATAATCAGCCTATACTGTTCCCACTGCTGGGACACAGGTCTCCTCTCTATGAGAGGGAATGGGCTGTAATCCACCACGTGGGCTCAGTACGGATTGGTAGATGTCACAATCATAATCATCATTTCAGCCAAAAGACGTCCACTGCTGTACATAGGCCTCCCCCAAGTGTCGCCACATTGACCGGTCTCTTGCGATTAGCATCCAACGGATTCCCGCAACATTCACCAGGTCATTGGTCCACCTAGTGGGAGGTCTTCCAACGCGTCGTCTTCCGGTTCGCGGCCACCACTCCAGAACTTTTCGGCCCACTCGGCCATCCGTTCTGCGAGCAATGTGCCCTGCCCACTGCCACTTAAGTTTGGTAATTCTCCGGGCTACCTCAGTGATCTTGGTTGGTGGTGATGCCCATGTCACACCCATTCGTATCAAGATCGGAGACTCTACACTCGATGTTGTGGACGATTATGTGTACCTGGGACAAACGGTCCAGTTAGGTAAGTGTAACTTCGAGAAAGAGGTCAATCGTCGAATCCGACTCGGCGTTCGGGAAGCTGCGTGGTATCTTCTCGTCCAACATACCGCAGTGTCTCAAGATGAAAGTCTATAACCAGTGTGTGTAACCAGTAATAACATAGGGGACCGAGACGTGGTCGCTCACAATGGGCCTTGTCAAAAGGCTTAAAGTCACCCAAAGGGCAATGGAGAGGATATGCTCTGAGTTTCCTTGCGTGATCGAATCAGAAATAAAGACATCCGCAAGATGTCACAATGTCAAATTATAAATACATCCACCAAAAAAAACCAAACCACAAAAACCACCAAATGTTTAATACGAATAAATGTAGTGTAAATATTCATTATACCTACTTACAAAAAATTGCACTATATTTATATGTACCTAACTTATCCATGATAGTGATAGTTCTCATATGTCACTCATACTCATAACGTTTACATTGGGTCGCTTCTGTTTGCCGCGAGAGCCTTCACAAAAAAAGTCATAACTTTGGCATTAGGTGGCCAGCACACAACATGTTAGAGGTGCTTGAAATACGATGTTTTCCTCCTCAAGTTATTCAGGGAGGGACAAGAAAAGTTCAAATAACCCAAATTAAGGAGTGCAATAAAGAGACCCTTCGGAAAGTCTTGCGGGAGCAATTCATGAAAATGCTGGTCCAACGTTCCGGTAAAGATGTTCGAAACAGTAGGTAGGAAGGGTTGAATAAGATAGGCTTTGAGACATTCCTTTTACTTTTCACTTTGACTACCTTCGCGGCAGTAACAAACTCTCTAAGAAAACCTTAATGACAGGACAGTTATTATACCAATTATTTTAAACATCGTAGCTACTTACAAAATGTTTATGTCTCAAAGAAAAACAAAAGATTTTCTTATTGTTTTCTTTCATTTCCTCAAAGTTTGTGTAAACCAATCCTATAATAAGTACAACAATACTTTTTTACATATTGCTATATCTTGCCTACGTAAGTTTTTCATACCAAAATTCAATTTCCTTAAAAATATCACATACCTGTATGTTGTAAACCGAATGCTTTTTTTTTCAGAGTTTTGAATTACAAAGTGGCGTAATATCGCGCAATAATAACTTATCGTTTAAATCATGCTGTCCCTCCAAGAAAGCCCAACAGGGAGCAATCTCAGCCGTTGCGACCGAAAAATATAACGCACACTTACAAATACTCGCGTCCTTAAAATAACGTATTAAGGAGCGCCGAGTATGACATAAATAGTGGTGGTGTGGAAGTCAGTTGACTATATAAAAATGAGGTTGTGAGGGATGTAAAAGCGACGGCAGGGCGCCGGCGCCGCGCCTCTCGGCTCGCGGAGCACAGTTCGCAGACAGACGCGGTGGCGCCGGCAGTGTCCGCCCAGCCGCGCGCTCGCACCACGCTCGCACCGACACCGCTGTTACGTATCAGTGTCACGTGTTACAGTGATCCTCGCTCCTCACTGCCCAGAGTGCCCCGTGTCCGATACCGACACACCACCCGGCCCAGCTGTAGCCATCATGAGTGACAGCGATGTGACTAAAACAGCACCTACTTGAGTTTTCGTGTGTGTGATAACTTACAAGATGTTTTGTTCAGTCCAAATAAACTCCATAAGTGATAATGTGATTCAGAGAAATATGTGTCACAAATGTGAACTGCAATACCATCTAACATTTAATCCAGCTTAGATTCAAGGATATTGAAACGATATTGTCAGAAATGGCTGTATTTTTTAAACGGTGTTTATTTTTAACGGTCATATTTTGTTGGCAAGTTACTAATTTGGCTTCAATTTGTCTCGATAGTTGTGCATGTAACTCGAATACAACTTCGTGTCAACAATGTTCGTATAACATCACGCTGAGGGAGCTCACAGACGTGCACCGCCAGGTCTCTGTGTGCTGTAATGAAGAGGTAAAGTTGTTGGCGTGGCCGCAGGAGTATGCAAATAAAACTATCACACAAGTTACCGCCCGTTTCGGCACTACGTGTAATGCGAGTATTGTTTACTTCGACTTACCGTTATTAGACACGAACTCTCTGCAAATAAGAAATAACAGTTTCATTCAAATAAGGATCAATATCAAAAGACAGAACCTGAGAGAAATTGATTTATCTTCCAATAAGTTGCAATACGTTACCAAGGGAGTCTTCAATAACTTCCTGAATCTCCGGAAACTTATTTTAAGCAGAAATAACATTATTAATATATTTGAGGAGAGTTTCAATGGATTGTCGAAACTAGAGACATTGGATTTGTCAGAAAACAATTTAACTATGTTGACAAATGTGTTTACACCTCTGAAGAATCTTCAGCATCTGAACTTAAGCAGAAATAATCTTGAATTTATCCATGAAAATTATTTCAATAATTGGTTACTTCAGCACTTAGATGTGTCACATAATAATTTAAGGAAGCTAGCTCCGGGTGCTTTACAGTTATTACCAAACCTGGCGCGACTGTTACTCACGGATAATCCTCACCTAGGTATCACACAACTGGATACACAATTACTGGTGGGCACTGGACGGAGACTGCAACAAATAGATGCATCAAGAACAGGTTTACACCAAGTTCCCGAAGCGTTCACACATTCTGTACGGTTTCTATCGTTAGTCGGAAATAGAATCTCATCCGTCAGATGTGGGGATTTCGATAGTTATCCGCTACTACAGTCACTGGATTTTTCCGATAATAACGTTGTTTCTGTAGAAGATGATTCTTTAGGTAGACTGGAGATGTTATTGTTTTTGAATATAAACAAAAATCTTCTCACGAATGTTCCCAGGTCCCTGCCCGATGAATTGAAATATTTATCAATCAATAATAATTTAATCAAGAACCTGTCGATTCCTGATTTAAAAAACTTGCCTAATTTGAGGATATTATTGTTACAAAACAACGATATACATTACATTGAAGACCATGTGTTTGACGACTTGCTGTCGCTAGAAATGCTAGATTTGTCAAACAACCCGATCCAAACATTGTCGTGGAGTACATTTGATGGTCCATTGTCACTTCGAGATTTAAGACTGTGTTACTTAAACTTATCAGTGCCAGAACGAGATGGCTCGTTTCCAATGTCGTCGCCGGAAAGCGTTCAGATGTTACATCTGCAGTCTAGTCCCGGACTGGCCAGACAACTACTGGCTGATTCAGCGGCACTCGCTGCCTTTTCCCACTTACAGTATCTAGACTTGAGAATGAATAATTTATCTGAGATCAGAAATGATTTGTTATTCTACTTGGCGCAACTAAAAACTTTAAGATTGCACGGAAACAATATCAACTGTAGTGCTGAATTATGGCTCAAGGACTGGTTGAATTGGAACAAGAGCGTATCCAGCAGTGAAACTTGCTACTACTCGACTTCTGAAGCTAAAGTAGAGATAACTAAATATAATTGTACATTCCCAGAAACGTTTACGATAAGTGACAGCCTTCCACCCGTTAACTTGTACAGCACAGAAATGATTAATAAGCTACTAAGATACTATGGATATTTGAACAATAAAACTGAAAAAACTTTTAAACACGGGAACAATAAAATCAAACATGATTACAAAAACATGAAATCACCCGGACAGGATAAAAACACAACAAAAAGTAGCCCAGACAAAAGCTACAACTTGTCTGAACTAGTGAAAGAAGGAACCAAAGGAATTGAAAGAAACGAAAATAAAATTTCAATAAACGACTACATGAATGAAACAACTATCGTTAAAGCAAGAGAGTCCTCTAAAATTTTAGATCAAAATAAACTTCAAAACGACCAGCTTAATATTGATCACAGATTTTTAGACATAGAACCGTACTTCTCTTTATCTACGCGTAATTATAAGAAAGACCTTAAAGATGATGACGGCCAAATTTATCGTAAGAATAGATCTGGAAAGCGATTAAACACTCCACTGAATATAACCAAGAAAGCAGAAAACATTGTCTCAGAATCCAAATCTAGTCTTATTTTGAGTAAGCATTTGAGTGAATCAGAAAACGTGACTGTGCACGAGACGGAGAAGACACATCCAAAATACAAAATCGAATATTCTCCGTATCAGTCTGCTGACAACAGCTATGCTCAGTACATAGGTACCGTAGCTGTGTGTGGACTAATAGTGCTGTCTTTGATATTGTGGGTGAGCTTTCGCCTGAGATACAGACGAAGAAACGTGCCCGTTGTCAACACAGAGGCGGAGGACCAAATAGAGGTGTCGAATATCTCCGGAGGGGTGTTGTGGTGACACCTGCGGGCAGCCGACCCGACGCCCTTCGAATACGATTCTCTCCTTACGTAGAACTAATGCAATGTGAGTATTACAATTAATTAATTAGTTTGTAGACAACTAAAACGTAAACTAGTTATATAAGTAAATGGAAGATCAATAGAGAATTGTCAAAGGAGTAGGAATAACTTGTGTGTAAAGCTCATTTACTTCCAGCCAACCGCATGATATTTGTACTAAATTATAATACAAACAGTGGTTATGTATAGGTATGGCATAACATAACATTTAGTACGACAGTGTTGTAGATACAGTTCTCTTTTGTTCCAGTTCGAAGCGGTCGGCTGCGCGAGGTATGGACGGCGTTTTGTGATATAATTGGACGTACATATTTTTTTATGAAATAAGTACAAATAGATTGGTTAACTGGGCAGCGGGGCTCTGAATTGTTTTGTCAGTGTAAATAAATGGTTTCGTTGACTTATGGTGACCGTAGGTTTATAGACCTATTTTTATGTAAAGTCGTCGTAGAATCGTGATTTTAATTTAGATACCTGACCTAGCTGACTTCATCTACTATGCCGTACTTAAGGGCTTTTTGTGGTTGGGCTACAACGTACTGTACATAATATGATGTATCGCAATACGTAATGTTAAGTCACCATATCGAGAGTAAGATTCGTCGTGTAGAATGAATGGTTATACTATTATGGCCGAACTCTGTATTGCGAAAAATATCGTGAAAGCGGATCATGTCTTCCCTGTAAACCTTGTAATTATAACGTTGTAAACAATTTATCGCATAATGAGCTCTACTAAAGTGCCAAAATATTTTATTTCATACTAAAACTTAGACTTGTATCTTGACAATCATTACACTTAGAACAAAACTTCACTAACATATGTATTTGTTTGTTCGCTCTTTCAATGATTGCATGTTATATTAGGTTATTTTTTATAAAAGTGCACAATTGTCCGGAACAATCATCTTACAAGATATTTATTCTGATGTGAGAATGGAACCTGAATTGAACATAAACACTTCTTCACTAATGGTACTGATTTCATTTTATTTTTATTTTTAATCGTACTCGTTTAGACTGTAGCAAAGGACATTAAAGTAAGTACCAGTACCTTGAATGATACTGTAGACGTGATCATGGTTTTTTGTTTTTGATTGTACTCAAATCAGTATCTTATTGATTTTATGATGTTGATATCCCCTTAAATAATTTCCAATTAAAACTGTTTTTGCTATTAAAATATAATTAGCAATACGATTAACACATATTTGGAGTAGTGCTTTATATTTGATTAAATTTGTATGTACAGAATATTCAGCAGTTATTTCAGTTAATTCTACCAAATAAAACAAGTATAAAAGGAACATAAATAAATAATATGTAAATCATTAACATAAACTGTATATAAAACATGGAAACTAAATAGCCACGGATTAATTTGTTGATCAGTAGTTTGTACTCAGTGTTTACTTAATATTTAATATTATGTCATTCATCATTCTGAAACCTAAGGTTGTAACTTGATATATAAACATTTTGAGGAAAATGATGTGTAGATATATGTTTTTACGTGAATCGTAGATTATGATGTACAAACAGATAGCCAAAGATTTAATAAATAATAGATTGAGTACCATATTTTTTATTTATTTACCAGACACTTAAAAAAACCCTAAGTTAGTAGAATCATACGACCTTCGAATAACGATCGCCATTTGAATAACAAAATCGAGATTACAATGTTCGATTTGCTTACACACCTGAAGAGTCAAATATGAATAAAAGTCTCTCAGATATACATTTGTTCGAAATAAGAATAAGTCGACTAAAATGAAACAAGTGAACCGAAAGTAATTTTCTTTAAGACTCATCCGAAGAAAAATTGTGATTATTTGAAAAGAAAAAGGAGAACGCTGGTAATGATTTTCACACCGACTTCAAAAAGAAGAAGGTACGGAATTTTAATGATTTTTTTGTGAATGTTTACTGATTACTTTGAAACTGCGTGATAGATTTGCATAGCTCCTACAAATAAGTTTAATGAGGATGCGAATAAGTATTACCTACTTGCTTCTTTTAAAAAACTTGCCTAAGTGCTTATTAATACTTCAAAAGTCGGTCTTAAGATTGTAAATATAACGCTAATACTACCTACTTAAAATTTGATGATGGTACTACCAATTATCTACAAAACAGGCTATAGTACACTATCGATACTATTGTACAGACGCCAGCTAGACCACATCAAGCTTCTTTAATCTGTATTTTATTTTAGTCGATTTTCAACTTTATTATTGTTTCAAATTCAATGTTGCTTGAGAAAATTTTAAAGTTTCGGATAGCTTTATGTGCTGGTCCTTACCTGTAGTTAATCAGTTTTTTTTTAGGTCAAAACGTCAGTAGTCCCGTCACTTCGCTTCGTAGCACTCATAGTCGATCCGCTACGGCGTAGCACCACTAAAGTGTGCGCGGGCACAACCCGTAGCAGATATAGATTACTTAGTTTTCACTTCTATCGGCAGTCCCAAAATAATGCCCTCGTGTTTTTTATAAATAAGACCTCATTCGACTACCAACATAATTATAATATTAATAAGGCAACTATAACCTTGTTGGTGTTATATAAATAGGGTGTGTTTTTTATAAGAACACTCAATATAGCGCTGTTGCGCCTCTATATTTGTCTGTGGGGCACAGAGAGAGCCTTATTAGTTTATGTACATAAGTATCAAGACACCGATTGTGTGCATTGTGACATTTCTGCGAATAAGTGGCTCCCTCTAGGTAAAAGAGAACTAATTGAGTGAGTAGAATATAACAAGCGACTTTACTAAACGTGGTAATTAGCTACATGCGAAAAGATACTTTTTTGCTTTTTTTTTAGGATGGGAAATCATCAAATGACTTCTCCCACTCTGGGCGGAGCGGGAGGGAGTGTCAGACTCTTACTGACTAAAACCCATCCATGTTCCTTCCTCGCCCTTTATGTTCCGGGGCCGCGGTATCTCTTTCGAACAGGCCCGCAACCCCGGCGTGATTATGAAGGCCTAGCTTTGATTCCCAAGTGGGTTTTCCCAACAAGAAATTTCTCAGTAGCAGTCACGGAGTCTGAATTCGTGTCCAGTTGACGGCAGTAGGTTCGCCTCCTATTACATGAGAGTATGTGGCGAAATATGGATATTATTATGTACACCTCTGCCTAATCCTTCAGGGCCAACAAACGTGATGTTACAGGTATATGTAATTCTAAGGTCCAAAAACAGAAGGCTGTCACTGTGACATGTTCCCATACAAAAATGTCTTTTAAACAGCTGTTTTAGATAATCAGACCGTCATCTTTTTGTTGAACATGGACCTAAGAGTCTCAAGTCAAACAATGTGGATGATCTTCTTTGTATTTAGAAAAGTAAGTCTTACCTAATACGTCTATTTCTTTTCAATGTTTTCATTCATAGAATTGGAAAAGTGCATTATGTAGGTACGCGCGATTGTAGGTCTGTTCCTACAACCGCGTGAGGTTCGACTTCAAGTTTATTTTCGATTGCTAGTTTAAGTGACGATAAAAGCAGTGCCACTTAGTTTGCAGTAGTTCAAGGTTTAACATTATAAATGCATGGCGTGTGGTGGTATGGTCTCTGAGATCATGAAACTAAACAACTTTTGTACTACGAGTTCTTGAAATTCGCTAGTAAAATTAAAATTCCTAAAGGAGAACGGTCACAATCAGCTTATCAACATTTCTATGGTATACCTGAAAAAAAAGATTGATGTGTGACTTTATAGAACTGATAAGACAAAAGTCTGAGACACCACACTAAAGGTTTTGCGTTTTTTTTATGTGAAGTTACCTAGTGTGTAGAAGTCATGCAATGAACCGGACCTCCGCGGTTTAATAATGACAGCAAAAGTTGTTTTCTTAGTCACCCGTCAGTCATGTTACCCATTGGCCACGGGCTACTAGCTCAAACGACAAGCGTGTAAAAAACAAGTGCAAGAAGATCTTGCCTCGAATGATCTGCATGATTGCTGTAGAGACGGTACTCACACAAAAAAAACAAGTGCCACGCGAGCGTTTCTATTATCGCAAGTTGCATAATTATACCAAGGCGCATCGCTAGAGGATGTGAACGAGGCTTTACCACTGACGTGTGATTGATTGTACTATCTCGACGTCTGGCAAAGTGTGGTCCACAAAGGTCGCTGCCTAAAACTTTCATTGTAAGCTAATTATGCTAAGTTTATATATTAATTTAATTAAAATTATTTATGAGTTTTCAACACAATATCAATCATTTGCGGTATAAAGTGGTAAACTTGCTTATAAATCGAACTTTCAGCGGTTAACTTTCGGCACTGTTATTAATTCGGAGAAGTTATTAATCAATTGTTAACCAATAACCTGTCTACGGAAAATCAAAGGTCAAACGGAACAGAGTGCCTAGTTATTTTAAATTAACGATTTAGTTTTGGTTTTTTCTTTCTTATGTACGTTTTTAAAGCTGCTTATTCTTTTGTCATCATCTGCCTAGCCTTTACCAAACTATGTTAGGGTCGGCTTCCAGTTTAACCGGTTGCAGCTGAATACCAGTATTTTACATGGAGCTACTGCCTATCTGACCTCCACAATCCAGTTAGTACTGGGTAATACAATACCACTTGGTTAGACTGGTTTTTCAGACTTATTGGGTCACTGACTACCTGTAATGACTGCCAGAGATGGACAAATGATAGCCGGGACCAACAGGTTAACGTGCTTTCCGAGGTACGGAGGAAACTCGGTGTGTAAGGATGGTCACCCATCCACAGATCAACCTAGGCAAGCACGGCTTAACCTAAAGATCGGCCCGAGCGACTGTTATCGATCAGCCACGAGCTCCTCTTATTCTATTGTATAGTCTATATTTAACTTGGCCAATTTTAGTAATCAATTATAAAAAGTTCACAAAAAACGTATTTTCTTCGGGCAAAAAAAAGTTACAAAAATAAATCCCTCTGGGATAGTATTGTGTTGAAAATGATTAAAATAGTTCAAAAGGCTTGTAGAAAAAAAAACACCTTTAATTTTATACATATTTGTTTAACCTTGCTCAAATATCAACTGGAAAATTGTCTAATTAAAACTGTTCAGTTGTTTGGGGGCTTTAAATAAAGACAGTTTTTCATTATTTGCATGGACTTATGGTGTCGTAAAAAACGTAGATTCGCGTCTATTTTTAAAATAGTCAGAACCTTGTACGAGGGATCAAGAAGAGGTAACGATTATGACATGGATCTCGATGATAGCCATTTCATTACGTCTAAGAAACCCAATCGACTTACAAGCACCTTTGAGCAATCCACTCGCTGATCTTGCTGAGTCAGCACTTTTCCTCCAAATCAATATACTTGGCCCACATACTACTAGGTTACTGGGACTATTTCAATTCCAACTAAATTGGAAATCCAAGCTATTTAAATATAAAGTTTGAATACCCTCATTTAGACATAGACACACAATTAACGGAATAGTTTAATTAAAACTAGCTTTTATTACACCTATATGAACGCTTTTGAGTAGAGTTTTAGTACCAAATTATTTTATTATAAAGACGAAAATTATGTAGAAATAGATATTGATTAAGGCCAAAGTAATTACTTTGACGGCAGGTGCTGTAGACAGACAAAATTAGGGGTATAGTAGGCAATTTAGTTGAATGAAAAGATGATATTCACAAAAGCGTAGTTACATAATACAGTAGCCCGTGGAGTAACGTAACACTAACTTATTTACTCGGGAGAACTATTAGGGAAATCTTTGTCGTCGTTAAGTTGTTTTTCTGGAGGGAGAGTTATTCTTGGTAAATTAAAAGTTGTTGGGGAACTAACAAAGATAAGACAGGTAATAAGCTGTACCTACAGTAAAAAGTTGTAACTAGTTTATTATGTGATTATTGTGTAGGTCTACTTAATTGGGGACATTACAGGCTGATTATGCTTTAAAAAAATAAGCAAAATAAGCCTGTAATGTTCCCACTGATGGGACACAGGCCCCCACATGTGAGGGAATGGGCACATGTGAGGCCACCAGGTGTTCCCAGAGCGGGTTGGTAGATGTCACATGTCGTCGAATTTTTGGTTCAGGACATCTCGGTTTCCTCACGATGTTTTCCTTTATTTTACTTTCTAAATTTTCGTAACATGGGTCTTGCCATTAAATTAGTAGGCAGGCTCAGTTGTTTAATAAAAACAAACAACAACGAATGTCTCCTCGGCAAATTGATGAGCAAATAACTGCAAATGAGATCGCGTAAGTAGTAGCTCGCATTAAGATAACCTTTTTATTGCATTCCTATTTCGTGCCCTGTTCCATCCATTGACTTGGTAAGTACCAACGTTACAGGAAGGCGTAAAGCGAATGATCCCAAAGTAGGCGGGACCCGAGAATGATAATAAGGTTATTCGAGATTGTATAGTGAAATGTAAACAGCCCTTCGGCTATTATGAGTCGTGGTACACAAGACAAACAGTCTTGGAGCGACGCCGGCGCGGCGTCTGCGTCCCGCTTAAATATTGATATGGTGGCTCAGTTCGACAGCTCACTGCTCCTGGCTCCAGCCCTTCGCACAGATTCGCACTCAATTATTTAATTTTATTAATTCCACGAACGATGCCTACTACAGTTTGTATTGTATAATTGGGGTCCTAAAGTTTGCAATTACGTCAAGTTTACCAAAAGGTAAATTGATTTGATAAATGGTTATCTTTTTATTAATAATGTTCAGTCTTTTTAAAGGGATACGGTGGCTTATTTGCGATAAACGTTAGCTTTTAATATAAAGACATTTAAATTAATTACAATAGCACCTTTATTGAAGAAAGACGTCGTTACTTAATTAATGTGCAGTGACACAGCTGTTGTTTGTCGTTTCTGATTAATGCACTTGTAAATTAAATCTTTGAACCGGACCTGCGTAGCACCCTTTATTCGTGCAGCCAGCGGAGTACGGATGTACAGAAAGCAAACCAAATAAGTATAACCAGGTACGTCAGATATTTTTATAGTTGCAGTTTTTTTAGAAAATATTGCACCTAGAAACGTGTCTAAAAGATGAAATTTAATTACTTTTTTGAATATTTCTATCAATTTATTTTCATTTCATTCGAAAACATCCATTGGTTTCAAAGAAAACTTCAACGATATATTTTGACTCTAATTACTTATTTGGTTTAGGCCTATAACTTTCCCTAATTGTAGAATAATACCAACCGCTGTTTGAATAGCTAACGTAATTAGCATACGAAGTGTAATATTCAATATTAACGATATTAATTAAACACATCAGGTCTATTGACTAATTATAATTAGGACGCTAACTGAGACGACGAAGCTCTGTGATGATTGCTACACAATCTCTGAGGCGCGCTGGTTTCACGGTTTGACTTAATAAATCATAATTATAGTAGACAAAGGTCGTTTATTCTGGTTGGCTTTAATTACCAACCCCTTTAATCCAGGGCTCCAATAAAAGCATTTAATTAAAATTGTAGCAGTTAATATATCAACATCGTTCGACTAAGAAGCGCGTTGTTGTAATGTAAAATATAATAAAGAACCCTAACGAGCGATTGGGTTTCAAGGAAATGTAATTCCTTGAATTAAGTCTTCAAATGGCTCGCGATGAGTCTACAGATTATGCGAGTAGTCAGTGGTTAAGTATATCCATGGTAGAAACAAACATTTCATGAAGCCGTCAACCAAGCATTCGGTACATCAAACTAAGTAACTCTACGCAAAATTATTGCTGGGAAAACAACTTTTTTTGGGGTGTAAAATCGCGTTTTACTGTAGGACTAAGTGTAATGCATTCGAAACATTTGTACTAATGGATGCATTTGAACAGTGCGGGGGTCTTGGAGGTATTTAAAGTGAAGTTATAAAAACTTTGTTCCCCAATATCTCTGTAAATAGAAGGTATGATCTAGAACCAAAAAAAAACATCGATATTACAGGGAGAACAAGTGCTTTTGGTCTTTGTTAAGAGTACTTTTACATCTATTATGTATCTATGTACCTAAGTCCACGATTCGTATATCATCTAAGTCGACGTTAATTACTTTCAAATACACTCAAAATACTTCATCCTGAATATAACACTTAGTTTCGTTTCCGCCTGAATTTACGTAAGTCTCACTCAAATCAGTAGACTGTTCCTTGATCTAATATTAGAAGGTATCATTAATATTTCAAGCCTCGGCTTCGTTACCGTGGCCATCGGGCACAGCCAAACATGATCTGTGTACCCTTTCCTGATTTCAGTAGTTGTGAGATACACACAGACACACAGGTAAAGGTAAATTTACCCGTTTACCTCATTTGATTTTCGAGAGCTTAAGGATTGTAACGGTAAGTCCGATAAACCCGATTGTTGAATTCGGGGCTCAAAGTGAAATTTAGGAGGAACTTAATACAGGGTGAACTACTTTGTACCGAGTCTTCTATTTTCATTTCTCATAAGGAATAGAGTACTGAATTCATGAATGTTATGAGAAATAGCCATCCTAATTTAAACAGTGAAGTGCCTGGGTGGGGACTTCACTGTGGGTTTAGTATAAATGCATAGAGCTCTGTTACTGCTTACAGTGCTATTCATACGGAGCCTGAAGTTAAGTGAGTGCATTAAGGAAATGATTGCCATTCATTAGCGCTGCCATCGGGTGGAACATACGTTATACAGTACATTCGGTGAAATAATCAAGTGTACAGGCAAGCAATACAATACCAGAACTTAGGTTTTTTATTCTATTTTCTATCGTGTGGTTAGTGGCTAACCAGGTGTCAGAGTTTGTTATGCCGCTCTGAGAGATATTTCCTGCCACCAGGAAATGCATGCTGGTTTCCTCACGATGTTTTCCTTCATCGAAGCAATTGATAATTATACAATACGCACAAGAATCTGGTAAAAGCAGAGGTGCCTGCCTTGGGTTCGTACTCGAGACACTTAGCAGTTTTTTTCAGTATTTTGATAGCAATCAAGCTGGCAGCCCACAAGATGTTTAGTAGCCACCATCGTCATACACATGCGAGACAAGGGAAATACAACAGCGTTGTTTACCCCAGAGACAAAGTTGACATGTCTCATATGTAATTACAACGGCTTTAGCCGGAACACAGGAAATGCTGCTTCAGACCCTGTTCACGCCTTCGGAAGACACGACTTGTGTGAAAAGATATACGTACGACCGTGCGCGTCATTTTGTTGTTCGCGAGAGTATTGCGTTGCTGTTGTTACCTAGCAAGTCACGTTGCGGTTAGGTAAAATTGCCACGTACCACAACCACACTGCATCGCAGCGACAAAAAGTGGTCAAGCCGGAGTGCGTCGTGTGGCATCGTGTGACATATCATGGATTTTTATATGTAGGACGCCGCCGCGACTCTGCTCCAGTGGCAAGCAGCCGTGCGCATAGGCTCTAACTCGTGGCATGTTCTAAATAACTTCTTTCAGTGGTTTTCTCCACAGTTGCTAACGCAAAACGCATGAGGGTTTAGGTCGTGACCAACGGGTTAGTGACACTCCTGCCTACACCACTAACATCTATCTACATCTAAAGAATTCTTGGCACTAGACTTCATAACCTATCTATTCAGTCTACTATAAAAGGCTAATTCGTGCTCTTGATAGTCAGTACAATGAAAGTTGGGCGGGTCAATCTTTGATATAAATCTGACACAGCATATCGGTAGTCCGGGGTCCGTCGGATCCGAGCGCCACTGAATTATTCATCTATTCCTAACTATAGTTGCGATTCATTCTTTTGTTTTCACCATGTGAATACCGGACAACTTTTATACTATTTGTGTAAGAGAATTTGTTTCCTTATTTGGAAATAAACTACGTAACTGTTTGAATTAGTAAAACAGAAACAACATGCATAGTAGTAAAAGTAATATGAATTTTAAATGTTTCTGTTGGTGCGCAAAATGTTCGCTGAGTGCAAGCGGTTTGTTAAAACTAAATTGGCCACTATGCAAATATGTGGTTAGACAATAAGTCAATGATAAATATTGTGGTTAATTATTCGCTATTTATTTAAGCAATGATTGGAATTTAGTTGTATTCGATTTAGTTTCGATTCAGGTATAGAATATGTCTAAAGCAAACTACAAACAAAAATAAATAAAAGGTAGCTAGAAGTAGCTAACTATTGCTCGCTCAGTAAAGAATGAGTGCGAAAAAAACCTTTAATTAAAGTAATGAATGAAATAATAGTATAGTTAGAGTTTAATGCCTTTATATGAGGTAGGTGTGGTCAGCTGCGAGCGCGGTCGCCTCCGGCGTACATTCAGCGACCCTGAATAATTCATCGAGGCTTTTGCTGTCACGACCTTACTTTGCTTCGAATAACGTCTAGTTCTAACCACCCTACTATTTACCTGTATAAATAACTTTACGAATACTTCTTGAAAATATCACCAGACACAATTTTAAGCTGCAGAATGGAAGGTGTTACTTTACACTTAATGGACTCAAGTGCACTTGTGTCCTACAATTTATTGGACTGTCTTGAAAATGTTTCTACTGGAGTTCTTTATTTGGGTAAGTAATGTTTTCTATTGTATTCAGAGGCATTGGTTGTGTTGCGAAATAAATATCTAACTTTTTGTGTACTATAAGACTATACGAAACATCAGTGACTTTACCGGTCACTGCATAATCGCTACGGTATTAGTGCTACATAAACTTAAAAAAGAACACAATAGCAGAAAAAAACAAGCATTAGCATAGTTTCATTCGTTAAGACTATTTGGCAAATAAATTAGAACACGAAGACAATGGAAGAACAGCAATAAACCCCATAGAATGGTACACAAGGAATCGACTGAAATTGGCATGGGCGTTCGTGGACCACACGAAATTCTGTCGCGACTCGAACTAGTTTATACTGTGATAATATTCGCTTTTGTATATAGATTGGAGGCTGTTGGACATAGGTCATAACCACTGGCGACAAAGTCCTTATAGCTATGAGAGGGAGTGGGCCTCAATCCACCAAACGGGTCCAGTGGGGGTTGGTTCATGTCACATGTCTTAAAATTTTTGGTTATAAAATTACTAGTCCAACGAGGCACAATAACGCGCCTTCTGGTTTTGAACCTACGACCTGCAGCTTAGGTACAGGCAGGAGCCCTTACCACTGGGCCACGAATGCTCAGAACACTGGCATAAAATCCATATGCAAAAGTTTTTGAGAGTTATTCTCTTCATCACGTTATATGATGGGTTTCTATACATCGACTATTTATAGAAGGTATTTCTCTCTTATTTTATCAACAATAAAACTCGGCGAGAGGTAATATTTATAAAACGTTTATATGAATGTCAAGATTTATTTGAAATTGCCGAGTCTTTATTTTTGTTACGGTGGACAACATGAATTAAAACGGTCTAAGATAAAGTTTTTTTAATAAAGGTTAGGGTAAAGGTCTTTTAGATCGTTTCAGTGAATGAAACCTTTGTGGGATCTCACTTCTTAATAGAGGAAAACGTGGTATTAATTTGTTGTTATTTTTTGTTTATTTTCGTTTAATGTGAGCCTTATTTCTAATACTACTTGCTGTGTAGGAGCTCGTGGCAAAATAATAACAGCCCCTCGGGTCGTTCTTTAGGTTAAGCCGTGCTTGCGTGCTTGGTCTGTGGATGGGTGACCACCCTTACACACCGAGTTTCCTCTGTGCCTCGGAAAGCACGTTAACCTGTTGGTCCCGGCTGTTCTGGGAACCTTTTAGTTACGGAGACTGGACAGGTTCACTCAAATCTGTGTGGTTCTTTCTTCAAAAGACCATTTCAGACACTAATATCTACATGATCCTCATGTGAATGGAGCAAGATTATGTCTGGACTTCAAAAGAGACTATGACCTCTGAGTTTGTCTGTTTGTTTGTCTGTTTGTTTGTTTGCCTGGTTGCATGTGATTATGTTAACAATAATTGGTACCTAACCTTGACTCGGCTCACGAGGTTGCCAACATGTGGAATGTGAACTCAGCGATCATTGTGCCGATAGTTGTTTCAAATTGCCAAGAGCCTAACTTCAATCAAGGTATTCAGAAAGCGGTACTCTTGGTCTCGTATCGTTAGGAGGTTTTTTTCTCTGGAGCCCTGATTGCCCTGTAGCTTGGACCCAGTTTCCGATGCTAATGGGTAACTATTTTTTAAATTATAAAATCTTACTTCATTTATTAATACAAGGATATTTAAAAATGAAAACAAAAATGAGATGAATTAATGAATAAAGGAGTAGGTAATGATAAAATAAACAAAATACTCATACTCGAAATAGCTCCCGCAAATATGCACACGTTGGACAAATATTTGTAGGCCCAAATACTTCAATTCAGGAATGGAATCCGGAACCCCACGCATGGTGGTTAATGTTTCATACCTGCGTATAATGTCATTTCATACTGTCAACGATTTGGGAAACAGACGGCCTGGCGAGGCAGAGGTCATGAGTTTGAACCTGACCTTAATAAATTATTTCGGGTAAGAATTGTTATGGTATAAGCATGAAGGTTCTATGGCTTTCGGGTTAAAAACCTAACTTGTAGCAATGTGTGAAGAAATCTGGAACATTCCATCGCTAAAGATATTTAAAAACATATTCTGCTTAGCAACGTTACGATGTGCAGCAAAAAATACGCTTTAAACAAGCAAAACATTTATTTTAATTAGATTAAAAATGCAACGAGCAACCATGGCTACATTTAAAGGAAATAATAAATATCATTAGATCGCTGGACATTAAACACAACGCTATCTAGTGCCACACTAAGCAAAGCTTGTGTCATGGACACTAAACAGTTATATACTACATATACATACATATACTACATAGATATAGGACATAATTATATATATTCTTTTGTTTTTTTTTTTTTTTAAATATATACTTATTATGCATATAAACATCCATGACTCGGAAATAAATATCCATGCTCATTACACAAATATTTGCTCCTACCGGAATTCGAACCCGGGCCCCTTAAAACGCAAGGCAGTCTCACTACCTCTGTGCCATTCGGGTCGTATATTAAAGTAGCCCATATCATATCTGTCTATGATTGTTTATATCACTTTTTAATTGTACAATTTGTATCGAAACGTTCTCAGTGGAACTCAACAAACCATTCGACGATTCAACGAAATTGATAAAAAAGGCTTTCAGTACAATTCATTTTAAAGTAGCTGAAAAGTTTTTTCTGAAATTACTCTGAGATAAATTATCGAGATGACACATTTGTCAAATAAAATGAAGAGCTGAAGGGTTAATATTTGCTCGCTCTCTCAATGGTTCTGATGAAATGAGTTCAAACATGGACAACCCTTTTACTTTAAATTGCTCTTTTAATTTTAATATTGTACGAGCATTATTTTCGACAGAATTAATTAATTTCCATTATTTTTCTTATCTTTTATGCAGATAGATCTGTAATGAGAGAGGGAGATCTAAAATGGCCACTTTCAGGAATTCCATTTTAAGAATTCCCTTCTGCTGATTCCTTACTTTCCAGGATGAAAAATAAGGCGTTAGATAAACGCGTATTGTGAAAACTTACTTAAAATTGTCCTAAACGCGATTTGAAACAAAACAACTGTAAAAATAACATCGCTTCTGCTACGGCTGCCGCTACGCCGCGCGCCGCCGTAGCAAATATTGTGAAAAAGTGCTTAATTTTGTTAGCTGACAATCTGTAATCGTCAGCAGAGGCTTTGAATGAAAGGTTTTACTGAAATAAATGCATATACATGGGTATAGGGAATAAACATTTGAATTAGAAACTTAAACAAAAAGTGAAAAAATAAAATAAAAAATCGTCTTTTCAATGAGAAATCGTATTATAAAAAAATCATTTTCATTAACAAGAAGAAACTTACCTAAACATTTACTAAAACTAAAAACAAATATCTTACAATGGCACAAAAGGCTAACCAGTAGTGAATTGAAACGTCTGTACCAAATTTATAAGGCTTTGGTATTAGCTAGTAAATAAATCAATAAATTAAGCTTTATTTCGTTACTATTTTAGTAACAATGATGTTTAGGCACTAGTTTAGTATTGTAAGTAAGTATCTTAATAATAATTAATAATTTAACTTTTCTGTTTGTTAACTATGTTTGTATTAACTATGAGAACTTACAAACTATGTTCGTAACTATGTCTAACTATGTAACTAACAAACTATATTAATAACTCTAAACAATTAAATAACATGCTCCACCGCGTAATGGCTTCTCAATTCACACAGGCAAAGCCGCGAACATAAACTAGTATAAACTAGTATACATTAAGTGCTACACTAATTCCGTAGCTCAAGTGCTACGCTGTTTCTGTAGCACAAGTGCTTCGCTGATTCCGTAGCACAAGTGCTTCGCTGATTCCGTAGCACAAGAACTACGCTGATACGGTAGCACAAGTGCTACGCTGATTCCGTAGCAGTTTCTATAAAATTAATTGTATGTAGTTCCGTTGACAGCCATACAACGCAGAAGGATAAACTAACGTTCCATGAAAAAAGGTATGTGTGACGATATGTACAAGTAAATGACTGAAAAACGAAATTAAAAGTTAAGATAAATGCCAGAATACACCGCTACGCCGCTTTTGTACTTTCGTGCAATTTGCTACGCTGAGACCGTAGCAAAATATACGAATCAAATTATTGTAGCCAATCAAAAACCAGTAAAACATGATGCATCATTGTGATTGTTCATTCTGTAGTTTTCACTTACGTTTTATTTTTGTGGAATATAAGGCTTCGCTTTTTGAGGCGAAGTCATTCTTCATAAACTCTGAATTTTATACATGATGAAAAGGAATTAGGTCATCTTCGGCAACAATATATTTTCCCAAAATTTACACAATGATTGATGACGACACGTCATTCAAAATGCGATGTAAATTACATACGTCTCCAGCGAACGAGGCTCGTATCGACGCGCGGCAGAGGGAATGTCCCGACGCCATATTTTTGATAAGTACGTGAATATTATCAGCTTATACCGATGAAGTGGAACCTCATATCCTCTTCGTAAAACCTTATTTATTTTCCCTGCCAATTCCGAACCCATCGCTATCTAATTTTATTGACTATTGTTCCTGTTATTTATGATTCGGCGAATTGTGTTTTGATCAGACAAAGGCTGTAGCCATCCCCCTATCTCTCGTAATTGTACTAATAAATCAGATAGATTTTCTTTTGTTACCATATTGGTATTTAATGGAATTTCGCTGATTTTTGGGCAATTGTGTCTGTGTCTGTGAAGGGTTGTAGAAACCTTTTCATTGTATCTATATTGTTGTCTTTTGAGAATAGAAACGAGTGTTCAACAGTAAGAACCTTACGACAAGATTTATTGTATCCAGATGCTGTTGAAACGAGCTGTATTTACGAATAGAATCTCAAACAATTTATTTTACTTGGTTACGGCTTATATATTTTCTGTAAACGTTTAAAAAGCTTTCAGTGACATTTTCTTATGAATCTTTAAAATGAGGCACAATTTAATGCAGATAAATGATTGGAAGTACTGAAAGATCAATGATAAAAAAGTAATTTCACAGTATTTTATTGAATACTAGCGGACGTCACGCGGTTTCACCCGCGTAGTTCCCGTTCCCGTGGGAGTACGGGGATAAAATATAGCCTATGTTACTCAGGGTGAATGTAGCTTTCCAATGGTAAAAGAATTTTTGAAGTCGGCACAGTAGTTTTTGAGTTTATGCATTACAACCAAACAAACAAAGTTTTCCTCTTTATAATATTAGTGTAGACAAGCTTATGCCCACCGATAACTCTTGGAGATCGATAACTGTCCCATGGTATAAAAAGGGATAAAGAGTTTCGTTTGCTTCAGGAGTCGGTGACAAAAAACTAAATACTCGTAAATCAATCACCGACTTCTGAAGCTAAAGTTATTTTTCCCTTTTTTTTTGAAGGAGGGAGGGGGAGGAGTTGGTTTTATTTTTTGCAAAAAAGTTTATATTTTTCATTTTTTAGTGGTTGACTTGTGCTTACCCCTTCACAGCATAGCGGCGTGATGTTATATTATGAACTGGTGTAAACAATAGATAGACATGAGATTTCAGCAATCCCAGTCCATTTGCTGTCATTCATTGAGGAGTTCCGTTGCATAACTCCGAAGATCTTCATCAGATATTCATCAATTTGAAATGGGACCACTATAAGAAAGTACTCTTCCAAAAACTACCCAAATCACATCAAGTGTGCCTATAAAATTTGAAGAGTACTCTGAATTTCTCCAGGATCTCATCATCAGATCCCGACTTTTCAAACAAAAAAATAATCGGGTAATCGGGAACGACGAATTGAGAACCTGACCTTTTTGAAGTCGATTAAAAAGGATCCTACGTATTAATCCCAGTTAAAAATATCTGTGTGCTAAATTTCATTCAAATCCGTTCGGTACTTTTTGCGTGAAAGTGTAACAAACAAAAGCTTTTTTGTTTTGTAAATACATACTTACTATACATATATAATACTAGCTGACCCGCGCAACTTCGTTTGCGTCACATAAGAGAGAGAGAGAGAGGGTTAGAGAGTGTGTGAGTCAAACTTCAGAGATAGACTTGATGTGCTATCGCGGAGATTTTTTGATTTTTTAAGAGGAAAAATTCAGTAATTTAAGATTGTTACGTAATTTTAACCGTTTACAAAGCGCACAAAACGGAAGCTCTCCGAAGAAATAAATTTTCCAAAATAAAAATAAATTTGTTTTTTTATAAAAAATTTCATTGATACTCAATATAATAAAATCTCTTTCGAATAGGCCCGCAACCCCGGCAGGCTTCGGCCCTTGCGGGCCCCACCCCTTATGCTGACAACTCTTTGAGGCGCGCGTGGAACACGAACGCGCCGTCGACACGGCCTGTCGTCGTTAGACGGACGGACGGTTAGCTAGCCCATAGCTTGCAACTGCCTTCGTCTCCATCTTCAGACCTTCAATGACTACAATCTAGCTAGGTCTGAAGTTCTCATCAAGGTGTATGTAAAGAGCCCAAACAGGATTTTTTAATTTTAAATGGGGCCAACTTTGAGATACGCTATTCGTTTTAAAAAATCATGCATATCGGACTTGTCTGTTAAATAAACGTGTGTGGTCGGTCACACACAAAAAAAATAAAAAGTATGTATAAAAGTATTTAAAAAACGAACATACCTATTTAAAAAAAAAAAAAACTGGGGATCGAACTTGCGAGGCTTATTATGTTCGAAATCTCAAACTCTAAATAAATACAAAAACAGCATTAAAAAAATGTAAATAAATACAAATAGAGAAAATCTAAGCTGAGGCTCGAACTACCTACTGTTTGCAGGGCGGTCGCTGTCGCATATAGCCGACAGTCCAGTGACATCGTTAATAGCTGTCCTATTTTAATGACATTTCTGATGATAGTTCATGACAGTTCTCAGTTGTCCATGGCAAACAGCAACAACAGCTGAAACTCTGGGTACTAGCTTCTGCTCGCGACTTCGTACGCGGATCCTGTTGCAATTTTTTTTTTTAATAAAAAGTATCATAGGTTACTTCTAATACCTCCAAGAATATGTGTAGAAAGTTTCATGATGATTGGTTGAGTAGTTTTCGCGTGAAAGCGTAACAAACAAACTTACATTCACTTTTATAATATTATAGTTGGGATTTCTTTCCGTCTGGCTAGACAAAAAGTGCGGGTTGGACTCGCGCACCGACACGCCGACGGTTCCCTAACCCTATGAACTTGTAGGTATTTTAAACACTTTTTTAGGCTTTCACGGTTTATCGGGAGCTCAACATAATAAATAATCACGGAAGATATCCCGTAAGTGACAATATAAGTTTGTTGGTATTTTGTTTTGGTAACTACACTTATATAGTGTAAACAACCTCATCACGAAGCCGTCAACCAAGTATTCTGTACATCAAACTAAGTCACTTTACGCTAAAATTATTACGGGGCTCCTAGATGTGTTTAAAGTAAAAATCGTACAATAAAAACATGTATAAAAATCTTCTGTGAAGTTTCAAATAAAATAGTCTAACCAATCATGTTTCCCTATACAATCTTTGGAACTCCGTTTCACCCACTTAGGAGGTGAATTTTGAAAAATCCTTTCTTATTGCACCTCTAGACCACATAAGAACCCTACTTGCCAAATTTGGAATCTCTAGACCACTGGGTCTAGGCTGTGTGTTGATGTATCACTCAGTCAGTCAATCAGTTTACCATTTTATATATACAGAAGATACTGACGTCTATAGTCCCTCTATATTATATTGGGAAACATGATTAGTTATACTATTTTGTTCGAAACTTCACAGAAGTACTCCTATTGATAAATGAGTAGAAGCGGGTTTCAGGTTTTTCAGAATTCAACCCCTTATATGGTGAAAAGGGGTGACTTAGTCTGAAAATCCACATGAGTATTGTTTGTATGGTGTAGCGGTGTGTTCCAAAAACAAACGATTTTAAGATTTAATGTGGCGGACCTAAAATACCATCATCTCCTGCTGGGGTGCGACGGGGCTGAAATGGCTAAAAATCATTATGGGTGTCGATTCCGAGATTATCAGGGGTGCTGATTGCAAATACGGCATTTATTTTGAGATCCAAAAGATGGCAGATTCGACTTCTATACAGAGTTATTGAAGTATCAGGACACTTGCGCGAAAGACAAATACGCGCATGAACTTTTGCGCGATTGGACTTTTTCGCGAAAGGACACATGCGTGAATGGACACTTCTGCGGCTAGACCTTTGCGCGAATTAATGGCCACTGAGGTTTACTCTGTAGAGTAAATAAACATAACAATCATCATGCATGTTATTACTTGAACGTGGTGTTTTTTTGGATTTGCCGTCATAGGTGTTGTTTTCAAGGTTTTCGGAGTTGCTGTTTAACAAATGAGGTTGCAATAAAAATCCAATATGGCGCTGAAAAGAATTTTAGTTTTTCCGGTCATGGGTGTCGTTTTCATAGATTATGGAGTCGCTGATAATGAAAATGAGGTCAAAAGATCAAAACCTCTGAAACCCTTTAGATGCTGTAGAAAGTTAGTTACTAAGATAATATTCCCTTGTTATAATGACTGTCTTCTGATCGTGAAAGTTTAAAAAAGACAAAATAATAATTTATTAAGTGAACTAATAAAAGTTACCAGTAAAATATAATTAATTGATAAAACTCATTGCAATTCTTGTCAATTTTAATTATAGTTGCACTAATAATATCTTTTGGCTCGTTGCCAAAATCGGAACGCTGACGCTGCCATCACGTATTTATGGTTCCGTACCCAAAGGGTAAAACGGGACCCTATTACTAAGAGTCCACTGTCCGTCTGTCTGTCTGTCACCAGGCTGTATCTCATGAACCGTGATAGCTAGACAGTTCAAATTTTCACAGATGACGTATTTCTGATGCCGCTATAACAAGAACAACAAATACTAAAAACAGTTTTTTTTTTTGCCGTTTGGTCTAGTATTCTACAGATAATGGTACAGAACTCTTCGTGCGCTAGTCCAACTCGCATTTGGTCGGTTTTTTGTTCAATACATTTCACAAATGTTTAAAACTTTAAATCAGCACCGCCTCTACGTCATCGTCATTCGAGCGCTAAAAACTTGTTGTTGTACCAGAACATCACGCCTGTAATACCTGAAGGGTAAGGCAGACATGTACCTAATAGTACACCCATATTTCGCGAGATATACAGGGTGGAAACCACCTCATCTTTTCCTGCTTCTCTCTCTCCTAGTAGCACTGTCCATACTATACATCTATATTTATTTCACACATAGACGCCACTCATTAAAATCTTATCCATAAGAACCTAAAGTATCTATCTTTACGGTTTCTTCGATCCGCACTTATCGTTATGTCTAATAAAATCTAGGCTGGATCTAAAATTATTAATAAGCTGTGAGGTGCCTGATATTTATCGAGCAGCCCGCTTCCCGTGGGTGACATAAGAGCAGATTAGGGGCTTATATACGTATCATAAATCCGGCCACTAAGTGTGGTGGTACTGGCAGCCCCACAAGAACGATTCCTCATGATTATCTGAAGGGTCCTAGGGTTTGTGGAGCCGGCCTGTGTATGACCATGAATTAATGATGGCATGTGCACTGCGTAGCAAAATGTTACGATTTGTATATCCTTACTTTCTTACTATTTCTTACCTCCTACTAATATTATTAATACGAAGGTTACGAGAATGGATGTATGTTTGTTACTCTTTCAAACAAAAACCACTAAAAGGATTTGGATGAAATTTTGCACACAGATAGTTTATAACCTGGATTAACACATAGAATACTTTTTATCCCGGTGGGAACATTAACGAACTCCACGCGGGCATATCTTAGCTAGTCAATCACAACTTTATTATTTAATTTCATGACCAATGTTATTTATTTATTTATTTATTCATGTACACACAAAATACATAAAAGGACAATATATTAACATAGAAGAGCACAAAGATACTGCTTATTTCAAAAGAAATTTCTTCCAGCAGACCTGCGTACTGTACTTTGAGTACATGTAAATTGTAGGTGTTAACAACTTTGTATACCTTATAGGAGGTAATATCTAACAATATTTTCCTTTCAGTTACTCAAAGTAAATATATCAATTGACTACTATCTCTTTCTTTATTTACTTACGTCACAAACAAGTCGAAACACGAAAACATTTACATATTCATGCTTATCAAGCGGACGGACATCTGACATGGCACCTGCCTTTAGAAGGTACAAGAGAAAATAAAACACGAAAACAAAAGTGAAATAATATTACTTCGGGTCAGCTCTTCATGATCTACGTATTTTGTATGGATCGCGAAACTTTTCCCTAGAGGCCGTCCGGTCCAGCAGAATTATATAGTACCCGACCATGATATAGGTACAAGAGGGTAATAAGTAAGTATAGGTACAGTGAGTACATATAACATATGCATACTTGTATAACAAAACATCACGTCTTAAATCCCAAAGGGTTTGGTACAGCCTATAGCCATCAACGAGGCACAATTCCAGATTCCATGGGTGCTGCTGAAAAATTCTTGATGGAAAAACTCCATAACACTTAACCTGACCTGGGAATCGAACCCAGGACCTGCTGTATATTTACTGCTATATAAAGGGTGTAAATTGACTGGAACTTCTTCTCCCTGTCATTGCGATCATGTTTCTGGACCATTCTTGAGAACCTCAAGTTACGAAGATATTGGAGGTCAAAGTTCCAACGTTTTCAGAAGTTTTTATTTTAATACTGGTTTTAAAGGCCGAACTTTACTTTAAATGCCTCCATGACCCGTTTACTGTTAAATGCGTCGATTAGCACAATGTGTTGAGTGCGTTACGTTAGTTTAGGCATTCTTGTTTATGGGTCGTATTTGATGATCTTTTTCGTTGCACCTGATTGTTACAGACAACCTGCTAACACGAGATTTAACGCATCCTGCGTTAAATCTCGTGTTAGCAGGTTGACTTAAATCACATACACCGATCGTTTTGTTTGAAAATGTCTGAAATTAAATAGTTTTTCAGGAACCCGTGGCAAGTTTTGGGAATCCATCATGATTACTTGGAAACGTGGTACGGACAAACAGCCTTTGAGGCTAAAATAAACAGTAAACTGTGTTGACCCGATGTTGTTATTTAACAGACATTTAACTGCAAAAAAATATAAAAGGGAACAATAAATGAATAGTAAATATTATTTTTTACCAGGTATAACAATATTAAGTAGTATGCATGCGATGCTAAAACAGAAAAAGCTCACAAAAGCTATATGTTTCCCCCGTTTTTGCAACATTTTTCATTTGTGCTCCGCTCCTATTGGTCGTAGCGTGATGTTACCCGTTAGCCTATAATCAAACACAAATACAAAAAAAAAAAAAATGATTAATCTTGTTTGCGGGGCGAACAGGGCCAGATATCGCACAAGATAGAGAGGTTTGGAAGGGAAAAGGTGAAGCCTTTGTCTAGCAGTGGGACACACGATAGACTAAGGTCCATGTTCACCAAAAAGATAACGGACGATTATCTGAAAACAGCTGTTTAAAACACATTTTTGTATAGGAACATGTCACATTGACAGCTGTTTTAAGATAATCAGACTGTTACCTTCTTGGTGAACATGAACCTAAGGGCCGGTTTTCCAATCGCCAGTTAACTTTTATCCGACGAATAAATTTGACATTTTGACAATTTTTGTATGGACACTCCGCCAAAATGACAGATTTATTCTTCAGATAAAAGTTAGCTAATAATAAAAAAATAAGGCCTAAGAAAATAACCTGAAAATAGCGCATTCAACGAAACAAACAAAGAAACTTTTCTGCTTTATAATAAATATTAGTATATTAATTAGTATAGATTACAGCCAAGTTATTAAAAACTATTCTTCTTAAATTGATTTATTTTATTGTGGCCAGGCATCGTTAATTGTAGTATTAAAATAGTTGATGGTGATAAATATTACATAGTGACAGCCATAAAACATACATGTCGTGAAAAGACATCACAGAAACTCCAACGTAGAAATTCAAGACGTGCTAGATGGCCGCCTACTAAAGGTTGATATTTCAGCTGTCGACCTCGATCTCGTAGTTTTTACTGCACGTAGCGGTGAACGTGAAGGTCAGAGGAACTGGCACTCCATACTATCATATTTATTCGACTATATAAGTACGTACAGAGTTTTACTTTTACTACGTGTTGCAGGAATGAGACTTGAACATAAATGTAGGTGAACTGTACGCTCCTACCAACACTGTTGGAAACGCAAGCGTAATAGTACATTATGATATAAGTGCGGTAACTTGAAAATTTCAGCCGAGGCGATATTGGCTTGCCCGAGCCGTACGAGTACGCCGTGGCGAGGGCTAAAAAGAAGCAGAGGCTGTAATTATCAAAGCGCACGTATATGTCATACGACGTTTTATAACATATTTGCGAGGAAATAAATAAAACAATACAGCGAAAAGAAAAAGCGCGCGGAATAATTATTACTTGTTCACAAATTTGCGATGCGCGCGTATCAGCGCTTTTTTTTTAAGGCAATGGCACAAAATACAGCCAGTATTACTAATAAAGTAAATTAATATTTTTGTGTTTTTGATACAGATAAATGGTTGTCATTTATTGTCAAAATTAATTAAATTAAAGAATTGAATGTTAATTTATTATATTTTATCTTCCAAAGTTAATTTTATTCATAAAATGTTTACCACACTTTTCTGACATAAAAATTCTTTGCTAAGATTTTAAAAAGTACCGTTCGTTTTAGACGGAGAATCTTGATAAACCGTGCGTTTTACATTACATTACCGCATAAGCACGTAATGAGATACATTACGATATTGAAATTGGTGAAATGAGACCCTTTACGAGCAAATGTGTTATAAATAAATAATAGTTATTTGTTATACAGAAGTGCAAAGTTGTTTTTTAACCGCGTGCTCAATTTTGATGACCGAGCAAGCGAAAGATTCTAAAATTGAGTCACGAGCGAAGCGAGTGATTGAACATAGAATCTTGAGCGTTAGCGAGGGAATCAAAAGAGCACGAGGTGAAAAATCTTTGCACTCGAGTGCAACACGTAACTTTTCATCCCACCTCAGCGAGGAAATGGATAAACGCAAAAAAAAATCCACATTATTAACAAATTCAGTTAATTCTGTTGGCGTCAAATAAACTTCCTCGTCGCTAGATAATGAGTGGTCATTTTAGGTTTTTCACTCGTTTTCAAGTTGGATTCCTTGTTTTTAACCTAAGGTGTTAACAATATGACGCGAAAAGAAAATGGCGCCCGCCAAACATACCTATTAAAAAAGTACACCAAGAAGGTTCCGAGTCTGAGTTCTTAACAAATTAAAAAAAAATTGTATGATAAATTCGGCACCATAGACGTAGAAGTAAATAGGTTTAATGATGTTTTGAATTCGCATGCTTAGTGCACACGATGTTCTAAATTCAAATTTACTTTACCCTCATGACGATAAAAACGGCTTTTGCACTCAGATATCGAAGAGCAAAAATACTCTTTCCGAGATGGGGGGATGAAATAGTTATTTGTGCAACAAGAGAGCAAAGTGAGTTTTTGCTGCGAGTGTTTATTTTGAATCACGAGTAAGCGAAGGATTCTATAGTCGAATCACGAGCGTAGCGAGTGATTCTAGGTTAGAATCCTGAGCGTAGCGAGGGATTCAAAGACACGAGATGCAAATAACTTTGGTCTCGTGTAACACACACAACTTTTCACCTCAGCAGCGAGAACATAAACCTAAACCATACGAAACAGTACATTCAACAACATACATACAACTACAACATACTAAACAACATAGTGAGATATAAATAATGAATGGATATTAAATAATGTACAGATGTCAGACAGGCAGGAAGTTTTATTCTGCATTTTTACATTATGCTTCAATTCTACGGGTGATAAATAAATAGCAGACTTCGTCACTGGACTCACTCATATCTATGTATTATTATTATCTTAATCATCATTATTATCATCTCAGTCGAAAGACGCACACTGCTGGACATATGCCTCCCCCATGAGTCGCCATATAACACACACACATACACACATTGCGTATTATCTTAATATTCAAATTTTATTGTACTTTGTAGCTAGCGTACATTGACCTAACCATTACCTAGCGTAACAGAGAATTTTAGAACAATAAATATTCTGACCCCGCTATTTTTTTAAATGCGTTCTGAAACTACACTCGCGGTATTCTGTCTCAATATTAAAGATTGGTAAAACTATAAATAAATAAGTAGATACTTGATAAACTTCGTATTGTTTTCTTCAACATTATTCATCTTGATTTAATTGTAAAAAAATATAATTCGATTATTTGAAATGCAACATTTTTTTATTTAAAACCTAAACACGTAATAAACAATATTACGATTATCGATTTACAATATCGGTATCCGAACGTTTTACTGTTTTTTTTTCTTTTTGTGCCCACTAGTTATGGAATTTGAAAATCGAACTTCGAATCGACTTGTTTCTATCTCTTGCTTTTTTTGTATCGAAGTGAAAGTGACAGAACAAAGTGAAGTTGAAATCTTTCAAATTTTGTGAGTAGACTTGCACAGTTCTCGATATTTAAAAAAAAATAATTAAAAAGTTACTTTGTCTCACGCTCGCAGCAAAATCGAATTTTGCACACAGTCTGTAAACAGCAAAACCTGCTTGTTTGAGGTGCTGAGGTGAAAAAACAATTTCATTCTTAGAAATAAGTTGGTATAACAAACTACGAGGCCTGTATTAAATTTTTCTTATAAATACTTTACTATTTGGATAAAAGATTTCCTAATTTAACAGCGGGAATGCGCCGATATTTAGTTTAAAGAAGGTACGTAACATTTTCGATATTGACGACAAACTGAAAAAGATAAATCGGATGGGAATATTTATTTACAAAATTGGTTTATTTTATTTTCATGCACTGATATAATAACAGTTTTGTGAGCACTAAATTTCATAAATCACATTAAACATTTATGAAAACGTGTCGTTGAAATACAATAACGTTTGATGTGATTTTTCATCAGGTATAAAATAATAAAATTCGTACAATAAATACAGGAATGTTCAGAAATATTTAAAGCGCTAATATTTGTTTGGTTTCGTTCACACGGGTTGTCCGTAATCCCTGAGCAAATAAACTCTATAAGTAATATGTCTAACGTGTTTGACGAAAAAAGAATTCGTATTGCTCGTGAAGCAAACTTGTTAGTTCATAAATATTATAATGTCGTGTGCTATAAACACTGACAGTTGTAGTTGGAAAAAGGATAGGCAGATGATGTACCTAAGCGGATTTCATGCCACGAGGCATTTTCGACCAGTCAACCTTTACGCAAAGACGGACAGCGTTGTGATACAGAACAAATAAATCAATAAAATACCATTTTGTTAACATTTATTGAAATACATAAGTAGGAACATACTAAGACATATACAAGTTTAAACGTTAAAACAGATTAAATGAAATAAACTAAATACATAAAAAAACTATGTTAGTCCAAAATACGAGGATCCTTATATATAGTCATTGTATCCGTATAGTTCTAACATTCAGTTCTACTAGTATGACTAAACGGAGAAAAGAATCCGTTTATTTCTACTAGTAGGGCAGACTATCCGTTCTGTCCTACTGTGTAACTACTAGTAGAAATTAACGTAGAAACAACACATTAAGTTCGTGTTGTTCTACGACGAGTTCTACTGATGAGACTGAACAGTAGCTTGAAAATGTAAGTACTTATTTACTATGACTACTAATTACTAAAATGATGATGATTGAGTGACGATTCTCAATACGTTCTCTTGGTTTCAAAATATACTTTTGCCCTGGAACGAAAAAGTTACAGGCTTATAAATTCGTGTCATGGCCAGTTTAGTTTATAAACGTTTGGTACAATATATAAACTAGATTTGTTTGTCAAACGAACCCACAAACCGCACACTCCATATTTCATACCTAGATTTAAACAAAGTCCTGGATTATCACCTAGCACAATAGTATCCCGCTTCAAAAGTTAACTGGACAGAGCATGTTGCAAACAAACAAGTGACGGATGCTACTGTAACACTGAAGCGGAGTGGACTGGTTTCACCGCAACTGTTGGTTACTAAATATTCTGTTTGAAACAGAGAAATAATACAATTTGAAACTCAACTACACTTCTGAAACGTTTCAATTATTACAATTTAATATTAACATAGAATAGAATTGAATAGAATATAATAGAAGAGAATAGAATAAAATAGAATATAATAGTATAGAATAGAATATAATATACTATATTGTATACGATAGTTAAAACTACAATATTGCTAATTCTATGGTTACAACGGCGGTCTCATCGCTGACCTTCCAGGCTTACTTTGGATGGACTTTACTTTGTAATTATTTTGAAAATTTAGGCTCTCATTGTTTTATTATAAGCTCCTTAGCTAATCACAAGAGCGGAGTAAAGTAGGTAATTGATATACAAAAGTCGAAGCGAGATTTTTACATAAAACCGCAGTTTAGCTAAAAGAAACACCACAAATTAATTAATTAACATCCTATTCTTATCCCTAACTATTTCGGTTAGCTTCCAATATAAGCCGAAGTAACAGAAAATCAGTATTCTACACGACAAAGGACAACAAGGCTGATAATTAAGATTTATATTAACACAAAAACCTCGTGTCTGTGTTCGTAAATTGGCCTAAAATGTGTCGTATCGATCTCGACATCTATTTCTATCTCGTTAGCGTCTAGTTTATTGTGGAGTTGTAACTTTACTGCTGACATAACCGTCCTCGTAATTTTACATCCCTTTATCTCATCGAGCAGAACTTTGCGATACCTTTGTCTACTACATTCACTAACTTTGGGCAGATAATGTGGTTGAATACAGTTTGCTCAAAATATAAGCTTCCCTTTCATTTCATTGGGCAATTCACACCAATTTATGGACGAAGGCTTTTAATAGTTTTTTTTTAATAAATATACAGTTACAGTTTACATTTTATTGAAATGGTTTCGTTTAAATCATTTCAGTATTCAACATTCACGGTTCGACACGTGCACGTAGTTATGAATATTAAATATTAACGTGAATATTGAATTTTGCGGGAATGATATTCGATTTTAAACAAAAGGAGAAAGATTCACGAGATTTGTACTACCTAACTCGTCGAAACGTTAGGGTTACTAGAATCTTGATGTATAACAATATCGTGATTATAACTTACCCTAAAGTTATACTAAGGAGTTGTCTTGACAGGCGGATGTTTATGCTTAGCCAGTGCAAAACGTTTGGAAAGGCAACTTGTAATAGACAACGGCAACTATTTAGACGTAATTCAAGGAGAAAGAATCCAGCACGAAGTTTTGCAAACTAATCCAATTAGAGGGTGAACGAGAGACGTCTGGTGCACTCACTTTGTTCCCTTCTCCCAACGGACCACGGGAACGTTTTGTATCAGTTAGCTTATTACATTTTACTAAAATCATATACCTATGTGAGCAATAAATTAACAAGACAAAGGTAATTTTATTTCGAGATAAATATCGGAGTGAAACTTACAACTCAAATTAAAAACTTTACCTCAAGCAAACGTTTCTAGAGAACATAAACTATTATATTTGAAAATGAAGTCTACAAACCATATGTAACCGAAACTCTCCGAACTACAATAATAAAAGACCCACAAACTTAGTCCATTTACAATAACAAGAAACCGAGATATGAATCTAGGAAACAGTGGAAGCTTATGCTAATTAAATTAGTTTGGTTTCTAAGTTATAAGTCCGGTCTGGTCGATAGCTGACCAAGATGCTCACTTGCAACCAACTGTGAGATCACAAACTATTTGCTTCGTTTAGTATTCCAACCCGGCAACTTAGTAATAGCACGGATAAAATATATTGCTATTCAGGCATCTCTCAGAAGATACATATTAAAAACTAGTAATATTAATCACTAACAAAACTGTTTACGCGAAGCAATATTCTATAAAAACATGTACTCATCAGAATATCAAAGGCAACATATAATTATTAAGGTCGATATTGCTTTAACATGTGCCTGCTACAGACGTTTTGTCTAAATTGACTTTTCGTCCATTGAATTATGTTTTTGTCCCGAGCCAAGGGCGACGCCGAGGAAATTACGTGCTCACCTACTTATTTTTATACTGATGATCTTTTGAAATGGTTTGATCAAAAGGACGTTATTGTTACGTAACCTTAGCTACTCACGCACACGAACACTTTGAGGATAACTTTAGAATGAAAGTGAGAGTGTTTCTGTGGTGATCGTTGTCAGTTCCAAAGTCGTTGGAGGTGTCAAACGTCGGCTTGTTGTTCCCAGGACAGACAAACTCCAACAACTTCGGCAAGTTTGCGCCTGTCTGCCCCTACGACACCTCAGAATTTTAAACAAGCGCCAGGTGAACGAGTTTACTGTAAAATATTTAAGAAATAACTCGCTAAGATTTCTTGTTGCGAATTTTCAAGATATTCAGAACATATTTTGAATATGGCGGCTTGGAAACCAAACTTTTGATTACTTACACGTGAATAAAAGTAGATATATAAGTTTTGATACGATTTAATAACAATTTTATAGAAGAAGAAGTTGCTTATCTCTAGCCGAAGCAACGTTTGCAAAGCAATATTGTTGTTGTTGTTGTTTTGAATGTGGGTACTTGAGTGTATTAAATTAATAGATACGCCTATGTTCCACTCAATTAACGCAAAAACAAAGTCACAACGACTGTTCTTTGTCACAGATGCGAGCCAAACAACGGTATTAAATAACGCGGTATCTGTAGGGAAATGCGCTGCGATACCATCGCAACCCGTTGCCAAATTACACCCTTGTTGCGTTTTACAATAGCCACGAGGGTAGGGGTAGTGGCAGACTACCTACCAACTCACATAAAAACAGATAATTGCGTGTAGGTAATTACAATTAAAATTTTCGGCGCGCACGTAAATAATTTTGTGTCCATTTTCGCAGTACAAAAAAACAAAATAAGTTTAACATTGTTCATACTCGCACGTTTTCTAATAAGACAGCAAAAATATGAATCTGCTTTTACGAGAGAACAATTTACTCGTAAAGATAACATAGTTAAAATAAATCTTCATTACATTAAACCCGAGCTGTTCTCATATTTTCAAACGGGACGGTTTTAACGTTCTCACCTCTTGCGGTAAGCGGGTGTGCAACAAATTTTCCGAATAATAGTGTGAAGAAAAAATGTAGCCGGTAAAAACGGTAATATAGGAGAGGAAAAGGATAAAATATATGGTGCCTTAAAGTATCTCCGTTGGTAATATGAAATGTTTAATTTATAGCAGTGTTTACTTTATATCCACTCTGCGAAACTTAGTTTACGTAAGAAGATGAAAATATAAATATTTTCATGGAGTAGGGAAGTCTATTTGATGGTTTATGTTACTTAGTTAAGAGCAATTAATGCTGGTTGGTAATGAACATTTATAACTGATGGTTCTCTTGGTGGTTTACGCTGAGGGCAAGAGTTTGTTCAGAATTAGACTGATTTAATGGATAATATGTAGATTTGGAATGGGTTTGCGTATGGTGGTAGTTCAACTTATGCTGAACGATTATTTTTAGCTAGAAAATGCACACAAGTTCGTTCTTCGGAATTGTTTAAAAGGCATTAACTATGAAACATTGCCTTTATTAGGTACACCACTAATAAATCAACCCCATTTATTTTTGGGGTCCGTGCAGCATGCCTTCTTCTTCCGTCTTCTCTATTATTCGCCATTTCAGCAGACACCGCCTTCCTAGCCATATCATCCTTCACAATCCATTCATCGTTTCTTTAGTCTTCTTCTACTCTTATAGCCATCTTAATTCATACTCAACAAAAATTACAAAAACCTTGTATTTGTATTATTTTCCCTTCGTATGTGAAGCCCGACCGAATCGGTCTGACGCCATTGTTTTGCTATTCGGACTCGCCCATGAAGGGTTCCGTAGCAGCAAATAAGTAAAATTGAATGTTTATTTTTATATTTGAGTAGATTGAATGAAAGGTAAATTGCGGTTTACGATCTATGACGATCTCGTTCAAACCAATTTTCAGTGGAAGTATACATGGTAATGTATAATATATATTTTTGCTTAGTTTTATCATTCTCTTATTTTGGGAGTTACAGTGGGGGAGGGGCACATTTTACCGCTTTTGTCTCTCACGCAAACCATTCACTTTAGAAAAAAATGATCTTAGAAACTTCTATATCATTTTTGAAGATCTATCCATAGATACCCCACACGTACCACACGATCTTATAGTTTCGGAAAAAAGTGGCTGTGGAATATGGACGGACAGCCAGACAGACAGCCATGGCGAATCCATAAGGCGCGGGACAAACACGAGTGGCGTATAGCATTTGACGGTGGCGCGGCGCTGGCGAGGTGATGGCGTGGCGCCGCCGGCGTAGCGCAGAACAGGTGCGCTAATGGCGCCTTAACGGCGTGGCGCGGCGTATGCTAGTCTTTAAAGTCTAAATTGTTACGCATTTTCGCTGTCTTGTTCCCGCCCTGTGCATGCCACTGCTAACTACGAGTGCGCGGACGGCGAGGAAGTGGCGCCCGCGCCGCGCCAGCGCCACGCCAGCGCCACGCCATCTCAGTTTGTGTCGCACCACACCCTTTTCTATACATTTTGTATGAAATATCAAAGAAGTGGCGCCAAGCCACCACCTCGCCAGCGCCGCGCCACCGCCATACGTCACCTGTATATGACCCGCGCTTAAGGGTTCCGTTTTTTGCCATTTTGGCCACGGAACCTTAAAAAAGGTTACATTTAGCATTGAGTATTAAAAACCTATAATGTTTACGCTTTTGGGGCACAAGCCTCCTCTCTTTGAAGAAAGAATAAACCGTAGTGCACCACGTGAGGTGTTATATTAATTTGATCTCTCCATTTCACATTTCAAAAGAACGACATAATAGTTTTAAGTCAACCATCTTCAGTTTCTATATAAACAGTCCATTAATGTACACTTGCTTAGTAATGTCGTACTGTTAGTATAACCCTTTTTTAAGAAAGACCTTTCTGAGTCTGAGGTCGAAGTTCGTTTGGCACGTACGGACGACGACCAATCAAGCTAAATGAACAAGCATAAGCGGGTCGCTTACAATATGGGAAATCTATACAAAGCAAGGCCATGTTATACTGGAATATATAGCTTGATATGTTGCCTAGTGTACCTTTTAGTACGACCTGTCCTGACTCACCTAAACGTTCAGCGGTGACCTAAACATAGGTCTGGAGATATATTACTACAGATTTAGGGCTCATTTACAGGAGAAGAGTTTCTCGTCTGTCAAAAGACGAAAATGTCTAACGAGATTCGCCAAGCGATTATAGCGCTCATGAGTTTGTTCTCGCGAGGAAAAAAATAACAAAATCCTGAAACAGAAATTCGAATACAATAAATGTCGTAGGTACGAGACTCTGGAGAGATGACAACTGGAAATAAGTTTTCTTGTTCCTATGGACAATAAGACACTGTTAATTTCGAAGCGATATGAGATTTTGAACATACTACAATCGTTTTGCACTGTTATCATGAACCAACTATTTATTTCGTTTCAATAATCGCCTTCGAGGCGAGATATTTTCCTCCTACGACTGACCTCTGAGACATCTCTTTCACGTAGCTTAAATCTAATTACTAATATTTTGTAAATATAATTAGTCACGCACAAGGTGTAAAACAGAAACTGAGCCAGTACTTACTTACATAGCTTGTCAAAACAAGGTTTTGCTGGCATCGAATGGATAATGAGATTGTTTTAATTCGGTGAACTTCTCCACAGCTTTTGCGGCATCCTTTTAACTTGCTAATCAGCTTATCTCATGAATTTGTGTACGTAAGTAGATACCGACAGTCGGATCTACTTTCTGTTTTGATAACCTTGTCATTAACTTTAACTCAGGTGCAGCTCAAAGCAGTCGATTATAAATTTGAGAACTAAATACGATCTCATGATTCTCTTTCAAGTAATCGTTCACGTCGATATTTTGTAAGGCTCACCCTTCTCAAGATATTTGGCGAAATTGGCTTTCCTTACTAGCTTACTGAAGTCGTCATATTAATCAGACAACCCCTTTTTGTGTAAATAGTTGTAAAGTTACGAAAATATGTCTGTTTAGTATATTAGAAACTGAAAAATACTCGTAAATTAGTATGCATTTATTAGTTAAAAAAGAGAATTACTAATCACGTTATTTTAGCTAAATGGATTGATACTAAAGTAAATTTTCTTAAAAGAACTTTGTTTCTTCATCTAAGCAAAGTTTTTCTACACAAGCCTAGATTCATATCTAAAGTCAACGTAATTTACCTAAGTCACGTCTTGGTGTCTCGCTCAGCTTTTTACTTTGACACTGAAAAGATGGCGGAGTTTACTTTCAGTAATGTAATGTATACCCACCTCATTTTACACATCGGTGGCATTTATGTACATCTTCGGTTCATACGATTTATTCAGTTCATTTAGTTTTACAAATGCGTGCTTGTTAAAGCGCTTACTTTCTTTGATATATTTTAGGGTAAAAAGCAAATTCCATTGTTTTCAATTAGTGTGTTTGTTGCGGGGTAACTGCGTAATGCCATGCTATTCAGTTTGACAATTCAAAAATATCATATTCATCGCGTAATTTACGTTGCCGAGTAATGGGGTATCGTATTACCCAGTACTAGCTGTTTTATGGAGGTCAGATAGGCAGTCGCTCCATATAAAATAATGGTATTCAGCTGCATTCAGTTAGACTGGAAGCCGACCCCGATACACTTGTGAAAAAGGTAGGCAGTTGATGAATTAACGTTGTCGAGTACTTAGACGATTTTGAGCAAAATTATAATTAGTGGAGCGATGGTGCGCAGTATACTAGGTGTTATGTTAACGGGTCGTGTTCAAAACACATGTTAAACTGGACTGGATATGTCTGCCGCATTCCGCCAGATAACCTGTGGTCCAAAATAACAGGAAACAGTGAGGCGGAGTCGCATCAAGTTACGAAGGAGATTATGGGCCGAACTGGACAGGTTCCTTCAGTACCAAGTAAAAAAAGAGGTTCTCTATCGTGTCACCTAACTTTTTAATCCATAATCTAAAATGTCATAATATTTTTTGTCCTAATCAACATTGGTCCGAATGATAATTTAGCCGAACTTTAAATCACATAATATCATATGCCATAAAGTTGAAATCCCTAAATATAATATGTCCTAAATCCGTTTATCATAAGTATTACAATCAATAATATACAAAAGACATAAAACCGTTTTCAATAAACGTCGTAAGTCCTATTCTTAGAACTAATTTGTCTTACAAAGTTTTTACAATTAATTTCTGTCAGGCGTTACATAGATCAGAGCACGCAATATGTTTTTTTTCTTGTACCGACTTGTTTTGAGATGCACGCATGTATGTAGGCGATGACCTGCAATGCAAGCAAATATGCAACAAGCATGCGGCACGCATGTAGCAAGCATGCAGGAAGCATACAGCAAGCAAGCAAGCATGCAGCAAGCAAGCATGTAACAAGCAAGCATGCAGCAAGCAAGCGTGCATCATGCAAGCAAGCATACAGTATGCAAGCAAGCATGCAGCATGCAAACGAGCGAGCATCATGCAGCAAGCATGGTTTCTGTCACGGCTCTGGCGCTGCGGGGCTCCGGCGGCCTCACGCGAGCTTATCGTCGCAGATGGATTTAAGTAGTGCAGCGCAGTGTTACAACTGCCTGCTCCTTAACTCGCGGCCCACCTCGCCCCTTCGCGCCTACGCGATTTTAAATTACACTCTTGGGGTAGGGCAGACAAGGGTACTCCCTTGATTTGCCTAAAATTATTTGTCCGAAAATCATTATCCATAACACGTTTGCTATAAACTTCAGTAACCATAATGTTCAAAACACCGAAATTATGTTTTACATAACTAACTTTACTTCTAATACTATTTTGTTATAATATCGAATACTATAATAATTGAATCTCCTAATTTTACATGACATAAAGTCGTATGTCCTAAATATTGTATTGCACATAATGTGTATGATTCCGAATGGTCATTTATAAATTGTTAGTCGCTAAAAAAAATCCTAAACGTTAGGTTTTAGTGACAGAAACGAATTGCTGTAAATCCGACTCCACGCAGTCTTGTCTGCCCTACCCCAAGAGTGTTATTTAAAATCGCGTAGGCGCGGAGGGGCGAGGCGGGCCGCGAGTTGAGGAGCAGGTGGTTGTAACACTCCCCGCCGCGGCTGAGGCTGGCCGGCGAAGCCGGTCAGCAAGCCGAAGCTGCGGTGGTGAGCGTTAAACCCATCTGCGACGATAAGCTCGCGTGAGGCCGCCGGAGCCCCGCAGTGCCGGAGCCGTGACAGAAACCATGCCTGCTGCATGATGCTTGCTCGTTTGCATGCTACATGCTTGCTTGCATACTGTATGCTTGCTTGCATGCTGCACGCTTGCTTGCATGCTTGCTTGTTGCATGCTTGTTTGCTGCATGCTTGCTTGCTGTATGCTTGCTTGCTCCATGCTTGCTTGCTTGCTTGCCGCATGCTTGCTACATGCGAGCTGCATGCTTGCTGGCGTTACGTGCTTGCTACATGCGTGCTGCATGCGTGCTGCATGCGTGCCGCATGCTTGCTGCATGCTTGCTACATGCGAGCTGCATGCTTGCTTGCTACATGCTTGCTACATGCGAGCTGCATGCTTGCTTGCATTATGTGCTTGCTGCATGCGTGCTGCATGCTTGCTGCATGCTTGCTGCATGCTTGCTGCATGCTTGCTTGCATTGCATGCTTGCTTGCTACATGCTTGCAAGCTTGCTGTATGCGTGCCGCATGTTTGCCACATGCGTGCCGCATGCTTGCTGCATGCTTGCTTGCATTGCAGGTCAACGCCTACATACGATTGAACATTTACTTAGAATGGGACTTATGACTTTTATTGAAAACGATTTTATGTCTTTTGTATATTATTGATTGTAATACTTATGACAAACGGATTTAGGGCTTATTATATTTAGGGATTTCAACTTTATGGCATATGATATTATGTGATTTAAAGTTCGGGTAAATTATCATTCGGACGAATGATGATTATGACAAAAAACATTATGTCATTTTAGATTATGGATTAAAAAGTTAGGTAATACGATAGAGAACCCAGACAAGACTTCATGGAGTCGGATTTACAGCGATTCGTTTCTCTCACTAAAACCTAACTTTTAGGGATTTTTTTAGCGACTAACAATTCATAAATAACCATTCGGAATCATGCACATTATGTGATACAATACTTAGGACATAAGACTTTAAGTCATGTAAAATTAGGAGATTTAATTATTATAGTATTCGATATTATGACAAAATAGTATTAGAAGTAAAGATAGTTATATAAAACAAAATTTCGGTATTTTGAACATTATGGTTACTGAATTTTATATCAAGCGTGTTATGGATATTGATGTTCGGACAAAAAAAAATCGGACGGTGGTGAGCGTTAAACCCATCTGCGACGGTAAGCCGGGAGCTTACCGTCGGGGTAGGGCGCCGGAGCCCCGCAGCGCCGGAGCTGTGACGGAAAAGATGCCTACTGCATGATGCTTGCTTGTTTGCATGCTGCATGCTAGCTTGCATACTGTATGCTTGCTCGCATGCTGCATGTTTGCTTGCATGCTCGCATGCTGTATGTTTTCTTGCATGCTTGCTTGCTGTATGCTTGCTGCATGCTTGCTGCATGCTTGCTTGCTTGCTGCATGCTTGCTTGCTTGCTGTATGCTTACCACATGCTTGTTACATGAGTGCCGCATGCTTGCTTGCATTGCAGGTCAACGCCTACATACGATCCAACATTTGGAGCACAAGAGAATTAATCAAAATGGTGCAGAAGCTTGGCGTAATAGAATGGATCTTCTGGTAAATAAGCCTAAATCAGGCTTCTATCATTTGTCGAATTATCTAAGTAACGCCTGACAGAAGTTTATAGCAAAAACTTTTGTAATACTGTAAATTAGTTCCAAGAATAGGACTTATGACCTTTATTGAAAACGGTTTTATGTCTTTTGTATATTATTGATTGTAATACTTATGACAAACGGATTTAGGGCACATTATATTCAGGGATTTCAACTTTATGGCATATGATATTATGTGATATAAAGTTCGGGTAAATTATCATTCGGACAAATGATGATTAGGACAAAAAAATATTATGACATTTTAGATTGTGGATTAAAAAGTTAAGAAACACGATAGAGAACCTTAATAGTCATGATAGATTATTATGATATGCAAGGGTCAGTGTTCGAATACGTTACAAAGAGTATATAAGTGTAGTCAATATTCATCAAAAGGAACTATAAAATTTTAACCGCCATGATTAGAACACTTGCCTGTCATAAAGCTGAACTACTTATATAAAAACTTACAGAATCACTTTTTTCTGTCCTCTTTAATAAACTTCTCATTCATCTTATTTTGAAGCTTGGGCTTGATTTTATAATCTCTAGTGTTTTAAATAAAATACGGATTCCAGTTTCTGATAACTTATTATGTTGAATATGGAGATTAGCTAAAAATCGCAAAAATGTCAAGAAATCAAAAGGACTTACCTTTTGATTTCTTGACATCAAAAGAGATTCAAAGTAATGTCAACTTCATTATTAGTGTCCGTGAACGTGTTAAAATAAAAGCAACTACCGTAATGAAAATATGCGAGAGACGCTAAAATATGAATACTAAAATAAGTAAATACCTACATGCATAATGTACGCAGGGTGTATCGAGTGGTTTTTCACACGAGCAACCGCTGTAGAGCCCTCGTGATAGGGGCGCACGGCCACTTTAACAGTAAATGCAGGCGCGTTATTGAGCTACAAAGTGCTCCTACGTCAGCTTTAAAAGGCTCGTCAAGCTTAAGCTTAAGTTAAAATAAAAATACCTTAAAATGATGCGACTTTACAAAATGACGGTTATTTAAAAAAAGAAGTGTCGGTAACTGACATAAGTGACAATAACAAATTGCAAAAGCATGGAAGTAATAGTTACTATCAAAATACGCAAAACAAAACCAAGATAATTCATCTAGATAGATGTTCTGATCACTTGTTCGGTAACGACTAAAATTGCCGAATTCTCGTATTTCTACGTAGAATCAATGAAAATAACACATATTATTCGGAACACGTGTCTTGACGTTAACACCGAATGACGTGAAGCACTAAAAGCGACATAATGTACTACAATATGACGTGAAATAAAATATTATCTTGGGACATAAATATGATGTCATTGCCAATTTTTAGCAAAGTGACATCATATGAGTGTGTGAAGTAATATGCTCTGAAATGCTCATAAGGTAATAAATAGTATTACGTAAACTATCAAATAGCCATGTTTACCGTTTTATGATCGGTGTTCACAGTTCCACTATCAATAAGAGGACGAAAAGGAAAAGATTTGAATTTAGTTTTCGAATGTTTAACATTTTTCCCTTAAATTTTCAGACTCGGCGGTCATTCACAGAGCTTTCTAACAATACTGAGATTCGTTTGAACACCTAAATAGAATGAATCCTCTATTATAGTGCAGTGAGGTAAAATTCCTGGCGATATTGTGAGTAGTGCGGCTCGGGCCGTCCGGCGCACACAGGGTTAACTTAGAGCTGAGAACACAATGGACTCCTGGGACACGTCACGTCGTACACGTGCCTTGACAATCGTCTGATTAGGATCTCATGCCCTCTCTCCTTTAGCTCACACCGGTATGTATTTGCTGATTGATATACCGGAGCTGTGAGACACGTGCATCTGCCTGTATTTGGTGTTACGGGTAAATAGCGCAAGGCAATATTAGGTACACTGGATATTGTGCGGAATATACGATATTTATCTATAAAATCATCTTATATTACGCATGAAATCTCCAAAGAGTACAAGTATATCTACAGTACTAATATTTTGCCAGTTTTCTGTCTTTTATTTTCTAAAATCTTTTCAGTAAAAGGCTTGTCATGGCCATATGGCACTTATGTTGTGATGAATGTGTCTGTATGTACTGATATCAGATGTGTTGATTCATTCGTTTCTTTTTCCAGTTCCAATATTGTTTTACTGTTTAAAAAGAATCATCTCATTTTTTGGAAAGCCATTGTTTTACTGGATTTATTGGAATTATTTCTGGTATGAGGATAAAATGTTAATTCGTGGAAAGATTCAACTACGCGTATGGTCCATTTTTTTAAATTAAACAGCGTATAAAATTCCTCGTTATATAAATAACGTGATAATAATAATACCAGCCTATTACTGTCCCACTGTTGGGGCTGCTGTCCCTCTTCTCAAAATTGAGAGAGAAAATGTTGAGAAAATTCCTTGTCACTGATTGAATGAGGCAAACTGCAGGACAGCATGAAAATCGCTGACTTATTTGACTTCATTTACATATTTTAATTTATAGGCTGGTCAAAGCAGGTTATAGATCGCGTGTTCATAGCTTAGTCCCAATCTAACCAATAAGGTCATACTATTTTAAAATATAATGACGTTGACAGATTATCAACCAATGACGATGCTTGATACAAGCTATGTTAGTGCTATTAAATTGACAGTTTCCTTCCTAATTAATTATGAAGTTTGAGTTTGGAACGTGAAGAATATAGGAAACATTGTAGCTTTTCTCTAATTGCAGAATTTTATTCATATCTATTGGTGATCGACTAAGTGCTTGTCGAAAAAATCTAAATCAAATTTGGAATGTAGTATTATCGATTCAAAAATCGTTCGAATTTATGTTACTTTTGCGCTTTCGTGCATGCTAGTTCTTGCCTCTACTTCACTTTCACAGACAACGTGGATTTTCTGAAATTATAAAATCACAAGGTGGCAGCACTGGCGCAAGGTCTAGACATCTATCAAAATACACGAGCTCTTGTAGTTTACGATTTCTTTTTTAATCACTACTAAAATGCCTTAGTGTTGTGCTGCTTAAGTTACCTTTTATTAATGTGGCCGTATAAGTTACCTTTCATTGAGTTTTTCCTTGTACCACTGACTATTGCAGTACTAAGCAGCTTAATCTTTAGTTAGTCAGCTACTATCCGTAATCCATATTTATATTGTAAAACAGTCCAAATATGATCAAATTTCGGTAAAAAGTTTCACTTGCATACAATTCAGTACAACTGACAATTTGTTTATACGTAGCGACATCTGGTGTCAGATAAAATCCCTCATTTCACGACTTCTGTCAATGTAACTTTGCGCCAAATGAACCGTGATATAATAGGTTATTTTAATCTGTCAAGTTGCACGATAATGGCTCTCGGTCGTGGGCTCGTCGGTCAGCGGTGGAGCACCGCGTGCAAGTGTGGTTGACGTGGGGAGGCCGACAGTTGTGCATTCCCCGAGAGCATAATATGCCAATGTCATGCAGCATTTCATATAAATGTCGAAAAGTCGTACTACCAATAGGTGAACAAAAATAAGATGTTTTCTGATGGCGATTAATGGCTATTGGAAGGTAAAATAGCACACACTGAGATTAGTTTAGAACATGTATTTCAATCATAACCAAAAACTTTTTCTTTGAAGAATCCAGTATAAAACCTCTTCACCACAAATAAAAATGAAAAATGGTAGCTCTCCAATAAATGGGCTAAAAAGAACAACAAAGTTTTCGTAAGGCACCGTAACGTATCGAAAAGCCGTCAAAGAGCTAATATAGATGGTTAAGATAAGATAAGATTTATTTATTTCTGAGTATATGGTACATTATGTTAGCTTTCGAAGCACATTCCGCGCAGCTTTCTTCTGGCTACGTCTCGATGAAGGCAAATTGCAAGTCTGTTTTATCACGGAGAAGATAAAATCGCCTGTATTGAGGTAATCAGAGAAACATATGAGACTTGAATCAATTTAGACCAATAATTTATTCTTGAAATTACTTCTGTAGAAACACTCAGCAGGTAACTGATTTCCAAGAGAATTTTGCAGACAGCAGTAGTATTTATTTATTTAGTCAAGCTCTACGAATAAATTCCTGTGAAAAGAATAAAAACACGGAGGAGCAAGGCTGTAAAGGTGCGCGTGACAGCGTGACAATATAATAAAGATTTCAATCTAACCATAAATATAGTGATGCTAAAAGCCAGCATCTCTGCGTCACCTTTTACGACATCCACGGGAGTGAAGGAATCCCCTTTTCGATTAACATTTTTGTTGCTTTAAAATGGTCGACCTCCACGACTTTTAAATTGAGTGAGTCTTTTCCCGTCGGACAATAAATGTAAATCACGTCATTGAACTATATTGGACAGTGTGCAGTGTGCCCATTGAATGCAGTCGGTGCATGGTAAGCACAATGCTTTTCGTTCAATTCATTCATTCGCTATTGAATCACTATTCGATTGTCCCCAACTTGGACGTTTTTACATAAATTTTATGAATAAACTTCCGTTTACATTATTTTCTGATTCACTTTGCTACTACTTTGTTTGCTTTGGGTAAGTGGTTTTCTTTGTGTTTGTAAATTAGTTTCTGTTATTAAGTTAAAGCTTTCTAGGTCATATTGTTAATGAGATTAGGTATAGTTAGGTAGGTATGTGTTGTATTGTGGTATCGTAGATTGGCTAGATTGGGTTTTCTTCGTTCTTTAATTAAATTGTTTTGTTAAACTAAAGAAAGTAATTTATATACAGTTTTATCAGTTGTGCCCAATCGTTTTCTTAGAAATATTATGGTAGAAAAACGTAATTAAACTTGTATGATATAGTGTTTATTGTTATTTTTGCTTTATGTTGTAAACGTCCATTTATATGGATTAGAACAAATGTAAAAGGATCGATAGCCTGTTAGCCTATTTCATGAAAACTGAATGAGCTAAAAAGCAATGAAATTACAGTGATCTTATTTGAATTGATACGGAAAGTAACAAAGAAAATTACCATCTACACGGATGTAGGAAAATGAACCGAGGCATATTCGTGATAGATAAATATGATAATTCGAATTCAGAAGTTTTATTTTAGGTAAATAGTGGGTATATATAGTAAGTTATTGCTTATAAGGTCATATGATACTGAAATGCAATTCAACAACCAACTATTCTAGCAAAGATAACATCGACGACGACAAATACGACGAGATATATGATCTGGGGATTTATGTTATTATTATTTAGTTATACCAATTATTATCCAACTATCCAGTAAATATTACGAATAAAACTTAATTAACAACAAAAGAACACGTAGTCCTTTTACATTAGCATTTAATACACAAATACATTTGTGTGTTTCCTACATTCACCCTCATTTACAAGGGAACCACAAAGACATTCGTAATATTAAACCGAGAAAAAGCTCATAACAAACGCAATTCAAACATCATTCCAGCAAATAAGAAATAAATCTTGTCGGGCGAAGAAACTTAGTAATTCGTAGCTTCATGATTCAGGGGTGTCCGTTACATGGCCAGCTCCCTGCGGACGTCCACGGAATATTAACTCAGAATAGGATAAAAATGGCGCCAGAGCCCGTCCCCGGCTCAGGTGACACTGGAACTTGACGTTGGTAATTTGACGCCTTTATCCGGGTCACCTTCCTACAAATGGCGGATAGACGCCGAATGAAGTAGTCGCCATGTTTTGCATAAGTCGACTCGACGCGCGACGCTACCTTTGTGTCCTAATATGAACCGACTGACATCAGTATTATTTTTGCTGAAAACTAATTTACTATATTCTGTGATAAATAATGCACCAAATATAGCAAAATTAAAGCCGTTTTCGATGATAAAACGCTGTGTGCACTGCAGTAATCGCTTATGCGCTTAAATAAATCGAGGCTTTTCACGTTCGATATGAAAGGTGAAAATTAAGTAGGTTTATCTCCAAAAATTGATAAATTTGGTGGCTTTTGCAAACGTTGGAGCGGAATAATATTTAATATCAATGCGAAATTATAATGAAGGAATACAACGATCTTATGAATAAATGGAGAAAGGGGGCAATAAAAGTAATTAGAGGGGAACGAGTGAAACTTGGCCGCGGTCGCGTTAGGCAGACTTAGTGCCTGCCGCGCGGAAAACTTGCGCCAATTAATGTAAGGGAGTGTATCAGAGGCCGAGGGGAGCCCCGACAGATCGGACACTAACAAGCCACCCCGGATGCAGCACACTCTGAAACTAATAGTAATCAATAAAGAAGGCGATAAATTCCCTCTATCAAGTGCCTCTTCAATATAACAAGTTAGGGATTTCGTTGCCATATCTTTTGATATATGAAGAGGCAAAGAAATATTACGTACTACAAATGAATAAGCTGAAAGTACGCACGTACTCGTGTGATATGTGGAAGGTTTTACGAACATTTTGAACTCAATTATTTCTTTGCGTATCTACCTAATATAGGGTGTAAAACACCTCTTAACGAATACGAAAGGCACTTGTTCTCCTCGTCATTCTGATCATTTTTTTGTTCTACACCATACCTGGGAACCTTTTAGTTACGGAGATATTGGGGGTCAAAGTTTGCATGATTTTGATAAGTTTTTTTTAAATACCACTTTTTATCGCATGATTTGTACTTAAAATATCTCTACGACCCCCGTATTATTCAATCCATCTATTCGCACAATGTTTTGAGTGCGTTACATTGAGTTATACCACAAAACATGATTTATAACCTCAAAAAAAAAAGTTGTTTCCCAGCAATTTTTTTTGCGTAAAGTTACTTAGTTTGATATACAGAATGCTTGGTTAACGGCTTTGTGATGAGGTGAAATACACCCTGTATATCTGAAAAAGTTCTAACGAGTATTTGACGTTATTTTATCACGAAACGACTACAGTGATTTATTTTTAGTGAGAGAGAACTTTTATTAAAATAAAATCTCCTATGAGCTTAGACTTAAACGTGCTATTTCTAAGCGAATAGCTATTGCCTACGCTCTTTATAGTCCATCTCATTTCTCTCGGACTGGATATTACTTTAGTACATGAAGTTTAATTGTCTCGTTTCAAACTTTAAGAATAATATTATTACAAAGCGATGATTAACTCATAAATATTAAAACTCTCTTTTTTAGGTGATGTAAAACAGAAAAAAGAAATCAAAGTTCGTGCTGTATTAATTGCTCGCAAAATTGTTTGCTCGATTGTTCGCAATTTTTTTTTAATTGCTTGTGATTAAGCAGATCTTTTGACTGTCGTGATGTGTCTAACATGATGGGACTAATAGACATTATGATCATGACATCGTTAATGTTTGACAATGGGTCGCAGGTTAATTGCTTTCTCATAAAAGTGAAACAAACTATAGAGGGTTTAGTGTGTGAAAAACTTCTTAACGAAGCCGAAAGGCACTGGTTCTCCCCGTCATTGCGATCATTTTTTTGTTCTACCATGCCTGGGAACCTTTTACTTACGGAGATATTAGGCGTCAATGTTCCAACTTTTTGACAAGTTATTTTTAAAAACAAAATTTTATTCGAGATTTTTACTTAAAGCACCACCACCAACCCCGTACTATTCAATCCATCCATCAGTACAATGTTTTAAGTGTGTCACATTGAGTTTTACCACAAAACTATATTTTCACCCCAAAAAAAAAATCGTTTTCGAGCTATATTTTTTTGCGTATAGTTACTACTTAGTTTGATGTGCAGAAAGTTTGGTTGACGGCTTCGTGATTAGGTTGTTTACACTCTGTATAGAGTCTGCGATGAAACATCTGAGTAGTACAGAATATGTTGCAATCGTTTATTAAACAGTCGGTCCAGATTTTAGTTAGATAAATATTTTCCAGTGATCTTCAAAACTCCCAAGTAAATTGAATATTCTGACGCAATTGGCAAATTTAATATTCCTTGTCTATCTCGAAGTTTCTTAGATTTTGTGTTTTAGAAATCGAACTCATACATTATTCAGTATCAATATTTATGTTTTTTTTCTTAGATACTTTTTCTAATCTTATATTTGTTCAATAAATAAGTATCTGATCTACTCCGAAAACAGTATTACAAACAATAATATTATAAAAAGGTGTAGATAGGTTATAAGCGCTCACCAAGCGGCATATTAAAATGTGGCTAATCAGCCAATCTTGACTTCAGTGTCACTTTGACGATGTCAACGGACGTTATACATGTCTCTTTTTCGTTCGCGATTATTTAATCATGCCATCCTACTTTGACTTCTAATCGTAATGCAGTGTGTGATAGTGTTCCGATTTTGAAGATCGGATTTTGTGTAGGTAACCTATCTACGCCTTTTACTTATAATATAATTGATTACAAAAGCATGGAACGTTACAGAAACACTTTTTATTTTTGTTGTTTGAAATTTCATGTTTATTGTCTAGCGGTTGATATTATTGGTCATGTGTGAAGAATAAAAGTTAAGATTACACATCACAAAAATGAACGTGACGTAAACTGTTTCACAGTTGAAGATCGCCGAGTTTTTTCCGACGCATTTCGTAAATTTTATTACGTACTACACGAGAGGCCTTCATCGTTGCGGATCAGCGATAATCCCATTACATTTCCAGTTTCGGCAATTTGAGTGCCGTCTTCATGGCAATAAAAAGTTATTATTGAAACCCAGGTGAGCGCGGCCCGACTGGACGCCCTTCATCTTTAAACCTACCTCCGAATTTAACGTGAATCGAGAAATTATTCTATTCAACAACTTACATCGAAGGGAAGACGAAGTAATCAATAATATAACATTTTGCGCCTAATGACTTCAATTGTTTTCAGAAGAGGGATACCTCCTGATACCTCCTTAAAAGTTTGTTTGTTTCTTTGTGTTGTTGTGAGAGCTTTTGATTTTGTTTTACGTGTGAATAAATGAGTTCGGTGAACGTATACTGAAAACACGAACGAGCGAGTACGTACAAGCTTACTGTGCTTTTACAACTATTTTCGCCGATAAGTATCGCAGATTCGCAGCTGTCCACCCATCACTTGATTTATGGAGCTTACGAAATAAAACCGATCTTAAAAGAGCTCTCCTTCTTTAAAAAACTTGTAGGAATTAAATGAATGTTGAGGCGACGTACGAGCTCATAGTCGACTGGTGGGCAGATATCGCATGGATGGTGAGTCATCGGACGCAGTTGGGAAAGCAAAGAAACATGATATAGCTGAGGGAATCCAATCTCCAAAATATAGTTTCCCTATTTTATTGAGTATAAACTTGGTTCCAGTGCAGCCAATTCACGTATCAAGATCTGTGTTTGTGGATATGTTCTATGTATATGTATTTATTCGTTCAATCTTGCTGATAGCAAAATTGTTCTTATAGTTTGTCTTGGATTTTGAATTTTCCTACCACAGCTTACTTTTCAGTTTACTATGTTCAGCTAGAGATTTCTTAACTTGGAATGAGGTCTTGTCTCAATAAGTTTAAGGACACTAAACAACACTAGTTTACCTAGAGCGTATTAGCTTCTTCTGAAGGCTGATGGTAGTGTTCGTAATTCATGTGCTTTATAGCTGTATACTTGCGTTTTGTCATTTTAGAGACAAAGACGTCTAAGATATGTTAGCCAAGAGTCACTGCTAACAATTGTTCTTCATTAGTGCGTAATATTTTCAAGAACTTCAGCCACATCTGCTGCAACGGACCAGAAAAATATGACCGAAGCTACAGTCGCGCGAACAATCTGTTACTTCTAAAAACTTTGTTTACGTAATTAGGGCGAAATAAAATAAAGTGAACTACTTTTTGTAAAATATTTGCTTTTAGTTAGCTTTGTCCGGGATTTTCTTTTGCATTTTACGCAGAGAAATAAAAAAAATACAAGTATTTGCGAATGACCTGTTCTTTTGCAAAATATCGGATTATTGGACACTATGAAAGGTTTTTGTAATAATACAAGTCAATGTTTGGATAAAAATAAACAAACGTTAAGTTATAACAACTATTATCTGTAGTACAGAATTATGTTCTGTTATGCTCAAACAAAACAAAATACTTATTCTGTGATTTCGGCGGTCTCCAGTCCTGTGCCCAACTCTTGCCGGAACGCCCATACCAATCTGTTCCGATTTTCGTTACCTCGGTTCGCCATCCCCTTGCACAAGCAAGAGGATGGCGAAGTGGACTCTCACTCAACTCAGGATGGATGAAATGACGGAGGTTCTCTATCGTAATACCAAACTTTTTAATCCATAATCTAAAATGTCATATTTTTTTTTTTCGTTTCATAATTTACCCGAACTTTATACCACATAATATCATATGCCATAAAGTTGAAATCCCTTGGTTGGGCACCTTAAGTGACCCAAAATTGACTTGTTTAATATTTATTACTCATAAACCTATGTTTTAGGTAATCTCTTTAACAATAAGTAATTCATTTCAAATGGTTTCAATAAGTTAGTATATGAGGCTATTTGGTTCACGCGCCATTAGGATCGCGCTCTTGGATTCGCCGAACCTGGGCGACACCAGCGCCAAAGTTTTGGCTGCCGCTCCCCGAGCGCCGACCAATGGGAGCATTAACAGTTCTTTTCGAAATCTCGTGTGTGCTTCTTGCGTATTTTCTTGGTGAGGAGTGCTTTTTCTTCATAATAGACAGTTAAAGGTTTCATGAAACTCGTGAAGATACCCAGCAGTGATTTGACAATCTGTTCCGTGAAAGTGCTTCACGGTGTGAGCTGCCGGCAGTTGCTGTTGAGGCGTCCCTGAGCTGGTCTGCAGGTTAGTGGGCCAATAGTTTTCAGAGCTGACGTTGAAACCGTTTCTAGTTCCTCCGTTCACAGGGTGGGTTTCATAAGAATCAATTTAATTTAGTCAAAAAACATAATTTTTCATAATTGTTCTCCCCGCGTGGCATCGGCTATTTACACGCCGCGTCACCATTTTTTATGGTCCTTCATAGCTCGGATATTGTATACTAGCATATTCAATTATTACATTTTCATTCTAAATACTTATTACAAGTATTATTTTCCATATAAATGCTTGGATGTTCGCAGATTTACGTAATTTTTTGGTAAAGTTCTCGAAGTACCTACAGCGTACCGCCATTGTGCACCGGTTACGCCATTTGTAAATTCCACATATTTTCTCGTCATTTAAAATAATTACACGTAATTAATATTTCGATTATTTTTTCTCATATTCATTGTGAATTCTTACTGCAAAATGCCTACGGATAAAGACAATACGTCTAGTGATTCGATTGATAAACAGTTCGTCCTTCTGACGGCTAAAAAAGAACGACTTTTTTCGCGGATGAATGATTTATTTGATCTTACAAGAAATATTTCTAATTACGCATCAAGAAGTAATGAAACTTTCATGGCTAAATCTGAACCAATCGATGAGATGCGTAGTCAGTTCGAAACGTTGTTAGACGATTTAAATGGTCTCCAGTTAATACTTGATTTAACGTTTAAGCCAGATTACAAGCCTTTAGATGCGTTTGAGGATCTATACCTTCGAGTAAAGCACACCCGAAATAATATTATTCAGGCGTTGCGATCAGATGAATCATCGTCGCGAAATAACTCTAATTCTAATGTCACATGCACCATTAAGTTGCCACCAATAGAATTGCCAAGTTTTGATGGCAACACGCAAAACTGGCCTAAGTTTTACGAAAGTTTTAAATCAAACATTCATAACAACAGCCAGCTGACTGACTCGCAGCGCGTGCAGTATTTAGTAGGTAAACTTACGCACGACGCACTCAAGGTCACGGCAGGCATTGTGCCTACGGGTGACACCTATAATATTATATGGGAAAGTTTAGTAAAAAAGTATCAAGATAAACGTGCATTAGGCACACATTACTTATATAATATTCTTGACTCGAAGAGTTGCATAAACACATCTAATAGTCTTGATACATTTATTAGTATGTATACCTCCTCCGTGGCGGCATTGAAACAATTAGGTATCGAGGATTTGTCCGATTTCATTTTATGTCATTGCGCACTTAGGAAAATTGATTCACAAACAGTGCAAGCGTTTGAGTTAGCGTTTCGGAATAAAGAAATTCCGTCTTTGAATGACTTAGTTTCTTTCGTACAAGATCAAGCAAAAATATTGCAACGTTCAAATCATAACTCGACGCGGTCATCGAACACTGGCGCGAGCGCAAGTAAGTCGTCCACTAATCAGTCGTCCCGTCCTCATACCTACAAATCGTTCGTCGCGAGTAATGAGAGTGTGCCTACTACTTCGCCGTCGAAATCGTGCGAATTTTGTAACAAAACCGATCATTTGATTTACTCTTGTTCTCAGTTCAAGAACTTAAGTTCTCCGCGCGCGCGATTTGAATTCATTAAATCAAAACATGGTTGTGTTAATTGTTTGAGTGTGTCACACACAGTTACGTCTTGTAAATCTACGCATGTTTGCGATATATGCAAGAAAAAACATCACACTTACTTACATTTTGATAATAAAGATCAAAATATTACGTCAAATAATTACGTTCAAGTGTCTCATTTCCTTACCGGTCAAGGGTCATTGACATCACCTGTGGTCCCGTCGCGCGCTTCGTCCGGACAGAGCGACATAAACAAAGACTCATGCGTTACGAAAAATTGCTCAGCTGATAACAGCGCACCTGTTTCGGCTGCGTTGCGCATTGATAACTCGATTCATAGTGTGGATGTTACCTCTGATATTCCCTCGCTGTCATTAAGTGCTGAAGTTAGACCTAATTCTTCTATTTTATTGTCAACCGCACAAGTTTACGCTAAATCTAAGAATGGTAATAAAATGATAATACGTTGTCTTATTGATAATGGCTCTCAAAATAACTTGATAACTGTTGATTGTTGCAAGGCGCTTAACTTAGTTATAATTCCCTTGAGTAATTCGTTTGTTAAGGGAATTGGCTCCGCGTCTCGGCCGATATTGGGGTACGTGCATTTGGACATTGAGTCTCGCGTATACCCAAATAATAAATACACGATACATGCACTTGTCGTTGACTGTATAACGGATCAGCTGCCTACTCACTATATAACCAAGGGTGATGTCGGCTACTTAGAGGGATTACCCCTTGCTGATTTGACGTGGAATATTCCCGGGGATGTGGACGTCGTACTAGGTGCGCAATTGTTTCCATACATTTACTTAGGTAACAGAGTTGAGTCGGGCACTAACGCCCCCCCCGCTTTGTTGACCGCGTTCGGTTTCGTGTTGATGGGTGACTATCCTTATTATGAGTCTCAAAATAAAATTAATAAAACTTCTTTTTCTGCACTCGCACTTAATGATTTAGTTCAAAAATTTTGGCAACTGGAAGAAATACCTAATATGCTATTTTTAAGTCCAGAAGAGACTGAATGTGAGAACTTGTTTGCATCGTCGATCACTCGCGCTGATGATGGGCGGTATTCTGTCGCGTTACCTTTTTCTAAAGACCCGAGTGCACTGGGTAGTTCTCGCATTGCTGCTCAACGTCGACTGATGGCCTTGGAACGCAAGTTCAAACAATCGCCTGACTTACAAAAAAACTATAACTCCGTAATAAAAGAGTATGTTGATAAGGGTTACTTGTCACAAGTCGCCGAGTCCGATATTACTGACGACGGATACTACATCCCGCATCACGCTGTTACCCGTTCGGATAAGCCGATGCCTCGGATCGTACTTGATGCTAGTGCCACAACTCACACCGGATTGTCATTGAACGACGTGTTACATACCGGTCCGAACTTGCAGGCAGATTTATTCTTGTTATTGCTTAATTTTCGGCTTTTCCCTGTCGCTATGACTGCGGATATAAAGCAAATGTATTTGCAAATTGAAGTCCCTGATGAACATCGTAAATATTTGAGGATTTTATTTAGATTCAATTCTGATGATGTAATACGAACCTTTCAATTTAATCGGGTCCCGTTTGGACTCAAGTCCAGCCCGTATTTGGCAATGCGGACCGTTCGCCAATTAGCCCAAGATATGAGGCCACATTTCCCGGATGCTGCTACTGTGGCAGAGTCCAAACTTTATATGGATGATTTGGTTCATTCTATTGCAGATGAATCCAGCGCCATTCTTCTTTCACGAGAATTGATCTCGTTGTTTAAGTCCGGTGCTTTTGATTTAGTAAAGTGGTCGAGTAATTCTAAAGTGCTACTTGATGATCTTCCGGATTCGCATCGTGGTACGGTAGACTTTTGTGATGATTCTTCTAACAATGCTTCTAAGGTATTAGGCCTTTCATGGGCAACGGCCGATGACAGCTTTTTCTTCACGACTTTTAATGTAGAAGAGAAATGTACCAAGCGGAGCATACTCTCGGTAGTCGCCCGATTATTTGATGTCCTCGGCTTAGTAGCCCCTATAATTTTATATGCCAAGCTACTTATAAAGGAGCTGTGGCTGTCCAATATTGGTTGGGATGACACTCCTCCCAAAAGCATTATTCAAAAGTTTTCGGCGTTCATACAAGAATTTCCATTAATTTCGTCTTTGAAAATTCCTCGACATGTAGGCGTTTTACGTGATAGCACTGTGCTGATCGTTGCCTTCTGTGACGCCAGTATGAATGGGTATGGATGTGTCATATACCTGCACACTACCGATCCTACTGGGAATATCACAGTGAGATTGTTGTGTGCGAAATCAAAGGTTACCCCTACCAAAGTGACCACACTTGCTCGCTTGGAACTTTGCGCTGCTGTTCTTATGTCCAAGCTGATACGTACAGTTCATGAAAGTTATCGTGCGCGTATTCCTATTGCAGGAACTTTCGCGTTCTCGGATTCTACCATCGCTCTTTCGTGGATACACTCTTCACCACATCGGTGGTCAGTATTTGTCAGCAACCGCGTTGCCCAGTGTCAGGAGAATTTACCTCCTGAAAACTATTATCATGTCGCCGGGTGTGAAAACCCGAGCGATTGTCTTTCGCGTGGTACTTTACCTTCGCAGCTCATGTCGCACGACTTGTGGTGGAACGGCCCATCGTGGATTCGGAACCCACCTTCGGAATGGCCCGTTAAACCTTTTACTCCTTCCAATGCTGGTCAATTGCCTGAACACAGGGCAAAGGTACTTACGGCAACAGTTCAATGTGAACCATTGATCCTAAATGAGTTAGCTCAGCGTATCTCCTCTTGGGATAAACTTCTTAGGATTGTCGTTTATATCCTTCGTTTCATAAAGAAGGTTTCTTCTTCTACTGGCATAGTCAATAAACTTATGACTGCAGAAAAGGCTGTAATTCGTTCTGTTCAAAGAGTTCACTTTGCAGAAGATATTAAAGCTCTAAGTAAAGAAAAATTGCCTTCAAAAAAGCTGCAAAGCTTATTCGTGTTTCTTGACGAAGATGGGCTGTTGCGCATAGGAGGTAGGCTTGCTAATTCGGACTTGCCATTTGAGGCTAAGCATCCTCTTTTGCTCCCTAAGCATGACCCCGTGGTGGATCTTTTAATTGATCATTTCCATGTTATGCACTGTCATACAGGCCCAGGTCTGCTTATTTCCATCCTGCGCCAACGTTTCTGGATATTAGACGCCAGGACCGTTGTAAGGGCTAGGGTGCGGAAATGTAACTACTGTTTCAGGGTAAATCCATCACACCCACAACCCATGATGGCAGATTTGCCGTCATATCGTGTGTCGGAAGCTAAAGCCTTTGTTCATACCGGCGTTGATTACGCAGGCCCAGTTCGTATAACGCTTACTCGTAGGAGAGGTCAGCATTCACAGAAGGCATATATCTGCCTATTTGTCTGCCTTGTAACTAAGGCCATCCATATCGAGTTAGTCTCGGAGTTAACTTCGGATGCCTTTTTAGCTGCATTGAAACGGTTTATTTCTCGTCGTGGCCCTGTATCATGCCTATACTCCGACAATGGCACCAATTTTGTGGGTGCAAAGGCACAATTGGACAATATATATAAAGTTCTGATTGACTCCGAATTTCAAACTGCTATTAAGCAGGAGCTTAGTACCCGCCGAATAGAGTGGAAGATGATCCCACCTCGGAGCCCACACTTTGGTGGGATTTGGGAGGGGAACATTAAGAGCTTGAAAACTCACCTTCACCGTGTAATAGGAGACCAGCTTCTCACTTACGAGGAGTTGCAAACAGTATTGGTACAAATAGAGTGCATTATGAATTCTCGACCACTTACTGTTGTTTCTTCTGATCCTTCACCAGAAGTTATCACCCCTGCACATTTTTTAATGTCAACGCCGTTGCAGTACTTGCCTGCCGTGGATTTGAAAGACGTGCGCATCAATCTTATTCAACGCAAGCAATTACTAGATAGCATGGTTCAGTCTTACTGGAAAAAGTGGCGTTTAGAATATCTGCACACGCTGCAAGTCAGGCAGAAGTGGACCTCTCCTGCCCATTCTATAGAAATCGGAACTGTCGTTCTTGTTGGACAGGACGATTGCCCTCCTTTAAGATGGCCACTAGGTGTAATTACGGAAATTCATCCCGGTTCTGATAAAGTTGTTCGTGTTGCGACGGTTAAGACGAAGTGTGGAATTTTCAAGCGTCCGGTTGTCAAACTGTATCCTATACCGACACAATAAAAACTTTATCTCCTTTCTCATATTATTTAATATACTTAACGTAATTAATTTAAATAAACATTATTCTAACTTTAATTTACCTTTATTAATTTGTCTTCTTTTGAAAGTTCTGCGAACTTCCAAGGGGGGCAGCATGGTTGGGCACCTTAAGTGACCCAAAATTGACTTGTTTAATATTTATTACTCATAAACCTATGTTTTAGGTAATCTCTTTAACAATAAGTAATTCATTTCAAATGGTTTCAATAAGTTAGTATATGAGGCTATTTGGTTCACGCGCCATTAGGATCGCGCTCTTGGATTCGCCGAACCTGGGCGACACCAGCGCCAAAGTTTTGGCTGCCGCTCCCCGAGCGCCGACCAATGGGAGCATTAACAGTTCTTTTCGAAATCTCGTGTGTGCTTCTTGCGTATTTTCTTGGTGAGGAGTGCTTTTTCTTCATAATAGACAGTTAAAGGTTTCATGAAACTCGTGAAGATACCCAGCAGTGATTTGACAATCTGTTCCGTGAAAGTGCTTCACGGTGTGAGCTGCCGGCAGTTGCTGTTGAGGCGTCCCTGAGCTGGTCTGCAGGTTAGTGGGCCAATAGTTTTCAGAGCTGACGTTGAAACCGTTTCTAGTTCCTCCGTTCACAGGGTGGGTTTCATAAGAATCAATTTAATTTAGTCAAAAAACATAATTTTTCATAATTGTTCTCCCCGCGTGGCATCGGCTATTTACACGCCGCGTCACCATCCCTAAATATAATATGCACTAAATCCGTTTGTCATAAGTATTACAATCAATAATACATATATATACAAACGACATAAAACCGTTTTCAATAAAAGTCATAAGTCCTATAAATAAATGTTTAATCGTATGTAGGCGTTGACCTGCACTGCAAACAAGCATGTAGCAAGCATGCAGCAAGCAAGCATGCAACAAGCCAGCATGCAGCAAGCAAGCATGCAAGCAAGCGTGCATCATGCAAGCAAGCATACAGTATGCAAGCAATCATGCAGTATGCAAACGAGCAAGCATCATGCAGCAGGCATGGTGTCTGTCACGGCTCCGGCGCTGCGGGGCTCCGACAGCCTCACGCAAGTTAATCGTCACAGATGGGTTTAACGCTCACCACCTGCGACTCGTGTACGACCTTCAATGGATTTTTATGGCGGCAGTCGCTTGGAGACTAAAATCGTCGAGTATGTTAAATAAGGTGTACAATGTTCTACATTTATCTATGTTTGCATGTTTGGTTCTTTTGTTTGCTTGTCAATTTTTTCTCTCTGACATGTACTTGTAACGATGCAGTGTTCGGTTCAAATATTACAGCTTGATTAGTAAAAATCTCTGCATTTCATTTAAAATAACTCCAGAGTATCGAAGATTTTTGTAGCCTTGTGTACACGAAGGGGCTAAAACAACGCTAAAGAACATTTATTCAATAGGCTGCCTCGTTTGTACGGTGTCGCAAGCACGACTGCTGAGCAAGAGGCAGGATCACCAGGATCAGGATTCCCAGGTCGGGCAAATTGTTACCGGGGTTTTCCATCAGGAATTTCTCAGTAACAGTCACGGAGTATAGATTTGGGCCCAGTTGATGGGAATAGACTCGCTTCCTATTACATGGGACTTAAAAACATAACTTGCAGAATGTGGGTGTACTTTTAGGTACACCTGCTGCTGTGATGTTATGTTGCGATTTACTTTATCTGTTAGCAGCTTATTTACAAAATTGTACTTGTAGACACAAGATTTTTGGTTTTTCTTTCGGTTGAATTTACTGTCTTTTATCACATGTTTTATGTATTTACAGCAACAATTTACAGCAACTGTAAATTGTTATTTACATAGGTATGGACTGAAACTAATTTAATTTTTCGATAAATATTGTATAGTAACTACACTTATGTCCAGATGCTGTTTCAAACTTTGAATTTATAATAATTCTTCAATTCAGGGGACCGGCACTATCTCTCCTTACCACAGGCTAATATTAGCCTATCTACGAGAGCAGTACTTCACCCGTCTTTTTTGTATAGTTGAAACTAAAAATTATATAAATGCAACATATTTTGTAAACTTTGCAATCCCATTTTAAATAAAACTTTTTGTTATTATTTTATTGTTTATTTGCTTAGTTTTGTATGTCTAGTTGTGTTCACAAACATCATAGCGTTAAATGCATCGGCACTACAGGCAGTGAAGCGACTTTTTTCGTAAAAAATCTGATCAAATTCAAGTCGCATCCGAGCGCCGAGGGCTTTTAGTGTACGCATCTATGCAATGCACAGGATTACAGTCGGATGTACATACAGGTCTGTTTGTGCTTTAGTTTTTTGGTGGCTTCTGCTATTTCTGTGAAAATCAATGATGTTCAAAAGAACAAAAAAATTCGGAGTGGAATTATACATCGCGAAATGTTTACTAGTTTTATATGTGGTGGTCACTAGATTACAGTAGTGTCCATGTAGTACACCTATTGGAATTATGTTGTTAGTCCATATAAAAATATCAAACAAAAAAATATGTACTTTTTACAGAGAAGTCCACTTATTCCAATTATTCTTTTTTATTGAAAAATGTTGCCTCAAAGTTAGTTTAATTTAAAATTGGATAATAAAATCTATCCCTAAGAGTTGAAAAATATATACGAAGTGACTGATTTAACAATAGTACATTTTGATACAAGTGGAGAAAGTTTGTTATTGTAGTTAAAGGCGATATTAACACATGAGCCGTAAGGCGAGGGTGTTTTTGAGCCGAGAACTGCAATAACAAATGTCCACGTGTATCAAACGACGTTCTTCAATACACTTTTGAAGAAATAAAATAAAATATTGTAAAACATTTGTGTCATGAATGTCACGAGACTATGACTTAAATTTTATTTTTTTCCGCGCTTTGCTTTCGCCAGGTTCAAGGAGAGGCAAAGGTATGAAGCCGTTATACAGCCTAATATATTTTTTTATTTTTTATAATTTTGAACACAATGAAATGTATTTGTTTATGAAAATAAATATTAGTTATAAATAATCATGTGTATCTACGATATTGAATTTACAAACACAATTTAAATATTCAAAAAATATTATATAGAAAGATGTAGATCGCTTTTCCGAAATTAAAAAAAAAACACTCACCTCTAACTCTATAATCAGAGGTGAATGTTTTTTATAAATTATGTAATGAACCAATTTGGACTAAGTATTATATATAGTTATCTGTGGCAATTTTGCTTTTTGCACATGTGTGGAAAAAACATGAAAAATGCACGCGTGTGACTCTATTTTCTGAATCACGGTGTTATGATTTTCCGTGAAAGAATGATACTTGCATTCGCCTGTTTCAGACGTCTAAAGTTTGGTTTTTTGGAAGAGGTTTTCATTCCAACGCCTGTTTTTCTTTAGGTACCTATATTATAGCTGAGCAGTACTTAAATGACGTGATGAAAGTTGTAAGAATCCGCTGGATGTGAGTCGCACAAGACCGGTCAATGTGGCGACACAGGTCCAGCATTAGACGTCATTCGGCTGAAATAAATGATTAATGATGATAATTCAAATGAAGTAGGGCAGGTCACCTACCAGGACGCGGTGATGTCAGGTGGAGTAAAGCTGTGACCAAGTGGCGTTCTAGAAATCGAAACAGAAGTTTTGGTCGTCCAGAGGTGAGATAAGCAGACGATATTGTTGCCATTACGGGGATATCCTGGATGAGACTGGCACACGAGCTTGGAGCTTGGCACAAACAAAGAGAGGCCTGTACCCAGCAGTGGGTGAAGTCGGACTATGGATGATGATGATGATGACGCATAACTTTTTCCAGAGAAGTCCGATTTTCATGATTATTTTTTTTTGAAAAGCGTGCATCGCAAAGTTTTTCCCATTTTATATTGAAAATAGTCGTGTTCAAATCAAAGTCACGCACTTCTGATTTTTCAGATTCATGTGCGTATTGTATAGTCATCGCATGCTGCGACATCGTGAGGAAACCAGCATGCCTGAGAGATATTTGATCGACGGCATGTAAAGCCAAGACTTGACCTAGACCCTAGACCTTGGGCGGCATAAATACTCTAACACCAGGTTAGGCAACTAACCACACGATAAGGAAGGAAGGATCGCTTGCTTCGCTGAAGAAAAACATCATGAGAAAACCACAGCATGCTTGAAAGTTATTTCTCAACGGCATATAAAGCCAAGATAGAGGACCTTGGGCGACATAAAAACTCTGACACCAGGTTAGGCACTAACCACACGATAAAGAAGAAAATCGTGCCGGGGCTTTTTTCATAAACCTTTTTGTCAACTTTAGACCTGGTTGAAGTTTGACTGTGAGACGTAAGACAGTCACAAGAGGTCCGAAACAGTTTACAGCCGCTATATCGTGTGTCGGCTCATTTCATGCACCTTGATGAAAACTTTAGTAATAGCTGGAGTATTACTGTCATCGAAGGTCTCATGATGGAGGCTTGGAGACGAAATTTTTGCAAAAGGTTTTCAAGAGATTACAGCATCTACATGACCATGCACATGTACATGTACATGTACGTGTACATGTGTTGACCTGCTTGGATTATGACTAACATCAAAGGTCTGACTTTGGAGAAGGAAGGCAGATGCGAGAGGTCCGTAACCGTTTGAAGCAGCTTTAACGTGTCGAGTCTCATGCCATGCCACTTGATGAGAACTTTCGACCTAGCTGGAGTATGAAATCGTCGCGTCCCAAGGATAGAAACGTAAGGCAATCGAAGGAAGAGCCCATAATTGGAAAAACAAAAGTAGAATATTTTGGCGATTAATGTAAATCTATTCGAGAAAAAATAAATTGTTATTTGATTGAATCTGTACTAATATTATAAAGCTGCACAGTTTGTTTGTTTGGTTGGTTGAACGCGCTAATTTTAGGAACTGTTGGTTCGTCTTAAGGTCGTGGCTCACTTGACAAGCACCGCACCAGCACCGCTCCAACCCAGCAATTTACTTGCCATTCAAATTAGAGCATTAAATCGTGTGTCGCATAACATATTTTTTAATGTCCATATGAAAAAGCTTACGGCGGGTGGTCAACGCGCTTACCGCTACCATACGCCTCGCCTCGCGGGCGGCGCGGCGTCCGCGCGCCGCAAGCGAGGGGCCCGCGCGTGGACGCCGCGCCGCAAGCGAGGGGACCACGCGTGGTCCGCGCGCCGCAAGCGAGTGGACCGCGCGCGGACGCCGAGTGGCCCGCGAAACAACGTCATTGCGCCGTCGTGCTTCTCTACGTCGTGGGGACTCTTTGTTTAATGTATGACCAGTTACAAATTTAGTTAGGGAGCCCACGACACTAAACCTAGTTCGGTTAGACTCCCAGATAATATCTATATATATAATTGGTCACGATGCTGCAATGCATAAACCTGGTGGCGCTGTTAAAAAAAACATTACTATTATGATAAGACTCCTAAGTTATGTAAAATTCAGTACAAATCGAAAGCTTGTTGACACCGCAGTAGCACAAACTAGTTGCTTAAGAGCTCTGGAGCCAATCCGATTATTCCCAAAGGCGTGCAAGTCCTACGCGTGTTCAATCACAAATACCTTACAATGTGTTCGCGGTGACAGCAAGCTCTTATTCCGGGAGGTAGCGGTGCAAATAAAAATGCCCTAATAAACCGACTGATACTGTTGTAATCGAAGGTTGATCTTATAAGATCTTGGAGACCATGATCTTATAAGATCAACCTTCGATTACAACAATATCAGTAGGTCGGTCGGTCGGTCTGTAACCAATCGTTACAGTACACCGGCTGAAACTATTTTTAAAAATAATTTACATATACTGAACTTAAAAAATCTCAGAACTGTAATGAAAAGAAAAATTAAACCACGAATCCACGTCAACAAAATATAATTACTAGAGATAATTCCCTAAAATACAATGCTACCTCCTGGACTATTACTACCAGCGTGCGGACTGTGAGCTTGCGCCTTGCGGACGGCGAGGGGACCGCGCGCGGCCCGCGCGGCGCAAGCGAGGCGACCGCGCGCCGCAAGCGAGGGGACCGCGTGCTTACACCTCGCTTGCGGCGCGCGGGCCGCGCGCCGTAGCCTATATTCGAGGCGGCGCCGGTCAGGAGCTGTGCTGGTGCCGTGCTGGTGCGGTGCTTGTCAAGTGAGCCACGACCTTTACGCATACGAAGTTGCGCGGGTCAGCTAGTCTACAATAAATCAGATATCGATACGAAACCCCAATTCAGTATGAGTTTATTTATAAATCGCACGACATTTTGATCTCGAGTGACACAAGAATAGTGACTTTGTTCGTTTGCCTATGATTTAAAAAAATTACAGATATCCGAAACGCCGCCATTTCGAGCTGTCATTTGTTCGTTAGCGTTTTATTTCCAGTTACGAGTAGACAAATTTTCTGATAAGTTCTTTATTTCTGTCGAAAATGAGTGATAGTGACTCAGAAATTGACATGAACACTCCGCCAGATATCGTCAATGCAGCGACGAATGCAACTAATAACCTGTTGCCACAAAAATCAAGGGCCAAGTAACAATGCTGGTCATTTCCCTATAGTCCCTGAACCCATCATAGAGCCCTTATGATATTTGGGTAGATAAAGAAGTGTATGCAACTATACATAATTAGGCATTACAACACTCGTGTGATGCTATTAAGAAACTCGCCTTCGGCTCGTTTCTTAAACCCACACTTGTGTTGTAATGCCCTTCATTATGCACAGTCGCATAAACTACTATTATAACTAATATTTAGTTTTATAAACAAATTAACATTTATTTGTGTTCTAAATTCAAACACAAATTAAAATTTATTTTCTATAAAGGGTGTAAAACACCTCTTAACGAATAGTAAAAAGTTGTTTCCCAGCAATATTTTTTGCGTAAAGTTACTTAGTTTGATATACAGAATGCTTGGTTAACAGCTTTGTGATGAGGTGAAATACACCCTGTATTAGGCTGTATAACGGCTTCATACCTTTGCCTCTCCTTGAACATGGCGAAAGCAAAGCGCGGAAAAAAATAAAATTTAAATCATAGTCTCGTGACATTCATGACACCAATATTTTACATTATTTTATTTTATTTCTTTAAAAGTGTATTGAAAAACGTCGTTTGATACACGTGGACATTTGTTATTGCAGTTCACAAATAACAAACTTTCTCCACTTGTATCAAAATGTACTATTTCGAGGCACTTCCTCGAAATATTGAAAAGTTAATTGTCGTGGGGAATTTTATACTTCTCTTTCTATTAGACTTCCGCGTTGATGTTTAAGAACTTTGTTTACACAAACGTTTCAATTTTAAATATACAGTTGAGTGAGTACTAAAATGGAATAGTTTGCAACTTTGCCCGTGGCGATTATAATTTTGCTCCCATTGTAATTGCTTACGCGTAGCAAAACCCATACAAAATAAAATCAAGATCAAAGCATTTATTTCAAGTAGGCCAGTTACAGGCACTTTTGAATGGTCGAATCAAAGATGAACATTAAATAAAGCTACAGTCCCAGTCACAAGACATAAACATTTTGAAGGTACTGTAGTTGCCGTAGCGTAAATCTCTATGGAGAAGAACGGGCAAGATACTCCATGGACACTCTTTTAAATCAAAATATTGTTACAAAATCTTGGTTACATCATTCACGTTGAGATGGTAGGTATACTATGTAAGAACAATGTAGCAAGATGTGCACGATGTGTAAAAGTGTCCATAGCAAAACAAAAATAAAATATAAAACAAAATACTTAATTACTTCAAATAAGCCATGGCGACTAAGAGATGACCAGTCACAACTGACTGTGCCCGTTCACGAACATGACGCATGGATCAGCACCATTCAGCTAAACCATATTGAAGGGAACTGAATGATCCGACCCACCCGCCACCATCAGAGAGAAGAGCATGACATATTCTCAACCACCAGGGTACATTCATGTCAAGAAAATACGTAGGTATTCCAATGAATGATAGCTTTCTAGTACATACTAGACAACTTTATGCACAAGTAAAAACTGTACAAGGCGGACGTTACCGTCCCTTAATGCCTTGGGCATTTTCTACCAGTCTACCTTAGGGTCATGCAGAGACAATAAACAGTAGGTGCAATAACAGAAAACAAATGGGTAAGAAAATATTTAAAACTAAAATGTACGAATAGATACTTAAACATGTACAATAAAACATATAAAAAAAAGACGTTACGACGCATTTGGTTTTTAAAGGGGGTGTTAGGTTATTTTCATTACGGAATTTCTGGATTCGGTCTCCACGGCCACGCTCAAGGCCCGCGATAGAAGCTATGCAATAGCTTAAGATAAAAGTTATGAAAAGTAAACAAAACGAAAAAAAAACCTCAACAATTTAGTTCTGAGACGAATCTGCCAACTTCTCGTGTATGTGTCTCGAGCTTTCACTTTAAATGTGAACGACGATTGGTTACCGTCCTGATATTTTGAGGGAGCGCATTCCAAAGGAAAACCGCCTGGACAACTATTAAGAAGTCGGTCAAGTTTGTTGAGGAGATCTGCATTCAGGTCATAGTAGCACAAATCACCATAGTCAATTATGGGGAAGATTAGGGACTGTACAAGCATTATCTCGATGTGTGGTGGGAGAATATTTTTCAGCCGTTAAAGCGACTGCAACGTCCCAATGACTTTCCTGCTCACAATCGTGACCTTTTTACACCAGTCAAGGCAAGTGTCAACATGCAAACCCAGATCCTTGACCTCAGAGCTAAAGGGAGTCACTGTGTCATCAAAGGTAACCGTGGCACCGTTACACCAGTCAGCCTCCTCAAGCTATGGGCCCTATAACGATAGCCTGACACTTAGCTGGGTTAACGGCCACCCCGAATCGATCAGACCAATTTTTGACAACTCGTAATTCCCGATTCTGCTCCTCGACCACACCGGGTAAGCTGTCAACACCTGCCTGACATTAAAGCTGTAAGTCGTCAGCGTAAAGATGATACGCACACTGAAGTTCAGTAGTTATGAGATCTATAAAGATAGAGAACAGAAGTGGAGATAAAATGCCGCCTTGAGGGACGCCAGTTTCAAGATCACACCAGCTGGACTTCAATAATACTAAAGATTGAATCTAAACAATGCAAAGATAGTTGTACAAGCTTCAGCAGCTCCAACAATACCATTTAATGCTATCAATTTATACAACACATTCGGCTTTGATTAACAAATAGACAAATAAACGTTTTATTACAATCAAGGAAGGATAAGAAAGTATTCGAGGACTTCCGTACGTAATGCACCACGCTTAGATGAAAATACTTAGAAAGAAAATACCTTCTGATCTTCGTTACCAAGTTTCCAAAGAATCTTTTCCTCTTTGCATATTATGTATGTAGGAAATAGGAATTTCTTCCTAGAGTAACACTAGACTTCGTAGAGTAGTCCTTTGCTAACAAATCTCGCCTGCACAATTGGAAAAACGTTGCTACGACGATGTTTCTTGGAATCTACTCTTAGGTCTTGAATATTAGATGGCTCAAAGTATATGCGTTGGCCTTTTCTAGTACCAGAGGAGAATTGGATACTTCTAAATACTTAATTTTGATTCATAGCTTTGGTTGGTGGACTTATAAGTCCATTCTTTATTGTGTGGGTAGTGCCCGTGCCTAACCTGTTGTTAGAGTTTTATGCCGCTCATTGACATCTAACTTGGCTTTACATACCGTCTAAAAATATTTCTTAGGGATGCTGGTTTTCTCACGATATTATCCTTTACCAAAGCAAGTGAAAATTACACAATACGCACATAAATCTGAAAAACCTGAGGTGCGTGTCTTGGGTTCGAACTTGAGACCTATTACTCGGCAGTCCGACGACTATCACTGCTTTATAAGTTCATTCTTTACGCCTTATACTTTTTTTACTTTGTGTCTGTTTAACGAACTATGAAAAATGCAATGATGAAAAGCTTGTGCGCACAGACAAAGTGACAGTGTTTTTTTTTATTTGCACTTTGAAGTCCACCTGGCTTGTGTTTATGTTTTTGTGCAAACAGGTGTTATATTTCGTTATTGTATCAGGCTAACATACCTTTTTCGTTTATATTCTGATGAAAGCTTTAAAAAAGTAAAAATGATCAAACCAGTTCACTATTTTGTCGTTTTCTCTGATCTGATGAAAAAGGCTTTTTTCAGTTTTTGTGAACGTGAAAATTTTTATTTAGTTTTTTAAGAACCAGAGATCTAAAATACTTATAGAGCCAACATGGGGAATATTTTTGTACAAAAAATTAGCCCGAACATTTTGAATCATTGATGGACACACGAATGCTATCTGACAAATGGGCGTATGACACTACAGATAGATTTGTTACTAAGTAGTAACAAGTATTGAATTATGATTTTCGTCTTTTTCCGTCTATCGCTCGTAAATAATAGAATAAAATTATGAAGTTATATAAAATAGTAAGTAAGCATTACAAAATACGTAGTACCTATTGGCTGCTGTCATAATTGTTTATGTTTATTGTCCTGGGGGTTTAGAAGTCATGAGAATAGTATGAAATGGATAATTTACTGTGGCTTAAGAGTAAATTCATTACCATAGTCGTGGCTAAAATAAACCAGCACAATCTGAGCCAACTCTCTCGATGTTTTCATAAGGAAAATATACTCAGCTACGAAAAACTTCATCTGCAACTTTTTCTTTTTGCCTTATTAGCTTCCCGCTCTTAACTAAGATTCTTCTGCATTTCTCAAATTTAATATCGCATTTGTTTCAAGCGACTCAGTGTTTCATCTTTTTAAATGTCCACTACAGCTTCATCTTGAAATAATAGCGAAGATTTATAATAATAGCGAAGTTTTATAATCTCAACAAATTGACAGTCTTTGTTAAAGAGAAACGTTATCAGTTAGTTTAAAAGGACTCCGTTTAGTTCAGTTAAGTAATTAGGTATGTCTTTTAATTTTCTTGGAAATACAGTTTAGCTTCGCTTCTGAAGAATATAATATAAAAAGTTTGAAAAAATTCAAAAGATGTAAAACAAAAGCTGTTTCATTTTGATGAGTACAATCACTGAGTTCCGCGAAGAAACACAAAGGATAATAAAGGCATCAAATTGAAACGATGCCATCGCTGATAAATTGTAATGGTGACTTAAAATATATGGGCCTTATAAAAAATTATGAGCCAAAATCAAATGGCTTTTGATTTATAGATAATTTATTCAATCAAGTTTGTTTTCCTTGGAGGGTTCAACTTTAGCACAGTAAGGAACATTCAATACAGTATTGTTGTACACCCACATCTTGAGTTCATCCGTCAGATAAACCCTATCATTTCTGCAAATTATATTCCCTGGAAATTCTATTTCGCCTCTGAACTTATTTTCTGAGTATTTAAAAATAAAGCTTCGTCATATCTTTTTACATAGAAAAACCTAATTGAACTCCACATGTATTTACTTTAATCCTTTTTTAAATTCTGCTTGGTTATTCATCCAAGTTTTGCTTAGAAAGAAAGTATAAACCAAGTACCTCAGTACGGGATAAAATTAGCTACATTATTTCAATTTGCATGATCCGTAACGTAGGAGAATGTTGTTTTATTCGTGTGTATATTCGGTACATTAGCTAAGAACATAAATGATTCACTCAAGAAAGCTTTCTTCGCACAACACCCGGTGGTGGTCTGAGCAGGTTGTGAGCGTACGAGCAAATGTTGATGGTAACTTTGCGCTTCGTAATTAAATGTGAATTGAAAACAACTCACCCTTCAAATACGCACGAATATGAGAGATTCGCACGTCGAGTTGTTCTATCTGAACGAGCGCAATCAATTTATTTTATACAGAACCGGTGATATAAAAAAAAACATGGCTTTTGTAACATTAAAAGCTAGCTTATAAATAACATAACGTTGATCTATCTGTTAACAAAATCAAATCAGGGAAAATCTGAAGAAAAGAGGCCGGAAAACGACGCAAAACATTGTTATGGATAAAACTGGGCCCTCTTCCCTGACAAACATACTCCTGTTTATGTATATGGAGTTACAGAACGCAAACATCTCACATGTTTACACTTTTAGCCGACCGACAATCGATACTCTTGCTTGTATTAGGAACTTATTTTATTAATCGTACCCGTAAAGTCCAAAAATTTAATCTGATAACTCGGTTTAGAGGCACGGTATTCAAACAATAGGCGTTTGACGGCATCTATCATAAAGTTAGGTTATTCGTGCGATATATATCGTTGTTATTGTCGTAAAGTATCGCCATCAGAGGTAAACAAGCGTGGCGTCGTATATGGGGTGGCGTACGATGATGCGATGTAGTGTGGGTGTACCAAACGCAGAGATAACGAGCACACGATATCGGGTTGTTATTTTATTCTTATGTTATGACTCTTGTTAGGTCGACACTTTGTTTCGTTAGTGTGCCGGGCGATGACGCATTTTATTACAAAACAAAGAAGAATAAGTTCTAGTGCACAGGTGGAAAAACCATTTTTGCTTACAGTTACATTTAACGATGGCACAATGGGACAATTTATTATTTGTGCAACTCTTTAGATATTAAAGGTGCGATGACATAGCATTACATAACATTCCGCCTCCAATCCCGTAGGGATTGGCAAAGGAGTACCTAATAGTATCCACCCACATTACGGCATGTAACGTTTAAGCCCCGTGTTGTAGGAGACAAGCCTGTTGCCATCAGACGGGCACCAAATTCGGACGCCGCCGTGGCTATTACTGAGAAATTCCTAATGGAAAAACCCAATAACACTTTCCCAACCTGGGAACCGAACTCAGACCCTCATACGCAGCAGTCGGTCTTGCGACCACACTGGACCAACGTTTCAGGAGCGACACTTCGCACATAATCACGGGTGCACTACATATAATACGAAAAATTTCATTCCGAAAGTCACAAATCCGAATTTCAAAGTACCGATTTTCAAAATTCCGAATATAACAACCCCGATTTATCATTAACCCAATAGGGTTAATGATAAATCGGGGTTGTTCATAATTCCTAAAGGAGATATTTTTAGGCCACCCACATAAATTGTAATTTTTAATAATGAAACGTACATTACAAGGTACATTGATTTCTTCCTTATAACCTCTACATTACAGTGGTTAAATTAGCTAAGCTTTGTCTAACCGAAATAAATGCAAAAAACAATTATAAAAACCAAAATAAACAGAAAAAGTAAATGTCAAAATAATGAAGTTGTCTGTCAACTACTAAAAAAGTGGATTTCAACGTTCCGTGCCACGTTGATTGTTTAAACCAGAGGTTCTCAAACATTTTTTCCAGGTAGACCACTTTGAATTTGTTTTGGTGTCGGTGGACCCCCTGCAGCATTTTCTTTCAAGCCCGTGAACTAAAAAATAAAAGCAATACATTTGCAATGTATTTTTTTCGCACTATCTGTTAGGATTGCGTGAGGATCGTTGTTCCCAAGAATTTTTTTTGGCAAAAATCCGAAAATTGTAATCTTCTGGCTTCAAATTTTTTTTTTATGACTAATCACGACTATTTTCACCGAAATACAACCTGTCATCACCGGAACATTTAAACTTTATTACTAGTACCTAGCTTAATATCTGGCTACATTGATCAAGCTAAGCCAACATTTATGTTCTTTGGCATCGAACCCAAGTAAAATTTCGTGGACCTCCACTTATAGCTTGTGAACCCCCACATTTTCTTCAAGCCAATGTAGACCCCCGATGGGTCTCCCGTAGACCCTTGGGGGTCCACCTGGACCACTTTGGGAATCACTGGTTTAAACCATCTGTGCGATTTAATGTAAACCTTTAAAAGTAGCATTAAAAATGCTCACAGTGTATTATTATTTATTTTTATATTCTATTCTGATTCTATTATGATTATAGCAGATATGATTACCAATGGGTAGGTACCGTACTTTTTTCAGGAAACAGAAAAAACGCTCCTATCCACGTAATTATTTTCTTTCAAATGACATTGACCACAACAGGAATGATTTGACTCGCAAAACAATATCAAAATGGCTTATTTATTTTAAGGTTTCATTTCTATGTAATATTTCGTTTAATACTATCGTAAATTACTTTATGGTACCTTTTTTGGTGTAATATGAATAATAAATGCAACGACCAGATGGGCCCAAAAAAAATTGTCTCCTTTCATCATTTCTAACGTTCATTATTACTATTCTGTGTGTGTTTTTGTTTTGTTTTTTTTTTTACATTATTATTATTATATATTCTCAAAATATCGAGTATCAATAGATCTAAAAACAGCAAGTAAAATTAAATTAAAAATTTAAAAAGCCCCCGACTGAGTGTACTATAAGTTACATAGAAAACAATTCGTTAAATCGCCATTTTGTGGTAGCGGTCATCATGTATTATTAATTTATCATAATGTATAGTATTCTACTAGTCAAGCCCTTTCATTCGATACCCATATTGAGGGAGTTGTTGAATAAATATGTAATCCGCCATTTTGTGGCGGCGGCCATCTTGACTGATTTTTATTAAATATAGCTAAGAACACTCCTGACTAATTCACCTTTCAAACAAAAAAAAACTAAATCAAAATCGGTTAATCCCTTCGGGCGATGACGATACACAGACACACACACACATAGACACGTCGAACTTATAACATATCGTTATTTTAGCGTCGCGGGTTAATAAATCGGACTTATTGATGATACGAAACAATCAAAATAATACGAATCAAGATTTTTAAAACACTGAATTAATAGAATTCGACTACGTGACGCGCGCTCGCTACGCTCGCGTTTTACATTACACACCCACTTACTGTTACAAATATCGTCGTTGCTCCGCTGGCCTTCGGTCTACAATCCTCACGTGAGCTAGCAAGAACCAATGCAGAAAAGCACTAAGCAATAAAAATGTTTTTTAGCAGTTTATTCGAAGTATTGAAAATCGGAATGTCGTTTTCAGACCAACGATCGATCAATTTGAAAAAAAAAATGGATTATTGGGACATATGAAAATTGAACAAAAAAGAAATCGTATTTTCTTTCGGAATAGTGATATTCGAACTTTTGATAGTCGGATATCGAAATTCGGAATAAAATAGGAGGAACATACTTGGGTGGTCCTCATAATCACGGTTAGCGTTACTCTGATGTTTAGGTACACGAACCTAATTGTACTTTCCATAGCGTTTCAAAGGCGGCAGATCTCAAAGCAGATACTCCACTTACAATTAGAAGCATCTCGTAAACATGTCTAAGTGATACAGTTGAACAAAGTGTTGCGGCTGTAACGACATCACTCCGCAACACAATTACCATTAGTGTCGGTTTTATTGTGACAACTTAAATCACCTGCCAGCCTGCCTGCCAGCCACCCTCGTCTTGCTCTAATTTCCAGTTAAACTCAAGTGGCTAAACTCGCAAACACGAAACATTTCGCTAATGATAATTTTAAAAACGTTATAAAAGAGAAATGCTGAATCCGCCGCGTTACAGTCTAGCGAGTAACAGTTCAAATAAAACGAAATGAAATCGCACACACGATGCCGACTGGCAACGTACCGCCCTATAAAAGCTACGTACCTATATTTATTATGTTTCGTATTGCCACTATTATAAGACTACGATGGCAATACATGTCGGGCTATAGATTATTACGGCTAGGCGATCGATGCCAGCGTTGTCGAGCAATACGGTGCATAGAATGTAAGGAAGTTTTCTATCTTTAAACTTTTATTTAAAACCAGATTTAAATTTAGAAGCGGTAAACTGATAATTAATTTACCTTGGATATAAAACCTCATTAATGTCTCCTGTGGAACTAGCCTCCCTTTAACCAGGAAAATAAATGTTCCTGAGGGACATTGTCATAATTCGCTGGCAAGATTGGCGGTTTATACTGTTAGATTCAAATATTTGCACAAGTTAATTAAATGCTCGTCTAGGTTATTAATTTTTAATTATAACTGTATGTAAAAGGCTTTTGTAAACTATGCGCGCTGTTCGAGGGATGCAGAAACATGAGGCAAATAAAAAAGCTTAGCGATGTTTTCGCTGGCTAGTTTCAACATCAAGCATAGGTTTAAATACGTATGGTTAGACAGTCTTGACGTAAGCTAAATGGGTTTTCTCTAATTGAACACTACAACGGTTAATTACTAACGTACGTCGCTTTCGCCGGACGATCTTCTAAACTAAACACACACAAAGCTTCACCGTTGAACAACATTCAACTCGAAACGAGTTTAGCATTCAAACGGCTCAAGTTAAACCAATTTAATCGAACTTGTTTTAGATCTAGATTGTATTGGCAAGGTCGTGAAACTTTGTGAGAGCATTTCACAATCTTTTTTCTAGAACACTGAGAAAAAAGTAGCTAAACCAATAGAGTCGTAGGTGACCGTGTTTGAGTCGGCGAAGTTCGGCGGTGTATAAATCGTTTTCACCTAGAACGGGCAACATCCATAAAGACCAGTAAAAAGTGAAAGATATTTAACCTTTTTTGCAAAAAATTAAAACCGAAGTCGATGATCGTTGTTTCGTTTATTTTTTTTTGTCACCGACTTCTGAAGGTAAGGTTATTTTTCACTTTTTTTCGTGTTTTGTGAAGTCGGTTTTATTTTTTGCAAAAAAAGGTTTTCTTTTTAGTGGTTCACATGTGCTTACCCCTTCACAGCGTACCGGCGTGATGTTGTGTTATGAACTGGTGTAAGCAATAGACAGACATGAGAATTCAGCAATCCCAGTACATTTGCATTTATTTATTGAGGAGTTCTGTTCCCTATCTCCGAAGTTCTTCATCAAATCTTCACCGAATTAAAATAGGATCATTCCGAGCAAGTACACTTTCTAAAACTACCCAAATCGCTTCTGGTGAGCCTATAAAATTTGAAGAGTTCTCTCTATTTCTCCAGGATCCCATCATCAGATCCTGACTTGGAAGTATACCCTTTCGAACACTAAAAAAGAAACAGAATCGGTCCAGCCATCTTCGAGTGATTGGGAACATGGAAATGAGAACTTCCTCCTTTTTGAAGTCGGTTTATAACGACGTTATGGTAGGTGACTCAAATATTCGGCCGAGTATCGTTAAATCCCCTCTGGCCGTTTCGCAACCAGTTGCGAATTAGTAAATTTAACTCATTGTTCGCAACCAGTCGAATCAAGAAAACTAAGCATCCTGATGATTAAGTTTCGTAACCAGTTGCTCCTAAGAATTGAAGAGTTCCGTTACTTTGTCATGGATCCCATCATCAGAACCTAACCCAACTCTCATCAAACTACCCTTGAAGTACTTTACAATAAAAAAAAAAACTTGACTGTGGTCTATAATACTTATCCCCAAAAAATGGCATACAGGCTATGTGTTACGTCATGATGTTGTTTATACGATAAACATCCAAGCGATTGCAGGAATCACTGCAAAGGAGACAATTTTTTTGGGCCCAACTGGTCGTTGCATTTATTATTCATATTACACCAAAAAAAGTAACTATTTTGCAATAGTATTTAAACGAAATATTACATAAAAATGAAACCGGAGTCTTAAAATCACAATAAATTAGCTATGTTTTAATATTTTTTGCGAGTCAAATCATTCCTGTTGTGGTCAATGTCATTTGATAGATAATACTTACGTGAATAGGGGCGTTTTTTCCGTTCGCAAAAAAAAAGTAGATATGATACCTACCCATTGGTAATCATATCTGCTATAATTATTATAGAATCAGAACAGAATATAAAAATAATATTTTTAAACTGTTAGAATTTTTAATGCTATTTTTAAAGGTTTAAACTAAAATCGCATAGATGGTTTAAACAATCAACGTGGCACGGAACATTATAAATCCATTTTTGCAGTAGTTGACGGACAACTTCATTATTTTGACATTTATTTTTCTTTTATTTTGGTTTTCGCAGGTGTTTTTGCAGATCTTTCGCATGTATTCCAGTGAGACATGGTTTAGCTAATTAAACCACTGTAATCTAGAGGTTATAAAGGAGAAATCAATGTAAATTTCATTATTAAATGCTACAATTTATGTGGGTGGCCTAATCTCCGAACAAAAAAATGATGAATTGCATTTATATCTCTGAAGATCAGCATCAGACCTTCAATTAGTTCACCCAGTCAAAAGTTATGAGGTAACAAACACAAAAAAAAAAAACGAATTGAGAAGCTCCTCTTTTTGGAAGTCGGTTGAAAATGCAATGGTATGAAAATAGATTGTTTTTTAAAACCCGCTGGTTTACGTCTCAAGTTGAAAGGTAACTCTAATGTAGATAAGCAGTTATCTTTAATAAGTAATAAGAAGTTTCGACATAAAAGAAGACATACCTACTAGCAGCCAAAGAATTAGCGGGAATATTAAACGCAAGACTTTACACAGGACAACGTGCAAGCCTTTATAATAATTTTGTCATCACCTTGGATCTCCAACGGCGTGGATAATGAAGTTGAGAAACTTGAAATTAGTTGGGTCATAATCTCACATCCCACATTATATGAGCCAGCAAGCTCTACTCGTAACTCCATCCAGCCTCGTTGGCTACTCGACAAATATTTCGGAACAGCATTGTTAACTAATTAGAGGGAACTTGCTTATTGAAAATGTAAATTCTGTTAAACAATTTAGAAGGAAGTAAGAATTTAAGGGAATCGAGTAATTATGTGAAGAGATGTGATCATGTTATGAGTTTGTCTACATTGAGGGTTTATTGGTACGTACTTTGTATACGGAGTTTATTCCACGTAACATTTTATTTGGGTACTTTGTTTTCAGTTTCTGCGTTGATATAGAGGATTCGTCCTTATGAACCGTGACGTTGAGAGAAACTGCGAGTCGGCCTATGTAGGCTTTAAAGCGGCCGAGAACAAAGCGCGGATGCCGATTCACCGGAGGATCAGCAGAAACGGACTGGTTTCCGGACACAATAATGATCTCCTGCCATGATGAAGCTTTTTTCTCCTATTCAAAGCCCGGTTTTCGGTGATTTAGTGATGTATTTATGTCTTTAATTTAATACATGTTTTAAGTTATTTTTATACATTATCACAGTCTTCGAAAAAAGGTAAAATAATTGCGCTATTTGGGGATCTCAGAGGGCCCCAGCATCCAATCCACCATGCTTGCAATGTGTGACGGCGAGATGATAACTTTCTCACGAAATACCTTAGTATTTCATGAGAAAGTTATCACAAAACTGACAATGACTACCAATGACTTATCATTAAATGGGATCAAATTAATATAGAGGGTTTTATTGATGACTTTAATGATTACAATTGTAACCTACCCTTGCGCTTCCCCGAGAATTCCCCTAAGAAATGGTAGTCATTCTTTCAGTGGTTTCAGGAAGGTTACAGTCACACTTCGAAGATTAAGCTAGAAAAATATAACTTAAAACGGTTTTAGCATAACAATATGACACTCAGTAAACAAATAAGAGTTCACCTTTAACAGAGTTAAAAATTCAAGACGTTTGCATGTGGCCAGTCCATTTGCTTGATGTTCCACCGTGTCGTGAATAATAAAACATCGCAAAATGATTACTATACCAAGTGGAGCGGGTAGCTAAAGTTCTAAGAAAATAACTTGCCTTTCGGATGAAGCGCGGCAATCCTTCACGACAATTGAATTTCGTTTCCCAAAAACTAATTTACCTTCCATTGTTCCTCCATATTTACAAACTTATTACATTTGCCTTGATCAGAGATTAACTTGCCTTTTCAAGAGGAATGACCCTTTTTATAAGTTTATCGACACATGACTGCTTCGTTGCGTTGGTCCAGAGGTCGCAAGCATTACTGTTTAGAATGAGGTCATGGACTTCTGGATTTGATTCCGAGGTCGAGAAAAGTATTGTTGGGTTGCCATCAGAAATATCTTTAATGACGTGGGCTCGGTTAATGGCAACAGGCTTGCCCCCTTTTACATAATACTTATATGTAACTTATCTTTTACATAAGATTTACATGTAACTTATCTTTTACATAAGACTTATATGTAACTTTTACATAAGACTTACATGTAACTTATCTTTTACGTAAGACTTACATGTCACTTATTTGCGCGACTGCTGAGTATGAGGTCCTGGGTTGGATTCCCATGTCGTTGTTGGGTTTTTCCATCGGGACTTTCTTAGTAACAGCTACGGAGTCTGCATTTTGTGCCCTGTTTATGGCAATAAGTTGCCCTCCAGTTTGTGGGTGGTTGTACTATAATAACGTACACCTTTGCCTAACTCTTCTGGGAATGCAGGCTTGTGTTTAGGTTAAACATAACAATCAACCTGCAGCTTCAAGTTCACCTCTGAATAACCTTCGGGGCAACATGATACAGTTAAGCAATTTAAGGTAAGTTGCATTTCAAAAGTCTTTATTTTTTTTCTTCATATTTAGATATTATTAAGTATTCAAACTCATGACGCAGCAGAAGAATGAATGTGCCGTAATAAAACCTCAAGTGTGTTTTCACTTTCATAGAATTACTAAAACTGTTTTAATTAAGTTAGTTAGGTTTTAATTAAGTTACCCATAAAAGCAATTTAATAAGGATTGTTAATTTTCTACAGATACTATTTTCCACGGCTTCTACTTATGTGTGTTCACCAAGACAAGCAATTTTAATACGTACGTTTAAGTAGTGGTTTGACATAAGTTCTGTTATTACATTTTATCCTTCGCTATTGAATCCATACCTTACTGTCGAAGTCAGAATTCAACGCATACGTTTATATGTTTTTAAATATTTGCTGATTAAACTTCCTGAGTATTTATCTTAATTGTGTTCCAATTATAATTGCAAAAGCTTGTTAAATCACTGACGTTTAATAAATACAATCGTAGTTCTCAAAATTAATTGGAACCAAATGGCGGAAGTCACAACAAAAGCGCGCACTTTGCAATTCGGTGAAACGAAATGCGTGTCAGGTTTAAAATACACGTGAATAAATCACTAATTACGTTTCCCTACGATGAGTGCCGATAATTGAAATTATCGGAGCCCTCCCTGTGACCGGCGGCGGCGGCGGTGAGGACATAAAGGAGCTCTCCCAACCCACGGCCGACAGGATAATCCGGCTAAACTTTGACGTTATCTTTGTCGGCGACAGATATTATAACAAACGAAACATTGAAATCAACGAAATTACTACACAGATAGCTTCAGAATTGTCTTCAGTCTCCCGCGAAGTTCAAATTAAGTTCCAAACGACTTAAAGTTATTCTATTTCAGATTTTTATCGCCATGTTCGGTTTGAGTATCTACTTAATATTAATTGGTTTTGAGAATACTAAAAAGTAGTAAAATGTCGTGAATAATTTCACAAATAAATCGTACGAGTGCACTTCGAGTTCGCGTTGCTATGAGTCTAGAGTAATGGACCAATACGTTAATGGTAGACGTAGCTTCAAAGCGAATCGCTTTGACTTCCACTTTCCCCATAAATAAGGAAAAAAGCGTGTAACGGTAATAAATTCACAGTATGAATTTATTTATGGTCTAGTTAGTAAATAATAATAAAACCTTTTCGCAAGCCGTGTGGTCCCCGGCTCGCGGCTGAGATTAAGCTACCATGTCCCATGGGTGTGGTACGAGTAAGTGGCGAACAAGGGATTATATTGATTTTGTAGGTTATTAGAAGCCGCTATGAAATGAAAATACGGAGAAGTCTTATGGTTTTCCTTAAATTGTAAAGGTCGGACAGTACAGCCCACTCAGTGAAAAACCAATCACTCACCGAATCATGAACAAAGAACGTTATTGCCGAAATGGACAACGAAACTAAAAAAAACAATGGAAAATTATTTTGAAATACAATCTGTTTTGTTCAAGTTTATACTCATTGCTATAAATTGTATTTTCACCTCATTATGCTTATGAAACTCAATCTGCCTGTCGGATGATGCGTGACTTTAATTTTAAAATGATTGTAAATCGAACGTTAAAGAGTTTTTCACACAGCGACAGGACAGTGATGTATTCGGGTTGGCGCGGATGGCTGGGAAGCCTCGTATAGTTCACTAACGATGATAATTATTATGAAAAGCTCGTGCCACACTCGCTCACGTAGCGAACGAATACTAACGTAGCGTCGTCGCCTGCGTCAAAGGGGAAACTTTACTAATTAGCAAATAAAGCAAATTGAACTCGCGTTCGCCTAAACGTGAGAGTTCACATCCTAGCGTAATGTTTCATGTTGTATTATCGAATGGAACTTCTTCGTTAAAGTATTTCGTTGTGTCATAGTTTTCAAAGGCAACGTGGTACTTACCTACCTGACATAAAAAGAGGGGCGATTATTTAGATAATCATCATAAAATACAAGTTTAAAAGGTCCACGGAGCCATCAACCAAGCGTTTTGTATATCAAACTAAGTAACTCTACACAAATATTATTGCTGGTAAACAACTTTTTTTTTTGTGGCAAAAAATCATGATTAACGGTATAACTCAATGTAACAAACTCAAAACATTGTACTGATGGAAGCAATGAATAGTACGGAGGTTGTAGTAAAGCTGTATACCATTAAAAACTTGTACTTAAAAAAAAGTTGGAACTTTGACCCCCAATATCTTCGTAACTACAAAGAAGGGCTGTGAGACATGGTCTAGAACAATAAAATAATCGCTATGACGAGAGTCAAGTCCTTTTACAGCATAGAAAACTACAGAACACCTAAAATGTGAGTGTAACCTGTGTGTATTTGTTTCAATTTATGTTTTGTTAAATAGTTTCATTAAAATGTTCAGTTTAATGTATATGTTAACGTTCTATGTTTTTGTTTTCCAAACGTAACTTTGTATTAATAGCAATGTACTCGAAAATGTAGTTTAATTTGGGTTGGTTGGTTATAATTATAGTAAAACTAGTTAGAAAGTCAGTCTACACTAACTACAAAAGGCTTCATTACGAATTCGTGTTGTTGTTCTATCACCAAATGTTAATTGAAATGTAATAAAATACCTGTAGATAATTGTATCTGTAATGTAAATAATATTGAACAATCAAAACAATTCTTAAATAAATTGAAACGAGTAGATACAAATAATCGTGAAATGAGACGTGTAACTCGCAATTATATTAATACGAAAAGGGATTTGAGAAAATTGTTCATTTCATGTTGAACAAATAAAATAAACGATCTAGCTTAAAATGTTTTGTTCAAATTTTATTAAACAATACCTGTTCATTTTGATGAGTAAGTGGGTTTTTATCACATGTGAGTTGGGCGGTGTTTAACTAAAATGCGCACAAGTTTGTTGGAGCGTGTACAATTGGGGCCGGGTTTGGGCCCCGGGCCCCGGCCTCGGACGGATTCTGTCATAATCCGTTACAGAGGGACCCACCGGATTTCTTCGGAAACGTGTTCTGCCATTCAGGCTAATGCTTGTGCTATACTTATGTCGGTGAAGTGTTGAGAAAGGGTTTCTTACAGTTTCTTAGTTGGTTCTTCGTTCGGGACTGCTGAGCATGAGGTCCTGGGTTCGATTCCCGGAGAGATCGGGCAAAGTGTTAAATGGTTTTTCCATCAGGAATTTCTCAGTAGCAGCCACGGAGTTTTGATTTGCGCCCCCTTGATGTCAATTAGCTCGCCTCTTTCATGGGACTTAAAGATAACTGGCAAAATGTGTGTTAACTATTAATAACCCCTCGTTTTTATGTTTCATTTACTTTTTCTTTTTTTTTTCCGATGGGAATTAAGACCTCTACCTAACTCTTCGGGTATTACATGATGTTATGTTATGTTCTAAAATATTCAAACAATTTACTGCAGTTTAAATTCAAACACTTGAAACTATTCAAAACCATTTCTTTTATAATACTCGTAATGCTTTTTAGGTCCTTGAGTGGTTTCGTCGTCACTGAAAGGGAAGCTGTTTTTAATGACAGACAATAACCTATTCTTCAGAAGATTTGTGGAGTCGTTCACCTGTGTACAGTCAGCATAACAGTTAGGTATGCAGGCTAGCAATCTTCTCACGACTTATATAAATATAAAAGTCTGTAAAGATCGATTTTTCTTAATTTTTCACGCAGAAACTAGTGAAAAGATTTGGATGAAATTGCAAATATATTGATAATAACCCTTTTCCATTTACAATAGTTGAAAGAAGATTACTAGCCTGTAAACCTAACTGTTTTGCTGACTGTACTGTACTGATAACATTCTACTGTGATCACCGGTTGCTAACGCATGATGACGTCATTATCGCCCTTAGATCAATCGTTTCAGGGGACTTTCGAAGATCCATGGTTACGTTGATAAGTAGGTAGGTACCGCTAATGTACTGTAATCATTATTTATTTCGCAAAGCTCCAAGTTCATTACCGACAGAGTTATCCTTACTTTCTTTCTTAAGCTCGCGTTTCATCCTGTACTTAAATTTTTGAGCACGCCTCGATAATTTTTAATGAAGTCTTAAGTTAACAGAACAACGAAACTCAGTCGTTACCATCCAAGTTATTCCCTTATTAACTTATTCTCTAATAAGTTAACTTTGATGTACTTTTATAGAGCTTAACTTGGGGCCAAGTATAAACCAGCAAAGTTACTAAACATAATTAGAATATGAACGCCGCAAAAGTAAGATATCTTCTTAAGCACTTAATTATGATAATAACTATCGCGACACGCTTTTGTAGTAAGTCACAAACCGTATATAAATACATAATGTAGTTGTCAAGGGTAAATTAGGAGTAAGTTACAACGACACCATTATAGTAACTTAAAATATCCATATTTCAACAACTTTATATTCCCAAAACTCCAGTTGGGTTAAAATTTAGTGTTCATTTTAAACAAAAAAAAAATGTTGAACCCCACTAAAAAGGTTACAACAACATTTGGGAACCTTATTTACATTAGGTACGTTTTTGAAATGAAGCTGATTTACATAAAGTACAATAGTACATCTGTTATTCAGTCTTGGCACTGAGCGGGTGCATTTGACACGGGATTTATGATTTTAATAAAACTCCACTGTGGAGGCGATAACGCTTACGAATATTATATCATAATATTTCTTCACTTTGCGTTGTAATTACGAAAATCCAGAATGAGCAGACACATCCCGTTTTAATTAAATCCATTATGTAATGTAAACAAAGTGCCAAGTGTTTATATAAGCCAAAATTCGCCTTTTGCATTCTGTAGGTACAGCGCGCAAACAATGGAAAGTATATGGACTCCACACATTGTATTTGCATTTGCACATTACTTCGGACTAAGTATCTTTCATTACCAGCGTCTTGAACTCCATAATGGTTCATTTCAAGTAAATTGTATCCATTTAGCCCCTGTACATATAAAATTTTCTTGCACTTGATTTAACGAGAGACGTTGTAGCATTATGACTGGTTAGAAGTTCACTCATGTTCAGAACGGCATTTTAAATACCTTCTGCTGATTTGAATGTGACGACCCATACAGGTGACACAGGTATGTAGCTCTTCTTAGTGGAATGCGGAAGCACCTTCACATCAAACCATGTGACCAGAATGCACGCAGCTGAACAGCTGATAAGGGACACAAACATATCGACTCGAACATACGGGACTACGGGCACATTTATTCAAAAAGGGATGGCGGGCGACGACAATGAAACATTAGAGTGTAACGTGTGTCGTTTATTTACAGCGGCGGTGGAGTTAATGTTCTAGAAAGGCCTAATGTGCGTTATCCTTTAATTCTGTTTGACAATAAACATGGGAACAGTGCTTCAGTAACGTGACATGTGCGGATTAGCGGCTTATAAAGTTCATGAAAAATAACTACGCGATGCGTGAGTGCGCTGAAACTTACGAACTGTGTTTTGTTGTAAACTTAGTCGCGGCAACAGTGTTATAGCTGTCCACAAACCATATTTGGTTAGTTATTATATTACACTCGCTTATTCAGACTGTTGATTGGTCTATTCATAATTGAATAATATGGGGTTTTGTGTGAAGGTATACCCAGAACAAGTGGACCGATACATGATTGAACGATCGTCTCGTAATACAATATTCATTCGTTATTATTTCCATCCTCAAGAGGTCAGATTACCATCATAAAAAAAGGCAGATGTAGTGAACCGTTGTTGATATTTCATTATCCGTATTATTCTCCCTGGGGCCATGAATTATATTAGATATTTTGCGAGGCTGTTGTAAAGGCGACAACGGTGGAATTAGACCCTCTAAGACGCGCCCTAATTTTATGTAATCAAATTTTCTACTCGCATTTAAAACGCGGTGAAAGTATCAAGGTAGGTAATATAAGAATCCGTAAGTAAAAATGTGTTTTTTTTTGCTTAGTTCCTACGTAACTTTGCCCTTAGCTATAGCTGGTTTTACGACTGTTTACCGTACCTTATACGAAGGGACCTAATTAAATATGAAATGATGTGTTTACAAAATACTGTAGCGTACCTAGCCGCCTCTGTCCGGAGGCGGTAATGCATTAGCCATTTAGTAGCGTAGGAGAATACGTAATTATGTACCTACATTGTTGTTTTCTTAGATAAAACCATATACTAAATTAATGATTGAGAGCAGAGGTGGCCCAGTGGTGGCGCCCCGACTTACGAACAGTAAGTCGTGGGTTCGAACCCAGACAGGCGCATTACTTTGTGTAATTTATTTCATCACCGCAGCTCCAAAAAACGGTGAAGGAAAACATCGTGAGGAAACCGGCATGTCCTAGAACCAAAAATTCGAAAACATGTGACATCTACTAATCCGCACTAGGCCCGCGTGGTAGATTATAGCCCATTCCCTCTCATTGAGAGGAGGCCTGTCCCAGCAGTGGGAACATTATAGGCTGATGATGATGATGATGATGACTAAATTAATATAATAATGTGAGTCCTTTATCAATTAACATCATTTAATACAAATTAAGTTTGGATAAAAATAAAAACTTTAATGTAAAACACTAACACAATCATGTCAACAAAAAGTGTCTCTGTAAAACACTTAGCCTTGATCAGTAAAATATAATGCTGTCAATCCTTTATAATTGGGTCCTGGATGAACGCAAAACGCTCCACTATCGGGATCAATTATGAAGGCTGGCAATTTTCTTGTAAAAAAGTTATTATAAGTTAGTGAGCCTGTCGGAGAGTTTTTTATTGAGATTGATTTATCTTTTGTTATTGCTGAAGGTTATTAAATTTTGACAAGCTCTCGTAATAAATACGTAGGTATTTAAAATTTGCGGAGCACCTTCTTAACGCTTTGCAAGAAGATATATGTTACGTTGTTGTCTTGCGTGAACTTTTTGGTGTATTGAGATTTAAAAGACTTGTAGATATTGGGAATATTGTCCGAACAATTCCGATTTTGACCCATGCTACCTGCGGGTGTATGACACTAGGCAGAACGATTTGTTACAAAGTAGTAACAAGTATTGGATTACGATTTTCCACGTCTAGTCCCGTCTATGGCTCGTAAATAAATGTTTTAAATAGTACTTATATTCGTCATGTAAATTCACCACACAACGTATTTTTGTGGTTATTTTTAGTTATGTTATTTATTGTTGAGGCTCGTTATTTAGACACCCTAATAGATAACCCAATTAAATCGTCTATATCTTTCTGCCCATCTGAAGGTTGTCTGGATGATATCGCTTTTAACGAAGAGACATGCAGCTAATCAATATTTTAAACGTGGTCCGTACGTTACAATTTTTGACCAATAATTAATCCAATCTAATATTATAAATAAAAATAAAATAAATAAATAAATTCATTTAATTCAGATTTCACAAGATCCATATAAGTACAATCATAATAATCCACGTTCACAAAATTATATTAAATCACAATGTTAGTAAAAATACAGAACTTACTTAGCTACGTTAGTATTTAAGCTTAAATGTAGATTGCTCCAAAACTTATGAAACCGACTGTCCAGTCTGTTACTAAACATCGCCAGAATGCTGTTAGGGCTGGCGCGGACTCTGAAGCGCACCGCTTGCGCAAGATAGCATGGAAACCGTCTACCTGTGCATCCGCAAACATCCCTGATGCGCTGCATGCCCGGGGCAACTGTAACAACACCCTAAACGCATTATTATATTGGACGCGTAAAGCATTGAACGATCTTTGTGTATAGTTACGCCAGAGATTGCAGGTGTATAGCGATGATAGCGATGTACAGTAGGCTCGAAAAGGTTTTCTTTCTTTCTTTCTTTCTTTCTTTCAATGCTCTACGCTCCCGTTCAATATCCGGATCATCGCGTAAATGAGACTGTGGGTGGATACGATGGACACTTGGTACCAGACTTAAACACCATCAGCTCACTCTTACCGGCATTGTATTTCAGACAGTGATCTGTAGCATACCGTTCACACACCCTCAATAAGTCCCTCAAACCACTGATTGACGGACCCAGCAGCACCATGTCGTCCGCGTAACTTAAATTATTGACGCTGACGACGTCTATTCGACATCCAACACGCATGCTGCTCAGCTCTTCAATCAGGGTATTTATGTAAAGCTTCGGTGAGGTCAACCCGCCCTGTCTAACCCCACATACACGTCCGACCTGGCATCACCCCATCTAACTGTATTAAGCTGACCCAAGTACCAGCCTCTAAATATACGTATAAGATCCCTAGCTACATTGGCCCCCTCTAGTTTCTTCCACAGGATTTCATAATTTACTAAATCAAAAGCCCGTGAAACATCCAGGAAACACGCTTATATTGGAGTCTTCCTTGATGTGTAATATTGGACGGTATGGCTTTAGGCTTAGTAGCATAGCACTCTCGGTCTACAGCCCAGGCCTGAACCCACTGTGCATCGTGCAGTTGTAGGTATTGATCGAATTGCATGCTAAGCAAACCATCAAGCACTTTGGAGATCACTGTTGCTAAAGAAATGGGCCTGTAATTGGACAGCGCAGATATGTCTCCACTTTTCGCCTTTAATATGGGAACGACCTCGGTCTTTGTCATTTGAGGCGGCAAGTAAGAGTGTGACACAGAGAGTAATAAACATTGCCAGCACGCGCGACAGATGAGGCCCAGCATGTTGAAGATGTTCGATGCTAAGGCCATCGTAGCCAGGTGATTTTCCACGCTTCATGCAACGAGCAACTTGTTTTGCATTGAACTTCAGCGTGTATAAAGCAGAAGAGTTTGTTTGTTTGATTGAACGCGCCAATCTCAGGAAATACCGGCTCGAATTGAAGAATTCTATTTGCGTTGGATAGTCCATTTATTGAGGAAGGTTATAGGCTTAGGTTATATAACATCACGCTACGACCAATAGGAGCGGAGCATAAATGAGAATTGTGGCAAAAACGGGGAATATTTATTTCTTTTGTGTTTGTTACCTAAGAACTTTCGAGTGCGTGAACCGATTTTGATGTTTTTTTTATTTGAAAGTTGGTGCTTTCCGTGAGGTACAGTTTTATTTTAGTTAAGATCTGATGCTGATCTTCGGAGACATTAATGGAACTCTTCAAAATTAAACGGCAAATCTGCAGTGATTGCTGCAATCGCTTGAATGTTTATTGTTTATACAACATCATGAGTTCATGACAAAACATCACGCCTGTACGCTCCGAGGGGGTACGCAGATGTGTACAATACTCTCAGATTTTGACAGTTAGGTGTGTTAAGTTCCATTTATTGGGGATAATCCTATTACCGTGACATGTACTGTTTTTATTTTATTTTATTGGAAATGGTGTACTGCAAGGGTAGTTTGACGAGTGTTCGGTTAGGTTCTGACTATGGGATCCATGACAAAATAACGGAACTCTTCAATTCTTAGGAGCAAATTTACGACACTCGGCAAAATCTTTTATAGGCTACCCGGATATTTCAGTCACCTACCATAACGTCGTTATTAACCGACTTCAAAAAGGAAGTAAATGTTTCCCGATTACTCGAAGATGGCTGGATTGATTTTGTTTTTTTTTTATTGTTAGAAAGGATATACTTCCCAGGTGGTCCCATAATCATCAAGTCAGGATATTGATGATCGGATCCTGGAAAAAATAGAGGGAACTCTTCAAATTTTATAGGCAAACAAGAAGAGATTTGGGTAGTTTTAGGAAGAATACTTTCTCGGAGTGATCTCGTTTCAAGTTGGTACAGATCTGATGAAGAACTGATAGGCAACGGAACTCCTCAATAAATGATAGCAAATGTACTGGGTTTGGTGAAATCTCATGTCTGTCTATTATTTACACAAAACAAAAAATCATGCTGGTACGCTGTGAAAGGGTATAAGGGTACATATCAACCACTAAAAAGTGAAAATAAAAACTCTTTTACAAAAAATAAAACCAACTTCACACAAAAAAAAATATAAATTTAGTTTCAGAAGTCGGTGATAAAAAACTAAATCAATAAAACAAAGGCAAAGGTCTCTTTTATGTGTGGTAAGCTAGTAATATTATAATAACATTCAGCTAATTTATTTCTCATCTGTAATGGTAAGGTTTTTTAAATCCCCGACGCAAAAACGACGGGGTGTTATAAGTTTGTCGTATCTGTGTGTTTGGGTGTGGGTATGTCTGTCTGTGGCATCGTGGCTCCCGAACAGATGAACCGATTTTGATTTTATTTTCTTTGTTTGAAAGGTGAATTAGTAGGGAGTGTTCTAAACTACTCGTATGTTTCATGAAAATCAATCCAAGGTAGCCCCCGCCACAAAATGGCGAGTTACATATTTTTTTACAATTCCCTCAATATACTCGAATGTATCAAAAGAAACGGCTTGAGTAATAGAATAATTTGTATTATATTGAAAGGGAATACTAACTAACGAATAAGATGAGGTAAGTGAATCGATGACTGGTACCTAGCAGCACCTAACGGAAAATAATTATTTTTCTTTTAACTTTTAGTACTTACATGATATTGTGTCAGAGGTTTTTTATTTTTTTATTTAATTTTACTTGTTTTAATCATTTATTTAATCAATTAACTGCATTGTATTCGAATAACAAAAAAAACGTATGATGGTTACCTAAAAGAAATTTAGTTTGCTCTGTTGTATCATACGAATTCTCTTGGTTAAATAATACACTGGACCCCAAAGAAAAAGGGTCGGTTAGAAAATCTTCAATAACTTCAAAAGTACCCGACCTACCTTTATGGAATAAAGACTCATTCAAAGAATATTTTAATGTGCTTAACAAATAATAAAAAATCTTTTGATTTTTAATAAATGATGCGTACTTATGAAGATATTGAAGATTTTCTTTGCGGTTCAGTGTAGTTAATGTTTACGGGTTTATTTACAGTTTATAGGGCGAATCGGAATTGAAGCGTTACTAAAACCTCGAAAACAATAAAAAACAAAGAAATACAGCGATTTCCAGTGAAGGAAATCGGATTAACATTCATGTGACCGCCTGGCTCTTGAATTTCCGTTTTCAGGTAGTAGTTATATAATTTCAAACTCCGCGCTTTGTAGTTACACAAAGTTACAACTATTGTATGCAAAATATTTCAATAAAACTACTGCGCGAGTTTGAAGCTATATTTGCATCAAGTGTTGGCGTCAAGTTCGCAAATCAAGGTACTTAGAACTGTAAAGAAAGTTTGTTGTACGCCCATTTACATACTTATTTACTCGTGAATAATATAATAGAAACTTTCTCTAACGGAAGGTTTCTTAGCTGTTATATAAAATAAGAAGAACTAAATAAAAGAGTTTTTGTTTAAGAGCTTTCATACTGCTCGTAGTAATAAACTTTCAACAAGTAAAATATTACCTACTCTGAAATCCCCGAAGAAGGTGGTAGAGATGTATATATCTACCAATAGTACACCCTCATTTCGTTAAGTTTAAGTCCCATGTACATAGGTAATAGAGGACGACCCTATTGCCAGCAACTGGGAAATGTTAACTCCGCGCTCTTTGAGATATATTCCTGAAGGAAAAAAACAAATACGAGGGTAATAGTGGCTTTGAGAGCACCATAAACTTATTCTACTTTCTTATCAAACACTCATAAAGCAAGCATGCATATTTTTATGCAATTTTCTTCTTCTTTTTATGACCGTTGTTTCACTTAAATTACTCATGCGCATTGGAGTATGTATAGATCTATAACAGAACTGTGCCCAGCTAAGTGCTGAACAAATGTTTGGTATCAGTCGGCTCGGTTGGACTATGCGGCTTACACTTGCAAATGTGTTGTTTACTGCCGAAAGCATTTGGTGCACCTTTCAGCAAATGTAGTTCATCATTTCAGGGATAATCTATACTAATATTATAAGCAGAAGAGTTTGTTTGTTTGGTTGAACGCGCTAATCTCAGGAACTACCGGCTCGAATTGAAAAAATATTTTTGCGTTGGATAGTCCATTCATCGAGGAAGGCTATATACTATATAACATCACGCTATGACCAATAGGATTGGAGCAGCAATAAGAAATGGTGCAAGCGGTAAAAAAACTTCCGTTGAGCAGGCGATGCGTTGCGATATCAAAACTTCAAGCGAACGAAGTCGCGGCCAGAAGCTACTACAGGAATAAAACTTGATTTCCCTCCTTGATTTAGTCCTTCCTTTCGAATCTATCCATCTAGTGGGTGGTCACAAGCGTGGTCCTTCTTTTGTTTTTTAAGGATGGGAAATCATCAAATAACTTCTCTCACTCTGGGAAGTTATTTGGTCCTAGGTTCGAATCCCAGGTCGGGCAAAGTGTAATTAGAAATTTCTCAGCAACATCCACGGAGTCTGGATACGTGCCCAGTTGATTACAATAGGGTCGCCGGTATTACATGGAATTTAAACATAACTAGTGATAATTATGTGGTCGTACTATTAGGTACACCTCTACCTAACTCTTTTGGGATTACAGGCGTGATGTTGTTGTATATTTCATCGCAAAAAAAAAGGATTTAGTCCTCCTTTTATACTATACAATATTTCAAAGATATCTTAAAACGGGAAAAAGCCATACAAAAGCCGAAATGCCCCGACATGATTTTTATTTTTTTCCATAAGGTAAGCCAGGGTCCAATGCCTCTCAAGTCAAACAATATATCGGTGCGGGCGCTGCAAGCGACCAACAATGCACAGCGGTCGACACACAAAGCCCCGCCAAGATAATGGATATTGCTTTTCTTGCGAGTTTCAAAGCAGCCTACTTCGGAACCTCTCATAATCCGCTTACAGCTCCTCGCAAGTACGTTATTGTGCTTTAGTGGAAACATTTCCTTGGGAGCACTAAGAATTCGTGCTCACAGTTACTCGTGACGATGTGATACCGCTTTACCAATTAAATATAAATCGCTTATTTACTCTTTTCTGAGATTTTTTCTCGACTACGCCGTTTATGCTGATATTTGAAAATATGTCTCATCCTTTGTAGTAATGGATATTGTCGTTAGCATTAACCTTGTGCTCTTTTATCTTTGTGTATTGTTTAGTTTCTACATAAAGAAATAAAACACAATCTTTTTTTTTATATTTTGTGCCACGTAAAACAATATTTTCATAGTTTTCTTTATAGTATTTTACAATTTACTTAATCCCGTTGTCTTGTTTATGTGGTAACTTCCTACTTCCTTTCATCTCTTCCTCCAGATGTGGTTTCTACGGACTCGTTATTCATACGTATTATATCCTTATCATCATTAAATCCTTCAGTGCCTCCTTCGTTATTACATATATACACCTTCACCCAGTATAATTTAGGTTCATTATTGAGAAAGAGTATTAGAGGCTGCCTTTCGGGTAGTCTTTGTTATGGTTACGGAAGGTAAACTATCAATACTAAGAATCGAGAACGCTGTGTTTGAATTAATTACAATAAATAAATAAATATCGCAGGACATTACACACAACGCCATCTAGTGCCAAACTAAGCAAGGCTTGTGTCGTGGACACCAGATAGTTGTTAAACTACATTTTGTTATTCTTGTTTGTAAATACTTACTTATTATACATATAAACATCTATGACTCGGAAACAAATGTCCATGCTCATCACACAAACATTTGCTCCTACCGGGATTCGAACACAGGACCCTCACTGCCGCTACCATTCGGGTCGTCAAATCGTTTCTATTAATAAACAAACAAAGATACCTTTAAAAAGTAGACATCGTGCTATCTAATGCATTATGGTTTCAAAATGTTAGGATCGTGATACCGATTGTTTGAAAGTATACAAAATAGTAGTCATAGTGTGGATCGTGCTACGAAATCCACTAAATTAATTAGAGTTCGCTCAAACCGACAGTCGATACCAGACTCTTATATGTATCTCAGTATCGTAAGTACTTATTTACCGGAATTCTGTGTCCAGAACCGCGTCTGCAAAGCAATAAACGATTTGATTTGATTTCTCGATAATTTGTTCATAACGTTGCGAACGAACCTACTCAATAAAGTCAAACCAAAATTTACATTTATTTTTATAATTGTTCTACATATACTACATAAAGGGTGTAAAACACCTCTTAACGAATACGAAAGGCACTTGTTCTCCTCGTCATTCTGATATTTTTTTTTGTTCTACACCATACCTGGGATCCTTCTAGTTACGGAGATATAGGGGGTCAAAGTTGCAAGATTTTTACAATTTTTTTTTTTTAAATACCACTTTTTGTCGCATGATTTTTACTTTAAATATCTCTACGACCTCCGTACTATTCAATCCATCCATCCGCACAATGTTTTGAGTGTGTTACATTGAGTTATACCACAAAACATGATTTATAACCTCAAAAAAAAAGTTGTTTCCCTGCAATATTTTTTGCGGAAAGTTACTTAGTTTGATATACAGAATACTTGGTTAACGGCTTTGTGATGAGGTGAAATACACCCTGTATAGTATAAGACAAATTTTATTTTGCAATGACAGTAAATTGAATTTCCCTTTTAATATTCTGCGAGTGCGGTGCACTTCTATAAGTGACGAATTCACTTTACCCTCGTGATCTATATTTATGTACGTTTCAGTGAGTAAGTCGTTGAAGTGTCATATTAATAAATAAAATAAAATAAATTGTATTGAGAAACCTGAATCAGGATAAACAAGTAATATTAATTAAAACGAAGCAAAATGTTATTATACAGATAAAGCTTCCGGAATTAAAATTAACGTTAATATTCTGAATTTTGCAATAATAAACAAGTTAATATTTTCTCTTCCGTCTCATAATTACCCTATTTGTTGCGTTATTGGTTTATAAGTGAACAGAGGTATGTTAGGTCGTGTAATACAGGTAAATAGGAAATACGATTAAGAGGCGGAGGTGACATTAAACTGTTTAACCAGAATCGTTACAGATGTGGTTATAGGTAACGTTGAACACAACAGCAAAGCAGATGTTTAAGGAGTTTTATCAAAGCAGATTTAAATAATTTAATTGCATACCGCACCGTTCGTACCGCAGTATTTCAATTCCATTTCCATTCAGACACGCTATATAAAAAGGCGTACGGTAAACGCAATTTAGAACACTTCGTGCGTTCCTTTGTTTCCCGTAATCATTAAGCTTTTTCCTCATAAGAGTGTAGTGTGTTTGGCAGGTGTCGCGAGGCCGCGCAGTAACTAGCGACTCGACTCAATTACCCGCAGTGGGCGCCATAAATTTTGTGTCCGCACGCCGACATGGCAATTACTGTCGGCGCTCATCCGCAAAACGATGTTAATAGCCCTCTGATTCGTACATTTATCTCGGCTACACTGTATCTTTTTATTATTTCTAGTGAATCGTGAACTTGGAACGTTCGTGGCTGCTTAACATCACAATTTCCTCTTATCGTTACGGTCCTCGGGTTGCTAGCCCGACTGCCATTTTCGTAACGCATAATGACGCTAGAAAATGTTCGTCGGGTAACCGCGCATAATCACTCTCCAAGTACTTTACCCGTCGATCTTCCTGATATTAGTCTATAGATAAGGATGGATGTGACGTAAAATGTGTCCCTATTAAAGTTACGACACAGATACGGCCACCGCTACTTCGTTTTAATGTAGATATTATGGCCTTAACATTCCACTCCTAAGTGCTAGTTGTACCATTTATATCTGTTACTAAAGGTCCTCTTTTCACGTTTAAACTAGTTAACTCCAGCAATTACGTTTCTTCGTGATATATGGCACCATTTACTGGCCACCAGGTAATAGACATAACTTCTGCCAACCTTTATACTTACTTACTCTGTCAATAAGGCTATTAACAAGCTTATGAGTGAGAAACTTTGGTCCTGCTCTATATAAAATCGCAAACTTTGCTTCTAGCGAGTAATCATTCAAATTTGGCGAAAGCTGAAAAAACAGCGGTTCCTTACAATATCAGTGGTGGAATAGGGAATGTTTCGCAGTCGGCGAGGGTAATGCTCATTCGTTTCATCTCGAGGGACGTGATACAAGAGGCAGCGAGCCGTGTGCGACCCATCATTGCTAGCAATATGCCTTTATTTATCCAACAATGTAGCGATATTTCCTGACCCGATGCTCTGATAACTTTCGATACAGTTTTCGCCGCCTATTTTGTGGGGAGCTGATGAGGAGTTGTTACATAGTGGCGATTTCATTCCACGAAACGTGTTACGGAAATAAAAGGCTGTTTTATTCGTAATGTAATGACACTCGGCGTTAGATTTCCCACGAGGGTTCCCAAAAAGGTGTTTCTGAACGTCTTACTCGGTTTGCGTCCTCGTGAAAAGTGCCTTTTGATAATTTATTATTGACTCATTCTTATTCTTTGTGTCTATAGGCAGCCGTAAAAGTTAATGCAAAGTAAATAGTCGCTTTAATATTTCAACGTTACTTTATTGTGTCATAACATTTTCCAGAGACATCGACGAAGTTCGAACTTCCATTTTGTGAGCGTAATCCTCTGAAGCTATAAATTTATATACGGAACCGTTTCTTACAAACTTGTGGGGTTAGAAAATAGAGAGTTAAGTAGCGCGCTCGTAGGCAAAGTTTAACTCCAACATCTGGACTATCTCGCGTCTTATCGACTCGTTCCTTCATCTCGCTCGGGACACCTTACTTACCGAAGCAATTTCCTTTAGACCTTTTACTTTTGTTTGTAAATTAATAGGAACTTGGAAATGATCAGAATTTTAGTTTTTTAGTCATATCTAGTTATAGTCTAGAATAATGGTGCAGAAATGTTCTTAACAAAATTACAATCTACTCGTGTGAGCAGTATTCAGAGGATTGAATGATGAGATGAAGAGTAGTAGAGAAGAACGTAAGAAGAATACATGTTGGGTCGGGCCGCGAATGAATTGGGACAAGGGTCAGAGAATGATGATTCATAAGATTGAATATGAAAGATAAAGGACGAGGAGGTAGGAGTAGATGAAAGATAAAGGAGTAAGAGGAGAGAAGAAGAGAATGGAAGAGAAAAACGTGTTGTACCGACCCCAAATAACGGTTGACAATGAGAGGAGCGTGATGATTCACAGGATTCACAGGTTAACAGAATTCTCGTTTATGAAGGTTAATTTAAAAACAAAGATAACTAAAAAAACTAGGATTCCAATAAAATTACCTTCATTAAAATGCATAGCCCCATATTCAACGTGCATTCTCTCGCACATTTCGAGATGGATTACGCTGTTTATTTGGCAGTGAGTTCATAAATTCCCTGAATGCGCCGTGTCTCTCCGCTACTGAATAGAAGCTCCATGTCAGACGTCAGTGCTCCAATTATGTTGATGCGATGAATGAATTTGACCTCTCAAAGCTTAGTATGTCGATTCCAGTCGAAACACTGATAGTTCTAACTGTGAAATACGCTATTATGAGGTTGAATTCTGCGAAATATAGGCGAATATTCGACCAATTCTGTGTTTACATGGAAATTTTGAAACCATTTCCCGCACTATACTCGTAACTATTAACAACCAAACTAAAACGTTGTTATTAGATACCACTCAAGCAAATATTCCACGAGTTAGTTAAAGAGTTTTGATCGTCTGCCCGTAATAACCAAAACATGTAATTACTGGAAGATTTTTAACTTGTTTGTTACCTACTTTTAGAATCAAAAAGATTTGGGTATCTTAGACCGCTTGAAATTTTTTTTAAAGTATAAACAACATTCTCCAGCGTTAGAAAAGAGTTGAAAGTATCTACCCCCATATTGTAGATAACTCAAGAAATCTGCTTTGAACAAGTTGTTTACGACAGAAAGCACTTCTCAATACGTAAGGAACATATACCACAATAGGCAGCTATTGAACCTTAGTCTAGATCTGAACTACCGTGCTTTGGAAACCGATATCCTTTGAAGCAATCAATGAGGACAAACCGGCAACATGCGAATGTACCTTCGGACAACGATTCTGGTATAGAGGCAAAAATACTCAGCACATATGTAAATGTGTGCTGAGTTTTTTTTACTTTTTTATTCTAAAGACTCACTGAAAGATATAGAGAGATAATGATGTTAAGATTGGACAGTTTCTTGCCCGTTCTACTCTATATAGATCTTTGTTTTTGGGCAACTGCCTTCAACTTTACCTCATTGTCAATCATCAAATTGTCATTTCAACATTGAGTACTTCAAAGCACACATGTCATGGAGTTTGGCAGGAATTCTGATTTAAATAAAATATGTGACTGCTCAACATAGCGTCAATTTTATTTGAACATAGTTGCAAGTTGCTGCCTGCAGCGACTGCCTGTATACCAATCTGTTTGTTGAGTGTACAAGTATTTAGATTTGCGTCGAGGCGTGCGATCAGCCTTAAGTGGCCGTGACGAGGTAACATACTCGCTTTGTGCTCGATTCGAACATTGCCATCATTTAGGCGTGTAGTTGTGGCTGTGAATGGGACATAATAGGTACGCTCTGAGGGTGTGGTCGTTAGGCAGGGACATATACTTTATAGAGTGTGATATATTATGTAACTGTGGCTTTGCAATAATATATATACTTCTTTTCTTCTTTACAGTAATGTGGTCACAAGATACAAATATAAAGACCCACAGTGGCCTAAAATATCTGCGGTTCATACAAATATTCGTTCATGAAGGGTCGCAAAAAGCTTTAAGTAGCAATTGGACTAATTGGGTCGTCATCAAATGCACGAGAGCCACCAATCATACATACAAAGACGAACATAAAAGACTGGGTTCTATGCTCCAAGCTGGGATGACACAAACCAGACGAAAAACATTAAACCATTTAATTTAATGCTCCAATGTACTTGGCATGACTCTCACAATGCCTTCAAATTTGTACAAAGTCCAGATTTATCTTGTTTTCCAAGATAAATACTTGCGCAGAAGCGCGCAGACTAATATCGAGATATTCGTGGATAACTTTTCCGTCGTTAAGTTACCCTAACTTCTTGCAACTCGTATGCATTGTGGAAGCACAGAAGCACGGCATAAACGGATCTTTTAAAAGTTGTCTCGTTAAATTCAAACGTCAACGTTTGACTGATGAATTGCTGAAATTTACATAGTATGCTGTATGTTTGGCTAAGTTTTCGTATGTTTAAACTTGTTTGTTATAATTAGGGATTCGGAAACATTAGAATTGGATGAGTTTCAGATTACATATATGAGTAGATAACGAGTACGTCAGGCAAGAATGTGTAAACGAGCGTGTTGAGTAATGGCTCAGACGCCTGAACCATTCGCAGTTGATTAAGCGAGTCTTTGAAGTTGCACGGGTGACACGATGATTAATAACTGTTTATGACAACCATCTCAAACGTGGGTTTTCATACGATACAAACGCAACACAAACATAAATTTGAGGAAAACATTACTGTTGCTGACGTTTTTCCCGCTTCGCATAATCCTGAAAAGCCGTCGACAACAGTAAATAATATTAAGCGTTATAAATATTTTCATTACCTCCTAATGCTATTAATATTCAAATTACACGAAATGAACATCAAATTATTATAATATCTAGATATCCATTTTTCAAAGGGAAACTGAATTATAAATGTTTTAATGGTAAAGATTTCTTCGGTGACATTTTATTTCATAATCTTAGATAACAGTTTCGAGCGCCGTAGCACTTTCGTAGCGCTCTCGTAGCTCTTTTGTAGCAGATTCGTAGCCAGAGCTACGACGATTATTATTCATTTGGTTTTGGCACAGTTAACATTCGGGAGTGTTAAGTTTACATGTATCACTTTCAAAGAGCACACATAGCGTTTTAATTAGGACAGATATTCACGGATAGAGCCTTCGGTGACTTCATTAGTCTGGTATCGTAAATATGTAAACATTGACACTGATTTACATTCTCGGGATTTAGTGGAAAATCATTCAGCGGCTTAGACTAAATAATACATCTCTGTCTGGAATTATGCTGAATAATAGGATTACTTTGTTGGTTTTCTTTCGGAGGATTTTAATATTTATAGATAAATACAGATAGAGTTTACTTTATTGTGCACGAAATTATCACAGAGCTCGTATGCAAAACGTTTAAATATATGAACACAAAGGTGGTCCTACACTAATGTCCTCTTAAACCCTAACTATGTTTATAAAAATTTAAAAAGTAGTTTCTGCATTGCTGTAAAAAATAATTTGAAACTTCATTCGAGCCAAAACTCAGTACTGAGTAATACCTTGGTAAACCTGGATGCTGGACTTTCGGACCACTGACTACCTGCAACGACTGTCAAAGATCTGCAAATGACAGCCAGGATCAAAGGCTGAACGTGCTTTCCGAGGCACGGAGGAAACTCTGTACATATTGGGTGGTCACCCATCACGAACCAACTTGGGCAAGCGCATATGAACTAAATATTGATCGAGCATCTGTTATCTTTTAGCTGCGAGCTAAAGATATAAATTATTCTGATAATCATCAAAATGACGAACTTTATCATCAGCTGCACTAGTCCCTTTTTATGAAGAGGAGTCATGTGTCCCAGCAGTGGGAACTCTATATGCTCCTCCTATGCTGTCTTTTACATAACTGCAATTGTTCGGTTGAAAAATTCAGCCATCCTAACTTCATTCGAATATTCCAACATGACGATGTAATAAAATATTGGAACAAATTCTGTCTTCTTTTTGATTTATAGACACCTTTGAAAAACAGATGGTGCATATTTCAATCTGAAAGGCAATATATTCAAGAGGACCGTCCGGTATGGGTATTACAAATGCAGTTTATTTTATAGAGTTAGAATATAAAGGTATAAAGTATTATCTATATTTTCTGGTTATAGTCTTGTTGGTCAAATAATCACAAGCTGTAATGCTGACTCGATTCCCAGGTGGGGCAAGGCCTCAAAGTCTGTTTGCACCAGTGCAGTGATGCAACTTGCATCGTTACTGATGAGCAGAGGTTCTGGATTCGATTTTTAGGTCGGGTAAGGTGTTAGAGTCCGTGTGTCAGTGTATCAGCCCGGAGTTTTGATATGTGCCTAGTTGATGGCAAAAGCTTCACCTAGGGACTTAAACATCGGAGTGCGAGCGCGAGATGCAGAAAAACTCGTTGCAGCCGCCGCGGGAGACGCACCGGGCGTCGGGGCCACGTGGTGGCTCCCGGCCACCGTAGGCGCGGGCCTGTGGCCTTGCTCGCCGCCCCTGCGTTTTATGACGACAGGCCATTGCATGTTGATGGCTCGTTCGTGTTTCACGCGCGCCTCAAAGAGATGTGAGCACAACGAAGGACCCCTTCATTATCTCTACTCACAGCAAGGGCCGAACCCTGCCGGGGCTGCGGGGCTGTTCGAAAGAGATACCGTGGCCCCAGGACATAAAGGGTGAGGAAGGAAAATGGATGGGTTTTAGTCAGTAAAAGTCTCCTTCCGCTCTGGATGGAGCGGGAGTCATTTGATAATTCTTCATTCGAAAAAAAAGGGACTTCAACATGAGTAAGTGCGAAATAAGGGTGAACTACAGGTACACCATTATTTAGTCCTCGGGGATAACATGTATGATTTAAGCATGTAGTAGACAATATTTTGGCACCTGTTTCGTAAATGATGATATACTGTTTTTTGTATAATACCGTTATTTAATTAAGAAATAAATACTTACAGATACAGCCGGGAACAATTAAATTTCCTGGAAAATGCCTATAGTGAGTACTCCAGTAATCCACTCTTTCTAAGAAAAAATGTGTTTTCATTGTCTACAGAAAACGTATTTTATGCAAATTTATATTATAGGAAGGAAATGGAGTCGTTGATCCGATATTTTTCAGCAAAAATGTCGAATTATTCGCAACCGAGACACAGCTACAGTTTTAGTACTACGTCCCTGACTCACCGCGCGTGACAAAATGACTCATCCTACATATGTCAGGATACATATAAGTATTTTCTTCAATAACAGAACCGCACGAGAGGTTCTGAAAAGGTTTCGTTGGCGATGCCGATCACGTGCGTATTATTGGCAGCCGGAATCAGAGACTACCGTCAACGCGCCGCGCCCTAAGCCCAACACACCACTAATACGACCGGCACATTACGCGCTCTGGAGCAATGCTAGCCCAGTGGTAATGACACAGACTTACGATGTTTAGCTCGTGGGTTTGATCCCAGCATTCATTATCTACCTGCCTATCATCCATGTGTCTTATGGTTGGCGCAACACGTTTATTACTTCCATTCTCCCCTGTTTATCGTGTTGCTATTATTTACTCCAGGCAGGCGTGTCTTTTTTTGTACAATTTATTTCATTAACATCTATTGCTCTCAAAACGGTAAAGGAAAAAATTGTAAGGAAACCAGCATGATGTCCTAAAACTGAAAATTTTAAGACGTCCTAACCTACGCCCAAAGGCGATTTCAGCCTTAAATTATTTACATTTAAGCCCAGGTTCCCTTACGATGTTTTACCTACCTATTGCTGGGCTGATTAAGCTAAGATAAAACATGCTCTTACTCAAAAACTCCAAAGACACAATTCATGGAAATAGAATTTTAAATAACCTCGTAAATTAATCCATTTGTAAATTAGTACGCTCGCGAAGTATGTGTAATTTTCGTGAGTAGAGACGGCATTTAGACACTCGTTCGATTCGAAGAAGCTCTGCGGGTGGATGACGCACTTTAGCTGTCGGGCCCTGTTTCCCGAGTCTCCTCACAAAGACACACGTATACAAGAGACGTCATTATCGACTCTCCGATCGTGGATTATTGTGTTCTAGTGTGTTTAGGTACTTACTATATTATATGTGTAGTATGCTGCTAGGTTATTTAGTACCGGTACCTAAACGATGTAAGGCTATTTTTCTGTCTCAGCGTTGCAGTTGATTTAATTTTTTTGTTATTTATAATTTTTAATAACTGTGGGTATCTGTTTATTTCTCGAAATGGTATAATTATTATCATTTTACGCTTTATTTGGAGTCCACAAAAACAACACACTACGATAAAGTTGTTTTCTAATGTGAAGCCATAAGTCATGGCTTCGAATTAGAAAAAATGTGTAATTTGATCTCTTTTTCATTTATTATTGTTATTCTGAAGCACTGAGTCTTACATAGTTCGCAAATAAATAAATAACTGCTGTATTTTTATTATGGCTTATCCTATCTGCAACGATAGGGCCATTCCCGGCATGCAATACGCATCCAGCTCGTAATGTAATAGACCTAGAGGTCTCAGCTAGTAATATGAGCGTCTCAAACATTTTCCCGGCTCCCAGTAACGTTGCGCCGTACCATTCAGATAATGCGCCATATAAAGGTATTCTTATTAACAAAATCTACTGAAACTACAGGTAGGTAGTTTGCTCGGAATGTTTGCTAGTTCATTTGCAATTTACCCGAGCTCAGTAGCACTGTAGTTGGAACATTAACGTGATGGACGAAACCCGCCAAAATAGGGAGCTTATAACTAATACCGTTAAATGAAACCGACTCATTCTCATCTCCTTCAAGAACGCGGTGTAAGTTTTGATTCTCTGAGATTAAAGCTAATGGATTACTTAGTACTGTCATAAATGTTACTTGTAATATGACAGTTCTGAATAAAACGGAAGCCGCTTTTTTACCCACTCTTTAAAAGTAAGGATAAAAAATACGCTTTCATGAGTTTGTACGGTTAATTAATTTCACAAATTGCAGACCTTTTCATTGGAAACCACACGATGAATAATTTTATATCTCTGAACCTCACTGGGCTCATTCTGTCGAAAACGTAGCTGCTGAGCGAGCGATTCTTGGTTCGACTCCCATCGTGACCAATGATTCTGTTAAAAATCTCATTAGTACGTAAATTTAGATTTTAAATTATCATTATTGTAGGACGTAGGTAATCTTTGTAAACGTTTGATTATTCGATAACACAATAACAAACGGAGAATGGGAAATTAATTATCTATCTGAATCATCATTAACGCCTAGTATAATAATTCAATGTCTATAATTAGACCACAAAGCCAGCGTGGGTGTCAATTGATCACTGTCACAATAGGAAGCTCATAAAAAACATTTTTAGAAAACATGGTAACCTTCTATCATCATTAGATCATGTACGATGTTATAACATTGTATTGTCAATCAAATCTGTTGTTCAGACACAATCAAGTTACGGAAAGTACGCGAAAAATCTGCCATCAGGTCGCCTGTAACGCTGGCTTTTGCCAGTGACTTCGCCAGTGGAGTTCGGCAGTTGTGCCGCAGGATTGAGGATCATATTGGAGAATGTAGGTACCAAAATAAATCTGTTCAGTATTTTTTACATGAAAGAGTAATACACATTAATTTGTCGACCACAGAATCTTTCGCATTTGGGATAGTAGATTAGAGTTATTTTATCACTTACTATGACTGCGAAATAAACGTAAAACTGAATCAAATTGTGTTACTATACGTCTATTTCATCCATAATCAAGTCTCTTATTTGCATTAAGCTCTGCGCGATACTAAAAAAACGTGTCCTTTAATTTGTTGGTACAACGACGCGCAACGTACACAGCGCCCAAACATTTTCCGCCAATTTAACAGTGACTATAAAACGGCGCAAGCTGTTTCTATTAATTAGTTGTTGTAACGTACTACCGCGCTCTTAATTACAAGTAAATTTCATGTTTATTATTACCCCGAGCGAAGATATTAGTTTAGTGAGCTATAATTACTATGTATGTGGCTTGTACGACCTACTTGGATTATAGCGTAACAACTAAACTGTTGGCCGGAGTTGGCGAGGATAACTCACGCAGAGCGATAAGAAACTTGTAGAGAAGAGCATCCATTCTTGTTCTTAGAACAATGCTCCAGATAGTTATCTTGCGTATACGCTTTGTTCACTTAATTAACTTCACAAATTGTCGTCCTTTACATCGATAAGGCGACGACGGACGGTTTTAAATCTCTAAAACCAATTCGGTGTCGGACGTCGGACTTAAGACTAAAACCGACGGAAACTTTTATGAGGGCCATGAGGAAAATGATTGAACATTGAATGTAATCAAAGGGATATAATCCCTGGCAACGGGAGAACACTGTAGAATTTAATTTATGAATAATTGAAAATAGAGGTTAAAGGTATGTAAGGTCGTTATCGGCATGCCTCGGGGAAATGAACGGCGCTAGCTTTTTTGTACGGAGTTCACGTTCAATTGATAGAATCAATACTTAGGAATTGGCAAGGCTTGTCCGTATTGATAAATGTCTACCTGTTGGGTCAATGTCCCTTAAGGACGTAAAAAAAGATAGGAGTTTCACATTTCTAGTTTTCCTGTAAACTTTTGTATGATCCAACATCATTAAAAAATAAGAAAAATAAATGAAAGTACGAGAAGCAGTGCGTTTAACTGAAGTCAGAATCTGGGATTGAGGAGAATAAAAACGTCTTAAGAAAGGCAGCTACTCGTATTTCGCCAAAGAAAATCTCACCATATCTCGTTTTAACCAAGGTTAATAAAAGAAAAAAACCTAGTTAATACTAGTCATTGCTAGTGCTTTACTAAGCTTGCTCGAAGAATAATCAAATAATTAGCGACTATAATTTTCAAATTTAATTTTCCTCACAAAAACGTCTAGTATGTACTTCGAGAAAATGAAGGATCAAAATTAATTAGTTCTTGAATATAATTCATTTTGCGTCATGATAAAATATTCGGCGCGCACTTGCGCTAGTCACGGTAATCCATCAGCAAACATATCCCGAAATGAATTAACGAAAACATTGAGCTTTTACGTTGGAGCTCATTTAACAATGTTATTGTTTAAATACATTAACGTTTTAGTCCAATCAGCAGCGTGGGGCTAGAACGAATGCAGTGCACTATTATGATAAGAGATTAGTCCCGAGGCGGCGCGGCGCGGCGCGACTCCGCTCGGCCGCACTCTACAAACGTTTGCTCTCATACAACTCCCCACAACTGTTCACTCATTTGCATTTCGCAGTCTGTTAGGTAAGCCTTCGCCACAGAATTTGGTCTGCACTGCTACTTAAGTAGGTATAACACTAACACACAGACACCAAAGTAGGCTGACGCTGCACGCTGGCTTTCTACGGCTGCCTTATCTTAATATGTGTCAAGTACGCTACTGTTATTAGGATATTTTAGAGGATTTGCTTTATCTTAAGCTACTCGTGATATAAAGGCACTTTCAGAGTGTCTCACGAAGCGTAAAATTATGGTCGGTACTCGGTAGTGGAGAACTGGAGCTCAGTTCCAATGTATTCGGAATACGTTCATAAAATTGAAGCTGTCTGTGACCGATATTTATGGGCATGCAGGGTGTCTATTTGTATCCTAGCTCGTGCGGGTATTTCATATTGGTTTCTGAGCTCAAAAGATATTTTAAACTGTATTTAGGGTTCGTTGAATAAAATTCGTTCGCTTTTCGTGGATTTACAAATCACAAAAAAAACAATCTATCAAGTTCCGCGCCCACGTTGCTCTGCTTGTTGGCTAAGTAATTAACTTCAGAGAAAAATCTTCAAAACTTAGCCAATCAAGATGTGGAGGCTTTTTATGTAAACACGTTTTGATGTGGGTGTATCTACTGTGGTACATAAATTTCGGACAAAAGCCAGTTCGCTTTTTACCGCCTTCATTTCTTGTCTAGCACGCGACGTGTTCTGATAGCGTTTCGATTATTCTTGCTTGTTTGTTTAATCACTTTGCGATTAACTCTCCACTTCAATCTTGTTCGACTAATTGAACTTTATGAGATGAATGCCTTGTATTTGTAAGAAGCATTCATCCAGCTTTCGATTTCATCATTAAAAGTGGAAATTAAAAATGTTTAGTTACCCCGCGTCACCCTTGGACATTGTAAGAGTCAATAAAAATAATTTGGCCCCCTGCTTTGTAGTCCCCTACTGATAATACTTCACCCTCTTCCGTTTCCATGTCGCGGGATTGAGAGATTATATCGGCTTTGGCAGCTAGAACCACCCGTTATATGACTTTAGTCGCCAATTTTCCAAGCCTAGGCATCATCTAGTTGAATGTAGCATGGTGATGATCTAAACTTTATTTTATTTATTAGGGATATAAAACAGTTACATGCTACAAAAAATACATAAAATTCTTAAAAAAACTTTAGTACCCCTTTGGATTCTAAAGGGTGTAAAAAGACCCTTGACAAACCGAAAGTCACATGTTCTCCTCATCATTGCGAATGCGATTTTTTTGTTCTTGTCCATACCTGAGAGCCTTATAGTTACGGAGATATTGGAGGTCAAAGTTATAAAATAAATAAATAAAATAAAATAATCTTTAATTCGGATAAGCAACATCCATATGGGTTAGTAAAAAAAACAAAAAGATAACTTATACCTATGTTAGTAAATTTATATAATGTTTTATTTGGCAGTAAGGCTGTTGTTCAAGATACATCTTTGAACAAGATCACCTAACAAAGGAGAATCATACCTCCCTGCTATGGTCTTCAGAATGGAGTTGGAGCTGTTATAACCTTTTTACAAGTTTTTTTTTAATACTAGTTTTTAGGTCATAATTTATCTTCAAATACCTCTATAATCCTATTACTATTCAATGTTTTGAGTGCGTTACATTGAGTTTTACCGTAAACGTGATTTTTCACCTCAAAAAAAAAAACGTTTTCCAGCAATAATTTATCCGTACACTTTTTTAGTTTGATGTACAGAATTCTTGGTTGACTGCTTCGTGCAGGGTCCGTTTACACCCGGTACATTCTGTTAGAAGATTACTAGAAGCATTCTATGAAAAAAAGCAATTCCAAAAAAGTTATTTGTGATAGTAAAACAAATGTATCACGCCTGTATTATCAGGGTAGAAAGACAGAGTTGGATTCTTGTCTATGATAGCGAAATGTTAGAATAAGATAGAAGAGGTATATCAATTTTGGATTGTGCTAAGGTACATTTTGATAAAATAAAAAACTAGATTTAAAAGAGTATTCTCTTACAAAATTGGAGCACATAAAAAGAAGTCTCTCCAAGCAGCGGAAAGAAACAGTATATTGAGCTCATTAATCAATGTCAAGACCCAACAATGACCGGATACCTTTTAAAGATTGATCTCGTGTCGTGCACAGAAATATGAAAAACAATAGACGTGATACCAACACTGACGATATAGTTTTAGCTCTAAAATAACTTTCTGTGTTACCTAAATCAAAGCCATAATGAATTTGTAGTTGAAGCAGTTTTGCTTCAACTACAAATTCATTATGGCTTTGATTGTACCCTGTAACTTCAATGTAAAGTTTACTTTGTAAAGTAAAATGCAAATACATAAAACATCCCGAAACACATAGCCATAAAAATCTTTACTCCACCATTTTATACCCGAATAAAATAAAGTAAAAAATACCGAATTTGTAAAAGCGAACGATTTTCTGGCTACACACAATAAAATACAGGCAGCTATAGCCATGCAAACGTTAAAAGCTACGGTCGCTTCCCCATTCCTATTGTTTCGCGCGAGACAGACGAAATTAAGGCACATCGTTTTATATTTTCGTTTTTAATTCACGCAGTTGAAAGCGAAGTTTAAAAAGCAGATAATAACCTTTACAGGGAGTATAACGCCGCGGTCGAAAGCTGCAAAATGTGCTCTTTTATTGCTGTTTTAATTACATTCTTCGTATTCGCCTGCTTCTTTTATTTTTGCGTATTTCATTTTCATAACACAATCGGTAATTTTACATGTCTGTAATGTTCTGATGTTCTTTAAATACGTTCGAGTTGATTTTTAGAAACCAGAAAATATTTTTGAAATCTCATTTTCTAATAACGAACTTATTAGCTACGTATAATCCGAATAGTAATTAGTTAATAGATGTTTCTTTGCTGCAGATAAATAAATAACAAAGTTTCTCGTGCTTATCCCATCTTCAGAAACACAAATATTGACATAATTAATAACAACGGAGCACGTCCGCTCACTACTCGTGTTGAATTATAACTAAAGGAAATTTCTACGTATCTCATATTTCTTTAGTTTCACTTGTAGGTATTCTATGAGCAACTATATTTAACGAGTTGAGTTAGACACAAAATAATATGACAATTCCTTATAGGAGACGGCAACGATTACATACATTCTTGGGCCTGGATATTACGCGATGAAAATGGTATGAATTAATAGATGCAGACTTATCAGTCCCTCGCTGAATTTCTGTAAGTTTTGACAATCTAAGAGCTGAGTTATTTGAGGTTTAGTGAAAGTAAGGTTATGTTACAGTCTCTATAGAAGAACATATAAGTTCTTCAGGCACTAATGTTTGTTACATTTAGTGGAGAATGTTCATATACTTGAAGCCATAACAGAAACGGATTTATCGAAAAGGCGTCCACAATAAATAAAAAACACATTTGAATGTAGTAGGTATATGGTTTATTCATATTATATTATTATTAAAATGACGTCTAGAAATTGTACCTACAGGTGAAACGATATGATTCTGGTACCTAGCCCAGCTGGGTTGTGGTTATATTGACTTTCAGAGTTCAAGCCACTGCCGAATCACTGACGGTATTTTTTATTCACACAGCAATACATATTTTTAACAATATTCAATCCAAGCTAGTGGCAGTAAAAACAATTACTATGTTTTTTGGATTTTGCCATTAGCTTGAAATAAAAAAAATCAATTACTAGTCTAACGTGTGGGCGGTCTTCGGTGTGTCCAGTATGGAAGTAAGTGTCGTACAAGTAAATTGGCAAGTGGCAATGTCGGTCTGCTGTCAATACTGTCACAGATAATCTATTTTTTTTAATACTGTTATTAAAATATGATTGATTTTAATCGATACGAAACTGATAATCACTTAGGTTTTCAGCTATAAATTGACATTTTCTTTATTTATTACATGCATTATTTTATAAACAAGTATTAAAAGTGCGTTTAAATACTTTGAGTCAATTACCTTGTGCAAAGCTTTTCTTTTTGTTATTCTGGAATCGATTAATTCGATCGGCAATGTTATGAAAACTATCGTTCTCATTTTTCTTCTCTTCCAGATGGACGCCGAGCTGGAACAGTGAAGCATTAACATGTGAAAATTAAAAAACGTAAATTAAAAAAAATGTAACAAAGGATAAACAAAACAAAAACAGTCTCACATTTATTACGACGTTCGCCGAAAATTAAGGAATTTTATGTAAAAATGCGACATAGGTATTTGCTCGTTTCATCCGCTTTTATAAAAATGGTTCTATCACCCTTTTATTCTTCCAAGTTGAGATTCCTTAAATGTTCCTTCCATAAAATCCATAAGACTCCTACGCCTATAAATCTCAAGACTTGTTTTCTGAAGCTGTAATGTAACTTATGCGTTTATATAATATATGTCAGTCACACACATCCTCATCTTTCTTATAGGTATGCACATATAAATAAAACGAAAATTCGTCGATTTTCGGTCCGTCCCTCACGATATTCCAGACTATCTGTATGCAATTTGCATCGTCAGTATTTTTCCTGCAATATATTGGAAGGTGTGTAGCACGCTTAAAAAGTGATTGCTCTCTGGTTTTCTATAGAAAAGGATGTAAGTTTTTTAGGTGGCAATATTTTATGACTTTTTTAGTCTTCCGTAAGTAAACTTACAAAACTAAACATAAGTACATAAAGTTAGAATCTTGGAGAAGTTAAAATCTTGGAGAGCGAATGAAACAATACTTAAATTGGGATCTAAAATGAGAAGCAATTTAATAATACAAGCCCTAATGTTTGTTATAAGGCGGTTCGTTTAGTATAAACCGAATAATTTAATTTGAGTTGTAATAGAATTGTTCTGAGCAGACGTTCTCGGAATCGTTTATCTGTGAGTCTGCGACTATTTCTCTTAAGCGTTATATTATGACTGTGATCTCAATAACAAGAGAACTTAGAAACACGCGTTTGTTTTCGCAGGGTTTTATAGTTACACTAACTCGAATCGAACTTAAACTAAACGTGAACGCAAAAGGCGAAAAATCATCAAAGCGTTCTCCAAAAGGGGAAGACGTGGCTCTATAAGCGATAGGAAAAAAAAGTATCTCGGTTTTTGTGTAACGACTTTCGATTTACTGAATACGAGTGCTCTCGTAAGGGTTGGAGAGGGGAGGTATCACTCCACATCGAGTCAAGTACATTCGTCTGCCAAATAAGGCGTAACTTACTCCTCGCCACGAATTTATAGCGTCTATGAAACGAAAATACGTTTCGTTTTTATTTCTGTAAAATTTCAATTTCACACTGCGCTGCCCTTTGCCTAACTGTGGTCGTAAAGCCGACAGTTAAATTTATTAACAAACATTTACTGAACCGTATCGGTTCCGATTAGTTTTAACAAATATGTGGTGGAAACGGACTGTTGTGCACGAAATTATTATGCAAAACACTACGTACAGTACTGGTAGTAAATAAAATCTGTTATTTTGAGGTTTACCTGTGTGGTGGTATTTTTAAAGCTCCTGGATATTTGGTCGTTTCATGTCCAGTAACTCAATTTTAAACTAGCACGTGTAACATTTAAAATTTATTCACGACGAGGTAATAAACAAGTAATTTTTCCCATTCGTAATCGAAAACTGATATATGACGACTGTCAACAGGGCCGGTGCCATAGTACATAATTTAAAGGTATAGTGAGTTTACCTAATTACCTACACTGTCTCCCAAGTCATAGGTGAAAACCTAGTTTAGGAGCCAGGGGACCTATTTGTGTACATCATCTGTATGTTGTTAAGATGTCTGTAACAATGTTGTCATTGTAATGAAATAAAGAATTGTATTGTTTATTTATTCATTTCTACTGTTACATAAATAAATACTATGAATTGGAATCTTTCTTTATGACGTGTATTTTGTATAACAAGTAAACTTTTTATGTGATTGGTAAAAATATTTCCTTGCACGATTTCATCAGATTCAAGTTGCATTTACAAACTTTCTTATTTCTAAATTACCGCCCTTACCCTATTGAAATGCAATAAACATAAAGCTACGTCTTATAAATTTGCATAATATTTTATCTTGAATTTCTCAAAGTTCCCTTTAATGTCAATTTAATATAAAATTTATTTCAAGTTCTGTGACGAATAGAAAAAGAGATAACGAGACACCGCCGCCTCTCTCCATGATCACCGCCACGAATTATGTACTCCGAGCCTTGAATATTAAATGAAGGCGGCAAAAAGTAGCGTGAGTCTGCGTCAACTTGCCTAAAATTACGGTTATCGAGCCAATCGGTTCCTTGACACAGTTCGCGCTAAATGTATCTACCCAACTCCCCTGACACGAGTTTTATTAAAGATAGCCCAAAAAATCATCCAATTTTTTCAATAAGCTAGGGAGATGTGATTTATAAACAGCTTTTTAGCAAATTGATGTTGGACTAGGAAATAAGGTACAATGTCTACTGAGTCATCCCGCGATTATGGTGCTTGCAACAACGTCGAAATATCGGGAGCTCAAAATAATTAATAATCACGCAAGATATACCGTAAGTGACAGTATGAGTAACAATGTGTCGATAGTATGTTTATTCCCGTTCCGAGAAATTGAGACTCAATAGCAAAATTTATTATTTCCATTTATATTAATTCGGGAGCACACCGTAAGCTACTTTTACTGGGTTCACAAAATAAATATCTTTTTATTTACCAATTTGCTGGGTAAATAGTCGTCAATCAACTCTTTTGAAACGGCCGATTAATTGGAGTTACTTTACGTACCCTATTCAATATTTTAATGATTCGCAGGAAACTGTCTACGTTACCAGATTCGGGGTTGGGGACATATAATCTTAAGGTTGTCGAACCCATCTGAGAAACCCTATTTTTCCAATCTCTGGGGGGTTTCCATTGAATCAGCGTTGATAAGCATCTTGTACCTACCTTATTTAGATACCTGTTACTTTTCAGTTACTCTTTCCTATCTGATTTCGATAAGGGTCGTGTGCTACATTACGGCTGAGTGTTGTATGTATAGCCTATGTGAGGAAAACCTTTTGTTTTTTTTTGTGTGTGCTTTTAAATCACCTATGTATGTACCTACTACATTAAAAATACACACAGTATATAGTAATCTGTTCAATATCTTACCTTAACAAACATTTTGATCATCAAACTGAGTGACTCCGAATTTTCTTTTTTTGCTGGGGATTTTTGTTTTGGGAAAGAAACATTTAATTTTTTGGTAGGACTCAATGTAACGCACATATAGCATTGTGCTGATGGATGAATTACTTAAGGCGAGGTGCATAATCTGCTTTTCTTTCAACTATTACCTATAGGAATAGAAGATAATAAACTCATATCGAACAGTTAAAATAGAAGTTTTTATAACACTGTCGGCTCATTTAGAATGTTTTCCGATATCGGCTGGCTGAATAGAGCTAATACATTGAGATTGGAAACTTTTGGTGCGATTAAAAAATAAACTATGCAATTATGAAATTTCACATATTTTTATTGCTCTAGAGCATTAAAGACTCGCTTTGTACTGAGTTTTTAGTGCGATTATAATAAAATTAAAGCATAGTTGGAAGAAAAATATTTTTACATTGCCTAGACGAGCATTGTGCAGAATGTCTAAATTAGATGCTTTGCCAGAAGCATACGTATAAATAAATAATTTTAGACACATATTTCTAAATCGTATCGTAAATCTCATTAAAAACCTTAATCGTAGATTATAAAATAGTTTACGATTTTCTTAGGTCGAGAATCTATAGTAGTATCAGATTAAATTCTAGGTTATAGAATTTAATCTGATACTTCTATAGATTCTCGACCACTTGTTTGTCTATCCACCATCAAACACTGCAAACTATCTGAACTATTCACAATCTGGGTCAGCCTTCAGAATCACCCGACTGGATTGAAACCCGTACTTCGAATCCATCCACAAAGTGACATCGCATTTGTTAGTCAACCGAGTGAAAACCAAATGAAATTGACCTTGAGACACTTGCAGGTAACCGTAGCAGGCTATCGGAAATCGAAATAAGAAATATAGGCCTGGCCTCGTAGTACCTTTTTATTTCGTTTTGCATACATAGCACTGTTTTTGTGTTTTCCGAAGGCAGAGGCATAGGTACCCCATTGAGTTCAAATCACATGTGATAGGGTATGACTCTATTACCATCAACTGGGTCAAATTCAGACATCTTCTGCACAGTTCTTTATGTAAATTATCAATTTCTAACATGACTTGAGGATCAGCCATAAAATTGCCCTATATTTTAATTTACAAAACGAAGACTGCATTCTTCATTCCGATTTTTCAGAAAAAAAAACAACCGCAGCGAGACGTTCGTCGCTTAAAATTTCTTCTCCACAATAGTTTCCAGAAGCTGGATTATTGTGGGGAAGTTAAATTCATTTATTTCGCTAGATTAGTTGCGGGCGACATTTCTATTCATTTATAACATTTTGTAAATCGCTTGTAAGCCGGTGACAGTTATGAATTATTCTGCGAGGCACAGCTTCCCGCCTCATATGTCAGAATGATCCTAGTTTACCTAGATATTATTATCTGTAAAGCAAAAGTTTTAAAAAGTAGTTGGAATAGGTACTGGCCGAAGTTTATGATGGAAACTGATCTCCCATCACGTACAGAACGTTGGGATCATAACTGCAATGATAGCATTAAATTCTAAACCGAATTCGTGAAATCAATTTGAACATCGCATTGAGGATTGCTGAAACGTACTTAATGCTAAAAGCAAATGTTTACCTACCAGATTTGCTTTAACTAAACAACGAGATAATTATCAAACAAAACACGCTACAGGTCGCTTTTAATAACAGGACCCCCCGGCTCTCCTTTAGTTTAATACCTGGACAACACAAGTTATTTTAGAAGGAGGAGCCGGCAATTTCCTGCAGTTTACGAACAACGACATGCTGCATTGGCTACACCCTACCTCAAGACAAGATATCGCTTCAGTATAGACAGAATATCAAATCTGGGGTATATAATTAAGATCGCTAAAGCTATGCAGCATGCAAACAAATCGAATAAATTCACCATACTAAACCACAACAATCGTTTAATAAAGAAAATAGACGTTCGCAGACCCTCCCAAAAAGTATAGCAGTCATTTATTTTCCTGAAAAAAAATGCTTTGTCTCCGTATCAAAAAGTATGTCTAATAAGTATGACGTAACCGAACCGCTGGTACTTTTTTTTTCCAACTTCACTGAAGCCGAAAGGAGGGTAATAGGAATATCTGTTATGAATGAAATATTATTCATATTCCAGGTATCAGAATAGTATCACGACCTACAGATTACATTATCTGTATTGAGAAATTCGAATTAGGAGGCTTTTATAGTTCTGTAGCTGTGGACTCAATAAGTTATCTTATAATAAGTATGTATTTACAAACAAAAAAAGGTATATACTCGTATGTAGTATATCAACTATCTGGTTTCCACGACACAAGCCTTGCTTAGTGTGGCACTAGATGACGCCGTGTGTTAATGTCCAGCGATATTTATTTACATGTATTTAGGACAGCAGCTTTTGGTTTAAATTAGATATACAAAGCAATGCTTAAAGATTTTGTTGATAAAAATTTTAATAGCGAGGAACAGAATACACATCGCAAGATTAAGTTTGCGGTTTTCAATCCACTCAACGTAGACTGGAACACATCGTCCATCAAACTGTTGAATGGAAAATAAAATATTAGGAACTAATAAAATAAAAATGCCGCACAAATCACGCCAAAAGTTGACCTAGCGCATGTAGACTCCGTTTTCATAACTCCGGACAAATATTCTGCTGTTTCTCTACAACGATGGCTGCCAACAAAAATATTTCGACTCTCGAACTGACAACTAAAACCTGAGTGATTGATCTATGTACCTTCGAATGTTTGCAGCATATTTTAGAAGGTCGATAACGTTGGAAAATTCCTACCTACTGCTTGAAAATAGACCACAAGTCAATGTTCTAAATGAACCTATATCGTCCTCGTAGAGACGCGAGTAATCCTTGGTAAACACGGGATCGGGATCCCGGAGTCCGGGATTATTGCAGGACGGGCTAGCCGAGGCCGACAGATAACGGGAGATGGTTTTAATGCGATATTAGCAAGTTAACTCCCGCGCTGGTCCGCACTAAAGCAATATGTGATAATCATTAGATGGGCATCCGTCCCCTTCGCCATGTTTAAGTGATAGATAATGGACTAATATCGTATACACTAACACTTCTTGTTTGTAAACATATTTGTGATTACAGTTTGATGGACTTGTTAGTAGATTAGTGGTTTTCTATTATATTGTGAGTGCCATAGCGTTTGTGCAATGTGTGCAGTTCGTTGTTGGGGATTTTCCATGGTAAGTATCATTTATGAATAGGGGTTTGCGAATTCTTATCTGTGCTATTTGTGTCTCCCCCTTAGATGTTCCAAATTGCACATTGGATTTGAAGTAGTATTCGCTATTATTTACAGTATTTAAGTAAGTACCGGGTATTTAACTAACTTAAATCAAAAGGTACACCGAGACAGTTGTTAGACGAATGGCTAGCCTACCGCGAATGGCGAGGCCTTTGCCCAGCAGTGGGACAAAATAGGCAAACAAGGTAGACAAACAATCTTAATGTTTCTTCTATCGCCTTTGAAGCCATATACAAGCGCCTTACTATTTTTACATAAATACCAAAATATCCTGATAGTCTATGATGCCATGATTTTCAATTCTTTCAGGTAGACTTTGATGTACATATGAAGGGGTCGTCGGTACTTATAATCCCTTAGTAACATCTTATAACATCCCCGTACAGAAAAGGGTTGTCTATTTTTAGGTGGATTCTGTTCCACCCGTATTGTAACGAATGTATTCGTTCTTGCGTAATGGACAATCATGGCATGTTTTATAATGTTCTTGAATTGTCTGCTCGTAATCCCTACTATTATATAAATGTGAATGTAAGTTTGTTTGTTACGCTTTCACGCGAAAACTACTCAACCGATCATCATGAAACTTTGTACACATATTCTTGTATATAGGTATTAGAAGTAACATAGGATACGTTTTATAAAAAAAAATACCAACAGGATGCAGGCAGAAGCTAGTATGTAATAATATGTTTTCGCTGCCTAATGTACCTACTACTATAGTACGTAGTAGTTCATGTCAATTATCGTGTTAAGTGATTTTTGTTTTTTGTATATTTTATAATAGTGTTTAAACTGAAAATAGGGTACAATACCCTATCATTTTATTCGTTATTATGCTTCAACGTTTTCAGTGTTAAAAATTACCCTGTAGAAAGAACTACCGGGTCATGTTTTAAAACACCTGACTTTATCACATCATACTATGCAGATAAAATGATGAGCCAAGAACGATCCATTTCCTGCTAATATATAAATGCGATAAATCTGTCCTCCACCTAAATAATAAATAACAGCGGTCTCATTCGAATTTTTACTACAGAATCTCGATAGCTATTTCGTATTCTGAGCAAAAGAAATATGTTTATGGGCCTGTTTATGCGATGCCAAGACCTTTGTTTACGTCAACGTTACGGCCACGTCGTGTTCCGCAGCTTCATACTCCAGAAATACGGAATATAGTATCGAACAAGGATCGTATATCTCTAAACATACACATAGGCCTCATACAAACAAATAACAGATTTGATACATCAATTTCCTTCTTGTAGAGATAGCATCTATCGAGTCTCGGCGAAACCTACAGCTCCGGTGATTCGATTTAGTTTTTGCAAGAGGGTGCAGCGATGCATCGCAATATCGGCCATGTGTGTCATCAAGCTTAGATAGATTGAGGGCGCTGTTGACTCTATCAATCAGTTATATCAGAGGTGGGGAACAGTTGGATATCCCAGAGAGCCAAAGGGCACCCTCCGCTCGAATAAATCAATAGACGGATCGCTTACTGTGATTGTTCGCATTAGTTTACTCTTACTTATGTCAATCGTTTTATTGCGTCGTATAAGTTTTGTATATAAAAATCTTCTCATGTTATGGACTGGAATATTATTTGTGATTGCTTTTCTTATTACCACAGGTTATACGTATATTATGAGTATGTATAATTGTAATGGTGTTGTGTGATATATCTATCAGCAGAGCCTACGATGTTTTTTGCGCGAGCTTATTTCACTTTACTGATTCTCCAGTTCACAGTCGCGGGAAAACATGTCACTTCGATCTGACAGTGAAAAACAACCCGCGCGTCATTTGTCAACGTCAGCCACTCAACGCGGGGCAAAACATAATTTCATAAAGACATCGTTGTTCTTGTTACGCTGCGTCGAGTATGGCTCAGCCACTTTTTACGGTATCCCCCATCATCGAATTACTTCATAAATTCCACCTGAGGGGAGAAGCTTTACATACAAATAATAACAAGTAACGCACCTTTGTACAAGGAAACAGCTTATTTTCATTGTTAATCGAAAATGAATAAAATAATCCGGAAAATGTAGCTTTGTACAAATGTTTTGATAGGATAACATTTATTTTTAGGGAAAATAAATATGGAACGTTTATTTATTATTTGGTACGCAAATTATATACGATGGAAAAGTTTTTCACGTCTTCTGAATGTGTTTGAGTAATTGTAAACAAAAACAAATGCTTTACTGATATGTAAGTAATGTATATATAGGTACCTATGTTGGAAGGGACACATATTGGATGAACGGCGGCGGCGGTCGAGCTTGTAGTAGGCGCCCAGCCATAAGGTATTGTTTATTTGCAACATGTTTTTCAATTCCCATTGTATTTGTGTTTCATTTTGCTGGTGTGCTAGGAAAATATGGAAAACACAATCGGTCCTCGCATTCGCTGCGTATCATTATTGCTTCTAGATGGAATTACGAGGTAATTGTTTGCAAACGATTAGTCTAATGACAAATGAGACGAGGGTTGTTCGGGTACAGTTGCCATGTGTGATTCGTGCACAGGGGCCATTGATTAAGTCGCGTCAATCTCAGTGGCCGTACGTCGATTTGTGAACAAAACAATAAAACAGATACCCGTGAAATCGGGAGCCCCGTTCGAAATAGTTGGTTTTGGATGTAACACAAAGGAAACTGATAAATAATTCAAATGCTGCAATGCGGTCCTCAAGGAATTGACAAGGAATGTAGTCGCGTGTGTACTGCCACTGTGGAACTGTGAGGCGTAATAGTGCACTTGAGGCGTATTTGACGACTTAAATCGAGTCTGCATGCCCAGATATTGCGTGCAAGTTTAACAAGGTTCGCAACAGAGGTGTCGCTTTGTATTGGTTGCTGGAAATGTGTTGGAGGACCTTTTGGATCCAATCTAGTATACAAATAAATTCAGTCAAGCAAATCTACAGCGATTTTCTGATTGTCGATATTGAAGGTAGGTATTTTATTTCTCAGAGTTGCCGCTAATCTCTCTGATCAGATTTTCCAGAAGCACCGCATGATCAGCTCATGATTAGACCCTCAGTTGGAGTCCAAAACTAATTAGCTCTGCTCCAGGTGATTAAAACCATAATGTTCAAATTTGCTTAAACCGAATTTACCTACATTCAGTCATCAGTTTCACTGACAAACTTTCATCTTGATATAACATAGTCACGCGGTATTATGTGAAAACCTCACATGTTAGCGAGTAGCGAGCTTTTCAACAAATTTGAGCGGTCGAGGCTAACAAAAAGTAAAGTAATTAACGTTTCAGTGGTTTGAAAGTTCCCTCAATCCATGCGTGAGCTGAATGGAACGCCGGCAAATGGCTATAAAATACTATTAGCTACATTTTAATAATCCTGAAAGGAACTCCATTCGAGAGTATTGAAAGTTAATTAATAAATGTGGAATGTAAATTATTTTCTTCCTTTTCTCACACACTATCGTCAATATTTCTTTTTCATTTCTGCTTTTGTAAGTCTGCTGGCAGACTACTCAAATAGTATGTGTTATTTTAAATAGTAAAATAAATTAAATTTGTAAATTATAATTTACGTTTAGATAACGAAACGGAATGTGAAACTGGTGTATCAGTAAACCTACCTGAGAATCAATTAATTATGAAATTCAATTCGACTGTTCAATTTACGTCGTCGACAGTTCATACTAAGCGAGGAGTGTGGTGTCGCCTGATATCTTATTAATAACAATATTAAAGCCACAATTAACTGCCAGTATCAAATAATTAGCGGGCCTTTTATAAACGCGGTTATTACTAAGGCAAAACGTTTACAGCATCCGTAAACACCTCAAACCCACCGATTAATGAAGGATCCATCCGAAAAATACCTATCCCAAGTATCCCTATCACGTAACGAAATATCTATAATTTGATGGGAGGAATTTCATTAATACGCACCTTAGTTCATAATCTTGTCGAGAGTCCGAAAATAACAGGACCATCAGCATGAATTGAATATGGATATTCTCATTAATATATTGATTATAATTAAGTTACCAAAAAGGCTACATCTTCATTGAATATTTAAGTGAGGACCGCGGTCGATCAGTATTCTGGTCAGATGCTGTTAGTTTGGTTAGGGCGCTTCAAGAGTCTCAGAGGCGATTCCCTAAACAGGTTATCTAACCGCATTTATATCGTTGGCGCAACACAAATATTAGCATAATTAGTTCGACGTACGCTGCTTAAATATGTGGACGTGACTGGTCGGATCAACTGTGTGCGTAGGATGATCGCTTTGTGTTCGTCAGGGACGTGTCGAAGGTACAAGTTTGAAAGAAGATCGAAACGTAACGTATATAGGATGGATTTTTCAAGTGAGTGTGGATAACCAAATCCGAAACTGTGAGCAATAGCGAAAAGTACTGAAAGGGCTTGATGGAAACTAAAACTCAATCCCTCGATTTTTAGAAAATTGTATTCCTTGCCAGGAATCGAAGCCGTTATTTTAGACAAAAACACACACGTTATTATTACGCCGATATATAAAATATAGCCGTATATATTCGATAGTGTCACTAATAGCTTAGGTATACAAAAACATCCTGTATACCTCTAAACGCCTAATTTTTCAGACAACCTCCAAAAAATGCTGACACATTTATCTTCCTGTCACAAATGTAGGTCTTACTCGGATTTGAATTCTAGGTACCTATGCCTGTCGGGTTCAGGGCTCTGGAAGAATCATTTTGATTTAACAGACCGGGATCACGCGTAAAAAGACATGTGAATGTGATCGACTTTTAGAGGAGGAAAAATAAAAATAATATTTCGTAGTTTGATCGGTAGGTAAGTATTTTGAATATGTTGGTCTTCATGTTAGTATTCATATAGGTACGTATATGGTAGAGAGACCTATATCTGTAACATCACGCCTGTAATCTCTGAAGAGGTAGGCAAAGGTGTATGTACTTGTAGATTCACGTTTCACCAGTTATATTAGGTCCCATGTAATACTGGCAGAAATTCAGACTCAAAAAAAGTCATCAAAAACAAAATCAAAGCATTTATTTCAAGTAGGCCTGTTACAGGTACTTTTGAATTGTCGAAACAAAGATGAACATTAAAAAAAGCTACAGTCCCAGTCACAAGACATAAAACTGTGAAAGTACTGTAGTTGCCCATTCCCTAGCGTTGATCTGTATGGAGAAGAACGAGCAAGAAACTCCTGTTAAAATGTTGGTTACGTCATTTATGTTGAGATGGTATATTATATGATATGAGAACAATGTAGCTGTGCACGTTAAACGAGTCCATAACAAAAAAAATAATTTTGAAATTTTAGAATTTGTTTTTGTTTATTATTGATTTATCTTATTTGTTTGTATGTTGATGGTGTATTTATTTGTGTGTATAATGTTATCTATATAAATAAAAATGAATTGTTGTTCGTTAGTCTGATTAAAACTCGAGAACGGCTGGGCCGATTGAGCTGACTTTGGTTTTAAAATGGTTGTCGTAGTCCAGGGAAGGTTTAAACGGTGAGAAGTAGACAGGTAGGTAGGTAGGTAGTAGGTAGGTAGGAAAAAATGCATTGCAACGCATGCCGGGTACAGCTAGTTTGTAATATTTATGGGTTATGAACCTGAAATGAATGTTTTATATACAAATTAAAATACAACTCAGAAACTAAATAATTAATTATTTTGTTAATTGGCAACTAAGAAATGACCACACGAACACACCATTCAGCTGTTGACAGCTGAATGGTGTGTTCGTGTGTTCGTGAACGGGCGCTGTCAGTTGTTACTGGTCATTTCTTACTTCTTACATTTTAAAATAATGTCTCGCTGATGGTGGCGCGTGTGTCGGATCATTCAGTTCCCTTCAAAATGGTTGCATTTTGAAGGGAACTGAATGATCCGACACACGCGCCACCATCAGCGAGACATTTAAGTGAGAATGACACACTCTCAACATTCAAGTCAAGAAAAGACGTAGGTTTCCAGTGAATGATACCTCTCTAGTACATAGTACTCACACAATATGGGCTATGCTCCGTAGCTGCTATTGACAAATTCCTAATGAAAAACCCAATAAAATTTTGCACGACCCGGGAATCGAACCCTCATGCTCAGTAGTCACGCTTGCAACCACTCGACCAACGAGGCAGACCTATATCTATTCCTTTAAATACGACGAAATGAGACGGGAAATGGTGGGCCAAATTGTAATAAGTTGAGATATGGTCGAAGGGGTCAGGTAAAATTAGTCATATTTTTATATTAAAATACCAAAAATCAGCTCAATTCTCAATCTGGAAGCGGAAAAAAATGAGAACGATAGTTTTCATAACATTACCGATTGAATTAATCGATTACAGAAATTACAAAAAGAAAAGCCACTCCGTCAGTGATTCGACAGTGGCTTTCACCTAACTCTGAAAGCAAGTATAACCTAGCTGGGCTAGGTACCAAGATCATATTGTTCCACCTACACAATTCTAGACAACATTTTAATAATAATGTAAGATGAATAAACCGAGTACTACATTAAAATGTGTCTTTTTTATTTATTCTGGACGCCTTTTCGATAAATCCATTTCTGTAATCTTTTAATAGTTTCATGTTATTCATATTCAATTAAAATATGACTTTTCAAACATTCTCCACTGAATAAAACATACATTAGTGCTAAAACACCTTGATAAGTAATCAGCTCTTTTATAGAGACTTAAACATAACCTCACTTTTACTAAACCGCAAAGAACTCTGCTCTCAGATTGTCAAAACTTACTGAATTTTCAGTGAAGGACTAATAAGTCTGAATCTATTGATTCATACCATTTTTATCGCCATACATCTAGGCCCAAGAATGTATGTTATCGTTTCCGTCTCCTTTTGTTATTAAAAAATAATTTTAAACAATCTATCGACCTTTATGAAAAAATACTCATTTGTTTTAAGGTTCCTGTTCAAAACGATCAGTAGGCTTAATAGCAAAGTTAGAGGTTACGGATTCATTCTATACCTAAGTCAATGGCTACATTTTCGGTGCTATACTAGTTAAGCCGGGTGGTCTGCGTTCGCGAAGTCTATTATACCATATAAACGAAAAATGGCCTACACGGACTGGTGCAAGCTAGCCCGGAATTTATATTAATCGTCATGACGTAACTGGTACTGGAAAAGCAGGGATTACTGTGGATATTCAAACCCTGATCTAGTTAAAGTTACTTTTTAAATTCTTTATATTCGTTCCAGGACAATGACCGTTGTATGTGTATTGTTTTGTGTTGTCACTAGCTAAGTAGATTTGTAATCTGTGGAGAACGTTGTGGGTAGCATAATTGTTTTAAAACGTAATTCTTAAGATATTTTTTATTTTTTCTTATTGTGCTACTGTTTGTTAAATTAATAAAATAAAATTAAAATAAAGTTTAACTTAGAATTTATCAAGTATAAAATACTGTACTCAAAACTCTAATACGCGTAGTAAAACCCCGAAATGTCTTCTTTATACATTAGTAGCTGTTGTCCGCGATTTCAGGCGCGTGGAAATTGTGTGTGTGTGTAGAAAGTTTTACCGAGATAAAAATTAGCCTAGACTATAATAATTATTTCCGTGCCAAACCCCCAGATTCATTCAGCCGTATTATAAGTAAGTTGTTTTGGTTCACCTTAATGCACACCTTAAATCTGCATTAATAAAACACAATTCCCTGCAGAGACTACAGCACTAACTCCATCGAATGAGAAAAACCACAAACAAATTACACAATTGGCTTGATTTTATTACAATAACTACAGAAACCGACGTCTGTTGGGATTATAAAGCGCTTGATGTCCGGCTCACGACCGCAAAAACTAAACAAAGATTGCGATAAACAGTATTAGCAGCTTCCGTGGGATTAGTGCGGACTAATGTGGGAAAACCTTATACTGACCCGAGGGATTTGAAATAGTAAACGTTGTGATTGCAAACAAACTCAAACGGGGTATTTTATTGTCGGTAAGTAATAGTTTCGCTATATTATCTAGAGTACCTATGTATAGATAGTGTGGCTTTTTCAATAGACTAAAAAAGGAAGAGGTTCCTAGAGGAGCCTTTCCCGGTGGGCTAACTCCATCCACCATACCAACATCTCTATCCATTTGCCCTTGCTGAAACATGTTCGGGCTTGGTAAAAGTATATCTCGGCTGGGTACCTTTTTTCAGAACATATATACAGCTACTTATTATATTCGATTTGTCGCCCAGCTGTGCCAAATAATGTCGTCGACCGACTGTAAAATTGCCCATTATAACCTTCTGAGAAGTTCATGATGTGGTTACAAATAATTTATCAATCGATTCCACTCACTGATTTGAAAAAAAGCATCGTGAGGAAACCAAACCAGCATGCTTGAGAGATTTTGCTCGACGGCATGTAAAGCCAAGGTACAGGTCCATGAGCGGCATAATAACTCTGGCACCAGGTTAGCCATTAACCAAGCGAAAAAGAAAGGCTTAGGTTTCTCCTCAGTTTTTATTTTTTAACTTTCACTTCTCTTCCATATTGGAATCCATAGCTGCTCAACGACGTGATAACTTGAAACGATTCTGTATTCTGTCTACATGTAAAAGAGCAGGAAAAAACACATAAAATTGCGCTTGACCTTGCCACATTCGTCGAGCCACATTAAACATTCAACAGCTTATTGGGAGTTGTGTTATGAGTTATTCATCTATGCATTACATCCGGTGACACGCCCCCCGCGCCGCGCCACCCTTGCCCGCGCGCACCCTTCAACCCTTCAAAAAAGGATAACCTTCACTCATGTTTTACTTAGACGAAATATGGTTCAAGGGTAAAACACTTCATGTTACTTTAGCTTAAAAAATGTCGGTCAATATTTTGTTATCTATCTTGATATATTTTAACCGACTTCAAAAATTTTTGTTATGAGTGTTCGCGGATAATTTCGTCGTTTATGAACCAATTGTGACATTAGTGGTAGCTTAGATTTCCACATCTGATATTTCTGATCTTCGTTTTTTATAAGTCAACAGAGAGTGCTCATCAGATTGAACGACTTTTTCTTAAACGTCATTCCTATATGTCATAGTGTAGCTGGGCTCTTGGAGTTCCACATCAGGTGTTCCAGATGTTCAAATTTATTCTCTCAGTAGAAAATGCTCATCACGGGTGTTATTTTTGTATCTCTTATAGTTTAGCTGGTCTGTTGCGGTTCCGCATCAGGTGTTCACTATATAATTATACTTAATACGAAAATTTCACTGTAAAATTATAAAATAACATAAGCTTGGAGTACCTCCACGCGGTGAAAGCGGTAACAGTTTAGGACTGATTTTCGATGACGATGGTATATCATTGATAATTTGACTCTTCTGGCCAAAACTCCCATTTATTTTTTTATTTTATTGGATAAATATGTGCCTTCGGGCTTATGTTATTTGAGTATTTAATTTCATAATAATCTCGCCCCAGTCGAAGCACTGCTACAGGTTGGGCCTCGCGCACACCGAAGTGGTGCTACGCCGTAGCGGATCGGCTATGAGTGCTACGAAGCGATCGGGGACGGTCACGCAAGATCCATGATTTTAGTTCACCCATATAGTGGACAACGCGCTTAAAGAAGTTTTCAGTTCAAAATTTGTTTTATGTTTTCACCCGAGCGGAGCTCGAGGTACTTTATAATTAAGTACGAGAACACTACTTACACGATTATCAATGAGAAATAATCATCATGTCTTGTAAAAGACAAGTCTTTTACAAGCTATGTTGGGGTTGGTTTTCAGTCTAACCGGATGTATACCAGTAGTTATTTCACATGGAGCGACTTGCTACCTGAACTCCGCAATTTAGTTACTACCAGAGAATATAACACTGAAATTAAATCTACCGGCGAAACTGCATGTAGAAGCTAGTTTAAATAAAACGATTTGCTAGACATCCATTATAAAACTTTAAAAAAATAATGACAAGATATTAATAATTTCACAAAATCTTTACTGTGAAATGAAGATGGCATTTATAAAATGAAATCGTTTTTTATTAATCGTGGACACTTTAATTTCAGTTGGCTAGATACTTTGACATTGGGTTTTTTCAGAGGACGAGTAAGTACTGGGTATGAATATTTATTTGTCTGAAATTGTTAACAAAAGATTTTAAAAGCATTGATTGATGTGGTACTTAATAGATTTGTTTTAGAATAGTTCAAGGTTATGGTTAAGCTTGATAAGTTAATGCCCAGAATTGTTATAATTAAGATTGATATAAATTAACTTTATTACCGTTGCTGGGACTAGCTTTGTCCCTGTTAATTCCTAATCGTGCCAAACTACAAATCAAAATAATTTTAGAGCCAAGTAGCTAAGTGTGAGTCGGTCTCGCAAACAAAGAGTTCCGTAGCACCAAACAATATCTATACCTAAAGCTCATTCATATCTCAATTTACTCTAAACAGCAAAATTAAATGTTTTTCACAGCATGGTAATGAAAGTGCTGACTACAGTTTTACGAAAAAGTTCCATTAGTACATGGAATTTGTTCATTTTGCCTTGCATCAAAAGAAGTTCTGATTTTTTTGATGAAGTCAAACCCTACGGATCAATGTTTTTTTTAAAACCATTGATGCAACAACACCCTTTGTGAGGTACGATTTCTATGTTCTATAAAAGCTAAATATAAAACTTTATTAAAACCAATTTTCGTTGCAATTTCTTTTTACGTTCTAAAAACCTAAAATGTTTCCTTCATTACTTTAGAAATTAGAGGGAGTGGGCACAATTTTACGGCTTTAGAAGCGAATAATTTGTCGACCATTGACTTGAGAAAAAAAAATTGAGGAACCTCGATATCATTTTTAAAGAGAGTCGATAGACACCCACTCGGTTATATACGTAGATATGTATCATTGGCTCATACAAGACTTTGGTGGGCCTATTTCCTTGTTCTGATTTATATTTTAATTCCATTTAGATTAAAATAGAATTATCAACATCACGCAACTTCTCCATTGTTTACATGGACTGTATTAATCAAATGGTCGGTCAAATGGTGAACTATTGAAGCGGACGGGACATAGTAAGCGTTCAATTGTGTATATTGGGCCAGCAGTGCATAACGTGGTCATCCATGCGCGGTCACCGCGATAGAGAGCAACATGCTCCGCTAATGAGCCGGTGATGAAGATTAAACCTAATTTATTAACGTTGAATGCATCTATTTCAATGGACGATGCACTTGGGTTACTGTCTCATTTTGGCTTAAAATTATAGTTTCCAAGAGAAGTATGGCTATCTATTCAATTCAGTAAAAGACATAGTTGAGCCGATAATAGGTAGGTATGGGTCCTTCGTTCCTTTTTTCTGTAAATAAGACTACCCGAAAATCGCTTTGACAGTTTTATACGCCGTTCACGAATGTTATCCAACGGCCACTAAAAAAACCAAATGGAATTCCGAACCGAAATTGAAAGCGTCGATTTTTATACGTCCGTAGTCGATCCTACTCATCAGATGTCACAGAGGCAAGCTCCGGAATTCTAAGCCCGCATCTAAAGGCCAGTCCAGAGGGATTCAAGTGGAGTTTGGGAAGGCAGATAATAATGTTTATATCTCATTAGGGTGAGAGAATGACGATCTACAATGGCTTTGTCCACGCCTAAATAAACGTATCTAAAGCGAGTCGGAAGTGTCATTATTGTCAAAGAGACTATGATATACACACGAATGTAGATACGCCCTAACGAGTGTTTACATGTTGAATACTGAAATGGAATAAACATTAATGTATGGATATTAACAGAGCTTTGTATGTTGTATGAGCAGTCGAAAACACGTAGCTATATATATCATTCTAGGAATCCAGTTGCAGTTATGGAGCCTATAGATCGTTATAACTTAGGTGGGTAAACAATTGCATATTTCAATATCGAAGGCAAACCTTAAAATAGTTCTACAATACAACTTAGCAGTCGGCGTGTGTCTTTTGCCGCTACGTAAATCACAAGTTGGTATTTTTCGGTGTGAACAAGGGACGGAATCACTCGCGGCGTTCCTTTTCACTGAAGATTCGGATTCGCTCGAGGAGATACATATTAATGTACTCGACTTCCGAAGAGGCGATGCAATGATCAAATCTCAACATCACTGTTTCCGAATATTTTTAACGGAAACTTGAATATCTATTTTATTTAAAAATCATTCTTCAAAACAACGATTTGTTTGGTAACAGTAAACATAAACTGTGCATAGTTTCCTCAGTTTCGGGCGGGCACTGGAAACTCTTTGTGGAATCTGAATTTGTTGATCTGTGTTCTGTCCGATCCAATACCTTTTTGTCAGATATTGCTTATCTGAATCGTAAACCACAACGAGCAAAGTTATAAAGCTTAAAACCCAAGCGAGTCGTTCATTGTTCAGAAATTTCGTGGTAAACGTACCATAAATTTTGTGCTCAGGCTAAAGTTAGTGAATAATTTTCCGTGTCTCTGTTTATTATAAGCTGGGTAAGTTGTTTGGGAGTCGCTGCTCGTAATCAACTTCACGAATGTGAAACGCGCGCCGCTGATTGCGAATATGAATACAATGTCAAGTCGATATCTACATCAATTTTACATAATCACTTATACTTCAAAGAAGGAAACTGTAGATCAAATAAGCATCTGTTTTGTAAATCTTGAAACCTACGAGAGAAAATAAAGTTAGGAGAAAATATAATACAACAGAAGAAAATTAAGAAAAGTTCCAAAGACAAAAGTAAATAAATAAGAAACGCATGCAATAAAGACAACTTTCTTTAGCTTAGTAATTGAGACCTCTCTCAAATCCTTTGCCGACAGCTCTGCCTAACTGAGTTGGAAAGCAGCTGGACGAAGTTTTTACTTTTTCTTTCAACAAAGTTATTACACTTTAGTGAGTGGTATAATTCTGCGCGGTCAAAGCGAGAGAAAATTAGACCTATTTGAAAGGCCCACTCATTATACTTTTGCTCTGAAGGTTTTCAATGAACAATTGGTCCATGTTTATATGGTTAATAAAACATAAATAGATGAGAATGAAAATAAGCTAATACATTAACTACTATGTATTGAGATGACGTATTCAAAGAACCCAGACGAACTAACTACGAACTTAAAAACATTAACACTACATATTATAAAACAAAGTCCTCCACGGCGTCTGTCTGTTCGCAATAAACTCAAAAACTACTGCACCGATTTTCATGCTGTTCTTACCAATGGATAAAGTGGTTCTCGAAGAAGGTTTTGGTATATAATTTGACGAAGCCGCATGCATCAACTAGTTTCTGAATAAAATGAAACCGAATATAACTTAAGCTGTAAAAGCAAACGTATATAGTTAATTTATTCTTTTGTTAAGGTACGTACTACTTTTTTGAACACGTGAAGCGTTTATATTCTATTCTTGTTTTATTTCTGATGATAATTAAAATATATTTAAAGATTTTACGCCTTGCAAGCCATTGTAGAATTGATAGAATAAGCAAAAATAACAAAGCCTCGATATAAATCAGAGAGAAAAATCATTTGGCGAAATTCTTTTTCTATTTGCTTTAACAGCTTAGCGAGTTGATCTCATGTTATATTTAGATAGGCATACACTGTTGTACATTAGTTGACAATTACAAAGTAAAATAGCAACACGCTTGTAATCTCCTCATGGTTAGGCAGAGGCGTACCTAATAGTACTACCAGATTTCACCAGTTGTTGTTATTGATGTTGTTGTTGTTTTTGTTGTTGTTGTTGTTGTTGTTGTTGTTGTTGTTGATGATGATGTTTTTAATCCCTACAGTGAATTAATAGGGAGCGAGCCTATTACCATCAACTGAACTGACATCCTGGCTGATACTGAGAAATTCCTGATAGAAAAACCCAATAACACTTTGCCCGACTCGGGAAACGAATCAAGAGAACTCGCGCTTGCGACACTCGACCAACGAGGCGGTCAGTATAAACGAATATCACGGTGTTTTTCAAATGAAGTACCAAAAGTTGTGGGTATGAGAAACTCTTGATGGGTCAAGCTTTCCTTGCAGGAAGTACATGTAGTTGACCGTTTCAAGTCAAAACAAAGACTGGAAAAACACTGGAAACCAAAACAAAACCTTAAACATATACATACGTAAACACAAAAAAAAACTTGGCATTAATATAAATAAAAGCACAGCCAACAAACGTATTGTGTGACTGGCAGGCTAAATTCTATTATATGATGATTGATGGTCTAGAACTCGCAAAAGCAAGGCCGAGCCGGGTCCAAACCACTCCTTCCACAATTTTAGAACGTTTTGCCGAGAGAAAAATATTATTCGTATATTTTGCGGTCTAAATAATGAATGGTGAGCCTGACAGTCTTATTCGTGTATTTTATATTTAATGGTTTGGACCAAGTAAACAACTATTGAAGTTATGAATGCTGGTTGCTAAACTGATTTATTTTTAAGTTGTCTATGGATAAGGCCCCGTCAACAATAATTGAAAGCCCGTGGACATTTTCGCTCAGGTTTACAATGTTATTTTGATTAAAGTAATTAATGAAATGCAGTTATCTTCAGTCCAAGACAATATTGGTAATATGCCTAAAAACATGCATAACACTCGCTCTTGTTGGGTAAATCAGACGTTCAAAAGAGGTCTCTCACATCCAACGGAAACCTATAAGTTCGGTTTCAGCACCCCTTCCGAGGCAACAGGGGCTATATTGAAAAATCTATCGAGCCAATAAATACCTTAATATTGTTACGAGCTGGGTATGAGATAAATTAATTACTACCGATTAAACAACACAATAACTTTATTAATCACAAAACAATTTAAACTTAATCACAAGTACACTACAATACACTACTATTTACTATTCGCTTAGATATCGCACTTTAAGTTCACTTCGGTTCGCTTCGTTGTGTAGCCAAAACAAGACTGACTGTCGCGGGCCTGAGCGGTGTATTTATACTCGCCAACAGACACACCAGAATAACCACGAATATTCTAGAGGGTCATAAAAAACACTAACAAAGGAATAGGTAAGTAGGTAATTATTATTACTAGCTATTTGTACAAACAAATATGAACCTTATGCCATAGGCGTACGGTCGAAATTCTAATGTCTTTGTATAAATAGGTCGCGAGTTTGTACCTACCTAACTTTAAAACTAATAATAATCGAATGCTCTCGAACTTCTAACGTACACACACTGTAATCGCTGGCTTTCTCGAATGTTGTAGTAGGTCCGATGTAACAATATCATGTCTTGAAAGTTGCCTCTGATGGAGTAGGTACCTATGTACCTACATGTCTAAAATTTCCAATGAATGAATAAAAACATAACTAGCTTCCTCAAAATACAGCACTATGTTCCACCAACCTAAATCTATTTTCCAGCTAAACCCACAATAGAAATATAGAAACGAAAAATTCTGTTCGACTATTTTTTTTTTCAAACACTGAAAAATATGGCCGAATCTAGGTGGACAGAAATTTTACGCGTCCGTTGATTCACATGTAACGAATGTTTGTAAATGTTTCAACATTTGGACACGACATGAGAAGTGGGCACACAGGAAATTGATATGCGACATTAATACCTACATTGAAAATATTTAATGCATGTTCGTGAAAATTAAACAACCGGTATTTACAATCCAGATATGAAGTTTTAAAAATAATTGGGCTTAGTAGGGCGTCCTCCCTCACAATATCGTGTAACAGAGTGACGATCCCCTTCTAAAGTTCGATATCATATTAACACTACTATGCTTTACTGTGCTTCCATTTCCATGGTGCACATTTTCATTGGTTTTCACTTAGAAGCGATATCTAAGTCTACCTAATGCTTAATAAAAAAAGGGGCCAAGTGCGTGCCGGACTCGCCCATGAGCATGTAGCAGATTGAATGAAAGGTAAGTTGCTGTTTACGATTTATGACATATTAAATAAAATCATTTACTAGATCTCGTTCAAACCAATTTTCGGTGGAAGTTTACATGGTAATGTACATCATATATTTTTTTTAGTTTTATCATTCTCTTGTTTTAGAAGTTACAGGGGGGGGGGGGGGGGCACATTTTACCACTTTGGAAGTGTCTCTCGCGCAAACTATTCGGTTTAGAAAAAAATGATGTTAAAAACCTCAATATCATGTTTGAAGACCTATCCATAGATACCCCACACGTATGGGTTAGACGAAAATAAAATGTTGACTTTCAGTTCTAAGTATGAGGACCCCCAAAATGTATATATATTTTTTTTAATCTTAATGCAGTTCACAGAATGCATCTACTTACCAAGTCTCAACAGCATAATTCTTATAGTTTCGGAAAGAAGTGGCTGTGACATACGGACGGACAGACAGACAGACATGACGAATCTATAAGGGTTCCGTTTTTGCCATTTGGCTACGGAACCCTAAAAACCAGAAACATGTGCTATTTAACTATTTAGGTTTGAAGCTTATTAATTGCTTACAGAGAAACGAATGGCGAAACAGGATTTGTTTGCTCTACTCTTATTAGGCAGTTCTAAACTTGAAGTTAACTAAACCGAGAGTGTAAATAAGGTTTGTTTCGTTGATATTTAAAAACACCTAGTATCAATTTAACCAACATGATCTGGACACGTGAACCCAATAAGCACACTATAGTGCAAATGACAAATGGTGCTCATTATACAGGTCACATTATATCTATGTTCGCCAGTCTAAAGCTAGGCTGTCATTTATCAACCGTACAGGGAAATAGAGTATGATTGATCATATAATGAAATCAATTCTAGCCTTTGTCTCGTCCAGGGTGGCGTACTGTGGCATGCGTTGCATTACTGATAGATTGCTAGTGTGACAAACGCAATCACGTTGGTTATAGAAATAAGTGGTATTCAATTTGAAACATAGTTTGGTCTCTATCAACTACAATTGTTAGGTTGATGCCGTCACTAGGTATATGAAACTGGCAAAATATACACAGTCGGCAAAAGATAAAAAGTTAAGTCAAAATCAAAATCATCAAGTTTAATGTGTTGTCAAAATAAGAAAGAACGCGCACTAATCAGAGCCAAAAGAAGCGAAAGCGCCGAAAGAATCGAAGCTTAGAATAATTTGTAAGAAATCCTATAAAATTAAGCACACTTATCCGCATCGAATCGGACGAATAAACAACGTTATACGAATTAGAAAAAAAAACTTTCGGCGCAGTCAATTCTTTCGGCGCGGATAAGTGTGCGTCCACCTTAAATGAGACAGCGCACAGGAAAGTATGGAAAAAATAAACATACTGCGCTGACCCCAAGAAATATAGCACAAGGGCAGGAAAAGTACATATTCAAAATCTTAGGAAATGTTTGTTGTTGCAAAAAAATATGATGATTTAACGTCTCAGGTTTACGATTTGTTTTTGTTTACTTGACACTATTATTGCATGAACTCAAATCCACGTGACAGGCATGGCAGATACGATAGCCGTATTAATATTCATAAAGCGACTTATTCAGAAAATATTGTAATTCAGCCGGCGTCACCGAATAGGCAAATTGTCACATAAACCAGTTATCAGTCTTACACTAATACTAGGCCGTGTTGATGAGGGCCGACGCACGACGTTTGCACGGCCCTTGTTAGTTCACCTGTGAAACTGGGAATAATTAATTCCATACCCTTGTAAACCTTTATATAGAATTGTTTACCCGGACGTTATACTGTTACACAACACATTACCTACCCTATTTTAATTTAATGGTAATACACATAGCTATAGTAGTTGTTAGGGCCGTGGATTTGTTTTGTAGGTACATGTTTCTGTAATAATGCATGATTTTAAATAGTTTTCTCCAATTAAATCTGTTTGTTTCGCCTTAAATGTAAACAGGAACGTGTCGTTTTGTTGGCCACGTGTAAAGGATTAATTGAATTTGATGGAGAGAAAAGTTAGTAATATTATTTACTAAATTCATTTATTCATTAAATTCGTTCTATGATCAGCAAATAGTGATTGTTTCAGTATTGCTCTCATGTGTGTTCCTTTCTACGCCAGATACCGATTATCTACACTAATATTATAAAGAGGAAAACTTTGTTTGTTTGGTTGTATTGAATAAACTCAAAAACTACTGTGCCGATGTAAAAAAAACTTTCACCATTAGAAAGCTACATTTACCATGAGTAACATAGGCGACATTTTATCCCCGTACTCCCACGGGAACGGGAACTGCGCGGGTGAAACCGCATGACGTCCGCTAGTTTTAACTTCAATTGGTAAATAAAATATACAAGATGGTAAAACTTATTTATACCTACTAGTTATTATAAGACAATTAATCAACAATTAGAACAAAATATACAATTTAGTTTCAAAATATGTTATCTGTTGTTTGTAACTTCGGCCTTGTGGAACTTTCCTGTTATCCCAAAGGAACCATACGTCCTTTCCGTGGTGTCAAACAATCTACAAGTAAAATTTCAGTTAAAACTATTTGAAAAGTTTCAAACTAAACTTGATCCCACTTGCCGTATTTTTAACACTCGGTACTTGACACGCGAAACGAAAATATTGGTTTTAGCGGTAACAAATAGCAGCACGTTTATTCCTGAAAAATGTATGTGTATTTGACAGCTATTTGATTTTTTCAATAGGGAAACGTAATTACAAAAAACGTTTACGCGAAGGGCACGAAAGAGCATCTTCAGTGGTGTGCTCAAAATACTATTAAGTCACTTAATATTCACACAGCACACGTACGCCACGCGGCAAACGGAAAAATCCAATTAACTTCATACGGAGAGTTCCAGCCAAACTCGCCCCCACTCTCAGCCACTCCACGCCACTCACACTAACGACTATTTTTCAATAACATTAATGGAATAACCTCTACCTCATTACATCAGGAATATTGCACAGACAGACGAAAGCGCCCCATCAAAGAACCGTTTTACTTTTTTATTTAATTACGTACATATCAGATGATAAATAATAAGTTGTCTTTGTAATTTACATTTTCATTTCATATGAAAGAGAACGTTGGAATTTTCAGGTTTTTCGTAGAATTTGACGGTTCTACAAAGTACAGTAATTAAAATGAAATATTCGAGTTAAATACAAATTAAGTAGTGAAATTCGGTTGCAACAGAGTTGCAAAAGACAAATATATATCAATTCTGACGGAACCATGAGGGAATTGTGTGCCTCAGGCTACTGGGGGAACATTGAATAAAAAGGGGAATATCGTACCAAGAATTCATTTTTAAAGTTGAGCTAAAGCTCGTAATATTTAAAGATAAAGAAAAGAAAAAAGGAACATTTCCTGTCAGCATGATTTTTAGTTTGTAAATAGTGTTATATATGCAAGTGTATCTATATATTTATATATGTCACCGTAAAATTGTCAAATACGTTATATTGTAATATCTCTAGCGATATTGTAAAGTCTCGAATTATTGTCAAATGAACATACTGCTTACAACAAAACGCATTATTTTTCGTGAAATGCATGCGATGGTAGTCAACTTACGCGGTGTGGAGGGAAGGAAGGGTCCCCCTTGCCCAGTGGCACAACTCTCATGAAAAGATAATGCACCATTCCTGAGAAATACCGATTAATATAACATAACCTTGAAACACTTTATATTCCCCCTAAAAAGCGTAGTCGACGGAGCCCCGCTTCGAGTATTTCCGAGTGCAGGGTTTAAAGGAACCTAACTAACCTAACGGAGGGGTGCCCCAAGTCCCGATTATGGGGGCAGAGATACTTCCGTATGTTCAGTTGACAATAATTCGAGACTATCGAGAGAATATCGCGAGGAAAAACACGTTATATTGTAATATAACGTGTTTGACAATTTTACGGTGACATATATTTTTCTTAATTATTTTTGTGTGCAATAAAGAATAAGAATTGAAACTTTTTAGGAGAAACTTATAGAAATACCTTTATGGAAAAGTACCTTGTCTACAGTAATAACAGGCGTAACTATAAAAAATTTGAATTATGAATTTCTTTTTCTCTTTTACTATCATTTGTTTTGTTAATGTATCTATGAACCTACCTTATGCGTTCGTGTATCAGTTTATTGATATGTATTTGGCGTTGTATAACTTGAGCTCAGGTCCTGAATATTTCATATCGATACAATCAACGTGTCCCGAGGCACTTGCCAGTAATTTAGTGACAATGGTCTATTTAACCGTAGATAATAGTCATTTAATGTGAATTGATGTGATTTACGCGTTTTGATATACGAGTGGAGCAAAACGAGCTTGTACCTATGTCTTTAAGTACTCGCGTAGGTTTACAGACAAATGAAACTGATATTTCATATCATATTTCTTTGAAACTTCCAGCAATTTCTGAGAACAAACAATAGAAGAAAAGTATCTAATGCCATTCTACTCACGTCAGCATTCTCTGTGCAAAATTGCATTTGTATGGAGTTCCGTCGACGCGCTATTGAATAACACACATGTGCATCTGTGACCATGAATCCTCCTTCGATTTAATGGGATTATAAAGTTATGAGATCTGAACACATCTGGATGGTATGGTTAGAATTAGAATAGGTTTTTAGAGCAATTCAAAGATTGGTTCACATTTTGTAGTAAGCAGGTATTCAACATAGAACAGGCGTGTTTTTTGTACATATTGATAAATATGGCGTTTACAAAGTGTTAATTGGTAAGTTGATTGATTATATGCGCACGTTTTATAAAAAAATATGTATTACATTGTTATCATATTAAAGGCCGTTCGTAATGACCTAATTATGCACTCATAGACCAAGGAGTAAAAGAAGCAAGAGTAACTGTGGCCCAGTGCTGGACTTACGAACAGTAAGTCGAACCTAGACAGGCGCATTACTTTGTGTAATTTATTTCATCACCGCTGCTCTCAAAACGGTGAAGGAAAACACTGAGAGGAAATTTCCTAGGACCAAAAATTCGAAGACGTATGACATCTACCAATACGCACTGGGCCCGCGTGGTAGATTATATAGGCCGTGTCCCAGCAGTGGGAACATTATAGGCTGAGGATAATGATGAAGGAGTAACGGTGTTTTGTAAACAGATAACAAACAGAGATGTGGTAACTTTGAAGTACAATATCATTTTGTATTACGTTTCATTAACAACATAGAGCAGTTTTAGTGATATTGTTACAGCGGACCTACTAGAACATTCGAGAAAACAAGTGATTGCAGTGTGTGTACGTTAGAAGTTCGAGAGCATTCTATTATTATTAGTTTTAAAGTTAGGTAGGTACAAACTCGCGACCTATTTATACAAAGACATTAGAATTTCGACCGTATGCCTAGGGCATACGGTTCATATTTGTTTGTTTTGTACAAGTAGCTTATACCTACTACTTTTTTAGGTAATACCTACCTGGTAGGTAGGTACCTACGAATCTTTTGTTAGTATTTTTTATGACCCTCTAGAATGTTCGTGGTTATTCTGGTGTGTCTGTTGGCGAGTATAAATAGAGCGCTCAGGGCCGCGACAGTCAGTCTTGTTTTGGTTACACAACGAAGCGAATCGAAGTGAACTACAAGTGCGATATATAAGTGAATAGTAAACAGTAGTGTATTTGTGATTAAGTTTAAATTGTTTTGTGGTTAATAAAGTTATTGTGTTGTTTAATCGGTAGTAATTAATTTATCTCATACCAAGCTCGTAACAAATTGGTGTCAGAAGTGGGATATAAATTATGCCAATCCTACCAAAGGACAACACGGAGGGTATCTATCAGAAGCCAGCGACAGCAGGATATGGACCAAAGGCGGTTTGGAGATTCTCCGACACAGACACCAGGTGGTGTCCAGCCTACGTCAGAGCCAGTCGCTGGCCCATCTGGAGTTTCTTCAGCATCAGTAGCGCCAGACTTGTCTACTTTAATGGCGCTGCTGCAGGAACAGGGACGCCAGTTACGGAGGAGGAGGCTCGCCGTCAAGAGGAGCAGGCTCGCCGTCAAGAGGAGCAGGCTCGCCGATTGGAAGAGCAGTTGCAGCGAGACAAAGAGGAGCAGGTCCGCCGCCAGGACGAGCAGATGCTCCTCATAAACGATCTGCATGCAAGTTTTGGCAAGGACATCAAGTTGATGAAAGAACAGGTCCACCAGCATGAGAATCGCATCTCGGAGGCTGAAGACTGAAGGCGGGACTGTAGCTTCGGTGATTGCGGCACCATCTTCGCGTGGTTTTAAAGTGCCTCCATTCGACGGCACATCTTCGTGGTCGGCTTACAAAATACAGTTTGAGGCCGTCATGAAGGCGAATGGATGGACAAAACCACAAGCCATGACCGCGCTCACTTTGGGCCTCAGAGACCAGGCTTTAACTATTCTCGAGGCACTCGGCAAGGATGTAACCTACGAGCAGCTGCTGGAGGCGTTGGAGTCCAGATACGGCGACGCGCACCTGGAGCACGTATTCCGTGCTAAGTTGAAGGACCGTGTTCAACGTAGTGCCGAGAACCTACTACAGTGGGCCCTGGAAGTTGAAAAACTCGTTCGGAAAGCCTACCAGTCTGCCCCTGCACTGATTGATGGAAATCTGGTACAGGCCTTCGTTGATGGAATACGTGACTTAGAAGTCAGAGCTGCCGTGAGACTGGGGCATCATGAGACCTTGAAGGACGCCTTGGCCCATGCCTTAGAAGTAGAGGCAGTGAGGCAAGACCACCAAACGCACCGTGTCAGGGAGGTTGTTGCATCACCTGTACGAAACCGCCCACAGGGGTATAGTCCTAGGTGCTACACATGTGGAGAAAGGGGTCATCTTCGGTCCAGCTGTCCTAAGCGCAGCACCCCAAGAGAAGATCAGCACGGAAGAGTGGCTGAAGTGACTGACCAGCCACAGCAGGGAAACGAGTAAATGCCAGGACTGAGGGGCGGGTGCTGGCTGGTATTGAAAGAGCCCCGAGAATCTTGATCTCGCAAGCACATGACGGGAACACCAAAGGCGAAGTCAATATAACACCATGCAAACTGACGTTGGATACTGGAGCATCTCACACGGTCGTCAATTCCAAACTAGCAAGTCGGTTTCTTGGGCACTACTTCAATAAGCACGACCGTATACAGTTACTAACAGCTACCGGTCAGCACATAAACGTCCGAGGCAAGAAGGAGGTGGAGTTAAAATTGGGTGACAGATTTTACAAGCAGAATGTCATCGTGGCCGACATAGTGGACGATTGCATCTTGGGCTTGGACTTCATGCGGAAATATCGTTGTGAGATCGACGTTGATCAAGGAGTACTGAAATGTGGTTCAGAGGAAGTGTTCATGGAAGGTGCACCGTCAGGAAAAGTGTACTGCCTGAAGAAGATTGTTCTTCCCCGCAGATCAGAAACGATGGTGCCAATTAGTCTACCACAGAATTCTGGAAACAAAGGTCGGAGTGTTCTGATAGAAAGGGTGAACAATGACTTCCCATGGAAGATGGCACGAACTCTGGTCAAGGCCACCAACGTCTCAGCAGTACGCATACTGAATCCAAGTGACCAGGAGCAAGTGATTAAGAAGGGCACCTTGATCGGCACTTGCGAGGAAGTAGCTTGGATGCGTCAATTGCAAGATGTGCCTATCGGAAATAAAAATCGTAGTACAAAATATGATGTGTCAACGCTTTTGGAAAACTGCGATTTAACTAAAGAAGAAATGGACAAGGCTAAGAAGATGTTACTTCAGTACGCCAACATTTTCTCTTCGAATGATGCTGACATAGGGAGAACTGGACTTGTTCAGCACCAGATTAATACAGGTAACGAGTTACCAATCCGTCAGCGACCAAGAAGACTGCCAGTTGCACGAGAAAAAGAGGTAGAAACCATGATTGAGGGAATGGTGAAGGACGGTGTTATAGAGCCTTCATCGAGTCCATGGTGTTCTCCTGTGGTCTTGGTTAAGAAAAAGGACGGCAGTATGCGCTTCTGTGTGGTTTATCGACGTCTGAACGATGTGACGAAAAAGGATAGCTACCCGCTGCCTAGGATCGATGACACACTGGATACGCTGACTGGTATGAAGTGGTTTACCACACTTGATTTGAAAAGTGGCTACTGGCAAGTAGAAATAGACCCCAAGGACAAGGATAAAACTGCATTCTCAACAGGAAAAGGGCTATGGCAGTTTAAAGTTATGCCATTTGGTTTGTGCAACGCTCCTGCGACGTTTGAAAGGCTGATGGAGCAAGTACTCGCTGGATTGATTGGAGACGCATGTCTTGTCTATTTAGACGACATAATCATCGTGGGCCGTACATTTGAAGATCACCTTAAAAACCTCAACCGAGTGCTGTCGAAAATCCAAAAAGCAAATCTCAAGTTAAGTCCGAAAAAGTGCTCGTTTTTCAGACAGCAAGTGAACTTCTTAGGACACATAGTTTCGGGGGAAGGTGTTCAAACAGACCCAGAAAAAGTAGTCGCCGTCAAGGATTGGCCAGTTCCGAAAGACAAGACACAGGTCAGAGCATTCCTGGGTTTGCACCTCTGCTGCTCTGTTGTGCTCCTACTATCGAAGGTTTGTCAAGAATTTTGCCGACATTGCAAAACCTCTGCTCAAACTCACTGAGGAAAAGAGGCAATTCTGTTGGGACGAGGACTGCGACGTCGCATTTCAGGAATTAAAGAAACGTCTGTGCAACACACCTATTTTGGGATATCCTGACACTGAAAATGACTTCATAGTTGACACAGAATACTGGAATTGGGGGCGTGCTGTCTCAACGGAAAGGAGACCGGGAGGTTGTAATAGCTTACTTCAGCAAATCTTTATCTAAGCCAGAAAGAAATTACTGCGTTACAAGACGGGAGCTACTCGCTGTAGTAAAGACAGTGCAGCACTTCAGTAAATATTTGCTGGGACGCAAATTCCAATTACGAACTGACCATGCTGCACTGAAGTGGCTATTACAGTTCAAGAATCCAGAGGGGCAAGTGGCGAGATGGATAGAACTACTACAAGAGTTTGATTTCGTAACTGAACATCGCAGTGGGAGAACTCACGGTAACGCAGACGCCTTGTCAAGAAGACCTTGTCCTGAAGACTGTAAGCACTGTGCCAGGCAAGAGACTAAGGAAGTAGTGCCCGTGAGGATGCTTAGAACGGATCTCAGCGATGAATGGAAGGAGACCCTACAGCAGACTCAGCAAAACGACTCGGATATCAAACCGATCTTCGAGTGGATCAAAGATGGTGTTCCTAAACCCAAGTGGAGTGATGTGGCTGCGATGAGTTCCATCACGAAGAGTTATTGGGCGCAATGGAACAGCTTGGTGATCCAGGATGTAGTCTTGTGCCGTAAATGGGAAAACGCTAGAGGGGACAGCTGTCATCTACAAATGGTTGACCCTAAAGCTAAGGTACCGGATGTTCTACGGCTCTACCATGATGGATGTTCTGGAGGTCATATGGGAGTAAAAAGGACTCTACTAAAAATTCGCGAACGCTTTTACTGGATCCATTGTCGTGATGATGTGGAGGACTGGTGCCGCAAATGTACCAGTTGTGCGGCCGTGAAAGGGCCCCAGACACGCAGCAGAGGTGCATTAAAAGTGTACAACGTTGGGGCCCCTTGGGAACGGATAGCACTAGACGTTGCGGGACCATTTCCAGTAAGTGAGAGCGGAAACAGGTACTTCCTGGTGGTCATGGATTACTTTACAAAGTGGCCGGAAGTCTTCGCCATTCCTAACCAAGAAGCAACCACTGTCGCAGATAAATTGGTTCACGAAGTCTTCTGTCGTTTTGGGGTACCCTTAGAAATACACAGCGATCAAGGAAGGAATTTTGAATCCCAAGTATTTCAAGAGACTTGTCGGTTAATGGGTACCCACAAAACCAGAACCACCTCTTACCACCCACAATCTGATGGAATGGTGGAACGATTCAACCAAACGTTGTAGAGATATCTGGCGAAAGTTGTGGAAAGCCGGCAAAGGGATTGGGACAAGCACATACAGCCGTTTCTTCTGTCTTACCAAAGTGCAGTCCACGAAAGTACGACTGTGACACCAGCCTTCGCGAACTTAGGAAGGGAATTACGGTTACCTGCTGATTTAATCACTGGAACTCCCCCTGATGCTCCATGTAGTGTAACAGATTACGCGAATGACTTGCGTAATAAGTTGAACGATGTTTATGAGCATATCTGACAGTCCGGCCAACCGATGTCTGAGAAGATGAAGACCCGTTATGACCGGAAAGCCAACGGTAGGGGTTTCGACGAGGGTTCACTGGTGTGGTTGCATAACCCAGTGCGGAGCAAGGGGAAGTCTCCGAAGTTGCAAGCAAAATGGGATGGGCCATACCGAGTCGTGACTAGGATCAACGATGTCACCTACCGAATACAGAAGGGTCCACGAGGTGCGCCTAAGATTGTGCATGTAGACCGGTTGGCGCGATACTACGGGACTAATGATGCTCGGGACGAGCATGTCTAAGGAGGGGGCAGTGTTACAGCGGACCTACTAGAACATTCGAGAAAGCAAGTGATTGCAGTGTGTGTACGTTAGAAGTTCGAGAGCATTCTATTATTATTAGTTTTAAAGTTAGGTAGGTACAAACTCGCGACCTATTTATACAAAGACATTAGAATTTCGACCGTATGCCTAGGGCATACGGTTCATATTTGTTTGTTTTGTACAAGTAGCTTATACCTACTACTTTTATAGGTAATACCTACCTGGTAGGTAGGTACCTACGAATCTTTTGTTAGTATTTTTTATGACCCTCTAGAATGTACGTGGTTATTCTGGTGTGTCTGTTGGCGAGTATAAATAGAGCGCTCAGGGCCGCGACAGTCAGTCTTGTTTTGGTTACACAACGAAGCGAATCGAAGTGAACTACAAGTGCGATATCTAAGTGAATAGTAAACAGTAGTGTATTTGTGATTAAGTTTAAATTGTTTTGTGGTTAATAAAGTTATTGTGTTGTTTAATCGGTAGTAATTAATTTATCTCATACCCAGCTCGTAACAATATCCTTTTTTTTTCTGGTTGGTTGATTAAAATAAGAATGATGTAGTGGCCATGCTTCTTCAAAGCATACAGTTGTGACGTGCATTATAAAAGTGCCAGAAAATAAAGATAATTCACCAGTGTCTTTCCTGGGAATTCCCCATACCAATAAAACTAGTTCACATTTCCACTGTGAAAGAGTCACAGAATAGATTTTATGACTTTTCTTTACACACTAACCTAATAAAATGGATTTTACGCCTTGGCGAACTGAAAGCCTTGGAAAACTGAGTAAAAACCCAGAAGTAGAATTTTCGATGTAAATGTTTTGGTCGTAAATATTTTAATCGTCGTTTTTATACTGACTTTAAGTACTGCGGCATTGATTAACGTATTTATATGAGGGTTTCTAAACAGTATTAGGTAAATACTCCATCATGTATAATTACGTCTAGCTGTACAAACGTTTATTGTTTGAGGCTGTTACGAAAGCTATTTGATTCGGACGTCGATGGGGTCATGCGACCTGTCATTTGCAAAGGGATTTGCACCCTTTACCGTTTCACCCGTCAAATTTATTACCGTCGACAGCGCGAACCTCGCCTAACGAATGGAGGCTAGTTTTTCTAGCTTTGAATGCCTTTTGTAGTGTATTCGTATATCACATCCGAATAACGTGCACGCAATAAAATTCGATACGAGATTACATATGCCTAGAATATCTTCCGAAAAATATCAGAACGCAAAAAAGAGATTTGATTTATATATTTAGGGAGTTTCAGTGAACGCTAGGGAAATTGAAATAGGAATTGTGAAAATATATTTAAGGCGTTAGGCTGGACTTATCTAAAATTTCCGGTCATTGAAGCGGAGGGCAATGAGGTAACAGAATATAGTCGACACTTTCACCGTCATTACCTTCCCGCCATGCAGCGGGGAAACGCTTCCCTCATAACCATGATTTAAAATGTTCGCCCGTGGTTTGTGCAGGCAGATGAATGGCCGTAATCACGCGCCTCCGTACTGATAGCACAGTGTTATAAGTACATATTTACACTTTTCCTCATCAGTGTTGTAAATAATTTATAAACAAGGGGCATTTCTCTCCTAATTATTTTCTTTATCTGACAGGAGCAAAGTAATAAAGCCCCCTTGATTCGTCAATAGATTAGTTTTGTCTGAGTCATAATTACAGACGTCGACGTCGCTAGTCTTTGTAACAGAATGTCTGTTCGTGACACGAGGGGGCTCCGGGATCGGGCTCGGCCTACTGGGCGATTAGCCGGCACATGCCTGAGCTCAGCAGTCGACAAATCCTTTATCTCGAACCGGCAGCTCCCACACCACCCCGCTAATATTATCGCCGCTTTCAATTAAATCAGAAATTGACGACTTTTCAACGAACCTATTTTGCGAGTTCTGAGTAGAATCACAAATAGATTCCCATTTATGATTCGGTTGATTAATACCGTTTGGCTGATGTTTATCTTGTATTTGGCAGTAGGTATTGAATAAACAGAGATTGTTGCATATTCTATTATTTCATCAATAAATATTTACCTATTAATTGGCAATGGCGATGGGAACTAGTAATTCTTAACTCATTAAATATAATCAACGCTATTATTTATATAATATATTGGTACACTCGTAGCAGTACATACGAAACTAAAACCAAGTTAGGTGAAAGTAGTGAACATCTACAAGTTTATAAATAGTGCTTTTACATCAAAATGTGTCAAAGTAAGTGCACAGCGCAATGACGGTGGCTGATTTATTTTTACACGACTGCCCAAAAAAAAGAGTGTTATGTTTTCAGGGTTCATGTATGTATGTATGTATGTTTGTGAGTTTCTTTATTCCACCATAACTTCTAAACGCCTGAACCGATTTCGTTATGCGTGGTATTGTTAGAATCCTTGTGTTAGCCCGGGTAACATAGGCTATAGACAAACTTTGAAAATAATAGGGTTGCCATGATTAATGAGGAAACATCACCTTAATTTTTTTAATATTGTTGATAATTCGTTTACGCATGTAACCATCATCCAGAACTCTTTGAGTAAATTACAAAATGTAGAACAGATTTTTTTTTTGTTCATTCACAAATAATTTTGTTTAATTATAAAAAAAAAAATAGCGAAACTATACGGTATCGGCTTTTCATTAGTTTCTATAACAATACCTCAACAATTAAAATCCTTCCTAGACAACTTAGTATTATGTTTAATAAAAAACTTGTTAGTACTACATGCTACCCCTGTTGGTGTCGTTATTTGTTTTTCTTAGGACACGTGGTTAGATTATCTTGTTGTGGAATTGCGGATTTGTTATTTTAATATTCTTGGGTATATTAAAAAAAAAATGATAATCTAACTAATGGTTAGATTATCAAAATGTATTGAACACGTATATGTTCTTGTCAAATAAATGATAAGTGACGACGATACAGCTGCAGCACGTTGAAATCTCGCGTGACGTCACAACTTGTCACAAACTTTTATCTGAACTTTGATAAATAATAAATAAATCGTTTAATTATTTATCTTTAATTCAGGTAGAACCCATACATTCGTTTGTATTCCTTAGCCTATGTTAGTGGCCTTCAGTCTTAATAGCATTCACGCTCAGAAGACTGCTGTCGCTGCCCCGCATCCGACGCAGTAGTGAAGTGGATCTCTTGCGAATGATCGCAAAGATTATGACCAAATTTGTTTTTTGCATACTAAACCCACTAAACTGCGTAGTTTGTCGGCGGGATTGGCGCTCATTATTGTAATAATGACCGATATTATAATTAAAAAAATACCCATTTAACCAACAGACACACAGACAGTGGTATTAACTTAGTAGGTACAGAGAGTTGAGCCAGCGCTACAAACACCACCCATGCATCAACGTGCAGGTAGGTACTATAGCATAAACGATGCACCAGTATTTAAGGAGCTATCCCGGATTGAGTGAAGGAGTAAAGAAAACACAAGTATATTGGAAAAATAATGAATAAAAAAAAAAACAAGAAAAAATAATTAATAACAATTTAATTTGTACAATGTATTTATTCCCTTCTTTCGCCCTAATAACTTCTCGAAGACGGTTCTTCATTGTAACAACCTGATCAGCTTCTGAATCGATCCTTGCGGGATACCTTCCCACTTCTCTATCAAAACCGAGTTCAGCTCATTCACACTTGAAAGATCAGGTGTTCTTAAACGAACCCTCCTCTTCAGTTCATCCCACACGTGCCCTGTGGGTTTCAAGTTCGGGCTGAGCGCTAGCCGTTCAGTGTGGCGATACCAACAACTTTGAGGTAGTCAGTTGTGGCACGGGAAGTGTGACAACAAGCGTTATCGTGCATGAGGAGGAAGCCATCCGCGATATATCTCGCATAAGGAACATGTTCTAGCAGAATATCGGAAATGTAGCAGTTTGAAGTTAGACCACCTCCTCGTCCTCCTCCAGGCACGAAAAGAAGCTCCGTTTTACCGTCGAAGGAAATCCCGGCACATTATAATTATTACTATTATTATAAGCCACTGTTTCAGTGAAACAGCACTACGCAAATTGCTCCCCAGGCCGCCTGTAGCCTCAACTGTTCAGTCGCAGCCGTGCAAACATATTTTGCACTCGTCGGAGAACAGGACCCGCCTCTATTGCTCAACCTCCCAATCAAGATGGTAGCAAGCAAATTGAAGGCGTGCTCGTCGGTGATCTGCCGTTAGTTTCAGGCCAGTGGCAGGCCTTTTTGGAGTCAAATTAGCTTGCTTAAGTCTTCGACGAACTGTCCACTCGATGGCATCTATCCCACAAACATTTCGGAGCTCCTGTTGGACGTCGACACCAGTCAAATGTCGATTTCAGAGAGAGGTTGACATGATAAAACGTTCATCCCTCTCCGATGTGCACCGGCGCCGTCCAGATCTTGGTCTCGGGATAAAGCCACCAGTCTCCCGAAAGCGTTTCGAAATACAGGACTGGCTTATGTAGAGCTGACTTGCAATAGCCCGCTGGCTGACCCCTTCTTGCAATAGAGCGACGATTTGTGCTGCTCCTATAGGTGGAGTGTCCATTGTCGTGCACGTTCAAGGGTCAAAAGTTGCGGAGATGTGTACCAGTCAACGTGTGAAAGCCGACTGATAAAAAAATCCGACATTGCGTGCTTCTATAGGGGGTAACAAAATAGGCCGCCACTCGCAACGTATCAAACAATTGAAGCATATCTTTTTCCATACTACTTCACGTAATATCTTTAAAATGGTACCATTTTTATTATTATTCATAGCTAGTTATTAAGTACTCAAGATTGCGCGAAATCAATTCCAAGAAAATGATTCCATACTTATGCTCGCGAGTGTATTATCACAACTTGGTATTATTACATTCAGTATATTTTAGTGTTTGTTTAGTAATTCTATTATTATCGTTGTTTACCAGTCGTATTATTAGACAAATGGTTCTTTCAAAGAAAACCAAGAAAGCTCGTCGATTTGCGAATAAACTTAAAAATGAATCGCCGAATTCACGTGAAATAAGACTGAAAAATTTGAGGGCGATAATAACCCAACATTAAAAAATATAATTAATAATAAAAAACAACGCCTCACGACACTACCCGAATACCAGTACAACTCCATGACCTCAGAAATCTTAGCGTCAGATAAAATATCTAAGGCAATCTAGATTCGCATTGATAACAACCAATTTGAATCTAGATTGCCTTTTAGTGACAAAATAACATGTTAACCTGTTGGTTAACATGTTATTTTGTCATATAACATGTCATTCATGATCATCATGTCATTGTATGAAATAAAAAATAATAATTAAAAAGATTAAAAAACACGCCTGCCATGTCAAAACAAAGAAAAACAACATTGTAATTGCAGTCGGGGGACCTGTAAATAAATTTTCCACAGAACTGTCCCCCGACTGCAATTACAATGTTGTTTTTCTTTGTTTTCTATTTTTGTTTACTTATTTTTTACTTTTTAGTTAATTTTTTGACATGGCAGGCGTGTTTTCTTATGTCATTTCTTAGTATTGAATGTTGATGATGGTATATTTCAAAGGGAATGTTTTCTCTTGCTAATACCGGTGTAGGTACCAACTTACTGGAAAATAGAAAACGTACCCGATCTTCGAAGAAGCTCTGGAAATTAACGTAAATGCCATTGAAATGCATCGCAGAATTTGCTGAACATTCTAAAGTTTATCGCAATAGCGGTCTTCTTGTTTTCTAAGTACTTAGTTTAGTTCCATTGCTTTAAGAATTCAGAACTAAATCAACATAACGTAGTTGTACTTAGATTTTCAGGTGCGTGGCTAAAATGTCAAAATAGGAACTCAGCCCTATTGTTTTTCCAACACAATTTCATGAAAGATGAGTTCATAAATATTTAACAACACGTTCATGGTTTGTCAAGATACTTTCATAAAGTGCCAAAAGGTACTTGTGACTAGGATTTTATATTCCTATAGAATATATATCCAATCAAGGAGAAACAGCCGCGCGAATACTAGTTTATTTTTCAAGAATTGGTCATCATGGAATCAATACTTGGAACCATACGGCATTTTCCCGAAAAATAAAATGATTTGATCGTTATAATTGAGTTTCATTAAACGTCGTGTTAGTGTGTGAGTGAATAACGGAAATGAAATAGTCGCACGGTATCGTGGGTATTTCTTAATACACTCGGCTGCCAAAGAAAGAATCTCGTGTGTCGCGAGGCATTATTACGTTTCTGCCGTTTCTCCCCACATTGCGGTTCACCCGCTTTTGTTATGGCCCCACCACTTTACACTGACGTTCTTAAACGCTCTTATTTATCAATGGTTAGATCACTGCCCCACGCTTTGTTTTGTTTATTTTATGTTATGTTTATTAAGTTGTATTGTTTTAATTAATTGGTTTTAGAAAGTTTGATTTATGATAATATCGTTAGTTTTGAATCTAATATGAGATAATTATATTATTTCATATTTACCATGTGTCTTTCTTTTTCGTGATAGTGGCCAAACTTCGTGTCAGAGTTTTTGTGTTTTAGTTATTATCATGTAGATTGATAACAAATTGCTGTTCAATTATTGAGTCCAACCGCTTAATTAAACACAAATATATTCCAATTCTGCTATTATAAACAATGTTCATAAACTTAAGTTGACCCTCTTAGCACATTTGGAAAATCGCGGAAGCGGCAAATCGCGTTCGGTTACAAATGAAGTGATATTGACAATTATTTTATTTTAATCAAGATAATTATCAATGAAAATTACACCGTTACTAACTATTGCTCTTCCTTGTGGTTAGTACCTAGCCTGGTGTCGAGAGTTTTTATGCTAGAGTGTTTCTAACTATGAAAACCTTTTACGTTTTAAGAAGTCTCACTAAGACTCACAATAAAGATAGCAATACCTCAGACCCTCCTCAGTTGACTTAAAAATATTTTACTCTTTTAAAAAAATTCGCTAGTAAAACTTTATAAATTACGACTGGAATTATTAAAGTCATCTCCACAGTGCAAGTCAGCATTATTTTCTCACCCCTGTTCGTGCCATCTCCTCAGCCGCTAAGATGGTGATATAGACAAGAATTGTGTAATAAAAACTCAGTAATAAAAAATGAAATGAAAGAGAAGAGATTTTTAACCATCTCATAAAGATATTATGAGATAAGCAAAGGTGCTTTAATAAAACGGAATGTGAATAGACAAGTCGTAAAAAATATCGTAAATAGCACACCAGCGATACGTGTGGAATTTTTAAGTGTCGTGATACGTTTTAACGGTAACTGGTACAGCTTAAATTAATAGTAATATCAAATTAATATCAGATCCCGTTCTTTTTACATCTTGAATAAATAAGCTATGAATATTTTAAATCTTGGATTGATAATGTTTTAAAACTTGGATTGATGGAAACTGTATACATCGCGGTCCCACTATTTATCGCACCATTATTTTACGTATTTGCTTATATATCTACTTATAAACATCAACTAGGGAATATTCCCAAAAACACACGACTCAGGCAAACATTATTCTATAAATAAGACCTGCATACTGCGGTTGATTTCAAGGAACGATTAGTATAGCTAACCATCAAATTCATGCATATTATTAATACACACTATGTATCTAACGCTATCGTCTGCTTAGTTGAAAACAGATACCAGTTTCAATGTTATCGTAAGTTCAGCATTGTTTAACTTAGACATTGATCCGTACTTATAGTTAAGAACTTAGGGTTAGAATATCTGTCGGAAGCAACGCATGGAACGCTACTGCTTCTAGGAACCCTTTAGCAAACTCCTTTGAGGGATCACAGGCTCTTCATACCACGACTTGACAGGAACAGACACACACTATTCTTCAATAATCGGGTGAAGAGCTTATAACCATAGCCTAACACTTAAATTGGTTCTGAAAACCGAACGTAAACCTGCACAGCGCAACTCATTCATTACGCCTAGAATATAGCTTTGTCAGTTAGGCTATTGTTAGAATTACATTCAGTAATTATGCAAAAATAACGACGCCGATAAAAAACTGTATTACATCCACGAAATCAGTTTGTCACATACAATTCTCGTAAGTATTTCGTGGAAGTAGAAATAAGATTGACATGCGAACCTACCTGAAAACCTGACTGTGATACTTAGACACTATCAGAAAATTAGAACAGTGACATTTTTAAATCTTACAGCACCTTTTGACCAATTTAATTTGTTGTTCGTCTAATATAAGTTTTATTTTTGTTGTTCTCTTAATTTTATTTGATTGTTTTGTCCTGTGCAAGTCTAATAAATACTTTTCATTCTATCTTTAATCAGCCGCTATCAAGTATTTAAAGTACACAATATCTCACAGTTTCTTCAAGTAAAGCCTGCAGCCATCTCGAAATGAAGCTTGAGCCCCCTTTGTGGATGATCTTGGGGGATAACGCAATAATCACGCGCCATGATACCCGGGTACAGGTGGATGATGCTGCCCTCACACCTGACGTAATCCCTTAATTGCCTCTTAACACACCCTGTTGTATCCGCGCGGTGGGGTAACATATACCTAAAAGTGATTATCAGCACATAAGCAGCCTATTTTCAGGGAGAATAAAACCGTTTTCCCGAGCATTACGTCAAGAAATAGATACTTTCTCATTCAAGAAAATCAATAACATTGACGTTGAATGATAGATAGTAACGTAGCCTACTTAGAGAAAATCACAGAAAGTTCCAAGATAAATGTGTGTCAAATACATTGAATCGCCCACGAAACTAAATAGTTATCTCACGAGAGCTATTCCAAATGTAACAATAAACAGTGTACGTAAGTACGGTTATATTGCTGCTAATAAGAACATTGTCGTCGTAAATATCTAGCGAATAAACGGGCCCACGTCGGTGCCGAGCATTCGGTTTGCATGTAATTAAAACTTGCACAATTAAACACTGTGGAGAAGGAAAACACGGGAAAATTGAGATAAGATTAATTTTCTGACTAGTGCCTCGGAGGAGTTTGTGCGCTAACTTTGCGAGATAGCCACGCCGCGCGCCGAATGGCTATGTGCACTAGCCGTGAATTCTCAGACTATTATAATTCGATAATTTCTGAAGCGAGATAAGGTACAGACGGTTTACGACCGACGGTTACACTAAATCGTTTACTCGTCTAACTGAATGAAATCTCCGAAAGAAAGAGGTTGAGTTTTTCAAGGGTAATGTAGATAATCCGCCGCTTAACAGCACCCGTTAACCCGTTTCCCCCATTTGATTCTCATAACTTGTGAGGGATGATGAGAGTATTAGGTAAGTTTATGTCCCCTTATTTCATTCGCACCGGGGGGCATATCTCCATTTAGAAACAAATATTACACAAGTCATCAAAGGCAGTGAAACTTTGATTCCATTACAGTAAGCAAGGAAATTCTTAAACGTATTTTCTGTTTTTCTTAATCAAGATTTATCTCAGAGAGCTGGTAAAATAAATAGTCTCTATTTAGAAATACAATCACGTCTGTCACCGTATGTAATTAGAGGGACAGTTCGCCGGAGAAATAATGAGAGCCACCATCGAATGCCTCGTTAGTTTCTGGGAACGAGGTCAAGGCGGGTTCCCTTTCAAGAAGTAAACTGTCAGCGAGAGCCGGTTTCAAAGGTGTTACAGAATATTATATAAGGTCACCTGTTCCAGCGAGCACGAACAATTTTTGTGCGAACCGAGGTGAATTTATGTGACTTCAATGGGAAGTGCTTTTCAGACGGGGGTTCTATTCAGTTCGATGAGGGTAAGCACATAATAAAACGAGCTACAATTTTTATTTATGAGAGAAATCCTCCGATAATATGAAACATACATAATGCATTAAGTTAATGCGTGTGTCTAATTAAGCAAATATCACAATTTAATGAACGTCCATTGTGCGAATGGATCGCAAGCGCCGCCGCCGGGGCCCAACCCGCGGGCCGACGCCGAAGTCAACCTACTTGTTTATTTATTACTTTATTACCCCACTCAACGTCGAGTGGCGGGAAGAGCCACAATGCGACCCCGCACTGATTGAATATTAAACATACCTGTACCCATTCCCTATATAATTTTTCTAGACACATTGTCAACTCTACTTTGTTTCCGCGAAAGTTTTAAATAGCTCTTTTAACTGCTCAGCGCAACAAACAAAGCCGGTAAGTACTTACTCGTACGAAACTTTGTAAATACAAAGTAAAGTACAAAAAGCATTTCAATATTTTTCCTTCTAAACACAAATAGGATTTTATCGAAAGACATTCTGTTATTGATTGATTGGTTCCATTAAAGGGAATCAAAAATTGACACTTTCCTGAAACAGGTGTGCTGAAATACAAAGACCTTTTGTTTTTATTTTCTCCCAGTAAAATTAAGTACTCGTTGTTTAAATAAAAATATTTAGTTTGTAGTCTAGTTTGCAGAGTTAAGTAGTCTCGGGAAGTTTACTTCGAAGCAGTTCGCCAAGTTTTTGATCTGAAACATTAATAACCTTTTTACGGCCGTTCTTATAGCAAGTTTTAATAGCAAATAAATACAATGAATAATTATTTAAGTTGTTTATCTTCATCTTGAACTTTAAACATTTAGAATTACTTACATCATTTAGAAACCACAATTAAAACCTTTGAATTTTAAAGGTAACTAACATTTTCCATTAAGTGATTTAATTAATAAATGTTTAGCTTTTTTAAATATAATGGAATCTTTCTTAAAAAGGATACCCGTACAAATATGTATGGACGGTATTGTTACATCGCACCTACTAGAACATTCGAGAAAGCACATGATTACAGTATGCGTACGTTGGAATTTCGAGTGCTTTTCGTTATTATTAGTTTTAAAGTTAGGTAGGTACAAACTCGCGATCTATTTATAAAAAGACATTAGAATTTCGACCGTACGCCTAAGGCATACGGTTCATATTTGTTTGTTTTGTACAAGTAGCTTATACCTACTACTTTTATTACCTACCTACCTACTTACCTGCTATTCTTTTGTTAGTGTTTTTTATGACCCTCTAGAATATTCGTGGTTATTCTGGTGTGTCTGTTGACGAGTATAAATACATCGCTCAGGCCCGCGACCGTCAGTCTTGTTTTGGCTATACAGCGAAGCGAGTCGAAGTGAACTTGAAGTGCGATATCTAAGCGAATAGTGAACAGTAGTGTATTGTAGTTTACTTGTGATTAAGTTTAAATTGTTTTGTGATTAATAAAGTTATTTTGTTGTTTAATCGGTAGTAATTAATTTATCTCATACCCAGCTCGTAACAGTATAATATCCATGAAAAATTAAGTAAGTTAAGGTCGTAAGTAAGGATCCATGAAATTAATTAAAATGGTATCAAGAAATATAAACGAACGCAGATAGAAAATCCAGACCGCCTCACTCATTTATTACGATCCACGATCGCCGTCCTTTTGTTAGGTTCAGGTCAATTTCATAATAATAATCTTAAAATCCCTAATTAAAATCGGCTTTTGATGACTATCTACTGTTAGATTGTAGGAAGGCTCTTTTAATGAGGGAAATAATATAAAATGGCGGCCTCAGCGCTGCGTTAGCACAATCAGTGTTACGACTAACGAGCTATGCCTATATCAGATAGCGGAGTAGGCCGTCTCAAGTGCCTTTTCAAATAATTTAATAACTAGGTAGTTTAAAATGTTTACAAACAAAAATGTTCATCACTGAGTGGAGAGGCGATTTATTTAACACGTTTATTAGATAAAAATGTTCCATGTATTATGTCAGTGTTTTAAAACAAAGCAAATAACATCAACTTGTAAAGATATTTTATCCCATAGTTTCTATCCTATTTAGAAGTATTCATTTCCAACTGGTCCCCTCCCCCATAAACCGTTTCGAGTGCGTTACATTGAGTTCTACTACAAAATATGATTAAAAAAAAATCGTTTCCTAGCAATAATTTTGTGTAAAGTTACTTAGTATGTTGTATAGTTGTTTACACCCTGTATAGTTACGCTCTTCCCTACCAAAGAAAACTATAGTTATATACTTGGGCACGACCTGACAAACCTTGGCTGATCTCGCAGGTGCCGCCCTTATAGCAATGACACGACAAATTCCTTGCTTATTGCGAACGAGTTTGAAAGATATAGGTAACGTAGATACCTATAAAGCTACTAGACATACACGGTGTAAGAAAGTTCGAAGCACAAAACGTTAGCCATAAATGCAAGTGGTTATACACATGATTTTAGACCCCCCAGTACATATTTTGCGATGGCTGTAACGAACGGCTTTTATACAAAATTGCAATACCCAAAATGTTTAGAACAGCTGATTTTCATGATTGTAAAATCATGTACAAATAGAGACAGAAAAAAAAAGAAAGAGAAAAACAAGGCAATAAAACTTACAATAAATACACGAATTAACATCATTTTCTAGATTCAAGTCCCCGATTGTGGTTCAAATTCAGGCTATATTGTTCATGTTTCGACTCCACGAGTCACATTGTAAACACACGATTGAACCAGGTGTACAATGTACATTCGAAAGCGCACAGTAGAACATCGCTGAATTAAAGCAATGATTCAGTGCCATAGTGACCTATTTTAAGCCAGTTAACAGGTCCAACTCGCTCGAAAACGGCAAATATTATGTCGTGAATGGTCGGGTCCAACAACACCATACGACACCCTGGTGGGGCATTGCTCATACACTGTACCTACCTAATGATATTTTATTCTCAAATCAGCGTGTAAGCATTTTCTTTTAAATTGTCAATGTTCAACTACAAAGACGTACTAAATCTTAATATGTATAGGTCGTCGCTACACGAGCCAAGTAATTCCCAACTGTATTGAACTCGTGTTACCGCCTTAAGCAAACTCCAGGTACATTTAAACGAAATACAAATAGTTTTGAAATAGATTTATTAAATCAGTTTCTTGAGTTTAATTTGAAACTTTTCTGTAAGCAAATGTTACAAAGGGAGTGGAAATGGTTTGTGCACGCGGGGCGGATTAGGGGCACGGGCGAACGCGTTCAACGAATGATGGAAATGAAAGTTGTAACAGCGTCGTCTTAGTTAGATTGTGCGGCTACCAAGACTCGGATTTGGATTAAAGCCGACATGTTCGACACCGCGACATAAATTTTCTCCTGGAGCGCGCGCCCTGTGCTTCTGAGCAGGAATAACAAATATTTGGAGCGTTAACACTGTGCGACCAGAATAACAAATTATCGAAGACTCTTGTACTGTCAGAATCTTTGCAGAATATGAGGCCTCAATTTTACTTCATGAATAAATCGGCACAAATTTTATCAATTACACAAGCAGATTCGGTTACTATCATAAAACTGACATAAATTCAAATTAATAAAGTAAACAATACCCAATTAAGCGTAAACAAAAATAACCATTAAGGGACTGTAATTATAGTTGAAGAGTCTAAAAATTGACCTTAAACGAGTGGCTACGCTTTTTAAAGTAGCAATCGGTGTCTGTTTCAGAACAAATTGTACATTCAGAGCTCCACTAATGAGATCGCGCAGGGAGGGTTGAGTTGTGGCACAGGGGATACCGGGGGGTGAAGCGGACGCGGGGGGAGGGCCTTGTCTCCAAGGACTATATTTTACGTTTAATTGACGCACAGCTGTCAGCTAATGAGTCCTGGATTTTTTATAATATTGTTCAAATAAAGGCTTCGGAAAAAACGTCCAAATTACCCACGGAGATTCATTTTTTTTGTAAGTAATAGATAACATTTTGCTTCTATTTTATTTGTATGATTCTTGAAAATATTTTCTTAGAAACATAAATAAAAATAGATTTAACTGGAAAATATGAAACACAACTTGAGGTTTTCAAAAGTTAGGGCACGCCACGACAGTGGCGATATAAGTCCCCTCTTTGAGAAGTGGCTTGAGAGACGCCACGGCGTCCTCACCTGGCGCCTGACGCAGGTCCTCACCAGACACGGATGCTTCGGGAGGTTCCTGCATCGAATAGGGCGGGAGGAAACGCCCGCGTGTTTCCACTGCGAGGATCGACCGGAGGACACGGTGGAGCATACGTTGGAGGTCTGCCCCACGTGGGCAGAATACCGCTGTCGCCGATCACCGCTACGAGGAGACGGCTGTATTCTCTCTCGCGTCCGGCCCTGTTTCATCCATGGTCCGGAGCGAGTGGAATGGGAACCCGTCATCTCTTTCTGCGAAGCAGTCATGCTAGCGAAGGAGGTGGCGGAACGTGAGTGAACCTCTCGCCCCAGCCGCGGCGGGAGACGCACCGGCGCGTCAGGACGCCCGGAGGCCTGGGCCCGGTGCGTCTGGAGTTCAGGACTCCCGGTGGCCGGGACCCGGAGGCTGGGGGCCACCGTAAGCGCGGCCTGTGGACGATGAGCTATGGGCTAGCTCACCATCCGTCTTATGACGACAGGTCGTTTCGACGGCCCGCTCTTTTTTCCACATGGGCCTTAAGGGCCGAAGCCTGCCGGGGCTGCGGGACTGTTCGAAAGAGATACCGCGGCCCCGGAACGTAAAGGGCGTGGAAGGAACATGGATGGGTTTAGTCAGTAAAAGTCTGACACTCCCTCCCGCTCAGCCCAGAGTGAGAGAAAAGGCATTTGATGAGTTTCCAACCGAAAAAAAAAGTTAAATAAATAACAATAGTTACATAGATGACTCTGCCCTGGAGTGTAAATGTGATGCTGCCCCATTTCATATCGTGTCCTGCCTGTCCCGTTATTTGCACAATGCACATCACAGGAGCTGATGGACGCTACTGAATGCGCCAAACTTGTCGCTAAATTCTGGGCCGTGTCGAATGAAATCGTCATCAACACGTTAAATAATAAAAAAAAATATAAACTACACAGTTACTGAATAAAGTTACACAAAATGTGAATAAATATAAATTAAAGAAACTATCTTTACATAACGGGATCATTTTCCGACGGCAAATGAAGCTGTTGACAACGTTGATTGGTATTTACATAAAATGAAAAGTAGGCTACATTAAAATTAAAATACTGGTTAAGTGAAATATTCTTGTTTACAATAATTATAATATTATGAAGCAGCTATATATATCTGGATGATATTGTATGTCTGTTACCACAGTCGACGGCGCCAAACTATTGATATTTCATCTATCATAATTTGGAGCGCTTGCCTTGTGGCGCGAACTAAACATAATAATTGTACATTGTCATGTTAACGTATGTAAATAATAATATATTGGCTTTACAAAACCACACACACTGTTGGTTTAGAAAATAATAATATACAGTCACAAGCACCAACATGTATTTAATATGTTATCGACAATCTGTATAATCCGGTATTCCGTAAAATACCTATAGGTATTTCTAAAATTTCTAAAACGTTCAGGTGCAGTTCTGTTCGAAACAAATTTAACACAAAGCAATGGGAATCATCGACACGAAGAAAAGAAAAGTATGAAGTATGAAATAAAATTAATCCATACTTTGTCTATTCATTCTATACAACACCGAACGTTCAGCAGGCAATGTGTTCCATTCGTGGTTGGCGAGATGGCGAGAGTGACTTCGGTAAGCAATTTGAAGCACCGCACCGCCGCCGCGGCACCGCTCACCACGCTCGCTCGGCTCGCGCACCTTTCGTCACAGTTCTATCCATTCATTTGGTTGAGGTGCCCTAGCTATGTTATTGCGATCATTTGTAGTCGTTCACTGTCATTTTCCCAAAATATTTCGGTAAGCCATACTCTTTTATTTTTAATTTAAAATTCGAGATATCCTTTATCTTATACGGTATGTAATGTCTTCAAGGCATTACGAAGCTGAGTCATTGCATACATTGATTAGGCAGGGTATATAATGATAAAAGATAGATGAAATAATTATTACAGTACTTTGGTACCCATATTGTTAAGAAATAGGCCTTCATCTTAAAGTTGACAACATTTTTCCACGAGAAAACGGCTTTCAGATTTAGGTAAATGCAATCTACACTAATATTATGAAGGGGAAAAAAATGTATTTTTGTGTGAATGTTTGTAATGAATTAACTCCAAAGCTCCTGTGCCAATTTCAAAATTCTTTCACCAGTTTAAAGCTACATTTATCTTGATTAACATAGGCGACATTTTATCCCCGTACTCCCACGGGCACGGGAACTACGTGGGTGAAACCGCGTGACGTCCGCTTGTGTCATCATCATCTGTCTAGCCTTTTCTCAACTATGTTCGGCTCGGCTTCCAGTTTAACCGGATGCAGCTTTTTTTTTACATGGAGCGACTGCCTGTCTCACCTCCACAACCCAGTAAATACTGGGAAATACGATACCACTTGGTAAGACTGGTGTTAGACTTTTTGAGCCACGACGGCTGCTAGTGTATTATAAATGAGGCATTATGGAAAACCAAACCACCAACCAATTCATGATAATATACTGTACTATATCACGGGCTGGTGTCCGTAATAACTCCACGACAAAGCGCGTATTTTGGGTATGGACTATAATCAACCACGCGGGCCCAGTGCGGTTTGGTACGAGTATATATGTCACATGTCTACGACCCGAATGGCGCAGCGGTAGTGAGGCTGCCTTACGTTCTTAGGGTCCCGGGTTCGGATCCCGGTAGGAGCAAATGTTTGTGTGATGAGCAATGGACATTTGTTTCCGAGTCATGGATGTTTATATGTATAATGAGTATGTATTTACTTACAAACAAAAAGTATATATGTAGTATATCAACTGTCTGGTGACAACGACACAAGCCTTGCTTAGTGTGATACTAGATTGTGCTGTGTGTAATGTCCAGCGATATTAATTTTTGGTTCTAAGACATGCCGGTTTCCTCACGATGTTTTCCTCCACCGCTTTTGAGAGCAGTGGTGATGAAATTAATTACATATAGTAATGCACCTGCCTCTGACTCACTGTTCGTTAGTCGGCCGCCACCACTGCGCCACCGCTGCTCTCTCATCTATACTAATATTATAAAGCAGAAGAGTTTGTTTGTTTGTTTGGTTGAACGTGCTAATCTCAGGAACTAAGAGTTCAACTTGAAAAATCTTTGTGTTGGATAGTCCATTTATCGAGGAAGGCTTTAGATTATATAACATCACGCTACGACCATTAGGAGCGGAGCAGGAATGAAAAATGTTGCAAAAACGAGTTTTTCTTTTGCCTTTCGTTTTTTTTCTATTATGTGACGCAGACGAAGTTGCGTGGGTCAGCTAGTCATAATATAATAATATTGATGTTCGTGGCTGTACTCTACCCACGCAGCATTCTGAAAACAGTTTTTAAATGTCAATTACTCATACGTGTAAGTGTCTTTTAATGTGCCATAATACTTGATTGACAATGTTGTTTAGGTATTTTCTAGCAGCCCACACGAGGGACCTTAATAGTCGCCGCGAATAGGCGTAAAACAATGTGAGACCCGCCAGGTGGGCGACCTAAATATCTAGGTAGGTACCTCGATAGTAGCAATGGAGTATACGGGAAAGAGACAATTTGGCGCTGTGATGCTGAACATTTAAAATTTCCTGTATCCAGATTGGATCCTGATAGAGAAGACGTCATGCTCCTTTTTTAGGCTGATCTGTCCCACTCTCGACTTTATTCTCGTTGACGCCATATTCATGCTTCTTTGAAATTCATTTCACTTTTTCGTCTCCTGCGATGCGTCGTGCGCCTAGCAACACATGCGAACACCATTTGTTTCCTTCGGGAGGCGCTGCAAGTCACGTCAAGTCCGCAATCTATGACAAACTGTGGCGGAAGTTCCACTGCGACTGATACTATTTATTCAGAACTGATATTTAGTTCGGTTGTATGTTGATGGAAAGAATGGGAGAGGAAGGCCAAAGAAAATATGGATGGAATATGTGAAGAATGATGAAAACGTGTTGCTCCGACCCCAAATAGAATGATAGAATGATGATGATGTTTTCACAACCACACGAACGCTCGAAAAACATTTCTCCCAGTGGAAAAGCACCTTTATTACCAAGACCCGGTAAATCGCAATTTAATTGTGTAGGTAAAGTATGACGTAATGATGTTTCAATAATAAAGTTTAAAACCGATAAACACCCACACTGCTAGCCGCGTTATCACACCAACAGACATGGTTAAAGAAAATTGTAATTATTCTCACCTTAATTAAACGCTGTACATTAACTATATTTTAAAGCAATATTTACGTGGGAGGTTGTTAAAATTAATATTAACGTATGGGATGTGTATCTTTGGAGGCTATTTTAAGCCGTCGTTATATTGACGCCTACGCATACAGCTAATTATTTCGTACATCTCACCACACCAACACCACACACCAGTATTTAAAGTACTTAGCTCTGATCCAACGTAGGAGTTAATTGCCGTGGATTCGCCGATATTTGATTATGCAATCATGGTAAAAATGTTTTTTGATTTTGATTTTTATTTATACGAAATGATCCAATTGTCATAACGAAGATATCTGCTCATACCTAAAAACACACCTTCGCATGTAGTTAAGAACCTAATCGCATAAATAACAAGAAGATTCGCACAAACAAATTCATTCGACCTGAGATGTAAACTTGAAACGCCATGCTTTGCTTTGATACAATTATCGCTACGAGATGGCTACGAAGTAGCTACGGCGTAGGCCGAAGCATCGACGCGGCGACGATTAAATTGTGACTCATCCCGTTGTTGCGGTGTATAATACAACCATAGATATAATAAATTTACACCCACAAATAGCAACAAAATAATAGTCGCAATATTCCGAATAGCTGAAATACGAAACAGCAGCTCAATAATTCAACAATTATACTGTAGTAATGCAATGCAAAATTATTTGTTTCGTATCATTTAGTACTTTAGTTGACTGAACCGACATAGTAGGCGGTTTGCGGCCGATAACGGTACACACAAATTATACCTGTTTGACCTATTTACATTGATATTTACGAACAAACACAGTACGGTGAAGTTATGTAACCAGTCAAATAATGATAACTTTGACCACTGGTTGGTGAGATCACCGCACAATTATAATGAGTAGTACATGTGTATCGAATCATATTCTACTTTATTTTTTTTCATTTATTTTGGTATATGCATTAGTAAAAGGTGACATTAAAGGACATCAAAAACTCTTCAACGCGGTCAGCTGGTAATGTGCCCAAGAAACTGATGGCAACACTTAGCCCCTGGCAAAGGTAAAAACCAGCCCCTGGGTCAGGGGAAGCGTAAACTAGGCGTACTTATATCTCACAAATCGATTTTGATGCGTCTTTTATCAGAACAAGTATCCTCATTTTTGGGTACTTGTTCAGATAAAAGACTCATCCTCGTTTGCAAGCTTTTAAAATTCCATATTCATTGCGTGAACAGCTTATTCTGTTGTTATTGTTCTCAAAATATCACAAATTATTTCCTTGTTTATAAATTCGCTGTTTAATCTATATTAAGTACCGGCTGTGCCAACAATGACAGTAATTTTCTCTGAGGAGAAAGTTCCTTTCTTTTCCTAAGATTATAATTCCCATTCAATATCGGATTTTTTATCGGGACGCTTTTTTATCAGCATATTTTGCGCAAATTGGATTATAAAGGACTATTCCGTATTTAATATTAACTTATTTATTTATTTACGCCCGGGGCGCAAGGCGGCGTCCGCACGTTCGCCATGTTAGCAAACAATTTTTAATAAATCTACTTAAATCGTTGGATTAAGTGCTTGTTGTTGAGTGCACTATGGGAGTTCGAGTGGGGGCTGTAATAAGTTGTATTTTTGCTTTGTTGTACGGTTTGTTATAATATTATTCAAAGAGGAAGTCTGAGGAGGTTGCCAAGCAATTTGGCAGGGCGCGCGGCGGCGCTGCGCAGATAGAGCGTTATTTACAGCGGCTATTGGAGCCGGGGGTATATCGTAACTTCTGCTTAAATACCTTGTTACAGTCCTGCCCTAGCTACACATTCCGTCTTTTACTTCTTACGCTCAAAAAAACGTGTACCATGATTTCGCTCCACAATTCGCTGAAGGAAAGAATGGAGGAAGAAAGATGTAATTCTCCAAATACTGCGAATAAGTTGCTAGTAACATATACCCAATATAAATTGTGTTGCGTAAATAACGCTATGTAAAGGGATAATTTATCGTGTCTTAAATAGCAGCAGTAATTTGTCGTCGACAATGGGCACCCTGCTGCGTATAGATATAACTTATTCACTTTACATCTGATTCCTTGCTCACATTTTGTTCGCCATTGTTGTCTGCTTGTTTTATTTGTTGTTGTGCTAAATTCAGGTATTTATGTCCGTAAACCAAGGTATGGTTATTGTAGATTTAGGTACCAGTTCAGTGTTAAAAGTACCTATGTAAGTAAGTCAGCAAAATCAAAGTAATTCATTGTTTTATTATATGTCTTTTATTGTCCGTGAAAGTTGTATGAAATGTTTCCACAGATATCCACCGGACGATATAAGACGTTAGTTTATTTATATCTAGTATAAAGAAACTAACGTCTTATAAATATATCTAGTGTGTCAATTCGAAAAACAAAATGACTGTCGGAAAAGCAATTAAATCGTAGTTAGATGCTGCGGAAATCTATTTGACTAATTAGATAACCCATTTAAAACACAATGCTTGATTATTTTGCAAATGTAAATCCAATATAAAGTTTATCATAAAAGTTAAGTACCTACGATTAATGCAACTTTGATTGGTTCGGAACATCTCTCTCAGCCTTATACTAAATTTAATTGGATCTTAGCGAGCCTAAGTTTACGGTGCAATCAGTTTAAACTTTACGAGATACACCTTGTTTTCTGAATGGCTTTCAACTTAACGCTTACTTATATAAAATTGGAAGTCCTTGTAACCACCCTTCATAAAAACTTTACACTGAATAACTTACACGTTGTACTTGTCCTTGTCTTTTGTATGTCAATTAATGAGAGGGCAATATAACACATTGTTTGTTATGGGTAAGTTGTTTGATAAGACTTAACATAAAACGATAGAGTAGTTAAGACGTGTTTCTCGACATGAATGATGTAACCAAGATTTTTAACAATATTTTGATTTAAAAGAGTGTCCATGGAGTTTCTTGCCCGTTCTTCTCCATAGATCTTATACGCTAGGGAATTGAAAACTACAGTACTTTCACAGTTTTTATCTCTTGTGACTGGGACTGTAGCTACATTCAATGTTCGTCTTTGATTCGACAATTCAAAAGTGCCTGTAACTGGCCTACTTGAAATAAATGCTTTGATTTTGATTTTGTACCCGTAAGATTGTTGTCAATCTAGCGAGATTGGAAACTCTCGAAAAATTGTCAAACAAACATACTGCTTACAATTTAACGCATTATTGTTCGGGAGATTATAATCTATCGAAGTGAATCCGTAATATTGTGCACAACATCTTAGACAACATTTCTAGCAATTGTCAGATTTATAGCTTCGCCGCATTATTTATTTGTGTAGCTAATAAACGCTCAAAAGATATGTGGGCTAATGCCTCGTTATGTATTCATAACACTGGCATTGTGTCGAGTGGCACAATGTTGATTCTATTAGATGGCGGAAACGAGGGCTTGTCTGGCAACCTCTGTTTTGTGCCACTGTGCGAACATACGGCGAACACGGCGACAAGGCGAGCCCATTATACTTCCAACACATACAAATAAAGCCCACTGTCAAATATGAAGAAGATTCATGGTACTGTGAACCTATTGCAGCGTCCTACTAGGTTTCCCCCAAGATTTCGCTTGCGTTGATTTTGTATATCGACAACAGCGCTTCCTACCGGGGCTAGCTATAACTAAGAAATATCCAGGTGACTCCATAAACGCACACAAATAATATAAAAAACACCAACAGTTCGCCAATTATGGCAAAGACTTAATAGTGGGCACCAACCGGGCACAAAACCTATCACTGCGACTAATGAGAAATTCCCGATAGAAAACACAAATAACACTTTTTTCTTATTAAGTAGTCTAATAAGGGGTCTAGTGACTTTAAAACATTGTAGCCAAACAGAATCGTCATCGAGAAACAATAGTCTATCTATAGTTGTACTAGTTTTGGCCCCATTTTCATTTTCCAATATTTGTTTTCACTCATAAAAATCAATCCTTGTTTGATAAACGTCTACCTACCTTTGCAAAACCGCTGTTCAAATACGAGTAAATCAATACGCACTTTACAAACAAACTATGAAAATTGAAAAGCTTATTGACATTTCCATATTCTCTTTATTGATATAAACACAAAATAGAAATATTTTTTGGATGATCAAAGACGATAAGTAAATCTCTTACTGGTACTTCAGCCGAGGGATTCCAGCTCCATAAGCGAACGCGTGTCGGCAAATCTCATTACTTTTCGAGGATAAAGAAAATTCAATATCTATCGTTCTTTGTCTGTCTATACCCTTACAAATTTTATTTCGCAGGTCTCGTTTAAACTTCGTATTTATCTAAAAGTTGTAACTTTACTATGTTTGTTATGTATTTTGGTCCTCCTGGTTGTTTTAGGTCACGGCGGCCAATGTTAGCGGAGATTAGCCATCGGCTCGTGAGATATTATAGTGCACAACTGTGTGTACATCAGTACTAACTGGGTTGTGAAGATCAGATAGGCATTCGCTCCATGTAAAATACTTGTATTCAGCTGCATCCAGCTAGTTCTAATCTAATCGGATGTATACCAGGAGCGACCTCAAAATAGTTCGGGAAAGAGCTGGGCTGATGATGACAATAATTAGTGTATGCGCAAATACAGGTGCACTCTCTGTTCCTTTATACTCTATGATTGCTATTTGTAGCTATTGGTTTATGCAACACTAGCCATTCCTGAATACATCCCTTTTATGAAAAACACTGAAAACGCTTTGATAATAATGTAATAATAAAAGTCCCCAATATAATTCTTTACTGAAAGCAATTATTTTGTACTTACGCTGACAATCTTTTTTTACAGGTGACCCATATTGGAAAATATTTATATTAGGTATGAATTGTTTAAACAATACATAAAGGAAAAATGCGAGGCTTTATAAAAAGGATGTTGTTATATCATAAATACATGTTGTTTAATTTTTAAGAGGACATTTTCAGGGAAACGTCTTTGATCTTAGATTCCATTTCACAGTCGTCGACAAATTATGTTACAATAAATCAATTCTGTTCAAAAGTATTACTGAGCGTTGGCAAGTCATTTTGGGGCAATTTACGTTATTGAACGCGTCTTCATTCAGTGTTATTGTTTAGGGCCCGATGTAAATTAGTTTGTGGGCGGGCTTCAGAAGGAAATCAAATTAATTAGACGTTTAAACACTGTTGGGACCCGCGATATTAAAATTAAATATTCTTTGTTGAGTTCTAAAGTGGCGACCGCAAACTGGAAGACGGTGCGTTGGAAGAGCTTCCACTAGGTGGTCCGATGACCTGGTGAAGTTAGCGGGAATCCGTTGGATGCGAGTCGCACGGGACCGGTCAATGTGGCGACACTTGGAGGAGGCCTATGTCCAGCAGTGGACGTCTTTTGGCTGAAATGATGATGATTCTTCGATGACTGCGATGGTGATAAGCTGTGCATTATAATCCAGTGATACAATACAGTGCTGGTAATTTTGTTTCTTTTATTATAGAGGTTTTAATCATTGCAAATCTGGGAATCGAACCCAGGACTTCATGCACGTAGTTGCGATCACGAGACAAACGCACGGACAGGGCTTTGTATTCAATAAACCTATTTTATTGAATACAAAGCCTGGATCAAACTCAATATATCTAATGAAAGCGTAATTACTTTACATTAATACAATTATTTTAGTATTTGTAGGTATCGTAGAAACCTAAAAAAAGCCTTAATCAGTAAATCTATTAACAATGCTGGCAACAATTCATATCAGTTAACAGAACAGTATTTAATATACTCCAGTACTTCAGAAAACAAAATGTAGGCTGTGATTTACTTGATTTGTTTTTAAAGAAATACGGTTTCACTACGCTATCGCCATTTTATTCTAGTAGTAAATTCGTATTTTGTAGATTTTTATTTCACTGCTCTACACGTAGTTTTATAACTCAATAAAATATTACGAAAATAGCTTTTTTATAAATCCGACACTTGAAAAATATTCTATTCCAAGAATCTTAAAAATAAAATATTTTTCTAGAGCCGATGGGCGATGGTATCTTTTTTCATATTTTTAAACGTTTCATACACTCTTTAATGGTGGTTTCAATTTATTAATGACGAAATTACTTATTATTCTCTATTTATTCTTCTATGAATAGTCGAGTTCTTTAGTTTTTTATATTTTTTTTTTATTGTATTTTTAGAACTTTAATTTCTAACTCATTATCGGTCAAAATCCGTTGTCCACGGCCAGTCTGCAATATAATATGTCCGCACCAGTTTGGCCAATAACCCTGAAGTCGTGAACGGAGCACATTGGAACAGACGTTGAAGCTACAAAGAACGAGACAACGCTACAAAAAGAACCACGAAACAAAAGAACTGCTGTACAATAGCAATACTATACCTAACAGAATTAAAAAATCCAACCATTATCGGAGGCCATGGCTGCCCTTTTAACTCTCATACGTACACTTTCATGCTGAATAGAAGAAGTTTCAATGGCTGTTGTTAGAGAAAAACTTAACGTGGAGTGAATTCTTGCGTGAACTAGAAATGCGAATACTTCCATCAAAAGAAACTTGAATTCGAGCGTGATTCGTAATGTGAGAGAAACCCCGTGTGGTGACACTATCGCCAAGCCAGAAGGTACAGAATCGCTTGCATGTGTGCCGTACGAATCTTCGATACAGTCATGATCCTACTTGAAACTTTTATTTCAAAGAAAGCGGCAGTTTGAGCCAGCAAGCTATCAAAAGCCAACGTTGAAGTATCTCTATTACTGTTCCGAGTTCAAATTATAAGATATGGAGGCTACAACTATATCGTGTTCAGTTATGCTCGTACTTAGTTCTGAAAGTTCATTTGAAGATCACTTAAATATAGACGTGTCATTCTGAATGAGTTTCAAAGTAACTTTGAGTAAATATATTCTTCTGTCAGGTCTGCTTTAAGTTAATAAAATACATTGTAATACCCATAAAAGAAAAGTCGAGAAAGCTTTTTATATAAATAACAACAAGAAACTTACCAACAATGCGATTTTAATGAAAATTCTATCTAATAATCCTTATAATCCTTACAATAACCGAAATTTCACATTGAAAGCAGAATAATGAAGTAGAAATAGATTTATGAAGTGTTAAACAATGCGCAATAACAGCCGGTGCTTGATCAAACAAAGGCCAATAGTAATAAATACGAGTGAAATTAGCCAATTACAAGCCTTAGGCGCCTGAAAATAAATCCATTCCATCAATATCAAATGGAAATAATTGTTTGTACAATACTCGTAAATATTATGGAATTGTTTAATAAATGGGTCTAAAGTTTAATTTCAAAAGACTGTCATAAAAAGCAAGAACGTTCTGAGTTTGGGTTTACCATAGTCGGTATTTTATTTTCGTGCTGTATGAAAACTAAAGCCCCATCATGACGTTTTGTTCATTGCAAAGAGAATCCCGTCAAGTAGAAAATTTCCTGAGTGCAATTACACTAAAAATATTCAAAAAGTGGAACGAAGTTCATAGGTTTTCATAGGATTTTCTTTTTGTTGTTAAGTTCTCGTTTCTTATTTATTTAGGCTAATTGCAGTCGACTAAATGTTTAAAAAATATTCCGGACGTAGCACTTAGCTACGAGTGCTACGACTCGTAGCGCATGCCTACGAGTGCTACGGCCGTAGCTTTAGAAGTGATTACGGACAGAGGTAGCTCTCTTTATGCGACGAGCAAATTTTTTCTTGTATTAGAGTGAGAATTTTTTTTTGTTATAAGCTACTCTACATTCTTCTTGTGTTTATCGAATCGATATTAAATAACACCAATCTATTACTGAACGAGTTAACAATTTCAGACTTATGTTATTTAAATAAGTCTAAGTTTCCTCGCGTGGTTTTACTCCACCGATGTCAGTTATGTCCGAGATAAACAAATAATTGTGCTCTGTTGGTGATCACGCCAAACGCAGATCATCAGTGGCGTTCGGACAGTTCGCACACTCTAACATATGGGACATGGTGTGGTCAAGACCACCGCATTTAGACATCTAAATGCGGTCTCTAAGGTAATCTAAGGCATTGTCTATGACCCCCCCCTTTTCACTAAATATTCTTAAACACCACTCAACAGAAATAAACAACAAAGCAAAACAACGTTATTTATCGGTATACACACCTTATATTGTTCGCAGCTATTTCCCGCTTAGTTTGATATTGATTCCTCGTTTAATCGTATTGCTAGGCGTTGTGGGCCCAATCACCGACGATAACTGGATTTTGCTCCCCGAACGTAGTCGGGACACGTGACATCACCCCAGGGATATCAATTGTGAACTCAATTATTGTCGACTAATTAAATTAATACCCAGGAAATATTGACTATCAAACATGTTAGTACTTGTGTGACTATCAGTTTGATTACTTATTACATGTTATTGTTAATGCATTGTCATTTTATCAATGATCTATGTAGTTACATTTTAAATAATTTATTTAAAAAAGTTTACTTAGAATTATATTATAATTATTAGCGTGTACTTCGCTGTAAAATTTGAGACGATTGAACGCCTCTTAACTTTAAGCAACTTTAATAAATAAACACTTAACTTAAATACTTCTCATTTGTGTATGTGTATATTTATGAACCACTCTGTATGAGTTTGAGAATATCAAAGGATTTTAGGGTTAACATGAAGCGAGCCGCAAAATATAAAACAACCCCAGGACCTAATTCTTCCTACTAAAGAATTTAAAGGCAACACCAGCCAGTAATAAACTTGAAACGCCATTGAGCCTCATTTCAAACCGCTACAATGAACGGTCACAAGAGATTACTGCCACAATCACCTCGGTTAATCAACCAATTGTTGGTTAGTTAGGAGCTTGCGCCGCGCCGCTGACCAATCTCTTGGCTTACTCTAGTTCAACTATTTTTAATTGGTTACAAAACCTACCGGTTTATTGCTGAAACCGTGTATTTACCATTATAGTGTTTTTACAAGTGAAACTGCACGTAATAGGCCTTAACGATACTATAAAAAAATTGCAAACCTATTTAGTCCGTCAGTAAGAGTATTGGAAAATAATGGACACATGGTTTTGTGTTTGCAAATGGATGAATATTGATAAAGATAAAACTCATCAAAACTCGGGAGTGGGTGCTCGAGACGTCAGAACTCGCAAAAAAAAACCAAGATGTGACGTATTGAGAATTTTAAAAGCGTCGTATCTTCGTCAATTTTGGTTTATGTAACAAAAGAAAAAACACGGGTCTAATAATTTTTGATAATCTAACTGATGGACATGGAATAATTACTTTTTTTTAAGTCCTTAGGGAAAGGTGTACCAATAGTACACCCACGTCTGGGTAGTATAATATTTTAACTACAAGGCCCATAGGGGTGCGCCTACTGCTATCAGCCGGACACAAATCTAGATTCTGGAGTGCTTCTAAGAATTTCCTAATGGATAAAGCCAATAACACCTTACACTATCAAGTTGCGAGCGAATAAAAAAAATAAAAAAAATGAGGTCCAAACATTTTGTACATTTTATGACAAAATGAGCGAATGTGTGTATGTGTGTGTTGTGTGTGTGTAATGTTCGTGTGTTTTGTCCAAATGTGCGTGTGTGTGTTAATGTGTGATTGTGTGATGTTTTGTATTTTTTTTTTCGCTTTTGAGCTCGCGGCGCACTCGCCCCGCTTTCAATTCGCTGTCAACTCGCTAGTGTGATAAAGCCCTTACCCGACCTGGAAGTCGAATTATGTGTCCCTACTTTGTACCACTGCGTGATAGTTGTAGAAACACTGCGTTTCGCCTATAGTATAGATTTTATCTTAATTAACACTCTCAAACCGCTTCGTATCCCATATATTCAACTAAGTGCATTCGGATATGTTCGTTTACAGTCGGCTATGTTCGTATATGACAAGTACGCGTCGTGAGTCACGTCTCTCGCAATTAGTCGTTGTGTGCGCTGCCGACGCGAGCGCCTAGAACACGCGTGGTTTCACCTCACTGCCAATTTGTACCGCACCGCATTGTTACACTTTACACTACACGCTAGCAGAAACACGTGAACTCCCGACTGCCAACGTTATTAGTGATTACAATCTTTATAGCTGTTTCGGATAATCATTGTATCCGAATTTGGAACAAAGTTTTTGGTAAAGGTGAAAGGGTGGTTTATTTATAACCGGGCAGAATGAAGGTTAATTTAAGTTGTAGATGTTTAAAAAGATAAAGGGAAGCGCCGGAATTTTAAGGTGTACTGAGATACCTACGTTTTTATAAATTGATTCTCATAATATAAGGATTGCATGAGTGAGACAATCGGTCTACTCCAATAATTAGTTCCAAATCACCATAGTTTTTAAAAAACATTCTTCACCGATACCAGGCAATGATATAAATTATAACTTGTAGAAGTTATCAATTCTTTTGCGTGTTTAAAAATGTGTAACCATATTGAACGTTTCCCCAAGATCAACAAAACAATAAAAAGTTTTAAACAGTCTATGCAGCCCGTTATGTAGGAATATTTGCCACTAGCTATTGCTGATAGGGGACAATAATTTGACGGCAAAACGCAACACAAATGTGCGTCTGGGGAACTAGCCTGCAAAACACTGTTTCCAAAACACTAATTCACTGCATGAACCGACGAAATGTTCTCGAATTTCGCATGCAGATACTTGTGCGAGTCGTACGAATATAACATAAACATCTCAAAGTAACTCCCCTTCGCGACGAGAAACTTTGAACGGCCCGATTTCTTTGTTATTTTTAATATCGACTTTTTTGCGCTCGAACGGTGGTTGCTAATGGATTTTCAATATTTGTGTTGACAGACAAACAAGGGGCGAATGGAGTGAGCTCTCGAACATTCCGTCTGCGTCCGTCCCCACGATCCAGTGTGTATCTCTCTAAAGAAAGCAATCGACGGCATTTAAACGACATTTATTTATGTTTGCCCGTGGTTCACACTACTGATTAGTCGTTTATCCATTGAAATGAACTTTATCGAGTCTATCGTTCCGCGTGATAAATATTATCGTACTTATTGTTCACTCGATAACTCATTAGGGGATTGAATATTCACATTAGATCGCGATTTGCCGAGCGCTCACTAACTATTTCAATGTCCCATTTCAATATGAAACATATAGCATACTGAATAAACATTGATGTTAGATGAAATATTTTATTAGTGAGCTCTCTATCATCAAAACTATTGGACGTCGGGCTCTATTACCATAATAGGTACAGATTTGGTCCGGCTGCCTAACCCTCTTCCAATATCTTATGTTGGCGCAGAGTAGGATGACTCAGCAATATTTGTGCTCGACAGTACATAGTCTTCTGTTGATCAAAATTGTGTTATAGGGTTAGTATTTGTACGGTTATTGGGTTATTTATTTCAAAATCAGTGAGGAAATACTGGCACATTGGTGTATTTTTGCTTCAGAACGTTTTATAATCACGGTTCAATATTTTTTCTGTTCTGTTTCGTTTATTGAAACCCAAAAAAGAAACAAATTACTGTTCGGACTTAGCGTGGCTATTTTTTTCAGGGCCGAATCTTGATCGATATTTCTTTGTGCCATATATTCGATCTATTAGACATAATCTGGTGATTGATAGCAGAAACCAGACGTCTTATCAATTCAATATATCAATGGCATTAGATACGGTCTCTTTGATATTGGACAGCGCTGTACCGAATTACAAAACAATTTATGTTGTTATTTATTTCGTAAATTAAATAAATATTTATTTAAAGAATTTTATAAATGGGTGCTAACTATTGCAGAAATAAGAACAATAAAGTTTGTGTGTATGGCACCGTCACTACACCAAAATTATATCAAGTTGTTACCACCAATGGCCGACTGTGGTCAGCCGACCGTCTTCTGCGGTGTAATCACAGTATGCAGACAGATCGATAAGAAAATAGAGAAGATACATAACCGAAACATGGTTCCACACACACATACACAGACACGTCAAGAAGCCGCAAAAACGACGGGGTGTTATAAGTTTGACGTGTCTGTGTATGTGTGTGTGGAACATTCATTATAAAATTCATAATTTCATCGTGATGGGAAGCCGAACCTGAACATTCAGTCTGCGTTTGGTCCTCGAGCCGGCAACAAGTGGAAAAATAAAATACATAAATAATTATAATTGCATAAGTTGATAAATAATGGTTACAAAGAAGGTCTAACATCAAATGTAGACAACCTACAACTCCTAGTTACGGCAATATATTAAAAAGAAAACTAGCTTGTCATTGTCATTATCTGACATGGGGTGACAGGTGTTAGTTTTTTTATCTACCCAAATATCATAAACCCTCTCTAATGCGTTCAAAAACCATAGGCAATGACCAGCATTACCAACCTGCAGAAATAAACGGAACTGTAATGAACTCATAACGCAACTGAAAACAGTTGCGTTATGAGTTTTAAATTTGGAACAGGTGTCAAATTCAAGTGAGTGTGCTATTCTAGTACCACCAACATTAAATCAGATATCGATAAAAAAAAAAAAAAAAAACCCCAATTCAGTATGATTTTAATTATAAATCGCACGACATTTTGATCTCGAGTGACACAAGAATAGTGACTTTGTTCGTTTGCCTATGATTTAAAAAAAAATGACAGATATCCGAAACGCCGCCATTTCGAGCTGTCATTTGTTCGTTAGCTTCTTATTTCCAGTAATCCAGTTACGAGTAGACAAATTTTCTGATAAGTTCTTTATTTCTGTCGAAAATGAGTGATAGTGACTCAGAAATTGACATGAATACTCCGCCAGATATCGTAAATGCAGCGACGAATGCAACTAATAACCTGTCGGCACAAAAATCAAGGGCCAAGTAACAATGCAGGTCATTTCCCTATGGTTCCTGAACCCATCATAGAGCCCTTATGATATTTGGGTAGATAAAGTAGTGTATGCAACTATACATAATTAGGCATTACAACACTCGTGTGATGCTATTAAGAAACTCGCCTTCGGCTCGTTTCTTGAACCCACACTCGTGTTGTAATGCCCTTCATTATGCACAGTTGCATAAACTACTATTTCGTTACGGAATTTCTGGATTCGGTCTCCACGCCCAAGGCCCGCGATAGTAGCTATTTTTTATTTATTTATTTATTTAAACTTCATGTACAATAGTGGTACATTGGCGGACTTAATGCCACAAGGCATTCTCTACCAGTCAACCATTGGGTCAAATAGACAGTATTGTGGAGTACAATAAAAATAAAAATAAACATACCATCTTGTAATCCTAAAATAAACACATATAAAGTTACCTACATACTAATACATAAATAAGCATATAAAATAAACTAATATATAAAAAATACATATGAATAGTCCGAAATACGAGAAAACTTTGATATAATTACAACGACTCTATGAATAACTATATGGTAAACAACTTAGACCGACTTTAAATAAAACTTCCGAACTGCTCTTTTGAAAGCCAATTTGTTTTCGGCTTTTTTAATGCCAAGGGGTAGCGCGTTCCAGAGTTTTATAGTGGAGATAGCAAAAGAAGAGGACATAAAACCAGTACGGTGAGAGGGAATTTGAAGGATTAGGTTTTTGGAAGCTCGAAGGTTCCGACTGTGAGAACTACCCAACACCTTGAAATAAGTTTTTAAATATTCAGGAGCGCATGGATCATTCATGGTGGTGAAAAGCAAGCAGAGAGATCTGAGGGACCTCCTGAGTCTGATAGGCAGCCATTTAAGCTGAGAGCGGTAAGAAGAGATATGATCATATTTACGAAGGCCAAAAATGAAACGAATGCAATTGTTGAGAAGACGATCCAATTTGCTAAGAAGTTCTTGGGTTTTTTTTAAGCTATGCAATAGCTTAAAAAAAACTTTAAAAAAGGAAGCGCACTGATGGGTCATAAAAGAGGCTATTAAAAGAGGCGAGATGTCGGGTAAGAAAGGCAATATACAGGCTGGAAATACGAATATCACCCAGAGGGAACATACGTTAAATAAGGTTTTAAGCAAGCATAAATTAAAGGCTCCCGTTTGCCGCTTGCTCGTTGGGCTTGTATTCGATTCCCGGGTCGAGCAAAGTGTTATTGGGTTTTTCCGTGAGGAATTTCTCAGTAGCACACAGTAGCCACGGAGTCTGGATTTGTGCCCTGTGGATGGCAATAGGCTCTCCTACTGTTAGATGGGACTTAAACATAAGTGATGGAATATGGGTGTACTATAACACCTCTGCCTAACCCTTCAGGGATTACAGGCGTGATGCTGAGTAAACCAAAGGAGATTTTTTTGGAAGTTACTACCCTAGTCGATATCAAATTGACGAAAAGTCAAAAACAGAACAATTTCTATCTGTATGACGCTTGTCGATAATGTCTAGGTAGTTTTTTAATAGTCTTTGAAGAGTTTTAGCAAATTAAGTTAGATTGAAATTGCTTATTAGCCTTATTAGGCTAGATTGTAATATAAATTAAAAAGCTATAAAAAAAAAGTCTTTGAAGAGTACTTAGACCGCATCTGTGAAGCACGTAATTTGTCGTAAATGACATGTGAGTAGAAATTCGCAGAACCTTCTCTGTTCATTATTTCTTCTTAACTGAATTAGTCTCGAAAAGTCTCAAACTGTGGGGTATCCACAGTAACTACGCACATACGTTATTTTTGCCTATTATTTAAGACACCACACTCATATTACAAATGCGAAAGTAAGTTTGTTTGTTACCTTTTAACGCGTAAACTACTGATCCGATCATCCTTAACTTTTGCATTTTCGTTGTGTCAGGTGTAGAGAATCGGACATATGATACTTTTATCCCGAAAAAAGAAAAAAAGAAAAAACTATTTCCGTGTAAAACAACAATAACGTCCATATGATATACGCTAAATAAACAACAGACAAAATAAGCGCTAGTTTTATTTTTACTGACAGAGGCACGAGCGCGGTGCATAACGTAACCTAAGTCTATATTTCTATACTAATATTATAAAGCAGAAGAGTTTGTTTGTTTGGTTGAACGCGCTAATCTCAGGAACGACTGGTTCAAATTGAAAAATTCTTTTTGTGTTGGATAGTCCATTTATCAATGCTATATAACATCACGCTACGACCATTAGGAGCGGAGCAGGAATGAAAAATGTTGCAAAAACGAGCTTTTTTTTCTTTTCGTTCTTCTCTCTTATGTGATGCAGACGAAGTTGCGTGGGTCAGCTAGTTAAACATAGATCGTTTTTTATCGAAACTACTTATTATCCTATAGTATTTTAGTGTTTGCAACAACCACAATCAGTATCAGGGCCAATCTTTAAATTATAAAAATATTATTTTTGTAACGAATATATTAGTTTGTGCTCGTGCCAAGGGCTCAGATTAGTAAGGACACTTATTGGTTTCATCGTGCATATTTTAAGCGAAGAACTGTGGATAAAAAAGTTGAATGTATCGTGAAGTGCAGCTACCTGCACTACAGTACTACAATACATGCTATTTCTATTACAAATCAGTCCGCGGCTAGCAGACGTGTGAGTGAAGTATTGTGGTTGCGGTCCAGCCAGTGGCGGCTGCACCCGCGCCCGCGCCAACCACCGTCACACGCTGAGGGCACACTACGTGACATGTGGGCGTGCGGTGATGCGGTGATGCGGCTTATTATATTTACACATATATTTCTTTCAATAGGTACTTACGATCCGGCTGTACAGCACAAGCGAAGTCTTTGCGGTCGTGGGACTATGAGGAGCTTGAAGCTAAATAATAACAGTCTCACGATCAATCTTCAGATTAAGGTGAAAGCGTAAGGGTGGCCCGCCAAATTCAATTTTTCTTACGTTTTTTGCATGTTCCGGGGCAGTGCTAAGTTTTATGTTGATTAACATATTGGTCGCGACTGTAAAATTATTATCATCAAAATCTGATGATTTTGATGATAATAATTTTGCAACCCTCTAAGTTCATAAGAGTTGAAGAAGGACTTTGACCTTGAAAAATTCGTTCATCAACAAACAATTTTGCACTGCCCTGAAAATTGCAAAAACGTTAGAAAATTTGAATTTCGCGGGCTAACTTGGAGCATCCCCTGATCCCCCTTAGGCCACGTCTGCCTAGTTTGTCTGGGTATAGGTGACCGCTCATTTATTCTGAGTTTCGTTTGTGCCTCGGAAAGCACGTTGAGTCGTTGGTCCTGACTGTCATTTGTTAATCTTTAACAGTCGTAACAGGTGAAGTCAGTGGCCCGAAAGTATGACAACCAGTCTTGTCAAAACTCTTGGTAAAGGCTCAGCAGGTGATGCAGGTCTCTCATTGTACAAAAAATATATACATGGTGAGGCCACGTTATACTAGAGATTTAAAAAAAATCTTATCGCGAGTATTGTAAATAGGTATTCATAATTATTTATGAAAACCTAGGTGCCAGATTATGCATTAGCTTTGTAGTTGCAAGGAGGTTACTTAAAACTGTAAAATAAGGCAGAGCAAAATTCGTAAATGTGAATATTTGATATCACTAAAACCTTTACTGTACCTAAGCTTCACACATAGTAACCGAAATGTGATAAAACATAATATCTACATACGTAAACGAAGTCCCGAGGCACACTATTTGTTTGAATATTTTGATGATCGTCTCTTTTCGAATGTAAATGTACTTGCCCTTTGTATGAATGAAGGCCGTACCTGAACAAACACGATATAGGTAAGCTTGTGTTAAAATAGTGGATTTTAGACAACTAAAAGTAGACAAGGTGTCAGCGATACTATAGGGATCTGTTACATTTGTAACACATTTCAGATGTTGCTTGGTAAGTGAATAATAAAAGGAATGAACAGCAAGCGAAGCACACAGTGCTTTGTTCGGGGAGACGATAAAATTTACATGGGACGACGGGACGCGCTGCCCGACTCATAAAACTTGGTCAGATTTCTCTTGTGGAACTAAAGTAGGTACAATCGGAATATATACACACTGCTGTTATTTTATTTATTGGTATAAATCGTTCACTTTGACCTACATACAGAACAGGTATACCTTTTTTTTTTTTTTTTTTTTTTTTTTTTTTTTAGGATGGGAAATCATCACTTAAATAACTTCTCCCACTCTGGGCGGAGCGGGAGGGAGTGTCAGACTCTTACTGACTAAAACCCATCCATGTTCCTTCCTCGCCCTTTACGTTCCGGGGCCGCGGTATCTCTTTCGAACAGGCCCGCAACCCCGGCAGGCTTCGGCCCTTGCGGGCCCCTCCCCTTATGCTGACATCTCTTTGAGGCGCGCGTGGAACACAAACGCGCCGTCGACACGGCCTGTCGTCGTCGTTAGACGGCCGGACGGCCAGCTATTGCCCATAGCCAGCCGTCCACAGGCCCGCATCTACGGTGGCCGGTAGCCACCACGTGGCCCCCGACGCCCGTTGCGTCTCCCGCGGCGGCCGGGAAGAGAGGATGGAACAGGTATACCTTGGGGCGAGTTTATAACAAAATTGCAAAATCTTCCTTTCAGTGAACAACAATACAACTTTAATCACCTAAAATGTATACATTCGCAGTAGGTTTCATTAATTTAAAAGTAAATGGATTCTGGATCTATTATACTCTAACAATAGAGCAAGGGATAAAGAAAAGGAAATAAATATTTGATAGGATCTCTCCTGGATCCGATTCCGGAATAAAATAGATTGATGCTCGCAATAATATTGCGATAATGAGACAATTATATTGAAGAATATTGAGAAATTGGTGACGAATCATTATAATGTAATATACACGTGTCACTAATACAAAAAAAAAACGTATAATGTCTACTTTCGCTGAATGGTAAGTAGCTACTAATGATGTTACGTAGGCTACACAGGTTTTCCTGGTAATATTTTTCCGACTTTGACTAGGTATGCCTTCAATTTCAAACTCAAAGAGATTCTAGAGAGAGAGAATTACTATAACCAAGCAGATTAAATATTCATTATTAAAAACAGATTCGTTAAGGGGCCGGTGGAGCATGCGTTTTTCATACAAACCTAATACCAAAATAATATAAAAATCAAACATATTCTTAAGGTAGTGTGTATTTATTTCGATTTAATTATAGAACATCTATGTTCCCAAATAAATATTTTGAAAGAACAATGATATAAAGACGAGATAATTATGAGGAATTTAAAATTTCTATAGAAAATTCATTTTTCTCACAACTTGTTTAAATCAGTGTAACATTCAAAATATGTGTTTGGGAACCTATATATTCTGCAATCCAGTCAAAATAAATACACACTACCTTAAGCATATGTTTGATTTACAAATTATTTTGGTATTAAACGTTTGTATGAAAAAAGCTTGCGTCGCAGGCCTCTTAACGTGTGTTCAGGGACTTGTTTTAATTCAATTAGTTTAAATTAGGTAAGCTTTGCAAATGGACGTGCATTGTGCTGATAAAATAATAAGTCTAATGAACCAACAGGGCGTGATTAATGGCTAGCATCAGTTAATAGTGACAGTTGTTAATCCTGAAGCTGCAACTGAAAAATCGGATTTATAACCGTCAAACTCGCTCTGCAATAAACCACCACTTACAATATCCCTATTTGATTATATTTACTCAGCAGGTTGTTCACACAAATACGAGTAGTATAATATATTGTTTCATCAGTTACGTTTCGTTACCTTTAATTGATTAATAAGTTTCAGTGTAAAACAATAATTTAAAACGTGTTTAATCAACAAACGATATTACGATTTTCATACACTTTCCAGTTTACAGATTATTATGGCAATGAAATGATTATGGTTGCATTTTATTTGCATTACCTTTGGATGCGGGTATGAATACTTGAATAGTACTCGTATTGTTTTCGGAGAAATCATACAGAATAATCTACTTACGATGAATTCAGTTCAGATAAGTACCCAGTAAAACTAAAACTAAACTTTTTTGCCATGTCAGCAAGTTTTAAGCAACGATTATCTTTCTCTTCTCTTGTCAGCATTTATTGTTTCGTTTTTTTAAAAACGTAAGTCTTATTTTTAATTTCATATTTCTCATTTATATTTTGCATTTAAGGTTAGGTATATTTTATAATCAAATATATACAAAATAAATACTATTTCTTAAACTTTGCATCCAAACAAACATACCTAATACATTCTTTTGCGGAAAGTAAATTGAGAGAATTGTAGTTTAGGCAGAGCGGGATAAAAGAAAAAGGTTACAGTAAGGGTTCGTCCTCTGAGAACAATTTTTCAAACTAGGTTGGCTTCTTGGTTTACTCACATCAGTGATTTAAAGCGAAGACAATATGCTTTGAATAACTCAGCGGAAACGAAAATCTTTAAAACTTTGAGGCACTTTAACTTTTATTTATGTTCTCTCGGTTTAAAACTTTGGGTCGCTTGCAATCTTTTTGTTATGAAATACTTATACTTAGATATTTTGTTGCAATAAAACTTTGTTAACAATGTAGCGTGACGAGTATTGATTTTTAAAGACTTTATTATTAAATATATATTAGTCACAGTTAGTTTGTGCACAAACTAAAGTTAAATTAGGCTATCGCTATCTTTTTCTCTCTAATTAAACGAGAAAGAGACGGACGTAATTTAGAGCTGTCAATTTAATTGGAACTCCATACAAGGGTGCACGTAAAAACATGTCGCTTAAAAACACGGTGAAGCGCCAGGTATAAACTAGTTTGACATCTTTAACTTAGTTCAGTCCTTTTCTCGCACTGCAATTAGTAAAATATAGCAAATTAAGTTTAGTTTGTGCAGCACAGGATCGACTCCATTGTATGATTATTTTGTAAATAAATGTATAATTATTCGTACAAGTACACTTATGAACATACATATTATATGAGGTTAAAAACATTTTTCTTAAAAAGCTTTTACTACAAATAAATATTTTCATTCTTAATCACAGACGGCAATGGAAATAGTGCAATGATACTTAACCTGTGACCTGCCAGCCTCCCTGAGCGGCCCACCGAGACTTACTTACTGCGAATCTGCAAAATAAAACCATAATGCGAGGGACAGGTTGAGATGGGGTGAATGTATATTTATGGCTGTACTCCAGCCAGCATTTGAAATGCAAGACGCTGCTTTCTACAAAAACAGGTCATCACCTGCGGCCCTCATAAAATAGCCAAAATGTACATACGTGCATAAATTTACGGCACGTCAAAAAAGGTTTACTACCCCCGCTCCTAATGTAATATATATCAGCAACATCCCTAAAAGTATCATCCAACTATTGCACTATTCATAAAAGTATTTTTATTTCCAATATGCCATCAAAAGACGTATTTTACGGCCGAGTATTGGGATTTAAAAGCAATCAGTTGCGAAGAACAGATAACGAATCAAGGCGTAGATTCGATGATTAGTTCCCGTGGAAGCTGATCCGCACTAGGGGATCAGCACGGGCTATAAAAGTAAATTGAATTGTTCTCCGGGCTGTTGTTCCTTGCTGCATGAGCCAATGGCCGCTAGCGTGCCGTGTTACGTTTTTAACTTTATGATTTTATAGCTAGCTCCATGTTATGTTCTCTTGTGTGATACTGCAAATAAAAATGTCGTTTCAACAAACTGGAACTGTATAAGTACCATAAACACGTTTTATACTTAGGTACTGGATTAACTCGGAGGAAAAGCTCTTGAAAATCCAAAAAATACGTTCGTTCCTTACCACATTTCCATTCCCTTTACGGCTTTTACGTAACAAAGAAGTTTAGATAGGTACGCACACATGGAAGCCGACATTCTAATCTGAATGTGAATACAGTATCAGTAATGTTATTCAAAACTTCGATCTATATCAGTTCTTTGGTTCCAATATTGCTATTAGGGTGGCTACAATAAAACTTGGACAATTAAATGTAAGTCAATGTCGTCGGAAGCGGCGAGATAAGACCTAGCGGCGCCCCTTAGCGTGGTACTTGGGCTATTAACAGGGTGGCCCTACGCCCCGAGTTTCTTGAACTGTCTTCAAGCGTGATTAGAAGTGCCTATTAAATTCAAACGTTTGGTGATTTTCCGCTCAAGGTACTTAATGTGGAAATCCTCGTCGATCCCCTCAAGAATAATGGTTGACTTTATCTTCCCCTATTGGAAAAAAATACTTTGATAAACAATAAATGGCCAACACAAATCACGGAAGAAAAGTATCTGTTAAGCTTTGAGGGAAAATGTGTATTAAAGTGTATTAAGGCTTTAGTTTGAGTGTTTTGTTAAAATTATTTTCTTTAATTTGAAGATATTTTCCTATTGAGAGGCTCGGTAGCTCATGGTCACCTCAGCTATAATTGGCACAAGTTTTGCTAGGCCAGAACGACGGCTGTGGGACTGCGGCCAACTTTTACTTGTCCTCTGTAATTACTTTTACTACTTTTCTACAACTATTAAAATGTAATTTTAAGTATTTTTTGTAAAGAGAGTTGTAAAACTAAACTCACCTTCAACTTTTGAAGAGGTTGATATGAACCTTTAAAACATCTATGTTTTTATGAAAAAGCGTTTCTTTTCATTTTTTAGATAGTAGAAAATAAAGTTGAAGAAGTTAAGTTAAGTAATTAATCAATTTAATACATTAGCGTCGTACTTTAAGCACACAAACTTCCATATAATTAGTAATTTGGTTAGTTCCATCAACAAGATTGTGCGGGAGAGATTGATGATTCTCATGTCTCCATTTTATTTCCCCGCGGATAATCTCGTTGTCTCCGGCTTAAGGACATGTGAGCCGGAAATACGACAGCAATTTTCCTCCAACTATAGAAAAATGAGGAACGTTTAGCGTCGTGCATGGGTACCCACCCGTGAGTACCGGGTTCACCATCGCGGAGATACTGAGCCAACGAACCATCTCTTATAATATATATCCTTTTTGTGGATCATCTCATGACGCTGCCGTTTCTCACACATTCTCGTCTTATTTTAAACATCTGCTGAAGACGATATTTCATTTATTTAAAAGTAATGTGGAATGTTACGTGACAATATGTCCTCATCCGTCAAAGAAAGAAAAACCTAAATAATCATTCTTTCACATTTCGAGTAGAAAGGTATGTACACCGCCACCTTGTACATACCGCACAATGTTTTTGGTCGTTTGAGTGATGTGAGCTCGTGATGAATGTCTTGATTACATTCCTTTGACTCAAGAGTGCGGCTGACGGATGACCACTTCGTTTATTGCCCCTACTAGCGACCGCTATAAATAAAGCAGTATTACGTTGCCAGATATTTCCTCCAAAACAACTTGATATTCCCTGCGCCTGTATTTCATCCGTAAAATCAAAATAGAATGCGTTTTGGCATGTCATGAATAAATTGTGACCGTGTTTTCTATTAACAAAAGCAAAATGTGCTTGATAAATGTTAAAAAAGCTCCGGTCGACTTTGTTAACATTCTGAAAATTTTGCCTAAAAATATTTCATTGTACTTAGGCTCGGGCACGTATCTTATTCTTGGGAAGGTGTATGAATAAATATTTAGTAGAAAAGTGGGTTGCTTTTAGGACGTGGAGTGAGTGAAGTCGCGACAGGAACATTCTCCGTAAAATGACACGTAAATGGAAGCCGTAAGAAATAAAAGTGCGGCAAGGACAGTGCTCTCGCAGTTTATATGAAGTTAAAAACGTTGGAGGAGGTAGTTAGGGGGTAGGGGGTCATTCTCCGTTCACTTGCAATCGTTTCACGCTAATATACACGCGACTTCTCTAATGAGGTGTAATTTAAAAAGCTTCACACAGTCACTTCAGTTTATTGTCTTGTTCCCTGAGGAAATAAGGATCAAAAGAGCATTTTTATTTTATTATCGACCCTAAAAGAGGGCAAGATTGAGCTTAGAACGGCAAAATTTCCCTAAATTGATGAGGGGATTGATGAATAAACATTTTTAAATCCCTTTTGTTTCACTTTTGTTTTGTTTACAGATTAAAGTCCACGTGGGTTCAAAGTGTTTATAAAATAAAATGGCTGCCGAATTTTCAACTTATGCTTGAATAATCCAGCCTCGGCAACAAAAGCATAGGTAGGTAGGGTACTTATCTTTGCAGTAGTGTACTTATATAACGATGTATGTTTTATGTGTTTCCCTATATCATATACTTTAGTACATTGCTTGAGAGGCTTGCGTACTTAGTGTAGATACTTTAACTCACTCTTGGAGAAGGTTTATTGTACTTGTTTATTTATTACACCTAAACGATCGACAAGTAGGAATTGTAGTAACTGAAAGTCTTCGTTATATCTATCTATCGTTATGGCACTTAATTATCCCGTATTTGTATTATACAAACCAAGAACATATCTCTAATATCTATGTTTGAAAATTTAGTGGTCTCTTTAAGAGATGACAGATCACCGGTGTCCTCTCAGAGCCCGAGGTCAATGGCATCGTGGCTGGGAATGTCCTAAAATGTTATTTTCACACAGATTTAACTCTATGACTGTCTAGACTGTACCTTTTACGTTAGAGACCATTTCTGACAGTCAATTGGATAATCCAAATCAAGTAATATCTTTGAGCCCTAACGAACATTGACGTCTACCTACAATAGGTACTTATTATGAGTGATTTATCCATTCAAGTCGCCTGTTCTGATATAAAGCAAAATTTAATATTAATAGCGTTTAAATATCATACAAATGAAAAATGATGAGTATTGAAATAACAGATACAGTAGGTAGGTACTTCAGAAATAACGAGATTTTGAAGAGCTTGATTTCAAGTCAAAAGACTTTCAATTATTTACATTATTTTAAGTTAGTTTAACTATTGCCGGCTTAAATGTGTTAAATTAAGATGTTTAACTATTAATTGGATTTCATTAAACAATCGTTTCCAAACAATTGCACATCAAAGAGACTTCGGTCCATACGAAACGAAAAACTTACTTTACTTTACTCCAGTTTAAACAACTAGCTAGAGTAAAGTAAATAAATGACTGATATACATATAATAGCAGAGGGAACAGTTTCATTATGCCACGTTCATTGTGTTCGCGGTCCCCAAAGAATACGGAATCTTTTCGTCTCGCAGCGGTGGGTAAACCCTTTTTATTTCTCGAAAAACTTCTGCGACTGCAAAAAGTATCATAAAAGAAGAGAAAATTGTGAGAAAATGAATTTTCCATTTCACTAAGCTGACGACTGAATGGCTTATTCTGTTAAGAGAACATCTTAGACAGGTATCTAACAATTTTAGAGGTTTCTAAGTAACGCGCGTTGTCGTGCGTACCAGTTCACTCTGTTCGCTCGTAATTTATTTCGTCTTATGATAATATTTTAATTTTTTTACTTCAAGGTGAACCCAAAAATTACCTAACCGCGAATATCTTGCGTTCGCGAAATTATCTACAAACTGAATGTCAATTAAAAGGATCAAAGACTGTTGGTACATCCATCGGCAAAAGGGTTGAAATATTTGCAGGGAGGGATGAAATGAAATGTTCGCTAAACAGATAGAAAGGTTATCAAGCAGGTAGCTGTAACCATATCTAAACAAAACCTTAATTAGGTAGAGCTATCTGATGAAATGGATGAGTTTTTCATCGCGTGATTTAATTGAGCCACTCCACTTTGGCTATTTTTAAATATGTATAAGCCCTTTTGTATTTCAAAAGATCAAAGTGACTTTTCTCTATTACGAGAATGTCAGGACTCATTAAGGTACGCTACTACTATTTATTTTTCCATTAACTAATTGTAACCTCTGCAGTTTTAAGCCTTTTTATACTTACTTAGAAACTAATTACGCTAATTGTAACTTTATATCTAGGTTTCTTTTCGAATTCACGCGTGTTTTGTTAATATTATGAAAAACTGACTTATAAAATATTATAACAAAATCATAAAAAGCTTAAACACGGCCATTACGCCGTTCCGTCAGTATCGATTGCATTATAAAAGTGGTTTAAAAGCTTTATTCGCTGTTAATCTGTACCTTCCAGGTTTTATGTTGACCTCGGTAGGCAAATCCATTTGGTGTAAAGCCCATTATCCCTGGCCGGGAGCCAGCACGCCGACAATGCTGGGGCTGCGTTCTGGCACGACACCAATAGTCCGGATTATCTCGTCCCGCTAGCAATGGCTACAACGCAAAATACAAGATTTACTACACCCTGTATTTAGTGCGTGCACATTAGCTTACGTTAATAGATTGCTTTATTGTGTTATGCTAATATAATGGAAGTAATGGAGCTCATGCGTTTTAATTTGCTTCATGGAAACGATTTTGTGAAATTTACGCGGTTTTATTAGTATTGTTATCGTGCAAAATTAATAAAACCAGTAAGGTACAGGGTTAATGGTTCATCCTAAATATTAATATTACAATAGGTCAGTTTACACCAACACCATATGACTGCAGGTGGTTTGGTTTCTGTTCAATATGTCCAAACGCATCATATTAACATCAGATAGTGCTACGGACTACGAATTACTGCTACGGACTGCGAATGACTGCTACGGGCTGCGAATGACTGCTACGGACTACGAGTGACTGCTACGGGCTATAACTATTTCCTAGCGGCGTTCAGAAATACAACACTGAAAACTAAAGTCATACTTCAGAATTTACTTCAGAATTATTAAATTAAACAGAAACAATTACATTTTCAGCTTCAACTTGAGTCCTAGTTTACATTATATAAAATTATATAACTGAGAAAGAAATGAGTATAGTCCTTAACTTTACTACAAAAAGTTCCTACAGAATCAGAAAATTCTTTTAACCATCAATAATTTGACTATTTAATTAGCGAAAAGATTTCGAGAATAAAACCCACTAATTTATTAGTTGCAACAGTAGGACCGTTAAGCCGGCAGCATGCTTAATGCTCATTAGGTATTTACTGCACTCGGCTTGCTTTGAGGCTCGGCTCGGCTTATTTTTATAAGTACTTTTAATTTTGATGTGTTTGTCCTGTGTGGGCTAATAAATGCTTTTTCTTTCTTTCTTTCTTTCTTAAACCTGGAATGACAAAAAGCTCTTCCGTAAAGTTTATCTAGCATTCTAGCTGGTCTCACTTACGTTTTTGCCTCTTAGTTTTGTCTGTAAGCTAAGCCGAGAGCATTAGGTACCCAGTTACCCACGCTACTCTTAAACCCCCATTAAGATATATAAATATCGCAGCTGCAAATAAAAGGCTTTATTTAAGTGCCTGTAAACGAGAATGACTTTAAAATGTGCTAATTTATTTTATGGGAACTACTACTAGCTAGTGGTCCTATATTGTTGTGTATATATGGTCTGAAAGCCAGTCTTACCCAGGGTATCATATTACCCAGTATACCAACTGGGCTGTGGAAGTCAGATATTCAGTCGTGCCATGTAAAATACTGGTATTCAGCTGTATCCGATTAGACAAGAAGCCGACCCCAACATAGTTGGGAAAAGGCTAGGTAGACGGAGGAAAAAATTGAAATCCTTAATGCTCGATTCCAAGAACCATCTACCTACACACCTACCTACAGTGGTGTTGATTCTGTTGTGCACAAACTAAACTTAATTTAGGCTATTGCTATATTTTACTAAAAGGCAGTGCGAGAAAAAGACGGCTATAGCCATGCACTAAGTTTAGAGATGACAAACTAGTTTATGCCTTGCACTTCACCGTGTTTTTAGTCAACATGTTTTTACGTGCACCCTTCATTTGTATGGAAATATTAGTTCCAATTTTTGACAGCTCTAAATTACGTCCGTCTCTTTCTCGTTTTATTAGAAAGAAAAAGATATTGCAATAGCCTAAATTAAGTTTAGTTTGTGCACAACAGAATCGACACCACTGACTGTTAACTCGGTAAGTACTGTCCGATCGGTTTACACCACTATCTTTACTCACTCAGATAAATACTTATCTACTTCACTAAACAGTTGTACAATGTAAATGAGGGAAATTAAAAAGTGAGACTAGGCGAGTGTCGCTTGAAGCAAGTCTTGTCGCAAGTCGCATCATCTGAGGTCGACGACTAATAGTTGCTTTTATTATAGATTAGGGATTGTGCCAGATAAGTTCATTAGACACAATACAACTCATGATTAGACGTGTATGTAGATACCTATGTATTATGTATTTAATTAATGTAGGTACCTCAGATTATACCTACATATGTAGGAAGGTCCTGTACGTCTTTAACAATTAATGTAGGTATCGGTAAAGGCAACCGTTTAATTAGTGGCTTCATGTATCTATAGGTGTAGGTACCTATCTAGCCTTGTTTCACCTCGACAATATTATTTTAGATCGCCACGCTGAGTGCTCGAAATATCTAAACTGATGCATATCCGTTTCACATTTTAGAGGGATATTAATAACTAAAAGTTAGTCATGTTTCGGTTTATTATCGACGATAGAAAAAATAAGAACTTTGTATATCCTTAGACATTACTTACCCATATTACAAACTCCGTACTCCGTAACTTCTTATAAATACATTACGAAATCAAAATGGTAATAGATTTTCTGAATGACGTAGATAAATAAGTTCAGCGACACAGCCAGCGTACAAATTTTGGGGAAGTCATTGAAAAGTTACCCTGTAGGTATATCTAACTACGTTCTTATAAATGAAATACCGACGTCTAAAATTCCAACCCCTTTGACCTCTTGCCTTAATTCTTTTGTTCCTTAATCGCACACTTATTCATTTGATCTTCCCCTCTTGAAATAAACTAAGAGTCACAAGAACAAACAAACTTTTCAAACAAAATGTTTGGACTGGACTGTATTACTTTAGTTATGTAAAAAGGGACGTGGGCTTAGCGCCGCTGAATAAAGAAAAATTAATGTTTTTAACAACAAAGGCAAACATTTTCTTTTTATAGGGATAGGTCCTCAATAGAAAATGCGTAGGTAGATATTGAAAATACGAGCCGTTACTTTTATTATTGAAGGGAGGGCCATGGGCCAAAATGAATTTTGAAGTAGATCAACACGATAATCTTCTGGAGCAGAGGCCTTGACTGACTCCCTGCTAGATCGATATAATTATGTTATAAACTAGATGGTGTAATAAGTTACTAACTTAGATTTGTACCTATTCAAGTTTTTAAAACTGTAAATTGTTACTTAACTCTTTAGGCACTTTAGGTTCGGAAGTAGATAAGCGCGTGTCTAAAAACGCACCTACGATTTGTCGTCGGTTATCGATAGCAATGAGCAGGTTGTCACTTCACTACATACCTAAGTATTATAAAACAAAGGGCTTGTTTTTAATAGTCGTAAGCACGCAGCATGCAAACGAGCAAGCATCATGCAGCAGGCATGGTTTCTGTCACGGCTCCGGCGCTGCGAAGCTCCGGCGGCCCCACGCGAGCTTATCGTCGCATATGGGTTTAACGCTCACCACCACACCTTCGGCTTGCTGCTCCTCAACTCGCGGGCCGCCTCGCTCCTCCGCTCCTACGGGCAGACAAGATTACGTGGAGTCGGATTTACAGCGATTCGTTTCTGTCACTAAAACCTTATTTTTAGCAAATGTTTTCAAACTTATACAGAATTAGATTTACTTAAAGCGATCGCATTTATTTTAAGATTAGTCTAAGTTTAAAAGTGTAAAAGAAAAAATTGCAAATATTTACAATGTTTTCTTTTCTGCATAACATTACATCAATTGAATATTCGATAAAATACATGTTATACCCTGAACATTACATCGAATGAACATTATACCTTTTGAACAATAGCGCAAATGTTGTTATCGCAAATTAAATATTCGATAAATGATAATAATTATGTTAATCGATATTATACAAACTGATTATTTTCTTAAACGTTGTTCGAATTAGTAAAATTATAGGTATCAAAAGTTGTTATACCACACAAGGGTGAACCGTACACTCCGCAATGAAATATAACCAAAACAACTAAGGTAAATAAGATGATATGATTTAAAAAATATTTACTAACTAATTTGAAATTCATACAGACTTTCTGAATTAACGGGCATTGCAACTACGTATATATCTATAGTCTTGTGCCCCGCCAGTCAGATAAACCACAGACCCTACCTAGACATTTCATGATTTCACTCCTAAGCACCCCTACACTCATGGTTCACAAAACCACACTTCAAAGTAGTTAGTAATCTATCAGTGTGCCCACATCGACCACCATTGTCTGTAAGAGCCATTAAGTAAATGAATCGTTATTGTGTGTCTGTAAGAAGACGAACTAAGATGAACCAACCATTTCGGTATATTGGTAGAACACTTAGGTACATTATCTAATAGATATTCAAAGGTGGTGAAAGCGTCAGGGTAGCCCGGGAAATTCATATTTTCACTTAGAAAAAATCGTTCCTCGACTTTTATGAACTTGGAGGGTTGTATTGATGATTTTTATGGTTACAATTCTGTAACTACATACGTCTTACAGTCGCGAATATTATTTTAATCAACATACAAGCTAACACTGACCTGCAAAAAACGTAAGAAAATTTGAATTTCGCGGGCTACCTTGGAGCATCAGTCTTAGCATTTTCGACAGTGAAAGCTTAAATTTTCAGTAAACCTAAATTCACACGTAGGATATAGAAACTTATACCCATCAATATGGGTTTGACTAATCTCATTTTCTAATAAATTCTTGAGAAGGTAGGAGTATTTTACCTGAAGAACCCAAGTTCGTTCTTCAAAAAGACTGCAAATAAGTCTTGATTTTAAGTAGTTTAAGTAATCTCAAATAAAATATTATAAAATTTAGTGTTAATTATTTCTAAACCAATAAGTCCACGGCCGCAATATTTCAGAACGAAACTGCGCGCTGAGTCTTCGCGGGCTTTTTGACATCTTCCAAAGACAGATGTCAAAGTCAAAACAAAAGTTGAAGCAAAATTTTATATTATTATCATGTTAAATTAAGCAAAACAATGGTGTTTTATTTGATTATTTAATAAGTAAATGCGTAAAGAAGTATTTCGCGAGTTTTGTGTATAATTTCCAATCATGACATCGCTTTTGTCAGCGGAATTATCAGCTACTTGCAATGCTTTGGGAACTTATGACAAAAAGACCGGCAAATATTTAATTGACGACTTTACTCTTAATACAGTCAAAGATTTAATTCGTTACTTGCGTCGTGATGGCGAAGAGCATGAAATTCGACGACATTTTGGACAAACAAAAGTGTTACAAAGTGATCTTCTACCTATGCTGGTTGATCACTGGGAGAATACAGAATTATTCGACGTTACTCTCAGGTATGAAGTGTAATAACTAACCAATATATAATCATACCGTCATCAAGGTCAGGGGCTATTGATAACACATAATACCTAAATTATCTTCAGAGAAAATAATAAATACCATCCTTTCTTTCATCTAAACTTAACCTTAAATTATGTTAAAATGGGGCAATTTACAGCAATGCATCATTACATTGAGAATCGCGTTTGTAATGGAATACTAATATAGTTAATAATCATCTGGGCTAAGTAAACACAATTTATGGACAGATACTTAAAGAAATATTGTGTAAATCAAACAGTTTACTTTTATTGAAATACTAGCTGACCCAGCAAACCTTGTTCTGCCATAAAAATTATTTCTAGTAAAAAAAAATGTTAGGGGTGGATAACCCTTATCACTTAGGGGTACGAAAAATAGATAGTAGCCAATCTCAAACCTACTGAATATGCATATAAAATTTCATAAAAATCAGCCAGGCCGTTTCAGAGGAGAATGGTAACTAACACTGTGCCACAAGAATTTTATACATTGTATTTTTTACATTGTATTGATTAGAAAAAGAAGAAGAAGATGTGACTAAAACTCAGTTTTTAAAATCAGTTTATAAAGTCAGTCTTTCATATACTATATCACAGGTAAACATTCTTTCCCTTTGTTTCAGACTCCTTGTAAACCTTACTAACCCAGCTCTGCTGCTATACAGAGAAGAAGTTCCAGCTGAACGGACAGCCAGGCACAACTACCTTCAGATCTTGTCACATTTGCAGTCTTATAAGGATGATGCTTTCACTAAAGTTGATACATGGAACATTTTTGCTAAGAAATTGGCTAAAGTTTTGGAAATTGTAAGTCAATGATTGTTGATATTAAGGTCCCGCATGACGAGAACCGTGTGAAAGCAGAGAAAGATAAACAATTCAAATATCCAGATCTTGCTCCCGAGTTTGTTGACATGTGGGACATGCGTACAGGAGTCATTGTGGCAATAGTCACGTTGACCTATGGATTAATAGCCAAGAGTCTCAACCAACATCTTAGGAGGCTCTCGCTTGGCAGCTGAAAATTGTGTTCTCCACAGCATTATGTTAGATGTTTGAGCCACAATAAAGTTTGAACTATTAAATGTATTGTTTAGTATTAACCAGCATTACAATAAAATAAAATTGGATTTTTGTTTATTCTAAATAGGATTGGTCAGAAAGAGACGAAGACACAGGACTTATTATTGAAAGGATTTTGATTCTTATTAGAAATGTGCTACATGTCCCCGCTGACTTGGACAAGGAAAGGCGTCCAGAGAATGATGCCAGTGTGCATGATCAGGTTAGATTACTTCAATTAACACTATACAATATTAATACCAAGTGATTGGCTGATGCACTGTGTTATGGGTATGATCCCCCCACAGGACAAATATTTGTATAGCCTATTTGTAGTTTTTCCTGGTCTGGCTGTTTGTGTATGTGAGTTTAAATCAAATACACCATGAACCCACTATACAGAACAAATTCCTAGTGTGGGGAAAGGTTTAAAAAAAAATACAGGTTTTTAATTCTCATAAACTACCAAATACTCCATTATTAGAATATAAAAAGACTAGGGGTCCAACACACGGGCCTGCGAACGGTGAGCTATGGGCTAGCTCGTTATGATGACAGCTCATTTGTGTTCCACGTGCGCCTCAAAGAGATGTCAGCATAATGGAGGGGTCTGCAAGGGCTCAAGCCTGCCAGGGCTGCGGGACTGTTCGAAAGAGATACGGTAGCCCCGGAACATAAAGGGCGAAGAAGGAACATGCATGGGTTTTAGTCAGTTAAAGTCTGACACTCCCTCCCACTCTGCCCAAAGTGGAAGAAGTTATTTGAAGATTTCCCATCCGAAAAAAAAAAGGTTTCCAACACAGGCTAGAAATGAAATGTTTTTGACACCTAGCCCCTTATTCACAACCATTCGACTCGCTTCCGATTCGGAAAGACGTCTATCTGTCTTCTTCTGGCATTACGAAAACGACCGAGATAGACATACGACTTTCCGAATCGGAAGCGAGTCGAATGGTTGTGAATAAGGGGCCTGGGTTAGTCCAGTTGTGTCAACCTTAACATGTATGTAGCCTAATATTTTAAATCCCGTGTATAGGTAAGTTTTAAAAGCATTGTATGTGTTAACATTATTTAATGTTGCTTGTTTTTATAAATCATTTATTTTAGGTACTGTGGGCCCTCAATCAATCAGGTATCCTGGACATTATCCTGTACATGTCATCAGAAAACGAAAAGCAGTATTTTATGCACATCCTTGAGATCATATCTCACTTGCTGAGAGAACAGAACCCTAGCAGCTTGGCTGATGCTGCCTTACAGAGGAGTGTGGATGAGAAGCTTCGAGATGACCAAGAACTACTCTCCATCAGAATGTCGGAAAATAAACAAAGAATAAATAAGATAAAACAATACTCAGGAACTAGGTAGTATGACGACCTACTGATTTTTATTTTATATGAATGTTGTTGTGTTGAGTGTTTTTGTGGCTATCACCATACCACTCACCATACTATGATATGTCAGAGCCATCATTGTCTTTTTGTGAGAGAAAGAAATGGTGCCATACAGCATACATAGCACCATCCCTTTTTTTGCAACAGGATATTAATTGCATAAACAATTTGTGATGTGTCCCTAAACTTCTATGATGATACCTCTAATTAAATAACACTCTGTAAGTACAGAGATTTTTTCCTGCCTTAGTAACACAATAACTTTTTTTAGGCATTCTCGTTTTGGAGGCACCTACGTAGTACAGAACATGAAATCTTTATCAGACAATGAGATTGTTTGCTTGAAACCTTTGAACAAAATATCTAATTTAGACTTCAGTGGGGGCAAGAAGTCAAAACTGGTTAAACCTAAGAACCGCAGACCTGTTGAGAGTGGTATCTTAGAAAGGAGGTCAGCTTTTGCTATTAGGTAAGTAATTTTTTTTTTTTTAATTTTGACAATATTTACATGATCAGAACACATTATAAAACTTAAGAAGACGGGTATCTCCCCGCGACCACGGCTGGTGCAATCCGGTCGAAACGTCGGGATTAAATTAAAGGTAAATTCGCGATAAATACCCGTCTTCTTAGGTTTTATAATATTTACATGGCTTTTATGGTACATAAGTATATACAATTCTGTCATGAAACTATCCATTAGAGCTGTCTGTTATTCCTTGCAAGTCAATTGTTTATGTGATAACACACACACATATGTGTGCCACAATGGGCTAAATGTGTTGTTTTTAATAAGACAAGCTGTTCCCCTCGACTTCGTTCGCGTTTGTAAATTTTTATATTCCGGAATATTATTTAAATCTGTGCCAAATTTCATACAGATCCGTTTAGCCATTTTTGGGTGATTGATTAACAAAAATCTATTCAAACTCGCATTTGGAAAAAAGATCAAAGGGATAGGGACCAAAGTCTTCTGAGAGTTCGAGACCCTAAAATGTGTTACTGCGCATTTAAGGTCATAGTTATCTAAAATCTAGACTGTACCAGCCAGTCTTGTCAGCCTACGGCCATACAAGCTATAAAGTTTTTTTATTCTACACCATACCTGGGAACCTTCTAGTTACCGAGATATGGGGGGTAAAATTTATAACGTTTTGACAAGATTTTTTTAAATACAAGTTTTTTTCAAGATTTTGGCTTTTAACACCTCCACGACCCCCGTACTATTCAATCCATCCCTCAGCACAAAGTTTTAAGTGCGTTACATTGAGTTCTACCTCAAAACATGATTTATAACCTCAAAAAAGTTGTTTCCCAGCTAAAATTTTTGCGTAAAGTTACTTAGTTTGATGTACAGAATACTTGGTTAACGGAGAAGAGAAGTAAGATTTGACATTTTGTTTGTTACGGTTTAACTCAAAAACTACTAAATCGATTTTCGAATTCTTTCAAAGCTACATCTTTACCGAGTAACATAGGCTGTACATTATATTGATATCATACAAGTTATTCGAGCTACCACAATTTTCGCGGACGGAGTCGCAGACCAAGTGCTAGTTTAATTATATTTATTTATTGTATTAATTTGTTTGTCCCCAGATTATTTCTAAAAGAATTTTGCATAGAGTTCTTGAACAGCTCCTACAATCCACTGATGCATTATGTGAAGGATGTGTTAGTGAGATCCAAAGCTCAACAAAATGATGAATCCTACTACTTGTGGGCAGTGAAGTTCTTTATGGAATTCAATAGAGGACACAACTTTCAGGTCGGGCTGGTTAGGTGAGACTAATTTAATCAGTAACTGTTTCTAATCTGCATTCGCAATTTGTATATAAACCTTATTTGCTACATAAAGTCCAGTTTGCAAGTTGTTATTCTGTCATTCTAAGGTTAACTTTTTTGTCATTGTAATAAAATTCACATTTCTTTAGGAGAAGATTCGAATAAAACGTAAAATAATAATTAAAAAGATTAAAAAACACGCCTGCCATGTCAAAAAATTAACTAAAAAGTAAAAAATAAGTAAACAAAAATAGAAAACAAAGAAAAACAACATTGTAATTGCAGTCGGGGGACAGTTCTGTGGAAAATTTATTTACAGGTCCCCCGACTGCAATTACAATGTTGTTTTTCTTTGTTTTCTATTTTTGTTTACTTATTTTTTACTTTTTAGTTAATTTTTTGACATGGCAGGCGTGTTTTTTAATCTTTTTAATTATTATTTTTTATTTCATACCTTTTAGTGACAAAATAACATGTTAACCTGTTGGTTAACATGTTATTTTGTCACTAAAAGGCAATCTAGATTCAAATTGGTTGTTATCAATGCGAATCTAGATTGCCTTAGATATTTTATCTGACGCTAAGATTTCTGAGGTCATGGAGTTGTACTGGTATTCGGGTAGTGTCGTGAGGCGTTGTTTTTTATTATTAATTATATTTTTTAATGTTGGGTTATTATCGCCCTCAAATTTTTCAGTCTTATTTCACGTGAATTCGGCGATTCATTTTTAAGTTTATTCGCAAATCGACGAGCTTTCTTGGTTTTCTTTGAAAGAACCATTTGTCTAATAATACGACTGGTAAACAACGATAATAATAGAATTACTAAACAAACACTAAAATATACTGAATGTAATAATACCAAGTTGTGATAATACACTCGCGAGCATAAGTATGGAATCATTTTCTTGGAATTGATTTCGCGCAATCTTGAGTACTTAATAACTAGCTATGAATAATAATAAAAATGGTACCATTTTAAAGATATTACGTAAAGTAGTATGGAAAAAGATATGCTTCAATTGTTTGATACGTTGCGAGTGGCGGCCTATTTTGTTACCCCCTATAGAAGCACGCAATGTCGGATTTTTTTATCAGTCGGCTTTCACACGTTGACTGGTACACATCTCCGCAACTTTTGACCCTTGAACGTGCACGACAATGGACACTCCACCTATAGGAGCAGCACAAATCGTCGCTCTATTGCAAGAAGGGGTCAGCCAGCGGGCTATTGCAAGTCAGCTCTACATAAGCCAGTCCTGTATTTCGAAACGCTTTCGGGAGACTGGTGGCTTTATCCCGAGACCAAGATCTGGACGGCGCCGGTGCACATCGGAGAGGGATGAACGTTTTATCATGTCAACCTCTCTCTGAAATCGACATTTGACTGGTGTCGACGTCCAACAGGAGCTCCGAAATGTTTGTGGGATAGATGCCATCGAGTGGACAGTTCGTCGAAGACTTAAGCAAGCTAATTTGACTCCAAAAAGGCCTGCCACTGGCCTGAAACTAACGGCAGATCACCGACGAGCACGCCTTCAATTTGCTTGCTACCATCTTGATTGGGAGGTTGAGCAATAGAGGCGGGTCCTGTTCTCCGACGAGTGCAAAATATGTTTGCACGGCTGCGACTGAACAGTTGAGGCTACAGGCGGCCTGGGGAGCAATTTGCGTAGTGCTGTTTCACTGAAACAGTGGCTTATAATAATAGTAATAATTATAATGTGCCGGGATTTCCTTCGACGGTAAAACGGAGCTTCTTTTCGTGCCTGGAGGAGGACGAGGAGGTGGTCTAACTTCAAACTGCTACATTTCCGATATTCTGCTAGAACATGTTCCTTATGCGAGATATATCGGGGATGGCTTCCTCCTCATGCACGATAACGCTTGTTGTCACACTTCCCGTTCCACAACTGACTACCTCAAAGTTGTTGGTATCGCCACACTGAACGGCTAGCGCTCAGCCCGAACTTGAAACCCACAGGGCACGTGTGGGATGAACTGAAGAGGAGGGTTCGTTTAAGAACACCTGCTCTTTCAAGTGTGAATGAGCTGAAATCGGTTTTGATAGAGAAGTGGGAAGGTATCCCGCAAGGATCGATTCAGAAGCTGATCAGGTTGTTACAATGAAGAACCGTCTTCGAGAAGTTATTAGGGCGAAAGAAGGGAATAAATACATTGTACAAATTAAATTGTTATTAATTATTTTTTCTTGTTTTTTTTTTTTATTCATTATTTTTCCAATATACTTGTGTTTTCTTTACTCCTTCACTCAATCCGGGATAGCTCCTTAAATACTGGTGCATCGTTTATGCTATAGTACCTACCTGCACGTTGATGCATGGGTGGTGTTTGTAGCGCTGGCTCAACTCTCTGTACCTACTAAGTTAATACCACTGTCTGTGTGTCTGTTGGTTAAATGGGTATTTTTTTAATTATAATATCGGTCATTATTACAATAATGAGCGCCAATCCCGCCGACAAACTACGCAGTTTAGTGGGTTTAGTATGCAAAAAACAAATTTGGTCATAATCTTTGCGATCATTCGCAAGAGATCCACTTCACTACTGCGTCGGATGCGGGGCAGCGACAGCAGTCTTCTGAGCGTGAATGCTATTAAGACTGAAGGCCACTAACATAGGCTAAGGAATACAAACGAATGTATGGGTTCTACCTGAATTAAAGATAAATAATTAAACGATTTATTTATTATTTATCAAAGTTCAGATAAAAGTTTGTGACAAGTTGTGACGTCACGCGAGATTTCAACGTGCTGCAGCTGTATCGTCGTCACTTATCATTTATTTGACAAGAACATATACGTGTTCAATACATTTTGATAATCTAACCATTAGTTAGATTATCATTTTTTTTTTAATATACCCAAGAATATTAAAATAACAAATCCGCAATTCCACAACAAGATAATCTAACCACGTGTCCTAAGAAAAACAAATAACGACACCAACAGGGGTAGCATGTAGTACTAACAAGTTTTTTATTAAACATAATACTAAGTTGTCTAGGAAGGATTTTAATTGTTGAGGTATTGTTATAGAAACTAATGAAAAGCCGATACCGTATAGTTTCGCTATTTTTTTTTTTTATAATTAAACAAAATTATTTGTGAATGAACAAAAAAAAAATCTGTTCTACATTTTGTAATTTACTCAAAGAGTTCTGGATGATGGTTACATGCGTAAACGAATTATCAACAATATTAAAAAAAATAAGGTGATGTTTCCTCATTAATCATGGCAACCCTATTATTTTCAAAGTTTGTCTATAGCCTATGTTACCCGGGCTAACACAAGGATTCTAACAATACCACGCATAACGAAATCGGTTCAGGCGTTTAGAAGTTATGGTGGAATAAAGAAACTCACAAACATACATACATACATACATGAACCCTGAAAACATAACACTCTTTTTTTTGGGCAGTCGTGTAAAAATACTCGTAGTATTAAATAATTATATTAATATTCTACGGTAAAATTGCATGTTATTTGGAACACTGGTGTGTGTTTGACTAATATTCAACATTTCAGTGAAACAATGTCGGTTCCGATGTTCCATTACGTGCAGCAGCAAATGGAGAAGTACTATGACATGATAAAAGTTGAAAAGAAAAAGTTCACAGCTTGGGTGAGGAGGCTGCATTTAGCTCTAAGAGCTTACAAGGAGTTGCTCAACACTCTCTTAGCTATGGACAAAAGTAGCGATCCCAGTGTTAAAGAATCTGCTAAAGTTTTGAAGAGCAACATTTTTTATGTATTGGAATATAGAGAATTTATAATCTCGACGGTCCTGAATTATGATGAAAATAAAATGCCAAGGTTTGATGCTGTAAACTAGATTATTAATATATACTTTTTTCGTCAATCGACCTATGTAAAATAATGAGAATTTGTTTTATTTTAGGTCATACTTAGTAGATTTAATGGAAACAGTGCACTTGTTTCTCAAAATGTTGGAACATTACTGCAAGAAGACTGGGCTAGTCGTCCAGAAGAAAGTGAGAAAGAAGGCCAAATCAAAACCAAAAAGTAAGCTTAAGTTTTATTTACCCGATTTTTTTTATTAAGTATAGTTACTATTTTCCTTGACCACCCAACAATATTTGTCGGCACGGTTGGCGTAGTGGCTAAGTAATTGACTGCTGCGCTGCGTGTCTCGGGTTCGATACCCCACTGAACAAATATTTTTGCAGGCTACAGGTAGTTGTTCCGGGTCTGGTTGAAAATTAAAAACCCCTTACACTATGTACTAAAAGTCTGAAAGTTAAATAAAACATTCGCGTTTTTGTGATGGCGGCCATCTTCGATTTTTTAATTTATCATCTTCTTCTAATCTACACTAATATTATAAAGAGGAAAACTTTGTTTGTTTGTTTGTTTGGTTGTAATGAATAGGCTTAAAAACTACTGGACCGTTTTTAAAAATTCTTCCACCATTCGAAAGCTACATTATCCACGAGTAACATAGGATATATTTTATCCCCGTACTCCCACGGGAACGGGAATTACGCGTGTGAAACCGCGTGACGTCCGCTAGTATATTATATTCTCGTGTCAGTGTTAGTTATCATACTATACTTCTCTGAAACGGCTTGACCGATTTTTATGAAATTTTATATGCATATTCAGTAGGTCTGAGAATCGGCTACTATCAATTTTTCATACTTCTAAGTGATAAGGGTTATCCACCCCTAACATTTTTTAACTAGAAATAATTTATATGACAAAACAATGTTTGCCGGGTCAGCTAGTAGTGTATAGTATTCTACAAGTCAAGCCCTTTCATTTGATACCTATATTGGTGGAGTTTTGAATAAATGTGTAATCAGGGGCGGATTTCCCTATAGGCTGAGTAGGTCCGGGCCTAGGGCGGCAAAATTTGGTCGTTTTTCTTTTTTTTTAGTAGTTACCCACGCGCCTTCGTGTAAAAAATCAAAAATGTGTCCATATAGGTACCTAGCATCCCACAATTAAAATTACATGTATGGCGATTACGATTATTAGAAGTGTCATCATCATCAGCCTATAATGTTCCCACTGCTGGGACACGGCCTCCTCTCAATGAGAGAGAATGGGCTATAATCTACCACGCAGGCCCAGTGCGGATTGGTAGATGTCACATGTCTTCGAATTTTTGGTTCTAGGATATGCCGGTTTCCTCACGATGTTTTCCTTCACCGTTTTGAGAGCAGCGGTGATGAAATAAATTACACAAAGTAATGCGCCTGTCTGGGTTCGAACCCACGACTTACTGTTCGTAAGAAGTGTTGATTAGAAGTGTTGCTCATCCAATTTAATTTCTATGTTTATTTAAATTTTCATGTTTTACAGCACATAGGGGCGGCAATCTTTCGTAGGCCTAGGGCAGCCAACGTAACAAATCCTCCCCTGTGTGTAATCCGCCATTTTGCGGCGGCGGCCTTTTTGACTGTTTTTTATCAAACATAGCTTCTAAGCTAAATTAGTGAATTAACCGACTAATTCACCTTTCAAACGAAAGAAAAACAAAATCAAAATTGGTTCATTTGTTCGGAAACTACGATGCCACAGACAGACAGACACACACACACACACACACACAAAGACACGTATAACTTATAACACCCGTCGTTTTTGCGTCGGGGATTAAAAACGAATACAGCGGATCTTCATTTTTCCCCAGTTTTACCGACATCAGCAGCCGAACCTGCGTTCTAAAATGTCACTTGATACAAATTGCAAATATCCAGGCCATTAAATGATAAATTTCTAATGTGTGTAATGCACTGGTAACAACGATAGGTGGCGCCATACATCACGAAGAGCGGAAACTGCCGACGTAGTGCATAATATCTACATACATTGTGTTTATGCTTAGGCAACAGATTAATACAGCTTTAGCCGATGAGTAAGGGGCTCACCGCATATTTGCTTTATCAACGTAATATAAATACTATTGAGATAGAGGGACGAATTGCATGTGACTAAAAGAGTGATGAATATAAAATGTTGATGTATGGAGGGGGAGAGGAAGACCAAGGAAACGATAGATGTATTATGTGAGAAATTAGACTGACGGTGGACGGAAGAAAATAAAGGAAAAAACATGTTGCGCCGAACCCAAGTCAACATCAGCCTATTAATGTTCCCACTGTGCACTGCTGGGACACAGGCCTCCTCTCTAGGAGAGGGAATGGGCTATAACCCATCACGCGGGCCCAGTGTGGATTGTTTGGTTCTAGGACATGCCGGTTTCCTCACGATGTTTTCCTTCACCGTTTTGAGAGCATGTAGTGATGAAATAAATTACACAAAGTAATGCACCTGTCTGGGTTCGAACCCACGATTTACTGTTTGTAAGTCGGGCCCGCCACCACGGGGCCACCGCTGCTCTCAACCTCTCTGCCGAACCCAAGTAACATGGGACAATGATGAGTGTGTTACGGGTGAAACTTCTACATTCAATTAAGTAAACATTTAGTTCCCCTATTTTGTTCGTCGGCCTTCATACTATATTTATTTCGGTCTACAAACAGTTTTACTTAAGGCTGATGATCCAGGGTACTCCGCGAAATTCAAATTGTCTTACGGTTTTTGCAATAAGCCGGCCAGTGCTAGGTTATATGTTGACTAAAATATCGTTCGCGACTGTAAGACGTATGTAATTACAGAATTATTATTATCAAAATCATCAGTACAACCCTCTAAGTTCATAGAGATCAAGGAACGATTTTGACCTTGAAAAAACCGTTCCTTGACCTTTATGGACTTGGAGGGTTGACTTGATGATTATAACTACGTACCCGTACGATGTACACGTACGTACTACGTATCTGTCACTACGTACGTCTTACAGTCGCGAACGATATTTACCCTGACGATTTCACTTTAAACCATTTTTTGTTGTAAGTAAAGCAGGTTCTCTTAACTAGATACTTACCAGAATGTGTAGGCTAAGTATCACAAATCTTATCCCAAACGCCTCGATACTAAGTAGCTATCCTTTTATTTCACGCCTAACGACAACCCAAACAATTCCCTTTACTTATCTGTTAACAACCCAAAAAAAAAACACAAATGACCCCCATTTATTTCCGTACAAAGCTTAAATCGTATAACTACTTTTAAAAGTAATTTACGGTCAGATGTGATAAAAGGAGGGAGAGCTAATTAATATTGTGGTTCAGAACAAAAGGCGGGTGTACAAAAGCCTAAGGTCGCGGCGTCGGCGGCCGCTTGGGAGGAGGTGAGGGCGCAGTTGGCCGTGGTCCTCAGTTCAGGCGTCGACGAACATCCGCCGCCTTTCGACGCCGCCTCAGATACACCCATCGACCAACAAAAGTAACAAACACATTTTTATTCTATTTAATTTATCATCTTACTTTTTAGCTTTTGTTCTTCTTTGAATTGCTGTCATTATAACGTATTGTGTAAGTTATCGAGGCAATGAGATACAATGGAATTTTCTAATAATGTATTTATATTGCAAACAAAGCGAATACTGAGTAACTGACAGATTTTCACGGTCAAAATATTATTTTGCTATTGTATTTTCTTAATCGATACAATACTGCTTCGTAATAACAATTTTTGGGTAATTCCAAGTTCACTAACGTCTAATTTACAGTAATCATGTTTTTTTTATTTCTTTAGAGAACATTGCATGAAGAATGTACAGAAGTTGATGAAAGAATACAAATTCGAAGATGCTGTTGGCATGTTTAGAGCTGCAAGGTTCGTAAAGATGTTTTACGCTGGAATGCAATGCAATCAACTGTGCTATGAAAAAAAAAACTAAAGAACTCTTTTTTTTTGTAATTCGTTTTTGTGAGAGATCTTATAAACTGTTTTTCTTTAGGGAAGTTTGGCCTGATGAAGGAATATTCGGCACAAACGGAATCACGGAAGATGAAGAGCTTACAATGCTTGAAACTGTTTACAACACCGACTTAGGAGTGGAACCAACTGGTGAGTATCAAGTTACTTATAACTTATTTAATACACAGACACGAAAAGCTACTCTTCTACCTAGCTGTTTGTTTTTGACATAAAAAAACCGAGATTTGCTATTCCAGATTATAATCTGTCTCTGTGCCAAATTTCATCCGGATCTATTCAGCCGTTCTGGCGTGATTGAGTAAAAAACACCTATACAAACTTTCTCATTTACAATAGTACTAAGATATGTACGTATAGATAACGACATAAGATCCGTCTAGACAAAAATAAGGAAAACCAAACAAGTACGTGTCTACGCCACTACCAAGACCACTTAACATTTTAGAAAACTTTTGACTTAAAACACCGTACAAGGTGATTCGCAGAAGGTACTTAACTTATACGTCAAAAAGTAACTACCCCAGTAACTTGAGCTTCAGTTAATAATACTTAACGATTCTCCTTTAATTACACTTCACCTACCATTTCTCTGAAAAAAGAAAAATAATTCCCTCATTTTCGTTTCTTTAATTTTTGCCCAGATGTGTTTAAATATGGTTTTTTTTTTTGTTTGACAGAAACCGTTGATGTAGATGAGACTCAAGAAAATTCGGAGCAAGACGAAGAAGGTAAGTGATAGTGACCCTAAAGTAAACAGTTGTTGACTTGTTGTCAGCCGAATGGTAAGATTACGTGCACGAATGACCGCTTGTCGTATTTTGCTTTTGGATGACTTCGGATTTGCGGGCCTGTAGACGGTAAGCAATGGGCTAGCTAGCCGTCCGTCCGTCTAATGACGACAGGCCGTATCGACGGCGCGTTTGTGTTTCACGCGCGCCTCAAAGAGATGTCAGCAGAAAAGGGGCCGTTGCCTGCCGGAGCTGCGGGACTGTTCGACAGAGAGACCGTGGCCCCGGAACATAAAGGGCTTAGAAGGAACATGGATGGGTATTAGTCAGTTAAAGTCTGACACTCCCTTCCTCTCCGCCCAGAAAGAGCGGGAGGGGTAAATTGATTATTTCCCATGTGAAAAAAAGTTCTTCAGAGTTTTGAATGATTAAAAGACTGACGGTCTTTCAATTTTTGAATAGAGCAGACTATAAAAGCAAAACCAAATTAAACTTTTTCATTCAAAGTAAAATGTAGTTAGGTATAATAAACTTTCGTCAAATGATTTATTTTTAAGATACGTCTGCGCCCTAGTCTTTACGTAACTTGAATGTACTAACTTGTACTGATAAATATAACTTGTTCTAGACGAAGAAGAAGAGGAAGAAGAAAGAAGCACAGCAGTTGTGGAAACTGATTTCGATTTTCAAGACTTCGTGAACAGGTAAAACGAACTAACAACCTAAAGTTGCTAAAACATTCCAAAAAGAAAATAACTTCAAAAATAATCTTTTCTATAGATTTATATCTTTCTATGTCTTTATATTACATTTGCTAAAAAATAAAAATACATAATAGTTGACCTCAAATAAAATGGAATAAAGGCGAATGATGGTGACTCCATCTTTACTTTTTTTTTCTTTTTTTCTTAGTACTTGTATTACACCAAACGTTAATATCTTCTTTATCTAGATTCTGCCACCCTCGAGTCGTGAGTGCCTGTGTATCACTCCTAGAACTCTACGACAAGAATCTACCCAAAACAAACAGCAGCATATTAAAGATGTTACACAGAATTGCCTGGGACTGTAAGCGGCCCTCCATGATGTTCCAAGCCTCACTCTTCCTCATATTTCAAAGGATACTCGACAATCGAGTGCCGCAATTCAGGGTACGTGTTTGTCAACTGTTTTTTTTTTGTTTTGTGTCTTTGAGGAAATAATATTTTTGTGTTGTACGTAAAATACGTCTTTGACGTTTAGGCTGGCGTTGAGTCGGTATTATTGAAGTAAAAACTTCTTTAGGCGCGTTGAGGACTTTTTGGGTGAACAAAAATCATGGAACTCACCAAACGCTTCGTAACACTCGTAGCCGGTCCGCTATGGTGTAGCACCACATAGGCGTGCACGGGACACAACCCGTAGCAGATATAAAGGGTGTAAAACACCTCTTCACGGAGAAGAAAAGCACTTGTTTTCCCCATCATTTCGATATTTTTTTTGTTCTACACCATACCTGGGAACCTTCTAGTTACGGAGATATGGGGGGTCAAAGTTACAACTTTTTGACAAGTTTTTTTTTAAATAAAAGTTTTTTTTGTAAGATTTTGACTTTTAACACCTGCACGACCCCCGTGCTATTGAATCCATCCATCAGCACAATGTTTTAAGTGCGTAACATTGAGTTCTACGACAAAACATGGTTTATAACGTCAAAAAAAAAAGTTGTTTCCCAGCAATAATTATTGCGTAAAGTTATTTAGTTTGATGTACAGAATGCTTGGTTAACGGCTTTGTGATGAGGTGGTTTACATCCTGTATAGGCAGTGCCCTAAGACTACCCGCATTTTTTTTAAATATTGTAACTAATTAGGTAAAGCTTTTGGACGGCGTTGGTATCAGTGGACTCTGAAACTGGACAATTAATGTATTGAAATACGAGTATGTATCACGGTCGAGTGTCTGCACCCAGAAATCCGGTTTGGTCGTTTTGATCTCACCTTCTCACACAAAACAGGCCATTTAAAAAAAAATGAATATCCTGTTCCTGCCCCTCCCCATTATGTTAGCTGGCAAGTATCCAAGTCAACATCCATTGCGTCATTTCTACACAAACATAACCCTTTTATTTATCAACCATCATTATACTATGTCACTCCACTCCTGGGCAACTGTCACTCCCAAAAAGGGGAACTTTGGGATCATTGTGCGGACTTCATCTATACAGGGTGTTAAAGAAGTCACGTGCCTTAGCTTAGGGGTGAGTTCAATACCAATAAAGGAAGCCGCAAAAAAAAAAAGTAAAAAAAAATATATTGCAAGGTCAACCAAATTTAGTACCCACTAACTTAAAATAGCAACTGGTTCTTTTATCGATACCAACGAAACTTACCCCTAAGCTATGGGACGCGACTTCTCAACAACCTGTATTGTGTACCAGCTGTTCGCGTGGCTTCGCTCATGTGACCGTGTATTCAACTGGCATTAAAAGTTTATGGGAATGTGAAGTCGTAGTAGGTACATTCATAACAAAATTCCCCTAACCAACTAGCTTGATTGCCTTTAAGGAATATTTGTACAAAATTTTAACAGAATCTATGCAGTCGTTTTCGGGTCAACCCGGAACATATACCATCTACCTACATAGGTTGTTATAAGTTATGGTTCCGTTAAAATCGCTCCACATAAAGGACACAAATGGAACGTCAACCTAACTTGATCCATATTAACCACTATGCACGACAAGATTTTGACACATGACACATCAGCTGAATCGGCGGGGTGATGCGAATTTGTCAAAAATTTACAGAATTTTCGTGAACTTTCAGCATTCGATTTTTTTATGAAAAATATGTCTAGGAAGCTGTTTCATACCATACTTTTGTGGTAAATATCTCCAGAAACGTGTTTAGGTCGGTCAAACGGCGTCATTGTATTGCCAAATATTTACAAAACACATATTACTGCACCCTTCCAAAAACTAGGTAACGTAGATGCGCTGGAAATAATGTACATATGCAAGCTTCTCGTTCGCTAAACAAACTGGAAAAAGCTAAATAAAAACAGTAACTTTCTATCTGCGTTCTTATGTTTGCCCTTATTCATACATCATTTCATAAAAAAATACGATCAAAGTCGTGACAAATATGACTAAAAAAAAACAATGTTGCAACCAACTTATCACATGACATGTCACTTTGTAGTGCTGACCGTAAACCCGGGTTTCATCATAACGATTAAAATGTTGCATTCAGCCTAATCGATACTCGCAATAAAATTAAGTTTGGAAAAAAGTTTTGAGACACAATGAAAACTCCTTGGTATAATTTCAAATAATTATATTTAAATTCTGAAATGAATCCTTTTATACTACTTTTTTAATAATATCATGTAGAATAGTAATTATTCGTTGCTTTTGGTTGACTTATTAATAGTTATTAACACAGAACTCTCTAAACTCTAAACAAATAACGAAATTTTTGTTTCAAGTCAACATTTGAATGATAATCTTTCCTTTAAAAACTTATGGGTTGGAGAATTTGGAGAAACGCCGTTGCCGAACTAGCACCGTGTGGCAAAATATGAGGTCTCACAGTTTAAGCAAAGACAAAATCTGAAACTAAATTATTAATATTTTCAACTGTACGAACGGACAACCTCTTGCTAAATTCGCGTCGAATTTTTAAATTCAAAATTTAAATTAAGAATGTAATTGTAATCATTTATGGTGATTTGGTTTTGTTATGTCTGAAGGTTGGATATGATGCGCCAAGGATCGGAAAAATTGAATGATATACAAATATTACGGATTCTAAAAACAAGCTTATCTAAGTATCCAAAATCAAATGGAAATTCATAATCTACCTTGCCTTTTCCCATCTTTTATGGGGTCGACTTCCAGTCTAACTGAAAACCAGTATTTTACATGGAGCGACTGCCTATCTGACCTCCACAACCCAGTTGGTACTGGGTGACGATACGATATACCCCTTAGTACGAGACTGGTTGTCTAACATATCGCTGACTACCTGTTACGACTTTCAAAGAACTACAAATGACAGCCGGGACCAACTGCTTAACGTGCTTTCAGAGGCACGGAGGAAACTCGGTATGTAATGGGTCACCCATCCACAGACCAACCTAGGCAAGCAAGGCTTAACCTAAACGTCGACCCCAGCGGCCGCTGTTATTTAACAACGAGCTCCTCTCCTCGGCCTCTCTTTCAAAATTAAATGAAAATTGACGATTAAAATTATTGTTCGTAAAAGGCGAGAAATAAATAAAATTAAAATGTCTTGGGAAGGCCTTTGCCCAACAATGCGATAGAAAAGGGTGTTAAAAAAAGTATTTGAAAATAAAATGGTGTATCCCAATAACTAATCCAACCGAACACAGTAAAATAATCATACTATTTCCCATTTTGTTTACTAAATACAAATATCATGGTAGGAACCAAACCAATTTTCACCACACCTAAAAAATCAGTACCAAGATCCCTGGCATAGAGTATATTATAACCTCTCATCCCGGGCGCACAGACAACCAACGAAAAGAAATAAATAAAATAAATAAATAAATAAATATCGCTGGACATTAACACACAGCGCCACCTAGTACCACACTAAGCAAAGCTTGTATCGTGGACACTAGATAGTTGATATACTACACATATATACTTTTTTGTTTGTAAATACATACTTATTATACATATAAACATCCATGACTCGGAAACAAATGTCCATGCTCATCACACAAACATTTGCTCCTACCGGGATTCGAACCCAGGACCCTAAGAACGTAAGGCAGCGTCACTACCACTACGCCATTCGAGTCGTCAACAAAATCACAATAAATTACCTACATTGAAGTACAATGTAATTTTGAACAGCGAGTGCATTCTTAATTTAAATTTTGGTAAGGAAAAAAAATCGGCGCGAATAGCCTTTGGTCAATCTGTGCTGTTTATTGTGGGGTTGGTACAATGTACGAAAAACTATTGAGATTTCCTAACTAAAGCTTTTTAACAATGTTATAATATACTAGCGGACGTCACGCGGTTTCACCCGCGTAGTTCCCGTTCCCGTGGGACTACAGGGATAAAATATAGCCTATGTTACTCGTGGATAATGTAGCTTTCCAATGGTGAAAGAATTTTTAAAAACGGTCCAGTAGTTTTTAAGCCTATTCATTACAAACAAACAAAGTTTTCCTCTTTATAATATTAGGATAGATATAAACAAAATTGTTTTACTTTCCATCCATCGATTTGCTTAATTCCGTAAATAAATTACTCGAGTTAATCGAACTTTACAAAAAAGAATCGATTTGAATAATCGCTTTCACACATCAAAAATAGAAAAAAAAAAAAAAAAAAAATGGATGTCCATTTTCGAATACAAAATTAGTAGTGGTAATGAATATTACGTGTTATTGGTCCTATATTAGTAAATTACGCTAAGATCTGGGTATTCTCATGTTGTTTATAATATTTGAATTGATATTTGTCATATCCGTTGTCGAATCTAAATGTGTCTGTGTGTTAAAATGTGAAAAATAAAATGTAAACAAACAAGATTGGCGCGAAACTTTGACTTTGTATATAAAAATATATCATTACCACTGCTTATTAAAATTGAACTATGGATGAATTCGTCACATAATTAAATGACGAGTTATTATTTCTCAACATAATGGAGCTTGGATGCCCAAAAACCCCAATTTTTATGATTTTTAGCGTCGACTAGCACTGCCGGCAAAATGGCGATGAACGTATTTACGCATTTGGATTTTATTAGGGTAAATTAAGAATGTTGCGCGCTAAATACAGAAGTTTGAATGGCTCTAACATATGATATTTTTCTCCAAGTCTCTTAATTAACGCACACTCATAGTCTTTCATAATCAGAACATTAAATATTTACATAAAAAATAAGGATGTCGTATGACTTAACCGCCGGCCCCATTCGGGGCCAGTACCGAGCCAGCGTAGGTTTCAGTGCCCGGCCCCGAATGGGGCCCGTACCGAACTTTATGGTTAAAGTAAGGAAACACAATGTACGCCCACATAAGTTGTAAAGGTCTTCAAAGGGAAGCGCGGCTGGTACTTAAGATCGATGAGCCCCTAACTTGTTATTCTATTTTTGAACCGTATACGTCACGTTACTTAGGCCGTATAACAAATGACTACTCACGCCCAACGGTACTTAGGCCAGAGATAACTTCGAATTGGTACGGAAATACCTACGAAGACACGATGTGTGGGCCGTAGAGAGTGGCGAGTATTTGACGTGTGCTTACGTATAAACTTTTAACACTTTCACCTTTCATTATTATTTATTTACAATTTTCCATACCGTTTTTTTTTATTTCCACAAAGGAGTTCCTTTAATTACTTTTTTGATGCTCTATCGGATTACTGGCAACAGCTTGTTTGTTATAAATCCAAGGGTGTTACTAACGCACATAAGTACCATTTTTGCTGCAATTTTTTTGGGTAGTATGCCATCCGCACTCAAAATTATTGGATGGCTAAAGAATTTGTACCCAAATAATATAGTCACAAACTAGAAAAACATGGGGCCAGTAAGTTATGTAAAAATAATGCAATTTTCCCTTGGATAGGTTCAACTGGTTTTTATAGCCTGATATTTTTCCCATATTACGACACACGTGTGACCAAATTTAAGCTTTTTTCTCTGTCGTGCATACGACGTGTGGAGGGGCAGGGGACTGATTTTATCGACGCACGAGGGGTGTCGGAGGTACCTACCAAATGTATCGAGAATCTAAATTAACCTGGCGCAAAATTTGATTCCTATCAGCCATCACTGAGTAATAAAATGTTTGTCTTGATGTTACCCTAGCATCGTCCCTAAATTGAAATGTAAATAAAAATGCCGAGGAATTTTAAGTACTACACAGTAAAACGAAATGGTATCTTGTTATTTATTATCTTGCTCGTACTCGAGGAATATCATTTATACTTTCGTAAGTAAATGCAATTTTTCCGGGTTTAGTTTTTTAATAAATTGTTCCGTATATTATTATATTAACTATGTTTATTTGGTTTAAAAACCTCGTAGCAATACTGTTATTTTTGTTTCTCAGGAATTGGAAAAGTTTGCTATATTCATATTGAGGAAGTTCACTGAAGTTGCTTCGAAGAATCCCAAAGTGTTTATTGAGCTTTTGTTCTGGAAAAATTCGAAGGATTCTCTCGATATTGAATATGGATATGATTTATATTCTGATAACAGGTGAGTGCATTTGAATAACGTTTATTTAATTTAATAACTTAATAATAACAAAAATAAGTTTTACAGTTCACGAGACATCATTGATACTAAGTACGAATATATCTGTGAATATTTGAGTACCTACTACTTGTAATAATACTTATTGACCCAATTACTCAAAATGTTGACCCATCTCATATTGACGTTTCCCTGCGTAAGGTGAATAACCTCTTGTAACAGCATTTTCACATTCGCTATCATCAATCTTTGTCCACAGTTTCTAAACGTTTGAGCGCGTTAATTGGACAAGATAATGTTGATATAGGTCGCGTCTCTAAACTATGATTGATTACCATAGAGGTCAAATCCGTTTTTAGAACAATTATATATTTATAGGCACACTGTATAATACAGTAAAAGGGGTTAATTGAAAACACGGGCCGATGAATTAGATCATCGAGTTTTAGAGGAAGTTCAAGTTTGTAAAGCGTCGAATCGTCTCTTTCACTCATACAAGTGCCACAGTTTTTTTTATGTTTCATATTTTTACCGCGTAGGTTTACATTTTACAAAATAATTTGTGGGTTATACTGTAAACCAAATAGCTTGTTAGGCCGTACTTGCTGGCTTTTGAACGCAATTTTAGAATCTTTCTTTTCATACCTCATAAACAATGAAAAGAATGTGTTTGTAACCTGTCTCTTTGCTTTCGCGATAAACCATTCCAGTGGTGGAGACAAAAAATAAAAATAAAATTCTTTTTACGTAGTATATTTTATACTAGCTTCTGCCAGCGGCTTCGCCCGCGTGAAGTTTGATTATTGTCCCATGGGATCTTACTACCGGAATAAAATGTATCCTATGTTTTATGTGGGTCATAGCGTGATGATATAAACGTAAGAGTAAACAAATATAATAATAACAAATCTCCGAACTGCTAAGCTATCGGGAGTTACACGTGTTATTGTGAGTCAACTATAAAAGATAGACATATGCTGTCTTGGGATATTTTTTATATAATTTTATGTGGAATATTTCCGTTATACATGATTTCTATGTAGCTTTAACCATTAAGGCTGCACACGCGACGGAAGCTAAAAAAACCAAGTAACTTCTCCCGTTTTCCCAACATTTCCTTTCACTGCTCTGCTCCTATTAATGGTAGCGTGATGAAAAGTATACTATTACCTGCTCAGGAGTATGTAGAATAATTGTACCAAGTTTCGTTAAAATCCGTCGAGTAGTTTTTTTTTTCTATAAATAACATACAGACAGACAGACAGACAGACAGACAGACAGACAAAAATTTTACTGATTGCATTTTTGGCATCAGTATCGATCACTAATCACCCCCCGATAGTTATTTTGTAAATATATTTCATGTACAGAATTGACCTCTCTACAGATTTATTATAAGTATAGATAGAAGATTAAAGCGAACTACAAAGAGTACGGGTTGTTTTAGTTAAATATACAACTTGTTTGACCTAATTCTGCAATTTAAAATCTTAGGTAACATTTTTTGTGGTGGAGGTTGGTACTGCTACAAAATGCAGAGACACCTGTAACTTTGTTTAATGTATTCAAAGATAGTGCCAGCTGAAATGCTAGCTGGCGCTAACTTTGCTGGTATCTTGTTTCTTTTTCGTCTTTATTTAAAACTTGCATAAGTAAGGTCTTGATGAATTTTGTAGGAATCTGGTGTTCTTTTGGGCACTAGGTTCAAATTCGCTTTCTGTAATGGAATTATTCTTTTAGGGATAAACCCGGTAAAGGAGTTTGGTCTGAAGAACAGGAAGAAGAGCTCCGTAGATTGTATATGGAGAATCAAAGTAATCCAGAAACTGACCAGGGTAAGACTAAATAAATAAATAAATATCAGTGGACATTACACACAGCGCCGTCTAGTGCCACACTAAGCAAGGCTTGTGTCGTGGTCACCAGACAGTTGATATTCTACATATATACTTTTTGTTTGTAAATACATACTTATTAAACATATAAACATCCATGACTCGGAAACAAATGTCCATGTCACACAAACATTTGCTCCTACCGGGATTCGAACCCAGGACCCTAAGAACGTAAGGCAGCGCCACTGCGCCATTCGAGTCGTCAAATTCCCCACCCCCTAAATTCCTCATATCTCGTCTTTATATCATTGTCTTTTCAAAATATATATTTGGGAACATAGTTATTCTGTAATCCAATCGGAATAAATGCACACTACCTTAAGAATATGTATGATTTACAAATTATTTTGGTATTACGTTTGTATGAACGACGCATGCTTCGCAGGCCCCTTAAGTCCCATGTAATAGGGAGCGAGCCTATTGTCGTCCACTAGGCACCAATCCAGACTCCGTGACTGAGAGAAATTCCTGAAGAAAAAACCCAATAACACTTAACCCAACCTGGGAATCTAACCCGGGACCTTATGCTCAGCAGTCGCGCTCACGTCCAATATACCAACAGCTCGCGAGTCACAGTTGACGCCAATCGCATTCCTTGAGGCAGTGAACGAGGCCTAAAGTTAACAAAACCCCTTTCAAATAAAATCCTAATAACGCTCATGTTCGTACATTATGTAAATTAGAACCTATATTGAGCTGGAACAACAACTAACTTATTATCATACGACTAAAATTAAAATTCACCACAGTCTGGGATTTTTGAAAGCGTGATAATTATAATAAAGGTTCAAATTAGCTAGTAGCGATTACACGTGCGGGCGTCGACAGCTTACCAACCCACATATCGGGAAATGTGTTTGTTTATGTTGCGTCAGCACACAAGTTCAACACACTTAAACTAACTAAACATGTTCAGTAAACTTAAAACGTAAAAAGTGTTTCACACTGTTTTACCGCAATAATTACTTAGTTGAGTGCTAGTGCAACATTATCATAAAACATGTTAGTTGGTTGTTACCGCAAAAGTCATGAAAGGTCCTCAAAGGCGGCTTGGGTATGTTACAAGTCCGACTAATGTGTGCATAAACTGAGCATTTGAGGCAACACGTTTAACATATGCATTAGTACCTCAAACGACTCCTTAAGGATTCAACCCGTGGTTACCTACATACATTAGGACGTTTGTTGGAATAAACCAATACCTTGCACATACAACGCAATATAGGAATTTTAACTTGTTCCTTTTTTTTTTCTTTTTAAATATTTATACAACGTGTAACGTTAAATGCGCAAAACCTGAAAATACTTTAATGAGAATCACTAGCAGAATCAAAAGAACCACTTTTTAATATAGGTCACATTTAAAAAAATATCTTGTTAATTACAAATGTGGGCAACATTTGTAAGGAATATTTTTTTTAAATGTCTATTTATTAATAGGTCAAGCCATCACGTGCGCAAACCCGTCAAAATAGGTAAACAAACAAACGCAAATGGTTGTCGTTCAATTTAAATTGTCTCTTAAGCGGGATACTAATAGATCTTGCAGGGAAATCTAATTGCTAGTAAAACGAAAACAGCACATAAAACCTTTTTTTTTTCTCTCATTTTTAGTTCAATTGAATTAAAAATCATTTGGGGTGTCTGAGGTTTTGCGCATTTAACATTACACGTTGTATATTTTCTCTTTTTTAAATAATTTTCTTTTTCTTCCTTTTTTTTTGACGGCACGGGATTGGCTGCTGCGCTGCGTGTCACAGGTTCGATTCCCACACGGAACAAATATTTTGATGGCATATTGGTAGTTGTTCCGGGTCTGGCTCGTTCCTATTTTTATTAAGAAAAAAAAAACGTTGAATACCTGGTTCCCGTGAGGGTAGGCAGAAACTATTAAACGCCACTTGGTACGATCCCTACATGCGTATTGTTTCGTCCAAGTTCATACTTTCCTATATGAATTTTCAGAAAGGTCACTAATTGGTATACATTTTACAATGTAATTTGTTCGTTAACTTAAAACCAAATAGCTTGTTCGACCGTCCTACGCACGTGACCTTTCTGAAAATTCTGAAGAACATTACTAGTGAGGTCAGTGTACAGTGTCTTTCAATAGACATGGCAGTACCTATCCAAAACTACAAATCTAATTAGTCCGTCAGAGTATTGGAAAATAATGGACACGTATTTTTTGTTTTAGTAAATCAATGAATATTGACAAAGATAAAACGCATCGAACCTCGGGAGTTGCTCATGACGTCAGTACCCTAGGCGTGACGTATTGAGATTATTAAAAGCGTTGTATCTTCGTCAATTTTTATTTACGTAACAATAGAAAAAATGCGTTGCAAAAATTGTTTGAAAATCTGAATGATGGACCAATTAGATTTTTTTGTCGTCTAACCTATTTTACCTTCTAACCAATGTTTTCTTTAGATGTGATTGACTGGATTTTGGAGAACCTAATAGACCAGACACGGACTAGACGCAGCGTTATAAAGAAGCTAAAGGAATTAGGACTTATATTCCGCGCGCCGACTAAACGAAGCCATAGAGAACCAGCCAGAGAGAAGACTCCTAAAGTGTTCAGTGAAGAAGAAGACCAATTACTCACAGAACTGTGGGAACAATTCAAAGATACATCCGGTAAGTACGATATATTGTAAAACATGTAAACGATTGTGTAGCCCCGTATTCATTGAGAAACAATGTTTTAAAAGTTGTGCAACATTGTTTTTGTGTTGCGGCAACATGTTATTGGCAACTTAGAGTTTTAAAATATTGGGGCCTGTGAATGTGAAATTGTAATATTGAAAAGATACGCAGCATTGCTGCTTGCAACATTTTAGATTGCAGGACACGACGTGCCTTCACTATTTCTCTAATATGTTTCCGAGTAACAAGGCTTCATTCTCAATCTGTGATCATAAAAAAAATGATTCTTGAATGCATTATGTTCCTGAAAATAGCCCTTCAAAATATTTCACAGTTCTTAGTTATAAAAGGCCGAGTTCTTTCAGATCCAATGGGTGTAATAATACCTCGTATGCCCCGCAAGCGTCAAAAGCGTAGCTACGTCGACAGATTACTGGAGCTAGGTATGATTCAAGACAAAAAGGAATGTCGCAAAAAGAGACAAAAGAAATCTAATGCTAAAAGCAGTGGCGGAGATAACGATAAATCGAACAGTAAGTTGCTAAACAAGTTCGCTTAGCTTTATTCTTAGCAGTTATGTGACCCCTCCCTCCCCTACCTCACCCTCGCGCCCCCATGTCATTAGAGGGATTCAATTTTTTACTTATGCTTCTAAAATAGCTGAGACGAATCGAAAATAAACTGCAGTATTGGTAAGGTGGTTTGAAGGAGAAAATATTCTCAGTCATTAGTTTTGTATGCGTAGTACCCGAAAACTGATACTTGATACAAAACTGGTTGATGTTCCTCTCAACGCCGTCAAAATGATTGTATATAATACCCACCCATATGTGTAGACTTCATTATTAATGCGTGGGTTATCCCTTACACGATTTCCTTCAGTTTTCCAAGTGGGTGTATGATTTTCATCGCTTATGTACATGTTAAGTAATAAAATATACATTTCAAAGACACGTGTTGAACTAACTTGTATGTTTGTGTCGATTTTGTATCGTATTTCTTGGAAGCACTCACTCATACAAAAATCTCGCAATAAATTACTTACTTACCTATGTAGCTCACACTGGAACCTTCCTCTTTATTAGTTTTCATGGGCACTCTTAAGAAAAAGAAACACTTTTCGTATTTACTTATTGTTAACTGTTATTACTTCATCATCTGCCTAGCCTTTTCCCAACTATTTTTGGGTCGGCTTTCATTCTAACCAGATGCAGCTGAATACCAGTATATTACTTGGAGCGATTGCCTATCTAACCTCCACAACCCAGTTAGTACTGACTTTGGGCCACTGACTACCTGTAACGACTGTCAAAGATGTACAAATGACAACCGGGACCAACAGCTTAACGTGCTGTCCGAGGTAGCGAGGAAACTCGGTATGTAAGAGTGGTAACCCATCCACCGACCAACCTAGGCAAACACGGCTTAACCGAAATATCGACCCGAGCGGCTGTTATTATTTAGCCACGAACTCCTTTATCTGTTACTAGCTGACCCACGCAACTTCGTCTACGTCACATAAGAGAGAAAAACTAAAGGAAAAAAAATCCCCGTTTTAGCAACATTTTTCATTCCTGCTCCGCTTCTAATAATTGTAGCGTGATGTTATACAGCCTAAAGCCTTCCTCGATAAATGGACTATCCAACACAAAAAGAATTTTTCAATTCGAGCCGGTAGTTCCTGAGATTAGCGCGTTCAACCAAACAAACGAACTTTTCTGCTTTATAATATTAGTATAGATTACTAGAAATATAAATCAAAAACAATATTTTAGGTGAATCATCTGGTTCAGAATCGTCAGACAATGATAGCTCCGACTCAGACAGCGACGCAACGCCACAGCCTGTTCAAAATAAACCAGTGAAGAAGAGCGCTCCAAAGCCGACAAATAAAAAGTCTACGAAGCAACAGAAACGGATCGAGCTGACTGCTAATGAGATCGCTAAGCTCATGGTGCAAGCCGTTGAAAGTGGTAAGTAAAACTCACTTTACTAACATTTACATTACATTCATTTTTACATTCATTATTTTCATTTACATTCTAACGTTGGTACTGAAGAACAGTACAACTTTAGAAAATTATGCATAAGATAATGTGAAATAATTTATATTCTTACATTGTTGATGCGGATCATTTTGCTAGCTTAATGATATGCTAAAGAAATACATATTTTTAGCCAAAAACTTACGAGGTAATACCTACCCTCCTACCAGGAAAAATTAACATTTTTATCCCATTTTAAAAGTAAACGTTATGACAAAATAATTTCTCTCACATTAGTAACAAATTGCTTTTTAATCACCCAGTTTAAAAAACACGCGTAAACAAACGTGGAACTAAAAACTTTAAACGCTGGACTTTTTAAAGTGTTGCGCGCACCAAGCTTTTTTACGTTTTAATTTGTTCTCGGCAAATAGGTTTATTAGTTCTCGGGTTTCTAATAATTCTATTTCTCGCGTTATTTCCGCCGTTCATATATGAAGTCCGAACTAATATCGGACTTCAATAAAATGATATTGATATAAACATTTAATGAAAATGGTTGTAATAGATTTATCAGAAGCTTTGAAATGGCTGGCGGAGAGTTTGGAAGAGGTGGCGTTGGATCAGGAGGCGGAAGGTTTTGACCCTGAGAGTGAAGGGGTCCCGCTGGTGCCGATATCTCAGGAGTCGGCTGAAGCTATGGAGAGTGAGCTGTTTAGGAAAGTGCTGTTGGGAGTGGGAGTGGTGCCACCTTTTGATGAGCAGGTACATATTTTACATATTTATGGGTGTTATAATAACATAATAATAATTTATTTATTTCAGACATAGTCCATACACAATATAAAAATCAAAAACACATGTACATTAGGCCATGCTATGCACCCGTAGGTTTGAATATCGATAAAAATCTCAGTCCAGTCACGGACATTATATTTGCCCAACTTAAATTCGACGGCTCTCTTTCCGTTGACTAAAACAAAATACTTCACTAAAACATTTCAAGTATTCACAAAATACCTTGTCATCGTAGCCACATTAAGAGTCCTCGGAAAATCTCTTGTTCTCTTAGATAATAAATTAATCAAACCGTCGTTACAGGAAAAATACTGGAGAATACCGAGCGCCTTGCACTTCGAGACAATCAGGAAACGGCGCGAAATTATTATAAAAGCTACTAACAAAGAGCTTATAATCGATACTAGCGAGACAGTAGAGGTGACGCCCGACGTAGAAATATCTCAAAGGGCAGATGAATCGAGTGATGACGATGATTTGTTCGATAATTTGAGGAAAATGCGGGAAAATAACATAGAAAACGAAAACGTTATCAATAAAAGTATTGGTACAACATCAAATGAAATGACACGTAATCGGAAACGAATCCGCAGTGATTCTGACGACGACGAAGATTCTAGAGGGAAGATGCAGAAAATTGACGAGGGGGACGAAAGTATGGCCAATGTGGATGGTGACGATATACTGTCCTTTGCTAAGAGGACGCTGCAACATGAGGACTTGCCTGACAGCGAGGACATTATCAGCAATATACCAAAAATGGACAGTGGTATGTACACACACCTCTTACAACATTATTGTAGAATAAATTGTTGCTGTGGCCCTTTAGCATTTGATGTTCCCACCGCTGGGACACGGACCTCTTCTCTATGAGAGCGAGTGGGCTGTACTGTAACACACCTGGGGCCTAATTCTGCTATTTTAATAAATTCGTCACTCCAACACGATTCCATTCTCATCCCAACACGATTCCATTCTCATCCCAACACGTTTCCATTCTCATCCCATCGTCATTTTACTTAGTTCGTAATCTGCTAAATTCACAATGGTCGATCATTGTGAATTTAGCAGATTCATCATCATTCATCTACTAAATGCGAACATGCCAGATTCATGTACGAGATTAATATTCTATGACATTTCTTTCAATGGAGTGTCAGTGTTTGCTCATTGAGAAGTCATAATGACCATTATATGTATTAGTAGATTAACAAACTTGTCAAAACTTGACAGAACTTGATCATTCTGACTTCAATGATAGCCTATTCTATTATCGTAATAACAGAATCGAGGCCCAAGTGACCTCAGAGCGGGTTAGTTGAGGCCACATTTCTTAGATTGGATGTGCCAGATTGAAACACGATATTTTCCTTTACAGTTTTAGATGCAGTGAAAATTAAATGAATTACACAAAATAACGTGCCTGCCTGTTTTTGAATCACGACTTTCGATTCATTAACAAATTAATTGAAATTGAAGTATCTGTTTGTAATGAAAAAATAACAGCTTTTTACTGAATTCATAATAATATGAAAGTATAATACTTTACTTATAACAAAAAATCAAAACTGTTTGTTTCGCCTAATCTCCGAAATGGTTAGACCGATTTTGACGGGACTGGCATATAGCTGTAAGAAGAAGTAACTTAGACTTTGTTGTAGATAAAGAATTAAGACTCCGTTAAAAAAACCCTTGAAGTTGTTCACAAAATTCAATTCAAATGAAAAGAGTAATATTTTTACTAGCAGTGCATGCGGTTTAACCCGCTGTCGCCGCTTCGACTTGTTTTCTTTTCACTCGGCTCCACTACAACTGGTCGTACCGTGGTATAATATAGCCTATAGCTTTTAGCCTTCCTTGATAAATGGACTATCCAACACTAAAATATTTTTTCAATTCGAATCAGTAGTTCCTCAGATTAGCGCGTTCAACCAAAGAAACAAACTTCAGCTTTGTTGTATTACTTATTATAGATAATAATTTCATGCGGACAAAATCAAAATCAAAGCATTTATTTCAAGTAGGCCAGTTACAGGCGCTTTTGAATTGTCGAAACGAAGATGAAAATTAAATGTAGCTACAGTCCCAGTCACAAGACATAAAAACTGTGAAAGTACTATAGTTAAAAAAGATAGCGGGCACTAATTAGTAGATACTAGCTGACCCGGCAAACATTGTTTTGCCATATAAATTACTTGCTTTTACCCGCGACTTCGTTCGCGTGAATTTTCCGCTTGCAACATTTCTTATTGCTGCTCCACTCCTATTGATCATAGCGTGATGTTATATAGCCTATAGCCTACCTCGATAAATGGACTATCCAACGCAAAAATAATTTTTCAATTCGAGCCAGTAGTTCCTGAGATTAGCGCGTTCAACCAAACAAACAAACAAACTCTTCTGCTTTATAATAGTATCTAGTTTAAAAAAATGTTAGGGGTGGAAAACCCTTATCACTTAGAAGTATGATAAATAGATAGTAGCCGATTCTCAGACCTACTGAATATGCATATAAAATTTCATAAAAATCGGCCAACCGTTTCAGAGGAGTATGGTAACTAACACTGTGACACGCGAATTTATATACTAAGAAGATATAAGTCGGGGCTGTAACCACTGGACCTCTATTGCTCTAAACTACGGGATATCTTCCGTGATTATTTGTTATGTTCAGGTCCCGATATTTCGACGCTGTTGCAAGCGCCATGATCGCGGGTTGACTGGAGTATGCGGGTGGATGGAAATTAAATTGTTACGAGCAGTCAAATCTGTCTACCCTCCTTCTTTGTCTTTATATAAGTTTAGTTTTAAACCGTGAAAGCCTAAAACAGTCTCTATTGCTCTGTTTTGGCCCTTCTGTTATTAAAAATAAAAACACAACCATGCCAGTAACACTACCCTAACTTTTCCGCCCCATCCTTTGGGCGTCGTAAGAGATTTAAGGATTATTTCACCCTTACACCTCCATCACCTATGCACCTGCTAAGCTTGCTAATTATAGTATTATCCCTTGAACATCATTCATTTTGGAGTAGTAAACGTTTTACGGTCAGTAATGGTACAGACGCTAGCAGGACATCAAGGTACTCCAATCTGTCAAATATCTTTAATATAGATTTTCAACCTTATCGCTAAAGTATTAGGTTCAAGCTTGATTGGGAATAGCTTGATTTTCTAACGTCTGTTCATTATTTTAGTTGTTCGTCTGACAAAGTATTGTGTCCAGGTTTAGAGGGTTGTGGGGGAACAATGTTATTATAGAATATATAAATAAAATATGTATCGCTAGACATTCACACACAGCGCCATATAGTGCCACACTAAGCAAGGCTTGTGTCGTGGACGCCAGATAGTTGATATACAGAATGACAACGCACCGGTGGGCGTTGTCTCCATCACTTAGTGAGGGACCTGACTTATCAAAATGAAATCGGTTTAAGCCGGTTAGAAGCTTTGTGTTCATGCATTAACCTTACTGACCTCCACAACCCAGTTAGAAGGTACTGCCTGGGTAATACGATACCCCCTGGTAAGACTGGTTGTCGGACGTAGCATGACTAAGGACCTCATAACGACTGTCAAAACTCTAGAAATGTCAGTTGGAACATACGGATTTGACATATCGTATTTTTATTGACATTCATTTTGTAAATTATTATTAACTAGCTGACCCACGCAACTTCGTCTGCGTCAAAAGTACTACCTACCTACTACTACCTACCTACTACTGCCTACCTACTACTACCTACCTACTACTACCTACCTACTACTACCTACCTACTACTACCTACCTACTACTACCTACCTACTACTACCTACCTACTACTACCTACCTACTACTACCTACCTACTACTACCCACTACATACCGACGAAAATAATTAAAAAAAAAAAAAATCCTATGTCCTTCTCCTGGTTCTAAGCTACCTCCCCACCAATTTTCAGCCAAATCGGTTCAGCCGTTCTTGAGTTATAAATGGTGTAACTAACACGACTTTCTTTTATATATATAGATTTTTATTTCATTTTTGTGAATGTGAGGACCATGTGGGTCACTTTTCATTTTTTTACCCCTCAACTGTCTGGCAGTTTGAGTTCTTTAAGCGACCTACCTAAATGTCCTTTCTTTAGTATTGTTCGTCGTTTCGTTGAGCTCCTTGTGTTATAAGTCGAGCTACACGATAACTGACAGATGCTTGCACTTTTGCACTGACTGGATAGGTTCACTCAAATCTGTGTGGTTCTTTCTTCAAAAGACCATTTCAGACACTAATCTATCTATCTACATGATCCTCATGTGAATGGAGCAAGATTATGTCTGGACTTCAAAAGAGACTATGACCTCTGAGTTTGTTTCGGCTGTTTCTTCTCAGAGTAGTCAGGTACGAAACACCAGCCCCATCTAGTTTAAAAAAAAGACGTGTAAAAGTGTTTGTGAAAACCTACTTACAAAATAAACATCATTTATCACGGCTTATTGTGCTTTCCGAAGCACGGAGGACACTCGGGATGTAATGGGTGGTCAGCCTCACCCATCCAAGTACCAACCTAGCCAAAAGCAGCTTAACCTAAATATCGACCCGAGCGGCTTTTATTATTTAGCCACGAGCTTTCTTTACGAAGAAAAATAATATCAAAAATCCTCACTTAGTTTTTAATTGTTCTTTCCAGAACGTTCAATTTATTGATATTTTCTCCGCCATTACAGATAACAGCAGCGCCGAAGATAATGAAGACGTAATTGTGTCGTCGAGACGAGATAAAAAGAAGCGTAGAATAGTTATCGACGATGATTCCGATTAAATGTTGATCATAATTCCTTTTGTATCTGTATTTTATTGTAAGTTGATCTTCAAAATAAAGACTATGTATTGTTTGGCTACTTTTGGATTTTATTTACTAACTTTTGTTTTTACGAATATAATTGGTTCATTCTCGACTTGTCTGGCTGTCTGTCTCAGAACTTGTTCAGAGAAACACACTAACAACAACAGACAATAACACGTTGGGCCAATTGTGTAAATAAATAATTGTTCAAACAAAAAAACCAAAACGTCCTTTGTGGATATAAGTTATTGACCTAAGAGTGGTTTCAATTAGCCAATTTTGTGGCGCGTATAAGCTCGTACACGCGCGCCACATTACACGCTTAACAAATCGTACGCGCGTATACCTACGTATGGGGTGAGCGGGCGCGCAGACATGTCTTTCGCAGCTCACGCTTATAATGCGAGCTTATAAGCGCGTCAAGGCTCGTACGAGTCAGGCGATTGTAAGCGCGGACACGTGCTTCCATAAACGAGATTACACGCGCCGAAAATACGCTAAACAGATACCGTCCTAAGCCAGTCTAAAATGTCGAGTAAATGAGAGTAGTAATGGGAGTTTTTTATACAAAGAAAAATAATTCCTACACTTACAAAACCACTATCTAATGCTAGTTTTGTATGTTTCCAAGAAAAGGTATTGTGGCTCAAGAAACCGTGCTGTAGCTACAATCCCTTACATATGTTCAAATTCTACTACAAATAAACAGCCAGTTGTGTACTTCTTATGTTATTATTTTACGTAGGAATTCCAATATCATCCGGCCATCGAAACGCAATACAGTCATATAGTGAGCACGCTTGCTGGCATTTGCCTTTCATTGCAGGGGATCCTCGCGCATTCGATATTGCTAATATTGTGCAATACAACCGACTCAATTGGAAAAAATGTATTTGTGATATAGCCAATGTTTATCTGAGTAGAACAATAGCCTTTACAGCTTAGTGTCCTTACAAACAATATCGACACTGTCTCACTGAACGTGGACAATCCATTTTCTTTATTTCAACAACTTTTTTCATCAATTGGAAATGAATAGGTACCTATTTCTTTTTTTCAGCTTGATCATTATATCGGCTCGTAAATGTCCACTGGTTTACGTTGGCTTTGCGGATTATCCCGAAAGCCGTCTAAATAAACGAGTATTGAATTTCTGTCTTCGCGAAATAAATTATATCTTGCTAATTATATCGAAAGCCTCGTTCGAAATGTAATATGGTTTGGAGTAGATATTGGAAGTGAAGTTGTAAGTACCTACGTAGCTGTAATGTTGTTATAGATTATACGGAGGGGTGAGCACTAAATCTTTTCACTCAGCTATCAGATTAGCGCCCGACCCTCTCCCCTCTATGTATCGTTGTTTTTCTAACATTATCTTCACATTGGGTACAAACACCCGGCAGGAGTAGGAAATCTTACTACCTGAAATAACATTTAAATAAATCTTACATTTAAAAGATTTTGCAGTTGGGGCTCGAATCCACGACATTAGGAGGGTAGCTGAAATTCGTTTGTAAAGTATTCAGATACCTAGTAAAGTCTCCTTAACTGTCAATTAATATAATTATTTACTGAAATAGACTAAAATGGATCTTCTCGCAAATACAGTGTACGATTTGTTTTGACTCAGCTAAGAATATATCTAGGGTTGGAAAATTATCTCGAAAAACATACTCAGCCTAAAAACAAGTCTGAAACATTTACGTAACGGCAGCCGCAACATTACCTACCTACTGAATATCAAAACAAAGTATCATTTCCATATATGAAAAGCGGTTAAACGTCGTAATAGCCTCACTCGCGAATTTCCTACATTCAAAATCGCGAGCCGAAAAAGTACAAACGATCGTTTGATCGCGTAATCCCGCGGGCGATCAAGTATTTCTTATTCAAATGTAGACGGCTATTTTAATGTTTCAACAGCACGCCATCAATCTTTGCCGAGCCCGAACGTGGCCCATTACGACGCCCCCTTGCAATTATCCACTCGAATAAAAACGTTTTAAGTGTTAAATTAACGATATCTCAGAGACGAGAGCTTGTCTGACTAAGTGATTAATTCCAACCCAGAGAAATGATAGTGAACCATGGAGCGCTCTAGAGACTCACAAATCTCATTTATATCTATTACAGGACCATTCGCATGTATCTTTGTGAATAATTTAGGTGTATTACTTCATAAAAACGATGTGCTATGATTCTTATGAAAATAAGTACCTACTTAACTCATTACATTATGTTTAGCTTACTCCAAACTGAATGAAATTTATTTATTTACCAGCTAACTGTGAACATACACTTACATTTTTTAAAGTAAGTATCCCTTTGACAGTGCTAATGGCGTGCGCATAAACTTCGCCTGCGTATTACAAACAGCAAACGGCAAATCTTTGCTGCAAATGTTACTTATTTCTTGCTCCCAGTCACTTAGCTGCGTAAATATAAACAACCTTCATTCTTCTTCTTTACACGCCTCGGGCGGAGAGAAAAGAATGACAAACGAGTTAAAGAATAATGGAAAGTAAATGAAAACAGCAAAATCGCTTTTGTCAACTGTTTTTCTTCATCCATTGTCGACATTCAGAAATGTTTTCTAAAAACGTCTTAAGTACAGACTCGAAGTTATGGTGGGTGTCTGACTACCTTACGAATTCAGCAGATGAATTTATAACAGACCTTTACAGGGAAGACGTTTCAAAGGAAAAATGTATATTTTCTTCAGTTACGTTGAGGTGGCAGGGGTGATTCTCTTTGTTATAAAACAAGTTATACTCAAGTAATTATCATTACTGAGTTCTCAAACTCGTTTAGAAAATAGGTACCTACCTGGACGTGCGAAGGTACGGTAGATATTACAATTATGAATACTTTTCTTCAAATGCTAATATTTATGATCCATTAAACACAGAATATTAAAAAATACAAGCCCATTAAAAATGATGGCAATGATTGTCGAAACTTCAGCAATCCACTGCATTAAAACCATCAGTGGTTAGGACTTCCAACCTGGCCAAGTAAGATACCAACTGATCTTAGTAGAAAATGAGAACCAATCCAAAATGCAACGATTTTGCATTCATGCTTCAAGTCAGTCTTTAATATATTCACTAAAACAGCATTATAATAATAATTGTAATGTATGATAATATGGGGGTACATTGATTGTTATAACATGGCGGTAGGTTGTGCACAATGTATTCAGTCTGCGATTAAACCTGAACAGGTCACCAGGCGTATCATTTATTTCCCGTGTTCAGACTCCTCAGTGTTCCCGAATCCCAGAATACGTCAGTGGCGACGAGGATAATAACGAACTCAGTGTGTGTGTGCACAAAATATACCTATATAAAAAAAAAAAAACAAAAAAAAACGATGTCGATCGGGAGAATTACGGAGTTCAATATTGACAAAGACGATTGGAGGTTATACGTAGAACGACTTGAGCAGTATTTCTTAGTAAATAAAATACCAAGTGAGCTACAAGTGCCGACATTGATTACCGTAATGGGTGCCGAAAGTTACGGTTTACTAGTAAATTTATGTACTCCGGATAAACCAAAGACAAAAACATTTGAACAGATAACGGTTATTATGGAAAAACACCTTCAACCGAAACCGAGTGAGTTGGCCGAACGATACAAATTTCGGAATCGTAAACAACAGCATGGTGAAAGCATAGCCGAATATGTAGCCGTGTTAAAGAAAATGACAAAAACTTGTGAATTTGGGTCGTGGCTGGAGGAAAGTCTAAGAGACCAACTGGTATGCGGGATTAAAAGTGAAACCATTAGACAGAGGTTATTTGCGGACGCGAAATTAGATTTCGCAAGGGCTTATAATTTGGCAGTCAACATGGAAGCAGCTGAAAAGGATGCGGCAGCGGTCGTGGAAAGCCCAGGGAGTTCAGCAGGAGACGGGAAAGGTGCGGTGGATTGCCAGGTGATGACGCACGTGCGACGAGGCAGTTCAGTGAAAGGGCGTGCGGTGCCTCGGTCGTCGTCGTCGGGGAACGAGTACGCGCAGCGCGGGCGGCCGCGGTCGGACCGTGCGGCGCCTGCGCCGGTGCGGGTGGAGCGAGACCGGCGACAGCGAGAGTGTCGAGCGTGCGGCGGACCGCATGAGGCGGTCGCTTGCAAGTTCGGACACTACGTGTGCCGGGTATGCAACCAGCCGGGGCATCTTCGGCGGATGTGCCCACGACTGGCACAGCATCATACCGTCGAAGCTGAGCTTCAAGAACTAGTGAGCACCGAAGGTGAAGATAGTGACGAGGTAACAGTAGTACAACTTAATCAATTGTCAATATCACAATGTAAACCCTTATATTTATCGCTAGAAGTACAGGGGAGAATGGTCGATTTTGAGTGCGATACGGGTAGCGCAGTGTCATGTATTAACGATATTACGTATTATAAATTGTTTCAAGATTTAAAAATAGAAAGAAGTAACGTAATATTAAGGTACTATACGGGCGAATGTGTCAAACCAATAGGAGTTGTAAAACCTCTTGTCAAATATAAAGATAAATGTATGAAACTAGATCTTTATATCATTAAAAATGGAAAAACTGTGCTTCTAGGCAAGCAATGGATGGCATCATTGAGAATCCAATTGCCTGTACTGGAGTACACACATGTTAGCAATAATAGCATGGAATATGAATCAGGTTTTGACATGAAATCATTTAGTTCCAGATACTGTAAAGTGTTCGCGGACGGGTTGGGGCGTTTCACTGGTGGCAAGGTTGGCATACATGTGAGGCCTGGCACGCGGCCGGTGTTCATGCGAGCGCGGCCCCTGGCGTACGCGCTGCGTGAGCCGGTGGAGCGTGCGCTTGATCAGTTGGTGCGGGACGGCATTCTCACTCCGGTCGAACGGTCCGACTGGGCCACGCCCATAGTGCCGGTCGTAAAGAAGGACGGCAGCATTAGAATATGTGCTGACTATAAGCTAACACTAAATAAGGTAATAGAAGTCGATCGTTATCCACTACCTAGGGTTGAAGACTTACTCGTTCGGTTGGACGGGGGCGAACTTTATAGTAAGCTGGACCTTTCCCAAGCTTATGCACAAGTTGAATTGGATGACTCACGCAAGTATACAGTAATAAATACGCATAAGGGGTTGTTCCAATACAATAGATTAGTGTATGGCTTATCATCTAGTCCGGCTATATTTCAGAGACGTTTGGAACAGCTGTTTGCGGATTTACCACATGTGGGCGTATTTCTCGATGACGTCATCATAACAGGGCGTACAGCGTCTGAACACATGAGTAATTTATGCAAGGTTTTTGATCGACTAGAGAAGTATGGGTTACGAGTGAAGCGAGATAAGTGTGAGTTCTTTTCTAAATCTGTTGTGTACTTGGGTCATGTCATCAGTAAAGATGGCGTACACACTTGTGCGGATAAGGTTAAAGCTATTATAAATTCGCCACCACCGTCGAACGTATCCGAGTTAAGGGCTTTCATTGGTATGGTTATGTACTATGCAAAGTTTATACGAAATGTCAGTACAGTTTTAGCCCCTTTATACAATTTATTAAGGTCAGGAGTTAGGTATGATTGGAGCGAGGAATGCGAGAATGCATTTGTGAAAATAAAAAGGTTATTAGCTAGCGGTGAGGTACTGACGCACTACTCAGCCGATTTGCCGCTCGTACTGACTACCGACGCGAGCAGCGTGGGGGTCGGCGCGGTGTTGTCGCATATTACGTTGAGTGGGGAGCGCCCAATAGCTTACGCCTCGCGTTCACTGAGTGCTGCGGAGCGTTCGTATTCACAGATCGATCGTGAGGCATTATCAATAGTGTACGGGGTAAGAAAATTTCACCAGTATTTATATGGACGGAAGTTTACGTTGAAAACCGACCATAAACCATTGACGTACATTTTCGGGGATAAGGCAGGTATTCCGGTTATGGCTGCATCTCGGTTACAGAGGTGGGCTGTGTTGTTGTCCGCATATACCTATAATATTGAGTACGTCGTGTCAAAAAAAAATTGCGCAGACGCATTATCACGACTTCCACATAAGGCCAATTTACACTCGATTGGAAAGGAAAACACGTATGTGCATTTTGTAGAAGACTTTTTACCGGTGACGCATAATGACGTCAAAGCGGCAACCCGTAAAGACATTGAGCTTTGTAGAATAGTGTCGTACGTACAATCAGGCTGGCCAAACGCGTGTCCTAATGCCGAAATTCAATCTTTTTTCAATAGGCGACGCGAGTTGTATTCGGAATACGGCTGTCTTATGTGGGGGTACAGAATGGTAATTCCAGCGCAATTAAGGGAAACTATCTTAAAACAATTACATATTAGTCACATGGGTATAGTGAAGATGAAAGGTCTTGCTCGAAGTTATGTCTGGTGGCCTAACATAGACGCTGACATAGAAGCGATGTGTAAGCGGTGTGAGACGTGCGCTGCGGAGGCAGATGCGCCTCCGCGGGCACCGCCCCAACCATGGCCTTACACCGCGCAGCCTTGGACCAGGTTACATGTAGACTTCTTGGGCCCGTATCACGGTGCAAAGTTTTTTGTGATAGTAGATTCCAGTACAAAGTGGATAGAAATTTTTGAAATGGATCATACGACTGCTTCAAGGGTAATAAAAGTTCTGAGAACTACATTTGCTAGATTTGGGTTACCCGAGGAGTTAGTTTCAGATCAAGGCCCACCGTTCACAAGCGGAGAGTTTAGTTTATTTTTAAGGAATAATGGTATTCGACAAAGATTTTCACCTGCCTACCACCCGGCGTCCAACGGGGCGGCAGAAAACGCGGTTAAACTCTGTAAGCGGGCCATTAAAAAAGCGATTAGGGACAATACAAATGTGGACACAGCATTACAGACATTCTTGTTGGCATATCGTAATTCAGTGCACAGCACTACAGGCGAAACACCAGCGGCAATGCTACAGAGGCGCTCACTCCGTTCTCGTATGGACTTATTACGTGGCCAGAGATCGTTAGAGAATAGGGTACGGGATATACAGGGTCGACAGGTAGATTGCGAGGGAGTCCATGCACGAACTCTGCGAGAAGGTGAGGATGTCTGGACGAGGCAGTACGGTGCGTCGGATAAGTGGGTGAAAGGAACTGTGAGAGAGGTAGAAGGTACTCGTAGGTATGTGGTGGATAGCGGAGATGGTCGGGTTTACAAGAGACACATTGACCAAATAAAACGTCGGTCTCGGCTGTCAGATGTTCCTTGTCAAGGAACTGAGGATAATAATAAACCGGGCGATCCGAGTGAGACTGCTGTTCGGTCGCCATCAGATGGATCAATCGGAACGTCGGAGTCAAGACGTCTGAGCAAGGATCAGCCAGACGTTGCAAAAGAGGAAACTCAATTAGATAAAAGTGCGAGTGATTCGGGCAGCAATGTTGTGTCCCCGAAACCTCCACGTGTGGAGCCACCTGAACCCAAGGCTGAACCGACGCCACCAGCGGAACGCTCCCATCGAACACGTAGACCAGTGGTCCGATTCGAAATAGATTAAGTAGATTATTTAGTTATATAAGATATATTTTGTTTGATAAATGTTTGATTGTATTTAAATATAGGTTGTAATAGTCTGTAAGTTTTAGAGTACCTATTATATAAGATTAAGAGGGGAGGTGTAATGTATGATAATATGGGGGTACATTGATTGTTATAACATGGCGGTAGGTTGTGCACAATGTATTCAGTCTGCGATTAAACCTGAACAGGTCACCAGGCGTATCATTTATTTCCCGTGTTCAGACTCCTCAGTGTTCCCGAATCCCAGAATACGTCAATAATAAATAAATGTTTATTTTTCTTCCACAAATAATACTTATAAACTAACACATGCAGATTGATTAAAAATGATCACTATGTTTATTTGTGGGAGACTGATGCCTAAACTAAGCCTCAACTTGTATTTCACACCAGCCAGACACCAGGGACTCCCCCCTACAGGCAAAAATTTAATTCTTCATTGGTTATAAAATAACTAGGTATGTAGTGTCTAGTTGTTGTAATTATAGGTAAACAGATATGGATATTTGATGGAAAGAACTAAACATTATAGAAACAAAACATTTAACCAGGAGAGTGCCAATCTTATCTACCAAGAGAAAGTTAACCTTAGAATATTAACGCATGCATTGTTCATAATGATTCGGAGATTTATACAGGACTAGATGATGCGTGGCTTTGCCCGCCCGCAAATTAATATACTAAAACCCTCCTCTTGAATCACTATCTGTTAAAAAAAACCGCATCAAAATCCGTTGCGTAGTTTTGAAGATCTAAGCGTACATACGGACAGACAGACGCGGCGGGCGACTTAGTTTTATAATATGTAGTGATGACGATATTACAGTATGACATTAATAGGTAACTACGACAATATTGCAGCTACGAGTTTAGTCTCGTAGCTTGTAAGTAGTATCTTAGTATTCTTAGCTTCATCGTTTTACCTATGTATTTATTTCTACCGTTATCGTTGCGGTGGTTTATTTTAAAATATAAACCAATAATTTGGCACACCGAACATATCTCGAAAAATATTTGCATAAAATATTTCGTGCATATTCGATGTTTTCGTGTCACGGCATCCCAATCACACTAGATATGAAATGTACAATATGCAGTAAAAATATCATGGTTATATTTTCTTACGAAGAATCCAACAACATTAAAGAGAGGATGCGAGGGTTCGCACGGAGCACCCTCAGGTAAAAACCAAATTGAATTTTCCCTCGGCCAAATAGAACGGTATCGCGTAGATAAATCTCGAAGCTGCCTCATCCCGTATCTACAGAAAACAAAGTTTAATAGAAAAGTAAATAGAAAAAGTGGAAGTGAAAACACTGAATGTTGAAAGTTTTAATTTGTGCCAGATATCCCGACGCTCGAATTTGAACTTGGTATCTCGTAACTTTTGATTTATTGGCTTACAATCGCAGCATTTTGACATTATAATAATGGTAACCCGTTCATAACACCGATATTAAAGTTATTACCATTCCTGCCCGGTCAGGCCAGGCTGTGTTATGGACTCGATTCTCACACTTAGGAAAGTTCAATTGAGAGAATTTAATCTTAAAGCAATAAATCGCACCTGCTGACGGCTGCTGAAACCTCACTTTGTAGTTTAGTAGATGCTGTACCAACTACCGTACCGTTTCTAACATACTGAAACTGAACTACTTGTAATTACCTAAAAGTCATGAAAGCAACTCGCACCACTTGCTTTTCGCAAGCTGAATTTAATGCTCGCTCTTCATTTGTGCACCTCAGTTGATTGAGTACGTCTGCTTATGTAGAACAGCTGATACCTAATAATAATCTCTTCATAACATTATATTGTCACGCCCTCAGATAGATAGGTAGGTACCTGACGCGTGTGAGGCACTGGAGTGCAACGTCGTGTAAGCGGATTAACCTGCGAGGCAGCGACATATCGAGAAATGCGTTAGTTTCATCAAGCTTAAACACTCTCAGGAAGATTTGCTCGGTTCCTTAATCTTAAAAATTGAATCGTAATGAAGGGTTGAAACCAATGATATATAAAACTATAGATACGTTGCCCGCCCTCTGTAGTGGCAACATGAATGCAAGGCAATTGCCGGACTGTCATTTAGTCGCGTACCAACCAGTGCCGCGGCAGTACGTCACATTAAAATAACTTTAGTGTATAACTTCCTCAAACAACGAAAAAAAAATGCCGCCCTGTGTTTTAAGGATATGTAAAAACTATACTTTAACTGTGAAAGATAGAAAAATATCATTTCATGCGTAAGTATCAAGAAAAATGTATTTTATTTTATTTCTTTCGATGCCTTCTAATGGCAGCTGGCGCCTGAGGTACCTAAGTCACGTGCCGTTAAGGGAAAATGACAACGGAATTAAAGAAATATATTTATCTCTCTCTAACAACAAAAAATCTGTAGATGACGTTTAATTTTCTTTCCCTTTCTTCGTGCGTCTGTAGCTATCTAGCTACCGACAGTATTTAGGCGGTTTTTGACAGCCGTGATGTTCATGCATGACGCGTCTATTTATAATACGTCATTGGTTGAAACATAGTTAATTTACTTAAACCACACAGACCACGTAAACTGGGTGCAAGTTTTCAGTGCCACCTGGAGGGAAAGTAGGTACTCTAAATACTGGAGATAGCAAATTTTACTGACAGGAAACATTCCTTTATTTTCGAAAACCTGTGAATGCAGATGTGTTTCCTTTTCAAAATAAAGGAAGGTTCCTTTGAGTTACATTTACTGTCTCCAGTAGGTATTTATTTAGAGCACTTTCCCTCTAGATGGCACTGAAAAATTCCAACCTGTATATTTTGTTAAACTTACTTTTTTTTAGCCGGCTAAAAATCAGTTGATTATTTTTCCCAACCCAATGCTGGGTTTCCAATGATGTTAATATGTTTATGTCCTAACCTGAACACCATTTAGTGAAAACCTTTGAATACTACTCCAGCGCGACAATCAGCCAGTTCTGCCGATCATAGCAGTTAGCAAGACAGTCAGAATATTCTTACGCACGATTCCAAATAAGTACAGCATACTCAGCATTGTATCGAATAAAAATTAGGTATCCTTAACAAACAACTAAAAGCCTATGGGCTCGTGTGGCCAGTACAGATAACAACTTGTTTATTCATTAAGCCCATAAAATTTTATGAAAGCAATACAAAACATTTACACAAGACTCCGATATCATACTAATGAGGTCTCGCTGAACGTTATAACCTGGGCCATAATTATCTTTGTATGGGCCCTTTTAATCGAGTACTGGTTTCGCTTTACGGTATTATAAAGTTAATGTAATTTTATAAGGGGTCTTAGGCAAGCGTTTAATTTGAGCGCTCCGAGGTGCCGCAGCTCTGCGGATTGGCTTGCGGAACCCTTTGGGACGCTGTGTTTATAAATGTTTAGCTACCTATAATGTTCAAATTAAATAATTTTCTACCTGTACTTTGAAACTGATGTAGGAAGGACCTATTATAATCTCCTTTTCAGAACCCGGGGCATTAATTACAACCTCTACCTTCAAATCTATTAATAATATAGGAAGGTTTATTATGTTTAAGTATTATATACCAGGTCGTTCCGAATTTGCTAATAATAATGTATTTCTAACAGCGCAAGACGTGACGTAAATAGTCCTTTCAAAAGTAAGTAATCTGTCTCAAGGTCTGGAGCACTGTCTACCAATCCTCTTGTTACAAGTCCCTAATTCCCTATCGACCAGTTTTTGATCGTCTGAAACTGGGTAGTCAAACATAAAGTAATCATTTCAAGGAACAATTACGTATTATAAAGAAACAGAATTCATTTTCCGAACAACTTTTCCATTTATAAATGAAAATAGTTACCCACTCCTGCTTATATGCGCTTAATTGTGTATCGTAAAGGCAACTGAAGTGTTATAAAGGTAGATGAACCTGAAAACTAAACTCATAGTAACTCAGCTGTAACCTAATATTACACCAACGTATCTGTCTAGTTCACTGATTAAAAAAAAAACTAATACACACTCGCAGAGGCTTAACTCTACGACTCACAAAGGACGTCCGTGGGCCGAAGCAAAAAAGAAAACGTCCTTGAAAGCCTTTCAAAATATCACGTCATCGTTCTGTATCAGAATTCTTCATACAAATAACCAACAACGTAGCCATAACTGTATGTATTCTGGACCTATAATAACAACGCGTAGGTTTAATAATTATTGGTTTAATGAACACACGCTAATCGCTGATATAGATAGGCTTTATCCCGTTCGATTTTATAATCTGCGCTGTATCCGATAATCTTTTTACCTCGCTCAGTATTCATACCTGATGTTACACACAGGTATGACCCAGTAAAACAATATCCCAACATGAAAATATTCATCCTTTACCCGTTTAATAACGTTGAAGCGCCTAAAAAATAAAGTGGGCGTTATTCTCGCGCGAGAAAATAAAAACTATTTTTCTTTCGTAAAGCTCCAGTGAAAGTTGGAGTGCTTATTCGCAAGTATAAATTTCTGTCACACGTAGCCAGACACTCGTGAAAGTTACTGGGCACAGATAGCAATAAAGACAATTTGTCGACGATCACTCTCCACAAGCCCATAATGTGAATATAGACAAGTATCTATGTGATAAAATATTATTTGTCTAAAGCTCACACTTGAATGGACTTGCCTTTTTGAAGAGATAGGGTGAGAAGATCTGACGGGCGGCGGTGATGACAAATCTGGGACTTGTCGCAGCAAATAATTAAAAAGTTTTAAATTCATTTGAGCGGTGTTAGGAGGTCGAAGAGCGACCGCGCCTGTCAGAAAGTTGTGCATTAACTTTTCATTTGCAAGTTTGGAGCGAACCTCGCGAGCTATCGCGCCAACTTTGCAATTTCCACTCATTCACGATATGTAGAACATGTGATAGCTGACTACTGGGCTGAGTTACACTACTTAGTCTTCAGCGCATATTACATTTTCCCCTTTAAATATAACCGCTAAAGATAGAAGAAAATATAACTTGTTTTACTTGATATATGGAACATTATAACTTTGGCGTGGGTTTCGTGAGTGTTTGAGAATAACATAGCATTGGGTGAGATGTGAGATAAGGACTAGAGATACGATAGACGTGCAAATCAAATTACTTACAGCCTACGTGTATCTACACTATGTAAGTATTAATTTAAATTGGTTTCTCGCGGTCTTCTTTATCAAATTATTGCTATCTGCATCATGTTTGCAAGGTAGTTAATTGAACACGTAGTTCAACGAGCGCCTGTACTTGCATATTTGTCAGTCTGATTCAATTGTTATGTTGAACGACATCTTCCCAAGGGTTTTAATAACTTCATTTAACTTTCCCAAATTAATTTTCATTTGATCATTTTATTGGGAGATGAGTTATAATTGAAGGGGCGCAGCGCAATCGCTCGGGATCCACAAACGGAATAATGTCAAATCAATTAAAAGTTGAATTCGGCGGGCAGCGCGCCAGGCTCCGAAGTTGATTCATTAGTAGTGGGCGCCGAACCTCTTTCTCTGTCGGCACCACCAAGTATTCCACAATATTACGAGTTATCTGCGCCGCGCAGCCCACCACCACTCGCATACATTCAGATAATCATTGACTGAGAATGTATTTTATGAGGGATTCCAAACTTGTAGTTCTTAACCAATAAATACTGCAATTACTTCCAGTTAAATAACTTGTGGCCATTCCACGGGTATTATACTGCAATTTATCGTCAGCTAAATCAACTAAATTAAAACTGTGTTGGTAAACCATAATTTAATGATATTAAAAGCGGAAATTACGTTTGTGTTAGTACGGTTTCATTGGTGTTACATTCATATCTCCCAGTGACGTAGACGTCGAGTTGTGTGGCTGTTTCCTTAGCGAGCGCAATAACATTTGCATAGGTCCCGTCAACTGCTGGCGTACTCATAAAAGTAATACGAAAGGGATCACACTTGCGCTCCGTAATAGTGAAACTTTTCCGGGGATCAGCGAAAGTAATTCCCTTCTCTGACTTTGCTAAACAGGGGTTATTTACAATACCAACCCGTTACAGGCTCTCACGTTAAGCGTCTACGCGAAAGGGCAACAGATGCCGCCGACATAAACTTCACTAAAAATCGCTCCTAGCGCACCATAAAATGAAACAACTTATTTTTACGTGAAATTTTGACCATTTAAAATTGTAATGAAAAGCTCGCTCAGTTGCTTAACTTTACAAACTTTTAATTCGTTGCTTATGTATCTGCCACAAAAAAACTGATTTAAACAGGAACCAAAAATTAGCGCCAGGAAAAGTGAATATAATACAAGTTAAAGGCTTATCCGCCGCGAGCGATTTATTCAAACGACCAATAAATATTCAAGAGTAATTAACCACCGAGCCGCGTCGATACAGAGCAGAATATTTTTAGCTGCCGTCGATTTTACGTTAATCCTCGCAAAGGTAGATTACGAAGTGTTCCTAACTCCATAAAACGCCGCCGGAAAATCCATATTTTATCAAAATGAAAGTAAAAGAATTTTTTGAATTAATTCTTCTTCTATCTTTCCGAGCGCCGCTGTGTACCGCAAAAATTCAAACAGTTCAGTTAACAACGATTAAAAAGGAATCCTTTTTTAATTATAATAATAAATTGGATGTTTCTGTGCAAAAATAAACATCTAAACCCAGCCCTGGTAGTACCTTCCTCGAAATTAGGCACTTGTAAGCACTTGGCACAACAAGTAGAGTTTGCACACGAAACCTCGTGTCTATTCCGTCTGACGGGAGCTCAAAAGATTTCAGCCAACGTTGGCTGTGTGCTCACCGTGCTCGGTTAGCTCGCTACTCCATTGTTCGTACACATCAACCGTCTTCGTAGATTCGTAGCACTGCGCTACGATAACGCTACGAACATGCTACGAACGCTACGAAAAAGGAAACCAGCCGGGCCGAACCAACATAAATAATGTTTGTTTGTGATAGCCTTTGGCCAGTGTGCCATGGTCTCATTTTATCTCACGCGGACGGTACTTGTTCAATAAATAGTAGTGGTTGTCCATTGAATACGAAATTTGTTTTCACCGTAATACACAAAGAGATTACAAACAATTGATGCGTTAAAAATTCACAACCGATACTGGCTATAAAGTGATATGAAGTACAAAGTAGCCATGCCATGCATTCCCATCGTCTGTCCCGCGGGACGGTTTTCCGGAAATCAAGCTATCGTGAAAAACATTTTACAATTGCTATTAGTTTCTCCGTTGTTTGGTATTTTGAAACGACTGGCTTGGTGGTGCGGCAATACTCGTTATAAAATAAATGACTATCGCTTCTGAATTGTTTTTTGTTACAAGCAAATAACAACACAATCAATGTACCTATTGATGTCAATTTTCCCTGTTAGGAAATTTCAAACAAAATATGAACTTGGAACAAGTCCGACCATGAGTGATTTTGAAAAGGCTGATATGATTAATCGATTTAAAAAAAATGCGTAGTTTTTATCCTCCATTTATTTAAATGTTAATTGAATGTTACGCTACTTTCCACGTACTCTCACTCATAAATGATGTTATTATATCGCATGCAGTCTGGTCTCACATGCTACAGAAGTATTTTCTCTAAAATGCTCGCGCTGTTCCGCGCTGGTCATCGCTCCAACAGCGGGGCTTCAATTCCCTCGACTTCAACGACTCGACGTCAACTTGAGCTATTTAGTTCAAAACGATCTCCTAGAGAGCTCTTGTGTTTTAAGGGTTTATTTCGCAATCAAGATGTCCCCAGCGATTTTCCGAGACTAATACATTATTTTGACATCTGTTTACGTTATTTTCCTGTCGTCCACGTTAAATATATACTCGTACCACAGAAATCTATGACTCGTACACTAAAATATTACAGCTTTATCCTTCCGATGTCACTAGTGCAAATATTGCAGAATAAAACACCACGTACGAGATTTTCCGAAAGTAAACGTGAAATCCAATATTTTAAAGTAGACGAGGACCCTTATGACAAATAGAACACTCACTATTGAGAACCAATGACCGGGAAAATTGGGATATTATCTTAACTAGGTCTCTACAGTTTCAATAAAACAAATTCTCGTGTCGAATGTTAACGAGGATGTTTTATGTAACGATCAACTTTCTGAATCATGTTATATACGAGTTGATTAAAGTTTATGTTGCTTTAAGCTCCGATTACCCATTACAACTCTAAGCCTGAAATAAAATTTTAATGTTTCCTTCGCTCGTCATCTCGCGTAAGAGTCAACTTAGAGAAATAGGTTAATGCCGTGCTTGTGTCGACGTGCTTGCTGCCTACTAGACACAACATCTCAACTTAGACACAATCTGGTCCCTTAAACACAACACTTTGCCGAAGCGTGGCTTCCAGCAAGTTTGCACCTCGCGTTAGCACGGCTTCAAGTTTCTCTAGAAAAACAAGAACTTAAGGTAGGAGAATTCCTGAACCCATTTCTATTCACCGAACGTCGGTACCTAACAAACAATCGAATAACGTGCAAAACTTGAGTTAAGTTCTAAGCAATGTTTACATGAGGAAAGTAATATTTTCTGAGCGACTAACACAAACAAACATGTGATAAACAGATCCCCGAAAGTAGTGAATAGATAGTAGGACGAAGGTAGCATACGACCACGTCATTCAAGGAAAGCAATCACGTTAATAGTGACAGTTGGAACTGAGCCGCTATTCATAATACGACTTTTATTTGTTCGGACGACCAACACTAATGGACCGCGCTAATTAAATGGGCGGCTACCATCTCCAATAGGTACAATGTCTACACTGAACGCAATACAGCGTAGTATTACACGCTTGCATATTCAGTGATTACCCATTGAATTCTGATTAACGTTATTGTAGGGCCGACTCTCATCGCGTCTCAAGTGATTTTCTGTGTCGCGTGTGTGCCGACGTCTAACTACGTGGTATGTGTGCTCAAGTTCATAATCCTTACTAATCATGGGCGCATGTATTATGTAAGTTTAAGGCCTATCTATCTTCGAGATTAAAGATGGCTACATTATAAACTTTGAAGTAACTTATAATAGCTCTTAATACAGTAAATTAGTGGACTAGACTTACTTTATTTTAGATAAATAGTTTAGTAAATCAACTTGTAAGAGACCCTATCTTTAAGAAAATTAATAGTTCTTTCACAACTGCCATAATGTTAATCAAGAACTTTGGAACTAGTTCTGTAACAAATGTCATGACAAGTGAACTGTTCGCAAATATCTACAATCTTGTTCACCAGTGTTTGTGCGATATAGAGTGAGGAACGCTGGTGTCATTAATCAATGTCAAGAGTTTATGAAACCTGTCCTTCATGTCAGTTGACTAGACTGGAAATAACAGTCGGCCGTAATAAGATAGGTATCCAATTGGTTGAACTATTTGTCAGAATACTTTTCCTGAACGGCCTTTTGTGTACTTTGACGAACACTTTATTGACCAACATTGAAGATATCGATTGATCTGAATTCCACTCTCAAATTCCAACAAACTGTATACCTTAAGTTTCCTTAAACGCCAGCAACACTTTAAATACGGTGTAAGGAATCGGACGAGCAGTCAGGGGCCGGGGTCGCTGCAGAGATCCTTCATTCGTTACGTACGTGATGGGACTGACCGACAAGATGGCCGCTACGGCCAGTGCTGTGGCCTGCAGCTTACGATACACTATCGATCACGCGCTAATACGACACTGGTAATCCCGGTAAGAGCCGCCTGGAACGTGTTGCTCCCAACGTTTACTTTATTTGAGTGATCCTTCGCTACCTTGTTTACACTTCACTGCTTCAACACTTTCTTGGTTTGGTTTCCATTCGTAAATAAACTAACCAATCGAAACTGTTTTATGATTTGTACCCGTTTGCAGTAGACATTTTTACAGCTCACTAACTACTACGGTTAAACTCCAATGGGCTATAATATTTGAACAACACTAGTCTCGGCGCGGAGCGGTGCACCTAATGGAGTTTTATTTTATTTCGTTGCAGTTACGCGAGCCAATTAGTTTTGTGCAAGCGCATCAAGAATACTCATTACTCGTCTTTTAAGTGAATTTTGATCGCAAATTCTTGAAAACTTGTCTGGATATTTAACTTCAGTGTTCAATTTACCATTATAAATAAAAAGTCTGAAAATATTTTTCTTTTACAACTCAATGCTTCTACATTTCGTCGCTAAAAGAACAGAGAATTTATGTCAAATTGTGGCTAGAGATAGGGATATTTTATAAAAAAAAGTACCTACTATTTAAAGTTTTAGCGTGGAGTCGTGGACATTCAAGATATACTCTCGTACGTCCACCGTGCCGGGAAATTTAACTTGAAAATTATTCCAGGCGCATCTTAAAATTCCAGCTCCGTATTGTCGTGTGTTGCCACTTCATAAAAGTGGTGTTTTACAAAGAAATTGTGTCAGTGGAAAAACACGTATGACGAAAGGCAAGACATAGAGACTCATATAGCTACAAATCAGCTGTAGTGCTAGTGAAATACAGATTACTTTGGTCATAACACTTAATGTAGTCTTACGGATATTATATGGTTATTAACTTATTATCTTATGATTTGCATATTGCCGCATCCATTATACATCCATTATACATTTAGGAGTTCGTGGCTAAATACTAACAGCCACTCGGGCCGATCTTTAAGTTAAGCCTTGCTTGCCTAGGTTGGTCTGTGGATGGGTGACCACCCTCACACACCGAGTTTCCTCCGTGCCTCGCAAACCACGTTAAGCTGTTGGTCCCGACTGTCATTTGTCCATCTTTGGCAGTCGTTACAGGTTGTCAGTGGCCCAGAAACTCTGACAACCAGTCTTACCAAGGGGTATCGTATTACCCAGTACTAACTGGGTTGTGGAGGTCAGATAGGCAGTCGCTCCATGTAAAAAACTGGTATTCGGCTGCAACCGGTTAAACTGGAAGCCGACTCCAACATAGTTGGGAAACATGACATGGATGACAATAGAATAAAAACATACATAAGAAAAAAAATGCAAAACTAAATCGTTAATCTAGGCAGATGATGATTGACGCATCCATTATAATTATTAGAATATATACGTGCCTAATATTATTATAGCAGCTGGTACGATACGGTCGTTAGTAAAATACTGCATTATATTGCTGCCATTTTGTATAAGTTGAGTTAAGACATTGTATCAAGATTGGTGTCAAGTATATAACGAGCCATGGCTCTGTGTCATGACAAATAAAACAAATGAAGTTTGGCAATATAATTCGTACTTTGTAACTTTATGCATCAAGTTAATTTGAATGAAAGAGGTGGATCTTAATGGATATTTATACGACCTTTAGTCGAAGGCTTTTATCTAATAACGAGAAGACACTTTTACGTACTACAAGCTTACGATCACTTATTTCACAAGTTTACGAGTATAACATAGCTATGTAGGTTTCATCAACAAAAGCCTGATAATAATATGCTCACATTAGGTGTTGCCCGCCTCGTCGCGACAAACTCGCAGGCGGCTCGTTTGCTGTGTCTACTCGTTTGCGCCTTGTCTACGTGACGGGAAATAGGCCGCGAGCTGCACGTAATTTGAACCAAAACACACAACACTAGCTATAGCACAAACGAGCAGTCATTAAGCTCTGACGTCATGACTTTAGGCTGGTGTCTGGGTGGTTTTTAACTTTACAGTACCTATAAAAATAAAGTTCAACTTTAAAACAAGCCAATGGACTTTTCACGTCTACGCCAACTCAATCCAATAAGTTTTATTCAAACAAAATTATACAGATGTGTTTTAAAGCCCCAACATTGTTAGCATTGTATTGTTAGTTGAGGATCAACAAGCCAGCTCGTACATTTTTATTTACCTGCTCGCTTGATCTCGCAATCCCAAAGACGAGGGATTGATTTGTTCCTTAAGGATTTCGTCCTTGTCTCGAGCTTGCTAGGCGAAGTTATCTGTCGGCTTAGATGTGGCTACCTAAGGGGTGAATTTTTATCCGTCCCTCTTAGTATTCCAAGGCTGTAGGCTTATAATTCGCTTGAGGGTAAGACCGCAAAGGGTAGGCGACAGAGAGGCGCCCGCACGTCTGAAGGGGCTTCCTCAGGGCTCGCGCTGTCATTCCTTGTAAAATAGTCAACCGTGAGGGGAGACAAAGGAAAACCTTATATAACTATAATGTAATTGCATTATAAGGAGCTTACGTGTTTCGCTGATCGGTTCTCACTCTGACCAGAAAATAACGCCTGTAATATATAACTTTACCTAGATGCCATAATACTTTGATTTTAGTGTGTACTTACTCGTACTTACTTTTCTTTTACGTTTGAAGATAAAAATCTTTGGCCATAGCATCGCGGTCATAACTTGACTCCGTAAAAAATGTTAAATCCCCCAGATACGAATATTTCACGGCGCGCGGTGGTAACAAAAATGTGACCGACTACCACACAATACGATCGTAACTTTAATAAGTACTTAACGTTAAAATTGATGTTTAAATTTTATTTTTGAAGCAAAGCTATAAGTTTGCGCAAGCTCAATTGGCTGAGTCACCGTCGCGAGTGTAGTTTCGTATATAATAAATGTTTTACAAGATAAATTTAACTTGCAACATTAGCACCCTCTGGTTCGACACAGCGATTACACAGCGAGTGCAATTTTTCACTGTTGCCCACCCCTGCTGCTACGGCACAATTTATGACGCGAAGAATGATTTTTCAACATCCGTAAGTTAGATTTATATTTAACAGCCGAAAAGAGCCTGAGCTAAATCACCGATAAGGGGAATATAAAAACGCTGAGTCAATTCGGTTTCGCTATGTATGGCACAAGTTTACGAAATGCGACGTCGCTTCCCGGGAATATACCTATACATTTATCTGTAACTGCTCACTATTTTAATATTGCCTTTTTATTATTGTTGTTTACTGTTATTGGTTAACTTTTTATGATGTGCTCAGCTCTGTAAAGGCTCTGAGCTGGCGAAATATTTATAGTAAATCTTGCTCTGGGAAAAGCTAAGTCAAAGTTCTCAAAAAAAAATATGTTGATTCGATCTTTATCACTTTCGACATCGTACTGAAATATTTAGCAACTTGATAAAATTGTTTCGATAGAACTCAAACAGAGGGTGGTATCCACACGCAACCAATTAATTGAACCGAGAGTGGGATAAATGTAAGGTAATTTATTACAATTCGCGCCAAATGGCCGACCCATTACATTTAAAATATAGCACGTTCACACTTCCTATAAAATCGTTGTGTCTTAAAATCGATATATCGGTGCAAGTAGATAAAACGTACTACAAAGTTCAGCTCATTAATACGTTAATTAGCAAGACGGAGATGCTTGCCTATCAAGGTATGAATAGATAGAAATGGCTTACTTTCTTACCAACGACATAATGTAAAACAAACAATCCAAACATGATGAGTCGACTAGATAACTATAGTATAGAAACGCTACTATTGCTTAAGTCATAATGATTTATATGTATTAATAAAAATTGTACATGATATGTTCTAACTACACCCAGTACATTTTTACTATTATATCTCGACGATTATGAAAACAGTAACCACACAAAGTACGACTGTGTAAATACAAAAAATTGCGGCTACTCAACTTCTATCATTCAATCCTCAGACATAATTAAATTTCAAGGAAACGTATTTAACACTGCAGTGGTTTAACATTTCTATCTTTTTACAAGTAAAAATTGTTAACATTTTATGTCGGTAAAAAAACTCCTTTGAAATTATAAGGGTTGTTTGTTTGGCGAGAGAAACATTAAAAACATCAAACAAGGAGGAGTTATTTCAGTTTTACCCTTTACGTTACCTCTATGTTTTGACATACCGGGATAGTTCAGCAGATCGGCCTAAGTAAACAAATCAATTGTCTATTTTACATATCTGGGGCAAGTTGGGGGATGTGTCGGCCGCAAGTCTGGACCTCTCAAATTGAGGGCATGCAGACGACGTCACGACACTCCAGCACGCCGCTCAACGAGATTTATGATGATGTATTGCTAAATGATAGAGCTATGGTAAGGACAATACGTCCGACTAGAATATGATTAACGGGAACTTTGGGACGATTTAGTAATGAGGTGGGCTATTCAAGTCAATAGTCTATGTTTGGGGCTAAGGGTGCTACGTGGGGCTATACGAGTAGATAGATGGACATATATTATAAGCATGTGTTAAGTTATGTGTTCTATTTGTAGGCTGTACCATATTAACTCCATGATATCGAACTTATTTTTAATAAATATTTGTAATCATAAAAAATTAAGGTGGCCAGTACTAATTCAGAAATCACAACGTAAGTAACAGGATAAAACCACAGCACTATCAAGGAATTACAGCTAATTACCAGATTTACAATCCGAAAGCATGTAAACGTACCTAATTTCACCTAATCGACACATTTACTTGTAATTGAGAATACTAATATCAAGCCCTGGTTATATTGGTTCATGGTTGTCTCACAGGAACACTACCGAGCGAACGTAATTAGCAGTAAATCTAAAAGATTTACTTCTACAATAAATTTTCAGGAACGTTACGAGTATGTAATTAGGCGCTTGAGCGTGTAGCGAAATCTAGTCCATAATGCGACCATACACGGCTCATGAATTCCTTCCATTTTGTTCGAAAGTAGCACATAGCAATGCTATTGATCGGCTGTTGCAGCAACACATGGCGCCTGATATGTGCCGATAATATGGACACTATAGTCCCTCCATAAACTGCTACTAAGCGGCCGGTCGGAAATATACGTAGCTAAAGCCGCAGTGAAATACACATTATAATGGCTTGAATACCATGATTATTATCTTGCTAGTAATACACAAATTGTGTATGTGTATTGTTTTACGTACTGAAAAACGGTGCTTAGAACATTTTTACGTAGAATTTTCTTCAATAATATGCGAGATGATGTTGTAAAATTGACCCTGTTAAATTTTCGGATCTGCAGTGCAAGTACGTAGGGTTCGATAGGACTCGATTAGATAAATTTTACATTTATTCTCGATAAAATGAGTTTTTGACTCCATATAAACTCATTTTATCGAGAATAACTGTCAAATTTACCTAAGCGAGTCCTAGCGAATCTTACGTACTTGTAGTGCTGTGTAGACAGTACTGGTCATTAATTCTGCTGATAATCCATTGTTTTGTAATTAATAAGCAATCTAGATCTCTAGGACCGCGTGGTCAATATGCACCCACTCAATGCAAAGGTCCTAGGTTCAAATCTATTGAAAACGTACCAAGAGACTAAACCTTCTGTTACATGCTCACAGTACCTACTGTTCGTGGGTACACCTACTAACAGTTGATTGTATATTTAAACTGATTATAAATGTAAATTAATTAACTTCTTCTAAACCAAGCCGCCAAGCCGTTCTAAAGCTATTCGTGGCTGTAATGGTCTGATCAGCAGGATTAGCTCAGACTTCGGATGTGATTGTTAACCTAGTTCTGTATAAAATTAAATATTCTGAGTGCAACGGTAAACGGCTACAAAATTAGATTGGATAGAAGAAACCCTAACCTTTACGGACAGTCGTTGAATTTTGTTAGTTAAGTTTTATTTTTATCATGATTAATAGAAATACGTTTAAAGAAACTTGGTAAGTTTAGGTTCTAATTTTTAAATAGTTACTTCACCATCATCGGCCTAGCATTTTCCCAACTATGTTGGGGTCGGCTACCAGTCAAAACGGATGCAGCTGAATACACTTTTAAAACTCATGAATTATATTTTTTTAGGGCTTCAATCAACCGAAAAATAATATATAATGTATAAGACACAATTGTAGATCTTTTGTTGCAGGCACCAGACCGATGGTTTTGAATGTTGTTATTAAGGCGATTACATGTGCTAAACGCGAGTTTTATAATTAATAATGATTCACTGCTTTAAACAAGACCAGAAAAATATACGATATTCTTCGGGATATATGCTAGCATGATACTGTTTTGAAAACATAATACAATTAATTTGGCTCGATAAAAAGAAATCACGAACTTATCTCTAAAAATATCTTTCAAACAATAAAAAACATACTAATATACATGCGATCATTCTGATTTTTTGGCAAATAATTCTACAAGCAATGATACTGTTTTAGTTTTTTAATCCAATCAATAGTTTTTTTTTTGTAAATCGAACGAAACCACTCATTTCGCGCTGTTTGGCCCGCAGTGGCTGACGTAACAACCACTTTGTAGTGCAAGCTGATTAGAACTTTATTCTAACAGCATTTCAAACGAAGTTTGACCACCACAAATAGAGTTGCTAATTTAGCTCGTCTAAGTGCCTTAAATTTACAATCGTACTTTGGAAGAGAGAAAACAATGTTGTGCACGGTGAGTATATACCTATAAGCAATACCAAGCCACACCAATCACTGAACTGATTATATCGGGCTTTTTCGTCTTTATTACCTTATTTAAATAACCTTTTAAAACTATTAACCACATACCTAAAAAAAGTGACCAAGTGCAAGTCGGACTCGCCCATGAAGGGTTCCGTAACAGCAAGTAACATAATTATTATAAAAGTTCTTGCAGTTCGTTGCAAATGAAAGGTAAATTGCGGTTTACGATTTATGACGTATTAAAAAATAACTACTCACTAGATCTCGTTCAAATCAATTTTCGTTGGTAGTTTACATGGTAATGTACACCACATATTTTTTTTTAGTTTTATCGTTCTCTTATTTTAGAAGTTACACGGGGGGGACACACATTTTACCACTTTGGAAGTGTCTCTCGCGCAAACTATTCAGTTTAGAAAAAAATGATACTAGAAACCTCTATATTATTTTTGAAGACCTATTTATAGATACCCCACACGTATGGGTTTGATGAAAAAAAAATGAGTTTCAGTTCTATGTATGGAGAACCCCCTAAATTTATTGACTTTTTTCTATTTTTGAGTGAAAATCGTAATGCGGTTTACAGAATACATCTACTTACCAAGTTTCAACAGCATAGTTCTTATAGTTTCCGAAAAAAGTGGCTGTGACATACGGACGGACAGACAGACAGACCTGACGAATCTATAAGGGTTCCGTTTTATGCCATTTGGCAACGGAACCCTAAAAAGGAATTAAATCAGTCGTTATAATGCTGTTAAACAAAAGATACAAAGGATTTATGTATGATTTCAGAACTTTGCTTCTAAAAAAATCTTTAGTAACCAAGAAAAAGGTTAAATGTGTAAATAACTTGTAGATACTTCCCTAAACGTAGTTGCCTACTTATCTTATTTAGGGTGTTTGCCGAAACCCGCTTCAACCAGTAAAACATTGCTTCGTAAGTGCTCGTGCCGCTAACTTTACATTCTTCGGCAACTTCGGGCTATATGCATGGGAACGCATGTTAGCTTTCAGCTAGATTTCACCAGAAAAATAATAGCTGGAAGATGTTAAAAAAAACTAGAAATTATTACGAACTAGTTGGTTTGCCAACGTGGAGTTCGATAATTGACCCACGGGATCATACTACCGGGATAAAAAGTATCCTATGTGGTAATCCAAGCTATTAACTATCTGTGTGCAAAATTTAATCCAAATTCGTTTCGTGTTTTTTGCGTAAAAGAGTAACAAACATACACACATACTCACATACAAACTTTCGCCTATTTTTTTGTTTTTTGTTTTTTAGTGTGATTAAGTTTGCTGAAAGAAACCAGGTGCTGGTTTTCTTCTTTTTTATTTATTTGAAAACTAAAATCGATGTCTTTTCAAAAAATAAAGCAATACCAAACTAGCTTCGATTCACTGAGTTCGTGCACCGAGCTTTTTATGAAAACGAAAATACTAATAGAATTTCCACTTCAATGATAATTAGGTACCGATAAGCAGTTGTCGATTTTCATAGTCAATTTCCATTTCACTGCATTTTCCAATTTCGTTGTAAATAGGTGTTGCACAGCGCTAATTGGATGCAATGGTCAACTGAGTTCTGTTTCCTGGAGAATGCAATGTTGTTGAAACTAAACTTGCTATTTGTTCATTGATCTAGCTAGTGGATTCATTGGGTCTCCCTTGTTTGACCGAAAGGAATTTGACAAGTTTTCACTTCCCATTTTCGCGTAATTTCATTTGCCAAATTATGACTTAGCAAAAAATCTATTTATAAAAAATTTGAACGCAAACCTAATTTTTGGGAAATGAACGTTTAAACTATAACTTGTTTACCAACTAGTACTTTCAGTTCCGGGTAACCTACTAAAAACAATCTCTTTTTTCTATGAATGCAAGTCCTTTTTGGAGGTCACAGATTTAACCTAACCTAACCTACCCATTTTGTTAAAAGACGAAATTAACTCTAAATAGTTAAGTTCCGCGTAACCTACTAAAACCAATATCTTTTTTTCTATTAATGCAAGTCGTTTTGCCTAAATATTTTTTGTCTTAACAAATCATTTCACCAAACGTCTGAAGATAGTTTGCTGTAATAAACCATTTGATTAAATAAGAGTACCAAATGCCATGATGACATTATGCTTGGTAATATTTTGCCAAGTAAAAAACAGTAAAAATCATTCGAAATATTGCAATGGGTATAAAAAAAGGTTGCTAAAATTTATTTGGGTAATGAAGTTTTGTCAAAATCTTTTCGGCAAAACGGCAGGATCCCGGATTCTTTTTACGGTAACTGAGTAAAATACCACTTCTTAAGCCAAGTTTTTCTTTTTACTAGCCTGCTCTGTCCCACCCCAGGGCACAGGCCTCCTTCCACTCTCTCCATTTCTTGCGAACCCGCGCTTGTTCCTTCCAGTTCTGACGGTACCTCTCCAGTTAGTCCCGTCATCCAAGATATCTAAGATGACGATAAGAATTGAAAATCCCTCAACAGTACCTACATCTCGTTCCTCTGTTCAGCAAAGATAGAACTTCATTAATATGCTCTTTTAAAACTATTATCTAGTCAGAAGTTACCACAGATAGGATATATAACTTTCAGAAAACGTTTTCCATTTACATACATGTGAGTTAGGTACCGGATGGATTGACGTATCCAATACGACATTTGCCGAAATTCGATTCTCACCTCACGTAGCCATAACTTTAACAGTTGAAGTCATAAAATAGAAACTGTAGGTAAGAGGATAGACCGAGGAAGGAGGAGGCCTCATAAAATTTTGCATGTTCCGTAGATCGCGCGCCTGCTCGAGGAGAAAATTTCACTCGTACACGCCAGTACGCAACATTTACGACTTTTTCATGACGTTATACAAGACTAGCTGCTTGCACAGACAACTATAAAATCTTCCGCTTTCACGACTTTTTCTGTTCTTCAAATAAAAATTACCTGGGAGCAAAAAACTTGTAGTTTGAAAGAGATGCTATCTTGAAATATTTCCCTCTGGTCGCATTAATTTTGCAACGGCTCGCGCGCTCGCCGCTTTCGAGCAATATCGGAAAACATTACGAATTTCATTTCTAAATTGAAAGCGTCTGTTTAATTCGTTTTGTTTCTTAACAATTCTGGTATTCAACGACAACGTTGAATTTATCTGTCTATAACAGTCAGTGGAGGAAAAAGAAAAATGAAACTGTCGTCTGTGTTGAAATGAAGTCGAATGGTCCGGGAGCCTCGCGCCGGGGGCGGGTTGCGAAGATAAATCTCGGTCGGCGACATCGACAGCGGTGCGCTTGCCAACGCACTACTAGCGCAACACCACATTAGGGGCCAAACTAATGTCTGCTGATATAACATCCCACCCCAGGAAGAACGACGCATCTCCGCGACGAATGTACCTATTTACTTATAATGTACTTAAATGACATCATTCGTAACTTGTAAGATGTCTCGCTGTATGTCATACTGTGACTTTAACGACAAGGCCGTTATGAAGATTGATATGAGCCATAAGTTCGGGAGTTTTCTCTCAATATAAGTAGTATTGTTACGTTAATGTTAAACATAAAAAAAATTAGGACAATCTTAGTCCAACGTGTTAAAAAGGCAACTAATTGGCTTGTCGAAAGAAGTAATGGCCTTTGATGACATTCCTATGTATTTGTTACAATGCGTTTGCAAATACATTGCCTACGACGTAGCACTCGTAGCGTACGCCTACGACGTAGCACGCGTAGCGCACGCCTACGACGTAGCATGCGTAGCGTACGCCTAGGACGTAGCATGCGTAGCGTACGCCTACGACGTAGCATGCGTAGCGTACGCCTAGGACGTGGCTTGCATAGAATATGTTTACGTCTTATTATGCAACACACATGCGTATGACGTACCATACTCCGTAGTCATTAGCCGCTGCATTATTAATAAAATGTCATGACCTTCAAAATGTATCTACCAAAATAAACTCACAATACATTTTCAGCATATTGACAAATCCAACCAAATCCACATTGGCCCCCGTCTATAGCGATCAATAATTCTAAATGATAGTGCACAAAAGTGATATATGTGGCTTAGCAGTAGTAAAGACCAATAGGTACTATTGATCGTCGATTCGGCGACTCCGGCTCGTATTTTAGAGTCAACTGTAGTTGTATAAGCGGTCGTTAGATCAGCATCAGTACCATTTATCGTGCAGTCTGTGGCGCCGTGCTTTACTCGACCAACACGCTGGATAACGTGACATGACACGACTGTGATAGCACATACATTATCACAATGGGTCAGCAATGGTATTAATTGTTGCGAAATGTTATGTAGTGTTTGATAAATGATTTAATGATGCATTTGAAGCTGTTTCAAGCTGATAGATTCCTGCTGCAATAACGCGCGAACTTACTAAGGCGCTCCCTTACTGCAACATTCACCTGTTAACTAACAGATATTTTTCGAGCATTATAAGGCACATCAGTGAGTAAACAGAACCAAGCAATACAGGGCGCAACCAGTAAAGATACAATTTGTAACAATAATTTGTTTCGTACAGAATCAAGAACAAAAAACAATCTTTATTTTCATGAATAATGGTGTTAAAAGAAAAAGGTTCTAAATTCGAGAAGCTATGCTTGAATTGTTAGGTACATTACAGGCGAATACTGTATGTTTGACAAAAAAATTAAAAACGGCTTTAAATTTTTTGTCAAAAACCGGTTTCAACGGCGGCACTAGCTGACTTTGACAGATATTTCAGTACATTATCTGTCAAGCGCAGCGTCGGAGTCCGGTCCGGTAGGGTTGTACCGCACCTTCGACCATCTCAGTCCCTCGGTATCCCTCAAATAGATCATTCAGTCGCCATTCCCGGTTGTTATATCCATGACAGCTGTCGTTATGAGCAATTAGGGGAGCAAAAGTCATACAACTGCAATAACAACCACCGGGATCCTTTATAATGACTGATGTAATTGGGTTACGCAACCAAGATGACTCTCGTAAAATTCATAAATCCTGCAATAATAGCCAGGCTGTGTGATCATAAAAATTGATTTTGATAACGGCCGCGGCTGGGTACTGTCGTGACTTACAAAGGTTCGAGCCTAGGCAGGCACTGAACTTTGTGTTAATTATTACATCACCTCTGCTCTCAAAACGTGCTAATATTTATCCATAGTGCTAGGCAACTGGGCCTATCCCAGTTGTAAACGTCCCTTTGTGCCTATTGGCCTTGTTTCTTTCTGTCTCTTGTTTCTGGCTAATATGGACAGAAGTGGAAATTACGGTTTTTTTCTTACGCTATACTTTCTGATTGATTTCGTTGCGGGATCCAAGACAGTCAAATTCATTCTCTGGGACTTCATCGAGCTTCATTATCTCGGCGTTTTGTTGCGGACTTGTCCCAAACAAAAAAGGGAAAACGTCGTGAAGAGATCGGCTAGTCCAAGAAATCGTCCTAGAATGAAAAAAAAATAAGATATGATTTTGACATCTAGGTACTAACCCGCTCTGTGCCCGCGTGGTGGATCCCACTCACTCCCTAAGACCTGAAGAAGCCTGTGTGCATTATAATGGGGGGCAATTATGCTATTTTAGCCAGCTTGTAACTCACCATTACAGTTACCTAGTTAAAGCTTAATCAGCAGGATTACGTACCTAGTAGTAGGATTTTCCGCTTGGCGCTTGAGGAACTAATCACTATGTGAGCATCAACCACCAATTTGCGTAATTAGGTCACGACGTGCTACAGCTGCTGAATAAGCCACATTACGGGACAGAAAACCGATTTACGGAGCTTTCGAAGCCGTATTCACAGAAGCAACGCATATATATGTCACCATAAAATTGTTAAACCCGTTATATTGTAAGATATCTAGCGAGATTGTAAACTCTCGAAAGATTGTCAAACGAACATACTACTTACAATATAACGCATTATTTTTCGGTAGATTGTAAACTATCGAAGTGACACCGTAATATCCGTTATACCATGTTTAGTTATTAAAGCGTAGTCGACGGAGCACCGCTACGCGGGGCCCCTATTTCTGTCTGCAGGGTTTAAAGGAACCTAACTAACCTAACGTGGGGGTACCCCAAGTCCGGAGTATGGGGGCTACTTCCGTCGCATGCATTTAAAAAATATCGACGATAGAACACCACACATCGCTTCGATTTGCGCCTCGCTATTTGCTACTTAGTTGTGACTCGTTGCTGCTCTGTATAGACTAGCTAACTTTTATTTCATAGCGCCAGGAGAGAATTAGATTTTCTAAAGTGCTATTTTATAATGCTGCCAAGCTTGCTAATATTTGGTCTGGGTACTGCATGTTTACTGCATGATACAGCCACTTTTTCTTATTTAACGTTCTTTTCTTATTTATAATCTATTTAAGGCGCTTAGACGAGCTAACTTAGCAACTCTATTTGTGGTGGTTCAAACTTCGTTTGAAATGCTGTTAGAATAACGTTCTAATCAGCTTGCACTACAAAGTGGTTGTTACGTCAGCCACTGCGGGCCAAATAGCGCGAAATGGGTGGTTTCGATCGATTTACAAAAAAACTATTGATTGGATTAAAAAACTCATAACTCATTATCATGCTAATATATTGCTTGTAGAATTATTTGCCAAAAAGTGAAAAATAACTTCAGAAAAAACGCTTCAGAAGTCGGTGACCTTTTTTTAATTGATTTAGTTTTTTTGTCACCGACTTCTGAAGCGTTTTTTCTGAAGTTATTTTTCACTTTTTTGTTTTCTCTGAAGTCGGTTTTATTTTTTGTAAAAAAGTTTTTATTTTTCACTTTTTAGTGGTTCACATGTGCTTACCCCTTCACAGCGTACCAGCGTGATTTTAGGTTATGAACTGGTGTAAACAATAGACAGATATGAGATTTCGGCAATCCCAGTACATTTGCTATCATTTATCGAGGAGTTCCGTTGCATATCTCCGAAGTTCTTCATCAGATCTTCATCAAATGGAATTGGGATCACTTCGAGAAAGTACAATTCATAAAACTACCCAAACCGCTTCTAGTGTGCCTATAAAATGTGAAGAATTCTCTCTATTTCTCCAGAATCCCATCATCAGCTACTGATTTGATGATTATAAGACCACACAGGAAGCACCAGCTTTCAAATAAAATAAAAACGATCAAAATCGGTTCACCCAGTACAAAGTACTGAGGTAACAAATATTTTCGAAATCGGGTGTATTTGACACATGTGCGTACCCCCTCAGAGCATACAGGCGTGATGTTACGTCATAATATAGTATAAACAATGAACCTACAAGCGATGGCAGCAATCACTGCAGATTTGCTGTGTACTTTTGAAGAGTTCCGTTGTATATCTCCGAAGATCAGCATCAGGTCTTCAGCAAACTAAAATGGGACCAAACGGGAAGCACCAGCTTTCAAACAAAAAAAGAACCATCAAAATCGGTTCACCCAGTCGAGAGTACTGAGATAACAAACACAAAAAAAAAAAAAAAAAAAAAAAAAAATACAGACGAATTGATAACCTCCTATTTTTGGAAGTCGGTTGAAAAATCAGAATGATCGCATGCATATTAGTATGTTGTTTATTGTTTGAAAGATATTTTTAGAGATAAGTTCGTGATTTCTTTTTATCGAGCCAAATTAATTGTATTATGTTTTCAAAACAGTATCATGCTAGCATATATCCTGAAGAATATCATATATTTTTCTGGTCTTGTTTATAGCAGTGAATCATATACTTTTAGTAATTATAAAACTCGCGTTTAGCTCATGTAATCGCCTTAAGGAGCAAGTTTAGTAACTAACTTGTTTAGTAACTAACTTGCATTATTAGTTATTACCAAACAATATGGGTGATCATCAATTTTTTATGATTTGAAATCAACTCCTACTGCATTCTGAGTGGGTAGGAAAATTTAAATTATGTTGTTATTAATAAAATTCATATTATATATTTAATATCATATTTTTTTATATTTTATGTATTTTATATTATTTGAGATGAGAATATTGAGGTGAATATGTGGAGTGACAAGATTCGATAAAGTAAGGAATGAATATATTAAGTTTGAAAGTGGCACCTGTTACTGAAAAATTGAAAGGAAGTCGTTTGGCTTGGTATGGACATGTAATGAGGAGGGATGAAACGCATGTGACTAAAAGAGTGATGGACATTAGTATTGATGGATGGAGAGGGAGAGGAAGGCCAAAGAAAAGATGGATGGATTGTGTAAAGACTGATATGAAAGAGAAAGGAGTAAATGATGCCGTGACGTCTAACAGGGGAGAATGGAAGAAGAAAACGTGTTGCGCCGACCCCAAATAAAATGGGACAAGGGCAGGAAGATGATGATGATGTATTTTATATTTTATTATTATTAATATTAGTATTTTTTTAAAATTCTTATTGACCCTATTGAGGTGAATTTCATAAATAAGATTAATAACCACTAAGACGTAGCATGTTCTTCATTGACAACACAACACTGGCATGTACCTAGGTAAACAGTAACAGTGTCGTTTTTTAACAAATAATTACCGACTCACCTGAACTAAATGCGCTGAATTTGTATTCTGTTTCCGCATGATAAAATCAGTTGGTAAGTGTATTCCCAATCGTACCTAGCTGTAGGTACCAGCTAGAGAACAAACGTGACGAAATTAGAAGTTATTCCATGTTTTCGTAGGCGTCACTCAGCTACCTACGTGCGTATTTACTTTGATTTCTATAAGTTCTAGATAGTTCTTTGCAAAGTTCAAGCCTTCAGAGAATCACGTGTCAGTTTTAGTTTTTGAAAACCTTTCTCACGATTATTTAAGGTTTTTAATAACATGGGATGAATTCAAAAAAACATAAAATAAATGAGAGCTATTCACATATTACTGAAACTTCTAATCTCCTCTGAGATCAATTTAACTTCATGGCAACACTTTAAACTCAACACTCCACATTTGCAGCAACTAGCAACTCCCCGGCCATTCCGTGCAATTACGAAAAAGAAAAATGTTTGAAGGTAGAAAGTTTAGAATTAGCCTCACGGAAAGCTGGAAAAGTAGTTTTAAGTTAAAGCAAACAAACGTCTTTTGTAAGGATCCTGGACAGGCAGCAGATGGCAAATGAAATAAAATGTCCGAGTGATATGTTTGGTCCATACGTCTTCATTTCAATGACCATTCATTTACGATCGGTGCGGCCGCGCGGGCCTTCCCCAGATTAATGGCGATCCGATTTTCTGCTCTCGGCAGAGCCTAGAGAAAGGAAATGTAAAGAGATATATAGGGATACATCTGTATTGTAAATCTAAATTGTTAATAAATAGCTTAGGTCAGTTACTTAGTCTTTATTTTGGGAAGGGATATGGGGGTTTGTTTGAATCTCGTATGTATATGGACTCACATAGTACTATGTTTTTAAGGGGCATACATACTAAGGTATTCCGAGATTCTATAATAAAATTTTGACCATACCGTAATCTACCACTCCGGGCCCCTTTCTTTTTAAAACCCATTAAGTTATTACAGATCTGTGATTATGATAAGATTGGGCACCTGTTTACTCTTACACGAATTAGATTTATGATCAGTTGATATCTTCCCATCTGGTGCATTTCCGATGCCACATGGCCACTTATAAATCTGCTCTATTTATTTAAGAAGTCGTACCGACTTCCGTAAATAAGTTACCCAGTATTTCGGATTTCATCGTATTTATCTGCTGCAAAATCTGCAATATTTCTGCGACACATACTTACAGCGTCACCTGTTAATCCTCTTGGCGGAAATAGAATTTTTCAGGAGCAGACACGTCGTAATATTGAAATATATAAAATCTAACATCATAGCACAAGGTAACACTGTGAAAACTGTGAGGTATACCTTCCTAGGTAATTTCCTTTGTAGCAGGCTTTATCTAAAAATCATTGTGCTATTTATGTTCACTTTCTTATGTTTTGCTATGATATTGTGGCATAAGCTTTTTTTATATATCTAAACGAGTTACCTAACTACGTTAGTACCTATGTACCTATTGATGGATTATCATTAACGATTTGAAGACCTCAACGACATCAATACCTAGGGGTGGCACTAAATCCTTAGCATTACAGAAAAAAACTAGGTATCACGTCTTGCATTACCTACATGATAGAGATGACCAGGAACTTGTTTGAAATCAATCATTTAACAAAATAATGTTCATTGTTAAAATCACGAATCTTGCTGAATCTCTACACAATGGTAGTGCAAGTTAAGACAACGTCATCTATGAGACGGGGCGTGAACTACATTTCCCGAAGGAACGCTGGGTTGCTCTGTGCTCCCTCTAGTTCCCAGCATTCACCGCAGAGAGTGATTGACACGCTATTGTGCTTTGTACTAACTTGTGCCCGCATGTCCCAGTTCAGATTACATCTAACGAGCTTTAATCATTACCTTGCGCCGCGTTTTTCTATATAGATCGTGCGAGGTACGAATTTTTTAAGTGAAAACTTGTTTAGGCGCATTGAGAACTTTTTGTATGAACAAAAATCATGGAACACGCGTGACCGTCAAACGCTTCGTAGCACTCGTAGCCGATACGCTACGGAGTACAGTTTTCACTTCTATCGGCTGTCCGCAATGACTGCCCGCGTGTTTTTTTTTTTAATCGAGCAGTTTGTTCAATAATTAAATACTTAATTCGGAGAATATAACAATTGACATCTACCTACTTGGTAATCCGTGAACATTTCATAGTAAATATCTACTTTATCTTTTTCATGCTTTCAGCCCATCGAGTATTTATATACTCGATGCCCTTATTTGCTCGATGTTTCAGCATGACCTTTCAGATTCTACATAGACATAGCGTAGGGTAGTTTAGTTCAATAAAAACGATATGAGGCATAGATAAAAAAAACCCTTCTTACAAAATAGTTCGCAAGCAAAGAAACGCAATATTATTTTGTAATCCGAACATATTGCAGGCGGCAAGTTGACTAGCTCGCTTAGCCGCTCATAGAATGTTGTTTCAACTTGTTTGTTTATGTGAATTCAGCTAGCATTGAATAGGAGAGCCCACCATGATGTGCAAAATACAAATATGCAGCATGCGGACTGAATGCAACTTTGTACGCTGCGGAGCTTACACAACCGTAGAAATACTTATTATATATTCATGCTTAGCATCTGCTTCCCTAATTTGATTTTCATCGGTATAAACTGACCTACATGGCTTGGATCATCACCACCACTGTGACGCACCATTTCTGGGTTTTGATTGATTTGGGGGTATTGTATATGTCACCGTAAAATTGTCAAATACGTTATATTGTAATATCTCTAGCGATATTGTAAAGTCTCGAATTATTGTCAAATGAACATACTGCTTACAACAAAACGCATTATTTTTCGTGAAATGCATGCGATGGTAGTCAACTCACGCGGTGTGGATGGAAGGAGTGGTCCCCCTTGTCCAGTGATACAACTCTCATGAAAAGATATTGTACCATTCCTGAGAAATACCGATTTTTATAACCTAATCTTAAAACACTTTATATTCCCCTAAAAAGCGTAGTCGACGGAGCCCCGCTTCGCGGGGCCCCTATTTCCGAGTGCAGGGTTTAAAGGAACCTAACTAACCTAACGGGGGGGTGCCCCAAGTCCCGATTATGGGAGCAGAGATACTTCCGTATGTTCAGTTGACAATAATTCGAGACATTACAATATCACGAGAAAAAACACGTTATATTGTAATATAACGTGTTTGACAATTTCACGGTGACATATACATTCGCTACACCTAAGCGCCAAAAAAAACACTAATTGGATGACGCCGCCGCGCTGCCGCCGTTTGTAGATTACCTACCGTGAGATATGTGCAGTCTCAGGGAATATTTCCTAGAAGCCGACGTGGGGATGCACCGAGATCTGGTGTCAGTGGACAAGTGCCTCACGCCGCTCTTCCTGGCTAACGAGAACTGGCGCAAACCTACAGTATTAGACACTAATGACCGCAGGGAGGAATGGCAGAACAAGGAGCTTATGAATTTAAAGGGGACACGTCGTTTACAGGTTCTGGTATAATCTGTCTTATTTATTTATCAAATAAATATGTACATGATGTATTGATGCTGTAAGACTGCTTATTGTTTTGTTTTGTTAGTAATGATGTTTTTTTTTTTTCTTATGGTGTTAAAGTTTAGTTGTATTATAAATGTTGTTATGTTGTATTTAACTTAAGTTAATTTTAATTTGTTTTGAATCAATATGACAAAACGGATAATTACTAAGTAAATTTTTTAAGACACAAGATTTCAAATAATACATGAAAGCGTAATAGGAAACATAACGTAACAAACTGGGTCTAAGTATAGATAGCAACTGTGCACACTGCCTGCACAGCTCTCCAAAGTTTGGATGCGTCAATAAGTCGTGGAAGCTATAACTGCACGGCCCATAGCGCAACCAGTTCACGAGTAATGGCCAAGAAAATGTGCAAACTTACTAACCGGATTCTGTTTCCTGAACGTAGCTACTCTCTTTTATATTTTTTAATTAAATTTCTTTACAAATCTCGTTAATCATCGTGCATTTTCCATATCGATTCGTTTTTTAAGATTTCCTCTTTATTCGTGTGGATTATTTTTTTCGTGCATTAGGCGGGGACTAAGTACGTCAAGTTCATTCTTGATCAAATCAAATCAAATCATTTATTTCTTTGCAAATATGGGTAATTGGTACATAGATGTTTTCTTATATAATATAGTCCTCCATATTCTACCGTCTTATAGGCATGCAAATAATATTCAATTCTAAAATCAATTAATTGTATTGATACCGAACAAATTTAGATGTAAAAACATTAGAATTACAAAAAATAAAAATTAATATGTCAGCAGTAAAAATTAATCAGTAATGTCAAACAGAATGATGCGTATGTCAATAAGAAGGATAAATAAAATGTCAGAATAGTTAAATGTATGTCAATCTGTCAATCATAATAATAATAGTTTGTCAATCAGTACAGCGATTTATCATTAAGGAAATCGTCAATGGTGTAATAACATTTCTCAATTAACATTTGGTTCAGAGCCTTTTTAAACTTTATTACAGTCATATTTTTTATAATATCAGGTACTTTATTATAAATGCGTGGGGCGATACCAAAAAAAACTTTTCTGCATTAGTGCGGTTTTACATTTGACTTGACATATTTGGTTTACATATTGACTTCGTATCGGATTTTTTCTAACTGCCGACAGTTTTTCAAATAATTGTGGATTATTTTTTACAAATAGGGCTGTTTCCAAAATGTACAAAGAAGGAAAAGTTAAAATTTTTAAAGATTTGAAATAGGGAAGACAGCTATCAGTGTTTTAAGACCGCACATTGACCTTATACATCGCTTCTGCATTCTAAATACTAGTTCCTTATCGGTAGACTGTCCCCAGAAAATAACACCATACCGCAAAACAGAGGCAACAAGTCCATGGTAGGCTGCTAAAAGAGCCTGACTGTTGACTTTTTTTGAAAGTTGACGGAGAGCATACGCAGATTTGCTGACTTTTTGGCATACAACTTCAATATGAGGTTTCCAAGTCAGTTTGCTGTCGATCACTATACCTAAAAACTTCGCCTGATTTTCTTCTGCAATATTGCAGCCTTGGTAAGCAATATTAAGTTTTGGGTTTTCACTGCGTTGATGAAATTGCATTATTTTTGTCTTACTTAGGTTTATTACTAAATTATTATTGTTTAACCAATGAATTATGTCACTTAAACAGCTATTTATGTCCTGTTCGTAATTATTATGATTTGTACATTTAACCACAGCTGTACTGTCATCCGCAAAGAGAACCATTTTGTTTGTTGTTACTTTCGGGAGATCGTTAATATATATTAAAAAAAAGCGGTGGTCCCAGTACGCTACCCTGTGGAACACCATATTTTACGAGCCTTGGTTTAGATGTATATATGGTTTCTATTTTACTCTTCGGACAAATTCTAGAAATTTCTGTAAATTGAAGTCTATTACTTAGGTACGATTCTATCAACTGAAGGATGTTCCCTCTAACTCCGTAACTATGTAGCTTGTGTAACAGAATTTTATGATCCACATAGTCAAAGGCTTTGGTCATATCAGTGTAGATAGCACATATTGGATTTCTCTTATCCACAGATGACATGATGTTTGTTAGTAGGTCGAAGAGTGCCATATTAACTGTAGTGTTCTTACGGAACCCCTTTTGTTCTTTACAAAATAATTGATATTTTTCGAAATAAGCGTAAATAGAGTTATAGATTACCTTCTCAAAAATTTTAGAAAAAATTGGAATTTTTGCTACAGGTCTATAGTTTTTCAAATCTGCTTTGTTATCTTTTTTGAACAATGGTTTTATAACAACTGTTTTTAGTTTGTCTCGGAATATGCCATCAGCAATACATGAGTTAATTATGTGCGCTAATGGAGGTGCTATTACTTCTTTAGTGAATTTTATGACTTTTGTATGAACGCCATCGTATCCAACAGTGTTTGTGTTTTTTAGGCTATCAATAATTTTTATAATATCATCAGTTGTAACAGGTTGCATAAATAGGGAATTTAATGTCTGATCGTTTGAATTAGTATTTTTTATCGTGATGTCAGTTTTGGCATTATTTTCAATTTCATCAATAAAATAATTATTAAATTCATTTGCAATGTCAGTGGGAAGTCTAAACGACAGATTACCTCGGTTTACGCACAGAATTGGCTCTTTTGGCAGACACAATTTGGTTTTATTTATCATTTGCCAGGTAGCCTTCGATTTGTTTTTAGCGGTGTTTATAAAGTGATTATTCTGTGCTCTTTGAGTTAGTTTCATAATTTTTCTATAAAGTTTGGAATAGTTTTGAAAACTTTTTTTACGCAATGAGTCAGAATTTAATCTATATGACCAGAGCAACTGTCTTTGTTTTTTGCTACACATTTTTATTCCACGAGATATCCATTTTGTTTCCTTGTTGGTTTTGATGGTTATAATTTTTTCCGGAAAACATAATGCATAAAAAAGAGAGAAATCGTCCATGAAACTATTAAAAGCTTGGTTTGCGTCTTGTGCATCAAAAACTTGTACAAACGATAGACAGCTAAGATGTGTTTTGAAAGTTACTAAATTACTCATGCTTATGTCCTGCTTTTTAGTTTTCCAAAACTGAAGTTTACAGGTTTTGTTAATTGGTATTTTAAGGATTTGAGATGTATGATCCGAAAGGACCAAATCTACAACTTCAGCTTTGCAGTAGTTCCTGTAGTTGTGTGCAAAATTATCAATACAGGTGTGACTACTTAACCTTGTAGGAGTATAAAAAGCTAGTTTTAGATTATACTTCATAAGAAATAATTCTAATTCTAATGTAGACTTGTTTCGTTTTAAAACATCAATATTAAAATCACCACACAAGACAATTTTCTTATTTAGAGAAGCACACACCTTAGTCAATATATAATCCAATTTTTCATAAAATATATACAAATAATAATAATTTTATGAGCTATTATGTCTACAGCGCAGCATTCAAAAATCCCCGAAACTGATTGTTTTGAAATTTCCGGCATTTCTTTAAACTGCAGTCCTACTCTGACGAAAATACACGCTCCTCCTCTCTTTGTATTTCTAGAAAAGAATGCCGCTGGACAGAAATTTGGAATGTGTAATACATCCTCATAACCCGTTTGTATGAAGTGCTCTGTGACGCAAAGAACATCTATAACGGTTGCTCTGTCGGATAATTCTTCTAGCTTTACAGTCAGACTATCTGCTTTATTTATTAATCCAGCTATGTTCTGATGTAGAATAGTAAGATATTTAAAGAAAAAACTGAGTATTTACTTGTGAATCTGGAGAACAACTATTTTGATTCTGAGGGAGGCAGTTAACTTCTGAGTGTGTAGTAGTTAGGCTGCTTAGGTCAAATATAAGGTCTCGCAAATCTGATACAACAATCTCTAAACTACAATTATTTAAAGTTCCATATTTTTTACTATAAGTTTCGTATTCATACGGTAGATTAAGATTTGAGTCTAGTAAATACGCATAATTACATGTATTTATATCTAAATAAAGAAGGTTATTAAATGTTTCTACACGGCTATTAAACATTATGTTGGAATCTGACATATATTTAAAGGTCGGTAAACAAATTATAAAGTTTGTGTGATTTAAAGGTAACAATTTTTCCCTAATAAACATGACAAGTTCTAAATAATTATTCGTTTTGCGAAAATCTTCCTCGCCAATGTAAATAACACAATAGTCCCAGTGCGTAAAGTTTTGTACCTTTCTTTCAATTTTATCAAGAATTTGTGACAATCCACATGTAGGTTTACGATAGTGACAGATTTCAAAGTTACACAAATTAGTTCTCTCGGCAATTGTATATAGTCTATTCGACGTTTCGCTGCTAATCAGACATATTTTGTTTTTCGTGGAAAGATGTGCTTCTTGCGACGATTTTGGTTTCTCCAGTGGGTTTTCACTGAACACAGGCGGCTGTATCGAAGATGTATTGGATGGAATCTGAGTCCTCGAAACACCTTTCTTCTTGACCGATTTGGGTTTAGGCGTCCGAATAGTGTTCTCGCCTGTACAGACTTTTTTATAATTATCTATAACATTTTTACATTTTTCTAATTCTCGCTTTAAGGTAGTGTTTTCTAGGTTTAAGTTGGTTACTTCTTGATTCGCGATTAGTAACTCTTCTTGTAAAAGATTTATTTTATCATAAAGCTCTTTATTGTTTTGTGATTCGTTGATAGACGTATTTTGTAAACTCAACATAGTTGCGTCAAAGAGGGACTGGTTTGATGATAAATCACACAGCGAACTTGATCGTTGTGGTTTTCTAAATGTTATATTATTTTCAATTGGTTCGTTCTCCATTGTAATGTCGTTAGTCACTGTTGTTTGTATCAATCTGAGTCAAGTCTCGGTCAAGTCGGTGAGAGACAGCTGATATACTTACTTAATCTGTTTTTAAGATCACAAAAACTATCACAGTTCGCCAGACGCGAACTCGCAACCTCTTGCGTACCAGGCAAACCTTATCGCACCTCGACTACATGCACTTGATGTGCCTCCCATACGGCTAAGCGGTGTTCCTCTTGAGCGAGTGGAACATTTTTAGTACTTGGGTACCTTGGTCACCACTGACCTTAGAGACAATGCTGACATTAATAAAGAAATAAATAAAATAAATATAAATATTGCTGAACATTACACACAGCACCATCTAGTGCCACACTAAGCAAGGCTTGTGTCGTGGTCACCAGACAGTTGATATACTACATGTATGCTTTTTGTTTGTAAATACATACTTATTATATATATAAACATCCATGACTCGGAAACGAATGTCCATGCTCATCACACAAACATTTGCTCTTATCGGGATTCGAACCCGGGACCCTAAGAACGTAAGGCAGCCTCACTACCGCTGCGCCATTAAAAGTTGAGAGGGAACGGAGGGCTCTATCCGTACCCGCGAATATGACAGCCCGCAGGTTTGCTCGTTGTACTGCGGACCTAAAGGTAGAACATTCTGTACCACCTTCTACACTTGCAGCTAGCGCCGTATGGAGCCCTTCGTGTTCAATTCAAGAACTCGTTTCGAAAACTGATGGGGTTGCTGTGGCGTTGCAGTGCATCCGGTATGCTTGCGGCGGCGCGTGTAGATTGTTTTTAAGCAATAATGCGGAAGCGTGCAGCATCAATGGTGGCTCGCGTCATGGCAAGCCCTAACAGGGTTCTGAAAATGATTGCTGGCAGATTGGACTGTCCTTAGTGGTTCACTGCTGTCAGTTACATGTGTCACCGTATTGTGTTGTTTTCTAACACTTAGTTTTTAAGAAATATGTTACTAATCCTATATATATCAGCCTATATAAGCCTCCGCTCGAATTAAAGAATTTGAATTAAAAGTAATTTGCCCTTCGTAGACTATGCGAAGGCCTTCGATAGCATAAAACACTCCGAATTTTTTAAATCATTACAAAATCAGGAACTGGAACAGCAATATCAAAATATCTACCATAACAGCACCGCAAACATTAAGGGGCCGTCAGATCATGCGTTTTTTATACAAACGTAATACCAAAATAATATGATGAAATCAAACATATTCATTCATAAGGTAGTGTGTATGTATTTCGATTGGATTACAGAATATCTATGTTCCCAAATAAATATTTTGAAACGATAATGATATTAAGACGCGATATGAGGAATTTAAAAATGTCTATAGAAAAATTGTTTTCTCATAAATCAGTGTACATACAAAATATGAGAGCAGCGGTGGCCCAGTGGTGGCGGCCCCGACTTACGAACAATAAGTCGTGGGTTCGAACCCAGAGAGGCGCATTACTTTGTGTAATTTATTTCATCACCGCTGCTCTCACGGTGAAGGAAAACATCGTGAGGAAACCGGCATGTCCTAGAACCAAAAATTCGAAGACATGTGACATCTACCAATCCGCACTGCAACATTATAGGCTGATGATGATGATGATGATGATAGCTTCTCGTGGCGCGAACTTTGGTACAAAACTGAATATATCGAAGTGGGTTGGTAGTTGGTACTTATAACAAGAGTGAAAATATTGCAACGAATGAGAATCGAACTGACGAAGTCTGTCTTCCCAGTCCGTGGCTAAACTTCTGGGCTGGTCTTCTAGGTTACCGCCTAAATGCACTTATCTAAAATTCGCTGTTATATTCTGTTTCTCAATATTGTTGAAGGAACTTATTCCTAAAAAATAAATAATAATTATGTGTACCAAGGTAGTGCTTATAATTATTGTGTAGGTATTCTGCTATCGAGTAGGAAAGTGCTGTAGCTACCTACCTACCTACCAAAACAAACTCATATTGTTTATTATCAAGTGCCGTATGTACCATGTATGGTACCTATGTCCAACGCACGAACTCGCAACGCTTCGCAAGGATGAACGTTCACAATAGTAAATAGCGGTAATAAATGGGATTATCCTTTCTGAAAATTATGTGGGTATGCATAGTTGCGGTGATCCTACTGTTACAGTGCTAATATATCATGTCCTGCGTGAATCTGCTTCGCGGTTTTGTATGAGCACGTGATGTACCTAATGTAGGTTTTCCTAAATATTTCAGTAGGTATTTTAGTGTTCTTTTCGTGTGGTAAGAGCCTAACCTGGTGTATAGATGACGTCCCGAATGGCGTAGTGGTAGTGACGCTGCCTTACGTTCTTAGGGTCCTGGGTTCGAATCCCGGTAGGAGCAAATGTTTGTGTAATGAGCATGGACATTTGTTTCCGAGTCATGGATGTTTAAAGTATGTACCACAGTTCCACATATTTATTGAAGTTCCTAACTTTGAAATCCAAAAATAATCTAGTTCAAAGCTTGATCGTCATCTTCAACGTTTTTTCTAATGAACAACGATACATTATTCATTTGTTTTGGTACATACGAAGAGTTATTAGGGTAAGAGCAATGACCGCTACATAGTAAGTATATGATGCCTAATATTTCTCGACGGCTGTTAAGCCAAGTCAGAGACCCTAGGCGGTATAAAAACTATAAATATCGCTATAATAAATAAATATCGCTGGACATTACCACACAGCGCCACCTAGTGCCACACTGAGCAAAGCTTGTGTCGTGGACACTAGATAGTTGATATACTACATATATACTTTTTTGTTTGTAAATACATACTTATTATACATTAAGATATGACGGGTCAATGACCGCTTTTTCCATCTTAGCTAGCAGCAACTGTAATTTGGTTTTGTCACGTAATTAACCTTTACTGAAACAAGTGATAATCTATACATATAATAAAATCGTTGAGACCAAAAAATCTGTACATTGAAGATTTAAAAAAAAAACCGATCAGGGTGACTTAAAATAAGTAACTGAACATATTAAAACCATTTTTAAAATTCGTGTTTGTTTGTTTGTTTGACCGCGCATCATGTAAAAACTGCTGGAAGGATTTTGATGAAAACTTCACTGATCTATTTAAATAAACTCAGAATAACATTTAGGCTATAGAAATTACGTTTTTTTTTTTTGGAAAAAGGGGGTGAAAAGGGGGGGTAAAGTTTGTATGAAAAAAAAATTTTAGACTGTTCTAGATTCATGAAACTCAGAGTAAATACTTATTATTAAAAATAAAGAAATACCTGTTTCAGCATTTATATATATCTATATATCCAGAGACGTTAAAATGAGGGTTTTGTGTTTAAAATTAATAAACTTCATACACCTATATAATAAAATCCATTGAAGTGGAAACCTTTTGCAAGTTGCTGTAAATACTTAAAATCTAATACAGGTAAATGTAATTTCTCAATTTTCTTGAAATTTGATTTTTGAAGTGAATACGCTCAAAATAGCGGAACTCAAGAAAATCGGCTTTCCTCGGTATAAGTAGTTGGTAATACAGGGTGGAAACGGTAAACGGGGCAGTAAGGGGAGCTGCAGCCACACAAAAATGGTCTTAGGTAACAATCCGTAATTTGTTCACAAAATGTTTGTGTACAGATTTAATTAAAAAATGAAGTACAGTTAGCAAGAAAATTGCCATTTTACATAAAACATTTTTTTTTTATGCCAATCGATCTTCTTTCCGACACTAATCAAGAAGTTCTTCCAAACCAACCCAGGTTAGAGTACTCAAAAAGTCAGAAATCGCAAAGAAATAACTTTCAGCGGGGCAGTGTAGGGGAAATAGTTAGCCAGAAAATTGCTATTTTACACAAAACATTTTTTTGATGCCAATCATTGTTTTTTATTTTACATAAGACATAAAGCCGGAAAAGTTACAAATACATTACAAACGAGTACAAATCCGACTACCTACAAATAAAAAATGCTTTGTCCTGAAGGACTGTCTGATGGATCAACGCACAGCCTAAACCGCAGATTGTAGAAACCTGAAACTTGGAGGGTGTATTTTTTGTATAACATAGGCATACGATAAGAAAGAATTTTGAATTATACCCCTAAGAGGGTGAAAAGGGGGGGGGGCAAAGATTGTATGGGAAAAGATTTTGATATAAACTACAAGTTATTTTGATACATGTTTCAAAACCCAATGCGATTTTATTCCAAAAAGGTTGAACTCACATAAAAAATTGGTGCAAAATTGCAAATACTCTTTAAAATTGGAATGTCTCGAAAGTCACCGTAAAATATTAATACCGCATTTGAAGGTTTCTATGCTTTGAAGAGGTTGTGCACTTTAAGACACGGCGTCGCCGCGTCGTAGCGTAGGGACGTAGAGTTTGAAAGTTTAAATGGTAAGCAGTTGTAAGAGGTCCGCAACGGTTTACAGCAGCTATATCGTGTTGCGGCTCATTTAATGCACCTTGATGAGAACTGTAGGACTGTCATCGAGTGTCTAAGTATGAAGATGTAAAGCTGTCTTTGTAAACATGGTAATTTATTCTTATTCAAATAAATACGTTGTTAATCACAATTATTTGATTTTGAACAAAATTGCCCTTTTTTTTTTTTTTTTTTTTAAGGATGGGAAATCATCAAATGACCCCCCCCACTCTGGGCGGAGCGGGAGGGAGTGTCAGACTCTTACTGACTAAAAACCATCCATGTTCCTTCCTCGCCTTTTATGTTCCGGGGCCGCGGTATCTCTTTCGAACAGGCCCGCAACCCCGGCAGGCTTCGGCCCTTGCGGGCCCCTCTCTTTTTGCTGACACTCTTTGAGGCGCGCGTGGAACACGAACGCGCCGTCGACACGGCCTGTCGTCGTCGTTAGACGGCCGGACGGCCAGCTATTGCCCATAGCCAGCCGTCCACAGGCCCGCATCTACGGTGGCCGGTAGCCACCACGTGGCCCCCGACGCCCGTTGCGTCTCCCGCGGCGGCCGGGAAGAGAGGATCTCTCCCTCTCTCGTTCCGCCACCTCCTTCGCTAGCATAACTGCTTCGCAGAAGGAGGCGACGGCTTCCCATTCCGTCTCGCTCCGGACCATGGATTGAACCAGGGCCGGACGCGAGAGGTCGCCGCCGCCGATCGCCGCCACGAGGACACGGCGGAGCTCCGCCCACGCAGGGCAGACTTCCACCGTGTGCTCCACCGTGTCCTCCGGTCGATCCTCGCAGTGGAGACACCCGGGCGATTCCTCCCGCCCGATTCGGTGCAGGTACCTCCCGAAACATCCGTGTCCGGTGAGGACCTGCGTCAGGCGGAAGGTGAGGACGCCGTGGCGCCTCTCTAGCCACTCCTCAAAGAGGGGACTTACCGCCACTATCGTGGCGTGCCCTAACAAAATTGCCCTTGGGTACGTAAATTGACTTCAATGCATATCTAATGTATCTGTTATGGACCAGGTGATTAATGCGGGCATTATACATAATGTTCAAGCATTATGAATAATGCCTATCTCTATCGGGCTAAGTGATTAATACTATCTTAACTTCATTATTTTTCACATTGCACGGTCATTATTATATTGCTAAATGATAATTGGGCAATTTGATAATAAAGGTAAATTTGACGCGGTGTTAGGAAGGGGAGGGAGGCATGCATAGCGTGGCACGCTTTGACCAATCAGAGACCGCCATGCAGCGCGCGGCTCGTGCGGCTGACTTCAAGAGCTATTGTTTTTGTTTAGTTTTGCAATGTAAGCGAGTGTGTTAACACTGCATTACGAAATTAAGATTTATTTTGCCTGAATATGTTCCAGAGACAGAGATTTCGCTGAGAAAGTGTTGCAGAATCTCCTCTAAATGCGGAGGGCAAGGTTATAATATATGTTTATTTTCTCATCACAAACGTTTATAGTAGATGTGGTTGTAAAAATGGTTGGAAGTCTGATAATGTAGTTGTCGCCAAGCCAAAAAGGGCAAAGGCAAAGGCTCGTGGTTAAATAATAACAGCCACTCGGGTCGATCTTTAGGTTAAGCCGTGCTTGCCTAGGTTCGTCTGTGGATGGGTGACCACCCTTACATACCGAGTTTCTTTGTGCCTCGGAAAGTACGTTAAGCCATTGGTCCCGACTGTCATTTTTCTATCTTTGACAGTCGTTACAGGTAGTCAGTGGTCCCAAAAGTCTGACACCAGTCTTACCAAGTGGTATCGTTTTCCTAGAGTTTACTGGGTTGTGGAGGTCAGATAGGCAGTCGTTCCATGTAAAATGCTGGTATTCAGCTGCATCCGGTTAGACTGGAAGCCGTCCCCAACATAGTTGGGAAAAGGCTAGGCAGATGATGAGTAGGATAAGTAGGATATATATAGTAGGATAATAATAAGTCATTTCTATAAAACAATATTAGACATAGACATGTTGCAAAATTTTCGATTTTTTAATATGTTTTATGTGTTATTTTTAATATGATTTGATTAATCCTAATAATGAGTCTGATTATTTCAATGGTTCAATATTTATGATCATAACAATAAAGAAATAGTAATTAAATATGTTTGTATTACTCTGCCCAAATGGTGATGGACAAAATGTATAATGCCCGGTCAATTTGATTATTTGAACAATTCTTATCAAATTGCACTCTTATATTGGCCATTTTTCATAATGACCGGGCATTATGTATAATGCCCAATTCATCACTTGGTCCATAACATATCTAATGATCATGTACCGGGCGCGCATTTTCATTATGCGGAAGGATGTGTGTGATGTGCTCTTTGAAAATTGTATTATAGGTGCTTACGACCCACTCTCTGTAACCCTCTCTTTCCCTTATGTGACGCAGACGAAGTTGCGCGGGTCAGCTTGTTTATACAATACGCACAGTCGCACATGAATCCGAAAAATCAGAGGTGCGTGTGTTAGAATCGATTACCAATTCAATTCGAGTACGAATTATGACGGTCAGGAATTTAGAACCATTCTTTAAGCAGTAGGTAACATATGAGACATTATAGTGATGACGACCCGAATGGCGCAGCGGTAGTGAGGCTGCCTTACGTTCTTGGAGTCCCGCGGCGGGTTCGAATCCCGGTAAGAGCAAATGTTTGTGTGATGAGCATGGACGTTGTTGTTTCCGAGTCATGGATTATGTATAACAAGTATGTACCTATTTACAAACAAAGTCTACGTAGTATCTGGTGTCCACGACACAAGCCTCGTTCCTTAGTGTGGCACTAGATGGCGCTGTGTGTTATGTCCAGCGATATTAATTTATTTATAGGTATCTAATCAAATATCTAGGTAACCACGTATCATACGGATGGTGCATGGTCATCACCTATCTGATGAGACATGTTTAGACACACGCTTTTTTTTCCAGTGGGTGCCACTGCTTGTTTTAGCTTGCAGTAATCGCAGTGGATGACAAAACTGAGGTGAACTTTCTCTTGGAAAAACGCATTTTAGTCATTATCATTGTATAATCAAAACAAAGATATTTACCCTCAAAGATTTAATGACGGCTACGAATTCGCCCACTAACCCATTCTTTGGCAGTAGCAGAACTCAATAACGACTGGGATTCGAACCTAGAACCTCATTACAATCAGCAGTTACCTACGTTTGAAACCACCAAAAACAGACCAACGAGGTCATTGAGTGTAGGTTAGCATAGAAAGTGTACCTAAATGATTTATTGAAGCGGTAGATTCTTAGGCTTACCGGGGAACGTACTTACTCATCTCATGATAAGTTGCTGAAAAATCACTTATAAAAATGATTATTGGTAATAAAAACACTGATAACGACGGAAAACCCTTGCTTACCAAATAGCAAAAACGCACAGTGTGTCGGCTTTCTTGAGCTTGACCTACCTACTTAGTTAAAGTAGTTTTCAACCGACTTAAAAAAAGAGGAGGTTCTCAATTCGACCGTATTTTTTTTTTCAATACACTTCCTCGAAAACTTGTTCTTTTTGCACTAGGTACTATTAGTTTCAAAATGCAGTGTAGGTATTTCACACGCGTGCATTTTCCATGTTTTTTTCACACACGTGCAGAAAGTAAAATTGCCACAGATATATTGATACATATACTTAGTCCGAATTGGTTCATTGTATAATTTTAAAAAAACATTCACCTCTGACTATAAAGGGTGTGCTCTTCACGAAGCCGAAAGGCACTTGTTCTCCCCACCATTCCGATCATTTTTTTGTTCTACACCATACCTGGGAACCTTCTAGTTACGGAGATATGGGGGGTCAAAGTTACAACGTTTTGACAAGTTTTTGTCAGAGGTGAATGTTTTTTTTTTAATTTCGGAAAAGCGATCTACGTCTTTCTTCAATATTCATAAATGTTATGAACATTTTTTGAATATTCAAATTGTGTTTATAAATTCAATATCGGTGATAAACATGATTATTTTATTTTATTTCTACAAAAGTGTATTGAAAAACGTCGTTTGATACACGTGGACATTTGTTATTGCAGTTCTCGGCTCTAATAACACACTCGGGTTAACCGATTTTAATGATTCTTTTTGCAGCCCCATCACCTATGTGTAACAAAAGCAGTCTGATCCTTACAGCTTCAGCGGTTTCGACAAACCTGTCTCAATGCAGGTACCTTTTAAGGGCGTCCGCCGAAACGCACCTAGGTGTACAGAGCAGATGGGTGGCCGCTGTCAAAATATCCTTATAGAAGCCGTGACCGGCACACCTACACCATTTTTTATAAAAACTGAAACTTTTTTGTAAAAGTTAAAGAACAATTGGATATTATGAAAAGTGAATAGGTTTCAAATGCGTGCTAAACATCTGCTAAGTTACGTCATACTACCAGCGTGATTTTTTGATATTACATAATGGTATGTTGATTCCTGCCGGGGCTGCGGGACTGTTTGAAAGAGATACCGCGGCCCCAGAACATAAAGGGCGAGGAAGGAATATGGATGGGTTTTAGTCAGTAAAAGTCTGACAGTCTGACACAGTGGGAGAAGTTATTTGAGGATATTCCATCCGAAAAAAAGGTATGATGATTTACCTCCTCCACTGCCAGGTACCTACATATCGTTTGGTGAAAAACCCATACCATCTTTTTGTGTTCGATTTCTGGCTCGGTATATTGATTTCCCAAAAATCCGATGATGCACTTTTAATTTTCATCAAAATGGGGTTCGAGACTCCTTTGAGATTTTATAGCTATTCGTAGTAGTGTCGGATTCGACCATTCACGCCCACTAACAAAATTACTCTGTACACGTAAATTCTTTTATTTGTAAGACAGGTGACAGTCGATGTAATATTTTCTAAAATCTTTCACTGAATAGGACTCCCTTCTGGCTATCGCCTTCGCCTCGGTTATATAATAACCCGTCAACCTACGGTATAGCCATTAAGGTTCATTTTTGTGTGTGACTACTTTGGGAGTACTCAGTCCTGTTTGTATAGGTGCTAATTAAGTCCATGGGCGTCGCCCATTTTTGAAGTTCCATTGTTCGGAACCAGTACGGAACATTGCCGACAGAGCTCAAATATTCTGTCTTAAATTATCGGTACCTACAAGTTTATGGTTCTACAGCGTCGTGCGCATTTTATAGCTGGTATCAATACAAACAAGTATAGGTAATAAATAAGAGACACAATGTTCTAAAGTGTCACGTTTCCGAAATATGAGCTATCAAAGTTTAACTCCATTCACTGATGGTACCTATGCTATAGCACAACTTTATTTGATCAGACACGCATAAAACGGGTATGAAACAATAGCTGGCATCAATACGAACAAGTTTTGTATGAGAAAAAATGTTCTAAGTGCCAAGTGCCGAAATGTATGTCGTTAATATTGTGATCACTAGCACAACTAAAACGTGATGCTTTAGATTTTGTCTCAGAAAAAATCTTGTTCGTATTGATGCCAGCTTTCGGTTGATTGATGAAGCCGAATCTTATATAGGCTAAGTGAAGGCCAGCACGGGCTGGAAGGGGGGGTGTATTGTCCGATGGATCCCTCTCCTCCTAATTCCTGTAAAGATTATCTAGGCCAACCTCCAGCATAGCCAGACGGCTACCGCTTGCCTGCACAGGGCACTGGAGACGGAACCCGAACCATTGCACTCATCCAAGAACCGTGGATCCGCATGAATAGAATATGTGGCCTTGGTAACATTGGAGGTACGTTAATCCTCGATACACAAGGCACAGATAGGCCACGAACCTGCGCCTATATACCCAAAGGAATACCCACCACCACACTCACGCAATTATGTTCCAGAGATCTAACAGCCGTCAGGATCAAAACCGACGGTGATGCACCTGATATCGTCCTAGCCTCGGTATACATGCCTGGCGCGGATGAAGACTGCCCACCAAAGATGGCCGACCTGGTAAGGTATTGTGAAGAGGCCAACCTGGACCTGGTCATCTGCACGGACTCAAACGCCCATTACCCACTTTGGGGCTGCACCAAAGCCAACACTAGAGGTGAGTGAGGTACTATGCACATATTTGTTCCCCACTAACCTTAACATCGCGAATGTGCAGTGGAACACAAATGCTCGTCACTGGCCGTCTTCATTGACATAGAAGGCGCCTTTGACAAAACCATCTTCCATAGCATCAACGCAGCCCTCGAGAAACACGGGGTGGACCCAACCCTGCGTGGCTGGATCACAAATATGCTCCGACTGAGAGCGGTTCAAGTTATGGCAAACGACACCACTACAGCCATAGTGGCGAAGGGCTGCCCCCAAGGTGGAGTCCTCTCACTACTACTGTGGAACCTCGTAGTAGATAGCCTCATCAACCGCCTCAATAGCAGAGGCTACTACACGGTGGGCTATGCCGACGACCTGACTATAATAATAAACGGCACACATGAAAACACACTATGCAACCTTATGCGCCAGGCCCTAAGGATAGTAGAAGACTGGTGCAAGGAACACAAACTAGCAGTGAAACCCACCAAAACCGAACTCGTCCTCTTCACAAAGAAAAAGAAGCTGGCAACGTTGCAACTACCAAGCTTCTTTGTGACAACCCTAAGCCTATCGAAACCAATTACCTGGGTATCTATTTGGACAAACAGCTTAACTGGGCAAAACACACGGATTACATCATCACAAAAGCCAGTATATCCCTCTGGCAATGCAAGAGACTCCTCGGGACAGACAATTTTGGGGCCTAAGCCCCAAAATCACCTACACCACAGTTATCCGACCAATTATCACATACGGGTCTTTAGTATGGTGGCCCAGGACCAACCTAAAAACGACCCAAAAGGACCTTGAGAAGCTACAAAGGTTTGCCTGCGTGGCAATCACCGGCAGCATGAGAACATCACTACAGGTGATGCTGGGGCTACCACCCCTACACCTCGTCGTAAGAGAGGAGGCGGCCGTAGCGATTTTCAGACTCGTGTTAGCCGGCACCCAGTAACGACTCTAGAATAAAACATACACGCATCAAAGAAGATGCAATCAAAGAACAACCGATGATGGCATCTCCAATCGACAGAACTCTGAAAACTCACTGCTTCAAAAAACACTACAATATAGAGCTCATAGAGTTGTGCGACTACTCAGGCACAAAAGAGCTAAGAATCTACACTGATGGGTCAAAAACCAACGATGGGACAGGCGTCGGGGTGTTCTCCGACGACCTCAACATTAAAAAATATCAAAATCTCTTGGAAGGTTCAACTCTGTCTACCAAGAGTGTGTAGGCATTATTCAAGCAGCACACGCTATAGAGGCCAGGGAGGTTACGGATACCAACATTCGTATACTCTCGGACAGTGCCCAGTCCTTCAATCCCTAAAGAGTAACCAGATCACGTCGAGACTAGTACTAGAATGCCACAAGGCCCTAGAACGAATCACGCTGTTGAATCACAACACGGTAACGCTGCAATAGGTTAGAGGACACAGTGGATCACTCGGCAATGATGCGGCAGATGAACTTGCCAGAAGAGGATCCAGCACAAAACCCTACGAACCCTAACCCATTGTGCCCATTCCCCTCAAGCAGCTGAGGAACTGGTTAAAAGATCACACCCGATGGAGGGAGGTGGGCTGGTTGGAGTAATCGGCCACCATGGCTCACGCACCACCGTCCATTTCAAGGACTACTTGCGGAAACCTAAACCCCCATGATGATGATGATGATGATGGAATCCTGGAGAAATAGAGAGAACTTTCACATTTAATATGCACACTAGAAGCGATTTGGGTAGTTTTAGGAAGTGTACTTTCTCGAAGTGATCCCATTTCAATTTGATGAAGATCTGATGAAAAACTTCCGAGATAGGCAATGGAACTATAGGATAAATGATAGCAAATGTATTGGGATTGCTGAAATCTCATATCTGTCTATTGTTCATAACAGAAAATCACGCCAGTACGCTGTGAAAGGGTAAGCACATGTGAACCACTAAAAAGTGAAAAATAATTACTTTTTTACAAAAAATTTAACCGACTTCAGAGAAAACAAAAAAGTGAAAAATAACTTTAGCTTCAGTAGTAGGTAACAAAAAAACTAAATCAGTCAAACAAAGGTCACCGATTTCTGAAGCTAGTTATTTTTCACTTCTTTGTTCTCTCTGAAATCGGTTTTACTTTTTGTAATAGTGCATTACAAGTGTGTTGGGCCTACTGGGGATACCACAAATAAGTTTGAGTGGACTTTGTATTTATATACATATAGCATACATATAGCATACGAGCAAAGAGTAATACTCTTTGCTCGTATGCTAAAACTATTTCTACAAAAAACTGATAAGGGACAAAAAAAATAAAGAAAACATTTAAATAAAACAGGTACATTTTATTGAAAAAAATATGTACACAGCAAAACAAATAAATAATCTTATATTGTATATTAGTCTATAAAACATTAATTTCATTGAAATAAAATACTATACATAACTACATTAAGATTATGTACATAATACCATCTCACAGGGAAGTGCTATCAGACTATAATATAATAAACAATATCCATTTAACATTTAAATACTATGTCGATATTTGGAGTCACATTTATTAGTTAGGAAAAATTTAAGTGGAATTCCTAAATTACGATAAAATACGATAGGTATATAAAACAGTAAGCTATGATAATTCTTGATATATTCATCGGACACCCAAAGATCACAATAAAGTAATTTTGCACATTGATAAATGTAACAATGACTGTTGATAACAAATTACCTATCAAAATGTACTCATGGCATGACCTATTAGTTAACATTACCTAGATTTTTTAACTTTTCTTATCTAAAAATTATTGTGATTAAAAAGCATTTTAGAAATGATTTAAAATAATCTCCCTTGTACCACAAATCAAAGTGTTTATCAATTAAGCGACACTTAGAAATATCTTAAATTTATATAAATAAAACAGAAATAATGAGATGATGAGAGTAATTCCTAAACGTGTGCTAACATGTGATTGTCGCTGTGATGTCCTACTATCGATGTAACACAAACGTTCAATGCCATTCATTACATGATAACTATTTTTGTATAATTATGTAGGCCTACAATAATTCAAGATTAGTTTTTAAAATTGCATACAAAATGTATAAATAGGTCTGCTGTATTTTTTCTACGACACAACATAGCAATATTTATATATGTATAGATAAAATCTGACTGCTTATTATCAAAAATCTTTTCGTATTTCCCATTTAAATAATTGTATCATTTTTACTATTTCTAAAGTATTAACAAAAGTATAAAATTATTAACGCAAACAAGTAGCACAATGTCGAAACTAATATGTACTTATTCATTACTCAACCGATACAGTGCCGACGCGGCGCGCGCCGGCACTCGCCAGGCCTGTGTTATTGTCAATTATCTCATCTATAATATCTACATTTTAATATGCTCAATATTTTGACTAGAAATCATGTTATACTTATTATTTTCTAACAAAACACATAAAATTTACAAGATATATAGCATAATTTCTTATCAATTTACAGTTCACTAAAATTGTACAATACATCGATGACAGGTGTGGAATTTCAATAATTTCTTTAATATCGAGAGAAACCTACTTAAAGTATGACCTTCACTTACTCTAATACATATAATGTGAAACAACAATGATTTTAAATCATGATCGCAACACCTAAACAATGCACATTTATAATTTAATATCAAACTGTGATAAATCACTGCGTATCTCGTCAATAGAATGGAAATATAATAATTTGCATATTTTTAGGAACATCTAATGTCTAGAAGGAATTTTGATCCAAAGATGACACGTTTCGAACACAAACTTTACGAACATTATATACAGTGATCCCAATTAAACGATAGGTAATACGGAATGGTATATAATCACTGAACGGTATATTAAATATACAAGCTGGAAATAAAACACAAGTCTTTAACATAATGAATCTCAACAGCATTGTTCTAACTAACGTCTATAAATTAAAAATTGTAAAATAATAAATGTCGTTGTGATGTTTTAAGAGATGAAAAGTAATTTTGCAAACAAACCACTTTATTTGTGTGATTTCTGTTACGTCATCCCAAGTAGCCAGTCTCAAACTGTTAGATCTCGCGTTATAATATACTTTATATTTTATAATATTTAAATCTACATAACGTCTGAATAAGGCGGACTCTGTACCACATTCCTACACCGAATGAGTGGCTCACTGAACGATCAACTTGATACTAACACGCTATATCACCGGCAACAAAAGAATTTTGATTAGGTAGGTTGTTAATAAAAGTTGAATATTCAGTCCGCCTGATTTAGAAGAAGGGCGCTAACAGTGTGTGTCCGAGTTCCGTCATCGCGAGCTGCGCAGCCTGGTGCCGTCTCCCGACGCGTTCGGACTGGGCGCTATCTTCGCCGGATTCTTCTTGTGATGCCTGTCTCTACTCCTCGCCTTCTTGGCACGGCGCGGCGCGTCCGTGACGTCATCTTCGTCAACGATCGGCTCCGCGCTGTCGTCCCGGTCGCCTGAGCTCTCGCTCTTCTTGTCGAGTTCCGCCATCGCTTCCTGAATCGCATTCTCGAGTAATGTGTTCAGTTTTCTACTCCTGTTATAAGTAAACGGTAGTTATTTAGTCATCTACGCACGAGAGGGATCCGTATTGTGGATATTAGCAGCCTCACCGCGCGACAAAATTTAACAGAAATCTCAGGTTGGGTTAATATTACAAATGTGTCGAACAAAATTAAATCTTTAGACGTACATAAATGATGGCGAGCAACGCAACTACGACTAAACTCTCGTCGAAAATCATACGGGGAAACTATGGGGATCTCTATCAGCAACAATAAGTAATAATAATCAGTAAGTAATACAAATGATCGGCTAGTCTGCGGGCGGGTCGCGGGTGGTATGTGTGTGTGCGCGACTCACTTCCGGTGCTTGGTGCGCGCGGCGTGGTGCAGGTCCAGGCCCTCGGACAGCGTCAGCAGGCGCGCCTGCGGGAGCGCCGCGTGGCCCGCCGCGCCGCACCAGCGCACCGCCCAGCGGCCGCCCGGCAGGCGCGCGCGCAGGTGTCCCGGCCACGACGAGTGCCCCCGCGCCGGGCCCCACACCACGTCGCCCACCGCGAACGTGCGCAAGCGACCGCTCTCACTCCCCGCACTCTCCGCACTCTCCGCACTCTCCGCGCTCTGCGCATCTACCGAGCGAGCACAGCTGTTAGGCGGGTCCGGCGCGGACATAGAGAGAACCTCCACCGCACTCCGCCACCGACGATCGGCTCGTCGTGATATAAAAGCACGCCCGCGCGAACGTTGCCGATTGACACAGTGCGAACTCGAAATGCTACGGTTACGTAGAAGTAGCAGCGAGGATTCACAAAGCATTCGACGGCGGTAGTTGAAAACTCCGCAAGTTTATTAGTCGTACAGTAATTTTAACTAAGACGTGCATGGAAAAAATACAGTACATATTGTTCGATATTTAGGATCTATTTTATTAATATTTAATTTTTTTATTGTCTGGTACGAATGTATATGTATTTCTCCCACTACACTTGAAAGGAAGGTACGTTTTCGTAGTAATGAGAATTGGTGCTTTACTTACAATGATGGACAGATGAAATGATGATGGCTTACAATGATGCGTTAGTAATGGAATCCCAATTTTTGTACCAATTTGTTACTTCGAATGTGGTGCAATGGAAAGCGACAGAAAGCCGGGTGAGAACGTTTGCACGCTGCACATCGCTGATTTATTCTGATTAGTTTCCAGTGCACCCTTTATTAACAGCTGTATCTTGTATTAACCCAACCAAAAGAAAACCAATGACCAATAGTATCGCATTATGTAGAAGCTGAAATATACCACAATACACATCATTAAGACGTATTCGTTGACAAACACTCTACAAACATATACAATTTAGTAAGTCCGCTTGCAGAGAGTCAATCCAAAACCAATACAAGACACAACATTATGGTAAATTTTGAATTTTGTTAGCTGTGACTAAAGCGTGAAATGGTTCTGGATATTTATTAGTAAAGAGGCAGTAAACTTGATGGCCGCACATTGATAGATAATATGTAAAGGAAACGTAAGATAGATCAAGAATTTTATGAACAAAAAAGAGAATTACTAACAATAAATTCATAAAAATGCAAATTTTGACGACTATTTTACTTTTATTGCTGTAAACAAAAAGGGGAACGTTTATTAAAATAAATTTAATTTACTTCGATTCTTAGAAATAATTTATTTATTTATACATACTACGAGTCACTAAACATTAAATATGATACACAAAAGCTAGTTTGTAATTTTGATAATTGATTAAGTTGCTGTGAATGAGACAAATGAATTTAAAGTGTATGGAGCACACTGAAACTAACAAATAGAATTGCCCGCCAAAGTGCATTATGTTTAACATTTATAGCAAAGAGTCCAAAGCATAGCACAGAAAAAAATGATAAGAAGTTCACTTACCATCGCCAGAACCGATATTATGTCTGTCATATACTTTCGGCATAGACGAGTCTGAACTCGTACCCGAAAGGGGGTAATGTCTTGACTGTGTTTTATCTGGAGAACTCATACCCATAGATTCGTAACTTGCATCCTTTTGTAGTCCATGTACCATATTATAATTAGCTGTCCTCATTATTTTGTCGGGCCTGTATGTGGTTGGGTCTCCAAAGTCATTCTTTCTCTTGTACGTCTGAGTCCGCTCATAATAGTTAGAGGTCATCGGCATGACTTGTTGATTGCTCATTGGCGAAGAGCCCATGTTTTGATTGAAGTGCATGTCGGTAGACTCGACTGGGTTGTGCGAGCGGCTTTGTCGCATCATGGGCGTGTTTGATATCATGCCTGGAATATACAAAATTTAAACTTGTACTACTTAAACTGATTTTTTTTTCTGCGTACGCTGAAAGTAATAGCACACCTGTTAGATTTTATACAACGAGCAGTCTTGCCTATCTAACAAAATAATGACCATTATGATTCATTAGTATCATGATAGTTTATGTTATTATGATTACACAGAGGCGTTTGACTGTGTAGGTGTATGACGGTCTCCTATCCTTGCGGATAGAACCGTTTGTATAACAGAAATACATAATGCATATTTCACTTATAGAGAGAAACACATGTTTAAATAAAATAATATTGTTGCCTTCCCAAGTTCTTTTAAAACTTCGAAAAGGGGTATCTCAAGGCAGCTTCTTGTGTCCTGTTCTATTTCAAGTTTATGATAGATGCCAGCTCAGAGCAGAATGCATGCAGCTGAGATGAGAATGTAATCATCAGGAATATGTTACGGTTGCAAACAATTAGCTGTCAGTTTTTTTTATAAAAATATGATTTAAATAACGCTTAGGAATACAAAAATATTTCTTCAAAGAATATCAAGCGGTTGTATATTCCTGGGGAAAAATGTTTATTTGAATAACGGAAATAAATGAAGATGTAAAGGTACACATAACTCACTTTGCGTGTCCGAGTCAGAGTTGAAGTCGTTCCGTGTCACGGGCCAGGCGTGCTCACGCGATTCTGCCATATCTTGCTCACTGCTCGACACGCACTGTACCATAGCCTGGAAACAATTGTCAAAACATTTACAAACATGTTTTTTTTTTTAATAAATAGGAGTTCAATCTTATATTTTAATCGAAAGAGAGGCCTTTACTCTGCAATGGGATAATTTGGGCTGAATTATTATTTCAAATCATCTCAAATTTAACTTTTCGGGTAAAATGCGTGCTGCAGGTCATCCCGGCTCTGGTTCCCACCACGTTTAAACGGTAAATGACATGTATACAATAATGTTTATCAAATCTATGACGGCTATCACTTGATATCCAGCTATATTTGATATCCAGCATTGCAAAGCAATATTGGAAGAAAGAAAAATATAGAAAGTAGTATTACCGAGGAGCTAGCATCCGCAGGCTCGGGCGACTTGGTGGTGGTGTCGGCGTAGTTAGCCTGCGTGGACAGGCAGCGCGCCGCGTACAGGCGCGGACTGCCTGCCGCCTCCAGCGCACCCAGCGGACTGCGGGGACCATACACACTCTTATTTATGTGAACATGTTTATTTTATAAGCGGAACTAAATGAAGATGTCAAGGTACATATAATTCACTCGCAAGTTATGAGCGATTACATTTTGGTTTGGTTCGTCGTCGTCATTTAAATAATAAATCTATTGATAGTATTTTTCAGAACAAACTGATGGTTTTAATCAACTTAAAAGTTTGGTGTCTTTTGAAAAACTAACCGAGATTCAAAATGAGTCATATTTTAGAAATGTAATACTTATTTAAAATGTAAGTAGACACTTTGACAGCTATTCTCAATTAGTATCAATTTTGATCAATCCTATTTTGGAGTTATAATTTTGAAGAGTACCAAATGGGTGTCAAAACATATGGGAGTGTCACCTGTGCGTGGTGGTGTCGGGCGGACTGGCCACGTGCGCCGCGCCGCGCGTCTGTGTGGACACGGAGTGGCGCACGTACGTGTCCGTGTCCGCGCTGTCGGGCGGAGACTCGACAACCCTCCTCCCCTTCTGATGCGCCATCGGTTTGTTCCCCAACAAAACATTCGGATCTATGCTCAATCTCGACGTGTTCCCGCCCTGCAGGTTCGTCGTTATCGACGACATCTGCGTGTTATGAGAGTTCGAAACGAGAGTAGTCTGCTGCTGCACTATCGTTGTGTTCTGGTGCACGAATGTTGAATTTCCCCGGTTGCTCGATCCGGACGATAGGGACACTTGTTTTGGAGATAGAGGAACCATCAACGTTTGTCCCATTTGATTGGTCTGTATGAACTCTTGTGTCTGTAAATTATTAGATCTGACTTGCTGGTTATTGAACGCCACGTTGGTTGGACTCAAATTGGCAAGCAAGGGACTGAGCTGACCATTGAAGTTTGGACTATTCATCATCACTTGGCTATTCGGAGATATGAATTGGGCTCCTGGGCTATGCTGTGATTGTATTATTTTGCCTTGTTGGTTTTGAGCTCGCAATACGACTCCACCATTTGTGCTCGCCGCAAAAACTCCAGGATTTTGAACAGGTGTCAAAACGTTTTGGCCATTTACTGTTTGTAACTGTAATTGCATAGGCATTCCTGAGGAGTTATCTGGAATGATAGCCGTGCCGTCTGCCGTCATCATCATGCCGCCGAGGTTAGGCACGATGAACTGTTGGAACGCGGGGAAGTTAGGGACCACTCCGCTAGCGTTGTTTATGAGGTTGACGGGCTGAAGTAGGTTAATTTGTTGAGATGGAGAAGTGTTCGTAATTATTTGCTGGGATCCAAAGTTGTTAGTGTTCCCTTGTCCATTCATGACAATGTGTGCTGGTGTTCCAGATTTCCCCGGAACTATCGTCAACGCTTGCAACATTGGTGTTGGCGATATGTTATTATTTGGAGATAATTGAAAACCACGCGGCGAAAATTGAGGACTAGTATTATGTTGAGGTGAGGTGTGGTGAACCATAATATTGTTGGGATTTTGTTGCGGAGCAGTAATTTGTAAAACGTTAGTAATATTTGATTGGTTCTTCTTTTTCTTACTTCGCTTTTTCAAACTTTCCGGCGATAGCATAGCTACACCTTGTACGAAACTATGTTGATTCTTCATATCAATTTGTCGTGAATTGTCATTTGGTGACTGACCGGACACAATACCTCCTGCAACTATTTGTGGCATAACATTATTCTGTTGCATGACTTGTCCGTCTACAGACATCATGGGTGGCTGGATGACAAACGGAGCCGGCATTGCGTTCACTACTACCGTTGGTTGGTTCACCATGGGTTGCATTCCGCCCACTGCAGGCACTACTTGTGTCACAGATGTGGTCACATTGCTCATGTTGCCCTGCATCGACGACATAGCTGTCGAAGTTTTTGGCGGAGGTGGCGGCATTTGATTATTAGATACCATAATCTGGCCAGTTGATGATATCAATATTTGACCGGGCGTTGCTGATCTTCTGTTCACTTGCGACAAGGACATTGAATGCGTGCCGCTTGTTTCCAGTTTCGATGGTAAACTACCGATAACATTCTGTACCATCTCGAGCGGCGATTTAGAAATCATATTCTGCGCGGTAGTACCAGCTATATGCAATGGATAACTTGTTGGTAAATTAACAGAATTAATAAATGGATCTGGCTGATTATTTGGAATGGCATATGTTGTAGCCAGATTTACACTCGGCGGAGGAGGAGGTCGAATAAAATTTGCTTGGGATGCATTTATGGATGTAGTGGCGGTGTTGGCTTTTCCCGCTAAAACTGAGGTGACTGTATCTCGCGTAACGGAAAATCCACTCGCCATAGTAGTGACAAAGGTCTGTACGTAACAAGCTTGTATGAGCGTGTGTGCGGGCCCGCCGCCCAGGTGAGGCGGGGGACAGTACCCAGGCATCGTATTCTCTATCCTCCTTCTCGGCTCTAACCTATACAACTCTTGTGAGGGCTTTAAACCCGGTTTAACACCAACCATTGATATGTTATCAACTTCCATGAGATTTTTATTGACATTATGATTTGATATGAAATGCATCACTTGAGTTCCAGTCATGGACTGGTTACTGTTAGGATGCCCAGGTGAGTTATAGGGGTACACTTGATTGCTGCCAGGTGTGGAAGGGTTACTAAAGTTATCTCTGCAAGAGCCAGAGTTTGAATAAGCTGGACTAGGCATGGGGTAGTTGCAATTGGACTGCATTTGTGAGCTGCTGCTGCCACTGCTATGCGGCGTGTCGGTACTGCGCGAGCTGCTGGACAGTGTGGGCGAGGGCTCGGGCGGCGGGAGAGTCTCCGGGACGTTGCTGGTGCTCACCGTGGCCGCTTGGATAGGCCCGCAGTTGTCATTCACCATAGGACTCCTCTCTATGAACGTCGATGACGTCACCGGGTTGTCCTCAAACGAATGTTTAGGACTAGACGTCGTAGAATTACTCTCCATTTCCATCTTATACATTTGATGTTTCATGTATTTAATGCGCATTTGGTTGTCGGAATAATCTGGACTATTACTTTTCATTGAGACATTGCAGCCTTTACAACACTGTTGCATGTTATTATCTCCAGGTTTCTCTGACAATACGCTGCTATCCGGTGTGCTAGTGGGCGAATGTGACGGATTCGGCACATTGCTCCTGTACGCATTAGAACTTTCACCAGGTTTAGACATAGCATTCATTTTATCCATTTGGTGTTGTTGGTGTTGAGGAACACAACAATTAGCAGCGCTAGGACCTTCGTATTGGTTTGCTTCATACGAAGAATTTATGCCTACTTGTTTAGAGATAGTATTATTTAGTAAAACCGTTTGCTGTGCCAAATATCCGCTGGGGTCATCCATGAACGATGGAACACTATTGACTTGTACTTCATCATTCATTCCTTTCGGTTCCTGCATCATTCTCATTCCATTGCTGCCGTATGTGAGAACTTTGTTCTCTGAATTATTTTTCTTTTTACTACCCTTATTGCTGTTGCCCTTTGCCTTCTTTTTATTGGTATCCACAACCGGCCACTGCTGGCCCATCATGTTGTAGTGCTGCGGAAGAGGCGGCACCCGAGAGCACATGCCTTGGTTCATTTGTTCATTACTCGAAAAGGAACTGTATGATGAAGAAGAAGAGTCCTCAGATATGCTTGTATTAGATTCTTCATAATCATTCTCAGATTTCGCAAGCTTCGGACTTGGACTAGTCATACAGCTTGAGGCGCTAGGTTCGTTTCGCTTCACTTGCCAAGGAGGTGTCTTTGCAGGGTTCGTTTTCATCACAGTACCATTTTGTATTACTAGTTGTCCCTGGGGTACATACTGACCCTGACCCTGCCCCTGCCCCGGAGACTTAGTTTGGTTTATATTGTCCGCTAATTGTGTTCTATATCCTTTCATGGCCATTTCAATCTGCTTTTGATTTTGCTGTATGAATATTTGTTGTTGTTCGTTAATTTTCTGCATCACTTCGGGGGTTAGGGCTTGATTTAAGCCGCAGAACATTTGCGATTCTTCTTCCTTAAAAGGATATTTGCTCTGAATATTTCGCTGCACAACGGACAAGTCTTTCTTTTCTTCTTTTTCCGCTTCCAGCGCAAGCTGAGCCAGGTTCGGATTATTTTTTAAGAAGGTAGATTGTTTATGGCCGGTGTTCACGCCTATTATTTGGCCATTAGCGCCTCGCACTGGCATCCCTGGAAGAGGTGAGTTTATAGGCGAGTTAACATTATGCCTTTGAGAAACCTGAGCCTCGATGTCTTCTATCTGTTGTGAATGTTGAGATATCCAGCCACTGTTAACCGTGAGATAATGAGAACTTTTCTGCACGTGCGTCTCTTGCTTGACGTCGTTATCTTGGGGCGCAGGATTTGCTACATTTTGTTGGACTGGCTGATATGAGGGCATGCAGTGTTGTTTGTTGGTAGCTCGCTGGGGTGGCATCCCTGATGAATTATCTCTATTGGCTTCTGTTTCATGTCCCTGTAAAAATATAAATTAAATGAGCAAAGTTACTACGTTTCGGAACACAAATGCTAACGAGTGAAAGGTTCACTTGAAGTCATAAACTAACTACCGTACTCCATTACGTCTACGTCGACAACACGCGTAATAAAAGTAAGAAATAGCCCTCAGATAGGTAACGCTGGCAACGGTTCAGCTCTTATCGTGGCTATGAATACTTAATACCACACGTACCTTGAACTCGTTGAGCGGTCGTTCCCTCTGCACCATCAATTGTGACACGCTCACGTTCGCAGGGAACCCAGCGCGCTTCTTCGTCTTCTTCTTCAATACGGATACTTCGGAGCCCGTTACTGGAATTAAAGTATCAACAAATTAGCTGCTAAGTCACTAACGGCTTTGCAAGTTATAAGTAAAAAAAAATGACTGACATAGATAAACCATAATTTCTTTAATAAGTCTGTCCGCTTGACTGTCTGATTTGTTTATGAGTTACTACTCAACTAAAACCTATTAATAATGCTCATGATGCTACAGTCTGGAAATATTTTTAATGTAATATGAAAACAAAAGGCTAGTATGTTGATTTTATCTCAAATACGGTGCAGTGGCGTATAAAACGCTGCATAAACTTGAACATCAAAAGCAGTACATTAAATCTGCACAAAGAGATTCACTTGAATATAAGTCAAATAGAAGAACACAACAAACAATGTACGCAAAGTCATTGAGTGAGGTGAGGTGTGGGAGACCGACCGGGTGACTTTGAGCTGTTCTCCAGACGACCTAATAATTTAAAACAATATATCTAATAATAAAAAGTAAGAGTTCACAAACGAATTGCTTGCTTGATCTTATCGTTTTGATTAAAACATGAACCACTCTTTGTTTATTAAACGATTCTTAAAACAGATGCTTCAAGAGCTTTATATTTCTTAAATTATTTAAATAACTCATCAGTAAGTTAAATCATCTCTATGTCAAACAGCGAACAAGTCAACAAAATACAATTTACAATACTGAATATAACGTCGGACTTGTGCGTGAAATATTGGATTAAGAGCAACAACAATAACAAGCAGAACTGTCAATCCATAAAGCTGACAGTCCCTTATTAAAACGGTTTATGACGACGCAATTTAAATATGTATTACGTAACAACAGGGCGGCATTACGTCAAGTATTATTATGATAGCGTATTTAATACGAACGTCAATATATTTTTCAGTTTCAGGCACGGTTTCGGTTACGTTCTCTTAATTCGTTAGTGTTTCATAATTAGTTAGCAAGCTGAGTATAATACCGTTATCTATTTGCACATTATCTGGCAGATTTGCAATTAAAATACGGGTTGTGTGCGGCTCTCGGCGAGTCGAGGGTGGTCTCGTCGGCGAGCGGGCGCAGTAGGACGGGGCGGGTGGCGCCCCGCGGGCCGCAGGGTGGCGCGACTCGTCAGATCAATAGTCGGAGGGGCGCGGGCCCACGCCACCGGCCGTTCTGCACCACCGCCGATTGTTTCAAATTACACCCGCCTTTGTTCCCGCCACTGATCGAGTCGCCAGAGTTTTTGTTTGCTCTAAACGACCGACTTCCTTTACGGTAATTACGCATTCTGTGGCGAGCCGTACAGATTTCCCGATTCACTCCCATTGCAGTTAATGGTGTGATTATGAGAACATTACTGGACTGTTGAAATAATATTTAGTAAACACGCAATTATTTTTATTTTATTGAGGGGAATATTGTGTTTCGTTGCGTGGTCTATAAATAACTTAATAAAGACTGCCTTTGCCAGGGTTGGCCCTTCAACAACAAAAGGAACTCGTGGGCTAATATTACAAACGTTGATGAGTATGATTGAGGGCTATAAATAACTTTAACAGACAATATGAGCACGTCATTAACAGACATAATAAAGCGATACAATTAAAAATATCATAATGTGATAGTAGAAACACAGGTGGAGATAAGGCTGTGTATTGCGAGGGGTGTCGGGTGTTCTGCAGGTTGTTACTCCCGGACGGACGGCTGACGAAGTGCAGTTACCCGCTATTCATGCCACACTAAATGCACCCCCGCGCCCCACCCACTTGCTGCCACTTAACAACAAAGAGACCGCTTCTACCCTCTTTGTTACAAGAAACAACTCCGTCCTGCGAACTAGCACTTTTCAGTGTTAGTTTAGTCCTTTGGAGATAGCTGGTGCCGACGTATAATGACACTGCTTACTTATCTCCCTTGCAAAACTTTACTGTTATTTATATGCATGCATTAATGAGTTGTTTATAATTTTTGATTAGACGGACTGAGTAAATTTAAATAATCAGATTAATTATTGAGAAAAAGGTATTTAAATACGCCTAGTTTTGCTGTAAAACTATAATAATGTCAAAAATAAATATACAATTAAGTATAATTTAAGAGCACCATTAATTAAATTTTACATTGTAAACACAATGTATGTGTCTTTTGATGAAATACAGAATAAGCTCACGAGACAGTATTCCAATAATTAATTAAAATTATTATGCATTTTACAATCACTTAACTCCATTACTAGCAACGCAACATTGTCATTAATTGCTCGTAAAACCTACTTTGAACTAATATCAAAGCAGTACTGTGACAATGTAACGTGCGCAGCTTGGCCGTTTATGACGCAATTCGTGGATCAATGGCTTCCTACAGGTATTCTATGTAAAGTAAGGCGAGTAGTCGTAAACCTAGTTAGTATCAATGTGCCAACTCTTATTAAAGACGCTCCGGTAAGGTGCGGGTTGGCGTTTCCCCGGCTAATCCCGTTCGGTTCACACTCGTGTAATTGGATGAAGGAGGGCCGAGCTCCGAGATTGCGCCCGGAACACCCGCCCGCTAATCGGATAATAATGCCCCCGATGAACCTACTGTTACATACACCAAACTACAAACACATTAACTATAAACTATGTTTAATATAAAAATGCCACGTTTTACACAAACAAAAGACCATTTCAAAGGTTTATAGGGTAGTTCATTCAATGCTGAGTTAGTCAACGCGAGTGTTACACAAAAGCTTTTAATTTAGAGGTAAATGCCCCTAGAGGGTGGTGGCACATTTTGCGTTCTAACGATGGAGCAGGAGCCCACATTTCACGCGACACTTAAACACACCTTTTATAAACAGACCGATTACTTGTGTTATTACTTTTATTTTTCTAAGTAAAATACAGTGCTAAATTATAGAGCTACTGTTAAATGTCAATGCGACAGTTATGTTTGTGTTAACCATTTACGTCAACTTCAAATAAGTGGTAAAAGATTTTCCTACGAGCTAATAATACAAAAAAATGTGACTTTTTAAATTTTCTTCTTCTAAATGTGACTTTATAACTTTGTTCTCATTTTCAATTTTTCAACCAAAACAGATCTAAATTATATTGTTTGCTATAATATTCATTTTCAAAAGAATTGAACTGGAAACATCCCCATTGCATTCATATTTTAAACACTGATTAAGGATTCAGCTTTCGCTGCAATACCCACTGCTGATGAATAATTATGTGTGTGATGTAATCGTTAGCTCGCAGAACCTCATTCATTATTACAATTTATGATTTCATTTTAATAAGTGCAATTTAATTAGGAAAAGTCTGAAGGCATTAAATATGTAATTTTTCGTGGAATGTTGATGAGTTATGCTCTTTCCCTACCTCGAAAGTCAAGATTCGTTGGAGGAAAAATTGAAATAGCGACCAGTCCACCACAAACTTCTTTATTATTTATATCTTATAATTTTTTTAAGTTTTTTTTAAGGAGCTAAATTAGCAACTCTATTTGTGGTGGTTCAAACTTCATTTGAAATACTGTTTAGAATAAAGTTCTAATCAGCTTGCACTGCAAAGTGGTTGTTACATCAGTCACTGCGGGCCGAATAGTGCGAAATGAGTGGTTTCGATCGATATACAAGAAATCTACTGTATAGAATTATTTGTCAAAAAATCAGAATGATCACATGTATTTTTTTTACTAGTTAAAATATATTTTAGAGATAAGTTCGTGAGTTTTTTATCGAGTAAAATAGATTGTACAGTAGATTTCGGGTATAACGACGATGAAGGGACCACTCTATTTTCGTCGTTATATACGGAAGCCGTTACAGGCAAATGTAAAGAGATACAGACAAGTACACATGTATAGTTTACATTCATTATTATTACCAAACCCAGTTGCTACTCTGAATATCACTAAGTAACTGCACCATAAATTAAATTTCGTAACGTCGGTACACGCTTCTCTATCTACTTAGCTGATATCTATAAACAAAAGGTAAAGGTCTCCATCTCCACACTTGCTGACCATCTGTGTGGATGTTAACAAAAGATAAGAAATGTTTGTGAAAGAAAGAAATCTTTGTGTCTTTGGCGGCCGACTTCGGTCGCAATATCTGCATGGTATTTCAATGAATTTGTTACAAATGATTCATCAAAAACCGTCGCTACACGCGAACTCGGCGTTACATAGCGACTTGAATTTTGTACTAAAGTATGCTTTAAATTCAAGGGACTTGGATTTAACGTCGCTATAAGTAAACGGTCGCTACAACCAAGGTCGTAATAAATGAAATCCACTGTATTATGTTTTCAAAACACTATCATACTAACACTTATCCAGAAGAATATCATATATATTTTTCTGGTTTTGTTTATTGCAGTAAATCATTATACTTTCAGGTTTTATAAAATGCGCTTAGCTCCTGTAGTCGCCTTTCTACACTGAGAAAAAAAAGCTACGTATACGTAGCCCGTCGCAGCCTACGTACCACGTAGCTTGCAACCAGCTACCGCTTACGTATGTCGCATCAGTCATTTAGTTGTTACTTACTTAGTAACGTAGCTGCATACGTAACCGGTTATAAGCAACACCATGCTTCATACGTATAATACGGGAACGTACGTATAAAGACGGTGCATCATTCTCAATGGTGTTACTACATGATATACGTAGTAAGACTCATATTCCAGTACGTATGCGGGTGCATTCTAAGTTCTTGTGTTGGGTTACGTGCGGTAAGTACGCGGTTACATTCTTACTGTACGCCGCTACGTACACTAAGTATCCGCCTTACTTACATCCTGTAAAGCACTACGTACAGTACGTATGCGGTTCACTATAAGTTCTAGTGTCAGGTTACGTGCAGTAAGTATGCGGTTACATTCTTACTGTACCCCGCTACGTACAATAAGTATCTGCCTTACTTACATCCTGTAAAGCACTACGTACAGTACGTATGCGGTTCACTATAAGTTCTAGTGTCAGGTTACGTGCAGTAAGTACGCGGTTACATTCTTACTGTACCCCGCTACGTACACTAAGTATCCGCCTTACTTACATCCTGTACCGCACTACGTACAATACGTATGCGGTTCACTATAAGTTCTAGTGTCAGGTTACGTGCAGTAAGTACGCGGTTACATTCTTACTGTACCCCGCTACGTACACTAAGTATCCGCCTTACTTACATCCTGTACCGCACTACGTACAATACGTATGCGGTTCACTATAAGTTCTAGTGTCAGGTTACGTGCAGTAAGTACGCGGTTACATTCTTACTGTACCCCGCTACGTACACTAAGTATCCGCCTTACTTACATCCTGTAAAGCACTACGTACAATACGTATGCGGTTCACTATAAGTTCTAGTGTCAGGTTACGTGCAGTAAGTACGCGGTTACATTCTTACTGTACCCCGCTACGTACACTAAGTATCCGCCTTACTTACATCCTGTACCGCACTACGTACAATACGTATGCGGTTCACTATAAGTTCTAGTGTCAGGTTACGTGCAGTAAGTATGCGGTTACATTCTTACTGTACCCCGCTACGTACAATAAGTATCTGCCTTACTTACATCCTGTAAAGCACTACGTACAGTACGTATGCGGTTCACTATAAGTTCTAGTGTCAGGTTACGTGCAGTAAGTATGCGGTTACATTCTTACTGTACCCCGCTACGTACAATAAGTATCTGCCTTACTTACATCCTGTAAAGCACTACGTACAGTACGTATGCGGTTCACTATAAGTTCTAGTGTCAGGTTACGTGCAGTAAGTATGCGGTTACATTCTTACTGTACCCCGCTACGTACAATAAGTATCTGCCTTACTTACATCCTGTAAAGCACTACGTACAGTACGTATGCGGTTCACTATAAGTTCTAGTGTCAGGTTACGTGCAGTAAGTACGCGGTTACATTCTTACTGTACCCCGCTACGTACACTAAGTATCCGCCTTACTTACATCCTGTACCGCACTACGTACAATACGTATGCGGTTCACTATAAGTTCTAGTGTCAGGTTACGTGCAGTAAGTATGCGGTTACATTCTTACTGTACCCCGCTACTTACATCCTGTACCGCACTACGTACAGTACGTATGCGGTTCACTATAAGTTCTAGTGTCCGGTTACGTGTCGTGCAGTAAGGTCCATGCAAAATTTCAACCTCCCCACCCCACTCCTACAGAAATAGACACGTTTCGAATTTTTTAAATTTCTCTAAACTCGAGCTAGGAAAAAACCGTAAAGCTTGGTGAATAGCTCTCAAAATTCCTTGAACAACGAGCCCAAACATGGATCGGTTCCGACCTGCGGTCCAGGAGAAAATCCAGTTTGAAATGTGAGTTTGACAGTTAACGTGAAAAATTCAAATGCACCTATCTAGGCTTCGGTGAGTCGTAGCGATATTTTTTTCAGTTTTGACTTTGTCTCAATAGGGGCTATTTATCGATGTATATAAACAGCCCCCTACGCCCCCCCTAGTAGCAATTGCCGTTGGCTTCCTTATGCCAACAGTTGGGAATGTATTGGCAGACGGTTAGTTGTTTCGCCAACCTAAACTTAAAATAGCCCCATCGTCATAAACATGCACTATTTGCCCAACGAATAGCCAACAAAGGGCCTTCTGTTACTATTCTCACTGTTGGGAGATTTTGTATGCATTTAAATTACTAAAACAACATTGAGCCAACTATCGACAGGCCTGCAGCTTCTATTCCTACTGTTGGGAGTTTTTGTAGGGATTTAAGTTATGATAACAACTTACATCGGACCAACTTAAATCCTTCAATAGGCCTGTTAGGTATGATACGTCTTACAATTATTGTATTGTCGAACTTAAATCGTATCATATTTATTAGAGAGATTTGATCCATAAATGATTGAACCTATCGATTGATGTCAAAAAGGTATATTATTTTTCGAACTTCAGCCGATCCATCCCGGGTTCGATTCTGGTTCGAAATATTTTTTGAAAATCTTCGAATGCAGATTTGTTTCTTTTTAAAAATAAAGGTATGTCTCCTTTGAGTAAAATTTGCGTTCTCCAGTATTTAGAGTACTTTCCCTCCAGGTGGCATTGTAAAATTCCACCCTGTTTATTATAGTCTAGTAAATATATATCACAACACTAAAGAAGATGACTTAATTCCCTTGTTGCTATGATTCGTCAGTATCTCGTAACTGATTGTTCTCAATTTATCTTACTTAGATATCTCACTAAGTGCAATCTTGTCATTGGTACTTGATATTATATTAACTTGTTAACATTGTACTGTGAGTGCAATCTAAGTAAAGGTACCATTATTCTGGGAAAGAAGACGCGTAAGTACAGCACGTTTTAGTTTGTATCTTTAAACTAGATGGCGTTGTACAATTACGTCACGTTTCTGAATCGCGGTGTTAAGATTCTCCCGCGTCGAATGACTCTCGCGCAGTATTGTAGTGAATTCATGGACCGCCAGTGGTCTGATCTGTGAAGTAGTCGTAGTAAGAAGCGCCACCTACCTCAAGATCAGGAAGTTTCTCTAAAAGTGTACGGACGTGAGGGTACCCGGAGAAAACTTTTTCCGCTCGGACCGCCAAATCGCTTCACTTTCCCTGTGTTCGTACTAGTGCCCAGCACTGGGACGAGCACAGGGGAAGTTTCCGACGCAGCCCGGTGCAACGCATCGTCGCGGTCGCGGATCCAGGAAAAATAGTTTTAAAGTTTTTATTGTTTACATTGTTGATCGTTCATCAACAAGATGCCCAAGCCTGGCTCCCGCAGTTCATTGGACTGCGGTGATGCCGGCCAAACTGTGCCTCAACCGGGGCTGGACCGGACAACGTCGATGCCCAACATCGGAGATGCACCCACATATGTACAGTACGTAGGCAACACCAGTATGTACGTAAGAAACAACATGACGTAATGCACCCACATCTGTACAGTACGTAGGCAACACCAGTATGTACGTAAGAAACAACATGACGTAATGCACCCACATCTGTACAGTACGTAGGCAACACCAGTATGTACGTAAGAAACAACATGACGTAATGTACCCACATCTGCACAGTACGTAGGCAACACCAGTATGTACGTAAGAAACAACATGATGTAATGCACCCACATCTGTACAGTACGTAGGCAACACCAGTATGTACGTAAGAAACAACATGACGTAATGCACCCACATCTGTACAGTACGTAGGCAACACCAGTATGTACGTAAGAAACAACATGACGTAATGCACCCACATCTGTACAGTACGTAGGCAACACCAGTATGTACGTAAGAAACAACATGACGTAATGCACCCACATCTGTACAGTACGTAGGCAACACCAGTATGTACGTAAGAAACAACATGACGTAATGCACCCACATCTGCACAGTACGTAGGCAACACCAGTATGTACGTAAGAAACAACATGACGTAATGTACCCACATCTGCACAGTACGTAGGCAACACCAGTATGTACGTAAGAAACAACATGATGTAATGCACCCACATCTGTACAGTACGTAGGCAACACCAGTATGTACGTAAGAAACAACATGACGTAATGCACCCACATCTGTACAGTACGTAGGCAACACCAGTATGTACGTAAGAAACAACATGACGTAATGTACCCACATCTGTACAGTACGTAGGCAACACCAGTATGTACGTAAGAAACAACATGACGTAATGTACCCACATCTGCACAGTACGTAGGCAACACCAGTATGTACGTAAGAAACAACATGATGTAATGCACCCACATCTGTACAGTACGTAGGCAACACCAGTATGTACGTAAGAAACAACATGACGTAATGTACCCACATCTGTACAGTACGTAGGCAACACCAGTATGTACGTAAGAAACAACATGACGTAATGCACCCACATCTGTACAGTACGTAGGCTACACTGGTATATGTAATGGAGAGGGCTACGTAGACTACGCCCTCTGGCACAACTGCCGGTTACGTATGCGGCATGTAGTCGGCTACTTATGTAACAGTGTCCTGAATCAGTCCTCCCATACGTAAGTGCACTACGGATATACGTATGTTTTTTCTCTCTGTGTAATTATTTTTTTATTTTTTTCCTTTTCGCCGTCTGTCCTCTTACCATTTAGCGCAGCGGTCGGCAAAATGCGGCCCGTGGACGTCTTACTTACGACATGTGAATGTTTTGTAAAAAGTAATAATTATCAAAATCAACGCATGAACATACCGCGATCGACCGTATAGTGTGAATCCAGACTTAAGGCGACACTAGTCGACGTTTTTCCCAAAGTAATTTCGGGAGGGAATTGCTCCACTGTTTGAAATTGTACATCCAAAGTATTTGAGATAAAACGATTTTATGTCTAATGATATCCTTTTATCTCATAATTTTGTCTGTGCGGAAACAGAAAAGTTAATAAAAAGCCATTATAAAATTACGAGCTCGACGAAGCGTGTCGGGGACGATTCCATGTGAGAGCGTGCTTTTGGCCACGCCCACCAGTGAGTTCGAGCTCACGACTAGTGCAACCTTAAGAACGCGCTTTTCATTTTTTCTATGGAATATGACCAATTTATACGTAATTTATTGGGCATCTGGGGTTCATATCACAAGTGCGGCCCGCTTTTAGTTTATTTTTGTGCCTGCGAAAAGGTTGACAACCGCTGATTTAGCGCATTCCTTGAAAGGGGTGTTACTCTATGAAAAAGCAAGGGCACTTGCTATCAGTCCATACGTTCTAAGAAGTGATGCATTTACCTTTTTTCTGTTCCATGTTTTGTGGTGGTGGCGTTGCTGGAGACTGCGCGCGCGCTTGTAGCGTCGTTAGGAGTTTCCGCTTATGGTTGCACAGTTTAGTCAGCTCCGCGCCTGAAGCCGCTTGGTACGGCTTGCTCAACACCTGAAGAAAAAGTCAAAGTAACATTTTAGTACAACATTCTTAGGTACACCATTCGTAGTCAGTATGTGTGTAACAGCCTGTCAGGCTTCGACCGAGTGGCTGATTTCTTTAGCCAAGGTTTGGCCAAAGAAATCAGGGCCGTCCTAAAGCTCGCTGGGTTGCCGATACCGTCAAAGTCGCGGGAAACACCTGGATCATGGAGGCACAGAACCGGGAAGTGTGGCAGAAGAAAGAGGAGGCCTATACCCAGCAGTGGGTCATTCCGGGCTGATATGATAATGATGATGGATCAAGTGTTATTCGGTTTTTCCATGCTGCTGCTTAGTCTTAGTACCTATGTACTTGGATTTGGGCTTGCATCACTGTTACATGGAATTTTCACTTCACGTTATGTAAAAGTAGATACTTAAGGCAACACCTCTGGCACTTCTGCCTACCGCGTCAGAAAAAATAAGGGTAACGCATGTTATGTTACATTAGTGATGTTCCGTGCTTAGTGTAATTAAAAAATACAACAATAGATATAAACGCGTAGATTAAAATTAATGGTAACCTTATCTACAAGTTTTATAATGGAAATATTTGCATGAAGACTATGTTATTGAACACGTACAATAAGGGTGACTCATTGAGATGGGTCGTATAAATTTTACTACAGGACCTATTCTACGTTGGGGATATTAAATGTTATATTAATCTCAACTTTGATCAGGGTTTGCCTTTCGACTGCTTAACCAGGAAACGACTGTACAATTTCAAGTTTGTCGGACTTCATTTTTAACATTTTATGCTTAATTGTTGAAGATAATATCATTAGCATAATTTTAAGAACCGATAACAATGATATATTTCTTTCATTACAATACAAAAATTGAGCGATAATTATAATACATGGGTAACTATATTTTCATAACGCGTTAATAATAACCGGAATCGATTGAAACTAGGCTACTTTCAGCATTACTAGTGAGTGTAACCAATCATAGAGCGTTGCATTTCCTGATTTCACGCCAACCAACCGCTAGTTACGATCTAGATCGCAGATCTAACATAACACCTTAGATTGCTTCATGTAAATAAGTTATTAATTATACTCGTAAATAATCGTGAACAATGCTCCATTACGCCATTGTGGAAGACATCCTAGCTTCCTTATAATTGTAAGTAAATGTACCAGTAAATTAAACATTTATTTGTGTAAAATCTTGCCTATAAATAAAAATAAAAACAGAAAACAGAGTAGGCGAAAAGAAATTTCGATACAGGCGTTGGGATGAAACTTCAGTCCTATTTCTAAACTCTAAAAAATTGAAGCTAACTAAGAGAGTTTTTTTCTTAGTTGACGTTAAATTGAATAAAACTACCATGATATTATGCATTTCAACGATAGCTGATTAATTACAACAGCAAGTTCATTTGTGATTGAACGAACAATGTAGGTATGTTTATTAATTCTAACATGTGTAATTGTTGATTGCATCACTATTCACTTCTTTGTATGACTTAATCATTTTTAATTAGTTAACATAAACAAATACGTCTGTTGAATCAATTCAGAATAAAATAGTAGAAGCAATCAAATCTAATGATAGTTTCGATAAGTTTTATTTATAAAATCAACAAACATGTCTTATTTGATTTAACTAAGATGTGATAATTGCATCAACTAAAATTTAATGTTACATTCTACTAAAACTAAAACGTTGAATTGACTTTCATATTTGTTGAATTAATCTTTCGATTGATCGTTTTCTTCAAGAGATCCCTTCCCTATTCCTCCCTACCGGCTACCCCACCCCCTCTCACCCGCGCGCGCGGCTGAGGCCCGCACGCGCCGCCTAACGGCCTAATCGTCTCTGCAAGCGAGTCAAAACCAGTTTAAATCCAATGCAATAATTTTGAAAAACGAAACGAAACTGGACTTCAGCTGTGCTCCCAGTGCTTCTTTTCTTCGAATCTTTGTAGTATCAAGTAATTTCAGTGTTTAACAGTATCGTCAAAGAGTATTTGGCATAACCGTCGATTAGACTATACCTACCTACAAGTGCAGTCACAGTGATCCTGTCTTTTGACTAGTATTGAAACTGAAAGTGTAACCTATTGAAATGGAAGACGTTAGCGAACTCCTCAAGACATGGGAGTTAGAGGCTCTAATACCAGTATTCACCCGTAAGTATCTCACTCGCTAATTTATTTAATGGATTTTTTTTAGCTAATGTAAACAGACTATAATTTTTAAACCGTAATATTAATTTGCAGACTTTGATGGATTTCTCTTTATTTGACGTGAACTCCATAGACCCTAAGAACATAATTGTTGTTCCACCATCTACAGACAAGGAAAACCTGACTCCAAACAAAAGTTTAATAAATAGTGAGGGGACCGGATTGGAGTGCCAAGTATGCTATTTAATATTTAAACATAAGTTTTAGTAAAATTTTCTGCTTATTTTCACTGTAGGTACCTATTTAGGAAGTACTTATTTGTAAAATTATCTGATAAAGTCCCAAATGTCTTCAATCAAATATGTATTTTTTATTATTAATTTAATACTACAGTTTTTATAGTGATTGAAGTCAAAAGTAGATTTATTTACAAAAAAGAAAGATCTTAATCTATCATTCTGTGTGTCTAAAATCTTTAATGAAAATTAAATCAAATCAAATTTTCAGATATTGGAAAATCTATTAAAAGAATCTCTGGACTCTGCATCACTTCTTGCGTTTAAAGGTCACTGTCTTATTGGGGATAGTGCACGAAACTTATTGGCAGCAGTTATTGCAAAAGCCATCCTGAATGAATACAAAAGCTTGCCTATCACAGGTACGATTTATTATAAGTGGGTAAATCATATCAAAGAACTCTTTCCTGTCAGCTAGTAAATGTATAGAAAAACCATATTTGTGTCAGTCACTAAATCTGATAATCCGTAATATTGTATTTAAGCATTCCCAATTATAATTCATTTAAACTGATACAGTATTGTTTTGGCATGATATCAGTCAGAAAATTCAAAATAAAAGCGTCTTGACTGACTCACATTTTTTTTGTTATTAAAGTAATTATAAAGTATTTAATAAAGTTATGCATTTTTATTTTCCAGATGCATATAGTCGACTTTGATGCTGCAAATGGTATTTACAAAGACAATTTGTTTATTCATTTTCCATTATGGAAAATCAAGCTACAGGAACTGTTAAAAAAGAAAAAAACAACCGAACCATTTTTCCATGAACTGGTCACTCTTACCAATTATTGTAAGTATGAAAACACATTTTTTTTTATTTTAATCGATCCTGTTTCTAATACTTACTGGTCAAAATTTCACGAAAAACTATGTATAGTATCTTTAGATAGTCTCCGAAGACCATTTTCGTGTAGCTACAACGGTTAAGGTAGTGCTCCTTACTGTCCCGCTGAAAGTTATTTTTTTTGCAATTTTTGACTCTTTGAGTACTCCCAGCTTGGGTTGGTCTAGAAGAACTTTTTGATCAGTATTAGAAACAGGATGGATTGTTACAAAAAAAATGTTTACTGAAAAATGGCAATTTTCTTGCTAACATTACATTTTAAATTTTTTTAATCTGTGAACTGGGATCATAATTTTGCATGCGTTGCAATGCATTTTTCTACCTACCTCTACCTACTACTACCTACCTACCTACTACTACTACCTACCTACCTACTACTACTACCTACCTACCTACTACTACTACCACTACCTACTTACCTACCTACTACTACTACTACCTACCTACCTACTACCACTACCTACCTACCTACCTACTACCACTACCTACCTACTACTACTACTACCTACCTACCTACTACCACTACCTACCTACTACTACCTACCTACTACTACCTACTTACTACTACCCTATTTCTCACCTTTTAAACCTTCCCTGGACTTCCACAAATAATTCAAAACCAAAATGAACCAAATCGGTCCAGCCGTTCTCGAGTTTTAGCGAGACTAACGAACAGCAATTGATTTTTATACATGTCACCGTTAAATTGTCAAACACGTTATAAGTATTGTAATCTCTCTAGCGATATTGTAATCTCTCGAAATATTGTCAAACGAACATACTGCTTACAATAAAACGCATTATTTTTCGAAATGCATTTTGAAATGCATGCGATGGTAGTCAACTCACGCGGTGTGGAGGGAAGGAGGGGTCCCCCTTGCCCACTGTGTGGGCTAGGGAGACCTCTCCTTCCCTCTGTACCAGTGGTACAACTCTCATGAAAAGATAATGTACCATTCCTGAGAAATACCCATTAATGTAACCTAACCTTAAAACACTTTATATTCCCCTAAAAAGCATAGTCGACGGAGCCCCGCTTCGCGGGGCCCCTATTTCCGAGTGCAGGGTTTAAAGGAACCTAACTAACCTAACGGGGGGGTGCCCCAGTCCCGATTATGGGAGCAGAGATACTTCCGTATGTTCAGTTGACAATATTTCGAGAGTTTACAATGTCGCTAGAGAGAAACACGTTATATTGTAATATACCGTGTTTGACAATTTTACGGTGACAGATATATGACATACATATAGATTATAATTAAATGTTGTTGACTTCTTCTTTATTTTTTTCAGCATCTAATGAAGATTCATCTTTAGCCGGATTTCTATGTATTAAACACTGCGGCAGTTAAACAAAAGAAGAAACGCAGTTCGGATGCAGGTCAAAGCTGGAAACCAAGTAAAGTTGAAGCCCGGGAAGGCTTTATAAAGCACGTGAAAGCTAGTGCAGAAATCCGTCAAGCAATAGAACTCCGCCTTTCAACCCTTCTCCAAAAAGGAGCGCCATCCCAACCTTATATTATAGTAGTGGGTGAGTCACTAGACAAAATAAATACTTTCCTTATTGTTGCGAATAGATCGGTCATCTACGAGAGATTGTCTGTTATGCACGCAGTTGATACGTGTTAAGTAATGGAAGAAAATATGTAACCCTGCGATGTACTATTTAAGCATTCCATGAATATATTTTATTGTTTGTAATTATATTTTTGTTTCATTTTGTCCAAATTTTTGTAGGTACCTAACATGTCAGCTACTTAAAAAAAAAATTGTTAGACAAAATAGTTACACATTCGTATTTTGGGACTGGAGAAAAAACGATCATGTTTTGATATCATACTTTTAATAATAAATTGCCTCAACAGACAGCATTCTAGGTATGATCTTGAGGTGCTATAGGTTCATTAATTGGATCAGCACTTCAAATGCGTAATTAAGAGCACTCAGTGCGATTTATAAATACAACCCTTAACCCCGATATCTGAGATGCCGGTAAAATTTTGATAAATGTTAAATCTCATGTCAAGTGATGTGATTGGTTGTCATTTTGATCATCGTTAAAATTAACCAATTACAAGAGGTCATAGAAGTACAACACATAGGTACATATTAAAATTTGACCGGGATTTTAGAAACCAAGGGTAAGGGTTGTATTTATTAAGAGAGTGCTCTTAAATACGCATTGAAGTGCTGAAACAATTAATAGATTGGTGTTAGTTAATGAGTCAAAGTGTCTCAGTACATTCGATTATGAGTAACTTTGTTGGCATAATAATGTTTCATAATAGTAACTAACAAGATTAGTAGCTTATTCAAATAAACAAATTTATTGGTATGAATAATAAGAGATTTAAATTGAACAAGGTCATAGTTGAATTGATTAAGGTTAAATAGTCTAATAATATTTAAAATAATTAAAATAACCAAGGTCTTAGTTAGGTTTACGAAAATGAATTAGTTAAAACGACCAAGTTCTGAGTCTATTCTAAAAAGATGAATTAGTTACAATGACCAAGTTCTTAGTCGAATCTAAAAAGATGAATTAGTTATAATTACCAAGTTCTTAGTCGAATCTAAAAAGATGAATTAGTTATAATTACCAAGTTCTTAGTCGAATCTAAAAAGATGAATTAGTTACAATGACCAAGTTCTTGGTCGAATCTACGAAGATGAATTTGTTGCAATGACCAAGACCTTAGTCAAATTTATTAATAATAAGTAGTTATAGTAGTCATTTTCATATTTATATTGACCAAGATTAAAGATGAATTTATTAAGTTGAATTCGTCATATTGGTCATTTTCATGTTGACTTTGACTAAGGTTCTAATTGTTCTAGTTAAGAAGCAGATAGTAAGAGCAATAAAAATCACCTTATTTGATTCATCTAACGTCTTGTTAGGCTCGTATGGAATCAAGATGCTTGATTGAAATAATCACAATCTTGTTAGGAGCAATAATTTTTTTTTTAGAGTGTAGGAATCGGATTAGCAAATCTTAATACAGGCTCAAAATACAAGACCTTATAGGCTTTAGAGTTTTTAATTAAAGTTTAAGGAAAATCTGCAAGTATCATTAATCTATCGGTATGTTCCGTAACCACGTTTGACTATATGTGGTCATTGTTCGATTTAAGCTGTGCTCACAATGCAACAGAGACTGCATTGAGTACAGTTAGGTTGCGATAATATTGTGCTCGATCTACGAACACGTCCGCCATTCATTATGGACGGACGCCCACTGTGCACGGCTGCACACGCAAATTGCTCCGCGCTCGCCCGCTGACACAGCTGCATACGACTTGTACCCAATGTTTGTACAAAACGAGGAAATTGTCGTTCGCGCGGCTCTAAGTAACTGGTGTGTTAGCGGTGTTAGCACTGCTATGGTAATGAGAGGGAGGTTTAAAAGGCTACAGAAGTAAGTTTGCTACAAAAATGTTAATCTACAGCTTATTGCTGCTAAGCTGTGTGTACAGAACATGGGAAACATTAGTAAACTGTTCAATTCTGGTGATGTCCGTTGGGGCAGCGGCTGGGGATTTTGCATTTCGGCTTGCTTGATCAGCTTTATGCTTGTTGGTTTTTTCTACTTATTCTATGCTTCTCTTGAACTAAGTCTTTCTTCGTTTTGTCCAGATCTCCCAATTTTAAAGAGGAAATCTCACGGTCTCCTACTTGGCACGCGTGACATCTTCAACTATCTCGGGACACTAATTGCTTGTCCACGGTTTCCTATAAACTTTTCTAGCCATTCTATGGGTTCAACTCGACTGAAGTGTTTTTTTAACGCTTTCCTTAAGGTCGTATCATGTTTTCTAAGTTTGTTAGCGTCTGGCATCCTAAGTCGACTATTTAGTTTCGCAATGAAATCGTGGCGGTTACGGAACCATCTGTTACCAAACTAAACGCACACTTGTCCAGTTTTTAATTAACATAAACAAGACAGTACCTTCATGCGGCGCAAACAGAAGGTCGTGGCTGTCCTTGTACCAGTTAGCGTGCAATCACATTTGCAGCTAAACGTCAAATTATGACTTATGGTATACATAGATGCGTGTCTGACAACCATTCACGTTGGTCATTAAAATTATAATCGTATTTTCTTCTCATGCTGTTAATTTAAGATTCTAAAGATGTTAGTGATAGATGAGGCGATTGAACATCTTTGATAATCGTAATGGTATCTATCTACCCGCGAGGAGTACTGGCAAATATTACAACGACTTTGCGAAATCATATCTGACTTATAGTGAAAGTATGCGAAAATTGTGAATCATAAAATATCTCTTCAGAAATTTATGCAATCATTTCGGGTCACCGAATACGAGGGAATTGCCATTCCAAGACTCCTGCCGTGCAATATTTTATTGATACTCGTACGCTTCACGAATCTATTGAGCTGTACATTCAATCAGCATTATCGTTATAAGACACTTGTTTACCAACACTTTGAACCTAAATTAAAGCATGACGTCACATGTACGGTTTAGAAGCTTATTAAAATTCAAAAACTAGCCTTTTGGAATGCTAAACGTTCAAATACTTACGACCCAATTGGTTACATTATTGCATTGTCTATTGAATTATAGATAGCACGACCAAAACTGTCAGTGAAGCGTATGTCATAATGGCAGCTAATAATAAATCCAGCTTAATGGGATGCTCATATATGGCCTATATAATGATGGCTTTATGTGCGTCTAGCAAATGAAGACATATATGAAGGTGTGGTGGAATCACCACAAAAGATATCAAAACAACTCGCGATAGTTTGTTTTCAGAAATGCTGATGATTGAGAGGGTCTTGTCTCTCACCGACCCGCACGAGGCCCGCATGGTAGCTGACGGCCCCCTCCCTCTTACAAAGAGGAGACCTTTGGCAAAACAGTGGGAACATTGCAGGTAATATACCCGAGCCACTAAAGCTGAGACACCTTACAAATTAGTCGTGAGTGAGTTGAAGGGAGACATATTAGTTTCAATGACTACAATGACTATTCTGATAGAGACAGATAAGCCTGAACAACACAATGCAGCTGGTCATTACAATATGAAACCAATCAACGTGATGGACGCGGCTACATCGGTGGTGGGACAGACGCGTCCTGAGTCCAACACGGCACGCTAACTAATGACTAGAGTTTAATTAATAGCTACCTATCGCAGCTGAATGCGTTGGCCGACTCAATATCCAATAGAGCTGATGGAATGTTACTAATAGCTTGTAACAGTACAGTAGCCTGAATACAGCGTTCTCCGTGTACGGATATAGCAATAACTTGTATTTTTTACAAATTTTTAGTCAGATGCTTTTTTTTTTGTTCTGGGAAGGTATGTACTTATTCCAATTAGTATTAATTACTTTTGAGACCAAAGTACTGTGTTAATTAAAAACAAGGTGGGTGGGTGCACCCAATTTTACATCTTATTTGCGTGCGGCATCGCAATCCGTCAAGCAATTTGTCGCTGTATCATCGGGAGCTCGCCACTAATTAACGGGGACATTTACGGCTGCCAAGTGCCGAACTTGCCTGTATCGGTACAACACGGCTCCCCAATTTCCACACCCCCTCTGCGGTGGCCGCAGTGCATTCTCTGCAAAGTTAGTGTTGGCATCAGCTCTGATAAATTACATTCAAACACCCCACCGCTTATCGTGTTGCAAATAGGAAATTTTATTGATGGTGCCCATTTAAACAACGTTATTACGTGACCGTTTAAAGGAAATTAGTAAATAATGAATGCATAAATAAGTTAATAAACAACTTATACCCCATAATGGGTCTGATTTGCATATAAGAAGACAATTCACTACACGGAGCTTTGAGAGTCGTTATCTTGTCGTTCAACGGTAGGTGAGCGGCCGTAAAAGTAAATTAATGGACCCATTCTGCAGGATTTACCCTTCCGTAATTTGGGTCAAACTCTTGTGAAAACAGATAAATATTCGCACGAGGAGAACCTAATAAAGGTGAACAATATAACTTTTGTTCCAAGGACTATATTACGAAATTATAAAAGATATCGCGTACTGTTGCTTTGCTACTCTAGATACAAATTTCTAACAAGACTCATGTTTTTCCAAAACTGTGGGAATAAAGAGGGGTTGGTAATCTTATCAACAAAGGACTTGTTATGTTATTATTACCAAGTATTTGTTTACCTATCACTGTACCCCCTTACAATCAAAACCAATAACAAACCATACTCGTCACTTGGGGTGAGGGAAGTATAGCTATCTTTATGTGTATTGAATATCGATAGCCTTGACCTCGATAGCAACACAGGGGGTTGCTGCTGTCCCCTCGACACATCATTAAACATTTATGCTGTCATGTTGCTACAAAGTGGAAGTTAATTTGTCTATAAACTAGTGCAATTTGAAAGGAAATTCTCTTTGAATGGGGTAATTCTTAGTAAGAACTTTGGGAAGATGGACAGCTTCGTGAACTGTCATAGTATATGGCTCCATTCTGCATTGAGAGCTGATCCCGGGGTTTACAATGGTCAATAAACAAAGCTCGTAGACTCGGACAATGCCGGCTTCGGTGGCTAGCTAGCCGTATCTCACCATTGCGATCGGGGCGGCGAAGCGTGTCGCTTACGACTGTCGGTGAATACATTTTATTGTCCCATATGCACGCATGTTAACTCACATTCACATAAAGCCAGCGTGTTGTGTAGAAATAAACCCTGCGGACATTATTGCGTACATAAATTTTCATTTACCTATACCTTATGATTATTACAAGAAGATCGAATTAATTATTTTTCCGGATTACAAACAACGTGTAAGATGAAATGAAGATAATTTTGATTAGATAATCTCATGAAACACTGCGCAAAGGAAGCACCACCATAAAAGCAAATGTCAAAAACACACTTGAAGCTACATCAGCGCTACATGGGTCAATGTTTAATCAATCTAAAATAGATAGCCCAACAAACCGTTACAGTGAGACTACTCTAAATAGAAATTGGTGTGAACAAAACCATACAGCCATAGTACCAAGTACCAATACAATTTATTTAATGTTCTAGCTCTCGCTTTATTCCAAACGAGGTTCCTATCGGATCGGAATGTTACGTACTGCCCTGCACGGTTGCCACTTTCACCTCACTGTTGGAAAGTTGGCAGCGTTTAGAGACCGACTAAACGTTTATTAAAACTTGCTCGCACAATGTGGTACGTACATTTTCTGCTATGTTTTTAGCTTTTAACCATTTTTGGTCACTATAGACATAGTTTCATTAAGTCAATTATTAACTAAAGCAACGTGTTATCGAAGCCGCTTCATCAAAATAAATATACCAACGTATGATTTACCCATCCATACCGCCACACTGAATGAACACGATACATACAATAAGAATATCCGATTGAAAGTAGTGATTTAAATCGAATAACATTGAGCATAAGGATCACGACCTCGATCGATCGCTTAAATGTCACTTGAAGCGGTTGCCACGCGGAAGAGACGTGATTCTTTGTTCTCAGATGAAGACAAGTCAAAACAATGAGATACTATCGCCACACTGCAAACCTTTCCGATAAATCGAGATTGTTTACCAGCCAAGGTGATGTAGTGAGTTTTAAGTTTGAAAAGTAGAATATCGTGATCTTATTTACACTAATTTAAGCAGTTCACAAGATCAGAAACGTTAATTTCGAAAGCTGCATAAATATTCATACTACCATGAAGCTGTTCTCATTAAATTTAATAAAGCTAGAACACCTACACGATTTCTAAAAGTCTTTACTCGATTCTTGCCAAGCAATCCAAAATGATATTTTGGAATTTATGCTTCGAATCGGTCGATCATAAATAGGAACATAATGGTCTATAAACGTCTTAGCAACAGCTGAAAGTGTGGTCGCGATAGGATCGTTGTCAGTGCCGGAGGGTCAGCACTTGGCTCACGACTGGCAAGGACCGCGACACAGCGTCACGATGGAGAGCCGACTACCAGGTAGGTAGTTATCATAAATACTGCTATATCTGGACGTACGGAGACGGCGATCACTGAATTGTATGCATCAGTATGGCTATGGACGGCCCGAGAAGGAGAAAACAGGAAGGTTTATGGAAGGAATTGAATAATAAACTAGAAGGCAACCATCCTACTTGAAATGGTAATATTCATTAATGAGATACTAACCGGAGTGAATATCTGAGGATGTTGCTTAGAAAACATAAGTTACGCTTTAATAAACTAAACAGGATAATATGCAGTAATTTGTGAGTCCTAACCATTTCCTGAAGATTTCGGTCTGCTCTTGGAGTACATAATTATCACAATGACAAGAAATATTTTAAAGTAATAATAGACAGCAGACGCAATGAATACTAAGTTTATAAGTTATCTAAAGACAACGTGCCTTGACATATTTCATTACATCGCATCAGCTTTTATGGAGCTGACCATCAACGGTGTTTAGAAAATTAATAGAGGCAACCTCACGGTTACAATAATCAGATTACAAGATTGTCTGTTTACTTTTAAAATATACGCTAGGCTCGTGTTAATAACGCAATCTCAATCTCACTCAATATAGCGCCTGAGAAAATCATGCAATGATTAGCTATTTGTGAGAAAACTTGATGTGAATTTCAAAAACCTAGGAAGCGGAAGAGCATTTCTACAGGGTGAAATTGAATAGATGCGACAAATTTAAATATACAATAATACGTGTTGTCAAGAAAACGTATAAAATATAAAATTAAAAAATAATTGATCAGTGTTACGAAAACCGTTAAAATAATAAAAGTATCAAAAATCTTGCCGACTCATCGCAGTGCTCAATATAGCGGTCATTTACCTAATTTTGCCTTATTTTTTCTTATTTATTTTGCATATTACTGGAATACCGATATTTCGTACTTAAATAATGATAATAACATCAATGGACCTTTTGAAAACGATAATCGCGTAATTTTTTTTAATGATTTTGATTGTAGAAAAAACAGTTTATAATTACTATGTTACTGTAACTGAAGCTCCAATTTCATTTTGTCGCATTAATTAAAATTCACCCTGTAGAAACCTACAAACACAGTTTTCATCCAGCACCGAATTTCCTTTTTTGGAATGAGGTTGGTTGTTGGTGTGATGTAGGAATAGTAAAATGTCCCAACATAAATTAAAATCGTTTCATCACTGGAGCCATCAATTTGATGAAGCATTCTATTGTCCATAGATTCATCACCGACTTTAAGCTCTTCGAAGTTTTCGTTCGGTGCTCTTTCTTTTGTTCTGTTATTTTTATTGTTCTGTAACGTAGTTTTTTATATTTTGTGAGCTGATAGGTTTCTCTACTATTGACTCTATCTTGGGCACAAGATGGATGTCAAACCAGGACTCAAATAGGTAGCCATCCAACGTCGACGATAGGCACAGATAGATACAAGTGGATCAGTGCTTCAACTGAATGTGAAATCGAGATGTCGCCGAGTGTATCTCAAGACGAATGCATGGAACAAAGAGGAATCGATGAGAGTGCGGGAGTGTGGGGATACAGGCGAGTGCACCGACCTCCCCCCACCCCCACGGGCCGCGGTGCAATTTGTACATTTCAAGTGCATACAAAGGCGATGCGAGGAGGTCGCAGCAAGCTTTGACAGAATTAACTTGTCCGTCGCACAAATGCAACTGCGAAGGCTCACCTTTATTGGATCGCCTGCGAACGAGACGGAATGTTAGAGGCACTTCACAATTCATCCCGTTACATGCTGAATGACTTGACAATTTGATTTGCGATCTACCAAAGGGGTGCAGGACCTTTGAGTGTAGAAATGAAATTAAAACCTGCTCTAATGCAAAGTGTGCAACGACAAAATTAATTGGGAAAAACCCTTCAGAACTCCTCATTATAACTCAGAAAAAACACGAAACGGAGAAAGAAGAAGTAATGCAAATAGCCCAAATTGCACAACGAGGCCATTGTAAACAAAGTGGGACAAACTAGAGTAAAATAACGAGTCACTTGTTAGGCAATGGCAGTGTGCTCTGAATAAATATAATGTGGCCACTCGACTATGTATAATGCTCTTCTTGTTATCGACAGCACGTGGATCTAGCTTTACCCAATGTAAATTACATTCAGTGTACACATTACACAAACACTCGCGAATTCCGAGTAATTATGGTGGAACATGATCATGGTAATCAATGAATGAGGTGTAATTGGAATTAAATTACATGTGCAAAAGAACATTGAAGTCATGTTTTGGGTAGGGTAGTCATAGTGATTTACACCTAAAACATAAATCCGTAGGTATGTGTAACTAATACTAAGTAGAAAATAAGTACTATTTTGAGAAAATACTAATGATTATCTTGAAAACCTGCGCAGTTCTGATAATCTTACATTCATTTTGAATACACATGTTAAGCATGTTTAAAAGTCTCACTAAAAGCAAAAACCGGGTCTTTTACAAACAGGTTCTAAACTTATTACTTATAACCAAAAAATCTCGACAGTAATTTATTTGGTGACAATTTTATCGATAACAGGTTGTAATTTTCATGGTGTAACTTGAAGTGACATATACAAGAGCGCACGAACTGAAGACATGGTGAATTTAAGGCTGAACCTCCAGGGTAGGCCGTGAAATTCATGTTATAGCGTTTTTTGTAATTTGCAGGCCAGTGCTAGGTTGTATTTTGATGAGAATGATATTTCTCAACTGTAAGACGTATGTAGTTACAGAATTATATTCACCAAAATCATCAATATAACCGTCCAAGTTCACAAAGGTCTAGAAACAACTTTGAACTTGAAAAATTCGTTCATGGTGGAACCATAATTATTATGGCGAAGCCGTTGGCAGAGACTAGTAGCTTCATAATAAAACCGAGTTTGTAAAATCCACAACTTTTCTGAATAAGATCTTATTTTACGTAAAAAATATGTTTTTTTGATTAAAAATTCTCTTTTAATAATATTTTGTATGGGCAGCAAGTAAACGAGTAAAATAATAACTTGAGTAGTTTCAGCAATTCATGCAATTTAGACAAAATAAAGTAAGTTACATGTTGATAATGGCCTCCAAACCGAAAAGCTATGATGATTAGTATTCTATGCAAAACATCAGTGACTGTTAAATAAATTCAAATTAATTAATTAATTATTCTATACGCAATTTTGCACTGATCTTTTCATAACTAAGTTAAGTTGTGACACATTAAATAATATGAAACTATTATAACTCACATTTTATAGTCCTCACTATATGTCAAGGTGACACTGACTTGATAATTGCCCTAATTTATTAATGTCTTGCATCGCCTTCTGAGTAGAGTCGGCCCTTCACTCTATTATACAGAAACGTTTATCATATTTTATTAATACAATTCCAACAAGAAACAAATTAGTTTTTTTTTGTAAACTAGAGAAGCTGACGAAGTCGAGAGCTATAATTATTGACTATATCGATAAATTACGCAAGTTTAAAACTTCAGCAACATTTTAAAGCCTTGTTGTGAAATAATTTATATCAATATTATTACTTTTGCATCAGATACAATGTTAAAGAACACAAATTTTGCTGATATTACCTCTAAAATAATGCTTCTTTTTGCTGTACTTGAACCATAAACATTCATAAATGGATATAAATGACACATTTTCGCTTGGTAAGATCGTCAAGGAGACGTAAAAAGTTTTAACGCGACTCGGTAACCGGCTACGATCGAAACATTCCCAAAGCAGAAAAAGTGGAACGGCTCGACAACAGGCATTCCTTTTGCCGATGAATTGCTTTATGGAATGTATCAGCGAACCTCATCGGAACTGAAACCATCACTGCTTCAGCTGGTAATTATTCCCAGAAAAATTTAATTATCATATTTAAAAAGAAATAAGTTATTTGATAATTACCTTTGGATCAAAACTGAAGGCGGTTTCTGGCCTCAATGGACATGGAAGTCCACACTTACAAGTGCCAGTTGTTTGAAGATATTCCCGTAACTGTGGAAGTGTACTCAATGCTGTGCCGCTTGGACTGCAAAAAAAAAACAATATTAGATTCACTCTTATAACTAGTTTTTCACTAGAAGTAGAAGATGTGGGAGTTATGAAAGTAGTTTCTTGGTTAAAACAAAAAGTTTCAGCACCACTGAACCTTGGGTACCAAACTACACATAATGAGGGTACTTGACTAAATTGCTATCACGTAGCTCGATTGATCTACGAGGTTAGGGAAAATTGGTTGTGCTTGTGTTACCTCGGCGGAGTGACGCTCATATTCGAGAAAGTAGTAAAGAGCCTTCGGCCCTGACATTCATACTATAGCTGGAGCAGCCTTGATCAAAATTCTAAAAACACTGCTTATTTATTTATCTACAACTGCTAAAACTGCAGCCCCAAAGTAAATCATGACTGCGTATGTACAACAATTGCATACGCACACAAAACTTAATTGCGTATTATTTAGCAAAGCCGATTTCACTTAATAAAGCTTGTTTGAACTAATAGGAGAGGGGAAGCAGTGATTCATGTAAACGACTGAAGGCGTATTTATTGAAAGCGCATGATGCAAAAGCTTCTAGTCAAGCGTGATCGCACCCCAACTCGAGCGGGTTAATGAAACGGCTAACAGACTTCAGTGCGGTCAATCGATGTTTCATTTGTAAACCTCTTTGAGCTTCGATGCTCTCTACATCATCCAGTATTAGAAGTCATACATCATTGGGTTACTCATTAACCTAGATAACTGAACGTGTTATTTTCTTCTGCTTTCTATGTAACGAATTTTCCAACATGATTTCTTGCTTCAGACATATCTTTGCCGCAGATTGTGCCGTTCAAAAAGAGATTGCAACCACGCAATAACCCAAAGGGCTATTAAGAACAATTTGCAAACAACACAATCCTTTTACGACGACAGCTCAGAGCATAGCTTGCCGCCATTATTACACCTCGATTCGCTTTACAAACAGCCTCTTTCATAAATGCTCCACATGATAATTCACGCCGATTGTTCACGGTCTGGTACACTTGGTAAAGGTAAACCGCAACCGCAAAAAAAGATTTTTGTTTACCCGCTTTTTATTCATGCGCGGAGTCTGCGGCTTTGACCACTATACGGGGTGTTCGCGGTCGGATAGAGAGTAAACGGGGAAATTCGTTTTTTGCGATCGCGTGCATGTTTGGGGGAGCGTGGACGTAGACAGCTGCCGATAATAATTACTCAACACGCGAACCCTTTCGCACCTTGCGACCGCTACTATCCCATTTACTTGAGTATTAAACCAACTCAGTTAAAGCCTTTAATGATGATGAAATCACAATAGCGTGGAATAATCATGACATTAAAATTGTAGCAAATCATATCTTTTTTTTTGTGATCATGAAATGAATAGGCATTTAAAAATACATGATCATCTAATCATATGACAGTTATAAACCACCACAACAGAAAAAATCGACAACACAGTCTACAATACTTTCTGGATAAAACTGTCCCGAAGTGCAACAAAAGACGTCTAGACGGATGCTCGCTACATCGTCGTCACCTAATGCAGCAGACACCATTCAAAAACATGAGAAGATAAACAGAATAAGAGCAGCTATAAAGACCGTGCTTAATGTTGCTGCTAATAAAATAAACGAATCGAACATAAATCCTATTAAAGTCAATGTGTCACAGAATGTTCCACGAAAACAAGCCACACAAGTCTGTGTTATTATGCAGACAGTCATCTTTCATAGCCTTGAGAAATACTTATTTTATTTATGACTAATCGTAGTCGCTGTTCAATTTATCCTCATTGACAAACATGAAAACAGATAATAAAAATAAGATACACGTTCAAGTTAATTATTTTATTTGTTCTAAGACAAGTTAGCCTCGTTTTTGCAATGAGGCTGATAAAACAAAAAACACACAACGTTGTAGCTACGCATAGTAAACTTAAAAATGTTGTATATAAAAGGACTCTGACTTCTAAAGAGAAGTTACCTATGGTTTTGAAAAACAGGTGAAATCTGTTAGCATATACTTAAGTCCAATACCTACAAACCTTCTCCAAAAGCTACTTATTCGCTCTCTTACTATATGTTGCGGGATCCTCACAGAAAGCAATTTTTTATGGTCTAACCTATTTTAAGTATTTCTGAGGACTTAATTTTTTACGAGTTTTTGGAAAATCACACACAAAACCTGGCTGATATACCCGTATCTAGCCAGCAGTATCCTACAGACCACAAAGCCTTTTGAGGAAACATCCAATGTCACCCTTGTTCGTTTTAAGAGGTCGACATTCAGCAGCGAAACAGGTACATAGGGTAGCTATAAGATAAAAGATGCGTTACATCAAAGAATTGCTACGCAGCTGCACTCCTCGATGTGCGAACAGGCATTCGATGAAGTTGACAAACATTATCAAAGGCTTGAATATTTATGGGTTGCTATCCGAGGCGAACCGTCAATGTCAACTGCCACACTACCTCTACTGCCTCTTTAAATCGTTTTTATAGAGAAAAGAATATCTTGAGACGAAAGTTACTCACATTCTTTGATATTAAAGTAGGGATGCTTAAAGGCTCTGTCTTGGGACCGAAAGTGTGGAAAAACTCTTTCGGAAAATTTTCAGGCAGAGACTTCGCAAATAATACTGTACGAGTCGCAGATATTAGAAACCCTCTGCAGTTACAATTAGACAAGGTTTGATAAACGCTTTTTGTCTGTTTATAGGGTTCCGACTTCCGTAGTCCTGATAAGGAACCATTATAAATAGTTTCGTCATGCCCGTCCGTCCGAGGTTTTTGCTAAGAGACCGTTAGTACTAGAAAGCTGTAGTTTTGTAGAGGTGTGTATACAGGGTTACTGGTAATTCGACGTATTCCTTGCAGGACGTTATAGAAGGGTTATAATACAAGAAATGAAGCCACCACATGTTCTACCGAAATTCAGTGGCTTTTGAGTTAGGTCGATTTTTAGTTTTTTTTATGAAAAATCCCAGATCAAATCATTTAAAACCAATTTAAAAACTATTATCGGCGCGAATGTACTGAAATTTAAGTTATTATCATAGCTGACACAGCAGGCTTTTTTTAATAATGAAAAGTTCGAAAATTCCTAAACCTTTAGCGAAAATCACTATTGAAACAATCTTTTTTTGTAATTTTTGCCATTTCGTCATAAAAATGTGTTGTGAAAAAAAAGAATACTACGCTACATGTACAAAATACTAGAAAAATATACTAGTTTTATCAGCTATTTAAAATGGTACAAAACTTATTGAAAAGTCATGGACTACATTATGAAAATCGTTTTCGATTTATTAAACAAGGAAAAAAGGTAAAAGGTATGCGGAAAATCTAAGTAAAGAATTTCGTGAATTAATATTATTTTTAATCAATTTCACTCTTCAAACTTTAATAACACTTTTTACATGTCTTGTTCGACTAAGACGTTCTACCAGTGTGCAACATGTTTTTTTCGGTGGACTCGTTCACCGAAATGTTCGCGTACATTTGTGAGAGCACACGTAGTACCGGTGGACTCGAGTCAGCGGACACGCATTCTCTGTTCGCGCACTCAATTGAATAGTCAAGGAGACCGACCTCCATTCATCTGTTTAACGAATAAATAATATTAATTAGTAAGCTAAGTAACCTGTTGTAGAATAAAGTTAGGTCAAGACCATAATCGTCTTAGGTTGCCAAAGTATAAATATGTCACCGTAAAATTGTCAAACACGTTATATTACAATATAACGTGTTTTTTCTCGCGATATTGTAATGTCTCGAATTATTGTCAACTGAACATACGAAAGTATCTCTGCCCCCATAATCGGGACTTGGGGCACCCCCCCGTTAGGTTAGTTAGGTTCCTTTAAACCCTGCACTCGGAAACAGGGGCCCCGCGAAGCGGGGCTCCGTCGACTACGCTTTTTAGGGGGAATATAAAGTGTTTTAAGGTTATGTTATATTAATCGGTATTTCTCAGGAATGGTGCATTACCTTTTCATGAGAGTTGTGCCACTGGGCAAAGGGGACCCCTCCTTCCCTCCACACCGCGTAAGTTGACTACCATCGCATGCATTTCACGAATAATAATGCGTTTTGTTGTAAGCAGTATGTTCATTTGACAATAGGGCATGCAAAACCGGTTTTCCGGTTTTGCGCAAAACCGGAAATCGGCCGAAATTTAACGATATTTGAAAACCGGTTTTGAGAGCCAAAACCGGAGCTCAGCTCCGGTTTTCCCATTATTGAGTAACCCATCCACCCATTGTTGTTAGCCGAGTTGACAATTAACATTTTGATTTTTATCAACATTTTTTTCGAACACTCAAAAAATAATTAATTTTGAGGCATCAAATGTATCCGAACCGAACACAGCTCGTGGATGAAAACGACACGAAGGGTGCAATTACATCCTGTAGTTGCTGCGTTAGCCCGAATTATATTACATTATGGTTCACCACTTGTGACAGCAAGCAAGATTTAATTAAAACTTGTGTTTTATTATTCGTGTCATATAGATAATTTTATAACTGACAAAAGTCTTTGATTCGGTTCTGTTCTAAACCGTTTGGATTGTCGTTCTATCGAATCCCGTTCAAAGAATACATGAATACCTATTTTGGGTAGGACTTATAGGACGACCGAACGACAATTAAACGTCAACGATATTTGTCTTGTTTGATTTACATGAATCAAGGTACAGGTGTAATAGGGCACGCCACGATAGTGGCGGTAAGTCCCCTCTTTGAGGAGTGGCTGGAGAGGCGCCACGGCGTCCTCACCTTCCGCCTGACGCAGGTCCTCACCGGACACTGATGTTTCGGGAGGTACCTGCACCGAATCGGGCGAGAGGAAACGCCCGGGTGTCTCCACTGCGAGGATCGACCGGAGGACACGGTGGAGCAAACGGTGGAAGTCTGCCCTGCGTGGGCGGAGCACCGCCGTGTCCTCGTAGCGGCGATCGGCGGCGGCGACCTCTCGCGTCCGGCCCTGGACCACCTCCTTCTGCGAAGCAGTCATGCTAGCGAAGGAGGTGGCGGAACGAGAGAGAGAGAGATCCTCTCTTCCCGGCCGCCGCTGGAGACGCACCGGGCGTCGGGGACCACGTGGTGGCTACCGGCCACAGTAGATGCGGGCCTGTGGACGGTTGGCTATGGGCTAGCTAGCCGTCCGTCCGTCTAACGACGACGACAGGCCGTGTCGGCGGCGCGTTCGTGTTCCACGCGCGTCTCAAAGAGATGTCAGCATAAGGGGAGGGGCCCGCAAGGGCCGAAGCCTGCCGGGGTTGCGGGCCTGTTCGAAAGAGATACCGCGGCCCCGGAACGTGAAGGGCGAGGAAGGAACATGGATGGGTTTTAGTCAGTAAGAGTCTGACACTCCCTCCCGCTCCGCCCAGAGTGGGAGAAGTCATTTGATGATTTCCCATTCTAAAAAAAAAGGTTGATTTGATCTCAGTTAATTAATCTTTATACTATTATAAGTTCATTGTTATCTGTACAATTATTATGGCTTGGATTAAAAAGAAATGTATCATACAATTTGTTTTATTTGTAGACTTAGTGGGTATTTTAAAAAAATGGTGTTTCTTTTTAAATTATACTACATTCGTTTTTGCTAAAACCGGACCTACCTCCGGTTTTCGGTTTTGTTCCCAAAAAAACGATGTTCAAAACCGGTTTTGATGACTTTTCGGTTTTGCATGCCCTATTTGACAATAATTCGAGACTTTACAATATCGCTAGAGATATTACAATATAACGTATTTGACAATTTTACGGTGACATATATACTTAGACAACCTCAGCTCAATACCATCTCAACTTAAACCTATTCGCAATGTGCTTATTTATGTACTAAGATTCCTAAACAGTATTAAAAATTAAATATTCGCATCGACCGACCAATGTCAGTCGAAAACAAGATTTGAAGACTATATGCTACAGTTTTTTTTGCCTCATTTTCCATTTTCTGGTGTCCGAAAATTGTGTTTTCGGTACTTATTCAAAATTAACTTCATACTTTACTTCATTCTTTACATTATTTAAATCAAATCAGACGGATTAGATCAAAACAAATTGAGCTTATTTGAAAACGCGGTCAGGCAAAGTAACTGAAGTTAGTATTTTTGGAATCACAATAACCAATTTACAATTTTTACGGATTTGATCGTAACAGGTTGAGGCAAATATTTTGGACATGGGCTCTCGTACTAACATGTTCGCTCACAAAGTTACTCACAGCTTTGCCGATGTGATTGATATTGATTAAAAATAAAATAGTCTTGCACAAACTTGTTTAATTAGGTTTTCCGAATACTTTTTATGAGATGAACGCCTTCCTGTACTTAAATCAAAAACGATTTTCATAATGTAGTGTATGACTTTTCAATAAGTTTTATACCATTTTAAAGAGCTGATAAGACTAGGATATTTATCTATTAATTTGTACATCTGGCGTAGTATTTTTTATTTTCACTATACTTACAACATCTTTTTTTTAAGGAATGGCAAAAATTACAAAATAAATTGTTTCATTAGTGATTTTTACTAATGCTACGGCCAGACTTGTAGGCGAAGATTCGTGTTCGCGTTGTCGCGATAAAAGTTCGTGTTCGCTCTATGACGAAGTGGTTGGCCACACTTGGAAAAACCTTTCTACTGTCGCGATAATCTAGAACGTCGTGATAATTCATTTGCGGGAAAAAGTGGAAGAAGCGGTTGCGATGTATCACACGGCGGCTAACAATTATTTACTACATCTTTCCTTATCCTGTCATTATACCAATCCGTGATTAAAAAGTTCAATCAAACACGTTCAAACCTCTTAGAGTATCGCAGTCAACTAGAGCGCGCGAAGTGTAGCCAACCACACGAACTTTGTCGCGACAAAATCCTTTGATGTGCGGCAATTTACGGACAGCGGCGCGAAGGGCATTCGTATTCGCGAAGTTTATCGCGATAGGACGAATTCTTTGGCCAGACGTGTCGCGACAACACAAATCTTCGCGTTATCGCGATAGTGTAGCCCCAGCATAAGAGTTTAGGATTTTTTGAACGTTTAATTACTAACAAAGGCCTGCTACGTCATCAGCAGGATATGTTAATAATTTAAATTTCAGTACATTTGCGCCGTAAATAGTTTTTAAATTGGCATTAAATGATTTAATCTAGGATTTTTCATAAAAAACTAAAAATCGATCTAACTCAAAATCCACTGAATTTCGGTAGAACATTTGGTGGCTTAATTTCTTGCATAATAACCCTTCTATAACGTCCTGCAAGGAATACGTCGAATTACCAGTAACCCTGTATTAATTACGCCGACAAAATGGAAAGATCATATTTTGGAAAATGTTTTTTTTTTTAGGGTAGCTCCCATAGTCCCATGTGAAGTGAGAATGCAATTATTTTTCGTCGTCTACCCCATCGTGCGGGGTATCGTTAAATAGGTCTTTTAAAATGACTTAGGGGTTGCTAATGGGGTGCGATGTCAGAAGTCAGCTGCTGGTTCCTCTCGATACGTCTGGAGGAAAGAGCAGCTGCTGGGCCGATGCATCCCAGGCGCGGCAGTGTCGTTCTTAGAGGAATGAGAAGAAATTCTCATCCCTTGGGATTGTCACTGCCGCGGCCAATGAGTCTGACATAGGGTGAGGTCCAATCTGGACCATTAGTGCGTTCCTCTGCGTGACCCTCTGATAAGCAGAAGGCACAGCAGAGGAATGAGGGCGGGCTCGGTGTGCATTTAGCCTGCCTCCGAGCATACTTGTAACCGTCAATCTCGTAATCCCATATCGAAGTGCCGTGGGTCACGTCTCGCGGTTTCGAGAGTCTTGGACTGGGACCGGCTTAACCGCCCGGACTGCGAGGTAAAGAAACCTCTATAAGACTTAACCTGAATCCCAAGCGGCGGCGCACCGCGAGGGGATGTATGGCTGACGGGTGTTTCATGGAACAAATCAGTCAAAAACTCGTCTCAACAAAATGGAAAAAACTAACAACAACCGGTAAGTGAAGAGAAAAGTGGGGGGGGTCGGTGTCCGACGCCGCATCCAGCGATGTTGGCGCTGCGGGAGGCTCAGGGAGCTCCAGCCGCGAAAGGGCCGGGACTGCTGCGGAGATCAGCAAGTTTTTCCGCAAGCGGTCCAGACAAGATAGCGACCAGTTGTCATCCTCAAAGGAGGAGCTGATGGCCTTAGCTCGCAAGTTCCCCACCAGCAAGCCCGGAGTATGTGGGGATATGAGGCAAGAAAGGCTCTCTGCCTCCGAGAGGTCGACACGACTGGCCGAGGAGGGGCGCCACCCGGGCATAACTGATCGCGGGTCTGTCGACGAGGCGGGTGCATGGAGCGCAAGGCCAGCTTCGCAAAGGAGCTGGAACCCGCGATACGGGGTGTGGCCTTGAAAGTGAAGACATCTTCAAAACTCAGGGCCATACGCCTCCATCATGACGGCAGCGGAGGCCAACTTTGCGGGGCCCTCCTTCGCCAGAGGCAGACGAGGTGGGCAACTGCGTGCGGATGTGGCCCGCCTGACGGCCGCCATGGAGCTTCTCCAAAAGGAGAACGCAAAGCTCAGGGCGGACCTGGCCAGTCTGCGAGAGCCTAGCTACCTCCCACGCGGCACCTTGAAATGGGGGTCCCAGACGCAATATCAGCCAATGGCGGTGGAGAACCAGGTCCTGAACCGGGTTGAAAGGAGCTGGCTCTCTTCCGGTTTTCCATCCTGGAAGGAATTGTTCTGCGCCCCGCCCTGGGCGCAAACAAGGCCGTCGCAGCCCGAGCACGGTCTCGTATGCGGCTGCTGCGGCTTTTTGAGGAGTGGTTTGAGAGGCGCCACGGCGTCCTCATCTTCCGCCTGACGCAGGTCCTTACCGGACACGGATGTTTCGGGAAGTTCCTTCATCGAATCAGGCGGGAGCCTCCCGAAACATGGAAACACCCGGGCGTTTTTTCCCGAAAACGTGCGGGTGTTTACATTGCGAGGATCGACCGGAGGACACGGTTGAGGTTTATCCCGCGTAGGCGAAGCACTGCCGTGGCCCCCGTAGCGGCGATCGGTGGTCCGGAGCGAGACGGAATGCGAAGCCTCTTCTGCGAATCAATCATGCTAGCGAAAGAGGTGGCGGAACGCGAGAAGCAGAGAACCTCTCGCCCCAGCCGCCGCGGGAGAAGCACCGGGCGTCGGGGCCGACGTGGTGGGTATGGGCTGGCTCGCCGTCCGTCCGTCTTATGACGACAGGCCGTGTCGACGGCGCGTTCGTGTTCCACGCGCGCCTCGAAGAGATGAATGAATGTGTGAAACGAGTGTTCGAAAGAGATACCGTGGCCCCGGAACATAAAGGGCGAGGAAGGAACATGGATGGGTTTTAGTCAGTAAAACTCTGACACTCCCTCCCGCTCCGCCCAGAGTGGGAGAAGTCATTTGATGATTTCCCACCTGAAAAAAAGGGGTTTTGAAGGGCGTCTCCCTTCCCTCTAAAAGCTAAACTGCGGACTTGAAAAAACTGGAAAAAATCATGATGACAATGCATTTCATGAACTTTAAAGGAAAATTATAGCAGTTAAGATAACTTTATTCGTTTAGCAGTAATTGTTGTTCAACTTGGGGTGTTGGATAACTTTGTACAGAATACAAAAACTTTAGAATAAATCCTTTCAAGTGACTTACGGTAACGGTGAATTGGCCGGTTTTTATTTCTTCTATAAAGTCATTTCAGATTGCTCGACTAGACTTGCGCAAATAAATTGTACATCTTTGGAAAACCTAACTACCAATCAGTATTTATCAGTAATTAAGTCATTATAACGTGTACATGTACAATCAATATTATCTCAAATCTAACATGGCGCTGTTCTTGGCTTTATTGATGTGTCCTCCTATGACGGACCCATTAATTTTCTTCTCCGATATGTCTACTTCATAATATTATAATGATGTACGTCTTAACTTCGTAACGATCGACTGGTTTTTTTATAAATCTCAATTGGTTTATCAATATTTTTCATAGAAGTAGCTTTACATGGTGGTTATGTAATTTTAATAGATTCCTCGCCATTCTCGTAAAAGCGCTAACCACGCACGTATATTAAGTTAAAGAATCCGTTTAAGACTTCGTCAAGAAAAAAGAACTCCACAAGGAAAACTGTTAATAAACATTATGATGATACACGAACAATACAACCTACAGTTTCCTGCTTTTGTTACTGGGTGAAAATACAGATACATCGATAGCTGTATACCGTCTCCAAGAGACATCGCACAGTGTGTGATTTTGCCTTAGTTGCAGACGTGCTCATTTTATGTGCTTTTTGGATAGCTAACAATAAAACAAAACTCATATTAAAACTCCGCCGGCTCTAACTACTATAGTTTATGAGAAATTAATAAAATCGAGAAAAATCCTTAAAAACCATAGAAACAAAATATCTCGTTTTTGGGTTTGATTTTTACACTGAATGTTTTATGATGTGATAGGAATTTACTATTGGAACCATTTTTTTCTGAAAAAAAAATAAAAATCTTCCACACTCAGGTGACAATATTTTTTTTTCTATGATTTTGTAAATATTTTTTTTCCGGCAATTCCCTTCATGGTCGTGTTTTTTTAAAGTGCCTAAATATAGATCGTTATAAGAACTATCGCCACAAAAAAACACAGATGCAACAAACCCAGGATCTCGGAAATATTGAATTTTAAAGTTGTGGGTTAGGGTTGTCACTCTACCCTGTGTGCAACATAGATACAATACTTACTTCATGCAAGCATTACTGATTATTTTTATTTATTATTTTTTGACTCGGGCATTAGCAATTGTTGGTTTAAATTGTGACGTGCATAGTTCAAGTTTATCTAGTAAAATAGTGCAGAAAGTTGAAAGTCAAAATTAAAAAGTATTTACGGTTAAATTTCGATCACTACTTTTGTTTATGATCTATCTTCGCGACCTCGTTAAGCAAATGCAACAACCCAATTCCTTTACATAATATCTGGAGAATCGGGGGTGAGGTGTCATGGAGCCGTCAAAGACCCATGGCACTGTTTTGCCTCAGCAGGCACTGACGCGTCCTGCTGGGGGATGTCCATCTGGGCCCCGACCAGAGGACTTACTGCTAGGGGGGCATGAAGGCGCCAACCTTCATGCTGGTCAGCGAGAGGCAAATATCACCGACGACCTAAGCCTGAATACGGATCCGAATACACTTACGAAACTGGAAATTTATAATGTTTTAGTTGAAAAGGCCCGACAATATGGGTCGAAACAAAGACCGCGTGACCTTGTCCTCGTCTTAATCCATTTTGTTAATGGTAGTATCGAAACGACAACTAATAATAAAAAAATCTATTGCATTAATCAACTTAAATATTGACTACTCTGTGACAACCCTATTTCCATAGAAATTTAAAGAAAACTTAGAAACGCAATATCTCCGAGATCTCGCTAGATACATATTTAAAATTTTCTCAAGTTGCAGGTACTATACATAAGTATAATACGCAGGCAAAAAAAAACGCGACCCGTAAGTAGCTAATTTTATATTTATTTTTTTCGTTTATTTACAAAATATTTTTTTATTCTTGTTCCTGTGACGTTAGGGATTTGCAATTTTCTACACTATATAATATTTCAAACCTACAATAATATGTATTTTACAAGAGACTGATATTTGCTTTATTGAAGGAATAGAGACGAAAATCTTTTTCACAAAGGTCAGTGACCTTTCACTTAAATATTTGTATCTCCTAAATGAAGTGAAATATCAAAACGGGTATTTTTGGGAATGCTTTATTAAGGTTTAATCTATAAAAATAAAAAATAAAACTGGCACGTCCGCAACTAAGGCAAAATCACACACTGTGCATCGGTATTATTGGTCCCAGTCCCTAGTATTGTGATTGATCTCATTTCCTTTGTGACCGGGCAATGTATAATGGGTGAAATATTCTGGCGCCAAGCCAATGTACGCTGCCACACAAAACATGACGACATTTTGTTCCACTAAAAAATTTAATGATAATATCCGAACACAAAATTGCTTGGAGTTGTGAGCAAGAATTGTTTGTTTACGTGGAGACAACATCCTTTATTAATTTGAAGCCGGTCGTAAAGTTCTGCGCTCATTTTGTCTAAATTGTAACTCCCGATTTTCGTTTTGTAAACTTTATGTCGTCTGTATTTCGTCAACAAGTGAAGCCATTTTAGTTCGCGACATCCAAATTGTGAAATATCCAACGATGTCGAAAGTCCAACCTAGTTATTAATATTTGTAACATACTACACTCTTCCGTTTTTAGGTTATCTGCTAATTTACAAAAGATACATCTGTCTGTTTTCAAACAATGTATCAATTGTGGCAACAAGGACATTATCAATATAAACAGGGTGAGTGTCGAGTCGACTCAATGCCTATAGTCGATAACGAGTTGAGTCACGAAAGGGTTTCCCTGAATGACTCATTGGCGACTTACCCGACACGACCGAACAGCAAATGCAAAAAGACCGTCTTAATTTGTTGATTGAGGCTGGCCGCTGGACTTGATATTAAACGTTAGAATGCTGAACCTATAAATTGACTATTGAGCAAGTTTGGTGTCTGATTTGGTTGTCTATTGTTTGCCCGACGATTATATGCCATAATCATCATTTTCCCGAATTTCATTTACCCGAATTTCATTTGCCCGAATGTTTCATTTGCCCTAAAAGACATATGACATACTTTTAATTGCCCGAATTTTAGATACCATAAGATACGAATGCCATAAGTATTGTTTGCCTTATTTTTATGTGCCATAATAATTATTAGACATAATATTTAAATGGCATAACAAGTATTAGACAAATATTTCTGTGCATGGTTTTTTTTCTGTACATGGTTGATGGTGGGCTAGGTCGACGGAGCCCCGCTTCGCGGGGCTCCTACTTCTGTGTGGTTTATAAAAAAATAACCACGAAGGGGATGGCGGGGTCTATTCGCTCGCTTCGCTCGCTCACACGACCCCGCCATCCCCTTCTAACCTAACCTGTCCGAGTCGGGGTGCCCTAAAGTCCCAATTGCATCCAATTTCTCTTGATATAAACAACCGTTACACACCCGATGTCGATGGCAAATTATGTTATGGCATATCATAATTATGGCATGTGATAATTAGGGCATGTGATAATTAGGGCTTACAATGATTATGACAAATGATGTTATGGTAAGTGACTTTATGGGAAACAATGATTCTGGCACGTGACTAATATGGCAAATGAGAGTAGGGCAAATGAGTATTATGTCGTATGATATTATGGCTGTTGACTATTATGGCAAATGATATTAGGGCAAATAAAATTCGGGTAAACGGCGGTATACCGTCTGATTTGCCTCAAACTTTTTTACGAAGCTTGTGTTATCATATAACAGATGTTCAAATTGGGCAAGCGTTCTTTATGCCAGGTCCGTGCCCAATTCAATAAGGCAAATGTGAAGTGCGTACTCAAACACGATACGTTTATTTAAAGCTAAAATACATCACATCACCATAATCATCGCGTCTAATCGAAGGGATGGATAAATACTGCCAAAGCTATTAAACCACTGCATTGAACTGTAAATGTATATATTAGTATTTTTAAATGAAGAATGTACCACGAATCGTAAAACACGTTCACTTCCCGATTTGCTAGACAACTCACAAAGCCCTGCGCTGCGGCTATGCACGCATACTTTCAATCAATACATAACCTTTAGAAGACGTAAAACCGCATACGTGCTACTACAATAAAAACCAATCAAGTTCATTTTCTTTGAATAAAAATTAACCTATTTGATAATCTTGTACCATACTTTCAGCGACAGCTTCAAAATCAAAGTAGATAAGACTCATATTTCATCGTTTTGATGCTTGCGCAATGCTCAGAAGCTTCAGAATAATCTAAGTAATAATGAATAGAAAGTTCACAAAGAGATTGTTCTAGTTAACAATCAATATGACTTTGTGTAGGAGATAGAATAATCCAGTCGCTTTCTTCATCATAATTGCGAAATTGCAAAGCCAAACAGCGAATATTTCGAAACAGGGACATGTATCGATGAGTTGGTAGACGGGTGCGTTACAAATTGAGCTTTTATTTATTCATGTGGGGGGAACGAGGTTGAAATGGGTCGAGGCCGCTTCATAAAGGACACTCTTAGCTCAGTGCCAAAGGGTTTATCAATGTCGTTCTATGGAGAGAAGTCTTTGAATCGTAAAGTTGAGTTGAGTGTTGCGACGACATTGTAGATTTTTATTTTGCAGTGACTTGAGAAGCAAGGAGTTAAGTTCTGTAGTAAAAATTATTGCTTTGTCGATGTGTCACCGAATTTTTATTCATATTATTATCATCTTCTCGTTCAGATTTACATCGAAAAACCGCTGCAACTAAAGATTCTCAACTCTAATTTCTAACAGACGCCATACGATCGGGTAGCTTTTTGGCTAATTGAATCAAATTCAAATAATTATGCTCAATATCTATGCTAGTGCTTATTTATTTTGAAATGTTACATTTGCATCAAGTGCCAGATGTTGCTTTACTAAAAAAATAATACACTCATGCAGCAGGACTTAGGTTGTACATTTTTGTTGTAGGAATATAAATAATAATTCTTATACTAAGTGACTCAAGGCGATGATCCGCAATATCATTTTATTTATAGATTGCAGGTTTTAATTTCTGCTACAAGTAGACTTGTGATTTGCGACGTCACATAACATATGTCTGGATATAATGTTTCTAGTCTTTTTTCCATCTGATTCGTGTTGTAAGATTAACATGTCAACGTGATGGTTTGGGAAGTGTTTCTTGATTATCTAAAGGACATGGTCAATGTTGAGGTTTATTAAAGCAGCTTTCAATAATACCTTACAAGACTACTCTACGTGTTATCCTCAATAGCATTTCATTTACTTAGAGAATTGTCAATGTAATGTTACAACTAACGACTATAAAATTGATAAGGGTGAAAGTATCATGTTATGTGTCTATTACGTAATGGTATTAGACTACAGGTGAATGGCCGGACCTATGCGACAAGTACTTGCTCCACGACTAACCGATCAAGCAACCCCCACTTATAGATTTACCAACATTTCTAGCTTGAGGAATTAAGGACTATACTATATTATTATCATTCTTATCAAAATTATTACTGTTAACTTTGGGTCATTACAATCTACTTATTTAGAAACTAGACAGAAATTGCAAATTTTCATTACTCTAGTTTTTATTAACTTCTTTATTTCTTGTTCTTCGTTATTTGCTTCTGAAACTAAGCTATGACATCCAAAGTCGAGTTAATCGATTAAACCAGCCAAATTTTAGAATGTAGGTACATTAATTTTTTCCCGAAGATTCTATTTTAAAATAATACCATCCAAGTACACAGCATTGACCTCTCCAGCCAGTACAGTACACGTAGGTATCTAGATAAATAATTACCCATTAAAATAAAACGATATCACAGGTGAATAAAATGTTGTCCAGTCAAGTTCAGGTTTGCAGGTAACACCTGCCACATGCCAAGCGAAGCCAAGCGCCGCATCGAAAAGCAAATAAATTCACTTGAATACTGCAGGACCTACGCCTAGTTTTTGCAAGGCATGTTTCAAAGAGTTTTTCTTAGATTCGCATGGCAACCTTGACTCGATCCCCTCGGCTACGCTTCTGTGGGAACGATTGAGAACACATTTCATTTACTTCGTCCGTCTGGAGCCCATGTGAGCTGACGCATCCGGCGGACTTCACGCAAGGGTCGTATCGTACGCCATACGTCGACTACCATGTTTATTTATCTAACTTTGTTAGGTATATGTATAATACCACCGGATTATAAGGTTGAATAAATTAGCCTGGCATGAGAAATTATACCAGTACCTGTTAGTTTTTGCCACTTTCCAACTTTATAAGAAATTGGTGCGACTAAATAAACATTGCCAATTAGAGTTGCTTGATGATGTTAAATGTTATCTGTGTAATTTCGCCCGCTATGTTATTGTTCTTTTTAGTTCTTTCTTTGGATCATTTGGATGGAACTTACTTATTTCAGAATGCGATTATTATTTAGCGTCAGATATGCTACTAAAAACATTCTAGCTAAACAATAATATTTTAAGACTAAATTGCGGTTAGCGGTTTTCCTCGTATTCGGTAGATCATCAAGGAAATTATAAATTACTAAAGTAGGTAGGTACCTTTAAGTGGTTATAGAGCAGCTTTTAACTTAATCCAGATAATAATACCAAATGATCACAAACATTTTAGCCCGTCAACAAGTTAGTAGATATGGAGCTAAAAATAAGCTATAAGTTGTTAGTTATACCAAGTTTGAATAATTACATGTCACGACGTTCAAACAGTGCAGATTTAACTTTGGCAATTAAGAATAGTGAGACTAATGGCCGTATCATGGATGTTAAATTCGTTTATTTGTTGTTGAGACGCTCTCCACCCAGAGTCGGCGGCGTGCCTCATTTAATGGAGCAATAAAAAATGTTCGACTGTGCTTACGTAATCCATATTATTTCCGCGTCGAAGCCAAAGCGGAGGTCAACGCGCGTACATGATCTCGCCTCCCAGCCTCATTGTCACTGTTCCATAAATCTTAAACCAGATTACTAGAAACTCTATAAGGTGCCAGTAATGGTCATATTAAAAAAATATAAAGCCACACTGATACGCTTCTGCATGCTGTTTTGATTACTTAATTGAATTAGCTCTCAGATACAGATATTGATGTGACCTTGCTCAGACATTTCAAAACTTGTTCCTTGCTTTTAATTGTTACCTATAGCAAAAAATATGACTAGTACCTATACTCATAACTTTATTACAGTTGAAGTGATTTAAATCGTGCGTGTCGAGGTATTCTTTTAATGGATCCGTGAGTAGTACAGACTTTGGACCTCGGTACCAACATATTTAGAAATAACACAATAGGTAGTGAGTTTTGTGATGTCAATATAAAAGTCCCCAACAGCAACATCGAATTAGTTTTAGTTAAACTTTAGCAAGAGTTATCTCTTGGCTTTGCACAGAGTTCGTGATATACCATGTCTTGAGGACTATAGGTACATACCATTTCAGCCGACAAAAAAACAATTGCGAAGAATATTTCACGAGACAGGCTCTTCCAGTGTTATTATAATTTACCTTACATGAGTCAAACATTTTAACAATAGATAAAGTGTATCGATGCAAGCATGCAGTGCTATTGTAAACGATGACTAAAAGAAAGTTGGAACGAATTGTAAATCGGATCAGAGCGCCTGGTGACGCCCATCAAATTCGTCGAAACAATGAGAAGAGACGTATGAGCTGAAGACGGACGATCCCAACATTGTGCAATACCTCACAAAGAAGGCCAGAGAAATCCATGCGTATACAATGCGACTTTCGAAAAAAACCAGACGGTGTTCTTTACCTCGCTTGGCTATAAATCAGTTGAGCAATAGCTAGTCCCCAACGTCAATAAGCACTCTGACAATTGACACAAAGAAAATTGGAAGAATAAGATTTTTATTGTTTCTTGTAACGTTATTTACGACGGTCGAACATCTGTTTGAGCAGTTGCATCGTCTGAGGAAACAATCGTTTCCGATACTGACGTAATCGTGCATCCTTTCTGACTAGACGTCGAACAAAATTGAACAAATTAAATGGGTAAACCTTGTGGTTTCATCCAATTATTCTTCTCAAATTATACCTTGCTCAGTTGATTAATTAAATCTAAAAGAACAACAACATTTCACGTCAACTCACTAGGAAGAAAAAGTAGTGCAGTTATAAGGAAGCTTGAGCGCAAAGCCATAAAATAAAGCTTTATGGTATTGAGTGCACGCGGAGTGTTTGTTTCAGTATTGTTCAGTTCTTGTGCAATGTACCTTACAGCAATGACAGATAAGGGGAGTGTTATGCGCATAGACGATACAATGGAATCTGTTGAGCTCCGAGCTCAAACCTCTTCGTGAGTTAACCCAGTTAGTGATACGGCACGTAGCTTTGTAGCGTAGGCATCAATAATAAATATGCCGTGTCACAAACCGCAGAATATTAAAATACCAGACGTGAAACTAGTTTTCAAATATTCAGCACGAATTACATTTAAATAGTTGAACTGTGGTAGGGGGACAATGGAGAGATAGTTATAGCAGTTATGGCATGCGAGAATTGTACTTTCTGTTTATAGACCCCCAGTGATGAAATATGTCGGAGTCGTTTCCAGCCTCTGTATCTTCAAGCATCAGTAGTATTCTAATTTATGAACTGTTGAATACCTAATAACTGTTGAAACATGACATGACAGTATTTTTAGAAGCCGTAAAGTCTCTACAATTTTATTTTCTTCAAAACTCATTATTACCTAGCTTTGGTGGTTATGCAGAATTCTGCATGTATTTATGTTTTATTTTCCATGAATTCTAATAATGCGTGTATTTAGGCGGACTACAATTTTTAATCCAGAACGAGTTACATAGCACATGTGCTGTTACGAAAGTCCAGAGTAATCCTTACGTACACAAGTGTCAAAAGAGTATATTCTCAACCATTTAACAAAACATCAACCTCAATAACGTATTGCAACCAGATGCTCATCATACATTTAAGATTACGGCCTATTTTCTGACAATCAACTAATCATGTTTACTAACTATGACAGTTAAAATTATGCAGCTGCCCAGGATGTTATTTACTGTATAATGATATTAGAATGACTCGAGCGTACTGCGAAAATGGGGCAATGATTTGATTTGTTGATTCAGTACTAGTTATGAATATTTCAATAATAGATCCTAGTTCCCAACCCCTAGTTCACTCGTTATAGTTCAGAGTTTAGGGCTTTCTTTCGTGGAATACCAATTTCTTGTAAGCTGGCGATCATCAGGACTTGAACGATAATAAAAGGTTTTATGGTGTCAAGGATCATTCTTTTTAACGTTCAAGTTACGAAATGAAAGGCTATTATAATGCAAATGTTTAGCAGATGCAATTATACGATCTGCAAATAAAACGGACTGCAGCCGTTTGGTACAAATGCTCAGTTTTATTGGTGTAAAGTAACTTTCTTCACTTACTTCGAGAACGTCCGCACAGCTGCCGGACTGGTTTGTCCACTTGTGCCGGATTGATTTAACGTTAACACACGATCCGCGGTGCTCGCGCCGCTGTATTCCACCAATACTTCATTACCGCTCAACCATCTCGAACATTGATCGTTAAATAATATTATTTGAGAATGCTCACAATGCTTAACCACAGACTGCGACGGACTGCGTACCATTGGTTTAATAATACTTAATTATTTTAATTTCATTCGTCCTGTTTGTTTGTTAACTCAATAAGTTGAGGATTGCAATAAGTTTTATGCGGGTCTTTTTGATAAGCGCCTGTCAGATTACGAACTACGAAAGCTCCGACTATCGAAGACGTCGTATAAAACCACGTTATTTATCTATTAGGATTCTTCAATGACCAAACCAACACCATCTAATGAGCTTGGCATTAAAGTGGACAATTACTTTTTCTCCTTACAGTAGTATTTAGTAACAAGACTGTTTGTCGAATTTGTTATGCAGCTCCGGGCGACCAGCGATTATTATGGACGTTTGACGTAAAATTCAGGAATCAAAGAAAACGTTACAAATTGTGCGGGATTGAGATAGCTCATAAGTTGAATAGGGTAGACGACAAAAAAATATATTAGTTCGTCACTCAGATTATCAACAAATAGGTATTTGTTACATAAACCAAAATTGACGAAGATACGACGCTTTTATATTCTCAATACGTCACGCCCAGGTAAAATTTTATTGTGTTCGGACGTCAGGAGCCCCCACTCTCGAGTTTTGATGCGATTTATCTTTGTCAATATTAATCGATTTACAAAAATAAAAAAAATCGTGTCCATCATTTTATAATACTCTGACGGCTTATTATACATATTTATGGTAGACACGAAAATCAGACATCAAAGGTAGACTAGACATTCCGGCCTGCTCGAAAGAAATGTAACCGCGGCTCCAGAACATAAAGGGCGAGGAAGGAACATGGATGGGTTTTGGTCAGTAAAAGTGTGACACTCCCTCCCGCTCCGCCCAGAGTGGGAGAAGTTATTTGATGACTTCCCATCCTAAAAAAAAAAAAAGAAAAGAAAGGTAGACTAGACATTACGACTTGGTGAAAGGTTTCGGATATTTTGGAAAAGTCGAGTTTTCTCAATGCTAGATTGCTAGCAGGCACCGAAATTACCTTTTTGACCAGTGTACGCGACTATTTGAGTTAAATTTATTAATTTAGAAATCAATGGCAAATGTTTTATGTACGGCCGCGAGTGACCATATTTCGCGTATTCAATTCGGGATACCCCTCAAACCATGTCGACTAGCTGGTGAGAACCACCATATTCGGTATGACTCTGTAGTACTCTGTTATCACAGCTACGGATACCTACGAAAGAAGACAAAAATGCGAAATATACGTTTAAATACTGAGTGAGCTGTCCATATCTGCTAAGAGTAAAATGACCGAAACATCGGAAAGTCCTTGGGTAGCCCCTCGCAAATCGACTTGTAAAAGATCTACTAATGAGGACAGTTGGGTGTCGCGGATCCACTCTCGTGAGGCTTTTGTCCGCGATATCATTACCTACTACCTAGCAAGTACCTAAACGCGCATTATGGGCTTTGAAAAGCTGTCCAATAACAAAGTATTTTTTAAGTTAACCCAATTCAATTCATAGGTTTAAACTTCACCCCAAATATGGTCAATATTTGGGGGATCTGTGTGAAGTTTTAAGGATTATGTTTTCTAAGGGGTTTAGCTGAGGATTTGTATAGTCATGCAAATTTTTATGTACTTAGATTCCTGCAGTTCTTACGAAATATTGTTTAAGTTCTGCCTTTTGGGGTGACTAAAACCGGAGTGTTGACAAAATAAAAAAATATACCAGTGCTTGTTATATTTTCTTGTTTTGTATTTTAAATGTAACTAGTCTACTAGAGGGAGAACAAATGATAACAATTAAATATCTTAATTGAAGTTATTAATGTCTCCTTCAATGCTGACAGTACATATTTTTTTATAACATCTTCATCATGTTTATAATTTGATTATCAAATTAATTATATTTTGAATGGTAAGGTCATGGGTGAACTAGATGACCTCAAAGCCAACTAGAAATTTCAATGTTGGTTGACAAAAAGTTTAAAAAACTAAACCTATGTAATTGACTTTATTGTGTGTGTAGACCATTGTGTAGTACCATAACTAATAATATGATTTTTATGCGGCTTGAGCAATTTTAGTACAAAAATTGGTTTTACAATTAAAACAGTATGTTAATTCATATGTAATATGAGTAATGAGGTGCAATCAAATGCAAACATCTTATAAAATTAATCAGCAAAGCTTCTCTCACAAAAAATACAGCATTAGACTATAAAAAATCTATGAGCTTGATCATTACTTACCTAACATAGAGTACTGATGTGCTGCTAACTATTCTCTTCCAACCTAGGGGCACTGTTACAGTTTGTTGGGAGTCAGTCTGCACCACTGTCCTTGAGCTTAGCTCTAGATTGTCAGGGGGGTGGGACAGAACCGGCGCAGGCAGCACGGCCAAGACCACACCATCTGCAGTCCTCACCAGCTGCGGCGCACTTCCACTATCACCTTCACTTACTATTCCTCTACTAACTCCTACTTGCTGATTTAGTATACTTATACTCTGATTAACTATCGACTGATGAGATACACTCTGTTCTAAGAATTGATAGTTCACAAAACTTTTACACACAGATAACTCTCTTTCACTATTTGATCCCTCACCACTCTGAACTGTTATGTTCTCACTATATTGGTTCTGCCCGTGACGCAATGCAGCTGAGTGCATAGAATTCATAGTATTATCTAAACCAATGGGACCAGAACATCTTGCATGATATGTTGCCAGATCTACTGATTCTATAGGTGCTCTTGTATGATAGGTTTCAACACTGTTGAATTCTGTACCTGCTTGCTCTGAACAATCACGTTTCACACTTATATTTCCTGATCGGTCACTCCTACTATCTTCATTCTTTGAACATGTTTCTTTGATATACTGTTGTGAAACTGGATAGAATTCTGTTCTATGTGAACCATTATCAGGCATACTATAAACATTTACTTTGCCATCATTATCATTTAAATGTTTGTAGTAAACATTAGCAGGCAAGTTTCTCTGGTCGTTTCTGTCAAATTGTGTTCTGTAGACCGTATTCCTGGGCAAGTTCACTTGGTGATGTACGTTCTCAGGGATGTAAAGGGTATCGTGAGGTGGCTGCGCGGCGGCGGGCGCCGAGGGCGCGGGACCGGCTGGAGGCGGCGGGTCGGGGCCCGCGGCGCCGGGCTCTAGCTGGCGCGGGTCCGCCACGTACACCAGCACGCGCGGAGTGCCCGGTACGCCCGCTCGCGACGCGCCCACACTCGCGGGCTTGCCTGACATTGCGCACAAACATCACACGCCGCGTAACTTGGCTCCTCACTAGCTGAGCGCGCCGTGACGCGATCTACTGATGTGACTCCACCTGGCATTGCTTGCGACCAACCTTGTATCATCGCTCGGTGGCCTTCTTATCAGCTGGAGCTCCTTGACCATCATCGACAGATGCTTTATGAAGTGCCAGTCATCAATCGTATTTTAATTGTTTTACGATAGACTAACAGCCGACTAATAATTTTATGGCGGAGCCCCTTTGGGCCCCATTGTAAAAGTTACGGTCCTTGCAATAAAACAGGTAGCTTTAGCTTGACTACTGTTTTTGTCTTTTATTCATTGGTTTATAACACATATTGACACACTTCGAAGAAGCAAAAAGGTCACAGAATAATAAGTCTTCGTTTCATCTTGTACACAATCTTTCGCAATTGCAATCACCAAATTCTCTGGTTATTCCAATAGGTATGTTTGCTTGCACAATGGTGATAACTCCAAAAGTCCAAAACTAGTATCTCACAGTCAAAATCCAATGCTTACAAAGTGAAACACTGCAAATAACGAATGAAAGAAAAGGTCTTGCACACAAACGATACGACATGATAGGTATACTTATAAAATCACAACTCACTTCTTTCGTTCTTTTCTCATATTACGTTAATACTATTGGAGGAAAAAGGACGCATTACAAAACAACAGTGACATCTATTAAAAGTTAAAGCAACAGTCCAACACTCATCCTAACTGCTTTACCGACATTTTCACGATGATATTCTCATAATGGTAAACTGTTTTTTTTTTACTTTTTATATTCATATTTTTGGTGCGTCGTGTGTGCTTAGTACAACCGTGAAGAGAATACAGTTTTATAAGCCAAAATTAAGTCGAATTTCCGACAAAAGCTTTTGTTCTGTTTTCTAGCTGGCAGCACAGGTGAAACCAACATTCAGGCCGCGTTCCGAGATGCGCTGTAAACGATTTGAGCATCCATAAACCGCGTTCCGAATTACGTGAGCGCGATATTGATGTCCTCGTCATAGATGAGGTCATGACATGCGCCATCACCATCTTGCGATAACACCGACCATGCCCTAAATCTTAGATTAATCTAAGCCCTAAATAAATATCACCGTGAGCGCTGTCAAATGACCTGACGCCTGACAGCTTTTAGCTGTCAAAATCGTGATTTCTAAATTGGAACGCAAACTATGTATGAGTGCGCTGAGTAATAATTTTATAAAACGGAATGCACCCATAGGCGTACCTAAGACAACCACGCCGTGGTTGTCTTTTAATTGTCAAATTGACAGCGACAAATCTGTCAATTAACGTCAATGCGTGTGTTGTGAGATAACCTCAATATTTTATCTTAGTTAAAGTTTTCGTATTTACTCAATTAAAATGAAGCGTAAATCTCCCTCAGTGCATGATGAAGAAGCTAGGTATATATGAAAGACGTCTTTTACATATTAAAACAGTCAAATTTTGTTTTGTTGAACACAAAACATAATTTTACTGTTAGACTTAGAAAATAATATCCTTACTTAATTAACTAATTTAATAAGTTACCTACCTAATTTACAGTTTGTGTTTCTTAATACTACTACTACCTTAATAATACTACATGTTAATTTTACCACCTTTTGTACCACAACATCTACCGTAAATAAATAACTAGGACTTGATTAGAGTTGTCACTAAACAGTCCTGAATTATTAACGTTAATAGAGGCCCTCATTAATTACTCAACATTTTTGTTACAGAGTATCACAATTGTTATTTAATAAAACAAAAACTTTCGTTGAAAATTTAAACCCAAAAGGGAATGATGAAGAAAGTTTTGATCTGAAACCGGCATGGATTGACGAAGATGATGAAAACTTTGGTGCAAATATTATACCAAACATAAAAAGTACAAGTCTATACACAGAAAAGCTAAAACAAAAATATGAGACTTTAATGGGTACCCCAAGTTGGGCTAAACTGAATAAAAAATCTAAAACGGAAGATGAAGAGGAAGACAAGATATTGAGAACTGTTGGACATTTACATAAAAAAACCTCAAATCACCTTCCTAAAGATTACCTGGAAATAAAGAAGTTCCCACAAATAAATTCTGCAACTAAAAATGAAGGATCAGTCATATCTTGTGTTGAATTTCATCCTAAAATAAGTGCAGCCCTTGTTGCTGGCCACTCTGGTGTTGTATCACTGTTCTCTGTTGGTGGAGATGAAAACAACAAACTACATAGCTTTAAGTTAAAGAAATGGCGCATAAGTGCGGCACAGTTCACTCCTGATGGGTCAGAGGCGTTTATTGCCTCTAAAATTAACCACACATATTGTGTATACAATCTTGTCAAGGCTGAACCCAAATTGATTCAACTGCCACGGGTAGTGAAGAAACCTGTTATTTTCAAAATATCAAGTGATGGAAAATACATAGCAACATGTGATGGTTATGAAGAAGTATACCTGATATGCACTGCATCCAAGGAGTTGCTGAAATGTTTAAAACACAACTCTAATGTGGCATCTTTAACATTCAACCATGACTGTTCGCAACTATATTGTTATGGTGCCGAAGGAGAAATCACAATATGGGATCTTTCAACATACAGGCCCTTAAAAAAATTCTATGATCACGGATGTGTTACTGCATCTTGTCTGACCACAAGCCCTTGTGGAAAATTATTAGCTACAGGAAGTGGGGAAGGTATTGTGAACATATACCAAACTGAACACTTAACTACGTCTGAACCAGTTCCATTTAAAGTGATTTCCAACCTTACAACTAAAATAACGAATCTTAATTTCAATGCAACAACAGAGATACTTTCAGCTTCGTCAGCATACTATCCTAATGCAGTGAAACTTGTGCATATTCCTTCTTACCATGTTTTTGCCAATTTCCCCAGCCCAACATTAAACCTCCATCAAGTTGACACAGTAAATTTTTCACCCAACAGTGGGTACATGGCACTGGGTAACAATAAAGGCTGTGCTTATTTGTATAGACTTAAGTATTACAAAAATTATTAATAAAAATGAATTTTCAAATAAATTGTTATTTTATTTCCTATAATCATCATCCTACCTCCCACCCACTACAAAGAGCAGTTACGTGCGTAACTGCTCTTTGTAGGTTCCTAGTGGGGACGCTCCTTAAGAATTGCAATTTGCTTGCCTTAATAAAACTAGGATAGAAATATGAAAGGTTTTCTACATTGAGATTTAAAAAAAACATAGTTTCCAAGAACTCCGTAGATGGCGTTGATCTGACTACGTTACTTAGGTGTCGCAGCCAAAACGCTAGAAAAAAAACACGGCACATAGGTACATGGTACGTACGCTCGTTGACTGTCACTTTCGTTTGCATAAGCTTCAGAGTATAACCATTAGGTCCAAGTCAAGATGCTCTGATTATGTGACGTTCTGTTTTCCCCGTGTATAGCTAGATAGCCCTTGTGAGACGACCCGTATGGCGTAGCGGTAGTGATGCCTTACGTTCCTAGGGTCCTGGGTTCGAATCCCGGTAGGAGCAAATGTTTCGTGTGATGAGCAATGGACATCAATTTGTTTCAGTATTTGTTGTAGTCATGGATGTTTATATCTATACTAATATTATAAAGCTGAAGAGTTTGTTTGAACGCGCAAATCTCAGGAACTACTGGTTGGAATTGAAAAAATCTTTTTGTGTTGGATAGTCCATTTATCGAGGAAGGTTATAGGCTATATATCATCACGCTATGACCAATAGGAGCGGAACATAAATGAAAAATGTTGCAAAAACGGGGAAAATTTATTCCTTTTGTGATCTTTTTCTCTCATATATATGTGACGCAGACGAAGTTGCATGGGTCAGCTAGTAATATTGTTACATCGGACCTACTAGAACATTCGAGAAAGCCAGTGATTACAGTGTGTGTACGTTAGAAGTTCGAGGACATTCCATTATTATTAGTTTTAAAGTTAGGTAGGTACAAACTCGCGACCTATTTATAAAAAGACATTAGAATTTCGACCGTACGCCTAGGGCATAAGGTTCATATTTGCTTGTTTTGTACAAGTAGGTTATACCTACTTGAACCTCTATTTTTTGTATCTACCTGCTATTTTTTGTTAGTGTTTTTTTATGACCCTCTCGAATGTTCGTGGTTATTCTGGTGTGTCTGTTGGCGAGTATAAATAGAGCGCTCAGGGCCGCGACCGGCAGTCTTGTTTTAGCGACACAACGAAGCGAATCCAAGTGAACTACAAGTGCGATATCTAAGTGAATAGTAAACAGTAGTGTATTTGTGATTGAGTTTTGATTGTTTTGTGATTAATAAAGTTATTGTGTTGTTTAATCGGTAGTAATTAATTTATCTCATACCCAGCTCGTAACAATATTATAAAGCAGAAGAGTTTTTTTGTTTCGTCGATGCACACATTGTAAGTACCTACTAATAAAATAAATGGTAGTTAATAAAACAAAAGTTTTGAGACAAGAAAGTTTATTTATAACCTAAACTTTATTCAACTACTTTTATGTGAAAACATCTGAGCACAAGCCATATTAATACGTTTACCATTCAACCACAAAATCATGACGAATCACAGACCTACATAATGTAGAAAATGTTCCCTTTAAAACCTTAAATATATATAATAAAATAAAACAATTTATTTTAAAACATATTATAAATGAAGCTGCTGCATTACGTAACATTTCCAGTGCCAAAGGTTTTACAGATTCGCGGAAAAAATATGGTTAAGCTGCGTGTAAATTTCTACATTATGGTCCACATTCACCGAAAAGATAACGGTCTGACTATCTAAAACAGTTGTTTAAGGGTTCCCCTACAAAAATGTGTTCTAAACAGCTGTTTTTAGATTATCAGACCGTCATCTTTTTGATGACCATGGACCTAACAATCTTAAATTCAGTCAATCACCTGATAAACAGCGCATCTCGTGTTTTTTTACACAGTAGTTCTTTATTGAGCTCTAAAGAAGTATACATAAGTAAGTTTGTATGGAAAAAGCGTTAGGGCACGTTGCATTTAGACAAACCATCTAAAAATGCCAAGCACCTATAACTCTGGTCAGCTCAGTCACCTTAAAATGTGATGAGGTGCAGACTTAAGTCCATGTTCACCAAAAAGATGATGGTCTGATTATCTAAAAACAGCTATTTAAAACAATTAATTGTATGAGAACATGCCCCTTAACACAAACAGTCACAGTGACAGCTGTTTTTAGATAATCAGACCGTTATCTTTACAGAGAACATGGACCTTACTAGTCTAAATAAACTACTGCGAAATTGTCAATTTTTTAGATTCTTAGCATGGCAAAATTTGGTTAGCTCAGACTATCCCAAACCATTTAGACACCTATCTAAAATAGCGCCTACCTAGACTTGTCTGTATAAATACCTATTATACTATGTTTGAACACAGTCATGCTAAAGCAATCAGTTTCAAGCATCATGTTAATTTTTTCATAACATCTGATTGTGTAGGTACACTGATCAGCAGAAATACCCAAGCCAAAACAAATATGAAAAGACATGTCTATCTACTGATGTCTTTCTAGATTGGAATTACTAGGTAACTACTACCATACAACAATTCTCTACCATATTGATTTATCTGACTAGCTGTTGCCAGCGATTTCGGCTGCGTATATTTTAAACTGCATCATTTTTTTTACAAATATCCTAGATATAAAAAAAAAGCCTATTATTGTAAGATCCCATGCTACCTATCTGTTAGAATTTACGATCATGTAATAGAGTAAAAATGGAAGTATTAAGATTTAGTTTAGCTTTAATAAATGTAGAATAGGGACTTAAGGGGGGTATATGATTGGCACTGAATATGTTTAAAATGAATGCATATTATAACAAATCAATATTAGCTAGAATGCCTTGATGAGTAAATACTAAGCTCGCGGAGGAAAATTGTGTCTAAAAGAAGTAGATCGAAAACGAAATCACAGTATGGATAACATTACTACACCAATATTACTAATCACCTAAGACAATGGACCTACATTCTGATTAAGTATCTTATCTTAATAATATTATATAAGGCAGGCTTTCAGCATAATACGGAATAATATTTCAATAATATGAGCTTTTGTATATTTAATGTTTATTTTATAGGCATCATTACATTACCTCACTTGACTCTCTAGGATTAACTGGTGAAAGTGATGTTCATACGAATTGAAAAACTAATAGCAAGTTACATAAATAATTTAATTAACAATAAGTATTGCTTTACAACTGATGAAATATAAATAGCGTTACAGTTGTTAATTAACACAATATGTAAATATTGTTAATATAATTGCACATAAGACATGAACGATGAAATGAATTATCATACTTAAGGTACACAACATAACACATGTTACTAAATAAAATATGCAGTTCACATGAACATAATAATTGTTAAGTGAGATAATATTAATCACAAACTTTGTCATAGTGTACCAACCAACATGTACAAGTCCATCATGTTCATTAATCTCATTCATAATTGCTATTAATATTTCAATCAGAGATTGGAATTTGGTTGGATTAGGTCCATCGCTGGCACTCGATTGGCGAGTGTACGGCGACATCTAGCTAGTGGCGCATTGCACTCTATTCATACCAGGATGCTCATCGTCTTCCTCGTAAGCGTTGCCTTGGTTTGCGCGTCGTCGGCGCGACTCTTGTTCCGGATCCAAGTCTATCAGCTGGCATTCTTCAGCCAATTCGGGAATTTCAATCTGTAAAATTAGACGTTTATTTTAATATTATTTTTTGTAACTCATTCATAATAAGATTCTTAAAATTATTTACATTTATTTCCGATTTTCTATGATTATTGCCAAAACTAATTAGCAATAACATAGGTATGCATGAGTTTGCATAATGTGACATCTACCAATCCACATGGGCCCGCGTGGTAGATTCCAATCCCTCTCGTAGAGAGAAGGCTTGTGTCCCAGCAGTGGGAACATTAATAGGCTGATTATTACTCTTTCTAGTGGTGATGACCATCAGAATGCTAAGTCATAGATCTTCAGTTCGAGCCCAAGGCACGCAGCTCGGACCCACATAAAAACGCAATGACGGATACAAACACGCCGTCACGCGTGCTTTACATAACAGAATAACGTAATTGAAAGGTATAGACAATAATACAGATTTACACTCACCCTCGGTCGCGGCGGCAGACAGTTCTCAAGAGCAGGAATGACTTCAGGTGGAATGCGAGCAGGGAAGTTAACCAGGAATTGTATAATCAGCTGGCCCTTTTCAAACGGATTTTTGTACATCGGCATACCTGTAGTTATTAATAACCAATTATTACAACAATGAATCATTCATAATAAAACATTGCCAAAGACGAAATTTGCTGCTGAAGGAGTTACAAGCCATGTAATTCATACACACCTTCATTCAACACACACTTGATTTCACCATGCTTAATAATTTCGCCGGGAAGAACAGTTATCACAATATCCCTGTCATCTAGGGTCCGGATCACCTTTTGGAAGCCACACAGCGCCTCCACAAGCTCAATATTCAACCGGATTATGAGGTCATGGCCCGAACGTTTGAACGTCTGGAAAGAAGATGATTGAATGCAATTTTTAACATAAAAAGACAATCAAATCATGAAAAATCATGAATTAATTGAGAAACCATTTTACAAAAAAAAAATACTTCCGCCAAACTGTAAAGCAGTAAGTACTTTAAATGAAGCTCCCATATAAAATATTCTACTTCTATGTAACAACTAGCAGGTACTTTTCCATTAATAAAAAGAAACTTAACTAAACACAAATATCTTACAATAGCACAAAAGGCTAACCAGTATTGAATTGAAACACCAGTACGAAATTCATAAGGCTTTGTCATTGGCTAGTAAATAAATCAATAAATTTAGCTTTATTTCATTAGTATTGTTAGTAAGTATCTTAATAATAATAAACAATTTAACTTATCTATTTGTTAGTAATGATGAGAACACTGACCGACCCTGTAGTAGGCTACACCTTCTTGAAATAAATGTTGATGCAAAAAAAGCAAAAAATTTAAGAAGTTAATACTTACTTCATGTTCCTTCTCATCTAATACTATAACAAGATCACCGGGCTCTAGCTCCGGCTCCTGATCACCTTCTCCACTGAAGACAATCTTCTGACCATCAGTCATGCCCTTGTCCACATGGACTTCGAGAATTTTGCGGTCACGCACAGTCTTGCGTCCCTGTAACATTATATTAATGCTTTCAAAAGTTTTTTTTTTTATTACGAAAACAATACTTTTTGACCTAAATTAAACAATAGCAGTCTTCCTTTTGTTTCTGAGGTCGCGTATATAATTTCCGCACAGCTGTGTTTGACCTACTGAGTTTGGTTATGTGGTTAAAAGTATTACTACTTGCTTCCTGTGTGGAAATTTCTGTACTTATTATTTTTATTTTTTACTGAATAAGGGTGAAATAACATTTATATGCATAAATCAGCATTTTCTTGGATCTTTTTGTTACTTGGAATTGCAACTCACTAAAGTGAGTGGTCCAATCAAAGTGTTAAAACGAATGACAGAATGAGATAATAGATAAAATGGACTTTATTGTCATAAACATAAAATCCATTTTATGTTGTTTAAATTTTTAACATGGTTCATATTATGATTCTGCTAAAGCGGCCATTTTAGACCCCTCGATTAGTGCATTTAAATGTGTTTTCACCCTAAAAAGTCATGCTAATACACATAACAAATTGTTTAAAATAGTGTTGAAATCAATTAAGGCATTTAACTGCATAGTATATGCAGTTAAATGCCTTAGTTGTTAAGAAGAAAGATTGCTGAGATAAATAAATAAATAAATATTGCTGGACAACACACAGTGCCACCTAGTGCCACACTAAGCAAAGCAGCAGCTATGCATTTTCTGTGGTTATACCTGACAGACTTTGCAGCGGTCCTTAGGGTCAATGATCTCCCTCTGTCCACGGCACTCACTGCATACAGTCTGAATTTGGTGGATCATGCCTGGTGCCAACTGCTGGATCTGAACTTGCATACCAGTACCACGACAAGTGGGACATGTCTGTACTGCACCCTGGAAATGGCAAATATGACCTTAAATTCTATGTAGTTCATCACAAGAGACAGAAATGCATTGCATCAAAAATCCAGCAAAATATTTCGTGTTAGTAAAATCTTTTAGTTACCTTCTTGCCCCCACGTCCTTCACATTTTTCACAGATCACATTCTTCTGTAAAGCCAGCTTTCTTACTGCACCACGGTAAAGCTCCTCAAGTGTGACGGACAGTTGATGAATAACATCTTTACCCTTCCGTTCACGTCCACGTCTACGACCACCACTGAATCCTCCACCGAAGAACATGTCAAATAAGTCCATAGGTGAGGAGAAGCCACTTGCTCCAACACCTCCCTCTTTCAATGCTTGTTCACCCCCTACAATATCATATTAAAAATTAATAAAACGCATGGTCATGGTGATCATACGGTGTTTTTTTTACATTATCAGCATGGCATTATAATTTTTACTACAGTATACACTTCAATTCTGTATCTGATTGAAGTAGTATTGGAAGGTTATCTGAAGCAATTTAAAGTAATATTGTCTTGGTGTAACTGTCTGATTATCTAAAAACAACTAGTCACTGTGACAAGTTCCCATACAAAAATGTGTTTTAAAGAGCTGTTTTTAGATAATCAGACTGTCATCTTTTTGGTGAGCATGGACTTGAGAGTATCAGTAGTGAGTTAAAGGTACTTTGGGTCACATACATGATTTTAAAGAAATTTAAAAAAAAAATATAATTAGGTAATTTTGAATTCCATAAAAACAAACCTTGATCATAAATACGCCTCTTGTCTGGATTTGACAGTACTTCATAGGCTTGTGAAATTTGTTTGAATCTCTCTCCTTCATTTGGGTTTTTGTCAGGGTGGTACTTCAAGGCCAGCTTGCGGTAGGCTTTTTTCAATTCATCATTTGTGCAACTGGGTTTCACACCCAAGATGTCATAGTATGTAGTTTCTTTCACCATCTTGATTACCTATTGCGGAAAAACAAAATGTTACTATACTCCTATTGTATAATACTTATCTAGAATACTATGGAAAATTCAAGTGCCTAGCCTAGATTTAGCTCATAAAATAAAAGCCTAGTTCTGTACTGGGGAAGATGTTAACGTGGTCTGTAAATCAATACTAATTGGTAGTGACACTAAAATAATTCAAAGCGTGTTGCGAAGACCACGTAGTTTTGAACCTACATCTAGCATAAATTAGAAAAGAATTTGGAAGTAATGTGTGACGACAAATCGAATCGATATAATGTTAGCAGTTTGTTATAGACGCATGAGGTTGCAGACAGTTCAAGATTTAAAAATAAATTGTAAAATTGTCAAAGGAAGGAAATCTACGCAAACGCCATCCACATTTTTCATGATTATTTTTTATTTTTCAGATAAACTTGCCTTGAATTCCTTGTCACGTTGAAGAACTTAATCACTGTTCCAAAAACTTCTAGAAACGCACAATATTCAGGAGCACTTTCAACAAAACCAGCACGAAACACGCCGTACGAGCACTTCTTCACACGAGATTCGTTCAACTTCAAATGACGTTTGATCGAACGAGCAACGAGGTGAGGAGGGTTTTTGTTGAGTCGATGGAAAGTTTGACATTATTCGAGAAGCTTCCATAGTCCGGAACACACCAACGGAAGTGCCAATATAATAAATTTAAGTTGGAATGTGCTTTTTAATAATTTCATTGAATTAAGTCTATTAATAGTGAATCAAAGATGTTATAACTTAACCTAGAGCTCAACTCAGGCAATTACTGAGAAAACAATCTCCAGTCTAGTCGGATCAAACTTAACATTTCAGTCTGTGTGTACCAAGCCAAACAAAGCTCATAGAGGAATAAGTTATGGAGACAGCAAAGAGTGAATAGCCGAATAATAAAATCTCCCACTCTTTGCGGGAAGCGAGGTAAACACACAGCTCGCTGCGGTAATTTGGCACGCCCAGAGACAAACATATTTTTGTTGCAAACGCAAATTTAAAACAATATTGACATTCTAAAACAATGTTTATTTTCATGATATTAAATTAAAACTGGCTCCATAATCGTGGCTGTAGCTTTCCCATAGGAATGACGCCACATCACAAGTTTTGTGGGATCCTGCCGTTTTGCCGAAAAGATTTTGACAAAATTTCATTACCCAAACAAATAAAATTCTAGCAACCTTTTTTTATACCATTGCAATATATCGAATGATTTTGGTACGCATATTTTTATTTGGTCAAATTTTTACTTGCCAAAATATTAACCAAGTCTGCCATTACATTTGACATTTGGTCTTTAATCAAATGATTTATTACACAGCAAACAATATTCAGACAATAAACGTTTGGTGAAATGATTAGTTAAGACAAAAAATATTTAGGCAAAGCGACTTGCATTAATAGAAAAAAGAGATTGTTTTTAGTAGGTTACCTGGACCTGAAATATTCAGATTAGGATAATAACTTGTTTAAAAAAAATGGTTAGGTAAGGTTAAAACTGAGATCTACTAGATTTGGTTAATATCGTCTTTAAACAAAATGGGTAGGTTAGGTAAGGTTAAAACTGTGACCTACCAGGTTCGACCACATCATAAAAAAAAATGGAAAACTGATCATATTTATAAAATATTTGGCTTATTTGATTTTGCGTAAAAACTGTTATTCGAACTGAAACATTTTACTAAATAAAAAATGTTAAAAGTACTAGTTGGTAAACAAGTTATACTTTAAACGTTCATTTCTCAAACATTAGGTTTGCGTTACAATTTTTTGTGAAGAGATTTTTTGCCAAGTAATAATTTGGCAAATGTACTTAATTATGCGAAAAAATTTTGGGAAGTGAAAATTTGTCAAATTCCTTTCGGTCAAACAAGGGAGACCCAAGTTTTGTGTATTATATAATCACGTACCTAAATTTTGAATTAGGTTAGGCGTATTGAAAGGGGTTTGAACTTTTTACAAAACTTGTTTGAATTGATGCCAGTTATCGATTTATATAGATCTTATGCGTGGTCGCTACTTTGAAATAAGAAAAGCAAAATGGCGGAAAAAATCTGGCTATGCTTCATATAAAAATGTTACTACCTAAAGGGCTTGAAACACAGACACCAAACTTTTTTTTTCGTGTATGCGTTTGAGCAAAAAGAGAGAAGTAATCTCTTTTCGGATACATCTGCAAAAACACTACATTACCTATTGAACGTACCAATATGAAAACTAAACTGAAAATATTTTATTTTATCATTCATTCGATCCTGTTGTCCTTTAGCCAGAATAAAGCCAATCCAATCAAACACCTACTTGTCAGCCCAACGTATAGTATTACGAAATTTTTTGAAATTAAGGGGCGTAAAAAGTATTTAGTTTTGCAGATTTGAAGTGGCAGTGGCGTTTTTTATTTCACTCGTAAAGTACCGACCGTATTACTATACTGTACATTTGTATTATACAGTTTGCGTCATAAAAACTATAAAGCATCTAATATTTCTCTCCTAAACTAACAGTTTTTTAACTTTATTGCTGAAGCAATAGGTTTAAGGTTAATTGGGAAAATTGTACAGTTTCGGTAGCTTGATGTACTCATACAATACTGGCATCTGTACTTTGGGACAGCGACAGGTAGCCATGCCAACTCTAGAGTTATTTACTCAAATTCTACCGTCCTATTAATTTATTCTCAGGTAAATAAACCCACCATATTGCCAAATAATTATAAACATCAAATAAAGCCAATCACATCACAGTAAAATAAAATAATATAATCTTTCAAACGGGATGACAGTTGTCAGTGGAAAGACTAAGCCTTCCCATAAGGCAAATTAAAAAAAAAACTTTTGTCAGTTGACACTTGACGGCTTCTTGGTGACAGCTGACACTGACAGTGACCTCATTGGCGAAGGTGATAATAGCAGTGGTTATTATTTCCCTGCTGATAATGAATAGATTGTGATAAGTTGATAACGTCACTCGTTATAGCACGGTGCGGCGTGTGTGCGTTCATAGACATTGTGCAGTCTGCCAGTCTCGCTGCCCGTTGCGAATTGGTCGCAAGTTTGTTGGATCCAGTTGTCTTCTACCATTAACTTCCGTTTAATATTTACGTATTTTTAATACATTTTAATAATGGCAGAGAAAATATTGAAAAACAGAGTCTGCATTATCGGCTCTGGTAACTGGTAAGACGTTATAATAGTTCGTGCATTATTAATTATTTATAATATTTCACTTCGTGTGTAATTCGATCACTTGTACGGACATTAAAACTGGTGTTGTGCTGACTGACCTTTAGCAAAATGATGACATAACATTATAAACTTTTAACTTCTAATCCAAAAACATTGTATACTTCTTAATCTTAACCTTATCAAGTGAATAAATATATAAGTGATTCTTATTGGACTCTCATTTGATTGCATTTCATTTTAATCAAAGTAAAAGCCACTGTTCACTGCTTAAGTGTAAATTTTATGTACACAGGGGATCTGCAATTGCCAAAATTGTGGGTCGCAATGCTGCCCGCCTCCCTAACTTCGAAGACAGAGTCACTATGTGGGTGTATGAAGAGATGATTGAAGGAAAGAAGTTAACAGAGATCATCAATGAGACCCATGAAAATGTTAAATATTTGCCTGGACACAAACTTCCTGAAAATGTGGTAAGTACTCTTTTCTCAGTTAAAGTTATATGTTATGGTTTTAAAAAATCCCAAGATAATGTGGACCGAAGTGAACAACAAAATTGATAACCTTGCAATAAAACTGTTTCGTTACAATTTACATACATTCATATACATATTTGTGTTCACTATAGACTGTTACATTTGTTCTTGACAGTGCCATGTGAATAACACATGTCCAATCTATTTTTGTGACAGTTAGTTATGGAAGCAATACAATGCCAATGTAAACTCACTACTTCTCTTGTTGAGTACTGACAAAAGCTTTAGATATTTAGTGCTATAACCTAACTATGTTTTTGTCAATGCTGCAATGGTTTCATTTTCATGTTTGACAATTAAACCATTAAATATAATAATCAAATAAGATTATTATACCTACTTAATGGTATTTTTTATACTGTAGGCAATAGTAGAAAAATGACCTTTTTATTAATCTATATGAGGGTAATATTGGTACTACAGTCTGTAGTACCAATATTTCCCTCATATGCAACTGGTTGGCCAACAAGTAGCAACAACTAGTTTATAAATACAGAAATATACTTTAAACAAATATTCAGAAGCAATCAAAGAATAAATAAAAAAGCTTAACATTATTGGGTTTGCAAACATTTACTAGGTATCAAGTGTTGACATGCTTGTATCTGATGCATTTTATAAAAATATACTTACAAAGAACCGGTTTGTTCAAGAAACAGGTAGTAAAGCTAAGTTCAATGTTTCAGGTTGAGAGTAATATTCCATTGCAATGGTTCTATTAAAAGAACAGACTTATAACTGTGCAAAATCAATTAAAGTTAATATAATTTCTGGTTGTGCCATGAAGTATTTCATTTGTTTTGTAATGATGACTATTTAACATTTTTATTAAAACAACCACTAGAATAATTTTTTTATGGTTGGATTCATTGATAGAAAAGAATCTCTTGATGTACACAATTAAGATCTTGCTGTGTTTTTCATGACCTTGGAATTGATTAAGAGTGACTGTCATATCTGTTTATATACCTAGTGCATTATGTAATACTTTGTTTATACATATATACTGCTGTATACTTTTTATTTATCAGTTTTCTCACAATGAAAACAATTCATCATGTTCTTAATAGCATACCTATGGAAAAGACAATGGACATAATATTACAAATACATTGTAATCAAAATAAAATGTAATACTGTATGCAGGTTTTCACAGCAATCGAACATTACTTTTCTGAAAATGAATCAAGGCTATCATTATAAAACATTTTACAGGTTGTTCCAAATAAAATATTTCCTATAAGTTGAATATTTGGTATAATACTTTATTTTTAATTTGACTATTACTAAGTTGGTGTAATGTTTAATATAGGTTGCCATTCCTGATGTAGGCGACGCAGCGAAGGACGCCGACCTCCTTATTTTCGTAGTACCCCACCAGTTCGTCAGAACTATCTGCTCCACACTCTTAGGCAGGATAAAACCGACGGCAGCTGCACTCTCCTTGATAAAGGTACACGTGATTGAGATGAACAGGGTTGCCAACTGTAAAAGAAATTCCTTCGTACAAATGCAGCTAAAAATCTGGTAACATTGACTTTCAAATCTCGTACATTTATTATGCATCGAAAACGTGCTAAAACCAAAATTAAAGCTACTGGATTTAGAACTTTTACTCAATGTAAGTATTGTAAGATTCTTCTATCTTCTTCTATCTATACTTATAATAAATCTGTAGAGAGGTCAATTCTGTACATGAAATATATTTACAAAATAACTATCGGGGGGTGATTAGTGATCGATACTGATGCCAAAAATGCAATCAGTAAAATTTTTGTCTGTCTGTCTGTCTGTCTGTCTGTCTGTATGTTATTTATAGAAAAAAAAAACTACTCGACGGATTTTAACGAAACTTGGTACAATTATTCTACATACTCCTGAGCAGGTAATAGTATACTTTTCATCACGCTACCATTAATAGGAGCAGAGCAGTGAAAGGAAATGTTGGGAAAACGGGAGAAGTTACTTGGTTTTTTTAGCTTCCGTCGCGTGTGCAGCCTTAATGGTTAAAGCTACATAGAAATCATGTATAACGGAAATATTCCACATAAAATTATATAAAAAATATCCCAAGACAGCATATGTCTATCTTTTATAGTTGACTCACAATAACACGTGTAACTCCCGATAGCTTAGCAGTTCGGAGATTTGTTATTATTATATTTGTTTACTCTTACGTTTATATCATCACGCTTTAGTATTACTCAAGTAAAACCGCAAAAAAATAATGTGTAATACATTTTTTGTACGAAAAAATGTTTATCATTTTTATTTCCTTTCCAAATATTATTTCTGGAACAAGTAAGTCATCGTTTTTTCTGTCGTAAATTTTTATCTGTTGTCATGCGGCTATACGTTTCTTTTGTGGATTTAAAATTGACGCAAATTTCAGTACCTACTAGTTGAACCTTTTGCGCTCTCTGCAGCAAGAAGTGTGCTGTTTACTGGTTCCACAGTTAGTTGGTTTCTTATCTCTGTCTTTAATTGACTTTTCTAAAAAGCTCATACGCTCAACTGTTCTTATGGCCAATTTTATAAAAATCTCGTCGTTCATAATTGTACGAGGTTGATAGTCCTCGTACCTCGTATGGAAGGCCACAAATCTCGTATTTGTACGAGGAACCTCGTACGGTTGGCAACCCCGGAGATGAACAGCGTCATAAGTATGATTTACTTGGAAATAATACGATAGCGAATAATGGGTTTTAAATATGTGGCTTTTCCCCTTAGGGCTTCGATATTGCGGAAGGTGGCGGTATCGACCTAATCTCACACATTATTACGAGGTGTCTCAAAATCCCATGCGCTGTGTTGATGGGGGCCAACATTGCGTCTGAGGTAAGTACCAATATTTGCCAATCACTAGCAATACAAGTTTGGCTGTAAAGTAAACCTATACAATTTTGCAACTTTTCTATTGCAAAGTCGTACGCTATGCCTTTCGAAAACCTGTCACGCTGCGCTGGGCTTGTTTAGAACTAGTTTTGAGAAAACTTCGATACGACTAAAGTTACAATCACAAAATATAGGCGGGTTATCGGGTCTGGTTTTAACCGGCAATTGAATCGACAGAAATGCGTAAAAGTAACAATTTCTATTTTTGGTAAGTATTATTGGATAGTATACATAGTAACCGGTATCCATCCGATGCTGATTGTAGGCCTCCTTTACTGCTCATTTGTACGTCTTACTGTTTACTCTTGGGTTATCCGACCTAAACTCAAAGGAAGGAAAAGAGAAAATCCCAACATAAGGTATTTTGATTTTTTTTTATTTCGTGTAGGTACTGCGACTCGGCGGTAGACTTTACTTAGGTACCAATAGGCATTAACCTCCCACAAACCACAATACAGTCGTTAGTAATCTAGTTGAAAAAAAAAAAAACTATCTACGATATCATCGCATACCATCGCAAACAATTTTAAACGGGTTGATAAAAATCAATAATTCATAAACTAAACTTGATATAAAATAATCTTGGGTTGTAAATTCACTCTTGCAGATTTATGGCCGATTAACAATCCAAATCGTATAGGTAAAATACCGTTTTCGTCACTACTATAAAATGATTGGACAAAATGTGTTACATAATCTGGTGGGTGTGTTCTTAATAAAGTCGATAAGGTCAACGTTTCAAATGTGTGACATGTTTTAATGAAATACTTATAAATTCTTAATTCTGAGCCGTTTTAAAGATTCCCTCTCGTAGACGATACCTAAGTACTTGACATAGATTAGAAAGAATTAAGTTTCAGTACGTGGTATTGGCGCCCAACTTCTAAGGGTTGGGCGCCAATACTTCGGAGAGTTTTCATCAGCTATATAGGTGCTTCACACGAGGTTGCTTCGTGTCAAGGTATCTTATTCACACACTCCAAAAACACTTAGTAACACTGTTTTGGCAAACTGCCCAGGAATTGCACGTTAACGTAAAACGATTTTATAACATTCCACTTGGAAATTAAGCCGTAAGAACAATAGTAATTGTAGAACTATAACGACTTTGATGCAATTTGTAAACACAACATTATTTAAAACAGCTTCAATTTAAATTACATACTTCGGTGGGCAGGCACATAATTGAACAGTCGAGCATGTAATAGGTGCACTAGCCTAGCAAACTATGCAATAATGAACCTTAAATACATCCAGACTTGTTATTGTGCGCGTGATTATGACTTCCGCTTGAGCCACGGTTATTTACCACATTTTCATTCGTAGGTTGCCGAAGAGAAATTCTGTGAGACCACAATCGGATGCCGGGACGTTATGCTGGCGCCGATGATGCGTGACATCATTCAGACCGAATACTTCAGAGTCGTCGTTGTTGATGACGAAGATGCCGTCGAAATTTGTGGAGCTCTGAAGGTAAGGAGAGGTTAATAACGAAACACGAGTATACGAAAGCGTTAAAATGTATAATTGAATGTTAATTAATGAATTTGTATGCGTAGAACATCGTTGCTGTGGGAGCTGGTTTTGTAGACGGCCTTGGTTTCGGCGACAACACAAAGGCAGCTGTCATCCGTTTAGGTCTCATGGAAATGATCAAATTCGTCGATGTGTTCTACCCTGGCAGCAAACTCAGCACTTTCTTCGAATCGTGTGGCGTTGCTGACCTCATTACTACCTGTTACGGTGAGTTTGCTTCTGCATTAATTAGAGTGTACAATGCCAAATTCGGCAATGTTCAGTACCGCATAACGAATGCGGCAAAAATAGCCTTCTTTTTTTTTGCTATTATGTTGATTATGATGGTCAAAATTAGCTCGAAACCGTTTGAGTTAGTTAACCCACGGGGCGTGTGTTTTCGCCGAACTTGGTTTTGACACACTGCGTAAGATAATTGCAATTGGACCCGAGGATAGGATGTGGCTAATTGAAGGTCACGAAGCTAAACGGCCAAGTCAATTATTATAGACCCGGGTATGCTTAGGCACCAATGTTTATTATTATTGTTGCTTATTTTGGTGGTTGACCTTGTAGCATATATCTTAGTACTTACATATTTTACATTCATTGCACTGACTCCTACAGCTTTTCCGTATCACGACTTGCGCGAAGGAAATTGCACCGTTTATCTGATCAAATGATTAATGTGTTTATCATTGAACGAGTTCAAAGCGCGATATTAAGTGCTGCATTGCTGTCATGTGCGAGCAATGCGTCTAGAATCTAATAGCTCTGCACTTCAATCTTTGAATAGATCGTAACGGAAGCGAGGTGTTACATAGAACAATACCCATCTACTAGAATTTCCCAGAGGCCATGTTGCAAACTATCGATTTTCTACTTAGTAACAAAAATTATCTAACGCAAACATATTGTCGAGTGCTTTGTGCAAAATTTTTGGATGTTGCCAGAATGTGCTCCGTGTGCTATCAGCTCCGATACACAATAATTTGGCAACTCTAGTTCCTCAAACATGCTGATAAATAATACCACACGCGATAAACTCTACTGACTGCTTGTTAACAATCATTTTGCCAACTTTTAATAGGCATTCACTATTCGTCATCTTCAGTAGTCATTACGATCTTCACATAAAAGATGATTAATTGACATGTTGATCTCAATATCTTGAAATATTTATCGATTACTGCGCGTTTGTTGCATCACAAAGTAAATTGATAGGACTGATCCATCTTTGGTAGGATTATTTCAGACCATATTCTAACCGAACTAGCGAGCTCGTGGCTAAATAATAACAACCGCTCGAGTCGATCTTTAGATTGAGCCATGCTTGCCTATGTTGGTCCGGATGGGTTACCACCCTTACACACCGAGGCTGTCATTTGACAGTCGTTACAGGTAGTCAGTGACCCAAAAAGTCTGACAACCAGTCCTTACCAAGGGGTATCGTATTACCCAGTACTAACTGGGTTGTGGTGGTAAGATAAGCAGTCGCTCCATGTAAAATACTGCTATTCAGCTGTATCCGGTTAGACTGGAAGCCGACCCCAACATAGTTGGGAAAGGGCTAAGCAGATGATGACTCTAACCGAATTAAATTGTTTATATCTTCTTGTATACGGGGCGGAAGAGACACTGACGCAAAAATGGTTACCAGTATCACGTATTCAGTACATCGTGCGCAGCCCCCAATGTATATTTGTGTTCATACGAGTACGTCTCGACCATGCACTTTTGCAGGAAACAGCGGTTTTTTATAACCTATGAATGTAATGAATACGTGGTAACCGTTTTCGCGCCGGTGTCCCATCGACTTCGTATAAATATGCTCAGGTTGAAGCCGTTTTTTTTGTTTAAATACGTTATTTTCTGTGGCTTTCTGATTCGAATCGGAATTTGAAAGAATATTTTTGCATTTGAAGGCCCAATTCTTGAGGAAGATTATAGGCTTTAAAATCATGGGATGGAACCCATAGGAGGCAACAAAAAGAGGAACGGCTTGTAAAAACGAGAGGTATAGCTGGTAATTAAATAAATGAGCGGTGTGTGATTCAACGGACGGACTTAGGAACCTATGTTTGTAAAGATTTCAGTTCAATAGTCCCTCTATTCTACTGTTCAAACGAGCACCTAGCAACGATATACAGGGTGTCTCATTCAAATCGGTCAGTATGGGAAAGTCTGAAACTATAAGACATACGAAGATCTGTTCTGAGGAACCATGTCATCGATTTGAATAACAAGAAAAACTGCATTCACACATTTTAAAAAACATCTGTACTCCGTTCGGGAATCGAACCCGGTTATTTTGAAAAAAAAAAACCTACACTATTTCTATTTAGATATCGATTGTGTAGGTCATAAGCAGTAAATGTCTGTATGAAAGAGATGCACAGAAATGTCTAAAATGAATAAAATGCATTGTTTCCAAATACTTTAATTTATTTTAGTAGGTGCTCGAAGTGACCACCGCCTTTTTCAATATTCAAAATAACCGGGTTCGATTCCCAAACGGAGTACAGATGTTTTTTAAAATGTGTGAATGCAGTTTTTCTTGTTATTCAAATCGATGACATGGTTCCTCAGAACAGATCTTCGTATGTCTTATAGTTTCAGACTTTCCCATACTGACCGATTTGAATGAGACACCCTGTAGATATACTTTTTTACGATGAAATCGTTTAGGAGGAACGCAGACTATGCACTTCGATCGATATTTACTCGTAAGTAAATTATTGTGAAGTCTATTATCTAATGGGGACAAAGGTTGCGAACGTTGACCGCGTTGTGATATTGGATAGCTACACGTTCAAGAAAATAATATTTTTCCTATATTTATTGACTCGTGTCATACATTGTGAATGACACGCAATTTTTGTGATGGTGTGGCAGTGTTATTAATTGTACCTGTGGTAGTAAAAAAGTAGGTACTTTATTTAATTAAAATGAAATTAATTAGGCCTTTATATTAAATTATTAACTATCCTATTAGCACGCAAACTGCCTGGCGGATCGTTCAATAGAAACATTAAACGTTGATAATATTGACTACATAATGACAATATACGTAGGTACATCATTACAGCTATACAAATACATACAATACATATAAGAACCTAACTGAGTTGTTTAATAAGACCGGCTAGAGAGACAAAAATAAAGAGGAAATTAAAAAAAAATGCCAATATTGACGTTTGAGGAAGTTGGGTAGGTAGGTACCTAAGATTTTATATCGGTAGCTTCCGGAATGCTAAAAAAATAACTACCGCGTTGGGTAATGTCATACTTACATTGAATAATTCATATTGAAGGACATTGATCGGCTCGAATAAAATTAAGAAAAAATACTAAACTAATTAACTAAATTTAAAATTAAATGTTTTATTTACATAAATAGTCAGCGTAACAGTATGGTGCTATATACAACATACATACACACGTCATGCAGCCGCGAATCACCTAGCACTGCACTGGGCTGCAAATTGCAAAACACCTAAGAAAATTTGAATTTCGCAGGCTACCTTAGAGCATCCATCTTAGCTGCGCAAATTGACACTTGCAGCTAACTTCCGAGCCGCCATAAAGTTTGAACTAAACTATGTAATCCGAACTCCTTTTATTTATCGATTTCAAATATTGATCTTGTCTTTAATATATATTTTAAAATGGACATACTCACTTCACTTCACATCACTCACAAAAAGACTTTTGGAAAGCCACCAACAGGTTAAATGAAAGACCTGGGCTCCATGTGTGTGTCGATGGAGCAAGTGATTCAGAAGAGATTGCGAATATCTTTATGAATCACTTCAGTGTAAATGCGACGCCCGGGCATGGCCCGCCGTCATGGGTGCTTGATGTTGGGACTGGAATGAAGCTTCAAACAAAGTTCAGCGCCAAAGATATTGTGAAAACGAAATCATCAATGTCTAGAGGAAAGTCACCCGGCCATGATGGCCTCAGTACTGAGCACTTGCGATTCGCGTGTCCCCATCTGCCCAGGACGTTGTCCATGTTGTTCGCGTTGTGCATGAGCCATGCATATGTGCCTGTCGAGATGTTAAGTACTTTAGAGTACCGGTAGTTAAAAATAGTACAGGTACAAATATATCATAAATGTCCTATATGTCCTATATCTTTGGCTACAATTATCTCGAAGATATTTGAAGGACTGCTTAACACGCAATTAAATAAATATATAACTCATCATGACAACCGATTCGGGTTTGTCTACGGATAGCGCTATTTTGTGTCTTAAGCAGACTGTCAAATATTACACGGAACGAAAAACGCCCGTATACGCTGGATTTCTTGACCTCTCGAAAGTTTTTGACCTGATTTCATATGAAAGACTGGAAGAAGCTAGATGATGCCTTAGCATCATCTAGCTTCTTGCTTCTAGCTTGCTTCTTCTAGCTTGGTAACTTATTACCAGCAGAACTTATTAATGTCATCAAGTTCTGGTATGGAAATTAGGTCTGACGCATATGGGTTGTAGTGCGGGGTGAGACAAGGGGGGTTGACATAGCCCAAGGTCTTCAACCTTTATGTCAAGGATCTAATTGAGGAGCTCAGCAGCCCCAGGGTAGGGTGCTATATAGATGGAGTGTGCTTAAATAATATAAGCTATGCGGACGACATAATCTTGCTGAGTGCTTCGCCCTGTGGCCTCCACAAGCTGGGAATTTGTGAAAAATATGCATTACAACATGGGCTTGTGTTCAATGTGAACAAAAGTGAAGTTATGGTCTTTGAGGCCGGCAGCAGTAGTGTACCTATTGAGATGCCTATCATTAAACTGAACGATGTTTGCCTACAGAGACTTAACCAATTTAAATACTCGTACCTAGGGCACAATAATCTGACTGCCGACCTCAGAGATGATAATGACATCGAACGGGTCGACGAGCGCTGTCTGTACGTGCTAACATGATAGCTCGCAGGTTTGCACGCTGTTCGAGTGAAGTTAAAGTCGCGTTATTCCGTGTATGTTGTACTTCATTCTACGCGTGTAGCTTGTGGGCACATTTTACGCTAAAGGCATACAGCGCTCTTCGCGTCCAGTATGACAACGCTTTTAGGGTGCTGATGGGGTTGCTGCGCTTCTGAAGGCTTCAGGGATGTTTGCTGAAGCCCGCGTACATTGCTTTTATACAGTGATGCGTAAGAGATGCGCATCCCTGGTACGCAGGGTGCAGGGCAGCTCCAACAGTATCCTAAAAATGATCTCGGGCCGACTGGATTGCGCCATCGTTAACCGGTGCTGCAAAATTTCTGCTGGACCTGCAGTATAGTTGTTATGTGTCCCATTTTTAGTTTATTTTAAGTTTTGTATTCAATTTAGTTTACTAATATAGAAGTAAGTGAAATTGCTACTAACACTGTGACTTAAGTTACTTTAATAAACAATTGAATTATTATTATTATAGGTGGTAGAAACAGGAGAGTAGCAGAAGCCTTCGTAAAGACTGGCAGGTCGATCAAGGAGCTTGAAGATGAGATGCTGAACGGACAGAAACTCCAGGGACCAATCACCGCTGAGGAAGTCAACCACATGCTTGCCAACAAAAATATGGAGAGCAAGTAAGATCTTTTGGATCAATCCTCCAACATAACTATTGTAGTGTAGTGCTAAAGAGCAGTGGTAGTCCTGTGGTAATGGTGGCGACTTTCGAATAGTAAGTCTTGGGTTCGAAACCAGGTAAAACCTAATTTGTGTGAATTATTTCATCGCCACTGCTCTCAAAACGGTGAAGGGATACATCGTGAGATAACCAGTATGCTCTAGGCCTAGACAAATAAATAATAAATTATGGCCTGCTCCCTATTGCAGAGAGTGAGTCTGTATCCAAGCATTTGGAACATTATAGGCTGATTATACGATATGCTATAACTTCACTAGACAATAAGCATATCAAGATTTTGTATAACTTTAATGTTTATCGTAATTCCAACAGTATAAGCTGACGCTGATAAACCTTAGCCATAAAAAGAAAATTTAACGACAGTTTCAACGAATAATAGCGCATAAATCGTCTAGAATAAATACAGCAATTGCTTGCAGTGTGCAAAACATACGGAAGTGACACGCTGTTGTTGATCTCAGACCGAGGAGATAACGGCGGGACAATTATAATCAGTCTGTGATATAAGCGTATCGTAGGTTGAACTAAAATAGTTCGTCTTGGCTTGCATCCATTTGCTACTTGAGGTCAGTACTGCATTTAATGAAGGATATTGCAGCATTTCTGAGATATTTCGTTGCACTTATCTACCTACAAAAAAAATTGTGACGACCGCATCGTGTTTGCCAATTCTATATCGATCAAATAGTCATTTGCGATAACCAGTGTTAATTATGCAATTGTGGTCCGATATCTAAATTAGATTCTAACTATAGGCGGTCTGCTGCCGTCTCTAAATGTGACTGAACTCAATGTCAAAGTCAACCTGATAATACTCAAACATAAACATTGACAAGTAGCCAACAATCTCAAAAATGGACACTTGGCTTCTCTTATGATAACCGTGATAACTGCATACATTTGTTCGGTTTTAATTTTGTAGGAATGTGATTGTGCCAGTTTTAGTGTAAGGCCGGTTAGCGGTCACCGCTGCACCGGTACGGAAAACGTTCTGACTACCCACTATTTTCAACCTTATCACTTATTGCATAAGGGTGAAAAATAGCAGACCGTCTGTAAACACGGTAGGACTTACTGCAAAATTTCCTGATAATGGATCCAATCGCTGAATAGATACATACACAGACATTGTTTATCGAACAAGGGCGAATGAATGTACAATTGTTTCCAGGTTCCCCCTCTTCACCGCCGTGTTCCGCATCTGCCGAGGCGAGCTGAAACCCAACGACTTTATTAACTGCATCCGCAGTCACCCCGAACACATGTAAGACTTCATCACTTGCATCCGCTTCCTTCTCTGTGTAGCTTCAACTAGATTATCAGAGCATTATAATGTACGTAGAATAGAGCCGATTAACTTATTGTGTACATAACATGATATGTATATGTATGTTTATTTTACAGGGTGCTAGTACTTAGATATGAATAAAATTATTATACGTAAAGCATAACGATGCATTGTTTGGCTGCACTTTTAATGGAAGCATTGACTTTTTAAATTAACATTTAAGCTTGCTTCGCTATTTTAATCGATAATGCGATGAGAGTGCATGGTGAATAGAAAGTGTTTCTTTTGTAAATGAAATAAAAGCTAATAAATTCTAAAAGCGATATAAATGCAGTATGAGCTTATAACCACGGTTATCGGTCAAGAATTAGACCGATAAAGGCCAATTTTATAGTATCACCTTGATACTATAAAATTCAAGATCTGTGATGTGAACAATAGTTGAGTGCAGCCTCGCAGTTCATCAATTGTATTGTTATATACATACATAAGCATGTAGTAAACATAGCTGAATAAACTGACACCCGTTGTAACATTAATATAACATGTTGCTAATAATGAGTAAGCGTCATTACTATTATCTTTGCTGATGTATTATCTGTCAAATAAGCTAACAAATATCGTCGGCGTGGATCTGTTATCGACGTTTAGGCTAGTAGCTACACAATAAATGAACATATTCAAGTGGTTGTTGTTCAGATAAAGGTTATTGATGTTGTGTAGGCGCTAAGTACAAACAACTATACTTCGTAACGTTACCCTGTGTACGGAGTATAATGTAATATATCACTAGTTATCTTTTCTATTAACCTATATATTTATATTGCACGTTAGTTCTAACTATAGTTTATTTGTATTTAAAAAGTTGATTAAAAATCGTAAATATTTGTTGAATAAAATATCGTACTTAGAAATGCTAATATTTTTCATTATCCTTCTCATCGTTATTGTTCCTGCTGGACTATCATGACGTCTTAAAGCAGTATTGTGTTAATGTCACTTCAGTGTGAGAAAGAGACAGAGCTATAGATGACGTCTAGCGCCATCTCTTTCCCACTCTGGAATAAGAATTAAACTATACTGCTTTAGCACGTCATTAACCATTGTCTCTTATCGTTTGTCTTCTACATTTGTATTGGAATTGTTCCTGTTTGTTTCAAGTCATCAAATGGGGTAAATGAACCTATACTCTACTACTTGACGTATTGTTCATTAATCATGATAATTGAATTTTTCAGATTTGCTCCCAAGAATATTAGTATTTTCTGAATGCCATTCCGAAACTTACCTTGTACTAATCCGGTTTGCTGCATTTTGTATATTTTTATATGCATGTTGTGTTTGTTATTAAATCACGTATATTGTTTGTAGCTTATTTGCATGTTATTGTTTTTAATAAATCTCTTTTTGGGATCGGCTGTGTTTATGTTGCAGTTTATTTCATTGAATCATTAACAAGTTGATGCAAGCTTATTAATTTTCATAAAAATTAAACACTTAACTAACATTTTTAGAAGTTGGTGTTTGATTTTTATCATCTAACTAAAATTGTTTATCATCATGATTGGAAAAAAATAACATATTTTACACTAATATTCTAGGAAACAGCCGGGGCCCAAATGTTCTCTGTGACCATGAGAAGCGCCTGTACAGAGTCTGTCATCTACTTGAGACTGTTGCATTTGTCGTCCGGCACGCCAGCATAACTTTGTCACAACACACACACCCACACACGCTAACATTTTTCCAATTAGAAATGTGAACGCAGGAAATGTCCACCTTTGAGCCTTTGCGGCATAGATAGATAGCGACGCTGTAGTGTTATCAAAGTGATAATTAAAAACGCTAAGTACTTACCTAATGGAAAATTATGTGGTAACATGATACTTGCGATCGAACGACATTCCTAGTTTGTTTGCTTTCTCCGATTATCAGTCGTTGTTATTTTTTCAATAAATCAAAGCGTGACCGTATCCAATTGGAAAAATGTAGGTCGCCAGCGCTTCAAATTTTCTCATTCGATTTTAAACTCAAACAACATCATTTTATATTTAAAATCAAAGAAATTTGACAGTTTGAGGTAACTTTATGGGCTGGTGACTGTAGTTAACATCATTAATGCATGAACACCATTCTGTTTTGTGTAACTGAAGTTGTATGTTACACTTTTATTTTTATAGTAGTCCGCTTGATTATAATTGCATAACTCAAACTATAAAAGTTCCAAGGTACATTTATGTTAGTTTATATAGATGTCTGTTCGTCTTAGGTGTTATCTAGAAACCAACTGCGTGAATTTTAATGCAATGTTCGCTACAGTTTAAAAATATTGTTTTAAAGTTTGCATGCGGACTGCTAGTGTAAGTAAATCATTTATCAACTTATTAAGTTAATAAAATTCTATCAGGGACATGGCTTTTATCGATATCACACTGAAAGTTTAAAATCAAGTGTGTGTATTCCATTCGAGTGATTTAATCTATTGAATAAATCTAGATAGTATGTTGTAATAGCTTTTACGGTTAGTTATCTTAAAAAGATAGTAGTTTTGTGTGAAATTTTATATCAATGGGATGGGTCAATATATTTTTAAGGTTTGGGCCACATCTATTCACAGAGGCAAGCCATTAAGTATCTAGTCTGTGTTCTTTTTTTTAAATTTCTATGTTTTGGCGCCAATAATAATGAAAAATGAGTTGCAGTCTAGATGATTGCATTTTTTCTATATTATTGTAAGTGTACCTACCTAAAAAGATTGAGCAGTTTGCATATCCTCATGTTACATACGTATAAGTAGCGCTAGTGTAGTTGTGGTTCAAATCAAATCAGCCACAATATCGACGTGTCATTTATCGAGTACAAAATAAACTCATTGGAATGTTCAGAAAAACAGAAGCCTTAAATCGGTGTGGCCAAAAACACTGCTGCTTCAGGCATACATCACCTTTATTTTTTTCAGGATACGGATAGTTAGAAAAACACAAAAATCACATTGCTGTATATCTTAAAAATTATACAAAGGTAAGGTAGAAGGCTTCTGTTTTTATGATAATTAGTTGTATCTTACATGTACATAATTATATGTTTTATCTAAATACATACATTGCATTTTCTAAATCTGTCTTATTATTTTATAATGAACACCATTTAAATCTGCTATCATCCAGGAACTTATTGAGGACTAACAATAGTACATATTATTATCAATCGGTAGTTGTCATTCAGCTATGCTTGTCCATAATAACATCATTTGGTATGTCTTGTGTTTGCACAGTTCATTTTTTATTTACACAATCCTTTTGAGTTATAGTGTGAAACTGTGGAAATCGGCTTTATAAGTGTGGAGTTGACTTAGAATAGTATGTACCATCTTTTTATTAGTGGTAAGTATTAGGTATCACTGGTAAATAAAAAAAAGAATACTTGTAAACATGTAAAAATCACGATAATAATCTACCTATAACTTATGAAGTTTTGGTCTATCTATGCTACACGCCCGTTTGCGGGTAGTTTGAAACCAAAAAGGTACCACCAAAACCTTTGAAAAATGTACCACAATATGGCTTATTACATTGCCGTGGAACAAAATAAAAGTGATTTTTTATAAAAAAAAAAGTACTTACATAAAATAATTTTTCTTTATCAATTTCGTAACTAACAAAAGGCGCCGCATCTGTCTTTGTTGAAGCCATGTCTTGTGGGTATGAGATATAAATTAGCCAACCGCAAGTAACGCCTGGCGTTACCCCAAGCTAAATATGGCTTCCAGTCAGATGATAATAAAAAATATGTTAAATGCAAGCAACCGACATTGTTCACTCTGCATTTTTTCTCTACCGACCCCAGATATGATGTAAGAACGCAGAATGATGGCTGACAGAGACGATTAAATGTGTTTTCTGAGCTACGGTTGGGTCTCGATAACCAAGGAAAATAATGGACAACTCACAGACAAACTGCGGCAAGCGCAGCCTACCTCGCAGATTGATGGCGCAATACCCATAACTACAGTGTGGAAGTTAAAAATAGTATTAATAAATAAATAAATATCGTTGGACGTTAACACACAGTGCCACCTAGTACCACACTAAGCAAAGCTTGTATCGTGGACACTAGATAGTTGATATACTACATATATATACTTTTTTGTTTGTAAATACATACTTAATATACATATAAACATCCATGACTCGGAAACAAATGTCCATGCTCATCACACAAACATTTGCTCCTACCGGGATTCGAACCCAGGACCCTAAGATCGTAAGGCAGCGTCACTACCACTACGCCATTCGGGTCGTCAGCGGTAATAAGCGGTGGCCCAGTGGTGGCGGCCCCGACTTACGAACTATAAGTCGTGGGTTCAAACCCATAGAGGCGCATAACTTGGTGTAATTTATTTCATCACCACTGCTCTCAAAACGGTGAAGGAAAAAATCGTGAGGAAACCGGCATGTCCTAGAATCTAAAATTCGAAGACATCTGACATCTACCAATCCGCACTGGGCCCGCGTGGTAGATTATAGCTCATTCCCTCTCATTGAGAGGAGGCCGTGCCCAGTAGTGGGAACATTATAGGCTGATGATGATGATTAATAAGGCGATCGATTTGTTATGGTTGACACCATCGATTTTTTGCGAGAATTTAGGATGTTAGTTTTATTTATTGTGGCTTGGTTCGATTCCTGGGCCAGGAATCCTGGCGAATTGTCAAATATATACTTTTATTATTGGATGTGGCAAGTAAACAAAGCATCAAAATTTTTGGGTACTCTTCCCTTAGCGACTCTTCAATTTATACCTTTTATATTGAAGACCTAGGACATTATAAAAAAAACACTATGGTTCAGTTTGGCAACACCTTGCCAGCACTTCGGTTTTTTTTGGCTATAGTTTGCAACCGTTATTGACGATGTCTATTTATGAATGCTTTAAGAAATCTAATTATAATCCCTTAGTCAAAAGCAGCCTTGAAGCGTCAGCAGAACAGGAAGAACGACAGTTCATTCCAAAGCCAAATATCAGGTCGCCCGTCACCCAACACGACTATAAGGAAACTTCAAACTGATTGTTCTCTTTTTTTTTTCAGGGTAAGGGTTTGATGAACATCGTAGTTTTCTGCTAGCAAATGAATTAGGATAACTAATTGATCAACTAAGTAGCTAATTGGTCAGTCCTGGTGGTTGTCTACTACAGCTAAAATGTTGTCATAAGCTATAAAAACCAAAGATTGTTTTCCTTGCCCTAACACAATTTTCCACTACAAACTATCGACCTACAAACTAACAAATATTTATTTTATGTATATCTTATTTATTTATATATTGTATACAAACAATATTGTAACCCTGCATCCCTAGGGCGTGGAATATATTTTATTATCTATCTATATTTTGTAAAAGTTCTAATATACATTTTAGAATTTACAAATATTTATTTACTTATTTTCCTTATATTCAAATCCTCTGTAATAATTAATTTTACTTTATTATTATTTTGTTTGAATACTTACTGGCTATTGTAATATCACATTAATTATAAATATGTGCCTTAGTGTGAACGTACCCCACATTTTTAAGGTTTTTGGTCATGTTTGAATGATAACAACAGCATAATAATATTATCTCTTTATTGATTTCTAGAAACTGTACACTCCCTTTTTTCTATTGGAACATTTTTGATATATCCATTATAAAAATCTAATGCAGAGATTTGTCTTTTCCCTACTATCCTAAGTGATTTAAAATAAACATATCTTCGGTCTTTGCATAATATTCTAATTGCATTTGATTCCTCACTATATTCTAAAGTTCCAATTGGTTTATCACTATGGTCAACTTTATCAGTATCTTGGATAAATGCATCAAAAAGTTTCATTGGTTTATCCTTAAATGTTGCTGCAAGTGGATACAAACCGTATGTAGCACGATATAGGTTGTATACTTCAACTGCTGACATCTGGGACCATCTGACTTCACTTATATTTTTATGTATTTTCTTAGCTGTGAAAAAAGAAGAAGAACATTAAAATAACAGTAAAAGTAAGTAAGTAAGTAGTTAAGTATGCTATTTACAGGTGAGTTTTATGATTGTCAAGAGAAAACTACTGATAACTCTGGCAAAAGAGCAAAGGAATATGAACTTTATAGCATTTCCTTTGATTTATGTGACACACAATATTTATAAACTACTTAATGATGTGGGGTGCACAAATAAGAATCAAATAAAGAAGGTAGTCTCTCTTCACATTTGTCATTGACTCTAAATCAATGGTTCCCAACCTGTGGTCCACGGACCAGTGGTGGTCCGCAGGAGCCTCGAATATGTCCGCGGAAGATTAATATATTATTAATGAATTATATTGAGAACCTATTAACTCATTCTTATTTCCGTATGACTGATTGCTAAATTTTTCGAGCTCACTTCGATCACCTTTTGTATTTGGTTTTCACGTCATTTTCCAAATTTTGCATTATGTTACCTACTTCAAGATTCACCCCCCTAGAAATAATCCTGTCGGTGTCCATGTTTATCTAGGATCTTATGGTTCTTAGTTACAATAAAGACACCAAAGTGGTCCCTGGTCCAAGAAAGGTTGGGAACCACTGGTCTAAATTAATGAAAGTTCTTTAGTAAAGCATTCAGCAATTATTGTCACATTTACTTAAATGATTTATAGGCATCTATGATAATGTTTTCAACAAAATACATACCATAAGTAATTCCTTCCGAACCTTGTGGTTGTAGATTCTCTAAACTAGAAGGTAGGGTCTTTATGCAGTCTACCAGCATACCTGCTCCAAATTCAGAGAGCTGTTCAGTCAATTCTGGTAACCTAATGTCTTTGGACACTGGCACTTTTATTTGACTTATTATTTCACCTGAAATATTCCAAATGTATGTCATTTAAAAAAAAAACAAATTCGCTTGCTTGGGGTTTTAATTCACAATTAGTCAAAAATATTTAAGATGTTACACACAAAATGTTTTTTTCATTTCACAAACATCAATGCTATTGCCTCTCTGATCAAGTGATTAATCGGAGTGATTAAAATCCAAATTAAAATCACAATCCCCTTTTGGCATAGCTGTAGTCAAGGAAAAATACTAGCCATAATTTCTATAGAAATGTTGAGAGCTTGTTCGTCAAAGTAATGCTTACCCACATCAAAAATATTGGCCTTGATTTTCATAAGTGTGACTCCTGTGACCTGGTCTCCGTTTAGCAGTGTGTGGATGATGGGGGCAGCACCTCTCCACCGTGGTAAGAGACTGGGATGTACATTCACCATACCACTGGAAAACAATATATTATATTATTTTATTGGCTAAGAATACGTCTCAATTCTGAAGGTGTTGTGAGTCCAACTAAGATTAGTATCTAAATTATTGTTTCAGTCTGTTAAGTATGCTAAGGGGTTGGGGTACAGCCCCAACCCCTTAGCATACTTAACAGTCAACAGTCATCAGAGATTATTATAATAGTGTTTACGATTGGGGAGCAAAATTCACTTCTTAGCAAGTGTCTGTTGGAATATTATTCTCTGGAAAGGTCTGTAATGTTGTGGATTATTCAAAAATATCATAAAAAACCATAATAACTTACAGTGGGAATTTTCTAAGGAGATCTTCTTTAATCAGGTGACCAAATGCGACAATTAATCCCAGGTCGTATTCTCCAGCACGTAAACTGTCTAAGGGCCATGGTATTCTGTTTATATTTTCCGCCTCAGCATACTTTAGTATGTCTGTTTTATGTTTACTGTTGGTGGTGACCAAGTCCAACTGATCAATGAGATGGTTTTCTTTTTTTCTGTAAGAAATTGTAATATCAAGTTAGTTGTATAACACACATACTGCTGCACTACATAATACAACTTTAAACGTTGTAGAATAACTACAAACTTGACTATTATTTAAATAAATTACAAATTGCAAGTATTATTTTTAACGCAGTTCTTGCTTACCTGAATTCGTTTATTTTTCGTAAGCTGCTGAGTGCAATACCATCTGATCCAAAGAAAAGAAGTTTATATGATCTTGAAGTGGAATATTGTTTCGAAAATAAGTTATTTCTCCTGGATACAATTTGTATTATGTGAGAAGAAAGGTTAGGAATCATTTTAACAACAAAATGTCAAATTGTCAAAGTTGACATATTGACATTTATCAGGAGCTACCAACCCAATGTGCAAAAAATGCGTTCTCAGTTTTGCGGGAACATTCTAGAGTACTCTACGTTCGAGAACTGACATCAAAAGTTTGAAATTTGGTTTACAACAATAAGTTTGAAATGTGTACACGGTTGGTATTCGTAGCAGGAGTAAACAACACCACGACATGGATCAAAGCCCAGCCTGCGACGACAAACCAGTCGTTGGAAGATCAGTTACACGGATAAATTAGAATGATGATCCTATAAAAAAATCTTCACTACACAACATTTGGAAAAAAGGGCAGATTTGGCCAATGTCGGGGACTCTTCAGTTCAAACCACCTTTGATCCATGTCCTGCTGTCGTTGACTCCTGGTACGAATACCGTCCGTGTCGTCCTTTGGTAGAATTTACATAATTTATCTCTCACTTCTGACACCAAATTGTGATGAACTGGGTATGGGATAAATTAAAACACCACTGGTTAAATACCAAATCTTTTTCTTTATCACAAAACACTTTTTACAAAATCACAAATTCACCACTGATCACTATTCGCTTATGTATCCCACTATTCGTTCACTTCGGTTCGCTTCGTTGTATCGCCAAAATCAGACTGACTGCTCCCGAAACTAGTCAAGCATTCTAGGAAAATTCTAGAACCTTCGGCGGTCCCCGTGGGTGTTATACCTACGAACTACGTTCAGTGCGTGCGGTCTTCTAAGACCTTTTGTCACAAGGCATAAACCCGAACGAATGTTGCCATTTCGTTTTTATTTTCAACTAGCTTCTGCCTGCGACTTCGTTGGCGTGAAGTTTTGATATCGCAACGCATCGCCTGCTTAATGGTAGCTTTTTCACGCTTGCAACATTTCTTATTGCTGCTCCGCTCCTATTGGTCATAGCGTGATGTAATATAACCTATAGCCTTCCTCGATAAATGGACTATCCCACGCAAAAAGAATTTTTCAATTCGAGCCGGTAGTTCCTGAGATTAGCGCGTTCAACCAACCAAACAAACAATCACTTCTGCTTTATAATATTAGTATAGATATGTCACCGTAAAATTGTCAAACACGTTATATTACAATATAACGTGTTTCTCTCTAGCGATATTGTAAACTCTCGAATTATTGTCAACTGAACATACGGAAGTATCTCTGCCCCCATAATCGGGACTTGGGGCACCCCTCCGTTAGGTTAGTTAGGTTCCTTTAAACCCTGTACTCTGAAATTGGGGCCCCCGAAGCGGGGCTCCGTCGACTACGCTTTTTAGGGGAATATAAAGTGTTTTAAGGTTAGGTTATAAAAAGCGGTATTTCTCAGGAATGGTACAATATCTTTTCATGAGAGTTGTACCACTGAGCAAGGGGGACCCCTCCTTCCCTCCACACCGCGTAAGTTGACTACCATCGCATACATAATTATCACGAAAAATAATGCGTTTTGTTGTAAGCAGTATGTTCATTTGACAATATTTCGAGATTTTACAATATCGCTAACGATATTACAATATAACGTATTTGACAAGTTTACGGTGACATACATTGCACAATGTTTTACCCACAGCGTGCCGTCATTCTAAAACCAAAAGATCCATGCAGCCATTCAGAAATGTATCACAGTTTGTTACTATTTCTTTCTGGCGTATCGTACGTATTATTCCTATAATAGCCACCAACCGGTTATCTTCGATACCGCGGACTTGACTTCTTTCCTGACGGGCTCGAAATTATTATTTAAAAGGTTTGGGGCATAACTTTTAAAAGTATTTGTGTATTAGGCGGCGTCCTAATTGGGAGCGATCGTACGATGGCGCGATGCGTTTTTCATCTCACGATCAAAGTGGTCGTGCGATGACCTAACAGGTGTCCTAATAGATCGCACGATGTCCATCGTGTGATGCCGTCGCTCGATGGCTGGAGTCGCGGTCACACCACTTTAACGATGGCTCTTTACAGAGATTCACAGTTTTTGCTGACGGGCAATTTGTTTTAAAAATTGCAAATGACATTGAAAAGAGATTCGTGTCCGACTAGGACACTCAAAAGAGATCTGTAGCTTTGATTACATGATCGCACGATCAAACGCATCGTACGATCGTTATTAAGCATTTCATGTGCTCGCACGATTACTTGCGAGGTTCAAATAGGACACTCTGATGAAATCTGTATGTTTGAACTCATCGCACGACGAAAACGCATCGTGTCATCGTGCGATCTTCGCCAATTAGGACAACGCCTGTGTGTCCATCCGTGTGTGCGTGGGGCCTACTGAAAACCAGCGCTGATTTTTTTACACCCAGCATATGCTGAGTTGGTTACCCTTTCGTTATAGGCATGCTCAGCGCAGTTGAGCTATTTTAATTACCTAATTGTTAAGCTGTTTGTTGTTATAATGTAGATGTGTGTGCTGCTCTTTTGCGTTGCTGCTGTCCATTAACGAATAAATGATTATTCTGTTCTATTCTTCTATTCTATTCGATTATATTCTACTCTTAGATCTACTCTTTGATTACAAACCTCGCAGCGTCATATAGCGCGCGAATAGCAACATACCGATGATTGGGTTTCATATTGTTTTATTTGGAACAACAAACAATTAGGTACATAATACATAGATAAATAAAAAACTGAAAATTAACAATTATGTAATCACTAGCTGACACACACAACTTCGTCTGCGTCACATAATATTTGTTTGTTTGTTTGACCGCGCATCACGTACAAATTGCTGGACGGATTTTGATGAAAATTTCACTAATCTATTTAAATAAACTCAGAATAACATTTAGGCCATTGAAATTATTAAAAAAATTGGAAAAAGGGGGGTGAAAGGGGGCTTAAAGTTTGTATGAAAAAATTTTTTTAGATTGTTCTAGAATCATGAAACTCAACTTAACCTAACTAGAGTACGACTCTTATCGATGATCTGATGATGGAGCTGAAAGACAGTAGCGAGAAGTCCCCAAAAGTTTACAGCAGCTATATCGTGTTTCGGCTCATTTAATGTACTCCAATGAGAACTTTAGACCTGGCAGGAGTGATTGTCATTGACGGTCCAACGATGGGAACAAAAGGCAGTTGCAAGAAGTCTTCAACGGTTTATAGCAGCTATATCGTGTCCTGGCTAGGGCTTGCATTCGAATATTCGAATTATTCGAATATTCGAATTATTCGAATAATCAACTGTTTCAAATATTCGAATAGAAATTTGATGACATTCGAATATTCGACCAAAAACAAAACAACAATCTGATGTGCACACAAAATTAAACGTTCATGCACGCCGTCCAAACAAGGTAACGTCGTTCGACGCGCGAGTGTTACGGGCAACTGACGGAGCAAGTGTGATGTGTGCTATGGGTCGACAATTGCCTTCGTACCATCAATTATGTTTTGCACACGGCATCCAATGTGCAGTGTTGCATGTAATTTACAAAAAAAACACAAAATGCCCAAGAAAAAGAATGGTAAGAATCTACAGAGGCGACAGGACTGGATAATTACTCTGACAGTGATGAAGACGAAAAAGGTGGATTTGTAGTTGAGACTGGAAGACAACTAAACAGGTACCAATACGTATACGGGGATGTAAATTTAAAAAATGTTATAGAAAAAGTGAGAAAAATAGTTAAATTTTTTAGGAAATCACCCACCAAGATTGAGTGTTTCTATAACTACCTTCCAGAAGAACAGAAAAAAATGGGCTTGATCCTAGACTGTAAAACCAGGTGGAGTAGCTTGGCTGATATGATCACAAGGTTTTTGGTACTAAAAGAGCCTATCGTGAAGACTCTTATCGATTTAAAGAACGAAATCACATTTAGTTCCGCTGAGCTAGCTTTACTCCAAGAATTGTCCACTGCTCTTAATGTTGTAAAAGTAACAGTAGAAGCGTTGTGCCAAGAAAATGCTAATCTGCTTACTGCAGAGACAGCTCTACAATTCATGGTTGCGAAGCTTCAAGCGACGAACAGTTTTATAAGTGATCAGCTACTCCAGGCTCTGAAGAAAAGAATAACTGAGAGACGCCTAATAGATCTAGTGTGTACTTTAAAATATCTACACAATCCCAGAACATATTACGCAGAGACACCTTCGGATATTTTCCCGTCTCCAGGAAACGACACGATTGCTAAAGTTATAACTGTGATTAACGACAGATACTTTAGTCAAATCTGTCAAATACAAGACTTTGATGGCAATGAAGATAGATCCTTAATTGATCACCAGCAGCAGCGACAGCGACAAAATGAAACTATTCAAGAGACTACAATAAGCTTCAAGGAAGAACTACAACAAAAGATCGATGAGACCGTTTTAGCAACTTCTTGTACATCTACCGCAAATTTAACATACAGAGAAGAGTTGGAAACGTCAATACTAATGCAAATGGCGCTATTTGATAGAGGAGGCCCTAGACAAATAAATTTGAGCCAAGCATATGACTTTCTGCTGTGTATACCACCTACAAGTGTAGAGTGTGAAAGGGTGTTTTCTTCCAGCAAATATATTTGCAACCATCTAAGATGTGCCTTAAACGATGATTCCATGGATGCTCTAAGTTTCCTTAGGTCCCACTTCCAGGGCAAACGTTGAAGAACACGCCAAAAGTACAAGATAAGATTAAAAAAGTACTGTAATTTTTTGTATTAAATGTACAAAAAATTACTTTACCTTTACTTACCTGCTACTTAGGTCTGATCTGATCTCGTGATTTATTAATTTTGTTATCACTAAGATTTAATGTTAAATTATGAATATCACACATTGTTAGTGACATTTTTCAATTTAAAATTAAGAAAACGATTTTGCATCAGAGCTTTAATTGCGTTACTTACGTGTTATTTTTTGTTTGATTTTATTATATTATTATTACAATACTCATGACTGATTTTATAAGACTGTGTTGTGTTTGTGTCCAGAAGATTAGTTTATTTTGAGAAATATTGTTCATTAAAAAAAAAATAAGCTATAATTATATAATGCTAATATTATATTAGAATAACTTTGTGGTGTTTTAAAATCATCAGTAATTTAGTACAATATTAACTTAATATATAATAAGACCATTATTTATTCTTCCAAAAAAAATACCAAAAAATACTTGATTAATGTTAACACATTAATCAAGTATTTTTTGGTATTTTATTTGAAAAAACTAGTTGATTATTTGCAGTTTAATGTTAGCTATTCTAATCCTTCGTGTTCTTCTAAAAGAAAAAAAAATGTTTTTGTAACACTGCGTTAGCTGCGTTAATTAGTATTATTTTGATTTAGAAAATAAAGACTATTTTGAAATAAAAGTACATGATTTCTATAAAACTTATTTTTTTAATTTAATATTCGATTAATATCGAATCGATTAATATCCAAAAAAATATCGAATATTCGAATTGCAAACTTGTCGAATATTTGCAAGCCCTAGTCCTGGCTTATTGCATGCACAAAGTGAAAAGTAGTGCGTGAAATTCCTGAAGAAGTTTCGAATCGCTTCCTAAAATAGTTATGAAAGTTTAACAGTGTTATTATTCCCAGTAACCCTTTCCCCTAGTAACGATGACTGATGTAGTCAGAACCTATAGCTGTAGGACGTCAGCGCCGTCTTAGTCCGAACACTACGAAGAATAAGTGCCCACAGTTACAGTGTAGGCAGGTCGCCCGGCAGGTACACATACATCCTCGCGTCCAGCGATCACGCTCATCCGGCACAAGTTTCACACAATATATGCAGTCACCATTACTGATAAAGAGATTGAGTATATTTGGGATTTCCCAAAATTAGGTAGGTAGGTATTTCCGTTGTAAATGTTACAATGCTACTGTGGCCCATGCTGAACAACTATTACAGTACTTGATGGTGCCGCCGGTCAGGGCTACGATAACGAATACCTATATATACCTATCTAGATTTTAGATCTACTACATTGCTGGCCTTACTACTATACTACCTCCAGAAAACTGGGACTGTTTTTGGGTTCGGACCAATGTCCTTGCTCCATTGAGGATTCACAAAGATTTCTTCAGCCGATGTTGAGTAAAAGGGCAGCAATAAAAGCAAGTTAGATAGAAATTTTAATTTTAATTTTTAACATTCATAATAGATATTTAAAATATAATTTCACGTTTTAATACTAATATCTACAGGTAGGTACACAGAGTTGGATTTTGGGACGGGTATCAACACTACCTAATTAATGTAACAATGGTGTTTTTTTTTAATTACATAGATTACAAATTTCTTAGATTGAGACATGGTGGATTAGCTAGAGCAAAACACATAGTTAACTACAGACGGAACTTGACCTAAAGGTAGACTCTCTAATTAGACATCTTTTAACTTAGATCTAGCTCTTACTTAGGGCTGCAAATTCTACAACCATCGGTCCCTTCTTACTTTGTTCCTTCATTTCAGAGCTACCAAGACCCAGCCCCTAAATTCCTTTCGATGTTTCAATATCTTACTAAGCTAATAAATTATTTTAAATGGTGGGATCGGTATCACTAGTTTGCGATAAATCAGTGCGTGTAGAACGTCGGTGAAAACTTCTCTTTTTGTTAAACTGAGGTTTCATGTACCAGGAAGGCGGACTGACGATGTTCTCTTCCAAAGTTTTTATAGTTTGCATACTCGTCTGTGAGTCCTGGCGCTCCGCTACCCTCGAAGATATCGTCTTCACTTTTACTTCGCGTTTTTCATCGGTTTGATATGGTATATCCTTCATTTCGACGATCTCAACATCCGTATCACTAAGATCCTTACTAGGTCTGTGCATTCTGGATGTATCAGTAGTATAACCAATTGTTCTCAGAGTTCCACTACTCATGCGTTTAGACTTATCCCTGAATAGCAACTTCTTGAATTCTTTACGAAATTTTGGATGCGTTATTATGTAAATAAATGGATTGATGCATGCAGCCGTCTTGCAGAATAATGCGGGAATCATTGAAGCTATCGGAGTTAAGAGATCCTTGCGTCCAGTTATACCCAACAGAGCCACGACAGCATACGGTGTCCACGATATAAAAAATAGAGCGATGACTGCCATGACTAGAAAGGCTAGTTTAATTTCTGCTTTCCTCTTCGTGCGTTCTTTTACGTGTCTCGACGATAGCCTTTGATCCTGGTTACCATACGACATGCTTGTATTACAAACTACGACACGAAATATACTAATGTAACAAAACGTAATGGTGCAGAATGGTGCGAGCCACGCTGCGCAGAAGAAAACGAAAATGAAACATCGAGGTGAAAAGTCTTCTGTGAGATAATCAAAGCTGCAGCTGGTCAAGTAGCCTTCTGGAACATAGCTGCCGTAGCCGATGTTTAGTGCTGGGATTATCGCGAAAATACAAGCGTATAGCCATGCACCGATGGCTAATAGACGCGCTCGTATGGCTGTCAGCGCACGGAGCGGCTCCAGAGGTCGCACTACTGCCCAATAGCGGTCCAATGCGATGGCTGATAGTGTGGCGATCGATGTGGTGCCAGTTAATCCACCCACGAATCCGTATATCACGCACCCTGTAACAATTTTGGATGCCATTAGGTTTTTCGTACAAGATTTTTTTCTTGCAAACTCTATCTTCCCATTGTGTAAAAAAGTGAGTTTGATGAAAAATTACCAATATAAATCAAAGATTTTCACCCCCATTACTACGGTTCGTTTGTTGGAGAGTCAAGGCATGGCAGGAGGTGATAATACTGTTGAAAAATCACAAAGCCATTGAACTGGTTCGATTCGCTTTCTTGCGTTTCACATAAAGTAACAAAGACTGAAAATCGGCTTTCAATTCACAGGTGTATTGAAAGCCTACCCATCTACTTATTGATCTGATCGTATATTTAATCCGAGTAGATGAAATACGGTGGAAATTAACATAGTACCTCTATTTGTATAAGATGGCGTTATGTAATATGTCAATAAATGATTCCATTAATAGCATAGATTTAAACGAAGATCTCCTTCTTCCACTTCGCATTTCCCACTATAGAAAAAGCGAGTGAAGATATATAATTACCTATCTTAATGGGGTAACTGACCTCTGTAGAAGGTAGGTAATTGCTTGTTAACTGTAAATGTTAATAAATATGACAGATACTACGAGTGTTTTTGTTAATAGTATTTTTTAGATCCTTGTATATTATGATCGCTTACCCGCTTATTTTTCGTTTTTGCAAATGTATCTTATTTTTGTACCCAAGTGTTTTAAACGTCTATTACTATGTATACGCTTACACATTTTATTCTTGTATTTAAACATGTTTTCTCAGTAAGTGAATTATTGTAAATTCTTTATGAGAAAAATAAAGTTCTTAAACCATAATAGTACAAACATATAAGGTATTTTCTGCGCTTTCCAGGAAATTGAAACCATATTCTTCAAAAACCATTTACGAGTGTCTACATCTCGTGTAGATAGAATCTCTCCGTTTGTTAGTTTTCAGTCAAACATTTTTAACCCTCGACGTAAAAACGACGGGGTGTTATAATAAGTTTGACATGTCTGTGGCATCGTAGCAGCCGAACGGATGAACTGATTTTGATTTTGTTTTTTTTTTGTTTGAAAGGTAAATTAGTCAGGAGTGTTCTTAGCTATGTTTTATAAAAATCAGTTTTAGGCCGCCGCCACAAAATGGCGGCTTAAATGTTTATTCAACAACCCCCTTAATATGGGTTTCAAATGAAAGGACTTGACCGGTAGAATACTATGCACTATAATAAATTTCAAATCTAAGGTAGCCGCCACCTTATCACGGGTAAAAAAAAAAATTCACCATACGAAATGGTGAATATTTTTTTTTTTTCAGCACTTAAACCACACCCGTAATGAGGAAATAGGAACTAAGGAGATAAAGAAATAAGGAACATCTTTCCAAAAAAAATACTGACCATAAAATTATGACCCTGTGTCGGGGGTTTTCTTAATTTTTAATTTAATGTTACTTGTATAGACAGACGATGTTTGTATAGACCTAACTTGGATAATGCCTTTTTCCACTTACACTTTATAACAACTAAATTCATTTAGATGTCACTTAGTGTAGAGAAAACATAAGTCCTGATTTCAACAGTATAGGCTTTAAAAAGGGAAGTATCTTCTTTGCCAACCGAGAAATGCTAAAAAAGTTTTCTTACTAGCTATTTCTGCCTTTTAGAGGGAAGGAATGTTAGATATATGGGCAAAGATAAGAAAAACAAATTACCTGTTTTCCCCAGTGCGGGTCCGAGATTAAACGAATTGAAAATGAAGATTGGTGTTTTGGCGAGCATGAGGAAGTCGCTTAGTGCCAGGTTCGCCACAAGTATGTTCCCTGGAGTACGCAGTGTGCGGCATCTGAAACGCATAAATAATTTCACTAAATCATTAATCATATCACTTTGATCTTTTGTCAACCACTAATACATGGAAAGTTGGTTGATTCAAATAGAAACGAGCTCCAATTTCGAAACCGGCTGCGTGTTGGACGATAGAGACAGAAGATCGCTACCATATTTAAGTGAAACAGCTATTTATGTAAGAAAATTATGTAGCACAGTCTGTACGCTGTGATTTGGATGCAAGTAAATAGTTAGGGCTTTTTGTGGTTAGGGTGTCTGCACAAAAATACAGAGTATTATATATAGTATTTAAATGTATGATAGCACCGCCGTACAACCAATATTTATATTAAAGCAAACACAATTATTTACCGGAAATATCAAATACTAGCGGACGTCACGCGGTTTCACCCGCGTAATTCCCGTTCCCGTGGGAGTACGGGGATAAAATATATCCTATGTTACTCGTGGATAATGTAGCTTTCGAATGGTGAAAGAATTTTTAAAAACGGTCCAGTAGTTTTTAAGCCTATTCATTACAACCAAACAAACAAACAAACAAAGTTTTCCTCTTTATAATATTAGTGTAGATAAAAAGATGTACGTACTACCTACGTGTGTCATGTATAAAATACACAGTCATACGTAGGTTTATCGAGATAAATATTATTCTTAGTTTCCTCATTACTTGGTCATCCAAAACATATTTACACAGCTGTTTAAACGTAATAAATACGAAAAAACGTCGTATTCGTAAGTTTTCATCATATTATTTTTTCAACACGAAGACGTTGTTTTGATATCATGAAGTATTTTAATTTATTAATATTATTTATGATTACTTTGAAGTGTCGAGGTGCTGAAGAGTCAACTACTACAAAATATTTCACAGTTGAAGAATATTCGAATATAGAAGCTTTAAGTACAAGTACTACATAAAGTAAATTCGTAAATATCAATATTTCCAGTGAACACAATCAGTCTGAAAATACCCCCACTAATAACTCAGACGAGGATGTTTTTGATGTTAAGAAAGTGGAGGATGGTTTACCGATATCGAGAAGGATAGTGCAACAGGGAACTCGCATGGTGAAGGATATTGGGAGTTTCATAAAAGGAATAGCACAGCTAAAAGTGACGAATTTGAAGGATGATCAAGGAGCTGATGATAGTTCTAAAAAAACTGACATCAATACAACCTCATATGCGATATACGATAATGAAGAGAAAAAAGATGTCGAGGAGCCAACTACCGTATTCTGTTTAACAGATGAGAATGTTACTAATAGAGAAATCTCTAATACAAGTACAACAGAGGGTAAATTGTTACTGTTTTTATAACACCTACACAATACCATTCATCACAATACCAATAGTATTTCTATACACATCACACATATTATTTATCTGTTACAGCATCCGAGAATGCTCTTAAAGAGTCGACACAGCTACAGCATATCAATAGTTCAAGTGAAGTTCTTATGGCTGAAAATACGACAAACGCTAATTCTGTTGTTGGTCTGTTAACGAACAAAGAGTTCGGTAAATTATCGATACCAAAAAAGCCACGACTAAGAACTCGGAAAGTGGTATAAAGATCATAGGCAGTTTAATGGAAGGGTTGGCACAGCTAAATGAACCCACTTCGCGGGAAGATGATCGAACCGATAATGAGGAAGTAATGTGTAAGCAACAGTGAGTCTTTAATGCGGCTTCTACAACAGGTAAATTCAATTTGTTTTATTTTAAGTATTGGTTTTGCTCTTGATAGATATTTTAATGGTCTTTCATTTTACAGCACCTGAGAATATCGTTAACAAATGGACGCGACTACCGAATATCAACAGTCCAAGTGAAAATACCCAAATCAAAGCGACATTATTTAATGGTGTTAGTTTTTTTAAGAATAACAAGTTCGGTAAATTACCGATACCGAAACAGGCTCTACGGCAGAGAACTCGAACAGCGACGAGCATTATAGGGAATTTAGTGGAAGGGTTGACACGGCTAAATGAGCCGGTTTCAGAGGAAGATGAGGGAGCAAATGATAAGGAGCAAACTACTGTAAAAAACTTCATAGTGACGAATATAAACAATAGTGAAGATTTTAATGCGATTACTACAGATGGTAAATTGACCTTGTTTTGAATGTAGTCATCATTTTCTATCTTGATTATTAAGGTCTGTCTTCTTTCAGCACCCGAGAATATCGTGGACAAGTGGACACATGATCCAAATATCAATAGTTCAAGTGTTACTCCTCTCATTGAAAATACTCTCATCAAAGCGACAATCTTCAATGCTGTTAGTCCTTTTAAAAATAAAGTGTTTGGTAATTTACCGATACCGAAAAAGCCACAACAGAGAACTCGAAACGTGGTAAAGATTACAGGTAGTTTGATGGAAGGGTTGACACGGCTAAATGAACCGTATTTGGAGGAAGACGCAGCAAAGGATGATAAGGAGACAACTATTGACAATTTGGCGTCAGTTGAGAATGTTACTAGTAGTGAAGTTTTTAAAGCGACCATTATAGAGGGTAAATTGTTGCTGTTTTTGTATAATATTCACAACGAAATTCGGATTCACCTCGCATGCATGGAATGACTCAATGTATGCAATTTCACAGCGTTAAATGAAAATATTAATGTCCTCAACTACTTATTAAAGTTTGTTTGCCTGTAAGGCTTTCTAAAAGTTATTGGTTGAAGAACAACTGTTTGTAGCCAGTGACTATTTGTCTTTTTTCAGAACCTGAGAATTCCGTTAATGAGTGGACAGACATTCTAAATAGTGATAGTTTAACCAAAGTTGCTGGAGCTAAAAGTGCTCTCATTAAAGCCACAGACGTAAATGCTGTTAGTCCTTTTAAGAATAAAGAGGTCGGTAAGTTACCGATACCGAATAAGCCACGACAGAGAACTGAAGAAGAGAAAGTGGCAAAGGTTATAGGCAGTTTAAGGGATGGGTTGGCACGATTAAATGAGCCGGATTCGAGTGAAGATGCAGGTGTTGATAATGAGGATATAACTACTGTTAATGGTTCCAAAGTAGATAATGTTACGAACAGTGAAGTCTATAATGCGAGTACCACAAAAGGTAAATTCATTTTCTTTTAAATTTTAACACAGTGTGTATCAGAAAGCTGTGGTCATCAAACTGAACAACTTTCTCCATGAGATTAATACAGTAATACCGAGAAAATATTCTATGGGAAACCAGTTTTTTTTTCGATTACGATGGTTTCTGACGACAGGCCGCAAAGGAAGGGCCGATGCCTGCCGGGGCTGCGGGACTGTTCGAAAGAGATACCGCGGCCCTGGAACACAAAGGGCTAAGAAGGAACATGGATGGGTTTTAGTCCTTTCCACTCCGCCCAGAGCGGGAGGAGTCGTTTGATAATTTCCCATCCGAAAAAAAAGGTGAAAGTTGTACAATTTAATGTTGAATGTTTAAATAAGACCAGTTTTCTGGTACACGCTAAGTAGACATGTATCGTTTTCCGCCTTGATGGAAATAATGAAAATGATAGAAGAAAATATACCGCTGAGGAGATAACTATTGTCAATTATTTCTCCGTAGAGAATGTAACGAACGATATGGAAGGTAAATTGTTTTTGTTTTCATATTATGTTACACACAGAATCCGAACGCATGTCGCTATGGATTAGTTACGGGTCGAATATTTGGAGTGGCTGCCATCTGCAACGTATCTCGCAACGTCCGTCTCATATTGGAAATTCTAATATCCTTCATTTAGACAAAATGGATAGGGACCTAATTCAACAAGTTTTATCTGACTTGTCACTTGCTATTTATCCGTACCTGTTGGGAAATTATTATTTTTTTAAAGGTTTTTACGAAAGTAATTAAAGTAAGCACAAGGATATAATTAGCTGCAATGATATTTATGTACCTATGTACAAGTACATAATGATTATTTTTTTATTTTTGGTACCTTGTCAAATTTATTATTCTCTCTCTTAATTTATGACTAACGCTGCTTATTTTAAAATATTCTTCCATATTATAATATTTAGGGTTCCTAAGATTTGTAAATGGCCGTATTTAGGTGTTTAATAATTAATTGTATAATAACTCTGTCTTTTCAGCACCCAAAAATCTCGTTGACAAGTGGACACCACTCGCAAATACCAATAGTGTAAGTGACCCAACTGTGTCCCACGAAAATACTCTCATTCATACGACAAACGCTAAAGTTCGTAACCTTTTTAAAAAAGAGATCGGGAAATTACCGATACCGATAAGGCTGCCGCAACAGGGAACTCAGTTGATGGGGAGCATTATAGGAAGGTTCATGAAAGGGTTGGTTCAGGACACAGATGCGAACAAAGAAATAACTAGAGTATAGAAAAGATTTTGATCTAAGTACCTTTAGCCAATGCAAACCACTGTGTGGAATTCGTCATTACTTCTTATTGGAACAGAAAAGATCACCATAGTTTACGATGGGATCTCGAACTTTTCGAAAAACTTACTCTTGGGTAGCCATAGAGTGTGTTTTTCGAAAGGTTCGAAATTAATTTTCACTTATTTAATAAATGTTAGAAACTTCTAGCGTTCTATTTTATAAACATTTGGAATATCCGCATAGTAACCATCTGCGGAGGTTGAAATAATAATTGAATTAATTTGACTTCCCATTTCACTGTTTTTCTTTTTAGAGATAGCATTTAAACATCCTTTATTCTCCGGCGTTTCCTCGAGTGAAAGATTGCATTGTACTTTGTCACAAATATTGATTTACTTTCTCGAGATACGAACGACAATTAAGGACCTTTGCTCCGTCGTTATCTCACGGTCTGTTTAAAGTCTGACTGTGTTTTGAAGAGGGTCTTTGGGGGAAACACAGGAAAATCCTAATGAGTGTTTCAAGTCGTTTTGCTTTTACATCATGTATACCTTGAAACAATGAAAGAAATAGCATTTAACCCGTACAGGACAAAACACATAAAAATTAACATTATTTACTATTGAAAACTAAACAATTAAAAAGAAACTAAAGGTCCTGAACGAGGCCAAATGGCCCCTATTTCAGCATGGAACACCTTCAAGGAAACTATAAAATTGAGAAAAAAATATATTGTCTAGTCATTTCACAAACGGTGACTTGTTGTAACTTAGTTTCTTTGAAAAAAGGTTTAGACTGTTTGAATAACTCTATCGGACACGCAGGTAAACAAGGTTACTAATTAATGTTCTGTTTATGTCTTCTTCGTAGATTATTATGAAAACTTTTCTGAACAGCAATATACTAAAATCATGTAATATCCCAGAACTTACTCAGGTTTCAAGTTTGATAAGTTAATTCCTAAGTTAGTAGAGGTACCTCTAGTCGAGAAAGGTAAAAGGTTAGAAGACAAATTAAGATTGGATACTAAAACACAAGGGCGGACATCATTTTCACATTGCATGCGTAGATTTGCCTTCTGCATTAAAAAGATGATGTGCTTGTAGGTATAATAAATAAATAAATATCGCTGTACATTACACACAGCGCCATCTAGTGCCACACTAAGCAGGGCTTGTGTCGTGGTCACCAGACAGCTGATATACTACATATATAATTTTTATTTGCAGGTATAGGTATAGGTAGGTGGTTTTTGTATAGGTATTTCTAGATTTACTTTATTTGAATTGTGTACCTTAAAGTGTGTGTAGGTACGTAATGAGACGCAAAAATGGGTTAAGTTTACTTTTCGCTCCAACTCAACTCTAACGGTTTGGAAAGGAATAAGAAAGAACAAGGAATAGGAACGTGCTTCCTTTATTCTTAGTGTTCGTAAAACCTTTAAGCTTGAGGTGTTTCCACACAAATCATGTATTTGCAGAATCCTTCAAACTTCACAAAGTTCTGCACATCGCTCGCTCTCCGCTTCCTACGAGGAACGTGTATTCTCTAGCGGTACGCGCCAAAGAAAGATTTATGGCCTGCACAAGTCTGGATTAATGAAATTAATTAATTTGGAAGCAGATATCATTTCCATTTAATTAAACTCGTAATCTTGAACACGTATGACAGTTGGCAGTGGATTCTAGTTAACATGTGTAGCTATAAATATGGTAAGATATCGTCGACCTCATGAATAACACTTGGACAAAACAAATAGTCTCCCGGCTGTTACATGCTTGCTTAGGTACTAAATTGACTTGATTTTCGTCACTGTTCAATTTTATTATGATTTGATTGTAATTGTAAGTCACAGAAAGTATATTGTTGTTTGTAATCTTTTCATTGATCCTCCAAGCTGAGTCGAACCATTTTATCTCTTTCTTGTTTTACTTACGTTTACTTTGAAGGGGTTACTAGCTAAGCCTCCGCTGTCCATCCGTCTGTCAGCGGGGTGTACCTCATGATCAATACCTGTAGACGGTTGAAGTTTTCACAGAATGTGTATATTTGTTGCCGCTATATTCACAAATAATAAAAATAAATTATAATGAAAGGTCTCTAGCCCCTACTATGATGGTACGGAACCCTTGAAGCGCAAGCCCGACTTGCACTTGGCCGGTTTTTATCGAAAGCAGTGCACCTAACTAATACACTTTAACCCGATAGGGTTACCAATCTTACTCGTATATCGACCCGGACGAAAAGTCGTAGCGGGCGTCAGTTCATAGGAAGAATGTCCCCGGATGAAAATAGATTTCCCTACTACGCCTCCAAAATAAAATTGCATGATTGAGGTAAATGTATGTATATTTGTAGGTAAAAACAGGGGTAGGTAACTAGATTCCTAAGGTTGCATAGCGAGGGATATGTTTGTTAAGAATTAATAGACTTACTTCGTTTACGTTGTCTCGCTCAGCGCAGCGCTAGTGGAAACGGGTTAGCGGAGCGAGGTTTTTATACATGCAAAACAAGTGAAGGATTTGTGCTGGGACGGACGCGAGCGAAAAAAACCCGCGGGGTAAGAAAACGAGGCAATCTATATCTGCTACGGGTTGTGCCCCACGCACGCCTAAGTAGTGCTACGCCGTAGCGGATCGGCTACGAGTGCTACGAAGCGTTAGGTGACGGTCACACGAGTTCCATGATTTTGTTCTCCCAAAAAGTGCTTAGCGGCTAAAGAGGTTTTACTTCAACAATTGTAGTCGGTCTGAAACACGTTTGCTACACATCCTCGTACCGCTCAACAGCCTGGCACCGGTTTTATTTGTCCGTTTCAGAGTGGAATGAACTTGCGTTCATTAAGTAATTAAGGCATCTAGGTCTAAGTTCTGAGGGTGAAATACCTTACGTATTCAAGAAAAGTTTTACTCTGGAGTTGGGTGTATACCTTGATTTAAAATGGATAAGGTATATCGGGTCCACTGGGTTTATGGCTGGACATGTTTAACATTTAGTCTAAAATGAAAAGGGTAAGTGGTAAAGTTAAGGGTTGGATAAGGTCAGGCCAAGCACGTAGGAACAGAAACAAGTACAAAGTTCAAAAGATCCAAGTCATTTAGTTGACTCGGGTGTGGGCATTATTTTGGAATTTAAAGGTTCCACCACACAGTTGCGTTATCATTCGTCGATAATATCGCATGCGTTATTGCGATATCTGTTTTTAGTACATTACATATTAGGACGACTACGAAGTTACACACTGCTGCGATAATAACGACGCAGTAGAAATATGACGCTTGCGTTTTTGCGTCCTGCGATATTGCGTGCAAAAATGGTGAATCTGCCAGTGATTAGGTACAAAACCTGCCAAAAGCACGAACACGAAATACAATTATCGGACGATAAAAACGACGTTGTGTGCAAGGAAAAGGGGCGCATTAACGCAATAACGCATGCGATATTATCGACCGATAATAAATCGCCTGTCTGCGTGGTAGAGCCTATACAACCTTATTTTTTGTTTATACTAAACCCGAAAAGGGGTTATTGTACTCATCATTTTGAACAACTTTTTCTATGGGACGAACCCTGAAATCGCGAAAAAAAAATCAGCTGTTTCCTACATTTATGTTCGCATAACTCGTCAAAATGTCGGAGGCACGCATAGCGTGGCACGCTTTGACTAATCAGAGACCGCCATCCAGCGCGCGGCTTGTGCGGCGGACTTCAAGCGCTATTGTTTTTGTTTAGTTTTGCATTGTAAGCGAATATGGACGGACGCGGATGGGTTTCAGTTTCGTAACTCAGTGCCAGCGCGAGTGTGTTAACACTGAATTACGAAATTAAGATTTATTTTGCCTGAAGATGTTCCAGAGACAGAGATTTCGTTGAGAAAGTGTTGCAGAATGTCCTCTAAATGTGGAGGGAAAGGTTATAGTAGATGTGGTTGTAAAAATGGTTGGAAGTCTGATAAATGTAGATGTCGCCAAGCCAAAAAGGCAAAGGCAAAGGCTCGTGACTAAATAATATCAGCCGCTCGGGTCAATCTTTAGGTTTAACCCGTGCTCGCCTAGGTTGGTCTGTGGATGGGTGACCATACATACACAGACATACAGAGTTTTGTCCGTGCCTCGGAAAGTACGTTAAGCCGTTGGTCCCGACTGTCATTTGTCCATCTTTGACTACAGGTAGTCAGTGGCCCCAAAAGTCTGACACCAGTCTTACCAAGTCGTATCGTTTTCCCAGTATTAACTGGAATGTTGAGGTTAGAGAGGCAGTCGCTCCATGTAAAATACTGGTATCCAGCTGCATCCGGTTAGACTGGAAGCCGACCCCAACATAGTTGGGAAAAGGCTCGGCAGATGATGATGATGAGTAGGATAAGTGGGATATATATAGTAGGATAATAATAAGTCATTTCTATAAAACACTAGTATACATGTTGTAATTTTTTTGATTTTTTTAATGTTTTATGTTATATTTTTAATATGACTTCTTAAAGTAGAAGTCCTTAATGATTAATCCAAATAATGAGTCTGATTATTCAAATAGTTCAATATTTAGTTTATTTTAAGTTTAATGAGAATAACAATAAAAAAATAGTAATTACATATGTTTGTATTATTCTGCCCAAAAGGTGATGGACAATATGTATAATGCCCGGTCAATTTGATTATTTGAATAATTCTTATCAAATTGCATTTTTATATTGGCCATTTTTCATAGTGACCGGGCATTATGTATAATGTCCAATTCATCACTTGGTCCATAACATATATACCGTAACTTTTTAGTCGTCTTACAAAGGCTGTCCAGTTCATGTACCCAATGACTAGTAAACGTTAATAATAAAAAAATGGTCTTTATGAGATTTTCATAATTCAAAAAAAAAAATATATTCATTATTATGACGCAAGGCGTAGTTTGTCTCGTCGAAAATGGTGATGGAATGATCTGCTCGACTCGAGCGCTAGGTAGGTATACTTTACAGTTTGATACGTAAACATTTTAAACAGGGGGTTTCATATTTCTAATGTATTATTTATTTTTCTTCGTACCTATTATCTTAATTATTTAATGATAAAAAAATAATAATCGCGCCTAGGTGTATTTTATGTCGGGTACATTGAGTGGACCGCTTTTGTAAGACGACTAATAAGTCACGGTGTATGTCACCGTAAAATTATCAAACACGTTAGATAGTAAAATTGTTGTGTTATTTTTACAAACGATTTTGTCAAATTCTGGTTTTCACATCTATAGTTTAATTTAATTTAATATTGGCGCTTAGTATTACTAAGTTAGCTTATCTTCCGAATTTATTGTATTGTGCATGTGGTGTTTACCTATAAGTAATTGTTGCGCTGTTATTATATTTACGAATGAATTATGTCCATGTATCCAGTGTAAACAATTGTTGATAGACCTATAATAAATAAATAAAATAACTAGAGAGATTGTTAACTAACGAAACATTGTCAAGCGAACATACGCTTACAATAAAACGTATTATTTTTCGGTAGATTGTAATCTATCGAAGTGAAACCGAAATATTGTGAAATGCATGCGACGGAAGTACCTATCTCTGCCCTCATATTCGGGACGTATATGTCACCGTAAAATTGTCAAACACGTTACATTACAAATAACGTGTTTCTCTCTAGCGATATTGTAATATCTCGAATTATTGTCAACTGAACGTACGGAAGTATCTCTGCCCCCATAATTGGGACTTGGGGCACCCCCCCGTTAGGTTAGTTAGGTTCCTTTAAACCCTGCACTCGGAAATAGGGGCCCCGCGAAGCGGGGCTCCGTCGACTACGCTTTTTAGGGGGAATATAAAGTGTTTTAAGATTAGGTTATAAAAATCGATATTTCTCAGGAATGGTACAATATCTTTTTATGAGAGTTGTACCACTGGCCCTGGGCAAGGGGGACCACTCCTTCCATCCACACCGCGTGAGTTGACTACCATCGCATGCATTTCACGAAAAATAATGCGTTTTGTTGTAAGCAGTATTCATTTGACAATATTTCGAGTTTTTACAGTATCGCTAGAGATATTACAATATAACGTATTTGACAATTTTACGGTGACATATATATGTATATCGAATAGTTTTTTGTCATTTTGGATCTACTTATTTGGTATTTTATCATTTCGGTAAATTCTCATATTTGTAGCTGTCTCGCATAGTGTCGTGTATGTAATTAAATGCATTAATATTGCACTATTTAATGACAAAACATATCAAGACGCTCTGGAGTGTTTGCTAAAATAATGGCATCTCATGTAACACGGATAAACTAGATACGGAAATGGCATGTAAGATCAAATGACTGCACACGTGCCAAATTACTCTCGCCCTACTGGAATTTGTGTTAGCTTCGCACACAGATCCCAGCTTAGTGACTGGAGCAAAAGGGTTGGAAATATTTTTATAAAACTTGGCTTTCGTTGATACAACAAGGTATTGGATAAAGCGCCATTTTGAAGGCTGTTAAGGGTTATTGACATTCAAAAACTGCCGATTCCAAGACGTATCTCAAATTCATAAAAGTCTGCAACTAACTTATAAATAAAAAATATAAAAAAACAATCAAAATAGTCTACCGGTAATGTGCCCAAAAGACTGGCTGCCTCAATTGCCACGCTGTATGTCAATGCTTAGCCAGTTCTAAGTTCAAATTATTTTTGATTTATTTAAGAAAACCTTACATTTAAGGATAAATTGCGGTCACTAGTGCAGACAGATGTTGTCAAGTGTCACGATTTCATTATAAAGGATGTAGTTACAAAATTACGCCAGCGTAAAGCTGAAATACCAAGTGCCCTCGTGTTGCCGGCGACAGCTTAATTTCGGGGCCCCTAGGGTAGATATAATAAATGTATACGTAATAAGCCCCGTTGAGAAAAAACAACAGAAAAACACACGTGTGAAGGCGCTTTATTTCTGTTAAGTCGCGCAGATTATTTCAAAGGTGTTGTGAATGCAAATGGGCATAAATAAATCTTAGCTTCAACATTTTGTACACATGTAGAAATCTTTGTTTTCGGCTATTAGGTCTCGCTTTGGAGTAACGTCATTTCTATGTATTGCAGTTGTAATAACAATTAAATCCTACCAATAATTTAAATGTAAAAGTTGTGAGGATGGACGTTTGTTACTCTTTCACGCGAAAACGACTGAACAGATTTGGATGCAATTTGGCACATAGATAATACCTGGACCTGGATTAGCATATATGATACTTTTTATCCTGGTATTATGATCCCGTGGGACAGTTTTCAAACATAGTTACATAGTGATTTATAATATTTTATTAAAATTGTATCAATCTTAGAAGAATTTACAGAAAACCTACCTATTTACGACCGTTCGGCCGAAAGTTTACGGTTTATAATCCCGTGAAGGCAAACAGATAAAGAATCAAGGATTTGTGGCACGCCTGAACTGGGATAATCACGACACGAACCCAGGACCCACACCTATTTGATATTCAGATGACCTTTCCGCTTTATTAGCCGGTTTTCTCGCTTTATCGCCGAAATGCACGAGATGAGAGCTTATGACACCGTCAGATTACGAGAACAAAAAAAAAATTGTTAAACGTCGTTTAGGGGCGGTTGGGGATTATCTTTAACTATTCATACACGAGTTCGTGGTGGGCTGAACGGTCGGAGGAATTAACGTTGATCGCCATGGTAAATTAATTGCTTAATTTTGGTGGAGCGAGAGAGCGAGTGATGATTTTGTAAACAAAGGGAAAAATGTTTTTAAAATAAAGCTAAGTTTTCAAAGGGTTTGCATTAGAATAACAACAGAAGTAGTTACAGACGGAGTCATTTTAATCAGCGTCCACGACGATACTGCCGGCCATCTTGTAACTGAACGAAAGGGGGATAGCTATTCTTAGCTGGGATCTAAAGACTCAGACCATTATCTACCTGAACAAAGGTAGTGACTGATTAATACAGGCAGGGATGATTAGAAAAAAAACATTTTTTTAATATTTTTTTATTTCAGTGGGTGCCGCCCGCTTCCAAATGAGCTTGTTTTGTGCTTTTCAGTTGGGTTCTTTAGGTTTTTTTTTGTTAAATATTTTTTTATTTGCATCTCTTCTGTTTAATAATGTAAAACAGTTTACTGATTTTTTTTTTAATTTATAATATTGCATATCCTTTTAATGTACATACTTGATACCACGTAGACATTTTTTTATTACTTTTTAATTTTTATGTTTGTAAATACTTCTAATGCATGCCAAATCTTATAATGTACCTATTTTTTTAGTCTATCGTCTTTTTACATAATTCTCTGTTAATTGAGAGGTCTGGCTCTTGTGATACAGGAACTCCTAGTACAAGAGCCAGAGCTACACTGATGTTTGAGAAATAATTTGTCAATAAAGATTTATTATTTATTATTATTATTATTATTTACATGTTTGTTTTTTTTACTTTTATACGGTTTTTCATTTCGTAGAACCAACTTTAAGTAACAAATCCTAAATGAGCATTCCAAACGATAAATAATATGAGGATTCCAATGTTGATTTTCAAATACCTATATGATACCTCATAATTTATCAGAGTTCGTTGATTTTGGTCGCCGTACTGAATTTTGATTACGGTCTTGTTAATCGCAAAGACAAATAATTGATGGATGTAGAATCATCAAAATTGGCCCTCGCGTTTGGCCAAAAAAATTGAGTGCCAGGAGCAAACAACATACATATTGAGGCTGATAAACACATTACCCTTAAGTCGGGTAAAAAGAATACTTACAAAGTCAAAATTTGAGTCCAGGTAAAGAATGACAATAAGCAGATACCCTGTGTTTAAAAATATACGAGTAGTGAGGACTAACGTCTTGGTAACAAACAGCGGCCAGAAGTTTAAGTTAATATCTGTCCCTAACTCCGACTGTTTTGAACCATTAACGAAGTTCACCTTCGAACTTAGTTGTTTTCCAATATTTGAACATCAAATAGTCTCTTCAAACTTTCTAATCACTGAAATGATAGATCTGAGGCGTACTAAAAGTAAAGTTAGAATTGTTACATAACAATTAACAAGTACGAGTAAGTTAAAATAAATTTTAGTTTTATAAATCATCACAAACTAAACAACTTAATATGCGAAAGTAAGTTTTTTCAGCAAAGCGGAACAGTTTTACAACTAATTTGAATAATAATTAAATAAACTGCCGAACCGGGGTATACCTAAGCGAAGTTTGGTATTAAGGACAGGACAGAGTGTAAGTTAGATACCTACCCAGGTACTTTTTGTTTTAGGACGAAAATGTCAGAAACAGATTATCAGGGAGTCTAAAATCGCCGCTTTAGATGAATCGTAAATGAATCACATTAAAAAAAAATTAAATTCTGAAATTTAAATTTTTAAAATTTTGTTCTTTAAAATGAATCACGAAAATTATAAATTCTTAAAATGGACTTTATGGCAATGGGTACAAATACCATTTTAAGAATTTAAGTTTTTTAACGTGATTCATCTACGATTCTGCTAAAGCGGCGATTTTAGACCGATTTTAGACCCCCAGAAGCCTTGTAAGGCCTGAATTCTTGTCGCGCTGACGGTCGGTCGCGTATACATTGTGTTCTATATAGCACCACGCTGACGTCAGCGACGACCAACTCATAGATATTCTAATACACTATACAACATTATTTTTTGTTTATACTAAACCCGAAAAGGGGTCATTGTACTCATCATTTTGAACAACTTTTTCTATGGGACGAACCTTGAAATCGCGAAAAAAAAATCAGCTGTTCCCTACATTTTGACGAGTTATGCGAACATAAATGTAGGGAACAGCTGATTTTTTTTTCGCGATTGACCCCTTTTCGGGTTTAGTGTAAACAAAAAATAACCCTGTATAATACAAGATAGATGCGTAACTCTGGTTTTCGTTTTTAAAACTGTGTACTCCAACTGTTAGATGGCGCTGTTCGTTTCTGTTCAACCAAATAAATACAAAAAGTAATTCTTGACTAAGGATTCGAACATGGGAACTATTATTCACACGGCAACCGCTGTCACCGCTAGGCTATCTACTTCACTGACAAGTTGTCTAAAATAGGTGTTCTCTTTATGACAGTTGTAAGCTGTCAAACAGTTGTAAAGTTTGTGTCCTTAAACACACTGATGCCAGCACTATTGATGAATATTTTGTTTGTCCAACTGCCGTATTTTGTTCTCGCTGACGTCGCGACCGACCGTCATCAGCGCGACATAAATTCTAGCCTAAAGGATGTGTTAGTAACAATGTGCTTAAGTTATTTGGTTAGTACGAGTATTATTAGTGTTTAAAGCTTAATTATTTATTTGGACCTATGACTGTCCCCACTCAGTGTCTCTGGAAGGGACAGTCCGGTGTGGCAGCATCTTCAGAATCCTATTGTCATACTATGCAGGCGCTGTAGTAAAGCGGCCGCTTTCTTTCGCACATCAGCATCCTCCGCGAACATTCTAGACGCATCACTACAGCGCCATGGCAGTCCCACCATGCTGAAGGCGTTTTTAAATAAGACCAAGCAAGAGCAGAATTTTGATTGATATTGACTTGACGTCATTAAAATTGATAAATATGTACCTGCTTAACCACTCCGTTATGGAGGGGCCTAAAAATAATAAATAGCCTCCAGAAGAGACGCTTCTGTCAATAACTTGATTGATGTTTTACCGACCAGACCCTATTCTTTTGTCAACTTAAGGAGGATGCGCTGCTAAGGTAGCCAGCTGAATTCAAATTTTGTCACGTTTTTTGAAACTTACAGGTCAGCAATGGAATATGATTTGCTAACGTAACAAATGTGGCTTGACAGAGTTATAGTCATTAAAATCATCGATACAGCCCTTTTTTTTTTAGGATGGGAAATCATCAAATGACTTCTCCCACTCTGGGCGGAGCGGGAGGGAGTGTCAGACTTTTACTGACTAAAACCCATCCATGTTCCTTCCTCGCCCGCGAGGCCGCGGTATCTCTGTCGAATAGGCCCGCAACCCCGGCAGGCTTCGGCCCGTGCGGGCCCTCCCCATCAATACAGCCCTCAGTTCATTAAATCCCATTGTACGACTTTTTCCTTAAATAGTCAATAGGGTAGACGACAAAAAAATAATAATAAGTCCGTCATTTAGATTATCAACAAATATTTGATGCGTATTTTTTCTATTCTTACATGAACCAAAATTGACGAAAATACGACGCTCATACGTCACGCCTTGGTACATTTTTTAGCGAGTTCTGACGTCACGCGCCCCCACCGAGTTTTGATGCGTTTTACATATGTCAATAATCATTGATTTACAAAAACAAAAAATACGTGTCCATTATTTTTCAACACTATAACTGACGGACAAGCAATATTTTGATACTGTCCTCATGGCTTTTCGCGGGTTACTCTGACGCTTCCCTCCTACGGCATTACATATTTTTTAATGTAATAATAATGTATAAACCGAGTGAAGGCAATGTCTTTATGATCAATTTTTCACAGCAGCAAAAATATGTAGTTCAATAGAGAATTTATTTTAATAGACCTGAGATTTAATTTTGACAGACCTGAGATTTCATTTTAATAGAATCGACAGTAGTTGAGGTAACGGCCTCTAAGATAATATTTAATAAAATCTGTTGCTACTTTTCCCACTTAAAATGAAAAAGTTCTAATTGTCCTTTGGGCGTCGTAAAGGCGTCAAAGGCAGGCCCTATTAATAGGATGTCAATTAAGGTGTACCGTAGTAACGTTCGGAGATACTTTGTCGTTAATTGATATTCACACACCCACACAAGTAACACATTGTTTTGCTAGTTTCGTGGTTTCCCTTTGTATTGTGGGTATAGGTCAGGATCAATCAACCATTCGAAGTCGCGATCGTACAAGTTAACAAATTAAAACTGTGTACCGTCTGTTTTTGCGGTCTACGTGACGCTTTTAGCCGAAATGTGATAGAAAAAATGTGACCCCATGTTTCAGTGACGAATGACGATGGCACTTTGAAGCAAAATTACGTAATTGCTATCTTTGACATGTTATACCGAATTAGACGATGGCGGTGGAGCAATGTTGAGCATGACGTTTGCAAGCAGATAACGATGTTGCACTCATATTTCGACCATTCTACGTATTACAAATGTCTTAATTTTAAGCAATTCTGACCTATTTCGAGGAATACTTATTGGAACAGATTCGTAAGCTTGCTCGCGTTAGGTAGATAAATAAACTATAGTACGAGTATTTCTAGGCAGTATTTGTGAGTGGTATAGCAGTGAGCCATTTGTATTCTCTCTGAGATATATTCAATTAACATAATCAAACTCATCACTGAATATTTATTTTATAAAACACTCGAAATATTGATAAAGACAAAGAAAAGCAGGCTAAGTTAGCGGAAAGTTTTAATATAAACACCAATAGAATTTAAGGAAAAATAAAAAAGGAAATAGAAATAAAACACATAGATATTATTATCTTATTTTCCGCCCTGGTCCCATATTTATATTTCAACAGGAAAAAATACGAGATTTCTACACGGAAAGCTTGGATACTAAAATACAAAATAAAACGTTCATAGAATCCGTCACGGCGTTTTCAGTCGTTTTGAAACGTTTTCAAAGTGACTATTTACATTGAATACGTAAATATTTATTTTTACACGTATGTAAGATATCTTGTCGACTATGAAATTAGTAATAAGGTCACCTATTCTGAAACCCTCGTCGTTTGGAGTATACGTTTGTTTATATAGGCCTGAAGTACAATAGAAATACATGTACTACATTGATGTTGCATCTTGTGTTTACTATGTTTGAAAATTATACGAGAAAAGGTCCAATGGGGATTGTACATTAAAAAAAAGTTATATTTAAGTACCAAACTTATTCGAAGAATAAGGTTTCTTATTATTTTATTTCTTGTTAAAATTAAATTATACTCCTTAATCATTTATATTTTTGATTAAATGTGGATAACCTTTATTTGACCTTAACTGGCATTGAATTTCGAAAATATTTAAATGAGTTTCTTTACACACTATATTTTGACTAAAAACAAATTAAAATAAATATGTAGGTTAGATGTTTGGACAATGCCTATTCTATTCAAACTATGTATTGTTAATTTTATTTATTGTTACCAAACTAAAGGTGGGCGCTCGCAATAAACTGTTACGTCGGCTAACATCACCGCCTGGGGAGCCTCTGCCCATGTTCTTCGGACTTCTGGCTTGCCTCTCTGCTTCTCGGTTGGCGAATTTGCATGCCCTGTGTGACATCAGTCCGCTCACGCCCTAGAGGTAGATGTAGCACTTAACGAAACCTGGAGAATTATCACTGGCTGCCTAAATCCGACCCCACTAGCTGCCTTATACCCGCTTGCAGGAGTGGCTCCCCCTGAAGTTCGAAGAGAGGTTGCGGTTGCCTGCTTCTCCAAAAAACATAAACTAAAGAAAGACAAACGCGATCCTCTTTATAATGCGGAGATAAAAGCGCAAAATACACGCAATTGACGTGGAGTTGCGGACACCAGCCCGTTGTACAATACAATACAATAATGCGGAGATGTCGCGAGGCAGGCTGAGGAGTCGGAACAGCTTCCTTGAAAAAAAAAAAAACGTGTACCAATAAGATGGTTTAATTTGAAGAAATGAAAGAACTTTATTTAATAACCGAGATATTGAAAATCTCCTCAGCGTAATGAGACTTTTTGGATTTAAAAATAATTGTACCATTGCCAAAGTAGATAGCCAAATGTAGACGTTAACCCATTGTCTGCGGCTATTATCTAAGCAATCCATTTCCTCCGGTTGCTCACCGGCCCGTTTAGAGTGCAATAAAGGACCTATCTACTTATAAAAGGACAAAGACATATAGATCAGCCATTCTTGTTTGCTGAGATGAAAAACCAAGGGGAAATGGCTTACAGATACGTTTAAGATATTAAAATGTGGCTTTTCAATTACTTTACGAAAAGAAAATGTTTTAGCGATTCCCAGATTTATCTAAGTAGGTACTCTGGTAAATGTTTTTGACATAATTACTATAACAAACGAATAAATCATGTTCCTAGTTGGTGATAAATATGAATCATATGAAAAATCATCAAAGCAATGGGCAAAAAGGGCTTTACGCTCTACTGAAACTTGTCAACATTCGCTGAATGAATGGTTGAAATAATAATCAATTTTCTGATTTGGCATCCAATGTCTGTAGCTTCATCATACCTACCTACTAATGACGTACAAAATACCTAAAGAGCTAGCGTAGAAACTGATGGAAATATGAAAGCTTTAAATTCTATCTCTAGTTATTTAAATTGCAATCAAAAGTTGCAAAGGGATTTCACAACGCAAAGTAACCAAGATAAAACCCGCATGTCGATTTGAGAACATAAGTACCTACATTATACATTTGTATGTAAATTCATACGAGAAATGAGTTAAGTGAGTAATGGCAAATGCTACAAAAGTGACTATAGCACCGCTCAACCTTAGATATTTTAACAAAAGCCTATGTTTTGTATGGGTAGTGTTACTTAGAAACTGTCTTTCTTACTCACGTGGTTATAGTGCCTAACTGGAGTGGGTGTCAGAATTGATACGCATACGTACAAACGGTTCCCTCTCATTGAGAGGAGGCCGTGTCCCAGCAGTGGGAACATTATCGGCTTTTGATGATGATGATGACGTACAAACGGAATGCACGTATACAGTACATCATTCTGAAACATCCACATAAAAAATTTAATCGGCAAGTTAAATAAAAATCAGCTCTTCCATACAGTTTGACTGTGTAGGTGACCGGTGAGGGGGTTCAGAATTCTGTACTGATTACGTGATTCACCGATGTTCATCCCACCCTGTATATGGATCAATAAGCAATTACATACACTAAGCTGGCATTGGATTTAGCCAAATGAACTTGAGATAGTTGCAAATGAGTAATCAGATTTTAATACCCCAATTTACAGTTCGGTTTTATAGCGTCGTTTGGGAGCCTTTCCCTAACCAACCATATTAGGGGTGTATTTCATATTGGGGATATCTTCCAGGGGTGCCTTAATTAGAAGTTCAATATCAGTATTTTGTTTGGTTCGATACCCAAACCCTTAGCAGATGAAGACATATTTGGACCAGGAGACAGGATAAATATTTGAAAACAGTACTTATTAATAGTACAAAGAGATATTTGAGTTGATTGAATTAGAGGTTAATTGCGGTTTTCGATTTATGACGTATTAAAAAAAAACTACTTACTAGATCTCGTTCAAACCAATTTTAGGTGGAAGTTTACATGGATGGTAATGTAAATCATTTTTTTTAATGTTATCATTCGCTTATTTTTGGGGGCGGCCTCCCGCACATTTGACCACTTTGGAAGTGTCTCTCGCAAAAACTATTCAGTTTAGAAAAAAATGAAAGTAGAAACCTCAATATCTTTTTTGAAGACCTATCCCTATGGATAGGTCTTCAAAAAAGATTTGATGAAAATATTTTTTTGAGTTTTAATTCTAAGTCTGGGGAACTCCCCTTGTTTTTTTTCTATTTTTGTGTGAAAATCTTAACGCGGTTCACAGAACACAACTAGTTACCAAGTTTCAGCAGCATAGTTCTTATAGTTTCATTATGACATGACGAATCGATAAGGGTTCCGTTTTTGCCATTTGGCTACGGATCCCTAAAAAGACTAGCGAAGTGTCGTTTTAAACGCAATAAGCTGATGACTTTTAGAAACCCAGTCTGACGGAACATTCCCGGACGAAAGAAAATGCTAACTGATGCATACCAAAAAGCAAAACAACTTTGTGTTGTCAAACTGGCAAGCATGGTACATTATCACCATCTGATACTGAATGGACGGAAAGATGATGGATAAATAACAAGGAAGTGTCACACGACAGATACAGATTCATATAAAATGTATGTATGGGGAATTGGTTTTCTATGAATTTCGTATGAAATACAATTGGAAGTGTAAAGTATGTCGTATATCAGCTGAATTTGATAGAAATATTTCTTGGGTATGATTAATAAAATTGTGTGTATATTTTATTACAAACTAGCTGATGCTTGAGACTTTACGTACAACCAACCAACTAGGTACATGATTTATACCAAAACTTTCCTTGAGAACTACTCTATCCATTGGTGAAAACAGCATGAAAATCGGAGCAGTAGTTTTTGATTTTATCGCGAACAGACCGACAGACTTTGTTTTATTGTAGGGTTATATGTATAAAAAACATAACATCAAGCTGGAATTTCACCGACTTATTTAGAAACAATATTATTGCTTTATTGGATAAAATAACTAAAATACAATAAAACAAGGAAGAAAATTGTATTCGTAGCAAAAATATACAATAAAAATACTGAACGTACTTGAACGTACTTGTGGCACGAACAACTTATTGGACTAACATCAATTTTATTATAAAAAATAGCTTTCTACGTTTGGGGAAGGTATGTTCAGCTATGGACATCTTTCGAAAGACGAGATATGAGGAATTAAAAATTTCTATAGAAAAATTACTTTTCTCATAACTCTTGTTTAACTTAGTGTACATTCAAAATATGTGTTTGGGAACCTATATATTCTGAAATCCAATCAAAACAAATACACTCTACCTTAAGAATATGTTTGATTTACGTTTTATTACGTTTGTATGAACTTCGCATGCTCCGCAGGCCTCTTAATAGGTAACATAGATCTGAAAAAGTTATCTAAGTATGCGATGTTTTAAAACTGAGTATTCTGAAACGCTTTAAGTTCATGGATACCTCGTCGCGACTTGCTTCGGAGAACGAAACATCGTGAGGAAAGTAATATGCTTGTTTCCTCACTGTCCGAGAGATATTACTCGACGGCACGCGTCGTCGTCGGTGGTGTTCCACCCTGTATTTGCTCATAGAACTTGTGTAATTAACATCGAATAACCGAAATAACTTTTATATGAAGTAAGCACTTCTCATATAGAGTTGTGTGAATGAGCTTAATAAGTTATTTACCCAAACGACTACTTGGTTCGTTCGCCTAATAAAATCAATGTTTATTTGCCAAGTTTCGCATCATTTAATAACTGGGTCAGCGGATCACACATGAAATATCAAAATATAATGTTCAGAAATAATTTAGAAAGTGTCGTAAAAATATAAGCACGTGTATGTTTTAGTTTGCAATATTTATGTATAGAATAGATGTTCTTTGCTTGACACATTGTCAACTTCTTCTTTTTTCCGTCCTGGCCGTTTGCCAAAGTTTTCTAACCTTAACGGAACTGATTGATTCTCATTAGTGTGTGCTTACGAGCGGCAGTTGTCCATTTTATGATGATTTGGTTACACAGGGCTGCTGACTGACCTCCCGTTCTACGGAAATCTGATTTGCATTGGTATAATCTAGCCATCTTCGCTTGCTTAGGTAGGGTAAGGCAGATATTACCCACGCAGATACCTTTTATGACACTCTCAGGCAAAGCCACTTGGAATGAAACTGTAGGCTCATAAAAAATATGTGGCTTTGTGTCATGAGCAGTCTTTACGTAATTATCTACTTGAATCACTCGGGTATATGCAGATATTGTAGATAAACATGTCAACATAATATGAAAGTTAAAACAAATGCATCTCACACCACATATCCCATGTGTTTAGCTTTTATGTAATTTAAATTGTTAACGTTTTGAGTTAAAATGACTGATTTTAAAGGGCATTTCTACTGACCTCATATACATAAGCAGTACAAGAACGTTGCCGAAGGCTCCTGTACCCGCCAGGAGTACATAAGTGCTGCCAAATGTGTACTGTATCCAGGAGTCAGGCGGAGGGAACTCCAGCCAGTGACTGTTGACATCCAGCAGGTAGTCATCAGTAAACAAACCGATGGAGCGCCATCTCTCCACCGGCCACCTCTGAATGAACTTTGCCACCAACGCTAACTTATTATCAGAAACACTCACTGCTGTTGTCTCTACAATATCTAAATTACTTTGATAAGAGAATAAGTCATTGACCGCACCATCTGTCACTTTCAATCTACCGCCTTCATCATTGAGTTCTTTTTTGAAGTTATCAGAACTCCTTCTTCGTCTTTTCCATTGCTTCAAATCGTCCAGACATCGCCACAAAAAATCGTTATGACACTTAAACGGTTTCAACGCTACTATTTTCGTTATTTTACAATATATGCACTTGTTTTTATCACTTTGCAACTGAACTATGTAAGTTTTATCCACCACTCGTGTAGTTGTACCAACATTCATACAATAAACTATATTTGACGCCGCCACCAGAGCAATAATTAATAAACTCAACATAATATTTACGGTTTAATACGAAGAAGTCGGCGTTTGTCTATAAATTAATAGGACACAACCGTTCACGATGGTTTCCGAGACAAAATGTTGCCGGTGCGTCACGGAGAGGCGAAATTTCTCCCAGTAAGGATGCGGTACTATTCTGCGATCCCGACTAATCTCTCATCTGTCCCAGAGCGGGATTATTTTGAGGACTGAATATTGCGAAAATAGAAACGGTCGCAGGTTGGCTATATTTAGACGAACGAAACTGCCAAACAAACACGTCAATAAAATTTAAACCAACTACTCGCTTCATTTATCACTTCTTGTAGAGCGTGGAGTTTTAGAGCCAACGAGTTGGAACCTATGTTACTCCAGAGGTTTAATCGGGTCGTGAATATTTTAAGATGTACCTAGGAAGGTAGGTTAGATTCCAGCCTTACAGCTGCTGTATTGTTTATTACAATATTTTAACGAATTAAACGTAATAAGGAGAATGATTTCTTTATTTTGATACATAGATAGTGTATCTGTAAAAGTATTTTAATAACATATATTTCTTTTTAAATAAATTCGAATTTGAACGGTATGTTGGTAGGTTGCCATTGTCCCTATTTTATATTTAACTCTAATTTGTTTAGGCACTACTGGATTCACCAACGATCAGCCACTTCACCCTTAAGCACTCAGTTATAAGGTTGAAATGAGATCGACCCTCACTGAGTAGCGTTTGTTTTTTATTATTATGATTCTGTTTTTGAAAATGATTAGCATTTAATTTTATTAATTTATTGTATTATGGTTAAGTTTTTGAGGAAGATTCTCTCAGGGGGGAATAGTGGAATAACTCAAAATGAAAAGAGGACTTTCGGATATATCCATTAGAGTCCAGTTTTCCCCCCTAAGAGGGATTAGTGGAATAAGCCAATTTGGAGTAAATACATACCTAGATAGACACAAAAACCTCCCTGTAATTTTGCTTTGTAAAATACGTGGTTCGTTTGATCAATCATTTTGCCAATTTAATGTAAGGAAATAACAATATGCCCTCTAGGTTTATAAAAGAACATGTACCGACAGAAATATTACGAAAAGAAAAAATGTAAAGAACTTTCAATTATACGGAGAAAACATGTTTGATATTAATTGTAACTTATTATTATTTTTCAGGCATAAATAAATTACTTTACTGGCAAAGACAAAAATGTAGAAGCTATTAAATTTTATCGTTGTTGCCAATGTCACAAAAAATCGTGAATTGTTTACGACACGAGCGAGAGGAAATCAATAGATTGTCACTTAAGTTATGTAAATAGTGATAAATATTGACTTCTGATATTCAAAAGTTTACTTACCTGAGATACATAAGTAATACGATGATGTTTCCCCAGCAGCCGATCGTAGAAAAAAAAACATAGAACCCGCCTAAAAACTTCTGCAACGATTCACTAGGAGGTGGAAATTGTAGCCAGTGTTCGTTGATCAAATCCAGGTAGTCGTCAGAGAAAAACCCGTACTGTTCCCATCTAAATACGGGCCAAATTCGCTTGAAATTCGCAAGTAATAAAGCGTGCTTGTTCACAGTCGAAGTGTTGGCGGAATCGGTAAGGTTTCTCGATTCCAGCGAGTCCGCTATTCTATATGCCGTTTCGACGCCCGATTCGTTTGTGGACCGCTTTTTTCTACCTAATTGCATTTGCTGAACTTTTGTTCTGCTTCCATAATTCCATAACTTGCGAACTTTTTCTATGTAACTTTCATCGACTTCGTTTTCCAAAAGAATTAAATTTGGGCATTGGTTCGTTAATCCAAAGTAGCATATTATAACAACTGAATTAAGAGCCACTAAGACACTTAATTTCATTTTTAGTTAGTTGATATTGTTCGCGACGTGTCGTTCGTATGAAATCTAACGGGGTTTTACAAGGAGCAATCAGGTCTATTTGTGTCGACGTCGTCGGTGCCTTGAAGACACTGGATGCTTAGCCGCCGTTCCCCGGGGACCGCTGTGAATTTATGCTTAAGTGGATTAAAGTGGCTAGCTTTTAGGAAAATCTTTATAGAATTGCCGGTTAATAAAGACGTTATTAGGTTGATCGACGAAGCTCTTCATTCGTTGTCGTGAGCAACATATTCGTGCAGGATTGATATAATATTGTCAAGTAATTCACATAATACACGCACTTATTGTTTGTTGCGGTGTGAAGGGATATGAGATATGATAAAGTTGTTATTTACTCCAGTAAATATGAGATTCTATTGAATAACAACACTTTGATGAAGTGAGACGAATTGCTTCATAAGTCAGAGTCACGTAAACAATGTGTAGGTAACTGCCGACATTCATATCAATGTGTCAGCACAGAAACTATCAAACGAATCCATTATAAAAAGTATCTACGGAAAAAATATGTTGGTGACGGAACGATTAGATTGTAGATAACTATTTCGACCGTGCATACGCATGCTATGCACGAGTATATGAAAATAAACCCTAAACACGTGTCAACATGTGTTACACGACAAATTGATTCGCGAGAAGATAAATGTCTTGTTTTATCATCTTAGTCTTATCCTAGAGACCACCTGTGATGTCAGTTAGGTAATCTTATGGATTGCCCTGTTACAATTACATTATGGAATATTTGTTTTGGAAACCAAACAAAACATAATCACAAAACGACCATTTGGAATACTTCAAAGCCAAACATAAAGATCAAAGAACTCACAGAAAGTAAGTACTGTAAACTATAGACCTGAGTCTATATTTTAAATAAAAGGGCTTTCAGCGACTTTTGCTATATATTTTAAACAGGCTGATACCTCCGTCTTCGTCCGTGTTCAAATGATATTCTTAAGCATTCCTCGAGAACCACTCTATCCATTAGTGAAAACAGCATGAAAATCGATGCAGTAGTGTTTGAGTTTATCGCGAACAGACAGACAGACGCGGCCGAGGACTTCGTTTTATAAATTATGTAGGTAGTGATAACCGACCACACTTTTATACGGATTGGACACTCGGTAAATAATAGTTTTTTATGAGAGTGCTCTCATAAAAACTATTAATTTCTTCAATTGTTCTTAATTCAAAAACCTTTGAGAATTCGAATGCAACTATAAGCGGCCAGTTTAATTTAAGGTTGGTTGTAAGATACAAAACCTTACTGTGCTTTCGGTGTAATATCGTGGGTGGTTTTTCAAAGCTCATCCCTTACTTCAGTCAGCTAAGTTCACTTTACGGTAAGTCTGCATACATTTAGCTGCTAATTGCCAGCCGTATCTGCTTCGTCCCTGACCCGGCACTTACTGGATGTTTACACTTCCCTCGGACCCCCTTCATGTTGATGAATTCAGCTTCAATCTCTGTTTACCCAGCTCAGTAAGCTGGAGAGAAGATAACCTAATATTGCAAGGAATTTTTTGAACACGGATATTTGGGGCTTTTATACGTTACATTGGATTGAGAAAAATACTGTTACTTAAGTATCACTGATAGAGACGACAAGCTTTTTCTATTTTTTGCAATTTTTAAAAATTTTTGCAACTTTTTTATTTTTTGCAACTTTTTCTATTTTTCAATACTTTTCTATTTTTTGCTACTTTTCGCTGTTTGCCGGCTTAGTTGGTCTAGCTAGTGGATTTGATTCCCAAGTCAGGCAAAGTGTTATTGAGTTTTTCCATCAGGATTTTTTTAAGTATCAGAAAAGGAGTCTAGATACGTAACCCGGTTGATGGCAATAGGCTCGGCTTCTGTGACATGGGACTTAAATATAACTGGCGAAATGTTGGTGTACTATTGGGCGCACCTCTGTCTAATCCTTCGGGATAACAAGCGTGATGTTATGTCGACTGAACAATATGTATTGTTCGAAGAACGTTGATTTTCCTGTTTACTCTTTTATAGGGACAAACAACTTGAAAGTAAACAACCTAAACAAAACCATATCTCTACAATATAAATCAGAAAAGTAGACTCATAAAATAGGTAGGTTGGTTTCACGGCGATTAAAATAAAGTGGCCATGTGTGAGTCAAACTGATACCTACGTGTAGGTATAATATGAAAAGCGATTGTACTATAGAGGTTCTATGATGATCGATCATTCTAGATTGCTAATTACAGTACAGGCAGCTTAAAAAAATGATTATTTTTTATATGAAAGAAGTAAAGAAAATGACGGATGATCCAGTGATCATCCGTCATTAAGAAGTTGGGTGTTTAGTCTAAATGGACCGCTGTTCAATTCATTTTGGTCCGTTTAGACTAGTAGACAAAAAAATGTTTATCTTCGAACGGACCGGTGTAAAAAAAAAACAAATAAATAAACAATAATAAGTTAAAGGGACAATCGTATACATTGTTGTTGTTATCATTGCCCACGCATGTTGTTGTTCCTCTTATAACTTATATAAGATTTTAAAAAATTAACTGCAAGAATTTCGTGTACGTACTCGGTATCAATAAACAAATATATAAAAAAAACTTTTTTCAGGCATTTTTAGTTTTACATAAAAAAGACATTGCCGGTCCAAAGTCTGCAAAATGTGATGGGAAAGTTAGAATCAGCTATCTACTTTTGCGCTGTCGCAGGGGTGAACGACCACGCGCGAGGCGGCGGCGCGGCAGGTGCCCTGCACGGTGCAGTCACAATACAGTCAAGTGCGCATATTCAATAATTTTTTGCGCAGTGAAAATATTGCATATCTTTGAAACTCATCGTTACTTATATAATTTTTTTTCGTGATTATTTTTTATTTGTGATTCCAAACAACTCCTCAAGTTTCTTGCAGTTTATTTTTTTAACACCTTATACTGAAGCATTTTTTTTCGGGTTGTAAATCATCAAATGACCCGCTCTGGGCGAGTCTGGGTGAGTGTTAGACTTTTACAAGCTATCATTTTTTAAAAGCCATCCATGTTCCTTCTTCGCCCTTTGTGTTCCAGGGCCGGGGTATCTCTTTCGAAAAGTCCCGCAGCCCCAACAGGCATCGAGCCGAATTTTTTTCACCTTTTTGATGAAGTTTTTACATTTTTTTTGACACCATTCCGTTCGGACGTAAACTTTGTTTTGTCTACGTCTAAACGGACCACGGTCCATTCGATTTGGTCCGTTTAGACCAGTGGTTCCCAACCTTTCTTGGACCAGGGACCACTTTGGTGTCATTATTGTTAGCTGGGGCCATAAGGTCCACGATACACATGGTCACCGACAGGATTATACCTAGGGCAGTGAATATTTAACTCACACAAAGAAAAAAATTGGAAAATGGGATGAAAACCTTTAGAATTAAGATAGTGAAGGATAAAATAATTCATATGGAAAGAGAAATATCAAAAGATTCTCAAACATTTTTAACACCTCGCCTCTGGTAGGTTCAAATAGGTTAGGTTGAGCTTGCATCTTCTGTAGAATTTAAAAAGTACGAATAACATTTTTAAACCATTCGCGGACCGTATTCGAGGCGTCTGCGGACCACCGGTGGTCCGCGGACCATAGGTTGGGAACCACTGGTTTAGACTAAACACCCAAAATGTTATAAGATTAAAAGATGTGATTTTCTTTAATAAACCAAAATATAAGGATTTCAACCAAAAAAGGAATATGATTTGGTGGTGTAGCAGCCTCACAATAATATAGCAGCGTTACAGTACGGATTCATATTATTATCGTTTTATTGATAAAGATACTTTGGGCATAGAATGTCTTCTAAGGTAGAAGTTTTAATGATGTCTGTCTCACGAAAAATAAGTTGTTAGTATTTATTCGAAGACTCAATTTACTTCTTGGAAAACTAGTTAACTATTTGAATTTGTGATATTAAAATATCTTTTGATCGTAGTTCAAGGGACTTTGGAGACATCAGACGGGAAAGTTAGATAGAGGCTTTCGATCCAGCTTCAATTTCAAAGTTCAATAATTTTATAGAATTTCATGATTAAACGATTCTGGACGATATTGATGTCTTGATGAAATTACTCGTCACGTTCCTACGTCTTATTATTTTGAAAGATTTAATCTTGAAGGTACTTAGATATACCAATCTAATTACTGACTGTAAGAAGTAAAGGTCACACCCACGGATATAGATGTTCCTAGATAACGCAAGAGACTTCGCGTGCCACGTGTAAACTACAGGACGGTCGACCAATCTATTTTGTTTACCTACATTTTAAACCTAAAAATACATTGTAAAATGTAAACTAAATAGATTGGTCGATCGACCATACTTTTACAAGTTAATTATGCCTTGTGATTGTGACTGTAGCTTCGTCGTATATATTGTATTTTTTTGACACTCAAGTGGTTATAATGGTCTAATTGAAATAAATGCTTTGTGTTTGAGTTTGAGATGCTCGGCTTTAAGCATTTTATGCTTAACGTGGCTACACTGTCGCAGCAAGCTCTAACTCAAAGCATTGGGCTCTGGACATTTAAAGAACAAAATCTCTATACTAAGTATCTATTTAGTATAGTAACTAAATAGTGCTAATGACGTCATAGTTATTGCAATGGCACGTTAGTTTCTCATGCGGATCGTGATACTTGCATTTTCTAGGTATATTGTATATCTGTGGTCACACCCTTTTAATCCGTGCTCGCCAACAACCTTGGCCAGAGATCAATCGTCAATCGGCCGAACTACAATCCCTAATTTTTATTAATTAATTCTCAGAATGTTCCAAATGTCGACTTCACAACAATCCTAAATTAGGTTCTTCAATTGGTTACCACTTAATCCTATTATGGCCGATATTCCCAATTTGTTGGTTAATGGGCGCATCGCTAATCTTGTGATTAATTAATTCAATGCAGTCTGGGACTGAAATATTGGCGCAATGTTACATGTTTCTAATATTGGTGGTGGCGGAAATAAGTGATGTTACATTTTAAAAACCTACAGAGTTTGGGGCAGGGGTGTTTCTTAGGGCACGCCACAATAGTGGCGATAAGTCCCCTCTTTGAGGAGTGCTTGAGAGGCACCATGGCGTCCTTACCTTCCGCTGGACGTAGGTCCTCACCGGACGCGGCTGTTTCGGGAGGTTCCTGCATCGAATCGGGTGGGAGGAAACGCCCGGGTGTTACCATTTTGAGGTTCGAGCGGAGGACAGGTGGAGCACACTGTGGAGGCTTGCCCCGCGTGGTTGGAGCACCGCCGAGTTCTCATAGCGGCGATCACTCGCGTCCAGCCCTGGTTCAATCCATGGTCCGAAGCGGGAGGGCATGGGAAACCGTAACCTCCTTCTGCGAATCAGTCATACAAGTGCCGATGCCTGCTTGGGCTGCAGAACATGGATGGCTTTTAGTCAATAAAAGACCCTGAGCGGGAGGAGTCATTTGATGATTTCTCAGTCGAAAAAAAAAGGGTTGTGATTCTTGTTCGCAACAAAATTCTGCTTGTGATAAGTTGCTTTAATTATTAATTAATGTTATGCGACAATACTTCTGACGACCCGATTGGTGTAGGTAGCGGTAGTGACGCTGCCTTACGTTCTTAGGGTTCTGGGTTCGAATCCCTGTAGGAGCAAATGTTTGTGTGATGAGCACGGACATTTGTTTCCGAGTCATGGATGTTTTATATGTACTCGTATATAAGTATGTACTTACAAACAAAAAAGATATATTTAGTATATCATATATCCACGTCCACGACACAAGCTTTGCTAAGTGTGGCACTAGGTGGTGCTGTGTGTTATGTCCAGCGATATTTATTTATTTATTATTATTTAATTCTGAAGAAAATGATGTGGTGATTACCGTGGCCACCTACTTACTGGGTCAAAATATGCATAGACTTACATAAGTTTTTTTTAACTAAGTACCTACCTATGTATAATAACATCGGTTCGAAATTCTGACAACCACATGGGATATCGTATTACCCAGTACTAACTGGGTTGTGGAGGTCAGATAGGCAGTCGCTCCATGTAAATTACCGAAATTCGGCTGCAGCCGGTGAGACTGGAAGTCGACCCCAACATTGTTGGGAAAAGGCTAGGCAGATGAGGTATAATCGAAGGGGGCGTCCATTAATTACGTGAAGTGTTTTGCCCCCCCCCCCCCCCCCCCCAAAACACTTCACGTTCGGAGGGGAACAAGCTAAATCTATCCAAATTTCACTTAAGGGGGAGGAGGCAGGGGAGGGGCTCGCAAGGGCCGAAGCCTGCCGGGGTTGCGGGCCTATTCGAAAGAGATACCGCGGCCCCGGAACATAAAGGGCGAGGAAGGAACATGGATGGGTTTTAGTCAGTAAAAGTCTGACACTCCCTCCCGCTCCGCCCAGAGTGGGAGAAGTCATTTGATGATTTCCCATCCTAAAAAAAAAAGGGGTAGGAGGCCAATATCACGTAATTATTTTCTCGCAGAAAATGGTGTAAAATTGCGTGAAAAATTATTTCTAGAATAAAATATGGCTAAATCTGAGAAAATAGTATTTGTTGTATTCGTCGGAACTTCGCAGAGCAACGAAGTAGCACTCGATTGTTTAGCTATATCGGCACGTGCGACTCGATAAACGTAGCGGCGTAAAGAGCCGAATAACAGCTAGTCTTCAATAAAAGTAATAGAACAAGTTTTTTTTTTCTTAATAATCCAACACGTTTACAGTCGGAGTTGAAGAAAATCTTACGATATCTCACCAAGGGGGGAGAATTTTTCAACCCGCCCTGCGTTGAAAAAATCTCAAAAACGCCTCACGTCATTAATGGACGCCCCCGAATTAATAAAAAAATACGAAAATGTCAAGAATGTGTTGGTTTCTAAAAAATATGGGACTTCCATGCATCCGTCCATATCAGATGAATATGTAAATCTAATCTTCCAGTACGGTGAATTCAACATACCGTTTACTAACTTGATAAGCGCAGAACTGACATCTTACAATGAGATGCACAGTAAGTTGCACGCTGCGCTTTACAATGAATGGTGGCACGTGGTGTTCTCCGCTAATTTAAACCACCATGTAACTTGCGGGGAACGACAGGAAGATAGCCAATAAAATAAAAATATATTTACTTTATTTATGAAACACTCATACGATTTATTCTCGACTCAACCGAGCAACTTGACTGTGGCTGCATGGAATCCACATATAGTGTTCGAAGAATAATTGAACTAGAATTCCAGGTTACTCTTTCTAGTTTTGTTCTTTTGTGCAGGTAAGCTCCCATTCATCAGCGACTTCCTAAAAGTCTGAAAACTTTAGTGCTAAAATTCGAAACTGGCACTGCACCCCTATTCGTTAATATTTCCATAACGAACCCCATTTTCAGCGGAACCGTTTTTACGTGCACCTAATTGGCTACGGCACATGACGTGACGACCGACGGTAATCTAATATTCGCGTTTTTATCAAAGTCTAAAAGCCTTGAAAGTTTTCTCAATTGACATAAAAGAGGTGCGCTTTTCAATATGTTTAGAGCGTTTGTATTTGCATCGGTCCGTGTGTCCCACCTTCTAAGGTTCTTTTAGAAAGTTAATTAATTTGAGATTGTTCTTACGAGTATTCTTTCTTTATCGTGTGGTTAGTGCCTGACCTGGTCAGAGTTTTTAAGCTGCCTCGTTGTTCTTATGTAAAGTGTCAATTATTTCGAGAGAACCAGATAATCATCTGAGCTTTGTCGCAACTATGTTGGAGTCGGCTTCCAGTCCAACCAGGTTCAGTTCTGTATCTGACCCGCACAACCAATTAGTCCTAGGGAATATGATACCTCTTGGTAAGAGTGGTCGTCCAGATTTGAGCCACTGACTATCTATAATGACTGTAAAAGATCTACAAATGACAGCCGGAACCAACGGCTTAACGTGCTCTCCGGAACAGGTTATAAACCGACCTTATCAAGCACGGCTTTACCTGGAAGACCGACCTGTGCGGCGGACATTATTTAGCCAGAAGCTCCTCGAGAGTCTCCTCGAAAGCCTCACCAGAAAGCTTAGTGTAATTTATAAAACCGGTATTTCCCAGTCCCATTTATTACATTTTTTGCAAAGACAAAGTGCACAATGGAAGTTGGGCCATTATTCATTTTCTTTATAGGCCCTTAACTTGAAACGGCACAAACAAGAACCGATTTGTCGCACTTTATAGCCGCATAGAGTAATAAAGGGTGTAATAGCGCATAAGGAGAGTCAGGTACGGGGTTCATTGTATACAAGTGCCGTCATACAAGCAAAGGCAATTGCTGGAAACGCTGGCAGTTGTCGTTTACGACGTTTGTATCCATTGTAACTGTTAGTTGTCCTCGGTATGATTTTGGTATTCAGTTCACTGCTCGAACTTGCCTGTAGTGTTTGAACAGAGAAAACATAAGATCGTGACTTTTGACAACGTTATACCAACATTTCGCGAGTTTGGCACCGTTTTTACGACCTTATAAATGTACTGACGTGTTTGCCTGTAAAGTTTGTTTGTATTTCACACTTTTTCAATTTATTTGATAAGGTTGTAATTTAATCAACAAATGCTTTATCAGTTTAAAAACATCCCGGTAGTAGGTGTAACTTAAATGAATTTGAAGTGCACAGAAGTTGGAGCAGCAAGATAGCGTAAATGAAAATGCAAAGCAAACTCTGGCAGAAAGCAAGATAACCTATAGATGAAGTTGCAAGGCCGTTAAGACAAACTTCCGTGAAACTATTTGTTAAACACTCTCTACACTATGAACTCAATATTGAAAAGTTATTTTCTTTGGAATGTAATTTAAGCGCTCGCTGTAACGGCAAGAACAATTTAAAATGCATCATCGTAAATGTAAAATTCCCCTTAAGAGCGGGGCTTGCAATTTCGTGCAGTAATGCTAGAATGCTCGTCTGTTTTATTGCGAATATTACAGTGTAGCTATCTACTCTGCTAGCCGGATTTGTGGTGAGATAAAATACGCTTAAAGTATTATTAAGGGAATAACTTAGAACTGTGAAACACATGTCTACTGACATTAATGGTCCGCGTAACGTAATGTGCCATTGAATTATTCAAATGAACAAAACATATCTGGAAATTCTATTCTTTTTATAGCTGAAACACAAACGAAACTAAGACAATAATGAAAGTTTCTGCAAATGACAAAGGTATGCTAAAAAAGCTTGTAAAAAGGTTTTATTTCGACCAATTTTGTACAGGTTAAGGCCTCTCTGACACTTTCATTTTGTTTACGAAATAGGGTACGCAAAAACCCTTTGTGTAACCTGTATGCTTGTGTGTCACCAAACTAACGTTACAATCGCGAAACTTTTCACATTCAGCGTGATTTATCTATTGAAACAGTTCTGTAATATTATTAAGTTACTTAATACTTTCTTCCATTAATAGATAATGTTGTTGACTGTACAACGACGCGGTGCGTGTGTGTTAACACACACTTCGAGGAAAATATTCCGATAATAGGGTTTCTCAATTGAGGTTTTTTAAGGAATCTAAAAAAAAACATTTTTCGCTTAAATTTCTACTTAGGTAGGTATTCCACTAAGTAAAAAGTTGCCGAAAGAATGTTTTGTTAATTTAAAAGCTTCTGTAAGGGTCGTATTTTTTATTTGGAATTTGTGAGATATTATTAAATTACGGGGAGCCTTCGCTAGGGGCTTATTTCTATATTTTTTGCTTTAATAAGTACTTGGGACCTACTGCTATGTCAGTCCGGTGTTGGATATGAAATAAGTTATCATCTACCAAGCCAAACTATGTTGGGGTTGGCTTCCAGTCTAATGGGATGCAGCCATGCAGCTGAATACCAGTATTTTACATGAAGCGACTGCCTATCTGACCTCCACAACAATAAGTATATAATATGGGTATGAAAGGTGTGAAATAAGTCTGCCCTAATAATTTATAGCTACCAAAGAGGATGCAGGGTCCTCTCTTGCATAAGTAACGCCGGGACCACTATCCGTTTTTCATGTGATAATCAAGACTATTCAGCACTATATTATGTGACCCTACATTGTTTAGTAGGAGACGTTTCCGATGAGGATGCTGGGTTGGGAAAGATTTCGGAATTCATAAATCAAAGTGTTTTATGTTTCGAGTGTGTGTGTTTTTAGTTCTTCTATGTGCATTAGCTGAAGCAGATTTGACCATCGTTAGGAAATTTTGACTGCATCGTTGGTCGCAAGCGCGACTGCCGAGCCTGAGGATCTGTGTTCTATTCCCGAGTCGGGAAAACTGTTATAGGTTAGTAGGGGTTTTATAAAAAAAAACTCACAAGTGATTCGTGCTCGGTTGACTCTAATACGTTACATGGAACTTAAACATAACAGGCGAAAAGTGAGTGAACTATCAGGTACACATCTGCCTACCCCTATGGGGATTGCAGGCGTGATGGTATGTGCTATGTCATGTCGCTTCAGCAAACCGCAACCGTGCAAAACACACACGTGCGTGCCTACAGCAGGGGCCTGTCGATAGTGGATTTAAAGTCTTTTGCCAAACTACGATTACAAGTCAGTCATCGAATCCCCTCGCATCAATTTAAGTACATTAAAAGAACCTACGGATCACTTGAATATTAGTAGGAACAAAGAACCCTCCAGGCAGCATTAAATCTGTGCACCCCGCCGCGATGCCCTGGGGACTTCACCAAGTTGCTTCCATAATCTTTATAATATTTCTATTACTTTGCAGCGTCGACGGAAATTGGGGAATTCTTGTGAACATAAAACTGGGTATTTCTTTTAAATTGGGTTGACTTACTGCTTTCTGTGATTAAATAAAATTCGAAGCTTAAAGAAATAAGATGTCACATTTATCGTATACAAAATGCTCATACTTATTTGAATAATTTGTTGTTTCTTTTTTTAGCTTGTACTGAATGAATATTTTCGTGAAGTTTGGTCAAAAAGAAAAAGAAAAAGGTTGGTGATCCAGTAACTTTTGTTGTTGTTTTTCAGGAAAAAGCCGTAATGAAAAAAGCATACGGACCAATTCAAACAAATGTGTCAATATTTCAAAATTGGAATACATATTTCACAATTCCACATGTATGTAGAATTCAATAGAAACCTCAAATAAATCACATACAAACTGCACACTGCTGTACACCTGTGTAGTTAATTAAATAGTGACTGGACCTATGCCTTTGCCTTTGGCAAACTGAGTTGTCTTTGATCAGTGACTGTGGCGACCTGCCATGCGATGCTGTTGATGGACCGCGTCCGGCATCAATCAGAGGAAATGCTTAGAGCAAGGGGATACTGAGAACTGAATGCACTAATTACTGTCTAGAAGCATTTATGAATAGCTCAACCGATCTTCTTCTTAGCGTTTGCAGTGATGGCAATCTAAACTGTGTGTATTGTGTGTTTGGCACTTTCGATAGCTTCCAACAGGACGCGCTAGTAATAATATATACTGTATTGAAAAAAGATTAGAACAAAAGACTTGAATCAACGTTACACGCCACAACCCCAAGAAACCGTTGGCAGTGTAAACTTAACGTAAATACGACGATTTTAGAGCAGCATTTTAGTTCATTTGTTTGCAATAAATACAATCAGTTCATCCATAGATATGATTACTTCTTTTTTAAATTATGAAAATTATATTATTAGTGAAACGAATGCGCCATGTTTACACCTCGTGCTGGTGCTAGGCCCTCAGAAAATAATAACATATTTTTCGTGTAAACAGCACTCCTTATTTATTCATAAATATATTTTCAGTAGTTTTGGGAAAGTAAATATGATAAAGAAGTGTTGACAAGTGAAGGTACATAAGTGCTCTAAAAGATTTTTTCGTGTTCAGAACCCTTTTTGATGTGTCATAACGGTATCTTCATATTCGTACCTCAACTTACTCTCTACTTCAGCATTATTTTTATTTACTTTATCTTTATGACAAAAAAATTATAAAAATGTTACTTTACGCATGAGTAATAAACAACAGAGTCATCATCGTCACCTCCCATAGCCTTTTCCCATCTGGGATCGGCTTCCAATCTAACCGAATGCAGGTGAATTCTAGTCATTTACATGGAGAGATTGCCCATCTGACCTCCATAACCCAGTGAGTACCGGGTAATACGATACTTCTAGTGGTATTAGTTGTCAGACTTTCGGCTCACTGACTACTGAAATGACTGTCAATTAAAGATCTATATATAACAGCCGGCTACGTGTTCACCGAAGCACGGAGGAAGCTCGGTATGTAATGGATAGCCACGCAACCAACCTAGGCAAGTGCGGCTGAACCTTTAAGTACGATCCGTGCGGCAGTTATTAAGTCACGAGCTAATAAAATACAACATAGTCAATATCAACAAATGTAAACCGAGTATAACCTCCAGACATTTAATAGGTACAGAAACGAAGTGTGCAGCTAATTGTTTTCAATTTTCGTATCATCCACTTCAGTTGATTATGTACCGGTAGACAAAGGATCATTTCATTTAAGGGCATAGTGGTCGCGTGACGAAGATCGCGTGCGTCCACTTCAACAATACTCTCTCTAGAGAAATGGAAGGCACTTGTGTTTGCACTGTCTTTTAATATTACTTCAATCAAGTGTTTTCGATTTATTAGTCGGTTGAGTATAACCGCCATATTGCACAACAGTTTGTAACTATCTGCAGATAGACTTAGATTAATAATGTTGGTTGTATTTAAATGATTTAGTTGACATACCTATTCACTTAATGTATTTTCATTATCACATTCAGTATATGTTTTACAACCAGTTTTACCAAGGGATTTGAATCTCTGGGTTGTGGAGGTCAGATAGGTAGTCGCTCTATGTACAATAATGCTATTCAGCTGCAAACGGTTAGAATGGCAGCCGACCCCAACATAGTTGGGAAAAGGCTAGGCAGACGATGGTGATGATATAAGTACAAGCCTTGTATGTATACAGGGTACGCTTTAGTATGAAAAAACATTTTTTTTTGTCCAACATTTCTCGCGAAATCCACAGTCGAATAAGCAATTCAGCTCCTAGCCTATAGTTTGTACACTCAATCATTACGTTCCAGTAAGAATCATAATACGAAACAATTACTGAATGTGTTAGCACGGGCCGCACATCCGCAAATCCTCGGATCAAATATATCTGATACGCGGATATGGTTACGGAATAATACGGATATTGCAATTTATCCATCGGGTGAATGCGGTGGTAAATCCGCTTACACAAGTACATTGGGATGGGTTTATATAGCTCTTTTTGTGTTGAAGTTGGCACGCGCACGGTATTGTTTTTGCTGAAACGGTGAGTTGGTTTCTCATATCGATGCTGACAATTGTTTACACTATTCTCTGGAGCCTGTCTCCGAAAATAAACATAATTTTAACATGACTTGCGACCTACCCCTGTTTTGCACGGTTTGGGCGTTTTGATTAGACATTGAGATTTCTTTGTAACTCGTACCTATATTATTGATGATGGTGAAAATCACGTCAAACCCTTCTGTAGTGTAGAGGAACAAGGCAAAGATTTGACGTGTCGTCATTGTTTACAAAGTATTGAAATAAAACTTTTTTTTTTTTTTTTTTTTGTTTTAATTAAATACTTTTTTGCAAATAATATAATTTTATTTTTCACTTTTTAGTGGTTCATATGTGCTTACCCTTTCACAGCGTAACGGCGTGATTTTTTGTTATGAACTGGTGTAAACAATAGACAGACATGAGATTTCAGCGATCCCAGTACATTGGCTATCATTTATTGAGGAGTTCCCGTTGCCTATCTTCCGAAGTTCTTCATCAGATCTTTACCAAATTGAAAAGGGATCACTCCAAGAACGTACTCTTCCTAAAACTACCCAAATCTCTTCTGGTGTGCCTATAAAATTTAAGGAATTCCCTCTATTTCTCCAGGATCCCATTAAATGGAACTTAACACATCTAACTGTCGAAATCTGGGTGTTTTGTACACTTCTGCGTACTCCCTCAGAGCATACAGGCGTGATGTTACGTCACTATGTTACATAAACAATAAACAACCAAGCGATTGCAGCAATTACTGCAGCTTTGCCGTGTATTTTTGAAGAGTTCCATTAATATCTCCGAAGATCAGTGTCAGATCTTAACCAAATTGAAATGGGACACACGGAAAGCACCAGCTTTTAAATTAAAAAAGAATCATCAAAATCGGTTTACCCAGTCGAAAGTTCAGAGGCAACAAACATTGTCGAAATCTGGGAGTATTGTACACATCTGCGTACACCCTCAGAGCATACAAGCATGATGTTACGTCATGATGTAGTATGAACAATGAACCTACAAGCGATTGGAGCAATTACTGCAGATTTGCCGTCTATTTTTGAAGAGTTCCATTGTATATCTCGGAAGATCAGCATCAGATCTTCAGCAAATTAAAATGGGACCAAACGAGAAGCACCAGCTTTCAAATAAAAAAAGAATCATAAAAAACGGTTCACCCAGTCGAAAGTTCTGAGGTAACAAACACAAAAAAAAAAATACAGACGAATTGATAACCTCCTCTTTTTGGAAGTCGGTTGAAAATTATGTTACAAAGTAAGTCATGTATGTGAATTTACAGCGCTCGCGAGTAAATAAAAATGTCTACAAAAATAAATCCCCGTTTTAATTGCACTGATGTATTCGGATATTCGCAGATCGAAAGTAACGTAAGTACATCACTAGATTCAGCGGGTGAAAACCGATAATAATGAGAGACATAGTGAGATATACCTAATCCACAATTTATTATTTTGTTGTGTTTTACCATTCTTGCACAGATTGTTTGTTGATAAATATTCAGATTAACATTAGATTTGCTTTTTTCTTTTATATTGTTATCCGGTCTATTGTCAAGGACCCCTTTGCATAATGGACCGCTGTCACTCCGGTAAAATATGGGAAAACAAAGCGCCATTGCATGATTAAGGGACGATTTTGTTTTTTATCTGCAATCCTTTGGTGAAAAGTATTTCTATTTACATAGTTCAGAACGTTGTTGATGTTTCACGCTTATGCCATGCTTTGAATTGTATTATGGAAACGTGAGGCTCGTTTATTCTTCAAACAGTATTTCAAGTCAATATCTTTCAACATAGTTTCAAGTTGTTTTTTTGTTCATTGATAAATGTGTGGTCACATCCGCACCATCGACTTTCAAATTCTTATTTATGACATTCGATATGACATGTATTGATAGAATGTAATAATAAAATAAAATAAAATTTAATATATTAATTCTGGAACTTTACGGTAAATAGTTTAACATCTTAGTTAGAAATGTTGACTGCTATTAACATTATTGGACATATTTTGGCATCGACATCAGTTTGAATAATAAAAATAAACTAAAATTTAATATATTAATTCTGGCACTTTACGGTAAATAGTTTAAAATCTTAGTTAGAAATGTTGACTGCTCTTAACATTATTGGACATATTTTGGCATCGACATCAGATTGAATAATAAAAATAAAATAAAATGTAATATATTCATTCTGGCACTTTACGGTAAATAGTGTAACATCTTAATTAGAAATGTTGACTGCTATTAACATTATTGGACCATTTTTGGCATCGAAATCCAATCGAAGGAACCTAGATTGGAAGAATGTCTAAAAAAATAAAGATTAGAGATTTAATTACAACCAACGCAGAATAATTACGTTCCCGTTAAAAATTAACCTTCATTTTAAGAAATTAAATTAACTTTTAATCGTTGGCTAAGGGTACGTTCCGGACCACTTAAATGAAAAAAAAACCCGTCTTTAAGCAATATAACGTTATAAATAAATTCTATCTGACAGGTAATTCCGTAACAGTGTGAGTAAGTGCCGTTAACCAAAGAATAAAAAAAACCGTTCAATACTTGAACCCCTCCGCGCTCACCCATCCCTTTGCTAGCTTTATGTTAATTTATTTCATACATACGACGCCGGGAGGGACCCACATTCGTGCAACCACAATTGAATGGTGGATGTGTGCTTCCATTTTATCGCATTTAACTGATATAAATGAAAATACGCGGATTTATATTCTAAGAATTTAGGGTATATTAAAACACTACAAATATTTTAAACATAACATATAATATAAAAAAAGTAACTAATTAAATAAACAAGTAACTAGCAAAACCTATTTACAAAAGCAATACAAAGATCGATCCATCAGCAATATGTGTGAAAAAAAAACAATCTCTTTTTATTACCCTTTTATAAAACCTACTTAATTAAACGCTAAACCGTGATAATTGGCCAATTCAACACCGTTTTAAAATATATTTCTAAAGGGCCTTAGGAGGTATTTAAAACGTGCTTCAAGTAAATTCACAAACCTTTATTTAGATAGCCGTGGCCGTGGTTTGTTGTGAAATACCCGGATAAAACAAAAGTACTTTATGTTGTAGTATAAAGGTCGTGGTCCATCTGTCAGATCGATTCTATACCAATCAATTCAGACGTTTATGCTAGGTATTCAATTTTTTTTAAGTAATAATTATTTACAATATACAGTTTGTCCGGACATGGACTAGCGATATTCTAACTACTTAAATATAAACTATTTTAAAGTACAATTACACTCTAGGCTTGGGTCCAATACACTTACCCGCTATTATTATTATTATTATTAAACGTTTATTTCAGACTTAAAAATTGTCCATAGCATAGAATATACAAAGTAAAATTAAAATAAATATAAAAATCACAATACACAACAAAGAAATCATAACATATTACACAATTATTAATAACTCAATTACCTAATTAAAAAAATATATAAAATAGAAATACAAAATAAATAGCAAGTCAATTAAATACACCCAAAAATAGACTAAAAACAACAATCAATCGGCGAGCCAGACACGTAACCTCACCTACATCCCTACAAGGCCTTCGCCAGACAGCAGCTCGACAACATCTAACGCCCCAACATAATGCTCATCCATCTCATTTGGATTGGGCAATCAGTACGTGAAGCAATCATCTTCAGGATACCGTTACTGCTACCTCTCACGCGCTTAAAAATAGACGCAACTTTCTTGCGGATAATCGCATGAAAGCCGTCAGTGCGTGCCTCCGCAAACATTGCGGATGCACTGCAGTAACGAGGCAGCCGCATGCAGCATCAGAACAGCATCCTGAATATGTTGTTGTACTGCACTCTAAGGACATTGGCGGCCCGCCGGGTATGACTGACCCATAGTCTGCTCGAGTAGAAGGATTGGCAGTATGCCTTAAACAGAATGATTTTCACTTCTACCGAACAACGCGCAAATCTACGAGCATGCATATTACCTCGCACCGCCAATGCCCTTCGTTCCCTTTTAATATCGGAGTCATCAGACATGTCTTCATTGACAATGTGCCCCAAGTACTTGAAGCTAGTCACCACCCTCAGAGCAACTCCGTTTATTATAATAGGCGGAACACGGACCGGTGCGTTTTTAGTACACTTAAATATCAGAACTTCGCACTTAGAGGAGTTATATCTCAGTCCCACCCACCGACGGCCCCAGCAATACCATGTCGTCCGCGTAACTGATGTTGTTCACACATACGTCATCTATGTGACACCCCGTATGCGTATTGCTGAGCTCGCCGATTAGGTCGTTCACGTACAGGTTAAACAACAGAGGAGAGGTCAGTCCCCCCTGCCGCACACCACACTCCATGCCATACGCGTCCGACAAGGCTCCTGCCCATCTCACCTGTTTTTTTTGAGAGCCATACCAGCCTTTCAGTAAGGCTGTAACCTCCGCCGGTACACCCGCCCTCTCCAACTTGCACCACAGCTTGTCATATCGAACTGTGTCAAAAGCTTTTGACAAATCGAGGAAGCACGCGTATACCGGCGTTCCCCTATCAGTATAGTACCTGACAGCCTGCTTAAGACATACGATCGCACTCTCAGTGGAAAGCCCAGCTCTGAAACCGAACTGGGCGTCGTGTAGACTTAAATGTTTATGTAGAATATTATTAAGCAGACTGTCAAGTACCTTTGCAATTATGGTTGCCAGTGAAATGGGCCTATAATTATTTTTATCGGAGATATCCCCCGTCTTGTCTTTTACTATAGGAACGACAATGGTCTTAGTCAACTCCTCAGGTAAATATCCATGACACAAACACAAATTATAAAACATGGAGAGTATGCGCGGCAAATGAACCCCAGCATATTTAAGATGTTCGATACTGAGGCCGTCATACCCCGGAGACTTGCGTCTACTCATATCTTTGATAACATTTCGAATCTCTTTGGCCGTAAAGCAAACCGATCTTTGATGGTTGACAGCCTCAGTACCTACAAGTTGATGAGACATACCAACAATAGGCCGCGTTCCCCCCCTGAAGTGGTCACTGAAGTGGTTAGCAATAATACTGTGATCACTAATGCCATTTACACTCACAGGCAGGCCAGGCTTACTACTCATTTTGCCCGTTTGCTTCCAAAGCTGTTTGAAATCACTTTTGGCATGATTCGCAGCAAGGATATCCATTTTAATTTGCTCTTGTCTATCTTGACACCACTTGAGCTTTTTTTTGAATGATTTCCTGCTCTCACACATTTCTTCATATGAAGGTCCACTTAGAGGTTTCCCATCTTTTACCCAAGCGCAAAATTTCAGCCTGGCCTCCCTATGGAAACCGTCTACATGCTTATTCCACCCAGCAATGTAACCCCCCCTCCTCCGACTGCTGCCACATATCGGGTAAGTGTATTGGACCCAAGCCTAGAATGTAATTGTACTTTAAAATAGTTTATATTTCAGTATTTACATAGAATATCGCTAGTCCATGTCCGGACACACTGTATATACACACTAACACTATAATAGAAATAAAAATATGTACAAGTATCAAAAAGGGTTACAGGGCATCGAAAAATTCGTTCACATCGCTGTCAACAGGAGGAGTGCCCAGAAGGCTTTGAGGTTTTAGCACCTGCAGCAGCCGCCCCAGCGCAGCACACCGTGCTAGGAAGATGGGATTGACGCAAGTTGCGTCCCACACCAAAGGCCTACCCAACTTCCATGGCATTATTGTCAAATCATCTGGTCTCTTGCCATCGACGTGTGCCAAGCCAGTAGGTTCTAATACAGCTGGCACCCCGGCGGTGGTAAGAGCACGACGGATGAAATCATTAATGCAGGCGTGCCGCGCTATCCGACCTGCACTCTTAATGCAAGAAAGGCCATGGTGTTCGAGGCAGTCGACTGCTTCACCACATTGACAGCGATGTGGAGCCGCGCAAGGAGCGCCCAAACGCAAACAAGTAGCGAGCCGGAAGGTCGTGTCACCTAACAAAGTGCCCATATTAATTAGGTGACGGTAGTGCCTGAAGCCAGAGACCCGACTCCCACTTACTTACAGCCAGCAGTATTGGTAGACGTATATGAGTTTTTTCCGTACCAACTTGCAGAGCGGCGCATCTCACTGTCTCTGGGAAAACGGGTTCTCGGGCCGATCCGTGTGCGGGCAAGTCACTTTCCAGGCATCCTCTGCGTCGTCGGTCAAGCACGGCACTTCCGAGTCAACCAGAGAAAGACTTAAAATTTTCCTGGTTCGCTTTTCAGGGCTGTGCTGTTGCATTAAAATTATCTATACTTAGTCGATTGTCTGTCGGTAACGTCAGAGGTCAATTTCACACTTTGAGGGGTTACGGTCCAGGCCAATGGATTGAAACTAAAGTTTGAGGAGTTTGAGGACCTACAACAGGTCAGCCAAAATGTCAACATCACCTCCTAGCGTCCCATCATTTAAATGCCACACATTAGTTGTTGAATTATGGGATGAATAGCCAAACTGAAAATGACGGGGCCCAAGATGGGACACCTTGTTGGCAACCAACTGCAGATTCCAAAACATTGTCCTTGTAAAGTAATTTTGAAGGGTGTCTATAACATTGCCACAAAAAACCATAAATTTCGGGTAATTCTTTTTTTACTTCAGCCAACAAAGTGTCCCTAATCACGGACTTGAAGGCATTTTTGACGTCAACCTTGAGGATGACCTCACCTGTTTTCGAGTCTAGAAAAGATGATAAATACACCTATGAAGTGAGATGTTTCAGGATACCTAATTATCTACACACAGTCCAGGAGTCTAATTTAGCATGAAATACATCGAATAGATAATCATGAAAGAAATTGTCTAGTGTGGTACCGATTTAAACGAAACAAAGATTTATACTGTTTCATCTTTTCGGAAACGTTCGAAAAGCTTCTAAAATATTTGCATCTTATGAATAAATTACGGTTAAATCGTGAAGTGGTTTATTCCCGCTTCCCCATAATTCTTTTAAGTATTTATAAATTTCCCTTATCTTTTACTTTTTGTGGGTAACAGTTCTTTGTTTAGAAAAAATATATATTAATTTTTGAATGTCCGTACCGCAAGATTTATTACCGCAACATGTTCCTCAATAAGCCTTAATACAATCCAGACGGATAGTAAATGGTGGTGGTTGGAAATTGTGAGTTTTTGAAATTAAAAATTCATGTGGAGATAAAAGCCTACTCATTGTACCTACACAACACAATATCATCATCATTTGTCTGCCCTTATCCCCATTTATTTGGGGTCAGCGCAAGACGTCTTCTCTTCTTCTTCCTTTTGAGCCATATCATTCTTCACACAGTACATCCATCGCTTCTTGGGTCATCCTCCATTGACTATTTATTTCCATGTACACAAAAAGATATATAAGAAGGAAAAAAGGGTTCCACATTTGTTTTCTTTTTATTCCTACCTTAATTAAGAGGATTTCATTGAGGCAAAATAACTTTTCTCACCACACTTTACGTAAGGTATTTAATAATGCAACCTGTTTTTGCCGCTCGGTTTTTATGTAACGATCTCATTCAACCCGGGGATAAGTCCCCTTTAAGCCTCGCCGGATCAAATGTTTCGCCTACACATGACAACAGTCTACGAATTCTGACACTGAACTGAGGCATGTTTTTGTCATAGATTTTTTTGAGAAAAGAAGCATAGATATACCGAAACCATAACAATTTGTGTTAACCCAAATGTAACCAGATTTAAAATCAGAACATTCTTCGTGAATTGGCTAAATATATCATGAGCGTAACGCTGAAAGTACATATGTTCGAACGGTTTTCGCGATAACTCCCACAAAGCCAATGTGTTCGCTATTCCAGGAAGCATTTGAGCTCGATTGCCATTTATTCACTGATTTCTCTCACGTAAGCTTTCATTCCCAGAATGGATCTAATTGCGCAGGCAATTTATGCTATGCGACTGGTGGATTATGAATTTGTTCACTTATTATCTCCTTTCACCCAATATGATGTGATTCATGTAAAATACTAAACTATAACTACAAAAACACACAACCATCTCATTTGCCAAGATCTAACAGTTGAGGTGGCAAGCATTCGCAAAAACATATAAGCTTTAACTAAAATATTTACAGAATTATCAGTCTAGTTATTATTTTATTCATCGCTTCGTCGTGGTTGAGGCAAACAATTTTCCCCAATCAGTAGGGTCAATCAGGGCTTAAGTAAGGATTAAAGTTCGGCAATAATATTCAATTAATTTGTTTAGAATCCCTGTTTTTGTTTTGGTTTCTTTGTGAAACGATATTATCTACAAAGAGCCAGAATTTCGAACAAAAATGTTTTTCTCAGGAATATTTTTTTATAGAAAAGATGTCCCTAGTGTTTTTATGAAGGTACATAGAATATAGTAAACTGTCTCAGAGTTGGTATACGAATACAAAGTGTCTTTTCATAAAAAAATCGGAGTTTTACAAATTGTATTCTTTATATCTTTTCTAGTAGGATTATAATCAGAGGTTTATAGAAACCTCTGATTATAATCCTATGATCCTATCCTAATAACCATAGGGTTATTAGGCCATTTCACAGACCGAAAGTACATATTAAAGTAATCTCGTCGTTATTTGGTTAACATAGCATAATCTTATCAAAATATCTTGATTTGGACCGCGAGGTTTTCGACATGTGAGCAGAGGTGAAGCGATAATTGTTCCGATAGTCGTTTTAGCCAAGGGCCAATTGCCAAGAGGCTCGCCCACTACGATTCGAATGGCGCACCGGTAATGAGGCTGCCTTACGTTATTAGTGTCCTGGGTTCGAATTGCGGTAGGAGCTAATGTTTGTGTGATGAGCATGGACATTTGTTTCCGAGTCATGGATGTTTACATGTATAATAAGTATGTATTTATTTTATTTATTTATTTATTTATTTAAAATAGGTGCACCAACAGTACATACATAACACATTTATAATTAAAGGTCCATTTGGTATGGTTCTAATGTACGTACCAATTATAGGTGTACACAACATTCATAACAAAATAAAGCAAATATGACTTAAAACTAAAAAAAAAACTAAAAAAGAGATCAAATAACAGACTTACAATAACACACTTAAAATAATAAAGTACAAAAAACCAAAATAAAAAAACAAAAAAAAAACAAAGATGGATGGGTTGTGTGAAGACTGATAAGAAAGAGAAAGGCGTAAATGATGCCGTGAGTGACGTCTAACAGAGGGAATGGAAGAAGAAAACGTGTTGCACGACCCCAAATAAAATGGGACAAGGGCAGGAAGATGATGATGACTTACAAACAAAAAGTATATTTGTAGTGTACCAACTGTCTGGTGACCACGACACAAGACTTGCTTAGAGTGGCACTAGATGGCGCTGTGTGTAATTTCCGGAGATTATCTATACACATTTTTTAATAAGGAGGCTTTTGTTAGGCAGCTGGATCAAGGGCTTTATTGAAAAAGCGTTACTCCTGGACACGGCTCGTATTGTTTGAAGGTTTCTCTCTCTTGAGTCCTGATCGGCCCTGAGCTGGTAGCTTGGATCCTGTTCCCGATATCGGTAGGGTACTATTATTCATAGTTTAAAACGTATCGTAAAGTATCTATACCTTGCTAAATGTATCTATAGATATATTCTGCCTCATATGGATGACAAACTTTTGCAGTATTTTAAAAAAGATTGTGACATGGGCCAACCATCGCCATAATCATCACACAATCGTCCGAGTAATTGGCTATTAGAGTACATAGCAGATACCTGACTGGAAGACGCTAGCTATAATCTATTCATGAACCCTTAGTAGCCATTCTAACGGCAATTACATACTCGACAGCTCTTTAATTTGCCGCACAACAGAGAGATTTGCCGTTGTATTAAACCTCGAGCAAGTTCTTGTGAGGTTTCGTTCACAAGTCGAGTACGATTGTTTTGCGCGTTCAACAGGATTGTTGTGGCTTTACAATTGTTCGGTTTCGTAGAATTTCTCTTTGCAATTCTAATATACATGCGAAAATACACATAGGTACAAAGTGTAAGGGAGTAAATAAGCGAGAGATTTCGAAAGAAGAATACCTACAATATTTTGGCAATGGCTTCTGTTAATTTATTTTATGTGTACGTGTCCAAATGCAAATTAGGTAATACGTGTCATATATATTGCTCATTACTTATTCGAAATTCAGAATCTTTTGAATAAAATCTTGCTTAGAGAGACCACAGATAATATATAAAAAGTAAGTACAATTTAAACGCAATGAATATCTCAAATCGAATCAGTACCCGCATAGTCAATTCAAATTATAATACGTATTTTCAGGCCTGGTGTTTGTTATGTTACCTTCAAGTTTTATGCGCCATACGTTGATGCTATAAAACAAACCAGGAAACAAGAAGCGATGTTTACGACGGAAAAATCAAACCCTTACACAATCTTGATTAATTAACTTGCGAAAAAGATAAAGGTAATCAAAGAGAACAGAGGAACATAAAAATTACGAGCATAACTTACTACTCCGTATCTCAACGTTGATTGGGCGAAGTATGTGTAAGTGTACCTTTACCGGGTCACCCCTTTGATGTCATGAGTCGACGAAAGAGTCTAAACGCTACGGTTTGCAGTGACTTTCAGTTTCCTTTGTCTTCTTCTTGACATTTTTCCAAGCTATTGGTGACAGCTGTTCGCTGAATGAGTACTAAGTTCAGTGTCAATGATCGGTTACTTCAATTTTAAGTGTAACATAATGCTTTTATTGTAGAAAAAGTAGGCAGAGGTGTAAATGGTAAATCCGATTTTTTCAGTTTTTTCATGTTGACAGTTTTTTTTGCGATGTGTGGTGGAATGTGAACAACAAGGGTCGACTTCGTAATTAATTCGTGCTTGCCTTGGTTGGTCTAGAAGACCGTCCGTTACATACCAAGTGTCCTGCATGCCCCAGAGAGCACGTTAAACTGTTGGCCCCAGCTGTCACTTATAGATCTTTGACAGTAGTTACCGGTATTATGTGGATTGAAAGTCTGACAACAAGGCTTCAGGGTATCGTGTTACTCAGTACTAACTAGGTTGTGGAGGTCAGATAGGCAGTCAATCTATGTAAAATACTAGTATTCAGCTGCATCTGGTAAGACTGAACCCGTCTGATATTTACAGTCGTTGACAGGATCTGCCGAAATAAAAAACAATACTAGTTCAGAAGAAATTAATCTGTTAATAATAATTTATTAAATGAAAGCAGTACGGTTCAATCGAATTAATACTTTTAAATTCTGATTGAAAGTGGCAGAAATAAAAGGTATGGCCAATATTGAATGATTCACTTTGTTTACTTTCATTAATTTGATTGTTTACTACAATTGTCGGGGCACGGTTTATATAGCGCCGGCCCCTGCTTCGTGTGGCTTTTTTATTTTATTAGACATAGAGATTTCTTTATTTTACCAGAGTTTATTTAATGTTTATTAAGCGAGTGACTGCTGGGGGACCTGGGCTTGATTCCCGAGTCAGGCAACTTGCTATTGGCTTTTTTAGCCACTGAGTCTGGATTAGTGCCTGATTTATGATAATTAATGACCCGAATGACGCAGCGCTGGTGAGGCTGCCTGACGCTCTTTGGGTCCCGGTTTCGAATCCCGGTAGGAGTAATAGAAGTATCCATATCGCTTGTATCCACTAGACCTACGAGGCAGTTCCGATATTATGTGTTATATCTGTTCTTGCGATGAGCATGGACATTTGTTTCCACAGTTACAGATGTTTTACGTATAATAAGTATGTATTTACAAACAAAAAAGTATATGTGTATGTATGTAGTGTATGAACTATCTAGTGTCCACGACACAAGCCTCGTTGCTCAGTTTGGCTAGATATATGGCGCTGTGTGTAATGTCTAGCGATATATTTTATTACTAGATTCTGCCCTCGACTATTAAGTACATCTCTGCCTAACCATTCGGAGATTACAAGCGTGATGGTGTATAATAATACTGGCAGGGAAATTATTTCTATCAAAGCAGTAACGAAATACAACACAGTGCAGCAGCGCCTGAAGCCAGTTCAGGGTATTAGTCGAATCTGCCGTCGTCAGTTAGTTTAGACAGGTATCATAAACATTTCTAGGTAGCCGTTCTGACAACCTGTTGTTTAATTTATTCGGAGATTTGGTGCCTAAACTTTCACCGAGCTATTTCAGCTGTGTAGTGGATCCTAATTGACCAAATATTACGGGTCCAATTACGTTGTTAGAACCGACTATTAGGGTCATTTGAAGGGGAACAAGTTATTACTTACACGCATGTGTGGGTAGGTTATTATGTATGTATTGAAAACATTTAGTTTTAAACAAAATGTTTGAAGACTTAATTAAGTGGAAGGCTGCTTGTAACAGTTTTCATCTGATCAGATGAAATCTATCAAATCGCTCAAGTGCGAGTCGGACTTCGCGAATGAAAAGTTCCGTAGTAGAGGAGTCCCTTATAATTTATTTTTATGTATGTTCTCTTGTTCTTAACGACAAAAGTACACATTCTGTGAAAATTTCAACTGTTTACTGTTACGGATCATCATGAGATACAGCAGCTGACAGATAGACGGATAACTTACTAATAGGGCTCTATTAGTAACTCTTGGGATACGAAAACCTAAAAACTGAGAGTTAAATAAAAGCTGCAAAAAATGATTTCACTATTAAAACAAAATAGCACTCAAAAGTACTGAAAATGAAATAAAATTCCAAATAATACCAACTGTAAAAAAACGTATTGAATTGCACAGTACGAAACCATTTCCGGTAAAAAAGCGTAGCTTCCTTCCTGTAGGTGATCTACGGCTGCTACGCCGTAGCACATCATTCTACAGCAAGTTTTTCGTAACGCGTAGCGGGTGGTCGTAGCGGTTTCGGTGTCATTAGGGTAGCATTGTAAGTTATTACTCCCTAAGTTCGCATAAGTTTAATTTGTTCACTAATTGATTTAACTTTTACGGCATTATTTTTGGTTATTTTAGATTCTTTTTCATGAACTATATTTTATATTCATCATCATCATCATCTTCCTAGCCTTTTCCGAACTATGTTGGGGTCGGCTTCTAGTCTATTTTATTATATCTTATCCCAATCTATAAGATATATATGTTATAGGCAATGTGTATAATGCAGGCATTCTATACATTTCCTAGGTATTGTATAGAATGCCGGGGTCGTCCAGGCAATGTGTGAAATGATATTGAATGTTCAAACTATTTTACACTTTACCTAGGAAATGTATGGAATACCTAGGCATTGTATAGAATGCCGGTTGACGCATAGGTAATGTATGTAACGTTTTTTTCACATAGCAGTTCCCTTTGGATAAACATTTACATTTACAACGTACAGTCAAGTGCACGTAGAGCTTTACATTTTGACATTTTCACCTCTTTTGCGATATTAGGACAAAATCGAATGGCAAGTGTAAATGTCTACTTGCACTTGACTGTACCTCAATAGAATCAAAACTTAAGGTTGGTATTTTAAATAATCAAATTAGCCACATATCAATTCTAAAATGTCAAATTGTACATTGCCATTGTCTAATGCACCTAACTCTACTTTTAAGATACAATTATAATGATAAAGTTCTTGTGTTTAATAATAAAAGGTCTTCCTGTAAGTAAGTATATTAAAAGCAGTTACTTATTCTTACAAGAACAACTATTGTGACACTTTGAAGTACACAGCAACTTATTCTTAAAGCATGAACATTTTTTGGTTTCACAGTTTACTTTGCAAGTACATTTGAAAAATCCCTGACCGGTTCCAGTCGATTGCAAAGTAGCAACTGAACGCACTGTTGTATCCTGATTAGCGACATCTTCCACGCTTATTAATTTCTGTTGACAAACAGTGAATTGTTGTGTAGAAAACAGTGTTTTTATGATACCTTGCTTTGTGCCAAGTTGATAAAGTTCATCTTCTGTCTTTTTGCTGCGTACTAACACAACGAACGAGTTGCAACTTGTTTACGGGGTACTCCCGCACGCCGCGCACTCGCCTCCTTCCCGTGGTCGTTCATTATACACATTGCCTGATGCGCTTCGGGCATTTTATACAATACCTAGGCAATGTATGAAATTAATCGTATTATACACATTGCCTGATCGTTTTAGGCAATGTATACAATGCCTAGGCATTCTATACAATGCCGGATTATACACATTGCCTATAACATATATACTAATATTATAAAGCAGAAGTGTTTGTTTGTTTGTTTGGTTGAACGCGCTAATCTCAGGATCTACTGGTTCAAATTGAAAAATTATTTTTGCGTTTGATAGTCCATTTATCGAGAAAGGCTATAGGCTATATATAACCTCACGCTATGACCAATAGGAGCGCAGCAGCAATATTTTTTTCCTTTCGTTTTTCTCTCTTATGTGACGCAGACGAAGTTGCGTGGGCCAGCTAGTGAATTAATAAAATCTTTTTGCTACGCTCTGCTACGTTGTGCTCACACCTAAACAATAATATACCCAGGATTTTGTTAAACCTTACTTGATTTGGCAAGAGTGGCCATGGAGTTTCTTGCCCATTCTTCTTCATAGATCTACGATTTTGAAATGGGAAGCTTATTCCATTCACAGTTATTATGCTTGTGGAAATACTGTAATTAGCTTATTTTGCGGCTGCAGCACTGTTCAGGGGCTGGGGGACTGTTCGAAAGAGATACCGCGGCCCCGGAACATAAAGGGCGAGGCAGGAACATGGATGAGTATTACTCAGTAAAAGTCTGACACTCCCTCCCGCTCCGCCCAGAGTGTGAAAAGTCATTTGATGATTCCCCATCCGAAAAAAATAAAGTTGCTCATTTTTGACTATGCAAAAGTGCCTCTCACGGGTCTATTGATATAAATGCTTTGAGTTTGAGCTGAATTTATTCACGGAAGTTTCCGTTTCCTACAAGATTCCTACAGTAAATATAATTTTGTAAATAAATATACGAATAACAATAAAACAGCCATCTAGAATAACGAAGCGAAATGTTGATCTTCAATCAAGTCATTTGACTTTAACGTTGTTTAAAGAGGTTGAAAGTCATATTTCTCTCCGTCCACTCGAACAACTCGACATTAAAAGTAAATAAACTCTTTGAACGGATAAATAAAACAATTTTACGAAATCCTTAACGGTACGAATGAATAAAACATAGGGTTGATACCACTCATGATGTTGTACTGTTCGCAATAACAGCGGGTACCTGTGAGAGTTAATATTTAAGCGATGACCGGGCGATGCACGCCTAACCCTACTATACCACTTGGACCGTTTGTTAAACAGAACTTTATGCTTTTATATCTACGTAAATTGACACAAAGAACCTAAAACACATAAAACATCATAGCAGCTATAGGTTCTGGGCTAATTAAAATAGTTACAACTAGCCGTGCTTTGCGAACTTTGTCTGCATTCAAATTATTATAAAAATAAAAAACTTTTTTACAAAAAATAAAACCGACTTCAGAGAAAACAAAAAAGTGAAAAATAACTTCAGAAAAACGCTTCAGAAGTCGGTGACCTTTTTTTGATTGATTTAGTTTTTTTGTCACCGACTTCTGAAGCGTTTTTCTGAAGTTATTTTTCACTTTTTTGTTTTCTCTGAAGTCGGTTTTATTTTTTGTAAAAAAGTTTTTATTTTTCACTTTTTAGTGGTTCACATGTGCTTACCCCTTCACAGCGTACCGGCGTGATTTTAGGTTATGAACTGGTGTAAACAATAGACAGATATGAGATTTCGGCAATCCCAGTACATTTGCTATCATTTATTGAGGAGTTCCGTTGCATATCCGAAGTTCTTCATCAGATCTTCATCAAATTGAATTGGGATCACTTCGAGAAAGTACAATTCCTAAAACTACCCAAACCGCTTCTAGTGTGCCTATAAAATGTGAAGAATTCTCTCTATTTCTCCAGAATCCCATCATCAGCTACTGATTTGATGATTATAAGACCACACAGGAAGCACCAGCTTTCAAATAAAATAAGAACGATCAAAATCGGTTCACCCAGTAGAAAGTACTGAGGTAACAAATATTTTCGAAATCGGGTGTATTTACACATGTGCGTACCCCCTCAGAGCATACAGGCGTGATGTTCCGTCATAATATAGTATAAACAATGAACCTACAAGCGATGGCAGCAATCACTGCAGATTTGCTGTATCTCCGAAGATCAGCATCAGGTCTTCAGCAAACTAAAATGGGACCAAACGGGAAGCACCAGCTTTCAAACAAAAAAAGAACCATCAAAATCGGTTCACCCAGTCGAGAGTACTGAGGTAACAAACACAAAAAAAAAAAAAAAAAAAAAAAAAAAAAAAAAAAAATACAGACGAATTGATAACCTACTCTTTTTGGAAGTCGGTTGATTACTTCCCTATTAATAAGCCCTTATAATCAGATTTTGTTGAAAGGGCCAAGTCACTCCTTAAAACATCAGCTAATTGCGAACGTCCCATCAAAATCGGTCCAGCAGTTACGAAGATTAGCCGGAACAAATAGACAGTCAGAAAAAAAAAACAAGTTGGTACAAGTACCGTATATTAAAAATGCATTCAGTATATACTTGTTATTTTGAAATTATCAATTTTATTTATTTGCGTGTATGTGTAGAAAACGGCTTTAGCTTTCTTGTGAAACGGTAATATTCCACTGCTATTCATTTACATGTCATACTTGTACATACTAACGTTTATGATCTTTAATATTACCTCATTAGTCTAAAAATCAATCATCCCTATTATACCCATATCAAATGCACTAGCACTTTTCCGCGACTTTGTTCGCGAAAATTATGATAACTCGGCTAATTTGTATGATATTAATATAATTTATAACCTATGTTACTCTATAAAGATGTAGCTTTCTAATGGTGAAAGAATGTTCAAAATCGGTTGAGTAGTTCTTGAGTTAAATCGTAATAAACAAAAAAATCAAAAATCAAATCTTTCCTCTCAGTTTAGATTGGAGAAATACCAAAAATAATAGTGATGTGCACCTCACTTGATTAGTATTCTCCACTTCACTCTGGAAAATGTTTGTAACAATATGTGACCACCAATCTTGTCTCATAACCATCATTTGTCATACCCGGGCCACAGATAATATAATACTAGCGTCCCGGGCTAACACAAATCTCCTTCCAAGCTCGGAATGTGTGGCAGCAGCGTAAAAACAAAGATGAAAATATATTGTCTTATCTAAACCTTATTCGTTATAAAACAAAGTCGTTATTTGTTTAGAGTTACTGTTTAGATCTAATGAAAAACAGTGAATTTTGATGTGGTTTTCACCACCGTCCACCATTAACCCTGGTATGTATAGTCAAGTAAAAGTAATTGCTTGAGCTTAAGTAATAACTTAGGCACCCTTTTTATGCAATAGACAAGAATTTGAACGAAGTAAGAACCGCCAAAGATAACAAAGCTAAGAATTCTAACTTTTGACGGTTCTAACTTGAAGTAATTAGTAAACTACAGAATAACAATCGTATCTTAAGTTATTACTTTTACTCAAGAGATCACTTTAACTTGGTGATTTATTGGTGTTAGAATGAATTGTGAAAAGATCAAGATTCTTCTATTTCGTCGATGATTTCTTTATTTGTATTACATGAGCTTCGATAAAAGCTCAGCCACATCGATATCCTTATCTGTGATATCACACATTAAATCCTATTATTATTATTAAGTGTGAGTATGGATATATGGATGTTTGTAACTCTTTCACGCAAAAACTACTAAACGGATATAGATAGAAGTTTTTTACACAGATAGATTAAAAACCTGGTTTAACACAAGGGATACTTTTTATATCGGTAGTAAGATCCCATGGCGCAATTATCAAGCTCCACTTACGGGCGAAGCCGGTGGTAGAAGCTAGTTCAACATAAATGTGGCACCAAAATCTCGATGTTTCGCCATATTGCACTGCACCCATGCGAAACATAATTGAGTAACATCCATAACAGGATAGATTCTGTGTATCGTTCGACTTCCCACGTAACAGTCGGAATATGGATGGGTGCGCATTCTTAACACATCGAGCGCCCTTCGTGCCTCGGAGACTAAGTTAATCCGTCGGTATATCACCGGTTGGTTATCATACAATTATTATTTATAACTGGAAGGATGGAAGTTACGGCTAGTCGCAAAAAATTCTGGTCCCACCTTAGAATATTGGATTTTTCAATAATTGGGTTATAGAGGTCAGATGGCGGTCGATCCATGTAAATTATTGATAGCCAGTCATTTCTGGCTAGCCTGGAAGCCAACTTTAGATGGAAAAAGCTGGATGAATACATTAACTATAAACTAATACTAATGTAAGAATGGAAGTATGGATTAATGGATATTTGTTACTCTTCCATGCGAAAACTATTAAATGGATTTGGATTGGGCAAAAGTAAGAATAATAAGAATCATTTATTTAAAAAGAAGGTATTACAAAAGTATACATTTAAGTGCAGTAGAGTTATTTTTAACAATTGTATAATTTATAATTAGTGCTTTAATTAAACTACAAATACAATATATAATATAACAGTTGCTGCCGTTGCTGGTAACGAAATTGTCAAATACAAATGTTAGGTAGTGACCTACCTGATCTAGGTTTATTTAAACCCGTGTTTCAGGCCATCACTTTACATTGCATAATTTAATTAGGACAGTAAAAGTTTTCAAAATAATATAAATCTAATAACAATTAGGTACAACAAAAATCAAACTCGTACAAAAACAATAAACATTACAACTAATTTTAGGAGATGTGTACAAATTAGATACGAGGGCATAACATTATCAAACTAGGACTTCTAGAAGTTTTTCCGTGTCCGTGTAATTAAGTGTCGCTAAATAATCTGATATTACAAAACTACATTTCCTAGAACTTAGACAATAAAAGTTTAGTTTCTTGTTCAGTCTATTATACAGAAAAGGTCCTAAAACACATAGAATCGACTAGCAAAAGCATGTTTAGTTTGAGGCTTTAAGCAAACCAGGTCCTTCCTTCTCCTATCGGAAGAAACTGGGTCATAGTGAAGGGCTCTACCCTTCACTATGACCCAGTTTCTTGCATGATTCTAAAGTGGTACCAAAAAGTCTCATGCATCAAGATTAACATTTTATAGTAATTATTCTCATACTTTTTTACGACATTACGCGTCTGGGAATTGATTTTTAAACAGGGAATTTAATTTAAAGTATAGAAGTATGAATATTGTTTTACTCCCTTTACATGACGTTTACACAACCAGTCATTGGAGGTAGAATGTAAAACATTTAACGAATTATTCGTATTACATTTGCTTTGTTTTTGTTGAATCACATGAACATTTAAGTAAAAGCGGTACACCAAATCGATTTGGGTTGTCTATTGTTTGCCCGAAGATTATATGCCATAATCATCATTTTCCCGAATTTCATTTGCCCGAATGTTTCATTTGCCCTAAAAGACATATGACACACTTTTAATTGCCCGAATTTAAGATACCATAAGAAACGAATGCCATAAGTATTGTTTGCCTTATTTTATGTGCCGTAATAATTATTAGACATAATATTTAAATGGCATAACAAGTATAAGAATAAACTTATTTATTCTGTGCATGGTTTTTTTTTCTGTGCATGGTTGATGGTGGGCTAGGTCGACGGAGCCCCGCTTCGTGGGGCTCCTACTTCTGTGTGGTTTATAAAAAAATAACCACGAAGGGGATGGCGGGGTCTATTCGCTCGCTTCGCTCGCTCACACGACCCCGCCATCCCCTTCTAACCTAACCTGTCCGAGTCGGGGTGCTCTAAAGTCCCAATTACATCCAATTTCTCTTGATATAAACAACCGTTACACACCCGATGTCGATGGCAAATTATGTTATGGCATATCATAATTATGGCATGTGATAATTAGGGCATGTGGTAATTAGGGCTTACAATGATTATGACAAATGATGTTATGGTAAGTGACTTAATGGGAAACAATGATTCTGGCACGTGACTAATATGGCAAATGAGAGTAGGGCAAATGAGTATTATGTCGTATGATATTATGGCTGTTGACTATTATGGCAAATGATATTATGGCAAATAAAATTCGGGTAAACGGCGGTATACCATCGATTTGATCTAGCTCATGCGAATACGTTCGTGTCCGTGTTTTAGTGTTTAGATTAATGATAATCATATCGTTTAACCATTATTTTCGTTTTAATTTCGGTAATGTTTTACTGGTATTGGTGTGATAGTGTGATCACGGTAGCGTCCAATAATAAATACCCCTACATAGGTACCCTTTTTTATTTTATTTTTTGGGATGGGAAATCATCAAATGACTTCTCCCACTCTAGGCGGAGCGGGAGGGAGTGTCAGACTCTTACTGTCTAAAACCCATCCATGTTCCTTCCTCGCCCTTTATGTTCCGGGGCCGCGGTATCTCTTTCGAACAGGCCCGCAACCCCGGAAGGCTTCGGCCCTTGCGGGCCCCTCCCCTTATGCTAGCCCATAGCCAACCGTCCACAGGCCCGTACATAGGTACCCTTAGATACGTTATTCGCTCATAGTATTAGCAGTAGGTTAAAATGTCGGAAATCTCACCGAATCCAGTCCCGCACCATGTCGCGACTATACGTCGCTATATAAATATCACATGAAATTCTTACTAATATAAGCGGATTACTCTATTTTAAGGACCATAATGTTTGTTCGTATATGACGTGTCAATAAAATATTACTTGTCTGGTTTTGAGGTTATTTTCGATTTTATAAACTTACTCCGAAACCCCAGTTTTGTTTACAAAAAAACTTTTATAGGAGTTAATATGGTTTGATGCAGTTTGGTACGGGATTCCATATATCCATGCTCATTGTCCTTTAACACATATTTACTTTTAATTCAGAGTAGATAGTATGATCCCATGGGACAGTTAGCTAACTTCACGTCACTTCAGCGGGTGACAACGCGGGCATAAACTAGTAAACTAATAAACACCAGTCATCTAGATCGCTACAGTAAACTTAAAGCCATTTCCCGTGACTGTAAACAAGACGGCAGGATGCAGTCTATTTCCACTACTGCCATACAGCCGCCCGAAGCGTTCGTATCGAGGGCTTGAGTAAACAAATAATCCGAACGTCTCGATACCTACCCCAGTTTGTTGTTACACCAACAGCAAGGAATAAACTTTATATTTACTTATTTACTACACCTAAGGAATAAAATTGACTTTGGATTTTCGTTATTGATCGAGCGGTAGGTAAAGGTAGTAGCCGCATGATGAGGATTGAATTTCAAATCCCCTCTTTCTGAATGAAGATCTGGTTACAGGATGACAATGATATGAAAGTTGTAGGAACTCGTGGCTAGATAATAATAGCCGCTTGGGTCGATTTTTTCCGTGAATTGGTGACCACCCAATACATACCGAGTTTCCTCCGGGGCTCGAATTGGTCCCGACTTACAGGTCCCGCGTTACAGACAGTGAGGGGCCCGGAAGTCTAACAACCAGCCTTACAATGGGCATTGTTTTACCCAGTACTAACTGGGTTGTGGAGGTCAGATAAGCCGTCGCTTTATGTAAAATACTGCAACTGTTAGACTGGAAGCCGACACCAATAACATAGGAAGTTGGGAAAAGATCGGCAGATGAAAATGATATGAATAGTGTAGGTATTAATAAATCTAACACATACGTAGCTTAATAAAATGAAGCTGTATCTCCTATCTCCTAACGAGAGAAATGATGAAACTATCGAATGATCCGAAATGTAACACAATCGATTTCCGCATTATAATCATACGAGTACCATGACAAACGTCCCAAATGGCCTGATTACCCCTCCACGCCAAGTAATTACATAGTTAACTGTTTCTGTACACAAACAGCGAGGCATACCTAATGCTTATGCAGATAATTGATTGGTGGTGAAACCCAAACGCGGGAATAAATCCCTGAATAATTTATAATGGCGTTCGCTATTTTGACGAGAGCATTAATAAGCTGCCCTTTAACCATCAATTTGCTGTTATCCACCAATTTGATGGTAACATTGTACTATCTATTCTAAAAGACTATTAGTAGATTAAATTGTATGATTGAAACATCAATAATTGCTTGTTAATTAATTTTTTTAAGGAATTCCAACAAAAGATTAACACGAGACATTAAATACAGATAACTTCGCGTGACCAGAAGGCTGGCTATTTCTTTGGCCACAGAATTACTAGCATTGCCATTCAATGTGGCAAAATGCTGCCAGCCTTCTGGACAAACGTCCAGGAGGTGCCGATGCGGAGGAGTACGTTGACGCGCCTATTGACATCGTTGTATATAAATAATATGTCACCGTAAAATTGTCAAACACGTTATATTGTAATCTCTCTAGCGATATTGTAAACTCTCGAATTATTGTCGAATGAATAATACTGCTTACAATAAAACGCATTATTTTTCGTGAAACTACAATGGTAGTCAACTTACGCGGTGTGTAGGGAAGGAGGGATCCCCTTGCCCAGTGGTACCACTCTCATGAAAAGATACTGTACCATTCCTGAGAAATATCGATTAATATAACCTAACTTTAAAACACTTTATATTCCCCTATAAAGCGTAGTCATCGGAGCCTCGCTTCGCGGGGCCCCTATTTCCGAGTGCAGGGTTTAAAGGAACCTAACTAACCTAACCCCAAGTAAAATAAAAATGTAAGGAATGCTCACTGATTCAAATCTTCGTAAGAAAAAACAAGACACGCACGACATCATCATCAGCCTATAATGTTCCCACTACTGGGACACGGCCTCCTCTCAATGAGAGGGAATGGGCTATAATCTACCACGCGGGCCCAGTGCGGATTGGTAGATGTCACATGTCTTCGAATTTTTGGTTCTAGGACATGCCGGTTTCCTCACGATGTTTTCCTTCACCGTTTTGAGAGCAGCGGTGATGAAATAAATTACACAAAGTAATGCGCCTGTCTGGGTTCGAACCCACGACTTACTGTTCGTAAGTCGGGGCCACCACCACTGGGCCACCGCTGCTCGCACGACATGATTGGCACGATTTGTCTCATAAACTCAAAATGAGACATCTGCATTTTGCAGCGCAGTAAAATGTAAAGAGATCATCCAGCATATTAAATTATTGCGTTTATTTTAGATTATCGGCAAAAAAAATACCCCAATCTGGGTTATCCCAGATATTTTGTGGTTGAATTACTTCTGGGTGAATTGACTTACGACTTTGGTGTAATAATAAAAAAAAAATATTATGGAGCATAACATAATATTATTTTTTCATCCAAATGATAAGTTTATTTTGATTGAATTTTGTAAAAAACCCATTCTGGGTGATCTCCTTTACGAGGACTCTTCTCTAAACCGAGATATAACGTAATGCAATAACATTTAATGAGTTTCGTTTACTTGGCAATACATAACCAAACACTTTGAGCACTGAGAAAGTTACCCGTTGTTGCTTTTCAATTTCAATCTAAAAATAAATTATATTGAGAGGGAATCATGATAATTAAGTGTATATGGTTGTCTTTTGGAACAATTATTATCATCGTGAAGGACCAATAAATCATAAAGAAGGGTTAGGCAGTGGTGTACCATATAAAAAAGATTTTTTCAAATCGGTTGGCAAGCGATGGAGTTACACCCGAACAAACATAAAAGAAAAAAAAAAACATCCGAATTGAGAACCTCCTCCTTTTTTAGAAGCCCTTGATCTGTCAAGCTTGACCATAACGGTCAGACGCCATTGTTTAACTTTGTGTCTACTTCGCTGACAGTTAATGAAATGTAGTTCATTTTTGTTTAAAGTCCCATGTAAATGAAGGGCGGGTTGCCATGAGTTGAGTTAGTTGCTAGTGCCATCGACCTGGTACAGATCCAAACTCAGTGGCTGCTACTGAGGAATTACTGATGAAAAGCCCTAATAACACTTTGCCCAATCCGAGAACCGAAATCATGACCTCATGCTGAGCAGTCGAGCTTGCGAACACTCGACCAACCGGGCAGTCAATTCAATCAGTTTGCCATTAAAACATTAGAAATAACATAACAAAACAATGATCATTATCTCCAGCTTTTTTTTTATTACGGGGGTGAAAACCTTCGTCAAAAATGGTGATAGTCTGTCGGGATCACACATGGTTGCTGTTTCCCATTCTCTCAGTGTAGCGCCATAGTTTCATTTTATGACACCTCAGGGAATACAAGGGAACTCCTTTTGTATTAAAGAAAGGCTTATTGTTGGTATAAAAGTTTGGCAACGTTTAAGATTTAGATTGAGTTTGCTACACGCGTCTAAGTATAGTTTCAACATATAATCGTTATTTACCATTTGCGCTGACCTTTAGTGGTTTTCTTGAAACTTAAACCTACACAAATTACAATACAAGTCCTCTCTGTTTTATCTGTTTATACAAAACTGCTTTAAGCTGAACCTAGGATTGCAGTTCAACAATTTTGTGAAGGACTACGGAAAGTTCTCAAAGGCTAGGAATTTCATATACCGCGTTCACGGCAGAATGCTTTCCCACTGAACTGATAGAATTCCTTTGAAAGTCAACCATTGAAGGTGGTGTTAATATAGAAGTTTTTGAAATTATTCAAAGTCTTATCTATTCAATGTTATATATTTTAGAAAATTTTAGTCAATGTTTTACCAAACAATACGAAATTGGTGAAATTCCACAATCGAGAAATGGTCAATTGGGTTTTAAGTAATTAATTCAGAGCATTGTCGACCCCTGTCGTATTGAATTCTGTACAATCTGTCTTTAATTTGATGAACACATAAAACAGACTGTCTTTTATAACTTCATCGGTGAAGCTGTCACTTTGAACAAAAAGAACAAAGACGAAAAATGCCATGAATGTGTCGAGCGTAAAATGGAAAGGGCATTGCTCTTGATTTGACAAAAACGAGTGAAGTGCCCTCGAGATTTGCTCAGCGAGATTGCGCCCAGTTTATTGGCGGGACCTTACTATGATTTGTCGTTTAAATAAAACACTAAATTCCTCTAGAAAAGTTTGGTCAGAAAATCTGCAAAGAGTGTAAAAAGCCGCAGACATTAATGTTTTATCGCGCGCAAACGTTCCCATATTGCTTTTATATTGCTGTTGTGGCGCGAGCACACTGAAAGCTATTAAAATGCCTTCACTGGCTTTTAAGTAATGAGTTGACAGGCTATGCAAGTTATATACATTTATGTTTTATTTATTGTCTTAAATATCGCACTGCTATAAAGGCAATATTTTCATTGTCTACTGTTGAAATACTACCATTGTCTCTCACTTACTGAGAGTTACAAAATATTTGGTAATGTAAACTTAATTTCGGTTATATTCACACCTTTGTTCTCAAACTCGAACAAATGGTAGGTACTAACTCATTTACCCAACTCTGGCAGTCTAACGAAAACCCTCGGTACTTTTCCATTCAAAGTTAAGGGAGGGTCATGAGCACTTACCAACCTTTCAGACGTAGCCGTGTTGGTAGGTCGACACATAACCATAACATTAGTTGGGATTTCCGACAGTCGTAAAGATACAATATCTCGGTTACATCTGAGTGGGTCGTTATCAAATAAACCGTTAACATCTATAGTTTAGATTTGTTCTCCAATACACATAAGTCTGAATAAGCAATGACTCGTTATTTGTAATTTATTTTCATTGAAGTTAGAATTCTTGGACGTTCAATATAATGTTATACGGCGCGTTGTCTGCGAAAGACAGCCATTATTTAGAAAGACAAGCAGTGAATGGGCGGGCTTGAATTTACTCGCGAGCACACGGATCGAACGCCTTCGTAGCTCTAATAACGATTTACTGTGATCACCAATCCATCTAGTGAACGTGTTGATAATAATGACTACGTATCCCTCATTAATATTTATTAACCTTTGTGTATACTGTATTATTTAATACGTCACATATAACTGTGTATAGTTGGTAGATTTAAGCATCATATTTTGCGGTGTCCGTTGTTGTGGTTAAGCGAATCGGATTTCCAAAAAATTTGACCGTTTCAACAGCTTTATTTGAGGAAGATTTTATCTGAAAAAGCCCTGAAAACAACGATTTACCAGCGTTGATAGCAGCTGATGTCAATTTAACAGAGTTCGTTGGGGTACATTAACTAGAAGGATAGGGCCTTTAGGACACATAAGGACTATGGCTATGCGCATGAGGGAGAGATACTATCTCCATTCATTTACCCTTGAATGTGTAGGTATGTCAACTCGAAACTTAGTAGCGCAAGCACTTTTACATTTTTAAGTACCATTGTATCTTTTTCTACTGTATCGTGTGGAGTTTTTAAGCCACCCATAAGCCTGATTAGCGACTTGACATGCCGTCAAAATATCTTTCAGGCATGCTGATTTCCAGTGCTGCGGGACTGTTCGAAAGAGATGCCGCGGCCCCGGAACTTAAAGGGCGAGGAAGGAACATGGATGGGTTTTAGTCAGTAAAAGTGTGACTGTGATTCCGGTTTTGTTTTACAATTGTTTGAAGCTCTAACTCCTATTTATTTTAGTCACAGTCAAATAACAAAATGAAAAATAGAAGCATGACAATGACAAGCAAATCAACTATACCACTAAATAATAAAATGCTAAGTTATCCTCAAATGATAATAATTCATTTCCAAGCAATTCTAACGAATTCCCCGAAATGAAATTAACTAAGGGATTTACTGGATGTTAACACACATTATTTCATTAATTTTATTCTCGTGACCGCGAGTGCCGTAAAGGACTCGGAATGGTAGGAAATTTGAACACTGAGCTTAATTTTTGGTACGGACTTTTTAATTAAAACGAAGGCATTATTATAATGTGGAGGAATTTTTTGTAGAGCACCCTAACTTATGATTTTCCTTTTGGAAATCAATAAGCCACCGATATGTATGAATTGTGTTTAGGAGACTTAAATATAAGTGACGAAATGTTGGCGTACTATTTATTAAGTACAGCTATATCAAATGGCTTCAGGAGTAAATCGATTTGTGTTACTTTAATATGTAATCTGAATTCTGATCATACATTGATTTCTTCACACTTTGTTATGTGAGGACGATGAAGATAGTAGACAAAAGGAGATTTAACGTAAGCAAAGTATTTAATACTTCTTACTGCGGCCCGAAACCCACTCCTGAGCCCTGAGTATTGAGTGACGTAAGATCACTTCAGTGCTATTTGCCATCCTTTTCGATATTGAAGTAGATTTATTAACAAGTTCACTTCAAATAGGTCCTTACATGATAAAAGGTAACCTACGCACCGACAAAGAAAATTCTTTTATGTAATAGTTCAAAGGCAAAATAATATTCTTTATCTTCGTGTCACTGGCACTATATACCTTTAAATGTTTTACCCTATAACTTAACCACTTCCAAAACGATATAGATGGCCGCGCAAAGGATACATCGAGAAACACAAACCTTAATCGATCTTGTGGTAAAGATACCCACTGATCAACAAGGGATAAGTCGATATTTCAAAACAATGTCTAATTAAAGGACTTGGCTGCTTCTCTACCGTGCGCCTTAGTGACATTGCTGATAAGCCTCCCGCCTTCGCTCAACTTTGGAGCCGTCAAAACAATTACGTCACTGACAAGTTTGGGTATGCTGCTTACTTTTTAATAATAATTATGGCTCAGCACAGCCTCGTGTATCGTGTATAAACCAAAATACAAGATGGAGATGTGATCTACAGGGTGATTGGAAGATGGGTGCAAAGCTTTAAGGCGAAGATAGTACAGACAATTTAGAACCATTTAAGCCATGGTTGTCTTAGACGAAGTCTTACCAAATATTTTTAACCAAATTTTTAAGTTTTTTTTCGGAAATTCTCAAAATTTAATGTAAACTGCATAATTATGGCCAAATTGAATGATAAATGAATTCATTTTTTATTTATTTAATTAAAGTAATGTGTAAGCAATCAAGCAAAACATGTTTTAGGCTTCTGTGTCATTAGACATTTTTTTTACAGACATTTAAAGATCAGAAAAAATAAAAAAATTGTACAATACGTCTTTTAAACCTTATTCAAAAAAAAACGGAGGGTGCTTTTTTTGTTCAAACCTTTTTGAAGACATGCTTGATAATCGCTCTTTCTTTTGAGGTATCATTTATGCGGATATCTTACAAATTATTGAAATTAGGGCCTACAAACCAATTTGAGGGAGAATTTTTTTTATTTTAGGCAGACTAATTAAAACAACATTTGAATTAAAATTATTTATTTTTCATGTTCAAAATGACGGCCGTGATTCCTAATACAAGCACGGCCCCGTCTTCTAACTTCTGTAGTCGTTATTTTCAACATCATCTCCTGCTTCATTGTCTCAAACGCTGAATTTATTCTTTGTATCAATTCTTCTCTAGTGTTAATTTCTTTGTTGTTATACACCAGTTCCTTGGCCCGGCCCCACACGAAAAAGTCCAACGGGGTCAGATCTGGGGAGCGAGCGGGCCAAGGGATGGGTCCATCCCTGCCGATCCAGCTATCAGGAAAGCAATTGTTGAGGTGTTCCCTTACATTTAAAGTCCAATGCGCTGGACAGCCGTCTTGCTGAAAGATGACTGTTCGGTCTCTTTCGAAGATCGGGACACCTGATTCCTCTACCAGCAGTGGTAAATCAATTTGCAGAAATTGCAAATAATTTTCGCCATTCAATGGATCAGGCAAAAAGTGGGGCCCAATCAATGTTCTGCCAATTATTCCAGCCCATACATTCACAGAGAATTTCATCTGAAATGACACCTGCTTCTTAAAATGTGGATTGTTGTCTACGTCGGCCCATTCATGGATGTTGTGAAAGTTTGTAATACCTTCCCTTGAAAATTTACTTTCATCCGTCCACAAGATTGATTTCAGAAACCACGCATCTTCGATGTCTCTGTTGAGGAGGAAACGGCAGAACTGAATTCTTCTTTGAGGATCTTGCTCTACTAGACCTTGCACACTCCTGCCATGGAACGGATACTTATCATTTTGGTGCATTGTATGCCACACCTTCCATTGAGAAATGTTTAAATTTCGAGCTACTGCTCTAGTACTGGTAGTAGGATCCGCTTGAAATGCTGCTAAAATGTCTTCGTCGACGGCAGTTTCGTGTCTGCCCGGGTTGACTCCAGGTTCCACGCGGTGAAACCCATCTTGGGCAAGACGACGAAACGTGTTGTAAAACACTCGGACATTCGGTATCCTGCGATTCGGATAGCGCTCTTGATACATCCGTCGCGCCAAAGATCCATTGCCGTCTGCTCTACCGTACATAAATACGATATCCGCATATTCTTGATTGGAAAAAGTAGCCATAGTCACTTAACAATTAAGAAAAACGGCGTAGGAGCGCACTAAACGTCAACTCAACACAATTAAGTCAAAAATCAACACGTGCAGGAGCGCGAGGCTACGACTGGACACGGTGAAACAAAAAAGTTCAAAACTAACGCAAACAACACGTGCAGGAACGCAAAGGGCTACAACTGAACACGGTAAATTGTGAATCAACACGACAACGTCCACTCACAAGGGCAGTAGTTTGACTAATAAGTAAAAGATGTAACGGCTTCATCACAGACCGACTGACCCTGACTAAAGAAAAACGATTTTGTTGCCTCAGTAACTAAGACCATTTTGCTGTAAAAACCAACTCTTTATCGCTTTTTGCTATTCATTGGGCGTTCTACCTGGAAATGCCGTCGCACCGCGCTCGGTGGCCATTGTTTAGAGAATCCCCTCAATGGGTTCCCCTCAATTGGTTCCTGCATGTGCCAAAAATTCTTAGAATTGAACAATGTTATCATTTCGAGCACATAAAGTATTCTTTTAAGCAAAAATTTTGTGTTTTGTTAGACTGCCTAAAATTTAAAATTTCTCCCTCGATTTGGTTTATTAGGTCCTAATTTCAATAATTTGTAAGATATCCGCATAAATGATACCTCAAAAGAAAGAGCGATTATCAAGCATGTCTTCAAAAAGGTTTGAACAAAAAAAGCACCCTCCGTTTTTTTTTTAAATAAGGTTTAAAAGACGTATTGTACAATTTTTTTATTTTTTCTGAGCTTTAAATATCTGTAAAAAAAATGTCTAATGACACAGAAGCCTAAAACATGTTTTGCTTGGTTGCTTACACATTACTTTAATTAAATAAATAAAAAATGAATTCATTTATCATTCAATTTGGCCATAATTATGCAGTTTACATTAAATTTTGAGAATTTCCGAAAAAAAACTTAAAAATTTGTTTAAAAAAATTTGGTAAGACTTCGTCTAAGACAACCATGGCTTAAATGGTCCTAAATTGTCTATACTATCTTCACCTTAAAGCTTTGCACCCATCTTCCAATCACCCTGTATTTTTAGTTGAACAGTGATTGAATCAAGCGAGAGAAGACTTTCAGCACTTTATTCTAGGTATTGAACAGAGGGTAGCAACAACGCTTACTAACTTTGCCAAACTTGATGATAACCATCTTGGTACCTTATCCACAAGCATTTCACGTCCATCGGTGATTATTTGTAATGTCTCTTACAGTAAGTTTCAAAATGTACTAAAACAATTAGTTAGTCAGCCTACGCTTATAACAGGGGCGAGATGACAGGCGAAATGTATTTTCTGGTTTTGTTTCTAAATTAAAGCTGAATAATATTCATGAACAGGAAAGTATCAATGGAGTTGCGGTGAAAAACGAGTGGGTCATCATTCGAATGCCCCGTCATTCTGGACCGCGGGCTGCGGCCTCTGCAAACAACGATGAAAATCTATACTATATAATATTATAAAGCAGAAGAGTTTGTTTGTTTGTTTGTTTGAACGCGCTAATCTCAGGAACTACTGGTTGGAATTGAAAAAATCTTTTTATTTTGGATAGTCCATTTATCGAGGAAGGTTATAGGCTATATGTCATCACGCTATGACCAATAGGAGCGGAACATAAATGAAAAATGTTGCACAAACGGGGAAAATTTATTCCTTTTGTGAGCTTTTTCTCTCATATATGTGACGCAGACGAAGTTGCGTGGGTCAGCTAGTCATCATATTATAAAGCAGAAGAGTTTGTTTGTTTGTTTGTTTGGTTGAACGCGCTAATCTCAGGAACTACCGGCTCGAATTGAAAAAATAAATTTTGTGTTGGATAGTCCATTTATCGAGGAAGGCTTTAGGCTATAACATCACGCTACAATCATTAGGAGCGGAGCAGGAATGAAAAATGTTGCAAAAACTGGGACGTTTTTTTCCTTTCGTTTTTCTCTCTTGTAAGACGCAGACGAAGTTGCGTGGGTCAGCTAGTGAAATATATTTTGGTGTAGTATCCGCAATTTTTTTTCTCCAAATCGTTATCAGGCTCAGGGTCGCCAACATAAATATGACTTCGTACTGTTTTTCGTTTTATTGACCCAGTTTGGGACAAAAGGGGATCCGGAGGTATTGTACTAAACACGGCAGGTTGGTATAAATAACACAACTTTTGTTTTGGAATGGGCAATTATTTGCGAAGTACTTTGATCTGTTATATAATTTGGCTGTAGAGGTTTTCATTGTTACAAACATCATTGAATATGACCTAAGAAATCTAAGTGGTTTCTCAGTAGTAGCCATAGAGTCCGGATTTGTGGCAATAATCTCGCCCCCTATTTTATGGGACTTAAGGCTGATGCTCCAGGTTGGCTCGCGAAATTCAAGTTTTCCAACGTTTTTTTTGCAATTTGCAGGACAGTGCCAAGTTGTACGCTGATGAAAACATCGTTTGCGGCTGTAAGACATATGCAATCATAGAATAATAATCATCAAAATCATCAACACAACCCGCTTGGAGGGCTGCACCGATGATGCTGATGACTACAATTCTGCAACCACATACGCCCGTCAACCGCGAACGCTACTGCCACCAACATACAACCCAACACTGGCAAATTACAAATAACCCAAGAAAATTTGAATTTCGCGGGCCATCCCGACGCTTTCACCTTAAACATAACTGGCAAATTGAGCGTATAATATAAGAAACACTTGTATGCACGCCTTACCCTTTGGGGTAAGCCGTGCATACAAGTGTTTCAGACGTAACGTCATGTTACGAGTATGTTAAACCTCTTTAGATATGACCAAAGAAATCTAAGTAACTATAGGCATTGTTCATAAAGTTATTTCTCTCACAGTATCCTTTTCACAAATAGGAATCCATTTGAAATAAATCCGCACTTTACAGTGGTTACAAAAAATGGGATATAAACAAGGTGTTGATATATCTGTATGGATGAAGAATTTATTAAATAATGTCCTTTTTCTTGTGTAGCAGCCTCCAATGCCTTTGAAAGACGGATGAGGGTTTAAGGCAATAAATAGCGTAACTTGTGTTCCTACATGGACAGCGTGTAAACGTTCGATCAAGTGTTTATATACAAGTTAGGTAAGTGTTATTTAGTATACCTTGATACCGAGTTCTAGGCTTGCTCTTATGTGACGGAATTCAGTGAAAACCGACTTCTTAGCTCAATTTTGTAAAAAAAAAAAAACATATTTTTATTCAGAGTTTGTATTTGGCAAAGGTTTTATTTAAGTTCTGACACACCTATTAGTTACGTAGAAGTGTTCGCTAAAACATTTTTGCCACAACGACCATAGTTTATTCTTATCGTATAAAGTTTTGTTCCGACAAGAGAATGAGTTACTGAAATACTTTCATAACAAAAGGAGTGATTCAGCTACAAAACTAACCGTAGATGTAAAACCCACGGACCATATATTCACGAAACTTGGGTCGATGCCGAAAGATAATCATCTCAAATTGTGAAGTCACATAAAAATTCAATGTCTTTTGTCAGTGGTTACTGGCTAGCAGTCCGTATCTTAATGGGTGACAGTGTCGGTACGCTCGGGAGTCTCGGGCCGCCAGACTAATGAAAACTCGTTCCCTTTGACGTTATTACAGCACTTGTACAAATAATGAAGTTCAGTTTTGCTGACGACGCGGCTCTCAAGCTAGAAGGGACGGAATGAGGTGATTAGGCATACATATTTAATGCCGCCCTGATAGAAGCGTTAACTGCACGTAAACGAGGAAATAAAACGCAACGGAATAAGTGCCTTTTAATATACCAATTTGAATATTAATTTGTAGCCCTGCAGGGGAGAGGCTCTTACTGCAGTGTATAGAGTTTATGAGATGTTTCCGTGGTGAACATCGTGGCTAGCAATAAGGAAGGTCGAACTGGTATAGTATAGGCATTTATTCTTCCCGATTTCATGATACACAGCAGTTTTGCGAGATATAGACAAGATTCGGGGCAAATGTTATCCTTAAATCTTGGACCCTTTTTGATGGGAACCTAAACTGCTTGTATATACTTAGGTAGGTATAAAGCAATAATCTAGTAACCCACAAAGGCCCATCATGCACAAGCGCTGTAATAATCCATTTAACAAAATTGACTTTTACAATTTTCGCGGCGTAACGACCACTTAAATTGTTTCTTGTTTTTCTCATGAAAATGTGTTCATTCGTTAAAAGCAGTGTAAGGAAAACAGACCTTAAATTTTATGTAGTAATACAACTCACCCGGTAGGTGAACAAAAACGTAATTGGCAATTCAAAATACATTAACGGAATTTTAATTAAAAACACAGAGCACAACTACGTCCTGCATTGTTCCAAGTAAATGCAATTATTGTGTAAACAAAAGGGCACTTCGATAGTCATTCGCGAAGGTTATTACTTCGTGCATTTTAGCTCAATAATCGAATAACTTAATTATGTGGAAACTTGTTTGTTATCTCCCGCTCAGATTCTAATATATAAAGCTGAAAAGTTTGTTTGGTTGAACGCGCTAATATCAGGAACTATATATTGGTTCAAAAATTTATTAAGGGGTATGCTCCAAAGTAGCCCGCGAAATTATTATTATTTACATTTTTGCAATTTGCAGGGCAGTGCTAAGTTGTATGTTGATAAACGTATCGGTCGCGACTGTACGACAAATTATTCATAAGAGTCGATGAACGAATTTTTCACGGTCAAAGGCCTTCTTCGACTTTTATGAACTTGGAGGGTTGTATTGATGAATTTGATGATTATAATTCTGTAACTTAATACGTCTTACATTCGCGACCGATATGTTTATCAACATAAAACTTAGCTCTGCCCTGGAAATTGCAAAAAACGTAAGAAAATTTTAATTTCGCGGTCCACCCTGACGCTTTCACCTTAAGTGTTTGATAACACATTTTTATCGAGGAAGGCTATAGGCTATTTAACATCACACGACGACCAATTTATAGAAGCGGTGCATCAATGAAGAATGTTGCAAAAAACGGGAGAAAACTGTATTTTTATAATAATTTCACGCGTATAAAATTTGCGGACAACAGCTAGTTCCTTAATAATAGGAATACTCATTTTCTTGCGATATCTGCTCGACAAGCAATTAGTTTGGCAACACAATCAATTCTTTTTTCAAAAATATTTTTTTAAATAAGCAATAGAGAATATTTAAAATTTAGACAATGAGAGATGGACTAAAAGCTTAACGGCGCCGACCGGGAAAAAAGATCACGCCGCCGGGGAATAAACGAATAATTTGAGGGAAGAAATTCAGCAGAAACAGTTGTTGTAGACGCTAAACTGTAATTTGGTAGAAATAATACCAACAATTTTATTTGAGCTTTATTTTAACTGCCAAATAAATTCTAGCTGTATCTTACTAACTAATCCCAGAACGTAAATCCGAAGACGGCGTAAATTATTACACAAAAGGTAAGTAATTTACTGAAGATTTCTATATAAAGCTGAATTGCTGGCAGTGAACGAGGAAAAATGTCTACAGGCGACTTTAAAAGGCACAACCTTTTCCTAGAAAAGTAATCATTGTAAAGCCCACCCGCCATTGTTTTGTCATGGTATAAGGACCCATAACTGGGACCGAACTAGTTCTACTAAATGGGTATTGCCCAATTAAATGTTCGGCGCCTAAAGTTACATTATACGTATATGAACTCGTGAAGTCGTAACTAGTTTAAGTCCCTCTTTACCTTACCGCGAAACTAGAACATGAAGGTGCCTTGTACGACTTATAAATATGCATGGATTTTATGTCATTATCTTCTATCTGTCGGTGGTAACTACTTCTTCACAGCTCGCAGGAACAATTGGTCACGAGGGACGTGTCGTTATGTGACAATATGCCTCTTAGTATGAAGACTTGGTTTGATTGATGAATTCGGTGTGCAAAGAGCATAATTCATCAGCTTGCTTCTGTTATCATGCGAATGGAAATCGAGTTTCCTGTATGTTTTCTAGTATCTGATTATGAAAATTGGGCTGTGTTAAGAAGGATATGGTAAGAAAGGAAGTGTCTGTTGAGATGACGAAAAATAGAGGAGTACCTATGGAAGAAGAAGACATGCTGCGCCGACCCCAAAAAAATTGGGATAAGGGCAAGAGAATGATGATAGCTGATTATGAAAATGAACGAGCTTAACTTAGAGATTTAGCTTTTGCACAAAGTGAAAAACGCCAATCTCCTGCTAATATGAAGGGAATTCTTTTCTGATTCATTTCGATGCGGGATTCAAGACAGTTAATATGATTCCCTGGGACCTCGTCGAGCTTCATTTTCTCCGCGTTTTTCTGGTTAATTCTGGCTTTCAGGAGTTACAGTGGTTTAGGAACAGTGTGGCGAGCTTGTCCCAAACAAATACCTGCGCCAACAAGATGTAGGAAACTGTTGTTTTTTTCGTATTTCAGTGTTTGTCTCATAGTATAGTTAAAATCAATCTAAAAAATGATAATAATTTATAAAGCTGCTGTTCTTTATTTATTTATCAGTATTTCAGAATAACACGAAGGTAATAGAAGAATCGCCCATCGCGCAACATATCTCTGTGCGCGTTTATTTGTGTGTGAAGGCGCGCTTATAGGGCCAGTTACAGGATTTTAATACGGGTGGTTTATACTTACCGATTTCCGTAATTTATAAAAAAAAAACCTACCCATTTTAATATTGATTCGGGTAGGTAATCATGGTGGCATGGATACCTCCTTGAATTGGATGCAAAGCTACACTTTTTATAGTGCTGTTTTCTGGTCTCCTCGTCAAATTTAAACGACGATTCTTGTTCATAATGCATAGATAATTAATTGAATAATCAAAAGGATTAATTATTTGTCAATAGCTGCATTGTCGTACTATTAATTAATTATCAATCGCCAATTAATATCTAATCATATTACTTTATTATCAGTCCGGACTCAGACGGACGCTTCATCTGTCATTGTAATGAAACCTAATTAGTTCACATGGACATTAGCGCGGTTATTAGCTACAGTTTGATGTTCTAATTATAAATTAACTAGATTAGTTAAAACATCGAGATTAATTAAATGCAACTAGACAACAGGAGACTTAGGCGTGAAAGTACTCCTCCACATAGCTGACATTCGGGAAGGCGCCCAGAAGACTGGCAATATTGCCACCTTGAATGGCAATGCTAACTCTTGGCCAAAGAAGGGTCACACCCGAAGTGTCCACCAGTCGCGGTTATTAGCTACAGTTTGATGATCTAATTATAATTTAACTAGATTATTTAACACATCGAGATTACTTAAATACAATTAGACAACGGGACAGGAACGTGAAAGTACTCCTCCACATAGCTGACATTCGGGAAGGTTCCCAGAAGACTGGCAATATCGCCACGTTGAATGGCAATGCTCACTTTTGGCCAAAGAAAGAGCCAGCCGGGTCACCCGAAGTGTCCACCAGTCGTGGTTATTAGCTTAAGTTTGATGTTCTAATTATAAATTAACCAGATTTGTCCAAAAACATCGAGATTACTTCAATTCAACGAGGACAATAGGACAAGAGCCAGCCGGGTAACCCGAAGTGTCCGGTCCACCATTCCGGGAGTAATTTCCTTAAAAAAAAGACGCACTCGGGCCTCATGACCCGAACCCCAAACTGCTTTTAACTGTACGAATAAGGTTACAGGTTTTTACTATTGTATGGTATTGCATGCGCACCTACACATAAACTTTATGACATAACTAGCTTCTGCCAGCGGCTTCGCCCGCGTGAAGTTTCAAAATTGGGGTTGAGTGAGAATATTATAAACGTAAGAGTAAACAAATCTATCTATATCTATACTTATAATAAATCTGTAGAGAGGTCAATTCTGTACATGAAATATATTTACAAAATAACTATCGGGGGGTGATTAGTGATCGATACTGATGCCAAAAATGCAATCAGTAAAATTTTTGTCTGTCTGTCTGTCTGTCTGTCTGTCTGTCTGTATGTTATTTATAGAAAAAAAAACTACTCGACGGATTTTAACGAAACTTGGTACAATTATTCTACATACTCCTGAGCAGGTAATAGTATACTTTTCATCACGCTACCATTAATAGGAGCAGAGCAGTGAAAGGAAATGTTGGGAAAACGGGAGAAGTTACTTGGTTTTTTTAGCTTACGTCGCGTGTGCAGCCTTAATGGTTAAAGCTACATAGAAATCACGTATAACGGAAATATTCCACATAAAATTATATAAAAAATATCCCAAGACAGCATATGTCTATCTTTTATAGTTGACTCACAATAACACGTGTAACTCCCGATAGCTTAGCAGTTCGGAGATTTGTTATTATTATATTTGTTTACTCTTACGTTTATAATATTCTCACTCAACCCCAATTTTGAAACTTCACGCGGGCGAAGCCGCTGGCAGAAGCTAGTATAATAATAATAACAAATCTCCGAACTGCTAAGCTATCGGGAGTTACACGTGTTATTGTGAGTCAACTATAAAAGATAGACATATGTTGTCTTGGGATATTTTTTATATAATTTTATGTGGAATATTTCCGTTATACATGATTTCTATGTAGCTTTAACCATTAAGGCTGCACACGCGGCGGAAGCTAAAAAAACCAAGTAACTTCTCCCGTTTTCCCAACATTTCCTTTCACTGCTCTGCTCCTATTAATGGTAGCGTGATGAAAAGTATACTATTACCTGCTCAGGAGTATGTAGAATAATTGTACCAAGTTTCGTTAAAATCCGTCGAGTAGTTTTTTTTTTCTATAAATAACATACAGACAGACAGACAGACAGACAGACAGACAGACAAAAATTTTACTGATTGCATTTTTGGCATCAGTATCGATCACTAATCACCCCCCGATAGTTATTTTGTAAATATATTTCATGTACAGAATTGACCTCTCTACAGATTTATTATAAGTATATAGATTATCTTAATTACAGTCAAAACAGCATCAAAATTCAAAAGACCTACGAGAATACAGAAAAACAAGAAAATCCGCTCGATTTATAATTTGTTACGTAACATTGTTGCGTAACATTGTAGAATCCGTTAGATTGTAAAATGATTAGAGAGATTGTAAACTCTCGAAAGATTGTCAAACGAACATACTGCTACAATAACGCATTATTTTTCGGTGGGTTATAATCTAACGAAATGAATCCGTAATATTCTGAAATGTATGCGACGGAAGTCAAATCGCGCGGTGTGGAGGGGGGAGGAGAGAAGGGGGTGTCCCCTTGCCCTATGGTAACACTTTCATGAAAGATAATGTACCATTCCTGAGAAATACCGATTAATAAAACCTATACCTCAAAAATTTTTACATTCGCCTAAAAAGTGTAGTCGACGGAGCCCGGCTACGCGGGGTATTTCTGCCTGCAGGGTTTAAAGGAATCTAACTAACCTAACGTGGGGCACCCCCACCCGAAGTCCACCCCAAGTCCCGAATACAGGGCAGAGATGCTTCCGTCGCATGCATTTCACAATATTACAGTTTCACTTCAATAGATTAAAATCTACCAAAAAATAATGCTTTGTTTTGTAAGCAGTATGTTCAGTGGCTAACTGATTTTAGATGGACCAAACAAGTAACGTTCTGGAACGGCCCAATAGGCAAAAGAACAAGAGGGAGACCTATTATAAGATGGGAAGACGAAATTAAAACGATAGCTGGCCCAAACTGGAGATAAGTAGCACAGTAGAGTCAAATGGTCATCACTGGAAGAGGCCTTTACCCATTCTGGGGTTCCGGTGGATTAAAAAAAAAATATATTAGACAAATAAACATATTATTATCAAAAATTGTTATAGATAAATAGATACATATAGGAAAAAGTATTCATTTGGTGTAGTTTGGTTACAGTTACTAATTTTATTATTTTATTTACTTATACAGTAGATATAGTTAAGTTTATGGTTAATAATTTAGTTAGTTGATAATTTAGGTTGTGAATAATAAAAAAACACAGAATAAACCACATTAAAACATGTATAGATTTAAGAAATGTAAATTTACTGGAAATAAAAGGCTTTTTTATTTTTTATTTTATTTTATTATGTTCAGTGGACTGTAAATCTCTATACTACTCAATCTAACGTGTTTGACAGTTTTACGTTTTACGTATATATGGGAATTTTATGCTCAGAAATCACTTGATATTTTATGCCCTCTTTTATTTTTATTTCTTTCGGTTCTCTTTCGATTATTCCTGCATCGGATTAGCTTACTTACTTTCATAACTTACTTACGCGCCTTCAAACAAATCAAAAAGTAACTTCTGTAATGTCTCGTGTTTTGCCAGTTGAAATAAAAGCCATGCAGACCGTAAAGCGAGCCTTTATGCGAGTGATGTCGTACTCCCTCTGAATGGGAACAACAATTTTCATCTGAATCTAAAAATGATACTGCATGTCATATCCCGCTTTTGTTTTTTCAACGATTAAGTCAAAACGACGACGGGTAAACTTGAGTTTTAGTAGCTTTGTTTTTGAACGTATATATTTTTGGTGCCTTTTGACGTACCTACAACACTGAAAGATTTTTTTAAATCTTAATTTTATTAATTGGTTTATATCATGAACGACAAGTAATTGAACAAATTAAGGATTCTAGTAACAATACATTTATTTGCATTCAAAACATATTAAATTCAACCGCAGAATTACATGAAAGTACATTGATTCGAAAAGCCTTAAATTGGATTCTCTGAATACATGTACCTATACAGATAGAGCAATGGTGAAATTAATTTTAATATTATTTCCTGGCTTTAAATTAACAAGCGTAAAATAAGTATTACAAAATCTAAACGTAAGATAACAGCAGGCCCTCTAAATGACTATAGATTAAAATGAAATATGAAATTAAGTTTAGGGTAGATAATAAATATCGAAGAAGTTTTGATAGTAAGTGATTGCGGCGCTGTCCATGGCACTAATTGAATTAGTAGTTTCACGCCCGACTCAGAATTGTCTTAGTTATGAATAGAACACCACATCACCTCTTGTCTCCTGGGGCACGTAAATGGTGACTCTGAGTATATAATGGAGGGTTGATGGGAAGCACAGTAGTCCCACGAGTCCTACAGAAGTGTTAATACCTCCGTAGTTTGTAATAATGCAATTATTAACTTAGTTGAAAACTTGTAAGGTGTCGAAGTTGGATTAATTTGAACATGCGAAAATATTGTAAGTGTTTATCTGCAGTTTGGGTTACACATTACATCAGTTTTCTTTGTGAAAAGTGTTTTTTATTAATAGCATGAGTAAGCAAAACATCAAAAACTCACTATTGTTTTAGCGAATCCTTTCAACTTATCTAAATTATGCTAATTTACTAGCAAGGCTTGGGTTCGCATCAAAAGTGCAACGACAAACTTTTCCTGTAGTTTCCCACTGTGGTTTGAAATTAAACCCAACCTAATTCATTTTATATTTTCCGAAAGTTGCATTCTAACGTAAACTTGTTTGAATTTCACCCGTTACGGGAAGCTCCCGCATGAAAAAAACAGTTAAAATGTAACAACGGAACGTTTGGTAAAAATGTGTGAAAACAAAGTAAAACTGTGTTCTGCTAGTTGTTATTTGAAACGGCGATCCAAACATGTTATCAGAATTGCCGTATCTATCTACCTGTCTGGAATATCGATATATACTTATTTACACATCCAAATGTAAGTGGATTTTTTTGGAACATCGCAAAAAGAAATTGGCAAATACACTGACGTCTTCTAGTTTAAGGTGGACGCACACCAAGAATCGAAAGAAAAGAAAATAATTGAATTTAAGAATTACTTGTATGAAATCCTATAACACCTCGCACACTAATCCGCGTCGAATCGGACGAATAGATGACGTCTTATGGATGAGAAAAAAATCTTTCGGCGCGGATAAGTGTGCGTCCACCTTAAAATGGAATCTTGTTATATTCGAAATTTGATTTGAATAACTGTCACTGTGACAATTATTGAAATGAAATTCCATTTATTTGTTTACAATTTTATTATCAAGCCAGTGTCTGTGTAGGTGGTATTGTTGACAGAAAAGGAAAATTTTGTACAGTAAGTTAATTCAGGCCACAAATGAATTAGTAATTGAAATGATTAACAAATAAAAGGGATGATCTAATTGAGTTACCTTTGATCATTGGGTGAAAAGCGGACAGCCGCGTTTGCGGTTACATGAGGTGTGTGAACCTATTTATCTGACAATTTATTGAACAGTGAATATTGATAAATGATGTATATGTATGTACCTATATGTATAGTGATCATTGGTGTTCGTTCGTGTAAAATGCTTATTATATTTTGATTACGCAAATTTGTAGTTATAATGAACTAGCTGTTCCTGACTTGAAGTATTTGTGTGAGAGAAAGGAGCAGCGTTTTTGCTATTCTAGACTATAATCTATCTCTGTGCCAAATTCCATCCAGAACCGTTCAGGCGTTTTGTTTCTGTTCTAACAAACACCCATCAATCGAAACTTCGCATGTATTATTAAGTAAAAACTATTATAATGATATTACGGCAAGTATGGTTTTTAAAACACCGTGATAAATCTTTCGTATTTAGTGTTTACCATCAATAAATAAATAAAAAATATATAAAATAAGTTTAGTACCTACGTAGGTGTAACGTAGCCATAGCAGAAACAAAATATGAATTCAAAAGAATAATTATCTCATATAAAAGATCAAGCTTATTTGCTCATAAAATATTAAAACAACGTTAAATAAGAATTTAAAACAATGCCTGAATGCGAAGTGTCAACGGAATGTCGGCGGTATCCCAAGCCGAGGTGAAAATCGTTGTGCCTACCTCTCGCCATTTTGAAGCCATTATGTGTTTATCATTCATTATTAATTTGCGGTGCCTTTCTCTACAGAACTGTACAGTTGTGTGTCCAAAACACATTGGCTTAAGTCCACTTGAAAATTAACAGTGTTTGTTTTTGTTCACTCTGATCCTTTGGGGTCACTAACGAACCGCGTTAGAATAAAAAGGTATTATTTGAAATGGTTAAACTTAAGTGTTAATTACTTGTAGAGCGGTTGTTTAAGTACTGCTAATCTTTACATAGTTTAAAACAATGTCGCTCCCACTATCTGGATGCTGAGCATCTATCTTTTAAACTGCGCAACGGATTTCAATGCAGTTTTCAGCAATAGATAGAGGGATTCAAGAGGAAGGTGTATGTAAATTGCAAACGTGCGAAGCCGGGCGGGTTCACGAGTGACGTTATAAAAATAATATTTAGTAGCTGGCCTTTGTTAAAAGTTTCCACCATCAATATTGCAAATCTATTCAGTCCGTCAGTTTGAGTATTGTAAAATAATGAACACGTATGTATTTTTTGCCTGTAAATCATTGAATACCTATTGACAAACATAAAACGCATCAAAACTCCCGAGTTTTGATGCGTTTTATCTTTGGGGCTCAAAGTGTCAATTATACTACGACTTGACGAGTTGAACATTTTAAAAGCATCCTAGATTCGCCAAAGAACTTCTAGCGGAAACTGATTTCTCTGTTTGTTCTGATTTAATTCATTTTAATTTTATCTTTTCTTGACATTAATACTAAATTTATGTAAATATGGAATTTTGACATTATAATATCAGAATATACGTATACATATTTTTCAATTTATAAAAATTGATAGATTATGCATGCGCATTAATTACATAATTTGTATTGATATTGAAATATTTGTACGCCGATACTTACGGCTAAACATGTTTGGACTTAAACAAAATAATTTCTTGTATGCTCTTGTGTGTATACAATGTTTAGACAAATAAAGCATCTTATCTACCTTATCTGTCAATTTTGGTTTTCGTAACAAAAGAATAATAAAAAGGCGCAAATATTTTTTGATATTAATGATACTGATGACAAAAAAAACTAATTAGTACCTACGTCAGTACGTAGGTACTAATTAGTTTTTTCTTGTCATCTTCCCTATTATTGTAGATAATTTAACCTAAGTTCTTGAATCGAATTTCGTACTTAGCGATCTGGACAGCGCTGTCATTTGCCTTCTTTAAGTCCTGGGGCCTAATTCTGCTATTTTAATAAATTCGTCACTCCAACACGATTCCATTCTCATCCCATTGTCATTTTGCTTAAAGTTCGTAATCTGCTAAATTCACAATGGTCGGTCGATGGTCTCGTAATAAAATTGTGTTTTAATGGCATTTTCGTATTGCCATTATTATTAAACCATTCGTAAAAATGGTTTTCGCAATCAACTACTAAATACGAACATTTATTCATGCCAGATTTCATGTACGAGATTAATATTCTATGACATTTCTTTCAATGGAGTGTCAGTGGTTGTTCATTGAGAAGTCATAATGGCGCCATTATGATAGTAAAATCAACAAACTTGTCAAAATTTGACAGAACTTGATCATTATGAAATCAATGATCGAATACTCTGACACTATTCTAATAGCAGAATCGAGGCCCTGGAAAGGTGAGCAGATAATTTTGCTCGATGGCAGGAGACACGATGATGTCCTCAGTAGAAGTTTCGCGCAATAACAAGAAATCCTGTGTCTGTATAAAAAGAATAACATCTAGAATTCAAATTGACGATTTCAATGAAACGAAAACGATAGAAAATAGAATTTCATGAAAGTTGTATGAAAATACCTATCTCCTAAAATACAATGCTGCGATTAGATTCTAGACTGCTAGCGCGACCCACTTTACAGCTGAGAATACAACCACTGTAGAAGATTAGTCTAGCCTCTCAAATCATGGCATATCGCGTAAAAATAAACAACCTAACGCGAATAAAATATTTCAAAGGGAAATTATATGAAATCGAACGATCGTACCAATATCCTTATATTCTTTTAATACTTACTGTAGTATGGGTGTGTATATTTCTCCGTAGGCTTGTACGAAAATATTGTTGTTTATAAAACAGACGGTATTTGCCTTTTTATTAGTAGAAAATAATATCCCCTTTTAATAAAGCAAGCAAAGATACAGCCAGCATTATTTTTATCATAACTATTATGTTTGAGTTTGTAGTCTGGCGTTCCTTATTCTCCGCGAATATAGGTACATCATGGTAATAATGTGTTTTAAGTAAATAAAAACTAGTGATGTGTTTGTATTCACAACAATGACTCAACTGTAAATAGTCCCACCACATTTTATTGATTTCCTTATCAATATAGCAATGTCATGATACGCATAAATAAGCTGTGTAATACTTTAGGTACTGAACGCAAAACCAAATGAAAAAATATTATGATGCATGTGCTTGTGCACCTTTCTTAAACCATATTTTACTTTTTCATAAAACCCGCTGGCTGTATTGGTCACGCTTTTGCCCTCAGAAATCCTGATAAGCACTTACCTATATGTATATATACATTATATACTATATGTGTTGTAGCTACTCTGCAAGGAAAAAGATCGAGAGACCCGAAAACAGACATGGCGTCGCTCAACCGACCTTGACATGAGCGTCCTTAACTTGTCCCACCAGGAAGGCTTACACAAAAACAAATTGCAATAGGTCGGAGAATTTAAGCCGACAGATAAATTGAAAAGAGGAAAGCCCTGTGAAATACTTGTTTCATACGATAAAATCCGATAGTCCTATAAGTTCTCTTCAATGCAATTTTCCTAAAACGTTGTTGCAAGCGAGATCTTGAACACTCTATAACATTTTTATACCGTATGTCTATAGGAAGAGGAGTGGGGAAAACGCTTTGACTCTTTATAGGGCCCTCAGAACCCCTTAGCTCCTTCCCTCTTATCAAATGCTTTTTGCCTTAGCCACCCTGATTGTGACGAGAGTAAGCGCTCCCAATCGTATAATAATGAGTTCTGATGGAGAAATTTACGGCAATATTTTGGCGAGAATCGAATATAGGACAGGTGGTTCTATGACCGTTTCTATGATCACAAAATACAAATAATAGATAGTTAATAAGGAGAAATATTAACACTGAAAATACTCTCGAGTTTCTAAATAGCTGTAACAATAACAAGGATTATTTTACGAGTGGAATAATTTTTATAAAAGGTACAATAAGAAGCCGTACTCGCTCTGGGTCTTATCACGCCCGATTTTTCCTTATTGCGTACGAAAAAATATCTGAAGTGTTGCAATTTTTTTATTAAAAATGTTGTATAGACAACCGACGCTATTGTTACTTTAGTCATTTCCTCTCCCATCTCACGGGCCTTGTGAAGGGCCCCAAACGCGGAATTAAATTTAAATAATGAACTCAAAATTATTTGTTGAGCTACGTTTATTTCTATAGAAAATGTTGATAAATATCAGAAAATGACATTTAATTAAGTCGTTTTGCTTTACAAAGGTTTTCCCTCAAAATGTTTTCCTTTTTATGTTGATATTTGAGGCGTTTATGAGGTAAGGGCTGTCGTTAATGATATTTCACCTAATTACCTACTTAAAGTAATTACGTATTGTTTCATGGTTCAAGTACTTTTTGCGAAGTCAGTAGAATTCATCAAAAATCCAAAATTTCTTCAACAATTCTTTCGCGTCACCTGTCCACACGTATTGATGTCGTCCATTTATTCCTGTTCATCCATTTATTTTTGTGTACACAATGTATAATATATGATACGAAGTGAAAAGTTTGCTCTAGCGAGGGAGAGACCGCGGTTATGAATCTAAGATGTTTTTCATGTAATTTTGATTTATGCTTCGGAGGCGTTGGATCTGAAGGATACGAGAATCTCACGACCCTTTTTACTTTCCGCAAAAACTCAAGATTATGACTGATGCTTGTATCTTAGTATTGATGCTTTGTTTGTTGTCTTCTGTTATTGACTACATCTTTAACTCATTTGTTCATGTCATTCCTCCTTTCCTATTTTAAATACATTATAAACTATGTATGTAAGTTTATCAGAGTACCACATTTTGATTCAACGTTTCCTGAATACCTTGGTTAAGGCATTCGGTCCAATAAACTCACTCAATGCTATAAAAAACCTTACACTCACTTCACAAAAAGAAAATAGCGAAATAGATTAACATCAAAGGAATCAAATAAATAGAAAAAAACTAAAAGCGCACCGCAGTCTGTGTAAAAAGAAATGACAAATACTCTGCTCTTATTCGGTCTTATATGCACATGAAAGTCCTTTATCCTTTTTAAATCTGCAATGAATTTATTTGTGAGAATATTCATTACTCTCATATCGCATGGTTCGATTCATTCAATAAAGGCAACTTTATTGAATTCCTTTCTAATTAGTTTCCAGCGGTTCTTTTGAAGTCTACAGACTTGCAAAAGGGGTTTCTTATTAAGCAAATTATTTACGATAGATTCATTTCGATGAGAAGAGAGACTATTAAACTCAAAAAAGAAATAAAGCTTTCCTTAATTGCTGTTCATAGCAATTAAAAAAGTTTTCGTAGGCTTGTTTATTATTATAAAGTATTTGATGTTGGCACGCCGCGCCGCGCCGGTGGCTATGAAAGCACGCGGCTTCGTCTCATAATTTATGTGGCGAATTACGTTTATCATAACGCGTAATACCATAGGCCCGCACACTCCTCGTTAATATCATATTTATATCGCTCTATGGAAATTCCGGTCGCAAGTAATTAAATTTCAAGGCAATAGGCATCGTAAATTAGGCTGTTTACATGCAGCCGAACGTCCCGTTTATTAATCCCGACAATGCAAATATTTATCCTACATTTGTGTCCGGGATGAGCACGCAAACTATCGATTGTAAACTTGATCTTAGCCTTGTTAAGTCATGAATACTGTATACTGGACTTAGTTGCAGTGTCCGCAAAGTAGGGAGTATGGCCGAACTTTGCGGAATGTGATAAGTTTACGGACAGTGCATTAAGTGAGCTCGCATTATCCGAAGTAGTTTGTTACTTAAGTGGTAAAAGGTTTGTGTTGTAAGCGTTGGGAACACCGGTCAGATGAATGCGATGCGCTATCGACTCGCGTATTTATACTCGTAGAGGGAGGCTGCGGGATGCGGACATAGACCAGACAGACACGCGGCGTCACGCGCCCCGCGGGACACTTCAGCGATCTTTACATTGTCATTGAAAAGCTTTTTGGTGTAAACTTTAATACCATAGATAATAATTCAGAGAGGTGAATGGATAGTTTCCAGTAAACATGGTCATTTTTTCATTTGAAAGATTGCTTTATGTTGGTTTTTTGCATGAGCTGCTGAGCCGCGCCACTTCGCTTGCGTCACATAAGAGAGAGAGGGTTAGAGAGTACCTATAATACAATTCTAAAGGAGCTGAAACTTTCTTTGTTTTATCGGTTTTAAATAAGTTAAAAAAAACCATCATACATGATTGCTGCGTAACTTTTACACGCCCGCAGTGCGAATTCTTAACAGGAATAAATTTTCTGCTCTGCTCCTGGTTCAGATTTTTTATGGTATGGATTAACGCGTTCAACCGTTGTGAGCGTTCATCTAATATATAAAAATCTTGTGCCACAGTGTTTTTTATCCAACAAATTCAAAATGAACAGAATCAAATCGTTAACAAAACGGAAGCTATGCCTGAAAGCCTACACTATCATGTTAATCACCACGGAACAGAGAAAAAAAGTTAATCACTATCTCGAAGATACAATGACTGTTCCAATGTTTGCTCTATGAATGTCATAATTTCGGACTTCGCTTGTTTATTATTAATTCCTTTCTTTTACACACTTATACACAGTGACATTGAATGATTTGACATGAATTCTTATTTCAGTATTTTGTTATTAGTTTTTTTTTAATTGTCATTGACATTTACTGATTTGACATTAATATGTCGCCGTAAAATTGTCAAATACGTTATATTGTAATATCTCTAGCGATATTGTAAAAACTCTTAATATTGTCAAATGAACATACTGCTTACAACAAAACGCATTATTTTTCGTGAAATGCATGCGATGGTAATCAACTCACGCGGTGTGGAGGGAAGGAGGGGTCCTTGCCCAGTGGTACAACTCTCATGAAAAGATATTGTACCATTCCTGAGAAATACCGATTATTATAACCTAACCTTAAAACACTTTATATTCCCCTAAAAAGCGTAGTCGACGGAGCCCTGCTTCGCGGGGCACCTATTTCCGAGTGCAGGGTTTAAAGGAACCTAACTAACCTAACGCCCCAAGTCCCGATTATAGGGGCAGAGATACTTCCGTATGTTCAGTTGACAATATCGCTAGAGAGAAACACGTTATATTGTAATATAACGTGTTTGACCATTTTACGGTGACAAATACATAATTTAATTACTTAAGTTTTTATTTTATGAATGTGAGATTTTATGATTTCTGTGATTTTTATTTTGACAATTTTTTTGAGATGTATTATTAATTTTATTCGATTATTGCGAATGTGGGGACCATGTGAGTCACATTTTTGTTTGTTTGTTTGTACCCACAACTGTCTGGCAGTTTGAGTACTATAAGCGACCTACCCAAATGTCCTTGGTATTGTCGTGTTTTTCTGGTATTGTTTGTCGTTTCGTTGAGCTCCTTAAGTTATAAATCGAGCTACACGATAACCGAAAAATGCTTGCCCTGGCTGGACAGGTCCACTCAAACCTGTGTGGTTCTTTCTCAGACACTAATCTGCATAGTCCTCATGTGAATTGAGCATGATTATGTCTGGACTTCAAAGTGACAAATATGACGTCAAAAATTGGTAGATATGACTAATTAATGAAAGTAAAACATTTGAATTATCGCATCAGTTTAAACCGTACAGCAGTTATTACAAAACTAACCACCGCGCTTTGATTTAACACAAATCTGAAAAGCAGTGTCAGTTCTGCGTATAATATTATAAGCTAGGAGAGTTAGGGGGCGCGCGGGGGAACGTTGGGGCGCGCAGGGCGGCAGTCAGCGACGCGCCGCGCCCGGGCCACCCGCCCGTGTCCCGAGCTTTACGTAACGATGCCGCCGAGCTGATGGCCGCGATCGTGTGGTGGCTGGCGGCCACCTGCCTGCTCCGCGCCGCCACCGCCGGCAACCCCGACGCCAAGCGCCTCTACGATGACCTGCTCTCCAACTACAACAAGCTCGTGCGGCCCGTCGTCAACACCACGGACGTGCTGCGAGTCTGCATCAAACTCAAACTCAGTCAGCTCATCGACGTCGTAAGTGTTACCCTATGTGTACCGTCTCAAGTGCCCCACGCCGACGAATCCCCTGTGTAAACATTCGGACAGACACACGACTCTGGTATGTATGCCCACCAGACTGACCTACATCCAGGACAGACGAGGGTGCAGTGTGGACGCATACCTTGCTTGCACTTGCGCGTCGCATTTGGAATTTAAATAGACGTGAATTGCATCAACGCCTCAAGCTGCGACCCAGTTTCTTCAAATACTTAGCTCTGTTAGAATCATTTGTCACTGGTGATAATGGGTATATAACGTAGCAAGTGTCTGTTCACACCTTCTCCCCAGCAACCCAGGCTAGGCGCCCCTCTGTCTCCCTCCTTATGTATTTCAAATCAGATCCCATAAATCACCCGTATAAAAGGAATTGTATTTCTTTCGATATTTATTCAATCCTCCTTCTTGGCCATAATCCTCACGAGTCTTTTGTTGAGGTAATTACCTACAATTCGTTGGTTCTGTGTGTAATGTATAACGTGTTATATTATTATGTAAGCAGTAAAAGTTATGGCCAGAATTATGTGAAGTCATTATAATTTCCAAGCACCTAATTACTTCACACATAACGTTTTGTTTAAGTGTACGCACTTTATAACATTATATTGCAAGAAAGTGGAAATGTTTTTCCGAGGAATCAGCTAATATAATCAATCAAGAAACTATAATCAATCATGTAAAGTGCCGGTCGTTAAACTATGTACATACATTTGTATATTGTTCCCGCTCTTATGTCACGCTTTTCATTCTTATGGGGGCTTTCAATTTGACTGATAGAATGCATGGTGGTTTGAAGAAAATCTTACTGACAGTTATTAATTTGTTGAGAAGTTGGAAATATCAAAGAACGATTCTTGCAATTTATGTATCCTGATTTTAATATTTATCATTGATAAATAAACAGATTCTTCCGATTGTTAACATGCTTATCTACACTACTTTAATTTACATATGGCATGTCGCAAATACGAATTTTGGAATCCAGGATTATCTAGGTCAATGTTGACATAAACTCGCACACGTATCTAAGTATTAAAAGCTTATTTATAATGTCTATCAATAAGTGTCAATTTTATGTACGTTATGTCGTTGCCTGCCTTTGATTCTCCATTCTCTTTTAGCATAGGTATTGCGTTATTAAGGCAGGCTTCACCTGCCTCTGATAATATTTTTGAAGGTCACAGTATAAACATTACTACTAGCACACATGCATTACTGCACTACAGCACTACATCATCTGCCTAGGCTTTTCTGAAATATCCTGAGATTCAGTTTCCATTCTAAGCAAATGCAGCTGGACAATATTTAGCGTATTTTACTCGGAGCGACTGCCTGTTTGACCCCCATACACTATTTTATGGGTTCACACGATACTCTATAAAAATATTGGTTCTCAGACTTTTGGACATCTTACGACCGGTATCAAAAATACTAAATGATATTACTCAAAAGATGCAGACACTATTTGCTGACGAAGCGAAGTATGAATATTTACTCATACACGACTAAATATTGACAAAGCGAGCAGAAGTAGAGTTTGCTTCTTAATAAATAATTTATTTTACAAAGCACCTATGTTTTTTTAACGAAAATCAATTATTCATAAGCGCCTACCGCAGCCCAATGCTGTACTGAAGTAAATGAGAAAGTCTTTGAGCGGTCTCTCACCGGAAATTAGCAAACTGTACCACCGCCTACAATATCTGCCAAGCCTGTGACCGCATAGTCGATATCAGCAGTAACAGGAGCGAATTGACCGCTATTATTACGAACACGTCGACCAAGAATATCGAATTCTGGACGCAGATGCCGACGGTGGTTTGCATCATTTGCACCAATCACGGATTAGGATGGCATGAGATTGAAAACAATGGCGGCCGGGATTTGACAGGGTTGGTTAGACTGCATGGAGGAGGAGATAATACCTCATTATAACATCGATATAGACGGAGAATCTTGATAGTTATTTCTGGGTATCTCTTCTGCTCGTGACTTTTCCGTGTCATATAAACATTGCGAGGAGACTTAAATTATGGCACCCGGTGAGAGTATAGCTTTACATCAATAAACGATTTACCTCAATCGGATGAGTATGAGGCTGTCTGTTGTCCGCCCGTATGTCACAGCCACTTTTTTCTGAAACTATGCTGTTGAAACTTGGTAAGTAGATGTATTCTGTGATCCGCATTAAGCTTTTCACACAAAAAAGGAAAAAATAATAACCCGACACTTAGAACTGAAACTAAAAAACATCAAATTCATACGTGTTATTGAGGTTTCTAAAATCATTATTTTTTCTAAACTAAAAAGTTTGCGCGAGAGACTTCTAAAACAAGAGATTAATAAAACAAAAAAAATATGTGATATACATTACCATATAAACTTCCACCGAAAATTGTTTTGAACGAGATCCAGTAAGTAGTTCTTTTATGACGTACGTCATAAATCGTAAACCGCAATTTACCTTCCATTTATATTTGTTTATATTTACATCGAACTACAAGATCCTTTATATTATGTTACTTGCTGCTACAGAACCCTTCATGGTCGAGTCCGACTCGTACTTGGCCGCTTATGTTAGTTTGATTAGCGCAATCAAACAAACAAAAAACCCATTCGATTTTGACCCACTCTTGAATCTTATTTCACAACAAAGAGATTTAAGAAAGGAGATCATTCACTTTGTTCTATGATTTGGGATAAAGAAAGTCGGCGGCTACGAATGAATTATATTGTATTTTATGAATTTTATAAATGTTGGCAGGAGTGGAAATACTTATTGTGGCAATGCTGTAATGTATTCGGGATAAAGATGTACAACGATATCATTATTAAAACCCCTAACACAAAATTAAACTTTTTTCTATAATTTCCTGTCATTACTTTCCAGAATTTGATCCTTCTTAGCATATTATTAGTGATAATACAGTGTGTTTTTTTCCAAATCAAAGGGTTCGATTCCTGGGTAGGAAAATTGTGTTTTCTATAATCTAATGATTTATTTTTAGTGTAAATCAAAATCAGAAATAGTGAAAAATGCTCAAAGGAGTCTCGTCGCATCCTTTGAGCATTTTTCGCTATTTCTCATGACTTCGGATTTGCCGACCCATCCATCACCCACTTGAAAAATTCATCGTATATCTCCGAATCCAAAAAGTTTTCGACTTTGACGCTATAGTAAAAAAAATGCGTTACATGTGTGCTTTAGAAATGTGTAATATTATAGATGGCCGCAAAAAAAAATTACTCCCAAACTGGATGATCTCATTTATTTAAATGTAATTATTGCTCTACAAAAATATTAAAGATGTTAATCTTACAAAACATTAACAATAGATAGCCTTCTGATTTGTTGAGCCAAAGCGGATGATGGTACATAAACAATATCTGACAAAGAACATGTAATAATATTTGAATGGAGTAATAAAGAGGTATTGCATTTTTCGTCACAAATAAACATATTGGGAGGGGAGAGTGAGAGACAGATGAAACGTGTAATATCCCCAGACGACGACGGATGGACATGAGCATCAAGCTGTCTGTAACTTACTATTGATACGCCGTCTGAGTTTTTTCCCTTTAATCAATATCGACAGAACGTCTCAAGACTATTTCTTTCATGCTACTAGCTCTACCAGATAGTTCTTTTTAACATTGTTGCTAACTACCTCAAGTTTACAACAGCGTGCTGAGGTAGGAAATTTATTTATCTATTCAGTCGGAAAAGAAAGTTTTCCCGTTGCTCTTTTGGCTTAAGATTTACTTAGGTACCATACAAGAAGAATCTGAGTTAGTCTACACCACATGATTAAGTAAAATTATTATTTATTAAGAGACAATAGAAGCAGATTTACTAACGCGGTTAAGCTAATAATGTGGCCGACGCACCGCAAACGTTTTGTCATTAGGGTCTCAGGTCAGGCGGCTATAGGCGTCAGTATCGCAGCGCCAATCCCTGAACAATGGCGGCGACGCCGACAGCCGTCATCTCGGCCACACGTGACTCCAACACAACGTCTACTCACGTCCGCAGATAATGGGCTTATTCATGAATTCTACCATACGGATATTATTATATACCTTTCTGTAACTTTAACGGGAAGTAACGAGATGACCCTCATTTGAGCGAGGACGATAGGTTCGGAAAGGGGGCTGTAAACTTTTGTGAAGTGCCACAAACATACTAAAAACAAAGTTTACCTACTAACCGTGACTACGACCCTGTATGTAAAATTATGATTCACTCTTTGTTGTTTTATAAAAATGATTTCTAAAACACAACAGCACTTACCTCCTTTATATTCTTTAACTTAGAATTCAATTATGTGTGACAACGAAACAACAATTAAAGTGTCCTGCGACTTTTCTTCTGGGAAATCAGAACGTGTTTGGTTTCACGTTGCTAATAAGTTCGCAACCATGGCAAACTTTGTTGGTTCAAGTGAAAATGAAAAAAACAAAACAGAGTCACAGGACACGAGGTCGTCGGTATGGGGTCACATGAACTTTTATGTTTATGTTGCGCTCACAGATTGTCATCATAATCATCATCATCATCAGCCTATAATGTTCCCACTGCTGGGACACGGCCTCCTCTCAATGAGAGGGAATGGGACAGAGATTGTAGATTAGGACAATTACTGTTTAGACCGTCCAGAGCTTTTGAAGTCGACAGGTGGCTAGATGTAATTGCCAATTATGATATTTTGTGTAATTTTCTGTTAGCAAAAACAACTAACCAACTTTTCCAAGTATTGCTTGCCTAGAATGAAATGGATATTTTCTGTCGCGCGTTCGTTTTTCCATGAAACATGTTTTTCATGTTTCGAAGAGACCGATAAATGTTTAAAAGTCACGTTTGCTATCGTTTTTTCATCCTATACACCTGTCGCCAATTCCGAACAGGCTAACCACAGGCAATATTCTTTGAGATCAATTCTAGGGACGTGAACAAAATTGTCTTTTTTGCAGAAGCCGTTTCTGAAACCGAACCGCTTCATAATCTCGGATAGACCAGATAAAATAAAAAAGACACAGGATATTGTTTGACATTATCTGCCACATACCTAAATTATCTTGGGTTTATTTTGGAAATTGCTAGTGAAAGAGACCATCGATATTTCTTTATACCTAAGCTGATATAGACAAATTATCATAGCTCTTAGATACATGTATAATAGTATTCCACAACCACTATAAAGTTATTTCTTTGAAAGCACTTTGACTTGCTCCCCTTACTTACTTAAGTTCAGAAAGTTCCTGCCCAGCTAGCTAGGTTTATCTTTTATGTTTGAGGAAGAATTACCAAGAATTACCAACGTATTAATATATTATATGTGTAAAATTTTATGAGAATCGTATCAATTGTCTGATAGTTTTTTGATCGTTTCATTCTACCTTTTGGAATTGATGTTCGTGTGATCTTTAATTGACTCTTCTTTCTACAAGTAATAGATTTACGATAACTCACGTTTCCAAGTGTTTCCATTGCCAAGCATTGAGTTCTATTAAAATTGTTATTGCGAGAAATCTCTATACGTGGAGTACATTGTCAATAGTAAATTCTCGTGAACTGTTGTTTTGTGAAATAAAACTGATAACAAAACTCTTTTTCCAGTAAAATGTTTTAAAACGTGCGTTTTGAAGTTATGAATAGCATCGTTTCCGTGTAACCCCATTAAAGTTATCAGATTTTTTTTGCCAGTCAAGCGAAAGTTAAAAAATATAACAAATATATTTCGTATACAAAACCAGCAAGCATTTATATGCATCGTCGCGCCAAATAAAGACATTGTCTACATATGTATGTAAATTAAATTGAATTTGTAATGCCGTGTAGGTTTTTCGATGAAATATTTCGTTTATTTTCTTGACATATCTCTGACTTTAAACACATGTTAGGGTCAAAAAGTTTTAGCACAAACAAGCCCCTTTGGGTATTTTATTTGGTAGCTACGTGTATAGTCAAAGTTAATCAAAATAAAAGCCGACTACGCGCCTTTTGGTTCCCGACCTCAAATAGGTCAGAAGGTCACAAAGGAACCTATTAACTTTGTCACAAGACCGTAATTTGTCTGAACATATTTGAATGGATATTCCCCGTAATGAGTTGTACTGAGAATAGACTTGAAGATTTCATTCAATATAAAAGCTTTATTAACTTATTTTTTGTAATCAATTACAAATTGGTAACTGGATTTAAATAACTAAGTATTACGTAGCTGTTTGCTGTTTCGTTATATAACAAATCGTTTATATTTCCGTTGTTATTGTTCTACGCTCAATGAGATCGGATACCCACTCAATCACTTTCACTGAGTTTTTGTTTGTTAGTTGGTGAATGATTAAGCAGTCTAATAAAGGGCACAAACCTTCAGCAATAACCTTTATTATATTCAACACTAGCTTTTGCTCGCGGTTTTGCTCCCGTTATGTACGGAAAATAACCAACGGGAATGTTTAAAATATAGCCTATAATACTCGTGGATAGAGTAGGTTTCTGTTAGTGAAATAATTTTCGAAACCTGATCAGTAGTGCCAAAGGTATGCAGTGCGGTGGTAATCATGGATCTGGCCAATGGATCTTGCAAGTAAGAATGATGGATTCTCAGTAGATCCATATCTTGAAATCAGTATCCAATGAGAAAAATAATTCCCACTAGGTCCATCATGGATCTGACCAATGGATCTTGTAAGAATGATCGATTCTCAGTAGATCCATATCTTGAAATCAGGATCCAATGAGAAAAACAATTCCCACTAGGTCCATCATGGATCTGGCCAATGGATCTTGTAAGAATGATCGATTCTCAGTAGATCCATATCTTGAAATCAGGATCCAATGAGAAAAACAATTCCCACTAGGTCCATCATGGATCTGGCCAATGGATCTTGTAAGAATGATCGATTCTCAGTAGATCCATATCTTGAAATCAGGATCCAATGAGAAAAACAATTCCCACTAGATCCATCATGGATCTGGCCAATGGATCTTCAGAGAATGATCGGGTTGTGTAGGTGGTATGAATGGGGAAGGTAAGGTAATGTATGGGATATCTTCGGAACTACCTAGTGATTCAAATCTAAAAAAAGAAATCACTGATATTATAAAGCTGAAGTTGTTTGTTTGTTTATTTGAACTCGCTTATCTCAGGAACTGTTGAAATGGAAAAAATCTTGTGTTGGATAGTCCATATATCGAGGAAGGTTATATGCTATATATCATCACGCTACGATCAATAGGAGCGGAGCATAAATGAAAATTGTTGCAAAACCGGGGAAAATTTATTCCTTTTGTGAGCTTTTTATCTCATAAGTGACGCAGACAAAGATGCGTGGGTCAGCTGGTAAAGTAAAATTATATTTATATCATGCATTTATATGAGCTATCACAATTTTTGGGAAAGAACTCGCGAGCGCAGTTTCGTTACTTTTGGAAACACTGGCAACAAAGATAGTGCAACCTTATTCATACCTTACGTGGAATGAAATATAATACGAACATAAACTGTAAAGCTCTCTAATCCCTTAAACTTTGCACCACAAGGGTGAGCACGGCCGACACGCAAACACAATTATGCCTACAGCGGTAGGCTTTAATTACTAATAAAGCAAAGCAGTGTCAGCTACTATTCTATACCACCTGACACAGCGAAGATATACAAAAGCGACCTATTTTTCCAGTAAGAGAAAAGAGCCGGAATAAATTGTCTACTGTTTTTTCTTTCATTAGTCTGAAAATGCCTTGCTCTAAAGTAAGGTTTTAAACGAAATATAAGTACTTGTTAGTGTATATTGCGAAATACGTTCTTTAGCAAAGCCTCTGAAATATTTTGATTAAACACAGTTTTCTCTGTTGTCGGAACCGTTTCGGCCGCGTCCCGTACAATGTTGGCTTTTAGTTTTGTAATACCTGTACAAACCTTACGTAGGTTTTATGTCAAGATTTTTAATAATGCGCGTCCTTTCTAGGGTTCCGCACCTAACGGGACCCTAAAATAAGCCTCCGCTGTTCGTCTGTCTGTCTGTCAGCTGGCTGTATATGATAATCCTTAATATGTAGAAAGTTCTTTTTTTTTTAAATAAAGGGTGTAAAACACCCCTTAACAAAGCCGAAAGGCTGTTCTCCCCGTCATTGCGATCATTTGTTTGTTCCACACCATACATGGGAACCTTTTAGTTACGGAGATATTGGTGGTCAAAGTTACAACTTTTTGACAAGTGTTTTTTTTTTTAAATACAAGTTTATTGGAATATTTTTTCTTAAAACACCTCTGAGATCTCCGAACTATTCAATTCATCCATCAGCACAGTTACATTGATTTGTACCACAAAACATGAATTTTTACCCCAAAAAAAAGTCGTTTCCCAGCAATATTTTTGCCTAAAGTTACTTAATTTTATGTACAGAACGCTTGGTTGACGGCTTCGTGATGAGGTGGTTTACACCCTGTATGTATTTCTATTGCCACTACAACAACAAATAATAAAAATACCCTACTACGGTGGTACGGTAGCCTTCATGTGTGAGTCTAACTCACACCCAGCCGGTTTCGTATTAAGAACTACATACTTTTATATTAACATTTTTTTGTTTATCTACTTACACGACATTCATGTTCTTTGTCCTTTCTGCTCCTGTATAACTGCCCACTTGGTCTATGTAGCAAAATTGTTTTACACACAATTAGGAAAAATGTTTTCTGTATACAAGTACATTTTGCTACATTCTCAAAACAATTTACGACGCCAGTACACGACCCTGTGCGCTGTGTGTATCGTTAACGAAACCGAATTACCTCCACGACAACTTCCTGCCTGACTCTTACCTTTACCCCGCTCCCTCCCTCTTTGTTTAATATTTTTTACTTACCTACGAAGGCACGTTTATCGAGTGTATTTATCACGTACTTATCGAGATGTCACAGCGAATTTTGCGTGAAATATTATCTTAGGAACAACTTTGAACAACATTTTAGCAAAGTTTATGTAGATTGATCAAACTCACTCCCCAAAAGTCAACTGAAACTGGGTTAAGTGGATAGGGCCGTATATAATTGAAAATAGGGATGTTCGGTGGTAATACCTATGTTTCACTTATACATGTAGACCTCACGTGGTCGACGTAATTTAAAACGGGGCCATTCCATGCATTGTACAGTGTGAAACCACGGCGGCTACTTTTAATTTCCGTCTTCGAGCGAGCGAACAACTCGGCGAGGAATAAAACAACTAACACATATCATGTTTCCCTCATTCACAAACCGGCGTGAAAATGCTAACATAGCGTAACCCTTACTTTTTATACGATTTTCATTTCCGCGTCGCCCGTGCACGTTCCGCGCTGGCCAGGAAATGTATTTTATTTTAGAAACTTTATATGAGTTCGTAGAGTTTATAGTTACAGTCCTGGACTGGAACATGGTGGATACTTGTAATGGCTTATCATAATTTGTGACAAAAATATAGATATTTTTGTAATAAATTGCTTTGAAAATGAACTCCGCTACATTGCGTACCTAAAAGCATTTTCCGTGGCTTAATTGGAGACGACGCAATTTATCTTCGCGGAGAATATTTTCTTTACTGTGGTCAGTGTAGTCGTCGGGGAAAAAGCAAACACAGGCAAAGTTATCCACACCTCTCTCGGTTGTCGTGTGAAAGAAATCTAATATCCTTTGGGAAAACACAGTCGGTGATAGCGCAGCCCGGTGGAAAATAAAATATTCACCGTCAGAGATTTCTTTAAGATAAAAGCGTCTTAAAATATCATCCGAAGAGATGTTAAGTACATAATAAAAATGATGTATTTACGAACGCTTGCTTGGTATATCTGAAGTGATAAAATGAAACTGTTTGAACGAAGTTTTGGCTTGACATCGGATATTTAAGGACCAAAAATATGGCAAACAAAGGCACAACATGTTTATATTACTAAATGGGAAAGATATTATGGGCCGTGTACTGTATGTATGGACATATTTTATGTATTTGGATACGTTTTGCTGCTCTCATGATGTGGCCAGCTTAATTGTTTCCAAAGAAATACTAACGTGTAACGAATGGACGTGCGCACGTGTACCGGCGTGTGATGTGGGTATTAGTATCAATATAAATATATTTCACGAAAGCAGGAAGTTCTTCTTCTTCTTCTTCGTGTCGATGCTTTCCCCTTTTTATTTTTAAATTATTGTCGACCAGTACTCTGCTACCTCGACAGCGTTATATTAAGCTATATTTTAGATATTACTTTGTACCCTATCACAATATTGTCCTGTTTAACCCAAGCTGGACTGGTAGAGAATGCCTTGTAGCATTAAGTCCACCTATGTACCATTTTGTACATGAAATTTAAATAAATAACGATGCGATACTTATTATACCTATTACATCACCAGTTCAAACTTTGATAAAGTAGATAATTCAGCTAACCGAGCCAATTAAAGTTTCGAAGTCACAAGCAATTGCCGCAACTTATTATCGGTTAAGCTGAAAGCTAAGTGTTAATTATAAAAGTGAATTATTCAAATTGCTACTCTAAATTATCATAAAATAGAAATTACAGTACAGATCTCTGAAAAGTTATAGTTACGGTCGAACAAGAAAGAAAGAAAAAATGTTTATTCGTCACAAAGTCATGACGTGCATACAATATTAATAAGGCAAACAAAGAACGCATTAATACAAACACAAACACTTAAACTTAAACCGAAAATTAACACAGCAACATTAACATAATTGTAAGACTAAACGGACAAAAAAAATTGCACGCCGTGAGTGCGACAAATAGGTTTACCACTCAGCATGATGCTGTGCTATGGGGAACCCACAGAACAGCGCTGGTTTTCATTGGTCACCTGTGAAAAACGTACGGAAGCCAATACAGCGATATTTGAATAAATGAGTATGTAACTAAAATAAAACAGATCGGACTTAGAGTATACAAAAATTAGCAAAAACATTTAAAATCAAAAATAAAGGTACAATAGGATACAGACTGCAGGCTGAACAAAACAAACACAATAACAAAGACATGACAGGTTTTTTTTTTGTCTCAAGCAACAAGCTATTTGGTTTACATTTTAACCCACAAATTACATTTGAAAACATGTAAACCAAATAGTTTGTTCGACCGTATATGCTCTGGGCGCATTTTTATGATCACTTTATCTTTCATTACGCCTCGATGGCTTGCTACTGCTAAGCCTGCTAAGCATTAGGTCCTGAATTCGTTCCCATGTTATCGGATTTTTTTATTATGAAGGTTTGTTCAGTACTTAGCAGCGTGACCCATGATTTGGGCACGGTCATTGCTCCCATAGAACAAAATAGGACTTTGAAAATACACGGTGAATTATAAATAAAAAAGCCTGCCAGAATTCTAATAGTACTGTTTGGCGTATTATTGTTCTTTTTTTGCGTATTTAAAACAGCCATAACATAAAACATCTAGTAAGCCAAACTGCTTATTAAGACATATGACTGAAATACAATCATACCCAATGTACCAAAACCTCTATCAAAATAATGTTTATCCGCAGACGAAACAAAATACGACTTCTTAGCGAAACAAAGGCGCAAAATGTTTATTGACAAAGTTCCGTAAGAAGACAGGGTAAGAGAACAAATGTCAGATAGGATAAGCAGACAGTGTTCGGTTAAATCGAGCCCCATCGCAAATGTTATGATGGATACCGGCCAACTGTCTCATTCGGGTGGCATAAATTGATATGTTTAACAATTTCCTCATAGTGTGTTTAAGGCTTTTGCGAAGACACAGTTCCCTCGATTCAATGGTTCGATTGCCGGGTCGAGCACGGTGATATAGGGATTTTTCATCAGGAATTTCTCAGAATTTGCCAGGCCCTTAAAGTATTACAGGCGTGATATTATGTAGACACGGTTTAAGAAAAGCGATTGATATTCTTGAAATAAATAAAATAAATAAGAATATCAGGACTACTTAGAAGCGTCCTCAATTTTAGTTTTTCCTCGAATTGTGTCATATTATTTTTCCATCAAATGGTTTCCACGATACCGTCATCTTTCATATTTTTTCCTCTGTATCTCACCTTGCCTAATATAATAGTTTATTTTGATACAAGTGGGGAAACTTTGTCATTACAGCTGAGGCGGAATGTTACGGAGCCGAGAACTGCAGTGACAATAATGCCCACGTGAACCAAACCGACGTTTTTCAATACATAGCAATATTGAAGACGTGGGTTTCGGAAGCAATAACCAATGACTAAAATATTTTTCGTTCTTTGTTTTTTTTATTACAACAAAAACGTTTTTTTTTCTATATGAAGTCGCTAAACAGCCAAAAAAAAATAGAAAATGTTAAACTTTTTTCGTTATCTTTTAGAAACAATAGCGTTTAATGATATTCTATTCACAATTTCAATATTCATAAAATATTAAAGGGCTTAAACCTTTGTTGTGATGTAAAAAAACAATCACGGCCATCTGTAGAAATAAAACACTATGTAAAAAATTAATTAAAAAATCCACGAGTTTGAAATACATTGGGTGCCTAATAGTAGTGTGATAAGAGTCTGTTTTCGGGGAAGTGTAATAAATCTTACTTGATGTCAATGTTTAATATTTCAAACCCGCATTACAGTAATGGCAGATGTATTTTGAAACGAGGTTCTTGGTAGGTGCTCTTCGTGAAATAAGCTTTTTGCTAACTTCAAGTACAAACCACGCTCAAGCTGAAGTTATCGTCGTTTTACTAACATAGCCATATCTACCTGTATCTACCTACTAACATAATTTGGACTTGTATAAATAATGTGTGCATAGTCTGAAATAAATATTTTTATTCATTCATTCATTCATTAAATTAAACTGAGCTTATTTCCTAATAATTCGAATACAATAAAAGTGTGTAAAGCTCTAGAATCATATAATTTTTTACCAAAACTACCTCCTTTAATAAGTAAAATCATTCCGAAACCACTCAACTACGACTAAATTAAACCACATAGACTCAAGTGCTTTTGAGTAACTTTAGTCTATCTGTGACTTACAAGAACATGTCGTAATATAAACGATAATAAAATGAAGAAGTAAATAAAGATTTTACGAAGTACTTACTAGCGACAAGTTTACGAAACTTTCAAACGAACGAGTAAAGAAACGTACATGTGAATAAAACCTAATTTAAGTTACAAAAAAGTCGCGAGGAAAAGAAGGAAAGTCGGCACATTTCAACGACATGTACTTTGTAGTGTCGTGCCTACAGTTTTAACAACAAAATGTTGCCGACTCCGCGGACTCAGTATCGTACTTGGAAAATTCAAGCGATACAAAACAGTGTTTCTGTTCGTCATGAATAATTCATTGTTGTTTAACATTATCGGAGTCGGGATTATCTATAAAGGACAAGGGATTGATTTGAAGGTGTACTTCAAACTTGAAAACAATAGGCAGATTATTATAAAGCTAAGACAAATAACGTTTTACAAGAGAGTTTGGGATCGCGTCTCGACAAACAGTTAAAAACTACGACAGTGAGGTATTTAATGATGATAAACCGAGATTGATCGACGCTATTGAAGCTGCCAAAACTGATACCTCAGCTCTGGACTGACTCAATTTAGATTGCCATCGACCCTGTAAGATGAAGATTATAATTATAAGGTTTTTTGCATGTTGGAATCAAACCTCCATTTATCGACAATGGCGCAGAAAACTTTGAATAAAAGCGACAATTTTCTTAGAATTTTCTTTAGAATCCAGTGAAATGCCGTCTTATAATCCTGTTCCAAATGATAAAACTTTTAAATTGAACCACTTGGAGTTCAAATATAACTTGGAATGGGAACCCTTCCGGGAATGGCTTAATAAAGCCACTTTTGGCTGCCTATGAAGTAATAACAGTGCTTTATTTATATTGTTACGCCAATAACTCCTGAAGGCAAAACTGTCGTTTTATACAAACCTCGATCTAATGACAGCAGTATCTAAGCGCTCCCTTTCGACGAGGTATTACTACGCCGCGCTACGCGTAGCTACGGCGTAGCAATGTTGCTACGAAACGTTTTATATCTGGTCAATAGTAATATTGACGCATGTTGCAGAACTGAAACACTCACATTTGTTAAAATAACAAAGTAATATCTCATCTTGTTGAAACGTAAGCTATTATTTTTCCAGTAAATAGCACAAATGCCTCATATTCAACAGATTAGTTCCCGGCGAATAACGGAATATTGTCTAACAGAATAATCTACTTACACTTTATCTGACGTCTCGCAGACGGGAAATGCTCGAGAGGAATCTAGCAAAAATACGAAGTAAATAAAAGTTCTTATTTATACGTGTTGTTGCTGATCAACTGAGTCCAAACTTTTAGTCAAAGGCGACAAAGGGATGACAGGAGAATGGGCACAGGTGAAAGTATTTTTTGCCAATTCTTTTGATAGTGTTGTGATTCTAGCAATTCCAACAATAGAGGATTATTCTGCGGCGGACTTTGACGTCTTCTTATATTATTTGATTCACCTCGTTTTTTACCGTTTCCTGACCGTATATCATATCTAAAGTAATATTATACAGAGGAAAGATTTGATGTTTTGTTTATTTGTTTGTTGTTACAAATTTAACTCAAGAACTCCTCCACCGATTTAAACAATTCTTTTACCATTAGAAAGCTACATTTTTACCAAGTTAGCCGATTTATCACACTAAATTTGATAAAATGTTAGGAAACGATTAAACACAAAAAAATAGTTAAAGTTACTTAGAACCATTTAGTTAAAAAAATCACAGCTTACATATATGTATAAAAAAAGCTTTCGGAAAACATAGGACGTCGGCAAGAAGTTCCACTCTTCAGCAGTAGATACGCATAATAAATGAGTAAGCGGAATACTTGTGCGTATAGGCGGAATAAACCATATAATATAGACACATATCTATCCTTACGTCGCGTCGTCAGATGATGGAATGGGCTTCGGGGAATTAAGCCATGTAATTCCAACGCACACTCCTGGAAATGTATCCGATAAAATACTGATAGGCACACAACTTTTACCAACGCAAATCCGCCAAAATGATTCCGATAAAACATTATATGACAAATGTTTAATTAACTTACTACTTTTGTGGTTTCTGCCAACGCTCATGGGGATAAAGCGTGCGTTTATGTATGTACCTAATTGCATATGATAATTTCTCCTGAAGCTCGCTAGGTTGACGATACTATATCGATACTATGACGACATAATCGCTGGAAATACCTGGAGAAGCACAGAATCGGGAACTGGGTGATGATGATGATATGATGCTAAACTAAATCCGAGCAATTTACTCGAATTAAAATTAAGAAATTTAATCAGCCACCAACCCACACTACGTATTGGTATATGGCCCATTTTCAGTCATAGAGAGGACGCCTGAGTTCCAGCTGTGCAATAGTTACAGGCTGATTTTACGTTATTTTAGCAACATAAATTATGAAGTTATGACGAGATTAAACTTTCTACTTATACACAATTATCCAACAGAGTCTCCAGAACCAGATCTACTTATACCTAATTTTCTCCAACAGAATCTCAAGAACCAGATAATGACCACCAACCTTTGGGTGGAGCAGTCGTGGTATGACTACAAGCTGCGTTGGGAACCCAAAGAGTATGGTGGAGTCCACATGCTCCACGTACCTTCAGATCACATCTGGAGACCAGACATCGTACTCTATAACAAGTGAGACCAAATCATGTCTATAAGCTTCTGATAAATACTAACGTTAAATATTGTTGTTTGATAAATTTTGAAGGTGAGACAGCGAATCGTAGGGCTTTTTACTGTTATTTTTAAGACAGGGTTCTGGGGAGCAATTCTCAACTTGTCCTTTAAGTAATCATCCCATTTAAAAGGCTCTCGTCTAAGTGATAGAAGTGTAAAACTTTTCAAATCAATATGCCTAATTTAACGTTGAGATATTGCTGAAAAAGTTTAAGTATTTGTATTTCAAAGGTATTTTCAGTAGCCAGCCAAACATTTCATCTGGATCCTAAATACTCAGTCACTTGTTACAAAACTCACCGAACGCTCGAACGAAAAAGCAATTTCATTTCGGTTACCTAAAAGAACAAGAGAAAAATTTTCAGGTATATTTTTTCTTAGCGAGCCCACATACTCGTCTAATTTCCCCGATAGCATTAACAGAGTTATAAGGAAAACTCCGAGATCTGCTCAAACTTAATATCCAAAGTAAATTTTTCGGGCGATTTGTTACCAATACCTTTCCCATTTCCTTTATATTTTCCAAGTTAAGGTGTAGGATCGATACGAACTACAAACAAGTCGGGGTTCACTAAGTTAAACTGTTCTAAGTTACTGCTGGAGAACCTAATAACGGAAGAGACGGCATCATTTACCGTGATTCTGTCGCTAGCTATATTGCCTCTAATGAAAACGAAAATGTGCTCACTACGAGGTAACACATGTAATTAACTTTGGATCGAGTTCGGAGAGAAACGGCCAAATTGGGCAATCATAATATGAAGGTGTAGAGATTAATATTGCAAACATCGTAAACGAGATTATCTTGTTACACTTTTCTGATGAAGTTATTTGAAAGTATGTCGGGTTATTTCAGAGTATTTTTACGTTTTCAGTATTTTTCTAGTGTGTGTGAGATATGCCTTGCATCCAAAGTGAAACACAAGTGTTTCACAAAAGAAGCTGAGAGCTACTCGGCCGAGCCCTGAGCTGTGCTCCACGATTCGTTGCCTTACCAGATTTTAAAAATGTACAAAATTAATACAGATGACATTCCATTTACACTTATTTTGTGCTAGTGCCCTTATGTTTTACACCTACACCATTGAACCACCCAACACAGACATCCTCACAAATACCCATAGTTACCAATTACTGAAAACAGATACTTATAAATTAAACGAGTAGTGTCAGAGTACTAATTGCATTGCATTCAATGTTAAACATAGGATCTTTTATCATGACGTGATTTCTATCAATCAAATCAATCTGTTCAACACAAATCATGCTTTATGCTTCTCAATGATCATACAAAAAAATTGGACCCAAATTTTACAACAAACAGTAACGATTCGTATAACTTATCTCTGAACTCCGAATTGTGTTAAGCGGAGCGAAAATAAGCAAATCCCGTAGCGTCTAAAGGACGAAACAAAGCCTGTAAACGAATCGTATTTTACTTACAGTACAATCTTAGCGATAAAGGCTCACAAAAGCATAGCATTGTCCCACAAAAACCAATAAACCGTGAATTCTGCGTTGTACCCAGCCTAATTGACGGAGGCCCAGAGATTACTGTGTCGCCCCTCTCCTCCTCCTTTACCGGCGTATATTTATCACTTATACCGAAATTATTTGAATGCCACATAAAAACTAGGATTTGCAACAACTGTAGTTGAGTTAGAATTTAATTCCATCCTTTATATTCAAACCATATAGCCACGATTTCGTTTCCGTAGATTTTATTAAGGTAGGGACTTAGCTATACAAAATATCACGTAGTCGTGGTAGAATAAAACTGTTGATAAAAATAAATGAAAATAACACAAGCAATATTATTACATTATGATTATGCTATAACAACAATTAAAATATTATACGAATTCAATAGCAATAGCGCTTTATCCTGTCCCAAACAACAATAATTCAAAAACTATGACTGTAACTTGTAAATGGTTTTCATAATACTATTACAAAGTTTACAACAAACGTGTTGTTTTGTTTGTGACTGTTGTTGACTGCTTGCTAAATAAAATTCCATGGAAACATTTTGCAATTACCTGTGTACTCTCGGGGGATAAACCTTGCGAGGTTTCAGGAAAATCAAGCCAACAAATACGCCTCCTTTCTCTCCTAGTGGGCTCCTTGCATCCTTTATCTTAGCACATCGATTTTCGTTCTAAGAATAAAATTTCCATTAAAGCCGAAGTCAGTTAATTTTGAACGTTCAACGTTTCAGCTTTGAAAGTATGGTGGCGCGGGTTCGTAATCCTTTTAGCTTAGACGATTACTTTTATTTAATTTGTTTAGGCATAATTTTTATACGTAATAAAATTTATCTTGGGCTATAAAGATTTTTTATTTGGAAATTGCTGAACGACTTGTTAATTCAAAATGTTCGTCTGATGAATAGATAGAGAAACTCTAATCATTACACGACAACTTTGAATTAATTAAATGAATTCAAAATATACTTTTCTAAAACGTTTTATAACTAAATTCGCTAAAACTTAATATCAGAACTCCTCAAGAGCCTCGAGTTACTAGTTCTACTTGTGTATTGTGCTCGTAGTTGGCATTCATTTTGTCGCAGCCGCCACCTTGAGGTGTCGGACTTTGATAAATGGCCGGGACAGCAATCGTTACTCATTTCCTGTCCCTTCCCGCGACCTGTGCCCCCACCCCCCTACCCCACCCCGTCCGCCTCGTCCCCTCTAATGTGCACATTTTTGCTTCCACCTCCAACCTGGAACACCTGCGATGAAGACCCTTTGAATGAACGAATCGCTGTGTATGGACCCCCGCGCTGTGATTTGTTAACCCTTATCATCGTGTTCCGCAAACCCCGTCCGTGTTTCATATTTTTGTTGTCATATTTTTTCCATTCTTTTATTGGATGTCTTCGTTTTCATCCACATCGTTTAAATATAAATTATAAATGATGCAATAAATATGTCCTTTTCTTTCGCTGTTAATGCATGCTCAATGTTGTGTTGTATTGTGTTAAATTAAACAAAGTATAATGATTGAAATTACTAAAACTTTTGTTATTAAATCGATGGGACAATCACTTATTAAAACTTACATTTATTTACTTCGTCTTCGGATGCGTCGTCTAATAAAACAATGAGGATATTCTAATATGTTATTATAAAACTATATCATAAATTGTTTTCTTTCAGCGAGAGTAGACCTAATGAGTAAATGCGATGAGTAGTTGTCTAATATTTGTCAAGAGTGACCATAAATTATTACGCATAATGCATAATTAAAATTAATCAGAACAATGTATTTTTTCGTTGTTTAGGTCGGCGCGTTGTATTGTAGCGCAGCTGTGTAAACGCAGCAGCACGAGTACTGGTATTACTTACTGAAACGAAATACCCAGGTTGTACGTTAAATTAGTTATTACGCGATTCAAGTAACCCGCGTACCTGTACAATCGAATGTTCTGAGATTAGTGACACAAAGTTCCGCACATGTGACATGGTCCACACACCACATACTCGTACTAACGCACTTGAGGGTACTCGGTGAGACACAACTGAACGGTAGGGCCGCGAGCCGGCTTGTAAACGTGCGTTAACATTACAGTGCCGACGGCAACTTCGAGGTAACGTTGGCGACCAAGGCGACCATCTATCATCAGGGGCTGGTGGAATGGAAACCACCCGCCATTTACAAGTCCTCCTGCGAAATAGACGTGGAATATTTTCCTTTCGACGAGCAAACGTGCGTTCTTAAGTTCGGTAGCTGGACGTACGACGGATTCAAGGTAATTGCGTGGAGCTCCGTCACCGCGCTCGCTGACCGCTCTGTTTGTCCGCAGCGCCGACGGCAACTACGAGGTGACGCTGATGACCAAGGCCACCGTCTACTACAACGGAATGGTGGTGTGGCAGCCGCCCGCCGTCTATAAGTCCTCGTGCTCGATCGACGTCGAGTTCTTTCCTTACGACGTGCAAACCTGTGTGCTTAAGTTAGGCAGCTGGACGTATGACGGCTTCAAGGTGACGCCCCGCTGTACGCTGCTTGGCGCCGCGCGCGCGGGCCGTAGCCGTAGGGCCCGCCGCCCCGGCCGATGTCCATGCAATAGCTTGTTGGCTCGAACGTAATTCGTCGTGTAATTATATTACTTTTCTGTCCATGTGGTATGTTATCTCACTTTTACATATTGACTGTAACGACGATGCTAGAGTAGTGGCGAAGAGCGTGCGCTCGGTGCCGACGCCCGCTCCCCGCCCCCGGCTCGCTCCGTAGCTCTGACATGTTGCAAGTTTACATTCCTATTGCGATGGTGATGACTAAGTATATGGAGTAGCGGTTATGTCGACGTGTGTGATCACGAATGCTCCAGAATATCCTCGGCCGGTCCACTTAGCTCGTTCGGCCTTCCTCGCTCGACACGGAAAGGTATAAAATTCTAACAGCCAGGTGATATGGGATGCAATAATTTCACTCGATCCGATCCTACCCGACACATCCCGCTCCGATAGAGCCTTTCCGTGCTACACGATAAGCCGCGAGTGCGAAGGTAAATACCACATAGATGAACGATGAGCTAACAATCGCATCGGTACGCGGAGCGGCGTCTCTCGGAGCTGTCACACCCTCCCATAGCTGGCTCCGCTCGCGCCACACACACACACACACCCGCCACACGTCCGCCACACGAGCTTGCTGCATGCTCCCCGTCAGTGTACACTCCACTCACCGCATGACTCTAGCTTGTTTCCGAATCACTTGCATTCCCGATCACGGCGCGATCGCTCGCCGCTCGACGCGGTCGTGACTTACTCTTGTACACAGCTTCACACGAACCTACACGCGAACAGGTTTAGCACAGCACGTGAAACCAAACGAACGATAAAGATCACACTTGTTGCTCCACACTATCGAGCAAAAATAGTCATCATGTTGCATATTTTATACCTTTCCCTATTAGCGACTCATATACTTACTGGCTGTACCTAGTGTGGTGTCGCTGGCAGTCCATTGCATGTTGTCATTTCAAAGAAAGACGATACCACTCCCAATCTTGACACGGAGTCCATAATGCACAAAAATCTAAATGTTAAAGTAGAACTCACCGTCTCGTCGAAGTGTCGAGGACCCTCGGGCTGTCGAAGAGACGGTCGTTGCATGCTATTACAACACTCGACCGAAGCACGCGTCTTATGCCAACACGCCGCCGCCCGCGCCACTGTAACGAACGCAATCGTCGGTTCATTAGACAAAGAGGCTCAGCCCGAGTTGGTATGAGGCGGGTCGCTCGGGACGCTGCGTCCGCGCGACACACACACGCGCGGCGGAGCCGGCGCTTTCGACCTCCTTATCAGATTTTTTGACGAGTCGTTGAGAATGAAGTGCGCTACTTCCGAGATACGATATTCCGACACGAAGTAGTCCGCTTATTCTACGCGATAACGTGAAGGAACCATGAGAAGGAGGTCGTCCTCATCCTATTTACTCTTGTCGAAGCTCCACGATCACTCGTTATATTCGGTGTTTTCTGTGTTTTCGCGTTGTTATTTCTTCGCATGAATCGAATTGTTGTGACATGTCTACATTGAAGATAAGTGTGTCGGTTTGTCGTTAAAGGTTTTGCTCTCAGTTTTTTGTACTCAGGTACATCCCACTTGGCACACTCTGTGGTATTGTTTCGAGGCATCCTATGCGAACACCAGCTTGGAATATATCGATCTTTTATACAGAGAGTCCGAGACAGTGAAGTACACAGTTTACATGTCTGCGTTGGCAAGATTTGATGGGATTATTTATCTAGATAATTCTACACATTGTGTGACAGGGTGCATGTATCAAATAAGTAATTCTTATGACTAAATAGGCAATGAATTAAACTTAAATAAATAGATATAACAACTAATCACTATCCTACAATGGAGTAAAAAATAATAATCAATTAATTATACATATATCCCTATACGATTAGCCATCGCATGCCACGAATATAGTCGTTAATGACGAAAGATCTTAGACTTAACTTTCTCGCAGACTTAAAGAGCAATTTTAATTTCGTTTGGATAGCAGTAACACGGTATTAAGTTTAATGATTTAATTAAATGATTGTTTTTACTCCATTTGAGATACTAATAAGTAGAACTAACCTGCATCATTCTAAACGCATATCATAAGATTAAACAAGTAATAGCAAATGTGTTAAAACTTCCTTATATTTGTGTCTTTTAAAGTTATCGATGTGTATTTAACTAGAGTATACTAATTATAAGCTATAAGAAAAAATAGTAACAATTTTAATGATATATTTTATTGGCACCGGAGTCTTACTAGAATGATAAAAGTGTGAGTAATCTGAGTAAGTAAGTAATAACAGATTCTTTCCAGATACATGGACGCCAAAATGATTTAAAGAAAGATAAGTAACCATACATTACACATGGGAACGGAATCATACAAGACCAAAATAGCTTTAAGTAGAATATATCACAAATAGAAAGAGTCTTCTACTACACACCGCTAATATTACTACACAGAAAAAGATCGCAAATAATTTATTTCTCTGCCCTTCTAAGGTTTGGTCTAACCGAGGTCGTTTTAACTGAAATAATCTTGAATGTGAGCCCCTTTTGAAAGTGAACACGTGACGCTCATAATCGCAATCAAGACACACGGCTCTCCTGCATACCCCACATTTGAAATTCTAATCAATTTTGTTCATTCAAGACGTAGGTTTAAGATGAATATATTCATTTGAGCTCCGGTGCCTTGTGAATGTTCGCGTATGTTGGGACGAGTAAATAGTTTTTTGAGTTGGTATGTACACAGGTGGACCTGAGGCACATGGATGAGCAGGCGGGCAGCAACGTGGTGTCGGTGGGCGTTGACCTTTCCGAGTTCTACATGTCCGTGGAGTGGGATATACTTGAGGTGCCGGCTGTCAGGTAATGCTACTTACAATGTATATGAACGGTGGAAATTCTTTTTAAATTTTAAGATCTGGTACCGGTTTTTGCAAATCTAGTTCCTCTATCTATACTTAATATTATATTCATCATCATCATTTATCATTATATTAATAAAACAGTAAAGAGGTAAATTTTGTATGTAGGGCTAATCTTCGGAACTATCGATCCGGGTCAGAAAATTCTTTCACTAATTGAAAGTAACATTATCCCGGAGAGTCACAGGCTAAGGGAGACAATATTTTTTGGGTCCACCTGGTTGTTGCATTTATTATTCATATTACACCAAAAAAAGTAACCATTTTCCTATGGTCTTAAACGAAATATTGCATAAAAATTAAACTTGAATCTTAAAATCATAATAAATAACTATGTTATGATATTTTTCTGCGAGTCAAATCATTCCTGTTGTGGGTAATGTCGTTTGACAGAAAATACTTACGTGAATAGGGGCACTTTTTACGTTTACTAAAAAAAGTACGGTACTTACCAATTGGTAATCTTATCTGCTATAATTATAATAGAATCAGCACAGAATATTAAATAAAATTTGATTAAGCTGTAAGCATTTTAAATTATATTTTTAATAATGGTTTAAACAATCAACGTGGCACGGAACGTTTAAAATACACTTCTTTGTAGTGGTTGACAGACCATTTCATTATTTTGAGATTTACTTTTTCTGTTCATTTTTGTTTTCCTAAGTGTTTTTGCATATTTTTGCATTTATTCCGGTTAGACATGGCTTAGCTAATTTAACCACTGTAATCAGGTTATAAGGAAAAAAAACAATTTACGTTTCATTATTAAATGCTACACTTATGTGGGTGGCCTAATATCCGAACATTACGGGAGCGAGACCACGAGCAAAAACTAGTACAATTATAAAACTTGATGAATAGCCACCTTAAAGACATATGCAAGGTTGGATAGAACTTATAAATAATAGTATACCGCTATTGTTTAGTCTGAAATGTAACTGTATATTCTTTGTTATCTAATATTATGACTAATGTTCCATAAAACACGCAGTATTGCGTTTCAGTCGACTATCAACAAACGCTGACATAACCACCTTTTCTCCCAATTTTTCCAAGATCTTTTCAAGATGTCTCTATTATTCGCTAAGTTCCGGATTCGAGAGAGTCAAAAGAAAGACTTGTCGCGTTTTATATTAGTTTCTGTCCGTTATACGGATGGTCAAACTGTTTCTTTTGCTAGATTCGGTCCCATCTGCTTCCAAGCTACCAACTAGAGTAATCCAGTGCTCCAGCTTATAAACTAAACCTGAAATAACAGTGAAAGTTTGATTCTCGTACACGCTACAAAAGATATATCCGGTGTTATTCGCAGTTGATCTCGCCGTAAAATAATAACCGGTGCACGGCTATGACGGATGAGCCCAGCGATGTTCTCTCACATTTCCTTGAATTATTTAAACTACGACGGTAAGGATACTCCCGTTCGTGCTTGGAAATATAAAAGTTTATCGTACGACCGTTTAGTTTCAGTTATTGTAGGCGGGCCGGTGACGGCTGAACTAAATGACCGCTATCAGTACTTATGTTATTACGACAGGGGCCCATTTATTCTTACTTTAGTAATTGCCTTCCTTTAGGCTTTTAGCATTTCATTTTGCAGTATAAAAGTTGCATTTTTCATATATAGAAGGGATGTGTTTATGCTTTCAGTGAATGTTTTTTGTCAAAACAATATTCGGGTGCCTTCTTGAACAGTAATTAAAAAAGGCCCAAAAAAGGTTAATACAGCACGAAATACGTCCCGTAGGCGGTAAACAAAAGTTAATTGGAGCTCGATGTACAGCGGTCGTTTGTCCTCAGCCCTCCTTGCCGGCGCGGGCCGTTATCCGCCTCTCAAACACACGAGTGTCATTATTAACCCGGCGTCACTTACCTCGCCATCACTTTTACGACGTGTATCCGCTTTGCCACGTTAAGTTACGCTTGATTCTCAACTTACACCTCCACGTACTGATTTCAACCCCTTTAAAATGCGTAGTCGTAATACCTGAATAAGATGTTCCGATAAGTCACGTTGTCGAAGGTTCAAGCACCTCGGTATCCACCAAATAATCTAATCTGCTTGTCTAAAAACGCTGAGCAGATCCTGGCTTTACCTCAATGTACATTTTCTTTTATGGAAGCCATTTTAAAATTCTAAGAAGATTTTAAAAAGGAAGAGGTGTTCGGAATACTTAAAAGAAAGCAAGCAGTAAAAGGAGGTTTGTTGTTCTTAAAAATAAAATATTTCACAAAAATAACTCGGCTTTACAAAAGTGACGTTTAAGTACCTCATCGAAATAAAACAGTATTTTAGGTTTTACTTATACGGGTGGCGTATTTTGAAAATGTAGCAGTAACAAAGGCCCTTGATGGCAACACAGTAAGATCTACTTACAGTTGAGCCTCCGGTAATGTCCTTTATACATATTCTGTAGTTGTAACACAGCCCGCGGCTGACTCCTACTTGCTTTGAATAAAGTTCGCATTTCCACGTTAACAAAGCTATTGCAACTCTAAAATTTTCAAAAGCTTTTACAAGCTGCCACGTTTTGTAAAGACGCTGTCGTAGACGTTGTTCAAGGTTTAAATTAACGGGTTTTATTATAATGTGCACGTTGAAAATCTGTTACTTGATTTGTGTTTCCTTGCAAGTTATTTTTAATTGTCAACTGACGAAAAATAAGATAACAAAATAAATGATTAACATAGATACACGTAACGTAATAAAACTGTAGAGCACTTGGGTTACTCCAAAAATATTAGCCCAATAATAAAACGCTCATATTTTATCACCGTGAAATATTATATCATAACTTTGCATATGGAATGTAACCCTTCGTTTGATTGACGGATAGCTAGATGGTCGGGACAAACTGCGCTTTTCCATATAAAATGATTTCCCTTGAAACGATATAAATGTCATTTTCATATTCCTTCAAAGCTTTTATGAGCTACTCTACGAAATTACATGAACACTTTTATATGGCCACTCATAAAATATTGTTTTATAAAATTTGTGAACGTTTAGGTACTTTACTACTTGTATTTACTTTACTGTTTAGCCTTTGGTCTATTATGTAACTAATTTACATTCACATTTCTAAGTAGACACAACTGTCTAACTATTCAAACCTTTTTAGAAGGCTTGATCTCAACTACTTAAAAGTTTATATCACCGCCTATACAAAATGATATTTAAATATTAAAATCACTTGTAAAACTTCAACTGTGACTGAAAGGCGAAAGTGTCGTTATTGATGTTTGACTTTTACAAAGTTTTGTTTGGAGAGCCTCTGTAGCAGACTCAATGGCTGTAATCTGTCCAGTAATTGAATTTTAGAGTTCTACGCGTTTTGTGTAATTTAATAAGACACATTTTAAAGGCGATACAATAGCAATGCTGTCTTTAAAGTTGACGACAAAATTGTGACTTGTAGCATAAGAGAATTAATTTGTCGATAGTTTCGTACCTACCTAAAAGTACGATATAAGTAGGTATAAACCTATAACCGTTTTTGTATAAGTTCATTTTCAGTAACTAAAATAAACAGACAACAGCGTGCATAAACTGCTGTGATTGCTACCAAATCATCAAAAGACAATCACAGTTAAGCTTGCTGAGCCAAGACTTGCATGTAATATAGGCGTGTCCATGATTATCTTTAAAGAAACGGATGAATGTTGTGTGATCGTATAAGTAATTAGCTTCATGTTTAATTGCACAGAAATGAGAAGTTCTACACATGCTGCGACGAGCCGTACCTGGACATCACGTTCAACATCACGATGCGGAGAAAAACGCTGTTCTACACTGTGAACATCATCATCCCTTGTATGGGGATCTCTTTCCTTACCGTCCTCACATTTTACCTGCCTTCAGATAGCGGAGAAAAGGTACGTTCTTCCTTATCTTTTTCATTCTTTTTTCCTATAATTATGTCTTTTTTTCTTTGTTTAAATCTAAGCCTGTGAATCTTTAACGCAAAAATCAATTTTAAATCTAGATTTTGAAACTTATAAATCTTGACTTGTTAATTTCATCGAATTTTAGAAGCGATGTTTAGAAAATGGCTCGACTTTTGATCAAATAATTTACAAATATTTATGGCTACTACTCTACAAAGAGCCTAACACTAAGCTCGTGAAAGCCTCCCTTGGGAATTCGTTTACTCTTCCTACAGGGATATTTAACTTGGAGAAAACGTACGAGTACGTTATCCTGAGACCGGCTTCCAGGGTTTCAGATCTAATCCTTGTGTTAGAGTTCAACGTGAAATGACATCAATACTGAATGTTTTCAATCCCAAATCGTTAAATAACTATTTGCAAACAAACCAAAACGTAGGAAACTTATACCAATTTTCAAACTTTTACTTTGCAGTGGTTCTTTATTTATTTACTAGCTGTTGCCCGCCACTTCGTCCGCGTGAACCACCCTTGTCACCTAGGGTAATAAAAGTAGCCTATGACTTGTTTTCTGACCAAACACCAAAAAAAAATTGAAATCGGTCAAGCCGTTTCGAAGGACTTCAATAACAAACAATATGATAATAGTTGTTTTAGAACTCGCTGGACCTACGATACCTTACCTATCTATAATTCTGCAAAATTGAAATACACTAAAACATTTATATTATAAATACTGGAATTTTTCATTAGATTTTGTTTATAATACAATAAACTCACTTTAAAATACTTCTATTTATTAAAAACCTTTCAATATTAATATCGTATTAAATATCTTTTAATAGCCAGCTATTACAAAAAAAAAAACAATAAAAAACGAACCTGGCCCCAACGGAAAGCACCTCATGTTTTTATGATATTAATTTAACCCACATGAATAAAATTTCCTGCGCTGTTATTGGAGAGAACTTCTAAAAACAAATTAACAAAAATTCCGCGCGTTTTGTCGACAAAGTTGGGGCGGTCCGTAAAGTTTCACAGTGAATATTGTTACAACCACTGAGGTTCAAATTGCTCAAATACGATTACTCAACGTGTTCTTTTATTGCTCTCTTGTGATTACCCACCCCAATGTAATAAAAATGTATTTCATTTGTGTATGAAGCGTTCAAATCGAGCTTAGTTATGATTTACACGACCCCTCCCTCGAGTATGGTGAGTTACGAAGCGATTGTATCGGGGGATGTAAACTAATGACATTATACTGTTATCTCTAAATGTGTTAAGAAGGTTTGGCAATATTGTACGCCTACGTCTAATAGTGATCAGGTTAAGGAAACTGTGGAATACATCAAGTTTACATTAGCTCACATTTTCGTCGAAACTGCGCACACAAATGTGTAACTACCGTCTTATGGCAGCAAACGGGAGTAGCGATTTCTGTGACTGGGAATAGAGAAAGAGAGAGTTGAAGTTAAGTTCAGATTATTTGAGTCCATTATTTCTGTTCCTGTTTATTTGAGGTCGACGACGCAAGTCTTCTTCTTTCAGACTTCTCCTCTCAATAATAATCCGTTAATTATTACCAGTCTATTACAATATTTTATTACGTAACTCATATTTGATTGCAATAACGACGTATCTGTACGAATTCTTTAAAAACCTTCCACGTCATTGACTTCACTTGAACCCACTTTGAATACTAAAAAAACTAGGTACCGAAGCTATTAGTCAATATTGCTCTTCGGTTCCTAGAGTTTTCTGCGACTTAAGTTATTTTAGTCAGGAATAGCCTTTTTAATAAGCAAGGCAGTTACTACGTTCTTTTAAAAGAAATTGAAATATTGCTACGACGTAGCCGTCGGCTCGTAGCCGATCTGCTACACTGCTACGCCGTAGAGACAGCCCCTTTTCTGACAAGAATCTTCTTTGCCATTTCTTCCATTCAGTCTGTGTATTGTTATAAATCTGAAAGAGTGGTTCTTATTAGTAAATATCGTTTTATTTGAATCGTTAGGTATCTGTTGTGTTTCGATTCGCAAAAGAAACAATTCTGTTTACTTTAAAAAGCTGAATAAATTACCACGATATTGCTCAATAAAGCGTTTTTATTAATTTATACGTTGTTGGTTTCTGTTTAAACACTCCAAGTTAATACGAATTAAATTAAATACATAAAATGAAGCGATATTATTAACGAACAAGTGATTATCAATTTTATCGCTTGCCATATATCATTTAAACTGTCATGTATGTAAATAAAATATTTAAATAGTTATAATAAATAGCCCTTTATACATAAAAAGGTGGTATAAAGGATTATTAGTTTTGTAGTCTTTTTTATCTTGACTACTCTTCCTATAAAATATGTCATTTTTTCTCAGTCTTACATAAATTATAGCAGCCCGAACGCCGATACACTTTCGTTATCGATTCGATATTCGTGTACATATACCGAAGAGTATGTGGTCCTTTTTATTTGACTCAAGGGACATCATTGGATGTAACTTTTCAATCACCTAAAAGTTCTGTTCAGTTTTCGGGGTAAATTTCTTTTTTGATCTGGTATCATTAGGTATGTACACGTTGTTAAGTCTATGATAGGTCTATGTATTGCTTGTAATAATATTAAAATTAGTAGACAATACAGTAATGATTACTAGTATAGTAATTGTTGCAATAACTAAAATCTGTTTTATTTAGTGAAATCTACATATTATTATGTCAAATCAAAATACCAATCTCAGACGCTATTCTACACAAACCCACATGATCTGACCAGTACAACATTCATGAATTTCAGTTTATTTTATTTGTGCTGTAATACACGGCTTCTTGCTAAATTTCATTATTCTTGGTTAACGGAAGGTACCCTAGGTGTTGATTCCTTTGTCAAATCGCAAAATATGCGACACAAACGGTGATATCTTTTGATCGCATGGACTTACAAGTTTAATTTGTACACTACTCCAAGGGGCAGACCTGAGTATTTGTTTATTTTAAGAGTTCCGTTTTTATGGACCCTTTAAAAGACGAGTGCAAACCTACTAGAACAAAAATAAATATTATTCTATCAGATACTCATCACAATTATCATCTAATTTAACTTTGCATTTAAGTTATGTTTGTTCATTCTGTAAGATGTAATAGAAGTTCTATTAATTACGTAAAGATAACAGTGTGTGGCAAATATATCGTTCTCATTACGTTCACTGATATTCGACGTCGAAGTTGTGATTACGTTTCTATCTATATATACATACATACATATAATAATATGTATGGTACGCAGATAATTTTACTCGTGCACAGAGTGTTGAACTACGAGAATGAAGTTTCAAAGAATACCATGAATTATGTGACTTTTTAGTCGTCTTACAAAAGCGGTCAACTCAATGTACCGGACATAAAATACCCCTAGGCGCGATTATTATTATTTCATCATTAAGTAATTAAGATAATAGGTACGAAGAAAAATTAATAATACATTAGAAATATGAAACATCCTGTTAAAAATGTTTACGTATCAAACTGTAGAGTATACCTACCTAGCGCACGAGTCGAGCAGATCATTCCATCACCATTTTCAACGAGACAAAACTACGCCTTGCGTCATAATAATGAATAAAAAAAATATTTTTAAATTATTAAAATCTCATAAATACCAATTTTTTATTGTGAACGTTTACTAGTCATTGGGGATACATGAACTGGACTGCCTTTGTAAGACGACTAAAAAGTTACGGTGTATAGGTACACTGGACTAAGCAATGTTGTTTACTAATAAATAGTTTGCTCATTTAAAGCATACGTAAAATAATCATAATATTTTACGAATAACCACGCTTATTGATAACTAACATTCATGGGATATCTTCTTTGATTTCATTCAATTAAGTATTATGTTGCAAGCGCCATGCTGTTCGTGGGATGATTTTGATCAGTGCAGTCATTTCGCATTCATGGTGCAAAGATATCCCGTAAGTGACCGTATACAGGGTGTAAACCACCTCATCACAAAGCCGTTAACCAAGCATTTTGTACATCAAACAACGTAACTTTAAGCAAAAATTATTGCTGGGAAACAACTTTTTTTTTTGAGGTTATAAAACATGCTTTGTGGTAGAACTCAATGCAACGCATTGAGTTCAACACATGTTCAAAACATGTTTAAACTACCACTTAAAATATTGTGCTGATGGATGGATTGAATAGTACAGGGGCCGTGAAGGTGTTAAAAGTCAAAATCATAGAAAAAATACTTGTGTTTAAAAAAAAAACTTGTAAAAAGTTGTAACTTTGACCCCCCATATCTCCGTAACTAGAAAGTTCCCAGGTATGGTGTAGAACAAAAAAGTGATCGCAATGATGGGGAGAAATAGTGCCTTTCGGCTTCGTGAAGAGGTGTTTTACACCCTATATGTTTAGTAACCATGAAAGCTTAAAAGAGTGTTTGCTAATTGTGTACTTATCTAGTAGCACCAGCTTGACTTCAGCATAATTTTCTGCAATCTTCTACACTACATGGGTATTGAATACTTTAGACTTGAAACATCCTTTGATCAAGTACCTACAGCAAGACAATTAAAGTTAGCAATCTACGGACGTTCTCTACTATTCCCCAATAGGGAAGATGACAATTCAATCTTATTAGCCCAAAAAATGCCAAAAAAAGTTGAACACATTTTTTTTTCCACGTAAGTAAACAAAAATTAAAACCGATACAGTGGAGTCGAGAGACATCGTATTTGAGTAAACGTTTTATTTTTATTTACTTGATAAAGAAAAAAACACGCATCCTATATTTTTCGAAAAACGGACTGAACTGAGTCATCTATTTTAGTCAGGAATCGTCCCTATTATGCTTATACTTAAATGTTACACACACCGGTTTCATGGTTAAATCTTTCGTAACATGTAAAAAGAATAGTGAAACCAGCAGATTTTTCTATCAGAAATAGTTTATGTTGAATTCGTGAAAGGAGAAAAGTCGTAAATCACTATGATGAAATTATTGATTATCGGGTTATGAGGGATGGTGTAACACGTGTGTAACTTGTATCTACGTATGTATATAAAACTCTACTTGATATAAAAATAATTCATGTTCAAATCGTTACAGTCAAATATTTGCCATAATGCAACTTCATAGCTAAAATGACTAAGCCTAATGCACGGTCTGCCTGGCCCGGGGCTGCGGTACTGTCCCGATGAGATACCGCGGCCCTGGTGGAACATAAAAGGCGAGGAAGGAACATGGATGGGTTTTAGTCAGTAAAAGTCTGACACTCCCTCCCGCTCAGCCCAGAGTGGGAGAAGTTATTCGACGATTACCCATCCATAAAAAAGGGTCTACCTGGCACTGACTCATGAGTTAAGAAAACCTCAGTTCAGAAGGTGTTTGATAAATACATTTTCTAATATTATAAATGTGAAAATTCGTGAGGATGGATGGATGTTTGTTACTCTTTCACGCAAAAACTACTGACCGGTTTTAGATGAAATTTGGCAAAAAGATACTTCTTATTCCTCTAATATATTTAGGACAGTTACCGATCTTTAAGCTAACAATACATAATTTAACACGATTCTCATTTTGTCAACAGGTAACCCTATCAATCTCAATATTGATTAGTCTCCACGTGTTCTTCCTGCTGGTTGTCGAGATCATCCCTCCTACGTCCCTGGTTGTGCCCCTCTTGGGAAAGTACCTTATATTCGCCATGATTCTCGTATCTATCAGGTAAGTGCCTTCAACCGATCTAAATGGAATAATCCTGTCCCAAAAAAAAGTTGGGCCAGTTGACATGAACAAGCGGATTGTTGATGACCGCAGAACCGGAGAAAGGGTGATCCCGATAGAAACGTCCTTAGGGACGGCCTTACCTTACCTGAGGTAGCTCAGTTTGTAGTTTTTCTTATGTCCGTTTGGCTACTTATTCGACCTTGTGAAGTAAAGCTCCGTAGTTTCAGCAGTAAGTTTCCCGCCTTCTTGTAAGGATACAATGCCTGGCTGTAAGTTTGACATAAGAAGAATTTATTGTATGCTTCCCCCTCGTGTCTACATATTGTACAAGAATAGTTTACTCCTCCATACAATGCGAAATGTCTATTATTTGATGACGAGCTGGTTTATGTGCCCTGAAGGCTGAATTAATATGTATTTACGATGGCATTCCTCGTAGGTGCCTGTGACAGTGTAATGTTCACATGTTAAATATGTTGCTAAGTAATTATGTAGCAGGTCGATAAATGTGTTTTTCACTTCTTATGCTCTAAAAGTACGCCATTATAGCCCTACGAAGCGGGATTAAAGTGACCGTTTATTCCCTAGGGAGTAAAAAGTAATTTAAAAATGGAACGTTCTTATACTCTGAAACATGGTCACAAAAGATTAACTTATCAAGGGTTTTATTTAAATTTCGAATTGGCTCGCAAATAGAAAGCGGTTTATTGAAAAAAAAAAAACAAATGAACTCTTCAACGCGAGAAAAATTGAAGGTTGTTTGTGTGCATCGTTGATTTTGAAAAGTATGTGCAATGCCTCTGTTGCTAGCCGCTGCAGTAATGTAGGTATTAATTATCTGTGGAGTGTGGATCATCTTCATTGCGAAAATGTTGAGAGTTTGTGTTGTGTTTTAAATTGTTAATCTGTGACTGACCTGATAGAAGAAAAAACTGACCGTTCAGTTCAGAATTTTTGTCGAGTGTAAATTTGATTTGTTCGGTTTTAAATGACTATTTTTCTCGCACTCGAAGTGAAAAGTACAGTTTGCACCTCGAGACTAAACGCCAATTTAATATACCCTCGCTTTCATTGCCTCCCTCGCAAGCTCGGGAGTCAAACCACCTCGGGTATATAATGGCTTCGTTTAGTCCCTCGTTATAAAATATACTATTTCTATGCAGTACATTATTTTTATTAGTAAAAAGATTTAAGATCATAAAATAAATGATTTATTTGCCCCGCACGACTAGTATATCTCAATTCAAATAAAACTATTAAAGGTTTACGTTTTAATCCGAACATCTTAATTGTCTATGTTGACTACACCCAAGTTGTCTATACCAGAAATGTGCACTTTGATAGCCAAGACTCCACGCTACGACTCACTACGACCGTTTCAAAAAGTTTTATAGCTCTAAAGAGGAAACTCCGCAGTAAACTACCATTGAGCTGCACGAACTATCTCGTGATTAAAAATAAATAAACAAGGATGCTCCCGTCGTTTCTATGTTTATTTCGCGAATGTAATAATTTCGCAAATTGAGAGAGGAGGGTGTTTAATTTAATTCTCAGCGCGCCTTTGATCCTCGTCACATGGAGGAAACAACTGATATAGATGTAGGTACCTGCCAACCTATATGTGCGTATCTCAGCTTATTACACATTAACAGTAATCCTCGGTTCCAAGTATTGCTCTTTATTTTGTTTGTGATACAAGACAAAGGACTATTCTTTACAAAGGTTTTCTTGTCGGAGTCGGTTTTGCAGAGTAGTATTAACGATTCTTTTGAATAAAGCTCAACCAAGATTGTACAATTATATACTTAGGCAAATCCCTGAGCTAAAATAACCTTATTGATATTAAAAAAGATCAAAGCTTACTTCGAGTTCAATTTTATAAAATCAAAGCCGCCATAATAATACATTTTGGACAAAAGTAATTTATTTAAATATGGCTCGGTTGGGGCGTACCAGCTACCACATTTCCATATAAATTAAAAGCTGGTTTTCTAAACAAGATATTTGATTGCGTAGTCTAGCTTCAAGAAAATTAAATTTTTAACACCCCTGCGTCCAACTTTGAGTTAGGATAATTGGAAACCTTTGCACTGGGTCTTGCTACAAAGTTGCTGAAAGTCTAAGCTAAGGCTAGGATTAATATTTATGTACATAAAGAAGAAGTTATGGAGTGTTATGTATTTAAAAATGTGTGTGCGATGAATATAAGTGGAGTCATGAATGTTAACACATGTCCAATAACAGTCTTGTTAGAAAACCTTGTTCCGTAAAAACAAATCTTGTATAAAAAGAGAGAATATAACGAAAACAGTTAAATAATCGTGAAAATGTGTTTTGAATAGATTAGAAAAAATAAGTAAAAAAAAAGATTTTTGGTAGTACATCCAATAATCCAATAAGTTAGAAAATTAAATGGTGTCAATGTAAAATTAACAATTTTACATTGACACCATCTAAGTATTTATCTTCTTGAAATTATAATGTGCCGATCGATTCTTAGATAACCATAGAGGTTATCTCTATACAGTATACAGTGTCTAAATTTTTTGGTAGTGCTATATAATCATTGTTCCGTATGTTTTCCGTTTCATGCAAACTCACACGGGAAAGTTTAACAGTTATGCTACAAGCAGGTTTCTGTACATAATAATACATGCGTAACACACTATTACCAATAGTTAACTATTCATAAATAACCCCGTAACACGGCCGGAGCGCGAACTACCTGATTCACCAGGGAACTAACAAATTACCCAACATTATTTGTAGCAGTTTGTGTAAACCAATGAATAAAACTATTAGCATCAATAATTTAGATAAATGTTTGTATTACGTGGGTACTGTTAGTTATTGATCCTTTAAATACATACGAAGGAAAACATTCGAAACTTCAATGGTCTGTTTAATCAGTGATTTAATTGTTTGGGAAACTATTGATATATGGGAAACTAAGATAAAATAATGTATAGTACGGGAAGGACCCAATTAAGGTTTCGGCCAGAATGTTATCGGTTTATTCCAACAAGCCAATATAAGCTATTAATTGTACCCATGTCCTTGAGTAATAAAATGTTTTATTGCTTTTAGTATATGTGTGACGGTAGTGGTCCTAAACGTCCACTTCCGTTCGCCGCAGACCCACCGGATGGCGCCTTGGGTGAAACGAGTTTTCATTCACATCCTGCCGCGTCTGCTCTTCATGAAACGACCGCAGTACAAGTTTGACACATCGAGGTGAGTCCGGACTTGCAATATCTTGCTTAACTTTGTTTCACAATCTTCGCAATTAAAGTCAAATTAATTCGGACTTTACTCGTTCTAATCTGGATCTCTGAGCGAACATTGCTGAGTCCGGCGAGCGGCCGACTCGTAAATCCGACCGCGGATCAGTAACAACTCTAAATTAATTATAAGTTTAAAAGACTCGGTCGCGGCCGCAAGAGTCAGGCGTTTATTTCTCACTTTTGCTCAACTTTAGCACAAAGCTTAAAGTTAAAAAAGCGACGGAACGAACTGTAAAGATTGCGTACCGGAGATTTTTTTAAAGCGTGATACTGGCGACAACTTTGCTTACCGTGCGCCTGTTTTATGAGCTAACATCACTTTGAGGTATTTCTGCGAGATTCCGAGTAAATGTTTTAATTTTACGAGCAGACATCAAACACTGTTTATCACTGTTTGCCTTCATTTATAAGATCCGGCACATTATCTGCCCGTAGTAAGAGTAACACAAATACACAGTGTATGTAACATGGAAATTTTAATCTAGGTTGATGCATTAACTGTTGATGGGAACAGAACTATTGATCCAGCGGCGCATAGCTATTATTAACCGCAACCGTTTACCACTCGTAGCGAGTTGCTGGTTACACGGAATGCATGAATAGCTGTTGTTTAGTGTCCACGTCTGTCAGTTAACTAGCTCACGAATAATTCGTGCGGATAGCTAGTTGGTATCGTAATTCACTTACGAACGGATGTCTGTTAACGAGGCTGGAGATGTAATAGCCGGCGCCTCCGCGTGGTTGCCGACTTACCGAACATTACGTAAATGAATCTCCGAGGCAGATCATATGCTCGTATCTGTTGGGGTCCTCCTATATCTATCGGCGAATGTAGGGTTTTCGTTTTGGGTGATTGGTGTCAAACTGTATGTCAATTTGAACCTCACTTTTCCGCGAATCTCGTTGTTATGTCACACGATGACTGTTTTTTGTTCGAATTGGCAAAATAATAGTCAGAGTTCATTTTTTTGTTTCAGAAAAATTTCGACAGTTAGAAAAGATATTTGCAGGGTGTTAACGGCAAAATCACGAAGCCGTCAAGTCAACCAAGCATTCTGTACATCAAACTATGTAACAGTGCGCAAAAATTATTGTTGAGAAACGTTTTTTTTTATGTGAAAAATCACGGTTTACGGTAGCGCTCAATGTATCGCACTCATAGCATTGTGTTGATGAATGCATTGATTAGCGCGGAGATCGTGAACGTATTTAAATTTAAATCATAACAATTTAAAACTGTGTTTAAAAAAACTTTGAACTTCAATATGTCCTTAACTACGTTCTCACTGTCCCGAAGTATTTACTGGAACAGAAAAAAACACTCGCAATGACGGTAAGAACAAGACATGCCTTTGGGCTTTGTTAATATTGTTTTTACACCCTTATTAAGAGCATTTATCTAACGCTTTAAACTTTGTTTTAACTTCTGAGACAATCCTCTGAGTTAAAACAAATATAACAACGCCTACACCTATATAGGTCTTAGTACAAAGTATAAATGCGTACGTAAATATTTGTTAGTTGACTTTGGAATATTCGGAACTGGGTCACATGCAGATTGTTTAGGATATATTGACCGGGGCCGCCGTAAACAAAGTTCATCACTTTTAAAACATACAAACGCGTTCATTCTGTTCACTTCCACTGTGCAATACGATAACATGTAAAATGTATTTATTAAAATTGCTGGCAAAATTTAAAATGCACTAAAAGTTATAGAAGGCTCGGATCACACAGCTTGTTAACATGTTCTAATCGTAACCGTATCTCAGCGTAGCCAAACCTCTACGGGCTACGGCGTAGCCACGTAGCGCGAAGCAATTTTTATGTAAAAATAATAAACATCTCGGTCTCTGGCTTACCGCTGCTACGGCTCGGCCCGCTCTCAACAGCCAACCGGTATTATTACGACGCTAACTGAATTGTAAATACAATCATTGTTATTGATGATAACCAAAGGGTAACTGCTACGAACGACTCCCTGAAGACTGCTACGTTGTTGCGAAGCTCGCTTCATTGGATACTTCTACTGAATATGTGTGGGATGTCTTTAATTAATCCTTTCAACAAGATTACGTGGTGAAAGACTGGTAAGCAATAACAATAAGATCGAATTTACAAATTCGCTCCCTATTGTACTTTCAGAACTGCCAGTTTCGCAGAGAATAAAGCCAACAAATTGAATGATAGTGAGCGATTGAAGAGCGCTTTGAATATTCATTTGCTTGCACTTTATTTTCCTTTTACATTTACTGGCTTTCACGAGTAGGGACTTGTAAAGTAAACAGATTGTACGTTGTATCATTTGTCTTGTATGTGATGTCACGAGATTGGGACATATCCCAAAATAAGTTATTCGGGTAGTTAATAACAAACAGATTAGAGTCGGTTTCGTGTATTAATCTGATTAAGAGTATAGCAGGGGGCTTGTGTACAGTATTTAGCTACTAATCGTTTTTAGATTAGTTCAGAATTTGAGCGACATGAATGTATGGACATGAACAACAGAATATAGCCGGTGCGTGTGATGCATTTGTACTGCTAGTCAATTGAATGATAGTTTCGGCACAAAATATAAACAATCCTTTCATAGACAACTTCATTCTGACTGTGCAACATTGTCAAAATCAGTTTATATTTATTCTTGTTACTGTAATGATGCTGTCGAAATAACTTTGAACGGACAGGGTACATAACGCAGAATCTATTTACGATTTTCTGTACCCTGTAAAGGAAGATATGGAGCCTGAAAATAAAATACCCTCAGCGCACAAAATCTAGAATAATCTATATCATTACAAACAAGTTTTTTTTAGACAAAACCTTCTAAAGCGTCACTTTTCCAGGACATATTAAGGTATCGAAGTTACTATCTTCCCTATCAGTACAACTTTGATAGCTTGTTTAGATACCTACAAAATGTGACACTTTACATTGACGCCAGCTATTAATTAATACAGGTTTTACACGAGGCTATGACGGAAGCTAGTCAGGCCAAATAATTCTAATCCTTTAACCATCGGGTACTTACAACAGATCACGGTACACTGCGTGCGGCGTGGTGGTACGATGCGGGGGCACGGCGCGTCCTCTGTACCCGTACCGGTTAGCGGCGGGCGACGACGACTGCTGCGCGCCCGGTGCCTGGCCTCCTCCCGCCGCGCCGCCTCCTCGGCCCCTCACCAGGACGCCCAGCAAAGAGGACCTCACACACACCTCATACCTCAACTCTGGGTGAGATTTTGTAGTTATAGAATAACAATGCGAAAGCCGTATTCAGCAGATAGCTGTTCCGTATATGGATCGTGAGCAACCTAGTGCAAACAGGTTCTTGGAAGAACTAGGCCTTAGTAAACAAAGGATTTATTTAGTTAGTTTCAGTATACCTGCTTGCTGCAGTCGAAGGATTTCACAGGCACAACTCTTCACAGGACTGAAGTAAGTCTGGGACTGGGGTGCTATAACTGAGGTGGGTTTCAGGATGGGTGACAGCAATAGATTCGGCGGTAGCTGCCTGGTTCACGGGTCGAGTGAAGGGGGCGCGGGGCCGGGCGGGGGGCTAGCTGGCGGTTTGGCTGGGGGGCTAGCCGCCGAAGACGAGACCCTGAGCCCGGTGCCCGACCCGCCGCCTGGCTTCAGCCACTCCTCCTGTCCGCCAGAAGTGCACAAAACGTGCTTCTGCGTGCGCTTTATCGCAGAACATACTAGGATGATCGAGGATTCTACTAAGGTTGGTACTGTGTAATACATTAGACAAATTATTGTTTGTAGCTAGGGTAAATATTTCAAAAACTTTTGACAAAAACTGGACAAAAAATCCTACATTCACTGTTTTAGACTTTCACGGTTTTTCACTACACATAAAGTACTTACGGGATTATATCCGTGATTTTCTTTAGGTTTTTCGAGCACCCGATTTTTCGACCTAAAGAAAATCACGGATATAATCCCGTAAGTACTTTATGTGTAAATCCTACTTTGTCCGAATAATCCAGCCAAATGAAGGGCGAGAAAATCCTGACCATAATCCAGGTAACCATATTCTTTTTGTAAGTACCACTCCTGAATTGGAGCTGAATAAGATTAATAACATGTAAGAAAGCCGCAATGATTAGGAATCCATAAACTCCTAAGTCATTGAGCAAAGTGATACTTGTTCTTCATCTCCGGTTACCTAACGGGTGCTAAATATAAATGGCGTCACAACAGCCATGCATCGCTTACAAAACGACCATGTGACAAGCGCTTAACGATGCAATAACATTTGATATTATTACTAACGCCGCTGTCACGATAATCTAATCCGACGATACTTCTAGCATATCTTGGGAGAAATATTGTAATACAATTTTAAAGGTAGGTAATAAGAAGTAGCTGTAGAAGTATCAACACGATTTATAAATCCAATTCAAATGAAGTTGCAAATCAGGCAAGGTAGAATGAACTAACGTAAAATATCTCTAAATTGATTCCGTTTAGACAGCATCATCTTAAAACATAACCTCTTTGTCTAAACAGGTAAAAGAGGACTGGAAATACGTAGCGATGGTGCTTGACCGATTATTTTTGTGGATCTTCACGCTAGCTGTGTTAGTGGGCACAGCAGGCATCATTCTGCAGGCGCCCACGTTATACGACGACCGAGTGCCTATAGATAAGCACTTCAACCAGTATGCCACCTCGTCGCTGGTGAGGTGTCCACCACCTTCGTAATATGGAAATCTTAACTTCACATGTTTACGGAAGTATGACGTCAGTATAGCAAGTTTTATATACATATTTTGACCTAATGACTGTACAACTGTTATTGCTCAAATCTCAGAACTTCCGAAAAAGTAGGATCTGTTTTATGTCAATAATGTCTGAATTGAATAAACTGACGTCATATTTATTGTAGACAAAGTCTTATAGTACTCAATAATTATATGAACAACGGTGTCTTTTAAAGGTGCTGTGAACTGTTTGGGAAAATCAGTTTAAGAATAAAAACAAACAATACGGTCTATCTATAATTATTTGGCAGTACATAACGATTTTCTCGAACAAGTTACAGTTAGACCGTAGGACATAATGCGTCGCCGTTGTCAACAAGACCCAACGCACACCCGTCCCACCCGGAACGTGTTCTATTCCACGACACGTAACTATATATCTCTAAAGTTTACGTATATCATAAGTACTTTCATATCTCTTCATTATATCTACTCTTGCAACATTAGTATTAGCACATATCCATTCTCACTCATTATGTTCTCCCATTCAACAATTCGAGAGCATTTCAATGCTCATACCAAAGTCAAAGTGTGACAATAAAATGTAGCAATTGTTTTCTGTAGCTATTTCTAATTGCATTGTAGTATCTGAAGTTCTAAACCCAAAGCGACTTCATAAAATCTAGAGATATAATAGTCTCTATGAATAGACATAAGAATATGAACGAAACACCACCATGGTAAACGTATCTGTGTTCAAAATCGTCATTTAGATAATTAGCAAACATAATGTAGTAGCACCATTATCTAAGCTCACGCTAGAGCAATAGCCCGACAAGTCTGCTTGTAGCACCTCGCTTGTTCATGTAAGATTTTATAACAGACCTGCGCAATTCGACAACACTAGTGCTAAACGTAGACATCGAAATCAAAATTAATTTTAAGGAATTCATAGGCACTAGAGTAGTGTAAGTCTATCTTGAAATCATGCTGAAACTATCCACTATAGATATTCTTCCGACTCTTCTATTTCTAAGAACATTACTATAATTTGTCGTAGAATAGAACATGTACTTTAAAATAAGAATATCGATTTTATTATTTATAAGAAAAAAAATAGTATTTGAAACATATGGAATACAGTAACGTATTTATAAAACAATTTTATTGTTGGCTTTGAAAGAACGAGATTCTGTTAATAGACTCAATGAATATCGAAAGGATTTAATGACCAGTGTGAAAAATATCCTTATGATAATAAGTACAAGATAATGATTTAATTTAAGAAGATAATTGCTCAATTTTAAAACCCGTACCTTCCTTTTTTTCTGCTACTGGTTAGTTGATATAGCGAGTGATATTATATATCCTACACACACTTTATGTTCCACGTATCTACTTGTGCTTTACCTTTATCAAATTGATATTATGTTTACCAGCACTTATGTTAATATCTGTTACGTTAATCACACTAAGTTTCAAAACTTTTGTGTTGTTTACGTACGTTTGTTATATAATACTTATAGTCACTGTAAATAAAATTAATATAATAATATATTTGAGGCACGCGTTAGAGCAATGACCGTGCCAAACTTTTGGACAGGAATTGAAACTATTTATTAATTGAATATGAACAATACACAATAAATTACCAAATTTTAAAAAAATATGTACAAAAATAAATAACGAATATAAAACATTAAGATTTAAAGCTTATTGTACTGAGATGAAACAAAAGTTATGATGATAGTAATTTATCATAGACATAGGTAGGAAACATACAATCTAATATTGTAAAGTCACTAATAAAATGCGAGGTTATAGTCGAATATTGAAAAGCTACTCAATAAACCTTTAGTTTTACACTTGATCAAGTTATCAGTTTACGGAATAAACTTTATCACTTGTCTATTAGCACGACTGAACAATAGTGGTGCTCGTAGACCAATTATACAACATTACATAACATTTTGCCTTTTTTTCGGCATTTAATATTCGGCTATACATACATATTAAAACTGTCAATAAACGAATAGAAAAAGTACTGGTGCATAGTATAGTACCCTGTAAAACATTATTAATCTAATATATAATAATAATTAAGATATACCTAACACACATTGACTGCTCGCAGTAGAGTAGCGCAGCTCAATTGTAGAAGTATAAGTTTGTAAGTACTTATTTATATTGTTAATAAAATCGTTATATATAGAATTTTCTTTTATTTCCCATTTCACAATAAACTTATTTACAGTTTCAATCCAAGTATTTGTAAGGTGTAGCCTAAGGTAAGGATTTGGAAAAAAGTAAGCACATACGAATGCAAACAGAAATTAAGTTCGAGAAATATCCAACTAAATAAAGTATGCTAATAATTTCAATGTGCCAATAAACCACTCTAATTAGCTGGGCTGAGTTTGATACTGAAAGCCACATCATCACTACGTGAATTGCACGGAGGCAGCCAACCCAGGGTACAGCGGTGGATCCACAATGGTAAACCACTAATTTCATAACACATCTTTTATTAAATATGTTGAAGAGAATAAAAGACAATAACTTATTTCATTTACCCGAATATAGGTCTTGCCTTGAATTTATTTTTGTTTTTCATAATATTATTAATAATTCGATCTGATCGTTTTGCATTCGCCATGAGTTGTCGGGCCTCTTTCAAAGCACGTTGATGTGCTTCGGGGTCCCGAAGATGGAAGAAAGAATCGTAGTCGAAGGATGGGTTTATAAAATTATTTGCATGAGCAGCTGTTCTCACTGGTCTATGTGTAGTCAAGCTCAGTTGTCTGTAAGTATTTTCAGGGGCACTGTTGACAGGTGAACGTATAGAATGCTGAGGTAGTGGCACATATGAGGGATTTTCATAATACATTCTCGGAGAACTTATAGGTTCCCTCGAAGTATTCGGTATTAAAGGTATATTTTTGAAAATATCTTTCTCTGTGCCTAATGGCGAATCCGAATGCGAAAACGGAGCTTTTCGTAGTACGTCGTTATCAACTTTAGGTGATTGACCGGGGAAATCAGGAATCAGCATATTAGGAGGCAACGATTTCGGAGCGTCGTTAAACAAGCCCCTAGTGATAGGAGGCATAACTGCTTGGCCGTAAATTGGAACTTCAGGATTAATGAGTGGTTGCCTTGTTAGCAATAAACGATCGCTTAATGATTTCGGGCCATTGAACTCATAATTATTTCTTTGTTCTCCGTTTGTATTATAGTTTTGTTGGTTAAGCTTATTTGGTGTCAACCATTCGTTTCCATAAGCCATTACATCAGTTGTAGGTATGCTTTCTGTTGGCGGATATGCAGTACTTGTCACTATTTTATTCGTTGCTGACTGTGTAGATGATGACGACAATGCTTGTTCTTCAGAAGCTGTAGTGGTTTCAACTTTTTGAATAATTACAGTTACAACTGCACTGTTCGTGTTCTCAGTTTCATTTTTAACTGCAACTTCATCTCGAACCGTTGCAGGTGATGTAGAGAAAATTAAAGGTTCTTCATCATTAGTAAACGTAGTAGTTTGAACAAGGTCAGTTACTTTGTTAACCATTGTCATTTCTGATATCGAGAATGGTGTGCTAGTTATTATATAGTCAGATTTAGAATCGATATCCATCAACGTAACCGGAGAAGTCTCAGGTGGAATCGTAATCGTCAATGAAGTTTCCTTATCTTTGGATGCCAAAATATTTGCTTCGGAAATACTTTCAGTAATCGCATCTGGTATACTCATTCCCACGGTAGCACTTGAAACATCAATATTTTCGACAACTTTGTCATCATCTGCCGCGTCTGGAATTTCAGTGAGCCTATTAGCAGTCGAACTGAAATACTCCGTCTCAGATATACTTGTCCGTATGATTGTTGTTGGTGTACTGGTTATTGTCGTTTTACTATCTTTGTTTGTTATTGAAGTAGATGTCGATTCCGTTGCGTCGTCATTGCTAGCAGATGTACTATTTTCTTCTGGTTCAATAGTTTCACTTCCAGGTGTGCTTTCCACCGACGAATAAGTAGTTAATTTCAGGGTTACATTCGAAACAATTGAAGATTTTTCTTTATCAGAAGCAGTAGTGAGTTCTTCTGTTTCAAGAGTCTTACTTATTGGAGTGGTGTCTAATATTGATGAAGGATCAGCAGTTCTCATTGCGTTATTCGAATAATTGCCGTAAATTATTTTCGGTGTAATTGTAGTAAATTCTTTATTAGCAGAACTAGTTGTTCTACTTGTTGACAATGTGACTTGAATGTGACTTGTTTCACTTGCAGATGTGCTTATGGTTGAGATTGGTGTACTGATTATTTTCGCTGTAACTGTAGAAAATTCTTCATTAACAGTAGTTGTACTGGAATCGATAGATAGGATTTTTTCAGTAACATCTATAACGTTTAAAGAGGTTGGTAAACCCGCTGTCATGGTTTCAGTTGATACTATGTGGTCAAGAGTAGTAACGGTTTCGGTTTCAGATGCGTTTCCAACCAGCATAGTAGCTATTCTACTAATCTTTGCAGAATCTTTTGAATTCTCATTTTTAAATGATTCTAAAGAGGTTGAAGTGGTGTTGTGAGCTGCACTTGCAACCACAGCGTTATTGATTGCACCCAATTTCAACAATCCTTTTTTTCCAGAAGCATTTGGTGATGGGTCTGTTGCCGCTAATGTTGCGGTACTAATGATAACGGTTTCATTTGAAACCAGCGATTGTTGTTTATCGGCGTTGGGGTTTTCGAATAGACGAATTTTGACACTTTCAAGTGGACTTTCTGTAGAAGAGTATGAGGTACTCGTTATCACAGTGTCATTTAGTTCGTAAAACGAGTAGTTTTGAGAAAACGATGACAAATTTGCAAGCAATAAAGATTTATCGTTACTATCTCCAATCGTTCTTCTGCTCGTATTATTATCAAGCGTTTTGATGCCCGTATTAAATATAACAGGTTGCGAGTGATTAGATTCGTACCTTTTATATTGGCCTAGGTGATCGGTTAATTTCTCATGTTTCTCTATTTTACTCTTTATTTCACTTAAATGTCTGGACTCTTCTTCTTTCCATTCTTCAAGTTGATGCCTTAATCCCACCAAATTGTTATTTGAATTACTTTCCAAGTCTTTCAAGATTTCTTCAAGTTTAAAGTTCTCCGTTGCTTCAGTTGCTTCAATGGCATCTAATTTACCCAAGACTTGATCAATTACTTGATGAATTTCATTAGCTTCTGAGGTATTTTTAGAGTTTTGTTCTCTTTTTTCTAAAACTTTTAATTCTTGTAAAATGGTATCTACAGAAGCTTCTGAATCCCTTTGTTCCTCCATTTTCTTTATATCCTTAGAAACCTCATTTGAGAGCTTCTCCAGTTCCTTTTTCACTAAATCACTAACACCAACTAATTGTTCAGATTCCTTGGCCAACACATTTTCAATATTTAGTACATTATCGTGAGATTTAAGATTGCCAAGAGCCTTGGATAGTGTTTCATTAATTCTAGCATCTATTTCGTCAGGTATTACCTTTTGAAGATATTCCTCATTGTTCGGCAAATTAAGTGTAACTTCCACTTTTGGCAGACTTGCATCTTGCCGAGCGTCACTGACTGAATCAGTTTTATTAGTTTCACTTCCACATTTATGGTAATAACGTGTAGTTGCGTCATGGCTCAATGATAGAACGTGTTCCACCGCCAGTATGGTGCAGTCTACAGTTTCTTTGACATCGGTTACTACGTCGCTTAAAAGTTTTCCGAAACTATTCTGGACCGATAGAACCGCGCCTTGAAATACATCGAAAAATGAGGCCGACACCTGGAATTAATAAAAGAAAATGTCAATACTCACTTAAATATTTTGTAAAATCGGGCGTTCTGTTACTGAAGACAATTAGTAACGCACCTGCGCCACCAGTAAAGTTGTAATAATCACTGAAATTTTCATGATGCACTGATTTTATAATTTATAATTTGGAGTATCTAACGTATCACCACCGTCCTTTTTCGGACACGCAGACATACTCGTCGAGTTCGGAATGGCCGGCTTTTTAATTTTCCATTGAATTGGTTTACGTCTATTTGTTCAATCAAGAAAGACACGCGCTATTGTTAAGTTTAAACATCTGTGCTAATATTTAACGTCACACCGTTATAAACCAATTTTGTTTAAACTAAGTCAAAGTGGTCATGAGGATACTGAAATAAAATTACATACTAATAATGAAAGTTCGTTTATTTTTGAATAGCTTAATACAATATATCACAAATGTAATTCTTAACTCCGTAAATAACACTTTAAAGTGCTCCGCATTTTTTGTTAGATCCATCTTACTGTAATCATGACAATTAATATATTAGTCTATCTAGTTATTGAAAAAGCTACGTAAATATTATTGTCAGATATTTCATCTTGACATACGTACCGACAATTGTATAATTAATTCTTATGGTTGCACTCGTGCTTCTACTGTTACAGGGTTTGCAGTGTAAAGACAAAAGCATACTAATCAAAAATTCACATATTCGCTGTTGAGATTATTTTTACTACAACTTGAACGTTGGGGTTTTATTTGTTATGTAAACAGCTGCGCCGCGACAACAGCATGCCGTAGCAAAAATGAGAAATGGTAAAGTTCCGTAATATGACAGTATTTAATCGTTATTTTTATGGGAGTTTAATTCAAATTTAAAACACAATACACTTGGCAGCATTATCCATTAAACGTTCAATAAGAATATTTTGTCAACAGTTAAGATAATGAATATGCTACACATAGTAAAATAAATAGACGAATCTTTAGTCACATAAGATACCATAATTTGAACAATAAGGTATTTATTGCCAGCTGCGCATAAGAATACCAGTCACCAATTTTGTAAAATACAAGAATTTGGCACTTCTTGAGCAATATTTTCATTTTTTATTTGTCATAAGATAATTATTATTCATTTTCTTTTTCAACATTTTTTTAAAGCAATAGTTGTTCCTAATAATATCAAAGTATAGCCAGGTTGGCATTATACATACACGTTTCTGAATTCTAAAAAGTAAATATGTTCCATAGATCAGTATAAACGTCGTTAATCATAAGTATTCACATTACCAAATATACACTTTGCCATTTATAAAAATAATATCGTTTATAAAACTTAAAGTTAATTATAGTTGCGATTTAAAATATGTAGACAAATAAATACAATTTTCAAGTTAAATAAAATAAGCACTTCAAAATGGTAAAAATTATGAATTATAAAACAAAATATAAATTGTAAATAAATATTCAAGGTATTTGTAAAGCTCATAAATGTAAAAGAGTGGAATGTTAAGTATTTGAGTATTGTCCACATGCGATATAAAAATGAAAAACAACATTGAAATATTCTTAATTACTTACTGGCAACATAAGGCTTTAAATTAAATACTATGAGAAAAATAATATTTACATTGATGTGAACATTTCAAACCTATTGGATCTAGTGGCGGTACTTGCACACAAGCCTAAACGCTTGGCTTGCTAGAGTGCTAGCTTGTTAGAGTTTCTGAACAATTTATACGTGCGTTTTGGCTTTGCTGTATATTAGCCAGTAGGCACGCCACTGATATGAAAAAGGACATTAAACTATAAGCCAGAAGCTACACTTTATAATTCACGCTTTTATACAGTTTACGGCTTTCTGCAAATATAACGAGTGCATTGTATTGCAGTAAGTTTTAAGCTCCGTCTATGGGCTTCAATACAATTTATGTATTATACAGTATTAGTATAAATAATTGATTTAACTTGTGCTGTTAGCAATTAGTGTTTATACATAAAATGATCACATTATTAAAATGAACGCATCGAAAAAATATTGTTATCTGAAGCGCTTTATTCCACTGAATAATTTATAATAAATAAGAGGATTTTAGGTGCTACAGAAATGTTTACTTAACTTATACTTTAATAAAAATACGAATAAAATGTAAGATTTCAATATAGTCTCGAAAATTTCTAAATTAAATGCTTTACAGCTGTTCAAATATTAATATGATTTATAAATAGCGACACAAGCATAGGCCCTAATGTTGTGTGATTGCTTTATGATATGTAAATAATCGAACTTTACTCTTGAACTAATATACTTACGTATTCTATTATTTTAATTTGAACACGTCTAATACAACCATAATTATATTACAAAAATAAACTAACGACCCTCAACTTTACGATTACATCATTATATGGCATTTAATATAAAAACATTCAACTTCATACCTTCACGCACACAGTCCCACGCCTCGTCGCGTCATAATCACGATACAATTGTTACAATAAAATTGTTCTTAATTAATTAATACTAAATACTGTTTTACATATTGCTATACAACTATGATTCTTATACGTTATACACCGTGAGATAAATGTTGTCGTACCGCGGTGAGGTGACTCCATTTTAGTTATACAATCAGTCAGTCAATACTATGAAAGATGAGATGATCAAATTGTTAGCGCGGTGGGAATTTTCAAGAATAAAATGTAGTAAGGAATAGGAATCGATACGAAATGTTGCTAAAATAATGAGATGAACACGCCAGATTTTCTTTTAACTTTATTATTGCTCTTAGATTGTCTCCAACCAATATAAAATGGTCACAACACGCGGCATAAAAACCATTGAATCTTTTAAAACTGAGCATGTATGGGTATGGGAGCATTGGTTTTCTTGCCTTATTTTTTTTAAGGCGACTAGATGAGCTAAATTAGCAACTCTATATGTGATGGTTCAAACTTCGTTTGAAATGCTGTTAGAATAAAGTTCTAATTAGCTTGCACTACAAAGTGGTTGTTACGTCAGTCACTGCGGACCAAATAGTGCGAAATGAGTGGTTGCGATCGATTTACTAAAAATCTATTGATTGGACTAAAAAACTAAAACACTATAATGCTTGTAGAATTATTTGCCAAAAATCAGAATGATCGCATGTATTTTATTGTTTTTTAGTTCATGATTTTTTTTTTATCGAGTCAATTTAATTTTATTATGTTTTCAAAAAACTATCATACTAGTATATATCCTGAAGAACATCAAGATCTTTAGCTCAAGTAGTCGCCTTAACAACCACAGAGCACGGCGGACGCTTCGGTGGACGCCGCTAGAGACGGCACTGTCGACATGTTTCATACAAACTTGGCCTGTATCAAGTTTCACGTCATATAAACTGACGGCTTGTGAAAACGGACGCCGCTAGAGACGGCACTGTCGACATGTTTCATACAAACTTGGCCTGTATCAAGTTTCACGTCATATAAACTGACGGCTTGTGAAAACGGACGCCGCTAGAGACGGCACTGTCGACATGTTTCATACAAACTTGGCGTGTATAAAGTTTCACGTCATATAAACTGACGGCTTGTGAAAACGGACGCCGCTAGAGACGGCACTGTCGACATGTTTCATACAAACTTGGCGTGTATCAAGTTTCACGTCATATAAACTGACGGCTTGTGAAAACGGACGCCGCTCGAGACGGCACTGTCGACATGTTTCATACAAACTTGGCGTGTATCAAGTTTCACGTCATATAAACTGACGGCTTGTGAAAAATCGAACATCGTGTCAAAGAAAAGCTTGCGCTTGTTGCTCCAAATTCAGACACGAGTATTGCTTATAAAGCGTCTCTAGTCACTGACGGTGCAAAATCGTGTTCTTTGTTTTAAAAAAAATGTTTATCTTTCAAGGTGCAATTAGATTAATATGCGAAGCTTAACAGACTTGATGTGTATCGACATAGAAAGAAATTAAAACAAATTCATCGCATCGGTAAAGTTTCGCCAGTTAATTTAATTTGACCTTCTAATATAAATAATTTATATTGACATACGATACTATAACTATCATCTAAGATTCGCATAAAAGAGTAAACGAGATCACTCCAAAACATCACTTACAAGATCATGTAAACATCTGACACAACTACGGATCATTAAAAAGGTTTTATCAAAATATTTTGGTGACGTAAATTTTTCTTAAAATAAATGTTAATTTAGTCGTAGTATTGACATTAATACGTACAATAGGTACGATTTGCGATTTCAACTAGTCTGTTGCTACAGTAGTTGTTTTAATTATCTATGAACTTCACCCACTGTTTTTGTCAGGGTAGCGTTGTATCATTTTCTTCGTCACTCGGCTTCAGCGTTAACGTTAGCGGCGCTGAGGGGAGTTCCTCTCGTTTTGGTGGTTCAGGTATGTCGAGAGGTTCCTCGTCCCTCCGGGGGGGCGGGGGGGGCGATATGTTCAGCTTGGGCAGCGGCGGGATGGGCGGCGTGGGGGACTCCGCGCGCGCGGGGGGGGCGGGGGAGGAGGGGAGACCGTTGGTCATGCGCTGATAGTGCGGCTTCCATTTGTTGGCAGGTGGCGTGTAGTTTAGCCGATCGTACTCCATTTCTGTAAAGTTGAGAACCGGTTTAAAATTGCTCCAGAACATTATTGACCGTCTAATATTTTTATATCAAATTAGCGGATATCACGAGGTCTCACCCGCGTAATTCCCGTTCCCGTGGGAGTACGGGGATAAAATAAAGCCTATGTTACTCAGTAAAGTGGCTTTTTAAATGGTTAAAGATTCTTTTTTTCACTTGTTGTATAATCTACTATTTTAAATCGGTCGAGTACTTTTAATGTTACACAAGCCTTGCTTAGTGTGGCACTAGATGGCGCTGTGTGCTAACACACAGCGCCATCTAGTGCCACAGTGTCCAGCGATATTTAATGTTAAATCGTAACAAACACAAACTAAAAATAAAATTGATATTTTTTTTTTATATTAGTACACATAGTATAGATTACGGTATATTTACCATATCCCTCCTTATGCTTGATCTCATCGTAGACATGGTCCAATTTATTGTCATCTTCATATTGTTGGTACAAGTTAGGATTGTTCGCATCTGCGTCTTTGTTCTTCAGAGATGACAGCGGGTCGTAGCCTTGAAATTAAAATGGCATAAATTGGCATCACATGCATTCATGATTAGGCGACAACTTATTACCTTGCCAAATAAAGAGACTTTTATTATCATAAATATGTAATATCTTATTTGTTCCTTTACTTGTACTAGTGGTCACAGTTGTTGTTTATCATTAATATTTGCAACAGTCCGGCCTTTGACCATACAGGGTGTAAACCACCTGATCACAAAGACGTCAACCAAGCGTTCTGTCATCAAACTAAGTAACTTTACGCAAAAATTATTGCTGGGAAACTACTTTTTTTTTTGGGGGCAAAAAATCATGTTTTGTGGTAGAACTCAAAGTAACGCACTTGAAACATTGTGCTGATGGATGGATTAAATAGTACGGGGGTCGTAGAGGTATTTAAAGATTTTGCAATCAAGAATTGTATTTAAAAAAAAAACTTGTCAAAAAGTTGTAACTTTGACCCCCCATATCTCCGTAACTATAAGGTTCCCAGGGATGGTGTAGAACAAAAAAAATGATCGCAATGACGGGGAGAACAAGAGCCTTTCGGCTTCGTGAAGAGGTGTTTTACACCCTTTATACTTAAAGATTTCGATCATGGATCCATTTTCAAAAACATGTTAATGTCTTTTTCATTTATTGCATCTTCTCAGATGGTCTTACGGAAATAGCAACCTTGGCATGTGTATGAATGTCAGCAATTACTAGTAATTGCTTCCTTGACCACCTATTTCTTTTGACAATAATTTATTATTGCCATTGGCAGGCTTTTTTAACATTTAAGCCTTTCTTCTTTTAGCATACTTTTAGCATAAAATGTAGCGGCATTTTTTACATACATCAGAGGGGCCTTTCCTACATAGTAAAAAAGGCGTTTTGCAACTTGGTCAAATAATTATTATGAAACTTAATAAGCTTTTATCGTTGACGATGTTTTACTTCATTTGCTATTATGAAGGCAGATTACCCAAAACTAGAACTAGCTACGGCAAAAAAGGTTTACTTTTGAAGGAGCATAGTTTTTTAATAGATTACCCTCTAGTATAAGAAATCTGCACTCATTCAGTGCATTCAAAACTCAACTTAGTGGGAACATAATGGCTGATCGAACACTTCTAGAGAAATGAAGGCATTGAATGGGTGTAGTCTAGTTTGTAAGTTGAAATTAATGACGACGAAAAATGTGTAATTTATATGTATATTTTGGTATTGTTCTCAAGTAAGCGACTCTTATCTTTATTGAGAATAAAGTTTCTTTAAAACTAGATTTTACGTTGAGCATAGGTCCATAATGACTCGCCGAATACCGCTAATGTGGCCCTAGAAAAAAAACATGCGGTGCAGTCTTTGGGGACTGCCGAGAAAACTATGTAATCCCCATCTGTTACGGGTTATGCCCCGCGCACGCCTTAGCCGTAGGGGATCGGCTACGAGTGCTACGAAGCGTTAGGTGACGATCACGCGAGTTCAATGACTTATGTTCACCCAAAAAGTGCTCAACGATCCAAAACAAGTTTTCACTCCAATAAAGTAGTTTAACTCGATATTTTTTACTTACTATCAGCAGAAGAACTAGTAGCCTTCATCCTGAGTTTCTCCATCGTAGTGTTGTTCAGTTTACTGCCCGGGCCCAAGTTGTTTAGTATGTGTGTTCCGTTGTTGAGCAGGGTGGTTGAGTCATCGCTGCGGGTCGAGCCTTGGTACGAGTACACCGGGTTATCGAAGTGCTGTTGTTCTGTTTACAAAAAACGAGACATTAAGAGGTTTTCTTTTAACACGAGGTTGGATTGATCAGATTAAAATACTTACTACTTAGATGGATTTTTAATTCGTTGCAACATTTCACGAACAAAATAATTCATCTACTTAGGTCCATGTTCACCGAGAAGATAACAGTCTGATTATCTAAAAACAGCTGTCAATGTGACATATTCCCATATAAAAATTGTTTTAAACAGATGTTTTTAGATAATCGTCCGTCATCTTTTTGTTGAACATGGACCTTAATCGTGTGGTTAGTGCGTAACCTGATGTTAGAGTTTTTATGTCGTCTTTGGTCTCTGCCTTGGCTTTACATGCCGTCAAGATAAATCGCTCATTTTTTTTTCCTAGCCTATCGTGTGTCCCACTGCTGGGCAAAGGCCTCCCCTTTTTCCTTCCAAACCTCTCTATCTTGTGCGATATCTGGCCATGTTCGCCCAGAGACCGTCACTCACTGGACGCCTGACGGAGGGAATCGCCGTCGAGGCGAAGGTGGTGTGACGATCTGATCTTGTTTGCGGGGCTCATAATTAATTAATTTAAAAAAATCACAACGTTGCACGCTCACGATTTGCAAGGATAGCGTTCTGGTAAATATATATCGTGGACTTGGTAACAGTAGTTACGGGTAGTCACCCCGACAGTGTTACAATTTATCTTATTACCCAGTTATTCCTATTATACATAGGCATAATTTATTTTGTAGTCACTGTATGTAAAATAATTGAATTTGGTTTAGCTGAAAGCCGACCCCAACATTGTTGGGAAAAGGCTAGGATTATTATGAGCATTCAAATAACAGGGAAGTCAGTAAAACAAAAACAAATGTTACCAGGTTGTGAGTTAGGGTCAGCAGTATAATGCACATGCGCTATCTCTCGCTTGAGGTTCCGCACTCGCTTGCGGTAGTACAGCAGCACTAGGATGGCGGTGGCGGCGCACAGGAACGCCAATATCACCATCACCACGGTCAGACCGGAGCCCGAAGATGCTGATGAAAATATGCGCATGTATTAAAAATCACTGCAGAAGCCTTTTTGGATGAAAAGTGACAAACAGGTTGCGGTTTAGTTTAATACTGAATTATCACAAAAGATAAGTTCATAAGCAAGCAGACTTCTTTACTCTGAGTCTGTAGTATCTTGCTCACTGTCTAGAGCAAGTAATCGATAACATAATCAAATTGAGGATTTTACAATGTCATTAATTTGACAGATCATCACTGTCGTCTTTCTGCTCTTTTACTTGGGGTCGGCGCTACACGTTATGTTCTTCCATTCTCTCGTGACAGCGGCCACGCCGTGATTTTGCTCCTTTTTCTGTTACATCATACCTTACAAAATTCGCAGTCTGGCATTTGACAGATCACTGCCAACATACCAGGGCGTAAACAGACCCTTGACGAAGCCGTCAAACAAGCGTCCTGTACATCTAAATAAGTAACTTTGCGCAATGATTATTACTGAGAAACGACTTTTTTTTGGGTGAAAGTCATGTTTTGTAGTAGAACTCAATGCCACGCACTCAAAACATTGTGGTTAGATTGAATATTACGGAGGTCGTGGAGGTGTTTAAAGTAAAAATCTTACAAAAAAACTTGTATTAAAAAAAGTTGTATCTTCGACCCCCAATATCTCCGTAACTAGAAGGTTCTCAGGTATAGTTCGGTTCAAACTTAATGGCGGCTCGGAAGTTAGCTGCGAGTGACGGTCTGCGCATTATACAGTCAAGACGATGTGTCGTCTGTGTCCCTCTGATATGTAACAATGTGTTTTGAGCACTTTTACGTTAGATGTTCCTAGGCGCCGTAAACTTTGAACCGTTATACCTGCGCAGACCGTCACTCGCAGCTAACTTCCGAGCCGCCATTAAGTTTGAACCGAACTATATGGTATAGAACAAATAAAAATGATCGCAATGACGGGGAGAACAAGTGCCTTTCGGCTTCGTTGAGGGTCTTTTGACACCGTTTAAAACAAGAGCGAGCTGCCGCAAAACCAAGGTATACATTAAACTTACTTGTATCAATACCTTTAACTATAGCGTCACTGGCGTGAGTATCGCAGTGCTCCCCAATGAAGCCGCGATGACAGGTGCATCCCACGACCGGGTCGCACACCCAGTTGCCTTCCGACGAACAGTTGCAGGCCTGCATGCAGTGGTCGCCGAAGTAACCCTCAGGGCAAACTGAAAAGTTAAAATATACATTATAACTTTTACAACAAAATTACATTTCCATTCAGTTATATTTTTTTTGACTAAACCATTAGAGGAATTCTGGCATTCACATTTGCCATCAGGAACCTCTAAAATAAAATAAAACAATATTGTGTGTTTGTTTTTAACCAAAAGCAGAGGAGATGTACCAATATAGTACACTGTACATCCAGATTTAGCCATTAGCAGACTGACTAAATTGTTGTCCGGCAAAAGCCAAATTAGCCCATAATATTTTTACTACTGGGATACAGGGTTCCTTTCCATATTCAAATGACAGCGGCAGTATCCGTCGTTGGGTCGGCAGGCGGCGTGCGGCGCACAGCGGCACGGCTGCGAGCTATAGGGCACATATCGCTGCAGGAGTACGTACACTGCGTGCAGTAGTGTCCGGTGTAGCCGGGCGGACAGCGGCAGTATCCGTCGTTGGGTCGGCAGGCGGCGTGCGGCGCACAGCGGCACGGCTGCGAGCTATAGGGCACATATCGCTGCAGGAGTACGTACACTGCGTGCAGTAGTGTCCGGTGTAGCCGGGCGGACAGCGGCAGTATCCGTCGTTGGGTCGGCAGGCGGCGTGCGGCGCACAGCGGCACGGCTGCGAGCTATAGGGCACATATCGCTGCAGGAGTACGTACACTGCGTGCAGTAGTGTCCGGTGTAGCCGGGCGGACAGCGGCAGTATCCGTCGTTGGGTCGGCAGGCGGCGTGCGTCGCACAGCGGCACGGCTGCGAGCTATAGGGCACATATCGCTGCAGGAGTACGTACACTGCGTGCAGTAGTGTCCGGTGTAGCCGGGCGGACAGCGGCAGTATCCGTCGTTGGGTCGGCAGGCGGCGTGCGGCGCACAGCGGCACGGCTGCGAGCTATAGGGCACATATCGCTGCAGGAGTACGTACACTGCGTGCAGTAGTGTCCGGTGTAGCCGGGCGGACAGCGGCAGTATCCGTCGTTGGGTCGGCAGGCGGCGTGCGGCGCACAGCGGCACGGCTGCGAGCTATAGGGCACATATCGCTGCAGGAGTACGTACACTGCGTGCAGTAGTGTCCGGTGTAGCCGGGCGGACAGCGGCAGTATCCGTCGTTGGGTCGGCAGGCGGCGTGCGGCGCACAGCGGCACGGCTGCGAGCTATAGGGCACATATCGCTGCAGGAGTACGTACACTGCGTGCAGTAGTGTCCGGTGTAGCCGGGCGGACAGCGGCAGTATCCGTCGTTGGGTCGGCAGGCGGCGTGCGGCGCACAGCGGCACGGCTGCGAGCGATAGGGCACATATCGCTGCAGGAGTACGTACACTGCGTGCAGTAGTGTCCGGTGTAGCCGGGCGGACAGCGGCAGTATCCGTCGTTGGGTCGGCAGGCGGCGTGCGGCGCACAGCGGCACGGCTGGGTGCAGGCCGCGCCCCACCAGCCCGCGCTGCACGCTGTCTCGCAGCGGGTACCGCGCCAACCTGGCTGGCACTGACACTCGCCTATCGACAAACAACACTGTTAAATACATACATAAACTCACGCTTTTCTTCCATAAACTTAATTAGAAACTACATAACGCCAATATTCCTTTTGTTTGCGACTGCTATAAGCGAGTACTATACGCACTGACCGACTTTGGTAGGCGTGGCTTAACCTTGAAGATCGACCCAATTGACTGGTATTATTAACCCACGAGAAATATAAAAACTATACTTCTATATATTTTATCACTCGTGAAAAAAAATCAAGTCGGTTCTCGTATCCCGCGCTCCACTCAGGATTCAACTCTAGAATCCCTTGCTACGCTCGGAATTCTACTCTAGAATCCATCGCTGCTCTCGGGATCCAACCTAGTCCCTCGAATTAAACTCACTCTTTTCACAATCTATACTATCTTTACTAATATTATAAAGCAGAAGAGTTTCGAGAGGAGGTCGCTACGACCATTGGGAGCGGAGCAGGAATGAAAATTTTAGAATGATCCCAACCCGACATTTGTTAAAGATGTATATGCCGTTTTAATCTTTGTTATCAAATATGAATATTCCTTGAATGCTTGCTCAATGCCATATCTTCAAAAGGTATCATGTTTCCTGATAAACATCAATTGTACCATTTATTAGAAACAGTATAAAGAAAACAGCATAAGAAGCTCACCAGTAACATGATGACAATCAGCGCCATGCATACACTTGCACTTTTCCTTGCACCCGACGCCGAAGGTTCCAAGCGGGCACGGGTACTCGCAGGTGACGCCCGTGAAACCGCTCGGACAGCTATACATACCCGTTACGGGATCACACGTCGTGTTACCTAGCAACGATAAACTTGTTACGTAACAATATAATACATAATCGCATGTTAAATCCCCAAAAGGGTTACGCGGAGGTATACACACCCACATTTTGCCAATTATGTTCAAGTCTCATGTAACCGGGCCAATCAATTGCCGAACGTATAAACATTCACGAATGAGTTTATAAACTTTCACTGTGTATGTACACATAGAAAGTTTGTGTACTTTCGTTAGTGTGTGCTTATGTAATCCGACTCGACCATTTCAAAAGTCTGTAAACACTAAGTATGATCGGATCAATCTGCTTATTTAAAGAGTTGTATTTCCAGTTTTAAGCAAATTGCATGTAAGCAATGTGTAGTTTCAGTGCAGATATGAAGTGGCAGTGTACGATCATCATCAAGCGTGATGGCAATGATCAAGTTTGTGATCGCACCAGTATCTCCAGAAATCAAATGTAGAAGAGTCGCGGGAACCAAAAGAAGCCTACTTCACATTCAATAGTGAAAGTTTTTAGCTGAATAATGAAAGAGAAAAGGTACGTCCGGAAAACGCAAAAATAAGACAGTGCTACTTATTTAACTAGCAACGTTAGAATCATCTAGTCTATAAGTAGAATTTTGAGTGAACAATTGTGAGAAACGGTTGTAATTATGTGCCAATGTAATTTGATTCTTGTCATGTATGTAATTGTGAATTAAAGTTTAGTTACCTATAGGTGATTCAGGACAAAGCTGCGAGCATCCAGCGCCGTAAGTACCGGGCGGGCAGGGCGTAGTGCAAACGGCCCCAGTCCACCCAGCTGCACACACGCATCGCCCGCTCGAAGCATCACACGATGAGTTATTGCCACAGGGACACTTCTCTGAGCAATTCTCGCCGTAGCGACCCTCGGCGCACTGCGTCTCACATCGCACTCCTGATGAAACAAAAAATAAATTATTCCCTCTTCATGTTTATTTATTTAACACGACTCCCTGGTATAGCACACATGGATACGGTCTTTCGCATTACTAAACGTGAATCTAGATATTGACGCTTGTTTTTGTTCAGTACCTACTAAGAGCGCAGTTACACATCAGGGCTTTTAACATTTTAGTTGTTCCTAATACTAAATGTTAAAACTAATGTTAGGGTCGACTTTCCGTTAAAGAGGCCGTATCCCGTAATTCACACGGCCCTGTATACGTCAAAGACTGCTGATCAAGACCGGCACGCTCAACCCTTCAATACTTTGTACACGGAGCGTCAGCGAATAAGAAGCAGCTGAAGTAAGTTCCGACAGTTTTAGGCAAGGAGTAGGCAAAGTAATGTGAACGAGTGTAAGTATAACCCATCACTACATATAATACAACAAAGTCCTCCACCGCGTCTATCTGTTCGCGATAAACTCAAAAACTGCCTACTTCACCGATTTTCATATTGTTTTCACCAATGGCTAGAGGTGGTTCTCGAAGAAGGTTTTAGTATATAATTCCTACGCGGGTGAAGTAGCGGGCATCAGCTATCAGCTAGTAAAATAGAAACTTGAGTCACAGCTGTCAATTCTTTATTTCGGATCGAATTATCAGGAAAAGAACTTGACAGCCCGAAATAGCATGCAGAGTAAGCAAGCTGAAGTGGAAGTGGGCTTATTATGTTTGCCGAAGGACCGATGGCCGATGGAGTAAACAAGTCCTGGAATGGAGACTCCGTAGAGCAGTGGTTCCCAACCTATGGTCCGCGGACCACCGGTGGTCCGCAGGAGCTTACAATATGGTCCGCGAAAGGTAAAAAATGTTATACTACTTTTTAACTTGCATAGAAGATGCAAGCTCAACCCAATCTAATTGAAAACCGATCACAGTTGTTAACATTTTTGGAGCTTCTGCGCTCGATCTTGCAAGATTAGTAAGCAGTAGTTGTAGTAGTACTCATAGGTAGGTATTTTTGCCAAATTCTACTTAAGTATTCTTATTTTTTTTTCTCTACTCTTGTATCCTTCACCACCTTAATTCAACTAATTTTCCAATTTTGTGTCTGGTAAATATTTACCCGCCTAAATATAATCCTCTCGGTGTCCATGTTTATCTAGAACCTTATGGTCCTTGCTAACAATGAAGACACCAAAGTGGTCCCTAGTCCAAGAAAGGTCGGGAACCACTGCCGTAGAGGGACCACCATCTAAAATTCTAGATGAATTACTGACGACCTTAACAAAGTGGCTGACACAGACTGCTTGCGGAAAGCAGAGAAAAAGGTGTCGTATCGCAGCTTGGGGATGGATATACTCGTAGCAAGCTCTGTTCTTAGCAATTAAACTTCTTTTTATAGAGAATTTGATGTAACGAAGTAGTAGGATTGGAAAGCTTTGGCAATACTTGACGCTCTAGGACGTGTTTGCGTAAATGTTTCTTGGGATAGTTCACTAAGGTCCATGTTCACCAAAAAGATGACGGTTTGATTATCTAAAAACAGCTGTTTAAAACAAACTTTTGTATGGGAACATGTCACAGTGACAGCTGTTTTTAGATAATCAGACTGTTATCTTTTCGGTGAACATGGACATAAAACATAATACAATGAAATACGTTGTTTTTCATCAATTACAAAATGGCGACCTGACCCTGACGGTTAGGGGGCCCTTAAGAGCAAAGCAAGTTAGCAGATTTTCTGTCTTTTTATCACTGAACATGCTTTTCTATTCTAAATTATTTCTTATTTGGTGCTTACATAATACTTGAATGATCCCTTATTGCGACTTGATAAAGCACGGTTCTTGGTAAAACCACAAAATATATTAAACCCCTTCCAATTCTCAGAAAAGTGGCGAAATTCCCTCTAAAATTCGTTGCATAGTTTCGAAGAACGAACGTCCCTTTAGATTGTAATAATATGAATAGCTATAGATAAGAAAAACATCAGGCGTATATAAACTTATGTTTATTATGTTAGTCTGGGTCCATTTAACATTACTGAAGACAGCTCATTTACGTAGGGTTGTCCTTGATTGATTGATACTTCCCAAATCACTGCAGTATCATGAGCGTCAAAAGGTTTCATATGACTGACCATTGCTACTATAACTTTGGCATTGGGCACGTTTAATCTACTTAGAGCAAGTGTGACAATCGGTATGACGCGGTTCGGATCTGCATGTCCTTGATTCAAATTCCAGGACGTACAGTTTCTAGTAGGTATTTGATTTTCTTCCGACGAAACTACGTTCGACATTGATAGTCTATCGAAATCTTGATCATATTCACGTTCGTTTGTGTCAAATTCAGAAGACGTGTCGCCATTTGAATCGATTGTCAAGCCAAACATTCGGTATGTCTGTCCGGTGCGGGTATAGTTCCAGTTCATAATGATTTCGTCTTCGTGATTTGTAAGTATTGTATTGTTGTTGTCACATATGTCGTAGAGAATTGGGGCCCCAAATAATCCTGTGATAAATTTAAGAGTAAGTTAGTTAGTTCTGGATCATACATACCCGTCCTAGCAAGACCTGAATCAAAAACATACTTTAAATATATTAAAACCAGTCGAATATGATTAGTTCTAGTGTGGATTAGTAGTAGTCTTTTGCTGCATGGTGTAATTGCTATACGTTCCAGTAAGAGGATAAACGAATAAATAAATCAATTACCGCTACTTACCAATGAATCGAAATTAGTAATTGAAGCATACTTACTTACTAACCGTCGAACAAACTCAGAACCTTAATGGTTATTAAATTAATACTGGTTGTCAATGACAATCTGATATCATAATGAAACAAGGATCCATTTTACAGTTAGAGAACTCCATCGTTGTGTAGATTGAAACACAAAGTCGATTTTCCGATAACGCAGAAAATTGTTTTGAAGTGACGGTCAATTTCAGTTGAAGTAACTTACCTGTTCAGTTGTCGGCCGCATTATTTAAGCTGGCCACTAATAGCTACGTAGGATGATACCCGCCCAAGATTGACTTTTGACTGCTAGCTGACCTGTCAGGTCTGCCTATGAACAAAAAGTAGATACTGACCTCTCCAGGCGCTCTCACAGATGCACTGTCCGGTGACGTGATGGCAGCCGGCCGCGTAGTCGGAACAGTTGCAGCGGTGCGCGCACATAGACCCGAAGTACCCCGCCGCGCACCGACGTGAGCAGCGCGGCCCCGTGTAGCCCGCGCCGCACACGCACTCGCCTGAGGGGGAAGAAACCCATGATAACTGGACGGACGGAGTGTGAGTCGGACGAGCCCATCAAGGGTTCCGTAGCAGCAAGTAACATAATACAAAAGTTACAATTTTACGATTTATGACGTATTAAAAAAAACTACGTACAAGATCTCGTTCAAACCAATTTTCGGTGGAAGTTTACAAGGTAATGTACATCATAGATTTTTTTTAGTTTTATCAGTCTCTTAATTTAGAAGTTACGGGGGACGCGGACACATTTTACCACTTTGGATGTGTCTCTCGTGGAGTTTAGAAAAAAAAATATAGTAGAAAACTCAATATCATTTTTGATGACCTATCCATTGATGGCATGACACGTATGGGTTTGATGAAAAAAAATAGTAAATCTTAATGCGGTTCACAGAATACACCTACTTACCAAGTTTCAACAGCATAGTTTTTATAGTTTCGGAAAAAAGTGACTGTGACATACGGACGGACAGACAGACATGACGAATCTATGAGGGTTCCGTTTTTTGCCATTTGGCTACGGAACCCTAAAAAGATGCTACGGAGCCTTTTGTGAGCGGTTCCGACTCGCACTGGGCAGGTTTTTGTTATTTGGCAACGGAACCCTTTTCTAATCTTTATAATATACGCACCATTTACAGGATTGCAAGGAGCATCATTTTCGCAAATGCATGGTTGTCGACAGTTTAATCCGAACGTTTTTCCATTGCATGGACGATCGCACTTCAGACCTTCATACCTGTAATACAAAACTAATATTCAAAAAGATACACAAGCTTCAACCTTATTGCAGTTATAATTAGGAAAGCAGTGAGTGTTTTAACGCGCCCTGGAGTGTCAAACAACACGCGCAATATTGATGCATTTCACAATATTACGGTTTCACTTGGATAAATTACAATCTACCGAAAAACAATGCGTTATATTGTCAGCAGTATGTTAGTCGACAGTTTAAAATCTCGCTAGGAAGATTACAATATAACGGGATTTACAATTAAAAAAAAAAGAAAAAAAAATAAAATAACTGTAAACAATCTATGCAATTATGAGTAGAAAAACGCATATGACATTTAGTTTTTAATTCTACGTCCTCATACTAAACAAAATATTATACTTCACAGTGACGAGCAATTATGTGTTTATTTATCTTGCTATTCTGATTTACAAGGCGTTTTCATTTCGAAATTGTAGTAATTGGTATTATAATAAGCAGAATTCATATTTTTGATGTTTCGAATTTTCCCTGTTAACAATGAACATGTCACCGTAAAATTGTCAAACACGTTATATTACAATATAACGTGTTTCTCTCTAGCGATACTCTCGAATTATTGTCAACTGAACATACTGAAGTATCTCTGCCCCATAATCGGGACTCGGGGCACCCCCCCGTTAGGTTAGTTAGGTTCCTTTAAACCCTGCACTCAGAAATAGGGGCCCCGCGAAGCGGGGCTCCGTCGACTACGCTTTTTTATTTTATTTTATTTTTTATTTTTTTTATTTTTATTTTTTTTTATTTTTTATTTATTTTGCAAATTGGTTTTCACAAACACTTTTACACGTCCTTATTTTTTAAACTAGATGGGGCCGGTGTTTCGTACCTGACTACTCTGAGAAGAAACAGCCGAAACAAACTCAGAGGTCATAGTCTCTTTTAAAGTCCAGACAATCTTGTTCAACTTACATGAGAACTATGCAGATTAGTGTCTGAGATGGTCTTTTGAAGAAAGAACCATACAGATTTGAGTGGACCTGTCCAGTCAGTGCAAGCATTTGTCAGTTATCGTGTAGCTCGACTTTTAACTCAAGGAGCTCAACGAAACGACGAACAATACGAAAGAAAGGACATTTGGGTAGGTCGCTTATAGTACTCAAACTGCCAGACAGTCGTGGGAAAAAAACAACAAAAAGAGACCCACAAGGTCCTCACATTCACAATTATTAAATAAAATAAATAATAATTTACAAAAACAAATGTCAATAAAAATACGAAATGTCAAATACAACACATAAAATAAACAAAAAATAAAGTAAAAAAATAATAAAATACTGAACTAAGTATTCATGTCAAATCATTAAATGTCATGACAGTCACAAGTAAATATTCATGTCAAATAAACACACACATAAAAAATAAAAATAAGTAAAGTAAAAAAATAAAATAAAAATAAAATACTGAACTAAGTATTCATGTCAAATCATTCAATGTCACAGTGTATAAAGTTAAAGGAATCAATAATAAACAAGCGAAGTCCGAAATTTCAACATTCACAGAGCAAATTGGAGCAGCTTAATCCCAAGCCTTTTTATCTTCGAGATAGTGATTAACATGATAGAAGGCTTTTAGGCAGAGCTTTCGTTTTATAAACAATTTGAATTTATTTAGGCTTAGTGCCTGAATATGGGTAGGAAGTTTATTGTAGAAACGTATACATTGGCATCTGAACGTACCCCCTATTTTTTTGAGCCTCGTTGCAGGAACAACAAATTTATGTTTGTTCCTCGTATTTATGTTGTGGATATCACTGTATTTTTTAAACAATTTAATATTTTTATGCGCGTACAAAAGGTTTTCATATACAGGGTTATTTTTTGTTTATACTAAACCCGAAAAGGGGTCATTGTACTCATCATTTTGAACAACTTTTTCTATGGGAGGAACCCTGAAATCGCGAAAAAAAAATCAGCTGTTCCCTACATTTTGACGAGTTATGCGAACATAAATGTAGGGAACAGCTGTTTTTTTTTTCGCGATTTCAGGGTTCATCCCATAGAAAAAGTTGTTCAAAATGATGAGTACAATGACCCCTTTTCGGGTTTAGTATAAACAAAAAATAAGGTTGTATAAACTGAGAGGGCACAGTGAGAATATTAATCTCTTTAAATTTTTCTCTGAGGGAGTATCTGGGACTTAATTTATAAACAGAACGAATAGCCCTTTTTTGCAAAACAAATATTGTCTGAATATCGGCGGCATTGCCCCACAAGAGAATACCATACGACATCACGCTGTGGAAATAACTAAAGTAAACTAAACGAGATGTCTCTAAGTCAGTTAGATCACGAATTTTTCTAACGGCGTATGCTGCTGAGCTAAGTTTTTTTGCCAATTTGTCTATATGTGGGCCCCACTGAAGCTTATCATCCAAAGTTATGCCTAAGAACACTGCGTTATCCTCCATTTTTAATTCTTCATCCTTGATTAGTACCCTAGTTTCCACTTGTCTTACGTGGGGTATCGTAAACTTAATACATTTCGTTTTTTTCTCATTAAGGAGTAGATTATTAACATTAAACCAATTAACAACTTTTGCCAGGGCGCTATTAACATTGTCCGTAACTAATTGCTGGCGTTTGAGTTTAAATAAAAGAGAAGTGTCATCTGCAAACAATACTATGTCATGGTTATCCTTTATGAGGTAAGGCAAGTCATTTATATAAATCAAAAACAAAAACGGGCCGAGAATTGAACCCTGGGGCACCCCCATTCTAACTACGGAACCGGGAGATCTTTTCCCGTTAACATCAACTCTCTGAATCCTATCACTCAAATATGAAGTAAGAAGATCCAGAGAGGCATTACGGATCCCGTAGTGGTGTAGTTTCCTGATTAATGTATCATGAAGAACGCAATCGAAAGCCTTAGACAAATCGCAAAAAATGCCCAAAGCATCGCATTTATCTTCCCAGGCATTATAAATATGTCCTAAAAGTTCAACACCGGCATCAGTAGTTGAACGACCCCGTGTAAATCCGAACTGTTTGTTATGCAATAACTTGTGTTTATTAAAAAATCTTTGCATTTGTTCTAAAATTAGTTTTTCAAAAATTTTACTAAATGTGGGTAGTACTGAAATGGGTCTATAATTAGTGGGGTCCGATGTGCTACCCGATTTAAACAGTGGTATTATTTTACTATATTTCATTAGATCAGGAAACTCACCACGGTCAATACAATCATTAAATATAACAGCTAAAGAAGGAGCTACAATGTTTATAATGGATTTAGCAACGTCCACAGAATGACCCCATAGATCGGCGGTCTTTTTAACATTTAATGTGTGAAAAGTTTTAATTATATCTTTACACGTGACATATTCAAAATTAAATTCTGAATCACAGACTGAAACATTTTCCCTTAGTAAAGACTCGGCAGCAGCAGGTGACGAGTTTAGCGATTTAGTAGTCGATACGGGAATATCCGCAAAGAAATTTTCAAAGGCTGTGGCAACCTGTTTGTCTGAATTTAAAATTGTATCGCCAATAGCAAGGCTGTAGTCACTATTTCGGTTGCAAGACCTTCCCGTTTCGCTATTAATAATGTTCCATGTCATTTTAATTATGTTATTGCTGTTTTTAATTTTAGAACTTAAATAACGCGACTTTGCTATAAAACAAACTTTTTTAAATATTTTAGAATAATTCTTAACATATAACTTAAATTCTACAGTGTTTATATAAGTCCGCTCTGCATACAGCTCATAAAGTCGTTTTCGACTCTTATGAATACCAATAGTGGCCCAGTCGTTGAAGGAAGCGTTACTACTAACCGAGATAGTCTTAGGAATAAAAGTCGTATTAAATTGTGTGCAATACATATTAAAAAAGTCGTTATAATGTTGGTTGGGATCATCATTGGTTGACAATAGTGGTAATTTAGACAAAAGTTTAGTTTTAAAATTTTCCAGGCGAGTTTTAGTTTTTGGATTAACAATGATATCCTTTTTAGTGGCTTTGATGCTTACTGCTCTAGGGTTATCGTTTATTTCAATTTAGTGACACATAAATGCTAACGCGTTATTAAAACAAAGGCACGTGTCGAGTGACGCTTTGTTTGTATATGATAATATATATAACTAGCGGACGTCACGCGGTTTCACACGCGTAATTCCCGTTCCCGTGGGAGTACGGGGATAAAATATATCCTATGTTACTCGTGGATAATGTAGCTTTCGAATGGTGGAAGAATTTTTAAAAACGGTCCAGTAGTTTTTAAGCCTATTCATTACAACCAAACAAACAAACAAACAAAGTTTTCCTCTTTATAATATTAGTGTAGAAGTGACGGGTTACTGCACTATCTTTCACAATAAAATTTAATATTTCAACACCATCTCAATTGGATTAAACACAGGATGAGATAAAAAATGTAGTTAAGTTGAGGGGGTTTTACATTGGACGTACACTACGTGTATACGTTCTAAATCTATAAAAGGGGAATCGCCGCGGGAATGAACTTTCGTCGAGTTACAGAACAAATTCCAATGCAGTGCTTTAGAAACTTTTTATTACAATTCGTGAATCAAAAAACTACTGAGTCTACAGAAAGCTAAAGTACAGTTAAATTAGGAAAGGTTTGGTATTTAGTAATCTTTATATGTGTCGGCGAAATAAACGAATCATGAGACTTTTCAACTGCATCTGCAGTCGTCCAAAGACGGCTTTATACAAGTTACATCAGATGGGCCACCGCGTTCTTTATTTGTTGAATTACATTAAGAATGACTTGCCCAGGTTTGCAGTCGCAGAGCCCGGTCTCGGGCGAGCACGTGGAGTTGTTGTAGCAGTCGCACGTGTCGGAGCAGTTGTCGCCGTAGTACGGGTAGGGACACGGCTCCTCGCAGCGAAGGCCGCGGTAGCCCGGCGCGCATAGGCACGAACCTGACAACAAATATTAATATTGTTTTCGCTTCTCATGCTCTAAAAGCTCGTCTTTATGTCGCCTACGCACGTAGGCGACATAAAGTCACTTTTTATGCTCTAGAGCATAAAGTAAAATCTTCGTCGAAGACCAAGGCACTCGGTCCAACAGCCACACGAACAACTTCAACTTCATAGAATAACCTGTTTATTTTAATTCCTTTCGTTAGTATTCTAAGACTAAGGCAAGGATACCAACAGCCAAAGTACACAATAAAACTTCATGAAATGAAACTAATATTTTTTCACTTCTCATGCTCTAAAAGTACCGTGACCGTTTATTCCCTAGGGAGTAAAAAGTAATTTAAAAATGGAACGATCTTTTACTCTGAAACATGGTCACAAAAGAGTAACTTGTCAAAGGTTTTATTTAAATTTCGAATTGGCTTGCAAATAGAAAGCGGTATATTGAAATAAAAAAACAAATAAACTCTTCAACGCGGGAAAATTTATTCGTTGAATTCGTTGAATGATAAGTATGTGGAATGCCTCTGTTGCTAGCCGCTGCAGTAATGAAGGTACTATATTTATCTGTGGAGTGTGGATCATCTTCATTGCGAGAATGTTGAGAGTTTGTTTTGTGTTTTAAATTGTTAATCTGTGACTGACCTGATAGAAGAAAATCTGACAGCTCAGTTCAGAATTTTAGTCGAGTGTAAATTTGTTCGGTTTTAAATGACTATTTTTCTCGCACTCGAAGTGAAAAGTACAGTTTGCACCTCGAGACTAAACGCCAATTTAATATACCCTCGCTTTCATTGCCTCCCTCGCAAGCTCGGGAGTCAAACCACCTCGGGTATATAATGGCTTCGTTTAGTCCCTCGTTATAAAATATACTATTATTTCGTCGATTTATTATTTCTCGTAGAAAAGTAGAGTGTGAGCGTTTATCTATCCGAGCGAACTTACGAGCGAAGATGTTTATCTAGTGTGTGTGTGCGTTTTATGCACTTGATGTACAATCTACTGTTTCAAACTGATCAATGTGACTTTTACAATTCCTATATTTAGACGGCAGCACATTAAGCTACCCGAAACTGTAAAAAAATCCCAATCAACCTTGAACCTAATGCTTTACCTGTAAAGTTGACAATCTATTGAAGAAATGTAGAAGGTTGATGTCTGTACTTTTTAAGTTTATCGTGGACATCATAGACATCGGTGAAAGAAAACCTCTTGAGGAAACCAGGGCCTCGATTCTGCAATTACGATAGTGTCAGAATAGGCGATCATTGAAGTCATAATGATCAAGTTCTGTCAAGTTTTGACAAGTTTGGTAATCTACTAACATAATGGCGTCATTATGACTTCTCAATGAACAACCACTGACACTCCATTGAAAGAAATGTCATAGAATATTAATCTCGTACTTGAAATCTGGCATGAATAAATGTTCGCATTTAGTAGTAGATTTCGAAAACCATTTGTACGAATTGTTTTATAATAATGTTAATACGAAAACGCTATTAAAACATAATTTTATTATATCGACCGACCATTGTGAATTTAGCAGATTACGAACTTTAGGCAAAATGACAATGGCATGAGAATGGAATCGTGTTGGAATAACGAATTTATTAAAATAGCAGAATTAGGCCCCTGCCCATGCTAGCCCTGCTGGACGTATAATTAATATAAGTCGGAGTTGCTCGTGCCTTCTCTGTATGAAAAGTTGCTTTTGCAAAGCAATGGGACAGTAATAGGCTGGTATTATTATATTTTAAAACTTATATTCAATGAACTGACCCGCCATAAAGGTGAAGCAAAAGGACGTAAAACAACTAAGAACTGATTTATAACCTATTTAAAAGACCTTTGTCCAGCACCTATGAGTTGTTGACAGTAATAAAGCATGAACTGAAAGTCCTTTACATGAAAAATATTTCCTACATGGAATGTGAGTTGTTTGGTACTCAAAGCCTTGTTTTTCAATGATATTCACTCGATGTTATTTTCACTCCAACAAATATCAACACTATGCAAATGATTATTAAGTCGGTTTTAGAATGACAAAATCAATTTCTTTTAAGTTGTAGCGCAAACTGAAACTTGTGTATAGGGTTTTTGAGACTTACATGTACATGAATGCAAACTAGCAAACTGCTTCGGGAGACAGATCTAAGCGATAAGTGAGCAGAAGACATTTATTTATTTACTAGCTTCTGCCCGCGACTTCGTACGCGGATCTTGTAGCTAAAAAAATGTTTTTTTTTACATAAAAGTATCCTATGTTACTTCGAATACCATTTATTCTAATACCGTTGAGCAGTTTTCGCGTGAAAGCGTAACAAACAAACTTATATTCACATTTATAATAATTATAATATAATATTAAATAGGATAGGATTCACTTTCACTTTCGGCGCTATCAGAATACCAGCACTGTGACGTTTTTTTTTAATGTTACAGCACCATGTTGAGATAGGGGCCTTTTGGCCTCGTATAGGACCAATATCGTTTCTCTTTTTTTTCTCTCTGTGTTTTACTGATAATTTTTCAAAAAGTTTGACAACCAGTCTTACCAAGGTATCGTATTACCGTACTAACTGGGTTGTGGAGGTCAGATAGGCAGTCGCCCCATGTAAAATACTGGGATTCAGCTGCATCTGGTTAGACTGGAAGCCGACCCCAACATAGTCGGGAAAAGGCTAGGCAGATGATGCACTGATAATTTCACCATTTTATTTTATGTGTTTTGTCATATGCGGGCTAATAGATGCTTTTTCTTGCTTTCTTCTCTTTAAAAGATCTTTTTTTGGGACAAGCCCGCCACTCTATTCCCAAACCACTGTAACTCCTGAAAGCAAAAATGAACAGCTCAAAAGATGACTTACCATTGACAGGGGAGCACAGTCCGCTGTTCTCACAGCGGCACGTGGAGCGGCAACCTTTGCCGTACGTGAGCAGCGGGCACTGGCGCTCGCACGTCTCGCCCGCCCAGCCCGCCGCGCACTCGCACGCGCCCGTCCACGGGTCACACCTGACGAAAAACATATTAAGTGAATTCCAGAAAAATTACACCCTTCGACTGTGAAGCCCGACCTAATCAGTCTGACCCCATTGTTTAACTATTCTGTCTAGTTCGCTAACAGATGAAGGTTCATTCAAGTGTACATTACTTTTTTTATTCGAGTTTCGAACAAATTGTCCATTTCTGCCATAGGATAACTAGTTTGGAGTTAAATCAATATATTTTGCGCTTTTAGACGAATGTACAAAATATTGTTGCGCAAAAACATGTTTTTTGATACTTTCAAGCAAATATTTGACCCGTATTTTTTCTTTTGCTACGTTAACCAAAATCGACGAAGTTACGACGCGTTTAAAATTCTCAATACGTCACGCTTTGGTATAATTTTTAGTGAGTCCTGACGACACTCCCGAGTTTTGATGCGTTTTATCTTTGTCAATATTCATTGTTTTACAAAAACAAAAAATACGTGTCCATTATTTTCCTATACTCTAACTGACGTACTAAAAATATTAGCAATTTGTTGATACTGTCGTCATGGCTATTGTACGAGTATTATACCTATGTTGTAACAGTTAAAAAATATGTTCAGCACGCGTAGCATGACCAAATTCTATCTCTATTCTACCAAGAGTAAACAAAGCTCTTTTAATACAACTCCACATGTCTTCTGCCCGAGCATGGGGCGACCCGTTAGAGTCAAGTTTCTATGAAGACAAAAGACATAGCAATTATTGACCGGGGTAGCCAGTGATGTAGATAAATAAATAAAGAAATAAATATTCTACGAATGTCGATTGTCGTGTCACTTTGTGTTGGTGAATACTGACATTAGGCATTCAGCGAGGTGACAATTAGTGTTGGTGAAAACGGGTGTTAGGCATTGTCTGATAAATACTTTGCCGTACACAGCAGGGAGATCACTGTTTAATGCTCGTATAGCATTCCTTTCGGAATTACTTCACATACCTGTCTATTGCAGTAGCTATATACATATATTGAACATTTAATAACCATACCATTAAACAGTCGAATGATAAACAAAATCTCATATGTTTACTAGGTTTATCACTTCGCACAATTCTGGATACGTAAAAACGCCGGAAATGATAGATGAAATCCCATCCTGCGTCATTTTAATTCTTATCAGAAATATACCTAACCATGGACAATATCATACCTATCATTTGCGGAGAAAACATATAAAATTCTCGACCTACAATGTGTGCAATGAGTCCTAGCAAGAGTACTGTTTGATATACAAGATACACAGACACGAAGAAAGCTGAGGTATCCCTTATAGCCATCTGTTTAAAACTTAATTTGAATTAGCTAAATACACCACACGTCCTATATTCAAATGTGTTCCATCCAGGATATAATACTGGCACTTCATTCAACGTATTTGGTCAATTATCTATACTAATATTATAAAGCAGAAGAGTGTGTTTGTTTGGTTGGTTGAACGTGCTAATCTCAGGAAGTACTGGTTCGAATTGAAAAATTCTTATTGTGTTGGATAGTCCATTTATCGAGGAAGGCTTAAGACTATATAACATCACGCTACAATTATAAGGAGCGGAGCAGGAATGAAAAATGTTGCAAAAACTGGGTTTTTTTTTCCTTTCGTTTTTCTCTCTTATGTGACGCACACGAAGTTGCGCGGGTCAGCTAGTACAAAATAAACCATCCATCAGCACAATGTTTTGAGTGCGATACACTGAGTTTCACCACAAAACATGACTTTACAAAAGAAAAAAATCGATTCCCAGCAATATTTTTTGCGTAAACTTACTTAGTTTTATGTACAGAATGCTTGGGTGACGGCTTCGTGATGAAGTGATTTACACCCTGTATATAAAAATAACGCCGCGATTCTCTCTCTCGTGGAGGCGGCCCCTAAGTATTTGGTCCAAAACAAAATAAACCTTATTTCCATGTTTTAGGTCCATGTTCACCGAAATGATAACGGTCTGATTATAATCTAAAAACAGCTGATTAAGGGACATGTTCCCCTACAAAAAACTGTTATTAGATAATCAGACCGTCATCTTTTTGGTGAACATGCACCTAAATAAAGTTTATTAAAATTTGCGAAATACTGTAAGTACTGTTTCATCATAAAATAGAAAATGGTGTTCTTACATGTCAGTAGTGTTGGGATCACACTCGCAGTCGCGGTCACAGTTGGCGCTCCACTTGTTAGGTGGACAAGCTCGGTTCTGGCACTGATCGCCCGTCCATCCTGGCTTGCACAAGCAAGACCCATTCTTAGGTGAACATTCACTATTGTGCTCGCAGGTGCATTTGCGTGAACAATCTACACCCCAAGTACCCACTGGACATATTTCAAGGCACTGAAACAAAATGGTGTGTAAGTCACGGTAATAAAGAGTGGTAATTTTGCCACTTCTTTTCAGCTAAAACATTAGGAAGTGGTGTTTTGTGAGACTGTGTATATACTTATAGTTTTGATGTTCAAATAACAACACACACATTATTGATATTATCTTAGTAACATCGTCTGAATATTTATGTTTGATTGACAAACAAACAAATGAATTTCGTGAGCAGCGGATGCGTAACTGTCCCAAAATAAGATGAAATGGCCCATGTCTCATAATAACGCTCCAAGCCGCAAACTGTAATATAGCAACACTCTCTTGTTGGTCTTTGTTTGTAAGTAATTAAAAACGTGTTGTGACGATCCCAAGTAACATGGGACAAGTAATAATGTTTCATCCAGTGGCTGGCTTTTACTAGAAGGCGTTTGCTGCCGCCGCCGCTGTTTGTTAGTACCTTTTCTCCCGTAAATCCAGCTTCACATTGACAGCGGCCAGTTACATGATGACATCCAGCTCCGTTCGCACATTCACATGTTTTCTCACATTTCGGGCCCCACCTTCCCGCTGGACATCTAAAAACGGACAAACACATTAAGCATCAAAGAGACGGATATAAAATGAAGAATACTTTTTAGATATACCTATGTATTCTTTTACGTACTTGTTAGCACACACTTCCCCAGTCCATCCAGATGGGCATTCGCAAGTTGAAATAACAGTACATTTTCCACCATTTTGGCACCGACATCTCTCAGGGCAAGGCTCATCCTTTGGACATACTTCTTCACATCTGAAACCAAGATAAGAAAGCTATTAAATACGACGCCTACGCATTGTTGACTTAACATCGCCGAATGTTATCCAAATATCCGAAGCTTGTGAAATACGATACGATTAGTAGCGGGAACTGTAAACATTAGGGATCCTGTTTCATAATACAGTGTGTATATAGGCATCTGAACTGGATATTAGTTTAATGCTTTGCAGGCACGTTTTATCTGTCTATTAGTAAATGAGAGATATTTAAGACTACACAAGAAAATTATCAATTGTTATTATGATAAAAATTAATGATAAGTAACTCTCTCACAAAGGGAATATTATTTTTTGCTTTATGTATTGTTTATGGTGCAGTTGTAATGGATGTTTAATTAACCACTTCTGGCAAGGTTCCTACTACATTTAAAACTATCTTCTGTATACGAGGTTGCGGGGTGACTATCAAAAAATGAAAGGGTCTCAATCGATACGTCTAAGGCTGAGGCTACACTAGGCAGCGATTTGTGATGCGACTGGAAGAGCGAAACGAGAAAAACATGGTATGGCTACATTACAAGCGAGAACAATTTTCTAATAAATTCGTTTCAATTTCGTTATGTTGGTGTAGCCGATGCCGTGATTACAGTAATGTTGTTCCGATCGCATAAAGAAATCAAAGATCGCTAGTAATATTTGATGTACAGTGTAGCCATATACGTGAGCATTCATTTACTTGTTTTAAACGCTCATGTGTCGCAGGTCGCGTCGCGGACTAATGTAGCCTCAGGAGTAATGGACAGTCATAAACTTACAAAGGTCCAGTCAATCCTTGCAGACAGTTACAAGCTCCAGTAGCAGGGTCACAGGTCCCGTTGTTCTTGCACTGGCAGAGCTCGTCACAGTTGTCGCCGTAGGTGGGAGGCGCGCAAGCCCGCTCGCACGCATCCCCGCGCCACCCGGCAGTGCACGCGCACTTACCGCTCAAAGGCTCGCAAGTACCACCGTTCATACAACTGCACTCGTTCTGGCAGTTCCGTCCCCATTTTCCGTCGGGACATGCTGCAAGTGAAATAGGATTTTATTGCTGAGTTAGAAAGGCAAGAAGACGTTGTGTCGGGCATAAGACTCGCTGGTGAATCTAAGGATTTCAAGTGGATTTTTTCCGAAAAATTGTGAGGCATTTTCTGCAGATAATAAATAATAATAAATAAATATCGCTGGACATTACACACAGCGCCATCTAGTGCCACACTAAGCAAGGCTTGTGTCGTGGACATCAGATAGTTGATATACTATTTATATAGGTACATTTTTGGTTGTAAATACATACTTATTTTACATATAAAACATCCATGAATCCATTCATCCATCGGAAACAAATGTCCATGCTCATCACACAAACATTTGCTCCTACCGGGATTCGAACCCGGGACCCTAAGTACGTAAGGCAGCCTCACAGTCACTACCGCTGCGACATTCAGATCGTCCAAAACAATACAGTGGCTTTATTATCCTGGATTGACAGTATTTGTTATGTTTTCAAATAGCAGTCTTTGAATGGGCTGGAAATGGTGGGATCGAAATCCAACGTTAACGTCGATTTGTTTACCCCAATACCAATTAAACACATCAGGAGACAATGCATATTGGTGTTAACTGAAATTGTTTCTGCTAAATACCTCGTAAACAATACAGTATTTACTTTAAAGTTTATATACTGACCCTGCATGTAGTAGATACTATGTTTTTGTTATAAGTTTTTTTTTAAATATGATTCATTTCCGTTGTCGCATGGCCGTGAACTATCGATGACTTACACAATCTTTGTCTTGACGACTCAAATTGCCACGTTCGCCTGACTATGTGCACCAAATGTACAGTTTAGGCACGCCTAAAATACCTACGTCGTTAACAAACCGAAGCATTGTTTTTGAAATAGCTATGTAGAGCATATCGCCGGTTTTCGAATAATTTTACAGACTAAATATTCCACTCTACAGTATAACTTCATCCGACTATGAAAAACGAACTGTACACTTTAATAACTGTATAACATTTTATGGATGTTTCCAATCGATTGACTTTTGATTCACACAATTAAAACTTTACATTACTTCAGATTACGCTATCTGTGAATAAATAAATTGTGCTACTGCACGTGCACTGTCAATGTTTAATATCTGTAGAAGATACAGTAGTGTAACATTCATTAAATTAAGAAGTAGGTTCTTTGTATCAGCTTTATACGATGGATCAATTAATGGAGGTAATACAGACAACACTGCAAAAGAAATAATAGCCAGTTCCTAATTAAAACTGAAATAAGTATTATAATATTTGTGTTTCTATCCATGTGACGAGTTCACATATGTGACAGCAACACCACATTAATAACATCCTGTTTACAGCGTTATTCATAACCGTAGTCGAGTACGGGGAACTCGCTATAGTTCGCTACGCTATTGAAAGTTTCTATATAAAAACGTAGCTTACATATGTCGCAGGCGGGGCCACCGTAGCCGTGTGCACACGCGCATGTATTGGGCGCCACACACTTGCCGTGCACGCAGGACTCCACACACACCGGCACACACTGCTCCCCTCGAGAATCCGAAGCGTACCCCGCACAGCACTCCTCCACTGGCCTATATTTCACCAGCGTCTGAGTCTTGAACACCTCTCGAAACTTGATCTTGTATTTCGAACACTTAGGTGGAACATTGAAGCACCATGTGTATTCCTTTACTTGGTATGGCTGTTTCTCTGAAACCCGCAGCGTTGTTGTGTATCTGGAATAATACAATTATTGTTAATTAATTAAGTGACGTAACTAATAAGTTACGTCACACTTGTGAGAAATATCTCACAAGTGTCACATCATAATTACTGGAAAATTGTTTCCGGTGCAGATATGTTACCTACCTACCCAGAGGTGGTTAAGAACATTGTTTTACTGCCTCTATTATCTTAATCAATAGCTTAACTGTCCTACCTAAGTAATGACTCAAGTGAGAGAGAGATATAGGGAAACAGAGCATTGCAAAGTCTTAAGGTTCACTGTCAATTGATAACGCTTGCACCAGCGGATATCGATAATAATAACATTGAATGTTCACAACAAGTGGATGTAACGGGGCGCGGGACGGAAAACTCGATAAAGTTAACTGACCCGATGAGTAACGACACTGATCAGCGACAATCAGTCGCCCCAGCATTCAAGAGTAAACAATAAACAAAACTTAACTGCACCAATATCGGGTCAGAAAGAACAAAGAACTTAATACGGAAAGAATTTATTTTCTCAAATACATTATGTATGAAAATATAAGTACGTGACATTCACGGAAATCCACAATAAATCTGATGTGAATTACTAAGAATTCCTTCTACATGCAAATGTAGATAAAAGCCAGCAGTAGCTGGGCAGATAATGCAGACTAATCGTGTGACCAAGTAACTGCCAAGTCATAGGTCTCAAGTTCGGTTCGAACCCAAGGATTCATCAGCTTTCAGCTTGCTTCAGTGAAGGAAAACATCGCGAGGAAACCAGCATGCCTGCTGACAGATATTTCTTATATTAATTCTCGATGGCATGTAAAAGCCAAGTCAGAGGGCGGTATAAAAAATGTGACTATTCTGTGCTGTGAAGAACAGAATGGCTCTATAGGCTAGAGCCATTCTGTTCTTCTTTCTTTTCGCGCATATACCTGCTATGTTTAGGTTGTAGTTTTCCGAGTCAGCGGTATTAAGCGTTTCTGTGCTATCAAATGCCCCTTACGAGTACGTCAGTTATTAAATTATAAATGTTTTGTAGTAAAAGTTTAAGTTTTCCTCATTAAACAGTTTTATTGTTTAGCCGTATGTAAATGAGTAACATCCATGTTTTATCATTAATTTGCGGCTTGCGGCTTCTAATTGTTATACTGTTATTACGTTTGTAATACACCTTGTCGCTTTATGACGTGCAAGTAATTCAACCAATAATGGTTGACTAGGTACAGAAACAGTACTAATTGTTCAGTATAACGGAGGCTGCCCACTACACCGTAACATACCATGACCATGGCCATGGTATGAACATTAAGGTCTACGTCTACGTAGACCGGGACGGCATGTCAAGGAATTAAAATTTTTACCAACAATTGATATAGAAATACGACCGTGGCGCATCTTTCAATGCTGTGCAATGAAATCCCTTTGGATACAGTCAAAATTTTTACATAAAATACCTCTACCGCCCCCGTACTATTTAATCCATCCATACGCACAATGTTTTAAGTGCCTTACTTTGAGTTCTACCACAAAACATGATTTTTCACCCCAGAAAAAAGATGTTTTCCAGCAAAGAAGAAGTAGCAAAAATTCCCCACTTTCGACTGCAAAACAATATTTCGAGCAATTTCTAAGGTCCATGTTCACCGAAGAGATAACCATCTGATTATCTAAAAACAGCTGTCAATGTGACATGTTCCCATACAAAAATGTGTTTTAAACAGCTGTTTTTAGATAGTCGTCCGTCATCTTTTTAGTGAACATAGGTCCATGTTCACCGAAAAGATAACAGTCTGATTATCTAAAAACAGCTGTCACTGTGACAATTATCAGATATAATTTTATTTGCTGATGACACCTCGCTAATTTTTAAAATAAATAGAAAGGATACGCTTGTCCAACATGTTAACGAAAGTCTAACCGTTCTCTCAAAATGGTTCGCTGCTAATAATCTTTTATTGAATGCAAGCAAAACTAAGTGTTTAAGATTCTCCTTACCAAATGTACCACAACGTGATCTTAATTTAAATCTTGACGGCAATAAACTTGATGTTATAGCGGAAACTGTATTCTTAGGGATTACTATAGATTCAAAATTACAGTGGGGCGCGCACATTAGAACTCTTTCAGGTAGGTTAAGCTCAGCTGCATATGCAGTTAGGAAAATAAGGCAGTTAACGGATGTAGCCACAGCTAGGTTAGTTTACTATGCTTATTTCCACAGTATTATGTCTTACGGCATCCTGCTGTGGGGATCAGCAGCAGACGTTGACTCCATTTTTATACTACAAAAAAGGGCAGTCCGCGCGATTTATAAAATGGGTCCTCGCGAGTCACTCAGAGAAAAATTCAAAGAGATCGATATACTAACTCTGCCTTCACTTTATATCTTTGAATGTATTTTATATGTCCGTAAAAATCGAGGGCTTTTCAAAATTAGAAGCGACTTCCACAATAAAAATACACGCAGTAAACATGAAATTGTAATACCTAAATTCAGATTAACAAAAACTAGCAAGTCTTTTATTATAAACAGTATACGCTTTTATAACAAGTTGCCAAAGTCAGTTCTAGAACTGACCGATGGAAAGTTCAAGAACTATATTAAACGTGTCCTTATGAAAAAAGCATATTACAAAATCAAGGACTACGTTGATGACAAAGAAGTTTGGCTATGATTCCTTCTGCGCATGCGGCTTCCCTGGTAGCTCATAAACGGCACAGATTTGTGGATGTCTCTAACTATTCTCAATCTCATTATTCTTTTTCTTTTGATTCAGATTATTACAGTAGTTTTCAAATCATTTTTTCTCATATTTTGCTCAGAATAGTTACAGCACTGATGACAATATTTGTGTCACTTGTTTAATTTAGTTCTTTAATTAAATATTCTTTTTATTTTTTTATTTACTTACCTTTGTATAGATGCTTTTTTACCTATTATTTGTGAATGAGTGAACATTGAAGGCCTTTTAGATTCCCGGATGCTGTTTAACTTTTGTTAAATATTCCTTTTGTTTTACATTTTTTGTATAGCAAGCAACGACCTTTTGTCGGGCCTACGCTGTCCCCCCATACTTTAGTACTAATGCTGTAATGAAACATAATAATATTGTAATACCAAATGATTTGAAAAGAGTAACCATGGAGTTTCTTGCCGGTTCTTCTCCATGGAATCGACCAACGCGAACCGTGCACCTTTTTCGACGTTTTATAAGTGCCCATCCAGGCCTATGTGAAATAAAATATTTTGATTTTGATTTTGATTTTGACATGTTCCCATACAAAAATGTGTTTTAAACAGCTGTTTTAGATAATCAGACTGTCATCTTTTTGGTGAACATGGACCATAGACCTAAGTACATGTCAAGTGTCAAGTCATCCTTACTGGCTATCAAGCCAGTAAGGATGACAATCGGAGGTATGCAATTTATTAATACTCATTTTTATCTGGCAATTCCTTGCCATCCCGGGCCTTTCACGTGCCAATCAGATAGCCGGTACTTTTCACACATCAAATAATTAGTATTCTAAATATAACAAAATCCTACTAACTAATTATCGATTTAAACCACAACTAAATAAAATACCATACACCATTAAAACCCTCAATTAGGTAATTGAGTGGTTTAATTATTATTTACCTAATATTTTGAAACATTAAAATATCTGGGCAAACTATAGTCAATTCATTAATTAACTCTACAATCGACTAATTAAACAATACTGTTAACCATTTTGTTGATAAAAACTACCAATCAGTGGGAAAACGGAAACAAAGGCGAAACAACAATTTAGATTGCTATAGTCGCCTTCGAAGTTGTTTATAATTTTAAAATATCAGAAATGAAAACTGTTTGCAATTTCGTTACAGGCTAACAATTTTCTTCTCATTCATGCATGCTCGTATCAGGTGAATTTTTGAATACGCCTGTTAATTATGAAACATCTATTCCTTGGTTTCAAATCCTAATTAATATAATAAAATGTGAAAGTATTTTTCTCTATCGTGTGGCACTGCCCGCAGTGCGAGTTTTTACCCATGGGCCTCTGAACTGGCTTTTCATGCCGTCAAGAAATATCTCTCAGGCATGCTGGTTTCCTCACTATGTTTTCCTCCATCGAAGCAAGTGATAATTATTCAATACACATCTCAATCGACAGAATCAGAAGTGAGTGCTTAGGGTTCGAAGTTCGAACTTTAGACCAGTGACTTGGAAGTCCTATGATCACAACATTAGCCTATGACTGCTGTAATGTGAAAATGATTTGTTTGTTACGCGCCTGAACGGCTGAATCAGTTTCGTTCAAAGTAATCATTGTCCTGTAGTTAATTTCCAAATAACAAGTGAGTAAAATAGTATTTATAGTATTTTGAATAGCGATTCATCCGATACCGATACCGATATATCGGCGATACTTCGGGTTTGCCGATATATCGGTATCGGCGATATTTTTATGGCAGATTCAACGATACTTTTAAAATTTCGCGCTTTAAAAATGACGTCTTATACCCAAACTTGAAAAAAATGACGCAGAAGTACTTTAGTTTTCAAATGAGTTCTGTCGCATCTGGAAGACTATTTTCTACCACAGGTCTTATTCAAACAGACTTGCGAAATCGCCTTTGCCCGAAAAACTTAAGAATACTTTGTTTTTTAAATAAAAATCTTATAAATGTTTATTTTGATTACTAAATCTATTAATTACTAGCTGACCCACGCAACTTCGTCTGCGTCACATAAGAGGGAAAAAGCTACCTACTACTACTTTTTTTTTTATAAGAACCTTCTCCTGACAATAACGAACACAACAAAAAAAGAATCAGCCAAATCGGTCAAGCCGTTTTCATGCTATGTCGTGACAACGGAAAACGGGTTTCATTTTTATATAATAGACTAGCCGACCCACGCAACTTCGTCTGCGTCACATAAGAGGGAAAAAGCTACCTACCTTCTACTACTTTTTTTTTCATAAGAACCTTCTCCTGACAATAACGAACACAACAAAAAAAGAATCAGCCAAATCGGTCAAGCCGTTTTCATGCTATGTCGTGACAACGAAAAACGGGTTTCATTTTTATATAACAGATTTGTGTTATACTTATTCTACCGTCCTTTTTGAATCCAATAAGCGTATCGGTATCAGTATCGCCGATATTTTTATAAGAGTATCGGTATCGGTATCGTATCGCCAAAAAGGCGTATCGAGGCATCCCTAATTTTGAATACATCCTGTATTGTGTTTCCAGTTTATTGAATAATATTAATAACTGTGTACGTTCATTAGCTCATATTGTCTGACGTACCTACTTACTATAAACTGAAACTTTATGAATCATCAGAAGTAGCATTAATTAATAATGATAAGCCAATAGCTACACAGTTCACATACATCTACAATTCTACACATATGTATAAAATAACAAATAAAAAAATATAAAATAAAAATGTCTACAAAACTGCTAAAAACCTTTGTGTTGCAAGCGTATAAAAATCTGTGTGGCCTAGTGGCCTCTATTAATAATAACCTATGGAGGTGAGGAACCCATACCAACCCAATTGGTATAAATTTATTACTGTGCTAAATTGATACAACTTCCTCAAATAAGACTTGCATTTTCATTCATAACTTGTGAAGATTTCATAATATTCAATGCAGCACATTGTTTATGTATTATGACATATTTTCATTTCACAACAAATTATAAGACTACTTCTTAAACATTATATCACATGAGTATTTGTTTTTATTAAGTACAATTAACAATTAAGAATTTCTTTATCAATTAAATAAGCATTATCGAGTGTCTCGCATTCTTAACTATTGATAAAGTCTTTGTGAGGAACCAATCCTTCGTTCATATTGAACAGTGATGGCCTAGCGGTGAAACCGGACTACCAAGTCAAAGGTCTCGAGTTCGAACCAAAGTTCGAAACACCGCTGCATAGTGAAGAAACTTGAATGCTTGAGAGATATTTCTTGACGGCATGTTACAGCCCCAGGCGTGGCATAAGACAACAGTTTAGACACTAACCAAACGATAAAGAAGAAATTAGTATTTGAAGATTTTCAGAACCCTCAATGTCTGAAGTGAAACAGAGGTGAAACATTGTGAGCAAGACTTAAATTACCACGAAATCGGATGATTTCGTACCACATTCCACCATACCATAGGTACCTAACAAACAAAAATCTTTTTTTTTGTATATTATTTTTGATTGCGTAGTACAAATTGTTCATACTGTATAAGAAGTGTACAATTTGCAATATTTAGAGTACTTATACAATATTTTAAAGTTTTCTTGTTAATGTACAATAGTCTTAAGAATTCTATTCCGTTACTGGAACAGTCAATTCCGTGACTGTCCTATTTTACATTTTGATTTAAATGTTATTTTTAGAGCGAAATGTCGTCGGATTGTCATGAAATTTTGATAATTTAGAAGCTTACAAGTTGATGATTATAAATTAAAAAATAATTTCTATATTGTGTCCTTATTGAGGAACATACCAAAAAGTATTGAACTAATTTCGTTCAAAGAGTAACGGAATGGACATTAAATTGATAAAAACGTATATTTTTTATGACTGATTTTATTTTTTATTTATTATGTATTAAAGTACAAAACATTTTTAATAAATAGTACCAGTTGATTAAATGCATGCGTGTTTTATTTTATTTCTATCACCGAAAGTTTATAGTTGCGGAATGGAAGAAATGTTGGTCCCCAAGGACAATAATGTACCTATTTACATTTCATTAATTAATATAGAATAAGATGTTTTATGATTATTTCCATATAGTGTAAAGAATAACGATTGTAAATACAATGAAAATAAACGAATTACAACAAAATATCAAATTTCAACACATTTAAAACAGTGTACACTTTTTGTGAAAATGACCCACAGGAATCCTTCACGAAGCCGTCAACCAAGCATTCTGGACATCTAGCTAATTAACTCTACGCAAAATTATAGCAGGGAGATGAATTTTTTGTTTGGGGTAAAAAATCACGTCTTTAGGTGAGACTCAATGTAAGGCAATCAAAATAATGTGTAATGAAACTAGAAGGTGTCCAGGTACGGGCCAGAACACAAAAACGAGGAGACCAAGTGTCTTTTAATTCTTGCTTAGAAAATGTTTGTATTAACATGTTTTTGTTCTTTTGTCATAAACTAGATACTTAGGTAAAAAAAAATACTCACGCTTCTTGTCTTGTACAAACATTGGGGCCTTCCAGCAATGCATAATTAATGCTCACGAGCGCAAACAGAACGCTTAGCACCGACCACATCTCGACTTCAGTTCACGCAATTTGACGCCGTATCTCCATAACAAAACGATTGTTTTGGCGTGTTTACGTCACAATAGGCATTCAAATCCGATTCCGTTGCAATATTTTTCCTACAACTATTGCGGAAATATGCTGCTGGATTTTACCTGAAATTAAAGACAATGTATTATGCACCATATTTCAAGAAATAAAGAAAAGAACGTTTGTACGTGGCCAAAACAGATCAATTAAATATGCTAGCGAAACTCCCCAGATGTGTATCATACTGAGTATTGATATGCATAATTTTTAAAACCATACTCATCGAATCATTGTAGCTAATTGGTTCAGTTTCACAAAAAATATTTTTTTTAACAGACAATTTAAGCGGTAGCACACAACATGCGGTTGATAACCCCATAAACACTATCAAATCTTTTTATTTTATCGTGTTTAGATGTCATAGCGAACTTCCGCTGACGTGATTCCCCACCATGTTTGCGGAGTTCCTCTGAGTAATTTGATTGGACGTTGTTTTGTATCAATGTGGGTATGGTATGTCTACTACAAAGGTGTAAAAAATAAATAACAGCTTCCATTACATCGTTTTATAAGTTAAATAAATATTATTCAGTAGTACCTATGAAGTCAGAAGCATGAATGTTGACATGATCGATTTTGTCCGTTTCATCCATTGTTTTGCTCCGCACCTATTATGACTACGTTAATCCAAACTTCCATGCATTTTACAGTGTTTGCAGTGTTATAGGTAATACAATATGTTGTTTTTCTTTTCTTATGGTTTATTTATTAATATCGTGAGTGAATAACATTACAATTTATATTCATGATTCATAATAAGTATGTATTTATTAAGTAAAGAGCTTGAACGCAGAATCAGAGTAAGTACTAGAATATTACCGTGGGGGACGGCATTTACAGACAACGAGACGGCAGATTGTCATCTCATCAATATTTTATAACACTACGAGACAGGACACGAATCGTTGATAACATTCATGTATGTACTTAGTCTTATTGCAATAAAAAAAAAAACAATTTAATAGAGGTGTGTGTGATATTGATGCAAACTCAAAGGTTAAGTACTTAATTAGTAATTTTCGTGCATAACAAAAAATGTGAATAATGCCTTGGTTGGCTTTGTCTAGACGGGATATGTACTACTTACTGAACTTGATACGGTGAGCCACAAGTCAATTTACACTTTTACTGGCTGACCGCTGACCAGGAGAGCAATAAGAATTCACTTAGTAGGTAACTACATATTCTAAAACAAAGTCCTCCGCCGCGTCTGTCTGTCTGTCTGTTCGCGATACTTAATCTCAAAAACTACTGCACCGATTTTCATTCTGTTTTCACCAACGGATAGAGTGGTTCTCGAGGAAGGTTTTAGTTTATAATTTGTATGCGGGCGAAACCGCGGCATCAGCTAGTAAGAAATAATTGAAACAGGTTTTTTTTAAACACATCAACATCAATTTTAAAACATCTTCATCTGCCTAGCCTTTTTCCAAGAACATATAAAATATGCAGCAAACGAGCCAACTCGACTACTTTAGAAACTTTATCTTCCTACATCATTTTAATAATATTATTGTCTACTATGTGGTTGCTTACGAAGCATTAGGCAAAACAATAAGTAATAGGTACCTACATATGCCGTATGTTTTTTAAACTTTTAAGCTACTGCATAGCTTCTATCGCGGGCCTTGAGCGTGGAGACCGAATCCAGAAATTCCGTAACGAAAATAACCTAACACCCCCCGTAAAAAACAAATGCAATAGCTTTACCGCGGCAGTCCCCGAGTGCCACACATCTTTTTTTTTATATAACTGTTAATTAATAATTTAACACAATAATTTTATTATTATACTATACATTTAGAATCACTGAAAACAATGATTCACATTTAATATTCACGTAGGTTCATGTTTGTTGTTGAGTGCAATTATGTTTCCAACAGACGAGAAAAGCTTTGCCTTTGAACTGGATGAGTAGAACTGGTCTAATAATAGTCAGAAAACCGATAATGTTGTTGCACGAATGGAATCCGGTAAGGCCGCATCGTTGCTTTATTAAATTATAGGTACATAGACAAGTTATAATTGCAGTGCACTCGAACATTCTTTGAAATGTACATAATGCACCCCGAAATATCACGCTAATGTTACAAAACGTGGTCCAAGTGCTAGCCCACTAAGTGTGTGCAATGCTTTAAAAATAACCAACTACTTCGAGCAATCAGACATGTCTGGTAAAACAATTATCTCGAAAACATACTTTGCTGCACTGGTAATTAGCTCTGTTTTGAAGTGTCATGATTAAGCAAATTAGAAAATTAAAACCAGCGAGATAAGAAAGTTTGTATTTTCAACCCACAATCTGTATTTCCCTACTTATTTTATAGTATTTATTATTCGTTTGGTTTATCCTATTCTCAATGTAGGATATGTACCTATGCTAACCACAATACACTTAGGTATATTGCAAGATAAGCTTATATTATTGGCTTTGTAATACTATCCTCATTAGGTTCAATAAACAGTTATTATCTCAACATGAATGTGGTTAAGAATATGCCTACATTAAGGCTCTGTTCATCCAACTCATGCAAGTTATGTACTGACTGTAAATGGGTAAATTATTTACCCTACGGTCCTCAACAAAAGTTTACTTTACACATCTAATAGGTATCTGTCACCGTAAAACTGTCAAATCTGTTATATTGTAATCTCTCTAGCGATATTGTATAGTCTCGAAATATTGTCAAACGAACATTCTGCTTACAACAAAACGCATTATTTTTCGTGAAATGCATGCGATGGTAGTCAACTCACGAGGTGTGGAGTGAAGGAGGGGTCCCCGTTGCCCAGTGGTACCACTCTCATGAAAAGATAATGTACCATTCCTGAGAAATACCGATTAGTATAACCTAACCTTAAAACACTTTATATTCCCCTAAAAAGCGTAGTTGACGGAGCCCCGCTTCGCGGGGCCCCTATTTCCGAGTGCAGGGTTTAAAGGAACCTAACTAACCCAACGGGGGGATGCCCCAAGTCCCAATTATGGGGGCAGAGATACTTCCGTATGTTCAGTTGACAATATCGCTAGAGAGAAACACGTTATTTTGTAATATAACGTGTTTGACAATTTTACGGTGACATATCCATCCCACCGGGCATGAAATGTTGAAAGGGAAACCGGTACAAAAATATTTTTGGTGCACCAAACTAGGCTGTGAATAGTATAAACATAAAGAAAATGACATAAAAATAATAATTTAGGCTGATCCCGCGGGACCCAAATGAGCAGGATCAATTTACTAAAGAACCTCTGAGCGAGAGTGCATATTAACTAGTTTTTCACAGCTTGTTGTATTCTAGCTATAGCATATAAGATATATAGCGAGGGATTTGAACACAAATCCTTCGCTACGCATTCTAGTCTAGCCCATCTCTGGTGGAAACGGGTGGGCCAAAGTTCACATAAAGTTCTTTACGAATTTCGGGTAAAGATCTTTAGGTGAGCCAATATGGACCTGGTGGATACGCCAGAGTTGGGTGACTAACGAGACAAGGCAACCAGCGTTACCGGCTTCACCATAGTAGGTACGGCTAGAAAATTAGTTGTTACTTGTCAAATTAGTACTTGTGGCTCTTACTATGAATGGAATGAAAGTGCATTGTATGGCCTATTAAAACGCATGACATGAATCGCTTGTCCAATAACGGACTGAAGCTACCATTCAGTGATATTAGGCTAGTCACATTTCTAGACCACGTCTGCTTTGTATGAGTAATTGAGTATGTAGAAGCACCTGTAAGTTTATCAGTTATCAGTTAGGTACTTTTCGGAGTTTAACTTTTCGTAAATCTGAATTTTTTTACAGAACCTAATTCGTTATGCGCCCGCGTCTGTGTTCGTCAGTGTTGCCAGTGAAAGGCATGGCACAGATTGGCGAACAGGATTCGTTACGTGGGGTGTAGGTGTTAATATTTTTTCTCTATATTTATTTACACTTCACACATTAATTTATTTGTATTGTTTATTCTTCTACACTTTATTTTTATTTTTATCCGTATCTGGCCTGACCGTGGCATCACCTTCACTTTGGGCCCTATCAGAATACCAGCGCTGTGACGTTTTTTTGTTACAGCACCATGCTGAGATAGGAGCCTTTTGGCCTCGTACAGGACGAGTTTCATTCTTTTAATTTTTAAATAAATTTTTGTTTTTTTTCTGTGTAATTTTTATACGTACTTTTTGATGTGTTTGTCCTGTGTGGGCTAATAAATGCTTTTTCTTTTCTTTCTTTCTTTCTTTATATTATTGTAATATAACGTGTTTGACCATTTTACGGTGACATATATATGTCCGTTATATTACAATAATAAAGAAAGAAAGAAAGAAAAGAAAAAGCATTTATTAGCCCACACAGGACAAACACATCAAAAAGTACGTATAAAAATTACACAGAAAAAAAAAAATATTTATTTAAAAATTAAAAGAATGAAACTCGTCCTGTACGAGGCCAAAAGGCTCCTATCTCAGCATGGTGCTGTAACAAAAAAACGTCACAGCGCTGGTATTCTGATAGGGCCCAAAGTGAAGGTGATGCCACGGTCAGGCCAGATACGGATAAAAATAAAAATAAAGTGTAGACGAATAAACAATACAAATAAATTAATGTGTGAAGTGTAAATAAACATAGAGAAAAAATATTAACACCTACACCCCACGTAACGAATCCTGTTCGCCAATCTGTGCCATGCCTTTCACTGGCAACACTGACGAACACAGACGCGGGCGCATAACGAATTAGGTTCTGTAAAAAAATTCAGATTTACGAAAAGTTAAACTCCGAAAAGTACCTAACTGATAACTGATAAACTTACAGGTGCTTCTACATACTCAATTACTCAAACAAAGCAGACGTGGTCTAGAAATGTGACTAGCCTAATATCACTGAATGGTAGCTTCAGTCCGTTATTGGACAAGCGATTCATGTCATGCGTTTCAATAGGCCAGACAATGCACTTTCATTCCATTCATAATAAGAGCCACAAGTACTAATTTGACAAGTAACAACTAATTTTCTAGCCGTACCTACTATGGTGAAGCCGGTAACGCTGGTTGCCTTGTCTCGTTAGTCACCCAACTCTGGCGTATCCACCAGGTCCATATTGGCTCACCTAAAGTTCTTTACCCGAAATTGGTAAAGAATTTTAGGCTTTAGGCTAGAATGCCTAGCGAGGGATTTTTGTGCAAATCCCTCGCTATATATCTTAAATGCTATAGCTAGAATACAACAAGCTGTGAAAAAGTAGTTAATATGCACTCTCGCTCAGAGGTTCTTTAGTAAATTGATCCTGCTCATTTGGGTCCCGCGGGATCAGCCTAAATTATTATTTTTATGTCATTTTCTTTATGTTTATACTATTCACAGCCTAGTTTGGTGCACCAAAAATATTTTTGTACCGGTTTCCCTTTCAACATTTCATGCCCGGTGGGATGGATATGTCACCGTAAAATTGTCAAACACGTTATATTACAATATAACGTGTTTCTCTCTAGCGATATTGTCAACTGAACATACGGAAGTATCTCTGCCCCCATAATTGGGACTTGGGGCACCCCCACGTTGGGTTAGTTAGGTTCCTTTAAACCCTGCACTCGGAAATAGGGGCCCCGCGAAGCGGAGCTACGTCGACTACGCTTTTTAGGGGAATATAAAGTGTTTTAAGGTTATGTTATATTAATCGGTGTTTCTCAGGAATGGTGCATTATCTTTTCATGAGAGTTGTGCCACTGGGCAAGGGGGACCCCTCCTTCCCTCCACACCGCGTAAGTTGACTACCATCGCATGCATTTTACGAAAAAATATTTGACAATAATTCGAGACTTTACAATATCGCTAGAGATATTACAATATAACGTAAGGACAATTTTACGGTGACATAAAGGGTGTAAAACACCTCTTAACGAATACGAAAGGCACTTGTTCTCCTCGTCATTCTGATCATTTTATTGTTCTACACCATACCTGGGAACCTCCTAGTTACGGAGATATAGGGGGTCAAAGTTGCAAGATTTTTACAAGTTTTTTTTTAAACACCACTTTTTATCGCATGATTTTTACTTTAAATATCTCTACGACCTCCGTACTATTCAATCCATCCATCCGCACAATGTTTTGAGTGCGTTACATTAAGTTATACCACAAAACATGATTTATAACCTCAAAAAAAAAAGTTGTTTCCCAGCAATATTTTTTGCGGAAAGTTACTTAGTTTGATATACAGAATGCTTGGTTAACGGCTTTGTGATGAGGTGAAATACACCCTGTATATATTTCGATTGGATTACAGAATATCTATGTTGCTAAATAAATATTTTGAAAGGAGTATGATATAAAGACGATATTGAGGAATTTAACATTTCTATAAGTGGAAAATTTATTTTTTTCATAACTCTTGTTTAAGTATCAGTGTACATTCAAAAAATGAATTTGGGAACCTGTATATTCTGTAATCCAATCGAAACAAATACACACTACCTATTACGTTACGTATTACGTTTGTATGAACTTCCCATGCTCCGCAGGCCTCTTAAGCCCAGATAAATGCTACCTACCTATTAAACATTTAAGTTATGTGTGTGTGTGTTTGCTGACATTGCTCAGCTATCTATCACACATCGTCATCATCACAGATCGTACGGACTTTAGCCCATTTAAATAACTGAACTGTTGCGCAAAATACGCTGCTGATTCAAGAAGTTTTACGCTTGTATTTATTTCTAGGTCAGCGAGTGTGTCTGAAACTTAAAAATAAATACGATAGCTATGAAACTGCTTAGCTCGCAACGCAACGCAACCGTCACTGGGTTACATATTCAACGTGGGAGGTGAGATTATATTAGCAAAAATATCCGGTCTGGTCTGAGTCTGGATAACTCTAGAAGTCTAGATAGTCAATAAGTTTGTCAAATATCTTCATACAACGTGGGATCATCGGCTCTGGATATATTTACTAGGCCTGATTGGGCTAGCTAAGCGAAGCTAAGAGATGCTTTTAATTTCTGTTAGGCTGTATTAGGGTTGAACCTCATTTAGCAGCACGGTATCGCACTTTATCATGCTCCTATCCTTTTCTGTCGCTCGAAGCCGTCATTTGCTAGAGCGACAAACAGAGCGAGAATGCTACAAGCACGCGGCAGCATCGACAATGCGGTCAGCAGCACGCACGTCTTGCTCTAGAAAATGACAGTTCTGGGGGACAGAAAACGATGATAGGAGCTTGGAAAAGTGCGATTCCGTGCTGTTGGATGTGGCACCCTTAACCCATGCCTGGCAACATTCAAAACTGAGCTCTTGCTCAATAGGTAATGCGGTAAGTATACAGGTACGGTCTACCTACTTTAGTTACCTAGGTACTTACCTGTTCGACGTTTCGTCAAGTCTGAGCTGGCTTTAGAAACCCACTTTGTACATTTGAAAATAAATAAGGCTGTATTATGTCAGCGTCTTTACAATAAATAAAAGCGTGTTAAAAACAGAACACGCATCCAAGAGGATAACATTCACAGTGAGTGTGAACAACAAACTGTGTCTGTATTACGCTGTACTGATACCCAAAGAATGTACTTACAATACGAATACTCATGTTTATTTATTTTATGGTTTTTCCCCGCTTGGCAGCTAAAATTACCTATAGATTAATTAATTACCTACCTAATATAATAATTGCAATACATACCTACCTAATCTACGACCGAAAAAAACTACACGATAAGAGTTATTCATTTAAAAGTAAGTACCTAGGTACATAATTGGTGTAGATTATGAATGGTAGTAGTAACGCGTCATCGTCATATGGATATGTTTATCTACTAACGTGTTTACAAGTAGGTCAAACGGTGCAGATTGATTATTTAACAGAAACATGAGTAAGGAACATTATATGATCATCGCGAATATTGTCAAAACACGAGTCAGTGATGTTTGAAGACTAAAACAATTGAGCCCATCATGGCGTGAGTTAAACAGGTCACCGCACCAACGTGTGGGCATGGGTAAATATACAGGCATACGGTGCAAGGAGTGAAAGTAGAGCGATATACCGTACCCAGGTACTCGTGCAAATTTGCGAACGTCTACGAACAAGCCTTGTTGATGATAGTGAAGGCACTGTTTACGATTGTATGGTTGACGTTATTAATACTCGATGATCGAATTTGATAATAAAATAGTTCACGTAATCGCTAACTCTGGAAACGCCTTCTATGTGCAAAAGTCAGATAATGGTACTTGTGATCATCCCTAAACATTGGGATTTTAAAATGAGATATAAGCTCAAGACTTGAACCACAAACATTACAATAAGCGAATATCCAAGAGATCTGGGTGCGACACAGACCGCAGACGCATCCGCATCACCCGCTTTCATTCAGGATGTGATGATAATGTATCAAAGATAACGAAAACATTAAAGGGTTCACTTTTTATTTAAGTGAATAATTCGAAGAGACACTCAGGCAGTTACGTTGTGGCTGCGGGACTGCGCGTGGCCCCGGAACATAAAGGCCGAGGAAGGAACATGGATGGGTTTTAGTCAGTAAAAGTCTGACACTCCTTCTCGCTCCGTCCATTATGGGGGAAGTTATTTGATGATTTCCCATCCGAAAAACGAAAGGAAAAAGGCAGTTACGCTTAAAGTAGGGAATGCGATCTCGACCTCGCAAGATCTCGTGTCATTTTTCGAAATCAAACCCGTAGCATAATAAGACGAGATCTCGCTCGAGATTTACGGGATTGGGCGACAGTAATCAGCGACGCTGGTTACACACGTCCACTCAGTACACGTGAAGATGCGATTAGAGATGGATGGATGATGAATGAGATAAATACCACAGTAGCAAACAGACCAGAAAACGAAGATGAGTAGCCTCTTTCAATGATGATGATTGCAGAGGATTTGAATTTAGTTGCTGCTGCTGCAAAAACTGACAGAACTCTTCAAGAGGAATTAGAAGGAACTCTGAGAGCATCTAAAAGTCCTTTTTTGCATATATTTTGCATAAATATGTCACCATAAAATTGTCAAACACGTTATATTGTAATCTCTATAGCGATACCCCTCCTTCCCTCCGCACCGCGTGAGTTGACTATCATCGCATGCATTTCACGAAAAATAATGCGTTTTATTGTAAGTAGTATGTTCAGTTGACAATATTTCTAGAGTTTACAATATTGCTAGAGAGAAACACGTTATATTGTTATAGGTATAAGGTGTTTGACAATTTTACGGTGACATATAGAGATGGCTCTTTATGAGTGTGAAGGAACAAGGGGTTGTTTTCTACAGTTTGCTTCCTCCTTTTTGGAAGTCGGTCAAAATAATAAACTGCTTAAAAAGCTATTTACTCTAACAGGAGACTATAACTATTCTTTTGTAATTAAATGAATTGTTAACATGCAACATTTGGATGCCTGTTTAGCACTTACTTTATACTACTTGAGAGTGATTAAGATAATATTCTGTAAGTACCCACAAACGCTGGGATGAGTCACTTGTGGTAAACAAAAGATAAGAGTAGGTATACTAGATAAGCTAGTGGGAAAAAGTTTAAGACTCAAGCAAACTGTTCTAGGAATTTAAAACATGCAGTTTCTGGACATCTTCTATGATTTTTTTAATGATGCTGAGTGTATAACATCACACTAATATTATAAACCTGAAAGTTTGTACATGTATGTGTGTACATGTTTGTTACTCCCTAACACTGAAACAGCTGGATGGACTTGGATGAGATTTAGTACACAGGTAGACTACAACCTGTAATAACACATATTTTAAGCAACTAAAATCCAAAAAGGACAAATTCTTGAAATAGTAAATGGATTACAATTTCAAGAATTTATTATTTTTGGTCATGGTTCATTTTATTATTTAATAAGTTTCTATCACTACAGAAATTTAAAGGAAAATTTAACTTTACCATGATTTATTTTGTGTTTCAAAATATTGAGGACACAACCTGGTGGTAACAATTTCAGCACTCAAAATAAACACAGTTGTTGGAAATATGTTAAGCAGATGTGGTCTTTGGCAATATTTAGAATATTGCTCATGCCATAGGCAAAGTGAAAAAAAATTACATAGACACACATCTGCCGTACCTAACATAAATGGCACATTTCAAAAAAATTACTCACAATATTTCTTTTTTATTTTCACGTTTTAATTATCAATATTTATGCAATAAACAACACTTTTATGTAAGTTACTGATAACTTCTTATACAAGTGACCCTAGAGGCTATTTAAATAAAGGCCAACTTCCTGAGTCACCCGATAACTGGTTTTTATATTTAAAATACATTCTGGGGTTATCCATTGATAATGTTGTGTTGTAGATCTGCAACAACATTTGTAGATCGCAATATTGTTTTCCCCATATTAGTTATGTTAGACTGAAAACTAAACCCAACATAATTGGGAAAAGGCTAGGCAGATGATAACCTATCTTAATAAGTAGGTCAATTTTCGTACAAAACTAAAGTTTACTATTTTTAATCCAGCCCACAGCAACTTAAGAATTCAAAGGTAACTGAAGAAAACTGTTGGTAAGTAAGACCAATTCCTTGGCATTCATGCATATTGATCTGTTACTAAAAAATCAGTTAGACAGGTAGTAGTTGTCATAAACAAATGTTGTGTGTGTTAACAGTTCTTGGGGCAATTTTTTGTGAGACAAAAAATACCTAGAACCTGCAAACATAACTTTTTGAATGGTGCCATTGATGATTTATTTAGTACAATAGAAATATTTGTTGCATGAGTAATAACAATTGAGAGAAATGTTCAAGTTATTGGAGAAATTACACAGAAAGTAGTCAATGAAGACCAAAACTAGGTCATTGTTAGTGAAAGTAGTACATTCAATCCACAAAGTTCAGAAATTGATGTGCTTAGTTTTGAATATTCAATTAGGAAGTGGATCAAATGCTACTTCAAAATGGGACAGTAAAATAATAAACTACCTGGACTAGGGTTTGTTTTATTTGTAATTTTGGAATACCTAGTCTAATGTAAATCAAATGATAATTCTTACGGCTTCAGACAGAAGTAGATAACAACATTTATTACAGTTATTTATACTTTTTTATAACAGTTAGAAAAAAAGCTATACTTAGTTGTTTTTTTATTTACATAGCTGGCTGGATTGTCTTGAGATGGTTTTTTTCTTTTGGTATCATCTATAGAGAATCAACACTAAGAACATTGCTAACAGATATTTAGGTACTGGCCTATGTTTTGATCTTTCAGTTCTCATAATAACTTTCAAAAATGATATAATAATATCTACATTTCTTTTAAATTTTTGCCAATGTCTAGTCTGTTACAAAAAAATAGCTGCCAAATCTATTATTCCCAATGTTTGTTTTACCAACTACCAATTAGATGGTTGTTATGCGCCGTAATTAGATTTGAGGATAAATACTACAAGATAAAAACACAACAAGCACTAAAAATGCTTTAAGAAAAATAACAACAAAAGAAAATACGAAACGGCTTGTTGACTATCAAAGTATTCCGTCTTACTTTGAACAAAAAAAAACTCGTCATTGACATCAATTTGTAACGCTAATCAGAAAGTTTACGAAAATACAGTGACTTTTATTAATTACTTACGTTAAAATCTGTTTCTTGAGAGCTTGTCTCGAATATGAATCACTGTTTCACAAAAACTTTACACGATGCAAGTAGTTATTCAATGAATTGGCTGTCTCATCGCCATAATATCCGTGCCTGACCCTGTTTCGCTTCGCTCGCAGTCACTCAGAAAAGTAGAGATGAAATAATATTATAAAAACAATTCGACACAACTTAACAAAATTACGCGAACAATATCATTAGCACGAAGTAAATAAAAATCGGCTAGCATAACAGTGAATAAATGGGCACTCTATCGCAATTGAAATGGAATAACACTGAATTACACTGTCAGCCAATTAAACTGACTGACTGATGTGACAGACAAGTGTCAACTGAACTGACAAGAGTCGAGACAGTAGGCAAGACGAGACAGCAGCGCGCAAACAAAACAATACCATAGACATTTTGCCTACTGAGTGATGAGTAATGACGTCAGGGTGGCCCGCGAAATTCAAATTTTCTTACGTTTTTTGGACGTAAAAAAATTGAATTTCGCGGGCTTCCTTGGAGCATCCCCCTTAAAGTAGACACTCGAATTATTTGCAAACTTTTCATAAGGAAATGTTTAATTTATGTCAACCACAATTTGTCAAATTAGCCCGTATATATAGATCACAGAGCGTGTATATTTATACGGGATATAGATGCTCTGTGCAAATTAGGATGACGTGTTGTTGTTGATTTATTGGGACAATACATAATATACTTCGCCAGGTATAGCATTCCGCGAGACACGCATCTACGTCATAACCACTGTCAATGGTCCTCAAACTTTATAATCTGGGGAAATTCAACCTAGTAAAACATTGATCTAAATATTAAATTCCTACTAACTTTTGCCTTTAGCTCTTCCCGCGTTGTAGGTTTTCGGTGACTAAAAGAATCCTGTATCCATCCTAGAGTTCCAAGCTTCAAATTACAAGCCAAGGATCGGCAGTCTATTTATGTGAACAAAGGTACCATAGGTAGAGACATTAGAGACAAATCAATATAAATATAAATTAATGAAGCTCAAACACCAGGTAATTGCTATAAGTCGTCAAGGATTTTTCTCGACTGTCTTTCGGCTCCATCATTAGATCCACTTATAGTATTTTCATGTTTCAGACACTTTATACTTATGAGGAAATATAGTATTTAGACACTATAGGTACTTGTCTTTTTTAAACTTTCACGATCTGGCCCCTTATTCACAACCATTCGACTCGCTTCCGATTCGGAAAGTCGTATGTCTATCTCGGTCGTTTTCGCAATGCCAGAAGAAGACAGATATACGACTTTCCGAATCGGAAGCGAGTCGAATGGTTGTGAATAAGGGGCCAGAACACATTATAAAACTTAAGAAGACGGGTATTTATCGCGAATTTACCTTTAATTTAATCCCGACGTTTCGAAAGGATTGCACCAGCCGTGGTCGCGGGGAAACTCCAAGACTCCGAGGTAAATTCGCGATAAATACCCGTCTTCTTAAGTTTTATAACTATAGGTACTTACACTCATACTCATTATCCTTGCATATCTTTTTACATCTACGTCGCGCTTTGGCAGTAGTTATTTTAGCTTGCGTTAGATTCGATCTAGAACGATGTTTTAACATTGATTTAGCTGAAATAAAAATTAAATTCTCAATATTTACTTTGTTGACATTACGTCAATTGTCAAGCTGTCAGTTACTTTTACTCTACTTTTAATTTTCTTACTGGTCTAGGCCTATGAAGGTTTCTTTTGATTTATATAATTTAATTTAATTTTATTAATATATTAGCTCAAATAATGTATTTTAGAGATAATTACGATTGTTTACTAAATAACAGTATCTTATCTTACTTTTATAAAATTAATTAGCACGCTCTCAGAATTCTTCGAGGAAGATTTTACTGAATAATACTGGCCGTTTTTTAAATACAGGCAACTCACAATTTTGATTTTTAAAGTCAAATAATTCTAGAGAGAATTATAGAATTATAATAAAACAACTGATGACTTATATATATTAAAGTTACTTGTATGTGTTACCTACCGTTTTTTTTTTTTTTTTTGGGGGATAAGTAACACGACACACTCCAGGCATTCATTACATTATTAGTAGTGCTTTAAACTACTTAATGAATATTAATGAACGCATTATCATGGTACCACACTTGGGATATCTCCTTTCCCAAAAAAAGAATCATCAAAATCGGTTCATAAACTACGAAGTTATCCGCAAACACTTGTCTTATAAGTGTTTGCGGATAACTTCGTAGTTAAAAAAATATGATCGAATTGAGTTGGTAACCTTCTCCTTTTTGAAGTCGGTAAAAAACAAACTGGTTAGACGTCAACAAAACAATATTGGGAATCACTGTTTTACTGGCACTGAGCGAGACCGGCACATGTGTTAGAAAAGAAAAGCGATACACGACGAATTGGCGGAATGTCAATGAGACAGCCCGTTTCAGTGTTACCAGTTGTGTGAAAGAATAACTCCCTAACCACCTGTAATCCCTGTGCGAAACCGATCAAACATTGAAGTTTAAATTAACAATTACATTGGTATATGACTAAATTGAATTATTTTGTTTGGTCAAGCAAACGAAAACAACAATTTAAATGCAATTTATATTTTTTTAACAGAATGGTGACTGAATTTTTTTTCATAGTTTAGTGTGAGTGACGTAAGCACGTGTCGCTCCCGGAATGCCAGACCTTGTTTTATATTTTAACCTTGATTGGGACCTTATAGAGCATTTTTTCAACTTAATTAAACATGAATAAAACGATTAAAAGTGGAGCGCGAGAGATGTTGTTTCGCAATGATTTCGAATTATGAAGAAAAACAACAGGAGAAAGACGCCCAATTGCATCAGCAACAAGATTGTTTGATTGACGTGTGGTGTTGGAGTTCATAAGTTAGTATGGCGCTTTGATGTTGATACTTTGTTTGTGTTCGTAATTAATTATAAAAAAAAACTAAGGAATATTGTCGTTTTAGAACCGTTTTCTCCCGAAGGGTAAAAAACGGATATTTAGGTTTCAGCCGTAGCTTGAACCACATTTGAGATTAACGTTCCAATATTCGTCAACATAATTATCTCCTGTCTTAAACATTAGGTGAGTCGTCCAATATGCGTTATGAACATATGTGAATCAACCGTTGTTACAATGAAATTAGTTGAGATAAACTTGGGTAGAATACTCGTAGCTCGCTTATAGCTTATATTCGATATTAGTAGCTAGCTACAGTAGCTACAGATACGACAGTGACTTTTCGGTAGCGAGTTTCTCAAGGGTCCGTTTTGGCGCTGTTGTAGCCTGTATGTAAAATAGCGCGTGTGTGTGTGTAGTGTGTATGTATGTGAGTGATAGTGATTGCAGGAATCGTGTTATCGATAACTAGTGATGTTCTATTATATCGACTTTTTCATTGATATCGCTACTTTAATGGCGCTTTTATAATATATAGTTGATTTATTTTTGAGGTTCAGATAATCATAATAAAATAAAAATGATAATTTATAGGTTTATATTTTTATAAACATTTTTTTATGGCTCTATTAAAACATAAAAGCTATATAGATATAGCTTTTATGTTTTAATAGAGCCCGTTTTTGAAGCAAAGTAGAGAATTTTCAAAATAAGAGATTATTTTGAAAACATTTTTAATAAAAATTTGATGGCGTCAATCCAAAAAGAATGATGTAGTGAGTCTTCTTTACAGCTCGTCTTAATTTTCTCCTTTTTCCACCACCAGGATAGCCATTAACACTGTCAAACAGTTCATCAAAAAATTCAACAACTTCAGCTGTTGTGTCCATTGTAGCTCCAGAATCTAGACCATGTAATTTATCTGAAAATAAAAATAATGAACACATTAGTAAACAAATACCAGTTTTGTAGAAATGGAGTCTCTTTGTATAATTATGAGACGTTACGTTGCTGGACTGTTAATTATAGCCCTCGCAATTGCCACAATAACTAAGAAATGTACATTAATAAAGTAAAAAAAGGTCCATCAGCATGACGCACAACAAACAATTTTAAGTGATGACATGACAAAAGTTATGGGGCACTAAGGAGCCCTCACACTGTTAAGAATATTTTCTGAGGGTGCCACAGTGAAGGGAATTTCTTATTTCCTATATTGGATTAAAATTAAAACATTAGAAGATATGTATGTATGTATGTATAACTATACCTGCCGTTCCAATCAAAACTGATGATGATAGGACACTGTCATCTTAGTCCTCGGAGTAATTATGATCAACTGTACCAACCAACCAACCACCCTGAAAAATTTTGAGAAATATTGCTGTAATACATATAAGTTGTACTCATTTTAATAAAACCAGCCTATCTCTGACCCACTGCTGGGCAAAGGCCTCTCCTCAACAGAGAAGGCATGAGCATTGATTACCATGCTTGCTCAAGACGGGTTGGTGAGTTGTACTCATACTTATAGTAAAATAATACTGATAAATGGGACTATATTTAGATAACCATACACACCAGTTGTAGTATATGTACATCCTCCTCATCTTGTTCCTTGAAATAATTATGTTCAAAAATCCATCTGCAACATCCCACTCTGGAAACATATTTGATACAGTTAATACAGTCATTTTTAGTATTTCTAAGTTGATTTTATGCTTTCCCTATTGGCACATTCTGTATATGTTTTTTGTATATGTCCGCTATTATGTTCTTTACGTTCTGTTGGTTTCTAGTTATATCTTATAACATCTCAAATCAAGTAATAAAAAAATTGTCCTCTTTCTAATTATGTTAAAAAACACCTATTTTATTCATATTCTTGTTTATGGTCGCAAATTCACACTGAGAGAAAGTAAAAAAGACTTTTACATTCTGTCAACTGTCAAATGACTAAAGTGACAACTCACATTCAAAATGTGCCCGTTTGAGCGCCAATTTTTATTGTGTGTGTGAATAATAATAGGAAAATGTGGTAAGACCAAATTACCAGATGTCTTCCAAAGAATGCGAGAGCTAAAGCTAAAAGAGGGCTAAAATTTCCATTATGGGCCAACGAGTAGGAAGTTCATTTTTTTTTGTAGATAGTACTCATTAACAGGAGGCTTTTCACAAATTTTTAAGTTGCGGAGGCTCACGGTTTACGAGATATAATTTTTTAAATTTTCCATTCAAATTGAAAAATAAAACGCAATTTATGTAGATTAGATGTGAAATTTGACGTTTCACGTTCCGTTGACCGATAAAAAGTGTTTCATTCAATTTTGTCGTGTTGATCACCAGTAAATTGAGCACCAAATTATAATGGGGTGTTTGATGACAAGCTAGTTTGCCTAAGCCGACTTGGGGCACCCCGACACGGATAGATTAGGTTAGAAGGGTATGGCGGGGTCAAATGAGCGAACCGAGCGAATAGACCCCGCCATACCCTTCGTGGTTATTTTTTTATAAACCACTCAGGAGTAGGAGCCCCGCGTAGCGGGGCTCCGTCGACCGGTTCTCCCTCGACTCGGATGCAAGACCATAACAGTACAATGGAATTTTAGGGCACCCCACAGGTTAGGTTAGAAGGAGATGGCGGGGTCGAAGTGAGCGAGCGAAGCGAGCGAACACAGACCCCGCCACCTCCTTCGAGGTTATTTTTTTTTAAACCACCCAGAAGTTGGAGCCCCGCTCAGCTATCTTGGCAGGTGTCGAAAAATACGCTAACCTAACCTCAAAATTTTAACCACGAATATCTCCATAATCATGGGTCTCTGCGGGGTGGGGATGGGACAGGGGGTAGGTACTTCCCACCTTCGCCCTCCCCGCCCCATAAATCTATGGAAATTAGAGTTCAAATTGACGGAAATTTGTGTTTTAACCCAACTTAACCTCAAAACTTTAACCATGGATATCTCCATAACCATGGGGCTCCGCGGTGTGGGGATGGGACAGGGGGGTAGCCCCCCTCCCTCCCTCCCTCCCCCCGCCCTCCCCGACCCATAAATCAATGGCCCATAATCGAAATTTTAACCCTAGAACAGGCCCAGGCACTTAGTATTTACCGATACTAGGTCGCACCTAATCCAACTTTTTAAATACTCGATCCACCTAGTCTCACTGCCTACGCGGCACCCGGCAGCCGCGGCGGCGCGGCCCGCTCGTACCGAAGTCCGAAGTATCGGCGCGGGCGCGGTGAAGCGAGATAGCATTTTGTTGCCATAGTTACTATTCTGCTTTGCCGCTCACTCGTATTTGCCTAAAATCATTCGAGTAAAAAGTAACGCGACGCGCACTCATATTTACCATAATAATTCGTGTGTTAGTCATTTGAATTTGAACCATATTTCAATACAGTTAAAAGTGACGCGACGTGCACTCGTGTTGTGCACGAATATATTCTGTCATTTTTATTTAACTACATTATTCCACAGTCTTCTAGGTACTTACTCGATGTGTTTGAAGTCTATTATGATCCACTTGCACTAGGTGACTACTATGACTAGTTGAGTATCAAATACGGACTCATGCGCATGTGATCTCGGTGGTTGCCGGCTCGCCATACTGATACGCGTATCGCATCGATTTTAGTAGGTACCTACCGAAGTTTGGTGTGTGTAAAAAACTTTTGTGTATATTATTTAAAAAATGAGTCTCAGAGGAAGTAGTGTCGCTTGGGATCATTTTACGGACAAAGGTCAACAAAAGGCTGAGTGTAATATCTGTAACTTAGAATTGAGTTTCAAAAGTTCGGTATCAAACTTAACTAAGCACTTAAAACGAAAACATCCCTTCGTAAGTTTAGTTCGAAGAAACGACGTTCCAGCTTCAGTGACAGCAGCCCAGGCTAACCAGCAACCGCCACAATCAGACCAGGCAGAATCACCATCTAGGACTCAATCTGCTGGAATGGTTCAACAACCTGAAGGTCAACATCTGCCGTCTACTAACTAGGTGCGATTTGTACAACCAGGTTCGAGAACTATAGCTTGGGCGGAAGTAGCAAATGATGTTGAATCGATTTCGAACCGATCGGAAGATTACGATTCATTACTACGTACCATGTACCTACACGTATCGGTGGTACGCAAACACTAAGCATACTTTAATGTAAGCGTACTTAATGTACTAGGTGGAATAGGTATTTGGATCGAGTATTTATACGGAATGAGAGGTTTTCATTTTAAGAATGAGGGATTTTCTTTTTCAACTCCCCTAGTCGCTGGATAGATGGCGCTGACTGGAGTACGTTACTGGAAGGAACGGAACGTGACATAATTTTCTGATTATTTCACTTGTATGTTATTTTGAGAACGTAAAATGAAACGTACATTTAAAGTAAATAAATAAAGTAATGTGACAATGGTCACATCACATCACATTGATATTTTGAAAATAGCCTCTATATGTAACTAAACAAAAAGGAAAAATAAAACAATACTTACCAATACTTTTTAGTTTTTCCCACGCCAGAAAGAAAATGTCCCAAGAGAAAAAGAAGAGAAGTCGTTTCCTTGTGGATTTATGTACAAATGAAGGCATGCATCTTTTCCCTAATGATGAAAGTCGTAAAGCGCAATGGGTACAAGCCATCGTACATTTCAAACCTGGACGGGCCATAAAAAGAAATTCGCACATATTATGCTCAGCACACTTGCACCAAATGATTTTGTAAGAACACCATTATCAGTGTTACAACCAAGTAAGTTCATCTATGTTTAGTATTGTAGGTATTTTCTTAGGTTCAAAATTCAACAGAGATTAATTTATTCTATCTCAGATTAGATTCTAATAATAGTTTACGTGTTTGGCCGGAGGAGGCAAAACACCAGAAGAGATGGGAAGAATTGGGTGACGCCTTTGCCCAGCAGTTGGACTGAATAGGCTAACAACAAAAAACAATAGTTTACCTATTTTTAGATGTGGCATCAAAAATATTGAAGCAAACAGCCATTCCATCCATATTTCCATGGAAAAATTCATCTCAACCTCCCACAACATATCATACCATAACATCCAATCATACGCTGCTCCAGAACCTGATGAACATCAAGATTCTCAGGCTCTCAACTTCTCTCTCTCACTGATGGCATACCATGGGGAAGGCCTACGACCAGCCGTCTACGTTTATTCTATGCAAAAAACTACAAACACACGCTTTGTTATCAATTTAATAGCAAGTACTATTTAAAAAAATGCCAAAAATATTTGAAGCCCCTAAAAATCCCCCTAATCTTGTCCCTAAAAATGTCCCTTTTAACAATTCTATTCCCTGAATTTAGGGGTAAAACCCTTAAGCTGGCAACCATGCCAAGCGTTTTGACTTTGACACTAGTAACGTAGTCGGGTCAACGCCATCTATAGAGTTGTTGGAAACTTTTTTTTTTTTAAAATACTTAAAATGAAAACCTCTCATTTAAAAAAAAAATTGTTTCCAACAACTCTATAGATGGCGTTGACCCGACTACGTTACTAGTGTCAAAGTCAAAACGCTTGGCATGGTTGCCAGCTTAAGGGTTTTACCCCTAAATTCAGGGAATAGAATTGTTAAAAGGGACATTTTTAGGGACAAGATTAGGGCGATTTTTAGGGGCTACAAATTTTTTTTTAAATAGTACTTGCTATTAAATTGATAACAAAGCGTGTGTTTGTAGTTTTGTGCATATAATAAACGTAGACGGCTGGTCGTAGGCCTTCCCCATGGTATGCCATCAGTGAGAGAGAGAAGTTGAGAGCCTGAGAATCTTGATGTTCATCAGGTTCTGGAGCAGCGTATGATGTTGAATCTTGATCTTTGGATGTTATGGTATGGGATGTTGTGGGAGGTTGAAATGATTTTTTTCATGGAAATATGGATGGAATGGCTGTTTGCTTCAATACTTTTGATGCCACATCTAAAAATAGGTAAACTATTGTTTTTTGTTGTTAGCCTATTCAGTCCAACTGCTGGGCAAAGGCGTCACCCAATTCTTCTGGTGTTTTTGAACCTAAGAAAATACCTACAATACTAAACATAGATGAACTTACTTGGTTGTAACACTGATAATGCTGTTCTTACAAAATCATTTGGTTTGAAGTGTGCTGAACATATGTGCGAATTTCTTTTTATGGCCCGTCCAGGTTTGACATGTACGATGGCTTGTACCCATTGCGCTTTACGACTTTCATCTTTAGGAAAAAGATGCATGCCTTCATTTGTACATAAATCCACAAGGCAACGACTTCTCTTCTTTTTCTCTTGGGACATTTTCTTTCTGGCGTGGAAAACCCTAAAAAGTATTGGTAAGCATTGTTTTATTTTTCCTTTTCGTTTAGTTACATATAGAGGCTATTTTCAAAATATCATATCAATGTGATGTGATGTGACCATTGTCATATTACTTTATTTATTTACTTTTAATTTACGTTTCATTTTATGTTCTCAAAATAACATACAAGTGAAATAATCAGAAAATTGTCACGTTCCGTTCCTTCCAGTAACGTACCCCAGTCAGCGCCATCTATCCAGCGACTAGGGGAGTTGAAAAAGAAAATCCCTCTACATTTACCTAGTACGACTCATCTCTAGAATTCACCCTTATTTGATCATTATAACCTGGCAACAAATAGTTGTAACCATAAACTAGATTTCTCAGTTGTGGCCGCACAAATTCTCAGCTGTCTTTAATGTCAGTTGTCAGTGTCATGGCTGTCAAGTGGTACGCGTTGTAATCTACTTTTTTATTTAATGTTTTTGTGATATTTCTCAATTCATTGAGATTTACGGAATTCTGTTATTGTAGTACGGTAACACACTTTACGTTCTCTAATTTTTTCAATGGCTCAAACCTGAATTAAAGTTTAATAGAGAAATGGAGTCCTCATCTATTGTCAGTTTTAACAATGATTCTACTTTCCAAACAACATTAAAAGGTGATTGTAATAATATCAGCGTTCATGAATTGGCTCTACATGCTATGAGAGATCGTTGTCTTTTGCTGCAAAGAAGAATAAACGCATTAGAAACTGATAACATGAGATTAAAGCTTGATGTGGTAAAGGCTACTGAGTGTTCATCATACGCTCCACTAAAAGATGATGAAAAACTAGTACTGCACCAGAAAATTGCCGAGCTAAACAAACAAAAGTCTAAGCTTATGCATCATGTGTTTATGGTTCAATGTGAAAACAAAAATTTGTGGAACAAAATATCTACCATAAAAGGACCTGACAAAATGAATAAAGACTACAACAAACAGCCATTACTACGCACGAATACATATATTCACAGTACTCCTAAAAATAGTGCAAATTATCAAGAAAAGTATTCAGAGTCAAGTCTGGAGGAAATATCTCTAAAATTGATTAATAGCTACATTCAAGAAAAGTCTCAACTAGTTGAACAGTATGAGCAGATGGCACAATTGCAGGATATGGATGATGATGTTTTGAATGTTGATTCCATTGGCTTCACTTACATGGAAGATCCAGCTACAGATTCTCTCAAAGAAATTCGCTGCCAAACAGAGAAACTACAAAGTCTGAAAAAGGAACTAGCACAACAGGAAACTGACTTAAAGCTGATTATCTCCAGAGTAGAAACTATATTACAAGGTAAACCACTGGTGGACTAAAACATTTTTTTTCTAGCCTGTTCTCACAGACCAATTATTGAGCTGCTGTTTTCCGTTATCAGCCACCATTAGTCATACTAATGGTGTACCCACCATTTAGGGTATTTACTCGCCATCTTTGGCATTCAAAAAGTGCTGATATCTTTATTTATTTATTTATTTTATTTATTTATTTAAAACAGCTTAAACCATCTTTACAGGGATCACCCTAATGCGACAGCTAAGAAAATACTATGAACCTAAACTACATATTACCAAAATACAATACCAATATATATACACTTATAACCAAATTACAAAAAAAAATAAAAAGAAACATTATTATTTCTTAAAAAACTAACAACATTATTAAAATCACAAAAACATTATACAATTACTAACAAAAACGTAGTACAAAAATTAAGATAAATTATTATTATTATATTTGTAGCATAGTATAAATAGTAATACCCTTGCGAATTCACTAAAACAACATGTAAACACATCAATCTGAGTTTGAAGGTCGTTGATGGTACGGATAGCTCTGGTAAGGGGTGCCTTGGCAAGTAGGTTAGTTCTGGCTGTAGGTACCAGTAGCAATGGCGGGCTGTGCCGTCTCCACACGTAGCGGTCCGGCACACACAAGCTTAAGCGCTGCAATACTCCCGGGTGACTCTCCACTCCACGAAGCACCTTCACCAAGTAGGTGACCAGCGTAAACTCCCGTCGGACATGCAGTTGATTATAGCCAACCATGCCCAGAACAAACAGAGTGGGATACATCAGTGGGTAAAACGGATATACCCCATATAATTTCCGGTACAAATGGCGCGTGAACTTGTACTGAACGCGCTCCAACATTAACGAATACTTAGCTTCATGTGGGGCCCATATGACTGCACTATGTTCCAGATGACTCCTGACTAGTGCATCATATAGGACCCTAACTGCTGTGATGTTTGTGAAGCTTTGCGTCTGTCTCAGAACAAATCCTAAGTTTCTGTAAGCCTTCTTACAGATCTTGGTTACATGCTCACGGAATGTCAGATCGGGAGTCATGAAAACACCCAAGTCTCGTACCTCCGTGACTCGTTGCAGTGGCGCCGCATCCACCACGTACTCATAGAGCAGAGGTGCACGAGCACGGGTGAAAGTCATTAACGAGCACTTGAACACGTTGAAGTACAGTTTGTTTTCATGGCTCCATTGCACTATTTGATCGATGTCTTCCTGTAGGCGCCTGCAATCAGACTCGGACTTAATCTCAAGCAGCAACTTGAGGTCATCAGCAAATAATAAACAAGCGCCATGTCTTACGACTTCCGGCAACTTGTTTATCATAATAATGAATTCCAGAGGCCCCAAGTTGGTGCCCTGACTTACTCCCGACCAAGTGTAATATAAGTCGGATTCACATCCGTTGCAGTCCACATACTGCTGTCTACCTTGCATGTAACTGGCAAAAAACCGCAATAGATGCTGGGTGCATCCAACCTCTGCTAGCTTCCGCAGTAAGATGTCATTGTCGACGGTGTCAAAAGCTTTTCTAAAATCGAAGTAAGCTGCGTCCACCTGCACCCCAGCATCTACCGCTGGCACCACGCGTCCCATGAAATCAAGGAGATTGGTAGCAGTGTTGCGCCCCGGCCGGAATCCGTGCTGCGCATCCGATAACTGTCCGCGCACTTGCTCTTGCATACAGCGCTGAATGGCAGACTCGAACACCTTTGCCGGCGTCGACAACACCGCCACCGGCCTATACCCACCGATGTCAGCTCCCGCCCTGCCTTTGGGCACTGGAATGACTCGCGTAATCTTCCACCGAGCTGGGAACTTCGCAGAATGAAGACAGGCGTTAAATATATAAAGCAGTGGCTCCGCGAGAACCCTACCACAATCTTTAAAAAGTAACGCTGGTATACCATCCGGTCCCGCGGATCGCTTAGGCTTGAGGCGCTCGAGTGCACTTCTTACGTCCCTAAGATTTAGGCCCGTATTACAGAACATCGCTCAAAACTCAAGCGTTGCTTAAAACTAGTTTCAACCAATCAAATGGCTTGAATCTAGTTTTAAGTAATGCTTGAGTATTGAGCGATGTTCTGTAATACGGGCCTAAGATTATTAATTTGTACGCATGCACTACCAGTGTTCTCCGCTTCCGCTGCCGCCGCTTCTGGGTCTAATCGCGGCGGTACAATACTATATCTTATTTAAATAAATGCCTTTTAGTTCACACCAAGAGTGCTCAGTGCTGCTGATGACCAAGTATAAAAAGAAACAAGGAAACGGCAGCAGATGTTGTAGTTCCATACCCTTTACCCTACCCTTTACAATACTAGATACTCAGTTTGTAGCCAAGCAATGAACGATTTGATGTGATTACGGCCTTGAAACGAAAGTTATAATAACATTAGTTAATAAATATGTTTTCTATTTTAATTTCCAGAAGGATACAAGTGTCCTACTTGCATTGCAAATAATGCCAGAATTATAACATCAGAGCACAAGGAGATAGAAACAAGTGACAGTCTAGCCAATTGGGCCACACCAGCAGATTCCAGTACCTACAATAATAACTTCAGTGAACTAAACACTTCAGCTTATAAGAAAAGTATCCTAGAAGAAAGTGAAAAGGATACTTCTGATGAAGTTTGTGATAAAATTTGCCCAATGTGTGGACAAACATTCCAAAAAGATGTTACATTTTCCGAGTTCCAGTCCCATGTTGAAAATCACTTCTTAGGTGAATCTGAACCTGACTCCATTACTGATAATTTTGACCATGTTCCTAATTCTTTTGATAATATGATTTAATTAGTTTTACTAGGTACTTAACCATCATTATTTTTTAGTTTTGAATTGATCTTTTATGTAAATATTATTAAATTCTGTAATTTCATCAAAGAATCACAAAATTAATTCAACATTCCACCCAAATCTAAAGGGCCTTTTACTCTATGCTTTCTTTTCTTTTTTTTACTGTACAAATCACAAGTGGGTATTTTATCAGGCCAAGCAGAGTTGAAAAACAATGAAAACAGCTCACAAAACCACATGCGGTCATAATGTGGTAGTGTGAGCGGTATTGATACCTACTGAGATATTAGTAGGTATCAATATTTACATTTAAAATGATGTACCTAACAATCTTAATTATGGCTATCTTTTTACAGGGTGTTTGGTAGGAGCAGTTTAAGTTTTTGACAGGGTGGGTAATTTTAGCACTTGAAAACTAAATTGAATATAATCTTATTTTAATATTTTGGAAAGATAATTTTCTAGAAATAATTCTGATGTTACTAACAAATGTTTATTCCATTTTTGATTAATATCATTAAAATGATTGCTTTCTGAGTCTCCAACCCAATGCAAAATAAAGAAAATAATTTCTCAATACCACGACACTCGCATAAGTTTAGTGGGTGAAAACTTATCGTGTAAATAGTAACATCCTGCATAAGAGGAGCTTGTGGCTAAATAATATCAGCCGCTCGGGGCGGTCTTTAGGTTAAGCCATGCTTGCATACCGAGTTTCCTCCGTGCCTTCGGAAATCACGTTAAGCCGGGACAAACAGCCGAGACTAACTCGGCTGTTTGTCCATCTTTGACAGTCGCTACAGGTAGTCAGCGGCCCCAAAGGTCTGACACCAGTCTTACCAAGTGGTGCCATATTTCCCAGTATTAACTGGGTTGTGGAGGTCAGATAGGCAGTCGCTCCATGTAAAATACTGGTATTCACCTGCATCCGATTAGACTGGAAGCCGACCTCAACATAGTTGGGAAAAGGCTAGGGAGATGATGATGATGATGAGTAATATCCTGCATAGTATAATGATTCCCTACTAAAGGAATAAATAGACACAATATTAGGTAGATTATCACATGGCTAATATTTATAGTATTGTATAAAATATATTATAAATAAAACTATCCAAAGTACTTTCATTCCCTAATAGATAATTATAATCAGTCCTTCGGTTATTCCACTTTTTATTATTATTTAAACTTCTATTGAATGTTCTGATCAAATGAAAGAAATTAATTGTTAGAATTAGAATGTATGTATGAAGGACTTTACAATGACATTTTCATAGCTATCTTAGAAGAAATAAAATTATTTATTTTAGTATTTTCTATTTTATTTATTTGATTGATAACACTAAATACAAGTATATACTTATTAACCAGTAACTACTTTTTCCAATAATTTTAAGCTAAATCCTTAGGTTTGACATCAGTTGATTTGGATGGTTTTTGTGTTGTCTTTTCAAGAAGATTTTTGCTGAACCATTGTGGCCTTTCTTTTTTCATCTCAATAATCCTTTTGCCTTTCCAGAATTCTTTGGGCTGAAATGAAAACATTTTTTTTTTAAATTTGTCTATTCTTGACTTTTACCATAATAACATAACATTACACCAGTAATTTAGGTGGAAGTGTACCTTATGGCCGCGTTCAAGAAATTTGATCAAACAGGCTAGTTCAAACAGTTTGATCAGATTGGCATGAACTTCCAAGTGACCACACACCATCAGGCAGACTTGAAGTGGTGTCAGTTCAGTATCGAAGCGGGCGAAGAGTGGTAGTGTTCTTTAAATTGTCTACAGATGATGCTTTAGCAATTGTTGGTTTAGTGTTTGCTTTGAACGACGCACGCTCCGCCGGCCCCTTAAGAGGCCTGCCAAGCATACGAAGTTCATACAAACGTAATACCGAAATAATTTGTAAATCAAACATATTCTTATGGTAGTGTGTAATTATTTCGATTGGATTACAGAATATGTAGGTTCCCAAACACATATTTTGAATGTACATTGATTTAAACAACAGTTATGCGAAAAATAAATTTTCTATACAAATTTTTATATTCCTCATATCTCGTCTTTATTCTCCTTTCAAAATATTTATTTGGGAACATAGGATATTCTGTAATCCAATCGAAATATATACACATAACTTAAGAATATGCTTGATTTTCATATTATTGTGGTATTACGTTTGTATGAAAAACGCATGTTCCTCCGGCCCCTTAAGGGAAAAACAGTAATAACACTTTGTCCGACCCAGGAATCGAACCTAGGACCTCATGCTTAGCAGTCGTGCTTGTGACAACTAGACCAACAAGGCAGTTTTACTACCATGGTGGTGATTAACGGTAATTTAGCATTTTTCTGTATTTATTTGTAACAATTAACATTGTTTTATTGGCTAATTGTTTTTGAAAGTATTTAATAACTAAAATGCACAGTTAGAATAGGCTTGTTTACTGAAAAATTCGAATTAGTCCGTCACTTAGATTATCAAAAAAAATTCACTCGTATTTTTTCATTTGTCACAAACCAAAATTGACGAAGATATGACGCTTTTAAAATTTTCAATACGTCACGCTGTGCTATCCTTTTTGTGCGTTGTGACGTCACGAGCCCCCACTCCCGAGTTTTGATGCGTTCTAACTTCGTCAGTATTCATTGATTTACAAGAACAAAAAATACGTGTGCATTATTTTCCAATACTCTAACTGACGGACTACATAGATTTGCAATTTATTGATGGTGGAAACTAGCCTATTGTATAGATTTGGTTTCCAATTGTTCATCAACACTAGTCTTGAAGTCTTACAAGTTTAAGTAAATTAGACTTTATCACCTCATCTGGAAGAGTTTCTCCTTGATACAACACAACAACATCATGCTCAACTGGATTGATACCAAGCTTTTCCTTTATTTTGGCTTGAATTTCTTCTGTTTCTTTCTTTACTTTTGTGTAGCAGTGTTCTGAAATGACACAATTTCAAACATAAGATGTAAAAATATTATTTTAGTATAGTAATGGAACAATAAACCAGCCCATGGACTTGAATATCATGGGTTGTTTTATTATTCCATTAATATACTTATGATTATGTAAGAGAACCATATGCTCAAGCACCCGGAACCAAATTCACTTTATGATGCACCAGTCGGGCTCAGGGTTGTCCAAAAGAATTTACAATAAATCATACTAATACTTGAAAAAAGACTTCATCTAGCTTACTTTCAACAACCCTTTAAGCCTACTTAGATGTGATCTGGCTAGTCGGATCTTGGGCAAGAGCACAAATCATCTATAGCGACATATTGCAACAACTCAAAGGCAGCTACGACGAGAGAGGTAGAATAAAAAACCAAGGAAGGGACTGGCGTCGGGGTGTGAGCAGAGGTGGCGGCCCCGACTTACGAACAGTAAGTTGTGGGTTCGAACCCAGGCAGGCGCATTACTTTGTGTAATTTATTTCAGTACTGCTCTCAAAAACGGTCTAGACCCAAAAATTCGAAGACATGTGATATCTACCAACCCGCAACTGGGCTACAACTAGTTGGTTATTATAGTAGCCTATACGCAAAATACGCGCTTTGACGTGGAGTTGCGGACACCAGCCCATTGTACAATACAGGCGTCAGGGTGATCTCCGACAACCTAAACATTAAAATATCCAAATCTCTTTATTTTCTACTCTGTATACCAAGCAGAGTGTGTAGGAATTATCCAAGCACCACACGCTATAGAGGCCAGGGAGGTTATGGATACCAACTTTTGAATACTCTCCGACAGTGCCTGAGTTCTTCAATCTCTAAAGAGTAATCAGACCACATTGAGACTAACATTAGAATGCCAAAACAAACAAATCACGGTGCTCAATTACAACACGGTAACGCTGCAATAGATTAGAGGTCACTTGCCAGAAGAGGATCCAGCACAAAACCCTACGCATCCGAACCCATTGTGCCTTCAAGCAGCTAAGAAACTAGGTTTTTTATTAATAAATACTTACGACACTACACTTACCACACAATCTATCTCTCTCATGATGATGTCCACAGTTATGGCACACTTTAATGTAATTTTTGGCAACAATCATTTTCCAGACATATTCAGGAGAACCAAATTTCCTCTTTAACTTCCTTTCAATAGTTCTACGGAATTTGGGTACAGCCAATAAGAACCCATCTCCAACGATGTCTTTGATTGAAAACTTTTTAGGTGACGTAACAGGTTTTTTCTCATGGACGTAAGCCAGGGCTAGTTCTGAAACACATATAAATATAACGTATTAAAACAAGGTATCAGTGGGTTTACATTAAATTTATAAAAACGTTTTCTATTACTGGCTCAGATTTTTGCATAGATATTACATTAAGCCCAGGTAGTTCTCTAGATTTATTAAAACTAACACAATACATTACTTGAGTCTACAAGCGGTTTCTTAGTCTATTTTGTTTGTAAGGCCTTGTGCCTTCTGAACAGGTCCAGTGTTGACATATTATCAAATTTACCTTTCGGTGGATAACCAAACATATGAAATAAATTCCTTTCCACATTCTTCATAAGTTGCACTACATGAGTTAGGCGTGGTATCATATCGTCGTCTGATCAACAATAGATAAAAACAAAAATAATAGTCAACTAAATACAGCAGGTAGTTAGGAAATTATTTTTAGGTTAGATTTTTATGTCAGTGGCCGGACGGCGGTGACACCTGACACCTGACAGTGACACAAGCAAGAAAGGTACCTTTGAATTTACATCTGGCAACATTGGACGTTGTTAGTTTTCCTGCCAGTTACAATGCATTTATTTCTAACCAATACAAAATTGAATATAGCTGGGAACCTTTGAGATTGTGTGAAAAAATCACATTGATTTGCTTCTTTCTACTTCAGAATTAGCTGTTTCAAATCGAAAATAAAAATCAAGTCCTATTTCTGCTGTCTTTTGAAGGTGTTATTAATGGCGATTTTAAATTTCCTTATATTTGGCCGACTGCTAAAGATGGTGGCGAAACACAGCAGCGTCACTGCCTTACCTAATAGCTACATTACGCATAGTTACAATATTATTACATTATCACGTATACGTCACGATATTTTTCTCTCGATAATTATCGATACTGTTTAAAAATATCGACACCATTAATATCGATATATTTCTTTCGCTTGCGCATCCCTAGTGGAACAAGCTGATCGCTGATTATAAAGTTGTAGCGTAAGGGGGTAAGGGGGTTAAAAAATATCGACGATATTTATCGATAATTGTATGAAAAGATATCGATATTACGATGTCCTGATATTTTTTGCCCATGCCTATGTTCCACAAACTGCTGTAATGAATGGACACATTTTATTTCGTGTCATAGTTTTCAAAAAAGTTTCACGAAAAAAATTGGTTTTAATCTTGTTGTTTTTATGGGAAAACATTTTTTTTGCTTTAGCACCCTTTGCATTTTATTATTTTTGTAATGGCAACATAAATAATCATGGCGACTTTGACAATCAGCTGTCTGAAAGTGGGGGGGAAATGGCGAATGCCTGTATGGTGTGTGTGTTATGCAGTTCATATCCTCAAGCGTTTCGTTGCAGTTGTAGCTATGGCGTGTTTAAGTTCGAGTAGGCTCTGTGCTCGTGTTCAAGATAAGTTATTGTGTCAATTCGGACATAAAGTTCGAAAGCAAACTGTATTTGTGAAACTCAAACCTCCCGGACCATCTCCATTGCGAATATTTGGAAAGACATGTCAGGTTAGACAATTTAATTTTCAGTTTTGATGTATTTAGTTAATTTATTTAGCAGGTTTGATTAGTTTATCAGAGTGATTATTTCGTATTTCAATAATGGTATTTTTTTTTTGTATCATGTCGTTCGACAATGTTATTCCTTTTTACATAACAGCATGACAGAATAACTAACCTCTCTTTGTCAGCTGATCTAATCAAATATGTTAAATGAATTTCCTGACTCAAGATGCATTTAGAAATTGTCGCAACATTGTTTACTTTACTTGTTAAGAAATGTGGTAAAGTAGGGTCATTCATTGGAAATGTTAAAAGTGAAATCTTCGTGAGTCGGTGAGCAGTGGGTCGCTTCGCGCGCCGCCGCACAGGTTTGTTGGGTTTGTCGGATGATTTTCACCGTAAGCAAAGATATTCGCGACTTTTACTTTCATCAAACAAAGCGAAGCTCTCTTTGGACATAAATTTAATTTATGAGGTAGATTTGGACGTACGAACAACCATATTCTATGCTCTAACAAGAAACGATTAATGTATGTGTCTTTCGGTTCATTAGTACGGTGAAATCATGTAATAACTATGTTATCATTATCAGTCTACTATAATCTGGTATAAGCCGTACCCATCCGGTCTACACTAATTGCCCCTGACCTAATTAGGCGCAATACTCCTTGCTATACTTTTTAGGGCAAGCATTGTGGTAATGAAAACCGGGATATTTTCCTCAAAATACTTTTACTCGACTTCGTGTACTTAACGTACGCGATAAAGTATGCTCTTAGTAAATCCCATTAATAGACCTCTTCCAAATAGGCCCATTGGAATTTTAATAAATTACGTGTCCTTCGTAGACCTACGTCAAGGTCCCAACACCACATCAAAATATCAATAGTACATGTTAGTTGGGAACGCGCGCCGTCGTGCTTTCTCGCGCAGCGTGCGAGCATGCAATGTCCAATCTCGACGAGTCGTATAGAACTTTCTAAGCAACAATTATTATTCGCATTAATATTTCATTTACTCCTTCAATTGAAATTGAATTACTGGCCGATTTCTTTATCCATACCATAACTCTATTTGCAGACTTGGTCGAAAACGCGTAGTTGGTATTAGGTATTATTACCATATCAGAAATCTTGATTGGACGAATCATAGTGGATATTGACGTACGCGTCTTTAGCTTTACCTATGATGACAATCTCTAGACGCATGCACTGGCACACGGCTAGTGAAAGTTGTGTGACGATTCGTTGAATTTTTAATAGCGCGAAAACTGGGTAAGTAACCTGTCGAAGGAGTGCTATAGCCTTTCTTATTTTTATTCTAGTCCATTTGGCGAGCATTGACCCCGTTTGCAGCGAGACATCATCGTTCAACGCCATTTCTTCGATGTTGCGTGTCTCGGAACTTTTCGTCTAACGCGTAACGTAGGAAAGTAGACGGATGTGTTTGAATAAAGGTTTATAAGACGATGTTAGCTCACAGACCTCTTAAAGGCCCCTAAAAAGGATTCTGGATTTAAATTGTTTTGTACTAAGTAGACGTTTATTAGGTAGATGAATCGGTCGACTGAATCGCACCGAACCGACGTAACCTGCGTAAATGAAGCTCAGTAGAAATGCGGAACACACAACTATTTGTTCAGTCGACATCATTGTATAAGAGTTTGCGGCAATACACACGATGTAGCATATGTTATTTTCGACTTACAACATTTACTTCAATCCTAAATTACGTGATGACAATACAAAAGGGCATAGAAAGCCGAGTGTTATGTTTGCTGCCATCGACTGAATTTTGTAACAGATTACATATCTGCAAAGTGCAAATGTTTTTACACTAAACAAAAAAACCGCCAATCTGGTCTAGCTACTTATGTAAATAGTCCACATGTCTACCGATCATAAGTTTCTGGTTTCGTCTTGAAACCCCACCGACATTTTCTGCCCAACTTCTACAGACATAGATAAAAAACTTGTTTGGTTATTTCCATTAGATCGAAGATTTTCCCAATTAAACCTCCCGAAAATAACTATTAGCTCGCCCTGTCTGAGCGGAACCCAATATCAACAATAGGCCATGAACGACAATGAGAAGGACGACTACACTTAAACATTATATTTCAAACACAACTTAACGGCTGGACGGCATTTCACTTTTAACACATTCACTGTCCACGAAAAGAAACAATATTTAAACAATCGCTCTGAACCATATGTGGCTCATGGGACAGGAAAAGGGTTAAGTCAAGTCAGAGGCCCATGGGCGGCATAAAAAGTCTGCCACCAGGTTAGGCAGTTACTATCCACAGTTCCACACGATAAAGAAAAAGAAACACAACTTATGTTATATTTAAAGCAATGGAAATACGAGTTAAAAACCCATTTTTCTTCTCGCAATAAGGCGAAGCCTTTACTGCGGTCGTCTTAAATGTTTAGTGCCAGTTGCGCAGTTTTTTTTAAAGATCTTCGCGAACGTGGGCTAGGATTGTGACATGCAATGACCACGGCCTTGTGAATAATTTATTTGATTATATTTGTAATTATTAAAGCCGCTAAAAAGGTTGGATCATAAACAATATTTATAATCAGTTTCGCGTTTTTGTTAGCACTGAAACTGTCAAATGTTTAGAGGTATTTGCTGAAGTGGTCACCGGTGATCCAATGTCCTTGCTGGCGTCGTATGCTTATGCTGGTACAATTGGGCAACGCGTTTCGGTCGCCACTTGCAAACAATGAACTCATCAACGATGTCTCTGGAAGCAATATTAATTACCGTAGCTTGCGCACGTGACGTTGTTATTTGATAATATAAGTATGTTTCTTAAACTAGTATTTAACTAAGGGATTGAGTAAGTCTTACTCGTACTGACCACCGTACAACGACACATTCAGCAATCAAGTTACGATGTTCGTTACTTGTTGAAGCGATAAATTGGGATAAAAATGAAAAGCACATAGACCAAAATTATATAATAATTTGCGAACGTGCGCTAGGTACTAATCTATGTTATTAGTAAGTTATTGTGACTAATAGCAATCCGAACTAGAACTTACGCACCAAAAAGTGAATCATGCGAGTTCATTTACCATCACTATACCTACCTTCTTACAAATAAATAGCGTACCGTACATACAATAATTTAACATCTATCACAATAATTGGTGAAGTATTTCAATATTTGGATGAGCGCACATTTTAAGACCTGACACAGCAGTAACTTTTTAACCGATTAACATTAGTTTAACTCATAATTGTGCCTACATTTCTAACTAGATAGCCCAAAAATGCATGCTAGTGTAAATTGGAGGTGCATTATAATTTGCATCCGTGATATTTCCGATAGATCCGTGAAATCGTATACCAATGCCAACCTTTAGCTATTACAGTGAAGAGGAGAAACTTAATAGTAGCCAGTTACACTGTTTTCGTATATATAGGCAATTGAACATCGATTCACGAAACAAGTTTTGTTTTGAAAATAATGCGTTATATTTAACTCAAGTTTGTTAAGATAGGTATCTATGTGGTTGAAAATAACACGTAGCGAGCTTTCAAGGATATTGTACCTTTTATTAAAAACCCTTCACAACATGTCAGAATACAAGGTCTGATTTATTCATTACCTGTGCCCATGTGTTACACTCTCTTTGAGTTGCAATTTCGGGTTGCAAGTACCTACTCCATCACAACATGTTTTAAGACCAAGGGTTTGTCAAAACGTTTATTAAAGTTTTTTAAATAAGCTGTTGAGACAGTAGAAACTTTCGTGTTATAATACTCTCTTAATCAACTTTAGAAGAAGATAATTTATGAAGCATAGTCGACGCGTCCTTGTTGCGTTTGTTGGCGTTGATTGCAATCTGTAAGCACGGGCAATTACGTCCGAAAGTGTATAATCGTCATATCATGACCACTCCGCGGCATTCTTCAGATAAACTCAGGGCCGATGTGTGTAATCTTTGCTCGGTCAAAATACTGTGTATGTTCCGTTTGATAAGTTGGATTAAATTTGAGAATATATTGAGTTATAGTAGTTTTTCTAGCTTCATCGTCCTCCTACCCTTATTCCAATTTGTTTGTTGTCTGCATAACTTCCATACTTCTCTATTGTCTCGCTTTTCTAGTAGGAGCGTATAGTTCGTTTTAAGTGTGAAGAGATTTCTATCCCAATATTATCACAATAAACCCACATTTACTGTTATTATTTATAGAACCATTCTATTTTGAATAGGAAATGAGATAAGATATAATGCTATCATATCAATAAGCAGTAAAGCTGAGGTTTATATCGCACTTATGATCACATTTGAACAGATGAGTACATAAAACCACACGCCTAGTTACAGCATGATTGAGTGTTGTGACATAAAAACAGATAGAATATTATCTAAGTATTGCTATTTGTATCAAGGGCGCCTAATTTTGCATGATTGCCAAAAAATGTCCAATGTTTACTCACAAAGCTCTTGTAACGCACTTCTACGGTCACTATAAAAATTTAAATGTATGGTATCGTATCCTCATAGTATTTCGGTCGTAAGTTATTTCTGTCTTAGTTTTAGTCAGTCGAAACCCCAATGAAACATTTATTTTGTCGAATTTGTATACATATACTGACTGTTAGTGCATTTTATGCGTACATTTAACCCTCGTTTGTATGGGTAGATTTATTAAAATTACCTAATTTATTGGTCTTTAATTACTTTTGCGTTGCAAATCCACTCATATTGGTTGCAATAGACCGTCGTATTTATTACATAATTAACAATTAAACAACATCAACAAAGAAGCAACATCTATTGTAACAAGTTGTTTCGAAGTGACTGATTGTTTATACTTAAATGGCATTTGTTCTCACAAAATAAAAAAAAATAGAAAGTTCGGATGTTATCAACTCTAAAAACTCTTCTAGATTTTTTTCACGAGGAAATGGCAAATGAAACATAATGTCGACTCTCAACACTTAGGAATTTAATAAGATACTATCCAAGTTAAGTACTAAAACAAATGGACAAAATCATCTTCAAAATACGTCAAAATAAAGAATAGTATTTTAATTCTTTCGTACATAAGTTTACATAACCCATCAATTATCATAGCTCAATCAGAGAGTGGGTTAAATTATTCTTTTTTTGATTTGATCGAAAATTATTTTCTATCTCATTTCCCTAATTCCATCTAATCAAATTCTAACTTTCTTATGGCATAAAGTACCTCTAAATATCCAAAGTCCAACAGTATGGACTACGCATTATTATTATACAAACGTTCATAACCAGTTGTTCCCGTTAAATCCGTCCTTGATTCATAACCTAGCGGGGCGGGGCGTCTTCGGCCGACATGCCTCTCGCCACAGACCGGTGGAGGCTAATTGCACCTGTGATCATTACTGCCAGTGGGTGCAGTAGCGACCTTGGTATGCCATACTCTGTGGCTGCACTGGTACCAATACTACCAACCTTATCAACTTAAGAAACACGCATACTGACGAGGTCGGTTGTCGGTATGCACAGGGTCCAATAAAATTGTCGATTGTTGTTGACACGTAATATAAATAAGGTCACAATTGATACAATCGAGTGTCAATTAAAATTGTTATTTAGAAGAAAATTGGACACAAAGCTTACGAAGTACCCAAACGAATAAAAGAAGCTCGTTTTGTGATGTTATTGGGAGAGACTCGTGTTTTGGCGTCTCCCTTGAGAGAATAGCTTACATACATATATCTAGGATAGTAGATCTCAAATCTTGGAAGAACAAAGGATGCCAAAAGAACATAATTTCAAAATAAACGTCTAGACAGATTGCGGTCATGTTATTATTGCATAACATCGCATGCATAGGAGTAATTTGGCTGAGAGCTGTCATAGAATGATATTGACCCTTTTCGACCCAGGCGAAGGTGGTTGCATGCACTAGTCAATTTGTAAGCAATGATTAACTAGGTGGTTTACGAAGATATGAATCTAGTGACTAAGAACACGTCGACAACTTGGATAATCCCTTGGATAATTTATTGACTTGCCGCATTGTCGTAGTATGATGGGATCTCGATCGTCATCAGACTTTTGATGATTATGTGAAGAAACTACCATGTGGCAAGTGTAATTAATGTTTGTGTTAAACATCCTTTTATCTATTTGCAGTGTGAAGATCGTAAAGTGTCTAGATAATGGCATGTTTAAACACTGAATTGTTCACACACCACGAACCACGGTAACTTTGAGCGGGCGCAGGTGACGCGTTGATGTCTTTTACACGCGTTAGCGCGCGCGCAACTACGTTCACGAGTCCTTTATCGGCTTTTACTTATGCGATTGTTTCGATTGTTTTTACTTAATAGTTTCTGCTCCAGAACCTAACAAGTCTACAAATTTCGTCATTATATATTTAGAGACTTTGCTACAGTTTAGGATTGTCTCACAGTAAAACAAGAGATGTAGCATTCCCGTATGTCGTAATAAAAGCTCTACAGTTATGATATTGAGTGTTTAATAGTCCCAAAATATAATCCATTGCAGCTGCGCCAAGCTGATTCATAACTATCACTGTAGTATTCAACTCTGTCCTTTATGACAAAGAAATACCATGTAGAATAACGTACAATTGTTAAATTAATGAATGAAATATGTATGTATATGAACTAAACATTTTCCTTATATGTTTAGGCAAATTAGACTTAAATAATTTGCTAATACAAATAATTTGTAAATTCTTAGCACGTGCTGGTTAGTTATATTGTTATTTGCTGTTCCAACCTTCGTCATTAATGCCCTTGGAATGTATACCTAGTAATTTGTGAGCAATTTATTAGCATGTGAAGAGTACCTACGTAATTAAAAAACTAAGGACATTTAAACCGTCGTTCTGCATGTAATGTTATAATGTATAACTTGGAAAAAATAGAATAAGAATGAGGAATATTGTCTTTTACCACACTGTATTCGACATCGGCACATGGATTTAAAGAAATCACTAATTTTATTCCTTTGATGGCACATGACTGCGCTTTTGTGGCTAAAGGTTAGGTACTACCGAAGATACGTACGGTAGCCCACTGTTCAACCTTATAAATCAGGCCTTAAGGGTGAAAAGTAGTCGAAAGTTTGTGTCTACGGTTGCGCCCACCTATTTCTCAAACCAATTACATTTTCATACTAAAATAACAAAACGCAAAAGATAAGGCATAGGCGTAATACAAAAGCAATTTATTTTCAAATCTATCTGTCGACCATTTATTTAATTGAAAACAGTTGGTCTGATTTGTTGAAAAGTGTTAAATTGGCTGATATTCTGCTGTGTAGATACAAATCTAGTAATTTTATGTTCACTGGAACATAATATTCTGTACCGACCATATTTAAATAAAACCATAATTTGCCATAATTTTATATCGCCAGTATTGTGAAGGACAATGATATTAATTTATGTAAGTTATTAAAATCCAAATAAGAACACTAATTAAGCGCTCCCTTTTGGTCTACATACCTAATGAATAGGACTGTCCACGTAACAGCTATATATCAATCTAATGTACGTGTCAATTGGTGTTCACTTCTATTTTAAGAACAGTGCCGATCGATGCGCAAGAGTGTTCGAAACGCTCACTTTCTATCGTGTTTTAATTGTTATGTGCGCCCAGTAACACATGCAATTTTACGTGCGACAATGTTGTTCATCATTTACATTGAACACGGATATCATGATTTTTGTATTACATTTTTAAAGCTACATATAGTTACTATGTATGTTTGTGTCTCTTTTATAGACGTTTGTAATAAGTAGATTGTTACACGAGGGTCGAAAGGAATCAATTCCCATACGAGGTATTCAGACGCCCGAGTGTAGCGAGGGCGGCTATAGTCCGAGTAGGAATTGATATCTTTCACCCGAGTTTAAGCATTCCACTTTTCATTTCGAATACTTTTAAGGAAAGTAATAAATAGTAGTTTTATTTTCTTAACTGCTCGCCACTTAATAAAGTCATTGTATGTACCTCTTATTAAATTTCTGGCAAAAGATTTTCTATAACTGTATTTGCCTCGTCTTAAATAGAGTCTGGGATCAGCATTTCAGAATCACTTGAACTTATTTTTAATAAGATATTGGAAAAATATCCCAAATTTCGATACAGCTTACAGAGTTAGTATCCCGCCAAATTATTTATTCTATTTAAAATTTTAATTATGGAACACACCGCGTCACTGCTGCGGGCGGAGCCGTGTGTAGCCGTTTAGTTTTTGTTTTTAATTCACACTGGCTGTTTACCCACTCACAAGAGCGCATGATTTTTTTTATATATGGTAGATTTTCGGCAGCCGATTGTCTGAATAAACTTGGTTCTATTTTTTAAATTGATTCCCACCCTAGAGAGGGGAGCAATTACTGAGTCTTTTACACCCAAAGGTGGGAAGTAGCACTTGCCACCCGCTACTCGGATCAAACAAACACTACCGAGTATGAGAAATGAAAAAAATATTTCAATCGTTATAATAGCCAATTGCTACTAACGTAGCGATTATATACTTACTATGTAAGTTTTACACGAAAATAATTAAAATTGTACACAGAAAACGACAATGTACACAAAAATTGTACAGAAAAACAAAAATTGTACACAGAAAACGACAGGCAATTTAATGTCATGTTTCAGACTTTCATGGTTTTTCACTACACTTAAGGCTGATTTTTCAATCATTAGATAACTTTTATCAGAAGAATAAATCTGACGTTTCGTTCGACAGAGAGTCCATACAAAAACTGTCAAAATATAAAACTTATTCCTCGGATAAAAGTTAACTGGCGATTGAAAAACCAGTCCTTAAAGTACTTACGGGATTATATCCGTGATTTTCTGTTGTTTCTGTGAGCTCTCGATATTTCGACGCTGCTGAAGAAAATCACGGATATAATCCCGTATGTACTTAAATTGTATTTTAATGGCATTTTTCCTTGTTAATTAAAAGAATTTCGTATATTGACATTACACGTTAGCGTGAAAATACTTAGAAATATCACGCCTTCGCATTGACGTCATTAATAAGTATGTAGTTTTGTACTTACTCAATTTAATTGTATAGGGTTTCTTGATATAATTGATCAGTAAAAGGTAGGTACGTAAAATATTTTACATTTACGGGTAGTAATTTGCAACAACATGTAGGTAAAGTATAAATTGTCAGTTCCGGGTTCACAAGTTATATGGGATAGGGAAAGGACACAAGTTAATCAACGGCTTTACCAAGGTTTTGGAATATATATACATTCACCTTTATTTATTGTGACGCACATGAATCGTCTCTTCCTGAAAAGAATTGAAAGCTGCCTTAAGGTCAACTGTGGGTGTCGTTATTTTTATTTATTTTTAGCAGGAAGTATGTTCTGTGATAAATTGCATTTAATTTGGTTTATTACCCGTGGTCGCAGGTCAAGAGTAAAATATTTCAATATTATAAGTAGTAGCTTCTACGACACGCGATGTACTTACTTCAATAGTGCTTTTGAATACATTCATGAATTTATCGTTAAATACCCACGGGGTTTTTTACGACAAAGTTTTTTAAGAAGTATTGTAAAGGGGGTACCCCTGAAATGACAGTAATTTAAGAACACAATTTACTTACAATTTCCTTGAAATTAATTAGCAATTTTTCAGGCATAAGTGTTTATGATGTTTTATATTCATGATTTCGTGTATCGCAAGAATTTTGTGGCTTTATTTACGGACAGAAATAAGTAGTAGAAATGAAATACTTCTTAATTGATTACTTCTAGTTTCTACAACATAAAACTCAATTGGTCTGCTACGGCGTAGCACTGCAATCCTTACTTATGGACTTAACGTAGTCGGTCATAGAGATTAATCTTAATTTCTCCTTGTTTTCTTTTAGCAATCATACCAATCCTAATTTCAGTTCAATATACTTTAACCTGAATTTATGAATTCTAGTCAAATGAAATAGTTCCAATATCAAAATATTTCCCCCATCTAAAGTAATGTCTTAACCGATTTATTTACCTGAAATCTTCAATGAAGCCGTCCTTTACCGTGCTAACGCGTGTGAAATCGCATGGAAGTAATTATTATGCTACGCATCAGACGTCGCTGTGAATTAAGGATGTTGTCGAAACGGCTTCACTAATACGTTTATTTTTAAATACTTGTTACACATCGCGTTATATAAGTTCTGATCGATGTAAACAATGAAAGGAAATGGTAAGGATTACACTTGTCGGAATTTTGTCCGCATTGATTTGAACTTGACTCTGTGGAAATCGGTCTAATGAAAATATTTTACCCGTCACAGAAAGTTTTAAAGGGTACGCTTAAGTCTGCCAGGATACATGTCATGAATGCAATAAATCTTTTGACTCCAGGGCCATTAATATTGTGGAAATATTTATCTGAGTATTACCTAGATCTCAGTCGTGCTTAAAAAAGTCAGTTTATAAAATGACGACATTAAACAAACCGCTACAACCGCCTTTTTGTTGCTTCTGTGGCAAGATAAATATTAGCACAAGAACCTTGATGTGTATATTCACAGCTCGAACTACGTTTACTAATAATGCATTAGATTTTAAAATTGCAACATTGATCCTACCTCCCGCCAGCCATCACGAGCCATGCAACCGGAGAATGGCTCTGAGATTAACGTTCAATACGCGCTTAGTCATTCGCTATTTCTTAAATATAGCTCCTACGACCTGCCTTTAATTCCAGTACTTTTAGCATTGTTTGGTAAAATATCTTTCAGATTTGATGCCTTTGAAAAACAGTAGTATTCATGCGTCTATACTACGCACGTGTCACGCACGGTTTAGTAGTTTCATTTTTATGTAACCAGGCATCAAATGAAACTGAATACGAGGGTTCACGGTCGCTGTAATCGTGGATGATCTATCTGGATTTGCGATAAAGAACAAAAAAGTATCTTTATGAACATTGGCACACGCAAACAACAACTGCGGAGATATATATATTTGGGAGAAAAAGCTAGGGCTTTAATAGTTTTCTGTATGACGTAATGAAGTCTAATGTATGGTTTAGCTAATTGTTTTCTCTAAATTTATAACCGCATAGGCATCCATGTATGGGCTGGTACTTGCGGGTACATACGTGCGTTGGTTGAACGTGTGGTGGTTTTGCAACGCGCGGCCGGTCGCAGCCCATCGGGCGCGCACTGCACTCGCTTGCAGTTGCATAAACGGAATTGCGAAATCCGCGTATCGCGGTCACTGCCGCCGTCGACTACCACTTAGTTAAGGGCACCTGGCGCACCCTTCGTGCCTTGTCGGTCACTCACCCACTGCTTGCTGATTGACTCCACAACCACTGACAAAGACGCCAGAAATGTGTAATACGTGAAATAAGACTGGGTAATATCGTAATATAATACGCTCGCCTTATAAAATTGACTAGAAATACCGGTATATCGGTTTAATCCTTACTTAAATGCCTGCGTATTTCTTCGCGTTTGTAAACTGGCCTCATGTTATCAGTCTCATACATCTTAGTACGGTAGTTGATAAGATATAAGCCATGTAGCTGAAGTTGTTGCTTCTTGTATTGATGGAAAATTTGTTAATTACAGAGAGTCACAACCTGCGGGCCCGCGTGCGGGTCAGGCGGCTTCAGCGCTGCCGCCACAGGCGGGCTGGTGCGCCGCCTTGCCTCCAGCCTCCAGAGCACAAGCACGGGCTCTCTACCAGACTACGGCACACAAATCGTCGACCCCTACCGCTTACTGGAAGACGACCTTAATGGAATATATGAAGACATCCGATCCGTAAGTACAAAGTGATTTGTTGCCATTGTGTGAAACTGAATTACCAAAAAAGTTTATGATGAATGGACTTGTGAATGCAATTTCGTTGTGGCCTGTTTTTGTTGCGTCGAAATTTCAGTAGGCACCTTCCAACCAACACAATTAACATATTTTTTTTACGAATAATAATAGTATTTTTCAAGATTGCGCATACTTCATTAATAATTACCATAATTGCGACTGTCATAATATCCCTCCTTGAAATTTTTGCAATGGACTCCCGTTTAAAATATTAATGAGATATTTGAGTAAATAGGTGTTACAATTAGAATAAAGATTTATAGTCGATGACACATGTGATGACTGTATTCAATAGACCCAGTAGAGTAGCATCTGATTGAATTTGTAATTATAATAAACAAGGTGTAACCGACAAAAGTAGACTGATCAATGTGTCATTCATTGTATCATAGGCCGTGATATAAAAAGGGAACAGTTAACGAGCTCATTGGTCGGCACTGTGTCCATTGATCGACAATTGTGTCAAAGTCACGACGTGTTAGCACGTTGGTCAGTTCGGGTTGTGCAATTCGCGCATCGCCGGTAATTGAGATCTGTAGTACACAATACTGCTACCGTAACGTAAATTATGCGCTGAATTACACAGTTAGCTAGATTCTAGTGCACTTTAAACTAGTCGTAATGAATGCATTGCGACTGAAACCGGAGATCCCCACCACGAATTGTTTGGGAAATGTAGCATTAGTACATAATACGAGTATACAGCTTTGCCTTCGTTTGTTTATTTTTATATCAGAATGAATAAACTGAAGGTTTTCATTCAATTTGGTGATTTTAATGGTTGTTAGCATTTCCAAGTAAGTTATCGTCAGAAGCATAGGCCTCGCTATTGTCAAAAAATGTCACACGCAGATAAATTATGTTAAAGTGATTCTGTGTGCTCTGGAGCATGAAAGTGCTAGACTGTAATGGCAGAAACTGACCTTAAAGCAGTTAATAAACACAAAAATTAATGACATCCTCTGCATTGTGCCCGAAGCCGGCAACCTCGGCGTTGTTGTATGGTTGCGCATTTAGCTCAACTGAACTTTTGACAACGATGTTGCAAAACGCTGCAGCAATGCACTAAAGTTAAAGTGTATGTTGGCGCACTCGACTGCATTTCGATATCCTTCTTTTACATTGGTGTTGCAAGAAAATCACTCTTCCTAGTTCATTTTGACTTAGGTTGACCGGTAGAGAATGCCTTGTGGCATTAAGTCCGCCTATTGTATATGAAGTTTAAATCAATGTTAGTTTATTCAAAATGTAAGAAATTGGTCTGTTTACTTGTGTAAGTCTTCAGATGTATAAGTCTATATTGTTGACAAAAAACTTAGTGTTAGGTAGGGAATAAAGAATGTTGAATGTTGATGCCTAAGGTTTAGTGACATCGGTCCTACCGTATCATCGCCGTAGTGCTGCCAGAGTGCTCGTTTGCCTACTTTCTGTTTGGAAAACTCGTCTAAAACTAGGCCCCCGTGTGAATGCTGTACTGGCAAGCTGTTTATTTCTACACGATCATTTCCTCCACGTCTCGTGGCCATATAGGCTGATTTCTAGTTTTAAATCCATCAAAGGTTAGATCTTTTAACTAGGAGTAAAAGCAGACTAACGATAAGCATTCTGGGTTTGTTGGAGCTGCAATAGAATCTCTTGTTTATTTGTGTTTTGAAGATGTCAGAAGCGCAAAGCAGGATTTAGGTTATCGCAAAGATTTATTGATCTGCTCGTTAGCGACTTTTCTGTTTATATTAGGAAACTCACCTAACCTGTGTACAGTCGGGCCAAGATTTCGCACGTACGTTTGTAGTTACGTAATAGTCGACCAGACATAAAATTTAATTCATCCATAACTGGCAGTCTGAATAAACGTGTAGCCACTCAGGCAAATTCCAGTAACGTCAGGAATTCATGCTGAGTACTAAAATAAGCTACGCATTATGTTAACGTTTTATTTTTCATTTGTTTACAGAAAATTACTTTGTGCTTCCCAATTGAGTTAATACTCTGCTTTAGTGACGTCTAAAACATTACTCAAACTAACCACAAATTGTTTTGGCGTCTTGTTTACATTATTTTGCAAAACAACTTGGCCCCGAGTATAGTCATTTTCGTAATTAATGGGTCTCGCGGTGCTAAGCAATGAGTGGGAAATGGAAAGTGTGGCGTGGAACAGCGCTAAACTTGAACATTGACCTTGTTTCCAGACCCGGTACGCAAAAACAACTAACAACTATTCTCATTACTTCGTTTCCGTTACTGGATGTAGTTTTACTCAATTAAAATATAAGAAAATGCTAAGCAGCTTTACAAGCCATCTATTCCACGAGATGTGAACTGTTTTTCACACCAAGGACATAATTGACTGACTTTAAGAAGCAACTCGTGTTCAGTTTTGCTACTTGGAATTTCCATTAAACAATGGTTCTAAATATCAGCGGGATATTACACGACACACTGACTGATATCATTTGGCACCATTCATTCTATGTGTTAAATAAGTCTAATTATATTGTCCCTGTTACCTTCAATGTCTCATACCATGTGGAGTTTCCGCTACAAATGAAAATAACATGTCATTGTTGGTTTTACCGGTAGCAAGGCTGTTGTATTAGAATTATCTTATTTATGTGCAAATAAACTTAATATAGATATTCTAAACATAAAGAACTGCAAGATACTATGAGTAACAAAACGTAGTGTGGAAATACGGCATTGACTAATTTGCACAATTTATGTGACGGTATAAAATGTTGTCTAGGATAGGTATTTTCAGGTACTGGATATCTTCCTGTGTTTATAAGTTTTTATTTGGGACCTAGACAGCCCATAGTGTGGCGCTTATACCGATCGTCTACGTCATGTTATCAACGTTGGCGTAGGAGACGGGAGATCGTCATTCAGACTGGGGCGTAGCACGGGCGCGCATTGTAAATGTAACGTAAATACGTCGGTTTTTGGATCGAAATCGAACTTTCGTATAGCATTTAATAGCATTTTTAATTGTTTGTAACAAGCACAATCAGTACCAGCCATAGATACGAATAAATTCTTAAACCGAGTATTTTTAATAATAAAATCGATGTATTTATTTTACGTTTACATGGTGCGCTAGTCTAAGTTCTGAAGAATTTGTTTTCAATTATTAATAAAAGACTTATCTTCGATCATTTGTCGAGTATCATGAAACATTACTTTTAGCAAGATTGAGACTAGCCTTGGCACTTCATGGGCCTAATATTATTTTACAGTCGCAATGGGAGTTCATTCACAAAATTAAGTATCAAGACATGCAGATGTATATCAAAATTGTAGTTTAGTCGGTCCCAGTTACGTTTGCCTGGACTGCGGAAACTTCAAGTTCATTTTAGGAACCGTTTTGCTCTAGCCTTCACAAAGTTCAAACAGAATACACCATGCACATTGTTTGAATGTGCCAGGGTTTGTATATGTTTGTTTTGTCATTAAACAGTGGTGCCACTGCGCATACTCAGCACTCTAGTAGAAGGTGAGCCTCACTAAGTAGCTAGGAGGTACGTAGATATACTGTCCTCGGATTTCGCAATACACTGACGGCGTGACGTTTTGAATACGTTCGGTCAACAACGGATGATGACTGAAGGATCCATTCATCCAATATTTACTACTATGTTTAGCATATTCAAAACCTTACGCTTAATTACTTAACACGACATGTTTACGATTCGTATATTTTAGGAGATTAATTTAATGAGGTCGCATTTCACTGAATTTTTAATATCTTTACCAACCAAACTCAATGTCAGAATAGATATTGGTTGCAAAAGAATTGACCAGTCAGAGGGTATAGGATTTTGAATATTTTGCGCCCCACCCATTTTCATCATGTGATTAAAATTTAACAGTATCGTAATAGCAAAGAAAATGTAAATGCGGTGCTGTCCCACAAACGATGTGATACTTGATATCGTGATCTGGCTATCCTGTTGTGTTTGTTTGTGTTTGTACATCACAGGAGCCGTTGGAAGGGACTGAAAGTGTCAAACTCGTCGCCAAATTTTGGGCTGACTTAACTTCAATTGTCATGGAAACGCTAAGAAGAGAATAGAAAAGCTAGGTGGTGTGGTTTCATTTAGTTGTCTTACGCAAAACGAATGAATGGTAGATAAATTCTTATCTACTTATTATTATGTATTGTTATGTCCGTGACTGTTTCCAGTATTACAAAAGCGAAGCCTTACATTATTTATCTAAGGAAGTTTGCAATGGAGGGTGCGCCTACACGAATATTTCGTAAAACTTACAAAACGCTTATGTTAAACCAACTATTTGACTACGTGGATATTAATATATGAATATTATGTGGGCTTGTATCATAGCCTATTATCATAATCACAGAAATTGTTAGTGACCTCACATCACTATAAAGCAAATACGTAATACCATCTAAGTTCCTATAGATTTATAAAATCGAGTTTGTATTTCATAATAGACGTTTACTAAAATATAGGTCATCCGAATTTAAATTGATATGACTTTGCATACAGTCTTCGTCGGCAAAACAATAAAATAGATGTTCAACAATCGTAATTGAAAAGGCAATGGCAAAGTCTCATTGTGCGCTATAGTAAGAGGACACTTGCGACAAGCTTGCGTCAAAGTACTGTCGATGGTGGTTACCACACCGCTAGCTGAAAACTACCACCGAGTCCTTCAGGTTGTTGCAAATTATCTGTTGTAACACCGTTTAGACTGCTACGTTCTCAACAAATGCGTATCATTATAATTAGCACCTACGTATTTTCTACATAGTCATGGTATAAATTAGGAGGAACGTAAGGTTCGTGTTGCTGTACTTTGTAGGTAATTAAATTAGCTGTAACAAGATATATGTCGTACTTACTATTTAGAGCGTTAAAGACTCTGGCTTCATTTCGACCGATATAATCAAGAGCGTGAATTCACTACGACTAAGTAACTAAAGTGTTTCTAATTACTAGATTACGGCAAAGTAATGCATGGATTCTCATTATGCTTTCCAGGTATTCGATGTATAATTTTTGTAATTGTTACCGTTAGTTAATGGACGTAATTAATTTTCATTTGTTTTATTGCTGCATTTGTCAATTGGTAATTAGAAGCACATGAAGGCCGACATCATACTAGTAAACGATATTAACAAGTACCCAAGATTAATTAGGTAAATCATCTAATATTTAATCATACAGTTAATTAGTTAAACTCTATTTTTCATTTATTCATGGAGCAAATACAACCATTTCGCGTGCCAAGAGGCTGTATTTACCTTATCCTTTTAAATTCCAGCTACACAAAAGTTAGGTTGTCCACCTTCTAAGTATGTACCTATTTTTAAAAGATACTTAACTGATAAGAAAATAGAGCGATTGTCTGATAAAATATGACACAAGTTCATAATGAATGGTCATTGGAATGTACTTAAAATTTCGTAGCAAGCGCTACGAAAGCGTAGCACATATATAATTACGCTTATTATTTCAGTTAGGACATTGTTGGAATGTATGAATGTACGCTTATTAGCAGGATTGTGGTATTTAGTAAATATAGAAAGTGAAAGAAAGAGAAATGTCTCACTCTTTATCAGATGACTCATTTGTCTACATAGTGAAATTGTCAATACAACCTATACGATTTCTTGAAATCTAATATTAGCTGCATGAAAGTGTACAATTTATGTTGGAATTATCGTAATCTGTACTACAGTATATCAATATATTGATATTGATATACTGTAGTACAGATTACGATACTTTGCATACAGTCTTCGTCGGCAAAACAATAAAATTGATGTTCAACAATCGTAATTGAAAAGGCAATGGCAAAGTCTCATTGTGCGCTATAGTAAGAGGACACTTGCGACAAGCTTGCGAAATCTAATATTAGCTGCATGAAAGTGTACAATTTATGTTGGAATTATCGTAATCTGTACTACAGTATATCAATATCAATGCACAGTGCTGGTTCAGTTGGTTATCTTGCTTGTCAACTCTAATCAGTTAGTGTAAAACGCGATAGTTCATAATTGAACCCAGAGATATTTATCACTGCTACATCGTGGCGATTGTAGAACGAAATATATGTCATATTCGCAAGCGTTATACTTTATTGTGCAGATGCATGAGTATCAGTAAATGCCCTTGCGCATCTAGATGCATGGTACGGCTTACAGTTTTCTTATCTCTGCTCGTAAAGTTATCAGCGATTTTGTTATAAACTTGAGCCCCATACGTAATTTTAATCTTGATTTCATTAAACATTTAATGGTAACGAGTCTATTAAAATCCACTACTGGAAAGATACTGACTAAGATCCATGTTCACCAAAAACTCAGATTTTCTAAAAACAGCTGTTTAAAACACATTTTTGTATGGGAACATGTCACAGTGACAGCTGTTTTTAAATAATCAGATCGTTATCTTTTCGGTGAACAGAGACCTAACATATACTAATGTCAGGAACTCGATTTTAATTAACTTTATAGTTGAACTAACTTTCACCCGCGGCTTCACTCGCGTTAATTTAGAATTAACTCAATCATGATTCGCACGAAATTAACAAAGACACGGGCTCTATCTATTTGCATACGAATGTTATTGTTGTTTTCCTCGAGAACGGTACTTTTTTCGGGAAGAATGGTGCCCTATGTTCGTTTCTGAACACCTGACAACGTATATGCAAATAATAATTTCAGATTGATCAGTTTAGTCGTGAAAAAGTAACAAATAAACAAACCCACTTACTTTCCCATTTATAATATTAGTAAGGAAGCTAAGATAGGATGGAATTTGTTATTGTTGTAAAGAAACCAAATGTAGTATGCGCTCTCTCGTCTCACAAACCTATCTTACTATTATGATATTTCTGTAAGATATGATCCCAACTCGACTGTAGCCCTTCTGCTCGACAGGAGCTGGAGCGTAACACCAACCAACCAGAACTGAACACCATAGCCACATACTACTTTGATGGCCAGGGCAAGGCGCTCAGGCCGATGGTCGCGATACTTATGGCGAGAGCCGTCAACTACCACGTCTATGGAGAAAACAGGTATGTGCTCTAACTTACCGCTGCTTCTTAATTTATCATATTCATTATTCTTTTCTTTTTTCTTAATTTCCCTTTTTGCTTCTATTTTTTTTTCTTCCGGTTCTTCATGGTTTTATTTCAATTTTTGATCTATGGTTCTATTCTCTAGTCAAGACTTGCAGACGTGTTTCTGTAATAATTTATTTAAGGAAAATGATCTTGGATAATGAATATAGCTGCTGAAAGACGTGACAGTCAAGTATTTCAAAATAAAAGGCTTGGAATGTTTTATCATTTCATCTATTCTTTATCTTTGTTAAAATTATTTTATGCTACTAACTTAAAATGAATTCTTTTATGAAACAATGTGCTGCATCACGAACACGCGTAGTGGTAAGAAAGTAAAGAAAGTTAGAAAAGTCTGGGGTCAACCCACAAAGTTGCTTTGTAATAATAACCACAAGCATTATGAGCATAAACTATGTTTCATTACGTTGTGCTTCCAAATTATTGTTTCAAAGAGAATCAGCAGCCGGTTTTATGTACAAATCTAACCTTGAATGATAGACATTGAAATGTAAGAGCCAAAGTGCAAAAGTCTCCCACTGACTACTTGACATTAAAAATGTTGACCACACCCATCGCCCGTGGTTACAACGGCATAGTATATAATAGTGGTAGTAATCATGTGAATGAACGTGGCGAAAAGACAGACTTTAATATGCCTATAACAAAATTAAAATACCAGATTTTGTCCAATACTTCCTCATTAATTGTGAATTACGCGTATGTGTGTAAAGGGAAGATTTATGCGGTAAACAGACGTTTACGATGACTGAAATAATTAATGAAGTCCGTTCTTAATATCGGGAATGTATAACAAGACGAAACTAACTATTGTTTGTAATGTGGAAGTCCGACCGAGACAGATATCTAAACTCTTATTTCCTAGCCTTTCGCTTAATTCATTGAACTTGTTGCCTCACAGTATCTGTTTGCCAACACTTTTGGATTGCGTTCGGTCATCAGACCGTACGCTCCATAGTTCAATGTCTCGCCGAAGACCTTGAACAAACGATTTTTCAAAGGTCTTTATGTCGTCACATATCGCGAGACCATTTATTGCATTAAATCGAAGGTTGTACTCAACGGTCAGATATAATTATATTGATGAAGATTAAAACGTAGTAGATTCTCATTAGCATAACAATTCGTCTGATTCTTCGTGTAGTATTCTAATCAGTAACATTGCAATTGTTAAATAATGGGTACGCACTATATTGTTCTTACGAACAGACAGACGTGCTATTTTATTCATTGTGCTTGTTTAAGGTTGAATAAATAAATTGGCGCAGAACAAACCTAGTTGCTTGGAAATAAAATATAAAATACATCGATTTAAGACCCTTATCTTTCGGCTTACTAAATCGGGTAAAATATTCTTTGTCTGTCTCACATAAGTCATAACGTTAAAACGTGTAGGAATACATTTCTATCTCAAGGAAAATCTGGACTTTTAAAGAGAGTCTTATTTTTACATTCAGTGTAAATAATTACAATAAATGAATAGTAAATGTCCTATTCAGGCATTGAGTTCACGTGCTTCCCTGTGGTACGCCGCGATCCGCCCTTACATGTTGAGAATATTTTAGATATTTAAACACGCAATGCGAACCACTGGTCAGTTTATTTACGTATAAATTTAGACTAGCTGACCGTGATCTAGCTGAGAGAGGTAATTAATAGTTACAAGTTACAACATACTTATACACGAAATAAAATACTAGCCTAAATTCCAATCAAATATGCTTGTGTATTAAAAAATCTAAGTTGTAGGTAGTTGAAGTTGTGTTATCATGAACCCATCTTCCGAAACCTTCAGACGAACTATCTCGCACATCACGCGGTATGCGCAAGCGCAACCGAACCGCTAACCAAGGCTTTTCTAACTTATTGATGCAATAGCTGTCTTTATTGTTTTTCTAACCCATTAAAACTTTAAATATCACGAACTTTGTGTATTTACAGTTGTTTTGTTAGCAAATAAAATGGGAAATTAAACAATGGCAAAAAGAGAAAATTTTCAGAAGTAATGTGCTTTGTGTGTGGTCTCGGGACGACCATAATTTTCCTGACACATAACAGTTTTATATTTATAGTACTAGCTTCTGCCCGCGACTTCGTTCGCTTAAATTTCCCGCTTGCAACATTTCTTATTGCTGCTCGGCTCCTATTGGTCATAGCGTGATGTTATAGCCTATCCTCGATAAATGGACTATCCAACGCAAAAAAAAAAATCAATTCGAGCTGGTAGTTCCTGAGATTAGCGCGTTCAACCAACAAAACAAACAAACAAATTCTTCTGCTTTATAATATTAGTATAGATAATTTTAAACACGATCTATGGAATAGCTTCGTTAATAAGCTAGCTATTTTATAAGACTGAAATTGAAAAATGCCGATATGAATTCACTTACGGAATATCGCAGCTTGGAAGAACACTCTTAGAAATAGAGAGTAGTTATTTAAAATAAATTATAAAACAAAGAGTAATATTGTATGCAAGTTACAATTGACACAAGTTTCATGTCGGTTAACGTATGTAAGTAAATGTTGTAACAAAATTTCGCTTGAGTAGTTTTAACATACGTAATTGTCCGGTTTGGAGTGCATTCATGGCTAACGATGCAACGCTTCTGGTTGGTTCGTAACCTCGTAGGCAATAGGCATAAGGTACTTTTTGTACATATTTGCTACTGAGCAAATATGTACGAATAGTTGTTTTTTTTTGTTTCGTTATCCAAGAGAGTTAGAGAGAAAAAGAAAATTTTCGACAATATTAATGATTCGTATTCATTAATAGCAACGTATCTAAGCTAGTTATTAAACACTCAGAACATAACATCAAGCCTGTAATGCACCAAGCGTTAGGCAGAGGTGTACATCCACATTTAACCAGTTATTGTTATTATTATAAACATTTATTTCAGACTATGTCCATGTTTGTCCATCTTTAAGTCCTATGTTATAGGGGGCGAGCCTATTGCCATCAGCCGGGCACAAACCCAGACTGTCCGTGGCTGCTACTGAGAAATTCCTAATGGAAAAGTCCATTAACACTTCGCCCGACCCGGGAATCGAACCCACGACCTCGTGCTTAGCAGTCGCACTTGCGACTACTCGACCAATGAGGCAGTCAACACATTAATTTCTCACAAAATGAACTGAACAAAACCTCAAATAAATACAACAGGAAGTAAATTGTTTAAGTTAAATGCATTGAACAAAACTTTCAATCAAAGCCTAGATTTCTCTTTACCAATACAGTCTCAAGCCTGCAACCGCAAGCTTCTGCAACTTTATTTATCTTATTCTAGACAAAGTTATAAATAATGTATATTTAAGTCCAATACTCACGTCACGGCTGTTGCGAAGAGTGTGAAACATTACGTATTATCTGAAGAAGTATTACATTCACGTAAAACTAGCTGGAAAAACTTAACGATCAGCTTTTTATTAGCAAAACGTGTTTGGTATACATCTGTCTATAGTTTATTCAACCACGTCAAACTGTTGAAAGAATCATTAGGCATTGTTTGAAATTAATTTGGCATCTGTGCTTATATGATACAGAGGTAAAATTTGATTGTAAGTTTGTATGTAGGATAATCTTTGGAACTTCTGATTCTGAATTTTATTTTGAAAATTCTTTCAGTAACGGGAAGCTACATTATCCCTGAGTGTTATAGGCTGAATTAAAAACTTTTCCGTGAGTTACTGTACGTACACAAAGGGAGCATACCCGCGAAAAAAAGCTAGTTGTTTCATAAAGAACATCTATTAGCGGCCATCTTACTACTAAAGTGGTTGCCTTTAATTAAGGCTACACTATAAAATGTTATATTCAACGTGAGTTCTTAAACATGTATGTTTGGTGTACGCTTACTTGGTTATCCTTAAATAAATAAAGAAATACATATATATTTATGAGATGTATTAGATAAATCGACTTAAAACCCTTTGTCATCGTCATGTTAGCATTGCTGAATGCTGACCTTTGCCCAGCTGACAGTTTTCCCATGACTTTGACTTCACTCCACAATAATCTTTGTGTATGACTATACAGGGTGAAATTGAATAGATGCGACAAATTTAAATATACAATAATACGTGTTGTCAAGAAAATTTATAAAATATAAAATTAAAAAATAATTGATCAGTGTTACGAAAACCGTTAAAATAATAAAAGTATCAAAAATCTTGCCGACTCATCGCAGTGCTCAATATAGCGGTCATTTACCTAATTTTGCCTTAGTTTTTCTTATTTATTTTGCATATTACTGGAATACCGATAATTCGTACTAAAATAAAGATAATAACATCAATGGACCTTTTGAAAACGATAATCGCGTAATTTTTTTAACGACTTAGATTGTAGAAAAAACAGTTTATAATTACTATGTTACTGTTACTGAAGCTCCAATTTCATTTTGTCGCATTAATTAAAATTCACCCTGTATAAAATCCAATGTGTTAACGTTCTATATTATGGTGCAGTGCATTGCAGCCGTCACAGCGACAAGTGGCGATGATCAGCGAAATGATCCACTCAGCATCACTCATACACGATGACGTCATTGACCAGAGCGACTTCCGCCGCGGGAAACCCTCCGTCAACGTGCTCTGGAATCACAAGAAGGTAAATTATTTTTTTAATTTAATCATCGGTATTGCCAACGTTGCACTGAGATTGTGCCAGATACTCTAGCTGTGTGTAAAGAGGCTAAAGAACTTTTTCTCTATTTCTTAACTTTTAATGCCGTACCTACCAACGAGTAACTCACGTCTGGTTCCCAGGTTTTAGTAATACAATGTACTTGTTTGCTTTAATTTGATTATTAGATTTATCTCATGAGAATTCAAATGAACCGAAAATGGTTTTCCAAGTACATCTGATAATATTTATCTTATTGAAAATCATCTAATCAGAACAACAGACTTCTCATGATATCTATCATCTTGAATAAAATTACTTTGAAGTGTAATGTTTTAGAAAACAGAGGTATTACTAAAGTTCGATTTCCCTTTGAAACGTTTGTTCTCCGTGACATTCAACTTCAATCCATCTTCTGGGCAGTGCAGTAAACATTGTTTTACGTGTTGAGGATATTTCACAGAAGTCGTTTTGAGCCATCACACATGTGCTTATTCTCAGGACAACAGATTTATTATCCAACATTTAACATGTTTATGTAATGTATCTTTAAAAGTCCGTAAGTTTATAAAAATAGCACGTAGGCTGGGTTCAGAATTGTTCTTACAGAATACGAATGAATCGATATTTATGGAAGTGATCGTCTTATGACAGCGGTGTCTGCGGTTATCTTATGTAGATTGACGCAAATTCTCTCGTTACTACGTGTGTGTACATTTAAATCAACTTAATTAGTATACACAAGGGATTACTTACCTCATCAATCATATTTGTGGTTCTATACATACTTTGCAAACATGTTATATTTGCGATGAATAAAATATGGGTGTTCAGTTTATATTTAGAATTTACTTTGACGAAAATATAACGCTAAAATAGACGTCTTTCTTCTCAAATCAAATTAATGTTAAAAAAGTTTAACCAGTTAGAACTATTGGAAAATAAATAAAAATCCACAGTTACGCTAGAATGTCTAAATTCAGCAGGTGTCTAAAAAAACATAAGTAAAACATTTTTCAAAGAGACATAATATATTTGTATTTTATTCAAGAGTTTAGTATCAAAATCATCAGGAAATTCCAAGCGTGATGCGAATACACAATCAGTGATCATTAAGATGATTATTTTAATGCTTGACCGTCCTGTTGCATGCCAATTTGAGGTACATAACATACAACCTTGTCATTGTATACGATACTGTAAATAGAACGAATAAGTAGTACTAGTTCTGCTCTATGTTAGTAGGTAGCCTATTGTATTGGGATAAACCGAACACTGATTAATATGTGTGCCATGTCTTCTCGATCACGAGCCGAATGGAAAGTGCAAATGGGCTAAGTACATAAATAAGGAGCGGCTGTGTCTCGTCTGTCATTATGTCTGTTGCTAAGGTGGTGTCGAATTTCTGAACGATTACGTGCGTCACTATAAATCAATGCTTTATTGGTTCGCGAAAATGGGAACATACGCATACCAACGGTCATTTTTTACTAGGTGTATGTAAAGAACACAGTTGAGCGCCTTATAATAATAATAAGTATTGTATTTTGGTTCGCTGCTTGTCGGACAAATCTGGGTTAAGATCACGATTCACGCTATTTATTACTTACACGTTCCATTAAATCATATTCTAAAAATCACACGCGCATACATAAATAAATATAGTCAAGGTCAAAATCCCAACCTAACTTTCAATGGATTTTAATATTCTACGTTCTCGCCAGTTTTCACTGAACCATTAATAATAGCATAGTTTTAGGATCGACATACAGTCGAAAAAATTAAACTCTTGTTGTCTTTAGCAATATTAGTTTAAGCTTTAAGTCGGCACACATTATTTACCCATTTGTTGTGCAAATATTGAACTTCGTAGATACACGTTCGTCATATTCAATTTCGTTTTCAACGTGACTGTAGAAAGCTGGTTTTGGGATGACCTGCTTGTAATAATTTTCAATAAATCACGTTTAAAAATCTTTTCTACTACGTTTTAATTTAAATTTTTAAAATCGATACTTATTTAACAGCTGAGAATCTAAGGTGATCTAAGTTTAATTAATGTACAGAACCGTAGTATAATATTTAATTATATTCAGGTTTGGTTTCTATGTTTAGATAAACACTCGTTTTATAATTCAATCAATGTACAGACATACATACTTGAGTAAACCTGTTCTCGACTTGACCCACTTTGTGTTTTACCAAAGTTAATAAACTTCACCAACTCCAGGTTGTTGCCCTAAATAAAAATAATACAAATATAATCTGTGGGAAGTAGTCCGAGACATCATCGTCGACGGGACAATCAAAATAAATGATTCCTATCACGTGTACGGCTATTCTTTTCTTTCACTTTATGAATGGGTAAGACGTAGCTACCAGTCAGCTTCGATTCAGTCGTGTAGTAGTCGTGTTGTTAGTGGCTAGTGGCTGTGTCAGACAAGCCTAACCTACTCGCACTGGGCCAAAAGGCAACAAGCGACCCTCGGTGAAAGTACCTCGCACGCGGCCTCATCACACCAATAAAATGTTGATACCGGCTTTTTTTTTGATGACTTGTAGTATTTTACATTTAATTTTATGATATTAGAAATTGACTTAATTTTTACCGTTTGTAGTATAACTTAATGTCAATAATAAATTAATTCAGTATCACCTATCATACCCATTTATATTATTTGTCACTATAATTTTATCTCATTACATATGTTTATTAAGTACATTGTCAAAACGTTATCAGATAATATCCTCAAATCTCTGTTATCATGTTATGCGTATTCAGAGTATTGAATGACCGTAAACAGAAGCTCGGCGCGTCGAATGACGTTTGTGACACGATCATTGAGTAATATTTCCCCCTTTAAATGAATATATTTGTTAAAGCTATTATGGCTGTTAGATTGGTCAAGGCAGTTTTCGTAAGTATTGTCACAATAGTACAACCAATATTAGGATACGTTTATATTTCAACCCATGGTTTGAAATTTTCATAATATAGAAATAAGATCCTGCATAGTTCCTTATTGTCAATATGTCTTAACAAAGAATCGATGTGGTTTGAATAGAAATTAGTGTAGAACAAAGCATTTAAGTCGATTTTGTTATTGCTACGTATCTCGTCTTAGCTACGGGTGCTGAATGCTTTTATTGCAGTGTACATTAGTCGTTACTTATCTGTTTATATCTACTTGTAAGCAGTTTGCGTTTGCGTTCGTCCTTCACGAACAAATGCCTATCCTGCGATTACATCTTCCGGCGGTGTAATCTTCAGTGTGAAACGTTTTATGAATCGACAATGCATTTGATCGTACGCTGTGTTCTTCATCTAATAGCATGATGGCGAGAATGTCCCATTAAACACGTTGAATGTTGTGCAATTTAGGTCGGCTTGACCTTTGCCTTTCCTTCACAGATTTTATAGTCGAATTCATTATTGTGATTTATTATATTAATAACAGAATGATAGAATTAACTTCTATTAATGTGTATAATTTAATATCATTATCACAAAATAACGCATCGGTTTAAGATAATAAATAATTTAGCAATAGTATTCGTTTTTTTTTGTTCCGATTCAAACAATACTTATTTCAACATCTATTTTAAAGAATACTTCCTTATCCCAGAACTTGAGAGGCTCTTAGAATTTCTGAAGATCTGAGATTAGTTTATTTGACAAATAATTAGTGACGATCTTGAATAAGTTCATTTAACCTGTTGTCTTGTTAGGTGAGCACTAGCGGATGTTGTCACAGTTCGCTAATACTAATTTGGGATCTAATAACCTGTATTTGAGTTATATAATTCAAACATCCAAATGTTGGTGTTAGTACCGTCTGTACCTACCTCCTACCATATGCGTATGTATACATACGTTTTGTGTAAATATGGTATCATGGTAACAGGGCGCGTCTGTTTGTATTTAACTCATTTACGACCATGTTGCTGTGCACGGATGTGGAATATTTACTGTGCTGTTACGTGGACAAAATCTCTGATAAAATTCGTTTGATTGCGACCTCTGTGTGTCAATGGGTATTACGATTAAGGATTTAGTACAATTATGCAATCGATCCTTTACGATAAAGGTCCTTATTCGGTCAACGACCGCTGCAACTGCGGTGCGTTTCAAATATGTATGTATTCCTGCTCTATAAAAGAATTGTATTGTATAGTGTTGTACGACAATAGGTAGGAGTCTTCAACAACGTCAGTAGCGAATTTCCGATTCCTATCGTATCTGCGACCATTGTTCAGAATATGTCGCGAACCTTATTGTTCAAGTTGTCTGAGCTGTGCTATGGAATGACGAGTTTAAATGCAGAGCGTACGCGCTTTGAATTTATGTAAAAATATTAGACATACCAAAACGTATGGGTAATACCTGTGGTGTCCCACTGCTGGTGTCACTTTAATAAGATAAAAAATTATGTACCTATGTATGTGGAGCCCATATAGTAAGACTCGACTGACTTGCCGTGAGGTGACACCTGTATCTCTGTAATCTCACTTGCGCCCAAACCCGTGGTCTGATGCAACACTGCTTTGTATTGTCTGACATTACCATATTTGATTTCACTGAATTCGATAATAACACATGAGATTCAAGTTATTTGTAGGTAATTGGTGGGGTTAGGTGTAGGTTCAAATCTCACCATGTGTCTCTTTTGTGTTTAATCTTTGTTTAATAACGTATGTAAATTAGTTCGAAGCATTTACTACATATTTTGTTATAAAAAAATCGGCGAGGTCAAAGTTGAATTTTTATTCATAAGTAACTAAATATATCACTCTTATACTAGTGATTAAGAAATTCACAAGTAGGTGGATTAGGTAAATCAGCGAGGTCAAAGTTTAAGAATTGTTCAGTTTGAACTAGTGTGATCGGAATGCTTTCTAAATATAAATCGATTGTGGGAAGGACTCACGTGGATGCGTGCTTTCGGGCGCGGGGTCTCTGTAGCTTTCACCGGAGAGGGAGGCGCGGGGTGCGGGACGCGGCTCTCCGTCATCTATCAACAGCGGCGGATGTCAGGTGTTCCGTTCCGATGTTAGCTCGCGTAACATTCACTTGATTATCTGAACTGACTCACTGGCTACAATTTTATTATTGACCATCTTCTGATTTATGATGCATACTTACTCGATTTTTTTTCTGACTCCATTATTTCGTATAGTAAACGAAGTAATAATAGTAGGAGATAGGGAGTTAGGGACATGCGTTGTTGGTGGCATTAAGTCCGCCTATGTAACACTATTGTGCATGATGAATAAATAAATAAATAACTGGAGGATATGCGTAATGTGAATCAAAGTATTAAATAAGTATTCTTTACTCTAAATTTATAGTTGGGTACTTCTGAGTTCACTGACTTTCGCCCACTTTCCAACCTTATTGTTTAGGGCATAAGGGTGAAGTGGCAGATCATCAGGGAACACGATAGTACAAACAATCTCGTCCTTGTAACATAATATATAATCCTAACCCCTTGTACGTAATGAAGACTATCATGCTGTGAAAATCTAGTTTCCCTTGGGTTTACGAAGGTCAAGTTACATTCCGTCTGTGAGAAACTAGAAATTGCCCATAGTAGGTATAATGTGGAAAGGAAACCCGTCGTTTGTTTATTGGCATTGCTAATGGGCATACAATACAAGTTCCTGTGAACTAAAACTCAATGAGGAAAATGCAAAAAAAAAGGCTTTTCAGTTTCCTTCAAAATAGTTTTACTACCTCAAAAAGATTTTATTCGATGTATCATAACCTTCCTTCGCAAAGAACCAATTTTCCTCAAGAAATTTCTTGGAGGAGAAAGAAATTTCCCATAAAAAGTTTGAGATCTTGTTAAATATATCGAGTAGGTATGTATGACAAGTTGAAAACCTTTCACTTACTGTATCATACGAAATTACTAAAAACTTCAACACGAAGCATTTAACATAATTATAGCATTAATGGGGATATAAAATGTCTTTGATAAATGTGCAAAGAAAACATATGTATAATGTTGATAAGGTTTTGTATGTATACTGCTTGCGTATTCGTTTATTTACTTATTCGAACACAAAGTCGATTTCAATTATACCATAACACTTATGAATGTCAAAAACAAAAGGATCAAGCTACAGTCCCAGACACAGGGCATAATAACTTATTAAAAGTACGGTAGTTCGTTACCTATTCCAAAGCGTAGATCTCTATGGAGAATAATGGAAAAGTGTTCAGAATTATTTCCCTCCCACTCTGTATATTTTGTGAATTTTGGTTCCTCACGATGTTTTTATAAAGCGATTTGAGAGCAGTGGTATTATATTAGCTACACCAGGTATTAGCACCTTCCTGGTTGCAATCCAACGACATGTAAATGGGGGTAGTTTCAACTGGCCTCTACTCTACAGTGTACATTAATTAATTTGACGAAGTCTTCGTATATAATTAAACTTTAATTAATTATAATAAAAACTATAATGTTGCAGATGTGTATCGAATATAATTCATAAATCTATTGCTAGGTATAGTTAATCTATGCACATTTAAACATCATAATCGATTTTTGAACAAATTAATTTAAAGATCTCACCAGTCAATACTGAAGGTGGTTGTTACTTAATTTAAACATTTAAATGAAGTTGTTCTTGTAAATCATCGCATGTCATATAAGTTACTTTCGTAGTCATATTATTAAAATTTAAAACCAGCTTTTTTAAACTGAGTAACTGCATTATATTACAGAACACAGTTTTACAGAACTGTGCTATAATTGCCGGTAAAGTGCGAGTCTATTAATCGCTTCTGTAACTTTAAAAACCTTTGTGTATTAACACAACGAAGTCTTGGTTTTGAAAGAAAAAGATAGGCTAATGGTAATCTTGAAAATAAAGAACCACATTTTCTTAAGAGTTCTATTAAACTTTTTACGCAAATTTTTGACGCTGTAATTTTCAGCAGCTGTTAGATATTTTAATTATTTGCTTATGAATAACGATAGTGCCATTCTTTTTCTTGAAAGTTGTAGTTATACATTTTCATATTTCTTTTCGTGTAATCCTACTGATATTATAAATGCGAAAGTTTGTGAGGATGGATGTATGTTTGTTACTCTTTCACGAAAAAACTACTGAACGGATTTGGATGAAATTTTGCACATAGATAGTTTATAACCTGGATTAACACATAGGATACTTTTCGTCCCGGTAGTAAGATCCCATGGGTATTATCAAACTTCGCGCGGGCGAAGCCGCTGGCAGAAGCTAGTTTACTATAAATGCTTTACGGTCTCAGTTTGCAAGAAAAACCATCGATGGAAGTTTGACGCTCAAATTCATAGTTACATTATTCTTATAAAAGCTAAAATTACTAAAAGATAAGTTGAATGTTTTAGGTACTTAAAATGGAGTTCAAAAACTTCGTTAAATTGCTTGATTTTTCACAAAACAAATCGTAAAGAAAGCCTAATTGAAGCTAAAAATGTCTGCCGGGGTTGCGGGCCTGTTCGAAAGAGATACCGCGGCCCCGGAACATAAAGGGCGAGGAAGGAACATGGATGGGTTTTAGTCAGTAAGAGTCTGACACTCCCTCCCGCTCCGCCCAGAGTGGGAGAAGTTATTTGATGATTTCCCATCCCAAAAAAAAAAAGCTAAAAATTTCTTGATTCAGCGGTCCTTATATTCCAAATAAACTCAATTTGATCAAATAAATCAATATGATAACTTCGATCTTCACACACATTAACGAAAACTAATGAAACCTAACGTTTCATTAGTTTTCGTTAGTGTCAGTATAATAAGACAACGTTACAGTAAATAAAATTAAAGCACTCCACATTCTGCATCAATTCAGCTCGCTCTTCAGTTTAAGTCATTCTGACGCGAGCGCTGGACGAGGAAGGACCTGGACACAAAATTTTCGTCAATAACAATCCATTCGTGTATGTCGATCGAAATAATTCATGATCCAGGACGTAGAAATCAAAAATTTGCAAAAAAAAAAATGTAATAGGACTCTTAAACGTTTTTTTTTGCGAAAACTGCAGAGTCTGCAGAATCCAACACGTCTTTGTCCCGAAGAATATTTTCTGTTTGTCCGTCGTCTTAATGCCAAAATCAATACTCAGTCTCCGCAGATGCAGTAATTGTATAAAACCTGATGTTTCGGGGTCAATTAATTGATTAGCAATTCAATATTTATAAATACATTGTGCAAGATTATTACCATCCATTGGAACTAAAACCTTAAAAATGTTAAACAAAAAGATACAAGCTGAACTGTCGTGAAAAGAATATGATGTTACTTCAGTTGTCAGTTTGTCTGGTAAATTGTTGAGGAAGTGAGCGTGAGGTGATGTTCCAACGTAATGACAGCACTTACTGAAATGTCACGAAGTCCACTTTAATGATAATTAAACCTACAAAGAAATGGGCAAGTTGTAGTCTTCATGCATAATTTATGGCTTTATCTCCTGCTATGCAGTTACAAAAGGTCAGTCAACTCAAGTCCATAATTCTTACAAGACGCATCACAGTGGTGAGTTGGTGACACATCATTTCCATAACCGAGTGAGAAATAAAACAATGTTTTCGTGCAAGTTTTTGTATCCCCAATTTCTTATTGCCTTTGTAAGGTCAGGTCAATTATGTAATTTTTTGTTTTATCTTCACATTTGTGTCAAGAAATTTCCCCATGTACAGTGTTGTAAATATTGGTTCCAGTTAATATAATATTTCGCAATGAGATGACTGGTGTCCAATTCTTTTGATTTATGGTATTTTTAGACATTGATTTGAAATGACAATTTTTTACACATAAATCACAGGAATGTAGCAATGTATAATGCCGTCAGGTCTTCACAGAAATGTATAAAATAATAAATAAATATGGTACATATCTCGACTAACCTAGTCTTGGACGCGGTCAAATTGGAAGTACTAAAGTTTATAATTTTCAACTAGCATTTTAAGTAGTTAACAACTAGTTAACTGTTAAAATGAAAAAATAAATACATTTTAGTCTAGCTTCATAAAATTAAATATAATAACTAAATGTTTAGCTCTTCCTTTAGTATTAAATAACTACTGGTAAATAGCTCTTTTTGACTGCTTCTAATTTCTAGGTTTGAGTAAATTAGGAGTACCTACTAAAGTTTATAAGTTTCAACTAGCACTTGTAAGTAGTTAACACCTAGTTAACTGTTAAAATTATTGTCATTTTAGTCTAGCTTCATAAAATTAAATATAATAACTAAATGTTTAGCTCTTCCTTTAGTATTAAATAACTACTGGTAAATAGCTCTTTTTGACTGCTTCTAATTTCTAGGTTTGAGTAAATTAGGAGTACCTACTAAAGTTTATAAGTTTCAACTAGCACTTGTAAGTAGTTAACACCTAGTTAACAGTTAAAATTATTGTCATTTTAGTCTAGCTTCATAAAATTAAATATAATAACTAAATGTTTAGCTCTTCCTTTAGTATTAAATAACTACTGGTTAATAGCTCAATTTGACTGTTTCTAAGTTCTAGGTTTGAGTCATGTATATTATCTCAGTTGACTTCATAAAATCCATACCGCAGGGCCTGTTCGAAAGAGATACCGCGGCTCCGGAACGTAAAAGGCGAGGAAGGAACATGGATGGTTTTTAGTCAGTAAGAGTCTGACACTCCCTCCCGCTCCGCCCAGAGTGGGGGGGGTCATTTGATGATTTCCCATCCTTAAAAAAAAAAAAAAAAAGGACACGCGTTGATGTCTTTTGTAGAGCGCAGCGCACCTGCAATCACAGCGCTCACTCGCTACACTATTTACATACGTTACGTGGTGAAACGCAGTCTAGACAGCTTCGTATGAGACTTGTTTTTGTATCTATGATATTATTAATTTATATGATTCAGAAGGTTGTAAACTATTACTTTCTACGAATTGATATTATGACCAAACCGTGTGATGAAACCGTTGAAAGCAGGGTTCCGAGTGAATGAATGATAATCTTTATAATAACAGAAATTATAAAACTTTACGTGTATCTGAAAATCCCGAACGCGATTTCCCATATTCGCGCGTATTCCAAAGGCGGTAAGTGTCAACAAAATCTGTTGTATTTAATACTAGTTTCAAAGAATACAACAATTAGTAATACATATAATAAATGTTTTTATCTTTACATTATATTTGATTGCATTATATTTTAGTAATGGAAAAAAAGAAATGGAATAGAATAAAACAGATTAAGTTATGGATCAACATGGATAATTTTCAATAATATTAATTATCCTGTAATTATCTTTGATAATTATCAAAGAAAATAATGATCATGATAATTTCGAACCCCGGTTGAAAGCAAAATCGTCCAACACTTTCCTTAAGTGACCTACCGCGGTATGTATTAAAGAGTGTAAAGTAAAAACTGGTCTTTGTAACTGTAGTTTGCGGGGAGTAGTGAGTAGGTGCGGGGGGATGTAGGTCGGACGCGCGACCACGCTCGGCCCGCGCTACGAACCCAACAGACCCGTGATTAGACCTTTTCATCGATGTTGATGTTGTTTATGCCTAGCCTAAACGATACAAGCAAATACAACTTCAACAATAACGTGTAGGTTGATACTACAGATACGAATGATGCAATTTTTTTGTTAATAGATTTATATTCAAACAAGTATAGCCACGAGAGTCAACAGCCTTGATGGTACTGAGTCAAGGTCACACCGTTTGTCCCCATATCTTTGAGCGTAGAGTTTACTTTGGTTTATTGACAGTGTATGCGTAGGGGAATTGTGTAGTGAGCGTTGTCTAAGTGGAATTGCTAAACTTTATTGGTTACAACTTAATGTCAGATTTAACCGGTGAATCAAGGACGTTTCTCAAGTATTTATTTACCTTTTGTAAATAATCATTTATTAAGTTTGTCTCGAATAGTTGGCGATTCTATTGGCTCTATAATACAGTTTATGAAGAGATGATGGAGGTAGGTACATCGCAATAACTTTTGGCAACGTCTAATAAAATTGTCACATTCTTTATACAATTATGGTGCGGTTGATGACACGCAAATTACACACTTAGCCATTATTACAAAAACAGGTTTTTGACGGATACACGTGCCCACAATACGACGTATGTTGAAACGATGGCCCACTCGTCGACCACTAATCGCCACGACCACTAGATGGCCGCCGGTGTCGCAACCGGCGGACCTTCCACTCACTCGATACGAAATACCTCGATCACCTGTAATACGAACGTGTATCGATCACATTGATTGCTGGCGTACTAACTTAGATTTATCTACATAAAATGAGAATTTACGTTTTCCCTTCATAAAATGTTCTTTATAAACCTTCCGGGCGTTGTCGTAGCTCGTAGCACTTACTAGCCTGAGTTATCTGTCATCGCAAGCATTAGGAGCATTTATGAATCTTAGCTGAATTGTACAAAACGGACAGCGTCGTGTTACGGAACGTTGCGCGGCGCGGCTGTTTCGGTGGCCGATCTCCAAATGGCCGGTGTTGTGAGAAGGATGAGGGGGGAGTCAAGGCCGGCCGCGTGACATAGATCCCGCCACATTCACCTTCCGTCCGCCGGCCGCCGCCGTCGCCACCACCACCTGCCCACTGTCAAGGCTGCCTTGCGAAATGCAGCCGCCTGCATACATCTAGTTATACGAGATCCGCTTCAAGAAATCATGTCGCAATTATCCGACAGGCTCTGATGACGGCCTTCGACTGTCGCGCAGGACAATTGCTATCCTACAAGTAAAAAGTAAATTACCAACACTACCCCCGTGCGACGAGTTCCGCGTTCAGTAAATATTGATGAAACTAGCTTTTACCTTTTCTGTCCTGGTATTCCCCGCTGATGATCCAACTCCCTACATGGATCGTTTCATTTACGACTTAAAATAATGCGGAAACTTTTTCAGCACAAATAAATGATTTTATTTTTTGCATCTCAATAAGGAAAACTTTTGTGGTTGCCGGGGTTACTGACACCGACTCGCCTTGAAAAGGGACTTAATTTTATATTATTAACTTTTCGTAAAACCCTGGGATATTCAGTTTGAAAGCAGTTCCTACCGTGAGCTCTCTATCGCTTGCATCTCGTACCTTCAGGCACATGAGAACAATATCAAGTGCTTGGTTCAATAGCTTATGGATGCAAGAGAGGTGCGAACTTGCATTACAATGTATGGGTGTAAATGAATTACAGAATAGAAACTACAACGCATTCGGAATTAAGTTGGCGTGAAATCGTAGAGATTTTTCTGGTAAATTATTCATGTGGCTCACGTTGGGCAGACTTTCAACGCGTTCTTGTGAAAGCCTTTCACTCTTATCATGGGAGTTGCATATATTTTTGAGCATTTATATCGTAAATTTGAATACAATGTATATGCCAATCATTTTCTTAGAAAATACACCGTACAATGTGCTTATTTAACACGCATGTATATAGATATTGACAAAATAACTAGTTAGCATAGGTACTGACTAGTTCTTTAGACAAATTAAAAAGAAATTTAAAAGCCAAAACTTTAGCAGACCACAATGAGTACGCGCAAAAGGCTACTTCTGCACGTACTCATTGTGGTCTGCTAAACTTTGAATGTTCAGTCACGTTATTAAGAATTACAGTGAATATTTTCCTGTAATTAATGAAACATGAAACTGGTTCACGGATGTGAGTGTCATGACACATCGCGAGCGTATCGTCAATGCAGTTGTGCCGGTCCGGATCCGCACGTAACGGATGCGTTTTTAGCCCGGTTAGCGTACAGAAAGTGTGCTAACGCGTGCACCGATTTGCGCAACCAAGCGCGTACGATACGCGCGGCCACTCCCGTATGTAGTCCCGTTGCTTATGTTACTGATCTAAACTTTACATCATTTTCTATAAAAATATATTGCGTATAAACTAGTCCTACTTAACCAATATGATATCCAAATCTGTAGCTATGCGGTCCGCTGAAATGTAAATGCAACAGTACTGCAAACAACTAGTAAATCATATTAGATGTTCACACTTTAAAATCTATTAAATGTGTGATATGAATACTAGATATCTGCGCATAGAGACATACTGGCCAGCATTACAACGGTTGTTTCTAATGACAATTACTGTATTTTAATTTTGGAACGCTCTATCTGAACGGTCCGTCCCTTTTCCGACTAGCAAAACTTATCTCCGTGTCACACCTTAACGTTACGTAAAATTACTTCCAACATTCCATGGTGGGTGTGCTGTGCACGTAATAGGTGGAAATTCCAGTTAATATTTGAATACCCAATACAATGTTTCGGCATAGTATCGAAGGGATCGCACCAAGAAAACTCAAAAAATATATTAGTTATAATTTATTAAATATTTTTTACGAGGAGTTACGTTTGCGTTACAACTGGCCAATATGTTATCACAGCAATCAGTCGTTGTAATACTGTATCTTAATAAATCCCTACTCAGAAATAAGTCCGTTTGTACATAGACCGAGACAAAGAACACCGGTCAAAGCTCGAACAAATTTTTGTTGAAATTTTATTTTAGCGTCTGCCCATGAAAATTATATAAAAGTATAGAGTTTGAATTCCTGAAGAGTTTTGTCTTCAGTCATATCTTTCTAGGAAGTCAGGATTTAAAGATATTCCAGGTTGAAGTTTTAGAGGTTATATCTTGTTAACACTCACTTTAAATACATTAATATAAATGCATTTATTTACAACTAGCTGCGCCACGCGAAGTTTAGAAGAATATAAGGATAGTGGGAGAATAGTTTAAGGACTCCGTATTTAGAATATTAAGTCCAACAGACGTCCGTAGGTCTGCCACATGGCTCACATGGTCACACGAGACATAATTAGGTACTTACCTACTTAAATAAATGTTTAGAAGAATATTTATTTAATTACCCGAGTCAACTATCTATAGGGCAGTTAGTTAGGGATATATTTTGATAAATAAGTCGCCAACCCGTCTTGACCAAGCGTGCATGGAGATCAATCATGTTCGTGCCTTCTCTGTTGAGAAAAGGCCTTTGCCCTGCAGTGGGACAGTAATAGGCTGGTATTATTATTATTATCTCCTTTATTCGTTGTATATCTTACTTGATACATTTTTAAATATTCTTAAAAAAAACATATAAAAACATTTAAAAATATAAAAAATAGGGATCCGCCGGTGTCGGGAGCAGGGTCCAAGTCACCGGTGGTTAGGGTTGCAGAGACAGGAACCTCCTCACAATGCGAGCCGTATCGAGGAGAACTGCCTTCTGAATCAGGCCCTTGATCCAACCGCCTAAAGAGAGCTTCGACAGATGTTCGTCGAGGCTCTTGGCTATCAGGCCATTGGCCGTCACGACAATCGGCACAATGATAACCGAGTTCATATTCCACATGTCGCGAACCTCGTGTGCCAAGTCGAGATACTTCATTTGTTTCTCTTTCTCAGCTTTCACGAGGTTCTCGTCATGAGGGATAGTAACATCGATTATCATTACGCGGCGCGCTGATCGGTCTACCACCACTATGTCAGGCTTATTGGCAACAATAGTCCTGTCAGTAATGATAGACTGATCCCAGTACAGCGTGACATGGTCTTTCACAAGAACTGGGTCGGGCACATACTTGTAGTACGGTACCTCAGATTCCACAAGCTTAAATTTCAAGGCAAGTTGCTGGTGAATAATTCTGGCTACTTGGTTGTGCCTGTGCAAGTACTCGCCGTTAGCCAGACGAGAACAACCAGAAATAATATGTCTGATGGACTCACCCGGACAGTGGCATGCCCGACACACGTCAACCGTCCCGTCCTTCATAATATATTTCCGGTAGTTGTTCGTTAACATAACTTCGTCCATAATCGCACAGACAAAACCTTCAGTTTCCCCGAAGAGGTCACCAAAACGTAGCCAGGACACGGACGCTAGAAAATCGACATCGGGCCCATGAAGAGCCCGGTAGAAGCGCCCGTGAAGCTCCTTGCCCTGCCATTCTTTCTTGCGGTCATCGGTAGTAAGTACCACAGGTTTGCGCCAGTTCTCTTTAGCCATGGACAACGGGGTGAGTCCCTTGTCCACTGCGACCACATCTCGGTGCATACCCACGTCGGCTTTTAGAAAATATTCTCTGAGGCTGCACACCTCGCGGTTATGGAGGGTCTTCGCATTTAAAAAGCCTCGACCCCCGCACTTCCGCGGGATGTACAGTCTCATCACTGACGATCGTGGGTGATGCATCCGGTTTTCGGTCAGCAGTGTACGAACTCTTCTATCCAAGGCGTCGAGTTCGGTCTGTGTCCATTTGAGTATGCCGAAAGAGTACATTAAAACCGGCATGACCCAACCGTTGAAGGCGCGCACCTTGTTCCCACCTGAAAGAAGGCTATTTAATACCTTCTTTAGGCGACCGAAGAAGCGCTCCTTCAACGATTGTTTCATGTCAGTTACGTTAATGCCTAACGCTTCCGACATACCCAAATATTTATAGCTCTCGGATGAGGAAAGGGATCTTAGGTGTATGGAATCCGAGAGTTGAAGTCCCTCGGATCCCATAATCTTCCCTCGCTTTACATACATGACTGCACATTTGTCCACACCAAATTCCATCCCGATGGCGCTACTAAAAGTTTCGGTTACTTTCAGTAGCTCCATCAGTTGCAATTTGTTGGGGGCAAAGAGTTTCAGATCATCCATGTAAAGCAGGTGAGATATAACCTGACCATCTTTCCTCAACCGGTAGCCTAGCCCTGAATTCTCCAGCAATGTGCTTACAGGATTCAGGGCTAAACAGAACCAAAGGGGACTCAGACTGTCGCCCTGGAATATTCCCCGTTTAATCCAAACAGGTTCATCGTTTCCCTGGATCTGTCGACATCCTGGATATCGAAGGACCGTCCTCCATTGCCCCATACATGACTCAAGGAAGGTGCGTAGAGTTGCATCTATCTTGTACAACTCCAGCACCCTCTTGAGCCATGAATGTGGCACCGAGTCGTAGGCCTTCTTATAATCTATCCAGCATGTTGACAGATCCTTGCGGGCTCGACGGACCTGTTGGCTAATGGCCATGTCGATGAGGAGTAGCTCCTTAGTACCACGGGACCCATTCCTACATCCATTTTGAGAGGCAGACATAATTGAGTTACTGTCAACGTGAGTATTAATTTTCGTTCTCAAAATGGATGTAAGAAGTTTATAGACCGTCGACAAACACGTGATCGGTCTGTAGTTCTTGGGTTCCGCGGGACTTCCTGACTTATGGAGCAGGTGGGTTATACCTGTTGTTAAAAACTGTGGTAAGGACCCAGACTCTAAGGATGACTGGAATTGGGATGCCAGGCAAGTGTGTGAACTACTAAACCACTTGAGCCAGAAGTTATGCAGTCCGTCCGGTCCCGGTGATTTCCAATTCGGTAACGGACGAACTGCTCTGGCTATATCCAGTGGCGTTATTAAAATTGGTTCCATTGTGGGAATAGGTTCACACACTCGCTCAACATCACGCATCCAGTCAGCCTCAGAATGACAAACGGGCACCGACCAGATGCTGCGCCAGAAGGAACTCGTGGCGGCATCATCCGGGCGGCACACGTCCGTCATATTTTGCTGAGGTCGCTCCCAAGCTCTGTATACCCACCTTTCATCGCTCTGGAACATGCGATTCTGCGAGTACCGATCAACCCGCCGCTTATACCGCCGTATACGGCTCGCCCATGCATAAACTTTCTGCTTCAGGAAGTCGATGCGCTCTGTGACACGGGACATGTATTCTTGAGGACTGATTTCAGTCCCCGAGAATGCCCGCCTCACAAAACGCATCACACGTGGTCGTGTATTGCCCTCCCTGAAGCAGTGTAGTTTGCCGATGAGTACCCTGGCCCCATCGATACGGCGCTCAATCCTGCGTTGCCAGGCTGGTACGGCTGGTTTTGGTCGAGTAGCTAAGTCACAATTTGGGAACTTGACATTAGCTAAACGACATGCCGCAACAGCCCCGCAAAACAGGATCGAGTGTGTATCAACGAGGTCCTCGCTACTCTCGAATACATTCTTGAGTTGTGAGTCCAGGGCACACACCAACGCCCTATTTTTTTTATGCATGGGTAACCGTGGTAATCGGGGCCTAAGTTCAGCAGAAGTTGATCGATACTCATGAAGTGCATCCTCCAGTGCGCTCCTCAATCGATCGTTGCACTGGCTACTTACCGTGGCAACCCTATCATCTTCCTCTACAACAGCAGGGTTGGATCGCGGTGGGTTTGCATCAATAGATGAGGCTTGTACCGCGGTTTGTGCCGGAGTTAAGATGATACGGTTGCTCAGTACCTCTGAGCGCAGCCTATCAAGCGCGGCGCCGTCCAACAGGTGATTGCGTTGGATGACCCGCACTTGATCCGATAGTCGTTGAGCTGAGGCGTTGACAGTTGGTTCAAGATCCTGAAACAGAGACAGCATCCTAACACGGTACGCAGTGAGGTTAGTCCCCCCCTCTGTAGACCCGTAGTATGCGCGCATGACGTTCTCGTTCATTAGTTGAGTCCATTTCATGCGCTGCACACAACCACCGGTAGCGGGGACCCGGCTCGGGGCCTGTTGGCCCCTAAGTCCCAAGCCCTTCGGTGGCCGGCCTCTCCCCGCACGACGTACAGGTGTTGGCGACGTCGGCGGAGAGAAATATTCGTCACTCGAGCTCGACGCAACTGCCGCAACCGGTGACACTGGTGATCCGGGGTCCGGTGGCGGCGAGGCGGAGCTGAGCGACGAGTCCGGGGATGGAATAAGTGCGCGTCGGGAGGCAGCTCTCGTAATCATTTTGTTTAAATATCATCTCATCAATCTTCGTTTTTCCAAATGTTTGAGTATTGACGTCTTTGACAGACGTCATGGGTCGTAGTGAAACAGATTTTCATCTTTTCAATGTTTTGGTTTGCTTTCCGGTTTTTTTTTTCAATTAATTAATATTTGAGTGGTTTCAAAACTTTATTAGAACTATTGTAAAAGCGCTTTGTATAAAAACCAATAAATTATATGAAAATAAAATGAAGATGATATTTTTTTTTTTTTATTATTATTATTATTATTTTTCATGGTGAATACTAAACTTACTTTTAAAATGAATTCTGTGAAAGTAGAGAGAATATGGGATATGTGTTGTGCTTAGTCATTTAAAAAATAAAACAATTCTGTTAAAACCATAAAGTAATTTATTCTGTCAATTCTTATTATTGCCTACCCTAGCTCTGAATCACAGCCTGCATTCGATTCTTCATTAATCTGATCAGGTTTTTGACGGTGCCTTGAGGAATTCTGTCCCACCCGTCTGTTAACGCGGCCTTCAATGCTTTTATCAATCAATCATTTCATTTTCAGGCATCTTAAGGCCCATAGATAAGATACACAACATTACATTTCAACTTAGAAATATACTAATACATACAAAATATAACTTATAAACTATGAACACTTGAAGTGACGGCGTCGTGTCACGTAGCCTGCCGCGAAAACGTCGGTAGACAACAACCTTCGGCCAAAACTCTTCCTTGAGAAACTTGTCGAGAAATTGTGTCGGAACTCGCAAACGACTCGAAGTTGGTGTTGTGACGCGACTCCAACTTCTCGACCCTCAAGGTCCAGCTGGTCTTCATCTTCATGTACTCTACGACCTACTCAACTTTCGTGGAGTGATGCAGTCGGGACACATAAAGCAACGTCGTAGTTGGTATTGCTGGACGCAGCAGCATATTTTATACTGACAGTCCAGTGCCGCATTGATTGCGACAAGTAGGCTTTTTCTTCTTCTTCTGAAGTAAGGTGAAGCCGTCCTCATCACACTTCTGCTTGGCTGGACAGCGCTGTACCGGATTCCTCGGAAGGGTATCACAGCGACGGTTCTTCTTTCCCCCTTTCTGCTGCTTAGGTTGTTTTGCAGCTGAATCGTTTTATGGTTGAAGGGACTGAATTTCTGCCCAGGACCCTTCTCTTGAGCTCGTCCCATAAGCGTTCGATATCAGTCCATATCTGGACTCGACCAGTCCATCGCCCGTATGTATATTCACTTCATTCAGGAACTTTCGAATGATACGCGCCGTGTGACATCTTCGGCCCCTTCAGGCGCGAAAACAAGCGTGGTTTTTTCCTCTAAAGAGATACCAGCCCATTATACTACGTACAATACAATACACACTTTATTATTATTCTATGTACCTATTATGAAAAGACAATTCGTGACACAATACAATGATGTATGTGATGGAAGGCCATAACTCTATTTAAGGGTTTTCGCGGCCGATAAGGCCTCAAATGAAGATGCGGATTTCAACAAGTATGCAAACTATTCATAGAAAACATCGTTTTTGAGGCCAAACGCCCTTCTATCTAAGTGTATCTAGTGGCTACGGGCGACTTATACAGAATTTCTTGCTGAATTCGAATCAATGTTTAACTGCGAGTTTTGGCAAAAATGTTAGTTACGGCCTTTCACCGTATGACGGTACAGCGCATGTCATTAAGTAGGTTGACAAATAAAATGTCATGTTTTTTTTTTGTTGGAGATGACATTAAAGGTGGACACACACTTATCAATACTAAAATAAAAAAAGCACGGAACAGAGAAAAAAGCATGAAATATTTTATTCTTATACGTATGACGTCATTTATTCATACGATTCGACGCGGATAAGTGTGCTAGGTTTTATAATATTTCATACAAGTTATTCTAAAATTCGATTCTTTCAGCGCGGTCGATTGTTTCGACGCGGATAAGTGTGCGTTCACCTTAAAAGTATATCTTAGCCAAAAGCCATGAAGTCAATCCAGGAAGAAAAAAAGTAAGTCATGATTATTTTTCTCATTCATCATTATTCTAGTCAATTGAGCTCATAATAATGAGGAATTTTTTTAGAGACTTCGTTAGACCTTAAGTTTGATTTGATAAATCTTAGTAAATTATTTCGTAGGCATCTAGCACGGTGACATACGTAGACGCTCAATAATTTCATCAACAATTGATTCGCCCGGGTTCTTTATACCTATCACATTAATTCAGTCACGTGCCTATGTCAGTACAAATAGTGGTGGGTACCTAATTACATCGATATTTAATTAACTAACATTTGATTGTGTTATTTGTGTGTCATCGACTTTAAACCGGACCCGTCGCCGGATGCCTTCATTCATACCACCTTATGGAAATACGCATCGCGTCATCGTCCGACCACTTTCACATTTTTTGATTTCCTCCACTTAGATGGCAATGAGCTCTTGTGCGAAGAATACTATCGGGTGGTCAAGGGCATTTGCCAATCATAATTATGCCAACATACGCCTCCCAAAGCTAGTCTAGATTTTGTAAACAAACATTTTCACGGTGTTCGAACATGATTGTGAATTTCTTACATAACACTCAACAATTTTTATTTGTTTTTCGAACTAACTTCAATATTTCAATCAATTTCTATGTTATTACAATCATATTGTGAGTTTGTTATATCGTATTTTCTTCAAATGAAATTAGAATCAAACAAACCAATTGTTTATTTAATGATGATAAAATGTTAGCATCCGTCGTCGATTTCACAAGCTTTATGGTCGTATACTTATTACGTTTTTTAATTACCAATCATTAGAAAAGAAATTCGCATGAGCTAAATCGAAGTCTGTGCTTGCTATTGATCAATGTTCAACAATTATACTGTTCAGGCGTAATGAGCCACTTTACTGTAATCGTTGGATTCAAGTGAAGTATTTAATATAGACTGCCTACTCGTATTTATTATCCCATTTCAAATGATGTTTTTGGTCATTCATATCGAAAATCTTTTTTCTGTTGTTACGTTGCTCATATTATCGAATCATCCCGTGTAACGAGTAAGTCAGTGTATTAAACCTGGCCAGTGGATGTAGGCTAACAAGTGTCCAGTGGTTTAATGAGAGGCGGTTTGTGGTCGGTCCCCGTCGGCCGCGCGAGGTCCCGCGCGCCCACACTCGGAAGCAGCGCGCGCGCCGCCGCGCCGGCGAAACGTCCGCGCTGCCATTAGTATGCGACCGAACACCGCATCACAACTTTCTCGACATTCTTGCCAACAACTGGAGAAATGAGCGCCATCGATACATTTATTACAATCTATGTTATTTACAGCAGCTGTGCTTGAATGGACTTGTAAACAATAATGCTATGTTCCAGCGTCATGCGATGTTTTCAGAGAAATTCGTCACCGAAAAACGTAGTTACTCGCGTCAGTGTTGCTGCACGGATTAGGTGCTTGATCGTTTAACCCTTATTTACACGTATAGGGCGGCAAAATTAACAAAACAAAAGTTGGCTAGACCAGATTTACCATCTACCTACTACATATTTATACATTTAACATTTATGCGAATCGCACCTGAAACTATTGTATTTATTCATACTCTTATCACAAGAGGATATTAATTGATGAGGAAAACATACACAATATTGTTGGATTTGATATGTACAATGTACGAATAGGTAAAAATTGTTGCAAATTAATCACGTCATAAAATATATTTTGTTGTGATTATTCAGTTAATAAAATTGCAAAAACTCGTAAGTTAATAACTAATTTTCTCCAAAACTTTTCCAAAGCAACATGTTTTCTCTGCGTGCATTGGAATTATTAATACATGCTAAATGCGATAATGTCACTCACTTTCCCCTGCACACGTACGTTTCAAACGATACTCACGCGACGTGTGTAGATATAGTTTTAAATTATTATTAATTAAGCGTACGTATAGCAGTGTTGTGGCGCAACTGGCGGCCACTGGATCGAACTGCGATAGCCTGGCTCGATTGAATTCTGTCAATGTTACACATAATGTTTAAAACCATTTTATGTAAATTTGCATGACAGATCGAGGACTAATCTCAATGATTGTAATAAGCACCTCAAAAACAATAATAAATTTTAGTTTTCTGAAATTTTATGCATTATTTCTCATTAATCATCACCACGTTGTCTAGACTTCAGAGACCCTTGACCTTTGGTTTATTACGATGATTCTATAATAGTCTTGAGAATTCAGACAACGCTAGTGCCTTCTAAACGTAATTTAAATTATATTGAATAATTGTAGTACCTATTATTTTTCCTTATGAATGTGTGTTAAAGATGTACTCACAGAAACTAACATCTGCATTAATTTGTTTCCAGGTGGCGATGGCCGGCGACTTCATCCTCGCCGTGGCGTCGATGATGATAGCTCGCTTGCGCAGCGATGACGTCACACTCGTGCTCAGCCAGGTAACTACTTCATTATCGCACATTAGCTACTATACAAATTCGCGAGGCTCCCAGCTAAATGAGGTTTGGCAACGATAGCCCATCGAGTTGGTGGGTGACTGTTTCAAAGAGCACATTATAGACTAGGTCAGCTGGCCGAATCTAGAACAGGCATTGAGGAATTTGGAAAATGTCGGACAACTAATCGTACTTCGGGTTATTTGTACATATCCTTTACTACTTGAACGACTATGACTACTTCTCTCCTTACAATTCTTGCTTCATAAACGAGTGGGTAGTACACGGATCCAACTGGGGTTTACTCAAAAGTCTGAGTCAAGTTAAATCCGTTTTCTTAAAAAAAACAAATATTGCATATTGCGGATGCACCGATCATCGATCGACCAATACAAAGTGCAGTATGTAATCTGTGCCTCAACATTATGTTACTGGACATAAGACAGATCTTATGTAAGTCATAACGATCTAATTAATATTCAAGGGGCGGTGCACTAGTGTTCAAGGAATCTCAGATGACACCCATTATTTTATTGTATCGTACTCAGTATAACTCGGTTACTGCTAAGCAACAAACAACAGAAAACTCTAGGTTCATTTATTAAAACTCTATTACAAGTTAATTGTTTTTCACGATCATATAATCACCTATCTCAAATATTTGTGCGGTAGAACATCATCATTTATGCCTTGTTGCTTAACCTATTTTTGGATTATTAAATTAGTTACAGCTCATTTACTTCGTTTTTGACAGAGACGATGATGTAATCTAAAGGAAATTATACATACATTTTGTAATAAATAATGTGCGTGCCATACAATAAACGCCTAAATGCTTGATGTGCTAAAATGTGTGCATCTACTATAAGCATTGCGTTTCATCATTATATTGAGGTACTCCCATTCAATGTCTCAAGTAGTAGCTCAACCATTACTTTAATACAACCTTTTGAGTGTTCGTGCGCACACGCATGCTCAATTGGGGTCGAATGTTCGGTTAGAATATTCATTAAAACGATTCATCCTGTCGGCCTTCTTAAATGCGATGATAATAACGCTGTGCCATATGTTTCAATGTTTTTTATTGTTCCGATAAGCAACTTAACATAACGCTAATTATTTATTTTGCAACATTCATAATTTTGTTGAACAAAGAATACGTTTTAAAACATATGAAATACGGGTATTTATCGCGAATTTACCTTTAATTTAATCCCGACGTCTCGACCGGATTGCACCAGCCGTGGTAGCGGGGAGACTGAAGTATTTGGAGGTACCGCGACAGCATACTTTTTTTTTAAATTGTTCTATTTATTAATGAGTTAACTACGATATAAATATTAAACACTGACTAGTTTTATGTTTCCTAAGTATAAAAGTACGGCTATTACATTTAAAAGATTTATATAAAACAAAAAGTGAAATGTTATAATAATAACTTACGAAAAAACGGCGTCAACTTAAAAAAAAATCCGTCGAATTTTATTTCTGTTTGACTATTAGCATTTTTTAAATTAGTATTTCAAAATTTTTGTTCTTTTTTGCAGCGCCTTTGGCCTTCGTATTTGAATTTGAGATTTGAATAATGATAGCATTTTGAAAATAACACTTTTCTAGTACACTAATGATTGCTATTATCATTTGAATAAATGACATGAATGTCGAAATAGGTACTGATGAAAATAAAAGAAGAACGTGTATGAAACGAAGGAAATAGGCATTTCATAAATACCAGTAGAGACACACGAGAGAGAGAAAAAAAGGTACAAATAAATAAATATTCTTCTTACTTACTCAGATCGAATGACAATGATTTTGATTTGCTTTGTCTGCCTGAAAAAAATAGTCATCTTTGCGCGAACGACCTAAACACACGACGACCTAAGTTTTAGTAATTATTTTAATACGAGTACGTGGCCAAGCAAATACTTCAGTGCCTAATGATAATTATGATAGATTTGATTGTTTTACAGAAATTATTATACAAACAGTCTATTTTCACCATATTATCTGCAAAAAGTAGCAGAACATAATTTTACACATAGGTGCAAGATTACTTAGATATTATGTACCACGGATTTGTTAATTAACTTCTGCCCTTAACATAGTGGGTAAAGATCACTTGAATGTCTTAATAATTTAGTTATTTTTTAGAATTTATAGGTATTAAAATCGTTTCATAAATTTAATTTGCGCCATTAAAGCTAGGTCGCGGCGCATCCGTAATATGCAATAATTGTGCGATATCGACAACGATGCGTTCGAAGACCTCCCACTAGGTGGACCGATGACCTGGTGAAGGTTGCGGGAATCCCTTGGATGCGAGTCGCACGGAACGTGGCGACATTTGGGGGAGGCCAGGTCCAGCAGAGGACGTCTTTCGGCTGAAATGATGAGGCGATATCGGCCTTGCCCGTCATGATACAGTATGGTCCAAATCGTGCACCGCTAGAAAAAAAACTTATCTTTTAATGGCTTTTTGTAACTCAACTACTCGATAATACAGTTGCCTTTAGTTAACGACGAACGAATGTGAAAAGCCGTGTAAAACAAAAATAGTTTTTTTAAAAGGGTCTTTATAATTTTCAAGAAACCATGACTCGAAAATCATCAAGAATTGCGGAACATAAATGGGAGATAAATGGTATATTTTGAGATCGCCTTTGGCATGAGAATCTTTTTTTTATGACGTCGCTGTTTGGGGCACCCAGTAAATGCTGCTCACAAGCCGAGAGAGCAAAGATTTCCCCTTCTGAAAAGATTTACGAGACCTTACTATGATTTGTAATCAATGATATCTTGTTTATTTCCAGGTGGTGACAGACCTCGTTCAGGGCGAGTTCATGCAGCTGGGCAGCAAGGAGACGGAAAACGAACGGTTCGCGCATTACCTCACCAAGACTTACAGGAAGACGGCCTCGCTGATCGCCAACTCTGTCAAAGCGGTAATATTCTCATTACTGATGTTATGTTATTCTAATTACAGAATTATGCTTATTAGAACCTATGAGGAAGCAAGCCTTGTTTTACAAATGTGAAGAATATTATTTGAATAGCGGCTTTAGAAATTATTTCACCCGACAGTTGTTGTTTTGTTTTCGTATTTCTCTTATTAGCAGCTGTAACAACTTGATTGTAAATATCCAGATGAGTGGCACGTGATGATGTGACTGTGATTTAAACTAAGAAAGCACGTTTTAAATAACCACGCAATATTTCTAATTTTACATCTGATTGAGCTCAAGTTTCTTCCCTATTTATCATTACTAGTGGTCGCCAGTGGTCGAATTTCGACCAAAACTAATTTAAAAAGGGGTATTATAAACTATAAGTGTAAGTGTGTGTCCGTATAAACTATATCCTCCATATAAACTATAACTGTACTCCTCCGTATAAACTATATCCTTCATATAAACTATATCCTCCATATAAACTATAACCTCCATATAAACTATAACTGTACTCCTTCGTATAAACTATATCCTCTATATAAACTATAACTGTACTCCTCCGTATAAAATATACCCTCCATATAAACTATAACTGTACTCCTCCGTATAAACTATATCCTCTATATAAACTATAACTGTACTCCTCCGTATAAACTATATCCTCTATATAAACTATAACTGTACTCCTCCGTATAAACTATAGCCTCTATATAAACTATAACTGTACTCCTCCGTATAAACTATATCCTCTATATAAATTATAACTGTATTCCTCCGTATAAACTATAGCCTCCAAATAAACTATAACTGTACTCCTCCGTCAGCGCAATTTTCGTAAAAAGGGATATAAAGCTTTCTCTTCACGTACTAATATTATAATGATTGTTTGCGCATTTATTAAAATTTATCTCAAGTAGGTCTTATTTTAAAAGCAATACCCAGAAAAGTTATTCCAAGAGCAATTAGATATTTATTTCGAATTAAGCGTCTTTGGGACCCTTATTTTTTTTCCGTCTGTGTCCTAAACACGAAACCTTTTTTAAATGAATAACTTCTAGGTTCATCCATAATATTCAGCAATATCAGCAAATAACTCACAGTATGTTCTTATTTTTTCATCTCAGTTACCGCAAATGGTGCACTCAGTCCGTGACTTACTCCGTCCACTTCGACTGCACTGAATTCTTCCTCTATTCAAGGAACTTCATCGGTTAAGTAAATGTATACGTACTGGTCCCGAGTACTAAATGATTGTAATTCCTAGGTGGCCCTCCTAAGCGGCGCAGACGAGAGCACGTGTGAGCTAGCCTTCCAGTACGGCCGCAACCTCGGCCTGTCCTTCCAGCTGGTGGACGATCTGTTGGACTTCGTGTCTTCAGCGCAGGCCATGGGCAAGCCCACCGCCGCTGACCTCAAACTTGGACTGGCAACTGCACCCGTGCTGTTTGCCTGCGAAAAGGTACTTTGTTTTTTTTTTTTTAATTTGGTTTCTGATACTGTTTTTTGGAGGTGAAATATTATTTTCGATATAAGCTTGCTGTATATGATTAAGAATTTCTTTGCGTAAAGTACAGTAATGCCCAAACATTATTTCCTAATTAAAAAATGTTTGGATGAATTTGACGCCACTAGCAACTGCCATTTTTGGACTAGGATTTAGGGTAGCTGAAATGTTTAGACCCGTAGCCGCTACATTTAAATTGCATGGCCGCCATGTAAATATTCTTTCTGTATGGGACTCGAAAATCAAAATCAAAACTCATTTATTTGCGTAAACAAGGTATAGAAGGTTGGTAAAATGTATGAAATTGTTCTCTTATTCTGCCTTTAATTTCGGCGTGCAAATATAAGCTAAAGTCACATATTTTTAATTCATTTAAATTAATTATAAATCACAACCATGCAGCCATTAAGCATTAAAATAATATTGAATTTAATATATGTCAAAATAATAATAAAAGTAATGATCATAAATGTCAATAATAATCATTTCAATAATGGGAGAGATTCGCCCCCCCCCCCCCCCAATAATATAAGAAATAATTCGAGGCGTAGAGTAGAGCAACCACCTAGCCACAGTACCAGCCATGCCTTCAGCCACTCTGAAGTAACTAGTTAAACTAGACAATATTGTCTGTTACCCACAAAAATTTATAGCTATATCTAAAGTTTCTAAACAACTTGAGTATGCGTACTTGACCTACATACCTAATTCCAAACGATCTTAGGTCGACATATTATAAACATTTCAAATTACCCGATTCGAGATGTGAGCGTGTTTAAATTCGACTAAATTATCTGGAACCGGTTGCCCTACCTCAACCTTACATACTCGCGACCATAGCGGGTGTTTAAACTCATACTTGCGCAAAAATATTCGTTTTCGCAATACACGCGTTGTGCCAACTGAACCATTTGCACGACATTGCAAAAATATTCACAATTTAACCAATGCAGCCAGGTAGTTCAGCTAGTAGTGAGTTGTGACGAACACGACGCGACGTGAACATGAAATTATTAATTCGCACGTCACAGTGAATATAATAATAAAAATGAAAGTTATGAAAGTGTTTTGATGCTTTATTTTAATACTCTCGATCTCGCTAGGTCATGCATCTATTATAAAACGCTCCAAACGATTTTGGGTAACATTTTGCAGAGGTTTATTTAAATAACGAGTATTATACAAGCTCAGTTTTTGTTTATTCAAAGTCGAACTTTTACTTTGGAACCATCCCTGAAAGTGGAAAAAAAGTCACCACGCCCGTACATTTATTTGTGTTCACATAAACCGTTGAAATGTAGGGCACCAATTACAGTTGTACGATTCAAAGTGACCGTTATGGTCGCATTTGATTGAATGGTTTCCGTTCGTTTCCAGTACCCAGAACTGAACCCGATGATCATGAGGCGGTTCCAAGAGCCGGGCGACGTGGAGAAGGCGTACGAGCTGGTGCACAAGTCGCGCGGCCTCGAGCAGACGCGCTTCCTGGCGCGCTCGCACGGCGCCGAGGCCGCGCGCCTGGCCGCCGAGCTGGCCGACTCGCCCTACCAGAAGGGACTCGTCGTCACCACCGACCTCGTCCTCAACAGGATCAAATAGTACTCCTCGCTCCTGCAGTACAAGCACGACCAAAATAACTCTAATGTATTCCATGAAAGGCATCCACAGTTCTAACGCCCGCCGCGGCTTCGAAACCGATCGTCGAAGTAGTTTTTCGTTCACGTTGCACCCCAGCGTCCACCGTGAGCCTAAGAGTACTTTGAAAGAGTTCACTTTCCATGTCGAGCGCCTCCTTTAATGATACTTAAAGGTTCATGCGCGAGACCGACAGAATTCTGGATACCTTTTTGTAAGGGATACAGAGGCGATGGACATTTTAGTTTTAGTAACGTATGAGTGATCGGTGTTCGGTCGGGCCCGGTCGCCGCCGCCGGCGCTCGGCGAGTCGCGAGTGAACGTTTTGTGTATATGAGAGTGAATTGAGCCAACATGGCGACATATATATCGTAGATATTTTACGTCAAGCTATACCATGTGCCCTGATAAAATAAACATAATAATTTCTACTATACATTATATAAAAACACTATGTAGATTGTTGTTATATTATTGTAATCAGTAGAACTGATTGTCAAGTAATTATATATTACATAATGTTAAAATATATATATTTTTTATTAGTATTGATATTATACAAATATTTGTACTTTTTGTCCTTCACTTGTGTGACCTGATTTATTTTAAGATAATTTTCTGTGAGTTTTGTGACACCATGAAGTATCTACGACTAGTACGAAGCTATCGCTGCATCGCTGCCAGGGAGTGTGTATGTCTACTCGTTACCAAATACTGTACACTGTATGTACATATGTACGCTGTTTATATAAATATGCTCAACTGTTTTGTATCGTGCAATCTTTATGTAGCTATAGAGATAGAAAGTACCTGTGTTTACGCACAAATATGCTATCGACGATCATCACAAAATTGCTTACACTTTGATTTCATAAGTTGGTGTTCGTTTATTTCTTACTGTATGTATTTTATGATGTGTAAATACTGAGAGTCATTGGATAAGTTACCCGTGTTTTATCTTCAAAACCAATTACCTCAATTTCTTTAGAGTACACGTTACATACTAGAGGTGTATGTTATATTCTGACCTAGTATTAAATTGTAAGTATTTTACGAGGCCACACTACATATTGAGGCAGAATGTAAACATCGGTTAGCCAATTAGTACGTTACAATTGTAAATAATACTAACAACTAAAATATATTCAATGTAACAGAGGTTTATATGTATAGACAATTGAATTATCAGAGTACCGCAAAAATGATGCACCATAAGCGCAGTATTCTTAAAACTTTTTTCTTGAAATTATTAATATTTAACAAAATATTAGTCATTAATAAGGTAATATAGTGTAAGGCTGACATAACGACTGAACTATATGAAAGAAGCTCCGACAAAAGGCACCTTTCTAAATCATTTAGCAAAGGTCTCCAGCTGATACAGAATCCAGGAGAAAAAATACACTTTAATATCAGTTAAATGAAGCATGCGTTTTCTTTGTGAGTTTATGCCGTCCAAGCCAAGATCCAATTAGTAACCGCACAAAATCAATAATTTGTGTGGAAACTCGTTTTAAATATAGGTTCACACGCAACTAGTTATCACTTAATTGTCGTGAAAATGCTTTTTAAGCGGAACCACAGCGTGGAGAGATGCAAGCGATTTAGTTAATTGCGTATCTATTGGAAACGCACTGTAATGGACGAACTTATTTCATACCTTGGTCGCTGTGTCAGCCATTCCAATAAATGGAGATGGAGGTGTATGTTTTTTTGTACATTAAAAATGTTAAAAAATGGGAGTCAATGAAGTTTATTTATATGTATGTAGACATACTTTCATAGGTCATACGTTTGTAAATATTATTATTCTGTAAAATGGTAAATCATGAATAATTTTTAATATAAACATTAGTTACAAAATACTGTTTTATTTCAATTATTTTTATAACTATTCACGCTATAGGAAAAAGACAACATTTTGCAATCAACGGTACAGAATTTTTGTTTACAACTTACCCATCAAGACATTACATAACATCGATACTCGCAAGGACGCACGCAAATGTTAATAGCATGGGCGTCCTTGACAAAGTCGTAAAATTATCAGCGTAGACATTTTATTGGTGACCTATTTCCACGCCACCCATGGCACTCTTGCCTGCAAACTATGTATATGAATGAATGCAATAGGATTCGTACCCGCGAGTTTGCGGCAATCGATCGGCCCGCGCCCGGCACCGCCAGGACGAGCCGAATGCCACCTCAAAAATGACATGAAAAATGTATATGACCTACTGCACTATACAAAGTACCACAATAATACGTGGCGAAAAGTATCTATGGTAACCAACTCAAAAATGATCCTTATTTAGTCGTTTCAAAGATTCAATTTGAGCAACTGTTCGATGGGTAGGACATCCCAGCCGCGACAAGTTAATTACAAAATGTCCGACGTTATAATGATCCGGCAAGTGAAGTTAACACGTTACTTGGAATTGATTTTTTTCTTCTTTTTAAATAGAAGATTACAAATGACTATAGGGATAGTTCATGCGGTATGTCCGTTATTTTTGCGAGTATTTTTTTGTCGTGCGCCTTTATTTCGCGGAATTTGATTACCTTCAAGGAAATATTTATTGCTCGTATATTAGACATAGGAGACAAACGTGATATCGCGATATGTAAATTTACAAAATTCGCATAGGTTTTCTGTCGTTTTCTTATTGATTAACGATAAGTATCCGTATCTTCGTTTCACAAACTTTTTGCGAAGGCCATGTATAATGCTTGCTCGTGTTTTGATAATTTCTACTTCATTCGAAGTCGCCAGTCTTGGCTTAGTTTGTGTCTGGTTTTTGGATAGTACCTACGAGTCTTTAAAGAGCTTTTCATGTCTAAAATTCATTTGGCAATAGAAATATTAACAAAGAAACGACCTACTTCAAGCCTATTTATTTTATGAAGTGGTTTAAGGTACAACAAAGCACTTAATCACTACAGGTGATTTGCAAGAATATTCTAGTCGAAAGTCAAAGCCTATAACGTATCAGTTTTATTCTATACGCCTATGTGGAAACGCGTTGTGCTCACGCTGTACTAGATTGGTACCTCGCATTACCTACAATTTGTAAGGTAAGTCTCAGTGGATAATTTTGAGATTTTTATAATACCAGCCTACATCAGCCCCCGTATTCACAACGCTTCGATTCGCTTCCGATTCGGGAAGACATATGTCTATCTCGGTCGTTTTCTTAATGCCAGAAGAAGACAGATATACGAGTTATCGAATCGGAGACGAGTCGAACGTTTGTGAATACGGGGTCTGGTGCCTAGTAAAAGCTTTGAGCAACAATTTCAAAATAATGTGCCTAATCTTTGTCTCTTGGCCATATTTCACGTAAATAAAGCTTATTGTATTCTGTTCTCTTCATAAAATATGTTTTTTTTGTGTCCCCATGTTGCTCTTCCAAGTAAGATGTAGTCTACCTCAACACCTTCCTTGGTCCAGCTAACACTTCACATTAAATGCCTCTTAAAGCATTGCGTTGATTTTGCTAACGTTACAACTCTACTCGTGGAACTGGTGGATGCCCTACACAGGTTACGTACAATCCAAATACCAATGAACTTTTCACAAGTACGTATTTGGATAGGCTTTGAGCAATTAGTAGAAATACTTTTTATTGTACATTGGTAAGAGGTAGGAGCCTATTTCTAGATAATCATCGATCGAATCGCGTTTAATTTTTCCAGAGCTCTATAGCTGGCATAGTTGGCTGACATTAAGAACTACGTCTTGTCTGAATAATTAAAACCGTACGGAACGTTGCATGTAGGTAGAAATTACAGTTGAATTTTACATGACTATGGAAGCCGCTTATCGAAGTATCCGTTGTTGTGTTTTGGTTAAAACTGCATATTGTAGCAATTATGAGTTACGGTACCGAAGTACTGAATTGGTATTGATGTAAGTTGTGTGAATCAAATGTACACATAGAATGTAGTACATCTCACCAACTTGTTTTAGAGCTCTATTTTTTTTATTCTATCTATCATTTATTAAATTCTATTTGAAAAGAAACACATTATCATACAACAAAAGAAAATAAATTTCGCAAACGATTTTCGACAAAAAAATTGGCATCATAATTTATACTAATCACGCAGCGATACCATAACTCAATGGAAACGTTCACGACAGTGCCCAGTTTCAGTTGAAACGGCGGCGACTTCGCGAGACGCTTTCAGTGGTTGGCGGAAAGCCGCTCAGTGACTACCGGACACCTGAAATGTTCATCTTCAGTGTGTGCACATTCTTTCCTGCGTTCATACTTCTTAGAATCTGTTGCGTGCTCAGTTATGTGATATGAAATTTAGTTGTTGGGTTTAGTGAAACCTATAGTTTAAATGTTTACTTTGCGCTCTCGAAGATTGCGTAGGTAAGATGTCGTTTTATGGTCTGTAGACAATACTTGTGCTTTCTAAATAAGTAAGGAATCACAGAATACCTACTAATGGAAAAAAATACGGAGTATATGATAATCGTGCGGAACTAATCAATTCTATAATGTGGAAATAATAACAGCATTCGTATTTATATAGTTTTGCAAAGTGATTTTTTAATTTATTTCTAGTGATTTCAATAACTAATCGAAATTTAATCAATTAAAATTGCACAAAACGGATTTGCGGCTTTCCGACCTACGAGTACCTACTAAATACAAGAACCAGCCACAAAACAAATTATCGTAAAGTAAAAATAAAATGGATCTCTCTGCAACTGACCAACTCGAAAGATTTTATGGCTTTAGAAATAAGTTGTAAGTAGTTCGATTAAAAGTTTGAGCCTAAGGTTCACCGATGTACAGGCACATCTAAATAATATGTTGTGTATAGGAGGCTCAGTGTCCCGACGTCAGGGTCCCTCAGACGTCGAGCGCGGGAGCGACGCCGTGCCGAGCAGACGAGAGCAGAGGGCGAGCGCATCGCGCGAGAGAAGAAAGAGTGGAGAGCACTGGACAAGCTCGAACAACAGCGGAAGGTAATCTTGATTACCGACTCATCTGCATAGCATTTTCTCACAAGGGACTTATGTACTTTTTCCCACCTATTTTGGAACGGCTTTCAGTCCAACCAGATGCAGCTGAATATTAGTATTTTACATAGAGCATACATAGCCTATCTGACTGAAGATTTTGATTACTAACTAAACGCCATACATGAAGTCTTATCAATAGAGAAACATAATGGTCATTAGAGCGTTTTCTTAAAAAAACCAACAACACATTTGTGTTTATATTTACTTTTACAGCAACATTGCAAGTTTTAAAACAAACTTGCGCTCAAAACCAATTATGATGGAATCAATGATTCATAAGAAAAAGCTTTTTAATAGGTAGGTACACGTAACTGGACGTAACAATAACTGAAAGACTGTTCGTTTCTGTAATTACTAATACCTAATTTAGTAATCGAATTGTTGAGGTATGTACCTACCTGTGCTGAAAACGAGATTGAAACTTTAAGTACTTAATAGGTCCGGGGGCCTAAACTCAAATTACAACTTTCAATATGAAAAGGTTAAAAGTTATTAAATTATCTTGAGCCATAAGTAAATAATAGGTACTTACTCTCCTATAATAGGCTCATTTAACAAACGTACTCGTTACTCGTCTAACCTTTTGTGCTTTTGATCTTTGCCCTTAAAAGTTGCACAATTAATTCGGTATGATAAACTCTTAATTCTTTCCAATGTGGTGCTGTGTTAAATACCAATTGTCTGAACAATCTATCCACGAAAATGTTGTAATTAAAAAAACGGCCACGTGCGAGTCGGACTCGCGCATGAAGGGTTCCGTCTGTACCATATACATTTATTTCTATTTTGGTTGTAATGGCAATAGAAATTTTAATACAATTTCAACTGTATTTTGGATCATGGATATACAGGCTGCTGACAGACAAACGGACGGACGGACAGCGAAGGCTTAGTAATAGGTATACGGAACCCTAAAACGGTTGACAAATGTTAGTAATATTTCTAAATATAATTTTCCCAAGTAACACGATAACTTGGTAACAATGATGACATCTCTACCATAAGATTTATATCTGTGCCTCCCACTTGACTGATGAAATATAAGGTGTGGCTGGAGCCTCTTCATAACATCATATTAATGATATAACTAATGTTTCAAATGCCTACTATTAATGTTTAAGCGACAATAGCTTAAAGGCTAACGTGATTGATCGTAAGGTTACTGAGTTCGATCCCAGGAATGTTCAAGATGTAAAAAAAAATGTGTTAGCGTAAAGTTACGTTAGGTAGAATGTAAGGCGATTCTAACATTGTAATGAATTATAACTTTGTTATTCTGTGTAAAGTAGCGAACAGAACATTCAGAATATACGATCTGCATTCAAGGCTTTATGGTCCAATGTGATGAATGATGGCACCGTCACCGTGGTTCTTAAACGGTGGTTAAGGTGTGTTTAAGTTTTCGTACATTCCGAATTATTGGTGCAATTCGCCCTAAGAAGAGAGAGCCTGGAGAGCAAATATCATTAATTTAGGTGTAAGTAGCAAAACATCATCATCATCTGCCTAGTCTTTTCTCAACTATGTTGGGGTCGGCATTCAGTCTAACCAGATGCAGCTGAATACCAGTGTTATGGAGCGACTGCCTATCTGACCTCCACAACCCAGTTAGTGCTGAGTAATACTATACCCCTTGGTGAGATATGACTTTAGGTGGAACATAACACAACCCCTAAAACCCATAATACGCGAAGGGTTATTTATATATTCAACACTTCATGCACAAAGTACAGAGGTGGACTTAATGCAAAACGCATTCTCTACCGGTGAAACTTTAGGAGATGCAGAGACAAGCAGTGGTAGGTGTCATTCCTGAAACTTCACGAATAATTTTATTAAAACTACGATAAACTATAAGGATATATACGAGTACAATACTATACATATGGTCTAGATGTATGGTTATTCTGAGTAGTACTCTTTATACATTTCGCCAGTATTTTTTTTAAGTTCCATATATGTGATCGGGGGCAAGCCTTTAGCAATCAGTCGGGCACAAATCTAAACATTAGCACTTTGCCCGACCAGGGAATCGAATCCAGGACTCAGCAGTTGCACTCGCGACCACTAGACCAAGGCAGTGGAACACACATCTCATTTTTATGTTAACTACCCACACAGGCTCGTGAAGAGCTGGCGACGTATCAGCCTTGGGGACGTGCGGGCGGTGGCGCTCCGAACTCTCGAGGCATACGATTTACCAACCTACGGGACAAAGGAATCTTTCCTGAAGACGAATTAAGGGTCTGTATAATCTTGATTTTAAATAGTAGAGTTTCGATGGTTATTTGCGATTCACAACGTTTCGAATTGTGTCAGAAGAGCGAGATAATTTCCGGCCGTGGTCTAACAGAAATTCTTGCTATTTGCAAGATACAAAAAATCCTAAACGAAGCATTAGTTGAACAGAAAGCTTTAAAAGCTTATCTATAGTAATAACACGATATCCCCAATGCGTAATCTTCAAATGTACCTTATCCAATTTTGGTTACATTCCTTTTTTGTATTAGAGAAGAAAAAATACTAAAATGTCTGTTTCTCAAACAATGTCCCTGATGAACACTTTATTCTATAAATTTTTTGTCGTCTTAATTACACACGAGTAAGTAAGGAGAAAGCGTCTACGACATTGAAATGGCAATGCCTACAGCAGTATGTAATCCTCAATCAATTTACGCCCTCCCAGTGGTGTTCAAACTTAAGTTTTATTTGTATTTTATGCTTTTTTTTAGTGAATGTGGTAATATGTAGGGCCTTGATGATCTCAAACATTTAGAATAATCAAGCGTGTAGCAAGCAATGATGTAGCGTCGCGCGTATCAATCACTGGAACGTAGCGCGTAGCAAGCAATGATGTAGCGTCGCGCGTATCAATCACTGGAACGTAGCGCGTAGCAAGCACAGTAGCGTAGCGCGTAGCAAGCAACGAAGCAATCCGCGTAGCACAGAACGTAGCGTATTGTATGGTAAGCAATAAAGCAAACGCATGCATTGCGTTGAAGTTCACGAAAAACAAGGTTCAGCATCACTGAACTTACTCTTTGTAGCAATAATTGCATGCCTGACTGATTAAAACAAGCGTGTGTAATTGAAACAATTATTTGTCTATTAATGATTATGAGATCTGTATTTAAATCTTACTTAATACAAGTTGCTTTGATACGTCTCGCTCAACATTTTGAAGTAACATGCAATTTGTTAAGTGGGTCTCGTTAATCTTGTGACGAATGTTATTATGTTGTCAACAAAAATTTTCTTATTAAATGAAAGATTTAAGTCAGTTTGTGAAATTATGCATAAGTAGCATATGTAAGGTCGCTGTAAAAAAAATCTGTTTTTCGCTATTCTAATAATTCATAACGAAAGGTGAAGGAGAGTAACAATTTGATTGATCTATTTTGTTTCGTGACCTCAAGGCATCGGCACACGTGTGTGGCAGCGAGTCAGCGGCGCATGATCAAAATACCACGAATTTTCTAGAAAATATGGGTAAATAACTTCATAGGGAGATAGTTGACGTTGTTACTTAACACTTATCAGTAATAGTACAGGTTATCTGGTTACTTACTTAATTAATCGGTACATAAAAATAGTTGCATATGGCGATTGACCGATGGCTATAAATCTATATAAGGTAAAGGGTCATTCATTACTTGAATGTTATTAAGGCGGGACCACACCGTAGCGTTACGAAACGAAGATGTGTAAAAAATGTGCGAATGACTGCTTCTGCCGTATCGAGGATATGAAATTTGTTGACATACATTTAAGGTATTTTGTATTTTCGTCATCAGTAATTTCCTCTCCTTTAAAACTTGTCCGCCTCCCTTTAATGTAATCGCCATAATTATACGACACGATTTTATTACAAAATTGATTGCTGGCTGGCAAGTAAATGATGGCATCAAAGATGTAAATTTTGTTTGTCCATGGTTTCCAATTTCCATCAATTTTCTATATGAAAAATTAATTTGATTGCCTTTGTTTGGCGAAGTGATCAAGACTAATTAACAAAATAACGACACCATAGCTAATTGGGATGGTTATTTAAACATAGGCTTTTGATTTTTAGGTCACAATATACATATGTAACAAGGATGTATTGTTACGTTTGGATGAATTTAATATAGAAAGTTTTTTAGGACTACAAGAAATATAATCCTTCTGAGTAGTTCTGCTACCAGCCATTTTGTATCACCACCATACACATATTATTTCTGTAATTTTCCAGGGGGTGTCATTATACGAGGCTTGCCGCCGTTGGAACACGTCGCCCCTCCGTCGTCAGAGGCAGACGCCGGTGAAGCTGCGAGAGGACCCGCAGCTGTGCTACGCCGAGCCGCTGCGCAAGAGTGTCGATAACGACATACGATATAAAACATCACAGCACGAACAACAAAATTATAAACATATATTGGGTAAGTTAACCTAATATCACTTATCGGTTATGAATAAAGTTCGATAGCTTTGCAGCTGCTTAAATTCACCACAGTAAATAAAGATACTATATGTAGTCTGGAAGATTTAGTTACCAACAATAAGAGTGGCGTTATACTCAACGAATGAACAAAAGCTGTGTTACAATTTTGGTGTCGAATAAAGTATATTCTATCCATCTATAGTGTCTCTAGTTTTCGAGATAGTTATGTGATAGGATATCTCATCTGCTTTCACTCCTACAACATTATAATAAATTATGGTAAATATTTCTAGGTCTATGTTTAGAAAAACCTTTGCATAAATTACTTGAGATGAAAGATTTGTTTGTTACATAAACCTGGGTCATAAGGAAGCCTATTATGCTCAGTAGATATACCAAGTCTTAGTTAATTAAGTGACTTATCAAATAAAAACAACATTTCAGATGACATGGTAACTAAAAAAAAGAAAGCCGTTAGAGAAGAAAAGAAAAAGAATTTGGAATACGAACGCAAAATGGTAACAAAAAAATATAATATTCTTTAGTAGGTAATAGTTAATATTATACAACTCACTTAATATTTTCAGCACACCATGGAAGGTCCATGGGGTAAACCAGGGCCAGGTGGCACTATATGGAGGAACCCCCGAAATGTTGGACTAAATTTCTCTAACTCTATGGTCCGTATTAAAATAAAAGATAAAAATATTCAGAAAGGACTTTGTTAAAAAATATTTTTACGTTTTTAATTCAGGGTTGGACAGATAATGAAATTTTCACGAAAATGGATGGGGGCAGGCGCAACGAAATATCTTCGCTTGCTTTACCTAAAGTAAAGGGAGACGATGATTTCAGAGAAGATATACCTAATAAGGAAAATGTAAAACCGCCAAATGTTGATAAGTTACCAAAAATTAAATACACTGGAAGTCCGCAGAAAAAATCTCCGGAACAAAGGAGATTTAGTCTAGACGTAAAAGTGAAACATGAAATTTCTTACGGTGGCAATGGAGAAGGTAGACGAAGTCCAAAGAAAACCAGATTTGTTAAGAGATTAACTAATGGTGATAAAGTGACAAAATTGCTAATTGATGATAGTTATGATAGTAGAGCTGAAGCTGTAGTTGTACCTGAGAAAAAGCCAACGCCTGAGACGGCTATTCTGCACGTAACAGGCGGAGTGGAACTTGTGCCACTTCTAGCCAGAAGACGGCGCGTCGGCGCACGCACTCTGCCGTCTAGCGATGTCACAAGACAAGCGGATCAATCCTGTCAGTACGTATGAAACTAATAAAGGCGATTGTTAGTATTACAAGCGCTGATTAGGTACCTATTCTCTGTGACATGATCGATTGTGGCATGAATTCGCAATTTTTTCTTCGATAACTTCTATAAGTTTCTTTGCTTATAATAGGCGCTAAGCAAGGTCACAAAAAATAATAGAATTCAATTTATAAGATCATGGCATCTGACCCGTTTAACAAATTTAGATTCACTGGCTTCATAAAGTCTATAAGCTTTTTATTAACGTAGGTAAGTAATTTGCCGAAGACTTGCAGAGTTGCGTGACACGTTTTTCCGAATCGTAAATTTATTCGCGTGTAAAATGTCAGCTGATGTCGTAACACTTTTTCGTAAATCATATTGTAATATTGAATTATGAGCTGCGATTCGGAAATTCCATTGCCTGTTTACTTATAACCAATGTGTGGCTGATGTTTTTATGAGAATTTATTAGTGCTATTTATTAGATAGGTAGGTATGTAGATGATTGTTAATCGAAGTAGTTTTTTTTTTATTTGGAAGTAAGCAAGTAAAACTTTTTGACAAAGATGAACTTACTAAATAAGATAGTCCCTAATTAAATTATCGTAGCAGTAAACAAAACAGGTGCACTACAAATGTACATCAAGAGCGCATTTATAATGTTAAAATCACGACTTATCATCTACACTAACCACACCGCCTATAAAGTCTAATTTGATGTTTGATCTTGAATATTCCGTGTTTATCTAATAAATATTTACGAATACGTTTCCGGTGCGACGATTCGAGTTACATATCTAACGGTAGGCAATGTTTGGTCACCAATCCGGTAAGGTAGAGGTTGCATCACGGCTTTCTATCGTATCTATGGTCCATACGCCACCAAGATGAACGGCTTTCATTAGACCGGTGACGTGAGCCTCCAGACCGTCAGTTGTTGATAATGATCGTTGACACCTCGGCATAGATATCGATGAGTAACTACGTAATTCAGATAAATGATAATGTATTTCATGCTGCCTTTGAACCGTGACCTCCTTACAATAGGCTTTAGTGATGCTAATCTTTAGCATTGATAATAAAATCATCGTAGGCCGGTTTCGCCTCAAGCTCATTTTTAAACTAATTAGAAGCGTTTGTGAGAGATTGGCCGGAGAAAACCGCAAGGGCGGAAGCGTGGAGGGCCAGGCTTTTGCTCTAGAGTCTAGACCATACCTGGGAACCTTCTAGTTAGGGAGATATTGGGAGCAAAGGTCAAACTTACTCACTAGTCATTTTTCAAATATTAAAAAAAAAACATGTTACGACGCGCGTACTGTACAATACATCCATCAGCACAATGTTTCGAGTGCGTTACTTTGAATCCTACCGTAAAACGTTATTTTACACCCGTTTCCCAGCAATATGTTTTGCGTCTAGTTAGTTTCATGTACAAAATGCTTGGTTGAGAGTTTGAGACATTCGTGAAGGGTTCGTTTACCTCTTGTATAAGCTAGAAAAAGTAAAAGAACAACATTCATATCGCATTTTTACAGATGGCGTGAATCAGTTAATATGGACTACTTGAGAGAACTGAAAAATCAGATGAGAGTAAAGTGTATTCAACAGGAGGTAAGATTTCTAAGCGGCACTTTACAAATAAATCCGCAGTGCAAAATCAGACAACGAAATGCCCTTCTCATCAATTTTCAGGAGCATCGTCGCGATTCTGCTGAAAGCGTACGAAAGCACCACGAGACTTGGGAGTCCCTCTGGGGAAGGCAAGGTCATGGAGCTCCACTGCGGGGCAAGTACGCGAGGAACAACCTCGCGCAACTCCTATATGTGGCACCCCTAGCAAACGCTCAATAGATACCTAATCGATATTACACGTAGTGAAGACCCTGTCAACGCATGGTCCAATTGTAAATTCCATTGTCTGCATTGTGCCCGATTGATGGCAATAGGCTCGTCCTTATTCGCCCGGTTCGACTTTTGTTTATCGGATGAAATATTAGTACTACAGGTACATATACCTCTCCCTAACCTCACAGTAAAATGGGTGTGATTTTTGTGCTTAATTACATTTTTTTTTTATATTTGAATGTGTCGTGAATAGCAAATAAACCCAACTGATGATACTGGAAGGAGTCAATAATATAAAACTAATAAATTCAGAGGTCAACATGGAAACTCAAGAAAATTACTTTCCCACGCGTGTTAGGGAAATAGATCAGAATGTATTTATAGCCGATATGTGATTATGCCTTGAAATAAAGGGTGTAAAAATCATTTTTAACCGACTTCCAAAAAAGGAGGAGGTTCTCTATTCGACTGTATGTATTTTTTTTTTTTTTTATGTATGTTCACCGATTACTCGAAGACGCCTGAACCGATTTGAAAAATTCTTTTTTTGTTTGAAAGGGTATACTTCCAAGTTGGTCCCATAGCCACCAAATTGGGATCTGATGATGAAATCTTGGCGAAATCGAGGGAACTCTTCAAATTTTATCTGAAAACGTGTTGCGATTTTGGTATTTTCTACAACAAGTGAAGCATTTGCGTTTGATAAGAACCATTCTACCATCAGATCTGATGATGAAGCCAAGAGTCACGGAACTCCATAATGAGACAATGTACCATAGTCGTGTTTGGGCTTGTTGTAATTGTAACGGTATGCACTTTCCATGTATCAAGCACCTGTGAACCACTAAAAAGTGAAAAATAAAAACATTTTTGCAAAAAATAAAACCGACTTCAAAAAAAACAAAAAAGTGAAAAATAACTTTAGCTTCTGAAGTCGGTGACAAAATAACTAAAGCAATCAAACAAAGGTCACCGACTTCAGAAGCTAAAGTTATTTTTCACTTTTTTGTTTTTTTTGAAGTCGGTTTTATTTTTTGCAAAAATGTTTTTATAATGAAGCCGAAAGGCACTTGTTCTCCTCATCATTGCGATCATTTTGTTGTTCCACACCATACCTGGGAATCTTCTAGTTACGGATATATTGGGGGTCAAAGTTCCAACTTTATGACAAGGTTTTTTTAAATACAAGTTTTTTACTTTAAACACCTCTACTACTCCCGTACTATTCAACCCACCCATCAGCACGTTTTGAGTGTGTTACATTGAGTTTTACCACAAAACATGGTTTTTTTCTTCAATTAAAAAGTCGTTTCCCAGCAATAATTTTTGCGTTAAAGTTACTTAGTTTGATGTACTTACAGAATGCTTGGTTGACTGCTTGGTGATGAGGTTGTTTACACCCTGTATATCAAAAGCGTCATGACATGAATAACCGCAGACCGCAGAATATTTCTACTATTCTTCACTTAGATACTAGTTAACGTTATGAATTTATGACAAAATGTGCGGTAAACATATAAAATTAGTGCCAACCAATGAATTACAATGACATAAAAATATAATCTTAATAAAAATAAATGTCAAATAATAGTAAAGATTGCTGTGAAGAATGTGTTGTCTGGCGATCGGTCGTAAACGTTAAGTTACTTTAGTTTAAGTAGGTACCTATCATTATCCCACCTAAATGTTTATATTACCATATCATTAAGTTTAGCTTGCACGAACAATCAATCAACAATTTATTAACTTTTATCTTTACCTATAAGTACATACCTACATGTAAATGTTGCCTTGACATTAAAAAAATCTGAATTTTACTTGAAATCTATTGTTAATTAGCCATGCAATTACTTCACTTATATTACATTACAATATTATTATTAGATAGATGCTCATACATACCTAATAACATTATGTATTTCTGATGTGTATTCAACCGGACCAAAATCGGTGATTGTAATCGCTGTTCGTTATTAGAGTGTAACTTTTTCAGAATTTCGTTTTTTTTTATGTCGTCCATGTTTCATTAAGTGATAGAAGGTACCGAGTTATTAAAAGCGAATTTTAATAACTTAACTAAATTACAATTTCACGAATTTTAGTTTTATTAAAATTTGTAGCTATGTAAGTGAGCTCTTGCACTATGAAAGGATGGATGAATTAAATGTTTTAAAATGACTATTACTAAGTGTTTTCTTGTGATATATCACTTACAAACTAAATTACCTACATTTTAAACCTGTATCAAAATTTTTATTTAACCATTTAATAGCCCTTCTGAGTGGAAATGAGATATTTTAATGGGACAACTGGTTGGATACATTTTTCCGCTGTTGATTTAGTGACACCATTACCAAAGATTGCTCAATGCTACATAAGGTAGTTTATACATAGGGCGATAGATATGGATATATAGGGAGAAAAAACTTACTTTAAAAAAAAATACTGTTTTTAAAGTAGAAAGACATAAAATGAGATTTGATGATACCATTATTAGCCAAAACAAACAACTAAAAATGTCTCGAACTTGTCCTTGATCTACTCGTAAGTTGTTATGCATTTAGTCGGTTAATAATAGGCATTTTGAATGCAATAAAAATATTACACAATACATTTCATCGGCCCACGCGCACCGCTTATGCAACAAAAGCTGCAGATGCATCTATTGTATTACGATGAACTTTCAACGAAGAACAGGTTCCTGATACCTACTTACATTTATATCCGCTATATTTGGTGATCCACCTGTGAACTGTGAGCCATTGTCGATATTAAATTTCGGCAATCAAATGAACCATACATCTATAAGATATATTAAAGGAACTTGATAGATTTCAAAATCAGAGAGTATTTTTATTATTCCAGATACTACACTTTACAATGTAATTTGTGAGTAAAACTGCATAGCTAATAGCTTGTTCGACCGTACTATGCATGTACGTGTATATCAACATTTATAGAAACATATACTTACTTACATAGTTAAATATAATCTGAAGGATTTATGAAAATGAGATATGAAAGCAAAAGGTCCTGGATTCGATTTCCGGGTCGGGCAAATGTAATTATTCCGTCAGGAAATTCTCAGTAGCAGCCACGCACTCTAGGTGTGGGCCCGGTAACTGGTACTAGGCTAACCCCCTAACACATTGGGACTAAGAGACTATATACGCACATTTATTCAGCTCTATTCAGCTTTTGCCCATAGAAAACAACGATTTTGTATGAAACGCGTACGCGTCTCATACTCCCTTAAGCATAACTGGCGAAATGTCCGTATACTATTAGATACACCACTACCTGACCCTACTGAGATTACAGACGTAATGTTATGTTATGAGATAAGAGAATCAAGAAAACAGTAGGTAGGTACTTATTTAAAAAGCCTGAAGATCAAGAAAACATTCTACCTATAATATTATGCTTATGTATAGGTATTGACCTGGTATGTCTCGGCTTAGGTATACCGCCGTTTACCCGAATTTTATTTGCCCTAATATCATTTGCCATAATAGTCAACAGCCATAATATCATACGACATAATACTCATTTGCCCTACTCTCATTTGCCATATTAGTCACGTGCCAGAATCATTGTTTCCCATAAAGTCACTTACCATAACATCATTTGTCATAATCATTGTAAGTCCTAATTATCACATGCCCTAATTATCACATGCCATAATTATGATATGCCATAACATAATTTGCCATCGACATCGGGTGTGTAACGGTTGTTTATATCAAGAGAAATTGGATGCAATTGGGACTTTTTTTTTTACGTTATTTTTTTATAAACCACACAGAAGTAGGAGCCCCGCGAAGCGGGGCTCCGTCGACCTAGCCCACTATCAACCATGCACAGAAAAAAAAACCATGCACAGAATAAATAAGTTTGTCTAATACTTGTTATGCCATTTAAATATTATGTCTAATAATTATTATGGCACATAAAAATAAGGTAAACAATACTTATGGCATTCGTATCTTATGGTATCTAAAATTCGGGCAATTAAAAGTATGTCATATGTCTTTTAGAGCAAATGAAACAATCGGGCAAATGAAATTCGGGTAAATGAAATTCGGGAAAATGATGATTATGGCATATAATCTTCGGGCAAACAATAGACAACTCTCGGCTTATGAGCCTGTTCAGTTAATGCGGTAACTACGAACTACGAGCACTCATCTCATTCTCAAGCATTTCGTATCTCTGGCTATGTAGGTAAAGTGTTATTACATACTTTATTGTTAATTTTACAGATTCACGCATAATTTACACAAGTAGGCAAACTACACAATTACTTTGTTATGAATGGTTATGACAAAGTAGAGCAATGCATTAGACAGAAGTTCTTACTATGTCAAGTAGGTAGCGATGGCAACGTATAATTTCCTTTACTGATGGTTTAATTACTATGCGGATCAACTAAACTAATTAATTTATAAACCATCCCCAGACAGTTTAAATAAAATCTTAGATACCAACTCTCTAATTAAATGATTAAGGTTAAATGTAAGTATCATACTATTCAACGGCTAAGTTCATAAATCTTGATTAAACGCCTATCATTAGCTCATACATCATAACAGTTTGCAAAACTGACACCTAAACATGACACACTTATAACACTGGAATTGGAATGCCAACAGCCCTTTGGGCATTACACGTTGTAAATATTTCGCAAGATTCTGATTGTGTCGAGTACCACGTGGTATACCTACGTGGTGCGAAGTGCAATGTAAACAGTTCATTGATGAACCTCTAATTGTTCTTATATCCTCGAGACGGCGGACCTCGCGTGGGTACATGCGACTTATGGTGAAATCTGTAAAGCAAACAAAAATGTGCGCATGTATGTAAATGACACACCCGGAGAAAGCCTCGCACTATTACGAAATTACAATAAAACTGTAAAAACACTGACACCTCCGTCAAGTGTGTCTGCAACAAAAGAAAAGAATGAATCGGCCAAGAATTCATTCATAAATATACTGTTTAACGTGTTCGTTGTTATATTGATTCTTTAAGTTTATTACATGTGTCAAACAAGACTCAAGAATATTAGTCACCCACATTCTAGGATATGAGGATAATATAAACTTTGTCGAATACTTTCTTAATACAGTTTAATTTGACTCAACAACTGAGGTAGGCAACATTTATTGCATCTAATACTTTCAATTTAAAATAATGTCCTATGATGAATTTACACTGTGGTAGATGTAATGGGTCAAAATACATTTCGGCCCAAAAGAAATTGTGACGCCATCAATTCTATACTTATCTAAGTAATGGAATCCAAATAAGACGTAAAACGATATGTTTATTGGAGACACTAACCATAAATAACTTACACTCTCCAATAAACATATCACTTTACATCTTAGTTTTGTCTATTAATTAGTAAAGTAAACACTTAAACTGGGCTTTTATGTGACAAGTATTCTGTAAACATCTTTCACAAATGTCACAAATCATGTTCATAGGCGTTTTGCGGCGAGCCTATAAAAAAAAATGATTAATTGTAATGTGACGTCTCTATTGACAGAAACGTGAGTTACTCAAGAATTTTACACTTCAATTTGTCATTAATTGATTGGTGCCCGCTTCTTAGTAATGGAATGTGACGAAACATATTTACATCAAATAAACTCTCTCTTAGTTTCCACTCAACGAAACAATGGTTTATGTGATTTGCTTAAAAATCCTATAATGAGTTTTCATTATGTAAACATACACATGTTTTGTCAATTTCTGCAGAATTTGCATAAAATGGGCAATGGCCACCAATGGGGACCACTTTTGATATAGTAAGTTTATTAGTATACAGTGAAACTGTACAATCTGCTATAACGATGGAGTTTGGTGTTTACCTGGGCAATTTAATAATAATATAAGATGATAATACCTGTACTACATTAAAATGTGCATTTTCAATAGATACATTACTGCTAACTATTGATATTCCATCATAATATGACTTTTCAAACATTCTCCACTAAATATAATATAATTAGTGCTTAAAGATCTTTTAAGTTATCAGTTCCTATATAGAGACTGTAACATAACCTAACGTAACCTTAAATAACTCATCTTTCTGATTGTCAAAAATTACAGAATTTTTAGCGAAGGACTGATAAGTCTGTCAGTCTGTCAGCTCACATCCAGGCCCAAGAATGTATGTAATCGTTTCCGTTTCCTTTACCGCGAAATTCCCGCTCAGAAACAGCTAGCCACGGATGTTAGTCGAAAACTAGCTCAGGGGTAGGGCAGTGCCGCGGGTGCAACTCAGGGCTGTTTCGGGATTTAAAAACCTTGATGCGTAGGTATTAAGTTCGATTTTAGATGTAGTTTTTAGATAGAGGTTAATTTCGCCCATACTAAATATAGTATGGGCGAAATTAACCTCTAGTCGTAATTCGACAGACCAACCTTAGTCAAATTTTAATTTGAATATGTAAACTGTAGAGATTGTGTTTTGAACTCTAAACCAAAAATGACATGCTATCACTTATTCAAAAAGTATACTTTCACATATTATATTATTTAAATAAAATAACTGAGCAATTAATTTATGTTTTTTTGAAAACAAACACTCAAATCAATGTAATTTATTATATTTCAAATACGCTTAGGATTTTTAATGTACAAGGTACAGGTGGCGCTGAGTGGGCAGCAACAGCCACACGTAGGTATAAGAAACCTAATATTAAAACAATAAAATTCAAAGTATTTTTAGCATTTGTTATGTAAGTCTCTAATTTGATTGAAGTCTAATACCTATTCATTTTTTATTTACTATACGCTACACTTCTCCTACAACTTCGATACTATCAATATTAAATAAGCAATCTGAATAAACGTTCCGGTTTTGATTAGGTTGATGTAATTTATGATGTAAAAAATGTAATGTGGTAATTGTTCAAGGAAATTAATGATACTTCCACGAACAATGATATTAGATCAGGGCTAGCCATGGAATAGCTCAAGCTTGTAGAATACGGTGGATCACTTATGCAAGCTTTTTTTTTTAAATTTCGCTTTGTATTAGCAAGGAAGGTTAGGCAGTGAAAAGTTGCTTTATATTATTATGAATAATATCGCTTAATTTGGACATTTTTAGCTTGAGATCATGAGCCGGCCAGAGATTTGAAATTTTAGAGTTTTGTAGACATTTGCTATGGTACACTCTTATAGTAAAATGATAACTAAATATGAAATACTGTGACTGTAAAGACTAAAATAAACCTATATCTTAATGAATACAAATGTTAATTTTATTTTTAGAAAAAAGTACAGCTTCATAAATTGAAGCAAAAATAAAAACACTATTTTCAGTAGTAATAAACTTACCTTTTACGTCTCGAAATTTGGAATGACCTTTCAACAGGCTTATTAAATAACTTGACCGTAAATTCGAAGCTTAAATGATTGAGACAGCATTTCCGTTTCCGCGTAGTTCCCTTCTCTCTTTCTACCTTATATACCCTTCTCTTTCGCACATCCGTCCCCTCTCCCTCTCACCACCAGGTGGGCTCATGGCCTGATGAGCCTGAGCCTCTTGCTCATTGGCGTTTCGTTTCCCGGCGCATTCGGTTCGACCACGAACCGTGTTATAAATTTCCCCAAAATTAAACTTACTGTGCTATTAACGTCTTACCTAAGTGTTTTACAAGCGCAGTTTATTCACGTAAGTGTTTGCACAAAAATATTTTTAACTATTTAACAGCTTTGCTGTTCGATTGATTTATACCCACATGATAGATATCACTATATGTGGATAAATTATCATTATTTTTTATTCTGTAGAAGATTTCATTCTTCAAGAATTGTTCTACCCTACATTTGTATGATATTTTTTCTTTCTTTCTATTTCAAATTTTAGTAACTAGTTAAATGAGTGTGAAAGGTTTTTATTCGTATTATTAGGATGGAAGGCAGGGCTATCCCTCCTGAAAACAATCCTGGTGATGTGGCAGTTACTCCGGGCCCAAGTCGCCGCCGATCGAGTAGCAGTTCCTCAAGTAGCTCTAGTAGCACATCTTCGAGTTCTAGTAGTTCAAGTACATCAGTAGGGCGTAAACGAAAACGTTCACGACGCCACCGTCATAAGAAATCAAAACGTTCGCGACGTTCTAAGAACAATAGAGTTAATAAATTATCTAAGGAAATAGAGGAACTTCGTGACTTGCTTGGCCGAAATAATAATAATAGTACACACACCAATCCCATAGATTTTTGTAATGAGTCCTGTATAGATTTAAATGAAAGCCGCGAATTATTTTGTGATAATGATATTAATGAGGGTAGCAGTGAAACCACAAAGGAGTTTTCGTTTAATATTCAAACCAAGCTTAAGGAACCGTCAGTCCCTAAAGCACCTAGCGATTTTTTAAATACCCTAAACTGTATTCAACATTTTGATAATACTGACTGGTGTGATGTTCGTTATGCCGATACTCAAAAAATGTATTGCCATTCACCTGGTTTTGTAGATTTAGAGATTAATGACGAAATCAAAGCCTACGAGTCAACTCGTCATTTAGCTCAAGCCGATAGGGCCTATGCTGCCCAGACTTTCTGTTTATTAAAACTTAGGGAGGTTTTACAGGATTCTTTGAAAAGTTTCTTAACATGGGCAAGAGACGAACGAGATAAATTGTGTTTTGATAATTTACAAGAAAAAGTTATTGAAATATTTTTCAAAGGTGATGTGCATAAGGTATCATCCGATTTACTGCAATTACTTTGTGGCCACAGAGCCGAAATTATTCAGATGAGACGTGATGCAATACTGAATTTTATTCGAGATCCTCTTATAAAATCATCCTTACGTAAAATACCTCCCTCATGCCAGAACCTTTTTAATGCTGAGTCGTTTACGACTACCCTCGAAAAAATCGGTGGTGTTAAGAAAGCGTTCTTACCACTGAAAAGTAATGACAGCTCTGCCCATCAAGCTGGATTTAGTAAAACTATATGGGGGCGGTTTGTTACAACAAGCCTTCGCAAGGTATTGTACCTGGATGCTGCCATGCTCACGCTGCACATCCGTCATATAACGCTCCTCCGCAGGGGAGCTATCATTCTCAATGTCCTCAGGGATATGCAGACAACTACTCTAATCGACGAGGAGCCTCCAATACAAGAGGTTCCTTTCGATCCCGAACCGGTCGCTATAATCGATCAGGCAATGTCCAATTCAAAAACATTCGAAATCAGAACGCGTCCAATAGCGCGTCTAAAAATGATCCATTTAAAAAACGGAGGAACTGACTCGAGTCGCTTGAGCACCGAGTTCAGAGCCGGCCAGTTGACCCGCATTGCCCACCGTTGGGAATACTTGGGAGCTCCAAAATTTATTTTAAAAATAATAAAAGGTTATCGAATACTATTCCTTCGAAGACCTCCACTGATTGTCCCAGATGTAACAAACAGTACCTTCAATACTCTGACGTCACCAGAAATGTCAATGCTTGTTAACCAAATGAAAGCACAGGGCGTTCTCGAGAAGGCAGATATGTCCCCGAGCTTCTAATCAACAATATTTTTGGTACCAAAAAGCGATGGCTCCGTCCGTCCAATTTTCAACTTGAAGGCTCTGAACGAGTATGTTTTCACAGACAGATTCAAACTGATAAACATTTATCGAATACCAGATTTTCTACAGCCTCGGGATTGGCTTTGCAAGATAGACCTTTCCCAAGCCTATTTTCATTTGGCCATTTGTCAGTCCCAACGACGGTTTCTCAGAATGATTTACGAAGGAGAATTACTCCAAGTGACATGCCTCCCGTTTGGACTGAGCACGGCTCCAAAGGTCTCTGACCAATTGGATCGCTCAAAGTTTGCGAGAAGAAGGCATACGTGTAATTGTCTATTTAGACGATTTTTTGACCGCCCATCAGGATATAGGCGTTCTCAGATCACAGGTTTAGTTAGTGGTGCAACGGCTACAATACCTGGGTTGGCAAATCAACTTGCAAAAATCCGAGCTCACGCCCCAAAAGAATCTAGTATATCGGCGTTCATTGGGATCCTTGGCTCAATCAAAAACGACTTCCGCGTATTAGGGCCTGCTGGGCAAATTGTCACGCATGCGGAGGGACAAAAAAGTAGTATTAAAGGACCTACAAAGCCTTGTAGGCCTTCTGAATTTTGCGAGTTTTGTGGTCCCAAACGGCAGGCTCAATCACCGGAGTTTGTTAGATTTCCTAAATTCAATTCCGAAATCGTCAAAAAGCCTGCATACCTTACCAGCAGAGGCGCAAGAAAACTTAGTATGGTGGATGCAAAACTACCAAGCCTCGACACCGATTCACATAGCACCTCCAAGTCATTTCCTTACAACAGATGCCTCCGACATAGCATGGGGCGCACAGTTAGACAGTCGGTCACTGTCAGGACCTTGGAGCGAGCAGGAAACCGGATTACATTGCAACCAAAAAGAAATGCTGGCAATTTTAAAAGTCTTACAAGGTCATTGTCAGCTCCTGCGATGCTCTACAGTGCTTGTACAGTGCGACAACAAGACTGTGGTAGCTTACCTGCGCAACGAGGGGGGGACAATATCAAAACCCCTGATGGTTATTACAAAGAAAGTTTTCCAAGTTCTAAAACAACACAGTATCATTCTAAAAGTTTTTCACTTGCCAGGGAAATTCAACATTCTGGCCGATCGTCTTTCTCGGGGTCGGGCTGCCGTAGAATGGCACTTAATATCTCGATGCACCGAAATAATATTCCGGAAATTCGGAATCCCGGTAATAGATCTCTTGGCCTCGGAAACGGCTCATGTCGTTGCCAATTATGTTTCGCTGGACTTGAACGACAAACAGGCCATTCATCACGATGCGTTTTCGATCGAATGGAACTACCAGCTAGCGTGGGTGTTCCCACCACCTTGTCTGGTCCCAAGAGTACTAGCGCACCTCAACCGAGCGACCGGAATTTTCCTGTTAGTGGTTCCTCGGTGGCACCGAGTTTTCTGGAGAGGAGACCTGAAGACACGAGCAATAGGTCCTCCCTTCACTATTCGGAACCTGGACCATTATTTAGTGAACACAGCAAGTCAGCAACCGGCCTTCCACCTCCCAGAGTCCAAGATATAACTTTAGAGGTATGGAAATGTGGGGGTGGGGTCAAAACTTGACAAACTGGAATGTAAACCAAATAAAACTGTTAGAATCATCCTGGACGCCATCAACTCGCAAAACTTACAGAGCTGCTTGGTCACGATGGTTGAAATGGGCAGAAAAACATAAAATTAACCCAGTTAATCCAGAAAGATCTGTAGTGGCACAATTTTTAGCAGATTTGTATTTAATTGAAAAATTATCGTATAATACAATACTCTTGCATAAATCAGTAGTTGCTACCCTGTGCAATGCGGATTCAGATGGCCTTTTAAGTTCCCACACCTTAGTAAAACATGTGCTAAAATCAATTGCTCTTAAACAGCCGGTAACAAGCAAAACCACTATCTGGAATATTGATGATCTATTATCTCATTTAGCGAATAGTGCCATAGACTCTAACAATCTTTTTGCAACATCTAGGCACACAGCCGCATTACTACTCCTTTGTTCGGGCAGACGAATTCATGATTTAACTCTCCTCTGTATTGATTCCGATCACTTAATTATGTCAGATGATAGTGTAATTGTGTGGCCAGTTTTGGTTCCAAAACCGATTCTACTACGCATAGACAATCAGGTTGGAAGTTATTAAAAAATCCTAATAACAAGAATCTCGATCCTGTTTATTGGATACGTCAGACTATTGACCCACTCAAAAATAGACGGAATTTGGCTAAATGTCATAATTTATTTGTGAACATAAGAGGTCAGGCTAGACCTGCTTCTCGAGCTGTGATAGCGGGTTGGATTAGATCCCTGCTTTTAGAAGCCAAGATAATAGCGACTCCTGGTAGCTTTCGGTCTGCGGTTGCATCAAAACATTGGTCAGAAAATCTTCCAATTGATACTATCTTGGCTAGAGGTAATTGGAAAGTTGAAAATACTTTCCAAAAATTTTATAAACGTCAAGTTATGCCGGCTGCTTCGGTTTCCGGTTTATCCATAACGAATTTGTTTGATCCTTTAAATTAAGTGACTGATTAAGTACTTAGGTACTTTATTCGAATCACACAATATTTAATGATTATGTAATTTTGTAATTTCACAACTAAATTGTTCAAGTCATATAAATTGACATTAATATAAGTTTCTTTATTTTTTGTTAACCTCATTATACGGTGATTTTTAAAGAAATTTTTTGTTTGTTTTTGTTTATGCAAAAATAAATTGTTTATGTTATACGCACATCGATGTTTTTGTTTTCTTAATTAGGAAAAAGTAAAACTAAAATAACATTAGTTTCTGATTATTTCCATTCTCAAATCTCACATTGGCGTTCTTCACCACCAGGCGATAACAAACACGTCTCAATCATTTAAGCTTCGAATTTACGGTCAAGTTATTTAATAGCAGCGTTTTTCCTGAAATAAAACGCTTATTAAATTACTTACCTAAATTCGAAGCTTAACTTAATTCCTGCCTGTTGATTTTCAACACAATGAGCAAGAGGCTCAGGCTCATCAGGCCATGAGCCCACCTGGTGGTGAGAGGGAGAGGGGACGGATGTGCGAAAGAGAAGGGTATATAAGGTAGAAAGAGAGAAGGGAACTACGCGGAAACGGAAATGCTGTCTCAATCATTTAAGCTTCGAATTTAGGTAAGTAATTTAATAAGCGTTTTATTTCAGGAAAAACGCTGCTATTTAGATTTTTGGAACCCATTTTGTAACCACTTGGACGAATCTCTTTGATATGGCAAGGCAGTCTCATAACTCATAACTAAAATAGCATCTGCTCCATTTTCTTAAGGTTTGTTTTAAGGCCTTGTTTCTCCTCTTTTGCCAAAAAACTATGGATACTTCTTTCAAAATAATTACCAAAATAATTATAATTTACTCTGCCAAATGCTGAAACTACATACCCAACATAAACAGAAACCCAACATATTTATGTCACATATAATACGTAACTCTTTTGATTTCTATTTTTTGTTGTCTTGTCTTCCCTTCTAACGAAATGTAATGCAGAAATATCCGTAACTTTCTCTTCCTTTTGTTAAATTTTGCTCCTGTATTTGTTGTTTTATTCTTCCCAACTTCATCCTGTCCACGACTTAAGTCTTATGCGCCACAGAGTTGATATCAGAAGTGTAAACAGAACTGACTCTGACACTGGTCTGATGCTGACACGTACAATTCGATCGCGTAGCCTTTACGGCTCCAGCAGGTTTTCAAAACGAAGACAAGGGTTGTGAAGTAGCTGGAGAGTATTTGGAATACAGATTATAACGGGACTAACAAGGAATAGAATACCCGCACAATTTATTTTTAATAACTATACACGCATTGTTTGATAATTTGTAATAGCTACAATCACTTGTGAAGAAATTCTTGCCAAGTAAGTAACGCACCCCAAAGTTACACAACACGGGCTTATCAACCGACTTCCAAAAAGAGGAGGTTATCAATTCGTCTGTATTTTTTTTTTTTTTTTTTTTTTTTTTTTTTGTGTTTGTTACCTCAGAACTTTCGACTGGGTGAACCGATTTTGATGATTCTTTTTTTATTTGAAAGCTGGTGCTTGTCGTTTGGTCCCATTTTAATTTGCTGAAGATCTGATGCTGATCTTCCGAGATACACAATGGAACTCTTCAAAAATAGACGGCAAATCTGCAGTAATTGCTGCAATCGCTTGTAGGTTCATTGTTCATACTACATCATGACGTAACATCACGCCTGTATGCTCTGAGGGGGTACGCACATGTGCAAAATACATCCAGATTTCGAAAATGTTTGTTACCTCAGAACTTTCGACTGGGTGATCCGATTTTGATGGTTCTTTTTTTATTTGAAAGGTGGTACTTTCTGTGTGGTCTCATAATCATCAAATCAGTATCTGATGATGGGATTCTGGAGAAATAGAGAGAACTCTTCACATTTTATAGGCACACTCGAAGGGATTTGGGTAGTTTTAGGAAGTGTACTTTCTCGAAGTGATCCCATTTCAATTTGATGAAAATCTGATGAAGAACTTCGGAGATATGCAACGGAACTCCTCAATAAATGATAGCAAATTTACTGGGATTGCCGAAATCTCATATCTGTCTATTGTTTACATCAGTTCATTACTTAAAATCGCGGTACGCTTTGAAGGGGTAAGCACATGTGAACCACTAAAAAGCGAAAAATAAAAACTTTTTAACAAAAAATAAAACCGACTTCAGAGAAAACAAAAAAGTGAAAAATAACTTCAGAAAAAACGCTTCAGAAGTCGGTGACAAAAAAACTAAATCAATCAAACAAAGATCACCGACTTCTGAAGCGTTTTTTCTGAAGTTATTTTTCACTTTTTTGTTTTCTCTGAAGTCGGTTTTATTTTTTGTTAAAAAGTTTTTTTTTCAATATTTAATTTGAAATTTCGTATTGATTCAGCGGTTTTAGCTGAGAATAATGTAAAGCGCGATTTCAACATTCCTATAAATTATATCATCGTTCTGAGAACCGGTCCTCGGTTCGTCTGAGATATGTAAACAGGACCGGAATCACTTCCGACTCTAGTTCAACAAAATGTGATCCTTTCGAACCGCTAAAACTTTCAAACAAATCTCGATTTTCGAGTAAATAAAATACCCGCTCTCGCCCCGCCTATGCTGTGAGGACCCGGTTTAAGGTTACGGAAAAGAAAGTCCATACATCGCGCTAACTCGCGGCCGTCGCGCCTCGCCCCCCAGCCGCTGCGCTTTGACCCCGAATAAATACTGCAAACATTTTTATTCTAGCACTTTTCTCGCAAAATTAAAATGTAATCGACATGACAGAAATTTAAAAATAATAATTCTGAAGTATATTTATGTACTGATGTTGTGTTTATTATTCATATATTCGCTTGGGGTTTTGTTGCAGAGAAAGTAGCTAAGTTGGTCTCTTATTATTATCAAATACCAGTGCGGACCACAAAATACGGTTATTGCTGCCGTAAAGGTGACGTTTGCTTTTGGGTAGGAACCCGCACCACAGATCCCGCACCTTTAAAATGTACCACCCTATTTGAGGATCTTCATCGACGAAGACGAAGCTTTAAAACAAAATTGCCAGCGTAGATGCCCATCAGCGTTAGAGAATTGATGAAGATAGAGCTACTCAATAGGGCATGAAAGCTGGCTAGTGGAAGTGACAAGGTTATAGGGCCGTTCAAAACCACTTTCTAGCTTTCAGTTACGATCGGTGAGAAGTTCATTATACGAGTCTAGATTCTGAATATCACATCTTTATTGTTATACTTAACTATTATGTCCGACAAACATAGGTACATGTCTATTTCGCATTTGACATAATTTAGCATCACACTCATTTTATTCGTATTAGTCATACATCTTTAACACTGTCTTTGTAGTGTTCAGTGGGGTTACACGAGAAAATACATTTAACTATGTTACATAGGCGTGCCGAATTCACAACGAGCAAGCATTGCGTATGTTTGTGCTTTTGTTTGCACTTAAGATTTACAGGTGTTTAGCTGTTATAATCTAGTATGCGTTGATGCCTTTACACACTGAATTAACATGACTGAAGAAAAAGTGGTTTTCAAACAGCAATAATATTTGCAAACATGTTATGCCCTTTTCCTTATTAAGGTATACAACATGTTCATTTTACGCGGAAGTGTAGGCTTCTGTTAAAGTGTTTACCTAACGTTTGTGCAGTTTAGGATCCCAATATTGTGCAATCCCTGAGATAAACCGGTGTTGAAGCCATCTACCCAATTGCTATGGGGCGTATCACCTATTTCGTTATGCCCACTCATGTTGTGATGTCACAGCACATGTTGAGTCTAAGGATACTTGATAACTGGAGATCTAAAACTTGCAAAAAACCTATTTTGATTCTGCCGTTTTCAGATTAATTTTTAACAGGTTCCCTATGCAATAGACTACTAAAGCATCCCAATCAACAACCCATCCAGGTTCAAGAGGCCGGATGCCATATAGGTTCACGTGTTACTTTTTTAATATACGATTTTTTTATGATCCACACATTTCAAGTATTATTATCCACCATTGGTATGTATATAACCTGAGCACTACGAAATAAGCATCTACTTGCTTTTTACTGCTAACTACTTATTTTCCCATGAAAGTTGCAAAAAATACAGTGAGGGTATTAGGTTACTATGTTGATCATAGGCCGTGGGCTAATCACTGCGTTCTCATGTTGATAACTACTATTCTAAACATTAGACACTTACAAATTGTTACCAAGCATAGCCTGAAGCGATTGACATATTACTCCTCGTTGAACGACTAGTGAATTATTGATAAACGATCAACTTATTACCCAACGAAAATGCAAACGATTATGAACTCTTATTTCCAGTTGTTCGAATTATTCGGTGTTTACAGTTTGTCCATGTGTACATACTGATCATAGTGACAACATCCTTGTGGTATATCGGATGTCATATTATATACAATCAGTGGTTGTTTGGGCGCTGCGCGGGCGCAACAACAGCGGTGGTCGTCGGAGCGCGGTGTTCTCACGCAGGCGCAGTGCACGCAGATACCGGGCCGCATTCACACGTGCGACAACTACCTTGCCGTCGTCGTCGACAGTCACGTTGCTGTAACATAGTGCTACAAGTGTCCCTCGAGAGCCGGCAAGATGCGCCCAGTGAGTACCGGTGTTCATTTCTTTTACGATAACAGTGTTGTTTGTCAGAATAATTGTGCGTGAACTTTATGAGTGAATGCGTGATTTTATGCATGAAGGATTTCGCAGTTCTTTGGTATTTTAATAGATCCATCAATGATCTTACTTTTGACGCTTTTTTGGACTGGCAGAGAGTGTTACTAGTTGTTTTATTATAGGGAGCCAATGCTTGGTTTCAAAAGAAATAACCTTTTGTATGAAAATAAATAAATTAAATTTCGCAGTTTAACAATACTAATTGTATATTAAAAAAAAAAAACTAATTTTCTTTTCACAATGTTTATCATACGCATTTCCTACCTCCTCAATAAAACAATCCGCGAATTGAAAGTCTCCATCAATTTCATTTATCATAAATTACATAACCACTTGCAAGATACATAAATTGTTTTCACTAAAATGTGAAAATCGCATTGATGATCTTTATAATGTGAACATTTACAACCTTTCACTATATTGTACTGCACGATTTCCTATTATTCTCCATGTCAAGTAAAAGCTACATTGCGATAAACTAACGACTGACTTCGTATAAAAATGAAGCTGTAGTTACGTCTATGTTCTTTATCTCTGTAGATGGTCATCCGTCATGTAAATGACTGCGTCCCTGCGCAAGCTCTCTTCAATGTATTTAAAGTGGACTGTAATGCGGAAATTTGCATGCGGCGCTTACACCGTCTGAATATTTATGTACTTAGCTATGTAATGTGAAGTAACAGATTTTAACTAAACTCTAACTTATTGTTTACCTACGGTCGTTATCCCTAATGTGCAAGTTTTAAACCAAGTTACTTGGTCTTCTTCGTCGTGTCGATGATTTCGCCTTCTTACTTGGTACTTATACTACTTGTTACTTTGTAATTACTTGATAATTACTTGTACTTATACACATGCAAGCAATGTGTTTAGGTGCCTAAATATCTATTAGGTACTTTAAATTATTACTCAAGTAATTTTGTCAATTTTATTTATTACTATAGCAATAAAAAGACTTATATGAATAGCTAATTCCATGGAGTCATCATCTGCCTAGCCATTTCCCAACTATACTGGGGTTGGCTTCCAGTCTACCGGATACAGCTGAATACCAGGATTTTACATGGAGCGACTGCCTATCTAACCTCCACAACCCATTTAGTACTGGGTAATACGATACCACTTGGTAAGACTGGTTGTCAGACTTTTTGTTGCCACGTCCACCGGTAGTATTTATATGAAAATTAAAAGCTTTTTAAATCAACTGAACTCTCTCGCATAATTACTGTGAATAATAAATCAAATTAACTCAAATTACTTATCAATGAGACGTTGCCTACCGTCTAGAATTTTCTATACCACGTGGCGTGTGAATTTATTTAAATATAATATTTAAACAATAAATTCATCAATGCACTTTCCCCGGGTGACGCAACTGGTGCGTGATGATGCGGTGCGCTCGTTTACATGAATCGTCGGAAGAGAATGATGGCTATTAAGGATTCATCATTCGTTGCCGAGCCACACGTGTTACGACTGTAGCCGCTTATCGGTGAAATTTTGAATCATTTTATATCATTTCCAGTTTCTACGTCTAGACCAAGACTCGAAGAGCGAACGACCGACCTATGACTGGAGTCCGAGTTGACGCGTGTAGCTTTTGTTTATGATAAACTTTCCAATTACATGAACTGCTCGTAAACTGGCTGTTTCAAACTAAAGATGGATTAATCTTATATACAAGTCCTACGGTATGTTTTAAAATTAAGTTGTCGTTAAAATACTAGTCACTATACTTATGATGATATTTCCTTGTGTGGCGCATATTTATTATACAAATACATGAGAAAACCTGAAAACAGCATCGCCTATATCGTTAGTTACAGATCCAGAACTGGGTCCTTTCAGACACAAAACACACAACACACACATACACACACACGAACACTTTCAGATACAAATAAAATCTCTCCTTACCTGTAATAATACACAAACAGTAAAAATAAGTCACAGAAGTCAAGATCGCTAACATTATTTAATTAAGTTGGCAAAGATGAGTTTTATGTGTAATAGGTGCGGTGTCATCTCATAAAACACGAAACTTAAATTAACATTTTATGCGTTCTTCACAAAATCTTTCGAATCAAAACCATTGCGTAATTTAAATATTCATCACTATTTTGATAATAATTCAATCCAGATTACGAAACACACGCATACCCATGAGGTTTGTTTCAAGTTTGAAGGTTTATCGCAAACTTTACATAGATATAAAGTTTGCGATAAACAGTCATCCAACAAGAGTGCATCTCTGCCTGCCTTTCTGCCATCTGATATCCACAACCCAGTCAGTCCTGGGTAAGACGATACCCCTTCGTAAGACATTGTTGTCAGACTTTCGGGCCTGGACTACCTGTAACGACTGTCAAAGATCTACAAATACTCGTAACAGCTGGATGCAGCATGACAGCATTTTTCCACATGACATGTATTGGGTGGTCATCCATTCACATGGACCAACTCGCTTACCTAAGTGCGGTATAACGTGAATATTTATTCGAGCGGGTGTCATTTCCTTACGACGAACTCCTCTGATAGTGATATAGTTGTTGGTGTTGTTTCCGATGACAATAGCGGACATAACATTAAAGTATACACCACCTACTTTTATTAAAGTTCTTAACTTATAAAATGAAAAACGATATACTTACTTATCATTTGTTTTGTTTCATATGAACAGATATTAGGGAAAGGGCAATGACCGCTATTTTGTCATCTTAACGGGCACCAACTATAGTGTAAAGTAATAGTAATATGTCAATATTAAAACGGGAAAAAATATAGCAATTGTTTCAACACTCTATCTGGGTGATTTACCACCCAGTAAATCTCTACATACTACAAAGTCCTTTGCCGCATCTGGCTGTTGTTAGCGATAAACTCAAAAATACTTGATCGATTTTCATGCTGTGCCACCAACGTATAGAGTGGTTCCCGAGGAAGGTTTAATAAGTATATTATTTAAACGCGGGCGAAGCTGCGGGCTTCATCCAGTCCAATCAAATTTGTAAGTAGATAGAGAGTTCACGATACCATTTTCCCTATAGTCCGTAGACAAATAATGTAATTTTACCTAAGTACATATAAGTTATTTTATTGTTTTCTGGGCAGAAAGTTGCAAAATTACTTGATTTCTATCGTGTCAGTCTACGCCTATAAGGAATTCATATTTCGAGGCAACTGAGATGTGTCTGATAAGCTGAATCATCACAATGCCTCTTTGCTGTTCACATTACTTTTGACCGTGAGACAGTGAAAGCTATTAGATAAACTACACTCTTAATAATATTTCACATAATCTTTCTTAATACTTACTTTGTTCGTAATTTCTAAGTGTGATTTTACACGATTCTTTTAATTAGTCATTGTAATGTTATGGATCTTTGTAGAATAATTTCTCGCCGCTGAGATTACCATATGCACTGTAATCTATGGTTGATTACGACATCTGTTTCCATAATCTAATATTTTCCACAAATTCACAACAGTTTTCTTGTGTAATTTGCTCTAATGAGTTACGATTTTTAGCATTCAATGTTTCTAAATATGAAATTAAGCAAAAAGTATAATTTTGTCATCTAAACAAAGATGTTGCAAGTCTGAGGAGATACAAGCTAATTTACTTTCGGTGATGATATGATGAGACGATACCTACGACGTCCTACCAAAAAATTAGATCATTAAACTTTTTAAAACTTTCCTATTAAACCTAATCAAGTAAACTAAGTTATTGTTAAAGAAGTTAATGTCAATCTTAACAGCTATAAGTACCTATGTAGGTATAGCTGCTATGATTGAAATTAACTTCTTTCCAAATATACGCATAGGGTCGTACATGGATGTCGTGATACTGTGCCTTTCATTGATTGATCACAGATAAATAACGTCAAAACAACAACAATATACCTACGTCAAACTTTTTTGATTTTTGATAAATGATGTGTACCGTACACTAGATCTACATCTTCGTATTGTTTCCCTTGATTACGGGGCATGACCTTTACTGGCAAGACCATTTCGTAATGCATCTGCTCTAGGCGATCGCTTACTCTAAAAATCAGTTTGAATACTCTAGTCACTGTCAATTTAGAATTATATAACGATATACATTCGCCATTGTGATTTTAGAGCAATATGCACAAGGGCGGAGTTAGAGCTTATTCAAATTGTAATGCTCATTATGTGGGTAGTTGAAATAAGTGCCTACATCTAATAATAGAACGCCTACTAATCGTAGGTACTTGTACAGCGATTTGTCTTACATTTAAATGATACATGACATCACTGCTAGATAGCCATGAGGAAGAGAAAGATTGTGTGATCTCTTTGGCTTAGATAATACTTAGACGGCTATAAATTCCATGACATCACACCACTTGTGATTTCAAACACGCAGACTCGTCAGCGTGGCCAACGAGCTTTAGCAACACTCGTTTTGTTTTGGTTCTCGCTAAATGCTATGACGCTAAAAGTGAAACAGAGGTGAAGGAACTATTTGAGGTTTTAGTGTTAAAAAAAAATCTTTAAGAATTCCTGAAAATAAAGGTGAAACAATAGCTTGGCTATTGTTTCAAGATGCACAATTAAAGCCTGATGTTGAAACCATATGCAAACATATTTTAGGATAAATCAATAGGTAAAAATATTTGTTGCCTCAAATCTTGACACATAGATGTGATCACCGGCGGTCGTTAACGAAAACATGTTGATTGTTGACATTATTGGCACGCATGAAAAAAAAAATGCAATGTCACACAAGACACAGAGGGCTTTCGATAGTTATAACAAAAATAAAACGAAATACACCCATCTAAAAAGTCTATCGTGGATCTATCGAGGATCGTGCTGAGCAACTCCCAGGACGTGTAAGGAGTACAACTGCTAGACAGGACCGGTACATAAAACTAATGCAAGACGTCAGCCGCAGCGCAGATAAGTTTAAAGCTACAATTCTCAACCACCAACCGTGAGAAAGGCTGCTTGAATACGGCCTACGAGCAGGACGCCCAAATAGGTGGCCACCTATACGTCACGGGAATCGCGCCCTTCGAATCTAATGATGTAGGGAATAATTGGCATGAACCTAGGAGCAATGGTATAAAATTTTATGTTTCGACGAGTCCTGGTTTGGATTTAGGCCTGATACTCGTACGAGAAGGGTAACATTGTATCGTCATCTTGGAAATGCTGTACGTCTGAGAGATGCGTCCAGGAAGCGCTTTCTTACAGTGGCTCCATAGTGATGGTATGGGCGTATTATGAAAAAAAAAAACAGACGAACTGAACTCGTTTTTGTAGGTGGATATATGAAAACTGAAAGTTACGTTGAAGATGTCCTCGAGCATTATGTTCATCCCATTTGCACAAAGTCTTGGCTCAGATTTACGCTGATGCATGACAATGCGCGTTCGCACACAGCTCGGAGGACTAGGAGAATACTTGGCATTGGAAAACATTCGGGTTTTGCCGTGGCCTGCACAATCGCCAGACCTCAATCCCATCGAGCACGCATGGGACATATATTCTAGAGAACCTGGACTGGAGTGCCAACAACATAACAAAATCAACAAATTGGAAGACTTGCTAAAATTCCATTGGGGGCGATTGCAGCAGGATTAGATGTGTCACCGTAAAATTGTCAAACGAACAAACTGCTTACAATAAAACGCATTATTTTTCGTGAAATGCATTCGATGGTAGTTAACTCACGCGGTGGAGGGGTCCCCCTTGCCCAATGGTACCACTCTAATGAAAAGATAATGTACCATTCCTGAGAAATACCGATTAATATAACCTAACCTTAAAACACTTTATGTTCCCCTAACCTAACTAACCTAACGGGGGGTGCCCCAAGTCCTGATAAGAGATACTTCCGTATGTTCAGTTGACAATATTTTGAGAGTTTACAATGTCGCTAGAGAGATGACAACCTAACGTGTTTGACAATTTTACGGTGACAGATAAACAATCTTATAAATTCAATTAATCGTTGCCAACAAAGTTTTAAACAATGACGGTAATTTTAAACTACGTGTTTTTTACCTTGTGGAATGCAAATAAATGAATATGAATAGGTATGTTACGGACGTTACGGTACACACTTTGTTAATTATTGTGATTAACTGAACAATTTAATAAAGGATTCTGTAGCTTTAGTCAGTAATAAAAAAAACCGTATTATTGTTCATAAAAGAAATATGCTTAAATACATTACACTACTAAAAATAGATTAAAAGTTCAAAACCGTACATGTTTCCTGTTTTTGATGTGTGTAATAGATACTTACATCAAAAATTCTATTGGTACCTACACGCCGTGCATATTATTGCAAATACAAATGTTGACATTTTTGGATGACAGAATAACAATAAATTATCTCAAAATTAGAAGATCACACAATATGGCAAGGACTTTAGATAGTTATAACAAAAACAAAACAAAATATTAAGCACATTGTGAATACACAATTTGACATTTTTGGATGACACATTAGCAAAAAATGAACGTTATTGAAAATTGAAAGATCACACAATACAATAGAGCAAGTACCTACTTTAAATAGTCATAACAAAACCAAAGCTAAGTAAGTATTTCATTGCGAATAATAAAGTCGGCAAAACTTAATTGAAATGTCACGAATTAACTATTGCACACTATTTAAATTGTTTAATTTAAAGAAAGGACCCAATGATGAAGTTTGCAAAACAAACGTTTTGTTGACAAATCAAAATAGTCTTGATGATGATGATGGTGAGAATAACATTTTTACGCAAATATTAAGCGGAAACGATTGCAGAATGCAAAAACTTTCAAAGATTTATTCGAATGTGCCGCGAAGTTTCGAACAAATAGACAATACTGTAGAGATTCAAATGACAGTGCGACATTCAGTAATTAAATAAATTGATTGCCGAGTAGAAAGTTTTAAGAGATTACGTAAGTAATCCTTTGATTTACATAAAATACGAAGACTTTGAGGCTCGCAAAAATATTTCGTAACTAACCATTAATTTCATTATCATACCCGTCTAATAAATAACTGACTCTGCAGATCTACTATTTTTTGCCAATAAAAGTGCCTAACCCTTGACAAATTAGCAATCTATAAATAGCGAGCTGTTTAAAACTCTACAGCGTATTTCTGATTAAAAAGATCCACACGATGCATTTTATGGGATCTAAAAATTCGATCAAATTCCTTCCATCAATTTTATTGATCTGCTTCATGCGTCGTTTCTAAGCCAATTGATTGAAATTTGTGGATAATTGGAAATCTATAAATCGGGTTTTTAAAATGACCATTTGTTGTAAATTAAAAATATGGTACGGAGTAAACTAAGTAGTTCACACGAATTACAAAAGAAAATCCCACATTATTCTCAATGCATCGTTGACTTTTATCGCTCTATCGGTATTAATTAGAACGCAACATAAAGACAATGAGTAACTGACACGTCGGTAGGTACAAACTAACAAAATATTGCACATCACACCAAATACGCTATCATAAGAAGGTTGTAAACTATTCTAGGACGCAAAACAATGCTCATTCATAACTAGGTCTAAATTTAATTAATGAGATGTCGCAAGCTATCCATGGATAATCTGTTAAAGGCATTTGGATTGTACTACTTATTTTTTGAAATAGCTCTATTAGATTTCCCACGGTGTTACAATATATCTATAGTAACAGAAATACTTATTTTACGCGAATTGTGCACGTGTGTGGAATGTTGTTCATTGATGGACGAGACGATTACGCAGCAAGTTGTAAACGCGTTGAGTGACCGCGCCGCATTCGGTAAAGGAGCTTTCGTTTTACGGTACTACCGGTAGTCATCTCCGTAGTGTATTATTACGAATAATGAATTATGTAATTGAAAAAAAACCGAACAGTGATGAAATCTTCTACAATACAGATTTAGCGAAGCGATTTTTATCAAGAAAGTTCTTTGTTGGCAACGAATTACTTACCTAGTCAAATTATTTTGGCCTGTGACATAAAAGTATGTGCGTGTTGATAGGATTTAACACTTTAGCCTACCCATTTCAGGATCACATACATAATTCAAAAAACATTATCGGCTTCCTTAATGGTGCTTTTACACCCTTTATGAAGACTTGAATGACATTTGATATTAAGTTTTAATGTTTCTTTTGTAACCTCCAAATCTCCAATGTCATGCGTTAGGATCTAATCAGAATACATCGAAATACAGATATAATGCCTAGAAGGAAACCAACACAAAAACGCAGAGAATAAAGATAGGCAACATATATATGAACTCATATAAGCCACCGGCGCGGTGTCCCAGATATTTCAATACGAGACGTGTTGTGAGGATTACATGTTAGTTCCGCATAGTCTTAGCTAACTATTTCCCCACATAATTTGTTTACTTAATTTGTCTCTTATTATGCAGTGATCATCAAACTGCTTGCCTATCAGCTGCGTAGCAGCACATTCGGGAGAAAGAGACTGCGACAAATATGTTAACATTATAACAAGTAGATACAGTCGTTTCATTGTAAATAACTGAAATAAATATGCTTTTAATATAATATATGTAGTTCTTAAACAATTGTGTCATATCAGACTGTTTGGATACTAAAAATAGTTTCCGGATTCAGCTTTTCTTCGATCCGTTACACAGGTCTTCGCAAGAATTGTTTTATATTTAACTGTAACAGTCCTGACCCAGTCTAAAAATAGAAGTAATTAAAACAACAAAACTTTAAATGCCATAGCTTAGTTCTCAGTGAATCGAAAGTAAAATTGCTATTGATAGTTTACTTATTGTAGTCTTCCACTCTTTGAAATATTACACAACACGTTTCTTGCCAGATTGCTTGATGAAAATTCCGTATAAAAGCGGTTTTCTCGCAACAACAAACAAACCGTTTAAGTGGTATTTACTTAACGCGAGCATTTAAATAGCCCTTTCCACGACATTAGCAAAGAATCTAATTTTCCTCGAGACGGCAAAGCGCAACGTACGAACTCTAGACACAACACAAGAGGTAATTTGCGCAAATTCTGCGCGTTGTGATGACGTAAACTTTCACTAGTGTCTAATGACATTAGTTTGTCAAAGCGTGTATTTCATGAAGAAATTTAATTGAAAACAAATGCAATATTTTTGAAGTGTCCTTCGTAGCAATGTTAAATCAAATTCTTATAGAATGGATTACGAATATTTAATATTCGTACTTCGATTCGGGAGCTCGTAGGTATGTCTACCCCGCTCGTTTTGTTATGCCAAAGCAGGATAGACATACGACTTGTCGAATCGAAATTCATTCCGAGCGTTTGTGAATACGGGGGCAGGTTCAAATATTCGGTTCGATTATTCAAACCCATTCGACCACTGTTTCAGGGCATTGATAGTTGGTGCGGTTCAACCCTAGACTTTTCATAGACTAATTATAGTCAATAGAAGGTTAATTATTTCAGGCGTCTCACGGCGCCGCGTATAGAGGACATCAGCCTTGTGCGATTGACTGCTACGATATTATGCTCATGTTTTCTCGTCAGTTCGCTGGCCCTATTTTCTGGATTATTTACAATTTCGGAGTAGTTCAAACAACATTCAAATTCGATGTTATAATAGGTAATCTTCTATAAATTGGGAACACGTCGATCATTACTCTTTCAATTTTAATATTGACATTTGAATATTCGTAATTCATTAGAATTGGTTTCCCATAAAGCCCATGTAGTTATCTACTGTGATCAAATTATAAGTTACATAATATACGCCACTAATGGTACAGCTGTGACCTGCTGCTGCTGTATCGCCTAGTTATTCAATAATTAAAAGCATCAACATTGAATACATTAATTCGAACCTACTTTACAGTTCACGAACTTCTCAACTAAAGAATCTTAATTCGAGCATACTTGTAACATCACATATTGCGTGTAACTTATCTTAATATCCGCATAATGACAGGTTTGTGAACCACATTAGTCACTCAGTTATGCTTTTATGTATAGCAATTTTGAACGTCTTATTGGATTAACTTCCTTGTATTGCATTGAAGATTTGTGTTGTGTGTTACAACAAACATGTTCAGATTATCACACAGTACGGCATTATGGTAACAAGGATTGAATTTGCAAATTATACTCTACCTTCCATTTTTAGTAATTTAGAAAGAGGTAAGTTAGAAAAGGGTTTGGCTAAAATTAAAGTTTATTTTTTGTATTTATTTTTAACCATACTTATTATATTTATACTTAGTTAACACCATACCTGAAATAATTCCATCATGTCAAAAAATGGCGGCAACTATGATCGTTTGCTAAACAGTGTAATAAGGATTTTTATTCTCCATAATATTAAATTATCAAAATGCACTGTTTATAAGCTGCCGGAGAACTCATAGTTATAGCGTGGAGAATCAACATGAAGACGAGTTGAGTTCCCAGCAAATTTTTCCCACAGATTATACAAACCACTGATTTCGTGTTCTGACATGGATGAATATCATCAACATTTGGAAATCACATGTCATCAGTACTTAACAAACAGTGCACTGAGTGCATGCATCGGGAGTCACGGACGGAGTGTGTTACGGACTCACGATTTCAGCTCGACGTAGCCTGCATTCATACATTGTCAAGAAAACAAAAGACGCCGTCAAAATGCCCGAACGTGAGCCACAATACAAACTAAGTACACTTTCTTTCAAGAATATAGCAATATTGCAGCGACAATGCACCTTTGTAACTAAACATAATGATCATAAGGTTTGATTTAGAGGAAAATATTTATGATTTTTTGGTTTCCTTGAGAGAAAACCGACTTGGGTCTTGTATAATCCATTTCGCAAGAAATTTCGTGAACACGCATAACGCACGTTCCCCGAGGCACATCTGTTAATTATTATTTATGTAAATACGGCGAAAGAGAAACCTATCGTAGTAAGCTACCGACTTGCATTGTCGTACATTTTTACACCGATAAAAACAGCAACAATTACGCGTAGGTTGTAGTACCTACTTATAGTACACCACAGTATATTACACCACACAGCGCGACATGATGCCGTCTCTTCGTGTTCAATAGTTTTGTTTATGTTTTTGTAGTTTTAATAAATATGTATGTTAGTCTGTAAGGTATATGTAATATGGGTCTTTTGTTACCCGAATTAAATGATATTATTATTATTATTATTCCCTTTATTCATTATTAAACAAACTCTTTACATTTTTAAATATTAATATAAAACATATATAAAAAACATTTAAAAATATAAAAAATTGTAGCCCACCGGTATCGGGAACAGGGTCCAAGCTACCGGCGGTCAGGGCTCCAGAGAGAGGAACCTCCTAACAATACGAGCCGTGTCAAGAAGTACCGCTTTCTGAATCAAGCCCTTGATCCAGCTGCCTAACGAGAGCCTCCTCAGGTATTGGTCGAGGCTCTTGGCAATTAAGCCATGGGCCGACACGACTATCGGCACAATGATCGCCGAGTCCACTTCCCACATGTCGACAACCTCGCGAGCCAAGTCAAGATACTTGATTTGTTTATCTTTCTCGGCTTTCACGAGGTTCTCATCATGCGGGACCGTTATGTCAACAATCATTGCGCGCCGCTCTGATCGATCCATCACCACTATATCAGGCCTATTGGCTATAACAGTCCTGTCAGTGATGATGGATTGATCCCAGTACAGTGTGATACTGCCACTATTGAGAACTGGGTCGGGCACATACCTATAGTACGGCACTTCCGATTCCACAAGATTGTATTTTATTATTATTATTATTATAGTCTCGAAGTTTCAATCATGTACATAAGGTAATATACATAATATTGTACATGAGCGTTTTTTATATAGCGTAATTATCTTATTACAGCAGTCTTAATTTACTTATGATGCTGAACCTGACCTTTACCTAGCTGACCCTTAATTTCGAATGGAAACATCGTTCATAGTGAACGTGTCCATCAGAACATAAGCAATTACCTTCGGGTTTTAAAGCAATTGACACTCTCCCTCATGGCATTATTCACCCCGTTATTGCTTTATTATTTTGTTCTGGAACATACCTGGGAACCTCCTAGCTTCTAGTTACGGAGATATTAGGGGTTAAAATCCAATTTTTTTATTGACTACCAGTTTTCAGTGTTACCACTTTACATACTTTCACATCCACATTGTTTTAAGTGTGTTTCATTGAATCTTACGGAAAAGTGGGATTTTTCACGCAAAATAAAAGTTTATCAGTTTTCTAAGATATTTTTTTTGTGCAGATTTAAGCTTAATTTGATGTACGGATTGCTTTATTTATAACTTCTAAAATGACGATCTTCCTGGGTTGAATGATTAAAATAAAGTAGGAAAACAGACTACCACAGCACGTGTGGTCAAGTAACAACATAGAAAATTGAATACTTTGTGGTCCACCACAAACACGTAGGTATTTAGTAATCAGTTTCGCACGGCACGTTATGATACGAGTAGCTGTTAATATTAAATACAAAGATACATAATTACATGACGCACCTACCTATAATGATTTGCAATAGTCATAATACCTTATCAAGCAGATCTTATGACTACTAGGTCGAATTAATTAAAAACATTATTTTGACAGAATGTAGTTTAAATAACATAAAACAAAAAGAACACACTTGTCGGTATTCCGGATTTCCCTGCTTCCGATGAGTCGAACATAAGCACATTGTACTATGTACCGATAGAAACGTTGTTACCAAACCGCATACACTATGGTACATTTTGTTTTACGACATGTCATAAAACTTCGAAAGCATAGTTGAATGGGAAAATGTTTCCGCATGCTTTTTGCAATAAATATATCAATAGGCTGTTTTCCAATGTAATGTTGCCAATAAACTGCAGTTAAATTAAATAATCTTCAAACACGAAAAGATTTCGTAGTTTTGCAATGCATGTAAAAAAATCTAACTAACACATGGCGAGTCTTGAAATATATTAATAGATACATAAAGCTTTCCCCTAATGAATAGCTGATATTGAAAGATATTTCGCACAAACAATAAATTTAAAAATATCTATATGTTTAGTTTAGCGACTTTCGCCACAAAAAGGCCATCTTGAATAGGTAATGAATTAATATGATAACATTAACAATGCAAAAAAGCCAGGTAGCAATTTGTAAAATTAGTTTATAATTTTATATGGAATTGTTTCAGAACAATACATTTGTAGAGTTGCGCAATGATAAATCAAATCGTAGGCCGTTACAGCAATAAAAAATAATTGTTCTTGTTTCGGAAATAATAGCATCAGAGGCGGGTGTCACGCAGAGCTCGCGGCGGTCACTGCTCTTATGATAATTATAACAGACATTGGAGCTTCGGCTATGTTATTTACTTGCACAATACTTGCCGCCTACAGAATAATTGGCTTAAACCACAGGTCGTTTCCGTGTAATCGATAACTGTAATATTCGAATTTGATATGAATAACATAGTACAATTGAACATTACTGTTCGAGTAACGCAACCTCATCGCTTATAAGGATTGCAATCGTTTTGGAGCACTGTGTTCTATAAAAAGTAAGGTGGATGGCACAGAGTAAAGACTCATGCATTGCACAATGTACCTATATTTCGTATCAACTTCATGGTGCTGTTATTAATTAACATACCAAATAACACGTAGTTTGTTTGATTAGCTCAGTATATAAAATATTGACAAGCTTATAACTTTAAACGTTATAAAATCACTGGTTTTAATCAAAGTGACAAATTCTTCCAACTTCATAAACTTATGACTATTGACTTAAAATTCCTTAATTTGAAACGAGAAGAGACAGAGTTCATGTTGTAGATTTATTTTCGAGTCGAGAAAAACAACATCGAAAAAATGTCAATGACTCTTAAGCAATCTCAATAGATCTCCCTGAGTTACTTAAGTACCTATGTGAGGTGGTGCTTACTCGAACTCTTAAATTGTCGAAAATCATATTCGCAATATGACCGAACTGATTTCGTAAGTAATTGGGTCACGGCTTGGATTAATATTATATAAATGTAGGTATGTGTTACAATACGGTAGCCAGAAAACCAACCTCAATACTGTAACCTGTTACTATTTTACAGTCTTAATGAAGACATTACACGTCGCTCTGCACGTTCAAATAGACATTACAAAGCCGTGTAACTAATGATTAGTGTCAATTTATACATTGTAAGAGGAAATCCAGTCCGACCTATTCAACAGCTTAAGAGGTCGAGCATTCAAAGCTTCGATGAGATGAATACGTCGTCAATAGATGATAATAATCGATACGTGCACGGCGGATAACAAATCCTAAGATGTAACAAAGTTACATTTGCCAACCATAGAAAGCGAACTTCATGTTTTTTGACAATAGCGCCTTATATAATTACGTGCCATTGTGCGTTGTTGACTTGGTCATAGGCATATTATAATTACACCTATTTCTGGAAGTTAGAACCGGCTCCGGTGTGTCAGTTCCCACACTAACTTGAGTGCATCACGTAGGAGGAACGCGACAAAAACAAACGACAATCTGGGACCGGTCACTCACACGTGATGCTGGTAACTGCGAGATTGAGTACATATTTATTTATGTTTTTTACGGAATGTCAGTGACCTCTGCGCATCAGCATCCCATCTTCTCAGTTTCCGTTAATGGGCTAAATCGTTAACCATTATTTATATTGAAGAAGCCCATTTAACTATGTATCTAAAAGGAAAGTGAAATATTAATGCTTTGTCTTCATGACGTCTGACAAAACTTATTAACATTTAAGACTATGATTTCCCTTCTTCATTTATCTTTAAAAGGAGAGTGCTTTGAATGACAAAAGAGTACACATAAATGTCCGTAAACAAGACGAAAGTATACCGCGTAGGTACCTATACCCAGAACGCTGCTTAGATATTCATCGGTAGCGTTTACAAGCAAGGGTGCTATGGCGGGTCAAGCACACGATTTCAAGTCGACTGGGAGGTTTCACCGATACTGCTCCTCGCACTTAGTTACTTTCTTATGTAACGTGGGTAAACTTTGACTTGTAAACCATATTACATAATGCCATGCTTTACGTTAATATGGAAAAACGCAGTCAAGTGGTTTTCCTCTTAGTACCTTGTAATAAGAAAGCAAGCAACCGCTTGAACAACTTTTCCAAGAACAGTTTATTGATTTCTTCAATACTGTAGATCAGACTGTAATTGAACAGAGCTAAAGTACTTTATCAGTCGTCATTATAGAGATTTCATACGTGACTGCATCAAGAGAAATGTATTGAATACGTTGTTTTGACATAAGAAGTGTTCACGACTTCACGTCCGACCTTTGATACCGAATAACAGGCGCATCATTTAAACTTGCTCCGGGCTGTTTTTACCGACAATCAACAAACAGCATACATTATGTAATTATTCGCTCAAGTCTATAAACAGGTTTGCGGAAACCTTTATTAGTAAATATAGCAAATTGATATGCTAACCACTTTCAAACGAATGTTGCAAAAATGTCTGTTATAGATAGTCATATTATTCTCCACAATCAATCTACGGAATCAATGATTATCTATTATAGAAACGGTAATACATGTAAAATCTTACATATGCGTTCACCTGAATTAGATTTCGTAGTCGTTGCGGACATGACACGCGTGTGAATCCACTCCAATTCTAAATTGCTTCCGACAATATTCGCATCCGGATTGTTTAAGAGTAATTAGGAAGATATTTGTCACAGTTGTACAAATAATGTTATGTAGGTAGGAAGTAGGTATTCTATTTAGCTAATTACTATGTAAGTAGGTAAATCACTCTCAAAACTAGTTATAGTTGAGTGCGAATAAATAACTATTTTGTATATTTTTGATTTGTATCGTTAGGTGAAGATTATATAATATTTCAGGCGTTTGTAAATAGAGTAGGTACAAATATATGAATTAATCCGGGAAAAATAGGCCTCAGGTATACACGTACCACATGAAATGAAAGATAGGAAAAAATATCTATTTATAAGCATAGGGATAAATGGTTTACCTTCCACCTGACGCAGGTCCTCACTGGAGGTCCCTGCATCGAATCGGGCAGGAGGAAACGCCCGGGTGTTTCCATTGCGAGGATCGACCGGAGGACACGGTGGAGGTCTGCCCCGCGTGGGCGGAGCCACGCCGTGTCTTCGTAGCAGCGATCGGCAGCGGCGACCACTCGCGTCCGACCTCTGGTTCAATCCATGGTCCGGAGCGAGACGGAATGGGAAGCCGTGACCTCCTTCTGCGAAGCAGTCATGCTAGCGAAGGAGGTGGCGGGACGCGAGAGGGAGAGAGCCTCTCGCCCCAGCCGCCGCGGGAGACGCACCGGGCGTCGCGTCGGGGGCCACGTAGTGGCTACCGGCTACTGTGGACGGTGAGCTATGGGCTAGCTCGCCGTCCGTTCGTCTTATGACGACAGGCCGTGTCGACGGCGCGGCGCGTTGGTGTTCCACGCGCGCCGCAAGGGCCGAATCCTGCCAGGGCTGCGGGACTGTTCGAAAGAGATACCGCGGCCCCGGAACGTAAAGGGCGAGGAAGGAACATGGATGGTTTTTAGTCAGTAAAAGTCTGACGGGATTCCGCTCCGCCCAGAGTGGGAGTCATTTGATGATTTCCCATCAGAAAAAAAAAACCGGCCAAGAGCGTGTCGGGCCACGCTCAGTGTGTTCCCACTTATGAGTTTAGAAATTATTTTGTACAACTTTTTTTTTTTTGTACAAGTTTTGCAATTATTCTCCTAGAAAGTCCTTATAAAATTCTACTTTTCAGATTATTTTTATATTTTCTAAACTTATGGTTCAAAAGTTACAGGGGGAGGGCCACATTGTTTTTTACTTTTGGAGCGATTATTTCCGAAATTATTGACATTATCAAAAAATGATTTCAGTAAACCCCTATTCATTTTTAAATACCTTTCCAACAATATATCACACATTAAGGTTGAAATTTAAAAAAAAAAACACTCCCCACTTTACATATAGGGGGGCTACCCTAATAGAGGTATTCCATGAAGCACACCCAAACGAAGCGCACCCAGACGAAGCACACCTAAAGTATTCCACTTAGCACACCCGTAGGTGGGCTTCAAATAAAAAATTAAAATAATTAATTTCCTATTCCACGAAGCACACCTACGAATATTACTCGCATAATGCGGGGACTAAGAAATAAAAATGTCGATAGAAGAAAATATTTATTTATTATTTAAGAGACTAACTTAAATTATTAACATGATTTAGTTTCATTGTAATAATGTGACACAATGGTGTCGATTCTGTTGTGCACAAACTAAACTTAATTTAGGCTATTACTATCTTTTTCTCTCTTAAAAAACGAGAAAGAGACGGACGTAATTTAGAGCTGTCAAATTTAATTCGAATTAATATTTCCATACAAATGAAGGGTGCACGTAAAAACATGTGGACTAAAACCACGGTGAAGCGCAAGGGATAAACTAGTTTGACATCTTTAACTTAGTGCATAGCTATAGCCGTCCTTTTCTCGCACTGCCTTTTAGTAAAAGATAGCAATAGTCTAAATTAAGTTTAGTTTGAGCACAACAGAATCGACACCAATATTTGTTATTTTTGTAATCATACTATTCACAGATTGTGTCATAATTATGCTACCAAAAAAAAAAAAATATTTTCTTTTGTTGTGCTCTTAATAAAATCACAGATTGTTTCATAATTATGCAATTAACACTTAGACAAATATCAAAATAATTGTAAGTATAGTTTTCTATAGAGATCTATATTGATGTTATCTTATAATAATATTTTTTTTTTTAGTAAAATACTCTCGTTTTATGTAAAATCACAGACTGTTTAAAATCACAAATCACAATCTTTAAGATTCTTAAATAATCTTGAAGAATCTTGGACAATTTAGTATCTAAACTTATAAATTACATAAATTATAACTAATCAAAATCTAATTTCTCTAGACAATGTCCAACTGAACTTAAGCCATTTTTATAATCTTTTATTGTGTTTTCGATTATATTATTTTTTATTTCAGCATGTTTTTGATGATTTGAGTAACCCATTTTTACTCTAGTTTCGGCATAATTATAGCAATTTTTTTGGAAGCAATCTAAAAGTTTCGCCAGGTTTATGGCTTCGTTTTTATCGAAAATTTTATTTATTTCAGAGTAATAGGACGCTGTATAATTATTAGTTTTATTTTTAACGTTATAACACGAGCATTTGTCGTACCATAACTTATGTTCAAGCGACTGAGTTATAATGTAATCGTTAAATCTAGAAATACTTTCTCCTTGAGGACATTCGCTCATGATGTAGAGCCAGGCCTCATCCAAGTTTTCCAGCGGTAAATGAGGTGGTGTCAGCGTCGTCTGCTACGCAGACGACACCCTGGTGCTGGCACAGGGGAGGTCGCACGAGGCGGCGGCCGAAAATGTGACACGCGGGGTTGCGATAGTCGTTGAGAGGATCCGGCAACTGGGTCTCGAGGTGACATTGCACAAGTCCGAGGCCATGTGCTTTCATGGGCCTCGGAATGCGCCACCGTCGGGATCCACACTGACGGTGGGAGGGGTACCCATCGGCGTCGAGTCGACGTTGAAGTACCTGAGACTCGTACTCGACAGCCGATGGAACTTCGTGGAACATTTCCGACGTTTGGCTCCCAGGCTGGAACGGACCGGGGCTGGCTTCAGGCGGCTCCTGCCCAACCTTGGGGGCCAAACGCCTCCTGCCGCAGGCTCTATGCGGGGGCCGTGCGGTCCATAGCCCTTTACGGGGCCCCAGTGTAAGCGCGTTCCTTGAGGCGGCGAGCCGCCCGTTACCTGGACGCGCCCCAGAAAGTGGTGGCCGTAAAATGGTCCGTGGGTACCGCGCGATCTGCTTGACAGATTGCCGCCATGGGATCTGGAGCCGATAGTCCTCGCGCGCCTGCTTGTGCTACTACGCCGTGGGGAAACTCCGCTGCCGCGGCAAATTGCCGCTCAGCGGACGGACCTCCGGCGCGATCTCATGGCGACATGGAGAGAGCGACTGTCGCAACCCCGTGCAGGGCACGCCACGATAGTGGCGGTAAGTCCCCTCTTTGAGGAGTGGCTGGAGAGGTCGGGCAGGTCCTCACCGAACACGGATGTTTCGGGAGGTACCTGCACCGGGAGGAAACGCCCGGGTGTCTCCACTGCGAGTATCGACCGGAGGACACGGTGGAGCACACGGTGGAAGTCTGCCCTGCGTGGGCGGAGCACCGCCGTGTCCCCGTAGCGGCGATCGGCGGCGGTGCCTCTCGCGTCCGGCCCTGGTTCAATCCATGGTCCGGAGCGACACGAAATGGGAAGCCGTCACCTCCTTCTGCGAAGCAGTCATGCTAGCGAAGGAGGTGGCGGAACGAGAGAGGGAGAGATCCTCTCTTCCCGGCCGCCGCGGGAGACGCACCGGGCGTCGGGGGCCACGTGGTAGCCACCACGTGGCCCCCGACGCCCGGTCCCGGGCCCCCCACCGGCCACCCTAGATGCGGGCTTGTGGACGGTTAGCTATGGACTAGCTAGCCGTCTGTCCGTCTAACGACGACAGGCCGTGACGACGGCGCGTTTGTGTTCCATGCGCGCCTCAAAGAGATGTCAGCATAAGGGGAGGGACCCGCAAGGGCCGAAGCCTGCCGTGGTTGCGGGCCTGTTCTAAAGAGATACCGCGGCCCCGGAACATAAAGGGCGAGGAAGGAACACGGATGGGTTTTAGTCAGTAAGAGTCTGACACTCCCTCCCGCTCCGCCCAGAGTGGGAAAAGGCAACATGTTTTCTATGTATGCTATTCTTATCTAAACCTAAGTCCCTAGATTTCTTTATTGCTTTTTTAAAATGAAAATAGCATCCCATTATCTGTGCGTTAGGAAATGCTGCCGTAAAACTCCTGACGGCAGCTTCCTCAAAATCGTTTGTGAAAACATTGACTTGCGTTTTGGGTATTGTTGTTTTTAATCGTTGAAATTATATTTTATAGGTCGATTTTTTTTGTTATGTAGTAAAGCATAGATTAAAGGTTTATTGATATGTTCAACCTCACCGTGGATGCTGTAAATTTGAAGGAATGGTTTAGGCGCGCATTTAAAAGTTCCGTCGCAGTTTACATTTATTATGATCGCAGCTTTCAAGTTTTTGTCTACTCTTCTGATTATTTAAGAATCTTAAAGTTTATGATTAGTGATTTTAAACAGTCTGTGATTTTACATAAAACTAAAGTATTTTAACAAGATTTTTTTATTATTATAAGAAAACATCAACATAGATCTCTATAGAAAACAATGTTTTTACAATTATTTTGAAATTTGTTCAAGTTTTAATTGCATAATTATGAAACAATCTGTGTTTTTAAATCGTAAGATTACAAAAATTACAAATATTGTGTCACATTATGGGAATGAAACTGAATGATGTTATAAATTTAAGTTAGTCTTTTAAATAATAAACATTTTCTTCTATCGACATTTTTATTTCTTAGTCCCCGCATTATGCGAGTAATATTCGTAGGTGTGCTTCGTGGAATAGGAAATTAATTATTTTAATTTTTTATTTGAAGCCCACCTACGGGTGTGCTAAGTGGAATACTTTAGGTGTGCTTCGTCTGGGTGCGCTTCGTTTGGGTGTGCTTCGTGGAATACCTCCCCTAATAAAACATTTTTTTTAAATCACTCCAATCATCATTTTTTTTCCAATTTTTATTTTACCACCCAACAAACATTTTTGTCATATAGTCAAACTTTTACATGACCTGAAGTCCCTTTAAAGTTATTTTATAGTAATTATTATACCACTTTGTCATGTACTGGTGTATTATATGTCCGAATAGTCATTTAAATGTTTTGTCGTATAATAATGTCTTATAGACGTTATTTCGAGCTTTTTATACAATCATCATATAATATCGTCTACGACGACATCTATAAACCTAAATTATACAACTTTTAGTCCTGTAAACGTTATCGTAGTATAATTGTCGTAAAACAGTAAATTTTATAATATAATTACCTTTTAAACATCTGCTAAACGGATAATAGTTGTTTACACGTAGTAATTGTAACCCGTATATATAAGTCGAATAAGTATTACGAGTGCAACCTGTATACGTCCTAAAGTATCACAAACATGATAATACGACCGCTATTTAATTAATACTCATGTCAAAAGTTTATAATTATCTTTTATACAATTCCCACTATTTTGAAATCAAATTCAGCATATTATTCATTTATTGTCTGATACAACATGGGTCTAAAAAAGGGGAAAAGTATTAAAAGAAGGAGTCCATTCAAAAGAAAAGCTAAAAACAACTTTCATTCGCTTCAAGCACGCACTGTTTTACAAAGTAAGACCGATCAAGCTGAGAGTGAGGAAAATAAGAAGGGTTCCGTATCACATTTAAACCCAAATTTAACAAATCAACTTAACCAAAGTGCATCATGTTCATTTTCAACATATAGGAAACTGAAACAATATATTATATTACTGATATAAAGTGTGAATTGGTTAGTGTTTCATACAACTCAAATATATATATTTTGCTACATTTATAGATACATTTAAGAAATAGGTAATAAAAAAAGGCTATAAAAATTGTTTCATTCTTTAATTAGTCCCAGGAACGTAATTAACATTTCAAGATAGTCGAAATTTGACACAATAAGTGACTAATTAATTTCGACTAATCAAAATTAAGCAAAGCTTTGAAATATTGTTAATCTAAACCACGGGCATTTCAAATGTGCGCGTATCATTTCTGTGAAGTCCAACTTTGATAAAAACTTATCAACATCCGCATAATATAGATCATTGTGGGGTTCACCTAAAACAAAAGTATAATTTAGACTTAATTGCGTTATATATCACGAACACAAATATTCTGTCTTAAAAAATAACTTCTTTGAACTAAGTTAGCTAGGCGTTTATGTTATTTTATTACTGATCCCTAAATAAACTGATAATTTGGCGTAAACATATATGAACACGCCGTTTATACGTCGGGAAGTTATGTAGTTGTCGTATAACGCAGTCATTTAATAAAATTATTGATAAAATATGCGAAAACAATAAAATTTCGAAAGCGCATGAAAAATTTGTTATACACTTACCCCACAATAATCAGTAAACTTGATTGCGCAATGGTTTACAACTGGTGGAATGGTTTTATCACCTCAAATAACCGTGAAAAAAATGTAAATATTAACTCAGCTGTCAAAAACACTGCCAAATTAAATTAACGTGATATAATCTGTTACAATATTTTCGTTCAGTTAAGCATCATCTTTAAACGACAATAACACAACGATGACATTATATAAAAGTCATATTGTGTACAATAACTCGACCCGAAGTCGAATACACGCAGCCACACCTATCATTACATGATAAGTAGTCAGATCGCCGACATGTATACGACTACTGTGCGACTAAGTTAGGTATTTATATGACTGTTACACGAAACTCTTAGCGACTTAAGTTGAATAAAATGGGCCCTAATGCCGTCCTGTAAACGTCCTTATAACGTTTATACGATTATACTAAATAACATTAAGTGGCCACCAAAACGTCTACTCGACGTGGTAAATGTTTGTTGGGCACTTTGTCGGCGTGATTGATACACATATTGGTACCAAATTTCAGCTTTCTAGTGCTAACGGTCACAGAGATTAAGCGAGGACGGACGGACGGACAGACAGACATGGCGAAACTAAATGATTATTGTCACATAGCGTGTTGCACTGAAATAACGTTATCTATGGTTTCTACCAAGGTTCACATATTCCAATAACAAACTAATAGGTGCTTATCGGCTATTCTAGTGACAATTATTATCAAATCACTGACTCAGGAATAGTTCACGGTTTGTTGCCAAATTATTTACCTACGAGTAGCGTGTTTCAGCAACAAGCAATTTCAGAAACGGTTAAGGCTATCTTATTTCCCATCAAACCACGAAAGTGGAAAATATTCTTTGGCAGTGCCGTTTTGCAAAAATTTAAATAATAAGGACTTATTAACAGAATATTCCCATTACCTTAGTCGTTTTTGGCATTTAAGGAACGAAAACACCTACACAGCCGAGATAAACATCCAAAATAAATGTTTACGTTTGCTAATTGTATTATTTAACCACTGTTTTACTGCGAGTATTGCAGCTTTTCCCACATATTTAGATATAAAAGTAGGTAATATGTTAAGTATGCGCGAGAAGCGTGTCGTTGCGTCCAAAGCTTATGTCACCGACGCGACGTCGCTTGCTCACGAGTAGGTGTGCCAAAGGTACGTTATTGAATTTGACATTCGCCGAGAGAAGTCTCTCCGGTGAATTATGTCCGGTGAAAGTGCAGATGATTCGGACGCCACATAACTTTTGCGATTTGCCGCTGGCTTCCATCGATTTTTCGATAATTACCCTCGTGCCTATCAATGTCTACAATAAATTAGCCATTATATGGCCACAAAAAACGATTCAGGAAAGAATCTCTATTGAGCATAAGTAACTACCTATGTTTGGGCATGTAAGAGGAAGCAGTCACTAGTTCGAGCTACAAACAAAGCAATGGCTAACATCTTGACCTTTGGCTGAGTGGTCTAACTTTCTAATAGGTCATAGATATCAGGGCCTCTACCATTTCCATTGCATCATACAGGTATGCACTGATCTACTTATATGAGAGCAATGTGATCATCAGTGAGAACTTTTGAAACTAGTTAAAGTTTCTTGCTATTCTTTTACGTTTTAATGTTATTATGTAGGTCTGTTTGTGTATTTTATTTTTCGTGTCATAGACAATAATTGATGACATATTCCGTGTTTTAATATGGAAGTAGATTTACTAACGTTAATAAACTTACTTGATACACTGGAACAATAGGTAAGCTCTCATTATGTATTGCAAGTTGCAGTCTTACGTGACTCTCACCGAAAGTAATTGGCTGGAAAATGATAGAGATCTATTACCTACCGAGGAACCTCACGAAAAATTCCTCTCAGAAAAAGCATGTAATTCGTTGTTGGATTCACATAATTACTTAATACTCTTTATTACGTTACCGTATGCAAAAATCACAAGTTGATGAAATAATAGCTAGTCAATTTTGGCGAAATTATAACGTAACTACACTTACTGTAGGTAACAGATCTGTATTGGTACTAAAATTAAATTGCTTTAGGTTGGAAGCACAATTACGCTGTTTAGTTTAGCGCAGTTTAAGTGTAAAATACCTCTTCACGAAGCCGAAAGGCACCTGTTCTCCCCGTCATTGCTACCATTTTTTTGTTCTACACCATACCTGGGAACCTTCTAGTTACGGAGATATTTTTTTAAATACAAGTTTTTATTGTAAGATTTTTACTTTAAACACCTCTACGACCCCCGTACTATTCAATCCATCCATCACCACAATAATAAAATAAATATAAATATCGCTGGACATTAACACACAGCGCCATCTAGTGCCACACTAAGCAAGGCTTGTGTCGTGGACACCAGATAGTTGATATACTACGTATATACTTTTTGTTTGTAAATACATACTTATTATACATATAAACATCCATGACTCGGAAACAAATGTCCATGCTCATCACACAAACATTTGCTCCTACCGGGATTCGAACCCAGGACCCTATGAACGCAAGGCAGCTTCACTACCACTACGCCATTCGAGTCGTCAAACAATGTTTTAAGTAGGTACGTTACATTGAGTTCTACCACAAAACATGATTTTCCACCCCAAAAAAAGTCGTTTCGTTTAACTTACGTTTGATGTACAGAATGCTTGGTTGACGGCTTCGTGATGAGGTTGTTTACACCCAGTGTAGAGTCAGCAATATTCTATGCATGCATACAATTTCAACGCTAAGGTTGATTTGCCTATTTTGATACATTAATATTATGTGTAGCTTTTAATAACCTTATACTAAAAACCCATATTTAAGTCCTGCGTAAAGATTTTATATTACAATAAAATGTGCTAACTAAAATGTCAAATTTCCTCCCATGTACGAGGACGTAAACTTCAACACTTGCGGCACAACAAAAACATTACAATATGATTAATTATCGGATGATGATGAATGATGTGTGTACCGAACCATCGACGCATGTTTGCATGTTTCAGGGGTCACGCATGTCGCATACGCAACACTATTGCTTTGTGTTTGAAAAAGTCAGCACGCATAACGTGATAATAATAACATTAAAATATAACAAAAGATTTAATACATTCGCACAAAGGTTTGCAAAACTCTTTTAATCAACGTTAAGAATTAACTAAACATTTGTTTAGAAATTCATCATTACTTACAACAACGTTTAGTCCGTACAAAAAATAAATTGCAGTCGTAAAAAAATATGTTAAACATACTTATGTAAAGTACCAAGTCGGTTTTTTATTGATTGTTTATTATTTTAGTTTTTTTGTTTATTATTGGTTTGTTTCACATCAAACTATTTTCATTTAGGTCTCAATCAATGAGTCACACAATATTTGCTTTCGGCATCATCGATAATCTAAACGTCAGAAGATAGTATAATGCACATTGTGTAATTGATCCGTAAAAAACAGCCATTGTTCTTCACAAGACAGACAATATAACCGAACACCATTGCTCTGTGCAAAAACATGATGATGTTGGAAATGTGGAAGTAGCTATCGTAATCACGTATTGAACACACAGGATTGGAGACTTCCTAAACGCAGATTGGCTCTACTTTCAGGCAATTAGCAATTACAGGGTGGAATTTTTCAATGGCACCTGGAAGGAAAGTACGCGAAATACTGGAGAAAGACAATTTTACTCAAAAGAAATATTCCTTTATTTTTAAAAAGAAACAAGGAACAATCAGGATTCACATATTTTCAAAAAATCGCTTGCCACCTCGAGAATCGAACCGACTAAAGTTCGCAAAAATCAATCAATAGGGCCAATCATATGGACCAAATCTCTCTAACAAACATGATAAATTAAATGAAAAACTAAAGAACAGTTATAAATTCAATGGAATAAATTCAACAACATAACGCACTTTTATTCATGGTTTTCCTTTCATTTAATTTATCATGTTTGTTGGAGAGATTTGATCCATTTGATTTACCCTACCGATTGATGTCAAAAAGGTACAGAATGTTATTTTGTCGAACTTTAGTCGATCCGTCCCGGGTTCAATGACAAAATAATTTCCTAAAAACTCTAAATGCAGACTTGTTTCTTTTTAAAAATGAAGGAATGTCTCCTTTGAGTAAAATTTGCTATTTCCATTATTTAGTGTACTTTCCCTCGGCATTGTAAAATTCCACCCGGTACATGTTACCGGATAAACCCAAGTCCAGGACAAACTAGTTAATAGTCCTAACCCAAACCAGTTTATCGGCAACAGAGTAGACGGAGTTCCGGTCGACGGAGCCCCACTACGCGGGGCTACTTCTTAGTGGTATAAAAAAAGAACCACTCTAACCTAATCTATATGTGTCGGGGTGCCCCAAGTCGGTATAGTTTAGCCTAGGCAAAACCAGTTTGTCCTGAAATCGGGTTTGGCCGGTAACATAAAGGGTGTAAAAAACTCTTAACGAATCCGAAAACAACTTATTCTCCCCGTCATTGTGAACATTTTTTTGTTCTACACCATACCTGGGAACCTTCTAGTTACGGAGATATTGGGGGTCAAAGTTTTAGTTTTTTTTTAAATAGACCGGTACAAGTTTTTACTGTAATATTTTACTATTAACACCTCTACGACACCAGTAATATGCAATCTATCCATCAGCAGAATGTTTTAAGTACGTTACATTGAGTTCTGCAAGCAAACATGATATTTCACCCCAAAAAAAAAAGTCGTTTCCCAGCAATAATTTTTGCGTAAAGTAACTTAGTTTGATGTGCAGAATGCTTGGTTGACGGCGTTGTGATGAGGTGGTTTACACCCTGTATACAAGTCAATCAAAGAATGAGGTATTAATTTATAATACAACGGAATATGATTTGATTCATTTGTTAATTGACATGATAGGATCGTAGAGGTAGCGTTGTAGAGTTTCTGCAAGCAGAATTCAATTGTAGACAGTGAACGTGTCAGCTTCCTTTTCTTTAATTTACGTGATTCCAGAAAATGTAAAAACTATTAATGTTGGGTTATGTGTCTTGAAAATTATTTACAATTTGTTTGTTTTTACTTTTCAGATGTTGGCGTTACTGCTCCTTTCCCTGCTTACGCTGGGTTTAGCTGAAGAATCCACTACTGATAATTACAATGACAAGTTGAATACCATAGAGCCTAAGGCGTCGGCACGGTTAGATCCTTACATAAGAAAGGCCTTACTAAAAGCTCTTAGTGACCTTGAAGACTCAACTACAGGATCGGAACTGGAAGGAACTACTGGTTTAGATTCAGAAGTATATACAACTGGCAGTGAAGCTGATCAAGAGGCCCAGACAGACAAAGATGAAATACAGATTCATTCATTCATCGTTAATGGCCAATCTGCCTTTTCTGATAATAGTACAAACACACCCACTATAGTAGATGACAATATTTCTATTTTGAGCACTACTACAGGTAATGTTGAAAGTCAGGTAACAGCGACTTTACCAACGTCAGCACCTTTTGCTGAAATGTTTCAAACAAGGGAGAGCGACACAAATTTGTTGCAAACAAGAAGCATAGCCGGTTCTTCTAAATTGAGCACAGAAAGCTCCGTCATTACCAAAAAGCCCACAGTAAAACCTAAACCTACTACAACTACAACGACCACTACAACTACTACTACGACCACTACTCCGAAACCGACCCATAATGATGATGGAGAAAACATAGAAGAAGTTGATAAACGTGATGTACAAGTATATCAAGCTCCGTTAGTTGCGGCGTTTACAGTTCAGCAAGATCCACACGGACAACCAAAAAAAGTGATTCCAATTTATCAGCAAACAAATAGTCAACTACATTTTATGAAACCGCTACCTGCAACAAATTTGGCACCGGGAGCTTTACAATCGCAATCCGTTGGCCAAATAATTCCTAGCGTAAGTTTAAATCAAATACCCCAACCGGAGTATATAAACCAACAGTTAATACTACAAAGACAACTGGAAGAAAAGCAACGAATCCTTGAAGAGCAACTTCGTTTCTTACAACAACAACAGAGACAACAAGAGGAACTACTAAGGAAACAGCAATATTATTTCCAACAAAAGGAGGCACAGCGGCAACAACTTTTTACAAATGCCCAAAAATATCAAGCGCAGGGTTCTGTAAATAATTTTCAAGTTCAGAAAAATATTCCTCAGAACCAGTTTGTAAATCACAATGCACCAATAAGTTCAAATAATGGGGTAACAATTCAACCCAGTGTACCTTTAGAATCAAGCAGCACAGTAACAAATCAACAGTTGCCTAATCGTGAGGCTGTCGATTTTCTTATTCATTTACACAGTCAGCAGCCCGATCAGTTTCCATTGCAGGAAAACCATTTGCCTCAAGGAATAAGCAATTTTCTACATCCCAACACAGCTGCTCAGAACTTTGTCCAAAGAATCAATTTTAATCAAGTACAAGTAAGACCTGATCAGTTAAGTCAACAAAAACAAAACCATCGTGTTTTCCGTCATGATAGTGGAATCGGTAACTTTGGGTTCAACAATCAAAATCAAAATTTTAATGCGTTTAACACTGTTAACCCGATTCATTCAAATCGTTTCTTTCCGATTAATCCACAAAATCAGTACAATGCAGATGCAGAATTAAAACAACTGTTTCTCCAGAATGGTTTAAATGGAAGGAATCAAGAAGACTTAAACATTGTGTCGAAGGTTTTGTCTTTGAACCACGGTGTCTTGGTAAATAACAATAGATTAACCTATGACAGTCGGAGACATATAAGACCATTTATATAATTCATGTAAGCGTTAAACATACAAACGATTAGTGAAAGTACCTTTTGTTTGAAAATTCGGAATGCTTTGAGTTCAAAATTGTATTGTTACTTTTAAGCCAACGAGGTATTCTTAAGTATTACCGAATAGGTCCGAAACGATAACATTTTAAAAACACTACCTTTAGAGCATGAGACAACCATAAAATCACATACCTTTAACATAAAATAACCAAAGAAACGCTGAAAATAATTATTATTTACAAAGAAAATTTACAGAAAGCCCCTATTTACGTCTTCCACAACTGTTTTTATAATAGTTTTAGAGAATTATTTATTTTACTTTAATATATTTTACGAACTGCCATAAGTAGTATAATTAAGAGAACAATGAAATTAATATGATGTAAATGTATTTTAATGAGTTACTTACAATTGAAAATACCTAGAAATTAATATACCTATCTAGTAAGCAAGTTCTTATTTTAAACTCCAAGAAATGACCCCGACCACAATTTGATGAAAATATTCTTATTTTTGATTTTCATCAACTCGTCCCGTATGGGCCGTGGGCGTGTGGGACGAGTCGATTGTTTTCGAAAATATTTTTTTGGTTTCTAAAATGTGATGCTTCGCATTATTTCGACGATTTGATTTTTCAAATCATCGTGCGAAATCATTATTTCGACGATTTGATTTTTCAAATCATCGTGCGAAATAGGTACGCAAGTTCATCTCGTAATGCTAAGAAGGCTTATTAATATTTTTCATAAAAAAAACATTATAACGGCACCTGGTTTGCTTAAAATACAAAATACGGATCCAGCTGCTGACTGACAAGATATACTTAGGTTTAAATGGGTAGGTTAATGTCGCTGACCACGAGCTGTTCGACTCTTGTATTAGCAATCAAGGCAATGTCGTGCCTTTTGTCAATATTGCAATTATTTTTAAATTGCATTTTTGACGAACGTATTATTGAAAAAGCAGCTTATGTAGACCCGTTATATTACGTCGTAGTTAAGTTATCGTATTGAGATTGAGACATTCCGTTAAGAGCACCAATTTGAAGAGCACCCAAGGATATAGGTACCAGAATTTTAAAATTGAATGCAGTTTTTTGAATAGTTAATGCCCCTCTTTATAAATGCGCTTATAAACTAAAAATAGCTGGTGGTATCTTGGCAAGATACCAAGTTATAAAATCGTGCGAAACAATATGAACAAAAAAGACTGCACTTGAAGCTTTTACTCACAAATGATTCGATAAAGTTTACTTAACATATACCGTAGTATTATAGTCTACTAGACTCTAAAGCTTAGTACCACGCGCTCCTACCAACTTTCTTCGTGCCTAACAAAAATACAACGAATAATTATGATTATTCGTAAAAAAATGCAATATGCTGCATTTTAGCTATGTAATTGCATACAAAGATAACTGCTGTGTGTGATTACGATTACTACACTAAACTTTAGAAACTTAAAAAAAAACCGTAGTAGTAAATATAACGGTTCTCAAGCTATAAGTGTTGACCATACATTACTTACTGCATTCTTGCATATATTGTTTCTACTTGTTCTGAATGAGATATGAGAATCAGGATCTAAGTTTCATATAGGTAGAGCTCGTCACAAGGATTCGGAAACTGTATTACATAACTCAATTTTGAAAGTGGGCGTGCAATGCTCTCCAAAATGGTACTATCAATGGAGTCTCTCGTAATAATTATAAGGCTAGCTTTAGATTAGTATCAGGTACCTACTTAAATGTTATAATAAAAAAAAACTAACCTAGACCTAAAATCAAAACTCTCTGTTCATGTGAGGTAGATCTAACATGTGTTAAATATATGAGTCGATTCCTGATGTCCTGGCCTACCTATTCATGTAACAATTTAAGGAATCATTTAAATTCAAATTTTCGTATCTTTGCCTAAGCACAATGATCATTGCGTATGTTCAATACATATACACTTACGCAAGCTAAAAGGAATTTAGCTAAGTAATAGGATTTAAAATTGGGCTCCTTCCACTGCTTGGTATACAAAGGTACGTATGGTTTGGTGGAGGGAAGCACAAGTTTCCATTGGACGATAATATTTGTATGTACATATATAAGCATAATCTATATGTAGAATATAATATTTCCTCTACTCTAACGGATTGATTTGTGAACCTTGGGTTAGTTTTTATACATAATATACCGTTAAACCGATGTAAGTTCGTAATAATTTGTACTATTTTCTATGTCGGTACTAATGAATGTTATAGAGTCATACATTATTGTAAGTAAGTACCTCTTATTATACGATGTGTAAATATATAGTATCATTAATCAGAAATAAACAAGTGTTTTCTTCACATCACCCCTTTCCATGCTGATAGATGACGCTCATCTTCGATTTGTTGCTGACCGTAGAAACGATTAGTGGTAATAGGGACACTGTCTATTTAAATGCATAACTCCCGCCCCGGAGGTTCATAACTTCAAAATGACGCAATTACCCATAGTTTTGGGTAGTCGGGGTGTGACAAAATCCAGTCAACAATTTTTGATTTCTCGATTGAGTGAGAATGAGAGAGAAGAAATGCTCACCTACTGAAGATCTATTCATATCTTATGTACTTAGTTCAAACAAACCAAATGTATGGACGACAAGGCCGGGAGGAGACGCCATATAAATACCTATCTCTAAAGAAGGGCAAACACTTACCTGTTTATCCTGTTTCTGTTATTCATTATTGTTACAATATTAGGTATTGAGATTACTTCTTTGAAAAGAAACAGTTTCTAATGCATTTTTATTACTAGTAAACAGTCAGCTTAATTATTTTACCAGAGTTTTACAAATTTAATATTACAAGCATATTACAAGAAAATAATTTTTGATTCCCGCCAAAATGTAAACGTCTTTTCTGTACGTCTAGTCTGTGGTATTTCTTTTTATTATTATTATCTTCTTTTCCCTTTTGGGAAGGCAAAGGGATCTAGCCCATGCAGCCTGTTCTTTTGTTTTATTATTTTACATAGTTATTAATTATATAAGGCAAGATAGCCTAGTCTTAGGTTTAAATTCTTCATGTTTTTCTTTTTAAATTCCTATATCCTTGTATACATTATATCCGTTTTTTGTTCTATCCTTGTTTTTCTTGTCCGATGGATTCCATGTTTTTCATGTTCAATTTATTATTCTTTGTCGAATCCTTGTGTATTTCTTAAGTCCAGTTCTTAGTCGATTCCTTAATTTATATGTTCAATTCTTTGTCAAGTACTCGTTTTAAATTTCCTTAACTGTATTGCGAATGAAGTTATAAATGGGTAAAAATGTTTGTGCATTTCCCATGAGTTGCTGAACTGAGCGCGGGATTTGTTCAGCAACCTTAAAGATTTGTAATAGATCATCCATAAGCACAAGGCGGTCAATGCCAAAGGATGGGCATCCAAATATGATATGATCTAATGTTTGTTCTTCTCCTTGGCAGTAATTACATTCCGATGTATTAATCATTTTCATCCGATATAGATGCGAGTTAACTCTGCAGTGACCCAGGCGTAAGCGGTTTATTGTAGTGTAAAATCTTCGATTCAAAAAAGTTGATGATTTCGTGAACCATGGTTTCTTGTTTGCTGTCGTACCTTCTATACCTGCATACCATTGTCCTTTTTGTTCCACTGTTGTTATATGGGTCCAATGTCGGTTCAGATCTTCGCAATACTTATTTCTTAGCTCGATAATAATATCTGTGTGCGGTAGGGCAACACTAGTATGAGTGACAGCTGTATTCGTAACGGAATTTATTGACCTCGCCAAGAAATCTGCATTCTCGTTTCCTTGCACTCCTTTATGACTTGGAACCCAGAAGAAAATAACAGTGATGCCAGAGTCTTGAAGCAACTTCCATGCTCTTTTAATTTCATAAATCAAATAGTTAGACTTTGTATTCAGGCAGTGATTTTCTAGCGCAGTAAGTACACTTAAACTATCACTTAGAATAACCCATTTTATTGCAGATTTTGTATGTTTATTAATGTGTTCAAGTGCTGATAGAATGGCTGTAGCTTCGGCTGTGAATATGCTAGAATATTTGTTGATTTTGGATCCTCCACCTATTTTCAAAGTAGAATCGTATAAGGCTATGGATGTACTGCCAGATATTTTAGATCCATCTGTGTAGACATGTCTATAATCTGCCCAGTGAGATAGTGTTGAGAATAGACAATGAGCGAAGACTCAGTGGTTATATTCTTGTATTATGAACTCCTTTGTTGTTGTGCCTTTGCCTTCATGTAATGTTATTTTAGACATCAGTCAATGTGTTGAAAAGAAATAAAAAGGACATATGAAATTCTCGGATTAATTTGTATTTATTGCATTGATGCCTTGTAGCGATCCACCAAATATACATATTCTTTAACATGGTAGCAGAGTAAAATAAAGTGAACTGTAGAAAAGTGGAAAAATCGTCTGTCAAGTGGAAAATTCACGATGGATGAAAAGTCGTTTGAAAGTGCATCAAAAGTGAAGATCGAGTGCCTAAGCGATGGCAAAGACTTCAAGCATTGGAAATACAGAATCCGCAACGTACTCAAAGGTTATCCTGATGCGTTGAAGATCATTGATGGGACACTTAAAGTTCCGATAGAACCAAAGAGTATAGATTCAACAGAAACAAGGGCTAATTATGAGAAGAAACTGAAAGAATTTCAAGCTAAAGACAGCCTTGTACTAACGCTACTGACGAACAACATGACAAATGAAGTACTTGACCAAGTTATGCGCTTCGAAACCGCTAAAGAGGTATGGGATGAACTAGAACGTCTCTACTGTGGGTGCGCTGAAGAAAAGAGTTACGATTTGTGTCTACAATTCTTTAGTTACAATAAAGATCCAGAACATGACATAAAGAAGCATATTTCTGCATTGAAGAATATATGGCATGAGCTGAATAACCAAATTCAAGCGAAGCTGCCTGATATACTGCTGATCTGCAAGATACTTGGGACCCTACCTAAGAATTTCTTTGCTTTCAAGTCAAGTTGGCTCCTTGTAAACAAAAAGGATAGGACAATAGAGAATCTAACTGCACAGCTAAGTACCTTCGAGAAAGCCTTAAAGAGCAATGAAGAAGTAAGTGAATACAAAGAGGAAGTACTAGTAGTCAAGACAGAGAGAACGAAAGATAAAGGAGCAATCTTCAAATGCAAATACTGTGGATTAGCTGGGCACAGAGTTCGCAAATGTCGTAAATGGATAGAAGATGGACGCCCACCAAAGCCGTCGTGCAGCAAAACAAATGTAAATTTGACCGTGTTAGCTGTAGGAGACAAACTACCAATTGATGACAAGAACTGGTACGTCGACAACGGAGCGACAAGCCATGTTACGCATCAAGGAGATATCTTCGAAAGCTTCGAGCACTTTGACGATTCGCATAATGTTACTGTCACCGCAGCTAACGGACAAACCATCAAAGCCATTGGGAAAGGCAATATTCGAGCTGTAGCCAAATGCAACGATAAAGTTGAACAACTCCTACTGAAAGATGTATGGTATGTACCACAAATCAAGAGAAATCTGTTTTCTGTTCTTGCAACGCATAATGTATCGTCGAAGAGCACATTTGAATCTACGCCAAAGCAATGCATACTAAAAGTAGATGGAGTGATAAAAGCTATTGGGACAAGAAAGATTGATGGAGGCCTATACAAGTTGGCTATTAACTGTATCAGACCAAACAAGCTGGAAGTCAACCAATTACTGACAAACCCACTACAGCTGTATCATGAAAGGCTAGTACACCAAAATAAAAGACACGTAAAGCAAGTTATTGAAACTGAGCTCGGAATGAAGTTAAATAACAACAACTCAGATCTATGTGAAGGCTGTATTTATGGAAAGACGCACAGATTGCAGTTTGGAACAAGAACAAGAGCCACTCAACCTGGTGAACTTGTTCACACTGACATATGCGGGCCATTTCCGACATCATATGGGAAGAATCGATACTATATTCTGTTCAAAGATGACTACACAAGGCATAGACATGTTTACTTTCTAAAGCAGAAGTCTGAAGCAGCATCAAAGTTAAGGCAATTTCTAGCTGCAGCTGAAGTTGCGGGACACACTGTAAAAGAAGTACTCAGTGACTACGGCGGTGAGTTTGTTAGCGCAGAATTTAAAAGGATCCTTCAAGAACGCGGCATAACACAAAGACTAACAATGCCATACACTCACGAGCAAGCTGGATGTGTAGAGCGAGAGAATCGCACAATAGTAGAAGCAGCGCGTGCCATCATGCATGCACGTGTAAAGATTCCGGAGAAGCTGTGGGCAGAAGTGATAGAAGCTGTTGTGTACGTGCTAGATCGCACTGGACCATCAAGCGTACCCAATAAGTCCCCATACGAATTGTGGTTCGGAAAGAAACCATCAATCAAGCATCTAAGAATTCTTGGCTGCAAATGCTACGCCCATGTACCTAAAGCTAACAGAAAGAAGCTTGAAAAGAAAGCAGAGCTGGGTATACTGGTTGGCTACGAAGGAAGCGAAGGCTACAGGATCTGGAACAAAGAAAAGTCTAAACTGACTAGGTCTAGAGACGTGACATTTGATGAGCGGCCACTTCTAGAAAAACCTGCAGAAGATGACAAAATAGTTTCACTAAAGTCGATTACTTCAAAAGAGTGGACTTTTCCATGGATTCAACATGTCAGAGATGAAAGCATTGAAAGGAATGCTAATGATCAGAGACATGAAGATAATCCAGAAAGCCGTAAAGATCAGAGTGACATACACTTGAATTACAATGAACCTTCATCATCAAGAGATGTTGAATACATTGATGTTGATGATCAGGAAGATGACAATATAAATCAAAGTGAGAATGCAAACTCAGATCAAAACTATGAAACAGCTCATTCAGATAATGAAGAGGAAGAGCCTATTGAAGAGCCTGCCAATAATTTGAATTTGAACCTCTCTAATAATGAGATTGAAAGAGAAGGTCAGAGGACATTGAGAGACAGATCTAAATTGAAACCACCAGATCGATTTAAAGATTATGTGATGGCAGTAGAGGCTAACAGTATGGCTGAACCTAAGACCTACAAGGAGGCAATGAATTCTTCAGAGCGTGAAAAATGGCTACAAGCCATAGATAGTGAAATAAATTCGCTAAAAGACAACAAAACTTGGGAGCTAGTGGAATTACCTAAAGGAAGAAAAGCAATCCCTTGCAAGTGGATATTCAAAATAAAAACGAATCCGGATGGTACAGTAGAAAAGTACAAAGCCCGACTCGTAATAAAGGGATACTCACAAAAGAAGGACATTGACTTTCACGAGACATTCAGTCCCGTAGCGAGAAGTAGCACCATAAGAGCTGTTCTGAGTGTTGCAGCAAAGGAGAAGCTAAGTCTAGCACAATTTGATGTATCGACGGCATTCCTATATGGCACACTAAATGAAGAAATATACATGAAACCCCCAGAAGGTTATGCGAATGATAAAAAGCTGGTATTCAAGCTGAAAAAGAGCCTCTATGGGCTAAAGCAAGCGCCTTTATGTTGGAACAGGTGCATAACGGACTATATAGTTCAAATTGGCTTCAACCAAAGTAAATCGGATCCCTGCCTGTTTACAAGAAAGCGAGGGGGAGAAAGGATAATCCTTGCCCTATACGTTGACGACGGTCTAATAGCGTCAACAAGTGAGAAGGAGACGACATTTTTTCTAGAGGAAATGAAAAAGAGATTCAAACTCACAACCAAACCGGCCACCTATTTTCTAGGCATGGAGATAGAGAGACAGTCAGATGGCTCAATACTGCTTCACCAAAAAGCGTATGCGAACCGAGTACTGGAGAGGTTTGGGATGGAGGAATGCAAACCAGTGGCAACTCCAATTGTAGAGGATTGTGGGACACCAGGATTAGGGAATATTAATTAAAACACAGAGCTGGCGTGTGGTGATGACGAGATACGATAGTCTATATTCTTATTCTAAAAACCACAGATAATATACATATTACGATTGATGTCACAGATAACATCAAATGCTACATGCCCTTTCTTATAATAAAAAGGCAACACTGAATTTGTTAGTTGACATAAATTTGACATTGACTAATTATGACATGACTTGACATTGACGTTAATGACATTTGACATTGCTATTAGAACGTATAAAAACATTAGGACAAACTAACTACTTAACCTTAAAAATTGAATTATATTGACTCATTAAATTGACATAATAAATTTACATTCATTTTTATAAATCTAATCTTTTTCTTGACTTTAATAATCTCCCTCTGGATGAGTATCTTAACTCCGGTGTATTTGAACTTATACTTATATCTAACATTTCAGGTAAGTCTTGACTACCAAACTGTGACTGACTTAACATTTCATTTTCTGACAAATATTCATTATTTTGTACATCATCATTAACTTCTACAAATATAGGAGACTGTATCCTACTTTTATTCATTACATTTGACTTGACAGACTTATCCAATTGTATTGGATTTTCATCATTAGATGACTGACTTGACTCGGCAGATGCATAAGAATCATCTAAATTTACAATTTGTTCCTCATTACTTTTTCTTCTACAATATAGATACTCAGGAATATAATAATGATGCATCTCTGTATCCTCCTTTTCTATCAGACTTGACTTGTATGATTTTTGATACGATTTATTATAAGACTTGGACGACTTGTGACCAGAATGATTAGCATTATCATTGTTATTTTCCAATATTTTTTTGGTATTTTCCTTTGACTGTGACGATTTATAACTATTTTGTGACCTTGACTGTGACAGATTTGACTTAAATAGCTTAATATGATATGAGTTTCTTCTATAGATTGTCCCATTACTATCTTTGACTAAGTATGATCTTGGAAAGTTAGTTTTTGATAAAATAACACCTTTAGACCATGTTGCATCCTTGGGATTTCTCTTGAAAAATATTATGTCATTTGACTGAAATTGTTGAGGAGATACAGCACTTCTATCATAATATAATTTTCTATTTTCCAACTTTTGTGACTTATTTTTTAAATGACTTGAAAATTGAACTACTTTTGGCTTTAAATTACTTGTTGTAGTAGGCAATTTTGTTCTCAGTTTTCTTGACATAAGTAATTCTGAAGGTGATTTGAGATTACCTCTTGGGGTATTTCTGTATTGTAACAGACCAATATAAAAGTCTGTACCTGACTGTTCACATTTTCTGAGAATATTTTTGACAATTTTTACAGATACTTCCGCAAGACCGTTTGATCGAGGAAAGTGAGGACTTGACATGATATGTTGAATATCCCAGTCTTTTGTGAAATTTTGAAATTCATGAGAGTTGAATGGAGGGCCACCATCACTTACTAATTGCAATGGAATACCGTGTCGTGAAAAAATTGACTTGATTTGATTAATGACTGTATAACTTCTAGAATCTTGATTTAATTTTGCTATTTCGATGTAATTTGAATAATAATCGACAACTATTAAATATTTTTTGCTTTTGTAATCAAATAAATCTGTAGCTACTTTTTGCCATGGTAAAGAAGGTTGTTCATGAGATAATAAAGTTTCCTTTGTTTTATTTGAACTATATGTCATGCAAGTTTCACATTGTTTTATTTTCATTTCAATATCATGATAAATATTAGGCCAAAAAACAGTTCCACGGGCATGATTTTTAGTTTTTTCTATGCCCATGTGTCCTTCATGTAAAATTGAGAGAATTTCAGAACGTAGAGATTTAGGTATAATGACAGACTGATTCTTGAAAACTAGATCATTTACAACATGAATCTCATCTCTAATGTTCCAATAGGGTAAAACAATTGAATCACATTTTTGCTTGCAATTAGGCCATCCTGACATAAAGTATTCTTTTAGTTTTTGGAGTGACATATCAGATTTTGTATGAGACATGATTTTTTCTTGTTTTTCTTTAGTAATTGCTAAATTAGAAGTTAGTAAATTTACTTGACAAACTATATTACTATCCAACTCATCAAAATTAAATTTTTCTATATTAGTTTTTGATATGGGTGCACGAGACAAAGTATCAGAGACATACATTTCAGTACCTTTTGTATATGAAACGTTAAGATCATATGACTGTATAGCTATCATCATTCTTTGAAGACGAGGCGGGACATCAGAAAGTGATTTTTTGAACAAAGTTACAAGAGGTTGATGATCAGTTTCAACATAAGTTGTTTTTCCATAAATATATTGATGAAATTTCTTGCAACCAAAAACTATAGCATACAATTCTTTCTCTATTTGGGCATAGTTTTCCTGAGACTTATTTAAAGTTTTAGATGCATATGCAATAGGATTTTGTCCATGAAAAATTACTGCTCCAACTGCATTTTTTGAAGCATCTACTGACAATCGTACAGGTTTGTTTACATCATAATGTACTAGGACAGGTGATTGACAAATAAGAGATTTTAATTTAGTAAATTGTTTTTCGTGATTAGGAGTCCACTGCCACATATTTTGTTTTTTAAGGAGTTCTCTAAGTAAAGTAGTTTCATGAGCTAAGTTAGGTACATATGAACCAAGGTAATTTATCATACCAAGAAATCGTTGAAGATCTTTTATGTTTTCTGGTCTTGGCATTTTTATTATAGCTTCGATTTTTGACGTATCTGGTGAAATACCATTTTTGTTAAAAACATGACCCACATACGAAACTTCAGACTGTCCGAACTGACATTTTGATTTATTAAATTTTAAATTGATTTCTTTAGCTTTTATTAAAACATTTTCTAATCTTTCATCATGTTCACTTTGCGTAGAACCATAGACCAATATATCGTCGACAAATATAATAACACCTGGAAGGTCCCCAAGTAACTCGGACATTACTCTATGAAAAATTTCACCACTTGAATTTATTCCGTAAGGAAGTCTTAAAAATTTATATCTGCCAAACTGTGTGTTGAAAGTGCAAAGATCACTACTCTCTGGATCTAATTTTAGCATCCAGTAACCTGAATTAGCATCTAACTTTGAGAATATTGACGCATTCACTACCCTTGACCGCAAGTCATCAAATGTAGGGTATGGAAAATGAGGTCTTTTTATGGCTTTATTTAAGTTCCTAGGATCTAGACAAATACGTAAGTCACCATTGGGTTTTTCTACAGGTACTATGGAATTTACCCAGTCAGTAGGTTTAGTAACTTTTTCTATGACTTGTAGTCGCACCATTCGGTCTAATTCATTTTTGAGTTTTTGTTGTAGAGCATATGGTATTCTCCTAACTGGACAAATCTTTGGTGTGACGGTTGTATCTACTTGTAAATTAACACTACCTGGTAAGCAACCCAATCCTTCAAAAGCATCTGAATATTTGTTAATAAGCATTTGTAATGACCTTTGTTCTTTGCTAGTTGTTATCTTAGAAGTGTTTTGGGATAGTTCGAAAATACGTTTTACAATGCCACATTCTTCACATGTCCTCCAACCCAAAATTGTAGAACAGTCACATTTAACAACTATGAAATTGATTGGTTTAAATAGTTTGTGATCAAAAGAACATTCAAGTCTGACAGAACCTAAGTTTTCAATCAATTGACCTGCAAATGAAAATACTTTTATGTTTGACTTTTCAATGAAAAAAATTTTCTTACACATATTTTCTAAACTTTTTAAAGTATTTAGTGAAATTACATTTATATCAGCACCTGTGTCAATTTGACATCTTATAATATTGCCATGAACATTCAATTCTAATTTCCAATTTTGTGAATTTGAATTACAATTAATTGAATTAATAATAAAATCATTTTGAGGGTAATCCCGAATAATATTACTATGAATATCATATTCATGACTATGCAATTTTTGTATACATTCAGAACTACTAATTGTACTTACATTCTTCTTGCTATTTTGATTTTTATAGAAACAGTAATTGGCGAAATGGTTCATTTTCTTACATATATTGCAGATTTTGCCTTGTGCTGGACACTTGTACCGATGCAGCTGACCACATCTGTTACAGTTAGAATTATTTCTAATATTGTTGTTGAACCTGGAATTGGCTGAAAAAGATTGTGCTGGACTGGACTTATATCGATTTTGACTAGAACTTCTATTTTCCGACGATTTTCTGTATGGAGTTATTGACCTTTTCTTTGAATTTTCTCTTTTTGATGGCTGGTTCTTGAAATATGTACTTCTGCTTTGACGAATTGATTGCACTTGTGAACTAGAATTATTATTAGCTTCATTTCCATTCTGTAATTTTCTAGACCTTTCCTGTGACAATTCCATATTTTTTGCAAATTGAACAGCTTCGTCAACATTCGTTATTTTTTGATTTTGCAATATTTGTTCCTTTATTTGAGTATTCTTTATTCCTATGATAAACATGTCCTTTACCAACGACTCTTTCAAATTTTCAAACTTGCAGCCTGATGCTAAATTGTTCAAAATTGTTACATATTCGTCCAATGATTCGCTATTTTGGTACTTTGTAAAGAAATTGTATCGCTCTACAGTGACATTCTTGCATGGATTGAATTTTCCATCAAATTTTTCAATAATAGTCGTTATCGTTTCGTCCGTTTCATTTTGAATATTGAAAGAATTATAAATATCTAGGCCTTCATCACCGATAGAATTTAACAATATAGCAATTTGTTTTGACTTTGAGACCTTCTGTAAATCATTTGCTTCAAAGAAGATTTTGAATTTTTGTTTCCACAGCTTCCATGACTCGGCAGCATTTTTGCCATCTTTGCCGCCATTTACAACTAACGGCTTTAAGTTATTAGCTAGAATGATATTTTGTACCTGTTCCGGCATTTTCTTTGGTTCTTCTGGGTTCCAAATAAACTTCTGACACCATGTAGAGGATTGTGGGACACCAGGATTAGGGAATATTAATTAAAACACAGAGCTGGCGTGTGGTGATGACGAGATACGATAGTCTATATTCTTATTCTAAAAACCACAGATAATATACATATTACGATTGATGTCACAGATAACATCAAATGCTACACCAATATTGAAAGCTGAAGATATGAAGGCGATGAATAACGACCAAGAGGTCAAAGTTAGCACGTTCCCATATCGCCAAGCCGTTGGAGCACTTGCCTATTTAATGACCGGCACGAGGCCAGACATAGCCTATGCCGTATCAGTGGTATCTCGCAATCTAAACAGTCCAACCAAAGATGATGTGCAGATTGTAAAACGGATCATGCGATACATCAAAGGCACTATTGATCATGGAATTAAGTACACACCAGTTTGTGATGCTGACCTGAAGTGCTATAGTGACGCTGACCACGGTGGAGATGCAAACACTGGAAGATCGACCTCAGGCATTCTTTGCATGTTTGCCGGAGGTGCCATCTCTTGGAATAGCAAACGACAGAACGTTGTTGCCATATCGTCAACGGAGGCGGAGATCTACGCAGCGAGTGAGACTGCTAGAGAAATAATATGGCTGAAACGCATTTTGAAAGATATCACAGGAGATGATTGTCATGCATATCTGTGCGTGGATAACGAATCGGCTATCAAGATAGCGAAAAACCCTCCAGAGTTTCATCAGAGGACGAAACATATAAGACTAAGGGCATTCTTTATCAGAGACTGCATTCAAGAGGGAAACATTGATATCCGACATGTCAATTCAGAGAAGCAGATCGCTGACATGCTTACAAAATCTTTATATGGGCCCAGAATCAAAGAACTGAAGATATTGGCCGGAGTTTCTACATTCAAGAGAGGTGGATGTTGAGAATAGACAATGAGCGAAGACTCAGTGGTTATATTCTTGTATTATGAACTCCTTTGTTGTTGTGCCTTTGCCTTCATGTAATGTTATTTTAGACATCAGTCAATGTGTTGAAAAGAAATAAAAAGGACATATGAAATTCTCGGATTAATTTGTATTTATTGCATTGATGCCTTGTAGCGATCCACCAAATATACATATTCTTTAACAGATAGTTTGTCGTAAACTTCATGTTTTTCAGACAATTCTTTATCAATTATAATATCCATCTGTGGGTATTTACTTTTATATGTTCCCTGGTAACAAGGCCATTCATTTGAGGAGAAGATGTTCATTGACTCTATATATTGTGTTATTTCAGAAAAATCTTGAAGAATAAAGCAACGATCGGGAAAGTTTTTAAGAAGGTTGAGTTTAATAAGAAGAGGATGTGATTTAATGGCAGCTAGTTTGAGGAGAAATTTTGATTTTAGGAATCTAAAGCGGTATAATAAAGGAGGAATATTGCATTCTAGCTGCATAGAAACAATGGGAGTTGTTTTAAAAGCACCGGTTATAAGGCGTAAGTTACTATTCTGGATTTTCTCTAATTTGTCTATTAGCTTGCCATTGGAAGCAAAACAAAGAAAACCATACTCAAAATGACTCCTTACCAAAGATTTATAGAGCATTAACATGACTTTAGGGTCTGCACCCCAATAAGTTCTACATAGGACTTTTAAAATGTTAGAAGCCCTACGAGCTTTGCATACTATATAATCGACATATTTATTCCAGGATAAATTATTTGTAAAAATGATACCTAAAAACTTCGCTTCTGTAACTACTGGTATTGTGATTTTGTCATAACAAATTCTAATATTATAAGATTTATTCTTGCCAAATATCATGACTTTGCTTTTAATTGCATTTATGTCTAAATTTAAATAAGAAAAATAATGCTGAAGTTTTTGCAATGCATTATTTAAAGTTAATTCAACATGTTTTATATTGTTTCCACTACAGTAGATAGTCAAATCATCAGCATATTGCAGGTTTACAACATTATCTAAAACAAAATTTAATCTGTGAATGTAAAGCAAGAATATCAAAGGACTCAAAATACTGCCCTGACAGGTTACTTTATATCTTGGCCCAATAAGCTTCCGGTTATGTTTAACATAAACTTCCCTGCCATGTAAGAAGCTAAATATCCAATTAATCATTTTTCCAGGTATGCCAAGAAGATTAAGTTGCTCTGTGAGAATGTTATGATCAACATTATTAAAAGCACCAACTATATCAAAAAATACACAAACAGTTGTCTCATTGTTATGAATACTTTTTTGAAGATCAAGATGTAAAGTGCTTATACTTTCACGGGCTGAATAGCCTCTGCGAAAGCCATATTGATTGGATGGTAATAAATGATGCTTTTCAATGTAAAATTCAAGTCTTTGTTTTAAGAGCTGCTCAAAGACTTTGCCAATACAAGAAGTGAGAGCAATGGGACGGTAAGAATCAGGATTAAATTCCTCTTTATTTTGCTTAAGTATTGGGATAAGGCAGTCTATTTTCCATTGAGAAGGAATTTCGTTATTTAGCCAAAGAAGATTAAAAATGTGAAGTACAATATTAAGAGATTTGGAGTTAAGTTTTTTAAGAAAAGTATAAGGTACACCGTCCAATCCATAAGCTGAATCTTTTCTTGAGGATATTGCTGATTTGAGTTCTTGATAAGAAAAGGGTTCTATTAGAAAACTGGTTGTGGAATTAGAGTTGCTGTCTCCATTAAAGTGTTCAGTCATATAATTATCAACATAGTCTGGTGTATATTTATTTAAGAATTCATGTATCCAATTACTATTGTTGTTACTCATAAATTTGCTATAAGTGAAGGTTTTATTAAATTTTTTCATATTATTCCAGATTATGGATAATGGAGTGGTTCGATTAAATGACTCACACAGGTGGGCCCAACTAGCATCTCTTTCCTTCTTCAAGGTAATTTTTTTTAAGGCCTGTAACCTTTTAAAATTAAGGAAATTAGCTTCAGTAGGATCTCGTTTAAATTGTAAATATGCTTGCCTAGACACTTCAACAGCTGATCTACATTTTTGATTCCACCATGGGAGGTGAGCTCGAGACTTCTTTCTATTGCATGTTGAAAATGGTCTGTTACGTTTTTGATGTATTGGTAAGGACTTTTCAATTGCAGAATGTAGTATATAACAGAATTCATTGTAGCTAGCTTGAGGATCCAAAGGATTTATTGTGTAATTATTAAGTGCACTGTCAACTTCATTAGAATATTTATCCCAGTTGACTAATTTATAACTAGGGAATAAATGTAAATCATTACCAACACTGTTATTATTGTTGTTACTATTACAATTAAAGATAATTTTTGTGATTACAGGTAAATGATAGCTACCAAGCGGATCATCATGAACAGACCACTCACAAGAAAGAGCTAATGTTGGAGATACAATAGTGAGATCTAAAGCATTTGGACGCCAGGTCATGGAGCCCACAGTAGTTACCTGACCATTATTAAGTAATACCAAACCATTTTCATCAATGACGTCCAAAATGTCTCTACCACGTGCATCAGTAGAGTTACATCCCCAGGAGATGTGATGTGCGTTAAAATCACCAGCTAGTATTAAAGGATGAGGAATACTTTTAATGAATGAATCCAATTTATTTTTATTAAATCTAGGAACTGTATGACTAGGGCAATACATACTAACAATGCTGATGACATGACCAGCAACATGCAATTGAACACAAATATTTTGTAAAGAGTCATCAAAGAAAGTATTAAGTTTAGAATATTTAATATTATTGTGAATGAGAATGGCTACTCCATTATGTTTATTACCAGTATCATTACGCTCTATTTGGTATCCTCTAAGTTTAAATGGTTGTTCTGGCCTAAGCCAGGTTTCAGATAAAATAGCTATATGTATGTTGTTATCTAGTAGAAAATTATGTAAAAGGAGTTTATTACATAGTATACTTTGTGCATTCCATTGTATCACGTTAATGTCCATAATTAAATGTTGTTTGAATTTTTATTAAATGTTTCATTTATTATTTTTTTGATGCTACTAGAGCTAACATTTTCTTTATTTTTGTGTAAAGTAATGATCTGTATGACAGATTGAACGAGCATGTTCATGAATTTATCTGAATTTAGAATGTTTTGAAAGTTGTCTGATGAAGAAAGAGATGGAAAAGATTTTTCGTTTACAATATCTGAGTATTTATATGACATGGCCTTTTTTTTCAATTCCGTGATTTTTTGTTTTTTAACTGGGCAGACAGAAGATATAGCAATATGATTGCCTCCACAGTTGTAGCATTTTGCATTGGCTGAGTCAATGGTACACATTTTAAAATTGTGATTTTCTGTGCAGATGGAGCATTTTTCTGTATTTTTACAATATTTAGCAATGTGTCCATACCTTAGGCACTTTAAACATTGTTTTACCGGTGGGACGTATGTATTGACCTCGTGGCGCCAGTGATCCAGGTAAACATGGTCGGGCAGCTGAGTGGCTGAGAACGTTACGGCCACAGTCTGCGTCGGCTCCAACTTCACTGCACCTCCAGTTCTTACCCGTCGCATAAATCTTCGAACTTGTATGATGTTCCTGGTGCTGGCCAGAAGAGAATAAATTTTCTTGTTAGACAATTGTATGGGGACCCTAGTTAGGACCCCAGTGGTCTCCGTGGCAGAGGCAGGTATAGAGGTTTTTAATTTATGTTCTGCAGTTAATTTACTCCCCTGGAGGAACATGTTGGCATTGTTGGCATTATCGAAGACAATGCCGACTTTAAATTTATTTATGGTGCGTAAGTGTTGGACGCCGCTTATACAATCCCTCCGGATTGCGCGCGAGATGCCCATTCGGGTGCCTTCGGTGATTGGTTGGTTATCTTCAACATGTGAAAGGAATACAATGTATTCTACATAACCAATACTGCTATCAGGATACTTACTTATGTAGTTCGGTGCATTATATGGAACGTAGTCCAGCTTTTCATCAATTGACGACGACAATTGACGTCATCTATGACGACTCAAGGAACATCGATATCTCGCTTCTGATCGCGCTCACGGTATCTCGGAACGGGTTTATGGACGCTCATAGCATCGTATCTCGGAACGCACTGAAAACCATTTGCTGTCATCTCATCATCTGTCATCAATCAATGTGTCAAGTCAAGTAAAACAGAACTATTTAAACGAAAATAAGTTTTTTAAAGTTTATTCACACAACCTAAATAATTGTCCTGACTAAATTTAAAAGGGCTGTGATTGTTTTTTAATGTTACCGGTTTTGCGGTCTACAAAGCAAACAAAGTCTGTAAACTTATATTGTCACTTACGGGATATCCAAATAATCACGGAAGATATCCCGTAAGTGACAATATAAGTTTAGTTTTAAACCGTGAAAGCCTAAAACAGTGTTTTAAAGTCTGTAAAGTAATGGTTATCATGGACACAGCGGGAGGAGTTGGCAGCTTAGAAGAACAAGCTCTCAAAAGAAAAGAAAGACTTAAAAACCTTAAGCGCAAGAATCCTACTAGTGAGAGTAGTCCGAATGATACGCCCAGTGAGTTCGTACCACTTCCCAAGTAAGTATTGTTCTAATTGGCTTAACATTGGGGTTATGTTTTGTTTGTGATAAACACAAACATCCTTGCTGCGATTATTATTATTAAAAGTGTTCGAGAAATAATTAACTACGTATCATCACCAGGGTGTCCTCATTCTGGAAAGTCAGGGAAGCTCTAGGTGGTCAGGGAAAAATTGAGACTGCTCTGTTCTGCACTGCCTCTCAAAGTTTCTAGTGATTGTAAAATAGAGGATATAATATATTCAAGCTCCAGTCCAATTTTCCCAGTCTTCAGACTGGAAAACTTGCTTTGCTTGGTCTGGCAGTTCTTTTTTACTGAAGTCAACAAACTTACTTTTTCTTATTTCCATATGAATCAAAGAAAACACATTGTCTTCACACACTCTCCAACACACTCACATGATTTAAGAAAAACCAAATTGTATGAGCCTAGGCTAGGGTAATCAAAGAGCAGTTGAGTAGGGTGGATCTTTATTTAAATGTGTATAGTTTGTTTGTATTTAAATGTTAAACTGATTAGAGTTCAACTTGTGTATTCAAAATCAGAAATAGACACCCAAAACTGATGTGATCAAAAATCAAAATCAAAATATTTAATTTCACATAGGCATAGATGGGCACTTATAAACCATCGAAAAAGGTGCACGGTTCTCCTTGGTCGATTCCATGGAGAAGAACTGGAAAGAAATTCCATGGTTACTCTTTTCTTATCATTTGGTGTTACAATAAAATTATGTTACAGCATTAGTACTTTAATATGGATGGGAGGACAGCGTAGGCCCGACAATAGGTTGTTGCTTACTATACAAAAAATGTAAAACAAGATAAATAATTAACTAAAGTTAAACAGCACCTGGGAATCTACAAAGCTTACAATGTTCACTCATTCACAAATTAATATGAACTAACTAAACCAACTCATGGAAGTGTTTAATGTAACAGTACCCAAACTTTTTTGACCATTATTTTCATAATTACAGACCCAAATTCAGAAGTTATAAGCCACAGGATGAATCACTTCAAGAGGCTAAACTAGAGGATGCAGAACCTGCTGCCGTAGAGGCTGAGGTTAAGGATTTACTTGAAGCAGGAAAAGAGAAGGTAAATTGATTAATTAATCTTTGTCCTCCAAGGTATACCTACAGGTTTTACCTATATTTGTTGAAGGCGAATATTAGAGTTCATTATTGTATGGCAAACAAGTCAATGACCTAACATTATTCTATAAGGCCTTATTACATTACACAGTTTATCGGGCCCTGCTTGCAGAGAAAGGGGAGTGTAATAAGAAATCGGGTGGTTGAGTGGTCCCGACCACCCTACTTCCCTGCCGCATTGCCGATCATGACCGATAAATTTAGTTATGTAATAAGCTCTTATGTCCATTAATTTAGGGTCGGCGCAGCATGTTTTCTTCTTCCATACTTCATCATCTTATCAGAAGATTCCCTCCTTGCCATCATCTTTCACACCGTCCTGTATTGTTTCTTTGGTCTTTCCTCTACTGTATGGTCATCAAAATTTATACTAAAAACTTTCCTCACGACTTTTCCTCATTCTTCTGCATTGCATGTCCATACTAAGATTTTCAGTCACTGTCTAATTTTATCCATTAGCATAACCCTACATATCCCCCTTGGCATTCCCAAATCAATGACCCATTACCTATCTGAATGGGACATGTGTTCCTAACGGAGTGTCTTGCGTGACACTGTCCTGCTTGAGCGACGAATACGACGCGACGCGACGCGACACGCCACGGGTATGGTAATAGTATTAAGATTTCTATGCACAAGCTCTTTTAAAAAGAGCAAATCTGCAAGTTTTGGTACTTAAGTACTTACTTACTGACCTTAATATTATTTTTGGCTAAGGGATATGTTCAGAAAGAGATGGAATGACGACTTTGGCCCTGCTGTGAGACACGACAGGCTCATATCAAGGATATGTTTCCAGAGAACAATAAATAATCACTAATGGGCATTCTTTCTCTAATTACAGATAGTTTTACAAGACCTGGACATTTCAAGCTTAGCACCAAGAAAACCAGACTGGGATCTTAAAAGAGATGTGGCCAAGAAGTTAGAGAAACTAGAAAGACGAACACAGAAGGCAATAGCAGAATTGATATGGGAGAGATTGAAGCAAGGTAATGAAGATAACTTAGGAGCTATGGTCACCATGACTGATAACAGAGCTACTGAAGACGACTGAACAAGTTTTAATCCATTTGATGAAGTATGAACAATGTATTCTAAATTGTATGTAAGTAAAACCATTAAGAAACAATATTTCTTTTTCATTGGACAAAATAATTGTTTGGATGTCGAATTCACTCAATTCTTACCAATTTAGAGCAGAAAAAAAACTAGTTCTTTTGTTACTTATTTATTAAGTCTTCATGCACAAAAGTACATAGGCAGACTTAACACCCCAAGGCACTTATCTGGGACATAAATAAAACACAAAGATGAATTTTAAAATGTTTTTTTTTTTGCTCAGAACTTCAATTTCACACACTAGCAATTAGTTTAATATCACAGAATACAATAAATAGTGTACATTTGTATATTCCTTGTTAGAAACAAAATTAACTATCTCAGTCATCAAAATTTATACATTAAAAGTAGTGGGTATAATAGTTATGTCTAAACTAGGGTTAGATAAAGTATAATTATCCTGTGTTTGTGTTAGAATCAATTGACTTGGCAGCCAACAATCAAAGATTTTCCACACTTGTCCACCCGATGTGTGCTTGAAAGCTTATTCAGTGTTAATGATGACTGACCAATAACATAATTCACTAAATTCACAATTTGCTAATAAACACAGGGTGCTCAAAATGTTTACACAACTTCTGGGAAGCATACAAATGGCAACAAACCCACACATCTATCTAATCAATCAAACATCCAGTTCTAATAAACAAATAATTATGTAAGCATGTACTTACATTTCACATAAATATACTATGCAGAGTACTTAATCCATTATTAGTTATTATAAATATGTATTTTCTTAAAGCACAGTTCATCTTCATCTGATACTTACCGACATGCAACAAATATTAAATTAGTAACATTGTTTAGTAACAAGATCAAACTACTCTAGATGACATAAATATACAAATTCTAAAGCCGTATACAGACTTTGCGAGGCATGCGCCGCGAAAGCAAAGCCTCGCAATGTGCCTTTATATTCGTGGCGAGGCATGTGCTAAAACGTGCGAGGGCGGGCCAACGTATGTCGGCAAATGCAATTCAAGATAAAAGTGCCTTAGTGCGAGCATTACATTAGTTGTGGACGTAGTCGCGCATGCACGTTTGAGGTGTGCGCCGCGTCCCTGGTTCAATCCATGGTCCGGAGCGAGACGGAATGGGAAGCCGTCACCTCCTTCTGCGAGCAGTCATGCTAGCGAAGGAGGTGGCGGAACGAGAGAGGGAAAGAGCCTCTTCCCGGCCGCCGCGGGAGACGCACCGGGCCACGTGGTGGCTACCGGCCACCGTAGATGCGGGCCTGTGGACGGTTGGCTATGGGCTAGCTAGCCGTCCGTCCGTCTAACGACGACAGGCCGTGTCGACGGCGCGTTCGTCTTCCACGTGCGCCTCAAAGAGATGTCAGCATAAGGGGAGGGGCCCGCAAGGGCCGAAGCCTGCCGGGGTTGCGGGCTTGTTCGAAAGAGATACCGCGGCCCCGGCACATAAAGGGCGAGGAAGGAGCATGGATGGGTTTTAGTCAGTAAAAGTCTGACACTCCCTCCCGCTCCGCCCAGAGAGTGAGAAGTCATTTGATGATTTCCCATCCTAAAAAAAAAAAAAAAAGGTGTGCGCCGCGTAGGATATCCATGCACGCCTCGGGTCAAACAGCGTGCAGCGCATGCTCGGGCTGGTCCAACCGACACATCCAAATGCAATGAGCCGGCCGACACACGCTCGCCGTACACTCGCGTATCTGTTCGTAGCACATGCCTCGCAACAAACATTAAGAACATTTGCTTTGCACGCGATGGCTCGACCCGAGCATAATATGCTCGGGTCGAGCCATATAACAACATATTATGTTGGTATAATTTTTCAACACGCACACCTCAAACAGAGGCATTCGTTGGGCGCCGTTCGTGGCGCATGCCTCGCAAAGTCTGTATCCACCTTAACAATAACAAAATATAAACCATATGTAGCTGAGTAGTCAATGGTCTTAAGATTATCACAAGCTAAACAACATCATTAAAGTAAAGCTGATGGTATATAAGGCTGTAGGAACTATACTATGAGCATTGTTGCGGCCCTTTTTTCTTCTGGACGGTTTCAAAGTGGTGGTTTCTTCAGGTTCTTCAATCTCATTGTACACATAATAGTTGTTGTCAATATTGTAGAACACTACTCGGTCACCGATTGGCTGTATCGGCCTGAAGTTGTGAGTTATTTTCCCATGCGAAGATCTTATCTCTCTGAATGCCTCTATCTGTGAACATTAAAACGTGTCTAATTACCATGTGCCACGTGACGCATACATGCATGTATTGTACATAAAGGTATGTATTGTATATAAGCGGCTCATAATTCACGTCTAGGTATTCCCATGGATGCTTACTGAATTGCTCATTAGCTAAGTGTGCAGTTGTAGTGACTTATTAGGTCCTTTCGCTTTCTAAAGTAAGTAAATGGCTTAACAGTCTATTTGCACCATACAATTGCCCGAGGGGGTAATATCCGCAATTGCATTACAACTCTATTTAGAAAATAATGATAGCCATAATGCACCTATTTCACAAAGTGGTGGTGTGGTAATTACTATTACTATATACTCGTAGTACAACATACGTCTTTGTTTGCAACAATTGTGGCAAAATCGTAGTATGAATGAAGATCATCATCATTACTAAATGTTCAAAAATCAAAATCAAAGCATTCATTTCAAGTAGGCCAATTACAGGCTCTTTTGAATTGTCGAAACAAAGATGAAAATTAAATGTAGCTACAGTCCCAGTCACAAGACATAAAAACTGTGAAAGTAGTGTATTTGCCCATTCCCTAGCATCTCTATGGAGAAGAACGGGCAAGAAACCCCATGTTATAGCCACACAAAGCTATATTTCCGTCTTTTGACGCATCAATCCTGCAAAGAGAGATTTGGATTTCCGGTCGATACTGTTGAATAAATTGGCATGTCCCAGAACCGAAAAATTCGAAGACATAGGACATCCACCAACCCTCATAGTAAATTACGACCTTTTCGCTCTCACGGAAGTAGGACCCCCAGCAGTGGGACATAACAGGCTGACAGACAAAAATGAAAAGCAGTAATTTCTCACCTGTTCATGTGTTAGCCTGATCGGTTGCTCGAAGTCAAGCCAGATGACGACTTCGGAGCAGGGCGGCGTGGTCAGCGACCCTTTGTACGTGAAGTATCTCTTAAGGTCGTAGGGCAAGATGTTCAGGAACGAGAAGGGATGGCTCATGATGACACTGGTGTGAGGTTCTGTGACGTTCACCAGCGCTGATGTTATGTCGTCGTAGGCTGGATGCTGGTGACGATCCAGCTGGAATGGGGAATGTTGGGTTAGCTCAGTTCGAGTATGTAAGCTAACAATTGAATAGCTGTGCCCACGGGTCTATCCAAAATCCTCATACAACCTTTCAACTCTAATTTCGTAGGTCCAGGATCGTAGTAGGTGGCGTTTGCGAAGTTACTTCTTCTTAACACATGGGAGCGTGAGTGTATGTAACCATAAAATACACCGGTCAAATTATTGGCTTTCTTAGTTGGAAGTCCTAATGCGAAACTCCACCTAAATGTGTAGTTGGTAAGTTCTCTGGTTCTTCAGATTTTTGATTAGTCAGAATTGAACTTGCATAACAAGGATTTCTTAAGCGTATTTTGTGGTTGTAAGCGCTGTTTTCCCATCAAGGTGAGACGAATTTTCAATTGTGATCTCGGTGGCAGTAAACTACCGCCCAAGGTTCGTATTGTCTCATCAAGTTGCAAGTAACGTAAAAAAACTGCGCTCATGCTTGTCTAAATCTCTGAGACAATACTATCCGGAAACTACGTGGAGGAAGCTATATTAGTTACAACTCTACTACTTTACCTACTCGACCAAAAATACATGCTCAAAAATGAACAATGGCAGCTTTAAGTCAACACATCAAAAAACTGCCCTGACTATATCGTTATAGTGGTCTCAAGCGCGACTGCTGAGCTTCAAGCTCTGAGTTCGATTCCTAGGTCAGGAAAAGTGAGATTTAGTGTCGATCCTTTAGGAATCTCTCAGTAGCAGCCACGGAATCTGAATTAGTGCCCGGACTTCGCATTGTATGGGACTACAATATAACTGGCTAAATGTTAGTGTTACTAGATTAGGTAGGTAGTCTACCAAAACCTCCGGGAATTAAAAGCGTGAGGTTGTTTTTTTTTTTAAAAAAAATTGATGATCCAAATAAGTCCGAATTAGGGCTCGCAACAAAACCACTGTACCGTAGCTGTCATTCACTTTCGAACATTGACCGTGACTTCGGATTCGGAAGTCACGGCTACCGGCTAGCGCTCGAAAGTGATTAGGTATGTTCTATTCTAAAACTACGGTTGAACGCGCTGCGTTCAAAAGTAGGTCTACAAAAAGTGCAAAAAGAACTGTTGCTATATTTAGCACATTCCTAATCAGTTCAAACAATGAATTTATAGTCGTACGCATCTTATTTTGATTTGCGAGAGCTGAAAGGCGGCAGATTGCCAAACGTGATGAATTGGACGTGAAATGCATTAGGTAAGTACTTATCTACCGGTTATCATATCATCACATTTGGCAACCGACGGACTACTATCGATCAATGTTATTAATTTGCACGTGCATCAATGCTGTGATAAGTTGAGACCTAGAATCTGTTATGTTTTAATGTGGCATTAGCACCTATAATGCACAGAGCTGAACAGACTTGATATTCTTGCAGATAAGAACGTCAAAAGGCAGATATTCTACATGATGAATATTAACCTAGAAACGTGCACGCCCGCGCATTCACCTACAATTTTGTCATCTATTTGTGTCATTCGGCGTACAGGGTAGACGCTTGCTTGTTGCATATATGTGACTAAACGGTCAAAAGTGTATGACCTACCCTTCATTTTGAGCTGAAAATAAGTACGAAATATAGAAAAGTAGTTTGCGAAAAACGAACCTCGTAAAAGAATGCGAGGACTGTAAGCCCGTCCGAATGTTTCACAGCCTCTGTTGCAGTCCCGTACTCCTCTTTGAAGAATACCATGTGCAGTTCCATCGGGAAACTGTAAAGAAAAAAGCAAAAAACTCAAACAACACGATTAGCACACATTTTTATAAACAACGGATGACTTACCTTGATATGCTCTCCAAAACTGGAGTTCAATATCGTCAATATAATATTACAAAATCACGATGCTTAAAATGTACCTTACACAAGGTATTAAAATAATATTTTTTTGCTCAATATTTTGTACAAATTACAATCAATCCTTGTTTGTAAAGGACTGGTTTATTCTGACCAGATAATCTGTTAATGTTATTTGCAAATGATGATCTCACCTTCTATGGTTTATCTTATCTTCGGAGCCGAAGGTGTCATTGTCTCCCCAGTGGAAGTGCATTTGACTGAATATGTAGTCACCGTCCAGAGGGCCCCCTCTCACTCGTGGATGTGGCTCGTTCTGCACCTCAATCAAAACTGCGGGAAAAACACCTAATATTAAGTATTTAAAGTTTATTAAATCGCGTAGGTATATTCTAAAAATCTCACATGCATTGTTGTATCAGTGTTTAATACCCAGATCGAAAATTTATAAATATCTGTAACTGTCTATAAATGCTAGCCCCTATTAGGTAGTTAGGTACCTACATAGGACGTGATATGATTTTTTTTTATTGGTAAATTGTGGCACCTCTACAAGGCTACAGTGGTCTACTTTTTCTGAAAGAGCAGGCGTATCGTGACTCGTGTTATTTATGTCGTCTCCCAAACTTTGTAGCAACCTTTTGCTACTGATGTAGGTACCTAAGTAAGTAACTAGTCAAGTTTCGTCAAGTTATTTTGAACCCTGACCGATTTAAACTTGAATCGTGATAGGCGTGAACTTCGGTTATCTTTTATCAATGATACTATTTATACGCTAAATTTAAAATCAATAAAACAGCTACAAAAAATACAATAAAAATCAACTGAGAGAAATCGTCCTAAACCTGCAATAAGTTTGCAGAGCGCTATCGAAACCTTATTATTGTGAAATAAAACGTCTATTTTATGGGGTAACGATGAAATAACCGTATCTAGCTTTGATTAGAGAAAACATTGTGGAAAACATGTTGATCTGACAGAATGTCACCGTTACCTACTCACAGTCTAAATATGTATAGTAGACAAGCATCATTCAACAAGGATCTAACCTGAAACTCCAATAAACGATAACTGGGTAAATTACTGTCAGATATTTACATAACAATACATTTAATAACCAATTCATCAAAAATGCAACAAAAAGAATGACTATACAGCCATACATCCCATCGGATGTTAGTCATGCATCAAGTCATTTTAAAGTGGGTTCAGCAGCATACAATCATGTGTATGTTAAGGAGAAATAGGAATATGTACGTTAACATCATCCAGCTACAATGTTGTTTTAAAACAAGTAATTAAATTCATGATCACTCTTCTAGTAGAAATATCAAAAGATGAAGAAGTTGATCATGCACTTCGTCACTTCAGTCCTCCAACTACAAGAAATGCGTAGGTACTGCAAACACCACCGGTTGCCTTGCACGAAATCCTCGGAAAATCGTAGAAGCCTAGGCAGCGGTAGTAAACGTTTGCTTATTCACTGCTGGGAACCATGCCTATTCGGCAGCACAATGGAGTATTTCGTTGTGCGTAAGTATACAAGTATGTCTTAATGTTTACACCTTCATGTGTGAAACCTTACCCGTGTGTCCATTGTTGGTGACGTGTACATCATCTATAGAGTCGTCGAAACCTACGAGTACAAGGTCGGGGAGTGTGACCTGCTTCACTCGGAGTACGTTGATGTTGATCGGGCTCTGGTGCTTGCCCGCGCATTCCCGGTACCGCTCGCCCCAGTATTCAGGACCTACAAAGAGAACAATTGTTTTAAGTTGTGGGAACTATGTTTCAGATCTCTTTTGTTATTTCTATCCGGCTCTTATTATTGCGTTCTTGCGTAGAGCCCAAGTTATGTGGCAGCAAAAACTGTTCCGTTTTTTAACGATTTTTTACACGCAAATGTCTTATGTCTAGCCTTCATTTCGGCAGTGCGATAACTTTCAAAACAATTAGTTATCCGTTTTAAAAGCACACGCAATGCTATGACATTATTTATGGAACAGAACTAAAACTATAAAAACTGTAAATTGTGCGATATTTTTAGAACTGTAATCTAATCTAAACGCAAGCATTATATAATTACTTAGCATTAATTAAATATAACCTTGTGAATTGCATTCTGTTCACGAATAATTCAACAGTAATAAGTAGAGTTAATTCGAGCAAGCCATAAAAACAATGGAAGTATGCAATTACATTGTTTTTGGTAAAACAATGTGTACCGGGTTACATAATAGAATTATTGTGTTCATGCTGATTTGTTTCTAGGCGCAACCAACAAGTTAGGCCAAGGCACAGAATAGAAAACGGCCATGGGCCCGTACACCTACGCCCTAGGTTATTGTGGCTCCATCGCCAGATATTTATTTAACATGTACCTGCCATAAGCATTATTTCCTAAGACTACTAGTCTACCTAACCACCACATGAAACCCGGATCTGCTCTCTTAGCATTTAATCATATCATGATATGACTATGCATGAGTTCATGACTCTTGGTGTAGGTACCTACTTACAACTTCCATAATTATTATGGAAGAGCACCCAATCACCCGAGGACTCTATAGCCTGCAAACTCTCAGGGTCGTTTAAAACATTTTTGCAAAAAAGTTTTTAGTGGTTCACATGTGCTTATTCGTTCCCAGTGTACCGTCGTGATGTTGTGTTATGAACTGTTGTAAACAATAGACAGACATGAGATTACAGCAATCCCAGATTTATTGAGAAGTTCCGTTGCCTATCTCCGAAGTGGTTCATCAGATTTTCACCAAATTGAATTGAACTTGAAGAAAGTACTCTTCCAAAAACTATCCAAATCGCATCAAGTGTGCCTATAAAATTTGAAGAGTTCTCTCTTTTTCTCCGGGATCCTATTATCAGATCCCGATTTGATGATTATGGGATCACCTGGTAATTCAAATCGGTCCAACCATCATCGAGTAATAGGGGAACATACATAAAAAAGAATTAAAGAAAATGGTTCCGACGAATTGAGAACCTCCTCTTTTGTGAAGTCGGTTAAAAATGTGATAAGAGCTGAAATCTAGCTATATGGAGCAGGCACAGCTCGATTTCGTTACCTATAGCAGGAAGTACTCTGAGCCACCGCTTGCATTCTTAATAGTGGTTTTATAGTACCACAAAATAGTATTATAGTGCCTCTAAATTTCACTTAAATGCAGTGAAGTTTACCGGTAGTCCTACCACAGCTGCAGCTGCTTACGTAACGTGTATCGGGCTAGGAAATTGATTTCTGGTAATTAATAGCAGCAGGTGGTACAGTCGTCCTACACAGGTGTCCTACGGTTCTTGTGTGTTTCCTACAATTTAAACGGAAGAAACACAAATAAATCTTTCAAATGCTTCCTCTAACCTTTCTAATCCCATGGATCACAGAAATGGTTTGATTTGTAGCGCTACTTTGCAGGCAGGTAGTAATTACAGGGACCTATCTAATATAATTATTTTAATCGACATCAAAGACGATTGTACAAAAAAAAAAAACGATTCACGACAGCGATACTTCATTCACAATTTATTAGAGCAAATAGTGAACGTTTACATTCCACCCAAGTCGCTGTGTGGTCTAGCCTCGATATACATATTTCTATTAAGTAGGACTTTAATTGATTCTTACCGATACTTCCATCGTAGCCGAACTCTTCGGCATGCGTGAGCTCTGTAACAAAACGAAAGAATAATTTTAGTGTTATAAAGCAGTTACAACTTAATCTAATATTTAAAATCTTCTTCTTTCTTCTTCTAATCTATATATAGGGTGTAAAACACCTCTTAACGAATACGAAAGGCACTTGTTCTCCTCGTCATTCTGATCATTTTTTTGTTCTACACTATACCTGGGAACCTTTTAGTTACGGAGATATTGGGGGTCAAAGTTGCAAGATTTTGATAAGTTTTTTTTTAAATACCACTTTTTATCGCATGAATTTTACTTAAAATATCTCTACGACCCCCGTACTATTCAATCCATCCATTCGCACAATGTTTTGAGCGCGTTACATTGAGTTATTACCACAAAACATGATTTATAACCTCAAAAAAAAAAGTTGTTTCCCAGCAATATTTTTGCGTAAAGTTACTTAGTTTGATATACAGAATGCTTGGTTAACGGCTTTGTGATGAGGTGAAATACACCCTGTATATAAAAATGAAACCCGTTTTCCGTTGTCACGACATAGCATGAAAACGGCTTAACCGATTTGGCTGATTCTTTTTTTGTGGTGTTTGTTATTGTCAGAAGGTTCTTATGAAAAAAAAAATGTAGCAGTAGGTAGGTAGGTAGTAGTAGTAGGTAGGTAGTAGTAGGTAGGTAGGTAGTAGTAGGTAGGTAGTAGTAGGTAGGTAGGTAGTAGTAGGTAGGTAGTAGTAGGTAGGTAGGTAGTAGTAGGTAGGTAGTAGTAGGTAGGTAGTAGTAGGTAGGGAGTAGTAGGTAGGTAGGTAGTAGTAGGTAGGTAGTAGTAGGTAGCTTTTTCCCTCTTATGTGACGCAGACGAAGTTGCGTGGGTCAGCTAGTCTAATATATAAAATTTTCGTGTCGCAGTGTTAATTACCATACTCCTCTGAAACGGCTTGACCGATTTTTATGAAATTTTATATGCATATTCAGTAGGTCTGAGAATCGGCTACTATCTATTTTTCATACCCCTAAGTGATAAGGGTTATCCACCCCTAGCATTTTTTTTTTACTAGAAATAATATATAGCAAAACAATGTTTGCTGGTTACAAATTAAAACTGACACGTGATGTCAAACAAGTTTCCAATAGAACCTTAAACTTAAATTTGTTTTTTCTTAGACGGTGTATGGGTATATGATTATGTACAGACAGTTGTCTTTCCTACATGATTGAAGATAAATAAACTATTGTTTTTTACCATTACAAATTAACAATACAGGACAACAATACATAACGAATGTTGAAACGATGAAAAACATAGCCTATAGGCGTGAAAAAAGAGGCGGAAATTAAACAAAGGGTTATTGTGTGACAATTTTTAACAGAGGAATCCACGACTCTAAGTCGATTGGAACTAAGAAGTAGGAAAGTAGCCCATCAATCGGCCTTATTATTTTATCAATGTAAAAAACTTGTACCAAGTACATACATAGGAATACTAGGTATTTAACGGTTGAAGCCAGTTCAAGCGTGTTTCGCCTTTGTATACCTTTAACAACGGAACATTGTCATTATACTTATTATCAAATGGTCCATGGGTTTCCTGAATACAACGCACACAGACAACCAGTTGATATAGGTACACGAGGGCTCTTGCTTTGATTACGGTCGCGTCCATTATAGTATGACGGAAAACCACTTCCGAAGGCAATTAAGTGCAAATGCATATGTAGGAAAGTCAAGAACATCAGCATTCATAGATTTAAAGTGTTAAACGATCTAGGACTTGGAAGATAGTCAATATATCCACGTTTACACTTCCTCAATAATCATATTCTGTATATGATCATCTGCCTGCACTTGCCCCATGTTCGTCGGGGTTGGATCAACACGTTTTTTAATTCCATTCTCCAAAATCAAAATCAAAATATTTTATTTCACATAGGCCTGGATGGGCACTTATAAAACGTCGAAAATGGTGTACGGTTCGCGTTGGTCGATTCCATGGAGAAGAACCGGCAAGAAACTCCATGGTTACTCTTTTCAAATCACTTGGTTTTACAATATTATTATGTTTCATTACAGCATTAGTACTAAAGTATGGGGGGACAGCGTAGGCTCCCCTGTCAACCGTCAAGCTATTATTTACTTAGGTCTTCCTTTCCTTACACAACCCATTCATCGTTTCCTTGGACTTCCTCTCAATCTCCATCCATAATAAATATATTCAACACTCTTTTAGTCACATGGGAGGCGTCCCTCCTCTTCACATACCCAAATCATCATCTTTTGTCTATGAATATTTCTGCAAGAATAGAATTTCGCAATTGTATTGACTGTATGCACCACCGTTATGATGCGTTCCAAAGGGAACCAGCTGAACATCTTATGGTCTGATCTAAGATTTCCATATTTGAGTGATTATTCGAAACAGTATAATAGGTTCTGTATATTTACCTGGTTTAGGCTGAATAAGTTAACTATTTTCGTTCATTTTTTTTAACATAGAATCATACCCTATTATTAGAATAAAATTTGAGGAAGAACTAACAAACTGCGAATTGAGGCATAACGAAAGTGTCTTCGAAACTATGAAAGTGCATTTCTCTCTGTAACTTTCCAGGTATTATTTTAAAACTGTATTGCTATCTTAACAAAGCGCCCTATATACCCAAACGATAGAGATCAATATTCTATTTATATCTTCAACTAAGACCTGTCCTGGTGACTTGCATGTTTCCGCTTTATAAGAACCGGTACCAGCTCGTTTAATCTTCTATAGGCTTCGATTCCGCATTTTATTAGTTTAAGGATTATGGTTAGCGATGCTACTATACCATCTTCAGTGAGGCTTTCAACGTTTACAATTACAATTCCATAAATGTCGTATGTCGGAAGTCTGATACTACAATTTAGGAGCCTACTACTTCGATAGCATCAGTAATGAACAAGGTAGAATTTATCATAGCTTTAGTCCAAATATGGCGCTCAATCAAAACGGGATCAGTTCAGGAAGGAAAGGGTTTTGTAGAACTTTATGTAAAGTTGTTCAGGTGATAAGGATGTAGATGACCAAGCTGCTAAAGTTAAAAGATATCGCCTTGAAGAGTACGATGTCTTCTTAAGTTCTTATTCACCTTGTGCCAGCGGCTCAAGGTTTCAATCAATCTTTTTTTATTCCACCTCACCACTTTTTCGGCGACCCAGAGATGTTACTGGAGGCCGTGAATTATTACACTAGGAAAATTTTAGTAATATATATTTATTTTGGAAGCCGGAAGATTCATCGCAAGAAGCTTCCAGAAGATTAATCATAAGATAAAGCAGGCAGATAAGAGTCATGTGAATCCTGACATTGCATTGCCCAGTATAAAATAAAATATTCACTGTTCCATTACATTACACATTGAATCTATGTAAACATTAAATAAACTGTATACCGTAACAACTAGTGACGCGTGTCAAACTCATTGATAAAAATAAATTACTCGAGATAATAATAGCTTTAGCGACCTTTTACAAGTGCCAATGCTCATGGGCATGCGAGAGACAATTGTATAACACTTTGCAGCGTTGCAGTGGGTAGGTGTGAATCCTGTTATACTGCATGGATTAGAGGAACAAGGTCAACTGTGGGCATGTCTATGTGGAGCCACGCTTTCACTAACCAGGCTGCTACTTTTGAAAGTCCAAATATACATACAATGACAATATTGTTTATTATTTACGGCGTGCCCGATGTAAAGGATGAATGTCGTTCTCAATCGACATAAAAGCCAATTGTCTTATACAGTATGACACGATCGCGATGTGAAACGCTTCGTACGGTTTTGCATTGTTTTTATTCGTTAATTGGCGAGCTAGCGAAGGTCCCAGGAATCAGTTTGGGTGTACCATGCCTAAAGAAAATAGGTTTTTGTTCTATTGTGTTATATTACTGTTATGTGGCACTATTGTAGTAACATGGTTATTAGCTGGCCTTTGCGTTGGCGAGTGTTCAATGTTTGCCTTCATTATCAAGGAGGTCTGACCAATTTCAACGTACTATTAATTACAGGGTTGCTGACCTAACTATCCGAGGTTTGACAAATACAGAACTTGTAATAACTGGTGTTGAAACATCGGTATATAAAAAGTTTTAACGATGCTGTCACAGTTTCATGCTGAGGTGACAACAATGTTACTGATGACGGATTAATGAATGATAATTAAACTTTGAATAAGTGGTCTGTTTGTTTATCATATACCTATGTCTTGTTATACATTGCTAATTAGTAACAGTTATCGATTGATGCAAGCGATCAATGACCTCTTGATAAGATATGATCTGGTTTTATTCCTCCGTTTCTATAGCTGGTAACCAAGCTAGCTGTTTCTAAGGAGATATATTGAGAACTCAGAATCAAGAAGAAATCATAATGATCTGAGAGTGAGAACAACTATTTAACTGAGGGAACCTGAAAAAGTCAAGTTCCATTTGTTAAACTGACTAAAAGTCAGTTTGAGTTTAACCAAATTTGCCATTAACAAAACTGTCAAATAAGTATCACGCCTGCTTTAGGGATGAACTGAAGTTAGCCAGAGTACCTGAAATCTATTATTTAGACCTTCAATGGAATCATACATAAAAGAAATCATAACTTTATTTACCAAACAATTTGTTGTAGCGTGTGTAATTTTGTTTGATATTTCAACTGTAATTCCAGTAATCATACAAAATTGTCATGATTGGGTACCAGTTAACGAATGACAGTTTTATTTGCATTATTTTATGGATAATTTTGTTGAACTGCAAATGTTATGAGAACCAGGCTTGGAACTCGTTGTTTTGACTACGTCAATGCAGTAGTTAGTACCTAGGTACATGAATCAATCAATCTTTCGAGCACGGCACGGCAAATACCGTCATGAACCGTAGTTATTATGTGCCCTGCTTTATGTTGGGCTGTTATCACGAGACGCGTATTGGCATTATTTACGAATCCATTCCATTTTGATTTACCTACGATCGTGTATGCGACAGGAAATTCGTAGGAGACATGCATCTCTTTCATCTTGAAATGATATGTTCACTGATTCGGCAAATTGGTTATGCGAATAGAAATGAATACTTGGCGCGGCCTGCGCCGGCGCCGCCTCGTTGTTGCTCGGTATGATTGTTGGCATTCCCTGTTACTGCATTCTTGGGATCCCACAAATTCTGAAACCTGGCGTGATCATCATATGATATAGACTACTGGCAGTTCACCTTCAGCTGTCTCATTGACTCGGTCCTTCTTTGGCATACTCAAAGACAGCCCAATGTCCATTGGCTCTCATATCTTCACAAGATTTGCGAAAGCGCTTCTTTCGGCAATTACAAGGTCTCGCTCCGGGGACAACTGGGTCAAGGCGTCTTTTATCATTGATCATGATCTCCCTCAGTTTGTGAATGACAAACCACCTTCAACAGTGGGTACTCCTGAAGGTGGAATGATGTACCTAGACGCAATGTTCTACAATGTAGTGTCTATGTATGTATGTGTGTGTATGTAGTGTCATTTCCATTGCTTTCTCTAATGTGTGAACATTACACGGAGGTACATGACGTATCCGTTAACATTTGCGTCACGTATAGGGGTGATTAATAGACACTTATGGTTAAATATGACATATCAGGAACTATGTAGTTGTGACGTCAACTAATTTGCCACACGCCTCTAACCAGAAGGTCATCATTGTTTCAAACTATGTTACTTAAACGAGCAATTTATAAAAGTCATTTTAAATTAAGCTATTTTTTTAATGCATAATTACTTAATGCATTTAATTAAATTCGTTGCGTGAGGTTCCTGGTTCTCTATTTCATTGTCTATCAGTTCATCACATAAGTTCTAAGAAAGAATAATTTACCTATGTTAAAGAACCTAAAATAAAAGTAAAAGTTGTTGTCGTGGTGCACGACTTGACAACATTTTAAGATACAATTATCTCCGGTCGTGAAGACGACAGTCCATAAAAGTTGCGTTTGAGCAATCGTGACTCTCGAATAAGACAAGAATTTTTCTGGAATCGTCCCCTTAAACTGGTCATTAAATAACAACTCAATTATCTAGCATAACGATCAATGTAAACGATACAAAGTAATAGAATTCTATTACCATAGATCTAGTTCTAATTGTGTCTAACACTTGCAGCAATTAATTCTTGTCATAAACCACGATATGATATATGTAATTGTTTCCGTAAAAGGTAGGAACTATTAAGTAATCTATGGCGGAGGTCCGTTAGCCAAGTTCAGCCGGCGATGACCTCTACAAGTGCACCACTTACAGAACACCTGATTCGCATACAGATGAAGATAATTCTTATGTTTTGGTGACTGGCGACGCAGATTGTGTAGTGATGGCCCAGTGTTGTCAACAACATGTTTGAGTACAAAGAAACATGTGTGTAACTGTAACAATGTGAACTAGATTTCATAAACATTCTTGTGTTTGTAAGTGATTCATAAGATGATAATGCAATGTCTCATCATAACTTTCCTATAAATGGTGTTTATCTTTCCTTTAAATGGTTATCTATCAGAATATCTTTAAGAGGTGCATGTACAAATATTGCGCATTCGTCATCGAGGTAGTGAGTTTTCTTCTTATTGATTGTAGAACTCAATGCCACTTATGGTATGAGTACCTATGGGTGATTATGACGCAGAAGGTGTCACAGCTATATTAATTTATTTCTGTGCACAAATAATACTTAAGTAAAGTAAAAGGACAATTACACTGAGATAGAAGAGCACAAAGGTACTGTATTCTGTTGTTATTGAAAGAAATACCAATTGATATATTAATTTACATATCAATGCAAATACCACAAAGAAAAAAACAATGTCTTAGGGACTACGCACACTTATTCAGCTCTATTCAGCTTTTGCCCATAGAAAATTGTTCGCGACGCGTACGCGCGCGTTCAGCGCGTAGGTAGGTACAAAATCGTTTTCTATGGGCAAAAGCTGAATAGAGCTGAATAAGTGTGCGTAGTCCCTTACAGTCACAGCACATGTAAAGGAACAAATCTAAAAACCATAAATTACGTAACTCTCGGTGCGTGAGTCGAACTTGCACTTGGCCTTTTTTAATATGATCAATGTAAAATCCCTGCACACTTGATAATACACATAAGCTGGTTAGTGGATGTTTCGCTATTTTAAAATAAAAATAAAAACAAAAGAAGTTATTTTAAGTACTTATCTAACTCTAAAAAAAACGAGCATAAAAATCACGTATTCCGTATTTGTTATCCTTAATACTCGTGTTTACATAATATTAACTCTTTGTTACTTATTTCATAGTAATAGGTAATAATATAAAAGTATTATAAAACTATCACTCAATGAGCAATGAAGAGAACGATAGGTCTGTAACTATGTACTTAGTACCTACCGTACCTACTTATCGTTCTAGGAATTGTTTATGTGGCTAAGTATTGAAATTACTTATTATTCCACAGCAGATCTCTAAAAAGTGTATTTTATTATAATAAACGGTAACTACCTTGTTGTATCAATCGATTTTACTACCCCATGCTTTAAGTCCATCGTTTAATATTAATGATATCATAGCATTTTGAAGAAGTGCTAAATGTCATGGTAAAATGCAGGTGTTGGTGGTCTTCGCTCAGGTACTGGGCGTGAACTAACAACCCTAATAACAGGTGCACTGTAAGTGGAACCCTTTTATTTTAAATAGATAATGATACGAGGGTAGAGCCCGACTTGTCTTACAAAAATTTCTACTTATTTTTGCTGGCCGGTTCGTTCGCGTTAGGTCAGAAATTATCCCATGGTAACGTTTTAAATATATCCTATAAAATTCAGAGATAAAGTAGCTTTCCATCAGTGAAAGAATGTTTCGAATCTGATCAGTATTTCCGAAGATAACACCATGCATACAAACATAAAAAAACATTTCCCCATTTACAGTCAGAGCACTCACAACATACCTTAGTACCTCTACTATCCTGGCCCCTGGTATGATTGGATAATAGAAGGGGACCTTCTCTGATACAACGTACGTGAAGACAGATCATATTTTTATGTCAGCTTTCAATGCAAGACAGACCTTCATGCCACCAATGTAACTCCTGTAAATCAAACCCTATTGTTTGTTTCAATATAACAAACGTAAATATAAAAGCCGTGATTGCTCTTGGTTCTAGTCCAACTGACATAAATTCTTTTTATGGTCGGATCCAAGCGCACGACGCCAATTTTAGGTTTAATTATAACATTTAAACTGCATTACATTTAATGCTGTTTTGCTCATGCGCATGCGTCTGAATCAATTAATAATTATTTTGCACCAAAATATGTTGAAACTGAAGGCAATGAACGTTAAAGGAATTCTTAGCCAACAGACGATTTCAAGTTCTTTTGCAACAGTGCAGTTTTCGCCCACTTGCGAATCAGAATGTGGATAAACGCTTTGTCAACTAAAGCCTTAATAATAGTTAATGAATACATCAACTGACATTCAAAAAACTGTACAGCCTCAGTTTACTATAATAGTTATGAATTCACGTAATAGATATTATTTCGTAATTACAATACATTTACATATAATTATGTCATATTTACAACAATTTTGTTTCGTATAATTTAGGCGGTTGTCACATAAAAAATACTACACTACTTACTTATTTATGTATTGTCATTTGTTTTGATTGTAAAATTCCCACAGTCAGTGGCGGAAACTTTCAAAAACCATATTGTTACTTACTTGTCCAAATAAGTGTATATAGGCTTTTAAGTAGGAACTTCCTGCATTGTAAGAACTATCTAAAACCTACTATCACAACAAAAATTCTCAAGATGCATCATAGTTCATAGAACATGTTCATTATGTTCATAAACATAATGGTACAGTAGGTAATTATCTCGTACCCTATCTATATACATATCTGAAGAGGTATTATGCATTAGCATTATGCCAACTGACCAACGTTAGATCAAGTTGTACATAACAAGGCTATTGGCTGGGTTACAACGATTTCAAACCCGTTTTACAGTGCATTGCCGATTTACAGTTATTGTTAATTGAATAACGACTCGATCGTTATTTGTGTATCAACCTAATTCATTGTTTTGACAGCTACAACAAGGTTCATCAATTGAGAAATATAATTCAACTGCAGTTCAGTTGATAAAAAGGAAAATCCAGTAAAGGTTCAGTCACAACGGTGCGGTCAGATTGCGGAACGGCTGTTTATACCAGCCACAGACGGATTTTTCAGTGGTTCACTAGATTATTAATTTGTCAGTCTATACTTACGTCATGTGTTAAACCAGACTTAAATAATGTAAGAATAGGTATCAAAACCTATGGGCTATGCCTTCTCGTATCTGCTTGAGGCTCTAGCTCTTAGACTTTAGCTTTTGGTACCTACCTAAGCCGATTCATAAGTACATTCACTGCAAGCTCTTCACTCTCCTTCACTTTGGGTGAAAATAAATTCCGTTTGACATGAATATTTTCTTAGGGCGAGACTTGCCGACCGCACGTACCTACTTTCCTAGCCGAATTTTACCACAATATTGCCACTGACAGCTCTTGAACGTAGTTTAGATTTGTTAATTACGTTCAGTTTCAGTGGTGAAATTCAACGTAAAGTCAAAGCGGGTTCTGTGAATCTTGCCCTTAAAGTAGCAATCTTGTTTTCAGTACCTACGTTACAAAGACAATTTTTGAGCCCGGTATACATCGAAAGCTCTCTATTCCTACACCGTGGCACCGGGCCCAAAACACGTCAAAATTAATTTGTTTACCTAAAAGTTAACAACCTTCTGGTACTTAAATATCTACCGTTCACATTATTAAGTCCACCACAAATATTTTGACAACATAATAAAGCACCTTAAAATCATTATTGTTCTTATACTTGAAATATTATTTGTGTACCGAACTGTGAAATCAATGTCATTCTGTTATACCTATTCATACAACATTCATTATGGTACGTCTTGAAAAACTGTTTACGTTGTTCGAAAAAGTCCCTTTATTTTTTTATCATTATTCTGCTTATTTATTCTTATGTTATTCTAATTTATTCAGTCAGCGCAGCATGTCTTCTTCTTCCAAAACTTCTCTCATCATCACATCAGACATCTCTTTTCTTCCCATTTATCATCCCATACAGTCCAACTATCGTTTCTTTAGTCTTCTACTTTTACTTATACCCATCCACATTCATACTCAAAACTGTCCTCACAACTATGTTCTTAGTTTTACAAAAATTGTGCTACAAAAAGAAATGTTCTCCTTGGACAGGAAAAGTCGGGAGCGCCTACTGCCAATAGAATTTTGGTGCAATTCGAAGATAATTTTAATGGTTAAAGTATACTTAGGTATAACTCCACCAACCTATAATTTATTTGTTTGTAAAACTGAATAATTTGCTATTGTTCTATTCCGCAAATATGTTCATATATATCTAGATGATCTGATACCTATACAATCATCTTTTGTAATTTATTATACTTACTTACCTACTTGATGTAAGTATGTGGATATAATGAGGTGCCTTCTTGCGTAGATCTTATATACTTTTAGGCCATGTCGTATCTACCTATCTTTTTTTAAACCCGGATCCTTCTACTTGCCGGTTCTTCTCAATGGAATCGTGCACCGTTTTCGACGTTTTATAAGTGCCCATCTATGCCTATGTGAAATAAAATATTTTGTTTTTTTTTGAACCATGATTTATAAGAATTTAGGCAATCTAAGAAATACTTTCCTGTTTATTAGTTTCAAGTCAATTTAAAAAAAAAAAAAACAATAATTATTGAGTCTTTTCAATAAATAAGGGACTCTTAACGAAGCCGAAAGGGCTCTCCTCGTCAATGCGATAATTTTCTTTTCACCTCAGCACTTCAAACAAGCAGGTTTTTTATAATTAAATCAAGTTGAAGAATGTTGAAGCAAAAATACAAAGTTTATCATGTTTCTACTTACAATATTTATAGTTTTAACAATCTTTAATATTGAAACGGAATAGTGAGTGTAGTTTCAGAACGCATTAAAAAAAATAGCGGGATTCATTTTTTATTTTATATTCTCTGTTACGCTAGCAATGATTAGGTAAATGTAAGCTACGAGTAGCTGCAAAGTACAATAAAATTGGGATCATAAAATTATAATAATAAATAAATATGAGTGAGTCCAGAGACGAAGTCTGCTATTTAACACCCGAAGAAATGAAGCATAATATAATGCAGAATTAAATTTCCTGCCTCAAAAGTCTCGCGGTAAATATCTGTAAGTAAATTATTTAGTAATAAAGACCAAAAACATGAGCAATGCCGGCCGGGCAGGAAATACACTATGTCGACGAATATATCGACCTGGGCCAGCTTGTTTCCTTCAACAACAGACAGGACAAAGAGATAGAGCGTCGAGTCGAAAATGTCTGGAGGAGCTACTGGTCCATGAAAGCATTTTAGCGCAAAGCTCAAGCTCGTCGACATGTGTCTCCTGCCTATCCGAACCTATGGCGCTCAGACTTGGTCTTTGACTGAAGCCCAGAAGTCCAAACTCAACGTTTGCCAAAGAGCGATGGAACGTAGCATTCTAAATATTAGACTCTCCGATCGAATGCGTAACACCTTAATACGGTCAAAGACAGGTATCGCCGATGTTGGCAGTAAGTCTGCGAAGCTGAAATGGGGCTGGGCGGGTCACGTCTCTAGGATGGGGCCGGGAAGATGGGCGAAGATAGTCACACAGTGGGTGCCTGAAGACGGCCGTCGTAACCAAGGCAAGCCCAAAAACGCTGGCGTGACGATCTGGACTCGTTCTTGACGGGTTGGTCAGAAAGGGCATATTGCAAACAGGATTGAAAAGCCATGGGGGAGGCCTTTGCCCAGCAGTGGGACAGATCAGGCTGACATAAAAAAAAAATATATATATTTAGTATCATTCTGCACATTATTTATATCTCACTATGTTGTAGTTGTATGTATGTTTTGTATTGTTTAGGTACATGTTCTCGCTGCTGAGGTGAAAAGTTGTATGTGTTACACGAGACCAAAGTTATTTGCATCTCATGCCTTTGAGTTCCTCGCTACGCTCAGGATTCTAAACTAGAATCACTTGCTACGCTCGCAGCATAAACCCACTTTGCTCTCTTGTTGCACAAATAACTATTCTTTGCAATTTTTTTTTGCGCAGTTTGATGTTGACAGAATGATTGGTTGACGGCTTCGTATAAACAACTATGAACATTTACGAAATACGCATGCGTGTATGTTGTGTGCATTTTCATGTTATGCGTGAAAATGATTACCTTAATTTACTAATTCTCTCATTTCTTAGATTCACTCATGAAGTCATGCGTGATGCATGTTTAACTTACTTTTCAACACACTTGCTCATAAAGTGCCTCTAATTTCACCGCAATTAGGCACATAATGACACCTGTAATCAAACTGTGACTTTTTCATTACTATTATTCACAAGTGAGTTATAGGGTTTTTTTTTTAATTTTATTGGTTGAATTGCTTTGTTCTTAAAAAAGTTTCGATACAAAAAAGATCGCGTTCAATAGTACAAATAAATTAATGTACCTATTGCTTGCTCATTTCATGTAACTTCGTATCTACATAGATAATTTCAACTTATAAGTTTCTAAAAAATAAAACTTTCACTCAAATGTAACTTTTGTTTTCTCTGTAAGTATTAAATAAAACTTTGAATTCCCCATTTCGTACGTGGATAAATCGCTATCCGCGAAAAGCCAAAAAAAAGAAACCTCATTCTTTTAGTCTATGGCCGATCGCCATTGTTAGATGCGCGCGCATAGGAAAACGGATTAATTATTCCCGCCATTGCGAAAAAAAATTCACAACTCGTTTTCACTGTTGAAATTACAGTTATTTATTAATTCAAATGTCTACAAGTACTAGTTATGAAGAAAATGATTTATTTTGTACACCGCCCGATATAAGATGTGCAGCCCTTAACGTTATCGAAAGTTTACTACCTGAAAACTCCAAAGTCAAATATCTATTTTAGTATTATTTTATTCTCAAGTGTGTTGAAAAACGTCGTATGATACACGTGTGTGTTGATGATTACCGTCCTCGGCTCTCTTAAGACCCTCGCCTAACGGCTCGGGTCTCAATAGCGCCTCAGCGGTAATCACCAACATTACACACTTGTACCATAATGTACTATTTATGTATAGGAACTGCTGTGATGCTCAGATCTGTAAGCGAACAGCGACCGATTAAGCAGCAATCACTCGACTTAATATATAAATATTTTATGTAATGTATTAAACACTACTACGACGAATACTTTGTTGGCCGAGTGGTCGTACCTAGGCGTGACTGCTAATAAAGAGGTCCGGGGTTTGATTCACCGGTCGGGCAAAACGTGCATTTGGTATTTTCATCAGGAATTCCTCAGAAGTAGGTAGTTAGACCTCTGCCTAACCCTCTAGGGATTATAGGTGTGATGATATGTTAATGTATTAAGCATAAGTAAAGATTCATGACGGTATGATTGATGATGAAGACATAACTTCTTTCATTCTTGATTAAACACTCGTATCATTCGAGACACGTGCTTAACGCCATGTGACATATTAAAATTAATGATTAAACGTATTGTGTTAGGATTGTAACCTGCCATAAGAATAATCCATTGTAATTTATTGGCTGTCATAAAACATTATAATATTATAATAATTAACCAAGTAGGCACGTCACTTGTCGTAACGGATGCGGAGAACTTGATTTTAATTAGAAATCAATCGTGATCTAGGCTAGGTTATTAAATACATGGCTATGTTGCCTATATGTCTTATTATCCGTAATTCGTTTAGCTATCCGTATAATTGGAACGTATGTATGTTGGTACTTGCTCACACTCGTGAACCATGTCCACAGATCAATTAAAACCAAGTTCACACAGAAGAGATACGAATAAAAAAACAAATAATTAGTGTTTTTATAGCAACGTAGCATGCGATTTTCCAACAACTATGTTACTACTTATTAATCGAATTATTAATCGAGACAAAAATTATTGATCGAGATACTCGTAGTTTAAGTATGCGCTCACGGATTTGTTTTTTTCTAGCATTGTGTCCGATAGCAAGCAACAACTCGTTACTCGACGTCATGTCATCATCAACCTCCGCTTCCATGTAACCACAATGTTCCAAAAAAACATGAATAGAATCTCTAAGAACAAGTCGAATGGTTTTTTTTTAATACTTGACTACCACTGACCACACGGATCATTGACACGTACCTATTATAATCATGTTCCACCTTGTACGCTTTGGAAAAAGGATGCAAGCGAGCTTTCTGGTGCACAGATTTCTTATTTAGGAACAAATATAAATCAGTTGATAGCTATTCTCTCTCCGCTCTTCGTAAAATCAGGATCTAAATAGATTCATCACGAAGCCATCAACCAAGTATTCTGCACATCAAACTACGCAAAAAAAAAGGATAGGAAATTATTTTGGGGTGAAAAATCACATTTTTCAGTAGGACTCAATGTAACGCACTTAAAACATTGTGCTGATGGATGGATTGAGTAGTACGAGAGTCGTGTAGGTGTTTAAAGTAAAAATCTTACATTAAAAACCCGTATTTAAAAAAAGGTTGGAACTTAGACCCCCAATATCTCCGTAACTAGAAGGTTTCCAGACTGTTTGACTTTTTTGTTCCACACCATAGTGTGGAACAAAAAAGTAACGCAATGAACGGGAGAACATGTGCCTTTCAGTTTCTTTAAGCGGTTTTTTACACCCTTTATAAGGATTAAGCTAAAACGTTCTAGGTAGAGCTATAGAAAATAAATACAGGCTGGAACAAGACATATATGGAACAGGGAACATCGGAGTAAAACCGAAAGCCACGTATTCAGTACATCACTAACACCGACCGGGGTGTTCAGAGTGAGACGGCCTATCTGACCTCCACAAACCAGTTACTGATGGATGAGTTCAGAGTGATGTACTGAATACGTAGCATTCTGTTTTACTCCGATGTTCCCTGTTCCATATATATCTTGTTCCAGCCTCTATTTATTTTCTATAGATACCTAGTGCTCAACATAGTTGGAAAAAGGATAGGTTTTGATTGATTCTACTACTACTAAATACGTAACCGATAATGCATCGACATCCTTGGCACTTACATTACGGAACGCAAATAAATTAATAGGAATTAATATAAAATAATACCCAGTAGTTAGGTAAAGAGTGAAAACCTTTTAGCTGTCCAAACATAAGTTAGCATTTTCATAATCATCATTAATTTCAACATGGGGTATGTACACAATAGTATGACCTAAGTATATGACAGGTAAAAACGTCTCGTTAAGTTAATGAATAAGCAAACTTAGTAAAATTCAAGTGGGTTCTTGTATTGTTTGTTTCTTTGTTTTATTTTGTCCATTAATAGAACAAATGTGATTCAATAATGAGTAGGTGTATTAAATTTAATACGTATAAGTTCCTGCAAACATAATAATATACATACCTATTTACGTATTATCCTGTATATTAGAGAAAATGCATGTTTAAGAAATCATACATAATACCTATATACAATATAGTCTATATTGCCATCAGTGGCATCCATTTAACAACACATTTTTGTAAGTATAATACAATAGCAAGTACCTATACTGTAAGCAATATTGGCATTCTTAAAACTTGACCAGCTTTACTGCGGTTTTTTTTATCAGTAGTTATAAGCGACGCAAAAAATACCAACATATTATCTAGAATCCACTCAAGCAAACCACAAAAAAAATGGAGGCACATAAGGACCTATTTGCCCAGATATCTCCTTTAGACATACGTATTACCAATCAAGATTGTTGGTAGAAGGTATAATATGTACTTTGTACAGTAAGGTTCTTAACAGGTGTGTATCAGTAAATACATAATTCATCTCATATTTTGCTTCATTCAAACACTAATAAATAATTATTGACAGTATTCGCAATGTGAAAAGATAAGATCTATAACCATTGCATAGCTAGAATTGCAGTACTTAGGTAATTATATAGTTACAATAGTACATAGCTAGATGATTATGTTTACCTATGTGTAGGTAAGTACATAATATCAAAGTGATTTATCTAATTCAGCAGAACTCCCCTTGTGCTTGGACAGGCACTGATTACTGAATAGAGTAAAGGCATCTAGTTTCTTCAGTGTTATAGATACTTACCTACCAACTTAAGTTACCAGGCAGTAGTTAAGTGGTCTAGTGGTCCCAAAAGTAGAGGCTTAGCATGAGGTCATAGGTTTGATTCCCAGGTCATGCTTAAGTGTTATGTTTTGGGCCAAGTCATGATGGACGATAATTATGTGTCCGGTTGATGGAAATAGGCAAGCCCGTTATTAATGGGACGCCGAAATGGAGGTTTATTTAAACCTAAGTAAGTAAGTCTTTGCCGCTCTTCTTTTTGCATGGAATGGCTAGCATTAATTTTGTTTGTCAAGACAGGTATTAGGCTAGGCCGCGTTTCCACCAATGAGCGAAGATGCGTAATGAGGGATGTTTGTGAAACTAAACCAATCACGTAGCCAAAATAGCTCTAGCAATAGAAAGAAGCGATATTATTGGTTAGTTTCTCTGCTGGAAACGCAGCCTTATGATGACCCACGCTGGACCAATTTTGACTGCAATTTTGGATGGACACACGCACGCTTCCGAGCCGCTACCGAGCAACGGACAATGGATTGTGCTACGGCCGACACTCTGCTCGGACCCGGCACGGTCTAGCGTGCGTCATCCTTTAAAGGTACATACCACCTACCATACTATCGTATCGTTGCGTAACTAGCACCCGGAAGTCCGGATTCGAACTACTTAGGTAAAGATGTTTCCGAATTACGCGTGACATCAGTATTTATTACTTTTGGGGTTTTTATCTTCAGGTCGAGGTTAACAATTTTACAGGCAATAATACAAATCCGAAGCAAATCCGCATTTAATTTAATTTCAGCGTCAACTTTAATTTGAATTTGAATTAAGGCGGTCTATAATTCAAATTGAAATTATTATTGTACCTAGTGAAGGTTGCGGTAATCTGTTGGATGCGAGTCGCAAGGGACCGGTCAATGTGGCGACACTTGGGGGAGGCCTACATCCAGCAGTGGACGTCTTTCGGCTGAAATGATGATGATGATGTGGGGGAGGCCTTGTACCGCGACAAAAAACGATGCGAAAAATTTCGTGTACATAGTTTGCAAAGTACATATTTATACCTACCTGTTATGTCGCTCATAAATACTGCAAAATCGTGCAATGTACTAATAGGTACTTTTTGTGCGACCTTAGTTCGGTCATTCGGCAAAGATACGATTAAAATCTTCGATAAGAGCTATCTAATTATCTCAAGTTATGGGCCGTACAAAATTCTAGCTTACATAAGTATTGCGTCAACAACTACTTAGGTATGACTTTAGTAGACAAAAGTAATGAGGTAAGTAGGATAAGCAACAAAAAATTGTCATAATAAAAACTTAGGGCGGAAACCGGAAATCAGGGCCCCAATATCTATATAAATAAAAATGAATTGTTGTTCGTTAGTCTGATTAAAACTCGAGAACGGCTGGGCCGATTGAGCTGATTTTGGTTTTAAAATGTTTGTCGTAGTCCAGGGAAGGTTTAAACGGTGAGAAGTAGACAGGTAGGTAGGTAGTAGGTAGGTAGGAAAAAATGCATTGCAACGCATGCCGGGTACAGCTAGTGTATAATAAATAACTACTTAAGTACCTTTCTATATACCGTGCCGTGAGATAGGTAGTTACCTAGAATTGTGACTCTAGGTAGTGTTAGACGGAAGAAAACCGAAAACCTGCTCAATCGATACAGCACAGCATTACATGAAGACGCTATGTGGAACATCACTAATTTTACTACTTGACATTTGTATGATTTCGCGGCAAAAGTGTTTTCCAGTGATTTTATTTTGTAAAACTGCTTAAAGGATTAATTTGTTTGTATTAGGTCTTTTAATTACTAATAGTAGGTACATAATGGCAACGACTTCAAGATTTACGAAAAGCCTAAATATAAACCTGCGTGTCATCTCACGATTGCGTGTCTTTTGATGGAAGCCAGGGTTTACAAATTTGGCGATTATTCAGCGAATTGATAAATCGATACCTGAGTACGTGTTTCGATCGAATTTCAGTATCTTCACGGCTTTTAGAGTTGAAGGTTAAGAAATTACTTTAATTAATTACGTTACTCAAAAAACCGCTAAGCTGTAGTGGGACTGGCCATGTCTGCCGTATGCTTGAAGAGCTGTGGCTGTGGGCCAAAATAATAACGAAGTGGAGCAATTACACAGACGCGGTAGACCTGGCAGGAGATGGCGGACGAGCTAATCAAAACCAACGACCAGTGGTCCACGTTGGCCTTGGATCGAAAGATTTGGAGGTTGTGTGGGAGGCCTTTGCCCAGCCCAGGGATAACACAGGCTAACAGTATCAGTAGGAACAGAAATTAAGGTAGATATCGTGTCTGCCTATCTTAGTAAGATTCTTCCCGCGTTTTTTTCAGGGGTTCAACGAGTGTCCGAATAGAGTCCTTCCGTACTCAGTGTTCAAAATGTACCCATAATAATGATCTAGTAGTGGTGGAGTTTCGTTAGATTTTCACGTCTCTAGATACAAAATGATTTTCAATTAAGTAATTAAATAACGAATTAAAAACTTTACAGCATTTGTCAAATTGCTGGCAATAATGTTTACAACAGCATTTACTCAAACAAGTAAAACTTAATACTGACAAGTTCCTTCTCATTTTACGATTAGGTAATTTAGAGCCCTCTTACAGTCCACTAGCGCCGCCAATCGAAAAAATGTCATAACTCGTAAATAGAATCAAAAATACAAAATGTGGTCTATTATTACTGTAGAAAAGGCAATAACGTAATTTTATAACACATTGTCACCACTTGAAATATAGCTGTTTAGCTAAATCGTGCATTTGTAACAAAAACGGCCGTTTATGTTTTGAATGCACGATTTAGCTAAACAGCTATATTTCAAGTGTTGATAAGGTGTTATACAATTACGTTATTGCCTTTTCCACAGTAATAATAGAACATATTTTGTACTAGCTTCTGCCAGCGGCTTCGCCCGCGTGAAGTTTCAAAATTGGGGTTGAGTGAGAATATTATAAACGTAAGAGTAAACAAATATAATAATAACAAATCTCCGAACTGCTAAGCTATCGGGAGTTACACGTGTTATTGTGAGTCAACTATAAAAGATAGACATATGCTGTCTTGGGATATTTTTTATATAATTTTTTTTTTATATAATTTTATGTGGAATATTTCCGCTATACATGATTTCTATGTAGCTTTAACCATTAAGGCTGCACACGCGACGGAAGCTAAAAAAACCAAGTAACTTCTCCCGTTTTCCCAACATTTCCTTTCACTGCTCTGCTCCTATTAATGGTAGCGTGATGAAAAGTATACTATTACCTGCTCAGGAGTATGTAGAATAATTGTATCAAGTTTCGTTAAAATCCGTCGAGTAGTTTTTTTTTCTATAAATAACATACAGACAGACAGACACAGACAGACAGACAAAAATTTTACTGATTGCATTTTTGGCATCAGTATCGATCACTAATCACCCCCCGATAGTTATTTTGTAAATATATTTCATGTACAGAATTGACCTCTCTACAGATTTATTATAAGTATAGATTTTTGATTCTATTTACGAGTTATGACATTTTTTCGATTGGCGGCGCTAGTGGACTGTAAGAGGGCTCTTAAATAGAGTTCTTACATAAGGGGTATATTCTCTCAGCCAGGTGATTGCAGAAAAGTAGAAGTGACAGATACAACCAATCTGTGTCTATTAAGATCTATTGCATTATGCATGGAATGGAAGGTAACTTTAAAACAGATAGGTAGCCTAGGGCACTTTAACAACCGAGTTATGTAATCTCATTAAGCTGACTTATCGGATTAAGTAGATCATGTTAGGAAATGCCTATTAGAACAGTCAGTTGAGCCTGACTCTTAAACGAAACGTTTTAGAAGAAAATTTTGATTTCGATTTTTTTCTAAAATAGGTACATTAGTTGGGTTTTTTAATCACTGTTGAAGCTTTCACTGTTTAAAACTAAACTTATATTGTCACTTACAGGATATCTTCCGTGATTATTCATTATTTTGAGCTCCCGACATTTCGATGCTGCAAAATAATGAATAATCGCGGAATCCCGTAGGTAACAATATAAGTTTTGTTTTTATTTTCTTTTTAGGTGTCTTATTTTTTTGTCATCATACTGAACAGAACTTAGAACTGTCATATAAGTATGATTTTTGCTTTGTAACGAGAAAACTATGTAGGTATTATAGAAGATAGCCTTTTAAACTACCCGAGTAAAGTTAGTACTTAAAATTATACATAATTATGTATACTAGCGCCGCCCCGGCTTCGCAACGGGTGCAAACATCGTAGATAAACCTTCCACTTGAATCACTCTATCTATTTCTGAAAACCGCATTTAAAGTTTCGTACCTAATTAAAAAAATATAAGCGTACAGTCAGCACGAGCTTCTTCTACCAATACAATTGCAAAAAGAATCACGAAAATCAGAACAGTATACTCACAGAGAAGTCGGAGTACATATACTTAAATGAAGAAAAAAGCATGTGATACATAACATTTCCATTTTTAGTAGTTGATTAAAAAGAAACAATGCACCGACTTACAGCGGCAACAGCCCAGTGTTTATTATAGCCACTAAGATTTCCTGCCAGACTTTCTCTTCAGTATTGTGACGGTAAATACGTGTGCTATAATACATATACTAGATAATCTTACAGCTAGCTAAATACAGAAAAATCTGGACCACAATTACATAACTTTATTTCTAGAGAAGACATTGTTGAAACAATCCATTTAAGTGCACAAACGTTGGTAGTGAGCACTTTCGTTGCAAAACAACGCAGGCAGCACAAATTACTTTCCTTTTCTCATTTAACACCTCTTATTCGGCCTTTGGTTAAGTGATAGTAAACATTGCATCTGCGGAATTAAATAATAAATGACGTCAAGATATATTGTTCTTCCGGCTTCCAATGGACAGGTTTTTTTTTTGTAGAGCATGAAATGGAAGCATATAAAGACATCAATCAAATACGTAACTTAGGTCCTGATTGAGTATATTGAAGCCAAGCACGCTTTTTGAAGTTTTCTACTCAGAAACAGGCTAAAGGATATAAATTGAAAGGTCAGGTACTCACAGGATGCTGGGAACCAGGAGACACTGTATCACTAGCAGTCGTATTTCGCGATAATTTGGTGATTAAACCGCACGCGCGCGTTTTTTCTTGCCGGCCGGCTTTTTGGTTGAGTTCGAACTGATTTTATGTCTTCACGCCGTCAGATGGCGGGAGCGATGCGTTGTCCTTGTCCCACTTACAGCGAGTGCAAATGGCGGCAAATTTAAAGTAGGAAGGAAACAGGAAGGACTGGGATATCATCCAGAAGCCTGTTCAGGTCCTAAAGGACTACCGACTACTCACACTTATTCAGCTCTATTCAGCTTATGTCCATTATTATAGAAAACAACGATTTTGTATCAGACGCATACACACTACGCATCCATTCAGCTGCACGCGCGAGCTGAATAAGTTATAAGAAGAACTGCTCTGCTCTGTATCAATTTGTTGAGCCCAAGTTTGTTGTAATCATGCAAAAGTCAGCAATCGAAGAGTTTGTTGGTTTTATATTAAGGGAGTGGGATATGCTAACGAGAGGTTTTCTCCATGTAACTCCTCTTTGATGAGTGAATATAAACGTGCAAAAAAATATATGTTGCTTATTAGACTTTAAACTTTAATTATTACACTTGAAATAATTCTAACTTTATTATTAGGTACTATTTGATGTTTCGTAACTACTCCTAAACGGCATTATCTTTTGGTTTTTATTTTACACAAATATTTGCCGCTATTTTCTTCACAAAGTGTACAATTGGAATTTTAATCTAATTATTTATTAGGCTACAATTAAATAAAAACTCATTTTCACTATTTCGCCCGCTGTGACTGACGTAACAACTACTTTGTAGTGCAAGCTGATTAGAACATTATTCTAACAGTATTTCAAACGAAGTTTGAACCGCTATAAATAGAGTTGCTAATTTAGCAGATACCACAAGCCTTAAGGTGTTTGGGAACAAATTAACATATTAGTTCGGAATACCGACAGCGAAGGTGTAGCTGATGTGCAGCCATGCAGCAACGAGTCAACGACGCCGGCGCAGTATCGCTTGCATCATTTAAATAGAAAACGTCGTGTCAACTATCGCATCAAAGCAAACATATCGCAAGATTATCTATTAGGCAGGGATTCGTTACATTCTTTCTATTGTTGAAACCGTAGAACTATGTCATATACCGTTGTTAAACTAGCAAGATAAGCATGGATGATTTCTCGGGTCATTAGGAAAGCATGGCAACCAGTTGTGGTTGTGGCCCACAACCGCAACTTTTGACTTCAGAAGCTCTACCGACCAGATTTGTCCATAATAGCGGCTGGTCACTCATGGGACAAGTCGGCTGCGTCGTGGGTCGATTGCCCAAGATCTCTCTTTCTCTCTAGAATCGGTTACTCATGTCTGAGGATCGTTGTCAGCTTGAGAGTTGCATCTGAAACGAATGATCTGCCTCCATCTCTGCCCATCGCGTCTCAACCGTGTAGAGTTTGGCAAACGACGAGTCTTTGACTTATTCGGTCCATCTTGTTGGTGAGCGACCGCGCGATCTTTTGCTTTCGGTGTGTCCAACTACTACATTTTTTTCCATTTTCCTACCACACATAAGGGGAAGTCTTCCAATAACACCGAAAAGTTAACTTATGGAATTGTGAAAAGTGCACCCTGCTTGTCTTAAACTCCTAACCTAAGGACCCTACGTTGTACGATGAACATCGTAGCACTGTTGAAGAACAAACAGCCCGGCTCAAGCGGGAGTGAAAATCTAATAATCCTCTAGCTTTGATTACAGATCATCACGCGCATCTTGATAGAGGAAGAGACGTCAGGTCGAAGAAGACTGCGATGAAGTTGCGTTATTGGGCAAACAAGGGTATAGAGCACTCAATACTCAGAGGTTTGGAAGGAGCAAGGGGTTGCCTTTGCTCCGCTGAGGGACATTAATATAATGTAAGCATTCAAACTCAATAAATGAAAAATTATTTTCGTTAAGTTGCTATGTAAATTAAGGTGAAATCTTCATCCGAGTCTGAGTCTTAAAGTTAAGGATGTTAAATAGAGTTCTAGGTACTCCAACTCTCTGTTTCTCTCTCTTTTCCGTTGTTGGAATATTTGAGACAATGGAATATTTTAATCAAATATTCCAACAATGGAAAATTGACGTAAACATGTACGTAATAATCGTCAGCTTTCCTGGGTACTTACCTACATGTAGACAATAAACAATTATTTATAGTTATTAATACTGTTATAAATTTACCTTCTGCAAAACCTGAAAGAATAAATATGTCTAATGACGTACTCAAATTATTAGTATATGATTAATTACGTATTGTTAAACAAGTAAGGTATTCTCCACATATTTAACGTTAGGTTACCTGCACGTAGTTTTTTAATTCCGTAGTTCAACCAGAATTTGTGTAGTATACTGCTACTAAAAACCCGGAGAAGCTTGTGGCTAAGTAATAACAGCCGCTCGGGTCGATGGTCTGTGGATGGGTGACCACTTCTACATACCGAGTTTCCTCCGTGCCTCTGTTGGTCTCGGCCCCCGGCTGTCATTTGTCCATCTTTGACAGTCGTTACAGGTAGTCAGTGGCCTAAAAAGTCTGACAACCAGTCTTACCATGAATCGTATTACCCAGTATTAACCGGGTTGTGGAGGTCATTTAAGATCCATGTAAAATACCGGTATTCAGCTGCATCCGTTTAGACTGGAAGCCGACCCCGGGAAAAGGCTAGGCAGATGATACGAGTATATGCCACTAAAAAACCCGTTTACTGAAAAATCACTCTCTAATTAAATTCGGGATATAGGAGGTAAAAAAGACTAGGTACTCTTATTGTTGTATACGGTTAAAATGTAGCCTATGTTATTTGGGCCACAATAACGACTCGATTGACACCTTATTCATCAAAATCATCATCATCGGATGAATAGATTAGGCGATACGTACGGAGGACCAAACCTAAATACAAACATACCTGCTAAAATCATAACCCTTCTTTTTGGTGTCGCCCTAGTCGGGTAACAATAACAAGGTCTACCCACGGGTAACAAAACCATAGACTTTAAAACAGCTAAAACTAATTAGTACCAGTACCTATTAGTAGTGCAGTGGTTTAACGGATCTGAATATGAGTTTGCACATGTGTCGCGTGTTCGAAGTTCGAACCCAGGCACATTACTTTGTGCAATTTATGTCATCACCACTGCTCTCAAAACGATGAAGGATAACATCGTGAGAAAACCGGCATGTCCTAGTAGCACCATAAAATTCGGAGACGTGACCTCTTTCAAACCGCAATAGCTGCCCGCGTAGTGGATTAGAGCTAGGTACAGAATTCGATCCCGGCTTTTTTTCCAATCCCGGAATCCAGAATTAAATCCTCTAATTACAGACCGTTCCCTCTCATGTGGGAGGCATGTGTCCCAGTGGTGGAAACATTATACTTAGGCTGCTTTGAGGTTGATTCAGGCCGCGTCCAGAAATTTTACTTTAACTTATGTCTCATTTTTAAGAGTTTCTTTTACCTTTAATATGATTTTGTTTTTTTTTTTATCTAAATCATTTTATTTTGTCTTAAGCGAGATGAATAAATACTTTTTCTTTCTTTTCTTTGATTATGCTATGCAAATTAGTACCTTCCTATAAATGTATCTTCTTAGATACATTTATAGGAAGGTACTAATTTGCACTTTTTTATATCTACTTATTCTTGTAAGTATAGAAAGATCTATATTGAATGGTCGGTGTTAGGCCAACTAGGCAGTCGTAATAGCCAGATGCCAATCTGCCTAGTATTCAGAATATGACTCTAAAGAAACAGTGCCTAAGTGAAAAAGATAACTTGACCTGAATAATATTGTCACCGTTATATTTCCAGGAGCGGAAATGCGTCAGTACATATTGACACGTTAATCTCTTTATTTCAACCTTATCAGGGCCTAAGTATGAAGTTGTTAGAAGTATTAGGGGATTTCATGAATTTCCATGAATGTCGGATGCGTCAATTTTATTCAAAATACCATCACCGGGAATAAGGAAGAAAACTAAGTTAAATACGGTGCAATGTTTTTTTTATTGGTTTCTAGTTCTACATGCACCAGTATTTTAGTGTTAGCAGATATGCAACTCATCGAAAACGAGTAGGTACTTACTTAATTATTAAAACCTAAAAGACCTGGTGATATTTCAGACTAAATAAAATTGAGAAAAGATAGTTATCTCCTATCGATTAAAAGTGTACTTGAGACAATTTTATGAACTTGAGACATGTATAACATTTTCCATCGATTAGGTACCTACTTCTCCAAGACTAAGTTTGAAGAACTTTATCCAAATAAAAAAATGCACTTAAGTACTATAATCTAAAATTCCACATACCTTGCAAAAGCGCGAACACAAAAACTGCTGCAGCAACCACTTGCATTTTTCACAGAACCAATCACTTGTATCCCAAAACCTTATAAATTGTTGGGATTGTAATTAATAAGTATAATTCATGTTTGAGCACCTATTGTTTACAAATAATAACACGATAAAACAAGCGTGTGTTTCGCGGTCGGTAGCAAGGCGACGTGGATGCGAGGGCACTGCGACAGACAACTGTGCGCCGCCACCGATTTCCCTCGCTTATAAATTCCCCTGCCTATAATGAAAGCACGTCAGCTGCTTTCGGTGTGTAGTTTTCCGGGCTATATATATGTAGACTAAATTTTAAGTACATATATATAGGGCTTATTAATGCCTTAGTCCTTGAAGATTCGTTAATATTTAATCAAGTTTACCGGTAAACCTGTATTTTAGCGTGTGACGCAGAAATGCAATGTAATGATATGTTTGGAATACCTGTTTTAGGAAGCTTAAGTTCTTGGAGTCAATAATTTATGCATACCATAATACGATTCATTATTAAAGTGATAGCGACCGACTGAAATAGGACATTGCAGGCGGTTCACTTTCGACTTTGGTTCGTGAATGCGGGTTTGATTACAGAAGCGACGAAATCCAAAACTCATCAACTAACTAATAAGTAATGCACAATACAACAAGTCAAACTATAAGTCTTTGATTTGTCTTGCTTTGAAAAGTTTGTAGTTGTGCTGCCGGATTCGAACTCGCAATCTCTCGCTCGGCAGTCACGAAATGCTTGCCCACCGACAACGTTGAGTAATAGGTGCCGCGTTTAATATGAAAAAAAAAACAGCACACACAACACATCACGCTTATATTGCCTGAAGGAGTCAACATAATTTAGCTTTATGTTCACGATAGAGATGGAAAGCCTATGCCAACAACAGGAGTTTTTAAAGGTAATACAAATCTTAAGTTGACCCAATGACATGCTTTACCTATACAGGGTGTAAACCACCTCATCACAAAATCAAAATCAAAATCAAAATATTTTATTTCACATAGGCCTGGATGGGCACTTATAAAACGTCGAAAAAGGTGCACGGTTCGCGTTGGTCGATTCCAAAGTCAAACTCAAACTCAAACTCAAATCATTTATTTCAACTAGACCTTAACGGCACTTTTGAATGTCGATAAAACGAAAAAAAAAGGCTACAGTCACAGACACAAGGCATAATAACTTGAGAATGTACTGTAGTTGCCCATTCCCTAGCGTAGATCTCTATGGAGAAGAACGGGCAAGAAACTCCATGGACACTCTTTTCAATCAAAATGTTGTTACAAAATCTTGGTTACATCTTTCATGTTGAGATTATACATATATGTGAGAACGATGTAGAAAGACGTGCACAGTAAGAGCGTCCAGAGTAAAAAAATAATTAAATCAACAATTTATCAAATAAAGCAATTCAAATGATCCATGGCAGCTAAGAGATGACCAGTCCCGACTGACAGCGCCCGTTCACGAACATGACGCATGGATCAGCGCCATTCAATTCAACCATATTGAAGGGAACTAAATGACCCGACCCACCCGCCACCATCAGCAAGACATTTAAGCGAGCATGACATTCTCTCAGCCACCAAGGCATATTCAAGTCAATGAAAGATAACTAAATGCAAATGGTAGCTTTACAGTACATGGTACTCACACATGTGCTATGCAATTATACAATACTAAGAGATGGAATCTATACAATGCAAGAATATTTTTACAATCTTCTGCAGCTACCACAATAATGTTGTCCAATAAGTTTGCACCTATGGTTGCGGAGCAGGACCAGCATTTAGCCAAGCATTTTTATCCTCAATGTAATCTCCCAGCTTATAATATGCTTGCCTACATAGTGTGCGTTTTACACAAGATTTAAATTTCGTCTCATTCAGTTGTAGAATGTGGGGAGGTATTTTATTGAATCCATGGAGAAGAACCGGCAAGAAACTCCATGGTTACTCTTTTCAAATCATTTGGTATTACAATTATTATTGTTTCATTACAGCATTAGTACTAAAGTATGGGGGGACAGCGTAGGCCCGACAATAGGTCGTTGCTAACAAAGCTGACAAAGCCGTTAACCAAGCATTCTGTACATCAAACTAAGTAACTTTACGCAAAAATTATTGCTGGGAAACAACTTTTTTTTTGAGGTTATAAATCACGTTTTGTGGTAGAACTCAATGTTACGCACTTAAAACATTGTGCTGATGAATGGATTGAATAGTACGGGGGTCGTGGAGGTGATACTAGTCAAAATCTAACAAAAAAAACTTGTATTTAAAAAAAATCTTGTCAAAAAGTTAAGTGTAATTTTGACCCCCCATATCTCCGTAACTAGAAGGTTCCCAGGTATGGTGTAGAACAAAAAAATAATCGCAATGATGGGGAGAACAAGTGCCTTTCGGCTTCGTGAAGAGGTGTTTTACACCCTTTATAAGTTCAATTGGATAGGCATGGAATTTCGTTATTGTGGCCGATAAGATCACTTATGGGTGCCGGCACCTGTCGGTCACTGGTTCAAAAGATTTAAGGATTTATTTATTTAACATTCATGTACAAGAGTGGTACATAGGCGGACTTAATGCCACAAGGCATTCTCTACAAACAGGATAGTATTGTATGATAAGTACAATAAAAATAAAAATACCATTTTGAGGCATAAAATTAAAACACATAAATGGGTATACCTACTAATACATATATATATTTATAGGTGGCCGATCTGGAGAGTCTCCCCTGCTTAGCCACATTTATATCTCAAAAACTAGGGCACCTAGCGAAGATCTGTTTTCTCCCATATTTTGTCGCCAAGTCACAGATTTAGTCGGGTCATAGTTTAGAAGATAGAATTAGTTCAATTAGGTAAGTCTGAGTAAGATAGTCCAAGAGCTAGATTTGCTCGATTGTCGTGAACTCTCCATCTGAAGCTGGGGACTCTCTCCAGATCGGCCACCTATAAATATATATGTCACCGTAAAATTGTCAAACACGTTATATTACGATATAACGTGTTTTTTCTCGCGATATTGTAATGTCTCGAATTATTGTCAACTGAACATACGGAAGTATCTCTGCCCCCATAATCGGGACTTAGGGCACCCCCCCCGTTAGATTAGTTAGGTTCCTTTAAACCCTGCACTCGGAAATAGGGGCCCCGCGAAGCGGGGCTCAGTCGACTACGCTTTTTAGGGGGAATATAAAGTGGTTTAAGGTTATGTTATATTAATCGGTATTTCTCAGGAATAGTGCATTATCTTTTCATGAGAGTTGTGCCACTGGGCAAGGGGGACCCCTCCTTCCCTCCACACCGCGTAAGTTGACTACCATCGCATGCATTTCACGAAAAATAATGCCTTTTGTTGTAAGCAGTATCACAGATGACAGATACTACACTCCATGTACTTACACGCGCTAATCACCTACCGAGCGCCGGGCAACCGGTAGCCCATAGCGCACTGCAGCCGCGCAGCGTGCACGTACGCACGTTCCCCAAAGATAACTTGAACTTATTAAAACTATTTGACCGATTTCGAATATTCTCTATGTTAAAGTTTAACAATTAGGAATTTAAGGAAGGGGAACAAAATATTAATCATTACATCAAAATAAAACACCTCTACGCTTATTTTTTAACAATTCTTTTATATACATATTTCGTTGTTATACTTATTTTTAAAACAATTGTAAATTCTGATACATTATAGAACATGTTTTATTTTATATTGTACGTCTATACTAAAAGTCCCGTCATCTTCGGCGACAGAGGCAGCCCTAGCAATTCACAATATCCAGACGGCTGCGCGATCTACAAAGCAAAACCCACTTTACGTTTGTAAGGTTAGGTACATTTTCGTTCGCAGCGTCTATCGACTTGAAAGTGTAGGCTATTATAGCGGTAGGTATTGAAAATTTTGTATGGAGTGAGTTATCTGGTAATCTGTGGCAGTATGTTCATTTGACAATAATTCGAGACTTTACAATATCGCTAGAGATATTAACAATATAACGTATTGACAATTTTACGGTGACATATACAACATTATTTTTTGTTTATACTAAACCCGAAAAGGGGTCATTGTACTCATCATTTTGAACAACTTTTTCTATGGGACGACCATTGAAATCGCGAAAAAAAAATCAGCTGTTCCCTACATTTTGACAGTTATGCGAACATAAATGTAGGGAACAGCTGTTTTTTTTTGTATATGTATTAGTATGTATGTTACCCATTTATGTGTTTTAATTGTATGTTGTTATATAATATAACATTCCTTCCCATATAATTATCTTATTTATCTGTACCTTATTTCACATAGCAACTTTGTTAATATTGTTACATCGGACCTACTAGACCATTCGAGAAAGTCGGCAATTACAGTGTGCGTACGTTAGAAGTTCGAGAGCATTCTATTATTATTAGTTTTAAAGTTAGGTAGGTACAAACTCGCGACCTATTTATAAAAAGACATTAGAATTTCGACCGTACGCCTAGGGCATAAGGTTCATATTTGCTTGTTTTGTACAAGTAGGTTATACCTACTTGTTTTTAGTAGGTACCTCTATTTTTTGTATCTACCTGCTATTTTTTTGTTAGTGTTTTTTTATGACCCTCTCGAATGTTCGTGGTTATTCTGGTGTGTCTGTTGGCGAGTATAAATAGAGCGCTCAGGGCCGCGACCGGCAGTCTTGTTTGAGCTACACAACGAAGCGAATCGAAGTGAACTTGAACTGCGATATCTAAGCGAATAGTGAACAGTGGTGTATTGTAGTGTACTTGTGATTAAGTTTAAAGGGTTTTGTGATTAATAAAGTTATTGTGTTGTTTAATCGGTAGTAATTAATTTATCTCATACCCAGCTCGTAACAATATTGTTTACTTCATTTATCTTTTAATCTTTGAACTCTATTTTAGTAACGATCTATATAATGTATTTGTAAATCATTTAGTTTACGACTATTTACTGATCTCATTAATTGTGTCAAAGGTTGTCATTAGGTTATTAGTCAATAAGTGATTATTTAATTAGTTATTTACTATTTCCATGTATTTCTTCATATAAATGCGAGTCCTTAATTTTAAGACATTCAGTTCTATTCCTGCATTCCATTGTTAAACTTGTATCTGATCTCTAATAAAATAATATTTTATTTTTAAAGTCGTTATCTCCACTACCACATAACAAATTTGGCGCAGCCGGTAGGATCACGTGTACATAAGACGAAGTTAAACGTGTAGATTTCAAACGGTCAAAATCGCCTAGTGCGCCTAAGAAGCACGGTAGCTGAAGGCTTTTGAACAACTTCGCCAGACCTTCGAGTAATGAAGCTCAGCAACGCGACCAATTTTTTTTTCTGTTATGGTAAGTAGCCTAAAAACGTACATATTGCTCTACCTTTTCTCTATTCCTCATCGGTTATCCAATCCTATTTCCCTAAATCTTATCTATTACATTCGCTACTTCCAACCTCAAAAACCTAATCACGATGCCAGAAAATAAAGTATTTTCCAACTCAGATTTAGACCTAGGAACGCTCTTAAAACTAATTCCTGATTTTGACACCTCACAAAATTCTCAAGTCTATAGATTCATTCGGTCGTGTGACTCCGCTTTTCAACTCGCTTCAATACATCAAGAAACAGTTCTCTTAACGTACGCGTTAAATAAACTCACCGGACCAGGTTCATCAGACGTCCATTCTAAGCAATTTTTTAAATGGTGCGACCTTAAACAATTTCTTATTCAAAAATTTTCACAAACGAAAACGTTAGCACATTTAAATTTAGAATTGTAGTCCTACTTCCAAAAGCCTCAAGAAAGCATCACTGAATTCTTCCTTCGAGTAGATTTGTGTAGAAGTAAAATACACTCGAGAGCAATGAATCCGGGTCACTTAAAGAATCCTAAAAATCTCGGAAACTAAAAATGCTAGGTTAATGCAATAAATTGTATTTAATAGACAATGTAATACTCCTTAAATGAAGGTATTAAAACTTCTTAGTTATTGTAAAGTTATATCATAAAAAATCAAATTTGAAAAAGGGCCACTTTCGAAGATGGAACTACGAAATTACAGCATTTGGTTTTGCTTTTGTTTGTAATCTGTCATATATGTGGGTACATAAACCATGTTGATAGTGCTCTATATTCATTATTCAAGCTGAAATTATGTCGCTTACTCCTGAAGAATGCACCAGAATACTTACAATGCTGGAAACCGGCCGGAGTCAGCGCGATACAGCCAGGACTGTCGGTGTGTCGCTGTCAACAGTACAATGAGTTCTCCGACGTTACGAAGAAACTGGTTCTAACCTACGCAGACCAGGAACGGGCAGAACCAGGTGTACCACAGCACGAGAAGACCGATACTTGGTGAACACCATGCTTCGAAATCGCTTTCTCACAGGAACTGAACTCACAAATCAGTTTCGACGCCTCGGAGGAAGTAACCCAAGTGCATGGACAGTAAGACGTCGGCTTGCTGAATCTAACTTAAAACCCCTTAGACCTGCAAACGGCCCTAAACTGGAGCGTGGGCATCGTATTTCAAGACTAAGATATGCCCAGAGCCACGTAAATTGGAGTATTGAAGATTGGTCAAAAGTTATGTTCTCCGACGAATCAAAGTTCAAAAATTTCATGTTTCCTATTTTTGTTTTAAGGAGAGATCAGCAGTTTTTTTCTTTATGTAATTTTGTGTTAATAAAATGTATGGTGACTCATATTTTTTTTACTTTCATTTAAGGAGTATTACATAGTCTATTAAATACAATTTATTGCATTAACCTATCATTTTTAGTTTCCGAGATTTTTAACATTCTTTAAGTGACCCGGATTCATTGCTCTCGAGTGTATTAGAGAAATTAACGGCATAAATCATAGATTCCACGTTAGAGGGTCGCAAAGCCACCACCAAAGAGACATCAATGTCTTTGTGATCGGTTTGAGCTCAGACATAGGGATGGTGCTTCGTGCTTCGTAGGATTTCGCAATCCAAAAAGAAAAAGTAAGAAACATGAACAAAGCCAGACAAACATTATATAATGTCCCTAGTAGTCTGCCTAAAAATCAGTCGATACAACCAAGATCCACTTCGCAGTTAATAAACTCGCCTAAACATTGCAACTATTGCAAAAAACCGGGTCACCTGATTTCAGAATGTCGAAAAAGGCAATATAACAATAATCTCAGAGGTCAACATCCACAAAGTCAACGCGCAGCAGTTTCTTCCGCTAAAATTCACAATTTAAACTCAGAAGCGGCCGAGGTATTGGACATGTCCCCGGGAACCGCTTCAGCCCACTCTTACAATGTCCAGACATCAATACCAGATCTCGAGACACTGCAACTATAAATTCAACAACGTCTAACTCGGAAAAACATACTTCATCTTACCCAGTCTATCGGGGACAATTTCGTGACGCTGAAACTCAAACTCTAACCACAATCACAAAAGAAGTTGCAATTCAAACACAATCACATCCTTAAGTTTTTTCTAGCTCTAAGTCTAAATCTAAGTCTAAATCCAAATCTAAATCTATGCCAAACTCAAATTCTAAATCCACAAACTCAAGTCTAAAATCCATGTCAAACTCAAATTCTAAATCTATTTATACAGAATCCATTACTATTTCTACGCTAAACGTACCTCCAGAAAATCTTCTACATTGCCGATTTCACATTGAAGGTAAACCGGTAACATTACTTATAAATACAGGAGCCGCTATATCCATCCTTAACAAGGAACATATTGGTAGTGCCCCTCTAGACCAATCGTGCGTCGTATCGATTGTAGGTATATCGGGTAACCAATCTTCTATTCGAAGTTTCGGCAAAGCTCAAATTTCTCTAGGTCATTTCCCAAAATTTAATTTTCACATTGCAAACCTCAACATTAAAGCAGATGGTATCTTGGGCAATGACTTCATGAGTAAGTTCAGTGCCAATATCTATGTGCAATCGAAAACTATGCGTATTCGAGATCGCACTTACAAATTATTTCATATTGAAGCGAAACTAACCAAATCCGTAGCTAAGAAACAGTTCATAGACCAACGATCCGAAACTGTTATCACATGCTGTACTAATGATATTCAAAACGGACCCGCCTTAATCGAAAAACAAACCATTTGCGACAATGTCACTATCCCTAACGCCTTAGTCACAGTAAAAGATAACAAATTCTTAATTACTTGTGTAAATTCCGGTAACAATGATAAACTTGTGTTAACACCTTGAGTCTATGCATCTGAAGTAGTTACAATCGAATCTTCTAATAAAATCCCAATAAACTCAACAAACACACATACGTTAAGGGATAATCAAAACAAAGTAGATAAACTCATTCGCAGAGATCACCCCAATGAAGAAGAAAAACAATCTCTGAGTAAAATTGTCATGGAGTTTTCAGACATCTTCATCACAGAAAACGAACCTTTGACATTTACAAACCACACCAAACACACAATCCCTACTACATCAGACACCGATTAATACAAAGACTTATCGATTTCCGTATGTGCATCAACAAGAAGTAAAATGACAAGTCCAAAAGATGCTAGATCAAAATATTATTCAGCCAAGTTTATCTACTTGGAGCAGCCCTATTTGGGTAGTCCCCAAGAAACTAGACGCGTCAGGGAAACAGAAATAGCGTGTAGTCATCGACTATCGCCAGCTTAAAGATATCACTATAGGAGACAGTTATCTTTTGCCCAACATAACCGACATTCTAGACAAGTTGGCCATTCAATTTACTTAACTACCTTAGACCTTGCCTCAGGATTCCACCAAATCGAACTTGACTCTAAAGATATCCGAAAAACAGCTTTTAACACACTATACGGACATTACAAGTTCCTTAGAATGCCATTTGGTTTAAAAACTGCACCTGCTACGTTTTAGCATGCTATGGACAGTGTCCTTCAAGGCCTACAAGGTGAACGTTGTTTTGTCTACTTAGACGATATAATAGTATTCGCATCCAGTCTCCAGGAACACGAACAGAAGCTTACTGAAGTCTTTAACCGACTTAGAAAACACGGTCTGAAAGTCCAACCTGATAAAATGTGAATTTATGCGGAAAGAAGTACGAGCTTATTTGGGACATATTATTTCCAGCGAAGGTGTGAAGCCAAATCCAGACAAAGTTAGAGCGGTCGGCGAATTTCCAGTTCCTAAATCTTGTAAAGACATAAAATCATTGCTGGGCCTTGCAGGTTATTACAGGCGCTTTATAGCAAACTTCAGTCAAATAACAAAACCTTTAACAGGACTCCTAAAGAAAGACGTACCTTTCATTTGGGGTGAATCCCAACAACGCGCTTTTGATACTTGTAAAAATATTCTCACTACATCCCCTATATTGCAATATCCAGATTTTAGTAAGGAATTCGTTCTAACAACAGATGCCTCGATTTTCGATATTGGTGCCATTCTCTCACAAGGTGAAGTTGGCAAAGACTACCCATAGCATATGCCTCACGTACGCTAAATAAAGCTGAATCTAATTATTCTACAATAGAACGCGAACTCCTTGCAATCGTATGGGCTGTGAAACACTTCCGTCCCTACTTATTCGGCCGTAAATTCAAGATCGTTACCGATCATAAGCCTTTAACGTGGCTTTGCTCCATCAAAGGCCCAGGCAGTCGTCTTGTCCGCTGGAGATTAAAACTAGAGGAGTACGACAACGAAATTATTTACAAAGCAGGAAAAATTAATACAAATGCAGATGCATAATCACGCCCAGCAATAATGAACTCAAATATTATAGATTTAACTTCAGACGATCTACCGTCTTCCGATTCCACTGATTATCTACAAATGAACTATGAACATTTTATATATCAAAATGTTTCTTTCGATAGTCCGAAATTAAAATTATCTCCTGATAATCTCTTAGATCCTCGACAAAAAAAAATATATTTATCCCTATATCTTGCCGACTGTCAGACCAAAATAATATTTTTAATGAAACTAATGAATCCCGCTCTAAGACAAAACCTTATTTAGAAAAACCTAAATCTCTATACGATGTCGATCTCCTTATTTCAGATAATAATTAAAACGTATACCTCTGTCCCACAAGACCTACACATTTTGATCCTTGTGATTCCGAAAGTTACTTCAAATCACTATTATCATGTTTACAACAAAACAGAATAGAATCTCTTTTTGTGCCTGATTTTCAAAATGATCTCACCTGTAAATTGAAAGGAAACGAACAATTACCTACGCATCACATCTTATTAAGCCGAAATATACGATTGTGACATTACAATCTGTAAAAACAATATCAAATATCCTAAACCCGAAGAAATCCCCCAAATACTGAAAACTTACCGTGATGAACCCCTCTCAGGACATCCCGGTATCTTAGAAACTAACAGGAAAATACGTGACAACTTCTTTTGGAAAGGCATGACAAATGACATCAAAAACTACATCGATTCGTGTGTTACTTGCCAGCGTAATAAAATACAACTGAAAAACTTTCAAGCTACTATGATAATTACATCACAATCAACTGAACCATTCGAACGAGTATCTATGGATCTTGTCTCTTATTCAGACATTAGCGACAACAACAATAAATACATTTTGACTCTTCAAGATGACCTAAATCGATTCGTACAAGCCTATCCCATTCCCGATAAAGAAGCCCTAACTGTGGCTAAAGAATTAATTTATTTTTGTCAACATTACGGTGTTCCTAAAAGATTTCACTCCGATCAAGGCACTGAATTCATGAATAACATTTTAAAACAGTTAACAAAAATTCTCGGTTCCAATCATACTTTTAATACTGCATACCATCCTCAAAAAAATGGCGCTCTCGAAAGGTTCCACGCTACCTTACTTGATCACATTCGAATGTAGCACAGTCGCCGTCTTAAAAACTGGGATAAAATTATACCTTTTGCCATCATGTGTCATAATACCTCAGTTAATAGTTCCACTAATTACACACCTCACGAATTATTATTTGGTTACAAACCACGTCAAAAAAAAAAAAAAGGATTCCTAATCCAAATAATTTGGACCCTAAATGGGAAGGTCCTTACAAGTTATACGTGTTGGTTTCAATCATAACTACCTACGTAATTCAGAGAGCCAATCGTAACCAACTTGTGCATACAAACAGGCTCAGACCATACCATTTGCATGAAACCATAGTTTAGTAATAAGAATAAATAGTTAAGATTTTTTTTCCTATATTAGTATAGTTCACTTAATCCTAAATTTAGATTCTAGCTTTGATTTTACTCTTACAGGGTCAGCTCTACAGCGGCTCAATCCTCTAACCCCTATAACTTTCACAACATTATGCAAAACCCTTACATTAGTTTTGTCATTTGCTCAATTCTAAAATTATTTTTATAGCTACTAGCGGTGAACACTACGTATCCACGAGCTCATTGGACAACTGCAAGACGTACACCGAAAGAGGAAGCGTGTGCCGACATATCATCGTCTACAACTCTGATACACGACCTGTTTGTGAGCTACAAATCCTACTCAGCGTCTCAAACGACATCCCCAGCATCTGTACAACCACAACCTTCGCTGCACAAGTCAACAAATTTCAACGCTTGGAAAACAACAGATGGCTCTACATCCTCAGCAATGCAACACAGGGCATCTTTCAATGCAACAATCAAGTCTCGCATCATAACATCTACGGTTCAGGAATTATTACCCTTGAAGAAAACTGCAAACTTCACACTGGATACAGTACTCTATCAGCACATCAAAGCAGAGAAGACCACGAAGATCGTTCCTGATATGAGAACTGAAGATTGTTTCGACGAAACTGAAGATCATCATTTTCCAAACCTTCTACCTATCTCAATCAACGAAACATCATTGGACTCACTTAACAACCTCAAACATCAACTAGACAAGCATAACGAGGAAATCCAGAAGATAAAAGAGAAACCTTTCATCCAACGACACCAGAATAGATTTTCTTGGTTCTACTTCGTATCAGGAACCCTCATGTTATTATTTTTAATGTATAAATTATTCAGAAGATGTCTAAGACTTTATACTTTTGGTCACAATAATGATGACAACAACTGCTTCGTAAGAACATCACGACGACAACATCGATCAACACATCACGTCCAGAACATCCCGATGACCACGTTGAACCAAACCACAACATCATGTATCTCCGAAGGTGACAGCGACGACAATTCCTCCACTCCAAAAAGATTCGGCGCTAACGCCCAATCTTTATTCTAGGTGGGGAGGTGTTATATAATATAACATTCCTTCCCATATGCTTGTTTACCTTACCTTATTTCACATATCAATATTGTTAATATTTTTTACTTCATTTATCTTTTAATCGTTGACTCTCTTTTAGTAACGATCTATTACATATAGTATATATATAGTAGAAATGTATATGTACCTCATTTAGCTTACGACTATTTACTATTATCATTGTGTCAAAGGTTGTCAGTTATTAGTCAATAAGTGATTATTTAATTAGTTATTTACTTTTCCCATGTATTTCTTCAAATAAATGCGAGTCTTTAATTTTAAGACATTCAGTTCTATTCCTGCATTCCATTGTTAAACTTGTATCTGATCTCTAATAAAATAATATTTTATCTTTAAAGTTCGTTTTCTCCACTACCACATAACAATGCCTCAAAAGGGTATTTTTATTTTTATTGTACTGTATCACACAATACTATTCTATTTGACCCAAAGGTTGACTTTTGAACCAGTGACTGACCAATTCTGATTCTATTTGATACTTTAATTTAGTATCAATAACTCAATAAAAAGTTTATTTTAATGCGTATTGTGTAGAATAGAATAGAATAATTTTTATTTGTGTAAAAACATGGTACATTTAAGTCTTATAAAATAGGGTTATGGACTCACATGTTTCGCCATTTACAGGCATTACTCGTAAAAACGCTTATAGGTAAGAAAAATATAAAAATAACTTAGAACAATTTATAGTACTCAGTAGCCATACTTATCAGTTATTTTTTTGTCAATAAATTCTTTTACACTATAAAAACAATTAAGAATCTGTAAGCCATTAATGTAATTTGGATTTAAAGTATTTTAAGGGGAGTTCTATTATTTCTTTATGTATGTTATTAAAGATGTTTATTGCTGTGATTAAACTATTTTTTTTGGCATAATGTGCTTTGATGTGAAGGTATTCTTAATATTGTGGGATTTCGACGAGTGTATTTGGAGTGCAGGTCACATGCTATAAAAAATTTAGCGTGCTCTTTCACAAAAAATCCAGCCTGCATTATGTTAGGGTTAGTAGTTTTAATTTTTTAAATAGTGGTACTACAGGATGTTAATGGGCTGATACCGCAAATTGCTCTTAGGCATTTTTTTGGACAATAAATGCTTCACTCACATTTGTAGAGTTCCGCCAGAGTAGGAGTCCATACCTGAGTAAAGAGGATTCATAACCGTGGTAAGCAGTAAGAGCGACACGACGACTTCACTAGCTGTACGGTTTCTTGCAAACGTACTCGTATTCTATATGTGATTTCCGGTTCCAATGCTGATCAAGATTAAGTCCAAGAAATTTGTATTCACTAAGTTCGCTAATTTGTTGTCCTTGACAACTAACTTTAAATGTTTTTGGTTTTGAATTGTAGTTTTGAAAACTTATGTATTTGGTTTTACTTAGGTTTGCACAGAGATAATTGTTTTCTAGCCATTTTAAAACTTGCTTTACTTTTGTATTAAGATTGTTTTCGTGATCTATGTCTGATTTCTTGTCATTAGTAACTATTACAGAAATATCGTCAGCGAAAAGTACGCACTGTTGTTGTAAAAAAGTGGGCAAGTCGTTGATATAAATAAGGAAAAGTATTGGACTCAGTATGCTTCCTTGAGGTACACCTGATTTGGTTTGACTATATTTAGAACTGAAAGATGTGGACTCGTTATTTTCGTTCATTGAGCTTATTTCGACTCTTTGTTGTCGGCAAGATAAGTAGCTAGTAATCCAGTCAATAACGATCCCCCTGATTCCGTAGTTACTGCATTTCTTTATGAGCAAATCGTGGTTGTTAAAATACGAAAAATTAGATAAACGTATTCCAGTTTATGTCATCTTCTTTGACATGAGTCAAAGAAGATGACATAAACTGGAATACGTTTATCTAATTTTTCAATTACACTTTTTATTAAAGTAAATGCTGCTAAATTTGTCGATTTACCCCTTTGAAAGCCTGTTAGAATATTTTTTTTGTTGGTTTTATTACATTATCTATATGTCACCGCAAAAATGGTCAAATACGTTAATTGTAATATATCTCTAACGATATTGTAAAATCTCGAAATATTGTCAAATGGACATACTGCTTACAACAAAACGCATTATATTTCATGATATGCCTGCGATGGTAGTCAACTTACGCGGTGTGCAGGGAAGGAGGGGTCCATTTGCCCAGTGGTACAACTCTCATGAAAAGATATTGTACCATTCCTGAGAAATACCGATTAATACAACCTAACCTTAAAACACTTTATGTTCCCCTAAAAAGCGTAGTCGACGGAGCCCCGCTTTCTGAGTGCAGGGTTTAAAGGAACCTAACTAACCTAACGGGGGTGGTGCCCCAAGTCCCGATTATGGGGGCAGAGATACTTCCGTATGTTCAGTTGACAATAAGTCGAGAGTTTACAATATCGCTAGAGAGAAACACGTTATATTGTAATATAACGAGTTTGACAATTTTACGGTGACATATACATAGTTATTCCGCATCTAGATGAGATATAAAAGCAAAAGGTCCTGGATTCGATTTCCGGGTCGGGCAAATGTAATTATTCCGTCAGGAAATTCTCAGTAGCAGCCACGCACTCTAGGTGTGTGCCCGGTTACTGGTAATAGGCTAATCCCCAACACATTATGGGACTATTTTACGGTGACATATACATATAATAAAACCGTAGGAAAGTCAAAACTGTACATTGAAGATTTTTTTTAAAGAATACTTGAGGCGTGATCTACTCGTACAATTGACATCGAAGCCAACTTCAAATTTTGCATGAATATTACTTAGAGGTCGGGTCAACATATAGGCTTCATATTATCACGCTATCACCTACGGGGGAGGTGCTGTGAATCTTTATTTTTCTTACTTCGTTTGTTTTTGAGTAAGCCATGTCATTAATTATCTAGCTTTACATTATAAAAACTACGCCATTCAAGTAATTTGGGCAAAGAAACATAGTTTAATGAATGTTAATAGAATAAAGATAATTTGAAGCAGCACCATCTATTTTCATAAAAATCAAATCAAGTTACATGTTAACACTTTTTGGAAATTAATAATTTAAATTTGATCATGTTGGCGAGGTTAGTAGTTAGTTATTCTTAAAATTCATAGATGGTAATGTGCATTTTCGTCATAAAAGTGGTATCGTAAGTTCGTTTTGACAAATTCAAGTTCCAACAAAACCCTCAAAATCTTGAGCAGAGTTGAGGAAGACAAGAATCGCCATCATCTGTCTGAAGATTTTCTACGAGCTTTGAGGCGTGCTACTGGAGACGAAGTCGAAGTAACTGATGAACGCGTGCTGAACACCTGTCTCAGTTCCTATCAAGATGTGGTAATTTCTATCGGTGGCAATCCACTGATCGAATATGGGTTACCAGCTCCCCAATCATCACCGCATCAAGACCGTGGAAATCGGCAGTATAACGCTGAGACAAATTATAATCCGGGCGAAATGACCACTATACGAAATGACCATGTCGCTTTGTTCTCTTCAGAGCAAAAACGAATTTATGACACCGTCCTTGAAAGCGTTGGGCAAAACCAGGGTAAAATTTTTTTCTTGGATGCTCTTGCAGGAAAAATATTTGTTACATTTGTCAGGAGGCAAGGCAAAATTGCTATTGCTGTAGCGTCGTCGGGAATCGCTGCCACACTGCTTCCGGGTGGCAACACAGCACATGCCATGTTTAAAATTCCCATCGATTTAGAGAGCGCCAAAACGCCTGTTTGTGGTGTGTCATGTAACAGCGATAACCCCCAGGACACCCTGCAGGAACGAACATTTGATGGGTGGTGTCACAGTTCTGTTCAGTGGCGATTTCCGGCAAACGCTTTCCCGTGGTGACCCGGGGATCAAGGGCTGACGAGGTGAATGCTTCGTTGACATCAGTCGTATACCGCACCAGCAGAATTCTTGGGTGTGTGAGCCGTCCGTTCCACCTAGTTACATTGTAGTTACATTGATGTAACTAGCTGGACATTTTTATTCCAAGTAGTTACGTTATTTAAAAAATTAACTTTAACGTAACTAATGAGACTTTTTTGTTCCACCTAGTTACATCGTAGATAGGTACCATCGTCGGTTCAAAAGATATATTAGTTAGCTCTCGTGAGTCATGTACTCCTAGTACTTTCATGCTCATGGCAACCAACGTCTTAATGAACTTACTTAATGAAACCTCTTTGGTGAGGAAATGTACTGGCCACTTATAAATAATAACGAAGTCATCGACGTCATCCTACACACCTAATCGCTTTTTTTCGATAAAATATGCCTATCGAGTTTGGAATTTATGTCTAAGTTACATCTTATGACGATTTCATTCGAACGCAACGCAGTCATATAGCTATCGGCGATATACCAGCTATTTTTAAAATCTTTTATTAAACTTCACATGTTTGTTTAAGTATGTATGTGGCGTACAAATCTTGCAAGCCTAATTTGACACACACTAACGGTTTCGTGATTTTCTTTTTTTTTGTGCGTTTAAGAGAATGCTTTTTCTATTAATTTTGTTTTATTTTAAGGATGAGACAATGCTAAAATTAAAACCTCATATCAATAACTGTCAGCCCGATGATGTACAAAATACTATTGATATAATTATCAATGAGGCTTGTTTAGAAGCCGTGGATGGTAGAGAACCAGCACCAAAAGTTTTTAATAAAGCATTGCATAATATGGCTGCTAAAAAGCCAGTGCCATCTTTTAAAAATAAAAATCTGCTATTTACAAAAGAAGGAATGCAAAAGCCGGTGTGAAAAAAACTTCCACTAGAAATATAGAAGAAGTGGAAGTGCCACATCAATTCAATTCATTTTTACTGGCGGACTACAAAAATGGTAATATGCGTATCATAATATTCTGTTCGCAACATGTAAGACAGTATATTAAGACCGTTATATGTTATGGACGGTACGTTTAAAACTTGCCCAACGCCGTTCCGTCAATTATTTACCAAACATGGCGGTGTTGGAAGTGACATTAATAATACAAATATTATACCAATGATTTATGCCTTTATGACACATCAAAACAAGGAAGCGTATATTATATTATTTCATTTAATTAAAGCACAATTAAATGATTGGAAGCCACAGAAAATAATGATAGGTTTTGAAGAGGGAATAATTGCAGCGCTAAGAGAGATTAACACTGTTCACGAAATAAAAGGTTGTCACTTCCGTTATTACAATAGTTTGAAACGCAAAGCAAAGCAAATGGGTATATTTAAGGATTAAAGTCACACAACTATAGTTTTACTCTGCAGTAGTCTAGCATATTTACCAGAAGAGGATATAATTATCAGTTTGGAATTACATAAAGAGTGAAATTGTACTAGAAGATGATCGAATAGAACTTGAACAGTTTCAACATCATTTTGAAAAATTTTGGCTAAAAGAAAAAATGGTGAAAATGTGGTGTAACTACGGTGACCTACATCGAACAAACAATGTCGTGGAAGGATGGAATTTTAAAATTAATACTAAAGTGTATGTAGTGCAGCCCCGACTTACGAAAAGTAAGTCGTGGATTCAAATCGAATCCAGACAGGCGCATTACTTTGTGTGATTTATTTCATCACCACTGCTCTCAAAGCGGTAAAGGAAAACATTGTGAAGAAATCAGCATGTTCTGGAAGAAGGCCGGGAAGACCTGGAAGAAGACCGGGAAGACCTGGAAGAAGACCAGGAAGACCAGGATGAAGACCGGGAAGACTGATAAGAAGACCGGGCAGACCTGGAAGAAGACCGGAAAGACCTGGAAGAAGACCGGGAAGACCTGGAAGTAGACCGGGAAGACCGGGAAAAACATCGGAAGAACCTGGAAGAAGTCCGGGAAGACCTGGAAGAAGACCGGGAAGACCTAGAAGACCGTGAAGACCTGGAAGAAGACCGGGAAGACCAGGATGAAGACCGAGAAGACTGAGAAGAAGACCGGGCAGACCTGGAAGAAGACCGGGCAGACCGGGAAGACCTGGAAGAGGACCGGGAAGACCTGGAAGAAGACCGGGAAGACCTAGAAGACCGGGAAGACCTGGAAGAAGACCGGAAAGACCAGGATGAAGACCGGGAAGACTGAGAAGAAGACCGGGCAGACCTGGAAGAAGACCGGAAAGACCTGGAAGTAGACCGGGACAAATACCGGAAGAACCTGGAAGAAGGCTGGGAAGACCTGGAAGAAGACCGGGAAGACCTGGAAGAAGACCGGGCAGACCTGGAAGAAGACCGGGCAGACCTGGAAGATGGCCGGAAAAACCTGAAAGAAGAGCGGGACGACCTGGAAGAAGACCAGGAAGACCGGGAAGAAGCGGAAAGAACGAGAAGAACGCGCAGATCCGAAAGAACGTGATAATACAGGGTGTAAACCACCTCATCACAAAGCCGTCAACCAAGCATTCTTTACATCAAACTAAATAACTTTACGCAAAAAATATTGCTGGGAAACAACTTGTTTTTTTTAGGTCAAATCATGTTGGTAGAACTCAATTTAACGCACTTAAAACATTGTGCTGATGGATCGATTTAATAGTACGGGGCAGATAGAGGTGTTTAAAGTAAAATCTTGTATTTCAAAAAAAACTTGTCTTAAAGTTGGAACTTTGACCCCCAATATCTCCGTAATTGGAAGGTTCCCAGGTATGATGTAGAACAAAAAAATGATCGCAATGATGGGGAGAACGAGTGCCTTTCGGCTTCGTGAAGCTTCGTTTTACACCCTTAATGTAGCCTAATGTTGATCCGACCTTTAAGTAATAAATCAAAATCAAAATCAAAGCATTTATTTCAAGTAGGCCAGTTACAGGCGCTTTTGAATTGTCGAAACAAAGATGATAATTAAATGTAGCTACAGTCCCAGTCACAAGACATAAAAACTGTGAAAGTACTGTAGTTGCCCATTCCCTAGCGTAGATCTCTATGGAGAAGAACGGGCAAGAAACTCCATGGACACTCTTTTAAATCATAATGTTGTTACAAAATCTTGGTTACATCATTCCTGTTGAGATGGTGCATTATGTGAGAACAATGTAGCAAGATGTGCACGATAAAAGTGTCCATAGTTAAAACTAACAAAAACAATTCAAAAATAAAATAATTAATTAAAAAGTAAAAACAAAAGCCGTGGCAACCAAGAGCTGACCAGTCCCAACCGACAGCGCCCGTTCACGAACATGGCGAATGTATCAGCACCATTCAACTCAACCATTTTGAAGGGAACTAAATGACCCGACACACGCGCCACCATCAGCGGGACATTTGAGTGAGCATGACATACTCTTAACCGCCAGGGCACATTCAAGTCAAAAAATAAAAACGTAGGTTTCCAGCGAATGATAGCATTCTAGTACATGGCACTCACACAATATGGGATATGAGGTTATATAATACTAAAGATATTGAATTTATACAATGCAAAGATAGTTGTACAATCTTCAGCAGCTCCAACAATACCATTTAATGCTATCCATTTATGCGCCCCTGTCCTTGTGGAGCAGGACCGGCATTGAGCCAAGCATTTTTATCAGCGATATAATCGTCAAATTTGTAATATGCTTGCTTACACAGTGTGCGTTTAATGCAAGTTTTAAATTTGGTTTCATTTAGTTCAAGAATGCTTTGTGGAATTTTATTATAGCATTTCAAACAGTACCCCATGAAAGACGAGTCTACTTTAGCGAGTCTGAAGTCAGGTTGAACTAATTGGTCTCTATTTCTAGTACTGTAATTGTGTCTGTCACCTCTTTTACCAAAAAGATGCAGATTTTTTCTGACATACATTATGTTTTCGTAGATATATTGACAATATACAGTCATGATGTTAATTTCCTTAAACAGTTCCCTTAGAGAATCGCGCCTACGAATACGAAAATTGTATATGGCTCTGATGGCTCTTTTCTGCAGAATAAATATAGACTCAATGTCAGCAGCCCGTCCCCACAGCAAAATGCCGTAAGACATTATGCTGTGGAAGTAACTAAAATAGACTAGTCTAGCGGTATCTACATCAGTGAATTGACGGATTTTTCTAATGGCATATGCTGCTGAACTTAAGCGCCCCGCAAAAGATGTTAAATGAGAACCCCATTGAAGCCTTGAATCAAGCGTAAGCCCCAGGAAAACCGTTTTATCTACGATTTCGAGTTTCTCTTTATTCAATATTATCTCACAATCACTACTTTTAACATTCAGTAAAGCAAATCTTATGCATTTCGTATAATTCGCAATATTCATGCAAAATTTGAAGTAAATCCATGCCGTACTTTTTAAGTTTAGCCCGGACATACAAACAGACAAACAGACAGACAAACAGACATACAAACAGACACACAGACATCCAGACATACAGTTATACAGACATACAGTTATACAGACAAACAGACAAACAGACATACAGACAAACAGACAAAGTATCAAATACGATATCGACAATTACTCATTCTATCTGGTTCTGCCGTAACTCTGCTTTGTCTTCTCGGTCTTCTTCCAGGTCTTCTCGGTCTTCTTCCAGGTCTTCCCGGTCTTCCCGGTCTTCTTCTTTCACGGTCTTCCCGGTCTTCATCTTTCATGGTCTTCCCGGTCTTCCCGGTCTGCTTCCCGGTCTTCTTCCAGGTCTTCCCGGTTTCCCTGTGTGCTACCCGGTCTTCCCTGTGTGCTACCCGGTCTTCCCGGTGTGCTACCCGGTCTTCCCGGTGTGCTACCCGGTCTTCCCGGTCTTCCCATTCTTCCCGTTCTTCTCGCTTCTTCCCGGTCTTCCCGGTCTTCTTTCCGGTCTTACCGGTCCTCTTCCCGGTCTTCCCAGTCTTCCCGGTCTTCTTCCAGGTCTTCCCAGTCTTTTCCAGTTCTTACACGTATAGGGATTGCAATTGCTGGATCGAGCATACAGCAATCCAGCTGGATCCAGCGCCTTTTTAAATATGCTGGATCCAGCATACAGTGCTGGATCCAGCAATGCGGATCCGCAAACGTATCAAACCCAAGACTGATTGAACCTAAGACTGATTGCTACTGATTAGCCGTCCTATCATTAAACATAAACGTAATAAGGAGAGACCGGATTATATGCAATTTATAAAGCTTATTATATGCATGAAAAATGCTAGAAAAAAGCACGGAAATTGGCAGAATATGTGAAGTTAAATGATAGATTTTAGGAACACCCAAAATAAAAAAGAGAAAAGTAAGTTTTAATTTTTTCAATTTCAAAATCAGCATGAGTAAATGATTTTTTAAATTATTTAAAAAAATTGTAAACGTAAACGATCAAGTATGTTTCCAAATTTTCAGTGGTAAGATTGTCTGTAGTTTCGTCAGCTGAAATTCAAATGAAGTTATCTTTGAGTTCATTCGTTGCTCGTTTGTTACGTCGAAGGGATTCATAGGTTAGGTTAGGTTAGAATTGTGACTAGGGATTGCAATCCAGCGGCGTTTTCAATCCAGCTGGATTCTTGCTGGATTGACCTGAATTCAGCTGGATCCAGCGCGATTGTTCGTAAATATGCAATAGCATGTTTTACCACTTTTTGCTTTTTTTATTCTCAGCGGTAATAACCGCCGAGAATGGCTTAAATAAGCATATGCATATGATCAGGTCTCTAGTAGGTAATAAGATATTGCTTTCTTAGGGCAGATTCAACCAAACTAGAGTAAGTTGTTACTCAAAAGTAAGCTACTGCTTTGTATGACAATTATTATTCTCGAATAAACAATTGCATAGTAAGTGGTAGTTTACTCTCGAGTAAAAACTTACTCTAGTTTGGTCGAATCCATCCTTAGAAACATTATTTTAAATGTTATATAAGGTTATATGTTATTTAATTTTAAGTTGATTCTTTTGATCACAAATGGTTAAGAAACCAAAGAAAATTGAAAGAATTCATAGATTATCGTAAGAAGTTCTTAATACAAATTACTTAATAAAAAAAGTCTTAAAAATGTCGTCTTTTTATTTTCGTTCCACATTTTGCTGGATCCGCGCTGGATCCAGCTGGATTCAGGTCAATCCAGCAAGAATCCAGCTGGATTGAAAACGCCGCTGGATTGCAATCCCTATACACGTAGTGTCAAAAATGCAAAACAAAAGCATGTCAACAAAGAAAGCAACAGATATTAATATTTACTTGCTTTTTTTTATTTTTTTCTGTGTAATTTTTATACTGTTAATTTTGATGTGTTTGTCCTGTGTGGGCTAATAAATGCTTTTTCTTTCTTTCTTTAGATAGCGCCAAATAAGCCGGTGCACGGGTGTCAGAATTCTGAACTAAAATCGTATGGACAAGTGACTACGCGGCTGGCAATACCGTTTTGTAAGAACCTAGGTAAGCAGGGACTTACGGTAGAAATAGAAAGTACGTCTAATAGAACGAGATAGAATGAGTAATTGTCGATATCGTATTTGGTACTTTGTCTGTTTGTCTGTTTGCCTGTTTGTCTGTTTGTCTGTTTGTCTGTTTGTCTGTTTGTATGTTTGTCTGTTTGTCTGTTTGTCTGTTTGTCTGTTTGTCTGTTTGTCTGTTTGTCTGTTTGTGTGTATGTATGTCATGGCTAAACTCGAAAAGTACGGCATGGAACTTCAAATTTTTGGTGTCGTTTTCCGTGTTTCCAACCCAGGACCTCTTGCTCAATAGCGCTTACGACACCAAATCTAAAAAGGCCGATTACACAAATACCGCCCATCAGAACTAGCGACGGAAAATGGGCCATAAGCGTGAAGGTTTGATCAACACTTAGAAGAAACTTTTCACCTACGGGGGAAGAGCTGTGAATCTTTATTTTTCTTATGCATTCTGTGACAGCGTGTAATCTACCGACGCATATTTAAATGTTGTCTTTGAGTCAGCCATGCTATTATCTAGCGTCTATACATATAATAAAATCGTTTAGACCAAAAAATCTGTACATTGAAGATTTAAAAAAAAAAACCGATCAGGGTGACTTAAAATAAGTAACTGAACATAATAAAACCATTTTTTAAATTCGTGTTTGTTTGTTTGTTTGACCGCGCATCACGTAAAAACTGCTGGACGGATTTTGATGAAAACTTCACTAATCTATTTAAATAAACTCAGAATAACATTTAGGCTATAGAAATTATGGAATTTTTTGGAAAAAAGGGGTGAAAAGGGGGGGTAAGGATGGTAATGTGCACTTTATTCATAAAAAAGAGGTATCGTATAGTTACGTTCTTCCCGGTATTCCCGTTCTTCTTCCAGGTCTTCCCGGGCTTCTTCCTGGTCTTTCGGTCTTCCCGTTCTTCCCGGTCTTCCCGTTCTTCCCTTCTTCCCGGTCTTCTTCCCGGTCTTCCAGGTCTTCCTGGTCTTCTTCCCGGTCTGCTTCCTGGTCTTCCCGGTTTTCTTCCCAGTCTACCCGGTCTTCTTGCCGGTCTTCCCGTTCTTCCGGTTCTTCCCATTCTTCCCGCTTCTTCCCGGTCTTACCGGTCCACTTTTCCGGTCTTCCCGGTCTTCTTACAGGTCTTCCCGGTCTTTTTCCAGGTCTTCCCGGTCTTTTTCCAGTTCTTACACGTAGTGTCAAAAATGCAAAACAAAAGCATGTCAACAATTCCAATAGCTTCCCTTTGCCAAACATAAAAACTGATCTGTATAGAAGAAACTGTTTCCCCATGTCTATTAAATTATTTAACAAATTACCTAATGAACTAAAAGACCTACCCCTTAGTTTATTCCGAAAAAAATTGTACTCTTGGCTGGTCACAAAATGTTTCTACACTACCCAGCAATACCTTAGTTATAAGAATAGAAAATTATTATAACACCTCACTAAGTTCCTATTCGTGCAATAATAGTTAGATATTTAATTTAGTATGTTTAGTCATATCACCCATTTGGTTTTGTTTGTTATTTTAAGCTTTTATTTTATATTTCGTATACCAGAAATGGTTTATATGAGGGTCCTTATTGTTAGATTTGAAATGTAACAATTATTTACCATCTATTTACCCATATTATGCGAATAAATTATTTGATTTGATTTGATTTGAAAGAAAGCAACAGATAGCGTCAAATAAGCCGGTGCACGGATGTCAGAATTCAGAACTAAAACCGTATGGACGCGCACAAGTGACTACGCGGCTGACACTCAGCAGTACCGTTTTGTAAGGCCCTAGGTGAGCAGGGAGTTACAGCAGAAATAGAAAGTACGTATAGTACTCGTAGAACGAGATAGAATGAGTAATTGTCGATATCGTATTTGGTACTTTGTCTGTTTGTCTGTATAACTGTATGTCTGTTTGTCTGTATGTATGTCCGGGCTAAACTCAAAAAGTACGGCATAGATTTACTTCAAATTTTTGGTGTCGTTTTCCGTGGTTTTTGGTGTCGTTTTCCGTGGTTCCAACCCAGGACCTTATGCTCAATAGCGCTTGCGACAACTAATCTAAAAAGGCCGATGACAAAAATACCGCCCATCAGAACTAGCGACGGAAAATGGGCCATATATAATGACCAAAAAGCGTTAAGGTTTGATCAACACTTAGAAGAAACTTTTTACCTACGGGGGAGGAGCTGTGAATCTTTATTTTTCTAACGCATTCTGTGACAGCGTGTAATCTAACGACGGATATTTAAATGTTGTCTTTGAGTAAGCCATGCTATTATCTAGCGTTACACAATAAAAACTATGCCATTAAAGTAACTTGGGCAGAGAAACATAGTTTAATGAATGTTAGTGAGACATTACAATCGAACGTATTTGACAATTTCACGGTGACATTAGATGGTAATGTGCATTTTATTCATAAAAAAGAGGTATCGTTTAGTTTCGTTTTTCCAGGTCTTCCCGGTCTTCTTCCAGGTCTTCTTTCCGGTCTACCCGGTCTTCTCGGTCCTCCCGGTCTTCCCGGTCTTCTTCCAGGTATTCCCGGTCTTCCCGGTATGCTTCCCGGTCTTCCCGGTCTTCCCGGTCTTCTTCCCGGTCTTCTTCTTGGTTTTTCCCGTCTATTTACCTATCTTCCCGGTCTTTTTGCAGTTTCCCGATCTTCCTGGTCTTTTCCTGGTCTTCCCGGTCTTCTTCCAGGTCTGTCCGGTCTTCTTCCAGGTCTTCCCGGTCTTCTTCCAAAACTTCCCGGTCTTCTTCCAGGTCTGCCCGGTCTTCTTCCTGGTCTTCCCGGTCTTCTTCCAGGTCTTTCCGGTCTTCTTTTAGGTCTTCCTGGTCTTCTTCCAAAACTTCCCGGTCTTCTTCCAGGTCTGCCCGGTCTTCTTCCAGGTCTTCTTCTAGGTCTTCCCGGTCTTCTTCCAGGTCTTCCCGGCCTTCTTCCAGAACATGCTGATTTCTTCACAATGTTTTCCTTAACCGCTTTGAGAGCAGTGGTGATGAAATAAATCACACAAAGTAATGCGCCTGTCTGGGTTCGGTTCGAACCACGACTTACTTTTCGTAAGTCGGGGCTGCACTATATAAGGTGTTAAAAAATTAACTGCACGAAACTTGAGGAGTTGTTTGGAATCATAAATAAAAAATAATCACGAAAAAAAATTATATAAGTAACGATCCGTTTCAAAGATATGCATATTTTCACTGCGCACAAAATGATTGAATATGCGCACTTGACTGTACTGTGACTGCGCCGTGAAGGGTTCCGGGCGCGTAGTCGTTCACCCCTGCGACAGCGCAAACATAGACAGCTGATTCTAACTTTCCCATCTCATTTTTCAGACTTTGGATTGGCAATGTTTTTTTTTTATGTAAAAACTAAAATTGCTTGAAAAAAAATTTTTTATTTTGAATACGTTTTTTTATTGATACCGAGTACGTACACGAAATTCTTGCAGTTAATTTTTTAACACCTTATATACACTTTAGTATTAATTTAAAAATTCCATCCTTCCACGACATTGTTTGTTCGATGTAGCTCACCATAGTTACACCACATTTTCACCATTTATTCTTTTAGTTTCAACATTATTTTGAAAAAAAAATTCTAAATAATGTTGAAACTGTTCAAGTTCTATTCGATCATCTTCTAGTACAATTCACTCTTTATGTAATTCCAAACTGATAATATATCCTCTGCTGGTAAATATGCTAGACTACTGCAGAGTAAAACTATAGTTTTGTGACTTTTATCCTTAAATATACCCATTTGCTTTGCTTTGCGTTTCCAACTATTGTAATAATGGAAGTGACAACCTTTTATTTCGTGAACAGTGTTAATCTCTCTTAGCGCTGCAATTATTCCCTCTTCAAAATCTATCATTATTTTCTGTGGCTTCCAATCATTTAATTGTACTTTAATTAAATGAAATAATATAATATGCGCTTCCTTGTTTTGATGTGTCATAAAGGCATAAATCATTGGTATAATATTTGTATTATTAATGTCACTTCCAACACCGCCATGTTTGGTAAATAATTGACGGAACGGCGTTGGGCAAGTTTTAAACGTACCGTCCATAACATATAACGGTCTTAATATACTGTCTTACATGTTGCGAACAGAATATTATGATACGCATATTACCATTTTTGTAGTCCGCCAGTAAAAATGAATTGAATTGATGTGGCACTTCCACTTCTTCTATATTTCTAGTGGAAGTTTTTTTCACACCGGCTTTTGCATTCCTTCTTTTGTAAATAGCAGATTTTTATTTTTAAAAGATGGCACTGGCTTTTTAGCAGCCATATTATGCAATGCTTTATTAAAAACTTTTGGTGCTGGTTCTCTACCATCCACGGCTTCTAAACAAGCCTCATTGATAATTATATCAATAGTATTTTGTACATCATCGGGCTGACAGTTATTGATATGAGGTTTTAATTTTAGCATTGTCTCATCCTTAAAATAAAACAAAATTAATAGAAAAAGCATTCTCACGACAAGATTTTATTTAAACGCACAAAAAAAAAGAAAATCACGAAACCGTTAGTGTGTGTCAAATTAGGCTTGCAAGATTTGTACGCCACATACATACTTAAACAAACATGTGAAGTTTAATAAAAGATTTTAAAAATAGCTGGTATATCGCTTTTTGACAAATTTATCGATAGCTATATGACTGCGTTGCGTTCGAATGAAATCGTCATAAGATGTAACTTAGACATAAATTCCAAACTCGATAGGCATATTTTATCGGAAAAAAGCGATTAGGTGTGTAGGATGACGTCGATGAATTCGTTATTATTTATAAGTGGCCAGTACATTTCCTCACCAAAGAGGTTTCATTAAGTAAGTTCATTAAGACGTTTGGTTGCCATGAGCATGAAAGTACTAGAAGTACATGACTCACGAGAGCTAACTAATATAATTATCTTTTGAACCTACGATGGTACCTATCTACGATATAACAAGGTGGAACAAAAAAGTCTCATTAGTTACGTTAAAGTTAAATTTTTAAATAATGTAACTACTTGGAATAAAAATGTCCAGCTAGTTACATCGATGTAACTACAATGTAACTAGGTGGAACGGACGGTGTGAGCGGGCCATTTTGACGCCCAAAAATGATCAGGCTGCAGCAATTAACGAATGCATTCTCCATGTCAAACAAGATGACGCCACACACTATCACGTGGAATTTCTGAACTCCCTGTCAGCATGTGGACTTCCAGCGCATACCAATCAAGATGTCGGTGTCCCGATTATGCTTCTTCGGATCCTCCGAAGTTGTGTAACGGGACCCGCCTTAAAGTCATCTCGCTCCGCGGAAATTCTTACGGGTTGTGGCGTCGGCGAGTAGTATTTATACCACGCTTTCCCCTCATACCTCATAACTTCCCGTTCCAGTTCAAGCGCGTACAGTTCCCCGTGAGCGTTTTTTTCGCGGATGACCATCAATAAGTCGTAGGGGCAGACACTGAGGGCAGCGGGTGTCGACCTCAGGACGAGTTGCTTCTCACACGGGCATACGTCGCTTGTCCCGCGTCACCAGTCCTAACTCTCTTTACATTTTGGCTCCTGGCAGCATAACTACCAACGTAGTTTATAGGGAAGTTTTTGTAAGGTACGTATTTTTACTCTTTTGTGTCCTGGAATGTATTCCTGCATTATTTTCTCTATTTCCTTCAGTCACATCTTATGACTGAACTCAGCAGGATTCCCCTCTTCACTTGCTTCGCTTGCAAAAAAAAAACTTATATTTTAATGTTATTTTTAAAGTTGTTTATGTACTTATAATGCTTTAGCGATACTGGCATCTTTAGGTATTGTTGGTGCTAGTTTACAATATTTCTCCTAAAATGAGCAAGCATTAAACATTTAAAAATGTTTTCCCTCCAAGTACTAACAAATTAGATGTTGAAAATCAAGCTTGTAACAAATCTTCAAGTCAATCAGAAATGGCTCAATCTAGACCACAATTGTGAATATTAGTAAAAATACGTGATAAATAAAAAAGCACGCAACGCGCGAACACTATGCGGAACCTAGCGGCGAATTCATGCGCGAGTGTCCGTTTTGGTGGTGCGGTCATGACGTTTTTTATTTAAAAAAATATGCCCCTATTTTGTAAAAAATTGTAAAAGTGGACCCCCGAAAACATAAATTGTCAAAGCTTTTTTTTTTGGATGGGAAATCACCAAATAACTTCTCCGTGCGGAGCGGGAGGGAGTGTCAGACTTTTACTGACTAAAACCCACCCATGTTCCTACCTCGCCCTTAACGTTCCGGGGCCACGGTATCTCTTTCGAACAGTCCCGCAACCCCGGCAGGCTTCGGCCCTTGCGGGCCCCTACCCTTATGCTGACATCTCTTTGAGGAGCGCTTGGAACACGAACGCGCCGTCGACACAGCCTGTCGTCATTAGACGGACGGACGGCTAGCTTGCCCACAGCTAACCGTCCACTGGCCCGCGTTTACGGTGGCCGGTAGCCACCACGTGGCCCCCGACGCCCGGTGCGTCTCCCGCGGCGGCTGGGGCGAAAGGCTCTCTCCCTCTCGCGTTCCGCCACCTTCTTCGCTAGCATGACTGCTTCGCAGAAGGAGGTGACGGCTTCCCATTCCGTCTCGCTCTGGACCATGGATTGAACCAGGGCCGGACGCGAGAGGTTACCGCCACCGATCGCCGCAACGAGGACACGGCGTTGCTCCGCCCACCCGGGGCAGACCTCCACCGTGTCCTCCGGTCGATCCTCGCAGTGAAAACACCCGGGCGCCTCTCGCCCGATTCGATGCAAGATTCAAAGCTAAGGTTAAAAAGTTGTAAAGGTTCATTTGATGATTTCGCATCCTAAAAAAAAAAAAAAAGGGTTTGAACGTGGCCGCGCCACCGAAACGCTCCGAGTCCGAGCTCCGAACCACGCGGCCATGGAGATTTAAAACTAAACATTGCAGAGACCTGAAATTTTGGTAAGTAACAGACTGAATTTGTAAAAAAAATGTAAAATTATGAAAAAATATCCTGGGCTTATATTTTAGGAGCTGTATGGCCGCATCGTTGTCCCGGTGAAAAACACATTTTCGCCGATATCTCACTGAAAAAGCATAGCAGACGTCAACTTTTTCAACCGACTTCCAAAAAAAGGAGGTTTTCAATTTGCCTGTATTTTTTTGCGTTTGTTACCTCAGAACTATCGACTAGGTGCTTCCCGTGTGGTCCCATTTTAATTTGCTGACGATCTGATGCTGACCTTCGGAGATACACAATGGAACTCTTCAAAAATAGACGGCAAATCTGCAGTAATTGCTGCAATCGCTTGTAGGTCCATTGTTTATACTACATCATGGTACGCAGATGTGTACAATACACCCAGATTTCGACAATGTTTGTGGACGACTGGGTAAACCAATTTTGGTGATTTTTATTTGAAAGCTGGAGGTTTCTGTGTGATTCCATTTCAATTTGGTTAAGAGCTGACGCTGCTCTTCGGAGATTATAATTAATGGAACTCTTCAAAAATACACGGCAAAGCTGCAGTAATTGCTGCAATCGCTTGGTTGTTTATTGTTTATACAACATTGTGACGTAAAATCACGCCTGTATGCTCTGAGGGAGTACACAAAAGTGTACAATACACCCGGATTTCGACAGTTAGATGTGTTAAGTTCCATTTAATGGGATCCTGGAGAAATAGAGGGACATCCTTAAAATTTACAGGCATACAAGCGATTTGGGTAGTTTTAGGAAGACTACTTTCTTGGAGTGATCCCATTTTAATTTGATAAAGATCTGATAAAGAACTTCGGAAGATAGGGAACGGGAACTCCTCAATAAATGATAGCAAATGTACTGGGATCGCTGAAATCTCATGTCTGTCTATTGTTTACACCAGTTCATAACAAAAAATCACGCCGATACACTGTGAAAGGGTAAGCACGTATGAAAAACTGAAAAGTGAAAAATAACAACTTTTTTGCAAAAAATATAACCGACTTCACACAAAAAAGTGAAATATAACTTTAGCTTCAGAAGTCGGTGACAAAAAAAAAAGAAGCTAAAGTTATTTTTCACTTTTTTGTGTGAAGTCAGTTATATATTTTGCAAAAAAGTTTTCATTGTAAAATCCAGATTAGGTTTTTTCAAAACTAGTAAAGATAAAACAAAAATCCTAGGTTTATATTTGAAGATCAATAGGTTCACACGCCATGGTCCCACCATTGAAACGGTGAAAACACATTTTCGGCGATATCTCGCTGAAAAAGCAACGCAAAGCCATGGTCACCCATCGACATATTCAAGACGTATTTAAGATTCCGTTCTACAGCTCCTGAAATGTAAACCTAGGGATTTTTTGTGCATTATTACCTGTTTTGACAAATTCAGATCTAGGTTTTACAAAAAACTTCAGACCTCTAGAATGCTTTTCAGCGAGATATCGGCGATTATTTTTTACCGTTTCAATAGCGCGGCCATGACCTTTTAGTCTTACAGCTCCGGAAATATGAACCTAGGATTTTTTGTTTTATTTCTACTAGTTTTCACAAATCCATATCTGGGTTTTACAAAAACTTCAGACGTCTGCGTTGCTTTTTCAGTGAGATATCGCCGAAAACGTGTTTTTCACCGTTTCAATGGCGCGGCCATGGCGTATTAATCTTACAGCTTTTAAAATAATAGGTCTCTACCTATGTAATTGCCGTTTTTCATTAAATAAGTTAACACCCTTTTTTATCAAAGTACATACCTACATATATATTTTTTTTATTACCCATGCAATCAATGCATTTTTGCCAACGTAGTGGTAGCTTATTGATGCCCTTTTTTATAGTCTGCTGGACAGGCGGCAACAAATTCTTTAGAGGCATTTTGAACTGCCTCTCGGTTAATGAATTTTTCAACACACTTGCTCATAAAGTGCCTCTAATTTCACCGCAATTAGGCACATAATGACACCTGTAATCAAACTGTGACTTTTTCATTACTATTATTCACAAGTGAGTTATAGGGTTTTTTTTTTTAATTTTATTGGTTTAATTGCTTTGTTCTTAAAAAAGTTTCGATACAAAAAAGATCGCGTTCAATAGTACAAATAAATTAATGTACCTATTGCTTGCTCATTTCATGCAACTTCGTATCTACATAGATAATTTCAAACTTATAAGTTTCTAAAAAATAAAACTTTCACTCAAATGTAACTTTTGTTTTCTCTGTAAGTATTAAATAAAACTTTGAATTCCCCATTTCGTACGTGGATAAATCGCTATCCGCGAAAAGCCAAAAAAAAGAAACCTCATTCTTTTAGTCTATGGCCGATCGCCATTGTTAGATGCGCGCGCATAGGAAAACGGAATAATTATTCCCGCCATTGCGAAAAAAAATTCACAACTCGTTTTCACTGTTGAAATTACAGTTATTTATTAATTCAAATGTCTACAAGTACTAGTTATGAAGAAAATGATTTATTTTGTACACCGCCCGATATAAGATGTGCAGCCCTTAACGTTAACGAAAGTTTACTACCTGAAAACTCCAAAGTCAAATATCTATTTTAGTATTATTTTATTCTCAAGTGTGTTGAAAAACGTCGTATGATACACGTGTGTGTTGATGATTACCGCTGAGGCGCTATTGAGACCCGAGCCGTTAGGCGAGGGTCTTAAGAGAGCCGAGGACGGTACACACTTGTACCATAATGTACTATATTCCCCGCCAAGAAGTTATCAAAATTCTGGTTTGCGATTGTCGACCAGAATCCATTCTTCGTCGCAAGTAACAATGCGATTCAATATGCCTTCGTTTGTGTGCCTGTTGAGCATTTCAAGGCTGGACACGACGCGTGCTCCGCGCTGGCGATCATTCAATTCGTGGGCCACCCATTATTCAAGCTTTTTCACCTTGCATTGTTTTGATGCTTACATCTAAAGCTGCTGCTAATTCAGCTGTAGATTGAGAATCATTAGTTTTCACGATCGCCTTTAAAACGAAGCATTGCTGAGAGCTGAAATTTTGGTAAGTAAGAGATTGAATTTGTAAAAATATAGGAAATAATCCTAGGCTTATCTATACTATTATAAAGCAGAAGAGTTTGTTTGTTTGTTTGTTTGGTTGAACGCGCTAATCTCAGGAACCACGGGCTCGAATTGAAAAATTCTTTTTGTGTTGGATAGTCCATTTATCGAGGAAGGCTTTAGGCTATATAACATCACGCTACGAATATAAAGAGCGGAGCAGGAATGAAAAATGTTGCAAAAACGGGGATTTTTTTCCTTTCGTTTTTCTCTCATAAGTGACGTAGACGAAGTTGCGTGGGTCAGCTAGTATTCGATATTACCTAAGAAATTGCCGTTCTGCCGTACTTTTATTTCAAGTCCATTTTTTTCTTTTTTGGCCTAGAATTTTATTCTACCTAAGTTCAAGTTATGTTTTTAGTATGGAATTCTTTTTTGAAAATCTGTCATTTGTTTAATGAAAAGCGCTCTATTTTCATTGCGTTTATACGTTTTTCGACATCATCATCACCACCAGTCATTGGTTTGCCCGCTTCCGCTCTGGAAATTTCGACCTAAGAAACACCCCGTGGTCGACCGAAAACTGTCGACAAATGACGAATTAAAGATCTCCGTGGCCGCGCGGTTCGGAGCGTTTCAATGGCGCGGTCACGTTCAAACCCTTCTAACTTTTTAACCATAACTTTGACAAATTTATGGTTTTGGGAGTTTATAATAATAATAATAATATAATAATTTTATTTACTTCAGACACAGTCCATACATGATAAAATAATTAAAATGTCATAGGTACAACACAAACATAATTTCAAAATAATCAATAAACATAATTCACACATACACATTAGAATAATAATTAATGTCAAGCAATCAATAAAAATACAATTACAAAAACACATTAAAATTATATAACCAATGTCAAGTACGTAAATTAAAATCAATTAAGTTAAATTAAAATAATACACATACACGTCATACACACAAAATAATAAAATTAAACATACACAAATGTCAAAATAAACGAGGAGAAGCGCTAACATGAAGCTGCATCCACCTTTGTATCAGTGACAGGTCCCACCGCTCAGACAAAACCCTCAGGAGACTGTTCGAGCTACCACGAAGGCGACTTAATAGTGAAGCGCTTCGCTTCCTTACGATCGCGAAGAAATCATCTGTCCGCGCCTCAGCAAACATAGTCGAAGCACTACAAAACCGTGGAAGCCCTAACAGTATCCTGAAAGCATTGTTGTACTGCACGCGCAGTGCGCTGTACGCCCGCTGCGTAAAGTTGGTCCACAGGCTGCACGTGTAAAATGACTGACAATATGCCTTAAATAAAGTCACCTTCACCGGTGTAGTACACCGTGCAAACCTGCGAGCCAACATATTACACCGGACCGACAACGCCCTGCGCTCCCTCTCAATGTCCATGTTGTCACACAAGTCGTCGGAGACCCAGTGGCCCAGGTACTTAAAGTGCTGCACCCTTTTTAAAGGAATGCCGCAAAGAATGACAGGTGGTACAGATGAGTATGATTTGTTACCGGCTTTAAAGATCATGAACTCACTCTACTTTCATATTTTTTTTACAAAATCGTGGCATATCTTTTTAAAAAAAGGTCGTGGCCGCGCCATCGAAACGGACACCACGCGCGATAGTCCCCATTAATGAGAATGAATGCTTTGAGCAAGAACCTGATAACCATTTGTATGCAGGAAAGTTTAGGTAATTTTCTAGGATTTTGGGTGTTAACGAGAAAAAAAACATATAATTGGACTTCACACATTTATTGTATTTTTGTCTAATAAAAATACTATATCATATAACTATCATAAAGAGAATATCTACAGCAATTGACAGTCTTGCTGGTTGTACACACTTGCCAGAGCACAACATAAAACTCCTGTAGTGCATTTAGTGCACTTGGCAGGACATTATTATCCTCTCTAACAACTTTATTCTATACCTTAATTTACAGCCCTATCGCATTATTTTAAAGTTTCAAAGAATAAAAACTGCACATTTTGCCAAAATAACACCATTGAATGGATATATTCACGTATTGCACTATTGAATGAAGAAAATAGACCATTGAAAAAATTTATAGAAAAATTGCAGTATTATGATTTAAATTCCACAATAAGTGTAAGATAGATTTTTTTTCAGATTTACAGGCGCTTTTCCATGCCTTTCGTCTGAAAAATTTGTAAGATTGATAGGAATAATATGTTACACATATCTAAAGTAAGAATCTCGTCATGATAGGGTTTCATGGATCATGAGATAAAATTACAATGAATGCAGTGATTTTAATCACAACTGGCGAAAACACATCGTTTTCTACTGCTTATAAATAGCTAGTTATTGTAGACATACATTACCAAAGTTTGTTATAAACATTTAGAAAGGATCCTGCGTCATTAGAAGAGATTGTGAATAATATATATGTATATGCGTGTGTGTTTAAATTGTACACAAGACCGTAATGCCTTATATCGGTCCACACATTAATTTACAATGACATTAAGTACTTAAATGATTTAGGCACAATTATGTTTACTTCGAATCGTTTTGTCATCTAAAGTAACATTCTAAAATTTAAATTCATTAAGCTCTACAACACATACATGACATCGTTTATCATATTAGCATATTTACCATACGTTAAACTTCCCAGATTACTTTCATATACAATACAGTTGTTTTATTCCTTACAATCTTCAACTTAAGTATAATGGAACACTTTCAAAGATAAACTCGACACAAAATTATTATTTTATAAGATAATTAGTATTAGTACATATTTTAATCATTTGTAACATGGCATGAGCGAGTCCCACGCGATCAATACAACGAATACAGATCGCCTGTCGCCGTTGCATGCACTTCGAAAATCATTCCAAGTGGACTACTTAACCTAGTATGTTATTATGTACATAATGTACTCTAATAATTGGCTAAATGATAATTAACTCATTTGTAACATTCACCTTTAATAGGAAATTAACATTAAAAAATAAATTATAAAAGAAAATAGTCCAATAAATATGTACCGAGTTTCTGCGAATGATAAGCGTTACTTTATTAACTTCGTTATTAGGTCGTTGAATCATCATAGCCAACGAATGAACACGACATACATAAATGTACATAAGTGCACGGCCGACAGAGCTGGGTAGGTCCCGCGAGGGGTCGGCTAGCTCAGGCTCTCGCTCCCGCATCTTCGATTTCGATTCACTCAAATTATACAATAGAATGATTAAACATTAAAAATAATCTGTGTACTTCTTTTTATTTGATAACTTGCCTTACAATTCTAAGAATGTGAAACAACCTACAGTCCTACACACGGCATACATAGTATGTACAATTGTAACTACACACAAATATAACATGGCAAGGGTGTCAAACGAGAGCAGCATTGTTATACTGTGAATGCGCATAAGCATTTTATTCCCACAAATTACACGCAAGTGTATTTTAATGTGAACACACTAATAAGGTAGCCCGCATAGCAGTTCTATATTACTTTTTTTTATGCATGTTCGCTACTGCGGCAGAAAGTGGTAACTAACATTTCTTATTGTCCAAATAGGTGAAATTTACTTCTTTCACCTGAGTAATATGCTCGAGATTACAAATATACCTATAGGATTATTAGTCATTATTTTGTATTGTTCGAAGTATCATATTAAATTGGTATTATAACTAAGTAAAAGATTGTTTTAAACCAGAGTAATATTACAACTGCACTCGAAACATAGAAGCCTTGGTGGCACTATAACGAAAAATAATTTGTACTCGTGATTTCTGTATGTAAAAAACATCGGAAATATTTATATACTATATGCACTAAGAATATTATGTACATAATAATGTAGCGTGGAAACCACAAACGCAATTAAAGGTGAATGACTCACAAACAGCAAATTAAATAAATGAATCCGTCAATATAAATGTATGTAGTACTTGTGCGTATTTGATACAGAATGAACTAAGTGCGTTTAGTTCGGGTAACCTGCATAGTGATGACTCAATGAATTTGGCTGATATGTTCGTAAATTGTTAAGTGACATGATGCAAATATTGCGTGAAGCCCTGTGAGCACATCCCTTAAACACAATGTATGGAAAATAGCTTTATGCCACGTCTACTGTCACCTAACTATACACCATGTCACAAAAATATTTCATTTACACTGTTGTATATTTATACAATCATAAATATATTCATTTGTACATTACACATGTGATTTTACTTTTAGAATATTTACAAATAAACACAACATTCAACCGCCATCTCTATTCACAATCATTTATCAAAACATATTTTACTAAACTAAAATTATCAGGGCTGTAAAACCTATCATAAACTAAAACTATTTGTACCACTCTGAACAACCATCACAGCACCAGTTTTCGCATTATAGACGACTAATGGAGATGTTGTGATAGTCATTTAGAAGTTACACTGTTTTACTCAAACATAAGTTTAACAGAATAAGTTTAATGCATATTTGAGGTGATTTAAGAATTAACAATTTTCTACACATAAGCAACCGGCATTTCACTGATACCATAAGATATAGTGAAATTTATAAATTAACCACAATATTTTTATGTGCTTCACCTCAAAGATACAATTGTAGCATTGACCAGTTATTAAGTCATTTATATGTTTTATAATTTATAACATCATATTCATAAAGAAATCTATATAGCCATTTGGTATATGAATACTGCCCTGAAAAATATCTGCATGCATCGGATCCCATGACACACCGTAAACAAACGAAAAAATGCATGCTATATTAATCAGAATGTAGAAATTGAAATATAGGACACAAACAATGAAGAATGGTTTCATCTTTTATTTTTCAACACACTTGCTCATAAAATGGCTCTAATTTCGCCGCAACTAGGCACATAACACACATTTTATTGGATGAGTTGCTTTGTTTTAAAAAAAAGTTTCGATACAAAAAAGATCGTGTTCAATAGTACAAATAAATTAATTTACCTATTGCTTGCTCATTTCATGCAACTTCGTATTTATAACTACTTCGTTAACAGATAATTTCAACTACGTAAAGTATTAGTAGTACATAGATAAAAGTTGTATTTGAGTGAAAGTTTTATTTATTAAAATAAATAAAACTTTCACTCAAATACAACTTTTATAATTTTCTCTGATTTATAAAAACACCATCCGCGAAAAGCAAAAAGAAACCTCATTCTTTTAGTCTATGGCCGTATTAGAAAATAATTATTCCGTTCCGATTTAGATTTCACGATTATGACAGCTAAAAGCTGTCATAAGGTCATTTGACAGCGCACACGGTGATATTTATTTGGGGCATGGTCGGTGTAATCGCAAGATGGCGCATGTCATGACGTCATCTATGACGATTCAAGGGACTTCGATATCGCGCTCGCGGTAATTCAGAACGGATTTATGATCGTTTACAGCCTAATTCGAAACGCGGCTATAGTCAGATGCGCGGCATTGGAAAACTGTTTTTTTTTTTCCCGCCATTGCGAAAAATTTTCAAAACTTTTTTCGGAAGTTAGTCATTTATTAATTAAAAAGTACTAATTATAAAGAAAATTATTAATGTTGTACACCGCCCGATATACGATGTGAAGACCTTATCGTTATGGACAGTTTACTACCTAAAAACTCCAAGGACGATTTTTTACTATTATTTTCTTTACAAGTGTGTTGAAAAACGTCGTATGATGCACGTGTGTATTGATGATTACCATTCTAAGCTCTCTAAGACCCTCACCAAACGGCTCGGGTCTCAATGGCGCCTCAGCGGTAATGACCAACATTACACATAATTGTACTATTATGAAGTGGGTTTTCTACAGTACCATCTAGTCGAAGAATGATTGACTTATTATCCAATGATATTGTAAGTAAAAAGACGTAGATCTATAGGTTATAAGCGCTCAGCAAGCGGCCTGTTTAAATGTGGCTATTTAGCCAACCTTGACCTGTGTCAGTTTGACGGCGACTTCATTACCTACCGAGTAAAATTATGAATTACAAGTCAGCTGCTTAACAGTAGGTACAAATGGTTGACACATTATTTATACAGATTTATGTTATGATTGATGAGAAAGGATTAAATAATAGATTACTACAATGAAATAAACAAATTAATTTTAGAGTCTCATGAAGAATAATGTTTTACTTTAAGCAGGTATTATATAATTTTTTATTTCTAAATTTCCAACAAGGAGGCGGATATTGTCCGCAAACAGAGAAATGAAGAAATTGTTATTTTAAAAATCGTATTCTAAAATCTTTTTTGTCGACTTTATTACGAGTGACACAAACACACACTTTAATTTAAACCATCTGCATCGTATGATTTTATTGAAAGCTGTTATAGAATTTAATACCGTCCGTCCGTCTTCACTATGAACATAAAATAACCCCAAGTTGAATAAAAAATTAAAAAGATAGAAAAGAAAAAACTGAGTTTATGTGTTGTTCACTGGTGCTAATAGAAATAAGTTTATTACGACAATTATTTGATATTCATTTCGTATAAATCGATTATCTATACTTTTTAATTACTTACTTTTACTAGATGAAATACTCATGGGTGAATCACATTTTTAGGCATGAAAGGTGAAAAGTAAAATGTCATATCTGATTAATCTTAATATATATAATTCTCGTGTCACAATGTTTGTCCTCAATGGACTCCTAAACCACTTAACCGATTATAATAAAATTCGCACACCATGTGCAGTTCGATCCAACTTGAGAGATAGGATAGTTTAAATCTCAAATTATGAGACGCAGACGAAGTTGCGCGAGTCAGCTAGTTTATTGTATGTTTCTACTACACAAGACAAAACACTATCGCATATTATAATATACTATCCTACTTTGACTTGTAATGGTAATGTAGTGTGCTATGACAATATTTAGATACTCATGTGTGAATTAGTGTGCCGTTTTTGAAGATCGAATTTTGTGTAGGTACCTATCTACGCCTTTTTACTTATAATATCATTGTTATTATCTGTTATTAAGCTGTTCTGTGTTTTAACAATTTCTATAACAGATAAGGATTAGGTTGTTAAAATAAGCAGAAATAGTGAACCTACTGCGGTGGCAACAGGAAAATAATTCAACGCTAATTGATTATGACTTACGTGCCTATTACATTTACATTTAAATAATAGGCACATGAAATGAATAAAGCTCATCATGTTTAATGATAAACAATTTTTGTTTTAGTTTGTTCACGGTAGGCCCAGTGTCTATGTCAACTAAGCAGTAAATTGCAAATCAATCAAACTATTACAACTAAGTTTCAAAAAAACTTTCTACAACATAGCCTTGCAATTTATTAAACAATAATATTCATCCATACAAGGAATAAATATGGCTTTAGAAAATAATGTTGTTTCACAAATTACAAGCTAGAAGCATTACTCCGTTTGGTCAGTAACAAAAAATTATTATGTGCATAGGTAGCAAGTATGTATTATCATATTCCGAGACAGAAACCAATTTAAAATAATACTAAATTTTAATAAATCTATAAAACATTATTTTATACTTACTATGAGTGAATGCGGTTTTATAATGGACTCCAGAATTAATGCTTACTGGGTGCGGATCGTCGTACGTACATAAAGTTTTATTATTACTCAACAATGTCCTGGTCTAGGCGAGCCCGCGTCAAAAGCGGGTTTAATAGGAGACCCCGCTCCAAATATAACATTCAATGCTAACACTATCAACACACAACTTTCCAACTTCCAACCAACCCAATTGTTTAACGGATTGTACACCAATATGATTATTTACATTAAACTACCATATTCATGTATAAACCATGCAAAGCAAATTACCATTAAAGAATAGGTATACCTATTCAGTTCATTTAAGCGATTTCACGGACCCCGAAAGACGGCACCTAGCATTAGATGCCTCATACTAGTTACTAGTTGTGCATCAAGATAATTCAAAGGAAATTATCCGTAAAACCAATAGAAAAGAAAGCTGACAGGATTACAATGTGCCATCACAGATTAATAAGTTAGCACATGAAACAGCGTTTTGCAATAACGTGCATTAAATCCACTGTCAATTTAATTTATAGTGGATAAGTAGCGAAAAATAAATAGGTAATAACATATATATTGCGCAACGAATCGCGCGAGAAGTTCAGGGTCCTAGTTTTTTTGTCATAACATCAGGTCGCAGATGTCTCAAGAATGATCCAACTCACCAAAGATTTGTGAATATGCCATAACTCTATGCCAAGAACGTGGCATAGCGTGGTTGGCGCTCACAGTAGTGACAGTGGAGCGGGCGGCTCAGAGCTTGCGCGGCCGTGTGAGGCGGCGCTTCTTGCGCTCGGGCGTGGCGCCGGCGCCGGCCGCGTCGGCCGAGGCGCGGCGGCGCGTGGGCGGGGTGGACGCCGTGCACTCCATCGCGCTGCTCTCCGCTTTCGGCTCCGGTTTACACTTGCTACTACTACTGCTGCTGCTGCTGCAGGTTTCAGCTTTAAGCTCAGGTTTACATTTCGTTGTTGTCTCCACTTTCGATTCAGGTTTGCACTTGGACTCAGATTTACATTCTGGTTTAGTCTTCGCTTCAAGTTTAAGTTCAGCGCGCGGCAACTCCGTGGTGGTCTCGGGGAGAGCGCTGGTAGCGGCGACGACCTCCGCGTCGGCTGCGGTCACTTCACACTCCGTCGGCTCTGAACTTGTGCCGGCCGCCCACTGAAATTGCACAAAACGTTGAAAAGTTTATAATTAATTTGTACATGCATTTACCTAGGCTAAAAATGTCAGTTACATTACAACATAGCTGCGAAAATAGAAACGTTTCTTTGGAACGCAGACTAGTTATTTCATGGACTTTCAAGATTTGGACAAATAATCCAGCTTTTAGAATATTGTATCGGTACATACCTGTGCTAGTGAGGGGGCCGGCGACAGTCGCAGCGAGGCGCCACACTCGGCGCACAGCGGCGGAACGGCCGGGGAACGGGACCGCCAGTATTGTAGCTCTGTTTTACACTTGTTTAACTCCTGCAAAGAGAAGAATAATTATTTGTTACATACTAGTATGAGAAAGCATACAGAAAAGAAAAAATAATAAATACTACAACAAAATGAACACAGGTTAGTTATGGGTACCCCTCGGTTTTTTTTTTATAATATGTAACTGTAAGTAAGGCACACACAAAACACATGGATCTTGTGACAATAACCAATTGTAAATAACATATTTGGCAAGAAACAGATTGTCAACCAAAGCAAACATATAATCTGACGGTTCACTAACAAATGATTATAATTACAATATCGGCAGTTGATGAACGTCGTAGCTAATTAGCTATCGCCAAAAACCCATTTGTTTTCCAGTAAAATATTTAAATAAATATACTACATACCAATACTACAATTTTACCTGCAACAAAGTTTGAAACTTGCGGCTTGTTTCTTCATTCTTTTTATCATAATCATCAAGACGGTTGGCATATTCCAAGGTCTGCTTCTGTTGTTCGGCAATCTGTTTTTGTTGCTCGGCGATTTGTTTCTGTTGAAGAGCAGTTTTGCGCTTGCAACTGCGGAGATCACTGCGCAAAGCCGACAGCTGATCGTTGTACCTGAAGATAAAATTAAAAAATATGAAACAACATATTGGTGTCGATTCTGTTGTGCACAAACTAAACTTAATTTAGGCTATTGCTATCTTTTTCTTTCTAATAAAACGAGAAAGAGACGGACGTAATTTAGAGCTGTCAAATTTAATTCGAACTAATATTTCCATACAAATGAAGGGTGCACGTAAAAACATGTCGACTAAAAACACAGTGAAGCGCAAGGCAAAAACCAGTTTGACATTTCTAACTTACCCTGCATTCCGAATTGCGATAAAAGTGATAATATCGCGAATCCGACCAACGCGCAATGTCACAATTATTACTCAGTAGCCTCATATTTTGTGACTACTAAATTCGGTCGGATTCGCGATATTATCACTTTTTTTGCAATTCGGAACATAGGGTTAGTGCGTAGCTATAGCCGTCCTTTTCTCGCACTGCCTTTTAGTAAAAGATTGCAATAGTCTAATTTAAGTTTAGTTTGTGCACAACAGAATCGACACCATTATCAAACGTAACTAATTTCGGGTTCGGCAAAGTTTATAAGAAAAACCGATACCTGTTGAAGCTCTCAGCTCTTTGAGAAAAAAAAACCCGAAATGCCTCATAAGCTTTAATCGATCTGACAGAGCTTGGACAAATTAAGTTAGAAGACTGATCAAATATCTGGACTAGTCTCTTAAAAATGAGCTGTTTTTATATGTCCCAAATTGTCTCTTACTTTTTCATTCCTTGTTTAATGCGATGTATACGTTTCCTTAGCACCATATTGCTCTGCGGCGGCGGCGGGGACGGCGGGAGGCTCTCCTCCATGTACATATTGAGAGAAGATACGCGACGCTCGGACAACACCCCCGCCCCAGCTTGCTGCGACGAAGACGACTCAAATCCGCTCGGTGGCGGCGAATCCAAGCAAATGTATGATTTACTACTTTCGCCAGCTGAAATTAATTTAATATATAATGTATTCATTGATAAGCGATAAAAATCAATTTGACGGCAAATAAAAAATAAAAACCAAAAAAATCAAAAGGCAAAATCTTCTGAGCAAAAGCAAGTCATACTTTGGTTCTTCTGTTTAGGCGTTAAAAATAAAAGTGTGATTATACTCACGTGAAAAAGCTGTAGTAATATCAAAGAAATCGGTACCAAAGTAAGTGATCTCTGGCAAGTTGGGTTCGATGTGTTCTTTAAAGTATTCCATGGCCATTGTGGTCAAATCAAAGAGTTCATCAGTCACTTTGTAGGGTCTTGCCAATTTTGTAGTGGTTTTTAAGTATGACAGGATACTGTATACTTCATCTAATATCTATAATAAAGATAGTGAAATAATAAAATGATATTATTGTTTACAAAGTATTTCTAGATTTGATAAAGCTCATTAAATGTTTGTGGTTTGTTCTTTATCATGACAAAGCATATTTTCATTATTATGTCACATAAGTAGTCCATTTTAGTAGATACGGGTTCATAATTATTGTAAATTCTATTCAGCCTCAATTGATGTTGTACTTATTTGGCGTCATCAAATCAAAATCATCATCATCAGAGCTTATCAATGTTCTCACTGCCGGGACACAGTGTTATCTCTATGAGAGGGAATGAGCTTATAATCCACCACGCCGGCCCAGTGTGGATTGGTAGATTTCACGTCTTTGAATTTTTTCGTTCTAGGACACGACATACTGCGAAATGCAAAGCTGAAATCGAATGCCCCTACGCTTTTATTACTTAATTGCGCGCGTATTTGCCATTGTCCTTACAAGGCTGAAGTCAATTAGGGATGTTTAACACACACTCCATGGGTTCATAGGTACTTATTGTTGGTTAACATGGTAACGTGGGATGTTTCGACTCTAAACTATGCAACAATGAAAACTCCACCTTGTAGCATATTTGCGTCCAGGGGCTTAATCCATAATAATAATGATCTTAAAATCGGTATTGCTCCTGCACCAGAATAAAATCGCACGAAATGGAACTGTATTTTAAGGAATTCGTTCAGCGGGGTGAAAAGAGTAAGTCTAAATCTTTGCGTATAAATCAGCTAAAATTTTGATCTGTTTAATTTTCAGCGTTTGTTTTTTTCAGATCCACCTTTTACAAGTAATTGTTTTCTCAGTTTAAGTATTCGTCCTGCAGAAGTGACTAGTATCACGCACATCTTAGGTGTATACCTAGGGTGAATTTTTTAAAGTAGGGTTTGATGACTAAACCCGAAACTATGAGAAGTAGCGAAAAATACTCAAAGAACTCTCGGGCCCAATTATGATGAAAAAATGCACCACGGCACAAAAACTGTATACCATTGACCATGCAGGCAAGTTAGAAGAATAAATGAGGGCCCGCCCTTTGCCCTTCGAAATATTGTTTAGCATCATCCACAGTTCCACACTATTTAGGTTGACAGGCATCAAGATGCTGGCTACAGCAAACCTCGAATGAATATTTGGCTGCTAGACAATAGTAGGTTGCTGTGAAGGTTATATCCCATTGCTTGGTTTGGGACGTTGCGTCCAGTTCCGCCGTCCACATACATATTTTTAGCCGCCTTAACACCAGTGTATATTCGGTATCAAAATCGGATCGCTTGTAACATCTTAATTGCTTGATTTTCTCATATTATCACGAAACAAATCCAAGAGATCAACATTCCAGAGTTCGAAGAAGAATGTTTAAGTGCCTTGTATTATAGCAAATACTAATCAGGGACGTATCAAACGTTGGTTGCCCTAGGCCTACGAAAGATTGCCGCCCCCATGTGCTGTAAAGCATAAAAATTAAATAAACTATAGAAATTAAATTAACCTCGGAATAAACTAGTAAGCAAAGATTCAGTTGTACATGTAAATTTGTTGCGGGTTGCTATATGGACAATTTTTAGGGTTCCGTACCTCAAAAGGTAAAAACGGAACCCTAATAGGATCACTTTGTTGTCCGTCTGTCTGTCTGTCAAGACCTTTTTTCTCAGGAACGCGTGGAGGTATCAAGCTGAAATTCATATCAAATACTCAAGTCTATGGTCTCTTGGAGCTGTGAAAAAATCAAACTTCTAAGTCAACGCGATCAAAAGATACTCCCGTTTATGCCGCAAATTTTCGACACTCGCAAGGGAATCAAAACCTACAGGGTACTTCCCGTGAACTCAGAATCTTGAAATTTGGTACGAAGCAACGTCTTATAACACAGATAAAGGAAAAATTGCGAAAAGCATAAATTTTTAGTTACATCATATAATAAAAATATTTTTAATAAAGTTTGTACGGAACCCTCGGTGCGCGAGACTGACTCGCACTTGGCCGGTTTTTTTTTACAAGTAGGCGCGTGGGCTAAAAAGAAAACCTAATTAACCTAATTTTGCCGCCCTAGGCCCGGGCCTACTCGGCCTATAGGGAATCCCCCTCTGATGCTAATTAAATGTATTTCCTTTCTTTCGAAGCATTCTCACGTACCGCAATTTCCGTGCTTATCCAGCAGCCAGAACGAGTCAAAAGACATTTTCGCACATACAATTCTCAAACTGCAGGAATTTGGCGGTTAGATATTCATTTTAATATTGTTATTTTTGAGCACGGTTTCTGCGGTTTGACGGCGGTTTTATCATTTCGATAAGGTTATTGGCTATGGACATTTGAAAACGGTTTCGTATCGAATAAAGTACCTACATAATGCATGAACGTATCATACACAGACGTTTGTAGTTATTCCTTTATCGCCCCACGAAGGTGCACCATAGCCGGGGGCCGATCAGTTTTTCTATGCTTACCGTTAAGTAATCATCATCGTAAGTGTGCGTCCACATTGCGAGCCTATCGCGGTTGCGACGACGGGCGCGAATTATCAAACAAATGAAATGCGCCTTTGCGTCCATATTGTAGTGACTAAGGGCGCTTGTACACGGTAAGAAAATACGCCGAGCCTACGCAAGAATTCGTGTCGTAACTAGAAAATAACTGTGTACACTGCACGCAGCGATGCACGAAAAAAAATCTTGTCTGCGCAAGACACGACGCCAACCGCGACGTGGCGAACGTTGTTGCGGAGTGGTGAGGGGCGGAGTAGTAGGTTTTTTTTTTTTTTTTTTTAAGGATGGGAAATCATCAAATGACCCCCCCCACTCTGGGCGGAGCGGGAGGGAGTGTCAGACTCTTACTGACTAAAAACCATCCATGTTCCTTCCTCGCCTTTTACGTTCCGGGGCCGCGGTATCTCTTTCGAACAGGCCCGCAACCCCGGGACAGGCCCGCAACCCCGGAGTAGTAGGTTTCAGCTTTCCTCATGCTGTCGCATCACACGGTAAAGGGTAATGAACCCACCAAACTCATATTTCTCTTGTATAATTGGATGAACCCAGTAAAGTCTCTGGTTTTCTGTTTCCTTTTTCATTATGTTATAATAATAATATGCAATTTTCATTCTTTTTTGCTTTGTAGTTAACATTTTTATAAAGAAACGAAAATGATTATCAGACTTGTTATTACTTGCGCTCCCTACGCCCGACTAACGACTATACGAAAAAAATCGTATCGCGTACGCGTTCCGATTGGTCTTGTCTGCGGAAGACACGAAAAGTTTTCGAATGTAGAACAGACATAATTCTTGTCGTGTACACGAAGAATTTGTCTCGTCTGCCGCAGACACGGTCAATTTTCTTACCGTGTACAAGCGCCCTAAGGCGGAAGCCTAGCGCGACGGGACTGAGCGAGACAATTCGCGTAGTTTTCAAACGTTCCCGTCCGCGCGTTCTGGCCGCACTACGGGCCTAGTCAGCAAGCGACATAACGCGCGAGTAGCGGGGGTAACAAACCAATTCGGTCTTGTCGCTCGGCGTATGCGCGTCTGTATATTCTTTGTTGTAAATCATGTGTAAAAAATATATATATGTAAAAATGTATCTCTAGTGTTCAACACCTCCCATCTCAGGATCGGACTGTCTAGTAAAAATATCAAATCCTCGTCCATTGTTTGCAACCCCTGAAATACGTCGAACCGCGAGCTCGCCCGTCACTGGCCTGCTTTGAAAAAAATATTGGGTCGAGGCTGTGCTGTGCGCGGTAACAATCCGTTGACGAAACCTCCCGAATCTGTCGTATTTTTTTTGCCAGCCAGAGAGCTGGGCAGTTAGATTAGTTATCGTAAGTGGCTGATGGCACATTTTTCTATGACGCCATAGCGTTCGATACACGAGCTCTCATAAACGCAGTAGTCGATTTGGGACGCTATTTTTAGACAAGACCACAAGGGACAATGTAATTTTAACTCTGCTTTTTATTTAGTAGGTACTATGTTAAAGTAATATTGCAGTTTTGATAGTTTTCAAGACCAGTGGATAAGCAAGAAGCCCGCAGAACTCCTAATAATTAGTAAGCAGAGCAGACAAGGTTAAGAACCAACTGTGAACAGCTTAGAATTGCGCACTGGTAGATTTAACTTCTAATATGTATTAACTTAGTGGGACACTATCTAAACGGTACTTTAATCCATTAAATTCATTCATTCCATTCAAATACTTTTTATCGCAATGCGTCCACTCGGGGATTTGAATCAGCAATGCCACCAAACGTCGCAAGTCCGTACCTGCGCGTGCTCTTTTACCAACTGAAAGTTCAAATGTTGATGCACCCGCATCAAAATATGGGAGGATAAAAACTACCTATTATGATTTTAGGGTTATTTTTAAAGTTGTTCCATTTTCTCCAAAAGGCCGATATTAGCAGGAGGCCGATAATAGGAGATTTTCATGTGTAACTGTTTATTTTTCCCGAATAAATAAAATAAAACTAGAAGAAAATGGTCAAACAGAAACACCAACCAGTCCACACTTTCTCAATCATAACACAACTAACCTTTTTGTTTTATTTACTCCTTCCATTTAACCGGCCGAGTGTGTGTCGGGAGCTCGAAACACGGATAGTGTAGGGTTCCGTAGTTGCCCATCAAAATATGCAGATTTGCTTCCAAACGATAATTTTATGTGATAATAAAAAAACAAACTTACATTTGCAGTTGAAAAACCTGTGCTCTATTTAGGAAAATGTGTATGGTATCCATGTAGGTACCTACCATTTTAAGTTGTCGACTATTAATTAGGTACTTAGCTGTGATAGTTTTCCTAATAACTTCTTAATATACCTACCTACCAGTATATCATCGTAAAATAGTAAACACCGTAAGATTGTAAACTCTCGAAAGATTATGAACACCGAACGCACCTCGCGCGCTGTTTGGTTGAAAGTCATAATTATTATGCCACGCGCCGCCATATTTGTTTGTTAATTAATTTGTTGTCGAATGTAAACGAACAGTGTTTTGGTGATTGTAAATTGATTTTGTGTTGAAAATAAGTCACAGCTGGAATTGTGGTGGAAGTAAAATTAATCCATGATTAACCAAAGAAACAGAACGGCCTACTGTAAGATCGACCAATCGGGGACAGGTTCACAATCTTTCGAGATTGGTACATATCTATCTAACGGTATTTTCTATTTTACGGTGACCTAAATACTCCTAGTGAATATTTTTCACACACCCAAACAACCGTTTAGTTGGTAGTGTACGTAGAGGTCAGGGGGACACGGGTCTAACTAAAATTTGCAAGCTTAATTTCACAAACGAATCCCTTTCGAAAACTTATTTGAACTATCTCGCAATATTTTTAATCGAATTCGAGAAGAGGAGGTTATCAATTCTGCTGATTTTTTTTAAAGGCCAGGCTAAATCCAACGACATCGATGATATCCCGATATCTTTACTTACCCTAAAATAAATCTTTTCGAGATTTTTTTTACCATTTTGTCAGCGGATCTAATCTGCATATTCATGCCAAATTACAGTTTTCTAGTACTTACTAAGAAGTAAGGTGCTGACAGACGGACGGACATGGCGAATATACGGCTATAGGGATTGTTGACTACGGAACCCTAAAAATATTCTATGCTATCGAAAAAAGATAATGCATAGGTAGGTAGGTACGTAGGTTTTCAAATCGATCTAAATCGTACTCGTTAACTGTTATAGGAACGAAATTTTGTCGATCGCAACAAAAAACCGTTCCTAACACTAGGTATAAACTTGCTGACAAAGAAACACAAAACAAATGGATTATTAGGCCGCAACAGCGACTGAGCTGCGGCGTGCACTTTTGCGGTGTGCGTTTCGATGGCACGGCCCTGACGTTCTTTTTTAAAAAAATGTGCCATGATTTTGTATAAAATAGTAATAGTACACTCCCAAAACCATAAATTTGTCAAAGCTTAGAAGGGTTTGAACGTGGCCGCGCCATTGAAACGCTCCGAACCGCGCGGCCACGGAGATCTTTTAAAACTAAGCATTGCAGAGACCTGAAATGTTGCTAAGTAACAGATTGAATTTGTAAAAAAATAAAAATAAAATCCTGGGTTTATATTGTAGGGGCTGTAAGATTAATACGCCATGGCCGCGCCATCGAAACGGTGACAAAACCCATTTTCGCCGATATCTCGCTGAAAAAGTAACGCAGACATCTGAAGTTTTTTGTAAAACCCAGATTTGAATTTGTCAAAACTAGTAAAAAAGAAACAATAAATCCTCAGTTTACATTTCAGGAGCTATAAGACTAATACGCCATGGCCGCGCCATTGAAACGGTGAAAAGCACATTTTCGCCGATATCTCGCTGAAAAAGCAACGCAGACGTCTGAAGTTTTTTGTAAAACCTGGATTTGAACTTGTCAAAACTAGTAAAACTGAAATAAAAAATCCTAGGTTCATTATTTAAGGAGCTGTAAGACTAAATCGTCATTGAAACGGTGAAAAAATTTTAGGGACAGGTTTTTTTCGAAATTTTAACAATTTTATTGCATATCAGATTGACCTTGACCATAAAAACCATTAAGCTTCTGAAAAGCATGGTCCTACAACGCACCGTCTCCGAGTTAGGAGCTTTTTAATTATTTTTTAGTTTATTGAAAAACCCTGTATATTTCCAAAATGGTAGCTCGGATGAGAAACTATTCGGGAATTAATTTGTTGCTCTAGTCGTAAACCATGAGAAAATGTAAAAAAAACACGCGAAAAATCGAATCTTTTTTTTTATCTTCGTTTTTTTTCTAAGTCCCTGCCCCTACGTAACGAGAGAACGATTAGTCATACAGCTCCTGAAATATGAACCTAGGATTTTTTATTTCATTTTTACTCGTTTTCGTTCTCTTTTCACCGTTTCAATGGCGCGGCCATGGCGTATTAATCTTATAGCTCCTGAAATGTAAACTGAGGATTTATTGTTTCTTTTTTACTAGTTTTGACAAATTCAAATCTGGGTTTTACAAAATACTTCAGACGTCTGCTTTGCTTTTTCAGCGAGATATCGGCGAAAATGTATTTTTCACCGTTTAAATGCCGCGGTCATGGCTTACTAGTCTTATAGCTCCTGAAATGTAAACTGAGGATTTTTTGTTTATTTTTTACTAGATTTGACAAATTCAAATCTGGGTTTTACAAAAAACTTCAGATGTCTGCGTTGCTTTTTCAGCGAGATATCGGCGAAATCGTGTTTTCACCGTTTCGATGGCGCGGCCATGGCGTATTAGTCTTACAGCTTCTAAAATATAAGCCCAGGATTTTTTCGATATTTAAAAAAGAAATACAATTTCAATTGTTACTTAGCAAAATTTCAGGTTTCTGCAATGCTTAGTTTTAAAGATATCCGCGGCCGCGCGGTTCGGAACGTTTCAATGGCGCGGCCACGTTCAAACCCTTATAACTTTTTAACCATAGCGTTGACAAATTTATGGTTTTGGGAGTCTACTTTTTCATTTTTTTTACAAAATCATGGCATAATTTTTTTTTGAAAAAAATAAACGTTATGGCCGCGCCATCGAAACGGACACACTTTTGCGTTGTAGGAAGGTAGGTATAAGTACCTAGAAACTATGAGTAAAAAATATTGCGTAAAAACCGCGAAGCCACCTTTGCGGTAGCACGATCGCGGACTTAAGGTGAAAGCGTCAGGGTAGACCGCGAAATTGATTTTTTCCAACGTTTTTTGCAATTTGCAGGGAGTGCCAAGATGTACGCTGATGAAAGCATCGTTCGCGGCTGCACGACATACGTATGCAGTCACAGTATTATAATCACCAAAATAATCAACACAACCCTCAAAGTTCATAACAGTCGAGGAACGTTAGTCGAGCACCGATTATTCTGATGACTACAATTCTGCAACCACATACGTAGGATGCCCCACAACCGCGAACGGTACTTCCACCAACATACAACCCAGCACTGGCCCACAAATTGCAAAAAAAACTAACCAAATTTGAATTTCGTGGGCCATCCTGACGCTTTCACCTTAAGGCTTGCAATAAGGCATGTAATAATCGAATCATGACGAAATGCGAAAATCGTAACGCGTTTGAAAATTGAAAACTATAGGTATAATTTCATTACACAATAATAAATATCTGCATCCTACCTATCAACGATCTTGGGAAAATTTGGTTTATCACTTGAGACAAATCCACATTACATCCGCGCAAATAAACGTATGGCGAGTCTCGCTTACGATTTAGATAGTCACGATTTCCAAAATGGCGACACTGTCCTCGTGTAAATAAGCCTTTAATTTCCTACTTTACCCAAAAAGTACCTAACGTTTCTTACTAATTAATTACTGTACCTAGACCTAAACTTACAGGTAACTATCTAAAATTAGTAGTTGCTAGTTTTTACAGCCAGTTATATACTAGTCACCGTATAATTGTCAAACACGTTACATTGTTAAATAACTAGAGAGATTGTAAACTCTCGAAATATTGTCAAACGAATAGTACTGCTTACAATAAAACGCATTATTTTTCGTGAAATGGGAAGGAGGGGTCCCCCATTGCCCAGTGGTACCTGTCATGAAAAGATAACCGAACCTTAAACACTTTATATTCCCCTAAAAAGCGTAGTCGACGGAGCCCCGCGTCGCGGGGCCACTATTTCCGAGTGCAGGGTTTAAAGGAACCTAACTAAACTAACCTGGGGGTGCCCCAAGTCCCGATTATGGGGGCAGAGAAACTTCCGTACGTTCAGTTGACAATATTTCGAGTGTTTACAATTTCGCTAGAGAGATTACAATCTAACGTGTTTGTCAATTTTAGGGTGACTTAGATACATTCAGGACAAAAAAGTACACACATGCCATTGAGACTTATTAATATTCACATTGCACAAGCTGATATAGATAATTACAACTATTAATTACCAACATAATTACATGATTACCCCATGATTCACACTTCTGTTTTCTGAATAACATCAAGTTTTAAACTTCAAGCATTTCTAATATTCATACCATTCAGTACACATTATCAGCTTAACTACTAAATTATAGCTATACTATAACGAAAGTAGATAACTTCTTTGATAACATAAGAAAACTAAATTCAGAAAATGATCCTCCCGGTCATGCTATTGGAACATTGCAAAAATACCAACTCGAGCAGAAATGCTGTAATATAACTGCCCCTCCGTCAGGATTTTGAAGATGTAGATCCACAAAAAAAGTACCTGTCCAGATGTAAAAAAAAATATTCAAGTAGAAAAAAAAAATGAGGAATGTTGCTTACCTCTCCTGGGAAGAAACAGCAATGTTTCCTCTCAATGTGTTTGCCAAAAGTCATTTGCAGGAGGCTAAGTCTCATGTGCAAAGTTTCAATAATGTCAGACTCGCACGCCAGGGGGTGACTCCGACGGGCAGATTCACGGCGAGGCATCTTAGCTTTGATTGATTGAAATCTATGCAACATTTGGTTTTGTAACCGTTGAAATGTAGAGTTCAACACACTGCTACATATTGAGTTGAACTGACGGTTAACCTGCAAATTAAAATAAGAGACAATAATGGCTTGAAGTGATATATTAAAGAATGTTAAATTCCTAAGATCTTGGATTGCAAGAAGTTTCTATACATAGTGACATCAACAAAAACTGTTTTGCTGAAGAGGTGTACCAATGCACCTACAATAGGGGTGCTGTAATCATTGCAGGTTTTGATGAATTTGTTATGACTACTACCACTTAGACCGATGAAAAGCCATGGATGGGCAAAATGATTATGTCCCAATGGAACTATAATATATTGTATTACAGGCACCATCATAGAGAGCCACTTGTGTTAATCTTAATTTATTTATGCAAGCAAAACAGGAAAATATTGCACACCTTCATTATATGTGACTAAGATGTTGAGGTTGAGTTTGTCTTTGTATCTATTAATGCTAGTAGTGTATGGAACAACAGCTAAGCATTTGAAGAAAACATTATTCAAGAATATTAAAATACTCCACAGTAGGTTCAGAACCTAATAGAAATTCAAGTTGAAATTTAAAATTCATATAATTATAATCTTGCTTGTATCACAAGCCGGTTCCATTCTACATGTACTCAGTTATACCTATTTTTAAAAGATGGGTGATGACCAAATTCAAGAGAAAAGTTCAAGTAAATAAAATTATTAGTGCAATAAAATGATTGCAAAACATAATACAAAATAAAAATGAATTCTAATACAAAACCCATTACTTCAATTGGTTAGTGTCTAAATCATTTAAAGAGTAATCAAATCAAGCGTATTAAAAAAAAGGTTGTAATATTAACCATTCTAATTTGTGAGACACTTTTGAAGCCCAGATAGCAAAGAATCTTCTCAATGACTTCAACTGGCAAATCAAGTATGGTTGTAGTGTATATCTTTGGGGCTGGCACTAAAGCGCACTTGGAGGTACTAGAGTGCGGCGAAGAACCTCCCGGCATCAAAGCGCTTGAGTGACGAGTGACGCGGGACACCGCCACGGGCTCCGCGTGAGAGGGACTTGCACCATCGCTGCCTCCATTGCTACCCCCAACGCTGCTCATTTGCCTCGTTGACACCATATTGCCACCAATTTAATCTTCACTTAAATATTCCTGAAAACTAAGCTAGTCATGGAGTCACTCTTTTAAAATTAAAAAATACACATTTTCTTGTTGTAAATGCAATCCGTGACATATTTAAACTCAAAGGTAAAGAACTGATGACCAGAATAGTTACATTTTCAATTATAACAATACATCTTTTTCATACAACAAAAATAAATTACTTGAGAGCACCACCGAGTAAATTCTAAAATGGTGGCCATGGATGACTAGATCGGTACCTAATCGCTTGAGAAATTAAATATGATTTTTACGGATTGCATTTTGAAACTATGAACATTTTTTAAACAATTCACTCACTGAGGAATTCATGCACATTTTTTGTTAATTGAATCGTGATTATCTTCAAAAACAAAATTATAATTAGACGCAGTAGTCACAAGTGCGCTACGCTTTCACAAAAAATATTCTTTTTTTTACTTGGAGAGATAGATCATGGCATAGACACGGATGAAGTGAGTGAACTGAGTGAACGAATTCAACGAATCCGCAATTGAGAATGAACTACGTGCATTATGGTTGGGCTATGGTCAGGCTATGCTTAACCCTACCCCGTTGGTTTCTGATTTCGTAATTTTTTGTCTTGTTTTACAGTTTACGTTGCAACAGCAAAATGCGTCGAATTTCGTTCCAAATGCATACAAACTAGATATGGTAATTTTAAAGGCAAATCAAGTAAATAAAATAATTTCGCCTATTTTATGTTTTATTTAAAAATCCTTAGTGTACATTAACAACCTAAAACAAAGTATGAAAAAACTCTTTACCTTTGTCAACCGGTAAGGTGCCCAAGAGACTGACTAGCAGGATTGCCAAGCAGCACAGCAATGCTTAACGTACGACCAAGGTTAGTCAACCCTTGCACAAGAAGCAGCAATTAAACGTTTGAATATTTGTTTGAAGGGGCTGTAAGCAATGGAGGGATTCAACCCCAAACTGCTCGAAAATATATTCACCCCCAACGCATAGCCCAAGGGCACTATTACGCCGCTTGAGGTTCTCCGCAACCTCGGCAGCACCAACAGAATACGCCGAGATAGAAAGATAGGATGGCGCATGGGTATCGAGTATCTTACTGAACAATAATTTAAAATATTCAAAATGATTAAATTATTTGGAAAGCACTGATAACAATGAAATAGAATAGCATCTGATTCTGATTGTAAAATAAGTGTAAGAGTACAACATTTACTTTACAATCAAATCGCTCCAGCCAATTCTTAAAGGCCACGGTATTGCGCGTAGATGGAGAAGGTATACAGTTTTGGAGAGTTTGTCCCGTGAAAGCTGTCCAAGAAAGAGGCGGGAATTAAAAAAAAAACATGAGTTGTTATTGTTGTTAACCCTGGGTTAAAACATGAGTTGCTTAAACGGTGTTGGTACTATTAATTATTTAGGAAGTAAAACATTTCGAGTGTATTAATGACGGCGACAAGACCCTATCTCCACACCAGGGTGCAAGTAGTGGCTATACATAGACTATAACGTGAGTCGATCAGTTGAATTAGTATTTTGGAAACTTGCGATTTAACGTAGATGTGAAATAAGTTTTTTATATAATCTCATTAGAATCTTGTTGGTTTTATGTTAGTTTGGCATCATCATAGTAAATAAGAAGGAAAATAACGTAGAAAGTTTTTGTGTCATGTAATTACGTAATCAAATCAAATCAAATCATCAAATCAAATCATTTATTTTTGCAAACATGGGTACATGGATGTTCTGTTTTAATAAAGTCCTCCACATTTTGCCGTCATTTGGGCATGCAAATAGTTAATTGGTTAACAATAAAATTATAAATTCCAGATAAGTGGCATGTCAATGGAAAAATTAATGGAACATACAATAAAAAATGTCAAGAACGGTCAAAGTCATTTAAACAAAAATTAATACAAATGTCAACCTGTTCAAAGTAAATTAAATCAAATAAAAACAATTAAAATCAATAAATATAAATTAAATCAAAACAATTAAAATCAATAAATACTAATTAAATCAAAACTATTCAAAAATCAATGAATACCAATACAGAAATCACGAAATAACAATTTACTAATTTACATTATTCAATTGCAATAGAAAAGTTCTTTTCATTTAGAAAATCTACAATATTTTATTACACTTTATTAACTAAAAAAATTCTCAGGGTTTTTTTGAACAGTGTCAAGGGCAGTTCTCTCCAACTTTTAGGTAAGTTATTGAATATGGTAGGAGCCATACAAAAAACACTTTTGCGCATGAGGCTTGTTCTCGCAGTATGGGAGCACACCCTGCTGTTGTCGCGCCTATTACGTGGGACCACTTCATCTAGTCGTTTAAATCGGTCAGGATTTGTTATATAACTCGAAATAATTTTTTTTTATTTGTTGAGATATAATAATGTAATAATTATTAGTGTCAAAACGCTGTACTTGGCTTAATTAAAACCATTTTCCACGCAAGAATCGTGTAAATCAGTCAAGTAGTTTGGGAAATATAAGAAAAATTAAATAGCAAACATCGTGTACATCGTAAATTTCACTCTCCTAAATGATTGCTAAAATAAAAATTCTGAAAATAATTTGTGGACAGCTTTTGTTGGCCGAACTTTAGTGCATGGAGCAAAGTAAAGCTGAGTGGAATACTTTTCCGTCGATTTGACGTTTTGTTTGACAGTGTCTCGCAACTGACATGCTGTCATTATTCCATTATTTGTCATGGAATCAATCGAACGGAATGGAATAGCGAGGTGAAAATAAAGTGCGTAATTGTTTATAAGCAGCGCTTGAAATTTATATCAATATGCAAATTCTTTAAATAGTGTCATGTTGACTTTTAGTTTCTTGTTTGCGTCGCTAACCTAGTTTTAATTTAAATTAGATCCAATTCCCTATCATAATTTCATAGATTAGTATTTTATCAGCAGATTTTATTATATATTTATCTTAAAAATGTATCCACGATGTGGTAGCAATGGTTCAATCCAAAATATACACCAAACACCGTCCTCTTCAAACCAGAACACAGGTAAGTCAAATAACAAAGTATTAATCTAATTTTGTGTTGATATTGGACTTTCATAAATATCAAACCACAAAACATTCTAAAGACACCATGCCAGGGTCTTTATAACGTTAATTGGAGATGGGTCCGAGATCTTAAAAGTGAACAAATTAATTCTCCGTGAACATTGTTTTGAAATGCAAATACTTTTTATTGATGGCTTCTGCTGATAGTGACTAAATATCCTTTGTTGATATTGAACAATAATGGGTTAGGGCCCCCTAAATGACTGTTTGAGCCATGGTTAATCTCAACTTACACTGTGGAATCATTACAGGAATTCGAGTGGCACATTTTTCCACATTACAAATGGCTTGCTGGTGCAATAAAACAATGTTTGCCTTGTAAAACTTTATTTCATTTGTTTTTTTTTTGCAAAAATACATACTTAACTAAAGAATAAATAAGTGGATGTTATTATTGCAACAATGTTTCATATTACAGAAGATGAAGATGACAGTGGTGATAATAAGGCATCCGCACTTAGCTTTAAGGAGAGAAGGAGAGAAGCTCACACTCAGGTAAATCAAATAAGAAACAATCTATCAAATCCATTCCAGATGTATCCTTCAATCTAAGTAGAAAATAATTTAAACAATTCCATCCTAGATGAATGAAATCTTTATAAAATTTAATATTATTAGTATAGAATACATACATAACTAATTCATCCATCCAAATGGAAAATCTATAATTAAGTACATGGATCCAGTTGTTCAGATAGAAAACACAAAAAAAAAAAATATATGTCACCGTAAAATTGTCAAACATGTTATATTACAATGTAACGTGTTTTCTCTAGCGATATTGTAATATCTCAAATTATTGTCAACTGAAAATACGGAAGTATCCCTCCCCTTATAATCGGGACTTAGGGCACCCCCCCGTTAGGTTAGTTAGGTTCCTTTAAACCCTGCACTCGGAAATAAACCCCGCGAAGTGGGGCTCCGTCGACTACGCTTTTTAGGGGAATATAAAGTGCTTTAAGGTTAGGTTATAATAATCGGTATTTCTCAGGAATGGTACAATATCTTTCCATGAGAGTTGTACCACTGGTCAAGAGGAACCCCGCCTCCCCTAGACACCGCGCGTGAGTTGACTACCATCGCATGCATTTCACGAAAAATAATGCGTTTTGTTTGTAAGCAGTATGTTCATTTGACAATATTTCGAGATTTTACAATATCGCTAGAGATATTACAATATAACGTATTTGAAAATTTTACGGTGACATACATATTATTAGCTGACTAGACTAATCTATCAACCTAAGTAGAAAACACAAAATGAATCCATAAATCTTAATAAAGAAAGTGCACAAGGAGCCTCCTTTGACCTCATTAGTTTGTCATATATTTTTTCCTAATAACAAAATGAACCATGTAGATTACAGTTACATGCTCCTGCCCAAAATCCTTATGTCATTAATTTTTAGCATTGTGCATGTCAGTTTCTGTGCTAACTTTCTGTCTCCCTTTGCCCCTGTATGCACGCGCTGGAAAAGCAAATTGAATATGCAGGCTTCCATTCAAGAAAGATTTATTAAGGAGCATGTGGTTTTAGTCTCTAATAGATTGCCATTTCAAATCTAATAGACTTAAACATGTTAAAACAAAAGCAGACAGAACCCTGATTTTTTCTAGTTGAAGCAGTTTATTCTTGATTGCAAGGCGAGCATGACCAACTATCGCACATGATAGAAGTTTGGAAGGAAAAGGGGAGGTCTTAGCCCAACACATGACAGACTAAGAAAAAAAGAGTAGTTTTGGTGACTGGCTATTCACCGCAATATGAAATCCAACAAACTCATGAAAATTTAGAGGCATTTAAGTATTCAAATTAGACAGTTTCAGCACTTTTCGAACATCAAAGTTTACAACAGACAGTCCTCGAAAACGCCTGCCATTTCCATCTTCCTGAGTTTTAGCTAGGAAGAAGAAATGGCGGAGTAACTCCCCAGCAACACATCTGTCAGTTAGGTTAGAATATATAATTATTCTGTCACAGTTCTACTGGACATTGACCTCTCCCAAGCTGCACCACAACAGCTCATCCTCGCCTTGAATCCAGTCTGTCCCAACCATCATTTGTGGTCGTAGGATATCCAGTTCCTACGAAATACTAGGCTGCCCAGTTTGTAATATTACTTGTATTTTCAGGCTGAACAGAAAAGGAGGGACGCCATAAAGAAGGGCTATGATTCGCTCCAGGAGTTGGTGCCGACTTGCCAGCAGACCGACGCATCAGGGTACAAGCCAAGTAAAGCAGCCGTGAGTTTCTTATCAGTTCGTATCATATAGCGAAGGTTATCTAACAATTTTGTTTAACCGACCTTGCCACTAATCAATACTCAATATTGACTACATTGGGTATTAAGTTGTAGCTTGCTTGCGTAATATGTAATATTTGCAGTACTATTTATAACTTGTTGCATTTCTTCTTCTATGTTGCAAAATGCTTTATAAAAAAAACTGCGTTTTTTCATTTTAATGCTTTCTGAAAATAAGCGATAGTAAGTAGATAATTATGTTATGCAAAGTACCTACACAAATAGAGTAAGTACCTAAATGTTAATTAGTTACATGAAATTCCTATCAAGTAATTTTATTGCTGTCTTATTCTGCGGTCTTGGCGCGGCATAGATATGGAGGCCAGTGACACCTCTTGAAGTAGCATGCGACAAGCACGTGTTAGAACTAAAGTTCGTAATCGTAAATAATATGCGATAGGTTAACAGGCAAATTGGGAATTTGACATAGTTTAGAAGAGATGATTGAATGTTTTATCGATATCGAATCTATTCGTGCAAACATCCGCATGTTGATTGGCGGGGGGAGGTGAGGGGTTATATAGGTATCTGTTGTAGCCAATTCGTATAACACGCCGTAATACATAATGGCGCGCCGGATTGTAAAACGTCGTCGAACATATTCACCACTTACTTTGAACACATGGTGAACATCCTTAGGCACCTATCACTTTTGGAGGTTCTTTGATACGATGCAGTGGAGTGCCTAGGTGCCAACGTTACGGCAAGCTAGCAGCAGCAGCAGCACTAGCAGAATGTTCAGAAACCCTAACATCATGAAGAGTAGTAGGTTATAAGGGCAAGTCAAGCTTTAGGGCTTGGATGAAAATACCGCCACTTATACAATGTATGTAGTGTAGATGGCTGATCAGACCCCGTATTCACAAACGTTCGACTCGTTTCCGATTCGACAACTCGTATATCTGTCTTCTTCTGGCATTACGAAAACGACCGAGATAGACATAGAACTTACCGAATCGGAAGCGAATCGAAGCGTTGTGAATACGGGGGCAGTTCACTACATGCTACCGATATAAGTACCGATTTCGTCAGCGTTGTGTTCGCCCTACCACTTTCTTCCAACACTGAATTACAAACCAAGCTTCCCAAATTTTAAGCACGTGCTAAAGTAGTGACGGATTAAAGTTAACCCAATTTATTATCAAACAAATCTGCTGACATGTCTTGCCTACATGCTCGTTTTGTTTACCCTGATCATGTCAATAGTGTATTTCTTATAGGTACTTAGCAAACTTTGAAATCATACTAACGACTTTTAAACAAATTTGTATAGAATTGTTTAATATTCATTGAGGTGTTGTAGGCGCTGTTTAAAAATAGTTGCATAAGATTCAAAGGTTCATTCAACGGCATTTTATCTTCTATCATATCGGCATTATTTTTTATTAGAATAACACATGCAAGCCAATTTCGCCACTCTTATAGGCTAATTTATTTACCAACGGCATTAGGGACGGTTTCAGTTTAGCGGAATTTTGGCGCGTACAAGCTTTTCGGTGTGAGATAAGTCGTCACTGACGGTGATCATTGAATCAAGCGAACACTCCCGAATAAGCGCGTTTACGCGCGTAAACCGCTACAAAATACTTTAGTCTGTAAGCGCTCTAAAATAGTGGGATAGATAAGTTCTCTTTGAAAAAGTTGTAAACTTATTGATAAAAAAATCTTAATCATTATTTCAGGTACTTCAAAAATCCATAGACTACATCCAATACTTACTGCAGCAGCGACGAAGGCAGGAGGACGAACGGAATGCTCTGCGTAAAGATGTGGTGGCACTACGCATCATGCAGGCTAACTATGAGCAGATTGTGAAGGCTCAGCATTCGGTACCCGGCCATAATGAACAGAGGCTTACCGATCAGGATAAGTTTCAAGTTGTAAGTAATCCCTATCCCTACTTCCCTACTATTATATAAATGTGCATGTAAGTTTGTTTGTTACCCTTTCACGCGAAAACTACTCAACCGATCATCATGAAACTTTGTACACATATTCTTGGAGGTATTAGAAGTAACATAGGGTCCGCGTACGAAGTCGCGGGCAGAAGCTAGTTAAGTATAACCTTATAATAATGTAATGAAATTTGTGAATGTGTATGATTGGTCCCACCAACTTGAAAGGTGGAAATTTTGAGTTTTGGACCCGTGTGGACGAAGGACTAGTATAATATCGATTTTGGCGGTATCTTAAGTTTCGGGCTTCATAGCAGTTGCGACAGATTCTTATCATTATCAACAAACATTAAAGAAGAGTTCTGTGACTCACTGATATATTGCATGACAGTCATCATGACCAACAAACAATATCCTAAATTACTGAATATAATATCATGGGAAAATACTGAGACTATTGAGGAAAGGATTTTCTAAATCTCATCCTTAAGTTAGTCAACTGAGGATAGAAGTTTGACTAAGAAACTAGTTTGCAAACGTAATCTAACTAGCCTCGTAAGTCGCAAATAATAAAACTTGATTACAATTACATAACATAAACATTGTTATCAGGTAACCAAATATTTTCTTTTTAAATGTAAACTTATTCTTTAATTACAGAACTGGCAGACAGTATTGCGTAATTAAAATGTATATGTCACCGTAAAATTGTCAAATACGTTATATTGTAATATCTCTAGTGATATTGTAAAGTCTCGAATTATTGTCAAATGAACATACTGCTTACAACAAAACGCATTATTTTTCGGGAAATGCATGCGATGGTAGTCAACTTACGCGGTGTGGAGGGAAGAAGGGGTCCCCCTTGCCCAGTGGCACAACTCTCATGAAAAGATAATGCACCATTCCTGAGAAATACCGATTAATATAACATAACCTTAAAACACTTTATATTCCCCCTAAAAAGCGTAGTCGACGGAGCCCCTATTTCCCAGTGCAGGGTTTAAAGGAACCTAACTAACCTAACGGGGGGGTGCCCCAAGTCCCGATTATGGGGGCAGAGATACTTCCGTATGTTCAGTTGACAATAATTCGAGACATTACAATATCGCGAGAAAAAACACGTTATATTGTAATATAACGTGTTTGACAATTTTACGGTGACATAAACACGTTCATTCGTTTAAAAAAATACGGCTTACTGTGATATAGAATTTGATGAAATCTATACTTTGGTTTTTTGCGAAGCGAACAAAACCACCACTTACTGAGTTCCTCCGTGCTTTGCGGCTGTCATTTGTAGATCATTGACAGTCGATACAGGTAGTCAGTAGCCTGAAAGACTGACAACGAGTCTTACCAAGGGGTATGGTTTTACCCAGTACGGGTGCTGGTACTTGTATTTAGTACATTAGTACTAAATGGGTTATGAATAATTGAGGTAAGGCTAGGTAGATGATGATGACAAAAACTCTTTAGTTAATTTATCTATCTAGACGTGCATAATATGTTATCATATCTTTTTCTAAGAGGGTGGACAGTAATCTAAATTAGATCCGAATTCGACTAGCCTCCAGTAGCATCAATAAACTAGACCCGATCTAAAGGGCCTTATCGTTTGAGGAGCAACACCACCTCATCACTGACTTCGCCCGCGACTTCGTCTAAAAATTGTGATAGCTCGGCTAATTTGCATGATATAAACATAATTTATCTACCCAAATATCATTAACCCTCTCTAATGCGTTCAAAAACCATAGGCAATGACCAGCATTACCAACCTGCAGAAATCAACGGAACTGTAATGAACTCATAACGCAACTGAAAACAGTAGGTTATGAGTTTTAAATTTGGAACAGGTGTCAAATTCAAGTGAGTGTGCTATTCTAGTACCACCTACATTAAATCAGATATCGATAAAAAAAAAAAACCCCAATTCAGTATGATTTTAATCATAAATGGCACGACATTTTGATCTCGAGTGACACAAGAATAGTGACTTTGTTCGTTTGCCTATGATTTAAAAAAAAATGACAGATATCCGAAACGCCGCCATTTCGAGCTGTCATTTGTTCGTTAGCTTTTTGTTTCCAGTAATCCAGTTACGAGTACACAAATTTTCTGATAAGTTCTTTATTTCTGTCGAAAATGAGTGATAGTGACTCAGAAATTGACATGAATACTCCGCCAGATATCGTAAATGCAGCGACGAATGCAACTAATAACCTGTTGGCACAAAAATCAAGGGCCAAGTAACAATGCAGGTCATTTCCCTATGGTTCCTGAACCCATCATAGAGCCCTTATGATATTTGGGTAGATAAAGTAGTGTATGCAACTATACATAATTAGGCATTACAACACTCGTGTGATGCTATTAAGAAACTCGCCTTCGGCTCGTTTCTTAAACCCACACTCGTGTTGTAATGCCCTTCATTATGCACAGTCGCATAAACTACTATTATACCCTACTAGTTTCTGCCCGCGACTTCGTTGTTTTTTTTTTTATATATAAAGTATCCTATGTTACTTCTAATACCTCCAAGAATATGTGTACAAAGTTTCATGATGATCGGTTGAGTAGTTTTTTTCGCGTGAAAGCGTAACAAACAAACTTACATTCACTTTTATTTAATAGTAGGGATGGGCTATGTTACTTCTTAAACTTAAAGCCTAAAACAGTGTATGTTACCTTCTGATCACTTAGCTTTCTATTGGTGAAAAAATTGTTAAAAATCAGTGTCGTAGTTTGTGAGCTCATTCGGTACAAACAGACAAACAAAAAAATCTTTCCTCTTAATAATATTAGTATTGATGCCCGCGGCTTCGCAAGCGTACAAAATATATACAAAAACCTTACTGGAGAACCACTCTATCCATTTGTGAAAACAGCATGAAAATCGGTGCAGTAGTTTTTGAGTTTATCGCGAACAGCCAGACAGACGCTTTGGAGGCCTTTTTTAAATACATGTAGTGAGGTATAGTATAGGCAAACACTAGTAACAAATACGTTTTATTTTCAGTTCCAGGGTATAATGGACAAGCTATTCGAGTCATTCGAGTCGGTGCCTACGAATAACTTCGGTGAGTTTTCAGCGGGTGTCTTCAACTGGCTCGAGGAATACTGCAAGCCGCAGTCGCTGAGGACGATGGTGCACGGAGTACTTAGGGAGCAGAGCTATACGCCATAGATGTTATGTAGCCGCTGTGTCTTATTGTTTGTACATAGTCATAAAATGCATAAAACAAGTCTTCTAAAAAAACTGCTGCAACACGAAAATGTTAAGTTTCTAAACGCCATATGAGTGCGAAAATACGGCGGTAAAAAGCAAAGCGGTAAGGTGCAAAAAACTTCGTCGTCATCATTTCAGCCGAAAGACGTCCACTGCTGGATGTAGGCTTCCCCCAAGTGTCGCCTTTCCCGTGCGTGTCGTATCCAGCGGATTCCCGCAATCTTCACCAGGTCACCGGTTCACCTAGTCGGAGGCCTGCGTAAGGCGCGGGACAAACACGAGTGGCGTATGGCGTATGGCGGTGGCGCGGCGCTGGCGAGGTGATGGCGTGGCGCCGCCGGCGCAGCGCAGAAATGGCGCGCTAATGGCGCCGGAATAGCGTGGCGCGGGCGCACTCTAGTCTTTAAAGTCTAAATTGTTACGCATTTTCGTTGTCTTGTTCCCGCCATGTGCATGCCACTGCTAACTGCGGGTGCGCGGATGGCGAGGAAGTGACGCCTGCGCCATGCCATCTCAGTATGTGTCGCGCCACACCTCTTCTATTTTCATTTTGTATGAAATATTAAAGAAGTGGCGCCACGCCACCACCTCGCCAGCGCCGCGCCACCGCCATACGCCACTTGTATATGGCCCGCGCCTAAATCTGAACACATGTAACTGCTAAATCTGTGTTAAGACAGTTTTTTTGAGGACGTGTGATATATCCTAGGAAGGCTACCTATGTTGGAGTTTGATAAAGATTATAATGTAAATTAAGTATTTACTCGTTATAGTTTGCCTTATATTCTCATGGACTCACATAGTGTACGTTCGTTAAATATTTGTAAGTAAAGCGACACTTAAAATCAATGTTTTTATGGTGTAAATTTACTGTGTCCCTTTAAATTTTGAATAAAGGTGATACGATAGACTAAAAAAATGAGGTATCTTTTTTTTTTGCTTTTTGCGGATAGCGTTTTAGCCACGTACGTAATGGGGAATTCAAAGTTTTATTTAATACAGAGAAAAAAAAGTTACATTTTAGTGAAGTTTTATTTATTAAAAACTTATAAGTTGAAATTATCTATGTAGCTACGAAGTTGCATGAAATGAGCAAGCAATAGGTACATTAATTTATTTGTACTATTGAACACGATCTTTTTTGTATCGAAACTTTTTTAAGAACAAAGCAATTCAACCAATAAAAAAAAACCTATAACTCACTTGTGAATAATAGCAATGAAAAAGTCACAGTTTGATTACAGGTGTCATTATGTGCCTAATTGCGGTGAAATTAGAGCCACTTTATGAGCAAGTGTTTTGAAAATATTATAAGATTATGGTCATATTTATTCGAATCTTTGTCAACCCCCAATAATGTAGCCTAATAAAACATCTTGTCCATTGCCTTTTATTTGTGAATGTAACATAACATTTGCATTTGCTCTTTCTTTTGTGACAAAGATAACGTTGTATGCTACTGCAGAATTTATCATTTATCTGCCAAATAAACTTAAGCTGATAATGGCGATAGAGCAAGCGATAAACATCCTAATAATATGTTCGATGTGATAAGAGAAAATGTATGTAGATTTCTATTTCTTATTTGTTTATTTTCATTGTTATTCATGTTGCACTAAGTCTTTGTAACTGAATTTTAGATTTATAATTCCAAATTAAAGGAGAAAACTAATTAGATTTATATTAGAGTTTTTTGGAGAAGATTAAATATGTATGTAAATCGATTATTTTAAAAGTTTTCATTTGGGCTACAATATTTATTTGTATAAGTACTTCATTAATATTCTTTATTGACACAATGCCCATAGTCCAAGAGTCTATTTATTTTTATTAGAAAACAATTTATTTTTGAAACTTTAACATTTTGTGATAAAAAGAAGTTCGCCTTAAAGGAATTGTTCAATAAAACTAATGTCAATAATGTATAGTGCCTTCCAACAGTTTGTTGTTTTAACATAGAATAAAATAGATAAACCTACATGTTTCGTTACAAATGAGTTTTATTTGTACGTTGGCAACACATATTAGGAGCGTCCGCTGAAACATGCGCTGGTGCATAGAGCTGGTGCCCGCGGTCATAACATTCTTAGAAACCTTCATTGTCACTAGTACCATTAACTGGTCCATGATAGAACTACTGTCTACCAACAAGTTGTCTGTCATACCCAGATACCGACTTAAATTCTCTCCGGATAAGTTGTGGGTAACTTATTTCTCGACTTTCCGTCAAACAGATTATTCAAATTCTGTCCACAAAACTTTAGTAATAGTGTAGGTAAAGGCAACCAGAATTCCACGCCAATTTTGCTCAAGTTTAGCTGGTCGACCGCACATCCATCAGTGGGTAGTGTGGTAGGTACCTACAATTCGAAATTGAAATTTTACTTTGTCGTCGTAGGAGCGACTGTCGTGGTATTACTGATGTGCGATTCATTTTAAATTCCCTTAGTTCGCATTTCACAATGAAAATATAAGTAACCTTTTTAGGGTTCCGTATCCAAATGGCAAAACACGGACCCCTTATAGATTCGTCATGTCTGTCTATCTGTCTAAGTGTTTCCGAGATCTGTACCTGCTTACTGTTAGAAACAGATTCGAAACTTATACTTCGATCAATCTGCTAAAAATTCTGACGAATCTAAGTTTCATAGTTTCGTATCTTACCCTTCAAGTTGTTTGTGTTGCCGCCCGGTCTGTAGGTTAATTTGTAAGTAGGATACTTAATGGTAATCCTCCAGGAAACGGTACGGTGCGGTTTCTTACGCAGGAAATATAGTCTTCTAAATGTGATCAGGCGCGGGACTAACGTAGGTATAATGATGTGGTTTTAGGCAAAGTAGTCATACCCTCAATTTCCAAACTCTGTGCTGCTGTTCAGAAATTTCTAATGAAAAACTACAATAATAGTTTGCCCGACTCTGATTGATAACTCATGCGATGATATGCCCGCCCGCTCCATAAAACCAGTTGCAGTTGTTGTATGCAAAAACGCAAATCAGTCAATTCGCCTCTACAAATCGAACCTATAGGAAAATATACCGTCATGAAATACACTTCCGGGTCCGTGCTCAAACCTCCCTTGGATGCTAATCCTGATTGTGATGTGTTTGCAGTCGAATGTGAGAGTGATCTTAACAGGCTTGTAGTGGTATGTAGTTAAGTAAATTACCAAAAGTAAAGTAAAAATTATTTACATAGATTGCAGGTACGTAGGTACCTACATAAAATTAGATGGGTATTGGGTGTACATTGTACAATCTTCTTATATTACTCATGCAAACATAAATGAAATTGTTATATATTTTACTTTTTATTCTAAACATGTCTTTGTTTAATGCAATTGGCTTTAACCGTGCTACGTTTGAGCAAAACAAATAAATATGTAAATAGATACTTGTATTCTAAAACATGTCCGTGATTGTACAAATTAACATAATAACAAAATTTAAGTGTCGCAGAGAGGAGTTGCGTAGCGCGTAGTCGTACCTACTTCGAAATAGCTATCGACTACGAAATACGACTACGCGCTACGCGTAGAGATCGGAGCGTAGCTGGCGTAGCAAGATAAGACTACCGGTACCGTAGGTTTCCTCGTAGCGTTCTTCGTAGCAGTCAGGTTAAATCGTATAGTACAGAGTAACAGACCTTCAAGTCGATATATATTTAATCGTAGTAGAAGTAGATTCAGATTTATTTTAACTTGTAAATAAACTCATGCCTATGCCTATTATCTTAGATAATATGTAACAACAGAATGGTACACGAACTAAACTCTTCATTATTTTGTTTACGTTTACGGCCATTTCTACGTGCCAGTTGCGAGAACTACCTACGCATGTAATTGGCTCATCAATAAGATCAGTTTATCTGCTTCCAGGACGTCTTTTCCTGATATTTCAACTGGCAACACATAACATCACGCCTGTAATCTCCGAAGGGGTAGGCAGAGCTGTACCTAATAGTACACACCCACATTTCGTTATGTTTTTAATTCCCAATAAGTAATAGGGAGCTATTGCCGTCAACCGGGCACACATGCAGACTCTGTGGCTATTACTGATAAATTCCTGACGAGAAAATCCAATAGCACTTTGCCCGACCCGGGGAATCGAACCCAGGACCTCATGCTCAGCAGTCGCGTTTGCAACCACTCGACCAATGAGGCAGTCCACCATTTTCCCTGATAAATCCACCTTATTCATGCAAACTTGTGCTGGTAAAGTACTGGGGAATTCCCAGGTTGTTAGTCAAATTATAAATTGGTAATGGCAAAGTTTCAGGAACCAAAGGAGAATGACCAAAAATGTATGGGCTCTGGTCCAAAAAAAAAACTGCTGCCCCCAGGGTTGAGTCCATTGTGGGTTAACTTATAATGTTGGACTTACTATGTGTGCCAATGTGCATCAAATTCTAACCCACAGTTACAGACTAATTCAACAATTTTGAATGTGCAAGTGAATGTGCTAGTTTTTTTCAAGTTTACGTTTCAGCTAATATCTATGATTCCGTGGGACAGATTTTTTCAGTTCCTTGGAAGAAAATTAAGCATTTTAACCAGTCTTTCAAATGAGCTATGTAGTAAATCTGGGGGCAGAACTTTTCTTTTTTTTTTCAATTTTTGGTCCACTTTGGTCATTCTCCTTTGCAAGTTAATACGTTTATAAAGAAGTTATCTTCTTCAATAATTCATTTGCAAACTAGGTATATATTTTAGTGGAAACTTACTGAATGAGATTAAAATTGCTATTTTAGCAATATTTTTCAGGGTCGCCAACTCACCACTCGACATCTGCACATTGTTTTCTTTTAATAGATTTGGTGATTACCTAACTATAAACTTTCTCAATCTAATGAACTGACGACTTACCTTGGATTCCCATAAACCTTACTACTTACGAGCAGTGAAAACTATAAATAGGTATCGAAATATTCTAAAAATAACAAGAAAAACACGCTGCTACGTGTGAGTGAGTGGGAAATAGTTTATTCGTTATTTTTCCACTTTTCAACACCATACATTATATCAAAAGTCAGTAAATGTCTATAACAGATGGGGAAGTAGTAGGTACTGTTTACACTTATTCAAAAGATTACGGAAACTGTATTACCAATGTTACATTTAGGTACATAGGTTACCTCATGTTTACACAGACATTTATCTACAGAACTGCTCTTGAAAATTTACAAATAAGTACAAAGTCAAGTGCTTTAGAACCCAGTTATGAGCTTAATCCGTTACATTAAAAAGTTCAGCTAATAACATAAGAGGGTGCTCGATGTTTTGCAGATTCCTCAGTCTAATAAACATGTATGAATTGAGATAAACGCCATAAACCCGTAATGTGGTATTCTACAGATTTAGGAAATTCTTAAAATATTTAAGAAATTCTTAACTAAATTGAACTGAAATAAAAATGACCAACTCAGATATAGTACTTTTTGAGATTTAGACTATGCTTCTTTACGCAAGCGTCTGGATTGAGGGCCCAAATTATTTGATCACAACTATTTAAATTCACGTTTAAAAATTCATGGCATATCGCTTTAAGTTTTTACTATTTTTAACTAAATTCCCTGTGAGTCTTATTTCGTTTTTCAAGGATTTAAAAAATGGGCCCTCAATCTAAACACACGTTTCCCAGTAGGTACGGACAAGCTTAAACATATTGGTTGGTTATATGTACGAAACACGGAAGCAGGTTCATAATACAGCATAACAAAAAATCGCATAACAAGGACCGGAAAATCTGTATCTTTATGCAAGCCCCATTAGGTTCCAAAACAGACAATACTTAGAGAATGTTGAAGAAATACGAAAAGAGCCTCTTTTATGGTTCCTTTTACCTTACTTACAATACAATATACAATTAGATTATCGTCTGATAAAACCAGGCAACAGAGTTGATACCTGTAAATCAGTTTATGAAATGCAGTATAAATAAGTTGTAAGTAGATTGATTGACTTTACACCATCACTGACTAGTTTCGTGCCAGAACTAAAAATAACGTGAGCAAATAAATAAATTACCCTTATTTTCGGGATTATATACGAGGGCAATTACTCAACATGGTTGCTGGTAATAAAGATAAATTATTTTATATGGCCACATTCTGATTGAATTATTGTGGTATAATTGTTGTTCTGCGGTCACATTATTTTGATTGCTGTGTATTAGATTGCTAGACGCGCTCGCTCTCCGTCGGCTGCGAGAGTAGAGTGACGTGACGTCACCCATCGGGTAGCTCTCGTCTCCTGGCACAACCCACATTCTTCGCTCGTTCTCTCGGGGTCCCGCAGCACAGTCGTTTGAGGACACACGCGTAGCACATAAGCAGAGAGAACATAAGAAGTAAACCGATGACAATGGTTACTACGAGTAATATTCCGATTTCTTCATTGTCGGCTAAGTCAAGAATCTCTGTTTTCCGACTCATTCTAGCAGCTCACCGACTGATCTGAAACAAAGACGCGATTCAATCGTTCAGAATGGAACGACGCTATACGTTTTCTAAAACAAGTGAAGCTAGCACTCTTAACTAAAAGCGTGTGTACAATACTATCGTAAATAACTATCCCCGTAACTTTACCTGTCCTTTTCTTTCTTGCAATTCTTCGATTATAGTTTCCTTATCTTTCCTTATGTTAGGTACCGGTTCTTGTTTTGCGATACATTCAGTAAGGTATAAACATTTATAGAGGTTCATAGCTACATACGACAGAAAGTCGTCTGATGAGTGTAAAACAGTTTTCATTGAATTCGAATGCAATCCGAATCCGAATGAGTGAGATAGATTTATTCTGCATTCCTCTGAATCAAACAACAACTTTTTAGTGATAGACTGGGAATAAAGATATTAATTTCCGTTTTACACTTCAATCACCGTAGAAATCTGCCTATACCTACCTACAGAGCATCTAGCATCTCCGTATAAAAATATTAACAAACAATTGCCAAACTTAAGTGGCAAAGGGCAGGGCACATTGCTGGCAGAACGGAGGGCCGATGGGTCCGAAAAGTTCTGGAGTGGTGACCGCGAACCGGAAGACGTTGTGTTGGAAGGCCTCCCACTAGGTGGACAGATGATCTGGTGAGGGCTGCGGGAATCCACTGGATGCGAATCGCACGGAACCGGTCAATGTGGCGACACTTGGGCAGGGGTGCCTATGTAAATCAGTGGACGTCTTTCGGCAGAAATGATGATGATAACAATATATGACTTATTCCTATCTAGAACAAACGAAATAAATGAAACCTAGACGCAACATAGTTGTTATAGGTTATGTACCCTAGTAGCAATTGCCGTTGGCTTCCTTATGCCAACAGTTGGGAATGTATTGGCAGACGGTTAGTTGTTCCGCCAACCTAAACTTAAAATAGGCTCATTGTCATAAACATGCACTATTTGCCCAACGAATAGCCAACAAAGCGCCTTCAGTTACTATCCCTACTGTTGAGAGATTTTGTATGCATTTAAATTACTAAAACAACATTGAGCCAACTAACGACAGGCCTGCAGCTTCTATTCCTACTGTTGGGAGTTTTTTGTAGGGATTTAAGTTAAAATAACAACTTACATCGGTCCAACTTAAACCTTTCAATAGGCCTGTTAGGTATGGTACGTCTATACCCTAGTAGCAATTGCCGTTGGCTTCCTTATGCCAACAGTTGGGAATGTATTGGCAGACGGTTAGTTGTTCCGCCAACCTAAACTTAAAATAGCCCCATCGTCATAAACATGCACTATTTGCCCAACGAATAGCCAACAAAGGGCCTTCTGTTACTATTCCCACTGTTGGGAGATTTTGTATGCATTTAAATTACTAAAACAACATTGAGCCAACTATCGACAGGCCTGCAGCTTCTATTCCTACTGTTGGGAGTTTTTTGTAGGGATTTAAGTTATGATAACAACTTACATCGGTCCAACTTAAATCTTTCAATAGGCCTGTTAGGTATGATACGTCTTACAATTATTGTATTGTCGAACTTAAATCGTATCATATTTATTAGAGAGATTTGATCCATAAATGATTGAACCTATCGATTGATGTCAAAAAGGTATATTATTTTTTCGAACTTCAGCCGATCCATCCCGGGTTCGATTCTGGTTCGAAATATTTTTTGAAAATCTTCGAATGCAGATTTGTTTCTTTTTAAAAATAAAGGTATGTCTCCTTTGAGTAAAATTTGCGTTCTCCAGTATTTAGAGTACTTTCCCTCCAGGTGGCATTGTAAAATTCCACCCTGTTTATTATAGTCTAGTAAATATATATCACAACACTAAAGAAGATGACTTAATTCCCTTGTTGCTATGATTCGTCAGTATCTCGTAACTGATTGTTCTCAATTTATCTTACTTAGATATCTCACTAAGTGCAATCTTGTCAATGGTACTTGATATATTAACTTGTTAACATTGTACTGTGAGTGCAATCTAAGTAAAGGTACCATTATTCTGGGAAAGAAGACGCGTAAGTACAGCACGTTTTAGTTTGTATCTTTAAACTAGATGGCGTTGTACAATTACGTCACGTTTCTGAATCGCGGTGTTAAGATTCTCCCGCGTCGAATGACTCTCGCGCAGTATTGTAGTGAATTTATACGTACCTGTAATAAGGTAAACCGTGATCAAATAGGCGGTTCCCCCCAGGGCGAGGCCTTGCCATTGAACTGCAGTCAGGTTGACCCTTGCGATTATCCCTAATGTGGATAACTCTGATGCGTATTTTTTTAAGCGTTCGCGCCGTCCCCCCAGAATTCTCACAAGTTGGGACTTCGTAGGCAATTCCACGCAGTTTATAATATATCCATATAGTCTTAGTCTATGATTCCACGTTAGCTCCATCTCCATCGCAAGTTGGGCTTTCGTAGGCAAATCTTCGTTGGCCATCAGTTTTGGGCCCAACCCGCAAACTGCCCGCCAATTGTATGCAATTGCCAACTAAACAGAGGTATGTGGCCCAACTAAATGCCAACAAAAAATGCTACTAGGGTACTGGTACAGGTATAATTACCCAGTATGAGCTTACTAGTACGCAGACTCTATAGCAGAAACCCGGTCCGTACCCGATAGGTACAATTATTGTATTGTCGAACTTAAATCGTATCATGTTTATTAGAGAGATTTGATCCATAAATGATTGAACCTATCGATTGATGTCAAAAAGGTATATTATTTTTTCGAACTTCAGTCGATCCATCCCGGGTTCGATTCTGGTTCGAAATATTTTTTGAAAATCTTTGAATGCAGATTTGTTTCTTTTTAAAAATAAAGGTGTGTCTCCTTTGAGTAAAATTTGCGTTCTCCAGTATTTAGAGTACTTTCCCTCCAGGTGGCATTGTAAAATTCCACCCTGTTTATTATAGTCTAGTAAATATATATCACACCACTAAAGAAGATAACTTAATTCCCTTGTTGCTATGATTCGTCAGTATCTCGTAACTGATTGTTCTCAATTTATCTTACTTATACAGGGTTATTTTTTGTTTACACTAAACCTGAAAAGGGGTCACTGTACTCATCATTTTGAACAACTTTTTCTATGGGACGAACCGTGAAATCGCGAAAAAAAAATCAGCTGTTCCCTACAATTATGTTCGCATAACTCGTCAAAATGTAGGGAACATCTGATTTTTTTTTCGCGATTTCAAGGTTCGTCCCATAGAAAAAGTTGTTCAAAATGATGAGTACAATGACTCCTTTTCGGGTTTAGTATAAACAAAAAATAATGTTGTATATCTCACTAAGTGCAACCTTGTCAATGGTACTTGATATATTAACTTGTTAACATTGTACTGTGAGTGCAATCTAAGTAAAGGTACCGTTATTCTGGGAAAGTAGACGCGTAAGTACAGCACGTTTTAGTTCGTATCTTTGAACTAGATGGCGTTGTTCACGTCACGTTTCTGAATCGCGGTGTTAAGATTCTCCGGCATCGAATGACTCTCGCGCGGTATTGTAGTGAATTAATACTTACCTGGAATAGGTGAAGCCGTGATCAAATAGGCGGTTCCCCCAGGGCGGCGAGGCCTTCCCATTGCACTGCAGTCAGGTTGACCCTTGCGATTATCCCTAATGTGGATAACTCTGATGCGTAATTTTTGATGCGTTCGCGCCGTCCCCCCAGAATTCACACAAATTGGGACTTCGTAGGCAATTCCACGCAGTTTATAGTATATCTATGTCACCGTAAAATTGTCAAATACGTTATATTGTAATATCTCTAGCGATATTGTAAAGTCTCGAATTATTGTCAAATGAACATGCTTACAACAAAACGCATTATTTTTCGTGAAATGCATGCGATGGTGGTCAACTTACGCGGTGTGGAGGGAAGGAGGGGTCCCCCTTGCCCAGTGGCACAACTCTCATGAAAAGATAATGCACCATTCCTGAGAAATACCGATTAATATAACATAACCTTAAACACTTTATATTCCCCCTAAAAAGCCTAGTCGACGGAGCCCCGCTTCGCGGGGCCCCTATTTCAGAGTGCAGGGTTTAAAGGAACCTAACTAACCTAACGGGGGGGTGCCCCAAGTCCTGATTATGGGGGCAGAGATACTTCCGTATGTTCAGTTGACAATAATTCGAGACATTACAATATCGCGAGAAAAAACACGTTATATTGTAATATAACGTGTTTGACATCTATATAGTCTATGATTCCACGTTAGCTCCATCGCAAGTTGGGCTTTCGTAGGCAAATCCACGTAGGCCATCAGTTTTCGGCCCAACCCGCAAACTGCCCGCCAATTTTATGCAATTGCCACCTAACCAGAGGTATGTGGCCCAACTAAATGCCAACAAAAAATGCTACTAGGGTAGAAGCTAATATTATGCGTCTATAACTCAACCTCCAATCACGTCGACGACCCGAATGGCGTAGTGGCAGTGAGACGGCCTTACGTTCTAAGGGTCCTGGGTTCGAATCCCGGTAGGAGCAAATGTTCGTGTGATGACCATGGACATTTGTTTCCGAGTCATGGATGTTTATATGTATAATAAGTATGTACTTATTTACAAACGTAAAAGTATATGTATAGTATATCAACTATCTGGTGTCCACGACACAAGCCTTGCTTAGTGTGGCACTAGATGGCGCTGTGTGTTAATGTCCAGCAATATTTATTATTATTATTAAACATCACTGTATATCGATAATTAAAACACGCTACTACAGTGAGTGGGTAATAGTTTATTCGTTATTGTTCCACTTTTCAACACCATACATTATATCAAAAGTCGGTAAATGTCTACTCTATTATCTATTTATACATAACATAAGTTACTAGAGTAACAGATAGGTAAGTAGTAGGTACCGTGGGTCTAAAATGGTCGCTTTAGCGGAATCATTATAGGATAAAAATGACGAATTACGTTACAATTCGTAAAGTGGTGTCAATAACAATGCGTCTGTGACCATTTAAAAAAATGCTAACTTGATTCATATTATTATCCTAAAGGTGCTCCCTCACTTGGCGCATTCGCCTTTAATATAAAGTGGAGCCTTACATCATTGAGAGAAGAGAACCGAGCATTACAGCGCGCAACCTGTAATGTTCCAGATTCGAACATTACATTGGTGTTGGAAGAGACCCGTTCAATACAGCGCGCAACCTGTAATGTTACAGATTGGAGTATTACATTGGTGTTGGAAGAGAACCGTTCAATACAGCGCGCAACCTGTAATGTTACAGATTCGAGCATTACATTGGTGCGACCATTACAGTGTGCAGCTTGATGATATAATGTGTAACATTAATATAGCAGCATTGTGGAACCAAATAAATGCTCGAAATCGAATCTGAAATGTTTCATTACAGATAAATTCCCGTCAAGTCAGGGAGGCAGTATTGTTGTATTACAGGCGAACGCTCTAGCGCTCCAGGTAAGGGAGAACCTTAAAGAAAGAAAACCTATTTTAGGCCCCCTGTTAACTGTACTACATAATTATAGATTTACATGGGTTACTGTTACCATGTTAACACTGATATTTATATCTCTTGAAAATTAAAAGGTAGGTAAGTAGGTACAATATCAACGTACTAACATTAGGCAATAAATAAAATACAAGTGGGTAGGTTTACACTCGAGAGCAATGAATCCGGGTCACTTAAAGAATGTTAAAAATCTCGGAAACTAAAAATGATAGGTTAATGCAATAAATTGTATTTAATAGACTATGTAATACTCCTTAAATGAAAGTAATAAAAATATGAGTCACCATACATTTTATTAACACAAAATTACATAAAGAAAAAAACTGCTGATCTCTCCTTAAAACAAAAATAGGAAACATGAAATTTTTGAACTTTATTACGATTTTCTTGAATTTTAATACTTCGTATTGCCTCCTCGTGCTTCCATTACTGCGTTTACGCGGTTTGGCATGCTGTACACCAAGTTCCTTATACGATTTTGGGGAATATTCTCCCATTCCTCTGTGAGAGCAATTTTGAGCTCACGAAGCGTGATTGGGGGAGGGTTTCGTTGTTTTACGCATCTGCCTAGCTCGTCCCAAGCATACTCGATCGGGTTGATATCCGGGCTGCGCGCTGGCCACTCCATACGAGTAATGTTCATCTCTTGAAGGTAGTCATTCACAATCCTACCTGTATGAGGTCGGGCATTGTCATGCATAAATATAGCATCCTCACCTAAATTGACCATAAATGGACCAACGTGATCATTGAGGATTTCTTCCACATATCTTACGCTAGTTAAAGAGCCGTTTTCTATGATCACCAGCTCTGTGCGACTTTCAGAAGAAATTCCGGCCCACACAAGTACAGACCCACCACCGTAGGCTACTTTTTCTTCGATGCATGCTTGCTTGAATCTTTCCCCTGGTCTTCGATACACTCTGTGTCTTCCATCGTGCTTGTAGAGCATAAATTTTGATTCGTCGGAGAACATAACTTTTGACCAATCTTCAATACTCCAATTTACGTGGCTCTGGGCATATCTTAGTCTTGAAATACGATGCCCACGCTCCAGTTTAGGGTCGTTTGCAGGTCTAAGGGGTTTTAAGTTAGATTCAGCAAGCCGACGTCTTACTGTCCATGCACTTGGGTTACTTCCTCCGAGGCGTCGAAACTGATTTGTGAGTTCAGTTCCTGTGAGAAAGCGATTTCGAAGCATGGTGTTCACCAAGTATCGGTCTTCTCGTGCTGTGGTACACCTGGTTCTGCTCGTTCCTGGTCTGCGTAGGTTAGAACCAGTTTCTTCGTAACGTCGGAGAACTCTTTGTACTGTTGACAGCGACACACCGACAGTCCTGGCTGTATCGCGCAGACTCCGGCCGGTTTCCAGCATTGTAAGTATTCTGGTGCATTCTTCAGGCGTAAGCGACATAATTTCAGCTTGAATAATGAATATAGAGCACTATCAACATGGTTTATGTACCCACATATATGACAGATTACAAACAAAAGCAAAACCAAATGCTGTAATTTCGTAGTTCCATCTTCGAAAGTGGCCCTTTTTCAAATTTGATTTTTTATGATATAACTTTACAATAACTAAGAAGTTTTAATACCTTCATTTAAGGAGTATTACATTGTCTATTAAATACAATTTATTGCATTAACCTAGCATTTTTAGTTTCCGAGATTTTTAGGATTCTTTAAGTGACCCGGATTCATTGCTCTCGAGTGTAGTTGCCCTGTAAGATACCGTAAAAAATTTGATGAGTGCTCAACAACACAGTCGTGAGCTTAGTACGTTCTAATAAAAGGTTCAGATAATTGCCTTATAAAGTTACTTTATAGTTTCGTAGTAGGTCCGGTTATACTGTAACAGATTAGTAACAATTGGTGCGTGCAAAATGGTTTCACACAATAATGAATAAGTGCTTAAAACAACATAATACACTAGCTTTTCCCGAGTTAACTAGGTTTTCCCGACAATTTGGGACCAGAAATGTAGTATCTTGTATGCAAGCCTTCTTGTTAGGTACCAAAACATATCAGGTTTAGAGATTGTTGAAGACATAAGAGAAGAGCCACTTTTGTCGTTCCTTTTACCTTACTTACAATGTAAATATAAATAGAAGTAATAAACTGCTAAACAATGTACAATTTGATGATTGTCTGATGAAACCTATAAATCAGTCTTTCATGAAATGCAGTATAAATTAGTTGTAAGTAGATTGACTGACCTTACACCACTGATTAGTTTCGTACCAGAATAAAAAATAACTTTAGCAAATAAAGAAATTACCCTTATTTTCGGGATTAAATACGAGGGCAATTACTCAACATGGTTGCTGGTAAAACGGCTAAATTATTTTATATGGCCACATTCTGATTGAATTATTGTGGTATAATTGTTGTTCTGCGGTCACATTATTTTGATTGCTGTTGAGATTGCTAGACGCGCTCGCTCTCCGTCGGCTGCGAGAGTAGAGTGACGTCACCCATCGGGTAGCTCTCCGTTCTCCTGCCACAACCCACATTCTTCGCTCGTTCTCTCGGGGTTCCGCAGCACAGTCGTTTGAGGACACACGCATAGCACATAAGCAGAGAGAACATAAGAAGTAAACCGATGATAACGGTTACTACGAGTAATATTCTGAGTTCTCCATTTTCGGCCAAGTTCCGATTTTCCGAGTTCCGACTCATTCTCACAGCTCACCGTGCCCTCATCTGAAACAAGAAGAAAATTCCACCTTACAGAATGGAACAGCACTTTACGAACGACTACGAATACACGTTTTATAAAACGAAAGATGCTAGCACTCCTAGCTAAAAGCGTGTCTAACGCGAGTTTTAACGAAAACAATATTGTATAGGTATCGGCGTCAATTTTCGTTTGTATAGGTATTTTATAGGTGTACCTGGATTCCCATATGACTACGAGTACATACTATCAAACAGGAATTAATGAGCGGTGTGATTTGATTACAATTATATATAATCAGAGATGATTTCTCAGAGTTTTTTTTGTTACCTAGTATTGCTATTTTATACCTCGAAAGACCTTTTTTTAATAAATGCTAATTTTATGTTTACACGTTAATTACCGTCTAGACGACTCTAGACGACAACTATTCGTTAAAGTACAAAATTTTACGTTTAATTTAGATCTCTGTATTTTGTTGCCAAGCCAAGATTCAAGACAAATTAGTCTTTATGTGATTTAAAGCTGAGGTTTACAATAGTTTGAGAAGTTGTTAGAGCTTAAAATGTCAACGGTTTCTAAAGCCACAACAGACGTACCGTGTGTCAAGGTAGACATCAAAGTCTGTATCAATTGGTTCTTTAACCCACCTTTAAGATGACGCCTGTAAAGTCTTAATGAAACTGTATTCCGGGGAAATGATCAAAGTGCTAAAACCATTTGAATTTTTCCAGGTTTTTTTTTTCATTTAAAACTTCTTATCACCTGCTTAGCTTTTCCCCAACAATGTTGGGGTCGGCTTCCAGACTAACCGGATGCAGCTGAATACCAGTACCTATTTTATACGGAGCGACTGCCTATCTGCCCCCTACAAGCCAGCTTAGTGCCGCGTAACACAATACCCCTTGGTGAGACTGGTTGTCAGACTTTTTGAGCCACTGACTTCCTGTAACGACTGTCAAAGATCTACAATGACAGCCGGGACCAACTGCTTAACGTGCTTTCCGAGGCACGGAGAAAACTCGGTGTATAGGTAATGAGTGGTCACCCATCCACAGACGAACCTAGGCAAGCACGGCTTAACGTAATAATCGACCCAAGCGGTTGTTATTATGTAGCCACGACCTAAAACATCAAAACTTCAAAAAACAGACAAAACTTCTATTGATATGAATCGTTCGGAGACCAATATTGATTTATGATTGGATGTTGGCTAGTGAATACGGAGCAAGAATGAGGGAAAACGTTTTATCGGTTCTCGAACGCAAAATCCTTTGACAAATCTTCCGTGTCGCATTGGGAAATGAAAAATGATCGCACTGGGTCTATAGTGCAAACACTTTTTGTATGTATAACCTCGCAATCCCTCTGCGCCCCATTACTCATACGTGGGACGTAGCACAACTCCAAAATTGTACATTTACAAGGTGTAAACGGACTCTGCACAAAGCCGTCAACAGAGCATTTTGTACATCAAACTAAGTAACTCTACTCAAAATTTACTCTTATGCAAGAATTTTGAAAGAATATAAAACGAAAACACAGCGATTGTGTAATGGGGAATTAGTATCTCCGCGAATGCAAAGTTTGGAATATTTAAAAGTACCTAGCCTTCTGAAGATACCTTTGACATTCCTTCAGCCAAATACATCCGACCGACCCAGCTCAAAAATAAAGAACGTAGACTTTATCACAAAGGTAAGTAGGTACCTAAGTACTCATCTTCCGTCGAAGCTCTCAACTCTCGTGGGTTCCACAAACGTTGTTATTCCATAAAGCTTACATTCCTCTTCAAAGTATTCGTTCTCACATAAAACGGCATTATCACCCACATAAGATCAAAAAGGAAAATTCAACAACTCGTATTGGGAAAATGTGTTATTTTTCCAACCGAAGATATTCTTTCTGTATGATTAGTTTCACATGTATCTAATTGCTGTTTGTTTATGGTAGGTACCTCTTATTGTAGTTTTGCGATATATTGAGTAAGGCATAATATTTTATCGAGGTACATAGCTACATATACCTAACATACCCTCCGGCGACTGTAAAAAAAGTTTGACTTGGAATGCAAATGACTGAAATTGATTTATGCTGCATCCCTCTCAATCAAAAGGTTTTTAGTGATATATTGGGGATCTAAGGATCCCCGTTCCGTTTTTAAACTTCAACCACTGAATATGTAGTAGTAGCCGTAGACATACCTAATAATGGTTGGCACTTTCAGAACTTCTCCGTAGCTTACGCCGTAATTAATAATATAATGATACTAGCTTCTACCTGTGGCTGCGTCCGCGTGAAGCTTGATAAGTGTCCCATGGGATCTTACTACCGGGTTAAAAAGTATCCTATGTTTTAAAGCAGGTTATAAACTACCTGTGTGCAAATATTTTGTAGTTTTTGCGTGAAAGACTAACAAACATCCATTCATACATCCACACTCACATACTTTCGCATTTATAATATTAGTAGGAAGTAGGATAGGACATAACCTTATTTCTATCCAGAACGAACCAATTGCAGGAAATCTAGTATAATCGAAGAAGAAAAGAAAGGTAAGGAAAGAAGGAAGGGTAGAAGATAATTTTATGCGTTTATAACATAACTCATCCTCCAATGACACTGTATATCTGTAATAGCACGGTACAAATAGGATCCTAGCAATTTCGCTTATACCTGCTGATTAATGACTTATGGCTGCAGTTAAGATTAGAAATGAACCAACCTAAATAATAAGGTAATTCTACTATCGCCATTTCTGGCAGCAATCTGAATTAGATACTTGTAGCACTTATTTGACGTCATATCGACTAATATTGCGCTTTATAAACGACACAGTTATCATGTTCTGCTATTAAATCAATACATTATTAGATTATTAAGTCTAAGTAGCCAGTGGAAGAAAACCGTTTCAGTTGTGTTTACTCTGTCCGACTTAAATGCTAAGAAACCGAGTCACGAACTTTTACTTTCATTTAATCTTCACCGTAGAAATAACTTATTATATGGAATAAAACTTCTGCAGAGTTTTATTCGTCTACTTCTTTTTATGGCGACAATGATGACACTATAAATGGTGGCCGCACGATCGTAGATAAAGCTAGGATCACATACGGAAATTATATGAGCAAAGTCTTCAGTTATTGCTTCCTCAGCTGATACATTTTAGAAGAACATATAGGATATACTCGTATGAATCACGCTAAAACTAGTTAGTTAATATTATGAATTTTCACTTTTGTGACCACTTTCCGAATTGTTGCGTAATTCATATTACTTGTTATCCTATTATGATTTTGCGACAAGCCATTTTAGACCAGTGTTCTTTTAATCGCGCACGAGGTATCAGATCAGATTTATAGGTAGGTATTCTTTTTTCGATTGAACAAAATGTCGAAGGCGCCTTGTTTGGTAATTGGAGTTGTTATTGGAAATGGACACTTTGAAATTGTATAGGAGCCCTACAATTAATAGTGTCATGCTATCTAGAGTCTAAACACACGAAACAGATAGAAGATCGTAAGAGAATAAAATAGGGATATCGTACATCTTCTTACCTTACAAACACAGTTTAATATAACAGCAGATTCAGATTTGTAAATCCCGTTGATCGAGAATAAACTTCCGAAGTGAACGGTTAGGCCATTTCTTAGACATAAACCTGCTGAGGTGAACAAGTATTGTCACTCACAACTTCAAACTGTGGGCGCCGAGGTAATCACCGAACCTAACCTTTGCCCAGCGGTGGGCATAAAACATGGTGCTAAAAAGTTGTCGGTATTGCTGACAATATAGCACTTTTATAGGGAGGATTACTGCGACGGATAAAAAGTGAAAAAGCTTTGAAGAAACATTTTATGGAATCATAACACACACAATGCTTTTTAGAAGGTTTCGGTTTTGTGTAAAAAAGTATGTAAAAATGTTATTTTATTTTATAAAAGGTTATTGTAACAAGGACAATATGGGAACAGGCAACACTGTATTCTTTATCGATTTCAAAGTATATTATGTTTTTTACAATTATAACATTGTCTGTAAATAAAAAGGTCGAATACAAAAATAAAGATTTCAGGCCCGAAATCCAAACCTAGTTTATTAGATAAACAATAAAAGAAAAACAATTTTTCTTCATAGGAAATGATAAATGATGTCAAGAAGATATTAGAATGTATTATTAAGAGAAAGATAGATAGCTGCTCTTCAAGATAAGGGCATCCAATAAATAGCTAGCTGAAGGATATCTATCACTTTCCTGAGTTTTATGATCACAATAGTAAAATAAATGGGTCAGTGGCTTGATGACGTCATTATTGCTCACTGTTCAGATGAAGCGTTCCTTCGCTGGAGAAACGGCGGAAGAAATGCTTTTATACGCTTTAATGAGGGAATTAAAAATCGATTTGTATTTGTTATGCTGTCGATAGAACATTGTAGACTCGATATAAAATATCTTTCTATGCTTAAGGCGACTAGATGAGCTAAATTGGCAACTCTATTTATGTTGCTTCAAACTTCGTTTGAAATGCTATTAGAATAAAGTTCAAATCAGCTTGCACTACAAATACAAAGTGGTTGTTACGTCAGTCACTGCCGGCCAAATAGTGCGAAATTGAGTGGTTTAGATTGATTTACAAAAAATCTATTGATTAGACTAAAAAACTAAAACTTTATAATGCTAATATATTGCGTGTAGAAATATTTGCCAAAAAATCAGAATGATCGCATGTATTTTAGTATGTTTTTTTTTGGTTGAAATATTTTTTTAGAGTTTGTGATTTTTTTTATAGAGTCAAATTAATTGCATTATGTTTTCAAAACACTATCATACTAGTATATATCCTGAAGAATATCATATTTTTTTCTGGTTTTGTTTATTGCCGTGACTCATATAGGTACTTTTAGGCATTATAAAACACGTTTTTAGCATATATAGTCGCCTTAATCATATTTTAAAGTGCTTTGTACCACTTATTTCGACTGCTACGTAGGTAGGTGGATAAATACTCTGTATGTTTAGTACCTAGTTAAGTAACACTTTCTAGGGAGCAGCGGTGGCCCAGTGGTGGCGGCCCCGACTTACGAACAGTAAGTCGTGGGTTCGAACCTATGCAGGCGCATTACTTTGTGTAATTTATTTCATCACCACTGCCCTCAAAAACGGTGAAAGAAAACATCGTGAGGAAACTGGCATGTCCTAGAACCAAACATTCGAAGACATGTGACGTCTACCAATCCGCACTGGTATCCGCGCGTGGTAGATTATAGCCCATATGCAAAATACGCGCTTTGACGTGGACTTGCGGACACCAGCCCGTTGTATAATACAATACAATACAACACTTTCTAGGTTTAATATTTGATGAGTAATTAGGTAACCCGCTCTGAACACCCCAATTGCCAACCCGCATTGAGCTCGCGTGGTGGATTACAGGATCACGGTCCAATCCCTCAGACGGCCTATGTCCAGTCTGCAGTTGGAATATTATAAGATAATTATGTTAATGTTTAAACCTTTGGGGATCATTGTGTTTTTATTATATACGTTAGGCAAATCTGCCCCTAAGATGACCCGCTGACCAACAAACCCAGTCATTGTTAGAAAGCATTTCCTTATATTTTTTTGTTATTATTTGTTACAATTTATTAATGTAAGTCTGAAATCGCCAACGCGTCTTTAGCAAGATTTGTAAACAATAATATAATAGTACATTTTGATACAAGTGAGGAAAGTTGGATAATGTAATCGAGGCGATATAAACGCACGAGCCGTAGGCGAGTTTGTTAATGAGCCTATTCCTTGTGCGATAATAACCAGTTTTCGAGGAAATCTATTGAAAAATAATAATAATAATAGCCTAATACTGTCCCACTGCTAGGCAAAGGCCTCTTCTCGTACAGACATTAAGGCACGCGCATTGATCACCTGGTGATCTCATTATTTTCATTTGAATGAAGTCTGTACTTCACACAAATAATGCAGATAGTGTGATAGTGTAGTTAGTAGTGCGATCCCGTGGGACATTAGTACTAAACTGCAAGTGGGCGAAGCCGCTGGCATAACCTTGTTACTAGAAATTCAATAAGATTCAAACCATTAATTTCAAGAAGGCCAGTTACAGGCACTTTTGTCGAAACAAAGATGAAAATTAAATGTAGCTACAGTCCCAGTCACAAGACATAAAAACTGTGAAAGTACTGTAGTCGCCCAAATAGAAAAATGAAGTTTTGGGAATATTCTCGATACATGTTCAACTGCTTTTCCAATTGTAGTTTTATTTTTTTTTCAAATATTTTTCGGGCTATATTGAAATACTTTGTCCCATAGGAACCTAAAACTTTCGTGAAATAGATCTAAAAACTTTGATCACAGTCATATGTTTACAACAAAATACGAGAGCCTTTTTGCTTTACCGTGCCTACAGTTTCAAACACATTATACACTTTATTGGTTTTGTTAGAAGTTTGAGATATTTATCTCTCTCTAAAAGTAAAAGGATCGTAACTCTTGACCAAGTAGCCGATTGATGAATTGAGTGAATGACAAACAAAAGTTTCACTAAAGTCAAAAAACCGTTAAGCGAGTGAGTGTGTGTGTCTGTATGTGTATGTGTGTGTGTTTCAAGTGACTCTATATTTATGTATTTACAATGCTACATTCACGAGCATTGAAATGGATACACTTAGAAAAATTAAAAACCGATTTTCTCTTACTGCACTGATTAAAATTTTACATTTTCGAGAACAGTATTTTGGAAGCCATACTAAGTATTACGAACTAGGTCTTATTCCAAAAAACAAACCATTATTTCACTGGAGAATCGCTTTTGAATTTTGCTACGTGTTTATATATCATTGCTCGTCACTGTACATGAAACATGACATGACCTTGTTGTTTCTGTTTCCGTTTTTCATTTAGTCCTTTCCACAAAACAACAGAATTCAAATTGGCAACCGTTGGCAACTTCGGGTTGTAAACAAGGAAACCTCGTATCTCAATCAAATTCCGTACCACTGTATATATTGAGCTGTGATTGTATGGAGATTGAGGCGTTGTTTTCATAAATATTTCAGCGTTTGTTAGGATTACATTCGTCAATCTATCCGTAGACCGGAATCATGGTGAAGGTTATTAAGAAGTTGCGCGTCATTGGTTTGAGCAAACCGTAACAAATAGGAATATCTATGCAGGTTCCGGCGTTTTGATCTTATGACCAAATGGACTTTCATGAATCGATACATCGATGAATAGGTCATTTCAAGAGGAAAAAGAGTTATTATTAACAAAAGCCTTGGGAATTGATTCGTTGGTTTTTTTTTATTAAAAGAAGAATTTCATATTTTAATTGCTCCGAAATGGCTTTAACTTTTGGCGTTATGTAATGATTGAATAGGAAAAACTTGTAGGGGCGACTTTCCACAATATTTTACTAATTAATCTTTTGTAGTTATTCAAGAATAACAATTTATTAATTACTAGCCGTTGCCCGTGACCTTCGTCCGCGTGAATTTACTAGAAAAATATTAATTACCCAATCGAATTGGATTTTGTTAACAATTTGAAGGGTTTTCATTTTATGTACGGATCCTTTTTAGAAAATAAAGTCGCGTCAAAATCAGCTGTACCGTTTCGGCAATTAACCGGAACAAACAGACGGACAGTCATAAAATTAAATATTGTTTTATTTTGTCATGAGTATCGTATTAGGATACATACTTTTATTATGCAAACAGTAAAAAGCTGTTATTTTGAAATAACAAACAAAAAGGTACTTAAATTTTATACAGGGTGATCGGTAGTTGGGTGCAGGCCTTGAAATGGGAGATACTAGACCTTATTTGTAACAATTTTGACCCAGATACCTTGGGGTCCAAACTGGGTGGTTTTTGAGAAATCGAACTTTTAAAGTTTTCCTCAAAATGTTCCACCTTTACATCATAAAGTGCCGATTATGAGAAATCCACGCAATTCAGGATATTAAACTGATACTTTTCTGATAGGTCATAAACGAATGTATCCTCCGAAAACCAATTTATCAAAACAGTACCCTTTAGAAAATAGGTGCCATAAAGGTTTCGAGGCCGTTTTCTCAAAATAAATTATAACACTTCGCATTCGTTTATTTTGAGACGTTCATTCGTTTATTGACTTAGGTACTGGGTGATGTACATAATTATCACCCAGTACCTAAGTCAATAAACGAATGAACATGAATAAATAAAATATCAATATACTAATGTTGCTGAAACACATAGACGTTTCTACTTTCTAGTTGCATGAAACAGGTAATATAAGCTACCGTGTTGTTGACATATGTGTTGACTGTTGACATACCTACATTGTGATACCTATAAGGAGTACCGGTAAAATGGGAGGAATAGGGATCCAGGGGTGAATGGAATCGGCGGCGGCGACCTCTCGCGTCCGGCCCTGGTTCAATCCATGGTCCGGAGCGAGACGGAATGGGAAGCCGTAACCTCCTTCAGCGAAGCAGTCTTGCTAGCGAAGGTGGCGGAACGAGAGAGGGAGAGAGCCTCTCTTCCCGGCAGCCGCGGGAGATGCACCGGGCGTCGGGAGCCACGTGGTGGCTACCGGCCACCGTAGATGCGGGCCTGTGGACAACCGTCCGACCGACCGGCCACCACGTGGACGGTCGGCTAGCTAGCCCATAGCCAGCCGGCTAGGGGCTAGCTAGCCGTCCGTCCGTCTAACGACGACGACAGGCCGTGTCGACGGCGCGTTCGTGTTCCACGCGCGCCTCAAAGAGATGTCAGCATAAGGGGAGGGGCCCGCAAGGGCCGAAGCCTACCGGGGTTGCGGGCCTGTTCGAAAGAGATACCGCGGCCCCGGAACATAAAGGGCGAGGAAGGAACATGGATGGGTTTTAGTCAGTAAGAGTCTGACACTCCCTTCCGCTCCGCCCAGAGTGGGAGAAGTCATTTGATGATTTCCCAACCTAAAAAAAAAAAGAAAATAATAGGGGGTGAATGGAAACAAAACTTTGGAATGGATTTTAAAGTTGAATTCACATGATACCCACAAAGCACTCTATTGTGTTAACTAAATTATACTTTATTATAAAGGGACCTTGTTGGCAATATACAATATAAGTTCAGCGTTAAAATCCCTTTCAAAGTTTTGTTTCCATTCACCCCTGGATCTCTATTCCCCCCTATTTTACGGTACGTTACTAATGTTAGTTGAACGTTTATTATTTTTAAGGTGGTTTAGGAAGGATAAAGGTACTTAAAAGAAAAAAAGCTCTTGGCTTTAAGCCTAGAACCAGCTCTCAAATTAATAATATATTTTCGTACATTACCTAAAAGCCGCTATCTACCAAATCTGCTGAGATGTCCATATTTCGGTTGTAAATTATGTATACTAAAAGTGAGGAGGGAGATTTTGATGGTAAATAATAATGTACGGATTCGGCAATCAAACTTTTAGATTGCGGAATCGGAGTTCGGGTTCATTTCCTATACTGTTGTAACAGGCCCGTACTAAACAAGTATAAATAGTATTTTTTTTTATTTATACTGACCTCTGTATTTCATTGGAACACGCTCCAAAGCTTTAAAGATTAAGTGGGAGTGTTTATTGTTTGCCCAAAGCTCATTTCATCGGGCGATTCTTGTATTCTGTCCTTTATAAAAAAGTAAATCGAAACTGGGGGTTATTTCATAAAATTAACTTAGTAACTAAATTAAATTTAGTGCAAGTACATCTAAAAACCTATTTATGTTTCGTCTTTATAAGTACTCTTAAACAAAAGTTAACAACATTAAAGGTAAAAATAAAAAATCAACGTATTTTGTCTGAAAAAAAAAGTAAAATGAAAGTGTGACGTGACCTTTTATCTCTTTGGCAATTAATCGATTGTGAAAAAACTCGATGTGAACAGTGAAGGCAACAATAGGTATTAAAAAGTTCGTGATTTCCATTTTAATGAACGACCAACTCGGGTTACGAAACCTTTAAGGTTCTAATTAAAACCGGTTTTCTAAAAAAGCACGTCCTACTTGAGTACGTTTTTATTGATTACTGTAGAAAGTAATTTGGTGTCAAAAATAAAATATCTATAATACCACTTGTCATAATCTAGAACATACTTCCGTATGTTTAGTTGACAATATTTCGAGAGTTTACAATATCGCTAGAGTGTTTGTCAATTTTACGGTGACATATACATTTGATTAAAAAGTAATCAAAACGGTAATCATAGAGAATTACAAAAAAATACTTTTACCCTTACGGAAGAAACTATTGGTATTTGTCAAAAAAAGTTCTAGTAGTTTTGACCGTTTGAAAGTGAAAATAAAAAATATATAAATAGCAAAAATATTTGGTTGAAGACGGAAAATATTTTGATTAACTGTTGTTAAAACTTTTAGAGGATCAAAAACGGATGAAACTTAATACTGTCAAGAATCTTTTGTCAATTTTTGTATAGACTCTTATTTCAAAGAAAAATCTTTACTGTATTCGTCTGATACTACATTAATTGTTGGTTCGACGAAGCGATTTCGTTCCCTAGGTATCTTAAATTTCCCTTATTTCCCTTTAGCACAAGTAGAACAAATACAAAGAATTACGTTTACAATTAAAACCCAACTGTACACCAATGTACAGTAATGTATTTTAATCTAGCTAACTTTATATGGCGTCGCGTCGGTTCCTTATGGTTAATTAAAACTGTTTCTGACATACATAAACTTGTTGTTGTTGGTTTTCTTCACCTATGTTTATTTTTTATATTTCCTCACTTTGTATAATATGTTGTATGTATTTATGTATTTATTGTCATATTTTATTCTTCAAAATTATTGCACCTACTGTTTTGTCTCTGCATCACCCTATGTTAGTCCACCTTTGTACATATATGTATAAAGTTTTAATAAAAATAAATAAAATTCAGTCATGCCATTTTTCCCATAGTGGTGAATAGAAACTATAGAACGCCATCTGCAACGACCCCATATTCACAAAGCTTCGATTCGATTTCTATTCGGGAAATCGTATGTCTATCTCGTTCGTTTTCGTTATGCCAAAAAAGGATAGACATACGACTTGTCGAATCAAAATTCATTCCGAGCATTTGTGAATACTGGGGCTGGTCATACAAGCACGCTGGTAGCGAATACTACGAACCTGACCTGTCTAAAGAACCTCATCAATAAAGTCAGTGTGTCACTTTTCACACTTCCTTCCAAACACCACGATTAACGTAGCCCTATTGTTCTCAAGACAAGTTTTACTAAGTTATCATAGACATATAAAAGGATGTTAGTACGGCAGAACTGTCCACGTGTCCGGAACATCACATGTTGGATTGATGAAATGAGAAAGTGTATTAAAAAGAAAACAGATCGGTACCGTGGACTGTAAAGGAATTGTGGTATTAACATGTATAAAGAACATTGGGTTTCGCTGAATTGTCTATATGCCCGGATCGTTGCATACTAGACTTCTCAGTAAGTCTGGAAAGAAAACAGGCAGCAAACTGCCTACAAGTGTCCTGAAAAGGCAGGTAAGCTATTGGAACATTCACAGAAGTTGTTATCGCTCAAAGCTTCTAACATACTTTTGTGCAACCTGCTGGCATGTGTATTAAATGCAAATGAATCAAGAGCGTGATCGTAGAAACTAATTTGTGAACTATTGATTACTTTGAGCGCAGTTTCAATAGATAGAAAGAGATGTATTGTACTGTATTTGTTAAAAGTTTTGATTGTGTTTACATCAACTGCATCAACTACTGCTGCCATTGTAGATTTTAACTACAGGATGAGGTTTTGTGAGAGACGTATACGAATATTATAATGAATGGAGATAAGTGGACTAATGGAATTGTGTCTGGTTTGATTTCTGGGAATATGATAAGCTTTTCTATTGTATCTTGTTGACTTACGACCATTTTCAATAACTTACTGTTCGGTTTCGGTAGGTGGCTATTTCTGTCTGTTTGACATTTTGCTAACAGGCGGATGAAAACAAAACGTCACAGAACATCTTTCTTTCGCGGATAGGATATTTCAAGCTAACTTTGTTTATAGAAACACCTATAGCTGCGAGACGTGGCACAATAACTGAGAGTTATATACCTATAAGTAAGTTAAAGAAAACCAGCCTTAATTCACAGCAAATAAATAAATTAATAAAGAAATAATTTTGCTCTTGAGAGCTTAACACATTTTGTGACGAAATTGTGCGACGAGACAACTTTCAACTTAGAACATACTACACCCAATTATCTCTATTAGCTTTACACGACGCTAACTAAGGCGTCACTCGTTAGAGACAAGATAATTTGCGGAAACAAAAAGAAAAACATTTCTCATTTTTCCACTTCTTTTAATAACAGTCATTTACCTCATGCTCAGTTGCGATTATACAACTAGATAAACTAGACAGTCAGTTGTTTGACATAGCATTCGATAAAGACACATATAGAAGCACTTAGCTAGATACTTCGTAAACTTGAGTTCAATTCAGAACACTTCGAGTTGAAACGGTGGGAAGAGCTGCCTCTGTGTTCTAGCTAAGATTGTATTATATATAATAGGCATATAGGCATGTAGGGGATAGTACTTAAGCTGTTTAGGCTAAACGTAATCTACTGGGTGGAATTTTACAATGCCACCTGGAGGGAAAGTACTCTAAATACTGGAGCTAGAAAATTTTACTCAAAGGCCACATTCCTTTATTTTTAAAAAGAAACAAATCTGCATTCACAGTTTGTCGAAAATTATTTTGCCACACACGGGCATCAATCCTAACCTAACGTCGTGGTGCCCCAAGTCCCGATATGGGGGCAGAGATACTTCCGTCGCATGCATTTCACAATATTACGGTTTCACTTCGATAGATTGTAATCTACCGAAAAATAATGCGTCCTATTGTAAGCAGTATGTTCAGTTGACAATATTTCGATAGTGTACAATCTCGCTAGTTATAGGTATTACGATCTAACGGTTTTTACAATGTGACGGTGACGTATATACCTAAAAATCTATTTCTGTCTACAGCAGAAACATTGCGTAGGATTATACTTGTTCAATGAGTCTCGAATCTGCTGTGTGCTTACTTTAAGATCTTGTTTACTGAAAATATTTTCGCCGGTATCCAATATTATTCCACTGTATAGTTTGAAAACTTTCCGAGTACAACCATCCTACACAAATAGCAAACATTTAACTTAACCTGAGCAGAGCGCACAAACCGTGGGAGTAAATTGATAAACAACTGAATTAAAAAGTGGATACTTTAGTCTTTTGATGCACTTATGAAAGAGATTGCAGCTGTAAATCTTATTTTATTGTATTATTTTCTAAACAAAGGTAAAGAAAGCGAGCGTAGATTTTTCTCTATAAGCTGATATGAGACGCTTCATCCGAGGGACGCGCCATACGGGCATCATTAGGAATTAACGCTCATCTGCTTATTTCACTTATTTTTCGAATACCGACAGGTGAGTGCAAGATGCCAAGAGGCAAATCCAACACCGTTGAATCAGTTCTTTTTTAACCGACTTCTAAAAAAGGAGGAGGTTCTCAATTCGGATGTTTCTATTTTTTTTTTTTTTTTATGTTTGTTCGGGCATAACTCCATCGCTTGCCAACCGATTTGGAAAATTATTTTTTTGTTGGAAAGGGTATTCTTTCCAAATGGTCCCATAGCCACCAAGTCGGGATCTGATGATGGAATCTTGGCGAAATCGAGGGAACTCTTCAAATTTTATATGAAAACGTGTTGCGATTTTGGTATTTTCTACAACAAGTAAAGTATTTGCGTTTGATAAGAATCATTCTACCATCAGATCTGATGATGAAGCCAAGAGTCACGGAACTCCATAATGAGACAATGTACCATAGTCGTGTTTGGGCTTGTTGCAATTGTAACGGTATGCACTTTCCAGGTATCAAGCACATGTGAACCACTAAAAAGTGAAAAATAAAAACTTTTTTGCAAAAAATAAAACCGACTTCAAAAAAAAAAAAAAAAAAAGTGAAAAATAACTTTAGCTTCTGAAGTCGGTGACAAAAAAACTAGAGCAATCAAACAAAGGTCACCGACTTCAGAAGCTAAAGTTATTTTTCACTTTTTTTTTTTTTTTTTTTGAAGTCGGTTTTATTTTTACTTTTGAGTAATTATTTTGTGTTCAGATGTTTCATTTGCAGAAAAATATAAAACCTGAAAAGTCTGATTTCAGCTTAGCTATGAAAAGAAAATGCTTTAACAGAAAATCAAATCAATCTGGGGCTAGCGACCCTGTCACTTGGGACTAGATTTAATTTTCGAACATTGGGTACCTTTGCACACCGACAATACGAATTTCCTGTTCTGTTTTTACGGCCTGATTAAATAACATGAATGTTGTCATACCGGGTGGAATTTTGAGATGGGGTAGTGAGGGCAGATATTTTTATTGACTGTCCATAAGTTTTAAGTTACCATACTCCCACTGTCAACAGTTGGAAAAAGATACTGTAAGTAAGAATAAATAATTAAGGCATTAAGTCCGCCTTTGTACATTAAAGTGCATAAAGTTTAAATAAATAAATAAATAGTTCTCAAGTTTTATTTATATGATGCAGTTTAACCTAATCATAATTCAAAAGTGCCATTTTATTGTTCTATTTAAAAAAAATCCGTTTATTAATATCACTAAAACTACGACAGCAATGTTAGAAAAGACTGATATCTTTAGTTGTCTTTATATTACAGGAACCGGAGTTGATCTCAATGATAGTGCCGAACTCGTCGCAAAAGTCTAGACGATTTAATTTACAGTGCTGCCAACACTATAAGAAAAAGATGAGTAGGTTACCAAGTCACAACAGTACCTCTATTGAATAGTATGTAGAAATGTAACCACAAACGATATCGTGGAACTTTCCATGTTGACTTTCATATTAGGAAGTAATATGTTGATCTGAGAAGGTCGTTTATTGAAAATATACGATGTTCTAATTCACTATTCCGTAGGTTTATTCTAGATATTACATATGTAAATTTAATTTTAGTTATTTCTACCCAATAGCGCGCTTTTATTTATGTATTCATTTAAGTTTCTCCTAGTGTTACAGAAAATAAGCATTTATGTGCCTAGACCTCTGCCTAGCCATATTTTCGGTCAGCGTGATGTCATATAATATCAAAACGAAATATTTCATACAAGGTAATAAGTAGGTGCTTATATTATGGAAGAATTCTCCTTATTACAAAATGAATGTTTATTGCCAGTTGAACATCAAAGAATTACGTTAAAGTTCAAATAAAATTAATTTCACTGCTGCCAATGTCGCTCCAATTTTAATACTTTTCCTGGAAAAGTTAAAACGTTACATTATACGTTCGTTAGGTTGTCATAATTATGGTTTTACCTATAAACCTAGTTCTTAGTAGTTGATATACACGTGTAAACTTCATTAAGATGAGATGAAGCTGGTTGTTCCATATAGTTTTAATCACATGCACATATTTTGCGAGCAGGCCGCAATAATTGAGCACTTAGCAATGGCAATATTAGCTTAAACCATTAGCGAGCGAACATTGAGATGTTAGGCGTAACTGCCTGTTTCTTATTTTGAATAACACTAAGAATCTAAGAGCTTCTAAATTATTATAATTGAGAGACATTGCACATTAGCAAAAGACTACGAGGTAGACAACCTATTTTTATAACCCTATAATCTTGCTAAATACTTTTATTTGAAGTCACGTCTTGTGTTCGTATTTTAAAATAATTAATATCCGGCAACAGTCCGAGAGAGTTGAAATGTATTTTTTTTAGGAAGACCGGAAATTAACGTCGTTTCCCGTCGTTTCCACCAAACAACTAATTTTCAAAATCTTGATGTTTTAATTTGTGTTCACAAAACATAAAGACAAACAACAATAGATATGTATATGGAACCTTGCAACAAGAGTACAGATTTCTATGAACCGAGCACAAGTTATAAAGTTTCAGTATTCTATGTATTTTACAAACATCCAATTAATTAACACCACATCGGGAGACGCCTTCCTACACGTGGAACAACATTTGTTTAGGTAATAAAGCTAACTTCAAAATCCTAAGTACTACAGGTACACACGAGACTCAATTTTATAGGTTTATGATCATATGTACGGAAAATCTAGCAGAAAGCGTCTGGAAATATTTCTTTACCGGAGAAAGAATATTCCTTTGACCACAATAGAAGCACTCGAACAAAGTTATCGTTTGTTGACATTCAATTTCCTTGAGTAATTTGGAATCAAAGCGCACTAAACGTTCGATGCGGAACGAGCGAAAAAATATTCACTTGAATTATGTCCCTCTCAATGTTTATTACTGTTCGCTGGTACCTACAATTTTCCGCGAATAGCTTTTTGTATTCGTGCAGCTATAAATTCTGGTACTTTTTGTAATCAACAAAGAAAACTCAGGTAGCTAAGTGAAATAAAGAGCAACTTGGAAGCACTGTTTTATATGAAAGACAATATTGCAAAAATCATAAGGAAAAGTTCATAAAAGTTACTATCAGTTACCTACTCTTAAGTTTATTGAAGCATTTTAGTAACACTAGACGATATTTTCTTCTCATATTGTGATAACATTGAGAGGATTATTGAGATAGGTTTCCTCAACTTTCCGTACCTTTCCTCATTTGAATTCTAAGCACATTTAACGTCCAAACTCCCTGAAATTAGCGTCATTTGTCGACGAGATTTCTCAGATTTTCTTCCGGTTTATTTACGACTCGCTTGATTTATCCGATTGTGATTGTAAAATGTTCAGTGTTCAGTCACTGGTTCAGATAATTTGGGTGCTAAGTTAGCGGGACTTCAGCACCCCAATTGCGTAACATGGTTTTGATGACGATCCGAATCAAATTGGGGGAAATACGTTTTGCAGCATCTCAAAAAGTCCGCAGTTAAAGTATGCACAATTTCGAACTGTGCGCACTTTTAACTGATTGTAACAGCCATTGCTTTTGGAAAATGAATTAAAATCGACATAACGTGCGTTGCTCGCGTTTACAAAACTAAATGTGGTCAGTGTAAAGTCGAGTTTGGGGTTAGTCAATCAGAACAAGCGATTTTTGGTGTTATATTTTAGATTCATTATCTAAGACACTTTTTGGTGTTACAATTGCAAGAAGCGGTGCATGTATGTTTTTATCTAAGTCTACATATACTAATATTATAAAGAGTTAAAAGTCGTCAGGGGTAATCTTTGAAACTACTGGTCCGATTCCGAAAATTCTTTCACTAACGGGAAGCTCTACTATCCTAAACTGTCATAGACTACATGTCAAAGATTCCCATAGGTTAATTTCCGTACATAATGGGAGCGAAGCCGCGGGCAAAAGGTAGTATTTTTTAATATACCAATGGCTACACAATTTTAACAACGCTGTCAGAGTGTCACATAATAACCCCGCTCTGAATTTCCACATTAATGATTTTTATTTCAAAACCATATTGACTTTTTTAATAATGATAATTGACAATCGTGGTGATGCCAAATGGTATTCGTATAACAGGATAATCCTAGTATCAGTGCCAAAGACATTTAGTGCGCATTATATTCGACCGAATCGTATCAAGGATTGCACCCATTTTACGAGCAATATATATTTTTAATCTCTTTGTATTTCTGAGTGGATTGGTCAATACTACATCTACAGTACTCTAACGTTATTTGTTTATCCTTGAACCAATTCTCTCTCTGGGACTTTGGCATTCATTTCAATTCTCTTGGTAATAGACACTTACAGACGCGCCTAAGACAAAGTGCTGAGATAATTGCATTTGAGACGCCGCAGGCTGTGGCTTGGCTCCACGACAACCACACAGCATTCGGGAACATTGAACACTTCCCTAAATCGATTTAACCTTCTACACAACGTCCTCAACGTAACATTAAGTAAATGTTACATTGATATCACAGTCTATCGAGATTATTCGGGATATGAGATGTTCAAGAGTAGGTAATCCATTTGAGACATCCGATTTTGATCCCGAAATGATAATAAAATACTATTTTTAGACGAAAGGGAATCATGTTTTTATTATTAAAAGGGATAAGGATAACGTACATACGATTTTACTTTTTCGTTTGGATGGAAAAATACATTTTTGTAAATAAATACTAACTGTTAGGTCTACCTTATGTAATAACGTACAAAAGTCAGCAGTAGTACAAAGAAAGAATATAGCCTTCTCTGTTTCATAAATCTAATTTACTTTCTTCTTCGAATAACAACAAAGCTGCGAAGTGCAGTGCGGTTGCAGAACGAGAAAACTAAATCTCTCTCCGTGCCTCTGAAAATAGAATGGTTTCAGTCCTGAGCACGCACCACATCTACAATATTACATTCAAAATGGGCAATGGTCGGAAATGTCGCATAACTAAACACGTTTTATTTAGGTCAAATTTAACTACTGAAATTGAACGCGATCATCACCTCGATATAATATGCGTTCAAGAGCAGTCTTGTCAGTCACAATTGCTTTGGAATATTCATAAAGACAACTCTTGAACGCCATTTAGATTTGCTTATCCTGTTCACTCTCATTTTATTTTGTTTTGATGTTCACAGAATCTTGAACAACTGATCCCCACCTAATTTACAAATAAAACTCTAGGGTATCGTCCGAACTAATTACATTCGCTATTTAATTACTCGCCTTTACCATAATTAAGTACCAGTTATATAAGCTGCTCACGTTTAGAAAGGCAGTTTTGCCGACAGTTACTTTTATTTTGTAAGGGTCAATGAAATAAACTGTAAAAGTATAGTACAGATCTAATATTATACGTTAAAAATGTCACCAAGATGCTGAGTGGTCTACTTATTCAAAGTATATGTCACCGTAAAATTGTAAAACCCGTTAGATTGTAATCTATCTAGCCAGATTGTAAACTCTCGAAAGATTGTCAAACGAACATACTGCTTACAATATAACGCATTATAGACATTTAACCGTAATATTGTGAAATGCATGCGACAGAATTATCTCTGACCCCATAATCGGAACTTAGGACACCCCGACGTTAGGCTATATACGCTTTTTAGGGGAATATAAAGTGTTTTGAGCTAAGGTTATATTAATCGGTATTTCTCGGGAATGGTGCATTCTCTTTTCATGAGAGTGGTACCATGGGCCACGGGGGACCCCCTTCCTCCCCTCCCCCTCTCCACACCGTGCAAGTTGACTTCCGTCGCGTACATTTGATAATATTACGGTTTCACTTCGTTAGATTATAATCTACTGTAAAATATTGCATCATATCGTAAGCAATACGTTCGTTTGACAATCTTGCGAGAGTTTACAACCGCGCTAGTTATATTACAATCTAACGGGTTTTACAATGTGACGCCGACATATATAAATGAAATGTAGGTGTACAGTAAACAATTTACGATTGAAAAGTAATTAAAAAATTGTCTGAAACTTCAATAAATTACAACTTATATACAAAAGCTCTAACAGACTGAAACGTGTCTGACAGCGTTGGCAGTATAATTAAAACTAGTAACTACCCTACCGTAAAATTTATTACGGAATGGAACATTGATTGCGCGCTATCGGTAGAACCTCCCTCCTCCCTCTCAAGCACTCAAACGTCTTCAATAAATGAGTTAATAAAACTAGCTTACTCTAACTTTAACCTCCGAGTTCACCTAGATACGAATGCAATTTCTTTTTATTAAAGTTAAGGAATACTTCTTTGTAATTGCTACAGTTATCAAGCGATGTAATAATGGCTTCTTCAGAGGGTTGAAGTTATTTTCAGTGTGCTACGTCGCTCACCCAAATTGCTTCACGGGGAACATAGCGCCGAAAATGGAGCTAAAAAAAGGTCGTTTTGTTTTAAAGCTTTCGCGTTTGATAGCGTACCCAAAGGGATGCTAATATAGGGATATGCACGTGCACTGAGAGCAATCAAAATCCCTCTTTTGCATAAAGAACGTAATCCAAGTTTCATAAAATTTTGATCCAAACATGAAAATGCCGTGTCAGCAAGAAAATTATTGCTATATTCGGTTAGATCTTATGCTTCTGAACATTTTAACATTTATATTAAACCTAATGATGAATGCAATGTTTTTCTCTACTTTGTTCTAATATTTTCTAATGGAAATAGTAAATCTTTTGAAACCGCTAAAGTTCGGGCTTCTTAATAAAATTTGACTTCGGTAAAGCAATTATTGTTCTTTATATTAAGCCTTCTGGCATATTAATTTTGTTTAAGAGCATCATCCTCCAACAAGGGGAAGTTTGTTAATGGATGTTAAAATTATATATCTCTTTAAAAACTCTTGGTGATTATCCCAATATTTTCTCTTTTACCATTTGGTTACTGGGAGGTCAATATTTTTAACAGAGATACAAACAAGTCTTGATCTTAATCCCCGTTGAATATTTTCTGGGAAAACCGCAGATAAAGCAAGATCAGCAATCCTAATGGAACAAATAGGAGATGTTCTAAAAATTGCCATTCCAGTTCATTTGTGCTATTCGTTCGTACAAATGTTTGAGCGTTAGCATGCTCTATTACTTTTACTTCCTTTTCGGACATTTCCTGTGTGTTGACTGGTTTATTGACCTTAAGAAAACATGGTCACAATATTAACTTGTCAAGATATTATGTGATTTAGTGATCCTCAAATCAATTCTATCTAAAAGTCCTCTTTTCTACACAAGCTTTTCAAACTGCTGAAGATTGAAATAAAATCTATTTACTTGGAAATAGAGTATTTGTATCTGAGCAGGAATAAATCTTCGCGACGAAATTTCGGTGCAAAACGGGATTTGGTAATGATAACCCAAAATCGTGATTTTTTTTAATGTAGAGATACATTACTAACTGTCTGATATCTTACTTAAGTATTCAAACAATTTGGTTCAACTGATGTGCAAATAACAGGCCTTCATAAAACTGTCATTTTTTTATAAAAAAATACACTAACTTTTCAAGCTCTCATCCGTTCCCTAATTTGTTATACATACGTAAAACGTACGTAGTGATCGAAAAAACATTATATGAGTATCCGAAAATGTCAAATATTTTATAGTACTCGTGAGCTTATCAGAATATTGGAAACAGTATTTTGATAAAGCGTCTATTTCGAAGTTGCTGAACCAAAAACCTGAATGAGTTTACGATATTTGTTCATTTATCGACACATTTTGTATGTTGGCGCACCTTTCTTTTATTGCGAGTCAAGGTACAAGGTAAAACTTTCACAGAACCAATATCAGGAATATGGTTCAGAGGGAATAGAGAATTGCAATAAGGCTTTAAGGACCCAGTTACAACTTGAAGCAGTTGCTTTTACGAAACTTGTTTTAGTATTGCGATAAATTAAGATAGAAATCAGGCCAAGTATGAGTCCACCAATTAAGCTATCGGGTTTTGGGTCGACGCAGAACATGCATTTCGCAAAATGTGCATTTCCAAAAAAGGTACACTTCCAGAAAAGGTGCACTTCTCAAAATGAGCACTACTAAAAATTGGTGTCAATTTTAACAGAAGTGCACATTCTGAGTCAAATCCAACCTTATGCGTATACTAGTTTTGCATAGCTAGATTGACGGTCGTGCGTACTAAGCAAACCACATGACAGCACAGTAGTACAGTGTGTATGTAACCTTACGGCTAAAAGTGTCTCGGGGTTGTTGTGACACCGGCTAGGCACCATGTACATCCTACATACATTTGTACGGTAGCATTCGCTTTGTATTCGTTATTTCACAAGTAACCTCTGGATGCGGAACCAGTAAATTTAACAAAAAAATATTTATTCCGGCCCTGGTTTCTATAACTCAATTGCCCGAAGTTATAAAACCAAAAAATTACGTACGTAAATATATTTAATGGAGTTTTCAAGTTTGACAAGTTAGTGATGAAGGTAAATGAAGCGCCTGGATAAGAGCGAATGACAAAAACAGACCGAGGGAGGTGTCTAGTTAATATAGGACATGATTGACCCAGGGGCGTACGGGCCCCCCGAGTAACAAGGGCCCCTGATGAGGGAAAAGTATCACAAAATCTTCTCACAACCTCAAATATTCTTCATGATGAAAGATATAATGAAAATATAGCTTATCACGGTCCAGAAAGCTCCAATTGTCCGGATGTCTTCTTAATTTTGCAAAAGTGTTTGTTTGACATTTGTGCTTCAGTGCGGCAAAGGGTCCCTAAAAAAAGTTGATACTGGGCCTTACTAGAATTAGCTACGCCACTGGATTGGCCTGTTCTGTTTTTAAGTAGAGTATTTAGACATGACATAAAGAAATATTTTTTTCAAGTTTTGCTATAAAACTCCCCTTCCCCTACACACATAGGACCTTATTACAATGGGACTCAACTATAACTGGCGAAATGTTGGTGCACTATAATTAGGTATATCTCAGCTTAACCCTTCAGGGATTAGAGACGTAAGTTTACCCTCACAGCACACCATCTGTTGTGATTATGATCACAATATTATTTGGCACTAGCTGATGCCCGCAGCTTGGCCCGCGTAAAATGATATACTAAAACCTTCCTCTTGAATCACTGCGTAGTTTTAAAGATCTAAGCATACATAGGGACATAAAGACGTGGCTGGGAGACTTCGCTTTATAATATGCAGTAATTTACGTTTTGTTTGATTTCACTTCTCTTGCTAGCTTACATACGTAATGTTCCAATCAAAATAAACAAATATGTCTGCGCCGGCGTCTCTGTTCGTCAGTGATGCCAGTAAAGGTCATGCCACAGATAGACGAACAGTCTTTATTACGTGGGGTGTAGGTTTAATTATTATTTTCTTCATATATATTTATACTTCACACATTTGTATTGTTTATTCGTCTACACTTTATTTTTATTGTTATCCGTATCTGGCCTGACCATGGCATCACCTTCACTTTGGGCCCTATCAGAATACCAGCGTTGTGACGTCTTTTTTAATGTTACAGCACCATGCTGAGATAGGAGCCTTTTGGCCTCCTACAGGACGAGTTTCGTTTCTTTGTTTTTTATATTTTTTATGTTTAATTTTTATTAGTAAGTTTTAAATACTGATAATTTTAATGTGCTTTGTCCTGTGCGAGCTAATAAATGCTTTTTCTTTTTTTTTTTCTTTCTCCACATCGAGCTGAATAGAGAGGCGATAAGGAGACACACCTCAATTTATCGGATGTGATGTAGGTTATGCTCCAAACCGAAATACTTGTCATTCGCTCATCTAGAAATGTGAATACTGCAAGCTGTTCAGATGTACTGGCCACAAAAGTTACTTTCAGTGAGAAGTCTTTCTTGTGTGATTAGAATTGAAGTTGACCATTGATCACGTGTAACAAAGTATAAGATTTTAAGATTCTCTTGTCTATTTATACACTTTATTTAAAGAGCCAAAACCAAATATTATATGTTTATTAAACAAAGGTTATTGGTCTTTCATTGGCACACTCTGCATATTGGCTTCACTTTATTTTGCAAAAACAAAGTATCACTTACGTGCAACTACTTTACTAAATGGAGTTCTTGTTTGACAAAGAGAATAAAGTGCTTGAATAAGCAAATAAGGGTGAATTATGTATGAGGTACCAAAACGTCAAAATGTCCGGCGAAATAAAGTCATGCATGTTTGCGCTTTGTTACCTTTTACGAGACAAGAAGTTATATTGATCATGTAAACAAAAATGTGTATTCACGCTGCTCTGAACCATGTAAAACCGTAGCAGATATGTACAGTCAGCAAAACAGTTAGGTATGCAGGCTATCAATCTTCTTACGACTATTATAAATGTAAAAGTCTGTAAATATCGATTTTTGTTATTCTTTCACGCAGAATCTACTAAGAGAATTTGGATGAAATTGCAAACAGATTGATTATAACCCTTTTCCATTTATAATAGTAGTATGAAGATTGCTAGCCTGTAAACCTAACTGTTTTGCTGACTATACCTACAAAACAAAACATATTATACTTATATGTGTTTGCTCTGAAGAATGCATGAACGCTGGGTGTACGCATAAAGAATTACTCGTTTTTCAGTCTATTTGTTTACTTCAGGTTTTAACGAAAGATAGACAGTGAATCAGCTATGGTCTATCTTCGTACCTATCAGTTTAACGGAGCGTATTTTTAATCGTCTGCAGACACTTTAGCGATTGACGTACCAACGGGCAAAATTTTCCGCGGACCTAAGGAAATTAGTATACAGTAGGTTCCATTTCCTCCAACATAACAATACAGTTCGCCTGTAATCCTCGAGGGTTAGACAGAGATGTACCAAATAGTACACCCACATTTCGCCAGTTATGTTTAAGTCCCGCGTAATAGGGGGCGTGCCTATTGCCATCAACTGGGCACAAATCCAGACTCCGTGGCTGCTACTGAGAAATTCCTGATGGAAAAACCCAATAATAATTTGCTTGACCTGGGAATCGAACCCAGGGACCTCTAGCTCAGCAGTCACAATTACAACAGCTATAGGTAAACAAGGCATCCATTTCCTCCCACACATCTTTCATTCGGACGATACAGTTTCGAAGAAAATCCAAGTTATTGGTTCTTCAATTTCTGTATCTGATTTTATTGTGGTAGAGGTCAAATGGAGCTTGAATAACCGCAGATTAAATTCTGTTGACCCAGAAAGGGCTGCTACATTCAGTCGCTTACAGAAAATATGTTGCGAATGGGGTTCAGATAAGTTGTAGGGATTTATCGGTTTATGTGGGGGATTTGTAAGAGGTAATTAAGTCCTTTATCTTGAGGAAACATAAAGGATCTATTAACAACCCTTTATTTAGCGCAGTAGTTTAAGAAAATTGATGAACAGATATTTCCAAATTTTAAAAGTTTCATCTTTTTATATTGCCATTCAGTTGTGCCTCGAGATTTCTACACATTTTCATTGCCCCGACTCTATAATAATACGAACCACAACCTACAGACATTGAACGGTCATAACACGCCGAATGCCCGTCATAATAAATTCATAAGAGCTAGTAAAACGTCCAATAAAGAAATATTGGAAATAAAAAGTCTGAAAATGAAACGACAGCGAAAATCAAAATAGATCTTGTGAAATATTTTACTATGAACGTGATTTCTACATAGTTTATTTGAAGTTTCGTCTAGCAGATGATTAAAGAGAAATATGTCGGTTTGTTTTAATAAACAAATAGTCATAACGATGTCTAATAAATGTTCAATTAAACAAACACGATATTTTTGACGAGTAGGGTTAGGTTTTCAGTCGTGACGTCTGACAGTTACATAATGATTTTAAGTCCTCAGAAGTTACTAAATTAACATTTTAAACAAGATAGTTACAAAGGAATTTCTACATTTTTTACCTCCTTTTATTTCGCAGACAAAATTGTACATTCCAAGATAGTTAATTACGTGTAATTAATTTAGCGACCTCTCATCCATTTATTGTACGGCTCTCAAGTGTAAAAAGGACTCACACGACTTGAAGAGTAGATGGGATGATAATGATAAAATAGAAATAGATAACTTGAGAAAGAGAAACAAATAAAATATCTCGTCTTGGCACACGAGGCACGTCATGTGGGATGTGAACTTGGCCATCATTCTGCCTATTGTCGTTACGGTCAATGGCCATTAGGCCATTGACCGTAACTCTTGAGTATTAACTCAAGAGTGACGAGAGAGATTTTTGTCGGGCCTTTTGGCCAAAAGGCCTCTCTCTTGACTCTCGCTTGGCGATCAGATCAACGGCCTGATTCGGAAGACAGTACTCCTCGATACGGCCCGCATTGTGAGGAGGTTCTAGCCTCTGGAGCCCTAACCATCGGTAGCTTGGACCCTGTTCCTGACACCAGCTTCCTTTTTTATATTTTTAAAGATAAATATTATAATTTTTAAAAGATAAATAAAGAAATATTAATAGATATTGAAATATAACAAAAATAACTATTATACTAACTTTTACATAAAGCAACGACCTACGTTATCTTTTCTCTATCTTCATACATAGTCTTATCTTTTTCTCATATTTTCAGCAAAACTGAACAGCACTGAAATAACATTGATGCCAATAAATTATGATAATGTACGTTAATCCATAATTCATAAAACATATTATTTTACGTGATCCGAAATTGATCGGAGAATTGAATACAATGCAATGGGACATGTTGTTGAATTAGAACAGGTTCGTGGCCATCTTATCTTAGTTGAATAATTCCTTGGGACATTTTCTATCAGTTCTGTGAAATTTTTCATTATTAATACTATGAAAGCCAGCCAGGTCAGTTCTGTGAATTTCATTTATGAATACTATGTAAATATAAATATAGAAGTGATAGAAAACTAAACTAGACATCCGTCGTCAGACAGATTTTTTATATAAAGACTAGCTAACCCACGCAGCTTCGTCTGCGTCACATAAGATAGAAAAATGAATGGGAAAAAATATCCCCGTTTTCGCAACATTTTTCATTTCTGCTCCGCTCCTAATGGTCGTAGCGTAATGTTATATACCCTAAATAAACATGATGGCAACTACAGTCTACAAATTAGTATATCACAGTGAGTACCATAAATAGGTACACATTCTATTAATTAGTAAAGCATGTTTTATTTCGTTAGTTTTCTCTGCCTGTCAAAAAATCGTTGCCATTAGGCGAGTGCCGATTGACATTAGACTTCCGCAGCCTAATTGCAATGTGACACTATTACGACTGTCCGTATCGACAAAGGTGTTCCTTTGACGACCGACGGAATTGGGAACCGATGTGTAAACAACGGTACCACAAAACATGACTGTTGCTAGTGGGTACGTAAATGATACAACCGGTCAAATATCTGTCCAGACAGTATCTAGTTCGCTTTCAGTCGTCCTAATTTGAGAGTTAGGTATACGATAACCTGCCGTTGAGAGACCCGCGGAGCGTGTGAAGTTCATACAAACGTAACACTAAAATTATTTGAAACTCAAACATATTCTTAAGATAGTGTTTATTTATTTCGATTGCATTAAAGAATATCTAAGTTCCCAAATAAATCATATACAGTCGTTATAAGTAGTCAGTTGCCCAAAAAGTCTGACAACCAGTCTTTTAAAGGGCACTGTGTTACTCAGTAATAAAACTGGGTTGTAGAGGTCAGTCGCTCCATGTCATCATCATAATTACAGCCGAAAGACGTCCACTGCTGGACATAGGCCTCCCCTAAGTGTCGCCACTTTGACCGGTCCCGTGCGACTCACATCCAACGGATTCCCACCACCTTCACCAGGACATCGGTCCACCTAGTGAGAGGTTGTCCAACGTATCTTCGCGGTCGCCACTCCAGAGCCGACCTCAACAAAGTTGGGAACCCTCCTTCTGATCAGAAGGTCTAAGTAAGTATATCCGACAGCGTGAAACGTCTAATGAACAGTAAATCTAATTAGCAAAATGCCCATGTAGCAAAACGTCTAACTATAAGACGGTATATAGAGCAGAACATCTTCAACAATTACCACCTTAAATATTAGCCTACCACTAAATAATAACGTCATAAAAACCTTCAATAAGAGTTTAGCAATGTCAATTTTCCCACGTTCGTAAAACCACAATAACGTATGCTGCAAACTGAACGCGACATATGCATGATTGCAACCTCAATGTGTACATAGTTGATACACGTATCTAATAACGCGCTTAAGTACGCATAAATATTTAATTTCAGGTGATAAGCAAATTAATTTTGGCAGGCGCGAGATATGTTATCAGCGAACGTATCAAATGAAAAGTTTGTTCGTACATGGTTGAGTAATGTCAGAAATATACGTTGACAAATATTCCGTCTCTGGGGCACAGTTTATTCACACGTCAACATTTGTAAACGTAATAATTTGCAGTTCAGTTATGATGCACAAAGTTTGTTGAACTTCTAGAGCCAATATGTAGATAAGTAATTGCTTGTGCCAATGATTTTGTTGTCGTCTTAGACCCATTTGACATGCAGCTTCACAGTTAGAGGAGTCTGCTAGTCTACAAGACCATACCATGACCGTGTTATGAACCTAAAAAAAAAACATGTGGGGCAGTCCTTGGGGACTACTGCGAGGCAGTAATTTTCATAAATATCTTGTTGTGCGAAGTAAAATGTACGAAATGTAATAAAAAAAGAAATAAAAATGTCCTAACTCCAGATTACGAAACAATTACGTCACACAATTTTGTTTTGATTCTTGATTAATATTTTTATTTCACCCTACCTGATCCAATTATAATTCCTTTGATCAAATACTCGTACTAACTCAAATTACTTAGGCGATGAAGGTATATAAAGAGGTCACTAATTCTGGTTTTCCCTTATTTCACCTCAGATATAAATTATTAATAGCAACTAGGTAATTAATTTATTCGATCTATACATTATTTATTTGAACATTCATCTTATATACAAAACCTTAGTACCACTGTTGACTAATAAAGGTTTGTTTGTACTAGATAACAAGAGGATAGGCAAGGACTATTTGAATAAACGAGGCATGCGGTCATTTGGTCCTTTAGAAATGACTTCCACACACAGTGAATACAGGGTGAAATTGAATAGATGCGACAAATTTAAATATTCAATAATACGTGTTGTCAAGAAAATGTATAAAATATAAAATTAAAAAATAATTGATCAGTGTTACGAAAACCGTTAAAATAATAAAAGTATCAAAAATCTTGCCGACTCATCGCAGTGCTCAATATAGCGGTCATTTACCTTTTTTGCCTTATTTTTTCTTATTTATTTTGCATATTACTGGAATACCGATAATTCGTACTTAAATAAAGATAATAACATCAATGGACCTTTTGAAAACGATAATCACGTATTTTTTTTTAACGATTTAGATTTTAGAAAAAACAGTTTATAATTACTATGTTACTGTAACTGAAGCTCCAATTTCATTTTGTCGCATTAATTAAAATTCACCCTGTATAGGTACCGACTACCAAATCACGGGCGGTCTTTAACCCTTATGCTCTAAGTAATAGGGTCTAAAAATGATTGACCGTCAGTGTACTCAGCAGTAGTATGTTCAGAAATAAATCCCGAATACTAGTGACAATTTTACTACCCATTTGCTTTCACATCGGGTTATTATCAACTATACTACCATGTACCTAAGAACCTACGTACACAAGGCCTTTTTGAACATTCGATTTAGCCCATTCATGTGGGATAAACCCATTCAGTCACTTGTTAAAATAGGCAATCCCTTTTAATACTGTTGGTGACATAAGTTACGGTTGCTAACAGCTCAGGTTGTTCCATAAATGAATATTATCTAAGTACTTTTAGTCAGGAAAGTTTTTGATATTACGTTCTTTGCATATACTGGGCTCATAACCAACTTCTAGCAACCATGATGTGACAAAATTGTTGATAAAGATTGGAGTGTCAACAGAATTCACACCTGTGTTCCCGGAAAGTTTAGGCAGTGGAGTACCTAAAACCTATAGTATATAGTTGGTGGGCCCTATCAGAATACCAGCACTGGGACATTTTTTTTAATGTTACAATGTTACAACACCATGCTGAGATAGAAGCCTTTTGGCCTCGTACAGGACCAGTCTTAATTTTTGTCTAAATGTTTACTTTAAAAATATGTAGTTTTGATAATTCAATCATTTTGCTTTGTCCGGTCCTTTGTTTGTCTTCATATGAATATGTAATGAGGAGGAATGAACCGCATGTGACTGAAAGAGTGATGGACATGAATGTTGATGGATGGAGAGTATTGGAGAGGGAGAGAAAAGCCAAAGAAAAGATGGATGTATGGTGTGAGGAATTAAATGAAAGAGAAAGGAGTAAATGATATCGTGACGTCACAGGGGAGAATGGAAGAGGAAAACCTATTGCGCCGACCCCGTATAGATGCGGGCAAGGGCGGGCAAGGGCGGGGAAATGATGATAAATGAATGATAAATGATAAATCTAGTAAATCTGCAATTTTCCAGTTACGTTTGAGTCTCTTGTAGTAGTTTCATTTGTAAATAAAACTATTACAAGAGCAAACCAAAACAACAAACCGTCCCCAATAACATTACATCGTAGGCGGCGCACCGTATATTGAATCTAAGTTCAAATTAGTAGCAAGCACTGTAGAATCTCGTAGTGTTCGTTTATTTACTATTTCTATCCCAGTCAGATCTAAATAATTATAGCTACCTATTTAAATACACCAATGACGCCAATACCGTGTATCAATAGCTATTGCAAATAGTGTGAATATACACTGAAAGTTAATGTTTATTTTATCTAGCATAACTTGGTGATTTAATCCGTGCAGAGTTCAGTAATACCGGGGCTGCGGGACTGTTCGAAAGAGATACCGTGGCCCCGGAAAATGAAGGGCGAGGAAAAATTTGGCACCTGGAAGTCCCTCCCGCTCCGCCCAGAGTGGGAGAAGTTATTTGATGATTTCCCGTTCAAAAAAAAAAAGAGTTCAATAATATCTCTCTTACCGAGTTAAAAATATCCTGAATGAGATCCGTGCATCACATTAAATTATTTCAGTAGCAGGATGTCAAGTGTGAACACGCGATTTGTTTCTTTTTACATATAAAATGCAAAAAATGATGATTTCTTGTTTTCAATATCCGGACTGGGTGTGAATAGAAAATAGACTTACAGATAGTTAGTTTTGCTTTTTCATATATTTTATCTTTAGTATTTACCAGCGGCTTCGCCCGCGTGAAGTTTGATTATTGTCCCATGGGATCTTACTACCGGAATAAAATGTATCCTATGTTTTATGTGGGTCATAGCGTGATGATATAAACGTAAGAGTAAACAAATATAATAATAACAAATCTCCGAACTGCTAAGCTATCGGGAGTTACACGTGTTATTGTGAGTCAACTATAAAAGATAGACATATGCTGTCTTGGGATATTTTTTATATAATTTTATGTGGAATATTTCCGTTATACATGATTTCTATGTAGCTTTAACCATTAAGGCTGCACACGCCAAGGGATCTAAAAAAACCAAGTAACTTCTCCCGTTTTCCCAACATTTCCTTTCACTGCTCTGCTCCTATTAATGGTAGCGTGATGAAAAGTATACTATTACCTGCTCAGGAGTATGTAGAATAATTGTACCAAGTTTCGTTAAAATCCGTCGAGTAGTTTTTTTTTCTATAAATAACATACAGACAGACAGACAGACAGACAAAAATTTTACTGATTGCATTTTTGGCATCAGTATCGATCACTAATCACCCCCCGATAGTTATTTTGTAAATATATTTCATGTACAGAATTGACCTCTCTACAGATTTATTATAAGTATAGATAGACAAGCGAAAAAGCTGTACGACAAAACACAAACTCAAAGCATATGGCATTTTGAATGTAAAAAAAAAATAGCGATGCTACTGTACTGCTACCGTAGTTGCCCATTCTCATCACAATGTCTCATTCAAATCTCTTTGTAAGCGTAATGTTAGCACTCAGCTAGTAACCACATAGTTAATTTATGTCGAAAGTAAAATTATAATGCACGATACACTAGCAAGTTTCATAGAAATCCCAGATGATATAGGTCTGGTAGGTTTAAATGAATATTAATGTGCGATAAAATATAGTACTTCATCTAGTAAAACCAGAACTTATTCCTACTGTTATTTTACTTCGCCTGTAATATTTGTATAGGTTGAACAACAAAACATGTAAAGTAAACTACACTAGCTTCTCCCGAGTGGAAGTAGAAAATTATCTCACGGGAACGTCCTACCGTATACCGGAATAAACCGATTCCTTCTTCTAACGGGCAGTCCAGACGACTAGACATTTTTTCAGATACATAAACTCTGCGACAAATTTTGGATCATTGATGTGTTTGACTAATTTTTTGTCCACTTTAAGGATCTACTGGTGGAAAGTATCCTACTAATCGCCTTGTCGCAGAGATTTCGTCTGTCACACATAAATAGTCTGTCATCAGCGCTACCCCATTTTTTTTTTTTTTTTTTTTAAGGATGGGAAATCATCAAATGACCCCCCCCCCCACTCAGGGCGGAGCGGGAGGGAGTGTCAGACTCTTACTGACTAAAAACCATCCATGTTCCTTCCTCGCCTTTTACGTTCCGGGGCCGCGGTATCTCTTTCGAACAGGCCCGCAACCCCGGCAGGCTTCGGCTAAACCAGGTTATACTCGTATTATATCTGTAACATGTGCCTTAATTAGTTCACCTCCACTAATCCGTTATGGAGTCTAAAGGTAACAGAGATACAAAATATTTTTAAAAACACCTTTAACGAAACCGAAAGGTACTTATTCTCTCTGCCATTGCGATAATTCATTTGCACTAGCTAGACCATACCTGTGAACCTTCTAGTTGACCTTAAACTTGTATTAAAAAAAAACTTGTGAAACTTATATCTCCGTTATCGGTTTCACTATTATTTAATGTTATTACTTTACTCAGAATACTTTCACGACCCCCGTAATATTTAATACATCCATCAGCACAATGTTTTCAGTGCGTGATATTGAGTCATACCGTAAAACTTGATTTTTCACCTCAAATAATTAAAACGTATCCTTTTCTTTGAGTTACTTAGTTTGATGTACTTAAGTAGCGAGTTAATAGGCTTCTTTTGAGTAAGCTCGTTCTATCGTTGACCTCATCTCTGCCCTCAGGAGTAGAATGAGGTCAAGAGAAGACCCATTCAATATAACAAAAAAGTATTTAATGCTTGATTACCGGCCTCGTGAAAGAATCCGTTTGCTCCTTGTTTAGAGTTGCTTTCGTAGTTTATACTATTAAATAATTCTTACTTTATTGCACCAAAAGCCATCACAGTACAATAATCCAAAACACAGAGCATAATAAGGCTTATAACTAGGTCACAATAATTTTAATTCTCTGACTCCTAAACTAGGTGTATGTGCCTGTGTATTAGTACCACGCTTGCCTCTGCGACTGCCTACTTGGTCTAGTGGTCGCAAGCTTGACTGCTGAGCATAGGGTCCTAGATTCGATTCCCGGGTGGGGCAGTGTTATTGGCTTTATCCATCAGGAATTTATCAATTGCAACTACGGACTAGATTTGTGATTTGTGATTGCATACATGTGAACAACTCTGCGTAACACTTCGAATATTACATGCCTGATGATAAGATTTTATCTAATAATTATCATGGCCTTTTTCCAACTATGTTGGGGTTGGCTGCCAGTTTAACCGGATGCAGCTGAATACCAGTATTTTACTTGGAGCGAGCCTGTCTGACCTCCACAACCCAGTTAATACTGATTAATACGATACCACTTGGTAAGACAGAATTACCAGACTTGTCAGAATTTTTGGGCCACTGCCTACTTGTAACGACTACCAAAGATGGACAAATGACAGCCGGGACCAATAGCTTAACGTGCTTTTCGGGGCATGGAGGAAACTCGTTATGTAAGGGTGGTCACCCATCTACAGACCAACCTTGGCAAGCACGGCTTTACCTAAAGATCGGCCCGAGCGGCTGTTATCATTTAGCCACGAGCTCTTCATCAGATGTTATGTAATATTAGTATGAATTCAATCCTTAACCTTCTCCAAGAAATTCCGATACCATTTGTTTAAAATTATTTTATGTACAATAGTATATATAGATGTTGATAAATTGAGACAGATTGGGGACCTCTGATTGAGAGGTCTATTCAGTTAAAGATATTGATTTTCCATTCATACTATGCAAATACTTATTAACTCGAAGGATTCTAATAAAGCCCAAATGGTAGCTATTTTGACTATCAATTAATATTCGTGAAATCCGGTGGTAATCATTTAATGTCTCGCGGAGCGCCTAAAATGTAATTAAAAGTACCATTTAGACGTTCTGCAAGTCATTTGTTTTAATATCATGAACTTATTGTTTACACTGCCACATTTTTACTTAATTAAATAGTGGTCAAAATTCGACCATAATTCATTAGCTTTTAAGCCGTTTATCTCTATTTAGTCCTATTCTGTATTAACTATGGTATATCTCACACTCCTTCGTGCGCGCAATGTGCTTCATAGCAAAGAAAGGTGATGATGGTATTTAGTGTACGAAACTCAAGAAAACAATCAACTTTTACTATAGGACCAAACATGAAATCGCGAAAAAAATATCTGCTGGTAAAATTTTTTTACCAGAAGCGAACATAAATGTACTGACCAGCTGATTATTATTATAGATACATCAAAGACTACGGAAATTCTGTATTCTCTTAGTTGCTTTTTTGGAGACGTGCTACGCGCCTACGATGCTACGCTGCTACGAAAATTCGTAGCTGGCCCTTGAGAAGAACATAAAGAAAATGTCGGCTGACGTCTGAATATCCGTATTGAATGTCCAAAGATTTATAAATGTCAGCCAGGATCAACTGTTTAACGTCGTTTCCGAGTCACGGAAGGAACGTATAGAATAGTATGCAACTAGATGATCATTCATTCACAGACTGACCTCGGCAAGCATTGCTGGACATCGAAATTCAACACGTGGGAGTATTACTATAAAGCCATAAGCTTCTTTTCAACACTAAATTAACATAAAGTAAAGAATTTTATTCAATATTTTCAGAGATGATTTTTCGTAGACGTTTGCTACGCGGCTACGACGCTACGCTGCTACGTAAATATTCCACTGACCCTTTTGAGGGACATATGGGAAATTTTACACATGTGATCCTCTCACTAGATTAACATAAGTTACAGAATTTATTTATTTGATTTCTTGCATGCTTTTCTCGTAGACACACGCTACGCCGCTACGAAGTTGCTACGCCGATATGCCACTGACCCTTTTGAGGGACATAAAGGAAATTTGACACATTATCACACTACATTTTCCTGTTTCATAGGGACGTTTATCGGCAGAGATCACGCAAGTAAACGTCAAGATATGTGGAAGGCAAACAAACATGAAAAGAGATCGAGTCCGCGACCCTTATCAGTTAGCTACGGCGTTAAATGTGGCTGTCACTAAAAGGATTTCTTGGTATTGGGTATTTTCATTTTATTATTATATGTAAAAAACAACCGGAATTGAATATATGTGACCTGTATCTGTACATGTGTTCCGTATTATTTTTATTAACAATTGACATAACCATTACACATTATCAAACATTAGTCGAAAAATAATATAAAGTAACTGGTATGAAACAAACCAAAATTATAGGAAAAATACTGAGAAAGACAAGCATTTGTCTGAACGAGTGTCTTTACTTGTTTGTGTGATCATTAATTGTACTAAAGAAGACGAGTGAAATAATAGATAAATTGTTAAGTGTTCTCGAAATAGTTCTCAAAGAAACCACAACTTCAAAGCTTAATAAAAATTGATTTAATTATAAACAATTACGGATTAGATTTGAAGGGCGAATACAACACAGTAATATCGTTCTTACAAGTATGAAAGACCTTCTTTTTCTATACAACGTGTTTTTTATGTCCCATGTAACTCTGCAGTTGGTAATGTATGGAAAAGATAAATAATACAAAAAGTGCAAAATATGTGGTCCAAATCTACATAGTTTAGAAGATATCATCAATCATAATTAATTTAAGTTTCACGTGATAAATATGAGTTATTCATTTTTATTCAAACCAATCGTTCATATTGAAAGCTAAGAAATGGTGACGTTTGCCATATTTTACGTAACGATGATTTAAATTAATAATCGTGGCTTTATCGTACCTATTTTTGGTACATGAAAAATTAAAACAAAAAGAAATAGTAAAAATAATAACAAATCATTCTTATGTTGGTTCTTTGATATATTATGCTCTCATTCATACCTTAGAGTTATGGGATAAAAAGAACACTTTGTATAAAATAGTACATTATGTAGGGTGTTTCAATAAGTAGGGGCAAAATGGCTTGGATTTCGAGTGCCTTGACCCTTTTATCCTTTAAGTCCTACAAAGCAATTGTTCAGAGGGATTGAAAAGAAATTCCTTTTCACTTCAATGTATAGGTAATTGTAGTACATTAAACAGTAGCAGGCTTTTACAACCGTGGAAAGTTTATGCCTATTTTTGCTGTCAGCCAGGTCACAGCCGGTGGGGCGCATTGTACGTCAGCGTGGTATGACGTAAACGTCGGAAATTACAGAAATGTACTGGGTGCTCACTAACATACGTCTAGCTAGTTTATATGTTAAGTTAAGAAAAGACGAAACGTCAATGATAACAAGCTCTAAAATCCCTTTCCATTGCTATATTTAGAACAAAAAATATCATTCTGCACGGTTAACGAAAACATCAGGTTTACAAATTAAAAATTCATAACATGTTTTTCATTAGTTGTCGAGTGAAAATCCGGTACATAACAGATATTATGTAACTACTAACAAGCCCAATGTAATATATAAAGCCCACCGAGAAAATCCTTCAATAACTGGGGTTTACGAGATGAGTATTTATTTTGGACATAGAACCCTCCCTGCGGTTGACCCGTCTGATTATGATTACCTACATTATTATTATATAAAGTTCAGATTAGGGACTTCCCCCTCGACATGAATGAACGTTTGCGAATGTTATACTATAAATCAAAGAGATTACTCTCGAAATAGATTGTATTCATTTCGTACGCTCATTGTTGAGTTACATATTACGGGTGTATTTCATTCTGGGGATTTTTTTTGTGATTGATGTAGTATGAAATAAGTTTGTAGGATCACTTGTTGTGATGAGTCTTTTTACTGTTTTTTGAACACGTCACGTGAACTAAGTATAGTTTGAACTGAAAAAATCAGGAGTTAGGCAAACACTTCACCTTCTTGCTGGGTGGTACTAGATAGAGATAAAACAACTTTTACATTATATCTACGTCTTCTAGTGGGCTATTTATAATTTTCCCATTAAAAGTTTTTTTCTATGTAATGAACTTTTTCGAAATTGTTTCTCCTTAATGATCTTTAAAGTTTTATAATATAACGTTCATATTCAGACGAAACTTTTTTTGTATAATTGGATCACCTCGCTCTCTTTTAACATTTTTTTTTCTGAGCAAATCCACTTTGAACAGACAGACGCTAAAGTGACAACATAAGTGCACACTTGAGCCAATTTTGGCACGGAACACTTTAAATACAGTCGAATCGAGAATGTCTTACTTTTATCAAGTTAAAAATTGACGTCATCTCTTATTATTTCGTAGACCACCAATATTCGATATACAGGAAATTAAAATCTCCATGAAACGTAAACTACGTCAACAAGGAAAATGGGACGGTTTGCGGTATGTAGGACGGGTGACGTCCAACACCTAACCAGCCAGAAACTAGGTCTAGCCGCATTTCGACCAACGGATGACAGAAGACGAAATATTGATCACTTTCAATGACAAAATAGCAGCATAGCAGCGATAGTCTAGTGATGTAACCGTCAGACACCTCGTCATAGGTCTTGAGTTCGAACCCAAGACTGATTTTTGGGATTCAATAGCGTAATGTATAATTATAAAGGGTGTAAAACACCTCTTCACGAAGCCGAAAGGCACTTGTTATCCTCGTGATTGCGATTTTTTTTTGTTCTACATCATTCCTGGGAACCTTCTAGTTACGGAGATCTTGTAGGTGAAAGTTCCAACTTGTTGACAACTTTTTTTTAAATACTAGTTTTTGTTGTAAGATTTTTACTTTAGACACCTCTATGACTCCCGTACTATTCAATCCATCCATCTGTACAATGTTTTAAGTGCGTAACATTGAGTTCCACCACAAAATATGATTTTTCGTCCCAAAAAAAAGTTGTTTCCGAGCAATAATTTTTGCATGAAATTACTTAGTTCGATGTACATAATGCTTGGTTGACGGCTTCGTGATGAGGTGGTCTACACCCTGTATAATTATCACTTGCTTTGGTGAAGGGAAATATCGTGAAGAAACCAGAATGACTGAGAGATATTTCTCGACGGCATGTAAAAGCCAAGTCAGAGGTTCAAGGGTGGCATCAAAACTCTGACTCCACTTACCACACGATAAAAAGGAAGACAAAAGAATACCAAAATAATTCGAGAATAAATCAAAAGAACAACAATAATACGTGAGTAAAGCACGTTTCAGGCTTATTAAATTCTACTACCACTACTTATTTATTTATTACTCCAAAAATACTACCACACAAATAATCCAGCTTTATGACGTGTTTGCGTCAGATTTTTCGCATTTTCCAATACATTTCCCCATCATCAAATATATTATTATCCCGAACACTGATTTATTCGAAACATAAAAGAATTTACGTTACGTATTGGTTTGTTTATATCGTAATTCTATGCGAAATTATGTGGCTACAAAGTATAGGATCAACCATGAATTTAATAATCTACGATCTACGTATTCAAACTTTGTAGATCGTTCTACATTACAGCAATTCTCATGCCGTTCCACGCATTCGTGATAAATACGAATGCGTGGAACGGCATGAGAAAGAAGCGTGCGGGTTTCGTCACTGTTTCTGCTCGATGTCGGTGATAAATTCACTCGTAAACTTATGTTTGGAAATACATTGCCAAACGTCCGATAGAGCTAATGAATGTCGTTATTATTCTCTGTGATATATCCGTTGGCCATTAACGCTTCCAGGATGAAACGAGAGTGCCTTGAAAATAGGTGTAAGTGCTAACAAAACGGGAAGAGTCTCGCTCTGTGTCTTGTTCAAAGTTAGCTCATATTCTCGTACGTCAATCGATCCTAGGTGTCGAGTTACGTGATATTGTCTGGTTGTTACGAAACTTTAAGATATATCGACTCTTGGGCCTCTATACCAAAAAACTTATGAGAAAAAAAGCCTTCTCTACGTGCCCTCAGTAATATACCATTTATCTGTACAACATAAAGCATCGGAACTCAATGTAACTAAACTTCAAGTGAAATGCTGAAAGTCAATCAGTTCGGGAATTTTAGGTTCTACAAGAAGTTCTTGCGGTCTGACCCTGCGCGACCCAATTAGTTTACATCAGAGATATCAGTAACCAAAAGGCAGGGTAAAGGCGTGACAATCTGAGTATAAGAACGTGACCGTTACGAGCGCACCAATATATTGTAAGCACTAAACAACTTTTAAAAGTATTCTTCTCGTGAAAATTGTATACCATATTGGTGGTTGAGACTGTACAAACATGAAGTAGACTGGTGGGTTTTGAGCATGTCACACACATTGGAACTGTGAAATCTACACGTCCGCTCCAATCCTAACCAACATTAAAATAAACGTATTTCTTTCTTTCATTCGCTGCCTGCTACAGGCTTATTACTGTCGAGTACTGGCTTCTTAGTTTTTGACTTGTTTTGTTACTAAAGAACCTACCTACCTATTTAAAAATGTAGGCATTGTTACGGATTTTCTGAGCGTTTTCCCCACTTTGTGCTCGACTTGACATGTATCATGTAAGTATTACCGCGCGGAACGTCAATCGCGAAAAAAAAATCAGCTGTTCCCTACATTTTGACGAGTTATGCGAACATAAATGTAGGACAGCTGATTTTTTTTTCGCGATTTCAAGGTTCGTCCCATAGAAAAAGTTGTTCAAAATGATGAGTACAATGACCCCTTTTCGGGTTTAGTATAAACAAAAAATAATGTTGTATTTGGGAAGCTAGATATTCTGTAGTCCAATCGAAATAAATACACACTACCTTAAGAATATGTTTGTTTTACAAATTATTTTGGTATTACGTTTGTATGAAAAACGCATGCTCCGCCGGCCTCTTAATGGGCCTGCTGTATAACTTCGTTGTTCTGGTTTTAGTGCACGCGGCTAACACACTTCCACACCATGAGGTGCCAATTAATTTTAATAAACCTACACCCATGTTCGGCAGTTTACATAATTTATAACTTCACGCTGTATAATTACGTTACGGGCTGTAGTATCAACGTATGTTAAGGAAATGTAAGTACAGTTTTATGAGTAGGTATATTACAAATGTGACAAAGATAATATCTGTATTTGAAGTAAATACAATAACATTCCTAACTTCGTTGCCAAATGTAGGTTGGCAAACAGACCTTCCGGCTTTATCCACTCATTTTTTAATGTGATTGTTTGAAAATAGTTCTAATAAAATAACATAACATTATCATCATCATCACGCCTTGTAATCTTTGAAGGGTTAGGTAGAGGTGTACCCAACCACACCCACATTTGCCAGTTATGTTTAAGTCCCATGTAATAGGGGTCGAGCCTATTGCCATCAAAGCAAAGGGTCAGGGAGCAAATCCAGACTTCTTGGCTGCTGCTGAGAAAATCCTGGTGGAAAACCCAACAACACTTTTCCCAACCCGGGAATCGTACCCAGGACCTCATTCTCAGCAGTCACACTTGCGACCACTAGACCAACGAGGCAGTCTATCTAACAAAATATATCTACTAATACTATAAAGCAGAAGAGTTTGTTTGTTTGTTTGGTTGGATTGAACGCGCTAATCTCAGGAACTACCGGCTCGAATTGAAAAAAAAAATTTGCGTTGGATAGTCCACTTATCGAGGAAGGCTATACAACATCACGCTATGACCAAAAGGTGCGGAACAGCAATAAGAAATGTTGCAAGCCGGAAAAAAGCTTCCATTGAGCAGGCGATGCATTGCGATATCAAAACTTCATGCGAACGAAGTCGCGGGCAAAAGCTAGTAAGTAATTAAAATCCTTAGGCATAAACATTTTTGGCGGCATACATAGACAGTCGTACTAATACTATAGTCGGACTAAAGAAGCTCTACTTTACTTAATTTCCTCTTGCTTAGAACGAAATTAAGCAAGAGTAAACCTCGTTGTTTAAAAGCTTTTCAGAACAGTTATTAACGTTATGTACTCCGTTGTCGTACACTGTGAGGACACACGCAGACTCGGTTAGAACGTCAAAGTTTCCACAACTTTATTACTGAATTTGACACATGGTTGATGAAGTTTAGAATATAAACTAATTGATAGTAAACGTGCATGGTATGTAAAGCAAGCTCGATTCTGCATGACCTGGTTCCCGTTTCACGCACGGAAGTTATTGGGTTTTGATCGATTTAGATAAAGTATAAGCTTTCAGGAATGCACAGCCAGGGAAATTCATTATAAAACTCAGTAAAGTCCAAACATGTCAAAAATTCAGGAATAAAACTCAGTAAAGTTAATTGTAATTTTTTACTTGATGACAATACCTAGGTGCCGAAACCAACAATTCAGATTTGTTAAAAGTGAAAGAAAGATCAGGAAAATTATGAATTGTTTAGACACCACACATGTTAATTTACCGTGTTATAGCCATTCCATAATTATGTCAAGATGTATGACAGTAGTAATTTCGAAATATGAACAAGTTTTCCTGACTATATTGGAAGTAATGTGTAACACAGCATTTCTCAAAAAAAAAACTATTTAACAAGTGACATGATCGAATAGAGAACACTACACAGCGCTCCAGAACTCAAATTCCTGACGTAGCTCATAAAACTGCAAAATAAAATGGGACTGGCCACTGCCGAGTCCCATTTTAGTGGCCATGTCTGCCACCAAAGTTGTGGGACGAGATTGACGCAGACCGAGGAGAAGATAACGGGACCCTTTGTATGCTTTTTTTGGCAAAACATAGAATGATTCGAGGGAGGCCTTTGCCCAGAAGTTGGACAGTTTAGTTTTATACGAAACGTACAGCTCCAAGGGACCGTAGACTTAAGTATTTAATATTAATTTCAACTCGAAATCTCCAACGCGTTTTTGAGAAAAAGAGTCTTGACAGACAGACGGCGAACCACGTAGTGAGCCAATAAGGATTCAGTTTTCCGTTTCAGGCATAAAACCCTAAAAAGGAGATCCAATTAAAACGAGTAAAAATGTTGTACTGGTACCTAACACGTATCCAACTCTTTAAGAATAGAACAAGTATGTGCAAATCGTTAAATGGCTGTTCATAAAATCAAGTTAGGAACGTAAAATCCGACCTCAACTTTAAGAGTTGCAGTAAATACAAGCCCTTCACGAAGTCATATGTAAGGCTTCGCACGTTACTGAAATATACATATATCGATATCTAATTGTACAGTAAAATTGAACTTCATACTTTCCTACCCACCTCTGCACCCGTCAAGACTCAAACGTAATATTCATTTAAGCTCTTTTTTACCTAAAACGCATCACAAATCTGTGCAAAAAATACAAAAAAAAACAACTGACCGTGTAGACATAAAATAAAAAAAAACCTTTTTTTTTTACTTTTATCTTACATAAACTTTCACGGTCAGAACATTTTTTTTAACATTGTACAGATCATGCCAATTATGCGAGAAATTAACAAAGTTGGCAATTTAAATAAGAAATTTAAATAAAAACATTATCAAAAAAAACCTAAATAACCCTAACATATTACGATGTCAATACATTTTCGTACACAATTTATCATAACACGAAACATAAATCCGCTAAAAGCTCATTTCAAAGAAAAAAGTCTTTTGTGAAAATTCAGTGACTGGTAAAAATATCATCAATGTCAACCGAGTGATAGATGTGAAAACTCACCTTACATACACTGAGTACATGAAAATCACCATTGTGTAAAAGAGTCTATTAAATTAATAGCATCTCTTGAAATTTCACTTGGTTAAAACTTTATAGTCTTGGAGTTACAATGAAACTTGGCAGAAATTTTAATTTGACGACAAACGTAGCGACAAAAATTAACGAGTTCACAAAGTTATTCTCAATTTAATTTAGAGGTTCAACAAATGTTTGGAAGTAATAAACAATTATTTTTTCAAAAATAAAATCCAGGAAAATAACGTGCGCTCCCACTCGAGCCTGAAATAATACTGATGAACGTTCATATAGACCCACGGTACTACGCTACGTTTGGAAATGGGATGGTGGCGACAACATCAAGACGAATGCTTTCCATTTCTGCTCTATAAGTTGAACTTTTTTGCCAATGAAAGCAAGAACAGTAATGTAACTCATACAAAACCGTATTTATCGGTATAAAATGGAATTAATAACAGGAAACAGAAGCCGTAATGTAGGCATAAACTAGACGCGATCAGCGAGTAAAAGCGACCAGAATAAAGCTTCCAAGGAAACGATTTTTTCAAGTATGGCTTCTCGTTAATTTTTCCCTTTTCTTTTTTAATTAGAAAATTCTTAAATGAATTGCTAACAACAGCTAATAGAAAATCCTTTCAGAGATTTTCAGACAGACTTTTTAAAATATTTCTAACTTCAAGATTGAGTTTAACATTTTATTTTCTTCTTGGATTCGTTTATTCTTCATCGACAGCCATTTTTAGGGAAGCGGTAAAATTCATACAAAAATATATACATTTCTAATATCAACATCAAAATCAAAATTTTTTATTTCACATAGGATTGGATGGGCACTTATAAAACGTCGAAAAAGGTGCACGGTTCGCGTTGGTCGATTCCATGGAGAAGAACCGGCAAGAAACTCCATGGTTACTCTTTTCAAATCATTTGGTATTACAATATTATTATGTTTCATTACAGCATTAGTACTAAAGTATGGGGGGACAGCGTAGGTCCGACAATAGGTCGTTGCTTGCTATACAAAAAATGTAAAACAAATGGAATATTTAAGAAAAGTTAAACAGCATCCGGGAATCTAAAAATACACAATAATACACTATTCAACATAATAAGAAAACTGAATTATTGCAATAAATCTAATTATCTAATTAGAAGGTATATTTGAGTAGAACCCTTTTAGATTTCTAGTAAGTCTTTTACTAAGCTATAGCTAGATTCAAAATAATAAACTTACCAAACTCGTTTAACAAGCCACAGTAACCGATAATGGATATTAGGTCTCAAAAGAGGCAGTATCCCAGTATTGAAATTCCGACCCTAGGTCAACCATCGACAAGAGAACTTAATTAGATTTTTTCCGTTACCCGTAGATATTTTGTAAGCCAGTCCGTTGTCCTTATCACATATTGATTGTTCATATATCGAAGCTTTTGTTCTCTTGAAGCTTGAAGCCATAATTTCTACCAGAATTCTTCGGGAGCTTTAGTTGAACACGTTTGTAATATAAACTAGGTATTGCCGCGACATTCGCCCGCGTTTCTATAATAATTTATGAAAATAGTGGTTCCTTAATTATTAAATAAATAAATATCAAAGCGCCATCTAGCACACACTAAGCAACGATGACAATTTGTTAACAATATCAAGAGTTTAATTTTGTTTCATGGAAATCTAATCTTTATATGAAAAAGCGGTAGTCTTGCAATGCGAATCTACTTTGATATTCTTTCTGATTTTCCGAAATAACATAATTGGCCTGCCCCTTGAAATGCATGCGCTGACCATACTGGTGAAGTTCTTCAGAAAGGTCACCGGACCTAAAATGGCCACTTTAGCAGAACATAATACGAATCACCTTAAAAAAATTAAATAAGTACATAAAATGGGCTTTATTGTTTTGATTGTAGTCCACTTTTAGAATTTAAATTTTTTAACGTGATTCATTTAATGTTCTGCTAAAGTGGCCATTTTAGACCCCCAGGTGCGTAGTACTCGCAACCAGCGTGCGAGTCCGACCAGGTGTATGAACGTGGACGAGGTAATAGGAGTATGGATGGATCGTAGCAGGTAGTGTTATGTGCTTTCTGTCTGCATGGGGAAAGGCATCATGTATGTACGTAATCCTCAATATACCTAACTGGTAAAACCCACTGCCTTTCTCTTCACTGTCACTACATACTTTAAAACAAAGTCCTCTGCCTCGTCTGTCTGTCTATTTGCGATAAACTCAAAAACTACTGCACCGATTGTCATGCCGTTTTCACCAATGGATAGAGTGGTTCTCGAGAAAGGTTTTAGGATATAATTTGTATGCGAGCAAAGCCGCGGATATCAGCTAGTAGTAAATAACATAATATCTTTTACGATTATATATACAGACTCTCAAACTAACAGTGGCATTAAATCAGCTCATTGTATACTTGTTTTCTTGTCTTTATACCAAAATGTAAAGTACTTGAATACTTAATCACAGAGACACATAATTGAATGAACACAAAGCTACAGGGAGGAGACAGTACGAATTAACCCATTACAGCATAAAGTTGAATAAAGCCATTAATTTGGTTTACTTATAAAATTATGGTTAATTTAGGTCAAATTCATAGCTTAGTTAGGAAAAAAGAACCAGGTTTACTATAGTTTTGTTTTTATAGCCTGTCCGATATATCGGACGCTATGCACGGCGGCCCCTGATGCTAACCCTAGAAAGGTATGGACGGAAATGAAAAATGCGGATATTTATTAGAAATAACATATATTTAACTAAGACGTTAAGTTAAGTATAAGTTAAGTACATGTTATGATGACAAAACCATCACATAATCGTTCATAAAACATTTAGGATGGACGACTAAATCGCATTTGAGACACTTGAATTTAGCTTTTCCTCCACATTGCATTGACTTGCACTGGCGTTCTGTGTTAATAGGTACAATCCAATGCTGTTTCCCATAATATGTATGATGTGGTAGACAACGGTTTAGCAGGCTTTTGTCCTTGATGTGGTTGCGGTCCATGCGAGCCTAGCAAGGTGAGAGCTATATATTTGTCCTGAATACGAACAAAGATTGTGTCTCTTTGTCACAACCATTTTTCATCGCAAGTAGGTTCACCACCGATACATCTATAAATCTATAAAGTAGGCTAAAATTGGCCACCACCATTATCTAAGATTTGCAACCACTTGATCCCACTTATTGTTTACCTTTGTTGTTTTCGGGTGTGAAATCATCAAATAACTTCTCCCACTCTGGGCGGAGCGGGAGGGAGTGTCAGACTTTTACTGACTAAAACCCATCCATATTCTCAATTCATGTCCTCGCCCTTTATGTTCCGTGGCCACGGTATCTCTTTCGAACAGTCCCGCAGCCCCGGCAGGCTTCGGCCCTGGCGGGCCCCTCCATTTTGCTGACATCTCTTAGAGGCGCGGTACCCCAAATCCTATTACCTGACGTCCTGACCACTCTGTTCAATAAGTGGCTCAACATAAATAAGGCTCTCACTGGCTCATCTACATCTTCGCTTTCCAAAATTTCATGCAACGTCAATCTGTAAGAAGCAAACAAAAATCACACCTTAGAGCCTGCCGTGCATAGCGTCCGATAAAACGGACAGCAACTAAAACACATAGATAAGCAGCAATCTAACAATTTTCTCATAAAAAACAATACTATCTCTAAATTATTATTACTATTAGAACAATAACAACTAATTTTCAAATCAATGATCATAAAAAAAAAAAAAATAAACAATTTATTACTTACCCCTTTCTCGAAACATTCCGCCCGCGCGCCACCTCTTTCGAAAATAACAGATGACAGTCGATATGTCAATCAATCAACCAAAACCGAGTTCTCAGTGTAATAAATATATATTCAACTTTCATTCAAAAACAAAAAAACAATCAATATTTTTTTTTCTTTTCACTTATACTCACATTAATTTCGTCCGATTTATCGGACGTTATGCTGTAATGGGTTAATTAACAAATACTGTACTTGGAAATTGGAACAGCCTGAGGTATATGTATAAAGAGTGTAAAAAACCTCCTAACGAAGTTGAAAGGCACTTGTTCTCCCCGTCATTGCGACCATTTTTTTGTCCTACGCCATACCTGGGAAACTTCTAGTTACGGAGATATTGGGGGTCAAAGTTTCCACTTTTTTTACTGTATTGTTTTTACTTTAACCACTTCCACGATCTCCGTACTATTCTATCCAACCATCAGCACAATGTTTTGAGTGCGTTACATTGAGTTCTAACACAAAAAAAGATTTTTCACCTCACTAAAAAATGTCGTTTCCCAACAATCATTTTTGCATGAAGTTACTTAGTTTGATGTACACTGTACAGAATGCTTTTGATTGACGGCTTCGTGATGAGGTCGTTTACACCCTGTATTCTTACCTACATAGTTAGGGCTTCCGCATACGATATCCATTTGCAGTGGCGATACAGATAAGTCTCAGATCGTAGCTTCGTAGCAGCCATGTATTAATTTCCCAATCTCTATCGCCAATTGGATCTATCTAGACCTCAGAAGTAGTGACATATTTCTCGTTACCTATTTTCACACGTAGAATATTTGCCGATATGCCTGCCAATGACTAACCAGACAACAGTCCGGCTCAGCTACATGTATAATATGCATACTAATAAGTATGGTAAGTTTGTATGTTAGGGGTAATCTCCGGAACTACAAGTCCGATAACTAAATTCTACTAACTACTGAAGGTACATTTTCTTCGAGTGGCATTTTTGTAACGATCTCGTCTGATGATCTTAATCATAACGCGAGCTAAGCCGCTGGCAGAAGCTAGTTTTTCAATATGTATCAATGGTATTTCTTCTTTATTGTGTGGTTAGTGCCTAACTTGGTGTCAGAGTTTTTATGCCGCCCATTGGCTACTGACTTGGCTTTAAATGCGTTAGAGCAATATCTCTCAGGCTTGATGGTTTCCTCACTATGATTTCCTTCACCGAAGCAAGTGATAAATTATCCAATACACACGCAAGAACTCGAAAAAATTGTTCGAATTAGAGATCATCTTATTTGACTTTTGTGTTAGGGGTACAAAATAGTCGCTACTTTCTCGTACTTCTACTGTTCCCTTGCTATCGATGTGTAGGCCTTTTATTTCACAATTTCTATGAGATACTCATATTGTACTTGGAAAACCAAAACATGAACTCTTATTACCTACAGATGTATCTCCATAAGATAATGACTGGGACTATTCTCACCGTGTGGGAAAAATCCGCAGCTTATATAGGTCTACTGTAATCTCAGCCTAACACTTTAATAGAACAATCATTTATTTAGAATAGGAAGCGCGAAGGAAAACGGAGAGCTGTAAGAAACTACGAGTAATAATGTAACTTAGTTGAGAGTTGTCGCTAAGTTAGTTTATTTGTTTGTGTAGTGTACCAGAAAAATAATATTAAACGACTCCCGCTGGGACAATTTAGTGGTCTGACTGTGAGGCTAATCAGTAATAAACATGTCTAAGTTTTCTCATAGATACGTTACGAGCCATTTAATTTAGTAATATAATATATGTTCTAATAGGTTGATAAAATGGTTTCTTTTGTGTAAAATTCGATTAATCATTATTTCATTATCTTTATTGTGACTGGTTTTCTCTAGGTTTTCATCAAATACCTACTTATGTAGGTATTCATTTTTAATTCGAAGGCGCGCGATTTACCAGTATCGCACCTGGATGGTGAGCAATAATGGTGTACATTTGTCGAGGAGTATCTTAAATAAGTACTATAGATTCATTTACAAATAACACAGCGTTCAGTACGCCTAACCAAAAATTCCAAGCGAAACAACACTTTATTTTGCGTGTTTTACCTAGTATCTTCTACTTAATTAACTTATTCTAACAACACTATATTAAAAAGGTAATGTGTAGCCAACTGAAAATTACTATATGGTAATAATATAACTGACTGGGTTAATGGATGTGGTTAGTCTAGAGTACCGGCAGTTTATTATTTTAGGTTAACAAAAACTTAACTTTCTTTTTATTTATTTTTTCTTCTTCTCTTTTCCAATAAAATTGTATGGGGGGAGCGAACGGCAGATCAACTTGGGTAATATCAACGTCAGTGTCACTCTCAGCTTCGGGAAATCGATTTTCCTGAAGAGTTTTCACATTGCTACGACGGTTATTGTTACAATGATGCCCATAGGACCTCGTTAAAAGATATGTATGTCAACCTAGTATCTATCCTGTCAGATGCTGCCATTGCTTCTTATGAGCGAGGGGGAACGCAGAGGAGGGGTAGATATATAGTAGGTTGGAATAACCACGTGGCTGGTTACCACAGGGAAGCCAGGCTGAAATTTTTGTTATAGGTTCAAGCCGGTAAGCCTAATGGGGCCATGTGAACTCCGATATGTGCGAGAGTAAAACAGCGTTTAAAACAGCTAAAGTGGTGCCAGGATAAGCAGGATCAGATAAAGATGGACATCCTGGCCTCATGTCACACTGACAAAGATTTTAAGTTGTTTTGGAAGCAAACGGGGAAAATTAACGTTAGGCCTGACTTTCTTGTGTGTTGATTAGGGATGCGTCGATACGATACCGATACCGATACGCTTATTGTAATCAAAAAGGAAGGTAGAATAAATAAAACACAATTAATTAATAGTTTTAGTAATCAAAATTAACATTTATAAGATTTCTATTAACAAAAAAAAACAAAGTATTCTTAAGTTTTGCGGGCAAAGGGGATTTCGCAAGTCTGTTTGAATAAGACCTGCGGTGGAAAACAGTCTCTCAGATGCGACAGAACTCATTCAAAACTATAGTACTTTTGCGCCATTTTTTCAAGTTTGGGTTTTAAGACGTCATTTTTAAAGCACGAAATTTGAAAAGTATCGTTGAATCTGCCATAAAAGTATCACCGATACCGATATATCGGCAAACCAGAAGTATCGCCGATATATCGGTATCGGTATCGGATGCATCCCTAGTGTTGATGGAGTCAGTGATCACGAGGTGATCGCTGAATTGTTTAAAAACCATTTTAAAATTACGCCATATTGTGATTCTGCGGAACAGAGGCGTCCCTCAACTCTTGGATGTAATGGTACTGCATGAGACTCTCACACAGAAGCGAGTTGTGAGATTTACGGCAAAATGTGTGCAACGAGTTATTCTCAGCATGTAGCGAGGTAAGTCTCCTGGCTGTGACAATCTCAGCATTGAGCACCTAAAAAATGCAGGAGTTCACCTACCGCGCGTACTCTCCATGTTTTACAACCTCTGTCTCTGTCAAGGGTATTTGCCAGAACGATCGTTGTTCCGGTTGTAAAGAACAAGACCGGGGATATGTCAGATAGGAGCAACTATCGATCTATATCGTATACCTTGGCTACAGTAACAGCCAAGGTATTCGACAGCTTGCTTAATGACACACTTAAAGCTTACGTCGAGTTAATTACACGATGCCCAATTCAGCTTTAGAAGCGGACTTTCTACGGAAAGTACTTCACTGACAGGAGTATACGCGTGCTTTCTGGATTTGTCCAGAGCCTTCGATGCTGTTTTGTACGATAGACTGTGGGTGAAGCTGGAGAGCACTGATTTACCGGCCAAGGTTGTCTCAGTGTTAAGGCATTGGTATCAGTGCGAAACCAGGCACGTTGTGCGGGGGCTCTGTCCCAGGAATATGGCATGTAGTGTGGCGTGAGGCAGGGGGGCGTTACTTCACTTCTGTTGTTCAACCTATATGTTAATGACCTCATCGGTGAGCTCAGCTTTACTTATGTGGGTTGTTACGTGGATGATGTTAGCGTCAACAATATCAGCTATGCAAAAGACATGGTACTGCTGGGCTCTTCGGTGGGGGCAGTCCGTAAACTTGTAGCGATCTGTGTGGCGTATGCGGCGGAACATGGCTTGAAATATAACTGTAAGAAGAGTGAAGTTCATGTTTTTAAGAGTGGAAAACGTGGTCCACCTCATGTTCCGCCTATCATGCAGTTGTGAGCAGTTTCAGGTATCTGGGGCACATTGTGACAGACGAATTTCAGGATGTCGCTGACATTGAGAGGGAGCGCAGAACATTAGCAGTCAGGGGGAACATACAATCACATTAATATTTTTTTTGTTTGGATCTCTTTGGTTAGACCTGTATTAAAATTTGTCCATCTATTTTAATGGGACCTTCTATAAGAAACTTCTTGGCACAAAACCTCTATGGTCTTGTACCTACCTATATACTTATTTAAAATACCTACATATTGAAGAGCATAGAATTTCTCATTAGCAACACGGAGTCTAGATTTGTGCGGTTAATGGCAATAAGTTTGCTCCCATATACATAACTTATGTATTATTACGTAGGTACGTACACCTCTGCCCAACCCATTGGGGATAACAAAGCGTGAGTGAGTGTAATGACGAAATGTACGATATATGTAAGTAGTACGTTGACGTCATACATCATACTAATAAGAATAACCGCATGTGTACATGTAAAACCCTTATTAGAAAAAGCAGCATTATTTTATGTTTGGCAAAAAGGTTTAAGGCCCTTAGGTTTAACGAGATAATAAAGCATACCTTTTCAGTTAGCCGCTTGATATCTCAGTGGAAAATCTCATAAAATTGGATTTTAAATCACTGTCAAAAATCTAATGTTGTTTCACCGGATTGACTTGTTTACGAGAATTTAAATTGGGTCAAAAATTTGAGCATATTAATACGAATAATGGCGTCCTTGATAAAGGTAAAAATAAGGTTGATTCGATAAGTAACTTGTTTTTTCTTAATTGTTCCTCGAATTTTATAAGATTTATCTGGAATCCCTTTTATGATATCCTATTTGTTAGACATACAAGTATTTTCAATTATTAGGAACACTTGGCTAAATAATAACTGCCGCTCAGGGCAATCTTTAAGTTAAGCCGTGCTTGCCTAGGTTGGTCTGTGTATGGGTGACCACCCTTACATACTGAGTTTCTTCCGTGCCTCGGAAAGCACGTTAAGCTGTTGGTCACGACTGTCATTTGGCAGTTGTTACAGGTAGTCAGTAGCCCAAAAAGTCTTACAACCAGTCTTACCAAATAGTGTCGTATTACCCAGTTCTAACCGGGTTGTGGAGGTCCGATAGGCAGTCGCTCCATGTAAAATACTGGTATTCAGCTGTATCCGGTTAGACTGGAAGCCGACACCAATATAATTGGGAAAAGGCTTGGCGGATGATGATGATAATGACGGATTATTATTAGGGTTATTGGTTAAGTCGACGTAGATCCGTTAAGAGCCCTCTTACAGTCCACTAGCGCCGCCAATCGAAAAAATGTCATAACTCGTAAATAGAATCAAAAATACAAAATGTGCTCTATTATTACTGTAGAAAAGGCAATAACTAAATTATGACATTTTTTCGATTGGCGGCGCTAGTGGACTGTAAGAGGGCTCTTAAAAGGTCGTAATGTGCATCATTTCTGACTGATTTTACTATGGAACACCGTACCCCAAACAGAACCTGTTCTGATTTTAAGAACTTTACTACGTTTACTATTAACCTTTACCGTATACCTTTAGGTTACTACCTGAGAGCCTTTTATCTATTAATTATAATAATACCCATATGTGTTATACTTTGTTGGATAGCTCAAGAAACGAAGATATTTACAAGCACATCTGCAGCATACCTGCCATAGATATTTTTGAATAATCCTGAAAGAAGAAAATACTTTTCACGAATTGATTCCTTTTTCCAACCTTCAATCTACGAGTACGACCCAGTTTATTTGCTTGTAATTTTCGTGTTGAGAATAACAAAATGACTTATGCAAAAAAATCGTAATTTTTCATGACAAAGCTTTAAAGTTCTTTCTCAAGAAACGGTTCAGTTTAGGGTATGGTTCTGTTTGATAGTCAAATCAGTCAGAAATGATGCACTCTACACCCCCTTAACGGATCTAGGAATTTCCACTGTGTTACCTATTACATTGCATAGTTTGTGCTTTTGTTAACTGATGCCCAGAGTAAAAATCAGCAGAGCATTAGTTTATTCTACTGAAAACAAATAAACACAGTAGTTCAACTCAACCTGAAGTAATTCTTGACAGAATGAAGCATTGCGCTACAGTAATCAATTGTTTTCCCAAATAGCAACATAAATCTTCCATTTCCTGTTTGAGATTTGCTCCCCATTTTAACACGCAACAAGTGAAAACATTAAGAAGTGTCAGCTGGTGATTTCTGCGCAAGATTTGGTTTAGTAAAATATGATTTCAAATTAAATAGTCAGGATCAGGGCCTTAAAACACTTTCATAAAGGTTACAGAATTATAAGTGTTACATGTTGAATTGGTAACAGGATCATATATGTAACACTTATAAATGTGTCTTGGAAGATAAAGGGCGAGGAAGGAACATCGATGGGTTTTAGTCAGTAAGAGTCTGACACTCCCTCCCGCTCCGCCCAGAGTGGGACAAGTCATTTGATGATTACCCATCCAAAAAAAGAAAAAAGAGTCGGTAACATTATTGTATCTGTTACATCTAAAATAGTTTTTCTGTTGAAACTGTTTTAAAAACAGTAATAAAATAAAAACACATTATTACGGTTACAGCTTGATCTGGTCCTTGGGTTGTCCCTGGTCAGGACGAGCTGGACAAAACCAGCGACCAAAATGGTCCACATTGGCCCTAGATCGATAGATTTAGAAGTCATAGTGAGACGTCTTTGTCCAGCAGTGGCATGACCGAAGCTGACAGTAACAGCAAAATAGTCAAGCTTTTCGATCCGCACTAACTAGTTTGTTATTAATAGGCATCAAGATCATCTGGAAGAGTCAAAGCAAGCCATTCAATGACATCAAAGTCTATCTGATGCCCCTTTTCACTCACAAGTGTTCATATCGATCCGACTAGACACTAATGAAAGCCTAAATCACTTCCGATATTATTTAGGAATTACGGAAACTGGCAAAATTAAAGGTATTTTTCGACAGCGACACTCACATAGACTTCTGATGATCTGCTATACAGCTGTTCATAGTGCAGGCACTAGTCTCTCACAAACTTATCTATAATACCATAATTTTAAGCTCTACATACTTATATAAGTCATATATATTTGTGAAGAGATAATACATTATTTTAAATTTAAAGTCACACTATCTCCACCAATGTTTGAGCTACTCGTCAGTGCCATCACAAGGTAAGTAACGTACCGTGCCGAGTCAGCATCGCTAGGTAATGTAATGTTTGAGGGAAGGACGCTGACTGCGCAGTATTAGTGCTAGTGCAAGGTTGAGTCGCCATGATGTCTCAATGTTTATTGAGGGTATAAATTATCATGTGATGGGTAAATTTTGCCACATCTGTGAGTGACATGACATGAATGAACACCATATGAGCACAATTGTATACATATGTATCTTGGCTGAAGTTCTATTTTGTAGGTAAATAATATTTAATGTTGTAACTCAACATCATCATACCTGTAATATTTTAAGGGTTAGGCAAGCTTGAACCTGATAGTGTTGCCAGTATGTTTAAGTACCATGTATATACAGGGCCTATTGGCATCAGCCAGGCACAAATCCAGACTCCCGGGCAGCTGCTCAGAATGATGATAAAACTCAATACCATTTTTCCCAACTTGAGAATCGAACTCAGAACCACATGCTCAACAATCGCGCTTACCACCACTAGACCTAAAAGAGACAGTGTAATGTTGTCTAAGCAAATAGAACCAATGCTATTACAAGGCACTCAACAGAAATGAAACATTAATGTTTCTGTAAACAAAGCTCCAATAGGTACATAAATTATAACTTGTACTATCTGCTAACAAAATAAGCGTAAACGTTTATCTACCGGTAACGCCTCAGGCTTGTTACTAAAGCTCTTTACCTATGTTTACTCCAAAACTGGTGTTTAACAGACAGACACACACAATAACAATGAATTGAATTACTAACGTGAGTCAGAAACAGGAAACGCGTTATTGCCGCGCTTCAAAGAGATAGACAAACAAACTATCTTTAATAGATTTGCAATCCGAACAGAGTTGCTCTAATTTTAGGCTCGACCTAATATCACGTCAAGCGTATACATACTGGCTGTTGATGCTAAGGACTGCAATATATGTTCTTTGTTAGGATTTTGGTTTACAAGTGAGCTATGACGGCCGTCCAAGAGTTTCGCTGCGGATCTGGGTGAAGCCAGTGTACTCGAGGAGTACATGACCGTTTCCCCTACCTCCACGCACGCTCTACACAGAGGACTATCAGTGATACCTAGGGAGCCTAGGGAGTGAAAGTATTTGTTCAGTGAGCAGTCGCAGTGATGATCCCCCCTCCCTCCCGCCACCAGTCGCAGGTTATTTCTGTCCAGCCGCAGAAGGCGCTTGGAAGGGCCGCAATACACAGCATCAATCAGTCAGAACCGACTCATTTAAGATGTGAATACATAGCGAACTATAATCTTCTCTTCTCTTCATTAGAATATACGAGACCTCTCCGCAGCCACGACCGCTCTGACTGGATGGTTGACTGACGACAGTTGGCATTGTCTGCTTCATTATAATATACTCTGTGGTCTGCTTAAACAATTGATAACAAAAGACCTTTGTTTGCTCGATTTAGTTTTTTTTTGTCACCGACTTCTGAAGCGTTTTTTCTGAAGTTATTTTTCACTTTTTGTTTTCTCTGAAGTCGGTTTCATTTTTTGTAAAAAAGTTTTTATTTTTCACTTTTTGGTGGTTCACATGTGCTTACCCTTTCACAGCGTAAAGGTGTGATTTTTTGTTATGAACTGGTGTAAACAATCGAAAGACATGGGATTTCAGTGATCCCAGTACATTTGCTATCATTTATTGAGGAGTTCCCGTCGCCTATCTTCTGAAGTTCTTCATCAGATCCTTACCAATTTTAAATGGGATCACTCCAAGAACGTACTCTTCCTAAAACTACCCAAATCGCTTCTGGTGTGCCATTAAATGAAACTTAACACATCTAACTGTCCAAATCTGGGTGTATTGTACACTTCTGCATACTCCCTCAGAGCATACAGGCGTAATGTTACGATACTATGTTACATAAACAATAAACAACCAAGCGTTTGCAGCAATTACTGCAGCTTTGCCGTGTATTTTTGAAGAGTTCCATTAATATCTCCGAAGTTTAGCGTCAGATCTTAACCAAATTAGAAATGGGACCACACGGAAAGCACCAGCTTTCAAATAAAAAAGGAATCATCAAAATCGGTTTACCCAGTCGAAAGTTCAGAGGCAACAAACATTGTCGAAATCTGGGAGTATTGTACACATCTGCGTACCCCCTCAGAGCATACAGGCGTGATGTTACGTCATGTTGTAGTATGAACAATGAACTTACAAGCGATTGCAGCAATTACTGCAGATTTGCCGTCTATTTTTGAAGAGTTCCATTGTATATCTCGAAATATCAGCATCAGATCTTCAGCAAACTAAAATGGGACCAAACGACAAGCACCAGCTTCCAAATAAAAAAAGAATCATCAAAATCGGTTCACCCAGTCGAAAGTTCTGAGGTAACAAACACAAAAAAAAAAAAAAATACAGACGAATTGAGAACCTCCTCTTTTTGGAAGTCGGTTGAAAATAAATAAATATCGCTGGACATTAACACACAGCACCGACTAGTGCCACACTAAGCAAGGCATGTGTCGTGGACACCAGATAGTTGATATACAACATATATAATTTTTTGTTTGTATTTACTTATTATACATATAAACAGCCATGACTCGGAAACAAATGTCCATGTTCATCACACAAACATTTGCTCCTACCGGGATTCGAACCCAGAACCCTAAGAATGTAAGGCAGCCTCACTACCACTACGCCATTTGGGTCGTCAATAACTGTTCAAATTATTTTTTTTCGAAATGTCATCTCGCAGGTCAACCTATGAGGCTGGCTTCTGCTTAAACAGACAGGTCTGTGGGTCCCTTGAGAACAAAGCCTCCAGCCTGGAGCGTAAAACGTGGGTCAGGTAAGGGTAGTCTCGGATTACGGCGTCGCTAGTAAAGCCAGCAAAGATGTCCACAGTGGCGTGCCTAGTCCCTACAATACGGCAAGCCCATAAGGCAAGCTGACTGTTCAGGAACCCTAACGTCACGAAGAGTAGTAGGTTATAAGGGCAAGCCAAGCTTTTAGGCTTGTATAATAATAATAATAGTTTATTAGTACATAACAAGAAACCAAAACACAATACATAGCGATGGGAACAGTGGGTTGTACTATCAATTTTAAAATAATGGTCAGCTTTCCAGGCTCCTAAACTAGGAACGCAGACCTGTATCTTAGGAGTCGGAGATATTGCGGCTTCAATTTATATAATACAACCGTGACTTTTCTGTTTATTTACAGTATCTTTTTTTTTTTAACACAGCAGATTAAGTGAAATATTGTGATTGTGTATCTAGGGGTGTGTAAATGAGTGTGGTGAGGTGTGCATGTGAAATCAAAGTATTTAAAACTGTCTTTCAATGTAAGTTTGATAAAGTTATGATTCTATGAAATAACTGGTTTGTATGAAAGTAACGCCACTACTTTGCTGGCCTTTCTAGCGTGATGGTCCAAGTAAGTTGTTGTTGTTGTGAACTGCTCGAATTGCCCGTGTATGCTGCCGTGCTAATTAGAAGTGCAATAAGGAGATTTTTAGTCGTTTCGAGTAAATGGCACCTAAAAACTTTTACTTTTATTTGTTTTACGAATGATTTTGAAGTTTTGCAAACATCTTTTGAGTTACATGTACACCTGAATATGCATTGTTTCGTAAGAATTAACCCTATTTTCTATAAGTTTAATACAGCAATTTTAAAAACAAAAATCCTTCCTTCCTGCGTTTCTACGGCAGTATGGCTCCCCTTTTTTTTTTTTTTTTAATGATGGGAAACCATCAAATGACCCCCCCCCACTCTGGGCGGAGCGGGAGGGAGTGTCAGACTCTTACTGACTAAAAACCATCCATGTTCCTTCCTCGCCTTTTACGTTCCGGGGCCGCGGTATCTCTGAACAGGCTCGCAACCCCGGCAGGCTTCGGCCCTTGCGGGCCCCTCTCTTTTTGCTGACATCTCTTTGAGGCGCGCGTGGAACACGAACGCGCCGTCGACACGGCCTTTTTTTTTTTTTTTTTTTTTTTTTTTTTTAGGATGGGAAATCATCAAATGACTTCTCCCACTCTGGGCGGAGCGGGAGGGAGTGTCAGACTCTTACTGACTAAAACCCATCCATGTTCCTTCCTCGCCCTTTATGTTCCGGGGCCGCGGTATCTCTTTCGAACAGGCCCGCCGGCCTGTCGTCGTCGTTAGACGGCCGGACGGCCAGCTAGCCCATAGCCAGCCGTCCACAGGCCCGCATCTACGGTGGCCGGTAGCCACCACGTGGCCCCCGACGCCCGTTGCGTCTCCCGCGGCGGCCGGGAAGAGAGGATCTCTCCCTCTCTCGTTCCGCCACCTCCTTCGCTAGCATGACTGCTTCGCAGAAGGAGGCGACGGCTTCCCATTCCGTCTCGCTCCGGACCATGGATTGAACCAGGGCCGGACGCGAGAGGTCGCCGCCGCCGATCGCCGCTACGAGGACACGGCGGAGCTCCGCCCACGCAGGGCAGACTTCCACCGTGTGCTCCACCGTGTCCTCCGGTCGATCCTCGCAGTGGAGACACCCGGGCGATTCCTCCCGCCCGAAGTATGGCTCCCCTTAGATACGCCTCTTCATAAACCGTGGTGAAAACGGTGTTGTTGCGATAATCAACATACAAATCGACATGGTGGTCTAGAATCGCATATTTTTTTTCTAAGGTTATACAACTGAATTTCCTTCAATACAGTCATGTGTCATTGGTATATTGCAGTACAAGAAGTGTACTGAGCATAAAGTTACATCACGCCTTAGGCAGTGGCCCATTTAGGTCCATGTTCACCGAGAAGATAACAGTCTGTTTATCTTAAAACAGCTGTCAATGTGAAATGTTCCCATACAAAAATGTGTTTTAAACAGCTGTTTTTAGATAATCGTCCGTCATCTTTTTGGTGAACATGGACCTTAACCAGTTACAATCAAGTCCCATGTAATCGGGCGCGAGCCTATTGGCATCAACCAAGCACAAATCCAGACTCTGGCTGCTACTGAGAAATTTCCAATAACAATTTGCCCGACCCGGTAATCGAACCCAGGACTTCATGCTCAGTAGTGGCGATTGCGACCACTAGACCTAGGAGGCAGCAGTCATGAAATGTACTTTTTCAGGCGATAATCAGAAACATTGTAGTATGAACCATATAATGTAAACAGTAACGTTAAAAATAAAACCAAAGCTATATCCACAAAGCCAACATTTTATTTACTTTGATATTATAATACATTTTGATAATACGACAGTGGTACATCAAATAATGTCCTTAACATTCTCTTTCTTTACAAGAAGCTCTAAAATATACATTTTTCCATTATACATTAACTCGTGGAGACTGAAGGCTTTATTAATACAAATATAACGTCAATAAATAAATAGTGTAAAAGCATAATATTATTTACGTATCATTGAATTTACAAAGCGAGCAAATACCACATATTTGTATGGTCAAGTAAATGGATTTTGCAAGCTTTTAAGTACCTAGCGTTATTATCGATTTAAATATTATATAGTACATGTTTACTAGAATTTCCTGAGCACCACAATGGAAGCACGGAAAAGAGAACCCTATCAACAATATAAATATTTAAGGAAAGAGTAGTGTTTTTGGAACAATAATACTTGAAAGTTTGCATGCTTACATTTTGGTTCGCCATTAAGATAACACCTCGTTACACAGGAAAAAGGTATTATTCCGAACCTGAGTCCCTACTCTCTAACGCTCCGTCATTGTATTCGGATGCAACCGTCTCTCTCAATCGCACTCATCTGCAGACGTGCGCGATAGAGACGGATAGATCCGGATAAACGGACGAAGCGTTAGGGAGTAGGGCCTCTGAACAGAAATTCTAACTCGGTCGCGGGATAGATTAGGAACCTAGAAAGTAAGAAACTAATTTGATAACAGTAGGAGACCAAATTCTAAGTTCGTTCTACTAAGAAAACATTAATTATTTTACGGAATAAGATACTGATTTTGATACATCGGAAAAAATAAATTAGAAATAAAAATTAAATGAATGACATTCTATAATGAAAATAAAAATTTAAGCCTAAGTGTAAAATAACGGCTTCTAGAAAAAAAAAAGTGAAGAACGTGTTCAAATTTTCTTATAGGCGCAAGTTCAATATTTTATTCCGTGACTGTTAGGATAATGGCTTCAATTTAGAATAGGATACTGTTCACGTCTACCAAACTTAGTTTAAAGAATTAGTACATTATATGATAATAGATGTATTTTTTCTTAAAGATAAGAGCAAACATGAAGACCGTTATATTCACCGTTTTTAGCAAATACTATGCAAAACAATTTACTTATTTGTTTGTTTCTTTTTATGACAATGTTCGTTTTATCAATATTTTTATTTGGAACTAAACATACATTGATCAAATTCATAGTCATGATTATGCACGAATTACACATTGTTTGGATAAAATTCTACGCAATTCCAAACATTCTATGAAGGACTTGCTAACTTCCAATAATGACAACTTCATTCTGACGTCACTATGACGTCTAAGCAAGTATTTGTGTTTAAAATTTTTTGCATTGTAATAACGCATGATTGGTGTGTGTACTTAGTTCCAAATAAGCCGCACACCGAATCTATTGAGATTCAATTTGGAAACTAAAACGAATCAACAGACGAATCATCAAACCTAACTTAGGAAATAAATTTATCAGTAAAAATAACGGGTGTTAGTAATCTTAATGACGACCATCTTGTATTTGTTAGATAAGAAAACAGTAGTAAAGTAAAGCATTATGATATTTATGTAAAGCTATGATATATTCGAACTCCAAAAGATCTACACACGCCTACTTAATGCCACAGTGACTGTCAACATATTATGATATCAAATAATAAATAAAACTCTTCATCGATGTACATTGAAAGGGCTGCACTGGTACATCCACTGTTTAGCATTTAGTTTTTTAAACTAAGTTATATTAATATGGCATAAATGTATTGTCCAAATATTAGTTAAAGCTTTCCGATTTATGTATGTACCTATAAAATTTGTTAGCATTGTCTACATAAAGCACTAATCACTATTTTATTATAGAGGTTTAGTTAACGTTTGTCGCTGACATCAATCATTTAGCAATTAGCATAGATGTAGAATGTTTAATAAATAAATCAAACAATTTTGTCCTAGAAATTATTTCTAAAAATTATAATCGTTGCACTCACAAGTCTTACAACATTCCACTAAATTCAATCTATAGGAACCCATACTTCAGTTCAAGATCTCACAAATGATCTATAAAAGTCGCCGCTCAAGAGATGCGTCAACGTGACGTCGACTTATAATAAGTTTAGTGTCCACCAATACTACAGCATGTACTGCGTACACGTTTATTATTAGTACGTATTTTGATCTAGTCAAAGATAGAAACTCATGCATTGTTGAAGATATAAAAATACGTTCTGATATTAAAGGAAACATTTACGATGTCAAGCGTTGAAAAAGAAAACTTGGAAGGATAAGAGTATTAAATAAATAGTTAAAGCACTTAGAAATAAAGACGGTATCAGACATAATAGAATAAGTTAGACCTAAATACTTTCGTCAATTCATAAATAGACACCTAGCTTATAAATAACAATAAATAAAAAATCTTAAGGCACGTTTTTAGGTACCAAGATCACAATTTCATCATTTCTAACGTGTGTAAGTAGACAAAGGATTAGAGTTATGGAATGTCTGGTTACAGTTGAACATCGTACCAATTATACGAGTACCGTGCACTGTTGTGTGCAATCAACACATCTTGCATTGCATTGCAGAAATATTATTCTTCGGATTTGCTAAAGAAGTGAATTAATTTTATTCATAATCTTTATACAGTTACTTAAAATAACATAAGCGCATACATTTAAGTATTTCTGCATTGTGCAGAATAACAATACCGATACAATTTACAAAAAATATTCGTAAGTTAACTAAATAATATGCAAAATTTGCAAAAAGTTCCTAAAACTACTTAATAAATAAATTCCAATGAGGGTAAGTAAAGCTCGTTAACGACGAGCATATGCATATTATGAAACATTTTAATGTTCGCGACCTAAGTATTTACATATCGTAGTCTGTCATACTCACTCTACTATTTACACGACCGATATTTACAACAGTGTCCTTGTGCACGTCCTGCGCGCGGGTTATACTCACAGCGACCACTCATAGTACTACGCACTCACTGCTAGCGATACCGGTACGACGCCGGTAGTACGAAGTCCCCGACCGAGTACAGAGCGCTCGCGTACCAGTGTACACCGCGCGGCAGCTCGCTAGACGCGCTCCACCGCGCCATCCAGCGCAGCGGAGCCATAGCCGCGTGCGCCAGCGAGTGGCTCCGGACCAGCGCGTAGCACGACGCCAACGCATCGTCCACTATGATAGTGCCCGTCCGCGTCAGAGGCGCGTACACTCCGCGCTTCGACACCATCCGGGTCTTCACAACCCTGGACGGCCGCATGACGTCGGCCGGTCCCCTCGTGAGCAGCACGTCCCCGACCTCGATGTTGGCCGCGAACACTTCCCGCCAGCCGTCGGCGGCCGCTAGCAGCAGCAGATGCGACGTCGTCGTCGTGATCGTCACACCGTTCTCTGCTGTCACTTCGATAAACTGCCGTGTTGTATTCGGATCGCGGTCGATGAATGTCAACACCTGAAAATGAGACAATACCTTTGTTAAGAAAACTTTTCAGATCAAAAATAGTAATTTCATGTCCATTGTTCAATTTCTGAATGTTTGGGATTCATTTCAATATTGGTACCTATAGGTAAAGCACGTATAGGTAAGGTTGAGAGAAACTAAATCAATATACTATTTTGTAGGTAATTCAGGGTTACGGTCACCTACCTCGGAATAAATCATTTTGCCATCATCGGAAGCTGACAGCACTTTGTCTCCTCTTCGTATCGTAGCGATATCGCGGGGACCCTTCTCCGTGTATACCATGGCTCCTTCAGGGAAGCAACCGGCTCCTGTACCCACAGATGACTCTGAAATAGACAACAAAACACATTTATGAAATTCATACAAATATGTGTGACTTAGCTTACGCATTTTGATTCACGAGTCTGTTATGCAGTTATGCTACTCGTTTGCTGTGCCTACATCCCGTGGAACACCAGCAATAAAATAAAATTGCGAACATAAAATCGTGCAAGAGACGATAGTAAATTAGCTCGGAGCAGTCATATCCCTTTAAGGAATAACAAGATTTCTCTACGCCCGTAATTAAAATCGGATAAGATACGAGAAACAAAAGAGAATCGTAGACAGCTCCCACTGTGCCCAGGTTATCGGCAAGAATAACCTACCAGCCAGTGTGCTCGAGTTTGTCTTTTACTTAAACCCACAATTGGCTCGGACCGTCTCCGATGCTACACAGATATAATAGCCGTCTACCAAATTCAATAACGAAGAAAAATTTTCCACGAAATAGGAGCCGTAATCTCTTGAACAAACTTTTTAAGCGTTAGATAAGTTAATTCAATCCGTTTTGCGAAATCCTTTCACTCATTGTTTGTGCGAAAAAACTAGCAAAAATGGCACAGAATCCTGAGTTGCTGAACTTTGTTTGTATTTTATCTAATAGTATTTATGTAAATCCTTGTCCAGCTTAAACTGTACCTGTTCGTAATCTTATAATTCGTTAGGATCTTTGGTCGCTGTAGCAAAAAAGTGTCTATTTACGTGCAAGTTAATGGTATCCAAAAGATAAATAAAAATGGCTTAACTTAAAACCAGAATAAACGTGTTCAGAGAACAGCCGCCACTGTTACGTTAAATAACAATTTATTGTATTAGCTAACCGTGTATATATTTTGAACTAAAGTTACAGTTACAGTGGGTGGTGCAATTACACGCGCAAATGAGCACGGCTAAAGATACCCTGCAAAGCCTCCGGTTTGCGCGAACTCGTTAAATTTTGATTTGTTGTGTAACCGACCGATAAATTCAACCGATCCTTGTTCACAAGCTGTTCTCAAAGCGATGGGTTCGGAGCGGATCGCATTACACAATAACTACACAAATTAGATTTTGCTCAAAGTCAAGCGCTTATTGTCAACATGCGTTTGTTGTCCGGTGAACACATCACACGAGTTATTGAATAGGCGTCGGACACCTTTGCGTTTTTGTACAATTTTGGTGGGGTGCAGAGTTATGTATTTTATTTACTAGCATAGAGTTTGGGTTTTATAGCAATTTTATTGGGTTCCAGTAAATTATTTCCTCCTTATGTAAAATGTCTAAACACACAATGCAGAAAATTTATCTAAGTTTTAATTCCCGACCTTATTAAGCTTCCAAGTTAACGAATCCAAAGCCTTAAAACCAGTCACACGCGATTTCATAGTGACGTAAGTAACATTAGGCTGAAGATGCGGCGATAAGCGGCGCGGTCGCGGGGGAGGGGGGCGCGGGGGCCAGCGCGCCGGCGCAGCCGAGTGGCCGCGCAGACCCCGCCCCGCGGGGACCACCGGGAGAGCTAGGCGGCGCGCGCGCCGGGCCCCGCCGTCCGAGCCGCGCCGCGCCGGCCGGCCGCGCGTGACCATACATTACCAACTCGACAAAGCACGTGACACTATTAATAATTTATCTCTTCGATGGATGACATGTCGAACCAGCGAAATGTGACGCTTTTTCAGTTTTTTTCCTCACATCAACACGATTATGAAACTTCAACGTTTGTCAGAAGCGCATCATCCGATCTAAAAGCTCGGCAACACGCGATAAAAAAGTAATGTTATCGATAGGGTTTTGTCGGCCGCCGCAACCTTTTATTGTTGGGGCGATGTAAGGCTATCGAGATGCTCGCATGGGATCAGTAGAACTATATCTGATTTATATCGTGTAGAATAGCAATTAGCCGACGCGTGGTCATGCAAATGCCAAACCGCGCCGGTTATGATTCATGCGGCGGCCGAACGCGCGCCGTATCTTACAATGTAAAAAGAAAATAAATAAATATGGGAAGGTTTATTTTATCTGTGGTACTAGGCAAGCGTGAGAAAACGTTTTAAAGTGGTAGGTACTGATCAGTATGAAATTCCCAAAAAGATGTACATACAAGTTGTCAATATGTTAAACATCTTTTGTAACTGCATCTCACACTGTTTGGTTTTGTCACGCTGAATTATTTTTAAGCAGTATTCAAATATTTGGAATATAAAATAAGCATTCTCATTGAAAGATTCATACTGGTACGTAATAAGAAGAAATATCTACATATTTATAATGTTTAAACGGTAGGTAGATAAACACATTAAACGTATTAGTCTTTCAATAAATTAATATTTATAAAGCTGCCTCTCCAAAGTCCGATCTAGGCAATTCGTATTTCACTTGTGGTACGTTCTATCAGGCCAATAGCAGAATGATTTAAGCGCCAAGTAAGCGACACACTCTGATGCAATATGTAGCGTCTCGAATTGTAATGTGGTACTGAGATCTTAACGTTTGAATTTATTGCCCACCAGTTCTGAATTGACTACGTTAAGGCCCTTTACTGAGATATAAAACGAAACTGAGTGCGAAAGTAGAATTGAAATATGATTAATATATAAAATTATACGCCTGTCTGATAAAACGTGGCTGCATGTAAACTGCACACTATGTCAATGTTAAATATTTACCTGCAAATTAATGTTAATGGGCACAAAATAAAAATATCCGCCTTGTTAACTTAAATAAAAGCGAGAGAAACACGTTATGTTAAAGCTAATATTAATCAGAATTCGCTTTATTACTTTTAAAATAGATAAAGATAGGTTTATATTGGTATTGGATTCAAGTAAACAGGGCTCAGTAATACTACCTATATTTATTTATTTAAACTTCATGTACAAGAGTGGTTAATAGGCGGACTTAATACCACAAGGCGTTCTCCACCAGTCAACCTTTGGGTCAAATAAGACAGTATTGTGTATGATAGAGTACAATAAAAATTAAAATACCATTTACTTATAAGCATTAAATTAATACACATAAATAAAAACTAAATATAAATTAATACACATACTATACATACTAATACATTTATAGGATTATAAAATAAACTAATATGTATTAACAAAAAGAAATATATACAAATAGACTGAAAAACGACAAACCTTATAATAATTAATATGTCTGTAATGAAGACAGAAGAAAACAATTTAGTCGGACTTTAAATAGAACTTCCGAGCTGCTCTTTTGAAAGCCAATTTGCTTTCAGATTTTTTAATGGCAAGGGGTAGCACGTTCTAGAGCTCGGTAGAAGTGGAGACAGCATATGAAGAGGACATACAACCAGTACGGTGAGAGGGAATTCGAAGTATTAGGTTTTTGGAAGCTCGAAGGCTGCGACTGTGAGAACTGCCCAACAACTTGAAATCAGATTTTAGGTACTCGGGAGCACATGTATCATTCATAATCATGAGAATCGGGGAGTCGTTTCCTATATCTTCTGTGCATAGAAGTTAAGAATCCGATTGAGTACTGAATAGAAAGATCAAGCATTCTGCCTGCGCAAATTTAACTATCGGACCCGTAAATAGAATTACAACCTTCTCAATTTTGACCGACATTTAAATGTACAACCACAAGTTAAGATTGAGGGATTTCTAGGTTAGGTGCCTAAAATGTAGGCAGAAAAGAAGCATCACTGTTTATTATCGAGTCACTGGTGTGCCGAAATAAACAAATGACGCTGCGATTTTTTGTTAATACACTCAGGACGATTGTCACGAATTAATAAAAATAGATTTACTGAATTCAAGAGCTGTTTCTGCTGTATTGACAGCTCTTGAAATCAGTTTATCGCGGTTATGATTCATGCGCTCCTAATAAATTGATCGGTAATCGGTATCAGGCTAGCGGGTGTGGGAACCTCGCGGGGTTCGGCCACAGTCTTCCGGGATGTGGCGTCTCGGGTGTCGCACCCCGAGCCTTTCGCACGCATGCCCCGCGCGCGCTCAGCCGCGCAACATCGCTCACTCACGCTTCTATCCTCTGCCTTATATCTTACAAAAAATATCGTTCGTCTTCATCAATTCTGTGCTCATTAAAACATTGATTTTGTTAAAAAACATCTGATAGGTATTAATCGATCTAGGTAGATCAACGAAACTGAATAATGATTTGACTCATCATTCTATCATCTGTGCAATGGAATATTGGCCGTGTCAGTCTCAACTGACACGGCCACGGCTCTTGAACACAGTTTAGATCGTTTGATCGCGTTCAGTTTCAGTGGAAAAATCCGCTCTTTATCTATTGCCAGCTAACATAAAGCTGTATAACATCTTGCACGGTTTACGTACGATCAGTTTATTTTGATAACGCTGCGACCTACTTAAACCGTTAAATACAACATTAAAGTAAGTCATATGTTTTTCTGTAGTCAAAACAAGAGGTTTTCGACTAATCACGAATAAGTAAACGCTACGCGATTAATTTATACCTTACCTAGTACCTAACTTAACTAGTACCAATTACTTAGTTTGCGGTTTATGTCATGTCGCTTCAAACATCACTGATGCTTAACTAACTTGCTAATGAACTCCGTCTGGGCCATTAAATTAATTTAATTATGTAATCATTCTGTTTTCAGTACCTATTCATGTTGTAGAGACCAAAATATAGAAAGAAATACAAAAAATATATGATCAAAACTAAACCTATTAGAGACCGACATTTTATTTTATTGTGTTATTAGTCTTTATTTTTACAACATTCATCTGATTAGATAACATATGAAAATAACAAAATTTTAATTTCCCCGGAGTATCATTTATATCTGAATTACCTATAACATTTCCTTCACAATGGAGAGAGGATTCACACATATGTGTCCAAAGATAAAACCAAAAGTGAAGGCTACGTTAAAACGGTAAGTGCTCGTTAAGAGTTCTCAATGGGGTCTTTTACACCTATCATAATGATATGTTACATTACAAGTAAATACCTGACTATCAACGCGTCAAACCCCTCTTTTGAATCAGCTATTTTCGAATGAGCCGCTTGAATACATTCAAATGATTCCTTACAACATTTCTACGCAATGTAGGCAGCATCTCCATAAAAGTTTATGTCCGTATCCTATTAAAATTCGTCCTTCAGTCCAAGCTAGGGTGGTGACATGTAGTGAGTCGTGACCTGTCCGGTCGCTGGCGGCTACGCCCCATTTACCGCGAGCCTCTTCGGTGTAGGACCTTAACTGTTCCTACACTAGCCCGCAGCATTGTTTGACTTCGTAGAACAGATTCAAAAGCATTATACACTTGTTTTGATAAAATCTACATCGATTTTATGTCCCCATAATGGTGAGCAGCTCCAATAGTCATAATTTAACGTATATACAAGTAGTTCTCTTCGCCGCCGGCTTCAAAGAATTCTTAATAGTAGCAAAAAGCGAAAATATGATCGAACGAATCTAGTTTGATAAATAAAACATTGCTCTATTAATGTCTTATTTAAGAATGTTATGTTGCACAACCAGCTTGTGCCAAGCACCACGGTAATTTATAGTAACTGATGTTATAATTGATAAAATGCATTCGCTTCTTGGCGTAATAAAATGTTGTCGTTTACAATCTAAACATTCAATCAAAAAACATCATAAAACGAACAGTAATATTAAATAAAAGAATTGTGTCTCCCTCGATACTCGAGGTACTGTCGTAGGCGAAAGATTTGGATACATAAGTATTATCTAGTTCCACTATATAATTTGTCTAAGTGCACGCCTAAACTGATGACGTTCGTATAAATACCATAAGTCAACGATCGGAATAAAAAAAAAACAATCATCGCCGACCAATGAAAATCAATTAATCGAGTCCAACACAAAAAATTAACGCGCGGCATAGTTTTATTGGCGCCGAGTTGATCACTGAATGCTTTAATTTAATATACGAGCATATAATGGGCCAGTTTTTCTCTGTCTCTTTTTCATCCCATGTGATAGAGCGAAAAATGTTCCTGCCTTTAAATATTCATGATTATTCTTCGGATTCCTATGCGTAGTATAGAGGATAGTTTACATTAGTATTTTTTTATGAATTGTGCTATGTGGAGCTTGTGTTAATTGAGTTAATCGATCTACAGATTCATGCTGAAAAAATTGACAAACAACTTTAATGTTAAAATAAATTGTAGGTGAAATATCACGAGATAATCTGTGGCATTTAAATCCCGTATTTTTGGATGAGAGTAAAGCATGGCTTTACTATATTTAGGTTATTTTAATATAATACAGGTTGACGAAGATTTTTATATTGAAGGGGAGAGCGAAAGGAGCGGTGGATGGTCGTGCACGATCCGGCCTTGACCGCGACCAACAGAGAGCCACGACCGCAACACACATACCTACACAAAGCACATTAATTATTTATAAGATCCAAATTAATACTAAAAGACTCGGATCGTACAAAACGCCGGAATAAATGAATAAACATCGAAACAAATTGCCTGCGACCGCGGGAGACTCCGACGGATATCAGTGGTCGAGCTTTTGAAACAATGAATGCTCTTTATCGTTTTAGGATGACTTTAGGTATCGTTTTTTTTTAATTTACGACTTTTATTTCGTGCCGCTATATGCACATTATGATCCATTTTTCGAGAAACATTTGCTGTGGTAAAAAAGCTTTAAGCTTAAAAAATGCTGCATTTCGATATTACATAGTTACGTATCAACTTTTGACTACAATTATTCTTATTCTTACTCTTATTCTTCATTACACACAAAAAATAACAAAGAAAAATATACACAAAATTAAAATATATAGCTTATGTACTCGTACAACGGTGAGCTTAACCCAGAATTAGATTTTCTTACAGCAAACCGTACTTGAGTTGCGAGATTTGCAGGAGAGGAATTAATTCCTAATATTATATAAAAAAACAACAATCTTGATGGCCTCTAAAACCTGTCAAATAATAAAATAGGTTCCATGATCCATGTTTAAAGATTTGATGAAACACTAATCCGATAAATAAAATATTTTAGATGAAATAACAATTTATAACGTCTTTTTATTATGTATTTTATACGAAATTGATGAGATCACTGATCCTTTGATGTTAGGGAACACCCGCTCCTTTAGAAAGTTTATGGAGACCTACATCACTAAAGGCTACGAAAGTAGGATTCTTGAAATGCTGCTTTTTGGAAAGTCCAACTAATGTGTGATGTGTCATCAACCGGAGGTTATATATTACAGCTACGGAGGATACACCAAGGAGTTTATTCCTTTGGGTGGAATATTGAGGCAATATCATTTGAGCACGGCTGATGGCAATAGGCTCGTCCCCTATTACATGGGACTTACTAACTGGCGATATATAAGTGTAAACTCAAACTCAAATCACTTATTTCCACTAGACCATTACGGCTTTTGAATGTCGATAAAACGAAAAAAAAAACGAAGCTACAGTCACAGACAGAAGGCATAATAACTTGAGAAAGTACTATAGTTGCCGTAGTTGTAGTACTGTACTATTAGGTATACCTCGACTGCCCAACTCTTCTGGAATTACAGGGATTATGTTCTGTTAGCATGTAGAGATAAAGGTATCTACACTGCGTGGGTTGTATGCCGCGGTTTGAATTTAGAGTCTTTAAACTTTAAATCTAACCAATAAGAACGGTCAAAACTTCTTGACTCGTCTTATATTACAATCAGGTTAAGAATTTGCATATTATTATTTAGCAATGAAAGCCTTTACGGTACTTTAATTAATCCATGATGAAACACTACATTGAAACCAAATTAATTAACAAACTTGTTTTAATGGGTCCTGATCATTTAGTAGGAAGCAATTTTGCTATATCGGTTTTGAGTAAACACACCCTGTACAATGAATAGGTATTTAGGTGATATTTATTAAGATTTCATCTATCCTATAACGGTTTAATAACTTTCAAATTAAGGGATTAAGATCCATGTTCACCGAGAAGATAACAGCCTGGTTATCTAAAAACAGCTGTCAATGTGACATGTTCCCATACAAAAATGTGTTTTAAACAGCTGTTTTTAGATAAACGTCTGTCATATTTTTGGTGAACATGGCCTAAGGAAGCTATTTAATTTACAATTCGTCAGCAATGGACTTTCAGGGAAACAGAACTGCGAATGAATAAAAGATAGCTCATAACAAGGAAATGAGATAAATCCTCATCGTTATAGCATTGTAAATAAGAAAATATACCTCATTGACAAACCGAAATTCTTGATACTTCATAATATGATAAGATTACTGTATGTACGTTAACTAGTATCGTTAACCACGCTACCCACATTCAGCACTCTTGCTCTTGGCTCAGAACACAGGGCCACTTATAGACCCATCTGCAAAATTAATTGGAACTATGCGAACGCGTCGGAATGCCTCCATAATATCTAAAAACACAAGCATACATATAAATACGCGCTTCTCTCATCGTTATGCCGTATACATATATATAGATATAAGTAGCCATTGAATCACCGGTGTAATTATAGAAGTGGGGGATTGGCTGCGATGCGGCCGCGTGCGCAAGAGATGGTTATAGTTTTCTCCGCGAGTGCGAGCGAGAGGGATGCTAACAAGAGGCTCGTTCGTCCGTTTGATCGACACCGCCGGGGCGCGGGCGCGGGAATCTGTCTGAGATGCATTCTTCTTGTAAAGTTCAACTATATATTTGGCCCGTCCCGAAGCCTGTAGTCCACATTGTACAGTTATGTACCCGTAATTGATAAGCACACGGCTTTTCCCGCGCGACAGTTTTTAGCACCTAAGTAGGTAAAGTTGAACGCAGATTAATGTAAATACTTTCAGGGAAACCGCAGTTTTCCCTCAACACGTATGCTTTGCATTAGTAAAATAACACTAATATCAAGTTACAATAACATGTCATGTGTTGTAGTCATGATTTAACACATTAATATTCTTGTGGATTTTCTTTTCGGAAAACCCGTGAACACAATGTACCTACGTACGTACAAACGTAGGATACAATGACATAATCTCGTTTGTTTACGAAAGAAAGCAAACAATATGCCTAAGTATGCCGCATTTTCCTGTTATGTATGACTTGAAATTAGCAAAATCGTACTAAATTGATAAGTTAATAAACATATTGAGCATATGGGAGCCGCAAATTGATAAGCAAATAGTTTTCCCAGATTTTTTAACATAATTTAAGAAACTGCGTTTTTTAGACTTTTTAACTACTAAAACTGAAGAAATATAATATAAATATGCAGTTGTTTGAGTTGAGTCAAAATAGTATTTCCCCAAATAGGGCCAAATATGGAGCGGCGTCGGGCCGCCATACAAAAGACTTAAACGCATTTGTGTGCATTACGAAATAGGCAGCGCTCTTATGAAAACATTTATGATTATGTTTTACAAGTATTATCTATATCTGTATTAATAAATTTAGCATTTTATTGTTTACTATTAATATTCTGTTCGAGTTATTGAAATTGCTTTGGTATAGCTTTCTTAAAAAGTGAATATACATATTATATTGTATCTTGTTTATTAAAATGGTTTTAATATTAGTTGTGATATGGATTAATATAATTTATCCTTCTCGGGTTTCACAACAGCGGATGATAGATTGTTGTTGAATCATTACATTACACATGATTATGTTAACACTTAATTACCCCCAAAAAGTAAATAAGACAAGTACCTGTTTTGACTGAGCAGTGTATATACGATCTGCTCTCATAGAAGACCCAGTCGAAGCCAGCCTCCACAGCGAGTCGCGCCAGCATGCCGTACTTGGAGCGGTCCCGGTCGCTGGTGGTGAGGTCCACGGCGCGACCCTCGTAGTGCAGCGAGTGCTCCAGGTGCGAGTTCTCCTCGTCCCAGCCCTCGATCACGCGCAGGCGCACGCCCGGCCACTGGTTCATCACGCTGATCGCTAACGTGTTCAGCTTCTCCTTGCATCTCTGGAACATTTAACTTAAAAGATCAGTCGTTGTGTTTACATGTAATCTTCAAACGGACAACGGAAACGAAACGATAAAGTGCAATGAATAGGAATGCAACATTTTGAATAACATTTACGTAAGAGAGCAAAGCACCACGATGCTAGCTAGATATATCTCAATGTACTCCTTTCATCCAAAGATTGTAGACGCCCAGACATAAACAATGATTCAACATCGTAAGCGTTTACTAAAGCTCTCAGAGTTTACAGTATTCAAAGGAACGTGAATGTTAGTGCATATTGTAACAATTCAAGCCCCACGTGTTAACAGCCCTCGGCAAACATCATGATATCTAATATTTACATCGCAATTCGCGTCGACCACCTAAAAGGTCCGTAAGTGGAGTGCGCACTCCATGCACCTCTAAGAAACAATATCGACGCTCTAAAGACATGCGAAACTTTTTGTTTACACCTACTAAAGAAAATACCAATAGATGTGCTAACAAATCGACAAACGCCGCCGCCCCAACACCAACGCCTCACAACACAGGATGTCGGACGTTTGTCGTCAAAGAATAAATCAAATTACACACGCTGCACAAAAGGATCCACACGGATTTGTTTGTGGACCAGCTCCGCGGGACGAATGAGGGAAATGTCAAAATATTTATAAAGAAATGCGGACAAAGCTCGGCGCACCGCGTGGCGGCTTTGTCGCGCGATGTCAACTCACTCTATGCAGATTTCAATAAGAAAAAATTTGGAGATTGACGTAACGAATCGAGGCTAGGAACCGGGCCGGGCGCCCCGCCTGGCCGGTGTATTCGGCCACATTCATGCGACAGATAGTTTGAAGCACCGTATATAATTACTTCTACGAACGTTTCAACCGCCTAATAAAGAGTTGCGAGAACTGCGACATATTTAGCATCGTCCACGATGCTTTTATTTTTTGGCATTTCACGGCATCAAAATTCCTCATGTAAGAGGGTTTCTTTTGTTGCCGTAAGCGATTATTTTATAAGATAATTGTCTTGGTTAATAAGCTTATCTTTAGCAAAGTATGTGTGTATCAGAGAGACGAAGACATCGTCGTGAAATGCGGCGGGGTGAGGACAGAGGGGTGACGGGGAGGGGTCGGTGCTGCACGCTCAGGAAGCTCAGTGTTTGCTTCTCCGCAGACGTCTCGGTCCGCACTAAAACAATCGAATGCTAAATGCTTGTACAAACACTTGCTGCATTTAAACGTGGGAACACATCGGTGGCGCAATTAAGCATCTCTCACCATCGCAACACCAACATTCTTTCTCTGACAACCTTCCATAACATGAGTTAAATTTCTGTAGAAGGTATTTTGTCAATAAATCTGTTTTCATTTAAATTAGTGGGTCATTTCCAACACTATTAAACTGCTCATTCCTAACATAATGGTCACCTTTGTATGAAACTATAGGCAGGTATCGATTTGTGCATTCATATATCAAGAAGTAGACGGAGCAGACGGCAGACCTCATATGGGCACGGAGGGGCGAGGCGACGTGGCAGGCTCGATAGGCTATTATAAATTCATTATGCATATTTTTAGTAAACAAGCTGTCGATCACAATGCTCACGCGCAGCGGGGAGCCCTGCCTCCGACACCTCGCCCTGTCCCGGTCGATACCTACATACCCTAATATTACGATTATGATCAACTCGGTATGCATCTACGTATGTATACATGAAGTTACAGCTCCAATAAGATTCGAATATTAAACCAGTTTTTACGACCGAGTCAATTTACGTAAATTTATTTTCGCAAATTATCAAATTACACCACATCAAAAGCTCATATTCAATTATATTGATTAACAAAAAATATAACAAGCGTATCGAATACCTAAGGTCAAGTTTTGAAGCGAAACTCCAAGCTACCTGAACCGGTGGCGACCGAAGCACTTGCGGACGCATAATGAAGGCCGCTCGATGGAACTGAGGTAAAAATGGAATAAAAACTCTCAGGATCATCGCACTGAAACAGCGGCTGCAGTAACGTGAGAACGCGAGTGCTGTCTGCAGCCCGCGCCGCGCAAGCGTACGCACGAATTATTAGATACTAACACACTCTCAATACACCTTGAACCAATACAATGCACATAAAATATTATTTCGCTGAAACTCCTATCTCTCATATTATTATCTAAATGGTTCTCCCATACAAGCGGTCGCCATGGTGCGGCACCATTCGCCACCTCGTCCTAGCTCGGACTTGCCGCTAATTTATAACCACCTCCCTCCGCGACCATAACAATATATTAGGATAATTAAATGGCTCTTTACATTCCTTAACACATAGTTTTTTCTACAAGGCCACTGGAGTCGAAAAGCCGACCAATGCTGACTGGTTTTTGATGTCCCGTTTTTTGTCTTTTTGTGGAAACCACAACAAATAGTTTAAGGGCATTTTTTTTTGTAATGCCGACCGTTCATTTTGTTCACGCGAACCCAAAAGATTTCTACGCGAGGGTGTTGGGTAAGGGTTCACGTAGACAAGTTACCTGTATCTCTAAGTATGAATGCGTACAGCTAACTTTTAAAGCCATCCTATAAGCATTATAAGTAAATTGATTGCCTGTATTAACCAAAACATTAACAATGTAAACATTTTAAAAGTGTAAACATTCAAATTTAGTGACGGACAGAGTACATTTATTATTGTTGCCAGATTTGTTTTGTCCGCCCGACGACTTAAACGGCACACAAAATCATTTAAGCTAAAATAAGACCACTTAATGCTCGATTTTTATAGCCTGCCTTATTTCCCATCATACTAAGGTACCTGCAGAAATGACGCGTTCCAAAAACGTATGTCTGAGTCAAAGCTAAATAACATTTTCGACGCTGCAAAGTACAAATTAGTCGGCAAAATATCCCTTGTATCAGACTAACACCTTGTCTTTATGGCAATGAAATATTTTTTTCGGATTGGTGGATGGTAGTGCTGGGAGGGACCATGAATGATTTCTCACAGATCGTTTTGTTCAGTCACAAATAGTCAGAGAAACCGCAACGTGTGAATCACTAGCCCAGGCGGCCATTTTGTTTTTTTTGTTTTTTATAACCTGTATTAGATTGACTACGTAATTATATAGCACAGCCTCGGCCCGATGTTGCAGACCACGGATTGTGTTGATTACTCCGCCAATTACTTACTGTCTTATTTATTTATTAGAAGTCTAATTAATTCTGTAAGTAACCGCTATTCGTGCGTGAAGATTCTTGACAGTATTATCGGTCACATGGCTAGTCGTTGCCGTGTGTGCATGTAAATACTACAAATATTAGCTGACCATAATTCCTAGTGTCGTACTAGCTGTCGAACACATCATAAATATGCATCGTGTGGGTGCATCACCTGTCTGTCATGTTCAAAGCCCTTTAATGTTTGTCCACGAAAAATATCACCCTTTGTTGTCTTAATGCGGCTGTCGTCAGTGCAATGCGCGGCCGAGGCGCGGTAACACATTCACTCATGGGCTCGTCTCTAACGAAATGTTGCCAGCCATAATCGCCTCAACTCGTTAGCAAATTCTATTTGTGAGCAATAACTCATCATGTCATGAGTGGTTCTTTAACGTTTATCTCTCTCTTGCTTCAGGCGAGATACAATCGTTAACAACAACTTTAAGTCTGTAATGTCCAACTTCAATAAATAATTTAGACTGCAACAGTAAGCGTCATGAAGAAAACAAATCTTATTTAACAAGATTTTAACCAAATCCCAAATCTATGATCAATTAAGGATTCAAACAAATATGGCTTAAACACACTTCTACTCATTTCTGAGAGCTTTTTTCCCATTGAGGGCTATATTCCATATGTAAAGGCGTGCTAACGAATACAGTCCACAAGGCTTTTAAGGAGACGCGGGCGCCTTTCACTATGTTGGAAAAAAACTTTTGAAACAAGACACCGATATGCGGTGTTTGCTTGGGCCACAGACCTCTGTTAATGAAACGTTACACTTCATTCACTCAACTGGAGCAAGTGTCTTACCAGATACAACCAAGTTTACTTTTGTACCTGTCTCAGAATACACTGAATAACAAATTAATAACATCACCATTTGCTTACAAGCCGTTGTCATACGTGTTACATTATAACTAGCTGCATTCCCTCCACGAGGAATGTGTATTGGCTTTGTGATTAACATAATGTTCCTTTCAATTCACATGTGTGTTTCGTAAATCTTAAAATCTTCATTGAGGAAAAGCACCAAGTGGTTGACAATGGGCCATCTTATTTACAAATAATTTGTTCCAGTTACCCTTCTTTACCCCTGGGGCCGATCTGTTAAGTTCTGTTTTATATTACGTTATTGTATGTTTACAGTTGTTAATACCCAGGAGACGGATGTAATACCATAATTTATATTATTGTGATCGCTAAGTCTGGCTGACGCGAGGTCAATGGCGGAGTCAATGAGAGCATGCCCAGTTGTTGCAAGTCATCCGAGTGAGCGATGGAATCCACGCTTCCGACATCGATCAACTTGTATTTATCCTTTGTTTCCACCGTTCTCTTTGCATAGTGAATCTAATATAACATGGTTTTAAAATTGTTGCTAAAGCGGTGAGAGTTAAAGATAGATTTGAAGAAGAATAAGCAACTAACTAAAGGTAAACAAGTTCAATTATTTGGCAACCTACCGCTGGTTCTTTATTAGATTTTTATAAACATGAATAATTACCCTCCACTCTAGTGAAACTTATAACTATTTACATGAGAGATATACGTGATTTTAATAAGGTGTGCCTGCAGCTATTAGGTTATGCGTTTCTTATAGGTTCTGCTTAGCTTATAAACAAGCAACATCGTTATGAGAAAATATAAATCATCAGTTTACAACTGAAAGGGATTAGAAGTAGCTCATAACTGCGCACTCGCTTACCGCTACATCGTCGTAAATACCCATATTCGCTAAATCGCGGAAGGCTATAAACATTAACCGGCGTATCGCGCTAATTTCCAGCGTCAACCCTCGTCGACTCGATAACTGCTGTTGATCGATTTGCATCCGTAATTACGTCACTTTTAGCGAGCAGGTGATGAAAACGCGACAAGTACGTGATTGCAGGAGGCGATCCCGCCCCTTCCGACGCGACCGGTTCCGAGCTTTTAACTTAGCGCTGCGCCGCCGCCGCTACCTCCACTATCATATGATCGCTGTCAGAGGTCTAATGGATAAAACTAAGTAAGTATTCGATACTTTACTCTAATATCTCACATTTTCACTCAAATAAATGCCCTAGTATATAAACATCCAAAATCTCCAAACAAAATAATGCTCAGTGTCTTCAGCTAACTTCAAAGCTCAATCTAAAACATAAACATTAAAAGCGGATTCCCGGCGCATCTCTGTTATCGAAATGAGTTATTGATTTATCAGTACATCAAAACTTGATAATTCTGCTTGTCGCGTCGGATTTGGTACGCGCCGATGCGCGGCTCACGCATAATCTCCGCGGTACGGTCTGCCGCTATGATTCACACCTAACAACCTATTCTCATCGAGATCTCAACTTCAAAGAAAAATAAACCATCTTTGTTACACCATTGACGAGCAATCGCCTCTCTCATTGTTTATCCCTCGGCCCAAAGCGAGGTGAGCACATCACGTGGGTGTTAAGTAAACAGCGCACACGTATCACACTATACGTCCTCTTTTGCTGACGGTCCCGAGGAGCCTCTTGATAATATTTTATAAGACAAATAACCCGATAAAGATGTTTTGACGTGAACCCGTGTTCATCGCTCACACTAAAATGCGTCCAGTGAACAAGTATAATAAAATATTTATTTACAATTTTGTGCTTTGGGTAGAAAAGAAATAAAAGTTCTAATTTAGTGTCAACTTTATTGGTGGCGAGCGAAGCGTTAAGGCGATCCGTCGAATGTTTAAATGCGTTGACAGGACTTAAGGCGGTGGACTTCACGTAGATCCATTAGCATTGTTTTAAAGGATTAGAGCGGCGCTTACCAGACACATTGTGGGGCGATGTGTCGCTTGACACGCATATTTTTATGACACATGTCTTTTTCTTTCAAAATAATCAGTGTGAAACGACTACTGTATCTAATGTGCTGATAAGTCATTATCTTTTGTTGCTTTGTTTTGATATTTAAAAAAACTTGTTGAACTAGTCCTTTTACTACCAGGAGGTAAATTATCAGTGCCGATATAAAATGGCATACCTATATTTCTGAATCTGGGCGCTTTGACCGCTGTCGTGTCAGACTGGCGTCCGCGGTTAGTGTCGTATTACACAAAAGATCGAACGTTTTTAGATTGTTTTGGGTCGAAATAAAAACCGATGTCTCCGACAATTTTACAAAATTACCCGACGACAGAGGGTTTTCGTTTTTTCAAATAAAACCTTGCAACATTAATCTGTCGTCCAACTACAATTATAAACCTTAAATAGAAACAAAAGGATTCCAATTTGCTTTTCGATCTGTAAAACATATCTTGGCAGAGTTTCACGGAATATTGGTTTACATGTTGTAGTAACGCGCATCAAATCTATTGATGATTTATCGAAGAGACAATTTGACGTGGGACTAAGATGTTGCGGTTGTTTCCACATCACCACGTGCGTGGAATTCAGCGACAACGGTCGTAAAACACTTTAAATAGACAGCTTTATAGAAACTTAACGAACATTATTGAAATATTATTCTAATATGATGACGCATTATCGCAACATGATTCATTTGGTTTTTGTAGGACATGTCACAGCCTCACAGGACCTCCGAATGGTTATCATAAAGAGCGAGAGATAATTCGTTCGAGAGTCGCGTGTTGTTATTTATTTTGAGGTAGTAACTGTTTTTATCAATGGGCGTCCATTAGATGAGGCTTTTGTGTGCGCTGGCGCGAGGGCGTGAGAATAGCTGAGCGGGACATAACTTTTTGATTGCATATAACCTTTTTAATGTGTCACTTCTACGCGCCGTGGAGGTTTACGTTCATGATTTAGCTTTCCTAGGCCTGTTTTGCGGTATCGACAACTTTACGTTACGAAGAATTTCATTTATAAGTGATTTAATTATATATACCTACAATTAGGGCCTTAATTGGCTGCGGTTATGATTTTCACTGCTAAAGTCGTTGAAAATGCAGTCACTTAACGCGAACTTACAGTAAATAGAAAATATTTCATAAATAACAAACATTAACTCGATCAGGTGGCATGACCGAGAATTAATGCGGCTTATCTTGTGAACAATGCATAGGTACGGTGGAACATCAGTCAAATGTCACTGTGAGCAAGCGAGAAGCGGTCGCACGATTTATTAATTTAGTAGATATAAACATTTACGTTTCTTAAACCAGTTTAATGTTGAGCACAATTTAAAATAAAGCGATATGAACGACCTCGCAAAAATAATTCGGCACCATCAAACGCGTCGTTGGAAAATTAATTATCAATTTGTCGTGGGTGCCAGGGCGACATAAATCGATCGGGTGTATCTGCCTCCAGCCACATTAGCCACGCTCCAACATGAGATAAGGATAACAAATGCTCAGTTTAATGTTATCTCGACATCGCGGACATGAGAGAGCTTTTTGCCACCACATCCTTCGACCTTCTTGAGTTTGGACCTTCGATATCTTTAATAAATTCATGCTTGTGTACCAAGAAAAATATTTGTTTCATTTGTAACCGTTATCTTTGGTTTTATGGCTATGTAGGTTTCTTTTGTTTGGCCGTTTTCTCAAATGGGTATTTGTAATGTGTGTAACATACATTTGTGTGTTAGAGACTTGCCCACAAAAACATGCTAATCACTTTGACATTAAGTAGTCTGCGGCTAGTTGACACGAAGTCACGAAGCGGTCCTTCATTTCCACAAGCGCTACATTTGCGGCCGCACCGTCTGTTTCCAAGTCATCAAACAAAACTTATATTATATAGCATGATGGTTTTATTTTCCATCTGAAGCTATTTTGATTTATTGAAGTATATAGTTGTTGTAAACCAGTTTCACTTAATTCGACGGTAGCATCAAGCTTTGCTACGCGCGCTACGTAAAAGCTCTGCGCGTCATCGGCTACATCAAAAATCGTTTTATTCTTGAACTTATCTATCCAAGAGTATTCCTATCCATAAAATATACATACATACATACCCATTACAAGTTTCCGTTGAGTTTGACTTATTTTATTAGTTGCAATAAATAGGACGTTTAGTATTCATATTCTGCTATAAACGATTACCTGTGAGGCAAACGCATTAAAGGGATAAAAAATTGCATACATACATTAACCGGTTATTATATACGCCCATAATATATCGAGTGCGAAGTGTTGAAAAATGGAAAATTTATGTAAGCTTAGTTCTAGCTTAACTCAACTTAGTTGCGACAGAATTGCGAATAAAGTTAAACTTTACATACGCAACTAATTTGCTGTTTATAAACTCATGATGGTTTGATGCTTGTATTTCATATTTTTGAAAAGTAATTTTGTCAGAAAAATATGTGGCCGGTAGATAGTTTAGTTATTTAACTAACAAATAAGTTCAAATTGTTGGTCGAGATCTTTGACCAAAGTTCAGAGCTAGAATAAAAATACAAACTTAACATAGACTTCATAAATGTTTTGTGTTGTTCAACTTGTCAGAAAAATAATATAGAACAGTAATGACCGGCAAAGCAACGCTATAGAAAAGCACAATTCCTGAAAACAGCTTAAAGTGTAGCGATAATCACTCAAAACATCTACCATCGCATTAAGTATCCATCCTGTATAGCTACAGCCTTAAAGTAACCTACATAGCTAACCACAAACGTTAGGTGTATAGTATCCAAGGGTATCATGGGGAGTTACTCATATTCAATATAAAAGAGCGACCTTTTTCAGCCGCAGCTAGGGTATAATTATCAAGCCACGGGCGCATGCGAAATTGGGGTCTCACCTCGAGTCGGCGGTCATAAATAAAGTAAAATGACCGACGCCGGTGGGAGGAACTTTGCGTTAATGAATAAGCTGCCCGGCCCGGCCAGCCGGCCCGGAGCACCGCGATCATCGGGAAACCCGCCCGGCTTCATCGTTTCTATTGGTCATAATCATGCCTTACCTACACGAAATTCCTCAGAGATCAGAAGGTATGTATAGATGACGTGGTAACACACATAATAACTTCGTATAAAATCTCAGTTTCCCCTCGGTTCGGTATCCGCTTCTCCAGTGCACTGCGTCGGAACTCGATATCATTATTAACGCCCGATTGTGGTATGGAAAGCATCAATTTATCTCACTTACAAAGACTCATTCAATTTATCTTCCAAGTGATCGGATACACAATTGTAAATAAATGTTAAAAATTACCCAACAAGAAACACTAATTTGAATATGAATAGTTAGGCGCCATGTAGGCAGGTACATGAAAAAACCGGCCCGAAATAATAATGGTAGACAAATGTCCTCCTTAGAGAACACAATGAACGGCTTTTGAGCGATCAATCCACTTTTAAGACATGCTAATTTGAAAGTCTAGAGCGCTTTATAACTATTTAGGGTCATAATGGACTGCATATATGAATAAGAACGAGCTCTTATGATCCTACTAGAAAAGTTTACTACCTTTCAGTCGGCCCATTTTAGTTTTTGAGCCTTGAGAAAACAAGTTTGGCTTCACGTATAAGGAACTCTGTCGTTAACATTTGAGTCCTTATCTACTGTAATTTACTTCAACACTATTCATCACAGAATGAAGTATCACTATGCAGGTTGATAATTGACAAGCTATCATTAAAACATTTGGAACAAATGAGTAGAAAATAAAGTAGAACATGTGACGGTTGTCGGTTGTCGTGACGACGCGCGACGCTTACGACATGCGACAGACGGGTCGCAGTAGTCGCAGGCAGGTAGGTCGGGAGGCAGCTATTATTTAAATTAATTGGACATAAAACGACGACGGCGACACAAAAGCGTGTCGCCTGAACAGCCGGGTCGCGGACCGCTTGCGCCGAGACTCGTGATAAATCAAACATTCACCATTAACTTTTTCATGATCACATTAATGTTGAATATGTATGTGTTTTCAAGTCCGAGGAGATATTTTCTTACGTCTTTTCATTTAGAGTTCCTTAGAGCGTGCAGGCGTAGAGTTAAGGAGGAAATTCCTTTGTAGCGCTGATTTTATGTATTTGTAAGTAGTGCAGTAAAGTAAGAAGTAATTATTTAAATATCTTCCGAGTGCTACGCCATCACTATTTCGTAGCACTTTTGTTTTTTTAGCATTTGCTTTTGTTTTCTTCATTATTTATGAAAAAAATTGTTTTCGTAACTAACGCCGTTAATTTAGGAACATTTTGAAAGATCCTGCGCCTAGCGGCTAATGTCGTAGGCTGCAGCGGTGGCGAGGTGCGCGCGCGCCGGTCCCGCGTGCGATCGTTATCAGACGTCGCCGTGTCGACTTCACAATGCCATCTTTTGTGTTCCGACGCGATAATTTATTGCCACCAAACACTGCGCCTGCGCTTACAAACCGACCGAGATAATTCTGCGATTTCAAATTTAATTCAACCACGCCTTAGGATTTGATACCCAACGTCGCATCTTCGTGCAAATAAGTATTACTGATAAATGGTAGTTTTTTTGACAACGAATTGTTGGTAATCTTTGTTTATGTTATGCAAAAACAAATGGTGTTGCAACTGCAGCCTTTAAATGTGTAAAATGGCAATGCCCTTTGAAAATTCCTTATTTATTTTACGAAATCATTCTCATATGCAAAACAATGTTGTAAGGTTGCTAGGTTTATTGTAAATCATGTAGTGACCACTCCTGAACCGCGTCAGGTGATAATTATAGTTAGCTATTGTAGTATTTGTAGTCGTCTTGTCTCCTTAAACCTCGAGAACTTTAGCCGAAGCAATTAACTTAGTCAACAATAAATATGTCCTTACGAAGTTACATAATGCCAAGATGCTAGTTCATTGACGCAATAATTCTGCTCGCTAAATATTTTGTATTGTATTACCTAGCAAATGTAGGTAAAATCTAGTACTAGAAGGTACCCAGGTACACCATTATCTTTGGTTACGCAAACCTTTACGACTGTGCTAATTAGGCAATTTAGTTTCTAAACACAAAGAACACTAATTATGTCTTAAAATCATACGAATACATTTACTATAATAATATCGACATGTCAAAAGCGAATTATTTTCAATTACTTGTAAGGATTAGGTATCTACTATACATTTCAGTTAATGAACTAGTGTTGTTCGTTTTTACCGCTTTTGATATACTGTATAAAGGGTGTAAAACACCTCTTAACGAATACGAAAGGCACTTGTTCTCCTCGTTATTCTGATCATTTTTTGGTTCTACACCATACCTGGGAAACTTCTAGTTACGGAGATATTGGGGGTCAAAGTTGCAAGATTTTGACAAGTTTCATATTATAGCATGATGTTAAATATATCTACGACCCCCGTAGTATTCAATCAATCCATCCGCACAATGAGTAATTTACATTAAATTATATAATTGAGTGCGTTACATTAAATTATACCAAAAAAGGTGATAAAAAAAAAAGTTATTTCCCAGCAATATTTTTTGCGTAAAGTTACTTAGTTTGATGTACACAATGCTTGGCTTCATGATGAGGTAATTTACACCCTGTATTTTCATGTTGGAATACTGAAAATTTTAATAGTACTGTTTTTGTTTGGAATTCTGTCGAAAGTATTTATTTCAATATAAGCCAACATGAGCCATATTTAACAAGATATATAATTAATTATCTCGTGAGGTATGTAACCTGTTCACAGAACTCTTGGATGAAGATACCAAGTTAAAACAGAAATAGATGGAACTAGAAGAAGCCTTGATTTCTAATGGCGAGTTAAAGAAGCAGTGTCGGACGATATGCTTTGAAGTACTTTGAACATTACCAGATATCTGCGAGAGCATTTCAGGTCAACGCATCGCGCATTTTAATAGTTATGACCGGTGCACCGACCGTAGTATTAAAACAATGACCAATAACTTTGTATTTACGTATTATTGGGAATTACAAATAGCTTGCAACTGCGCCGCTTTGTCTCCCTCGCAAAATATTCGCATCTTCTACAGTAACAAAATTGAAACCGAAGAAAACTATCCCACGCTATATTTTTATTTGAAAAAAAAAAACAAAAGAGGCGAGACCCTTGGTTTATGAATTGATGTTATCATTTGCAAAGAAGGAAGTTCAACTTTCCCGCGACAGTTTCAATAACAATAAAACACAATCACGACTCCGTGGAGTGTGCCTTATCGGAGGCACGAAGTCGATCGTTCATAGTCAAAATAATGACGTGAACATACTGGCCGCGGGGTTACAATTATACCCATTAGTTTATTAATCGCGAACGTACCGAAGCATTGTTCCGCCGGGGACAATCGTCGCTAGACCAAATAACGTCGGCTCAGCTTACCTAAATACAACAACGGAAAGAAAAAAATCCAGAGCATTAAAAGTATTACGTTTCACATTTGTACGTCATTACCATTTCAAGGTAAATCAATTTAAAACATGTACTAACTGGTTAAAGATTTCAGGAAGTATGTAGGTACTCGTTCGGTCGCCCTCTGTAAGTGTTATGGTTTAGACTAGCAGAAAATACAAGTGCCTAATTGTTTTCAGTAGGAACAATGCGCAAGAAATGAAATACATCAAAATCTAGTCGAAAGGTAAGATGTAAATAATGCACAATATCAAAAAGGAAGAATGCGTGTTGAATCTCAAAATGAGTGAGACTCACAGGCATATTTATGATGAGAGTGAGTAGGACAGGAATACAAACCGCGTGAGAACAAATCGCATGCGGTTGAGGCTTCACATGCGCCAACCACGAACCTATAAATACAGCCAACGTTACAATACGAATGCCTTTCTATTGCACGGTAGTTCGTAAATAAGAGTTACGTCAAATGCGCAGTCTTATATCAATACATTCACGCTTAGCCCACTCAGTGGCGATTTATACGGATGTCACAGGTTAATGTACATTCAATCTTAAATAAGGGGCGCTATCCTCATTGAATTTGCTAATACTGGGAAGGTACATCGTTTCAACAACGAAGTCTTTTAGACTTATATACCAACAGGTGGAGTATATAAAGAGATGGCCACATAGGACCGCAGGTGAATTGCAACAACTAAGTAGGTACCAGCGACTATTAGTGGCATCAGCTGATTTCATCACAATAACGAGTTGTTTCACCATCAGGTTTTAGCGACCAATTGTAATGAACCTTCCGTGCAGATAGCCAAACAAGCGCGTATCTCACCTCTAAACGAACAATCCTGTAGCCCGATAGTTTTCACTAATAAAGTACCATCGCTTTACCCATTGTTCAGTGTCGCGTATACAATTCCAGTTCAAATTTATAGATAGTTTCATTAAGGACTGCCTCGGATCGTCTAGCGGCCGTGAGCGCGACTGCGTAGCATGAGGTCATGGCTTCGATTCCCATGTCGGGCAAAGTGTTATTAGGTTTTTCCATCAGGTATTTCTCAGTAGCAGCCATGGAGTGTGGATTTGCTCCCGGTTGATGGTAATAGGGGAGCCTTCCCCTATTACATGGGACTGAAATATAACTTGCGAAATGTGTGTACTATTAATCTGCGATTACAGGCTTGTTTGTTTTATTGTGTTCATTTAGTAAAAGCTTTCCCTACATAACTAATTCCATTACATAGGTACTTGTTCCGAAACATTTTCTGGTGCGGCTCATAAACGCATGTAGCATACGAAGACTCGCATCAATGCCTTCCCATATAAACAACAAACCTATAAAGAAAACCAATTCCATGCTCGTGAAGCCTTTTTAACAACAAACGAAAATGTTAAAAGTGAAATTGAATGATTTTATGATAATTGAAATTAAATGTTTAATGGCGCAGCCTGCAGGGCGCAGTCGTTTGCCACACCAATTGAAATTCCAAATGAAAACTTGGCGAAACAAATTTTCCGATCGCGTAAACAGTTGATCAGAAGTGGGGTAAGCGATATACAAGACGAATATTTATGTAAGTATGTATTTACAAACAAAAAAGTATATAATGTAGTATATAAATTATCTAGTGTCCACGACACAAGCTTTGCTTAGTGTGGCACTAGGTGGCGCTGTGTGTTAATGTTTAGCGATATTTATTTATTTAATACGGCGAACATTCCTGAAATTAAGAACATATGTGTGATTCATGTCGGGAAACGGCCAAGCATTCTTAGCAAGTAGTAAAAGTGTAATGAACGAAGTAGTGGGTGGCAACACTGAGTCGTACGTATACTATCGAGATAGTTATTCGTCAGCAAATATTGCCCATAAAATGTTCTCTCGTGCTTCCCTTGAACTCGACCACAACCATGTGTAGTGTTCACGGCCGCTATCAGCGCACATTCGTAACATTTTGACTGCCGTGTAAGAAATAATTAACATTATATAATTATTTATAAGGACACTTAAACCTGACATAACAAATTCTGTATTACAAGCTGATATGACGCATAAAAGTTATAAATTCTTCAAATTGATTAAGTTGGGTTATTTGCCTTGCTAGTGCCAATTTCAACGGTAGTGTTCGTAAAAAAGGTAATCGTTAAGTCATTTGATCATATTGTTCTGTAAATCTGTTCTTAAATTATCTATTTGTATAAGATTATGGCAAAAAAATATACAAATATTACTCATAATTCCTGTTACCAATATAGGATGTTGATAAAAGCTTGTACAAACTTACCATATGTGCGAATATAAATTACGATACGATAGAGTAAACAATTTGATTCCAGTAAAGCCGTGCCCTCGATCGATTTCAGCGAAGGGTTTTCCTTATTCCATAGAAAATGACAATGCAAGCGTTCATTTGTTTCGACATAGTGATAAATCACTTGTTGCATTTCTTTTATTTACAATCAGAACTTCACACACCTACGTTCTAACGGTAATACAACTTTGACATGACTCAATAACATTCTGAATACTACCTCATTTCCATATCTATTTCACATTTAAATAATCGTTACGTCGAACCGCACTATCGATAGTGAAAGTTATCTATTTTTTGCAAGACATTTGATATGATATACAACAGCAAATACATAATTTACTATGATAATTTCTCGCTGAGACAAAGCATGATTCACGAGCGGGATGTTACTGCTCCGAGATGGTTACAATAACAACCGGCACGCTCACTCACATTCGCACATTCTCGCGAATTGACTTCAAGAAACTAACACAAGAATGCACTTTACCTTCCGACGAGGTCTCAATCGGTAATTTTTTATATGTTATTACGGACGGACCACTGCGATATACATGACACTCGACATGGCGAGATTAATTCCCGATGTGGCAGATTGTCACTATAATTTATGATCGACCATTGTCTCTTAACTGACGTCATTTTATGCAAGACGTTGCCATCTGATTAACGTGCATTGTTAAAAATATATTTTCAAAGTAAATATTTTAGGGTTGATTGAACAATAAAAGGGTCTTGAATATTAAGGAAGTAATAAGTTATGAGCTTTTTGCGTTTCGGTAAGTAGTAAAAACAACTCGGCAAAAGAGAAATATGTGCCAAAAACAAAGTAAACAGCTAGACGCGGCGAGTGCGGCGACAGTGGGACGGTTGGTGGCGACCACAGCGCGGTTGAGTGCGCCGCGCGTGCTGACCGCCGCGTTGTCGTCGGCTTGTCATACAAACTGGTGACCGCTGCGATCTTCTTGTGTTTCAGCTGACCGCAACGGACCTCAGTCAACGACCCCGACACACCCTGACCATCACAATTTGTCGCATACAATCAAAAACATTTACAGGCGTTAAATCGTCTCTTAAACGGTCCTATAAAGCAGATGTAAAGCGGTCGTAAAATCGTTAGTGCACTTTGTGGAATTGTCGAAGTATAGGTGTTAGGCAGAACAAAAATAATAATGTGCAAATGCCTCATTACGCCTTCTTAATAAATTTCACATTAATGACGTGTTGAACCGTTCCGACAGTTGTATATTTGCCTTTTCATGGAATCTAAATTTGATGTTAAACAGAAGTGAAAGCTGATACCTGAAGTATAATATCAGTGCCAGGAATCTAATACATTCTCACGTTAAATATTTAACATTTTTGTGTATGTACGGATGTTATTTAGATATGTCAGTATATGTATATTAGATATGCCTGCGACGTCTTGAATAGTCATATTTAAGCGTTAAGTATGCGTGTCTTTAGGGGGCTGTCAGTATCACAAAGGTCTGTCCGCCAGAACACGGCTGGGTGGAGCTAATAAACTATTTGAGTAGAGACCGTGTGTTGACACTGGCGTTTCACACCTGAACAATGCTCCTCGTTTGCATTAATGTAAATTAGGTTAGGCCGCCCGCCGCCGCCGCGCCTACGTTCAATTAGATGTACCCTAAAGTAGCGCATGTGTGCATGTGTAAACGCAGCTAATAACGTGTACCTACTGAAACACGTGTGTATTGAGCCGCACGAATATGTAACCTGATGTGCGAGGCAATGCGCAAGAGTACCGACACTTCCAAGGTTCATTGTCAGAGACGGCATCAGAAAGAGCTTGCAACAGATGCAGTTCCTCCATTTGCAATATAGAAAGTTTCTATATCGTTAACTGGAAGTATTTCTGCTAATCATTTCCAAAAGCGCATCTGAAGGCAACAGTTATATTCTGGTTCTGACCTAGTGAAATAACTTGCCGTAGGTCGGAACCAGAATATATTTCAGTTGATTTCTTGCTTCTCACTGAAATCTGTTTACAACGGCGTTTTCAAGGAATAAAGTAAGAATGAGCTTTTCAAATCCAAAATGACCTCCAGGGAAAACAAAAAACAGAACTGATGAAAACATCCTGAAAACACCTACTCAAAATAATTGAGAAAAAAAACAGCGACAAATGTCACAATGTCATCTGGTTAAATATAGGACAGAATTTGAAATAAATAAGATAACAATACTTATGACTATTAAAAAATAACTAGCTAAAAATAGTTTGTTCTCAAACTCGGAGCGAGTTGGAGGCCGGGTGCGGCTACGGTGTCAAAGACTGGCAACTTCTGTTCATCGTCCGTCAGCGATGCGCCGGCGCGCCGTGTTCACGTAAACAACGGCCGGCGCGAGCAGCCAAACGATATTCCGCGTAACCAGTACCACTTCGTATAGCACTCTAAACTAAATACACTCGACCTACTCTGCAATTTATTGGGAAGTTTCAGGAGTAAAAACACAGCCTTCCAATAAATCAAGTTTATTCACTTTATTCACTTTACAATATTTTCAAAACGATTTCTAGTGTAGCTTTAATATGTCTCAACTAAAACCGACTGTTCAGTGCGAACGCTAAGAGTAGTCTGCCTCGAAAGTCCACACTCCCTCTAAAAGTAACTTATTAAAAGTGGGGGCGGACTATCACCTGATTCTATTTAAATTTAAAAGACGTTACACCGACTAGTCAAAACAAGTAAGTCATCTTACTTGTTTTATATTGTAAATAATTATTATTGTATTTTTGATCGTTTAAATAGTTAGAAGTGAAATAACTAAGTGTAATTAAAAATATGATTTAAATGATGCATAATCGCAAATTGAAAGTTGTTAGACTGATCAAACGAAACAAGTAGGTTGATTATTATAAACAATTAAAGTAAATTATAACTAGATAAGTACATGTTATTTATTACCAATATAATAATGCTTACAGCTCGGCCATCCTGTTCAAAGCAAGCCCCGTTGCTTTTGATTTTACATATTGAAACTTTAATTGGTAGTAAATAAAATGTATTTTTTTTTTAAATATGAAACATTCACAAACTCGTTTAACTTCGACTATAGTATAAAATAAAATCTTACCGATTAAAATATATCAATATTCATATAATTATTTCATATTATTTATATAGTTTAAGGTTTAATGAGAATTATAAATCTAACAGCTAGTTAATATAATGCAGTGTTTCTATTATAATATTATCAATCAACGGCTATACTAAAATTAAAATACATTATATTTAATTTATACAGTATCAATTTCATTTTCATTATTATCAGTATCATCATCTGTAGCAATATCCCTATCGAAACTCAACCATGGTTGTATTTTATCAATAGCAACAACATTTTCGTAACGCTTACCCTGCTTTCGAGTGAGAGGAGTATCCTCTATAAGAAACCTATCATTCGGGAGCATTTTTACTATACGGTATGGGCCTTGATACTTATTTACTAACTTTTGAGATCTACCGTCATGTGGTACTTGCCTTTCAACCCTAATTAAATCGCCTTCCGAATATAGTGTAGCCACTTTCCTTTTTTTATTGAATCTTTCAGAATCCTTAACCTGCTGTTCTTTAATAAGGTCACTGGCTTTCTCCCTAATAACCGTTAATTCTTCAGGGCTGTTAACGTTTAAAGTTTCATTGATAACGTCACTTAAAATACCCTGAGAGCGGCTGGTAATATTAAATCCAAATAGCAATTCAGATGGGCTTTTCCCCGTCGTCTTATGGGTGTTCGTGTTCAAACCTACCTGAATATCCGCAACGTGGTCGTCCCAGGATTTTTCATCCTGGCCATGACATGATGTTGATAAAGCGTCAAGAATGGTTCTATTGAACCTCTCGACTTGGCCGTTGGCCCTGGGTGTCGCGACGGCATTTTCAATGTGTTTTATCCCATACGAGGAGACAAATGACTTAAATGTTTTACTGGTAAAACTAGTTCCTTTGTCAGTAATTAACCGCGACGGGACCCCGAAATAGCTAATGTGATCCTTTAACACTTTGACACTAGTGACCGATTTAGTGTTCTTTACCGGAGTCATATTAATATATTTGGTAAACCCATCGATTATTACAAGTAAATAACAATTACCCCTCTTACTTTTTATGAATGGTCCAAGATGATCCGCATGGATGGTATGAAAGGGAGTAGTATTTTTTTCTATAGGATGGAGTTCGCCTTCACGTTTTCCACCGGGAACTTTGTGGTGAGCGCATTCGAGACAAGATGAGACATATTTTTTTACGAAACGTCGCATCTTCGCAAACCAATAATGTTTCTTTATGCGATCAAGGGTCTTGTCAAAACCACAGTGACCTACGTCGTCATGGTTTCTTTTCACTATTTGCCAACGTACTCCCTTTGGTACCAACCATTTCAGTTCACTATCAACAATGCGGTATACACGCCCATTTTTAAGTTTATAATTAGTACAGTAATCTATCACTTGATCGGAAGTCGGGTCAGAAAGTACATGTTTTATTAATTTGACTTCTTCGTCGACGCTTTGAACCGTACTAATCCAATCCTGTCCTAGTTCTGCTATGGACAGGCAATCAAGTACATGTACATCGGGTGAGTTATCTTCGACTGGATTTCGGCTCAAAGCATCTACGTGAGCCATTTTACATCCAGGTCTATACTCTATCGAGCAATCAAATTCCTGGAGCTGCACCCACCATCGGGCAACTCGTGGAATGATATCTCGTTTTGTTAGTGTATATCTTAAAGCGTTGCAGTCTGTGAAAATCTTAAATGGTATTCCTAACAGGTAAACTCTAAAACGATTTATGGACGCAATCACTGCCAATGTCTCAAGTTCATAGGAGTGGAGTTTGCTTTCGTCTTGTGAAGTCTTACGACTGAAGTAAGATATTGGATGAAAAACACCATCCGAATTGGATTGAAGGAGAATTCCTGCAAGACCATCTTTGCTAGCATCGGTGTGCAGTTGTGTTTCGGAGGCAGGGTTATATAGTGCCAAAAGAGGGCGCCGGGTAAGCATCTCTTTAATTTTGGCAAAGGCCTGAGTATGCTTTTCGCTCCACGACCAAGGTATGTCTTTTCTCAAAAGGTTAGTAAGAGGTGAGGTAATAAGAGAGTATCCTTTGACAAAGCGACGGAAAAAACCTGATAGACCTAGAAATTGCCTAAGTTCATGTTGATTTCGTGGTAACGGAAAGTTTGATACAGCTTCGGTTTTCTTAGACCCTGGGCGGATACCTTCACCACTGACCTCGAAACCGAGAAAATCGAGACTACTTTGAAAGAAGTTGCATTTACTTAATTTTAGCGTAAGCCCTCCATTTTGAAGTAATCTAAGGACTTCTTCCAATCTATTGAGGCCTTCAGCAAAATCTTTACTTGGAATCAACACGTCATCCATATAGACAACGGCGTATTTAACTTTAGCTTCCTGTAGAATTTTGTTAATGGTTCTTTGAAACACCGAAGGAGCATTAACTAATCCGAATGGCATGCGGTTATATTCAAATTGGCCATCGGGGGTTACGAAAGCTGTTTTAGACTTAGACTCTACTGATAGAGGTATCTGGTAATAACCAGAAGCTAAATCAAGAGATGTAAATAGAAAATTACCAGATAACCTATCCAACTGGTCATCAACTAAAGGTAGGGGGTAGTGGTCCTTTTTGGTTTTCCTGTTTAGAGCCCTATAGTCGACACATAGCCTCTTTTCTCCGGTCTTCTTTTGAACTAAGACTATAGGGCTTGCATAAGGAGAAGAAGACTCCCTTGCAATCCCACTGTCAAGCATCTCTTGAACCATATCCCTTACTAGGTTACGTTCAGATAAGGACAACCTATACGGGCGATAGACAACGGGTTGAGTATCGTCCAACTCAATTATCATCTCGGTGGTATTAGTGATTCCTAAATCTTTCAGATTATTTGAAAAACGATCTCCATATTTGGAAAGTAACTGCTGGAGTTCAAGTCGTTCTTTTGTACTAAGCGTCTCTCCACAATAAATTCTTTTATCTAACTCATTTTCACTAAACTGTACACTAAAAGACTGGAGGCAACCGGCTTCAATAGAATTGGTCCTAAATAAAGCCCGTGTTAGCAAGAATTTTTCTTTGAAGGTAATAGGATTTATTGTTGCATTGTATATTAATAAAGTGCTCCTACCATCTTTTATATTATATTGGCCAGGATACAAATAATACTCTTCGCTTTCAGGGCCTCTCAAAGAACCATCAACCAAGATATAACCAGTGACTAGGGGATCTGATTTGACCGGGATGCATTTGGTGCTATTGCTGGGTACAACTACATGAACTCCAATGTTCAGAGTAATTTTGCTAGGAGTAAACCTTTCAAAGATCAGCCTAGTTGGAGTTTTTGTTATAACTACATCTGGCAATTCGGTAAAATTGTGACCTAATAGAACTGGTTGATTTATTACATGATCTTCGACAATGTATATGTTAATAGATTCTTGTATACCTTGAACTTCTACAGAAATTGGTGCAAATCCTAACGGAATAACTACATTACCACCTATACCCCTTAATATTGGAATGTCATTTGAACAATTTAATTGGAGTCCAAGGTCTTTTGCACTACTTGATTTGATTAAAGAACACTGGCTCCCCAAATCAACGTAGCATTTAATCAGATTATCGTTAACTTTTATATCCAATATATATTTATTGTTAGCATCATCAATATTTAATGCTGAAACTTGTTTTTCACTCCTTTCTTTATCTTGCCCCAGATTTTTGTCTAGAAGACCCTTACCAGATTTATATTTATAACAATGCTCCAAACGATGCCCTAGCTTATCGCAGTATGTACACTTTACTGCTGGCTTGCTACATTTAGAACTACGATGACCCATTTCATTACAGTTAAAACACCTAACGTCACTTGATACACTATCTTTAGAAAGACCCGACTTTGAAGTGGAGGCACCTCTACGATCATTACGAGAGCGAGAATCTAGATGTTCCCTATCCCTAACTTGACCGACCTTTACTGTCCTAAAATATTTTAATATCTGCTCAGGTTCAGAAAATTGAGCCGCTTGCGCGCCTACCTTAATCGCTCTATCCTCTACCCCATACAAAATGCAATCGACGGCTTGCTTGCCATATATTTTGCAACGATTTAAAAGATTAACCTTGTTATAGTAATAATGCTCCAGAGACTCGCCGTATTTCACTTTCTTATTTAACATTTCGGTCAAAAGCTCGGCATAATCCTCGCGACATGGGAAAGATTCAATTAATTTCTTTTTCCATTCGGACCAAGAAAAAAGTAAAGATGGTAATCCTTGATACCAAGACTTAGCGACACCGGTTAATTTAGGTAGGGCGTAATGAATGGTTTCTTTATCCTCCCAACCATAAATTTCCGCGCATTCTTCGACCTTGGTTAACCAGGTAAGTACAGTCTGTTCCTTTGACATAGGGTCAAATTCCGGAATGACATTTGTATTGAAAGTTAACCGAGGCTTATCCGAGCTCTTGACACGATCCAAAATTGAAATGAACTTATCTAGTATATAAGATTCCTTACGTCTAGAAACACGACGACGTTTACTGTAAACCGTACCTTCAACATCAGAATCTTCAGAAGATGAAACTCGTTGACGCCGCCGACGTCTGGTAGGCGAATATTCACCTTCTTCGGCATCGCGGTAGTCATTATTCCCGTTAGATCCTCTGGTGTAGTCATTTTCACCCCGGCCCTGTTGCCTGGACACTCCTGGGTTAACGTCACGACCCCGGCCCTGTTGCCTGGGCACTCCTGGGTCAACGTCACGACCCCGGCCCTGTTGCCTGGGCACTCCTGGGTCATCGTGATTGACACGATGGGAAATATACATATTAGGACCTCGACCCTCTTGATTGGGTACTCCTAGGTCTGGACCTTGACCTGTGCCAGGTGCTCCTAGGTCAATCACATGATTTGACAGCCTTCTGTCAGAGCCATAATTCTCGTGAGGATCCATTGCTGAAACTGACATTAGTTTGCTTAATACATGAAAAAGGGAGCCGCAGACAACTCCAGGTTCTTACCCTGGTCGATTGCCGTTAGTAAAGAGATAAGCAATTGCCATCATATATTACCAGAGCATAACCCTGGTTTTATATAACGTAGACTACAGAATGCATGCATTCCCCAGAAAGTAGCCCTGGTAGGATGCATACAACTGGTAAGAAACTATACATTAAAATTAGACAATGAAAAGATGCAAGTTTTGGTTGAAGTTCCCCTTGTGATACCTGGCTACATGTAATCCCAGGGAGTAGCCCCGGCTAGATACATGCAGCAGTATCAGAAGCATGTCAAATGTGCATTTTAAGATGTTAAAATAAAGCACGCACCACACAGGAACCCTGAATGGTGCGAGCCCCCCTCAAAATCTGCTGCTCACCACCCCAGGGAGTAGCCCTGGCATGAGGTTTGCAGTGACTCCCGTAATTTCAACACAATAAAATACACATCAATCAAGTAAAGAAGATCAATGGAAAAATAAAGGAAAAAAAATAATGATCGTGCATTGTAATACCAGCTACATGTAATCCCAGGGAGTAGCCCTGGCTAGACACATGCAGCAGTATCAGGAGCACAATAAATGCATATCTTAAGAAGTCAACTAGGCACGCACCACACGGTACCCCCGGATGGTACGAGCCCTTTCAAAATCAACTACTGACACCCCCAGGGAGTAGCCCTGGCAAGAGGCTCGCAGCGACTCATGAAATGTTAACTCGATAATACATACATTCATCAAGAACCAAGAAATAAAAATAAAAAAAAATAAAGAAGGGGAAAAAAAAAAATGTTTGCCCTATGTGACATCAGCTACATGTTATCCCAGGGAGTAGCCCTGGCTAGACACATTCAGCGATATCAAGGATGATGTATAATAATAAGGAATCAAAATAAAGCACGCACCACGGGGTAGCCCCGTATGGCGCGAGCTCCCCTAAAATCAGCCACGCACAACCCCAGGGAGTAGCCCTGGCATGAAGTTTGTGGTGATCCACATAGGTAATGTTTGACTCGTTATTAATTACACTTTTCAAGAGAAAGAGAAAAATTAAAATAAAGAAAACAACAGAAAATAAAAATGGAAAGAAATAACTTACGTTTTTTTTTTGTGTGTAGGCGTAGCGAATATCGAGGGATAACCCTCAATATAATCCCACTTTCTGAAACTATTGGGAAGTTTCAGGAGTAAAAACACAGCCTTCCAATAAATCAAGTTTATTCACTTTATTCACTTTACAATATTTTCAAAACGATTTCTAGTGTAGCTTTAATATGTCTCAACTAAAACCGACTGTTCAGTGCGAACGCTAAGAGTAGTCTGCCTCGAAAGTCCACACTCCCTCTAAAAGTAACTTATTAAAAGTGGGGGCGGACTATCACCTGATTCTATTTAAATTTAAAAGACGTTACACCGACTAGTCAAAACAAGTAAGTCATCTTACTTGTTTTATATTGTAAATAATTATTATTGTATTTTTGATCGTTTAAATAGTTAGAAGTGAAATAACTAAGTGTAATTAAAAATATGATTTAAATGATGCATAATCGCAAATTGAAAGTTGTTAGACTGATCAAACGAAACAAGTAGGTTGATTATTATAAACAATTAAAGTAAATTATAACTAGATAAGTACATGTTATTTATTACCAATATAATAATGCTTACAAATTTCACGAAGCATTTCAGGGTTTCAATCTGTCGCTGGAGTTAATACTCTAAAAATAATAAGACCGCAAAAGGAAATCAACAGGACGTGCCATTAACATTTCCGAACGTCACAAATCACACCACCAAAATGCGAGATGTATAACCGAAAAAGATCTATGCTGGGAACGATTTTTTTTATTGTGAAGCGGCTGAGTCGCACGCGCGGCTCGATTGTGGCTGTGTGGTCCTCGCTAGCCACTTTGTAAATAGTGCGGTTTACCTTTTTCAACTTTTGTGTTTTGTTACCTTTTGTGCTGTTGTAGGGCCAATATTACCATAGCTATTTAGGCTCGTCGGATAAATAAATACGCCATTTATCATGATAGATAACTGATGCACGTGAACGTCGCCGCCGCGTCACAGATGGAGTGAAGATTTGATCTTTACTTTAAACAATTTGTAGTGATTTATCTTTGCATTGTTTTCTGGTAATATTTGAATAAATTATGGTCATCGATATTAGTAAGAAGTTGAGGTAATATGTTACTGTAATTTATGAGAGGTTCAATGCTACGAATTGTTTTTCAGTGCTCTGTGCTACGCTACGAGAGACGCTACGGAATTTATCTTGTGGAAGTTACAGATATCATTTTAATGGTTTTGGCAAAACTAATGTAGTGAAATGTGCTTCCTTAAATCACTTTAATACTACCACTTGTAATAGACACGGAACGTTGGTTCCTTAAACTAAAAGTTCAGTGCCCCCTGATCGCACAAAGGTTCACCTACACGTGGACCCTAACGCGTATCGCAAATCTTCAACTGAACCATTCGGTTATCTCTCAATGCAGTCAAAGACACAAAAAGTCATTCTTGTTGTCCTTAACCAAACCGATGTATATTTAAAAGCCGACCGTTCCAGAATGCGGGCGTCATCGGTGCTACATCAAATCGTAGCACAATAAATTCACCCAAACCGCAGGCTCTTTCACAATATTTGTATCGGGCGTATTACGGCGCGACAAAAAGGGCCGAAAGGGCGGCCCTCGTTGAATGAAGGGAAGGTAAATAAATATAAATAAAAGTGATGGCGGCTTGAGGCTCGGGGGGGCGTCCCGCGGCGCCTCTGGCCTCGGCTCGTAGACATGCGCGCGCGTCGCGATCTAGATCTCAACGACCGAAGCTTTTCATCGGCGCAATCAACTGTTAATGCCGTTTTAAGTTGTTGAGCATTCGGTATCAACTATAAAACGGAAATAGTTGTTTATGCATATAAATAGGACGTTTGATGTCGTACTACGAAGGATGAGTTATGATAAGGGATGATTTTTATCACTCAGATAGATTACATCATCAACTAACTTGGGACTGTCATCATCATCTTCCTGCCTTTGTCCATGTATGTGGGGTCGGTTGAGACTGTCAGTTGTTAACCTTCATAAACCTTTATAAACCTTTATAATAGAGTTTATTAATCTAGTATGAACCTGTCCTGAACCTCTGGCTGTTGAAAAATAGCATTCCACAAAAAACATTGAAAACCACAACATCGGTCACATGAACTCACATCCACCAACCATTAATACATTGCGAAAATCTTTGTACATTATAAAAATCTCAATTACATGCTCATTGTTCTTTACATGTACTTGTCACACGTCATTAAATGAGACCAATGAGAGTCGTAAATGTATTGTCCAAGAAGTCGGGGCTGATCGCTCGCGCTTCGGAGCGTAATCGTACAGCAGGACCAATTACGGGCCTGTGCCAGTCCAACGTGCACTTTTATTGGGTGTAAGATTTAAGTGCCGATCGACACACTGAGTTCTGGCCCTGCCTGATTTTTACGGCCACTTAAGCCTTTACGGACCGCTTTTACTCGAAATTTAAGTACATTAATCGTTGTCTATCATTATTGACTTGGAGAATCAGTAATTCAGCAACTTATGATGGAGTGATGGCTTGGGGCACAACAAGATGGGCAGGTATAGGAGTAACTAAATGAAGTTACTTGTAACCTTTCAATAAATCTATCAATGCCTGGAAGGGAAACTGATTAACACGAATAGTGAATTCCTTATAGAAGGAGGCACTATAGAAGAGCAAAAAAAACTGTAAAAAACTGTAAAATATTTTGAAAAAAATACTGTAAAATATTTTCAGTGCATATCAATTTTACTGTTCGATATCAGGAACTGGCAAGTAGTCATGGTTAATTCATAACTTCGTGAATGATAGTTCCTTCGGTTGATTCACCTCAGCACTAACATTTCATAGTCAATATATCATAACGTCAAATAAAACCAGGGAAGGGATCGCAATAAATCAACGAAATCCGTCGATAAGCGCAAAACGGATTGCACTTTAAAGCTCTCACATTTCGATATTACGCGAACAATCTTACATAAACACACTCCAATCCAACTGTACATTTTGGACTTTTCATTGATGTTGGCGCCTGCTCGCTGACGTCATATTTGTTACAGGAAAGGAATATGTACCTACAGAAGGAATAGGTGCCTAGGAATGTCTGATGCCTATTTACTTCATTAAGAGTGCAAAGCGGAAAAAATAACGTAACCTAACTAACTAAAACTTTGAAATGACTAATAAGATATAGTTAATCGATTTCTTAATGACGGTATGCGTAAGTAAATAATGTGTTTTCAGACTAGCACATAGGTATTACTTCCTCTTTGTAAATAGGGTCAAATATGGGTAAAGTCTTTCATGTTGTTCAATCGAATTTACGCAGGGATTTATCCTTCTTACGTTTATTTTTAACAATGGCCCATTTCTCTACATTTCCTATAGAAAATCCCTTCGATTTACGACCGGGCGAGATGTATCAAAACTCTTTGCTGATGATGCCAAAGTAATCATCTCATAAATTGTGGCGGCTAATGTTTCATCATACGTAATAGTTATGGATACGGAACCGGTTACTTGTAAAAACAGTTTTTTAGTATACATGGTAAGCTTCTAAAATACTTCATATGAAATCGAGGTGCGTACTTTTTGTATATTTTCACAACCTCTATACGGGAGTACATGTTTGATAAATTGTGTTTAAAACTAGGTTGAATATTTTAATCAGGTTTTAAGAGGCCGTTGAAGCATGCGCTTTTCATACAAACGTAATACCAAAATAATATGAAAATCAAATATATTCTGAAGGTAGTGTGTATATATTTCGATTGGATTACAGAATATCTAGGTTTCAAAATAAATATTTTGAAGGGACAATGATGTAAAGACGAGAATGAGGAATTTAAAATTACTATAGAAAAAATATTTTTCTCATAACTCTTGTTTAAATCAGTGTCCATTCTAAATATGTGTTTGGGAATGGGGTATATATTCTGTTATCGAATCAAAATAAATAAACACTACCATAAGAATAAGTTTGATTTACAAATTATTTTGTTATTACGTTTGTATGAAAAACGCATGCTCCGCAGGCCTCTTAATGTATCAGGCCTTTCATCAATTCTTTTACCCGTCAGGATATAGATACATAGGTGACTTTGAATCATGAAGAACCTGGAAGCTTACTTTTGGTTCTACAACATATTTAATTATAATGCGGTAAGTACACACTACACATGCTAACTAAGGATTATTGGAACCGAAGAAAATGTGTCCACTGGGAAATCTTGGCACATTTTCTTCTAAATCTTATTCATTCATCCATAACTAATACTTAAGTGAATAAACATAATAAAGTATCATATTAAAATCAGCTGGAAAAGAGGTCAAAAGTGAAATAACATTATTTATATTTCCTTAATCTGTAGCTGACACAAATTCCGAAATAAAATATGTTTGATTCAATATCGCAACCACACCTCATATATTGCAAACGAATCGGACATGGTTTAGGAACCAAAGATATCATCTATAAAGTACATAATAATTAAATCGTAGGAAAGTCAAAACTGTACATTGAATATTTTTTTAAAGAATACTTGGGACGTGATCTACAATCGATATGGAAGCCAAAAATATAGTTTCTAGAATTTTTGTCTGTTTGTCAGTTTGTCTGTTTGTATGTCCTGGATAAACTCAAAAAGCACTGCATGGATTTACTTCAAATTTTGCACGGATATTACTAAGAGGTCGGGTCAACATATAGGCTACATATTATCACGCTATCACCTACGGGGGAGGAGCTGTGAATCTTTATTTTTCTTACGCATTCTGACAGCGTGTAATCTAACGACGCATATTTAAATGGTGTCTTTGAGTAAGCCATGCTATTATCTAGCGTTACACAATAAAACTACGCCATTTAAGTAACTTGGGCAGATAAACATAGTTTAAAAAAATTTAGTAGTATAACGTCAATTTTAAAGCAGCGCCATCCATGAGATTTCATAAAAATCAAATCAAGTTACATGTTAATGTCACCGTAAAATTGTCAAACACGTTAGATTGTAATTGCGATATTGTAAACTCTCGAAATATTGTCAAACGAACATACTGCTTACATTATAAATTATTTTTCGTGAAATGCATGTGATGGTAGTCAACTCACGCGGTGTGGAGGGAAGGAGGGGTCCCCTATGCCCTTGGTACCACTCTCATGAAAATAATAATGTACCATTTCTGAGAAATACCCATTAATATAACCTAACCTTAAACACTTTATAGGGTTAAAAGCGTAGTCGATCTGCATTTTATTACTTTTTGGGGTCTCTATTATTGAAGATGAGGTCAAAATGAAAATCCAAAATGGCGACGACGAAAATTTTTGGATTTTTCATCATGGGGGTCGTTTCCGTGGTTTTTGGTGTCGCTGATAATGAAAATAAGATCAAAATGAACATGGGAAAAAATTAACAGAAGCAAAAAAAAAACAATTTTCTTTTTTTTTCGGCTTCCCCTGACAGTATTTACCCTTCGCCACTGTTAGGTAAAGGTGTATCTAATCCTACACCCACATTTCACACATTTGGCTTATTTCTATCAACCGGGCACAAATAATATAATAACACTTTGCCCGTCCCGGAAATTGAACCCAGGAACTCATGCTGTGAGACTGCATCGTTGGTCAAGTTGACCAACGATGCAGTCTCACACATGACCCTTCAACCTTTTCACGCGAACGAAGTCGCCTGCAACAGCTAGTTATAAAATAAGTAGGAGCAATGTGTAGGCGGTTAACTAGGAGGAAAGCGGAACAATCATAAAACAGGTCGTTGTATTATGTTTGTAGTGGCGTAGCCCGTGCCTCTTAGCATTGACTGAGGTTTGACAGATAACGCTAAGATAACCACAAACAGCTAGCTGACAAATATTTGCAGCAGTAATTAAAACAAACGAACGTCGGAGACACACGACACTCACGCAAACACAGGGGACCGCTTTTTGCGACGACCCACTCGGTGTTCTTTTCTTTTAGTTGAGCTTGAGATCATAACAAAAAAATAATATAAAAGGATAGTCAACAAAGCGTTCTATAATTCCATGGGCCCCATAGAAGATATCAAATGAGTTTTTTTGTTTGACTTTAGTATCGTTGCTTTGACATAATATGGTTAATTGAGTTTCGGCTTACCGATAAATATGAAAGATTAAGACAATTTACCAAATGGAGAAAAGCGGAAGCTTAGACATTCAAAGTAAAAATTGACCAAACAATCGCAAATCAAATAAAGTCGTGCTTCGTAGCATGATTTTCACTTTTATTCTTTAGGTATTGAGCTCAAAGATTGTGTAATTAGTTGTTCCAATAGTAATCCTGTGCGTTTATGTTTAACCAGCGAGTCTCGCAGGCGGCTAGTTAACGGAATAAATTAACACTCGGCGAGATTCTCCATCTCCTAAGCAATAAATAACTTCTATTACTGCACAAACTACAAAATGTTTCTATTACCGCATTCAACTGTTCAGTGCACGTAAGTTGCGCTTACATAATATGGTATTGTATCAAATGATAGGACACAAACATGGCACTAGGCTTTATCTATTGTCATTTGTACGTTTTCCTTGTTAGTTAATCGGTATAGCGAGTTCCTACTCAGAAGATTATGACTGAATCTACAATGATACGGGTTTCATAAGTTTTTCCGAGTAACCGACTACATTTCACCAAGGTTTGTTTATCCAACAAATGTTCAGAGAACAAGTTACAACTACTCATACATTGTGCAGTGCTCACTAAATGTCTGATTTATGTTAAGGTATTAGCACACTTGTGTTTACATACATCACGACTGTTTACGTTTGTAAGAGAAATGCAAATCGTTAATTTATCGCCACCTTAAGAAGCAACTATATAAAACAAACCGCAAACACGGGCGAGGTTCAAAGACCCTATCACTTGAACAGTTTGGCGTGTGTTTGAACAAGTGTCCGCCGACAACTTGCGAACGTTAAAGGGCTTCTATACGGAATGAACAATTATAATTCGCTTTATCTTCCAAAGGAAGGACAGAAACACATACTTACTTAGATAAAGTATTTTTACAAAGAGAATGCCCACTTTTCAAGATCATTTAAAATCAAACAAGGACTCGTAAACAATAGAAGCTAAAAATATAGGTAACCACATCCACGTGGTGGTTACAACATACAGGCAAGATTATACTCAGTAAATAAGGCGAGGCTGAGGATATTCTGCGTTAACAATTAATTGTGGGTATCCGATTTCAGGCAGGCGTTGAAGAAATTAATTATCAGGAATAGGAGTCCGGTATGAAAGGAACTTTAGATGTCTGTGTGACTCCAACGTAGCTTCAAGCTGCTGATTCCACGCAAGTTATGCAAACAATAGTAAATAAATTAATATATAGACATGTATTTTGCTTGGCTTGTTTTTTTGGATTTATTACAGTATTGTGTGAGAGTGTAGCTGGAAATATGCTGTTTGATTCGGTCACCTACTGACTTCCTATGAGTCATACATCTTCTATTTAGAATATAAAGAAGGATGTGTAAAATATGAAATAGTGCATCCTCGTTTTAATTAATTCAATACACACGTATCACTCAGTGTACATCGCACATAAAAAAGCAATTTCGCGGTGAGCGCATATCCGAATTTCACAACGACTCGTTCAGTCTGAGACTGAAAAAGTTCACTAAAATCAGAAATGTTTATTTCATTGATTTTAATAACCTGCCAGATGGGATTTCAAACAAGAACCAATCCAAATATGTGTTTACTATCTAAAAATCACTCAGTGTAGAAACATCAGAATAATCCTATCGTAAAATCACTTTTCATGTATGAAAAGTTATAACTTTTTAATAGTTGTACACTCACGTTCTATACATTCGAGTTGTAGATAGTACGAGCGCCCGTTGATAAAAACGCGTTGTTATAATACGACTGTTAGGAGGTCTTTATAACATTTTACAACGTTGTAAACCCACCGTAGAATTTTAGGATTAATTTGATTATGGTCAATTATTCACAAAGCGATCGGGGCTCGTTCCGTTTTTTATCCTGCGCTAATAAGCCGAAAAGTATCTAATTTGGACGGCGGTGTCTTTGCCGCTAACAAATTAAACCACTTTAGCGTATCAGGCAATGAAATTAAATCAATATTAACAATCGATAATTAAGTAAGTTTAAAACGGTGCCATCATATAAAACGTTTATTTGATTTACCCAACTATTGACATACCTACTTAATTACCGCTCGGCTTGAGAACATGCTTTTAGAATTAAGGTTAATTCCTAACAGTTCTACAAATATAGAAATGCCGTGTTAATTAATGTTTTCGTTATTTAAGAGAATGTCAAACACGAGGCTAATCTCAGGATTACAATAGGGTTTAAAAAGTAGATAACAAAAGCGAGTGTGGCGGGTGGGATTGCTACGCTATCTGCGCGCGCGCACCGCAGTAAAAGCTCATTGTAACTCGAGCCTCAAATACGAAATTGAATAATGCTGACCTATCCCGCGACCGCCTTGCCCATAAATCACCGAGATATTTATGTCCCTCAACCCCCGCGCCTCCGCCGCACCCCTTCTTACTCCTTCGGCTTATTCGCGTCCAGGGATATAAAATATTAAATAAAAACTTACATAAAATGGTAAGTAATTCCGATTGGAATTGGAGGAGAGCAAGCGGTGTGGTTCTGCGCCTATTCTGCGGTTAGCTGGCTAGCCAACCGGCCAATTGCTAAACCATTTTTACTCTGGAATACCGACTCGTATTCCTTTTCACATAGTAGAATGTCATTATGGCTGTGAGTTTGAAATAAATTGTAGAATAGTTGACGACTATACAGTCACTCAGAGAAGCTTAGCATCACCATTAAATATGTGTATTGGGTAATGTAATATGTTCTTGTATACTTGCGCAAAATTCATATATTGTGCACTTGTGTACCATTTAATATTTCACTGCGGTGATGATGTAAATCTGGGCAATTGTTTGTAAATAAAGATTACAAGCTTGTGGAAGCTGTGGCATAAATCTCGAGCTGTCACCGCGCACGTTACGCAACACAACAACCGACGGAAAGAGCATAACGCATTTATCTGTGAAGCATCTGGCATGTAATGTACCGCTTCCCGTGCGCATTAACTTTACTTATATTCCCTCTTATTTATGAGAAATAAATAATACTATTAGACGGAGATACCGATTCCTGATAAAAAGTGGGCCCGAGTTAAATGGGAGGCTCGGTGGAGGCAGAAAGAAAGTAATGGAGGCGCATCGAACCGGTTTGGAGATTTTTACGAATGCAAGGCTGCTCAGCTCGGCTCCGACTATGTGCTGCCCGCGGCGCACATAACATGAGCGACGCCGGATTCGCGCCGGCCTTTCTTCCACGCACACACGCACACCGCGCCTCATCGTCCGTACATTCCTTCAACCGATTATTATCTGCATATAACTGGATTCCGCCTAAAGATACCTACGCCCATTAAAATATTTGCTGTGCAATCAACTCGCGGTCTTGACTCATTATTTACAAATACTCGTTCAAACAATAGTATCCTTGAACACCTCAACACTATTTCAGGATTTAGGTTGACTTATGAACTATGTGTGATGACGTTAACCCGTATTGAGTTTGTGTGTTGAGCATTGATTGTAAACACCTTGTCTAAAGCGGTAAATCATTGCAACTACGTCCTATTACAGTGGATTGACATTGCATCAAACTGTTGACCTCAGAAATAGCACATCCGATAAACATGTCATACTATGATACGGGAATGATTAACCATAGTTTTCCCCACGTCATGACACCAGAATTGGAATTCTTGTTGGTGACAGAACTGCAATGAGTATGGCGTCTAAATACACGTGTCACTTTCTGACCACATTAGTTTGTCAAATACCGAATGAATTTCATAACGTCTGAAATTATTATGATACAATGAGAGATTTCATTTCTTGTGTAGATAATTTATTTCTTTCTATTACCTTCGTAAGTTAATTATACCTATTTAGTGAACAGATATCTATTTTATAGTTGTATGTAGCAATATTGCTTTTTTGTAGGTACAACCTTCTTACAGGAATTCACAGAGGAAACTAACAGGTATAAATTCACTGTGTAAATTAAAATGATGATGATGTATATTATTTCTGTATTTACGAAAAACGCTTCCATTTTGGTACCTATTTCTATTCTTCTCCACTTTCGTATTAAGTATTTAATCTATTAAGAGTAATTATGTATAAGAAGGGAGAACATTTTAATGAACACAAAAAGTAATCTTATACAAGACTTTTTTTTCCGATTGTTCAAATAAAATTCCTACGCCGCGTAGCAAACGGCGTAGTGTAACTTTATAGAGTTGCAAAAATGTATTCTATATGTTTAGGTACTTATATTACTTCTACTTCTTACTAGCACTCTACTTTCTGAGATAAATAACGTCGGATAACATGTACCAGTAGAAACAACTTGTGCAAACATATAAAATGCAAATGTAATATTTTACCGCGACCAAGAATATTTCAGTTGATCTTACTATATTATATCTTATCTTCATCTCGGTACTTACTTGAGGACTGTTTACATGAAGTATGAAAGCATCATTTACGAAGTGACCTTTTAGTATAGAATGTCACATCTGACCCACATTGTACCGGTAACTGTATAGTGTATAGCTTGAATGGTGAATTTGTTTGTCAACATCGCGCACATGTTTGACAAGCCATTAGAGCGAGGCCAAACACATACTTGTCCAATGTCCATCAACTTCGCTGAAGGCTGAAATATGAGTTTTCCAGCCACTGACCGATTTTCCTACTAAATACAGAATAAACTTGTTGTCATACTTTATGGATGGACAAACAATAGGTGTAAATATGATTTATAACAAGTTATGGATATTATGTACTTATACAGTTTTGCAACTGACGCATGAATAACTATCTAACTCCATGGAGTAGAAAATTAGCACTAGTGAGTTATTTTTATGGTAAAAATAAAAGTAGTCTTACTTTTAACATTTGCTTGTGTTACTAATTATTTTTACTTATTACCCTGTTTATTTAAGGATTATAATTGAAGCCACTCGAGTCTCAATAAATTAAATGTAGGTGCTGTTTTTTTTCAGAATTTGGCTGAAGTGCAAAATTAAAAAAATAAAGGTAAATTTTAGTTTTACAGCAAAATGTAGGCGAGTGTTTATTGCTTATTTAAACAGTTATGTTCTGGAAATATAGGTTACCAAGTATGGCCCGGAACAAAAAAAATAAAGCTAGCATGAAGAGAACAACTGCCTTTTGACTACGTTAGGGGTCTTCTTAGACCCTTTATTTACTGTGTAGTGTAAACATACTGTGTATGTACAGTCAGCAAAACAGTTAGGTTTACAGGCTATCAATCTTCTTTCTACTATTATAAATGAAAAAGGGTTATAATCAATCTGTTTGCAATTTCATCTAAATCCTTTCAGTAGTTTCTGCGTGAAAGTATTACAAAAATCGATCTTTACAGAATTTTACATTTATAGTCGAAAGAAGATTGCTAACCTGCACACCTAACTGTTTTGCTGACTGTACATCAAACTAAGTAACCCTATACGCAAAATATATTGCTGGGAATGGCTTTTTTTTTGTGGGTGAAAAAAACACGTTTTACGGTAGATCTGAATCTATCTCCCTCAAAACGTTGAGTTGGTGGAAGGACTGAATGTTTAAAGTAAAGTTCTTACAATAAAAAGTTAGTTTAGGTTGACCCCCAATATCTCCGAAACTAGAAGGTTCCCAGGTTTTCGATAAAAGTCTTTTTACACCCGTCTTTAGAAACTAAACACTGGTTGAGCAACTTTATTCCTGAAATAACAACTTGAGTGGCAAATCTCATTCATAAAGTTTTCAGTTGAACAGTAGCCGTGAATCAGAATGAATCATAAGTCTAACATTTGTCAAAGTGTTTCGTCAGCTTGACTAGGTAGTCTTGGTTCTTAATCTTATTTTAATTCAGCCTTACAGTAATTCATCTTAAAACAGTAACCCAAAGGGTCGTTTAAGGGTCTATCAATTTCTTGAAGAAACTCAAAAAGATCTTCAGCAAAAGATAATTCCCGGCTCATGCGAATCTTCAAAAGTTTTGCCTAGCCTAGGAACCTAGCCTCTCCGCTCAAACTAAACCTGTTTCTACTAAGCTCGGCCTTAATGTGATTCCTTACGTTAAGATTGTAGATAGCGATGTCCAATTCATTCAATCTCCTTTACAAAAAATTATATAAGTACAAAATTATCCAAACCAATGGTTACCGTGGGAAATTCAAGACAAACGCATTTGGGTGAACCAACTTAGTCACTTTACTGTAAACGTAACGGCGAGTCATTCACGGATTCTATGGATTTAGTGCTTCACGAGATTGCTTGGAGACGGACAGATCAGTACCTTCTTTATATGTTATATATGTAGTGATATAGCCATTATAGACCCACGCAAACCCAGGTACATAGAACGCCAACCAGCACAGCGATACTTGGCAGAAATCCGCGCGGTTTCTTTGACGATACGCACGATATACTTATTTGCTAACTGCGATTGTCAATTACTCAAGTAAACTATTATAACGAGTCCGTAAATATTACGTACGTACTCTCTCTATTTATAAGTATTTAGCACGAGTCGATGTATAGCACTATTTTGTAATCAGTTTTGAAAACGACCATCCATGTAAACATTTTTCAATTGTAATGGAAGACTGAAAAACGTAAGATTAAAATCGTTAATTAATTGCTTGTTACGCCGTGCAAGTTGTAAAGTTAACTAAAAGTAGTTGGCAACCTGCCACTACAAAATAATGCAATTTGTCAACTAGTAACCCAGCAATGCCAAGCGTGGTTTCAAGATTAACTACCAAAATAGTTCCGCATGTATCGATAGTTTGTTTCACCCGACCGGCTTTAAGCAGGAAACTACTGAAACTTGGGTTAACAACTGTAAACTTGACCCACTACTAAAGTGCTCTGTTAGAAAACATATTAGGATAGCCAGTGAAGATTTTAGGCTCCAAAAAGAAGCATTAAAGAAATTATTACAACCGTGATTGAAAGACATCTGAAAGGCCAAGAAAACGGCTTATCTTTCTGTAATGAGTCAACTGGAGGAAATAGGTTAGTATGTTGATGGTAGGCGACAAACGTTCAAGCTTATATACTTGCTGTAGATGTAGTATTTATAACTGCAATCTTTTAAGCCGATTTTTATAGCTACATGTGGGCTCAGACGGAAGAGACACGCCTCATGGTCACTTATACATCACTTAGCACGAATCAAGTGAAAATTTAATCAGAAATTGAAATATTCAGATCAGATTCAAGACCTCTAAGTTTAGTACATAATGTAGCCTGAAAAAAGCTTTACGACCAAATGTTCAGGTTTTTATATTTTCTTCCATGTTTTTTTACTTTCTTTAACATGTTTTATAAATGATAAGGTCAGATGTGAGTTTATTTAACAAAACTTAGTTTAATTGTGGTTTCAGTGGGCCATGTGCAAAGTTTATCGACAGTTTCCAAATTGATAATGCGTCATTAAAAATACTATTATCAAATAATTCTATCGACGCGATTGCAAGGCGTAGCGCGTTTTATAAACATTCAATTTGTAAACAGTTTGAACTCTTAACGTGGTTAAATAGTTTGATACATAAATATTTTTGTGCGGTATAAAAGTAGAACCCGTACAATAAACAAATAGTTAAAAAATGCGCATCACCTGTTCTCCTGTAATCTTAAATATTCAAAACATCGAATCTTCAAAAGTAGGTAGTTTCAAACTATTCAGGGTATGTTTAATTAATTATTGATGCGTGTAAAATAAAAAACGCTTCACCTTTGTTCTAATACGTAATGTTGAAGCGAACCAAAATACAGTACAATGTAGCAACCCTCAACAATAAGTTTCCCGTAAGTTGTCTTTATATTTATACAAAGCATCTTGAATGACAACGCATGATACTGAATGCCTTCGACACCAAATTTTATGGCGGCCATATATTCACCGAAACTGGCATCAAAATTGTAAAGAATTCATCATTCATCCATTAGTCACAGAGTCAAAATATTTGTTGACAAAGCCTGCGTAATTGCAGTGCTACAATCGGAACACTCGCTACGAAGCTACCGTAACGCCCGCAATTTGTTCCCATTGTTCCACGCGCGTAATGTTTACATCGCCGATTGTCCCTGCCCGCGCACTAAGGAGCTGTTTTCAAAACAGCGGACACTTCATGAAATCCATTGTTTTGCAAGACAACTTCCAACGATTATAACGGCCCGCATACTATTGCACTGCACATTAAACATTCGAAACTGAAGTTCCTAAATGGCTGCACTATGCCGTCGGCGCTGAACTTACATGCCAATTCAGACCAAGAGGAAAATTCATGGAAAATTATGAAAACTCACCTGTGTCATGAGACGATCAGCACCGGTTCCCTCGTCATCCCTAAAGTCGATGTCCGGATTATAATTCGGCACTAAGTCTTTGAACCTATCGTCGTCTCTGGTGATGCGACCCTCTGGGGGTCCACTGGCTGTGTTCTTGTTCTCACTAATGTTAGGGTCGTGCTGGCCGAAGACCAGGGGTGTGATGCGGCGCGCACCCTGGCGGCGGGTGTAGCCGCGGCTCGGGCCGCATGCCGCCGCCGCGCCCAGCCACAGTAGCACCAGCGACAGCCTCATCTCGCAGACATCACTCCACACGCGCTCGACGCACGACCAACGCGCGCCGCGATCTAAGCGACACTGAGAGCCGGCAGCCGCAGCCCGATCCGATCGCCGTGCACCACCGAGCCCGGCCTGCATCCCTTGCTCACCGCCCAGTCGCCACCACCACCGAGCGCCGCGCACCGCACCATGCCGCTAGCCTGCTACCCGCAGCGCTTGCATTCACATCTCGCTTTCGCTTCGTCCGCGTCGGGAAAACTGATTGTCACTTACCTACCCCACTTGCATAACAACTAAGTATTGATGTCATCAAATTTTTGCAACTACCCGTTAATTAATACTATTGGAGTAGTTGCATCAAAAAAGGTTGAAACTGAAGGTAAGCACAAAATAAATAACAGAATGCACGGAATATTCAAAATAATTTGCGCTTCACCGGAAAAGCTACTATAATATTAAATCAAAACATGGAACATAATGGACACTTATACAGGTGTCCATGGATCCAACAAGTTCGCGAATAGCAAATCATTTGGAAATTACAAAATAGATAATTTCACTTTTAAATTTACACTTTCTCAATACATAAGATTTTAAATAAATTTTATTTAGAATTACATTTTTTTTCATTTAAATAGGCATGCAGGAATCTTAAAGGACCAAGCACCAACTGGATTTGGAACCTCTTGCCAAAAAAGTAGTGTTTACGGAACCAAAATATAATTTGTTCCACGTCCCTTTAGCTTTAAAGTACCTCCTTAGTTCAAACATCTTCGCAATTTAGATTAACAATACAATTACAGCACATGTTGAAATAGACTCAACCTAGATAGTGTTCTCAGATCAAAATACGATCAAGAATAGACTTGAGTTGATTTGTATTTGAATAGCATATGCGGTCTCACAAACCGCTTATTGACTTATTGATCAGCTAATGACCCTTTGTCTCCGCATCGGAACCACAGTCATAAGACACGGTGTTCTTACTGAAAACGTGGAGGAAACCGCGGATCACGAGGCTGCACATAGTCATTCTGTCATTCATCATCAGGTAGGTAGGTAGGTAGGTAAATGAAATGAGTATCTCCTAGCCATGACTTGTGTTTTCTATAACTTGCTCTATTTATCCTGTTTGCCGTAATTCGTTAATACCTATACATACTATATATGAATAAGAAGACGATAATAAACATGGTGTTATGTGTATTTGGGTACTTACATGGGTTTTCCATTTAGTAACCATTACTCAGTGAATTAGAAATGAGTAAGTGTTTAGAAACGCCATAGGTATTTTGAGAAACGTATGATCAATAATTGTGGTTAGCAAAATTATGTCAAAAACATGAGGTGATTATAGGTACCTATGATTTACCTATCTTTGGCCTACTTTTTCAGGAAATCCCAAGAAGGTGTCGTACTCGGATAAACCCCCTAACAATTACCTCTCATGTCTGTTGTTGAGGATTTTACCTTGTATAATGTGCTGTTAAATGATTGGGCGATTGTCAAATTCTCTGGTCGAAACTCAGACGAAAAAAAAACAGAAAAAATTTACGTAAACAAGTAAGACCTCTAAACTCCGCTAAAAATTGCCTCAGTATCAAACATCGAAGTTAAACAAACGCAAGTCTAATTTTAACTGAAACATAATCAGTAAGACGATACCAACAAAGGATTACGCACATCTCTTTATTGCAGTCTCATTAACTCAATGGGATATCAGTGTCGTAGTCTCATATTAGCTCAACCCCATTGATCAAAGATTAATTGTTTGTCACCGCACTGCTACGTAATAGCGTTGAGTCAGAGCTGAGAGGTGTAATAGTATTGACACGTGGAATGAATAACCACGGGGAAGACTTTTGATATGAATTACCAATCTTAATACATATTATATATAAATGACGTGTCACTTTGTTTGTCCGCGATGGACTCCTAAACTACTTAACCGATTTTAATCAAATTTATACACCGTGTGCAGTTTGATCCAACTTGAAAAATAAGATAGCTTACATCTCAATTAATTAATGAGACGCAGACGAAATTGCGCGGGTCAGCTAGTAAACTATAGGTACACGATATATCTGCTTATAGGGGAAGCAGGCGTGATGTTTTGCTATCTTGTCTTTGCCTAAGTATTTTTTACTTTTCTCAGTCCATTTTTTTTTCTTTCGCTATTCTTTTCTGATTCATTTCGTTGCGGGATGTTTCTGCGGGACTACCTCGAGCTTCTTTGTTGATTTTGACTTTCAGGAGTTGCAATGGCTTTGGAACAGTGGGCTTGTTTTCTCAGTCCACCATATTTAACTTCTGAAAAGCAATCAATAGGAACATATCCAAATCCCTACTAATAAGTACTTCTTACATCTGTTTCAAAGTAAATACAATTATCGCTTCATAGTCTATTTTCGATCGGCCCAAGTTTGAAACTTTTGCGTTCTTATAAGCTTGCTACACATAACGGGAATTTAGCTTTAAAGCGCATTTAACTAAATTCTGCCCGCAATCATATTAAAACGATAAGTTAAATCTCCATAATTGTCATGTTAAAAAAACGCTCTGTTATCCATTAGTAAATGAAGCTAGTGGAAATTGTACGAGTATTTCAAAATACCTCATCAGCCTAGCCTATTCCCAACCATGTTGGTCGGCTTCCAGTCTCACCGGATGCATCTGAATACGAGTATTTTACATGGAGCGACTGCCTATCTGACCTACTTCAAAGCACCTATGTGTGTCTCTATTTCAAAGATGCCCATTATTTTCAACGAAAATAAACATTCGCACCCCTCGAAGCCAAAATGAAGAAGAGCAGGAAAGGAAGTTTTTGTTTGTGTAAATGTAAATGACAAAGCTCCTATTTGGGACAATTTGTAGGCAACAGCACTACATTTGCGTAATAAAATGCATAATCTGCATAATCAGCCCGTAAGTCATACGTAAAACACGAGATTTGTTTCGTTGACGCCCCGCTTGTTTTGCTTTATCGCTTACACAACAAGGAAAATATTTTTACTGAGCATTAAGCTTGATAACTAATCCTTGATAACTAAAACATTCTTTGATAAGTAAGTCCTTAATTCATTTAAATATTTTTTTTCTTTTACATTTGTGCCCACGAGACGTGTAGAGAAATACTTTTTTGTTTAGAAAGTGTATAATGTTTAGTTTGTTTTACACAAATGAGGATTTTTTTGAATAGTAATGACGACAGACCTTCACACATCCTTATCGATTTTACCCAGAAAAGATCCATGAGAAACTTTGAACAAAAAGGGTGCGAACGCAACGTGCTCGCACCTCGAGCACAAAGATTTGCGCTGCGAACACTGATAAGATAGGTGACGATAAGTAACTTCCTTGTTTACCTACCTCAGAAGACAGCCGATGACGTCAACGTTTTCCCGGTCTGCAACAATTAACTAGGACTAGTGCAAGGTGCAACCCTTTTGTGTTCCATTTTTGCGGCTTTGTTAGGTGCTTTTGTTTCAATTCTGATAACTCATTAATACATGCGGCGGTAACTTCATAAAAACGACTAGGTGATTAGGTATACATGATACTCGTGGGAAAAAGTTTGTAAATTATTGTTTTTCTGTGAAACTACATATCTGTTTTTTTTTTAATATTTCACTGATTGAGACTTGCACTTTTGCCGAATGCCACAGAATGTATTTTATTCCGACGAAGTCGCGGGTAGAAGCTAGTATTACGTACTTTAAACTTTGAAAATTATATGAAGAATTTATTTTCTGGAGCCATCTGAAAGTATAATTCAGGAAAACTGATTTATACTTTAATTAATATTCAAAGCACAATCCAAATTGTATTATTTACGGCCTGAGTCACCCTCAAAAGGTGATTTAAAAAGGCCAAATATTAAAAAAAAAAACTGGTCAATAGGCAGAGCAGGAAGTGATCACAACAAAGAGGTACAAATTGTGTAACAACTGTTAACACTTACACTAATTCTGGCGCCAGAGCTGATAGCGGAGACTTCCAACACAAAACTACAAGTTCGCACACAATAAACTAACCCAATAACCAAGGGATGTTATTGTAACGGCCATAACTTCAAACCACTCATTCATAACTCCAAACGGATTTGCGTTCGACTGGAATTTAAAAAGTAAACATGCTCTATGCTTTTGCATTAAAAATATCAGTTTTAAATTTCGAAAACTAAAGATAAATTCTGTTGGTGTTGGGGAACAAAAACTCTGGGGTGACAGAACAGAGTCAATAGATGTTCTCAAGACTATCCAAGATGGTTGGAGTTTTTATTTAATGCGGTAAGCAGACATACTTACAATGAAAGCTTTATTTATTTTACTTATGTACCTACTGTGTTGTCGTGGTATGGGCATGTAATGCGGAGGAATGAGGAAAATGTCGTGAAAAAAGTTTTGAGTATGAATGTGGATGGGTATTTGAGTAGAAGAAGACCAAAGAAACGATGGATGGACTGTTTTAAGAAGGATATGGTAAGAAAAGAAGTGTTTGATGAGATGACGACAAATAGAGGAGTATGGAAGAAAAAGACATGCTGCGCCGACCTCAAATGAATTGGGATAAGGGCAAGAGAATGATGCAATGACTTATGTACTGTGTATTGTCGTTTTAATAAAACACTGGCTCGTTGGTGTAGTGGTCGCAAACGCGGCTGCTGAGCATGAGGTTCTGGGTTCGATTCCCGGGACGGCTAAGTGTTAGATAATGGGTTTTCCCATCAGAAATATCTCACTAACAGAAGAGAAGTATAAATTCGTGCCCAGTTGATGGTAATAAGCTCGCTTTCTATTACATGGGACTAGAAACAAGCGTCAGGTCATCTCTGTCCCTTCGGGGATTACAGGCATAATGTTTTGTTATGTTATATGTATAACAGTAAGTTTTTCAATGTCAGCAAAAAAGTGTACCATCTCAAGAAACTTTCAGTGCTTTCGGTTCTCAAGCCGCATTCCCACTCTAAATATATAACTCTTTTTTCAAACAGCCAGAATCAATCCAAGAAGACGTTATTATCGAAAAACATGAAGGTACTTACCCACACATAGACAACTAAACAAGATCGACAAGCCGATTAGCATCCTCTGTAAGGCAGCCAAAGCAAACTGTACCAAGTGGTGAGCGAGTGTCGCGCCCGCACCTCCGTCACTGCGCTTGTGAACAAACATCATTTTCGTCAAAGGACCGGCGACTTGAGGTGTCGGCTAAGGCTAATGGAGGAGAGTGCTGGACCAATACGCCCGGAGTGTAGTGTTTTAAATTGTTTACTCTTCCATAAAACTCTCGAGCTCGAACACATAGACGGGTGCCGTGTCGACCAACGCCGCGGATGAAGTGAGATATCTCCCTACTCCGACAACAAACAAGGTTTCCTGCGAACGCACCCAGCACTGCATATTAAAAAGGATACCTAGTGACTAATGCCCTCTTTTCCACTTCAAACCTGCTTGTTTATTTAAATACTGTATGCAATTAGTCAGAGATGGATTAAAATACTTAAGATATCTTTCCAGAGACATGGAATTGGCTTGAATTCCAGACTCCGTCGAAAAAAAAACATCAAAGTTTAAAGGTTGCAGAGATGCAGAATCGAAAACTTGCTTGGCCAAAATACTTTGCATACTTTCGTATCGCCGGCGCGTAGCTACCGGAGCGTAATACGAGGGATATTTTAACACATTATACATATTGATTTCATTTTCCTTTGTTTATCAAGAATCGCCGCACAATAATTTTAGCATAGACCTCTCCAATTGACAGCCTAGCTCTATATAAAGTGATGAGGTTACTTTCCTACGTACCTAATTGTAAATTATAATTTTCTTCACGAAATTAGGTAGGTTTATCGACTGGTCAACACTTTTTAGGGCATTTCAGGCGTGTCAATAAACTACAAAAAAATAATGAATAAGTAGGTAGTTTTGTGATTAATGAATAAAACAAATTAAATATCTACCTTCAGAATATGTTTGATTTTCATATTATTTTGGTATTACGTTTGTATGAAAAACACATGCTCCGCCGGGCCTTTAACTGTAGGATCGATACATATCCCGTACTAGAGGTATTCGTTTAATTACTTAGCTATTGAAATGGTTATTATTTTTAACATAAGTAGTAACAATCCTTACAGGAAACAAACAAGGGCTTTCTTAAAAAAAATTCATTCTCAACAGCCAATCTACAACATTCAAGTACTAATTAGAATTTTTATGCATGTAAAAAAAAAACACTTTAAAACTATTTACCATTTGGTAGCTGAAGAAAGTTTTACACGTAGAATAAAAAAAAACTGTGAATCTTAGCATTGTATCCACTTCAACAAGTTAGGTATTCAAAAGCACTTTTTAAATGAAACTCATAAAGATACAAGGTGTAAAGGAGTCAAACCAGTTTGGTTCATGCGATGCCCTCTAATTGACAAATTGGAATCTTATTAAAATAAAGTTCAAGTTCCTAACTGAACGGGCGCGGGCGCAGGCAGACGTGTGTGATGTCAGTCGGGAGCTTGCCGACCGGGTGCCGAGCAGCGCCGAGAGAACACGATCGAGTCCCAAGCGGCGAGAATAAAAAGTCAGCAGCATTCGAAGCGCGTGCCTCGATGTGTGTGGTCCACTGTGGAGGTCCTCTTCGGCTTTTGATTTATTGAAATCAGAGTTTCACACCCGTTTTTGGTAATTGATTTGATTGCCAGCGTGCAAATTATCAAACCATGAGGTATATTTTTGCGTACACTTTGGTTTTTATATATTTTTAAAAAATAGTTAGTAAAATGTATGTATGTGTTTAGGTTGGATAAGGGTAAGCAGAGATATGTGTTCGACCGACACGCGACATGGCTAAGTGGTTAACTTAAGGCGCTTAGACGAGCTAAATTAGCAACTCTATTTGTGGTGGTTCAAACTTCGTTTGAAATGCTGTTAGAATAAAGTTCTAATCAGCTTGCACTACAAAGTGGTTGTAACGTCAGCCACTGCGGGCCAAGTAGCGCGAAATGAGTGGTTTCGATCGATTTACAAAAAAACTATTGATTGGATTAAAAAACTGAAACAGTATCATGCTAATATATTGCTAGTAGAATTATTTATCATAAAATCAGAATGATGGCATGTAAATTAGTATGTTTTTTATTGTTTGAAATATATTTTTAGAGATAAGTTCGTGATTTCTTTTTATCGAGCCAAATTAATTGTATTATGTTTTCAAAACAGTATCATGCTAGCATATATCCTGAAGAATATCATATATTTTTCTGGTCTTGTTTATAGTAGTGAATCATATACTTTTAGTAATTATAAAACTCGTGTTTAGCTCATGTAATCGACTTAAATTATAATCACGGTCGATAATTTTATGTGATACCGTTATTTTGCATGAAATTAGTGATATTAAGTTAAACAAGTAAAATTAAATTAAAAATTTGAAAAACTCCCGACACATAATGTACAGTCAGCAAAACAGTTAGGTATGCAGGCCAGCAATCTTCTTAGGACTATTTTAAATTTAAAAGTCTGTAAAGATCGATTTTTATTATACCGTCACACAGAAACTTCTGAAAGGATTTGGATGAAATTGCAAACAAATTGATTATAACCCTTTTCCATGTATAATAGTAGTAAGAAGATTGCTAGCTTGCAGTAAACCTAATTGTTTTGCTGACTGTACACTGTACAGTCGAAAAGCAAACCGTACTAAATAAATAAATAAAGTTAGGTAAGTAGAAAATAATTCGTTAATCGTTAGGTCTTAGGTACCAGTCATCACTCCAGTTTCCTCATCTCATTTCGTTAGTTAATATTTCTTATTCCTTTCAATATAGTGTACATTATTCTTCTAGTCAGCCCTTTCATTTAATACCCATGTAGAGGGAGTTAAGAAAAAAAAAAAAAACACCATTTTGTGGTGGCCGCCATCTTGGATTTGAAATGTATTATAGCGTATAGCATTTTAGTAGTCAAGCCCTTTAATTTGAGTTGTTGAATAAATATGTAATCCGCCATTTTGTGGCAGCGGTCACCTTGGACTGATTAACCGACTTCCAAAAAGGAGGAGGTTCTCTATTCGACTGTATGTATTTTTTTTTTTTATGTATGTTCACCGATTACTCGAAGACGCCTGAACCGATTTGAAAAATTCTTTTTTTGTTTGAAAGGGTATACTTCCAAGTTGGTCCCATAGAAATATTGTCATGATCTGATCACGAACTTCGGAGATATGGAACGGAACTCTTCAATAATAGACAGCAAATCTGTCGTGATTGCTGCAATCGCTTGGATGTTTATTGTTTACACAACATCAAAACATAACATCACGCCTGTATGCTCTGAGGGGGTACGCAGATGTGTACAGTATACCCATATTTCGACAGTTAGGTATGTTAACTCTTCAAATTTTATATGAAAACGTGTTGCGATTTTGGTATTTTCTACAACAAGTGAAGCATTTGCGTTTGATAAGAACCATTCTACCATCAGATCTGATGATGAAGCCAAGAGTCACGGAACTCCATAATGAAACAATGTACCCTAGTCGTGTTTGGGCTTGTTAACGGGCATAACTCCGTCGCTTGCCAACCGATTAGGATTTTTTTTTTTTTGTTGGAAAGGATATTCTTCCCAAATGGTCCCATAGCCACCAAGTCGGGATCTGATGATGGAATCTTGGCGAAATCGAGGGAACTCTTAAAATTTTATATGAAAACGTGTTGCGATTTTGGTATTTTCTACAACAAGTGAAGCATTTGCGTTTGATAAGAACCATTCTACCATCAGATCTGATGATGAAGCCAAGAGTCACGGAACTCCATAATGAAACAATGTACCCTAGTCGTGTTTGGGCTTGTTGTAATTGTAACGGTATGCACTTTTCATGTATGTCAAGCACATGTAAACCACTAAAAAGTGAAAAATAAAAACTTTTTTGCAAAAAATAAAACCGACTTAAAAAAAAAACAAAAAAGTGAAAAATAACTTTAGCTTCTGAAGTCGGTGACAAAAAAACTAAAGCAATGAAACAAAGGTCACCGACTTCAGAAGCTAAAGTTATTTTTCACTTTTTTGTTTTTTTTTTTAAGTCGGTTTTATTTTTTGCAAAAAAGTTTTTTTTTTATTAAACATAGCTCAGAACATTCCTCACCTATTTACCTATCAAACAAAAAAACAAAATCAAAATCATCGGTTCAGCCGTTTAGGAGCTACGATGCTACAGACAGACACACACACACGCAGACACGTCAAACTTATAACAACCCGTCGTTTTTGCGGCGTGGGTTAAAAACAAAATGTCATCCCTCTTTTCACCCCTTTAAGGATTGAAATTCTAACAACACCGTTGCGTAAGGTTGCAACCATACGCCTAGGTAATAAATTTCGTGATTTATACTTCGAAAATTAAGGAATTTCCATACACAACTTTATCCCCTTTTTTAACCCTTTGGTTTAATTATCAAAACCGCTGAAACACGTATAATTAATTTTCAATCGTCAGACTAAACACAAAATTTAAAGACCCTAACTTTAAAAATGACGGACTATCATTCAAAATTTAATTACCTTTTTAACCCTTTGGGGGTGAAATGATCAAAATCGCTTAGACACGTATAAATTAATTTTCAGTCGTTAGCCTGAACACAAAATTTAAAGACCCTAACTTTAAAACTGACGGAGTTTCATATTTAATTCTCCTATTTAACTCTCTTAGCTGGGGGTTGAATTTCGGAAAATCTTTGTTTATTCCTTGTGCATCTCACCGTAAAATTGTAAAAACAGTTAGATTGTAATCTGTCTAGCGCGATTGCAAAGCGATGGCAAAGGGGACTCCCCCTCCTTCCACAGCGCGTGAGGTGGGTTCCGTCGCACGCATTTCACAATTTCACGGTTTCACTTTGACAGATTACAATCTACCGAAAAATAATGCGTCATGTAATATGTATAGCAATATGTTCAGTTGATAATATTTCGACAGTTTGGTTTCATTTATAATGTACATGTCATGTCAGCGTCACATTGTAAAAACCGTTATATAATAATCTATCGAGCGAGATTGTAAACTAGGATTTAGGTTAGGCGTTAGTCGCCAGATCGGAATGTGACACTTCCTCGTGCGTGCCTCGTGTGTGACGTTATCCCGCCAAAAGTATCAACCTACCCCATTTCCACCAGAGTTTAGTATAACGGAAGGGTAAGACGTGTTACGAGGATTGTATAAAAACTTCAGTAACCCTTGCTTATCAGAGTCAAATGTGTATAATATTCGTAATCAATAGAATTACTTGCTAAATAAGGCTTTCGTGGTGCATACTTTCCGATCGGTCTGGCCAAACTTTGCTTGTTTTATGCAAACGAAGGACATAGTTATTTGTCAAAGTTAAAGTCAAAAGTATTTAATTGCAGTAAATGTGGTTCAAAAGGTGGTAAAAAAACTTGTAGTGCACTATTCGCCATAAAAATAGCATGTAAATATTAATAAACACAAACTATAGTAGGATACCTATTTCTAATGTTAATTAACACAAAACATACTACAAAATAACTGTTAATCAACAAATCGTTAGCATAATAACATTTTCTTTGAATATAAAACATAACATCATATAAGTTGGTAATTCTCTATAATTCAATACGGTAGTTATATGATTGACGATTAGATTTAATAAGAAATTCTGCAATGGAATAAAAGCTATGTGAAATAAGCCATTTTTTAAAAAGTTATCGGAATTTTCTGTACGGTAGTTCAGTAATAAAGTTTGGTAGTGAGTTTAAGATTAGTGGACCCATGTTATATATATATGTCGCCGTAAAATTGTCAAACACGTTAGATTATAAAATAACTAGAGAGATTGTAAACACTCGAAATATTGTCAACTGAACATATGGAAGTATCGCTGCCCCCATAATCGGGACTTGGAGCACCCCCCGTTGGGTTAGTTAGGTTCCTTTAAACCCTGCACTCGGAGACCCCGCGGTTCCAAAGTTCACAATATCGCTAGAGATAACAACAAAAACAACAAACAACAACAATCTAACGTGTTTGTCAATTTTACGGTGAAATTATATATGTTAGCGTCACATTGTAGAAACCGTTACATTCTAACATAACTAGCGAGATTGTAAACTATCGTAATATTCTCAACTGAACAAACTGCTTACAATATGAGGCATTTTTTTTAGGGAGATTATAATCTGTCGAATTGAAACTGGAATATTGTGAAATGTATGCGATGGAACTCAACTCGTGCGCTGTGGAGGGGAGGGAGGGAAAAGTGTGTCCCTCTTGCCCTATGGTAACATTCCCATGAAAAGATAATGGATAATTCCTGATAAAAACCGATTAATGTAACCTAACCTCAAAACACTTTATATTCGCCTAAAAGCGAAGTCGACGTAGCCCCGCTACACGGGGCTCCTATTTCTGTCGGCAGGGCTTAAACGAACCTAACTAACCTAACGTCGGGGTGTCCCAATGTACCGATTATGGGGGCAAATATACTTCCGTCGCTTGTAAGCAGTACGTTTGTTTGACAATCATTCGAGTTTACAATTTTACGGTGACATACACAATGAAGTCTGAATAATTCAATTCTAGGTACAGGCATTGTGTGTAACTGTACTTTCATTATTATTGTTTTTAAATTCAAAAGTAAAGAGTTTAACAAATTTGGCAAAACTAGTTTAGTTTCGATCTCCAGCAAGGGTAACTTGAGTTGCTTATTTGACAGCTAGACCATGTTGAATTCTTAACCATCATCGTTTTTAAGGGGGTTAAGTTCAGGAACAAGAAACTTGTTTGATACACCGAAATACTTTTATTGTATCTTTACACATTGTTGTGCATTTTATAATATTGTGAAGACAAATTATAATAAGTTAACAAATATACTCTTTAACCCACATTTTAATTTTAAACATGAAAGTAGATATAGATCAAGATACCTAAAAATAAAAATAAAGATAATCTGATATCATTTTCTTTCATTCTGAAACTACAGAGTCTTCTTGAGTAGCGTTTTCAATTGGTCCTGCAGCTGCTTTAATATCCAGTTCATAAGAAGCGACGTCACTACATGAATTAGCACTAAGTTCTGGATATCTGGGTATCAGCTCAAATGTATTTATGTCATACACTTCCTCCGTATTTGTATTCCACTTACTAGCAATCATTTGTAACGGCTCCAAACATTGTAAACTTTGCTTTACCCTCAGCAGTTCAATATTGCATTGGTTTTCTACTTCTAAAAGCTTCAGTCTATAAGCTTTAGCCAACATTTGTTTTCTAATAGCATTTTTCTTTTCGATTTGTGCAAGATTGAGAGTTTTCTGATATTTTTGAAGTTGTTTTTCATATTTCATTAAGTTCTCATCACAGTTGAGTTTGCTGTCGACACAGTCGCTGTACATGCTGGTGTTATATGAAACGTCCACCAACGCATTGGATGTGGAAACACACTGAAAATTACTAGGCGTGGATTTCGAGGGTGTTTCAAGACGACGAAAAGAATTCTTGCTTTGTCTTTCCATTTTCGCTTTTTCTTCGTTAAGCTCAATCTTTAATGACTCAATAATGTTTTTACATTGCGCTATTCTGTCCTTCATTTTGGCTTCGTTCTCGTCAATCACCTGTGGCGTAACTTCAACCTGACTTACTTCGGCATTCTCATTTTCTGTCGTTGGTTCTTCACCTTCACATCTAGGCGATTGCTTACCATCCTCTGCTTGCTCCAGTTTTGTGGAATTTGTATCCCTTGGAGACATAGAATTTATGTTATCACCGGATGCAAGCTTAATGGTATCCATGTAAATAATTTATAGAAATGTAAATGAATGTATCAGTTTTAACGAAGCCAAAATCTGAAAAAAGTATATTATCTGTCAAAACACTAGAATTTTTTTATGAAACAAAAGCAATCTGCATATTTGCAACTTTTAGCTAGAGGTTGTATATGAATAAATGGAATACATAAATAAAGGTAGAATCTGTTTTATTAACCTCGACGCAAAAACGAGGTGTTGTTATAAGTTTGACGTGTCTGTGTGTGTGTGTGTGTGTCTTTCTGTGGCATCGTAGCTCCTAAACGGCTGAACCGACGATTTTGATTTTGTTTTTTTGTTTGAAAGATGAAATATTCGGAAGTGTTCATAACTATGTTTAATAAAGATCAGTCCAAGTTGACCGCTGCCGCAAATTGACGGATTACATATTTATTCAACAACTCCCTCAATATGGGTATCAAATGAAAGGGCTTGACTAGTAGAATACTATACACTATGATAAATTAAAAATCCAAGGTGGCCGCCACCACAAAATGGCAAATTAATTAATTATTTTCTGTTTAGCTTTTAGTACATTGTGTCAGGGATTTTTTATTTTTTTTAATTGTACTGTTCTGATCCGTGAGAAGGATACATATACTTACCATACTTTCTTAGAAAAGACGACTTTCGAATAAAAAATCTAACTGAACTTATCACGATTTGCGCTATGTAGACCATTTAACTAGGTACCTAGTGCAAACAGCACAAACATATGGGTCCACGACCTACAAAACATTGCGACAAAGACCAAATGAACACTGACGAGACTCGCACAGTCCAGGGAAAGGTTATAAAAGGGTGTAAAAAGACCCCTATTGAAACTGAGTGGCACTGATTCTCCCCGTCATGGTCACTGAGATCATTTTTGGAGTGATACTTTCTTGTGGGAGGGTAACTCGATTCGGAAGGGTAACGAAGGAGTTCGGAAACGAAGTAGTTCGGGAATGTCAGGAGCCAATGACTGACGGATCAACGCACAGCCTTAACCGCGGATCCAGGACCTGAAACTTGGAGGATATGTTCTTTGTATGACGTTGGCATTCGATAAGAAAGGATCCTATAAGGGGGTTAAAAAGGGGTAGAAACTTATTTTGGCGATGATTTGCTTCGAAATTGATATAAACAGTCCTTAGTGCTTTTTATTTAAATTACTTTTATTTTAACCCATGTCTAAAATCTTATTCCGATTTTATTCAAAAAAGGTTGAACTCACTTAAAAACTTTTAAAGGCCCCTACTCAAAAACCTTTAAAAGCCCCGATACAGTTAAGGGGCCTACTCAAAGCACTGCATGCAGGGCCTTGCCTGCAGGGACACTGCCAATCGTATTGTGTGTATGTGTCACCGTAAAATTGTCAAACACGTTATATTACAATATAACGTGTTTTTTCTCGCGATATTGTAATGTCTCGAATTATTGTCAACTGAACATACGGAAGTATCTCTGCCCCCATAATCGGGACTTGGGGCACCCCCCCGTTAGGTTAGTTAGGTTCCTGTAAACCCTGCACTCGGAAATAGGGACCTAGAGAAGTGGAAGAAGGGAAATAGAGACCCCGCGAAGCGGGACTCCGTCGACTACGCTTTTTAGGAGGAATATAAAGTGTTTTAAGGTTATGTTATATTAATCGGTATTTCTCAGGAATGGTGCATTATCTTTTCATGAGAGTTGTGCCACTGGGCAAGGGGGACCCCTCCTTCCCTCCACACCGCGTAAGTTGACTACCATCGCATGCATTTCACGAAAAATAATGCGTTTTGTTGTAAGCAGTATGTTCATTTGACAATAATTCGAGACTTTACAATAGCGCTAGAGATATTACAATAAAACGTATTTGACAATTTTACGGTGACATATGCATGCAAGGCCGATATTTTATTTAATAATTGTTTACCCTGCCGCAGGACCTTCAAATCTAATCTGCCCTGCATGCAGGGCTTTGTGTAGGGGCCTTAAAATATCTGTGTTTTGGTTTGTTGTGTTTATTAATACCTATTATATAGTAGCTTTCTTCTATTTTGTCTTAGAAGTTTAATTTAAGGGGGAAGCGTCAGGGTAGCCCGCGAAATTCAAATTTTCTTAGGTTTTTTGCAATTTGCAGGCCTGTGGCAGGTAGTATGAAGTTGAAAATATCGTTCGCGACTGTAAGGCGTATGTAGTTACAGAATTATGATCATCGAAATCATCAATACAACCCCCCAAGCTCACATAAGTATAGAAACGACTTTGACCATGCAACAATCGTTCATCGACTTATATGAACTTAGAGAGTTGGCTGCCCTAGGTCTACGAAAGATGATTGCATACGAAAATGACCTTGGAATAAACTAGTAAGCAAAGATTCAGTTGGATGAGCAACACTTCTTATAATCGTAATCGCCATACATGAAATTTTTTGTGGGGGATGCTATATGGACACATTTTTGAGTTTTTACACGAACATAAGTGCGTAGGCAACTACTAAAATACGACATTTTTTTCCGCCCTAGGCGGCCGGCCCTGCTCGGCCTATAGGGAAATCGGCCCCCGTATGCACACCCGTAGCCCGCAACTGATGAACTTACTTATTCATCCATTTTGGTTTTGCTACCTACAAACTATGAACAACATGAACATCTTCCCCTATCTAGCCTCGTGGGCGTCACCAGCGGTGGTGACAGCAGCCTCAAGAAACGCAGGTTTAGGGGTTCCGTAGTCCCGTTATGAAACCCTTACAGTTTCGTCATGTCCGTCTGTACGTCCGTCCGATGTTTTGCTAAGAGTCCGTTAGTACTAGAAAGCTGTAATTTTGTAGGGGTGCGTAATGTGTGTAGGTATATTTATTACGCCGACCAAATGGTAATATTTTTTTTGTTGTTTTTTAGTGTACCTCTTCATATATCACATCGTGTGGGGTGTCGTTGAATAGGCATTTTAAAATGTCTTCGGGATTGTACTATTTCGTATCGTTGAATATTATTCACAGCGCCATCTAGTGCCACACTAAGCAAGGCTTGCGTCGTGGACACCAAGATAGTTGATTGTACATTTGTACATTTATACTTTTTTAACCCCCGACGAAAAACGACGGGGTGTTATAAATTTGACGTATCTGTGTGTGTGTGTGCTCGTAGCGCAAGAACGGACAAAACGATTTTGTAATTGTTTTTTTTCTTGAAATATGAATGAGTTGGGAGTGTTCTTAGCTATGTTTGATAAAAATCAGTCCAAGATGGCCGCCGCCACAACATGGCGAATTACCTACATTTTTATTCAACAACTCCCTGAATATGGATATCAAATGAAAGGGCTTGACTAGTAGTATACTACACTATTATACATTTCTAATCCAAGATGGCCGCCACTACAAAATGGTGAAATTCATTTTTTTTCACCACTTTCTCAATATGGGTATCAAATGAAAGGGCTTGACACCCGTAAGACGCCTTAAGAAATTATTATTATTATTATTATAAGCCTACATTGTCCCCCGGCAGGGCAAAGGCCTCCCTTCCCTCCTTCCACATTTCGCGCTCTTGTGCGATTGTATTCTAGGCCAATCCTTTGCGAAAGAGTCGGCCAATCCTTTGCACATCCCGCCATCTCCTTCTGGGCCTGCCGAGTTGTCGTTTCCTGCTATTTGATAACCACTGAGTGGTAATTTTTGCAGAGCAGCGGTGGCCCAGTGGTGGCGGCCCCGACTTACGAACAGTAAGTCGTGGGTTCGAACCCAGACAGGCGCATTACTTTGTGTAATTTATTTCATCACCGCTGCTCTCAAAAACGGTGAAGGAAAACATCGTGAGGAAACCGGCATGTCCTAAAACCAAAAATTCGAAGACATGTGACATCTACCAATCCGCACTGGGCCCGCGTGGTAGATTATAGCCCTTTCCCTCTCATTGAGAGGAGGCCGTGTCCCAGCAGTGGGAACATTATAGGCTGATGATGGTGATGATGATGATGATGAGTGGTAATTTTTGCACATTGCTCCTCTGACATGCGGCAGATGTGACCAGCCCAGTTCCACTTTAGCCTAGCAGCTGTCATGCCAACATCAGCTATTTCGGTTTAGGAGGGAAGTATAGAGTTTCTGACACGGTCCGTAAGTTTGACACCCAGTATGCTTCGCTCCATAGCTCGTTGGCAGACCCTAAGTGCGGACTTCTGACGATTTGTGACCACATCTGCGCTCCATAGGTGAGGGTGGGGAGAATACACATGTCCATGAGCTTTCGCTTAAGTGCGAGAGGGAGAGATCCCTTCATAAGATGTTTCATCGACCAGTAGCTCTTCCAGGCGTTCTCGGTGCGTCGAGCAACTTCTTTATCTTGTCTTGCCTGGAAAGAGACTATTTGGCCGAGGTATATGTACTCATGGACATATTCAATCACCACACCCCTAACCTCTATGTTACGCTCTGTGCTGTTCGTCATGAGTTTTGTTTTCTCTAATTCATTGAAAGCCCGACTTGGAGACTGGCGTGGCTCAGTTGATCGAGCATTAGCCCTAGCTCAGCTGCTGAGGAAGAAAAAAGGACAATATCGTCGGCGAAACGAAGATTTGTTAACCTCTTTTCGCGGACGACAACACCCTTGTCCTGCCAGCGTGGGTTTATCTCTTGAAAAACCTCTTCCAGAGTAGCTGTGAAGAGTTTGGGAGATAGTGGATCACCTTGCTCGACTCCTCTCTGAATGGGAAAAGTTGGCCCGGAAAATATTGCGATATGTGTTAAGCTGTCAAAAGCTTTTGAGGAATCTACGAATGTAAGGTTTATCGGTAGATTGAATTCTTGGTGTTTTTTAATGATCTGGTGTAAAGACCGCAGGTGGTCCGAAGTCGAAAGGCCGCGGTGGAATCCAGCCGGTTCTGGAGGTTGATGGAGGTCTAATGTTTCTGATATGCGGTTTTCGATGATTTTGATATTTTTTTTGTCAAGGTGCGCGACTAAGCTGATGGGCGATAATTCCAAATATCGGATTTATCACCTTTTTGTGTATCAGAATTATGTTCGAATGACAGAAGTTACTACGAAAGATGCCTGTTTTGAGAATAGTGTTGAAAAGGTTGCAAAGGTAAGGTAGTATGGATGGTTCTCAATCTCGGAAGTGATAAAGTGGTGATGCCGTCTTCCCCAGGACTTCGGTTATATTTCATGACACTAAGAGCCCGATGAACTTCATAACCAGAAATTATTGGAATATCGTCAGGGCATGTGTGTAGGTTTCGTTAGCTAAGAGTTGTGGCTGGTATTATCAGAGTATAAAGACTTATAGAACTGAGTGCATATTTGAATTACTTTTGTCTTTTCTCCTTGCCTCCACACCACTGTTATCCCTTATGTGTGTAATTGTAGTCCTCAAGTATCCATACCACGCATGCATCTTAAGGACCGGTTGTTGGTTAGAGCTGCCTCAGCGAGTTGTGTGTTGTAATTTGTAATGTCTTGTCGTATGCTTCTCTTTACTTTACGATCGAGCTCTCTGTAATCTGAAGACTGAAAATTCTCTGCCTGTCGTTCTTCGATAAGGTGAATTGTGTAATTGGTGAGTTTCTTTTGTTTTTTGTTACGGCTCTTGATATTTTGGCTAGCGATTTTAAAAACGTGTTTTATGTGTGTTTTGTGTGTGTTTAAGGAAATTCGTTCCCAAAAAAAATGGGGCTCGGGGGTTTTTTATTTTTATTTTTAATGTTTATTTTCGTTTGTAAATACTGTTACGAGCTGGGTATGAGATAAATTAATTACTACCGATTAAACAACACAATAACTTTATTAATCACAAAACACTTTAAACTCAATCACAAGTACACTACTGATCACTATTCGCTTAGATATCGCACTTCAAGTTCACTTCGATTCGCTTCGCTGTATAGCCAAAACAAGACTGCCGGTCGCGGCCCTGAGCGCTCTATTTATACTCGCCAACAGACACACCAGAATAACCACGAACATTCGAGAGGGTCATAAAAAACACTAACAAAAAAATTGCAGGTAGATAGGTACCTACTAAAAACAAGTAGGTATAACCTACTTGTACAAAACAAGCAAATATGAACCTTATGCCCTAGGCGTACGGTCGAAATTCTAATGTCTTTTATAAATAGGTCGCGAGTTTTTCTACCTACCTAACTTTAAAACTAATAATAATAGGATGCTCTCGAACTTCTAACGTACACACACTGTAATCACTGGCTTTCTCGAATGTTCTAGTAGGTCCGATGTAACACTGCCCCCTCCTTAGACATGCTCGTCCCGAGCATCATTAGTCCCGTAGTATCGCGCCAACCGGTCTACATGCACAATCTTAGGCGCACCTCGTGGACCCTTCTGTATTCGGTAGGTGACATCGTTGATCCTAGTCACGACTCGGTATGGTCCATCCCATTTTGCTTGTAACTTCGGAGACTTCCCCTTGCTCCGCACTGGGTTATGCAACCACACCAGTGAACCCTCGTCGAAACCCCTACCATTTGCTTTCCGATCATAACGGGTCTTCATCTTCTCAGACATCTGTTGGCTGGATTGTCGGATATGCTCATAAACATCATTCAACTTATTACGCAAGTCATTCGCGTAATCTGTTACACTACATGGAGCATCAGGGGGAGTTCCAGTGATTAAATCAGCAGGTAACCGTAATTCCCTTCCAAAGTTCGCGAAGGCTGGTGTCACAGTCGTACTTTCGTGGAGTGCACTTCGGTAAGACAGAAGAAACGGCTGTATGTGCTTGTCCCAATCCCTTTGCCGGCTTTCCACAACTTTCGCCAGATATCTTTCCAACGTTTGGTTGAATCGTTCCACCATTCCATCGGATTGTGGGTGGTAAGAGGTGGTTCTGGTTTTATAGGTACCCATCAATCGACAAGTCTCTTGAAATACTTGCGATTCAAAATTTCTTCCTTGATCGCTGTGTATTTCTAAGGGTACCCCAAAACGACAGAAGACTTCCTGAACCAATTTATCTGCGACAGTTGTAGCTTCTTGGTTAGGAATGGCGAAGACTTCTGGCCACTTTGTGAAGTAATCCATGACCACCAGGAAGTACTTGTTTCCGCTCTCACTTACTGGAAATGGTCCCGCAACGTCTAGTGCTATCCGTTCCCAAGGGGCTCCAACGTTGTACACTTTTAATGCACCTCTGCTGCGTGTATGGGGTCCTTTCACGGCCGCACAACTGGAACATTTGCGAACCCAGACCTCCACATCATCTCGACAGTGGATCCAGTAAAATCGTTCTCGAATTTTTAGAAGAGTCCTTTTTACCCCCATATGTCCTCCAGAACATCCATCATGGTAGAGCCGCAGAACATCCGGTACCTTAGCTTTAGGGACAACCATTTGTAGATGACAGCTGTCCCCTCTAGCGTTTTCCCATTTACGGCACAAGACTCCATCCTGGGCTGTTCTATTGCGCCCAATAACTCTTCGTGATGGAACTCATCGCAGCCACATCACTCCACTTGGGTTTAGGAACACCAACTTTGATCCACTCGAAGATCGGTTTGATGTCCGAGTCATTGTACTGAGCCTCCTGTATAGTTACCTTCCATTCATCGCTAAGATCCGTTCTTAGCATCCTCACAAGCACCACTTCCTTAGACTCCTGTCCGGAACTACGCTTACAATCTTCAGGCAATGGTCTTCTTGACAGTTCGTCTGTGTTGTTATGGTTTCTCCACTGTTGCTCACCAGTCTTCTTAGCCGCTTTTCCCTGCTGAAATTGATCTTCTCTAGGTGCGCTTCGCTTTTTACAATTCGACCGAAGGTGACCCCTTTCTCCACAAGTGTAACACCTAGGGCTGTATCATCGCGGACGCTGGCGTTCAGGTGATGCCACAACTTGCTTTAGACAACTTGGCCGAAGATGATCCCTTTCTCTAGCTGTGTAGCAGCTAGGTCTGTAACCTTGCGGACGGTCGTGTACAGGTGATGCCACTACCTCCCTGACGTAGTGTGTTCGGTGGTCTTGCCTCACTGCCTCTACTTCTAAGGCATGGGCTAAGGCGTCCTTTAATGTTTCACGATGCCCAAGTCTCACGGCAGCTCTAACTTCTAAGTCACGTATTCCATCAACGAACGCCTGTACCAGATTTCCATCGATCAGTGCAGGGGCAGACTGGTAGGCTTTCCGAACGAGTTTTTCAACTTCCAGAGCCCACTGCTGTAGGTTCTCGGCACTTCGTTGAAACGGTCCTTCAACTTGGCACGGAATACGTGCTCCAGGTGCGCGTCGCCGCATCTGGACTCCAACGCCTCCAGCAGCTGCTCGTAGGTTACATCCTTGCCGAGTGCCTCGAGAATAGTTAGGTTAAATTGGTTATTAAAGATAGGAAAAAAAAGAACATAGGTAGTATTAAAATAAAGTAAAATTTATTTTTCCTTTATTTAGTTATTTACATATTCATTTACATTTTTAAATATTCTAATATAAAACTAAATAAAAAACATTTAAAAATATAAAAAATAGTAGCCCACCAGCACTGGGAACAGGGTCCGAGCTACCGGTGGTCAGGGCTCTTGAGAAAGGAACCTCCTAACAATACGCGCCGTGTCCAGAAGTACTGCTTTCTGATTCAAGCCCTTGATACAGCTGCCAAGCGAGAGCCTCCTAAGATGTTGGTCGAGGCTCTTGGCTATTAAGCCATTGGCTGACACGACTATCGGCACAATGACTGCTGTACTCACGTCCCACATATCGACAACCTCGCGAGCCAGCCCCCGTATTCACAACGCTTCGATTCGCTTCCGATTCGGGAAGTCGTATGTCTATCTCGATCGTTTTCGTAATGCCAGAAGAAGACAGATATACGAGTTGTCGAATCGGAAACGAGTCGAACGTTTGTGATTACGGGGTCAGATCTAGGTATTTGTTTTTTTTATCTTGCTCTGCTTTCACAAGGTTCTCGTCATGCGTTAAAATATCAACAATCATTGTGCGACGCTCCAATCGATCTATCACCACAATGTCAGGCCTATTGACAACAACAGTCCTGTCGGTGGTGATAGGTCGGTCCCAATACAACGTGATATTACCATTTACAAGAACTGGATCGGGCGCATACTTATAGTATGGCACTTCTGATTCCACAAGGTTGTATTTCAAAGCAAGTTGCTGGTGGATAATCCTGGCAACAAGGTTGTGTCTATGCAAGTACTCTCCGTTAGCCAGACTAGAACATCCAGAAATAATGTGACGGATCGACTCTCCCGGACGGTGGCATGCCCGACATTATGTCAACCGTGCCGTCCTTCACAATGTATTTGCGGTAGTTATTCGTCATCATAACTTCTTCCATAATTGCACAAACAAAACCTTCGGTTTCCCCGAAGAGGTCACCAAAGCGTTGCCAGGATACGGACGCTAAGAAGTCTACATCAGGGCCATGTAGGGCCCGGTAAAAGCGTCCGTGAAGCTCCTTGCCTTGCCATTCTTCCCTGCGGTCATTAGTGTCTAATACTTTAGGCTTGCGCCAGTTCTCGTTAGCCAGGGAGAGCGGGGTGAGGCCCTTGTCCACTGAGACCACATCTCGGTGCATCCCCACGTCGGCTTCCAGGAAATATTCCCTGAGACTGCATACCTCTCGGTTGTGCAGGTTCTTAGCATTTAAGAAGCCTCGACCCCCGCACTTCCGAGTGATATACAGTCTCATCATCGACGACCGTGGGTGATGCACTCAATTTGCGGTGAGCAGTGTGCATACCCACCTATCCAGGGCATCAAGTTCCGTCTGAGTCCATTTGAGTATGCCGAAAGAGTACATTAAAACTGGCATGAAATCAACCTGATAGAAGGCTATTTAATACTCGTACCTTCTTCAGGCGACCAAAGAAGCGCTCCCTCAACGATTGCTTCATGTCAGTTACGTTAATGCCTAACCGCTACCGACATACCCAAATACTTATAGCTTTCGGATGAGGAAAGAGATCTTAGGTGTATGGAATCCGAGAGCTGAAGTCCCTCGTATCCCATAATTTCCCCTCGCTTTACATACATGACTGCACATTTGTCCACACCAAATTCCATCCTGATGGCGTTACTAAAAGTTTCAGTTACTTTTAGTAGCTCCATCAGTTGCAATTTGTTAGGGGCAAAGAGTTTCAGATCATCCATGTAAAGCAGGTGAGATATAACCTGACCATCTTCCCTCAAACGGTATCCTAGTCCTGAATTCTCCAGCAATGTGCTTAGAGGATAAACAGAACCAAAGTGCACACAGACTGTCGCCCTGGAATGTTCCCCGTTTAATCCATACAGATTCATCGTTCCCCTGGATCTGTCGATATCCTGGATATCGAAGGACTGTTCTCCATTGCCCCATACATGACTCAAGGAAGGCGCGTAGAGTTGCATCTATTTTGTACAACTCCAGCACCCTCATGAGCCATATATGAGGCACAGAATCATAGGCCTTCTTATAATCTATTCAACATGTAGACAGATTCTTTCGGGAGCGGCGAACCTGTTGGCTAATGGCCATATCAATGAGAAGCAGCTCTTTAGTACCAAGGGACCCGTTCCTACATTCATTCTGAGAGGCAGACATGACATCATTACTCTCAATATGTTCGTTGATTTTTTCTCTCAAAATGGATGTAAGAACTTTATAGACCGTTGGTAAACAAGTGATATTGGTCTGTAATTTTTGGGCTCCGCAGTACTACCTGATTTATGGAGCAGGGTGGGTAATTCCTGTCGTCATGAACTGGGGCAGCGACCCTGACTCTAAGGCTGATTGAAACTGGGACGACAAGCGAGCGTGTGATCTTTGGAAGCACTTGATCCAGAAGTTGTGGAGTCCGTCCGGCCCTGGAGATTTCCAGTTAGGCAACGGACGGACTGCACAAGCTACGTCTTGGGGGCTGATGATGATTGCCCCCATTTCAGGTATTTGATCACACACTTGTTCAACCTTCCGGATCCAATCGCCCTTAGTGTGACTGACAGGCACCGACCAGATGCTGCGCCAGAATGAACACATGGCATCATCATCCGGTAGACGCGTCTCAGTCACACCTTGGTCCGGTCGCTCCCAAGCCCTATATACCCACCTTTCATCACTTTGGAATGTGCGATTCTGAGTATATCGCTCCACTCGCCGCTTATACCGACGAATACGGCTTGCCCATGCACAGATTTTCTGCTTCAGGAAGTCTATACGCTCTGTGACACGGGACAAGTAATCTCGAAAACTAATATCAGTTCCCGAGAACGCCCGCCTCACAAAGCGCATCACTCTAGGGCGAGTATTGCCCTCCCTGAAGCAGATTAACTTGCCGATGAGTGCCCTAGCCACACCGATACGTCGCTCAATCCTGCACTGCCAAGCTGAAACAGCTAATTTCGGTCGTGTAGCTCTGTCGTTGGTGGGGAATTTGACATGAGCTACACGACATGCCGCTACATGCCGTTATTATTTTCATGTTTAAAAACATTTTTTTTTACTTTATACGATTTGTATCAAATAAGTATATCTACTAAACGATTGCATATAGCATCCTTACAGTCTACATTTACATTAAGAGGCCTGCGGAGCATGCGTTTTTCATACAAACGTAATACCAAAATAATTTGTAAATCAAACATATTCTTAAGGTAGTGTGTATTCATTTTGATTGGATTACAGAATATATAGGTTCCCAAACACATATTTTTAATGCACACTGATTTAAACAAGAGTTATGAGAAAAATAAATTTTCTATAGAAATTTTAAATTCCTCATATCTCGTCTCTACATCATTGTCCTTTCAAAATACTTGGGAACATAGATATTCCGTTATCCAATCGAAATATATATGTCACCGTAAAATTGTCAAATACGTTATATTGTAATATCTCTAGCGATATTGTAAAGTCTCGAATTATTGTCAAATGAACATACTGCTTACAACAAAACGCATTATTTTTCGTGAAATGCATGCGATGGTAGTCAACTTACGCGGTGCGGAGGGAAGGAGGGGTCCCCCTTGCCCAGTGGCACAACTCTCATGGAAAGATAATGCACCATTCCTGAGAAATACCGATTAATATAACATAACCTTAAAACACTTTATATTCTCCCTAAAAAGCGTAGTCGACGGAGCCCCGCTTCGCGGGGCCCCTATTTCCGAGTGCAGGGTTTAAAGGAACCTAACTAACCTAACGGGGGAGTTGCCCCAAGTCCCGATTATGGGGAAAGAGATACTTCCGTATGTTCAGTTGACAATAATTCGAGACATTACAATATCGCGAGAAAAAACACGTTATATTGTAATATAACGTGCTACCCGAAACTGTCAAAAATTCCCAATCAACCTTGAATCCAAAAATTTTGCGATAGTGTTGAAAATCTAATAAAATAGTAACTTGGCTTGATGTGCTGGCAAATTCTTTGGCATTGCGCAGGAAAAGTTATACCTTAATAAAACCGGCCAAGTGCGTGTTGGGCCACACGGTGTCGGGTTCCGTAATAGACCGTTATCACAATAATAGAACGATTTTGTTCTGTTGTTCGTAAGCTTATGATAATTTACACGTGGGTCGGCGGCGTCGGCCACACGTCGCCGCGCGGCTCTAATGGGGACGCAGCTTTATATTCTCTCACCAAAGTAATAAGAGATTTTGTTTTTGAAAAAAAAAATAGTTTCAAGAACTCGATAGATGGCGTTGATCTGACTACGTTACTAGATGCCAAAGCCAAAACGCTTGAAAAAACACACGTCGCAAACGCTCGTTGACTGACACTTTCGTTTGCCTATAATGCTTACGATTAAAACCATTAGGTCCAAGTGAAATTATGAGACGTTCTGTTCCTTGCAGTAACATACCGAGATCAGCGCCATCTATCTACCGACTAGGGAAGAGTTGAAAAAGAAAATCATTCATAGATGCACCATTTGTCAAAACGTAGTTACTTCTTCCATACATAAAAAGTGTTCATAGTCAGTTCCAGTCTGGCAACACTGTACAATACGTAAATTTTGACATTGACATTTGACAATTTTGACATAACTGTGCCGGTTAATTTGGCGCGTTTGTTAGTGGATTTGTTATTCAGAAATTTCGAATTGAAAATCTGCATTCTTCTCTTCTCACTCCTATAAAACAGGAATATGGGTCTCCTAGAATTGTGTGAAAAATATTTCCAAACATCGAACCTCTATGAAGTTTTACAAATCCCTGAAACTGCTCTAGACAAAGAAGGTAAGGACTCGAATGGACTCGGAAGTTCTTCCCATGGCAATAATATTTAAAATTACATGCATTAGTATACATTATGAACTATCAAACTTAGGCAACATCATTTTATTTATTAGCAGCCATTTGTGTCCCACTGCACTGCAGGGCAAAGGCCCCCCTTCCCTCCTTACACTTATCCCCATCCAGTGCTGTTGTTATACTCCAATCCTTGTGGAAACTTTATTTTACCCAAATTTTTATAAAATAATCTTTGTTTTTTCAAAGACTGCTGTTTGCTGTTGGGTAATTAGGCTGATTGTAAGACAGACATTGCTCATAATAAAATAGTGATTGTTTTAGATCCTCAAAATTAAGTATTAGTAAAAATACTTCATCATTTGTAGATCTTTGATAGTCATAACAGGTAGTCAGTGCCCCAAAAAGTCTGACAACCAGTCTTACCAAGGGGAAACGCACTAACTAGTACTAACGGTGTTGTGGAGGTCAGATAGGCAGTCGCTCCATGTAAAATACTGGCATTCAGCTGCATCAGGTTAGACTGGAAGCCGACCCCAACATAGTTGGGAAAAGGCTAGGCAGATCGAAAAATACTTCACAATAAGTTGAGATGAATAGGTTGCCATTGTTATCACTTTGTTTTATGGAAATATTTATTTAGTAATACTTTCAATAAATTGCAGTGAAGAAGGCATATCATCGCTTGTCACTCAAAGTACATCCAGATAGAGTAGAAGAAGATGAAAAACTTGAAGCAACTGAGAAGTTTAAAGTTCTGGGAAGTATCCATGCCATTCTTACTGACAAAGACAAAAGGGCCATTTATGATCAGACCAAATCTGTAGATGATGAAGACTTTAATGTTATTATTGACAGAGACTGGTCTGGTTACTGGCGAGTCTTGTTTAAGAAAATTACTGATGAAGACATCAGGGCTTATGAGAAAGAATATGTTGGTAAGTATTGAAGATAAATTGCTATATCTTATATAAAGATTTTACGACTAAAATATTCAATCTATACAGGGTTATTTTTGTTTATACTAAACCCGAAAAAGGGTCATTGTACTCATCATTTTGAACAACTTTTTCTATGGGACGAACCTTGAAATCGCGAAAAAAAAATCAGCTGTTCCCTACATTTTGACGAGTTATGTGAACATAAATGTAGGGAACAGCTGATTTTTTTTTCGCAATTTCACGGTTCGTCCCATAGAAAAAGTTGTTCAAAATGATGAGTACAATGACCCCTTTTCGGGTTTAGTATAAACAAAAAATAAGGTTGTATACTTTGTACCTTTACTTATCATTTTACAGGCTCAGCATTAGAAAAAGAGGACATCAAGCAAGTCTATTTAACTGCCAAGGGTGACATGGATTACATTGTGGACCATGTTCAATTTGCAAGAACTGACCAAGAACCAAGAATTAGGGAGCTTCTGAATGTAAGGACACAATTTTCGTTATAAATGGCTGCTATTAGCAGATTATTTACAAGCTGTGTTACCTAATGCTAAGCACTTAATTTAATTATAGTATTATTCTATTTGGTAGGCTATCTACAAAATTATGTCAAAATCCTGGTGTTTCATATTTTTCCACCTAGATTGACCAATTTTGATTTTAATAAGTTTTAGTAATCATGGTTGGTAGTGCCTGTTGTTTCTGGACAACAGATACTATGTCTGTTTTTGTGGTCTGTTGGATCAGCTTCAGTTGGTGTCAGGTAAGATGAAAATAGCTGTCATTGACCTTTCCCTAATACCCATCGCTTCATACAAACCATAACAAATGAACCATGTATATTTTTTCGTGTTCTTTCTGGCTTGTTGTACAATGGGCTGGTGTCCGCGACTCCACGTCAAAGCGCGTATTTTGCGTATGGGCTATAATCTACCACGAGGGCCCAGTGCAGATTGGTAGATGTCACGTCTTCGAATTTTTGGTTCTAGGACATGCCGGTTTCCTCATGATGTTTTTCTTGTGGTGATGACATAAATTACACAAAGTAATGCGCCTGTCTGGGTTCGAGTCCACGACTTACTGTTCGTAAGTCGGGGCCGCCACCACTGGACCACCGCTGCTCTGTTTCTGGCTTTCAGAGTTAAGAACTTTATTAAATGTAGGTGGGTTGAGATGACAATAGCGGTAATTGCCCGCTATTTTTATCTTAACTGGCAGCAACTATAGTGTTTTTTTGTATAATGTAATATTTATTACATATAAAAGTTATGTTTATTTTATTTCAAAAAGTTACCTCAATGTACTAATTATGTATAATTGCATTTTAGGAAATGATAAAGAATGGCGAAGTACCTGAATACAAAAAATTTACTCATGAGCCAGCCAAGAAGCGGCTCAGAAGAATTGCTAAAGAAAAACGCGAAGCTAAACTAGCTGAAGAAATGGCAAAGGAGTTCCAAATTGATTCAGGTACTTATATGTTTAATTTATTATACAATTTTTTAGGATTATTTATTGTTATATGACATTTCAAACACTAACAGAATTTAAATTATTATTAAATCTTTTTAGGCCCTAACAGCCTGGAACTTATGATACAAGAGAGACAAAAATCTAGGGTTCAACAAATAGACTCATTTATTGACGACTTAGCTGCTAAATACGGCGGCGGCAGCAAACCAAAGGCAACTAAAAGGAAAGCAGCTGCAAAAACTGAGACAACAAAAACTAAAAGAAGGAAATAAAATCTTAAATTATGTATACTTACACATTTACTTTTCAAACCAAAATACAACTCATATTGTTTAAATTCAAGAAATACATCAAAAAAAAGAAGGAATTATTAAGCATAATATTTTATTCTCCTTCTTCCATTGCCACTTCCAACTGACTTTCAGAATAAAATGGACCTTGTTCAACATAAGTTTGAAGTCTTCCAATAATTACAGGATCAAATGCAGGTGAATGAGCCAACCTTTTGATAATGTCATACTTAGCTTCATTGGTTTCTTTTGTGTAGACTATTGACCGATCCAGAAGGAATTCAATAAAACCTGAAAAGTAGAATTTAGATTAATTTATTTATTAAGATCTGTTTGTGATTAATTATGTGTAAGTTTGGACAGCACCATTTATAAAATTTTAATAATGTATTCTTAAGTAATAAAAGAAATTAAAGAAATGGTTTTATTTTCCATTTCTAAAATAAAAAAACAAGTTCTTGGTCATCAGAAATTAAATGGAACATGGATTTCTGCAGGTTTTGTAATAACAACTTAATAATAATCATAACTCCTTGTTTCAGTTTTTTTTGTTTTTTTTTTTAATTTAGATAAGTTTAAATAAATTAATAACAATAAATTACCTGCAGCTCGAGCTACCATTTCTTCACCCCACTGGTGTTGACAAACAGCATCCAACAATATAAATGCAGCGTGTCTTATATCAGGAAATGGATTTTTGCAGATCTCAAATAATGTTTCCATAGGTTTAGGATCCAATGTTCGGAACCATTCACGGGTCATCAATGTGACTCTGTGGTCTACAGGATTTAAACCTGTCTGTGTAGTCCCTGGGTTCATATTATTGCCCCGCACTACTGGATCTTTTTCGATACTCATTAACCCAGCAAAGCAATGTAAAGCGCGTATCTTGGTGTCAGCATCACTGTTCTTGATCAGCTTACTCACACTATCTACAGTTTGAATATATTTACTCCCTGCAAAGAAAAGCAGTTGAATACTTTAATATTGAAACATTATTATATGCCTCAGTATCAATCACAAATTTCAAATTTCAGTGCTGTAGTATACCTAGTGCAGCCAAGCATAATTTTCCTTCCAATGTTGTACCAATAAATCCTAGAGTATCCAAAGCAACTGGCAATATGGCTGGATCTTTAGATTGAATTGCTTCGAAGAGTGTATCAAAAACAACAGAATGTTTTGCAAAAATTTCTTTAGGGTAGCTGTGGGCAATGCATCCAAAGAACTTCATGTAACCTGAGGGAATAAAATTATTATTAGATCATAAATTCAACAACTCAATCAAATCAGTCTATTGAAGCTGCCAAAAAAATATCTAGGAACTTCACTACTTCTTAGATTATACTTATTTTGCAATTAAATAAGTACCTGGTATCAACAAACCACGAAGTGGATTATTTTGTAGCTCTGTAACATAACCCAAAATCCTCTGAAGTTCTCCATTTTTCACAAGATAATTGATGCCATGAGGTTTGAGAACTAATCTTGATAAAAGTTCTAGTATGTTTACTTGGTACAGTACATCATCTGTGTGCAATTCTGATACCATGAAATCAATATATTTCAAGTCAGCACATAGTTTAAATAGCTCAAATGATTTTGTTGAAATATTGACAATAACCTGTAAGAATAAAAGCCCATTAAAATGACCCTGTGTCACATATTTCCAATCAATTGTTTCAAGACAGACATAGCAGAGGGATGTCTTTAGACCACTACTTAAAATAATAGTTTTTTTGTTAATTGCAATGTAAGTAATTACCTCAAAAACGTTACACTTGCTGCTGCTGTTATACTCAAGGGCAATCCGCATTTCATCTAAAACTTTAGGATAAGCCTCAACTGGCAAATTAGAAGTTATCAAAACAGCTTCATTGGCTATGCCTACATCTGTATCGCTGACCATTTGAGCTACTGCAACAAATACATCAATATACTGTGGGAGAGGCAGTGAGTTGGGATCAGTAGCAACTGCCTTCCGCACCTGGAAACAACATTATCATCAATCACATTTGACTGTTCTAATAATCAATATTAATTTTGTTTCCATAAAGTATAAGAGCATTTTACTGACTTGGTCAACAGCAAGTCTCCTCACACAACTTTTTTCATGACGAAGTAAGTACATGATATGACTTGTGAAATTTTTCACCACTTCCCCAGCTTGGAACTTCTCGAAACATGTTCTTAGGACATCGCATGTCAAGTCCACATGAGATCTGTGAAATTACAACGATGGGCTAGATATGGAAAAAAGGAAGTAAATTGATGATAATCGAAACAATAAGAAAACCAGATGACATACGTGTTTGGGACATTGAGACATTGAATGATTTTAGATATTCCACCATCTCTTATTGTAGCAACAGCTTCACCAGCAGGCTTGAAGGCAAGTAGGTTTTTGATATCATTTAGAGCAGCCGGCCTTTGCTCTTCTCTCTGCAATCGACCTATAAACTGCCGATATTGGTTAGTATCTTCACTTGACATTTTAATTCAAATTAACTTCTTGAGAATTTATGTTTAACCAATGTCGAAAGAATTGTGAAAATTAAAAAATATTTCGTGAATACAACAATCGGACAAAACAATATCTATTTGTTGCTGTCAATCAGTGTTGCCAGTATGATTTCCCAAAAAAGTACGGCTGGCTTTCTGAAAAGGTACGGTTTTTAACTTCAAGGTACGGTCGAGTCGGGATACTTCTGCAAGAACTAGATCAGTATTTTTTTTGTTTTTTTTCTTCTTCCTGTTGGCTGTCTGCGACCATAGGTTGGAAAAAAAGCGATAGGGAATCGAATAATCAAAGGGGTATGGTAAAGTAGAACATTATTACCGTTTGCCAATATCGAACAAATTCATTTGTAAATCAATTATAGAATGAAGAAAACTCATTAAATTCGTTAATGATGGGGATAGGGGGAACGTTCAGATGCCACTGTATACGCTTTTACAATAAACTTCCGAGCCATATTCCAAATTCAAATCGTTTATAAAACGGAAGCTATACCTGAAAGTCTACTGTCATGTTAATCACTACCTCGATGATAAAAAGGCTTGGGATTAAGCTGCTCCAATGAAATTTGCTCTGCGAATATAGAAATTTCGGACTTCGCTTGTTTATTATTGATTCCTTTCTTTTATACACTTTGTCATGAATGCATATTATTTTTTTACTTTACTGTTTATTATTGTGTGTGTGTGTATGTGTGTGTATTTGACATGAATATTGACTTGTGGTTTTTGACATTTAATGACTTGACATGAATACTTAGTTCAGTATTTTATTATTTTTTACATTTTTAGTTTATTTTTTATTGTTTTCTGTGTGTGTATTTGACATATCGTATTTCTATTGACATTCATTTTGTAAATTATTATTAATTTTATTTTATTTTTTGCGTTTTTGTGAACGTGAGGACCACATTTTATTTCATTTTATTTTTTTACCTCTCAACCGTCTGGCAGTTTGAGTTCTATAAGCGACCTACCCACATTTGGGTCGACGAACAATACCAGAAAGGACATTTCCTTTCTTTGGTATTGTTCGTCGTTTCGTTGAGCTCCTTATGTTATAAGTCGAGCTACACGATAACTGACAAATGCTTGCACTAACTAGACAGGTTTACTCAAATCTGTATGGTTCTTTCTTCAAAAGACCATCTCAGACAATAATATCTACTCTCATGTGAATTGAGCAAGATTATGTCTAGACTTCAAAAGAGACTATGACCTCTGAGTTTATTTCGGCTGTTTCTTTTCAGAGTAGTCAGGTACGAAACACCGGCCCCATCTAGTTTAAAAAAAAATTGACGTGTAAAAGTGTTTGTGAAAACCTACTTATAAAATAAAGATCATTTATCATTTATCATTTGATGCAATTATTAAAAAAAATGGATAATAATTTATCATAGCAGTTATGTGATGAGGAAGTTCAGATATGAAGTGATATATAATTATTCTCTATATTGAAAGGAACAAAAAGTATTGTTTTATTTCATTGTTTTTAAACAGGTGTGCAAAATTCTGTTGTTTCAAATCAATCGCAACTCGAAGAAAGAAAAAACTGATCTAGTTCTTGCAGAAATAGAACTAGAATTGCGTACGGTTTTGCTAGAATTTTGAAAATAATACATGTTATAGTCTACTCATATTCTACAGCGTAAGCAAGTTGTTCGCTCGACAGACTGTAATCGTAAAATAATAATTGAACGTACCACGAGTTTATAAATATTTTACGAGTTTATATTTTTTTTTACCCTTTGTAGTGAAAAATAAATCACTAGTATAGAAAAGGTACGAAAAAGGTACGGTCTACACTGAGGTACGGTTGTGGTACGATTGTGTGATGAATAGTACGGAAAACCGTACTTTTTGGTACGGTCTGGCAACGCTGCTGTCAATGTCAAACAAAATGTCGAATCATGTTATGAATGAATGACACTATGATGACACTAGAGGTATAGCCAAGAGATGAGGCTGGGGTGCGTTTATAGGGAACGTGCACAACGAACGATGGTGCTGCTGACTGGCGTCGCCAATCCAAAACTTTTACTCGAATAATACTTGTCATTGACATTTTTTTTCATGTAAACAGAATTAATGGGATGAAAAACTGCCTTTTTATCCCAACATATGTCGTATAATCAACTTTGCCTAATTTTGTCCTGTCCCTGTCAAAATCCATAAGTACTTATTTACGATTTCTAAATAAAAAAAATATCGAAAATAATTATTTAGATATGGCGCACTGTTGTCTGTGTGGTGCTCCAGACTGCAAAAATTAAGGCAGTTATTTTATTTCCAAAAGATCCAAAACGCCGTAAAGCCTGGGAAAAAGCATTGAGAATAAAAACTAACCAACCGAGGACCAAGTGTCTGTATTGTACCCTTCTCATTTTACAGCAGATGATTATTTTGACCAAAGTGAATATACCGGTAAGTGTGATGGATTCATAATAACTCGTGGATAATACTGGATCATTATAAATATAACAATAATTGAAAACTAACGTCAACATTTAACTGGCAAAGCAGAGTCGGCGCTAGCGACATCTATATCGACCTATTTTCATATGAAATTAAAAGTTCTCTAAGTTATGTTTCCAAGTTATAAGCTATCGAAGTTAAATCAAAATCAAAGCATTTATTTCAAGTAGGCCCGTTACAGGCACTATTGAATTGTATTGACTACAGTTACTGTTCCAGTCACAAGACCTACAAACAGTAAAAGTACTGTCAATTCCCTAGCGTAGATCTCTATCGAAAAGAACGGGCAAGAAACTCCATGGACACTCTTTTTAACCGACTTTAAAAAAGGAGGAGGTTCTCAATTCGGATGTTTCTATTTTTTTTTTTTGTTTGTTCGGGCGTAACTCCGTCGCTTGCCAACCGATTTGGAAAATTCTTTTTTTGTTGGAAAGGGTATTCTTTCCAAATGGTCACATAGCCACCAAGTCGGGACCTGATGATGGAATCTTGACGAAATCGAGGGAACTCTTCAATCTTTATATGAAAACGTGTTGCGATTTTGCTATTTTCTACAACAAGTGAAGCATTTGCGTTTGATAAGAACCATCCTATCATCAGATCTGATGATGAAGCCAAGAGTCACGGAACTCCATTATGAGACAAAGTACCAAAGTCGTGTTTGGGCTTGTTGTAATTGTAACGGTATGCACTTTCCATGTATCAAGCACATGTGAACCACTAAAAAGTGAAAAATAAAAACTCTTTTGCAAAAAATAAAACCGACTTAAAAAAAAACAAAAAAGTGAAAAATAACTTTAGCTTCTGAAGTCGGTGACAACAAAACTAAAGCAATCAAACAAAGGTCACCGAGTTCAGAAGCTAAAGTTATTTTTCACTTTTTTGTTTTTTTTTTAAGTCGGTTTTATTTTTTGCAAAAAAGTTTTTAAATCAAAATATTTTTACAAAATCTTTGTTGCATCATTCATGTTGAGATGGCATATTATTTGAGAACAATGTAGCAAGATGTGCACGTTAATATCCATTCACTGGATAGCACCGTCAGCACAACTTGTTTTGATCAAACACTCATAAAACGTGTATCAACCGATAGCTGGCATCAATACAAATAATTTGTAATGAGACAAAATCTTTTAAAAAGTCACTTTTCCGAGATTTAAGGCTGATGCTCCAGGGTAGGCCGTAAAACAATTTGCAGGGCAGTGCCAAGATGTACGCTGATGAAAACATCGTTTACGGCTGCAAGACATAGTCAGTCACAGAATTATTATCATCAAATATATTATTGTACCATGATCAAAATCATCAACAGAACCAAACCTCAACAGAACTCAAAGTCCATAAAAGTCGAGGAACTACTTTGACCGTAAAAAATTCGTTCCTTGACTTTCATGAAGTTAAAGGGCCGCACGACCCACAGCCGCGAATGGTACTTCCACCAACATACAACTCAGCACTGGCTCGCAAATAAAAAAACCCAAGAAAATTTGAATTTCGCGGGCCACCATTACGCTTTCACCTTATGCTATCAAAGTTTTGCTGCTAGCGATCACAACGTCATTAGGTATTTCGGAAACGATCGCCATATTGGCCTATTTCATAAACGTGACAATGCCAGGCGACAGGTGACAGGTGACAATTCGACATTTTGTCAATTTTTCGTTTCATAAACATTACCTATGACAAATAAGTCGTGGTGGAAAAATTACAATTAGGTATGTCAAATTGTCGCGACATTTTGACATATTTCTGTTTCATAAAATTTTTCCCCTGACAGGCAATTTGTCGCGGAAAACTCGACATATTAGTTATATGAAACACAAAATTGTAATTACAAGACAAATTTGTAGACTTGTCGAAGATTTCTGACAGGCGACCTCACCCAATGTCAGCGGCTACTTCTCACGAATTAATTACTTATTACCAGTAAAATGGTGCTAACATCAACAGACAATAGTAGCAACAGCGATTAAGAATATTTGGTTCAACCAATACGTCGCCGTCGTCGGCGTGATTGCCAAACAATATTTCCCGGTTGTCGTGTATAAGGCCCAAAATTATAATTTTTGTGTCCAATGTATGCTGTGACATATTTGTCGCAATTTACGACAATTATGTCGATTACCAGGACCAAAAACTTTTGTCAATTTTCTTAAATACTGACATTTTAAAACTGACAAGTGTAGACCTATATGAAACGCTTTTGACACTAACAATTTTGTCAACAATTTACCTGTCACAATCGGACATATTTGTTACGTGTATGAAACAGAATTTGTAGCTACCATGGTACAATAATATACTTCGCCAGGTATAGCATTCCGAGAGACAGAAGTCACGTGGGTGACACGCATCTACGTCATAACCGCTATCAATGGTTCTCAAACTTATAATCTGGGAAATTCGACCTAGTAAAACATTGGTCTAATTATTAAATTCCTCTAACTTTTGCCTTTAACTCCACCCGCATTGTAGGTTTTCGGTGACAAAAAGAATCCTGTATATCCATGCTAAGGTTCATCGTCGAGGAGTTACCTCGACTGTCTTTCGGTTCCATCATTAGATCCACTCCAGACCTTAGGAGTAAATTTCTCATCAATATAAATTAATCAAGCCCAAACACCAGGTAGTTGCTGTAAATCGTCGAGGAGTTACCTCGACTGTCTTTCGGCTCCATCATAGATCCACTCCAGACCTTCATTAAATTAATAGTGCTTTAATCTATTTAATGAAAATATTAACGAACGCACTAGTCGCCACTACAATTTTCGAAGGTTTCCCTCGATTTCTCTGAGATGCCATCATCAGATCCTGATTTCCTTATCATGGACCACCCTTGGGATATCTCCTTTCCAAAAAAAGAATCATCAAAATCGTTTAAACGAATCATAAACAACAAAGTTATCCGCGAACACTCATAAGACAAAAAAAAATAAGATCGAATTGAGTGCCTAACCTTCTTATTTTTGAAGTTGGTTAAAAACAAACTTGTTAGACGTCCACAAAACAATATTGAGAATCACTGTTTTAGTGGCACTGAGCGAGACACACACGCTGCACATGTGTTGGAAAAGAATACACGACGAATTGACAGAATGTCAATGAAATTCCCATCAATGAATTTACCTTAACTTTGATAGCTCATATCTCGGAAACATGACACTTTAGAACATTTTGTCTCAGACAAAAGTTGTTTGTTTGTTTGATTAAAATAGGTCTCATGCGTGGACGCTACTAAAAAAAAAAAATCGCGGCAGCAATCCGGCCACGCTTCATACAAAAATGTTCCATGCCCTTTTATCTCGCAAAATTACATCCTGCTATTAGATCACAGAGCATCTATATTAGATTGACATTGAGCTGTTTGTTGTTTTATTTGCTCGATTCGCACCCTTTTTTTTTTTTTTTTTTTTTTTTTTTTTTTTTAGGATGGGAAATCATCAAATGACTTCTCCCACTCTGGGCGGAGCGGGAGGGAGTGTCAGACTCTTACTGACTAAAACCCATCCATGTTCCTTCCTCGCCCTTTATGTTCCGGGGCCGCGGTATCTCTTTCGAACAGGCCCGCAACCCCGGACCTCGATTCGCACCCTAAAAGTCAGTATGCCTGACTGAGCGAGCCGCCACGCGAGGTAGCCTCGGTCTGTGTTTTAATATGCATGAGGCTGCCGCGCGCGGCAAATCCGAGCCGGAGCGAGGCTGAGCCAAAGTCGAACGACTCGAAAGCTCAGTGATGACTCACAATTTGCATATTTAATAAATACAGACCGAGGCTGCCTCGCGCGGCAAACGTTGCGAAGTAAACGTCCGAAGCTGCCTCGCTCAATCAGTATGCGGCTAATAACGTGAGCGTCATAATGACGGGACCACGCCAGGTTTTGCGAATATCATGTGAAAAACATAAATACAGTATTTCTACAGGCTACACTCCAAACGAAAGCTCGCTTTCACTTTCCACCCTGTGTACATCAAGTGACCGAGTGAATGAGCCTAATTTCTTTGGATCTTGGATTTTAAGATCGTCAGTATTTTTGGTGTATTAATTCTTAAGATGATAGGAAGATACACAAATAAAACACCAAGCGTTCAAAATAATATTCGGTATAATAAGATAGAGTATGTTATGTATACGACTTTTTCGCTCGCCAGTCTAAGAATTCATCAATATCATCTTCATTATCTGAATCTCCTTGATCATCTTCACTCATTTTTTCCATATCTTGTTTTGTTTTTTTAGTTTCGTCCTTTTTTAACTCAAGGTCTAAAACTCTGTAAAAATTAATTCAGATAAGCCATCAGAATGTCATGCCAGGAATTCAAATTACTAATTATGAAAATGCACTTGGCTAGCCCGCATATTTTTTATCAACATACAACTTGATACTGATCTGCAAATTGTCAAAAATTGCTCTTGCAACACAATATTACAACTACCACAGAAGTTATAAAATTCTACACTATAAAATTTATTTTTTCTATGATCTTTCAATTTTGTAGAAATACCTAAAATGACAGATCCATATTAAATTATTGACTACCGGTGCTATAATTTATGTTGTAATAAGAGAGAAATATAGATTATCGTATGTTATGGCTATGCGATTATTTCGGCAGGGTGACGCCCAGCAACTAGAATTGCAATTGCAGGCTAAGTACTCACCTTGACCAAATTCTTAATTGTTCATCGATTTCATCAATTTGTCGTTCCGCTGTTGCTTCTTCCTGTTCTCCTGCAATAATTTCTGCTGATGCAGTAGCTTCTTCCTTTATTTCCTTCTGGAACTTGTCCCATTCCTCTTCAATTGGGTCTTTATATTCAATATTCCGAACCTGAAAGACATTTTAAGTTTTTTCTTATTAAGGTGAGAGCGTCAGGATTGCCCGTGAAACAAAAAAAAATCTTACCTTTTTTGCAATTTGCAGGCCTTTGCTAGGTTTTATGTTGATGAAAATATCGTTCGCGGTTGTAAGACGTGTAATAAGTTCATTAAGGTCGAGGAACGATTTTTTTAAGGTGAAAGTTGTAGTTGCTGGCCTGCAAATTACAAAAAAAACCCAAGAAAATTTGAATTTCAAGGGCTACCCCGGAACATTAATGCCTTAATGCTTAGCAGTAAACTTATTTCACCTTCGTATCACAAATAGACTTGCAGTGAACATTTACAAATCTATCTTCTAGGATTTCTAGGCCTCATATACATGGGCAACAAAGCTGAGAAGCGGTGGGTAAGGTCGGTTACGGGCGTAAATAGGACGGCCATTTATGTTCTCCCAATCATCGACCTGTTTTTTTATGTTTGGAATTTGTTATTATTATTTACTATGCGCGTGCCATACGTTGTTACAGTAAGACCCTGATCCCACTATGTCGTGACAGTTAATTTTGATGAAACATGTGTGTTCTACGCTTTAATTTTCTGTTGTCATAGAGCATCATTCTCTATAATCTGTGTACGTCTTTTTCAACTTCCTCTTGTCAAAAAGTCATCGAGGTGAGAACACGTTATTTCTCTGATCTTTTATCATTTTCCTATTTTGTATGTGCCTATTAAGTTTAAAGACCAAATTATGTTATTGATGACTCGCTATTCGTGAACTGCTTGATAATCAAGAAATACAGGAATAGTTACCGAAACATCTTGTTTTAATCTCACCGCATGCCACCTATGTTGCCCACAGAAGATTGGCCACCTCCTTCATATATAATTTACTTCACAGTGCAAACAACCGCTCTGTTCAGATAGTCCGTAATAACAGGTTATGGGCCCAGAAAACTTATATGCAGAAAAAGTGATTACATGTGCACGTGTGCAGAAGTCAAAATATAACCTATTTTATTATTACTACTTGGCTGTGGCGCGGTGGTGATTTTGCGTAGGCGGTGTGCTTCGAAATGGGCTCGCCTAGTCGTCAAGAAGCAAGCAATGGAAATGCTGCTTTGCAAGGTAACTATAGCTTGTCATCTTCTATAGAAAAGTTGGAAGGAGTATCTAACTATTTAAACTGGAAATTTGCTATTAGAATGCTGCTTACCATGGATGGCTTGTGGAATGCAATCGAAGGCACAGAGACTGATCTGATGAAGGATCAGCGTGCTTTGGCGCGTATAGCTTTGAGCATTAAGCCGGCACTTTATCAATATATCAGGAATGCTACTACAGCTAAAAGTGCATGGAAAAATTTAGCTGATATATTTGAAAATAAGGGCTTGTTACGGCGTGTGCTACTTTTAAGACAGCTACATAGAATTGAATATACTCAGTTTTCAAACATGTCTGAATACATACAGGGTGTCATGACCCTTGTGCAGCAGCTCTCGGATATTGGCCGTAAGACTGATGATGCTGAAGTCGCAGAGATTTTGTTGAGTGGTCTACCTCAGGAATTTGAATACTTGGTTTCTAATCTTGAAACAGTATGTTTAACCAATAATCTCACTAGTGAGATTGTACGAACTCGACTTTTACAAGAAGAGCTGCGTAGAAGTGATGGTGCAACGAACAATAACAAAGCTTTAATTTCGAAGAACTCATCAAAGAAGAAGACTATTGTCTGTCATTACTGCAATAAGCCTGGACATGTCAAGGCCAAATGCTACAAAATGAAAAATGACAAGAAGAATGAGTCTACAAGCTTCGCTTCAGCTTTGTTTGTTCATCAAAGTAGTGCATGGTTCATCGACTCTGGTTGTACATCTCATATGACAAATTGTAAAGACAATATGGTGAATTATAAAGACTTTAATTGTAATCAAAAACACACTACAGTTGCTGTAGCAAATAATGAACATTTAAGATGTAGTGGTGTAGGTGATTTAATGGTTAACTTTGGAAATGAGGTAAGACAACTTAAAAATGTTTTGTATGTGCCACAGATAGCAACTAATTTAATATCAGTAAGTAAATTCATAGAAAGTGGGCTTACTGTTGTATTTGATGGTAGTGGGTGCAGCATTTATGATGGTAAAGTCTCTGGCAACCGTATAGCTCTTGTGAGGTGTGAGAATGGAATTTATAAACTAAATTGTAATATTGTCAAGTCTTTGCACAATAGGGTGTATTCTTCCAAACTTTTGAGTAGTGTGCAAAAGACAGAGAGTACCGCAGTAGCTGTGTCTACTGAGCTATGGCATCGCAGGTTGGGACATTTAGGTCTGAGAAGTATGAGTACTCTGAAAGGTCACGTGTCTGGAGTAATGTTTCAGGATAACCAGGACAGTTTGAAGGACTGCATTCCCTGCCTTGAGGGGAAGCTGTCAACACAGCCGTTTCCCAAAGGAGAGGGCAAGCGTGCCGAGCGACCATTGGAGTTGATACATTCAGACGTCTGCGGACCAATGCGTGACTACAGCTGGGGGGGTGCAAAGTATTTGGTTACTTTTACAGATGATCACACAAGAAAAACGTTTGGATACCTAATGAAGTATAAATCTGAGGTAATGTCCAAGTTTATTATTTTTAAGGCTATGGTTGAGAGGCAAACTGGATTGAAGATTAAATGCTTACGTTCGGACAATGGTGGCGAGTATGTCAATCATAGGTTTTCTGGATTCTTAAGTAAAGAAGGAATTGTACATCAGACTACAGTTCCTTACTCGGCCCAGCAGAATGGTGTTTCAGAGCGTCTTAATCGGACACTCATTGAAAAAGCGCGATGCATGCTGCAGGAAGCAGGTCTTAGTAAGCCTTATTGGGGAGAGGCGGTAAATACTGCAATTTATTTGAAAAATCGGTCTCCAACAACGGTTTTGTCTGGACAGATTCCTGAGCACCTGTGGTCGGGATCTAGGGTTGATCTGAGCCACTTAAGGGTTTTTGGTTGCATCGCTTATTCTTTGGAGCCTAAGCATAAGCGTGGTAAGCTTGATGCTAAGAGTAAAAAAATATATTTTTGTGGGGTATAGTGAGACCTGTAAAGGGTACAGACTATCAGATCCAATGAATCCTAGAAAAATTGTGTTGTCAAGGAATGTTGCATTTTTAGAAGATAGATTTTATAATAGGAATGTAAATGAAAATGATAATGATGACATTAATTACAATGAAATTATTTTACAGAATAATTGTTTTGACAAGAGCAATGAATTTGTTATGAATAATAATAATTTAAATAATTCTATTGAAATAAATTCTAGTCAAATAAATTTAAATGAATGTAGTAATAAGGATATGACTAGTGACACAACCAATTCGTTGGAATTAAATGATGGTTCTCAAATTTCAGTCACCACAGACGAGGAGCATTACTGCACAGGCAGTGAGGATGAGTCCCGCTGTGCAGACTCATCGTCGGCGAGTCACGAGTCTGTGACTTCGTCATCGCCGGACGCGTCTGTTCGAGGGGAAGGAGAAACAAGTACAACGACTGAGGCTAATACCCGCCCTATACGAAGTACTCGTTCAATTCCGCCATTGAGGTATTGTGATTATGACATTTCAATGTATGTCGGTAATATTGAGGAACCATCTGATTATGAAGAGGCTATCTCTTGTTCGGAAGCCGCTGAGTGGCGTGCAGCGATGCAGAGTGAGTATGACTCGTTAATTGCAAATGAAGTATGGAAGATCGTGAGTCGCCCTACAGGGAAAAATGTTATTAAGTCCAAATGGATATTTAAGCGTAAACACGATGCTTCTGGAAACTTTATAAAGTATAAAGCGCGATTGGTTGCCAGAGGGTTTACACAGAAACATGGGGTTGATTATAATGAGACTTTTTCCCCAGTGGTTAGGCACTCGACTATGCGAATTTTGTTTTCATTGGCAAATGATTTAAATCTCAGTATAGATCACATTGATGTAGCTTGTGCTTTCTTGAATGGTAACTTAAACGAAACAATATTTATGGAACAACCTATTGGTTTTGATAATAGAGATAACTCCAAGGTGTGTTTATTAAAGAAGAGTATTTATGGCTTGAAACAAGCTAGTAAAATGTGGAACAGTAAAATTCATGATTTATTAAATAATAATGGTTATGTACAAAGTCAATGTGAACCATGTGTTTATGTAAAGAAAGAGAAGAATGATTTAACCATAATTGCTCTATATGTTGACGATTTCTATATATTTTATACTGAGAACAGTGTCATTCAAAAAGACTTAGTAAACCTATTAGAAAAGAAGTTCAATGTAAAGAACCTTGGCCCATTGAAAAGCTGCCTTGGTATTAATGTAACAAGAGATAAGACAAAAGGTATTTTAAAACTGGACCAGACTGATTATATTAATAAATTATTATTGCGGTTTGGTATGGGTAATTGTAAGACTGTATCTACACCTATGCCATTAAATTGTAAATTACTGAAAGCTGAAAATGTAAGCGAGAGCAATGATAATTTCAGGCAATTGTTAGGCTCATTAATGTATTTAGCTGTATGCACTAGGCCTGATATTGCTTATGTATGTAGCCAGTTGAGCCAATTTAATAACTGTCACGATAATAGTCATTGGCAAGCTGCTAAACGTGTTTTACGTTATTTGGCGGGGACAATTAATTATAGCTTACTATTTGTAAGAAGTAATAAATTGAGTTTAGCTGCTTATACTGATGCAGACTGGGCTAATGATATAACTGATCGTAAGTCTTATACTGGGTACGTCGTGAAGCTAGGTAATAATACAATAAATTGGGAGTCACGGAAGCAACGCTGTGTAGCATTATCTACTACGGAGGCTGAATATATTTCAATTTCTGATGTTTGTAAAGACATATGTTTTATTAAGAGTCTGTTGTCAGAGATATTCTGTTTAAATGTAGAGTCAATTGTTTATAATGACAGTCAAAGTGCAATTAAGTTGTTGGAATGTAAAGAGTACTGTCATAAACGAACAAAGCACATAGATCTCAGATATCATTATGTAAAAGACCTAATAAATAATAATATTGTAAATGTAAATTATTTACAGACTGAAAAGATGATAGCAGATGTGCTTACCAAACCGCTTAGCTCTAAGAAACATATGGATTTTATTAAGGACATGAACTTATGTGTTGTGTAGCATGTCTGTGTGTGTGTTTTTTTTTATAGGCATATAATTGTTGACTCTATATAAATAATAATGTAAAGCGTAAGGGGAAGTGATGAAACATGTGTGTTCTACGCTTTAATTTTCTGTTGTCATAGAGCATCATTCTCTATAATCTGTGTACGTCTTTTTCAACTTCCTCTTGTCAAAAAGTCATCGAGGTGAGAACACGTTATTTCTCTGATCTTTTATCATTTTCCTATTTTGTATGTGCCTATTAAGTTTAAAGACCAAATTATGTTATTGATGACTCGCTATTCGTGAACTGCTTGATAATCAAGAAATACAGGAATAGTTACCGAAACATCTTGTTTTAATCTCACCGCATGCCACCTATGTTGCCCACAGAAGATTGGCCACCTCCTTCATATATAATTTACTTCACAGTGCAAACAACCGCTCTGTTCAGATAGTCCGTAATAACAAATTTATCGTTGGTTTTTAGTTGACAAAAGTCGAAGACGACATAGAGGGAACGGAACCCATTTCCCATTGAACAACCACCAAAACTTTCTCGCGATATATTAAGGTCCATGCTCACCGAAAATATAACAGTCTGATTATCAAAAAACAGCTGTCACTGTGACATATTACCATACAAAAATGTGTGTTAAACAGCTGTTTTAGATAATCACACTGTCATCTTTTTGGTGAACATGGACCTAAGTAGTGTTCCTGGCAACAACTTTTGTATCCCATTAATACAGAAAGTTACAAAAATCAGGTTGCCAATAGGTAGTATCGCTTATGATGGTTGTCAGCAATGGACTTAGAAACTTGGAAAGGATTATAATCGTGAAGGTTACGCTTATGTTTATCGGTACTTATGTAATGAGGGCTTCATACTTCTTAAACTGATGATATAATAATCAGAAATGAAGAGTTTGATTACGAAAAAGTACAAGTTTTTAACTTTTTTTTTCGCGATTTCCATGAGCTTTGGTAATTGAAAAGCATCAAATACGACAAGTGATTTGAGTATCATACAACCAACAACGCTTCTTGGACCAGAGTCTATAGAAGTCTGCTCGTTCTCCTTTACATTCAATTAAAAGCTCGATCAATTCTGAAATTAAGAGCCCTCTTACAGTCCACTAGCGCCGCCAATCGAAAAAATGTCATAACTCGTAAATAGAATCAAAAATACAAAATGTGGTCTATTATTACTGTAGAAAAGGCAATAACTTAATTGTATAACACCTTATCAACACTTGAAATATAGCTGTTTAGCTAAATCGTGCATTCAAAACATAAACGGCCGTTTTTGTAACAAATACACGATTTAGCTAAAAAGCTATATTTCAAGTGGTGACAATGTGTTATAAAATTACGTTATTGCCTTTTCTACAGTAATAATAGACCACATTTTGTGTTTTTGATTCTATTTACGAGTTATGACATTTTTTCGATTGGCGGCGCTAGTGGACTGTAAGAGGGCTCTTAACTAAACGCGGCATTATGACAAAAATGTTGCAAATCCCACAAACGTAAAACCGTGTAAACTGGAACGCCATAAAATGTGACAGTCAGTGTGACTTGACTTGATTTTTGACAGTTTGAAGTACTTAATAACTTTATTTATTTATTTTTCCATCCAAGATTTAATGTTTCAGGTAAACTGTGAACTTATATAGTTTCTGACCACTCTTCGTGAAATCGTTACCAAGTATCAATGCTAATATCACAAGGTTGGCAGACAAGAATAATCAAGCACTTTTCTTTATGTAATTTACGTTCCATGAGTAAAATGGAAGATTCATGTATGTTAAAAAACGCTAAAGCGTGCATTCCACCTTTGGACCTCGGTAGTCATAAAGGTCAAGCAGGAAGAATAGGAGTTATTGGAGGATCATTCGAATATACAGGCGCACCGTACTTTGCAGGGATAAGTGCACTAAGAGTTAGTGTTTCTGTTATTCAAATTTGTTATTAGAATATAATCTTAATGTAATTGCTATGGATCTTATTATTTTTGCAGGTAGGAGCAGACTTGAGTCATGTGTTCTGTACTAAAGATTCAGCCACTGTTATAAAGTCTTACAGCCCAGAGCTAATAGTACATCCCTTATTAGACTTTCCAAATTCTGTGCCAGAGATATCACAGTGGCTCGAGAGGCTCCATGCAGTAGTCATAGGGCCAGGATTAGGAAGACAGAAAGAAATATTCCATGTAGTCACAGAACTAATAGAGGTCATAAGAGAAAAGAGAATCCCACTAATTATTGATGCTGATGGACTGTTTTTGATCACTGAAAAGACACATTTATTAAAAGAATTTATGTCTCCAGTAATATTAACACCAAATAAAATTGAATTCGAAAGACTTTGCGCTAAAACAAATGGGCCTTCAGGGTTGAGCCAGTTAGGCAAATATGTGACTGTATTTAAGAAAGGATCAATAGATGAAGTGTTCAGTGTAGACTCAGCGGTTCAGTGGAAATCAAATATTGGTGGCTCTGGAAGAAGGTGTGGTGGACAAGGAGACTTGCTCTCTGGAGCTATTGCCATTATGCTGAACTGGACCTTAGCTAACCAAGATAAAATTGATATAGAAACATGTAATGGGGATAAGGTTTTACTAGCTTCATCTCTGTCATGCTATGCTGCAAGCCGTTTGATAAGATTGTGTAATGAGAAAGCCTTTGCAGTTAAAGGACGAAGTATGGTAGCTTCAGATATGATTGAGTACATCCATGAATCCTTTGAACATTTATTTGGACAATAAGTTCTATGTTTTTCTTTTTTTTTTAATGTATACATCGGAGTCTATCATATTATGAGTAGTAAGATAGCAATAGTTTAAGTTTCATTGTGCTATTATTTTACCATCAATGGGGTATTGTTTTATACAAAGCTAATTTGAATAAAAAAATACAAAAATAGTGGTATTTTCATTAAAACATAATCAATAGCATACCTTGGCATCTAGAATAGGATCATCAAAGAAACCTTCAGGAATGGGTTGCTCTGGTTCTTGTGCTCCTTCCACTTCTGATGTACTGGCTGCTGGGACTTCTGCAAGATCGTTTTGTATTTCCATTCTTTATTGCGCACAAAATTACAATATAATTATGGCTCATGTACAACAACAAGCTTAACTCAGAATTGGGTTTTCTTACAGCAAACCGTACTTTGTACTTATTTTAATGAATAGTTTGTTATTTTAGTTTAAATGCTGAATTCTCTAGAACTACCAGTTTAGTTTGAAAAGTTATTTTTGCATTTGATAACCCAATTCTTGAGAAAGGCTATTTAACATCAAACAGAAACGGCGGGTGAATCCATAGTGTTAGTCTAAAATATCACAAAAGCTACTACAAACAATTTGATCACTCCTTATCAGGCACGTATCAAGGGGCGGGATTGTTGGGATTAGTCGCCCCCCCCCCTTCCCCGAAATCTGACTTATAATAAACCGGAACATAACAGTACGCAAATTATAGTACAGTGATTAGAGTGTTTTTTTAATATTTGCCCCCCCCCCCCCCCCTCCCCCGAACCAAAAGTCTGGGGACGTGCTTGGCCCTTATCTAGCCCAAGTGTGAGTTGGTTATTACCTACCTGCCGATGACAAAATAAGAAGGTGACAAACACCAGAAAGTGTTCCATCATGTTCAAACTTCAGGAAATATCCCAGAAATCTAAATTACGAACAAGTTTGAGTATACTGCTGTTTTTGTTTTAACTGCTTCATTAGTAATAGTTCGTACAAACTTGAAAGCTCTAATCAGAAATAACCTTTAGTTTCCGCCAATATTCCAGTTGGTGTTTCAGCTGTTGAACCCAATGGCTTGGCACACAACACAACAATGTCAAAAGACACATGGAAGATTGGCATGCATTTTGTGGGATGCAACATAATATTATGTTGCATTTTTCTAGCTCATTGTGCTGTGCGGCTCTGCTGCTGCTGCCTGTCTCTTGGAGACAATACCATTTTTAGTTTATTATTAAGTTAGCTACTTCAGGTTATTTTAATATAAATTTGTTTAATATGTTCTTACGAAACCAATTCCCCCAAATACAGTTCTAAGATGATTTATACGACTTGAATTAAACTACAAACCTTCACTGCTAAGAGTTGGTGTAGAAAGGTTCAAAGGTGTCCTTTTGATTTCTTCATCATGGAAAGAAATTACTTGAGGTGCCTTATTTTTAAGAATTGGAGGTATTTGTGTATCAGCATTCTTCAGAATTCCTTTCAACTTTTTCTCAGGTGGTGCATCTCCAAGGACAGTCCCACTTTTATGTTTTATCTTCCCAACAGTGAAATTATTTGTCAACTCTTTTAACTGTTTGGCTTTTTCAACATTTTCTCTGTGTTGTTTGCTATTTGTGTGTACTTGCCACACATTTTCAGACCGCACTATTGAGTTACAAAGTATACACATTAACTGTCCAGTGTTGTTATACTTTGCAAGAGGGTTATCTATTTTAGTGGATTTAATATTCTTCTTTTTTCGTTCAGCCATCAAGCGACGCATTTCTTCCTGCTTCTTTTGCTTCTCCATTTGCAAACGAAGCGACATACTGATGGTTTTTGGAAATAATAAACAAGGAAGACAAATAACTATGATGTGATCTTCTGACAAGCTACTGACCTTTTAGGTTTAACAAATTATATTTTCTCACAAACGCAATTCCATAACAGTGCGATTTATTGACGGAATAAAAATTGTTTTCGTATTTTTTGACAAAAATCATTTAAATCCAAAAATGTATCAACAAAATCGGAAGAAGAGCGGAATCCGAAAATGAAATTGACAGGCGCGTTGACATTACTGACACTGACACTGACAGTGACCACAGAGTATATAATCACTACGTTTAACAGTGAAATCGGTGAGCATAGATCATACTACGGTGTAGGTATGTTTTTGATTGATATTCTAGCAAAGTTATTTGATTACTTGAAGGGTTCCAGCACAGACCATGGTTCCAGGCCCTAAGCGTTCGTTCCCACTACGTCGTTACAATTAATTTACCGTTGGTTTTTAGCTGGCAAAAGTCAAATCATAAATACTCAAGCCACGACACTTGAAACTACTCAATACTCAATACTTTATTGCATTCCACATGTATTCTTGGGTGGTAAACTTATAACTAGTTCACATGGACCCTGTCGGGCACCGCAAAATAAGTGAGTTAGGAGAGAGGAAGCATTTGCAAATTATACAACGTTGGAGGTAGATACTTTCTGAGATTATATTAATTATAGTCTAAAATTATTATTAATTATGTGTAATAAGTAATTATCATTATAAAATATAATAATAATTATTTTTTAAATTGGATCGTCTTCTGAACAATTGCATTCGGTTTATTTTTGGACTACGTAAATACGATCACATCTCTTCGCACCGCTCTCAGCTTAAATGGCTGCCTATCAGGCTCAGGAGGTCCCTCAGATCTCTCTGCATGCTTTTCACGATTATGAATGATCCATGTGCTCCCGAGTATCGAAAATCTTATTTCAAGTTGTTGGGCAGTTCTCACAGTCGCAGCCTTCGAGCTTCCAAAAACCGAATACTTCAAATTCCCTCTCACCGTACTGGTTTTATGTCCTCTTCATATGCTGTTTCCACTATAAAGCTCTGGAATGTGCTACCCCTTGCCATTAAAAAAGCTGAAAGCAAATTGGCTTTCAAAAGAGCAGTTCGGAAGTTCTATTTAAAGTCTGACTAAATTGCTTTCTGTTGACGCAGACGTTGTGATATGGCAATGGAATGGCGTGTCAGGCGTGATCAACCAAATAAACACTTCGACAGTATATCCAGACTTTTATTTATCAAAATACAAGCTGATATTACACGTCCATTGTATATTCAATATGATGAATTAAGATTAAATTGGACAATAATTGAGACGACACAAAACATAAAAAGGGCAGAGACTGCAGAGAGCCGTGAGCAGATAAGTAGTTGTCAAAATCAGTGAAAAAGACAGATGACAACTTCAAATGACATTTAAATAAATATGGCTGCCTTTAAGCTGCGTTCATGTAGAGCTTACACAACTCCTAATACTCCTCCTTAAGCGCTACATGAGAGAAAAGAAAAAACTACTGTAACTCTACACAATATTTAAAAGACTCTACATTCAAGAGTTACATGCTCTACCTACTTTAGAGCGACTCTACATAATTATACATATGATTCAATTCGATAATAATTACATGATTCATCACAATATAACAATATTTATCATTAATAAAATAAGTACAACAAAACATTAACCATTTGCTCCACAAACTCTCACATTTAAACATTTTACAAAATTACAATGTTTCTGCGCACATAGTGGCTTTGTCAATACATCTGCTAGCATGTCATTAGTAGGTAAGTATCTTACAGTTATGTTTCCTTTTTGTACTAAATCCTTTACGAAATGGTAACGCAAATCAATGTGCTTCGTTTTCTTATGCGAATATTCTTTTACAAGTAATAATCTTTGAGCACTTTGATTGTCGTTGTATACAATTACATCAAAAGTTTTGGTAATAATTTCAGACAAGAAATTCTTCACAAAACAAATGTCCTTGCAAACGTCACTAATTGCTAAGTACTCTGCCTCTGTACTTGATAAAGCTATACTACGCTGTTTTCTAGCTTCCCAATTGATTAAACAGTTACCTAATTTTATAACAAATCCAGTGTAGGACTTTCTGTCTGATGAGTCATTAGCCCAGTCGGCATCTGCATAAGCACTGATATTAAAATTAGTACCTTTTGTAAAATGAAGACCATAGTTGATCGTCCCTGCTAAATAACGAAGTACTCGCTTTGCTGCGCGCCAATGACTCGTGTCGAAACATACACTGTATTGACTAAGTTGACTACAAGCATAAGAAATGTCCGGGCGTGAGCACACACTCAAATACATTAAACATCCCAACAGTTGTCTGTATTTGTATAACTCATCATCAAGACCCTTCCCATTAGACTTTTCTAACTTACAATTTACAGGTAACGGTGTAAGTACTGGCTTGCAGTCACTCATATTAAATTTAGCTAGCAAACATTTTATATAATTAGACTGATCTAGCACTATTGTATTATTATATCTAGTGACATTCATGCCTAAACAATTTTTTAATTGGCCTAGATGACGTATTTCAAAGTTTTCTTTCAATAATGATAAAACATTCCTAATACATCCATTATGAAATATATAACAGTCATCGACATACAGAGCAATTATTATATAATCTTTATCATTTTTCTTTATATATACGCACGGTTCGCACTTACTTTGAGTATATCCATTATTAATTAAAACATTATTTATTTTTAAATTCCACATACGGCTAGCCTGTTTGAGACCATATATACTTTTATTCAGCTTACAAACTTTACTTTTATCTGAACAAAAACCTTCTGGCTGCTCCATATATATAATCTCATCCAGATCACTATTTAGGAAAGCCGTGGTAACATCAACATGGTCCATCTGCAAATTCATTTCTGTTGCAATGGAAAATAAAATTCTCAATGTGGAATGTCTGACAACAGGTGAAAAAGTGTCATTGTAGTCTATACCTTCTTGTTGACTAAATCCACGGGCAACCAATCTAGCTTTATACTTATCTAGTTTACCTGTGGCATCGTGTTTCCTTTTGTAGACCCACTTGCACTTTACAATGTTTTCACTTTCTGGTCGATCGACTAATGTCCAAACATTGTTCTTAATTAATGAATCATACTCACATTTCATGGCGTGAAGCCACTGCTCACAGTCAGTAGACTTTGTAGCTTGCTCGTATGTATTAGGCTCATTTGCCAAACTCTGCTCAATTAGCATCGCCGATAAGTCATAATCATTATATTTAAGCGGAATTTTACCTCTATTAGTACGTACGGGACGCGAGCCAGAAGCAACACTTTGCACATGGTCAACCTCTCCTCCTCGAAGTGTGGCATCAGGCAGAGAAGACACAGCATCCCTGCAGACGTTATCCTCATCACCATTATTACCATTTCCTTCAAGTGTGGCAGCAGGCATAGAAGACATAGTGTCCTTACAGACATCATCCTCATCACCTTCGTCACCAGTACCGTAGACCAGGTCCGACAAGGGAGACCACACTGAAGGTGTTAGGTCACTCTCAGATCCTGAAATAGGTGATTCCGTAGTAGACTTATGACAAATATTTTCACAGACATTATTAATAATTTTATCATTCATTTCATTTGCATTATTATTATCACAGTCAATATTTAAAATTTCATTATCAATATTTGTATAATTATTATTATTTACAATGCATTCATGAGAGATAAAATCACTATTCTTGCTTTGTGTTTTAAAGTGAAGTCTTCCAATAAATTCATCTTCTAAAAATGTTACATTTCGTGAATACACAACCTTTTTAGGATTATATGGATCAAGGAGACGGTAGCCCTTAAAAGTCTCACCATAGCCAACAAAGATATATGGTTTAGCTTTAGCGTCAAGTTTACGACGTTTTACATCAGGAATATGAGAAAATGCTACACAGCCAAATACGCGCAAATGACTGAGATCGACTGGCTGTCCAGTCCACTTACTCTCAGGGATATCATCTGACAACGCGCTGGTAGGAGACTTGTTCTTCAGGTATATAGCAGTCATTACTGCTTCTCCCCAGAAACGTTCAGACAGACCCGCGTCATGTAACATGGCCCTAGCTTTCTCAAAAATCGTCCTATTGACGCGCTCCGCAACTCCATTCTGTTGTGGACAGTAAGGCACCGATGTTTGATGTATTATCCCTTCCCTTTTAAGAAAATCAGTCAACGTTCTATTACAGTATTCAGTACCGTTATCGGTTCTTAAAATTTTAAGTTGCAAACCTGTTTGTTTTTCAACCATATTTTTAAAGTTAACAATATGTGAACTCACCTCGGATTTTGTTTTCATTAAATAACCGAAGGTTTTTCTAGTGCAATCATCCGTCAGAGTCAAAAGATAACGGGCACCGCCCCAACTGCTGACTTGAATGGGCCCACAGACGTCGGAATGCACAAGCTGGAGTGGCACGGTAGATTGGCTTCCCACAAGCTTCGGATAAGGCTTTGTATGCATCTTTCCAGTTAAGCAGGGAACACACTTGTTTGGCGAGTCGTCATCCTGAAAAACGACACCACAACATTTACCACCACCCCGTAGGCTATTCATACCTTTCTGGCCAATATGGCCTAAACGCTTATGCCAGACTGTCGCAGACACCAATGCAGTATTGACACTCTCTGGCTGCTGCCTAGGATGCACCAGCATGGAATGTCCCAACACATGCGGCTTGCACTGCTGTATCTTATACAAACCATTCACATTTGTAGCAGCTAAAATTTGGTTGCCAGTTAAAGAACTTATCTCATTATAAACATGACACCCATTTTTATCAAAAACTACTGTAAAACCATTGTCACACATTTTACTTACAGACAATAAATTCGTTGACAGATTGGGAACAACTAAAACATTTTCTAAAGTGATATTATTTTTGTCAGTAGACAAAACTAAATTGCCAATGCCAGACATTTCTAATTGACCACCATTTGCTATAGAAATTGAGTTATTATTACAGCTTTTAAAATTTCTTACTAACCTAGCATCATTGATCATGTGAGCCGAGGCCCCGCTGTCTATGATGACATCATTATGGTGAGCGATGTAAGCCGATGCATAAAAGGTATGCTGTTCTTCTTTCTTCTTCTCATCCCTCTTTTTCTTAAAGCATCGCTTCGCTGTATGTCCTGGTTTTCGGCAGTAATCACACTTGAAAAGTTTGTTCTTCTTTACATGAAAAGCTGAAGCATCATTATCACATTTTCCATTTCTTCTGTGTTCCTCTTGAAGCAATCTCGTTCTCACTAGTTCAGAAGTCAGCGAGCTAGTTAAATTGGCAGTTTCAAGACCGGAGACTAGTGTGTCAAATTCCTGCGGTAAGCCGCTAAGTAGAATTTCAGCCACCTCACCGTCATCTATAATTTTTCCAATGTCAGAGAGTTGCTGGACTAATCCGGTGACATTTTCAATATATTCAGTCATGCTGCTAAACTTACTGTAGTCAACTCGATGTAACTGTCTAAGTAGCAGAACACGGCGATATAGACCTTTGTCCTCGAATGTATGAGCTAGCTTCTCCCATGCTTCTTTAGCTTTTGACGCTGATCGAACTATTTGGTACAAGTTGGGTTGTAGTGCCAGGCAAATACGCGCCAAGGCGCGGCTATCACGCACGGCGTCAGTATCAGTGCCGATCACGCAATCCCACAAACCTTCTAAAGTGAGTAACATCTTCAATGAAAACTTCCAGTTCGAATAAGACGAGATACCACTCAGCTTCTCCACTTGATTATTGATGTGTATCGCTGGTTGCGTTGCCATATTTCTTCTTTGACAATAAATCTGGTCGACAGTGAGTTTTGGTGATACATACAACGATGATTATGCGTAGATCCCTCGTTGCACGCCTTTCTTTTTCACTGGGGCCATAACTTGTTGACGCAGACGTTGTGATATGGCAATGGAATGGCGTGTCAGGCGTGATCAACCAAATAAACACTTCGACAGTATATCCAGACTTTTATTTATCAAAATACAAGCTGATATTACACGTCCATTGTATATTCAATATGATGAATTAAGATTAAATTGGACAATAATTGAGACGACACAAAACATAAAAAGGGCAGAGACTGCAGAGAGCCGTGAGCAGATAAGTAGTTGTCAAAATCAGTGAAAAAGACAGATGACAACTTCAAATGACATTTAAATAAATATGGCTGCCTTTAAGCTGCGTTCATGTAGAGCTTACACAACTCCTAATACTTTCTTCTCAGTCTTTGATAAAGTCATATTAATTATTATAAGGTTTGTCGTTTATCGGTCTATTTGTATGTTTTTTTTTTTTTTGATAATATATATTAGTTTATTTTATATGCCTATATATCGACACCTCTGGGCTCAAAGGTCGTAAAGGACATTTTGGCGAAAATGACTTTTTGATGTAGTTTTACTCAGTTTTTATTTCTCTATCGATCTGTATATTCCGTTTGACGAAATTCGCAAAAAAAATGCCTTTACGACCCACATAATTTGAGACGTTAAACAAAATGTATCGTTAAAATATGGAAGTAAATAACACTCAGTTACCAGAGCGAACTCATATTGGTAGTAAAGCATAATAAAAAAAACAACTTTGGGGTTAAAATACATTAAAAATGTCAATTGTCCTTTACCTCCTTAGGTGGTTAATATGTCATTTTAAAAATTTGGATGTAAAGGACATCGTCTTTACAAATTGTCCTTTACACCCTTACAAGTTAAAATAAAGGAACATAAGTGTCCTTTACTACCTAGTTTATTTTCAATTATGTGCTTCCACTAAGGGCGTATTATAAACTTAAGTGAGAAATTGTCCCATAAATCCTAGAATATTCAGATAACAAAGAATTTAATTTCAACCTACCAACTTAAAATTAAACAAAACTATTAACTCACGATCTCGTAAAATGTAGGTAGGTATTATTAAATTACAAGGATGTTCAAGTTTTGGTATCTTCTTCAACCCCTACCTTATTAAAATGATTCTAACTATATTCAACATACACAATTCATTATTATCACATAGGTAAGTAGTATTCAAATAGCCCCCAGAATAACTACGAAGTATAACTACGACACTTAAATAAAATGTCCTTTTAAAACCCAGAAAAAATAATTGAAAATACTCGTACATAATAATATTATTATTATTATGTCGTTTATTCATTTTTCTTCTTATGGACACAAAAAAAAAACACTTAAAAATATAAAAAAATAGAATTCCGCCGGTGTCAGGAGCAGGGTCCAAGCCACCGGTGGTTAGGGCTGCAGAGACAGGAACCTCCTCACAATGCGAGCCGTATCGAGGAGTACTGCCTTCTGAATCAGGCTCTTGATCCAACCGCCTAATGAGAGCTTTGAGAGATGGTCGTCGAGGCTCTTGGCTATCAGGCCATTGGCCGTCACGACAATCGGCACAATGGTAACCGAGTTCATATTCCACATGTCGCGAACCTCATGTGCTAGGTCGAGATATTTTATTTGTTTCTCTTTCTTAGCTTTCACGAGGTTCTCGTCATGCGGAATGGTAACGTCGATTATCATTACGCGGCGCGCTGATCGGTCTATCACCACTATGTCAGGCTTATTGGCGACAATACTCCTGTCAGTAATGATAGACTGATCCCAGTACAACGTAACATGGTCTTTCACGAGAACTGGATCGGGCACATACTTGAAGTACGGTTCCTCTAATTCCACAAGATTAAATTTCAAGGCAAGTTGCTGGTGAATAATCCTGGCTACTTGATTGTGCCTGTGCAAATAGTCGCCGTTAGCCAGACGAGAACAACCAGAAATAATATGTCTGATGGACTCACCTGGAAGGTGGCATGCCCGACACACGTCAACTGTCCCGTCCTTCATAATATATTTCCGGTAGTTGTTCGTCAACATAACTTCGTCCATAATCGCACAGACAAAACCTTCAGTTTCCCCAGAGGTCACCAAAACGTAGCCAGGACACGGACGCTAGAAAATCTACATCGGGCCCATGAAGAGCCCGATAGAAGTGCCCGTGAAGCTCCTTGCCCTGCCATTCTTTCTTACGGTCATCAGTAGTAAGTACCACAGGTTTGAGCCAGTTCTGAAAGAAGGCTATTTAATACCTTCTTTAGGCGACCGAAGAAGCGCTCCCTCAACGATTGCTTCATGTCAGTTACGTTAATGCCTAACGCTTCCGACATATCCAAATACTTATAGCTCTCGGATGAGGAAAGGGATCTTAGGTGTATGGAATCCGAGAGCTGAAGTCCCTCAGATCTCATAATCTCCCCTCGCTTCTCATACATGACCGCACATTTGTCCACACCAAATTCCATCCTGATGGCACTACTAAAAATTTTGGATACTTTCAGTAGCTCCATCAGTTGCAATTTGTTGGGGGCAAAGATTTTTAGATCATCCATGTAAAGTAGGTGAGATATAACCTCACCATCTTTCTTTAACCGGTAGCCCAGCCCTGAATTCTCCAGCAATGTGCTTAGAGGATTCAGGGCTAAACAGAACCAAAGTGGACTCAGACTGTCGCCCTGGAATATTCCCAGTTTGATCCATACAAATTCATCGTTCCCCTGGATCTGTCGACATCCTGGATATCGAAGGACCGTCCTCCATTGCCCCATACATGACTCAAGGAAGGTGCGTAGAGTTGCATCTATCTTGTACAACTCCAGCATCCTCATGAGCCATGAATGTGGCACCGAGTCGTAGGCCTTCTTGTAGTCTATCCAACATGTTGACAGATCCTTGCGGGATCGACGGACCTGTTGGCTAATGGCCATGTCGATGAGGAGTAGCTCCTTAGTACCGCGTGTCCCATTCCTACATCCAATTTTCGTTCTCAAAATGGATGTAAGAAGTTTATAAACCGTCGACAAACACGTGATCAGTCTATAATTCTTGGGTTCCGCGGCGCTACCTGATTTATGGAGCAAGTGGGTAACGCCTGCTGTTAAAAACTGCGGAAGAGACCCAGATTCTAAGGATGACTGGAATTGGGATGGTGAAACAGCTATATAACAGTAGATTACCAATAGCCGCTGCTAAGTATAAAGATCTCACGAACCTCTTTGAAAATGGGACTATACCTAAAAGGTTTCACAAAGAATACAGGGAACTTCCATGCAATTCCGAACTACGTGAGACTTTAAACGAAACGGACGAAGAGGATGATGAAAATGATATTGAAGATGAGTAAATAAATCATCAGAATGATAATGACTTATTTACTCATTATTTTTCATCTTCTAATCAAACTGATTGAGATTAGACAAATAAAGTTGATTAAAGAAGAAAAACAAATCAAAAGAGCAAAGAAGGGAGTGGAGAAAAGGACTTAATTAATTAAAAGAAAACAACGTTAATTACTACAATCTAATCTATAATTATTATTTCAAAGATAATTATTATAAAAGCTTTGTGTTCACTTATAGAAAATAATAAACGATCTCGATTTGATTACGAATGTTTAATTTTGTGAAATGTACGTTTTATTTGTATGATTATGTTATTTCATGATTAATAAAGAAAATATAGTAATACTACTATTTTTTCTTACATAAATATATTTAAAAATTACGTGATCCATTTAATAATTAAGTTTAATTATTAATTAATCCTTTTAGAATACCTTAGCAGGTGATCCTTTAGAACCTAAAAAATATTGCACTTGTCCATTATTTCCTTACTTTGATTAGTTTTGCACAGTAAAGTAGATTTACGCCCTAAGCTAAAATCATAAGATGAAAATTTTAGGGGGGTAAAGGACATTTATTTTTAAATTTGTGGTCGTAAAGGAAATCTATCTCGATAAATAAAGCATTAGGGTAAAATTGAAATACTGCCCAATAGAGTACTATGAATTCTAAGCACTTTTCCAAAGTTTCATTTAAATAGCTCAAGAAACAAAAAAGTTAGAGTAAAAATACGTTTTTGTTTTTCGTTTTTTGCTTCTCCTGAAAAGTTGCATTTTGTCCTTTACGACCTTTGAGCCCAGAGGTGTCGATATGTATTAGTATGTATACCTATTTATGTGTTTTAATTTTCATGCTTATAAATGGTATTTTTATTTTTATTGTACTCTATCACACACAATACTGTCTTATTTGACCCAAAGGTTGACTGGCAGAGAATGCCTTGTGGCATTAAGAGCCATTTCACGTTTTCGCGCAAATATCTAAGGTTTTAGTCGCCTAATTTGCCATCTTAGATAACACTCTCGCATTTTTAAATACATGTTTAATGTAACACATTTGTAAAAACTTATTTGTTAACAGTGTAGTGATTAATCTCCGACAACTAGTTTACTGAAAAATCATCGCTGAGTCAATTTCGGACTCCTATATCTACGATAAATAATTATAAATTTCACTTGAAAAAATACTCAAAGCATGAGACAAATACTTTTATCGACACATAATGTACTAAAATTTCGATAATTAATAACATACACTAGTAAAAAAACAAAGTCTTAGGGCAATTTTTAAGTTTTATATCGCTATTTTATCGTGATTTTTTGGTTTGAACGAAGCGTAATTACATTAAATAAAATATGTAAAAATAAACTATGCTCTTTTACTAAACTAATTCCAAAGTTTCATTAAAATCGATTCGTTTAATCAAACATAATAAATTAAATAACATCACTCTAAATTCGAATAAATTACGATGCATAAGCCGGCACGGATTAATATGGCCTGAGCACTTACATTTTGTGAAATGGCTCTTAAGTCCGCCTATGTACCACTCTTGTACATGATGTTTAAATAAATAAATAAATAAATAATAATAAAAAAAAAGTACAAACTTTTAATAAAATTAATAGTATAAAAAAACAATCAATGGTATACAATATAAACAGGTACTATATATGAAATTAAATAAAAATAAATTATAATAAATAATCAAACAAAATTTATAGCCTCGATATTTATGACTGGACTCGATTATCGGTCGTCACGACATAGTGGGAACGGGTCCTTACTTACTTTGCAAGCTCCGTTACTAGGAGGCAAGGATAAGTAGCGCTTTAACCGTGCATCCCGAAAATAATCATACCTTCCTGACCCAGTCACGGTGGCCATCTAAACTCAACAAAGGTCAAATGCTTTTAAAAATTGTAGTACACAAGTACTACAACTTCACAAGAGTAGTTACGTAACATCTAGTATGGGTATAGCGCAAGTCACAAGTATATGCGCAAACACAGATGAACTCTCTTTGCCTTCATCACTCTCTTCTGCTGAAAGCCTCTTTCAAATAGTAACCGGAGTCATCTTTCCAGAGCACTAGTGTACCTAATCAAGAATAAAAGGTGGTGCAACTCAACAGTAACTGTAATCTATCCAAGATGAGGTGATATGTTCGAGCTTGCCATGTTATCTTTGTGCCCTATATTTTCTGCAAAACAAATAAAAAGTGTAATCTATTCAAGGTGAAATGATTAACTTTTTGAAAGAAAAATGTAATTAAAATTGACACATTATAATAACAGGTTTTATTTATCCCTTTTGTACGTTGTTGGTAGGTAATTGATTTTAAGTAGGTACTTACTTACTACAAAATTTTGTTAAAAATGCTAGGTCACATTGAGCTTACAACCTCTCGGGGCGGTGGCCCCGTCAGTGACGGGGCCCCCCGAGGCCCCCGGCTTGACGAATCGTCAGGCCGGGCGCCCGTGGCATTTTGCCAGTCCTGGCACCCTATAGTAACTCCACTGATTGTTGGTGCTCTAGGGTTATTGTAGATTTTTTTTTTCAACTCTTCCGTAGTCGCTGGATAGATGGCGCTGGTCTGACTACGTGACTGCAAGGAACAGTCGTCACACAATATCACTTGGACCTAATGGTTATATTCGGAAGCTTATGCAAACGAAAGTGTCAGTCAACGAGCGTATGTGACGTGTGTTTTTTCAAGCGTTTTGGCTTTGGCACCTAGTAACGTAGTTGGATCACCGCCATCTATCGAGTTCATGGAAACCTCTCACTTGTGTTCTTGACTTTACGCTTATGCTTCACGCGGGTGACGCACGCCACCGTGAGCATACGTTAACCATGTCTACATGTTTTCTACAAAATACAGAAGTTTAACAAATAAAACAAGGTGGTCACTTCGAGGTTTGGGTACCCACCTTCGAAGTTTTTAACAGAGTCAAACAATTTAGTATATAACTAAATACCACCAGTCTACCTAGTCCTAGAAGAAACAAGATTAGAACCTAGCATAATTTTATCTTTTATTCACGATCCTGGAAGACGTATTTTATGAGGCATGGCATAGGTGATTATGTTCGTTCACCAGCTGTCCCAAGCCGTCTCTTATTGTAACGGACTTATTTTGTAAAATTCAAATGCTGTCATAGACGCCTCAACTCTACAGAGTGATGTCAATTTCGGGCTAGTTTTTGGTACTTCAGTTGGTAGTCGCCAATTTTTTTCAGATTTTTAAAGCTAAAAACTTTAAATAATTTACAATTGCTTGTAGTATATTATTCTATCTATTTAAAAAATAAGTTTACTTGCATCATCTACGCGGTACAATAATTAAAACTGTTAAGCCGGGCTCGAAACCCATATTTTCTAAGATCGCTTATTTGTGGTTCAGTGTGCTGTGTTTATCCCTCATGCTGTGATATTTCAGCGCTATTTCAGTTCTAAAATGGACATCGACGTTAGTAAAGAAAATATTCAACCACTGAGAGGTGGTAGGAACCTTGTGCAATTGGGTACAGCGTTGCAAGCACAGTCGGATGTGGAGGCCCAGAGACAGCTGCAATTGCAAAAAGAGTAAAGTTTTTCTTAACTTATTTTTAAACTTACGCGTTTATCTCTCATTTCATGAATTCATTAATAAATAGCATCATTTATAAGCATAGTCGCTTTATTTGTAAAAAGTCATGGTTTACTTGTTTCTTGAGTATTTATTGGAGATATTTCGTGTGCATACTAGCATTAAGACTTGATTTGGATGATTTTCATCGCAAGTAACCAATTATTTCTTTGATTGCACCTGCAGTGAACATGAAGCAGCTATCAGGCACTATCAGGGTACTGATCCTTTGGATCCCTGGTTCAACTACATCCAGTGGGTTGAGCAATGCTTTCCTAAACATGGACATGAAGGCCATATTGATAAGTTAATAAAAGACTGTCTACAGTTGTTTGAAAATGAAAAAAAGTACTACCAAGATAGGAGATTTGTAAAGCTTTGGATAAAATATGTAAGTGGGAAACCAATTTACTTTATTATCTGTGTTTCAGCTTCTACACTCATTCCAAATTCAAATACAATATCATAAACATAATGTTAATCTTTTACTATTCATGATCTTCCCCATCTATAGGGCAAATGGATGCTGATATGAAGCATTGATCTACTGATACCGTGAAGACAAAGTCTTTACAGGATAATCAGATTAAAGTTTATTGGTTTAAAATTTATTTCATTTGGTGAAAAACACGGATTATCTTGAAAAATATGCTTTTATTGTACTTTACTAATCAGTTTTTAATAATAACTGTTCCGTATTGTACCAAATTATTATAGTACCATACCATAGTAGATATTTTTAATTATTAATGCAATTGCAATGATTAATTTGTAGGTTGACTGTTTATCCAACCCCTTGGAGATATATCAAAGGCTTTATAATACTGGTATTGGAGTGGAATGCTCAGAATTCTACCGTGCATGGTCATGCTACTGCGAGGAGTCCGGAGACTATAAGAAAGCCAATCAGGTGTACATGTTAGGTCTTCAGGCTAAAGCTCAACCTTTGGATGAACTGGAGCAGGCACATATGTGAGTGTTATGAGTAAATATTATGTAATTATATGAGGTGCCATTTTAAGCAGCATCATTCAGCAGCCTTATTTTGCTGTTGTCTTTGTATTATTAAGGTATATTGTATGTAATAATACCATACAATTTAAACAGGAAGGGCTTTTGTGTGAAAATAATAGACTCTTATTTATTTAAAAGCCTACTCTTTTCAGCATACTTTTATCCAGATTTTTCAACATGCTTATCTTTGTCCTATTAGAGATAAACAGATTCATGGTAAAGTCTGACAAGTTGAAATACTATCCTTGTTAAATTGTTTAATACATGAAAACTGATTCATATACATGTAGCTGCATACATTTTCTTATATTTTTTTGTGTTGAGAGGTTAACCCACCAACCATTGATTTTAATGTGACCTCCTATGACCTTAGTCTTGTGTAACTAATACCAGACAAAAACCATAGAAGTGTATTCACTTATATCAGTTTTTCCACAAGGCTCTAGTAGTAATTTAATGTAATTCAGAATATTGGCAACTAGCCAAGGATATCTTATTATTCAGTGTTCTTTTTACAATTTAGCTGTGATGTAAAACTCGGAACCAAACCTTAAATTGAACAAGAATGTATTATAAGCTCTTTTTTTTCTAGCAATCACTCAATATTACAATGGTTTTCAGGAATTTTCAACTATTCTTTGCCCAAAGAATGTTACATGATGACTCCCCCACTAAAAGGAAGGCAGCATCAGCTCTTGCTGAGACGAGGATGGCTCTAACATCATTGAAGTCATTTAAGCGGCGTAACATCGCCAATGTGCCTATACAAAGGGTGGGGGACAGTGTTAGGAGTGTTGTTCCTGGAGTGGTAAGACAGCAAGCAGGCAACTATGACAATAGGCTACCGAACTCCAATGTGATGGTTAACATTTATGAGGTAAGAAGTTTCAGGTCATCCAATCTTGAATTTACTGATACTTCACTACATATTATAAAACAAAGTCTCCCACCACGTCTGTCGGTCCCTATGTATGCTTAGATCTTTAAAACTACGCAACTGATTTTGATGCGGGTTTTTTTAATAGATAGAGTGATTCAAGAGGAAGGTATTAGTATATCATTTTACGAGGGCGGAGCCGCGGGCATCGGCTAGTATTCAATAAAATAACCATCAATCCAAATAGTAGTTTGATACTTTGAAATGGACAGCTTATTCCATTTAATAATAAAAAACTCCTTATCAAATGCAATCTTACCATCAATTGATATTCAGCATGTTGAGATAAAGATATTTTTGGGTCCAATAATCCAGCTCTTTAGTCTGTATTCATAAAAATAATGCTAGAGTTAAATGAGCAGGACTTTGTGATAAAAGGTTTACTAATATTATTAAGGCGAAACTTGAGAATGGACGCAAAAAGTACTTAGCAGATCCAGATGAAACTTGGCACACAAATAGTTAATAACTTGGATTACCATAAGGATACTTTTTATCCTGGTATTAGTACAATCTCTTGGGACAATTACCAAACTCCACACGGGTGAAGATGCAGGCATAAGCATAGTCTATTGAAATCCATCATATTTTGATGTTTATATGCAATTTGTGCTGGCAAGTTTACCTTTGTATGTGTAAACAAGTGTTGTTTGTAAATGGAGACAGCTATTTTACCCAAAGTGAATTGCCGATTTAGTGTTTCAAACATGATTGTGTTTTTAATACTTTCATAACATCTTAATAGGATGCTCCATCAACATCACAAGCTGCTATCCCCATAGCTGAAGATCCAGGTCCAGCATCCTTGGTTCAGGCTTGTAGTAATGTTGAAAATCAGAAAGAAGTTGGGATATGGACCAACCCCAAAACTAAAATGGTACATGCTAATGTGGTGCCACATCAACCTTTACCGTTTACGCGTAAGTAATCCTCACACAAGATTCGTATAGGTTTCCAGCTAGACTATTGTGTAATATGGCATTTATTTGTTTTTTTTTTAACAGCTTACGAAGATGAAGATGACGTCCTAAGGCTGCCAGCCAATCACATGCCTTATTGCATGGATGACTTATCATTTACTGTGCCTCTATCTGTACCTGATCCCCCAGATTCTACGAAGATTCCTTGTTATAATAAGTCAGAGGTTAGCATTCCCATGCATTTATTATTATTCAATTGAATAAATTGTAAACAATTTTGCTAATGACAACATTATTATGTTTCATAGGTGTATGTCAATGACCAAGAATACAGTTTAGAAGAAATAAGATCTAGAAAATATAATTTAGTGCAGAAAGTGAAGACTGAAAAAACTGAAGCTGTTGAAGTTCCACATAATTATGAAAATATTAATGAGACACTGGCTCAGTGCAGTGCTTTAGAAACATTAGCTAATTGTGCTTTGGACACAGAGCAGGATCACTTGGGGCAACTGATGCCTTTGACCATGCCAACATTACAAAACATCACAAAAGTAACTAACATGCATTCACCTGGGGAGCCCAAAGTGTTAGTCAACTTAGATTCTCAGGAGTTTAGTGAGCTGACTAATAAGAAAGTTGATGAAAATTATAAACCAGCTTCAAGTATGTCTGATAAAGAAAATGAAATGCTCACTTCGGGGAATAATTATGGCAATGAAAACGCTGTACCAAATTATGGCAATGAAAATGCTGTACCAAATTATGGCAAAAACAATCTGATGGAGGAATTCAATAGGAGCTTGATGGGTAATCTCCTTGGCGATTCTGTCACGGTAAACACCAAAGAAGCCAGATGGGAACTTAGAAATCTTTTCAATGACAACGGTAATAAATCTTTAACCATGTTTGTATGTTTTGGTGAAAATATTTTGAACTCAAATTAATAATACTTTGCAATGTTTTCCAGAACCATCAATAGTGCAGCCTGTAGTGCAGCAATTTGAAGTGCCCAATTTTGACATTCACGAAGATAGATCTATTACGATGGCAATCAATACTAAGAAGAAGCATGAGCTTACTGAAATGAAAACTGTGCCTCAAGACAAAGAAAATGCTTCTAAATTTCAAGCACCTATAACTGCTGGACAGCAAAATGTATGTGTTGATACATGCCTAAAATTATTTTAAATTCTATAAATCAAACGTTTTATAAACTCTTTTGTTGACAGGTTAACAAAACTGCTTACTATGAAGAGCCTTCTTGTACACAAGTTTTCAATTTCAATATAAAAGATGCTAGTACACCAAACATGTCCCAATTCAAGAAACCATCTTCCTGCATTGATCAGTCAAGTAAATTTCCGTCTGTGCCAAAATTTAGTATGGACGAGAGTGTTATAGAACATCACGACCCTGGACTCAAGAGGGAAGAAAGTTCTAGACAACATGCTACTGATCAGCATGCCACTGTTGACAATCAAGGAGCAGGACTCTCTGTAATCATGGAAGCTACAAGAGAATATAACAGGTATGAAAGATTCTTCAATAACAACTAATGTTTATAAGAAAACAGTAAAATTTGAATTACTGCTTTCAATTATTTCAGTAAATCGGGATCTAGTTCTTCAGGACAATCAACACGTACAAATTTCACTGCCTACACAACAAACTATGATTCTATATACAACAATAATGACCCATCACAAGCCACAACTTCGAAAAGGAGTTCAATGTCCTCTCAACCTAGACTGCTGAATGGACAGTTTGCCAGAATCCATCAAAAACGAGAGATGACGGAAAACAAAGCCGCTGCGTCTACGTCAGCGCCGTACCCGTCGCACGATCATCAGTATCAAAAGCCTATGCCACCAAATTACAATGGCTACTCTCCACAGCAACGGTCGATGCATGCAGCACACTACCAGCAAAATTATAGTTATCAACAGAACTATTCCAACAGTCAGATGATGAATCAGCAGCCACAACAAGGCTATGTGAGCCCTAATTCTAATGCCTACCATAGTCCACAACATACTGGCATGCAAAGTCCTCACGCCATTCCACCTGGTTTCCAGAGTCCAACTTACTCCAATCAAGTAGGTTATCATAGTCCAGGACATGCAATGATGAGTCCTCAACAGAACTATGCTGGCCGTCAGGAGTATCATTATCCTAGTCAAACAGATAGACAGCATATCTATGTAAATCAGCACCAGCAGCAGCAACATCAGCAGCAGCAGCAGCAACATCAACAACAGCAGCAACATCAACAACAGCAGCAACATCAACAACAGCAGCAACATCAACAACAGCAGCAGCATCAACAACAGCAGCAACAACAGCAACATCAGCACCAGCAACATGCACAACAGCAACAACAACACCAACAGCAGCAGCAACCAGCGGTTTTCCAAAGTCCTCCACATCAGACTCAATATCAAAATGCACAGTACTATCAGAGACCAAGCCCAGTAGCTGCACCACCAACTCAAGCCTACAACCAACAGGGTTACCACAACATGCATAGCCAATACAACAATTCAAACATGTATGCCAACCATTCAAGCAACCAAAGCTTTAATGCTATGCAAAATCCATACAGGCAGCCTCCTAAGCAGACGCCTGAGAATAATCCAGCTGGGTATGGGGCTCAAAGCAACCAGTCGTTCCAGATATACCAGAGTCCTCAAGCTGCTCAGAGTAATTACCGCAGTCCAGCGCCGCACGGTGCAAACATCCCGCCAGAGGCCTCTGAAATGCATATGAAACAAGAAAATGCTGCAGCAGCAGATCAAAGTGTGTCAAGTAAAAATAATAGCGTGTCTAAAAATGCATCAACACATAAGAGTCCTACATCTGCATTGAGGAATGTGAGGCATGACCAACCAAATCCAGTCAAAATTGGCCAAAATTCACCAGACATTGGTTTTTCAAACCAGTATCTAAACTTCATTTCCAACAGAAATGAACCCAAAGATAATGCCAATACTCCTAAATTCACGAACAGTCCGAGTATTTCTCAAAAGATGCATAAAAACTTGTATGTGTCTAGCCCTGAGCAGGCTCAGATACCCCCCTCATCTGGTATGTCTGATTCTGACAGTAAGGATGGTATGACGACTGCACAAACAGGAACACCTATTCAATCTGCTAAGGTCTCACATGCTGTTGATAAACAAAAAGATATTTCCAAGAGGCAGTTGGACTTTGAGCATAGAGTTGAATTTCAGTCTGAGGACAGCAGAGACTCTGTCAGCAAAGATAATAGGATCTCAGCAGTGTACTCTAGACACTCAGACTTACAATCTGATGGATATGGAATGGATGTGGATAGTGAAAATTCCATGGAGTGTGCTGCATTTAAATCTACTCATTCTATATCCTTAGTAGAAACCAGTGACATACCTAGGCCAGCTGATATTGAATTCCCAAAAAAAATTGATCCTTTCAGTAAAAAGCTTCTGAATTCTTTGCTAGAATATGTCAAATTCCCAAATAAAACTCATGCAGATGGGTATGTTGAAGTGAGATCAGTTCCTAAAGTGCAACTGGCAACTGTTGTAAGTGTTGGACACAGTAAATTATCTATTGAGAAGCAGCTAGGCAAAGGAAATTACGGAGCTGTGTTTCTTTGTCTTGATTTGCATAGTAATAAATCTGTAGCTGCGAAATATCAAAAGCCGAGTCGGCCTTGGGAGTTCTACATTTGTCAGGAAATAAAGTCGAGAATAAAAGACCCATTCATGGTAATAATTTTTTTCAATGTTTTTTATTTTATTTTTCATTCAATATGTTTTTTTTTCTAATATTTTTTTTTATATAGCTTCCAGGGTACATGGATATAACAACGGCCTTCTTAGGAGATAACGCCAGTTTGTTCGTGTCAGAATATTCTAAATATGGATCTTTGTTAGACGTCGCTAATAAAATCAGGGCTGCTACCTCGAAATGTATAAATGAGTTTATCGTCATCTTACTAACATCAGAGATGTTGTCGATAATTCATTATCTTCATAAGGCGCAGATCATTCATGCAGACATAAAGCCTGACAACTTTTTGTTGATGAAGATGTAAGTATAACTAGATATGATTCTATTTTGTGGCTTAATGAAACAGCTGCTTATTATTTATGATTTCACGAAGTAGTAGGGTTTTCAAAAGGCACTGTTAGTTTATTTATTTTTTCTTTTTTTTTGCAGACCTACGCAAGAATGGAGAACTCCATCTTTACAACTGATTGATCTTGGATGCGCTATAGATATGTCCTTGTTTCCTGAAGGGACTACATTTAGAGAGGTAAGTTTACTAAGCATAAGGAGAACTTAAGATGAGCTGTTATTGGATAGATCATTCTAAAAGAACTCTTCAATTCCAATAATGACATGTCTTTTTTTTCTAGCTTATCTCTACAGAAGGTTTCACTTGCACTGAGATGCGGGAAGGGAAGCCTTGGACTTATCAGACAGATCTGTACTGTTTAGCTGGTACAATACACGTGATCTTAATGGGCAGTTATATGAAAGTAGCTAATCGCTTAGGACAATGGAATATAGACAAAAAACTTCCAAGGTGAGTTCAATCTGAATTTTCACCACAAAAAATCCCTACTTCACTATCATAGATAGAGTGATTCTCGATAAAGGTTTTAGTTTCAAATTTATCAAGCGGGCGCGCGAAGCTGCGGGCATCAGCGATTGTAACAGAAAAGTAATCATTGTTACTTGCCTGGCAATAAATCCTACTAATATAATTAATACGAAAGTTTGTGAGTATGGTATGAATGTATGGATGGAAATTTCTTACTCTATCACGCAAAAACTACTGAACGGATTTGGATGAAATTTTGCACACCGATAGGTTATAACTTTGATTAAAACATAGGATAATTTTTATCCCGGTAAGATCCCATGGGACAGTTACCAAACTTCACGCGGGCAAAGCCGCTGGTAGAAGCTAGTCAATTAATATTTATAAGAAACTCATAAACTAAATCGTTTTTTTTTTCAGGTACATGAAGGTTGGTTTATGGGACAAGATATTTACAACACTACTAAATGTACCGGATTGTAACAATTTGCCTGATTTAATGGAACTGAAAAACGAAGTTGATAGCGTATTAAACGAAATCGACAATCTTGGCTCTCAGCTCCGTAACTTTGCTAATGTGCTTAAGTCTAGGTAAATTACGTAAACGATCCAGATTGTATGTATTTATTGCATTTAGATATAATGGCGATTGTAAAAACTAGATACCTAAATATGTATTAATATAGTGATACAAATATATCAAAGTTCGATGAACTTCTTGAATCTTTTGCCAGGTTGAACTTTGCTCTTCTCAAAAAGCAATAAGTATTAAAAATACCAGAATCTTATAACTTAGTTATAACTTATAACATGCCTTGTTGTGTTTAGTTAAAATGTGATATTGTGATTTTTAGGTTTTTTTTGTTTTTTAATGAATTGGCTTAGATTAACTTTTAGGCTTGACTAATGTTGAAATATACTTAGGTTCATTTATTTTTATAAAACCTCATAAGACTTGCACATTTCACATTTCTTATTTGAATTGTAACAAAGATAATAAATAATTACCTGGTTGACTTGGTGTTTCATTTATAAAATACACAATTACCTGTAGGTACACACAGATATTTATACAAAACAACACAGCATAGAACACAAATCCCAATCTTTTAAAAACATACATCAATTTAGTAGAAGCATAAATATTTTTAGGCCTCCCCCCACATTGACCGGTCCCTTGCGACTCGCATCCAACGGATTCCCGCAACCTTCACCAGGTCATCGGTCCACCTAGTGGGAGGTCATCCAGTTCGCGGTCGCCACTCCAGAACTTTTCGGCCACATCGGCCATCCGTTCTGCGAGAAATGTGCCCTGCCCACTGCCACTTAAGTTTGGCAATTCTTCGGGCTACGTCGGTGACCTTGGTTCTCTTGCGGATGTCTTCATATCATGTGTCATGGGACAAGGTGAAAGCGTCAGGTAGCCCGCGACATTCAAATTTTCTATTTTTTTTTTGTAATTTGCAGGCCAGTGCTAGGTTGGTTGTATGTTGATTACAATATTGTTCGCGACTGTAAGACGTATGTAGTTACAGAATTATAATCATTAACATTATCAAGGGTTGTAACCCTTTCAAGTTCATATAGGTCTAGGAGCGATTTTGACTTAGGAAAAGCAGTTTGATGAACTTTTGAGTGTTGTGTTGATGATTTTATTGCTCAAAATTACGTCTAACAGTCGGGAACAATATTTTCATTAACTTATAAAAACTTTTGCACAAAAAATAAAACTTAAAAAAAAAAATTGGTTGCCTGTAAAGTCGGTATACGAGCGAAAGTTTTACGTGACAACGACTTTGAGTGGTAAAATAATTTTAATGTGAATATTCATTCGTATAGTAGGAAGAAGGATGAAATGAACCGGTGTGTATGCCTATCTCTCTCACTCTCTCTCTCTCGCTCTGTCTCTCTCGCTCTTAGGCGGGCTAACTGTGCTCGAGTGGAAGGGACGCGTGCCTTTCACTTTTTATGTCTGTCTCTCTCGCTCTTAGGCGGGCTAACCATGCCCGAGTGGAAGGGACGCGTGCCTCTCACTCGCTCTCATTGTGAGCGCATAACGTGAGCGGAGCGTAACGCAGTTTCTTGAAGTGTCACCCGGCAAACCAATTTATAAGACGTTGTCACGTCAAAAAACAAAAATTGAAAAATAACTGGCTTCAGAAGTCAATGAGAAAAAAAACTAAATAAATCAAGTATAGATGCTCTGTGAAATCAATCAAACAAAGGTCACCGACTTCTGAAGCTGAAGTAATTTTTTCACTTTTTTGTTTTTTTTTAATTTGGTTTTATTTTTTGCAAAAATGCTTTTATTTTTCACTTTGTATTGGTTCACTGGTGCTTACCCCTTCACAGCGTACCGGCGTGATGCTATGTTATGAACTGGTGTAAAAAATAGACAGTCAATAGATTTCAGCAATCCCAGTCCATATTTGCTATCATTTATTGAGGAGTTCCGGTGCCTATCTCCGAAGTTCTTCATTAGATTTTCACCAAAAACTACACAAATCGCATCAAGTGTGTCTACAAAATTTGAAGATTTCTCTTGACTTGATGATTACGGGACCACCTGGGAAGTATACCCTTTCAAACAAAAAAATAATATTTCAAATCGGTCCAGCCATCGGCATCGGTTGAGTAATCGAGGAACATACATAAAAAATAATTAAAAAAAAAGGTTCCGACGAATTGAGAACCTCCTCCTTTTTCAAGTCGGTTAAAAATGTCCATGACTACCGCCCGACCACGAACGCCAATCGCTTCCATATTTGGTCAATAATTAGTACCTACTCAATTGGTACCAATTAGTACTCGAACAAAAAAATTGGTACCTTAGCAGTTTTCGAGAAAATCGACTTTGAAGGTGGTGGTAGTCACGATCCCTTCAGCAAGACCACCATGAGCACCGAAAAAGGGGGCATTCTACAGCTATTCTAGGTATAAAAATTATTAGTACCCTTAAAATGTGATTTATTTCGTAAAAAAAACAAAACTGAAACATTTGTTTGTATTTACCGAGAAATCAACGGTGATAACTTCGTGCACTCGTTCAGCAGGACCACATAAAGAAGATGGATCAAAATTGCCCCACGTCCTATAACAAAGTGACATGTCTCAAAAAAAAGATAAAAATGTTTAAAAAAATATGGCATACTTCTTAAGTTATTTTTTTTACACCTTCATATGAAAAAATTGCTATGAAAATAGTTCAGACGCTGTTATGAAAAATTCGTTCGTATGAATATTTATGGACCGATTTAATATTTTTTTTGACGTGACAACGTCTTAAATTAGGTTGCGGCTGGGAGTCACTTATGAAAAAGTGTAACGCCCGGTAACGTTACGATGAGTCACCGAACGAGAGAGAGGCCCGCCGAATGCCTTGCGTCTCTCTCCCACTCAACTATGACGTTGTCACGTAAAATCTTCGCCCGTAAAACCGACTTTACAGGCAACCATTTTTTTTTGTTATAAGGGGGTACCCTTTAAAACAAAAAAAGGTAGGCCCACTGCCATAATGTCAGGTCTCTTATCTCCAGGATCCTGGAGAATTGAAAGTAAAATCGCAGCAGCGTGTATAGTTTTAGTATAAGGTTAAAAATGTGTATTAGTTTATTATTGTTGTTTAATGTTATTTCATGTATTTTATCTATGGGTTGCCTGATAATAATAGTATATTTTATAACGAGGGACTAAACGAAGGCATTATATACCCGAGGTGGTTTGACTCACGAGCTTGCGAGGGAGGCAATGAAAGCGAGGGTATATTATATTGGCGTTTAGTCTCGAGGTGCAAACTGTACTTTTCACTTCGAGTGCGAGAAAAATAGTAATTTAAAACTGAAAAAAATTACACTCGACAAAAATTCTGAACTGAGCGGTCAGTTTTTTCTTCTATCAGGTCAGTCACAGATTAAACATTGAAAACACAACACAAACTCATATCAATTTTGCAATGAAGATGATCCACACTCCACAGATAATTAGTACCTACATTACTGCAGCGGCTAGCAACAGTGGCATTGCTTTTCAAAATCAACGATGCACACAAACAACCATAAATTTTCCTCGCGTTGAAGAGTTCATTTTTTTTTTTCAAGAAACCGCTTTCTATTTGCATGCCAATTTGAAATTTAAATAAAACCTTTGACAAGTTACTCTTTTGTGACCATGTTTCAGAGTAAAAGATCGTTCCATTTTTAAATTACTTTTTACTCCCTAGGGAATAAACGGTCACTTTAATCCCGCTTCGTAGGGCTATAACGGCGTACTGTTAGAGCATGAGAAGTGAAAAATTATTATTATTATATAGTATTCAAAGTAATATTTGAGCTCAAGCTTTTATTCTCACGTTTTCATTATCAGATGAATATAATATAATATCAGTTGATCGTTGATGGAGCAAAATAAATGTAATATAATTATTAAAAACTATCTTAATAGAAAAAAAAAGAGTTTATTTTTGAGCTGTTATTCTCACGTTTTCATAATCAGATGAATAAGGAGATAATCGTCAGTTGATCGTTGATGAAACAAAATAAATATAATATATTAAAAACTACCTTAATTGAAAAACGGGGCTTATTTTTGAGATTTTGCTTTAATTTCTCCGGGATCCTGGAGACCGGAGACCTGACTATATGCCGGTGGGAGTACCTTTTCAAGCAAAAAAAGTTTTTTTTAAATCGGTCCTTGGATACTCATAATAAAGAATTTTTCATAACAGTGCCTGAACTATTTTAAAAGCAATTTTTCCATGTGAAGGTGTAAAAAAATTAAGTTAGTGAGTAGGTATCCATATTTTTTTATACATTTTTATCTTTTTTTTGAGATAGGTAAGTCACTTTGTTATAGAACGTGGGGTAATTTTGTATGGATTGTGATCCGTCTTCTTTGAATGTTCATTCTATCATCATATCATTGTTGATTTCTCGGTTTAAAATACAAATGTTTCAGTTCTGTTTTTTTCACGAAATGAATCGCATTTATGGGTAGGTACTAATTATTCTTATAAGTACTTAGAATACCTAGCTGTAGAATGGCCCCTTTTTCGGCGCTCATGGTGGTCCTGCTGAAGGGATCGGGACTACCACCTTCAAAGTCGATTTTCTCGAAAACTGCTAAGGTACCAATTTTGTTGTACGAGTACTAATTGGTACCAACTAAGTACTAGTTATTGCCCAAATAAGGAAGCGATTGGCGTTCGTGGTCCGGCGGTAGTCACGGACATGAATATTTGAACTTCGCGGGCTACCCTGTGTGTGCCTGTTTGCCATAACTGGCAAAATTTAGGAGTGCCTAGCCCTTCAAGGATTACAGGGCGTGACGTTATGATGATGTTTATGGTCTATCCATACCTGGGAACCTAGTCGTTACAGAGATATGAAAGCCCATGTTACAACTTTTTTAGCCCAGAAACGTAAGCAATGTTCAGCGTGCTTCATTACATTTTAATGCGCTGATAAATAGCGACGATAAAAGTAAAGTAACGATGTGCAAAATCGCTGTGTAAGAGCCCCAGCTATTATTTTGCACTCCCATGTTTCATGGTTACAGAATGCGCAATGACTAAAATAATTGACTGAAAAATAATTACCTCGTTGGTCAAACTTTTGCTTCATTCCCATCCAGTATAGTTACTTTATTTTACATAGGAAGAATAATTTAAATGCATTAGGGAATTTTAATTTAATTTTGTGCTTGGTTTATTGGCAATCCTCCCCATTACATACTGATACTATGATTTTAATACTGTGCTGATACTGTTGGCTTGCGTCATCCCACTACTGGGCAAAGACCTTTCCCCATGACTTCCAGTTGTTTCTATCCATGGATAATATGGACCACCGGTTGTTGGTTTTGTGTAGCTCCTGCCGCCATCTTCTACGAGGTCTGCCGCCCGCGACGCCTTCTGGCTGTGTCAGGACTCTAAAAAGTGTCTATTTTGTAGCCCACAGCTCATTGCCATGCGGCACCACTTCAGCCTACCGGCTTTTTAACAACGCAACGCAAACCTTTAGTTTGGAGTTTTGAGTGTTTTTCAAAGACCAAGTCTGAGATCCACAGGTCAAATGGAAAGAATGCACATAATTATATCCATGATTTTTCGCTTAAGTGACAAAGGGTTCCTTCGTAAGGTCCTTCCACGGAACAGTAGGTAGCTCTTCCAAGCATTTTTGGTTTGTCTTGTGACTTCCTTGTCTTGCCTGGACTGAAAGAAACTATCTGGCCCAACTAGATTTACTAGGGGCATATTGCAATTTTTCACCATTCACTCTGGATTCTATGTTCAGTTGTGTTTGACATCAGTTTGGTCTTTGACCCCATCACATAGAACTTAAAATAATAAGCAAAATATGAGTTAAACCACTGCCCTGACCCTTCGGAGAATAAAGTTGTGATGCTATGTAATGTTGTATGTTACACAGAAAACTGTCTTTCTCAGAAACCAATATTTTTTAAAATGGGAGGAGTGGAGAGGATGATTTAACAGATTTTTTATTGTGTATGAAAGCCAAATAATTAACAACCAATTAATGGGTTTATAAACAATTATAATAAATTAACCAAATAATAATAATTGTTCACAATGTTTAGTCATTTTGAAGTTTTCTCTAGCCTTTGCTTTTTTCTCTCTTGATATTCTTGAACATTATCAAACTTTCTCTTGTATAAAACTTTGATAGACTCTAATTGACTTTCATCAGTTTCTCTTTCAATATTTTTGTTTTCAAACATTTTTATTCTGTTACTTTCATCAACAGAAATCCTTCCATTAGTTTCTTCTAGCTTGTATACAATGAGGGTGTACTCAGTGTCATCATACACAAAAAGTGTGTTTTTGTGAAGTTTTATGGCGCTTGGGAACTGTTTCAATGTTAGTTTTTCTTCTAACTTGTGGCTATACTGGTTATCAATATTATTTACAGTGTAAATGAGGACTGCATTAAACATATGCACCGTTACAGCCAATAAACTTGAATTTTCACCAAGTTTAGATGCAGTGTAATGTACAATAGGTAAGGTAGTAACTTCAATACCACCTTCATCCATAATATTTATAAAATTCTGCTTCAATTGGTCATCATTCACATCACTAGAAGTATCAATTGTGTGAATCAGTCTACCTTCACTGTAGTCCCAGATTTTTACAGTACCATCCCCTGAGGAACTTGTCAAGAATTTATCATTGTGAGGCAGAAATTCTATGTGGTTCACAAATTCTTTATGGCCCAAGCAATACGTTTGAATGATATAGGTGTTAGGAAAGCAGGAGACTCTTATTTTTTCGTCTCTGTCACATGAGATGACGCACTTGGTATCATTTGACTGTAAAACATCCAATAGTAAACTCAGGTGACCCAGAAGTTTAGTCCCAGAATTCTCTTTTTTAATGTCATAAATAAGCACATCGCCACTTTTATCGGCCACTAATATCTGTGAGTTATCAACTGTGAATCTTATTCTACTGGCACTTCTTGGTATATTAAAAGTTTGTTCACGTTCCAGTTGAGCTACATCATAAACCAACAGTTGTTTTGATGTTGCTGTAACGACAGCTAAATAACTCGAATCATTCGAAATTGCAATATCAGATATATAATCTTTTTCAGGTTGCTTGGGCGTTAGCGGGATATCAATAATTTTATGGTTTGAATAGTCATAGAAATCAACATGAAGTTCTTTTGCTACTACAATATATTTATCAGTTGCCACTAAAAGAGACATTATCTTAGAGTCTGTTAGACTTTTAATGTTATTGCACTTTTAACTCTATTTGATTCGAAATCAAATTCAAGGCACAAACAAACAATGATTTATTTTATTTCAAAAACTTTGTTTTGTTTCTAGGTTAGTGTTTTTTTGTAAAAGTAAATACTGAAACTTGTGACTGTTGTTGACATTTGCGTGACACCACGGCATTTTAGTCTATGGTGACACCCAATAATTTTAGCCAATTTAGAAAAGGAGTAAGCTTTCCGATGATTTTAGTACTTGTGTTCTTTATTTTGTATGAATAATGATTTTTTGTCACAAAGTCTTTATACATGTTTTCTGGGTCGCAAGTATAATTTCTAAACGAAGCTCCGGTAATTCTAACGTGGAACGATGAAATGAAATGTCACTTATGTCACTGTCAGTCAAGTGCCAGCCTACAGTCTACCTATTCGTATTTATTTGTAGCAGAAATTCTATTTCGTTATAATATAACTAAAAGCAACTGTGGTAACAGAAATAAATCATAATTAAATCTTGCAAATCTACATGAGAAGTACATCATGGCTGCTATGATAAGTTCTTGGAATCCTGAAAAGAAACACAGCGATGTGGAAAGGTATAGTAATCCTACGATAGATATCATGCATTTATTTAAAAGACCAAGAATAAACTAAACATCTGATTTTAACACATTGTGCTAAACGTTTTTAAGAAAATATGACTTGGTTAGCACCAGCTAAAATCCTATTGGCTAACTTAGGAAAGTCATAATTGTCTAGTATTTTATCAAGCAACATATATTATTTCACAGATGGGTATGTATTTATCCAGCGTACTTGAACAGTAAAAAGACACTGGGCCAGGGCCGCAAGCTTTCGAAGTCGCACTGTGTGGAGAACCCAACTCACCAGGAGATCAGAGATGTCCTGGTAGCGGCTGGTCTTAGGGTGGGAGTAGAGAACAAGCTGTATCCTAGAGAGCCCAGCAAGGTAATATTAATTTGTGATCCACCTGTATTACAATGGAACGTACATCTACGTAAGTCAATGGCTTTTTATCTGTGTTTGTAATAGGCTAGTTTCCACCATCAATAAATTGCAAATCTATTTAGTCCGTCAGTTAGTTTATTGGAAAATAATGGACGCATATTTTTTGTTTTTGTAAATCAACGAGTATTATTGACAAAGATAAAACTCATCAAAACTCGGGAGTGGGGGCTCGTGACGTCAGTACTCACTAATAATGATACCAAACAGTGATGTATTGGGAATTTTAATTTATGTGACAAAAGAAAAAATATGGGTCAAATATTTTTTGATAATCTAAGTGCCGGACTAATTAGATTTTTTCAGTTAACAAGCTTATTATGGCATTTGAGGAGTTAATAATTCTTTTACTATATTTAATCTGCAGTTTTGCTAACTAATTTATTTGATATACCTTATAGTGAACCTTATTATAAAATAATAAGGCATAAAAGTTAGATTAAGTTAGATTTTATAATAAATAACACTCAACTTTTTTTTTTTTAATTCAGGAAATATTGTTTAGAGGGAGAATCAGAGTCCAGTTAAAGAATGATGATGGCTCTCCAGTCAAGCCAGATCTCCCTACTCGTGATGCTGTGATGAAGCATATTGGTGAATCTATACCCAAGCTGAAGACAAGACAGAACAGGTGATTGTTTTATCATAACCTGACCATAATGGTCCCACTGTTGGAGTAACAACCTTCTCTTTGTGAGAAGGAATGGGCTGTAAGAGTCAGTTTCTACCAAGCAGAGAAAACCTTTTTCCGATATTTCACTGAATAAAGGACTGTATCTGTACTGCTTTTAAGTATAAAATCGGGCACTCACTCATCCTCATGCATGCGTTAGTAGACAGGAAATGTCTCATGAATTGTTGTAAAAACTCCACCAATGCAGGTTACTTTGTATCTGTAGAAAGTCTTTAGCAAGGTTTGCCGTGGTTTGCCGTTTTATGATGGCATAAACATCATTTTGCTTTTTTTTACTTTCCAGGCCAGTGGAGCAACAGCAGCAGGCAGCACAAGCAAGCCACGGCAAGGGCAAGGGGAAAAAAGGACGCCGATAACTTTAACTGTTTATTACAAAATTAACTATTTGTACAAAATACTTATCTACTTCTAATATAAAGTTTCACACAGTAATGTCTTTCAAATCACTTACATCTACACTAGGAATGTATGCGAATAGTTTTTTCTGCAAATTTGTTTTGACCATTCTTGTGTTTTACTACACTGTACCCATCAAATATCATCATAACTGGTGACTTTTTCTTTGGGGTGTTTGATTGACTAGTTGTGAAGTTTAAGCCGTTCATGGTCATCATTGTTTCATTTCCTGTACGAACTTTTTGATTTTCTTCGGCAATTGGGCCATCCCCGTCAGTGACTGATTGATAACCGGCGTTATGGTGTGTGACATTGACGATGCCTTTTTCACGATCTTCTTCGGGTTGTAAAGACTCTGTGTTTTTGTTGACATCTTTGGAAACGAATCCTCGTAATCTTCGAAAAGGTTCTTGTAGAACTGTTCCGCTTTTTGTTTCGATTCTTCTATTTTTGAATTGATTATCTCGATCGTGGTCATTGGTGGTTTCAGTTTGCGAGTTGTTTTCCTTACTGGTTGAATTTCGTCCCGAAAATAATCCGGTATTATTTCGATGTCCGGTTGGTCGTGGGAATCGAAAGCCTCTTGCACCGTTTCGTGTAACACTGTGGGTATTCTTTTCATCATCTTGTGTACAGGACTCATTCTCTCCGCATCCGGCAGCATGTTCATGATTTCCATGATGCCTGGTGATATTTCCTTCAACGTTTCCGTGAAGTGTGGCGCCGCTTCTCTCACCGAGTCCATGATTGTCTCCCCGACTGCTAGAGGTATTTCTTGGAAGTAGTACGGGTATGTTCTTATACTTTCTGAAAGCGCTGAAGTCACGAGTGGTAATATTATTGGCTGCGGTGGAGGTAGCCTCGGTAGTAGTGGTAGTCTCGGTAACAACCGAGATCGGAGTGGTGGCAGTCGGGGAAATAGTAACTGTCTCTTCTTGCGACTCCGGTTCTGCGATTCCAGAGCCGTATCGATGTGTGTGGACTGGGATTTTGAAAGCCTCTTCAGAGTAGAATCGATTACGCTTATATTTCTTTGTTTTGACTTCGTAAGACTCGCTCGAGTCGGAATTGAGAAGATTATCAAACAACATACTAAGACTTTTAAGAAGCGGGATATATTTTTGTTTGAGCTCCTCATTTCCATTAATTTCACGTTTCACTGACTGATTCTTACGTTTGTATCTTGATTTTTGTGAAAGTTTCAGTTTTCTTGGTCTCGGTGGGCTTTTGATTTGATATGTCTTTTTATATTTTAGTGGTGATAGTCCACCAAGGCCGCCTCCAAGGCGGATACGATCTGAAAAATAAAACGAAGTAAAAGTACACACAAATAACAGTTTAGTGAAGGAATAAAACGAATTTTCCCAAATATCTACCTCCAAAAAGACCAGATTTTAGAAAGTTTTTAATCCTCGAAGGCGACCTTAGGCGTTGGAACAGGGAGTTGCTGGTACCTGTTGACAATGAAGAATAGGTTTGGGTATTTTATATGGAGTGACTTTCTCCTTTGAGTGCGGCGGTGACCCCAGTGGTGGCGGCTCCGACTTACGATCAAGTAAGTCGTGGGTTCGAACCCAGGCAGGCGCATTTCATCACCACTGCTCACAAAACGGTGAAGGAAAACATCGTGAGGAAACCGGCATGTCCTAGAACCAAAAAATGTGTCATCTGCCAATCCGCACTGGACCCGCGAAGCCTGAGTCATAGGCATCAGCCTATTAATGTGCTGCTGGGACTCAGGCTTCGCGGGTCCAAACATCAACGTTCCTGGGTTCGAACATCATCATCAGATGATGGTGATGATGACTTTCCTTAGTGCTTATTTTCCTTGAATACTAAACTCATCATCTGCCTACCCTTTTCCCAACTATGTTGAGGTCAACTTCCAATCTAACCAGATGCACCTGAATACCATGGAAGATTTTTTACATAGAGTGACTATCTATGGTGTATTCCCGCTGACCCCACTGGTTCGTCCCACTGGTAGGGTCAACGGGAAAACTGTCGTTCGTTGACCCCACTAGCCTACCCTACTGGCGGGGTCAACGTTAACAACTCCAGTTAGTACTGGGTAATACGATACCCCTTGGTAAGATTGGTTATCAGACTTTCGGGCCACTGACTACCTGTAACAACTGTCAAAGATTTACAAATGAGCAAAAAAACAGCACAGGTACCTACATAGATGAACTAAGCAATTTGAATCCCTGACCTTGCCTTTGACAGCTCGCGCCTGAACCTTTGGGCTATAAGCCCTTGTCATAAATAGAATTTTTAATTTTACTAGAGACGTAGAGAACACAACCTGTGTGTGGGATAAGTAAGACTATCAAGTTTTTGTTCATTCATGGTTTAGTAACCGTTAACCGTAACCAAAAACTAGTCTTAATCTTAAATTTAATTAGTTAATGCTGAGTTGTGGTCTACTCTAGGTATCAATTTTCACAGTAAGCATGGGTACCTGTCGATTTTCGCGGAATTGTCGACTCGAAGGCTTCCTTTTGCTGCGACTCGGCGGTAATCACGTCGTTCAACGAGATCGTCCTGGCTTCCAGATCTGAAGAAAATTATAATTTTCCGTAAAATTATTTTTCAATGAAATAAGCGGGTTTTTATTGAGTTACGAATTTAACACTTACATTTCAAAACAACACAGTTAAAAATAACATAGTAGTGCCATCGTCGGATTTCCATTTTCTGTCATTTTCGCGATAGCTCAAACCACTTTGTATAACACGTTACGTGCTGTCTTTGCAATGCACTTATATTTATAAAGTTCTTCAATAAATGCTGAAGCATCAACGTGTTTTATATTAATGCACGTTTCCATTACCGCTTTCACTTTGTCGTCTGTTATGATAAATGACTTTACGTGACTTTATTGAAGTAGGTACCTACGTATCGACCGTTTTGGTTAGTAATTACCCTAAGTCAATGATTGCAAAGTATCGATTTAAATTGCTGTTCAACAAAAGTCAATATTTGTTAAAAATATACATATTATCTAAAGGTGGTTTATCGTATGGCCAGCAAGTAATGAACTCTGTTGGGATTGATCTATACGTGAAGTGCTTTTCATGCATTTGACGTAAGTATTAGGAGTTGGTTTTTCATATTTTCATATTTATAAGTACCTCTCATGATAATCAAATCGCTCAAAAACACTAGGGTGTCGAAGTGAATATACTTTCGTTGCTGACTGTACGTAAGTCAGACGCGACTCTTCCGTAGGAAAAGCAAAGTAAGCAAAAAGAGAAATACAAGACAACAAATTCCGATATTGTCGGAGTATAAAGGGAATAGTGAATATACCCTGAGTCATTACGAATGTACTAAGACGTGTCTTCCGCCTTCATAAGGAATTTTTGTTACGGATCACGTACCTAAATTTATGTACCTAATATTGGATGTTAGAACAACCATAAACTGGTAGGTTATCAAATCAAATTAGGTAATTTATTAAATAATTAAATAGTCATGGGGTAAGTTTCTTCCATACAGATCAGTTTTTATGTTTGGCAAAGGGAAGCTATTGGGATAACGGGTATTAAAATTACAATATTCACCAAACGATTTGTATAGGTACTGATGTGTTTTGACGGAAATACAAGACTCAAATATATACATGGACGGTGCTGTTAATAAATTTAGCTTTTGGAATAATGGTTTGAATCCACATTACAAAGTGCACGAATGCACTGTTTTTGGGCCAGGATTCTATGGAGCTGTCCCATTATCCTATCCTATCCTACTAATCCTACTAATATTATAAATGCGAAAGTTTGTGAGGATGGATGTATGTTTGTTACTCTTTCACGAAAAAACTACTGAACGGATTTGGATGAAATTTTGCACACAGATAGTTAATAACCTGGATTAACACATAGGATACTTTTTATCCCGGTAGTAAGATCCCATGGGACAATTATCAAACTTCACGCGGGCGAAGCCGCTGGCAGAAGCTAGTATTATAAATGCGAAAGTTTGTGAGGATGGATGTATGTTTGTTACTCTTTCACGCAAAATCTACTGAACGGATTTGGATGAAATTTTGCACAAGGATAGTTTATAACCTGGATTAACACATAGGGTACTTTTTATCCCGGTAGAAGATCCCATGGGACAATTATCAAACTTCACGCGGGCGAAGCCGCTGGCAGAAGCTAGTATTATATATTGTCCAATATAATAGGTACCTACCTACCATATCGTAGATTGAAGGCTACATATCCATGATATGCTTGTAAAGCTGTTTTTTGGCTGGATATACGTGTAAGACGCCAAAGAACGCCGTATATTAATGTTATTCTTTTGTGTCGGTCAATGTCATGTTGTATTAAAATTTAATTCGCGACCGTTACAAATATTTCTTTACTGAGCCACTGAGCTAAAATCATTAATACAAAAAGTTCAAGTTTATTTTATTCTATGTAATGACTTTTTCAAGTCATAATGGCGCCGTATGAGGTCCTATATTTATTTTTGTATTAGTATTTGTGTTAACATTTTAGTATATATATTTGAGATATTAAAGTCGCAAGCGCGACTGGCGAGCATTATTAGGTCTTGGGTTCGATTCCCGGGTCGGGCAACGTAGGTACCCTTGGGCTTTCTCAGTAGCTGTTACTGAACTGCACGGAATCTAGAATCGTGTCTGTTTGATGGCAATAGGTTCGCCCCCTATTACATAGGACTTAAATATAACTGGCGAAATTTTGGTGTACTATTAGTTACCCACACCATTCTGCAATCCTTCGAGGTTACAGGTGTGATGTTATGTTATTAATATTATTACAAGATAGGAAAATAAGCTGCCAGAGTGGTAGGCGTGCGTGGGTCTATGTTTGGAAATGCGTAGGCATCTGCAGGTTTTCTAGGTATTATCGTATTTTAAAAATAATTTCTAACAATACTGAATTTTATAATATGATCTTCCCAGTATACAAAAAAAAATTAAGTACATAGTTAGTAGGTACAATGGAACTACGGCCACAGTAATTTGACTCTGCATCACCCAAAGGCAGGGGTGTTTTCGAAATAAAAAGATTTTTTACGAACTCGAAATTATCACCACTATTACTTACATCTTTTACCCGCATACCTTCTATATTTTTTATTAACTGGGAACATTCAAGAAATACTGAGAAGTTACAGAAAGAGGAGAAAATGTAATAAAACTCAGTTGTCGCCAGACCTTTGGATGTTTGATCTTTTTAAAAAGCGCACCTAGAACAACTGTTATTTGCAGTTTGGGTGATAAATTATCACATAAAATTGTAGATAATGGCTCTTTTATATCAAATGTTTCGATAAATAATAAAATAAGGGCAGTAAAACAAAGGAGTTGCTGCAGGGTCGGTCCATCGTTAAAATATTACGATCGTCCAATATCGAAGGATGAAATCTTTAATCGTATAGATCCCAGTTTTACGTGGAAGTAAAGTGGGTTCTGGCGGCCGGAACAAAATAGTTAGATAAGTCCAAAAACTTATAGCCGAATAAATCAAATTCCCTAATGCCATAAAACTAATCGAGCTTATAATATTTGAACGACGCTATAATTCGGCACTTCACATCTTATTCATTACTTACCCACAAGGGCTTCTGGTTGGCTGCGTGACTGCTGAGCTTAGGAACCTTCCTTCGATTCCCAGATCAGCCAGTGTTATTAGGTTTTTCGATAACTGCCTAGTTTGGAATTTAGAGGTGTGATACCCCTCTCTGCCTCGGAAAGAACGTTTAGCCGTTGGTTCTGCTCCTGATCTTGTGCCTGTCGACCTGTCGTGTCCGACAGTCGTCCCATCGGACTTGTGAGGGATAATCTCTGTTGACATTGGCCGCCGTGACCGACATTAGTTCGGGAAAATAATATTATTAACATGTTTTTACATTTATTTTGTACAACTTGAATATAAATCGATGGATTAATTGTCCTTAGGCATGAATTCTTGTCGTACTGAAAGTCGGTCGTGAAGTCAGCGCGAACAAAATACGGCTGTCGGTCGCCGCTAACGTCAGCGTCGCAGTATCGTGCGTTATCGAAATTGTCAAACACGTTATATTGTAATCTCTCTAGCGATATTGTAAACTCTCGAAATATTGTCAAACGAACATACTGCTTACAATAAAACGCATTATTTTTCGTGAAATGCATGCGATGGTAGTCAACTCATGCGGTGTGGAGGGAAGGAGGTCCCCCTTGCCCAGTGGTACCACTCTCATGAAAAGATAATGTATCATTCCTGAGAAATACCGATTATTATAACCTAACCTTAAAACACTTTATATTCCCCTAAAAAGCGTAATCGACGGAGCCCCGCTTCGGGCCCCTTTTTAAGTCCCTAACTAACCTAACGGGGGGGTGCTCCAAGTCCCGATTATGCGGGGCAGAGATACTCCCGTATGTTCAGTTGACAATATTTGGAGAGTTTACAATATCGCTAGAGAGAAACACGTTATATTGTAATAAATTGTAATATGTGGCAATTTTGCGGTGAAATATACTCGTACGCGACCGACCGTCAGCGAAACTAGAATTCAGGCCTTACTATTAATTTTCCTACTCTTTAAATCAATACCAATCAATGCAGTTTTTATTTTACTACTTATTACGTAGGTACAACTGTAACCCTAGCCTGAACGGTATAAAGTAGTATTTAGATTTGTAGGTACGTAGAGCTTCCCAAATTTCCCAAGTATCCACATCCACTCCTCACTAGGATTCAGAGCGTTCCATCACAAATTTCTTTATTTGAGTTTGTGAGGCGAGGAACGTACGGCTCCCTTCGTCCCAATTTATAATATAAATGGGGTTTATGATATGAATTTATATAATAAATGGGGTTGAAGAGCATGTTTTTTTCCTCAAGGTGAGCGCTGGAAATTAATATTAAGTATTTTATAACTTGTGACCTACTTATGTATGAATAAATATTTGATTAGGTCTTTCATTTAAAATACTGTAACTTGGGTGGTTGGGTGAAGGACAGCAGATACCTATACTGCTTACTTTACCTAAAGTTAATTAGTTTGTTAAAACAGCATAAAGCAGGTAAGATTCCAACATTCAGGTTCGTTGTTGAAATAAGATAATAGAAGGGCCTTTTCAAATGCAGCTATAGTACTATCATTGGCTATATAAATAGATTTTCAACCTGTAGGTAACGCTATCTTTGAGTGACTTATTTATTTATTAATGTCTGACCTTTTTAACTATTTATTTAAATGTAGTTCACTTTCTGAAAGAAATAAATCTTTGAGGAACATAAATCTAGATTTCGAAGAACATAAAGTCTTGATTTTCATGAAATATGGCTAATTAGCATCGAAACCATAAAAAAATATTGTCTCTGTCCATACGTATTTATTCACTAGTCGGCCATTTTACTCTGCGGTTGATAAAACGTTCGTTTTATTTGTACCCAAATCCGAAGGCTCGCCGCGGCTCGAACGCTAGTGGTCGGTTACTTCCTCAATTTACGAGCGCACATAGCCCGGAGTTAGTATCGTTGTCGTCACGCTTCGTATATTGTGCATTTATATTTCAACCAATAAACATTACTTACTATTTGTTAGGAAGCGAGTATTCCGATACTGGATTTTTATTCGTCTTCAGCGCACCCATTAGTTTCTTGATTAGTTCTGTTCGTTTTGCGAGGGTTAGGGAAACAGATAAAAACTGACCATTTTTTTAGCATCGAAATATGGCCAGAAAGTGTTCGAAATACAAAAAGAGAAGAAACCACTAACGCTAAATATCTAAACGCTCGAAATTCGTAACTCGTAAGTATAAAACAATTTCCCAAGAGCTTTTGGTTTCTTAAACGTTATCACAGTGTTCTTTTTCGTCGGCGATTTCGGTATGATGTTGCACGAGGAGAGGCGAAACTCGCCATTTGAACGAAGTATATCGAGTGCACTGTATCTAAACAGGCTGAACCGCTTCTCAGAGAGTCCACTGTAGCGATAAACGGATTTGGGAGGGTTGGCATTATTCCGCAGTAATAGAGTGATACTTCTTTAGGACCATTCAGGAAACTGATGACAGTATTTGGTTTTGCCATAAAAAGTTATGATATCATATTTGTGGTATCAAAATATTACGAACAAATAATGCTTTCGTTAGTAGCCTCTCGCCTTTGATAATAATTTCTTATTTTTTATAGTTCCAACGAAATAAATATTTCAGCTGACACATTTCTAACATTAGTTACTTTTATTCGTAGGATTCTTGCTTTTGTAATAAAATATAAACAAGTGGCACGGAATTATTCAATGTGTGTTGTTTACTCAGGTTGTACTTGCGTCAGCAAAACGCTTTCACGAATGCGTGACTGAGCATCGATGTTGTTGATTTACAAAAGATGAACGTTGATTTTACATTGGAATGTGATTCAACGTGTTTGTTTTATCTAAGTCTTCTAAAGTAAGTTCATTCCGTCGCTATAGGTATCCGGTATCGCCGTCCTAGTCAGTTTAAAACAAAGCAGTGGAACTGGCAATAGGGGGCTGGCATATTGCCTCAGTTCCAAGTTTTACTGCCGCTATCTCAGGGTTTATGCCTTATAAAATCTGCTGCCGCGACCACGTAGAATCGCCGCCAGCTAAAAGTATGACTGGCGAATAGATATTATCGCAATTGGTGGGTAGTATTGTTCAATGGAGAACAGCTTGTATTTCAGGACTTTATTTTCCGTGCCTCTCTTTAGGGTGTTGAGAAGTTTACGACTCGGTTTGTTCGTTGTTTATTATCAACACTTGACGTATTGTAGACCATTACATTTTTTTCTGTAAATCGTCAGGTTCTGTTATTATGTGAGGTATGGTTACAATAAAATTATAAATGACCATGCGTATTAGGTACCTAATTAGGTACTACAATTAAATTACTTACCTGTAACTTGCAATCAAAATTTCGTACATTGGATGGGTCACAATTATTAGTTTAGGTAATTGATTTTTAATGAGATGGTGAGATTTTTGAAGTTTAATTAACGAATAATTATTGAGCTACCAAATTAAATTGAATTATCTAAATCAACTAGAAGACACGGTCGGTTTGTATCTTATTTGGCAGAAATCTTGAGTGTGATAGGTAGGTACAGCAAGGTTATAAGGGCAACATTTTTCGTACACAAAACTATTTACAAAAATCTCGGTCCTAACGGCATATAAGGTTGTTTATACGTCCACGTCCCTACTTGCAAACATCCGCAGGAGATGACTTGGGCGAGTCCACATTTTATATCCCACCCCGCTTTACGTCCGTTTCTCGGGTAGTCCAGTCCGGTTCGATACCGATGTGGCAGGCAATTTTATTTGCACGCAAATTCGAAGGCTCGTAACATGGCCGGAACTGATGGGTCCCGGTAACGAACTCCACACTCGTATGGTTCGACTTATGACTTTCATTTCCTTCGACTTCGTTGTAAACGTTACAAGATCGACGGAACGTTGTAACATTTTTGTTATACTTACTTCGATTAATTCAAGAGACAATTACGTGTTCCTAACTCAAATATGATACCTACACGTGTTGGAGGTAAACAACACTACACTGTCTTCTGTTTACTAAAACAATAATAATTGGTTGGAGCTTTACTCGAAAATCAAGAAATACGTTCAGAAACAGGGTCTGTACTCTTGTCATTCCAAAATCAAATTTCAGTCCCTGGAATATGTTCCTGAAATCGTAAAAACACTGTCAACATAAGGGTAAAGGCATATTTTGTATTGAGTGCCGTCCCCGGCAAACCTTAGCCATTGAATCCGCAGAATGTACGCCCAAATGTAATAAGGAGAGGCGATAGGATTCATAGATAGGTGAACAAAGACGTGCGACCACAATAGGAGCTGCTCTCTACGTATTGTCTATATTTTTGGTTTAAAGCATACACGCTTTGTGTGTCCTGATATACAATTTCTGTTTAGGAAATTATGTGCTTGGTTACCTAATTTCATTTTAGTGTGTGTTTCATGTTACTTTCAAACGTAAAGTAGCATTGTTCAGTGGGAGGATAGTTCGAAGTTTCGAATGTTCTACATTCATTTTATTTGTTTTGTGCCTAATTTTGTTCAAATTTGTGACATGCAAAAAGTTTTAGTCAGTATAAACATAAACAAATTATTAAGCTACGTTCTGGGCGTAAATGTATAAAATAAGTCTCACCTTTCATAATGATTTTTTGTCGATACTAATATTAAAAAGCATCAGTGATATTCATTAAAAAATATCCGATGTTTAGTTTAATAACTAAACGAAAATCGATTATTATAAACAAGTGCATTTCGTTGCGGTCGCTCATATCTAGGGTCCACATGAGCACATATCAAAGACACAATACATGGACACTTATAAACGAATTTGCATTATAAATGTGTGAATATTTTATTAATGTTGTTCCGATGTCTTAAAATTGAACCTTTGCAGGCGTCAAAGAAACCATACAAAATTAATATCGCAAATTATAATTTCCGGCCCACACGTGGAAAATTTCGAAGACAACAAACTTCACCAATATCCCTCTCACACTTTCCGTTAGACACTGCTATATGTTTACGGATATGTGTTTTTATTCCCTTAGACATAGTGCCTGTACATAGGAAGAAACCCATAAATGCTGGGAAGGTTAAAGAATTCGGGCGAAGGGAACTTTTATGTGCAATATCGCGTAATAACGGTCAGTACAATACCTGGGTCTGTGTTACAGCGTATAAAATCATATGAAAATTGATTTTCACGCATTAATGTATCAGTTAGAGTATAGGTACCGAGCAGCATCCGCGTCGAGGGCCTTATCTCTCAGTTTATGGGCGCTAGCATCCGTTCGCGAGGCAGGAATCGACCGTTACAACCTAGTTAGAGCAAATATTCAGCTCGTATTTAAATATTCTCCAGTACAATCTCGGCTTTATCTTCTGCAAGGGACGTACTACTACAGCTAACAGAAGGAACGTACCTGTGCTTTATCTTTAGTACCTTTGCTACTGTTATTGTTCGCTGTCTCATAATGATTGTCGATTACGTTTAATAGAACGATAAAATTCGTCAAGTAAATTGTTTCTAACACTGTGCGAAACTGAGAGAAATTGCCGACACTTTTTGTGTTGATTTACCTTAACATATCCAATAACATCTCTATTGATATACAAAGGAAGACTTGTCGCTACAATAAAATATTCAAAGAAATAAGAGGGTTCGGTAGCGTGTTGTACAATGACAAACATCATTCAGAACATATTTATATGTGTGTGAGATGTTAGTACCTATACCTACTACTACGTAGGCTCTCGATACCGGTACATAGGTGCTTAATATTTCATGTGCGAGTCGGGCCGGAATGCGAACGGAACAATTTGCCAATAATCCTATCCCGGGGCAATAACTGAGGTGGCGCCCAGCAGAAATGGGTGTTATTGCCCATGAATGATTTCTGCGCAACTCATAAGGCCGACTTGAATTGTTTCTGTATTGAAATTGCGTATTCCTCTCTTGTTTTATTAACTTATTTGGTCTCATTTTGGATATTCTAATATTTTTATACACCTGGCTTTTGTATTCTTGAGTCAGGTTTTCACGAAATTTTGTCAGCTTTCTAGATTTCATTTGTTTATGTGCTTAAGTCCTGTATTGATGGGACTTTTTTTCATAAAGTACTACTTGTGTCTTTGAAGAATATAAATATACCTGTTCTGTTATTTGAGATTTGAACGGAAACCTGTTTACATATTAAATCCGACAAAATACGCAGCGGCAGCGCTTTAAGTTGGTCCATACTGTAGAGTCCATACTATCCATAATTCAGCTTGAAATAATGAGAACCCCATTTAAAGCAGTGCAGTTCATAATTTATATACAAACGGGTTTATTACCTCGTTATTGCTAAACGAATAGATTTTTCGTCTGCAATTTCGGTCCAGGTTAATAAATCAATTTGTCGAGCACAAATGTTCTCTGCGAGCAAAGTCCTGCGGGGGACAATATGCTCGCTCCATTGTGGCTGCAAATTCAATTTATATTCAGATCTGTACAGAAATAGAATTGAAACTTAGATTGCGGCTAGATACTGGCAGGTTTATAATACCGAGCTGCCGCCGCTGCTAGATACTACTAACTAAATATCCTAGATGGAACTTTTAACTTTAGGACCCAAAACTGACCTATAACAAACTTAGCATGTAATCTAAGTAGGTATTTAGACGTCGACCGGATGAATGTTTAACTTTATCTTTTGTACAGGCCATAGCAGAGCGGGTTTATTTGAGATAGTCGAACTGTTCAGCTAACCCTATTGCCCTAACACTTTATATACTCAACTAGCTGACCCGCGCAACTTCGTCTGCGTCACATCGTCGTCAAATTTCAAGAAACATAAGAAATTAAATTTACCTATGTATTAGATTTGAAGTATTTACAGCAACTTTTATTCTACAGGTATATGAAGTTAATTAATTTTAAACACAAAACCCTCTTTTTTACGTCTCTGGATGTTTTTTTTTTAAAAAACTGAAACAGGTATTTCTTTATTTTTAATAATAAGTATTAGATTAGAGAAGTTTTCATCAAAATCCGTCCGGCAGTTTTTACGTGGTGCGCGGTCAAACAAACAAACAAACACGAATTTTAAAAATGGTTTTGATGTGTTCAGTTACTTATTTTAAGTCACCCTGATCGGTTTTTTTTTTAATCTTCAATGTACAGATTTTTTGGTCTCAACGATTTTATTATATGTATATGTCACCGTAAAATTGTCAAATACGTTATATTGTAATATCTCTAGCGATATTGTAAAGTCTCGAATTATTGTCAAATGAACATACTGCTTACAACAAAACGAATTATTTTTCATGAAATGCATGCGATGGTAGTCAACTTACGCGGTGTGGAGGGAAGGAGGGGTCGCCCTTGCCCAGTGGCACAACTCTCATGAAAAGATAATGCACCATTCCTGAGAAATACCGATTAATATAACATAACCTTAAAACACTTTATATTCCCCCTAAAAAGCGTAGTCGACGGCGGAGCCCCGCTTCGGGCCCCTATTTATGCCCCTAGCTAACCTAACGGGGGGGTGCCCCAAGTCCCGATTATGCGGGGCAGAGATACTTCCGTATGTTCAGTTGACAATAATTCGAGACATTACAATATCGCGAGAAAAAACACGTTATATTGTAATATAACGTTTTTGACAATTTTACGGTGACATATAGATACTCAAATCTTTATTGCATTCCATATGTATTACATAGATCTTTTCAATTTATTATTAAACGCAATCTTCGCTTCCTTGTTCGTGGTATAAATAACCCGACTGACACACTAAATATGCGTTGTCCACCCATGAGGAATATTATCGAATGGGGGAAGATCGACCACTTTATCTTATTGCTGGTAATAGGGTTCTTCATATTTATTTGCTTAAATAACGACGTATCTACGTCGAATTTTGGGCGTACGTTCCCTATTAGGTAGCTATAAATTATGAGATAAATGATAACGCTTATCATTAATACAAAGATTTATTCGAGATAACTCCACGTAGGGGATATGGAGGACGATCGTAATGTACGTTTTATGTACATTTATGTATATTAGAGATGAATTATGATGGTAGGCCGTGAGATATGTTCGCAGACATCCAATTACAAATAGATCGCGGAGTGGAAGAATTGACGAGACAGCTTGAGATAAAAAAAGGAAATTGCTTATACACGTGTAGTTCGACTAAATATAATAAATAGTCTACCTGGGAAATAAATTCCAGGTAATTCTACTTATAGTGAAGGTTTCCCGTTTTTTCCTTTCTACTCATATCAAATAGAAAAGCGATTTGGGTGGTAGGTAACGTTACAAAAACCTCAATAGACGAAAGGAAGTCGTATTATACATTAATTTCTTCGGAAAGCCTCTGGCGGTGTTATGTGAGGGGAGAAGGGGGCACATTAGATAAATTAAAAGTGGACAGTGGCGTTAGGAGGAAGTCACATCGGAGGGGTAACGCTGCAAACGTTCATACTCGTAAGTGGCCACTAAACTTTATTGTAGTGTTTACGACCAACGAAAATACTTTTATAGACATTTTTCGACACAGATAGGAGATGTGCGGTTTTCTTGCCGCCGTAAATAAATACTTATTTTAGACTGCGGTAAAGGGGATTTGTTTTTGTTTGAGAGTGAAATAGGAATAGTTGTGAGGGCCCAGGTGCGGCTGCATGAGCCAGCCGTCCGTGAGCTTAGATAAACTTTACTTATATATGCCGCAACAATCCTCACCAAGTTCTGGTGGGACACAATATACCTACGTATTTAAACTCAACCACAGCAAAACGAGAACCTTCAGGTACAAAGTAAGTACCGTACCTACCTGAGATTAGTTATTTCAACGTAAGCCTTTTTTTGAAAAAGTAATTAGTGGAGCTCCTTGTGAAGAGCTCGTCTACGGAACCACCGCGGTGAATAAACGGTAAAATGAGAATTTTTAGCTTTGTTTCCGGGTGACAGGCGTGCTGCTTGCAACAAGCTAAGGTTGCGCCTTAACAACAGAAAAGCTACTTGCTTCCATAGCTTCCAACATTAATGCCCAGTATCAAAAGCTACCTTTAAACTTGACTATATTTGTAGATTCCATAATGCTATTGGTTTCTTGCTACTTTGAACACTTAGAAACCTTCATCTGTTAGCGAAGTCGAACCAATAGTTAAAGTAATTTGTGGAGAATCAGACCGATTCGGTCGGGATCCACAGATGGTGAATTAGGTATACAGGGTGGAATCCCACATCGACACACAAACGGTTATTGTAGGGGTTAAAATGATGATCTGAATACGTGGTAGGTTTGGACGTCAATATCCTTTCCACCCTTTATACATATTTAGGAATGTGCTGACAGTTTGAAGCCCTCAGACATAAGTGAATAAATAAAGAAGAATATTAATCCACCAGGTTTTAGTAGTCCCATTACAGTTATTTTAAATTAGATCCAATACGTCCGCTGCTCGACATTCAGATAACTAAACCATTAAGTACGGATAAATGCTGTCCTCAAAAACATTTAAAAGTTACGACTTTGGTTACGGCAGAAACGGACTCAATAGTTCCCGTTACAACGTCTTTGATGTGGAACTTATCTCTATTTCGCGTACAAAGGCCGGAGATGGCACATTTTCAACATCCACAGCTGTATCTATTCGCATAGTCTTTGAAACGTTTAAAAATAGCTCTCAATGGGCTTAAAATGTATTGACCAAGTGATAACAGAGACCGAAATAAAGTTTTAAACAAATGAAATAAGCTAGGATCTGCTAGAAGTCTGTTTTTACTACAGTACACTACGATTATAGATACTTCTGCGGCTATTACTCGTCGTTTTAGTACGTACTTGCGTCTTTGCTTTCAACTCCTCCACTCCTCGCTTTATTAGCTGCGCGGTAACTCAAATAATACAAAAGTAATGAGGCCGAGGTACTTTCTGCAAGGAGGTTCGTTTTAACAACGTTTTATTTTTAAAATTGTTCTTCATTAAAACGTAAAAAGTCAATTTGTTTCTCGATTTTCTCAGAATGTAACTACATAGCTTCATTTGTAAATTACAAACTTCGAAACATTGCCTTTGTAAGGGGATTAAAAGCTTAAGTTACTAAATTACCTTTCACAAAATTTTCCCCAAAATTGCCCATTGGTAAGTACCTACTTAACTTTGAAGTTAGTAGGTATTTATGGATTTCCCATAACAATTAAAAAGTTAAATATTATAATCGATGTATAATGATTTGAATAATTAATCATTTGACAGTTACCATTTGCATTGCTTTCACGGTTATTTATTTCAGACTTTTTGTTGGAGTATGTTCGTTGCAATGTATTGGTAATAACGATTAGTGTGACATAATCAGTGATCTTTTTTTACATTACATAACGTATATTAAAGTAGCTGTGAAAGAATTATTTTCAAAAGCTCCTTGAGTTATGGTATTGGAGAAACTTTTTTTTTCCAGAAAAGTATGATAGACGGATCTGTAGAGGACTTATCAACTATCGGGTTATTAAATTCCTGGTTTATGACCTTTGATTGTCACTTTTCAAATTCTCTGTAGTGTGTTATTTGTTTTGACTCAAATGTCACTCATGTAATTGTGGGCAGAGTGAAACTAGAGGAGATTAGCTCTATTATACATATGGCACCTATCACCTATCACCATACTTTATCTTTGTGGTGATGTCAAATTGTTTATATCCACAGTTAATATCACCTGTATACACTTAAAATAAAGTCTGTTTTTCAATTTCAATTCAGGGCTGGCAGTCTTGACAAATCGCTAACTTTCGATCGCTGATTACTAACGAATAAATTCGGTTGCAATAATGATGCTAGGGAATAATGAAAGTCTTTACATCCTAGAGGCATTTCTCGTAAGCATAATTATTGCAACAAACTTTATTCGTTAGTAATCAGTGCTCGAAAGTTAGCGATTTTGTCGTTTTCTCTGTCGAGACTGCCGGCCCTGGGCATACTGCATTTGTAAAAAAAAGGATTTTTTTTGCACAAACATGTAAATTAAAACAAACAAACAATAAAATTCTTGGTATTGAAACCTTTTGATATATGTATAAAAGGTAGGTACTGCGGTTATGTGAACACTTTTAAACGAATACGAAAGAGTTCATGGAATGAAGAATTATTTATTCAACGCTTTACCATTCATTTTGAAAAGTACCGATCGGAAAAATGGCTGCAAGTATAAACTATTATAAAATTTACCGACTACGAATGGAAACTGAATTTACAGTTATTTAATAGGCATCTACTTAATGTATTCGAAAAAACTTCACTCGAATACCCTGGAAACGAACATTTTTAAGCGCAGAAAGAGTTTTTAAATGCTCATGGTTTTATTATTTTGTAAAAGTAAGCGATATTTACGTGTTGGTCGTACAAAAGGATCAGCTCGATGTTCGATAACGAAAGCCGGTTAAAGTATTAGAGATAAAGATAGGGCCTAGATTTTCCGCTGACGCAGTGTCGGGAGTCCGGGACGTCCCGCGAAGCCACCGTTTTGTATATTATCTCGTGCTACAAATCACACCGGATGTCCCGCCGAGGGGAAATGAAAATTGAGATACCGGAGAGGCATTGTTCCGTGAAAATATATCTTCTTGATATTCGCAGCGCGCGGGACAGCGCCGACGCACGGATATTGCGATAATGTTACGTCATCTCGCGAGATAAAAGCGCTTTTGATATCCCTCCGGATAAATTTTCACTTTCACACAACAACGTCTCCACAGCTCTCTGAGATTTGCTACTACAGATTTTCCGCTCGTAAAATTGTTCATCCTGTCAAACAACTAATTCGGATGTTTATTTGTTTATATCCTGCCATGGTTGTGAGGATTCTTCTCGTTGTATTCATGTAAGAGAAAGAAGAAATGGTGTTAAAATTAGAGTGTTATCTTCCTGTAGCTTTAGTTTCATCAAAACTTCTGATTTGGCGGTCTATGTGTTACTTACTTAGTCAGTTTAGATATCATCATCATTTCACCCGAAAGACGTTTACTGCTGAATATAGGCCTCCCCCAAGTGTCGCCACATTGACGGGTCCCGCGCGTCTCGCATCCAGCGGATCCCTGCAACCTTCACCAAGTCATCGGTGATGCGGTGAGTTCCGAGTCAAGGGAGTAGATTTCATCACCAGTTGCTGAATATGTCTTATTCGGGATATTTTCTTTGATCTTATTGGACCTGGAACAAAGAAGCGGCCTTGGTTTGGTAACCTATTTTACCGAAATTAATAAATACAATATATTGCCTCGCTACAAATTGTGGCACTTGATTTATTAGACACTTCTGTTCTAGATGAGCCTATAAGGCGCAGATCAATTCGTGATAGATCGATTGACCTAGTTGGCTCCAGCTAATTGATGAAACTTCCAAACTCCGATAGATTGGCGCGGTTACGTTATAATATTTTATGACTACCATTAGACATATTTTACATTGCCCAAATTGAGTTGGGAGTTCGTGTTGCGAGTTAATAAGTCAGCGTTTAATTTGGGTGAAGTTGGTCGTAGTAGTGGTTTCCGAGAGGAATAGGTTACGAAGTAAAATATGAGTAAGGGATTTTATAGTATGTTTATGTCTACAGGTATTGTATATCTACTTATGTTTTATCATTACACAAGGTGTACCAAATTCTAAAAGAGTTTAGGAAGTGATCGCCTGAGACTCTGTAGAGTTGACCAATTTGATTGTAAAATTAAACTGAACAACTTTAATAAAGAACATGAAATTCATTTAAAAAATGGTTTCATCTTACTAATTGCGACAGCCGATGCGATATTTTGTAGGGGAAGTCCAAATTTTTGTTACAGTTTAGAAAGACTACGTTCAGAAATAATCAAGCACAAGCTTTTTATCACTAACTGGTACAAGATCTAACTAAAGTCAGTTTAATAACGTCGAACTATCGGGAAGAAACTCGCTCGTAATTTTTGCATCCAATCTGTAACGTTGCCTGCATGTGGATCCAATCGACGAGGACGGGGTACCTAACCACCTGCAATGTATTATATGTTGGGTCTCCCAGCTCTTGGTAATAGGATACCGAGTTAACGGGGCTAGTAGATATTAAACCAACCAATCTATAGTTAATATTATAAAGAGGAAAGATTTCATTTAAATTTGTGTGTTTGTTACGATATAACTTAAAAACTACTTGACCGATTTAAAAAAATATTTTACCATTAGAAAGCTACATCTTTATTGAGTAAAATAAACTATAAAAATCATATTAATATCGTGTAAATGAGCACGCACGCACGCACGCATGATTATTAGTGTTTTCGTACTAGTACTTAGATAAGGTGGATAAATCTTTATGTAGATCCAACAGCAATCAAAATCTAATCTCAACATTTTATAAAATTAACAGTTTTTAAGAAGAAAAGGTAAAACAGAGAAGTTGCGGTAACAATTTATCATTGCGCACAAAGCGTGATGATAAGAGGGCTTGTTCTCACTAAGCGTAGGACAAAGGAATACCGCGGGTCGCGCCGCCCACCGCCGCACCGACGGACAAAAACCCTAAGGATTACAAGGTTTTGCTAAATATTTACCTAACACTTGGTGCCCAACGTTGTACCAAGATAAGAGACAGCTTTAAAGCCTTCAAAAGAAATACTTTAAGAGTTTAAACTATGTACCTGCGCATTTAATTCTAAAAGATTAAACTGAAATTAATCAAGTATCTTTGTAACTCGTGAGCCGTAAGTAATGTGCATGCTTATAAGATTAACGCGAGTTTTCAATTTTATTTTACGTCTCAAAAACTTTGCTATAACCAAAGTATGTTCAGTAGCTGTACGTGATTCCAATAGTAAGGAATGTTCCGAAAACAAAGTATCTTTAATTCAAAACCAATGAAGCGATACTTATACGAGTACAGAATTTACCTCCGAAATAGCCTTATCTCGCGTCCACAGGGAACTACAAAGAGCGACTTCGTTTGAATTTAGAACAAATTTTAAACTAAGTTGGTTCGGAAATCGCGCGGTGGCACTTGTATGGTCGCGTTCGCATTCTGGTGAATGCAAAGAGTGAGTTGCGTTCCTAATTCCGCATTTTTTCTACGACAAAGTTAATTGGAACACGGGCGTATTTAGCGGGCACTCTGTGATTCTGTTTGTATGCAGCGACCGGCACTCGCGCGGAAAATGATCCGCGTTTGACTCGAATAAGCGTTAATGATATTTCCGCATGAATAAATCCTCTGGGGTTTATTTTCCAGTGGATCAGAGCAGAAAAACTGTCAAACTTTGCTTGCCTTTGATTTGCTTTCGACTTCCTTCAATGACCGTTCGACGTTCGATTTATTTTATAACTAAAGGATTTTTGTCAGCTTTATATAGCGAAATTAAATGGACGGCACGACACGACTAACTAATATTTTTCGAATAGTGAGTGAACGATGATTGGCAATTTTTTACCGGAAACCATGTCTTATAATAATTAAAAAGTAAAAGCAAAGCTCAAAGTATAAGCAAAACGATTTTCAAACACAATTTTGACGAACTACCGTTCAGCAGCATTTATAGAAACGTGTAACATACAGAAACAATAAGTATTCGCTACGCAGACGAAAATGATTTTATTATGATCCTTCAAGTACCATGAGAGGAACATAGAGAAATACGACTAGGCATATCTAACAGTAGACTCTAAAGCGGCTAATTTGCAGGGAGCGGTGTGAAATGGACCGAGTCATTCCCGCACAAAGCGCTACTAATGCGCGCCCGTCCGTTGCATCGGCCCGCAATTATATTTGCATACGACCACCTCTTGGTCGCACAATGACACCGACCACGACAAAAGGTAAAGTCAACGGAGTTACTTTAAAGCTCTAAATCGAATGAACGAATGTCCGAATGAACGAGCTACACAATCAGAGCGGTGCCGGACAATCACTGGATATGTTTACGTTTGTTGCTTCGCTTGATTCGTTTCCTGTGGTGAATTCATTTCTAGCTGAATCGCTGCTGCTATTCATTAACTGGAGTTAGAAATTAGTTTATTCGATAGATTTTATAACTTTCATAGCGCATTAGGTACTCGTTGCTATCACCACGAATTTGTCTCGAAATTACCGCAAATTCCTCTGTTTTGTGCATAATGTGCATGTGTGCTTCTATTAATTAACAAGGTGTAATTTAAAATACGACGTTTGTCATTCAGCTGGTTAGACTGGAAGCCAACTCCAACATAATTGGGAAAAGGCTAGGCAGATGATAATGTTTGTCATAGTGGACCCCATCATGTGTAGATCCTCAATCTCTAATAACTATACGTGACTAAAAATCAATGACAAAAGCTCTAGTTCCTCATACATTTTACAAGTATATTAACACCCAACAACAAAAAAATTCTTCGAACAAATTAAAATTCTTCAGTTTCTCCAGCATCATTTCCAAAGGTCGTTCTTAACTGGTGCGTATCGAAAGTAGGTGGGTCCTGTAGTAAAGAGAGGTTAAGTGCCCATCCGTTGCACCGGCTCATGATATTTGCATAATAACTTCAATGCATAAACATAGTATATTATACTGAAAGTACCCAACTACGGTTTGTTGGCTTACTGGCGCATCAAGTTTTCAGTAGAACATTATCATCAGTATTATCTTGATGATATTGTATTGTACCTGCTCCACAAATAAACCACCTAACTGAACATTTTTACCATGACAGGTACTAAATAAATTACATTAGCTGCTCCAAGGGCCTTAACATTTGAGTCTTCATCTTCAAGTTTGTATACTTAGAGTGAAGAGCATATAATTTTTATCATCCCCCCATCTCGGAAAGAGTATTATTGCTCCTCGATATCTGAGTGCAAAAGCTGTTTTTATCCTCTAGAGGATAAAGTAAATTGAATTTAGAACATCGTGTGCACTGAGTTTGTGAATTCAAAACATCATTAAACTTATTTACTTCTACCTCTATGGTGCCGAATTTATCATAAAACCTTATTTTTTAGTTTTCTTTTCGCACGCGCCACGTCATATTGTTTAAAACCTTGGGCTAATAAAAACAAGAAACTTGAAAACAAGTGAAAAATATAAAATGAGTGGTTCTAGCGACGAGGAAGTTTTATTTGACGCCAACAGAATTGACTGAAACTGTTAATAATGCGCAAACTAGCTTTCTCCTTCAACAATCTCGCGAGAAGTATTTGAAACAGTACAATATACAGCGTGAAATTTTAATGGTTGTTTTCCCGCGGCAGGACGATTACCCATCAGTAGCACTATCGAAACGCAAAGTTAAACTTAAAAAAAAGTTTTTTTTTTTTTCAAATTTTTATTATAACTTATTGGGTTTTGTGTTTTATTAAGTCAGGAGTAGTGATCAGCTGATTTATACGCGAAGTGCAACGACCGCGCGGCTGTTCTGGACACCCCCCGCGCCCGGCCCGCGTTCCGCGTAGATATTACTGGTGGTTCAAGTCGCTTTCGAGTTTTGTTTATCACATTGTAAATCTGCCATTTATTGAGTCTAATTTTTTTTTAATATATTAATAGATTGTATTACCGATACAAACTCATTTCGCTTCGGGAAAACAACCACTAAAATTTCAGCGTGTATTTAAACTAGCTAAAGGAGCCAAAACTTTCTTAGAAACGTTTGCTGGCATATTTTATTGAAATATCCAAGACCAAGAAATCAAGCACTCTATGGAGTGAAAAAATACATACAAAAAACACATACAAAAATGCGACAGATTTAGGATAGGTGTCGATACACGGTATACCGCCGTTTATCCGAATTTTATTTGCCCTAATATCATTTGCCATAATAGTCAACAGCCGTAATATCATACGAAATAATACTCATTTGCCCTACTCTCATTTGCCATATTAGTCACGTGCCAGAATCATTGTTTCCCATAAAGTCACTTATTATAGGCCATAACATTATTTGTCATAATCATTGTAAGCCCTAATTATCACATGCCCTAATTACCACATGCCATAATTATGATATGCCATAACATAATTTGCCATCGACATCGGGTGTGTAACGGTTGTTTATATCAAGAGAAATTGGATGCAATTGGGACTTTAGGGCACCCCGACTCGGACAGGTTAGGTTAGAAGGGGATGGCATCCTCTTCGTGGTTATTTTTTTATAAGCCACACAGAAGTAGGATCCCCGCGAAGCGGGGCTCCGTCGACCTAGCCCACCATCAACCATGCACAGAAAAAAAAACCATGCACAGAATAAACAAGTTTTGTTATGCCATTTAAATATTATGCCATTTAAATATTATGTCTAATAATTATTATGGCACATAAAAATAAGGCAAATAATACTTATGGCATTCGTATCTAATGGTACCTAAAATTCGGGCAATTAAAAGTATGTCATATGTCTTTTAGGGCAAATGAAACATTCGGGCAAATGAAATTCGGGTAAATGAAATTCGGGAAAATGATGATTATGGCATATAATCTTCGGGCAAACAATAGACAACCGTCGATACACCTATCCTAAATTAGTCGTTATTATTATTAGTATTAGTTCTTAACGAAGCACCTGATTCCAAATATTTGGCGGCAAAAGTAAGTCAGTTGCACATTCAAGTCTTGGGCACACCAAAAGCAGTTGCAGTGCGTCTACGGTAGAAAATAATGTAGTTATATGAGGGATGACACACTGAATAAACGCGGGCCCGCTGATCCTACCTGCTCCGCCACTCCAAACTGCTCTCTGACTGCTCATGTTTCAGGTGTGACATCAACCGCGGCGCAACTGACCTGCCCCGCTAAGGTGCTGCGCCTGTCCTGCTTTTGGTGTGCCCAAGCCTTCAGTATCTACTTAAGGCGATTACATGAGCTAAACGCGTGTTTTATAATTACTAAAAGTATATGATTCACTGCTATAAACAAGACCAGAAAAATATATAATATTCTTCAGGATATATGCTAGCATGATAGTGTTTTGAAAACGTAATACAATAAATTTGACTCGATAAAAAAAAATCACCATCATCAGATCTTATCTCTAAAAATATCTTTCAAACAAAAAAAAACATTCTAATATGCATGCCATCATTCTGATTTTTTGGCAAAAAAATCTACAAGCAATATATTAGCATGATAGTGTTTTAGTTTTGTTAATCAAATTAATGTTTTTTTTGTAAATCGATCAAAACCAGTAATTTCGCATTATTTGGCCCGCAGTGACTGACGCAACAACCACTTTGTAGTGCAAGCTGATTAGAACTTTATTCTGACAGCATTTCAAACGAAGTTTGAACCACCACAAATAGAGTTGCTAATTTAGCTCGTCTAATCGCCTTAAGTATATTAGTCAACTACATAACATAATCCCATATTACGTACTTAATACTTAGATGTTGATAGGCCTATCAATTTTGTTAATTTATCTCTTTCTTTACGTTACAGCTTGTTGTTATTATTGGTATAAACGGAGCATGTCGAACTAACGAACTAACACTACTTAATGTCAAAAACATTGAGAAACAATCTTTATACTATACAATATTTTTCAACAACAATTGTTGAAAAATATCAAGCCTTACCTTGCCCGCCCAGCACTCCAATCAATCGTTTTTTTTTAACAATATCAGCAGTTGGTGCTACTAAAATTGTCAGTATCCCACGAGAAATAGCATCATTTCTTGAACTTCCAGAACCTCTGTTGTACACGGGTCATTGTTTCAGCCACACTTTTAGCCGATTCAGGAGCTGATCTTCTGTCTCTTAAGCGCCATGGAAGCTGGAAGTTCAATGCGGTTGTAGGGGGATACATAGAGGATTCCATCCAAAATAAGTCTATAATATGTAAAGGCATCGTAAGAGCCATTACACTGAAAGAGCTTCAGTCAGACCCTTGGACTGGCCCTTCTACATTAAAAATGAGCCGTTACAAAACACCTAACCACTGCCATCTCTCGCCAACATTTACGCCAAGAGAATCCGATGAATCGGGACAACTATTAAGTATGACAGATAGTTTACCAAAAATTATACACAAGTCACTAACACCAAAATTACAGTACCTAGCTGTGTCAGACTGGGCGACGAATTCAGCCGTCGCTTTAATAATTATTTTAAAGTTCCTTTGTTCTGTGAAACAACAACGTTTTATTTACGTCTCAAAATAATCTTCTTCTATACTTATAATAAATCTGTAGAGAGGTCAATTCTGTACATGAAATATATTTACAAAATAACTATCGGGGGGTGATTAGTGATCGATACTGATGCCAAAAATGCAATCAGTAAAATTTTTGTCTGTCTGTCTGTCTGTCTGTCTGTCTGTATGTTATTTATAGAAAAAAAAAACTACTCGACGGATTTTAACGAAACTTGGTACAATTATTCTACATACTCCTGAGCAGGTAATAGTATACTTTTCATCACGCTACCATTAATAGGAGCAGAGCAGTGAAAGGAAATGTTGGGAAAACGGGAGAAGTTACTTGGTTTTTTTAGCTTCCGTCGCGTGTGCAGCCTTAATGGTTAAAGCTACATAGAAATCATGTATAACGGAAATATTCCACATAAAATTATATAAAAAATATCCCAAGACAGCATATGTCTATCTTTTATAGTTGACTCACAATAACACGTGTAACTCCCGATAGCTTAGCAGTTCGGAGATTTTTTATTATTATATTTGTTTACTCTTACGTTTATATCATCACGCTATGACCCACATAAAACATAGGATACATTTTATTCCGGTAGTAAGATCCCATGGGACAATAATCAAACTTCACGCGGGCGAAGCCGCTGGCAGAAGCTAGTATTCGAATATATAATGAGTATATAATTCAGATATTATTAAAATTAAATTAAATCCAGTTGTAGAAGCAGAACAATATAAAAAAATAGAAAGGGTATATAAACAAGGGTTAGCAGTAGACAAAAATGAGTATAGGTAAATTTAGGGGATAAAGAAAATATATAAACAGTGGTAATACTTTTGGAAATCATAAATTGTATATTATTAGTAGTAACAAAATTAATTTGTAAAATAATAGCGTTATGTAAAACAGGATAAACATGTAGAAAGTTAAAAGAAACACTGAAATTATAGTATAAATAAATAGATATTTACTAGCGGAACATAATATGATATAGAGTGTGGTCTCCTCGGCCTCCTACTAGCAATCAGTCGCAAAATAAATTAAAACGCCACAGAAAGGGCTCTGATCCCCACGTCAGAGGGACACTGGCTAGGCAGGAGTGGTTTTTAGCCGGTTCGAGTCCGTCACTACCCCGACTGTCTCACAAGAGAAATTCCTGTGGGATAGTCGAGGTGTCCGCGGGGATTTCCCACTCCTGCCCAAACAAAGAAAAATTACAGTACCTAACAAAAATATGTAACTGTAGCAACGTTACTTTCAAATTTTCTTAATTTGTTATACCTAAGTATTATTTGTTATGATTAATAGATTATTCTGTAATACTTGCCTATTACAATGTAGTCGTTAATACCTTAACTTCAATAAAAGTATCTTGTGATTGTACCTAAATGATTTTTCTTCCATTTAGTCATTTCCTCACTGAGGTGGGATGAAAAGTTACGTGTTGCACTCGAGGGCAAAGATTTTTCACCTCGTGCCCTTTTGATTTCCTCGTTAACGCTCGGGTTTCTAATATTTTAATCTTTCGCTTGCTCGGTCAACAAAATTGAGCACGCGGTTAAAAAGCAACTTTGCACTCTTGTATAACAAATAACTATTGAAATGCTGTGTTCACTTATTTCTGTTAAAATCTGTTTAGTTGACAAATCATGCCAAGATACAACACGAATTTTACACTTACCTACTTCCTATAATAACTATAGATGCTGACGTGGCACTAATGACATACGTAGAGTCGTGACGCATCATATTGCCGCCACGGTTTGCCAGTACAACTCCACAATGCGTCTAGAATTAGTGGGCAAGGCTTGTTGGTAAGACGATGCTAGAAGCCAGACAGAATATAACTTCGCTACTAATAAGACCTATGTAAAATAATAGATATGTCACCGTAAAATTGTCAAATACGTTATATTGTAGTATCTCTAGCGACATTGTAAACTCTCAAATTATTGTCAAACGAACATACCTACTGCTTACAATAAAACGCATTATTTATCGTGAAATGCATGCGATGGTAGTCAACTCACGCGGTGTGGAGGGAAGGAGGGGTCCCCCTTGCCCAGTGGTACCACTATCATGAAAAGATACTGTACCATTTCTGAGATATACCGATAACCTAAGGGGGGGGGGGGGGGGTGTGCTCCAAGTCCCGATTATGGGGGCAGACATACTTCCGTATGTTCAGTTGACAATAATTCGAGAGTTTACAATATCGCTAGAGAGAAACACGTTATATTGTAATATAACGTGTTTGACAATTTTACGGTGACAGATACATCTGCTGGTGGAGCAGTACGTGCCGTGACTCCGAAGTCCGGAGCGCTCCGGTGGGGCTACTCCAGCGCTGTATTTGTCTCTAATAAAGCTGGAACAACGTCACTGGTCCCACTATTAGCAGATGCAAATTAATTTGTAATACCTCGCTTATATTTCGTAACAGGACAATCCCACAACGTCTCGTATAATACCATGTTTGTTTTATCCACGTAAAACGCCATATTTATGTTAATAAATCATTTATCATCTCGTTTTGCAAGTAAGTAATTAAATTTTCAAGCAAGCGTTTTCTAGGTATCTGCTGAGTTTGCTCTAATTTCCATATAACGAGTCGATTCTTGGTTTCAATAACGGCCATAAGTCAATATAAATTTTATTGTAATTCCGCGTAAGTCATTATTGATAACAGATCCGTGGCGTGGTGCGGACGCGGCTCGGATGATACTAATAAATATGCTAATGTTGGCGTCCCTGAAGGATTTTCTCGGATTTTCATCTCCCCTATACCGATGACGCAGACGAAAATAAAACTGGTGGGTACGAGTATCTTGAAATACGGCTTTACCTGTGGAGATTTCGCACACGGGTAGGCTACCTGTGCTACTACTACTAAAGTTTCAATCACCCGGGGCATTATCTTGAACAGTTCTAAACATTGCGGCCGAGCCCTCTAAAAGTTATAGCCGTACCCTCAAAAAATATACCGACTTTTCACTTCGATCCGGCCGTTCGGCTTCTAACAATAAACACCTGTTTTAAAATTATAATCAGTATTGAAAGTTTTTTACCCAAGATAAAAATTTGTGTTACATAACTAATCTAAATATAATAAACAGTATGAAAGATAAACCCTTGTCTTATTTTCTGGAACTGTTTTACAGGATAGTGCATGAATTTCGCCTAGATAACCAGCATGTCCTCAACGTTTGTAGAAGTGAATGGCCTATTGGTGATTACTAATAGGGGTCGCTTCTCTGCTCGGTTAGGCTAGGCTTAACAATACCCTCCCATTGTGCCTAGACATAACTGGTAGGTACAGATTTTAACGACATGGGCGGGATGAAGAAGAACAATTTGTATTCTCGACGTTGTACCCTTTTCAACAGCTCAGCATGTCAGCTAAGTGGGTTCGTTAAATTATTCTCATATCTACGTCTTCAGTACTGCAAACGTGGAGATAAATATTTCTCATACAAAACCAATTTGTCGTGAAGGCGGCAATAACAATAAAAGTGCAGCATCATAAAATTGTTATAGCTCTAGCATTTTGAGGATTTTTGATTTGACGTAAGAGGAGGTTTACTTAAAATATTCAATGTCGAATTTTCCGTTTACGATGTACGAAAAAAGAGATTTGGCGCCCTTGTGGGAGTGAAGTGGCTATAAGATTATACAGTCTACATATGCTAGATGAGACGAGTGTTACTGTAATCGCAATTTAATGAGATTTTTAGGGTGCAGTCACAAAGGTAATGGATTCGTCGTTATGAAGATTCACACGTGTGTTATCGCGCTGTTACGCAGTAATCCGCATATTAAAATAAATGTGGAAAAGAAGAATATTAGTGTGGAACGAAGTTTTAAAGTAGGTCAGTATTTTTTTGCCATGACTTTTGGAAATGCTAAAAGCATTTATTTTTTCTTTGGTTTGTGTTTTTGGAGAATCGAATAAAACAAGTTACAGATTTAGATAATAATTAAAAAAGCGTCCATAGTAGTTTCCGCGAGCACTAAACGTAATCCAAAGTCGAAACGTAGATTTTGTGATAGATTTTTTTTACTAATAAGTAATATTTTCACCCCATCACTTGGGGTTTATAATAACACCATCAGCGAACTCTTAATGTACCGAAGTACACATTTGCTTAATCATCCCTCGTTACCGTAACGGTTATTAATAATTTAAACAATCACTTCCAACATAAAGTTTTTATGAAGATTGGACCGTTCCACGTTCTCTGAATTTTCACACACAAGGGGGAGGTTCGCAATTGTCGTTTAAACGTATGTTCTGTACTTTGAAAATTAATATTTTTCTCGTCGAGAACACTTCAAACATGAGAATGGCATATTTAACGTTTAGCGGAATTTAATATGTCATAAAACGTTATTTATATGCCGTTTACGCGCCGGCGGCGGCGGAGATTTCATCGGCTCAGGGCTCTGCCTCGGTACCTCAGCACTAACGGGTTCATCTCATTTATATTATATTTTTGGATAAAGAAGTAAGAAGCTTTCTTATGTAGCACTTGGATGAAAGTGGAATATCGGCTGCCGGATAAGTAGTTAAAATATCTAGACGTAAATCTTGATATGGGAACTATGCTGGCGGAGTTGGTGGAAAATTGTGTGGTTTATGTTGTCAAAGGATATAATAAAGTCATCACTACGTTCCGTAGCCCTCTCGTTAAAATACTTGTATTAATTCATGAGTACAGATTACGTTGCACAAAAATGTTGTGCACAGGTAATGGGTCTGCTTAGGTGCTTAGGTTCAAGTGTGGTTTAAATGTCAAGTACATATAGTCCTTACCTCTGCAAACAAATTGCAACTATGAAAAAAAGTGTCTACTTACTGAAAGTAAACACAAACAGCAATTTATTTTTAATGTTGGTAATCTTCTGGAGAGCTGTAGTTATAAAATTTATTGAGAGAAAAATCAGAGCTCTATTGCAAAAACGTTTCGTTATACTTAACATAAATATTTATTTTAAAGGGGTTTGTCGGTGGCTTTTATAGGCTATTTCAGTGGATTTCGTTCAGCCAAGACTTTGTTTTCTGCGATTTTAATCCAATAAACGTCCACTGCCTAGACATCTCACGATCGTCAGATATAATAAGCCAAAAATATTGTATTGTTGTTTCTATTGTTTACAGCAGTGTTTTTCAGCCTTTTTCATGACACGGCGTCTTTAGTATGAATAAATATTTTGCGACCTGTTGCTTTTTTTTCATGTATTTTATTTTATGACCAATTAATATTCAATCCAACATACCTATTTATTTATTTTCATTATTAGGGTTCGGATAAATACGTAATTAAGTACGTAAAACACATTTTTTTACATCGAATGCGTCGCCAATAATTCCATCCATTATTCTTTAGTAAACATTTTTCCTAATAAATATTTTTAAACTTTAATGTCTTTTTTACTGCAGTAGCTTTCCCAACCTTTTACAACTCCCCTATAGAAGCTTCACGGCTCCCCAGGGGGTCGCGACCCACAGGTTGAAAAACACTGGTTTACAGTATTTACACAGCTATCAGATCAGGGATAAGTCTGAAATGATTCATCTGGCTTAGATTAGTAACACCTATAAGTGCTAGCTCTAATTAAAAGTGACCATACATTCTAGTGACCATTCAGACTCCTATCTCGGAATTGGATAGTTAGGAGATAATATGGAGCTTCGGGTACGAAAGATAACAGTGTTATAAATAAAAATAATATAAAGTTGATAGTGGGCGTTGCAAATAACCTAGGAGATTTTTGCCAAAAGATGAAGAGCAGCATCGTCATTTGGCAGCTGATATGTCAAACTAACCTGCACCCTTGTGGTGGTCAGAGATTACCCCATGGGATGAAAATCCAGATCTTATGTCCTAACCCGGGACATAGGATATCTGCGTGCCAAAAATCGACACCCCTTAGGCATTCAGGCGGTTGTGAAAGGATAACAGACATGCAGATATATCGACACACTATAGTATAATATTAAGTATGGATAATACTGCGGGTACTCCCTTGATTGTCCTAAAAATGTTTGTCCGAAAATCATTATCCATAACACGTTTGCTATAAACTTCAATAACCATAATGTTCAAAACACCGAAATTATGTCTTACATAACTAACTTTACTTCTAATACTATTTGGTCATAATATCGAATACTGTAATAATTGAATCTCCTAATTTTACATGACATAAAGTCGTATGTCCTAAGTATTGTATCACATAATGTGTATGATTCCGAACGGTCATTTATAAATTGTTAGTCGCAAAAAAAACCCTAAGAGTTAGGTTTTAGTGACAGAAACGAATTGCTGTAAATCCGACTCCACGCAGTCTTGTCTGCCCTACCCCAAGAGTGTTATTTAAAATCGCGAAGGCGCGTAGGGGCGAGGCGGGCCGCGAGTTGAGGAGCAGGTGGTTGTAACACTCCCCGCCGCGGCTGAGGCTGGCCGGCGAAGCCGGCCAGCAAGCCGAAGCTGCGGTGGTGAGCGTTAAACCCATCTGCGACGATTAGCTCGCGTGAGGCCGCCGGAGCCCCGCAGCACCGGAGCCGTGACAGAAACCATGCCTGCTGCATGATGCTTGCTCGTTTGCATGCTACACGCTTGCTTGCATGCTTGCTTGCTTGCTTGCCGCATGTTTGCTACATGCGTGCTGCCATGCTTGCTTGCATTACATGCTTGCTACATGCGTGTTGCATGCTTGCTGCATGCTTGCTTGCTACATGCTTGCTTGCTTGCTTGCTGTATGCTTGCCGCATGCTTGCTACATGTATGCCGCATGCTTGCTGCATGCTTGTTTGCATTGCAGGTCAACGCCTACATACGATTAAAAATTTACTTAGAATAGGACTTATGACTTTTATTGAAAACGATTTTATGTCTTTTGTATATTATTGATTGTAATACTTATGACAAACGGATGTAGGACTTATTATATTTAGGCGTTTCAACTTTATGGCATATGATATTATGTGATTTAAAGTTCGGGTAAATTATCATTCGGAAGAATGATGATTATGACAAAAACAATTATGTAATTTTAGATTATGTATTAAAAAGTTACGTAATACGATGGAGAACCAATACTGCGATCATCTATTACAAAGGAAAGTAGTTCCTGTCAAACCAATTTACAAGGAGGACCGTCCTTATCAACGGATTACGATCTGCTAAACAGTTTCCTATTGCGTTCACTTGATATCAAGTAAAAGCCGATGAAAGGTAAATTGCCTTTAGGCTTAGATTAGCAACACCTAGTACTGACGCTAATTGAAAGTGATCGTACATTGTAGTGGCCATTCGGACACCTATGATCGGAATTGGATGCTTAGGGGATAAGATGGAGCTTTGGATACTACGAAATTAATAGTAACCACGTTGTATTATTTCTCCTTCGTCCCCCACAGACACGGCTGTATGTGGGGGACGAAGGCACTACTTTTCCCATGTGACCCTCTATGGAGAGATAGCCATAGGGACGGATGGGAGCAACTTGTTATGAGCAATTTAAACCAAAATTAGTCCAGCTATAATAAATAATTAGTAATTTTTCACATTACTTTACTCAACATAACTGTGGTTGACTATAAATGGAAACGAATTCATAAATTAGGATTATTTAATGGTGCACCTAATTGGTCACACACACACACAGAATGGTTCGAACAAAATATTTATTCTACGAATTAATAAATAAATGGTGAACATTTCACCACAATTGGGATCAATATTTGATGTTTGAGTACCTACCTATTGTTTTAGTTATTAGCTAATTAGTGTGTGCAATGATTTGTATTTGTCATCTACTTACGAGAAATTAAACAGACTTGTTTACGCGTAGGTATTCAAAACATCGGAGTCACTTTTAAAATTGTCAAAGCAGCATCATGTTTATGAAGCGGACGTGCTAGTCCGGCGAGCAGAGTCAACAATAAATCACGATCGACCGAGCGAACACAAAATTTTGTAAACTTAATCCAAAGTAAGGCGAAGTGATGTCGATGAATTGTGTAGAACTCTGCAAGTTCTTCACAACTTCGGGAAGAATGCCCGAGCGCCGCATCCACTGCGAAAGAGAGCAGTCGACTGTAAAATAACTTAACATAACAGTTTTTTTCTTGCATTGGAGACGTTGCGACAGCTTTTTCTTATTCAGTCGACATGAACTGTTGTTAACTTTGCCTAACTAGCTGTTCGACGCGAATGGCTCTGTAAAGTATACTTCCAGTGCACCGTGTGAACTTTCAGGAACGGTACGTTCTGTTATTGTGAACTATGGTACACTCAACGTTGGTACAAACTTGATGTCTACTGATAGTACTCTGGAACAGTGAAACAACATGCTTGTTTCCTTTACATCGTTTCTCAGTATTCAACTTGTCCGTTCTGCAATTGATGTACAATTTATTGATATCCCTTCCGATTGAGCTGTCGTGCCGATATCATGATTTCTCAAATGTCTCTGTGACGAAATATGGGTTTAATATCTTCCTCGTTACAACATGACCGTCCACTGCAGTTTCAAATGTTTCAATATACCTATATTGACACTATATGAATGAATATTCCAGGATTGGTAAAATATGGGGTGAATAAATTTATCCATCGACTTAAGAGGATAATATTGAGTCACGTACCGGAATGGCTGCATTTCACTGTGAAGAAATTCGTTGCTCATAGTTTTCGTATTGCGAATCTGATCACGTTACTACCATTGAGGTTCATTCGATTCCCATTTAATACGTTATAAAGGTTTGTAGTTCTTATCGAAACATCACAAACATGGCTGTCACAGACTTTTTTCTTTAAGGTACCGTAGGTACTTTTAAAGAATCATGTTCGAATAATTCCCGAAAACTCATAATTGAATAGCTAATAATTTAATGTAAAGGTAGTAAAACTTTTCAAAGTAAAAAGAAATCTCGATAGATATCCGAATTTAAGGTTTAAGAAGTAAAAGATTTTGTGTGCACGTCACAATCATTCCCTTCGAGGGGTTAGTGTTCATTGGGTGGAAATAACAAAGACGATAAAATTGTTCGCTCGGAAAAAGGATATTGAATGAGGTCAGACGCAGATATATTCGTATTCAAGGCAAATGTCGAGGCGTGTTGGGGACAGCCGTTTGCGCACTGTTTTTACAGTCGCGACGATATGTCCTGTCGTTACAAAACTGATATTGCTTCGAGATCTCGTCGGTGATTTTCGTGTTTTTCCTTTTGTCTGTTGAAGTAGGTATTGTTTTATTACAAGGCTATTACACATGTATGTTAACGACATTGTTCACATACGATTCTCTACAAGTTTCTACAATAGTCCTCGACTTAACTTGTTACTTTTTAAGATACTCAAATGTCAAAAAAAAAATTAAAACTTATGTTGGTTGTATTTATCTTGTAGTTAAGCGGCAAAGCGAAGAGGTAAGTAAAGAAAACTGACGGAAGGTAGAACAAAGCCCGCTGGAAAGTTAAAAATTTGCAAGCGAATTTACATACATATACGTTGTCAGTGGGACGGAGAGCGGAGAGCCGACGGCTATGACCCTTACCCCTGCAAATGTTCTACCACATTTTACTGTTTCTTACTACACATACAGTTAGCACATATTTTAGTAGCTATAAGAGCCATTTTACATTTTTATGTTACGCTAATTGTACAATTTACTTAAAAAGGCAGATAGCGAAAAAGTTATAATTTTATGAAAGTATAGGATATTTGTGAGATGAAAAATATGTTGATTGTCTACACAATTCAATAGGATTTGTCTGTCTGTTTGGTTTGTTGTTTTGTATCAACATATTTTTCGGGGTCAATCATGAAATCAGGCTTCCGTGAGTTTTTGCTTAAACATGCATCGGGAGAAAGATAATAAATAAGTACTTAAATAAGTTATAAATAAATAAATAAATATTGGTTTGAACGAGATTTAGTAAATGGTTTTTTTAATACGTCATTAATCGTAAACAGCAATTTACCTTTCATTAAATCTGTACGGAATCTCTTCATGGGTGAGTCCCACTCGCACTTAGCCGCTTTTTTTATTTCAACCAACGAACGGAACGCATACAATTTCGCGTTTATTTGTAACAGGCATCTAAAGTGGGCCTTTAGCTACATTTCAGTGTGAACTTGTGAAAAGAACTGTGTAGTGACTGCCTGTCTTGTGGAAGGTTTCGATTTCTTAGTCATGGGGTGCGATGCCAGAAGTCCTCCACGTGTGCTCGGCAGCTGCTGGTTCCTATACGTCTGGAGGAAACAGCAGCCGCTGGGCCGGTGCACCCCAGGCGCGGCAGTGTCCTTGCAGTGGATCACGTCTCGCAACGAGTCCTTCTGGACAGGGATCGAGGGTCTTGGCTTAACCGCCTGGACTGCGAGGTAGAAAACCTAAATAAAAAGTTCCATCCTAAAAAAAAAGGGCCAAGTGTCATTGAGTTTTTCCATCAGAAATTCTGACTGACAGCCCGGGGTCACGATTTGTGATCGGCTGATACCAATAGGTTCGCACCTTATTACGTCTAAAACATAACTGGCGAAATGTGGTTGTACCTCTGCCAAATCAGATTACAGGCATTATTTTATGCTATGCCGTCGTCTGATCAGGTAAATATTGAATAATCCTAAAAAAATCTTATAGATAGATTTCCGAAAAATATTGGACGCGTATTTTTTTTTTTTACTCGTTAACTAGAAATGAAGACGATACAGTGCGTCGAATACTCGTGTGACGTCACATCATCATCATCATCATCAGCCTATAATGTTCCCACTGCTGGGACACGGCCTCCTCTCAATGAGCGGGAATGGGCTATAATGTACCACGCGGGCCCAGTGCGGATTGGTAGATGTCACATGTCTTCGAATATTTGGTTCTAGGACATGCCGCTTTCCTCACGATGTTTTCCTTCAACGTTTTGAAAGCAGCGGTGATGAAATAAATTACACAAAGTAATGCGCCTGTCTGGGTTCGAACCCACGACTTACTGTATGTAAGTCGGGGCCGCCACCACTGGGCCACCGCTGCTCTCGACGTCACATGTAGTTACACTTTTTACCCACAAGTGACGTCACAAGCCGTCATGACGTCAATTTTTATTGATATGTTAAAACAAAAAAAAACGTTTCCAATGTTTCTCTAAAGGGTGTAAAACACCTCTTAACGAAGCCGAAAGGCACTTGTTCTCCCCGTCGTCATTGCGATCATTTTTTTGTTCCACACCATACCTATGGGAACCTTCTAGTTACGGAGATAATTATTGGGGGTCAAAGCTCGAACTTTCGATACGTTTTTTTTAAATACAAGTTTATACAGTAATATTTTTGCTTTAACCACCTCTACGACTCCCGTACTATTTAATCTATCCAATGTTTTTAATGCGTTACGTTGAGTTTTACTACAAAACATGATTTTTCACCCCAAAAAAAAGTTGTTTCCCAGCAATAATTTTTGCGAAATGTTACTTAGTTTGACGTACAGAATGCTTGCTGACGGTTTCGTGGTGAGTCGGTTTACAGTCTGTATAATCTAACTGACGAACTAAGTAGAATCATACTTAGGTCCATGTTCACCGAGAAGATAACAGCCCGATTATCTAAAAACAGCTGTCATTGTGACATGTTCCCATACAAAAATGTGTTTTAAACAGCTGTTTTTAGATAATCGTCCGTCATCTTTTTGGTGAACATGGACCTTAGTTCTTTAGTAAGGAGCATCCCCTATTGCTAATAGGAAGTAAAGCTCATGAAGGGTCAATATTCTCTTCAGAGCCTGTTCAGTAGCAGTCTCATGTTAGCCAATGGATATTCCGACACATTCCCGTTTGAAATTGAAACCTGTGTATCTATTTGTTTAGAGATCTATTTACTCGGTAAACGGCATCGTGTTGATCTTTAAACTATAGTGTTGGTGTACCTATAGAGTAGGCACAATAATGTGTAGATGCCAATTAAAAAGATCTACTATTCAGTCAAGGAAACGTGGTCATACCTGGGAACCTTCTAGTTACGGAGATATTGCGGGTCAAAGTTTCAACTTTTCGATAAGTTTTTTTTAAATAAAGTTTTACATGTAAGATTCTTACTTAAAACACCTCTACGACCCCCGTACTATATTCAATTTTTCCAAATGTACATGCACATGCACAATGTTTTAAGTGCGTAACTTTAAGTTCTACGACCAAACATGATTTTTCACCCCAAAATAAAAATTTGTTTCCCAGCAATATTTTTTGCATAAACTAAGTAATTAGTTCGATGTACAGAATGCTTGGTTGACGGCTTCGTGATGAGGTGTTTTACACCCTGTATATGGAGGGGCGGGAGGTGGCAGAGGGCCACCCCCATTTTTTGTTATTCCTAATTTCACATCACTTTTGTGTAGTGGTTCAAAGAAGACACCTACTCTCCAAATTTAAAGTGTGTGGTACCAAGACGGACGGACATACAGACGGACTGGCCGAGTCTATAATGGTACCGTTTTTGCCATTTGGAACGGAACCCTAAAATGCTCTACAAGGGCAGTATGCGTTGGTTTCTCCGCTTCATTCGTTCACAAAAGGTCCATAAAAGTAGTTCTATCAAGGGATATGGAGGTGTGGTTCACACTGGCCATTGTGAGCAGAAACCATTAAATGCAGCTGATGGACCCGCGTAGGGTTGTCAGATCAAAAATAAGATAGCGCAGTTAATTAAGTTGGACATTTTGCGTTAGATGCCGGACATTTGGGACTTGGCCTAACAGGAACGTGTACGACAATGTAATTTATTCGACAATCATGATGTTCAACATGATATTATAAGATAGAGTTATTCTACTCAGACACACTTTTAAGAGCATGAAAATTATTCAACAAAGCATACACTTTAGGGAGGGTCTTTGATTAAAATATCGATAGTTTAAAAAAAAATCAGATGGCGATTACCTAGAAGGGTACCTAGATGGATGTGAGGGAAGGTATTTGTCCAACAGTAAATGGAATGTTTGAGAAAAACTGAAAAAAGTTAAAAAAAAGGGTTTTTATTCCCCTCCCGGTAAGCATTGTGGGCTCAAGACTAAGGTCCATGTTCACCGAGAAGATAACAGCCCGATTATCTAAAAACAGCTGTCAATGTGACATATTCCCGTACAAAAATTTGTTTTAAACAGCGGTTTTTAGAAAATCGTCCGTCATCTTTTTGATGAACATGGACCTTAAGGACTTACCCCTGAAACAACCTGTTAAGGTTCCATTACCTTACTTACACTTTACAGGTCACAGTACTAACAGTACTGCTGGACTAGTGGAATACCATACTAGATATGCTCGTTACTTGATTTATTTGGTTAACTTACCAAATACTTAAAAGCTACGAACAATGTGTGTGACAGAGCTTCTTGAAAACATCAGACTAAAGTGAAAAGTCAAGTTACGAACAAAATAATTTTATTAAAATTCTTCGAACTCAAGACTTTCCTTAAACCTGAAAAGCTATTCAAGTGTTATAGATTATTCTTATTCATATTTTTGACAAAGCCGGGATGAACGCTATACATACAAGGAAGCTCCCGCCTCGATTGAAAAGACCGTCTGTTATCTAAGTGCCGCCTTAAGGGTTTGCGCCCACTGAAAGCGAGGCGAAATTATGTACTACCGAGTTCGACCACTTTCAACCTTATTACATAGGACATTAGGGTGAAAAGTGATAGCCTGTCACTGAACTCAGTAGTACAAAATGGGTGTAAAAATACCCTTAACGAAGCCGAAAGGCACTTGTTTTCCCGTCGCGTCAATGTGATATAATTTTAATCGGCTTCAAAAAAAAAAGTAGGTTCTCAGTTCGACCTGTATGTATGTATGTATGTTTGTCCGCGATTATCTCGGGTTTGGCTGAACCGATTTTGATGCCGTTTTCAGAAAAGTGTCTTTTACATTCTGGGGAAGGTTTTAGTGTATACCACTATTGGATATCACGTGACGTTGCCGCATAGATCCCGTTTTGCTTTCTTCAATTGCAGATATTGAAAGACGATTGTATGTTTTGTCCGCGATTATTGGAAGAATACTTTCTTAAAGTGGTACCATTTCAATCTGGTGAAAATCTGATGAAGAACTTCGGAGATAGGCACCGGAACTCCTGAATAAATGATAGCAAATGGACTGGGATTGCTGAAATCGATTGGCTGTCTATTGTTTACACCAGTTCATAACATAACATTGCGCCGGTACGCTGTGAAGGGGTAAGCACAAGTGAACACCTAAAAACTTTTTTGCAAAAAAGTTTTTATTTGTTCTGGACTATACCTGGCCTGGCCTACCTTCTTCATACGGAGAAATTGGAGTCCAAAGCTATAACTTTTTCTCAGGTTTTACTTTAAAATATTTCTTTACTTGTCTGTAAATAAAACGGCCCGTTTAGTACACAAAGCATCCATCAGCGCATGTTTTGAATGCGTTACACTGAGTTTTACCGTAAAATTAAAACCTGATTTTACACAGCACTTTTTTTTTGTACAGAATCGTTGGTTGACGGCTTTTGAAGTGTCCGTTTACACCTTGTATAATTCTGCGGTAACTTACAAGTATACGGGTTGTAAACAGGCTCATCACGAAGCCGTCAAACAAGCATTCTGTATATCAAACTAAGAAACTTTACGCAAAAAATTATTGCTGGGAAACGACTTTTTTGTGGTGAAAAATTATGTTTAGTGGCAGAACTCAGTCCAACGCACTCAAAACATTGCGCTGATGGATGGATTGAATAGTATGGGGGCCGTGGAGGTGTTTGAAGTAAACATTTTAAAACTTCAATAAAAAAAAACTTTGAAATTGGGGGTCAAAAAGGTGAAACTTTGACCCCCAATTTCTCCGTAACTAGAAGGTATAGTGTGGAACAAAAAATATCAATGACAGAGAGAACAAGTGCCTTTCGGCTCTAGACCCTTTATCTTACTTAGCTTTACTACCACTCGTGGTGGACGTTAACCCTAACTTCCGATTCTTTGTGTCCTTTCTATTTAAAATGATAACCAGAACGACTCTATATAGACCATGCTACTTTCAATTAGGAAATCTTTGCTACTGAAAAGGTAACCAGTAAAGGTAAAGGTACAAGCATAGTATAGCCAACACGAGTTGTAGTTCTATTCGTCGAAAATAAATTATTTACTTTGTTACGTTTTGAAAATTCAACGTATTTCTCATGTTTAGGTTTCTGTTTGCTACTTTGCTTGAATATTTCAACTAAAAAGGATTCCCCTATTTCTTATCGTATTTTACATATTTGTCGCGCTTCTTTTGTGTTTTGAGAAACAACACAATAGTCATTTTGTAGGCGGGCTATTTACATTTTTTTGAAGCTTCTTGGAAAACAAAGTTACTAATTAGCAAGTATTAGCATTTATCCTGGTGGTCCAGTGTAATTCGAACTAATTAAACTTTAACTAATTAGCTCTTATTATACTTTATCGATAACGTCGCTCAATTAGCCACTTATTCATAATGAGGGTGCGTTAATAGCACCCCCTCTGTGATATTACGTGTCTTGAATACGTATAAAATTAAAGAGCTTTAAATCTTTTGATTATTCTGACTACAGTGTTGTTAGTGTTACGATCGTTTGTGCATGTCTTGTTTTTAGTGTCACGCTCGTTACTTTGTCCGGCAGCTAGCTCCTGGCTTTGGATTATCAAACTTCCTCCATAAACTTTAAGTTACAAAATGAGAACTTCCAAAATTTCCCACGTAAAATCACAGTTCACGTGCGGCCGGTGTTCAATGCTATATTCTGACTACAAACGTTTGTTAGAACATCTATATTGGCGCCATGGAACCGAGAGCATTTTTTGTAAACAGTGCGATGTGAAGCGGTGGCGATACGCCGCTCACAAGTGCCATGTTCTGCCGATAAATTACGAAACCTTCGAAGGCAACGATTTAAATTCGGAGCCCTCTCCCTATTGTTCGGAAAGGGAGACTGAGTTTTGTACTTGTGGGAAGTACGTCGCTGATGCCCCGATGATAGGGTGCGATGGGCCCAGCTGTCAACTTCAGTGGTATCACTTCTCCTGTGTAGGAATCACCTCAGCGCCCGACGGGGACTGGCTATGTCCAACCTGCGACAAATTACAAAACATAAATCAGGTGATGGTTGCTTTCAAGATTACATTCTAAAACACCCACAGTCCCACAGTGATTGAAACTATTTTAATATTCATTAAAGATAAAAAGTTTTGCATTTAATAATCTTCGCAGGAATGAATCTGAATTGACAGATCGTAGAGTTTTTAATAGAAGTAATTGGAATAACCAGAATTCAAGTGGCATTTGATAAAAAGAAATGATCGGAGCGTTTTCTCGTCGCTCTGAATAGGATTCCTCGAATGCCTAATGCCTTTAAATGAATGAATAAGGTCGTGAGTGTTCTTTATGAAATATGGATATTTTTACGTTTTGCAGGCTAATCTAGTCAAGACGGGGTCTGAAACTTGAGTGGATCGAGTTCTCAGCTAGGTACACGATACAGCTCATCGAGTTTGAGGAATCACAGGTACCTAAATGTTAATAATAAACCTAAACATACACCGCTCATCTGCGAGGTCTAGCGATGAAGCAGACCTTTTTTCTTTTTTTTTAGGATGCGACATCATCAAATGACTTCTCCCACTCTGGGCGGAGCGGGAAGGAGTGTCAGACTCTTACTGACTAAAACCATCCATGTTCCTTACTCGCCCTTTATGTTCCGGGGCCGCGGTAACTCTTTCGGACAGGACCGCAACCCCGATGAAGCAGGTCTCACGTTGCATTCGCTTGTATGAAATCCATTGATGACACGTTCATCGCCCGACTTTGCTGACGAGCGTCACATACCGCCTCTCCGCGTGCTCCACGTGACGCGCGGTCGAGAAAATCAGGGATGTAGTGGACCATTTATATATTTATAATTTTGATTTGAATTATCAAAATTATGTTTTTGTAGGTCAATTTATTTATTTATTTATTTATTCAAGGCTTAATTAAAATAACATCGCGTTAACTCCCTTAACAAAAGTTTTTATCGTTTCAGGATTATGAATGCAGACCAGTGTATAACAAATTAAGGGCCGAACTCCACCAAAGCGAATACAAGCGGAGATATGCGAAGTGAAGACGAGAGGCCATGCGTAAAAGCTATGGTGTATCCACCACCGCAGCTGTGCAGAGATGTACGTAGGGGCACACCGCTGACCGCTTGCCGGTCAATTCTCAATATTCAATTCTCAATTCTATATTGCGTACCATAATGTATAAAGATGGAAGGAAAAATATAGTCACAATTATGGACCCTGTCGGGCACAGCATAGATTTAGTAGGAGAGAGGAGTAGCTCACAGCATGCCGTTCTCGACTCTTCTGGTCTCCGCAGACCATTACGAGACATCTGCTCTCTGCTCAACCGTTTCCACTAAAGCTAAGCGGATACATCTCTCCTCCCGTCTTGTCTCTGCTTCGGTGGAACCCGGTTTAAAACAATCAAACGCAGTGGATTTATTCATACAGATCAATAAGATAAATTAAAATTTACATAAGGATTCTGTATGTTCAATTATTTAATGAATTTAATAAATATTTACAGTTTTTATACGTTTTGTTTTCTTTAATAAACAATAATCCAATTTAAATAGATAAATGTCTAACTCACTGAATTCAGAACATACAAATAGGACTGAAACTGCTGAAAATGTTAAAAAATGCTATCATTAATTGTATTGCAAAGGAAAATTAAAACTTCGTTATTTTCAAATCAAAAGTAAAATCCATAAATAAAATAACATGAGAGGCAAAACATACATTTTAATTAGTCCGATGGAATGAAAAGCATTTCACTGTAAATTACGCCCATGAATGAATACGTTCAGAATTAGCCAAAGGGAATTTATAAAAGGGTGTATCGGAATACTGGTAGAGATGAATAAAAGTGAGCAGTTTTAGACAGAGCGGTGGGTAATGAAAGCCAGGATACAAAGATCGGTAGCTTTCATCGTAATGAGGGCTGTGTTTCATGGCTTAATGCGATATTAACGACGAGGCATTAAGCTCCAATACCGGACAACGCCGCCATGCGTGAAACTACGCGCTGTTTTGATGCCTTATTAAACAAATTAGGAATGTTTTGCGACATCCATAGTGGCCACCAGCTGATTAAAACCACAATAACATAATAGTCACACTCTCCAAAGGGTTACGATGCGGAAATGTTTGGGTATTCTATCGCTAAATATGCCTTCTTATGGGCCTCTGACTTGGCTTTACAATACATGGCGTGAGAAATATCTCTCAGGTATGTTGGTTTCCCGGGGCCGCGGGATACCGTGGCCCCGAAACATAAAGGGCGAGGAAGGAACATGGATGGATTTTAGTTAGTAAAAGACTGACACTCTCTCCCGCTCCACCCAAAGTTGGAGAAGTCATTTGATGATACATCCAGCGAAAAAAAAATGTATGTTGGTTTCCTTCACCGAAGCAAGTGATAATTATACAATAAGTGACACCTCAGCCTTTTACCAACTATGTAGGGGTCGGCTTCAGCTGAATACCAGTATTTTACATGGAGCGACTGCATATCTGACCTCCACAACCTCGTCTGGGTGATACGATTCCCGTTTAGACAATAAGAGACAACAAACAATCATCATCATCACCATTTCAGCCGAAACACGCTCACTGCTGGTCGCCACATTGACCGGTCCCTTGCGACTTGCATCCAACGGATTCCCGCAACCTTCACCAGGTCATCGGTTGGCTGACCTGGGAATCAAACCCAGGACCTCATGCTCAACAGTCGTGTTTCCAACTATTGGACCAACGAGGCAACCTAGTGGGAGGTCTTCCAACGCATCGTCTTCCGGTTCGTAGTCGCCACTTCAGAACTTTTCGGCTCCATCGGCCATCCGTTGTGCGAGCAATGTGACCTGCCCACTGCCACTTAAGTTTGGCAATTCTCCGGGCTACATCGGTGACCTTGGTTCTCTTGCGGATGTCTTCATTTCTGATTCGATCACGGAAGGAAACTCCGAGCATTGCCCTCTCCGTCTCGGTCCCGTATGTAATCACTGGCAACACACACTGGTCGTAGACTTTCGTCTTAAGACACTGCGGTAAGTTGGACGAGAAGATTCCGCGCAGCTTCCCGAACGCTGCCCAGCCGAGTCGGATTCGACGATTGACCTCTTTCTGAAGTTAGGCCTACCTAACTGGGCCGTTTGTCCTAGGTATACATAATCGTCTACAATTTCGAGTGTAGAGTCTCCGATCTTGATAGGAATGGGTGTGACATGGGCATTCAACATGACCTTCGTCTTGTCTATGTTCATTTTTAAATCACTCTTTCGGAAGTTCTACTGAGGTCATCGAGCATCGTACTGAGGTCTTCCATGGTCTTAGCCATGACCACTATATCGTCGGCAAAACCGCAGGTGAGTGATGTACTCGCCATTGACGTTGATGCCTAGCCCTCTCCAGTTCAGAACCTTGAAGATATCCTCCAGTCCAGCGGTGAACAGTTTCGGAGATATGACGTCTCCCTGTCTTACACCTGGCTGCAGAAGGATAGGTTCCGAGGAGGTTTGGTCCTGAAGTAGGACTGACATGGTGGCGTTTTTATACAAACACTTCAACACCTGGATGTACCGGTAGTCAATTTGGTACTGTTGGAGAGACTGCAGTACAGCCCAGGTCTCGATTGAATCAAAGGCTTTCTCGTAGTCCACAAACGCTAAACAGAGAGGTAAGTTGAACTCGTCGGTCTTCTGTATAACCTGCCGAAGCGTATGTATGTGGTCCACGATGTTTTTTTTTTTAATTTCAACCCTAACGTGTGATATATTGTTAGAAAGGTATTTAAAAATGAATAGAGGTTTTACTAAAATCATTTTTTGATAATGTCAATAATTTCGGAAATAATCGCTCCAAAAGTAAAAAACAATGTCCCCCCCCTCTAACACTAACTTTGAACCATACGTTTAGAAAATATGAAAAAAATCTGAAAAGTAGAACTTTATAAGGACTTTCTAGGAAAATCATTTTGAACTTAGATGGAAACAACAGTTTTTGTACAAAAAAGACAAAAAGTTGTACAAAATAATTTCTGGACTATGTTTGTAGTATAATGGTATAAGTAAGCATTTTTTTTAACGTCGTTTACATATTTTATTATCCTGAACGTATCTTTTTTAAACAAAAAAAGAATTATTAAAATCGGATTGGATTGAACAGTTATTGTGACGGACGGGAAACTACGGAACCCTACACTGAGCGTGGCCCGACACGCTCCTGGCCGGTTTTTTTTCATAATTAAATTATTAAAGACAGAAAATATGGACTAATGGAATTAAATTCTAAAAATATGGGCTTAACCTTGAAATATGGAAAAATATGGATTCTAAAACCCTCATTTCCCTGCTTAAAACATCATAATTTATGAAGAAAACCAAATAATGAATGAAAATGATTCAAATATGTGTTTACATATTTATCCGAGCCCTAGACCCCGACCCGCCCCCCGGGCCCTAGGCCTGACTCTTGAAAACAACTTGTAGACATGGCTTAGAAGTGAGATGGGCCTGTAATTCTCCAACCGGGCATTGTCACCCTTCTTAAAGAAGAGTACCACCACACCCCTGCACCATGCCTGTGGCGTTTTCCCCTTGAGTATGACGGAATTTAACAGCTTCTGAAGGGCCTTAAGTACCGGTTTTCCACCCGACTTCAGGAGTTCGGCCGTAATTCCGTCATCACCCGGTGCCTTGCTGTTTTTGAGCTGTTTCAGAGCCATCCTAATCTCGTACAGGCTGACGTCCGGGACGTCTTCGGTATAGTGTTGGGTTAGTCTAGCTCTTGGGTCGTTTGCTAGGTCGATAATGGGTGTGCTAGTTGACGTGTACAACTGTCCATAGAAGCTCTCGATCTCCCTCAGTAGCTCCGGTTTGGCGGATAAAATCCTGCCATCGTCGGTCTTCAGTTTCGTTCTTCATGAGCTTGAAAGTTTGATCGGAGAACCTCTTTTTCTGATCTGTACGACGTGTCTTGAAGAACTTAGACGCGGTCGTATGGACAGTTTCCACGAACCCATCGTTGTATTCGTCCACTGAGCTCCCTAGGCACTCGAGACGATTCTGGAGTTCCGAGCTGAAAGCTCTCGGGGTATCGGATTTGGATCTGTGCTGGACGGAGCGTAGGACTTCATCAGTCGAGACGTTTCTAGCTTGATATTGATGTTCAATGTGCCTCTTACCATGCGGTGATCGCTCCCGGTTTTCACCGAATTGATCACAGAGACGTAATTGAACATTTGCTTCTTGGTTGACTTGATGAAGTCAATCTCGTTTTTTTTTTTGCACCATTTGGGCTCTGTTTGGTCCAATTCCTGTGCTCACGCTTTTTGAAGAAGGAGTTCATCATATAGAGGCCCTCCTTCTCCATAAAACTAGCCAGTTGGTGGCCCCGGTGGTTCCGACGCCCAACTCCAAATTGTCCCACCTACCACCACCAACAAAAAACCTTTTACTATGAGACCGACAGTGAAATCTCTTCACTACAGTCCAGGTTTCCTCACGATGATTCCTTCATCGATGTCAGTGATATCCAAGATAAACTTAGAAAGTACTCACATATAAATTGAAAAAGTCACATTGGTACTTGCCCGGATTTGAACCCACAACCTCATGCATAAGAGGCGTGGCCTTAACCTCTAGGCCATCACGACAAAAGTAATTAAAACGACAAAAAAAAAATGCAGAAAAACATGACGTTAACATTTGTGGTCTATGTCATTGATTTTGGTCCATTCAGACTAAAAAACACCCTGAAATCCAAACCAGATCTCTGCTTAGTATCCACGCTCGTGTGTGTAAAACCTTTGTTATCGTCGGTAATCTCCTAGCTACATTGCATTTATGAAAAAATAAAAAAATAAAATTTATGCCAGTGTATGGCATAAAACATGCATCGAGCTTACTCTGAAAATATAATTCCTTGTTCAGAAAGTACTCATGGAAGGAAGGTACTCCAAACTACTTTAGTATTAATGTATCGCTTTTATTCTTTATTAAGTAAGCGAAGCGCATTTTTTCTTATCCCTAGGACCATCATAAAATAAACTGCGCGTGCTGGATATTGCTTATCCATCATTTATAAGCGCCATAGTAATTCAATTTCTTTTATACATGGACCATATAAATTTTCTCGCAGCTACTTCTACAGAAATTTTAGTTTATTATAAAACAGATTCACCTAAATAGAATATCTGAAATGTCTTTCGAAAGCGATTTGGTCTCCGGAATCTGTTGAAGACATGTCAATATTGGTATGTCGTTTACTTTCTGAAATAAAAGTGAGCTTGTGTACTTATGTGCGTATTATATGAGTGTATCTAATATAATTACATGAAATAAAAAGTAAATGGAACTTCAAGGGGGACGGCGTACGAGCTTCGAAAGAGCAAAGAGGCTTTTCACTTTGGTGGCCCAAAATGTGTGATTTGTACCACCTCCTCCACCTCACCTTCTACACTTACGGCTAATGTCACACAGGAAGTCAACTCCTTGAGCCCCCAGGCGACGTAATTATAAAAGTACTTTTAGACTTTTGAGTTTACTTTAAGTAGGTCCCAAGTTTCATAACCAATGAGAATACTTAAGATTAAGTTCGCTATCTGAACTTGTTTAATAACTTCCTTTGAAAAATGAGAAAGAACTATTTAACGGCATACGCTGAAGTTATAACAACTACGACAGTTCGGAAGTTTCTTATTAAAATTCAGAAGCGACGGGCTTTTAACTAATTATACATAATGATATCTTTGAACAAGGAAAAGTTCGCTATCGTCATGTAAGTACATGTTTAGCACTTATTTGTTCGTTAATTAAATTAACTTTTGGAACTTTGTAATTGTATAAATTAGACGAATGTTAATTTGTTCGAAAGCAAGAGCTCTCAGAAACGTTTTGTAAAAGTTGATTGCTTTATTGTAAGTAGTTACTTAATTAGTGTAGACAATGGAAGTTTGAGAGTATTAGTAAGATGTATAATTTTGCTTTAGTTGGAGTAATTTCAGACTTGTGTGTGCTACTGTACTACATCATGCGCAGTAAGTTGTAATTGCTTTTCATAGTTGTACGCGGTATTCAGGTTCCGCAGCAGTTGTGTAGATTGGTTATGTTGGAGTCTTGGGGCCCACAAGTATAGGGCTTTTGATCGATACAGCTTAGTTTCCGATCCCGATGGCTGGCTAGTTAACAAGCTAAATACGAGCTGCAGGCACGCTAAAGCTCAATACTACCGGTTTAACACAACTTTTTCTAGGTAATGGTTTTAAATTTTTTCGTTCATAGGACTTACATCAGAATCTCAAGAAATAGGAATTTGTGTTTTTCCATTTAGTAAAATGTTTTAGATTCTATGTACGTTTTTGTTTGTTTTGTAGTTCTATGGTGACAAGAAAAAGTATTGACCTTTTTTACCCGACTGCGCCAAAAAGACGGTTATGTTTTTCGAGAGTATGTATGTTTGTATTTATAATTGTTTGACACGCTCTGTGGCCTGAACGTCTCGATTGATTTTAGCTTAAGAGGTGTCGCTAGATTTGTATTTACTATGAGAGTTACACTGGGTATGTCAAAATAAAAAAAAACAATGTGGCAGATTTTGGGAGCCAAATTAAAATGTTTGGCAAGCTCTGCAGCCTGAACGGCTCGATAAAAGGCTCATCATGAGGATTTTAAAATGGTTTATCTTAGTTACTAAAAAGCATAAAATTAAAAACCGGGCTGCGTAAAAAATAACTAAACTTTTTTTAAATCAATCTTTGCTGAAATATGTTCCTGAAAATAATACGAATTTAAATATAACTTAATTAGTTTGTAATTTATTCATGTCTCTATCTCCTGAATAATGGTTTCACTAATTTGACCGTTGTTCTTAAGACCTTTTAATTACGTTCAACAGTATCGAAATCCATTAAGTGTTGTTTGAGATTACAGGCGAGTACTGAAAATGTGTACTGAAGATTTTAATTCTGCCATTATATTGTAATATTTATGACGAGAAACAGGAAATTTATTGCGAAAATGATAAATTGTGAAACAGGACCAAATAATTGGAGCACGCCTGCGACCCGAAGGTATTCAATTCATTTCCGGGATCAACGAAAAAGTTACCTTACATAATAAAGAATGCGTCTTGGTGTTTAATGAATTTCGTGAAGTAATATCTTCTTTATTAGTATGGACTTTATTAACACGGAATTTAATATATTATTTGTTTTCGCATTCATTTTTGTATTGTTGGTAGTTTCAGTTGGGTGGTGTCAGTAGTAGGATAAAATATAAGGGGTCATTAAAATATATAGTGTAAAACACCTTTTCACGAAGCCGAAAGGCACTTGTTCTCCTCATCATTGCGATATTTTTTTTGTTCTACAACATACCTGGGAACCTTCTAGTTATGGAGATATGGGGGGTCAAAGTTACAACTTTTTGACGAGTTTTTTTTGTAAGATTTGAACTTTTCACACTTCCACGACACCCGAATTATTCAATCCACCTATCAGCCCAATGTTTTAAGTGCGTTACATTGAGTTCTTCCACAAAACATGATTTATAACCTCAAAAAACAAATTTGCTTCCCAGCAATATTTTTTGCGTAAAGTTACTTAGTTTGATGTGCAGAATGCTTGGTTAACGGCTTTGTGATGAGGTGGTTTACACCCTGTAGATGGACATACACAGCGTTCAGTACGTCTAACCAAAGATTACCTGTCTTTGTTATCTCAGTGTTTTTTTTGCTTGGATGTGTTAATGCATTGGGTAACCAACACTTTTAGTGGATTTTCGTTAGGTGATTAATTTTTCTTGTAAATATCTAATGCGTTTTTTTCTTATAATTATTTTTTACCATTTATTGTCCTTATGTTGGTGGTCTGAATGATTCCTAAAAGTTTGTACATCTATTTTAATGGGACCTTTCATTTTATTGCTTAGTACAGTCACGACCAATAATATGTAAACACTTAAGACATTTTTAAAGTATTTCTCCTACTGTACTGATTAAAATTTCATGTTATTACGTACATAGCATTGTGGAACTCATATTTTTATGATAAAGATCCTATCTCCTAGTTACAATCGTTATTTCTCGCGAAAATAGCAATAATATTAAGGAAAGTGTAAACATATTAGTGCTCGTGACTGTACACCTGTATTCTTTCATTTTCGTGTGGTTATAAGTGCTTAGCCTGGTGTCAGAGATTTAATCCCACCGATGACCCTCCGACTTTGTTGACCTCTGAGCTGCATCAATAAGTGTGGTGATCGATATTAATGTTATAAAGAGGGAAAGTTTGTGAGGTTGTAGGGGTAATCTCTGGACCTACTGGTGAACCAGTTTTGAAAATTATTTTCCCAATAGAAAGCCACGTTATTTGTGAGTGTCATACGCTATGGAGGGTGTAATAAACTCTTAACGAAGCCGAAAGGCACTCTTTTTCCCCGTCTTAGCAATCATTTTTTTGTTCTGGACTATACCTGGGAAACATCTAGTTACGGAGATATTGGGGGTCAAATTTCGAGTAATTCAGCAAATCGTCCCACACGCCCACGGCCCATTTGGGACGAGTTGATGAAAATAAAAATAAATCATATTTTCAATCTGCAACTACGTCTACTACGTCCCACGTTATCAACTTCACCATAAGTTCTTTTTTTAAATCCTAGATTTTAATTTCAGATTTTTACTTTAAACAGCTCCATGAACCTCTTACTACTCAGATCATCCATCATCACAATCAATAAAACGTGATTTTTCACCCCAAAAAAAGGAATTCGTTTCCCAGCGATATTTTTTGCGTAACGTTACTTAGTATGATGTGTCTGTTTACATTCTGTATTTATTACTATAAAAAAAAACTGTCCACTCTTGCGAAGCCGGGACGAGCGTTAGTTATATGTTGGTAGGTTACTCACTACAAAATATACCTGAGTACCAAACAAGATGCTTTACATTTTAAAGTCATTCAGGTATTTTCACAAGCGTTTCCTCATGCATATATTTAAAGAAAATGTTCCTCTTGCTTCAGTTTTCCCCAGCGACGTCGACATTGATACAAATGCAATGATACTTTCGATACTGATACGAATTCAATGATACGAGTACCTCATTTATCAAAATCGGTTCAGCTGTTTTCGCTGTACGAGAAAATAAAAGGCTGTGCAAATGTTCATGCAAGATTTTTGCAATGTCATGCCAAAATTGAATATTTTGAAGAAATATTGAGATATCAACCATATACATAACATCACAAGGAATTTAAAACTCCTAACAGATAAATGTACAGTAACAACAGATTCGACTCAATGGTACCAATAGGATTAGAGATTAGGGATGGGCAAGTGAAAAAAATATATCGATATTTATCGTATCGATATTTTTAAACAGTTTCGATAATGATCGAGTGAAAATATCGATATATCGTCCGTTTTTGGATGATTATTCAGATATATTCCCGAAGCATTCAAATTTCCTAAAAAAGAAAAAAAGAAAACAGAACTTTTATTGATGCTTGAGCCTAAATCTATACTTATACTTATATAATATATATAATATAATATTATAAAGCAGAAGAGTTTGTTTGTTTGTTTGTTTGTTTGAACGCGCTAATCTCAGGAACTACCAGCTCGAATTGAAAAATTCTTTTTGCGTTGGATAGTCTATTTATCGAGGAAGGCTATAGGCTATATAACATCACGATATGACCATTAGGAGCGGAGCAGGAATGAAAAATGTTTAAAAAACGGGGATTTTTTTTCTCTTATGTGACGCAGACGAAGTTGCGTGGGTCAGCTAGTAATTATATACAATTCATTCAAACCAGTAGTCATCAGATATGGACACGAAACCAAAGTTACGTTTAAATAAAATCGAATTTAATACGAATTCGATACTTACTCTAAAATAAATATCGAATATCGATATATCGCATTTACAAAATATCGACGATATATATCGATAATTGTATGGGTAAATATCGATATATCGATATTTTTTGCCCGTGCCTATTAGAGATGTAATTGCAAAAAAGCCTATGCTATTTCAAAAAGGTAGAATTCATAAGCAAATGTTGAAATATAACCTTTTGAGTTAAATCCCTAGACGGAAGCCGAACTGTTATGCACGCTGCTAGCAACTTTCAGATTAAAATGAAAGCTATTACATGTTTGTCTTGCAAACACAAAAGCAATCGAATAACAACTTATGCAGTTTCCCAACTAACATACCCCATAACTTAGTCATCAAGACTATTAAATTTGCGCTATTAGAAGATCACGTACATAGAACAGCGTTTATAAAATGAGGTTAGAGGGATTACCTCCTGAATACTTAACAAGTATTCGCTATATCTGAAGTATGGCGGATCATACAGCGAAGTTGGTCGTCCCCGAGACCCGTCGAGTTCGGTGCCTACGGGGGATCCGAGATTCCGATAACTTATACCAATCATGATATCAAGGCGCCGTTTAGGAAGTTGTGCCCGGGTTATGTAAGTACCTAAGTACTAGGACAAAAGTGACCTTGGGAATACATATTTGAATGGTTCGATTTTGGAACTTTGTTCGGGTGGTTTACCTCTGGTTTATCTTTAAGAAGTTCGGTTTGGTTGCTATTTCGTTCACCCAGGAAGTTATAAATATCTCACGGCTGAGTATGAAAGAAAGGAAGTGTCTGATGGGATGTTGTCATCTTATCTCTTAATACTTGTGTAATAGAGTAGAAGAAGATATGCTGCAATGACCCCAAAAAAGTGGGATAAGGGCAAGAGAATGATTATGATGACGATGATGAGTGAGTATGAATTCGTAAAAGATTTGCAGATGATGATTGACAAACTCGAAGTACTCCTACCGATTATAATGTTGCTCAAATGGCTAGGTAAAAAATAGGAAAGATTTATAGACATCTAGTTTTCAGCAAGGCAAAACTACAAATAAAACAGCTCACAGAAGTTAAGAGCTTTGATGGATTATTTATCAATCGGTAGTTTCGCTGCGAAAGCTTTTGTATCCACAGGGATACAGAGCGGGTTAATCAACAATTCACGGTTGTCAAACCAAAACAACTCTGTGATGTGAACACAAAACAGTTCGAAGGAACCCATAGTGTCACATTGGTTAGTTTAGTTCGTAGAGATGTGAAAATGCGACTTGTTGGAGTTAGCTTTACTGGTGGTGCTACTGCAAGTGTGGAGACAGTGACTCAGGAGAAAAGAATCAAATTGCTAACAGCATACCACGGGTGACGACTTCGGAAACAAGTGACGAACGCGACTAAGCGAGTGTTGTGAATGGGGCCATACAGATGGGACATTCGTCATGCATATGCATGTGCCGCCACTCAGAACGTGGCATGATGAGTACATTTCAATACATTTGTTTAACTCTTTAGACACTTATCCAATCGATCGCGTGGTCAGGCTGTTACATGTTGATAGCTTCAATAAGTCTTACGAGGAACCAAATATTAGATAGTATAAGCTCATGACAAAAACACCAAGAAAATGACTACAATGACCACTTCTTTATTAACATCATTATATCACCCGTTAGACTTCCAATAAATCAAGTGCACTTTATATAACAATGGCTTCTTAACTTATGTGTCTATGTAGGTAAGTAACTACATATGGAATATTAAATGTTGTGTACCTTACCTACAAGGATGACCGACCGCTTTGATCCCAGGTAACGAGGCAAGTCAAATTATGTAGCTGAGCAATCTAATCGTTCTCATATGAGTGAAAATTATCTTCATATCCGTGTGTGGATATATATATATATATATTATATATACATATATAAAGGGTGTAAAACACCTCTTCACGAAGCCGAAAGGCACTTGTTCTCCCCATCATTGCGATCATTATTTTGTTCTACACCATACCTGGGAACCTTCTAGTTACGGAGATATTGGGGGGTCAAAGTTACAACTTTTTGACAATTTTTTTTTGTAAGGTCTTAAGTTTTAACACCTCCACGACCTCCGTACTATTCAATCCATCAATCGGCACAATATTTTAAGTGCGTTACATTGAGTTCTACCACAAAACACGATTTATAACCTCAAAAAAAAAAACTTTTTCCCAGCAATAAATTATTGCGTAAAGTTACTTAGATTGAAGTACAGAATGCTTGGTTAACGGCTTTGTGATGAGGTGGTTTACACCCTGTATAATATATATTATATATATATATAGTCAAATCAAGTCGTTCGTTCGTATCTGTAGGTCTCTGTCTGTTTGATATTTTGTTTGCCGACCGATAGAAACAACACGTCACAGAAAAGCTTTCTTTTGATTTTTTTGATGATAAAGTGACAGGTAGGTGACACGGAACTTAGTTTATAGAAACACTGATAGCTACGAGAGTATATTAACTGACATTATACGTAAGTAAGTCATAGAAAATGTCCTTGAGAGTCTATCGGCCGATAGTTTAGTCGGGTTGGACTGCTCGCTCACATATGGCTATACGCCTTTAAAAACGTATTTAGCTTATGGTAACTCAAAAATCGACTCATAGGAGCATATATTTTTAACAATATAAGAATTTAATGTCGATATTAAACAAATTAATATAAACTTAAATATTTAGAACACAACTAATCAAACAATTATTTTAAATGTTCTAGCATAAATATAAATCTACGAGTACTTAAGTATGATAATCTTTTTATTTCACAAAAAAGAACTGTTTCAATCACAACATAAATTGCCTTTTCATACAGCGTGTAACGTGCAATATACTCTTAACTTTATTACCAAAATTTCATGTTAAAGCAATAGGCTTTTTCGTATAATTTCAGTATGCTAATCTCGTCAGGTGGAACACCCCCAACAACTAATCAACCCCTGGGGAGGCTCCGTCGCCGGCGCCCTTGTCATACGGTATAAACATCTGACAGTTTAAAAGTATAATATTTTCTGCTGAAAAAGACTTTGTTATTAAGAACGGTTTTTGGTCAGTTTTATTACTATCAAACCTTTACTGTGTTGGTTGACGGTGGGTACATCGCTCCTGCTTTTACTATGAATACGAAACTAACATTTTAAAAATGCGGTCTTAGATCCCAATTTGATAGGAGCAAGCCAGCAGCTATTCGTCGGACACGGTACAAATCCCTGGCCATAAGAAGACCTTACTTCGAGAAGTGCTTGCAGTCCAAAGTCATTCTATTCCTAAGCCAATAAAGTGAAGACCAGTTTCAATTTGAAGAAATACTCTCTGTTAGTTTAAAGATTTCCTTTTAAAACACAGCGTTAGCCAGACCAGTGGGTTCACAGTAATCTACGGACGGACGGACATAAATATCTATGTTTTCACGTCATTTGCTTTTGGGTCTAAAGTGGTATTTCTGTCGCGTTGTGCTAAATGGCTTGGATATCCTCCAAATATGCCATCTAGATAAGCTACGAGACCTTTTACTGTTATTATTGGGGACTCCCTATTAGCAAAAGTTTTGTATATTGTTTAAGTTGAACTTACTTATGGCTCTGTAATATCGTGAAAGGCACGACTGAACAAATATTGGTCGTGTTCAGCTGAATTTAGTGGGATTGTTGTTTCATAATATTATGTGAGCCTATGTGTAATAATAAATGTAACGAATTAATTTGGGCAACAGTAAGTTTTAATAATTTGCTTTTGTATTTAAAAATATGTTTAATTCTGGCAATTTATTTGATTCGTTTTTACTAAGTATGGCCGTATTCCAAACAGATCTAGACCTTTAAAGATGTGTTTCGAGTTTTCGATTAGTTTTGATAACATTTCCATTGCTACCATGAGATAACCCACGGTACAAGAGGGACCACACTATAAGAGGACAGAAACAGAAACTATAATACCCAATCTTCGATCATACTCAATGATTCTTCATACCAGCAATTACGAAATAGGTTTAGGCAGGTGAAGGCTTCAGCAATATAATCCGCCACTAGGTTTCAAACACGGCGTCGGTGTTTCAAAACGAGAAGCAAAAAAAAGCGTTTTAGATCGTTATGAACAGACACACGCGACGTACCGTGCGGGCGGGCGAATGTTTGAGTAGTTCGCACCTCGCACTAAGCTATGTAGCTCCAGAACATTATCCATGAATTCGTAAAGGATTTCAATTACAATTGTGCTGCTATACACCGTGACTTTTTAGTCGTCTTACAAAGGCAGTCTAGTTCATGTATCCAATGACTAGTAAACGTTCATAATAAAAAAATAGGTATTTATGAGATTTGAATAATTTAAAAATATGTTTTTTTATTCATTATTATGACGCAAGGCGTAGTTTTGTCTCGTCGAAAATGGTGATGGAATGATCAGCTCGACTCGTGCGCTAGGTAGGTATACTCTACAGTTTGATACGTAAACATTTTAACAGGGTGTTTCATATTTCTAATGTATTTTTTTTTTTTCGTACCTATTATCTTAATTACTTAATGATAAAACAATAATAATCGCGCCTAGAGGTATTTTATGTCGGGTACATTGAGTGGATCACTTTTGTAAGACGACTAAAAAGTCACGGTGTATACGGGATTTACTCTATCTTGTAAGTCACCATGCCTGTCAGCGAGATTGGTCAATGCTCATACAATCCCATAGAAGAATGGTCCCGTAATCATAACAATAGCAAAGAAAAAAAAAGACGCTTACCTATTTCTTACTAAGAACCACACGGACACAATATATCAAAAAGAGAGAGAAATTACTTTCCCATTTAATTAACGAACTTAAACGGACAAAGGGACTCCATGGGAAGCTCCATTTCTTTAACCAAAATCTTCAAGTTACGTATAAAGGCAGGGCTTCAGAGAAAAATAACAAAAGGTTTATAACAGGAGAGTAAGTAAACAAAGAAAGAAATCTTCCTTCCCTATTAGATTTACTTCCTAAAAAGACGTATAACTTTCTTGGTCGCGATAATACCTGCAGACCTCTCATATGAAGTGTTTAGTTTAATTAAAACTTGAGTCGCGTCCTACTTACCGTAGTGCGAGTACATCCCATACATGCATACATATTTCTCGTGTCACTTAACACACTCTCAAAATAGTTGATAACTATGCGATAGCTTCACACTCGGAGGTTTCAAATGACGCAATGATTAAATTGCAACAACCGCTTTGATAATGACAGCGAACTGCATGTCGCTGCGACATATCTCGAATTGCTGGAATTTACGGATATATGCTACACAGAACTGTGTCCCGTTGAACCAAGTACATAGGAAATTAAACGCTACTAGCTATAGTGAATTGAAATACCAGTGGATTCGAAGAAAAACAATCGTTTCTAAAAAGACATCGCTTATAATGAACACATCCACTTTGTCCTCAAAATATTGGATGTACCAATCAGGCGAAATTCACGGTTGTCGCACAGACGATTCAGCCATACAGAGTGTTTGTGGCTATTCACTTTTATACAGTAATATGAGTAGAGACGCGGCAAGCGATGCGTGTCACGCCACTCACTTCGTATCGAGGCATTCAAGGCGGACGGCGAGTCGGCGAGTCGGCGAGTCGGTGAAGTATCGCTAAGAAAACTCCGATCCAATTTAGAAGTCGAATCCGATGACTGTCCCGCGGGACACGCAGCTTTATTCATGAAACGAATTTTAACGGGGAAAAGGGAAAATTCGATTCTATCGCGAATACATTAACATTACAATATACGTGTACATAATACAGATTTACATGAAATGTACGTTTTAACATACGTAGGGAATGACCAGTTACAGAAAATCATTTTCTTTACAGATGGAGAAAACTGGTGTACCTTTGCTGGATTTGTTGATTGCTTAGAAACTTTAGAATTTAGGTACCCTATTTTTTACGCGCTACATCTGGATGTCAGGAATTAATACTCAAACTACGAGTTTTATTCTAGGTTATTATCCCTTTATAAAAACATTTATCTGTAGCTTTTTTTGTTTGAAACATATTGTTAAACTTGTATTAAAAAGTGTGTTTCCTGTTTTCAAAGTGTGTTTGCATTTCGATGTCTTTTACATAATCAATATGGCCGCGGAAATATTATACCGTTTTACTTTTTTTCAGTTTCCGCTCTAGCCGAGTGGAAAATCAATCGTAGAGCTAGGGCTATTCGGTGCAATGATGTGAAAGTGACAGATAAGTCGCGAATTTTTCCTAAGGAATTTGTCTTTCCAGCTTTTACATTCTTTACAGATTTTCAACCAGCTAGCGACTGCGGTGCGGAAGAATGGAAAGTTATTGTTCTGGCGTGACTTTGGTTTATACTGTTTATTACAAGTAAATGAATGAAACCAAAATTCTTAGTTGTATTTTCATTTTATATATTATTTTATACGTTACGGTGTTTTCAAACTTAAGTCAAAACGTGTTTCAGCAATATAAACGTTGAGTAAAAAGTAGAAAATTAAAGGGTTTAACAAGAAACTTCGCATTTAAAATTCTAAAGGGTAAAAAGTCGAGGGCGTCCTAGTAATATTATAAAAGCTTTGAAAGTGGTCTCGACTGCATTTTCTTTTAATTTAAAACGTGATTTTTCTTATTGTCCTCGTTCATTTTCCGTCTTTTAGCCAATGTTTATGTTCCCGACCTAGATAAAAGTTTGTATGCTTAAACTGTTTATTGTATTCGACAAAAACTTTTTAGTGTCTGTGAAATAATAAAGGATTTTTTAAAATAAAACTTAACGTTCAAAGAAGATACGTTGTACATTTCATTGCATCTAAACCGGACCAGTCTTCATACATTATTTGAGTTACAAACATGCGTCCAAACTTTTGCAACTATAATATCAGTAAGATTTATTTTTCTTTTCCCCTAACTTTGCTTCTCATTGTGTTGTAAATCATATTTTATAGTTGCGGTAATCTATACGTAATTTGGCTAAAGCTCGGAACTTGTCAAATATTCAATGTATTGACACGATCCCGTATTGGCATGTATATGAAGTAACCCGGCCAAAGTTCAGCGAGCTCATCGCTCCACACTATGTAAGTTCGTCTAAATGTTGTGTAAGTTTAATTAGAATTCCTACATGGCAGAGCGGCTGCATCGCCCTAGCTGACAAATGAGTCTATCTTACGTCTTCTCGATCTAACGTACTCCTATTTAATGGGTAAATATTATTTCCTTTGATACCAGAAAAATCTACTAAACTATAATGTTGATAATTTTATTTCGATTTTCGAAAGCTGACGGTTTAACACAGCTTGCAACAATCATTACTATAAAATTGTTTAAGCCATAAATAACTTTAAATTACAAATTAAACGATTAAGGAAATTTCGCACTACAAAAATGAGAACGCTCGTAAAGCCTTTACAAACAGTGCTAATTCACCAAATAATTTAATTTATTATTCTGAAGTAAAGCTTTGGCCTTATGCCAACATTTAAGTTCCGAGAAAATGAAGGTTGAAGCTGTATAATGTAAGAATATTGTACATTCTTTTGAATAATGTCAACAAAATTAAATTCATTGCTGTTACTCTGTAGTAAATAAACAAATAATGTGATAATGATGTGACTTAGTAACCGGAAAACTTATAAACCTATTGCGCAGAGGTTTTCTTTGTGTTACACTCGTTGCATTCAAGTTTGCCAATAACTAGGTACTTTATTACCGATGTATGAGATATAACCCAAAAGTACTCGTACATACAAGAACTAGCCACTAGAAATTTGACTGACAGAAAAGGACGCCAAAAAAAAAAAAAAGGCTCGATTTAACTTGTTCAAAATTCACCTCACATTCACATCAGTCTAACTGTGGTTCAAATTCACGTCTTGTATAAAAGTGAATGCATAAAGCGAATGTAACAACAAGCCTTAAAATTCTAGGCAGAGTGAGGCCATGTCTCGGGCACGCCGCCCCACTGAAAATATAAAAGCATCCTTTCTTATGCAATGCTCCGCAGCTCAAGACGAATACACATTTTTACTGCAGTTGCAATTCTAACGTCACGGGCAGACGTACCATTTTTTATATACTTATTCAGTGTATCATACACAGACAACTTTCTGTGACGAGGACAGCGGGACTTGGTTGTCAGCAAAGGAAATTATACTTTTCTTGTATTTTTTGCAGGTCTGCTAAAATTTTTAAGGATTATTTTGGTACGACCTTTTACCGGTGGTTTCGTCTGTCTGGTGGTCGGAAATTATTTCCCAAGAACGTAATACCTAGATAAAAATATCATATGTCCTCCGTGCGTTAAGTATTTTTTGTTAAACTTGAATGCCCTAGGACATTCACGGCTTTTGATTTTTGGGCCACCCCAGGATACTCTTCTCTGGTGCTACCTCGAACCGGCCTTCGTGATGCGTGTCCAGGTCATCTCACCACGTGTTTTAAGCCGGTCTCAGCGGCGCTGGCCATCTTCAGAAAGACACAAACCTATCTAATGAGTTTTAGAATACTTACGAAAGATTGAGGCAAGACAAACAAATAATGTGATAAGATGTGTGATGTGTGTGTGTGTGTGTGTGAATAAGATCTCGCATTAACACAAAGAAAGTTCCTTATGTTAATGCGAGATCTGATTTATATTTTTTTATAATCACTTTAAAGTTATACACCATTTTAGTTATATAACATTGCAAAATCTTTATCATAAACTAAACTTTTCATTACTTTTTTATCATATTTAAAAAGAGAGTTCGAGTTTATGATTTTTGTTCCAAAACGATCAAAAATTGACGGCGTGTAAATAATGTAAATTCACATATAATTAACTTTTAGATTCATTTTAAATATTAATCCTGCAATCACCCATGTCTCTATGAATGTGATTAATTTATTAAATAATCATTTGATAATTTGAAAATTGGACGTACGAGTGTTGTGACGTAATGGCTAAAGTGATAAATGCGTTAGGTATATACATATTTTCGATATTCATTAATAAATAGTCAGTCATTGGTATAATTAAAACAGGATTAACAAGACCGAATTTTTAGTTCATCATTAATTGAAACAAATTCTAGTCGGGCTTGGGTTACTTTCACATTTCTAATCGAGTACAAATATGATAGTATATTTTATATCGAGGGACTAAACGAAGCCATTATATACCCGAGATGGTTTGACTCCCGAGCTTGCGAGGGAGGTAATGAAAGCGAGGGTATATTATATTGGCGTTTAGTCTCGAGGTGCAAACTGTACTTTTCACTTCGAGTGCGAGAAAAATAGTCAACTGAACAAATTTACACTCGACAAAAATTCTGAACTGAGCGGTCAGTTTTTTCTTCTGGTCAGGTCAGTTACAGATTAACCATTGAAAACACAACACAAGCTCAAAACATTTCTGAAATGAAGATGATCTACACTCCACAGATAATTAGTACCTACATTACTGCAGCGGCTATATAGCAACAGAGGCATTGCTTTTCAAAATCAACGCGATGCACACAAAAAACCATAAATTTTTCACGCGTGGAAGAGTTCATTTGTTTTTTTTTTCAATAAACCGCGTTCTATTTGCATGCCAATTCGAAATTTAAATAAAACCTTTGACAAGTCACTCTTATGTGACCATGTTTTAGAGTAATAGATCGTTCCATTTTTAAATTACTTTTTACTCCCTAGGGAATAAACGGTCACTTTAATCCCGTTTTGTAGGGTTATAGCCCGGCGTACTTTTAGAGCTTGAGAAGTGAAAACGTTATTAAAAAGATTTATATTTGTTTTCATTAAATGAACTGGACGTATTTATATATATTCCCTTTATTCAATTTTTCCAACAATTTTTTTATTATTGTTATTATTGTTGGTTGAGCGGTCACAAGTAAGAGGTACAGAGCTAGATTCCCAGGTACGGCAAAGGATTTTCCATTAGGCATTGCTCAGTCATGGCGTTTGGATTTGTGCCCGGGTGATAGGAATAGGCGCCCCCTCATTACAAAGAACTTAAACATAAATGGTGAAATATGGGTATGTAACTATTAGGTACACTGCAGCCTAATTCTTCGGGAATTACATAAATGGTGTACAACAAACTCGTTTATCTTGGCTGTCTGTGTGACCGCTTAGTTATCGGTTGTGTTTTTTTACCATTATTTACAGATTGTATTCTAGAAGGCTTGTGTATATAAATAAAATAAAAATAAAATTCGTTTAATTCAGATAACAGTGATCCATATTTTGTTAGTATTATTTATAAAAAAAACATTGCTATATAAAAAACATTGTTATATATAAAACATTGCTGCTTATCTTAGCTATATCACGGGAATCTCCATGTTTTGACATACCGCCAAATATGTAGATTGCGTCCGAGCGAAGCAAGGGCGGGTCACTAGTTAATTTATAAATGTTGAAACCCAATTCAAGTGAATTATTCCCTTAGCTTGTTCCAAAGAAGCGAACCAAAGCTGGGATTAATCACGTCAGCCAGAAGAAGAAAGTAGATTCTCTTTAACTGAAAACTAGTAGTATTTATCCAGGATAATTTCCCTCCAACTGTCCGGACTATGTATTTAGATTTAGATTAAGTGTTTACTGTACATAGTTTTTAAGTCGTTACGATGGTATCTCACGCCGAGATATCTTTATTGCTTTGAAGATTTTGTCCCGTCCCGTCTGCGTCCCTAAAGAAGTGTAGTTTCAACTTAATAATTATGTTTTTGGTCGGGTTGTAACTTTGAACAACTACACTCGGACACTGCGGTCACATATTTATGAGTCTACGTGTTTTACTTCCATTTTTGCCTTAAAGGGTTTTCGGGATTTTATGGTACTCGTACATAGAGGGAATTTTTATTAGGGGACAGAACATTCTTTCCAAAATATGGTTGTTGTTACGTTTTCGTAATGTATATACCTAGATATAATATGAGAAAAGTTCGTGAAAGTTCAACGAACGGCTAATTCCGTGTTTGTTTCACGTGTTATCGATATGTAGTAGCGTGCGGTTTCTCGGAAAAAAGGAAAATGCCGACACAAGTTGCAGAAACGGGGATTATCCCCGATATTGCAGCGAGTAAAAAGTTTGAGAGAAATGTCCCTGCACCGCGAAGGTGGATAACGTGCCTTACGGAGAGTTGCGCCGAGCAGGGGAGCAGTCGCGCAGCTGTCGCGCCGATAGATTCCAATAAAACAAGCGCAGCATCTGAAACAGAGACTTATGTCATGATCAATGTAACATATCCTTCATACGGATATTAATTTTGATAGCGAGATAGTTGGTAGGTAGTAATAAATACTTTGTATTGGATCCTATCCTATTTCATTCTACTTTGAACGTATAAGCAAACAATACAAATAAGAAATAAACGAAGAAGATTTGCAGTGCCCGGACAAATAAACGCTCGAAATACAAAATCTGGGTTCGATTTGTCTCTAAATAATTTCCGTATTTCGAACAGGAAATCCTTAATTGAGAACTGCGGATTAAAACTTGAAACAATTCCAAGCAAAATAATTCCGTCAAGTTCACTTGCGCAATACGATGGTCGAGTTAAAAGGAGAATTGTTTACACAAAGCAGCAAAAACGGATATCTAGAATTAGTTCTGTCTACACGACAGGGAACGGGGGACACGTACAACACATAATTTCGCTTAACCGCGTTCGTCGGCGGAAAGCACAACTCACTACGGAGAGACGTTACTTTGCAACTGTAATTACAGATACACATATTGCTTCCCCTTCTGATCTGTGAGCGAAAGGAAACATAGAATAGCTTTGCCGCGTTCGTGTTTGCGTCTAAGCTTCGTTTGTACAACGAAACCAACAATGCAGTTGTGTACAATTGCTATATTTAATTAAAGTGAACACTTGCAAGCCACTACAGAAATAACGTTAGAAACGTCTCTTGCCAATTTTGATATCCTAGAAACAACAGCATTGTCATCCAACGGGGTAACGCTGCCAGCCTTCAGAGCATTTTTCTTAGTGACAACGATGTAGAACAATTTTTTGACGCCGTGTGATTCTTTTCCCATTATGATAGTTGGACATATTTTATTATTATTTTAGATCTATTGGTAGTTTGTTAATAATATATTATACATCATGATGATCTCAGATGACAGCGGCAGCGTGAACATTAATAGGATGGTGACATAATCAGCCTATTAATGTTCCCGCTGCTGTTGGAAGACAGGCTTCTTCTCTATGAGAGGGAATGGGCTATAATCCACTACGCGTGCCCAGTGCGGATTAGTCTATGTCATAATTATGTCAAATTTGTTCAAACTTTGTGATTCTAGGACAATGTGTACTGAATTTATATAAAATCCTATTAACAAAATACAGATGCGAGCAGTGTGGAATCTATATAAAAGCAAAAGGAATGCCAGTAATTTCTAGTGCAATTTTCGTTATCACGCAACTTTGAGAGCGAAATTGAACTTACAAAGAGATTTAGTTTTGGTTAAATTTTCTTTTTCTGTCTGGTGGACGTCTAGAATGCTCTTCGTTTTCCGCTATTGCAGTGGAGGAGGAAGCGTGGAACACGAACGCGCTATTTCCTTACTATCTTAGGAATATGTAGAAGTTTACGGCTGCTCTAGATATAAGCTTTTGAAGGAATTGTTTATAGTTTGCCTTGCCTTTGGTAATTTTGTTTAGGTATTATTTTGGTTCAATCTTGGTTAATGAAATTAATTAAATTTTTGTTAAATTCAAAATTATTAATTTTTTTATTTGCATTTTTTTTCGAATGTGGAATCATCAAATGACTCCGCCCGCTCTGGAGAGAGTGGGAGGGAGAGTCAGACTTTTACTGGCTAAAACCCATCCATGTTCCTTCTTCGCCTTTTATGTTCCGGGGCCACGGTATCCCTTTCGAACAGCCCCGTAGCCCCGGCAGGATTCGGCCCTTGCGAGCCCTTCATTTTGCTGATATCTGTTTGAGGCGCGCGTGGAACACGAACGCGCCGTCGACGCTGCCTGTCGTCATAAGACGGACGGACAGCGAGCTAGCCCATACCTCATCTTTTACAGGCTCGTACCTACTGTGGCCAGGGGCCACCACGTGGCCTCCGAAGTCGCCAACGCCCAGTGCGTCTCCCGCTGCGGCTGGGGCGAGAGGCTTCTCTCCCTCACGCGTTACGCCACCTCCTTCGCTAACATGACTGCTTCACAGAAGAAAGTGACGGCTTCCCATTCCGTCTCGCTCCGGACTATGAATTGAACCGGACGCGAGAGTTCGCCGCTGTAAAGTTACTCTAAGATGATGATAGTTGGTAATGTTTTTTCTGCATGCTCAACTGGTTCGACGCACTGTCGGTTACCGTGTTATTGTGTTTTTGCATCAGGAATTTCGCAGTAACAGGCACTGGCACAGCATTTGTTCTTGATTCATGACAATACTTTCGCTCCCTGTCACATGGGACTTAAAAACATAACTGGCTACTGATAGGTAGACGACAAAAAAAAAACTAATCAGTCGGTTAGTTATAGATTACTGTTATTGTTACTGCTAGCCTGCATCACCCCACTGCTGGGCAAAGGCCTCTCCCCATGACTTCCAGTTGTTTCGATCCCGGGCTAATGTCGTTATTTTATTATTATATTTTATGGTCGTTGGTTTTGTCCAGCTCGTCCCGCCATCTTCTGCGAGGTCTGCCGCGACGCCTCCTGGCTGATACGAGTAGTTATAGATTATCAAAAAATACTTGACCCGTATTTACGTCACTTTTAAAATTCTCAGTACGTCACGCCTTGGTATAATTTTTAGTGCGTTATGTCGTCACGAGCCCCCACTCCCCAGTTTTGATGCGTTTTATATTTGTCAATATTCATTGATTTACAAAAACAAAAAAATACATGTCCATTATTTTCCAATACTCTAAATGACGAACTAATTAGATTTGCATTTTTTTGATAGTGTTGGCATGCCTATTGTGGGTGTACTATTAGGTACTCCTCTACCTAACCCTTTGGGGATTACAAGCGTGATGTTATGTTAATGTGTTAAGGCGATTACATGTGCTAAACGCGAGTTTTATAATTGCTAAAAGTATATGATTCACTTCTATAAACAAGACCAGAAAAATATATGATATTCTTCAGGATATATGCTAGCATGATACTGTTTTGAAAACATAATACAATTAATTTGGCTCGAGAAAAAGAAATCACGAACTTATCTCTAAAAATATCTTTCAAACAATAAAAAACATACTAATATGCATGCGACAGCAATATATCAGCATGATACTGTTTCAGTTTTTTAATCCAATCAAAAGTTTTTTGTAAATCGATTGAAACCACTCATTTCGCGCTATTTGGCCCGCAGTGGCTGACGTGACAACCACTTTGTAGTGCAAGCTGATTAGAACTTTATTCTAACAGTATTTCAAACGAAGTTTGAACCACCACAAATAGAGTTGCTAATTTAACTCGTCTAAGCGCCTTAAATAAAATTTTCATATTATTCAACTCGTAAAAGAGTGTCCATGGAGTTTCTTGCCCGTTCTTCTCCATAGAGATCTACGCTAGGGAATGGGCAACTACAGTACTTTCACAGTTTTTATGTCTTGTGACTGGGACTGTAGCTACATTTAATTATCATCTTTGTTTCGACAATTCAAAAGCGCCTGTAACTGGCCTACTTGAAATAAATGCTTTGATTTTGATTTTGATTTTGATTTTGTACCTTTTCAATTACAGTAAAACGGGGCTATCTGAGATTTTGGGGGCTATTTGGTACCATAGAAATCAAAATATTATTGGGTTTTTCATCAGGAATTTCTCAGTAGCAGCCAATTAAAGTGTTGCTAGAGTTTGTAAAAAACTTCTACCACACACTGGCCGAACATTATCGATATTTTTGTTCGACTTCTGGGCCCTTCCCAAATAGCCCCCGGTTTACGGTACCCTAAATGCAAATAATAATGCTTGCCTGCAGCTGTCCAAATCGTATTATTATTGAATATTATCGCCGTCATTGACAGATATGTTGGGTATTATTGAATCACTTGTTGCTCGATATTGTTACCTACTAATCTAAATTGATTGATTTTAATTTATGACCTACATTATTCAGAATCTACCAGTTTAATGTACCATTTAGCTAAACCTAAACTAATATTGTAAAGAGGAAAGAATTTTAGTTAGTTTGTACCGAATAAGCTCCGAAACTACTGGACCGATTTTAATAATTATTTTTTTACCAATAGAAAGCTACATTATCAGGAAATAACAAAGTTAAATAAAATATATTTACCGTACACCAGCCCGATAAACAATTCAATACAAAATTATATTATATCACGCTTAGTCGAATTATCACAATTTTTACAGACGAAGTCGCGGGCAAATTTCTAGTTTAAATAACTCACTATTAAATTGTTCAGAAACTGGGGTTATGGGGTCTTATCTTCAAACTGACACATCATAGTTCAGTTCAGTGCAAGACGTGAACATAATTAAAGTTTCTCTGAGAAAAATCCAGGTCCTCCGTTCTCGGCATCACCAGTAAGTACGCTCTAGCTATTTATTTACCTGCAGGTAAATGTATGAGTATTAGAAAAATATTTGTTCGCGGGGCAAATAGAAAATACTACGTTGGAAATCAGAACACTTGCAATTTCATCAACCTTTGATCAAAAATAAAATTCATACCTACACCTAGCGTAGTGCGAAAATCCCTAACAAAAATTGTTAACGACCTGCCAACTTTCAATATTGCATACATGAATCACTGCATTGAATATACAAAAAAAACATTAGGGTGCTTGCATATTGCGCCCTGCATCAAGTTAACAACTTTACATTCCCCTAAGAGCTTCAAGAGAGCAATCAGGCCGTAATAGTAAAATCTAACTACATTTATGAGAGAAAAATAAATACTTTATACCTGTATGCTTGTGCCAAACGTGTACCGAGTCGTGTACGAGGCACTTGAAATGTTGATGTGTACAGTTTTAAACATTTTTGCATTTCAACGTCATTTTGTATTTTTGGTGAAGTTGGTATTTATGTGAAACTTTCATAAACTTTTATGTTTGGACAAACATTATCGGTTTTAATTTTTGCATTTACACCACTGCTGCACTGAAGTAAATTAAAGAACAATATTGCAGGTTAAAGCGTTAAGTATATATGTTAAAACTTACTCACTCTCGGATTGGAAGCGAAGCTCAACGAATTCTGGGAAGACAAGCCTATTCTTAGAACAGTAGATCTTAGCAATAAGAACCGGAATAAAGGCTTTTATAGTCTTATCGCAAGGGACCGGTCAATGTGGCGACACTTGGGGGAGGCCTATGTCCAGCAGTGGACGTCTTTCGGCTGAGATGATGATGATGATGATGATGATAGTCTTATACTTCGATCTCATGTTCTGAACATTAAAACTTTACTTTTACCCAATATCAATAAACTTTGACATTCATTGACTTAAATTGAAACATCTCCCAAGACATTACTCAAATGAAATCAAATCTTATATCAAAACGTTTCGCTCTAAAACACGGTAAACATATTTAAAAAGAATATTAAAGACGAGAAACGTTTGAAATGCAGACATTTTACGTTGTCTTTGTGAATAGGTAAGTACAATATTTGCTAGTGTGCGCCCTTTAGCGTGCATTTTATGTCAGATTCAGGCTCTGCTTGGCCGTCACTTTGCATATGAGCGGCGAATACGGGATAAAACCGGGATGAAACCCGGGATAACTTTATCTCACAATCTCTCCTTGCGTCGCTGATTTTTAAATTCAAGTACACGCTACGTGTATTATGTAAATTGATTCGAGACTGTTCATTGTATTTTGACTTAACACCCAAAGGATTTTGGCGTAGGTAATATTAATATTAAATGTCATTTATTCAATATTTTTTTCTGAAAATATTCGTGATTTATTTTTTTGGTGAACGAAATAGAAATAGAATTTATGCTGCCATGAAGATTTGATTTATTATACTAAAATGGCACCAGACTGTCAATCGTTTCAGCATCATTCTTTATCAACTTTGATAACCGGACTGAAAACGGTGCCTAGAGGGAGGTAGGCTTTAAAATAAACAGTTTATTCACTACATCGTATCAGTTTACAATGACAGCATCATTAACCATTTTAGAACAGTATTTTACAAAGACCTAGCTGACCTCAACACTTCAGTTACTGGGTAATATGATATTCTACGGTAAGACTGCTTTTCAGACTTTTTTATATGAAAGGTTTTTCTCATAGCTTCCTCTGTCCCACTCCTGGGCAAAGGCCTTTCTTCACTCCTTCCATTTCCTGCGAATGCGCAACCTGTCCTGTACATTCTAATTTTGTTGGCCTATTTAAGTGTCCCACTGCTGGGAAAAGGCCTCCCTCTCCAGTGCGTCCTATGGAAATTTAAACCCAGAACATTCAGGACCAAATTTTATTGCGATTAACCGTTTATCTCGGCGTGGACATAAAGAAGAAATATTTTAAGTGTTGGTTCAAGCAAGAGGGCACTTTACTATCTGACTTAACGCGTGTTCTCGGGGGCTGCTAAGTGCTCGCAATAAATTGCTCGGTGTGAGCACTACTCGTACTTCAGGTGGTTTTTCATTAGTCAAGTTTCCCTGACAGTTAAATGCTGCAAATAGTTACCTTTGCTATCTAAACAATTGCTGCTATCATTGTACTAATCCTGGATATTTGAAAATGTATCATCTGTATTATATTTCGTTTTGTTTTGTGAAAATATTTATTGTTCAGTGCTGGATGCGGCGTTAAACGAACTCTTATTTGCATTATATGTATGCAGTTTCAAGTTAAACATTTAAATTATGTATTATACGCTTTATTGTAATGTTGCATAGCTAAAATGTTTAACTGGAAAACATTGAATAGATTTTTATCAATAAATAACTTACTGCTAAATAATGATTAAATAATTTAGTGTTCATAATCCTATCAAAACATCAATACCAATTAACAATCATATTAATTGTGACCTATTTAAATTTTAAATTTCAACCAATCGTTTACAATAAAAAACAGTATCTCATTCAATGTTGTTTTTCAACTACGGTTTTGGTTTATATCATTGCGTTTTCTACCAGGACTTAAGACCGCGACTCTGCATGCCAGTAGTAAATTTGAAACTTGATACATTTGTGAAATTCAAAACATGTGACGAACAATGATAGACTCAATACGTATACAAATACTTTGATTCGCCATTTATTGGGTTGGTAATTGGCAAGAAATAGAAAGTAAAAATCTTCACTGTTACTGTTATTTGCTAACCTTAAAACTAGTTCATTTCTTCTAATCCACAAATTCCCAATTCTATACCTATCAAAGCCTCGATCTAACATAACAATTAAAAAAACATATTCGCTTTATAATCAAATTAGTTGCAGAAGTAAAGGAGCTTGTATGGAAGATTATCTAGACATCCAATGCATATACCTAGTGCTTTGTAATCCCAGGATTAAGGGCTACCGTTGGATACTCGTAGGTATACATTTTAATCCATTCCGCTTATATTACAATGTAATGGGGCACAATGTACAAGGCTTAGCAAACAGACTTCTGGTTGCCACAGCTTTCTAAATTAATTAAAATGTTTTTGAGTTGTTATTTTTTTTGTTTTAAGTATGGACACTTTTGTAGTGCACATCTTGCTACATTATTCTCACATAATGTGCCATCTCAACATGAATGATGTAACCAAGATTTTGTAGGTTAAAATTAAACTAAGTAATACTAATAACACTAACATAACATATTAGCACTATCTGTTACTAACTTCTAACAACGTATGGACTGTTATAGGTCTGAAATAAAGATATTTTATTTATTTGTAACAACAGTATGATTCCATGGAGTTTCTTGCCCGTTCATCTCCATAGAGATCTACCTATCTCGAGTTTTAGCGTAGAAAACTGTGAAAATACTGTAGTTGCCTATTGGTAACTACAGCACTTTCACAGTTTTTATGTCTTGTGACTGGGACTGTAGCTTGATTTAATTTCCATCTTTGTTTCGATAATTCCAAAGTGCCTGTGATTGGCCCACTTCAAACAAATGCTTTGATTTTATTGATTTAGATTTTGACTTGAAAGCAATTTAATTTGTTTTGAATCCACTCTTTTTTGATAAAACACAAGCAAACACAAGCGAAACAACAAGCTGTGTTCAGTGAAGCTGGTTTTACTCGTGATGATCAATGTTAATTTGAATGTCGATTAAATCGTATTTGGAATTTACTGGATTAAATTGTTTTGCCTTAATAATTTGATGTATTTCGCCCTTTTTTGGATAACTACAGTATTGACACGGTAAGTGGTCAAAATAACCTTTTTTAGTGACTGTAGCTCCAAAAAAATTAGAACTTTTTAGATAATGAGCGCTCCTGGTAGCAAAGAGTTTTCAATCATAAACTAAAACTTTTAAAGAGACTTTTAGCAGTAAGCAACCAATGAAGTCCGTCCTTATTGGCTTATTACCTTCCCTAGTGCTGGAGCAAGGTTATTAATTAGTCAAAACAAATGATAATTCAGATAGCGCTACTAAATTACATTCAAATTTGATTTCCGCAAACGTGACTCGTTCTCCACAAATGCAAACAAAGGCAATCAAGCTATAAAGCAATCGACTCTGTTGACGTTTTAAGAGCCGTCTCGCTTCCTCACTTGCCAGTTGCCTTACTTTCTCAATGAAATTCAGAGTTCAACGTAAAGTTTCTATAAAGGTGTATAAATCATTTGATTTCGAACCTTATATTTATTGAAATCTGTGTTTCAATTCGCGGTTACTGTTTCTGTCTCCAGCAAACGTGCATTGTTGGCCATATATTTTTGTCGTTTGACAAATGTACAATATTTGTCAACGTTTGCGAACGGTAGCTGAAAGCAAACTTCAATGGCTTTGCAACGCGAAATGAATCTTGATTTGTTTGAGACCTCTCTTGGGCCCTGTAGCTGAATTCTATATCCTGTATCTTTGAACTCGAAATGAATATTACTATCAGATAATGTACTGTACTTTAAATATTGCTTACCTTTCACATTTTTTCTTTTAATTAGGTATACGTCAGATTCACAAAGAATTGATGACCTGTAAACTTATTACTCGATTACTAAAACTGCTTAGGATGACATCAACAGGTTTGATCAAAGAGACAAGAATAGTGGTTTTGACAGCACGTTATAGTTTCGGGTCGCGGGCAAGATACATACCTACACAAACATACAATATACATAGCGTGAATCTGTTGTACTGTCTATATTTAGTATAGTTTATTTATGAAATTAGTTGTAAGGGTTGATGTGTTTGGGTAGTTATAGTTAAAATTGGTTAGTGCGGAAATTTAATCAGTAAGTTTGTCGAGGCATTATCGTGGGCTGTCGAGCAGTGGTCACTGGGACGTAAGACTGCTTACACACTGCGCTCACTGAGTTATCGGATTTAACTATTAAAGCTGCATTCTATGTACATTAACCAGTCGATAACATATCGCATCGAACATTCGCATAAGTGTGTCACACTGGTTGAGTAATGGAGACGACATTCGACGACGCCAACTGGTTAGATAACGCGATGTGCCATTCCATGTAGGTACGAACGAACTATTTTGAACAGTTATTGTTTTAAGTATTCGTTTGTAAATAATAATTAATTTACTTCCTTGCCATATTTACTCACCAATTTGGAAATAAAACCAATTCCTGAATATTCCTAACACATTTCTGGCTGAACGCAGTGTTCACGAACTCCCATAAATTCTATAAAAAATTAATCCCTGTGTAGTCATTTTGTTCATTTTATATACGGACCTCATGTTTGCCTAAAATATATTCTAACTTGACAGCTCTGATAAATTACTAATGTTTAGTAAATTGAGCTTACGTAATGTGCGTTTCTGTGTCAAAAGGACTTTCGGCCTGTTCTGGGGGCCTAAAACGGCTGCTTTAGCAAAATAATAAAAGGATAGTAATAATACGAATCACGTTAATAAATATTAATACATCTTATTTCAGTAGCTATATAATTTCTACAATATACAATCATACATAGAGGCCTCCTTTAAAGTATAAAAATACCTGTGTTAAGAGACCCCGTTAAAATTCTTAAAATGGATACAGACGCTGATAATATTATACATTGTCACTTTATGACCATTTTACGAATTATAACGTAATTCATATTATTTTCCTTTTATTATTTTGCTAAAGCGGCCGTTTTAGGAACCCTGACCTGTTAAGTTTTCATGTTTAGTTGCTGGGTACTAAGTAGGTGTGTTCGACCCCTTAGTCGTAGCCCTAGTAATTAATTACAGTAAGGTTTTCGCCGAATCACGTGCAATAGGCTGACTGTCCGAACCTTTGCCAGCTTCCATTATTGAACATTTGCTCGAATCCTATTAGTATTTAATTAAGTGAAATGCATTGTGAAAGAGCTTAACCATAACAATGTAGAACAATTAGGTTACCGTTGCAGAACAATTCGATTGTTTATTCATGTTTGAAAGCACTACATATTATTTTACCATCTTTTGTTCCCATTTACCGCAAATAATTAATTTTGACTTTAACGGAATATTTGAATAAAGAAATAATTGTAGTAAACATGATAATAAACGATTACATTTATGTGTTTTAACACGAAAAACATTACCATCTTTCTGGATCAGTCGGGTAAAAAATAGACTTAATATGGTTTATTAGAGTGGTCTGATTAAAATATGTCTGGAAAATAAAAATAGATCAGTTTAATATGGTGAGCCGTGCGGAACGTGTAGCGGGGCGGTTGCGGGGCGACTGCGGGGCGTTAGCGGGGCGGCGGCGGTGCGGAAGGGGTGCGTGCCGACCGGGACTTCCACACCGTGTCCCATCAAGACGTGATCAATTATCCACGTGCGTTCTTTTCTCCCTTATCCATTCAGCTACTATGATCACTTACTACGGAATTTTAATAAAATTTGCTTATAACTTCGAAGGCATTTCGTCATCGTCAGCCGTTACCTATGAGTTATGACTTCATCAATTTCTTTATGGTTAATGAGAAATTTAAAGCCCTCATAAAAGTGGTCATGGTTGCTTCCTTATTGGATAATGGTATTAAGAAAAGTTAATGAGGATATAGAAAATAAAGCTAATTAATGCATATCAAAGCCCTTCTTTTTTGGAACTTATATTTAATGCAATATAATAAATTAAGGAAACAACCTAATCAAGTCCCTAACAGCATGAAAATCGTGTGGAAAAATGGAAGGTTCAACGGAAACCGTTGTATTAAAGATTCAAATTTAGATACAAACATAATGTCCGGTGGCGGGAAAGCTTCATGTTTTCATTGTTGTCAAAGACTATTAAGGATAAAAGAAAGTAGTCGAACTTTACTGTTATTTTATAGCACATTGACAGTAGAAGTTTTTATGACAGTTTTTAGTAGAAAGCCGTAAAATCTTATGTAAGTCTAATGTACGCTAACAGAAAATTGAACTAAGATATTAAGCTATTAAATTACCAGCGTTTCCGAGATCGTCCCATATTGTTTGGGGTTTTATTTTAGAGTTTGATTAACAATTTAGCAAGTATAAAATTTTCGTTGATATTGGAAAGTCATATTTTTCTTCATTATGTTCATTTAATCGAATTATTTTCAAAGAAAAAATGCGTAGGATTTAAGATTCAATGTTTTGGAAAATAACTCTCATTTTAGTTTGCTTGAAATGCCAGTTGGTACTTAAATTAGAGTTGATTAATGGCTTCAAAGTCTGTATCGAAAGTCACTGCGCTGGGGTTACGGCGTAGGCTTCTACACATTATTTCGGAGCTACGCCGTAGCAGTTGCTACGAAAAATCCTTAACCTTTGTAAAGTAAATGTCAAATCCGTAAAACATCTTAGAACATTATTTTGTTATTATAGTAAGATATCGTCAATTGGAAAATTAAGAGCTCTTAAATACGAGCTATTTTTAAAAAGAGGCCGAAAGTTTATACCAAGAATTGGCCTACTAAACAACAAAACCGAGAGATTCTTGAATGCCCAATTGCCCACTTTCTTAAGCAAAAATAACTATATTAAATAAGTGCGTACTTACGGTCAAAGTTTTGCGGGAATCAATTTGATAGGCGTACCGTGTTTTGTTTTGCCTTCGAGCAGTTTCCGAACATGATGTTCTTTATCACTTGTTTTTTGCTGTTTTCATAATTCCATGTTTATTTGTTATTTTCGCATGAACTGCGTTTCCAAAAATCGAGGGGAATGCAAAAGTAAACAATATGCTGTGGAACTTGTTTTTGTTACCAGCTATTCTAAAGAAATCTGTTTGGTTTTGTTTTGTACAGAGAAAGATGGATAGCAACAGCCTTTTAGATTTTAATTACTACATTCTACCTTTGTTATGTAAAAGTAACTAAATAAAATTGAAAATTCATCCATTAAATCTCAAACAAAAGCACTCGTATTTCCCGTGAAAAAGATACCTCATAACATTGATATTCCGCGTGCAGAAATGTTTTTCTGCAATGATTTGACATATTCGGAGGCAATACATTTTCAGAAATATTTCCCCCATTATAACGGAAAGAAGGTATTTATTCCTCCGTATGATCTCATCACTCACATTCTTTGATAGAAATGTTGTGCATTAGTGCATTTGTTATCCTTATAATGAGAGCAGCGGTGGCCCAGTGGTGGCAGCCCCGACTTACGAACAGTAAGTCGTGGGTTCGAACCCAGGTAGGTGCGCATTACTTTGTGTAATTTATTTCATCACCACTGCTCTAAAACGGTGACGGAAAAGGTGAGGAAACCGGCATGTCCTTGAACCAAAAAATCGAAGATATTGACATCTACCAACCCGCACTGGGTCTGCGTGGTGGATTATACGCGGGATACGCGCTTTGACGTGGAGTTGCGGACACCAGCCCGTTATACAATACAATACAATTTACAATATCCTTATTTATATTTCTTAGGCAACCATGTTTTATGACAACTGTAAGAACATTTTTCGTTTTGATAATATGTTTTGTATAAAATAGCCACTTAATACTTGACATAACATCACGCCTGTAATACCCGGAACGTTGGGCAGAGGTGTACCTAAGACACTCACATTTGGCCAGTTATGGTTAAGTCAAATGTAATAGGGGATGAGCCTATTCCCATTCATCATTTTCATCATTTTAGTTGAAAGACGTCCACTGCTGGACATAAGGACATCCCCCAAGTGTCACCATGTTGACCGGTCCCGCACGACTGGCAACCAGCGGATTTCCGCAACCTTCACTAGGTCATCGGTGCACTAAGTGGGAGGTCTTCCAACGGAACGTCACAGACTCCGTAACTGCTACTGAGAAATTTCTTATACAAAAACCCAATAACACTTTGGCTGACCTGGGAATCAAACCCAGGACCTCATGCTCAACAGTCGCGTTTCCAACTATTGGACCAACGAGGCAGCCACTTAACATTTTTCATTTAATTTCCTTCTCGTGTTAAAATAGCATGTCTAACAAATGCCGCTAGACCGACATTGTCAAATTAAATTTATTCACCGACCGGTCGTTTGGTTAGTTCAAAATCTACTCTAGAAACTTTATTAGGTACTGGGTTCACAACCTTTTGCTATGAAACATTCTGTTCTCAAATATTTTAACAGTTGGAATAACTTCGCTGTTCTTAAGTCCCCTATTATGTTTGAAGGAGTTCGTATACTCCTCATTTCGGATTTAGTACGGCCGGCAGGCCAATTGAGATTCTGTCTACGGCTTAGCGATAATTTGGCTAAACAGACGAGGAAAGTTCTTGATAACAAGTGATTTTCTTGAGTGGTTTGTACTTCTTCAACATCCTAATGGCTAGGCAGTGTTGGTAAAATGGTAAATTCTGCAAAATTTGAATCAGGCTTGGATGTAGAATGTAGGAGTGCGCGACCGCCTGCAATCATACACATGTAGGCGAGATAACTACAATTTACTGCATTTTAAGTCTATATACAATGTAGGTTAAATAATAAAAGAATTTCATCTTATCTTATCTTATCTTATCTTATCTTATCTTATCTTATCTTATCTTATCTTATCTTATCTTATCTTATCCTATCTTCCTGCCCTTGTCCACTTGTGTTACTCGGGGTTGGCGCAATATGTTTTCTTCTTCCATACTCCCCTGTCAACCGTCACGCAATTATTTACACCTTTTTCCTTCATACCACTCCTCAGACAATCTATCCATTGTTTCTTTGGTCTTACTCTTCCTTTCCATCCACCAATCACTCTTTAAGTCACTTGTAATTCGTCTCTCCTCATCACATGTCCATACCGAAACAACTGAGTCCCTTTCAACTTTCTGTGGTGTAACTTTCGAACTGCCTCTACATACATCATCATCATACCAACGCTTTTTCCCAACTATGTGAAGGTTGACTTCCAGTCTAACCGAATGCAGCTGAATACGAGAGCGACTGCCTATCTGACCTCCAAAACCCGGTTAGGACTGGGTAATACGATACCGCTGGGTAAGACTGGTTGGCAGACCCTTTTGGGCCAATGACTGACTACCTGTAACGACTGTCAAAGATCTACAAATGATAGCCGGGACCAGCTTAACGTGCTTTCTGAGGCACGGAGTAATCTCGGTATGTAAGGGTGGTCACCAATCCACAGACCAACCTAGGCCAGTACGGCTTAGCCTAAAGATCGATCCGAGTGGATGTTATTAGCCACGAGCTCCTCTAAATTCCCTCTCATTCTTCAATGTACATTAAACAATAAAAGAATATTGAGGAATATATTCTCGTGGACACACGAATTTCCCAGGACTTATTTAGTAGGTACTTAATAAGAAAATATAGGTGAGGGTTCTCAGACAGGTAGTCTGAATTAAAATATAAATAAATATAAATATCGCTGGACATTAACACACAACGCCATCTAGTGCCACACTAAGCAAGGCTTGTGTCGTAATTAAAGACTGGATACGGTTTTACTGAATTAAAACTATATATATCTCCATAACATTTTATTGTCATGTCATGCATATTCTAACCTCCATTAATTTAGGCAGTGTTGGGTAAGGAACTAGTTTGAGATGTGGCAAATGTGTTACCTCAAAGTAGATTTACCTACGGAGTGGTCCAACGAAACAGAGTTATGTCGTGAGTTACAGAATCATTGCTAAACCAACGATGGATCCAAGCCGACCGCTCCAATGCTTGCCACAGATATTGGTGCATGTTAATTTACCCATATATTGTCACATCTCTGTCTAAGGAGGATTTTAGTTTACTCAGAATTACTTGGCTTTGTGGTAATACCTACTATCCAGGCGTGTTTACACTTCAAGCACAAAGTACAGAGGCAAACTTAAAGCCATAGGCAGTACTACCTGTCAACCCGTGCGCTGATAAACAGTGGTAGGTTTATTTTAGAAAATAATTCTTCATTTCATAACGAAATCGATAAAATATTATTTCCTTACAGTTTTTACAGAGTTTAATAGTTTTTAAACCACTGCATGGGTGGTGATCACTTTGCATGGATTTAAACGTCTATAATCCAACGCTGTAGTCGTATTATTTTCTTCATTGGAACAATAAAAAAGATTTACGTTTAACAGACGGATTGGTTATACGGTAATAGTTCCGTCATAAATCATCCCTCGGTAGCCTCAATACAGTGCCGTACTTGCTTGGTTTTCCTTAAAAAAACCTATTCAAAATTGAGATCCAAGTAGGTTTTGTTAGTAATATAAAGTATCAAAGCTCCAATCACTATACAATACGCTTTCACAAAAAAGAATTTAATAAATACAAAGTTGATTCCCTCTTTGTAAGTATTCAATAAAAATATGTATGTGATTCCAAAAGTATCATTATTGACGGAAACGTGGAAGAGAAATCGTAAAAGAGACAGTCAAACTGAGAATAAAACGGTTGAATGATTACCCTCTTACAAAATATCACTTTTGTTCGAGGGCGCGTCTCGGAAGGTCGGTAACAGCAGAAATTCACTTGTTTGGAGTTCAATCGAGGGCAAGCTATGCCGAGTTGTTAACAATGATATCTTGTGGTTATCAGCACTGCGATTTATCGACCATACGCATTGTGTTGTTTACTTTTTACCGATATAACTAAGACTGTTTATGAGAAGGTTGGAACTAAATTAACAAAGTTATATAAGGTTAAATGTTAACTTTATTTAGCTTAAGGTATTAAGTTTCGGGTAAATAATGTCCTGCAATTATTGTAAAATATTTTCTACACGTTCTTAACTCGCTTATTCCAAAAATGCCCTTCACAGACTGCGTCTAAAAATGAAGCCGATTTTGTAAACAATAACCCGCTTGAGTAGTTGACGAGCTCGATGTTTGCTCAAGTACCTAAGTCAATTAATACACGAATTTTATTTAGCGAAAAACTCAATTTCACGTGTAAACAAAACGGCAGCCACTTCCATCCGATTGGGTTCGAATTATTTTCGCTTGATGATTTATTGCTACAAACAGATGATATAAGTGGCATAGGATTATATAAAGTATGTTTTGACGTCTCCCGATTGTACCGTAGATATTATTAGAAAACATTAAGATTTGTGAGAATGACAGATTTAATATAAAGCATCAGAGATCTTAAAAGGTTTTTCCGGGAAAGTCAACATTGAAGATTTGTTATGACTTGTCTGTTACTACTTGGTTGGTTTTGTGTTCACATAACAATATTTTTATATGTTCACATAAATGAACATTTGCTATAAAAGCTCAACGTTTGCACAAATGTGAGAACACATATTATTATAATGCAGATTACCGTCGAGTGCGCGATCGTTGGTAGGTATACAGTTTTACAGCTGTTTATACAGCATCTTTACGCTTCCCTTCGACTCGTTCTCACCGATTGAACATAAAAACGTCTCTGTGCCGAAAAGATTCGAGTCGGTAAAGGAATTCTCACGTCGACGGAATGTGGCAAGATTTGTACAAGTGGGGGTCCTTCGGGAGATGTGTGTAACGAATTCTGGGGAGGCGAGGCTATAATGCAATGCACTACGTATGTACACACGGAATGTCAAAAACAAGACAGCTAAAAGTCACCTGACAGTCTGTGCATTATTTGGTGCCATGATGTATTTGATTATTATATAAAACACACGTAACCCGCGGCATGCATTGTACAGCAAGGAAAACTGAAGAAATTAAGTAGTTTGTCTGGATGATTTTTTGGGACAGGAACGTTCGTAACACGGTAGAACCCAGCAAATTTCCATCACAATTGGATCAGTAGTTTAAAACGACTAGAGAACAAACAAACAAACATTCATTTTATTTTTTACAGATGGATAGAGATTGCCTTTTTTGTCGATTTTTAATGCTTTACAAAAAGCTATCTCGTGTCTCATTTTGACGAATTGAGAAAACATGCGTATTTACTTCCCATTTTTACAACTCCACGGCTACGCATTCGTCAATAAACTCGTTGATGTGACTGCACTTATCCGATATTGTATTACAGGGCACTACTGGAGTACGGGCACTAAGGCACTACGGCTACTGGCATGGCTTACGATCAGAGTGACACTTACTAAGTGTACTGACACAGTGTTTACGTACACGGCATGGCCGCTGGGATGTTTGTAACGGGATTACGTTTCGTTCGCCTGAGGTTCGGATCTCTGGAATCCTTAATGACGTTGACGTCAATCCCGATTGGTTATTTTGAGGGGTTTTTGTTTCAGCTTTTAGTATGGAGTTAACATAACCTCACGACTAACTAGCCGAGTGATTTTAGAGGTACGTACCAAACCAATCGACATCATTATGTTCGACAGTTATGTTTAAGACCCTTTTAAGAGAGGACCAGCCATCAACCGGGCACAACTACTGTATTTAAGTTTATTTTCCATAACGCTAAATACGAAAAATATTAGAATTTCGACCTTACACATGTTTAATAATGTCCGTTTTTCTATTTACAATTTTTTGTGTGAATGTTAGAATTATTATAGTTTACCTAAAATAATATTTGTTGAAGTGTGACTTGATGTTGATTGTTCCAAATATCTATATTTTCGAAGTGATTAACTATGCGGTTTTAAAATAATATTTGAATCAATTCTAAGTTAGAGTAAAAACTCGATTGTTTTTTACTTTTAATCGTATTTGAAACGAAAAGAATTCTTTAAAAATTCAAATAATTTATTTAAACATCATTGTGCATTACAAGAGATTCTCTTTTCTATTATTTTCTACAAATGAGAGTGTCACAGTAATAGAATGTCTATTTAAATTACTTTGAAAACAGATAGCACTATCGACATTGAACAATATATTTAATTTGTGGGAATATAAAATAAATAAATCAAATAGAAATGTTTATTTCATAAAAATGTTTATTTCAATCACAAAAGGCTAAAAGAAACAGGATTTGGAGACCACCTTTTTGTTAAAGTGTGTATGTGGAGTTAGTGTGCGTGTGTGTGGGTGTGGGAGTGAGTGAGTTTGTGTGTGTAGGAGTGAGGGTGAGTGTGTGTATGCATTGCATGGAATACATTACATTTTTTAGGTTTCTGTTTAGGTTTAGGTTAGCCCTGCGACAATGTCTTGGGATCGGAAGAAGCCAGGGACGACTTTCTTCACTAACAATTTCACGACCTCAGACATATTAATTTATTAAACAAGATATTAAAGCAACGATATCATAACCTCAATTTTGTCATAGCTTTTACTCTTGAGCCAGTCGGTCACAGCCATTTTACAGTCACGAAGTTTTAGACGATGGATGAGCAACTCTTTGTTTAACAGGTTGTACAAATGGGAAGATTGTCTTGCATACTGCCTCTTGGCAAAAACAGATTTAACTGGGACTGTTGGAGCGACTAAGTAGCTTCTTCTACTCCTCATACTCTGCTTCTTGGGATCATACTGAAGGGATTTGTGCTTCCTCAATATTAGATGGAGCAGGTAAAATATAAACATTTGAACAGATTGATGGATTTTATCTAAAACTAGCGGAGTTCTCGTTCCCGTGGGAGTACGGGTATTAAATATATCCTTTGTTACTCGCTGATAATGTGGCTATTCATTGCTGAAAGAATTTCACAAATCGGTCCAGTAGTTTTTAAGTTTATTCGTTACATACAAAATATAAATCTTTCCTCTTTATAATATTAGTATAAGTATAAGTATAGACTACTGAGGAACTTATTACAATTTTAAGTGTCTTTATCTTACACAGTGGAAAACACGTTTCTTTTCTTTGTGTGTCGTGACCGAAAGTGGTAGACAACTGCTTTGCTCGACGTCCTGGGTGCGATTCCCAGGGCGGGCAAAAGTGTTGTTGAGTTTTTCCATTGGAAATTCAGTAACACCCACGGAGCCTGATTTTGTGCCCGTTGATGAACACCCCCCAATTACATGAGAATTAAACATAATAGGACAAAAAGAAAAAAAATAGTCTGTCAGTTAGATTATAAAAAATATATGACCCGTATTTTTTCTTTTGTTACGTAAACCAAAATTGACGAAGATACGACGCTTTTAAAATTCTCAATACGTCTTGGTATATTTTTTAGTGAGTTCTGATGTCACGAGCCCCCACTCTCAGAGTTTTGATGCGTTTTATCTTTGTCAATATTCATTGATTTACAAAAATAAAAAATACTAGTCTATTATTTTCCAGTACTCTAACTGACGGACTAAACAGATTTACAAGCTTTTGATACTGTCGTCATTCCTGCTAAGTGGTTGTACTATTAAGTACAGAAGATCTGACTAATTCTACGGCGAATACCGATGTGATGTTATATATATAATAGGTCGAGAACCAGTATCTAATTTGTTTTTGTTTGTGTTACAATTCATAGATATTTCTTTGTCTAGATTTAATCACAAGCGAATTTAATTGGCATAGCAAGCAGTGGCGAGGGGTTCATACAACTCGAAACCTACCGACTTCCCTTCGGAACAGCCCCCGTATTCACAACGCTTCGATTCGCTTCCGATTCGGGAAGTCGCATGTCTATCTCGGTTGTTTTCGTAATGCCAGAAGAAGACAGATATACGAGTTGTCGAATCGGAAACGAGTCGAACGTTTGTGAATACGGGGTCTAGAGTCTACAATTGCCAAAAGTAAAACAATGTAGAGGATTCAGTTAAGACTTGATTGCCCAAATATGACTAAAACTACAAATGGTTTTGATTTATGTTTTTTTCAACATTATTAAAAATACGCACCGGACCGGCTTACATGTTACAAAATTGTACCCTTCGCTACTGATAGTTAGCATAGTAATACCTTTTGGTGAGTCTTAACTATTGATAGGGTTCAGTGTTTTTAGTGGAAAAATCTATATAAGCAGCTCGTAACATTCAAACCTTATCAAATGACGATTACCTTGTTCTAAAATGTCACTTCAACCTCAGCCAATTTCAATTCACTATAAGTGATGGAGATCGAACATTTCTTAGTAAGCATAAAAGATTACTATGAAATTCCTGATAACTTTTGTAACTTAATATTTCTTAGACGCATATTTATACTAACTACCTTACTGGAGCCTGATTTGCCTTAAGCTCAAGTTATGAAGCCAACAAGTAAAAGAATATAACGAGTTTTATGAACACGTAGAACACGTTGCTGAAATAGTTAAAAGGGAATGTTATATTTACTTGAAAGTTTGTTGACACCAACTTTACATACACGTAACATAAAGCTTGTAAACCCCGACGGGTTAGACAGAGGTGGTACCTAAAAGTATACTCACATTTCACCGTTTATGTTAAAGCCATGCAATAGGGGGTGAGCATTTAACTGGGATGTATGGAAAGGCACTCGGTCTTTGTAAAATACTAGTGTTTACCTGCATCCGGTTAGACTGGAAGCCGATCTCAACATAGTCGGGAAAAGGCTAGGGAGATGATGGATGCAATAGGGGCGAGCCTTCCACCAGCTATCAACCGTGCACAAACCTGACTACGAGGCTGCATATACTTTGCATTTTTGCTATCTGAGCTGGTTGTTGTGTCAATGTTTGGGGTTGGAAGTATGACTGCAGTTAATAATTATGCTTTTAATCATTCAGTCGAAAAGATACTCAACCATTGCAGAGGACAGTTTCTATCTATTTTATGTAGTTAGGAAGTACCTACATACTTTTTTCCTTACGGTCAGTTCACAAAGAGACGCGAGGCGGCGGCGCTTGAAGAGGCCAGTGCTTTCGCGCTGCGCAGCGAGTAGCCGCACGACGTATCGCGATGTCGCGAGGCGCATCGTGAAGTCTCTGGCAGAGTGGAACATATTTTTTTACTTGAGAGACTGAACTGCACCGACTCTAGACAAAATGTGGACCAAAAATAGTACAGACGAGTCGCCACGACGGCTTCGGCTTCGCGAGGCGCAGCACCGCGTTGCAAGCCGTGACACCGTAGTGGTCCGTGGGGTATTTTCGAATGACCTCAATAAAATGTTTATCTTTTGTGTAGTAAATAAACTTACATTTTGTATCACTATGTTAAAAAGTGCGCGTCACGTCTCGGTGTGAACTAACCCTTACGTAATAAAACTACTAAGCAGTGACGAAGTAAATTAAGTTTGTTGCGGACAACTAGTGGTAACTACTTATGTTGCCAAGTTATTGCTTCTTGAGCTCTTGAGCGGTTAGAGCATCAATACTTTCCCGACTTCGCCAGTGACTGGCATCTGGTGACTGTGAGATCGTTAGTTTGAATTTATCCTGTCAACACTTAGGTACTTACATGCGATTAATATTAGTCTAGAACATGTTATCCTATAAAAAACAGCAGGCTGTTTGAGAAGTATGTTACTAATAAGGACATGGAATACATAATTATAAAACATGTTTTTTAAATATTTCTCGAGAAAATCAGTGAAAAAATTGTTTAGTGCACGCCGAATGTCACGTGACGATACTCATAGGAAGCAAACAATAGACGCACGCACGTCTAGCTTGACGCAACTCGCGTCGCATCGGCAGAGGTCGTGTGTGGAGTGTAACGTACTACCGTGCTCATTGACATTCACTTTGCAACCTTATTACTCAGGACATAAGGGTTGATAAAACACAGCGAAAAGAGAGCAATGAGTGGAAGCCAAAGCAATTATTTTGGTTTATTTGTGCGCCCGGTTTCAAAGACTACCAATATTACACGGGGGTTAATGAGGTTTTCATTATACATCCTAAAGGGTTCTGCTATTAATCGAACGGTTTAACATTATTGGAACGTTTTCAGAACTGGTTTTTTTTGTAGTCTGTTGAATTACGCGGCTCACCCTTACGGCTGACATGACAGCGATTAAGAGTTTCTTGTAGATATTATTTAGTATATTGTGTAAAATCAATTTTGATATTGGGGTAAGCATGGACCTTGGAAATTACTTACCTTCTTTGAGAATCAAACTCGATGAGATGACGAATAAAAGAGAAGTAGGTTAGAAGAAGAGTTTTGAGCATATGGGTTTAAATGTTTGTAAACGTACCCCACTATACAGAAGAAATTCCTAATATGGGGAAGGTATTAAAAAAAAGGAAAGAATGAGAAATGATAGATAGCTTTAAATTCAGTGAAATGCGATACTCGTCTTTACGAGTAATGTCACACAACTGACAGACATCTGTAGGTAGGAGTCCGTAGGAGTGATATGTGGTTAAAGGTAGCAGAAATGGTTTGAATGTGACGTTGCCGTCTGCTCCATACAGCTACGCGTCTCACTGAGAATTTTCGTCGAGAATCTCACTTGGTACGTTTAGCTTACACCTTCGAGCTTTTCCTAGTATACAAAGTAACCGGTGTGAAGTGGACAACGTGAATGCAATGCTTGTGTAGCTCACAAAGCGGCTGGGCATTGTGCCGTCGCGAATGTTAACGGTATTTGGACACGGCACAATGCCGTCGTAGTAGCAATAAATGTAGGTAAGGCTGGGGCATACTTTGTGTGTACGAGGTCGTTTTCTAATAGATAGAATTTATGGTTTATTGTTTTCGTAGTTTGTTTTGGCCATTTGTTCAGCGTTCTAGATTCTGTCCTTCTGTTCTTCTGTCACAATGTATTCTTCTTCCATACTTTTATAGCAGTTGTCTTCTTATAAGTCGCTATTTCACCCCAACTCAAACATAGGCATCGGTGAAGTGCGTTTTGGGGTCCCTACTATCTTATGTAATTTTTCGCTCCAAAATTACTGTCAAACTTATTTGTATATTAGCTTGATTTTGATTGTTCACAAGAAACGATATTTTCTGATGTATACATCAGAGATTCCGAGCTCACAAAAAACGGCTTTATTTAAAAAAGTTAAAAATTAGTTTTAAATATTTTTCAGTACAATATACATAGATTGATCGCTGTTAAGGCTAGTGAACGAATTATCAAGTTTATTCAGTTAAGTTAGTTATTAATGCAGCATCATCTGCCTACTTTTTGCTAATCATGTTAAGTTTTGCTTCCAGTCTAACCGGATGCAGCTGAGCAAGATGAAGCTACATGCCTATCTGAATTCAACAACTTAGTTGAAACGATAAGTAAGTAGGTGACAGTGACTTATAAGTAGTTATTTTACTTGTTTTTAGGGAATTGTCTTCTAGAAAGATCAAATTGATCCCACGGTAACCACCTTGGAACACACGCGGTGATTCCAACCCTATATCTAAAACTCATTCACTCACGTTGGCGTGATGTCATATCCGTCTGATATCCGATGACGGTAAGCCACTTATCGGATACAAATGAAATGTTGCGTGGTGAATATATTGATAGCGGATTAATACTACCTACTCGAAGGATTAGCGGATCACTCGCCGACTCTCGCAAATATTTATAAGCTTCAGAACATTTCCAGAGAATCGGATGTGAATTTTTTGTTGTGTTTACAGAAGGATGTTTTATTTTTTTGCAATTTACATATTTTATCGAAGTCCATTTAGATTTGACGCGAATGTTGTCAAAAAGAATACCTAAGTACTTTGGAGACCTATTCGGTATGTACATTCTATAAAACCGGCGCGCCTTTTTATAGACACCACAACACATCTATCTTCTCAAGTTCGCACCCAACGAAGACACTATATTAAATGAAAAACAAAAAAAAGATCGTGCCCACATGTAAGCTATAGGTATTTGTTCGGGAGTGTGGATTTCAGAATGGACTATTTACTATATCCCCGGTCGTAGGGGCAGTCTCGCTTTGATTAAACCCTTTCGGCGCCTTGGCATCAGTCGCCCATTCCACTTTTATCTACTTACTCCTCCACTCATAAAAGGACCTTACAAAATATTTTCTCGGTTGACAAAACGACTTTAGTTTGTAAGCACGTTTACGGTGATATGCTTTTAAATGTCAAACTTGGTCTGTGAGACTATAAAGGGAATAATTAACTTTGATATAAGTAGGGTCTTTGCTAGAATAACTTTCATGTTATTTTATCTTGTTTATGGTAAGTACGTTAGTGGAAATTGATTTAGTTTCAAAAGCAGTATTCCAGGATCTTGAAAATATTTTATTTTTGGATATTTCATGATGATTTAACTGTTTTCAGAGTGAGGTGTGTGACTTTCAATATCATGTTGGACTCATTTACACAACCTGCAGCAGTAATGCCTCTTATCGAGTTTACAGCGCCCGAACGAGCTAGATTAAAAGATCAATATCGGGCTTCATTAATGACTAAGCACGACCATAGCCTACGGGCACTCTGACTACGACACATTTTAACCTCCAGATTAACAAAAATGCTACAAACATTTTTCGTAAGAAACATTATTTTCTCAAAGGAAAACTGCGACCCATTTATTGGAGTTCTTTCATTTTATTTTCATATTATAAAAGAATAAAGCAGTAAACATAAAACACTCACAGATAATATACTTACAAATACAAGTTAACTCAATATTTATTGGATACATCGATAAAATCGCCTTTCCTTTATTTATGACGTTCACCTGATTTCGTTCGGTCCCTCAAACACCTCGCGGCCCATTTTCGCGAAGGCTTTTTTTCCTTTTATTAGATTATAGCTTTCCTTTTTTTCCGAATCGTTCCAAAATAAATTACCCACTGTAGAAGTCAAATACTTGTTTTGACACAAAGTCGGCACGTGTCAGTCTTGACACAACTGTATATAGAAATAAAATTGATGCAATAAATAATGTTATGAAGCAATCATCATTGAGGTTCTAACACCACATAAGTAACTTTTTGGCGTTTTTGACATTTTGATGCCGTTTGGTAGAGAATAGGAAGATGCATTTTCAGCCTATTAGAAACAAGCAACGTATGTTTATAATATATAAACACAAGTTAAATATGGTTTTTGACATTTTGATGCCGTTTGATAGAGAATCGGAAGATGCATTTTCAGCCTATCAGAAACAAGCAACGTATGTTTCTAATATAAAGTAAACACAAAATAAACATGGTTTTTGACATTTTGATGCCGTTTGATAGAGAATCGGAAGATGCATTTTCAGCCTATCAGAAACAAGCAACGTATGTTTCTAATATAAAGTAAGCACAAAATAAACATGGTTTTTGACATTTTGATGCCGTTTGATAGAGAATAGGAAGATGCATTTTCAGCCTATCAGAAACAAGCAACGTATGTTTCTAATATAAAGTAAACACAAATTAAACATGGTTTTTGACATTTTGATGCCGTTTGATAGAGAATAGGAAGATGCATTTTCACCCTATTAGAAACAATCAACGTATGTTTCTAATATAAAGTAAACACAAATTAAACATGGTTTTTGACATTTTGATACCGTTTGATAGAGAATAGGAAGATGCATTTTCAGCCTATCAGAAACAAGCTACGTACCTATGTTTTTATTAGAAAGTAAACACAAATTAAACATGGTTTTTGACATTTTGATGCTGTTTGATAGAGAATCAGAAGATGCATTTTCAGCCTATCAGAAACAAGCAACGTATGTTTCTAATATAAAGTAAACACAAATTAAACATGGCTAGTGCTAGTACCTGGTGTGATTATTCAGTATTTCACTCTCCTGTAAACTTGTTATTTTTGACTTACGTCATTTGTTAGAACATCACTGTCAAATTTTAGATTGTTTCGATAGGAAAGTTATTTAAGCTTTCCTTACGGGATTGTAATTTGTGATTTGGTTACGTTTGTACCTTTTCCTTGAAATTATTATTACGTGAATTCGGGGGTGTTGAGTAATCAAGAGTGATAAAGAGTGGGCGTATCGTTATTCGGAACAGTCTTTTGTTTCAATAATAAAGAAATACACTCGTTTTGGAATTGGATTTCGAGTGGCAATAGAATATTGAGTCTTATTATGATCATTATTGACGGATTTTGACAACCCGAATGGCGCAGCGGTAGTGAGGCTGCCTTACAATCTTAGGTTCGAATCCTAGTAGGAGCAAATGTTTGTGTGGTGAGCATGGACATTTGTTTCCGAGTCATGGATGTTCATATGTATATTAAGTATGTATTTACAAACAAAAACTTTATAATGTAGTATATCAACTATCTGGTGGCCACGCCACAAGCCTTGCTTAGTGTGGCACTAGATGGCGCTGTGTGTAATGTCCAGCGGCGGTATAGAGAAAAAAAAAATCGCAATGACGGGGAAAACAAGTGCCTTTCGGCTTCGTTAAGAGGTGTGTTACACCCTTCATAAGTTGCTTTATATTATTTATGAGACAATCATCATCTGCCTAGCCTTTTCCTAAGACAATAAAATATGAGAAAAAACGTGCGGAGCAGTTTTTGGGGACTGCCGATAGAAGTGAAAACTCGTAGCCGATCCGCTACACCGTAGCGGCTATCGGCTACGAAGCGTTAGGTGACGGTCACGCGAGTTCCATGATTTTTGTTCACTCAAAAAGTGCTCAACGCGTCTAAAGAAGTTTTCACTATAAACATTTATGGAGCAGACGTTAATCATAACTACACTTTGAGCACCGTTTGTAAATACAGATAACAGAATGTCGCCGCGAGGGCTACCTCGTTCGAGGATCGACCGGAGGACACGGTGGAGCACACGGTGGAAGTCTGCCCTGCGTGGGCGTAGCTCCGCCGTGTCCTCGTGGCGGCGATCGGCGGCGGCGACCTCTCGCGTCCGGCCCTGGTTCAATCCATGGTCCGGAGCGAGACGGAATGGGAAGCCGTCGCCTCCTTCTGCGAAGCGGTCATGCTAGCGAAGGAGGTGGCGGAACGAGAGAGGGAGAGATCCTCTCTTCCCGGCCGCCGCGGGAGACGCAACGGGCGTCGGGGGCCACGTGGTGGCTACCGGCCACCGTAGATGCGGGCCTGTGGACGGCTGGCTATGGGCTAGCTAGCCGTCCGGCCGTCTAACGACGACGACAGGCCGTGTCGACGGCGCGTTCGTGTTCCACGCGCGCCTCAAAGAGATGTCAGCAAAAGGAGAGGGGCCCGCAAGGGCCGAAGCCTGCCGGGGTTGCGGGCCTGTTCGAAAGAGATACCGCGGCCCCGGAACGTTAAAGGCGAGGAAGGAACATGGATGGTTTTTAGTCAGTAAGAGTCTGACACTCCCTCCCGCTCCGCCCAGAGTGGGGGGGGGGTCATTTGATGATTTCCCATCCTAAAAAAAAAAAAAAAAAAAAGCGCTACCTCGTTGATCTAGTGGTCGCAATCGCGATTTCTGGGATTGAGGTTCTGGGTTCGAATTATTTTTATTCCCCCTATTACATGGCACTTAAACATAAGTGTCAAAACCTTTGGTGATTACGATTGATGCTACGTTATGTTACAACAGAAGGTTATAGATAATAAATTAACAGTCGTAAAATTTATATTCTTTCTTTTCTTTTTTTCGTTTTTTCTTTCTTTTCTTTCTTTTCTTTTTTTTTCTCTCTTGTTTTTAGACTTTCTTTCTTTCTAAACAAAATGTTTCGTACAACTGTTACGTTTGTTGGTTGTTGAATTAAAGACACCGTTGGGAAGACTTGGTTTATTATACAGGACACATAGTAGTCGACATCACAGACGGGGTTCACAATCAGACAGCCATTAGGCAAGTGAAGACAATCATAGACAAGACATAGAAAAGACATAGATAATGATAGTGATGTGTATACTAATTACATACTAATTAGTGATGTTACAACATCCCCCTTGTTGAGTTTAACTTAACCCCTGACAGACAATTATAAACTATGCAAACGACTTAACTTATAAATGACAACATGCTTTGATACTTATAGCTATGTTAAGACTAGACAACATTCTTATTAATACTAAGACTAACATTAGATCTTACTTTAATTATAATTCTAAGTTAATCTATTTCTTCAATTAACCTTCTTGTTGGTTTAACAATACGACCTGACCTTGTTGTGACTTGTGAGGATTTTTGAGAAGAGGCTTGAAGTCTAGACTCCTGTCTGTCACCTTCCTCTCTCCCCTGTGACGAGTTGGATTGCATAGGAGGGTTTGTGAAGTTATCAGAATACTTATGTCTTAAGTGTATTCTGTTTCTCCTATACCTCACACCATAGACATCCTCAACAACATATGACCTATTATTCATCATTCTTTGTTTGACAATAGCTTGCTCCCAGTTACTTTTGGGATTTCTTTTAAAATAGACATGGTCATTATAATGTAACATTGACAAAGACTTTGTATTTCTATCATAATACCTAGATTTGTTACTATTATTTTTCCTGACCGACTCTTTGTAATCCTGAAACGTTACAACCTTTGGTTTCAATTTTTTATATGACACTGGAATGTTATCTCTTAAGTTTCTAGACATTAACAATTGTGCTGGTGATGCTAAATTGTTTTTTGACGTATTTCTGTATTGTAATAAAGCTATATATGGGTCTGTTTTATTTTCTTTACATTTCCTTAGCATGTTCTTTATTATCTTGACAGAAGATTCAGCCTGTCCGTTCGACTGTGAATGATATGGGCTAGTAACTACAAGTTCTATGTCCCATTCTTCTAAAAAGTTTTTAAACTCTATTGACTGGAACGGAGGACCACCATCGGACACCAATGACAATGGTATTTGTACAGGACCGCTCAGTTGAGCCTGGTTCTGCGACGTGTCGCTGATGGCGGGCGTGAATCGTCGACTAGGAGATTATTTGTGGGGCTGAAGATCCCTTGCTTGCAGGGGTGTAGGCAGAAGAGTATAAGCGGGGGAGGGCGCCGGGATTCCTTCTTCTAAATAAAGACTTGGATTTTCATACTGCTTCTTTATTGATGTTCTTCGTACAATGCTGATTTTTGGAATGCCCGACCACCGAAAATGCTCCTTTTTTATAGGCCATATTTTGCACACGGCACTAATCGCCACGCCCCCTGACCAATCAGAGCGCAGGTGCTCTTTTGTATGGGAAACCTAAACTCATGCATTTTCATGTGGTAGGACACCCCTTACAATGTTTATTTACTATTCTATACATAAATATTGCTTAACTCTATTTATTACATAAGTTTCAGTCTTATAATCTTAATTTTACACATAAAAATAATCAATTTTATAAAAACGGCTCTCGTTACAGTAACGTGTTCTAGTACTTAAGCTTTTATTGCCGATGGTACAAGTGGCGCCTCTAGTGGCTGGGATGAACAATCATTTACTTAAAATATTCTAATTATGAGATTGCTAATTAGTCCTATGACTTAGTTGACTAATTAGACTTATATTCTTATAGGGAAAAAATAAATACACATTCTGACACAGTTTTGACTCTTATAGGTCTACGGACTAGGTAATTAAACGCAAAGAAAAAATATGATTTATTTCAAGTTATATACAAACACTATCTTATTGCTAAACACTTATTATTGAACACTTATGTACCTAGGTTATACCTGTGTCGTGCACATTCTCCCGCCGTCGCGAGGCCGCGACTCCGTTGGTAGTACGACGATCTTCCTGGTAGGGCGACGCAGGATGTGGCCGCTGCTGGTGGTGACGTCCACGACTCGAACCTCCCCGTCGGCTCCCGGGTACAGCTGGCTGATGATTCCTCGTGGCCATGTGTTCCGTGGCAGGTTGCTGTCGCAGATGATGACTAGGTCACCCACTTTAGGTTGGCTGCCTGTGCTGGTTGGCTCCCGCCGCTGCTGAAGTAGTGGCAAGTACTCCTTGACCCATCTTCTCCAGAACATGTCGGCCAACACCTGGGCTCGCTTCCATTGCTGGCGAGCTGTGACGTCGCTTTCTTCGAAGTGGCCGGGCACCGGGACGTGGGAATTAGGCCCGATGAGTATGTGGTTCGGCGTCAAGGCTTCTGGCTCTTGGGGGTCGACAGAGACGTGGGTCAGGGGTCGTGAGTTGACCGTGTTCTCGACTTCGACCAGCAGCGTGGACAGCGTCTCGTCGCTCGGGTATCGCTCGTTCAATGTGACGCGCAGGGCTTCTTTTACTGACCGTACCATTCTCTCCCATGTTCCTCCCATGAATGGTGCTGAGGGTGGAATATATCTCCACTTGATGGGGTGGCACGCGGTCTCGTGGTGCATGGCTTCGAGTGCGGCTTCGCAGAGTTCCTTCTCTGCTGCTTTGAAGCATGTGGCGTTGTCGCTCCACATTTCCTTGGGGCAGCCTCGTCTGGCCATGAATCTTCTTAGTGCCGATATCGCTGAGTCGGCGCTCAGCGAGTGTGCGATCTCTATGTGGATCGCCCTGGAGGTCATGCAGGTGAAGAGCGCGCCGTACCTTTTCTCGTGGTGGCGAGCGACTGTTACTTCGATTGGGCCGAAGTAGTCGAGTCCAGTGAATGTGAACGGTCGCGCGTGGTGTGCCAGGCGTGCAGCTGGTAGGTCGCCCGTGAGAGGAACAGCTGGTCGCGCCTTCTTGATGCGGCACGGTAGGCAGCTCTTTATTGTGTTTCTTACTGCCGGACGTAGTTTCAATATCCACAGTCGTTGTCGTAACTCGTTCACGATCATTTCCACACCGCCGTGATGTAGTTTTTCATGTACATAAGCTATGTACAGGCGAGTGTAGGTTTGTTTACCTTCAAATATGGGAGGATTGGAGGTATCTTCTTGTATGTTTTGCGCTGCGTTCACTCGTCCTCTCAGGCGTATGATGCCCTCTTCGTCGATGTACACGCTGAGCTGACATAGACGATCGTTGTTGCTAGGTGGATGACCTCTGGTTATGCGGTCGATCTCAGCTGTGAAGCTCTCCTTTTGACTTGCTTTTATCCACAGGTTTTCCGCCCTTGTTAGGTACGAGGCGGGTATCCCGTGGTAGCGAACGGTGGCGCGGGGCGAGTCGTTTGTCACTCGCGCTGGGGTTGGTTTTTTCTTTGTTTTTCGCCAGTCGGGGTCGTTGACCTTTGTTTTCATCGTGCGTTTTCTTGCAGCTGCGACTATACTTTTGCGGGGTCGGCAGAGTTCGATGAATTGTAACACTCTTGCTGTTGTTCTTATGAGTCGAAGCCACTTGGAGAACTTTTCTATGTGAGGGAGAGGGCTCTGACCTGGGCTGCTCTCCAGCTGTTGTAGGTTGCATTTTTCTTTTTCTTCTCCGGTGTCGTATTTCACCGTTTTTTCTTCCTGGGGCCACTGGGATTCGGGGTTTCGCAGGAATGAGGGTCCTTGAAACCATCTGTGAGTGGCAGTGAAGTTGTCTGGCGTCTCTCGCGTTGCGTCGTCAGCTACGTTGTCTTTTGTTGATAGCCATCGCCACTCGTTTTTCTTTGTTGTTTCTTCTATTTCGGCGAGGCGATGGGCCACGAATGACTTGTAGGTGCGTGGCTCTGATCGGATCCACACTAGTGCTGTGCGTGAGTCGCTCCAGTACGTCTGACTTGCGGCCTCGTACTCGTGCTCTCTTCTGACGGTTTGTGCGAGGCGGGCGCCCAGCAAGGCGGCTTGTAGTTCGAGCCTGGGCATGGACACTGGTTTTAGTGGTGTCACACGGCTCTTGGCTGCCGCTAGGGCTACGTGCACGCTGCCGTCGGCTCTTTCTGTTCTCCAGTACGTGGCGGCGGCGTAGGCTTGCTCGCTCGCGTCGACGAAGGTGTGCAGCTGTCGTGAGATGCTGGGTTCGACGTCATAACACCGTGGGACTCTCAGCTGTTTGATTGTGCTGAGTGACGTCATCCAATTTTTCCATCTTTCTTCCAGCTCTGTTGGTATGGGGTCATCCCAGTCGGTTTTGTAGCTCCAGGTGTCTTGGAATATTCTCTTGGCTGGAGTGGTGATTGGCGATATCAGCCCCAGTGGGTCGAAGAGCGCCATTATAATGCTGAGGGCCTCTCGTTTTGTTGGAGAGCGCTGGTTTTCTCCGACTTCTGCCGGTATCTTGATCGTGTTTGTGTTGAACCCGATGTGATCTTCTTTCACGTACCAGAGTAGCCCGAGCGTTTTCTCGGTTTCGGTGCCACCTAGGCTCACTGTGGCTGACTTGTTTTGTTCTGGTGGGTTGAATTCTTCTATGGTTCTCACGTCGTTTGATGTCCACCCATCTAGCACGAACCCTGCCTTCTTGTGTATGAAATCGACTGTTTTTGTTGTTTCCCTCGCTTCCGTGATAGTGGGGAAGCTTTGTAGGTAGTCGTCCATGTAGTGGTTCTTCTGTATTGCTGCTGCTGCCGCTGGGTAAGTGGATGCAAACTCGCTCGCGTTCTTGTTTTTTATGTAGAGAGCGGTGCATGGTGATGACGTGGATCCGAATATGACCGACGTCATGCGATATTCTTCCGGTTTGCCCTCCCGCCGTTCGCCTCTCCACAGGAATCTGAGAGCGTCTCTGTCTTCTTGTCTGATCTTCACCTGCATAAACATTTCTTTGATGTCTCCACTGACTGCGTATGCGTATTGTCTGAATCGCATAATCACTCCAGGGAGGGACTGTAGGAGGTCCGGCCCTGGGTATAGCATGTCGTTGAGACACATGCCGGTGCCCTTGGCAGACGCGTCGTGAACCAGTCGAGGCGGCTTGTGTGGTTTCGCTGGGTTGATGACCGGGAAGTGGGGCAAGTACCAGGTCTTTCCCTCTGGTGCTGGGACGGGTGCTCGTTCTGCATAACCGGATTTGAATAGGTTATTTATTCTTTCTTCGTATTTTATCTTCAGATCTTGATCTTTGTCTAGTTTTTTCTCTAGGGAACGCAGGCGCCGCTCAGCTTCGTTATAGTTATTTGGTATGTAGAAGTTCTTTTCTTTCCACAGCAGACCGGTTTCAAATCTTCCGTCGGGCAGTCTCTTGCTCGTTTCTTCCAATATCTGTATGGCTCTCTGTTCAGGATCTTCTTTTGGTTTCTTCGGTTCGATGCACAAGGATTCAAGTTTGAAATAATCCTTGATTTTCTCTTCAATCGAAGGCTCCTCTTCTTGGTTTTTTAGTTTTCCACAGAAAGCTACAGTGGCTGATAGTGAGCTGTGACAGCCATGCAGCACCCAACCGAGTTGCGTGAGGGAGGCAACTGGCTGGTTGCGACGTCCGGTGCGTAGTTTTCTTGACACTATGAGGTGCCAGTTATCTTGACCAATTAACAGCTTGGGCGAGGCGTGTTCGTATGTGATCTGATCTTTGATGTCGTTCAGATGCTCGCAGTCTTCCAGGTGGCGGTCGTACACTGTCTCTGGCGTGAAGTTCAATCTCTCAACAGTGCGCGCGGCTTCTATCTTGTATTCTTCCTCTGCGTATTTTCCCTTTATGGCGAGGTTGATGACCTTGCTGGTGTCGTGTCTCATCTCGTTTCCGATGCCTTGGATCCACATAGTGTTGGTGGGTCCGTCGGCTCCGATGACGTCAGCTATCGATGCGTCGACCAGTGTGACTGTGCTGCCTTCGTCTAGTAATGCGTATGTCTCGATGCTGGAGTGCGGCCCCTTTATTATGACGGGCGCAATCTTGAGGTAGGCGCGTCGATGGTCACATGGCTTGGCTGTTGACGTGACTTCTACCGCTGGCGCTGCCGTTTCTTTCTTCGTGGCGTCGCCCGTTGAGTCTTGATTCTTCTCATGATGAAGCAGCTTATGGTGTCTCATGGGGCACCCATGTTTCCCACATGGCGGAGCTCTGCATTGGATGCGGCGATGTTTACTACGTAGGCAGCGGTAGCAGATGTTATTCTTCTTTGCTACCTCCCATCTTGCGTTGGTGTCGAGAGCGACGAACTGCTGGCAGTCAGGTAGTTTGTGGTTTTGTTTACACTGCGGGCAGTTGTCGTCCGATGAAGATCTCTTCTCCGCGGCGAAGGTGCGTTCTGTTCTTTTATTCTTGCGCTCTTTTCCCGTAGTGTCGTCGCTGGTCATCTCTGGTAGCGCGTAGGCGCCACACTTGTCCGCTTCTTCGTTTAGGAACATGGAGACTTTCTTCAACTCTGGTATATCTCCTTTTTTCAGCGCGGCGTAGTCGTACCACTTGTTTTTCAGTATAGGCGTGAGTTTTTCGTTGACTATTCGCGCCATTTCAGGACTGTGTAGGTATTGAGGTTTCTTCAGCGCTTCGATGGTGCCCACTATGTTCGTCACTCGACCGGCGAAGATGCACAGATCTCTTGGGCTGTCTGTGACCCGGTTCAGTGACTTGAGCTTCTCTATTTCGACGTGGATGAGTGCTTCTGGTCTTCCGAATCTTCTCTGTAGGGCATCGATGACGATCTCTGGATCTGGTTGGCTCACTATTAGACAGCCAACCGCTTCTTTCGCTGTTCCCCGTAGACTACGACGTATTCGCGCCAAGTTTTCTGTTCTCGTGAAGTATTTCAATGTTTCTTCGTATGCCGCCTTGAAGCCGAGCCAGTCTGCGCAGCTTCCGTTGAATAGCGGTAGTTCTTGAATGTATTTTGGCGGTTCCCTTGTGCTTCGTACCGCTTGAGAGAGAGCGGCGGCGAGGGTTGACACGTCTATTAATGGTTGACGTGATTCTTCTTTTGTTGGTGTCACTTCGACGGGATCTTCCTGCTTCTTCTCCGCCTCTTGTGATGACTGTGGGTGGCCCGCTTCAGGTTCTTTCAGCCACGTGTTGATGCGGACTGAAGCTAGGTCGTCTTCCCCTTCCTCGTCGTCTTCTGAGGTGTCTTCTTCTGCTTGAAGTCGCTGGACCCGTACTTGTTGTAACTCCATCTCGGCTCTTGTTTGCTCGAGTTTTAATTCAGCGAGTTTTTCTTTCGCTTTGAGCTCCGCTAGTTTCTTTTTATGTGAAACTACGGAACAGCGTGATCGGTTGCCCTTTTTTCGTAACGTGTGCTGCGATGTCTTTTCTTGATGGGACGCGGCACTCGTGTCTTCTGTTCCCGACGTGGTGGCGGTCGAACCGTTTGTTCCGCTGCTGGTGCCCGACGTGTCGGTAGCGGTGTTCGGCGCGTCACTCGTCGAGGGGTTGCCTGATGCGGCCTCTTCTATGGCCGTGGGTGTTCTCAGCTCTTCCAGCCGGCGTTTCGTTCGTTCTCCGTCTTGACTGCGTGTTAGAACCATTTTTCTTGATGCTGGCTGACGATCCGGCTGCGAAGGACCAATAATGTACAGGACCGCTCAGTTGAGCCTGGTTCTGCGACGTGTCGCTGATGGCGGGCGTGAATCGTCGACTAGGAGATTATTTGTGGGGCTGAAGATCCCTTGCTTGCAGGGGTGTAGGCAGAAGAGTATAAGCGGGGGAGGGCGCCGGGATTCCTTCTTCTAAATAAAGACTTGGATTTTCATACTGCTTCTTTATTGATGTTCTTCGTACAATGCTGATTTTTGGAATGCCCGACCACCGAAAATGCTCCTTTTTTATAGGCCATATTTTGCACACGGCACTAATCGCCACGCCCCCTGACCAATCAGAGCGCAGGTGCTCTTTTGTATGGGAAACCTAAACTCATGCATTTTCATGTGGTAGGACACCCCTTACAATGTTTATTTACTATTCTATACATAAATATTGCTTAACTAAATATGTGTGGGGCGTGTGTCGGGAAACTCTCCAATGAATAAGTCCTCTAGGTTACGAAATATATTTCGAAGATTCACAAATTGCATATAAAAAATAATAAAATGGATTTCTTATGAATTAGGTTTAACATATCAGTGTCCGTTCCCACCGAAGTTAGGTAAAGAAAAGGCGATGACAATAGTCTGTGACGTCTGAAGCGCGGTGTCGTAATACGAACGGTCGCTTTGTCGGTACGATGTGCATAGCGTGCAGGTTGGCATCGTAACACCTCCACTGCCAGATAAGCAACTATTTGGTGACCTATACGCCAAAAGTTGCGGCTCTTCTTTCATCTTCCGTCAGTTCAGTATTAGCTGTTTCAGTTGTAATATTTACTGTCGCAGTTCGACGGCGGCGGCGACGAATGAAATACCAAATGCTCAGTGCTCCTGCACCGAATAGTATAAGTAAATAAAATGGAATTGTGGTATGGTACATTCCAGTTGTGTCTAATGTTTCAACAGATATTTCGTGTTGCATGGTAATTTGGTTCTGAATTTTGCGGAGACTACTTAGGTCTGTAGTCTGCAAATGGAAACTGCGTGTCTTTGTCAATATCTCATTGTGCGGTGGAGCCATGAGTTCTAATGGTTGCCCAACTAATTTGTTATCCAAATTGATAATACTGATCTCTGGGGTTCTTGCAACCTTGAGGAACGGTGACCAAAAAGCTTCCTCGTAGCATCTGATATCGTTCTTTTCCACAGGTTAATTTTACTTTTGTACTGTTGGGGAAAGCAATTATGTAGTGGTAGCTGTCTAGCTCAATCAGAGCTTCCCTGGTCAGAGAGATAGGCGTGGTTTTGCACGTTACATCTATCTCCTGAAATTGTATGAGTTTTTGAATACAGTCTTTTTTTTTTGACATAATCTGGTGGACGATCTTCTGCTCGCATAGGTGCCAAGAGTTGACCTTCGGGCATTCAGCCTCTATATACACAAATTCCTGAGAATTGGATGCTATATAGGGTGCAGGTGGTACTATAATAACGCTATTGTTATTTGGAACGGGGCACAATTCATATAACTGGTACTCAGTAGTAAATGTAATAAGAAACTTTATGACTACTACAACTGTGGACTCGGTAAAAAATGAAGCTAAGTTAAGGATTTCGTAATAATTTCTAATATCTAAGTCAATGATTTCGTTGGAACTATATATATGTTTTAGTTGGCTTATCATATTTTTAAGATCTTTGACAGAAAGTACGGAATGATGAACTGATTTGTCTTGACTAAAGGCTAATATATTTTCTATTCTATTAATTTCACTAAGTAGTTCTTGTACATTTTCGGTCAAAATCGCGAAAAGCTGCACAAGATGAGCGTAATGAATTATTCGCTCGTTATCATTATTAGTCATATTCATGACATAAGAAAGAGCTTTTTCCAATTTTCTCTGATTAATTGAAAGATTGCGGATTACCTGGTTTTGCTGAATTGTCATTTCTTTGGTGGTCTTTTTAACCGTGATTTAGCGACCGGACCACGACCTTTTGCGGTGTAAATGTGTATAGGTAAGTTCTTAAGTACTTTGTCCTGAATAAATCGAGGTGCCAATTTTTGTCTACTTGCCATTGGATTTCGTATATGTATGACTTGATCTTGTTGACAATCTAAAACAGGTTCCCTATCGGCGTTACGCCGTGTCATTATATCTATACGATCGGATAGTGCAGAGTCATAAATAATTTTATACACCGTTTCCATTCTGCTACGATGTTCTTGGATATAAGTTTGAAGATATCGGTTCGTCAAATTTAAATCAATAGGATTTCGAGGATCAAAATGTCCAGAAATTACATCAAACGGTCTACACTTGGTTAAGCTGTGGATAGAACTATTGTAGGCGATTAACGCGTACGGTATAAGACTTCGAGTGGGCTCGTTTTTATGCTGAATTTTAAATAATCGTAAGTGTTCTAAAAGCGTACTGTGGAAACGTTCTATGATACCGTTTTCATTTGGTGCATATGCACTAGTCATATGGTGTTCTATTTTATGCAAACGGAGAAATTCTGACACTACTTGATTACTAAATTCGGTACCTTGATCCGTCGTTAAATTTAAAGGAAACCCATAATGAGTACTGTAAGTTAAAAGAGCTTTTATTATATTAGGTGCAGTACAATCTGGTAAAAGATATGCCTGAGCGTATTTAGAAAATGAGTCTATGATAGTCAAGTATTTGTCATGGTCAATAGTCAGAACGTCTGCGTGTGCTAATTCAAACGGTTGAGTTGATGGAGGTACAACTCTGAACTGCTGACGGATCGGATTTCGGTCATATTTCGCACATCTGCATATATTACATTCGTTTATAAATTTAGTAATATCAGTTTTAATTTTCGGCCAAAAGTAACGTTGTGACAGCGAAAGGTAGGTTTCGTTGATTCCGCGATGATTGGTCTTGCCTTCGTGGTACTTTTTTATTATATCAAGTTGATTTGACTGATCATTAACATTTATTACCTCATATTTGACTAAAACTAAGTTCATCGACGAATTTTCAAAAGTTTCCTGTAAAATCGGTATTATACTCAGCATTCTTTCGATAGGATTTACAAGAATCGCTGTCCGGAATTTTGGATCGACGTGAGACTTTACAGCGTTAATAAGACTGCCTTCAATGCTATGTTCGTTAATGTCTACAGTAACTTTTTGAAAGGACTGAAAAGGTTGGGTTGTGGTTGGTCTACTTTTAGGGTTACCATTTATTATATTTATAACTAACTGCCTCTTAAATTTATTTAAAGGTTCGTCCGATATCGGTATTTCCAGAACAGGGTTTTCTAAACTTGTGTGTATGGTTTCAATATTTGGGGAGGCTGCACTTTCTTGATGCTGCGGGTCATTTGATCCTCCATCAAAAACTGAGGGAGCCGTGAGGGTTGATGACGAATGTATCGGGCTGTTTCCTTCAGCAGTTAATGTAGAAGATGTATTCGAGTGTGCCGTTTCAGAATGATTAACGCACAAGGACAAAGTTTCATTTTGGTTGATTTGAATACGTGACAGAGCATCCGCATTAGTATTGGTTTTACCTTTTTTATGGACAATGGTATAATCATATTCTGCTAACCTTAGTCGCCATCTCGTGAGACGTGATCCTGGTTCTTTAAGATTCATAAGCCAAATTAAGGGTTTGTGATCCGTTATTATTTTAAATTCTCTACCGAAAAGGTAAGGCCTGAAATATTTTGTAGCCCAGACTATTGCGAGTAACTCTTTCTCGATCGTAGAGTAATTAATTTCGCTATCATTCAAAGTTCTAGACGCGTAGGCTATGGGTTTGTCAGAACCGATAGGTCCTTGAGAAAGTATTGCTCCCAAAGCCACGTTTGAGGCGTCTGTGGTTAAAATAAATTCTTTGCTAAAATCTGGATATGTTAGAATGGGGTCGTTTGTAAGAAGAGTTTTACAGTGTTCAAAGCAGGACAAGTACTCGGGAGTCAAATTAATTTTAGCACCTTTTTTTAGACATGACGTAAACGGTTTAGTGACACGTGCGAAATTTGGTATAAAACGTCTGTAGTAACCAAGTAAACCCAAAAATGCCTTAATCTGTTTAGGGGTTTTCGGAATAGGATAATTTACAATAGCTGATATTTTATCCGGATTTGGCTTTACACCATCTGTGGTAATTATATGACCAAGATAGGGTGTTTCATGTTTGAGAAATTCCGACTTATCCATCTGAATTTTTAAGTTTGAATGTCTAAGACGTTCAAATATGGCGCGTAAATTAACGATATGTTCTTGCAAGGACGTTGAAAATACCAAAATATCGTCCATGTATGTGGTACAATTTGGCAATCCGCGAAGGACATTGTCCATCACACGTTGAAACGTAGCCGGAGAATTTTTTAATCCCATGGGCATTCTAACATATTCAAAATGCCCTTGCTCTACACTAAATGCTGTTTTTGGAATATCGGACGGATTTAGTTGAATTTGTAGAAATCCGGATTTTAAATCTAATGTTGAAAAGTATAAACATCTGCCTAACTTATCTAAGATATCATTAATGTTCGGGATCGGATATTTATCATTGATCGTTTTTGCATTGAGTTGGCGGAAATCAATGACTAAGCGCCATTTGACTTTACCAGATGCGTCGCTTTTTTTTGGTACTATCCATAATGGCGCGTTCCAAGGCGATGAAGATGGTTGAATAATACCTTGGTGTAACATAGATTCTATTTGAGTTTGTACTTCTTTCTTATGTACGTAAGGGTATCTGTAACTTTTACTGTATACCGGGCTATCGTCTGTGGTTCTGATATGATGTTTGATTTCATTGCTAAAGGTTAGTGGCTCATTTTCGATATAAAATACGTCGGAATATTCTTTGCAAAGGTTTATTAAATTGGCTGTCTCTTCTGCATTTAAATGTTCTATGCGCAGGTGCGATAATACTTGCTGAGTTCGCATCTCGGTATTCACGGTCGTATCTACTCGAGTTACTGGCATTGTTTGTTCGTTATAAATATGTGCAAAGATAGGTTTTGTTATAGAAATTACAATATCATTATCCGTGGGATTTGAAATTTGTACATTAGTATGATTATTTTCGGCGGATGTTAAGCATTCGCTGATGAAGCAAGCAGAAATTGATTGTTCTTCAATGTAAATGTCTCCTTGCGCAATATTAGTAGGTACCTTGATTAACTGAGTAGTTTGTGCAGGTATGGTGATTTGATAAGAATTTAAGCATTCAGGATTATATAAAGCTATTGGAAGTTGAGCAAATTTAGTTTCTAACGTATGCGTAGCAAGGTCGATTTTTGCATTCCATTTTTTTAATTGTTCGCAACCTATCAACCCATCGAAGAAATTATGAAATCTATATAAGTATAATTTTATCGGCATACGATCTTTAACTTCATCGAAACAGGGCACAGTTAGTGAGTAGTAATTTTGGGTCGTCACGTGGGTATTTGTGACCAAAAAGGGGTCATAGACAAGAGGGATATGCGAGTAAAATTTTTCGTACGCTTCCGGGCTTATAAAGGACTCATTTGCGCCTGTATCGATTAAAAGTTTGATTGGTGGATTATTTATTTGAATATAAGGTAAATGGCGTTTATCGTGCAAATTTAATTCTATTTGAGGGTGTTGTCCTCCGAGGTTGGATAAAAATTTGAACTTTGAAGGTTATGTCCATCTTCAAACAGTAGATTTTCAACGTCAAGGTCGGTCAAAAATGTGTTAGGGTTACTTGTATCTGTATTAGGAACATCAGTGTTCTGGATATTGAAATCATAGTAGCAATAATTTTCGTTAAACGATTCGTTAAAGTTCGCTTCTTTAATTTGAGGATCATTGTTCACATTCAGCGCCAAACTGCGTCTACCATTATAGTTCGTGGGTGGCAAAGTACGCGCAGTGGGGTAACTAATGCCACTCATAGGTTTTGGATAATTATTCTGAGGTGCTTGGCGTAGTGGGATTCGAAAGCCAGTTGACATGTTGGTAGGGGGGGCTCCGAACATTTGTTGAGTATTTGTAGGTCTCGGGTAGGGTTGTCTGAACTGATCTTGTCGTGCAAGTTGCGGATGATATTGTGGTGGGTATTGAGATCCAAAAGGCTGTATTTGAGGTCTCGAGTATGTTTGAAATGTTGGATTTTGATTTGTTGGCCTAATCGAACGAAAATTAGGGTGTAACCAAGAGGTAGAAGGATTAACCTGCTCATTTTGAGGTTTTTCTTTTGCTGGTACTGACTTGTTTCGTTTTTGGAGATATAGTATATTTAATTCGTCTTGAGCGTATTCAAGAGCGCTTTCAAGAGTTGAAGGTCTCATGCATCTTATCCTCGATCCTAGTGGTTCTTCTAAGCCTTTCAAAAAGCTCTGTAAAGCTAGTTTTTTATAAAGAGTTCGTTTGGATTCTATGGTAGTTTGTATCGATTCATGTAATTCGACGTACGTCATAATTGTGCATAACAAGTGTTGAACTTTTTCGTAAAAAACTTGTATCGAATTGGTTCCTTGAACTAAGAGAGAGAGATCAGTGTACAACGACGATTCATCTCTGTGATCCGAAAATGTATTAATTAAGGTTGATCTTATACCATTCCAGTCACTTGGAATTCCGTTAGTTGCCAAAGTACGTGCAGCATTACCAGTAATCTTGTTTAAAATTCCATTGATCAAAGATAAGTTTGAAAGCTGACGTCCAGGTTCTGGACTGACATAAGTGAGCACTAATTGATCGCACAAGTTCAAAAACCTACTTAAAACATTTGGATTTCCGTCAAATTCCGGAACCAGTCTAAGTGATCTATAAATCTTATCTGATAAATCTATTTGATTCATGTCGAGTGTAGAACTACTACTCGATTCTGTCATGGTTTCTAAATTTTCTATTATGTCTTCTAAATTACGAAATGCGTCACTTCGCGCGATGCGGAGTTGACTGCGCCTACTAAAACTAAGGTCCCTATTACTACGTGGGTGAAAAATTTTGGCAAATTACAGTACCACTTGCGTTAGAAATATAGCAACCAATAATAGGACTTATGTACTTACATGAGTAGCATTGCTTGCGAGCGTTGTTCAATCGATTTCTTGATGTCCCAATCTCCACAGCAACAGCTTCCTTGACAGGCCTCCAATAGGTTCTTCGTCTAGACAGTTGATGCGGCGTTTTCCTGATTTTTAGGTATTTCACATCTCCACACCTTAAGTCTGTAACGAGCACCGGCTGCGCCAAATATGTGTGGGGCGTGTGTCGGGAAACTCTCCAATGAATAAGTCCTCTAGGTTACGAAATATATTTCGAAGATTCACAAATTGCATATAAAAAATAATAAAATGGATTTCTTATGAATTAGGTTTAACATATCAGTGTCCGTTCCCACCGAAGTTAGGTAAAGAAAAGGCGATGACAATAGTCTGTGACGTCTGAAGCGCGGTGTCGTAATACGAACGGTCGCTTTGTCGGTACGATGTGCATAGCGTGCAGGTTGGCATCGTAACAAACTCTATTTATTACATAAGTTTCAGTCTTATAATCTTAATTTTACACATAAAAATAATCAATTTTATAAAAACGGCTCTCGTTACAGTAACGTGTTCTAGTACTTAAGCTTTTATTGCCGATGGTACAAGTGGCGCCTCTAGTGGCTGGGATGAACAATCATTTACTTAAAATATTCTAATTATGAGATTGCTAATTAGTCCTATGACTTAGTTGACTAATTAGACTTATATTCTTATAGGGAAAAAATAAATACACATTCTGACACAGTTTTGACTCTTATAGGTCTACGGACTAGGTAATTAAACGCAAAGAAAAAATATGATTTATTTCAAGTTATATACAAACACTATCTTATTGCTAAACACTTATTATTGAACACTTATGTACCTAGGTTATACCTGTGTCGTGCACAGTATTCCATGACGTGCAAAAATTGATTTTAAATGAATTATTACATTTTGAGATGTGCTGTTTTTATTTAATAATGCAATCTCTATGTATTTTGAGTAATAATCTGTGACTATTAGATAAACTAAATTATCAAAATGCATTAAATCAATACCGACTTGTTGCCATGGATATTTACATATTTCAAAATTTTGTAGTGGTTCCTTTTGGTTACATGGCTTGAATTTTGCACATATAAGACATTGTTCTACTAAATTCTTAATACTACTAGACATATTTGGCCAATACAAAGATTCTTTAGCTAAAGTTAAGCATTTATTTATACCTTGGTGACCTTTGTGAATTTTTTCTAACATTTCACTATACATAGACTGTGGTACTATTAATTTTGAACCTTTGAATACTAAATCTTTAATGACATGGATTTCTCCTTGAATGTTCCAAAATGGTTTTACCAGTGGACTGACATTATTTTTGTTTTTTGGCCAACCTTCATAATAATACTTGATTAATAATTGCAAGGACTCATCAGTTTTGGTTTCCTGTGCCAATTTCTTGCTATATTCATCTGTGATTGCTAAATTAGCATACATAATATTGACATGACATGACATTTCTGACTCATTTTCAGGTGTATAATGGTCTTTTAAAGCGGCTCTTGACAAAGTGTCTGATATAAACATTTCTTTACCTGGGACATGTATAACTTCCAAATCATATTTTTGTAAAGTTAACATCATACGCTGTAATCTAGCGGGGACATCATGTAAAGGTTTTTTAAATAAATAGACTAAAGGTTTATGATCAGTGTGCACTATGACTCTATTACCATATACATATTGGTGGAACTTTTCACAACCAAATTGAATAGCTAGCAGCTCTTTTTCTATTTGAGCATATCTTTCCTGGGTTTGTGTTAAGGTTTTTGAACTATATGCTATAGGCTTGTTTGCTTGTAATATGACTGCACCTAAAGCTGACTTTGATGAATCGACTGACAAGACTAATGGAATTTTGGTATTGTAATGAGCTAAAACTGGTGAGTTTGTAATCTCATCTTTTAATTTATTAAGACTTTGACTATGATTCTCATCCCAAGTCCAGACTGACTCTTTTTTCAAAAGATTTCTTAATATTTGAGTTTTTTCTGACAGGTTACTTATAAAAGGTCCTAAATAATTAATCATACCTAATATTCTCTGTAACTCTTTGACATTTTTTGGTGTGGGCATATTGACAATGGCTTTGACTTTCACTTTGTCTGCCCTGGCACCATCTTTACTAAAGATATAACCCAAGAAACATACTTCTGAGACTAAAAATTTACATTTTGACTTATTAAATTTTAAATTGACTTGACGTGCTCTCTGCATGACTTTATGTAATCTTTCATTATGAACAGATTCATTTGGGCCATAGACTAATATATCATCAATGAATATTAAGACTCCTTCAATATCACCAAATAAATTCATCATAACTCTTTGAAAAATTTCTGACGAAGCATTTATTCCATACGGTAATCTTAAATACTTATATCTGCCAAATGGTGTTTGAAAAGTACACAATTCTGAACTATATTCATCTAGACGTATCATCCAAAATCCAGAAAAAGCATCTAAATGAGAAAAACATACAGCACCTTCAAGCTGTGACCTAATTTCATCAATTGACTTGAGTGGATAGAATTCCCTCATGATATTTTTATTTAGATTCCTAGGATCTAGACATATTCTCAACTGACCTGTGCTTTTTACAGTAACGACAACTGAATTAACCCACTCAGTAGGTTTTGTGACCTTCTCAATAACATTCATCTTCTCCATGCGATCCAACTCTTCACGTAATTTCCCTTGTAACGCGAATGGAACTCTCCTGGGCGGATCAACGCATGGTACTGCTTCAGGCTTGAGTTTAAGATGACAGACTGGAGGTAGACACCCAAGACCCTGAAAGACATCATTATATTGTGTAAGGATTTGTTTACAAAAATCTTGTTTTGTTACTGAAAATACACGTTTTATTATACCTAACTTTTCACAAGTTGGTAGACCAAGAACATTTGGACAATCTAAGTTTGCTACTATGAATGTTATACATTCGACGACGTTATTATTGTTTATACACAAATTGCAATTTAAGCTGACTTTGCCTAAAATCGGAATGGATTTTCCACCAAATCCTGTGACGTTTATTTGACATTTGACAAGCAATACTTTTGACAGATTGTTTTGACGTTTAATGTTATTGTATGTTTCTTTTGACATAATGTTGACATCTGCACCTGAGTCTATGATGCATTTAATTTGTTTATTACCCATTAATAAATTTATTTCCCAAGACTGCTTAGAATAACTACTTTCCAAAGTGTTGATTCTATGTTGATTATGACTGTTTGTATGTGACTGTGAATACTGACTATTTATATGTGACTGTGAATACTGACTTTGAGTATGACTATTTGTATGTGACTGTAAATACTGATGACTGTTTTTGTGGTGATAATATTGTATTTTGTTGTGAGATCCCTCAGACTTGTGACCATTTTCATCTTTGAGATGTAAACACGGACACTGACATTTTATATTTTGACTATTTGATTGGGGAGTGAATCTCTCAGACGTGTGATTGTTTTCATCACTGAGATGTTGATATTTTTCAATGCATCTCTCAGACATATCACCATTTTCTTCACAGAGATAATGGGAATAGGGACGTTGACTTTGGGATTGGATAAATCTCTCAGACATGTGACTGTTTTCATCACTGAGATGTTGATTATTTTTATCACACCTCTCAGACATATCACAATTTTCATCACAGAGATGATGATGTGAATAAGGACGTTGACTTTTGGACTTTTGACTATTTGAGTCTCCGTGAGATCTCTTTGACTTGTCACTGTTCTCATCATTGGGATACGGTGACTGCCTCGTCTGTGATGTCCCTACTATGTATGCCTGTGTGATGTGACCGTTTGACTGACTGACTGGTGACTTTACTGTGTGTGCCTGTTCGGTGTGACTGTTTGACTGACTGCTTTGTAAATGACTTTTATGACTTTGACTCGACTTTGACTGACTGTTCAACATTCCAACAAAATATTCTTGACTACTATCTGAATTAAACGATTGCAACTGACTGACTTTTTTATTTTTAAAGCAATATTTAGCAAAATGACCAAAAGATTTACATGACCTGCATTGCATGCCTTTTGCTGGGCACTTGTAGCGATGTGACTGCCCACAGCGGCTGCATGTCTTCGAGTTGCTGGTGTGGTCGCTGTTTGAAGCTGGACCACGACTGCTCGAAGCTGACTGGCGTTTGCTCGAAGCTGATTTGCGACTGGAAGCTCGCTGTCGGCTTTCACCTCGACCACGGCTCCTTCGACTGAGATGCATGACGTTTTCACTGGCGACGCCGCTCTCTTTGACAATTTTCTCGGCATCCTGCTGTGCGACTATGAGTGTCATCGCCAGCTCTTGCATTCTCTGATATGTCAAATCCGGTTCTTGCAATAACCTCTGACGTACATGTGACAAATCAATATTTAGGTTTGCAATAAAAATATCTTTGATGAGCGATTCCCTGAGCGTGCCAAACTCACATTCCCTGCTCTTCGTTTCCAAATCCGTGAGGAAATCATGGATGCTTTCTGATTTTTGTTGCTTCCATGTGAAGAATAGGTATCTGCACATCGTCACGTTTCTCCTCGGCTCGAAGAAATTGTCGAATTTAGACTTGACCTCGTGCTCGAATCAATTTTCAGGTTGAACGTGTTGAATATATTGAGACGATTCCGATTCCTCCGATTAAGTGTGGCTGTGTGGTGTGGTTTGAGGGCGTGGGTTCGAATCCCACTTCTGACACCATGTTACGTTTGTTGGTTGTTGAATAAAAGACACCGTTGGGAAGACTTGGTTTATTATACAGGACACATAGTAGTCGACATCACAGACGGGGTTCACAATCAGACAGCCATTAGGCAAGTGAAGACAATCATAGACAAGACATAGAAAAGACATAGATAATGATAGTGATGTGTATACTAATTACATACTAATTAGTGATGTTACAACACAACGACTTCCAAAACGTTTTTAATTTTTTCTCAACTTCATCCAATGCAGATTAAATTTTTCACAAACAAAATATCCCTTCGTCCAGGTCCTCAGTAGTTGCCAAACAAAGGTAAACAGATAGTCGTTACGTCTAAATACCGAACTATGACAAGGTTAAATGACTGATTGACAATGCCTACAGATTTCCTTGAATTTTGCCCATGTTTTCATATACCTAAACTACGAGCAGAAACGCACAAGCAACGAAAGCTCAACCGTTTATTCACGAAAGTACTTCGTTTTTATATATCACCGACCACGTGAAAGTATTATTCGGATGGCCAATAGTGCCGTAAAGTTTTGGATGGCGACCGCGAACCGGAAGACGATGCGTTGGAAGACCTCCCACTAGGTGGACAGATGACTTGGTGAAGGTTGCGGGAATCCGTTGAATGCGAGTCCCGTAACCCGTCAATGCTTTCGGTTGAAATGATGAAGATGATTAGGAAAGTGGTATCCTATTAATACTATAACCCGAAAGTTTGTGAGTGTGAGTGTTTCTCTCACGCAAAAACTACTCAAAGGATCTGGATGAAATTTAGCACACATATAGTTTATAAACTGGATTAACGTAGGCATAGGATACTTTTTATCCCGATAGTAAGAACTCAAACTCCATGCGAGCGAAGCCGCGGGCACAATCTAGTCGGATATAATTTAACAATTTTCTCCAAACATATGTTGGTTATTGTGGTCGATTCAAATGTAGTACTAATGAAGTTACTGCTAGCACACTGACTCCATTAGGGACTTTTCAAAACGTTCAGCAGCAACACAAACGTTTATTTCATGGGTTATTGATTCTCTAACGGCTGTATCAAATGAGAATCAGTACTGGTTGAGTGAGCCATTTGTACGAATAATTGTGTGCTCCAAATATAGAATGAACTGTAATGAACACATTATTGTGTCGTTAGACGCTTGGATGTACAAGTGGCCTGTTTGTAAACAGCCGGTTGTAATTCCGGTTCAGTATGGTAATATTGTGAAGTTGTAGAGAATTATTGTCCTCTATGTTTATCGTTGCAAGGAAATATACAGAGAGATTGGTAATTGGGTGCAGGCCTTGAAATGGGTGATACTAGACCTTATTTGCGACAATTTTGACCCTGATAACTGGGGGCCCAAATTGGGGGGTTTCTGAGAAATCGAACTTTTAAAAATTTCTTTGATTTTTTCCACCTCTACACCACAAAGTGCTGATTGTGAAAAATCCACGCCGTTCAGGATGTTAAACTGTTACTTTTCTAATAACTCATGAACTGAAACGAAACAAAAATCTATTTGTCAAAAAACCAAGGTTATGTTCTAAAAATTAATTGAAACTTGAGTTGTTTATCGACGCGGGTTTCTCAAAATAAATGTATGACACCTGTCGTAATAATTACAGAACCAACTTTCTTGTCTAACTAGCTTTCCAAAATGGTGCCACAGTACCCTCTTTTAGTAAATAAATGACCTGAAAACAACGGTTGTTTCTGAGAAGGTAGTATTTTAATAAAACTGGGTGGTATTGTCGATGCACGTCTTTCTTTTTGCAGATTTTCTTGTTATCACCACATGATGTTAGCTGTTTGACTTAATGCGCCGGGTCCTGATCGATCAGATCAGATAAAATCTGTCTCTGTTTGGTGAATTTTAACATATCCTCTCAAACAGGCAAAACAGTCGTTTTCTTTTGTTGGAACATCATTTAAGCAGGATCAGGGCCGGCAGAGTGAGGAGCTCGTAGCTAAATAATAACAGCCACTCGGGTCGATGTTTAGGTTAAGCCGTGCTTGCCTAGTTTGGTCGGTGGATGGGTGACCACCCTTACATACCGAGGCGCCACGGCGCCGGCGTCCTCACCTTCCGCCTGACGCAGGTCCTCACCGGACACGGATGCTTCGGGAGGTACCTGCACCGAATCGGGCGGGAGGAAACGCCCGGGTGTCTCCACTGCGAGGATCGACCGGAGGACACGGTGGAGCACACGGTGGAAGTCTGCCCTGCGTGGGCGGAGCACTGCCGTGTCCTCGTAGCGGCGATCGGCGGCGGCGACCTCTCGCGTCCGGCCCTGGTTCAATCCATGGTCCGGAGCGAGACAGAATGGGAAGCTGTCACCTCCTTCTGCGAAGCAGTCATGCTAGCGAAGGAGGTGGCGGAACGAGAGAGGGAAAGAGCCTCTCTTCCCGGCCGCCGCGGGAGACGCACCGGGCGTCGGGGGCCACGTGGTGGCTACCGGCCACCGTAGATGCGGGCCTGTGGACGGTTGGCTATGGGCTAGCTAGCCGTCCGTCCGTCTAACGACGACAGGCCGTGTCGACGGCGCGTTCGTGTTCCACGCGCGCCTCAAAGAGATGTCAGCATTAGGGGAGGGGCCCGCAAGGGCCGAAGCCTCCCGGGGTTGCGGGCCTGTTCGAAAGAGATACCGCGGCCCCGGAATATAAAGGGCGAGGAAGGAACATGGATGGATTTTAGTCAGTAAAAGTCTGACACTCCCTCCCGCTCCGCCCAGAGTGGGAGAAGTCATTTGATGATTTCCCATCCTAAAAAAAAAAGGCCTGTGGGTGGAACACACTAAAAAGAAGAAAAAGCAAGTGACTGGAGAACGGAAGGTCTTAATTTCATATGCTGACTTTTGAAATAAAAACTTCTATTGGCGCGATGATCACCGTCACCTGACGCTTCGTAGCACTCGTAGCCGATCCGCTACGGCGTAGCACCACTTAGGCGTGCGCGGAGTACAACCCATAGCAGATGTAGATTACTTAGTTTTCATTTCTACGAGTATCGACATTCCCCAAAGACTGTCCCGTTTTTTTTTCACTAAATCTTTCAATGAAGAGAATTTCACTTTTCACAAAAAGAAAGAAAGAAAAGGCATTTATTATTTAAAACTTACTAAGAAAAAATAAACAGAAAAAATATATATTTATAGAAATTAAAAGAAACGAAACTCGTTCTGTACGAGGCCAAAAGGCTCCTATCTCAGCATGGTGCTGTAACATAAAAAAAAAGTCACAGCGCTGGTATTCTGATACTAGAACGTATAACTATATTCTACAACAAGTTGCAATTTATAATACGTTGTCACTTGATATTATAAGGGGACTTGGTTAACATGTTTATTCTGCACAAAGTTAGTATACTAAAGTCAATTTTGGTATTATCCCTGTATTACGTTGTCGTTGTTTATTAAGTACAACACAAACTAACTTTACGCGACCCTCCGCGTTATGCAACCTTAGACACTCCGCGTACGTCGATGAACACTTTCATCTTTCATAAAAACTAAACTCGTGCACTGAAATTGAATAAGCCATTTTCATAAAGATAGAAATCGAATTTAGCTGCTTTTTTCATGTCTACCCGAAGATTTTGGGGTGGGTAACTTTTTGGCTCCCAAGAGTAAACCAACCGTTCTGAATGGCCGCGACTTTTTTCGGGATTCCCTTTTCTTGCCACAAAGAAAGTCAGATTCACTTAACGAACGGCCTTTTAAGAGAGAAACTTCTTTGAAGCTTATTAAAGAATCGTTTCGCAGGATTAGAACCCTTGAGGCGAAGGTACCTAAAGTTGCATAATATAATAATATGAATATTTTTAATAATCTACTAAAACTGACTAAAGCGAGAGAAACGATTTTTATTCACTGAAATAAAATTGTATAGAGAGAGGCGGTGAGGTTTTCGATTTAATGAACCCTCGTAACCTAAAATATTTTTTTAAAGATAACATATTCGGAACATAAAAAAACTCATGTAAAATACCTGGCAAATACTTCAAATAATTTTCTATGCGCCATTTTTTGGTGAAGTCCGACGATAACATACTACTACTAGCCTATATTAGAGTTGTAATAATTATCATAAGGTTTCTCGTATTTCGGACTATTTGTATGTATTTTAATATATATTAGTTTATTTTATATGCTTATTTATGTATTAGTATGTAGGTACCCATTTATGTGTTTGATTTTATTCTTGTAAAATGGCATGTTTATTTTTATTATTATTGTACTTTATCACAATGCTGTCTTATTTGACCCAATGGTTGACTGGTAGAGAATGCCTTGTGGCATTAAGTCCGCCTATGTACCACTATTGTACATGAAGTTTAAATAAATAAATAAATAAATAATAACATCGCGAGGTTAAACTGGGCCCAGCCCGCAGGGCCCCTGGCTGAATCGTTTCAAAGCGCTTTCTTCTCACGCTCAACCTACTCAGCTATCACTTTTTCCAGCAGAATTCGCCTGCTGAAAACCTTATTTATAATATAATATAAACTTTACTTATAATTTCCTTTAGGAGTATCAATACAACTTTGCTTTTTTTTAAACACATAGATATTATTATTGCTACTCTGTATACCGCGATTACCGACTCCGTTTAGTGAAAACGAAAAAAAGCAAAGCGACATGAGTGTCGTTATTAGGTCAAGTCTAAATTGGTCGGATTTATAGTTTATCTAGCAAGGAAGAATGTAGGCAAAGTGAAAATCCGATTTAACTCGCTTTTACCTGGCCGCAATCGGCGTCTAGATTCGATTCCCCGGCACCCTGAATGGAAATTGGATTTGCAGTTCTGCAGAGCTATGCATTATGTACTCCTGTAGATACTTTTCAAATTATCTGCGCTAACTTGAAAGAGAATTTACAGAAATATATGTTTTTTATTCCTGAAATCGTTCAAGATTGCTAATATTAGGTATTAGTGGCTTGTTTGGTGGTATGATATGTTGTGTTATGTATTAAAAAGACTAATTGGCTACTTCCGTATTTTATACTTTCTTAAGAAATGAGGTTGTATTGAAAAAGAAATACCCAGAACTACCGATTTTTTTCTATTAAAAGACAAATGTCTTTACACCAACTTCTTTTTTTGTAAGTAGAAAGACAAAGAGATCATCGCATTTAGGACAAGTTTGTTTATTTAAATTCGTTTCTTTTCCCTTAAATAGTTATATTCTTATTTGATGAGAAACAAGCTTCTAAGGCGCTGTGGGACTGTTAAATTCAAGTACACCAACGTTTTTTCTTACTTACGTATGTATTACGTCTTGACAAAATAGTACAAAATACAAGGGTTGCCCAAATAAACAATGTAAATCACCTGGGGATCTGCGCATGCTTGAGTAAGAATGTTCATATTCTTAAACTACACAGGTATACAAAACAAAGAAAGGTAGGAAACTATATGGATATGTACAGTCAGCAAAACAGTTAGGTTTACAGGCTAGCAATCTTCTTATTACTATTATAAATGGAAAAGGGTTATAATCAATCTGTTTGCAATTTCATCCAAATCCTTTCAGTAGTTTCTGCGTGAAAGATTAACAAAAATCGATCAATACATACTTTTACATTTATAATAGTCGTAAGAAGATTGCTTGCCTGCATACCTAACTCTTTTGCTGACTGTACGAATGTGCGTATACATGTAAACTCGAGACCTAACCTATTTGGTCCTATTTGGTTCACGAATAGTATTACATCCTAAACGTGTTGAAGTTGAATTGAAGAATTTTCTAGCCTATCTATTTATCCGTGAAGCTCGTCGTTCAATAAAAACAGCTGGTTGGGTCACTCTTTAAGTTAAGCCTCTAGGTTGGTCCATTTAAGTTAAGACACTGTCATTTGTAGATATTTGAGAGTCCTTACAAATAGTCACTGGTCCGAAAGTCTTAATAAGGGCTATCGTATTACCCAGTACTGACTGGGTTGTGGAGGTCGGATAAGCTTTATATTACACATATATTTTAATTTTGTGTGCAATAAAGAAGAATAATAAGAATAGGTAGTCGCTCCATCTAATATACTGGTATTCAAGCCAAATCGGTTTAGACTGGTAGCTAACCCCAACATAGTTGGGAACAGGCTAAGCAGATGATGTCTGTATATTCATCTACGTATTGTAGGTATACAATATCAAAACACTTAGCAATATTCAAAAGTGTTTTTTTTCTACAGTTCATTACAATTTTATGTTTTTAGGATCATGTTATTTTGGAACCCATATTATTCATGATCATCAGCTTATTAATGTTCCCACTGCTGGGACAGGCCTCCTCTCATGATGGGGATTGGGCTATAATCCACCACGCGGGCCCAGTGCGGATTGGTAGATGTCACATGTCTTAGAATTTTTGGTTCTAGGACATGCCGATGTTTTCCTTCACCGTTTTGAGAGCAGCGGCGATGGACCAAATTACACAAAGTATTGTGCCTGCCTGGGTTCGAACCCACGACTTACTGCTCGTAAGTCGGGACCGCCACTGCTGGGCCACCGCTGCTTTCCCACGCCAACCCACCCACCCATATTATTATTAAGTAGGTATCTAAAAGTTGCAATAGAAATTCAAAAATCACTTTTACTAGAGCGCAATTACAAATACACTACTGGTGCCATGCGGTTTTCCTTGCCTTTCTGAGTTTTTTTTTATTTGCTCGGCTCCTAAAGGTTGTAGCGCAAAGTGAAGTTTATCTTCCCCAAGAATTGGGTTATCAAATACAAAAAGTATTTTCATTTCCGAGTAACAAACAAACTTTTCAGCTTGTCTATATTCGTACTCGTGACTCTACCTACATCATTTCGGGGTTTTGTTCACTGTTCTTCCGGGATTTGACAAACACGTTACCGTCCATTTTCCTCTGTTTGCGACTGACATTAGCTCTGGTAGTCCGTGCGTGACTAATTAAAAAAAAATCTGTTTCGAACATTGGGTCCGTGGCTAGAACTACTCGTAAATTTCAGAACTGGTACAATTATGAAATATTTCAATTTACTGACATAAAGTTACAATAATTATAAATAAGTAATTTATTTCTTCAATTTTAACGAAAATGTGACCACATTTCTGTGAGAAATTGTTTTGGATTCAGTATAAAATGTTATTACAAAAATATTGAATTCAACTTCCACTTTTCGTAGAAAAAGTAATTTCACCTTTCATATCAGATTGTCGAATATAAGTTGAAAATATGTTGTTCATTCTTATTTGCGAAAGTTGAAGTAAGTAAGAGTAAATAGGTAATACTCGAGTTATATGTTGAAATGTTTGTATCCATTATATCCATGTTTTCACATCAAAACTTTTCTATGTCAAACAAAACCGCGATGTTCCTATGTGCCTAATCGGATATCGCAGAGTTTATATTACAAATTTACTCAAAAAGCGTTTTCCATTCATTCGTATATTGTGTTCAAAAATTATCATCGATATCCGATATTTTTGTGTTCGCAGCGTGGCACGCGTCAATCACGCGACACATGCGGGCGACACACTCAAAATTGTTGCTCAGAGATCAGAGAGAAATATTAAATGGCATATTTAATATCTGCCCTGTTTTTTCCTTATTCTGTGTCATAAAAAAATGTTAATAATGCATGAACCTATACGTGGGAAACGGAAATTTTGCGGCTTTCCACTAAATTGGCAATCGGATGTTGTTTATCAAAGAGGCGAAATTACTCCGCCAATGGAAAAGTAAAGTGTAAATGCTCAAAGGCTCCATTGATTAGTTTTATGGGGACATCGCAGGGGTAGGAAGAAGTAATTTCAGATATGTTTCACGTCGTTTGGACTCCTAAACGATTTGTTCACGGTCTGCTCAATTTGAACAATCAAATTCTGAATTGTTCGCAATTGAAGTGGAATCTTTTGTTTAGACCTAGTTTAAATCTCCATCTCCAGTTCGATAATTGTGTGTTCGTTGAGTACCAAACTCATTCAAGAATGAAAAGTATAAAGTGTGTAAAAAGACTTTCGACACAGCCTAAAAGTGCTTATGGAGTATAAGCACTTTTAGACTGTGTCGAAAGTCTTTATGATTCTTTCTTTTTGTTCAAGACCTTACCTGGGAACCTTAGAACAAAGATTTTCACAAGTTTTTTCTTAAATACATGTTTTTAATGTAAAAACTTTACTTTAAAGTGAACTTTACGTTAAAGTTCTAAAATAAAAAAAAATCAAAATCAAAATATTGTATTTCACATAGGCCTATCCAGGCCTATGTGAAATAAAATATTTTGATTTTGATTTTTTATTTAGATGAATAAAATATTAACTAACCTAGCTTTGGCTACATCCGTTAGCTGCCTTATTTTCCTAACTGCATATGCAGCTGAGCTTAACCTACCTGAAAGAGTTTTAATGTGCGCGCCAAACTGTAATTTTCAATCTATAGTAATCCCTAAGAATACAGTTTCCGCTATAACATCAATTTTATTGCCGTCAAGATTTAAATTAAGATCACGTTGTGGTACATTTGGTAAGGAGAATTTTAAATACTTAGTTTTGCTTGCATTTAATAAAAGATTATTAGCAGCGAACCATTTCGAGAGAACGGTTAGACTTTCGTTAACATGTTGGACAAGCGTATCCTTTCTATTTATTTTAAAAATTAGCGAGGTATCATCAGCAAATAAAATAATATCTGATAATTTGGCCATCATATAAGAGAGATCATTAATGTAAACAAGAAATAGGAAAGGACCGAGAATTGAACCTTGGGGCACGCCTATCTTGACTAGATACCCGGAGGACGTCGCCCCATTTACATTTATTTTTTGCTGCCTGTTTGATAAATAAGAAAGAACCAGATCAGCAGCTTGACCACGAATTCCGTAGTGGTGTAATTTACACATCAATGTGTTGTGGTCCACGCAGTCAAACGCTTTAGAGAGATCACAGAAAATACCAATAACATCCTGGGACTTCTCCCAGTATTCCAAAATGTGAGTGATAAGTTTAACTCCCGCGTCCGTTGTCGACCTGCCCTTCGTGAATCCAAACTGCTGACTGTGCAAAATCCGATTTGAGTTAAAGTGAGATAACATCTGGTCCAGCATGATTTTTTCATATATTTTACTCAACGCTGGAAGCACAGATACAGGTCTATAATTAGAGGGATCACTTTTACAACCCGATTTGAAAATTGGTACTACTTCTGAGTCAGTCACATTGAGTTTCACCGTAAAGCGTGATTTTTCACCCAAAAAAAATCCTTTCCCTGCAATAATTTTGCGTAGGGTTACTTAGTTTGATGTTCAGAATGCTTGGTTCGAAGCTTGGCAGAAGGCTTCGTGGAGAGTCTGTTTACACTCTTTATGTTAGTTGTTAGATAATACTGTGACTGGAAACTTAAAGGTTGGGTTACTCGAACCTGAAGCGCTGTTAATCTCCCAAGAATTATATTTCGCTTTACAAAGTCAACCTTTAATTTACTTTTATTAATTACCGCCCTTTATAAACGTAATGAACTTTCACAACTGACGTAACTGCATGAAAGAATAATAAGTATGTAAAAGTAAAGGTATGCGAGGGATTTAACAAATTAAAAAAATAAAACCGACTTCTAAAAACACATAAAAGTGAAAAATAACTTTAGCTTCAGAAGTCACTGACCTTTGTTAAATTGGTTTAGTTTTTTTGTCACCGACTTTTTATGTGTTGTACCAACACTTTTATGTGTTTTTAGAAGTCGGTTTTATTTTCTGCAAAAAAGTTTGTATTTTTCACTTTTTAGTGGTTCAAACAATACTTGTGTAATCAATAGACAGACATGAGATTTCAACAATCCCAATCCATTTGCTATAATTTTTTGAGGAGTTCCGTTGCCTATATCCGTAGTTCTTCATCAAATCTTCGCTGAATTGAAGTGAGACTACTCCGAAAAAGTACTCTTCCGAAAACTACCCAAATCACTTCATGTGTGCCTATAAAATTTAAAGAGTTCTCTCTATTTCTCCCGGATTCCATCATCAGATCTGTCAAGTAAATATTATGTTACCGTAAAAATGTCAAACACGTTATATTACAATATAACGTGTTTCTCTCTAGCGATATTGTAATATCTCGAATTATTGTCAACTGAACATACGGAAGTATCTCTGCCGCCATAATCGGGACTTGGGGCACCCCCCCGTTAGGTTAGGTTCCTTTAAACCCTGCACTCGGAAATAGGGGCTCCGCTGAGCGAGGCTCCGTCGACTAGGCTTTTAGGGGAATATATAGTGTTTTAAGGTTAGGTTCTAATAATCGGAGAAATGGTACAGTACCTTTTCATGAGAGTGGTACCACTGGGCAAGGGGGACACCTCCTTCCCTCCACACCGCGTGAGTTGACTACCAACGCATGCATTTCTCGAAAAATAATGCGTTTTATTTTTAGCAGTATGTTCGTTAGACAATAATTCGAGAGTTTACAATATCGCTAGATTACAATATAACGTGTTTGACAATTTTCCGGTGACATATACACAACGTCAAATATTTCGTTACTAATTGCCAAAACCATGACCGCCGTCGAAATTTTTCAATTTAATTCCACTGCCGCTTTTGTAAGTATAAACCGCGAGTAACGAGTACATTTTCGATTCTTTTAATTCGACGCTGTTCCCCTACATGTACTCGTACACAGGCTTTAATGTATCAAGTGAGCGTAAAACCAGAACCATTTCACGAAAAATAATGCGTTTTATTTTTAGCAGTATGTTCGTTTGACAATAATCCGAGAGTTTATAATATCGCTAGAGATAATACAATATAACGTATTTGACAATTTTACGGTGACATATATACCCTTTCATACAAAATAACAATAATCCAAATCGGTCCAGCCATCTTTGAGTAATCGGGGAATTGAGATACTCCTCCTTTTGTAAGTCGGTTAAAATAAAGGTTTGCGAGGGTTTTAACAAATTAAAACACAATTCACTCTTAGAAGGCGTTTATTTTCGTCTTTAAATCCCCTGTGACCAAAAACTGCATGAATATTGGATGAAGTTCCGAATCACCTATTGAATATTTATAGCAAAATTATTCTGTTTAGTAACATAATTATTTTATAAAACATATAATAAATTGTAACATATTGTCGGTGAATTGTTAAAAGACTTTGAAAGATTGAAATACTGCTGCAAATCTGACAGATTGAGAGCATCGCTTTGATACAACTTTTAGTATCCCGACAACTTCATGATTTATACTTGTGAATTCTTTTCTATATGATTTGATCTTTGTTGCTTTTGTCACTGCCATAACACATTTTCAGATATAAAAATAACACTTTAGTCACAATAGTATAATCAGCCTATGATTGTCCCACAGCTGGGACACAGGTCTGCAATTTAGTGGGCTGTTCAACCACGCTGGCCCAGTGCGGGTTGGTGTTTTTTGGTGCTAGGACTTTCGACCGGTTTCCTTGCGATGTTTGCCTTCACCGTTTTGAGAGTAGCGGTGATGAAATAAATTACTCAAAGTAATGCGTCTGCCTGGGTTCGAACCCACGACTGACGCTCATAAGTCGGGGCCGCCGCATACGTCACAATACTTGTGGCAAAACTTTATTCAGCATTGATTAAAATTGATTATAAGAGTACTACGATAAATGTAGTGTGTCTTCATTAATAAATTAGAAACCAAATATTGTGACAGCAAAAGCACTATAGCTTCCATTAGGTCTCCAAATCGTTCGGAAAGGCGTCCACTATGCATTCGTGCCACGTACAGTCGTAGTTCACCAAAAACGACATTAGCGCTGTGATATGGGGCGAATACTTTGTTCTATTGTTAACACGGAAAGTTCCCTTAAATTCCTATTCCCAATAGAGAGTAAACACATCATCATTTGCCTAGCCTTTTCCCAACAATGTTGAGGTTGGTTTTCAGTCTTACCGGTATAATTGAATACCAGTATACATAGAGTGACTGCCTATCTGATCTCCACAACCCAGTTAGTACTGAGTAATAAGATATCTCGTGGTAAGACTGGTTGTCAGACCTTCGGCCCACTCACCACCTGTAAAGACTGTCAATGGTCTACAAATGACAGCCGGGATCAACGGTTTAACGTGGTCCGAATAGAGAGTAAAGACAGTCAAATACCCCTATTAACGGCTTTAAGAAATCGAATTGGAGATGTTTTTATTTTAAGGGTTATTTCTTGAATATTAAATTATGGTAGATGAAATTATATTTTTAAGCTATTGCATAGCTTCTATCGCGGGCCTTGAGAAAAAAAAGCTAGTAAAAAACAAATGCAATAGCTAAAGCTAAACCGCGGCAATCCCCGAGTGCCACACGTCTATTTTTATTTAGAATATATAAAAAATGATTTATAAATAAAAATAATTGGTAGAATAATTATTAATAAACTTATTTTAACTTATAATTTAAGATTTTTTTTAAGACTTATGTGATTTATACTTAATTTATCACTCAATTTATCACAAACTTTCAGTCAAAGTTTATAAAAAAATGTTGATTTAGTGTGAAGAGAGATATATAGAGGATTCTCTGGAATCATTTTAGAATAAGTTCACTATACCAAAAAACATTCCTTTTCATTTCGAGGAGGGTTTCCCTTCAAAGTTCCAGCTTACAATTGAATGGATAAACGGATAGCTGTATTAATAGCTCGGGTGTTAGCTTGATAACTGACGTGGTTCCATGAACCATCAAATTGGCCTGGCCTAATCAATTCAGACTCTATCAAACTGACTAGATGTGTTATTAACGATACTGTTATTTAATAATAATAATAAAGTAAAATTCGTTTATTTCAGATTATAATGATCCATATTTTGTTAGTATTATACACATCTTACATTCTAGTGCTAGTAACATTGATATAAAAATAATATTATTAAAACGAAGGACGACCAGGCAGAAGGACGCGCCTGCCTGATAAACCTCCGCTCAAAATGCCTGGTATTTGGAGTATAGCTCTCCGCCACAGCTCTCAGGATATAGTTGCGACTACTCCACACTCTGCACAACAGAGAAGCCGTTTTTTGCGGATAATGGCATGAAAGCCATCTGTGTGGGCCTGAGCAAATATTTCTGAAGCGCTACAAAAACGGGGCAGTCGCAACCACATCCTGAAAGCATTATTATATTGAACGCGCAGGACATCCAGCGATCTCTTAGTGTAGTGGACCCATAGATTGCTCGTGTCAAAGCTCTGAAGTAGGCCTTAAAAAAAGTAATTTTTACTAGGTCAGAGCACCTAGCAAATCTACGGGCCAGCATGTTACCTCTGACCGCCAGTGCCCTACGCTCCCTCTCAATATCTTTATCATCCTTAAGGTCGTCGGTGTAAAATGTCCAAGGTACTTGAAATTGGAGACCCTGTTTAAATGGGATCCATTCAGCTTTATAATTTTGGTAAAGAGTCTGGACATCTACCAGCGGCCTTATAGAGCATACATATATTATTTCACTGTTGGTGACATTATAAATAACCCCATGTGAGCAGTGTAAAGTGAAATTGTTACATAAAACTAGTATTTAAAAAAAAACTAACAGTGGGACCTTTCACCCCCAATATCTCCGTAACTGGAATGTTCCCAGGTATGGTGTATAACAAAAAAAATATCACAATGACGGGAAGAACAAGCGCCTTAGGGGTGTTTTACACCCTTTATATCTTTGTTCCAGAATACTCTATCATTTATATCTTATTCTGCATCTTATCTTATTGTTTTTAAGCTACTAATATTATAAATGCGAAAGTTAGTGAAGATGTATAAATAAATGTTTGGTAATCTTCGTGTTAAAAACTCTAAAAGGAATTTAATTAAACTTTACAGTAATTAGCATCAGAATAACATATAGGCTATAATTCATAATCAAATTAGCTCGAACTCAAATACAATTTAATGATTGATTGTAACTAGAACTGGGATTAATAAACAACGGATCACTTCATTGGTGTCAGTAAATATTTTAAATTTGAACCACAGTTGAAACATTCCTTGGTTGTATGTTGCCAATTAAACAAAGGATTTAGTTCCGTATTTTCAAATCCAATCATTTGAATGAAATAATATATATAATTGTCAAATTTTTTCATTCACTTTCAAACTTAACTACCAATATTTTATGGTTTGAAATCATTTGGAGAAATCTGTCAGTTTGAGGTAACTTTAATGTGCTGGCAAGGTGTGTGTTTTCTAACTAAGTAGATAGATAAAAGAAGCGACATTTTAAATGAATAACATTTCAATGAGAAGTAATATCAATGATGGGTCGTTACGTTAAGATATCAATACCAACCACCCACAGCGTCGACACGAGAGAGACAAATTTAATTTCACTTTAATATTTTAAAAGCGTTCGTCGCTTTAATCGCATTTATTGAAGCTGGATTTTATTGATAATTTTATTGGTCGTGACAGAATAATTTTAATGATGGCGCCATCACCACCGAAAATGCGTTTGGAAAGGCAAATGTATAAAGCTTTTAACCAAATGAAATCCATATATTACTGAATAACACACTCGTAACTCGGTGATATAAGTCGCTCAGAAAATTGCCAGGCACAATGTAAGCGTGATAAGCATCGCACACACTCGTTATTTGTTTGCTTTGTGCACTTTATATAATGCACTTATACATTAAATTGCATAATATAAAGCAACTTTTGCTAATTCATTTTGCGTAAACGTTGCTGTTTGCACTCAATTACTTTAAAATGCTACGACAGTACAATTCTGCACGTACGCGGGTAACAAAGGATTTTCTAATGAAGTGTTTACAGAAAGAAACCTGTTTAGAGTTTCTCAGCTCTAAATATAAAGTGGCACAAAAGGATCGAACCGCTTCTGATCGAGACGTGTACGTACCTATGCAGTTCGCCATTTTGAAAACGTTTTCTGTAAGCTATGAATATTGGGTAGTCAAAATCTAATAGGTAATTTGTTATTTAAACTACAACGGTTTTCACATTTTCTTTTACATGTTTTAAGACACATGATGCCAAATTTCATTATTCTAGGTCAACGGGAAGAAATCTATAGGATTGGATTCCCTTGTGAAATCGCAAAACATGCAAAGTATTTTTCACTGCTCTAAGGGTAGCAGATCAGCAGTATCTGTTATTTTAGCTTGATACCTTCACGCATTTCTAAGAAAAATGGTCTAGACAGACGCAAAACAAAATGATCCTATAATGGTTCCGTTTTCTCCGACTGCGGTACGGTACCCTAAAATGTCCACAGAAGTGTTTTCACAATAATATTTACTCTAGCATGTATACCTGCACTAATATGCTAATATCATAGTTGATGGGGTGATAGTTACTGCGTACTTAATTCCATGAAAGTAATTTGCGTAATCAATTAAAGTATTAACGGGGTTGTGTTCACAGTGCAACGTATAATATGCTAATGCTAAACGAGACTGTTACCAATATTGATTTTCAATTTAAATTCCAATTCTATAAATTGTTTGCCCACAGCCAAAATCTTTTTTTGTTTTGCATCAATTAAGCAATTTTTTTTTTGTGAAACACATCAATCATTTACGATACGCAATCAAAATTTCTATATGTCTAGTCCCAAGTGGGTTCTTCGCTGATTTTTTTTTGTTCAGCTTTTTAATAAATAAAATGGCGTCCTTGGTCGTTAGGTTCGGAGAAATTTAACAAAACATCGTGATCACATCCATCAAGCTGTCTTATTGTATAGACGGAGGTCGCTCGATGGTATAAGTAGAGGGTTTTTATTATGCGAAATGCCTTTAAATCTCCATGTTCATAATGAATGAACGAACTTTGGGCTTTATATCGACGACGGTGAAAAAATGTAGAAGAAAACTTTCGGTGATTAAAGAAGAGCTAGATATAAAAACTATTCAAATATATTTTGTTAATCGCTACGGGTAACGTGCCTGAAAAGTAAATTGTAGTCCTTTTTACAGTTTAGTTTTGGACCTGAAGGGTAGAGTAGAGACATTTTTTATTATGTAAAGGCGTAACTAAGGCAGGTACGTAAGACTCAGAAACCCAGCAAAACTTGCTTTCTACTTCGAAATTAGAAAATTGTTTGGCAAACCTAATCTTACAATGTCAGTAGAACCTAAGTATAATTTGCCTAAGTTCTTTCGCTGCAGTTCTCGTGAACGACGGCGACATAACAAAAGGTCATAGATATTTTATAAACTTTCAAACTCGGCAGAGAGTTGTCGGTTTGTTCGATAAGAAAGTTTAGTTCGTTAAGTAGGCACATTAGGGGGAAACAGGAAAACATTAAGGCGTGTCGTCGACAGTGGCTCGACGCCAGACGCTATTAAAATATGCTAACCAATTGGACGCACTGACTTCATTTCGACTTGTCCTCTTTTCTGCCGGCACCCCAAAACTTAATGGTCTAATTTGCACGGAATAATATTGAATGTCGAGCATCTATCTACGCTTACTTTCATCGAATGTAGTTATTAAAGAAAATCACGTTTAAACAACAACTTGAGTTAACGGTTTATTTATCAGCACAATCACCACGAAATACGACTAATAAAACAATACGTCTTCGTTCTTTTCTACTAACTGTGAAACAGAACGATATCTTTGGTTCGGAACTAGAATCAGAAACCATTGTTCGGGACCTAAGCGAGATTGTATGGAACTGAGTAATTATTAGCTGCTGAAGCCGGCAGCTCTTCCAAACAAATGATCAGGAAACAATAAAGGAGATTCAGCAACGGAACAAACCAGCGCTGATTTAATATTGGTCGATGTTGCGTGGGTGGAATGTACTGGCAAACAAAACGATTAGTAAACAGGTATTAACTTTGCAACTACTTTTGAACAATGTTGTGAGTAATCATATCTTCTTTAGGCGCGGGACAAATACAAGAAGCGTCGAGCTTTGGTGTGGTGCAGACGCAGCGCGGTTTCGGCGCCACTTCTTTGATATTTCATACAAAATGTATAGAAGATGTGTGGTGTGGCGTGAGACATACTGAGACGGCGTGGCGGAGGCGGGGCGCGGGCGCCGGTTCCTCGCCCTCGGCGCACCCGAAGTTAGCAGTGGCATATAATGGGCGGGAACAAAACGGCGAAAATGCGTGAGAATATAGACTTTAAGGCTGATGCTCCAAGGTAGCCCGTGAAATTCAAATTGTCTTACGTTTTTTTGTAATTTGCAGGTCAGTGCTAAGTTGTATGTTGATAAACATATCGGCCACCTTGAGGTTTTCAGCTTAAAGACTAGAATGCGCCCACACAGCGCCTTCTACGCTGCGCCGGCGCGGCGCCATACTATCACCTCCCCCGCGTTATATCACCGCGCGACGCCTCTTGTATTTGTCTTGCGCCTTAGCACTCCTACAAGTTGGAAAAGTTGTTCAGTGTACAGAAAACCAATCAATGAAAAGAATCGGTTTTCTGCATGCTAATAATGCTATGTGGTTGAAAAACTCTTATTTTCGCTTGTATTTCTAATTCTTTTGTGGACTGTACCTACCTTCAGGGATGTGATTGAACATATCCAGAGCCGAGTTGTCCTGTCAGTTCAAACATTTCTCAGTTTCATATTTGTATCAGACATGCATCGGCGAACAATTCAGTGGCGGATTGTCGCACGATATGGCAGGTAAATTCGTTAGCATGAATATACCTCGGACGATCGGAATGCCCGTCCATGCTCCATTTCAACGCAAATATTTTTGTTTTGAACCTCTAAAAAACAAACGAAATAAAGGTTTGGTTGCAAACATACAATTTTATTTTCATCTGTGGTAAACTTGGTTTTTCAACCAATAGAATTATATTATTCGAATAAAAAAGACTGGTGAATTGAATTAAATCACATTGTATAAAGCGGCTACAAGTTTAAACTGCATTGAATTTTAATTAAATCAATGATCCGAGATTCAAACTTTGAATGAACATTGTGCAGTCATGTAGCAATTTTCTTCTGTTTTTCAATTTTCATTCTATGTACTATTACTACATACAATGGAAAATACGAACAATTAACCATCGCTTGTATTAAATTAACTACGCGCACTGCCTAACTAGTGAATTCGTTACGCAAATTGACCGCAACCTACAACAACATCTGAATAGAAATCACCTATTTAACCGATAGCCGAATTAGAATGAAGTAATATGAGTTTTTATTGCCTGAGTGAGAGCTTGGCACTTGTTTATTGCTTTCTAGCGGAGTTAAGTTTTAAATTAACAGATAAAACAACTACAACAACTAACAACTATGGCATTGAGTCTGGCTCTCTAATTTGTTACTTTTTTAGAACACCATGTACGCTCGAGCAAGCTATTTGGTTTACATTTTAACATGTAAATTATGTTGTACTTATTTTTTTTTACCTATGTGTCACAAATAAAAAAAAATAAACATATTTGAATTTGCATTAAATAAATCAAAGTTTGGAGGATGTCTACCAAAGTATCGTGGAGTGCGAAACGAGCCGGAGAGACGAGAGCGAGTTGATTGTACCGATTTGGTAACATATGCGCGATTGGCGCATGTTACTGCGTCCTGGCTGCCCTGCTTTGGAAGCAGTATTTTCAATGGAGTGACTGCCTATCCGACCTCCACAACCTAGCTATTATTGGGAGGAAACTCGGTATGTAATTGGTGATCCACAGACCAACCTAGGCAAGCTCGGCTTAACCTAAAGATCCACTCTCATTGATTAGTATCAATGCGGGTGGCATTATATGTCTAGATTTAAACCCTCTCAAATAAACGGTCGCCTTTCCCTTTTGTCTGCATGATTGTGGTTTTTCTAAAGCTGATTTTGATACGGTTTTAACGATTATTTTGAGTATTTATTTAATAAGTAAATAAGTAAGCAGTGCTTGGAAGGTACCACCGTTCTATATATTTAACTTATGTATACGTTTTAAGAAACCTGCAGAGCATGCGAATTTCATACAAACGTAATACCAAAATAATTTGTAAATCAAACATATTCTTAACGTAGTGTGAATTTATTTTGATTGGATTACAGAATATCCAAACATATATTTTGAATGTACACCGATTTAAACAAGAGTTATGAGAGAAATAAATGTTCTATAGAAATTATCTCGTCTTTATATCATTGTCCTTTCAAAATATTTATTTGGTAACATAGATAAATTCTATAGTACTCGTACAATCGAAATATATGCACACTAACTTTTTTTTTTTTTTTTAGGATGGGAAATCATCAAATGACTTTTCCCTCTCTGGGCAGAGCGGGAGGGAGTGTCAGACTTTTACTGACTAAAACCCGCAGGGCCGCGGTATCTCTTTCGAACAGGCCCGCAACACCGGCAGGCTTCGGCCCTTGCGGGCCCCTCCCCTTATGCTGACATCTCTTTGAGGCGCGTGGAACACGAACGCGCCGTCGACACGGCCTGTCGTCGTTAGACGGACGGAAGGCTAGCTAGCCCATAGCCAACCGTCCACAGGCCCGCATCTACGGTGGTCGATAGCCACCACGTGGCCCCCGACGCCCGGATATGCGCACTACCTAAAATAAATAAAAATAAATATCGCTAGACATTACCACACAGCGCCACCTAGTGCCACACTAAGGAAAGGTTGTGTCGTGGACACTAGATAGTTGATATACTACATAAATACTTTTTTGTTTGTAAATACATACTTATTATACATGTAAACATCCATGACTCGGAAACAAATGTCCATGCTCATCATACAAACATTTGCTCCTACCGGGATTCGAACCCAGGACCCTAAGAACGTAAGGCAGCGTCACTACCACTACGCCATTCGGGTCGTCAGAAATAGAATACATTTGTTTTTCATATTATTTTGGTATTACGTTTGTTTGAAAAAGCATGCTCCGCCGGCCACTTAAACGTTCTGAAGATGAGTGTTTCATTTCCCTTCATAACATTATTAGTTTCCCGTGAAAGCAAACAAACAGACCATCTCTTCATACATTTTGAGAAAACATAGCTATGTAAAATAAAAATAGCTGATATAGCCTTACTAAGATTATGTTAGAAGAAAAAGGTTGTCTGGCAGAGTTCACTGACCGTGCTTAAACATTTTTCTAAAATAAAAAATAAACCTGTCTTATGTGACAGGTTTATACCAAAGAGTATTCTTAACTTTAAAGTCATACATTTAAAGGCTATTTTTAAACAGCAACTGAGCTAGTAGGTACTAGGAATGCTAAAGTAGGTGTAATTGATAGTCAAGTAGGTGCTTTAATAGTGGACTGTCGAGTGTCGTGTGACGTATCGGATTTTGATTGGCCAACGGTATAGGCAGGTGAATACAATTCCGACCTACCGTGTTTCAAAGCCAGTGGCACTCAACAACGAATCACTGATTCTACATATATGAAACCGTGTAGCGGTTTCAGGTAATAAATTGATGGAACTCATGTCAGACAGTTGACCTGGTGAAGGTTGCGGGAACCCGTTGGATGCAAGTCGCACGGGACCGGTCAATGTGGCGACACTTGAGGGAGGTCTATGTCCAGCAGTGGACGTCTTTCGGCTGAAATAATGATGAACGATGATGACAGCATGTCGACACCTCTATGTATGTTGTGAAATATGAACAAAAATCTTTAACTAAAAGTGGCACAACATGTTTCCCTGTTGGGCGTTTCATTTTTAGGTAAACTGATAGTAATTAAGTTAAATAAAAAAATGATTTTCTTTATGTTTTCTCGACTTAGAAAATGAACTTTGAGGCACCTATAGGTAAAGTTAAAATTAATTATTCATTAAGAGTGGCGACGATATCGATTGCTTGACATTCAAAGATAAGTTGCAGTCATGTTGAAATCCCTACTGTTGGGGCTTCAGATTTCTCAATGAAACTCCCGTTTAATGAGGTATTGGTGAATATAATCAGTAAAAACAATTATTTTACAATAAAACATGCGCAGCGAGAGGTCGCCGCTATGATGACAGTTTTTTAACACACAATAAACAAAATGTAGGTGGAAGAATAAAATAGTTTGATAGTCACAATAATCGGAGGAGGGTAGGTCTCGGTGCCTAGCCTTTTTGAACGTCAATGCGCGACACAACAAACACTGCACTGTGACACCACACTTAACGCAGGCGTTAACACCTGCTAATTTAATATTATAAAGACGAAAGTAATTTAGTCTGTTCGTTAATTTTATCCTAATCAATACACGGGCCGCTCAGAAATTATGCATGTATTTTTATAATGTATAAATAATAAATAATAATAAATAATAAATCTTTATTGACAAATTATTTCTCAAACATCAGTGTAGCTCTGGCTCTTGTACTAGGAGTTCCTGTATCACAAGAGCCAGACCTCTCAATTAACAGAGAATTATGTAAAAAGACGATAGACTAAAAAAATAGGTACATTATAAGATTTGGCATGCATTAGAAGTATTTACAAACATAAAAATTAAAAGTAATAAAAAAATAAAAAAATGTCTACGTGGTATCAAGTATGTACATTAAAAGGATATGCAATTTTATAAATTAAAAAATTAAGTTAAATTGAGTCACACTCAATGTGTTCTAAGAAAAGTGTGGATAAATGTGACCGGGGTGTTTGTGAGTGATGTGGATGTGTGTGTGTGTGTGTGTGTGTGTGTAGGTGTGAGTGTGTGTGTGTTCGTGGTTAGGTTAGTGTGAAAGTGATGGGGGTCAAGTAATACTGTCGAAAAGATTTTCTGATTCATCATAATCGTATTTTTCTAGCCAGTCAAAAATTGTTTTTTTAAATTGGAAGTTTTTAAGCTTTATGAGTTGGTGTATCCCCTTTTCCTGAAAAATTTTGTTGTAGAGACGTGGGGCAATATAGTGGTAGTGTTTGCTAGCGAAGACGCTCTTGGTACCTTGAACTGGGCACCTGACTATTCTCTTGGATGAGATAGGAAGACGCGGGATGGCGTATCGGTGGTATCTTCGCAGGCATTCGTAAAAATAGTGCTTTGGGACACTAAGTACCTTGGCTTTTACGTATACCTCGGTTGTAGGCGTTCGGTATTTTAGTGACAAGAGCACCTTTAGGACGGCACGCTGAGCCCGCTCCAGCTCGATCATATGGGTCTTGCCTGCGCCACCCCATGCGCAAATAGCATAGCCCAAGACACAATGGCATAAAGCTTTATATGTTTGCAGTAGAAGTTTTAGACTAGCAACAAGTCTCAGACTTTTAAAGATATGGATCAACTTGCGTACTCTTTTGGCGGTAACTGAGATATGTTGTGTCCATTTAAGATTATCGTCAACGAATACTCCCAGGTACTTAATGGAGTTCACTCTGTCTAGCTTAGGGCAAGTGCAGGAGGAAAAGTTATTGCTATTCCTATTGCAAGGAAACGTGTGTGTGCTAATTTTGAAGTTTGTGGGGCTTCCTGCTCTAGTCTTACTAAAACATAGATATTTGGTCTTAGAGGTGTTTAATGATAGCAGACTATCTTCCAGCCAAGCTGTTACTTTGGAAAGACCCATTTCACAGACTGTTTCAAGATCTTTCCATGACTTTTCATGGAACAGAAGAACTGTGATTGCTTTGTTGATTGGAATATCGCACAGTTCATTGATATACACCAGGAATAGGGTTGGAGCAATTGTACTACCCTGGGGAACTCCGTATGAACAGGCAGCTTCCTCGCTAGTCTTGCTGTCAAGGCGAACGCATTGACTTCTTCCTGATAAATAACTTAATAGCCATTCCTGTGGCACACCTCTAATTCCGATGTTTTCTAATCTGCTTATTAGAATAGGGATCGAAACAGTATCGAATGCTTTCTGAAGGTCGAGGAAAAGGCCGACACATTTTTCTCCCTTGTCTATGTACTTGGTCATGTTTTCGGTTAGCTTTAGAATAGCGTCATTGGTGAATCGATTGGCTCTAAAACCGAATTGGTTAGAAGAAAGTATATTATTTGTCTCTAAATATCTTGTAAGTCTCTTATTTGCTAGCTTTTCCAATATTTTTGACAATGAGCTAAGTACAGAGATGGGGCGGTAGTTTCCAATGAAACCCTTATCACCGGCCTTAAAAACAGGAGTGACGGCCGCCTTCTTAAAAGTTTGAGGAAACACGCCGCAAGAAAAACTGACATTGCAAAGGTGGGTTATAGGAGATGCTAATTTAAATTTATATTTTTTTAGAATGTTTGCGGGAATATTGTCTAGACCACAGGCACTGCTACTTTTAAGGCCAGATATCACCTGAATAACTTCGTATTCATCCGTGGGAGATAATGACATCGAATGGAGGAAACCTGCCGACTTATGTGCTTGTGTTGCCAGCGTTTCTTCATTCTGCTTGAGTTTACTTAGAGTTGAATTTGCTAAGTCTTTACCAATTGATGTGAAGTATCTGTTAACTTCGTTTAGAGAGTCAGCGGGGTTAGATTTGATCTGCAACAACTCAGTTGCTTTGCTGGATCCTTTCTTGATGTTACACATGTCTTTAATTATATTCCAGGTTTTTTTCATGTTGTTTTCATTGTTTAGTAATTCCCTTTCGTAGTAAGTGCGCTTTAGCGTTTCTGTCAAGTTATTGCAGGTGTTTCTATATCTGATGTACCGTTGTCGAAGTTCCTCATCGTTTGGCGATTTCTTTACTTTTTGATGCATTTTGTCTCTTTTCTGTATACATCTCACTATGCCAACTGTAATCCACGGTTTAAGCGGTTTCTTTTTTTTTGATGTTTTTATTTTTACTGTATTTTTAGTGATTATTTCTCGCAGCGTATTGACTAAGAAATCAGTGGTTACATCTACATTTTGCGAGTTATAATAATCGTCCCAATCAATGTTGTCTAGATCAGTCTCTAATTGTTCATAATTAATAATAGTTCTAAAGAGCTCAGTCGTTTTTTTACTTAAGTGAATGTCTTCTATGTGCAACAATATAGGACTATGATCTGTCAGTGGGTCAAATATGAAGGTTTTCACATGCTTACGCGTTTTGACCATAAAATGGTCAAGGCAATTGCCTTGTCTGGTAGGCTTGTATTGTGTGCTTATATGCCTCATTATCAGGGCACGGCCTAGCTGAACGAATTTGGAAAAAAATTGGCACACGTATGGATAATGACCTGTTTTAGAATCATCATCATCGTCATATCAGCACGAAATCACCCACTGATGGGTATGGTATAGGCCTCCCCTTTCTTCCGCCACACTTCCCGCTTCTGTGCGTTCCTGACCCAGGTGTTCTCCGCGACCCTGACAATATCGTCAAGCTAACGAGCTTTAGGACGGCCCTGTATTCTTTGGCCAAACTTAGGCCACCACTTGGTCAAAGACTTGCTCCATCGACCATTTCCACGTCTAGCCAGATATCCTGCCCATGTCCACTTCAGCCGCACCGCCCGGTCCCCAACGTAGACTTTCGTCCGACGACGGATTTCGGTGTTACGCACTCGATCTAAGAGGGTTATGCAGAGCATGGCCCGCTCCTTGGTCCTCTGTGCCACTGTCTTCTTTGTGAGTGTCCATGTCTCGGCACTGTAAGTCATTGTTGGCAGGACAAATTGGTTAAAAAGGCCGGTTTTTAGGCACTGAGAGATCTTTTTAGATCGAAAAATATATTCCAGTTAGCCAAAAACCGCCCATCCGAGTAACGAGTAGTTTTAGGATATCATTGGATATTTTTTTATCCCAGTAGTAAGTTCCAGTGAGATAATTTCCGACCTACATGCTGTCAAAGCCATGGGCAAAAGCAACCCGGCTACGTCCCATCTGGTAAGTATCCCATTTCGACGACTAAACAAAATAGCATCGCAAAAGTTCGACTTCGTAACTATGTCTATCTTCATACATTAAATCCCAATTCGTTCCAAGACGGCAGACAAATGAGTAGTCTAAACGTCACAAAACTGATCAAAGGATAGTTCGTCCAAAGAACTGGATTATTATCCTTTAACGCTTAATTTTCCTCATAGCAACCAGTGACAAGAGTAGGTACCTGCGTGTTTTGTTTGTCCTGAATAATAATATTATAGTTAGGAATTACTTTCAGACGGTAAACAATAAATAATCCTTTGTGTGAACAACTAACAAACAACTTACCGCTTCAAATGAATAATGTTGATATTTAAAAGAGAAAACTTTGTATGTTCAAAGGATTCAGTAAAGCATCTAACGCGTGTACAATTTACTTTTAAATTATGTTTGACAATAAAGATCACAAAGAAGCAAATAGACATCTCCGTTTTCTCAGAATTGTGTTGAAACGAGGTAACTACCATCTCTCAAATGTAGACAGTTTTGTTCACAAACACGTTTATAATTATGTTACATCTCATTATTATGACATTATTTGACAAAGGGTCAGACAGAGGTATGTAAGTATCTACACATTTATGTACTTGTTGTTAGTTATCTTACTTCTAACATAAATTTGAAAATTTTGATGGATGTTTGTTACTCAATCACGCCAGAAGGCCCAAACGGATCTGAAGGACGAAATTCTGCTCACTAATTCTCGAGGATAGGCTATTTACCACGCAACCTTGAGAAACCTTGCGGTGGTTGAAACCGCGGGATACAACTAATACGATCGCACATAATATATCGCACTAGCCCGACAAGCTGTGGGCCAAAATAACGACAATATGAAACCTTGACACTACCAGAAGGCGACGTGGTAGACCTCGCAAAAGGTGGCAAGACGAACTGGACAAAACCATCGACAAGTATTCCACATTGGCCTTGGAACGAAGAATTTGGAAGTCTTGGGAAGAGCCCTTTGCCCAGTAATAGGATGACACATCAGTAACTAAAATAATTCATGCGTACTTGCTTTATACGTATATGCAGTAGATAGATACTGTGCAAAGCCACATGCATGTTGTAGGAAGTAGTTCTGTGTAAGCCCATGTTCGGTGTCCGACACCGGCTCACAGCGCACCGCTGGCGCCTGTGGGTCGCCACGGCTGCACCCCGTCAGCGGTCGCTCTTGAAAACTACAAGTAATTAAACTTGCTACTCAACTATTATCTGTATACTCCACCGAGTCAGAAACTTTGCCGTGTTTCGGGATGTGAAACTTTTCCTGTTGAAATTAACCCTCACTTTAATCCAAAAATCTTTGCGAAATCCTTTCATTTTCCAACTTCTCCGTGAAACGCTAGTTTGTAGTTATAGCTTCGTTCCGTTATTATAATATGGGTTATGAGTTATTGTGTCGTGAACAGCACGCATGAGGTATTAATTGAACTATTGATGTTTACGTCGTTAGATAATGACGCAACAATAGACAAGACAAATTGATACGGACGCGTTACGTGATAAATCACATCGTGAAGCAATATCTGTGTAATTATGAAAAGATGAGCAAACACTCTTAATTAGAAGATAAATTTCATGAGTAGGTACCTACATCTACTCGTATGCGAGGCTCAGTTAACTCGCGCGGTAGGAAATTGAACATAACTCATTTTGAATTATCCGATTTCATAACAAGATGAATACTCAGTTCGAATTAATTTTGAACCAAATAACATGATATATCACGCAAACATTTGCTCAACGCTTCAGTTCCTCGCAAAGTTCCGAGTTCTAAGATGTAAGAATGTGAGATACTTCTTAACAAGACATATTTATGCAAAATTCAATAAATGCTTCAGGGTTTAATACCCTCCGCAAGTTATAGGGGAAAAACGAAAAGTGATCTTTTAAAAGTAATTGCCATTTCTGGTAATACGGCTTAGCTTTCAGATGTTTTTCCAAGAAAATTGAGTCACTCTAAAATAAATTCAATTTCACTTATCCAATCGGCAAAGTCCAGGTTTTTGAGGGGTCCTGGACTTTCTAAATTGAAGGGAAACTTTTAAAGCGGCTTTTTACGCTTTTGCTTTTGAGATTATTAGATTTACGTGTAAATTTTGTGCTGTGAGCTTGCTTTTGACGTTATTTTTTAAATCGTAGAAGTTCTACCGTAGAACTGTGTAGTAGAAGAGCTAGTGGGAATGATCCATCTTGTCTGTGGCATCTAGGGGTTGGGGCTAGGCCCCGTCGATTGATCTGGCATTCACATTTGTAGACTGAGGTCTTGGTTCAATTTCTAGGTCAGGCAAAGTGTTATTGGGTTTTTCCATCAGTAATTTCTCAGTGGCAACCAAGGAGTCTGGATTGGATGACGACCCGATTGGCGTAGTGGTAGTGACGCTGCCTTATGTTCTTAGGGTCCTGGGTTCGAATCCCGGTAAGAGCAAATGTTTGTTTGATGAGCACGGACATTTGTTTCCGAGTCATGGATGTTTATATGTATAATAAGTATGTATTTTCAAACAAAAAAAAATGTATTTGTAGTATATCAACTACTAGCTGACCCACGCAACTTCGTCTACGTCACATAAGAGAGAAAACTAAAGGAAAAAAAATCCCTGTTTTTGCAACATTTTTCATTCCTGCTCCGCTCCTAATAATCGTAGCGTGGTGTTATATAGCCTAAAGCCTTCCTTGATAAATGGACTATCCAACACAAACATAATTTTTCAATTCGAGCCGGTAGTTCCTGTGATTAGCGCGTTCAACCAAACAAACAAACAAACAAACAAACAAACTCTTCTGCTTTATAATATTAGTATAGATGTTGTGTCCACGACACAAGCTTTGCTTAGTGTGGCACAAGGTGGCGCTGTGTGTTAATGTCCAACAATATTTATTTATTTGCGCCCGGTTGATGGCAATAAGCTCGCCCCCTATGACATGAGACAAACATAACTGGAGAAATGTGGGTGTACTATTAGATACCCTCTGCCTTACCCTTTAGGGGTTAATTAGTCTGTAAAGGTGTGATGTTATGTTACGTATGTTTCATTCACCAGTTTTTGAAATTACACAACCAAACAAAATTTAATGTGATCACAACACAAGCTTTTAGCCGTAACTTTACATACTCGCACACTACATTACTCGCAGAACATTCGATTTGGACATATCAAACGGCATATTCAAGTAAATTATGATACTCGAATGCACCGGTCCCATGATACGTAACAATCTAATGAGGGCCATCGTTTTCGAATTCACCAGATTGCGCCACTGGCGAGTAAGTTGTTGTCTTTCATTCTATTTGGTACGTTAAAGTACCAAATTGCAAATTGTGCATAGTTTAGATTCATATTTACAATATTGGCCCTACAATGAGCAAGCATTAAACATTTAAAAATATTTTTTCATTCAAGTGCTAACAAATTAGATGTTGAAAATCAAACTTGTTACTTAAAATCTTTAAGACATTATTCATCAGGAATGGCTCAATCTAGACCTTAGACGATATTAGTAAAAATACGTGATAAAAAAGCACGCTGACGCAACTCGCGAACACTATGACCATAGATATAATAAAGAATTTCTGTGACTATGACATCTGACATTTCGGAAGACCTTACTCTACACGAGCGCCCCTAGCGGCGAATTCATGTGCGATAGTCCCCATTACACCTAGGGACATATATACCAGCTTTAAGCGGATTTTCCACTATTTTCTTCACAGGCGTGTAGTTGTATCCAAGTGCTTAGTGACACATGGTTTAAACGATTAGCGAACACGCAACTCCGCAACGGAGTGGAAAGCTGTGGACGCATGTAACGAGAAGGAGATTCTAGAAATCTAGGCTATGTACTAAGGTCTAGAACACACAGAGATGTGTCTTGAGCTATCTGAGAGCCCGTCTTGCAATCTTAGTCTAAGGATAGTGAAAACTTTTGCAGCATGAGATTTTATTTATCTATGTTTGTTTGATGTTTCTTTGTGGTTGTCTATTCCGGGGTTAGTTCATTAGGTTTTGCTTTGTTTTATAGATCTAGATAAAAGTACATGTTTTTATGTTGGTGGTAAAAGGGTTAAGCGAAATACGCCTTTATTTCAAATATTCTTGGTTTGATGTTCATCTTGTTGCATTGAATTTAAATAGTTACAACAAATGTTGTTTTAGCGTATTTCAATTTAAGAGTTATGGAATATCTAGATAGTCTAACTATCTTAGCTTTTCGAGTCAAACGTAAAGTAATGCATCTTATTGAAATCTGTCTTTGAACGCGTATTTCTGCTAACCCTACAATCTCTTTTGAAACCTCCAGTGAATCCAAATCAAGAAATAGAGGGAAAACCGACCGAACCCACAACATTATGTAGCATTTGCAGTAATAAATCATGTGATGATCCTCATCTTGTCAGTTACAGAAAAGTAGTCGTATCATCCCTTCTCATTTAGCGTAATGTGGATAGTACAAAATCCTGTACGTCTTTATTCTTTAGTAGGCGCCCCACGTAGGCCGTTGGATCGTAAAATCCTTTTGCCCCAAAACGGCCCTGAATAACACACAACTAGATCACAGATAAGGACTTATATCACAATATGCTGTTAGTTTTTGTTACATGGATTACGAATCTTGTATACTGAATCGGAATTCGCATCATTCCCCTTTGTGAATCGTGTTTAAAATCGCTCCACCTATTCAACATTGAATTCTTTTGTGCAGATGTGAATTGATTGAAATGTAAACATTTTTAGAGCGCCGTGCTTCAAAAGGAAAAGAAATCGTAAAAGATCACTCACACGTCCGCTGTCAAAAATGTTTGATGTAAAAGCCTGCATAATTTATATTTGAACATGTTTGAGTTAGATTCATGGGGTGGCTTTGCAATAATCTTTGAGTTTTGAGAAAAACACATTATGAGAGCTTGGAAAATTGTGTGAAAGGAAAAATGAATTACTTGTTTATGGAATTTACGTGTTCTAAATACATAAAAACCGGCCGAGTGCGAGTTGGACTCGCGCACCGAGAGTTCCGTACAAACCTGCTTTTTATGGTTCCGTAGCCAAATGGCAAGAACGGAACCCTTATAGATTCGTCATGTCTGTCTGACTGACTGCCTGTGTCTGTCTGTGCTTCTCAGTTCAGGCTTCAGGGCTTGGGGCGCGTCAGGTGACAAGCAAGGTAATCTTCAGGGTCCAGCTCTGTAGATAGGCGAACAGCTTCTTCGTTCAGGCTTCAGGGTTCGGGGCGCGCGTCAGGTGTCAGGCAAGGCAACCAACACTGTTCACCTTTAGAGGGTGAACTCCATGTATATCATTGACTTTTAAGAACCCAAGCTTTTCTGTCAATGTGATGTATCTCACGTGAGATCCCGTTGTAGACTGCCACGAATTGACACATTCAGTTTTTTTTAAATACGTCATAAATCGAAAACAACAATTTACCTTTCATTCAATCTGCTACGGAACCCTTCATGGGCGAGCCCGACTCGCACTTGGCTGCTTTTATTTTGTTATTGAACTAGATCACTGACACACAGTTGGTCAGTTATCTTATTTTTTCATTGAACTGTGCTGTGAGACATTGCTTCTTTCCAAATTTCATTATTCTAGGTCAACGGAAAGTACCTATCCTACAGGTTTTGATTCTCTTGAGAAATCGCAAAATCAGCGACATAAATGGTTATAACTTTTGATCGCGTTGACTTACAAGATTGATTTTTACTGCTCTTAAATGTAACAGACTTGAGTTTACAGCTTGACGCCTCCGCGCGGAGACTGACAACAAGGTGATCCTAGGGTTTCGTTTTTATTTTTTTTGGATCTCCAACAGAAGTCGCAGTTATACAAAGGTTCTTCTTTTAAGCGTGTGTTCCTTCTATAACAGGAGACCAAATAATTGAAAAAAAAAACGTAAAACGAAACAAAAACCGAAATTTAATGACACTAATAAATTAACGACAAGAAATCGAATATTACAATTAAAATTTTATCAAAAAATTCAATTAAAAATGGGTCATTCAGGTAGATTACTAAAAATACATGACCCGTATATTTTCTTTTGTTACGTAAATCAAAATTTACGAAGATACGACGTTTTTAAAATTCCCAATACGTCACGTCTAGGTATAATTTTTGCTAGTTCTGACGTCCCGAGTTTTGATGCGTTATATCTTTATCAATATTCGTTGATTTACACAAACAAAACATACGTGTCCATTATTTTTCAATAATCTAACTGATGGACTAAATAGATTTGTAATTTCTTGATATTGTCGTCATGCATGTTAGATTGTGTTTTTGCCAACAGAGGTACGGAACTTTAAAAAGGATAAATGTAAGTTCATTCCACACCTCGACATAGATATCGATAGTATCAGAGCTAAGCTTATGTGTCTCAGTTCCCTCAGCCGGATCTCCTCGCAACAAATACATCACGTAGTTCATAGGATTTCATTTTAGTGTCGCATACGTTTTCGATTTCGAGCTGCTTACTGTCGAAGGTGAAATCCATGTGACAGATGGAATACTAAAGATGGGATAAGTCTATTTCATTTTATTGGTTACATAACATAGCATCGCACCGGTAACAATAATAATTTTATTATCAGGCAACTCTTCTCCTTTCCTTCTCTTCTGCTTTTCTTGAAGGATTAGGTACCTACTAGTACACCTTCTTTTCTCCAGAACATATCTGGAGAAAAGTAAAGATAGAAAGAAAGAAAGAAAAGGCATTTATTAGCCCGACAGGACAACACATAAAAAAATAGAAAAAGTAGGTGTACTAGTAGTATGATATACTATATGTTTAAGTCCCATGTAATGGGGACGAGGCTGTTGCCATTGTCATCAACCGGGTGCCAATCCGGACTACGTGTCTCTAACTTTTAGTGGTTAGTTTTTGGTAAAACAACGGAAAAATACATTTACATCATGTTTACATCTATTATCATGATTTATGAGATTGTGTGTTCCAACCATCGAGATATAAGTACTAACGTACTAGAGAAGCTACGTCAAATAACTGAACTGTCCTATTCTTCGTAATTTGAATCTCTAGTTCGCTGCAGCGCTAAAATAATAACATCGTCTAAACCGTAACGAATTTACCACAGCGCTAGATTTGCTGCGGAAGTGTATTTGTATGCTGAGTGAGGTGCGGCGCGATCGCCGCAGTTGAACGAGACAAAGTAGTAATTTACGGTGCTCTAGTACGTTAGTACTTATATCTCAATGGTTCCAACGTAGTTTTTACAAGTAGTCTACTAGTCAAAGATCCGAGTTGGCCAAATAATAATTTGGGTCCGAAAACTCAAATATATTGGTGTAAATACATACCTCTCGATGTAATAACTTTTTACGGCCATTTTCAATAACTAACTGTTCGGTTTCGGTCGATCTCAGTCTGTTTGCAATTTTTTTTACAGACGTTTAGAAACAAAACGTCACAGACAATCTGTCTTTTGATTTTTCCACGAATCAAGTGACAAGTAGGTGACGCGGATATGGCATTTCAAACTGACTTTGATTATTAGAATAAATACCGATAGCTGCGTGACGTGGCAAAAAAAAAAATAGGGAATATGCAAGAAATACAAAAATCTTTTTATTTATTAAAAATACCTTGTTTTGGCCCTTATAAACATTATGGTGCGCTTGTTTAAGTTTCTAATACATTGTCCAACGGCCTGGTGTCCGCAGCTCCACGTCAAAGCGCGTATTTTGCGTATGGGCTATAATCTACTACGCCGGCCCAGTGCGGGTTGGTGGATGTCACATGTCTTCGAATTTTTGGTTCTAGGACATGCCGGTTCCCTCACGATGTTTTCCGTCACCGTTTTTGAGAACAGTGGTGATGAAATAAATTACACAAAGTAATACACCTGCCTCGGTACGAACCCACGACTTACTGTTCGTAAGTCGGGGCCGCCACCACTGGGCCACCGCTGCTCTCAGTTAATACGTAAGTAAGTTATAGAAAAGCTTAAAGTATTTGATAATGGTGTTATTTCTAGATATTTCGATCTTATAAGGTTCATTCGAACTTTGGTACAAAAACTATTTCACTCAGAAGTAAATCACGTCCATTGTTTTATCGAAAAAATAAATAGAGAATTCTAAGCAAGGTGAAAGGTTAGTCTTGTACCGGGGTCGCTGTCGCACAATTCTTCTAAGCCGCACATACAGTCTCTCTCAGTGCTCAATACTTTTAAAGAAATACGTGACTGCATGCGTTGCGATAATGCTTTTTAGACGTGTGAAGATTGCCATTACTACGGAGTCGAGTTACTGCAAATCACGAACGCGTCTTGTGATTTTTATGTTATTGACTTAAGGTTTAAATTACAATGAATAATCGCGAAATGCCAAAGAAAGAGTATGTGCTCACGGTATCTCAGTTTAGAGAAAAAAATCGTTCATACTAAGAAAAAGGACTTCGCATAGCAGTCATCTTGCATGTAAATGATTTTCAGTATCAGTACTTATTACTACATTTTATAAAATAAAGTCCTCCACCACGTCTGTCTGTCTGTCTGTTTGCGATGAACTCAAAATTACCAAACGGATTTTCATGCGATTTTTAACAATAGATAGAGTGATTAATGAAGAAGGGTTAGGTGTATAACGTATTAAGGTTTGTATAAACTGGTTGAAATATGACGATAATTGTTGGAAGTGTCAGAAAAAGTCAAAACGCCTTGCTCTAGCCGTACGAAGCCGGGGTGGTGTTAAAATGTAAAATTCTACGAAATACGAGTAGAAAATTATTCACTTTTAGGTGAACCCATCGATTTAAATTTCTGGTAAAATGCACCAACTATTCAGGTAGACGTGTCAGAATCTCGGTTTTCTAGCAATAATTGACTCACTTTAAAACATCTGATAGTATTGTTACGAGCTGGGTATGAGATAAATGAATTACTACCGATTAAACAACACAATAACTTTATTAATCACAAAACAATTTAAACTTAATCACAAGTACACTACTGATCACTATTCGCTTAGATATCGCACTTGTAGTTCACTTCGATTCACTTCGTTGTGTAGCCAAAACAAGACTGCCGGTCGCAGGCCTGAGCGGTGTATTTATACTCGCCAACAGACACACCAGAATAATCACGAATATTCTAGAGGGTCATAAAAAACACAATGGAAGTAGGTACGTAGGTAACAAAAACAAGTAGGTATAACCTACTTGTACATAACAAGCAAATATGAACCTTATGCCCTAGGCGTACAGTCGAAATTCTAATGTCTTTGTATAAATAGGTCGCGAGTTTGTACCTACCTAACTTTAAAACTAATAATAATAGAATACTCTCGAACTTCTAACGTACACACACTGTAAACACTGGCTTTCTCGAACGTTCTAGTAGGTCCGATGTAACAGTATGAAACCTTTGACTGTGACATCAATATTCAATCAAAACCAGTGCATCAGTTAATTGCGCTGAGAAAACAGTTGATTCAGTTGACCATTGAGAATTTTGACCAGAACATAAACATTGAAGTCCACCTGACCCAGAACAAGACAAAAATGGCTCACTAAAGAACACCGGCCACAGCGCGAACAATTTTTTGTTGAAATTTTATTTTAGCGTCTGCCCATGAAAAATGTGTAAAAGTAAAGAGTTTGAATTCCTGAACAGTTTTTTCTTCTGATATACTTTAATACGAAGTCAGGAATTAAAGATATTTACTTCGATAGGCCTTAGGCTTGATTTGATAAATCTTAGTAATTTTTTAGTCGGCATCTATAACGGTGACATTTGTAGACGCTTAACAATTTCATCAGCAATTGTACGGCCGGTGTTCTTTGTATAGAAAGCAAAGTATTGCAGAAGTACGATACTAGATAGAAATAACATTAAATTGGGCTGAAAAAAGACATCGTTTTCGTGTAAAAGTTTTGGAATTATAAAACAGACTGACACTTCAATCTTGTAAATATTTTTCCGAATAACCAAGTCCTTATTCGTCTAAAGAGTCTTTTAAAAATAGCTTGCCACTTTTCTAGTAAATATAGTTTGTTTTAAGCGTGTTCATTTTCTGAGAATAAAGTCACAGCTTTTTATTTTTTCACAAAAATGAGGGCTTTTCAGATGAAACATTTTGGCGGTACGTTTCAGGCGTTTTGTTTAAAAGATTATCAGGCACAAAGACAAATAATAATATGTACAGTTGTTACAGTATGTTCAGGTTCAGGTCTAAAAAATATTTTTTTGTGGACATGTAAATGTGAGTAAAATATAAATTTCACCATTTTTCCCTTCATACAAGTTGGCAACAGGAGCTAGTGGCTAAATAATTACAGCTGATCGGGTCGATCTTCAGGTTAAGCCGTGGTTGCTTAGGTTGGTCTGTAAATGGATGATCACCTTTTTTTTTTTTTTTTTTTTAGGATGGGAAATCATCAAATGACTTCTCCCACTCTGGGCGGAGCGGGAGAGAGTGTCAGACTCTTACTGACTAAAACCCATCCATGTTCCTTCCTCTCTTTCGAACAGGCCACCCTTACATAACGAGTTTCCTCCGTGCCTCGGAAAGCACGTTAAGCTGTTGGTTCCGGCTGCCATTTGTCCATCTTTGACAGTCGTAACATGTAGTCAGTGGCCCAAAAAGTCTGACAACCAGTCTTATTATGAGGTATCGTATTACTCAGTATAAATTAACTGAGTTGTGGAGGTCAGAAATTCAGTCGCTCCTTATAAAATACTGGTATTCAGCTGCATCTGGTTAGAATTGAAGCCGACCTCAATATAAATGGGAAAAGGCTAGGCAGATGATGATACAATTTGTCAACAAGAAACAAAACGCTAAGATCATAGTCTAAAAAATTGCATTGTTTAAGAAAAACATCTCGTTTTCCACAAAAAACCGCAGTAGCACAGAAGCAAAGAATCAGTATAAACTTTACCTTGTACTTCATGAACTAACTATTGTTAAAGGAGTTCTTAATACGATGCAGATAAGTATTCATCGTTACTTGTTACCTTTACTTTGTTTGGGTACAAGCAAATAAGTTGTTATTTTGATAATCTATACTAATATTATAAAGCAGAAGAGTTTATTTGTTTGTTTGGTTGAACGCGGTAATCTCAGGAACTACTGGTTCAAATTTAACATTTATTTTTGTGTTGGATAGTCAATTTATCGAGGTAGGATATATAACATCACGCTGTGACCATTAGGAGCGGAGCAGGAATGGAAAATGTTGCAAAAACGGGGTTTTTTTTTCCTTTCGTTTTTCTCTCTTACGTGACGCAGACGAAGTTGCGTGGGTCAGCTAGTGTCTACATATTTAGACTTTTTTAAACTAAAATGAACTAGTCCCACCATCACCCTTTTACAACCGAACTAGCAAATACTTATACGTATCATCTGCACTGGTTGATATACCGACGAGTCATTATCAGTGGTTCTCCTCCACATTTCTTATGCTCATAGCCAAAGTGTGGAACTTTCTGCCAGCATCTGGGTTACACATTTGACCCGTCTGCCTTCAAAGCAAAAGAGAACAGGCATCTTCCGGGCAGACTCGTTCCATCATAAACCTCTTGCATTGCTTTCCATCAGGCATGTTTAAGGTCAAGAGCAGGATCCTACCGAAATACTCAAATCCAAGGTTAACAAAATCTCAGCGAGAAACTCTTCATTTCCTCAAAACCTCAGAAAGAAAGAAACACCAGTCTTAACAATAAACTTTAAAGCTACTTAAGCTAACTATTGTTAGAGTAGTTCTTGATACAACGCAGGCGAACGTATTGTACAGAAACCAAATATTCAAATCCAAGGTTAACAAAACACGTCCAACCGCAAAAAAAACTTAATTTTCTCAAAGTATCAGAAGGAAAAAATCAACAGTATAACTAATAAACTAAAGCTAGTTTAGCTAACTATGGTTAGAGTAGTTCTTAAAACAACTTGAAGGCGAACGTACGAGTATCCTGCACAAACGAAAAATTAAAATCCAAGGTTAACAAAACACGTCCAACCCCAAAAATACTTAATTTTCTCAAAAGCTCAGAAGCAAAGAATCATAGTATAAACATTAAACTAAAGCTACTTAAACTAGCCATTGTTAGAGTAGTTCTTAATACAACGCAGAAGTGGTCGTTATCAATGCTCACGTCGCATTCGCAGCTCTCATTGAGGCACAGCACCGCCAGCATTTCCTGTGAAACCGGCGCCGTATCGCGTCCAGTCTACGTCCACTGGTTCCGCATGAACAAAATTCTGTACATAGTTTGTTCCGATACTGTGCAATAACTTTGTGCATGTACGCCGCAGGATCACTGTGAACTTTTGTAGGCTCTAGTTTAGAGCTAATTAGCTGGTTGGGTTTTTTAAATGAATTAACTTTTGCTTTGAAAGTTGGTGAAGTTGAGGCCGGTTAGTTCGGTAACCCAGTACAAACTTTGCGTGTGGTTATTACGTAAGAATTTACCACATAATTGTTTTAATTATTGTTTCGATACATCTAATAAACTGTTGGTAGAACCGTCGATAGCAGAAGATCTTGTACCAAAGTCTTCTCTTATTATAGTCTTTCCTTTCCCCAATGCTCTTTGCCTATTTTGGGGTCCGCTTCCAGTCTAACCGAATGCAGCTGGATACTAATATTTTACATGGAACGACTGCCTATCTGACCTTCACAACCCAGTTAGTACTGGATAATACGATACCTCTTGGTAAGACAGCCAGCACCAATGCAACGGCTTAACGTGCTTTCCAAGACACACGTGAAGACGTTGCATTGGTGCCGGCCAATGGGTGGCCACCCATCCATAGACCAACCTTTGTCAGTTATAGAAAACGGCTATAAGTCAGTGTCATAGTCGGGACTTTTAAGTTACTGACGGACTGTTTACGTAGATGTACATGTTACATGTTCATTACCTTAAGTGCTTGACATTTTATTAAAAAAAAACACCAAAAATTCAATCCCCTGAACAATATTTCACAATAAAACACACAGGCACGACATTCGCTCCACAGTAATGTACTAATACATTACTGTGTATGAATAAAATGCAAAATTTTGGCAACAATATCCGGCCGTAATAAGAGACAAGCTGAGTGTGCGCGGCGATATTATGCGCATTAATAATATTCACGTTTATGCAACCAGCATTATTTTATACCAACTAATGCACTGCACTAACTTACGACGTGCAAACAGCTTTGAAAGATGGTACAAGTAATGTACACGTGTACATGTACGATCACAGTTCAGCAGTTCAGTGTAGTCAGCCGCGAATGTTAGCGATGTGTCAGATTTTAGAACGATGCTTGATGCTGAGTTATTATTGGTGTCGCCTTTCTATTTTCGTAAATCCTTTTAACTTTTGTTCGAAAACACACATTAAGGCTTATTCGACAACTGGCGACTGTGAAACGCGTCAACGCGTCAGTGCTAGCGCAGTGTTATTGGGTTTTTATCGGGAATTTCTCGGTATCAGCTGCCACTGAGTCTGGATTTGTGCCCGGTAGATGAAGAGTCTCGCGCATGTTACATGGGACTTGTATTGTATCGTATTGTACAACGGGCTGGGGTCCGCAAGTTCACGTCAAAGCGTATTGGTAGATGTCACATGTCTTCGAATTTTTGGTTCTAGGGCATGCCGGTTTCCTCACGATGAACGGTGAAGGAAAACTCCTTCTCCGTTTTTCAGAGCAATGGTGATGAAATAAATTACACAAAGTAATGCGCCTGCTTGGGTTCCAACCCACGACTTACTGTTCGTAAGTCGGGGCCGCCACCACTGGGCCACCGCTGCTCTCATGGGACTTACATATATTTGGTGGAATGTCGATGTGCTTTAAGTTACACCACTGCCAAACCTTTCAGGGTAATCCCTGAAAGGTTTGGCAGTGGTGTCGCGCATCGCGCCTTGTAATCAAGGCGCGATGTTATGTTGTGTTCACGGTCAATACGGGCTAGTCCTTTCAAATAACAAGCTCGATCACAATGAGTGTCCTAAAACATCAATTAATGTTTCATTAATAAAAAGGCCCTCGATTGCCGCCATTGAGGGTGTAAAAATAAAGTTTGGTTTCGCGAGTCAAGTCAGCTCATCAAGCAAAATGATTATAGGTGTCGCCGACGCCGTCTACGCCGCGACGCTTCGTCGGGCTACGACTAGGAGAACTGTTATTATTATTACTGCCGTAACCCTTTCCTTAAGTCGACTTTTACGGCCGCTCCGGATGATTCACAGTTCTTGCTTGTGTTGGTACTTGTCTTATATGACTATGTTAGCTTGGATGCAGTCGTATACATATTTTAATAAATAATATACCAGTATGTGAGTAAAATATTTAGGCTTTAGAAAAGCATACATCTCTTTGCTGAGATTGAAAAAAAACCTGTCGCCGCCGAGTACAGAATTAACCACGTTGGACTTGGTTTGTAGTTATCAGTAAAAATTAAACACTAATAAAAAAACGCGAGTGTTGAAAGATACATAGCTATTATTTAAAACTAGTGCGATAAGAGCCAATTTTGGAAGTGTATTGAAAAGAAAAAACAAACTACTCATAACTGTCGCGCTTGCTTGCCATTACAAAAATCAATAAGGCAGTTGTTGTCACAATGTTTTATCAATAACTGAAACACGCTACAATTCCCATTTCACTTAATTCAGTAGCAAAAATGTGCAACGAGGAAGTGGGAAAATGTAGCAAGATGAAACTCATTCAGGAATCGAAATCGGTTAAGTGCTAAGTAGGGTGGGGCCCGAGGTGATGTCATTACTTCTTATGTGTTCGTTCGCTCCACACCTAATCTAATCACCTATCTACCTGGAGAGCTTTATCGTTTCATTTCGGATTGGGGGAACTCCAAACTTGTTAAGAGACGCGGACGTTTAGATGTCTTCGGGAGAAATGCATCCTATGTCAAGATGCTTGAAATTGAAACGCTCTTGTTATGAATGCATTTAGTTCAGGAATGTTAGCCGATATTACGGTCAGTACAAGAGAGTGCTAGAACAAAATATAACTTTATTTACTACACGAAAAGATACACGTTGTGAGAATTCAGAATACGTTGTACCATGCAGCGCTGCGAATCGAGACGCCGCGCGGCGCAGCGCGAAATCACTGACATTTTCCAGTACTGTCGCGCTGCGTCGGGAAGCTTTGAGTCGGGATCGGTTTGTATAATTCTCACGTCTTTTTCCATGGGTTAAGGCAGACACAACAGAACATCACAGCTACTATCCTCACGTCCTACTTGTGCTACATGGATGACTCCAAACTTTGTCTTTGTCATATGCGCCGTCATGAGGGCAATTTAGCCATTGTCAACATAATTTTTTACTAACATTTTGAATATAAATGATAGTTTGAAAAGGTGGCATGCACCCACATGAGAAAGGATCTATTTGAACGCTATGTGACCGTCCCTTAGTTTTGAACCTTAGAATAACATATAACGCAAAGTGCACTTACCATTACCCAATACTAATAACTTTTATAAACACTTGGAACAGCTGAAGTTGGCATTCATAATTGAGAAATAAATAATAAAACAGTGAAGTTGGTTGAAAACATTAGATGTGATGTGGAAATATTAGCTACTGAAACTCAGACGCAAAGTATAATTAATAAACTAACTAAATAAACAACATCGTTCAGAGGCTAACGACCTGTCTAGAAACTGTTTATTTGTGCACCTACTTAAAAGTGCTAGTCGTTTATAATGTCTTTCAGTACGCAGTAAACGAATGAAGTAGCAAATTCGGCGGATTTCCAGAGAACCATCACAGAAAAATCCGTTTTTCTCTGAATCTACCCCATCCTTCCATCGTATGATGGTCCTTAGAGTCTTATTAAACTCACCATCTACCTAGCCTTTTCTTAACTATGTAGCTAAATACCAGTATTTCACATGGAGTGACTGCCTATCTGACCTCTTCACCGTTAGTACTGGGTAATACGATACCCCCTGGTAAGACAGGTTGTCAAAAAGATCAGACAGACGGTTTTTATATATAAAGTCTTACTAAACTGTGGATCATATAATACACTTACTTCCAACCTTCACGATTATTATATCGAAATATAATAGAAGTCCCCTTCATTCAACATTTTAAATAATCCCGAAGCAACGTTTTATTTTACAATTTTACTTGGAAAATGTATTGGAATACTGTACAATAACATTGTCTCACGCAGCCAACTGTATTGAGAGTGTTCGCAGAAAATGTTTAAAGTGGATTCGATACAGATATGGTTTTTTCTAAATATATCCAGACTTACTTAGAGAGGAGCGCCCAACCCCATTTAAATTGTTAGAGAGTTTTGCGACTCACATAAGGGGCGATTGTACGTTGAAAACAACAGGTTCTAATTAACTTGCATGAGATTCTGCAATTTACGCCGGACTCCTTTATTTTGCTTTCTCTTTTACACTTTAATATTTAAAGCAACCTGAACTCCGGAACGAAAACTTTACGCTTTAAATATTTGTATACTGCTCATTATAATCCTGTAATGACAGTGTGCCGTTTCTATGAACAGACATGGTAAGTGATATCTTCGAGTATTTTGCAATACTCGTGATAAATTTAAAATGTACTGACAGCATATTTCCTGAGCTCTTTCTGTGTGCTTTTAATGGTTTCTTAATACTTTCTCGAGACCGTCTTTGTTGGTTCCCCACGTGATGTTTATGTATGCTTAGCTCCAAGCTGTACTGTAATGTGGATGGAAAGGCCAATTATCTAGAAAATTGGCCCAGAACTTTACAAGTTTAAAGGCCACGTGGGCCGCAGCCTCTGGGGGCACGAAGATGTGGGTTGTGGCTCGCATCGCCCACATCTTGTATCTTGTAAATGTGTAGGAAGAAGAAACTCTGTGGGAGTATTTATCGTAACGACCATGGTAATGACGGCCAATTACATTGATGTTGGTAGATTTGTCTACCTAAATGGAATTTAATGTAAAAGTCCCAAGTTCCATTCTTAACTCAACGAAAGAGCCTATATTGTAGTGCTTTACTCGAATATTATAACGTCAGCGACATTATTTCAAAATGTCAAGTACATAACCCGTAGATGGATCGTTATTTAAATTAAGGGCAGCACATAAATTAATTTACCGAGAAAAGTTTTAAATTGCTCAATTTATTTAAAGTATTATCAGGACATGGCCGGGGTATTCACCAGAAGCGTTTGAGGAGCTTTATGTCGTGGTTATAAAGTCGTTAAAATTATGCAGGCTTCCTTTATTACAACGAGTTATTGGTTGGCCTCAAACTACTACAACTTACATTGTATAGAGATAGCGTAGCATATACCGATGTATCAATAGAACCCCAGAATATCTATTGTAGAATAAAGGGTGTACAAAGCCTCTTCACGATGCCGGAAGGCACTTGTTATCCCCATCGTTGCGATATTTTTTTGTTTTAGATCTAGAATTCTAGACCATAACTGGGACACTTCTAGTTACGGAGATATTGGGGGTCAAAGTTCCAACTTTTTAGTACGTTTTTTTTTTTAAATAAGTACATGTTTTTAATGTAAGAACTACTAGTAAGTACTATTAGTAGAGATAGTATAGTTATAGACATGGTAAGGCCTACAATTAAACATTTGAGGATATGACGCATAATACCCACACTGGCCTGGATCTGTGGGAATATTATAAGTTTCCTAATAAAACCTCAGAATAATTTAAAACGCTATTTCAGCTTCTTTGTACCAAATACCAACGAACATGGTTGTCACGGACCAACTTTTTAGATAAAGAAAAAAGTCCCAGAATTGAAATTATACAGTCCACAGTGCCTGTGCCAAACATGGCCATACATTGAATATACAATTACAAGTATTTCCTGGCGTTATCTGAAATTGAAATCAGTATTATTGCCAAATACTTCGTCCGGTATAAGAAACAGTGTTATAACGGTTCCAAGAACCCTTCGAACTCGACAAAAAAAAATGAAATGAATTCAATTAACATTTTTTTTTTACCTAATTAATTTTCTACCACAGATCGGGGGTCCGCGCTCTTATTTACATTTTATTAATTAATAGCTTGATTTAAAAGAAAAAATTACAACTACGACCGTGCTCCATCATTGGAAACGTTACATTAAACTAAGCTTATTATTAGTAACTTAAGATTTTAGGCTTTACAGTTGTTGATATAATACTAATTCAAGTTAACAAAAACTACACTAAGCTATTTAAGTGTTTTTTTTTCATAACTGCATGGCAATGTGAGTCGACCGGCAGCAACCGTCGGCACCCGTTCACGGACATGACCTGCACAGCCGCGCCGCTCAACCATTTTGGAACTTATCGACCGGATATGCAGCGCCACCATCGGCACTATGACAGACTCACCCTTTTTTTTTGTTGTTTTTTTAGGATGGGAAATCATCAAATAACTTCTCCCACTCTGGGCGGAGCGGGAAGGAGTGTCAGATTTTGACTGACTAAAACCCATCCATGTTCCTTCCTCGCCCTTTATGTTCCGGGGCCGCGGTATCTCTTTCGAACAGGCCCGCAACCCCGGCAGGCTTCGGCCCTTGCGGGCCCCTCCTTTTATGCTGACATCTCTGTGCCGTCGACACGGCCTGTCGTCGTTAGACGGACGGGCGGCTAGCTAGCCCATAGCTAACCGTCTACAGGCCCACGTCTACGGGGGCCGGTAGCCAGCACGTGGCCCCCACTTGACGCCCGGTGCGTCTCCCGCGGCGGCTGTGAAGGGAGGCTCTCTCTCTCGCGTTCCGCCACCTCCTTCGCTAGCATAACTGCTTCGCAGAAGGAGGTGACGGCTTCCCATTCCGTCTCGCTCCGGACCATGGATTGAACCAGGGCCAGACGCGAGAGGTCGCCGCCACCGCTACAAGGACACGGTGGTGCTCCGCCCACGCAGGGCTGACCTCCACCGTGTCCTCCGGTCGATCCTCGCAGTGGAAACACCCGGGTGTTTCCTCCCGCCCGATTCGATGCAGGAACCTCCCGAAACATCCGTGTCCGGTGAGGACCTGCGTCAGGCGGAAGGTGAAGACGCCGTGGCGCCTCTCCAGCCACTTCTCAAAGAGGGGACTTACCGCCACTGTCGTGGCGTGCCCTATGACAGACTCACCCTGCCATGCAATTTTACTTATTTTATTTTTGGTAACAGAGTTGTTTGGGAGTGGGATGTATTGGCGTTGGGTTTTGGGGTTAGGATGGGAGTTACGTCTTCTGATCATGGACTTCGCTAACCTGAGCAAAGCGTCCACAACGACTGCGTCTCGATGCTGCATGGCCGTCTTCAGGTTGTACTCAACGACCGTTTTAGTTGGCGCATCCCTCGCTCTCTTCGCAAAGCGGCCAGTGGCGTCATCGGCGTCCTGTGTAACCTTTCAAGCTCAGTGAGTGGACCCGCGACAGCGACGGCTTGGAGGAGTATATACCGGAGTATATCTCGATGCCACATCCATCGGATTGCGGTGTGTGCAACAATTAACATATTGAATATACTGACTGTCTTATTGGTCTAGTGGTTGCAAGCACGACTGCTGAGCATGAGGTCCTGAGTTCCATTCCCGGGTCAGGAAAAAATGTCATAAGATTTTTCCATCAGGAATTTCTCAGTAGCAACTACGAAGGTTGATGCCAATAGGCTCGCCCCCTATTCAACATCATAATTTCAGACTAAAGACGTCCACTGCTGAACATAGCCCTCCCCCAAGTGTCGCCACATTGACCGGTCCCTTGCGACTCGCATCCAACGGATTCCCGCAACCTTCACCAGGTCATTGCTCCACCTAGTGGGAGGTCTAACAACGCATCGTCTTCCGGCTCGTGGTCGCCACTTCAGAACTTTTCGGCCCCATCGGCCATCCGTTCTGCGAGCAATGTGCCCTGCCCACTGCCACTTAAGTTTGGCAATTCTTCGGGCTACGTCGGTGACCTTGGTTCTCTTGCGGATGTCTTCGCCCCCTATTACATGGGACTTAAACATAACTGACAAAATGAGGATGTACGGTCGAACAAGCTAATTGGTTTACAGTTTAACCCACAAATTATATTGTAAAGTGTAAACCGAATAGCTTGTTCGACCGTACTCTTAGGTACTCCACTGTCTAGCCTAACTTGTCTTTTTGGTATTTTTTCTTCGACCCAAATGTTATGAGGTAAGCAATATTTTCTCTTTTGCGGTAATAATACTCGAATTCATGTATGCGGCTCACACCCGACACCCTCATATCATTCAACGTGTCATGTTTACGTATTCACAAAAGCAAACTCAAAAACCTACTTTTCAAATCAGTTAACTCAAATAACAACACAATCATTATTCCACAAACGAATCGGAATACTCGAAATTGTTTGTAAATACGTAATCAGCCACGTGTGCCTATCATTTCTAAAGTTTCCGCTATATCACGATTGGTTTTACATTATTCCTCCCCCAGCTTATATTTTAAACAAAGTTCGAGCGGAATATTCTAATTCAGAACTTTCAATGTAAATATGGTGGATTGGGCTTGTTTGACAAAGACAGTTTCCGGATATTGTTGCCTAACTAGTAACCGGGACAGTTTGTGACTCTTTCCAAATTAATACAACCGAGTGAGCCACACTTAATAACATTGTAAAGGCGAAAGTTTGTATGTGTGTATGTTTGTTACTATTTTACGCAAAAACTATTGAATGGATTTGGATGAAATGTTAGTATACACATCTTTATCCGACTTCAAAAAAAGAGGAGGTTCCATGTTCCATGTTTGACTGTATGTATGTTTTTTGCATGTTCACCGATTTCACCCCCATTTGAAGACCAATTCTCAAAATTATATTATAATTTTAAAAGAGTATACTTCTGAAATGGTCCCATTTAAATTTGGTGAAGATTTGATGCTAATCTTCGGAGATATACAATGGAACTTATCCGGTGGATGCGAGTAGCAAGGGACCGGTCAATGTGGCGACACTTGGGGGAGGCCTATGTCCAGCAGTGGTCGTCTTTCGGCTGAGATGATGATGATGATGATACAATGGAACTCTTTAAAAATAGACGGCAAATCTGTCTATTGTATGCAACATCACGCCTGTATGCTCTGAGGCGATACCCAGATGTGTGCAATACAACCATATTTCGACAGTTAGGGTATGTTAAGTTCCATTTATTGGCGATAAGCGATTCAAACGAAGCCGCGGGAATAAGCTAGTTTGTTTATAAAGGCAATCTGGCAGTCATTTTGTTTGATAGTCGAGCTACGACCGGACTTAGCAGTGAAATAAATTGTATGAGTAGCGCCGAAGGGCTGCACTCTTGTTTATTATTCATAAATCTTTACGCTCTGTAGGCGGATAACAGAGCATTTCAAATCAAATTTCCTTGGATTTCATGAATTCAGGAAACATATTTCTCTCTAAAACAACCCTAAAATGTTATAATGATATTTATTTATAGTGAAAATTATTAATTTTATAATGAAACCACGAAATCATTTGTGTAAGCCACCACTTTTATTAGCAGAGCAGAGAGTACAGGTGTAAAATAGGTACAGACAATCCAGAGTTACCATAGACAAACAATAGAGGTATACCGTAATAACTTCAACACAGCCCCTCAATTTTAGAATTTATAACATTAACATTCTCAAAATTGTTCATATTTAAATCTAAGTTAATTAACATGACAGCTTTACTATTAATTAAGTACCCATTTCAGCCTGTTCCTTATTTTCTAAAATTCAATAAATGTTTTAAACCAAAAAAAAATGTTATTCTTCTCCATAAAGTTAACATAACATAGCTTAGTAACTAATAAAAGCAAATTAAGACATTTAGCAACAATCATAATGCTATACTTAAATTAAGTTTAACATATTACTGAAATACACATTGTTTGTCAGGTAGTGCTTTGGTAAAAATATTTGTAACATTTTCATTAGTTGGTACATGTGTTCTTATATTCTTAATATTAAGTAAGAAGTTATATTATATTAGTTACTATAGTACTTTAACAAAAAAAATGCGAGTGATACTCCTTTTATAACAAACTAGCTGTTGCCCGCGACTTCGTTCGCGTGAAAATATTGATGGGTCATGTGTGAGCCTGCATCGTTGTTCGAGTTGTCGCAAGCGCTACTGAGCATGAGGTCCTGGGTTCGATTTGCGGGACGGTCAAAGTGTTATTGTATTATTTGTGCCCGGTTGATGGGATTAAGCTAAATGTGCGAAATGTGGGTGTAGGATTAGATACACCTCTACCTAACAGTGGCGCAGGGTGAAAATAGTGTCAGGGGAAGCCGTAGAAAAAAAAGGAAAACTGTTTTTTTTTTTGCTTCTGTTAACTTTTTTCTACGTGTTAATTTTGACCTCATTTTCACTATCAGCGACACCAAAAACTACGGAAACGACACCCATGATTAAAAATCCAAAAACTTTTTTGATTTCATCTTCATTCACCAAAAGTAAGATCAGAAATGCAGAAGAGAAAAAAAAACAGAAACCTACAAAATAAAAAAATCTAGTTGGTATCAAATACGATATCGACAATTACTCATTCTATCTCGTTCTACTATACATAATTTATTTATTTATTTATTTAAACAACACATACAACTATTATTACAGGTTTAGGTACCTAATACAATAGAGCAGTTATATTTAAAGTTAAATTATTTATGTTTTGAATAAATTAATTAATTTGACAAACTAAAGTAATTGCGCAAAATGCGGCCCGTGTGAATTCGCTCAGTGTACAATTGAAGCAATCAATCTGTTGTGACACCATATTAAGTGCACGCAGCACGCGCGTCAGCGGCGCGTGCTGCAGCAAGTTGGTGCGAGCGGGCGGCACCCACAGGAGCCATACTTTATTTTTCTGCTCCTGCCTTAAGTCCATAATCTTCGGCTTACCTAGGTCCCTACAAAACGGTAAGTACTGCCAGCCGCAAAGTCACGTGTGCTATTAACTTGTGTACGGCCTATACTATTAACTTGCACTGCTGCAAAAGGTCTCTCCTGCTGCTGTTATTCGTGAACGAATGAACAACTACAATGCAAAACTTCATCCCCCCTTTTACCCCTTTGTGGGTTGAAATAAAAATAACTAACGACTTACTAACTTTGATACTTTTTGGTGACTCAAAAAACAAAAACTTTAATTAAAAACAAAATGTTGCTCTTTTTTCACCCCTCAAGGGTTGAAATTCTAATAAAGCCGTTGCGTCAGCTTCCAATCATAAGCCCAGATAACAAATTTTGTACTTTTTACGTCGAAAATTAAGGATTTTTCACAAACAATTTCATCCCCTTTATAAGCCTTCGGGGTGGAGTTATCAAAAACGCTGAAACACGCATAAATAAATTTTCAATCGTCAGCCTAAACACAAAATTAGAAGATCCTAACTTTAAAACTGACGGACTTTCATATAAACTTCCATCCCCTATTTTTTTACCCTTGGGGGTAGAATTGATCAAAATCCTTTCTTAGCGGATGCCTACGTCATAACATCTACCTGCATGCCAAATTTCAGCCCGATCCGTCCAGTGGTTCCGGCTGTGCGTTGATAGATCACTATGTCAGTCAGTCAGTCAGTCACCTTTGAATTATATATATTTAGATTTACCTCACATTAAATTCAATTTCTTTGTAAAATACTGATGTTTAACAACAGGTAGTGCCTTGGTGAATATATCAGAAATGTTCTCATTGGTAGGTACATAAGACAAGGATACTATTTTCTTGTTAACTACATCTTTTACATAATGATATTTGATAGCTATGTGTTTGGACGCTTTAGTATTTGTTTGATTTTGAATTAGTTTAATTGTACTTTGATTATCAATCAATAAAACTGACTCTATAGTTTTTCTAGATAGAAATTCTGACAGAATTCCCTTGATATGCACCAGCTCACTCATAGTATGAGCTCCTGCTATATATTCGGCTTCTGCTGTAGATAGAGCAGTGCATGTCTGTTTCCTGGAAAACCAATTAATTAAATTTTTGTCATGATAAATTGCACAACCACTGGTACTCTTCCTATCGGTCGTGTCAGCAGCCCAATCAGCATCAGAGTAGGCAAGAAGACTTGTAGGCTTTGTAGATTTTCTGTATAGCAGCCCCTGATCGATTGTCTCTTTGAGATAACGAAGAATTCGCTTACCAGCTTTCCATAATTCAACTGTGGGTTTATCCAAAAATCTGCTAAGGTAGGATACAGCATATGTGATGTCTGGTCGACTGTTCGTAGATAAATATAGAAGTGACCCTATTAATTCTTTGAAAGGAACATCAATTATTTTGTCTGGAGTAACATTACTTATACTGAAATTTACTTCCATTGGAGTTTTGCAACCTTTACAATCTTGCATATTGAATCTTTCCAATAGTCGTTTAATCATTTCAGTTTGTTTTATTTTAAGTTCATCACCTTTTCTTGTAATTTCTAATCCCAGATAGTTCTTAATTTCTCCTAAATTTTTAACATTAAATTGCTCTTGTAATTGGCTTATTATTTCATGTCCATCTCCTAGCAATAATATGTCATCTACATATAAAAGAATCCATGTATTACCATTTGAATAAAGACAAGAATCATATTTCGACTGAACAAATCCTTTTTCTGTAACAAATTGATGGAATCTCTGGTTCCAGCACTTGGGCGCTTCTTTCAATCCATATAGTGCTTTCTTTAACTTAAGGACTTGATTTGGTGGTAATTTTAAGCCTTCAGGACATTTAATGTATGTTTCTTTCTCAAGTACTCCATTTAGAAAAGCAGTAGGTACATCTAACTGTATTAATTTAGATCCTTTTTCAATAGCTAAACTTATCATTAATCTTATAGTTGAAAATTTTGCTACAGGTGCGTAGTTGTTATCCGATGAACTTTGTTCGAAATCCTTTTGCAACAATACGAGCTTTCTTAGTTCCATCTTGCTTTGTTCTAAAAATCCATTTGGTGTCTATTGCCTTCATTCCTTTAGGTAAAGTAGCTATTTCCCAGGTTTGAAGTTTCTCTTGTGAATTTAACTCTTTTTGTACAGCCTTTTCCCATTCTTTATCTTGTACGGCTTCTTCATAGTTTTGCGGATCTCTAGATAATAAACAATATGCAGTGTACAACTCATAATCTTCTGATAGTTCTTTAGGTTTTCTTACTGTTCTTCCTGATCTGGTCGTATAATCTTCATTTTCTTCTCTATTTTCTTCATTTACAGTTTCTTCTCTATTTTCAGTCTCTTCTTCTTCTTTCGATTCCTTTTCTATTTCCTCTAATTGCTGTTGCATTTCTTCTTCTTTATTTTCTTCATTATCATTGTACTCGTACACTGTCTTGTCCTTTTCTTTATCTACTTGATTATACTTTATTTGTGTTTCATCTAGCCTCACATCTCTTGATATCACGATTTTGTTTGTTTCCGGATCCCATAAGCGATATCCATTTAAGTTGTAGCCAACAAATCTCATTTCCTTTGCTCGTTGATTCAATTTATCTTGTTTAGGCAAAATGTGTACCCATGCTCTTGATCCGAATACTCTCAATCTTGACAAGTCTTTGTTTCCATACATTCTCTGAACTGGTAACTGGAAATTTATTGCAAATGAAGGACATCTATTAATTTGATAAACTGCACATCTCACAGCTTCTCCCCATAATGTCTTCGGTAGTCCACTTTCTATTAAAATAGTCCTCGCTTTGTTATAGATACTTCTGTTCATTCGCTCAGCTACCCCATTGGACTGTGGACTATACGGTGTTGTAAATTGTTGAATTATCCCTTTTTCTTGACAGAATCTATACATTCTTTCATTCTTGAACTCACCACCGTTGTCGCTTCTCATTTTTCTTACTTTGTGTCCAGTTTGTCTTTCTAATCTGTTGATGTAATTCATTAAATTATTAGTTGCTTCCGATTTGCTCTTTAATAGGTATACTTCACAAAAATGGGAGTAATCATCTATTATTGTTTGGTAGTAAACTTCACCATCTAATGTTAAGGGCTTCACAGGACCGGCTATATCTGTATGTATCAAATCTCCAATGTGGCGTGAACGTGGCTTCGGTGTGGGATGGAAAGGTAACCTGGTAGATTTTCCTTCCATACATGACTCACAGGGTTCACTGCTACACGGTAATTTCATCATTATTAATTGCTTACGATTGGCATGACCCAACCTTTGGTGCCAAATATTTACTGAGTTAGTTAATAAGCAGTTCTCGGGTTTCAAATGAGATTTAAGATTGAAATCAATTACATAGAGTTTTCCTGACATTTCACCAAGTAACTCCTTTTGTCTATCAAAAATACAAACATTATTTTTAGTAAATTTAACTTGATATCCCTTTTGTAATAACTTTGTAACAGATAAAAGATTATGTGATAACTTTGGGACAATAAGACCTTCAATCATTACAGAAAACTTATTATTATATTGCAAGCTTAACTTACCCCGTTTGTGACTCATCAGATATTGACCATTAGCTACATATATCTTAATTGGCTTATCTAAATTTACAACATCAACCATATGTTGCTCCATGTCCTCTTTGATTAAATTGTCTGAAGCACCGGAGTCGATTACAAACCTTGTATTAGAACTGTTCAAGTTTGTGCTATCAACACTGAAAGCTGAAAAAGAAAATGATTGGTCTTCCTGTTCTTGTAAATTCACGGAGTGGCCTTGCTCACTTAAACCTCTGTACGTTCCACCTCGGCATCTCCCTCTGAATCGTCCTCTTATACCTCTGTTTCTCATTCCTCGATTAGCAGGTTTCTCTTTGCAGTCTCTTTGTATATGACCCATTTTGCCACACCGATAACATTTTGCTGAAAATGCTTGCTCGTTGGAACTGTTTTCATTGCTACATTTGATTTCTGCATCAAGCAGTCTCGCTTTGATGAAGTCTATATTGATTACCTTCTCAGTGGTCATTGTCTCTATGGAGGTGATCACATGCTCATATGTAGGTGGCATGGCAGACAACAAGTAGCAGACCTGGTCCATTTCGTCAACTTTGTCACCAATCGCTGCCAGTTCATTTGTCACTGCATCGAATTTTAGAAAAAAATCTTGCAATTTCTCGTTGTTACAACATTTCAGTGTTATTAACCGTCTTTTGAGTCGTAATTTGTTGTACACGCTTTTTCTTTCAAACATGTCGCTTAATCTTGTTAACATCATGGCGGCCGTATTACAATTTTTCACAATATCCAAAAATTTATCAGATAGGCATTGCACTATGATTGACCTTGCTTTTGCATCCAAACTTTTGTTTATACTCTCACCTTTTTGTTCTAAAACATCAATCGCACCTTTTTCTTCTAGTATCAACTGGATTCGAAATTTCCAATTTGCGAAATTTCCGCCATCACACAACTTTGGTAATTCTTGCGACATTTTTGCTTTTTATTGTTTTACTACACTTTTATTTAATGTTTTATTATTTTCATTGTTCACTAAGCGCACATTGAGCGCATATTGAGCGCAGTGGAAGCGTATTAATTTTATAATGAAACCACGAAATCATTTGTGTAAGCCACTGTTGAGAGTTTGGTCAATTGACAGAATCCAACCTCGACCTTATTCTACTTCACACTTTATTTGTTTCGTTATAAATAGTTTAAAAAGTTGACATCTTCATGTGACAGCATCAAAGTGAAATAGAATGGCGAAAAGAAAATGTGCTACGAATAATTGTAAATCTTGTTTGTTTAAAAGTGCGAGAGTTTGGTTTCACAAGTAGTGTCAAAATGTTCAAAAGGTATGTTAAAATGGTATTCGATTAAGCTGTATTTTTGTATTCAAAAACTCGTCGCCACGTGTAAAATTTGGTTCATTTGTTTCTTCACAGAATTATTAGAATTGCAAACTGAATGATTTTCTTTAGTGTAATTGTCAATTTGGATACTGATTCTTTTGTATATCGACAGGTACCTTTTTGAAGCACTTGAATAAAGAAAGATTGGTGAACTTTGGACTGAGTTTATTTGCAACAACAAACCCAAACCCACTCAAATTAACATCAGGTTATGGGCCCAGGGCAGCTGTGAAAGGGTTTCGTTGGAAGCAAGGCCAGGAAAGCGACGGTGAAGTCGAGAAAGCAGTCCAAAACATCAGAACCGGCAAGGAAGTCATCGCACAACAAGTCAACGTTGAAAAACGTACACGCAAGTCACTTTAAGTCAGAAAATCGCCACGAAAGATTGTAAATTCATTTTGTTTATTTAAACATTGTCAGAAGTCAGTCAAAGCAAAATGGATACTGTAAAATCTCAGCTGGAGATGTTAAGTGAAGATAGTCAGGGAAATGTCAATTTCATTTCATGGCGATTTAAACTAAATCTGGCACTTAAGAATAAAGAACTGTATGATATTGTGTCAGGCACGAAAGTCAAACCAGCATGTGATAAGCCAGAAGGAACCGTTTCAGCTTGGATCAAGAAAGATGTTGAAGCTCAAACGTTGATAGGTTTAAATGTGAACAGTAAGATAGCTAACAAAATTGCAAATTGTAAAACTGCCAAAGACATGATGGACAAATTGGTTAGTTTATATGGCACAAAGACTGATGTAACTTTAGAAACGTCCCGAATCAAATTCTTTACCTTTGAGTATGATGAAAGCAAGTCAGCAATAGAGAATTGTATGGAGATTATGGATTTGGCTGAAGAAGTGTCAACTGAAGAAGATCCTATGAGAGAAAGTTGGGTCATGACAAGGATCTTGAGTGTCTTACCAGCAAAATTGGCGCATTTCAGAACAGCATGGAACAACGTGACGGGACCTACAAAGAACTTAGATACTCTCATTGAACGTCTGGACGAGAGACTATGGGCAGAGGCAATGAACCACGTGATCTTCACGATCAATCAGACAGGAACCAGCAACGTACCAGGAAAGAGTCCAGCAGAATTGTGGTTTGGAAGGAAAGTGAAGATTGAAAAACTGCGACCTTTTGGATGTGAATGTTATGTGCTGACCCAAGCACAGAAGAGGGGTAAAATAAATAGAAAATCAGAAAAGGTAATTCTGGTTGCCTATGACATTGATTCACCCTGCTACAGGATTTATATGAAAGAGAAAAGAGAGGTCATCAGTTCAGACAATGTAATCTTCGACGAGGAAAAGATACTACAAAGACAAGGCACTGAATTTGAGACATCAGCAACAGAGGGCACACCTGAAAAGCAAGAAGAAAGCAGCAGTGAGTCAGACGAAGAAGAGGACAACTGGACGACTGGAGAAAGTGCTGAAGAGGCAAGTGACAACGAAAGTGGGACACAACCGCCAGAAGAAGAGCCAGGAAGGAGAATTTTGCGAGATCGTAGAACTTTGCAACCACCACCGAGACTGAGAGATTGCGTACTTGAAACCAGACGTGGAGGAAAGAGCGCAAAAGTAGCCATGATTGGTGAAACTGAAGACATCTCGGTGAGTGAGGCACTCAAGGATGAAAAGTGGAGACAGGCAATGCAGGAGGAGTACGACTCGCTAATAGAAATGAAAACTTGGGAACTGGTGGACTGTCCTGAAGGAGTGAAACCTATCACATGTCGGTGGGTACTTCGACAGAAGGTAGACGGAAGATACAAGGCCAGACTCGTTGCAAGAGGATTTGAACAGAAGGAAGGAGTGGACTACGCGGAAACATTCAGCCCAGTAGCCCGCCATGCATCGATTCGACTACTACTAAGTCATGCAGCGTCAGAGAAAATGAAGCTAGTATCGTTCGATGTTAAAACGGCATTCTTGTATGGAAACCTGGAGCAAGTCATTTATATGAACCAGCCAGAAGGGTTTGATAATGGATCAGGGAAAGTTTGCAAGTTGAAAAAGAGTCTTTACGGGCTCAAACAAGCTCCAAGGATGTGGAACGAGAGGGTAACCACACATTTTGAAAAGAAGATTGGCCTGATCAACACAGATGACGACCCGTGTATTTACTACAACAAGGACAAGAGCATTATGCTCTCACTCTTCGTGGATGATGGATTGATAGCTGGAAAGAATGAAAAGGAAATATACAGACTCTTGGGAGAGATAAGCAAGGAATTTCAGATCACATATAGTAAGAAAGCACAGGATAAGTTAATGTACTTGGGCATGGAAATCAAGATCGACAAAGATGGTATCTTTGTGAATCAGCCTCGTTATACGGAGAAGATCTTGAGAAAGATGAAACTCGAGCAGTGCAACCCAGCATCCACACCCATTGAGCAAGGAATGATTACCAAGAAGACAGACTTTAAGAACGACGAGGCACTCCCGGCGAACAATAACTATCGAGAGGCGATAGGGAGTTTACTGTACCTAGCTACAATAACTCGGCCAGACATCAACTTCGCCGTGAACTATCTCAGTCGATTCTGCAACAAGCCCATGAAAAGCCATCAGGCGATGGTGAAACGTGTGTTCCAGTACTTGAGAGGTACAACGACAGCAGGAATCTATTTCGGAGGAGGCAAAGAACTCGTGGCATATACCGATTCCGATTTTGGAGGAGACTCTGAGACAGGACAGTCGACGAGTGGAGTATTGGTGATGAGAGGAGGACCAGTGATCTGGTACTCACAGAAGCAGCGTTTGGTAGCGACTTCAACTGCAGAAGCCGAGTACCGAGCCGCAGTGTCGGTGATTGACGATGTGTGCTGGATCAAAAGAATCGCACTGGAACTTGGTATCCTGGAAAGTGATCAGCCGATCACTCTGAAAGTCGACAACATGTCAGCCATTCACATGTTACAGAATGCACACGAAGGAAAGACAACCAGAGGAAAGAAACACATTGAGATACCACGAAAGTACATTCAGCAACACGTCGGCAACACGGTGACACTGCAACATGTCGAGAGCAGCAAGCAGATTGCAGACATTCTCACTAAGCCACTCAACAGAAGAATTTTTGAGAAGCTCTGCTGTAAATTGATCAAGGAGGAGTGTTGAGAGTTTGGTCAATTGACAGAATCCAACCTCGACCTTATTCTACTTCACACTTTATTTGTTTCGTTATAAATAGTTTAAAAAGTTGACATCTTCATGTGACAGCATCAAAGTGAAATAGAATGGCGAAAAGAAAATGTGCTACGAATAATTGTAAATCTTGTTTGTTTAAAAGTGCGAGAGTTTGGTTTCACAAGTAGTGTCAAAATGTTCAAAAGGTATGTTAAAATGGTATCCGATTAAGCTGTATTTTTGTATTCAAAAACTCGTCGCCACGTGTAAAATTTGGTTCATTTGTTTCTTCACAGAATTATTAGAATTGCAAACTGAATGATTTTCTTTAGTGTAATTGTCAATTTGGATACTGATTCTTTTGTATATCGACAGGTACCTTTTTGAAGCACTTGAATAAAGAAAGATTGGTGAACTTTGGACTGAGTTTATTTGCAACAACAAACCCAAACCCACTCAAATTAACATCAGCCACCACTTTTATTAGCAGAGCAGAGAGTACAGGTGTAAAATAGGTACAGACAATCCAGAGTTACCATAGACAAACAATAGAGGTATACCGTAATAACTTCAACAAAAATGACAGAAAGTTACGAATCAATGTCGTGGCAGCCGATTTCTGTATTTCTAGCAAATTTACAAAAATAAAAGAAATCTGTAAGATTTTGTCTTAAAACTTTCTTTAGTTTATTGGATGATAAATAATTTCATCATCTGCCTAGCCTTTACCCAACTATGTTGGGGTTGGCTTCCAGTCTAACCGGATCCAGCTGAATACTAGTATTTTACACGGAGCGACTACCTATTTGACAACCACAACCCAGTTAGTGCTTGGTAATAATACGATGCCCCTTGGTAAGACAGATTGGCAGACATTTTGGGCTACCAACTGCCTGTAACGACTGTCAAAGATCTACAAATGATACGTAATTTAATCTCAGCAAAAAGATTGTAAGCGTAGCAGTCAGGGGGTAACTGTTAGCATTCGGACTCTACTGCTAATTACAAGTCGAGCTAACTTCGCTCAATTTGAAACGTGTCCGAAGAAGGCGTAGGTTTCGTTCCAAGCAAACTAAATAAAACACCCTTTTTTTTTTTTTTTTAAGGATGGGAAATCATCAAATGAACCCCCCCCACTCTGGGCGGAGCGGGAGGGAGTGTCAGACTCTTACTGACTAAAAACCATCCATGTTCCTTCCTCGCCTTTTATGTTCCGGGGCCGCGGTATCTCTTTCGAACAGGCCCGCAACCCCGGCAGGCTTCGGCCCTTGCCTTGGGCCCCTCTCCTTTTGCTGACATCTCTTTGAGGCGCGCGTGGAACACGAACGCGCCGTCGACACGGCCTGTCGTCGTCGTTAGACGGCCGGACGGCTAGCTAGCCCATAGCCAGCCGTCCACAGGCCCGCATCTACGGTGGCCGGTAGCCACCACGTGGCCCCCGACGCCCGTTGCGTCTCCCGCGGCGGCCGGGAAGAGAGGATCTCTCCCTCTCTCGTTCCGCCACCTCCTTCGCTAGCATGACTGCTTCGCAGAAGGAGGCGACGGCTTCCCATTCCGTCTCGCTCCGGACCATGGATTGAACCAGGGCCGGACGCGAGAGGTCGCCGCCGCCGATCGCCGCCACGAGGACACGGCGGAGCTCCGCCCACGCAGGGTAGACTTCCACCGTGTGCTCCACCGTGTCCTCCGGTCGATCCTCGCAGTGGAGACACCCGGGCGATTCCTCCCGCCCGATTCGGTGCAGGTACCTCCCGAAACATCCGTGTCCGGTGAGGACCTGCGTCAGGCGGAAGGTGAGGACGCCGTGGCGCCTCTCCAGCCACTCCTCAAAGAGGGGACTTACCGCCACTATCGTGGCGTGCCCTGCACGGGGTTGCGACAGTCGCTCTCTCCATGTCGCCATGAGATCGCGCCGGAGGTCAGTCCGCTGAGCGGCAATTTGCCGCGGCAGCGGAGTTTCCCCCCGGCGTAGTACCTCCGCGCGCCACTCATGCAGGCGCGCGAGGACTATCGCCTCCAGATCCCACGGCGAAATAAAACACCCTGAGATATATTTTTCTAGGGCGACAGATGGTTGAAATGAAACTATATAAAAAGATTTTTTTTTTGTTCGGAGATTAGGCCACCCACATAAATTGTAGCATTTAATAATGAAACACACATTGATTACTTCCTTATAACCTCTAGATTACAGTGGTCAAATTAGCTAAGCCTTGTCTAACCGGAATGAATGCGAAAAATCTGCAAAAACACTTACAAAAACCAAAATGAACAGGTAAAATAAATGTCAAAATAATGAACAATAATCTGTCAACCACTTAACAAGTGTATTTATAACGTTCTGTGCCACGGATTGTTTAAACGATCTATGAGATTTTAGTGTAAACCTTTAAAAATAACATTAAAAATGCTTGCAGTTTAATATTGTTTATTTTTATATTCAATTATGATTCTATTATAATTATAGTAGATACGATTACCACTGGTTAAGTACCGTACTTTTTTTATTAAACGGGAGTAGCGCCCCTATTCACGTAAGTATTTTATTTCAAATGACATTGTCCACAACAGGAATGATTTGACTCGCAACAATATATCACAACATAGCTTATTTATTATGATTTTAAGATTCCGGTTTCATTTCTATGTAATATTTCGTTTAATACTATATTAAAATGGTTACTTTTTTTTGGTGTAATATAAATAATAAATGCAAAGACCAGGAGGGCCCATAAAAAATTGTCTCCTTTAATTATTAGGCAGTCAATCTGCAATTTGTACTTTTCTATTACCATCAGGTCATTAGATAACAATATTAGACCTAAAATTAACCTAGTGAATTAATGCTAGACCAAGTCTTATCCATCATAATCTGCCCGTATTTTACATGAAGCAGGTCTCTTTCCCACCTTCACAGCCCAATTTGTACTGTTATACGATATACCCTTTGGTAAGACTGGTTGTTAGACTCGAGCCACTGACTACCTATAAACATCAAAGATCTACGTAAGACAAACAAAGTATCATCCATTTAAATCGAACACATTATTCCAAGAAAAAACATCAAATCGGGCATTATAGTCATTTGCAGTTATTTTACAAAAGCAGCCATTTATAGATAAACGGAACCCTTCTTAGAAATTCATTGAGACAAATACCCATCTACCTACTTTGTACCTTTGGAAAATCCTTTGAAGGATATAAGAAGGCTTTACGTGATTTGTGACAGGCCAGATACAGCTTATTCATTTATAGTTAGAGTACACTTTCAAGTATATAAATCGCCGTATAATTGTCAAACTAGTTAGATTGTAATCTCTCTAGCGATATTGTATACTCTCGAAATATTGTCAAACGAACATACTGGCTACAATCTCAACTCACGCGGTGTGGAGGGAAGGAGGGGTCCCCCTTGCCCAATGGTACCACTCTCATGAAAAGATAATGTACCATTCCTGAGAAATACCGATTAATATAACCTAACCTTAAAACACTTTACTATCGATTTCGTATCGATACGATCGTACCCGCTTCGTGGGGCCCGAACCTACCGATATTTCCGAGTGCAACCCTTTAAAGGAACCTAACTAACCTAACGAGGGGGTGCCCCAATTTCCGATTATGGGGGCAGAGATACTTCCGCATGTTCAGTAGACAATATTTCAAAAGTTTACAATATCACTAGAGAGATTACAATCTTACGTGTTTGACAATTTTACGGCGACATATACATTTATAATGTAGGAACTTCAAGTACTTATTACTGGGAACATCATAGTAGAGTTTATTAAGGCTGTTAAATTTTGATACAACAATTGCGAGAGTATTGGCACGTCTTAAGTGTGGATTCCACGAACGACATTTACAACAGTTGTTAAGACGGCAATTACTAAACAAGTAGTAATGACGGAGACATTGTTGATCTGAAATGTATTGCATAACTTGGCATTGAAATTGTTTTAGTACCTACTACGTCACGTATAAATGACATGTAGGAGTCCGTAAGGGATTACGTCATGCGCTCCGGGACTAAATAAAGGCAAAGAACTCCTTTAATTATTTTCATTTAATCAACAACACAAAGACATAGCAATGTTTAGAATGTAATGCGCTCGGCTGCCTCGCCCCAATCAGTGTTGCCGTCTTTGATTCAAGCGGGTAACTTTGTGTGTTACTTTACCATTAAGGGGAACGTGGAAAATTAACAAGGAGCTTTGGCGTCGCAACCTGCATGAGAATGGCGCCTTTACCATCCATTACGGTCCGTTCCTTTCCCAACACTAATTTGTCTTATCCCTTATTGTCACGCATGTCAATGAATGACGAGCGGATCTAGCATCTCTTTGAGTAAATACCTTTTGTTCATATTGAACCTTAAGGGATTTTTCTTATTAGGGATATGGGATGTTGTACTCGGACATGTTTAGTAATAAGCTGAGATCTTTTGTCTTCATATATTGACATGTTTCTGTTTAGTTATTTAATCCGTAGGATTAATCCTATTCGCGTCCCCCTGGATTATTATCAAATACCATTTTAGCTATCTAGTCCCCGGGCCACTGAACGCCCTTTAATCTATCGCAATATCTCATGTCAAATTATACTATTGGTTGTTGATATTTTGGGAAATTAATTCCAGCAGCCGAAATGAGATTTTACAATAGATATACTGATGAGAAAATTGAACAGGCTCAGTAAACGGGAGTGGATGTTGTCTAAAAATAAGTAGATAGGCATGAATTGATAATGATATTCTGAATTGTTTATCAAGCAATTTCGAGGGTACATTAGGTATCTCTTATAGATAAATCTGAGACACGGGGTCTGTACTCGGCCTTGGATGAAATTGGGTTTGAAGAGTTTGGGCTCATATTTATAAAAAATAAAACCCACTGGAGAAATAAAGATGAAAATGTAGAAATAAACAAAATATTTATTTCAATAAACGTCGACACAAGTATTGGCTCGCCCTAAATGAGAGTAGAAACTTTTTTATCGGCAGCAGGAGACAGGCGATTTACGGTGAAGCTATCATGGCAAAAATTAAATTACGGGAGTCGTTACCGACCGACGAAGGGACAGAATTACTGGCAGTAAAGCTGATTAGTTAGCTCCGAAACTAAGCGTTAATTTAGGTCGGTACGTTATGATGTTGCCTTTGATATGGACGCGGAAATCATTGTTACTAGTACCTACTTACGGATCGTTGACTGGAGTTATTTAGTTACAAGTGCTTGTTGATACATTCCTGGGTTGTTCGGTAACTTTATTTATTAGAATTTTGTTAATTTGTATTAATGAAGTTTGGACGATGTTGGGTTGTATGGTAAAACTACCAGTATTTCATGCTTCAGCTAAACAAGAAAGGACAGAAAAAGGAAACGATAACATTCTTTTAGTAATACAATTATAGTTATGACAAAAAGAAATAAAACTTACTTGTCACATCTATTAATTTACCTGACAAAAGACCTGTATATAAATGCCAATACGTTAAGAAAGTTACAACAAAATAGTTCGATAAGAACATAATAAGTTACCCAAGCTCCCTATATCCTCTATGGGTATAATTGTATGAGGAAAAACAACAGTTTCACCCAAAGGCAAGAACTGGATTAAGGCCAAACAGATCACGTCTTGTATTTCCGTAAAAAGGAAACTAACTTCAGAAATGGGAAGACATTTCTTTACGACGCCGCGTTTTCTCTACAGCTACCTGAAGTAAACAGTATGATGGATGTAAACGGAAAAAAATACTTTACATTTTATATACTTTAGATGCAGTTCTTTGAATGTTTATAGATGCTATGAATAGATATTATTTCTTAAGTTTTGTAGGTGCACTTGTTACATTATTCAGTCTTCTTATTATGACTTCTATACTTGTCTGCAATAGTAGAATACTATCTCTAGTATTCTCGTACCTCGAGCTACTAGCCTATCGTTGTCTTTTTTTCATCATGTCATGGCTGAGTGATAACTGGCGCAAGAGTCGATCTTCAAGTTTAAACACCGCTTGCCGAAGTGGTGTGTTACTGGGTGACCATTCATCTCACTGTCTCATGATAATGTTAAGCCGTTGGTCGTGACTATCATTTGTAGATCTTTGACACAGTTATGGGTAGACGGAAATAGACAACCGCTCTTACCCAAGGGTATCGTGTTCTTAAGATTATAACTGGATTTTGGAGGTCAGATAGGAAGTTACGCTTGAAATACTGCTATCCGGCCACATCCAGTTGAACTACATAGAAGTTCATGCAAATACATGACAAGAGACTTAAAACAAAAAACAAAAAAGTGAAAAATAACTTCAGAAAAAACGCTTCAGAAGTCGGTGACCTTTGTTTGCTTGATTTCGTTTTTTTGTCACCGACTTCTGAAGCGTTTTTTCTGAAGTTATTTTTCACTTTTTTGTTTTCTCTGAAGTCGGTTTTATTTTTTGTAAAAAAGTTTTTATTTTCCGCTTTTTAGTGGTTCACATGTGCTTACCCCTTCAAAGCGTACCGGCGTGATTTTAAGTAATGAACTGATGTAAATAATAGACAGATATGAGATTTCGGCAATCCCAGTACATTTGCTATCATTTATTGAGGAGTTCCGTTGCATATCTCCGAAGTTCTTCATCAAATTGAAATGGGATCACTTCGAGAAAGTACACCTCCTAAAACTACCCAAATCCCTTCTAGTGTGCCTATAAAATGTGAAGAGTTCTCTCTATTTCTCCAGAATCCCATCATCAGATACTGATTTGTTGATTATGAGACCACACAGAAAGCACCAGCAATCAAATAAAAAAAGAACCATCAGAATCGGTTCACCCAGTCGAAAGTTCTGAGGTAACAAACATTTTCGAAATCTGGGTGTATTTTGCACATGTGCGTACCCCCTCAGAGCATACAGGAGTGATGTTACGTCATGATGTAGTATGAACAATGAACCTACAAGCGATTGCAGCAATTACTGCAGATTTGCCGTCTATTTTTGAAGAGTTCCATTGTGTATCTCGGAAGGTCAGCATCAGATCTTCAGCAAATTAAAATGGGACCAAACGACAAGCACCAGCTTTCAGATAAAAAAAGAATCATCAAAATCGGTTCACCCAGTCGAAAGTTCTGAGGTAACAAACACAAAAAAAAAAAAAAAAAAAAAAATACAGACGAATTGATAACCTCCTCTTTTTGGAAGTCGGTTGAAAAAAGGAAAGCCTATAATAGAAGGTACATTCTTCTTTGAACAAAAAGTAAGCCACCAAAATGTTCTGAATTGTCAAGCCAAATAGTTCACGTGCTGAAAAATTCATTGTTTTCTTTATGCTTTTTTGCCGATCCGAAATTATCGTGGACACTGTCAACAGCATAAATATGCATTGTAGTATTGCCAATCAACTGCATTGTTTTATTTATTTATTTTCACTGGTTATTTTGCACAAACACGTTTCAGGCGAATGTCAGTTCTTAGTGCAGTATTTATGGCATTGAGATTGGCTCTGTTTGTCATATTAGACTCGAGGAAAGTCGTGAACATCATCATCTAATTAGAGAATGTACTAGACATTTAGACAAAAACTTTTTTGCAAAAAATAAAACCGACTTCAAAAAAAAAACAAAAAAGTGAAAAATAACTTTAGCTTCTGAAGTCGGTGACCTTTGTTTGATTGCTTTAGTTTTTTTTGTCACCGACTTCAGAAGCTAAAGTTATTTTTCACTTTTTTGTTTTTTTTTGAAGTCGGTTTTATTTTTTGCAAAAAAGTTTTTATTTTCAACTTTTTAGTGGTTCACATGTGCTTGATACATGGAAAGTGCATACCGTTACAATTACAACAAGCCCAAACACGACTATGGTACATTGTCTCATTATGGAGTTCCGTGACTCTTGGCTTCATCATCAGATCTGATGGTAGAATGGTTCTTATCAAACGCAAATGCTTCACTTGTTGTAGAAAATACCAAAATCGCAACACGTTTTCATATAAAATTTGAAGAGTTCCCTCGATTTCGCCAAGATTCCATCATCAGATCCTGTTTTGGTAGCTATGGGACCATTTGGAAAGAATACCCTTTCCAACAAAAAAATAATTTTCCAAATCGGTTGACAAACGACGGAGTTATGCCCGAACAAACATAAAAAAAAAAATAGAAACATCCGAACTGAGAACCTCCTCCTTTTTTAGAAGTCGGTTAAAAATATCTTTAGTTGATGATTTATACTCGTTGTTGACTTTTCGATAAGATTGAATATTTTCAGTATTCAGGCTTTTTACATGCGTTAACGACGTTTCATACCAAAAACTGGGTTATGGAATTAGCTCTTTCGGCATTTCATTGTCCAGCTTGGGCCATTAAGTGTCGGCATCATGGAAATGCTTGTCCATAATGGTCTTGAGAAGGTATTGTGTGGCGTCTTTGATGTACATAGGTGTTTGTACTTTGTATGTATATGTCACCGTAAAAATTGTCAAATACGTTAGATTGTAATTTCTCTAGTGATATTGTAAACTCTCGAAATATTGTCAACTGAACATACGGAAGTACCTCTGCCCCAATAATCGGGACTTGGGGCACCCTCCCGTTATGTTAGTTAGGTTCCTTTAAACCCTCATTTCTCGTTGACCCCACCAGTGGGACTACGAGCACTGGGGTCAGCGGGAATACACCAATAGGGGCTCCGTCGACTACGTTTTTAGAGGATGAAGTGTTTTAAGGTTAGGTTATATTAATCGATATTTCTCAGGAATGGTACGTTATCTTTCACGAGAGTGGTACGAGTACCATTGGGCAAGGAGGACCCCTCCTTCCCTCCACACCGCGTGGGTTGACTACCATCACATGCATTTCAAAATAATGCGATTTATTGTAAGCAGTGTGTTTGTTTGACAATATTTCGAGAGTTTACAATCTCTCTAGATATTTTACAATCTAACGCGTTTGACAATTTTACGGTGACATATACATCTAGTGTTCATATTGGCTGTTCTCTACATATTAGGGTCATTAGTTGTGCATGGACAGGATCCAGTCATTACGCAGAATTCTACGTGAGGAGATTGTGATGTTCACAGTCTATCGAAGATAGTAGATGAACAGAATAATTTATGAAGAATAGGTACACGTCTAATAATATGTCTACAATTTCCTTATTATTATAGCTATTTTCGCGAGAAATAACGATTGTAACTAGGAGATTAGATCTTTGTCATAAAAATATGAGTTCCAGAATACAGTGTACGTAATAACATTAAATTTTAATCAGTACATTAGGAGAAACACAATTAAAAATGTTCTTAAGTGTTTACATATTATTAGATGTGACTCTACATGTGTGCCAATGTATATTTTGTCTTTTTATGTTGTGTCTATTGTACACAAAGGCCGAAAAAGCCTATCATGTCTTTCCCCACAAAGAGTTCTATCAAGCACCTCTAAGAATGGATACCTACTCAATCAATGGTCGTTGAAGTGTGGTTACAGTAAACATACAAGGAAAGGTTACGAGTGAGGGCGACCACTGACTAACGTATACTTTTTATAGGTTTCAATAAAATTGCTGTCTTAGTACCCGCTTCTTTGTGTGTACTTTATAACGTCACTGTTTGTTTTCCTTGTATAAAGTTCTAGTTACACTCATTGCCTAGCATAAGAATAAACAGTCTAAAATAATCCCACTGCTGGGACATAGGTCTTCTATATATGAGGAGGAGAGTGTTGAATTTCACTGTGTGTCGATTATTGGTAGGTGACAGATCTCATTATAAAACTTAAGAAGACGGGTATTTATCGCGAATTTACCTTTAATTTAATCCCGACGTTTCGACCGGATTGCACCAGCCGTGGTCGCGGGGAGACTGAAGTACTGGAGGTACCGCGACAGCAAAGTGAAGGCGTTTATTCAACTACCCTCACTCATCTTCATAAATGTTAATTAGGGCCGGTTCACACTAGGACATACACTAACAGTGTCCGTATATTGAGGCGATTTCACTTGACGAGTACACTTAGTGATTACTGGATTCCAAGCTGAAGAGAGTTTGAAGCCGTCTTCGCGATTGAAATTAGGGTACTTCTTGATCTCAATCGCTTCCCGAACCATTCTCTTATAATAGTGCTTCTCATGGGCAAGGATTTTTGGGTTGTGTAACTCCATCCAGTGGTTGGGTCCTGAGTCTATCACATGTTCCGCTATAGCAGCTATACCCGTCTTCTTAAGTTTTATAATGTGTTCTGATCGTGAAAGTTTAAAAAAGACAGGTGACAGATCTCTTCGAACGGTTGTCGCCTGGGATCGACCTCAACCGTAAATTCGAGAACATTTACCATTGGGCCAACCATATTAACGCACTAATCACCTAGCTATTTCCAGTTCAAAGCATTTCTCTAGTGCAAAAATATACCCACAATGACCATGCATGTGATAAACGTCAGCCACTGACAGTTCTACAAAATGGCCGCCCAAGTGAACCGAGACGAACTAAATAAGTGATAACCGACACCAGATTCGGGTTCCCGAAGCAACCATAACTTTATCGTGTTTGCATTATTTCACGGTTGACTGATCGCCCAGATCTGCGTGCAAATGTGACATGAATATTTCATCATGTCGAATTTACAAACAAAATAGGTACAACAAAATGTAGGTAAAGCTGGTTTTACACCGGCAATAGTGCAACTACATTTTTTTTAAGCCATGACGTAGTTTTTCAATTCCAATTAAATACTATTGAATCATAAAAATGAATTAGTATGTTTAATGAATTAGAATTAGTATGTTTAGTCATATCACCCATTTGGTTTTGTTTGTTATTTTAAGCTTTTATTTTATATTTCGTATACCAGAAATGGTTTATATAGGGATCCTTATTGTTAGATTTGAAATGTAACAATTATTTACCATCTATTTACCCATATTATGCGAATAAATTGTTTGATTTGAAATAGTTGAGTTGAAATGTTGAAATGTTTTAGAAAAAAACCGGTTGTGAACAAAGTATCTTTCCACTTGGCTGTTAACACAGCTGACAATATTTTTTAAAACTATCCTGATTTTCTTTGCCATAGGGCAAGATTATATCACAATATCAATAACTGGTGTAGAAGAAACATCGGTATATCTGGCTGGTTATGACTATTACTCACAATTCGACAACTGGAAGCGATCATGCATGACCACCTTTATCAGTATACATTGACAAAAGTAAAAATGCAAACGATGCGTTTTTTTTAGTCACACAGTTTATGTGTAGAGCACAGACATCGGTACAAATGAATTCGTTCAAATTTATGTACGGCAAAATACACATGAATTTATGTATGGCAATAAAAAGCAAACGGTAACTAAGTTAACAATGCTGTATAATTTTATTGTTCGAATATACAAAATTAATTTATCATGTCGTTTGGGGTATAAGTAGGCACCTAATTCATGTAATATCTGATTCTAGGACATGACTCAAATAAACCTGTGGTTATAAATAAAATTTATTTTTGTTTCTTGGTAATATTCTTCATTCCACGGAATATCGGGAAAGACATGACGATATCGTCATGATATGGTTCATTTCTAGGTAGGTAATAGGGTCCAACCTATAACATTTATGTCTGGATCAGATTGACGACTCGAATGGCGTAGTGGTAGTGAAGCTGCCTTACGTTCATAGGGTCCTGGGTTCGAATCCCGGTAGGAGCAAATGTTTGTATGGACATTTGTTTCCGAGTCATGGATGTTTATATATAAGTATGTATTTATAAACAAAAAAAGTATATATGTAGTATATCAACTATCTGGTGTCCACGACACAAGCTTTGCTTAGTGTGGCACTAGATGGCGCAGTGTGTTAATGTCCAGAGATATTTATTTATTTTGTTCCAAATTCCTAAGAATTCATCTGAAATAATGATCTAGAACAATGATGCGTTTAGATAGGTACCTAATTGTGTAATCTGTCCAAACAGTAGGTACCCAATTTGTAGGTACTAACTACTAGGCATAAAAATATATCAGCAAAACAGACAAGAGTACACTCACCGAATAGCGTTGTCTTTGTATTATTAAACGGAGATTAATCCAAATAAGAAATGACGGCTAAGAAAATATTTTATTTTTCCGAGTAAACAGAATTTCGTTGTGGCTGTACAATGACCTTAATCGATAAAGTACCTATTGTCGGCGGAGCAAAGGGTCGAAGAGAGAACTTTCGTGGGCGGGTGACCCCGACAGATCACGTAGTTATGATTAAAGGTTACCGTTAAACGGACGGTTTTGTTTGTTTGTCACAACTCACACGGTGGTGAAAAGTTTTGTTTACAGGGGATAACACGTGTTGTATTGCTGTTAATCTGTAGCTCACGTTAAGTGCTTAGCTAGTCTTCGGAGGACGATTTTGGGCGCAAATTGACGGCACGTTTCTCAACGTCATAGTGTTTGTTGAAGCTTATGCAGACAAATGGTGCACGCAGCCGATAGATTGGAATTGTGTGCCGGTGTTGATATATTTTGAGGTGAAGCCCAGCTGCAGCAAGCTGTTGACTTAAGCTTATGGCTTGGCTTGGCCGGAGAAGAATCATCTTGCAGCTTAGCGGCCAAAATACAAAATTGACAAAGTCAATAGTTAAGTAATTGAAATAGCGCAGGAGTTCGTCTATATTTTTAAGAAGTTAGAGATAATTTGCCAAGAGAGGAAGTAATAATGATCGGAACCGTGAAAAGCGCCTATATTCGGCAGTGAACTACATAATAAGTATTATAAGTTATAATACAAAGTTGGGAATTTTCTCTTCTCAATAGAAAACTGTTTGCTCTCCAATAAATATACGATAAATCTAATTTCAATAACATCAACAAATCGTTCGCATTATATTAATAAATCAATATTATGTAAATATTATTATGTCTGGATCAGATTGTGTTACATAAAGTAGATTGACTACAGCAATATTCAAAAGAAATTGCTAGTTAGAATAGAACTTTATTACAATAATTCCAAATAAGATCAAAATTATGTGACTATGATAGAATCAGAAAAAGTTATCAGTAATTTCTCTTCATTTCCATACGCAAAATACGCGCTTCGACGTGGAGCTGCGGACACCAGCCCGTTATACAATACAATACAAATTCTCTTAATTTGTAGGCATCTTTGCCTGGATTAACTTAATTTAATTTCTTTCCACTCACCGCAACACTACCCAATATTACAATTGACCTGGTGAAGGTATCCGCTGGATGCGAGACTCACGGGACCGGTCAATGTGGCGACACTTGGGGGAGGCCTACATCCACCAGTGGACGTCTTTCGGCTGAAATGATGATGATGAATTGTATCTAATCCAACGGATTCCCGCAACCTTCACCAGGTCATCGGTCCACCTAGTTACCGAGCTCTTCCAACGCATCGTCTTCCAGTTCGCGGTCACCACTCCAGAACCTTTCGGCCCCATCGGCCATCCATTCTGCGAGCAATGTGCCCTTCCCACTTCCACTTAAGTTTGGCTAGTCTTCGGGCTACGTCGCGTCAGTGAACTTGGTTCTCTTAGGTACAATTCGATGAATTAAATTCATATGTCGACAAATCTTTTTGTGTTGTAATAAGTTAACAAGTAAGAATTAAACCAGTTCTCCAATGAATTTCGAAACTAGCCCGGAAATACACATAAAAAACACGCAAGTAAAACCGTAAATAACCGTTGACATAATTGTGTTTTACGGAAGTTAGGTAAAGTTGCTTAATTTCAGTAAAACCTTGATTTGCGATGTGAACGAAAGAAAATTGTACCGACACAATAGGTAGAAAGTACTTAAGAAGTAGATATTTGTATATAAAAGAACATCGTTCAATTAGGGCAGTCACAGAAGTTTTCTTATAAACGTAGATTGTTACTATATTTTCACGACAAACAACACGGCGCTCTCGTATAAACAAAGAAAAATTCCTTCCATCTGGTAGATTTGGGAGCAATCGTTCGGACTAAAAGATTGTTTCTTTGTTGTCGAGGAAGTGATGAGAAAAACTCAATGAATACATGAAATGTTTCAAATTAATTAATAGAAACAAAACAAGATCGTGATACGAGATTTCTTGTCAGACAAAACAACCCTTTGGTATAATCATACAGCGTATGTATACCCAACATTTAACCGAGCGACTTTCCTTATGAGCAACCCGAAAGCAAAAGGAAAATATACCCAAAATACATCAGTCGCTTATCACTAGGTACTTATTATAAGGCAAAGTTTCCACCCGCGTCTGTTTTCGGGTTAACTTCAGAAGTTACCGTCAAATTTTCACCACTACACTTAGACAGAAAATGTGTTTTTCCGGGAAACGATTCTAAGTAACCACAAGTTTGTGCATTATAGGCTGAATTCGTTCATTTTCCAAACCCATCGGATAGGCCGTGGCTGATCGGGATTATCCCATTTTGCGGATACGACCGTGGAGATTTTAATTTTGTATGGCAGTCTCCGTGTCGGTACTCTCCTGTGGTCGCATAATCAGACAATCCGATCATTTTATTTCAGATCCAAATAGTGTTGTATCTGATGCAAACGACTGTGAATTGACAGTAGAAGAAAGGTGGCAATTATGGTTTTCATTCTCATACGCTGTTTTTCTCTGATTAATTTCGTTGCGGGAATTGATTTTCAGGGACTTTCTTGCCACTGAGATGCTGGTTTTCAGGAGTTGCAGGGGTTTGGAAATAACGTAGCAGCCAAAAAGCCGGTAAAAGAAGCATTGGCTTGATAATTACACAGGGTTTAAATAAGGTATCTCAGGTATATTACTCGTTTATAATTTATCGAAACGCTAACTAAACTTTAAATTTAGAACAAAATTCTCCGTCATCTTCAAACGGTGGATGGATATATAATATTTTTTTAAAAGCATTTAGGGTCATTTATAATTAGTGTTGGCTTTATTATCGGTAACTGTTGAAGTTGGATTGTCCATGTATTCTGACTGCAGCTTAAGATTTGTGAGGTAACAGTTGCGGATGTCAAAAACTGAATTTTCCTTGTTGGGCGTGAACCTTGGGGCTGCGGGACTGTTCGAAAGAGATACCGTGGCCCCGGAACATAAAAGGCGAGGAAGGAACATGGATGGGTTTTAGTCAGCAAAAGTCTGGCACTCCCTCCCGCTGCGCCCAGAGCAGGAGGAGTCATTTTATGATATCCATACGAAAAAAAAAATATATATATATATATATAATATATAATGGGCGTAAACCTTACCACGTCCAGCAGTAGACTATGATATTGGATAGCTCTTTTAAGTCTTACTAACTGTTAACATTCGTACACCGTCTAACCATTTTTTGGATCTACTGCTCTAAACTTTACTATGGTTTTTGGCTATCCAAACGTGCTTGTGACAGAAAAGGTATTTTAGCTCTTGGTAGGCAACAATGGTGTTTTCATGTAATAAACCATATAAATCATGACTAATAAAATTATATGGTAGTGCGTGCGCTAAGGGCTAGAGGTTATTGTTAATGTTTACTTTTACGATCAGCTGTGTCATTCTTATTGATTTACGTTTATATGGTTTTGGTAGTTGCTTTATTATCAGTAAAAACTGCCAGTGTTGTATGAAGAGTTGCATGAAATAATTATATACAGGGTGTAAACAGAATCATCACGAAGCAGTCGACCAAGGATTTTGTACATCAAACTAATTGCTGGGAAACGACTTTCTAATTTGGGGTCTAAACTCATGTTTTGTGGTAGAACTTAATGTAGCGCACTCAAAACATTGTGCTGATTAATGGATTGAATAGTACCCGTATCCCCCGGGTCGTGGAGATGTTCAAAGAAAAAATCGTAATATAATAAAAAAACTTGTCAAGAAGTTGGAAATTTGACCCCCAATATCTCCGTAACTAGAAGGTTCCCAGGTATGGTGTAGAACAAAAAAGTGACCGCAATGAAAGGGAGAACCAGTGCCTTTGGGCTTCGTTAAGAGGTTTTTTACACACTTTATGGTGTTTTCCAATATTTTTCGGTAGGGAGTGAAGTCTACCGGGAGCTAAAGCGGCGCTTCAACGCACCGACTTCTTGTGCTCTCCGAAAGCGGTCGAGGATGATACCCAAGTAGTAGTGGCTCTCTCTTCTCCCAAGGGATCGGTTTGTCCAACATGATGATCGGTCTGGCAGTGGGTGGTAAGGGTCTGTTCGGTCTGGAGAACCGAACTCTATCCCAACCGATCTATAAGTAAGACTATATTTACCATACGCAAAATACACACTTTGGACGCGTAGTTTCGGACACCTTCAGCCCTTTATACAATACAATACCAGGCTACTTATACATTGGTTGGGATAGTGTTTAGTAATTATATTGTGAAGGTCAGAGAGGCAGTCGCTCCATGTAAAATTCTGGTATTCAGCTGCATCTGTTTATGCTGTAACCCGACTTCATTCAAACATTAGGAAACAGTTTAAAGCTGATGAGATTCCGTTTACAATCTTCGTAATAATCTTCAAGCTTTTTGTTCACGATAACCACCTCCGAAAAACCAATGGTATCTTTCTTATCGGGAACCTTTTCGATCAATGTTTCATCGATACATGTTGTTACATAGAAATATTTAATTTTAATATCTTCGTTGGCTCATTCTTTGCTTTACACCCAGAAACACTCTCAAAATTACGAAAGAGAAGCTGTCATAATATATTATCAAACAAATATTCTCAAGACATTGTTGCGTCTAAAGCTTAGCAAAGACAGGTGAACTCACTTCCGTAGAACAGGGTTTATGACGTCATAAACCCATGACACCATCGCACTGCCGATGGCCGATATAAACACTTTATTTACGTCACACGGGAACTAAGATAGGTTTGTTTCCGAAATAGTTACGGTTACCCAAATGTTATCAGTTGGGTTATCGCCGGTGGGTTCCCCGTTTACATCAATAAACGTACTCGTAATTTATGTTTTTAGGGTTTTCATACCTACTTAATAATAATGGAATAAAATTGCCTGAGGCTTTGTGGGTTATTTTGGCAACTTGATGAAATTACTGTAATATTATCATCATCATGGCTGTACCTAATACCTCTGTATTTCGCCAGTTATGTTTTAAGTATGTGTCATGGAATAGGGGCCGAGCCTTTGCCATCAACTGGTCACAAATCCAGGCTCCGTGGCTACTACCGATAAATTCCTGATGGAAAACCCAATATTACTTGGCTAGACCCGGAAATGGAACCCAGAACCGCATGCTCAACAGTTGCGCTTGCAACCACTGAACTAACGAGGTAGTTATATTATTTATGTTGTTAGTTTATGTTATATTTGAAGCATTTTCAGACTTCCGTCGGAAAAGCGGTTGGAATCTTGAAAACATAACAACTAGTTTATAAGACTTTTTTTGTTTTGCAGAAGTGGCCCAGTGGTAACGATCAAGACTTACGTATTGTATTTTGCGGGTTCGAACCCAGCCAGGCGCATTTATGCGCCACCACAACTCTCAAAACTTTGAAAGAAAACATCGTGAGAAAATCGGTTATAACTTGGAACCAAATTTAAGACATCTGACAACTAGCAACCCACACTGGGATCGCGTGGTGGAATACAGCGAACTCCTTCTTAAAGAGAGGAGGCCTGTGTCAGCATGCGCCTGTGTGTGTGCCAGCAGTGGGAATATTAAACGTTGATTATGACGTTGATATTGGCTTGATAGCCAATATCATCAAAGCTAGTTCACGCGCCCTAACTTCTAGTCAATTTCTCAATTACGTTGATTAGTATGGTAATCCGTAGTTTCAAGTGACGTTGATCGGAACTTACCAAGATTGGTGCTGTACAAGGAATTAGCGCTAACGATCCACTTTTAAGTGTCAATTTAGATGAAGCAAAGGCAGTTCGGGATTAGCAGAAACCGGCATTGTACAAGGTGTAACGAAATTAACTCAACGCTTCTCGTGTGGTGTCTTGATCACCCTGAAACTAAACAATCTTTGTTCCACAAGATTATGAAATACGCAAAAGACAAACTCAAAAAAAGAAAGTCTTCTATGGGAACTGACGCATGCAATCCGCTAATCAACATGTGTGTCACCATCACCAACATCATTTAACCCTTCTTATAACGTAGAACGTGGATCTACACAAGACAATGGCTTTTTAATTGTGTCTATAACGGTATAGAAGAGGTTAAGCCGAAAAACTGCTACTGCTGGACATAGGCCTCCCCCGAGTATCGTCACATGGACCGGTCACGTACGACTCGCATTCAGCGGATTTTCGCAACCTTCACCAGGTATGGTAAAACTAAAGCAAAATATATACATTTCTAAAAGTCCATAGAACAAAAGTTTAGTTTCAAGGTCTGAGTTGAGTATTTGAGCAGTGATAGCCAAGTGGATAGCAGTCGGACACCAAATAATAGGTCTCGAGTACCCAAGACATGCATCTCTGTTTTTCGGTGATCACTTGCTTCGTTGAACGAAAACACAGTGAAGAAACCAAATAAGCACGCCTGAGAGATATTTCCCGACGGCATGCAAATCCAAGACAGAGGCATAAAACTCAGACACCAGGTTAGGCACTATTCACACGAAAAAGAAGAAAGAAGATGGTCTGAGTCACCGAACGAGAGGTCTCACGTTTGAATGCTGTGACGTTTTTTTAATATTACGGCATGGTGATGCTGAGATAGGAGCCTTTTGGTCTCGTACAGGACGAGTTTCGTTTCTTTTAATTTTGTGGTTTTTTTATCTGTTTAAACGTTATTAGTAAGTTTTAAATACTGATAATTTTAATGTTTTTTGTCCTGTGCGGGCTAATAAATGCTTTTTCTTTCTTTCTTCTTTTCGAAAAAGGATGTTTCCTTCCAATGCGAAAGTTTTTAAGGATGTATGTTTGTTACTCTTTCACGAAAAAACGACTGAACGGCCAATCACGAAACACGGATTTGCAACTACGAAATGCATAATTGTATGTTTATACATGGTGTTAACAGACTCATCACGAAGCCGTTAACCAAGCATTCTGTACATCAAACTACTTAGTTTGATGTTGCTACCCTACGCAAAAATGATTGCTGTTAAATGACTTTTTTTTTTCGGGATGAAAAATCACGTTTTAAGGCAAAACTCAATGTAACGCACACATAACAAAACATTGTGCTGATGGATGGATTGAATGGTGTGGAGGTGTTTAAAGTAACGTTCTTAAAATAAAAACGGGTGTTTAAAAAAAACTTGTGAAAAAGTTGGAACTTTCATTTCCGTAACTAGAAGGTTCCCAGGTAAAGCCTAGAACAAAAAATCAACAAGTACCTATCGGCTTCAATAAGATTCTTTTACCACCTTGTATAGGAGCCCAAACTCAAGCCCAAAAACCTTCTTGTTCATAACCTGGATTAACAAATATGATACCTTTTATCCCGCTACCATCACGCGGGTAATGATAAATATAATCTAAGCCGTAGCAACGAGTTCCATAGTAAAAAAGGTAGCTAACATCTTATATTCGGGTCTCCATACTGTATTTACTTAATAAATAAATAAATAAATATCGTTGGACATTACACACAGCGCTATCTAGTGCCACACTAAGCTGGGCTTGTGTCGTGGTTACCAGACAGTTGATATACTACATATTATATACTTTTTTGTTTGTAAATACATATTTATTATACATACATATAAACATCCATGACTCAGAAACAAATGTTCATGCTCATCACACAAACATTTGCTCCTACCGGGATTCGAACCCGGGACCCTAAAGAACGTAAGGCAGCCTCATTACCGCTGCGCCATTCAGGTCGTCAATGTGAAGCACGTGAACTTTAACCTTAGACATTGTAAGTGTAGTTTTTACCCTTTACTTTGTACGTACTTTGGCAAAATTTATTCAACGTTGTTTGTTTGTGATCCCTGCTGTTGACAGTTTTACGTCTTCATATTAATGATACGATCTTTCTTTTGGCTAAATGGCGAATAACTAGATGAGATGTGTGTTTTTGTGGCAGTAAATGTTTGCCATGTTTGTGTTCAACAAGCTTAATTGTGATGTGTTTTGGGACACGTTGTTGTAAATAAATGGATATAATGTTCTTACGGGTTGAGTTTTGAATTGAATTATGTAACTTTAATTAGTGGTTAGTTTAGTGGTCGTAAGCGTGTCTGGTGAGCGTGAGGTCCTGGGTTCAATTCCCTGGTAGGGTAAAGTGTAATTGAGTTTTCTGTCAGGAATTTTAAAGTAGCAGCCACGGAAACTAGATTTATGCTCGGGTGATGACCTCCCCCCACTGGTGAAATGTGGATGTAGTAATGGGTATACATCTGCCTAATCCCATGGGGATTACAAGCGTGATGTTACGTTATGATTAATATGAGTGTCATATTAAGCTGAAAAGTATCGCAATACCGTTTTGACTTCGGTTAAGAAATTCAAATTTTCTTACGTTTTTTGCCATTTGCAGGCCAGTGCTAGGTTGTATGTTGATGAAAATATCGTTCGCGACTGTAAAACGTATGTAGTTACAGAATTATAATCATCAAAATCATCAGTACAACCCTCTAAATTCATATAAGTCGAGGAAGGATTTTTTCAACTTCAAAGTTGTTCCAGACTTTTGTGAGCTTGCGGAGTTGCAAATAGCAAAAACGTAAGACAAATTGAATTTCAAGGGGTACCCTGACGCTTTCACTTTAAGGTGTTTTAAGACCATAAAATGAATGAAAAAGAACCAAGCGAATTGATAACCACCTCTTTTTGGAAGTTGGTTAAGAAGTAAATGATTGCGTGACGGATTTCGTGTTGCGCCGACTCTCAGCACCGATAATATAATATACTACGCCAAGTAATATGAGACAAGAGACGTGGTAGTGGTTACGATATTGATAACATAGTGCGGACAGCGACCAATCAAGCTATACAAAACATGTTCATGTGGATCTCATTGTAGGGGATAACTATACAAAGTAAAATGCAGAAATGAATAACTTGATTAATGTCTCGCCGAGAACAATTTCTTTTTTTTGTATTAATATTGCCCGGTGACTGACCTCTGTTTTGCAAATCTAAAACGTCTGTACTTTAGAAAGCACATGTTTAAGGCATCGCGTCAGCCCTAACTTAACCCTTCATGCAAATATCCCTGATCTTATATCCAGAGGTCCGACAGTTGAGAAGGTCAAACGGCACTGGATCTGCGTGAAATATTGATATTACCTGAGTCTAAGAGCTAGAGGTATCGATGTCATACCTAACTTTTATGCTATGTCTTAGATTATTTTGTTTGCGACACGTTTACAAGTTTATTGAGTGTCACATCATCGTGTTTATAGTACCGACTTGTGTTCCACCGATTTGATTATTGATTTCTACTGAGTTCTGCTGATTTCTACTGATTTCTATAGAGTTTTACTGAATCCAACTGATTTCTGACGACTTCTACATATTATGCTTTTTCGTGATGGAAGGATTGTGTTTCGAATAATATGAAAGAAAAGGAAGTTAATTAATAAAATATATATATCGTTTTAATGGTAAAACCACTTTAAAAAAGAAAAAATAATAAATCCTAAAAAAAACATACAATATTAAGAACAAATTGAACTACATTAGACAAAAAATACATGTATAAATTAGAAAAATATAAAAAAAAATAAGGATGCGTGAACTCTCTGGGTTAACTGAAAAATGCCATTTAAAAAAAATAGGAGAGAATGGAAGAGGAAACTTTGTTGCTCCGACCCCAAGTAACATGGGCAGGATGGTGATGATGATCTTCAAACTTCCTTTTCAATACACTTCTTCGAAAACTGGTTCTTTTCGCACTACGGTTCTACGATTCAACATGTAATGTATTTCACACGCGTGCTTTTTTTGACAGTTTTCCAACACGTGAATGAAAATATTGCCACAGATACCTATATGCCTATAATAACATTATAAAACTTAAGAAGACGGGTATTTATCGCGAATTTACCTTCAATTTAATCCCGACGTTTCGACTGGATTGCACCAGCCGTGGCGCGAATGTGTTCTGATCGTGAAAGTTTAAAAGTGTAAAAGACAAATGCCTATAATAGTCTTTACGGCGTAAACATTTTTTGAATATTCAAATTGTATTGATTTATTCATTCATTTTATTTTGCGTGCCATAAGTTTTGAAAGATGTTACAATAGGCTTACAGCTAAGAACACAGCAATAAACATTAACATCAAATGTTAAGTAGTTAACTATAGATATTATTTACAAACAGAGGGTATGTTACACATTTATCAGAGTAACATATCTTATTATTATACGTAATCACATAAAATAACAACATTATATCCTTATAATTGAGAATTGTAATTATTTAAAAATGTTTTTCATATTAGGCTGTCTATCGGCTACATACCGTTGCTTACTTATCAACCTGGCGAAAGCAAAGACTGGAAAGTGAGAAAAAAGTTATTTTAGGACAAAAATATTATTCAATCATTTATTTTGTTTCTTCAAAAGTGTATTGAAAAACGTCGTTTGATAAATTTGTTATTGAAATTTTTGGCTCAATAACAAACTCGCCTATGGCTCGTGTGTTAATTCTGCCTCGATTACAGTAACAAACTTCCCCACTTGAATCAATTCTTTTATGATTATGAGCATTTTTCCTGGGGTAGAACTTGTGATTTTAATAGACAGAGGTAGATTTAATACTAAAAACTTAGTTATTTACTTTCTGAGGTTTGGGAACGCCAAATATTATAGTGCTGGGTTTATGAAGTTATAATATTATGCAATGTTATGATGTTAGAGCCTAGTTGTCTAATGTGTTATCGCTGTATGTAGCCACAGGCGACACGGCACGCGTTTGTGTAGTTAGGACTTATTCTCACCCACAACGTGGGAAACAAAAGCATGCTTATATCACGGAGGGTATTAAAATCGAACTCAAACAACTTTCCTTGGTGTTACGTTAGAGTTGGCTAGAGCCCAAATTTGACAAAGTCAAATGATTAAGCACGAATCAATGTACGACTAAACAATAAAATGAGAAGACACAACTTAATTTGTGATGACACGTCATCAGTGAAGATATAGCGGTACTACAAGAAGTATGACAGCAACATATAATACATAGTATTGTGTATACAGCGCCATTTATGACACTATGACTATAACATTAAAATTTAAATTCGCGGTATTAAGTGCAATTTAATGAAAAACCTGACAACAACTACATCGGGCAGTAGCCTACCAGACATGACATACGTCTGGTCGATGGTGCCTTCCTTTTCTATGGGGGATGAAGAAATTCAACCCTGTTCTTCAAGAACCTTAGGACACAAAAAAAAACTTAGGACATAAAGGTCTGAGGGTACAAAGGCCTAAGGACATTAGGACATAGGAGGGTCTTAGGGCACAAGCACTAAAGTACGACCTTGAGACTCAAGGATCTTAGTAGCTTTTGATAAAGTCTCTGTTTGTTTATCTTGCTGAGAGGAAAAGTGGCGTGTTACTTAGGTAATAAGGTTACTTATTTTTGCAGTGGCATACAAACTATTCTCTAATACTTTGTCGTCTCATGAATGCTTGCATGTCTCATCGAATAATATCAAATAAAACCGTCTTTATTTCGAACCCCACGTTTTAATATCGGTTAGGTCATGTTGACTTATCATGTTGTAAAACAGTGAGATGGGTTCTACAATATCATTGATCACTCAAGTCGTTCGTAAATGCTTTTTTAAGAAATTTAATATCAGCGACTGCTCTTCGTGCGTTGGAGTAGACCTATTTTAATTGTCCTTTTAAATAAATAGAGTCGTGTGTTATATTATATAAGTTTTTTTTTTCCAATCAGTGCATTATTCAACTGTTTTAGTTAGTGCATGAAGCTTTGGGTCCGTGGCTTAGGCCCTCAGTAGTCGAGGCACCTCTGGCCGACGCCCCCGATTCAATTTATTTAATTTAAAACAACTTTTGATCAAACCTACTGCTAGGCACAAAAATGTTTTACAAAAACAATAAGTGCATATTGGTTGTAAGTATTTGTTTAATATTAAATCACAATTAAACATAGAAATACTTTTATATTGGATATATGTTTTATAATAATTATATGAACAAAAAAAATACAAACACGTCAAATAATTATAAAACAAGATGAGATCTGTATTTTGTATAAGACTTCATTGAGAAGAAACTCAGAAGCAAACGCATATCGAGACAACACTAATATGATGAAGGCAGGTTTTAGTATAATCAGATGTGACTAAATTAGTGTTCAAACTTACAAAGTTATATTCTTATCAAATATCAAATCTTCCTTACATAATAAGTCTCGTTCTGTTAGACAACAGGCACTATAATTAATTATTTCGGAAACTTGTAACACAAACTATAAACTTGTATTCTAAATGCTAAGTAATGTTGTTTTAGGATACCTATTATACAATTTATGTACAAGAATAGCCGGGAAGCAAACAATACCTTTGGAAGTAGTTTTCGAAGAATATTACCGGAGAATTTGATATTGCTTGCGTTATTATAATAAAATCTGCAGTGATTAATCAAGTAATTAGTAGGCAAGTCTTAAGTAAAAGCGCATAGGGAAATTTTAAAAATCTTCGATGCTCTTCACGGTTCAATTGTCGGGGTATTGCGCAATGAGGCGCGACGGATCCGGTGCGCGTCAAAGGAACTTGCTTCAATTTCGAACGTCTTTTCATTCAGTTTTATTACTAAAAGTTATTATTAGGCTTCTTACTGGTTATCTTGAAGTCATTTTGAACACAAAAATACGGAGTTTCTTTTGCAGTTACGCAAATTGGCGTCTTCTTAAATTAAAAGAAAAATAAAGAATTAATATCAGTGTTGAATATAGGTTTTCAATCATTTCGAAACCCGTGTTTGGGTTAGAAACTTAGACATCCATCTGAAATTACTCAACAACTACTAAACTTTCGGTAAATAAACAGATACCCTTGGAAAGTTAAAGTACCATTCTTAGAATTTGTGGAAACAAATGATTTTCGAGGATTGTAGGCTGGTTTTGTTCGGCCTAGACAGAGAAAAACAACGTTGAGCCGCACCAAAACGGTCAAATGAATGCTAAATCTAAATCTTGTAAAAGATTTGTTTAAAATAAAGGAATATTTCCTTTGAGAATAATTTGCTATCTCCACTATTTAGAGTACTTTTTCTCCAAACCCCATTATTCACAACGCTTCGATTCGATTTCGATTCAGCAAGTCGTGTGTCTATCTCGCTCGTTTTCATTGTACCAAAAAGGGATAGACATACGACTTGCCGAATCGAAATTCATTCTGAGCGTTTGTCAATACGGGGGCAGGTGGCAATGCAAAATTCCACCCTGTATTTGGATTTGTTTCAGATTTTATGGAACATCTCCTGGAAAAGATCGTATGAGGAATAATAGGAAAGAAATAAGAGTAAATTATTGCGTGACGGTTGACTGACGGTCGGTTAGTATGTTGATTCCTGCCGGGGTTGCGGGCCTGTTCGAAAGAGATACCACGGCCCCGGAACATAAAGGGCGAGGAAGGAACATGGATGGGTTTTAGTCAGTAAAAGTCTGACACTCCCTCCCGCTCCGCCCAGAGTGGGAGAAGTCATTTGATGATTTCCCATCCTAAAAAAAATAAAAACTGTTGACTGAGGAGAAAGGAACCAAAAAAAATGTGCGCCGACCCACGAGAACGTTTGAAATGTAGCCACACATTCGAGGATTTAAATCTCCGTTAGTGAAAGAATTATCGGAATCAGGAGTTCCAAAGATTACCCACATACAAATTTACAAAAAAAATACCTCTTTATCATATTACTAGCTGTTACCCTCGATTTCGTTAGCGTGGAAATTTTGATGTGCACCTTTTCTGAGATTCATCAAATATACACAATTAACATAAAATATTGGTCAAGCCGTTTCGGAGGAGTTTGACGACAAATACTGTGACATGTAATTTTTATATATTAGAAGCTAAGTCTATTAATAAATATGAAAATCTCGTGTCATTTATAGAGGTATTTTTTTGATCAATCTGGGTTCAAAACTTCAAAGTTACCCTTTCTCATTAAAAAAAATAAAACTAGCAACTTGCAAAGTGTGATAATTATGAAAATCAATATACTTAAACTAAAAACAAAGAGAAAATAACTTGACAAGCTTTTCAACCTTAATTTCTTCAAAATATTATAAATAATTCATAAAACCGTCAGAAAGTTTCACCAAAGATGTCATTCTTTAAGTTTTAAAGACGCATTGACGAATTTCTCGTGAACATCGCTGGTGAATTGAACTTACGTGGGTCTCAACAAGTTTTTCGATATGTTATCGGATATGACACGACGTGTTAAATCGTTCGTCCTGTATTTAATGACAGTTGAGGTTTAGTGTTTTATTGATGTACTTGTAAAGTCATGGTTACATTTTTTATAATCATTATGTATGATTATAAAAAAATGTAACCATGACTTTTGTAACATCACGCCTCTAATCCCCAAAGGGTTAAGCAGAGGTGTACCTAATGGTACACATTTAGCTAGTTATGTTTAAGTCCATTGTAACAGAGAGCGAGCTATTTCTTTTTGTTTTGAGACAAGCCCGCCACACTATTCCGAAACAATTTTTATCAATTGCCACCAACGGACACAAAATCAGACTCCGTGGCTGATAGATAAACCCAATAAAAATTTGACCCACCCGGGAATCGAACCCAGGACCACATGTTGAGCAGCCGCGATTGCGGCCACTGGACCAATGACGCGGTAATCCTATTATCACCCTTTTTAAATCCTGTACATAATTAACTGGGCTCAGGTAGAATAAATAATATGAGAATGTAATTAGTCACGCCCTCATTGTTATTACAATTTCAAAAATAATTTTGATACATTTAATTCAGAAAAGCACATAAATTAGTGTGGGCGGCCTGATGAACGAACCTCAACAATGATTGCGCTTTCAAATTAGACTGGGTTGACAGGTTGATGTCGGACTGCTGCAGTCCGGTTATCGTGCTGCGTAGGTACATGCGTTTGTGATTTTTCATACATCAGACATCAACCGTCTAATTCAGCGGTCGGCAACCTTTTAGCAGGCAAGGGCCACAAGGTGACAAAATAATTTCGAATTGTGTCACCTTAAAGCAGGATCCACATTATACGGTCGATCGCGGTTCGATGGGGATCGTTCATGCAGTTATTTTGTGATACTTATAACTTATCTAAAAAACATTCGCGGGCCGCAAGTAAGACGTCGGCGGGCCTCATGCGGCCCGCGGGCCGCAGGTTGCCGACCGCTGGTCTAATTTGAAAGCCCCTGACGGTTGATGTCGGACTGCTGTCGCATGGTTGTTTTGTATGAAAAATCACGACGGCACGTAGCCGTAGGTACGCAGTACGATAACCGGGCAGTTCGACATCAACTGCCTAATTTGAAAGCGGAAGGAGGAATGGGTGACACCACAACATGCAAATATTCACATAGCTTACGTATAATATTTTTTAAACAGCACTATGGATTATTCATAAACGTTGCTAAAACTTACGATAAACGTTTGCCTTGTTATTTTTTTGACGATTTTAATTATTTTTATTTTACTGTACCTCGGAAAGCGCTTTCAACCTCCTGGCAAACTGTTATTTGTAGATCTTTGACAGTCTTACAGGTGGTGTGAAAGTCTGACAAACAGTCTCACAAGGGGTATCATTATCTCCAGCATTAGCTCTGGCATTAGCTCCACGTAAAATACTGATAATCTGCTTCGTCTGGTTAGATTGGAAGCCCACCCCATCATATTATGGGAAATTCTAGGTAGATGATGAAATATGTTCTGTTCTGTACTTTAATCAACGTAAACGAAAAAGAAGAGCATAGATTTATACGGTATTCTATTGCTTCAGACTACAGCAAAAGGTTTACCAAGATTTCAGGATTAAAAGTGTCGTCGGCTCGCTTTTCAAACGAGCGGGTATGAAACATATTTAGAAAGTGCCACCGCCGCGGTCTAAAGTAGATATTCCAACAATGCAATTTTTCTGCTACCTAGTGTCTTTATAATAATAGCTTCTGCCAGTGGCTACCGTTAACGCCCGCGTAAAGTATAATAACTGTCCCATGGTATCTTATTACCGGATTAAAAATATCCTATGTTTTAATCTAGGTAAAAAATTCACAAACTTTCGCATTTATTACATAATTTCCGGATTTTAATCATCCGGCTCGAAGGACCAAATTTGTACGAACCGCTAGCGTCTGTTGCTGTAGCTGTATCAGCTGGAGTCTGTTGTGGTGATGTTGGTTGTTGTAAAAGACGGATTGATCACACTGAGTTCTGAAACTACTACAACTCATCTGCCATTCGCGTATTACTGAATTAAATACTGGTGGTATAAGTATTCATAAAACTGAAGAACTGTTATCATATAAACTAGCTTACGTTTCCATAGTTTTTAAACCACTTGATGCTTACAAATAAGGGTAGTATAACAACTGAAAAAGGCATTTATTTTTTTGCAACCAATGTTCACTTTTCAAACATCGCTTTTATTAAAGGCAAGGCCTTAAAAGGTAATAAATGTAACAACATTTTAAATCTAAAAATACGATGTTACAAAATGGGACTTTGTGATCTGAAAAAACCCCAAAGGGTTGTCAAATTTCGTGTCCGCAAAAAGCCGCGTTTATTACGAACCGGTATTAATACGAATGGGTGAAGCTCCACAAAGAGCTTTATGCTACTTATTATTATGTAACCCATATTATGTTTTACCATAAGGTTTAATTTTGTTTGCCACTTAAAGTCACATTATTTCATCGATCACCATAATTCTACTACCTTTATCCCAATTCGTCGGGGGTGGCACGGCTGTCTTCCTCGTTCATGCTTCTCTATTACTCAAAATCAAAATCACCCACGTGGTGGCTACCGGCCACCGTAGATGCGGGCCTGTGGACGGCTGGCTATGGGCTAGCTAGCCGTACGGCCGTCTAACGACGACGACAGGCCGTGTCGACGGCGCGTTCGTGTTCCACGCGCGCCTCAAAGAGATGTCAGCAAAAGGAGAGGGGCCCGCAAGGGCCGAAGCCTGCCGGGGTTGCGGGCCTGTTCGAAAGAGATACTGCGGCCCCGGAACGTAAAAGGCGAGGAAGGAACATGGATGGTTTTTAGTCAGTAAGAGTCTGACACTCCCTCCCGCTCCGCCCAGAGTGGGGGGGGTCATTTGATGATTTCTCATCCTTAAAAAAAAAAAAGCATTTAAACAGGCACTTTTGAATTGTCGAAACAAATATAAAAATTAAATGGAGCTACAGTCCCAGTCACAAGACATAAAATCTGTGAAAGTACCTACTGTAGTTGCCCATTCCCTAACGTAGATCTCTATGGAGAAGAACGGGCAAGAAACTCCATGGACACTCTTTTAAATCAAATTATTGTTACAAAACGTCACCGGTTACGTCGTCATCACAGCAGACACCTCCGTTATGTCATCAATAAGTACTTATTGTATTTATTGATGACATAACGGAGGTGTCTCCTGATACGCAGTTATTAAACTCTTGTTAAATTACGAGTATCTAAAGTTACCATTCTCTGTCTGCAAGATAAACAAAATACGATGAAAATATTTAGTGAAGTCTCAAGGAGCAGAAAATGTTGTCAGAGTTAGGCCGTGTTCAACCTGACGAATAAATTCGGTAGACAATACACGCTAATGAATAAAGTTGGGTTGTTAACGAACCTACTCCGGAATTTCCATTTAGAAGTGTTCCTGCTTTATCGTAAATACACTGCATATTTTGGTTTTGTGGCTGAATAAAACTTTTTGAAATTAGGTGATTACTTACCAGTTTAACAGCGTTTAATATGATATAATATGGTAGGGGTAACTTAAGAAACAGAATAAAACATTATAAGAAAACAAACAAAACCCAACAACGGACGTATAATCTTGCATGAAAATCAAAAATGGGCGGGCAGTATGATGAGGAGTATCATATGGTGTGGTAGGAAACATAAAACAAAATGTGGAAGGCAGAGTATAAGGTGGCCAAAATCCGGTGTTACCTGGAAAAGGATGATTCAGGACAGGAGAATGTATCACGCTATAAGGAAGGGGTTTCCGAAAACGAAAATTTATCTTAATATCGGTTTCTAATAATTAAGTAAATAGGTTGAATAATTTATCGATATACTATTTATTTATTTGCATGTCTTAATCGAGATAGGTTTAACAGCAGGTCCCAAACTAGTTACAGCCTGTATCTTGGCGAAGTCTAGTCTAGTTTATAGTTTACTTATAAAAAAAGACTAATAATAATATGATAGGGTAGAGACAGATTATGATTACAGTAGATTTGTTAGAAGAACGAATGTAAAGCTAATAATCAAAATCCAGTTGCGGCGTTGAGTGTTGCCCCGGTCGCCGACATCCCGGTCGCTCCTTGATCCCATCCAATTGGCAAAAAGATCTTTATTGGCTCAAGCCGGATACCAATTCGGTGAGGATCAATCAAATGGACTACTGGAGTGATTGTTACTTACTATTGAAGATAGATGCGATTACATGATTTGATACATTGCTGTTCTCGGGTATTATTTTCGCACAACTTAATATTTGGTGATTAGCGCGCAGACGAAGCGTGTGTTATTATTATTGGGGAATATATCAAATATTGAGTTTGTTTTGATGTTGGTAATAATGATGTATGTCTGTACTCGATTTTAGAACGTTTCTTTTTTGGTGTGGTTTTTGTACACAAAGGGTATTGAATTTCAGCCAGTCAACTAGGGAAATATTTTAATACATTTTCATCGCCATGGTTTCAGTTTTCCACACCCTCTGGGCATAGTTTTCTATTCGATACTTTTTGATGAGGTTTTCCAGGTACCGTAGGTATTATTATAGGAAATAGAATCTGCCTTGTGTTATTGAGGCCACGTATGTACCAATAGAAAATATACAGTAATGTATATTTGTTTTCAACTTCACTGAAATACATAACAACCTAACTTCTAAAAATCGCAATTAATACTAACATCTTATACAGCAGCAAGAAGAATCCTTAAAAATGCAAAACTGATGTTGAAATTGCTTTAGTGGGAAGCGGAGAGCACACAAGGAGATCAGATAGATTAAGTTCCCCGTTCATTCATTAATCGTTAGCTTCAAACCGCGCAAGAAAGCATTGGGGTCCATTGTGTTCGAAGTTTCCAGACAAAATGTCACAGGCACACACAGCGTATGGAACAGTGGTTATAGCGTAGACACACGAAATCAGTAGATGACTTGATGGTACTGATTTCTTCTTTCTTCTGAGGGGTGTATCGACATTATAGACATTATTTATGTGGTATATCTCTGAGAAGAGAATTAAGAATCAAAATACCCGGTTACAGTAAACAAACTGAATTCCGCAGATGGCTGACTGAATTTTTTCGTCGGTAATAAAAAACCTGCCTGCGGTCTGTTCTATAAATTTTGACAGTACGTTTGTTTAGGACAGCTGTTTTTGAAGTTAAAAGGCGCCTTGAGCACTTTTCGAGTGAACAAAAATCGTAAAACTCGCGTGACCGGCACCTAACGCTTCGTAGCACTCGTAGCCGATACGCTGCGGCGTAGCGTCACTTAAGTCTGCGCGAGGCACAACCCATAGCATATGAAAGACCATAAAAGATTGCTCCGCATTTGATTATACACGTATATTGGGGGCCTAAAAGGGCCTCTTTAGCAGCTCTTTAAATAATTCTGTCTGTAGACCAAATTAGGACGGAATTAGTATACATTACCTTTTATGAAATGCCTGCGGGATGCGTTAACAAGTTGTAACACGACGCAATGATGTCTGCGCGTGGGCATCGCTTACGCAAATTGTTGGAGGATGTAGTTAAACGGTACTATTAACACAACAGTGTTTTGTTTCTATTTGTGCCAGTGTTCAATGATAGGTGTATCCTATTTTGGTTGTTTATGGCGATGTATACTTTTTAAGTTTGACATAAATATCCATCAACGTGAAGTTTTCGACCATGGATGCATATTTGTTTCTTTTTTTCTTGTTTGGTGATGATTTTTCTGATTACAGCCGAACATTTGCTTTTGAATTTCGAACGCGTAATCCGTACTAAATTCGGCTAAATTCCACCTAAACTAATAATACAATTTTATCATACAAAGGTTTAGCCTTAGTACAGTTTAGTGAAATAATATTCTAATTGCTTTGGAAGCATCTATTACTCGGAAGCGGAGTAAGTTTGCATTGGATTCAAATTGTATAACTACAAAATTTGCATCGAACGCCAAACAAACCTTATTTGGGTACTAATTGTGTACAAATATCTTCCACTGTAATAGTGGTCCATAGGAATTTCTATTATTCATATTCATATTCATTTTATTTTGCGTACCATAAGTTTTAAAAGATGTTACAATGCGCTTACAGCTAAGAACAATTATGGACCCTGTTAGGGCACAGCAATAAACAAGATTACCTAACATAAATTGTTAAGTAGTTACTAAAATATATTATTTACAAACAGAGGGTATGTTACACATTTATCAGAGTATATTCAGATAGTTTCACAGCCGATGATGCAAGGATTACCCGATAGGGAGAAGTTTGAATAAAAATTGTAATTAGGGACACAATGAGGAAGTTTCAAGGAGCAAAAGTCAATATTGGTGCGGTAGTTTGTGCCCAGTTACCGGGGCGTGTCTGCCGCCGCTCCACGGAGTACACACGGGCCTCACGTCCATCCAACAGTTTTAAGGACATATTGGAAACTGCTGAAACCTTATAATTAAGATGTTTGGAAAAGGATAATAAAAGATAATGCTGCTAAGATTAAGGCGCCCGAATGATGATTCTAATTATTTACAATGAGATGATTGCTTTATGCAATGACATCAATACGGAGCAGTTCGATTAAGTCGTCTGAGGGAGATATTATTTGGACTTGATAGCAATATTGAGCTGAGGTCTGTGACACACAATACCTTTTTCAGGTGTTCATTGATGGCGACTTATCTCGAAAATAAGATCTGACTCTGATATAAATTACAACTTAAAAGAGTTATTTTTATGTTTTTTTTCAGAATTCAGAAAGGATTCCAATGTTAGTAAATAAATTGTTTTCAATGTTTGGAAAAAAAAGAACAACACTGTAAAAGATCTACCCTCTAGAGACGTCTAACTTTACGAAACTTGCGAACCACTTGTTCCTGTCCCCAATGACACCAACACGTTGGCAAATCTATCCGTCAATACGTAAAGTATTGTCAGTGGGCAGCATTCCAGCGAACCTGCAGTCCACGACGTGCAATTCATTCTAGTTTAAAATGGGTTACTCCATTTCTCGCTGACTACGCGGCTCCATGACAACTCCCGCCCCTGGCCGCCGGGTTTGTTTTTGCTCAAAGATATCGACGCGATTTTAGAGTTTTGTTCGCGGATATGTCCTGAGGGACATACTTTACGCCACGTAACTTGGACTTGTTGTTTTGTATCGGATTTTGAACTTCGCGCTGTTCTTGGCAAGCTTTGACGGGCCAAGCTTTTTTATTGTGCGGATTTCTCAACTTTGCATTTCCTGTAAACTTTGTTTCGGTTCTACTTTACCGAACATATGACGCGCGTGTGCCAACGGTTTCGTTTTGTGAAGGTGTATCAATTTCATACATAGCTCTGGTCCAATCGTGAGGTGTATTACGTACGTTTACAAGATGCGTGATCGGAATTTCTCGTACGGCCCCGACACTTCCAATACATATTAATATATTATGATGACGTGTGAAAGGGGTGGTTAACACACGAATAAAACCACATATTGATCTCTGTTTTTCCTCTCAGTATAATGTAATCAAGCCTGCTACATGTGCTTGTGTAAACTAATCCCGTAAACTGACTTTGATGGAGTTTCCTTAGTTCAAAAGCTTATTCTTTAAGGAAGCTTTAGAGCTATAACATTTAATGTTATCCCTTAGGGGCCGAGCTGAGAACGGTATCGTGCAGCTACTCAAATGGGTTTCACTCAAAAATTCAGTATTTTATATTGTTATCGCTTCTTCGTCTTACAGAACTGTTCTACTTAGAGTTTTTGGCTGAAATATTGTGACACGACATTATAACTCCTTTGTTTCTGGTAATACTCGTATGTAAATTCGTATTTATTACCAGTGTAATAAAATATACTAATGCACAAAAAATATCCTACAGAATACTGTTTGTTTATACAGAAAGGTCATTCTCTTTTTAAATAATTCCTTGTAAATATAAAACTGCAAGACGCTAATAGGAAATGTATTAACAAGCACTAAAATAGTACATTTTGATACAAATGAAGAAATTTTGTGGTTGAGCCGAGAACTGCAATAACAAATGTCCACGTGTATAAAAAAAACGCACTCGTGTGAAACACATTGTATGTTGAACCTAATCGTAGTGCGTTATAAACCCGTTTTCGGGGAAGTATATTAAAAACAATATTAATCCCTAACATATGCTTACGTCTACATATTCCTAGAGGCTAATTCTTAGAGGCTTTAATGACACCCACATGATCAATTAAATACTTAACTACTACCTAACAAAGCTTTATTAATCTGAATTTACAAATTTCATCGATTCCAATGTAGTTGTTTGTTCTTAATTTCATAATTAAACTTTCAATTAATTTCTGTTTGAAACAAAATTTCCTTTTTACCAAACCGTGGCAGATGCAACTTTAGAAGTAAGAGTAAATAAGTGGGAACGGAGTAAATAACATTAATAACATCAATTACATAAAGTTTTTCGTTCCGGGACAGTCGGACATTAAATTGTTCGTAGTCAGAGAAAAACTTGACTTAGATTTAACTGTCTCTGGAGTATTTAGTCCGGGACCGAGGAACTTGTTACTGGGAACTGAAAAGTTTCTGTGATGTGAAAGCTACACAAAAATATCAAAGATAATACAAGTTTGGCTTTGCTACTTAATTTATTGTTTCATGCACGAGTTTTCATTGTTGAGGAAAACGGGGGCTGTTTAAGACTTACTTTAAATAAGATGAACGTTGATAGAAGATTAATTGTTGTTTGTTGTTAAGCAATTACAACAATTTAGGTTTGGGAAACAGTTTCGTCCATACTATGCCTAGTGCTAAAGTAAAATATCTATCTCTATCTAAACCTTTCAGGGTAACAGGCGTGGTGTTATTCTTATTATCATCAGTCATTTGTTTCTCATTTCTTCCTTCCTCTATAACTGTGACTGGCCAATCTTTGAGAACAGTCGTACTCGACTATTCTAAACAGGAACGCGGCAGGTTTGAGACCCAACATTTATGTGGCTACTAGGCGTTGCTCAGTTAGTTTATCGTAAATTGAACCACTTTGATCAGACCAAGTAAGACAATTAGGTAAGAATCACACCACAATCCCGGTGCAGCATGTCTTCCTCTTTCATACTTCTCTATTACTCATCATCTCAACAGTCTGGAACCGATGATTATAGAACTGGAAAAGAGGGTCCTTTCCAGTTCTGTCATCGGTGAGACAAATATGTCTACACAGCTGAGTTTATTTCCCAATGAGCCCTTTTTACCAACACAGACCGTCATTATTTCAACGTAATAATAAAAACAGTACAATTAGCATCAATTTACGTTTGTTTTTGTTGACATACTCGTAATTACGGTTACGAGTGCCACTGCATAACGGTACCGCATTACATGCCAGGACTTACAAACAAACCAGCGGGCTCTGGTTTTACGCTCACTTGATACATTAAAGCCTGTGTACGAGTACATGTAGGGGAACAGCGTCGAATTAAAAGAATCGAAAATGTACTCGTTACTCGCGGTTTATACTTACAAAAGCGGCAGTGGAATTAAATTGAAAAATTTCGACAGCGGTCACAGTTTTTGCAATTAGTTACGAAATATTGCGTTTACAATATCGCTAGAGAGATTACAATATTACGTGTGTATATGTCACCAATTATTATTTATAAAAGATTTCTGAGTAATTATAGATGTATCTCTATGAATCCGAATCATTGTATAATACAATACACACGTCATACATGTATTATCAAAAATGGACGTCATCCGCAAACATTCTCTGTCACCTATTGTATTTATTTTCGTATTATTGTATCTTCGGATAAAGGATGCAGGAATCCTCAAATTCTCAGAAGGTTATAAAAGGTAAACAGACGTACACCCACCGTTTGCCGATAGCGGTGAAAGGTCCCATGAAAATGAAGGTCGAAGGAAAATTCACCTTGAGCTATATAAGGTATACACAGGTAGATATTCTTTCGTCTTCTTAGAAATGTAATCTGTATTGAATCAGCCCAGAACTATTCTACAAGGTATAGCGCCAGCTATTGGTTATTGCAGGTATCCGGCTCGAAGGATACATTTTTAGATGTCTTATCGTTTGTGAAACAGCACCAGCCCTTCAGGAGGACATCGTCTAGAAGACTCAACGTGAGGAGATCAGATATAAGCAGATCCTCTCTGCTTATTTCCTTTTCATATAGGTTTGCTTTGCGCAACAAAATATGTTAACAGTGTTTTACTAATGTTGCAATCTGCCATACAATGATACAAAATTACACAGTATAATTTAATAATAACAGATAAATCACATTTCTGTTTATTTGTGACTGAAAAGTTAATCAATGTTTGTGAACGGAATGCTGATCAAACAAATCGAAATTAATATATAAAATTAAGTCAATAACTGCTAACAACAATAAAGTTTGATGAACTCAAAATTATTGTTTCTCAACCCTTTCGTTTGAAGTTTCCTTCCTCTTTTTATTGATCAAAGGCTCTTAGAAATCACTTAAGGGAAATTAAGTCAGGGACAATAGATATTACGGATAATGGTAGTCTTCCATATTTTTGAGAAAAAAATATGATAATTGTAATGTTCTCGAGTAGATGTCGTTGACAACTTTTTATGGCGAGCACATACTTTACTTGGAAAAGGTTTCTCGTTATCATAATAATACGATAAGGCCTTAAGACACCCTTATTTTTTTATTTTTGCTTAGTGCCCCGTCAGCTCGCGAGTCTCTGTGTTTTTAGATGAGTCTTTTCCTGTTTGTTCAGTCTTCAGTAATTCACTCACCGTAATTATTGTTGAATACGTACATTTTTAATGAGCTTTATCCGTTGAACGTTTATTTAACTGGAAAACACATTATCATGATCAATCACATATCATTTATTTAGCTTATGCAAATAAAACTAGAGCTGTCGACACAATAAGTAAGCTGAAGTGGCTGGTAGCAACTAAATGAGAGTTGCCGATAATCGAGTTGATATGCGTGTGAAGCAGTCATGCTAGCGAAGGAGGTGGCAGAACGTGAGAGTAAGAGAATCTCACGTCCCAGCCGCTGCGGGGGATGCACCGGGCGTCGGCCATCGTCAGCTTGCCATCCATCTGTCTTATGACGACAGGCCGTGTCGACGCCTTCGTGTCCCACGCGCGCCTCAAAGAGATGTTAGTAATAAAGAAGGGTTCCGTAAGAGCCGATGCCTGCCGGGGCTGCGGGACTGTTCGAAAGAGATACCGCGGTCCTGGAATACAATGGGCTAAGAAGGAACACGGATGGGGGAAGGGAGAGTCAGATTTTTACTGACCACAGTCAGTAAAAGTCCGCTCCGCACAGAGAAAAAGTGCGTATGTTTGATTAGGCTAATGTACGGTAGTGGAATGCTGAAGGCTGAAAGCAAAACTTTGAAAACTTAAACCTTCTTGTTCTACAAAATATTTCAGTGGTTTACATATAAAAACGACACCGAAAGTCACAATGTTCCTACGAGTAAACAAAACAGAATATTCTATTGAAGAACTTGCTATTTCAGTACAAAATATATTATTCTGTAACCTACATATTGGAGTCACCGGCTTGTTCCCCATCAGAATAAGCACATACAGAGTTATAGGTACAGAATAGTATAAATAAAAGCTAAAAGACAACGGCAAGACAAAAGTTTACACACCTAATAAAATATGTGCTTCGAATCGTAAATAGAGAACGTTCTGGAAAATGTGTTTTGGGAATAAGTGAAAAACTAACACATAACTGTTTTATTGTATTTGTTTTATTCGCCTCTAGTTTATTCTGATGTGGAATTTAAATAATGTTTTTTATTTGTAGTTACTACTACAAAGATGAAAAATATCTACGAAAATATATTTGTAAACCCACAATACGAAAATATATTTATAAAACACATATACACACAAAACACAAAGGTTTTATAATAAACTAAGACTAACGTAGCTACTTCATAAGTAAAATAAAAAAAACCTGTATGTAATAGAAACTGCAAAGAAAGTTTATAAAGTCGGTTCTGTGATCTCCTTGAAGTGGCATGCCGCATAACCAATACGACACGATTGACAAAAAAACAGCTAAAACTCGTTCATACTTAGATACGTTGAGACGGCGATATTGAAAGGATTAAATGAATTATTCAGCGACAAAAGTCGCGAGCGCCTCCCGGGCTCGCCACGCTCAGCTTTCTGTCAAAGTGTTCTTAAAATGCACATATTTTATTTTTTTGTTTCACAAAAATAAATAAATACGGTTTAGGTGGTATAAGAACGGGATTTGGTATATATTTAGCATTTTAATTAAACAATATATAAGTCTAAATTGTTTTGACTGTGAATTAGCCGAACACTGTGTTTTCTGTGGATAAATCGAAGAACTGAAAAAGGAAACTGAGTAGAAATTTGTTATGAAGGAGATTAAAGTGTAGTTGGCTTAGTTATTCTTATACCTAGAGAACAATAGGCACATTGTATGTTCATTTCTTTCCAAGAAGTTTCAGAGTGACAAAATAAGGTACTTAGCACTTTATAAACACTTATTTCGACAAAGAAAGTCAATACCCAGAAGAAGTTAAAAGTCAACCCCACCTCTAATTTGACAAAACCGCCAAATACATTCAAGCGCCTCCATTTTAGGTTCAGCAATAACTCAGACTAACCAACATTAGGTACAACTTGGTGAATTAATCGTGTTCGATCGATCTAATCTCACAATCCGTTCGCATTACTCAACCTCTAAGAGCGCAATTCAATTTAGCGAAAGTTTCCGCGGCTGACTATTAATTAGTAAGTACTCCTCAAGTCCTCATATGCAGTGCTTGATATTAATCCAGTTGTAACCCGCGGCTGATAGTGACAAGACTGACCGGTATTAGTCGTTACCATGATACCGATGAACTTTCTCTAGCTCGACCCTATATGGGATTAACATAAACTTGTTCCAGTATTTGTCTTTATTTATAATTTCGATGGAATTTCCGCGATAGGTAGGTAGTGTTGTTATAATAATCCCTGCGGTATGGTTTTACGCATTATTGGTAATGAGTTTCCAAATAATGTTAGTGGAATAGGTAATAATTATTTGCAATGAATTTCGATATTAAAATGTACATTTTGGATATGGTGTGTAAAAACATAGACAACAATTTGGTAAGCGCTGAATAAATAGGTATAAAAGTAACTGCTTGAAAACAACGATCTATGAGTAATTAATGGATGGATAGTTCACATTAAGTTATTACTTCTGAGGCTGCCAGGAAACTTTTAGTCTAATATAAATAGTGAGTTCTGTGCAAAAGAGTGTGACTTGAAAATAATGCTACGAACACGATCTTCTCCATGGCGCATTTTATTGACGACGTAAACTACTTTTAATTTGAATCAAACAAGTGCTTATTACTCCATCAAAATGACTCAAAGCTAGTAAAAGAATGAAACAATTGCGTGTAATTACTGACGATAGCGTGTCTAATTATCATATTTTATGATGTTCTGTAAAGCCATCCATTAAACATTGCCCTTTATAGTGGAGCAGCCCTAAAATCCAAAACTCTCTAGATAATTGCCGGCTGTCGTAGCCGAACAAGCGTCGTCACGGGCGTGACATTTGGCGGAATGACGTAGCAGATGTCGTGACGATCCCTGTCGAGCCTGCAGTACGTCATCACGTGTCGTAAGATACGCTAAGAACGTGACTACACGCTTCTTATGGTGTCAGCCAGTAATCTCCTGCTGACGAGGTCATTATTTTCAAACTGAAGGAAGCTGCTTAGCCAAATCTTTCTAGGTAAATAAAAATGTATTTGCCTAAAGCGATTGTGTTTTCTTTTTATAGTAGGATAACTGTTTTCTCTCGAAGTAAATGTTATTACTGGCATGAAAAGCGCGGATTCATGAGATTTCCTCCGACAAAAGACTTGATAAGATAAAAGTGGCGTTCTCACTCTCCGTTGAACTCATTGCCGCTTTTATTGCATTGTTGCCGAACGTACGAGTATAGGATGAAACAGATACATAAAATACAAACATTAAGAATAATTACACACCGAATCACTTGTCATTGTATAAGATAAAATTAACGTCAAATCGTAACGAGTCGTAAATTACAGACTTAATTACGATTGTTTTAACGACTAGACGCGACGTCGAGGCATCCAAGAGACTGTAAGGCGACATGACGTCATTGTTATCACAGATGATGTATTATGGGTAGACAGTGACGTTGGGTGTGTGAGCCGCGATAAGCTATCGGCGAAGCTAATGATTCGTTGCAAACGAACTGGTGTCTGTCACCTCGCCATACATTCTCGCCCTCACACAATTCGAATCAGTCGCAGAACTTGCGATAATGGCTCTAACGATCGCTGATATATCAACGATTGTGGCACCTATTTTAAAACGTCTAAGGACGATAATGGGATTAAATGAACCGTCTATAAATCTATGCGATAGAACCTTTGTTACTGTTATTGTTCTTAATGAGCACATCTATTGTCATTAATTAAATCTTCCACCTTTTAGTTCTCTACTTACATGAAAGCCTTTCCAAGAAAAACAATACATGTATTGTGACATATCAGATACATGTATTTATGATACATAAGTAAGATACATGTCAAACACGGTACACAATACCATCTCATAAAATGTTCTTGACGGGTATCACAGAGTAGCGTCTGGCAGGCCGATATATAGGGCGAATATAATAATCTTGTCTCGGAAGACCTAAGTAACTAACTACTCAGTATAATTATGTGGTATTTGTTAATCAATGTTACTTGTTCTATATTTTACTGGCCTGATTACTACATCTTTTTCGTAATTTACTATCATAAATTATCCCACATTAGTTTAGTGGTCGCAAGTGACTACTAAACATGCCTAGGTTCGATTCCTACGACCCGAATGACGTAGTGGTAGTGAAGCTGCCTTACGTTCTTAGGGTCCCGGGTTCGAATCCTGGTCGGAGTTTGTGCGATGAGCACGGACATTTGTTTCCGAGTCATGGATGTTTATATGTATAATAGGTATGTATTTACAAACAAAAAGTATCTATGTAGTATATTAACTATCTGGTGTCCACGACACAAGTCAAGCCTCGTTGCTTAGTGTGGCACTAGAGGGTGCTGTGTGTAAAATGTCCAGCGATTTTTTTTTTTAGTTCCTGGGTCGGGTAAAGTGTTATTGGGTTACTTCAAAAGGGATTTGTCAGAAGCAGCCACGGAAATCTGGATAAGTGCCCACTTGATGGCAATAGGCTCCTCCCCTATTACATGGGACTATGATACTATTAAAAACACCTCTGTCTTACCTTGATTTTTGATTTTGATATAAATTACGAGTATATCAGCTTGTCAAACTGGCTTTGCCCGCTTAGAAAGCTTTCGTATTTTCTAAAGAATAGTGCACAAGTCATAAGTTAATTCCAACATCTTAAGACCAGGCTTAAGTTGTCTTATGTGTACTAAACAATACTAACCAAAGAAAAATAATTATGATAAGAACTAATGAGAAACTTTCAAACAAATGACAGGTGCAAGAAAAAGATAAACTTTTGAGCTTTTTCAATTTTCGAGCATGAGTAAGCAAGCTGTCAGCGCTATCTGTCTGTGGTATTTTAATGAGAATCTAGGCATTTATGTTTTGGGCTGAAATCCATCAGTGCGCTATATTAGGGTAGATGAAAAAAAAAAGAAACTAGTCCGTCAGATAGAATCCTAAAAATGATTACACACATATCTTTTCTTTTTTCACATTAAAAAAACATGAAGATCATACAGTGCGTTGAAAGCTCGTGTGACGTCACACTTAAGTACTTTTCTAACCAGAAAGTGACGTTACCCCTCGTCACCAGCCTCCACTCTCTCACCATCTTTGACGAATTTTATCTTCGTCAATTTGTCTATTTGACGATCCGAATGGCGCAGCGGTAGTGAGGCTGCCTTACGTTCTTAGGGTCCCGGATTCGAATCCCGGTAGGAGTACATGTTTGTGTGATGAGCATGTACATTTGTTTCCGAGTTACGGATGTTTATATGTATAATAAGTATGTAATTCCAAACAAAAAGTATACTATTAGGCAACACATTTAGGTGTCGCCTAAGGTCCATGTTCACCAAAAAGATGACGGACGATTATCTAAAAACAGCTGTTTAAAACACATTTTTGTATGGGAACGTGTTACATTGACAGCTGTTTTTAGATAATCAGACTGTTATCTTCTCGGTGAACATGGACCTAAGTCGTTCTAAAAACTGGTATTCAGCTGCATCCGGTTGAGCTGAAAGGCGATTCCAACATAATTGGGCAAAGGCTGTCGCTGAAGGCAGGTGACACGTTTTATGCAGCCCATAGCCCTGATTTGGCGACTTGACATGCCGTCGAAATATCTTTCAGCCATGCTAATTTCTGGTGCTGCGTGTCTGTTCGAAAGTGATACCGTGGCCCCGGAACATAAAGGGCGAGGAAGGAACATGGATGGGTTTTAGTCAGTAAAAGTCTGACTCTCCTCCCGCTCCGCCCAGAGTGGGAGAAGTGATAATTACCCATCCGAAAAAAAGAAAACAAAAGAGTGATGATGATTACATTTAGGTGTCGTGTAGTTTTGGTGAAACAGGTATTAGCATCTTGGTCGTCACGAAGAGACTAGAGAGAATACTTTATTCACCGCAGCGTCATCCCAAACGCGGGTACTTTTTAAAGTTTCTCCCAAAACACTCGTTTTAACAAAGTTACGTTTCTTGCCAGTTTTTAGGGTGCTGTACCTACCTGTAGGGCAACCAACGGGACCCTGCCCTGCTACTAAGTCTCCGTGTCCTGTCCGTCGGCGTCGCCACGTCGTTCCGACTGTCTGTCAGGGAACTGTATCTCATGACACGTATTAGGTAGACAGTTGAAATTTTGCCGCTCTGACAAAAAATAATTGATAAATACAATATCTACTAAAATAAAAAAATACAAAATTAAAGGTGTTTAAGTAGTACTACAATGTCACGGAACCCTTCATGTACAAGTGCGACTCGCACTTGGCCTATATTTTCCGAACAGTTTGTAATTCAGTAATTTACAAACAAAATAACTGCCTGTTCAGTGAAAGGTTACAAAAGTTGAGCACCCACAAACAATACGTCATCCTAAACTATCATTACATAACGATACCTTTACCGACTAACATTTGGCAAAGATTTCATAATCCGATACTTTTGGGAACCGACGCGATATTAGCGTATCGGATATTTTCGAAAGCAAATAGGTCAATATTCTTCTGTGACATCTTGTTAGTGGCTTAAATATTGTTATATTTAGGGAAAATATGGAAGCTTTTTGTATACAACGTTGGGAGTTAGAGATTTATTAAGGTAGGTTAACCGTTTCCAAGTAGGTATTGTCCTTGTTCTTAATACCTATTTTGTCGTTGCTGAGATAGCAATTGATATAATATCTGTACTGCATATTAAAAACGTTGACACATCGTAGACAGTATCGGCGTCATTGTTCACGAACACTTAATAGGTTATTAGGAATATTTTAACATAAAAATCATGTGTCACCATGTTCGTTTGTACACGCTATTTTCCAATACCACCCCACCCGGTTTCAAAGACATTTCGTTAATGTGTTTGATTGATTCTGGATTGAATGATAGGACAGTATTGGACTCAAAAGGTGGTGCTAGTAGCTAAGTAAATTGCACTGTTACAAAGCCGGGGTGGGGTCACTAGTATTTTATGTACCTGTCCCGGGAATGTAACAAGAAAGTATCATCATAAATATGAGACGACCACCTACTTTATTTACATTTAACATTCACCACTATGTCAGGGAGATTATTCACCGCATAATGTTAAAAGGATAATCTTGTGTGATAAGTAACTAAGTCCACGGGATTCTCTCATAAGTGTGCCACCCCGACCCTCATCGAGGGCGACAGTTGAGTTGTCAATTTGCGTTTAGCGTTTCCCGTTTACTTTGATTTATACGGGTAAAGAGATTGAACATTTTGTTTGTAAGTATTCCCCGAACGGTCCTATGAAAAATGAGATGTAGAGGAAATATATTCTATTGGGGATTTAAGATAATATTGCGTTTATAGTTGAGATATTTTTTTAGAGGACATGTGTGGGTTTTGCGTTCAGTTGAGCTAAGAAAAACAGGCCTGGAATATTGTTTCAATGTTCTTATAGACAGCCTCTTAGGAGGTCGATTATGGTCTTCGCCCGAATCAATAAAAATGATAAAAAGTAAAAATCCATTCGCTACTATGTTGTACACAAGCTATTGCCACAGGTTCCGTTCCCGAGGATTTGTTTTGTTTCCAGTTTTCCAACGTGACCATTATTTTTCCAACGGAAAATTTGCTGTTTCGGCATTCATGTCGATTCAGTATTACGGTTAAACTTTTTTGTATTGAATAATAATATATGGCTCTGGTCTGGTTTTATTGTTAAGGTTTTTTACTGCTTTTACCTGCATTTTTTGTGTGATAAATTGTATGTAGAATCATTGATATGTAAATAGTATTCTGTACAATTTTTATTTTTTACCCTTACTACAGTCACTATTTTCGTTGAAATTTTCCTTTTCCAACAGTTAATATTATATTTTGCTAGAAATCGGTCATACCGATCATGACAGGTATTTTTATCGTTGCAAACAGACATACTATGATTCAAATATTTCAATAAAGTATGTATCTGACTTTTGCAAAACCTTATTATTAGCCACTCTCGCAGATTCACGTAAAACATGTCTGAAAGAGATAAACGTAATCATCCAAGAATACTACACAATATTTATTTATTTATTTAACAATTTATGTACACACTAAATATAGAGAAGAAGAAAGGAACAGAAAATAGTACAAAGGTGATGCTTATTTCTTAAGAAATCTCTATATGTGTTTGAGAGAGACAGAAATTGAGATTTCAACATGTTACATGTAACTGTTACGCCATTGATACAAATCCAGTTACGCTGAAACGAAAATGTTAAGAACTTACTTTCTTCAAAATACCAATCTTTATCAAAAGCTGTCAAAGTTATATCCCTTCATCTGTGGACCCTGACCGAGTCGATCTGATGCGATTGGTTAACTGTTGTGTCTACTTTGCTAACAGTTAATGAAATGTTACAATGTATTTACAGCATCAATAACTAGAAGCTTACGTGAGCTAACTTGACTTATAGAAACTTAATTAAATCAATTTGTGTTTAATTAACTGAACATAAGAAATTCATAGCAGTCCCGCTTCTGCACGTGAAATACTAGGAATTGTCGCTGCCTGGGCAAGGCAAGGCTTCAAAATAATTTCTGGTTGGATGGGTGAGTTCATGAATGAAACTACTTCAAAAGTAAGTAAAAATCAATTTGACTCTTTCCCACGACTGGTTAAATTACATAAATGTTGACACAAGTACTATAACAGTCTAAAGGAGATGATTTATGAAGCCATGGTTAAACCTACTGTCTTGTAATGATCAGAATGGTGGTCCACAAAAGGGAAAAATGAAAGGCTGGAAAGCTGACCATTATTTAAAAATGGATAGTACAACCCACTGTTTCCATCGCTATGTATTGTTTTTGTTTCTTGTTATGTACTAATATACTATTATTATTATTATAATAACTCAATGCAACACTGTTTATTATTCATGTCAAAGTTTTACACAGTTTCTGTGTTGGCGTGATGATTTTACAAAAAAGGCCGAATTAATTATACTCACAAAACCGAAATTGAACTAATTAAATCAGACAAGGGAAATCCCAATTTCCCCGAAACCAGCGGACAAATGTTTTTTTAAACTGTCCATGCAAATTAAATTGCTTTCGAAACACCAACCTGCCCCGTGTCTTCCGAGGACACTCCGATATCTATTTAGTTTCATAAAAGTCGCAGTTTATTTTTTAAAGGAAAATTATTCCGACTTTGATAAAGAATAAAGTCCAAGGCTATTGTGACGCTAGGGAGCGAAGGTTCAATCTAAATTTGACGTTGAAGTAGTTATTTGTTTTGCTATATTTCTGGCGAATGTAATTACGGCGTTCTTTGTTCCCAGATCTAACCCAATTAAAGATCGGTATCGTAGATTTTTGTTGTGAAAACGTTATTTATTTTTTACGTTTACTGAATTGGGTGTATTTTATTTAGGAGTCTGTCCCTGTCTCGCTTAAACCTAGACTTATGTTTTACTTGAATACCAATTCTGTTTTTTGTATTGATACTTTCGTTTTTTTTTGTCATGGCATTACCAGAGATAGGAATTGGTTTTGAACAATGAATTCTAATGAGTCATTTCTAGAATCAAATTACAATTCATTTCAGGTAATTTGATAAATCAATACTTATAACATTCACAACGTACAGCGTTCATTTTTGTGGCAGCCAGCGATATCGCAAAACATTTCATGTCCATTTCAAGTTTTGTAAGACTTTCGAGCGGTCAGGAATTTTCAATTCCAAACTCAACAGCCAGAGCTAAACAAAGTTATAATACAATCTAACGTAACGTCAGAATAAAAGCAACGTATTTCATGTGGGGTTTGGGATTAAGTCCCAGATTTTCTGGTAAAATATTTTGTTCTGGTAGAATATTTCTAGTGTTACCCGCTCTATTTTGAATAACTTTTCACGTTAGTAACTTGCGTTTGTATTTAGTTTTTCTTTTTGAATCGTCCAATTGCACCCTTTTAATTTTAGCAGAGTTTGAGGGTTCATTCTCCAAAAGAACTTTTCAAATCTAGAAATAGACTTATTCTGCTCTTAAAGTGGCATATTTATTATTCACTGGTTATTATTGCTTGTTGTGTAGAACTATTGATAATAAACTCGGTGACTAACTGTCAGTTTCAGATTTGATTATAATTTGAATAGAGAACTAGTCAAAATGATCTTAGATTAAAACCCGTCAATATAATGTCGCACTCAAAATTAAAATATTGAAAACTTAAATACAGTTTAGTTCTAAACTTTTATAACTAAATTCGAAAACCGGAAAATAAATTATTAATTGTTCTTATTATTTGTTCCACTAAAACAAATCAAAGCTACATTACAATAAAACAAATCGCGAAGCTTTCTCACAGAAATGAATCAAACAAAGTTTAAAGCAATATTGAAATGGATGTGAAAAGCGAAGTGCAAATTGATTCGGGCGATCTGTCGTCGAGTCGCGAAGATGAGGGTAGTGTCAGGACGATGAAGCGACTACCGTTCCTCTGATTGTTTGTTGTACTCCACTGGATTTAACGGCTTTATTCTAATAAAGGGCTTGTTTATTATTGATCGGGATTATGTAGGTTAGACATTTTATTTTGACTGTTTGATAGAATGAGGAAAATATCTGAAAAAGTCGCCATCAACCAATGATGATGGCAGCTTTTTCGAAATTATGGTTGGTATTTTCGGTCTCAGGTCGGCGTTGCGCAATTGAAATTAGACCCAGATAGGCTCGTAATACGAGTATGTGTATTGAACTTTTGATGTTTTGCAATGGTTTTTGGTTGTAGTCGTCGTCGTGTCACACATATCAAGTGATCCAGAAAAAGGCGATCACAAAGCTATATCTCCTCGTTTATCAGGCATTATCGATGATTGATCGAATTATCAAATCTATTGGATTGACAAAAGGTACCATTGCAAAAAGCTTTTGTTAATAGTTTAATGCAATTTGAAATACAAAATGATTTAAAAGTTTCTTCATTACAACTTTGGCTTTGTCTTAAACTTTTAATAACTTCCACAAGAAACATATACCCGCAATTAATCATTCCAGTATTCTTGATTAGGTCATCGCTCATCAGTTTATCTTGTGAAGAGGCCACCCATCTCCGCCTTCCGGTACGTGGTCGTCACTCGAGAACCCGTTGACCCTCAACTCAATTCGTTCTATGAGAAACGTACCCCGCCCACTGACACTTCGGTGGCAATAAAATACGAGGAAAGATTGAAGGCCTAACGCTAAAAAATCTGGTTTTGATCTTTTATCCGTAAGGTGGAGCCCAATAGGAAAATTACCGTAAAATAACTAACCCCATTATCTATACCTAAGCCTGTAATCTGTATTAATGAAAAACAGATTCCCAGAAAAGCAATTTTCTTGTCTGCCATCTGAACATGAAAGCAAAAGTTTCGTGCTGGAGTTACGTCACTATATTATTAATTTAATAAGAAACTAGGGCATCGAGATAAAAGCTGAAAACCATAAAATGATCATGTATTTTTTTTCTTTCGGATGGGAAATCAACAAATGACCCCTCCCACTGTGGGCGGAGCGGGAGGACATTCAGACTTTAACTGACTAAAAACCATCCATGTGCCTTCCTCGCCCTTTACGTTCCGATGCCGCGGTATCTCTTTCGGACAGTCCCGCAGACCCGGCAGGCTCTGGCCCTTGCGACCGCACCGTCGACACGGCAAAATGAGCATGCTAAGGTAATATTTAATATTAGAAAAAGTATTTACTTTGAGCTTTAAAATTACTGATAAATTATTTTTAAACCTATTTTTTGTAAGCTGAAGTAGCAATGGACCGGGTATACCGTAGAATCGTTGAAGTAGACGTGTTCTTGATTGAAGACCGCGAATTGGCAAAGGTAAGGTGGGGTCGGTGGAGTGGCGATCTTCGCGAGGTGGCTGGTAGCAACTGGATGAGAGTTGCTGAGAATCGAGTTGAGTGGCGTGCGAATGAGGAGGCCTATGTCCATCAGTGGACTGCTGTAGGTTGATGGTTATGATTTTTCAACTTGTTTGCCATATGTTTTAAGAGTTCATGGAGGTGGTTCCAGATGGCAGGCAAATAATAAAATAAGATAGAATAGGTAAAACTATTTCACCACCTGCCTCAATAAATTAGCATTAATACTATGTACAACTAAAATTATCTGAACACATGGCGCAATATGGAGCAAAATTTAAATATACAGATTTGAATTTGCAACATTTTGGACATGTTGCTTGGTAAGTATATTGACGCAGACGCTTTATAATATAGGTGGATAAACCATTTACAATAAATTAACTGTTTAGGTACAAACCACTTCAATCTTGAAAATCAGATAAGATTACTGATACTGTTGGTCTGCGTTATCACACTACTGGGAAAAGACTTCAAGTCGTTTCAATCCAAGGCTAAATTAGACCTATATATACGCCTGTGCCCAGTTAAGATCATTTTACAAGTTTTTTTGTTTCGTCCATCTCTTACACAAGAACGTCAAGTCACAAGTCATAGCGAGCTGTCATTCACCAATCTTGAGTCTAAAACGTCAGTCGAAATCAGTGATAGGTGCCAGACAGTCGGTTACTTGGCTAACGCAACGTTTTGGGGACCTAGAAGCTTCAGTGTCACTTCACACACCTGTTGCAGATGTGTAACATTTTCAGGGTGATTTTGAAAACGTTGACAACAGTTTAAGGGAAATACTGTTATTTTAAGTACTGAAGACAAACCTTCAAATGCGGAATAAATATCAGCTGCTCCATACGAATTGAAAAAATGTGAGCACTAACAGTTTTTTTTATATTTTTTTGTTACCGCGCCATGCTGTGTTACCTTTTGGCCTCGTACAGGACGAGTTTTGTTTCTTACATTGTTTTTTTCTGTGTAAGTTTTATACTGATAATTTTGAAGTGTTTTGCCCTGTGCGGGCTAATAAATGCTTTTTCTTTCTTTCTTTCAAATTTTTTAATGATTTCGTGGCCGGTTCCATAGTAAAAGTGGTTAATTTTCATGAGTACTGTACCAGTCACGTCTAATAATATGTAAACACTTAAGATTTTTTTAAATTGTGTTTCTCCTATTGTACTGATTAAAATTAAATGTTATTACATACATAGAATTCTGGAACTCATATTTTTATGAAAAAGATCCAATCACCTAGTTACAATCGTTATTTCTCGAGAAAATAGCAATAATATTAAGGAAAGTGCACAGTAGAAGTGACTGTACAACGTTGAAACAATTACCCATCAGTATAACAAACTGCAGTTTTCAATAACTTACTTTTCGGTTTCAGTAGCTTGCTATCTCTGTCTGTTCGACATTTTTCTAACAGACGGTTAGAAACAAAACGTCACCGAAAAGTTTATTTGATTTTTCTATGCACAAGTGACAGGTAGGTGACGCGGATGGAATACTTCAAGCATACTTTCTTTGTTTATTGAAACACCGATAGGTACGTACGAAGGTATATTAACCGACAGTTATCCGTAAGTAAGTCTTAGAAAATGGCCGTAAGACAGCACATAAAGCCGGGTCCAGACGTGTGTAACGCGTAATGTAATTCATCGTATAATGTAACACGAATTCTGTAACGGACGACGAGCCCTTCACAAAATGTAACCTTAGTATAAGTAGTTTTTAGGAAAATAACGGGGACCTCTATGTCTGTCTACCCCCGAACTATTATATACTAAAAGGCCTTAAGCCTTACGCAATGATTTGCGATGTTGCATCAGCTTTTGTGGAGGGGATATTGGTCAAGTCAGTACTTGTCCAAAGGGAGATATTACGCAATAAGTTAAACTATTGCATCAGCTAATGGGAAAGTCCATTTTCACGGGCTATGATTGATTAAAGGTCCCAGAAAGACGCAATAGTGCCCCCACAACTTGCAATGACGTAATAATCTATGTAAGGGGAACCGATTATTTAATCGATAATCGAGTCAAATAAGAACAAATAGAAACAAGTAATAACTTCATTCAACCAGTGAATCAAGGAGAAGTCTTCAAGAAGTCAAGGAAGAGCTCCATATCAGACAGATTGTCAAAGATATAAAGTAGATTCATAGTTCTTATCGGTTACCTAGTGTCGTAACAAGTTAATAAGTAAATGAGTCCCACGTTCCCCACGTCGTAATACGTTATGTACATTCCTTATGTAACAGTAACATTTAACAGTGTAAACTCTTGTGCCCCGCTTCAAATATAAGCTATTTTCGATTTCTAATATACAATAAAAGTGTTAAAGTATCCACCTCTTTAATTCAATACAGTCCACCCCAACATTTGGTCCATTCGAGACGGATAAGCAGTGAAGTCCCAACATTTGGTCCTTCAGATCCAGTTAAATAGCGAAAAGTGCCGGTATAATACATAGCGCGTAATAAAGTGTTATAAGCGGGCACATAAAACTGTAAGTACTGAACGAAATTAACTTTATATATATCGTGCGTAAATAAAGTTCCGTGATAGGAAAAGTGATATTCTGTGTGCCAAAATCGCGATCATAAGTGCGCGGTAAAAAAGGGTAAGCAGAATAACAGGATTCATAAGCGATATTCTGTGTATTAAATCGCAATCATAGTGCGCGTTAATAAAGGGGTAAGCAGAATAGTGGGACTCATAAGTGAATATTAAAAAGTAAATTGACTCGATTCGCGTTGTGGAATGAAATACTAACGGATATATTGTTATAAAACATATAGAAGTGACCGTGTTGTGAATAAATAGTTACGCGTCATATACAAGCGCGCGTTATATAACATAGCGCACGCCCGTTGATAACGTATTGCCGCCGTGACTAGATATAGTGCCGTATGGTACATAGGGCCGTCGTAAGTTATAGTGCCGTCACAAGTATATAGTGCCGTCACAAGTATGTAATAGTGCCGTCGCGGTAAATAGAGGACTAGTTGTGATATAATAACAGCGTTGAAGTGCGGATAAGTGAAACGTCGTAGTGGACGAATCTGGTGAAGTCCAAAACCACAGGATAGGACTGTCGCGCATCTTTCTCCCCGCTTAAAGTCAACCTGTAGCGTACCATCTCGAACAATGGTGGTCACCCGAAGCCAGGGTGATGCTGCAGAAGCTGAGAACCGGAGGCGGGCCCTGCAGGAGAGGGCAGACGAGCATAGAGAGGCAGTTCTACGCCAGGAAGCGGAACGGATTCGAAGAGAGAGACTACGGAGGATTTCAATAAACCCACCCTTGTCGCCGGCAGTGACAGGTGAGCAAAATATTATATCTTCACGACCAACTACCGCGCCCCTTACGACAGCAGACACGACCTTAGCAGGACCATCGTCAGGACTTCTTCTGAGTGAAGAACATGAACAAAGGACGAGGTCACCCACCCGATCGGTGAGGTCACATAGGTCACAGAGGTCACAGAGGTCAACCAACAGTATTACAACGCGCATAAGGCTAGCCGAGTTGGAAGCAGCAGAGAAGCTTGCAGCCATCGCCCGGAAGAAGTCTCTCGACCTGGAAGAGGACCTGGTCAAGAAAAGATTAGCCGCCGAAGTATCTGTCCTAGAGGATGAACAGGACAGCCTGCAGGATGAGCCCCTCATCACTCAGGCGGAAAGCCACCACAGTAAAGTGGACGAATGGCTTCAAACAAACCCCCTCAGATCACGGGGGGAGGGGGACCGAGGACCCCCCCGGGAGGACCCAAGGCATATTAAGTTCGACTTGCCACGGGGAAGGTCGCCGACATCGACGAAGCACAGAAACAGCATCGATAACTTGGCAACGACCTTAGAAAGGATGGAAAGACCCCGATTACGGCATACGGATTTACCGGTGTTCTCCGGTAGTGTGAACGAGTGGCTGCCGTTTAGGGCGGCCGTGAACGACGTACAGTATATCGCCTGCTGAGAACATACAGCGATTAAGGAGCTGTCTCAAGGGAGAGGCAAGGGAGGCGGTGTCCGGCCTCCTACATACTGCCACTGATCCAGAGGCCATCATGAGGACACTCGAACAATGCTTCGGACGACCAGAAGCACTCATCGCTCGCGCCATCGAAGATATGAAGAAGATGACGAAGCCCATGGCATCAGCCTCGGACTTAAACAACTTCGCCATCAAGGTGCAAAACGCGGTATGCGTGATCAAAGCAGTCGACCGAGGAGGATACCTACACAACCCAGTACTGACTGGCGAAGTGCTGGACAAGTTGAGCCAACATATGAAGTCGAAATGGTGCGACTTCGCCTTCGAGAACGACGACACAACGGAGCCGGAGATAGTTATGCTGTCTCGTTTCCTGATGCGGGAAGCGGATAGGGCGTTACGATACGCCTACGCCCCGCCCACTGGCGCCGCGCCCGCCAACCAGAAGAAGGAAACCAGACAACCAGTGACAGCAAAGAAGAGAGCTACCCCCGTCTACACAGCCGTCGAGAGCCAAGAAGAAAAAGGTCGGTGTCCTAACTGTAAACAAGATCACGTATTACATAAGTGTCCCAAATACAAGGAGATGAGCGTCAAGAAGCGATGGGAGTATGTCAAAGCCAACGGCATATGTTTTAGATGTGTCGAAAGTAAACATGGGCGATATAGATGTAAGGCGAAGCCGTGCGGCTTAGGCCAATGCCGCCGGCCTCATCACGCCTCCCTCCACGAAGAGAGGGAAGGCACCAAGGAAGAAGTGACGACCGTGAAGGTTACCGCAGAGCCCAGCAAGGAAGAAGCGGTGCTGTCGGTGGCGACCAAGTTCGCGGCCGACCAGAAGAAGGTACTGCTGAAGATGTGCCCCATCATAGTCACCGGGTCACGGGGGGAGGTAATGACGTACGCATTGTTCGATGAAGGAGCGACCGTCACCCTCATTGATCAAGACCTGGCGACCAGAATAGGAGCTGAAGGGACCTCACGCCCGCTACACATACGCGGCGTGAACATGTCTTCGGAAGTGCAGGAGAGCAGAGCGGTACGGGTGCAGGTTAGGAGCATCCGGAAAGACGGTCAGTCACACGAGCTTCGAGCAAGGACCATCAAGGACTTGAGGCTCCACCAACAATCCATCCCAGACAACCTGCTGAATCACAAGCACCTGCGAGACCTGCCCAGAGAGGAGGTTTGTTACGAACAAGCTCGTCCAGGACTCTTGGTGGGCACAGACCATTGGGAGTGCATAGTGACCAGGGAACTACGAGTCGGTGGCCGCGATCAGCCAGCCGCCTCACGAACGGAGTTGGGATGGGTGGTGCACGGAACAGCACCACGAAGCGTTATCACGCAAAAAGAAGACATACTGCACGTCATCGAGACCGGGAGAGGAGACGAGCAACTGCACGATCTAGTCGAAGCACACTTCAAAATAGAAGCCTTGGGCGTCGCCAAGAGACCCCGTGTGAACGAAGCGGACCAGCGGGCGACGACCATCGTGAAAAGGACGATCAAGAAGATCGACGAAGGCTACGAGGTGGGGCTGCCGTGGCGGACTGACAACGTGGTCATGCCACCAAGCTACGGAGCAGCGCTGAGACGATTGAAAAAGATCGAACAGAAAATGGATGCGTCACCGGATTTTGCCGTGCAGTACGCCACACAGGTCAAGAACCTGTTGGACAAAGGATACGCGATGCCATGCGACGGAACGGAAAAGGAAAGCCCCGTCTGCTGGTACCTGCCTCACTTCGCCGTACAGAACCCAAACAAGCCTGGGAAACAGCGACTAGTCTTCGACGCGGCGGCAACGAGCTATGGAAAATGTCTCAACGACGAGCTATTGGAAGGTCCAGACCTACTGCAGTCCCTGCCGGGCATAGTATTCCGGTTCCGAGAGCGGGCAGTGGCAGTCACCGCAGACATACAGGAGATGTTCCTGCGGGTGAGAATAAGGCAGCAAGACCAACCAGCTCAGCAGTTCCTGTGGAGAGACCAAAACAGGACGTCGGCCCCGCGTCACTACAAGATGAGAAGCATGATCTTCGGAGCAGCCAGTTCCCCGTATATGGCTCATTACGTCCGGGATTACAACGCGGAGCTTCACGGCAGAGAGTATCCCAGGGCCTTAGAGGCCATAACCAAGAACCATTACATGGACGACTTGGTGGCAAGTTACAGCGATCCAGAGGAGGCGTGGAAGACAGTTAATGAAACGAGAAAGGTGCACGCGACCGCCGGCTTCACGCTACGAGGTTGGAGCTCCAGCGACGCGACGGTTTTGCGCGACGTGCCCCAGACACTCCACGCCACCGCCCCGACACAACTAGGAGGGGAGCAACCTGAGAGCAAGATACTCGGGCTGTACTGGAACGCAGAACGAGACGAACTCGGGTTTAATACATCCATGAACCGAGTGCCGTCTGAAGTAAGAGAACGAACTCGTGCTCCCACCAAGAGGGAGGCACTGAGCGCAGTGATGTCCATCTACGACCCGCTAGGACTGCTGAGTCACTTCACAGTACGAGCGAAGATAGTACTCCAGAGCCTGTGGCGCCTACAAACAACGTGGGACACGCCCATTCCGGAGGAAGAGAACGAGCTCTTCGCGGCTTGGCTAGGTCAATTGGAGGAAGTAAACAAACTGCGGCTACCCAGGTGCTACCTTAAGAAGAAAACACAGCGCATCGAACTGCACGTGCTGTGCGACGCAAGCGAACAAGCGTACGCGACGGTAGCATACTGGAGAGCAACAAACAAGGATGGGACCATCGACGTCGTGCTGGTCGCGGCCAAGGCAAAAGTAGCACCGCGGCGAGCCCAGACAATACCACGTCTGGAGCTGCAGGCAGCGGTGATAGGAGCCCGACTCGCCGACATCATCAAGAAGGAACACATCATCGAGGTCAACAGTACGACTTATTGGTCGGACTCCTCTACGGTGATCCACTGGATCCATCACGACATGAAGAGGTACACGCCGTTCGTCGCGCACAGACTCGGAGAAATCGCCGAGCTCACCAGCAAAGAAGAATGGCGCTGGGTGCCCACGGAGCACAACGTGGCGGACGACGCTACCCGACTCACCAACGCGCCGATCTGCGCAACCGACCGTTGGTTCCGCGGGCCGGGTTTCCTCCGTCTATTGGAGGAGGACTGGCCCGGGACGCCGGCGTCGGAAGAAAACGAAGAGGAGGTCCTGCACATTGCGCCGGCCCCTGAACGAGACAGCTGGCTGCCCGATCCTGCCCGCTTCTCCAAGTACGAGACGCTGGTACGCGCTGCTGCGCGCGTGCTCGCATTTATTGATGCGTGCCGCCGCGTCTCGCCTCGACTCGAACATCGGCACATTGAACGCGCCGAAAGGGAGCTCCTGCTGAAAGCACAGCAGGACAGCTTCGCCGAAGAGTTGAAGAGAATCCAGTCTGCTCGCCCCGTCCCCAGGACGAGTCGGCTGTACAGACTGGACCCCGTATTGGAAGACGGCCTATTGCGCGTGCGAGGACGAATTGAAGCCTCTAGCGCGCCTGTGGAGGCCAAGCGACCTATCATTTTGGATGGTCGCCACCGAGTGAGTAAGTTAATTGTAATGCGCGAGCATTGCGCCGCTGGGCATGCCAACAGGGAACGAGTTACCAACGACTTACGGCAGCGCTATTGGATCATCCACCTGCGACCCACGGTGCGAGCCATTGAAAAGGCCTGCGCATACTGCCGGAGACTGCGAGCAACGCCGCAGCCGCCGGCCACGGGAGACCTGCCACGCGCCCGCCTGGACCCCTTCCATCGCCCGTTCACCAACTGTGGTGTGGACTATTTCGGGCCCATGATGGTTAAGGTGGGTCGGCGCCGAGAGAAGCGATGGGGCGCACTGTTTACGTGCCTCACCTCCCGCGCTGTGCATCTCGAGCTCGTCGCATCATTATCAACAGACTCAGCCATTATGGCGCTGAGAAGGATGGCTGCGCGACGCGGCTGGCCGCGGCTCATGTATTCCGATAACGGAACTAATTTCAGAGGAGCAGATCAAGAACTGCGAGCGGCTTATGCGGAGTGGGCACCGGCACTGCAAGAAGAGGGACTACTGCACCGAATGGAGTGGCGGTTCATCCCTCCCGGCGCACCCAATCAGGGCGGTGCGTGGGAACGGCTGGTACGCTCCGTAAAGACTGCCCTCGCTGCAACTCTGCGCGAAAGGGCGCCTGCTGAAGAGGTGCTGCTGACTCTGCTTACCGAAGCGGAGTTCGCCATCAACGCACGCCCTCTGACTCACGTTAGCGTGAACCCCACCGATCCGGAGGCCCTCACCCCCAACCACTTTTTGTTGGGATCCTCCACGGGCCTACCCTCAACAGGGCCTTGTGACGAGGCCGACCGACGTGCTTGGCGGGCCAGCCAGGCCCTTGCCGATCACTTTTGGCGACGCTGGCTGCGGGAGTATCTCCCTACACTGGTACCCCGCGGCGAGCCGCAGAGCAAACGCCAACCGCCGGAGATCGGCGACGTCGTCATCATCGCCGACAGCACCCTGCCACGAAACGTGTGGCCACTGGGAGTCGTCGAGAACATCTACCCGGGACCTGACGGCGGCATCAGAGTAGTCGACGTGAGAACGAGGACCGGCGTCTTCAAGCGTCCGGTCAGCAAGCTCGTCGTTCTACAAAAGGAAGAGAAGGCTGCGCAGGCTACGCCGGGGGGAGAGATGTAACGGACGACGAGCCCTTCACAAAATGTAACCTTAGTATAAGTAGTTTTTAGGAAAATAACGGGGACCTCTATGTCTGTCTACCCCCGAACTATTATATACTAAAAGGCCTTAAGCCTTACGCAATGATTTGCGATGTTGCATCAGCTTTTGTGGAGGGGATATTGGTCAAGTCAGTACTTGTCCAAAGGGAGATATTACGCAATAAGTTAAACTATTGCATCAGCTAATGGGAAAGTCCATTTTCACGGGCTATGATTGATTAAAGGTCCCAGAAAGACGCAATAGTGCCCCCACAACTTGCAATGACGTAATAATCTATGTAAGGGGAACCGATTATTTAATCGATAATCGAGTCAAATAAGAACAAATAGAAACAAGTAATAACTTCATTCAACCAGTGAATCAAGGAGAAGTCTTCAAGAAGTCAAGGAAGAGCTCCATATCAGACAGATTGTCAAAGATATAAAGTAGATTCATAGTTCTTATCAGTTACCTAGTGTCGTAACAAGTTAATAAGTAAATGAGTCCCACGTTCCCCACGTCGTAATACGTTATGTACATTCCTTATGTAACAGGAACATTTAACAGTGTAAACTCTTGTGCCCCGCTTCAAATATAAGCTATTTTCGATCTCTAATATACAATAAAAGTGTTAAAGTATCCACCTCTTTAATTCAATACAGTCCACCCCAACAAATTCTGTGTGTGAACGGTACCCAGCTTAAAAAAGTAACATAATACGTAGATAAAGCTATCATATCACAAGTAATTCCATTCAACAGTTTACTATCGCTGTTGTCAGCGTTTATTAGGAACTTCTGCCAGAGATAGCTATTGTCTGCGTAGATCGGCAATCCCTTTCAATCGTAATAATCGATTCTTAAAGAATAATGAGCCTTTTCATTTGTAATGATCTCTATCTGAAGATAAAAAGGAACATTATACATAGGTCTTTGAGGTCAAAAATAACTAAGGTTTACTTTGATGAAAACGTAACTCATAAAAGCAAAACTATTCCTCGTGTTTGGACAGAAATAGAACTGAAAAATTCGCCTAAAGTAATTAGTCATCTACCAACGTATGAAAGCGATATTTTTAATCAAAAACTTTATTTTAAGAGAAACGTACACAGCGTATGTATTAGCATACGACTTTGCTCGCGTGAATTTAAAATTTGAAAATTAATGCCGATTGCACAGTGCTTGTTATAATATAATTTAATCATGAGTCGAAGTCACCTGTTTATTATAAGTACTAAGAATGTTATTATTGTTTTCTTCGGAAACAGTATTTTTTTTTAACCTGAACACTGAACACCTGATAACTTATATAAAGGGTGTAAAACACCTTTTAACGATTTCGGATTTGTTAAGAGGTGTTTCCCTTTCCCCCCGTTATTGCGATCATTTTTTTGTTCTACACCACACCTGGGAACCTTCTAGTTACGGAAATATTGGGGGTCAAAGTTTCAACTTTTTGACTAGTTTTTTTTTTAAATACAAGGTTTATTACAAGATTTTTACACCTCTATCACTACCGTACTATTCAATCCATCCATCAGCACATTGTTTTAAGTGCGTAACATTGGCTCCTGCTACCAAACATGATTTTTACCCCAAAAATAAAAGTCGTTTCTCAGCAATAATTTTTGCGAAAAGTTTCTTAGTTTGATGTACAGAATGCTTAGTTGAAGGCTTCGTCATGAGGTGGTTTACACCCTGTATTTTTATGCAAAATTTCAGTATGATCGGTTCAGTAGTTTAGGCGTGAAAAGGTAACAGTTAAACAAACAAACTTACTTTCGAATTTATAATATTAGTAAGAATTTAAGTACGGAAAAGCAAACAGCTTAAACCCGTTTTCGTAAACATTTTTATTAGAATTTCCAAGTAGAGTTTATGCATTGGTTTTATCGATATAGAGTAGAATTCAATTTCACTGAATTCAGTATAAAATAAACTAGATTGTCAGGGGTCGTATTTATGTGGAGAGGGTATAAAAACACAATCTTAAAAGGCATAGCAAACGCCCTAAGGATATAGGTAAGCTTCGAGGAAAGAGTATGAGCACTTGTATGGAAACCCGCGGAGCTTATTGAAAAAATATTGCGTCTTAGGTTTCAAAGTAACGATAACAGTAAACGAAAATAGCTCAATCTGGTTGGTTTTTATGACAGTTTTGTGGTAGCGCCACACGAGTGTTTGTTTTCAATTAAAATGATGGTGGCAGTACACTTTTGAGTGCGAGAGCTTATAGTGTTTGGTGTTCCTCACTTGGGTGTACACTCTCGTACTCGCCCTGCCTCGAAATGTCTCAGCGAGAGTGTACCATCATGGGTGCTACACATGCACGATCTTCTAGAAGGGTTGTTGCTCCACAGGCCAATGTGTGATCGCGACTTTTATTGAAAAGTTGTTGTAACACGCGCCGCCGCGGCTGAGGCAATCCGAAGCTGCGGTGGTGAGCGTAAAACACATCTGCGACGACATGCTCGCGTGGGGCCGCCGGAGCCCGGCAGCGTCGGAGCCGTGACAGAAACCATGTGGTTGCATGTTTTTTTGCATGCTGCACGATTGCTGCATGCTTGTTTGCATGCTGCATGCATGGTAAATGCTTGTTTAGATGTTTTCACGCTATATGCTGGTTGCATACATGGTGTGAGCTTGTTTACATGTTTGCATGCTGCATACTTGCTGCATGCATTGTGTATTCTTGTAAGCACACTTTTTACCGTGCAAAAACACACATGTTCACAATCAACTATGTTTAAAACAAAAATGTTATGTTTACCTGCTTCAGGAGATATTGTTCTTGTTCAAATCATCGAAATACATTTTTATTATCCAAAAATGGAATGTCTAACGTAATAGGCGTTCATTATTATGCTTCATTGTTATGCCTATAAAAATATGTTTTGAAATCATTATGCGTAGATAGATTTATGCTTAATAATTGTAAGCTTAATCATTATTATGATCAAGGAAATTATGTTTAAAAAATTATGCGTAAAGCTGTTATGCGTAAATAGTATTATGAGAAAGTATAACTAGGAGTAACAGAAGTATGCCAAATTATATTAAGTCTTTCAATTTTATGCAAGTTGATAGGGGAACCATCCAGATAAAGTAGTGCATTGAAGAAAATAAAGTTCCATAAATATTCTCAAATTGCAGCTAAAACTTGGCGATTATAATATGATCTCATTTTACTGAATTATATCACATTTAAATACATACACATGACTTTTAAATAAAGTGCTAACAACAATTTGTTGCCTTACAAAAGATTAAACACATTTTTTATAAAGGAGGTATTACCCACGAAACGAACCGCCTTTGAGAATACCCGTATATTTATTGAAGCCTTGATTTCAAGCAAGAGATAGTCGAGCTGCACGCTAAATTTTTAAGAGCTCGCAAAATCCTTAGTTCGCTACGTTTTGCAGCTTACCTATTTGGTTCCGTTTTCGTATTCTTTATATTTCGGACAACAAATGCACGAAATTTTATATAAAGCTGTTGTAATCAAATTTCAACACATTTTACACATTCACATCATCATCATCATCTTCATCTTTATTTTCACAGTTTTACTCTTTTTCTGCATTCTTCTGCCCTTACTTATCCAAATTTGTTTAGGGTTGGCGCAGTATGTCTTCGTCTTCAATACTTCTCTACTAATCGTCATCTCATCAGAGAACTCCTTTCTAACCATCCTATCTTTCACACAGTTCATCGTTTCTTTGGTCATCCTCAACTCTTATACCCTTCCACATTCATACTCAAAACTTTCCTCCCGACATGATTCTCATTCCTCCACATCATATGATACCAAGTCAAACGATTACCATACAAGTTTTCAGTCAACGTCGCCACGTCGCCACTTTCGGACTTCTTTTGACCGACTTCCAAAAAGAGGAGGTTCTCTATTCGTCGGAAGCTTTTTTTTATGTTTGTTCCCCGATTACTCGAAGACGGTTGGACCAATTTGGATTATTTTTATTTTGTTTGAAAAGGTATGTTTCAGAGGTTTGTTTTATCATAATCATCAAGTCAGGATCTGATGATGGGATCCTGCAGAAATAAAGAGAAGTCCTGAAACTTTACAGGCACACATGAAGCGATTTGGATAGTTTTCAGAAGAGTACTTTTACGGAGTGGTCCCCCTTCAATTTTGGTGAAAATTTGATGAAGAACTTCGGAGATAGGTAACGGAACTCCTCAAAAAATGATAGAAAATGGACTGCGATTTCTGAAATCTCACGTCTGTCTATTGTTTACACCAGTTCGCGTGTACGCTTTGAAGGGGTAAGCGCAAGTGAAACACAAAAAACTGAAAAATTACTTTAGCCTCAGAAGTCGGTAGAAAAAAAACCAAACCCATCAAACAAAGGTTACCGACTTCTGAAGCTAAAGTTATTTTTCACTTTTTTGTGTTTTTAGAAGTCGGTTATTTATGTCCAAGATACCCACATACTTATAGTTAATCTAGCCTTAAAAGCACTTACGTAGGTCTCATTATACATTTACCTATCTATGAGTAGGAACGGTGCCTACAAGCCAACCCAGACCAATATTTCCTCAAAACCATAACCGTAACACTAACAAACCAGAAAAACTAATAAAATGACTAACTAGTTCCAAAGTCATAATAGTATGTTACGTTAGGTAAGCAGATGCAGCGGCCGGTAGACCGGTAGAGATACCGGGCGCCCGCAAACTTTTTCTTCCCGAGGAATAATCTCAGGAATTAACTGGCGTTGCTTAAGCGAAGAAATTTTAATACCAAAACTTTGTTTTCAGCTTATTAAAACGTTGCTTTTTTATCTCGTGAGCTTTTTAATCCAGACCCCATTTTGAGATAAGGTTAAATCTTTGTTATTTTATAACGATTTTAACAGGTAACCGTTACGCGGTTCGGTATCAGCAATTAGTTTTATGTTATTGCTTTTTTATCTTCTTAAGGTTTTTTGGGCAATCACTGGTCGTTTTACATTGAAAAATACCTTAATTTTTCATTCTGTCGTTCAAAATGATTCACAGAAGTTTACAACTATAACTTTATTTATAAAATACCTCAATAAAATCACACACGGTACACGATGCAAGTTTTTTTAAACAGCACGTACATTCATTTGACGACCCGATTGGCGTAGTGGTAGTGACGCTGCCTTACGTTGTTAGGGTCCTGGGTTCGAATCCCGGTAGGAGCAAATGTTTGTGGGATGAGCATGGACATTTGTTTCCGAGTCATGGATGTTTATATGTATAATAAGTATGATTTACAAACAAAAATAAAAGTATATATGTATATCAACTATCTAGTGTCCACGACACAAGCTTTGCTTAGTGTGGCACTAGGTGGCGCTGTGTGTTAATGTCCAGCGATATTTATTTATTTGCAAATATGAGTGTAGTAAGTGAGGGTGTGTTGATTGTTGCAAATATATAATATTTGCTTTTAAGTTTTTAAGTAGGTCCGCGTGTAAAGATTTGCGTGCAATTCTTGAATGTCAATTATTGCGCTTAAATTATTGCATTCAATTATTGCACTTGTATGTTCAAGAAAATGGCATCATGTAAATGAGGCCAGCTCAAAAACCAAAAAACCGATTAAACAAGTAGGTTTGAACATAATTTCAAGTTCATTCACTGCCTTCCTTATGCAATAAACTATGCACATGAGTAATCGCAGTGACAACATTGTCATAACAGAGTCTGTTGGCAGTCACTGACATATAATAATAATATACACGAGCATATGTTGCCGACGCCGTGCGACTCTAGTAAAGTTTAAGATCGGTGGTCGTACATTAGTTGTGTAGGAGGACACACAACCGATGCCTAGGACCTTGGGTCAATGTACCGAAACGTCATTTTTATCTAGTGACTCAAAATGATTTAAATCTCAATCGAATTAAATATGTATGATAGGCCAGTTTCCTTTTTCCATCAATAAATTGCAAATCTATTTAGTCCGTCAGTTAGCTGGTTGGTAAATAATGGACACGTATTTTTTATTTTTGTCAATCAATGAATATTGACAAAGATAAACTCAGGAGTGGGGAGCTCGTGACGTCAGAACGCACTAAAGCTATACCATGGCGTGACGTATTGAGAAATTTAAGAACGTCGTCGTATCCTCGTCAATGTTGGTATACGTAACAAAAGAAAAAATACGGGTAAAACATTTTTCGATAATCTAACTAACGGACTTAAAAGATTTTTTCAGTAGACAAGCCTGTTTTGTACGCACTATTTGTCAAACACAAATAAATATTCTAAAAGCTAGTTGCAAATATTCCATATTCAAAATTTTAATTGAGATAAAAATGTCTTCGTAGTTACTCCCGGTGGGACGTCGACCAATAAATACTACACGAATATTTTTATTAAGGACCACCAGATATTTTCTTCTGAAAAATTTAATGAGACATTCTCATGTAACAAAATGCTGAAGGCAAATTCTTTATAATGCCATTATAATTGAAGGACTTTATTAAGTTTTGATACTGGGTTATTACAATGAAAAGAAAATTATATTTTTGGTCGGGAAACAACTTTTTGGTGCATATTGACCTCCTTCTGCGAGCTTATTGTTACGACTTCTTATTACTTCAGCTTCTTTACAATATATTTTCCTTTGTGTAGATTTCGTGAACTTTTTAGAAATTACTTGTTTATATAAGCACCATTTATCCCACTCTGGCGGACCCTATTATCTCATTGTTATTATTGAATGCATACTAATAAGTTGTGTTAAACAAGGTCCAATTTTCTATTCGTATTTGGGGCTGAAAATGTGGAATAATGAGAAAAGGTGAGCCTCTGGCGTCGCGGCTCATAATGTTCCCTTTTTGTAGATTTAATTTATGACGTCGGGCACGTACCGTGTAAAAATAGGGGACGTATACGAATATGCAGGTTTAATTTTATGGCCTTTTGTAAGAGAATGAATAAGAGGTAAGTCTTTAATTATGAACAAACCTCCCCGCTTGTACCGCTTTATAAATTAACCCCATACAAAACAACACTTCTGAAAGGAAAACGAATATACTTTTTTGGGGAAAACAGAGCACACAAGGCGGCATTGCGCTTGTAGTTATTTTGATTCTTATCTTTGTAAAGAAACTCGTTTAATTGGATGCTCATTCAAAGCGTGGAATATAAATCAAACTCTGGAACAAAAATGCATACTACAAACAATGCTATCGCCGAAAAGAATTTGCGCGTCCTGTAAATCGAAACGATGTGAATAGCTATTGCGTTGACAATTGCTGACTAACAAATAATGGTATACAACATTCCCCAACTAGGTTGTTTGTTTTCGATCACTGAATATGTAGTTACATAACTTGGATATTGTAAGCACCAATGTTTTCGAGGAAGTTGTTAATTTTGAGCATTATGCTGAGAGAGAATATTTCAGTCGTAAAAAAAGACGAAGAGAAGATTTCTTTTGAAATCAAAGCACTGTTTCTAAAAATTGGACATCTAATCTAGATGGTATTGACTAACTAATCGATAAAAATGTTTAAATTGCTATTAATGATTAATTGAATGTACTCAGGCATGCTTAGACTTACCCTGCAGGTAATGTTCAAGTCAAAAGTGCAACGAGTAGAGTTCAAACCTACGACCTCTCTCCCGCTAGTCACACCTTGTCCGTAAGGCTTTACCGCTACTTGCCTTATAAACTTCGTTCCGGTAAATTTATATTATTTACCTAAGTATTAATTAACATCTTGTTTCAGTTTTCAGAAATCTTCTTCTTAATTTCTTAGAACCGGATTATAATGCTTTGTTAGATTGTTTTTCTATAAATTGGAACAAAAAGCGTTCTCTTTGGTGTTTAATTAATCCGCTTACCGAGATACTGTTGGAATTAATTTACTAGTAGCTATAGCAATTCATTTCGTTACGATAGTATTGCTTTATTGCCTTTTCTTCGAATATTGAATGTGTAATAAATAAATGGGTTACAATGGCGGCGCCTCAAAGTGCTAGCAACAATTCTTCGTTCGCACAAATCCTCGCATAGCATTCCTATTGTGCGCGGGCACATTTTTCCGTAGGTGTTTGGTGCCGGGTTTAATCGACTAAACTTGAATCCATTGTGGGCGGGTAGGCAACAATGGATTACTGCGCTTCTGTGTGGGCCCGTACACTTTGCAACCGTGCACATTTTACACGGTGTGAGATCAAACACCCACATAGGAATTGATACGAGTAAACTTGCAACAGTGGGAATGCATTGTGATCTTTTTATTTGTCCGATTGTAGGTTGGAACACTAGGTACTTTCCAGCCAGGATTTCAGTTCATAATTTTAGTTAGAAAGAGTACGTTCTTGGGAACGTACTCTTCCTAAAACTACCCAAATCGCTTCTGGTGTGCCTATAAAGTTTAAGGAATTCCCTCTATTTCTCCAGGATCTCAATAAATGGAACTTTACACATCTAACTGTCGAAATTCGGGTGTAACCAAATTGAAATGGGACCACACGAAAAGCACCAGCTTTCAAATAAAAAAAAGAATCATTAATATCGGTTTCGAAAGTTCAGAGGCAACAAACATTGATGAAATCTGGGAGCATTGTACACATCTGCGTACCCCCTCAGAGCATACAGGCGTGTTGTTACGTCATGATGTAGTATGAACAATGAACCTACAAGCGATTGCAGCAATTACTGTAGATTTTCCGTCTTATTTTTGAAGAGTGCCATTGTATATCTCAGAAGATCAGCATCAGATCTTCAAAATGGGACCAAACGAGAAGCACCAGCTTTCAAATAAAAAAAGAATCATCAAAATCGGTTCACCCAGTCGAAAGTTCTGAGGTAACAAACAAAATAAAAAACAAAAAAAATACAGACGTATTGAGAACCTCCTCTTTTTGGAAGTCGGTTGAAAAAAACAAAATTCTGCATCGAACCCAAATAAGACAAGACTAAGAAACATTTTTTGTTAGACTGATCGTAACGAAAGGTTTTAATTAAGAAGTGCTTACTAGTGGTATGTGTTTAATTACAAGGTAGCGTCGATGCACTTTTATATATATTGAACTTGCAGTAAATAAGAATTCAACCAGTCGTGAAAGTGCTTTTGGAGTGTTATCTTGTGCAATCTATTGAAGTCCTTGTATAATTAAGTTTGAATTTGATTGTCTTACGTGCATATGCTTCGTTAATTAATTTAATATTGAATTTTAATTTTTTATTACTTAATTTAAATAAGTGAATATAAAAGCCATCTACGAAAATAATAAATAAAACCTTCTAATTTGTGGCCCATCCGGTATATTAAAAAACAAGAGGTACTTTAAATATTAAACATCAAAAAGAAAAAAAAAACTTTATACTGATTGATATAAATAAAGTCTTAAAAGGTTCATAATTAAGTTGAGAAACTTCCTGTCAAAAAGGGCCAAAGAAAAATGTTGATAAAAATGAAACGGAAAGCGAATTATTTTATTTCCTAAATGTCGGCCTTTTTAATGTAAAAATAAAATGAACCATTAGGCTAATTGTAAGACTTTGACCAATATCTATATTGAGCTGAAACAGACGAATGCACCACAAGACTTGGAAAATGAGAAAGGTAAAAATAAATTGAAGAAATATATAGGTAGACATAGCTCGTAGCGAGGAGCTCGTAGTTAAATAATATCAGCCGCTCGGGTCGATATTTAGGTTAAGCCATGCTTGCCTAGGTTGCTCTGTGGATGGGTGACCACCCTTACATACCGAGTTTCCTCCATGCCTCGGAAAGCCGTTGGTCCCGGCTGTCATTTGTCCATCTTTGACAGTCGTTACAGTGGCCCCAAAAGTCTGACTCCAGTCCTACCAAGTCGTATCGTATTTCCCAGTATTAACTGGGTTGTGGAGGTCAGATAGGCAGTCGCTCCATGTAAAATACTAGTATTCAGCTGCATCCGGTTAGACTGGAAGCCGAGCCCAACATAGTTGGGAAAAGTCTAGGCAGATAATGATGAGATAGTATTATCTCCAGTTCTTTTTTGAAACATAGGTATCAGCCTAAAATATTTCCACCGCTGGGGCACAGACTCGCTATGAGTAAGATGGCCGATTTCCAATCTGAGGGCCCAAGGCTACTGATCGGTTGTAGGACGTGCCAGTTTCCAGGTTATGAAGGCAGTGATGAAATAACTTACAACTCTTACAAGTGAGTATGGATTGGTGGAGAGTCAAGCTACGACCTAGATACAATTCGTAAGTCTCTTGCCCTGAAACTTCTCGTTCTTTAACTTTCATTTAATTTAATATCTCAAGTAGTCTTGCAAATATTAATTTTATGGTTGTTAATTGGCCGAAAATACTTCACGGTGACACCAATTTTAGAATGAATCAGTTATTTCTGCCCGTATTGACACTATGTCTGGCTTTGCCTTATATTTGCGCTTATTGCCAATTGGCTGTGGTTTGAAACTGGGAGCAGGGAGGGGGTAGGTACAGAGGTGGCCTTTGGTGGTTCAAACTATGAATGACGTCATTTGAAACATAAAATATGAACCTAAAAATATTTTACGAAAATACAGTTAATTTGTACTATTCAGCACACAGTTTGTATGAATGGTTCAATTAAGTACTGAACACTGAATTTGTGAAGTTGTAAAATCACATTTGTAAAGTTATATTACTTTACGAATTATGAATGAAAGTGGGCTTGCTATTGCAGTTGCTTTATCTCTATGATGTAAAATATTTTCCATGTTGAACACAGTTTACACAGCCTGCCATAATAAACGACCAAACTTTGCCCATATTGTTCTAAACCATGCACATAGAACTCGTGATATCTTTAAGCTGCCTAAGTGTAGTAATGTTGCTTACATGTAACTTGATAAAGTTGAGAAGTAAGTTTAGGGAGATATGTATTTATAAGAAGTTTTATTTTCTGGTGAATCTTTAACTGGTAAATTATAATAACCAACAGAACAGTAGAATTATGGATTTGTTTACGCTACCCTTTTGTTGACATAATTTATAGTGAAATGAGAAAACTATAGCATAATTTTTTCCGCAAAATCATTTGATTTGAATTCTCTAAAGTATTATTTTACGGTGCATATTTAACTTGTTAATTATTGTATCCAACAGAAGAGAAGGATTATGAGTTTGTTTACGTTAGCATACTAGGTCCAAGTTATTTAAATAATTCAATTTTCCAAATAGAAATTTATTTTTTGCTGATTCGAACCGAAACGAACGAATACTCACAAAACAGTTCTATTCAAACCCACCATTGAACACAAATAATACTATCACGAACAAAATTAAAAGCGATACAGTTTTATTTGACAAACGACTTTTATCGCTAACGATGTTACTGCAGTCGTTCGTTGGCTGTAAACCCATTGTCGACAATAACCAAATCAAGCGCGCTCAGAAACAGGCCGTCCTGATTGGGTTTTGTACTGACGTACTTACGAGAACAGAACGCCTTTAATTCTATTAAATCACTAAACTGCTTTGCTATAAAGAACGGAAAAAAGACGATTTTGTACATCGTAAACGAGATTCAGTATAGATTCGATTAAGACGTTCGTTGAAATTGTTTTTCTTTTGACGTGAGTGGTTGACTTTTTGTTGGTGATTGTACAGATGTTGAAATGGTTTTTGTTGGGTTTAAAGTGTAACTGAAGGCGTTTTTATTCGTTTTTCATTACATTTTAAAGTAAGCAGAAATATAATAAAACTAAAAGGACATTTCGCAACCTACATGACGATACGGCGACATGAACGTAACTCATAAAATGTGGGTGTAATCAGAGCCATCTTTTAAAATTACCATTCTGGGCAACCACTCAGGGCCCCACTATCCGAGGGAGCCTCAGTTTCTGTAAGTGTCATAGCTGTCAAACAAAACTACAACACTCGAGCTCACTTCGCTCGCTTTTTCAACCTGTATTCTTAAAATTCTGTAGCTTAAGGTTCAGCACAAGTCAATAGTTATTTGTATTTCTGTATGAACTGTTTCAAGGTAACCTAATCTACCCGTGCGAAAAAAATCGAGCTCGCTTTGCTCACTCTGTCATTCTACATGGGCCGTTTTATAAAGTACCCGTAGTAGGGTCTCCAAATAATTAAGAGTGCCCAGGATATAATGCAGACCTCAGCCAGATAATACTTTTATCACTTTTTTTTTTCTTTTGATTTACACTCTAACCAGCAATTAATCCGTTTGTCGTCTACTTCACTTCTGTACTTCACGTCCCAAGTCGGCACTAGATCGCAAAATTTTCCTAGCTACCTTTTTTACCTTTTGGACGCCACTGTCACATATACGTGACAAGCAAGCGCGTGCCCTGTACGCCAAACGTCACAAATATGTGACAAAATAGTAGATGAAATTGTGGCTTGGCGTGGAGGGCACGCGCGAGCGTTTATGCTCACGGAGTATGGATTGCCCCGGTGATAGCCCCCTATTACATTGGAGCTAAACAAAGGCGAAATGGTGGGTTCTATTAAGAGCACTTCAGCCGAACCCTTCAGGTTTTACAGGCGTGATTTTATGTTTTTTTTTAAATACTGACGCATGTATAATTGTATAATGAAAACTGCCACTAACAAGAAATCTTAACATGTTAACCAGTCAGTATAATGAAGAGTCAAGAATAAATTTTGTCAAAGCTCACATGCGCGATTAACCAGAGAATGGCGGTCGGAAAGTGTGGTGTAATGACCAGATTTTATTGGTGAATTCGATTGGCCGTACTTACAGGGTCTTGTGTAGCTAACCCCGGGATTTAAAGGATCAAAATATACTAGTAGGTATCTCTATTTCTTTTAGTCTCAAACTCAAAGCATTTCGTCTTTTAGTTTCAAACTTGCTGTTGACCAGTATCTTCGTCCGTGATAAATTATTATAAAAATATTACCTACTTCACTAGACGAATTTGATTTGGTTAACAATTTCATCCCTTTCTTTTTTATAAGCATAAGTTACTCCTTATTTAGATCATCAGCTATCTACTAGTGAAAGTCTTGTCAAAATTGGTCTAGGTCCTATCAAATAGGCAGACCCCCAGATAGACGGGTAGACCTTCATGACAGACAGAAAGACAAGGAAAAAATGTAGTTGCTGTAAAAAGACGGTAGTTGCCCATTCCAAAGCTGAAAATTTCAATAGAAAGGAATGGGGTAAAAACTCTATGGTCATCTGAAACACTAAAGTCAAGTAAGGAAGAAAAGTAAAGAACTCCTCATAATTTCACGGTTAGATTCTACTTATCCCGCAAAGTAAAGTTCAATTAATACCGCGAGTGCGGGGGAATATTTCGTTCTTAAAAATAATGGTCAATTTTCCGTGTAAATTAACAGCGGTTAACTTAAGAAAATGTTTTCGCGTTGTTGTTTTTGAGTTAATGTTCCCTTTTTGGTGCATTGTTTTTCTTGTTGTTTTGCAATTTATACGGTTATTGTGATATTTGTATCGAAGTTTTGTAAGTTGATGCTAAGTCAGTCGAACATATATAGTGTCCTTCATTCGTCGTCATAATTCTGCTGCTTTTATCCTTATTTAGGTCCATTATTTCCTTTAGTTGTAACTGTTTTCTATCTGTAACTTACCCCCTCAAGGTTCATTGAAGACCACCGTCAGACAGCATCACCTGTCTGGCATGAATGCTGAAATGGACCTTTTTGGCGCAGCCGTGAGACACACCGTACATACTATGCATTTTTGTCCTTTTTGTAACTTTTTTATTAGGATTGTGTGTGTGCTTAATGTACTGACGTTAAATAAACATTTTTTCTTTCTGTCTTTTCTTTCTTTCTTTTTATTTGAAGTTGGCGCTGCATGTTTTCTTCATCTTCCAAATTTCTAAGCTATCAACTAACTAGATTGATGGCATCATGCTTCACACTCCATCCATCGTTTCTTTGGTCTTCCCCCAATCTTAGGGTGATCCACATTCATACTCAAAACTTTCCACAACTGATACCAAAAATTTTCAGTCATCATTTACATCACTCATCATTATCTGCCTAGCTTTTTCCCTACTATGTTAGGGTCGGCTTCCAGTCTAACCGGATGCAGTTGATTACCAGTATTATTTAAATAGAGCGACTGCCTATCTGACCTCCACAACCCAGTTAATACTGGGTAATACGATATCTCTCTTGGTAAGACTGGTTGTCAGACTTTTCGGGCCACTGACTACCTGTAAAGACTGTCAAATATCGATAAATGACCACTGGGACCAACTGCTTAACGTGCTTTTCGAGGCGTGGAGGAAACTCGGCACGTAATAGGTTGGTCACCCATCCCCAGACAAACCTAGGCAAGCACGGCTTAACCTAAAGATCGATCCAAGCGGCGTTTGTTATTTAGTCATTTACTTCTACATGTTACGATTTAATTGTAATCGTACCTACAACTGTCTCACAAACAAAGCCTCTTTATTCTAGAATTCTAACATAAATCATGTAGATTCAAGCTAGCACTAATAAACATTGTTAATAAAACCGAGAAAACGTAATGTAACATTATTGTGACAAGACGTTACAACAAAACAAATGTCACATTTAGGTTACGTTCGTCTATTAGGCACCTAACGTTGGTAATATGTTTATTGCGGCAAAAGAACTGAGCAGTCTATTTATTCTTTGTCAATGAAACGTTTTCCTTATCGCCGATTTCTTATTAGATTGCTGTGTAGTTAGTTCCTCTTTCACCGGAGCACGGCCTCTCTCTTATTGCTGTTATTCTGTTAGCGAAGGGATGGCCACTGAGTCGAGAAACAAAACTTCACCAGTTACATCCTCCATGTTTGTTATTGTATTAACTAAGGAGCTCAGCCCCGTGACTCGTGTAATGGCTTAAATAATTTATTGTTTACGCTAATGACGTCATCGCTCACGCAAAACAGCAAATTAACTTCATTTTGTTAGCTAAATTGAATATAAGGATCGCGTAAACGTGAATAATGAAATAAAATGTAAGAAAAAAGTTTAATACGCTTAGCTCCACGTGACTGTTTTCTGAAAATTTCTATATATAGTAAATAAATTAGAGCAGAAAATATTAATATTTTCCTCTAGGCGAAATCCTTGTAATGTTATTAAGGAACGTGATGAAATTATTGTTTGTAATGGAATCAATTTACATTACGGCTATCAACGATTTTCCAGTTGACAATGCTCGGGAAAATTCCCACGTATTGATTATAACTTGAGCCTATGTCATCAACTAATTAAAGAGGCTTGAGCAATTTCTCCAGGGATAATTTATTATTCAGGGTGGGTATCTACATAATGTGGGTATAAGATGATTGATTGCAGAGGTTTAATAGATTAAAATTGCAGTTACCATTTAATTTCATTTTTGTAAAAAAAACAAGACACACAAGATTTTTAGAACTACTTTACTGTACTAGGTGCTCAATTTGATAGGTTTTGCCGAGATCCCAGACGGTCTATCACTTTTCGCTCTTATGCCCTAAGTAATAAGGTTGATAGTGGACGACTGTGAGTGAACTCAGTAGTATCCACTAAGCATGGTTGTGTTGCCTACTGTGTTCATAATTAGTCTCATAATTTCACTATGAATTCCTCAAATATCTCCGCATTTATTTTTAGAACGTAAACCCGGGGAAGATTCACGTAAAGTATAAAAATAAAATTTTCTTATCCCTTTCGCGCAAATGTCATATATTATGCCCTTTCATGGCAAACACTTGTCATCCTTGGTTTTGATGTCATACCTGATTTTATACCGCATTTCCCTTGCGATACCCCTTAAATATTTATATGGCACTGTTTAAAAGATCATATGGAATTTTGACTTCGTGTTAGTATTTCCCATTCATTTCTATGGACAAAAAAAGTGTAGGTAAATACCTACTTCTATTTTTGCTTTTAGTTTTTTTCCGAAGTTCCTGTAACGAATTTTTGCCGTTAGTTTCAACTTTGATGTTCTTGTCCTTAGGGATAGTTAAAATACGAGGGGCCGGGCATCGAACGTCACGTTGGATGAACATTGAAGGATATACTATCCTCGAGTGGTACAGAAGCTATAAATGTGCGTCTGTTATCTACACCACTTTAGAAATAAAGGCCCAAGATACGTTAACATTCTAAATATTTTGCTGGTAATTAAATTGGTTTAGTAAACCTTGATGGTAGGCCGTGCGTGTATAGCAACAAGATATTAATATGTAGATAATATTTTTAAAGACGAATAAGATATTAATTTATTTTTCGATACGGCCTTGTAATTGCAAAAGTCTGTCTGAGTGATTATATTTTCGGTACAATTATCTTCTTAATTTTTTTATGGTTTCACAAACTCGACCTTATATTTATTGGGAGAGACGTGAAGTTATTATTTTTACGGACTGTTTAATACAACACTGGTGGGAGTATTACATTGACCCTAACATGTTTCCAAATAAACATGATTAATATGCCGACAGTACCCCGTCTTCGCGTTAAGGGTAACTAACTCATTAAAACTTTAAATTGCGGTCACCTAAAATTATATAGGCAACGTAAACGCTGTGTAAATTTTATGTTACCCATTTGTTTTTGATTTAATTTTGAAAAACAGAATTTACAATTTTTTCACCAAAATATTGCGGTCTCGAAAATACTGCGGTATTGGTAACTCATTCCGCATAAAATGTTATCGAATTAGTTCACGAAAAACAAATTGGACACGCGACTGGCAAAATAAACCACACTGATTTATTTGTTTTCGGCCGCGGTCAAAAAGAGCTTCGTATTCAGGATAACAGTTTCCACACCACCTTTTATTTAGATGAGGAAGTACCTGAGAGGTGTGTACACTCTCGTGGCGCTTTTAACCGTCTATCCTTTGTTTTGTGAACGAGCTACTTTTGTTTTTTCCTCCAATTGTTTTTTTACTATAGACTAAAGTAACAAAGAAAATATTCTATCCAGCCTTGGTGATATTTGCTCTCAGAATTTTATAGTAACGATGTTCCCAGCTGTACCTACATACATCAAATGACATCTAGGTATCTCCGTAGGCACGTTCCTTGTCTTGTTTTATTTTTTCTACGACTGACGAAGACAACGGTGTTATAAACGGTTGTGTTATGTGTGTATCCACTGTTAGAATGTGTCTGGATATATTTTATTCAGCGCATCGTCTTCAAGTACGCATCAACGTTACACAGTTAAGGAATTTTAACTTCGTCTACACAACGTTAAAATAACGACCTATAAATTAATTTGACGCAAACCTAAATAAAATTTATGTAATAGCCTTAATAAAATATGGGCTATTAGTGTGATGTGTTTCCCAACTCGACGCAAATTATAGTATAAATGAGGAAAGCACAGATGCTGGGGCAATAAGATCCGCACATTACACCAAAATCGGCCAAACGACGGGGATATTAGCAATGAGTGTTTGCCGCCTCTCGTATGCAACTAAATATGATTCTGATGACACCTTCTTCGGCTGCAAGTTGTCGTAGATAAAGCAATGTTCTGGCATCACTTTCTGATGAATAGCACTTCATCATCATGAGGAGCTCGCGACTAAATAATAACAGCCGCTCGGGCTAATCTTTAGGTTTAATCCTGCTTGCCTAAGTTCGTCCGCGCCTAGGAAAGCACGTTAAGCCGTTGGTTCCGGCTGTCATTTGTAGATCTTCGACAGTCGTTACAGGCAGTCAGTGGCCCAAAAAGTCTTACATCCAGTCTTACCATGGGGTGTCATATTATTCAGTTACTGACTGGGTTGCGGAGGTCAGATAGGCAGGCGCTCCATGTGAAACACTGGTATTCAGCTGCATTCAGTTAGGCTGGAAGAAGACCCCAACATTGTTGGTAAAAGGCTAGGCAGAGCTCAGCATCATTCTCTTGCCCTTGTCCCAATTAATTTGAGGTCTTCGCAGCCTGTCTTCATCTTCCATACATCTCTATAATCTCATCTCATCAGACACATCTTTTCGAGCAGTATTTTTATAATGTATGTAATTAAGAGTATTCTTCTATTTTATTCTATTTTATCATTCATAGCATTCCTATTGGAGAAATGTCTGTATTCGATAGACGATGACATATCCCCTTCTTAATTTTATAGATATCAGTTTATGTGAGACTGGGTAGTAATGGATAATAATGTTATGTTGTTATTTTTTTTATTTATGTAGGCGTAATGTTTTTGTATTTTTATTAGTATTGATTTCTTTGTATTGTTTTGATTTTTCTAGTTTTTGTAATATTTTCTATAATAAATTTTGTGTTAGGTTTATAATTTTATCTGACGTATATTTTGTTATTCATTTATTTTGACGTGACAACGTCTTATAAATTGGTTTGCCGGGTGACACTTCAAGAAACTGCGTTACGCTCCGCTCACGTTATGCGCTCACAATGAGAGCGAGTGAGAGGCACGCGTCCCTTCCACTCGGGCATGGTTAGCCCGCCTAAGAGCGAGAGAGACAGACATAAAAAGTGAAAGGCACGCGTCCCTTCCACTCGAGCACAGTTAGCCCGCCTAAGAGCGAGAGAGACAGAGCGAGAGAGAGAGAGTGAGAGAGATAGGCATACACACCGGTTCATTTCATCCTTCTTCCTACTATACGAATGAATATTCACATTAAAATTATTTTACCACTCAAAGTCGTTGTCACGTAAAACTTTCGCCCGTATACCGACTTTACAGGCAACCAATTTTTTTTAGATAAAGATTCAAACACAATGTAAATTGTTCTTGAATAAATTGAATATTGAATTGAATTGAATTATCATCCTTCACACAGTCCATCCATAGTTTCTTCCATGAATAGCACTTACCTACTACAAGGTTTCTTTCTGTCGGCATCCCACGGACTCGACCGACGCCATTACTGTATAACGTTCCAAGTTTTTAGTCTGACCGCCAGGTGTTTCACCCCAAAAGTCTGGCTTTGATCGTTGCTTAAATATTTTTATTTAAATTAATTTCAAAATAAATACAATATTCTGAGAAAATCTTTTAGTTAAAATAATTGATGACTTGCGGATTACATTTTAAATGGGTGTCTTAATTACTTAAGATTTTAGCAATTTTCAGTAAAATCCGAAGCAAAAAAATGACGTCAAAAACATTAGGTATATTTTTTGGCTTGAAATTATGTGTGATTTTGAAATGCATAAAGATAAATGGGTATTGTGTATAGAGATTAAAATAAACGATATGTAAATGCGATTCCGTAACGTATTTCAGCGTTTTAGATAGCGTCATTCTGTATACTGCAGGACGAGGGTGCGATATAACTTTGCATAATTTTAGATGAAGATATTATTTTTATAACTTACTAGCGGACGTCACGCGGTTTCACACGCGTAATTCCCGTTCCCGTGGGAGTACGGGGATAAAATATATCCTATGTTACTCGTGGATAATGTAGCTTTCGAATGGTGGAAGAATTTTTAAAAACGGTCCAGTAGTTTTTAAGCCTATTCATTACAACCAAACAAACAAACAAACAAAGTTTTCCTCTTTATAATATTAGTGTAGATTGTGTTTTGTTATGTTATGCTTTGAGGAAAAGTCATTTAATTTAATAAACATATAACGTGAGGTTTAGTTACCTAATAGTACACCTATTCTCCCCCAGTTATTATTAAGAGGCCTGCGGAGCATGCGTAGTTCAGACAAACGTTATACCAAAATAATTTGTAAATCAAACTTTTTATTATGGAATTGTGTATTTATTTCGATTGGATTACAGAATTTCTAGGTTCCCAAATAAATATTTTGAATGGACATTGTAGAGTTATGAGATAAATAAGTTTTCTATGGAAATTTTAGAATTCCTCATATCTCGTATATATCATTGTATTTTCAGAATATGTATTTGGGAACATAGAAATTCTGCAATCCAATCGAATTAAACACACACTACCTTAAGGGGCCGGCGGAGCACGCGTCGTTTATACAAACGTAATACCGAAATAATATGTAAATCATACAGGTAATAAGACCAGCTTAATGCCATTAACCCGGCTGCTACTGAAAAAAATAAAATGAAATATTAATTTAATGCATTCCACGGAAAACCCCAATAACAGTCTTCTCGACCTGGGAATCGAGCCCAGGTCCTCACGCTAAGAGGGTCACTGGATGGTCAAATTTTAATTAAATTAAACAAGGAAATATCTTTTCATTTAGAAAAGGTGCTTTTCTGAAACAAATGAATGGAACTTATACACAATTAATTTGTAATGCTACCAATACGTAGGCGATAAATCAAGCTATGCAAAACCAGTTTATGCGAATCTCTCATTGTACGAGTAATCTAAACAAAGCGAGGCCATTATATATTGGCAATGTATAGCTTAATGTGTTGCCGTGTGTACTACCGAGATCATTGACCTTATTACTTAGGGCATAAGGTCGTTATCGTTTAGTCGAATCGCCCATTGTAACTCATTCCAACCCGTTATGTATTCTGTGTTGCATACATTCACTGAACAGCTTTGAATGAGGTTTTCATCGATGTGCTGCTATGTGTCCCTGGGTGCTGTGGTAAATAGTCTATTCTCTATGTTGTCCTTTAAAAGTTAATGTAATCTATGAGGTTGACTAATTTGTGTTATCAGTATGTATTAAAATGTTCTATTGAGGAGTTCCTAATTAAAACTCAGGTTAGCCAGAGGATAATATGAAGTAGTAAGACATAGGTCTGTAAACATGTTTAAAACTAAATGATTTAAGGTCATTTAAAAATTAAAATCTCAAAACTTTGAGTTTTCTCCGTACCTCGGAAAGCACGTGAAGTTGGTCCCTGCTGTCATTTGTGGATCTTTGACAGTCGCTAAATGTAGTCAGCGGCCCGAAACTCTGACAGCCAGTCTTACCAAGGCGTTTCGTATTACCCATTAATAATTGGGTTGTGGGGGTCAGATAGGCAGTCGCTTCATGTAAAATACTGTTTTTCAGCAGAATCCGGTAAGACCGGACGCCGACCCCAACATAGTTGGCTAAAGGCTAGTCATATGATGACCCTTTTTTTTTTTTTTTTTAAGGATGGGAAATCATCAAATGACCCCCCCCACTCTGGGCGGAGCGGGAGGGAGTGTCAGACTTTTACTGACTAAAAACCATCCATGTTCCTTCCTCGCCTTTTACGTTCCGGGGCCGCGGTATCTCTTTCGAACAGGCCCGCAACCCCGGCAGGCTTCGGCCCTTGCGGGCCCCTCTCTTCTTGCTGACACTCTTTGAGGCGCGCGTGGAACACGAACGCGCCGTCGACACGGCCTGTCGTCGTCGTTAGACGGCCGGACGGCTAGCTAGCCCATAGCCAGCCGTCCACAGGCCCGCATCTACGGTGGCCGGTAGCCACCACGTGGCCCCCGACGCCCGTTGCGTCTCCCGCGGCGGCCGGGAAGAGAGGATCTCTCCCTCTCTCGTTCCGCCACCTCCTTCGCTAGCATCACTGCTTCGCAGAAGGAGGCGACGGCTTCCCATTCCGTCTCGCTCCGGACCATGGATTGAACCAGGGCCGGACGCGAGAGGTCGCCGCCGCCGATCGCCGCCACGAGGACACGGCGGAGCTCCGCCCACGCAGGGCAGACTTCCACCGTGTGCTCCACCGTGTCCTCCGGTCGATCCTCGCAGTGGAGACACCCGGGCGATTCCTCCCGCCCGATTCGGTGCAGGTACCTCCCGAAACATCCGTGTCCGGTGAGGACCTGCGTCAGGCGGAAGGTGAGGACGCCGTGGCGCCTCTCCAGCCACTCCTCAAAGAGGGGACTTACCGCCACTATCGTGGCGTGCCCTGCACGGGGTTGCGACAGTCGCTCTCTCCATGTCGCCATGAGATCGCGCCGGAGGTCAGTCCGCTGAGCGGCAATTTGCCGCGGCAGCGGAGTTTCCCCCCGGCGTAGTACCTCCGCGCGCCACTCATGCAGGCGCGCGAGGACTATCGCCTCCAGATCCCACGGCGGCAATCCGGCAAGCAGGCCCGCCGCCTCGCGAGAGATCGTGCGGTACCCACGGACCATCTTCACGGCCACCACTTTTTGGGGCGCGTTCAAATGGTGAGCGGCTCGCCGCTTCAACGAACGCGCCCACACTGGGGCCCCGTAGAGGGCCATGGACCGCACGACTCCCGCGTAGAGCCTGCGGCAGGAGGCGTTCGGCCCCCCAAGGTTGGGCAGGAGCCGCCTGAAGGCAGCCCCTGTCCGTTCCAGCCTGGGGGCCAAACGTCGGAAATGCTCAACGAAGTTCCACCGGCTGTCGAGGACGAGTCCTAGGTACTTCAACGTCGACTCGACGCCGATGGATACCCCTCCTACCGTCAGTGTGGATCCCGACGGTGGCGCATTCCGAGGCCCATGAAAGCACATGGCCTCGGACTTGTGCAATGCCACCTCGAGACCCAGTTGCCGGATCCTCTCAACGACTATCGCAACCCCGCGTGTCATGTTTTCGGCCGCCGCCTCGTGCGACCTCCCCTGTGCCAGCACCAGGGTGTCATCTGCGTAGCAGACGACGCTGACACCACTAGGGAGGTCCGCGCGCAGCACCCAGTCGTAACCGATGTTCCACAGGGGCGGTCCCAGAACCGATCCCTGTGGGACACCGCACGACATCTCTCGCCGGTTCCAATCTCCGCAGCGACTGGGGTAGATGACGGCCCTGTCCGTCAAATAGTCCCCGACCACACGACGGAGGTAGGTCGGCACCCGGTGATACCGGAGTGCCTCCCTGATGCAGCTCCAGGGCAGGGAGTTGAAGGCGTTGGCGATGTCGAGAGACACCGCCAAAACAACCCCGCCCCGGGATATCGCTTCCCCCGTCGTGAGGGCTCTCACGCGCATGATGGCGTCCACTGTAGAGCGCCCCTTGCGGAAACCAAACTGGTTCTCCGCAAGATTCGGCCCCATCCCCTCTAGGTGCTCGGCGAGGCGGTTTGCAATTACTCTCTCAAAGAGCTTGCCCGCCTCGTCGAGCAGCACGATGGGCCGAAATGCGGACGGAGAGTCCGCAGGGCGCCCCGGCTTCTGGATGAGGACCAGTTTCCCCGTCTTCCAACGAAGCGGGAACTGGCCTCTCTCCAAACATGCGCTTAAGAACCCCTTCAGTCGGGGCCCGAGAGCCTCCGCATCCGAGGCCAGGACCCAGGCTTTGCCAGGCAAGCCATCGGGTCCCGGGGCGGTATTTTTGGCCTTGAGCCTACCTACCGCCACTCTCAGGTCTACCCCAGTCACTTCCGGAGTGTCGTCGTCGTCGCTTGGGTCCGACACCGCAGGTGGCGGAGCCATAGGCGGGGGCGGATGTTCCCCCCGCGAGGGGAACAGAGCGCTCACCAGTCATATGATGACCCTCCAGTACTAACTGGGTTTTGAGCGGTTATATAACCAGTTGGTCCATGGAAAATACTGGTATTCAGCAAAATCCGGTTAGACTTGAAGCCGCTGATGGTGGTGGTGTGTGTGGTGGTGGTAATGTGTGTGTGTGTGGTGTGATCTGGTGGTGATGGTGTATGTGATGTGATGTGATGGTGTGGTGTGTGATGTGTGTGTGTGTGTGTTGTCTGTGTGTGAGTGATGTGTGTGTGTATGTGTGGTGATGTGTGTGTGTATGTGTGGTGATGTGAATGCCTTGTGGCATTAAGTCCGCCAATGTACCACTGTTGTACATGAAGTTTAAATAAATAAATAATTAAAAATATGTAGTTCACTAAGAAATACATATTAGATATATTTCTGTACCCATGTTTAATAGTATGAGAGCTAGTCGATACTAAATATGTGCACACACTTCTTTTTTTTTGGAACGATGCTGAACTAACAATTTTTCATACCTAATGGTCGCACGTGGAAAAAGTTCCACAAAGTAAGCATGAATAGTATCAAGCTGACACTTTTATACCAACATATTTATATTTCAGTAGGTACGTCAAACTGTCGTGTTTCCCTCGTTTAACTTTTATGTTTTACGTAAAGGTTACCGGCTGCCAGCAACGCTTCATGTTTTTAATTTCATATCCAGGACCGAGTCGGACATAATCATTTTTATGAAAGTGAAAAAGTTTTTATTTCATTCAATTAAAAATATGACTGCTAAAATACTTCGTAATTGGTACCTACCTACTTAATTTAAGTTGTGAAACTAATCATCTTTATTCGTTTACGTAAAGTGAAGTTTTAGGCTCAGTTTATATTTCGTCTGGAACTTTGGACGTACTTAATAACATTATAAATGGATCTAGAATGTTTTTTTTCTTGGGTCGAAGTGCTGTCACGTAGCGTATCTTCCAAAAAGCTATTCTGTGTATCCATCATGTCCAGTCGGCAGAGTAATTTCATTAATTACGTTGGAAATAGAAAATACCTACGCACATAAGAACCTACACTTGTACACGTGGCTAGCTAACTAGTCAAGTCTCGAAAAATTAATATGCACGGCAATTAATTTTATTTTTCTTCATTTCTATATTATAGGGACATAAAATACTATTACCCGTTTCCTATAACTTACTGACTTATAACTGTTAGTTAATATGCCTAATTCTCGTAGTTATCGGTGTTTTTATAAAGAAAGTTAGCTTTGAATATCCTATCCGCGTCACCTACGTGTAACTTGATTCGTAGAAAAATCAAAGAGAGATGTTTATGACATTTTGTTGCAGGCTAAATGTCGAACAGACAGAGATAGCAACATTCTGTTACCTGTTAGTAAGTTATTGAAAATAGCCGAAAGTAAAGTAAATAGTAAAAAGATATGAAGTATAATAAAACATGATGCTCTAGTAAGAAATCAGCAGATATTACGACTAAAGGTTAATACTGCGGTAATATCATTAAATGTTTTAGACTCTTGAACTCTAGATTGCTCTCGATTGTAAGTTAATTAAAAGTGTAGCTATATTATCTTGTCAATCACACCGAATTAAGTTGTCTAGCGCTAACCAAAACTTCAACAAAACAATTCTTGCCTTTAAATGAAGAAATCTTGGCCCACGTATTTACTGAAGAAACAAAATAACTTAGAAGCCTGTACGAGATTGTATTCCTTAATGTATTTAATGAGGTCAAACGTCAGGGGCAACAGTTCTAGACCTCAAGACGTTGAGAATTCTTCCGCGTGGCCGAGGGCGAGACAAACGAACTACTGTTGACTTCGTAAGTGATTAATGGACGTGACCAGAACGAGCTTTCGTTTAAATAACAGTAATAATCTGAAGGATTCGTGCCTCAAAAAAGTAAATGAAGCCGTTGGTTTGACAGTCGACCAAGCCTGAGGAATATCGTATTAGTCACGTGTTGAGCTGCATCCACTTAGACCAGAAGCCAACACCAACATAGCTGGGTTTAGGTAAGGTTAAACAGACATGACTAAAAACCCACTGTGAGATACAAGTACATTCGCGCGCACCCCCTAATGATGATGAACCTGAAAGACAGTAAGGTTAAGCAGTGCTTGCGACGATTTGCATGACTGCATGGCTGTCTTCGAGGCATTGGAAAGAAGTTTAAGGCAGAGGAAGGTAATCCCGACTAAATAACACCTTACCATAGCCACTTATCAGTTTCTGAATGGTTTTTGTTTGAAGCTTCACTTGGTTTTCGAGGCAGTTTAATCAAAATCAATGTGGCATAGAATGATTTTGATTAAAGTTGCAGTGCAAATAACAGGAACAAATTCGATGTTGTACTAGCTTTCTCAAATGGTATCACAGTATCTAATTTTAGCGAGTGTATGAACAGAAAACAACGGTTGTACTTGCATATTTTTCAATTTCAATCACCATTTTATTAAACTTATATAACAATAACAACGCCACTTTTTTTGTAAAATATTGCAATTAAAATATATAGAGAAGAGCTCAGAACTCTGTGCTTTAAAATGTGTCCCTTGTAAAGGAGGCCAAGTCTTGATTGCAGCGAAATTAAATTTTCATCAGGACTCATCTTGCAAAGGTAAGCATTGGAAAAATGCAGTGTCGACACTGCGACGAGAAATTGAATGAATATTATAATATCAGAGGCATGCCTCTGCTCAAAGGTATAATTAAATGTATGTATATTGTTTTTGTAAGGAATGTAAATGTAATTAATTTGTTTGTGTGTAAATAATGTAAATAATTGGCCTGGGTTTAATAACTATTTAAAAAAATAATTTGTAAAGAAATAAAAAGAGAAAATATTGGTATTAAAGGACAAACTAACTCGAAATTGCCAGAAAGTATAATATAAAAGGTCGGGAGAGTAATTTAAATTTTAATATCTTCCTGTCAAGTATTTCGTAAGGATGATAATGTGGATATAGCCCTTAACACTGATATTTCGCTTCCTTTGGAATCTTCTCGTCGAAAATTTATTAATTGGAAACAAATAAATTAAATTAAATAAGTGAAATGAATTTCTCACTTGCAGCCCGGATTTGTGCCCGGTCAGTGGCAATAAGCTGCCCTGTGATGTATGCTATTTAAGTTTGAAACATACCTTGTGAAGTGTAGATAAAGGCCACTTCTGCTTAGCTGCCTTCCGCCTTGTCATTAGTTGATAAATAAACCCATTGTTAAAGGTTCATCAGATTCCAGAAATTTTGATTTAAGAGGTAGAATGGAAACTAGAATTTGCTCGTTACTAACTAGTCTTCATTATTATTATGCTGTTTAATTATGTTATACATATCTACGTTAGCACTGACAAGCTTGTTTCGAGTTCACAATGTTTCAGTTGAATAAAATGATAATATAATTTAGTATTTAGAAAAAACAACAGCAAAATAAAAAATAAAACTTGTAAAGCATTTAAATAAAACTGTAACGAAATTGTTAACAAATATCACATCGGTTTTATAATGAACATAAAATACGGAAGAGATTTAAAATAACTACGGAATTCTCTGGTATTCCTCATCAATTATTGTAGTTACAAACGGATTAATTAATTAAAAATACGGCATTCGCAGGATTTAAATTAAATATAAAGCGGGACGCTGTAGCCAGTGGAGCTTTAATGGCCATATCCTGACATCATCAGGGGCCACTTGACCCATATACGTTGAGGGTCCATATTGTGTTACGAGTGCTGGACTGAGTAAGCCGAGATGTGTTCCATTAGCTCCTCTTACTTAGCTCATTGGCTCGCATGCTAATATTGTTATTTTGTAACATTTAATGTTATCTGCGTGGGAACTAAACGCAATCTGTGAGACGTCTTGGCAGGTTAAAATAAGTGGCAGTATGAGGGAATTTCTAACTAACTTTTCCAACTCGAGGGAACTCAAGGGTAATGTTATGTGATATTTATAGGCATCAGCCTTGTTATTTGATTAGCCATATTCAATAATTTCTATGTAGGTAAGGAAGTTGATATTTTTATTTAAAAAAAAAAAAAAACCATATTGTGAAAATAATCGGTTAAATTTAAATCTCCTTTTTTGACAAAGAACCTTGTAGCTTACTCAGATCGTTTAAAGTTTGTCTAATTCTCGTATTTCAGTTCTGCGACGCGACCTGAATTACGACTTGTTTGAATTTTTAATTGGCTATTCGAGCATGTGGGTCAAACGAAGCCAAGGGTCAATGCCGAATGAACAACAAGGGACTGATTGTATTCCTTTTATTATTAAGCCTTGCCTTGTTAAATTAAGAGCAGTTAATACATTAACAAGTTTTTGTACAACGTATTCGCGGGAAAAACATTATATTTACTTGTTACTGGAATTAATTGGCAGCTATAATGGATTCCAGGAAGTTCAATTGAGATAAAAACACACCCAATGAACAGTTTATAAAGTAGTAGTTAGTAATCAAGTACGTACTATCATTTCGACTGCGATTTCGAACGCGAAAATCAAAATAATTTATAGCCCATGTTACTCAGCTAAGATGTAACCTTCCAATAGAGAAATAATTTTAAAATCGGAGTTCTTGAGTGGAATCGTAACTGATCGCGACGATAGGTCGTGGTGGATCAAAATGAAATGTGTTGTGGACTGTATAACAAGATAATTTGTATATTCAAGTTAAGAATTAAAATACAACGGTCGATTGGAGATAATAAACAAGAAATAAGACTAATAAGGCGCTGTCTCCACGAGCGAGAGAATCGCGACGAGTCCGCCCTTATATCGTCAGATAATCTACACGAACGAGCGATAATTCCGCCGCGTATCGTCGCGACTCGTCACGGTATCGCGGCGATTCCGCGGCGACTCGTAACGGTATCGCCGCGTTTCCTTGAAGTCACGTTGCGAAAGAAGGAATTCAGTTACGTGCCAGACGAGAGCGAAATAAGTAGTGTCTCAGTCGATAATATAATTCTGATATAATAGATAAATATATAGAATAATAATTTGACAGAGCGCCCGCCGCGCGATCGTCGCGAGAGCGACGCGAGCGCGCGGCGGTCGCGTTGCTAGTCGCGGCGGGCTAGCGACGATGTAATGACGTTTTGCGCGCTCGTTGCCACTCGTCACATCGCGGCGATAATATCGCCGTGTGGAGACGGTTCCATAGAGAGTGTATAGAAAAACGTGGCTCGGCGATAATATCGCCGCGATTCTCTCGCTCGTGGAGACAGCGCCTAAGAAAACGCGTAAGCGCAGCCGTGCGCTTACGCGTTTGTTGAGAGTCCTGACTAGCGGTCTCAACAGTAACAAACAAACAAACAAACAAACCAAAAATCTAATCTTTCCTCTTAGAATATTTGTTTAGACCCCCTCCATGAGGACGATATCGCGGGCATGAGCATGCCCGCGATATCGTCCTCATGGATGTCGATAATTTGTCCTACAAGATTGTACTATACCGCGACATAACGTATCCAGGTTTCTTTTGTTTCCTTTATACTTAACTAAACGCTGATTTCAAGACAATACGTTATTTTACTTTTTACACAGGTATACCTACTATTTTTTTTACGAATAAATGCAGTGTCACTGCTATTTTTCTAAAGATGGTGGATTGCACAGAACATAAATGTTTTTTAATGTACCAAACTAGCGCCCTCTCGCGGCATTTATAGGCGACATTATAACAATTTAAAATACCAGTTTATTAACTATCTGTGTGGTAAATTTAATCGAAATCCGTTCAGTAGTTTTCGCAAAGAGTTGCATAAAACACAAACATTCATCCAACCTCAAAAACTTTGGACTTTATAATAGTACTCGCTTATGCCCGCGGCTTCGTCCACGTGTAGTTCAGTAATTGTGCCACGGTGTCGTACTATCTGGGATAAAAAGTACTATTTGTGTTAATCCAGGTTATAAAGTATCTGTGTACCTCACATGTATAATATTTCTAGGATGCAAGCAGCGGTGAGATAACTTTAATAGCTTCAGAAGTCGGTGACCTTTGTTTGATTGATTTACTTAGTTTTTTGTCACCGACTTCTAAAGCTATTAAAGTTATTTTTCACTTTTTTGTGTTTTTTGGAGTCGGTTTTAATATTTAGTGGTTTACTTGTGCTTTTGCTTGCGCTGTGAAGGCACAGCGTAGCGGCGTGATGTTATGTTATGAACTGGTGTGAACAATAGATAGACATGAGATTTCAGCAATCCCAGTCCATCTGCTATAATTTATTGAGGAGTTCAATAGCCTATCTCCGAAGTTCTTCATCAAATCTTTACCAAATTGGAATGGGACCTTAAGAAACTATTCTTCCAAAAACTACCCAAATCACATCAAGTGTTGACCTTTGTTTGATTGATTTAGTTTTGATCATCGACTTCTGAAGCTGTTTTTATTTTAATTTTTTTGTGTGAAGTCGGTTTTGTTTTTTGCAAAAATGTTTTTTATTTTTCACTTTTTAGTGGATCAGTTGCGCTTACCCCTTCTAATGTTTGTGTTTTTGTACTTACGTTTTTGAATATTGTAATCCAAAACCACCTTTTAATTAGTATTATTTATAGAATTTCTGTACATTTTAGTGTTTCCAAATCTTTGTTTACTTTTGTGATGTCATAATGACAATGACAAGCCTAGTTTTTCTTTTAATTTTATTGCTGTAACTTGGAGTTGTAGGTTTTATATATGTGATGTTAGACCTTCTTTATTTTATTTTTCTATGTTCTAGAACCAACATTTTGAAATTCATTATTTCATCAGGACGAGAAGCCGAGCCGGACAGATTCAGTCTGCGGTTGGGCGTCGAGCCAGCAACAAGCTGGAAATTACTCTGAAATATTTGACGTGGTCACTAAGCCGGCGAGATCTAGTCCTGGCGTCATTTTAAAGTCCTGAAGTCATGAAAAACTACAACTATTACTGCAATTACCACTATTGAGAGGACGCTGACTGCCTTCAAAACTTACTGCTGCTACTACTGCGCCTGCTACAACTGCTGCTACTCCTACTATTCCTACTTCTGAGTACCTGGACACGGACAGAGGGTGAGCCTCGACCCTCGAACCATCGGAGATTGGCGACTGCGAGTGAGCCTATCACTGCGGCGAGCGGTTCCTGCCAGCTGCGAGCTTTGGACCCTGACCTCGACCTGGACAAATACAATATTCTTTCTACCTTAATCGAATACGTGGACTAGGAAGACATAACACACGATGGTTTAACCTGTTACCGAAAGCTTCAGGATGTTAATATTACATATGAAGTTGCGAGAGATTATTCGAAGTGTTACCTACCACTGTCGTTGAAGTTCTAAATAAAAAAAGGAAAGGAAGAAAGAACATTTATTTGCCCAACGAGACAAAACACAAAAAAAAATGTTGAATAATAATTACAACTAACAAAAAGTAACAAAAAAAATTGTCCTGTATCTCGACAATTTTTTTTTGTTACTTTTTTCCCAAAGGTTTCTACGTTTTTTTTTAATGTTACAGCACCATGCTGAGCTCAGCAGTTAAACCATCGTGTGCTATGTCTTCCTAGTCCACGTAATCGATTTAGGTAGAAAGAATATTGTATTTTACCTCTCCGAATAACAATAAGAGATTAATTAACTTGTCAAGTTAATAGGACTGTCTTTTCATTTGACGATAATAATTAGTTATTTTGCGTCATTGACTGCCTGTATAACAAAGTACATGCAAGCTATCTTGCTATTTTGTTAAAATGGTACACAATGGTGAAATAATACAATGTTTATTGATAGAACCAAATTTCGAAGACATGTGACATCTACCAACCCGCACTGGGCCCGCGTGGTAGATTATGGACCATTCCTGCTCATTGAGGGGAGGCGTGTGTCCCAGCAGTGGGAACATTAATCGGCTGATGATGATGTTAATGGTATAGGTAAGTACTTAAGAATAATTTCCACCAAACGTTTCGCATCGTATCGGAACGGATTTTACAATATTTCAACAATATTAAATCGTGTACACAGTATTTAAAGTATATATTACCAATCCACACACAGCAGCTTGACCGCGTGCGTCTCAATTATCCTTTACACGATACCCATAATTAACGAGAAAGAGGCCAAAGGAGTATGTAAAGATCGTAGAGAGTTGCATTCTTTAGTATCTGCCAGCCCTCGTTGGAAAAAGGCAGGTACAAAACGTGCCCACAAACGTATACCAGCTATTTACTTAATTATGGGCATGCGTACCTACGCACCATTAACACTAACATACACTACTGTACGTGTATATATACATTTACTTTACTCACTGCTACCGGAACAATGATACGCATTATTGAAACAAAGACGCATTCAGCCGCAGACCCAAATCTCGGCCGAAGTGACCTCAGTAATCGCTTCGCAGAGGTAGGTACGGTTGGGGTTAGGCTCAGCGCTACACTATACATAATACACAGTTGAAATTGTTATTCAAGAAAACTCACAACATGTCATAAATTCTTAGGTGACCTAGGTTAGGATCTGCAATGGTCTACTTGTGAGCAAAATTCTTCCGAAATACGTTAGGCATGGACGGGTATCAGACAGCTAGACAGAATTAATACATTACTAGTTTTTACCCGCGCTTTCGCCCACGTTGTTATTAGTTTTTTTTCATGGGAACGTATAAGTCATTTTCAAATAATACATCTTCTACAGGGCGGTAACAATTACATTTGCCGTTTTGTCCTATACTAAGAACTCCTCAGAAAATTAGGATATTTCCGAAGAGTCGTGGGCCAAATCTTTTATAGGCTACCCGGATATTTGAGTCACTTCTCAATTCTATGTTCCTCGATTACTCGAAGATATCTGGACCGATTTTGTTTTTTTTTTATTGTTCGAAAGGGTATACTTCCCAGGTGGTCCCATAATCATCAAATCAGGAAACTGATGATGAGATCCTCGAAAAATAGTGGGAACTTCAAATTTTATAGGCACACAAGAAGCGATTTTGATAGTTTTAGGAAGAGTACTTTCTTGGAGTGATCCCGTTTCAATTTAGGACAGATCTGATGAAGAACTTCTGAGATAGGCACTCGGACCTCCTCAATAAATGATAGCAAATGGACTGGGATTGCTGAAATCTCATGTCTATCTATTGTTCACAGAAGCTGAAAAGGGCTGTCGTCGAAAGTGACGCATATGAAAGGTTCTGTCGGAGAAATGTCCATAGGTGAAAGACCCTGCTGGGGAAACGGAAATAAATGAATCATCCTGTCGACGAACAGTCCAATGGCGAATCGGTCTTAGGAGAACGACAAGTGATCCACTAAAAAGTGAAAAAATAAAAACTGTTTTGCAAAAAATAAAACCGACGTCACACAAAAAAATTAAAATAAAGAACAGCTTCAGAAGTCGGTGATAAAAACTAAATCAATCAAACAAAGGTCAACACTTGATGTGATTTGGGTAGTTTTTGGAAGAATAGTTTCTTAAGGTCCCATTCCAATTTGGTAAAGATTTGATGAAGAACTTCGGAGATAGGCTATTGAACTCCTCAATAAATTATAGCAGATGGACTGGGATTGCTGAAATCTCATGTGTTTCTATTGTTCACACCAGTTCATAACATAACATCACGCCGCTACGCTGTGCCTTCACAGCGCAAGCAAAAGCACAAGTTCACCTCGATATATATATTTTTTTTGCAAAAAATAAAACCGACTCCAAAAAACAAAAAAAAAAAAGTGAAAAATAACTTTAATAGCTGCAGAAGTCGGTAACAAAAAAACTAAATAAATCAATCAAACAAAGGTCACCGACTTCTGAATCTATTAAAGTTATCTCACCGCTGCGCTGCTTGCTTCCCAGAAATATTATACATGTGAGGTACACAGATAGTTTATAACCTGGATTAACACTAATAATACTTTTTATCCCAGATAGTACGACACCGTGGCACAATTACTGAACTACACGTGGACGAAGCCGCGGGCATAAGCGAGTACTATGATAAATTTCAACGTTTGTGAGGTTGGATGAATGTTTGTGTTTTGTGCAACTCTTTGCGAAAACTACTGAACGGATTTCGACTAAATTTACAAAGTAACAAAAAAAAATTGTCCTGTATTTCGACAATTTTTTTTGTTACTTTGTTCCCAAAGGTTCCTACGTTTTTTTTAAATGTTACAGCACCATGCTGAGATAAAAAAAAAAAACGTCACAGCGCCGCTATTCTGATAAGGCCCAATAAGTACCATGTCATTTTAGACGGTTTTATTATTCTAATTTCTGATGACGTTTGCGTTTAGATAAGGCTTTGAGAAACGCGTTTGTCTGAGCACTTGTAGCCAATCACAGAAATAACATGACAACAACAAGAAACATGTCAACATTTTCTATATGTTACAATTGTGCAGTTTTTTAATCTCCTGTAATGTTGCTATTAAGGACTAACATGGTGTTAGAATTTCAACAGCAGCATGAAAATCATAGTTTCTAGAAAACTATACCTAAACTGATTAAACCTTCCATTCTTATTTATGAAATAGTTAACTAATGCTACCAAGCTCTTAAAAAACAATAACCACTCACAAAACACATTTTCCCTTTCGTTTGATAACAGCATTTAAAAAAATCGGAAGCTGCATAAAATAACGGGATATTGATAAAGTTCAAAGCGCGAATCCACCATTTGAACGTGCTTGCAAACACCAATTAATCCGCCTAGAGCCCACAAAAAATATTTCGAAATATAACGAATCTACATTCGTCAGTTGCAAGTTATGTTGATTAAATGCACTCGCACAGTCCTCACAGGATAGTTCGATATGTGAAACGGATTTAGCATATTCGATCAAACGTCAAAAGGTTTCAGTTAGTTCGCTAAAACGATATAGACTAAAAAAGTTCCTGAAGTTTGTATGTTTACTTTACGTTTGTTACGGAGGGGACCCCGTGTTTATTAATTGTCCAACATGACACAATGATGTAAGACGATTTCGAGTTAACGACACCATCAAAGATATAACGTAAAATCGTCATAGTTATAACATTCGGTATAAATCTACAATACAAATGACTGGCTCGCTAATCAAACTTATTTGAAACAGAGTTCATTGCGTAAGTAAACATTATAGGGACAATCTAGAGTAATACTAAACACAATCCTGAAAAACAATATAACTGAACCAGACCTGGGTGTTTTACACAAAGTAATTTTGTTATTCAAGTCTTTATATTGTAACTACCTAACCTAGAGCAGCGGTGGCCCAGTGGTGGCGGCCCCGACTTACGAACAGTAAGTCGTGGGTTCGAACCCAGACAGGCGCATTACTTTGTGTAATTTATTTCATCACCACTGCTTTCAAAACGGTGAAGGAAAACATCGTGAGGAAACCGGCATGTCCTAGAACCAAAAATTCGAAGACATGTGACATCTACCAATCCGCACTGGGCCCGCGTGGTAGATTATAGCCCTTTCCCTCTCATTGAGAGGAGGCCGTGTCCCAGCAGTGGGAACATTATTGGCTGATGATGATGATGATGACCTAACCTATGCTGTCTTTATCTTAGTGAAAAGATACCGTTGAAGCCTACAAGATACTTACCATACTTACGCTCAAGCAATGGCCAGGTCCACGGTGGTGCAGATTTCAGTCTACTTACTGAATGAAAAATCTCGATTCCAAGTTCCAAGTCATTTATTTTGAACGTATAGTGTTTCGTTTCTCGTGGATGAACGGTTACATACCACGGAGCCCTGTTAGCGCTTTTAGGTAAAGCTAATGGATAACGGATGTAAGCGGTGCCGGCTCGAGGTACGGGAACTTTACAGATGTACTCACCCATTATAAAAACATTAGACGGTTGGAACCCACAGTTTGAATATCTCTCTACTTTTCTTGAATTTCAGAAGACTGTTAAAATGTTACGCAATTGCCAGCGTAATTCGTCTTGTTTATTACGCCTATCCATTTTTTTGTTACGGAATATTTTTATTGTGTTGGAAAACCACATTTTGATTAGGTACTTAAGTAATATCTTTATTTCTTCTTCGCTTTACCGTTCAGTTGTATTCTTGAATTAAGCTTCTTTTCGGATGGATTAATCTTATAAATTCTACGTAGAAACAAAAATCCCAATTCCGTCCAGGCAATTAAAACTATTCAAACATTAAAAAATAACTCAAACAGATTAAATCTGCTAACAATACTAAAAGTTTAACGAATTAGTCGTTAATGAATGAAGAAATTTCAACAATTTTGTTGGAATGCTCTTTATTGTCGAAGTATTTTGTATCATTTAAATGTTGCAAAGCAGTTGGGAGCAAAAGTCTCACAAAGAATCTCCTGTTCGCGACTCTTGCCGCTGAATTATTCATGTAATCCATTTAATAGGGACAGAGCATTCGAGGTGGACGCGAGGCAGTTAACTCCTTCGACGAGATTTATATTGTACTATATGTACAGTACACAATAAAAAAAGATTCGATTGCGTCCCAATAGCTGTCAATAACGGGGTTATTTACCCTTGAAATGCTATCTCAAGATTAGATTGGCTTCTCATGTATGTGCTTCATGTATGTATATTCTAAGAGATGAAACAATATTTGAGAGAGATGTGTCGTGGGTACACGACGCCTTTTCTGTAGGAATGTGTCTCCTTTTAAATTTATAGAGACGTGTGGGGTTAGTACCTACTTTTCCCTCAATACTACGATGGCTTTTTGTAATCATGTAAGTAGTTTTCAACATTTCTAGATCAAAGCATTTATTCTTTACTAGCTGTTGCCTTCATCTGCGTGATATTGTTGACATTTACGTGTTTTTTTTTGCACGGAACTTTAATTCCGTTTTTCCTTAAATAAACCAGTAGCTTAAATGATTTCTTATACACATTAATTATCTGCTAGTAAAAGTCCCTTTACAATTGGTTCAGCTGTTTCGGAGATTATCCGGAACAAACAGAACGACACACAAAATTAAATGTAGGTACTTTTGTTAAAAATACCGTACTTATATACTTTTATATGCATTCAATAAGAACACTGTTATTTCAATATTACAAACAGACTTCAATTTCATTTATTTTAAAATCTTTGTCGATAGAAGTTTATCAAACTTCTATACCAACATAGCTTTTGAGAATCCTTTCATAAAGTTCTACGATTGTAGACAAATCATGTAGATTAATTGGGGCTCAGTAAAATAGAAAACGAGATTTATAATAATGTTTTCAAAGTTTTATTACCAATTCTACAGTCTTTACACTAGTTTCAAATGGATTGTGATGAATTTAAAACAGATATCAACAGTGGTTGGTACAGTTATATTGATAACGCTAAATTGAATGTGATATCTTCGTTTTTATATAGTCGTTAATTATATCTATCGGTACATTATCTAGTAATTATAACTATGGATACTTAGAAATGTGTGAGTATAAATATTCGTTTTTACTTATTACACTTTATGAGACCGTTAATGTTTTTTCTATAACACTGTCAATACAACTATCAGAGTAGTAACTCATTTGAATTTATTATACACAACATATTTTAAAATTTATTCTAAATCTTAATATTTAATACTTAGGTCTATGATAATAATCACAATAGAAATTATTATATTTTCAACCGAAGATAACGTTAAACGTTAAATCAAAACTTAAAATAGTATTCATAGTAGATTTAAGATCTCTTTCAAAATTTACATTTTCTTTGATCGTATTGTTTATATACATTCCACTTCAGTTCGTTAGTTATCTTAATATTCTGCAAAACCTTAATAATGATAATGTTAAACTGAATCGAGATATTTGAATAAGCATTTACTATTATACAATGCACAGTAACAAAACCCCCAACCCCAACCTCTTCAAAGAATGCCTCACAAAATGATCGAAACAAAAATAAACTCAGGGTTCGCTTGGGTATAGATTTTCTTAGAATAGTACAGAATACGCTAACAGAAGATGGTCTAGACTAGATTACTGTTATCATAAAGTTAACCAAAACAGTCTGGTAATAAATACAAAAACTTATTGCCAGTAAATAATTAACAAGAAGAAAACGTTACGACCTTTTCGAACAGGACATAGATATAAATAATATTATAGCAAAAAAAGAGTACCCTGATGACGTAAAACTTTTTCGATTATCACACATTTCGTTATTGATAGCTCGTAGTTGTAATAATTCATTCCTGTCTGCCAAACTTCCTGGAGATACCTCAAAGGCGATGAAGGGATGAAAGGGTGTATTCCAGCATGAGTGGCATCTCCTCATAAGGGAATCAAATTGGAAAATATCCAATATTTCACCGCTCTTTAAGTTTCCCAACTTGAACACAATATTACGCATTATCAGAAGTATTTACATCACATTTCAATCATGTTTGCACTGTACTTTCGTTTTGTCCGTAATAGTATTGATATCCATATCAGTAGTCTGAACCTCTACACCGGGAGTATTAAAATTGTCGTACGATATATACTGAGGAGCTTGCTGTACTTCAGCTTTCACTATCACCTGACGCTTCTTAGTTTTAATGTACCCTAACGCGGACACTAACACGACGAACACTATAAATCCGATACAACAGCCCACAACCAAGCTTAGTCTCCTTGTTAATATATCCGCAATGTCACTATATGTATTAGAAAATGGACTGTCTATTGCCGCTCCGAAGATTTCGATGGTGCTTACACTAGTACATTTACTACTCAAAGAATCGTTCATATAAGGACGGAGGTGGCTGAAAATTTGTTCGTCCGAGTATAAATTATTAATACTTGTATTCTCAGGTGAGAGAGCTATTCGTGCGTCGGGTACGGAAAATCCTGTAGACGTTGAAGTACCGAAGTTGCCGAGTGCTATCACACAAACCGTATATCGGGATCCCGGTGTCAAGTTATTGAGTCTCGTTGTTCTCGCCGTAGCGTTGAGAATTTTCCCTCGTATCTGTAAAAATAATGAAATTTCAGAAATACTGCCGCCAAAGCTCTTTTAATAAATCGAAATCGACTCTTGAATTGAGTACTAAAAAATTTTGAGCACCTATGAGCCATTGTAAAAAGAAAGATTTAAATGGATTCACAGCACAGTCGAACATCCACAGGCGAGAAACATAAATATTTTTTATGGTCCATTGAGGTGATACACAGCCTTTGTATTCAAATGTTTGTTGTAGCGGTTGCCGCGCACGTTTTGTTCAACGTTTTACTCAAAATTATAAGGTTTTAGTTACACAGGTGAAAATATTTAACATAAAACTATCGTAAAGAAAAATGTTTTTGGATTTCCCTAGCGATACTCACCGTAGCCGGATGATCCTCGCTAAAATAAGCTACTTGATATGCATTCAAACCGGTTTGGTTGCGGCTCTGCCAAGACACAATGATCGAATATGTCTGTATATCTTGTATGGCGATGCGGATGACGATGGGTATATCGCAAAGTTTCTGTGATGGTAATTCGATGAAACTATAACCGTGGAGATCTTCCGGATGTTCACAACGCAAGTTACGACTGCCTTTGATGACAATTTTATAGTGTTCTTTCATCCATCGCCAAACCTCTTGTGTTTCACAATTGCAAGTTAGTGGATTCTCTGAAAGTAATGATATGCATGAGTATTGGGCATAAAATCAGACTGTACAAATAAACCAATGATTTAATGTCTTACCATTGAAGGACAGACTCTTGATTTGTGTTTCTAGTACCGTGAGCATCTTCATCTGTATTACTTCAAAGTAATTTCGGCTCAAGTCAATAAATGAAATCTTGTTCAAGTTTCGAAATGCGTCTGCAGATATAGCTGATAACCAATTTCCACTTAAATACAATTCAGTCAGACTCTGTAGTCCTCGGAATACATCTCTGTTTATTCTAGTTATATGATTAAATGAAATGTCTAACTTTTGTAGACTGTGTAAGTCTGATGTGAAATCTTCCAGTTCTCTGATGACGTTCTGAGACATGTTGAGGATACGCGTTGAATACAATCCTTGAAGTCTCTCTCTCGGAATATTTTCTAATTTATTCTGACTTAAATCAAGCTTTTCTAAGTTATGCAGCTTAGAGAAAGCTCCCGGAGATAAACGAATTATGGAGTTCTGCGACAGCATCAGCCTCTTGAGCGATGGGAAATTTTCAAAGTCTTTGCTTGTAATAATCGTTAAGTTTGTATTTGTTACAACTAATTCCTCTAACAGCGGAAACAATTTTGAAGGATATGTTTGCAATAATTGCACTAAAGAATTAGAAGACATGTTTAATGTTGTGAGCGCAGAAAGCACTGCTTCTGATAAACCATTGCTAGGGATATTTTTAAATAGATTATGTGATAAGTCGATCTCTTTCAGGCCTACGGAATGCTGAAAAAAATTCGGTGGAAGAACTGTTAACATATTATTGCTTAGGTTTAATGTAACTAGATTTTTAAGAGAGGGAGAATTAAAGCCATTTAACATAGAAATACGATTATTACATAAATTAAGAGACCTCAAATTCTGTAAACCGATGAATTTGAAAAAGTCAACGCTGTGTAATTGATTGCTACACAAGTCTAATGTTTCTAATGAAGTTACATTGAAAAGAGCGTGGTGAGGGAAGTCTGTGAAATTGTTCCCTTTCAAGTTCAGTTCTTGTAATATTGTTGTGTATGCGAATACATCTTTGTGTAAGTCTCGCAGATTATTATAAGCTAAATTTATTCGCAACAGATTCTGATTTTTAATGAACGTCGTCGGTGGGAGTTGCGATATATTAGAAAGCTCCAGCGACAGAGTCTGTAATGAAGGGAGATGTGCAAACGTCTTATTCTCCAACAACGTGAAGTTATTTTCTGATATGATCAGGGATTTCAGTCCAGGTATCTGTATCTGTATAATGTCTTCCCAAGTCAAGTCATTGTTATTCATCTCTAGATCACTTAAGTTTGGTAAACTTTTGAGAGACTCTACTTCAATTATTGCTATCGAATTCTTACTCAGTCGAAGCTGTTTAATCGGCAATGAGGAAATATCGAAATTAAATATAACGATGTCGTTATGAGATAAGTCTAGAATTTTTAACTTAGTTAAAAAATGAAATGTGTCTTTGGTGACTTGATTTATGTGATTATTTTGTAGGTACAGTTCTTCCAACGTTCCAAGTTTATAAAACGTCTCATTACTTAACTTAATTAGCTTATTATTACTTAGCTCTAAGAACTTAATTTTTCTCAAGTGCATAAATGTTCTATTTTCTATATGTACAATACTATTATTCTTTAGATACAGCCTTTGAATATTTAATAAATCATTGAAAAGATTAGATGTTAACACTTTTATGTTATTTTGGCTAAGCCACATAATTTGCACGTTCATCTGCCCTCTAAGAGAGCTATTTTTTAACATCGATAAATAATTTGCACCAAGTTGAATAGATACCAAAGATGAATTCCGGTTAGGAAACACATCTCCGATAGTAGTTAATCGATTACCCTGCAAATTAATGTGTTGAAGACTTTTAAGGGTAATGAATGCATGTGAATCTATGGTTTGTACAACATTATTTTGCAAATGTAATTCTAATAGCCCGGGCAGAGGACTGAATACGTTTCTTTTGATTTGACTTAACTTATTGTGTTGCAAACGTATTTCTTTCAATTCATCGAGTTTTTCAAATATTAATTCGTCTAATTCATTAATTTCATTATTATCTAGACTTAGTGTTACTAGTTTACGATTTGTTTGAAAAACACTACGAGGAAGTTTATTTAAAAAGTTTGTTCCCATATGTAGTTGCGTTAAATTGTGTAGCGACGAAAAACACTTTGGATGTAACTTTTGAATGGCATTGTGTTCTAAATTGAGAACTGTTAATCCAAAAGCGTTCTCAAACGCGTCATCGGATATCTCCAAAATATTGTTTTCAGAAAGAAATATTTCCGAGAGTTCATGGAGGTTTGAAAAGACTCCATTTATGTGGTGAAGATGGTTGTGACTCAAATCTATTGTGCGTATTTTTGGGTTCTTCTGAAATATATTCTTAGCAAGCATTGTTATTTTATTACGACTCAAATCCACAGTTTCTAGTTTTTCTAAAGAGTAAAATGCTTCTTCGTCTATTTGCTGAATTTGGTTACTAAAAAACGTTAATGTCTTTATTTTAGGCATACATTTAAACCACTGTCTTTCAATTTTGGTAAAATAGTTTGAATTTAAATCCAGAGTCAGTAAATTTGACACTGTTACATCTAAATCATCAGGTATTGAATTTATTTTATTCCATGCAAGCCTTAAATTGTTGAGTTTATTTAATTTTCCCAGAGGTTGTAAGGGGAATACAGTCAGAAAATTTTCACTGATATCCAGTTCCGTAAGAGATTCTTCTAAATTGTAAAATGCGTTTTCTGAAATATTGGCGATCTTATTCCCTTTCAGATTGATTTTCTTCAATTTAAGGTTTCTGAAAGTGTTTGCTTGTATACCTTTGATGTCGTTGAGCTGTAAATCAAGTGCCTCGATATTGTAAAGTTCCAAGAATGATTCATGCGGAATTTTGCTTAATTTACTGGAAATTATGCTCAAAGATCCTAACGAGTCACGTAGCGATGTAAATGCGTTAGGGCTTATCTTGTTTATCCCTGACTGTGAAATCTGTAGATTGGTTATTTTTATTTTTGATGGGAAGATGTCTGCATTCAGTTCTGTCGTTGAGATTTCTAAGTCATATATTGATAGCGATTGGATGGTTCCTCTTATCTTGGACAGCACATTTTTTACGGCCCCGGGGGTTGCGCTGGGGCACTCCAAAAATAATCCTGAAATAAATGTATCCGTTAATGACACCAATTTATAAAACGGAGCATTTAATGTGGGAGCTACAAGACACTTACCTTCTTTAAAGTTATAACAGGGGCAAATTGGGTTCTCTGCTAAGCTTGGACATTGCGATTGTTCTTCTCCTTGTAGAATTGGTATGTGGATAATGATTAGAAATGCAAATACGCCGCATTTCAGGCGAGACAGAAGAGTGATAACGCCCATGGTGTTGTGACGTCATTTCAATAGCATCGTGCATCCGGAATCCAAATGAGAGGATATTCGTTCTAGAAAATGAAACAACATTAACGAGTTAATTAAGAACGGTACTGTTACAATCATTAGTGGCAGTTATAAATAACAAATACTAGTTATCTTGAGTCAAATAAATATTTTTAACTGGCAATACCGTTAGATCCTGGAATCTGATAAAAATAATGATAAACGGTCTTTTTGCTATCAAGATTACCTAGACTTGCTTTATTATGATTTAAATTTCTAGAAATTTATAAGTAAATAGCTACAACGAGAATTATTGGGCTGATTGATTTTCATTTTATTTAACTGTTAGGTTGTTTACTAGTTAAGTTCTATGTACAAATATTCAATATCTGGATGACAGAGCATTACTCGTTTTTTTTTTGATAAACGACGATTTCTAAAAATGAATCTTAGCTGGATCGAGTTATCGCCCCCGAAATACTAATTAAACGATTCAGATTATATAATTTGTATTTATATACAAAACTTGCTCGTTTAAAGGTATTAGATAGATTCGATTTTTTAGGTTTCCTCGAATAAAACTTTGATTAATTTTCATGCATAAATCTGACTTTATTCTACCTATTTAAGTTTCCTACCGACTTTTATTACAGTGATTCCTAGCTCAGTACATTCTCTCAAGTTGGACTTACATCGGATCTCCGTGTCTCGGAGTACGTTTCTAAATGTTCGGAGTAACATGACACGCTCCCGTCTTTTGCGAAAACCTTTATTTTATCTTTTGCTAACGTACGTGTTATTACGCAAGATGTGGTTTTAAAGTTTTAGTTTTGTCGTAAAGTTATGTGGGTAGTTATAATATATTTAGTATAGATTAGGTCTTGATACGAGATGGTTTGGCTAGTTTTGGACTTAAACGGGACCCTTGTTTGAGCTTATAAAGTGATGAGGTCGCAAAAAAAAAAAGAAAAAAAAACCGGTCAAGTGCGTGTCGAGCCACGCACAGTTTAGGGTTGCGTAGCCCGTTATCACAATATAGAACGATTTATTCTAAGGATTTTGTATTTGGTACAAAATTATCCAACACCCAAGTTCAACGAATATTACTGATTTTCTAATAAAGGTATCTTAACTGATATAAATTTGTTTTAAGGTTGATGAAATGTATCTTTACAATTTTTTCAAGCCAGCAGTTTAGCTTTTAGAGGAGGGGGCTGGAACAAATATTTGCACTTTGAAGTTAATATTTCGTAAACAAAGCATTGAATCGAAAAATAGTTTTAGCAACTCCAAGTCATTTTAAAAGATCTATTCAATGATACCCAACACGATGTGATAGATGACAAAAAATAATTCATTTCTCCCATACCATAAAATTATTTTTTTCCCAAAATTTCACTTTATTATTTGTCGGCGTAATTGATATATATGTCACCGTATAATTGTCAAATACGTTATATTGTAATCTCTATAGCGATTTTGTAAACTCGAATTATTGTCAAACGAACATACTGCTTACAATAAAACGCATTATTTTTCGTGAAATGCATGCGATGGTAGTCAACTCACGCGGTGCCATGTGGAGGAAAGAAGGGGTACCCCTTGCCCAGTGGTTCCACTCTCATGAAAAGATACTGTACTATTCCTGAGGAATATCGATTAATATAACCTAACCTTAAAACCTTTATATTCCCCTAAAAAGCGTAGTCGACGTAGCCCCGCTACGCGGGGCCCCTATTTCCGAGTACGGGGTTTAAAGGAACCTAACTAACCTAATGAGGGGGTGCCCCAAGTCCCGATTATGGGGGCAGAGATACTTCCGTATGTTCAGTTGACAATAATTCGAGAGTTTACAATATCGCTAGAGAGAAACACGTTATATTGTAATATAATGTGTTTGACAATTTTACGGTGACTTATACACCTCTACAAAATTACAGTTTTCTAATATTAACAGTCTCTAAGAAAAACGAAAATACGGACAGACGCGGCGGACATGACGAAACTAAGAGGGTTCCTTGTCAAGACTACGGAACCCTAAAGCGATGAAATAGTTAATTAATAAAAATCGTAAACAGTATTACGAGTAGGTAGTAATCCAATCATAATCGTGTTACATTAGTTACATAAAGGGTGTAAAACTCCTCTTCACGAAGCCGAAAAGCACTTATTCTCTCTATCACTGCGATCATTTTTTTGTTCTACACCATACCTGACCTGAGAACCTTCTAGTTACGGAGACATGGGGGGTCAAAGTGACAACTTTTTGACAAGTTTTTTTTGTAAGATTTTGACACCTTTTAACACCTCCACGACCCCCGTACTATTCAACCCATCCATCAGCACAATGTTTAAGTGCGTTATATTGAGTTCTACCACAAAACATGATTTATAACCTCAATAAAAAAGTCGTTTCCCAGCAATAATTTTTGCGTAAAGTTACTAAGTTTGATGTAAGTACAGAATGCTTGGTTAACGTCTTTGTGATGAGGTGGTTTACACCCCGTATACTTTAGTGTACTGTAACGCTGCTATAATAATAATAATAATAATAATAATAATAATAATAATCGTTTATTCATCAAAAGGGGCACACTTACAATTTAGTAACAGAAACAAGTAAAATAGAGCACTGTTGCTTATTGCCTGAACTAGGTGGAACCTGTGTTTCAGACTAGAAGGTGCATAAATACCTACTTAAAATAAATAAATTAACATTAAGAGAAATGTAAAAGTATATGACTAAAATTACGACTTACATAGAAAAAAAGCAAACAACATGTTAGCAGTTTACTTGCAGACAACAAGTAAATCTTCTGTTTGTGCATAGGTCATGGGTTGTAAAAAAGTAATAATAGCCTTTTTACAGATAAAATAGTTCAACTTATATATACTTAGTTTTCTATTTAATCTATTGTACAGAAATGGGCCTAAAAATGTAAAGAATCTTTCCACAAAGACATGTTTGGAGGTTGCTTTAGAAATGCATACAATATCATTCCGTCTCTTGTTAGTATTGTCAGCATTGTACGTGAGCATGGTGTGCTGTTTTAATACCAGGTGCATAATAAATAGCTGGCGCACAGTCAGCACGTTGCAGGATTTATACAGCTGATCTGTGGGAAAGTAAAAGGGATGGAAATTCGCCACCTTTAAAATTGCTCTTTGAGCTCTTTCGAGGGGTAGCAGGATAGTTTTTGATGCGCCTCCCCATGAAATAATACAGTAGTGAATTATAGATTGACATAGCGCGATATAAACTTGTGTGATTAGTTTAGGATCTGCAAAAGTTCGTATTTTTTTAAATACATATATTAATTTGCGCACTCTTTTAACGAGACTTTCAATATGATACCTAAAAGAGAGTGTGTCGTCAATTATAACCCCTAAGTATTTAATATTACTGGTTTTGAGGATAGAAGGACAATTGCAAATGTTGACTGACCGATTATCACATTGATGGGCATATACATGGAGGTTCGTAAGTGTGTGAGACTTGCGCATGGAGAAGTGGATGTATTTTGTCTTATCAGCATTTAGTGTTAGTAGATTGCTTTGAAGCCAATTAGTCACAGTATTAAAGCCAAGTTGAGCGTTTTCAAACAGTTCGCTACTGTTTTCAGCAGAAAATATTAGCGCCGTGTCGTCAGCATATGATATGATTTTGCCGTGATTGATATTTAGGTTACACAGGTCGTTAATATAAACCAGGAAAAGGGTAGGGCCCAATATACTTCCCTGGGGAACACCAAATCCAGTATTTTTCAGCTCATCGCTCGTAAAATTGTCGATCCTAACACACTGGTATCGATCGTTTAAATAGTCAGCAAGTAATGTCAGAGGCGTGCCCCTTATTCCTATGGCCGCTATATTATTATGACGCTGCTACACTCATACCAAATCATATTTCTTTTTTGGTTTAAATGCTTCTATTCTGTTTTATTAAAGAAAATCATATATTTTAATCTTATAACTTCTTTCTAGTCTGTCACAATGATCATCCATCATTTTCTTTACTTTTTCAGATTCAAAAAATATTTTTGTTTTTAAGCTGCCAGTACTAATTTGCTATCCAGAATGATCGATCACCATCAAACCTCTACAGTAGCTACTGATAAGTTTTGTGTAATTAAAGTAACAAGTCTCACACAAAGCTACATTGCTGGAAGGGATATAACCTCTATAATTGTCAGCTCCCGATATCACGTGAGTAACAGTGAAACTTTAGTAAGCCGTGAAAGCAAAATGTGTTATATTACATACACTAAGATTCGGCCTACTGAAAATTAGACCGTCACTAAAAATATTTGACCCGTATTTTTTCTTTTGTTACATAAACCAAAAATGACGAAATTACGACGCTTTTATAATTCTCAATACGTCACTGTTTGATATCCTTTCTAGTGAATTCTGACGTCACAAGCCCACACTCCCGAGTTTTGATGCCTTTTATCTTTGTCAATATTCGTTGATTTACAAAAACAAAAAATACGTGTCCATTATTTTCAAATACTCTAACTGACGGACTAAATAGATTTGCAATTTATTGATGGTGAAAACTAGCCTAATCCGTCCTATTACAAACTAACACATCAACATTCAACAAATTATTCGTAATTCGATCCCATAATCCCCTATTACCTTAGCAACCTGTAGATTTAATACAGTCAACTTAATAAAGCTAACTTTTCTCATTTGGATACTTTTACTTTATAAACGTAATAAAATTACGCGTAACCAAAATATCTTTATTGCTTCAGAAACTCATTAGTTGCAGAAGGAATTAATAAGACTAAGAACAACATCGCTCTCTAGAAGACTCAATTAAAAATCGATTGGTTTCCGTAACGTTTATTTTAGACAAAGCGTCCCTTTGGCGTTCCTACTGCGAAAAATAATAAAGACCGAAATTACCTTGCCAGCTTAACTTTTCTCAAAGCCAATCCTACACCAACAACTTTGGCAAAAGAAAATATCTCATGGATACTGCTTTATATTTTCACTTCTAATGTATTAAGAATTTTGTTCCAGTTCGCTAATTTTTATATAAAGTTACGACTTTGTAAGCAAACTAAACAAAGTGTAGTTTTCACCATTACGAAAGTTTCAGGCATATAAATTATCTCCGTGTGGTTTTAAGTAGTCGAGCATTGAAGATAAACGTGCTGTGTAGTTGCGGCGGGTCAACGACACCAATCAAAACATATTTTCTGCAGTTTCTAGGCTATGCTTTAAAAAAAAACTAGTGGATTATTTTATTTCTGTTGCAAAATAAAATTAAACACTATGCCTGTGAACTAAAAGATAAAATTGGATTAAGCCGTTTCTGCAAAGCTATTAGTCACTCGCTGAATTAATGAAACAGCAATCTGATAGAAGTAGAAGTTGGTGCGCCTATTCATCATGCGATTATTCTGAAATCACAATATAATTACGCTAAATGCCCTGCGTAGCTGGCGATTCATCATTGCTAATGTTCCATAATTAAATTTTATTGGCCATATTTCCCGGATGATATTAGTTTTAGCAGTATATGGAACTAGCAGTAAACTTACTCCAACGAATTGAGCGACCCATTTATTTTTTGATGCTTCAGCGCTGTCAGCAAATTAACGGCGCCAAATAGTTTTGGCTTCGTTTTGGCGACGCTACAAAGAAACGTTTAACACAACGAATTGTTGCCCACTTATAGGAAACTGCTGTGTATTTATTTCTCGCTGTATTCAGCGCTTAAGCGGTGACAGATTGCCAGGCAGCGCCTGTGAGCACAACGGCATGCCCACGCTGCGGGAGACATTTGACGGGTGCAGCCGCATGCAACTTTTACGGACAGATTGGTTTGTTGAAGCTTCAAAGTGAAATACCGACAGTAAATAAACAGCTTTCAGCTATAACAGCTCTCTACTTAGGATCCATTAACGTTAATATTTATCCGTGGTGCTAGGCAACTGGGCCTACCCCAGTTGTAAACGTCCCTTTGTGCTTATTGGCCTTGTTTCGTTCTGTCTCCTGCTGATATGGAGGGAAGTGGAAATTACAGTTCTTTCCTACTCCTCCGCTATACTTTCTGATTAATTTCGTTGCGGGATCCAAGACAGTTAAATTCATTCTCTGGGACTTCGTCGAGCTTCATTGTCTCGGCGCTTTTCTGGTGGTCGCCACTGTTGATTCTGGCTTTCAGGAGTTACAGTGGTTTGGGCGTGTGTGGCGGGCTTGTACCAATAAAAAAAAAAAAAAAACAGCTTGGTACCGTATACCACTAAAAATACTTTAATCTTTCAACCTCGCAAGAAAATGATTTTACGAGTATGCAATAAGTATCGGAAAAATGAAGCCTTGTTGTACGGACAATGGCATTTAAATTGCATACCTATGTTAACACGAATAACAAATCTGTTGTAGGTTCTATAGATAAGTATAGTTCTTATCTATTGTAAGCAACCCAGGTGCTCTGGATTGCATGTTTTATAGCCGTACATAAAAATAGACGCAGTTTTCTTCACTTCATTTAAAATTCTACCAGGATTTTCCTTCAGTTTTATTTAGTAAAGTCTGCCGTAATGTATTCGCGTAGTGAAATAAATGCAATAAACAAATACCAGTAAATGTAAAGTTCAGTTTTTTGATGTTCATTCGAAATACAACATTGAAATGAATGTTTATAATTTTCAGCATCCACTCAATCTAACTGAAATTCTGCGGGCTCGAATACCTTGTTATGGTTTTGAAGATTTACAAGGAAAGCCAAGGATCAAGGAGATTATTATTATACAGCATTTTGTGAATAAATAATGTTATTTTGGTAAATGTTACGACGCAAGGATTACAAAACGATTAGCTTTAACAACAAGTATTTTAGAGATCTTCAAAATACGAGCTGTGGATGAAAGCATGCTGTGGAGAAAAGACGGGACGATGATGATGCGGGAGCAAGATTCAGTGGGTTCTCTCGAGGAAGCTCTTATAAAATCAGAAAATTATTCTCTCTCCTCTCTATATCCTCTTAACTAGGCATTTGTTCTCTTCGTCATTGCGATATTTTTTTGTTCTACACCATACGTGAGAACCTTCCAGTTACGGAAATATGGAGAGCCAAACTTTAAAAATTTTGTTTAAAAAAATACTAGTTTTAAATCTAAGATGTTTACTTTAAACATACGGCATAATAATTCTGCAACGGGAAAGGAGTAAATGTTGCCGTGACTGACAGGGGAGAATGGAAAAAGAAAAGGTGTAGCGCGGACTCCAAGAAGAATGAGAAAGAAAAGGTGTAGCGCGGACTCCAAGAAGAATGACAAAAAGAAAAGGTGTAGCGCGGACTCCAAGAAGAATGAGAAAGGCAGGAAGATGATGATGATGATGGCACAATTCTGCATACATTTATGTCTCCTTGTCCAACATCTAATTAGAACAAAAACTTAGTTTCCACGTTTCTCATTTTAAACAAGCCGCAAGACTTAATTGCGGGAGACGCATTATTATTGCACTCGTGGGCAATGGGCTGGCAGTTTGTTTACTCGACTATTATGCTGTCTAACCGGCGTTTAGTAACTGCGCTTTAGAGAGATAACATATTCGACCGTTGGACGACATTTTCGTAGAACGCGACGGCCAAAACTCGACTGAATTAACTCGAGTATGTTCAGGGTTATATCGAAATTTGAAACGACATTGTTTGATAATCTGTTTTCTTATAGTCATAGGTTTGGGAAGGGGGTAGCTGCTGAGATGATGAATAGGGAATATTTTAGGCACGCTGCACCCTGGTTTGACAGAAGACATGTGACATCTATCAATCTGCACTGGGCTCGCCCATTCCCTCTCATAGAGGGGAGACCTGTGTCCCAGCTGTGGGAACATTAATAGGCTGGTGATGATGATGCTGGTTCGGTTTCCTCACGATGTTATCCTTCACCGTTTTAAGAGCAGTGGTGATGAAATAAATAACACAAAGTAATGATAATTATACAATACGCAAATGAATCCGTAAAATTCGAGGTCTTGGTTTCAAAGTCGAGACTTATGACTAGTAGCAGTAACACGATAATAGGGTAAGTGTTTCTCAAGTTTTAAGCATACCAATCGGGGCGGACAGATGGGTGGGGCGTTGAGATTGTATAAACAGCGATAGCACGGTTCACAAGCTTCAAGTGCATTAACACTGTCATAATAAATTAGTCGTGTGTGTCAAATTATAAATTAAAGTCCTTTGCCGCGTCTGTCTGTCTGTTTGCAATGAACTCAAAAACACCTGCATCGATTTTCATGCTGTTTCCACCAATAGATAGATTGGTTCTCGAGGAAGGCCACGGGCATCAGCTAGTCTTGAAATATAATCGCTTTTCGAGTCTGTGACCGCTGAGGTTTTTGAAACTACACAATGGATTTTGATACGATTTTCACTATTTTTGGAGTATCGATATCGGAAGGCTGGTATAGTATGTAACATTAATATTTATATTAAGTAAGTACTAGCTGCTGCCCGTGACTTTTTTCCTAGGAAAACAACGTGACGAAACTGGCATATCCCAGAACCGAAAACTTGAATACATGTGACATCTACCAACCTGCACTGGGCTAGCGTGGCGGATTATAATAGATTTTAAACCTTAATTACTTGTGCAATGACTGATCATGACAAAACGTCAGATTTCGTGCGGAGCCTGTGCCGGTCGCTTATTTATTATAACAATAGCACTTCGACCCGACTCGACTCGACTGGCGTAGTGGTAGTGAGGCTGTCTTGCGTTTTTGGTCCGCGGTCCTGGGTTCGAATCCCGGTAGGAGCAAATGTTTGTGTGATGAGCATAGACATTTGTTTCCGAGTCATGGATGTTTATATGTATTAAGTACGTATTTACAAACAAAAAAGTATATATGTAGTATATCAACTATCTGGTGTCCACGACACAAGCCTTGCTTAGTGTGGCACTAGGTGGCGCTGTGTGTTAATGTCCAGCGATATTTATTTATTTTATTTATAATATTATTATAAGGTAAGATTATTTAAAAAAAAAGAAATACCTAAATGACTACAGCTACCTAAAACTCCCATAAGGGCTCCAATAACGCACTAAGAGCCAATCCGACTAGTGCATTTACTGCTTAAGTGGTGCCAACGCTCCTGTTTACGTTGCAGCCACTTAGTTCCCGTTCATTAAGAAAAGACAGACGTGGATACAAGCGTATAACTTACCACAGGTCAATTATGTATTTACTAGCAGCACTCTTAAGAAATGGATGATAGAGGGAGATAGCGGTACGTGATTGCCAAGTGTTAAAAAGAGAGCAAACGTCACGTGGGTACTGCGATCAGAGGGTAAGTAGTTTACTTGTATCTTCCTTTTTCAGGAAAATAAATGTTGTGGTTGGTTTTTCTGTTAATTTACTTCGTTTCGTTTTGTAGTAGGTACTTATCGCCCGTCCTAGGGGTATAGCTAGCTCGAGGCAGATTTGTACTGGATTAAAAAATAAATTAAGGCGACTACATGAGCTAAATTAGCAACTCTATTTGTGGTGGTTCAAACTTGGTGGTAGGTGGTTCGTCTGAAATTCTGTAAGAGTAAAGTTCTTATCAGCTTGCACAATACAAAGTGGTTGTTACGTCAGTCACTGCGGGCCAAACAGTGCGAAATAAGTGGTTTTCACCGATTTACAAAAAATCTATTGATTGGACAAAAAAATAAAACACTATGATGCGTATATGTTGCTTGTAGAATTATTTGAATATCATACGTATATTTTTCTGGTTTTGTTTATTGCAGGAAATCATTTACTTTCATGCATTATAAAACTCGCGTTGAGCTCCTGTAGTCGTCTCAAATGAAATATTAACACTTTTGAGATCTTTCTTTATCGTCTCAGTTTAATTACAATAGTATTGCCCTTTATAAATGTATTCAAGTGTTATTGGGATTTTCTATCAGGAGTTTCTCAGTAGCAGCCACGGAGTTTGGAAATGTGCCCGGTTGATGGCAAAAGGCACGCCCCTATTAATTGGGTCTTAAACATAACTAGCGAAATGTGCGAGTGCCCTTAGGTCCTCTGCCTAACCCTTCGAGAACTATGGCAGCAACTTCAGTCTGTCAGTGTGTCAGTCTGTCAGTCTGTCAACTCGCATTCATTAAATATCATGAATGGAGATAATAAAGGGTGTAAAACACCTCTTCACGAAACCGAAAGGCACTTGTTCTCGCCATCATTACGATCATTTTTTTGTTCTACACTATACCTGGGAACCTTCTAGGTAATTACGGAGATATGGGAGGTCAAAGTTACAACTTATTGGCAAGTTTTTTTTTTAAACAAGTTTTTTTTTGAAGATTTTAACACCTCCAAGACCCTCGTACTATTCAATCCATCCATCAGCACAATGTTTTAAGTGCGTTACATTGAGTTCTACCACAAAATATGTTTTATAACAAAAAAAATACTTGTTTCCCAGCAATATTTTTTGCGTTACTTAGTTTGATGTACAAAATTCTTGGTTAACAGCTTTGTGATGAGGCGGTTTACACCCTGTATACACTTTAATATACCGTTTGTTTTTCAAATACACCTAACTATACCTATTCCGTAGTCTTAGGTACCTCAGCATTAAACTCATGAAAACTTAAAGTGCTACGGACATAAACAAGGCTAGTACAAGTTTATCATATAATATCTCGCCGTAAACATGCCCAGACTTGGCAGCCGGGTTAAGGATCCCGCCACACGTTCACCTCATAAAAATACTTAATTGCTTCTTACAACACCTCGGGGAAAAGATGGGGTGCTCTATTCTTAGTTGAGATCATGCAGATAAGAATTTATTATTAACCAGTTTTTCGGGGTATTTCACTTGGTTAGGGTGTAGTTTGGGTTGTATAAAAATATTCGAGTAACCAACACGTAGTGGTTTGAGAAAGAACCGCACCTAATGTAAACTAAATAATACTTTTTTAAATAAATAAAAAAATCTCTTTACGGTTACGGTTAGCTTTGGGCAAGCTAGCCGTCCGTCCGTCTAATGATTCCACGCGCGCCTCAAAGAGATGTCAGCACAGTGAAGAGCCAAAGACACCCGGGGTTACGGGACTGTTTGAAAGAGATACCGCGGCCCCGGAACGTAAAGGGCAAGGAAGGAACATGGACGGGTTTTAGTAAGTAAAAGTCTGAAACTCCCTCCCGCTCCGCCCAGAGTGGGAGAAGTTATTTGATGATTTCCCATCCTGAAAAAAAAAGGGTGGTCACCCATCCACAGACCAACCTAGGCAGGCACTTAACCTAAAGATCGACCCGAGCGGCAGTTATTATTATCTATTTTAGCCACGAGTTCTTCCCACGATTAAAAATAAAAATATAGTTCTAAATACCGAACATTCACTAAAACTAAAATTAAATGGACCCAGGAATACTAATCAGACGCCAGGATGAATGAAGTCAGGTAGAAGAGACAACAGCACAATTTCAAGCTGTCGAGTAGCTCAGTAGTGCCGTCAACTAACTTGATAAATATATTCCGCTAACTAATCAAATATGCAGTGCAATTATAATATGCAGAGAGAATCTCCACTGGAACATTTCACAGAGAACAATTACGTGCGTCCATTAATTTTCTTTTCTGTTTTTAACAGATACGTATTTAACGTATAATGTTTACATTACCCTTTGTTGTTATACTGTGAAACATCAATAGCTTAGGGCATTTCGGACCTTATGTTTTTCATTCAATATTGAATGTCTTATTGTCCTTGGTTAAATGTTTGTGAATCCGTTTCTCTTTAATATTTCAGGATTAATCTTTTAATCGTTTCAGAGTTTGAAATGTGTTTTTAGGTTTTTACTAAGGTTATTGCATAAGATCGATCGGAACTTGAAACAAATAGTTTTATCAAACGTAATTAAACTTTATCGTGCATAATCCAGTATTACGTTCATATTTTATAAACCATATTACGCACATTTTACGGGAAAGGCTTTTATTAAAACATTTTATCAGTAACTAAAATACAAATTAGTATACAATACAAACAATACAAAATAGAACAACATAATCCACTCTTTTTTGGTAGTCATAAAAATATTACATTTCCTTTTATAAAATCGTATTTTTCAATCTATCTCTAAGCAATTATTGGATAAAACATATACTCGTATATAAAGTTACAACTTTATTTATACAGAGATAATGCTAGGTTCAAAAAAGTATCAATATATTAGCTTCCGTTTTGTAGGAAATAAAACTCGGAAACAGTGAAGTTTCCGTAGCTACATCGTATCGTATAATAAGAGCAAATGTGTGTAGGTTTGGAAAACTACCTTTTTTAAATCATTTTTCTTTCATTTTTCTTTCAGAAGTTCTTGTAAGACCGACTTGAAAACGAAATTGATTTCCTTTCGGTATGTTTACCTTAGTTCAATTGCTTTTTTATGAAAAAAGCGAACCTCTAAATCATGTTTATTAAAAAAGATGGAAGGAAGCTTATTCAATTTGATCCGTGTCAAACTTTGTGTTCTTTATTCAAATGTCCATTCAAAATAGTACTTAATTCTAGTTTCAAATGGCTTGTATAACATTTTCTATGGACGTTCGATAAATCTAAACATGTTCTATGTCTCTGAATAGCTATAGATTGAGCCACCTGTCATGTTGGGAATGTTGCCGGCGGCGCCGGGAACTTTGAGTAGTGACTGTATGTTACTGGCACTCTATTATTTAGCCAACTATGAAAGCACAACTGGCGAAGATTGAAAATGGATTGATGATACCTGATTTTGAATACGTGGTGTATTTGTGCACAGTTCAGTGATGTATGGAGCTTCTCTCAATCAATATAAGCAGTTCATCCTAGCCATCTTCTGCCATGTTTTTTCCAAATTATGTGGGGGTCGAGTTCCAGTTTAACCGGATGCAGCTGAATACCAGTATTTTACATAGAGCGACTGCCTATCTGAACTCCACAACCCAGTTAAGTCTAGATATACGATACCACTTGGTAAGACTGGTTGTCAGACGTTTCGGGCCACTGTCTATTTGTAACGACTGTCAAATATGGACAAATGACAGCCGGGACCAACAGCTTAACGTGCTTTCCGAGGCACGGAGGCAACTCGGTATGTAAGGGACCCATCCGTAGACCGATCTTGGCAAGCACGGCTTAACCTAACGATCGACATTAGCGGCTGATATTATTTAGCCACGACCCTACTCTAAATGCTCAATATGAGCAGTAACTGATAACATAATAAACCCTGATAAGAAAGATTAGGCAAAGGATTACCCAACAATACACCTACAAACACATTTTTTCCGTCCCATGTAATAGGGGGGAGCCTATTGCCATCAAACACGCGCAAATCTAGAATCCGTGGCTGCTACTGAGAAATTCCTGATAGAAAATCTAACAGGAGAGGCGAGAAACTTGTTCGTAGTAAACATGATATTCTGGTATTTGGAGATGGTTGCGGGGCTGTCTCAGAATGCCTCTAGAGAAGAGACTCACAAGTTAAGAATTGTGTATGATCTCTTGCTAGACCAGACATTACTTTTAGATGATAGGTGAATGGAATAAAAGAAAGTAAAGTACTGAAACACTACTGTATTGTCCGAAAGGTACTTAAAGTAAAATGAGCTTAATGAACTGATTGTGCGGAAATGAACTGAGTGACGCGGCCCTTGTTGGCTGTAACGAGAACGCCTGGCTGACTTGATAGCTCAACGCGAACTGAACTAATTATTACTTATGAGTTGAAATGAATGTGGCGTAAACTGCTGAATTGCAGAATGTGCGGTTGCACCGTACATGCTCCCGAGCGGGAAGATGAATATGAGATGAACATGAAAAGATGAGTAACAAGATGATGCCAATTGGTCCTTATACTAGATGATTGACAAGGTGATGCCAATTGGTCCTTATTCCAGATGATTAGAGTCTCTATTTGAACTCCGTTTTACGAGGCATTGGCACTGTACACTTGTCTAACTTATGCACTTTTGGAATTTCACTGTAATCTGATACACACGGAATCTCACACTGATTACGCGCACTAACACTATATTGGACTGCTGACGATGATCTAGAGGCCCCTGCCTCTGCCCGTGCCGAAGTCATGTGCTGTGTGGTCTGTAGACTCGCCAATGCGGCCCTTGCCACCTCGAGAGATGCGGTTCGCCTGTTACGCATCCGTCGTATCATAAAGCCTGCTGCAATCACCAACACAACTCCGATCACCACGTAAAATGCTGTGTAGTGATGGATATCGTGATAAGAAAGTTGATTTGGCAAATTTTCGCTTGCCTTAAGAATGCGGAGTTGCTTCTTGATTTCGTCGAGCTCCTTGTTGCTCGAGAGGAGTGTATAGTTTTGTGTTAGTGGAGTTGGGATGCCAACGTCTATGATATGATTGATTGGTTCTATCTCAGGTAGCTTGAAAGATGGTTTTATGTCTAAAGTGCTAAAACCTTCATTGCGTGAGTAAACCGTAAAACTTTCGGTTTTAATAAGACAGTCGTGTTCGACTCCCAAAATGCCTGCCTTTACTAACTGCCCCGGCGACACATTATTATCACATAGAACTCTTATTTGACACTGACTACAACAGAAAAATGCATAACTGTTTATTTTGCTAAGAGCTGTCCATTGATTCGAACAAGTCGTAATGCTGATCTTGCATTTGTTGGTATCGGATTCTACTTCACATAATTTTTCATCATTCTTGAGATGATAAATTGGTTTCTCTATATGACATAGATAATTATCGACATTGTCACGTAGACATGTTTGGACGTCGTTTACAGACATCGGCAAATACGAGTCCTTCTTCAAATTGATTGCAACATGTTCAGCAATCGGAGTCAAACTGGCTGCGCTTGAATTACCTACAAGTTGTGGTATTGGAATAATTTTCATGATTGAAAATGTATCTCTAGACACCAGAGGCAATTTTAATTCGAAGATTAAAAATTCTTCCGTCATTCTTGCTTTGACTGTCAATAAATGATAAATATTTCTGAAGTTGTTTTGTAAGTTATTTATCGGTAACGTAAGATCCTTTGAAAGATGACTCGATATTGTATTCAGAGTGTCTTTCAGTTGTTCTGGTGACAATAAATGAAAATTGAGTCTCCCGTGATAAACATCTGTTATGGTATCTAATAAACTTGTTTGGATTGTTTTTAGCTGTCTTAATACATTGCTTGTAGCGATTGCTGCCGTACTGAAATCGTTCATGGCTCGATTTCTCTCTGATTCGTTCAATAAAACGTTCTCCATCTTATCTAACTTGATTGATAGTGAATTAAGCATCTTGTGTTGCTTATTAATTGCTTCCCCGTTCCTCTTCAAAACGTTGTATTCTGCTTCAATTACTGTTGTTTGTTGTTTCAAGAGCGAGAGCAAATGATTTTCATTGTCATGTATTGATTGAATATCTTGTTTATACTGTTCTGCGAATCTCTCATCAAGTACACCGAATAAGCTGTTCGCAAGATACCCTATACCGTTGATAAGGCCTCGCTTACGGCGGCGCAGTACACGTGCGCGACGCGTGCTATAATGCTGACTCAGCAACAGGTGGTTATAGTACTCGAGTTCTGAGAATTCTTGCTGCAATTGAACTTGTATGACGGCACAATGTGACGTTTCTTTAAATTTGTTACATAACTGATCCAAGTAGCTAAGATATTTGTTGCATGCTTCTGTACCTTGCCAAAATGAATTCATGTCATAGTATGTGACTATCTTCCATTCATCTCTGATCAATTGCATGTTTGCAATTTTGTCAAAATAAAGACCTTGATTGTCTTTTAATTGTGTTATATTGTATGAACAGTGAGCTGTGGTCATAATGCTCATGAAAGACAAAAGTAACATTACCAGCGATGAGAAGCTGTAGTTTACTTTTTTGTTTTGATGTGGCTTGCCATCTTTCACTTCCTTAGAACGCAACTCTTGTTTGTCGATTCTATCATTCACAGGGAGAATAGACAGCTTGAGAATAGGCCTCTTGATAAGCCCATTCTTTGTTTTTAATGTGACCACCCTGATGTGGCCATCAGCACCGGGATGCAGCTGGACGACGCGGCCAACTGCCCACTTCCCAGGAGGTAAGTTAGCATCGTTAATTGTAACAATGTCATTTAGTTGAATGTCTGGTTGAGAATGTCTCCACTTGCTTCTTGCTGACAGCTGAGTGAGATATTCTGTATGCCAACGTTTCCAAATATCTTGTACTATTTTTTGAGTTAAATGCCATCTCGTCCGCATATCTGTTTCTGTTTCTAATATAGTCATGTCTTGATTAAGATTGACAAAGCTTGACGGAGAGAGGAAATCCAAGTCGCTGGGATCTTCAGTCAGAGGACACAGTGGCCTCGAGTTAAGTACTGCTTCTAACTGGGCCAGAATTGTGCTGAACTCTTCAAAAGTGAGCTTTTGCTCTCCAACGACTCTTCTTAAATGGTATTTTAAACTTTTGACCGCAGCCTCCCACAGCCCTCCTGCTGTAGGCCATGAGGGCGCATTAAAATGCCATTCGATCTCCATGCTAGTGATTTCCTTGATGAAATCTTGATTGAATGTTTCTTGTATCTGCTCCAATTCTTCTTGTAAAATTTTGTTGGCGCCGACAAAGTTTGTACCGTTGTCGCTGTACAAGTGTTTCGGCGAGCCCTTTCTTCCAGCCATTCTTCGCAACGCAGCTATGAATGCTGATGATGTAAGGTCTGAGACCAAATCTAAGTGAACGAGCTTGGTCACCATACAGACAAATACCACCACGTAACCCTTTGTGGTCTTAATTCCACGGCCCTTGTTGGCTTTTATGAGCACGTGTCCGGTAAAATCGACGCCTGTATGTTCAAAAGGCTTTGCGACGTTACATCTCTGCGTAGGTAAATCACCCATCAACTGTGTCATCTTGCTTGGATTATGTTTACGACAAGTAACGCAGGTACGTATACGCTTTTTAACCGCCCGATTACCTCCTATTATCCAGTAATTCTTGCGAATGAATGCTGATGTCACCCGTGCTCCTCCATGGAAGGTAAGTTTATGTGCTTGATCTATAATTAAGTTTGTTAAGTGTCCTTCGTGAGCTATGATAATCGGATGCCTCATATCTTGGTTAATGTTGGCCTTGCTTAGTCTTCCTCTGACTCTGAGAAGTCCCTCGTTGTCAAGGAATGGATTTAATTGCAATAACTTGTTTTTTGCTGATAGTGTTTTATTTTCTTGTAAACTATGTACTTCCTGGGCAAATTCTCTTTGCTGTACATATAAAATTATTTTGTGCTTAGCATTGACTAACTCTTGTATTGTAAAATAAGTTTGCATGCGGTTATTCTTGTATCTCGTTTGCTTGATAAATCTTAATATCCATGCTAAAACTCTTGTTAGTTTGGTGAGTGAACTATATCTTGCTTCAGTTTTTCTGCTAACTTGACCGAATGAGACCCGTGTAGAACATCATCCATGTAGAATGACTGCTCCAAAGCCTTGATTGCAACACTGTCGAAATGGTGTCTCTCATCTTCAGCCAATTGTTTTAATGTCATCATTGCTAGAAATGGTGCGGCCTTGGTGCCATATGTAACGGTGCATAGCTGGTATGCCTGATGACGCATGTCAATGGTATCTCTCCAAATGATTTTTTGAAATCTTTGATCCTGTTTATTTAACCAAATGAATCGAAACATTTTTTCAATATCTGCCGTAAAAGCTACGCGATATTGTCTCCACCTTAATAGCAAAGATTGGAGATCTTGCTGTAGATTTGGGCCTTTTAGCATGACGTCATTCAAGCTGCTTCCTGTTGTTGTTTTTGATGAAGCGTTAAAAACTACTCGAAGTGCTGTCGTAGTGGAATCGTTTCGCAATACACAATGGTGCGGTAAATAATAATCCGGTTGCTTGTTACCGGACGCTGGCATCATATGTCCTAAAGTTTTATATTCTTGAATAAATAATTTATATTGTTTTGCTACTTCTTCATTATTGTGAAATTTCCTTTCCAACTGTTGAAATTGCGCCATTGCTTTATTTTTAGACAATCCCAAATGTGTCTCAAAGTTTTCTTGAAAAGGCAATCTTACTTCATACATGCCATTTTTATGTCTTGTTGTGGTTTTCTTGTAATACTCCATGCATTGTAAATCTTCTGCGGATAAATTAGATGATTCGCTGATGTCTTCGATCTCCCAAAATCTTTGTACTTCGTCCACTTGATTCTGGACTACGTTACAGTGGAAAGTTTTTAAATTTCCGCATAAGATCCATCCCAGTCGTGTCTGTTGCGCGACCGGTAATGATAGATCCGCCCTGATAATGCCTTCTAAAATGATACAGGAATACACATCGGCTCCCAATAAGATGTCGATAGGACGGCTGACATTGTATTCTGGATCGGCTAGTTGCACGCCGGCCAGGTGTGCCCATGTTGGCTTAGTGAATGTACATCTTGGTAATTGATTAATGAGCGTATCCATGATTACCACATCTGTGTTAAATGTAAAATCATTAAAATGCGAACAACATGTTATGTTCGTGACACCCTTGCTGCTGCTCTCTTTCTCTCCTATCCCGCAGATGACGGCCCTGCAGTACTTTCTTGATAAAGCTAGCTGTTGTGTCGCTCTAGCTGAGATAAGGGACGCTTGAGAGCCTTGATCTATTAGCGCACGCATTTTGTGGTATGATCCGTCACTTGCTTGAACTTTGATCATTGCAGTTGCTAATAATGTTTCAATCACGTTTTTGCCTTGTTGCGAAACGTGATTTTCTTGTGATTCTTGATTTTGCGTTCTAGTTGCAAGAACTGCTGTAGTGTCATTTTCCGTAATTGTGTTACATGTGGACTTATTGTAAAACGCTTCATGTAAAAGTGTATTATGTTTGCCGCGACATTCGCGGCAACGTCTTTCTGACGTACATTCTTTATCCCCATGCGAATAAAGACAATTTTTGCACAAATGCAATCGTGTTATAGCTTGTCGCTTTGAACTTGGTGTCATGTTTAAAAACTTATTGCAATAGTATATTCCGTGTGACTCTTTACACAACGGACATGTTAATTCGATATTATTCACCGAAGTCTTACTTGCTGAATATTTATTCTTGAAATGTGACGATGATGATTTATTTTGCTTGCTTGTTGATGGTTTGGAATTTTCGTTTTTCTTGCGCGAAGATTCCAATGCGGTAAATCTGCTCTCTAAGAAGCTTAGAAATTCCGTCAATTTTGGCAGTTCTCTGGGTTTCTTCAGAGATTCCAAATAATGATCATGCGTTTCCGCATCTAATTTCAGCAATAAAATACGCACGATGAACGGATCCCAGCTGTCTATATTAACGCCTAGGTTCCTTATTGAGTTTAAACACTCTAGTGTAGTATCGTGAATTTTCTTGATCTGAGGGACGTTTGCTTGTTGAACTACTGGAAGATCTAGTACGAGATCGATGTGAGATGTAAAAATCAACCATGTGTTATTGTACCTATTGTTCAATATCTCCCAGCAAACAGTGTAGTTGTCAGAACTAATTTGTAAATGCTGTATTAAACGTTCAGCTTCTCCCCGCACTTTGCTTTTAAGGAACTGCATCTTGTGGGCGTTTGATAAGGAGACGTTACTGTGGATAGCTTCAACAAACAAGTCCTTAAAAGACACCCAATTTTGATAATTGCCATTGAAGAACGGGATGTCAATTTTTGGTGTCCAATTCTCCTTGTGAACAACGGACCCTAGTTTTTTATTAATTGCATTTTTCAATTCATTGTAAATAGTTTCTTGCTTCGTATAGGATGCCTCATATTCTTGATTCGTACCCTCCAATTCGCTGTCTAATTCCCAATGTAAGGAATCTATGATAGACCATCGAGACTGTAGGTTACGTAAGGCATCTTTCAACTCCCACTTTTCTGACATAAATTCTAAATTTATTCCTGTCACAGTGCGCTGCAGCGCCCTGAAGTTGCTTGCTTGTTTTTTCAATAGTTCATCAAGCTTGCTAGATGAACCTCTGGAGCATACCTCGACGGGCGGCAATTGACGTGCCACCGGGTCTGCTTGCTCAGACGGCGCAGGACCTTGTTCCTCCTGTGCAGAATCTCCCTGTTGAGTTTCTTTCATTTTTATCAACAAAACTTGATATTGTTGATTGATGTATGCCTTGGTCGAGATATATAGCTCTTCTGTTTTTTCATATGCACGGTCACTAAAATACGGATGAGACTTGCTTTCCTCCGTAAGAAGACGATCGTGATTGTACTGGTAATCGGACCAATACTGATTTAAGTTTTCTAAACGTCGCTTGAAGTAGACGGCAGTCTTACGATCTTCTGAGTCCTTTTTGATATTTGTAGCCAACTTTAGGATGGCTGTGTAAAGTTCGTTCTGATTTGCATGTATGGCCTCCATGACGAGGACTTAATTGAAGTAAGAAATAAATGGAAAGATCTTACTTGAATGTTCTTGATAACTGCTTACGGATCCTTGGTGATCCCCTGAGACACCTGCTAGCCTCAGATCTTGATGATAAACCGCTCCCTAGAACACCTGGTTGTCCCGTAGTCAGAAAATTCCTGCATTGAACTCCTGATAGTTCACAGATCCTTGACGATCCTTGAGACACTTGTTAGTCTCTAAGTCTAAAATCCCCACACTTAGCACCTGTTAGTTTACGGATCCTTGTTGACCCTGGGTCACTTGTTAGTCCCGAAGTTTTATAGTCACTCAACACAGCACACACTTGAGTCACTGGATAGCTGCCCGCTACACTGTCCACGCGCGCGATATGAACTATGTAGCGTCCGATATTCACAGTCGAAGGACCAAAAAGGATGTATGATCTCTTGCTAGACCAGACATTACTTTTAGATGATAGGTGAATGGAATAAAAGAAAGTAAAGTACTGAAACACTACTGTATTGTCCGAAAGGTACTTAAAGTAAAATGAGCTTAATGAACTGATTGTGCGGAAATGAACTGAGTGACGCGGCCCTTGTTGGCTGTAACGAGAACGCCTGGCTGACTTGATAGCTCAACGCGAACTGAACTAATTATTACTTATGAGTTGAAATGAATGTGGCGTAAACTGCTGAATTGCAGAATGTGCGGTTGCACCGTACAAATTGAATTTGAGTTCTCAGTAATATTTCACCATTTAACTTATAGCAATTCATTTGTAATCAGCAGTTCCAAGATAATTTATTCCTTTGTAACCAAAACAGACATGTTGGCGCCTTCGGAAGGAGGCGAAAATAAATGATTCAGCCCAATTTCGTCGAACACTGAGATAGGTCCCGTAATTTTGGTTAATAGTGCGATTACAGAATGTGCGTTTGCGATAGTCCCTCACTCGTCCCCATGAAAAGATGATTACGTTGACAAATGGGTCGTCCCTCGAGGACGGAGGTCACTTATCTACTGGCGAATGTGGTCCAATTAATTGTCTCCTATATTAATGCTGGAATCATTTCTACAGCTTTCCCCTGAGGCTGACATGGCCTTATATCTTTTAACGTCTGTTAGACAACCTTCTTTTGTTTCTTCTTTTCGAGGAAATCTCATAAGTACCCACCATCCAGTATTTGTGGCCATTCGATATAGTTTTTTTTTTTTACTTTAAGTCGCTGGATTAGGTATATATGTGTCCTCTTTTTTCATAAAAGTAAATATATTGGGGATAAATGTGTATAATTGGAATAATACGTTTCATAACACCAGTTTCTAAGTATTCTCTTAGTTTTATGGGACAATGCGAATTTAGGAATTATAAATGAGACACAATGATGAATTCAGGTACTCGTTCATCGCTTTGTTGATTACTCATCATCATCATCTCATCCGAAAGACGTCCACTGCTGGACATAGTCCTCCCCAAGTGTCGCCACATTGACCGGTCCCGTGCGACTCGCATCCACCGGCTGGTTGTTGATTACTATAGATGGTTTATTATTTCTTATGTTATAATAGACACGTTGGTATACCACCAGTTCACCACTCATGTGTATAAAACTACTGAAGAAAAGAGAAGTAAGTGACAAATTATACAAATAATAAACTATTTAATGTATGTATTTCATGTATATCAAAATATTGCTTCAATTCATTTTTTTTTCTATGGTATCTGCCTTTGAACAAAGTTCAGTTAATGGTTTCATTTATTGATAAGCCAGTCAATTCTCAATTGTATTTTAATGTAAACCGTAACTTTTTGTTTTCACTTTCATTTAAATATTTTATTCAATTCATGTGAATTCAGAATTTGCAGCTGCAAGAAGGTATAGACAATATTGATAGGTATGTTTTTCGTATGCGTATATTTTTTTACGAAGCACTATTGAAAAGGTTACTAAAGTTCCACAGAAATAAAAACGGAAAACTGTTTCGTTCGTTCAATTTCGCTGAAATCAGTTTTTTGTTTTGTCATAGGTATTGCAAGCGGCGGGTGTCAGAGGGAGACAATATCAAAGACTTGATCTACACTATCGGAAAACATAACAAACTGCGAGAATAGATAAAACAACATCTAGTTATTACAGGTTCGGCCCTGCCTGCTCCTTCGGAAAAATGTAGGCGTGATACTGTGTTTATTATGTTTCTATTTTTTTATTATTTTTCTCAATGTTAGTTAGTTACTAGCTGACCCGCGCAACTTCGTCTGCGAGTGAGGATTAGTTTTTTATTAAATAAAAAGTAGCCTATGTTACTTCTAATACCTCCAAGAATATGCGTACAAAGTTTGATGATGATCGGTTGAGTAATTTTCGCGTGAAAGCGTAACAAACAAACTTACATTCACATTTATAATATTAACAATATGAAGGATAATTATAATTCAACCTTTTTTTTCGAGTTTGTCTATCTATTTAAGGAAGTACAAGCGAGTGTTTCAGAAAAGTGCGAGTGAGCGAGCGAGTGTTTCGAGTGTTTATTATTTATTATTAGATTATTGTTCTAACACAGTAGGTACTCAAACTTTTAAATTAGAGTAGATTCACAGCCAAGTGTCGTATTACCCAGTATTAACATTATTATTAGGTAGTTGAGGTCAAAGAGGCAGTCACTTCAGATTAAATATTGGTAGGTATTCACCTGCATCTGGGTAGACTGAGAGCCGACCCTAACATAGTTTGAAAAAGGCTAGACCAGTGATGATGATGAGTTTAAAATAATACTTTTTGAAACGTTACCGACTGTGAAACTGATTAAAAAATATCAATGCATGCCGTGGCAGCCTTTAAATTAAGGCTACACTATAAACTGTTAGATTCAACATGTTTTCTTAAATATATGTATTTTTGGTGTACGCTTTGTTGGTTGTCCTTACTTAACAAATAAAATAAATAAACCACTTTCATGCTTTCAGAAAATACAGGCATAATATGTATTAAATGGACTAGAACTTCATGAATGCACATCGTTTTAATTTAATACGGCCCTACTACCGGCAACACACAGTAAAAACCGACAAAAACAGAACCTTCTAAAGTACAATACATTACTCTTTTCAGTTAAAAGCTCACGCGCTTTTACTTAGTCAAACATATTTCTTGCTCTCTGGCTAAAACCCCAAAACCATTATAAAGAACTTGCAAGGGTTCAACAGCTGAGGCAAAGAAAAAAAAAACGGGAGCAGATAAAGCAAATTGCTAAGTAGATAATTTTTTATTTGAGTTTTTACAGAGTTTTTATGATTTAAGGGCGGTTAACCTTTGCGGACCTCATCATTAAGGCCTTGTGAGATGGATTATACCTACAGAGTAGGGAGACTAGAGGTTGATTGTGAAACTGGACGCGACAAACTACTATTTTTCTGAAGTTGGTTTTAAAACCTAGAACTTTATAATTATACGTTAATACAAATATCTGGATGATCGAGCATTACTCTTTCTTTTGTTAAACGACGTTTTCTTAAAATTAAACCTAGTTAAATCTATTTATCGCCCCCGAAAGCTCCTGCATACTAAGTTTCAAGAAAATCGTTGGAGCCGTATATAAAAAACTTATACAGGGTGTCCGGTAATTGATGGATGACCTTGAAATAGCTTATAGTAGAACCCTCGGATATTCAGAAAACAATGCAAAATAAAAACTATTAGTATAAGAACAAAAATCCGCAGATAAGAATGGAGGGCCACGTTACATTTTTTGTTTAATAATTTATTCTCCTTTTCTACAATAATAGCAATAATTCACTTTTTAAGGCTCATACAACTATTAAAAATAATTAATTAATAATTTATCCAATTTTTTAAAATAAATCATTGCATTAAAAAAAACGTACAATTACTAGTATTACTATGTATTTACTATCTATATAACAGAATAATTAGTGTGTAATATTAAAACATCAAAAATACCGATGAATTTCATTCATTTCTAGTCGTGGTGTTCAATAAAGTATCTAAAATAAGCCATTTTTTTATTTTATCTAAGGTACCACTTACATGATAATTTTTTTTCTAAATGGCCATAATTTCTACTATTAGCCATTGTTAGGTTATCCATTTATTACCGGACAGCCTGTATAGAAGAATTGCTCGTTTAAATTTATAAGATAGATTGGATATTTTAATGCTTTTTTCCTGTGTTACTGTGTTAAAATAATGAAAGGCATTAAATCGACTGCCTTGTTGGTGTAGTGGTCGCAATAGCGACAGCTGAACATGGGGTCTTAACCGAACTTGCCATTGACTATTGACTATTGTATTGGGTTTTTCCATCAAGATTTTTTGCACCAGACACGTTGTTTGATTTTTTCTCGGTTGATGGCATTAAGCTCACCCCCTACTACAGGGGACCCGGGGGGGGGGGTCCTGTTAGGGGACTTTAAACATAAATGGCGAAATGTAGGCCTAACCCTTCAATAATTACAGGCGTGATGTTCTGTTATAAAGGGCTTTGTGACTGGTGAAAAAATAAACAAAAGTCGTACAGACCAAAGGACATCTGTAGCCTACCTACCTAAGTCATACCTAAAGGGTGTAAAACACCTCTTAACAAACCCGAAAGGCAGTTGTTCTCCTTATCGTTACAATCATTTTTTGGTTTACACTATACCTGGGAACCGTCTATTTACGGAGATATTGGGGGTCAAACTTACAACTTTTTGACAAGTTTTTTTTAAACACAAGTTTTTATTGTACGATTTATACTTTAAGTACCTCTACTCCGTACTATTCAATACATTGAATAATCATCAGCACAATGTTTTAGATGCGCTACATTGAGTTATACCACAAAACGTACCAATAAAAAACGTTGGTTCCCAGCAATTTTTTTTGCGTAAGTAAATAGTTACTTAGTTTGATGTACAAAATCCTTGGTTGAGGGCTTTGTGATTAGGTGGTTTACACCCTGTATATTTATGATACCTACTTCTTTTTAATAACAAAATTGTACTTGTTCACAACTGTACGCTACATCGTAAGTATATTACAAACATAATCATTTAATGTCATCAGTTTACATAACCTCTATTTTCAGAACGTCATATTTTCGGATTATGGAATTAGTTTGTTTTTGTTTCATTTGCTGTAAACGTTTAGAACTTAATAGATAAATAGGTTCATATGCTCACGCCTTTAACCTTTAGGGACTAACCAGAAACAAAGCTCAAATGTTCCATTGAAATCACCCAAGTACATAATTATACAGGGTGTAAACCACCTCATCACAAAGCCGTTAACCAAGCATTCTGTTCATCAAACTAAGTAACTTTACGAAAAAATTATTGCTGGGAAACAACTTTTTTTTTGAGGTTATAAATCATATTTTGTGGTAGAACTCAATGTAACGCACTTAAAACATTGTGCTGATGGATAGATTGAATAGTACGGGGGTTGTGGAGGTGTTAAAAATTTAAATATTACAAAAACAACTTGTATTTAAAAAAAACCTTTTCAAAAAGTTGTAACGATGACCCCCCCATATCTCCGTAACTGGAAGGTTCCCAGGTATGGTGTAGAACAAAAAAAATGAATTAGAACTTAAACAGACCAGACTTTTTGTACATAGTTAAAACAAACTCAATTCAACGTTTTTCATCTCATAAAACTGTCAACTTGGTATTCGAAGCATTTTCTTAAGAATGCGTTAATGCATTTTTTCTCATAGGACGGAGAAAAGAGACGGACGTTGTGTTTATTTTAAGTACGTTCTAGATATACACGATCTGAATACGATACCACAATTTTAATTTGTTTGTTACTTCATTTTTATATTTTCTAGGAATAAATAATAACAGCCGCTTAGATCAATCCTCAGGTTAAGCCGCGCTTGCCTAGGTTGGTCTGTGGATGGGTGACCACAAGTTACCTATCGAGTTTCCTTCGTGCCTCTCGGTAGCGACTATAATTTTTAGATCTTTGACAGTTGTGTCCTTTCTTTGTTCGTCGTTTTGTTGACCTCCTTGAGTAAGTCGACATACACGATAACTGACAAATGCTTGCACTAGCTGGACAGGTCCACTCAAATCTATGTGGTTCTTTCTTCAAAAGACCATCTCAGACACCAATATCTGCTGATCCTCATGTGAATTGAGCAATACTATGTCTGGACTTCAAAAGAGACCTCTGAGTTTGTGTCGGCTGTTTCTTCTCAGAATAGTCAGGTACGAAACACCGGCCCCATCTAGTTTTAAAAATGACGTGTAAAAGTGTTTGTGCAACCTTAATTACAAAATAAACATCATTTATCATAGTTGTTACAGGTAATCAGTGCCTCGGAAGTATGACAACCAGTCTTACCAAAGACTATCATTTCACCCAGTGCTAACTGGGTTGTAGAGGTTAGATAGGCAGTCCCTCCATGTTGAATACAGATATACAGCTGCATTCGATTAGACTGATGCGAGGCAGATGATGATCTTCATATTACGACTCGAATGGCGTAGTGGTAGGAGCAAATGTTTGTGTGATGAGCATGAACATTTGTTTCCGAGTCATGAATGTTTGTATGTATAATAAATATGTATTTACTATGAACATATACTACATAATATATATTACAGAAAAGTATATATTATGTAGTATATCAACTATCTGGTGTCCACGACACAAGCCTTGCTTAGTGTGGCGCTAGATGGCGCTGTGTGTAAATGTCCAGCGATATTTATTTATTTTATTTATTTATTATCTAATTTTTTTAGAGAAGAACATGAAATGGCTGTTTTCGGGAGCAGGGTCGAAGCTAAAAGTTATTAACAGAAATTTATCACGTTTTCATTGAGCCAGTTAATATACCTCCTCATTACTTATCTAAATGAATACGCCAGCCAATCGCCATAATTATCCAGTACATAAAACGCACTAGTAAATCCCGAGCGACCGCTTTTATCAGCTGAAATTGGTTATTTAACGTAATTGTTATTGATATTATATACGACTATTTTTCATGTCTGCAGCTCAAAGAAGTTGTGTGGTAGATGAAATAATCTTATTATTGAAAGTCAATTAAAAACTGGGAGTAAGCTTATATAAATGAGCCCATTTGTTATAAAAGTTTTAGCTGTTGTTTTATTTCAAGTATGTAAATGTATCTCCATATATGGTGTTAAGATAAAACCATTTTCCCGTTTTCACGAATTCTATTTACAGGTACGTAAATAGGAAAACTTAAACGCATTCTCTTTTTAAAAGGTTTCCACAAAAGATAAGATAGCTATGTGTTTCAGGAAGTGCTGAAACTCCTTGCGATACATGCCTTGTTTTTATCAAGATCTTTCTTTACACTTTATCTAAAGAATATAGAAGAGCTTTTCAGCATGAATTGTTCAGCTCTACTACTATTTCAGTACAAACAAAGTGACGCTGACAGGCACCACTCTGTGCAGTAACACATCGAAACGGATTATTGGCATTAATATGCTCGCCATATTGCGACGTCTTAGCTGTCAAATCAAAGAAGTTTGGTAGCCGTACTGTTCAAGGGACAGTTGACAGATAGAGGTCATTGACGTTCCTATTCTTATTTTAAACGGCCTCGCATTACGTCGAGACCTAAATGGACTTGATACTAATTGTCTGATTGGTGCATGCCCCTATTCCAGAGCAGAGTACAACTTTGGATATCGATTTTAACTTATCCGATTTCATTCTAATCTCAATTCCAATCTAGTTTTAAAACGAGTTTCATGATCGAGTGTCGTTCTAGAATACGAACGTGAAACTTCTAGAAGATTTTAAAGACTTCGTTTCTGATGGATGGTTTTTCAAGACACTGTTAATCTCGTAGACTTGAAGAGTGTTACAAAAGATGGCCACGTGGATATATTTTGCTTGTTCTTGCAGGGAATGTTTTCGTCCATAATTGTAAAGGCGGACTCTCCAATTTCCTTAAAGAGGTTACCACAACGACTACGCCATTGGACTTGATCCATATCGCGTCTCATAAGGATCCTCCAGGATAACCCGTGCAGTCTCTTACAATGGCATATGTCTTTGCGGTCTTAAGTAAGTAGGCACACATAGGCAGTCAACCCTTTTAGCTTTTTTATCGTAGGAGCCTCCCGAGATAAAAGCCGCTAATATATTCCATGTTTTATTTCCATAGGCTGTTCTGAAATGAGGCTTGCGTAAACATAATCGTATGTTAAATTGGCATGACATAGAAGCCGCATGATGCCAAAATGCCAATAAAGCTTGATAATTCTAACGCGTCGTAGAGGAAATTCGCGGATGACATTCGTGGCCATCATGACCCGGCCCACTGTCATGTTAGCGTGTAAAATAGTGGTCGTATGTCTGTGCAAGTGAATTTGCGTTAACAACATGTCACAAGCATTGTTTTGGTACTTTAGAAGCTAAAACGTGCCACACGCTCGTCCAAATCGACCACTATCGGTTTTTATCAGAAATAAATTGAAGCGTAAAGTAACTACCTACTTTTTAAAGGAATTTCCGCTCAACTTGTGAGCGATAGTTATAAAAGCATAAAGAAGATCAAAACTATAAAAATGGAGTTTTAAATCGATTCAATAGAACGAGCGCGGTCAAAGCTAGTATAATGATAGAAATTAATTTTCCCCAATAACGAGCACGCTCGAACGAGATTTTTCACCGGTTTCAGCGCAGAGCACTCCGCTCCGGGCTAACAAATGGTACTTATCTGTCACGCTCGAGATAGGGGCGCTGACGAGTGTCGGGTGTCAAAGCTTGTCATCCCAACTACACTAGTACTTACGTTACACCTATCGCCCGTTCATCGCCATCCTGCTCTTTACAGTTTTGAACTTTACGAGGATTTATTTTAGACTTATTGCGGTGCTGTACCGCGTGTTACGACACATAACACGCTCCGTTATGTCATATCGAAAATAGATTTGTTTAGAGCGTCATTTTTGTCCCGTTATAGTTGTATGGAAATATGGAACCGATAGCGATTTGGACAAAGGATATGGTTTGCATTGTTGCGTTTCATTTGAATGAAATGCTTTGTGTGCTATTGTTAAGGCATTTTATATTTTCGATATTTCTCCTATATTCCACCTAAAATATTCAAATCAATCAATTTTATAATTTAATTGAAATCTGCGTTCATCAATCAAAGGGTTTTTTCTAATTAATGAAATAAGAAAATTACGAGTTTACAATTCAATCAGCCCGAACAGTAAACGTCTAACGGATATCGATTGCTAGAAACTTTGGTTAAATAGCGGATGAAAAGTTTGCCTCGCCGACCTGAACTGAATGGACGACGGACCGAGGATTCATTACCGTTCACGATCAGGTAACTAACTTTGATGAGCAAGATTAAATTTTAATTCATTAAAACGTAAGTTTGAATTCTTAATCTTAATGACAAAGTAGCACTCAACAAAATCAGATACTCACCTTCAGAAAGTTATGAAACTTTCAGGTAATTTCAATATCCATAGTTCCGTTCACACAAATATTGTTCAAATACACATCAAATCCGTGGTTCGTTATGCAATCAGCTCGCAAACAAATCAGCAAGTTTGCGAGTAAACACACTAGCTCGAACGTGGAGATCCGCGAGCCGAGTTAGGATGCGTCGGGAGCGCGGGTCGTGGCGGGTCGGGAGCGACCAGTGCGTCCCCACTCTCGGCGCCGACTGGAGCACAGATCTCGACGGAGTCTGCGTAATAGAACGGCATCCCTACAGATTGCTATATGGGAATAAACGCTAATAAATTACGAACATCGTATACGCGTAACGCGAACGGCACTGTGCTCTTGATTAGTTTGAAGTCAGCCGCTAATGTGCTAGACATGCACCGCACAGGCTTTTGAACATCACCACCGTTTAGTTTCCCGATAACTTGATACTTTTATGTTGGCTTTTTATTTTGTTCGGTGCTGTGGTAAATTACTGTCTCAGTATCGCCATTGAGTGCTGTTCTGAGCCGAGAAGCTGACATCTTATGATCCTTGGTAGTTTCATTATAAAGTTGCTGGTGCACTTTAAAAATAGGAAGCTTATGCTAGCTTTCTAGGCTACCTTTAGTAGGTTACTTACTTTAAGTTAACGTTAAAACATAATAACGGAACTTTTGATGCAAATTTTTTTATCTTTTTACAAGTAAAGGTACTACTTAATGCTTTTAAAGCACGCTTCTCTTTTTTATTTTAAATATTATGTACCTTCTGAAGCTCTTATGTGATAAACATGTAAATAAAATGTCTGATACGCGATTGTGGTTTCGTGTAGGCACATAGTTAGCAAGTTTCACAGCTGATTGATATTCCTTCTTCGTCTGAAGGGGTCAAGGGGTGCCGAAATACATAACTCTCTGGAAAAGATTGCTTTTGTGAGGGAAAAAACACGTGCTTATTTTATTGTTCTTTTTATTTCGTAGTGATTATGGAACATAAAAAAATCTTCAAAGGACGTTAATTTTCGAGGCGGCTCTTTTCATATATTTTTAGCTTACCCACTTTTATAAAGTTACTGGGACATTTTAAGGACAAAATAAAAAGGTAAGTATCAGTCATCGAAGGATTTATCAGCTGAAATAAATGTTTTCAAAATCAACTAACCTTTTAAATCGATTGATCATTATTATGACTAATTTAATTATGATTGAGACGTGAGTCAAAATTTTGACTAAAGTCAATTATCATCAATCATTAGTGACTACTGTGACTGTAGTGTCTGGTGGCTCATGACTTTATCACTAACGCTTCTTATGATTTGATGCTAGGCCAGAGGAATGGGGTCCCGTGTAGAAAAATATATATTCTCCCACCTACACTTGGCGAGCGCCGCACAAGGGTACCGTTTCCAAATAAAAATAAAAAAGACTGATGTTCATTTGTAAATCTGATTCATAAAAAGTTAATTCTTGTTATCGTACCATATACAGGGTGTAAACCACGTCATCACAAACCCGTTAACCAAGCATTCTGTACATCAAACTAAGTAACTTTACGAAAAAAATATTGCTGGGAAACAACTTTTTTTTTTGAGGTTATTAATCATGTTTTGCGGTAGAACTCAATGTAACGCACTTAAAATATTGTGCTGATGGATGGAGTTAATAGTACGGGGGTGATGGAGGTGTCAAAATCTTACAAAAAAAAATTGTCAAAAAGTTGTAATTTTGACCCCCCATATCTCCGTAACTAGAAGGTTCCCAGGTATGGTGTAGAACAAAAAAAATATCGCAATGATGGGGAGAACAAGTGCCTTTCGGCTTCGTGAAGAGGTATTTTATACCCTTTAGAAGATGTTTAGATAATATTATTTGATTATAATTTAATTAACAGAATATGTGACGACTGAAGTGAACTTAACGTTTTATGTAGCTGTTAGTATAACATTTTAATCATTGATTATCCAACCATGATTGTTTCAATAACACTGATTACTAATCAATTAGTAGTCACACGAACAAAATATAGGTAACTAACTAGTAATCAATCATGATTGACGTATTTAATCTTCAATCATTATTTAATAAAATTTTGGGCAACACTAGGTGAAATAGATGATCAACAGACCAAAAATACTGCAAAATAATTACACTATAAACTACATGTTAACAGGCATCAAATTCCGAACACATTCAAAGCCCTTGGCCTGTTGTTATTATTCCCATAACGTTAATTTAAATCTGGGATAACTGTTCTTATGAATGAGATGGCGTTTTGAAAAAACATTTGGGTTCATGTTTTTGTTTCATCTATTCTATTTTCATAATGCAAAACGGGTTATTTGCGTTGCTCTTCCGGCCAACGGCTGGCGGGAGCGGCGGCGGCAAGAGCTACGTGCGAGGGCAAATAAGAACTTTCTTTTTGCGCGTCTCTTGGTATTCGATTAAACTAATCGAAAAGGACTTTTATAAAGTTGTTCCGAAGAAGACAATGTTGCTGTTTCAGGGAATAAAGTTTCAGTTTTCTTACGATGACGTTATGTGTGACATCAACACTGAATTTTAGTGCAGCACTAACATACAAGTACAACTTACCGTCAAAAATAACTAGGTATTGATTTTCTCATATAGTTAAAAAACCGTTTAAATAAACGTCTTAAACGAAGTCATTTTTCAGCAGATTCTAGCGTTTCTAGTCACGATAATTCAAAATAGATTTACCGAAACACCAAATTCAATAAATCGATTTGATAAGTCAATCACGCAATTCTCGTCATTGGCCGACCTACCTACATCTGAGACATATGAATGAACAAAGTTATCATTCATAATGTCAGATGTATGTAGGTACTTAATATACATCATAATAAAAATGCCCCTAAGTTAGTTTTCTCTTTTGAACTATACCACTTGCCAAGTTAGTGTTTTAGCGATGTACTAAAACATCAAATTCAAGACACAATAAACGGTTTAAGACATTTATTTCTCAAAAAGAATACAATTCACTTTATATCTATACTAATATTATAAAGCGGAAGAGTTTGTTTGTTTGTTTGTTTGTTTGAACGCGCTAATCTCAGGAAGTACTGGTTCGAATTGAAAAATTCTTTTTGTGTTGGATAGTCCATTTATCGAGGAAGGCTATAGGCTATACAACATTACGCTATGACCAATAGGCGCGGAGCAGCAATAAGAAATGTTGCAAAAACGGGGGAAATTTTATTCCCTTTGTGAGCTCTCTCTTAAGTGACGCAGACGAAGTTGCGTGGGTCAGCTAGTGAGAAATACCAAAACCTAAATAAAAGAATTACTTATAAAAAAGAACGTAGGTAGGTACTTGTAAATAAATAAGTTGAGTAGTAGACACTGGTCACACAATTTTACATTATTGTGGGTAAAAGAAAAAAGTAAGTTACTATTACATATCGATTCTTGAAGGCAAGTCATATGCCGCATGCAGTCGCAAATTAAACTATTTATATTAGCTGTAATGTTTCGGAAATACATATTGAATATCCTAGTTAATTTTATATTTAGCAAATTAGTAAATAATGACAATTGATGAAGATATATATTAAATTGGTATAGTAGATTAAATTTAAATTTAAAACCTAGAGAAATCTTTTAAGATGTGATGCTTTATGGTTTTTTTGTATAAAGTAAAGGACTGTATCCCTTTAATGTCATTAGGCAATTTATTATACAACTCTGCTCCTTCGTATAGTATATTTTCCTAAAGGTTCTACAAACCGACCAGACTATCACGCCATACCCCAAACTATCCGTAGATTGGTTAAATCCAAAACAGAACGTCATTTGCTGACGCATCGTCGAGCATACGAGTATAACTGGGAATATGAATGAACCCTTTGACTCCAGCATTAGCTTCGTTACCTCAGCGGAGTAAGCTCGGGTCTCAGTCAGTTGTTTTATTCATGGTGTACGGTTTAAATGCGCAGTTCTGACGGACATATTCAACTATTTTGACGTCACATGAAATCATGCATGTTATCGTTGGAGGGTTAGGCAGCATTTATAGCCCATAGGCATTTTTACGACGTGTTATTTTTTTTTTTTGCGTTACGATAGTTATATTTAATAAAAGCTTCATGGTTATGGAGTAGTAAGTTAATCAAATTATAAATCTAAAATCTCCCAGAATGTAAAAAGTTGATTGAAGGTCAAAAACATTGAAAAGTTATGGCTAAAGCTATTTCAGTGATCTTTAACATTTTTTAACCGACTTCTAAAAAAGGAGGAGGTTCTCAATTCGGATGTTTTTTTTTTTTTTTTTTTATGTTTGTTCGGGCATAACTCCGTCGCTTGCCAACCGATTTGAAAAATTCTTTTTTTGTTGGAAAGGGTATTCTTCCCAAATGGTCCCATAATCGCCAAGTCTGGTTCTGATGATGGAATCTTGGCGAAATCGAGGGATCTCTTCAAATTTTATATGAAAACGTGTTGCGATTTTGGTATTTTCTACAACAAGTAAAGCATTTGCGTTTGATAAGAACCATTCTACCATCAGATCTGATGATGAAGCCAAGAGTCATGGAACTCCATAATGAGACAATGTATCCTAGTCGTGTTTGGGCTTGTTTTAATTGTAACGGTATGCACTTTCCATGTATCAAGCACATGTGAACCACTAAAAAGTGAAAAATAAAAACTTTTTTGCAAAAAATAAAACCGACTTCAAAAAAAAACAAAAAAGTGAAAAATAACTTTAGCTTCTGAAGTCGGTGACAAAACAACTAAAGCAATCAAACAAAGGTAAAGTTTTTTTTTGCCCAATTTAATGGTAATCCAGACTTAAGGTTTTATCATGAATTCATACAGACAAATAAAGCTTTACATTTTAATATTTGAATATTCCACCAAGTAAAATAGTCTTTGGATGGCCCAATTTTCACGTAAGTGTACAATCAGTTCATTAAATAGTATCGAAACATTTTACTGCACATATTTGTTATTTTACAAGAACAATCAGTGCTAATTATTAATAATATGCAAACGAAGCAGACAGGCGGGGCAGGTGTGCCTGAGCACTATTAAAACTGTGCACTCGCCAACCGCAATGGAACAAGAATGTCATGAGCGAAACTTCGAGAGTTCCGTTCTAATGAAACTGCTTAGCAGAAATAGACGACCGACTTTGTTGTTTTTAGTTAAGTTTTCAATAGCACCCTGGTAAAACTTATTTTTATAGTTATGAATATTTTTCTAAAATAATGTTCATTCATGACATAACAGTATTGTCTCTCATAACAAGTCAACCTTGGTTGAAAGGTTGTCTTTAAAAGATCGCTTTCGGCGATAAGACCGCCCATTGTGTCACCACTTGTAAAATATTTAAGATTGCTGAATTTATATTTTTATGGTGTACATAATAAAGAGTACTCTATTCTATTCTATTCTATTCCATTTTAACATATTATATTTTTTCACTTTAACAGAAACTTGTGAAGTTAGTAACATACAGAGTGTAAATCACCTCATCACAAAGCCGTCAACCAAGCATTCTGTACATCAAACTAAGTAACTTTAAGCAAATATTATTGCTGGGAAACAACTTTTTTTATGGGTGAAAAATTACGTTTTGTGGTAAGACTCAATGTAACGCACTCAAAACATTGTGTTATTAATGCATTGAATAGTACGGGGTTCGTGGAGGTACTTTTAGTAAAAATATTGCAATAAGAACTTGTAAAAAAGATCAAAAAGTTGTTTGTTTGACCCCCAATATCTCCATAACTAGAAGGTTCCCAGGTACGGTGTAAAACAAAAAAAAGATCGGAATGGCGAGGAGAACAGTGCTTTTCGGTATTGTTAAGAGGTGTTTTACACTCTTTATAGTATTGAACAGCTATTTACACCTCAGTGACACCGACGTGAAAACAAATTAAAATATATGAAAAACAGTAAAATAACAACAGCGGTAAGTGTCAGTGATCGATCCACATCATATTAGTCATCAGCTTACTGCGGTAACGGTTCTTTCGATCCTGGATTCCCATCACCCAGCTGACCGAGCTTTTTTTTGTTCTGTTAAGTAACTATCGGCTACCTGGCCTGATCGAGAATAGATCGAAAATTATTTCATGATGTTCCCATGGGGTAAAAAATCGTTCAAAACTATCTGTGTGATAAATACTCGCATCGTCGAAATCCAATAAGCCATTTGTTGTTAAAACTTAACAAGAGATTCGACCCAACTAGCACACTAGTGGAAATAGCAGCCTATTTTGCAACTGTTAGCTGTACAGTAGCGCTTAAGGGGTTCAGAAAGTGGTTTTAAGTTCTACTATTTGCTTCCGTAACTGCTCATGGCTGTAAATATCACTAGGGGTAGCAGACAGTGAACCAAATGCCACTCTAGGCTTTATAAAAGTTCATGTTGCAACCCATTTACCGTCTATAGCTTTAAAAGAGAATTAAAACATGTATGTTAAAGCTGCTAAAAAGCCGCTATTGCCGCTGCTGTACGCTTCCGAACTGCACAAATACTTTAATTGGAGACTTTTTTAACGGAACTGTTTAAAATATATATTTATCACTGCTCTGCTACAGAAAGTTTCATTGCAGAAATTATTTGTACTTTTGCGCAAACATAAGTAGTAATTTGATCGACTGTTTTGCTAATAGCGACATTAAGCCTTCACAATCAATCAATGGACACGTATTTTTTGTTTTTGTAAATCAATATTAATAACATAGATAAAACGCATCAAAACTCGAGAGTGGGGGCTCGTGACGTCAGAACTCACTAAGAATGATACCAAACAGTGACGTATTGGGAATTTTAAGAGCGTCGTATCTTCGTCAATTTTTGTTTTTGTGACAAAAGAAAAAAATTGGGTCAAATATTTTTTGATAATCTAAGTGGCGGACTACTTAGATTTTTTCAGTTAATAAGCCTATTAGTGATAACGGACCAGTTACAGAGAAAAAGTAAGTTTTTGTTTGGTGTGGCATGTTATAAAAATTAAGTTAAATTATTTTTTAGTTTCTTTGTTCGGCCAATGTAACACTCCATGTTTTCCCACGTAGATGGACAGATGCAAAGTTCTTGTTGATTTTGTTGTTCATTATAAGTTTGAATGATAGTAAAAGGCATTCTGAAAACATGGTAAGACATAGTTAGGGTTAAACAATTGAAAAAGTGAAAAATATAGAAGCAGCTACAAACGGTTATCATCGGTCATCGTATTTTAGGTATTCAACGTGTTCTACAGATCTCTAAACAAATAACCATTCGTGTGGTGCGATACCTGCAATAAGTACGAAATAAAAGTAAAACAGGTATTACTTGGACCTTCAGAAGATTGAAACTTAACGCTTTGACGCGCAGAGAGGAAGCATTAAGGTTGAAGTTGCAAGTTAAGCTTGCTTCTCATAGACGCCTTGTTTACAAGACAGTTCTTTATCATTACTTGAGAAATTTATAGGTTTTTATCTCAATTTGTAGTAACTAAATATAGAACCAGCAACTTACTAAATACAAATGTAGTCAATTATGTGATTTCAATATCGTGTAGGTTTGTGATGTAATATGATTTATATAATAATATTTTTCATATTTTACGATATTCTAAGGTAATTATTGAGGCGCGTTAAAAATACTCCAATAATATAAAATATATACATGAACTGACCTGCGTTTTTAGCCACTTGCATATAATACCAAATATAGCTCAAAAACACTATACCTTCACTTATTATTTATATTTGTATTTAGTAATGTCTGACTCAGGAACAACAGATGTATTTTAATAAATGAGAGATAGCTAGGTGAATGATCAGTGATCCTTTATTCGTTTAGTTAAACCTGTCATTCATTCAATATGCGCTACAAGAGCTTTAGTGTGGTGTTAATTACTAGTTGCAGCTGCTGTAGCGCTTGTAGGCCACTATTATGAAGTTGTAACGGAACTGTAGGTTGCAAAAAGTTGTGCCCCTTTGGCTGCAAAGCGGCTACATAAGGCCTTTGGGAATAATGCCGATTAGCTCCAAAGCTCTTAAGCAACTAGTTTGTGCTACTTGGGTCACTTTTGCATTAACCTCCATCTTTCCTCTCGCAGGTCTGCTAGAAAAGACTTTTATGAAATAAACAGTACCTTGGTGCTCTTCTATCTTAATGTAATGTCCTGTTAAGTATTTTTGTGCATAAATAAATAAATACCAATATGTCATGATGATGATGACCTTTGGAAGCATCGATATGCATACTAACTTGATAACTTGTACCATACACTATACGAAGATAAAAAATAAATATTACGCAAGTAACATACAAACAGCTAAGGTCAACAACTACATAATACAACATTCATAATGATCCTAACATTCCTGACACGACCCATCCTAACACATCAATCCATTGGTTGTGTTCCGCAATTCTCGCCTAAAAATAGATCACCTCATTTCTTCACGGGAAGTCGTGGGTGTTGTAAGAAACAAATAAAAATATCATAACTGTATTGTGATATGTTATGGACACTTTGTTTGTAAAGATGGAGATAAAGGTACATGCACATATAAGTCAGGTCACATTCAGATCACGGTCGAATATTTCAAGTCACCGATTATCATCATGTCCCTAGTCTTTTCCCAACTATGTTGGGGTCGGCTTCCAGTCTAATCGGATTCAACTGAATACAAGTATTTTAAATAGAGCGACTGCCTATCTGATTTTTTTTTTTTGTTTTTTTGTTTTGGCAGGAGTGGGAAATCCCCGCGGACACCTCGACTATCGCACAGGAATTTCTCTTGTGCAACAGTCGAGATAGTGCCGGACTCGAACCGGCTAAAACCACACTCCTGCCCCACCAGTGTCCCTCTGACGTGGGAATCAGAGCCCTTGTGTACAATATTTCTTAACTTATTTTGCGGCTGACTTTTAAAAAGGCCGAAGAGACCACTCTTTGTGCGATTATTTAAAACTATTTATTTTGTGTATACTGTTTTTAACTCTATTAATTTATGTTTATGGTTTCCTTTATTTATTTGCGTATAATTACTATTGTTTTGCTATATTCTACTATTTATCTATTATTTAATAAAGCTTCTTTATCGTATTTGTTGCAATATGAAAATTCCTTACGTTTTAAAAACATTTTAGATACTTTTTACAATATTCTAAAAGTTCTACCCCATTAATTCTGCCTTCATGTTTCGTTAAATTTGCGTTTCTGGGTTTACTTTTATATATCAACACTTTATATATTAAGTATATAATTATATATAATAGTTTACGACACCATTAATAAGCGCACGTTTTAGAAACATACTTTTAACCAATCCGACACAACTTGTCGATTCCACTAAAGTTGACTTAAAAACTAGCATAATTCTAGCCACTTTCTCACGAAAGTGACTCCAATTACCCCCATCCATTAAGCCAACCCTAGTGGTTCGCTCAATGCGTCTGCAATCTGGTTATGTCAGACTGGCCATCTCTGGATACGCGGAAGTGGGCGCATCGACAACTTTAGCAATACGCTATGGTTGCTCGTGCGAATGCGTCCCACTTCCTGCGTATCGGGCATTCTTTGCTGAACGCATTGTGCGAGTGTTCCCCGAGCTTGGCTCTGGTGCAGTTCACGCACGCCGCTGCTTCGCCAAGATCTTTAACTGGGCCATGGTCCACCCTATGATGTGGACCGCCGCAGTGGCTGCACAGATCAACCGTCTCCGTGCAGAGACGTTTTCCGTGACCATATGCAAGGCAGCGCGTGCACTGCACCAGAGGCGTCTGGTCTTCGACGCGCACTCTCTGGAGGTCAATACGCAGTTTGACTCCTTCAAGTGCCCGCCTCCAGATAGCAGGGGAAACACTCAGCACAATGCTGTTTACGTGAGGATTCCGGGATTTCTTTCGAAATTTAATAGAGACCTTTTGTTCCTCGTCGCCGAGGCCGTCAAATAACTCCCGGTTCTGATTCCTAAGGGCTCGCAACACGTCTTCGTCGCTGTGGATCAGCAACACGTCCCTAAGAATCAGAAGCGGGTCTCTGTTTTTCACTTCCTCGACGACGAGGTTCTCTCCAGCCGCTTCTAATCGCAACTTGAGTTTGCGTCTCTCCTCCTTTGTTTTGCACCCCATAACCACCTTTTGGTCTTTGGCCTTTCTTACTCTCTCTACGCGCACCCAGCCCTCCTTCGCGTCCACCGCTTTTCGCACTCTTTCGAGGATTTCGGCCCCCGTATCCATTTCCTGTGTTGAGGTGACAACCACAGAGTGCAGCGTCGTTCGCTCCGGGGACAGCGCCCCGGTATGGCACTTACTGACGGCCGCTACACTCGCGTAGGTTGTCTCCTCCACACTCTCTTTGCTGGCCAGACTGTCTCGGAGCCTGTCGAGTTTCTCGGAGTTTTCTTTTAACTCCGAGATGTGCTCCTTCATGGTCTTCAGGAGCTCAGTCTGGCCAGCGAGAACGTCCATAGAAATGGGTTGAGGGCCGAAGTCAGCGGTGGGCGCGGGTTCCGGTACGGCAATGGGTGCGGTAGGGGCCTTGTCACGCTCGGACTCCTTCACCAGCTCAAAAAGCCTGTTTATGGCCTCTAGCACCGCAGTCTTGATGTCGGTCCTGAGGTTGCGAGAGTTGCCTAAATTAAGCTTGGCCTTATTCAGGCAAGCTCTCGCCTCGTCAGTGCGACTGCGGTACCTCGCCTCAGTCTTCTTGAGTGGTGCTGGAGCATCAACAGGAGCGCGGCACGTCCCCGGAGTAGCAGGGCCCGCCCGCGAGGCGGAAGGAGTGTTGTCTCCGAAGGAGATTCTCCTCCTCGCGTTTGCAGACGAATCGCCCGCCTTCCCCGGTGATCGCGTCGAGCCCCCGGAGCCTAACGTCCTTAAGGTAGCGGATGGGGTGCGGAACATATTGTTCTCGAGCGGCATCTAATAAAATAAAATACAGACGAACCCCTGTAAAGTGGGGGCCCGGTCAACAATAGCCGCTCGGGAGGAGAGACCGGTGAATATGTTAGGGCTCACTGGACTAGATTCTGCTGTGTCCCTGTAAAGGGGGGTACACAGGAGATAATAAATGAAAATCGGTTAAAATATAAATACAATAAATAATTAAATCGTCAAAAAAATAAGTAAGCCTACAGACTCGGTCAAATTAACTTAAAATGTCAAAATAACACTTAAAAACCCTATTAACAATAATTCCAGAGAAAATTGCGATACAAAATATTTTGCCGAAGTCCCACGTTTACCTTCCTAATACCAGAGGGCAGGTGGGTGGGCAAAATTTTTTCGAGCTAGGGGCGCGTGCGCGGTGTCCAGAGACGCGTCTCCGCGCGGGCTAGCGAATTATGGAATAAAACTTGTTAGGTCCCGAACAAAAATTTTGAGTTTTGGTCAAAAAACCAGTTTTCGAAAGAAAAAATTTGGAATTTCACCCCACAACCTGGAGACCGGGACACGGAACGCGGACCAGAATTCAGGGAAGAAGGGTGAGTACTATTACAACTATAATCTAAATTGAAATGTAAAAGAAAATTTGGAAAAACAATTAATTTTGAGGAATTTCTCTAAAAATAAGGGATGGAGTCCAGACGCGCGTGTAAACTGCGCACGTTATGGTCAATACGTAGGCGGTGGCCTAGTTAAGTCTGAAAACAATGAAAACAGATTGAAAATCGCACGTCTGGAAAAGAAAATATGGACTGCACAACCCAGTTAGTACTGGATAATACGATACCCCTTAGTAAGACTGGTTGTCAGACTGGTGACTAGTGTAAACCCATCCACACACTAACCTAGGCAAGCGCAGTTTAACCTGAAGGTTGATCCGAGTAGCTGTTATTATTTAGTCACGAGCTCCTCAAGTCACCGATCACTCATGCCAAAAAAAAAAAATTGTGGAAGTCGAGTAGTCTATTAATTTCTATTTTACATCTGATTTTACAATATTGTGAAACACACAGATAACTTTATTCTCGTAACAATAAGGTTTGCTTTGGAATTGCTGATGTTAAAAGTTAAAAGCTACATCTTGTTTGCATATCTTCTTAACACCATCCGAAATATGTGTAACCGAACCATCAAAATAATTTCTTACAAACTTCACGCTTTTTTTTCATCACTAGCGGACGTCATGCGGTTTCATTCGCTTATTTCCCGTTCCCGTGGGGAGTACGGGGATTAAATATAGCCTATGTTAATTGTTGATAATGTAGCTATCCATTGCTGAAAGAAGTTTTCAAATCGGTTCTGTAGTTTTTAAGTTTATTCGTTACATACATTAATTCAAAAATACAATGCTTTCCATTTTGTAATAGTAGTATAGATATAGTATCGTGACTGTTAGAAGGACTGGAGGAAGGGTTTTGCCCAGCAGTGGGACAGTATAGGCTAGCTACTGAAAGCCGACGACTGCTGGACATCTCAGAAGCATCGTTACGTTGATCGGTTCAGTGATTTTCTCATCCAGTGGGTTCCCGCAGCCTTCATCAGGTCATAGCCGTTTCACCTTCAGTGAAGCCTTCGAACTGTTCGTCCCCAGTAGCAATTCTGTGAACAATGTGTCCTGCCCACAGCCACTTAAGTTCGGCAATTCTCCTGTAAAAACCTTTTCATCACAACCCATAAAAATACTTAAGCACACCCACAATCCATAAGTATTTTATATCCACATTTTGTTTTATAACATTATTCGTACGAATACATTCTGTACTGTTTCAGGGCTACGTACCTTCGGCAATATCGGTACAAACTTATGTCCTCTATAACTTGAGTCATCTCTAGGGAAATAAGAACGGCAGGAAATACGCTTGAGAACTCGCACAAAATATGTCGCCATATTTTATTACTTACGTTATTCATGAAACTTTAATAGTAAAACGTTTATCTCTTGATGGGTAATAGAAATTGGAGGGGCTACGTAATGTGCAATTTCTATTGACATGAGTTCCATCCGGGGATTGGTGACCAACCTTTTCTTTACGAGACCTCAAACATTAGGGTGTAAATAGACTCTGAAAGAAAGCCGAAAGGCATTTCTTCTCCGAGTCATTCGTGTGCAATATTTTTAGGGTTCCGTAGCCAAGTGGCAAAAAACGGAACCCTTATGGATTCTTTTCCTATTTTAGTCAACTTGCGGCATATGCCAAATAAATATGTTTTCTTTTTTTTCTTGCTTTCTTTCATAACTGTCTGTCTGTCTGTCCGTCCGTATGTCACAGCCACTCTTTTCCAAAATTATAAGAACTATGCTGTTGACCTTGGTGAATACATTTATTCTGTGAAAGGCTTTAAGATTTTCACACAAAAATAGAAAAAAAATTAAAAATTTTGGAGGTACTTAGAAAAGAAACTCATTTTTTTTTCATAAAACTCGTACGTGTGGATTATTTATGGATAGGTATTCCAAAATGATATTGATGTTTCTAATATAATATTTTTCTATAACTACTGAATATAGGTATAGTTTGCGCGAGAGACACTTCCCAAGTGCTAAAATCAGTCTGTCCCCCCCCTATAACTTCTAAAATAAGAGAATGATACAACTAAAAAATATATAAGATGTACATTACCATTGTAAACTACCACCGAAAATTGGAAGATCTAGTAGTTTTTTTTTAATACGTCATAAATCGTAAACCGCAATTATTTTACCTTTCATTCAATGATCTAACTTTTACATTATGTTACTTGCTGCTACGGAACCGAGCCCGACTAACACTTGGCCTTTTTTTTGTTCTGGACCTGGTAACCTACTGTAGTTACGGAGATATTGCAGGTCAAAGTACCAGTGTTTTTTTTTCAAATACTTGTTTTAAGGTCATGACTTTACTTTAAATACCTCCTGAACCCGATAACTACGTTAAAAACGTCCATAAAAACAATTTATTGAGTGCGTTACATTGAGTTTTAACGTAAAACGTGATGTTTCACCCCAAAAAAGTAAGTCGTTTCCCAGGTATATTTTGACGTGACAACGTCTAATAAGTCGATGAACGCCGCCGGCTGCACGCACGAAAAGTGTCCCGTTACGCTCATTGTAACGTTACGATCGGAGCGTATGTATGCAATAATTTTATCAATGTCTTTTATGACGTTGTCACGTCAAACTATTGTCCGTAAACCGACTTTACAGACAACTATTTTTTTTTGCATAGAGTTAGTTTATGTAAGTACAGAATGCTTGGTTGACGGCTTCGTTAAGAGTCTGTTTACACTCTGTGTAAAGGTGCCCTCGGTCAAGTCACCTGCAGATTATAAAACAGTCTGTACTCATAGTCTCATAGCCTGGAAGCCTATAACAACCAGATATATCGAGAGGTTTCGTATTCCCCAGTTATAGATTGCCGACTCAACATAGCTAGGAAAAGACTAGACAGATGATGATGTGATGGTTAATAGAAATTGCCTATTATAATATGTATTAGTGAGTGAGCTCTTGGAGCGTAACCACGTGACCTATTAATTGAAGCGCTATTATCCTTCGTAGTAGGGTATTGCAGTAATTATAATGAAAGCGAATTTGGGATTGGGATTAATCCTATTGCTAATATGAATTTAATGTGATGAATATTTATTGAGCATTCCGCCTTCGTTTTAACGTAGACTGAACTTACGGAAGATATTATTTGCGTTGCTGTACTTTTAGCTTTTGATATTAGTTTATGTCTGTGCTAGTCTTGGATGCAATATTGACATTTCCTATGTCACACACACATGTGTGTACAGGAACGACATTTTAATTATCAAGAATCTTTATTCAAACCATTCCATATTCTAAAAAAAATTATAAGCGTCCTTATATCATTTTTGCCGAATATGTTTAAAATAGGTACAACGAAATATTCACAAACAATAATCAAACCATTGATAAGACGTTAATCATTGTTTTTCTTTGTTTTTGTTTAGCCTATTCTGTCCAAAAATGCTGGACAAAGGATTCCCCCATTCCTCGTGTCGTTGTTTTCACTTCACAAGCCAATCACACAACGTACTTGTGCATCTTAACATAATAAACGATAATAACAAATAAACGTACATATTAACCTGCATCGATTAGCAGTAGGTACAACAAAAACACCAAGACATTTCTCGTCCAACTCAAGCATAAAAACAACCCAGAGTGTCTTCTTCAACAAGAACTACCAATAGACTGTTCATTTTAAAGTGTTTGACGTCGTTTACTTCGCGTAAATATTAGCCTCAATCTTGAAAAGAGGTTAATAAGCTGTTGCGGAGGAAATGAAACGAGAAAGCACGTGAATGTAGGAAGGTCCTCGTGCAACAAACTCTAGTAATTGAGTGCGCCGTGCCCGGATGTTTGTGCAGCCAGCAAGAACTTTTTATCAGCGACGATTGGCGCACCAGTGTCGTATACCTAACTGCACTAATACTACCAGTACCCACAACTACGTACAACTTTACAAAAACTTATATAAGAACCACTGAGAATGTTCTCGTGAATGGTCTTTACCGCATACAATGGGGTAATACTGCTTCGCTTCATTGAATAAGTTTAATAAGATTTCACAACGCCTGCTGAGGTACACCTGTATTTTCCTGTTACACTGCTGAGTGGTAGAAAAGTTTGGAAGAAGAAATTAGGTGAAGTGACATTCGTATTGATGATATTGCAGATTTGGAAGTAAAATGTACAGAAAATCCTATATTTTTATATGATACACAAAAACGGATGGATAGACCTCTTGTTAACAGAAATATCTCCTAGATCGGTAACAAATGGTGGCGATTCGGCAGTGAAGTGGGTCAATATCACTTAATCAAACCCAGTGTCGTATCGTTCAGCTAAAAGTCCTGTTCCATCACTATCTGAAGCCGTATTTTATCCAAGAACGCAACCGAACAATAATATCCGGAGGCTGATTTTTAGCCGACGAAAACGCACCACAATGCACACAAGCCGCAAATAGAGAAGAACGTACAAAAAGTGTTGCCGTTCCACGTGCTGACCGATTGTTGGAGACAGGAAACGTCAAGCGGAACAATTCGGAACGAGAATCCGTCGGTGACCTACTTTTAGTCGGCGCAATCGTTGGCCGATACGATCTGACCAACAAAAGTGCACTAAACCATCGCCCAATAGTGACAAGTAGCTAACTCATCGTTTATATGCAGCTTCCTGAAATGACTTTTACAACTTAGGTAGCTTTCTTCATTGGCTTGCTGCCAGGGTCTTCTTCTTTGATCATACTGTTAGCTAATAGATTCATAATATAAACTTTGATCCACAAAGTTTTCTCGTCTTCGTTAGCCTTGAATTTTGTGACTTGTTCACCGTTTCTCCCGGATGCATCCATTTTCTCAGAATTCTCAGAACGATTACCTCCAAACTCAACTATGAAAGTTTTTCGGGTCCGGCTAGTAACGGCTCGCTCACAACAACAAGCGGTGCGACTCGCGATGCGACATTTGTATCAAGCGATACGAGTGGGTGTCGTATAAAAATAATAATATAAAGTATTTTATGTACGATCGAACAGTTACAGTTCAACCCAAAAATTACATTGTAAAATGTTAACCAAATATAGCTTGTTCCATCGTACATATTAAACCAGGTTTTAAACCATCTGTGTGTCAATACTCTTCTAAAAACGTTCAGTAGCTTATGGGTTAAAGAGTAACAAATATCCATCTTCCATCATCACAAACAATTCGCTTTATGATAGTAGTGAGGGGAATTAAGAGGTCGTGGCTAAATAATAACAGCCGCTCGTGACGATCTACTGGCTAAGCTGTGCTTCGGTTGGTTCGTGTATGGGTTGTCAATCGTTGCATACCCAGTTTACTCTCGTGCATCTTTGAGAGTCGTTACAGGTAGTGATGGGACCGAAAGTCTTACTGACAACCAGTGTTACTAAGGGGTATCGTACTCCGGGGTCGCGGGCCTGTTCGAAAGAGATACCGCGGCCCCGGAACGTAAAAGGTGAGGAAGGAACATGGATGGTTTTTAGTCAGTAAGAGTCTGACACTCCCTCCCGCTCCGCCCAGAGTGGGGGGGGGGGGTAATTTGATGATTTCCCATCCTTAAAAAAAAAAAAAAAAGGGGTATCGTACTACCTAGTACTAACTGGATTTTGGAGGTCAGATTGGCAGTCGCTCCATGTAAAATAGGGTCCGTGGCTTAGGCCCACAATGGTCGAGGTACCCGTGGCCGACGCCCCCAATTCGATTTATGAAATATCTTTTTTTTGTGCTCTTTCACTTAGTACAGTAAATGAGAAAAGTGTTTCACCATATTTATATTATTTATTTATAACTGATGGTAAGTAGACTAATAAACTAAGCCCCACAAAACCGTTGTCATGGTTTGAGGTATTGAGCTGCATCCAGGTGGACTAGACGACAACCCCAACATACTTGGGAAAAGGATTGACAGATAATGAATACGAGTAGTAAGTAGTAAGATAAGATTTGTATTCTCAGCAGTCACGTTTAGCTCGTGGCCAATCGGATAGTATTGTGTGTGTTCAAAGACCTTTAGTATTCACGTAGTACTTACGTAGTCACGTAAAGGTTACACTGTGAATATTTAAACTCATTCACCGACAAACCGTCACTCACCTCGCATCGTACGACTCCCGGAATCGGGCGATTGATCTCCCGGTAGTCACAACCACCCACTTTCTTGATGAAAATACATGATTGCCTGCCAAATTATATTTCCTTATGATATTTCAAGCATAAAATGGCGTCCGAGATAATCGTAATTCCATTATTATGGCTTTGTGTTCCCTTCAAAGTTGTTGACAGCCAATTTTCTGTTACTTATTAACTTACATTATATGACGGGACAGAAATAAACCATTATTTAATTTATTTCTAATGTAATGTTTAATTCCCAATGTAATGTGGCCCAAAAAGTCTGACAACTAGTTTTACCAAGGGGTATCGTATTACCCGGTACTAGCTGGGTTGTGCAGGTCAGATCAACAATAATAATAAATAAATATCGCTGGACATTAACACACAGCGCCAGCTAGTGCCACACTAAGCAAAGCTTGTATCGTGGACACTAGATAGTTGATATACTACATATATACTTCTTTGTTTGTAAATACATACTTATTATACATATAAACATCCATGACTCGGAAACAAATGTCCGTGCTCATCACAGAAACGTTTGCTCCTACCGGGATTTGAACCCAGGACCCTAAGAACGTAAGACAGCGTCACTACCACTACGCCAATCGGGTCGTCGCCAGATGGGCAGTCACTCCATGTAAAATACTGGTATTCAGCTGGATCCGGTTAAACTGGAAGCCGACCCCAACATTGTTGGGAAAAGGTCCGGCGGATGATGATGATGATGCAGCAATGCTTCTAATCCTTTATTTACCTAAGAAAGTTCTCTAAAAGTTCTTGACCGTAACCTGTAACTTTACTTCCAGGATCGACTTGATCCACGAAATAGTATATTAGATCCACGATCTCGTAACGATTTCTTATTTACCAATAACGAATCCCATTTGCAACAAATGATTAAATTGGCCCTAAAGCTCTTAGTGGGTTAACTCGATAAAATTCATTTTGAGATCCAAGTAGGAGGTGAGTATAAGTAGTTTTGTACGCCCTAAAAGCTTTTCGCTAGTACGAGTAAGTCGCGAATGGCCGCCACACTTGTACTATTCAATTACGTGTGTAATTAGATTCCACGGTTATTGTATACAGTAATTATGTACGAACAACCTTTGTTGTGTTTCTAATACCATTCATGCCTAATCAAACCAATACTGTAATGATATTGTTAACACATACCAATTGAAAGTGTTCAGTTTCAGAGTATCTGAGTACGCAGTTCATATAGACATTCAATAATTATTCTATTAGAAACAGTTTACGTTTGTCAATCTTTATTACTAGAAGGATGTAAGCAATTCTGCAGACAATTGATTCATTCCTCATTTATCTAATTCGAGTGAGTAAATGACTATGGTTAGGGCAGGTTAGGAGAGCAGAATATATATGTCAGCGTAAAATTGTCAAACGCGTTAGATTGTAATCTCTCTAGCGAGATTGTAAACTTTCGAAATATTGTCAACTGAACACACCGCTTACAATATAACGCATCTATTTTTCGGTAGATTGTAATCTATCTAAGTGAAACCGTTATATGTGAAATGCATGCGACGCAAGTCTCTGCCTCCATAATCGGGACTTGGGGCACATGCACGTTAGGTTAGTTAGGTTCCTTTAAACCCTGCAGACAGTAATAGGGGTGGTGAAGCTCCGTCGACTACGCTTTTTAGGGAATATAAAGTGTTTTTAGGTAAGGGTATATTAATCGGGATTTTTCAGGAATGGTACCTTATGTTTTCATGAGAGTGGTCCCATAGGGCAAGGGTGACCTTTACTTCCCTCTCTCTCCTGCACACCACGCGAGTTGACTTCCATCGCATACATTTCACAATATTACGGTTTCACTTCGTTGGATTATAATCTCCCGAAAAATCATGCGTAATATTGTAAGCAGTATGTTCGTTTGACAATCGTTCGAGAGTTTACAATCTCTCTCTCTAGTTATACAACGTGTAATGTTAAATGAGCAAAACTTCAGACACCCCAAATGATTTTTAATTCAATTGACCTAAAACTGAGACAAAAAAAAAAACATTAAAGAAAAATTAAGGGATTTTCTGGATGTGTTAATTAGTATCCCTCGTATGAGACAATTTATATTGGACGACAAACATTTGTGTTTGATTGTTTACCTATTTTGACGGGTTACAGACAGGGCCACATTTGTAATGAAGATTTTTTTGTTAAATGTGACCTATGTTAAAAAGTGGTTCAATTGATTCGGCTCGTGATTCTGATCAAACTATTTTCAGGTTTTGCGCATTTAACGTTACACGTTGTATATTACAATGTGACGCTGACATAAAGTGTGTAAAACCCCTCTTCACGAAGCCGAAAGGCACTTGTTCTCCCCATCATTGCGATCAATTTTTTTGTTCTACACCATACCTGGGAACCTTCTAGTTACGGAGATATGGGAGGTCAAAGTTACAACATTTTGACAACTTTTTTTTAAATACAAGTTTTTTTTGTAAGATTTTGACTTTTAACAGCTCCTCGACCCCCTACTATTCCATCCATCCATCATTACAATGTTTTAAGTGCGTTACATTGAGTTCTACCACAAAACGTGATTTATAACCTCAAAAAAAAAGTTGTTTCCCAGCAAAAATGTTTGCGTAAAGTTACTTAATTTGATGTACAGAATGCTTGGTTAACGGCTTTGTGATGAGGTGGTTTACACCCTGTATACATCGTTCAATGACGAAAAATACTACTACAAACATCGTCTACCTAGCTTCCCCTCAACTATTTTGGGGTCGGCTTCCAGTCTAACCGGATGTAGCTGAATAGCAGTATTTCACATGGAGCGACAACCTATCTGAATCTATAATATTATCCAATTAGTACTGGGTAATACGATACTAGTACCTATTGTATGCACGTCATCATGGTAGGAATGGTTGTCATACTTTCAGGCACCTGCATACCCGTAACCACTGTCAAAGATCTACAAATGACAGCCGGGACCAATTAAATGCAGAACGTAAAATATTAAAGCCATACATAGGCACTATGTCTACAGAAAAATGTGTTTGTTAAATTAATAAAGCTGAGTTCTACATTATTTTTCTAGGGAAACACAAAACAATACTTCTTTTGATTAGTTACATAAGCATTAGACTTATGAAAACAATCAAAACGTATCTCCTATTACGTTCAGTCCAACAACGTATAAGTAATTATCATAAGCTATTTCCATTCTGTGCACAAATTTAATTAAGAACATTATTTAAGAGCTGTCCGAGTTTGAGAAAACAGAAAAGTTATTTGTCGGAAAGCCCCAATTAAGGGCAAAGCTTTCTGGACTTAATCCAATAAACCTACTCATTTAGTGAACGGAATGAAAGGTAAATAATTTTAGGGAGTCCCGTCCCGCGGATTGCGCCACGGAGTTTTGTTTTCCAAACGAAGGGTTTGGGAATAGGAACATGTGTAAACTATTCGTGTACGAAACTTATTCGTGATATAACTAAACCTTTTAGTTAAACTGCGAACAATGTCTAAAGTTTACGACCGAGAATAGCTTTGCTTAAACATCGTTTCGTTTTATGTGATGTAGCGTTTAGCTCATCGATATTAAATAAATTAGTGGAAGAATAGAAATATCAAAAAGGTGTGCATATCTGTAACTACACAGGTTTTAAGCAAAGAGATAGTTTAATGCTGAATTGATTATGGCAACAATAATGCTCGATTTTAATTGACTATTCGATTTTTGGACTCCGTCGCCTTGGTTCAAAATGGAATGTTTACAATTGTAACTTACACTGTGTCCAACTAATCGATTTATTACACAAACCTCTTCATGATATTTTTCAACGTAACGTATAAAATTACAGCTACTGGGTTGAAGTACGTGTTAGTGTTTGTACTCGATTATTCACTGAAAACGAACACCTATTGAATAGTGCTCGAAATATTTTCAAGCGCTAAAGGTATACATTGGAATTGGAAGAATTTAATTAAAATAAAATGGTACAAAATATGCCGCGTAAGCTTTTTCATTTGTCAGGATCATCTCTTTACCTTACCGTCACACAAACTCACTCTCGCATTTATAATATAAAGGTAGGTTTGAACAAATATCAGAAAGCATTGTACTCGTAAATCTCTATTATTCTAACGTATACGAGCCGAGACAATGAGATCCGACGGAAAATTGAGGTCCCTAATATAACTGGAAGATCCGGTAAAGTGAAGTGGCAGTGGTCACGTAAGTCCCAGGCTCGCAGGACATACCGCAGGAATGGGTGAATATTCCGATGTTCGGGAAAATATTGGGACATATTTGAAGTGTTCTTGGAACAGGTAAACTGGCTTGGGGTAAGCCCAACTTCGATAAAATTGCACTTGTTAGTTTAGGAGGGATATAGATCTTCTTTCTTGCTTGAATTCATTTCTTTGCTGTGAATGTGTTTGTCATTGCTATTTGTATGTCATTCTATGGCGAACACCCTATTTGTAACACCTTTATGTACCATGTTTTTAAACAAATGAAATAATATTCCATTCTAAATCAGGACGAGCTGGACCGAACCAACGACCAGTCCACAGGCCCTGGATTGATAAATGTGGAAGTCTTGGGACGAGGCCTTTGCCCAGCGGTGAGAATAAAACTTCAACTTCTCTTTCTAGTCCTTTGGCTTTTCGATCACCTTTGGCAGTTCAGTCGAGCAATTACAATAGAATCTATCAAGCAATTAAAATAACAAAGAAACCATGTTAAAGACATACAAACTTAATCTTTGTTTCTAATCATTAACTGAAACGCTCTGTGGTAAACCTTAAATAATATCTTGCTAGTTTAACCGTGAATTAAGAACGGCAGCCGCTCAGTTAGTTTAGACGAACAAAGCGAGATTGCAGTAGAATAGACTAGGATTATGAAGATCTGATAGATATAATCATTTCATATCACTGTTGAAAAAGCAACCAACAAGTTAATAAATGGTCGTTAATTCTCATTAAATAATAAGGTCACGTAACTTTTTGTCACTATTTCTTATCTTTTGGGAATGATTCCCGGCCAAGAAAAAAAAGCTTCTTTTTAGTATAATGAATGATGGTCTTTCTCAAACAAAGCAAAATTATTTTTGTTCTACGTCTTCTCCGTCAATCAGAATTCCCAGTAGATCATCCCGTTGAATCAAAGTGCCTATCTGAAGCGAGTGCTCAATACATCACTTTCAGTTAGAACCTATTCGCCGATCTTGATGACCGATACAATTCTAGGGAGGGCTAAGATTTATCCGGTCTCTGGTGTAATTATAGTGTCGTTTTAAATTATTGTCCAGTCATTCATCTTAGCAGAAACGTTGCGGGAACTAAAGCCCCGGCATTTTTTTCCTAGAAATGCTCGGTATTATAGTCTGGTAGATTACAACAAGCCTGCCTGTTATAATTTCGTTTCCTTACATCAAAAGCGAATGATGTGTGCAAATAATATTTGTCTGTTCTATTAATTTAGGTGTGGTTTTGCGTAGAATAATCAGACTAACGTACCCACTTCTGGACCACAAGCCTCTTCTATGAGAGGGTATGGTCCATAATCCACCACGCTGCCCCATGTTATATGTCTTCAAATATTTGCTTTCTACACAATGTTTTTCCGTCAAATGTTTGACAGTAGTGGTGAAGAAATAAATAACACAAAGTAAATAGTATATTGCCAGTCTAGCTTTGGTTGATACCCATGACGTGCCACTCGTAAGTCAGTGCCATTATCACTTGGTCACCTCTGCTCATAGATTAGCAGCAGCTACCTGCCCTTGCCACATGTTACTTGAGGTCGGCGTAACGCGTTTTTTCTTCCATTCTCCCCTGTCTGTATTTACTTCTTTTTTTCATATCGTTCCTCACACAATCCATTCATCGTTTCCTTGGTCTTCCTCTACTTCTTCCATTCATCAATCACTCTTTTAGTCACATGCTTATTTTTCCTCCTCATAGATAGATAGATAGATAGATAAATCATTTATTTAGTGCACACAAAAGACAAAGCACAGTCCCAAAGTCATCACAATGTGTCCACACCAAGACAGTCCAATTCCTTTCAACATTTCTGTAAGTGGCGCATTTTTAAAACTTCCTCTATATTCGTTCCTTATTTTATCCACTCTCGTCACTGCTCATAGATTAACACTGATTTTAAAAAAGCGGCCAAGTGTAGGTAAGTCAGACTCGCCCATGAAGGGTACCGTAGCAGCAAGTAACATAATATAAAAGTTATTTTCTGTATTCTTGCGGTTTACGATTTGCGACGTTTTTAAAAAAAAATCTTACTGGATCTCGTTTAAACCAATTTTGAGTGGAAGTTATCAGTGGTTAGTTATTAGTGGTGAGTGTTAGTGTGTGTGGGGGTAGTTTTATCACCCCCACACACACATACACATATTTTACCACTTTGGAAGTGTCTTTCGCGCAAACTATTCAGTTTAGAAAAAAATGATATTAGAAACCTCAATATCATTTTGAAGACCTATTCATAGATACCCCACACGTATGGGTTTGATGAAAAAATTTCTTTGAGTTTCAGTTCTAAGTAGGGGAACCCCCAAAATCTAGTATTTTTTTTCTATTTTTGTATGAAAAACTTAATGTGGTTCACAGAAAACATCTACTTTCCAAGCTCCAACAGCATAGTTCTTATAGTTTCGGAAAATAGTGGCTGTGACATACGGACGGACAGACAGACAGGCAGACATGACGAATCCATAAGGGTTCCGTTTTTTGCCATTTGGCTACTTCCATTTACTACACAGTTTACCTTTATGTAAAAAGGCCTGGACTCCATAGCTGAATACACCACATATAGCCGCTAAACTGGTAAAAGGTGTTAGAATACCCACGCGATATAAGCGAATGAATAATAGCAACTAAGTTCACGAGATGGAAATACATTGATCAGTAAATGTGTGGAGTGCAACGCATAATAATGTTTCATCCTCTGCATTACTACATATCATTGTTTTATCGCGACCACAGTACTTACCTAGCGTGATAGTTGGCGCAATTTATTGCTTTTCATGAGTCCCGAGATACTTTGCGAATTCATCAGTATTTTTCGTGCAAGTTTAAATACATTTTCGAGCGGATTTCAGTTACAGTTCATATATTTTTGTGTGAGCTTTAAGAGGCCTGCGGAGCATGCGTAGTTCATACAAACGTAATACCAAAATAATTTGTAAATCAAACATAAATATGTTTTTAAGGTAGTGTGTAGTTATTTAGATTAGAATATCTATGTTCCCAAATGTAACTTATTTTTCTCATAACTCTTGTTTAAATCAGTGTATGAAAGACGCATGCTCCGCCGGCCCCTTAATAGAGATTATTAATACCTTAAAGTTTTAAAGTGGGTGTGTGTCCGCTTATTGGTGAAGTTCTAAAGGAAGACTCAAGCTGTGGCGAGAAAAAGTTAGCTTACTCAACTCATTTGTACCACTTGCCGAAAATGGAGACGAGTTGCCATGGCTGACCTGGAAGTATTTAAATTCACACTGGTTGGCCAAAGTAAGGATTCCGCATAGATGAGGATTCACAGACAGCTCTGCCTCTCTGGATGGGAAATCATCAAATAACTTCTCCCACTCTGGGCAGAGCGGGAGGGAGTGTCAAACTTTTACTGACTAAAACCCATCCATGTTCCTTCCTCGCCCTTTATGTTCCGGGGCCACGGTATCTCTTTCGCCCAGTCCCGCAACCCCGGCAGGCTTCGGCCCTTGGGGGCCCAGACAGCTCTGCCCTGGAGTGTTAATGTGATTTTTTATTCCACAAAAGATAGGGCATTGTATAACGCATTCTGGCTGGTTGGAGTAATCGGCCATCATGGCTCACGCACAATGGTCCACTTCAAGTACCTACTAAGCGCGGAAACCTAAACCCCCATGATGATGATGATTACGCGTTCTGCCTGTCCTGCTGTTTGCACATTACAAGATGGTAACACTAGCAACCCTACGCCCCATCTAACAACCCCAACGGTGGGGGCCATCATCGCATCACATCATCTCCAAGGCTTCTCATTGGTTCAAAATGATGTGATAGTTGTCGGCAGCCAATGAGAGGCCCACAATTCCGTCTTCGTAGTCGCCATTTCCTTTTTTTGAAATAAAATTATATACGCTATTGTTCCCGCACCCAACGCACCTCGAATTTTGTAAAGCTACTGAATTAAATCAAAATTACAATTTCCAAGAAGTCGCAAATTATTTATACGCCTCAAGACCTCACAAACACAAGATCTAACTGACGCCACTGAAAATGCCAAACTAGTCACCAAACTTTGGGCTGAAGCAATTCAGATTACCATTAACATGCTGTAAAAAAGAATATGGTGTTTTGGTACCAAAGCCACACCGAACGGTCATCATCTAACTTAGCTCCCACACTTGTTTCTTTTAGGAGCTCTATAAGTAAAAGCAAGAAAACTTTTGCTTAGTTTAACATTTTCTATTCAAATTTTCGTACGCGGCTCTCACAGCACGCGTTCGTTAGCAAAATGCATAATGCAACGTCATCCGCGCAGACTCGGCCCGTCCAACGAGCCAAAAGTGAAATTTTAAGAAAATCCAACGCGTTTTATTTTCACACGACTGCGAATAAAACGGTTTTATTTTCCGTGACGACCAGTTGCTTTTTAATACTATTACCTTACTTATCTAAAGAAGAAGCTGTGCTAAGGGGATTGGAGTTTATTATTATGTTCTCTATTATCTATATGTCACCGTAAAATTGTCAAATACGTTATATTGTAATATCTCTAGCGATATTGTAAAATCTCGAAATATTGTCAAATGAACATACAACGCATTAGTTTTCGTGAAATGCATGCGATGGTAGTCAACTCACGCGGTGTGGAGGGAAGGAGGGGTCCCCCTTGCCGAGTGGTACAACTCTCATGATAAGATATTGTACCATTCCTTAGAAATACCGATTATTATAACCTAACCTTAAAACACTTTATATTCACTTAAAAAGCGTATTTCCGAGTGCAGGGTTTAAAGGAACCTAACTAACCTAACGGGGGGGTGCCCTAGTCCCGATTATGGGGGTAGAGATACTTCCGTGTGTTCAGTTGACAATAATTCGAGAGTTTACAATATCGCTAGAGAGAAACACGTGATATTGTAATATAACGTATTTGACAATTTTACGGTGACATATACATGTCTACTCAAATTACCAATTATTGTCATGGCAACCGTTTCTTAAAGTAGATAGTGGTTAAATATATGTGAAGTATATTCAGAAGTCCTTTTTCTCTGGTTTGTACCCAAAAAACCACCCACGATGCAAATAACGTAAGTGATCAAACTAGAAGATATATACTACTGTGAATTCAGCAGACTTTGACCACGTGTCCACATAGTGCAGTTTGTACACGCTAATCGCCGAAACCACCCAACCGATTTCAGTACAATAATTTGGTAAATTTGGTAAAACAAAGTCCTGAATCCTATAGATGGCGCCGTGCGAAGCAGGGGCGGGTCAGTCACAAATAAATTAAACAAAACCAGTAACAAAATCTGCATAGTAAATCTTGTGGGTTACTGAAGAAAAAGCACCCACCTACAAACAGTATCCTCTCTTTCTATAACAAAACCCATGAGGCAGTATTTACCTAATATGATAGCTTAATCGCACCACCGTACTCATGGGAAGGCAAAGGAATGGAAGGCTTATTCTTAGCTGGAAACTACAGATATAAACCGAAGTAGCTCATAGATAACGCTAACTAGATAAAAGTAACTAGCGCATTAACTGTAATGGGCGGACGTGGCTGGCTTTGTGGTTTTAATTTCTGCTTACATTGAAATCTAAAAGCAAAATTCATTTCGTTGAAAAAGTGACGAATTTATTCATTCAATAAATGTTTATCGGATTTCTGAGAATGCCGATTACTCTCTGGGACAGGGTTCATTACCCTGTCCCAGAGCCCCGGATTAATCCAGCATCATTATACCAAATTCGTGGTAAATCATGTTACGTCCATTGAATACATACGTATGACGCCAAACCTGACTGTGATTAGTTCGGAGATCCAATCCGGTCGTGTTAGTACATCGGATATTTCGGACATACGAGGTACCCAAAATGTGATAGTATTCTGTGAAATGATTTGGCCTAATGTCATTGGCGAAAGACAGATTTTCCAATCAGAGTATTAGCAAACCACTGCTGGACAAAGGACTCTCCCAAGGTGGAGGTCGTTGGTCTATCTAACTGACAAATCGTAGAAGGCGTATTTTGTACATGTAATAAAAAAATTGCCGGTGGTAGCACCCATTCTCTTAAAATGATATATCTCAATTTTAGTTGACGATAGCCGTTGTTGCACAACATGTGTATGGTTACTGGGTACTCGAAGAGTAACCAACTGTTACTAAGCCTCCTTTGACCGGTATTCTTTCTTTTGTTACGTAAAACAAAATTAACGAAGATACAACTCTTTTAAAATTCTAAATTTTCATGCCTAAGTGTATTTTTAGCTAGTTCTGACGTCACGAGCCTCCACTCCCGAGTTTTGATGCGTTTTATCTGTGTTATTAATTGACTTACAAAAACAAAAAATACGTGTCCATTACTTTTGATGTTGTATGTCGGATGTTTATATGTAGGTATAATAAGTATGTATTTACAAACAAAAAAATATATATGTAGTATATCAACTATCTAGTGTCCACGATACAAGCTTTGTTTAGTGTGGCACTAGGTGGCGCTGTGTGTTAATGTCCAGCGATATTTATTTATTTTATTTTTTGAATAATCTAACTGACGAATCTATTTAAGATTTGTATTTTTTGATACTGTCGTCAATATTTTGACAGAATGTGTATTTCTGTTGCCGCTATAACCCTACTAGGATGGTATGGAAGCCGTTATTAAAAAAAAAAACCGACCAAGTGCGAATCGGACTCAATAGCTGCTCTGAAATAGTATCGAACCTCAAATAATAATAATATAATAATAATAAATGTTTATTCAAACCCTTTTTACAATTGATCTTATTCTAAGAGTACATCAGTAGTGACTTAAAGTAGGAGATTAGACATTGGTTTACAATTTCGTTGGGTATCATTGCTAGGGCTTATATTATGCAAATCAAGTATAAGTATCCCTGACTCCGAAACTAAGCATAGCCTGTATCTTCAGAGCCAGTGGTTTCCTTCTTGTGGTCTTTTCAGCCGTTACAATTTAAGTTGAACAGTTAGGTAAACAAAAATGGAATAACATTTTTTTTTCTTTTTTTTTTTTTTTTAATTGAGATAAAAAAATATCCAGCAAAGATGTAATAATAGTAAATGTAAAAGGGTTATCTACTAGGTACCGAGATGTTTTTATATTAAGAAGTGTATGAAAAAAGGTGGAAAAAAGGTTATTGCCATGGGTGTGCGTAAGTGTTCGTGTATGGGTGAGTGTGTTTGTGCGTTTGTGTGGGGGTGTATATAGTGTGAGTTTGTGTGGTTTGTGTGGGGGTGTTATGTGGAGCTGTAATCGAAGGTAACGTGTTATGAAATACGCGTGAGTAATTTTTCAGTTTCGTCGTATGTCAAATATAGCAAGTAATTAGTAACTTTTCTTTTTAGGTTAAATAAGTTTAACGTGTGTATATTTAAAGATTTGTTTAAGCTGTTGTATAATTTAGATGCTAAAAAAAAATCAAATGAAGTAGTAACTTACAAATAGTGAAACGTTTACAGATTACAGAGTCACGTGCATGTCATAGTTTACAAAGTCCTCGTGGAGTAACGCCCAAAGGTCTTCATGTAAACATATTTACGTTATTACAGTTTGCTTACCTATCACACACAATGCCGTGGGTTATAATGGGAGAGGTTGAAATGATCTAAAACAAGGATTTATACGAGTAGGGCTGTTGGAAATGGATTATTTTTGATGTCGCTGATTTGTAGCCTAGTAGCCCAAAAATGTATGGAGGCTTGAAAACAAAAATAATAGTGCCAAGATTCAATCATCGTAATTTTGTGTTAGATCAACTGATTTCCGAAAAAGTGGTGTTTTTAATAATGGATGAACTTAATTTTTAATTTATGAACCACCTGAGAAACCTAATTAATGTCTCAAAAAAATATCTATAATCAAATTCAAATATCAAGCTTACAGCAACTAAAGCAATCGAAAGTCCAGTATCGAAGCTCTCCGTTATATAAAACAGTACAATATCTCGGTAACAAATCCCGGTAAGATATCGATACGCGCGGTAACCCTACGTATACCGTACGTATACGTAGGTAATGTTTGAAACGGCGTCAGTAATTGAGTTTTCGAGCTCACGCCCGTTATGTTTGCCCGACGTACCTAAGCGTGTCTGTAACTTGCCTGTAATCCCGACGTATCCCGATTAACCATAACAGTACGGTTAAGGGTCTATCAAGAATCCCGGGAAATGATACTCAGCAGGTTTTTTACTACCATCTGTCTGGATTTGATTAAGTTATATCAGTGCTTTTCGGATTGGATTTATTTGAGTTCGTTGAAAGGATTGGATTATACCTATTTGCGTGTCATGATTGGTTTTACATTTTGTGTTTTTTTTTGTCATAAATAATAATTATGTAAATAACTAGCTTATGAACGCGGCTTCGCCTGCGTGTATATCGGTAATCGTCCCGTATTGTACTATCGGGATAATTCGCATTTCAAAAAATAATATTACTTACAAGCTTCTGCTCGCGACTTCGTTCGCGTGAATTTTTGATATCGCAACGCATCGCCTGCTCAACGTAAGCTTTTTGCCCGCTTGCAACATCTTATTGCTACTCCGCTCCGCTATTGATCATAGCGTGATGTTATATAGCGTATAGCCTTCCTCGATAAATGGACTATCCAACGCAAAAATATTTTTTTTATCGAGCCGATGGTTCTTGAGATTAGCGCGTTCAACCAAACAAACTCTTCTGCTTTATAATATTATGTAGTATAGATATATACTCGTATATTTATATTACTTATCAATAATTAATAGTTTACACAGAAATTGCCTAATTTAAATTGTTTCTAGGTAACGTAGCAAATGACAGTTACACCCAACACAAAATCTAATCAACTTAATTAAATTGTTCCTTGCTTTAGATAATTAGCTGTCCCATTTCCATAACGGATTACCCAAATTAATATTCACGTATAATAATTACAAAATCCTGTGTATCCAATAATGACTGATCATATTGGATGGCAGAAAAAGGACGTGAATGGTCAAACATTGGCGAAGTCCGGAATTAATCATATCATAATACACACCACCGTACACCGTATTGGCGAAAAAATGGCGAAAGTTATACGTTTCATCAAGCGGAACATTAAAACAAATGGACTGGTTGGTACTCCTCCCATTCGTATGTTTGAATAATTCATGTTCACAATCTATAAAGCAGACAACAGAGAGCATTTTACAAAACAAACAAATTTTATTGATCTCTCAGGCGCTGTTTGTGCCTCCACAATAAAATATTTACATTTACTTCGCAACACCTGGGCTATCTAGGCACCGCCCACCGCAGGCATTAGAATAATGAAACGTTTGCCACCACCTAACTCTCTTCTATTGAATAAAACATTTTTAAAGTGGTGGGTACATAGTTCGGCTTTGTTTACATTTCCTTTTTGAAAAATAAACGTGTTCTGAAATGATTTTGAAGCAAATTTATTCCTGGCCTCAAGCGGTTTAAGTCAACTTCCTCTAGTTGCATTTATTTTATGTGGTTTGGACAAAAGTGGGGCTCTGACCCAATTTCGTTTAAACAGACTTACTTGTACTCACCTATATACCTGGAACCTTTTATAAAAACTGTACGCTTCAAGAAAACTGTCATAAATAAGGTGGTAGTGTGACACTAGAAAAATAAATATTATCGTTCCGGAAATTTTCTCACAGTACCGAGAAATTGTCTTATGTACTGTCAGCAAAAGAGTTAGGTATGCAGGCCAGCAATCTTTTTGCGACTATTATAAATGTAAAAGTCTGTAAAGATCGATTTTTATTATTCTTTCACGCAGAAACTGCTGAAAGGATTTGAATGAAATTGCAAACAGATTGATTATAACCCTTTTCCATTTATATCAGTAGTAAGAAGATAGCTAGCCTGTAAACCTAAATGTTTTGCTGACTGTACGTACCCATTTTTACCCGACTACAGTAAAGCCAAAAGGAAGGATTATATTATTACTGCGGAATGTGTTGTCATTTTTTTTCTTAAAACTGTAAGCCCTTATGAAGAGCTTTAACTGGAACGAGCTTGATCGCATTTTGTATTTTTCCGTTTTCAATGTTGAACATAAGAAAAAAAAAGTAAAAATACTAGAACGCCCATTTATTATTTCAAAATGGTTTCAATTTATTCACGACGTTTAAAAGCGTGGAAAACTAATAGTTATATTTATTTTTTTGTGCCATTAAAATAACTTAAATCTAGTTTGTTTTATTATAAATTACTGTAATAAAAGAACCTTTTATTCTCGTTATTATGACTTACAATCATTGCCATTGCTGAATCATTTATAATCTGATAGGTTTCTAAAATTAATTGGTCTGGTCATTTTATATTAAATATAATTCATTGGTAAGTATACAACTCACTATACAGAGTGTAAACAGACTCATCAAGAAATCGTTAACCAACCATTCTGTACATCAAATTAAGTATCTTTTCAAAAAACATGTAACGTACTCAAAACACTATGCTCATGGATAAAATGAATAGTACGGGGGTTGTGGAGGTGTTTAAAGTTTAAAAATCTTACAGTAAAAACTTATATTCAAAAAGTAGGAACTTTGACCCCCAATATCTCCGTGACTTGAAGGTCCCCAGGTATGGTGTAGAACAAAAAAGTGACTTTGGGTTTCGTTAAGAGTCTTTATACACCCCATTCATAGTTTCGATAACTGTCCCACGGTTATAAACTATCTGTGTGCAAAAGTTCATACAAATCCGTTTAGTAGTTTTTGCGTGAAAGAGTAACAAATATCCATACAATCATCCTAACAAACCAGTTTACAGTATTTATTTATACAAATGTTTAGTTTTGACCAGTGGCACAGAATAGATAGGTAATAGTGCTAGCGTAAAGAAGCTACACACCTTTGATCTTGAAGAAACCCGATATTTTAAATACCTAAACGCGCTCGATCTAAATTATGCCTTGACGCCACGCGTTAGCGTATGATTTTCGGCGTCTTGCTACTTAATACTCAAACGGTAGGGTTGCCACAAGAACTAAATATAAAACACTACCAAATTTTTTGTATTTTAAAGTATTATTATTTAAAGTGGAAGCGTCAGGGTAATTCATATTTTCTTACGATTTGTTTTGCAATTTGCAGGCCAGTGCTAGGTTGTATGTTGATCCAAGTTCATAAAGTTCGAGGAACTACTTATTCAAGGTCAAAATTGTTCCTGCCTGCAAATTGAATTTCGCGGGCTATTCTGAAGCATTGGCCTTAAATATCAATTTAAACTGTTATTTATAATTACAATTGTTTTACTTCAATATAATGACTCATATATTTCTTGCCTTCTATATAACATCCATACACGCAACAGTTTATCCGGTTTGTCATTTCTAATACAGTCAGTTAAAAACACGAAGTAGGTACGCGACACAAGCGACAATTCGAAAGAGTACGTACGCACGGCTAGAGTGCGACAGCCCTACCAAGCTTGCATATTCAATATGCGCGAAGCGGTAGGTAATTATGTCATGCCTCACGGAGTGACAGAGTCCTGCCAGTGGTAAACAGTTGCTATATTGCCCTGACTCATAATTTTACCAAAACTTTTCAAAAACATGCCTGACTGAAACTGAACGACTCATTGGTAAATAAAAACTGTCACCTACCTGTTCGGAAATGCGAGAATACACAATTTTCGTCAGACATGTTTTGCCGAGCTTACGTTATGCATGGTAACCGCCTAACGAATACACCAAAAGTCCGTTCAGATTTACGTGCAAGTTTTAACAACACTGTGATTTTTTCATGGTTTTTTGTCGAATTTCTGCCAGGACTGAAATCTAGTTTGAAATTCTCCCTTTTTTTATTTCATGTAATTTTCTTCGTGTCGAAAGCATGCGTATTCGAGGATTTAAACCGTTTTTGTTCGATGGCAGTTTATTCGGGCTTGACAGCATGGTGTATGCAATGTATTGTTTGTTCCTGTAAAGTTGCTTTGTGTGTCCTTCCTATTGGTCTTTTATGTATCCAATCGTATCTTCCCCTTATTGGTTTTGATGTTCCTACGTTTGTATCCTTCACGTTTGCTACTATTACAGTATGCAGGGTTTAAAGGAACCTAACTAAACTAACGTCGGGGTGCCCCAAGTCTCGATTATGTGGGCAGAGATACTCCGTCGCATGCATTTCACAATATTACGGTTTCACTTCGATAGATTATAATTAACCAAAAATAATCGAAATTACAGTTCTTTCCTACTCCTCCGCTATACTTTCTGATTAATTTCGTTGCGGGATTCAAGACAGTTAAATTCACTCTCTGGGACTTCGTCGAGCTTCATTGTCTCGGCGCTTTCCTGGTGGTCGCCACTGTTGATTCTGGCTTTCAGGAGTTACAGTGGGGGCGTGTGTGGCGGGCTTGCCCCAATAATAAAAAAAAAAAACGAAAAATAATGCGTTATATTGTAAGCAGTATCTTCAGTTGACAATATGTCGAGAGATTACAATATCGCTAAAGAGGGATTACAATTTTAACGTGTTTCACAATTTCACGGTGACATATACAACTGCCTCGACGATCTAGTGATCGCAAGCGCAAGTACTGTGCTTGAAGTTTTGGTTTCATATCCCAGGTAGGGCAAAGTGTTAAGTATTAGGTTTTCCTTTGGAATTTCTTAGTAGCTGCCATAGAGACTGAAATCGATGGCAGTAGGGTTGCCTTCATTACATGGAACTTAAACATAACTGGTGAAATGGGGTTTATTATTAAGTACACATCTGCCTAACCCTTTGTGGATTAAAATAATAAATAAATATCACTGGATATTCACACACAGCGCCGCCTAGTGCCACACTAAGCCAAGCTTGTGTCGTGGGCACTAGATAGTTGATGTACTACATATATATTTTTTTATTTGTAAATACATACTTATTATACATATAAACATCCATGACTCGGAAACAAATGTCCGTACTCATCACACAAACATTTGCTCCTACCGGGATTTAAACCCAGGACCCTAAGAACGTAAGGCAGCGTTACTACCACTACGCCAATCGGGTCGTCTAATTATATTAGATTACTGGCGTTATGTTATGTAAGTTTGTACATTAATTCGGTTACATCATCACATGTATTGGTCCTCATGTTGCAACCAACCCATTGCGGTTTCTAATGATAGGTATTGTTCCAAAAACTCAATACAACTTCGAGAAACCCACGCTTAGGCACGAATAGCGCCAACGAGTATCCTATCCTTCGTCGACCACAATAATAACAAACAGCTGTTACACGAGTTTTTGTCAGGCACCGGAATCTCGAATATGATATGCAAAATATGAAAAACAAAATTGAGCTCACAAAATATAGCACTGTATAATACCAAAACTCGACACACTGTGTATAATAGAAGCCGTTTAATGCAGTATTGGCATCTGCCGTATACATATGCCAGTCGGTTTGTTATTAAAGGTGTCAATAAAACCCGCTTGTATGGGTATCGAGGGGCAATAAATTCGTTTTCAGCAACGGAGAACTAAGAGTCCGGATTATTTCACACCATTTACTCTTTTCACCTACCGTCTTCATAATGCTGCTTCGATAAAAAAGGTTTTTTTTTTCAGCAGAATTGAAGTTTTCAGCGATCCCTTAATCGGGCTTAATCGAATTCAGGGTGTTTTTGTGAAATAAATGGTCGGAAAGTTTCTTCGTAACCAGCTGAATTTTATAGGAAGTTAATTATCCATTGTTAAATAAGAATTTTCCAATACACAAAGTTTGGATTGGAATATCTATTGGCGTTATTATTTTTGGATGATTTCACAACACTTATTTGTAAAAATCTAACTATTCTATGGTTTATCCTATATTGAAATTACATTCTACTATTTACTTTCATACATTTTCAGATATTTTATCGTAAAAGCCGTGATAACTATTGAATATTTGATAGTTAGGCAGTTATATTTTTGCGTCAGATTTTGGTAGTGTAATCGTTTTATTTTCGCAAACAAACAAAAGTAACCTGTAAAAATCAGTTCAGTTAAACATTTTCATCTGCAATTTGTTTTGGAATTGGAATATTGGAAAAACTCATTGTTGGTACAATATGATGTTGTGTTCTGGGTAAGTCCTTTCACTAAACTTTTGTTTAGTGACATTTGCATTTATGCTTTTGTGCATATGTATTCGGCGCCGCCGAGGCCGACCCAGAAAAAGGTGGCGTACCCCGAGGTTTGGTCCGAGGTGGCACAGGAAAAGAGCACATTTGGGGAGGCCTTCGCCCAGCACTGGGACAAAACAGGCTGACAAAATAAAAAGTATTCTTCCACCACGTGTATATTATTTTATCCTTATTTGAACGGCTTAAGACTGACAATTATTTGAGCAAGAACTGAATGTTCTTGACTCCCCAGAGACTTCTTCCGTTTGTTTTCGCCACAGTTGTTGTCTCAAAGCACGTGTCGCCTGAACGTGCCGGTCGTGGCCAAGAAGTTAAAGACCATAAGCAAATAAACCTTGTTTTTCCTGTAAGGAATGAAAAATAAACAAGAAATTGATTTTACTGGTCCCCAAGTCACAGGCTATAAACCTTTTTTGGGTGCCAGGAGATAATACTAAACGCACTTCATGTGGTACCATATTATCTGTACTTGTAACCACTGTGATCACTTTACTGGAAATAAACTTATTATTATTATTATTCCGTAATTAAAGTAGTTACGTACCGCTCACCATCATCTGCTAGCCTTTTCCGAACTATGTTGGGATTGGCTTCCAGTATTTCAGTAGTTACCAAGGGGTAACCTATTACCCAGTATTAACTGGGTAGTGGAGGTCAGATAGGCAATCTCTTCAAGTAAAATACCAGTACTCTATTCAGCTGCCTCCGGTATGAGCCCAGCATAGGTAGGAAAAGGCTCCTGATGATTTTGCATAACATATGTGATATGATTTCCACAAAGCCTGATTCAATAACGGTTAACTATTAAGAGATTCATATCATCTAGTTTGCAAAAGGAAGTATAATTAACTAGCTGACCCGCGCAACTTCGTCTGCGTGAAGAACCGCTCTACCGATTTTGTGCAAACTTCACATAAACCGTCTACTAAATAGTCCAAACAAAGCATAAACATTTGGTTTGAATAGGTGAGCCCGTTCTTGAGTTATAAAATTACAACGAAAAGTGGCATTGAGTTTTTATATGCATTGATAAAACACAGTAGCAAATTGGTCTTAAGGCTTGCATTAACACCCTAAAGCAGTTCTACCCACAAGGAGAAACATGCCATGGTTGAATAGGAAACCAAATGAATCCATAGTCAAATGACGAGTTCGATACTGTTAGCATTCACGCTCCAATCAAGCCGAGAGAGTAGGGTATCGTTGGAAAATTCGAGCTAACTGTAACTGGGAATACGAAGCCAGCTATTTTTTTGCTTAGATCCATATCTACTGCTACGTTCTGCGTAATAAACTACTGTTCACCAAGATACTATTCGCTAAACTATTGTTTGCTAGGATTCTTTCTAGAAAAGCGTTCTGATTCGCCAAGATGAGTAAGTACTGTTTATGCACTGTTTTAGATTTTCACGGGTTTTCACTATAATTTTTTTTTGCCGAAATACCAGGAGCTCAAAGAACGGATATTATCCCGAAAGTACTTTATGTGTAGTTTATGTTTCAAACAAACAAGCAGTCATTAACATTGATTTGAAAATCTTTAAAATGTTTGCGTTATAAACTTGTGAAATGATGTACAAAAATAATTAAACGTGATAAAAATGTTTCATGTGCGGACTGCCTCGTTGGTCTAGTGGTCGGTAAGCGCGACTGCTGAGCTGGAGGTCCTGAGTTCGATTCCTAGGCCGGGAAAAGTGTTATTGGGTTTTTGCATCAGAAATTTCTCCGTAGCAGCGGAGTCCGGATTTGAAGGCTGGGATGGGCTCACCCCTTGTTACATGGGACTTCAAAACTTTGACGACCCGAATGGCGTAGTGGTAGTGAGGCTGCTTTACATTCTTAGGGTCCTGGGTTCGAATCCCGGCAGGAACAAAATAATGTTTGTGTGATGAGCATGGACATTTGTTTCCGAGTCATGGATGTTTATATGTATAAAAAGTATGTATTTACAAACAAAAAAGGTATATAATATAGTATATCAACTATCTGGTGTCCACGACACAAGCCTTCACAAGCCTTGCAGCCTGTGGCACTAGATGGCGCTGTTCGGCGTGTGTCGTTAATGTCCAGCTACATTATTTATTTATTATTTACCTGGGACATTTGTTACATGGGACTTAAACATAACTGGCGAAATGTGGGTATAAAATTAGGTACCTACAGCTCTGCCTAACTCTTTGGTGATTACAGGCGTGATGTTTTGTGACATCTTCAAAAAGAAATAATAGAAACGTACCTCGGAGCTAACAATCCAACAAACTAGCCAATGTTGTCCCACAGCCTCGCAAAGGCTTCACACTCCCTTTTCCAAACAACTTTGTCTTTGGCTCGAACCGGCCAGTCTGATTGCTCAAATAAGAAAGCAGCATAGAACATTGTAATGTCAGAAATAGTATTCTCAAGTTATTTAGCAAATCTGGTAAAAGAGAACAGCGTTAATTGCGTGATCTTTAAATAAAAATACAACAAGGTATCGGAGACTAATGGTAAGCGTCCACTTGTCCGCATCGAACACGTCGGACGCTTCGTATTAAACGTCAAATAATAGTTTAGAGGAAATTCCAGCTTGTTGCTGGCTCCAGGACCAAACGCAGACTGACTTTCCAGGCTCGGCTTCCGGTCGCCATGCAATTATGAATTTTATAATGTTCTAAAACATAGAAGAATAAAATGGTTACAAAGAAGGTCTAACATCAAATGTACGAAACCTACAACTCTTAGTTACAGCGATAAATTAAAAGAAAACTAGGCTTGTCATTAAGTTCCTTGTCAATGTCATTATCTGACATCACAAAAGTAAACAAAGATTTAAAACATTAAAATATACAGAAAGCTTTAAATAATACGAATTGAAAGGCGAAAAGGCATGCTAAGCCTCCGCATAAAGGTCATTCAGTTATTCAGAAAGAACGTTTGTTAAGATTTTGGATTATAGTAGTCGCAAACGTTACAAAACACAAACATTACAAGACTTATTATCGTCATTATAATTGAATTTATTATTCGTTTTATTTGTGTTTCGATCACGAAATTATTGCTACGGTAGTTATTCAATAGCAAGTAGGTACTCAACATAATATAAATAGATAGGCTCCTGCGCTTGTTTTTTTTTTTTTTTTTTTGTCATACTGGCAAAATTGTTAATAATATTTGTGTTATTAAAATGGTTAAAAAGTTTTGTTTCTACTGATTTTGAATAAAGAATTGTCATCCATTGCTATTTTGTTTTGTGGTTTTTAAAATAAATACCGAAACAATTTAATGAAATAAGGATGCATTGTTCTTATAGTGTCACACCATTACACTAGTCGATTGAACTAGAATTGTTATGAAACAATGCTAGTTAAAGCGAGGCAATGACGCAGTCCGCTATTTACGTGGCACAGAGCGATTGATAGGCGATGGAACGGAATTCGTAATGTCTATTCAATCCATCAACTCATCCTGCCGCTGTCCAATGCTACATAGGAACTTGGATTTCATGGAAGTAATGACGAAGCTATAAAGGTATGCAGGTTGCTGCTCATTTGGGTACTAGTAATCGAAATGGGCGTATGACTCACAGATTACAAATTGAAATTAGCATCTAATTCTTAAAAGTTTGCATGCCAATTTTATGGCGAAATGTGTCATTGCACTACATATTATTTAAACCATGTTTTGAACTACATTTACTGCAAATAAATAATTTTGACTTTGCAACAAGTAGCTATAGCAAGAGACCAGATATAGAGCCGATTGAAAAAAATGTGGAAATGTTGCAATTCCTGTAGAAGAAGAAGTTTTATCGAAGATTTTATAAAAACTTCTAGTCATTTGTTTTTAAAGTACTCGTAGATCATTTTGAAAACGCTTCGCTGGTAAAGTCTAATCGGAAACACACTCTTGTCGGGGCGTGGCGTGGCGCGCCAGGAGCATTCGGTTTCGTACATTAAAGTATGGTTGGAGCCATATTTGTAGGTCGTGTCGTGTCGTGGCGCGTTCTGTCGTAGGGCTGACATGCTCGCCACCGATACTTATTTGCGACACACACACATATATTTATTTTTACACCGCGTGGCTCGTGGCGCGAGCTTGCCGAAGAACACATTATGCACGTTTGAACGCTGCAAAGGTTATATACACACATCAAAAGTGTCTAGGGATCAAGCATTTTTATGCGGATTTCTTGAGATTGAGATGTGGCTTTGTAATAAATTTATGATTTTATAAATTTATATGGATCCTTTTTGGTGCATTTCATAATTTGAATCAGGAACTGTGAATCAAATTCGAGTAAAAGATGAAAATCAGCTGTCAATATTTTCCCTATAAAAACATACAACGCATTGAAGACATTATTAGTGCTACTGTTTCCCTACTACTGATTAAAACCAACGTTATTATGGAGCGGCGACGTCATTTAAGCAGGGAAGAAATGCTCAGAGCCGTGGGAATGATAGAAGCTGGTTCCCGGCAACGTACTGTGGCTTTAGCTCTGAATACAAGTCAGAGTGCTATCAGTCGACTTTGGACACGTTACCGAAGCACTGGTACCGTGGCTGAGCGCCATGGAGGACGGTATCGCAGCACCACACGGAGACAAGACCGATACATTCAAATCTTAACTCGAAGAGCTCCAACAATAACCGCCATGATGTTAGCCGTGAGGCTTCATCACTCTTCAGGGAACTTAATTAGCGACCAAACAGTCAGAAACCGCTTGCATGAAGTGAACCTTCATTCCCGAAGACCGCTACGGGTACCACCTATAGTAATGCACAATCGTAGGATTCGATATCAATGGGCTCTTGAACACAGAAATTGGGCAGAAGAACAATGGCGTTTCGTGTGCTTTTCTGATGAGTCTCGTTTTGGTATGAGACCGGATACAAGACGTATACGACACTGGAGAACCCCTGGACGCCAACAGCGATTAAAATCCTGCCAGGAAGTCCATCCTTATAGTGGTGTAACCATCATGGTATGGGCGGGTATTTGGATCGGCGGAAGAACTGAGTTGATTTGGATCAGAGGCAACCTCAACGCTCAAATTTATGCTGAGACGATTGTATCAGACGTCATCGTTCCTCTACAAGTGCAAATCGGTCCCTTATTTCAGTTAATGCATGATAATGCACGACCGCACACTGCAAGAGTTGTAAGACAGACTCTCGCCGCAGCTAACATCAATGTCCTGCCCTGGCCTGCTCAGTCGCCAGACTTGAATCCGATTGAGCATGCATGGGATATGCTACAGAGAAGAGCTCTGCCGAATATGGAGGGTATCCAGTCGCAAGAAGACCTTTTTTCGTTGTTGCAACGAACATGGGCGGCCATTCCACAGCGTGATTTGGATGAACTCATTTTGAGTATGCCAAACCGATGTTCTTCTTCTTGTGTTGTTAGTGTTCGCGGTAGAAACACGGATTATTATTTGTTTAAGTTACCCAATAAAATTTTAAAGAAAACTGTTATTTCAGTCTTTTTTTCGAACTTTTGTGTTAGTGGTTCAAATGTCAAAAATCTCTTTATTAGGAAAATGGCAAATTTCTTTATTAATGCAAATGTGACTTGGTTTATCGTTACTGTGACAAACGAAAACACTTTATTTGATGAATCCTTAAAGAAAATTTTAATTAATATCAATCAGGAGAAAAGTTATTGCAAAAATATATGTTGATCCTGTAATGTTTGTGTTTTTGTACTTACTTTTTTAACTACTGTAATCCAAAATATTATCACATGTCCTTTTCGAATAACTTCAAAGCTTTTATGCGGAGGCTTAGCATGCCTTTTCCGCCTTTTAATTAGTTTTATTTATAGCATTTCTGTACATTTTGGTGTTTCCAAATCTTTGTTTACTTTTGCGATGTCAGATAATGACAATGACAATGACAAGCCTAGTTTTCTTTTTAATTTATTCTTGTAACTAAGAATTGTAGGTTGTATACGTTTGATGCTAGACCTCTTTTGTACCATTTTATTCTTTTATGTTCTAGAACACTATAAAAGTTCATATCTGCATGATGACAGGAAGCCGAGCCTGAATGGGCAGTCTAGCCTTGTTCTTCGAGCGAGGAAGAAGCTTGACGGAACTCTGAGCTATTTGATGTGATCGCTAAGTCCGCAAAGTCTAACTCTAATATCCTTGAAACACTGCTACACTACTACGGAGAGCTTGGACGCTGTCGGCCTCGAAAAGGCATTTACTATTATCTCTGAGAACCTGGACCTTGACAGCGGATGAGCCTCAACCTTGGAGCTATCACAAGATTGACGTCTGCGAGCGAGACTATCACTGCGGCGAGCCGTTTCTACCTACTGCAAGCTTCGGACCTGGACTCTTATTCCCACGCTACCTCGGCTTCCTTAGTATAATTAAATCATCTTGCTATTATTTATTCTTGCCATTTTTCTTATTTTATATAATGCAACCTTACGTTTTCCTCTCCAGGAAAACGTAACGTTACAATCCCTAGACACTTTTGATGTGTGTATGTACTGTTCAGAAATAACGCCAGAGCACGCCAATTCACGACACATTAGTGTGCACAGTCACCGTCACGACAGCAAGCGCCACGCCACGCCCCGACACGTAAGTGTGTTTCCGGGATAACGGTACCTCTATCTGGTTTAAATTGCATATACATAGTTCGAATATACTCGTAAGTTTAAATCCCTAACAACATGCAGAAAAAAGGATCATAATTATTTCCAGTGTCTCTATTTTAGTTGTCCGGAGACTTAGGTACGTGTCGTTTTAGTATGAAGTAAAGTATTAATTATGAACTACTGTTTGAGACATCATTATTTCAATTCTGTTGGTCGCATGCCCAGTTTCCATAGAAAATTGCCCTTTATCTTCAATAAGTCAAATTATTATCAACAATTTGAAAAAAATATAAATTCTCAATTTAATAAAAATGGGTTGTCGCTGCCATTCGTTGGGAATGAAAAAAAAAAGTCATCAGTACTTTGGAGTTGACTAGTGATATTATGTAAATGAAAATTTATTTATGCAGCATACAAACTATTTCAGCGGATATTCTGTGTTGGTAAGTATTTCAAATACTCGTATTATTCAATCGCTAAACTCATTAAAATACAAAAAAAAAAAATCGAATTCATACTTTGAATGTGGTCGACTCAGATTCAAAAAGTTTTATTTACATTTTCCCTACAACCACAGTAAGTAGGTACCACCCAAGCGTGTATGTATTTCTTTTTTAAGTGTTAAGCTCATAATGGACAGTAATGGACTCAACGCTGTCCGAGTGAAAGAATAACAATCCATTTCCTCAATATGATTGTTTGCTTGAAGGGAAATAGATTTCTAGACGTAATTTATTTTGACAGCTTAAGTACCGGAATTGAAAACTTCTAGACATACGTCGGACACTTCTGGGACGTCAGTTCCCTATCAAAATGGAGTGCTGGAAGGCTTATTTTTATTACTACGTCAGTTGTTCTCAAGCAGATCATGTCAATATTATCATCTGCCTAGCCTTTTTACAAATATATTGGGGTCGGCTTCCAGTCCGAATGCAACTGAGTACCAGTATTTTACATGGAGCGACTGCTTATCTGACCTCCACAACCCAGTTAGTACTGGGAAATACTGTACCCCTTAGCAAGACTGGTTGTCAGACTCTTGGGCCACTGAGTACCCACCACTGAGGCTACCGAGGCCACCTGTAACGGCTGTCAAAGATCTGTAAATGACAGCTGGGACGGGCTTCCTGAGGCACAGAGGAAACAGATATCATATCAGTAGCAAGAGAATATACATACAGAGTATTCAGGTACTCTGTGACCGTATTTGACCGTATGTTGCTGAAAATGATATCGTCAAATTCTAGGACCGACTGTATGATATGTATCTGTCACCCGAAAATTGTCAAACACGTTATATTGTGATCTCTCTAGCGATAATGTAAACTCTCGAAATATTGTCAACTGAATATACGGAAGTATCTTTGCCCCCATAACCAGAACTTGGGGCATTCCACCGTTAAGTTACTTAGGTTCCTTTATACCCTGCACTCGGAAATAGGGGCCCCGCGAAGCGGGGCTCCGTCGACTACGCTTTTTAGGGGAATATAAAGTGTTTAAGGTTAAGTTATATTAATCGGTATTTCTCAGGAATGGTACAGTATCTTCTCATAAGAGTGGTACCATTGGGCAAGGGGAACCCCCCCTTCCCTTCACACCGCGTCAGTTGACTACCATTGCATGCATTTCACGAAAAATAATGCGTTTTTATTGTAAGCAGTATGTTCATTTGACAAAATTTCGAGAGTTTACAATTTCTCTAGTTATTTTACAATCTAACGTGTTTGAAAATTTTACGGTGACATATCCATTGATTCCCAACACTCGAAAATATATTGAATTAAAGACAAGAAATAAATATAAGCTTTTAAATAATTTTAGATATAATTGTCCAGATTGTACTCTCAGCAGAAAAGGGGGACTGCTGATAGAAGTAAACAAAGTAACTTGTATCTGTTACGGCTACGCAGTAGCGGATCGGCTATGAGTGCTACAAGGCGTTAGGTCACGGTCACGCGAGTTCTCTGATTTTGTTCACCCAAAAGTACTCAAAGTGCCTAAAGTAGTTTACGCTTAAAAAAAAAACCTAAAATATCGACTAACAAAATGAACGGAAACTTCCTTAGAAGGAAAATACTACTGTTTGGGGCACCAAACAGTGTTATTTTCCTCCTAAGAAAGTTTTCAGCAGGTAATGTGCTAATGATGTGAGCAAATAGTGGTGCTGGCGCGAAGGTGGCAACCGTCGTCGGCAGTGTACCTGCGGCTTTGGGACGGCTCCCAAATACGTTGGTGCCAGTAATTGCGTAACTTTGTTACACCGCAGGTACCTCTGCGAACATATGTGACGGTACTTGCAACCTGTTAGAGTATTATTAATAATATATGGGGTTAATTAATTGATTTTACGTAATAGATGGAGGTTTGGGCAAACGGTATGCGACTACTCCTTTATTGTTATTTTTTTATGGTCAAATGCACGATTGTTCTTTTCGATGCGTTCTGATAAGATGTTTTGTAGTGGACGTAGCAAAGTTCCGCTGTTTGATGTATATCTATTGAGTAGGTTTATTTAAGAATACCCTGTTTAGCATAATCAGTCTATTTACAGGTTCACGTTCGTTCCTCCATACCATACCATTTGACGACCCGAATAGCGCAGCGGTTGTAAGGCTGCCTTACGTTCTTTGGCTCCCGGGTTCGAATCCCGATAGGAGCAAATGTTTATGTGATGAGCATGGACATTTGTTTCCGAGTCATGGATGTTTATATGTATAATAAGTATGAAAAGAAGAAGTAGGAAATAAGTATTTACAAACAAAAAGTATATTATGTAGTATATCAACTGTCTGGTGACCACGACACAAGCCTGGCTTAGTGTGGCACTAGATGGCGCTGTGTGTGATGTCCAGTGATATTGATTAATACCCGCACGCATACTTGGTGCTCTTGTTGCAACTACAACACGCCGAACGCCACTGTCGTCGATCAATAGTAAGCTCTTGTGTTGATCCGTATTGTTTCCTCTGATGACCCACACGCATAATCTCTGAGAGAGCCTACGAGCCACTGTCCACCATAATTATGTGGACCCAGTTCGGGTTGGCGGATAACTGGTTTACATCGGTCAGTCAAATTAAGCTCCTCTACTCTTTCATTCGTTCATAATATTCATAAACATACCTGTGGTGGTATTATTCGTCATAGTTAATATTATCATTAAAATAACACATCATGCATCGTAGCACTTCGTAGCAATTAGTACAAACATATTATTATTCTCGGGAGAAAAGCTGAGTGCATTTCAACTGGTCAAACTTCGGACATGTTACAAACAGTCGTTATTAAAGTGCACACATTCAGTTTTAGATACTAACTGAACTAAATAGTTTTGATAATTTTACAACCACTCACATTTAAATATAGTATAGGTTCGCTCGCGGCTTTGCCCGGTTGTCGGGTGAAAATACTGCTGTTATAGAAAGTACTCTATGCCCTAAACCAGGCCATAAAGGACGCATAGACCGACAGATTAACTTCCACATTTATAAAACTACTATGAAAGTCATCATCATCTTTCTGCCCTTGCTATTTAGGGTCGACTTTGCAACACGTTTTTCTTCTCTACGCTGCGCTATCATTTAGGTAGCCCCTTTTTCATTCAAACAACCCAACCATCTTTTCATTAATCTTCCTCTCCCACTCCACCCATTATCATTTATACCAGCACTATAGCTGTCATACTTATTATTAAATAGCTTACATCATCATCACTAAAAGCCATTCCCCAAGCTAACCTATTCATCTGTGATTTTAACTTTACTCAGTTCTAATGTTGATCTCCTGATAGGTGAAATAACGATCTAGATCTATCTTCTGTGTCAATCTAAGACTGATCAAAAATGTTTGAACAGACGAGAGCAGGATCGAAGATAATCTGCTTGAAGTTTTGTTATTGGGAAATCAGTAGCCGATATGTAGTTGTAAATCTTGCACTTTATCTCGGATAGCTATTTACATTAAACTGGATTTATGTTCTGAACGTAAATAGTACACAGTAACTGTGGTACTTTTATTGCTTAAAAGATGTTCGGATCTGCGTGATTCGGCACGAGCCGGGCTGCAAAACAACTGGATACTTAACAGAAAAACAGAAAACAGTAGAGGATTGTGGTCCTGGTTTCATATTTCGTGGTACCGGGATGTCCTTCAACAAAGACTTCCATGAACATTAGGATTACGCCCCACTCTTTGAAGCCTGTGCAAAGGAAATATTATTATAGTCTGAGTTTTGCTGATTGAGAAAAATCGGGCCGAACGTAAATGAAAGTAAAAATCTATTCTACACTACTGCAGTTTATGGTGAACAACATAGCTTATTATATCTATCTAAAAACATTATTTGGGGCTATTGGAAGCTTAGTGCTGGTCGGGCAGGTAATGGATTACCTCCTATAATCTGGGCAGAAACAAGACGGTGTTAGGTGTAATATTCTGAAAGCGTACCTATGGCTACCAGTCACGCTACATATGAATTAAACCCTGTTTGGATTATTCTGACTAACAATATTTATATCGTTACAAGCCGTGAGTAGCAGTGGGCAGGGCACATTGCTCTCAGAATGGATGGCTGATAGGGCCGAAAGTTCTTTAATGTTAAAAATATTGTTCTTTAAAGTCAAAAAGTTCTTTAGTGGCGAACGCAAACCGGAACACGTTGCGGTGGAAGACATCGCACTATAAGTGGACCTATCACCTGGGGGTCTAAAATGGCCGCTTTAGCAGAATCATAATATCAATCATGTCAACATTTTTAATTCTTAAAATGGACTTTAAGGTTATCATCATAAAGTCCTTTTTAAGAATTTAATTTTTTTTAGATGATTCATGTTGTGAAGGTAGCTGGAATCCCCTGGATTCGTGTCGCATGGGACCGGTTTTGCGGCGAACTGGCGACACTTTAGGGAGTTCTATATCCAGCAGTGGAAGTCTTTCGGCTGATACGATGATGATGATAGTAATTATTGGATAATTTTCATTAATAATTATATAATTTGTATGTAATTTTTATATAATAATATAATTTTTCTTTACTACAATAATGTGTAACATGGCGATCTGAGTTAACATTCGTAATTAATAAGCCATACCGTAAATAGACATTTATACTTTTAGTAACTTGATGAAGTTTGATTCGATTTTTACCCGACTGCGCGACGCAAAGGAGGGTGCTTATCAGTCTATGTATGTATGTATGTTTGTTTCTATGTGGCGTTCTAGAGACCAAATGCGTAGGCCGATTTTGATAATTCTTACGTCAATCGATTCGTCTTAACCTTGCGAGTGTCACTAAAGACATGACAGTAATCAAAATTCACCACAGCGACAACCAGACGTGAGATGCCATAATGTCAAAATGAAAAAAAAAGTCGATGAACTATGTCAAATGGGGTGTCGTTGAATAGGTATTTTAAAGTCATCCAATTTTAGGTTCCTTTTATCATTTTTCATTTTAAATAATAGTTTAGGATATATAACGATTTAAAGTTTTTAACAAAACAGTCATTCTCGATCATTTTCTTACTTAGTGATTTAAGTTTTTATTCGTAACTAAAAAGTATAAAATAAAAATAAAACAATTTAAGAAATAGAAAGAACAGACTGTGAGTCGTTCTGTTCTGCATTAGAATTTATGATTTGTTTATTATTATTTTTATATTTTTTTCAAAAATGCCTCTAAATAAACGAAATAAATAAATTGATCATTGAAACGGTTAATCTTAAGTTCAGAGTATATAATAATATTAAGATCTTAGTGCTTGTATATTCTCAAGTTCTCAACACTATATTACAATGTACCTAATTGCTACAACGACTTCTTCACTCATACATGGTTGCCTTAAATTACACAAAGAAAAAAATAAATATAAAAATAATAATAAAAGTTTATTCCTCAGACATTTTGTACTTTGATACCTATTTTCATTCTCTCGGCGTAATTGGAAGAGAAGGAACAAATTATTGGAGGCAGTCTTCAAATTTCTTCATTTACTTTTGTAATAGGATAATAAGTATTGTCTTTCGACTAAATAATTGTAATGGATTTTCGGTTATTTGTTTGCTTTGTCTTGTCATGGGACATCGAGAATTTACAATGCTTGGGAAATCTGTGTTTGCGGGATTGGAGATAAGTTGTACTACATACAATTTTAGGTCCTACCCTGTATTTTTAATCAACTTCAAAAAAAGGAAGTTATCTGTTCGACAAATGTGTAAATCTGAATCTGACATATATATTACATACATACATGTATTAATATTGTCAGATTTACACATTTGTTGTATATTTTAGTCAAAACCAGCTTGACATTTGTGATTTTTTTTATAAATGTATGTTTGTCCCCGCATATTTTAAAAACAATAAGTCGAACTGTTATAAAATTGTTTTAGTTGGACTCGGACTTGTGGTTATTTCTTCTTCATCTATGTGAATGATGTTCTTATAACTGCTAGTTACAACTAAAAAGGATAAAATGAATTTTTTTCTTAAAAAAAAAAATGTTTTACAAAAAAAATAACCGACCACCAAAACCAAACTAAAAAAGTGGGCAAACAAGTCAATGAAAGTCAATCAAACAAGGAGACCATTAACGGTACACACAAAGTTCGGCCCAAAAACCAAAGCCAATGAAAAAAAACATGTCACCACTGTTGTGAGGTAAATCCGAGTATTTTTTACTACAGCACCAAGTCTCTAAAACCATTCCTTCAGATGATTTTTTGGGTTGAAAAGTCTAGTTTTCCGTACGTTTTTTGGTTTTTGGCCCACAATGAATGATATTATCTCCTCTATTAAGAATCAACGCAGCTTTTCTTCTTTATTCTCATACTTTTTTACCAAAACGGGTTTTAAGGAAGATAAAAGCCATGAAACTCAAAACAACTTATACCAAAAAATGTTCTTTTCAATAATATTGTCTTCTAAATATAGATGCGCTGTACACGTTTACAAATTAATAAGACTTATTTGGGACTTGGTTGTTGTGTGGGAACCTTGTGGGAAGTAAAGGATTGGCTGGCAACAAAAGTGGTCCTTAACCTTTAAGAGACCATTACGATCCCAACAGAAGTTATTAATTACTTGATATAGTTTCGTTTTATCTTGATCGAAACAGGTTACTTTTAACAAAATAAATGTGGTGTAATGATTGATGACATCTAGTCAATTATTATACCACATTATCAACCTCTGTATATGTTTTTTTATGTTAAAATTCACTTCAAATTAATGGAATTGGATAGAAATGAAATATATGAATCACAATTTTGATATTGAAAATTGTGTTTCATATTTGTTATGTATTATTTATTTTTCTTCATACCTATTATCTTAATTAGGTACTTAATGATAAAAAAGAGGTATTTTATGTCGGGTACATTGAGTAGACCGCTTTTACAAAAGCGGTCTACTCAATGTACCCGACGACTAAAAAGTCTCAACCTTTTGAGAAATAATTTTCTCACCTTGTTTTCCCGCACTTTGTTATCAAAGTAATTCAGTTGCAACCCTAACGCACAATACAACTATACTGTGACGATAGAGTTCGCCTCCAGTACATACAATAGTAATGATAATCATTCAGGTATGCATCTCAAACAGCGGTTAAGCGAACCAAATGCTTTGTAACGCATCGTATCAGCTCTTGAACAGGCCTCAACTACAAACGCACCGCCGACACCCAAGCCACAACACTCCACTGTACGAGGCTTGTACCCAATTTGAGGTTTTAAATTAGCATATCTTAACTGCACGGAGTTACACAACACATTGCTAATGATGAACATGTTGTTCTACACGAGAATTAGTCACTGGGAAAATACATCTGGTTAGTCAAAGTCTACGCTAGTTTGTGTAATCATGAATTTGAACGCACTTAATAAGCTCCACTTTGGTGCAGGCAGAGAATATGACGTAAGTTACAGTACAAAGTTACTCCTGATTCATCAGCTATCTATCTGCCAGACAGTCTCGTCTAACCTAACCTAACTATAAGACCGATTGTATCACCAAAAAGCACACTAATAAATACTTTGACTTTGACTTTGAAAACCGGTCCATTTTAGAGACTAGCCGGAACAAACGTACTGTATTTTATTGTATGTACTGTTTTAAATAATACGAGTATACTCTCTTACCTAAGCATTAAGTAAAAAGCTGTTATATAAAATTAATCATGAATTTAAACGCACTTGATAAGCTCCACATTGGTGCAGGCAGATAATAGGGAACCAACCTCTATACAATCTGTGACGTTCGTAAAAAAATTAGCTTCTGGCTCCCAGGTTCCAACTCTCTCCGGACAGTCACAAGTAACACTGCAAACAAAAATGGAGAATCGTACTTTTCGGACACAAACTAAAAGTAATAAGAGGATTCGTTGAATACACGCAAACTTTACAAAAATTTCAATATGTTGAATAGAAAACGGCAATTTGTTATAAGTGGCGCTGTGTAAAGTTGTGCAGTTTATGTGAAAAGTTGTAGACACGATGTGGAACTCTAGTGCCTTGCAAACTTGGGGACAAGTGCTGGCGACGTGACGTTCTCCCATTTAGTGTCTTGAAATCTTACCTAGACAAATATACTTCACGCTCCACAGAAACAGGATTTCCTTGTTTATAATATGAACAGCATTCGTTATTATGTTAAAATGTGTAAGTTTTGTTGTTCTGCATCTTCTTAAGTTTATATACGAATGCGGTATAAAATGGTAGTTTCAAAGTACGCTTTGAAATTGTACGACATTGCTTTGAAATAATCACTTTGCGGATTATTTATTCACTTATTGTTTACATTTTATAAATATATATTAACGTTTTGTGGTACTTAGGACGACCGCTTATTACTTAAAACTTTATTGTCTAGTCTATTTTAATTTCTGAGTTTTGTGAATGAATCGAACCGCTGTTTTCCTTTCTTCCGTCCTTTTGTGGTTATAAACCCCTTCCAAATGAAAGGAAAGGGGACGATTAAAGAAACAATGTCGGCGGTATCTGGTAAACGGAAAACTTTTTGACATTTATAAGCGGTTAGGAAGACGAAATCAATCTATAATAAACAGGACCCTTTTCCCTTAAAACAAGACTTAATTTTGTAATTTCATAACTGATAAAACCGACTGACTGTATTTCTTATTGGTGAAGTTCTTCAGAAAGGTCAAGTTTTTGTAAGAACCAATTTAATTAATTTAAACTTAAAAAAACCGGCCAAGAGCGTGTCGGGTCACGCTCAGTGTAGGGTTCCGTAGTTTCCCGTCCGTCACAATAAAAAAATGCTTGCAAATACGATTATACTACAAACTTAGTCCAGAAATTATTTTGTACAACTTTTTGTCTTTTTTGTACAAAAAACTGTTGTTTCCATCCAAGTTCAAAATGATTTTCCTAGAAAGTCCTTATAAAGTTCTACTTATCAGATTTTTTTCATATTTTCTAAACTTATGGTTCAAAAGTTAGAGAGACACACATTGCTTTTTACTTTTGGAGCGATTATTTCCGAAATTATTGACATTATCAAAATATGATTTTAGTAAACCCCTATTCATTTTTAAATACCTTTCCAACAATATATCACACGTAAGGGTTGAAATTTTAAAAAAAATCACTTCCCACTTTAGTATCCTGGCTTGATGATTATGGGACCACCAGGGAAGTCTATCCTGCCAAACAATAAAAAAAAAAAGAATCGGTCCAGCCATCTTCGAGTAATCGGGAAATATTGATTTGAGAACCTCCTCCTCTTTTTAGTCGGTTAATAACGACGTTATGGTAGGTGACTCAAATATCCGGGTAGCCGAGTATCGTAAATTTGCTCCTAAGAATTGAAGAGCTCCATTACTTTGTCATGGATTCCATAACCAGAACCTAACCAAACACTCATCAAATTACCCTAGAAGTATACCCATAAAGCAGTATCAGGGAGAGGTCCGCAAGGGCCGAAGCCTGACGGGGTTGCGGGCCTGTTCAAAAGAGTTACCACGGCCCCGGAACATAAAGGGGGAGGAAGGAACATGGATGGGTTTTAGTCAGTAAAAGTCTGACACTCCCTCCCGCTCCGCCCAGAGTGGGAGAAGTTATTTGATGATTTCCCATCCTTACAAAAAAATTAAAAGAAAAAAGTATACCCTTTCCAATTAAATTAAATAAAACAGTACAGGCCACGGTAATAGGCTTATCCCCAATAAATGGAACTTAACACACCTACACTGTCGAAATCTGGGAGTATTGTATACCTCTGCGCACCCTTTCAGAGCATACAGGCGTGATGTTCTGTCATGATGTTGTATAAACAATAAACATACAAGCGATTGCAGCAATCACTGCAAATTTGCCGTCTAATTTTGAAGAGTTCCACTAATATCTCCGAAGATCAGCATCAGATCTAAACCACACCTAAAGTTCTTACGGGATTATAACCGTGATTTTCTTTTGCTTCTATGAGCTCCCGATATTTCGACGCTGTTGCAAGCATCATGGATAGATATAATCCCGTAAGTAATTTAAGTGTAGTGAAAAAACGTGAAAGTCAAAACAGATCTCAACCAAATTGAAATTATACCACACGGAGAGCACCAGCTTTCAAACAAAAAAAGAATCATCGGAATCGGTGTACGCAGTCGAAAGTTCTGAGGTAACAAACATTAAAGCAATACTTATTCCCCGTTTTTGCAACAATTTTCATTTATGCTCCTCTCCTTTAGGTTGAAGCGTAATGTTATATGGCTTATAACCTTACTCGATAAATGGACTATCAGACACAAACATAATTTTTCAATTTCAATAAGCAGTTCCTGAGATTAGCGCGTTCACACAAACAAACTCTTCAGCTTTTTAATGTTATAAAGTATAGAAAGCTAAGAACACTTCAGACTTATTCGCTTTTCAAACAAAATGAACAAAATCAAAATCCATACATCTGTTTGAGAGCTACGATGCCACAGACAGACACGTCAAACTTCTAACACCCCGTCGTTTTTGCACCGGGGGTAAAAAATGCTTATAAAAACATTTCTACAGCATTTTCATCACCAATAGTGGAACTACATATTAACAACATGTTTACTTTGTATCGCAACGGATTTCGGACATGATTTTAAGTTCGATGGTCTGTCAAAAACATTGACGGTATCGAGGCCAGCTGAAAGCTAAATTAGTCAAGGGAAAACTGAAATTTGCGCATTGGGAAAAGCTCCGTCGCACACAAAAATCGAGAAAACATGAACAAAATTCAATGTGACGTTGGTTCTGTTTAGCCGAGCAAAGGCTTCTTCTCATATAGGGGATATTATTATTTTTTATTTCAAGAGCCGTTAAATAATAATAAAAAAATATGCATAAAGGTAAGAGCTTTTTATTTAAAAACTATCGGTTACCCGTTACTTTTGTCCGTGCGAAATTATTCTAAAAACATTACTTAGTAGACACTGATTTAAACAAGAGTTATGAGCAAAATAAGTTTTCTATAGAAATTTATAATATTAATTAATATAATATTAAATTCCTCGTATCTCGTCTTTATATCATAGTCCTTTCAAAATATATATTTGGGAACATAGATATTCTGTGGCTCAATCGAAATAAATACACACTACCTTAAGAATATGTTTGATTTACAATTTATTTTGGCATTACGTTTGTATGAACATTCAATACAAAATAAAAAAATCAGTTATTCCTTATAGCCGGTCCAGCCGTTTCGGAGAGTAGCCGGAAGAAACAGACACACAGACAAAACCGAAAAAAACTGCTTTATTTTATAACTGTCGTATTATGCTTTCATATGCATTCAGTGAAAAGCTGTTATTTTGGAATTACAAACAGACGCTGCACTCTTATTTATTTTTTGCATAAAAGATTAAATGTTTCACGAACAATCAATAGTCCTTTTAGAAACCAAGCTCACTAAGCCCGACGATTACCCACAAAGGGAATAACTACACAAACCAAGTAAAACACGCTAGCAATACGCTTGAAGTTAAAACCACATATCTACTGTTGTTTCAATTAGTATCTTCCGCCTTCGCTTCCATTGGTTTTGCTTTGCAGAATGAACGTTTGAGTATCTACCACATGTTGGGGTTACTGAACCGGCGCTACTCTTTGTTTACGTTACATTCTCGATAGCGTAAATCTCACTGGAAAGGTAAGACGTGTTACTAAACCACATAAAAGGAAAGTAGAAAAGTTTGCGTTGCAGTGTTGTATATTTAAAGGGACTTTGGTACTTCGTTTCCGTTCCTCGAGTCGTGTTTACGCCAGCACATCACTACTACAATCTATCTAATTTCTTTAACAGATTTTCAACCTTATCGCTAAAGCTTTACGTTCAAGGTTGTTTGGGATTTGACAGTTTCGGATAGTTGGTGTGTTTGGCGGCTGTACGGAGGTACCAATGGTAGGGCATCAGTTCCAAAAATAATTAGACACGTTTGAGATACTTGCCTCAATACAGGAAAACATTTATGAGTGTACGCGATGTGTAAACGATAAAGCGTATACCTTTAATGACTGTTTATATTTAGATATTTGTTATTTGAGAACTGAACGGTTTTCGGATCGCTCTAGACTGGGTTCGGTGTTTGATTAGTACATATAGATTCTGATATTAGACTTTGTTAATACAGTGAGTTTTAGTTGTTTGTTATGCCATACGTTTCATTGATTTTATCGAGTGTGGGGGGAGCAGTACATCCAATGAGAATAGAAATTGGGTTTTTATTTTTTCTTTTTTGAGATGAATGGATTACCTTCACGGGCCTTGCGCTGTTACCAAATCTTCTATTCTATTAGACGAACGCAAAAAATCTTAAAAATATGGCATTCCCTAGTTGTTGCCAATTGATACGATAAAACAAAAGTTATCGTCTATCTTCTTCATAGTTAACTTTAGAACGGTGCTATTTTGAATGTGTTAATTATCTTTTCACTACCTACCTCACTATAAATAGAGAAATTATAAAACCACACGATCTCCATGGTTTCACACCTTCTAAAGTGTCAGCACAATAGGGTATTTTCCACCATCATATAATTACAAATCTATTTAGTATATCAGTTAGAGTATTAGAAAAGAATGACCACGTATTTTTAGTTTTTGTAAATCAATGAATATCACAAAAAAATATACCTTGGCATGAAGTATTGAGAATTTTAAAAGGATAATATTTTTGTGTTCACCAAAAATCTAAAGGTACATCTATGTATGCATTTCTAAAATACTGATCGTGCACCAAATATTCCTGAATGTTACACAAAATATTTAGTATGCATCCTAGAACCGTATACCCATTTAAAACGGTTTTGTACAACTTTGATGTTACTGAAATAATTATAATTGAAGAACAAATAATGCATTTCGTAAAACGTTACTTCTAAAACTTATATTTATTTTACTGAAAATGGTTTTGGCGCGCTTGCGACGCGCATGTCACGGTAAAATTGTCAAACACGTTATATTACAATATAACGTGTTTTTTCTCGCGATATTGTAATGTCTCGAAGTATTGTCAACTGAACATACGGAAGTATCTCTGCCCCCATAACCAGAACTTGGGGCACCCCCCCGTTAGGTTAGTTAGGTTCCTTTAAACCCTGCACTCGGAAATAGGGGCCCCGCGTAGCGGGGCTCCGTCGAGTACGCTTTTTAGGGGGAATATAAAGTGTTTTAAGGTTATGTTATATTAATCGGTATTTCTCAGGAATGGTGCATTATCTTTTCATGAGAGTTGTGCCACTGGGCAAGGGTGTTTGACACTTTGATTAAATACATTTTGCAGTGCATTATCTGAAGTAAAACTAAAAAAATAAATGCTTGTTTTTAAAATTAGGTGTATTACTATTTTTAGAAATTTGCAACAGTTGTTAAATAAATGCTCGTTATGACATATTTTAATGAACATATTTTGGTGCACATTCAGTATATTTGGTGGAACACAGGCAAAATTAGGTAAATGAAATGGGAATAAATTGAAGTACTTTTAAATACCATCCATTTTAAAAGCATCGTATCTTCGTCAATTTTGTTTACCTACGTAACAAAAGAAGATATACGGGTAAACCATATACTAATTTTTTTTTTGATTATCTAACTGACGGACTAATTACGGATGTTTCGGGACATTCAGGCGGGAGGAAATGCCCGGGTCCGGATCCACGCGCACCTCAAAGAGATGTCAGCATAAAGGGAGGGGCCCGCAAGGGCCGACACCTGCCGGGGTTGCGGGACTGTTTGAAAGAGATACCGTGGCCTCGGAACGTAAAGGGCGAGGTAGGAACATGGATGGGTTTTAGTCAGTAAAAGTCTGAGTCTGAGTGTGGTCTGTCCCTCCCGCTTTGCCCAGATGGGAGAAGTTATTTGGTGATTTACCATACGAGAAAAAAAAAACATTTGTAAGGGTGCATTGCAACGCTCTAAATTAGGTGTTACATTGATGAACCGTGTTCGAAACACAATACTCTCCGAAACAAATATAAGTAGCTGACGTGGCTCTTAAAAAGGCTCCTCAACTGAAATGGGACTGTGCAGGACATGTGTCGGAAAAACTTTGGACTAAAATAATGCAAAACTAGTGCCGTGAGACAGAAAAGGGGTCGCGACAGGCCACGAAGGAGATGGCGGGATGAACTTGATAAATTTTGGCTGATCGGGACGCGCGGGTTCGTGAGAAGTCTAAGGAGGCAAAGGCCCAAGAAGTGGAACCGCGATAAGATTTCAGTAATGATCAGACCAATCACAAATGAATCATAAAACGCTTTAATTAAATATTCACGTCGTCTATGAACCGCGATTTAAATACTTAGTTGTCACATTCTGGTTCCCATTGGTGACTTCAGTTTGTACTAAACATATGGGTCTTAGATAACCTGGTGCTTATGTACTTATGTACTGTCTAGATACAAATAATTAACCCTTTAAACACAAGATACATTAAATTAAAAATGTTATAAACCCCCGACACATACATTATTCTACTAGTTAAAAGCCTTTTCATTTGATACACATATTCAGTGAGTTGTAGAATAAATATGTAATACGCCATTTCGTGGCGCCGGCCATCCTGGACTGATTTTTATCAAACTTAATATCTAAGAACACTACCGATTAATTCATCTTTCAAACACAAAAATCAAAAGCAAAAAAACAAAGGCAACCAAAAGCATATACGCAACCAACCAACCATAAGAAATCAAAACCTACTATGCCACAGACAGACACACACACACACAGACACGTCTAACTTATAACACCCCGTCGTTTTTGCGTCGGGAGTTAAAAACAGACAGCTTGCGTTTGGTTTATACAGATATATCAAAGTTTATTGATTAGACTACAAATGTATATTTTATCACGCAGAGAAATCATCGTGTTTGAATTCACTTACATTTACATTTTTAATATTGAGCTGGTTTGTAGCTTTTAGAATGTATAGGTATATTAACAGGTAGTAACTATAATCGCCTTAAAGTTACTGTTTACAGCTTTTATAATACGAGTTAAATGTAGAGTATTAAACAGACATAAGTTTCAACTTAGATACATTTTATAAAACAAAGTCCTCCGCCGTGTCTGTCTGTTCTCGACAAACTCAAAAACTACTTCGAGGAAGGTTTTAATAAAATATTTTTTACGCGAGCAAAGTCGCAGGCATCAGGTAGTAAAATATAAAAGTAGATACTTTAAATAAATCATGGTCTTTAACCAGCTGCTAGATTTTGTGGCTTACTTAAACAGACCTATCTAAAATTCCTTTTATGAAAACTTCTGCAATTACGAGAAAGTTTTATTACCTCCGTTTGATTCACATTTATATTCTAACCATTTTTGTCCCAAAATGGCTTGTAATCGTAAAACATCGAGTACTAGCAACTGTAAAAACTCAGCAGAAATAAGTGAGCAAATAAGGCATAAAAGTGTCCTCAGAGGTACACATCTAATCTGAGTCCTTACGAATACATAAAAACGATAAAATGTGTGAACGTTATGACAAAATACAAATTTATCGCTCTCGCATTACATATTCGGAAAAAGAATGGTAATGTCTTTATATTATGATAATAATTCTTATAAATAAGGCTACATTTTTTATATAAGATGGATGGATGGAAAGTTATACGGTTCCGGGTTTAAAAAAACCAATATGTCGTCTTGTGTGTTTTGCTTTCTGGTGTTTGTTTCCTTTGCCTATGGTGTCGATTCTGTTGTGCACAAACTAAACTTAATTTAGGCTATTATTATCTTTTTCTCACTAATAAAACCAGAAAGAGACGGACGTAATTTAGAGCTGTCAAATTTAATTCGAACTAATATTTCCATAAAAATGAAGGGTGCACGTAAAAACATGTCGACTAAAAACACGGTGAAGCGCATAGCTACAGCTGTCCTTTTCGCGCACTGCCACTTAGTAAAAGATAGTCTAAATTAAGTTTGTGCACAACAGAATCGACACCAGTATCTTACTTAGCGATATCTGGTAATATTGCCTTTGACGATAAAAGTTAACAGATATTCAGTTTCACAACATATGACCACACTTCATTTCGTTCAAAAGAATATTAATATTTCAAGCATTATCTCTTTTCACATCTATCAGTATCAATCACACGCCATTACAGCCTTCAAACTTATCCATTTAAAAATCAAAGTGTTCAAATAAACTCAGATAACTGCTAGCAACTACGGGGCGCTGAATAAAACATCGCTCGATGAATAATGACCGACTGCATTATGTATTACCTGTGGTATGTTTTGACAAAAAGGAGATAGGAGCAGAAGATCCGTAGAAGAACGAAGGCTGTCGGCCGATTTTGACAACGTCATCACTATTAGCCCATCTCTGTACAAGCGTTTCGCGATAGTAATATTTTGGCACCGGTAAAGAAAGAAAGAAAAAGCATTTATTCGCCTGCCAGGACAAAGCACACAAAAACAAAATGGTGTGATAACATTATATAAAAAGTAAGCTTAAAGGGAAAAAAAAATAAAAAACAAAAGAAACTAAATAAGGGCGCGATACTTTTATATTTGCATTAAGCACTGCATCTGTGTCCGTCAATGTCACTATAAAAAAGGGAGGGAGTTTGTTTGGTAATTGGTTGGTTTGGTTTTTTGTTTGTTAAAGGTTGATTGATAGGTTTAAAAAGCGTAGTACGTTCGTCATTTGCATTTCGTAATGTTTGGGATTCCGGGTGCCAAAACTTTATTGTCGCGACACGCTCAATGCTAATTGTTTCTATTCTGTCAAGAAACGAGGTTCTCCATAACAACAGGCGGCATGGTTGGCGCAGTGGCTGAGCGACTGGGTGCTGAACTGTTGTGGTGCAACGTTTAAAAAAAAATTAAAACATATCAGTTGGCCAGGAATGTGTAAAAAAATACGTTAACAGCTCAGGTTAGTCAATATAACAGGTAGCCGTAAATAAACAGCTGTAAGAAGAATTATTTGAATTACTTGTAGAAAAGATGTTAATTGAAGATGAGTGGTTTTTGAGTGCGTAAGAGAAGGTGCAGTATGGATAAACTTCCTATAAAGTGGACTTGGTAAAAAAGTATTTGTGTTAGCTAAACGTACCCACGACACAGGAGAATAAATACACAAAACAAACAAATCCCAGACAGATTTGCGAGAGACCTATGTCTCTCGCAAATCTGTCTGGGATTTTTTGTAAAAAGATGACAGACAAAAATCTGTCGGTATGTCTTGTGTGTGCTGTGCAATTGTGCATTCTGGATCGTCGTATAGAGTTCACCTTCTGTAGTTATATATTCTGTGTCATTGAGGAGTTCTACGTGCTAATGGGCGATTACGAACGTTTACACACAAATTAATTTTAACGGCGATGCAATTGATACTGATAGTGGTGATGGATTGCTTGCAACGACTGTCAGATGTTTTATTGCTGTTTACTTTTGAGAGATTGCGAGTATTTATATGTTCTCTTATTTTCGTGCACACATCAGTCATTTTGCTAATTATTAGTTTTTTTCAGGCAAAGTTAAAAATCTGGTGTTAATTGTATTTTGCAATATTGTATCATTGACAAGAGTTAGAACACGTTTGATAGCAATTTCAATAAATTTTGTCAAAGTTTTAATTTAGTCCTTTCGTTACAGAGTGACTTTAGTGTGAGTATAAATTAACTAGAATTTACTTAGAATTGCTTGCACAAAAATGTGATTGACGTATTGTTACATAACATCCCGTCTGAAATCCTCTACGGGTTAGGCATAGTTGTACCTGAGAGTACCTCCCCACATTTCTTCAGTTATGTATGCCATCAACCGGGCACACTACAGAGAAATTTCTAATGAAAAGTCTATAAACTTTTTTTTCATTTAACTTTCTTTTTTTTCATTTCTAAACCAGGGCCCAACGAGGCAGTCATGTGGTGCGTTGTTCCTGTTGCCAATTTCATCAATGATCCAACCAACTAATAGAACCAGAACCAGTGGTGAACCAGTGGTGATCAATGCTCGAGACTTCTCAGTACGAAAAGAGGCCTATGCCCAGCATTAGCACAGTAATAGGCTGGTATTATTATTTTATTAAAACCAAGATTAGAATTAGATACGGTCTCTAGACCGTATCTAATTCAAATCTTGGTTAGACTCTAACTAGACGAGCTAGACTCTAGACGAGTGTCCACCTTTGTATTTAGTACAAGTAATTTATCATTTTAATGAACTTGTAGACAATTTTGAAAACTTTCAGAATCAAAGGTATAATGACCTCGTACAACCTTCTCAAATGCCAAATCTACACTCAGAACATTTAAGTACTTTGTTAATGTTCATAGTAAAACTTTTCTATTATATTTTGTTCTATTATTGTTCTACGATGTTTGTTTGTTGTACAAAGCCATTAAGCTTAGCGAATGAGAGCATTGTATACATTTTAAGCAGGTATTTAATTATTGTAAGTTGGATTACATTTTGTTTAATATGTCTCTGTTTTTCATTTTGGAAAGCTATGATTTAAATCAGTAATTCTTTGGTTTTTTTGTATAAACTTGGAGACGGTCTGAATGATGGATGTGTAGTGTATTTTATATGTACTAGCTTCTGCAAAAAGTTTTGATATCGCAACGCATCGCTTGCTGAACGGAAGCTTTTTTCCCCATTGCAACATTTCTTATTGCTGCTCCGCTCCTATTGGTCATAGCGTGATGTTATTATGGCCTAAAGCTTTCCTCGATAAATGGACTATTTAATGCAAAAATATATTTTCAATTCGAGCCGGTAGTTCCGGAGATTAGCGCGTTCAACCACACAAACAAACAAACTCTTCTGCTTTATAATATTAGTATAGATTGTATATCGCAGCGTCATAACATCAAGGGGATACGAGCAGAAAAAATGGTATTAATGTTATCAAACCAATATTTACAATGAGAAGTAGGGTGCGTTATCATCGCAATATTTGTGCATCCCATTTAAAAAATGGGTCACAGTCATTCATCGTTAAGCTAGAAAAAATATTAAATATACAGGGTGGTCCAGGCCAGATAGATGTAAAATTTTTTTAGGTAGTCAGCACAAGGACCTATTTGTACCCGCCAGGAAAAAAATTGCTTGTGACCAGCGGGTCACAAGCGATTTTTTTCCTGGCGGAATTTCTAAAATAAAAATAAAAATCGTATCTTGTATAGCGATACAAGATACGATTTTTATTTTTATTTTAGAAATTTCACTACTTTTAATGTTTTCATGATTTTTTACTTACTTTTAAAATGAAAAATTATATTATTTTTATTTTAGGTGCTTACTTAACCATTGCACTCTCTTAGAAAAAAAAAACTGACTATTTGCAAATTTGAAGTGCATTAATTTCATATCACTGTAAGAATAATATTACTTTCCTTGAAATCGCCAGATCTCGTAAACTCCAATAAAAAAAAAGAAAAAAAAAAAGCGATTTTTTTCTTGGCTGGGTACAAATAGGTCCCTAAGCCCACCACTTAAAAAAAAATGTTATATCCATCTGGCCTGGACCACCCTCTATAGAGTTAACTTTAAATAACTATTAAATTGGTGGGTAATACCATACGGTGGCCTTTTCCCAAGTATACTGGGGTCAGCTTTCAGTCTAACCCAATGGTTCCCAACCTTTCTTAGGCCAGGGACCACTTTGGTATGTTCATTGTTAACAGGGACCATATGGTCCTAAATAAACATGGACACCGACAGGATTATAACTAGGGGAGTGAATCTTTAACTCACACTATACAAAAATTGGACAAAAGCGATCGAATTGAGCTCGAAAAATTTAGCAATCATTTAGTAATTTTGCTTCTGATAGGTTCGATTAGGTTGGGTTGAGCTTGCATCTTCTGTGTTAAAAAGTACGAATAACATTTTAATCTTTCGTGGACCGTAGTCGAGGCTCCTGCGGACCACAGGTTGGGAACCAGTGGTCTAACCGAATGCATTTATCAGTATTTTACATGGACCGACTGCCTATTTGACCTCCACATTCACAACCCAGTTAGTGCTAAGCATTACGATACCCCTTGGGAAGATTGTTGGTCTGAGTTTCGGGCTAACACTGACTATCTGTAACGACTGACAAAGAGCGACAATTGACAGCCGGGATCGGTTCAACGTGCTTTCCGAGGCATGGATGAAACTCTATATGTAATATCACTGATAGTAATATTTTTCAAAAAAATATTGGGTGGACTGACCAATTTGATATCACCAAATGGGGGAAGTGATACTGATACTGTAAGCCTGCGTCACTGCTGGGTAAAGACATGGCTTCCAGTTGTTTCTATTTAGGGCTTATATGGACCACTGGTTGTTGGTTTTTGTAGCTCCTTCCGCCATCTTCTGCGAGATCTGTCGCGGCAGACCTCGTAGAAGACGGCGGAAGGCCTTCTGGCGATGTCCAAAAATTGACTATTTTGGCACACAGTTCGTGGAGAATGCGGTAGAAGGGGGATCTAGTTCCCTTTATTTAGTTTATTTCCTTACAAAATGTGCTTCGACCCCCACCAATACTCTGTCAGATGTGAACCGTTCCCAATATTTGTATGTAAACACGCCGAGCGCTCAAACTTTTGATGACTTGGTATTGTCACAAACAATGAACGGATACACATCAGATTTGTCAAAGTGAAGGATTTGTTATACACAGGGTGATAAGTTTAACGAGTTAATGTTATTTCTAAAGTTAATCCACGCAACGCTGTTTATAACAAGCGGCGTTACATACACAAACTGTGTATGAAACTTGGGCTTAGTGAAGACGTTGTCTTAGTTTATAAGTAACTAATTAATATGTAGGTTTACCTGTTTGCTTTTACTACGGTAAGTATGTTATCGGTACGTTGTTGAGATGTATCACCATCCATTTTCCATGTCCTATCCATTTTAAATGGGTTTCAACTCACAGTTTTATTAAAACGGGCAAAAATGCAGCGGTTTTATTATTACTTATTAAGTTGGTGATTTCTTCCAGTCTCCGAAAAAAGTGTGTAGGTATAGTTGAGGACTTTAATGTTGATGTTTGATGAGCCACTTGTTATTTTTGCCGTGTAATGCTAATCGGGTTTTGTCGAATATTACATTTGTACTCGTGAATGTATAAAAGAGCAAAATTGGAAAGTATTGAAAGTCCTTTCCAGTCCAAAACTCTATCTACTCGTACATAAGGCAAGTCCGAATACTTGGCATTGGTTCACTAAACCCGTGACGTAGGTACACAATTATTAGAGCTCCTGAAAATTTTGTAATTTTGTGTTTTTGTGTAAATTCTTCTTTGTTTACAGAGTCACTACATTCTTATCTAATAACTCTGTAAACAAAGAAGAATCAAGAAGCTTGTGAAGTGTTTACAAAATATTCTGAAGTGTCACGTTTCCGAGATATGGGCTTTCAAAATTAATGTCCATTCAATGATAGAATCTTCAGCACAACTTTGAATTGACCAGACACGCATAAAATCTGTTTAAATCGATAGTTGCCATCAATACAAACAAATTTTGTACGAAACAAAATGTTCTAAGGGGTCACCTTTCCGAGATGATGAGCTATCAAAGTTTAAGTAAATTCATTGAGCATCTTCAGCACAACTTTGATTTCAATGGACTTTTGGTGAAACATTAAGTGAACCCTGCTTAGTCCTTCGGAGATTACAATCGTGATATTATTTTTGATGAAACACTGTTTTAGGCTTTCACGGTTTAAAACTAAATTTATATTGTCACTTACGGGATATCTTCCGTGATTATTTGTTATGTTGAGCTCCCGATATTTCGACGCTCGCTGTTGCAAGCGCCATGATCGCGGGTTGACTGGAGTATAATCACGGAAGATATCCCGTAAGTGACAATATAAATTTAGTTTTATTTTAGATTATTCTGAAACTAAAGAGACTTAATTCAACAATCGCTATTATCTGTGTTTTTTGGTGTTTCAAAACTTGTTATGTTTTATGCGTAGTTTCACTTCTATTCTATACTTTCACAATAACAGTTTTTTGCTCCTTATGGCCATCGTTTATCTACAAAGAACCGGCAAATGACTGTAATTGTTAAATATATTCCAGCTAACTTCTTTTCATGGGTCGACTTGGAAAGTGTCCAATATTTTTTTTTTACGTAATAAGGTTGTTGCCAATTGGAATAGCTGAGAACATGTGGTTTAGAATATAATTATAGGTCATCATCATACACAAGATATTTTTTACGAATTATGGCTATCACTGAAAATGTTGCTCAATTTAAGTGTTAACGTTCACACATTTCACGTGATTTCACCCTTTTGAAGATAGAAGTCTTTTATTTTAAAGACTTTCGAGGCCATTATTGAACAGTACTCTTTTCAACCGACTTCCAAAAAGAGGAGGTTCTCAATTCGTCTGTATTTTTTTTTTTTTTTTTTTTTTTTTGTGTTTGTTACCTCATTACTCTCGACTGGGTGAACCGATTTTGATGGTTCTTTTTTTGTTTGAAAGCTGGTGCTTCCCGTTTGGTCCCATTTTAGTTTGCTGAAGACCTGATGCTGATCTTCGGAGATATACAACGGAACTCTTCAAAAATACACAGCAAATCTGCAGTGATTGCTGCCATCGCTTGTAGGTTCATTGTTTATACTATATTATGACGTAACATCACGCCTATATGCTCTGAGGGGGTACGCACATGTGTAAAATACACCCGATTTCGAAAATATTAGTTACCTCAGTACTTTCTACTGGCTGAACCGATTTTGATCGTTCTTTTTTTATTTGAAAGCTGGTGCTTCCTGTGTGGTCTCATAATCATCAAATCAGTAGCTGATGATGGATTTCTGGAGAAATAGAGAGAATTCTTCACATTTTATAGGCACACTAGAAGCGGTTTGGGTAGTTTTAGGAATTGTAGTTTCTCGAAGTAATCCCAATTCAATTTGATGAAGATCTGATGAAGAACTTCGGAGATATGCAACGGAACTCCTCAATAAATGATAGCAAATGTACTGGGATTGTCGAAATCTCATATCTGTCTATTCTTTACACCAGTTCATAACCTAAAATCACGCCGGTACGCTGTGAAGGGGTAAGCACATGTGAACCACTAAAAAGTGAAAAATAAAAACGTTTTTACAAAAAATAAAACCGACTTCAGAGAAAACAAAAAAGTGAAAAATAACTTCAGAAAAAACGCTTCAGAAGTCGGTGACAAAAAAACTAAATAAATCAAACAAAGGTCACCGACTTCTGAAGCGTTTTTTCTGAAGTTATTTTTCACTTTTTTGTTTTCTCTGAAGTCGGTTTTATTTTTTGTAAAAAAGTTTTTTAATCACTCTAGTCATCAGTCATAATTAGTGACAAACTTTTAAAACTACGGTAGACTTGCCCACACAAGTTCAACGACCCCAAATACTAAAACAAACGAACCTTGTAAGTCAAACTACTGGGAATACTATGTATTCATGTACCCACAGTTTTACTAGACAATGGCCGTCGGAATAATCTTGTAATTTACACAACTAGACGGTAGTCAAGATGGAGGTCAGACTAAATAAACATGGAATCAACAGAGCTAACAGGCTTAAGTTGAAACGATATACTATAGGGTTATAACCTACTAAATGACGGAACTGTGGAGAAGGTATATAATAACAGTCGCTCGGGTTTCTATTTAGGTTAAGCTGTGCTTGCCTAGGTTGGTCTGTGGATGGGTGACCACCCATTACTTACTGTGCTGTACTTAAGTGTCCTCCATGCCTCGGAAAACATGTTAAGCAGCTGGTCCCGGCTGCATTTGTAGTTTTTTGACGGTCGTTACAGATAGTCAGTGGCATAAAAAGACTGACAACAAGTCTTACCAAGCGGTATCATGTAACCCAGTACTAACTGGGTGGCGGAGGTCAGACAGGCAGTCGCTTAGACTGGAAGCCGACCCCAACATAGTTAAATTAATAAATAAATATCGCTGGACATTAACACACAACGCTATCTAGTGCCACACTAAGCAAGGCTTGTGTCGTGGACACCAGATAGTTGATATACTACGTAGGGAGCGGCAGGCAGTCTCACTACCACTACGCCATTCGATCAGTTGGAAAACAGCTAGGCAGATGATATGACCGAACTTTGCCTTCTGGAATACGAGAAAGTATTAAGGGGCCTGCGGAGCATGCGTAGTTCAAACAAACGTAATACCAAAATAATTAGTACTTAAATCAAACATATTCTTAAGGTAGTGTGTGTTTATTACGATTGGATTACAGAATATATATGTTCCCAAATATATATTTTGAAAGGACAATGATATAAAGACGAGATTTGAGGAATTTAACATTTCAAGAAAACTTATTTTTCTCATATCTCTTGTTAAAATCAGTTTCCATTCAAAACATTTATTTGGGAACCTAGATATTCTGTAATCCAATCGAAATAAATACACACTACCTTAAGAATATGTTTTGTTTGTATGTGTTGTTGTGTTTGTTTTACAAATTATTTTGGTATTACGTTTGTATGAACTACGCTTGCTCCGCAGGCCTCTTAAGTTCCTATTCTGACAATACGAAATTGAATTCTCTTGATATCATTCTTAAGAAATCGTTGACTAATGATCCATTCTATTGCATTGAAATAGGGCATATATTAATCATAAAGACTGAAATAATAATGTAGCTAAACTCCTGTTCTAAAATCCTCCTAAAGTTGTTTCCAAATAGGTTCATCTGGAATTGGATTTGTGCCCAATGAAGGCAAAAGGTTCGCTCTTTATCACATACAACGTAAAAGGCTATTAAACTTGTTCCGTATACGTCTGCACAACCCTTTGGGTATCAACGACTGGAATAGGTATATCGATGTTTTAGCATATCGATAAATTATGCCTTTTATTGCTTGCAAGCTGCAGGTCGGGTACGTTACGTTACGTATGCACTAAATCCAATACGTTACGATTGCACGTCGCTTCATACGGTGCCAATTCACTCCGTGTCGGGTCCGCTTGGGACTCTGTATCGTAAATAAAATAGTGACATTCTACACACACGTAGATCTTTCCCGGATAACCAGAAACCCGAAAACAACTCCAATCCAAAATATGCATAGAATATTAAATTAACGTTGTTTCTTAGTAGAGAGACGAGAAACAAGAAACTAAATTGCTGCGGTTGTCCCAGAGCGTTGTCAATTTGGAAACTATTTCAATTGGCAAACTTGATTAGTCAAACAATTGTGTATTACCAATATTAATATCGCGTTGGTCGTATCTTATGAAGCTTGTATATGCAGAATTAGGCTCACAGCTGCGTCCGCTTGCATATTATTTGCTTGTAGCCAACTCGGCGCGTGTTCGCTGGCTCTTTGGAAATAAGCCGATTTGCCCCGAGACGATTCCATTAAAACATTTCGCATCAATAATGCGGTACCTTTAGTTAACGAATAGAACCGAGTGCTGGAATCGATATTGAAGCAGAACCGTTTTTATTACGGTGAGCTATTTTGAATGTGGGGGTGGTGATCTGTGGATAACAAGAAATACGTTAGTATGCAATTTGCTACAAGTAGGTACTGGGGTACTTACGTTAAGGATCGATTTAAGTCTCTCTCTAATCTTTGTAAGCCATTATGTGGTTATGTCACCGTAAAATTGTCAAATACGTTATATTGTAATATGTCTAGCGATATTGTAAAGTCTCGAATTATTGTCAAATGAACATACTGCTTATAACAAAACGCATTATTTTTCGTGAAATGCATGCGATGGTAGTCAACTTACGCGGTGTGGAGGGAAGGGGGAAGGAGGGGTCCCCCTTGCCCAGTGGCACAACTCTCATGAAAAGATAATGCACCATTCCTGAGAAATACCGATTAATATAACATAACCTTAAAACACTTTATATTCCGCCTAAAAAGCGTAGTCGACGGAGCCCCGCTTTGCGAGGCCCCTATTTCCGAGTGCAGGGTTTAAAGGAACCTAACTAACCTAACGGGGGGGTGCCCCAAGTCCCGATTATGGGGTCAGAGATACTTCCGTATGTTCAGTTGACAATAATTTGAGACATTACAATATCGCGAGGAAAAACACGTTATATTGTAATATAACGTGTTTGACAATTTTACGGTGACAGGTATATATCTAGTAGATCGTGGGTGTTGTTAAATTCAATAAAGAAATTGAATTCGTTTCATTGAAATATTTTCAAAATGTTCCAATAAGTGCCAACAATTTAAAATTCTTGTTTTTTTTTTCCTCTGACGAAGATATTGTATTAGTAATATAATTCCATCGTTTTAATGACAAAGTAGTTTTGCGTGTATACGTATGAGCGAATCATTTGCAATTCGCACAGCCTAATCTATTTAGTTTGTTCCATGTTTGTGTTTACAATAAATTCCATTAATCCAGTGTATTTGTTTTGTTAAGAGCAAATAATTCAAAATCAGATGATCACAAATCAATAGGCTTTCAGTATAAAATATTGTTATCTCTATTGCATATTTTAGCAATTGATCGCTTTTTTACGGTAGAAGATGCGATTATACGATGTCAATTTACTGCAATCTTGCCCGATTTTATGGCTTTCTAAGATAAAAATTTACGACTTTACGAGCATTTTTCTTGATATTCAAGGATGATCTGACATCAAAAAAGTATTTGTAGTATTTTTTTTTGTAGAAAAAGTATTTCAACGTCTCTTTGACGTCGTTTAAGAGCAAAATCGTACATTGGGACGTAATACGAATGATTTCTGGCAAGAAGAATATAAAATAAGAAAAAAAAACGAACAGTATTCAAAGACCCGTCCCAAATTAATCTCCGTCAACGTTTCCGAAACCGTGAAAGAACGAAACAATTTAACATAAGCGAAGCTCGGGACAGGTGCATGTCAAAACGCAATATACCTAATAAAATCAGCATTCGGGGATCGATGTGTAAGTACTTAGCGTGACATGGCCGCTGCCCGTGGCAGTTTTGCTCAGACAGCCTTTTCAAAAGATGAGAAATAGTTATTTTCTCGTTGTGGACTCCCCACGACGATTAATCATCCTTACTCAGCGGGCGGCACGGATTGACCTATGTACACTTACGCCACTTCAGACTTTCGCCTTTGTTCCTTCACTGCACTATTGTCTAAGAACCTCATTTTAACACTCTCTTAATAGAAACATTTATTAAAGAGAGAAACGTTTGTGAAACTTTGTCACATGAAACAAAATAAGAAGAAGCTTTATTTTTGTTGGGATTGTAGAAAAACAGAATTTGATTTGTATTGGTTTGTTACTTTCGACGATTGGTTTTCTATGTTGTCATAAGTTTAAAGGAAGACAAAACCCTTCGCAAAACTTTCTTATTCCTAAAATATGTGGGACGCAGAAGATTAAATGACATTTTATTCAACAGGTTAGTAGAAAGGTCTTCCTAAGCAGTGGTTTTATTAATGCCTGCACATTTCTCAAGTGCCGTGAATCCTTGAATCCCAGACGCGAAACGTATAAACTGGAATCCACTCAGAAAACTATTTCCTCGTAAAAACAAACAGGACACCACATTCTGTCTATTTGCTAAAACTTTCCTGTGGCACATGTTTAAAACAAAATTAATATTTGCTTTTGAATGTGACTTCGCTTGCGTATGTTTCAATTTTGGGGAACCTTGTTTTATAATATCACGCTGATATAATTTATTCTTAAAGTGTACTACTACAATATTTAAGGGCCTTGCAGCCTAACAGAATGTATAATATCCCTACACAACAGGAGGTAAACATTTTTCGCAATCCCGAAGGCCTCGTGAACGAAACCGGGGCAAAGGCTAGTATATAAATATTTTGGTAGGTTCGTTACGTAGGTATAATCTTCGAGCATATTGCGACATATTCGTTAAATCTTTTAAAATGGTTTCTCTTTGTCCAATAGAGATTCTTTTCTGCGAAACGTTAATCTTTTTGCTTTTTCCGGAAATATTATTGGAAACCTAGACCGGATCTTTGTGACAAAGGTAATTCTTATTGTTAATGTTTTTACTTTATGTAACTTGTTTAATTTTGGGATTTTATCTGAAGATATACAGAAATCCTTGGATTTATTATTTCTTTCAATTAATTCCTGAGAGTTAAGTTTATTGTGAAATTAGTTATTATGCAACTTAGTTTATATATTTTGCTTTTTAAGATCCTCTTCCAAAAGTTACTTAGTACAATCGTTAACCGCAGCGGTTGAACTGGTTTCTATCAAGTTAGTGACTACATAAAGTGTTATATAGAAACCATCAGTGTCATTACGGTATGTCGTGTGGTTTCCAAGTAAGGTTTGCGGTCATCTTTTGAAGACCACCTTTAAACATCTTTTACTACTGTTGAAGCTATGTATTTTGTTTTTGTTATTATTAAAAACTTTTAAGATTTATAAATATTAAATATTACTGGCAGCAAAAATCCCTGAATTTGTCTTGTTAAATCTCTAAAACGATAACAACGCTAGACGTTCCGCCATCCTCTACGCTCAGCACGTTTTACTACTGCAACGTGGATGCATCGAGTGACCGTCCACTTCTATTAAATATCTCAGATTACGACCAAGACGATATTCTTATTACGGTCCATTCTTTCTTTGAGAGTTTGAGGATATTTCCTGCACAGATTTTTCGGTGGCTTAAGTAGGGTTCCCGCTGTCAATTGTTATTGGTCTTTTCACTTCAGGACCGGCCTAACGTAAGTATGATATTTATGGGGTATGCTTAGGACAGTGTCTGGGTATAGTCTGCTCCGTCTGCTCTAAGAATAAACTTGTCAGAGAATAGTCTATGTTAGATATTGATACTATTCTGATTCAGAGTAGCATCTAATACGAGCCGTAAACGGACCCATCACAAAGCCTTTAACCAAGCATAATCTACATTCAGCTTACTAACTGGAATAATTTTTTCGATGTGACAACTACGATAAGACTCAAAGTAAACACTCAAAACATTGTGTTGATGGATGCATTGAATAGAATGGAGGTTATGGATGTGTGTAAAGAAAGAAACAATATTAAAACCTTGAATTTAAATAAAATACTTGTGAAACAGTTAGAACTTTGTTTGACCCTCAATATCTCCGTAACTAGAAGGTTCCTAGGTATGGTCCAGAAAATCACAATGACTGTGAGAACAAATGCTTTTCGGTTTTGTTAAGCGTATTTCTGGAACAGCACGTCCCCAAAGGTGAAGGCAGATATCAATACTTTCAACACCTTCCAGTCTTGTTTAAAGGAAAAAAGGTAGATAGCCTATCTGATAAAACTAAAATCTGTACCAAACCATACCTAGTAGAAAAATGTTAAGTCTTCCGAAAATATAAAATCTGGCGACACTATACATAGTCTTTTTAAGAAAATGTGGCAATGTTTATGTCATAACTGGGTGCGAATGGTTTGAAAAATGCTACGAGCTTCAGTCGTAGCGTTAAGTTTAAGAGCCGAGCTGTACCCGCTGTAGCGACAGATACTGGGTCACACTTGAACATCAAGTTTAGCTCTGAGGGTAACTACATTGCAAACACTTTGAACCACATTTGCATCTGAACTTGTTGATTTTGGGACCATTGATAAAACTAACATGTTTACTCTATGTATGCGTTATGTTTAAGTTCTAGACGGGGCAGGTGTTTTAGTAGGTACGTAACGATGTTATGATACAGCACAAACCAATCTGCCAATATTTCGGGTCTGTGGACGGTGAGCTATGGGCTAGCTCGCCGTCCGTCCATCTCATGACGACAGGCCGTGTCGACGGCACGTTCGTGTTTTACGCGCGCCTCAAAGAGATGTCAACAGAAAGGCAGGGGACCGCAAGAGCCGATGCCTGCCGGGGATGTGGGAAACTCAAACTCAAAGCATTTATTTCAATTAGACCATTACGGCACTTTTGAATGTCAAAAATACCAGAAAGCAAAGGTTCAGTCACAGTCACAAGGCATAATAACTTGAGAAAGTACTGTAGTAGCCCATTGCCTAGCGTAGATTTCTATGGAGAAGAACGGGCAAGAAACTCCATGGACACTCTTTTCAATCAAAATTTTGTTACAAAATCTTGGTTACATCATTCATGTTGTGATTATACGAGTACATATATGTGAGAACGATGTAGAAAGACGTGCACATTAAGAGCGTCCAGAGAAAAGATTAAATCAATAACTTAAAAAAATCTTGACCATGTTGAAGGGAACTAAATGACCCAACACGATGTAAAAATCTTTATTGAATAAATGAATTGAATTGAATTGACACCATCACCGAGACATTTGAGTGAGCATGACATTCTCTCAGCCGCCAAGGCATATTCAAAAAAAAAAAAGTTAACTTAATGTAAATGATGGCTTTACAGTACATAGTACTCACACATGTGTTATGCATTTATATAATACTAAGAGATGAAATCTATACAAAGATAATATTTTTACCATCTTCTGCAGCTTCCACAATAACATAACTGGGTTAAATTTCGTCTCATTCAGTTGTAGAATGTGGGGAAGTATGTTATTGTAACATTTTAAACAGTGCCCCATGAAAGAGGAATCTACTTTAGCAAGCCTGAAACCAGGCTGAACTAGTTGGTCACTATTTCTAGTATTAAAGTAGTGTATGTCACCTCTTTTACTGAATAAAGCAGATTTTTCCTAACATACATGATGTTTTCATAGATTTATTGACAAGGTACTGTCATGATATTAATTTTTCTTAGAGAATCGCGTCTACGTTATTAATATATGGCTTTGATGGCTCTTTTCTGCAGAATAAATATAGACTCGATGTCTGCAACCCGTCCCCATAGTAAAATACCGGATGACAAAAATACTATGAAAATAACTAAAATAAACTTGCCTCGCGGTATAACATCAGTAAATTGACGGATTTTTCTAACAGCATATGCTGCTGAGCTCAGACGTCCTGCAAGAGATGTTAAATGCCTCATTGTAGAATCGAGCGCGATTCCCTAGAAAAAATAATTTAATTTAATTCGCTTTATCAACAAAGTCTAGTTTTTCTTGATTCAATACTGACACAATCACTTTTGTCATTTGATAGAGCAAATCTAATGCATTTAATTTTTTTTTCCAACTAGAACTAAATTATTAGGGAAAACCAATTATGAACATGCAGCCTACTGCATGTTCACAATTGGTTTTCCCTATTATTTACGTCGTCAAGATTAATGCGACTGTTCGAAAGAAACACCGTGGGCTCCGTAACACAAAGAGCGAAAAACGAATATGGATGGGTTTTAGTCAGTAAAAGTCTGACACTCCCTCCCGCTTCGCCCAGAGCGGGACGAGTCATTTGAAGATTTCCCATCCGAAAGTCTTCGCATGCCCGATGAGCTGTGGACCAAAATAACCACTTTCTGGAGCCCTGACAAAGCCAGCAATCCTCGTAGCACATTTCGTAGAAGATGGCGGAACTAACTTGATAAAACCGACGCGTGGCCCACATTAGCCTTGGATTTAAACCACTTGAAGTCATGGGGAGTCATTGGCCAGCTGTGGGATGTCGCAGACTAACAGTATAAGTATCAAGTAACGGTGACTCCAATGCCATCAACCGTGAAGAAATCAAGACACGGGCTGGTATATTACTTTGCTCGACTTGAAACCAAACTCCAGACACATGCTCAGCAGTAGTGGTTGCAGTCACTTAGTATTATCAACAAAACTGTACAACTTACAACCTCCACACAAATATAACTAAGTAGGTATTTCATTAAAGATGAGCAAAGGATCGTAGAGCTAAACGCGATGTCTTCCAGACAACCTTTGGATGGACGAGAGACGATACTTATTTGAAATTACAGTGGAGGGATTATGTGTCACCCAATACTAATAAAGATATTGTATGTCTGCATTCCAACACACATTATCAGAAAATACCACTTATGGTGAGCAGCGACCTGGAGGTTTGATATAATGTTATTGGGTTTTTCATACTTAACTACAAAAAGAGGAAATGACGGCTCACATTCATGGCACATGGTGCGATGCCAGAAGTCCTCCACGTGTGCTCGGCAGCTGCTGGTTCCTCTCGATACGTCTGGAGGAAACAGCAGCCGCTGGGCCGGTGCACCCCGGGCGCGGCAGTGTCCTTCCTCTTGGAATGAGAAGAAATTCTCATCCCTTGGGATTGGCACTGCCGCGGCTAATGAGTCTGGCATCACTTGGGTCCTACACGGACCAACGGTGGGTTCCTCGGCGTGCTCTCTGTTAAGCAGAGGGCACAGCGGAGGAGTGTGTTACGGCGGGCTCGGTGTGCACTTACCCTGCCGCCGAGCAGACAGAGAAGGATGCGTCCTTCTCTGTCACCGTTGATCTCGTAATCCCGTATCGGAGTGCAGTGGATCACGTCTCGCGACTCCGAGTCCTTTTGGACAGGGAGCGAGGGTCTTGGCTTAACCGCCTGGACTGCGAGGTAGAAAACCTCTATAAAAAGTTACCCCGAATCCCAAGCGGCGACGCAGCGCGAGGGGATGTATGGCTGACGGGTGTGCCTATTGGACGAATCAGTCGCTACTCGCTACTGCTTATCCACGCTGGGGTACCTGCAGACCCTCTGGCGAGTAATAAAAACTCCAAATCTGCCCTACTAGGTACAGGGGTCTCTGCCTAGCTAGGAATTTATTTCCCCCATACTCGTGGGTACAAAAATGGAAAAAGATAAAACAAAAACACCAACAACAGCCGGCAACGGCACAGAAGAGGAGAAGAGGAATGTGGCGTTGGAGTCCGATGCCACATTGAGCGAGATGAGTGTTGCGGGAGCCTCGGTGAGCTCCCGCTGCGAGAAGGCCGGGACCGCTGCGGAGAATGCTAGCAAGTTCATCCGTAAGCGGTCCAGGAAGGATGGCGACCAGTCGTCGTCCTCGGAGGACGAGCAGATAGCCTCTGCTCGCAAGATCCCCACCAGCAAGCGCGGGGGGATCCGAGGCAAGAGAGCGGGGCTCTCTGCTTCCGAGAAATCGGCACGGCTGGCCGAGGAGGGGCGCCACCCGGGCTTGACAGCTCGCGGGTCTGGCGACGAGGCTGGTGCACCTGGCGGCTCCGAAAAGGAGCGTAAGGCCAGGTTCACAACAGAGGTGGAAGCCGCCTTGAAGAGTGTGGCCGTTAAAGTCAAAGTTTCATCGAAACTTAAGGCCCTACCTGCGGCTTTCGCCTCCATCATGGCGGCAGCAACCAATTATAGGGTGCCTTCCCCTCCATCACAGGGGGACGAGGTGGTCAAGCTTCGGGCGGACGTGGCCCGCCTGGCGGCGGCTATGGAGCTTCTCCAGAAGGAGAATTCCAAGCTCCAGGCGGACCTGGCCAGTCTGAGGAAGCCTGGCCCCCGCGTGGCTCCTCAAAGTGGAGGGGCCCAAGCACAGACGGGGAGCCAGCCTGTGCCGGTGGAGAATCAGGTCCTGGACCTGGTTCGAAAGGAGCTAGCTTCCTTCCAGGCGCGGTTCTCCGTCCTGGAGGGAATTGTTCTGCGCCCTTCCCTGGGCGCGAACAAGGCGGTCGCGGGCACGAGCAGAGTCTCGTAAGCGGCTGCTGCATCCGCTTCGGGGCCATCCAGTCGACCCCCCGTCGTGGCTGCGTTGCCTCCCCCGCCCCCTGTAAAGCCGACTCCGGCCAAACAGGTGGTGGCACCGGCTGGGCAGAAGAAGGCGGCCCAACAAAAACAGAAGGGCAAGGCAGCGGCACAGATGGCAACGGTGCCAGCGCCAGCGCCAGTGGCGGGTGGGCCCACACCCTGCACCTCCCACGGCTGAAGCCGGATGGCAAGTGGCCGGGGAGAAGCAGAGGGGGCGAAAGGCGGCCAAAAAGGCCCGCAAACAGGAGCGGCAGCGCCAGAATAAGGCGCGAAAGGTCGCGGCTAGGCTTCGCGCCCCGAAGGCCGCCGCTGTAGTGATTACACTACAGCCGGAGGCGGAAAAGAAGGGCGTGACCTACCGCGACCTGCTGGCGAAGGCCAAGAAGACGGTGGATCTCGGGGAGCTCGGGATCACCGGGGGCCTCCGGCTCAAAGTCACCGCTCCGCCACCTCTGCCAACGCCACCGTCGCCACTGCCGCTGCCGCGGCCGCCACAGCCGCTGTCGCTGTCGCCGCCGCCGCTGCCGCTCTGAGCTCGCCTGCGGAGGGGCCCTCACAGGGGTCCCGGGGGGAGGAGGCGATAATGGACTGTCAATAACGGCGCCATTACGCTTCCTCCAGGCGAACATCAACCACTGCGCCTGTGCTCAGAACCTGTTGCTTCAGAGCATGGCGCAGTGGTTGATCAACATCGCTGTGGTCTCTGAGCCGTACTTTGTCCTGCCCAGGGAAGACTGGGTGGCGGACCTTGACGGCTCAGTGACCATAGTGTCATCGGCCGCCGCCGGTACCCCGACCCTTGAAAATGTCAGGAGGGGTCGGGGGTGCGTAGCAGCACGGTTCGGGGGGATCGTCGTGGTGGGAGTCTACTTCTCCACAACTCTCTCGCAGAGTTGAGTGTCGTCGTCGGAAGCCATTCCCTCCCCGTGCTTGTCCTCGGGGACTTCAATGCCAAGAACTTGGCTTGGGGTTCTCGTTGCACAGATGTGCGGGGAAGGATGGTGGAGGACTGGGCCCTGGAGAGGGGCCTGGACGTCCTTAATCGGGGTTCTGTTCCCACGTGTGTGCGGATGCGGGGCGAGTCGGTGGTGGACATTTCGTTCGCTAGCCCCGCTCTGTCGCCGCGTGTCGTTGACTGGCGTGTCATGGAGGGGGTGGAGACATATTCCGACCACCGGTACATCCGGTTTGACGTCTCCACCCAGTCCTCAAGCGCGCCGATCCAACAGGCCCCGAGTGGTCCGCGTTGGGCGCTGAAGCAGCTGGACCGGGAGCTCCTCCTGGAAGCCTCGATCGTGTAGGCCTGGGTGACATCACCGGACAGGCCTGCCGACGTTAACACTGAGGCAGAGTGGTTCCAGGGGGCCATGTCCGACATATGTGACGTGGCAATGCCCCGAGTCCGGCCAGGAAGCGCCCGACGTCAGGTGTACTGGTGGTCGCGCGAAATAACGTCTCTGAGGGAGGCGTGTGTCGAAGCGCGGCGCCTGTACGCCAGGCATCGCAGGCTCCGCATACGCCCGCCGGATGCGGCAGCCATTGAGGCGGAGCTGTACGAGGGATACAAAGCGGCGAAGACCGCCCTCCGGGAGGCTGTCCTGCAGGCCAGGGAGCTGGCCCGCTCGGAGATGCTGGAGACTCTCAACAGAGATCCGTGGGGGCGCCCTTACAAGATGGTGCGGAATAAACTCCGCACCTGGGCCCCCTCGCTTACGCAGAGTCTCCGGCCCGACCTCGTGGAGGACGTGGTGAGCGCTCTGTTCCCCTCGCGGGGGGAACATCCGCCCCCGCCTATGGCTCCGCCACCTGCTGTGTCGGACCCAAGTGACGACGACGACACTCCGGAAGTGACTGGGGTAGACCTGAGAGTGGCGGTAGGTAGGCTCAAGGCCAAAAATACCGCCCCGGGACCCGATGGCTTGCCTTGCAAAGCCTGGGTCCTGGCCTCGGATGCGGAGGCTCTCGGGCCCCGACTGAAAAGGTTCTTAAGCGCATGTTTGGAGAGAGGCCAGTTCCCGCTTCGTTGGAAGACGGGGAAACTGGTCCTCATCCAGAAGCCGGGGCGCCCTGCGGACTCTCCGTCCGCATTTCGGCCCATTGTGTTGCTCGACGAGGTGGGCAAGCTCTTTGAGAGAGAAATTGCAAACCGCCTCGCCGAGCACCTTGAGGGGATGGGGCCGAATCTTGCGGAGAACCAGTTTGGTTTCCGCAAGGGGCGCTCTACAGTGGACGCAGTCATGCGCGTGAGAGCCCTCACGACGGGAGATGCAATATCCCGGGGCGGGGTTGTTTTGGCGGTGTCTCTCGACATCGTCAACGCTTTCAACTCCCTGCCCTGGAGCTGCATCAGGGAGGCACTCCGGTATCACCGGGTGCCGACCTACCTCCGTCGTGTGGTCGGGGACTATTTGACGGACAGGGCCGTCATCTACCCCAGTCGCTGCGGAGATTGGAACCGGCGAGAGATGTCGTGCGGTGTCCCACAGGGATCGGTTCTGGGACCGCCCCTGTGGAACATCGGTTACGACTGGGTGCTACGCGCGGACCTCCCTAGTGGTGTCAGCGTCGTCGACGACACCCTGGTGCTGGCACATGGGAGGTCGCACGAGGCGGCGGCCGACAACATGACACGCGGGGTTGCGATAGTCGTAGAGAGGATCCGGCAACTGGGTCTCGAGGTGGCACTGCACAAGTCCGAGGCCATGTGCTTTCATGGGCCTCGGAATGCGCCAGCGTCGGGATCCACACTGACGGTAGGAGGGGTATCCATCGGCGTCGAGTCGACGTTGAAGTACCTAGGACTCGTCCTCGACAGCCGGTGGAACTTCGTGGAGCATTTCCGACGTTTGCCCCCAGGCTGGAACGGACAGGGGCTGCCTTCAGGCGGCTCCTGCCCAACCTTGGGGGGCCGAACGCCTCCTGCCGCAGGCTCTACGCGGGAGTCGCAGTTATGTGACATAACGTTTTGTGACATTACGTTATGTGAAATTACGTTATGTGACATTAAGTTATGTGAAGTTATGTGACATTCCGCTATGTGACATTCCGTTATGTGACATTCCGTTACGTGACATTCCGTTATGTGACATTAAGTTATGTGACATTACGTTATGTGACATTCCGTTATGTGACTTTCCGTTATGTGACATTAAGTTATGTGAAGTTATGTGACATTAAGTTACGTGAAATTAAGTAATGTGACATAACGTTATGTGACATTACGTTATGTGACATTCCGTTATGTGACATACCGTTTTGTGACATTACGTTATGTGAAATTACGTTACGTGACATTAAGTTATGTGAAGTTATGTGACATTCCGTTATGTGACATTCCTTTATGTGACATTACGTTATGTGACATTCAGTACGTGACATTACGTTATGTGACATTAAGTTACGTGACATTACGTTATGTGACATTAAGTTTGTGACGTAGTGGGTGCAGATGATGAAAATAATAAAAGTTTCTTATGCGACTTGGCAGTTTATTATTGTAGTAATCGTATGATTAAAAAATAAGAATAAACCGTGCGTCGGTTTTATAGAACTTCTTCATTAAATAGAAACTTAGCTGTGCTAGTTAGAGTAAACACTCAAAATTCTGATTCAGGAAGAAACTTAGGAAGATGTATATCGTTACATGATTTTGGTAGGACTGACCATAAAAATGGCTGTGCAGTCAATGCGACAAGCCAATTTTAAATTCGAATTTTGAAAGGACTGTTACATTTCTTTCTTTGAGTACAAGTAAGTACTATGGAGGTTTTTTAGTCGTCGTGGAGGTTTTACGTCCACGAGACTGTAAATGAAACGACATCGTTACAAGTTACGTGAAATTAAGTAATGTGACATTACGTTATGTGACATTACGTTATGTGACATTCCGTTATGTGACATTCCGTTATGTGACATTACGTTATGTGACATTCCGTTATGTGACATCAAGTTATATGACATAACGTTATGTGACATTCAGTTATATGAAGTTATGTGACATTACGCTATGTGACATTCAGTTATATGAAGTTATGTGACCTTACGTTATGTGACATTCCGTTATGTGACATTCCGTTATGTGACATTAAGTTATGTGAAGTTATGTGACATTCCGTTATGTGACATTCCGTTATGTGACATTCCGTTATGTGATATAACGTTATGTGACATTACGTTATGTGACATTAAGTTATGTGACATTCCGTTATGTGACATTCCGTTATGTGACATTACGTTATGTGACATTCCGTTATGTGACATTAAGTTATGTGACATTACGTTATGTGACATTCCGTTATGTGACATTAAGTTATGTGACATAACGTTATGTGACATTCCTTTATGTGCCATTCCGTTATGTGACATTCCGTTGTGACGTTACGTTATGTGACATTACGTTATGTGACATTCCGTTATGTGACATTCCGTTATGTGACATTAAGTTATGTGAAGTTATGTGACATTAAGTTATGTGACATAACGTTATGTGACATTTCGTAACGTGCCATTCCGTTATGTGACATTCCGTTGTGACATTACGTTGTGTGACATTACGTTATGTGACATTATGTTACGTGAAATAAAGTTACGTGACATTAAGTTAAGTGACATTACGTTATGTGACATTAAGTTATGTGACATTCCGTTATGTGACATTCCGTTATGTGACATTACGTTATGTGACATTCCGTTATGTGACATTAAGTTATGTGACATTACGTTATGTGACATTCCGTTATGTGACATTAAGTTATGTGACATAACGTTATGTGACATTCCTTTATGTGACATTCCGTTATGTGACATTCCGTTATGTGACATTCCGTTATGTGACATTACGTTATGTGACATTACGTTATGTGACATTCTGTTATGTGACATCAAGTTATGTGACATTACGTTATGCGACATTACGTTATGTGACATAACGTTATGTGACATTAGGTTATGTGACATTCCATTATGTGACATTCCGTTATGTGACATTAAGTTATGTGAAGTTATGTGACATAACGTTAAGTGACATTCCGTTACGTGACATTCCGTTATGTGATATTAAGTTATGTGACATTACGTTATGTGACATTCCGTTATGTGACATTCCGTTATGTGACATTAAGTTATGTGACATTCCTTTATGTGACATTCCGTTATGTGACATTCCTTTATGTGATATTCCGTTATGTGACATTACGTTATGTGACATTCCGTTATGTGACATTCTGTTATGTGACATTACGTTATGTGACATTAAGTTATGTGACATTAGGTTATGTGACATTCCATTATGTGACATTAGGTTATGTGACATTCCATTATTTGACATAACGTTATGTGATATTCCGTTACATGACATTCCGTTATGTGACATTCTGTTATGTGACATTACTTTATGTGACATTAAGTTATGTGATATTAGGTTATGTGACATTCCATTATGTGACATAATGTTATGTGACATTTCGTTATATGACATTCCGTTATGTGACATTCCGTTATGTGACATAACGTTATGTGACATTCCGTTACATGACATTCCGTTATGTGACATTAAGTTATGTGACATTAAGTTTCGTGAAATTAAGTTACGTGACATTACGTTATGTGACATTCAGTACGTGACATTACGTTTTGTGACATTCCGTTATGTGACATTCCGTGATGTGACATTACGATATGTGACATTCCGTTATGTGACATTAAGTTATGTGACATTAAGTTATGTGACATTCCTTTATGTGACATTCCGTTATGTGACATTACGTTATGTGACATTCCTTTATGTGACATTACGTTATGTGACATTCCGTTACGTGACATTACGTTATGTGACATTCCGTTATGTGACATTACGTTATGTGACATTCCGTTATGTGACATTCCGTTATGTGACATTCCGTTATGTGACATAACGTTATGTGACATTCCGTTATGTGACATAACGTTATGTGACATTCCGTTATGTGACATAACGTTATGTTACATTCCGTTATGTGACATTAAGTTATGTGATATTAAGTTATGTGATATTTCGTTATGTGACATTCCTTTATGTGACATTCCGTTATGTGACATTCCGTTATGTGACATTCCGTTATGTGACATTCCTTTATGTGACATTCCGTTATGTGACATTAAGTTATGTGACATTACGTTATGTGACATTCCGTTATGTGACTTTCCGTTATGTGACATTAAGTTATGTGAAGTTATGTGACATTAAGTTACGTGAAATTAAGTAATGTGACATAACGTTATGTGACATTACGTTATGTGACATTCCGTTATGTGACATACCGTTTTGTGACATTACGTTATGTGAAATTACGTTACGTGACATTAAGTTATGTGAAGTTATGTGACATTCCGTTATGTGACATTCCTTTATGTGACATTACGTTATGTGACATTCAGTACGTGACATTACGTTATGTGACATTAAGTTACGTGACATTACGTTATGTGACATTAAGTTTGTGACGTAGTGGGTGCAGATGATGAAAATAATAAAAGTTTCTTATGCGACTTGGCAGTTTATTATTGTAGTAATCGTATGATTAAAAAATAAGAATAAACCGTGCGTCGGTTTTATAGAACTTCTTCATTAAATAGAAACTTAGCTGTGCTAGTTAGAGTAAACACTCAAAATTCTGATTCAGGAAGAAACTTAGGAAGATGTATATCGTTACATGATTTTGGTAGGACTGACCATAAAAATGGCTGTGCAGTCAATGCGACAAGCCAATTTTAAATTCGAATTTTGAAAGGACTGTTACATTTCTTTCTTTGAGTACAAGTAAGTACTATGGAGGTTTTTTAGTCGTCGTGGAGGTTTTACGTCCACGAGACTGTAAATGAAACGACATCGTTACAAGTTACGTGAAATTAAGTAATGTGACATTACGTTATGTGACATTACGTTATGTGACATTCCGTTATGTGACATTCCGTTATGTGACATTACGTTATGTGACATTCCGTTATGTGACATCAAGTTATATGACATAACGTTATGTGACATTCAGTTATATGAAGTTATGTGACATTACGCTATGTGACATTCAGTTATATGAAGTTATGTGACCTTACGTTATGTGACATTCCGTTATGTGACATTCCGTTATGTGACATTAAGTTATGTGAAGTTATGTGACATTCCGTTATGTGACATTCCGTTATGTGACATTCCGTTATGTGATATAACGTTATGTGACATTACGTTATGTGACATTAAGTTATGTGACATTAAGTTATGTGACATTCCTTTATGTGACATTCCGTTATGTGACATTACGTTATGTGACATTCCGTTATGTGACATTCCGCTATGTGACATTCCGTTATGTGACATTCCGTTATGTGACATAACGTTATGTGACATTCCTTTATGTGCCATTCCGTTATGTGACATTCCGTTGTGACATTACGTTATGTGACATTACGTTATGTGACATTCCGTTATGTGACATTCCGTTATGTGACATTAAGTTATGTGAAGTTATGTGACATTAAGTTATGTGACATAACGTTATGTGACATTTCGTAACGTGCCATTCCGTTATGTGACATTCCGTTGTGACATTACGTTGTGTGACATTACGTTATGTGACATTATGTTACGTGAAATAAAGTTACGTGACATTAAGTTAAGTGACATTACGTTATGTGACATTAAGTTATGTGACATTCCGTTATGTGACATTCCGTTATGTGACATTACGTAATGTGACATTCCGTTATGTGACATTAAGTTATGTGACATTACGTTATGTGACATTCCGTTATGTGACATTAAGTTATGTGACATAACGTTATGTGACATTCCTTTATGTGACATTCCGTTATGTGACATTCCGTTATGTGACATTCCGTTATGTGACATTAATTTTGTGACATTACGTTATGTGACATTCCGTTATGTGACATAACGTTATGTGACATTACGTTATGTGATATTCTGTTATGTGACATCAAGTTATGTGACATTACGTTATGCGACATTACGTTATGTGACATAACGTTATGTGACATTAGGTTATGTGACATTCCATTATGTGACATTCCGTTATGTGACATTAAGTTATGTGAAGTTATGTGACATAACGTTAAGTGACATTCCGTTACGTGACATTCCGTTATGTGATATTAAGTTATGTGACATTACGTTATGTGACATTCCGTTATGTGACATTCCGTTATGTGACATTAAGTTATGTGACATTCCTTTATGTGACATTCCGTTATGTGACATTCCTTTATGTGATATTCCGTTATGTGACATTACGTTATGTGACATTCCGTTATGTGACATTCTGTTATGTGACATTACGTTATGTGACATTAAGTTATGTGACATTTGGTTATGTGACATTCCATTATGTGACATTAGGTTATGTGACATTCCATTATTTGACATAACGTTATGTGACATTCCGTTACATGACATTCCGTTATGTGACATTCTGTTATGTGACATTACTTTATGTGACATTAAGTTATGTGATATTAGGTTATGTGACATTCCATTATGTGACATAACGTTATGTGACATTTCGTTATATGACATTCCGTTATGTGACATTCCGTTATGAGACATAACGTTATGTGACATTCCGTTACATGACATTCCGTTATGTGACATTAAGTTATGTGACATTAAGTTTCGTGACATTAAGTTATGTGACATTCCTTTATGTGACATTCCGTTATGTGACATTCCTTTATGTGACATTCCGTTATGTGACATTCCTTTATGTGACATTCCGTTATGTGACATTACGTTATGTGACATTCCTTTATGTGACATTACGTTATGTGACATTCCGTTACGTGACATTACGTTATGTGACATTCCGTTATGTGACATTCCGTTATGTGACATTCCGTTATGTGACATAACGTTATGTGACATTCCGTTATGTGACATAACGTTATGTTACATTCCGTTATGTGACATTAAGTTATGTGATATTAAGTTATGTGATATTTCGTTATGTGACATTCCTTTATGTGACATTCCGTTATGTGACATTCCGTTATGTGACATTCCGTTATGTGACATTACGTTATGTGACATTCCGTTACGTGACATTACGTTATGTGACATTCCGTTATGTGACATTAAGTTATGTGACATAACGTTATGTGACATTCCGTTATGTGATATAACGTTATGTGACATTCCGTTATGTGACATAACGTTATGTGACATTCCGTTACGTGACATTCCGTTATGTGACATTCCGTTATGTGACATTACGTTATGTGACATTCCGTTATGTGACATTAAGTTATGTGACATTCCGTTATGTGACATTCCGTTATGTGACATTCCGTTATGTGACATTCCGTTATGTGACATTAAGTTATGTGACATTAAGTTATGTGACATTCCTTTATGTGACATTCCGTTATGTGACATTACGTTATGTGACATTCCGTTATGTGACATTCCGTTATGTGACATTCCGTTATGTGACATTAAGTTATGTGACATTCCGTTATGTGACATTCCCTTATGTGACATTCCGTTATGTGACGTTAAGTTATGTGACAATACGTTATGTGACATTCCGTTATGTGACATTCCGTTATGTGACATTAAGTTATGTGACATTAAGTTATGTGACATTCCTTTATGTGACATTCCGTTATGTGACATTCCGTTATGTGACATTCCGCTATGTGACATTCCGTTATGTGACATTCCGTTACGTGACATTCCTTTATGTGACATTACGTTATGTGACAGTCCGTTACGTGACATTACGTTATGTGACATTCCGTTATGTGACATTAAGTTATGTGACATTACGTTATGTGACATTCCGCTATGTGACATTCCGTTACGTGACATTCCGTTATGTGACATTAAGTTATGTGACATTACGTTATGTGACATTCCGCTATGTGACATTTCGTTATGTGACATTGTGTTATGTGGCATTACGTTATGTGACATTCCGTTATGTGACATTCCGTTATGTGACGTTAAGTTATGTGACAATACGTTATGTGACATTCCGTTATGTGACATTCCTTAATGTGACATTACGTTATGTGACAGTCCGTTATGTGACGTTACGTTATGTGACATTCAGTTATATGAAGTTATGTGACATTAAGTTATGTGACATAACGTTATGTGACATTACGTTGTGTGACATAACGTTATGTGACATTACGTTATTTGACATTACGTTAAATGACATTCAGTTATATGAAGTTATGTGACATTAAGTTATGTGACATTACGTTATGTGACATTAAGTTATGTGACATTCCTTTATGTGACATTCCGTTATGTGACATTCCGTTATGTGACATTCCGCTATGTGACATTCCGTTATGTGACATTCCGTTACGTGACATTCCGTTATGTGACGTTAAGTTATGTGACAATACGTTATGTGACAATACGTTATGTGACATTCCGTTATGTGACATTCCTTTATGTGACATTACGTTATGTGACAGTCCTTTACGTGACATTACGTTATGTGACATTCCGTTATGTGACATTCCGTTATGTGACGTTAAGTTATGTGACAATACGTTATGTGACATTCCGTTGTGTGACATAACGTTATGTGACATTACGTTGTGTGACATAACGTTATGTGACATTACGTTAAATGACATTCAGTTATATGAAGTTATGTGACATTAAGTTATGTGACATTACGTTATGTGACATTCCGTTATGTGACATTCCGTTATGTGACATTTCGTTATGTGACATTGTGTTATGAGGCATTACGTTTTGTGACATTCCGTTACGTGACATTCCGTTATGTGACGTTAAGTTATGTGACAATACGTTATGTGACATTCCGTTATGTGACATAAAGTTATGTGACATTCCGCTATGTGACATTCCGTTATGTGACATTCCGTTACGTGACATTCCGCTATGTGACATTCCGTTATGTGACATTCCGTTACGTGACATTCCGTTATGTGACGTTAAGTTATGTGACAATACGTTATGTGACATTCCGTTATGTGACATTCCTTTATGTGACATTACGTTATGTGACAGTCCGTTACGTGACATTACGTTATGTGACATTCCGTTATGTGACATTCCGTTATGTGACGTTAAGTTATGTGACAATACGTTATGTGACATTCCGTTATGTGACATTCCTTTATGTGACATTACGTTATGTGACAGTCCGTTACGTGACATTACGTTATGTGACATTCCGTTATGTGACATTCCGTTATGTGACGTTAAGTTATGTGACAATACGTTATGTGACATTCCGTTATGTGACATTCCTTTATGTGACATTACGTTATGTGACAGTCCGTTATGTGACGTTACGTTATGTGACATTCAGTTATATGAAGTTATGTGACATTAAGTTATGTGACATAACGTTATGTGACATAACGTTGTGTGACATAACGTTATGTGACATTAAGTTATTTGACATTACGTTAAATGACATTCAGTTATATGAAGTTATGTGACATTAAGTTATGTGACATTACGTTATGTGACATTCCGTTATGTGACATTCCGTTATATGACATTCCGCTATGTGACATTCCGTTATGTGACATTCCTTTATGTGACATTACGTTATGTGACAGTCCGTTACGTGACATTACGTTATGTGACATTCCGTTATGTGACATTCCGTTGTGACGTTAAGTTATGTGACAATACGTTATGTGACATTCCGTTATGTGACATTCCTTTATGTGACATTACGTTATGTGACAGTCCGTTACGTGACATTACGTTATGTGACATTCCGTTATGTGACATTCCGTTATGTGACATTCCGTTATGTGACATTCCGCTATGTGACATTCCGTTATGTGACATTCCGTTACGTGACATTCCGTTATGTGACATTAAGTTATGTGACATAACGTTATGTGACATTACGTTGTGTGACATAACGTTATGTGACATTACGTTATTTGACATTACGTTAAATGACATTCAGTTATATGAAGTTATGTGACATTAAGTTATGTGACATTACGTTATGTGACATTCCGTTATGTGACATTCCGTTATGTGACATTACGTTATGAGACATTCCTTTATGTGACATTCCGTTATGTGACAATCCGTTATGTGACATTCCGTTATGTGACATTCCGCTATGTGACATTCCGTTATGTGACATAACGTTATGTGACATTCCGTTACGTGACATTCCGTTATGTGACATTAAGTTATGTGACATTCCGTTATGAGACATTAAGTTATGTGACATTAAGTTATGTGACATTCCTTTATGTGACATTCCGTTATGTGACATTACGTTATGAGACATTCCTTTATGTGACATTCCGTTATGTGACATTCCGTTATGTGACATTCCGTTATGTGACATTAAGTTATGTGAAATTCCGTTATGTGACATTCCGTTATGTGACATTCCGTTATGTGACATAACGTTATGTGACATTCCGTTACGTGACATTCCGTTATGTGACATTAAGTTATGTGACATTACGTTATGTGACATTCCGCTATGTGACATTTCGTTATGTGACATTCTGTTATGTGACATTACGTTTTGTGACATTCCGTTACGTGACATTCCGTTATGTGACATTCCGTTATGTGACATTAAGTTATGTGACATAACGTTATGTGACATTCCGTTACGTGACATTCCGTTATGTGACATTCCGTTATGTGACATTCCGTTATGTGACATTCCGTTATGTGACATTAAGTTATGTGACATAACGTTATGTGACATTCCGTTACGTGACATTCCGTTATGTGACATTCCGTTATGTGACATTCCGTTATGTGACATTACGTTATGTGACATTAAGTTATGTGACATTAAGTTATGTGACATTAAGTTATGTGACATTCCTTTATGTGACATTCCGTTATGTGACATTACGTTATGTGACATTCCGTTATGTGACATTCCGCTATGTGACATTCCGTTATGTGACATTCCGTTATGTGACATTCCGTTATGTGACATTCCGTTATGTGACATTACGTTATGTGACATTCCTTTATGTGACATTAAGTTATGTGACATTCCGTTATGTGACATTAAGTTATGTGACATTACGTTATGTGAAGTTATGTGACATTACGTTATGTGACGTTACGTTATGTTACATTACGTTATGTGACATTACGTTATGTGACATTAAGTTATGTGACATTCCTTTATGTGACATTCCGTTATGTGACATTCCGCTATGTGACATTCCGTTATGTGACATTCCGTTATGTGACATTCCGTTATGTGACATTACGTTATGTGACATTCCTTTATGTGACATTAAGTTATGTGACATTCCGTTATGTGACATTAAGTTATTTGACATTAAGTTATGTGACATTCCTTTATGTGACATTAAGTTATGTGACATTACGTTATGTGACATTCAGTTATGTGACATTAAGTTATGTGACATTACGTTATGTGACATTAAGTTATGTGAAGTTATGTGACATTACGTTATGTGACGTTACGTTATGTTACATTCAGTTATATGAAGTAATGTGACATGAAGTTATGTGACATTCAGTTATATGAAGTTATGTGACATTCCGTTATGTGACATAACGTTATGTGACATTCCGTTACGTGACATTCCGTTATGTGACATTAAGTTTTGTGACATTACGTTATGTGACATTCCGCTATGTGACATTCCGTTATGTGACATTACGTTATGTGACATTCCGCTATGTGACATTCCGTTATGTGACATTCCTTTATGTGACATTCCGTTATGTGACATTACGGTATGTGACATTCCGTTATGTGACATTCCGTTATGTGACGTTAAGTTATGTGACAATACGTTATGTGACATTCCGTTATGTGACATTCCTTTATGTGACATTACGTTATGTGACAGTCCGTTATGTGACGTTACGTTATGTGACATTCAGTTATATGAAGTTATGTGACATTAAGTTATGTGACATAACGTTATGTGACATAACGTTGTGTGACATAACGTTATGTGACATTAAGTTATTTGACATTACGTTAAATGACATTCAGTTATATGAAGTTATGTGACATTAAGTTATGTGACATTACGTTATGTGACATTCCGTTATGTGACATTCCGTTATATGACATTCCGCTATGTGACATTCCGTTATGTGACATTCCTTTATGTGACATTACGTTATGTGACAGTCCGTTACGTGACATTACGTTCTGTGACATTCCGTTATGTGACATTCCGTTGTGACGTTAAGTTATGTGACAATACGTTATGTGACATTCCGTTATGTGACATTCCTTTATGTGACATTACGTTATGTGACAGTCCGTTACGTGACATTACGTTATGTGACATTCCGTTATGTGACATTCCGTTATGTGACATTCCGTTATGTGACATTCCGCTATGTGACATTCCGTTATGTGACATTCCGTTACGTGACATTCCGTTATGTGACATTAAGTTATGTGACATAACGTTATGTGACATTACGTTGTGTGACATAACGTTATGTGACATTACGTTATTTGACATTACGTTAAATGACATTCAGTTATATGAAGTTATGTGACATTAAGTTATGTGACATTACGTTATGTGACATTCCGTTATGTGACATTCCGTTATGTGACATTACGTTATGAGACATTCCTTTATGTGACATTCCGTTATGTGACAATCCGTTATGTGACATTCCGTTATGTGACATTACGTTATGTGACAGTCCGTTACGTGACATTACGTTATGTGACATTCCGTTATGTGACATTCCGTTATGTGACATTCCGTTATGTGACATTCCGCTATGTGACATTCCGTTATGTGACATTCCGTTACGTGACATTCCGTTATGTGACATTAAGTTATGTGACATAACGTTATGTGACATTACGTTGTGTGACATAACGTTATGTGACATTACGTTATTTGACATTACGTTAAATGACATTCAGTTATATGAAGTTATGTGACATTAAGTTATGTGACATTACGTTATGTGACATTCCGTTATGTGACATTCCGTTATGTGACATTACGTTATGAGACATTCCTTTATGTGACATTCCGTTATGTGACAATCCGTTATGTGACATTCCGTTATGTGACATTCCGCTATGTGACATTCCGTTATGTGACATAACGTTATGTGACATTCCGTTACGTGACATTCCGTTATGTGACATTAAGTTATGTGACATTCCGTTATGAGACATTAAGTTATGTGACATTAAGTTATGTGACATTCCTTTATGTGACATTCCGTTATGTGACATTACGTTATGAGACATTCCTTTATGTGACATTCCGTTATGTGACATTCCGTTATGTGACATTCCGTTATGTGACATTAAGTTATGTGAAATTCCGTTATGTGACATTCCGTTATGTGACATTCCGTTATGTGACATAACGTTATGTGACATTCCGTTACATGACATTCCGTTATGTGACATTAAGTTATGTGACATTACGTTATGTGACATTCCGCTATGTGACATTTCGTTATGTGACATTCTGTTATGTGACATTACGTTTTGTGACATTCCGTTACGTGACATTCCGTTATGTGACATTCCGTTGTGACATTAAGTTATGTGACATAACGTTATGTGACATTCCGTTATGTGACATTCCGTTATGTGACATTCCGTTATGTGACATTCCGTTATGTGACATTCCGTTATGTGACATTAAGTTATGTGACATAACGTTATGTGACATTCCGTTACGTGACATTCCGTTATGTGACATTCCGTTATGTGACATTCCGTTATGTGACATTACGTTATGTGACATTAAGTTATGTGACATTAAGTTATGTGACATTAAGTTATGTGACATTCCTTTATGTGACATTCCGTTATGTGACATTACGTTATGTGACATTCCGTTATGTGACATTCCGCTATGTGACATTCCGTTATGTGACATTCCGTTATGTGACATTCCGTTATGTGACATTCCGTTATGTGACATTACGTTATGTGACATTCCTTTATGTGACATTAAGTTATGTGACATTCCGTTATGTGACATTAAGTTATGTGACATTACGTTATGTGAAGTTATGTGACATTACGTTATGTGACGTTACGTTATGTTACATTACGTTATGTGACATTACGTTATGTGACATTAAGTTATGTGACATTCCTTTATGTGACATTCCGTTATGTGACATTCCGCTATGTGACATTCCGTTATGTGACATTCCGTTATGTGACATTCCGTTATGTGACATTACGTTATGTGACATTCCTTTATGTGACATTAAGTTATGTGACATTCCGTTATGTGACATTAAGTTATTTGACATTAAGTTATGTGACATTCCTTTATGTGACATTAAGTTATGTGACATTACGTTATGTGACATTCAGTTATGTGACATTAAGTTATGTGACATTACGTTATGTGACATTAAGTTATGTGAAGTTATGTGACATTACGTTATGTGACGTTACGTTATGTTACATTCAGTTATATGAAGTTATGTGACATGAAGTTATGTGACATTCAGTTATATGAAGTTATGTGACATTCCGTTATGTGACATAACGTTATGTGACATTCCGTTACGTGACATTCCGTTATGTGACATTAAGTTTTGTGACATTACGTTATGTGACATTCCGCTATGTGACATTCCGTTATGTGACATTACGTTATGTGACATTCCGCTATGTGACATTCCGTTATGTGACATTCCTTTATGTGACATTCCGTTATGTGACATTACGGTATGTGACATTCCGTTATGTGACATTCCGTTATGTGACATTCCGTTATGTGCAGTCCTTTATGTGACATTACGTTATGTGACATTCCGTTACGTGACATTACGTTATGTGACATTACGTTATGTGACATTCCGTTATGTGACATTAAGTTATGTGACATAACGTTATGTGACATAACGTTGTGTGACATAACGTTATGTGACATTACGTTATTTGACATTACGTTAAATGACATTCACTTATATGAAGTTATGTGACATTAAGTTATGTGACATTACGTTATGTGACATTCCGTAAATCACGACACATTGCTTTTGAAACTGGAGCATTACGGACTGGGTAAACTTGCACTTAGCCTGCTAAAATCTTATTTGAGCGATAGAAAACAACATGTTCAAATAAACGGTGTTAATTCAAAGGGTTTGAATGTAAAAATGGGGGTTCCGCAAGGCTCAATATTGGGTCCTTTCCTTTTTCTAGTCTATATAAATGATCTACCCTATTTGTTGAAACACCAATCTCAAAATATGGTGTTGTTTGCTGATGACACTTCTCTAATTTTTAAGATAAATAGACGGGCCAACAATCTAGATGACGTGAATGATGCCCTACTTCAGGTCCAAAATTGGTTCACAGCAAACAATTTGGTATTAAATGAAAAAAAAACTAAATGCATAAGATTTTCATTACCGAATGTTAAAAGTAGTGATTGTGAGATAATATTGAATAAAGAGAAACTCGAATTCGTAGATAAAACGGTTTTCCTGGGGCTTACGCTTGATTCAAGGCTACAATGGGGTTCTCATTTAACATCTCTTGCGGGGCGCTTAAGTTCAGCAGCATATGCCATTAGAAAAATCCGTCAATTCACTGATGTGGATACCGCTAGACTGGTCTATTTTAGTTACTTCCATAGTATAATGTCTTACGGTATTTTGCTATGGGGACGGGCTGCTGATATTGAGTCTATATTTATTCTGCAGAAAAGAGCCATCAGAGCCATATACAATCTTCGTAGGCGCGATTCTCTAAGGGAACTATTTAAGGATATTGGCATCATGACGGTTCATTGCCAATACATCTACGAAAACATAATGTACGTCAGAAAAAATCTGCATCTTTTCGGTAAAAGAGGCGACAGACACAATTACAGTACTAGAAATAGGGACCAACTAGTTCAGCCAGGCTTTAGACTCGCTAAAGTAGACTCATCTTTCATGGGGTACTGTTTGAGATGCTATAATAAAATACCACAAAGTATTCTTGAACTGAATGAGACGAAATTTAAAACATGTATTAAACGCACATTATGTAAGCAAGCATATTACAAGTTGAGCGATTATATCGCTGATAAAAATGCTTGGCTCAATGCTGGTCCTGCTCCACAAGGACAGGGGCGCAAAACTTGATAGCATTAAATGGTATTGTTGGAGCTGCTGAAGATTGTACAACTATCTTTGCATTGTATAGATTCAATGTTAGTATTATATAATAGCATAGCCCATATTGTGTGAGTACTATGTACTAGAAAGCTATCATTCACTGGAAACCTACTTTAGTTTTGACTTGAATGTGCCCTGGCGGTTGAGAGTATGTCATGCTCACTCAAATGTCTCGCTGATGGTGGCGCGTGTGTCGGATCATTTAGCTCCCTTCAAAGTGGTTGAGCTGAATGGTGCTGATCCATGCGTCATGTTCGTGAACGAGTGCTGTCAGTTGTGACTGGTCATCTCTTAGTTGCCATGGCTTATTTGAATGAATTATTTTGTTTTTACTATGGACACTTTTAACATGCACATCTTGCTACATTGTTCTCACATAATCTACCATCTCAAAATGAATGATGTAACCAAGATTTTGTAACAATATTTTGATTTAAAAGAGTGTCCATGGAGTTTCTTGCCCGTTCTTCTCCATAGAGATCTACGCTAGGGAATGGGCAACTACAGTACTTTCACAGTTTTTATGTCTTGTGACTGGGACTGTAGCTACTTTAAATGTTCATCTTTGTTTCGACAATTCAAAAGTGCCTGTTATTGGCTTACTTGAAATAAATGCTTTGATTTTGATTTTGATTTTGATTTTTGATTTTGATTCCGTTATGTGACATTCCGTTATGTGACATTCCGCTATGTGAAATTCCGTTATGTGACATTCCGTTATGTGACATAACGTTATGTGACATTCCGTTACGTGACATTCCGTTATGTGACATTAAGTTATGTGACATTACGTTATGTGACATTCCGCTATGTGACATTTCGTTATGTGACATTCTGTTATGTGACATTACGTTTTGTGACATTCCGTTACGTGACATTCCGTTATGTGACGTTAAGTTATGTGACATAACGTTATGTGACATTCCGTTATGTGACATTAAGTTATGTGACATTAAGTTATGTGACATAACGTTATGTGACATTCCGTTACGTGACATTCCGTTATGTGACATTCCGTTATGTGACATTCCGTTATGTGACATTCCGTTATGTGACATTAAGTTATGTGACATAACGTTATGTGACATTCCGTTACGTGACATTCCGTTATGTGACATTCCGTTATGTGACATTCCGTTATGTGACATTACGTTATGTGACATTAAGTTATGTGACATTAAGTTATGTGACATTAAGTTATGTGACATTCCTTTATGTGACATTCCGTTATGTGACATTACGTTATGTGACATTCCGTTATGTGACATTCCGCTATGTGACATTCCGTTATGTGACATTCCGTTATGTGACATTCCGTTATGTGACATTCCGTTATGTGACATTACGTTATGTGACATTCCTTTATGTGACATTAAGTTATGTGACATTCCGTTATGTGACATTAAGTTATTTGACATTAAGTTATGTGACATTCCTTTATGTGACATTAAGTTATGTGACATTACGTTATGTGACATTCAGTTATGTGACATTAAGTTATGTGACATTACGTTATGTGAAGTTATGTGACATTACGTTATGTGACGTTACGTTATGTTACATTACGTTATGTGACATTACGTTATGTGACATTCAGTTATATGAAGTTATGTGACATTGCGTTATGTGACATTACGTTATGTGACATTACGTTATGTGACATTACGTTATTTGACATTACGTTATGTGACATTCAGTTATAAAGGGTGTAAAACACCTCTTAACGAATACGAAAGGCATTTGTTCTCCTCGTCATTCTGATCATTTTTTTTTCTACACCATACCTGGGAACCTTCTAGTTAAGGAGATATAGGGGGTCAAAGTTTCAAGAATTTTACGAGTTTTTTTTTATATACCACTTTTTGTCGCATGATTTTTACTTTAAATATCTCTACGACCCCCGAAAGGTTCAATCCATCCATTCGCACAATGTTTTGAGTGCGTTACATGGAGTTATACCACAAAACATGATTTATAACCTCAAAAAAAAAAGTTGTTTCCCAGCAATATTTTTTGCGGAAAGTTACTTACTTTGATATACAGAATGCTTGGTTAACGGCTTTGTGATGAGGTGAAATACACCCTGTATGAAGTTATGTGACATTACGTTATGTGACATTCCTTTATGTGACATTCCGTTATGTGACATTACGTTATGTGATATTCCGTTATGTGACATTCTGGTATGTGACACTACTGCTTGCCGGATTGCCGCCATGGGATCTGGAGGCGATAGTCCTCGCGCGCCTACACGAATGGCGCGTGGAGGTACTACGCCGGGGGGAAACTCCGCTGCCGCGGCAAATTGCCGCTCAGCGGACTGACCTCCGGCGCGATCTCATGGCGACATGGAGAGAGCGACTGTCGCAACCCCGTGCAGGGCACGCCACGATAGTGGCGGTAAGTCCCCTCTTTGAGGAGTGGCTGGAGAGGCGCCACGGCGTCCTCACGTTCCGCCTGACGCAGGTCCTCACCGGACACGGATGTTTCGGGAGGTACCTGCACCGAATCGGGCGGGAGGAAACGCCCGGGTGTCTCCACTGCGAGGACCGACCGGAAGACACGGTGGAGCACACGGTGGAAGTCTGCCCTGCGTGGGCGGAGCTCCGCCGTGTCCTCGTGGCGGCCATCGGCGGCGGCGACCTCTCGCGTCCGGCCCTGGTTAATCCATGGTCCGGAGCGAGACGGAATGGGAAGCCGTCGCCTCCTTCTGCGAAGCAGTCATGCTAGCGAAGGAGGTGGCGGAACGAGAGAGGGAGAGATCCTCTCTTCCCGGCCGCCGCGGGAGACGCAACGGGCGTCGGGGGCCACGTGGTGGCTACCGGCCACCGTAGATGCGGGCCTGTGGACGGCTGGCTATGGGCTAGCTAGCCGTCCGGCCGTCTAACGACGACGACAGGCCGTGTCGACGGCGCGTTCGTGTTCCACGCGCGCCTCAAAGAGATGTCAGCAAAAGGAGAGGGGCCCGCAAGGGCCGAAGCCTGCCGGGGTTGCGGGCCTGTTCGAAAGAGATACTGGCCCTGGAACGTAAAAGGCGAGGAAGGAACATGGATGGTTTTTAGTCAGTAAGAGTCTGACACTCCCTCCCGCTCCGCGTGGGGGGGGTCATTTGACGATTTCCCATTCTTAAAAAAAAAAAAAAAAAACGGCTCACATTCATCCTTTCATATATCTGTGTTCACAGTTGATGGCAATCCCTCTATTATACAGGTTGTAAACATCCTCATCATGAAGCCGTCAACCAAGCATTCTGTACATCAAACTAAGTAACTTTATGCAAAAAATATTGCTGGAAAACAACTTTTTTTATGGTAATAAATAATGTTGTGGTAGAATTCAATGTAACGCACTTAAAGCATTGTGATGATGGATGGATTGAATAGTACGGCGGTCGTTAAGGTTTTTAAAGTCATTTATTACAATAAAAACTTGTATTTAAAAAAAACTTGTCAGAAAGTTGGAACTTTCACCCCCAATATCGCCCCGTAACTAAAAGGTTCCCAGGAATGGTACAGAACAAAGAAATGATCGCAATAATGGGAAAAAAGTGCCTTTCGGCTTCGTTAAGAGGTGTTTGACACCCTTAACAGAACTTGGAAATTCATCATCATCATTTCAGCCGAAAGAAGTCCACTGCTGGACATAGGCCTCCCCCAAGTGTCGCCACATTTACCGGTCCCTTGCGACTCGCATCACATCATCAACGGATTCCTGCAACCTTCACCAGGTCATCGGTCCACTTAGTGGGAGGTCTTCCAACACAGCGTCTTGGTTCGCGGTCGCTACTCCAGAACACTTGGAAATTATCGACTGTAGAAATGAAAGTGTTGATACCCTTAGGCCTTACCTTTCAGAGATAACACGCGTATAATATTATTTAACTCAGTATTATTCAGAGAGTGGCGCCACGTTTGATGAATATGGCGATTATACAAAGACCTCTAATGTCTTCTTTAATGGTCTACTATTATGCTTGCAGGTACTCGTATGTATAATGCAACATCTGTTTCTTGATCGCAATTCAATGTTCGGAGGCATATTGAACAGTATGCAAGCTGACGTTTACATTATGCATTCCTAATGTAATCTGGAGCTTAATCAGCGTATGTTACATGCATTATTAAGAGAAATTGACCTTAGATATTATGGCATATTTATTAAAAGATATACTTTACCATTGTTAGTGAGACTAATATACCAACTGTAGTTTTCATATCGACTGGTCGCCTAAAGATAATACTGATGCTTGCAGGTGTTGCAAAATATCACCATCATCATCATTCCATTATCATTTATTTTTATTTATATTTGCTCGTTTATACTTTGTTTATACTTTATTTATTTTTTATTCTTAGCCGTATCTGACCGTGGCATCACTTTGGGCCCTATCAGAATATCAGCGCTGTGACGTTTTATTTTAAATGTTACAGCACCATGCTGAGATAGGAGCCTTTTGGTCTTGTACAGGACAAATTCTGTTTCGTATTTTGTTTGTTTTTTTTTCTTATGATATCGTTATTATAATTTTTTTTTTTTTCTCATTATGTTTACTTTTAACTAGTGTTGTAATCACAATTTTACCATTTTTTTTATTTTATGTTTTGTCCTGTCGGGCTAATAAATGCTTTTTCTTTCTTTCTTTCTTTACATACAGAGTATTAACAGACTCATCAAAAATGAAGAATGCTTCGTTGATGGCTTCGAAGCTATCGACGAAGCATTCTGTAAATCATAATAAGTAAGTCTACGCAAAAAAATTGCTGGTCTAAATAACTTTTTTGGGTGAAAAATAACGTTCTACGGTAGGGCTCAATGTAACGCACTTTACGGGAGTCGTGAAGGTGTTTAAAATAAAAATCTTACATTAAAAACATGTATTTTTTTATGTGAAAAGTGGAAACTTCAACCCTCAATATATCCGTAACTAGACGGTTCCCAGGCATGGTATAGAACAAAAAAAAAAGATCGCAATGACGGGATAAACAAGTGCCTCTCAGCTCCATTAAAAATGTTTTTACACCTTTTATAATAACAGTGATGTATTTTTACAGCTCTCAAATTTTACTTAAAAGTAATTCGGCGTCCTTTCTTATTCTGTAACACAACCGCAATATCTTAGCCCAGATAAACTAAGCCTGGTCTGGTACCTACAAAAAACTATAGAGAGATAACATAAATTATATTGGCAACGTGTGCGTGTTTAACATTGTTTTGGGGATAAAGTAAAGGCTCAGTAGATATAGGTTGCAAGCCCGGGGCTGTGGAGCCACTCCGGGGCCACGGTATCTCTTTCGACCAGTCCTTCGAAAGAGATACCGTGGCCCCGGAGCATAGGTAAAGGGTGAGGAAGGAAAAAGTCAGTAAAAGTCTGACACTCCCTGAGAAGATATTTGACGATTTCTCATCCAAAAAACAAAAAGTTATAGATCGCAACCAATATAAGCCTACGAAACCGGTCTTTATCTCCAAAAGTCCAAGTGAAGGTCCTGTTTCGAGTACTAACATTTTTTGCAGTTGATTCTCAGATACACGTAGAAGTTAGTCAGTGGTCCGAAAGTCTGACAGCCAGTCTTACCAACGTATCGTATTACCCAGGACTAACTGGGTTGTTGAAGTCAGCTAAGCAGTCGCTCCATGTAACATACTTGTATTCAGCTGCATCCGGTTAGACTGGAAGCCGACCCCAACATAGTTGGGAAAAGGCTAGGCAGATTATGATTCTCAGAGGCACGAGATAAGATTTTTCACAAATAACGTTCATAATTTTAAATTCGACCTCTAGCTCGCATTCAAAATAAAAATATCAGCCACAAAGTCTCAATATCTGAAGGCAGATTTCCCAAGGCATATGAAAGAATTTTGAAAGACTTAATACCGAGATTAATAGATAGATCAAGATTGATGATGCGTAGTTTGATTTTCGACCAGATCTCTCAACGGACTCACTCTGCAATTTTCTGGCCGAAAAAACATTGGTAATTACAACATCAAATACTCTTATGTATGCCTTTTTACGGACTTCAGTCGACCTTTCGATTTAGTAAACCGTAGTTGCTCAAAAGAAAAACCTAACGTTTTTATTAGAATTTAGGTGCTTAGTATTCTAGAATGTTATATTCCAAAGTTGAATCACGTTTTTATCTTAATGAAGTATCGAGCGTCTTCGGTTTCAATTGGTAGTTGTAATTGAGAAGATTTTTCTTGAAGTAACATACAAAGTGTAACACCTTTACGCGATTTCATTGTATTCTTTTAAAAATATTTGCCACAAACTCGGTGATTGTAAGATTGATTTTCAACAAATTATTGGCTAAAAGACAAATTACTCACAATGGTATATGTAACATCGGCATATCCTAATGCCATTTTCACCTCTCACAACACTAAAGTCACAAAGAGGAAATATATCTGATGTCCGCGTTTTTCTTTGTAAAGCCCCAAATACTTTCTTCTAGCAGCTATTTCATCTATTTAATGTTCTACACAAGTTATAATCTAGTGGTTGCGAGTTATGTAACAAATCCCAGAGGCACATTACGACGATGGTAGGCCTGGGAACTACCCCGGAAATAAAATAATACGAATGATCTGTATTTGTATAAACAATGGCACCAATTTCTCTTCGAGTTTCGTGTAATTATATGATTTGAGTTGTTGTGTAGGTTTGGTGCTCAAATGGGATTATATATTGTATTTTTTTCTAACCTATTTCGAATTTCGATAGCCATATTTTCTAATATTCTTTATGTATAATTATGTACATCCTTAAACTCGATTGTTATATGATAAACGAGCTGATTGGTGTATCTTTTACTACCTAATAATGAGACGTTGTTGTGACAACGGGCCAGATGGAATCCCAAATGAAGCACTTAAATTGGGTAAAATGATACTGGCACCATACCTAACAACCTTATTCAACAAGATTTTAAACGATAGAACGATTCCGAAAGAATGGGCACAATCAGACATAATTTTACTATACAAGAAAGGAGACCCTGCCGATATTGGAAACTACCGACCAATAAGCCTACAACCAAATATGTACAAATTATTTGCTTCATGTCTTGACGATCGTTTAGCAATGTTCATAGAGAAGTTTCAACCGCCAGAACAGGCAGGTTTCAGGAAAAACTTCTCAACAACAGATCACATCCACACTTTAAATTTGATTATAGAGAAATATACAGAGCACAATAGACCACTCTACCTGGCATTTATCGACTACGCCAAAGCCTTCGACTCTATATCACATAAGAGCATGTGGAAAGCTCTACATGAATGCGAAGTACCGTCGGAGACTATAGATCTCATAAAAGACATCTACCACAAAAGCAAAAGCCGTGTAAAATTAGAGAGACAAGGCCCCGAAATAAACATTTGTAGAGGCGTCAGACAGGGTGACCCCCTGTCACCTAAAATATTTATAGCCGTGCTCCAGAGCATAATGAAAACTCTGAACTGGGAAAAGAAAGGAATTTATGTAAATGGGAAACTCCTCAGTAATCTTAGATTCGCGGATGACATCATACTCTTCTCTGAAACAGCGTCTCAGTTACAGGAAATGATTAATGAGCTAAATGATGTAAGCAGTAAGATCGGCTTAGAACTGAATGCTACCAAGACTAAGGTCATGACGAACCACCATTCTATGCCAATACGGGTCAATAACAATACACTGGAATACGTTCAAAGCTATGTTTACCTGGGACAACAAATATCTTTCTCTAAGACAAGACACGAAGACGAGGTTAAAAGACGAGTTACGATAACCTGGAATAAATTTTGGAGCAATAAAGAAACACTAAAATCAAAACTCCCTTTAAATCTCAAGAAAAAGGTGATGGACTCATGTTTATTACCCTGTCTTACCTATGGCTGCCAAACATGGATATACAATAATAATACTAAACACAGAATACAAGTTTGCCAGAGAGCGATGGAAAGGAGCATACTAAACATACAAAGAAAACACAGGAAAAGAAACACAGAAATCAGAAAAACAACAAAAATTATAGATGCTTTGGAACATTCTCAAAAACTAAAATGGAAATGGGCGGGTCATATTGCACGTATGGATAAGGAAAAATGGACACAGAGAGTAACTACCTGGCAAGGACCAACAAGCAAAAGGAAAAGAGGTAGATCGAAAGAAAAATGGGTTGATGAAATAATAAGAAAAGCCGGTGAAAACTGGATCACAAAAGCAAAGGACAGACAAACGTGGAGAAAAATGGAGGAGGCCTCCACCCGTTGAGGGGTCCATATTGAAATAGATATATAGTAAATTTAGACATCCGAATTATTATTTTACAAATTTTAATTGAATGAATTGTAATAATTTTGTTATTTTATGCATGCACATTTATGTACTATAATTAATTAATTAATGTTTAATGATATTGTTAATTTTATGATATTTTTGTTTTATAAGTCATTCATTATGGAAATAAAGAGGCTATAATAATAATAATAATAATAATGAGATGTTAGGGCCGTAGCCCTAACATCTCGTCGTAACAACATACTGTAATATTAATGGGAACTGAAACTTATAAATCAGTCTTTATTTTGATCGATGTTTGTATGCTATACCCATCAAAATTCCAGGTAGCTACAAATAAACCATGAAACACTCCATATTGGCATAACAACACAAAACTTCTCGAGCAAAACCATTTGCAAATACATATTTAATACCTACCATCTACCTATGTTCACATACTGTATTACCAAGAAAGTTTCCGTTTAATGTAGTCAAAATGTATCCGTATTTATAACAAAATTGAATCTATTTTCGGTTATCTACTTGCTTAAGTACCTGCCTTATTTCCTAAATAGAAATGTCTTCACCATTCATGGAGGATTCTCGATCACGAAAGCTATTATTTTTATTTACGTCACCGTGATACGACAAGAATATGCCAGAGGGATAACTTTATCGAACGAGTTATAATTGATTGTGGCTACTGGCTAGTCTGTGCCTCTGTGGTATAGGTACATCGATATTTAGTTTGGTAGGTATCTTGATATATACGTTGGTATCTTCAACATTATCGGTACTTTTTGGAGTCTTTATATAATTCAATTTCGTCTAATGTCCTGTTTTAAAGTTTGTTCTGGGAATCAATTGAAGTTATTTGTAGAAGATTTGGGAGTATTCTCCTACTCATTAAAAAACGTAAAAAAGAGGAAAGGTCATGCTTTTATTATAGCATTTAGTTCGGGCTATGCCTATCGTAACAAAGGTCTTAAATACAAGTGGTTGTAGACAAACATTTTTAATTGTGTGTGGCGTTTCATCCAATGTTGGAGCATTGGTGACTTATTTTAGTTACCAATGCTCCAACATTGGATTAACTTACATTGTCGCGGTCGCTTACGGGATATTTTCCATGATTATTTGTTATTTTGAGCTCCCGATATTTCGAGCCCGTGAGGCAGTTGCCAAGTGACAATATAAGTTTAGTTTTAAACCGTTAAAGCTTAAAACACTGTTTAAAAAACTTATACATAATTGGAACTAGGGTTTTAGGTTTTATTGGCTACTACGTTGGTCCAATAGTCACTGCTACTACTAAGTGCAAATGAGTTTGCAGGATTTTTTCAGAAACCAACAGAAACCAGGATATGTGCCCGGTTGATGGCAATAGGCTTGCCCCCTATAACTGACACATAACGCAAAAATTGTGATTGTACTAAAACATATGTATGTCGGAGGTCGAGCAAGTTAACGAAGAGTTGATAGTTCGTTGCATACGAGCAATTGATAAGATCGCTTGATAATATCTTGCAAAATCCTAATTTAATGTGATTTGATTTATGACATTTTAATATTGTGTAAAATCTTACTAACTAGCTGACCCGCGCAACTTCGTTTGCGTCACATAAGAGAGAAAATCGAAAAAAAACATTCCTGCTCCGCTCCTAATAATTGTAGCGTGATGTTATATAGCCTAAAGCCTTCCTCGATAAATGGACTATCCAACACAAAAAGATTTTGTCAATTTGTACCAGTAGTTACTGAGATTAGCGCGTTCAACCAAACACGGAGAACGGTGGTGGATCGAGGATCCGGGTGGTTTACTGGTGATGAAGTTAGATTGGTGTCGCAAAGCTGCTGCTTGAATATAATTGCTAAGCAAACTAGTTTAATGAAATATTGCCATTAAATTGTGTGAAGCCATGAATACTTTGTTTTGTGCTCGCATTACACCCAAATGACGCCCACTAGACTCCGTGAACACTGTTGATGTCGAGGAGGATGCTGCTTCTCCGACATGTATATACGTTCTACTTCAACTCTTTAGAGATATGCATAAACAACATTATGTTAATAAGTTACTAGAAATCAAAGAAGAATAGTCCGCGCGCGAACTTCGAATAATCGGTGGCTAACTTAAATCGGAGTAGTAAATTATGAAATCATTCTATGAGGGTATTATGTACTTGCAATAAAAATCACCAATGATTTAACTTATTTAACTTATCCACCGATTCCTCGAAACTCGTGCGCGAACTACTATGGCACCGAAAATAATGACGAAACTGCTCACATAATATTGAAGTGTAGTCAATGAAATGCTCCAAATATTACCTAATCGGCAACATAAAGCTACATCGCTCCACACACAATGTAATTTTGTATCCATATGACAAAGTACACTGAGTGAGACGCGGTTCCCCGTGAAATTGCTCCTTTGCTGCACTATACAAGCACGCAGTGCCTCACTACACTCATATCTGATCATGCACAAGTATGTTTTAGCTCATGTGCTGCCGTATTTACGGTGGATATAATCGTAACTACACAAAGTACTTGCGGTTTCATGGAAAATATGGTTTAAGTTTTGGGAAATTGGGTGTTTTTACTGAACATCAGATGTTCGTTATGAAAATCATCGTGGTTTTCTTTTAAAAGTTGGTTAAAATGTTGAGCTAATGAAATGATGTAATGTTGGGGGGTCAATCAGTAGTAGGTCGGATCGCGGAATCATGCAACCAATCGCCATGCTCAGGATACGAGGTAAGGCAATAGGGGAGACGAAAATAAAAAAAATTGTCCGCCAGTAAGATCATCAACAAATATTTGATCCCTATTTTTTATTTTGTTATAAAAACCAAAATTGACGAAGATACTACGCTTTTAAAATTCTCGAAACGTCACGCCTAGGTATAAGATCTGATTGGATTAGTTTTTTTGTTACCGACTTCTGAAGTTAAAGATATTTTTCGGTATTTTATTGTGTTTTTAGAAATTGGTTTTATTGTTTAACAAAAATGTTTTTTTTTTTCACTTTTTATGCGCTTACCCCTTCACAGCGTACTGGCGTGATGTTATGTTATACACTGGTGTAAACAATAGACAGACATGAGATTTCAGCAATCCCAGTCGTCCATTTGCTATCATTTATTGAGGAGTTCCGTTGCCTATCTCCGAAGTTCTTCATCAGATCTTCACCAAATTGAAGTAACTCCACTCTCCACACTCCGAGAAAGTACTCTTCCGAATACTACCCAAATCGCTTCATGCGTGCCTATAAAATTTGAAGAGTTCGCTCTATTTCTCCAGGATTCCATCATCAGATCCTGACTTGATGATTATGGGACCACCTGTGAAGTATATTCCCTTTCATACAAAATAAAAATAATCCAAATCGGTCCAGTCAGCTTCGAGTAATCGGGGAAGATACATTTAAAATAAAAGATTCCGACGAATTGAGAACCTCCTCCTTTTGGAAGTCGGTTAAAAATTGTAATATTAATTACATTTTCCGTCATTGATTCTCTACATATTTCTAATCGATGGAACGTTATTTCCATTGTCAATCAGTCTATGTATACTGGTCGTAATAGGTATAAATCGGCAGCCATAGTTCGATGACACCGAGTGACGTACCGAGGCTCTCGGGACGCAATCCATCATACGACTGATCGCCAGGACCCTTCGGCAACAATTCCTCGATCTTTGTTATGTTTCTATTCATATTGACTTGTGTGAACCACTTACAATTTACTTTACTTTCTATAAAATATTGGTATCGCGATTCGCACTTCCCTTTCTTGTGATATTTTCGTAAACATGTTCTTTGGTAAAACGGAAATGGGTAGTTAAGAATTTAGTAAAATGCGTGTAAAAGTACCCACCCTCCCCTGTCATTGTGACATTTTATTGTTCTTTTTTTTTAATTAGGCCTCCGTAACTTAAAAGATAAAACAAAAAAATAACGTAGGGGGTTGAAGTTTGACCTGTTTAACTTTCTATAAGAAGGGGAGAAACAATGGTTGGAATCTATAAAAATTGGAAGACCTCCCTCTAAGTCTAGGCGGACCGATGACCTAGAAGGTTGCAGGAATATGCTGGATGCGAGTCACACAGGAACGGTCAATGTGGCGACACTTTGGGGAGGCCTATGTCCAGCAGTGGACGTCTTTCAGCTGAAATGATGATGATGATGAAGGCGGTGTGTGACCACTACGATGGGAGAAGCAAACACGATGCGCCTATCACAAATAAATTAAGCGCTGTATAAATTATACAGGGTGTAAACCACCTCATCACAAAGCCGTTAACCAAGCATTCAGTACATCAAACTAAGTAACTACGCAAAAAATATTGCTGGGAAACAACTTTTTTTTTTGGTTATAAATCGTGTTTTGTGGTAGAACTCAATGTAACGCACTTAAAACATTGTGCTGATGGATGGATTGAATAGTACGGGGGTCGTGGAGGTGTCAGAAGTACAAATCGTACAAAAAAAAACTTGTCAATAAGTTGTAACTTTGACTCCCCATATCTTCGTAACTAGAAGGTTCCCAGGTATATTGTAGAACAAAAAAATGATCCCAAAGATGGGGAGAACAAGTGCCTTTCGGCTTCGTGAAGAGATGTTTACACCCTTTATACGCTGTGGTATATTGATTGTGGTGTTGTGTATGACAAACAAAAATGCTTTATTAATATTTAATTAACCAATTTACATTCATAGATTATTTTAATGACAGGTTATAACAATGGTACCTCACAAATTTGTTACATCATTATCATGAATTTTAGACCAACATACGAGTTAAAATACTCACAGAAATCTATATCTACAGCAATGATGCCACTTTACTATTATTATTTGAATGTACAAAAAAAATCAAATAAATGTTTCTACATATATAAATTAACAAAAATAACATAGGTACCGTCACGCTTATAAGCCACGAAGGGTTAAGCAGAGGGATACCCTACTGTACGAATACATTTGGCCACTTAAGTATAAGTCCTATGATAATAGGGGGGAGCCTTTTGCCATCAACGGGGCACAAACACAAAATCCAGGCTGCTATGTTTCCATATACCATCCTAACCTTTTCCCAACTATGTTGGGGTCGGCTTTCTGCCTTATCGGATGCAGCTGAATACCCGGGGACGGTTAACGTTACCAAACAAATACCGGTAAAATTACCAAAACATTAACGTTATGCTACGTTAAATAAGTAACGTTAATTCATAAGATTTACCGGTATTTAAGTAACGTTACTAATAACGTTAATTCACTAAAACGTAACAATATCTGGTGCGGCCACTGTTAGAATTTTACAACGATCGGACAGATACCTACGAAAACGCGACAAACTTGCGCGCGCTTACGCGTGTTTCGTTTCATTTCATAGTCAGACACTGAGACGTCACACTAACATCGCGTAGGTACGCCAAATTAGTATCTGTGTATTAGATTTGTTTTATATAAATTACCTAGTTGTTTTTTTTTTAAATATTATCATGGGCCGAAAGAAGTGCAACAGAGGTTATCATTATTTCAACATTTTTAAAGAAACATATTAAGTAATGGTATTATACCTTTACTTAATATGGAGCGACATACTGAACCTCCACAAGCCCCACTAGCTTGTGGAGGTTCAGTATGTAGTCGCCAGTCGCTAGTCGTAAGATCTGTTTTTTTTTTTAAATCCATAATACAATAGTTTAACTAAGATCCATGTTCACCAAAAAGATGACAGTCTGTCTGATTATCTAAAACAGCTGTTTAAATCGCATTTTTGGATGGGAACATGTCACAGTGACAGCTGTTTTTATGTTGATTTAATACAACATCTGCCAAACTGCAAAGCAATTTGTCGGCAGTAGGTTCTCGCGGAAACTTAATAAAATTCTATCTAAATTAAATTATAAATCTAAGTTAAAACTAGGTTATTGTAAAACTAAGACTACGACAATGGGTCAATCAAAGCCACTTTTCTCAGCGCCATCAGTCAACCAATGTCATGAGACCATCCCTTCGTCATAGTCATCAGTGTAGGGTAAATAAGAAAAATTGCGCTCTTGACATTCTTAGGCCCATGTTCACTGAGAAGATAACAGTCTGATTATCTAAAAACAGCTGTCAATGTGACATGTTCCCAAACAAAAATGTGTTTTAAACAGCTGTTTTTAGATAATCGTCCGTCATGTTTTTGGTGAACATGGACCTTAGCAAGTCGGGTTGGGTTACTTTCTCTTTTTTATGTTTTTTAATATTATGTTGTTCAAGAATAATTGTCATTTTTACTTTCATGTCAACTGGTAATATTGTATATTGCACTTCTGAAATCATTTTTCATATTTCTTGTTCAAGCATTGTTTAGTTATCTGAGGCCTGACTTTCGGGCTTTTGTCGTCAGAAGCGGAAAGTCGGAACAAATGACGAATCCAAGGTCCTATTGGCAATTTTCGTGTAAATAAACATTAACTTTGTTAGCTTTCTCAGATATCTCTACAAAAATAGGAATATAAATCTATTATTGTGTAATGTATACGTTTCTGCCTTTCACCGTATTGTTTCATAAGTATTATAATATGAACAAAGAAACTGGTAACATTTTTATTATTCCATACAACGACAAACATTACAATACGTTACGTTACCCGAGTTTGGAATACCAACAATGCGAACATAAAGGTTGGTGCAGACTTGGTCAATAAGGACTGATTTTTCATATCAATGAGCAAATAACACATTTTTAACATAAATATCTTATTCTTGTGTTACATGTTTTTAGGGTTCTGTACTCGAAGAGTACCCAATATGATGCAGAGGAATGGAGAGCAGCGGTGGCCCAGTGGTGGCGGTCCCGACTTGCGAGTAGTAAGTCGTAGGTTCGAACCCAGACAGGGGCATTACTTTGTGTTATTTATTCCATCACCACTGCTCTCAAAATGGTGAAGGATAACATCGAGAGTATACCGGAAATTCTTAGAAGCAAAAATTCGAAGATATGTGACATCTACCAATCCGCACTGGGCCCGCGTGGTGGATTATAGCCCAATCCCTCTCATAGAGAAGAGGCCTGTCCCAGTAGGAAAATTATATAGGCTGATGATGATGATGATGATGATGAGTAATAAATGAAAATAAAACTATTTTATTGTCAAGCATCAAGGCCCATAGGGTTTACTATTACTAAGCATCCCCTGTCCATGCGTCCGTCCGTTCCTCTGTGGGCTGTATCTCATGATCTGTAATAGGTAAACAGTTGAAAGGAAATTATCCAGATTGGGCTATTTTCAAAAGTAATGGTCGTGGCACACTTGACAAGTACCTCATCAGCACCACATCAGCACAGCTGTTGCCCGGGCGTTGTCTTGAATTTAGGCTACGGCGCGGCGTCCGCGCGCCGTCGCGAGCCGTAAGCTCGCAGTCTGTGAGTCCGGGAAACGGTATTGCATTTTAGAGTGTTTTTACTCCGGTTGCCATCTGGTTCAATAGATGAGAAAGAAAGAAAGAAAGAAAGAAAGCACGCGGTCCGCCCGCTTGCGACGCGCGGACCGCGAGCGTTCTCTCCCGCGAGTCGAGTCGTATGGTAGCGGCAAGCGCGTTGACGTAAGCTTTTTCAAATGGTCATTATAAAATATTCTATGCGACACACGATTTAATGCTCTAATTTGAATGGCAAGTTAATTGCTGGGTTGGAGCGGTGCCCGGTGCGGTGCTTGTCAAGTGAGCCACGACCTTTAGCCAACCAAAACAATCTTATCATTTGGTCTTTGGATGGAGCATAACATGATAAACAATTTTTTATCATTACAGCAAAGTCGTCACTCAATTCACCGAGAAGTTATTCAACCACAAAATATCTGAGATCACCCTGATTGGGCTATTTTCAAAAGTAAGCCAACCAAAAAAACCTTGACATTTGATATTTGGACGGAGCATAACATGATAAACATTTTTATTATTACACTAAAGTCGTCACTGAGAAGTTATTCAACCACACAATATCTGAGATCACCCATAATCTGAGTGTTTTTGTGACGGTTAACTAAATTAAACGCAATAATTAAGTAGAGCTTATAGATATAAACGTCTTCTTCCCGCTCTTCCCGGTCTGCTTCCCGGTATTCTTCCCGTACTTCCCGGTCTTCTTCCCGTTCTTCCCGGTCTTCTTCCGTTTGTCCTTCCCGATATTCCCGGTCTTCTTGCCCCTATTCCGGTCTTGCCGATCTTTTTCCCGGTCTTCCCGTTCTTCTTCCTGTTTTTCCCGGTAATCTAAAATACGGGCCGAATTGATGAAAATCTTTAATTTGTCTTAATTAGTTTTTCCAATAGGTAGACTAAAGAACAAATAATCGAAAGAATTAGTATTTCTTCATCACCCAACGTGTCTTCACTCAAAACGAATGAAGGTTTAACACTTTTGCGGGCCTGTGGACGGTGAGCTATTGGCTAGCTAGCCGTCTATCCGTCTTATGGCGACAGGCCGTGTCGACGACGCGTTCGTGTTACACGCGCGCCTCAAAGAGATGTCAATATAAAAGAAGGGGCCGCAAAGGCCGCAGCCTGCCAGGGTGTGCCGAGGTCGGGGCGTAGACCTGTATGACCTTCAGCGAATATCTTGAGAATATTCTGAGAATAAGGTACGCCACCCTAGTCGACACACTCTCAATCTTCACCACGTTGTTCACAACGGATTTGTGGATGATAAACCGATCACCACCCTGGGACTGCCGGTCACCCTCCCGAAAATAAAACAGGTTGACGGTCACTACTGTGTTCCGTTTCTTATCTGTTCTCTTTACAGCCAGAATGCTGCACTCCGTCGCTCTTTTTGGCAGACCCCAAGGCGGAACTATTGCAATAAGTTGAGCGACTACGTCTGAGCTCCGTAGGTTAGGACGGGCAGGATGAACACATCGATGAGTTCGGTCTTCCAGATGATCGACAGATCTTCTTTGATTAAATACCGGGAATATTGAATAGGTACCGGAAAGACTGGGAAGAAGAGCGGAAAGACCGGGAAGAAGACCGTAGAGACCCGGAAGAAGACCGCGAAGAACGGAAAGAATATTGGGAAAAACGGGAAGAAGACCGGGAATATCGGGAATAGAAAACGTTTATATCCTTTAGCTCTATTATATTATCGCGTTTTTTATTAGTTGACCGGCAAAAAAAAATTACCCCAATCTGGGTGATCTCAAATATTTTGATATTATGTGGTTGAATAACGTAGGAATAATGTAGGGCTCGGATAAATATGTAAAGACATTTTTATTTGAATCATTTTCATTCATTATTTGGTTTTCTCCAAAAATTATGATGTTTTAAGCTGGGAAAATAGCGTTTTAGGATCTATATTTTTTCCATATTTCAAGGTTAAGACCATACTTTTAGAATTTAATTACATTAATCCAAATTTCCTATCTTTAATAATAAAACTAGCAAAAACTGCATAATTATTGCCTCCATATAGCGCCGTGCCGCGGGAATAAATTATCGTAGCGTGGCATACACGAATGTAGGTGTAGAGTCGTGCGGGAGTCGTGCGCTATTTTTCTATCGATGCAAATAAGGTCTGTCCTCGAAAAAAATAAAGGAAAAAATAACAATATTCTCAGTGCCTCCTCTGCAATCCAGAGGAGGCATATTCGTTTACAGAGTTGTGCAAATTTAAGTTTGTGCTAGTTACCTCCTGTGACGTAGAGAGGTCATTCAGTCAATAGAAAGGTTTATTCCGATAAAACAGGAGCTTCGAAAAAATTGATGAAACATATCGTTATTTAGTACAACAACTCGAATAACGAGACAGACTAAAGGAGACAATTTTTTTTGTTCGAGGATTAGGCCACCCACATAAATTATAGCATTTAATAATGAATCTTACATTTATTTCTTCCTTAAAACCTCTAGATTCCAGTGGTTAAATAAGTTAAGCATTGTCTAACCGGAGTAAATGCGAAAAATCTGCAAAAACCCTTACGAAAACCAAAATAAACAGAAAAACGAAATGTCAAAATAATGAAGTTGTCTGTCAATCACTAAAAAAGTTTGTTTATAACGTTCCGTGCCACGTTCATTATTTAAACCATCTATGCGATTTTAGTGTAAACCTTTAAAAATAGCATTAAACATGCTCACAGTTTAATAATATTATATTTTTATATTCTTTCTGATTCTATAATAATTATATAGCACATGTGATTACCAGCGGGTAGGTACCGTACTTTTTTTTAGTAAACAGAAAACGCCCCTATTCACGTAAGTATTTGCTGTCAAATGACATTGACCACAACAGGAATGATTTGACTCGCAAAAAGATATCATAACATAGCTTAATTATTATGATTTTAAGATTCCGTTTTCATTTCTACGTAATATTTCGTTTAATACCATAGTAAAATGGTATTTTTTTTTTGGTGTTATTATGAATAATAAATGCAACGACCAGGTGGGCCCAAAAAAAACTATCTCCTTTTAGTTAAACAATTTCCCATGCAATCAATGCATTTTTGCCAACGTAGTTGTAGTTTACTGATGCCCTTTTTTAAAAAGGGCAACAAATTCTTCAGAGGCATTTTGAACTGCCTCTTGGTTAATGAATTTATTCCCCGCTAAGAAGTTATCCATATTCTGGTTTCAGTGTTTGCGATTGTCGAACAGAATCCATTCCTCGTCGCAAGTAAATAATATCAATAAGCATTTACGTGCTTGTTGAGCTTCGAGGCTCACCACGACGCGTGCTTCGCGCTGGTGACCATTCAATTCGTGGGGCACCCACTGGATGTGAGCGGTGTGAGCTTTAGGGAAGATACTTTGGTATCAGAAGGTAGAAGGATAAACTCTCGCTGACTGGTACTGAATAATTTATTTGGCGAAAGGCGCGTCTTATACATACAATTATAAAACTTACTTGCTAACTTAACCTAACCACTAAAAACACGAACGTTATAAAAAATCAACATTAATTAAATTAAAAAAAAACCAATAAGATAAACAGAATTTCAACCAATCGCGTCACAGCATTGTTGTGGTAATAATTCCGCGGAGGGCGCTAGTGTTCTCGGTGTAATTCCAAATGCTGCCCAAATGTCACAACTAAAGTTGTAGAACTTTTTTTATACGTTTTTTGACCGCATTTAATCTATGGATTCAGCAGAACGACAACTTGATCACGTTAAAACCTTCTAAAAAGACAACGTAGTGATTATATACTCTGTGAAAAAGACAACATAGTTATGACGGGTTTACTGAATGTGTACGATTAGAGAATTTTAAAATAGGTTTATTAGCTCTAAGAGCATTTTAACGAATGAGTGTTTAATACCTATTTTAGGGGATTTTTATGAATAAGTGTGTATATATTGTTACGAGCTGGGTATGAGATAAATTAATTACTACCGATTAAACAACACAATAACTTTATTAATCACAAAACAACTTAAACACCACTGATCACTATTCGCTTAGATATCGCACTTCAAGTTCTCTTCGATTCGCTTCGCTGTGTACCCAAAACAAGACTGACTGTCGCGGCCCTGAGCGCTCTATTTATACTCGCCAACAGACACACCAGAATAACCACGAACATTCGAGAGGGTCATAAAAAACACTAACAAAAGATTCGTAGGTACCTACCTACCGGGTAGGTATTACCTATAAAAGTAGTAGGTATAAGCTACTTGTACAAAACAAACAAATATGAACCGTATGCCCTAGGCATACGGTCGAAATTCTAATGACTTTGTATAAATAGGTCGCGAGTTTGTACCTACCTAACTTTAAAACTAATAATAATAGAATGCTCTCGAACTTCTAACGTACACACATTGTAATCACTGGCTTTCTCGAATGTTCTAGTAGGTCCGATGTAACAATATTATAAATAATTTTATAAGTCTGTGTTTAATAATACACTTTTTGATTAAAACAAGATATTGTTTGAGTAGTCCGAAAGGAAATCTTCCAAGAAAATTGAACACAGCCATTGCGCTTCCATGAAACTGTTCACTTAGCGACTAATTGCAAAAATGAAAAACTACGGTCTAATTTAAAGGCTTTGAAAGAAAGGATAAATTCTATTTCTGAGAAGATAAATATCATTGTTGAACTTCAAATATCCCAAACCCAATGATCAAAGCCATCCTCGTAAACGAGAGGTTGATGTTAAAGTGTTAATAGTGCCTGTAATTCCCTGAATGTTTCACTGACCACTGTCCAATAATTACTAGTCATTTATTTAGCTGTGCGAACAAGCTGATTTAATATCCAGGAGCGTCCGTCATTCTCCATGCGGCGCGGCGGCGGTCACCAAAGGGGAGTGTCCATCAATTTTGTATGGGACTGCGGCTGTCTTTGTGCTTTTTGTCTTTGTCCTTAACAAACAAGCATTTGTTTATGATGTATGGCTTTAATTTTAAACTTTTCAAAATGAGAAGGCATTTTTTTGCGTAATGAACAATTTTGTGAAAATGCTGATCGTGGTTTTGTTATTCAGTTTTTTTTTCACTTGGTGTACATTTTTAAACGTAAAAAACGGGTTAGGACGTCAGACTCACACACGATGGGTTCCGTGCTACCATACAATGTTTAACACTGCGTATTCTTTTGGCGTTATTTTAATTTTCTATGGGGAATTTTCAACTTGTTTAATTTTTTTTTTTATATTCGTTTTTTTTAGTATTATGGTTAAAAAGACAGCCCTGTGACAGATGAACGAACATACTCACAGCGGAACCATCGTAATAGGGTCTCCTTGGCACCCTTATTTTTTTTTTTTTTATTTTTTAGGATGGGAAATCATCAAATGACTTCTCCCACTCTGGGCGGAGCGGGAGGGAGTGTCAGACTCTTACTGACTAAAACCCATCCATGTTCGTTCCTCGCCCTTTATGTTCCGGGGCCGCGGTATCTCTTTCGAACAGGCCCGCAACCCAGGCGGGCTTCGGCCCTTGCGGGCCCCTCCCCTTATGCTGACATCACTTTGAGGCGCGCGTGGAACACAAACGCGCCGTCGACACGGCCTTTCGTCCTTAGACGGACGGACGGCTAGCTAGCCCATAGCCAACCGTCCACAGGCCCGCATCTACGGTGGCCGGTAGCCACCACGTGGCCCCCGACGTCCGGTAAAGATAGATATTCTAAAAGATGAAAGGGTTATTTTGTGCTAGAATATGTTAGCATTGATAGAATAGAAGATTCATGAGTGATCTTTTTTTTTTGATCCTCTAGTACACATCATAAAACGTTTTACTTATCAAGTGACTTGACTTGTGTTTTAAAGTTAATGGGGATTTTAATCTGTGGCCAATAGCCAGTAGAACATATTTTTAACAATGGAACACACTTTTACATATATAATTTTCCATTGATACTCACTGCCACCACAAAAAAAAAATACTCTACATTCAAAATTCTTTGAGAATCCGAATACACCTATAAGCAGTCTGTCTTTTTTAAGGTTAGTTGTAAGTTATAAAACCTTACAGTTCCTAATAATCGTTTACAAAACCCTTAGTTTCCTGCATTATTCAATTTAGTTGTTGTAACCCAAATCAGTTACACTAAAACAATTTAGTTCTGGTTTATAAACTTTCAGGTTTTGGGTTTAACCTTTGACATTGTTTTATTTTGTAGCCCGAACAGATGTTACGGGGTTTCATTTCCTACCTCGGATACTCAACGCTTGAATATGTAAATATAAATAAATCTGCGTTAAACCGCATACCTAATGTAGGCAAGAGGGATAAAAGGGCTGATCTATAATAATACCAATTGTATCGTTCATACAATACAGAAAGAGGAAACCTACAGACATTCCATTCACGTATACATATACATAGGGATTTATTAAAAGAGGTCAGGTCGGTGAAAACGCCTGAAATATTGAGGATGTCAGGTAAATTTATAGGGATAATATGTTGGAGGCACGAGAAGCTCAATTTCCGAGAGAGTTTACTGTGATTTTTTCTGTCTAAGAAAAATAGATAGCAAAGATTGTTAGAACGTCAAAAAAGTTTGTGCAATATCGTTCGCGCCGCCGCCGCCTGTAGGCTACCTCAGCTATTTTTCGGCTTGAGGACTCTCCCCTTATAACTCGTGTTTCTTATAAACGAAAGGTGGTTTATCTATTTTTATCGAAAATCAAAAAAGTTGAACAACTTTTCATGCTGTATGTACTACATATGTTAAAAGAAATCCTGATTTGATGGAAGGCTCAAACGTAATGTTACATGACATAATAATGTGAACCTTAATAGAGACAAACAAAATAACTCGATTTCTTTTACTGCTAACACTTTAAGAACATTTTTCTCTGCAGAATACGATCAACTGCTCATAAAAGTTTATATGAAAACAAATTCTTTGGCGGCTCGTAAACGGGACACCATAAAAATTTACGCGTGATCTCCCATCGATAGAGGCAGCAGCTGATGAGAGCGATTATGTTTATGGTATACGCGCTCCCTCAGGACATCGCCCTGAGCGTCTAAAGCCCCGAAAGCTCCACCCAAGTATGGCAATGTATCATTTTTATGAGCCTGGCCAAAGTGAATTTGTAGGGCGAGATAACTTGAACGTGTTAGTCATTTACATCTAATGTGGCCAACCGTAATTTAGGAGTAACAACTTTTCCCAAAAATTTCGCTTCGGCTTCGCAATTAATTTTATCCCTTATCGGCCTTTGATAATTGGTTTAGATAAGCCTTTAATGGTCCTGTTGCTGCTCCAGATATCTGTTTAATCTATGAAAAATTTCAGCGCGAAAATGTTCTGCTAGTAGCTTCAATTTAACAAAGCTAGGACTGTAATTAATGTTTGTATAACATTCATCAATTCGAACAATCTTCTTTAGTTTTAACATTTCCGCTGAGGAAATAGTTAAATTAATAAAAAGAAATGGAAAATGAAAAGCACGAGTAGGGACGGACGGACGGACGGACGGAACGGACTTCAATTATCAGGTATTTAAAAAAAATATTGCCGGAAACTGTTTCTAAAGGCGATTTTAATTACCTATACGGTAAACCGTTCAGCTAGTTAGTTCCGGATCCGGTCGAATTGAAATTACTCAGCTTGTATTGCTATTGGAATTGCAAAATTTGAATACGTGCATGAATTTGCTTGTAAATGTTCACTTGGATTCAAGTCTGTGAGGCAAATACATTTTCAATTTTGATATAACCCGAAAATGTTACTGAAATTAATAAACTGCACCGCAGGCATAATATTGTTAATATGTATTTAATCACATTTTCCTTTGTGTATTTGTTTCATTTTATTAAAAACGGATTGTTTGGGAATTGGTATTGATAATGTTAAATTATATTACGCCTACATGTGATATGTATTTAATTTATTTTGTCGAAAACAACGGCCTATTAAATTAATTAAAAAATACAGTAAATGTTATCTTTATTGGTTGGAAATGTTTAATTATTTAGCAATTAAGTAGTCAATAGTTTATTTCAGGACCGGAAACCTGAAATTAACTATTAGTAATATCTGAATGTATGTGGGCTACTTATAAACGTAGAGTAGCTTTTAATGATAAACCATGCCCGTCAGCAGGGTAAAGTTGTGCAGAACCCTCATACGTGGTGTATTTCACCTCATCACAAAGCCGTTAACCAAGCATTTTGTATATCAAACTAAGTAACTTTACGCAAAAATTATTGCTGGGAAACAACTTTTTTTTTGAGGTTATAAATCATGTTTTGTGGTGTAACTCAATGTGACGCACTCAAACATTGTGCGGATGGATGGATTGAATAGTACGGGGGTCGTAGAGATATTTAAAGTAAAAATAATGCGACTAAAAGTGGTATTTAAAAAACTTGTCAAAATCTTGCAACTTTGACCCCCAATATCTCCGTAACTAGAAAGTTCCCAGGTTTAGTGTAGAACAAAAAAATGATCAGGATGACGAGGAAAACAAGTGCTTTTCGTATTCGTTAAGAGGTGTTTTACACCCTTTATACTCACTCTTCTGGTAAAACAACAGATTTACTTCGAAAAATGATAAATTAATGACCACATTACCAATTTACTCCAAGTCCAATCTACGTAAACAATCAAATAAGAATACATAATCGAGTTGTATCTACCCCGTACATAGGTTTATGTAACAGGATAAATTTCCTCCCAGCTGAAGTTTCAAATAACATCCACTTAATTAAAGTTAATCTCGAATGGTGTTGCGCCCGACGACACGATTCCATTAGGAAGCAACACTGAATCACCAAATAGAGATAGCTACAAAAGGACCATTCGTTCCAAGGGCTGAATAAAACAAACACTCAAACGCATACGGCCTTACGCACAGTACTTTTACAAATCGAGGGTATAGTGCTCAAACCCAATAAGTACGAAATTGACACTTTTGAGATATTCAATATTTAAGTTTTAAGGACAAAAAAACCTACGTTATTCAAATAATGTCGTTATAATGAGTATTTGTGGTAAAAGTGGATATGTTGAATTAGTGTAAAACAGTATTTTTGAGTTTCTGAGGTAGTCCATTTTGTCATAATAAAAATATATGTTACAAAGGGCACCGACTTATTGGGTTTTAGATCTAGAGAAATTAAACTTATTATGTACTTTTATAAATGGTTCATTTAAAGAATCAGAAAAAAAGAACAAGCTAAATCACTCTTCGTCACTTTTGAAAGCTGTAGGTTTGGTGTACGTCTTCATACCACGTATCCATGCATGAAGTTCCTATGGTATGATAAGCTTTTCGCACATATTGAGGAGATCCTTTCTTAGCAAGGCTAATTGGTCATTGAGTGGAATATAAGTGCTCTATTTCGTTTGGTAATTGAACATTATTTGATGGGGGGTTTGAATTTCTTCTAGCTGTAGTTTTTGGTGTATTAACGGCCATTTAAAAAAAAAAGTAAATAACAACTAACACCTAATTATTCAATACAACTAACAAATAAGTCAGACAATACATGGTATGAAACTTCACGTAAAACTTACCACAAGCATCTTGTAAAGTACTTGCCGGATTTCGATTTTACAAAGGCAGTTCCAGATGGTCAGGTTAATCTCACCTGCTTAACATGGATGATCTGAAACTCTTTGCCCCCCAACAAATTGCAACTGATGGAGCTACTGAAAGTAACTGAAACTTTTAGTAGCGCTATCAGGCTGGAATTTGGTGTGGACAAAATGTGCAGTCATGTATGTAAAGCGAGGGGAGATTATGGAATCTGAGGGACTCCAGCTCTCGGATTCCATACACCTAAGATCCCTTTCCTCATCCGAAAGCTATAAGTATTTGGGTACGTCGGAAGCGTTAGGCATTAACGTAACTGACATGAAGCAATCGTTGAGGGAGCGATTCTTCGAACGCCTGGAGAAGACATTTAAATAGCCTTCTCTCAGGTGGGAACAAGGTGCGCGCCTTCAATGGTTGGGTCATGCCGGTTTTAATGTACTCTTTCGGCATACTCAAATGGACTCAGATGGAACTTGATGCCCTGGATAGGAAGGTACGCACACTGCTGACCGCCAATCGAATACATCACCTACGGTCGTCGATGATGAGACTGTATATCCCGCGAAAGTGCGGGGGTCGAGTCTTCTTAAATGCTAAGAACCTGCACAACCGTGAGATATATGCAGTCTCAGGGAATATTTCCTAAAAGCCGATGTGGGGATGGACCGAGATGTGGTGTCAGTGGACAAGTGCCTCACTTCGCTCTCCTTGGCTAACGAGAACTGGCGCAAACCTGAAGTAGTAGACACTAATGACCGCAGGGAGGAATGGCAGAGCAAGGAGCTTCACGGACGTTTTTGCCGGGCCCTACATGACCCCGATGTAGACATTTTAGCGTCCGTATCCTGGCTGCGCTTTGGTGACCTCTTCGGGGAAACCGAAGATTTTGTCTTGATTTTGTGTGCAATAATGGACGAATTTATGATGACGAATAACTACCGCAAATACATTGTGAAGGACGGTACGGTTGATATATGTCAGGCATGCCACTGACCGGGAGAGTCAATTCGACACATTATTTCTGGAGGTTTCTAGTCTAGCTAACGATGAGTGCTTGCATAGACCCAACCTTGTTGCCAGGATTATTCACCAGTAACTCGCTTTGAAGTACAACCTTGTGGAATCAGAAGTGCCATACTATAAGTACGCGCCAGACCCAGTTCTCGTTAATGGTAATATCACGTTGTATTAATTGGGATCGACCTATCACCACCGACAGGACTGTTGTTGCCAATAGGCCTGACATTGTGGTGATAGATCGATTGGAGCGTCACACAATGATTGTTGATATACCGTCCCGCATGACGAGAACCTCGTGAAAGTAGAGAAAAATAAACAATTCAAATATCTAGATCTTGCTCCCGAGGTTGTCGACATGTGGGAAGTGAGTACAGCAGTCATTGTGCCGATAGTCGAGTCAGCCAATGGCTTAATAGCCAAGAGCCTCGACCAACATCTTAGGAGGCTCTCGCTTGGCAGCTGGATCAAGGGCTTGATTCAGAAAGCAGTACTTCGAAAGAGACCTGACCGCCGGCAGCTCGGACCCAGTTCCCGGCGCTGGTGGACTACTATTTTTTTATATTTTTAAATGTTTCTCATATAATTTTATATTAGAATATTTAAAAATGTAATTGAATATGTAAATAACTGAATAAAAGAATAATAATAATTATAAGAGCAAAATAAGTTAGTGATAAAAAACAGATAAAAACATTATTTTATTTCTGTAGGGATTCTTTTAGTTTTAAAAACGGTAAAAGTTGTTAGTGGTAAAACCGCATAATTCGGAGGTCACCGGACAGTGCACCTTATTTGATAATAGAAATTCGTGAACCACGAGTGATTATTATTGCTCTCCCGCTTACTCACAGCGCATCGATTGCCTATTATAATAGCTAATTACTAATTTTCGTCCTCGATCACCCGTCGTAGCATTAGCGTAACCGGACTAAATATAAATATTTCGATAACAAAACGCGCGATGCAAATGCACCTCGCAAACTGACAACAGTAGGTAATGCTAGAAGTTCATAGGTCAAATTTATTTATTTGGTTCTTCTTCGAACAAAGTGTGACGAAAGTTAGCTGTCGAAGAGAGCTAATACCATATAACTAAACATAACTTGTTACTTTTGAAACATTATCGAACAGTAAAACCCGACAAATACCTTTTTTTTTATTTAGCTTTTGGTTTTGTTTGTTTTTTTTATCTACGTATTTAAAGATAAAACCCAATAAATCAAAATAGTGGTTATTGCCTCTAAACCGTTGGGTAATTTTAGTTAAAATTATTGAACACTAAATACCAATAATAAGATTTAAGTGGTTTAAGCGTGAAATAAAAATATTATGTAACAAGATAACATGCTTTATAGGGTATCAGTTTTTAAGTCTTGGCTAAATGTGGTGACTTTATTGGGTTATTACCTTAAGTAATTTTCTTTCTACTGCGAATTCCACTTAATGGATTAGACCACTGGAAAGAGCGTCAAAAATGCATTAAGATGAACTAATAAAACGATTTCTTAGTTTTCGACACTTATTGGGTTTGAACACTATACCCTCGAAATACAAGATGAAGTTCAATTTCTCAATATTTAAATACTATTTTCGAGGTTTCGTAAATAATACACAGATTTTATGATACGTGGAAGACTATTGCCTAAGCTAAACGAGAAGCCTGTATTTCAGGACACCTGATCTCCTCGATAGGACCATTTAAATAGGAGTATGGGTGACAAAAATACAGTAAGAAAACAAGAGCGAAACACATACACAGGACACACTCAGTATGCGCCACTGATCTTTGAGCTTTTGTGATGATCGCTATTTTTAACCCCCACTCAAAAACGATGGGGTGTTATAAGTTTGACTTTTCTGTGTGTCCGTGGCATCGTAGCTCCCGAACGGATGAATCTATTTAGATTTTGTTTTTTTTTGTTTCAAAGGTGAATTAGTCGTGAGTGTTCTTAGCTACGTTTGATAAAAATCAGTTCAAGATGGCCGCCGCCACAAAATGGTGGATTACATATTCATTCAACAACTCACTCATTATGGGTATCAAATGGGCTTGATCACTAGTAAAATTCTATACCGTGTAATAAATTTCAAATTCTAGATGGCCGCCAGTACAAAATGGTGAATTACATTTTTTTCGCAACTCCCTCATTATGGGTATCGAATGAAGAGGCTTGTGAAATTATGACCATACGTGTGTCGGGGATTTTTGAAATATTTTACTTAATGTATCTTGTTAATTAAAAAAATAGGTAAAAAAACTTTTTAAGTTAAACGGTTTTATGTTAAACATACATTGCAATGTTTAAGATAAATGTACTAAAAACCAAAAAATAATAAAATAGATACAGTCGTGGGAATTATAAACATATGCATAGACTAGCCTAAAATAAAACCGTGGGGCACGTCAATTGTCTACAAATTATCAACTCAATGTGCGATAGAAGAATCGTTTAATTCGTCGTTAGGCAGTTGGCCCGCAGACGGTGAGGAAATTACTTACTATTTTCTTGGTCATGGAAATTCCAATAGTTATACACTCCATGTAAATAAAAGAGATGTTTCAACTAGTTTATCGTTGGAAGACGGGGAAACTGGTCCTCATCCAGAAGCCGGGGCGCCCTGCGGACTCTCCGTCCGCATTTCGGCCCATTGTGTTGCTCGACGAGGTGGGCAAGCTCTTTGAGAGAGTAATTGCAAACCGCCTCGCCGAGCACCTTGAGGGGATGGGGCCGAATCTTGCGGAGAACCAGTTTGGTTTCCGCAAGGGGCGCTCTACAGTGGACGCGATCATGCGCGTGAGAGCCCTCACGACGGGGGATGCGATATCCCGGGGCGGGGTTGTTTTGGCGGTGTCTCTCGACATCGCCAACGCTTTCAACTCCCTGCCCTGGAGCTGCATCATGGAGGCACTCCGGTATCACCGGGTGCCGACCTACCTCCGTCGTGTGGTCGGGGACTACTTGACGGACAGGGCCGTCATCTACCCCAGTCGCTGCGGAGATTGGAACCGGCGAGAGATGTCGTGCGGTGTCCCACAGGGATCGGTTCTGGGACCGCCCCTGTGGAACATCGGTTACGACTGGGTGCTGCGCGCGGACCTCCCTAGTGGTGTCAGCGTCGTCTGCTACGCAGATGACACCCTGGTGCTGGCACAGGGGAGGTCGCACGAGGCGGCGGCCGGCGGGGTTGCGATAGTCGTTGAGAGGATCCGGCAACTGGGTCTCGAGGTGGCATTGCACAAGTCCGAGGCCATGTGCTTTCATGGGCCTCGGAATGCGCCACCGTCGGGATCCACACTGACGGTAGGAGGGGTATCCATCGGCGTCGAGTCGACGTTGAAGTACCTAGGACTCGTCCTCGACAGCCGGTGGAACTTCGTGGAGCATTTCCGACGTTTGGCCCCCAGGCTGGAACGGACAGGGGCTGCCTTCAGGCGGCTCCTGCCCAACCTTGGGGGGCCGAACGCCTCCTGCCGCAGGCTCTACGCGGGAGTCGTGCGGTCCATGGCCCTCTACGGGGCCCCAGTGTGGGCGCGTTCGTTGAAGCGGCGAGCCGCTCACCATTTGAACGCGCCCCAAAAAGTGGTGGCCGTAAAGATGGTCCGTGGGTACCGCACGATCTCTCGCGAGGCGGCGGGCCTGCTTGCCGGATTGCCGCCGTGGGATCTGGAGGCGATAGTCCTCGCGCGCCTGCGCGCGGAGGTACTACGCCGGGGGGAAACTCCGCTGCCGCGGCAAATTGCCGCTCAGCGGACTGACCTCCGGCGCGATCTCATGGCGACATGGAGAGAGCGACTGTCGCAACCCCGTGCAGGGCACGCCACGATAGTGGCGGTAAGTCCCCTCTTTGAGGAGTGGCTGGAGAGGCGCCACGGCGTCCTCACCTTCCGCCTGACGCAGGTCCTCACCGGACACGGATGTTTCGGGAGGTACCTGCACCGAATCGGGCGGGAGGAATCGCCCGGGTGTCTCCACTGCGAGGATCGACCGGAGGACACGGTGGAGCACACGGTGGAAGTCTGCCCTGCGTGGGCGGAGCTCCGCCGTGTCCTCGTGGCGGCGATCGGCGGCGGCGACCTCTCGCGTCCGGCCCTGGTTCAATCCATGGTCCGGAGCGAGACGGAATGGGAAGCCGTCGCCTCCTTCTGCGAAGCAGTCATGCTAGCGAAGGAGGTGGCGGAACGAGAGAGGGAGAGATCCTCTCTTCCCGGCCGCCGCGGGAGACGCAACGGGCGTCGGGGGCCACGTGGTGGCTACCGGCCACCGTAGATGCGGGCCTGTGGACGGCTGGCTATGGGCTAGCTAGCCGTCCGGCCGTCTAACGACGACGACAGGCCGTGTCGACGGCGCGTTCGTGTTCCACGCGCGCCTCAAAGAGATGTCAGCAAAACGAGAGGGGCCCGCAAGGGCCGAAGCCTGCCGGGGTTGCGGGCCTGTTCGAAAGAGATACCGCGGCCCCGGAACATAAAGGGCGAGGAAGGAACATGGATGGGTTTTAGTCAGTAAGAGTCTGACACTCCCTCCCGCTCCGCCCAGAGTGGGAGAAGTCATTTGATGATTTCCCATCCTAAAAAAAAAAAAAAAAAAAAAAAAAAAGCCGTCAGTAAGTTGAATCCCTTCGTGGATAACACGGGTCTTTTGCGTGTTGGAGGACGGCTGAGGCACTCTAGTCTTCCTTATGGGGCCCGTCACCCGCTTTTGTTGCCCAAGGAGGGCCATTTGGTTAAATTGTTGGTGACCGATCGTCACATCAAGAACTCGCATGCCGGTTGTAATGCTCTGTTAGCCATTTTGCAACGAGAGTTTTGGATTTTGTCGGCTCGTCGTACCATTCGTAGCATCGTCTTCCGTTGTATGCCGTGTTATCGGACTAAGGCCTCCACTATGCAGCCCCTAATGGGAGACTTGCCGGCTGATCGTGTCAATGAGGCGAGGCCATTTGCTGGCGTCGGAACGGACTTTGCTGGTCCCTTTTCGGTGAAGACGTCCACCCTTCGCAATAGCAAGATTGTCAAGGCTTATTTGTGCGATTTTGTCTGCCTATCAACCAAGGCAGTGCACCTGGAGCTGGTAACCTCCCTCTCGACAGAGGCCTTTGTAGCAACTTTGGATAGATTTGTGTCTCGCCGTGGGTTGCCTTCTTTGATTAGGTCTGATTGCGGTACTAACTATAAGGGTACAAGTAACTATTTGAAGGAAGTATACACCTTCCTTAATGAGAGCCAGGTTGACATTGGTAGTAGATTGGCCCGCCGAGGGGTCACTTGGTTGTTTGACCCGCCAGCCTGCCCCCATTGGGGGGGTATTTTTGAGGCCGCGGTGAAAGCGGCAAAGGGGCACTGGCGAAGATTGTTGGGAGACACCGTTCTCACCTTTGAGGAATTAACTACGGTATTTTGCCGCATTGAAGCTGTGCTAAATTCGCGCCCGTTGTGCCCGCTTTCTTCGGACCCGAACGATTTGGAGGCTCTAACACCGGGCCATTTCTTGATTGGACAGCCACTTGTCGCCCTGCCGGAGTACCCTCTTGTTGATGTGAGCCAAAATCGGCTATCGCGGTTTCAGTTGGTGCAACAGCTCGCTCAGAGCTTTTGGAAGCGTTGGAGCTTAGAGTATCTGCACATCCTCCAGCAGCGCGTCAAGTGGACGGACAAAACTCATCCGCCCAAGATCGGAGACCTCGTCCTGGTTAAGGACGCCAACCTCAAGCCTTTGTATTGGCGCCGGGGGCGCATTCTTAATTTGGTGGCTGGCACCGACGGGGTCCCTCGTTTTGCTGAGGTTTTGGTAGACGGATCAGTCATGAGGAGAGCGGTCGCAACTTTGTCAAGACTTCCAATTGATTAGCGGACGGGTAGGCCCGTCCGGGGGGGGTAGATGTTTCGTACCATACGTGTATCCGAACGCACACGTCTTGACATTTCGAGCATCTGACAGCTTTTTTTTTGACGTTTAGTAGTCTTGTCGTGATCCATTACGAGTTCACATTGATTTTTGTTGATTGATTGAGATAATTACCGAGTCTAAGAAAATCTCCTTTGTTTGCAAGATTTTTGGTTGTGATTAAACTTTGATTGGACGAAACGCCCCTAATTGTGTACTAAACCGGGCTTATTTGTTAATTGTCCGCGCCGAATTTGAGGTTAGCTTAGCCCGCGTGTGAAATTGAATAAAACATTGAAATTGTGAAAGTTGACGTGCATTGTGCAGTTGAACTATTATTGTGCTTCGTCCAGACGTGTTATACGCTGCTGGGGCAGCGTCTGTTGAAACATAGTCGGATCTGGTAAACCGCTCGACCACACATCACTTTACACATACCCACACAGACATACAGTACCAGAGCCGGCTTGATCAAGGACTAGTCATCCCCTTCAGCCCACCGGCACCAGGTAAGTTACCTTCTTAAGGGCAATTTGATTTGTCTCCGCGAATCGCGGAAGGTTCGGTCATACCTTGCCCTGGGTTTGGACCGAACAGGTAGGTAGTAGGTAGTTAGTAGGTAGTAAGTAGGTACTAGGTACCTAGTTAGAAGGTAGTTAGTAGGTACTAGGTACCTAGTTAGTAGGTAGGTAATAGTAGTTCCTAGGTAGCTAGTAGGTAGTTCGTAGGTAGCTAGTAGGTAGTTAGTAAGTATCTAGTTAATAGTTAGGTAGTATATTAAATTTAAGAGCATTGCAACGCATAGTAAGTTTCATAAATAATAATGAAATAATGGAATTTTAGGTGGCTAGTGCTGCTGTAGCAAGTGCAAAGCAAAGTCAGGATACGGATGGGTTTAATTATATTATGAAAGTAAGTGTTTCTGCTAACTTATAATTATTTTAGGTTTCCATTTCATTTTACTATTATATTTATTTATATTTACAGATGGAAAACTATACTTCTGAAAAGAACATCCAAATTGGACGGAGAATTATTAACCTTTACTATTCTTTGGAAAGTTATATGAGATCTCAAATCATGGACCATGAGATTGCGGACTATCTTGTATCGAGTTAGTTGGATGGAAACTAAATTTAATTTATAAAAATTGTTTTGGTGTTATATCAACATAAACCTGAAAAAAGCTTAAATTATAAGAGGTATAATTCAAACCTGAAAAAATGACTTAAAACTTAATGTGGTATAACGTAAATCTGAAAAAACTGGTGTCACTTCATTTTTTTTTTTGTATTAGGGACTTTATGGATAAATGTTTTAAATTTTATTGAATAACTTTTATTTATCACACATATCCTTAAATTTTCAAGTTCACGCTCAAAACAAATACAAATAAATTAATAAGTCCCATCTAGTTGTTTGTAAGATCTATATCTTATTTTCACGTCGCTGTTGTTAAAATACGCCATCTATTAAAATCTTGGGCGTAATCTCGCTAAAACGATAGTGTTATGAGTGTGATCGTTAGATGGCGTTCACGTCAATTGTGTTAATGTGTGCGTGCGTCGTTCAAGGTCAGTTAGGTCTACTAGTCGCCTTAATCGACAAAACATATGATAAAAGTACTACTCGCTCACCACTATGAAACCCTAAAAGTCGCTTATAATCGAGCTTGCTAGCTTGTTTCCACATTCTAGCCCTTCTTATCACACGTCCATCGTTGTCGGTTGAACAACTGCCTAATTTTAGTGTAACATTACAAAACAAACATTTTAATCAACGATTGTAGACAATTGACGTGCCCCACGGTTTCATTTTAGTCTAGTCTATGCATATGTTTATAATTCCCACGACTGTATCTATTTTATTATTTTTTGGTTTTTAGTACATTTATCTTAAACATTGCAATGTATGTTTAACATAAAACCGTTTAACTTAAAAAGTTTTTTTACCTATTTTTATTTTTTAGTTTTTAGTTTTTATTTCGCATTCTGCTTGGGCTTTAGCCACCCTAACGCCACACAGTCCTCAATATGATACAAAATCTTGACTTGGGTGGTGGATTCAGGCTGGATTAATCAGATACCTAAATTACAGATTCAATTTCTAAATTTAAATCTTATTATTATACGCCATTTAGTGGCTGCGCCCATCTTAAATATTGAGGTTGTATAGTGCACTGTATTCTTCTTGTCAAGCCCTTTTATTTGATACCCATATTGGTGGGATTGATAAAAAATTGTTATCAGCCATTTGGTAGCGGCGGCCATCTTAGATTTCAATTTTGCATAGTAAATTGTATTCTACTGGTTGAGCACTTTCATTTAATACCCATATTGATGGGATTGATAAAACCTACGTTATCCGCCGTTTTGTAGCGGCCGCCATCTTGGATTTCAATTTTTTATAGTATATTGTATTCTGCTTGTTGAGCCCTTTCATTTGATACCCATATTGATGGGATTGATAAAATCTACTTTATCCGCCATTTTGTAGCGGCCGCCATCTTGAATTTAATTTTTTTATAGTATATTGTATTCTGCTTGTTGAGCCCTTTCATTTGATACCCATATTGATGGGATTAATAAAACATAAATTATCCGCCATTTTGTAGCGGTGGCCATCTTGAATTTATAATGATAATGAATAAACATAATTGTATTGTCACCAAAATCCAAAGTGTATACAAAATTTCAGATTAATCGGTTGACAGGAAGAGGGTGAAATTTGAATTACTAAATTTGACCCAAGAATAAATAAAACAAACGGGGTGAGCTAAATAAAACCGTTTAAAAAAAACCGTTTAAAAAGCTGTTGTGTTTTCATATCCCGCACCGTTCTCTCCGATATTTCTAGGATTTCTCTCAATTTCCAATAAAATTGGTAACGGGAATTTGTTTGGTGGAAACTTCAGAGGTAGCCGTAGCGTCTACTGATCGGAGTTCTCACACGAACACCAGTCTTGGGTTCGCCTACACTCGCTGTACGTGAAGAGTGTCTACATGTGTGCGCGCATTTCCTTTCGGTGTGTAAACCTTCTTTACGTTTCTTCATAGTGACAGAACCGGCTTATCTAGGTCGTATTATTGAAGTTGAACTGTTTATGTACAACCTGTAGCAATTAAATTTAAATTGTGCATTCACGGCTATTGCAGTCGTTAGTGTCCTTGAGATCAATTAGTTTTGTTGCTTCAGGTTTGCATTCGTATCAAAGAAGATGTGTCTTGCGTTTTGGGCCAAATCAAAGTATTTTGGGGATAAGGTTTTGTAGTTATATGTTTGATTTATGTATATATAACATCGATTTGTTTCAGTAATTATGCCTAGTATTTGTGTATTATAGTGACAGAGAAGCAATAAATAAAACATAAATCTCTTTCAGTCACGACAAGGTTTCTGATGTGTCCATAGATCCTATCTAGAGTTTGTAAATTCACCTGAATTTTATAGTTATTTTTTCCACCAATTGACGTAGAACAATGAATAAAGCGCGTCAAAATTACCTGTTCAACACGCTTTTTTCATTCCAATAAACACCACAATTTAACTTCAGTTCAAAACAGCACAGAGCATTTAGTTTATAAACTAAACAGTGTGCTAACATCAAGCACACACATTTAATTTCGTGAGCAGTTCATTCATTACTCGTAATATTATCAGTGGCAAACAATCTGTGTTTAACATCGTATCCTTTTGAATGTAACTCTGTAACAACTGTTACAAGCCTTGTTGGAATATTCGTTTATAACAAATGGGAGAAAGGGAAATGGGGCGGGCCTTATCACGTTGCGGGGTTAGAGAAAAAGAAAGATGGGAGAGAGAGCCTCAAGGCTGAAATGAGGAAGAGTGCTAAACTGACTTTAAAGATAGCATTAAAGCGATTTTTCTTGCGCTTACGCAAGATCAAGACAAGATAAGTCAACAATTTGCCTCACTATGGTATTTTTGCAGCATAAGGGGTGCTGCAGTGGTTCAGGGATCGAAGAACTGCTTAAACACGTTTTCCCGTTGCTGCCGAATTAATACGTTAACAATTTAAATCGCCTATTCAATCTGAAATCATAACTAGGACCAGACACCTGTTTGCAGCAAAGAGCTTATATTTGAACTTATTAAAGCACTAGGTACTTCTTCAAAAAGTGCTTTCTGCAGTATCTAAATCACTACTGTCTCTCACACCTCGCCTCGTATGTTGAGAGGGTTAAGAGAAGCGACTTCAGTCATATTAGTAAGTTTCTTTTAAATATTTATTTAAACTACTTTTGTGCTGTTTACTATGCACTAGTATAATCCTGGCTCGGTCGGCATGAATCAGCAAAAAACTTCATGTTTAGAATCCATACTAATATTATAAAGCAGAAGAGTTTGTTTGTTTGTTTGTTTGGTTGAACGCGCTAATCTCAGAAACTACTGGTTCGAATTGGAAAAATCTTCTTGTGTTGGATAGTCTATTTATCGAGGAAGGCTATAGGCTATGTAACATCACGCTGCGACTATTAGGAGCGGAGCAAGAATGAAAAATGTTGCAAAAACGGGGTTCTTTTTCCTTTCGTTTTTCTCTCTTATGTGACGCAGACGAAGTTGCGCGGGTCAGCTAGTGTGTAATATAACGAGTATGATGTGCAAGATAAGCTAAGCAGTAATTGCTTGGCACGCGTTGCTTCCACGTCGTGCCAGCAGTTTATGTCCCACATGTCATTTCGTGGTACTCATAAAATATTACTTAATATGGAAACCTAAAGTATTGTTTACAATATATTCGTCTTTTTAGAAGGTTTTTGATTGGTAGGTATAATTTCGAGATAATAATTTTGCTGATGTCGAAGTATCTTTACGTAGTTCATTTTTTTATTGCAACATAATAATTATGCAGTATCATATAGTAACTTAGTCTGAATGTCTGTAGAATTTACTTTTATTTTCTGTATTTTATAACCTGTAATTGGCTTTCAGACTACTGGCACTGTGTTATCTATGTAAGTCTCGCATGTCATTTAAATAAATAAATAAGATTAACTTTAAATGCAGAAGATTGACTGGACTACGGCGAGGTAAAAAATATGTAGTACGACCGTAATACTGTCAGACTCAGAGTCTTATCAGGCCAGTCCAAAGACTTGTTATTAGTTCACTTAATCAAACAGATGTAGTTACAAAAAAACAAACTACCATCCATCAAATACCTACTCATTAAAATAATACGATAAAATAATTTCTACCGTTATGCAAAATGGTAGGTACAGCTCGCAAAATACGGATATTTTTATAACAAACTTGCAATTCGATTTGCCCTTCGGCAGATCGTTTACATTGGAGTAGAATTCACTGGAATAACAAATGAACTGTCTGACCTTTGCAATCAATATTTCGTCTGTAACAGTTCGGTTTGCAGAGCCAAAGAGAAATCGGAAAGCGTAAACTAAACGTATCTGTGTTGTTATATAATATGTACACAGATACACTGCAAATGTTGACTGCTATCAGAATGATGCATTCACGTGTATTCCCAATGTTATGATTGTTGATGGGTTCTCTTGTACGGTTTGAGTCGTGAATTACGAATGCAAGCTTTTGCACGCGGCTAATTTAGAATTTCACAATCATTTCGGGTTCAATTCTGCTTGTAAAGGTAGAATTATTCAATAATGATTGGATAGACACATGTGGCTATCTATTCTCTTAAGAAAGTTATTGTTGCTTTTCTCGGGAACGATACATTTTCTTGGTGAAAGGTACCCCATGATCGTCTCTGTAAACTTGAGAACCTTGATAACTTTGTTCGGAGGCTTAGGCGTGAAAAGGTATTGTACAAACTTACTTCCGCATTTGTAATTATTAAGTATGGATTTTCATTACAAAAGGAGATAACAATGAGACTATGTTAAAGAATTAATCTTTAACACACTTCTCGCTTCTAATATCCACATCTTTTGTTTATTTCTGTATTGTCTGCTCGGCAATACCGTTCAACATTTTCAAGAACGCTCCATTTTGTTTCGGTCGGTGTTCATCTAAAATGCGGCAGTCTGGGACCTAAATCTTAAAGCGGAGCCGTTCTGTGAACCGTTCTAAGCCAGTATATCGAAGTGACCATAGGCACGTATATCCAATAGTTACAGTGAACAATTGACACGCCATTTTTCAATGGCTTGAGTTCATAAATGTCCCGTGCAGAACGTGGCTCTCTTTTATCGACTTTATAGTGACCCATTCCGGAGGGATATTGCTTTACCCGCCACGGAACTGCCTGATTGGCTAGTGTATGTAGATCATGATAATACTATAACAGATAAATTGAAGGATAACGATACTTCGAAATACGATTGGATGAAACACATTTCATCAACAACGATGCACTGAATGTTGGTTTCATTTGTTGATGAATCATCAATTTTATCGGTAAAATATACATCGTGGAAGGTACGATCCACCAAGGGATTTCATTCATCAGTCTATTTTCATCAAAGGCTGTATACGTTACAGTAATCATAGCTTCATCTGAAGTATGTTGGGTTTCTAACTTTTTAATTTGAAAGCCTTGGAATTGTAGACCTCGTATAAGTTTATGGAAGTAGAAAACTACAAATCCGACAATATATTTTCTCTGCAAAGTGAACCTTTGATCAGCAGTAAATAGGTGCTTTGCTGGATCAATCGTGTTTCGAAAATAAACTAGTCTTCCTGATAAATGATGTTGCAAGGAAAGGGTTTAATAGTTTAATCTTCTCAGAAAGAAATATACCTATCCCAATTAATATGTAAGATTTATTATGAAAGAGATAAAACTGAAAGTGTATCATTAATCAATATGAATTATTTCTAATTGTATTTAGTGAGTTCATGAACCTGAGAATTTAATTATTGAATAATTTGAACTATATGCTACCATAATAAGACTTTAGATAAAATAAATAAACATAAACACATAAGTATAAGAATGTCTATAATTTTATAACTAGGTACTAATTTTTTTATCTTTACTCATCAACAACACTCAACTCAAAAAAGTGTCTACGAATATGTGTCATACATTACCTTAATTTTGACGTGAAACACTTTTTCTATAGAGGATTCCCCGTTTACGTTTTTATTCAGAATATCCTTAAATCAAATGTCACTTTCACACGACGAGGGTTGTGAGTTTGTGAGAAAGGTAACTAATCTTAAACGATAATAATATTGGAATTAGCCTGGTGGATACAAATGTATCTTTATATTCGTAAGCTCTCATTTTTCTTCTATAGGTAAATACTTTTTCTCCATGTTTAGTATTTTTCCAATACTTAAGACTTGTAGAAAAGTCTAACAATCGTTATATTTATAGAAAGGTACTCGCAATAAAAAGTAAAAAAGTTTTTATAACTGCCTTTAGCGTCTATTCTTCGTAATTGCTCTGAATAAACTTTCCAAGTTTTCTTTAGTAAGTTATAATTATTAATATTATACAAATGTGGATTCTATTATTACTTTGGTACCTTCAGAAGGTTGGCTGCTGCTGTTTTAGTATTTACTAGATAAATAGATCGTGCACATTTCAAATTTTCTTACGTACGTAGTAGGTACCTAACTTTACCTGTATAACTTAGGACCTTCACCTACGTATGAATTAGGTTCTCCGCCTACGTGCCCCTAAAGTAAATTATGTACGTTGATCTTCATGTTACTGTTTATATTTTACTTATTTTTATTTTTGTTTCACTGTAAAACAAATACTTGCAGCTTTGATCGAATTTGTACAATACAAAACAACGCAATGAAAGTAATGAAAGACAAAATAAATCGCAGTTTTTTTTCATTTTAAGACACCCTATGAAGTTTTTTTTTAATTGCCTCTTAGCCCCAGTATTTTGCAAAGGGCTCCTCCCAATAGGTACTATGCTCTTATGCAATATCGAACCAGGCTTTGTTGCTAAAGTACTTTTAATGAAACAAGACATCCCTGGCAAAAGTTTATCTGGTAAACTACGAATGGCGTTGTCGCACGTTCCCGTCGCACCTACGCTTAACAAATTACTTCTTAACTAACTCAAATGTCTGTTCAAATTGCTAAGATTAAAACAGGTTAAACTATTAAACATAATTGCCTCGAAATGTCGTTCCTGAAAACTTTGTTCACAACAATAAACGTCTTATTAGCTCACACTGCCGCATGCCGTATTAAGTTTAAAAACATTTTTAATTTAGCTAAGTCTAATATTCTGCCCTTTATAAAAAAGTTTTATTTATCCACAAAAAGGAGTTATAAGGGCGTTAATTACTTCAGTGAAAAAACATTTTTACTATTAATTAAAGAAGCGCTGCGGATGTCGGACGGAGTTTAATCAAAGGCTCATCGATAAATACCTACTAATTAATTTTATTTCCTCTCTGTAATTAAAATTCCTTTTTGGATCTAAGGAAAACTGTTTGGTTTCTGTAACGGATATGCAAACCCAGTTTGCTTTGTGTACTTCTTTTATAAAAAAGTAGCAGTACAACATTGTTTTAAAGGAATGGGAAATATAACAATCAGTCTTACTCAGTAACATCTTTGTAGAGGTCAAGTAGTCTGTTGCTCTGTATAAAATACTGGTATTCAGCTGTATCTAATTAGAGTGGAAGCCGACATCAGCATAGTTGGGACAATGCTACGCAGGTGATGATGACCAATGAGGAAAGCAACGGGAAAACAGAACCTTACTTTTTTAATAATGTCCACAACTTTTTGAACGCGAGGTCAATCGGAACACTCAGAACCAGTTTTAATCGAAAGAGCCGTATTTAAATATCTGCCTATGCAACAAAAGGTCCTCAACCGTAAAATTGCATTGACACTTCAAACCCGCCATCAATTATTCTCCTAGATTAGAAACCATTATATTTTCCCAGCGAATCGGTGTTATGGCAAATCATGACAAATGGCCATCCATATCCGAGTAACGACGTCGTACTTATGTCGCAATATCGGAAAACCGTATATCCGTATATCATATATTTTTATGTTACCCCTTCTGTGGAGAATTTACCTGTAAACGATTAGAAGGGGGAATATGACTTTATAATCGGTTCAACATTGTTTGCTACAAAAAGCGGTCAAACTTGATTATCGAATGTAATGGAGAGCTATGAAAAGCATGGAGAGCTTCGGAAAGCTTTGAAGAAAGTCAAGAAAGCATTGGAGACCGTCACATAAAAGCTAGACAATGGTCATCCTTCCAACTAACTACCTTATTACTACAAGCTCATTCCTATAGTACTCAATCAACACGCAGACCGAAACATATCCAATATCAATGGCATCAAGTAACAAAATTCAATCTGAACGAACCAGACCCTTTTAATCGTTTCAGCGAACATAATAATCCAATACCACGTAATTTAACAGTTTTAAATACACATTCGTAAGCCTACATTATTATCCATGTACCAGGACCCACGTGACCGCTTTATTAATTACCTCCCCGGTCCGCAGTAATGCACTCCTCGTTACCGCTTATACAGCCAGCTTCAACATTTTCAATACACCTACGTTTTACGTATTCAAATTATGTCTTCATAAGCATTACAGCAATTTACACCATCATAACCGAAGCGTTATAAGCGGAAACGAAATGAATTTTAATATACCAAACGGTACGAAACGTTGTTTTAATTTATTCGGTCGATAAAACCACTCAGCTTTTTAATAAACACGCATGAATTACTTTCCTGTGCGAGGTCCTGAATAAATAAAGGAGGACCATCCCACACCGTTCCTTCATTCCCTTTGTGCTCTCATACTTCCTGGTATGCGTAATGGAATACCCAACCAAAATGGCGGCTTAGAGATCTTTTGTGCTAAATAAAAATCAGAAGAATGGGTGCCGGACTAAATAACTTTAGTTGGACACACCAAATAAAAGAATAGTGTTTATTATTTAATTCTATTATACTTTCAAAATAACTTGTCAAGTTGTTTGAAATATTGTCTTCCATCACTTAGCGTAATACGTCGTGTTAAGTGGAACATTTCCTAGTTTGATATCATCACCGTAATAATTTTCATTTGTGTATAATCTAGAATCGTATTGTCGTTAGTATTTTTAGATACTAATTTGAGCTTTCACAAATATTTTTAATGATTTACAAAACATAATTGCAATTTTTTTAATATTCATCATTTTCCTGCTCTTATCTTTCTTCTTTTTCTGTATTACTCGTCATCTTAACAGTCAACTCTTTTCTAGCCATATCATTATTCACATAGTCGTGGTTGGTTTAGTTCAACTATCTTTTCTTTGAACTTCTTCTACTCTTTTCTATTCACATACACACCTAAAATGTTCTTAATTCCTCTTCATTTTATTTAAAAAAAAAAACTTTCAGTCATGACATCCAGAAGTTCCAACGTAATTTGTCTGCTATAAAATCCAGAATTACGCTACATTTACATGAGCGAAACCTATATTGATAGGAAAATGTAATTCCAGTTAGAAGCTTCCTACGTATTTAATTAATATGCTGTTCTAGGTAGTATATTGATCCGTCCAGATAGTTAATTTAGAATCTATGCAAAGTTATAACAGCTTCATACCTTTAAACGGTATCGTGTGAGCCTTTAATTAACCGTTGAGGAAGGAGAGAGGTTCAGAGGGATGCGACGGAGTATTAATTGGCTGGACAACCCGTTCGCCCCACGCCTGACGCTTTCGGTGTACCCCTAATACAAATATTAACAAAATTATACCATGTGGTTAGAGCATTACGTACCGGATTAGATGTGCAGTGCATTTGTGACTTGGGAGGTTAGGTCCGTAAATATCATGTCGTATACACACGTCACATCAAATTCCTGCAGTATTTGATTTGACTACTCTACGGTAATATTATTCTCTTAAATTTAATAAGTATTATCTCGATGCCGTCTGTTGTTTTAAGTGTAGCTACCTAATTAAAAGCGTTATATTTTTTATGGAGCACTTTGGGACTTTTTTTTGGAGTAGGTACTTTGGGAATAAGCCCTCTTTTCTGCCCTATGGAGTGACAATGATGACATATGCTAGGTTCCTATGCCCAAGACATTTTTGGTATAAGTTCATCTATCTATACTTATAATAAATCTGTAGAGAGGTCAATTCTGTACATGAAATATATTTACAAAATAACTATCGGGGGGTGATTAGTGATCGATACTGATGCCAAAAATGCAATCAGTAAAATTTTTGTCTGTCTGTCTGTCTGTATGTTATTTATAGAAAAAAAAACTACTCGACGGATTTTAACGAAACTTGGTACAATTATTCTACATACTCCTGAGCAGGTAATAGTATACTTTTCATCACGCTACCATTAATAGGAGCAGAGCAGTGAAAGGAAATGTTGGGAAAACGGGAGAAGTTACTTGGTTTTTTTAGCTTCCGTCGCGTGTGCAGCCTTAATGGTTAAAGCTACATAGAAATCATGTATAACGGAAATATTCCACATAAAATTATATAAAAAATATCCCGAGACAGCATATGTCTATCTTTTATAGTTGACTCACAATAACACGTGTAACTCCCGATAGCTTAGCAGTTCGGAGATTTGTTATTATTATATTTGTTTACTCTTACGTTTATATCATCACGCTATGACCCACATAAAACATAGGATACATTTTATTCCGGTAGTAAGATCCCATGGGACAATAATCAAACTTCACGCGGGCGAAGCCGCTGGCAGAAGCTAGTTGTAAAATAAAATTATGCCCAAAGCATATCTTGACACGTTGATTTTCTAGGAACGAAAAAGTAAAACCGTAATTTTATGTGTTAAAAAACTAAAACGAAAAAGTAAAACCGTAATTTTATGTGTTAAAAAACTACCAAGTCTAAAACAAATTTTACCTGTAAGCGCTATTAAATAATGAAACGATCTCCTATGCTAAACTACGAAGTGTTCGCTTAGATACTGACCCAGATACGAGAGTGTTAGTTTTAACTAATTATTACGGTCGGGTAGACAATGGAATACTTAGGGCATTACACAACCTACCTACACGATTGATCGAATTTACCATCCATAAATTATTTGAATGGTGTTTGTTCAACAATATGGATTATTAGGCGTAGAACTACTTAGATGTCGACCAAAAAACCATGCACTGGCCATTTTGAATTAAAAATGACTTACGGAGATAGTAAAAGTTGATTTAAGGCGCTTATACGAGCTAAATTAGCAACTCTATTTGTGGTGGTTCAAACTTCGTTTGAAATGCTGTTAGAATAAAGTTCTAATCAGCTTGCACTACAAAGTGGTTGTTACGTCAGCCACTGCGGGCCAAACAGCGCGAAATGAGTGGTTTCGATCGATTTGCAAAAAAACTTTTGATTGGATTAAAAAACTAAAACAGTATCATGCTAATATATTGCTTGTAGATTTATTTGCCAAAAAATCAGAATGATCGCATGCATATTAGTATGTTTTTTATTGTTTGAAAGATATCTTTAGAGGTAAGTTCGTGATTTCTTTTTCTCGAGCCAAATTAATTGTATTATGTTTTCAAAACAGTATCATGCTAGCATATATCCTGAAGAATATCATATATTTTTCTGATCTTGTTTATAGCAGTGAATCATATACTTTTACTAATTATAAAACTCGCGTTTAGCTCGTGTAATCGTCTTAAATTTTCCCTCTATGCATAATTGCGTATCTGAAGGTGGAATAAAATAAAATGTACAAAATCTCATGCTTTTCTCCAACGTACCACCGTTGGAGAAAAGCATGAGATTTTGTACATTTACGCAGAAACTCTTTTAAACCCAAACAGCTGAGGACAGAGCTGCTACAATAGTTTAATAATTGCCATGTCCCAAAAATTAAAACCCCAAATTTGAAGCCCTAAAACACCAAACTTGAAGCCCTTGAAGTGCCTAACCACAAATATATATCGATTATCCAAATTAAAAATACATTTTCACCATAACAATAATTTCTGCTTGTCATAACAATTTTCCAGCACGTGTTTATTGGTACCAGCGTGCAGCGTCCAAGTGTAGATGTTTCCGTACCACGGACTGGGATATTACTCATCGCCACGCGGAAGTGTAGACAGGGACATCCGCGATTGCAGCCCAGTCGTGTTTGTCAATGTTCCCGTGATTTATCGTCTGCGGTCGCTGCCAAAACTGCACACATGTGTGTTTACCTTTACAACAATTTACGATTTACTTTTAACGGCACGCACCCAATGTGTACAGTCATGCTCTATTGACGTTTACAGCTATCGTTAAGCCACTAACTGTGTTACGGTTGCGTATTTTCGCTTTAAAGCTTGACTGGAGAAGTGCATAAGATACCTATTTGGTGTTTTTTTATGCTTTGGCCTCTTTTGTTAACCTCAAACAAATGATAATTTAGTACCGATAAAATTATGAGAATCATGTTTTATATTTGTTTCTCCACGAAATTGGTTTCTCCTAATTGTGTTATAACGGAGTCTCGATTAGTGCCTGGTTGATGGCAATAGGCTTGCCCCCTGTTTTCTTTTTTTGGGATGGGAAATAAAAAAATGTTTTCTCCCACTCTGGGCGGAGCGGGAGGGAGTGTCAGACTCTTACTGACTAAAACCCATCCATGTTCCTTCCTCGCCCTTATGTTCCGGGGCCGCGGTATCTCTTTCGAACAGGCCCGCAACCCCGGCAGGCTTCGGCCCTTACATGGGACTTAAACATAACTGGCAATATGTGGTTATGTGGGTGTACTTTATTAGATACCTACACCTCTGGCTTTCTCCGGGGATGTTAAGTTTTTGTGTCTAACAAGAAGTGTGTTTGGCAAAGTAGGTTCATAATAGTACATTGTTACCCTAGGGCTGAAATAACTTATTTAGTAGACGGGGTTTAGCGCCCGAACATAGTGAGGGCGCCAATAGTTCGAGGGACTAAATATGTCTTTTACCCGAGGTAAACACTGTGCTTTTCATTACGAATACAAGGAAAATAAAAATAAAAACATGAATTAATCGCCTAATTTTTTTTTTCTGTGGCCGGTCAGTTATTCAGCCATTAACTATTTTTCGTTTTAATTATTGAAAAAAATGTAAAACATTTTGCCCAAATCTGATTTTTAAAGAAATAGTTGAAACTAAATTAAGTATAATAAAGGTCATCATCATCATCTCAGCCGAAAGACGCCCACTGCTGGACATAGGCCTCTCCCAAGTGTCGCCACATTGACCGGTCCCTAGCGACTCGCATCCACCGGATTCCCGTAACCTTCACCAGGTCATCGGTCCACCTAGTGGGAGGTCTTCCAACGCATCGTCTTCCGGTTTGCAGTCGTCACTCCAGAACTTTTCATAATAAAGGTATTGAAAAAATATAATTATATTCTTTAGTTAATATTAAACTTCATACTATTTCAATTTTACATCGTGCTGTAATTGAGTGGCTGTATAGATAGTTGGAACATGGTTTAATAGAAATGTGAAAACTATTGTTTTAGGCTGTAATACGGGTTCATACCTTTGCCTCTCCTTCAACCTGGCGAAAGCAAAGCGCGGATACAATATACAATTTTAATCATAGTCTCGTCATAATTCATGACACAAATATTTTACATTCTTATATTTTATTTCTTCAAAAGTGTATTGAAAAACGTCGTTTGATACACGTGGACATTTGTTATTTCAGTTCTCGGCTCCAAAACACCCTCGCCTTCGTGTGTTAATACCGCCTTGGACAACAATAACAAACGTTCTCCACTTCTATCAAAATGTACTATTTTTTTAATGATTTTGACAGCTGTCAGTTGGAGGGATCCTCCCTAGGGCTGAAAAGTATTACTTTCAACCCGCTCCTTAGGCAACTTTAGACCTACTTTCCGAGTATGAGTAATGAAAAACCCCCTTTCTGCAGTACGATGTCTACACAGGTAATACTGGTACCGACCCTGGTCAACTTAACATAATTATGTAGTTTTATATACATGATTCAATATCTTAGGTAAACATAATGCTATCGCCTGTATTCAGTCAATATTGGTAAAACCTAGCATTTATAATAATAATTAATCATGTGGAACTAATGCTTTCGAAGTTATTATTCTAATGCAGCAAAGTGTCCGAGTCATCCATAGCAATTACATTTAGTTTTGGGATTGTACCGTGTTAATTGAAAAAAGAAAATGCCCAATTAATACACCTTTTTATAAAAACCAATGACATTTAGTTATTTTTGAGACGTGATTATAATTAAATTTTCCATTCGAAAATGTATACCAATTTGTTAATTGTGATACAGTTATATGTTTTTAAAAGTTTGCATTGAAAGGAAATAAACTCTTCCAGTTCATCAATATCGTGTTGCGGTGAAGTCTTAACACATGGAGTATCTCATCCTTAGCAGAAATAATAAAACACAAAAGAAAATAAATCGAGGAAATAGGCAGCAATATTTTCAGGTTGGAAAACAAAATGGAAAAACTTGATAACAATTAATTGATCCTACAAAGCAATGAAATACAAAGTCAAAATCAAAAAGTTGTTGTTGACTTTGTACACAATTAGTTTAGTTGTTTAATTAAATAATAAGAAATCATTGCTGCAATGATAACCTAAGCACGTGCCACTAATATACATTATAATTTCACGTATGAGATGGGTCAGATGTTTTCTAAGGAAGAGTGACCGAATTCCTCTTTGTTTTAGTTGTGGAAGACTTCATGCAGCAAGCTTATGATAAAAACTAACATTTTAAAACAAAAGTCCTTTCTAGTTAGTTGCTGATTGTTTTACATTTAACTGCGTAAGCCTCTTTTCTCTAATTTATTTTTGTAACTCGACGAAAAGCGAAGAAATAAAATTAACTTACGGAACAATTATACTGAGCTCGCTTTTCGAATTTGACAGGTTTTTCTGTAGAAATTCTATTCAAAGGCGTTCGGGCGTCTTCGATTCAATGATCGAAGTTGGCTCATATTTCTTCTCCTACGCAATTCAAGTTTGCTAATGAAAGACCCTTGTAACTTTAATCTTTGTAAAGTAGAAAATCCATCGTGAAACAATTTTACCGCGTGTTAAATAGTAACTTATTAAAATATACTTTTCATCAGGCTGTCAATAAATTAGAGTTTAAAATTTGGTATAATTTTAAATTTAAGTCGGTGAGGAAATTTATGAACGGAGTAAGTGGTTTTAACAACCCAGGACCATTCCCGTCTTCAGGAAAAAGAAAGGAATTGCTTACAGCATTTTCTCTCACCATTGAGTCATCGGTCATCCGACTTAAGGGATAATTCTGGTGATATTTTATTGATGGTTTACCCAACCGTAGTTCGATGGTTCCTGTCAAAAAATAACGCATAACAGAACACTATGCCTGTAGAACCCCCTAAGGGTTCGGTTAATTTGCCTGTAGATTAAGTATACTACCGAACTTATGAAGCAGAAATTGAGCCTATAGCTACAAACTGGGCCTAATTTAAGACTCCGGTAAGTACTGAAATAATCCTGATTGAAAAAAACTAATAACACTTCGATTTGTAATCGACACCAAGATCTCCTGCTCACCATTACAGCTTGCAACTGATGATGAAGATGTCATCAAAGGTGACAGCGTTTGATGACTTTCTAAGGTGGTTTGGAAGAGCATAGGGGTGCTGCTATTTCATGTGTTTTTAAGTGGCTAACATATCCAACTTTGACCAAAAAACTCTGAACACAAAGCGGACATGTCAGAACACCATTAACATCATTGTGGCTTGCGAATACTAAATGGACACGGATGTTTCGGGAGGTACCTGCACCTAATCGGGCGGGAGGAAACGCCCGGGTGTTTCCACTGCGAGGATCGACCGGAGGACACGGTATGAGCACACGGTGGAAGTCTGCCCTGCGTGGGCGGAGCACCGACGTATCCTCGTAGCGGCGATCGGCGGCGGCGACCTCTCACGTCCGGCCCTGGTTCAATCCATGGTCCGGGGCGAGACGGAATGGGAAGCCGTCACCTCCTTCTGCGAAGCAGTCATGCTAGCGAAGGAGGCGGCGGAACGAGAGAGGGAGAGAGCCTCTCTTCCCGGCCGCCGTGGGAGACGCACCGGGCGTCGGGGGCCACGTGGTGGCTACCGGCCACCGTAGATGCGGGCCTGTGGACGGTTGGCTATGGGCTAGCTAGCCGTCTGTCCGTCTAAGGACGACAAGCCGTGTCAACGGCGCGTTCGTGTTCCACGCGCGCCTCAAAGAGATGTCAGCATTCGGGGAGGGGCCCGCAAGGGCCGAAGCCTGGCGGGGTTGCGGGCCTGTTCGAAAGAGATACCGCGGCCCCGGAACATAAAGGGCGAGGATGGAACATGGATGGGTTTTAGTCAGTAAGAGTCTGACACTCCCACCCGCTCCGCCCAGAGTGGGAGAAGTCATTTGATGATTTCCCATTCAAAAACAAAAAAAAAAGCTTAGAATACAACAATCCTCAGTTCCCTAATATTAGTAAGGGTCCCACTTATAATTGAACAATAACAAAACAAACAAACATACGCACATAATACTGATGTAATCTGGAACAAGGTAAATCGAGACACAATTTGTGACGAAAGCCGAAACATAATTTAAAACCTCGTTCACTACGTCGGTTAGTTAAAGGTGGATTAATCTGCATTTTTGCACAGACAGGTTGGCAACACTGATTGCCTTTTTGTTTGTTACTGTAGTGAGTAAAAATCTATTTCATTACTATTAAATATATGGAACTGTTACCTATGTGAAATGTGAGTTCTGGACCTTATAAAAAACAATTGCTTAGGTACAATGAAGAATATAAATTGCAACGTAGATATAAAAAAACTTTTTTACAAAAAATAAAACCGACTTCAGAGAAAACAAAAAAGTGAAAATAACTTTAGCTTCAGAAGTCGGTGACCATTGTTTGATTGCTTTAGTTTTTTTGTCACCTATCCGGATAGCCTATAAAAGATTTAGCCGAGTTTCGTTAATTTGCTCTTAAGAATTTAAGAGTTTCATTCCTTTGTCATGGATCCCATACTCAGAAGTAATCAGTACTTTACCAAATTCTCATCAATGTACCCTTGAAGTTCATCCTTTCGAATAAAAAAAAAACAATACATGTCACGGTAATAGGGCTTATCCCCAATAAATGGAACTTAACACACCTAACTGTCGAAATCTTGGTGTATTATACACTTCTGAGTACCCCCTCAGAGCATACAGGCGTGATGTTACGTCATGATGTTGTATAAACAATAAACAACCAAGCGATTGCAGCAATCACTGCAACTTTGCCGTGTATTTTTTAAGAGTTCGTTTATATCTCCGAAGATCAGCGTCAGGTCTTAACTAAATTGAAATGGGATCACACGGGAAGCATCAGATTTCAAATAAATAAAGAATGATCAAAATTGTTTCACCCAGTCGAAAGTTCTGAGGTAACAAAAAAAATACACTTGCATTGAGAACCTCCTCTTTTTGGAAGTCGGTTGAAAACACATCGTTGGGAAAAAAAAACAAGTAGGCATAGGTGGTGATAGACAGATAGATGGACAAGAAAATTATCTTATAAGGGTGACTTTTTTACCTTTTGAGTCACGAACTAACTATGGATATTAATGAATAAACCTATCACATGTTGAGTTCAGAACTACCAATAATCTAACTAAACCAAAGTTAATCAAACAAAATAATAAGCCTCAGCCGAAACTAGGCTACCAACAAACTATAAAATTCATAACTCTCCCTTCATAACTAACCCTTATTACCACGTGACCACCCCAGGGATTTAAAAGAGTTCATAGGATCATATCACGCAGATGGACGTAACATTCTCATACTATAACTACTTACATACCTAATAATTTACTTTCCAAACTTGGTTATATCCTTGTTATATCCATTTAGATGTGAACAACCCATAAACTTGTCACAAATGTGCTTAAATAACATCACGCCTGTAATCCCGGAAGGGATGGGCAGAGGTGTACATGTCACCGTAAAATTGTCAAACACGTTAGATTGCAATATATCTAGAAAGCTTGTAGACTCTCGAAAGATTGTCAAACGAACATACTGCTTACAATATAACGCATCATTTTTCGGTAGATTGTAATCTATTGAAGTGAAACAGTAATATTGTGAAATGTATGCGATGGACGTCAACTCGCGCGGTACGCATAAGGGGTAGGGATGGAGGGGTCCCCATTGCCCCATGGTACCACTCTCATGAAAAGATAATGTACCATTCCTGAAAAATACCGATTAATATACCCTAACCTCAAAACACTTTATGTTCCCCTAAAAAGCGTAGTCGACGGAGCCCCGCTACGTGGGCCCCTATTTCTGTCTGCAGGGTTTAAAGGAACCTAGTTGACCTAACGTGGGGGTGCCCCAAATCCCGATTATGGCGGCAAAGATACTTCTGTCACTTACATTTCACAATATCACGGATTCACTTCGATAGATTACAATCTACCGAAAAATAAATTGTTATATTGTAAGCGGTATGTTCAGTTGACAATATTTCGAGAGTGTACAATCTCGCTAGAGAGATTACAATCTAACGCGTTTGTCAATTTGACGGTGACATACATAATAGAACACCCACATTTTGCCACTTAAATATGTTTAAGTCCCATGCAATAGGGGCGAGCTTATTGCCATCAATCGGGCACGGATCCAGACTTCGTGACTGCTACTGAGAAATTCCTGACGGAAAAACCCAATACCTAACACTTTTCCTAACCCGAGAATCGAAACCTCGTACTTAATAGTCGCGATAGTGAGCACTACACTAAGGAGGTCATCAAATGAGCTTAACCTTATGCAAAAAGTAAGTACTCAATGAATTTACATATAGTACCAAATAATAGGTACTAAAAATCTGCATTAGGTTATGAAGATGCAGAAGAGTGGTGGTATCATGATATTTTAGTAAAGATACCACAAAAATAGTTGTTATTGAGCTCGTTGCTAAATAATATCAGGTTGGTCTGTGGGTGGGTGACCAAATAATACGTACCGAGTTTCCGTGCCTTGGAAAGCACGTTAAGCAGTTGGTCCCGGCTGTCATTACATCTTTGACAGTCGTTACACGTAGTCAGCGGCCCAAGAAGTATGACAGTCTTACCTAAGGGTTTCGTATTACTCAGTATTAACTGGGTTATGGAGGTCAGATAAGTAGTAGCTCCATGTAAAATAATGATATTCAGCTGCATACGGTTAGATTGGAAGCCGACCCCAACAAGTGCCTTTCGGCTTCGTTAAGACGTTCTTTACAACCCTTTATTTTACTGTTCTATCTATACTAATATTATAAAGCAGAAGAGTTTGTTTGTTTGTTTGGTTGAACGCGCTAATCTCAGGAATTACTGTGTTCAAATTGAAAAAATCGAGGAAGGCTTTAGGCTATATAACATTACGCTACGACCATAAGGAGCGGAGCAGGAATGAAAAATGTTGCAAAATAACGAGGTATTTTTTCCTTTCGTTTTTCTCTCTTAAGTATGTGACGGAGACGAAGTTGCGCGGGTCAGCTAGTATTATAATAAAGTGACAGTATTCGAAAAGTAAATTGTTTTTTTCGACTACAAATTGAATATCCTGTTCCATTTTCGGAGACATGATAAAAAGAAAATTTAATCAATTAAGCACTTCCAGACATCAATGTAACTTTTTAACAACAATATTTTTGTTATTCATGCAGTCATTTGTTTTTCTTACGTAGCTTCCGGAAAGTCAATAGTTATCTATTAATAGGAAGGTACGAAAAGAATAGAAGAAAACAAGAAAGAAAGAAAAAAAAAGGAAAAAGAAGAAAAGAAAGATAAAAGAAAAGATAGAAGTAGAGAGGTATAATGAAAAGTGTAAGAAGTATCATGCTACTTGAACATAACGACCGTTCTCAGAAGATTCATTGGCCAGATCCATGATGGATCTAGTGAGAATTAATTTTCTCATTGGATCCTGGTTTCAAAACATGGATCTACTGAGAATCGTTAATTCCCAGAAGATAATTATGTACTATTTATAGCAGTCTTCTTTATTTACACCCAAGTATACTGTAGTAAAATTATTTAAGCACCGTTAATATTTCGTGGCTTTAAAGGCCAGAGGTTAGGGTGTACCTACTTGACATACGAGTACTAAAGTATCTTGACTCGTGTAGGCTCTTTTTTTTCTCCTAATTAAATTAATACTTAAATTGAGGTGGAAAAACGCTTTATTATTCCGGTAAAGATCCGAAAAAGCCCATGAACTCTCTACATTATTGAATGAAATCAACCCATTTCGTTTCGGTAGCAGCTTTTATATTTATTAATTTACATACTGCAAAAATTCATGCATCGCCAGCTGCCGAATCAATCAGAACGAACATTCAAAAATAACCAATCAAAACAAAGCAATCAGTATCAAAAACTAAGTCAACAACAAACAAAAAGTTAATAATTACACTGCCAAGTACCAACAAAACATTTCCATTGGCAAATCATTCCGCTATTCCGGTTCCTTTCATTCAAATAATATCATATGAGAAGATAAAATGTAAATATATCATACACCTCAGTGAATCAAATACTCAGCGATAAAAATCAGAAGGCGTGAATACATCAGCACGCACCAACAAGATTTACATAAACGAGTCGAATGTTGCCAACGTACGCTTCAACGGATTTTTATTTAGGACGTGGATGTACGGAACGTCGTAATGATTTGTTGCTGCTTTTGTAGAATTGTTGCTTCGTTTGAGTGTCTTGATTTATTACTGGGAAGTGGAGAATATAATGTAGCCTCGTTAGGGTCCGTAGCAGAGTTATAAAGACCTATTTTCAAGGTAGCAAGGTCGTGTTTCAGAATAAATGTTAAGAGTGTAGACATTAATAATAAATAAATTCTTGCAGTCGTAAATTTCGTTATTCTTAGGGAATAACAAGAATTTTTTAAATTAAAATTCCCATTTTGTATGCTGTTTCAGCTTGAGAAATGAAATAATTAACACCTGAATAAAGGTGAAATCCATTCGAAATCTTTGTTATAATTATCGATATTACTAACCAAAACTCTGATAAAAGCCATTGGAGAAAATCTATAACGAAAACTCCATTTTTTTGCACCCTTCGACCTCCGAATACAACGTGGATATAATTTGTGTCCTTTTTGGTAACGTAATCCTTAATTAAGCTATACCAAACATGGCGGTCCGTTTAATCGCGTTTGTCATTCCTAATTTACCGTATTTAGATCAGGTTACAAAATGTGTTTGGAAGAGACCACAGAACACCGTTCGGTTTACAAAATAAATTATTTTTGCACAAATTTAATGAAACGCACCTGTGTGCGTAGGGTGGGTGTACCTTTTTATGGCTTTAAATCGTACATTTATTTGGAAGGGTTAAATGATTAATTTTATTTGTGACGCTATTAGAACGGCGGGCGGTAAAAAGATTAACTTTCTAATATTACTAGAAAAGGAAATAATTATAGACTGTTCTGTTTTTGGATTGGAACGTTTTCTTCTAAAACATAGTTTCAAACCAGATCCTCGTGGTAGAATAAGTAGGCAGGGCTCTGTCACTCCGTGTGTGTGCATGAGATAATTAACTACTGCTTCGCGCATATTGAATGTGCAAGTTCCGTAGGGCTGTCGCGCTCCAGCCGTGCGTACGTATGCCGCGTTAATTTTTCGCGCTCTTTCGATTGGTTGCTTGCGCTGCGTACCTATTCGTACTTTTTTTTCGTTAACTGACTAATTTATTGACCATTAATCATTAATAATGAAAATGACAAGCCGGAAAAACTGTTGCGTGTATGGATGTTGTAAATACAATTAATAATGTAGATTAAAAAAATTGAGAAGGTAAGAAATATATGCGACATTAGGTATATTGAAGTAAAACAATTGTAATAATATAAGTTTCAATTAACTGATGCTTCAGGGTAGCCCAGGAAATACAATTTTTTTACTTAAAAGTAGTTCCTCGAACTTTATGAACTTGGATATAACCCGTATTGATGATGATCGATTTTGATGATCATAATTCTGTAACTACATAAATAAATAAATAAATCTTTATCGAAAAATTATTGCTCAAACGTCAGTGTAGCCATGGCTCTTGCACTGTTCCTTACATACGTCTGAACAATATTTAAATCAACATTTAACGTGCCACTGGCCTGCAAATTGCAAAAAAAACAAATGCAAAACATGTTGGTAGCATTTTATTTCTAGTACTTGTGGCAATCCTACCGTTTGAGCATTAAACAGCAAAACGCCGAATAACATACGCCAAAGCATGGCGTCAAGGCACAATTTAGATTGAGTTTAGGTATTTAAAATCTTGGCTTTCTTCAAGATCAAAGGAATGCAACTTCTGTTCGCTAGTACTACTCGTATTTATTATCTATTCTGTGAAGTAGGTAATGTGAAACTTTAATAAAGTTACATATTTTAACACAAGCTATCATTTTAATTTATGTCACCTGAATTCTAAGAAAATACACTTCTTCTTGTGTCTCCCTTTTAAGAACTACTTTTATAAACGAAACGTGTGTAGGTGTCAAAGCTAAAATTACTCGGGCCTACAATTATACATTTTTACGAACCTAAGCTAGTAAAGGAAAGAAAAACTTTACCTTCAGAATAAGTCTGCTCAGTACGTATGTGAGGCCTTTGAGTAAAAGTTGGAATTAATGCTCTAGAAATTGTTGTAGGTAATACTAGACATAGAAGCCTTTTCCGCACAGTTTTTAAGGTAAGTATGTATACCGAGATCACTGACGGTCGATCACTTTCAACCTTATTACTTAGGGAATAAGGGTGAAAAGTGGGAGACCCACAGTGAACTCGTACTAGTCGATAGCATTGTACACACAGTGACACATAAAGCTATGTATTTCTAGTATAACATGGCCTCGCTTTGAATAGATTTCCCGTACAACGTGAGATCCGCATAATCTGGTTTTGTGTAGCTTGATTGGTCGTCGTGCGTACTACGGCATTTGTAAAAGTTAGATGATATATCTGACAAGTCGCTTAATGATCTGGGTGCCTATTAACGCTATTGTAATATAAAGTGATACTAGGCAAACCAAAATCCTCCAGAGTTGTCTTAGATGTCGCACGATGTGTACTATTTCTTTTATTTTTAGTTCAGGGTCATAAACGTTACTTCGCTGCCGCCGGTCGCCACTACGAGGACACCGCGGTGCTGCGCCCACGCGGGACAAACCTCCACCGTGTCCTCCGGTCGATCGTCAAAAGGGAAACTCCCGGGCGTTTCCTTTCGCCCCAATTCGATGCAAGAACCTCCCGAAACAGCCTTGACCGTTCATACAGGACTATCGCCTCTAGATCCCGTGGCGACAATCCAGCAAGGAGGCTTGCCGGAGATCGTGCTGTACCAGCTTTATGGATACCATATTTTGGGGCGCGTTCAGGTGATGGTAAAACAACGCCGACTCAAGGAACGCGCCCACACTGGAGCCTCGATACACAAGGCACAGATAAACCACGAACCTGCGCCTATATACCCAAAGATGTATCTACCACCACACTCACGCAATTATGGTCCAGAGATCTAACAGCCGTCAGGATCAAAACCGACGGTGATGCACCTGATATCGTCCTAGCCTCGGTATACATGCCTGGCGAGGATGAAGACTGCCCACGAAAAGCGATGGCCGACCTGGTAAGGTATTGTGAAGATGCCAACCTGGACCTGATCATCTGAACGGACTCAAACGCCCAACACCCACTTTGGGGCTGAGTACTACGCACGTATTTGTTCTCCACTAACCTTATCATCGCTAACCGCGGCTCGGAACCCACTTGGGTCACATCCCGCGGACAAACAATTATTAATCTCACGCTGGCTTCGGAAAGCGCGGCAGAACTTATCTCCGAGTGGCACGTATCCATCGAGCCTTCCAGCTCTGACCATAGACGGATCCGCTTTTCACTAGTGGCTAGTATAAAAAAACCCGAAGCCAGACGCAACCCACGCCGTACCAACGTATCCGGCTACAAACGACTGTTGGCCTCCCTGCTAACGCAGCACCATGCAAATTCTAACAGACCCCAAACAACTTGAAGACACTGTAACAAAACTCTCGGAATTCATAATCGAAGCCTACCACGCCTGCTTCAAACTAAAAGACCCAAACACCAAGACAAAGGGCAACTCCTGGTGGAACTCGGAACTTAGTAAACTCAGGCAAACCATGCGAAAACAATTTAATAAAGCCAAAAAAAACTCCAGACTACCAGAAAACTGGGATTTATACAAGAAAACACAATACACTTTCACAAAACAAGTCAGATACGCCAGCAGGGCGGCCTGGCGAAGGTTCTGCGAAGAGTTTGAATCGAACAGCGAGGCCGCACGCGTGAGAAAGATCTTATCTACCGATCAGGATCGCGCCCTCGGGTCGCTGAAAACCCCAAACAACACATATACCAAGTCGGACCACGAGACAAGTAAGGTTCTCCTGGAAACCCACCTTCCAGACTGCGACCTCTCCGAGGACAGAACTGGGCAACTGAGCCAACGCACACACCAAATGACCAAATCTGGGCCGCACCATAGTAACAGCTGAAAGAATGAAATGGGCAATAAATACTTTCCAACCATATAAATCCGCAGGATTAGACGAAATCTTCCCCGCCCTCCTACAATGGAGAGTAGACGTCTTAACGAGGCTGACCGTCATCTATCAAGCCTGCATAGCACAGAAATACATATCACTTGCATGGCGAGAGGTGAAAGTCATTTTCATCCCTAAACCAGGCAAATCTGATTACACACAACCCAAGGCGTACAGGCCAATAAACCTAACATCTTTCTTATTGAAAACTCTCGAGAGACTCTGCGATCGACACATTCGGGATGGACCTCTTAGGGAAAGACCACTTCACAAACAACAACACGCGTACTCCACAGGAAAATCAACGTCTTCATTGACATAGAAGGCGCCTTTGACAAAACCATCTTCCATAGTATCAACGCAGCCCTCAAAAACACGAGGTGGACCCGACCCTGCGAGGCTGTATCACAAATATGCTCCGACTGAGAGCGGTACAAGTTACGGCAAACGACACCACTAGAGCCATAGTGGCGAAGGGCTGCCCTCAAGGTGGAGTCCTCTCACCACTACTGTGGAACCTCGTAGTAGATAGCCTAATCAACCACCTCAATAGCAGAGGCTACTACACGGTGGGCTATGCCGACGACCTGACTATAATAATAAACGGCACACATGAAAACACACTATGCAACCCTATGCGCCAGGCCCTAAGGATAGTACAAGACTGGTGCAAGGAACACAAACTAGCAGTGAACCCTACCAAAACCGACCTCGTCCTCTTCACAAAGAAAATGAAGCGGGCAACGTTGTAACTAACAAGCTTCTTTGGAACAACCCTAAGTCTATCGACTGAAACCAAATACCGAGGTATCTATCTGGACAAACAGCTTAACTGGGCAAAACACACGGATTACATCATCACAAGCAAGTATATCCCTCTGGCAATGAGAGAGACTCCTCGGGAGAAACTGGGGCCTAAGCCCCAAAACCTATTATCACACACGGGTCTTTAGTATAGTGGCCTAGGACCAACCTAAGTACGATCCAAAAGGACCTCGAGAAACTACAAAGATTTGCCTGCGTGGCAATCACCGGCAGCATGAGAACGTCACCAACTGCTGCCCTACAGGTGATGCTGGGGCTACCACCCCTACACTTTGTCGTGAGAGAGGAGGCGGCCGTAGCGATTTTCAGACTCGAGTTAGCTGGCACCCTAAGTAACGACTCTAGACTAAAACACACACGCATCAGAGAAGCCGATGATGGCATCACCTATCGACAGAACTCTGAAAACTCACTTCAAAAAACACTACCGCATAGAGCTCATAGAGGAGTTGTGCGACTACTCAGGCACAAAAGAGCTAAGAATCTACACTGATAAATCAAAAATCAACGATGGGATAGGCATCGGGGTGTTCTCCGACGACCTCAACATTAAAATATCCAAATCTCTTGGTAGGTTCAACTCTGTCTACCAAGCAGAGTGTGTAGGCATTATCCAAGCAGCACACGCTATAGAGGCCAGGGAGGTTACGAATACCAACATTCGTATACTCTCTGATAGTGCCTCAGTCCTTCAATCCCTGAAGAGTAACCAGATCACGTCGAGACTAACACGACAATACCACAAGGCCCTAAAACGAATCACGGTGCTGAATTACAACACGGCACCGCTACAATGGATTAGAGGTTACAGTGGATCACTCGGCAATGATGAACTTGCCAGAAGAGGACCCAGCACAATACCCTACGGACCCGAACCCATTGTGCCCATTCCCTTCAAGCAGCTGAGGAACTGGTTAAAGGATCACACCCTAATACAAGCATAGAAATGGTGGGCCTTGACACCAGGTTGTAGGCAATTCAAGGAAGCTATGCCATTCTTGGATCCAAAGCTGACCAGGCGCCTTCTGCGCCTGGACAGAGACAGCCTGCGTCTGGTGGCGGGGACCAACACTAGACACTGCTCGCTGAACAAACACTTCCACACCCTACGAGTCACTGACAGTCCCCTGTGCAGAGCGAGCATGGAGGCGGAGGAGACGGTAGCGCATGTGCTCCTGGAGTGCACAGAAGTTACCAAGATTCGAGGAGATCCTGGGAACGCCAAGATCACTTGCAGATGTCCTGAAGAGACCGGGAATTCTAATCTGCTTCTGGAAGGAGGTGGTCTGGTTAGAGTAATCGGCCACCATGGCTCACGCACAATGGTCCACTTCAAGGACTAAGAGCGGAAACCTAAACCCCCATGATAGATAGATAGACTGGGGCCCCGTAAAGGGCGATGGACCTCACGACCCCCGCATAGAGCCTACGGCAGGAGGCTTTTGAACCCCCCAGGTTGAGCAGGAGTCGCCTGAAGGCGGCCCCGGTCCGTTCCAGTTTGGGGGACAAACCTCGGAAATGCTCTACGCAGTTCCACCGGCTGTCGATGACAATAAAAGGCACCTGGGTCGAACTATGTAATAAGAATTAAGTAATTACATAACTGGCGAAATAAGGTAAGGTGTTATGTTATTAAATATAGACACGTAATTGTATACCTACGTTTACACTATTCCATAAAAATTAACCATACTAAACTTCACTCGCTTTCCATAAGTTCTTAATAATATTATATTCTAACGTGAATACTGAATAGAGTATTAAAAGTACTTTAATAAGGTTTCCCTTTGAAAAGAAAATGTCTCGGAGCTAGATTTTCAATGGAAATAAGCACTTGAAGCGGACTGGCACGGAAAATAATTACAGAGGGACCTAAAGTCTGAAAATCAAAATTTTCCATTAGCTAACATGGTAATGTCCCTGTCTTGATGTAGATATTTATTTTCTACTGCTTTGTGTGATGAATAATTTTGCCGTTAAATTTATTTTACCCTTCAAGAGATATTTTACTTTATAAAAACAGTTAAACGTTCCAGACTAACATTTCAACAACATTACAAACAAACTGAAAAGGTTCGTTAAATAAGCACTTACAAGTGAAATTACATCTAACATTTTAGTTAAAATACAGAAGTGAAAACATCATAAAATAGAAAGAAAGTTTATTGAGATAGTTATTTTAATCCTTTGTATCCCGCGACCTTTTATATAAAGATCCAGTATAAAGGCTCTACGTGAATAGAGTGAAGTCAGAATATGTCCAAATTGTCTAATACGCTCGGCCAGACCGGCCCATTACGTTTCACAAATAGACCATTAGGTCCCAATCCCTTTGCTATTTCAAAAGGATGAAGGGTTAATTTACGAGCTCAAAATTTAAATCTACGACCAACTTGTTTAATAGCAACCTTCGGGGTTAATTCTGTTGTTAAACTGTATTATTATGAAGCGCTCTTACACGTTTACTTGGGCCAGTATTACTCTGTAGCGTTTCAAGTTATTAATTGCCCGTACAAGAAAACTTTTCCGGTGTTTGCGTACGATTTAAAAGCTTCCAGTTTTGTTGCGTTGTGTTTTAAATACAATGGACGTTAAACAACCCTTAAAAGTGTAAACATAGGTAAATAATTGAGGGTTTAATCTGTGCAAATATGGATCAATAAACAATGTGGAAGTTGAAGCGCTCAGCTCAGGCACTTTCATTAAAGTAGAAACAGCGGGGTCGTGGTCTGCGAGACGGGTCTGTGGAACTGCTCCCCCGCGTCAGTTGTCCACAATTAATAATAGAGGTCTGCAAGTTGAATGCCACATGTTGTTGCATGGGCTCCTCTCGGCTTGCATGTTGAATACAGATGAGCTTATTTATGTAAATTTGCGTCGCCTCCACGCTAGAGGATGACGCTCCGTTTTGAGTAATCCCCGGCATCGCAAGTGATTGATGCTGAAGCCGCTGACATTCCGCTTTGCTGGCGATCACGGGTGGCTTATGCAAGCTATTTTTTATTATGCCTTCATGTCAGAAAATATTTTAAGCTGCTGAGACGTGCCATTTTGTTGTTTATGTTCGACATAATGTGGAATGAATAATGGAACCTCTCGAGCTGGTATGAAGCTAGACTGTTAATCTAAAAAATATCTGAAATCATTAATAACCTCTTCTTTAAGAATGCCTTTTATAGAAGCCACATAATCGCAGCCCTGCACGTGTACTGCCTAATCAAAAAACTATAAAGCTAGGTTTTAGATCGTACAAGAACAACTTTTTTGCCTCGATAATTACAGAGCAGCAGTATAGTTATAAATGGGCCATGTGTTTCAGGTATATTTTTTGTTTTGGCTTTTGCGTTTTATGAATAATTCGACTGGGTAATAACATTTTATAAAGGCAAATAATTAATATTATTGGAAGTTAATTTCGTGTTCAGTCTACAAAGTTTTATAAATTCATATTTAATACTTTTTTTATTAAAAGGTCGTTAGTCCAAGCTTAATTTGATTTTAATTTCCATAATCAATTTTGTTTCTCTACAAAATATATTGCTATACTAATTTAATCAATTCACTTTAACAATATATTTCAGCCAATTGATAGTAACCTTTTGTATACCTAAAGGAGCAATTGACTTGAGTTTGATAAACTACGTTTTCAATTGAAAAGAAAGCGAGTGTAAACAATTTATTAAGCTCCTTGCTCGGTTTAAAACGAAAGCTTTTCGTTAACGCTTGGTCGCCGGACACAATGAGCGTAGCGGATGTTCTCTGTAGAAAAATACAATTTAAACTTTCTTTGTACTAGGAATACATTAAACAAGGGCCAATCATGAGATTCCATTTAAGAGTAGAATGTCATTATCGTAATAAGTTCACATTTTGCATTTGAAAGTGACATTCTGACATTGGGAAGTTTTATTGGATCAGTATGTTAAAACTTACTTCAGAATGAGAACAGATTGATCATTATTTAGATGTAGATGTAGACGTGATGAAAATTCACCTGGTCATTGCGGTGACTACTGTTGCGGTGCACGTATAAATAAATAAATGTCGCTGGACGTTAACACACAGCGCCATCTAGTGCCACACCAAGCAAGGCTTGTGTCGTGGACACCAGATAGTTGATATACTACATAGATACTTTTTTGTTTGTAAATACATACTTATTATACATATAAACATCCATGACTCGGAAACAAATGTCCATGCTCATCACATAAACATTTGCTCCTACCGGGATTCGAACCCAGTACCCTATGAACGTAAGGCAGCCCCACTACCACTACGCCATTCGAGTCGTCTAAGTATGGGGTTCTTCTTGCATGCTGTGACCGCAAACCACAGTCTTTGCTGTAAGTGCATTTTTGAAACTGCCTATTTAGTAAACTGACTATTTTGCTTAAAGAAAACACTTTAATAAAAGTAAACGATGTCTTGGTATTTATCATGAGGTGACTGTAGGAACTGCGTTGGCGCCGAGCGGGTATTGTAAATCTTGGTGCAATATCCTGCTATTACTCTCCGGTGTTGAAGCTAAAATATTATAGAGATTTGCACATTACTGGCTGTACACAATTCAATGGTTGCGAATGCGTTTGGAGAGCTGAGCTGGCTATTGTTTATAGAAATAGGAAAATGTGGTGGCGTAATTTATCGCGCTTAACCTAATTCTAAAGTGCAGAAATAAAATATAGAGGAAATTCGGAGCAGTCTTCTGTTTTTCACTTTTGCCATTGGACTAGCATATCTTTTAACGATCATTTTAGAGACAGTTAGTCGCCGAAACATAAATGCCTTTAATCAACTCGGCCTTTCAGTCAACTGCTGAACATGGAGGTATTCCAAGATGCGCTACAACAACCAGCCCTCTTCTCCCACATACAGTCGCTGCCACCTTCTTAAGGTAGTACTGTATTAAGGTAGTTTACTTACTACTTATCCGCATCATTAGTCCATTTAAAAAAAGTAGGGTAATTGTCGATAATTAACATAAAACTATTGTTTTGATCGTAGCAATCTGCATAAGGACCTTTACTTAGTAATATGAGAGTAATAAGACACTACGTGTATTAGACATTGTTAAGTATGTATGTAGATGTTGTGGGTGGTAATCGGCGAAGTAAAACCACTTAATAGCTTAAGAAACTTATATTTTTGAAAAGACACGGATAAATTTAGCAAACAGGATTACAATAACGTACAAGCGCACCCGCTTGCGGTGCTCGCACGGACTGAACTGCCGGCGTCTTAGGTGGGGGTCCACCGGCCCGTACACCTATACTTACATAGGCTATAGGTACTTATAATTATATTATTACTACTTACTAACTAATCTATCTATCTACTCGTACATAACATGAACGCGTCGCTAACATTCCCCCCCCTAGTGCTGGCTCAGCACTCCTCAACAAGTGAAATTCGCGCGACGCGGGCTGCAGGTCGCTTCCAGACGCCAGTCTTAGTCTTCACCTCGACCAGTCTGATTCGTCCGTCCTTACCTGGGCATATCTTCTGTATAACACCCTTCGGCCAGGTACTACGAGGACCGTTAGGATCAGCCACTAGCACTACGTCACCTACCTGCAAAGGTTTTACCTCCTCGTTCCATTTTCTTCGAGGCAGTAACTCGGGGAGAACCTCTTTCACCCATCTACGCCAAAACATATCCGCTAACGCTTGTGACTTTCTCCATTGTTTGCGTAGAAACATGTCGGAATCATCGAAAGTCCCAACGATTGGTGTGCTGGATGAGCTACCTAAAAGAAAATGGTTAGGAGTCAAAGATTCTAAGCTTTCAGGATCCACGGAGACGTGTGTCAACGGACGACTATTCACCATGTTCTCCACTTCCGCCATCAGGGTAAGTAGTACTTCTTCGCGGGGAGCGCGTTCTTTCATTATTACTCGAAGTGAAGTTTTCACGCTTCGAATCAACCTCTCCCAGGCCCCACCCCAGTGAGGGCTGGAAGGGGGTATAAAATGCCACTGCATGGCGTTGTTCACACCGGCGGCCTTGAGAGCATCTATATTAAGTGCCTGCTCTGATTGCTTCAGTTCCTTATCGCTTGCTCTTAGGTTGGTGCCATTATCAGAATAAAGATGGCAGGGCCATCCTCGCCGTGCTGCCATACGTCGCAGCGCCATTATTAAAGAATCTGACGTTAGTGATGGAACAAGCTCGATATGAACTGCTCGTATAGTGAGGCAGGTGAACAAAACGCCATACCTCTTCTGCCTTCCTCTGCCCACAGTCACTTCCATTGGACCAAACAAGTCCAAACCACAAAATGAGAATGGTTGTTGGTGATGTGCTACTCGAGCGTGAGGTAAGTCACCCATTCTGGGTACTTGCGGCTTACATTTCCTAATGCGACAAAGCATGCATTTTGAAACGACCCTTTTTACTGTTGGCCTTATTTTAATAATCCAAAATTTCTGTTTCAGATTATTGACGACCATTTCCTGGTTCCCGTGAGCTGCCTTAATGTGAAAGAACATGACAAGAAGACGCGTTATGTCATGCTTTCCATCTAATATGATTGGTCTCTTCGTTTCTAGGTCCACATCTGTCGCGGCATCGATGCGGCCACCGAGGCGGAGTAAACCGGTTTCATCTAGATACGGTGACAAGGTAAGTAACTTACTATCTCGTGATAAGTGTTTACCATTTTTGATTGCAGATATTTCGGCGGAGAACGATTCTACTTGCACCTTCTTTAGTAACAGGATCTCAGCTCGAGCCATCGCATCGCAGTCAACCTCACCCGTAAGTCTCTTGCATCTGTCAATAAATTTCAGAATGACGGCCGTGGCTCGCTGCAAGCGAAGCCAGGAGGAAAACCGCTGCGGCTCAGGAACAGGTAAGTTACATGTAGGCTCATGCATCAGAGCCACACACTCTAAACTCCCTTCGTCTCTGTCGATGTCGGGGCTCACGACATCAGCAGGCCATAAGGACTCAACTTTGTGTAAAAAGTCAGGCCCTGTGAACCACTCACTGTGAAACATTGTGTGGTTAAATTCATCACGAGTACCAAGATCCGCTACATTTAATTTAGTAGGTACATATCTCCATTCGGAAATACGCGTGAGTTCGTCAATTTCTCCTAATCGGTTCGCTTCGAACGTTTTATACCTACGTGTGTTATTTCTAATCCACTGTAAAACGGTTGTGGAGTCACACCAAAAATATCGTTGCTCGGGCGCTAATCTGTGTTCCTTCAGAACGTTATCAGCCAATCGTGCAGCCAACAGCGCCGCCTGCAGCTCGGCTCGGGGTACAGTCATGGGTTTTACAGGTACAACACGACATTTACTTGCTATAAATGCGACGTAAACAATCCCATTGACTATCCATCGCCAATACGCTACACAACACATGGCTTGAACAGATGCATCACAAAATAAATGCAGCTGTAAGCGTGTATAATTATTACTTGCCGGTGTAGCAGACGTAGCGGTTGTCGTAGGCAGTCTACACGTTTCGTAGCAGCTACTCGTAGCAGATAGCTCCAGCGCGGAGGTCGCGGGTGAGGCGGCGGGAGGAGATGGCCTTATCATAGCAATCTCGGCGACCGGTTTTATTTCCGTCTCGTTCCCACCTTGTAACAAAATAGTTTTGTTGTAGCACCTAGGTATACGTATTTGTTTTATATCCTTTAATAACTCGATCCATTTGCACCATTTATTGTAGATACTATCGGGTACTACGTCATCCCAGCCTATGTTTAAGCGCCAAGTATCTTGCAACATAATTTTGCCCTGAATAGTGAATGGTGCTAAGAATCCTAATACATCAAAAATCGACATAACTATTCGAAGCATGATTCTTTTAGTAGGTCTGTCCTTATTTAAAATAATATTTTCAGGTATTCGTTTCAGAGACACGTCGAAACCTAATTCATCTTCTCCAGGATACCAGATGAGTCCCAGGGTGCGTTCGCCATGGTACTCCTGTTCAAATTTGAACCTAACGCTGGCAGAACCTAAGGTATCCTTCGGAACACTATCTAAAACAGCAATGCTATTGCTTGTCCAGTTACGGATTTGGAAACCTCCACTGCTATGTATTTCAGTTATATTTTTAACCATTTCTATCGCCGCCGTGTCATCCGGCAGGCTATCAATATAGTCGTCCATATAGTGCGATTTGTATATCGCATTAACAGCAGCTGGTAATGTTGACTCGTAACGACGCGCATTTACATTTTTAACAAACTGAGCTACAAAGGGAGAACAGTTAGCGCCGAAAATGAGTGACGTCATAACGTAAATATCAACTGGGTCGTCAGGACTGTTCCGCCAAAGAAACCTAAACGCGTGTTGATCTTCAGGCCGAATTTTAACTCTAAGGAACATATCCCTGATGTCACCGGTTACTGCAATTGAATATTCCCTAAAGCGCAGCATTATACCAAACAGAGATGACAGCAAGTCCGGCCCTGTGAGTAAATAGTCATTTAGACATTTATCACCAGCTGGAGCGGCCGAATCGAACACAAGCCTAAGTGACTTTTTGTTAGGGTTATCTACCCCGAAGTGGGGTAGATACCACGTCCTGAGTGCCGGCAGTCGCTTTTCCATCTTGTGAGCGTAATCATTCTGTAACAAATGATTTATACGCTCGCGGTATCGTTCGGCGAAACCATGGTCACGTGCCATCTTCCTTTCTATCCCCTTTAACCTTTTCAGAGCGTTAGGATAGGTGTCGGGCATAGTGCAGGCCTCATTCTTCCAAGGCAAACACACATGCCAGCGACCGTTGACGAGTTCGACAGACTTTTCCAGCAGCTCGACGGCACGAGTTTCGTTAATATTTTGTCTCGGCTTACCTGACACTCCCAAGGCGTCTACAGCGAATGACTGCCTCACCTCCTCGTGGAGGTCCCGTAGCCTGCGCTCGTCCCTGCCCGCGGCGGTGCTAGCTGCTGAGCTCAACAGCAGAGTGGCGTGCGCCTCGACAGTGGCGGCGTTGACCTGCGCGTGCCCAGCGTGCTTCCTTCGCAACATACCATGCACGCACCAACCTAGGGGAGTCAATGTAGCGGACGGCTCATACAATTTCCCTACTATAACTTTGAGAGGTAACAATAAATGACAGTTATCTTGACCTATTAAAATTTCAGGTTTAACATCATGTTTACATAATATCTTATCATTTATTCCAAACACGTTTTTATATTTACTATAATCAATCACAGAAAGTTGTTGCAAAGGTAAGTCTAATTTGTCTACACACCGTAGTTCTATGTTATACATCTTATTGTCCATACCTGATAATTTAACGTTCGCAATGGTCGTTTTACACACCAGTTCGTCGTCAGACCAGGCTCCGCGAATTCGCATCGTCTCTGAGCGGCCACGAAGCCCCGCACGCTTCGCTAGCCCCGCACTGATAAGCGAGACGGTCGATCCGTCATCAAGGAGCGCGTTTGCACTGAACACACCATTAGCACTGTGTATACGTGAAGGTACGACTTTAAGTAGCACTTTGTTTTCACTCGCGTTTATATGCGTCACTGTTTGTGTACTATCGGCGGAGGACGTCGGCGACGCCATCGCCGACGTCAGCGTCGGCCCAGGCGTTGACCTCGGCTCTGGAACCTGGCTGCTTTCTGCGTCATTTTTCGGCTTGTTTCCGACGTAGTGAAGTAGATTGTGATGCCCCTCGCCACAGCTATTCTTATCGCAAGGCGGTGCTGAGCACGTGTCTCGTGCGTGGCGCGACAGTAGGCATTTATAACAAATCCCGTTACGTTTTACGAATTCCCATCTGGTTTTACGTAACGCCTTCTTGAATTGTTTACATTCAGTTAATTTATGTTTCGAGGTACGGCAGAACTTGCAGTTATCGGTATCATCATTTGTTTGCAATAATATAGTTTGAGATCGATTACCGGAACTATCTTTGTTTTTCTGGTGATTGTTTTTATTTTGGTCAGTGCGAGGACTCGTAAAATAGATGTTTGATGTAACTGATATTTTTACGGCCTCATCGTGCAAGAAATCAGATAAAATGACCATACGGGATTTCTGTCCTTCAGTAATGAGTGGGAAACTATAATCAGACCATTTAGATAACAGTGTTGTAGGCAGCTTGGACAATATAATTGAAACAATGCTCATACCTTGTAAGTACTCTTCGCGTCCAACTGCTCGCACTGCTTGTATTAGGTTTTGCACTTTCACTGAAAATGGCACGATTTCACTATGATAGTTTTGTGACATTGAGGGCAATTTCTTGATATCCTGTACTATTTTGGATATTATTAAATCAGCATTGCCAAACCGTAGCTCCAAAGTTGACATGATTTTGCACGGTGGACTCGCAGAAATAAGTAAGGCTGCGACGGCATCTTTGGCAGCTCCTCGGAGACACTTTCTCAACCTCCACAGGTTTTCTTCAGGAGAAAATTTACAAAGTTCAGTTGACTCATTATAGGCTTGTTTGAACTGCAGAAATTCCAGTGGGTCTCCTGAAAAGTCTGGAAGATCCTTTGGCGTGCTTAATCGTGTTAAAAGGTTGGTATTCGGTGCACTCGTAGAAGTCAGGTCTTTCAGTGCGCCAGCTAGTATCTGAATAGTCGCCTGCATACTGGTCGCCTCCGCCGCTGGTGGCAGAACGGGTACAGTGTGTGGGTGCGACTCCATCGGCAGATGTGGCACTGAAGGTGCTGGCTTCTGATGTGACGTAGTTAGCCCTGGTGGTGCTGCTGGTGCCTTAAAGATGACGGCATTAGCAGGCGCGGCTGGTCCTGTCTCAGGTGGATGCAACTTGCCCGATGGGTTGCCATGATCGGGGGCCGATTGCATTAATTCGTGGTGACTCCGTTCCAGCCATTGCTCCACGTCGTGAGCGCGTTCTTCGTGTGGACTGTATTTTTCTTCTTCCTCTAGTTCAGCTAAGTCCGCTTCTAGCTGTTTGTCTATGAGCTCCAGTTGTATCTGTGCCTTTTGCTTTGCAGCATCCAAATGCAACTGCGCCTTTCGAGCTTTTACTGATGATGTGTCGGATTGACCTTTCGACCTTGGCAACGTGTGTTCTGTTTTGACGCTCGGCCCTGCCGCAGGTGTTTTAAACTCTGTATTTTTGGCTGCTGCACTGGTTGAAGACTGACATTCTTCAGTGTCTGTTTCTTGAGCTCCCTTTGGTTCTTCGAAAAGTTTGCGTTGCGCGAGTTCGCGTCGCACCATACTTCGCGTGCCCACCATTTTGCTTTTCACTGGTGGCGTGACAAACACTAACTGTTTTTTATCTGGCTCGATTGACCACTTTGTAGATGTTGTGGGTGGTAATCGGCGAAGTAAAACCACTTAATAGCTTAAGAAACTTATATTTTTGAAAAGACACGGATAAATTTAGCAAACAGGATTACAATAACGTACAAGCGCACCCGCTTGCGGTGCTCGCACGGACTGAACTGCCGGCGTCTTAGGTGGGGGTCCACCGGCCCGTACACCTATACTTACATAGGCTATAGGTACTTATAATTATATTATTACTACTTACTAACTAATCTATCTATCTACTCGTACATAACATGAACGCGTCGCTAACAATGTAGGTAACGCATTTAATAAACCGGCGTGTGTCACGTAAAGATCGTTCAGTAAATAATAAAGTTTTAATCCCCTATCACAAGACGGGACGAAACGAGCATTCCAATTAGTGCTGGATTCTCATTAAGTTTCAGATTCTTGGCGTACACTTTGATATCGGAGCTACGTGATCAAGATTTAGTTCATTTTATTTGAACTTCAATTGTTCAGTGTGTTTACTAAACGTTGGGACTTCAGACTCATGTATGAGACATTAAGTTCGGAGTCATATTGTATGACCCCACAATTATTATCTAATAGTGCGTTAAAGTCAAGTATTGCGAGTGAAAATAAAGACTAAATAAGTCTCACAAGTAAATACATGAGAATTGTTTTATGAATCTCGAAATACTGATCAAAAGCTCTCGAGACTCGATGTGTATTCAATTAAATTCACCCCGATCCAATTCAAAAGTCAAAGAAAGTAACAAATTCGTTCAACAAACAAATCATCATTCCACTTCGCCGACGCAATCAAAAATTTCAAAATTTGCAAACGCAAGCGTCGCCCAAGATAAAAAGAAGGTTCTTTTAAGGAGACCGCAATTCTATTAAAGTTTTGTAAGAGTTTGTAAGTGTTCGAAAAATTTGTGGTGGAAATGGCCAACGTTAGTTCCGCATAGGAGTCAAGGTGTGGAACCCCTGGCTCATGAATAAGGCAGGACGTCGCCGCCTTTGCCGTGTTTCCATCTCAATAACGGTGAATTCTTTTTTACACGTTTCTTGATTTGTGGACTGTTTTAACATCCCCGAATAAATATACCCCATATGTTTTTGTTTGGGTTATGTGAAAATAATAAATCTTTATATAAATAAAAGATTCTAAACAACACTGTGGTTACCGCCGATTTTATTTAGACTTTTATCGTGCCTGTCATAAGAAACATAAACACAAAGAACAACCGATAAACATGGGCCTTGTTTGATTAATCTCGTTAATATCGAAACGTGCACCATCACACAACCTCAATCAATCACAGAACGTTACGCGCAAAGTGGAACATAAAAACCATTCATCTACCAAACAAATAAACACTTTACAGTAAACACCATAGTACACTTAAACAAACTGAAAAATAGAGAATTCAAAACTGGATGCATGCCATCAGAACTTGAACAAACTTTAATTTTAAGATTATGCAGATATATTTACTGAAGACAGAGCGCATCCTTATAAGCTGCTTTGTCATTCAACGTAGCTTGTACAGTTTCATTTCGGTCACAAGAAACTTTATGAAACAGCACTTCTCAAGTATTCATCATCAAAATATGAGGAAAGGAGCTAAAACATCGTTGCTTTTGCAAAGAATAAGTTCAAATTTGGCAAGAAGACGACAAATTTTCATTGCATCTCTAGACGGCAGGTGCGCGGACCGTGAATAAAGAAAAACTCCGCTTTGCTGGAAATATTTTTATAAGGAAAATGTATCGCACACTACCGTTTGGCGGAGAATCGCTGCTTACTGTGCGCGCTTTGAAAGTAATTTATCTAACTTTTAATATACTTTCGCCATATTTATTTTTTGCTGACGTTTCATGAACAATAAACTAGTAATTTGCAGTTTCACTTCTAGCAATTACAGAACACAATTCAAAATTTGAATCACGGGTTTCTTCAACTGTTTTGTTTGTCCGCCAGTCAACTGCGCAATTTTCCTCAAAAGAAGGGAGAATTGAAAGAATTGAGATCTTGTTATTGTACTCGTGTATCACGTTCCTTAAATGAAGTAGATTTGATCGTAGTGACAGCTTTCTTCAACAATCCCTTGTTTTCAACAATCGGAAATGTTTTTCCGAAACTTTTGCAAGAATTCGTGAGGGAAAAAGTCGTTTCGTAATCAAAACTTTGAACTGAATTATTGTTAGTAGTATGTTTAAATGTAGAACAGTTCTACTTGACATGTTATAAGGGGTGATTAGGAAATATAACATTTAAGTAAACCGTTACATCGCGCCTGTGATCCCCAAAGAATAAATCAGAAGTTTTAGTGCCTATCGCCATCAGTAATTTGAGTAGAAAACCTAATTTGTTCGCACCAATAATTAGACATAGATTTTTAGACTCCAAGACGTAAGGCAACATTTAGCTACATACATAAACTAATAAACACATCCGAATGTTCGGGTCAGTCCGTGTCCAATAACATGGACTAATTCCGAAAATGTGACTTTGACATTGAAGCAGTACTGGTTTAGCACGAAATATTCGTAAACATCTGTAGTCACGTGGCACTAATTGTCCAATTCTCAATCGGATCACGTAGACGCGAAGGCAGCAGTAAACAGGCGATATTTCGTGGACAAGGAAAGTTTGTCCCGCTATGCGAATCGGAATTCCCCTGCCCTGCACCCCTGCACCCCGGCGCCCTCTGCCAACAGATTGTGGGTCGTTTCAGCTAGGAACAATTAAAGCCAAATGCTCACCGACACCAGTGTTTCATTGTAAGCCGTTACAAAGGAGTGCGGAGAATTCCGAGCAACAGATTTCACTGTTATTCTTTTTAATAACGTCGTTAACGTTTTTATTTTAACTGTTCCCGTTTATAGCTAATGATAGGTTTATGGAGGGATTTCCGACGAAATTTTACGGAGAATAATTCTGTTGGACGCTTTTGTATTCATGTAATGTCTAGGTTTTATTATTCTTTATGAAAGTCCTGAAGTTTGTAGCGATATAGATTTTTTTTCTATTTTTGTTCGTTGAGTTTTCTGAAGTTATTACAGAATATTCATTAATTGGATATTCCTAAAATGAGTTTTATTTTTAACTTTCACAATTTTGGACCCTAAAAATATTGAAGGAAAGTTCAAATTACAATATTATTTACCCACGTGAAGGTAAACACACAAATCACCTAATCAAACATCTAGACTGGGAACGAATATGTAGGGCATACAAATATTTGCTCCGGATATGGGAACAGACCTTGAGAACAGAAAGCGAATGTTTGGGTCGTCATAATGTAATTATTGGTTTGTTAATTTATCAAAGAAACATCTTGTCATGAGGAAATATTTGAAAATGAGGCTTCCGATAACGAGTGATACTTGCAAGAAGTGAGTGGAAAAGATATAAAAAAAATACCAATTGGCCAGTACATCACATGTTTCTGATTTTCTTTATATTATTATAGCTGTTTTGGGTGATTCAGGCAATGATTATTATATCAATGTCATCATCATCATCATCAGCCTATGAATATTCCCACTGCTGGGACAGGTCTCCTCTCTATGAGAGCGATTGGGCTATAATCCACCACGCGGGCCCAGTGCAGATTGGTAGATGTCACATGTCGTCGAATTTTTGGTTCTAGGACATGCTGGTTGCCTCACGATGTTTTCCTTCACCGTTTTGAGAGCAGCGGCGATGGAATAGATTACACAAAGTATTGCGCCTGCCTGGGTTCGAGCCCACGACTTACTGCTCGTAAGTCGTTACCGCCACCACTGGGCCACTATTATGTGCCTTAATGTTAATTACAATTTGCAAAATATCAGAATATGCAGCTACTGCTATAGATACTGCGTAGATAATTATGATGATTCCGAGAGGCCGAAAGTGTCTTCGGTATCTACCGAAGTCACTTTTTGTTAACTCTAGTTTCCGGTTCTTATTTCTCATTTGAGGGAACGAGAAAACAATTCTGTGTAAGTGAAGGTAAAACTCACCTTTCTTATTTTAAGTAGAGGTTTCATAAAATTGCTTCAAGAAGAGAAAGCCAGTGTTTCTGGCAATTACAGAGTAGTTGTACCAAAAAGCAACGGTAAATGATAAACGTCTTTTTTAATACTCCTCAATTGTTGTTGATCGTTAGGTTAAGTCGTGCTTGCCTAGGTTAGTCTGGGGATGGGTGACCACCCTTACATTCCTACCGAGTTTCCTCCGTGCCTCGGAAAGCACGTTAAGAGTCCTATTACATTTTTTTTTACAAATTTTTGTTTTTACGTCTTGGATCAAATTATTTCAATCAACATACACGAATGGATTGTTATTAACGAAAATTTTGTGTCCAGGTCCTTCCTCGTCCAGCGCTCGGGAGCGAGCTGAATTGAGACAGAATTTAGAGTGCTTTATTTTTATTTATTGTAACGTTGTCTTATTATACTGACAATCGAAAACTAATGAAACGTATTTACTGAAGATTGAAGTTTTATGTCGTATTAATTTAATTGATAAAATTGAGTTCATTTGGAATATAATGGCCGCTGAATTAATAAATTTTTTTGCTTAAATTGGGTTTTCTTTACGATTTGTTTTGTGAAAACTCAAGGAATTTAACATTCAACTATCAAGCAAAACATTAAACTTATCTTTTAGTCATTTTAGCTTTTATAAGAATTTTATGTAACTGTGTGAATTTGAGCGTCAAACTTCCATCGACGACGGTTTTTCTTGCAAATTGTGTTCGTAAAATATTTAAAGTAAATTGAAAAGAAATTTGAAAATATGTAACTTCAACTTTCAAGAAAGAGAATGGCACTCTCGTTATTCATAAGCAAATAATTAAAATATCTTACTGCCGCTGAAAATTACAGCGTCCAAAATCATGAATTTGCGTAAAAAGTCCCCCTGAACTCCCCCTGACAGTCATTCGTTTATCTTTGACAGTCGTCACAGGTAGTGGCCCAAAAAGTCTGACAACCGGTCTTACCAAGTGGTATCCCCAGTATTAACTGGGTTGTGGAGGTCAGATAGGCAGTCGCTTCATGAAAAATACTGGTATGAAGCTGCATCCGGTTAGGCTGGAAGACGACCCCAACATAGTTGGGAAAAGGGTAGGTAGATGATGAATTGTCCGTGGTAGGCCCAAATCCGGAGTCTTCACAGACGTACTCGACACTGATTTCCCCAACATAAAGATAAAACCATAAACTTCACTGAGGTCAAACAGGAAAACCAGGGACGTTCAATAATAGCACAGATTGAGACAATATAGATAAACTTTACGTTCAATTTAACATCCCATCATAACTCACTTTATAATAAACATGTTCCGATCCTAATAACCTTTTTATTTATCTTTTGAACTTGGTAATAAATTGAACATGCTAGTTATCTCTTTCCCGAAATCCCGGAATCCCGAAACTTTCCCGATATCGCGTGTCCGTCGAATACACAAGGGTGCGTCCCTCCAAACAAGTTTACTCAACAAAATCAATGACGTATGAAATTTCAATGGCATCATATTGTCGCGTTATAATTACCTATTATCTTTTAATATACCATAGTTTTAGATTGTCCGGGAGGGATGCGTGGATCCAATACTGCTACGTAACTCTGCTAATTCATATAGGCACGTGAAAGGGGAATTAACCCACTGTTCTTAATTACGTTTTCGCATGCTTCACTTTCGTTTAAAAGGGTCCCTCTGTACACAGTGTGCCCATCCTATTACATTCACAGCTGAGCTTTCATCTGAATTTTTGCAGAATTTTATAATATCTAAGTTATTTTAATGAAGTATGTGGTTTTAGGATACCTTACAGCGTGCGTTATGTAAGTAAATAATGTGTTGATGGGATAATGTACCTATATACATATGTATAACAGTCAATTTGATTTATTTTGATAAGAACGTTGTAAAAAATATGAGTTGCCAACCTGAACGAGGAAATTACATTTTTATCTTTACTGGTAACTGATCATAACATGTAATCGTGAACGGATCTAAATATCAAACGCCTGGCTTTGATCACAATACTGAAGCTATGTTCATGTTAGTAATGTAAATTGAGAATAGTCTAGTACATAATGACGCACGTACCCCTAGGGATGTAAACGCGGTGGTTAATTAGATGTCAATCAGCGTGAAATGTAGTTACAACAAAGCGTGCCCACATTGCACAGGTGATACACTGTCTGTCCGACACTACTCGTATAACAACCCAACAGACATGGCAAGTACTTTCCAACTAAATAAACATTTATGCAATCACAATTTTGCAAACGTATGACCGTTCAATTAATTCCTACTATAATACAAATACGTTGAAATAAATATCAAACGCAAACTCGCATACATTATCGTTAATTGTTAAGTTAATCGCAACGTTCGTTTACAGTAGGCAATACTCCATAGGGTTGTATAACCGCAGATTAGAATCAGCTGGTTAGGTTTCAGCCGTAATAAAGCTGGTTGATCTCACAATAAGCGTTCAAAACTTTCGAGGTACAATAAAAGGAACATGAAATGACTTAAGTAGTAAGTACCTACGCATATGTACAACACGGTAAAATTATAAAGTAAAAGTAATGCTGTCATTCCAAACGGCTACATAACACGTTTCAGGGGAGCTTTAAAATACCTTAAAATGTTGGAGCGTTCAAGTAATTTCCCTCGTACGACACTGAGTGCTGCTTGTACACGGAAAGTTGACGGCATACAATGTAACACGTGTGAATTTGTTAGATTCGTTAGAAGTTTTCTTAATCGTGACTTATAACATTTTTATTAGGACATGTTGTCCATTTTATACGTTCGAGCAGGGGCAGAAAAGTGTCAAACTTTAGGTGAAGTTCGCTAAATGAAAACCAAAGCATAAAATCTTTAAAAACGTTACCGTAAAGAGCAGTACTCATTCAAAGTTAGTTTTTAATAGTTCCTAAAAGTTTTCTCTTGAAATTGTGTCCTAGATGCGAATAAAAAGTACCCTGAAGGGCCAGTTGATAAGCTGTTCAGGTAGAACTACTTGTATTAATGTTTTTCAAAAACTTCAAAAATCAGACAGACACTGCATATGTTCCATAACTTTCTGAGAAAACGATGTTTACCAATTCCCAAGTCAACCCGGAATGGCTTGTACCACTGCAACAAACTTTGTCCAGATGAGACTTCAGTAACAAACTCACACAGATTTGATAAAACCCGTTCCAATACATAAGAGCTTTCACTTCGTTATCGTCAATAGCGGCAATATGTTTTGCGCCCACTCTCCGGCGTTTAGAGCTAAAATTTATCTGTGCTAATAAATTACAGAGGCCTACGCCAAACCTTGTTAAATAAACACGATGTTCGCACCACATTTTTCATTGTGAATATCTCAGGGCCTATAGATCGCGGTACTATGTATTAGGGAAACCACTCCGGAGGTGCAGCTATTCATTGAAACCGCAGACCATGAATTACTCTCAAAGTTCCCGTGTCTCATCTCAGTGGCAATCTCGGGGCGACGAAGAGGAATGTGCCGTGCTATTGTCAACTTGTTTGCAAGTAATACGCAGACGTAACGTGTAAAACAGCTAATTTCAGAAAATGTTTTGCGATATGATAAAACTAAGTGGGGATGTGCTGTCAGTAATTAACTATGTATTAGATACGCAGGTTTTCCATTAATTTGTTACATAATGACACAACAACTCAGCTCTCTGTTTTATTATTATCAATTTAATAATTGAATAGCTCTATACCGTTCTAATTTTAATTGGACCGTGGTTATTGTGCATGATTAATGGATTTATATTATAATTATTCATTTCGTAATAAAGTTATTTGTATAGGCTATGAAAACTGTTACAAAAAGGACCGAAGTATGGTATGTCATTAAAAAGTTTCTTGCTACTTTTGAATTCCAGAAAACTTAATAATAGAGAAACAAAATGAATAGCTTAGGTTCCTGTGAGAGGCTTTTTGTATCGACCTCTTTGAGGCAAAGAGTAACGACCTGGTTCGGGGCCAGATTCGTAGCCAGCGGGCAGGGCCTGGGCTACTTTTAAAATGAATTTTACTTTTATTTGAAATTTTTCTGAACTTTGTGGTAGAAATCTTTTCATATTTTATGCATGGATTTAACGGTGTGGGTGTGAATTTTTACGTCTTTTCTATATAGGAAGAGATTCCCTAGTGACTCGATACGAGTTTTGTTATAACGTTGTTCAGTATTCTGAGATGCTTGAAAACGTATAAAATCAATTGGGTATGCAATACAACTAGGAATAGCTATTTTCTTTCTAGAATTACTTACCTCTATCGAGAAAAAAGTCTGACAACCAGTCTTACCAAGTGGTATTGTATTTCCCCGTATTAACTGGGTTGTGGAGATCTGATAGGCAGTCGCTCCTTGTAAAACACTGGTATTCAGCTGCATCCGGTTAGACTGGAAGCGGACCCCAACATATAAAAGGGCGTAAAACACCTCTACACGAAGCCGAAAGGCACTTGTTCTCCCCGTCATTGGGATCATTTTATTGTTCTATACCATACCTGAGAACCTCTAAGTTACGAAGATATGGGGGGTCAAAGATAAGACAACTTTTTGACAAGTTTTTTTTTAAATACATTTTTTTTTTGTAAGATTTTGACTTTTGACACCTCCACGACCCCCGTACTAATCAATCCATCCATCAGCACAATGTTTTAACATTGAGTTCTACCACAAAACATGATTTATAACCTCAAAAAATAAGTGGTTTCCCAGCAATAATTATAGCGTAAAGTTACGTAGTTTGATGCACAGAATGCTTGGTTAACGGCTTTGTGATGAGGTGGTTTACACCCTGTATAGTTGGGAAAAGACTAGGCAGATGATGCATGAGTAGGCGTAAGCAAGATATTCTCCGTATAATATCCGTTATCCTTGACATATTGGTGTCCCCATATAGTACAAGGCTCTTGTCACAGTACCTTCCATTCGTGTACGTCCTCATTTACAAGAACCTTATTTCTTGAATACCATGACGGTAATAAATAATAGACCTACCTGAACATATAATAAAGTTATATTTCAATTGGGTCAGGGCTTCTTTACATTTAGTAGTTAATTATGAAATGTCTACCTAAATCAACATTAAACTTAAACGTGCATCCGGTTTGCAGTTCAAATATTAACGAAGCTTAGTTTAGTGCGGTTTACTTTTATTAATTTCTTAGATGGTCCGAAAACTTTGAAACATTTTATCTAAAATAGATTTTTTTTCTTTAGGATACTGTCCCTTTGTGCGTCCCCTATATTTTGTTTAAGTTTTCATTTGTTTGTCCACGTAGAACGTTCCATTGCGATAGCAATATACTATTTTGTATTAACAACGATCGGAACACAGCATTGTATAATAAAAGAGCATTGTCATATAATTGTAAAATGGCGGACACTCACTGTTATGGGTGTTCAGAAAGAGAAAATGATAAACTAACTATAAAATTAGCTTCTTAAAAATTAGGCATCCGCTAACACCAACAGATCTCTCTCACAAAGGAGACATTTTTTTTTTGTTCGCAGATTAGGCCGCGCACATAAATTGTAGCATTTAATAATTAAATGTACATTGATTTCTTCCTTATAATTTCTACAGATTACAGTGGTTTAATTAATAAGCCTTGTTTAACCGGAATACATGCAAAAAAACTACAAAACAATTGCGAAAACCAAAATAAATAGAAAAAGTAAATGTCAAAATAATAAAGTTGTCTGTCAACCACTACAAAAGTGGATTTTAACTTTCTGTGCCACGTTGATTGATTAAATAAACTATGCGATATTAGTGTAAACCTTTAAAAATAGCATTAAAAATGCCCACAGTTTAATAATATTTATTTTGATATTCTATTCTGATTCTATTATAATTATAGCAGATATGATTACCAATGGGTAGGTACTGTACTTTTTTTAGTAAACGGAAAAAACGCCCCTATTCACGTAAGTATTTTCTGTCAAATGACCACAACAGGAATGATTTGACTCGCAAAAAAATATGATAACATAGCTTATTTATGTGGTTTAAGATGCCGGTTTCATTTCTACGTATTATTTCGTTTAATACTACAGTAAAATGGTTACTTTTTTTGGTGTAATTATGAATAAAAATTGCAACGACCAGGCGGGCCCAAAACAAATTGTCTCCTTTTTCTCCAATCCATATTATATATCATATCTATATTTTGTGTCAAAAATACGAGACAGTGATCAGTAAAGACCTGAAAGAGACATATACTTTCAAAAATAAGAAAACAGCGTCCTGTAAATCAAATTGTATCCAGTATAGGCACATCTATAAAGCTCGTAGGCTACAAACTGAATCTAATCCATTAACGTAATAGAACGGAATCAGCTACAAATGGACCGAATTACCTATTTTATCCGGCGGCAGGAAAGTCCATCATTTTCAATCGGAGTCCGTATTGAGCATTTGAAACGTCCCCATACGTCGAACCGGTAATCTCTTAACATGGTTGGAGCCCCGGTTTATCCCGCCATATATCTCGGGCTGCACCGCGGTTCAAACTCATACGCTCCAAGGCAACCTTCCATACTAAATTATCAATTTACCGACATCACAGCACCTGCCTAAATTGTTGCGTGCCCATATACCATTAATCAATAACTGCCGAAACTTGTTAAGCAATACAGTTTTCATAATAATGTTCACATGATGACGGATTGTTTATCATAAGGTTATGTATTTAGGTCTAGCCATAAATTGCTGAATACCTGCAGAGATAACGTTTTATCATCAGCTTGATACAACTACTATTATTAAAGTATGTATATGATAATCGAGGTTATTTTCAATTTTCATAAATCTCTTATATATATATTCATTGAAATCTTCATTTTTCATGAGAAAGCTGTTTGACAAAGAAATAATATTAATGACTTTATCCTCAATATGGTTACGTGTTCAAAATTGAAATAGATTAAAGTATTGAACGAAATATAACATAGAAATGAAACCGGAATCTTAAAATCATAATAAATAAGCTGTGTTATGATATTTTGTTGCGAGTCAAATCATTCCAGTTGAGGTCAATGTCATTTAGCAGAAAATACTTACGTGAATAGAGGCGTTTTTTCCGTTTACAAAGAAAAGTACGGAACTTACCCATTGGCAATATCTGCTAAAATTATAATAGAATTAGAACAAAACATAAACATAAATATTATTAAACTGTGACCATTTGTAATGCATTTTTTAAAGGTTTACACTAAAATCGCATAGATGGTCTAAACAATCAAGGTGGCACGGAACGTTATAAATTCACTTTTTTTGTGGTTGACAGACAACTTCATTATTTTGACATTTACTTAGGTTTTGCTTATTTAGGTTTTCGAAGTGTTTTTGAAGATTTTTCGCATTTATTCCGGTTAGACAAGGCTCAGCTAATTCACAGTGTAATCTAGAGGTTATTAGGAAGAAATCAATGCACGTTTCATTATTAAATGCTACAATTTATGTAGGCGGCCTAATCTCCAAACAAAAACAATATTCTCCTTTGAGTTGTTTAGTAAATGCGTTTTTTTTTGTCAGTTTCTGGTTTTTGTCAATAACTTTATGGAGTTGAGAATACAATTTCTGAAATGATTTTAGCAGTAATGGCCTTAAAAATTCTTCACATTTTAACAAAATGGTTAGCAAAAATCAGAAAAAATATGACCTTAATCCGAACGGATACAAAAATAAAAAATGTTGTTTCATTTAATACCCTATATTATATAACGTCGATACCTACATGAAAATGGAATATAAAACTATCACAAAAAATAAATATTTATTGCCATTACTTAAATATGGACTCACTTACTGAACACAATCACTGCCAACAACATCGATAAACATTCGGTGCTTGTCAATAATTTCAACAAAAGGGTGCAATAAAGTTATTTGTATACACTGTCGAGTGTTGTCACGGTGTTCCTTTAAATAATAACAAGAATTTTTAATTTAAAGCCCGATCTGTTATTTTCAATACAAACATGTTTTATGTTTATTGCAATTTGTGGGCAGTGAATGCTGTCAATACAAAGCACCCGTCTTTTATTTAAACGCTGCAGTTTTCACTTGAAATATTAAATTGTGTTCAATTTAATTACATTATCAGTCAAGGAAATAGCTGGATAATAAAAATAATTTGTCTGTACGAAAACTAAGATTTGTAACTAATATGACCCGATTCAACCAACCTCAAACTTACCTAAGGTTTTGTCTTTTAATAATTGTTACGCCAAGCTACGAAGGCCTACGCCGCTACGAGCGTCGTAGCCAAAGTGCTACGAACCGTTTCTTTGTAGAACTTTGTCAGGTATATGGTGCACACTTTCTGTTTTACGTTTAGGATTCCCTGCATTTTCCAACCTTCAAGGAAGTGTCCTTTCAATCTGTGCTTTAGTCACTCAAGGGCTTAACAGTTCAAGTTCGGTCAAGTTTTCAGGGATGATTCAAACATGTATCTTGAGTATGCCCACATTTTGCCAGCTATATTTAAAACCCATGTAATAGGGGTGAGCCAATTGCCATCAACCAGGCACTAATTCAAACTCTAGACAGCCTGTGACAAAATCTTGATGAAAAACTCAGTCTTCCCGACTTAGGAATCGAACCCTTATGAAAAACTGAACCAACGAGCCAGTCTTTACCAAAATATTTTTAACAATAACTTCATTCAGGTTAATATGTACACCAAAGTATTTTTTATTAAGTTTTATACAGTAATAATACAAAGTTTTCTTATTGTTCGCAAGTGAGTTTCAGTTCCGTAACTTATGTGTGTAGTACAAGATAACAGTATGATGTATTCTTTGTTTATCCTTGTTTATTATGGCGTGTGTTTCATCTCTTTTATATGATGGAATACGTTATTTATAGAGATAAAGAAAAAGGAAAAAAGTGCAATACAAAAATCCAATTTTTGTACTATAGCCTACTACGTATCTGTGGCAACAGTTGCACTACTTATTCATAACTGCTTTCTTTCATCGTGTGGTATGGCCTGACCTGGGGCCCAAGTCTACTATTTTTTATAAATTCTCCAACACGATCCCATTACTCATCCCATTCTCATTTTACTATGAGTTCGTTATCTGCTAAATTCATTATAGTCGATCATTGGTCGGTCAATGGTAATAGAACTGTGTGACAATGACGATATTTATTTATTTATTGTCGTATTGCCGTGATTATGAAACCCGTTAGTACAAATGGTTTTCGTAATCGACGACTAAAGAACATTTATTTATGCCAGATTTATTTTTTGAGTATTTTACACATTTGTCATTGAGTATGAGATTACCATTCTATGCCATTTCTTTAAATGGAGTGTCAGTGGTTGACCATTGGATAGTCATAACGACTCCATTATGTTAGTAGATTACCGAACTTGTCAAAATTATCAATTATGAAATCAATGCTAGACTATTCTGAAAGTATTGTAACAGCAGACTTGAGGTCCTGGCGTCAGAGTTTGACTTTGCTTTACATGGCGTCGAGAAATGTCTCAGAGACATGCTGGTTTCCTCACGATGTTTCCTACATAAGCGATAATTATACAGCACGCACATGTATCCGAAAAGGAAGCAGTTCGTGCCATGAGTTCGAACTCGAGACCATGACTCAGGAATACGATGCTCACACCACTAGATTTTCCCTGCTATACCCTTATGGGCATGGCTGTAGTTATCTACAGCCATGGCATGAAGGCTGTCAATGTCAAATTGTTACCACTAACTTGCGGTAGACTGTCGGTATCGGTTCCTAATATATCTTCATAACATAACAACATATCACGCCTATAATCCTCAGACGAATATAATTAATACACATATTGTGACTGTCGGCTCCCAGTCAAGCCGGACACAGCTGAATACCAGCATTTTACATGGAGCAAGTGCCAATCTGATCTACATGACCACTTTAGTACCTACTGGGGAATATGACATCCCTTGGTAAGACTGGTTCTCAGACTTTCGGACCACTAAATACCTATAACAACTGTCGAAGATCTACAAATGACAGCCAGGACTAACGACTTACCGTGCTTCCCGAGGCATGGAGGAAACTCGGTAAGTAATGAATGGTTGGTGACCCATCCACGGACCAACCCTGGCAAGCTTGGCTTAACCTGGAAATCGTCCTCGAGCGGCTGTTATTGTTTAGCCGCAAGCTCCTCACATACAAATACGCCCATGACTTTACTTTATTTTTGTTTTCCTATTCAACATCAAAAAGCTTTACGTTAAATTAGTAGGTATCTAGTTCTGGTTTGAAATCTAATTCTGAACTTCAAAAGCAATAAGCTAACTAAGGCAGTCGTCGTTCGCTTACTAATTAGTACGTACGACGGTAGGTATATTTCTTGTAGCCTGTGTGGGTGAAACAAAGTTCAAAGACGTAGAAGAAAATGTAGGTATTTATTAACTAACGTTTTACCGTTGTTTTTCATATCAGTATGAGAGTATAAAGGGTGTGAAAACGTCTTAACGAAGCCGAAAGATACTGGTTTTCCCCGACATTGCGATTACTTTTTTGTCCTAAACCATACCTGGGAACCTGCTAGTTACGGAGATAATTGGGGTCAAAGTTCCAATTTTTTGTCAAGTTTTTTTAGTCCAAGTTTTTAATGTAAGATTTTTACACCTTCACGACCCTCATACTATTCAATCCATCCACTAGTACAATGTTTTGAATGCGTTACATTGAGTTCTACCACAAAACATGATTTTTGACCCCAAAAAAAGTCACAATAATTTTTGCATAAAGGAACTTAGTTTGATGTACAGAATGCTTGGTTGACGGCTTTGTGATGAGGTTGTTTACACCCTGTATGCGATGGTAAAACAAGAAAAACAATAGAAGTGTTCGAGCGTCGCGCATTAGCGCCATCATCACGATCATTTGTGCTTAACTCAATTCTAGGTTAAGCTTGCCATCGTACATAAGCTTTATTTTGCTATTTGTATGTTTATTTTTCAAGTAAACACTTTTGGAATTAAAACTTTTTGGGTGAACAACAATCAAGGAACTCGCGTGACCATCACGTAACGCTTCGTAGCACTCGTAGACGATCCACTACGGCGTAGCGCCACTTAGGCGTGCGGGGCATAACACGTAGCAGATATATATTACTTAGTTTTCACTTCTGTTTCCAGTCCCCAAATGCCCCCCATGTTTTTTTTTAAATTGTTCGCGCACTAATGAAAATGATTATATTATGCGAATTTGTTCATAATACCCCCCCGGCCTTGTAAATATTTTATATTCCTGCAATGACTATATATAATAACTTTCAAAAGCTTTTGTGAGTTCGTTGCTGTGCTGTTTTATCACCCTTTGTTTACACAATACTTGGAGAAGGCCTTTCTTGCACGATTTGCATTCTTCTCAGAACTTGCACATACTTGTTACAATATTTTTACCACTACACCCAAGTCTGCAAGTCTGTTTTTTATAAACCGTTTCAAGTTTACTACTCCCGAAAATGATACATAATAAGCGAGTTTTCTCCAAAAATAACCGTCCACAACCGCATAGTAAAAAAGCTGTAAAATGTCTACTTTATGCATCGCTGCGGTCTTGATAATACATATTTTACAAGGTACGTGTGTACACACACTGTTAAAGTACACAGAGCTCAAATACACTGGGTTCAGTTAATATTGACTTAAAAAGAATGAGTTCGAACTTTTGAATTGAGAATAAAAGTTCGGAGTTCCAATTGAATTTGAAATTGAACAAAAGGTTATCGGAAATATTTATAAATTGAGTATCAATATTCATAAAAGAATATTATAATTTAGTAGCATTAAAAAGTGTCTACGTTTATAATTTATATCCAAAATGGCCGTCGTTTGAAGGTTACTGGATACAGAGGGTAGGGTATGTGTATGTGATAGGCAATTTATCACTATTTAGGTGTCCTCAATAGTACGGGCTTTTGTTCGATAATAGTATCTGAAATATTTTTATTCATGCTCGCTCGCATGATAATAGAGGTAATAATCATACATTTTAATAACATTATAATCTTTTCACGTACACTAGGCGGCACTAACGAGCATATTACTAAGCCGTATGTTACATTATATAGCTTTCAGCATCCCGCTTACCTTATATTGTTATCAAGAAAAGTGAAGGCATTTTGCATACCTCTATTGATGTATTCCTATACATCCGGAGTGGATATTGTTCTCTCGATCGCATCCTAGAGAGATGCAATGAAAAGTCTCTTGTTTTTTCATAGTACTTGTTTAACAAACAGTTTTTAAAGACGAAACGGGCATGTCTTTGTGTCTTTGTTAGATGGGTGGGTCTTTAGTGTGCGTCAATACTCTTGCATCATCATTATCTTCTAAGCTCACTACCAAATGCCTCGCTGATGATGGCGCGTGTGTTGGACCATTTAGTTCCCTTCAAAATGGTTGAGCTGAATGGTGCTGATCCATGCGTCATGTTCGTGAACGGGCGCTGTCAGTTGTGACTGGTCATCTCTTAGTTGCCATGGCTTATTTGAATGAATTATTTTGTTTTTAATATTGACACTTTTAACGTGCACATGGTTCTCACATAATTTACCATCTCAACATGAATGATGTAACCAAGATTTTGTAACAATAATTTAATTTAAAAGAGAGTCCATGAAGTTTCTTGCCCGTTTTTCTCCATAGAGATCTACGCTAGGGAATGGGCAACTACAGTACTTTCACAGTTTTTATGTCTTGTGACTGGTGTGGTTCTCTATCGTATTACCTAACTTTTTAATCCATAATCTAAAATTACATAATTGTTTTTGTCATAATCATCATTCTTCCGAATGATAATTTACCCGAACTTTAAATCACATAATATCATATGCCATAAAGTTGAAACGCCTAAATATAATAAGCCCTACATCCGTTTGTCATAAGTATTACAATCAATAATATACAAAAGACATAAAATCGTTTTCAATAAAAGTCATAAGTCCTATTCTAAGTAAATTTTTAATCGTATGTAGGCGTTGACCTGCAATGCAAACAAGCATGCAGCAAGCATGCGACATACATGTAGCAAGCATGCGGCAAGCATACAGCAAGCAAGCAAGCATGTAGCAAGCAAGCATGCAGCAAGCATGCAACACGCATGTAGCAAGCATGTAATGCAAGCAAGCATGCAGCACGCATGTAGCAAACATGCGGCAAGCACACAGCAAGCAAGCAAGCATGCAGCAAGCAAGCATGAAACAGGCAAGCATGCAGCAAGCAAGCATGCAAGCAAGCACGTAGCATGCAAACGAGCAAGCATCATGCAGCAGGCATGGTTTCTGTCACGGCTCCGGTGCTGCGGGGCTCCGGCGGCCTCACGCAAGCTTATCGTCGCAGATGGGTCTAACGCTCACCACCGCAGCTTCGGCTTGCTGGCCGGCTTCGCCGGCCAGCCTCAGCCGCGGCGGGGAGTGTTACAACCACCTGCTCCTCAACTCGCGGCCCGCCTCGCCCCTCCGCACCTACGCGATTTTAAATAACATTCTTGGGGTAGGGCAGACAAGACTGCGTGGAGTCGGATTTACAGCAATTCGTTTTTGTCACTAAAACCTAACTCTTAGGGATTTTTTTCGCGACTAACAATTTATAAATGACCATTCGGAATCATACACATTATGTGATACAATACTTAGGACATACGACTTTATGTCATGTAAAATTAGGAGATTCAATTATTATAGTATTCGATATTATGACCAAATAGTATTAGAAGTAAAGTTAGTTATGTAAGACATGATTTCGGTGTTTTGAACATTATGGTTATTGAAGTTTATAGCAAACGTGTTATGGATAATGATTTTCGGACAAAAAATTTTAGGAAAATCAAGGGAGTACCGACTGGTGTAGCTACATTTAATTTTCATTTTTGTTTCAACAATTCAAAAGTGCCTGTTATTGGCCTACTTGAAATAAATGCTTTGATTTTGATTTTGATTTTGAAGCTTATCCGCGAACATGGCACGAATACGATTTATTACTTCTCTAATTATTTTGTAAATAAACAATATATCTTCATTCCTCGCTTCCCTCTCCTCCTTCCTCCTTTTTTTAATTTCTCCTTTTGCGGTTCTGCTGGCAATAAGCAGTAAATATTTACTCAAATATTATATGTTTCTTTCCTGTGCTTTCTATTGTGTGTACAGTCACGTCTAATAATATGTATACACTTTCCTAAATATTATAGCTATTTTTGCGAGAAATTACGATTGTAACTAGAACTGCAGACATCGAGTCTATTTTTATTCTGCAGAAAAGAGCCATCAGAGCCATATATGAATTACGTAGACGCGATTCTCTAAAAGAACTGTTTAAGGAAATTAATATCATGACAGTACCTTGTCAATACATCTATGAAAACATTATGTACGTTAGGAAAAATCTGCATTTATTCAGTAAAAGAGGTGACAGACACCACTATAATACTAGAAATAGGGACCAACTAGTTCAGCCAGGTTTCAGGCTTGCTAAAGTGGATTCATCTTTCATGGGGTACTGTTTAAAATGTTATAATAAAATACCTCCCCACATTCTACAACTGAATGAGACGAAATTTAAATCTTGTGTAAAACGCACACTATGTAGGCAAGCATATTATAAGCTGGGGGATTACATTGAGGATAAAAATGCTTGGCTAAATGCTGGTCCTGCTCCGCAACCATAGGTGCAACCTTATTGGACAACTATTGTGGTAGCTGCAGAAGATTGTAAAAGTATTCTTGCATTGTATAGAGTCCATCTCTTAGTATTGTATAATTGCATAGCACATGTGTGAGTACCATGTACTGTAAAGCTTCCATTTGCATTTTGTTATCTTTCATTGACTTGAATATGCCTTGGTGGCTGAGAGAATGTCATGCTCGCTTAAATGTCTTGCTGATGGTGGCGGGTGAGTCGGGTCATTTAGTTCCCTTCAATATGGTTGAATTGAATGGCGCTGATCCATGCGTCATGTTCGTGAACGGGCGCTGTCAGTCGGGACTGGTCATCTCTTAGCTGCCATGGATCATTTGAATTGCTTTATTTTAAATTGTTGATTTATTTTTTTACTCTGGACGCTCTTATTGTGCACGTCTTTCTACATCGTTCTCACATATATCTATAATCTCAACATGAAAGATGTAACCAAGATTTTGTAACAACATTTTTGATTGAAAAGAGTGTCCATGGAGTTTCTTGCCCGTTCTTCTCCATAGAGATCTACGCTAGGGAATGGGCAACTACAGTACTTTCGCAAGTTATTATGCCTTGTGTCTGTGACTGTAGCTTTGATTTTTCTTTCAATTTTTTGACATTCAAAAGTGCCGTAATGGTCTAGTTGAAATAAATGATTTGAGTTTGAGTTTGAGTTTGAGATTGGATCTTTTTCATAAAAATATGAGTTCCAGCATACTATGTACGTAATAACCTTAAATTTGAATCAGTACATTAGGACAAACACAATTTAAAAAATCTGAAGTGTTTACAAATGATTAGACGTGACTGTACATAAACAGTAAAATAAATAGAAAAACCTTCCGGAATTTATTACGACGTACAACTGATGACGCAATAGCAAAAAAAATCTATTGAGTAGTTAGTATTAAGTGGTGATACGGGCCGTTATGGAATAAAACTATGTATACTAGCTGTTCAGTTAGGTAAGGCATTGCTTTGGATTCTCTCCTTCACTAACGATTCATGCATGCCATGTGTATGGCCTTAGGGAGCTATTCAAGTCTGTGACAATGCCTGCACAAACAGTGCATACCGTATCTGCAATGGTTGTATTCTGTTCAAAGATGGGTTTGGATTAAAATAGAAGGTACCTAACTACTTATTTACATACATGACAATTGACGTAATGTAAAGTCAGGTATTTTGACTACCAAATTAAATTATCAGTTTATTAAAATCGTCAGTCATCATTTGACAATTCTATGAAACGGCTGTAACACCGCAAATATAACTTGTTATTCTAATTATCCTTCTTACAAATATTTGTTAGTGATTAATTGTCTTCTGTACTCTTTTTTTTTTTTTAAATATCCTTTGACTTTTTTTGTCTACGTGTGGAGGCTTGTAATTAGCGATTTGATAATATTACACTTATATATAACATTTTCTTTATTAATCTGTAAGCCTTCTTTAAAAAATAAAATTAAAAATAGGCATGACGACAGTCTCAACAAATGACAAATCTATTTAGTCCGTCAGTTAGACTATTAGAAAAGAATGGGCACGTATTTTAAAAGTGTCGTATCTTCGTCAATTTTGATTTATGTAACAAAAGAAAAATATACGGGTCGAATATTTGTTGACAATCTAACTGACGGTCTAATTATTATTTTCGTAGAATGTTAATATTTTCTGATTGATTATTTATGAAATTAACCTTTTGACCGCCACAGCATAAACGCTCGCGCGTGCCCTCCACTCCAAGCCACAATTTCATCTACTATTTTGTCACATATTTGTGTCGTTTGGCGTACAGGGCACGCGCTTGCTTGTCACGTATATGTGACAATGGCGTCCAAAAGGTTAAACTCTTTTGTCAAGTGAACAAAGTGACAAAAGAAAGTTTTCAAGTTTTCTGGCAAAATTACGTCGGAATCTAAAAAACAACCTTTCTGACGATCCAACCACTATGAAAAGTATTTTCAGTTTCAGTAGTGTTTTGTTCCGAATATTTCAGTCTACGGAACAAACTATCCGTGTCCGTAGCCGCCGCTTGTCAATTGAGATATAAAGGTGTAAAAGCAGAACCCAAAATTAAATGGAATCGCTACACAGTATTTATTTTAGCTGTCTCGTAAGTCAGCCTTGATAAAAGTATTTCTTTAACTTTAATGAACATATCCAGCTGAAATTACGTTGTGTGAAATTTAAGTGATAATTCATATTTATTGGAAGTTATTCTTACGGAAAAATCGCCATTTGTCTCTATTTCACGTCATGGTTCTCCGTCTCACCACTAGACGTTTAACGTATGGAATGTATGGTCAAATTCATAAAATTCCAGTGCCTCAAAATGAACCTAAAAGATTAACTTATGTAAATGACTACTGCATCATCTGCCTTTTCCCAACTATGGTTGGGGTCGGCTTCCAGTCTAACTGGATGCTATTGAATACCAGTATTTTACATGGAGCGAATGCCTATCTGACCTCCACAACCCAGTTAATACTGGGAAATACGATACCACTATTGGTAAGACTGGTTGTCAGACTTTTTATGCCACTGACTACCTGTAACGACTGTCAAGATAGACAAATGACAGCCGGGACCAACAGTTTAACGTGTTTTCCGAGGCACGGAGAAAACTCGGAATGTTAAGGTGGTTACCCATCCACAGACCAACCTAGGCAAGCACGGCTTAACCCAACGATGGACCCGAGCAGCTGTTATTATTTCAGACAGTTTTAGGATACACCAAAACTGCAGTTGATAAGCGATACTGAATGCTGTTTCGCTGAAGATAGGGTCCACAATCGCGTTTAAGCTTAAGAACACCACGAGATTACTTGATAAAATTAGGTACGCGTGATTATTTGAATGAAGTTCGATCGGTTGAACTGATAACCAACCAAAACTCAATTTCCTTCCCTCCTTCGAACACAAATATCAGATATTGCTTCTTATAAGGTAGATGTAAATGTAATCGAGTGTCAATCAATACGATTCGCTGGCAACCCCACCGTGCATCGATACCTTGTGCGGTTTGTAACTCAACTGTCAGCTACCTTTCAACAGTTGTTCGTCACTATTTGAATCTAATCTGAATATTTTTTTCATACTTTGAAATGGGTGTGTAATATATGGCATAATAACAGACAGTATATTTTCTTTTGAAATAACGTTCACATCAGCAAATGAACGTGAGCTATAAAATAAATAACCTAATTTCATTTGATCTACTGTTATTTTCCATATTAACTTCTTTTTTCTAATAACATTTATTATGTCATTTCATTTTTATTACGTAAAATGCTCTTTTATATAACGTTCAGTTGACCTAATGGTCATTAGACATAATTTTCGTATTTACTCATTTTCAGCTAAAATTCTGTAATGAATAAGTAAATATCGGGAATCTTTATACTGTTATAACCTCATCTAATCCAAATAATTCACCAACAAAACTGTGGATCTGGCACTTGGCGGCCGCTGCGTGGCACGCCCGCTTCGGTCGCTTGCCTTCGCGCGCTAATGGTCACTGTTCTAACCGAACCTAACCCAGACGATTCATCAACAGATTCAACAATAGAGGGGGTCGGGGGGGAACACGAAGTAGCAGGCATTTATGGTCCAATCAGTTTTCCCAAAAATTTAGAACACAAAATAGTTAGTTTCAAAATTATAATTATTAAATGTTCCTAAAGATTTTATATAATACTATTATAGCTGACCGGCGCAACTTTGTCTGCGAGTGAGGGTTAGTTTTTTTTTTAATAAAAAGTGTCCTTGTTACTTCTAATACCTCCAAGAATATGTGTACAAAGTTTGATGATGATCGGTTGAGTAGTTTTTGCGTGAAAGCGTATTATCATCACGAAGTTATGATTGGGTAGGTTGTCAACGCTCGTCTCTAATTGGTTAAGCATCGCATAGTAACAATGGCATCATTGGCGCTAGAAATGTCACATTTGACGGGCAGCAAGAATTGTAAAAATAGACGATTTATGTGAAAAAGAGCAATGAAAGATTTGAATATTTTAACAAACAAACTTACATTTACATTTATGTAATAGTAGGGATAGGGATACTCACTAAATATTAGTTCAAATGTACAGTATGGAAAATGTAAATTAAACCATATCAAATTAGGTAACCTGAAATTATATCAATAATTCATTTTATCATTTCATAGCCGTACTAAAAAAAAAGTATATGAAATTAGGTCATGTAGTCGATAGAACTTTTATTATCATTTCAAATGGTACACACCCATTCCAGGTTATAAACTATCTATGTACCAAATTTCATCCTAATTTGCTCAGTATTTTATGTGTAATACAGTAACAAACATCCAACCATAGTTGCAAACTTTCGTATTTATAATATTAGTAAGAAGAGAGAGTCATACATTACTCTCAAAAAATGTACACAGAAAGATTGAAATTAGTACATACTTTATGTGGCATACCTAAAGGAAACACATCCAAAAGACTTATTTTTAGTTACATATACATATACGTACACACAAACGTAATATATTCGTTTCCATGTTTACCTATACATCTTGATCAAAGAAAGCAGCTTTACCTTCAAAATACAGTTGTTGAAAAACGGAATTCAAGTTCTATTCCCTGTTTTTTCCCCAGGGCAATCTGAAGATATCCATTTAGCCGTGAGAGCCATCTATAAGTAAATAAATAAAGGACAGGTTGCAGTCTTATCAGCATATACGATCGTACTTAATACGAAGGTGTGTTATATGTATATAACATAATATATGTGTCACAGGGTGGGACAACCCGCGACTCAGACTGAATAATTCATGAGACATATGGACCTAAAGCAGACTGGATTTCAGACGAGAATTTTAAAATATCTATACGAGGCTTTAAAATTGAAAATTGTTTTATAAAAAGCAATATAACATAACGAGAACTACTCAGAATTTATAACGTGCTTAGAATTTGAATTGAGCGTTTTATTGTATTTGAGTTAACAATTTATAAGTTTGTGAGTTTTATATAACTTTAACATATTTATTAAATTTTGATATAAACGTACTATTACATTGTTCCGGACTTATATTTAAATCAATAGTTATGGTTGGGTATAAAATTGTCTGTAAACGTATTCAGTGATCTTTTCTGAAAATTATCGTTGTACATAAAATTCCCATTAGCGCTTGCGATTAAAATTACATTTTCAGTCTTATTTTGATATTAATCGTTAAAATTTAAAATAAGTGAAGTCCATTTATTGGAAGTAATTAATGGTTTTGCTAGGAATAAAATGGCATTAAAGTATGCGTAATCCGACTTTTCATGTCTTTTTATTCGAATTCGCGCAAAAATATTCTTACACAAAAGCTGTTACTGAATAAAACGTAAAAAGTAAATGTGCAAGCTCCATATATCTATATGTATTTAAGAGAATAACGTCGATGCACCTTCGTTCAATTTTAAAACTGGCTTGGTATTGCCAGACTTATGGCTTGGCCGGCCTCCAGCTAAAAGGGGCTTTAGGCACACGAATAAGAATAGTCATTTTTTGACATCTCTATCGTCTTTTGATTTTAGTTTAATATTCGAATACTTTAGCTTCTTAGGCTTTAGTAATAACAACTTTTTCAATGTGATTTAAGACTACATGATAAAATGATTATATTTTCAATGGGTATGACGTCATTATTAAAAAAATTGGCCATGGAGGAAATTCGGAATGTAAGTGTGGTCACCAATCCACACACCAACCTAGGCAAGCACGGCTTAACCTAAAGATTGGCCCGAACGGCTTATTATTTAGCCACGAGCTCTTCTCTACGAGACCGTCAGTTAGAGTATTAGAAAATAATGGACACGTGTGTGTGCGTGTGTGTGTTTTTGTAAATCTAGGAATATTGACAAAGATAAAACGCATCAAAACTCGGAAGTGAGGACTCATGACGTCAATACTTATACCTACTTAGGGACGTATTAATAATTTTAAAAGCGCCGCATCTTCGTCAATTTTGATTTACGTAATAAAAGAAGAAATACAGGTCTTTTTTTTTTTGGAAATCTTTCGGACGGACGACGGACTGACGGACTAGTTACATTTTTTTGTGTTATTGTTTTGAGTTAAAAAAAGTAAAACAGACGTGTGTCGCTTTTCAATGAATGCGCTTTTGGCAAACTGTAGATTGTAGGTGACATTACCGCTACGCCACCGCTACGAGTGCTACGACGTCGTAGCTCATTGGCAATTAGCTACGCGATAATTTATTGCGCTACGGGGAGAATTTATTTGTAGAACACAAATTAAAATCTTGATGCCGTATTGCTATCGATCTATTGATAGTAAGAATCATAAAATGTTGGTGACACTATGCAGACGTGAAATGATTTTTATGCATGTATTGTTTTTTACTTAATCCTAAAAAAAATATTCTATCTTTTCTCTGATCTACGTTCGGCCTTGTATGTGACGCGAGCTCAATTAAGCTGGCCTTGGCACTGCTCAACCCACTTACTGTGACGGGTTAAAGATCAAAAGAGTTCGCAACACAATGGGATAATGTGGTGCTATGCACTTGGGATCTTTTTGTTAGCCGACTTTTATACGCCGCGTTACATAAACAACAGTCTCTCTGAGAATTTTAATTAAGCTTTGCGATCGTGTGAGGTAATTTATTAAGAGGAACATAAGAGAAGAATTTACTGGAAAAAAATGTACACCAAGAACCACACCATCGACAAAGAAACAGTTCATTTAAAACCTTTCACAGAAAAAACATAGTTCACACAGACAAAGTCACAAAAAAGAGAGAAATAACATCTATGTTTAATCAGACATTCCTTATAAAATAGAACATCTTACGCCAAGAGAACGCTAATCAAAAGAAAGACTATCCACAGTAAAGAAAATACAAAAAGTTCTCAACGATTCAGTTCCAACAGTTTAATAAGCTGCAAAGAAATATTACAGTACTGATAAAGACACAATAAGAATAAAATAGTTCCGACGACTTCTGAAAGATTTTATGAGTTCAGTGGCTATTTAGCGACGGTGAATACTGGCTGACTCGTAAAGTGTGACTTACTCAGTACCTCAGTGGCATTCTTTAGACACGTGCTTGAACATCTGTCTTCGTGACTTTTCGTGGTTTCTCGTGCTACTTCGGGCTACCTCGAATTTTAAATTTTTCATACAGAACCTCTTTGGTGAGGCACTTTGTGGGGTGCTTATATGCGGTTTGAATGTGAGTGGGGTTAATAATTTAATGTGACTGCTACCCAGTGATGGTTGTCAGAATAGTATGTTCCGTGGACTTTGTACCTACTGTTCATCAGTTTTAGTTAAACGTGGCTATGCAGGACTTACAGCGCCATTTTGTTTTTGCTCTGGACCTGGAGTTGTGTGATTCAATAAGCGGTTTTGTTTATTAATATCAGTAAATATTGTTCAGATCAAAAACACGGCCAGTCCTACTTTTATAACTGCCTTCTTTCATTACTGATTAAAATTAAAAGAGGAGAGGATTTTAAGAAGCGGTGTTGGGCAATTCAGGCCAAAACCTCTTCTATCTCAATTTTAAATGAGCACTAAGTAGGCATCACCACTGTCAAGTGCCTATTACTCTAGCAATTATCTAAGCCTTGTGAACATTAAACATTTCTCTAGCACAAAATAAAGGTGTGGTTTCACTGTAATAACGAAAAACACGCAACACGATAATTAAGCCTAAAGGCATAATGTTTTTGCCCTTTTTCGTCCATATGATTAATATTCATAGGTTATTTCACGTGTCTTTTATGCCCCGACCGTACTGCGAACAAGTGCAAAAACAAGCTGAATAATTTGCTGACCGTAGCTGGGTTTAGACAAAAATATTTTATGTTTTATTTTATGTAAAGTGTTGAATATTTATTTAAAGGAAAGGTCATCTAAAATTAGATAAATATTTAAAAGATTCCTTCGTAAATTATTAAGATGGTTATATAACTTAAATCTGTAGGCTATTGTAAAACCTTTACTGCGTATTATTTCTCCTCTACAGGATGATAGGAAACAGACTCATCACGAAGACTTGAACCAAGCATTCTGTACATCAAATTAAGTTACTTTACGCAAATTTACTGTCGGGAAACCACTTTTGGGGGTGAAAAATAATGTATTGTGATGGAACTCAATGTAACGCACTCAAAACATTGTGCTAATGGATGGATTAAAAAGTACGGGGGTCGTGGAAGTGTTTAAAAAATATTACATTAAAAACTTATATATAAAAAAAAAACTTTTGAAAAAGTAGGAATTTTGACACCCAATATCTCCGTAACCAGAAGGTTCCCAGATGTGGTGTAGGACAAAGTGTAGGACAAAATGATGGCAATGATAGGGAGAACAAGGGCCCAAGGGAGGTATTTACACTCTTTATATTATTTACTGTTCTACTGTCCCTATATTCTGTCTTAGCTATAATTTACATAAATGCTCCGACATCTGTGTGACTATCCACGTGTCCCTTTCAATATAATCACTACGTCCTTAAATAAACAGACACTTTTAATATAAATTACCTCCACCAAAACCCAACTCCATAAAACCTATCGGCTTATTAATTAAACTTACGTTAACACAAAACCAAGTACATACAAAGTTCTACCTCCAAAACGGTCTTAAAATAACTATTTAATTGTAAAGATCGCTTAACAAGTTCAAGTCACTGATGAGATTACAACCGAACTATATAACTCGTTAATTGGAGCACCTGTAATTAGCAGGAGCTATCAAGGAGGTACACACTGTGAACGGCGACGAAGTTAATAGGAATAATGTGAGTATAAATGAGAAAAGTTAACTCATTTAGGAGCTCCTTCGCGTCCGCGAGCCACGATCCAAGCCTAGACGGACTTTTCTCGAATACTACTACGTTACACTCACCCCTTTTTGCAAAATTACACCTCTAACGTGACTCGACTTGAACCAGGCGAAGCAATCAACGGCACCCCTCGCTTTGCTTCCTAATACTGTAATTTCATTTTAATCCTTAGCACCGTGGGATTAACCCCAGTACACAATAAGTTCCGTATGTACACAACACACGTAAGTTTTGTTTTTATTACTGAGAGGATTCGGGTAAAGATAAATAAGAGTATTGTGGATTTAACTTTGCGTATTGTATTGTGAATGAGTTGTTTCGTTTGACGAGCGTGTTGTTGAGTGAATACAGAATTTGTGGAATATTTTAATTAAGTTTTCACTCACAGCAAATCGTTAAAATTGTCTGCCGGTATTTCTGGGAATTCTGTACGTCCTCATAAAACTTGAATTGACATTGCACCAAAATAACAACATCATGTATAGGTATACGCGATGACTTGCAACTGAAAATGTTGATAGTACGCCGGGAATGGTTAAACGATATTGTTTATTTAAATTGAAAATCCGTAACGCCTAAGATAAAATATTTCAATAGTTAACTTTTAGTTAAACATTGGTGATGTCATTCAGCTTATTTGAGAACATCATTAGCTAACATACATGTCCTACCCCTACATGGAAACAAAAGTTTATTTATTAAAGGCACAATAACCCAAGCACATAAACCAAGGTACCTTTTCACTAAATAAAAATAGGACACTCAATAAAGTAGTTAAATTTCGTAGACAATATACCGGCAGCGAACGTTTGACACAATTAATTTCCTGCCTATCACTTCCACGAAAACATGATTAATTGAAACAATAGATGTTTTAATCGTTCGAATATAGTTAATATTAATAAAATATCAACAAAATACCGTATTCAATTATTAACTATAAACCGCGCTTTGAGTCTGCCTCGTGAATAATAAATATAGCGCAAATTTAGTTTGGTTTGTGTTATTTATGAGCTTCAAATGTCCGGCTAGAATTAAATTATGAAGCGTTCGAGCGGGCAGTGTGTGCGCACTTGACCCTGCCGACCGATGAAAATTTAACGAATGACCGCCACAAAAGGAAATTGCAACCACGGCACGGAGAACGTGTGAACCCTTTACCTTGTGGCTTCTGGCAAATGAAAAGCGCCAGGGGCCTGCAGAAAAACTGCGCAAGTGGATAACACAAAATGTGCTCTATTTATCCACAAGTAAGGAGCGGCCGCCGTTTGTGTCGGGACATTTCGCGTTATTATTAGTCCCCTTTCAGCGAGAACGGAAACCTGAAAAGTTTATGGCGGCCTAAACAGGCGTGGGATCTGGAGGCCTCGGCGAGGCACGTGACGCAACAAATAAAAGCCCACTTAATTCAGAGATCCGACTGGTAAATTTATGCCGCGCAATATCTCTTTAATGCCGGGGCCGTGACAACGCGTACATATCAACCTCCTTTCACTCAGAACGAACGCGACAAGTCGTTTGTATCAACAATCGATGAGCCCTGCGTGATGTGTCGATGCTGTGTAACTACCTTGTTTGGATTGAAAATAGCTCAAGTTCTATGCATAAATGTTTATTAAGTATTATTAGCGGTGCTGTAAGTAACCTTACGAAGAAGGCAGCCCGAGAATAATTTATGATAATACAAAGCTTTGTTTATAATACATCTCATAAATAAGTTAATTAATAAAAGGTAAAACTTTCCCTTTATCTGAAATAGACCCCAGACCGTAAACAGTTCTCATACATCTAATATAATCTTGTTTTGCTAACAGTGCCTAATCCCAAACTATTTCTGTGAAAATGCAAATTTCCCTGTGGATGTTGCAACGAATAAAAACCGCTTCAATTCAATGCTACTAAGATTGCGTTTCATTATTTTAAACGGATTTAAAATTGGAACGGACTGCATGATGTAGAAATTCCATTGCAACAAGATTTCAGATATACTAAACCTTCCAAAAAGGAAACCGTTTTATTATACAGAATGTGTATATGCAGCATGCAGCATGTAAATACCGACACATTTACCCTTTTTTTTCACACCAAATTTTACTTAAGTTTTAGACAAATTATTAGGTACTAAACAACTTATTTATTCATTACTAGCGGACGTCACGCGGTTTCACACGCGTAATTCCCGTTCCCGTGGGAGTACGGGGATAAAATATATCCTATGTTACTCGTGGATAATGTAGCTTTCGAATGGTGGAAGAATTTTTAAAAACGGTCCAGTAGTTTTTAAGCCTATTCATTACAACCAAACAAACAAACAAACAAAGTTTTCCTCTTTATAATATTAGTGTAGATACTATTCAAATATAAAAATTAAATACACAAAAACGCCAAGTTTTTCTTTTAAATTAACACCGTAATATTCATTTAAATTTTTAAAGGAAAACCCTGAATACACACGATGTCGTTCTATTAGTTGGCATCACCGTTAGCTAGTCTGAAACAAACAACAGAAAAAAACTTTAAACTAAAAAGAAAGCCTAAATAGTCTCTCCGGTAGCAATCAAGGCACGACCTAGTTTGTCTAGACCGTTCCCAATACGCTAAATTTAAAGCTGCAATCCAATGCCGTTTTAGACATGAATAAGTTAGTCGAAAAACGTTAGAGTGCAAAATTACTCTGACAGGCAACAAGGTACAAAAATATTCAAAAAGCTTCTCTGTTTAATAAAGGCTTAGGGTTGATTAATGGTATTTTGTTATATCACATTAATAAATATTAAAATTTACTTGTGTCGTAATACTACATTAAATGTGATTTATCATGGCGACTGCGATTAAAATTATCTACGAGTACTTTATTTTATATGTGTTGTTACGTGAAATTATTTGGATCATTCGAAATACATATACAATTTAATGTAACTAAAACTTAATATTATCCCACTTTTACACTAAAACCCATGAAATTACAAACCCAGAATGTATCTGTATTTCAGTCTAAAACCGAACTCATCAATTGTCATTTGTTATGTAGCTTTTGTGAAGATCAAAATATACTATAATCGCTTATTGGTAGGCAAAAAAAAGAAAATTACATGAATTAAAAAAAACACCAAGATCCCTGGCCCAGAGTGAAAAAATCATTTCATTACCCACCCGTCTTTTCTTGTATAAAAGTCCTTGTAAAGAAGGTGGAGGAGTACAATCTGAAACAGTAAATAAGGAACAAATGGCGGCGTATCAGCAATGCCAACGCCTCATAAGAATGCTCTCTGCGACCTAAAGAAAACAAGGAAAACATAAAAATCTGACCCCTACACAAATGTCCCGGAAAGGAAATAAAAACTATGATACAAAACAGACCTAGCAAGGTATTGGATCTTCTGATTTGTTTTTCTACCTTTTTCTGTTCCGTTTTTTTTTTCTTTAAGGTTCTAGGTATCCGGGTCGTTAATATCAAAGGGAATATTTTGCATCGAAAATATTGAAGGAGCCGAAAATGTGCTAATCTAGATTACTTTTCACCTCTGTCCTCAATTTCATCTTAACATATTAATCTCTGTTATAAATCAATATTTAATCCCCACTTCTATGTACAGAATCCGAAAATCGCCACATTTTGTAAATACATAACTTTAAACAGAAAAGTCAATTTTCAAAAAACGTACCTTAAAAAACTGCCACACGAGTTTAACACAGCTTTAGTGCATTAAACCAGTCATAAAAACGTATTCGCAGCACAGAAGGTAATATTTCAATCGCGTGACAGCGAAAGTGGAAAAGTTGCATTGCAATTAGCAATTCTAAATATGCAGTGGGTTCTAGCCTAGTTTTTATAAGCAGATAGTAACTACATGTGAAGGAATGTTTTATGGGACACTGGAACATGTGGAAGACAGGGATAGAAAAAGCATTTCCTCGAAGAGCTTTATACATGTACAACTTGTTTTTTTTTAATGCATGACGTGTATGTATATCCTTGACATGGTTTCTTTCTGAGAAAAAAACTGCACGCATGCCTTTGAACTTTTTTATTAAAACATCAATTTATGCATGTACAGTAAGCGTTCATAAGCGCACAGGCACGCTAAGGATCATATTGCTGTGAACGCACGGGCGAGCGTCCGTGCGGCTGTATGTGTAAGCTGTCTCAATACAGTACCTACGCACACCACAGCCACAGAGTCGCCTACTGTCGCAAGTTGTCGCGTCGCTCTCCACGAAACATAAAGAAATATATTACCGTCTCTTTTGTTATGCACGCAGCAAACGCATGATCGTATTTGCATTCGATAGCTAAATTTCGACCACATTTACCAGGCGTTGATAGCTGTTTAGGTTAAGCAGTGGGTTCACGATCAACGTGTCTTGAGTTCAAATCCCGTTTACATAATATGGGTGTTTTATTTTTTTTTTGTAACCACTTTAATTAATATTTGTATTTTATGCAAAAACTATTTACTTAGGTATTTATTTTGAAATGGGTTCATGCTCATTATTTATTTTTATAAGGATTTAAATATAAGTTAATAACCCATCATAACTATTTATGTGATTGTGTAATATTTTTTCGGTGTTGGAAGGTGGAAAAAAAAGTCGTGCTGACAGATAACAACAATTGTTTTATTCGTTTCATTTATTCATATAATTAACAACTTTAATGAGATTTGTAACGTCACATTCCTACCTAGATATAAGAAGTTCTCTTGTAACCGTTCATAAGATTTTTTTGTGTATCTGTATACCCACTTTGAAGTCATTTTTTATTAACATAACAAGGATATTCTAATCACACAAATATTATTGTTGATACCCACTTCTATCTATCGGTATTCAACAGAGCTTACTAAAAACTAATACATAATTTAGACTTCTTGAACATGTTTTTTATGTGACGTCACAATAAATGTAACTCATATTGAGGTTATAGTTTAAGTGTTCATTTTCCCGAAGAAAAGAAGATTGAAACTAAACCTCAATTTAGGAATTATTCTATATTATATTATATATTATTATAGACGTGTTACAAAATGTTTAGTGATATTCATTAACATTTTGTAAAACGTCTAATTAAAACTAGAACATTAGGATTAATATTTTGTATAACCCCTTTATTTTCAATGCAGTCAAGTAGACGTATGCGCATGGACCCCACAATGATTCAACATATTTCGGTTCTTCTTAAATTTTCCCACACCTGTATGTAATGGTTTGTTAATTGTGTTATACATCTCTCATCTCGTGTATCCCACCTTTGCACTATCAAACCCCATAGATTTTCTATGGGGGCACTCATTCATCCATAATTCGACCTGAGTCTGTATTAGGGATTACATTTCTATCGGACCAGCGAGTGTTATCCTTGCGCCATAAATGAAGTCTACCCTTTTGACTTGATGTAAAAGTCTTTTCATCAGAAAAAATGGTAGTGATCCCGTCAAAGTCTAAATATTCCCGTGCGAAACGTAATCGTTCTTCTTTATGTCTTTCTGTCAAGAAGGGCATTTTAGCTGATCTTCTGTGATGCAAGCCTTCAGCGTGGAGGGCATGGCGAACAGTTTGCGGTGACTCCGAGTGTGTCGTAGGTGTGAAACCATTGGCTTCATACTCGCCCACGATATGTTGTCGCTGCGCTTCGCTAATAAGCGACGACCTTCCACTTCGCTGTCTACTTGCAAAGCTCCCCTCTTCCTCATACCTTTTGATCCAGAGACTTACTGCATTTCTCTAAAACAAAAAAAAATATATGTAAGGCAGCTGTAATACAGATGCTATTAATCAACACTTCACAATTCACTCTGCAATTGTAAATTCAATAATAAACACTAATTATTTATCTTGCATGATAGATTGAAAAAAAACAACGAATTATGTAAACCACAGGTCACCAAATAACAACTTATAATACCCATTCGCTTTTAATTTTTAATGTTTAAGTTACAATTCATAAATAATTATAATACTCACATTCAGTTCTATTAAGGCCACTTTTATGCAGCGCGATAATAGTCGCCCTCGCCTTAATATTAATATTTGCCCGCATTTTAAGAATCACACCAACAACAATACTGCTATCTATTAAACCACACGTCACTGACCATCAACTACCACATTATATAGTGTATTATGTATGGCTACAACCAAACGACAAAGTTCATTCCGATCAAGTTAAAATATTCATAAAACTCATGTCTACCTCACAGAAATCTAACTAAATTCTTGACTTATTTTTCTATCTACCTCCTTAACTTTACGAAATGTGTGAACAAAGCAAACAAGTTAAAGAATATAATATTTCTGTAGAGTAAAAACTTACAAAAAGTCTAAAAGTAACTGTGCGGGATTTGAACTCACGGCTTACTGATTCACTCTTAATTCTGGACGGGCCCAACCGCTAGGCCATCATGTCTTAGAAATTACCATTGAAATTATGAACTACAACTAGTTGCTGACAATATCTATTTTGTTGAAAGTAGAAGGTCGTAAGTCAAACTAAACGTCAAGCTATTGTTTTGTGAGATTGCCTATCGACTTTTGGTCGGCACTGTACATGGAAGCATTTGTACGATCGTGAAGCTCCATTAGCTTCTAAAGTGCAGCATTTTCTTTTGTTTTATAGAAAAAGGGTGCGAGAAATGTCATCTTTTTCAGCACTGTTTAAGTTCATCTAATTGCCAAGACTACAAAGAATTGAAACGTGTAATCCTTTTGATTAATCCTAACCATGAAAAAAAAATAAAAAAACCGTATTATTCTTGTAGAAAAAGCAGCAAACATTTGCCTGTATTTGAAACAATATGTTAATCGGAAGTATACCGTATACAACGCAAGAAATCGTGTATCATACGGGTTGCTATAAAGAAACCGTATGTCTCAGCACATTTAGAACGGTTGGCAACCCTAAACATAGCATATTGACCTAAATGCTGTCTGGGGTTGGGGCAACGAGCTAAATTTACAAGAAGCTTCGCCGAAGTGTCAGACTATCGCCCGGTTTGCAACTTTAGGCCACTCGGATACCCTACAGTGAGAATTTCCCGCTGATATTATAGTTTACTGGTCTGGTATATATACAGCTGTATTTGGAAAACCTATATAGGTACCTTGGACTCAAACTTTGCCTTGCAGTGGGAAATTGGTTTCCTCATTCGTGTTTAATTGGATACTTAGTTAAATTCGGTCTCAGAACACATTAGGAGTGATCGAACTTTGATCTATAGAATACATTCATGCAAAATAATCTCCGTTGGGCTTCCGAAATGACTATTCTTCTTTTTTTGTGAATCAAAAAGCTGCCTGTCGAATAAGCTGCAGAACAAGAACACATTCTTCAAAAAAACCATAAGTTCAAAAGCCAAAAACCTTTAACAAAACCCCAATATTACGTCAAAACCGTGCCATGGTGATCACTACTTTCATTTTACCCTTCCTGACGAAGTTCACGAAGAGCTTGTTAGTTTTTAACTTCCTGTTCGCCTCGAAGAAAAACTTCAAAGTGAACCTAGCGCGCACTAATTGCTGAGTTCCCGTGTGTAAAACACTTAGTTCATAAAACGAGGATAATCATATTCATGGCAGATGGCCCGTGATGACGTGACCCGGCCATCGCGTCCGTTCTTTTTATATTTTTCTTGCTGGTACACTCCAGAAGCAAATAAAAAGGTAATTTTCACTGACGTGTAATTTTTGCGTTGCAGGAAAGCGAGACTGAAGGCTGTGTTGGTGGATAGGGGTCACGCTGTTAGAAGATAGTAACATGTGACACTGCATGATTAGTGAAAGGTCGCAAAATACGATGAAGGTATTGCTGTGTGCAACCATGTCAGAACAATGTTGCTCGGTATCAGAAACGTTTACTTCTACTTTCCTTGGTACATTGATAGAACTGGGAACTGGCAAGTCCAGTTAGTACACTAGTTTGGTGTTTTTCTGAATGGCAATCTCCTCAAAAAGCGCTTCAACACCAGCCATTGATAATCAAGCAGATTTGGCGGCATTGCGAAGCTGTAACGATGCATAAGCAGGATATGGTTTTGGGCACGGATAGTCTTAAAACCAATAGATCGAAGGGCTCTAAAAACATTTATCTCACCTCGACTTTTGGAATCGCTAGCCTCCCTCGAGTTTACGATTTTAGGGGGTGTTTTTGTCGCATTCCATCAAAGTATTTAAAATCACATACAACTGAAGTTAGCAGCAGCGTCAGCCCCGAAAAGTGGACACTTAAAGTACGGTTAGAGCAGCGGTGGTGTAGAGCAGCGGTGGCCTAGTGGTGGCGGCCCCGACTTACGAACAGTAAGTCGTGGGTTCGAACCCAGACAGGCGCATTACTTTGTGTAATTTATTTCATCACCGCTGCTCTCAAAACGGTGAAGGAAAACATCGTGAGGAAACCGGCATGTCCTAGAACCAAAAAATCGAAGACATGTGACATCAACCAATCCACACTGGGCCCGCGTGGTAGATCATAGCCCATTCCCTCTCATTGGCCTCCTTGCCGTGTCCCAGCAGTGGGAAAATTATAGGCTGATGATGATGAAAGTACGGTTAGTCCATAATTTCAAGGTCGCACTCTGAGGGATCGCATCCGAAACCATGATCCAATAGAGAACCAGAGTTGTCGACAAAGCTTACAGAACGGGTTACCTATAGTCGTAGAACCGATGACCGTTGGGGTATACGTGTTCTTGAGTAGAGACCGCAAATCGGTAAATGTAAGGGGGAAATGCAGGTTCGGTGGAGCGATGATCTTCGCAGGGTGGCTGGTCGCATGTGGATGAGAGTTGCTGAGAATCGAGTTAAGTGGTGTGCGACGCAATAGGCTTATGTCCAGCAGTGGACTGTTGTAGGCTGATGATGATCATAAATCCTATTCTTCTTTAACCTATTCATTTACCAACAACTGGTAGTTAAGGTTTTACTGATTTCGTGTCTTTACACGTTTCACAGACTTGAGGTCGACTTCAATTCGACTAGCTCATGGCAATTGAAATTTGAGCTTTATATCTTGTTGATGAAGGTAGAATTTTCATGATTTACTTGATATAAGTGTACAAACACGTGGTCCCCGTCAATTTAGAGTTGAAACGGTGTTGGTTTGATGTCGACTCAGTGTAATGCGCGAAGACCTTGCTACGCATATAACCCATTTCCGGAAGCTTGATACTTCAGCAATGGTATCCTAAATCATTCCTAAGTACCTCCAGTCAATATGATTTTTGTGTCACGCCCTGATTTCTTTGACATTGGCAAAGTAGGGTAATGTGCTTTTGTATGTTTTGGCAAAGAGGCTAGAAAACCAAATGAAAATATTTCTCAGAAAGCTGGGAAATTGATTATATCTTTGGTAGGCAACATGAAAAGGAAAGTTTTCCTCTGGAGAGTTTCATTATTGAATTTAATATCATAAGCGATCAGTCATTTAAAAGATTCGAAACAAATTTTTCCTCAAAACCAAGTTCGCTCGGAAAATCTACAAACATTTTAAGCTAAAAGCAAGTAGGAAAATATTTTTCTGAATGTGGCGAAATCTGATTTAATGAACAAGCATTTAGGTTTCACACATTGCTTGCAGAAAAAGAATATAATACGAATTCAAGAGAAGATACGAAATAAAAAGCAATACAAATAAAAAATAGGAAGGCAGAATGACCATTGCTTTCGAGGAGTACTCATACATGACCAAGAGCCGTCCGCCCGAAAGCAGAATACACAGCACCATTCATTCTAAAATTAACCTTAACCCGAAGTTTTTAAAGTCTATTTTCGAATGAAAAAACTTTCCAAAAAAATGTACAAAAGCAAAATAATTCAGGAAGATTGTATTTCATATTCGACCATGCTCTCTCCCCTACGTCATAATATGGGGTTAGGCTTAAATTTATTTCTCGTGTTTTTCGAATATTCACAAGTTGCTTCATGACCTAGATTTTGTGAAAGTTCTCGCTGTGTACGGCGCTGTATTTACTGCCAACTTTTCGACAGTGCAACGTCAAACCTCAAGGCTACGATCGAAACTCTTACATTTTTAATTTTCCCAAGTGTCTTGTTCTTTGTACTTTGTTATATTTATTTGAAGGGAAAACACGGAAATAAAAATTTTAGAGAGTGGTGGGTTTAAAGAAATGCGGTTATATTTAACTTTAAAGAGAGAAAAAGCTTTACTATTACTTTTTTATCGCATAACTACAGCTATACCCCACAAAAATACCACAAAAGTTTTAGTAACCCAAACGCAACAAACATTTAAAAAAATATTTTCTATCCATACAAACATGACACCGCAACACAAAAATGTGTACGTCATGATACGATAAACACTTACACGATCACGTCACTACAAAAAGCCGGTTGTTCGGTAGCAAAATCCGATTCGTCATAAAAGTATAATAATAGTGGGTCGGGGGTGCCGCAACAACGGCGGTGACCTACCCAGCGCGCGCCGCCGCGGCAGTCTTTCGTCGAGCTTTCTAATGACCCCAGGCGTTCTGTGTTGCGCGTTAAGGCACACTCAAGCCCAATACCACCGATAAAAACTTCAACTGGATTGAAATTCAGCTTGTTTCACGCGTACTACTCTACTACGGCAGACAGGCGCACTTCGGCCCTCGCCCCGCGAAAGAGGACAGGACGCGAAAATGGACTCTATGTCCTCCAGGATAACACCGTTTTGTAATTAACCGCGAGTTGTGTGTGTCAGCGCAAAGGAAACCTAGCTGGGTGAGTATATAAATATTTCATCACAACTTTTATCGAAACTAGTTACCTAATAGAACAATGTAGACATTATGTACAAGTTTGTCGCGTCTTTTTGCTTATAATTGTGTCTTTGAACTTAAATGAAAGTCTTTGTACTGCTTTCAATGTTATTTATTTTGCATGTAGTTCTTAAATAAATTCTTTGTTTGCGCTATTCTTTAAAGAAGTTGATTTTGTAGACTATTGGACCCGTAGATTTTCTTTTTTTACCCTTCAATCGTAGTTGTCAATTCGATTTTGTTTATTTTGTAATGAGTAATCTGAAAAAGTATTCTAAAACAGTTATTCTTGTTGTTATTAGCTAGTAAATTTCGAAATACTAGAAGTGCTTACAGTAGACATAATCTTTAAACAATATTAGGCTCTCGCTGTAATACTCGGCTTAGTACAGCCGAGTAATACAGCGAGACCCTGTCTACATTTACTGAATCGAACAATATCTACGCTGAATCTGTGGTCTCAAGTAATTTCATCTGTGTAATCTACTTAAGCGCTGCATGTGTATACCTACAATTGTTAAGGAACAAGGATTTCCCATCTTCACAGACTGGGAGCGGGAACTATTATTCCCAATAAGTAATTCATAATAGTATATTCAGGCAACAATGTACTTTAATCATGTTACTGCATAGTCGAGCCTTCGCAAGCCGACGAAGCGTTCTGATTACACAGCATGAGTCTTTGATCTATTCATTACGTTAAGTAAATAATATTATAGACATATAATTGAAACTGTATTGTACAGATTCGAGCCAATGTCTTTGATATGGACATGACAATACCTTTGTGTTTGTTACAGGTAGGATAACAAAGGAGGAATAAAATGTAAAAAAAAACATTATAATGTAACTATGAAAAAAGTTTTACTCTTCAAGACAAGGAAAAATGAGTGCGACGTTTTGCAAATTGTTTCGTTACTGCTGGTTCTACCCTCCGTTTTGCGAGCTCAGAATACCGTGGGCTGTCCCGACTTAATAAAAACTAACAAATGTTCTTGCTATACATTTGAAGACGGTAAGAATGCTGCCTGTTTGTAAATCGTTTGAGACGTGAACGTTATATTAATCAGGGATTTATTTCAGGCTTGTTTCTTGATTGTCAGGATACTGCCTCCAAAGACATAAAAAATGCTCTCAAAAGTGTGTCTGACATACACTCACTTTCTGTTTACGACCTCGACGACAACGAAGAAGCTCTGGGACCCCATTTTATACCTCAAGGCGTTTGTATAAAGCATATTCATATGTCAAGAACAAGCATAAAAGACATCGGTGATGATACGTTTATGCCGCTGAGAAAGTGCCTTGAAACGTTAAGCGTCGTATCCAGCAAAATCAAAATTATTCCCCAGAAAGCTTTATCCGGAATGCTGAAGCTGATATCGATTGACTTGACGTCTAATTATATCGAAGACATACCAAGCTACGGTTTTTATGGTCTTCCGCTTATGAAACTAAACATAAAAGGAAATGTTATTCGTGAAATATCTGAATCGGCTTTCTCAAGTCTCGAGCTGACACTCTTGGAAATCGATTTGAGTGAAAACAATCTCACTACGTTCCCTATAGAAGCTTTTGCAAAATTAAGGCACCTTCGATCTTTACGACTAGCTTGGAATGAAATGTCATCTTTCCCCATAGTCGAAAATTCTGATCTAATATCTCTAGAGTACCTAGACTTAAGTTCCAATAATTTTGAATTTATTTCAGAAGACTGCCTTAAATTTTGTCCGTCCCTAATAACATTGTCATTTCATTTTAATTTCATCAACACCATACATTATAGAGCATTTTACTCTTTAGTTAATTTAAAATCTCTTGATTTAAGTCATAATAGGATAAAAATATTGAACCCCAATTTGTTCCAGAACAACAAGTATTTAGAGGATATAGATTTAAGTCACAACCATTTGCACCACATCCACGGTTTGTTTTGTAACTTACCATCACTCACTGAAGTAATCTTAAGTCATAATAATATTTTGTATGTGCCAATAGACTCGTTTCTTAATTCAAAGAAAATTAATTCAATACATTTAGATAAGAATTGTATAAGCAACATTCATAGTGAGAGCTTTAGTAATTTAGAGAACCTTGATAAGCTTAGTCTAGAATTTAATTATTTGAATCAAGTGCCACATAATATTTTTATAAATAATAAGAATATATTGAAACTAAGATTAGACAATAACAATTTTTCAGAATTTAATAATGACACACTAGGACCCTTAGTAAACGTAAATGAGATTAGATTAAATAACAACAAGATTAAAGTTGTAACAAAGAATTATTTTATAAATTCTATGAAACTAGAAGAAATTTACTTGGACCACAACGAGATTACTTTTATAGAACCAGGGACTTTTTTAGAAATGACTGACTTAAAATATCTCAGTCTACATCATAATTATATCATAGTTTTAAATGATGTTTTGCCAAAATTAAGTTCTAATTTAGTTACGCTACACTTGGAATCAAATTCGTTATCTTTAATAGGCAACTTTATGTTGCAATCACAAGAAAAATTAAATCACTTGAGTTTAAAAAATAACCGTTTGAAGTTTTTGACAAAGAACACGTTTCGTAATTTGAGTTTCGTAACGAGGCTCGAATTAAATAATAACGACATTTCTGTCATAGAAGACTTCTCATTACAGCACTTAAGCTCTGCACGCTACCTAGATTTACAAAACAATTTGCTTAGTAATATTACAAATTATACATTTTTCGGTTTAAGCGAAATAGAAGACTTGGATATCTCACACAACTCGGTTATGTTTATTTTCGATATGGCATTTGACACTCTGAAAAAACTACGTAGTCTGAACCTTTCATTTAATCCACTAAAAATACTTCACAAGCATGTTTTTCAGCAAGGTTTGCCACTCAGTTCACTATATTTGGATAACTGTGAAATACAATTTATAGAAAACGGTACATTTATAGGGTTGAACAATTTAAAATTACTGTCTCTCAAAAATAATTCTTTAAAAGGTAGAGACTTACTATCCGTTAATGTTCCCGGATTAAAATACTTAACTTTATCTTTCAACGTCCTGGACTATCTCCCTGTAGAGACGTTCACTCAGCTTCCACTTTTAGAAGTTCTCCTTATGGAACATTGCAATATTGAACACATTTTTGAGGGCACATTCAGACATAATAGAAATTTATTGAGACTGAACTTGGCACAAAATATCATCAGTGCCATTCCTTCTGTATTGTTTGAGTCGCAAAACTCAGTTTCCGAGTTTAATATAAGTAATAACTTCTTAGATTTTGTGCCATATAACACATTTCATAATTTCACACACGTCGAGAGTTTAGATTTAGCAGATAACCTTATACCGAGAATAGAGCTTTGTGGCTTTGAAAAATTAATCAAATTAAAATACTTAATCCTTAGGAAAAATGAAATAAGAAGTATAACAGTGAGTAAGAAAATAGAATACCCTCATCTAGTACTCTTTGATATTAGTTATAATAAGTTGGATAGCCTGCCACTTTTCGTTTTCGATATATTTCCAAACATACAAAATATTAACATCTCGTACAATGAGATTGTGAGATTTGATTTCTTGTTGACTTATAGGAAGTCTGGCGTCTCTCTGATCAATATCGATTTGAGTAAGAATCCCGAAGTATCTTGGTCTGCTTCGAACAGAGTTCATAATAATACACTTATAGCGAATCTGTACGAATTACACATATGTGCCACTAATATGACCAACATAGACGATATCACGTTTGAACTGTTCTCTAGTTTACAACATCTTTATCTCAAATTCAATAAAATAAGGCGTCTGTCTGTGAGCCCGTTTTCCAAATTAAGCTTTTTAGAAAGTTTGGACTTAAGCTATAATAGGATTTCTCAACTGAAAACCAGCAATTTCCGCGGACTAAATAAGTTGAGAACACTGTGTTTATCAAATAATAACATCGAATCAATAGAATCCTTCGCCGAAGAGTTGAGTAATTTGAAACTTTTGGATCTTTCTCACAACAAGTTGCAAAACATTCTTAATGAAGATCTTATAAACTTGAAAGAGTTAACAGTATTGCATTTGAGCTACAACAATATCAAGTATATATCAGTAACGGCATTCAAGAACTTGAATAAGATAATAAAGATTGATTTGGAGCACAACAAGCTTCAGACGATACCTATTGAACTGTTGACTTCAGTTGAAAATTACATACAAGATATATCAATAAAAGGTTGGTATAGCATGTGTCCATACAATTTGAATAAGAATTATAACTGAGATAGTGGAGTAAAACCAAACAATGTATTTTTACAGATAATGTGATTCTATGCAGCTGCCAAAAAGACAATGCCTGGGTGTGGATTCAAGATCATCCGAAAGTTATAAAATCCAATTCAATTACTTGCTACAACGATGAATATCCAAGAGAGAAATGCGACGTTCCCGTAATATCGCAGTTATCTGTGGACAGACATAAAGATAACTCTGTCTCTGTCTCTTGGTTTATAAGAAACCGCACAGCTATTAAAGCTTTGCAGATTTTATACTATGGTGAAGAGGGAAACACTGATGTAAGTATAAAATTATAAATACTAACTAGCAATAAGGCCTTAAATGCTCAACATGGTATTAAAAATGTATTTCTTTCAGGTTAAATCAAAATACCTTGAAAAAAGTGAAGTATCGGTTCATATTAGAGACTTGGAACCCAATGTTAACTACGTAGTGTGTGTCATCACTCTATCTGAGGAACCAGTGGACTACGACGATGAGATAATAGTAGCTGAAGTCAATAAAACAATTGACGACAGTGCTAATTCCACAGCCAGAATCACACAGGACGTGGCAGCTGCGATACTAATGCGATCACCTTCTAGCGAATGCGTTTCATTTAATACATTTAGGAAGCCGACAACTGTTAAATCCAAACCGATGAAAAAATTCAATATATCCTCAATATTAAATCGCCGAATGGGCTTAATAGTCGGCTGCTCGTTAGGGTTTGTTGTGTTTTTTATCATGGTTTCCATTTTGTTATACACAAAAATTAAAGAAAGAAAAAGAATAGCCAAGTCTGACCCAGCGTGGTCTGAAATGAACGATTACCATTCAATGGCGAGTAAAGATGATATATTACAAAGTTCCACTACAGCTTCGACTGACAACATTTTGTTGGGTATGGCAAAAAATCGTAAAAATTCGTTAGATCATTTGAAGTAATCATAGATTTTAGACCTAGGTAGGCAGTATACCTTTGAAGTGAACAATAAGATTCTAAATTCGATATAATTAGTAAAATATTTATATATTGTTAATAGATGCTTAGTTTTACGACTGTTCGCTTATGATAGCTAGATACTTAGAGGTAGAATGTAGTGCCTACATAGTAGGAAAATTGTAACATTAAAACATATTGGGTAGGTAGCCTAGTCATAGAATCATAACTATGAAATAAAACTGTTGGCATGGTTATCAGTTACTTTCCGAGTTTTATTTTTCCATAAACAGCAAACAGCAAATATAAAGCGAAATGTTATAAATGCATAAAAGTTATAGAAGTATGAGTAAATTAATAAATGTTTCGAAAAGATAATAAAAGGAATTTAACAGTTTCGCGAGCCGGAGATCCTTCGTAAGGAAGTGGAAAATGAGTTAATAAAAGTTCTCAAAAAGCATTTTTTTGTATATTTAAAGAAGTTTCTTTTTCTTATAACACTGTCTCGATTATCAAGGGTCATTGAGGGAAGCAAGTCCCTCTTTGAAGTACATTTTGAGGACGTGGCCTTAGAAAATCAAATTAATTTATGTAAGTGAGCTCTTGTTGAAGAGTAAGAATATTTTATTGAGCAAACATTGTTTTAGGAAATCCATTTAAATTCCAGAGCTCATTATGAATCAACATTTTCCAATTTTCGTTTTACTATTATTGAATCTGTGCGGTAATAGGTACTTGGGCTACACTTTTAATATTACATAATTATTGTATTTAGTTTTGCTTCTTTCTATATTTTTGTACTTATAGAGAAATATTAATTTAATAATAATATTAGTTCCAATTAAAATATTATTAGACATGAACTGGAAAAATATATCTACCAACCATCTCTAAAATTATTAGAGCATGGTTTTCACGTTTTTAAAACCCCTATTTCTGAAATCATTCAAACGAATTCCACTACAAGTTTACAATGATTACTTACTTATTTATACTTGTCGATAACATTGTGATGTCTCCACCTGCAAATGTAATTACTAGCGTCTCTTGTATCGATTTTTTGCACATTTTTACATATTTTATTTAAAGTTTTTAGCATATTTTCTTGAAAAGAGTAACAGAAGAAATGTAACTAATCCTGTGACAGCAGTAATTCTTTGTCAAAGTACGTGAATGATAAAATTTGGGCCTCATTCAGTCGTTATTTGACTTAATTGTAAGTTACTTATTGTAGGAGCCAGTACTTATGACGTGTTCGTTAATATCGATCGAATCTAATAAGCCCTTGAACAGTTTACACTAACGTGGAGCTTTCAAAGTAATTATTATACACTTGGCGTAATTCAAAAGGAAATGTCACTGACTAAAGAGTCGTATCCACAAATGTACACCGTATATTGTTTTCAAATGTTTACACGTGTTAAGTTAGTCTAAATTAATACTATCATTACTTTCATAGAGGTCATACATATTTTAGGTAAGAGACCACCCTCACCAAAAATATTAGTGAGGGAGAGTCTCTTGGCTAAATAATATAATAAGCATGTATTTACAAACAAAAAGTATCTATGTAGTATACAGAGTGTATTTCACCTCATCACAAAGCCGTTAACCAAGCATTCTGTATATCAAACTTAGTAACTTTACGCAAAAAATATTGCTGGGAAACAACTTTTTTTTTTGAGGTTATAAATCATGTTTTGTGGTATAACTCAATGTAACACACTGAAAACATTGTGCGGATGGATGGATTGAATAGTACGGGCGTCGTAGAGATATTTAAAGTAAAAACATGCGATAAAAAGTGGTATTTAAAAAAAAACTTGTCAAAATCTTGCAACTTTGACCCCCAATATCTCCGTAACTAGAAGGTTCCCAGGTATGGTGTAGAACAAAAAGTTATCAGAATGACGAGGAGAACAAGTGCCTTTCGTATTCGTTAAGAGGTGTTTTACACCCTTTATTAACTATCCGGTGTCCACGACACAAACCTCGTTGCTTAGTGTGGCACACAGCGCCGTCAATAAAATAAATAATTATGATATAAATATTAATTAATAAATAAAAATTTAATATATAATAAATAAAAAAATATTAAATAAAAAATTAATAAATATTAAATAATAAATAAAAACTTAATAAGTATTAAATAATAAATAAACATCGCTAAACATTAGTCTAGCGATATTTATTTATTTTATTGATTATTTATCACCCGCACGAGTCCATCTTTAAGGCTAAGCAGCACTTTTTAAGGTCGGTCAGCGAATCCATTACATACCGAGTTTCACGTCAGTAGGAATAGTGTCATGTCAGAAAATTAACGTTATACATGGTCTCACGCGACGTAGGTACGTACGTACGGTTAACTTTATTTTTTGTATTAAAATAACGCAGCACGAATGTGAGGTTGAAACAAGGAGGAAGAGAGTGGCTACCCAATGGTAGGTACCAATCTCGAATCGTAGATGAGATCTATTTAAAAAAAATCGGGCTACACTTGCCTGTATTAAACATCTGCATTACATTTAGAGATATGTCCAAAACCTACATAGAATGTACCAAGTATGCATTAAAGCATGACTATTGAATCGAAATCGCACACGTCACTTAGACTGATTGTATTCCTAATTGTCAAGTGATTGGCCCGGGAGAAATGAGCTAATGTCCTCACACAATATTGACGCCCGTGTCCTTCACATAGTTTGGTTGTCGAGGGAATTGTCTGATAATTATCTACTCTAATTACATGACTGTGGATTGTTTGGTGATAGAGGTAAACAATGTTAGATCCCTTCACATCGTGAAGGCGTTATACGTTAGTTGAACACAAACGCCTCGTCTAAGTCAAACAAACGCCCAAAGTCGTTTTGAAACAATCGCTACTACGCGGCACAAGTGTAGCGCCTACGCCGTAGCATGGTGCTACGGCGTAGGCCATGCATGGGCACGCTAAGGTCTGAGGAATCGAACATTTCAAAACCTTCGACAAGGTTTTTCAACAGATTCCATTTTTTTTAACATTTAAGCTAATTACACCGAATAAAACGTCTGGTTGGTTCGCTCGGAATATCCACTTTATAAAACACTTTCCGATTTTTTTTCTATTTCTATCTTGTCCATTGTTGAACAATACCTGTACATAATTAAACAGGACTTTACAAACCAAGTTCCAGAGCTTTAATCAAACCATTGGTGAATACTGAAACCCTCACAGTAACTTGAGAACTACCTGATCAATGCGGAGTTCTATTAATTTTCAAGGCGACAAGCTCTTTGACGCTCCGAGACAAAGGTATTGTGACGTATTATACCATCTTATTATGGGATCCTCTAATCAACTGTAAGGTTGGTACCGCCGTTATTGGCTTGAACGCAAATTGACTTGACATTAGTTCGACAAATTCGAACGGGCGTAAACTAATCAACCAACAATCAAGCAAACTCGCGTCTCTAAATTTGTTACTCGATTATACAACTCTCGTATGTATTCGTATCAAGAGGAAGATTACATATGAAGTTGAATAATTTATTTGTTTTCAAATTACCAAACAAGGGAAAATTTTATTCAAAAGTTTGGTTTAGTATTATTCCCCATTTTGATTAGTACTTTTTTTCCTTTTAAATAAAAAAAGGAAAATAATTTTTTTTCTTCCCAATCTGAGCTTGGTTAAAAAAATCTGCACATTAATTGCCAGTTTTGCTCAACTGAACGTAACTAAAATCTCACCAAAAATGTCGTGAAATTGGGCCATTTTTGTTTCCTCTTTCAGAAACTCAAATGAGGAGGAAAATAGATTAATCCGGTGTATATATTTTCGTAAACCTCTTTATGCGAAGGCCCGAATTATGAATATGGCACAGAAAATTAGAAAAGAAAAGTAAATGAAGCAGGATTTGCGTGCTGCGGCTGTAATCTTGATAAAATGGTAAAGCTGTTTAATGCGTGAAATAAATTCGAAATGAACTCACAAACATTTAATGAACTGCGGAATCCACGATATAATCCTACATTTTGGCTCATAGAACTTTTTTACATACGTATAGGCACATTTTTCTTTGATTTACGTCTGCTAAGCTACATGGTATTAAAGAACACGTAACCTTGCAAGGGTTAAACCGGGAATATATTATTATTACAGTACAAAATAGTTGTGTCCTACGATAAATTAGGGTCGAACATCATATTTATAATACCGACTACATAATAGAGGCAATGTTATGCGCCGACACAAAATAATGTAAGTTTATTTATTCACTCGGTGAAAACACAAAGTCCTACATGAAATATTCATAAGGATTTAATTCGCCCACTAAAATGAAATCCACCGAGATTACTTGACAGATCTCTACATCACGTTGGTATTATTGTATTATCTAGTTATATTGGCTGAGCAGAAATTAATGTTGAAGATATTTTTCGAATCACGGAGTAAGGTATTCTATTTATTTACATTTCAATACACCATTCTTTCCAGTTTCCGTCCACAACGAATATGAACAATCGATTTATAATCAATATCTCCATCGGCCATAAAGTAAATTGGAAAAATCGGGAGACGGTCCTTTCATTCCATATTTACATTTTAAAGACTTTCTGTTATCTTATTTTCCTCAAGGACAGTGGTCCTGGCTCTTGAATAAATTAAAATAACAGAATGTCTTCCAATTCGATTAATCGAGTTTGACGTATTACGGATTTTAAATATGTATGTAATTTCATCCTAGATGAGGCACTGTTATTATCGTTAATTCCAATTAGATTTATATTAATCACGTATTGATAGAAATTCTGACTGCCGTCTTTTATTTCTTAGCGCATTCTTCATCAGGATTGTTTTCCTACCATAACTGTAATTGAAAGCCTTCATGTTAAAACAATCAAACATAATAATACCAAAAAAAACGTGTGAATATTCTGCTAAAATATACCAAAATAAGGAACAGCACTAAACAAAGAAAAATATAGCTCAGACGTGATTTTCACGCTATTACTGCTAAAGCTGTGGCTGGAAGCAAAGGGTAGAACAAAATAATTTTCTTTTTATTCCATTTTAAGTACAACGATCGTTGCGTGTTACCAGTGCGTTATGAAAACTATACTTGACCCGTTTTTGTAACCTCTCGAGGCAACCTCCGAGCTGGTTTGATGTCTAATTATAATTCGAGGCAAACTTTTCATGTTTATTTAAACCATGGTACCTCAGCGGTCGTATGACATGAAGTAAAGTAGGTAATAGACTGTTTGTAAACATTTAAAAGGTTAAATAAGTGTCTAATTAGGAGTCGTCTCCAAACGAGATGGGCTGGTAAAAGTAGCGAGTACAGTAAAATTAATTTTTGTTTTAATCAAAGCACTCTATTTAATCGTACCAATTCTTAAACAGAACATATACCTACCAAAAATAATCACATGATCTTTTTTTTTAAGTAACACTGTCGGCTCTTTTGACAACAGATTACCAAACCGCTGTGTTGGTTTACGGAAACCATTTCGATTAAAAAAAGCCTGATCCCAAAAATCAACCAACCGACAAAAAAAAAATCACAGAACAAAAATATCCCAAACGAGATACGTTCGTTCAAAACACAATAAATTATCTCAATTCGAACGGCATACTTTACAGTCCTATTCAGCAAAATCTCCCTTGAGTAATGTGGGTCGGACCCATTTCCGCAAATAAATCCAGCTCTCAAAATAAATAACTACTCTGCCCCATCTCTAGTCCTTATAGAGGGATCTTTGTTATGCAATACGTAATGCTTAATGACGTCGTTGATAATTTGTTGGACCCGCCATGTTATTTAATTGGATCGAAGTTCGGCTTATTGTATTTATAGATTGAAACGTTAACATAGTTGGATGAATCGATAAATCTACGTAACTCATGAGAGTATTTTGTGGATAAATCCTTTGTTGTATGGCTGAATATGTTAAATATATTGGACGTGAATTAAATTAAGCGTAGTGTTCGTATTGTAAAATTACGCTTTAATTATCCCGGACATTTAGGGAAAAGTTTCAATGATTGTGATAAACGTAACTGTTCATTACGCATCGCGTTGTTGTTACGACAATAGTAGCTGAATCGGGCTCTGATTCAACAGTAAATCTTCATGAGGTAATTAAATTGGTTTGGAACCGTTTTGCTTGACAACTTTAAAAACTTATACAAATATCCAACCTACGTATATTTTTCATAGACCCTGTAAAAAAACAACTTGTGATAATTCATTGTATTCCATATATCGAACTTAATCACACGAATGGTGTTCCAATTACAGAAGGTGTTTTCAGACCTTCCATTCATAAAATATCTTGCAAAGATACTCAGATACAAAAGAAGAGAAAACATAAATAAACAATGAAGAACACAAAATTGAAAGGAAGCCGTCGACAACTTGTTCCAATATTTTTTTCTTACACACAAAACATGCTTGTTTACAGTTGTTCTGTTGTTGAACACGGTTCACTCAAGGAACCACTTGTCAACAACAACACAAAGATTTGTCTGTAATTTGGACATGACGGCGTTGTATCAAAGCTACACACCTCTTTATAATAAATTCTTTTATTTCGATTTGACTTTGTCGGTATAGGCAACTTACACTTACAATGCAATAATAATTCAAAGATAGGAACAATTATTTCGTTTAATAATACCTCTTTGGGACGATTTTGTTATTTTCTCATAAAGTATATTACAATGTTACTTCAGAGTTCCAATTCAGGGAAGGCAGGAGTGTCTTTACAGCTCCATTGTTTAAGAATCCGTAGAAGCGACAGTTCGATAGAGGGTTCTATTTCAGTAACAAAAGCAACGAAAACGGGGAATAAATCAATAGAAGACTAGACGGTAGACATGTTTGCAAAAACACGTTAGTACTTCAGCATACACGCCGGTTACGTGATATCGGTGTCGATGTGCTATCTGCGCACTTTCGCATAATGGATTCATTTGTATTCAGGTTGCTAGTGGGCACTGTAACGAACATCGAGGGAGCTGACGTTCAACGTACAATTACCAGTGTTAATATTTACCAACTGACGCCGACGACTAATTGCTGGGACTGCTGCGCTCAGTTGCGTAGACTCGTAGACCCGACAGTTGGCACTAAGCGTGGCAAGCGACCTTGCTAGTTACCTACAGCCGGATTTGACGACTGTACGAAGCAATTACTCTAATCATTCATACCGATTCGGCCCAGTATGAACGTGAGTACGATGACACTGAGCTAGTCGTTCTAAAATACAAGAGCTTCGTCTTGGTTCTGTTCTCCTAGTAGTTTCTGTTCAAATTCTAAATTGAGTTTTCTCGTAACCTAAAAACCATCGTGTGCCAGAGAGAGACAACAAATAGCAACATCAACAAGAGGTTTTCTTGAAACTTTGGCAACTGACTGTACTGTACAAAAAAAACCGTTGAAATTTATGATTCAATCACACAACTGTTTTGTTGCACAGTGAGAATGAGAATGAAAATGGGAACGAGATTAAATGTATGATTTTTTTTTAATTTTCATACATTAAATCTCGTTCCCATTAGTTTCCATTAGTTCCCATACTTCCCGTTAGTTCCCATTAGTTCCCATAGTTACCCACACGTTTTCACTTGTTTTGCACGTCTTTTGTTTTTTTATCGAAATGGAAAAGTAATGAGATGGGACTTAGTCCTTCAAAGCTTGTATTTGGTGTACACAACATTTTCTAGGTATCGTGCAGCGTCAGGTTGCTGAGTTCCTTTTAGAGTTGAACTAATAAGATGCATTGAATTTTTCAAAGGTTGCTCTGCGGGTGTTTGGCATTTCAATGTGTATATTTGGCAATGTGCATGCTTTTAACTTCAAATTATTCCTGTCAAGAAGACTTAGGCCAAATTTTCATCAAAGGGAAGACAAGCAGAACGCAGAATAAATGTGCGGGAATCGGCCAATCACATTGCTTGAAATCCATATCGTGTCGACTCTTCTGCGATTGTTTGAATCTTGCACGTCTTGATGGAAACTAACTATTTTCAACCAAAGGTGTTCGTAATGAGCAACTAAATTATATCGATTTGGAAACTCATATTCTTCTAGACATCCCAGTCAACTGCTGAATGCAGTATTTTTCCAAGAAGAAATACTCGCTCACAGAACAATCATCCAATATAATTCGGCGTCCTAAACCTGAGGATAAGCAAGGATCCAAGTCATAATCTCCATGTACACATATGTTCCGACATGCCCAAGGAATTACGAGAGGGCAGTCAACAAACTTTAAGTACCTATCGATTAGTAAGTGAAATATCTGGCAAACTTTCAGTTTATCCGGCGAACCAATAAGCGCTCGGTCATTTATCTAACTTAAACTTTACTGGATATATCGACAATTTGTAATAAACCCACTCGATTAGGTACACCATAGTTCGGAATAATTCTACATAGTTTAAATGAGTTCCATTATTTGTTGTGAAAATCATAATAATTGCACCTACTCATATAAATTTTCTCTGAAACAAAAATTGAAATTTAAAGCCAAAATATTAAAAATAATAACGTGCAGTTATCCCGAAATTATTCACGAACAATGTGCGAGAATACAATACAAAACAGCAAGCATAAGTGAAAACAAATGAAGATTTACAACTTACATTTATGGAGAACAAAACATAAACTTTGCAATTGTAATACGCATTAAACTGATTAATTTTATCAGTAAAAAGACACAACGGGTTTTTTTGTGAACGACAAGGGGAACGAAGAAAAAATTGGCTTCGTTCCAAACCGACCGTTTACAGGCCTGAGGCGACTGACAGGAAATATCATGCCTTCAATAACAGTATTGTGTATCTATTGTTTTATGATTACAGTGCATTTGTGTGTGGCTCCGCAATTACCGTAGAATTGACTCGCTCCTCCAAACGTTTTGTAATTAAACAACGCTCTTTGTTTTGAATTATTAAACATGAGCTTCACGTACTGTTTCATTCAGGTTTAGACTTTACAATGTGTTTTATTTGTATGTTTTATTTAAACTGTGCTACTGGGTTACACTGTTAGACTGTTAGACAGTACACGCTTGTTTAGTAGGACAAAATAACAGACAGTAAAGATGATAACAAATGACTGTCTAGTTTTAAAACTTTCCGAGTTCTAAAATTGAAAAGAGCAAACAACAAACACACTTTTGCAGTGATCTGATCATAAACTGATTCGCATTCTAACGTTTCCAACGAGAATGCAGATTTACATTAAACTTAAATTTACATCATAATTCCATATATAAAGGGAGATTCGCACGAGCCGAGCGGATGAAACTAGTACCGTCTGCCTCCACCAAAGCAAAACTCAAGAGTCAAAACCATCAAAATATAAAAGCAACAAAGGGACATCGACTTGACGTTTGGAGTGAACGCAAACAATATTATTTAGAGAATTAAGGTGAATATAGACCAAGGAGTGTCGAAACTAACAGACTAGTCTCTAAGAACGAAACCCGCAGTTTCGGCCGAAGTTACGAGCGTTTCCGACTCCGTATCATGGACATAACATTTGTCAGGAGCCCGAACTAAAAATTAATGTCAACTTGATTGGTCATCTTCCGAAAATTTTAGGGAATAGGTTAATTTCAAAGTATAAAGTTACTTTTGGACGGGCCCCGCTTTTTTTTAGCATGGGAAATCATCAAATAACTTCTCCCACTCTGGGCGGAGCGGGAGGGAGAATTTACTGACTAAAACCCATCCATGTTCCTTCCTCGCCCTTTATGTTCCGGGGCCACGGTATCTCTATCGAACAGTCCCGCAAGTAGCCCCCTGGTGGCGGGATACGACGCATCGGAAACTCGCAAGCAAACAGATTACTGCAGTGCAGAGTGGAGTCTGTGAAGTACCTACATGACACGACCTGGGATATTAAGGGTAAGACTGCTTGAAAATATCTATGACATCGTTTACCGGTATACCGCACGTCATATATATACCTAGGTACCTATATATTTTGGTTATGGTTGCAAATAACATTACGACTGAAACCTGCCGAGAGTTGAACAGAAGTGTACAGTTATGAGCATTGAAATGTATTCACGCAGCAACTTTTAAAAGTGATATTCTCCCGATTAAAGTTTTATGTTTTGACGGACATACAATTTTGAAAGTCATTCCATTACTAAATAGGTCAGAAGCTGTTATTTCGCCAGAAAATAGCCTTTTTTTAGATTTTTGCTAAGTGTATACATTTTGGGACCTTAGTATACCTACATCTCGCCATTGATAAGTATTCATCAACCGAGCACCAATCCCGGCTTCGTGACTGCCACTGAGAAATTCCTGATAGTGAAACCCAATAACACTTTGCACGACCTGGGAATCAAACTCAAGAGCTCATGCTCAGCAGTAGCACTTACGACCACTGCACCAACGAGACAGTCATATTAGATACTAGCGGACGTCATGCGGTTTCACCCGCGTAGTTCCCGTTCGGGGATAAAATGTAGCCTATGTTATGGTGAAAGAAAGAAAACTTAAATCAGCATCGTAGTTTTTGAGTCGATCTTTACAAACATACACACAAAAATACAATACTTTTCTCTTCATAATATTAGTGTAGATAGGTAAATATCTTGTTGTCGAGTTTTATCGGTCGAGAGCAAAACAGAATTGAGCAAGTACCACCGTTATTGTTTAGCCCGTACCCCAGCTTTGCAGGCTAAGCTAAATTGAATAAGATTCTGAATCGGCCTTATAAACGATGAAAAAAGTTTTTCCTTGAGTCAAGGTAATCATATTATTTTCGAGGAAAACGTGATATTCTGTAAAACCGAAGTATTGAGGGCACTTTTGTTTAGTAAAACGGAGTTTTAAAATTGTCAACTGACAATGCATACATTTGTACAGTTAAGGATTTTCATAGAGTTTTTAATTTACAGATTAGCTGTTACCCCCAGCCTTCGATGTATTTACCAATTCAAGGTTTTTTTTTTTCACGAAACCCCTAAACATTTATTCTAAAATAAATACAGCCTGGAATAGATCTTAGAGCATCAGCTATCTGCCAATAAGTTTCCGTCTAAACCTGTCCTGCCATTCTGAAGTTTAATCGAAGCAAACAGTGTGTAAAAAATTGATCAGAATGTGTTTTCGTTAAAAAACCGTATACATTTTCAAATGCATTCTGTAAAATTCTGTTACAATGACATTACAAACACACACCTCAATTTAATTTATTTTTAGGTATACTTAAGGATCGACTACCAGTACCTACAGTTCTTCTTCTTCTTCTCGAATCGATGACTCATATTTTGAGTTAAATCGTAATAAACAAACAAATAATCAAATCTTTTTTCTGTTTAATATTAGTTTAGACAATGGGATAAATAATTAATTACCTTGCTAATCATTTTACTGCAAATTTTATAAATGAACAGCCAAACTACACATTAAGTTACTGGAAAACCGTCTGAAAATCAGCTGTTAATAACTGTATCACCAAGGGTAAAATAAAGAGGTATAATTATTATTATCGCGAGTACTAATCCAGCTACTAAGCGTGGTCATTATGGTATTATCTGCCCTAGATCATTCTTTATAGCGGCGTACTGGCGCGGTCAACTTTATACGAGTACTATGGGGACATTCATTTGCTACCTACTGTTTAAAATGTCTGTGTCTTAATGATTAATACGTGTAGTAAAAGGTTATGTGTGTTTATTGAAAAAGTATGTTCATCAAAGCTGTCCTTAAAAATGTAAGAATACATAAAACATAACATAACATCACGCCTTTTATCCCTGAAGGATTAGGCCCGTTTCACCAGTTATGTTTAAGTCCCATGTAATAGGGCGTGACCCTATTGCCATCAATCGGCTTCAAACTAGACTTCGTGGCTGCTACTGATACATTGTTGGAAATTATCAATAACACTTGCCTTAACACGGGAATCGAACCTAGGACGTCATCCTCAGCAGTCGCGCTTGGAACCACTAGACCAACAAGATAGTCGAATTTAAGAATGGACCCGTGTTTGGACTTGGAGAGAGACCGATAGGAGAGGTACAAGTACCCCTACGTACGAACAGCCCCGCCACCCCGGCAGGCTTCGGCCCTTGCGGGCCCCTCCCCTTATGCTGACCTCTCTTTGAGGCGCGCGTGGAACACGAACGCGCCGTCGACACGGCCTGTCGTCCTTAGACGGACGGACGGCTAGCTAGCCCATAGCCAACCGTCCACAGGCCCGCATCTACGGTGGCCGGTAGCCACCACGTGGCTCCCGATGCCCGGTGCGTCTCCCGCGGCGGCTGGGAAGAGAGGCTCTCTCCCTCTCTCGTTCCGCCACCTCCTTCGCTAGCATGACTGCTTCGCAGAAGGAGGAGTACCCCTGCAATTGGACTGGCTGGTGTCCGCAACTCCGCGTCAAAGCGCGTGTTTTGCGTATGGGCTATAATCCACCACGCGGGCCCAGTGTGGGTTGGTATATGCCACATGTTTTGTTATGTTTGTGTTTTTGTACTTACGTTTTCGACTATAAGTGTAATCCAAAATTTTATCATACGTTTTTTTCCGAATAACTGCATAGACTTTATGCGGAGGCTTAGCATGTCTTTTCGCCTTTTAATTCGTATTATTTAAAGCTTTCTGTATATTTTAGACTTTTCAATATTTGTTTACTTTTGTGATGTCAGATATTGACAATGACAAGCAAGTTTTCTTTTTAATTTATTGCTGTAACTAGGAGTTGTAGGTTGTATACATTTGATGTTAGACCTTCTTTGTAACCATTTTATTCTTCTATGTTCTATAACATTATAATCATTCCTAATTGCATGATGACGGGAAGCTGAGCCTGAAAATTCAGTCTATCCTTTGTGCTGGAGCTGGTAAGAAGCTTGATGGTGCTCTGAACTATTTAATGTGGTCGCTAAGCCGGCGAGATCTAGCCCTGGCGTCATATTGAAGCCTTGACATCCTTGAAAAGCTGCTACTACTACTACTGCTGCTTCTACTACTGAGAGCCTGGACACTGTCGGCCTTGAAAAGGGATTTCCTATTACTACTGAGAACCTGGACACTGACAGCGGGTGACCCTTGACTCTCGAACCCGTTTTTGAAAGAAGTGAAGACCTGAAGTGGTGGTGGTGTCGTAATCATCATTATCATCTGCCTAGCCTTTTCCCAACTACGTTGGGGTCGGCTGTCAGTCTAACCAGATGCAGCTGCGTACCAGTATTTTACATGGAGCGACTGCCTATCTGACCTCCAGAACCCAGTTAATACTGCGAAACACGATACCACTTGGTAAGACAAAAAACGAATACTTAATGCAACATCTTTTAACAAAAGTCAGTATTTAAAACATCGGTATTTTGTTAAATCCCTCAGCTTAGTTGTTAAGTCGACCTCGAGCCTTTCTGTGAACTTCAGACACTTATCGGTACGTATTTTAATTAAATATTCTCTGAAAATTATAACGAAGCTGTGAAGAGTTACCTATACCTCTGTACTTGTAATATATTAGTCAAACATGAATAAACAGTATCTATCTATGTACAATCCCGGTGAACTAATCAGGCTTGGCTAGTAAAATAACCCACAAGCTGTGTTGAGGGACGTTGAGCTCGTTTAAAATGAAGTTGAACCCCTATATCTTGAACAATGGCAATAATTCTCTTTAATGGCATCTCATAAAACGTCTCACAAAACATTCGCCGAGGAAAGTGCGTCAAGTAAACACCTTGTATTGTTGAATTCCTTATCGCAAGAGGCAAATTAAAGCAACCGCCCTGTTCCCGCAAATGAGAACAAAACAAAACGTACAAAGACAATATTTCTCTGGAGCCCGCTGGTATTTGCGTACACATTAATTGTCCAAAATAAAGGATCTCGTAAAATTAACACCAATAACCCAAATAAAGCAGTATTTTATGTTTAACTAGCTGATGTCCGCGGCTTAAATTATACACTAAAACCTTTCTCGAGAACCATCCATCCATCAATTGGTGAAAATATCATGAAAATCGATGCAGTAGGTTTTTAGTTTATCGTGAACAGAATGATAGACAGCCAGACGCAGTGGGGGGCTTTGTTTTATAATATGAAGTGATCAGAGTAATGTGGAAATATATATATCCAATAAACATAAGCGTTCGGTTGCAGTAGGAAAAGTATTTCCAAGTAACAAATACCGCTTATCAAAATCAAAAGGCCTTTTTTTTTTTTTTTTAAGGATGGGAAATCATCAAATGACCCCCCCCCACTCTGGGCGGAGCGGGAAGGAGTGTCAGACTCTTACTGACTAAAAACCATCCATGTTCCTTCCTCGCCTTTTACGTTCCGGGGCCGCGGTATCTCTTTCGAACAGGCCCGCAACCCCGGCAGGCTTCGGCCCTTGCGGGCCCCTCTCTTTTTCCTGACATCTCTTTGAGGCGCGCGTGGAACACGAACGCGCCGTCGACACGGCCTGTCGTCGTCGTTAGACGGCCGGACGGCTAGCTAGCCCATAGCCAGCCGTCCACAGGCCCGCATCTACGGTGGCCGGTAGCCACCACGTGGCCCCCGACGCCCGTTGCGTCTCCCGCGGCGGCCGGGAAGAGAGGATCTCTCCCTCTCTCGTTCCGCCACCTCCTTCGCTAGCATGACTGCTTCGCAGAAGGAGGCGACGGCTTCCCATTCCGTCTCGCTCCGGACCATGGATTGAACCAGGGCCGGACGCGAGAAGTCGCCGCCGCCGATCGCCGCCACGAGGACACGGCGGAGCTCCGCCCACGCAGGGCAGACTTCCACCGTGTCCTCCGGTCGATCCTCGCAGTGGAGACACCCGGGCGATTCCTCCCGCCCGATTCGGTGCAGGTACCTCCCGAAACATCCGTGTCCGGTGAGGACCTGCGTCAGGCGGAAGGTGAGGACGCCGTGGCGCCTCTCCAGCCACTCCTCAAAGAGGGGACTTACCGCCACTATCGTGGCGTGCCCAAATCAAAAGGCCTGGAGTCATTCATAAACTTAGAACAAGTTACAATAATTAAAAATTTTAAAAATCCCCGACACATAGGGTGTTAATTTGAACGCATATTCCCGGATTTTGTTTTTGGCCCTTTGGTTTGATACCTATATTGAGGGAGTTGTGAAAAATAATTTAATTCACCGTTTTGTAGTAGCAGCCATCTTGGATTTGAAATTTATTATAGCGTATAGTATTCTACTAGTTAAACCCTTTCAGTTGATACCCATATTGAGGGAGTTGTTGAATAAATATGTAATCCGCCATTTTGTGGCGGCGGCCATCTTGAACTGATTATTATCAAACATAGCTATGAACACTCCGACTAATTCACTTTTCACACAAAATCAAAATCGGTTCATCCGTTCGGGAGCTACAATACCACAGACAAACACGCACATAGACACGTTAAACTTATAACACCCCTTCGTTATTGCGTCGGGGCTTAAAAATAACTAAGCCAAGTTAAAATAAACAGATTAATTTTATTATGGTAACATTAACAAAGTTCAAACATAACATGCGTATAAAAGTACGGTCAGATATTTCCAGGTAGTAGCCGGTAGAGCCTCAGGCGCCGTGTTTTGGATTGTAAAGCAAAATAACAACAGTTGCGAGCCGCTACTTTTTGCTGTGATTTTTGGAATCGACGAATAATTTAGAGACTGTTTCATAACAGAAAATTCTACACGAGTAAACGAAGTTTGTAAGTACGTAGTTCTCTCAAGCTTCATTTAAATGACAATGTTTGAATGGCTATCCTGGAAGCAATATATAATTTAACTAGCTGACCCACGCAACTTCGTCTGCGTCACATAAGAGAGAAAAACGAAAGGAAAAAAAAATCCCCGTTTTTGCAACATTTTTCATTCCTGCTCCGCTCCTAATGGCCGTAGCGTGATGTTATATAGCCTAAAGCCTTTCTCGATAACTGGACTATCCAACACAAAAATAATTTTTCAAAATGAACCAGTAGTTCCTGAGATTAGCGCGTTCAACCAAACAAACAAACTCTTCTGCTTTATAATATTAGTATAGATCAAATTCTATTCTATGTTAATAGAAGATTTTACGAAATCTCTTAAAAGGCGAGGTATTAATCCGATTAAGGCCAAAACTTCACCAGAGTGGAGATGTGTGATGTGGAAAGGAGTGGAGATGTGTAAGCTGGGGTGTATCCACTGAAGCTGGGCAGACATGTGCAAAGCGACACACCGCAGGTCTCAGCACAGCACAGCGGTCACCGCACGCCGCTAACAGCACACTGCTCACGTCTTTTCTCAACTCCGAGGCCTAAACAATTAGGAGAGAACTCCTCTTCTTTTCGCTCAACCACTTCTACTTTACTAAAGCTAAACGGAGACGAAAACTGTAAGGTCCGGCTTCCACCAGAACGGACAGGAGCGGAGGGGAAAGAGGATGTGCAAGAGTCGACCAATCACATTGGTTGAAGTCTACATCGCGTCTCTCGTCTTTCCTGTGATTTGTTGAATCTTGCAGATCTCCTATCAGCTCCGCTCCTCTCCGCTTTGGTGGAAACCGGGCCTTATTAATAATAATCTAAATGTGGTGGTCTATATTCTCCTTATTCTAGTGTCTTTTAATGTAAACCACACCTTCATTACTCAATACTCACAAGAACCTATAAATGGAATAATTTCATCCAACAAGCAATCCACAACGTATTAACAGATTAAACCTCATGAATTTATACAACATTTAGCGAGATTACTAACGCATTACCCCGCACAAACGCTTAACTATAGCTGTACGTCTATCCATGGGTAATAATCTTCCGTACGTGGACAGCGTCGCACTTAGTGCACGCGTATTTAGCCAACTAATGCACTAATACGTCCTAGAACACACTACGTTAGATAACGTGAACTGAATCAACACGCCAGGTGTGTGTGATGATATACAGGCTGAATATTAATTTGTGTACCCTGACACTGGTATGGCGTATGTATTAAGCAGATTGGAGCTTCGATAATACGGCGTTGAGCAAGACTTAGGTCACGGAGTACTCATATTTTATTGAAGCCCAATTTATAGACGGCTGGCACGCAAATTACCTAATATAGTTTAGAGCTTGGTATACTAACTGGGTACCGCTGCGTTGGTATGAAAGAGAAACTCTTATTGATTTCTGAAACATTTTGAGTAGGCTTTTCATACTGCAGAGAATGTTATAACCTACCATCAGTCTCATAACCTCCTTATATTAGATATATTTTTAATAAATTACATTTACCAAAGGCAATATTGCGTAGGTATAAGTAAGCCGATTCTCAGTTTATGTCTAGCCTACTCTAATTTTATATTTCATTAAATCCGCAATATGAAACCGCAAGTACTCCGAAAATACGTTCTGAAAATAAATAACAATACAACGACAATAACTATAAACAAGCACGGTCGGAGACGTCTCTTCTGAAAGATTTGAATAAATTGAACCAAACGAAATGAATTTAATATGAGCTATTGTTTTCTATTGTTAACCCTAATACTTCAATACGTTCTATTAAAAAAAAGAGCGATAAAAAATACTATACAGCCAATATTTCACTTAAAACTTAAAGTTGAATGGACCCGTTGTGATAAGTCTTCGAAATTGTTTGAAGAGCTCCTTCTCTGAATTTATGACATTCATTAGTCTAGTTGAATACGACACTTCTTTGAAAGACGCGAAGATGGCACTAATTGTAAGGATCCCCCAATTTGTCACAAAAATTGTTCCTCGTAATATCTCCGCTGTATGGGAACATTTATTGTAATAAAAATCACTTTTAATTTAATGTACCGGTATTAATTTAATTGCTGGCATTGTTGTTGTGTATTATATTTAATTTAATATGTAGAAGATATAAAAACTTTTTACCAAAAAATAAAACTGACTTCACACTAAAAAGTGAAAAATAACTTTAGCTTCAGAAGTCGGTGACCTTTGTTTGATCGATTTACTTAGTTTTTTTGTCACCGACTTCTGAAGCTAAAGTTATTTTTCACTTTTTTGTGTGAAGTCGGTTTAATTTTTTGAAAAATGTTTTTATTTTTCACTTTTTAGTGTGTTCGCATACGTGCTCTTAGATATAATTTTACTTTTAGCAAATTAAGTCAGATTAAAATTGCTTATTAGCCTTATTAGGCTAGATTGTAATATCAATAAAAAACCAATACAAAAAATATAAAAATGTGTTCGCATACCCTCTCACAGAGTACCGGCGTGATTTTTTGTAATGAACGAATTTGAATTGAAAAGCTCCCCTTTCTTGTAGTCGGTTAATAACGACGTTATGGTACAAGTAGATGACTCAAGTATCCGGATATCCTTTAAAAGAGTTGGGCGAGTATCGTTAATTTGCTCCTAAGAATTGAAAAGTTTGTCATGAATCCCAAAGTCAGAACCTAACCAAATTCTCACCAAACTATCCTTGACAATAAGAAAAAAGCAATAATGGAATTTAATAGGTACACCTAACTGTCAAAATCTGGGAGTATTGTACACATCTGCGTACCCCATCAGAGCATACAGGCGTAGTGTTCTGTTATGATGTTGTATAAACAATAAACATTCAAGCTATTGCAGCAATTACTGCTATGCCGTGTATTTTTGAAGAGTTCCATTGTATATCTTCGAAGATCCGCATCAGATCTTCAGCGAATTAAAATAGAACCACACGGGAAGCACCAGTTTTCAGTCCCCTTTGTACTATTTTCTGTTCCTTCCTTCTTCTCTATATTTAGTGTGTACATAAATTGTTAAATAAAAAAGAATCATCAAAATCGGTTCACCCAGTCGAAAGTTCTGAGGCAACAAACACTGTCAAAATCTGGGTGCATTGTACACATCTACGTACCCCTCAGAGCGTACAAGCGTGATGTTATGTCATAATGCTGAATAAACAATAAACTTACAAGCGATTACAGCAATCACTGTAGAGTTGCCGTACATCAAGCAACCTCCTCTTTTTGGAAGTCTGTTGAAAAGAGAATTGGATTAAAATCGTTTTATTGAGGTGAATTTGTCGGTAAACAAAAAGAGAAAAATTCGTCAATATTCAACACGCAACACCAATAAAAAATAATGTTATTACCTACGTTTTTTGCAAATCCCATTTCCAATACCAGTACAATACAATCACTGTGAAATACCATTAGTAAATAAAAAAATTAATAAAAGAAAATATACATTTTTATACGGGTTTGGAAACTTTGTCATTCCAGCCGAATGGAATTTGCCACGTGGTGTAAAGGAACCAAGAACTGCAGTGATAGATGGGCCCACATGTATGAAACGACGTTTTTCAAAACAGTACAGAACGAGAAGTAGTTTTGTCATTATTTTTCATAAATTTATGATTAAATTTGCATTTTGTCCACGCTATAGCTTCGCTGGTTGAAGAAAAAGCAAAGGGGATTCTTTGGGTTTTTCTTCAACCAGCGAAGCTGCCTGAAACAGCCTAATATGGCGCGCTGGCTGATATGCCTTGCTTTTAGCGATAAGACCGTCGATTGTGTCATCACCCCTTGTAAAATATTTTAGGAGTAGGAACTGAACCACATTGGGCTTAGCTTAGTTAATAAATATCTGCGGAAATAAAACACTTATAGAACTAAAAGCAAAAAAACACGAGTGTGAAATACACTGAATTCTAAACCTAATACCAGTGCAATAAGAGCTAAATTACGAAGAAGTGTATTGAAAAACATATTTCGACGAAATAAAACGATCCTTCAAAAATTTTTTGCACCAAAAATACATGAGGCTGGATAATTAGCGGCGTCGGCGTCGCATCTGTTGAGAAACGTCAGTAATTGTGGCCGAGTTATGGGCCTCGTTTATTTTAACTAGAGAAAACCCTGCCTTCATTTCGTTTATATTTGTTTTCAAGTTTGCTGACCCTCGAGACCTGAGTGAAGTTTTGTTTGGGCAGGTACCTTTTAGCAAATCCTTAGAGAGCTTAGGTGAAGGCAGCATCAAGGAAGGCAAATAACAGATTCTGAACAAGCTAAACCAGTGCACTTGGAAGTAGAACTACATATATACGAAACATCTCTGTACGCTAAATCTGGCCCTAAACGGCTTAGGCGCAGCCACAAAGCTGAGTTAAGGTGGGATACTCTAGGGTAACCGCGAAATTCAAATATTTTTACGGTTTTTGCAATTTTCAGGAATGACTTTGACCTTGAAAAAGTTTTTTCTAGACCTTTATAAACTAGGGGTCTAAAATCGCAAATCTCCAGCAGAATCGTAAATGAATCACGTTATTTTTTTTATTTTTTTTTAATGTTCTTTGTACCCCCTAAGTACCATAAAGTCCATTTTAAGAATTTTAATTTTCGAGATTCATTTTATGGAACAAAATTTAAAATTCTTAAAATGGACTTTATGGTAATGGTTACCAAGACCATTTTAAGAATTTGAATTTTTTAAGCGGCCATTTTAGACCCCCTGATGATTTTGATGATTAAAATTCTGTAACTACATACGTCTTACAGTCGCAAATCATATCTTAAGAGAACTCTTTTCCATGAAGTAAATAAGCTAGAACCTGTTATTACTAGCAAAAGGGCTAATAGAATTAGACCGCCTAAGATAATAATCTATTAAAATAATACTTTGTAAGAAGGCTTATAATGCAATTTGTTAACGGAACGATTTTAGCCCGAGCAGAGGATATAAATCTCAACTAATTATACGAAAGCCCCAGTCTGTCGGAGCGGATGGAACTATACATAAAACATAATACTTGGAGTTAATTAAACACGGTTTTTAAATATCTAAGTAAGCGACGAGTGCTGATATATTTCTACCAATCATTAGCTTTTAACACTTGACAGACTTGGGTTTAAATTCTACCAAACCACTTTTTGCTATATTAGAAATATAAATTCATGTAGAACGAAAATGTTTAATTTCAGAGCTAACTTTCGTAGGTATAACATATTTTAGTGAACAGCAACGCTTCGCATCCTGCTACGAATTTTGTTAACTCTCTGTGTACGTACGAAACTTTTTTATGTTCAAGATTGACTAAAACTTTGGTGCCTAGCTCCAGGTGGGATAACATACATTTGACTAATAACTAGTTATAGTAGGTACTACCAACCCGCTCTGTGTAAATATCAGTGATTAAACGCTTTAGTTGTTAATCATAATTACTGTTTACCATAATTCTGTTCCTATGTGCTAAAGACACATCAAAGGCAATGCCTATTAATGAGATCTTACTAAACTTGATTTTGTACCAAGTTTAGCAAGATCCTTACAAGTAACTTCGTTTAAATTATATATGTCACCGTAAAATTGTCGAATACGTTATATTGTAATATCTCTAGCGATATTGTAAAGTCTCGCATTATTGTCAAATGAACACACTGCTTACAACAAAACCCATTATTTTTCGTGAAATGCATGCGATGGTAGTCAACTTACGCGGTGTGGAGGGAAGGAGGGGTCCCTCTTGCCCAGTGGCACAACTCTCATGAAAAGATAATGCACCATTCCTGAGAAATACCGATTAATATAACATAACCTTAAAACACTTTATATTCCCCCTAAAAAGCGTAGTCGACGGAGCCCCGCTTCGCGGGACCCCTATTTCCGAGTGCAGGGTTTAAAGAAACCTAACTAACCTAACGGGGGGGTGCCCCAAGTCCCGATTATGGGGGCAGAGATACTTCCGTATGTTCAGTTGACAATAATTCGAGACATTACAATATCGCGAGAAAAAACACGTTATATTGTAATATAACGTGTTTGACAATTTTACGGTGACATATACATACAAATCTTCCAATATAATATGCGTATTAATTAAAGACTCCGCCCATTTTTATATTGTCCAATGACATGGAGATCACATCGGCCGTCAGCCTAACAAATCGCATCGAACGAATTAATTTAATCGCACTAATGTAAAAACACTCCTTTTTACGAGTGGTTTTCACGTCAAAGCCACGGACTACTGGCTGCCATGACGGTTGAGATAGGTCTGAAGCACCGGGCCTCGGCTCTTCTCGTTAAATTTTCACATGCACTTGACGGCTCGACCTGGCTTACGTTAATTATGAAATCTCATTTGTGTGTGAACCTACACGTTTGAGTAATGGCTCCTGAAATGAGAAGTTCGAACGTAAAAGTTTTAATTTAAATAACGACACGTAATTATGATGGAGATTGTGCTTTGATTATAATTGAAATGTTTTATAATTAACTCGGATTTATTGCTAAGATTTAACGTTGCCGGGACTTATGCGATATTAGAAGATATTTGGTTTGGAATCTCATTACCGCCTGAAGTAAAATTAACGACTACTATTTAATATTTTTGTTTCATACTCTGTAGAGCCGTCATAAGCAGGCTTTCTTTACCCACTGACCTTGGCCGCCGCCGCCGGGCATTCCGCCAGTAGTGAAAACAGAGCATTACATGGTTTTAAGCGTTTTAAAACTGACACAGATTTCTTAATAAACATTTTCCTTTTTTTCAGAGTTTTCAGGTTCTTGTTCCATTTTCCCTGTTTTATGCTTATCACGAAAAAGTATTAACAGAAACCCATTATTATTATATGAATACATCATTCAGATAAAAACTTGTTTTAAATTGTACTCGTAAACTGAACAAATAAATATTTAATCGATGTTATTTGTCTCTCTAAAAGGTATTCCAGGAAGCAATTTTCACTCTAAAAGTTCCCTGAAACGTGAACTCTCCAACTAGTTAATCACCCGACAAAAGTTAGTTTATGAATTATTTTAACTTTAACATTAACGTATTTAGAACACGTAGAACTCCAGTTTAAAATGAGACTTCAAATAAAGAACACAATTTAAAAAATAATCTCATTACATTTTAGACCCATATGCTTCGGTCTAATAATGTTAAAGAATAATAACCCTTCTCTTTGCGTTCCCCGCAGCCTTCTGAGTAGCGAAACCTTATTAGTTCTTTACATGAAAGACCTTTCAGGGTAATGCGGGCTGAATAAAAAGAGAAAACTGGCGGAGTGATAGATCGGTAAGGAAAATTTCTTTCCATTCACTCTTTGAACGTTTAGTGAACTGTTTAGAGAGCTCTTTATATTTTCGGAAAAGGTAGACGTTAAAGAGACTTAGTATAACAAAAAACTGTTTTAGGTGTCAATTTCCATACTGAAAAACTTGCCTTAGCTACTTTAAGTATCGACGAATGATAAATAAGACCTTGTGGGAATGTCATTTCACACTTTCCTAATAAAAGTGTCTTTATACTAAGCGTATGTTTTGGATTAGACGTACGATAAACGTATACGTTGAGTAAACGCTATACTCGAGCCACTCCTACGCAATGTTACTTTCGCATCAATCACTCTATACTGCTATAGTTTCTACGTGTCATCTACGCAGTATTTACACAGCGTCTACGCAGCATTTATGTGGCGTCGATGCAGCGTCAACACGACGTATATTGCTCTAGGACGTTTTTAACTAACTTTACATTTCAGTAAAATCAGGTACGTTCGCCTCATTATAATTAAAACTGTAGCACTTACATAGGTGTAAGAACATTTTATAATGAATGCTATTTATTAACGGCAGCCATTGTTCCGTTCACGCGTCACTCGGCGCTGCCCCTCTGCTAATTAATTTTTGCAAGATTAATCGATGTATCATCTAATATCGTTGTTCGTTAGGTTCACTTCGTACAGACGAACAATTGAGATTTTACAACAACATTTATGTATTAGAGCCCAGAATATCGTTTTAGTAATTAAAGCTTTTTTGATCTTGTTTGCGGGACGAATATGGCCAGATATTGCACAGGGGAAAGAGCTTTAGAAGGAAAAAGGCGACGATGGCCCAGCAGTGGGACAATCAAATACGCAAACAAAAAATTAACTGTTTACAGCGCGTTACAGCTTTTTTAGTCCTTCGATGTAATAGGTATTTGGTCAAATCAAAATTTAAAGTGTCCTAAACTACTGGACTCATTTTTAGCAACACACACTCCCCCTTATATTTCGAGATGTAAACAAAACGTCGATTGCTGGTCCCTGCTGCACAAAAGAAAACATTAAAGAACCGCGAAGATATTCCAGTTTCCGTATAAAAATTAGAGCGCTATCACTTACTGAATCCAATATTTTACCTCTTAGATGATGGCGGTATTATTTTGTATCTCGGACGTACAACTTCCTTGGACCGGGATAGCCGACCAACATGATAGATCGCCTCCTCCAACTAATTTTCCTTTCTGCGCTATGAAATTTTTCAACTTAAACGATAAGGGCGCGCCGCGATTTTATGCCCTCCTCCTATAAATATAATAATGATTTATAACACCATTTATACCGTCTGGACTAGTCAAGGGTTTTCGATATAAAATGTCGCCTTCGATACGCCAACGGTAACTTTAATTCAGAAAGTGGTAACTACTTGCGAACTCAGTCAAGGACTGAATAAAAGGCCCGGTTGGAACAAAGGCCACTTGGGAATAATAATTAATAATCGAACACAAAGGAAAGTCTTGGAATACGAAAACTGCGCAGATTTATAACAACGTTATATGTCTTTTATATTTAATGTTAGCTCACTATTATGTAGCAATCTCGGTACTTCCTTTCTAAAATGTTTCATTATCAAACTGCTGAGGGGTGGCAAAATTACTTCTGAGTTTGGATTATGAAATTACCTATCCTGTATGAACATACAGGATAGGTAATTTCATTTCAAAAGATCACGAAACGAGCTACTTATAGAACTATAAGTAGCTCGTTTCGTGATCTTTTCTGAAATATATGATTTGCAAATAGAAGCTTCAAGTCAGTTTCACAATTACGCAATTAATTTAGTATAATTAACACCGCCCTGCTCTTATAGCGGTTCTCTCAAGTCATTTGTCCTGTTCACTGTCCATCTACTCACTCCTACAGACTGCCTACTTTCAAGTGCCAAGCACTTAACGAACTCGGAATTCATGAAGTAAAATTAATATACAGTAGCTCAAAATGTGCGATGTTTTATTTTAATTGAACCCACGCGAATGAATAAAAAGTTCAACGTAGTTTGAGCCCAAAAATGTAATTTGTTTGTGAGCGCTGCCACCTCGCTATCTACCTTTTTAATAAAAAAAAATCAGCACAGTACTTTATTTTCAGTGACTGACTACCCGCAGGACGTCAGGATTTCGAAACAAGGCGTAATCTATCGTGTTGACGTGATTGCGTATTAAAAATTGTTTCACTGCAATATGTCATTTTCAACGAACATAAATTGTGGATCCAATGAAACACGTAAACGTGTGTCATTTATATGAACCTATAAATAAATTTTGGATGTGCGGATCTCGCTAAAACGTCCCTACACAAATATATAGGGGTCGCAACGCATTAATCTTCCCTTCATTTGTACAATTGTGCCGTGTACCGCAAATATTTAAAAATTCTATTAGATAGGACCTTGTTGTCAGCAGTAATAAAGTCGTAAACGGCTTGAAAGCGTTCGAATTAGAACGAAAATTTAATCTTGATGTTTCTTTAAAACGAAATAATATAAGTAGCCTTTTCAAACATCCAATGTCAAGTGTGGTTTAAATCGTATTAATAAAATGGACACCACATTTCGCAACCAAAAAAGGTGATACATAAACAGAATTATTTACGCCCAAGCGGACTAAATGCGAAATCCATCCGCAGTACTTTTGAATAAATGTTGAATTTTTTTTATGTATAAATTTCACATGCAGCAAAAATGTCAGGGCGGAAATTGTAGAGCAGTGAAATATGGCGCCCAGCTGCAACGGCTAATGAACTCGTTTCATTTTACTAATATTGTGCATCATGTCCGACACATTAAAATGCTCTCGCTTACAGACGCGGGTTAATTTGTAAATTGACGTGCGTATTTGTAAATTACTAGACCATCATGATACCGGCCGTGGATAATGTTCATACCTATTGACATTTAGATGAAGTATTCAGTGTCAGTCTTTATTTTATGTTTGTTTGCGCAACTTTAAAACGGGTGGAGTAGGATCATTAATTAGGAATTACTCTTATTTCTTTGACGTGATTCTGTAACATTTTTAATGATGTTTCTTCTTATACTCGTTGCATGAATGTAAAACCACTATACCTTAAGTGTACTTCAGTGCTCAGGTGTGCCTATAAGCCGATGTTATAAAAACTATTCCACATTTTATAGTTGAAAGACAACAAGCTAAGTTAAGAGATGAATTGATTGTTATTTATGAGAATGGTTCACAAATATATTGGTAAACAATTATCGCACTAATGGTCTCTTGTTACATTTAACCTTTACTAAGGCGTAGAGGTGCGACTACGGATGACTCAGCCTCCTACAACAATTGCTTTAGAAAGTCAACGACTTCCAACGCAAATTGTGTAGACATGACTCCAAAAAACTTCCATAAAAATGCATCTTGCCGTCTTCAATTGTCCGCTTAAAGCAATTTATATTTCTGGCGGCCTTGCTCGCGATCCTTTACTTGTATTTAAGTAGAAATGGTTTCTAAAAATCATAGTGGTTTGTACCATCGCAACCTTTTGATCTCAGTCGGAGTTCGGACACAAAAGTTCCTCCCGCCGAGTTCAACAATAGGTTTGCGGAAAGATTAATCGTCGGAAGAAACCCTCTAAGCTGGAGAAAACAATTTTTCATCTTTATCAAAACGTTGAGTGCGAACCGTTGCAATTAATGTATACTTATCTATATCGCTACGCTGCTGTTACATCGTTAGATGAATACGTCAAGATTGTCGTAAACAATTTGTGGCATTGATGTCAGCGGCTATCAGGCGACGGAATTTATTTAGAGAAAGTTGACGAAAGAATGTAAGTTATTTTTACACCCCAGTTCCACTAAAACAACGGCTTTGTATGCAAAAGGAATGTTTCCTTGTATTACCTCACAGGGCGGATAAATTTTATACTTACCTTCACGCTTGAGCTAATTTCAGCTATGTATAATTCTGTAGAACAAAATAATAATACAAAAAGTTGAATTTAATCCTTCCCCCTTTTTGAAGAAAGTCGGTTAAAAACATAGCTTGATTTTGGCGACTTCACCAAAACTTTGACTGCATTGAAAATTTACTAATGATATGCAATTATACTGGCCCATATAAATCTTTTGACGACCTGATTGGCGTAGTGGTAGTGACGCTGCCTTACGTTCTTAGGGTCCTGGGTTCGAATCCCAGTAGGAGCAAATGTTTGTGTAATGAGCACGGACATTTGTTTCCGAGTCATGGATGTTTATATGTATAATAAGTATGTATTTACAAACAAAAAAGTATATATGTAGTATATCAACTATCTAGTGTCCACGACACAAGCTTTGTTTAGTGTGGCACTAGGTGGCGCTGTGTGTTAATGTCCAGCGATATTTATTTATTTTATGAAATCTTCAGAAAATAGGACGGCGCATTCGTTACCGATTTGTCTTTATGTCCCATCATTATCAGCCTATTAATTTTCCCACTGCTGGGATACAGGGCTCGTCACTGCGAGAGGTCCTATGTAAATGTTTTATCTATAATTTTAGGTTGTAATCTATTACTAGGTATACGGATAAGTTTGGAACACCTTAAAGATTTGTAGCACGCCTTAGTCGAAGTCAGCTGATAGTTTTACGAGTGAGTCGTATCACTTTCAAGGAAACTACTACAGTCTGACCACCGCTACTAAACTACGCGGAAGGCTACCGATATCTTCAAGTTAGACCATCTAAGTTCTCACTTTACTAGCTTCTGACCGCCTGTAACAACTGCCAAAGATTATTAGCCAGAACCGACCTAAGTTCTCTTCAAATCTTGTAGAAATAATAAAATAAAATAAATAATATAAAAATAGCTTTATTGGTTCCTTACACTATTTAGACATCCATCAATTATTTACATTAATTGTTTTTAGCAACAACCATAAATGTTATACCCATTTGGCTGTTAATAATTTGCATTATTTTTTCAGTATACAGTTATTACAATAGAATTAAATATTATTTTATTTACAATTAAAATGATTTGAAATGACATATTGTATTAATTTCTTCATGCACTTGCATACTCGTATTATCATGCAAATATTTTAACTTAATGTATTGTTTTTGTAAGTCAACGAATATTGACAATATTTGACAAAGATAAAACGCATCAAAACTCGGGAGTTTGGGGCTCGTGACGTCAGAACTCACTAAGGCCCGTATTACAGAACATCGCTCAAAACTCAAGCGTTGCTTAAAACTAGTTTCAACCAATCAAATGGCTTGAATCCAGTTTTAAGTAATGCTTGAGTATTGAGCGATGTTCTGTAATTAATACGGGCCTAAGAATGATACCAAACACGCATCTCAAAATTAAAAAAGACTCTTTGTAATTTCTTTTTTGATAATGGTAAACACTTTTTTACTTAGTTAGTCTTTACAAACACTGTCTGCCTTCGTAAATATTTTTGTTTTTGTTTATTAGCTCTTTTTTATGTGTGAAAACTTTTAATTGGCCTTACTTTTTTAATCTTAATAGTGTGTAAATTTTTAGCTGTAAGTTTTCCTAAAACTGTAAAATAAAATAAACAGTGACGTATTGGGAATTTTAAAAGCGTTGTATCTTCGTCAATTTTGGTTTATGTGAGAAAAGAAAAAATATGAGTCAAATATTTTTTGATAATCCAAGTGACTGACTAATTACATTTTTTCAGTTAACCAGCCTGTTGAACCTCGTTACTCTATTTGTACACCTATCACTTAACGTTGAACCATAATTATCAGCATGCTTAGAGGTAGAGTACAAACCACATATTTTTGCTTTAGAAGTTTATTAGAGCCGCGTTTTACTAAGGAATACTAATATTTTAAAAGAAAGTATGGATGGATGTTTGTTACTCTTTCACGCAAATACTACTGAACGGATTTGGATGAAATTTGGCACAAAAAAAGTTTATAACCTGGATTAACATATAAAATACTTTTTATCCCAGTAGCAAGATCGCATGGGACAATTTTTAAACTTCATGCGGGTGAAGCCGCTGGTAGAAGCTGATATATTTTTATGTAGAAGAAGTATGATCCCATCATCTGTACATCATTTTCTCAACTGTTGGGGTCGGCTTCCAGCCTGATGCAGCTGAATACCAGTATTTTAAAAGGCGCGACTGCCTATCTGACCTCCATAACCCAGTTAATACTGGGTAATGATACCATCTTGGTAAGACTGGCTGTCAGACTTTTTGGGCCACTGACTTCCTGTAACGACTGTCAAAGATGGACAAATGACAGCCGGGACCAACAGCTTAACTTGCTTTCCGGTGCACGGAGGAAACTCTGTATGTTAGGGTGGTCACCCATCCACAGACCAACCTTAGGCGAGCACGGCTGTTATTATTTAGCCACGATTTTAACTAACTGTGTGGGGAGCCACACAGATATTTTATAACCTAGAGGTTTCATCTAGGTGGAAGATCCCAGTAGCAAGATCCTTTGAGAAAATTATCGAACTACACGCGGGCAAAACCGCGGGCGTAAGTTAGTCATGATTGCAACACGATTAAAAGGTCGATGATGATGCACCTCAAGAAGTCAGTTAGACACTCTCAACTTGAAGACTTGAATACCCCCAGGTATATGAAGCAACCGGGAAACAGACTGTCAGATAACTCACGTCACGTTGTCAGAACTTTTAATCCAATACTGTTCCATATTTAATTGAAACTGTAGGTGTGAGACGAGATCGTGACGATTTCAAAATGAGTTAAGTTACAGTTTCGCAATATAACCGCCAACTGATGCCGGGCGATAACGAACGCCAATCGGCCAGCTGTTTCGGGGTCATCCATTATTTCTACCTATTTATTACTTTAAAACTGTATCGGAAAATATGCCGAAGGGAATTTATGAACACAGCTTGTATTAAAAACTAAAAGTTATATGCGATTCTGTCATGCTTTAAGTGAAAAAAGGGGTTTGATATTTCGTCTCTTTAAAATTGACAATTTTTTTTTAAATCTCAACTTATTATCCTTCTCTATCCCTTATACCAATTCATTTAGAGTTTAAAATCAACTAAAATGATTGAATAAAAATTACAAGAAATACTGTTGTTGTTTTGACTTATGACTAGCTGGCCCACGCAACTTCGTCTGCGTCACATAAGAGAGAAAAAGCTCACAAAGGGAATAACATTTCCCCCGATTTTGTAACATTTTTCATTGCTGCTCGGCTCTTAGTGGTTCTAGCGTGATGTTATATAACCGATAGCCTTCCTCGATAAATGGACTATCCAACGCAAAAAGAATTTTTCGATTCGAGCCTGTAGTTTCTGAGATTAGCGCGTTTAACCAAACAAACAAACAAACAAACAAACTCTTCTGCTTTATAATATTAGTCTAGATTAACGTTCCATACATACTCGTATAATAATGTTATTATCATTAAAAAAAAAAACTTCTAAACCAACTTTCCGTCCAAAACGCCATTCAAGCTAGCTCAGCCTCTTATAAATAAAAACATCGACGAAACAAAATGTTGAAGTCAAAACAAACCGAGCAATTGCAAATGGCCTCAATTTATTCCTGAAACCAGGCGCAAACACTGAGCGAGCAAGTTCATCATTTACCAGCAACTAGTTTCTCTTAATTGACTATTTAAAGTTCTGAACTAAGAAAAGTAGCTACTGGAACATTTTGCGTCCTCATTTACGAGCCACAGACTACGAATATTAAAACCAATGTAAACTAAAATGCATCGAAAGAGGAAACCAAACGCAGTAATCGTAAAAATAAAAATTAATGGAAACATGAAACGAATAATTTTATGGGAACCCAAATGATCGTTTACGCGTTTATTTCTTTTTTGCCAATCGTTTGAAATATAGGTGCACGGTTTTGCGGAATACCGGTAAGTAAGTCAACAGTTTGGTAAACTCAACTCGTAATGAGTTCACCGCTTATTCGAAATAGGAATTCGTAATTTTTTTTTTATAAATCACTGGACGTTGCTGGCCTCTTCCGAAAATGAAGTAATGCCCTAAGGCACTAAATAAACGAGAGCGTCTCTTCCATTTTTAAACCTATCTATATTTTGTGCTAACGAGTCACGCCCAACTCTCCTGCCAAACGGTACTCGGTCGCAATTACGGCAATTTATTTTTCCGGAAGGACTATTTATTAAATTAACATCCATTTGCCTCCTACAAAGGTTTCTGTTATATTGGTCAAAATGAATAAGGAAAGCTCGCTATTTCATTTAATTCATTAGGTGTTATCATTCACTCCGCTTCATCTTGTTTGGTACAATGTTTTTGACCATAATTAAATCTACTTTAGTAATTAAATAAAGCGAATTATTTCTCAAAGAACTCTGGACATTTCATTTCTATAGGTAACCTTTGTATTGTGTCCACGACAAAGAAAGGGTTGGTCCCACAAACTTCTTTTGTATTCTACTGAGAATAAACTTATCGGTTTGAAATACCCAACGGGGGTGTAGTGTAATACAACTTGCAAGATGGCACAATAAAAAACTAGATAGATCAACTGTAGCTGAGTAAAATAAAGTTAACATATAAAGCGACATGTTATCAGCTGTTAAGGATATTTTGCTTTACAAAACGGTGTGATAATGTTGTATCAAGTTGGGTGAGGGGCGACCGTAACTATAGGGGGCAAACTGACCGTAATACATAGCGCGATTGTTGTAAGTTTCTTCAGAGGCAGTCGTTAAAGGGGTAGGAAGTGTAAGGAGCCGGCGACACATTGCCGTGCGATCAAAGTTCGCTGTAGGCCGACCACGCTCTCACGTTTAATTCAATTTGGAATCCCGCCAGATTTCGAATTTGCTGCCGGCGTGTCCTTTAAATAATAGAATAGCCGAGTCACATAAAAGTAAAGGTCTGCTTAACATTTTACTACCATAAAAGCCTCAACCACATAAAGGCTTTCCTTTACAAAACATTACGATACACAGTCGTATTTCTTTAGGGAATTTATCGTCGTTTGTGTTATACGCAAAAGTTTAATTAACGACTTTTGTAAATCAAATAAAACCACAATCATAAAATAATTAAATTATACTCGGTCGTCGGAGAGATAATTAGATGACCCATTTTATACGCGCCGGGACAATAACGATACCTGGAAATGAAAGAATCGCCTCTCAGTCCTTACACGTATAATGATAAAAGTATTGAGTGAGTCTCAGTTATTATCTGTTTTATTTTCTCATGTTGTAAACTAGAGTCGGCTATAACACTTTGTTACTTCTAACATTGCTCTCGCCACAACGTGCTGTGGCTTTGGGTAAACTACAATCGTTACTTTTTCTTTTTATAGAGTAGCTTATCCTGTTCAAAGGTAAGATAAAAAGAACGAGTCTTGGTTACTTACTTTGTTCGTTTATCTCTAGGTTCTCTCGCTTTTAATCGTACAATTTATAATACCAACATGTGTGTTACATTATGGTAATTTTAAACACACCAAGGGTTGACAACATGACAGTTTAATAGACATTATTTTAAACAGGCAACATTTCTAGAAACAGATGTTACTCACAAAGTGTTCCAGGTGTTCGGGCAATATCAAGTAGCAGCGTTAAACCTAGTTTGTGTGTCGGTCACGAATCACAAGATTAAGAGGGCGAGTCTCAACAAAAATAAGACTTAATTAAAAGTGGAAAACATTCTCATTTCCCGTTTCCCGACATATTTTCGCTCGGGACGTGAGAGTAAGAAATCTTGCCGAAACGGACGTTTTCTCAAACAGTACGGTTGTAGATTTCGAGTTAGTAACAAATGTTTTAACGTTTCGATACAAGTGGAAGTGCTAAATCTTAGAACGTAAATCACGCTGCAGTATAGAAGCTTCCAGCAATTTGGAGAATAAATCCGTACCTCCGTTTGTGTTCGCAACGTCAGGGAGGGTGTTGCACTTGAATAATTGAAAGATCGTCCCGCTGAGCAGCACCTGCGAGAATTCACAAATATCTGATACATTTATTTTTAACTATGGCGTTACGACAAATACCTACATACCTATTTGAACACTGTCGATGTCTGACGATATACCAGTCTGTATTAATCCCACAATAAATTCTAACACAAGACCTACAAATGATTAGGTGTGTTTTTTATTACGCATCTGAGAAATTTTATAAGATCGAATGGTAAGATTTGTTTTAGAATTTTCTTCCTTTGTTGCTTGTGGTTTTTCTTTTATCGTTCAAAATCAAAATCAAAATCAAAGCATTTATTTCAAGTAGGCCAGTTACAGGCGCTTTTGAATTGTCGAAACAAAGATGATAATTAAATGTAGCTACAGTCCCAGTCACAAGACATAAAAACTGTGAAAGTACTGTAGTTGCCCATTCCCTAGCGTAGATCTCTATGGAGAAGAACGGGCAAGAAACTCCATGGACACTCTTTTAAATCATAATGTTGTTACAAAATCTTGGTTACATCATTCCTGTTGAGATGGTGCATTATGTGAGAACAATGTAGCAAGATGTGCACGATAAAAGTGTCCATAGTTAAAACTAACAATAACAATTCAAAAATAAAATAATTAATTAAAAAATAAAAACAAAAGCCGTGGCAATCAAGAGCTGACCAGTCCCAACCGACAGCGCCCGTTCACGAACATGACGCATGTATCAGCACCATTCAACTCAACCATTTTGAAGGGAACTAAATGACCCGACACACGCGCCACCATCAGCGGGACATTTGAGTGAGCATGACATACTCTTAACCGCCAGGGCACATTCAAGTCAAAAAATAAAAACGTAGGTTTCCAGCGAATGATAGCATTCTAGTAGGTACATGGCACTCACACAATATGGGATATGAGGTTATATAATACTAAAGATATTGAATTTATACAATGCAAAGATAGTTGTACAATCTTCAGCAGCTCCAACAATACCATTTAATGCTATCCATTTATGCGCCCCTGTCCTAGTGGAGCAGGACCGGCATTGAGCCAAGCATTTTTATCAGCGATATAATCGTCCAATTTGTAATATGCTTGCTTACACAGTGTGCGTTTAATGCAAGTTTTAAATTTGGTTTCTTTTAGTTCAAGAATGCTTTGTGGAATTTTATTATAGCATTTCAAACAGTACCCCATGAAAGACGAGTCTACTTTAGCGAGTCTGAAGCCAGGCTGAACTAATTGGTCTCTATTTCTAGTACTGTAATTGTGTCTGTCACCTCTTTTACGAAAAAGATGCAGATTTTTTCTGACATACATTATGTTTTCGTAGATGTATTGACAATATACAGTCATGATGTTAATTTCCTTAAACAGTTCCCTTAGAGAATCGCGCCTACGAAGATTGTATATGGCTCTGATGGCTCTTTTCTGCAGAATAAATATAGACTCAATATCAGCAGCCCGTCCCCACAGCAAAATGCCGTAAGACATTATGCTGTGGAAGTAACTAAAATAGACTAGTCTAGCGGTATCTACATCAGTGAATTGACGGATTTTTCTAATGGCATATGCTGCTGAACTTAAGCGCCCCGCAAGAGATGTTAAATGAGAACCCCATTGAAGCCTTGAATCAAGCGTAAGCCCCAGGAAAACCGTTTTATCTACGAATTCGAGTTTCTCTTTATTCAAAATTATCTCACAATCACTACTTTTAACATTCGGTAAAGCAAATCTTATGCATTTCGTTTTTTTTTCATTTAATACCAAGTTGTTTGCTGTGAACCAATTATGGACTTCAAGTAAGGCATTATTCACGTCATTTAGATTTTGGGCTCGTCTATTTATCTTAAAAATTAAGGAAGTGTCATCGGCAAATAATACCATATTTTGAGGTTGGTTTTTCAGTAAATAGGGTAGATCATTTATATATACTAAAAAGAGGAAAGGACCCAATATTGAGCCTTGCGGAACCCCCATTTTTACTTTCAAGCCCTGTGAATTAACACCATTTATTTGAACATATTGCAGTCTATCACTTAAATAAGATTTTACCAAACTAAGTGCCAGTTTACCTAGTCCGTAATGCTCAAGTTTCAAAAGCAATGTGTCGTGATTTACACAATCAAATGCTTTGGAGAGGTCACAAAATATTCCTACAGCGTCTTGGGACTCTTCCCACGCCATGAATATGTGCTTTAATAAGGTTACACCGGCGTCAGTTGTACAACGTCCCTTGGTGAAGCCATACTGTTGATCGTGTAAGATTCTGTTGGTGTTGAAATGATTGAGCATTTGATTAAGCATTACCTTTTCGAACACCTTACTAAAAACTGGCAACACGGATACAGGTCTATAATTATTAGTATCTTTACTATCCCCGGATTTGAAAAGCGGTATGACTTTACTGTATTTCATTAAATCAGGGAAAACTCCTTGGTCTACGCACAAATTAAAAATTAAAGCTAAGTATGGAGCTATCGTCTCAAGTATGGAAGTACAAACTTTGATAGACATTCCCCATAGATCTTCGGTCAGTTTGATTTTTATTTGCCGGAAAGCTTTAATAACCGTCATCGGGTTTATATGTTTAAATTTAAATTCAGCCTGGCATCCAGATACATTCGCTTTTAATAAACTAATTGAGACTTCAGAAGAGGAATTTAGAGCCTCCGTAGTTTTAAACGGTATATCGGTAAAGAAATTTACAAATTCCTGAGCTACTTCCTGATTGGAGCTTTTAGGACCACATACTGTATCTAATGTATAGCTAGTATTACGTACTTTCTTCCTGTTAGTCTCGCTATTTATGACTTTCCAGACTGTCTTAATTTTATTTTCTGCTGTTTTAATCTTGTTGCTAATGTGCAGGGCTTTGGCAACCTTGCATGAATTTCTAAAAATTTTTGAATACTGAGCAACATAGTTGTTAAAAGTTTCAGTGTTTACATAAGGCTTAAGGCCATAAAGCTCAAATAGTGTTTCCCTACTTTTTCTGATACCTTTAGTTGCCCAATCACTAAAAATAAATTTAGGGCAAATGCTTTTAGTCTTCTTTTCAAAATTTTTATTGAATTCAGTGTGAACAATTGAAAAGAAATGATCATAGAATTGATTTATATTAATATCGTCATGGCTCATAACACTTAACTTGTTCTGTAGGGAAATATTGTACCTATTTAATTTACTCGAAGTTATAGGTCTAAATTTAATATCAACTTTTTGCAATGGTGTATTACACCTGAAAGTTACAGTTTGTCCGCTATGGTCAGATGGCAGACTATTTACTACGGCTCTATCTAAGTATTCACAATCGCAGAAAACATTATCTATACAAGTAGCAGAAGAAGGCGTGACTCGAGTGGGTTCTATAAAAACGTTAGTCAAGTCAAAAGACTTAAAAAGATTTAATAACCGACTGCTATTTGAATTATCTTCTAAAATATTGATGTTGAAGTCACCACAAATAATTGTAGATTTATTACTGGTTGTAAGTTTTGCCAGGACATCTTCCATTATTGATTCAAATAAGGAAAAGTTTTGATAGTTTGGGGGTCTGTACACACACACAATTACATGCTTATCTAGCTCAACACAAGACAGTTCGACGCAATGTTCAACCGAAAGACCTACTATGTCAGCACGTTGCTTATATTTAACACAATTTTTCAGTAATATTAGGGAACCTCCACGCAGCATAGATTTACGGTTAAAGCAGCTACCCACCATATAATTCTCATAATTAATAAGCATTTGGTAATCTTTTAACCAATGTTCAGTAAAGCAAACAATGTCAAACATACTTTTCTCTAAATACTACTAGTTGTCTAGAGGATAAAGCACAAGTACATGGACACATGGGAAATACAACTACTTGTAACTCTAGTTGTAAAACAATTACTTGCAACCGTAGCTGTTTTATTGCATAAAATATATTGTTAAACCCTCAGTAAATTTAGAACAATACATGACCATTTTAGTGTTTTAGCGTGTGACAAACTCCATTACTTTTACAAGTGAAAAATATAGATAAAATTTCGCTGATGTAAGCGCACGATGCCAAAAACACTCAATGGGCGCGGACCGTGGTTATTCGCTTTGTTTCCTGAGGCACGTTAAATCTGCTTGCATTGCTATTTGAAGGCAGACTCGCCAAACCGTCGTGTTTGCGTTCACGAGAGATTTTCGTTAAACCCAATTTGATCGAGAGTTTCTGTGCTTAAATACTTTACCCACAATAGCTGAGGATCCATTAAATTTTATAGTGTCTAAGTTACGAGCACAGTGCATAGTGTTTGCTCTAAGCAAACTACTTGCTCTCACGTCTTATGGACTTTAAGTTGAGTATCTCTATGTACCACGATATTATAGCTAAGTATACATTCTCGGAATGCATATTAATATTTTCAGGCTATTACTGAATAAACCGGTGCATTAAATTAAGTTAATACCCCTATATAAAATCAAGAAGAAGCTAAACTTATAAGTTGCAAGTCTGAAAAATGCACCACAGCTATCCAACAAAACGACCTAAAATATAACGGCAAACGGAGCGGCTCCAAAGCGAAAGCGTGAAACCGACTTTGAAATTCAAAAACGCTTTGATGTGCCGATCCAACCTCAAATTGTTGACTAAACAGACCTTCTCCGTTCACGGACATTTTTAGACGCGTTTGTGTTGATTGCGGCCGTCACCCACACAGAATTTTATTTTACACAGTGCACCCAAATGGCTGGTGTTTGCACAAAATATGAACATGAACATTCGCAGTACATAGAGATGCAAGCGGTTTACGCCGGAATAGAAAAATGTGGAGCATGTTGACCGACTGATGGCCTCGCATTTTTTTTATGGAAATGAGGTGGTTTTAACGTGAGTGGACGGAAGTGAGAACAATATTCATGTTTTCTACTATTTACTGATACTGATAGTGTACGGCTGCGTCATCCCACTGCAAGCCAAAGGCTATTATTCTGTGACCCGCCTATTAGGTACTAACTCAAAACATCATATCATCATAACTCTCTTGCCCTTATACCAATATACATATATTTTTTTATGTCTCTTCTTCCTCTAACCCAAAATATAACTGGCAAAATGTGGGTGTACTATTTGGGACACCCCTACTTACCCTTTCGAGGATTACAGGTGTGATGTTACTTAACCAAACCAACCAACAAATTCGCCAACAGAATTCAACCTTCTGAGATGTAATAATAGCGTCTATTCAAATAGTTTTCTATCAATTCAATTAGAGTCAAACTACCATAAGTTTGGCAAACAGTGATCGTCAGCCAACTCATTATTACGCGCAATTACTACTCGCAAATTGGGGTTCCGTTATGAAATAAATAAATATCGCTGGACATTAACACACAGCGCCATCTATTGCCACACAAAACATGGTTTGTGTTGTGGACACCAGATTATATAAAAAGATACTTATTATACATATTAAAATCCATGACTCGGAAACAAATGTCCATGCTCATCACACAAACATTTGCTCCTACCAAGATTCAAACTCAGGATTTTAAGAACGTAAGGCACCCTCACTACCACTACGCCATTACTTTGGGTTGGGAAATGTTTTGATAACAAAACATTCTGGCGAAAATACTTGATAAAGACAAGTCAAAAACTCATTAAACGTTGTTTGTAATGTATCGAATGGTACAATTTAAACCGTTGGCGTACCCAAGAATTTGCGTTGGAAGTTCCGAACTAACATTATACGTTGAATGAAATAGTTTAAACCGACTTTAGTTTGTTAAGCGTTTCGTGTAATAAGCTCTATTTGCTGTAATTAATTTGTAATTGTTTGTGTATTGAATGCTGGAGTGATCTGTGGTTTTGATATTGTTAAATCACTGATTGATGCGGCAATAGTGCAAATATTTAAGCTTGGTTTTAATTCATAATGATGAAATACTGACCTAGATAAATAAATGCTGTATATGTCACCGTAAAATTGTCAAACACTTTATATTATTACAATATAACGTGTTTCTCTCTAGCGATATTGTAAACTCTCGAAATATTGTCAACTGAACATACGGAAGTATCTCTGCCTCCATAATCAGGACTTAGTTAGGTTATCTAGGTTCCTTTAAACCCTGCACTCGGAAATAGGGGCCCCGCGAAGCAGGGCTCCGTCGACTACGCTTATTAGAAGAATATAAAGTGTTTTAAGGTTAGGTTATAATAATCGGTACTTCTCAGGAATGGTACATTGTCTTTCCATGAGAGTGGTACCTCTGGGCAAGGGGGACCCCTCCTTTCCTCCACACCACGTGAGTTGACTACCATCGCATGCATTTCACGAAAAATAATGCGTTTTGATGTAAGCAGTATGTTCATTCCTTATTTACAAACTGGAGTGTATAGGTATTCGTGGTAAGCCTCTTGACCTCTTCAGGGATTACCTACAAAACAGAAAGATGACTGTCAAAATTGACTCATGCCAAAGTGACGAAGAAACTGTGACATACGGCGTCCCGCAGGGTAGCGTGCTAGGACCAACACTTTTCCAAATCTACATAAATGACCTATGCACGCTGTCCCTGCATAAATCGCAGATCTTTACATATGCTGATGACACTGCGATTGTCGTTTATGGTAATACGTGGAACGACGTCAAGCGTACTGCGGAACAGTCCTTGAGGGCTGTTGGGGTGTGGCTGCGACTAAACCTTCTTACACTCAACGTAGCTAAAACTAACTTTATTCCGTTTTTTATTAATTATAAGAACAAAGCACCTCCGGATTTTGAAATTACAGCACATACATGTCTCAATCACACCCACTGCTCATGCACAACGCTTACTCGCGTCAGCCAAGCAAAGTACCTAGGTGTAGTGATTGATGACGGACTGAAATGGTACAACCAAATTGATAATATTACGTCAAAAGTCAGAAGACTTATATATATTTTCAAATCTCTGAGACTCTGTGCAGACAAACATATTCTGAAAATGGTTTACCTAGCTCTTTGTCAGTCCGTTATCACTTACTGCATCCCGGTTTGGGGAGGGGCCGCTAAAACCAAATTTATCGAGGTGGAAAGGGCCCAGAGAGCTGTGCTCAAGGTTATGCTTGGTAAACCATATAGATTTCCGACATTAAAACTATATGCTGATTGCAAGCTGCTTACAGTGAGACAGCTTTTTGTCCTCCGAGCCACACTTAGGACGCATAAACTTATTCCTCCACCAGATGGCACTAAGCGCAGAGCAAAAATGATGTTCCCAACAATAAGCCACAGGACTGCATTTGCAAGGCGCCAGTTCTACGTTGTGAGCTCTTTCATTTACAGAAACATCGCAAAAACTGCTCAATTAACTGGGTTAACTCACCACGAAGTCAAGGCTAAACTACAAAGTTGGCTTCAGGATCAGGACTATGTCCGGACAGAAGAACTACTTCACATCCGGCAGTAGCCGCGCAGTATTTCTACCCATTATTGTAATTATTTACAATCCCCACCCTTTCAGCAAGATACATAAATATTCTAACATTACAACACATATACGTACTAACATTTACAATTACAACCACACACACATTCTCACACACACTAATCTCCCCAAATGAACACGCTCACCCTCGCATACACACTTACACATCTACACACACAATTACCTACACATGCACGCTCGTAATCATACAACTTCTTTTAATAAATTCACTCCTAGTTTAATTTAGTTTAAATTTGTTAAAATAACTTTAGTTGTACTCTCAAATCTGTTTTTCTTTTTGCCAAGATTTTGTTAACACACTTTTGAGTAAAAGGTTTTTGTATCATAGTGACAGCAGAACACTGACTCCTAAGTCACAGGATCTCCTAGTTTGGGAGTCAGGGTTACTTTATCTGTATGACCTTTACTTCACTAAAATTCATGTGACCTATTTTGTAAGCAATGTTGAAGGTTTTTGTATAAATAAAGATTTTTATTTATTATTTTTATTATTTGACAATATTTCGAGATTTTACAATATCGCTAGAGATATTACAATATAACGTATTTGACAATTTTACTGTGACATATATATTACTAACATAATGAATTTATTTGTGAATGTGAATATGAAGGTACCTGAAAAGATCCTGCTATATTACAAATGCGAAAGTTTGTAAGTATGTATAGATGGATGGATGTGTGGATGTTTGTTACTCTTTCACGCAAGAACTACCTACTGAACGGATTTGGATCTAAAGCAGACAAAAATATTTCATAACCTGAATTAACACATAGGATACTTTTTATCCCGGTAATAAGATCCCATGGGTCAATTTCAAACTACACGCGGGCGAAGCCGCTGGCAGAAGTATCTGAAATAAATGAAATCGTTTGTTAAACTTAATTTTATTTTAGTTTCAGCACATAAAGTTTAACCACTGCATAAATAGTTGTGTTTATTTGGTTGGTCCCTCATCCAAATAAACACAACTATTTATACCAACTGACATGGCCCACCTGGAAGTCTCTAAAAGGCTTCAAAGTCAGGTGGGTCGCTGCAGGTACCAGCTTGGTCCGGTGAGGTATTTCGATAAAGCTGAGTGCGATTGTGGAGTGTCATCCCAAAACTTGACCCACCTCCTGACCCGCTATTTGTGGAACTGCACCAGCACTTTAAGGGATCTGTCTGAAACCACTTCCACCGCCGTGAGTTCTGGTCAAAACAAAGGAACATTCACGGTGCATACAAAGTTCGGCCCAAAAACTACAGTGCCGGCCAACGAAAAGAAGATTATTACGAACGATATGTAGATTATTATAGTGAATCAACTTAGTTCAGACAAGCCCTATTGCTTGTTACTGTAAGTACTTTATATCTTGTTAAAACCCGACTCCAGTTCCTGCGCCATTGCACTTGGTCTGCACTATACATGGTGTGCAATGTCTACTTAGTCTTCAGAAGGGAACAAAGTGTAGGCTTAGACAGGCATTTTTTTGTATCATAATTTCAGCCAAAAGAGGTCTACTGCTGGACATAGGCCTGCCCCAATTGTACCCACATTGACCGGTTCCGAGAGTCTCGCATCCAGCGGATACCCACAACCTTCACCAGGTCATAGATCCAGCTAGCGAGAGGGCTTCAAACGCCACGTCTTTCAATTCGCGGCCGCCACTCCAGAACTTCGGCCCCATCGGCCATCCGTTCTGCGAGCAATGCCATTGCCAAACCCGTTTGGCAATTCTCCGGGCTACGTCGGTAACCTTAGTACTCTTGCAAGGAAAATCCGAGCGTAACCCTCACCTTTGGGTGACATTAAGCTTTCTGATGAGGTTCATTGTGGGCGACCACGTTTCGGCCCTTTACGTAATCATTGGCAACACACACTGGTCATAGACTTTTGTCTTAAGAGACTGCGGTAAGTTTGACGTAATACTGTGCAACTTTCTCAACACTGTCTAGCCCAGGCAGATTCGACGAATGACCTCTTCCTCGAAGTTATACTGATTTAACTGAACCGGGTCTCCGATCTTGATAGGAGTAGGTGTTACATGGAATAAACAAAACCAAAGTCAAGTTGAATGCATTCAACTTGTCTTTGGTTTTGTTTATGATCATATTTAGACCCAATCTTTCAGAAACTCTACTGAGACCATCTAGCAGAGCAACAATGCTATGCACGGTGGACCTCAGTACAAACAGGTCGTACTTGGTCTGAGCCATGACCTCGGCATACTCGGCATATAAAACACCAGCTGAAGGAATGGTTGTAGAGACTTGGCGAAGTAGTCAAAAATACTCGTACTGACCTCCCCAACACTGGTGACATGTTTTTTTTCGTCGGCACTTTGGTTTTTGGGCCGACAATGAATGATCTCCTTTAATTTAATAACTATGACAATCATCGACACGAAGAAGAACTATTTACCAGAGCGATCTCAAGAAAAAGTGTGCTTAATCAGTTGCAATTTCATACACCAATGTAGACACAGTAATTATCCATAATTATACAAACAGAAAGCTTGCATTACGGCAAAAATACAAGTTTACACAGTAGGTAACCAGCTCATTTTATATATTTCATATTACGTCGGTAAAATTATGCAACGTATCTAAATAGGTATGCAAATAGGGAATTTCTTGAATAAATAACGTGACTATCCTCACGGGTTGGCTGGACGGTCGCCGGCAAACAAGTGTACAACAAAGCAGAAATGTAAACGGTATTTTATTGCGCAAGATACAGTTACAGCACTGCTCCAATGCACTGATGTTGAGCAACTAGAAGAGTTAAGAAGAGCAAGTAGGGGTGCACTTATCTTGCGGGACTGTTCGAAAGAGATACTGCGGCCCTGGTACACAAAGGTCCAAGAGGTAACACGGATGGGTTTTAGTCAGTAAAAGTCAGACCCTCCATTTCGCTCCGCCCAGAGCAGGAGGCAGGTCGTTTAATGATTTCCCACAAGAAAAAAAGGTACACTTTTGGGATTCTTTTCTTTTCCACGCTTTGGGTTCTTAGTGAGGCATTCCTAGTAAGTGTACTCATATATTTTAATCATCATCTTATCTTATCACTACATATTATAAAACAAAGTCCTCTACCGCGTTTGTCTGTCTGTTCGCGATTAACTCAAAAACTACTGCATCGATTTTCATGGCTGTTGTGGCGTAGCATGGCGGTTTCTGCCCAGATATAGACTGGCACTGAATAATGGCGGATTAATCAAAACGTTTACTAGTAATACCCAGAGGGTTAGGCAGAAGATGTACCCATAACTACACCCACATTCAGCCAGTTATATTTAAGTCTAATGTAATAAATGGCAGTGGGTAGTACACATTGCTTGGAGAACGGATGGCCGATGGGGCCGAAAAGTTTTGGAGTTGAAACCGCGAAATGGAAGACGTTGCGTTGGACCGATGACCTGGTGAAGGTTGCAATAATCCGCTGGATGCGAGTCGCACGGGACCGGTGAATGTGGCCTCACTTGGGGGAGGCCTATGTCCAGCAGTAGACGTCTTTCGACTGAAATGATGATGATGTTCCCAATGTTATGTGAGAGCTTGCAATTTTGCACTAAATCTACCTCTGGCTAGGTTTATAGATGGGCCTAAGTATCCATTTCTTCTTCTTCGTCGTCATACTCTTGTCAGAGTGGTCACGTTCGTCACATCAGGGGTGATGGCAAAGTTCAGAATCCGTCGTGGTTTTTCTTGTGCATTTGTGGAGTGGACCATTGAGTGCTGTTTTGACTTGATCGGTTTAACGCATTGGTAACTTGCCGCACGCTCTTGGCCTTTAGCCTTTTCCGGCTGCACTACAAGTCGCTCCACAGATGTGTCTTTTTAATGTGTGATGTGTCCAAAGAAAGTGAGAAAACGACATTGGACGATAGAAGAAAGATGCTGTTTGATTCGGAAGTTCTTGGAGGATTGAGACGTTGGTTCCGAACTGTGTCCAGGTTATACCAAGAATTTTCCTCTATTACTACATTTCTTAAGATGAATTTATATATGTCAATTTTCCAACTGTTACGAGTACTTCCTTGAAAATCAAATGTGTTTCATCTTCAGTAAGTACAAAAGCACAAGTGAAATTACACCTCCCTTTGATAAATAAAATTAATGAAGTATAAAGAAATGCTTACTTGATTAGGTACCTCATGATTGGATTACCCTTTGTAATCAATTCAATCGTGAACACAATCATTAGAGATAAGAGTTGAGTACTCAAGCATTTGTGAAATGAAACGATATGACATATAAGTTACGATACATACATTTCGCCAAAAAATTTAAGCTCAACATATTCGTTCTATACCTATAATACTGCCTCGTATTTCTAGTGGTTGCCAGCACACCTGCTTACCATGAGGTTTGATTCCCGGGTCGGGCATAGTGTCATTAAAGAAAGAAAGAAGAAAAAATAAAAAGCAGTTATTAGCCCGACAAGACAAAACATTAAAAAAATGTTAAATTATGATTAGCAGCTACGAGTCCGTATTTGCGCCCGGTTGATGGCATTAAGCTCGCCCCCTTTTACATGGGACTTAAACATAACTGGCGAAAAGTCCTTGTGCTATTAGGTACACCTCTGCCTAACCCTTCGGGGTATACGGTAATATAACGTAACGTAACATCACGTGTTACATTACGTTATTTATGAAATACACGCGAAACTTTGTCACCCGAACTTATTCCGAACTAATTAAGGTAAATGAATGCAAGAAATAACGAGTTCTCTGTAAGAAAACTATTACAACTTCACATACATTTACTTACACAAGGAACTTTATTAACCCTTCAGGAAAGTCATTATAAACTCTCACCTTTTTCTCGCGGCAGAATCTACACAACGCCTGTAGCTACGATCCTTACCTACTCTTTTTGCTTCGAGTCCGGAACCGTGTCTCTAATCTGACCTAACCGTAACGAAGAATTCAATACTTCTTTAAAGTTCAAGTGGGGCGGAAGTGACGTGCGCAGAGAAGGGCTAAGGCGTTAATCAGACAAAATTCGAACTATCGCGCTCGATGCGCCGGGCAACCAGATCTGGATATCCACCCGGATTTCAAGGCAGGTGTTGGCATTGATGTTTGAGTGGATCCGTCTCAGGCCATTGTGTAAACCAGCCAACGCTGGTGAAACCGTGTCTGTAATCAGAAGATTACATTCTAATTAAATCTTCTGATTTGCCTTGCGATGACGAGATGGATTTGAATTTATATGAGAGTGGAGTAAATTAAGAAAAAAGAGCGCTAAGATTAATTTGTTTTGGCATAAATTTAATTGGCATAATATTGCTAGGCATAATAGAATTTAGGAATACAATGAATAGAAAAATAACGTATCAAATTGAAGTTATTTTTAAGTATTTTAGTTTGAATTAAAAATTCATGAAAGTGTGCTACAAAAGTCAGTGACATAAGCGAATCGCTGTAAATCCGACTCCACGTAGTCTTGTCTACCCTACCCCGAGGGTATATTTTAAAATCGCGTAGGCGCGGAAGAGCTGCAGTGGTGAGCGTTTAATTCTGCGACGATAACCTTGCGAGACCGATGGAGCCCCGCAGCACCAAAGCCGTGATAGAAACCATGTTGAACACTGCATGCTTACATACTGCATGCTTGTATGCTGCATGTTGCATATTGCATGCTAGCTTGCATGCTGCATGTTGTTTACTGCATGCTTGATTGCATGCTGCATGTTGCATACTGCACATGCAAAATCTTAAGCATAAACTAAATGCTTAAGAATTTTATGCTTTATCATTAGTATGCTTAGGGAAATTATGCGTAAAGCTGTTATGAGTTAATAATATTATGCGCAAATATAATTAGGAATAACAAAAGTATGCCAAATTATATTAGGTCTTAAAATTTAATGCAAATGGATAGGTAACCTTATCGCACTCACGGTAGCTGTGCGTCTGGTAACTGGACTAGATTCTCTTTCTTATACATAATCTTGTTCGAATCATTTCGAATGGGTTTGTTTTTGTTTGCCTCATATATTGAAATCATTTCCAGCAGCTCTACATCTCGCGCCAGACTACAACATCTGGGCGATGGTCACATCACGATTGCAGCGACTTGTGTGTTTGTTTACTGGAACTAACTACACCCACACGGAGGCACTTGGAAGCGTTCGCCGGCAAACTGGTCGGCTACTTACTTAACTTGTCGCATTTCTTGCTTTTATGTATTTACTTGGCTTCATGTAGAAATTAGCTAACTTGAACTTAGCTGAGTTTAGATTGGCCATTGGAGCCTTTAATCCTGTAAGGTCACTGATTGATTATGAAAACCAGAATCATCTTGTAGCCTTTTCTCATACTATGTTGCAGTCGGCTTCCTGTTTAACCCGGATGCAGCTGAACACCTGTGTTTTATAATAAGTCCCTGCTATGAGAAGATTCGTTTTGTAAACACACATTCGGGTTCGCAACCTTTGGATCTAATTTAAAAATGACAGCGTCAGCGTGATCTTACTTCAAAATGGCCGCCCAAATGTTTACGTTCCATGATGTCAGATGCATTTCAGGACCACAAAACATTAGACGACACCGCTTTATATCGCCAAAATATAACCCGACTTATTGCTCGTTAGTTTCATATTACACGTATGATAATTTGAGTTGATTGAATCTGGGAGTATTTCTTGATGATTGAATTGTCGCTACGTATCTTGGTAGCAATTCTTTATTCACGTGGCGCGAACTATGGATGGAGTGCCTGCCTATATGACCTCATCTACTCAGGCAATTTATTGACCTATAGATTGCCCGTGTACAGACTCTGGCAAAAGACCATGAAAAATGTATTTAAACTGTTTTAATATTGCGCACTTATGTTTGTAACAATGGCCGTACATACCTTATTAATTAAAAGGAAATAACTTACCTTTACATAGGTACTGAGCGTTATGTCAATGGGAGTGAAACACTTCACGTAAAGGTCAATGTTTAAGTTAACTAATGCATGGCGGGTGCGGAAAACTTAATTAAAAAACGTCCCTCGAGTTATGAGGCTTGTCTCCATTAGCCTGCTAAGCGAGGCCAAAGGAAGTTTTCCCTTTAGGTGACCTGAAATCCAATAAGAAAAAACAGATGCGACACGCGCGTGCATCCTCGCTATAGTTTAGCGGTACATCTATAAAAAATACCCTGCGGAAAATCGACTAGTTTACGCTTGTGTTGTTCTCATTTGCGGCCTCGATCGATGCGATATGATTTGTTTTAACTAACACGCTCGATCGTCACTTGTCATTCCACAAGTCACGGTGCAGTTATTCGTGGCAAGCTCTCAACCACTTCTTTCATTTTCTTTTTCCCGCTGTCTTGTAACGCGTGTCGCATGAGCACACGCTCAAATGGCACGCGTTCGTGGCCAAGCGGTTACGCTTCGACATATCGGCGTGAAACTTCGCAAGAACTTCCCAATTCCAATTTTTTCGCAAATGTTATTTCTACAGTAAGTACATATTTCCTAGAAATAAATAACACGACAACAAAAGAAAAGAATTTAATTTAATATTTTATTCGAGCAATTTAATTGATTACCGTGGTTTCCCCGTAGTCGTTCGGTCCAGGAACGCCGTCGCCGGGAGATATTTCAAATACGCCGCATATTGAAATCCTCAAGCCATCATATCGGACTAAAATGACCCGTGACGATCCCTGCCTCTTATTACGTGAGGGTATTTTTTAAAAATGCCCGAGGAAGAATCCTAGGTGTTATTATTTCCTTTATTAAAAATTGCTGAGATTGTACGGAGTATCGATTTTTTACTTTGTAGATGACTGTGTCATTATGAAAGTACTTTAGGTACTTCGGTTGTAGCGGTATTTTGTCTTTTTTTTCAAACAGGAGGTAGATTTTGGGTCGCTTTAATTGAAGAAAGGAAATACAATGAAGGAAAACAGGAAATGATGATAAATATAAAATATGTTTAAAGAAAGGCAATCTTTAAACAGATTTTATATTTATCATGATTTCCGGTTTTCATGACTTTTAAAAATGCATTATTACTTAGTATCTGGAAACAACGCGACCGTGTTGAAATTATAGGTTATCCCTCAAAACAACATCATTTGTTTAACCTTTTCCCACCAATATGTAGAAATTGGCTACCAGTCAATTAGATGCAGCTGAATACCAGCCTCAAAACGTTTCTAAAAGTGTTTTAGATTAATACCTATATGTTTATACAATCACTTCATTACGTAATAAAGTGACATTCAAACGATTATGTATCAATTACAACATAATTATACATCACATACATCAGTTCATAGGAAATTAGTCGAAATACAAACCGCACGTTAATTAGCATAATACTGTTGCATGCTTGATATACTAATAACTGATATAACCTAATTGCGGTTGTTCTACACAAATACTTTGAAAATCATTTATCATTGCGGAATTGATTTATCATAGACGTCACGTTCACAGGCTCGAGCGATACGACGCATCACGCGACTTGCCTCAAGGAACACCCGCGCTCGTCACTTGTTACTTTCGCATGACTCTTCACAAGTCGCGTCTTGTAGCTTGTGGCCAAGAGTTTAGCGATATTTCGTACAAGATACACCACTCTGTATTTTCATAACTTTCTAATATCCTCAAGAGCTAAATGTTCTTTAGCTGCAGTATGAATAATTATCATCCAAGTGGTAACAGGGATGAAAGAAAACCCATGGTGCGTATTAGTACATTGTTGTTGCATTGTTGTTGTTTAATAAAAAGTGAAAAAGTTACTTGTTTAGTCCCGAGACGGGGTTTGGCGCCCAAGTGTAGCATGGGTGCCAATAGATCGAGGGACTAAATAAGTCTTTAACCCGAAGTAAACACTGTGCTTTTCATTACGAATACAAGAAAAAATAAAAATAAAAACACGAAATAACTCGAAAAAGCATAAAAGTCGTATTGCCGCTTTCCCGCCTGTTTTGTTTTTTTTTCTGAAGCCGGTTATTCAGCCTTTATTAAAAAAAAAGAAAAGTGAAAAGTGTTACTTTCAACCCGCTCCTCAGGCAACTTCAGACCTACTTTCCGAGTATGAGTAATGAAAGGGTAATAAATAAAAGGTAAATAGTTAGCAACTAAGGTGCCCAGACTTTGACGATTAGCCCGTCTAGAGTCTTGCGGTTGGGGCTCGGCGCTGTCGAAAACTGCCCTAGCACGAGCGGCCACTGTAAGCGTTGCGCGATGCGTAAATACGTCTATATTAAAATTTAAAAAAATACTCGTTTCGTATATAATATTTTAAGAATTTGTTCATCTATGGATGATTCTGTTTGTTACCTTGAGTTTGGGCCTCTGCGTTCATTGGTGTAATTGGTCCAGAGCTACTTCTCACCAACACTAAAAGAAAAAGTGTATCGTTTATTTCCGCATAATGTAAAACATGATCAAAACAACGTCCCCAAAAATCCGGCTACACATAGATTACAAAACGAAATATAACATTAACGAAATAAGGAAAATGTGAATATCTTGAAGAAAATATACTTACAGCAGTGTTGGTTGATGAGCATGATTAATGAAGCAGAAAGACTTTGATCGATCGCGGTTTTACCTAATAAATGTCTCAAGATTCCTTGGGGAACAACAAATCCCCGTACAACGTACAACGTACAAACTCAAACGTCCATGTAACAAGCTTGTCAACTGTACCGCAGATTATGCCACAAAATAATTACTAGCTGTTTTGTATAGGTTATTAAAATGGATTCCTTTTTATAAGCTTTTATACAGGGTGTATTTCACCTCATCACAAAGCCGTTAACCAAGCATTCTGTATATCAAACTAAGTATCTTTACGCAAAAAATATTGCTGGGAAACTACTTTTTTTTGAGGTTATAAATCATGTTTTGTGGTATAACTGAATGTAACACACTTAAAACATTGTGCGGATGGATGGATTGAATAGTACGGGGGTCGTAGAGATATTTAAAGTAAAAATCATGCGATAAAAAGTGGTATTTAAAAAAAAACTTGTCAAAATCTTGCAACTTTGACCCCCAATATCTCCGTAACAAGAAGGTTCCCAGGTATAGTGTAGAACAAAAAAATGATCAGAATGACGAGGAGAACAAATGCCTATCGTATTCGTTAAGAGGTGTTTTACACTTTATAACTTGCCTTGTTAGTTTGTTTGTTGGTCATAATCTGCCTAACCTTTTCCCAACTATGTTGCGGTTGGCTTTCAGTCCAACCGAATGTAGCTGAATATCAGTATTCTATATGGAGCGACTGCCTATCTGACCTCCACAACCAAGTTGATACTGGGTAATACGATACCACTTGATAATATACTGTTTGTTAGTGTATTTGTCAAATGTTATAACTAAATTTCAAACCAGTTCCCCCAACTCGATTAAGTTGAAAGTTTGCTCACACTTTTGGTGGTTCTGGAGACAATACTTAATTCTGCACCCAGGATTGTCTTATCACTAGGGAACTCCTCAACGGATTATAGTGCCGACACGAAACGTTGTATGCGCGTTAAATGATGGACAAAGAAGATTTTTATCACGACCTCTTTTGTTGATGAGTTGAAAATTATCTATATACTTATAATAAATCTGTAGAGAGGTCAATTCTGTACATGAAATATATTTACAAAATAACTATCGGGGGGTGATTAGTGATCGATACTGATGCCAAAAATGCAATCAGTAAAATTTTTGTCTGTCTGTCTGTCTGTCTGTCTGTATGTTATTTATAGAAAAAAAAACTACTCGACGGATTTTAACGAAACTTGGTACAATTATTCTACATACTCCTGAGCAGGTAATAGTATACTTTTCATCACGCTACCATTAATAGGAGCAGAGCAGTGAAAGGAAATGTTGGGAAAACGGGAGAAGTTACTTGGTTTTTTTAGCTTCCGTCGCGTGTGCAGCCTTAATGGTTAAAGCTACATAGAAATCATGTATAACGGAAATATTCCACATAAAATTATATAAAAAATATCCCAAGACAGCATATGTCTATCTTTTATAGTTGACTCACAATAACACGTGTAACTCCCGATAGCTTAGCAGTTCGGAGATTTGTTATTATTATATTTGTTTACTCTTACGTTTATAATATTCTCACTCAACCCCAATTAAAAAAAATAACATCAGTTATTCTTCGAACTCCTGGGCAGGTTATAGTATACTTTTCATCACACTACAATGAATAGGAGCAGAGCAGTGTAAGGAAATGTTGGGAAAACGGGAGAAATTACTTGATTTTTTAAGCTTCCGTCGCGTGGATGTATGTTTGTTACTCTTTCACGAAAAAACTACTGAACGGATTTGGATGAAATTTTGCACACAGATGGTTTATAACCTGGATTAACACATAGGATACTTTTTATCCCGGTAGTAAGATCCCATGGGACAATTTTGAAACTTCACGCGGGTGAAGCCGCTGGCAGAAGCTAGTCAATAATAAAAGAAGGTCGTGTGTCAAAAGCTTATTGGTTTTTGTGGACAGTATGTAATAATAACACACACAGCTAATACAATTACATATACTCTCGAGCACTAAATTCCGACTTACTACTCGTAACTTCTGCCCGCAACTTCTCTCGCATGAAATTTCGTGTTTAAATAATGTAGATTATCGTCTGTAAAAGATTTTTTTTAATTAGACGAGTAATTACAATGATTACCTTCTACAAAGCTAAACTCTTTATTATATTAGTGAAGAATTAAAATAAATTAATGATTAATCAAATGAATTATAATTACTATGTAAGTGATTAGTCTGTGTTTAATAAATAACATTGTTTGCTATTAAAAATGTACAAAACAATGTAATTTTTAGGAAACAGTAATATATTCGTGAAGAATTACAATCTATAAAACGTTTAAAAAGTTAATCGTTATTTCTATCTAAACAAAGAAACTAGGCTTCTGTCACTTTTGTAGAACAATTACTAGATCATAACCATGCGCCTGACATACAATCAAGCATTTCCGTCACCATAATTTAATCCACTGTATAACGTATGCACCAGGAATGGCCGATTGCTCGCGTTAATACGTCCTACGGTCTCCATTAAGCTCACGTCAAATGAGCAATTAATTAGAAATTTCAATCACGTTCAATTAATAACCATAATTATTATATTATAGTCTTATTATATTAATACTGTCTCATAGAAATTGAGTAGGTGTGAGCATTGGTTCTGGTGATAATACTCTTTCTGTAGCACTCCATAACTTTAATATATGTACCCAATATACATATTACTGAGTCTTTTCAGACGTTATGGGTACAGGCCGCTAATATCTAAATATCAATTTTATAGTTCGAAATTATTTCAAATATTTAGCCACCCAATATCACTTATTTGAATTATGATGTTAGAAAGTATTCATAATCTTTCTTATTTTTTATAGGACTGCGCGATATTGAACTTACACCTTTAAACCTAGTACTCTAATAGAATATAGTTTGAAAGAAAAAACATGCTGTGCCGCAAATAAATTGGTGTAAGGACAGAACAAACAATAATAACCACAAAATATGTTATTGGGTAGGTTATTATGTGTTGGCGCGTTTACGCCTTGTGCTCAATTACAAGAGCAGAGAATAGAATAGAAGAGAGAAATTAAATACAGTGGACTGTTCGATCTGGTGTAATCCAGGATACAAGTGGTTTACAAAGTAGTTTCTTCGTCGTGGTAAAATTTAGAAGTGAGGCGGCGGTCGGCGCGCGCGTCCGCGCTCCCGCCCGCGCCGCCCGCGCGCCCTTCAGCCGCCGCTGTCGCCCGATGCTGCTGCCGCCACCCGCGCGCCTCCTCAGCCACCGCGCGCCTCCAGGCGCGAGTAGGCATGCCGTGCATAGACATGCTCCCCGGGTTGAAGTGGACTTCAAAGAGGAAGCGGGCAGATAGTGTTGCAGCCGCGCCGAATCGTCCCTCTCTTCGTCTTCAGATCTGCGACCCTCGTGATGCCGTCGCTGCCGGGGTACACCTGCACGACGCGTCCCAGCAACCAGCAGAGCGGTGGGAGCGCCTTGTCCTTTACAAGAACGAGTGAGCCTATTTGGCATACGAAAATGAAAGATGCATTAATACGACAAAGTAAATGAAATACGCTATGAACCAACTCAATAGGGCAATGAATCGGTAACTAATAGAAAGAGTAGCGTTATAAAAACTATAAACTGGAAATTATTAATAGGAAATAGACAGATAAAAGGAATAATTGGAACGATCTCACGAATATCCGAGTCCTTATCCACGATCCCAGTTGCGACTTCAAATCTTCAACCGTAGGCGACGATGATTCTGCTTTTTTCAACGAAGCGACGCGGGGTCAATGTCCACCAACGTCTGTTGTCTTGTATTCTCGGAAACGCCAAATCACGCTGTGATGTTCAACTTGCGAAGGACCATATGTTGGCGCGTTTACGCCTTGTGCTCAATTACAAGAGCAGAGAATAGAATAGAAGAGAGAAATAAAATACAGTGGACTGTTCGATCTGGTGTAATCCAGGATACAAGTTTCTTCGTCGTGGTAAAATTTAGAAGTGAGGCGGCGGTCGGCGCGCGCGTCCGCGCTCCCGCCCGCGCCGCCCGCGCGCCCTTCAGCCCCCGCTGTCGCCCGATGCTGCTGCCGCCACCCGCGCGCCTCCTCAGCCACCGCGCGCCTCCAGGCACGAGTAGGCATGCCGTGCAAAGACATATGTATGTCACCGTGAAATTGTCAAACACGTTATGTTGTAATCTCTCTAGCGATATTGTAAACTCTCGAAATATTGTCAAACGAACATACTGCTTACAATAAAACGCATTATTTTTGGTGGAATGCATGCGATGGTAATCTACTCGTGGTGCGGAGGGAAGGATCCCCTTGCCCAGTGGTACCACTCTCATGAAATGTAAAAAAAAATGTCCCATTCCTGAGAAATACCGATTAATATAAACTAAGCTTAAAACACTTTATATTCTCCTAAAAAGCGTAGTCGACGTATTTCAAACATAATTGAAATAACCAATATCTTAAAAAAAAACAATAGATTAATCGTTCGTTAGTGCAATTGATTTTAGTTGAATCAAAATTAGGTAAGTTAAACGGTAGGTGAGTCGTCCAATATGCGTTATGAACATATGTGAATCAACCGTAGTTATAATGAAATTAGTTGAGATGAACTTAGGTATTATGATACGTAACCATACTGATGCATTGGTTATTGATATCGATAAAACTTACATGCGCACTACCCCATCTCTAGAGTATTATTTTTGACATTCGGTCAGCCAATCAGAGCGTAGTGAACGCAGATGTGAGTAGCTGTCAGTTGGCGGAATTGTTTTCAAACAAAATAATTAATATTTCTACTCTATCGGTTATATGCTCGATGGGGCAGAGATACTTCCGATTTGCAATATCGCTAGAGAGAAACACGTTATATTGTAATATAATGTGTTTGACAATTTTACGGTGACATATACATTTCTATTTGAACCCAATGATATATAAAACTATAGATACGTTGCCCGCCCTCTGTAGTGGCAACATGAATGCAAGGCAATTGCCGGACTGTCATTTAGTCGCGTACCAACCAGTGCTGCGGCAGTACGTCACATTAAAATAACTTCAGTGTATAACTTCCTCAAACAACGAAAAAAAAATGCCGTCCTGTGTTTTAAGGATATGTAAAAACTATACTTTAACTGTGAAAGATAGAAAAATATCATTTCATGCGTAAGTATCAAGAAAAATATATTTTATTTTATTTCTTTCGATGCCTTCTAATGGCGGCTGGCGCCTGAGGTAAGTCACGTGCCGTTAAGGCAAAATGACAACGGAATTAAAGAAATATATTTATCTCTCTCTAACAACAAAAATTCTGTAGATGACGTTTAATTTTCTTTCCCTTTCTTCGTGCGTCTGTAGCTATCTAGCTACCGACATTTATGATTTAGGCGGTTTTTGACAGCCGTGATGTTCATGCATGACGCGTCTATTTATAATACGTCATTGTTTGAACCCCTGACTCTTGAGATAGGTGAGATGTGTTACGTGTTACAGGAATCAGTGTTTTCACCAGTGTTTGGAACTATAAGTTAGGTATGCAAAATTAAAACACCTTAAAATTAGAACTGAATGCATGCATGCTTTTAGTGCGCTTTAATGATGATGACTTTATTGCTAAGAAGAAGTAAATCATGCTTTTCAGCCTAAGCGAGTCCTTTTAACCTCATTACAAGGTCACTGCGACTGATTAGTTCACGATAATGAACATAAGACGCAACAATGAAGCTATTAAACGCACACAATTTCTCATCGCCTTGCATGCATTGATTCTCAATTACGCTGCCCTAGCCAACTCAAATAGCGGTTAAGTGCAGACATGTCTCAAACAGTTGTGTTTAACAGCTTTGAGTTTCTCGATTATTAAATGTTAAACGCTTGTCATAGCCAGTGTAATATTTAATGTTTGTTGTTTTTTTTTTCACGTTTGTCTGGCAGTTTGAGTACTGTAAGGAACCTACCCAAAGGTCCTTTCTTTGGTACTGTTCGTCATGTTGTTGAGCTCTTTGAGTTGTAAGTCGAGCTACACGATAACTGACAAATCCTTGCACTGACTGGACTGGACCACTCAAATGTATGTGGTTCAAAAGAGCATCCCGGACACTAATCTGCATAGTTCTCATGTGAGTTAGCCAGATTTTCTGGACTTTAAAAGAGACTTATGACCTCTGAGATTGCTTCGGTTGTTTCTTCTCAGAGTAGTCAGATTGAAACACCGGCCCGATCTAGTTTAAAAGTGTTTTTAAACCTATTTTTACAATTCACCTCATATAACAAATCAACAGTTAACAAAAACTTATTCTGGGATTCGTGATATTTACAATTGTGATTTTGATTTGCTATTGTAAACGAAGACCTGCTATAATATAGTTTTAGGTCAATATTGTAGTGATTGTTTGTATTTCGTATTGTAAGACAATATTGTTGTTTTGGAAATCCCCAAGCTAAAGGTGTTATTTGCAACTAATAAAATCGAATTAGGCGATGAAAAGAAAAGTGAGATCAGTCAGGTGAACTTCAAAGCATCTATACTATAGATGAAGCTTAGTCATCTTAGTTATTTTTGATCACAAAATTATTTGTCCATGTATGTACGTATATCTTACGGGTATGCTAAGAGAAGAAGTCAACTTAGGTTTATCTGGGATAACCAAGGTTTGAGTAAGGTCGAAAAAATCACCAAAATAAATTTAAATAAAAAAGGTTAGCCTTCGTTTTACTAATGATTTGATGCAACCAACTTTTATTTGGCGCTCGCCAGTCACTGCCGCAACAACACTCGCTACGGTCGCGTGCGTTTGTTCATGGTTCTGACCAAAACAAACTAAAGGTCGTAGCACACTTATCAACTCTGGAAGAGATCGTCACCGCCTCGCCTTTCCCTTTGGCGTCAAACAAGCGTCCACGTAACATAACCACGTAACGTAAGCGGATCAGAAGCTACGGTATGTCGACTCAGCTACAGTCTCGCCGACCGCTGGTTGAGGGCTAGGCGGCACTAGTTCAATCATTTTGTATCCGAACTTTAAGAGCGGGCCTAAAGCAAAATCTTCAATCTTAGATTAGATTTTTAGAGTAGTAAATCATGTTCAAATTAGAAAAAAAAAATATGTCAGGAAACTTCATTATAAATGTGAGGGTTGGGTCTGAGCAAAAACATAATAGGATAAAATTTTCTCGATAGAAAATCGTCACAAAGTTACCTCTAATTTTCAAGAATTTTGGTTTGTATTCTATTTTGGTGCATATTACTAAACCATAAACTACATAAATATTATCACTCATGTGTAACCTAGGGCTGACTCTGAGAAAATTTTCAAAATATTTTCTATTTTAAGAGATAATAGACCCGAAAGAATTTGGCGCTTACTACATTTTTAATCCGCGAAATGCGCCGTCTTCCGTCTCGCGGGACGCGAGCTTGAGATATCAGTTTGTTTCACCGATCAGTAGCCCTCGCTCTGTTGAGACGGGCAGTCTATGTCACTTTGCTCCGCGCCCAGCCGCCCTTATTATTTTCATAATATTACTAATTTTTTGTTGAGTAACATGGCTAACAAGAAAAATACAGCAACAAAACGGAAGAAGCGAGAAGTAAAGCAGTTGAACACTCAATTTATGGCTGATTGCCGTTGTCGAAAGTACTTATGTATTTTTTACGTGCCTAAGCGCATAGTAAACTCAAAATAAACGGATAATTGATTTGAAATTATGATAATTACATACAACGTTGGATGCGAGTCGCCGTTGACCGGTCAATGTGACGACACTTGGGGGAGGCCTATGTCCAGCAGTGGACGTCTTTCGGCTGATACAACCCGTACGAATTAACCGTTATGTAGGTATATTATTTATTATAAATTAATAAAATAATGGTAGTTATTATTTAAAGGGATTCGTTTTATTACTTGTAGATACGTTACGCACGCGGTACGTTATGTGTTATTATTACGTGAAAGTAGTGGGTGGGTAGTAGGTAGGTAGAAGGTAGATAGTAGATAGGTAGAAGGTAGGTAGTAGATAGGTAGTAGGTAGGTCGGGTCGACTAGTAAAGATTTAAAATAGACTAGGGCCCTAAAATGGCCGCTTTAGCAGAATGACGTTAAAAAAATATGAATCACGTTAAAAAATATAAAAAGTAATGTGATTCCGAATACTCGCTTGTTTCCGGTATTAGTTCCCAGAAAATAATGCAAATCGAGTGATCGAGTTTGTTGATGGTTCTGTCGGGAGTACCATCGAGGTCGAAAAGAATTTGAATAGTGACCAAAATGTTTCACTGGAGAAGTACGTTTATCTTTTCCTACTACCGAAATCTTACATACTTTACGTGTGCACCTAGGATTTCATAAAGAATTATGAATACCTATTTACAATACTCTGGCCACATTCCGGCTAAGTATTTTTTTACGTTTCCAGTATAACGTGGCCTCACCATGTATATACTTTATGTACAATGAGAGATCTGCATAAACTGGTTTTGTATAGCTTGACCACTTGTCGTGCTTACCAAAGTCATAGTATAAACAGGAGCAGTAGTGGATCTACAGCTCAATCCGCATTATAATTACCTACCGTACTTGCCTGTCTCGGGGTTGTCACTTTTAGCTATATTTAAATTCAGTGCCTATAAATGTGTTGTCTGGTTTTCATTGAGATCTACAGCATATTCTTTTTACTCTCTTATTTTAAAATTTAGAGGGGCGGGGGACATTTTGGATGGATCTAACTTTCAAACGATTGTAACGCATTGAAAACATTGTTCTGATGAACTATGTCTCCTAAACTATTATCAAAAAAATATTATACAACAAAGACTGTGAAATTTACGATGAACACTGCAGTGTTTACTATTTGTTTTATCTTATATTTCCTAAACTACTGGACCGATTTACATGATTTATGCATGGATATCGGTTTTAAGCCAAGTCCAATGTTTTTACACTAATTTCATTGTCATATCTTAATTAACAAAAAATCACCTTTTTAAGTTACGTGAATATGTGACACAACACTCTAAATTACTTTTTTCTTGGTCTTATTGGACTTTAAAATTGTGATGGTGCTAATTCATCATAATACTATATGATGATTCCAATAAGTTACCATCAAAAAAATACTTATTTACGACATAAAATTATTATCACAAGTTTTCAAAACACAAAATTTTGATTAAAAACTAAAACGACTCACGATGCCTTTTACGTATGGCCATTACTTGCACCATTGCTTGCACCCTGGTGTGGAGAAAATGTCTCGTCGCCGACACCGTCAGTAAGTATTGGAAAATAATGGACACATACTTTTTTGGTTTTGTAAATCAATGGTCAATACCCACTAAGAATTAAACGCAGCAAAACTCGGGAGTGGGGGCTCGTGACGTCAGAACTCATTCAAAATTATACTAAGGCGTCACCTTCGTAAATTTTGGTTTGTGTAACAAAAGAAAAAATACGGGTTAACTATTTGTTAGTAATCTAACTGACGGACCACCTAATTAGATGTCTTTTGTCGTCTACCCTATTCGTCAATCATTTTAAATTACGTATTTTATAACTTTAAGTAGGGATTGAGTTACTATACCTACCTAAAATACTGAGAAATCGGCATAACTCAACGTAAACAAAGTCAAAGAATCTATTGTCAGATCAAGTACCTAACATTCTAGTGGGAAAAAAGACCTGCTTACTTCGTCTGTCTAATAGAAGACTAATACAACATGAAAATAACTAGGTATCTCAGCATCAATAATAAATTATGTGCTAGAATAAGCGACTTGCTAACCTTTCCTGTTATTTTTAGACACCCATACACACAGCAATAGGTTCTCCTGCGATAATCACCCAGTTTTCATTTATTTACGTATGCCTTTAAGCCGTGACGCGCGAACTTTGTGCGGTGTGCAAGCCTCGACTGGCGGCAGTAAGACACGGGTCGAGATTTTGTTAGAGTGTGCGTGCGGCGACGTAAAGATAGTATGACACATACAAGCCGCGCGCGGTGCGTTTATATGAAGATATCCTACTTGTCTTTTTTATACTATGCCAAAGTTATTTTGTTAACCCCCGACGCAAAGACGACGGGGTGGTATAAGTTTGACGTGTCTTTGTGTGTGTGTGTCTGTCTGTGGCATCGTAGCATCCGAACGGATGAAACTATTTTAATTTTATATTTTATTAGAAAGGTGAATTAGTCATGCGTCATGTTCGTGAACGGGCGCTGTCAATTGAGACTGGTCAACTCTCAGCTGCCACGGTTAATTTGAATTTATTAATTTTTTTAAGTTGATTTAATCTTTTCTCTGGACGCTCTTAATGTGCACGTCTTTCTACATCGTTCTCACATATATGTATAATCACAACATGAATGATGTAACCAAGATTTTGTAACAATACTTTGATTGAAAAGAGTGTCCATGGAGTTTCTTGCCCGTTCTTCTCCATAGAGATCTACGCTAGGGAATGGGCAACTGCAGTACTTTCTCAAGTTATTATGCCTTGTGACTGTGACTGTAGCTTTGATTTAGTTTTGTATTTTTGACATTCAAAAGTGCCGTAATGGTCTAATTGAAATAAATGATTTGAGTTTGAGTTTGAGTCGGGAGTGTTCTTAGCTATGTTTGATGAAAAATTGGTCCAAGATGGCCGCTGACACAAAACTACGGATTACTTACATATTCTTTTTTTCAATTCCCTCGATATGGGTATCAAATGAAAGGGCGTGACTAGTAGAATACCTTCTATGATAAATTTACAATCCAAGATAGCCGCCACCATAATTTTTTTTCAATATGGGTATCAATTTATCAAATGAAAGATTTTGACTATAAACCTACAATAATGACTATATTCAAAGGGAATAAGGAATATTAACGAAATGAGACAGGGAAAGTGGAGTGATGCCTGGTTCCCAGAATTTAACTGTAATCAATTATTTTCTATTTGACTTTTATTACATTATGTGTCGGAAGGTTTTTAAATTTTAATTTAATTTTACTTGTTCGTATTATTTTATATTAATATTTTCACACAATAATAGAAACGAAAACTTTCAGGGTTTCCCCCATACTTATAACTGAAACTCATTTTTTTTAAACCCATACTTGGGGTATCTATGGATAGGTCTTTAAAAATGATATTGAGTTTTTTTTATGTTTTTTTCTAGAGACACTTCCAAAGTGGTAAAATGTGTGTACCCTCCCTGTAACTTTTAAAACAAGAGAATGATAAAACTAAAAAATATATAATGATGTACATTACCATGTAAACTTCCACCGAAAAGTGGTTTGAACGGCATCTAGTAAGTATTTTTTTAATACATCATAAACCGTTTACCGTATTAATTACCGTAATCAATTCATTTTTGAGTGACTGTTTCAACCCTTCATGGGCGAGTTCGACTCGCACTTGGTCGTTTTTTTTTTTATTAAATCGTAAAATATACATATAATATTTGCTTTCATGTTTTTATGTAAACAGGTGCTTGACATTCTTGAAGGTATGTATTCAATTATTGCACCTGTATGTCCAAGAAAATAGCCTCATGTAAATGAAGCTTCAGTGTTGTGAATAAAACTAATAAACAAATATTAATATGAAACGAATGATATGAATATTATACGATATTTCTTATTTGTAGCAAAATTAAAAATCAATTTAGGGTTCTGATTATAGAATCGAATGTATACCTGCAACGTTTGTTTTTATTACGTATTCCGGAATTGATCATTTTTTTAACTTTCTGACTACAGAATCAAATGCTAACTAATGTCGAAAAGTAGATTACCAAAATGGCGTAACAAACGTCAAGATACCCCCGGTTTGCCGAAAAAAAAATTACCACCTATTTAAGAAGTCGCTTCCAACCATTGTATCCTATTAATAATGCATTCCGATGTCTACAATTCCGATATCTTATATTAAGAAAACTAAGATGAAATAGAATACTTACCTACTCAAAAAAATTATTTAACGACATAGGTACAAACAACATGGGAATGCATTGAAGGTGTTAAATTTACTAAAAAAAAAATAAGATTAGAAAGTGTTTTCATCTATCTATGTTGCATATACTCAGCTCAATGACTTCAAGTACGCGTACGAGTTCGGTCCCGCGTGTCGCGCATCGTGGCGCCGCCCGTGTTTGATAAACGCACTAATGCGGGTGTGGCGAGACGCGCGGGGGAAATCAGAATTTTTCCTGGCGTTAGGCCCGCTCTTAAGTGTAGCGCACGGCGTGGACGAAGAGACGTAAGCTAGGGTACGGAGGGCCGTAAGCTAGGGTGCTGAGAGCTGTAAGCTAGGGTACGGAGAGCCGTAAGCTAGAACCGTAACCGCGGCAACTGCAAGTCGACCACGCAACATTCGTGAGCTTGTCCCGAGATTCCGATTAGTGTGCGTTGCAGTGTGGAGTTTTGATACAAATAATTCTGAACGGCTCGAGTAAATACGGTGACGATCCCTTTCCGAGTTGATACGTGGGCCTTAACAATAAAACATGCGTAGCAGTCTTTCGGGGAAGTGAAAACTAGTAGACGATCCGCTACGGCTGCGAGTGCTCCAAAAAGTGCACGTGGCTATCACGCGAGCTCCATAATTTTTGTTTACTCAAAAAGTGCTCACCGCGCCTGAAGAAGTTCTTAGTTCAAAAAGACACACCTACGTTTAACCGGTTAGACCTAGGTGTAGCCGTACTTCGGCTTTTAGCCACAGAATAGTTACTTTCCGAACTTTACCGAACCAACTCGGATAATCTTAAGTTAACGCATGTAAACCAAGTTTTACTTCTTCTTCTAGCATTACCCGTAACATACACGTACTCGGTGCAGACAGGTCGAGATATACCAAACTAGCAAACTTTACATGACTTCACTCGCGTAGTTCCGGTTCCCGTTTGAGTACGGAGATACAATAAATATAGCCTATGTTACTCGCTGACAATCTAGCTATCCATTGCTAAAAGAATTGTTCAAATCGGCCCAGTAGTTTTTAAGTTTATTCGTTACATACAAAAATTAAAAATACAACTCTTCCCTCTTTATAATATACTAGCGGACGTCACGCGGTTTCACCCGCGTAATTCCCGTTCCCGTGGGAGTACGGGGATAAAATATATCCTATGTTACGCGTGGATAATGTAGCTTTCGAATGGTGAAAGAATTTTTAAAAACGGTCCAGTAGTTTTTAAGCCTATTCATTACAACCAAACAAACAAACAAACAAAGTTTTCCTCTTTATAATATTAGTGTAGACTAGCGGACTTCACGCGGTTTCACCCGCGTTGTCCCTGTTCCCGTGGGAGTACGGGGATAAAATTTAGCCTATGTTACTCGTGCATAATGTAGCTTTCGAATGGTGAAATATTTTTTAAAAATGGTCCAGTAGTTTTTAAGCCTATTCATTACAACTAAACAAACAAAGTTTTCCTCTTTATAATATTAGGGTAGATTAGTATTAGTATAGATGTACAGACGCCAACACATCAAACTACTACAATCAGTCATCTTTGATAGATTTTCAACTTTATCGCTTACTAAAGCATTATAGGTTCAAAGTTGATTGGGATGTCTTGCCGCCAGGCTCTGTGGAATCAGACCGACCCGAACACACGTGTAACATTAGCTGCCCGTCTAATCAAATATCCTACTTTACAAATCAATATGTTCACAACATTGATCCTTCCAGGAACTAGGATAAGGTCTCCCACTTACTGAGCTTATCATTACACCTATATTCTCCCGCGCGCGTCTGCGCCGGCGTCTATGTTCGTCAGTGTTGCCAGTTATGGCACAGATTGGCGAACAGTATAATAATAATAATAATAATAATCTTTATTTCAAAAAGCCAAATACAGTTTGTCCATCTCAAACAAAACAGAAAAGAAAAAACGTTATAATATGAAGTACAACACTATGCTAATTTGAGATAGAGTGAACGACTGTGTCTGTGCTAGTATAAACTGTGTTACAGACACAGGCGCCTTCCTCTTACAGTTCATTGATAATTTGCTGCACTTTTTAGGAGTTTCTGTGACCATAGAAACTTAGTTTGACAAAAGTACTTAACACTAAATCACTTATTAAAATTTGTGTAAGGAAGAAATGTATGTGTGGAGTGAGTATGTGTCGTGCGGGTATGTGTGGTGTGGGTGTATGAGTGGGTGTGTGTGTTTAGTTGTGTGTTTCGTTTGCGTTTCAGTGTAGGATAGATAAAGAAGGAGCAATTTAAATCTGTGTTTAGATGTGTTAGTAAGATTTTTTTGTAAAGAGTTGTTCAGTCTCGTCGTACGTTAACTTTTGGAGAAAATTACTAACTACGGTTTTACATTTATATTTGGGCAAAGAGTATACGTTGCAGGTTTCGTTTAATGTGTTATAAAGGTGCCTGCTAAGACACGGGTAGCTTCGCCTCGCCAAAGCAGTTTTGGAGGTGAGTGGTGGGCATTCAGGGTCCTTACGTCGTTTATTTTGCTCTAGTAATCTTGGGTCATAGGTCAATGATGAGTGTACACGTAAAGTGACGTTAAGTGCACAGAGCTGTCGGACAGTGAGTACCGATGTGTCCTTGTAAAGCTGGGTTGTTGGGTACCGGTAAGGTTTGTGAAGCATGACTTTCAGGACAGCTCTTTGTGCCCTCTCCACACGAAGTAGATACGTCTTATGTGTACCACCCCAGACAGATATGCAATATGTTAGAAGTGACTGAGCTAAGGCAAAATATATAGTTTTTAAGAGTCGGTCGTCAACCACTCTTCTCAGTTTTTTCATGGGAAACATTAGCTTACGAACACGCGTAACTGTCATACTGATATGTTTCTGCCAACTCAATGTGTTATCAATGTGCACGCCCAAGTACTTTACACAAGAGCTTCTTTGTATACTAGGGCAACTGCAAGGGGTCGGCGTAGGGTGACAACTATGGGCTTTAACATCTGGCATACTAGGCTGTGTAGCAGTGTTCGCTGAGAAAGGGACATAGTGGGTTTTAGAGACATTTAGTGTAAGTAAATTTAAGAGAGCCAAGCCATGACTATGCCAAGAGCATTTTCAGCTGCGTGGTGAGCAGATTCCCATGTTTCTCCACTTATGATTAGCGCAGTATCATCTGCATATACAAGTATCTTGCAGTGTGGGATTGACAACTGACACAATCTGTTTATAAATAGAAGAAAAAGGGTGGGCCCTAGGACGCTGCCCTGTGGTACGCCAAAGGTTAGATTCACATCGTCACTGATGTAGTTGTCTACCTTAACTCGTTGGTTACGGTTTGTGAGATAGTCACGGAAGAGGTTTAGAGCAATGTCTCTTATTCCTAAGCTTTCTAGACCATGCAGAAGGATGGGAGTAGAAACCGTGTCGAAGGCTTTTGCTAAATCAAGAAAAATACCTATTGTTTTAGTCCTCGAGTCAAGATTCTTAACAATGTGACTTGTCAGTTCAAGAACAGCATCCTCTGTTGATAAGCCTCTCCTGAACCCGTATTGGTTTGGCGAAATAATGTTGTTGCTTTCAAGATAGCTAAGCAATCTTTTGTTCAGAACCTTCTCCATAATTTTCGACAGTGTGGTCAGTACAGATATAGGCCTATAGTTCTCGACACGGTCTCCATCCCCACCCTTAAATACTGGTGTAACTAACGCCTTCTTACAAGTGTCGGGGAAAATACCTTTTAACAGAGATAAATTGCAGACATGTGTTATTGCGGGAACAAGTACATGTCTGGCAGACTTGATAACCGAGGCTGGTATTCCATCGTGACCTACTGCACAATTGTGTTTTAATCCTATAATTATGTTTTCTATTTCTGAGAAGTCCGCTTCAAGTATTACGAATGAGTTACCTTGAGGATTTATTAAGCTGTCAAATTCAAAGTTTGAGCGAGTTACACGCCGACCCTGTGCAGCCTGCCTAGCAAGATCCGCTCCAACGTTTGCAAAATAGTTATTTATAGCAGGGCTGTCCAAACCAAGGCCCGCGGGCCGCATGCGGCCCGCGGCTTGTTTTCATGCGGCCCGCGACACACATGTCCCTTTTTCAAGGGTAGAAAAGAGACAGGAATGGATTTTTTTAAGATGCTCGGCGACCGTTTCCCCAAGCTAAAAAAAATTGGCTTGAAAATGGGATCAATGATGGGCAGCACTTATTTATGTGAAAGTGCATATTCAACAATGAATTTTATAAAATCCAAGTATAGATCTTCATTGTCAGATAAATCGCTTCTTCATGCAATGCGCCTGGCAACAACGAATGTTGACGTGGATATCGATACTATTGTTAAAGATAAATTAACGAAAAATCAATAAACATAGAAAGTCAAAATTACCCTGTATTTTATTTACTTGACAACTGAAAATATTTTTCTGGCCCTCCAGCTTTTTTATGAAATTTAATTAGCCCGCGAAGGTATATAGTTTGGACAGCCCTGATTTATAGCATTGACAGAAGACTTTGGATCACTGCACATATTAAGGAGTTCTCCTGATTTCTTTATGGGTGAGGTGTTCTTATAGCTGATGGTTTTTATGATATCCCACGTAGCTTTGGGGTTACCATTGGCTTTCTGGAGTTCTTTTTGATCACAATTACATTTAATAGTCTTTAGTAAATTTTTCAAGTAATTTCGGTATCTAGAATATATTAGGTTAGCCGTTATGTCTTTAGGATTTTGGATTGCTTTTTTATGGAGTTGATCCCGATGTCGCACGCACCTCAGGAGGCCAGACGTCATCCATGTCTTAATAGTCTGCTTCCTGTTAGGGACTTTTTTTAGTGAACTGTGTTGATTTATTGCGTCTGATATAATGGAGATGAGTTGTTCCGCACTTTCATTTGGGTCTGTGCTAGTTAAAACATTTGAAAAATCGGAGTTTTCTAAGCAGCTAATAATTGCTGGAAAGTTTAAATGCCGTATCATACTTTTAGGTTTTGTAGCATTAAGAGGGTTTCGCTCAGTGCAAAACAGGATAGGTGCATGATCAGTAAAATATGAGTCCAGGACTAAAGTTGTGGAGGGTCTATCTGTTTTTAAAAACACATGATCCAGGCAGTTTTCAATGCGAGTGGGGAAAACGTGGGCAGGTAGAAGCCCGTGAAAAGCCATTGTATTTAAATATTCTTCAGAGTTTGGGTCTTTGTTATCTGGTCGAATATTTATGTTTAAGTCTCCAATCACTACCACAGTTGTTATTGAAGCTAGCGATTCTAAAACATTATTTAAAGAGTTAAGAAAATTTTCTATATTTCTGACTGAGGGTGAACGGTATATTGCGACAATAGCTGTATCCAGATCTAGCCTCAGAATAAGACAGTTAGCGTCCTGGAAAACCGGTTCAACTAGCTTATGAGTCATATCAGAGCTTACATAAACTACCACCCCATCATTTTGGTTGTTAAATGACGATCTAGCCGAGGTAAAGCCAGTTAGTACAGGAACATCTGTAACTTTACTCAACCAACATTCAGAAAGCACTACTATGTCACAATTAACATCCATGGAATGTATTAGGACATTGAGACCATCAAAGTTACAATTTAGGCTTCTGATGTTAACATGCAGTACGTTCAAAGTTGGTTGAGCAGTGTTAATATGCTTCAAACATTGGTCTGGCAAACTCACATACGACCGTGAGATATTAAATGATTCTACAGAATCAATAAATTTATTTAGGTCGTCCGTATCGAATTTTAATTTTTAGAATTAATAACCAGTTTATGTTTGGGCTGGAGAGTGTATGTGTAAGTCGTTTGAGTACTTTAGTGAAGAGTCTGGAATTTAGTGTGTTTATTCTATGTAAAATGTGTGTGTGAATGTTTTGAGTGTGTAACTGCAGTTGTGTTGCGTCGTGATTAATTATAAATAATAATTTTGTTTTATACGAGAAATTAACTAAATTATTGTTGTTCACAGGGTAAATCAAATCATAACACAATGAAATACGGTTTAAGATAGCTTCTACAAGAACAAATTTTGGATGTAAATAATAAATACTTATCAAATATACCATACTACTTAGATGTACCATACCAATTACTAGCGAAAAGATTTGTCCATATACTGTAGTACTTAACTTATAATAAAAATAGGGTATAACTAATAGACTGTGAGAAATGACAATGAGGTAATTCGCACAAGTTAGTCATTTTTTAGTTAGGACTTTTAGATCTATTGCGGATTCAATTCGAATTTGAGGCTCACCTTCGGCTTTACGTAGGAATATGGAACCACGTGAAGTCCAGCAGTACGCGTAGCCATTCTCCTTTGCAGACTGTCGAGCTGCGAAGAATAGTTTTTGCGCGTTAGGTGTTAGAGCTTCTGATATGAACACAGGTTTGGGAGGTCCGGGTATGCTCAGGTGTCTAGTATTTAATTTTTCTTCATTTGGTTTCTTCTTGTTGTAATTCTTGACTCCCTGCATTATTTTGTCTTTTTTTAGGACACTGTTCAGCTCAACTATAATGGGTTTACTGCCTTCTTTGCGGGTTTGGATTCTACAGATGTCTTTTATTTCACAGTCTTGGATATCTACCTCGACAGCTTTCGATAAAGTTTTCACAATCAAACAAGCGTCTTCCTTCGACTCAAATTTCCTGTCACCTCGCAAGCAGATGGGTACATTTCGTATCTCTAAGCTAGCCGATCTGCATTTACGCTCTAGAAATTCAATCTTTTCTTCCAATTTCTGAATCATCTTCTTATCTTCTGCTCCATCTTCTTGCAGGTTTTGTAGCGTTTTTAAAATTAGGTCATATTTATCTGACATAAATTGCAAACTCTCTTTAAGTTCTTCATTTTTCTGCTTGAGTTCTAGGAAGCTTTGGTCTACCTTAGTTGATAAGGACGAGATCAACCCCTTGAGTTCCTTGATGTCGTCATCGCCATGTCTGCGCTTATGTCTGACACTAGCATTTCTGCTACCGCTTCTCTCAGACGCAGTATCTGATTCACATATATCAGGCGCACATACCACAGAGAGCGTGGAGCCAAGTTCAGAGGCCGGCGCGGGGGCGGGTGAGGTAGGCGGGGGGGAGCGCTGAAGAGGCATGTTCATGTTCTTCACTCAGCGTAGAAGTACCAGGCGTCCAATACTTATGAAGGGCGAAGAACGCGGGCACGGCGCGGCGACGCGTCAGAGAGTGATGCGCAGCTAGTATGAGTGTGACTCAGTAGGAGAAGAAGTGGCAACACTGCCCGAGTGACATGTAAAATTTTTGTTCCGTATTTTAAAATTAAATTTAATTAGTAAATAGGTTAAATTAAGGTGTAATTAATATGTGAAACGCATCTTAAATGCGTAAATACTTAGGAAAACTGTTATCCTGATAATTAATGAAGTTTTCGGTAGTACAAGGATACCGGTAACCTAAAAACAACAGCTGACGTTTCAACCACGGACGTGTACGGATAATTCAGGGGAAGTATTGTTTACTTTTATTTAAAAACAGCACACAAACGTCACTTTAACTGTATATAACATTCATGCCAATTTTTAGTATTAATTTTTGCTGATTTATTACCCTGACTGGTTCTAAATCTCTTTGTTGACAACCGGTCATTTAGCAACAAAACATAGTAGTTTCGTGTCTGTTCTTATTTTCAAATCGATATAATCAATATAAGTTCATAGATAGATCGTGTAGCATCATTATTGTGGATTATTGTATTGAATTATTAACATAATAAGACCAGTTTAAACTTTTATTTTATTTTATGCAACATACCCACCTAAGAAAAGTAAATCCCTAAGATAATAAAACCATTGAAATCTACATAGATTCAATTACAAACTTTGAATTAGATTACTTTTAAAGTTAATAGAAACCTACCTCATTTAATTTCATAACTGTAATCTTCTCCCTGCTTTTTTTTTTAATTTTATTTTTATATTTTTCCCTTTCACCGCTAACTTCTTTTATTGGTCTATTCTATAGGTTCTCACCGTTTCTTTACTTCTAATTTTCAGTAACCAATCCTGAAACCATGCCTGTGATGACCCGCAAGGCTACTGCCCTGGATATGGAGCTAAAATTGAGAACGGCCCTCCAAGAACTCAAAGAATCCAACCTCCAAGTCCAACAGCTGTTACAGGAGAGAGAAGAGAGTGAGGTGGAAGTCGATAAAGTTAATTGCAAAATTTCAAGCTTAAAACGGGAGCTAGTAGACCTACATCAGCAATACTTGGACGTTGTTGATGAACGGGATCAACTGAAGGCGGTCACGGATGGTTTCACAAATTGTAGTAACTTGTATGAGGAGGCTTTGTTTAAAATTAGGGACCTGGAAGATGACTTAATTCATGCTAATAATTGTATATTAAAGTTACAGAAAGAAAGAGAAAGTACTCAGGTTAAAGAAACAAACGTCTTATATAATGAATTATTAAATAGTAATTGTAACCCCCCTTCCTTAATAACTATTGACCTGACTGAAGATTCCTTACTCAAACAGAATTTTATAGTTAGCAATAGGAAGATTAAAAAATATGCAAAATTAAACAGAATTATTAAAAAATGCAATCAATTTAGGAAACAACATAAACGCTTTTCCAAATATATTCCACTGAGGAAAGAGCGTGTTGATTTAGTTAATAAATTAAATAATTACCAAATAAAATTAGAGGACAGTATAAAAATTTATGAAATTGATACTCAGCAGTTGCAGTCTGAAATTCAGGTACTTCAGGATTCACTAAGTTCCCTTTCTAGTAGATATAAGATTTCTCAAAACCAAATTAGGGAACATATTTATGCGGCAAATGAGTTGGTAATGGGTCAATGTAGTTGCCAGACAGTTACCAACCATGATATTATCCAGCCTCAGGTAATGGAGGACCCATACCAGGTTGAGAATTTGACTCGGGACTGCACTCTAAATCAACAATCAATTAATATAACACAAGATGATTTACACATGGTACAGCCTGAGTTATATGATAGTTTGCCTGAGTTTGGTAATTTTGTCTCATCAAATAGTAATGTTTGTGATCATTCAGTTATGTTCTCTGATAGTATGGGTAGGGGGCTAGGTAAATTAATTAGTAATAACCTGAGTTATTGTACCCAAAACAATTGTATGCCAGGGTCAACCTACAAACAGGTTATGGCATCTGTAACAAAAAGTGTTTGTGATCCTAGTACCACCATTACTATATGTGTTGGGAATAGTTCAAGGGTTAAAAAGGAAGACATCACTAACTATGTTTCAGAGTTGTTAAAGTTAAATTGTAAAAAAGTCATTTTGTGTGCTTTTCCATATTTTGAAAATTTTGGAAACAGAAAAAACAATTATATTTACATGCTAAATAAACACATGCATTTTTTAGTAGGTCACTATAGTGACAAACTTATATTTCTTGATATTAACACTTTTATTGATAAACTCAGATCAACGCGGGGTAAAGTGTATCTACCTATTAGTTGTAGACACAAAATAGCTCGGCTATTAGCTTTTAATATTCACACAGACATAAGTAGTATGTCTAAGTTTAGTTCTATTATTGATACTGCGACTATTAGTACTATTACTAATGAACAGGTGACCTTAAATAAATATAGCATTAGTGCTATTGATGTTTACAAACTTTGTACGGAGGAGAATCCATATGTCACCGTGGAAACTTCTCAATTAGCTCTTAGTTATGATAGGATCATGTTGTCTGGCGATGGATCGGGAGTCTCGGGGCTCTCTCCAGATCTTAATATTAATTTAAACTAGGAAGTGAGACAACAGAAGGTACCATTAACAATATTGTTAATCCTACCAACAGCAAGGTATCTTCTTGCACTCCATTAGGTCGTAAAAAAGGGCCTCAGCAGAACTCTTTAAAATTATTCCACCAAAATATCCAAGGCATTTCTTCCAAATTATTAGAAATTGAATTGTATTTAGAGAAAAGTATGTTTGACATTGTTTGCTTTACTGAACATTGGTTAAAAGATTACCAAATGCTTATTAATTATGAGAATTATATGGTGGGTAGCTGCTTTAACCGTAAATCTATGCTGCGTGGAGGTTCCCTAATATTACTGAAAAATTGTGTTAAATATAGGCAACGTGCTGACATAGTAGGTCTTTCGGTTGAACATTGCGTCGAACTGTCTTGTGTTGAGCTAGATAAGCATGTAATTGTGTGTGTGTACAGACCCCCAAACTATCAAAACTTTTCCATATTTGAATCAATAATGGAAGATGTCCTGGCAAAACTTACAACCAGTAATAAATCTACAATTATTTGTGGTGACTTCAACATCAATATTTTAGAAGATAATTCAAATAGCAGTCGGTTATTAAATCTTTTTAAGTCTTTTGACTTGACTAACGTTTTTATAGAACCCACTCGAGTCACGCCTTCTTCTGCTACTTGTATAGATAATGTTTTCTGCGATTGTGAATACTTAGATAGAGCCGTAGTAAATAGTCTGCCGTCTGACCATAGCGGACAAACTGTAACTTTCAGGTGTAATACACCATTGCAAAAAGTTGATATTAAATTTAGACCTATAACTTCTAGTAAATTAAATAGGTACAATATTTCCCTACAGAACAAGTTAAGTGTTATGAGCCATGACGATATTAATATAAATCAATTCTATGATCATTTCTTTTCAATTGTTCACACTGAATTCAATAAAAATTTTGAAAAGAAGACTAAAAGCATTTGCCCTAAATTTATATTTAGTGATTGGGCAACTAGAGGTATCAGAAAAAGTAGGGAAACACTATTTGAGCTTTATGGCCTTAAGCCTTATGTAAACACTGAAACTTTTAACAACTATGTTGCTCAGTATTCAAAAATTTTTAGAAATTCATGCAAGGTTGCCAAAGCCCTGCACATTAGCAACAAGATTAAAACAGCAGAAAATAAAATTAAGACAGTTTGGAAAGTCATAAATAGCGAGACTAACAGGAAGAAAGTACGTAATACTAACTATACATTAGATACAGTATGTGGGCCTAAAAGCTCCAATCAGGAAGTAGCTCAGGAATTTGTAAATTTCTTCACCAATATACCGTTAAAAACTACGGAGGCTCTAAATTCCTCTTCTGAAGTCTCAATTGGTTTATTAAAAGCGAATGTATCTGGATGCCAGGCTGAATTTAAATTTAAACATATAAACCCGATGACGGTTATTAAAGCTTTCCGGCAAATAAAAATCAAACTGACCGAAGATCTATGGGGAATGTCTATCAAAGTTTGTACTTCCATACTTGAGACGATAGCTCCATACTTAGCTTTAATTTTTAATTTGTGCGTAGACCAAGGAGTTTTCCCTGATTTAATGAAATACAGTAAAGTCATACCGCTTTTCAAATCCGGGGATAGTAAAGATACTAATAATTATAGACCTGTATCCGTGTTGCCGGTTTTTAGTAAGGTGTTCGAAAAGATAATGCTTAATGACTCCCAAGACGCTGTAGGAATATTTTGTGACCTCTCCAAAGCATTTGATTGTGTAAATCACGACACATTGCTTTTGAAACTTGAGCATTACGGACTAGGTAAACTTGCACTTAGTTTGGTAAAATCTTATTTAAGTGATAGACTGCAATATGTTCAAATAAATGGTGTTAATTCACAGGGCTTGAAAGTAAAAATGGGGGTTCCGCAAGGCTCAATATTGGGTCCTTTCCTCTTTTTAGTATATATAAATGATCTACCCTATTTACTGAAAAACCAACTTCAAAATATGGTATTATTTGCCGATGACACTTCCTTAATTTTTAAGATAAATAGACGAGCCCAAAATCTAAATGACGTGAATAATGCCTTACTTGAAGTCCATAATTGGTTCACAGCAAACAACTTGGTATTAAATGAAAAAAAAACGAAATGCATAAGATTTGCTTTACCGAATGTTAAAAGTAGTGATTGTGAGATAATATTGAATAAAGAGAAACTCGAATTCGTAGATAAAACGGTTTTCCTGGGGCTTACGCTTGATTCAAGGCTTCAATGGGGTTCTCATTTAACATCTCTTGCGGGGCGCTTAAGTTCAGCAGCATATGCCATTAGAAAAATCCGTCAATTCACTGATGTAGATACCGCTAGACTAGTCTATTTTAGTTACTTCCACAGCATAATGTCTTACGGCATTTTGCTGTGGGGACGGGCTGCTGATATTGAGTCTATATTTATTCTGCAGAAAAGAGCCATCAGAGCCATATACAATCTTCGTAGGCGCGATTCTCTAAGGGAACTGTTTAAGGAAATTAACATCATGACTGTATCTTGTCAATACATCTACGAAAACATAATGTATGTCAGAAAAAATCTGCATCTTTTTGGTAAAAGAGGTGACAGACACAATTACAGTACTAGAAATAGAGACCAATTAGTTCAGCCTGGCTTCAGACTCGCTAAAGTAGACTCGTCTTTCATGGGGTACTGTTTGAAATGCTATAATAAAATTCCACAAAGCATTCTTGAACTAAATGAAACCAAATTTAAAACTTGCATTAAACGCACACTGTGTAAGCAAGCATATTACAAATTGGACGATTATATCGCTGATAAAAATGCTTGGCTCAATGCCGGTCCTGCTCCACAAGGACAGGGGCGCATAAATGGATAGCATTAAATGGTATTGTTGGAGCTGCTGAAGATTGTACAACTATCTTTGCATTGTATAAATTCAATATCTTTAGTATTATATAACCTCATATCCCATATTGTGTGAGTGCCATGTACTAGAATGCTATCATTCGCTGGAAACCTACGATTTTATTTTTTATTTTTTGACTTGAATGTGCCCTGGCGGTTAAGAGTATGTCATGCTCACTCAAATGTCCCGCTGATGGTGGCGCGTGTGTCGGGTCATTTAGTTCCCTTCAAAATGGTTGAGTTGAATGGTGCTGATACATGCGTCATGTTCGTGAACGGGCGCTGTCGGTTGGGACTGGTCAGCTCTTGGTTGCCACGGCTTTTGTTTTTATTTTTTAATTAATATTGTTAGTTTTAACTATGGACACTTTTATCGTGCACATCTTGCTACATTGTTCTCACATAATGCACCATCTCAACAGGAATGATGTAACCAAGATTTTGTAACAACATTATGATTTAAAAGAGTGTCCATGGAGTTTCTTGCCCGTTCTTCTCCATAGAGATCTACGCTAGGGAATGGGCAACTACAGTACTTTCACAGTTTTTATGTCTTGTGACTGGGACTGTAGCTACATTTAATTATCATCTTTGTTTCGACAATTCAAAAGCGCCTGTAACTGGCCTACTTGAAATAAATGCTTTGATTTTGATTTTGATTTTTGACTCGCAGTGACGTAGGCGCAGGCGTAGCGTAGCTCAGGCGTTGATCGCCGTCTCAGGTGTTGCTGTCCCGTTTTTACACTGACTCCGCGTTCAACTCAATCGCCGCGGAAATATGAGCTCCTGGTACTTTATGTTTTTATTCAAAATGTGTTTTTTACGAGAATTTTAAATATTAATTTAAAAAATAAAAGTGCACACGTCTATTCGCTTTCGCGGTCCGGGGGGAAGGGGGGAGTATCCATTGGGGGGATGTAGGTGTAATTATTATTTTCTTCATATTAATTTACACTTCACACATTTGTATTGTTTAGTCTACACTTTATTTGTATTGTTATCCGTATCTGGCCTGACCGTGGCATCACCTTCACTTTGGACCCTATCAGAATACCGTGTGACGTTTTTTTAATGTTACAGCACCATGCTGAGATAGGAGCCTTTTGGCCTCTTACAGGACGAGTTTCGTTTCTTTTTTTTTATGTTTCATTTTTATTAGTAAGTCTTAAATACTGATACTTTTGATGTGTTTTGTCTAATAACTGCTTTTTCTTTCGTTTCTTTCTTTTCTTTCTTTTCTTTCTTTTCTTTCTTTTCTTTCTTTTCTTTCATTTCTTTCATTTCTTTCTTCTTTTCTTTATATTCTCCAAAGGGTTAGGTTGAGGTGGGACCTAATAGTACACCCACTTGTTAGCAATACCCCGGCGAGCCTATTGCCATCCAACCGGGACAAAACCAGATTCCGTGGCTGTTACTTAGAAATACTAATGGAAAAATTCAATAACACTTTGCCCGGGAACTGAACCCAGGTCAGCAGTCGCGCTTGCGACCACTAGACCAACGCAGGCAGTCATTCATTAACCACTAGACCAACGTAGGCAGTCATTCATTAATCTAACGTATTCAAATATCATAGTTTACAAATAAATACGTTCACAACTCTGATCATATTTCCGGGAACAAGGATAAGGTCTCGCACCTACTGAGCCATTTCACCAAAAACAATCTTCAAAGCGTTCAATTACTCACATCATAAATTGCTCTCCACTTTCCAGACGGCGAGATGTAGCCCAACGAAGCCGTAGAATGGTGGTTTAGGCAAACATCAAAGGAAGTTAATCATTTAACAGCTTCGATTACCGCAACTAAATTGTGGTATTTTATCATTTATATTGAGTTTATTTTATACATTTCTGGTGTGATTTGGTTCGTGCTCACTTTTACATCATCATCATCATAATCTCTTACCCTTATCCCAATTCCTTTGGAATTGGTTCAGCATGTCTTCTTCTTCCATTCTTCTCTATTTTTCGTCATCTCACCAGAGACCTTTTGTTGCCATATCATTCTTAACACAGTCCAATTAAACACTTTGACGTGTCAAAGCTAATGATCTAGTGTTTTTATAGCTAGATGGGATTGGTGTTCCAGAAAAAACACTGAAACAAGCTCAAAGTTTTATAAAACCATTGTATATTGTATTGGATAACGGGCTGGTATCCGCAACACCACGTCAAAGCGCGTATTTTGTGTATGGGTTATAATCCACCACGCTGCCCCGTGCGGGTTGGTAGATGTCACATGTCTTCGAATTTTTAGTTCTAGGACATGCTGGTTTCCTCACGATGTTTTCATTCGCCGTTTTTGAGATCAGTGGTGGTGAAATAAATCACAAAATAGAAAACAATTTGTATATTATTGACTTAACTGGTTGCATGAACTAAAAAACAATTTATTGTAGGTATAACAAATATTGAAAACAAACACAAATCACATTTCTATCATTAGAATGATTATTGAAATTCAACACTCGTTAACAGAAGGTAAATGAATTAAACATTCACTAATGAGAAAATGTAGGTTCATTAAATAGTATGGAGGGAGGTACGTGGTTGATAAATAAATATGTCATTATTTCCCTGCATTCATTGTAAGTATTAACAGTAAAAAGGCGTTTCCTTTTGAAAGATAAAACCACGAATCAATTAACTGCAGAGGAACGTTAAGACCGTCGTTCACTGAGCGTCTGAAAAGTAACGTATTATAAACTCAATTCACAAATGAGTAGCCAAAAAAGCACTGCACTAGTATTTCTACGTGCTTTCACGGCGCGACTCACTAACCTGCTGACTGCCTATTTGGTGATTAGTTGCATCGTGTGGTTTCGAGGTGATTTGAAAACGACGTGAATGAATGCTGGCTTTGATTTTGGCCGAAGCAGAATATTTAGAACAGAGAAAGCATGCAGACCGTCTTTCTTTTCATGACCTACTTGAAAAATGGTACTAAGCATAATACATATTTTAAGTCACTCGTAACTTACTTGATTTTACATTACTTAACACCACATCTGTAATCCCCGTAGGGTTAAGATTAGGTATACCCATTAGTACATCCACATTTCACCAATTATGTTTAAGTCTTATGTAATAGGGGGGGGGGGGGCTATTGAGAAGTTCGAGATGGAAAAATCCAATATAACTTTGCCCGAAATCTTTAATCGAACCCAGGACCATGCTCTGACGTCACCGGTGCGATCACCAGACCAAAGAACCAGTACCAAACCGTTATTCGTAAAAGGTTAATGCAGAGCGGCTTGGTAGCCACACCTGTATTTGGCAGTTACTGTAGTTGGTCCCAGCTGTTGTTTGTAGATCTTCGACAGTCGTTACAGGTAGTCAGTGGCCCAAAAACGTCTGACAGCTAGTCTTACCAAGTGGTATCGTATTACCCACTACTAACTGGGTTTGTGGAAGTCTGATAGGCTGTCACTCCAAGTAAAATATAGGTATTAAGCTGCATTCGATATGACTGGAAGCCGACCCTAACATAGTTGGGAAAAGGCTAGGCAGAATGATAATTAATGTAATGCTTTGCCTTAAATAAAGCATTACTTATTAACAAACCAGTTATATGACTACCTGTCTGAAAGAACTGGTGAAAATTGTTAGACTGGAGTCACACCCCAACGTCGTTGGGAAAAGGCTAGGCAGATGGATGAATTCCAGTATTATTGGCCGACCAAATCTAGACTGCGGACTACTGCCTTTCAATACAAAAATAATAAATTACAATAACCTCAAAACAAACGAACGAATATGTACACAATTATCACAGACGACGCCGACGCCCGAAAAGTTATGAACAAACAGAACCGACAGACCACAGGTTCCATTACGCAAAATGTAGTTTATCACCAATACGAACATCAGGTAAACACGTTATAAAGCCGTGACAAACTTGCGAATTAACTCACGTAATATTTTAACAAGTTATGTCTCTGGTTTAGTTCGAGAACATTATTAATTAAAGTTGTTAGTGAGATCGGTTACCTATTTGACTACTATGAGTGTATGATGGCGTATCAGAAGTGGGACGGTGTATGTGTTTGAAGAGAAGCGTGTGATAAGCTCCCTGCCTAAGTTTGCAGTTTGATGAGGTTACCACAAAATCTTAGCAAGGAAATTAGAAAGTGGGTTCTAGGAAAAGCTTGTCAGGAATATCGTGATGGAGTCGATTTTATATCTATGTGTTGGGGCACAATGCTAGCAGTAAACAGTGATAAGTGTATGTTTGTTAACTTAGCAAGGACAAAGTACAGAGTCAGAATTAATTCCACAGGCCTTTTCTACCAGTCAACCTTTGGGTGATGTAGAGACAAAGTGGCGAACTACTCGTATGCTGAGACTCACTGACACTACAGTGTTTCTGTTTTTAGCATGTTTACTCGCCGTCCTTCCCCTTGGTGATACGTGGGCAGGTTTAAGAGAAACCAACCACCCCCCCCCCCTCCATACAAAATCACATGTAGTTTCTAGAACATAAAAGAATCTTAAAATTTTTAGAATAGCGCGCGGTGACTTCGTTCGTTGCCTGGCAACGGCGAGTCAAGGTCGCACTACACATCATACGAAATCGTGCGTTTGACGAAAAAATAAACACACGATTACACGTGAGATCTTACTACACCCCCCTCCCCCTTGTGATGTTTCGTGATTTTTGCCAAACCCGCTCCCCCCCTTTCAAACCTTACACCATTTGATTATTGCTGAAACGTTCCGATTCAGAATAATACGGCTTTCTTTGATACAGAGAATCACTGACTGTTAATACTATACAAATATATCTACTTATGGCTAATACACAGGCACACTCAATTAACATAATTTCAATAATTGTAACTTTGTAACAAGCCTTATATGTTCTTAGTAACTAAATACTAACAAGCCACCACCAGTTATAGACTAACTGATGACAAACAAATTTTGTCTAGTTCACTAGACAAAATTTGTTTGTTGCCAAGTATAAGCCCCATTCACCCGCTTTCCCCTTCTACAGGCGATAATTAAATCGTAAAATTATCGCCATGTTAAACCAACAAATTGCTGACCGTAGTCCCATAAGTTGTAGCTTACTGACCTCTAAGTTGCTGACCGTCCTCTTGACATTACACCGCGCACCGTAGTCACCTTTACAACTTTGTAGAGCGATGCATCGCGGCGGGGCAGCCATTATTTCTCGGGAATATACGGCGTAGGTCAATGCTACGGGATTTTAGACACAAGAAACGGTTGTGACTCTCCGATTTTTGTGGTATACTTTCCGAAACCACATCCAGTGGAGTCAGTTAAGCATTAAAATATCTAACATACCTTTACCCAGAAAAACAAAAAAAGGATTTACTGTAATCGCACTGGGATTACAGTAACTCCTTTTTTTGTTTTTTTATTCGAATTGGAAATCATCATCATCAGCATGACTCCGGGGAGGAGGAGCGGGACAGAGTGTCAGACTTTTACGTACTAAAACCCAACCATGTTCCTTCCTCGCCCTTTATGTTCCTGGGCCACGGTATCTCTTTCGAACAGTCCCGTAGCCCCGGCAAGCATCGGCCCTTCCTTGCCAAAAGAACGGGTCCCCCATCATTTCTGCTGATATCTCTTACTTCTATCTTTGGATTAGAGTATTCCTGGGCCTAATAAAATCTGCCTGAATTTGACAACCACTATTTTGTTATCATACCAGTCCATAGTTTCCCACTACTGGATAAACTATTGTGTTCATTTATCACCGTACTCTTCGTTTCATTCTCGTATCCAAACAAGAATATTTATTTTTCAAACCATCAACAAAATATGTTCTTGTAAACAACTTGTAAGGAAAAATTCCTAAACACGAGACATCGCCCACCAACGCTGTCCCCTAATGTAAACAAGCAATCTCGGTATTTTTAATTATGACAGTTTTTTTTTTAATATCCGCCAAATACAAAACATCCGTTCCACGTTATATATGGCGCTGTTAAATTTTCCGCCTAAAGTCATGTTTTCGTAATGCGTTTTTAATGTTCTCATATTGCTATAAATCATCATGGCTACTCCTGGTCCAGATAGCTTTAATGGCTTATGGCTTATTAAATTAGTTTATGAATCCAGAGCTCATGTTTCTACTGCTGTGTAACAGGCGTGTAACAAATTATTACGCATTACCAATGTCTCGGGGGACTCATTGAATTTTGTTAGCTCTAGACCTTGTTTAATAATCATACTTTGTTCTTTAACAATCATTTGAGTTTACCTAATACTAGCACTTCGCCTAAAACTGTGACAGTTCGGCTAATTTGCATGATATTAATAAAATGTATAGCCTTTATTCGGTAAAGATGTAGTTTCCTAATGGTGAAAGAATTTAAAATCAGTTGCGTAGTTCTTGAGTTAAATTGTAACAAACAGAAATCAAATCTTTTCTCTATCTTTTTATTAGTTTAGAAAAACACGTCAAATTTCTAAAATTCATATCGAAATTAGGGGAAAAATAAAGCAATGACTCATTTATGTCACGACACAACTTTAAATCGTGCTAATCATACACAAGCAAAGACTTTAAAATCGAAATGTCCTGGATTAGTAACTACACAGAAACAACCTCTGTTCGAAAATCACCTAACAGGGACGGCACGGGGCGCTCACAGGCCTTTGCCCCACATCCACATTTCGTCGATGGTATTACTTCACGCTGCGTGACGGAGGGGAGCCTATTCTCATTAATTGGTCACACTTCCAATCACAGCCCGCTCTTTGGTAACGGAAAAACCCATTCCAATCTCCTGTGAAACTATAAGTATTGACCTGGATTACTGGCGGGCTGATAAAGGCAATTTACGTTGCGTTAAAAAGAGCTGCTAAAATTACGTCACATTTAGCTGGTGAACACTGATGTAATGTTTGAAGCTAAACGTATGTATTAACGCCGAGTGCGGTTTCGTACAAGACGTACGTCACGACCATGAAAAACAAGCTACTACTTTTAATAGAAACTGAATTAAAAAAACCCATCTTAAAACTCACATTTTAAGGAGTATTTAATACGTGAGCTCTGAGCGACATAAATTAGTTTCTTCTTTTGATGTTGAAAAGGTTTTAGCCTTAATTCTATGCAATCAGTACAAGAGGTTTTACAGTTGATTCAAGACCAGAACAGCATAACTCATTAGATTTTTTATTTTATTTTATTGAAAGTATTCGATGGCCGGGTTCTTTATTAATCCCTCAATAAGCTCTCGCTACTTGAAGATACCATCATCTTTCAATGTTCCATCTTTTGTCTTAAAAATAATAAGCTACTTACTATTTACTTCAAACATTGAATACCGGAATTTTCTCATCATGTCGTTCTAATTTCAAAATACAAATAAACTTGAGGCTTCTATTTTTAATTTAGCTGTCATCTGAGCTATTCTCAGCTGTCAAAGAAAAGAGAACCGATTTCATAATCTTCGACAGTTCAAATAATAGAAAAAAAGCAGCGTTCATTTCTATTATTCATTAAATGAGTTGGTAACATCTAAGCGAAATAGAAAATACGTAAATTCTTCCTAAAGTGATAGTCTGAGATCTGTTTGCAAACAGGGGGAGCAAGAAGCATTCTTTTCGGAATATGAAAGAAAAGTTGAATGGATTTCAGCGACAGTTTTCGGGTTCGCAGCGTCTAGAGATACAACTCCTAAATTGAATCACGTATTAGGTTTAAAAGTTAAGCGGTTACGTTTCCCGTTCGAAACCACTTTTTATGTAAGTGCTACGTGATTTCTTTGAGAAAGCACTCACTTTTGTTTCCGATATCTTGTTTCTCGTCGTGATTAATACTTTTACTTGTTAACTTAAATTGTTTTTCCGTCGTTGTGCAGAAAAACGGGAAAACGGCGAGCTTATTTCTTCTGTAACGTCCGCGTTTGTGTAAATATTGTGTTCTGTGTTTAAGCTAATTAACTTTGCATGTTTACTTAATACAATCTATATAACGGGTGGAATAAAGAAACGTTTTACTGGATGCCACTTGGCCTCGTTTTCCTTATGAGCTGCAAAGAAAAATAGAACAATAAGTGGTTTTTGCTGAGTAGCTAATATTTAAATCTTCTCGTGTTTCAGATTACGTTACAAAATAAGTTAGAAAAATCAATTTAATACTAAAACGTAATTTCCTTCTTTACCATAATAGGTGCCGAACACGCTAGTTGGAAATATTATAATGAGCACGTTGACCCCACTGAAGGCTGCTACAGCAACAGCAACACGTCAAATATTTTATTAAAGCTTGCTCGTGACGTGCCAATCAACAATTTATTAATACGGCAGTAGATGATTGTTTGGTATGGTGTAATTTATCTGTTCCAAAACAATCTGCAACCGCAGCAGCGACCAGTCGCGAGCGCTTGCGGTTGCTCGCTGTGGCGTATCGACTCGCCCATCTCGCGAACATCCCATTTAGTTGATCAAAAAATACGAACCATTTTTCAATGAACTTTTGGTAACGGATTTGTATTTGTTTACAAAATATTCAATCCTTTATTTATAAACAGTTTCAGCCGGACACCTCACGAACAAAACAGCGAAGGATTTTTCCATAAGACACGATGATATTGGATTTGTTGGTTCTGGATTTTTGAACGTAGAAGTTATACAACATCGGAAACACTCTTTCAAAGATTTTCAATTCTATGTCCCGATACTAGTCGCATTTTGTGACTGGAAATTCTCAGTAAACAAGCATATTTTCTTCGTTTGAGGTAAAGCACTGTCGAAACGAGTTTGTGATTATATGCCAACGTTACAAACATGAATCTATATTTAACATTTTCCGACCTTTTCTCGAAGGATTACTAGAACAAAGTGGAAGGTTTTTTATTGCGAATAATATAAGATTTAACGACTCAAACGCCTTTCACACCTCAGACAGGCATTATTCTATAAAGCTTCTGTGACGCGACATCCATTACTTTTATAATGTCGACTACGAAAGAAGATTTATGAAACACCTCTGTACTGGTGGAACAATATAGTAACTACCCAAATATTTTAAAGCTTAATTATTTGGCTAATTTACTTTACTTACATATTACCTCCTAAGGGGAGCTCGTGGCTAAATTATAACAGCCGCTCGGGCCGACTTCTAAGCCGGGCTTGCCTAGGGATGGGTGACCATTACATAACAAATTAGGCATGGGCAAAAAATATCGAAATATCGATATTTTTCATTATTATCGATATTTTTTTATCGCGGTATATCGATAATCGATATTTCTTTTAGAGTATCGAATTCGTATCAAATTCGATTATTTTTTAAACGTAACTTTAGTTTCGTGTCCATATCTGATGACTACTGGTTTTATTAAATTGAATATTATTGGCTCAAGCATCAATAAAAATAATATTTTCATCGATTATTTTTTACGAAGTTTGAATTCTTTGGGGATATACATGAATAATCGTACGAGAAACGTGACGATATATCGATATACCAATCATTTACACTCGATAATTATCGATACTGTTTAAAAGTATCGATACGATAAATATCGATGTATTTTTTTCGCTTGCACATCCCTACAACAAATTTTCTGTGTCTCAAAAAGCATGTTAAGCCGTTGGTTCCGGCTGCCGATTGGTGATCTTGGTAGTCGTTAAGAGTCAGTGGTTCGAAAGTCTGACAACCAGTCACCAAGGGTTATCGTATTACCCAGTACTAAGGGTCAGACAGAAAGCCGACCCTGACGTATTTGGGAAACGGCTAGGTAGATGATGACATGTTACCTTCTAAATAGAAACACATAAAAAGTAAATACTGTGCTTTATTAATACCTAGGAAAACTTCCAGAGGCTATATAGGGTCTAAAACACCTCTTCACGAAGCCGAAAGGCGCTTATTCTCCCCATCACTGCGATCATTTTTTTGTTCTACACCATACCTGGGAACCTTCTAGTTACGGAGATATGGGGGGTCAAAGTTACAACTTTTTGACAAGTTTTTTTTTAATACAGGTTTTTTTGGAGGATTTTGACTTTTAACACCTCCATGACCCCTGTTCTATTCAATCCATCCATCAGCACAATGTTTTAAGTGCGTTTCATTGAGTTCTACCAAACGTGATTTGTAACCTCAAAAAAAAAAGTAGTTAGTTTGATGTTTGATGTTTGATGTTCAGAATGCTTGGTTAACGGCTTTGTGATGAGGTGGTTTACACCCTGTATTTATCTACCTAGTACATAAGGTGCTAAAACAAACAACTGTTGTAACGTTTGCAGAAAAGAAACTCTCGCTTTTGGTGCTTATGAAGCTGTAAAGGAAGATGAAATGTTTTAAATTTTATTTCTGTTTCTCCACTTTTCTAATGCGCATACCACTCATCCTATCTCTCGTATAACCGGGTCGTGGAGTTCAGATAGGCAGCCGCTCAATGTAAAACACTGGTATTCAGCTGCATCCGATAGGGCTGGATATTTGGATAACCTCAGCATAGTTGGAAAAAGGCTAGGCAGATCATAACTCATGTTTCTTTTATAGTCAGTTAGGTTATAAATGCTTAACTATTATTTCAAGTCTATATTTTGAGATTGGACTAATACTAGAATACTAGCGCAGCGACATCTATACATCTACCTATTATCTATGTTACTGTAAAACCCCGAAGTACAGTAAATCTTAAGATTTCCCAGTAAATTCTAAGATTTACCAGCATGAGTTGGTAAATGTCCGAATTTTATAAAAAAGAGACAATATTTCGGGCCTTTACCAGCAGAGTTTGGGAAATGCTAAGATTTACCAATGATGTTGGTTATGGGAATAAAATAATGACTATTTCTTAATCGTTTATTTTAATTATCGGTCAGTCAAAAGCTTTACATAGTTTTAATTATATTTATGATGATACAGTTTTAATGTTATTAATTTTTATTATCATGTGTGTTTCTTAACCATCTATTTATTATTAATAATCAGTCGCATCATTATAATTTGACTTCTGTTTCTATAGGCAACGTTGGCAAAGTCTCAAATAGGTCTTAATAGCCTCAACTGTTTTTGTAACAGAATTTTTTATACTTGCGGTTACATTCCATTATCATTCTTGTCCTCCCACCGTGTCCAACAGTAACGTGTATTTCTTCGAGAACGTTAAACAAGTTTTTGTAACAAACGTAGGTAATGCCTGATTTCACAATTTTTTTCTTTTATTATATTCAATTTCGTATTTAAACGAGCAAAACGATCGAATGAAACGCGTGGAGGCGAGCGCGCTTTTGTAGGGGGCTGCAGAGTGCTCGCGAGTACGCCACAGTGATCTGACACGTCAATTGTCAATTTTTTAACATTTACCGCTTTTCTGGGGTAAATCTTTAGATTTACCGAGTATATGTTGGTACATGTCCAAAATTAACGATGATCATAGAACATTTCGGACATTTACCACCGAAGCTGGTAAAACTTAGGTTTTACTGGGAAATTTTAAGATTTACTACACTTCGAGCTTTTACAGTAACATCTATACCACCATAAGATAGGGGAGCCTTTAGGCCTCGCACACGACTAATTTTATTTTATGTTTGGCTTCTTTTTTTTGTCCTGTGTCCAGAAATACTTTTTCTTAGATACTCTTTTTAGGTACGATTAGACACGAACGCTATTTTGATTTGCACCCTCAGAACTCCGCCTCTGATGACGGTGAAGAGCTCATGAATTCAAATTTCTGGAAATTCCTATTGATCAATGTACCCATCCGTATACATACACATAAAATCAATACGCCATTGAATACTAGACATGGCACAAACATTCTGCTTGCATTAATGCATCATAAGGTACGTGTTTGATCCATACATACTAACTAATGGCTCCTTTGCATTGGCGCGGCGGACTAGCAAAACATCAGGACATGATTGCGTTCGAACCATCCGGCAACATCGTATAGCATTGATTAATTCGGACATACTCGCAAGCAAAATTGTTGAAAACGTTTCGATGGAAATTTGCATGAATACCGTCATAATATTTCACCAATAAGAGGATGAGAGGCATGGCTAGCATTCATAATGTTTATAGCTAAACACGATGGTATTACTTTTTGTGAAGTGAACCACAAGTCATCATGGAAGCAACAAATGCTCCAAATGTTTAAAATGTCGTCCTTTATTCAGACTTAGCAGTATTGACACGTTTATGTTTCGAGAACATCTCGATGGTCGAGAAATTTCTTGTCGCCAATTATTGTCGGATTAGTAGAATTGTTCCAAACAACCAAACTCTTATTACACGAATTGGAGTTGTCATCCTAAATTCAATTTAAATGCTTCACTTGCTGGAAGAGGACAACTTGGCAAGGAATTAAGTAAAAACGACTCCGTTAAACGTATCGCCCAGAACAGAAATCATAATGAATTTTGCAATGTGACCGAACATTTTCTGCGTATAATTTAATTTGGAATGGCTCCAGCCTCCACGGACAAATAATTTAAAAGCTACGGAAGTTTAAGCTGAAATAAAGTATTAAAACGAGTTTTATGGAGCTCACTTATTTTGAATGATAGCTGGAGCCTTAACCACTTATACATTAATTTCTTTTATGAATAGCCTCATTTCTGTTCACGTCGGCAGCGGCAGCGTTGGAGCGGGCGCTCACGACGTTCGCTGTGAAACCAAATCCAACATAGCGTAAAACAAATCGAAAAAAAACTGCCCGCTCACGGAACACACATACGTTACAAAACAGCGTCTGTCCGATTACAAACAATGCAAACGTTGAAGGGAAGTAAACGAAAAACGAGCGTTGAATTCCAAACCACTGTGTACTGACGGAAGAAAAAAAGACGTGTGGAGCGGACTAGCGGCGAGTGGCGGCGCAGTAACCGGGAAACATCGCAGCGTGAGTGCGCTGCTGTCAGCCTGGCACTTCTTGACACGCCGCCACGCGCCAAAACTCCTAACAAACTGCCGCGGATTTTTATCATACACTCGGCCCAGCTCCACTCTACCGAGAATGTACAAACATTTGTCTATTATGCATTTTTTATCCAGTCCATATATCAAAAACTATCCAGCCCGACAAAAACAAACCCTGCTGCTGGATCGCTCGGTGCAGTGAACTTTAAAAAAATCTTTTCATTGTACCAACAGTGTTTCAATTTTTATGCGATGTAATTTCGCGATAGATAAATGTGCACGTTTAACGGTTTTTTGTGTTTACGGAAAACGCTCACAAAAATGTTTGAATGCTTTATGGTCAGTAAAGGCTTTACAAAGTTGGAGCTAGCTTTTGGTATCTAGTCATAATAATGTTGTAGTTTGGTAGATTGTGCTGGATTGCGGTTACCAGAGGAATGAACGTGAACGTTTGTGAAAGTCTCCGCTCACTTTAATGTCAAGTATTCAGACATTCAGTTGCAGATTTTCCACAACATTATGGTGGTACGAATAATTTACTTCTACAAAACCAGACCATACCTTAGAGACGCCCGACTCAAAAACCCCAATAAATATAATTAAGCAAATCCGCAGTACGAGAAAACTCCCTATCAAGGAAATCGAGGAAATTTATATTTGACGGGGACATAAAGAGTCCATTTGTAGCAAGTGACGTATTAAGGGACCCTGTTTATGGCTGGCACTTAACACGGAGCTAAGCTGCCAGTCGCCCGAACATTTTGAAACACTTGCAAGTACACTAGTACGTCATTTTTATGCCACCCGGGTAAATTTGTTATCTGATTACACTTGTGAACAAGTACACGTAATAAACGTCGTGTTATTTTTCTTTTTTAAGATAAGCGCCAAGCTATTATTGCCTGTCATGGCGTCATGGGATGGCGAAAATGTCTTGTTCAAGGAAGTGTTTGCGAATTATGGTGCTAACTTACGTTTCGCTTTAACATTACTGTTATCAGATTTATGATTTATTAGAGCATAGGGTTTATTGGGATCCATGAGAAAAATAAGTTCACTTAATGGAGGACGAACGATCTAAACTTAACGAACTGAAATATTCCTCGACGTGTAGAACAAACAGACTTTCAGAGTTCAATAAAAGTTCTTAATTGGTTGCATAACCGTCATCCAATTTGTCCCAATGGTTTAAATCTAAAAACAAATTCATCAAAAGCCTTCAACGTGAATATACCTACGTATAAAACAAAACTCCTCTCCCTGAAACCGAATAAAATGGAACTTCGAATCAGCAGAATAATGTGGACCGGACATTGAACATTGGAAGCGTAAATAGCCTTCCTAAGCATAAAAGAGTGTATTGGTCGAAGCATATGTCAGCTGCAGCTACAATCTAATTTTCAGGTTGTCCGAAGGTCGGAGTTAGTGCATGGTGCAGTGATTCCTACGGCCGAACGACGAGAACCGAAACGACGTCAAGAGCCGAAAGCCGAACGTAGGTACACCCGCCATATCAGATTTTCCTCTTAACTCAGCGAGGAAATTGATTTCAAGAGTTCTCTTAAATGTAACGTAGGCTGTCAATAAGGCTCAGCATTTAATGATTTATCGCGTTTCTGTGACCGCTTCTAACTTCTGATTGAGATTATGAGTTTCAAGTTACGATGTTACGGTTTCAACTTGATTCGGTATTAATTGTGCTTAACTTTTAATTGGAGCGTCTAATTATTGTGTATATTTTAAATGAGATTTTACAATTTTGATTTGTGGGTACCTCTTTTATACGTTCGAATAAACAGAAAAAAATATGAAAGTGGTCCGAAAAATTACCTAATATTCATGATTTTAAGAGTAAGGTTTTATATAGACAATCCTCTCAAATAGGTAAGTATCTACTCCTTATATATAGGAAATCGAGTCCTTAATAACATTTATTGATAAATTACCTAAGAAACCCATTCACACTCAGCTAACCACGACCTTTTCATCTCTTATTACATGTACAAAAACGCGTGGCATTCGTCATAGAAAACGAAAAAGCCCAATATCGACGGTCTACCAAAGCGAAAACACGACACAGAAAACGAATGAAAAAAGCAATATGTCACAGGACACACATGTTTGCGAATCTGGCGTTAAAAAACAGTACCATCTCAAAGAAACTCCTTCAGGAAATCAATTCGTAGTTTAACATATGGACGTGTGACTGGTTTTTGTCAGTGCGGCGGTGCTAACATATGGGGCTAATATGTAAGTTACACGATCGGTGTTCAGTGATCTATCGCCTTGACAGCGTGCCTGTTTACGATTCACTCCGGCCAGGCGTACAGCGGAACTGATATTTTTATGTCCGAGGCGCTTTACAAGGGAGCGATTAGATTTGGGTCGTGTGAGCTTCTTTTGGTGGAAGTGTGAGAATAAACACGGGGTTTATTTTTAACATAATGGTGTTTTCTTTACACATCATAGGGTATTTATTTATAACTTCGTGGATACGTGGATATGTATTTTTATTTTACGTTGACACTGAAATTGGTTGCTATCGTGTCATAAAATTTAAGAATATATTTTGTTATCGTGTAATATCAATCCACTGAAGTTAAGCTTTAGTACGCTGACAGTGCTACGAACCTGAAAACTCTTTAGTCGGCAGTGTGATATTTAAATTCATTCATGAACTCTTGGTTGTATTCATTTTTGCTTTAAAAATTATCCGTAGTGATCGTTGAGAACGATTAGACTGGGCATAACCAGTCAGCTATTGAAACCGTTCAATGTTCACGTTCTTCCGTGGACATCGTGGACGAGCATTGCTCAGTGGATGAGAGCTCCATAGGTGCTATGCGGACCAACAATAAATGAATGGTGTTTTTGCTAATAAGTAATTTTAAAATTTTCATCAACTAGTCTTACCAAGGGGTATCCTATATACAGTACTAACTGAGTTGAGGTCAGAAAGGCAGTCTCTCCATGTAATATTAGTATTGATCTACATCCGTTTAGACTAGAAACTGACTCCAACATAGTTGGGAAAAGGCAATGCAGGTTATGAGTTTTACAATATGACGCGCTGTTAGCCTTCCAATCTCCAACACTTTCTCCTTATGTCTTGTAGGTATGAGCAATAAACTTAGTGTTTATTTCATTTTTAATATAAAACATGCCAGTAATTCTTTCACAGTACCCCAGGTACCTACGCACTACGTGCATGCCGCATAGGCGTTAGGCATTCAGTAGGCGACAAAGCGACAAAGTGCGCTGTAAATAATTTTCATGCCAGTACCACGTTTTTCCGGTAACTTTTTGTGTGCTGCAACTTAAAGAGGACATTGGTCTATATTTTGTTGGGATTGCTTAGGATTTAGTTATTTATACACACATAAATAGTGGAGACGAAGAGACAAACTGGAGATTTAGAAAGAAGTAGCGTAGAATCCTGAGTGTTGCAAGGAATGGAGGGAGAGGTCTTAATCCATTTCAAACCAAAGTTTGATTCCCAGGTTAGGTAAGGTGTTATTCCACCGTAGATGCGGGCCAGTGGACGGTTGGTTATGGGCTAGCTAACCGTCCGTCCGTCTAACGATGACGACAGGCCGTGTCGACGGCGCGTTCGTGTTCCACGCGCGCCTCAAAGGGATGTCAGCATAAGGAGAGGGGCCCGCAAGGGCCGAAGCCTGCCGGGGTTGCGGGCCGGTTCGAAAGAGATACCACGGCCCCGGAACATAAAGGGCGAGGAAGGAACATAGGGAAAAACAAAAAAAAAAATAAGGTGTTATTGGGTTTTTTCATCACAAATTTCTCAGTAGCAGCCACCGAGTCTGGATTTGTGTGCGGTGGAATGGTATGGGGGGAATGGCTCGCCCCCTATTACAATATGGGACTTAAACATCCATACCATTATATAAATGCGAAAGTAACTCTGTTTGTCTGTCTGTCTGCTACCTTTTCACGACAAAACGGCTGATCGGATCGTAATGAAATTTGGCAAGGAGATGTATTTCAACCTGGGGAAGGACATAGGCTATATATTATCACGCTAATTACTTACGGGGGTGAGCAATATTGCATTTTGCCTATAGTTTTCAACTGTTTGACAACTGACAACTGTCATAACATGCATTGTAATAGAATAACTATTTTAGACAAATTGTCACGAGAACAAATTGCCGGTCGGTGACGGCAACCGCCTTTCGAACAGGGAGTCGCAAGATCAAACCTCAGTACAGACATAAAATACTTTTTGATTTTGTGTAATGCTGGAAAAGGAGATAGTTTTTTTTGGGCCCACCTGGTCGTTGCATTTATTATTCATAATAACACCAAAAAAAAGTAACCATTTTACTATGGTTTTAAAGGAAATATTACGTAGAAATGAAAACGGAATCTTAAAATCATAATAAATAAGCTATGTTATGATATTTTTTTGCGAGTCAAATCATTCCTGTTGTGGTCAATGTCATTTGACAGCAAATACTTACGTGAATAGGGGCGTTTTTCTGTTTACTAAAAAAAGTACGGTACCTATCCGTTGGAAATCATATGTGCTATATAATTATTATAGAATCAGAAAGAATATAAAAATAAATATTATTAAACTATGAGCATTTTTAATGCCATTTTTATAGGTTTACACTAAAATCGCATAGGTGGTTTAAACAATCAACGTGGCATGAAACGTTATAAACCCACTTTTTTTGTGATTGACAGACAACTTCATTATTTTGACATTTACTTTTTCTGTTTATTTTGGTTTTCGTAAGTGTTTTTGCAGATTTTTCGCATTTATTCCGGTTAGACAATGCTAAGCTAATTAAACCACTGGAATCTAGAGGTTATAAGGAATAAATCAATGTAAGTTTCATTATTATATGCTAGAATTTATGTGGGAAACTAATTCTCGAACAAAAAAAATTGTCTCCTTTCCGATAATAATTTTGGTTGCACGTTCAAACACCCCCCTGTTTTCACTTTTTGTAACAAAGTATTTTGTTTTTTTAAAGCTTACATATTACGAAATCATTGTTTTATACATATTTTTTTTAACACAAATTTTATTTCAAATAATAAATCTGTAAACATGGCGCTTAAACTGTTAAAGGATCATACACAGAACCCATTTTCTACAATTTCTTAAATTTTCGTCTGTGTCTGTGTGTCTCTACGTAGCCCTTTTACGTGTAAATAATAAAACCAATGTGGTTTGATTTAATGCACCAATTATTATTGTGCATAAGTTAGAGAAAGTTTTGATTTTTGTTTCTTTGCAATCGGTGCTCTCCATCAAAAGACTTTAAAGTTTTTAAGGAGAACTTATCATCATGATGTAAGGATACATGCAATGACATCTATAAAACCAAAATGGTACTAATGAATAAAAATCACAAGATAGAGAAGAAGAGAATAGTCAACATGACCCTGCTTTAAAAATCTACAACATTGTGTTCATTTGACTCCATTTTCTAAATCACGGTGTTATGATTTTCCGTGAAAGAATGATACTGGCATTCGCCCGTGTCAGATGTCTCTTTTTTGTTTTTTTTTTTAGGATGTGAAATCATCAAATGACTTCTCCCACTCTGGGAATGACTTCTCCCGGGTCAGATGTCTTAAGTTTGGTTTTTTGGAAGAAGTTCTCAATTCAACGCCTGTTTTTCTTTATGTAGATACCTATATTATGCCTGAGCAATATCAAATGACCGAATGATGAAGTCGCACGAGACCGGTCAGTGTGGCGACACTTGATAGGCCTATGTCCAGCAGTGGACGTCTTTCGGCTGAAATAATGATGAATGATGATAATTCAAATGGAGTAGAGTAGTAGGAGTAGAAATCCAAACTGAAGTTTTGGTCGTCCAGCGATGAGATAAGCAGACGATATTGTTGCCATTGCAGGAATATCCTGGATGAGACTGGCACAAGAGCGTGGAGCTTGGCACAAACAAAGAGAGGCCTGTACCCAGCAGTCGGTGAAGTCGGACTATGGATGATGATGATGATGACGCATAACTTTTTCCAGAGAAGTCCGATTTTCATGATTATTTTTATTGAAAGGCGTGTTTAGCAAAGTTTGTACCATTTTTTATTGAAAATAGTTGTGTTCGAATTCATGTGCGTATTGATTAATCATCGCTTGCTGAAACATCGTGAGGAAACCAACATGCCTGAGAGACATTTGGCATGTTAAGCCAAGTCAGAGGCCCATGGGCAGCATAAAAACTCTTACACCAGGTTAGGCAACAACACGATAAGGAAGGAAAGATCACTTGCTTCGGTGAAGAAAGACATCGTGAACAAAAACCACAGCATGCCTGAGAGTTATTTTTCGACGGCATGTAAAGACAGAGGAACTTTTTTTTTGTTTTTTTTTTAGCATGCGAAATCATCACATGTCTTCTCCCACTCTGGGCGGAGCGGGAGGGAGTGTCAGACTCTTACTGACTAAAACTCATCCATGTTCCTTCCTCGCCCTTTATATTCCGGGGCCGCGGTATCTCTATCGAACAGGCCCGCAACCCCGGCAGGAAGACAGAGGACCTTGGGTGGCATAAAAACTCTGACAACAGGTTAGGCACTAACCACACGATAAAGAAGAAGATCGTTTTGGGGCTTATTTCATAAACCTTTTTGACAACTTTAGACCTGTCTGAAGTTTGACTGTGATCAGTTACAGCAGCTATATCGTGTGTCGGCTCATTTCATGCACCTTGATATGAACTTTAGACCTAGCTAGAGTATGAGTATTATCGGAGGTCTGACGATGGAGACGAAAGGCAGTCACAAGAGGTCCGCAACACTTCAAATCTGCTCTATCGTGTTTAAGGCTCATTTCGTGCATCTTGATAAGAACTTTAACCCTAGCTGGAGCATGACTGTCATCGATGGTCTAACCATGGAGATTGAAGGTAGTAGCAAGAGATTCTCAACAGTTAACAGCAGTTATATCGTCATTGGGCTCACTTAATGCACCTTGATGAGAACTTTAGAAATAGGTAGAATATGACTGTCATCGAAGGTCTCATGATGGAGGCTTGGAGACGAAAAGAAATTGCAATAATTTTTCAAGAGTTTACAGCATTTACATCGTATTGTGTTGACCTGCCTGGAGTATGACTACCATTGAAGGTCTGACTTTGGAGAAGGAAGGCAGATGCGAGAGGTCCCCAACAGATTGAAGCAACGTTAACGTGTCTCGGCTCATGTCATGCCACTTGATGAGAACTTTCGACCTAGCTGGAGTATGATATTGTCGAGTGTCCAAGGATAGAAACGTAAGGCTGTCGAGGGAAGAGTCCTTATTTGGAAAAACATAAGTTGAATATTTTGGCGTTTAATGTAAACCTATTCGAGAAAAAATAAATTGTTATTGACTTCAATCTGTACTAATATTTTAAAGCTGCAGAGTTTGTTTGTTAGGTTGGTTGAACGCGCTAATTTTAGGAACTATTGGTTCGTCTTGCGCAGACGAAGTTGCGCGGGTCAGCTAGTAACTATATAATGTGGATATGTCACCGTAAAATTGTCAAACACGTTAGATTGTAATCTCTCTAGCGAGGTTGTAAATTCTCGAAATATTGTCATCTGAACATACGGAAGTATCTATGCCCCCATAATCGGGACTTGGGGCACCCCCACGTTAGGTTAGTTAGGTTCCTTTAAACCCTGCACTCGGAAATATCGGCCTCGCGTTAGCGGAGCTCCGTTGACTACGCTTTTTAGGGGAATATAAAGTGTTTTTAGGTTATGTTATATTAATAGGTATTTCTCAGGAATGTACATTATCTTTTCATGAGAGTGGTACCATAAGGCAAGGGGGACCCCTACTTCCCTCCACACCACATCGCATGCATTTCACGAAAAATAATGCATTTTATTGTAAGCACTAAGCAGTATGTTCGTTTGACAATATTTCGAGAGTTTGCAACCTCTCTAGCTATTTTATAATCTAACGTGTTTGAAAATTTTACGGTGACAGATATACTATTAGGTACACTTCTGTCTAACCCTTCTAGGAGTACAGGCGTGCTATTAAGTTGGTTTATTAATGTGAAGTTGTTAGTCACGTGTCTCAAAAGATATGAAACCTAGCGCCCATTTGCCTGGAGATCAAAATGATCTATCCCTATTCGACCAATAACAGTCAATAAATAATGCATACACTCAACAAAGTAATACCATCTACCATTAATATCAATATTAATTAGTTACAGATTATCCGGCTTGATGAGAAGCTCATTAATACTAGAATAAACATTTTAACAATATCATTAATTAATTTTGTTCTTCCTACCTTATACCAAATTTTCGTCAGATGTTAATTTTTATAATTTTTTCGCGCCCATTAAAAAAACAGGGACCGTATAAAATGGCCGTAGTAATTTTTGCAAGCCCACAACGTAAGTATCGTATCGTGTCGCCGCCGCGTTGTCGTGTTGGTTAATATGGAAACACGCATTTGTAATTAAGTAGGCACCTTTTATTATGTTTACACACAAAACACAATTACACTAAGCCTGGTCGGGCGTGTGGCTTATCCTCGGGAACAGACTGGCAACACGCTATACACGCAGCCTGCTCATTGGCTACATTGTCATCCCGTGTGGCCATCTTGTATAAATCGACCAATGATAGCGAATAGTGTAGTAGTTAGTGCCCGGTGTTGCAAGTGTTTCGTCGCCTTTATTCTAGTATTAATGAGCTTCTCATCAAGCCGGATAATCTGTAACTAATTAATATTGATATTAATGGTAGATGGTATTACTTTGTTGAGTGTATGCATTATTTATTGACTGTTTTTGGTCGAATAGGGATAGATCATTTTGATCTCCAGGCAAATGGGCGCTAGGTTTCATATCTTTTGAGACACGTGACTAACAACTTCACATTAATAAACCAACTTAATAGCACGCCTGTACTCCTAGAAGGGTTAGACAGAAGTGTACCTAATAGTATATCTGTCACCGTAAAATTTTCAAACACGGTAGATTATAAAATAGCTAGAGAGGTTGCAAACTCTCGAAATATTGTCAAACGAACATACTGCTTAGTGCTTACAATAAAATGCATTATTTTTCGTGAAATGCATGCGATGTGGTGTGGAGGGAAGTAGGGGTCCCCCTTGCCTTATGGTACCACTCTCATGAAAAGATAATGTACATTCCTGAGAAATACCTATTAATATAACATAACCTAAAAACACTTTATATTCCCCTAAAAAGCGTAGTCAACGGAGCTCCGCTAACGCGAGGCCGATATTTCCGAGTGCAGGGTTTAAAGGAACCTAACTAACCTAACGTGGGGGTGCCCCAAGTCCCGATTATGGGGGCATAGATACTTCCGTATGTTCAGATGACAATATTTCGAGAATTTACAACCTCGCTAGAGAGATTACAATCTAACGTGTTTGACAATTTTACGGTGACATATCCACATTATATAGTTACTAGCTGACCCGCGCAACTTCGTCTGCGCAAGACGAACCAATAGTTCCTAAAATTAGCGCGTTCAACCAACCTAACAAACAAACTCTGCAGCTTTAAAATATTAGTACAGATTGAAGTCAATAACAATTTATTTTTTCTCGAATAGGTTTACATTAAACGCCAAAATATTCAACTTATGTTTTTCCAAATAAGGACTCTTCCCTCGACAGCCTTACGTTTCTATCCTTGGACACTCGACAATATCATACTCCAGCTAGGTCGAAAGTTCTCATCAAGTGGCATGACATGAGCCGAGACACGTTAACGTTGCTTCAATCTGTTGGGGACCTCTCGCATCTGCCTTCCTTCTCCAAAGTCAGACCTTCAATGGTAGTCATACTCCAGGCAGGTCAACACAATACGATGTAAATGCTGTAAACTCTTGAAAAATTATTGCAATTTCTTTTCGTCTCCAAGCCTCCATCATGAGACCTTCGATGACAGTCATATTCTACCTATTTCTAAAGTTCTCATCAAGGTGCATTAAGTGAGCCCAATGACGATATAACTGCTGTTAACTGTTGAGAATCTCTTGCTACTACCTTCAATCTCCATGGTTAGACCATCGATGACAGTCATGCTCCAGCTAGGGTTAAAGTTCTTATCAAGATGCACGAAATGAGCCTTAAACACGATAGAGCAGATTTGAAGTGTTGCGGACCTCTTGTGACTGCCTTTCGTCTCCATCGTCAGACCTCCGATAATACTCATACTCTAGCTAGGTCTAAAGTTCATATCAAGGTGCATGAAATGAGCCGACACACGATATAGCTGCTGTAACTGATCACAGTCAAACTTCAGACAGGTCTAAAGTTGTCAAAAAGGTTTATGAAATAAGCCCCAAAACGATCTTCTTCTTTATCGTGTGGTTAGTGCCTAACCTGTTGTCAGAGTTTTTATGCCACCCAAGGTCCTCTGTCTTCCTGCCGGGGTTGCGGGCCTGTTCGATAGAGATACCGCGGCCCCGGAATATAAAGGGCGAGGAAGGAACATGGATGAGTTTTAGTCAGTAAGAGTCTGACACTCCCTCCCGCTCCGCCCAGAGTGGGAGAAGACATGTGATGATTTCGCATGCTAAAAAAAAAACAAAAAAAAAGTTCCTCTGTCTTGGCTTTACATGCCGTCGAAAAATAACTCTCAGGCATGCTGTGGTTTTTGTTCACGATGTCTTTCTTCACCGAAGCAAGTGATCTTTCCTTCCTTATCGTGTTGTTGCCTAACCTGGTGTAAGAGTTTTTATGCTGCCCATGGGCCTCTGACTTGGCTTAACATGCCAAATGTCTCTCAGGCATGTTGGTTTCCTCACGATGTTTCAGCAAGCGATGATTAATCAATACGCACATGAATTCGAACACAACTATTTTCAATAAAAAATGGTACAAACTTTGCTAAACACGCCTTTCAATAAAAATAATCATGAAAATCGGACTTCTCTGGAAAAAGTTATGCGTCATCATCATCATCATCCATAGTCCGACTTCACCGACTGCTGGGTACAGGCCTCTCTTTGTTTGTGCCAAGCTCCACGCTCTTGTGCCAGTCTCATCCAGGATATTCCTGCAATGGCAACAATATCGTCTGCTTATCTCATCGCTGGACGACCAAAACTTCAGTTTGGATTTCTACTCCTACTACTCTACTCCATTTGAATTATCATCATTCATCATTATTTCAGCCGAAAGACGTCCACTGCTGGACATAGGCCTATCAAGTGTCGCCACACTGACCGGTCTCGTGCGACTTCATCATTCGGTCATTTGATATTGCTCAGGCATAATATAGGTATCTACATAAAGAAAAACAGGCGTTGAATTGAGAACTTCTTCCAAAAAACCAAACTTAAGACATCTGACCCGGGAGAAGTCATTCCCAGAGTGGGAGAAGTCATTTGATGATTTCACATCCTAAAAAAAAAACAAAAAAGAGACATCTGACACGGGCGAATGCCAGTATCATTCTTTCACGGAAAATCATAACACCGTGATTTAGAAAATGGAGTCAAATGAACACAATGTTGTAGATTTTTAAAGCAGGGTCATGTTGACTATTCTCTTCTTCTCTATCTTGTGATTTTTATTCATTAGTACCATTTTGGTTTTATAGATGTCATTGCATGTATCCTTACATCATGATGATAAGTTCTCCTTAAAAACTTTAAAGTCTTTTGATGGAGAGCACCGATTGCAAAGAAACAAAAATCAAAACTTTCTCTAACTTATGCACAATAATAATTGGTGCATTAAATCAAACCACATTGGTTTTATTATTTACACGTAAAAGGGCTACGTAGAGACACACATGTCTGTGTGTCTCTACGTAGCCCTTTTACGTGTAAATAATAAAACCAATGTGGTTTGATTTAAGAAAATTTAAGAAATTGTAGAAAATGGGTTCTGTGTATGATCCTTTAACAGTTTAAGCGCCATGTTTACAGATTTATTATTTGAAATAAAATTTGTGTTAAAAAAAATATGTATAAAACAATGATTTCGTAATATGTAAGCTTTAAAAAAACAAAATACTTTGTTACAAAAAGTGAAAACAGGGGGGTGTTTGAACGTGCAACCAAAATTATTATCGGAAAGGAGACAATTTTTTTTGTTCGAGAATTAGTTTCCCACATAAATTCTAGCATATAATAATGAAACTTACATTGATTTATTCCTTATAACCTCTAGATTCCAGTGGTTTAATTAGCTTAGCATTGTCTAACCGGAATAAATGCGAAAAATCTGCAAAAACACTTACGAAAACCAAAATAAACAGAAAAAGTAAATGTCAAAATAATGAAGTTGTCTGTCAATCACAAAAAAAGTGGGTTTATAACGTTTCATGCCACGTTGATTGTTTAAACCACCTATGCGATTTTAGTGTAAACCTATAAAAATGGCATTAAAAATGCTCATAGTTTAATAATATTTATTTTTATATTCTTTCTGATTCTATAATAATTATATAGCACATATGATTTCCAACGGATAGGTACCGTACTTTTTTTAGTAAACAGAAAAACGCCCCTATTCACGTAAGTATTTGCTGTCAAATGACATTGACCACAACAGGAATGATTTGACTCGCAAAAAAATATCATAACATAGCTTATTTATTATGATTTTAAGATTCCGTTTTCATTTCTACGTAATATTTCCTTTAAAACCATAGTAAAATGGTTACTTTTTTTTGGTGTTATTATGAATAATAAATGCAACGACCAGGTGGGCCCAAAAAAAACTATCTCCTTTTCCAGCATTACACAAAATCAAAAAGTATTTTATGTCTGTACTGAGGTTTGATCTTGCGACTCCCTGTTCGAAAGGCGGTTGCCGTCACCGACCGGCAATTTGTTCTCGTGACAATTTGTCTAAAATAGTTATTCTATTACAATGCATATTATGACAGTTGTCAGTTGTCAAACAGTTGAAAACTATAGACAAAATGCAATATTGCTCACCCCCGTAAGTAATTAGCGTGATAATATATAGCCTATGTCCTTCCCCAGGTTGAAATACATCTCCTTGCCAAATTTCATTACGATCCGATCAGCCGTTTTGTCGTGAAAAGGTAGCAGACAGACAGACAAACAGAGTTACTTTCGCATTTATATAATGGTATGGATGTTAATTGTATATTTTTTTGAGGAGCTCGTGGCTAAATAATATCAGCCGCTCAGGTCGATCTTTAGGTTACGTCATGCTTGCCTAGGTTGGTCTGTGGATGGTTGACCACCCTTACATACCGAGTTTCCTCCGTGCCTCGGAAAGCACGTTAAGCCGTTGGTCCCGGTTGTCATTTGTCCATCTTTGACAGTCGTTATAGGTAGTCAGTGGCCCCAAAAGTCTGACACAAGTCTTACCAAGTGGTATCGTATTTCCTAGTATTAACTGGGTTGTGGAGGACAGATAGGCAGTCGCTCCATGTAAAATACTGGTATTCAGCTGCATCTGGTTAGACTGGAAGCCGACCCCAACATAGTTGGGAAAAGGCAAGGCAGATGATGTTAATTACAAATATCATAATTTTCTTGCTCTTGTCTCAATTTATTGAGACAAGAGCAAGAAAATTATGTTGGGGTCGGCGCAGGATGTCTTCTTCTTCCATACTTCTATAATACTCGTCATCACATCAGATACCTCATTTCTTACTATATCATTGTTTGCACAGTCCATCCATCGTTTCTTTAGTATTCTCTTAAATCGGTACCATAGAAATAACCATGACAATAAGAGTTCTTGGAAATCTCATCGAGTTTCCCGACATCTTCAACTTCGATTTACAATCTGCTAAAACAAACATCTATCAGAATTAATTTATTCAAATTGTTTTAACTCCGATGATTACAATCCAAATAACATTGTAATAACTAACTTTCATTTTGTTACTAAAATCGGAGCATTCGTCTTGATATTCAAATTTCATCTAACACAAAAGATTCATTCTCTCCTCACATCATGCCTTCCGACCGTCAGCTTTATGTCTGCTACGCTCCCTTATCGTAAAGAAGTCGCAAAAAAACGTATCTAAAGAAGTTATCTATCGTATTTTGTACCTTTCGGCCCTATCTAGGATTTCAATCCTTATCAACATCAATTCTCATCGGACAGACCATAAATAACTATTTCAATTCACTATCCTAAATTCATGACCAGAACTAACCAAATACATTACCTATGTACCTCCGTATTTGTTAACGACACAAACTTATATTAAAGCTTCATCCCCTATTTCGTTTTAAAGCCTCGTATATTAATTAAGTTATTAGTAGTGTGAAATAATACGAAAGTTTACGAGTGGTGCGTACCAATTTCAATTCTAAATTAACATGGTACATAATTAAGTCTATCCCTTTTAATCGGTTGTGGATTAGTTTGAGTATATCATTAAAGTTAATGCAGGTCTCGGTGTTAAACCTGGTGATGTTACACATTTAGAGTTCTAATAACATTACACGCCATGCAGATAGGTAGTGGCGGTACTTTGCATAAAAGATTAAAAGCTTGGCTTCCCTTCATAACTCTTTATGGAGTTCGGGTTTCTGAACAGTTTGCTTGTCATATTGTTTGCCCCTATACCTACACACCACTGAACGTAAGTACAGGCAACCAATTGACACGCTACTGCCGCAATTATGTGACTGCAAGTACGTATATTCCCAGTAATAGAGCAAATGTGTAGGTCGTTACCGCAATCGAAACGGCTTAATAGGCTGTGTTAGGCTAACGCACCATTTAAAAAGTCAACAGAAACTCATTCAAAGTACTTTTCTTTCATTGTTTCCGGCCGTGCGGAGTGCCCTCAAGACTCGAGGAAATTGACAATGAAGGTAAAGTTTATCTTCCACCGTCAGCCGTTTGAGGGTAGAAGACGTGACCCGACCCCTTGATTCCATTACGGCCTCGCTGCGACCGACAATAGAGAATTAAAAGTCGAATTTTTACAGAGCCAACGAGCCGCTTATTCAATTGTAAAATCAATATTCGCTAGTCTCATAAATGAACTTATTCTGAGATATTATTTTCTTACAGAGATTCTGTTGAATACTTCAGCGTAGATGTCTTTTAACATCTCATTTCGATTCCAGATTTATGTGAGAATCGGCTTAAATAATTTTTGTTTTAACGGTGCAGCAATAATAAAATTAGGTAAAAATTTTCTGGACCAAAAATACACTGGATCCCAACCCAATGCGCAAATATCTATTCGACTTCTTCATTTCACCAAATAACTTTTGACGTGGGTAGTCTCAAAGTCTATAAACAGACTGGAATTTAATTTGATTTAGAAAATCCGTTTCAAAAAAGGCACACAAATTCACTACATGTCGAGTCCGTGTGCCTACACACCTTTAATCTTTGCAATACGCTGGGCACCTAAAGTACCTGCTTGAATGTGAATGGCGGTCGCGGGAATGTTCCATTTGCATAATTATTCCAAAGATTTTGCATACTTTTATAGCCGCTCTCCAGGTTATCGCCGCGATAAGTTACCGACATTACCGAAAAACTACAGACATAGGGTATCGGTAAATGCGAATTACTGGAATATAATCACGTCTGAATGAGGTAGTTAAAGTTCATTAGTGTATGAGGGTACGAGTACTCATAGAGGAATCGGTTACCAAATGGGGCAAAAATGTATCAAATTCTCGATCAAGGTTTCTTCTAGTATCGATTGAAATGTCATCATACTGACATAATTTGCCACTGATTTTTCCTGTATAACATAAAAGTCGAATTGTGCAAATCCGTACCAACTATACTATTTGGTACGATGCTGTTAAGAACTCAGTATAATTATGTAGCATAATCAGAACTTTCTGCTAAATTTCACGACACTGGCGAATTGCGTTTCACTCTAAAAGGCTAGCTAGTAATAATTTATTTCACGTCATTATGCTTATTAGCAACTGGCCGTAAATATAACGCTAGTGCCCCAAATGACATGTTATAAGCGTTTGAATTTGGGTCACGCTCTGCTCGAACCTACAGATATTGAACACTTTATAAATGTGATTGCCCAGTTATTGTAATGCTAAAGGTTGATTGCAGACAAACACTGACAAGTTAGTTAATTGTTAGTGAAAAAAAATTAACACACAACAGTAGACATACTATTACGATGCATATATGGTATGGGTTTTTTTTTAGAACGTGTGTAGCGATAGGCTTCTCCGGGTTGTGGTAGCAACTAGATGAGAGTTTCCAAGAATCGAGTTGAGTCGAGTGCGAGGAGGCCTATGTCCTGCAGTGGACTGCTGTCGAATGATAATGTTCCATGATAAATTTGCTGTATTGTTTTTTATGCCATTAATGTTTTAATAAGATTGAAAGAAAGAAGAAAGAAAAAGCATTTATTAGCCCGCACAGGACAAATAACCAATACATGTATAGATATTAAAAAATTAAAAGAAATGAAACTCGTCCTGTACGAGGCCAAAAGGCTCCTATCTAAGCATGGTGCTGTAACATTAAAAAAAAACATCACAGTGCTGGTATTCTGATATGGCCCAAAGTGAAGGTGATGCCACGGTCAGGCCAGATACGGATAAAAATAAAAATAAAGTGTAGACGAATAAACAATACAAATAAATTAATGTGTGAAGTATAAATAAATATAAAGAAAATATAATTAACACCTACACCCCACGTAACGAATACTGTCCGCCAATCTGTGCCATGCCTTTCAGTGGCAACACTGACGAACATAGACGCGGGCGCAGATATTCACTTGCTACTAATATCACGGCTGTGACAGCTTTAGTTCCAAAGGGTCCGTTTTGGCGCAGGCGTAGCACCGCCGGCGTCATGCCGCCATCTTGGTTTTGTTATATCAGTGTCTGTCAAGCACATAACATTATATACTCAAGTGTCATAATCAAATGACACCTGAGTATATAATGCGCTCATTGTCAAAAATCTTCAGAGAATTCTTGCCTCTGAGTGTATTTTCCTTAATTTTCCTCGTATTGCGATTGGATTGCGGGCACCGACGATGATTTTTTTGAGCAAACTGATCATTTCGCGCCCTAATTGGCATGAGGCGCCGCCTTGTTGATATAACATGTCGTCAACATTAATCCCTTAGAAATTAGGCACAAAAAGTTCACAATATGGATGCAAAATATATACGTTTTCACTTCGATAGATTACAATCAACCGAAAAATAATGCATTATATTGTAATCAGTATGTTCAGTTGACAATATTTCGAGATCAGTAGTGTTGTGTGTTGTGTGGGTTTGACTATTTTACGATGACATAATTACAAACTATTTGGTTGTCATGTCAGCTTTAGCCGCGATCTCCTTGGGGATCTCAACACGGATGACATCCCTAGCCTTTGAAGCTTATTCTTGTTATAAATTGAAAGTACAGTTTTGTAAACATTGCAGAGGTCAGATAGGAAATCGCCATGTAAAATACTGGTGTTCACTCTCAGATTCTCTCTTTCCCGATCATTTTAATCTGGATCTCTTCAAAGTTCGCGTAAATCCTTTTCTCATCGCTTCACATCAGAGGAGTTGCCGCCAAACGCAAGCCTACTTATTCAGTGGGAAAAAAAGGTAAAAACCGGCTGAAAACTGACCCCGACATAGTTAGAAAAAGGCTAAGCAGATGATGAGCTAGCTCTAGTTCTATAAGTTTTGATTTATACAAGTAGGTAGATTCTTTCGACCTATACCTAAAAATAAACATTGAATTCATTCGTGATACCATTCCCAACCATTTTCACTTGACAATAAAAAAGAGATGTACAAAACTGCGTTTCATCCAGTGAAAACCAAACCCATTGTTCCGTACTCAATGAAGATACTGGAATTGTGTACAATTTATTACTGTAGCCTTTCTACTCATCCGCCTTCATACAAAAGTAGGTACGACCGTACCACTGACGCTCTTTCACATGCAAATAGCTATGGAACTGCGGGTTTGTAGAGTGTAGACCGGAGGAGCTCACACGCCCCTAAATGGGGGACATGGAACACGTTTTAGATATCGAATACGATTTGTTTGTATTAAATCTTTGAATCTTATCGAACTGAAAGTAATTAAAGAAAAGAAAGAAAGAAAGAAAAAGCATTTATTAGCCCACACAGGACAAACACATCAAAATTAAAAGTACTTATAAAAGTGACACAGAAAAAAAACAAATATTTATTTAAAAATTAAAAGAATGAAACTCGTCCTGTACGAGGCCAAAAGCCTGATTATGTACAACTCTGTTACTTAAGAATGCAAAGAACCGCGTAAGGGTTTTTGTTAGTTTTGCACAGAATCATATTACCTCAAAATTGCTGTAAGACCAACTTATACAATTCCGATACCAAGTTCATCATTTAGGTACAGATAGTTCTTTAACTCCTTTTGTAACAGTTCAATTGGAGATAAAGAAACATTTTTGTTATCAAACTCTTCAATGTTTATCCACCAGAAGACACATTCTAATGAATAGAAAAATATTAAACTAAAGCACGTGGTATTGACTCAAAAACATGAAGATGCGGCTGAAATTTCTAACGAAATACAATCTCCAGAAAATATATGATGTATTTAATAATTTTCCCGTAACTTTATTTTACCGAAACAATATTTTGAAACATATTTTTAAAATATGAGCAAGAAAGAATAAACCATTCCATCGATCAAATTAATTATGTTACAGGATACTTTCTTTGAGGAAGTTGTAATATCTAATTAAGATCATTAAAAGAAAGTATGGCGAGACTGATAAATTGTCTGGAAAACGCCATAATATAACAAATAATAAATTTTATAAAAGTTTATAAAATAAATTTGGTACAAAATGTTCTTGTAACTTAAAACTGTTCTGCTTGAACTATTCGCTAAGTATTTGAATTAAACAGGTTTCTAAATAGTTAATTCTAGGTTTTTTTATTCGTACTTAATTAAGTTTTAGTTATTAACAACGGCTCGACCACGGCTTATTGTCTTTATAAGTATGTTTCTTGAAAACTTTGAAAACAACTGGATTTGAAAAGGGTTTTTGAAATGACTACAGATTTTCTTATAAAATTGATTTATGAGCATTGTATCGCTTTTGAAGTAATTTTAAATTGCGACACAATTAAACTGGATGCTGAATTATACAACTATATATACTAGTTTGTGAATACATGTACTTAAGCATGTTTTTTACTCTTTCACGCAAAAATACTTAACGGTTTTGGATCAAAGTTGGCACACAGATGGTTTATACCCTGGATTAATATACATAGAAATACTTTTTATTCTAGTAGTACGAATTCGTGGGACAATAATATTTGTACCACGTTTGCACAAAACATTCTGTTCAAGATAGAAATACGGATCAAAAAACCACTCATGAATTAAGTTCATATTCATTAATGAAACCGTTTTTTTTTTGACGGGCTCTTTCCTGGATACATTTGTCTGAAACATTTTTGATTTATTTTGATGCTGGTTCTACCTACGTGGAATTTAAGATTTTGAGCAGAGACCGTATAACGAAACCAATCTATGGCAGAGCGGTGTCGATTCCATTTCTGAAACCATGTGCCGACACAAATGTGAACTAGAAAGGACAAGGTAAATTGTATTGTTAATTGCTTTATTTGCTGTGTGTAATGCACCAATTTAAAATCACTTGGTGCTGTGTAACGTTCAACATCTTATATTTGCACGCCGTTCAGGCAAAACATGACTGTCATAAATTATATTTTGACTAGCTGACCCACGCAACTTCGTCTGCGTCACATAAGAGAGAAAAACGTAAGGAGAAAAAAACCCCCGTTTATCAACATTTTTCATTCCTGCTCCGCTCCTAATGGCCGTAGCGTGATGTTATATAGCCTAAAGCCTTCCTCGATAAATGGACTATCCAACACAAAAATTATTTTAATAATTTGAACCAATAATTCCTGAGATTAGCGCGTTCAACCAAACAAACATACAAACCCTTCTGCTTTATAATATTAGTATAGATGCAAGATCTTGTATGCTATGTGCGTGTATACTCATGTGTTGAGCAAATAAAAAATATCTTATCTTATCTTATCTTATCTTATCTTATCTTATCTTATCTTATCTTATCTTATCTTATCTTATCTTATCTTATCTTATCTTATCTTATCTTATCTTATCTTATCTTATCTTATCTTAGCTGGTGCCCGCGACTTCACCCGCGTGGAGTTCGGTTAGTGTCACACAAATTCGTCCTACCAGAACCAAAAGTATTTTTATTTATTAATCCAAGGTATAAACTATTTGTGGCCACACTGATATTATAAGTAAAAAAGGCGGTGTGCCAACTTTGATTCAAATCCGTTGAGTATTTTTGACAAGTATTATCGAGTAAAAAACAAATTTTTCACTCACATGGTTTCGGAAACGGAATCGATATCATTCTGTCATAGATTGGTTTCGTTATACGGTAACGGTCTCTGCTCAAAATTTGTAATTCCAGGTAAGTAGAACTGGTTCTACTTACCTGGAATTAGAGATATTTTTTTTATTTTTTTTGATGCTGGCATCAAAATGAAAATGCAAATGAAAATGTTTCAGACAAATGTATCCAGGAAAGAGCCTGTTGTATACGTGTATATAATTATGTGTGTAGGTAGAATCTTGTTATAAGAAGCTAGTCGCATTCAATAAATCAGTTAAGCGTCTGTCACCGCGTTATTACTTACCCCTCCAGTTGCCTATAGAACAGAGCCCGTCAAAAAATTAATGATCGGTTTCATTAATGAATATGAACTTAAGTAATTCATGAGTGATTTTTTATCCGTATTTATATGTTGAACAGAATGTTTTGTGCAAACTTGGTACATACAAACGTTAAAAACCGCAAGCCAAAGTTATCTATTGGTTTGTCTATGCGATAGTTGATTTTAAAGAATGATAGAGGATATAACTGGCTCAAATGGAACATTTTGCTCTATACTTTCCTAAGTAAAATTTTTTTTTTGAAGTCAGTATATGGGCCATATTCTTAGCTAAAAAATGATCGCTTTTCAGGATTCCGTACATAAGAGTAACCAACGGGACACGTATACCGAATTACTAAGCCTCCGCTATCGGTCCGTGCATCCATCTGTTAGCGGTTTTTTTTTTAAAGAATTACTGGAGGCCGACTCCCACTTGACCAGTTTTTCACTTAAACAAGCTCTTATGTATAATACCGCTTGTAAAACAATACGATACAAAAACAGCCATTAATAACAAAGAACAAGTAAGTACCTATGTTAGTACACCATTTTCAGCCACTTAAGTTGCAAAGTTATGTAGGTAATGCAAGTCAATTTACTCAATAAAAACTTTACGATCTACACTCTCACAACAGAAAGTTATAATTGCTCAAATAAACGTTTAAAACACAGAGGCTTGACTGTGCAACAAGAACAGAATGAATAAAAGCGCAAACTATTAGTACTAAAAAGTAAACCCACATGGAGGCGTGACAAAGTTCATTTTCCAAAAGTTAAATTAAATTTAAAAGGATAAAACCTAACGTAGGACATATTACGAGTTTGGAAACTCAATAACAACTTGTGTAAAGCCAACATTGCAACTAATTGATTTCGTAAACTTGTTTTATTTAATTGGTCTCAAGCGGGTGCGTCCCAAGTTTTTATTGACTGACAAGCCATTCCAATTATTTTGATCGAATTCTAACTTTAAACGAATCAAGATTCGCTTTTTAATCAGAAATAAACATCCAATTTCTCGTGTCACTGTGACTATCAATTACATTGAGCTTAGAACGACAAGTGTTTGGAAATGCTTTCTTTGGAAAAAAGAGATTTTTGGGTAAATAATTCCTTGAGGAGATGTCGGAGTTATTGTAGACAGAATGCGGATTATTCGGCACTTGCACTGACTTATCCGTGTGCATTTACAGTAGGCATTTTTTTGTATTACGAAAGACATTTTAACGGACGGAAAATTTAAATGTGCTTTACGACATTTCAAACAATCTTATCCATCATTGGAGATGCAATCCATTAATACCTCATAGACACCTGTACAGTTTGTAAATGGCGTACAATCAATAACCACCACGATGTTTAGGTGTTAGCCACACTCTGTGGTCCTAAATGAAGACGTCATTAGCATATAATTATTGTAGTTACATAATGAGACTGTTGTAGGTTTCTCTTCGCGAACCTTCATGGCTAAAGAAATTGAAATAGTTCATGAGGTCTTTTATTTTTTTTTAACGGATTGGTCAGAGAAAGCAAATAGCAAACAAAATTGGAGAGTTATGTGGGAAGCTTTTGCCCAGCAGTGGGACAGAATATGCTGATAAAAATTAAGCACAGAAATGTAAAAAAAAGCTGATTTACACCATAGTTATTTTCCACCACTTTAAAGTTTACCTCAGTGCTAGTTAAGTCCGGAACAATTGTTTTTGCTGTTTAAGTGGGCGTTGATGGCTGCGACACAGTTTTAAACTTTTGTAGCTATCATCGTTTCTTTTTGAATTGTGCCAAATGTATATGTTCCAAAATAAAAACTTTTAACTTTTTAACTTAACTTTAACCAAGTAGCAGTACAACCATGAAAATTGAGGATTCAATTTTATTCGATCACAAAGATAAAAACTATAGTAAATAATCAATTAATAAATAAAAAATGTATTCGCCAATAGAAACAGGAGTAAGAAGAACTTGAAGGAATAACTAGAATTTTGAAGTCGAACATACAAGAAGTTTCTTAGTTTCCCTTTGATAGAACTTTGAAACCGCTTTCCACGTGTCGGTAACACGTGGCAAAACACTTTCAGAAGCCGTTCATCTTTGTTCTTAATTAGTAAATATATTAAACAAGGAATTGTTGTTACGGGCTTTCAAGGACGGGCCCTGCTAATATTTGGAAGAAGTTATCTCAAACAAATCACAGCCTGTTGATTCTGCTCTTAAATCGAATTACGTTTATTTAATTGAACACTCCTAAGTTAACGACATCGGTGACTCCGTTCGCAGAAACGTGGCAATTTAAAAAGTTTAAAGTTCCAGATGGTTGTATTTTTATCGGGATATTCAACTGTGTGATCAGCGTTAACTTTTGCATTACACAATAATAAGTGAGATCACATTATAACGTTCAATATCATCCACCTGACACACTGAGCATTGCATTAATTAATTTCATAGGTTGGCTTTCCAGTTTTCTTCCGTTTTGATTACAAACAAGAGAAATTATATTAAGTAGATTTGGAAATTCACCTTTCGATTTTCGAAATCTTTGTACATACATAAAATTTCTGTTGTATCAATATGAAATACCTACGTTACCTACTACACTTTGGTGAATTATTTTTTCTTGGCATTCTAATGCTAGTCAACCTCAAATGTTTAACCTCTTGTATGCATAATTAAAAAGCCAGTGTGTTTTTTGTATATCTACGTTCCATCATACGAAGGGCAGCAACACATTCTAATTACAGCCATTTTAGTTTCCAATAAGCTACTAAGCTTTGCCATAACAACATTTTCTGCGAAGTACCTAACACATTACAACTACATCGCATGCCAAGGAACACATGTCATGTTCTCGTCCTAACAGTTACTTCAATATGCAGCTAATGAGCTGGTCACACTGTGATGTAATCTGTGTTTTACACACACACACACACACACACAAACAAGCACACAGACACACACAAATACACACAGCTATAGATCGTTAACAGTCGGCCGCTAACTATGAGGACTGTGACCCATATCTGGCCGGCGCATAGCTGACGTGATAAGCCATGAGTTGTTACTTCAAACTTATGACTTACTTTGTGTTTGATGCAAAATCTAACTTTTGCCAACATGCATCACATAGTTGAACGTATTTTATGCGCATTTTGATATAGGTAAAACGACACCAGACCGCCCACGAAGGAAGCAGACACTACAAAGGTTGCAAGGAAGAGGTAAAATTAAACAACATTATCATCATCATCATTTCAGCCAAAAGACGTCCACTGCTGGACATAGGCTGCCACATTGACCGGTCCCTTGCGACTCGCATCCAACGGATTCCCGCAACCTTCACCAAATGAAACATACAATTGAAATATTTAAAAACACATAATATAGTAAATGATGAAAAATGTAAATAGCAAATTAAGCAAAATGCGCCAATATTAGAATATTGACGCCAGCATGACAGCTTTAGCGACTTTTCTATGCGGTTTTTGATTAACTTTACCTAATTTGATTTACAAAATTTATTAAGTAAACCAAATGCTTTTTATAGTTGCTGTAGTAATACAAACAGGTTTTTTTTCTAGTATAGAGCAATATACCGATCGCATATAATACATTCCTTATAACTACATTTCCACATCCATTCATCCATTTCCATCCATTTCCATTCTACATTTTCTTAAAAAAATACTATTCCGTTGCAAAATGAAGTCTAAAAAGCTAAAAACTAAGACGAAATAAAAAAGAATGAATTAGCAATAAAAAAAGTTGCTAATGACAAAAAAAACAGCGCTAACGAATACGATTCTCTAGTACTGGACTGCCTCAGGCGCCCATATTTGTTCTTCTATTTTCTGGAGTAGTACGTGTGAGTCGCATGAAGACTTTTTAGAAGGAAATTCTTTTAATATATGGGACAAGAAGGTAATAATTTCTGTGGTAAGTACAATCATTATGCTGCATGTACGATATTATATTGTTACAATTTAAATTGACCTAATAGAAAATGAATGTGAAACTCATTACAAAATTGGTTCAAAACTGCTTTTTAGGTAGTGGTTATGGCAGTACATAGATCTTTTGGTGCCTCACGAACTATCGCCGCTATCTTATATTTTATATAGATTTTAGTGATTCTTTCATAGTTTACCCTGATAACGTCAACAATAAACATAAGTAGGTTAATTATAATATTGTTTTCTGCTGCTTCCTGTTTATTTCTCCTATTCTCTCCTACAAGCTCGATAAAATGGCGTCGGAAGGCCAAAACTCGTTCAACACCCCTCAATGGCATCCCGTAAGTAATCATCAGCCTCCCAATTCTCATTTCAGAGTACAGTAATAAATAATGTTGCTCACATACAGAGCGGCAACAATGTAAGCGGTCATGTTAAATGTTGAACATTTATGTTCAGACACGACAGTGCAATGTGCAACGTTCGTGTTCCCTGACAGGTGGCGTCGGTAACACGTTCTCAGTACACGATCAATATTTATTATTAAACGATAAGGTTCCATTACGTCATGAACTCCTGGTACATTTCTAGGTATTTGAACGTAAAATGGCCTTAATACCTAGAAATACATTTGTGTATAATACGTTGAATTTTAATTCATCAGGGAGTGAAAGTACTCATGAATATGAAGTTTTCTCTGTAATAGCGAAAACAAGCATCTGTTTTATTCATTTTGTATTGCTGATGTAAATATTTAAAATTTAGCCTGTCCATGGTACCTCTTGTAGGTTCTATGATTATCAATCATTCTAGATTGCTAATTAGCACTGGCAGCTTAAAAAGCAAATAATTTTTAAATATGAAAAAAAAATAAAGAAAATGATGGATGATGATTGTGACAGACTAGAAATAAGATATAAGATTAAAAGCAATTCAACCAAAAAATGAATATGATTTGAAGAAAAAATAAAACTTTACTTTAAAAAAAACACCGTTTCCGCTTTGCCAGTTTGACAGACGGCTGTTTACAAAGCTGGTATCATACGAACTATTTTTTTTTTAATTTATTTTATTTTGTTTTAATAAAATCATTTTGTTTTGTTTGCTGTCTATTAAGTAACTACCTGTATATTTACTTATGTAAACAGAACGAAATATTCAAGTAAACCAATTTTATTTACTACTTTTCATTTTCTACCATGATCATCTATTTACTTACTACCATTTTGTAGCGTTCCCCGTAAACACAGTCTTAATCGGATAGAATAACGCGCATCCGTTCGGATCTGTGAATAGCGTTTTGACAGTTCTTCGGTTCGGAAATGAGATAGTCGAATACGATTCCTTACCGAAATATTGAAATAGTGATTATTTTGCATAGTATGGTTATATGATAAATTGATTTTGAAATTGTATCGAATCGAATCGGACTTCATATGGCCATACTTTGTACGACATTTTTTGACGTTTGAAAGCGAGGGAAAATGATGGATCTGAATTGTAATAGAATTTATTCTGAATTAAAATCCGTTTAAATTAAATAATAATAATCGTTTAAGGTCCATGTTCATCGAGAAGATAACAGCCCGATTATCTAAAAACAGCTGTCAATGTGACATGTTCCCGTACAAAAATTTGTTTTAAACAGCTGTTTTTAGATAATCTTCCGTCATCTTTTTGGTGAACATGAACCTAATTTGAGATAAAGAATTGATGCTTTAATAGTATCAGTATAGATGAGGATCAGTGTCAATGAGATGGTCATTGACACTGATCGGCATTTGAACCAAACTTGTAAGGTATCAAAGCTAAAAAAACTCGCTTTTGAACTTTTCCACCTGTTTTCGAAGTTTTTAACCAACGAAAAACACGGCGGAGTTTCTCTTTACGACTCGTATTTTTTTGTAGCAGCTTTCAGTGTAACTAGAGGCGGCTAGGTTTCAAGTTTTATGTGTACAGTGCGAAATGACTTCCGCAAGCCTGGGAATGGATACTACTATCCCAACCTTCAGCGCACTCGAGGATATTTTTTTTTTACATTTTTGATTTGACGAACCGAGAGGTTCATAGATATAGAAATATAGATACTAGCTTTTGCACGCAGGTTTGCTAACGTAGTTGTCGTGATTTATCCCATTAAGATGTACTTTCAGATTAAAAAGTCATGGCATGAATTATTGTTCTCGCGCTGACGGTCGTTGCGCATAGTCGGTCGCGTACGTACTCGTACGCGACGGACTGTGCGCGAACGACCGACATTGTGTTCTATGTAGCACTATACTGCGGCGCTGACGTTTTGCGATTGCTATAACTTGCGATTATACTATCCATGACTGCCTCAATGGTCAAAATCAACTGCTGAGCAAGCGGCCCTGGGTTTGATTCCCAGGGCGGGCAAGTGTTATCCAGTTTACCATCAGGAAGTTTGGTTGACGGCAAAAGATTCGCCCCCTATTACATGGGACTTAGACATTACTCGCGAAATGTGGGTTTTTAAGGTCCATGTACTCCAAAAAGATGACGGTCTGATTATCTAAAAACGGCTGTTTAACATTTTTGTATGGGAACATGTCACAGTGACAGCTATTTTTAGATAACCAGGATAATCTTTTCAGTGAACATGGACCTAAGTACACCTCTGACTAACCCTTCTGGGAGTACAAGCGGTCAAAATATAATACGTTATAATATCAATCTATCAACGTCAATAAAAGAACCCGTCCACCTATAATTTGTGAATGATACTTTTTACGATTTAATAGTTACCTAGACAAAGTACTTCGACCAATTATTGAGCCGCATTTCAATAATTTAGTTGTTACGTTGTTGTTTTACGACGTAAAAATCACAGTCTAAAGAACATGTCGTGTGTACGTGTTGTCAGCCGTCACGCAATATTGCCCGGTCGATTGTGGCTTTGCAACTACCACTTTTCTATGGTTTTCTATACTTTTTTGTATTACAGAACTATGGGAATGCATGATAAATTAATTAAATTGTACATTGTTACCCTAGGGGTGAAAGTAACTTGTTTAGTCCCGAGACGGGGTTTAGCACCCGAACGTAGCGAAGGCAAAGAAAGTTCGAGGGACTAAATAAGTCTTAAACCGGAGGCAAACACTGTGCTTTTCATAACGAATACGAGGAAAATAAAAATAAAACATGAATCAACAATCAATCGAAAAAACAAATCAAGATCGGATTGCCGCTTTCCCGCCTATTTTTTTTTTCTGTGGCCACCAGCTACTCATCCATTATTTAGCATTTTCATCATTAAAAAAAATGGTCCTAAATCGTATGTAATTTTAAAGAAATTGATAAAACTAAATTATAACATTATGTTATTTAAATTTTACATCGCGCTGTAATTGAGTCGCTATAAAAAGTTGTAACGTGGTTCAATAGAAATGAGAAAATAGAACTTGTTTTTTTAATCATTTGACAGCTGTCAGTTGAAAATGAATCTTCATGGGGCTGAAAAGTATTACTTTCAACCCGCTCCTCAGGCAAATTCAGGCAGCTTGTTTTGGTATGAGTAATGAAAAAGATATTATGAGGCTGCCTTGTTGACCTAGTGATCGCTAGTGCTACTGCTGAACGGTCCTTTTTTTTTTTTTTTTTTTTTTTTTTAGGATGGGAAATCATCAAATGACTTCTCCCACTCTGGGCGGAGCGGGAGGGAGTGTCAGACTCTTACTGACTAAAACCCATCCATGTTCCTTCCTCGCCCTTTATGTTCCGGGGCCGCGGTATCTCTTTCGAACAGGCCCGCAACCCCGGCAGGCTTCGGCCCTTGCGGGCCCCTCTCCTTTTGCTGACATCTCTTTGAGGCGCGCGTGGAACACAAACGCGCCGTCGACACGGCCTGTCGTCGTCGTTAGACGGCCGGACGGCCAGCTATTGCCCATAGCCAGCCGTCCACAGGCCCGCATCTACGGTGGCCGGTAGCCACCACGTGGCCCCCGACGCCCGTTGCGTCTCCCGCGGCGGCCGGGAAGAGAGGATCTCTCCCTCTCTCGTTCCGCCACCTCCTTCGCTAGCATGACTGCTTCGCAGAAGGAGGCGAACGAGGGAACGGTCCTCGGTTTGATTCACAGGTAATGTTTGTGGGTTCCTAATACTTAATTAAATAATAATTTTTCAGCAGCAGCCCGAACTCGAGATGTATATTAATAAAGTCACCCTGATCAGGAGATCCTTACAAAAGTGAAATTTGAATACTAACCGGCTAATTTAAAGGCTGCTCGCTTATTTGAAAACCAGTTCCATCCATCCATCATTCATTTGACACGCGGTATCACAAAATTCGAGTGAAATCCATTAATTCTTTCAAACGCTCCAAACAATGGATTTCTCGCTGCATTTTTGCGATTGGTTCTACAGGTATGGCGTACGATATGACATATTTCGTCCAAATATTCGTGTATACAAAAATATACCAACACAAAAAAATACTCTAGCTTTTCGTACTTAATCAAAAACCATTACACAGAAACAACAGAAAAAGATGAAACAAATTTTTTGTTATTGCATGAAGATTTATAAAGCATATAAACAACAAAAAACTCAAGTTCAAAAAATCCACGCAATAGTTCTAACGACACCTCCGAGACTGAAATACTAAACATAAAAGAATATTTCTCTTAAAATTTTATCAGGAAGCAAACTACATATTACATCTAGCGGAGCCGGGCGAATCTTCTCATTCAGCGCGGTATTATTTAATAGGCAGTTGGCTGGCAACATTCCAAATTGAATAACAAAGTGGCGATTAGGGGACAATACAAAAAAAAGGGAAAAGACGCCAAGAGGCCGACGCTCAGTTCGTTATCGATGGTTTCATAAAAGATAATGACGATTTCAGTTACGATATTTCTTTTAAAAAACGAGCGCTCTAGGAATAGAGGAAGCGATTGTTGGTTTAGCCTCTGAGCTTTTTATATGGGTTTTGTGAGAGATCGGCTTTTGATCAAACAGATTGGGTTAAATTTGAGTTTCAAAGGAAGGGAATGTCAGATTTACTAGCGTAAAAACTATTGAAGAAAAAAACAAGTACGACTTGGAATTGTGCAGGAAAGGTTCCGTAGCACGGTGGCGAAGGGTAAATTTTTGTAACAGGTAAGCTGGTTCGGTGCATATTTTTAATAATGTTTGAAAAAACCATACATCGAACCAGTTGTAGTTTTAGTCATGTTTGGACAATCACCTACATTGATAACTAACTGAATTACCTACATTGTTTTACTTTTGGCAATAGAAGACTCCAGCACAGTTTTTGTTCCGAAGGGAAGCCGGTAGGTTTCGAGTTGTATGAACCCCTCGTCACTGCCGTAGTTAACTTGAATTTATTATTTGTTATTATAGTAGCAACAACAAAAAGTACACATTCTGTGAAAATTTAACTGTAATGGCTTTTACGGATCACAAGATAGGCAGCCCACTGTCATTGTCAGTGGGCTGCCACTGACAATGACAGTGGAGGCTTAGTACTAGGGTCCCGTTGGGTTACTCTTCGGGTACGGATCCCTAAAAATGTATCATTGATATCATTTTGAACCTTGAATTATCCCACAATCAATATGCCATCCAAAGATTTTAAATGATAAGATAGAACTTAATCTCATAATTAAATCAATTTGTTAATTATTTCCCGTATACAGATTTAATTTAATTTTAGTCGCAATCTCTTGATATCGAAAACGTTCAACTCAGCTTTATTCGGGAATAAGCAATTTCATATTACCTCTGTGATCTAACTGCCTTGTGATCCCGAGACGTAATTGCGTATTTAAGTCAAGCGTTCAATTTTGATGGTACGGAATGTCTAGAACTGAGGAATCATTTAAGTTAAGGGTATAACTACGTAATAGTAATAGATGAAATTTGAAGTGTATTCTGCAGAAAACGAGGCAAATTGTAACCTCATTGGAAATTTCTCTGAAATTTCTACCCCAGTCTAAGACAAAAAACTTTAAACAAAGTCCTTTGTAAAATTTGTTGTTCAGTTTCACAAAGAAAATCTTTATTATTACTGTCGTCAGCGAAACTTCTGGAAACGAAGTTTAGTATGCAACATTAAATTTTCAAAGTGCATCGTCCGACCTTTGCCTCAAGCCCTTCAAGATACCTCTCTACCCTTGTCTCGGCGAAGTTCGCAGTTTCAGATTAAACATCTGAAATATTCAGGTAATAGACTCCTGTTTCTGCTTTTTTAATATCGCGGGGAACTTCGTTAGGTAAGTAAAGTTAACTGTATAAAGGGTGTAAAACACCTCTTCACGAGGCCGGAAGGCACTTGTTCTCCCCATCATTGCGATCATTGTTTTGTTCTACACCATACCTTCTAGTTCTAGTTACGGAGATATGGAGGGTCAAAATTACAACTTTTTAACAGGTTTTTTTAAATACATGTTTTTTTGTAAGATTTTAACTTTAAACACCTCCACGACACCCGTACTATTCAATCCACCTTACATCAGCACAATGTTTTGAGTGCGTTTCATGGAGTTCTACCACAAAACATGATTTTATAACCTCAAAAAAAAAGTGGTTTCCCAGCAATCATTTTTGTGTAAAGTTACTTAGTTTGATGTACAGAATGCTTGGTTGACGGCTTCGTGATGAGATTGATTACAGCCTGTATAAGATAGCTATGGATGAAAAGTATTACAGACATTCTAGAATATCAGTTTATTATTATAGAATACTAACGGATGTCACGCGGTTTTACCCGCATAGTTCCCGTTCCCGTGGGAGTACGGCGATAAAATTAATATAGCCCTTGTCACGATGCGAAAAGAGTTTTGAATATGAATGTGGATGGGTATTTAAGTAGAGGAAGACCAAAGAAACGATGGATGGACTGTGTTAAGACGGATATGGTAAGAAAAGAAGTGTCTGATGAGATGACGAAAAATAGAGGAGTATGGAAGAAGAAGACATTTTTTTTTTTTTTTAGTTGGGACAAGCCCGCCACACACGCCCAAACCACTGTAACTCCTGAAAGCCAGAATCAACAGTGGCGACCACCAGAAAAGCGCCGAGACAATGAAGCTCGACGAAGTCCCAGAGAATGAATTTAACTGTCTTGGATCCCGCAACGAAATTAATCAGAAAGTATAGCGGAGGAGTAGGAAAGAACTGTAATTTCCACTTCCCTCCATATCAGCAGGAGACAGAACGAAACAAGGCCAATAGGCACAAAGGGACGTTTACAACTGGGATAGGCCCAGTTGCCAAGCACCACGGATAAATATTAACGTTAATGGGTCCTAGTTGAGAGCTGTTATATTTGATTCCAATAATAGGTATGGCAAAAACGCTTGAACGCACGAAAATTTGATCTAGTTTCCACAAGGTCCGTATAGTAAATAACTCCGGATGTAACCTGTACACTATCCAACATAATATTGCGTTCATTTTGCCAAAGACTACACTCCCACAAAATGTGATGAGCAGATTGTTCATATTCGCAGTCAGATGTTGAACATTGACAAAAAGGCGAGTCAACAAGCTTGAAGGAAAATAATTTACTCCTAAAGTTGCCATGACCCGTGAGAAATTGGGCAACACAGTGATCAACCTCCAGCCATGTCCTGTCCAGCCGCTCACGAACGGATGGAAAGAACTGGTGGAGGTGCCTGCCCTTGATGGAATTGTCCCACCTACATTGCCATTCAGATAAAAGTTCCTCCCAGACGTCGTCGGTCTGTGGTTTGAATAATCTAGAAATCCTAGCACTATCACGTACGGTTAAAAAGTCTGCGTCCGTGGTCTCACGCGCGTTATAGTACATTGCAGCCCGCCGCTGCACCTCCAGATCGACTGGAAGTACACCCGCAAGCACCGGAAGAGCTTCGGTACTAACCGTCCTATACGCTTCGAAGAAGAAGACATGCTGCGCCGACCCCAAATAGATTGGGATAAGGGCAAGAGAATGATGATGACTAACGGATGTCACGCGGTTTTACCCGCATAGTTCCCGTTCCCGTGGGAGTACGGGGATAAAATATAGCCCTTGTTACTCGCTGATAATGTAGCTATTTATTGAAGAAAGAATTTTTCATATAGGTTTTGTACTTTTCAGTTTATTCCTTACATACAAAACTTCGATCAATGATCGAAGATACAAAAACACAAAAATACTAATCTTTCCTATTTATAATATTGGTATCGAGTTGGTCTTTATATGATTACTTACCTACTTTTCTTGTTTGTTGTAATTAAAAAAAAACTTATGCATCTCGGGACGCTCGCTCGATAGAAGTAATAGGTAACTTAAACTAAACTAAACAAAATAGTGGCGTTAGTTCTGATTTTAGCCACGCGACAAAAGATCCTAGTACGTACGTTGAAAAGCTCCATGTAACACTGTAGTATACACAACAAATCACACAGATATTTTTACAATTAAAAGTTTTTAACCTTTATGAATAACATCGGATTGACTTTTACACATTTGTGAAAATAAAAGCAATTTAAATAAAACAAAAGCACTAAGAAGTATTTATATAAACTTCGAACTAAATCACCGCCAAATTAACTTTCTACCCCTTTAAAACCCTGTTAGGGGATGAATTTCAATAAAATACGAAACACGTCTTCCATCAATTCTGTTAAAAAGGTTTATGCAAAATTTGAAGTAGATAGGACCTAGAAATCACGTTGTCCCATACAAACTTTGCCCTTGCTTTCGGTCCTTTAGAGGTAGAATTTCGGCAAATCCTTTATTATCGAATGCAGGCATGTTATACAAAGAACACACCCTCCAAGTTTCAGGTCTTACGATCAGCGGTTAAGGTAGTATAGTTTAGTATAGTTGTTCCTGAATGATTGCGATTTAACGCACAGGCGTTGAATCGCACAATCATTCAGGATTTATACTTCGTTTCCGAACTCCTTCGTTACCGTTTGGAATCGAATCACCCGCCGATAGGAAGTTATCACTTCAAAAACATAGCATCACACCTGTAATGTATCTAATAGTTCACCCACATTTCACCAGTTATAGCCATCAACCGAGCACGAATCCAGACTCCGTAACTGCGAAGATATTCTTGATGAAAACAAACATGCGGGGCAGTCTTTGGGGACTGCCGATAGAAGTGAAAACTCGTAGCCAATCGGCTACGCCGTAGCGGATCGGCTTCGCGTGCTACGAAGCGTTAGATGACGGTCACGCGAGTTCCATGATTTTTTGTTCACTCAAAAAGTGCTCAACGGGTCTTAAGAAAGTTTTCACTTCCGAATCGAATACAGGAGCTCGTGCTCAGCAGTCGCGCTTGCGACCACTCTACCAAAGAGGCAGCCAGGATTCAATAAAATACATACATGTAAGTAGTACATTTTGATACAAGTGGAGAAAGTTTGTTTTGGTGTTCGAGGCCGAATTAACACACGAGCCGTAGGCGAGGGTGTTTTTTTGAGCCGAGAACTGCCATAACAAACGTCCACGTGTATCAAAAGTCCACGTGTACGTGTCGTGTGTGTATTACACACAATTTGTATATTCAAAATAATGTTTACGCCGCCGCCGTAAAGACGAGTATTGCTTTGCTTTAATTTTAAAAAAAAACATTTACCTTGGACTAAGGATTGGACTAAGTGCCTCCTGCCGCAGGCTCTACGCGGGAGTCGTGCGGTCCATGGCCCTCTACGGGGCCCCAGTGTGGGCGCGTTCCCTGAAGCTGCGTGACGCTCATCATCTGAACGCGCCCCAAAAAGTGGTGGCCGTAAAGATGGTCCGTGGTTACCGCACGATCTCTCGCGAGGCGGCGGGCCTGCTTGCCGGATTGCCGCCGTGGGATCTGGAGGCGATAGTCCTCGCGCGCCTGCATGAGTGGCGCGCGGAGGTACTACGCCGGGGGGAAACTCCGCTGCCGCGGCAAATTGCCGCTCAGCGGACTGACCTCCGGCGCGATCTCATGGCGACATGGAGAGAGCGACTGTCGCAACCCCGTGCAGGGCACGCCACGATAGTGGCGGTAAGTCCCCTCTTTGAGGAGTGGCTGGAGAGGCGCCACGGCGTCCTCACCTTCCGCCTGACGCAGGTCCTCACCGGACACGGATGTTTCGGGAGGTACCTGCACCGAATCAGGCGGGAGGAATCGCCCGGGTGTCTCCACTGCGAGGATCGACCGGAGGACACGGTGGAGCACACGGTGGAAGTCTGCCCTGCGTGGGCGGAGCTCCGCCGTGTCCTCGTGGCGGCGATCGGCGGCGGCGACCTCTCGCGTCCGGCCCTGGTTCAATCCATGGTCCGGAGCGAGACGGAATGGGAAGCCGTCGCCTCCTTCTGCGAAGCAGTCATGCTAGCGAAGGAGGTGGCGGAACGAGAGAGGGAGAGATCCTCTCTTCCCGGCCGCCGCGGGAGACGCAACGGGCGTCGGGGGCCACGTGGTGGCTACCGGCCACCGTAGATGCGGGCCTGTGGACGGCTGGCTATGGGCAATAGCTGGCCGTCCGGCCGTCTAACGACGACGACAGGCCGTGTCGACGGCGCGTTCGTGTTCCACGCGCGCCTCAAAGAGATGTCAGCAAAAGGAGAGGGGCCCGCAAGGGCCGAAGCCTGCCGGGGTTGCGGGCCTGTTCGAAAGAGATACCGCGGCCCCGGAACGTAAAAGGCGAGGAAGGAACATGGATGGTTTTTAGTCAGTAAGAATCTGACACTCCCTCCCGCTCCGCCCAGAGTGGGGGGGGGTCATTTGATGATTTCCCATCCTTAAAAAAAAAAAAAAAGGATTGGACTAAGTGTAGATATTTTATTTATCTGTGGCAATTTTCATTTCCGCACACGTGTTGGAAAACTGTCAAAAAACGCACACGTGTGAAATACATTGCATCTTGAACCTAATCGTAGTGCGATAACAACCAGTTTTCAAGGCAGTGTATTTAAAAGTACTTTCTTAATCTGCACGAATACAAATAAATACAAACCTAATGCACCTGGCTTTCATTAAAGTACGCACCCAGCTACCACGCTTCAAACAAAATGCCAGTTTCGTTGAATAATATTCTCCGATTGTGTTGTAAAATAGTAAGGGCCAGGAATTCAATTTGCTCCAGTAGAAAAAAGTTTATTATCTCCGAATCAAAGTGCATTCATTTCTATTGACTTCATCTAATACTGTGGCCCGCCGCTCGGAACCAATCCAATTTTCTTTTATCCTGCCCCTACATAAAACAGCTTTAATTTAAAGCCTTCGACTGTGACTTCTATAAATGGCTATTAAATGTATGTAGGTACATGTATTTTCAGTACCTAAATGATTTAGAGTTCATATCGTTATTATTAATACACATTAATATTACCAAAGTACTTTTTTATGAACTATTTCAGTCTAAAATCGCTAACCTCGTGCAGTCGTTGGTGTTTACAGAACTCACGGATATTAGTCTGTGGTGTACGGCACGAGAGTCTATTTTTGTTTGCATGTGTACACAGTCGCGTGTTGAAATATGCCAACCCCTCCAATTAAGGGGCAGGCAAAGTGCGACGAGTGTACGTAAGCAGGTCGGGGCGATATCATAACGTTTACACACGACTTTTACACGAGACTGCCGCGGGGTTTATGAAGCTTTTCGTTTCAGAACGCACGCGATACATTCTGCATCGATGCACTCTCGCTACGCCCCAAAAATTTTACCTCAAACGTAAGAAAAAGAATACAGTCGTAAAAAGCCAGTACCGGATTTTAGTACCAGTTTTTAGACGTATGGGCTTTTCCTTATACCGCGGCAAACTTTCCGGTCCAAAACTACTTCATAAAAGTTACCTAACTATTTTCGCGACGAGACGTTACTTATCCTCTTATTTCTGAACGTTAACAAAAAACCACGCCATTTTTGAGACGCTGCTTCAAACTTTCTCACAGTCCCCCGCTTATGAAACGCCAGAGTCAGAATATAGTGTCTGTCAGGAACAATCCTAAAGTAAGTTTTGTTGGATATCATAACACAAGTATACGGTCAGAGATATCTCGATCTTGATTCGCGGATTACGTGCAATTAGCAGATAAATAAACGAGTCCATTTGCTTTAGAACAGTGGACCGTAATTACTCGGGCGAGGTTTCTGTTAGATTCACGGAATGCCAGATTAGGGGTAATTAAGTCTTGTGGGAGTGCAACCCAGCGACGACCATTATAAGGGATAATGAGGTGTCCAGTCAGCCGGCTCTTGTAATATGTAAATTGAATTTTCTATGCCCCTCCCGAAAGGACGACTAGTTTTAAACGAGTTAGTCGGACGGTTCGAGGTACGACATAAACCTTTTTATGTCGGCATTACTGTACCTAGCACAGGAAATTCCAATTAGTCACACCACAGAACCGCACTAATTATTAGTTTCAATCACAACAATCAAACAAAGTCATGTCATTTCCATACACTACAATATAACTAGAACACCGGTTCGCAATCCTCTATCTAATTTATTGAAGGACAACTAGCATAATTTACTGGGGACACTAGTAAATGCTTTAATTGATGATAGGAAGTCACGCTATAGAACATTTTACTTGTGATATAATATTCTAGTTGTCGCCTAGGTATTTAAGTAAATGTGGGCCATATTTTTTTTTTGTCAAATATGTCTCCATCAACGAAACCGTTACCAAAAAAAACTATATAACGTTATGTATCCAGCCGACCATCTGAAAATCCTTTGTGCCGATTTGACGGTATACGGTACCGTTAATAAAAACGGATAGGTGTCGCCCACACACCGCTATAAAAGAGGTCCACAATTATTTCTACGGGCAACCCTATCTACCGTGCCCCTGAAAGAGTCGTACAGTGGGAGGCGAACGGCGACAAAAATTCCAATACCTTGTGTTAGCACCGGCGGCGGCTCTGTTGCGTGCCACACGTTTTCGGGTCACACGAACGAACCACTAGCAGAAAAAGTAGGCTGAAATCAAATATTCATTCCATCTAAACGAAAAAATCAAGCACTACAAAAATAAGAAACATTTTTTAACGAATCTAATGAGCGGCTTAAGCATTATTACTTGCACAGTGATTCTACGAAAGCATAAATATTTGATGAAGTATACTCGGTCGTTGTTTGGAGCGAGATGAGCTGAAGGCTTTAGAGTAATCTTATTAAAATTAACGAACTTGATATTTTATTCAAGATCACTAATTACGAGTACTTAATATTTTTAAGTAGGAGCTTTTGAATGAAACGATATCCCTGAGGGCTTATTTCGGTAAAAGAGCTCCCGTCAAAAATATTAAACCAGAAGAAACAAATTAATAAGTAATAAGAAGACTTGATAAAGAAAGGCAGAACCGGTTCATTGTTTCATTACTGAAATGCCTTTTGTTCTTTTTAATTGACAAGTATTTTTTTAAGACAGAAAAAAAAATTATGAACCATTGAAACAACTTAAACTTGAAGAGTTAAATATGTATGGACCTACTTGTAAGTAGAAAAGCGGACTACAAACAAGTTTTGTATACCTAAAGTCAATGAGTGCTGTGCGCGAGCAACCGTTGTGGTTGCCATCCAATTTACCTTTGAGCTTCACGTGCAAAGCTGAATCTATGAAACCGGCATTGTAGAGGGTATCAACTTTGTTGCAAGGGAAATTTGGAAATAATTAGAGTCTGTTGATTGTGGGCCAACATGTTTGAGCGCCGAGCATTACTGGCACGGTTATCTCAGATTTGTTAATATTTGATGTTCGTTTGACCATTATAGTCGATTTTGAAGTGATGAAAATGATGAAACGCAATTTTGATGTTTTTTCTCTAGAAAAGAACATTGTCTGTATAGTAACACTAATATAACGGTCTTCTTTATATGAAAGCACATATATATAGTTGTAAAAAAACCCAGTAAGACCCCCACTATGACTGTGGGATTATTTTCACCCCTGCGTGGGACAAGTTGCGATAAAAAGCCTTATAGATAGTAAATCATAACATATGAAAACAGTTTCATGTTCGGGATCTCTAAGAAACCCGATATGACCCATCAATTACCTTTCAAAGGCACATTTCTTTAACATATAATAACAACAAAAGATGTTTTTCTTTGCCGATAATACTGTTATTGCATGAATTTTGTTGCCATGAAAACGAATCCTTAGACAGATTTTCCAATTCGATCTCGATTGATCTATTAATATTTAATGGTTTCATTTGATATTATTGGATAAATTCAGCAATATGTTTCTTTCTGAAAATAATGGTTTAATTAAATCGAAGTTCTTTTTCTGATTTTGTCTGTCTACTAGAGAATGTTCTTTCATTTCTTTGATATGAATTAATTAAATAAAACCAATTAAAAAAATATGAAAAGGATTATAGATGTGGCTGTTTTGATGTAGTTCCTTTGATAGTAAAACAACAACAAAACTCTGCTTCAGTGTAAAGTTTCATGATACTACTACTTTATTTTAATCAATAAAATCTTAAATTCATTATTTGACGACGCACAGCCTATAAGACTGAGTTATAAGCATAAAATACACAAGAGTTGCAACAATACACGGAAAGTTAGAATTAAGGTAGGGTTTTTTGGAAATTCATCACCTGATTGGGTTAAACCGGGATAGAAAGTTTGTATGAAAGTTCGCCATATCCCATGGAACGGAAAGTTTGTTGTAAAATAAAAGAAAATATTGTCTGAATATTTCACGGGTTGAAAACCTTCAATGTGTCCATATTCGCTGTCGGCCAGCAACAGTGACGAGCAGGCACGGGTTACGCGCCCCTGGCTGTTTTTGTTGAACAAACACAATATTTCGCTTTATTAAAGTTTATTCTATTTCGCGGCAATACATCAACATTGTAAATAAACACCAACAGCAAAAACATAATCATGTATTTTATTACTTTCCTTATTTTCTTTCGTCAGCTGAGGGATTAGTGTATGGATGGTCTATGTTTTGCCACGGTGACAAACGACTAGAAGAAATAGCTCAAAGAATTACTACGAGTCACCATGACCCGAAGACAGTACGAGTTCACACGAATGGACGTAAACCGGATTGCAATTGGCAACTGCATTCGGCCTTGTATGCAGAGTTCAATAATTGAGTGAGAGTCTACAACGTGTAACAGAAAGGGTATTAAAATTTGTCTTCTGATAGGGTGAAGTTTGGCATATATTATACTCATAGATTCTGATAAAATTTTGTGAACATTTCCTACAGTATTTTTATATTTATTACAGGAAAGTTAATACAAGTCTTCATTCATTCTATTCAATTAACCGTTTTCACAGTCTGTTTGTGGCAACGGGACCAAACTATTAGAAATAAGAAGAAAATAAATATAAGAAATACCTTGTCATCACTTAATTTTAAATTACATACCGCAGACTAGGTGCCTCAACTACATCAGTGATCTTCTCTTCAGTGTAGTTGAGGCACCTAGCCTGTTCCCCTCCCTGTTTCCCTCCTAATGTTCAAGTAAATACCACTTAAATCACTGCCCTCCCAGCAAGTTGCAGGAACGTGACTAACACATAGAAATATCTTTCTAAACTCGTAAAATCTCAACATCGCAGTATATTCCCGTTTCCCGTCTTTTTTACTTCCTAACAAACTTTGTTGTGGGTTTCTTTGGCACGCCTCTTATTGTGTCGTGAATGCGAAAATGTTTTGGAATCGTGTAAAGTCAAAATATTTTAATTAGCTACTTTGGGTATCACACGATACTTCCGACTTTCTGACCCATGCCATAAGACCATGGCGCACTTGCTCGAGTATCCAAAGAGCTCCTACACCTGCAATTAAGAAGACTTAGGCGCGGGTCATATACAAGAAGCGTAACCGGCGGCGGCGCGGCGCTGGGGGCGAGGAAATGGCGCCACTTCCTCGCCCCCCGTGCACCCGCGCCGCCGCCATTCGCCATACGCCGCTCGTGTTTGTCCCGCGCCTTAGAAAACGCTAGTGACGATGCGATTTACGTAGCCTTCTACTAGGGCCCAGTAATTGAATAAGATCGAACATCGGTACGACAGGAAAAGAAAATAGATCATAAAATCGACCAACAACGACCGAAAACTCTTCCACCCCCTTTAAAACAAATCATAACATCCCGACTAAAAATACCTAATGATAAGAAAAAAAACACATGAAGTTATAGTCATAAAAATTGACACGGCTAAAAGGCAGAAAGCCATTAGAAATGCTGCAGAACAACAATGCAAGACTTTGAACAAACTTCTTTGGAACGGACAAAACTAAACGCCTTCGTGAAAATGACGAGCAAAACAATTATCTTGCACTTCTACGTAACCGTTAAAGTTAACAGGCGTTAATAAGGCACTTCTTGTACCAACAAGAAGTGCCTTATCAGCCTACTAATAGGTGGATATATCTGATTAGAAACAATGAACACAGAAAGCAGCAATTTCAACGTGAAAATGCCACTTAAATTGGCAAACGAAGTTACCCTGGCACATTAAAAGGCCCATTCGTTGGTAAACCAACTGCAGAACTGTGTAACCTTAGCACGAGATTGAATTTAACTAGCGTTCAGTAGTTTTCTGTTTCGACCGACGACTGACGTAGTTTTTGTCTTTTTCATATCCGACTCAACCTGAATCCGCTTACAAACTTTCTGACTTTCGATCCTCAAGGCTTTTAATACTAAATGACGGATGATGCAGACAGGAACAACATAATTGGTAGTAGGTAATATGCTGTTTCTAGGACGAGAACAATTAATTTATTGTTCTCGTTCTCTTCGTCTCGTCTTTATAATATTAGTATAGATTATCTATACTTACTAATATTATAAAGCTGAAGAGTTTGTTTATTGGTTTGAATAATGGCGCTAATCTCAGGAAATTGAAAAAAATCTGTTTGTGTTGGATAGTCCATTTGTTGAGGAAGGTTATAAGTCAAAGTCAAAGTCAAAGTCAAAACATTTATTGCGAACCAAGTGTACAATGTGGTGTTATGGTATGGTAGTACTTATGACTTAGCGGCCTTTTACAAGCATTGCAATTTCTCCTTCGATTGCCCTTCTCATTTTAAATTAGCATGCATTCAAGCATGCATTCAACATTTGTAATTACGTCATTTTTATTTTATTTTATATTAGTTAATAGTAGTACAATTCACAATTTCATATTTATGTCAAGATTAAATGTCAATAATAATGAATTTAATACAATTTTAAATAATGGTTATGTCAAATTTTTGTAAAATAATGGTGAATTTAATATAATTTAAATAATAGTTATGTCAAAATTTAATGTCATTAATAGTGAATTCAATACAATTAATATTAGCTATGTCAAAATAAAACATCATTAATAGTGGATTTAATACAATTATTCTGCAATATTATGTAGGAATTTAAATTTTATGTAGGAATTCAATCTTACTGCTTAAATAGGACAGATCGCCACTTTCGTATATGAGAGAAAATCGTTATTTTAAGCTAGACTCTAAATATTCTTTTACTGAGTAGAAACATTTTTGGATGAGGTACAGTTTTAGCCTCTTTTGAAATATTATTACTGATTTTTCAGTCTTAAACATGTTGGGCAACTTATTATATATTTTTATTGCCATATAGTATGGGCTATTACTCAACATTTTAATTCGTGAAGATGGAGCGCATAACCTCTTTTTATGGCGAGTGTTGACGTTGTGTGTATCTTCAACTTTAGTAAATTTGTCGCTATTTTTAAAAACAAATACGCAAATGTCAAGTATGTATATTGACGGCAAAGTTAGAATCTGATACTTTATGAAGTATGGTTTGCAGGTCTCCGTATTATCTATTTGGGCTAGAATTCTTATACACTTCTTTTGTAATATGAATAGTTCATCTACGCTAACACTATTTCCCCATAGCATGACACCATATCGCAGCCATGAGTATGCGTATGCGTAGTAAGCAGCCATAGCTGTTTGTGTATTAGTGCTTTGTTTAATTTGGAAGAGTGCATAACAGAATCTGGAGAGTTTTTTTTTCAGATGTTCTACATGTGACTTCCAGTTAATATGTGTGTCAATATTTATGCCAAGAAGGCTAAATGTATTAACTTCTTCTATTTGCGTGTTTCTGAATATTGTTTTTATATTGAGGGGTGGTTTTTTATATGATCTAAATTGTATTAATTTAGTTTTACTGCTATTAATTTCCAAGTTGTGGATCTGGAGCCAAGTATCTACAGTTTGGAGTGTATTTTGTATTTGTAGACTAGGGTTATTTACGTTACCACACTTGATTAATATTGAAATGTCGTCTGCAAATAATACTGGTAAAGCGTTTTCTTTATCTAATATTTTGGGAAGGTCGTTAATGTATATTAAAAATAGTGGGCATCCTAATACGCTTCCTTGTGGGATTGAGCAAGTAATTTGTTTTTTTTGTGATCTAATATTTTTGATCTCATTTTTATCATGGTCGTAATTTTCAATTTGTACTATTTGTGACCTATTTTGTAAATATGATTTAAACCACGAATAAGCTGGTCCTCGTACACCGCAGCCATATAGTTTAGTAAGTAAGATGTCATAAAGGACCTTGTCGTATGCTTTTGTCATGTCTAGTAGTAGCCCAATTACATATTGTTTGTCGTTTATATGTTGCAACGCTTGTTGAACATATTTATAAACTGCTAATGTTGTTGATCTACATTTTCTAAATCCATTTTGTGCATCGTCAAGAATATTAAACTTTTCTAAGAATTTATATAGCTGATTGCACATAGCTTTTTCGAATATTTTGCCAAAGGTCGGTAGCAGTGCTATGGGTCTATAATTGCATGGGTTATGTTTGTCACCTTTTTTATGCACAGGTTTTACTGATAGGCTAATAACATCACGCTGCAACCAATAGGAGCGGAGCATAAATAAAAATTGTGACGGGGAATATTTATTCCTTTTGTGCGCTTTTGTCTTTTATGTGACGCAGACGAAGTTGCGTGGGTCATCTAGTCAATACACAATCTTCTATGTTGTGATAGATTTCTATATCGACAATGAATTAAAAGTCATTTATTCAAAGTAGGATGGCAATCCGTTCTTTTTTTTTTTAACTTCAACATATAAAAGAGACAGTCGGGCAAAACATTCGCCTTTTGCCACTTCCTAGTGTTTTAGCTGGGAATAGGAAGAATAAAATCATAGAAACATATAATATACGTTTGACGATTAAGTAATGGTATTCAAAAACATAAAACTGCAAACAATAGTACTCTCCGTCGCAAATAGGGTCATATAACTCCCAGACAACACAAATAGTGAAACACAAATCTGTTGTCTAAACCTAACATCGTCCCTAAGCAGAGTAAAGTCTCTGCAACATATAGGTGGGACCTAGTTCCCGTATATCATTAACAAAACAGACAGAATCCGTTCGAATAAGTCCGGCAAACAAGGCTCCTCCGGCATGATGGCAGTAGACCGGCTGAACGTAATCTGTCAGTGGATTTGCGGTCCTCTTTAACAGGCATACTCGAACGCTGCTATTGAAAACTGTAACGTATGTAAGGGAGCAGAAGAGTTTTATGCAAACTATTAGCTACGTTCAGTTTTTGAACAGTTACCCTCAGTAGGTCTTGTCCATAATGATCTTGCACACACAATTCGATGTCAGTTTTGTGTATACACAGTCTCTGTATTCTGTTTTGGCCGTGTGCACATTTAAACCGGTAAAGTTTGAACAAAGCGGTTAGTGCTAAATCTATCCCACCCGATTTGTGTTTGGTTGGGTGACCTAAATAATAATTACCTCAAATTAAGGTGGCTGGCCGCAATCAATATTCTGGATACACGTTCGCGTAATTACTAAACATTGTTCATTATAAAAGCACCTTTTTCGTAGAAATAAGGCTCCTGAACAAAATTGACTGAAAGTAAGGCAAGTAACCTTTTGTCAAGAATTTTGTAACTATTTGCACGGCTGCGAGTACTCCTAAAATTGTTTCACTCAGATACTTGTCCTATTGTTTTAGCACAGTCTGCTCGTACAAAAGATAGGAATCTTGTAAGCCTGTATTTTAAGCAACAATAACAATTAAACGTCAACGGCGCTATGAATTACAGAATGTGTATTATTTGGAGCGAAACCAGTGAAGGGAATTTAGAATGAGCAACATTCAATGGAAATCATATCGAAACACTAAAAAGAAGCACAGTCCGATGAAAAAACGTCAGTATAAACAACGTTTTGTGCATGAAAAGGCGCTCCAAAATGTTTACCTACAAAGATTTTCCATATTTATGAGTACAAACTGCGTTAGTATCGTGCACTTTTCACGTTTAACCAAAGTTACGTCGTTTGCATGAAAAATGTCTTGTGCACTGATTCTACATGCATCGAAGTATTTTGTACTTTTAAACTAAACACAAACGCTGTTTAAAATAATGACTGACCACTTCATAACGGTTGTTTTTGATGTTTAGTCTTGCAACCGTAATCTACGTTTCTGAATAAGCTTCAAAACTTTGAACAATATGTGAGTTTTTCATCAAACCGTACACTTTAAAGGGTCAGCGGAACATGCGTTTTTCATACAAACGTAAAACCAAAATAATATGAAAATCAAACATATTCATAACCTAGTGTGTATACATTTCGATTGTATTATAGAATATCTATGTTCCCAAATAAATATTTTGAAAGGACAATGATATAAAGACGAGATATGAGGAATTTAAAATTTCTATAAAAAAATATTTTTCTCATAACTCTTGTTGTGTTTGTTCTATAATATTATTTCACATAACATTACGCTTGTAATCCCCAAAGGGTTAGGCAAAAGTGTACCTAAAAGTATACCCACATTTCGCTAGTTATCTTTCAAGTTCCATGATAAAGGGGTCGAGACTATTACATGAGACTTTATCATCAAACAGGCACAAATCGAGACTTCGTGGCTGCAACTGAGAAATTCCTAATTGAAAAACCCAATAACACTTTGCCCGACCCGGGAATCGAACCCCTATGCCCCAGCAGTCGCTCTCAAACTCAATCATTAGTAATATGTCTTCATAAAACGAAGGCGAGGAGCTCGTGGCTAAATAAACAGCCGCTCGGGTCGATCTTTAGAATAAGCCGTGCTTGCCTAGGTTGGTCTGTGGATGGGTGACCACCCTTACATACCGAGTTTCCTCCGTACCTCGGAAAGCACGTTAAGCTGTTGGTCCCGGCCGTCAATTTTGACAGTCTTTACAGTCATTAGGTAGTCAGTGGCCCAAAAAGTCTGACACCAAGTGGTATCGTTTTTCCCAGTATTAACTGGGTTGTGAAGGTCAGATAGGCAGTTGCTCTATGTAAAATACTGGCATTCAGCTGCATCCGGTTAGACTGGAAGCCGACCCCAACACAGTTGGGAAAAGGCTAGGCCGATGATGATGTGTTCATAAAACGATTTTCATGAAACTCAAAAAAACTTGAGCGTAGTAAGAAATTACATGACGACAATGTCGAAATACCTTTAAATTAAAACGCATACTAATGGGTTTTTTTTTATAATTTAACATAATATTTTACCTTACATTATACTTTAAGGCTACGTTTTGCACACAAGATATAGCGCCCGGGCCTTGTAATAATTAAGAAAGGTACAACCAAAGGGAAGGGAAATTCTACAGCCCTTGAGGTGGACCCTCCTTTATTATGTTTAAAATTTCCCGCGTTACGTAATAGAGTAGCTGTAATTTTGTCAAGAAACGGCCTACATCTGTTGTAATAAAAACCAACAACGCAGAAAATGTTGTAGAATAAACAAATTCTATATATAGGTACTTGTCAACGTGATGAGTTGTTTTTATCTAAACTAGTTTCGCGACAGATAAAAAAACCCCAACACATAATAATGTACTAAAAGTTAAATGAAAAATAATAACCAAAAATAATTCGTTTGGTGCTGGCTAGTACCAGTCATCACTCCAGTTTCCTCATCTCATTTCGTTAGACTTAGTTAGTATTCCTATACTTTATACTACAAGTCAAGCCCTTCCATTTGATACCTATATTGAAGGAGTTGTGAAAGAAAATGTAATCCGCCATTTTGTATTGGCGGCCATATTGGATTTGAAATTTATCGAAGTGTAGATTATTCTACTAGTCAAGCCGTTTCATTTGATACCGATATTGGCGGCCATCTTGGACCGATTTTCATCAAACATAGATAAGAACACTCCCGACTAATGAAAAGTCCCGGCAAGTAAAATCGGCAAACTTTACACATATTTTACTGTGGCTGACTTGGCCCGTATTTGTACATAAGGTTTAAGTTATTTAAATATCGAATAAACATCATGGAACACTCACATATTCAAAATGTTTCAATGGATATTTTTCAAATACATATATTATTTTTCCGACACGTGACACGATATTTGACATTAAAAAATAAAATAAAAAATGTGACCCACATGGTGCTCAAATTCACAAAAATAAAATAAAACAAATAATTATTTATAAAATGAATTTACTTAAAAAAAAACGATATGTCAAATACACACACAAAATAATAAAATACTGAACTAAATATTCATGTCAAGTCATTAAATGTCAAAATTAACAAGTAAATATTCAACAAAATAATAAACAATAAAGTAAAAAACAATATGCATTCATGTCAAATCATTCAATGTCACAGTGTATACTCGTAAAATAAAGGAATCAATAATAAACAAGCGAAGTCCGAATTTCGATGTTCGCAGAGCAAATTTCATTGGAGCAGCTTAATCCCAAGCCTTTTTTATCATCGAGGTAGTGATTAACATGATAGTAGGCTTTCAGGCATAGCTTCCGTTTTAAAAACGATTTGAATTTATTTAGACTAAGTGCTTGAATATGGCTCGGAAGATTATTGTAAAAGCGTATACATTGGTATCTGAACGTTCCCCCTATTTTCTTGAGCCTCGTAGCAGGAATAACAAATTTGCGTTTGTTTCTCGTATTAATATTGTGGATATCACTGTATTTTTTAAACAAATTAATATTTTTGTGTGCGTACAAGAGGTTTTCATAAATATACTGAGAGGGCGTAAGAATATTAATCTCTTTAAATTTTTCTGTGAGGGAGTATCGGGGACTTAATTTATAAATTGAACGAATTGCCCTTTTTTGCAATACAAATAAAGTCTGAATATCGGCGGCATTGCCCCACAAGAGAATACCGTACGACATCACGCTGTGGAAATAACTAAAATAAACTAAACGGGCTGTTTCCAAATCAGTTAAATCACGATTTTTTCTAACGGCGTATGTTGCAGAGCTAAGTTTTTTTGACAATTTGTGTATATGCGAGCCCCACTGAAGCTTGGCATCCAAAGTTATGCCTTAGAACACTGTGCTGTCTTCCGGTTTCAACTCTTCATCCTTTCACTAGTTGCCACTTGTCTTACATGGGGTATCGTAAACTTAATACATTTGTTTTTTTTTTCCCATTCAGGAGTAGATTGTTAACATTAAACCAATTAACGACTTTTGCCAGGGCGCTATTAACATCATCCGTAACTAACTGCTGACGTTTAAGTTTAAATAAAAGAGAAGTGTCGTCTGCAAACAATACTATATCATGATTATCTTTTATGAGGTAAGGCAAGTCATTTATATAAATGAGAAACAAAAACGGACCAAAAATTGAGCCCTGGGGTACCCCAATTCTTACTACGGATCCGGGAGATCTTTTCCCGTTCATATCAACTCATGAATCCTATCACTCAAATATGAAGTAAGAAGAGAGGCGTTACGGATTGTGACGTAGTAGTGTAGTTTCCTGATTAATGTTTCATGAAGAACGCAATCGAAAGGCTTGGATAAATCGCAACAAAAATCCCAAAGCATCGAATTTGTCCTCCCAAGCATTATAAATGCGTCCTAAAAGTTCATCGGTAGTTGAACGACCTCTTGTAAAACCGATCTGAACATTGACGCTTCATTCGTTCGTTTTCGTTCAGAAATATCCTTTTCGTCAAGACATTTCTTTTTGCAGTCGATTCATTTAGACATTTAAATAAATATACTGAATTTATGCTTAAAACATTATCATAAAATTAAATTCAAATTAACAATAAATTAAAATAGCAATTTTCAACAACTATTAGGTCTAAGTAGATTTGTAGAGACATCTAGTGCGTCTTATGCGAATTAAAAACTACCGAACTAAAAAAGTTCGGAAGACGCCTAATAGACGGCACATCGTAAACTTTTAATGGCGTACGTGAAAGTGAGTTCCCCGTCCCCCCCTGCACAAAACTATGGATAATGCAAATGCGTGGTTGTACCTTTTCTCACACAAAACTGCTCTGTAAGTAACCATAATTTTCCCAATTATTCAAGTCAGCTGGTACACAAATGGATTATACCTTTGGAGACAAGCGTACAAAACAACATGTCCGCTCCCAGAGCAAATATTTGTTTAAAAAGTCCTACATAGAATAATATTTAATTTATCAATGGACGTCACCCGCCATGTCCTTTTGTTTTTATAAACAAGCCTAATATTTTAAATTCAAATATTTTTGTATAGGTATCAGAATTCGAGTGCAGAAACAAAGGGATTGGAAAATAATCAGTTTTGTAGAAAATAAAATGCAAGTATTTTCTGTAAGGCTTAAAAAATAATAAACTATATTCATTCATTGTAATAGGTGGCTATTACAATGAATGAAAATAGTTTATTATTTTGTTGGTTGACCGTACTTTCTCAAAATATAACTTTGTTTTTTTTCTTGTGGTCCCAAAATACCACTCAAAAACATTTAGGGGTAATCCGGGACCGCGGTCCTGGTCCCGAAAGCCCCCGACCCAATAGGTAATAGGTTTGTTATTTTCACGGTAACAAAAGATTATCGCTCTATAAGTTTATTGGATTCACTGTGCCGAATATTCCAAATATGATTAGTACATAATCCAAAAATTACATAAATTGGTAGGCGTGTACTCTCTTAATATTCATCTAGATGTTGATATAAAAACTTCATAAATTACATAATCACAAAATACATAAATATTTCATGAAACATCAAAAACGTCTGGTAAGTAATTTTCCGGCATCACTACTGCAGGGACGTATGCTAATGGTTTTCCTTAGGTGTGTCAATACCATATTCTGTTATATCACAGATTGCTTTCCGAATTTCGCGATATTTATCACGAAAATATATAAAAATATTTTCATCAGAAGGAGCGGAATATTTTAGCATCGTAAAAGGTCTCGAATCGTATGATTTTACACGCTACCGCCCAGTAAAAGACGCAAATTAGATTCCAGGATTAAACATTAAAGTATATTTACTCATTCATTTCACATTTCAGGAAGATTTGCCGTTAAAGAACCTTGCATTTGATGGGGAGTCTTAAGGCGGTCACAAATGAGACCAACTCAGGCGCTAATAATATGTTATGTGGAAACTAACGTAAATCAAAGAGTGTTTAATAAAGGCAACAAGCAAGCAGTAAAAGTTCATTTTCAACCGACTTCCAAAACGAGGAGGTTATCAATTCGTCTGTATTTTTTTTTTGTTTTTTTTTTTTTGTGTTTGTTACATCAGTACTCTCGACTGGGTGAACCGATTTTGATGGTTCTTTTTTTGTTTGAAAGCTGGTGCTTCCCGTTTGGTCCCATTTCAGTTTGCTGAAGACCTGATGCTGATCTTCGGAGATATACAACGGAACTCTTCAGAAATACACAGCAAATCTGCAGTGATTGCTGCCATCGCTTGTAGGTTCATTGTTTATACTATATTATGACGTAACATCACGCCTGTATGCTCTGAGGGGGTACTCACATGTGTAAAATATACCCGATTTCGAAAATATTTGTTACCTCAGTACTTTCTACTGGGTGAACCGATTTTGATCGTTCTTATTTTATTTGAAAGCTTGTGCTTCCTGTGTGGTCTTATAATCATCAAATTAGTAGCTGATGATGGGATTCTGGAGAAATAGAGAGAATTCTTCACATTTTATAGGCACACTAGAAGCGGTTTGGGTAGTTTTAGGAATTGTACTTTCTCGAAGTGATCCCAATTCAATTTGATGAAGATCTGATGAAGAACTTCGGAGATATGCAACGGAACTCCTCAATAAATGATAGCAAATGTACTGGGATTGCCGAAATCTCATATCTGTCTATTGTTTACACCAGTTCATAACCTCAAATCACGCCGGTACGCTGTGAAGGGGTAAGCACATGTGAAACACTAAAAAGTGAAAAATAAAAACTTTTTTACAAAAAATAAAACCGACTTCAGAGAAAACAAAAAAGTGAAAAATAACTTCAGAAAAAACGCTTCAGAAGTCGGTGACAAAAAAACTAAATCAATCAAAAAAAGGTCACCGACTTCTGAAGCGTTTTTTCTGAAGTTATTATTCACTTTTTTGTTTTCTCTGAAGTCGGTTTTATTTTTTGTAAAAAAGTTTTTTAACTTTCTCCTTACGTACTTAAGTAAGTGAGGAGGCCTGAATCCCAACAGTGGGAACATTAAAAGGCTGAGGATGATGATGTAACTCACCTAAAATGGAATCAGAATTGTGTAGTACCTAATAATTCACCACCCATAATATTAATAAAGAGATCATTGACGACAATTTTTTTATCGACAGACGTAGATAATTACTTGGAAAACCCAAACAAGTTTAAAGCAAATACAAATTCTGAACAATACTCATGACATCGTAAGATCTTCATGAACGATGTATAACTGCTCAATAATGATGACAACATTTATACGAATTCGTAAACGCTAAATCATAAATAAAACGTGCACAACGACCACCTAAAAATCGGGCCTAGACACAAAACGACCATGTCCACAGAGGTGATTTACTCGTACATGCAAGTATAGTATCAGTACGGAGCTCTGCCAATATCATAAAGGATTCGCTCCACATTTTCGTTGACCATGTCCACTATAAAACCAGCAATTCAGTGGCTTACCACGGTCATTGTTGCCCGGCGTGTACTATGAACAAAAACACAAATTCTGTGCACTCTCTCCTTTTGTATTGCCCGACTGTTAGGTGCCAACTGCGTCTAATTGGACTCGGACTAATTTCGACTTAATATAGTCTTTAATATGCATATGAGTAGCAAACTCGGGTTTGCAAATCGTGAGTTTAAAATCTGTGTCTATTTGTAGTGATAATCCGCGTAATGCGCATGCTACTTGAGCGTGTGCAAATATCTGTATAGGCATTAAACAGTAGGAGATTAGTAAATGACTCATCTGACTAATTGATCTATAGTCTTTGGACCTTGATCTTCATACTTAGGTATTTAAATCATATTCGTCACGCAAGACTGCGTGGTTCCTAGGCAAAGAATATACTAGTTTTTAACCACAGAGGAAAATGAGAAATAGGTAGTGACTACCGTGTTTTACTGAATCATGTTTTCCTGTCGTGATTAGGGTTTTTCTCCGCTAGCAGTTAATGTAGAAGTTTTTGGGATTATTGCTATAATATTATGATCGTAATTACAAATCGAAACACGTTTTGGGTCCAATAGCATCGTAGGCTGTATTCTTCAGAGTTTTTTTTCATCACCAATAAATATTATTTTATTTTATAGAGACATTATTCTCTAGTTAAACATACACAAACTAATCCCTGCGCTACTAGATTCTCGTAAAATAATGTTTTCTCTCTTTTGCTTATTTTACGACAACCGTGGGAATAAACGAAGCAGGTTATCCTTTTTCGGGCAACACGTCACACGAGATTTATTTACATTTAAAGTTAAATAAAACTAAACATGAACTAAAATAAAACATTTACACTTGACGTTTGTTGTTTGTTTCAATGTCTGCTTCTCACAGACATTTATAACAACAATTGACTGCAAGATAAGTACTTGTTAGGCATTGAGGGTTTTTTATAATTATATCAATGTTGTTAGGCCTGAATTCTTGTGGCGCACAGTCGGTCGCGTACAAGTATACATTGTGTTATATTTAGCACCATACTGCGACGCTGACGTCAGCGGCGACCGAAAGCCGTATTTTGTTCTCGCTGACTTCACTACCGACCGTACGCGACCGACCGACCGTCAGCGCGACAAGAATTCAGGCCTTAACGTGAACCGAGGAATTGTATAAAATTAAAAACAAATTACTTACTAACCTCCTGCCTCTATTGAAATACTTATAAGACCATGAGGCCCCTATGATTAACAACAACCTAAAGTCTGACGCATCCAAAAATGAGTAAGAGGTCATTGAGCTTGAACTGCTTTATAACAACCTGGTTACTTACTTCGTCATTGACCTCGAGCTATTTTTAGAAGAGAGTATTTCGAATCAAAATTGTTAGTATATTGAGAACATAAACAAAAACACAGCAATCATTAAATAAAATAACTTTATTTCTGATAACCCTACGCTTTTTAGGGGAATATAAACTTATAAAGTGTTTTAAGGTTAGGTTAGGTTATATTAATCGGTATTTCTCAGGAATGGTACAATATCTTTTCATGAGAGTTGTGCCACTGGGCAAGGGGGACCCCTCCTTCCCTCCACACCGCGTGAGTTGACTACCATCGCATGCATTTCCCGAAAAATAATGCGTTTTGTAGCAGTATGTTCATTTGACAATATTTCGAGATTTTACAATATCGCTAGAGATATTACAATTACAATTTTACGGTGACATATATATAGATTCTGTGGCATTTCATCTAAACTACGCACTGAAACCGTCGCTAAATATATACAGGGTGCAAGTTAGGTTAGAACATTTTCCACGTAATTGCATCCGTGGATCGTATATTCAAATACGGTAGGCTCTGAATTGTACTCCCTTTATCGCCAATACACGAACACTCCAAGATTTAGCCATCGATGTGGTCCTGATTTCGGCATGCCGTCACGAGAACTAACAGCAATACAATTTATCAACGTTCACATTTGGGCGAAGCCAGCTGCCGAGCTTTGGACTTTGGGCTGAGTTTTAGCAACTATGAATTCGTCTGTTAGTATTAGAACTAATATTATATTATGAGACCGACTGCTGCAAACGATTTTAGGCATCACTTTGATTGGAAACTGGAGGCAAATATTTAGTTGGGCAATACTTGATACGAACCTACTACTTGAAATATTTTCAACAAAGAAAAAATGCCTGAGCAAAATGCTGTGAGCGAACTCCTAATTTTCCACCGTTTTGCAATTTGCAGAACGTTCAGTGTCAGGCTGTATGTTTATCAAAATAAGATTTGCGACATACACAAATATGTCTAGTTAGAACTAGCTTCTGCCTGTGGCTTCACCCACGTGTAGTTTGATAATTGTCCCATGGGATCTATCTACCAGGATAGAAAGTTTTCTATGTTTTAATCAAGGTTATTAACTATCTGTGAGCAAAATTTCATCAAAATCCATTCAGTTACTTTTGCGTCAGAGTAACAAACATTAATCAATATAAACAAACTTTTGCATTTATAAAACAAGGATAATTTAGATTTTTTTTCCGTTTTAGTAGGATAATTTATAAAACAATGTGACTTCTGAATGTGTTATTTTTATCAGTCAACGTATCTACTAGTTATAATAATACTTACTTTACTATCAAAGGTAATATCGTTTTCTTTGCACCTGCGTGGAATCACAATTACAAGGAAAATGATTACATCAAATTAATCCTAATCACCGCACTATAAGAACTAATTAGGTAATTATAATCTATTAGGATAGAAGATAACTTTTAACAACTAATCTGTAGATTTAATAAAAAATGATCTAGTTTCTAGAAGTTCATTACAAAGTGTGAAATGACTCTCAGTTTATAACTTGAGAAAAAGTTAAGCGACGGTGTTATTCGCAAAGCCTAGTTTCTTTGAACTTCGTAACCTTACAAAGGAAGTCTTCAGTAAACGTCGGAACAGCGTTTGAAGAGGGTTCTAATTGACGTGTCTTTCAGTCACTATACAGGGTGTATTTCACCTCATCACAAAGCCGTTAACCACGCATTCTGTACATCAAACTAAGTAACTTTACGCAAAAATTATTGCTGGGAAACAACTTTTTTTTTTGAGGTTATAAATCATATTTTGTGGTAGACCTCAATGTAACGCACTTTAAACATTGTGCTGATGGATGGATTGAATAGTACGGGGGTCGTGGAGGTGTTAAAAGTCAAAACCTTATAAAAAAAACATGTATTAAAAAAAAAAACTTGTCCAAAAGTTGTAACTTTGACCCCCCATATCTCCGTAACTAGAAAGTTCCCAGTTATGGTGTAGAACAAAAAAATGATCGCAATGATGGCTAGAACAAGTGCCTTTCGGCTTCGTGAAGAGGTGTTTTACACCCTTTATAGGTCTATCTATTCCTAAGTATAATATTCTATTAAGTATAATGCATCATCATCATTAGCCTATAAATGTTCCACAGCTGGGACACAGGCCTCCTCTCTTTGAGAGGGTATAAAATACACCATAAGAAATTGATAGCAAAATTAAATTATTGTTCCAAAATCGAGTAGATAATAAAACCCATGCAAATAAGTTAATTTGCGTCGGACACTGAAATTAGGCAAAAATCCGAGCATACAGCCATGTTACGAGAATTTATTTTTAGTCTCCAAAAAGGCGGACTCAAGGGAATATGCTAATATTGTTAATTAGTAGCGTCTGCTGTCTTCCGGACGACTGCGAGAGAAAAATACGAGCACTGCTACTGACTTATGGAACACATTAATATTGTCCGCACTTGCCGGCTAACCGCCTATTCTCCTTTAAAGCTGCTCATACCAAATCACAGTGAACCCCACGATCCTTTTTGAATGTTTCAATTATAAAAGCATACTTTAAAAAAAGATTTATTCTTGAATACCCATCTACTTTTATTCTTTACGAATTTACATGAAATATTGCGCGAATTGTGAACGATATTCAATAAAGTGAGCTCCTGTCCGAGTAATATTTCATTCAATACGTGAAACGATAATTTAAACTGAGCTGGCGATGTTAAAATAATGTACATTTAAATTCCGTCGTAATCCTTCTAATGTCTAAAACAACACTGAGATTAAAATTAGTGTTTTTTAATCGGATATAGAGTAATAAATTAAAGTTGTATAAACCGAAATTGTGTGAGTATATCGCCGCAAAGCCTCGCAAACAGTGAGGTGAGCAAGCACAAAGAGCAGTCCTGTAAATCAGATGTACCGCGCGGGAGATTTATGAGCAAATAAAACGACCGCAGCGACGCCCGGCCATCGCTGGGAATAATTTCAATTTAACGCCAACTACGTACGATAAATTAATGTTAAGTGTACACAGTACAAACTATTGGTACTCTCGTTAGTGTCCACTAATTAACTCGTAATAATCGAAAATTACGTAATGCGCCCAATAGTACATTCTGCGTCATGATCGAATTACTGGTTATTATGTGACGGCCCTGTAATTGGCAAACTTTCAGTGATTACATTAAAAATTGAGGTTATCCGTAAGAGAATTAATGTTCGACATAGATCACAGGACGAGCGATAAACGAGCTAAAATGGCAATGGGCCGGCGGATAGGGACGGCCTCAAGTTAAGGGGAGCGACGATCTCTGCAGGGTGGTTGTAGCATCTGAATGAGAGTAGGTAACCATGAATCAAGTTGCATAGCTTACGATTGGAGAGACCTCTGTCCAGCAGTGAACTGCTGTAGGTTGATGATGATTAAAAATAACCTTAAGATTTTTTAATTAAATTTCAATTTGTTCGTTTATTTTACCCATATACTGAAACCTCACCCACTTTGTCTATTCCCAACTAGGTTGGGGTTGGCTTAAGGGCTCCTGTAGTAAATTAGTAACTTTTTTGTGGTGGTTCAAACTTCGTTTGAAATACTGTTCAAATAAAGTTCTAATCAGCTTGCACTACAAAGTGGTTGTTACGTCAGTCACTGTGGGCCGAATAGTGCGAAATGAGTGGTTTTGATCAATTTACAAAAAATCTATTGATTGGACTAAAAAATAAAACACTACGATGCTAATGTTGCTTGTAGAATAATTTGCCAAAAAATCTGAATGATTGCATGTATTTTAGTATGCTATTACTCGCTAAAAGATTTTTTAAAAGATAAGTTCGTGATTTTTTTATCGAGTAAATTAATTGTATTATGTTTTCAATACACTATCATACTAGCATATGCCCTGTACAATATCATATATTTCTCTGGTTTTGTTTATTGCAGTGAATCATATACTTTCAGGCATTATAAAACTCGTGTTTAGCTTCTGTAGTCGCCTAAGTCTAATCGAATGTTGGCTGGTAATCTGTATTTACGTAGACTCTTACATAACAATTCATAATTCACGACGTAATTATTTGAAATATTTTTATATTATTACCTTATTGATTGACATCTTACTCAAGACTACTTATGTCCAGCATAACTTAAAATAATAGTGCTCATACTAACAAAACATCAGCAACGGTGCTAAGAGTGGCTTAAATAATCGCTGTACTATAACTACTACTATATCATATTTTCCTATATCCGTCACTCAGAGGATATGTGCAGGTAAGCACTAGGTATACTCAAGTTACCTACATACGTCTAGTGTGTGCGAAAAGTGATTTTGGGTTATTTTATCAAGATTTTCCCATTTACAGCCACGGAAACTGTATTTAGTCCTGTCGATGGCATTGGCCTCGCCCTCTGTTACGTGGGACTTAAACATTACTGGCAAAATCATCATCTGCCTGCTTGATTTTAAATTTGAATTTTTATGTTGATCTTAATTTTTGTTTTTAATTTTGTTTTTAATTTTAATTTTAATTTTGATTATTATTTCAATTTTAGTATTGATTATTATTTTAATTTTTATGGTTATTTTAATTTTGTTTCTGAATTTTAATTTTGTTTTTATTTCTAATTTTGTTTTTAATTTTAATTGTGACTTTAATTTTGATTATTATTTAATTTTAATTTTAATTTTAATTTTAATTTTAATTTTAATTTTAATTTTAATTTTAATTTTAACTTTAATTTTAATTTTAATTTTAATTTTAATTTTAATTTTAATTTTAATTTTAATTTTAATTTTAATTTTAATTTTAATTTTAATTTTAATTTTAATTTTAATTTTAATTTTAATTTTAATTTTAATTTTAATTTTAATTTTAATTTTAATTTTAATTTTAATTTTAATGGTTATTTTAATTTTGTTTTTATTTCTAATTTTGTTTTTAATTTTAATTGTGACTTTAATTTTGATTATAATTGTTTTTTATTTTGATTTTGATTTTAATTTTGATGTTAATTTATTTTGACTTGGATTTTGGTTTTATCTCAATCCTGTTTTCAACTGCGTTTTTTCTTTTTGTAAATTCGTTTTTATAATCCAAACAATTACTCACAATTTTATCAATTTCAATTATATTTTTATCAGTATTATATACAGCATTGAATGAATGATTTGATAGCTTTAATTATTATTGTTTTAATTATTTCTTTGCATATAATGTATAAATAAGTTCCAATGTCAATAACATATAAAATTAGGTTATGTTAAACCGTTTTTGTGCATGTGGTGTTAACCTGTAATTAATTGTTGCACTTGTAAATGTTACTCTAGTCATTAAGTCAGAAATGTACATTGTGTAAAAAATTGTTGGTTAACCTAAATAAATAAATAAATAAATCTGCCTAGCGTTTTCCTTACTATGTTGGGGTCGGCTTCCGTCTAACCCAGTGGTTCCCAACCTTTCTTAGGCCAGGGACCACTTTGGTATGTTCATTGTTAACAGGGACCATATGGTCCTAGATAAACATGGACACCGACAGGTTTATAACTAGGGGAGTGAATCTTTAACTCACACTATACAAAAATTGGACAAAAGCGATCGAATGGAGCTCGAAAAATTTAGCAATCATTTAGTAATTTTGCCTCTGATATGTTCAATTAGGTTGGGTTGAGCTTGCATCTTCTGTGTTAAAAAGTACGAACAACATTTTAATCTTTCGCGGACCGTTGTCGAGGCTCCTGCGGACCACCAGTGGTCTGCGGACCACAGGTTGGGAACCAGTGGTCTAACCGGATGCAGCTGAATACACTGGTATTCAGCTGCATCCATTTTTTTTTTTTTTTTTTTTTTTTTTTTTTTTTTTTTTTTTTTTTACATGGAGCGACTACTTGTCTTCCCTCCACAACCCAGTTAATACTGGGAAATGCGCCACTTGGTAAGTCTGGTTGTTAGACTTTTTAGGCCACTGACTACCTGTAACGACTGTCAAAGATAGACAAATGACAGCCGGGACCAACAGCTTAACTATAACTAGCGAAATGTGGATGAAAGGTGAAGGGACATCTCCGCTCAACCCTTCGGGGCCACTAGCGTGATATAATGTTTATGCTTTACATACATAGTCCTGTTTACCACTTGCCTTCATATTCATATGTGCGTGATCTGTGAACGTGCATTAACTACCGTAAACTATGCAATAGTCGGTACAATTTGTCCTGATAAGGAAGGCGTAGCATTATGTACCGTAAGGTTGAATATAATGGGCTAGATTGAACCACAGAACATAAAACCATCATATTAAATGTATTGTAGATTCAGTGGTCAATAATAGTTTATCGACGCAAGCATATAAATATGTAATAAAAGTATGATTGCCTGCTAACTACTAACAATAAAACTTAAAAAACAATGTGCAATACAAAACAACGGGAATACAATCTCTGAGTAACAAATTGTAACGTAAATTTTATTATGATGCACCATTTACATAAAATAGTTTTTTTTTTATTTCCATGACGAACATAAAATGCAGCTAACCAGACAAATTGCGTACATAACAACTTTGTTATACATGTGCTATACTTGTCTTGTTGTCAGCGAAAGAAAAATCTGAGTTTCCATAGCAAAGAATTTTATATTTATCGTACAATTAGTATGAGACTGCCTCGGTAGTTATCGGTTCCGCTGAGCATAAGGTCCTAGTGACGATACTCAGGTAGGGCCGCATTGTTATTTTATTTTCATTAGGAATTTCTCAAGGTGTATTTACGCTGACCCCACCGCAGTTGCAGCCAGGGTGTCTGGATTTATGCTCGTTTGATGGCAATGGGATCGCCCCTTATTACATGGGACTTAAACATAACTGGCGAGATGTGAGTGTACTATTAGATACACCACTGCCAGACCCTTGGAGGATTATAGGCATAATGTAATGTTAGTATGGAAACTAGGCGACCCCATAAATCTTCAAAGTCTATACTAATGTCCTCCAAAATAGTCATTTCAATGGTAAACTTCAAACCTTGAAAATGTAGTAGAAGGTTCTATCAATTGCCATTTATGCTGATCAGATACAATATTTTATGTACATACTAGCAATCAAATCTTTTCCTTGTAGATTCGTTTGATATGTTCATGCATAACACCTTGATACTGATAACATACTTTTGCGATGAATAATATATTGAGCTAGGTTATCATTACTTAATACTTATATCTTTTGATCTTTCTAATACATTTGATCTTTGGTGGAAAACGACTTTCATCAACAAAACAATAACAGCACATTTGCAACCTCGTTGAAGAGCTGTTTGTCAGTTTCAATAGTTGCTACGGAATATTGACAGTTTTTCAACGCCGCGCGCCGTTTCATCAGTGAAATTTATTTAAAAAGTTACTCTTGATGGACTGGTCAGAAAGGACACATTACAAACAGAATTGGAAACCCATGGGGGAGGCCTTTGCCCAGCAGTGGGACAGATCAGCCTGACATAAAAAAATAAAAACTTACACACACAATCTTTACAGGATGGCCCCAAAACAAATGTGGTTTGCAAACACACACCCGATTAATATAAATTCAACAGACCTACGGCTTATACTTGAAAAACTAAATTTAAAAAAATATGTAGATGGTAAAAAAAAACAAAATGTACTCTATTACTGTGAAAAGATCGTTCTTCGACGGACACTGTTCTTTTTAGTCGCTCGTAACAACCACAACGAAACATCATGCCTTTAATACCCAAAGGGCGAAGCAGAGGTGTACAAAATCAAAATCAAAGCATTTATTTCAAGTAGGCCAATAACAGGCACTTTTGAATTGTCGAAACAAAGATGAAAATTAAATGTAGCTACAGTCCCAGTCACAAGACATAAAAACTGTGAAAGTACTGTAGTTGCCCATTCCCTAACGTACACTACTCACAACTTGCCAGTAATCGAACCCAGGACCTCACTCGCAGCAGCTTGCGACCACTCGATCAACGAGGCATTCTCACTCATACCACCACCCTGATATCCGTGTTACACTAGCTACACACACCTAGTTTTAAATAAGTTTTAGTAAGTATCTACAAAAAGAGCCAAAGTTTTAACCCAACACACTTCCTGATCCCGTCTTGCAAATTCATCAACTTTTCGTAGCTATAGATATTATCTTGCGTCGGATTAATAATGGCGGTTACTATGACGATATTCCAGGATCACTGCAAAGCGGTCGTAATTAGTAGCACTTGACGCAACGAGGTGTCTAGACTAATATACATCTAGTTGTCGACGAACGAGATGATGATCTCTATTTCCAGAACGGAAAACCTTTATTGTGTGATCCTTTAAGATAATTGCTTGTACTACCTTGAAGCAGAACGCAGTAAAAAGTAGGTTAGACATCGGTGAATTAATGATGAAATCCATCGGTACTGGTCTACCTGCTGTGAATTTCGATTATTTGGGACTAAACACCACCTAGAAATGAGTTAGGACAAAATAAGTTTTTATTCAGTTTGCAAGTAGCTGAAGATGATTTAAGTAATCCACGTGGGCAAAGCTAGTGAGGACTACAGGGTGTAAACAGACTTTTTCTCGAAGCCGTCAACCAAGAATTCTGTACATTAAACTAAGTAACTCTACGCTAGTTTTTTGCTGGGAAATTGTTTTTTTTTTTTGGTAAAAAAAATCACGTTTTTCGGTAGGACTCAATGTAATGCACCTAAAACATTGCACTGATGAATGGATACGAATAGAATAGTATGTGGGTCGGGAAGGTGTTTAAAGTAAAAATCTTACATTCAAAAATGTATTTAAAAAAAATAGCGACCGCAATAACGAGTCAGAGAGAGAGAGAACAAGTCCCTTTTGACTGCGAAGAGTCTTTTTACACCCTTTACATAGTCTTGATATAAATATATCATCATTTTCATCCACAGCCTGAATAGGCTTGTGTCCTGAAAAAATCTAATTAGTCCGTATTGACTATCAAAAAATACTTGACCCGTATTTTTTCTTTTGAAAAAAAATACGGGATTTTTTCTTTTGTTACGTAAACCAAAATTGACGAAGATACGACGCTTTTAAAATCCGGAATACGTCACGCTGTGGCATAATTTTGAGTGCGTTGTGACGTTACAAGTCCCCACTCCTGAGTTTTGATGCGTTTTATCTCTGTCAGTATTCTTTGATTTACAAAAACAAAAAATACGTGTCCATTATTTTCCAATACTCTAACTGACGGACTAAGGTCCATGTTCACCGAGAAGATAACAGTCTGATTAACTAAAAACAGCTGTCAATGTGACATGTTCCCATACAAAAATGTGTCTTAAACAGCTGTTTTTAGATAATCGTCTGTCACCTTTTTGGTGAACATAGACCTAAATAGATTTGCAATTTATTGATTGTGGAAATTAGCCTATTACCCACTGCTGGTTATAGACCCTACTCTAAACATACGAATGTAGTTACTTCAAATCTGGTAATTCTTATGCAAGGAAACAAAGTATATATTTGAATGTAGCCCATAACTTCAGTACTTAATTCAATGTTGCAATCAGTAAGTAACGTACTTAATTATTGCACGAACCATCAGACAAATTGAACCGTGACCACTACACAATGATTTCTTTAGAATAGTCAACCTTAGCTTACTTGCATGCAAGACGTGATGTTTTAGTAAATACTCAAATATAGCTGACCCCAATGTTCATAGTTTATGTTACAGAATTAATGTTACTACAAATAATTTCAATCAAGCCAATAGCTCTTTTGCCGAGGTTACCGGGCCCTTGACTATTAGAGGAAATTATTTAAATAAAAATACAAGAGATCGTATAAATAATGTTTATGTAAATAAATTATTTTAAATACATGACTTTCTATAATAAACTATAATAGCTATCTATTAAGTACTAATTGTCTGGTAAACTAAACTTCACTAGTTTCTCCGATTCTATCCACAGCCTTTTGGCTAGTTCAGCGTCCTGTGAACACTTCGAAGGTTGCTTCTGACGACAGTCACAAAAGTATTTACCAGTCACACTCTCCACCTCTGGAGACGCTGCCAAGTATATCGAAGTTTGTGCAGCCTCCCAAGGAGTTTGGAACAAAAATCCTATACATTTCTCTACTATATTTCTAATAATATCGCTAGGAATGTTCCTAAATATGTTCGTTGCAGCCACTCCTGGATGCAGAGAATTTACTGTAACACCCGTACCTTTCAGTCTTGAACTTAATTCTAATGTCATCAAATTCAGGAAAAGTTTACTATTAGCGTACACTAAGTAGTCGCTCCAGTATTTCTCCATGTTCAAATTGTCAAAGTCTAACTCTCCATATTTGTGTATAAGGGACGACACATTTATAATACGGCTCGGAGCAGAGGATTTCATTAAAGGCACTAACAGGCAAGTCAAAAGGAACGGAGCAAAATAATTAACTTGCATTCCGAAGTGAAGTCCATCAGCCGTTTTACCGTTACCGAGCCCGCCTGCGCCAGCATTGTTCATGAGGACATCGACACGCTTCTCAGTTTTATATATTTGAGCGCAGAAGTCCCTGACTGACCGAAGTGAAGATAAATCTAGTTGCCGGAAGTGGATATCAGTATTTCCACTGAATTTTATGATTTCTTCCTTAGCCTCGTTTGCTCGCCGAACGCTTCTGCAGGCCAGTATCACCTTTGCACCGCGACTTGCCAGGTCCTTACACGTCTCCAGGCCCAGTCCACTGTTTCCACCAGTCACTATCACCACTTTACCGACCATATGAGCACTGGTCCGACATATTCCCACTGTCAGTTTCTGGTACACCTTGACTATGAACACTATCAATATTGCGATCCCGAATAGAGCCCACAAAATCATTTTTACTGATTAAATTAATAATATACTTTATGGATAGGAACGCTCGTCCAACTAAGTTGTGGCGATAAGTAGGTAATCAGTGAAGGAGGTCATGTAAAGTAACCTCAACCATCAGACGCGACGGCAGTATCAACGCGTTTATCGGTGATAAAGTGATCGTATATATGACTACATTTTTAGACGTCTTGACTAGCTACACTCCACTCATGGCCGTATTCCTAACTACACTAGTTGCCAAACGTGCGTACGCGCCGGTGCGTCGCGGGCCGGCGACGACGTTACATAACTATGTCATTGAGTGCTATTCGTTCTAAACCGACATCACCTTGGATTTATAAAAACATCAACTAATTTAAACTACAGAGTTACATACATTGGTAAAAAAAATGTGTCTAAGGTTCATAATCCTCGCATTAATTGGGAGTCTTTGTAATGTCCCAAATTGTACTTCATTGTTGGAGATTGTTTCGACCTAATATGGAAGTTACTTACACTTTAAGACATCACGCCTTGCACTACTTCCACCCTAATCGAGATCAGCTCTTCAACAAATGCTCGGATCTTATCTCACGTGGAAAGTCTTACCAGACTTCGTAGCAATTTCAACATACACCCCCTTCATGAAGACATTCAAACATTGCATTGACTTAATTAGAACAATATATAATTATTGTAACGACACAATATGATGGCTCTCTTCATATTATTTTAATCATGGAAATGTAGTAGCAAAACTCAATTCGTTACTTTATTACAATCATAATGTGTTCAGTAATATCCTTTATATGGAGCACATTATGTCTCAAAGAAAATTGTTTACGAGTGGGTAATTAATGTTTTATTGTCATAAAAGCAGCTTTTGGGGAGAACATTTTGCTCTGGTTCCGTAATACATAAAAATTATGAACGGAATATAAGCATAACTTGCAGAAATAACTGCACTAAGTAAATTATATCAAGTAATTCGATGTTTCTAAGCAAACAGACGGTAAGCTTATCATAAAGTTAACATAAGAGGCTCTCCCATAGGGCCACATTCAGTTTTGTTGTCGCCATTACGCTACATCATAACAACTTGGATCACTAAACATAATTGGGATCCGTTCCATTAGACAAAATGCCTGTCGCCGCTAATCTGACATTCGATATGTTCACTGAAATTCAACTTGGATGTAAAGTTGTACACAGTTTATAGAACATGGTTTATAGTGCCTACTATTTTTTTCCCTCACTGCAATTGACCAGTGCATAAATAGTTTTAATGTTTGCATAAAACAAAACTAAAAAATGTTTTAGGTTTGAAGATATTTTACCTACGTACACAAGATTCTTAGAATAAATTATATATTACCAATAAATAAGTAACAGTGGTCAATTAAACCTACACAAATACCAGTTTCAATGAAATTGTTGATTGGTAGTTGCTATAAATAGAGCATTAACTATTGGCAAAGCCCTACTAAGTTTTCCTCAGAACATTAATTAAGTTGTCTGACAGGACTTTAGTTCCCAAGTATTTCTAATTTATATCTAAGTATATATTGTATTCTAATTAGGTACCTATCAATTGTATTTATTTATAAATAAGGGAAAAACTGAAAATATGAAAACTAGTAATCGGGAAATCAATGTATGATTCAATTTATAAGTTTTCAGTAAGATTCATTACACCTCGTAACTATGTTAACTATTAAAAGTATCATTGGAAGCAAATATAATGGAAAGGACCGAGGAACATTATATATAGTAGTAATTGTGCAAGGCAATACAACATTATAATAAAATGTAATGCAGGGCATTACGAGTATTTTTCGCATGACTGTCATAGCAATTAAAATGTTTCTAACTTTTAATGAAATTTATAGGAAAAATATTTTTTTATGTTTCTGATTCATTGCATTGTACCTACTACATTGGTAATTGTAATTTAACAATTATTACATTTTATTTTAGTTTTGATAACTTCCATACTTCGGTAGCTAAGCAATGTCGTGAAAGTTTCTGTAAGTAATAACGGAGAGTATCTTTGAAACTCCTATTGACTAACAGTCAAATATCATTAGTTTAAGCATCGTTTCTAAGTTCCGGGTTGGTTTCAACCCGGAATGCATTTTCTAATCATTATTCGTCGTGGACGTCATTCTCATGATCTTGGGTGTAGTTGTTAACAAAAATTGAGTAAAATCGGAATCAAGATGGCGCCGAAAACAAATCCGGATTTGTTGTCGTAGCTGCCTGACATAGCATGTACCTATTGTCTCAAGCGAGAATCGATTAACACCTCTCTTTTTTTTTAATTCACTTTTTTATCTGAAACCTGAACACATACATTTATTAAAATTTTAAAAGCACTTTGTCAGCAGGACTAAAACTCGATATTTTACGCTTCGTTTAAATTCAAAACAAAACGCTAAACTGCGTTTAAATGCCACTCAATGTAACTCTTGATGTTAACGTAACGTTAACATAACATGTAAATTAAAGGAGCTATCCGGGTTTATAATGAGACGTACGTCGCTTAACCCAAGTGTCGAAGGCGTTCCCACCTGCAATAGCTGAGCAATTTGTCGCGTCAAATCACGTCAAACGCCCTCATTACCAGGGTTTCCTGTGAAAGCGTCGAGGTATCGACACACGCGTTATAACCGGGCCCTTAGTTTGTTCGACTTGTATAGTTTGCCTGTTTTCATTCAGAATCAGAATGTTGTTTCTATTTAGAACATTTTTCCGAGGAAAGGGTTTCTCAATTAAAAAACTGGTGATGTTTATTCTTTGTGTTTGTTTTCAAATGAAGAAATATGGGTGGCATCATGAGGACCTTTTATAACTTAGCAAAGTCTCCAATCGTCTGCTGTTCTTTTCGAATACAAAATATATATATATAAATAAAGTTACATCATAATTATTATCTATCACCCTGCATATGCCTATGAGATGTGAGAAATCTAGAAGTATTTCGTGAGTTGAGGAACAGACCTACTTATTTTATATGAATAACTATCTTTTTTTTTAATCTCCAGACTGGCGTTGATATCATGTTTAATCTACTGGATATTATTACGAAATTGTGAGGGCTTTATCAGGGCAGCAGGTGTTTTGATAGCATATGTATAAGATTCAATGATAACATGTCTTATCCAAGTACTAGACAACGAATAGATTAGATCGATAGAGGCAATGAATGAGCCTAAAATAGAAAAGGATCAAGTATCACGCTCTCGACTGGGCAAAAGTGTACGTATATTAATAAACCCACATTTCCGCAGTTATATTGAAATAGGTAAGAAGCAGATATACTCGTAAGCCATCAAAGTTACAATCTTCGCCCCCAGCACAAGTTTGATAGCTTATATTTCGGAAATGTTACAACTCGATCTACCAAGGTTCGGGATCGCTAGCCTGGAACTTGTTCTTGATGCCGATGGATCAATTATTTCTCAGTTTGTTTATCACATTTTCATATTTTGATACAAAATATTAAAGCAGAAATAGAGAGGCCTAAGTAAGCAGACCACTTTTATCTCAGGTCGTACAACATCTATGCTACGATTTCGATAGATCAAAATCTTGTCATACCTATTCAGATATACCTAACCTAAGAGAAGATACCTAATTTCAGAAAATGTTTAAAGCAAACTGCGTACTCCTGTACTGTATGGTATCGTAGGGAGAGAATAGCACCATCCCATATCTTCCTGCGGGTGTCGTAAGAGGCGACTAGGGGACTTACCAGAAAGTAGGCAGCAGCGTTCTCTGGGCTTTGTAACAATCGTACTGAGATCGCCAACCCGCCTACCAAGCGTGGCGATTATGGCAGAACCCTCCTTTTGGAGTAGGCCTATGTCTAGCAGCGTGGACGTCTTACGATTCAAATGATGATGCCGACTCCTGGTAATAATTCAACCGCAATGTGCAACAATATTGCATGCTATTTTAACAACGAAGGCGCTTTGTAATCTAATGTTAATGTTTTTTTTTTAATTAGAGCTCAAATCTTTGATCCATAACATAAATCTGGAAAAAAATAGAGATTTTTCATATTATATAATGAATATATAAAGAAGTTTCGATGTTTTGTCAAGTTATAAAACCTGTGTGAAGTAGGGCCGGGTCGCTATTATATTAGGTACGGTTTAAAACCACATTATGACTGTGTAGTGTGTAGATACGTGGTTTTATCTAATCTGTATACATTAAAAATTCATAATCTAAGTACAAAGTATCAGTGTACCTAATGTTATTGTTTCAACAACATGATACAGTTTATTTTTTCACTACTTCTAATAAATTTTTTCATTCTTTTCATCTTAAAAGTTTACTTGAAACTAACAACCGGAATATGTAAGAGCAATAAACATTTAGTGGGTAAAGTGGTCATAGTCACAGGTGCAAACAAAGGAATTGGTTACGAAACTTCAAAAGACCTTGCTGAAAGAGGAGCTCGTGTTATACTAGCATGCAGAAACGAGGGACTTGGCACAGCCGCGAGGGACCAGATCATCAAAGCCACTGGTAATGTCAACGTTCACTATCGACACCTTGATCTCGCCTCTCTGGCTTCCGTGAGAGCGTTCGCTGATGATATACTCAAGTCAGAGCAGCGCCTCGACATACTTGTCAATAACGCCGCAGTTTTCGAAGTTGATAACGTGAAAACAGAAGATGGGCTATCACTTATTGTGCAGACTAATCATTTTGGGCCTTTCCTTTTAACTAACATGCTGTTACCGTTACTGAAAACATCTGCACCGAGTCGGATTGTCAACGTATCATCTGGAGCTTACCGAAGTGGAACACTTGACTTCGATAATTTGAATTTGGAAAAGGAAACTGAAGAAACGTACGGTATTTTGAAATCTTATTGGACTACTAAGTTGTATAATGTTTTAATGACAAATGAATTAGCTAGAAGACTAGAAGGAACAGGAGTGACAGCCAATAGTTTACATCCAGGAGCTGTCGAGACTGAAATCCTGCAATTGAAAAAGGGCTGGATAACTTTGCTGTTACCAATAATTAGGTATTTTTTGAAAGATTCATGGGAAGGAGCACAGACTTCTATATATTGTGCTGTTTCTCCTGAACTAGACGGCGTGAGTGGAAAATATTTTGCCGATTGCCGAGAAAACAGATTGACGAGCCTTGCTCAGGATGAAAATGCAGCTCGTAAACTGTGGGAGGTTTCAGAGTCGTTGGTTGGTCTGAAATAGAGGCACTCGAGGAAGAACAAGAAAGTGCAGGTATTACCAGTTGACAAAGTTAGTAGTTTATGTGCAGTTAATAATATTGCTTTTCCTCATTATAAAAAAGTATACATTAAAAAAAAAACATTTATTTTTTCATTAGTCCCACATCTGTTAATTAAAATTATCATCGACATTCCTTCTGTCCTTTCAATGTTTGGTCTCCTACAAATTCAACAAAACCCTAAAAATTTAACAAATTTTCAGTTACAATCGTCATCATTATACAAAACTTATGCCAATATATTTAGGGTCGGCACAGTATCTCTTCTTCTTTCATACTTCTCTAGTACTTGTCATTTCAACCAACACGTCCTTTATTGCCATATCATTCTTCACACAGTCCATCCATCGTTATCGTCTTTCCTTACTCTTATACCCATCTATTCAGACCACAACATTCATACTCGAAACTTTCCTCACGACATTTTCCTCATTTTCACTGCATCCGTTATATTAAGCTAAACGATAACTACACTTTCAGTCACCGGGCGCCACTTTCAGATTTTCACATACGTGATCATTTCTTATTTTATCCATTCGCTCATCTCAGCCACATGAAATTGTCACTCATTCATCCCTTTTTTATGCGCCATTATTCTGACACACACAAGGCAGTAGGGCTAATCATCGGTTTAAAACCGATGATTGGCCCCTGTTTTTGATATTTCTATGATTAGCCCTGATGATGATTTTCTGGGAATGCCGGAGTCGCAGATTGTTTCCGTGACCCGCCACCATTTCATCCATACCAATTTCAATTCTAACCCTACGATCTTTTTGTTTTACTTTATGTTTACGACAAAGAAAAAGTTGAATTAGACATTCTCAACGTGGAAAAGGAAACCAAAAAGGGACCCTGCCGTTATGCCGAAAAGATTTTGACAAAATTTCCCAAACAAATTTTAGCAACCTTTTTTTATACCATTGCAATATTTCGAATGATTTTAGTACGCATATTTTTATTTGGTCAATTTTTTACTTGGCAAAATATTACCAAGTATAATGTCAAATGGCATTTGGTATTTAATCAAATGATTTATTACAGCAAACAATCTTCAGACAATAAACGTTTGGTGAAATGATTTGTGTAGACAAAAATATTCAGGCAAAACAACTTGCATTAATAAAAAAAAGATATTGTTTTTAGTAGGTTACCAGGAACTCAACAATTTAGATTAGGTTAATTTCGTCTTTAAACAAAATGGGTAGGTTAGGTTAGGTTAAAACTGTGACCTCCTACGAAACGACTTGCATTCATAGAAAAAAGATATTGTTTTAGTAGGTTACCAAGAATTGAACTATTTAGATTAGGATAATTACTTATTTAAAAAAATGGTTAGGTTTGTTGAAACTGTGACCTCCTACTAGATTAGGTTAATTTCCTCTTTAAACAAAATGAGTAGGTTAGGTTAGGTTAAAACTATGGTCAGGAACGACTACATAACATAGAAAAAAAAATGGAAAACTCACGAAATAAAATGTTAGTACTAGTTGTTAAGTTAAGTTATAGTTTAAACGGTCATTTCCCAAACATTAGGTTCGCGTTACAATTTTTTGTGAATAGATATTTTGCTAAGTCATAATTTGGCAAATGAAATTATGCGAAAAATTTTTTGGTAAGTGAAACTTTGTCAAATTCCTTTCGGTCAAACAAGGGAGACCCCAAAAAAACGTACAGTATTTTACAAGTGTATGTGTTACCGGCCAAACCCGATTTCAGGACAAACTAGTTTTGCCTACGCTTAACTATACCAACTTGGGGCACCCCGACAAAGATAAATTAGGCTAGAAGGGTATATGACGGAGTCGAATGAGCGAGCGAACCCAGCCAATAGACCCCACCCATACCCTTCGTGGTTATTTTTTATAAGCGGTGCTCTGTCGGCCTACTCCATCGACTCGGTTACCGATAAACCAGTTTAGCCAGAACAGGACAAACTAGTTTGTCCTACGAACTATGTAGTTTATCCTGAAATTGGGTTTGGCCGGAAATATAATTATGCAAATACAAAGTGGTGTAATATTTTAATGCTCGTCGAATTAGCTAGAATATTGCAAGGAACAGGAGTCACTACCAACAGTTTACACCTGGGAGCTATATATACTGAAATCATGCATTGAACAAAGGCTGGCATACTGTGGTGCTCTCACTTCTTAACGTTTTTTTGTGAAAAATACTTGGGAAGACGCGCAGACGTCAATATATTGTGCCGTGTCGCCTGAACCGAACGAAGTGACTGGAAAGTATATTACCGATTACAAGGAGACAGGGCTCTCGAACCTTAATCAGGACGAAGGTTTAGCACGCAAATGGGAGGTTTCAGAAACGTTGGTTAGTTAAAACATCATGGACCGTTTTTTCTGTGTAACCACTTGCCAGTGTTGGTTGTTTATGTAGAATTCAAATTTTGCTAGTGGCTTGACAGTGGACTTTTGACAATTTTTGTAAAATTGACAAAACTTACAGATAATTAAATTAAAATTAAAATTTCGATGACGCTTGTGTGGTTATGATCTAATTTTGTGGCCTCTTTTGTTATGACTAGTCCTATTGTTAGGTACTTGGTTTCCTGCTCTGCTATGTAAAGGTAGCGTAACGTAATACAACTTTTACTCCCTTAACCGAGTGCAATTAGACAAAAAATACTCAAAAGGTCCGGATCCGACCACTATAAATTTCGTTCCACCTTATTGTCTAATTGCACTCGACCTGTTCACGTTTTTTTTTGGTTCTACCTGTAACTTACTGTGTAATCTGTTTTCACGTACCAAAATCAGTCGGTCATTGTTTTAATTTATAATTTTTCGACCTCTAATTGTCCATGTCTTACGTTTTTTATATCACTATTCGACTGTTCATGCATTACATTATTTGAATTAATGTCTAGAAAATTTCGTTCTTTCTCTTCAATTCCATTGAATGTGCCATTTGTATCTTTATTTCCGTTTTTGTATTTTGTTGTGGTTCTACTTGTTTTTTTAGTTGAGGGTGAAATCACACCTGCTAGCATAATTTCCCATTTTATCTACTTACTAGCGGACGTCACGCGGTTTCACACGCGTAATTCCCGTTCCCGTGGGAGTACGGGGATAAAATATATCCTATGTTACTCGTGGATAATGTAGCTTTCGAATGGTGGAAGAATTTTTAAAAACGGTCCAGTAGTTTTTAAGCCTATTCATTACAACCAAACAAACAAACAAACAAAGTTTTCCTCTTTATAATATTAGTGTAGATTGACAATGTTTTTTTTTTTACCTTTCTACATTAATTCAGCTTTCGCATTTTTGTATCTTGTTTCGATATTGTTTACATTTTTGTCAGTATGTTCATTGAAATTTGCGGTTATTTATTGCTTCAAACTTTTTATGCTTTCTTTTTGTTCCGTTAGATAACATTAAAGGAGGAGCTCGTTGCTAAATAATATCAGCCACTCGGGTCAATCTTTAGGTGTAGCCATGCTTGCCTAGGTTGGTCTGTGGATGGCTGACCACCCTTATATACCGAGTTTCCTCCGTGCCTCGGAAAGCACGCTAAGCCGTTGGTCCCGGCTATCATTTGTCCATCTTTGACAGTCGTTACAGGTAGTCAGTGGCCCCAAAAGTCTGACACCAGTCTTACCAAGTGGTATCGTATTTCCCAGTAATTACTGGGTTGTGGAGGTCAGATAGGCAGTCGCTTCATGTAAAATACTGGTATTCAGCAGCATCCGGTTGGACTGGAAGCCAACCCCAACAGCATAGCCAACATAATTGGGAAAAGGCTAGTTTAACTAATGTTTTTATGCTTTCCAAGTTTCCACTGTTGTGTTTAACTCCCTCTTGTGGCAACTAGCGTTATTACTTCGAATAATGTATATATTGACTTGCTATTTTGCGCTAGATGGCGCTGTTAACGCTTTTTACTTACTATGAGTGGTATGGGAGACGACAATGTCGAATTTATCTTATCTGCATAATGGATATCTGATTGTATAACTATCATTATAGTGAGTAGTGTATTTAGTGTGTTGTTACAACCAGGCTTCAATATGATTATAATATTTATTATTTATCTTTCCATAGTTCTGTTCATACTTTCTGTCGTAAAAGTTTACAATAAACTAACTGCGGGAATATGTAAGAGCAATAAACATTTAGTGGGCAAAGTGGTCATAGTTACAGGTGCAAACAAAGGAATTGGTTACGAAACTTCAAAAAACTTAGCTGAAAGAGGAGCTCGTGTGATACTAGCATGCAGAAACGAGGGACTTGGCACAGCCGCGAGGGACCAGATCATCAAAGCCACTGGTAATGCCGACGTTCACTACCGACACCTTGATCTCTCCTCTCTATCTTCCGTGAGAGCGTTTGCTGATGATATACTCAAGACTGAGAAGCGCCTCGACATACTTGTCAATAACGCCGCAGTTTTCGAAGTTGATAACGTGAAAACAGAAGATGGGCTATCACTTTTAGTGCAGACTAACTATTTTGGGCCTTTTCTTTTAACTAACTTGCTATTACCGCTGCTAAAAACTTCTGTACCAAGTCGGATTGTCAATGTATCATCAGGAGCTTACTACAATGGAAAAGTTGAATTTGATAATCTCAACGCAGAAAAAGAAACAAAAAAAACCTATAGTATTTTGAAAGTGTACGCTAATACAAAGTTGTTTAATGTTTTGATGACTGTTGAATTAGCAAGAAAGCTAGATGGAACGGGAGTTACAACCAATAGTTTACATCCGGGCGTTATAGATACCGAAATCCTGTATTTGAAAAAAGGGTGGATAAATATAGTGTTACCACTACTGAGGTATTTTATGAAGAATACTTGGGAGGGAGCGCAGACTACAATATATTGTGCCGTGTCGCCTGAACTGGACGGAGTGACTGGAAAGTATTATACCGATTGCAAGGAGGCGAAGCTCTCGACCCTTGCTCAGGACGAAGGCTTAGCACGCAAATTTTGGGAGGTTTCAGAGACGTTGGTTGGTCTTAAATAAAAACATGGACGCCAAAAATTAAGACGCTTTTTTTGTAACTTTGTAAAAGTTAATGATACTCGTACTAACGTTAAGGGTTTGCCAATTTATTACACATTACTAAATCATCGTATTTTTGTAAAATAGCAACCACAAGTGTGTTTAAATAAAATTGAATTACCTGATTGTGTTATTTCAAAATATAAATGGTGTCACTTGTCCTCCTGGTCATTACGATCAGTTTTTACTAGCTACGGAGATATTGGACGTCAAAGTTCCAAACTTTTTCAAAAGTTTTTTTCCATATCAATTTTTGAGGTCGTAACTTTACTTGAAATACCTCTATAACCCCTTTACTATTTTATGCGTCCATAACCACAATGTTTTGAGTGCGTTATATTGAGTTTTGCCGTAAACGTAATTTTTCACCCCAAAAATAAGTTTCCCAGTAATATGTTTTAAGTAGAGTTACTTAGTTGTATACAGAATGGTTGTTTTTTTTTTAAATTATAATACATTTATTTAATTAAAAGGAGATTGTAGTACATGAGGCATACACAAAGTTATACATATGGGTTTGTACAATGTCAATCACAATCTGGTGGGTGAAGTTCTGCTTTCCTAACTAGGTTAAAGAATGACATGTATTAAGGATTAACAGTTCCTATCCCTTGCAGGAGTTACAACAAACAAGTGCAATATTAATTTATTCTACTTTTTTTTGTAATTGAATAAGCAAGTATGTGTGTGTGCGTGATTGTAAGTGTGCAAGCAAGAATGCTTGGTTGAAGGCTTCGTGATGAGTCTGTTAACTCCTTGTATAGTTGTAATATACCTACAATACCTGACACAATACCCATACAACATAGTTTTTTTTTTATATTATTATCTGTCTATCTATCTCCGAGGTATTCTTCGGGATGGCTTAACGGTCCTAAAGGTTTCACTAAAAGATTATTCATATAATTATTACGAATTAAATGATAACTATCCTAGCCTTGTTGGTTGAGTCCGGCTTCCAACAGCGGTCAGACTCAGATAGTCGCTTCATGTTATAAACTGCTGTTTAGCTGCAACCGGTAAGACTAGAAGCCGCCTCTAACATAGTTGGGAAGAAGCTAGGCAGATGATAATGATGATGATCCGGCTAACACCTTCACTTGTTAAGGCTGTCTTGTTTGGCCGTCAGCTTCTAAGCTCCAACTCGGACTACTGTAGTTGTAAAGACCAATCCGACGAGCTCAGAAGATGGGAGCTGACTTGTTCAATTGAGGATTTTTTATGGCCATCTTCCTACTCCGTCACCAGACCGTGGAATACACCTTTTAACAAGGACCTTTTTTTCTAATGTAGGACGTAGTCTAAGGTAGAACAGCTATGCAATAAGAATACATAACATCATTCCTGTTAGCCCCGAAAGGTCAGGCAGAAGTGTACCCAAGTACGTTCGTGTTGTTTAGTTTTTAAGTCATGTTATACGGGTGGGTCTGGCGATCGTACTTTACTATCATAAACGCAAAAGTTTGTGAGGGTTCCCTGCCTTTTCGCCGAAAATTGTTTGCCAGATTTTCACTTGCATAGCTTTTCTACACAGCTATGCAAGAAGAATACATAACATCATTCCTGTTAGCCCCGAAAGGTCAGGCAGAAGTGTACCCAAGTACGTTCGTGTTGTTTAGTTTTTAAGTCATGTTATAGGGGTGGGTCTGGCGATCGTACTTTACTATCATAAACTCAAAAGTTTGTGAGGGTTCCCTGCCTATTCGCCGAAAATTGTTTGCCAGATTTTCACTTGCCAACTAACGATTTGTGAGAAATAGGTTTCTGTTATTCTTTCATGCAAAAACAGCTGAACAAATTTGAATGAAATTATGGCACACAGATATAATTTTATAAACTGGATTAACATGGAATACTTTTATCCCGGTAGCATAACCCCGTGGGACAACTTCCAAAATCAACACGGGCGAAGCGCGGGCATTAGCTAGATCAGAGGCTCCCAACCTTTTATTGGCAACCGCCCCCATAACAAAAAATAAAAATCCAACGCCCCCCTTACATAATAGTTAATTTTACCAATTTCATAATATACCTATCTGTCTATTTTTATAAATAATCACAAATTAAAAAAATATATTCCTATTTGCTCCGTATTTGTGCTACTCGTATTCGTGACTGAGGGTCGTGATACTTTTTTTTTAATGCAAAAGCATGTTATAATAAAAACATTTAATTCAGACAAAGACTAGACTCTAATGACTTTTTTACTTTATCAGTCACGCGCCAGTATGGATCACTGGCGAAGCACACAGAAACAATAAGACATTAGACGAGCTACACCTGCCTTTTGCTGATTTTTGCCGCCCCCATTTGCCTTTGGACCCTCAACCGCCCACTGGCGCTTTTCATAGAGGCCCACGAAAAGTTCCAGCGCTCACTAGAGGGCAGTAACGCTCCCGTTTGGAACCTATGAGCTAGATGCTTATAAAAATTAACATTAAAACGCAAACACAACAATCAGAAAATGTGTTTATTATAATAATATTATAATTAGTTTCCAAGAACTAATAAAACACATTAACAAGGTATAACCGGCAAAGCAGACATACAGTATTTTCATATGAGTAAAATCATTCTGTTCAGTCATTTTATTTTTGCGATAGGCTGTTTTTGAGATATAAGCAGAATTAGAACTTGCTACGACGCCATGACGCGCGCTCGCTACGCTCGGATTTTATAAAACACACCCATTTTCTGTCACAAATTTCGTCTAAATGTAAGGAAAACCATGAAATCTTAAGAACAGTTATAAATTCAATAAAACAATTTTATTCATGGTTTTCCTTTCATATAATTTTTCATGTTTGTTAGAGAGATTTCATCCGTATGGTTGGCCCTATCGATTGAAATCGAAAAAGTACAGAATGTTATTTTGTCGAACTTTAGTCGATCGATCCCGGGTTCGATGCCCGAGTGTGGCAAAATAATTTTCGAAAAACTGTGAATGCAGATTTGTTTCTATTTAAAAATAAAGTAGGTATGTCTCCTTTGAGTAAAAGTTTCTATCTCCAATGTTTAGAGAACTTTCCCTCCAGGTGGCATAGTAAAATTCCACCCATACAATATACTTATACTCGACTTTAGGTCCAAGACTTATCTTATCTTATCTTATCTCGTCTGGCCAGTAGGTAAAAAAATTGCGTAAGAAATATTTGCGATCCACTTGACTTTGTACTCTTGTAGCCCTTTTTTAGGGTTCCGTAGTCAACTAGGAACCTTTATAGTTTCGCCATGTCTGTCTGTCCGTCTGTCCGTCCTCGCTTAATCTCTGTGACCGCTAGCACTAGAAAGCTGAAATTTGGAACGGATATGTGTATCAATCACGCCGATAAAGTGGTAAAATAAAATATGGAAACAAATGTTTTATTAGGGTAGCCCCCTTACATTTAAAGTGGGAAGTGTTTTTTTTTTAACCCTAACGTGTGATATACTGTTGGAAAGGTATTTAAAAATGAATAGGGGTTTACAAAAATAATTTTTTGATAATGTCAAGAATTTCGGAAATAATCGCTCCAAAAGTAAAAAACAATGTGGCCCCCCCTCTAACTTTTGAACCATAAGTTTAGAAAATATGAAAAAAATCTGAAAAGTAGAATTTTATAAGGAATTTCTGGGAAAAACATTTTGGAATTGGAGGGAAACAAGTTTTTGTACAAAAAAGACAAAAAGTTGTACAAAATAATTTCTGTACTAAGTTTGTAGTATAATCGTATATGGAAGCATTTTTTTTAACTTCGTTTACATATTTTATTATCCTGAACGTATCTTTTTTCAAACAAAAAAGAATTATTAAGATCGGATTAGATTGAACACTTATTGTGACGGTCGGGAAACTACGGAACGCTACACTGAGCGTGGCCCGACACGCTCTTGGCCTTTTTTAAAGCACAGGGCCGGTTACCGATTAATTTGAGGGATCAGTATTTTTAAAGATACATGATGCATTCTTTAGATTTAAAGGTGACATAATAATACATAATAGGGACCAAAATTCACAAAATTGTAACGCAACTTTTAGCAGCATAAATAGATTTATCGTGAAGAAAATAAGGCACAACTAGTATGCATGGCCAACCAAGGTAAAATATCGATTGTGCAAAATCACCTTCTTTTACAACTGCATTTTCTTAAATGCTTTTACTTAAGACCCACCAGCTTCTCTGAAGCCTCCCATAGTTTGCGTGCTAAATTTTTATCCTGAGCGACGCCTGAGAGCTTCTCTTCCTTGCAATCGGAAAAATACTTTCCAGTCACTCCTTCCAGTTCTCGTGACACGGCAACATGTATAGAAGTCTGTGCTCCTTCCCAGCCATTCTTTAAAAGATATTTCATTAGTGATATCCCTAATGAAGTTAACCAGCCTCTGTTTAAGTTTATAATTTCGGTCTCGACAGCTCCCGGATGTAAACTGTTGGTTGTAACTCCTGTTCCTTCCAGTCTTTTTGCTAATTCAACAGTCATTAAAATATTATACAACTTTGTATTAGCATACGATCGAAAAACACCGTAAGTTTCTTTTGTTTCCTTTTCCAAGTTCAAATTATCGAAGTCAAGTTTTCCATATTTATAAGCTCTTGATGATACGTTGACAATGCGACTCGGTGCAGATTTTTTCAGTAACGGCAACAACAAGTTAGTTAAAAGGAAAGGTCCAAAATGATTAGTCTGCTGCGAAAGTGATAGCCCATCTTCTGTTTTCACGTTTTCAACTTCGAAAACTGCGGCGTTATTGACAAGTATGTCGAGGCGCTTCTCAGTCTTGAGTATATCATCAGCGAACGCTCTCACGGACGTCAGAGAGGCGAGATCAAGGTGTCGGTAGTGAACGTCGGCATTACCAGTGGCTTTGATGATCTGGTCCCTCGCGGCTGTGCCAAGTCCCTCGTTTCTGCATGCTAGTATAACACGAGCTCCTCTTTCAGCTAAGTCTTTTGAAGTTTCGTAACCAATTCCTTTGTTCGCGCCTGTGATTATAACCACTTTACCCACTAAATGAATACTGGTCTTACATATTCCGGTTGTTAGTTTATAGAAAATTTTTACGCTCACAAAAAGTATGAATAAAATAAATAGAATTAGAGAAATAATATTGCAAATCATGTTGGAGCCTTGTTTAAACCAATCCAACAGTAACACTCGGAATGCTCACTAAAAGTAAATATATTTATACATTTAGATTTAAACAACGTAGGAGATAAGATAAAATGGATATTACTTTGAGTTTTTACCACACTTTGTGGATTATGGCATACTAGCGACTCGCCCCCGATTCACACGTTTTGTCAAAAACCCTATGATAATGCGATTTCAGGAATAAATTTACTAGATGTAATTGAAAAAATTACAACAAAATACCTACACAACGTAAGTGAGAAATCCTATAAATGTCGGGATTTTAAGGTCATTTTAGGTAATATGTATTGCTGTTCTAACTTTAAATGTCATCAAAATAATCGTATTTTGATAACATTTCAAGTTAGAACAGCAATACATATTCACATATACAGTATATATATACAGTTATAATTGTATAACTGTGAGAATTAGAATTATGATTGAATGAAAATTAAAAAATATATTAAAATTATTAAAATTAATTTGGGTAATTAACACAATTAAACATGTTATATCAAGGCTTTTTACAATCCTAATTTTTTAGGAATCATGGCTGGCCTTGACGCCTTGTATAGCGCCTCTACCGCTGCAATAAACGTGGCCACCTACTTGGCCTAAACCGTGTAATTGGAAGGAACATCGACACGACTAGAACCTGCCCTTTTTGACCGCACAGACGCCTCAGTTGTTAAAATATAATGCAATACTTTTGCGCATTGCTATTGAACTTCTATTACGAGCAGTTTTGGATAAATTTTCTGATACGAAGGAGAACAATTAACTGGCTTATCATAACTAAATTATAAGATGTGTTTTGCGATTTGTCCAACTTTAAACGTTCGAAATCGTAGCATGTGTGCTGTGCGACGAAGATTATCTAGGTACAAACTTACTTCCAAACCAGGCCAGTAAGGTGTTCGTCTGCTTTAAAATTCTAGATCAAAACGTATTATGCTGATGGATAAATATTTTTTATAGAATGAAGTACTGAAACTGGGAAGAAGCACAAACTTCTATTGTTGCCGTGTCACCAGAACAGGAAGGAGTGACTGAAAAGTATTTTTCCGATTGCAAGGAAGAGAAGCTCTCAGGCGTCGCTCAGGATAAAAAAATTGCACGCAAACTATGGGAGACTTCAGAGAAATTGGTGGGTCCTAAGTAAAAGCACCCAAGAAAATGCAGTTGTAAAAATATGTGAATTATGCACAAACCATGATTGGGCATGCAAATTAGTTGTACCTTATTTTCTTCGAACATAATAAAACTATTTAAGCTGCTAAAAGTTGTATTACAAATCGGAATCGACAGTTTTGTTGCAAAGGTTGGTCTATATTTAGAATTATTTTGTCACCTTTAAATCTAAAGAATTTGCCATGTATCTTTACAAAGACTGAATCTTCAAATAAATCGGTAAGCCTAGGCGAAGGGCAAGGGCTTGTGTTTTAAAAAAGATCTACAAGGTCAAGTGGACCGACATCGCAAATATTTCTTACGCAATTATTTTCACCTATTGCCCAGACGAGATAAGATAAGTTTTTATTTAGTCTACTCATCCGAGCTCGGCATTGATAGGATGACTAATCATTCTATAGGAATACTGTACAAGTGTACATAGGCTTTGCCGGTAATACATTGTTAATGTGTTTTAATACGGTAGTTCTTGGGAACGAATATATTAATCACTAGCGGACATCACGCGGTTTCACCCACGTAGGTCCCGTTCCCGTGGGAGTACGGGAGTAAAATATAGCCTATGTTACTCGCTGATAATGTAGCTATCCATTGCTGAAAGAATTTTTCAAATCGGTCTAGTAGTTTTTAAGCCTATTCATTACAACCAAAAACAAAGTTTTCCTCTTTATACTCGTAATATTAGTGTAGACTAGCTTCTGCCAGCGGCTTCGCCCGCGTGAAGTTTGATTATTGTCCCATGGGATCTTACTACCGGGATACAAAGTACCATATGTTTTAATCCAGGTTATAAACTATCTGTGTGCAAAATTTCATCCAAATCCGTTCAGAAGTTTTTGCGTGAAAGAGTAACAAACAAACTTCCATTCACGTTTATAATATTAGTAGGGATTATAATAAATACATTTTCTGATTCTTCTGTTTGCGTTTTAATGACCATTTTATAAGCATCTAACATGAGTTACGCTCCCGTTTGGAACCTATGAAGGTTCCAAACGGGAGCGTTACCGCCCTTTAGTGAATGCTGGAGATTGTCGTGGGCCCCCACGAAAAGAACCAGTGGGTGGTCCAAAGGCAGGGATAGATCGTCTAATGTCTTATTGTTTTTGTGTGCTACGCCAGTGATACACACTCGCGCGTGACTGATAATGTAAAGAAGTCATCCAGTTTCTGTCTAAATTCAATGTTTTATATTTCAAAAAAATTGCGACCCTCACAAACGACTACGAGTAGCATGAATACGGAGTGAACGAGAGGGTTCTTTTAAAAAAAAATGTGATTAGGTGTAATAAAATTGGTGTTATTAATTATTATGTAAAGGGCGGCGTTGGATTCCCAACCTTTTATGGACTGGACTGGACTGTGTGTGCCATAGGCGGTAGTCCATAAAAAATTGGCAGCCCGTGATCTAGCTGATGCCTGCGCCTCGCCCGTGTGGACTTCGGAAAATGTCCCACGGGATCATGCTACCTAAAAAGTATCCTATGTTAATCCATTTTACAAATTATGTGTGTGCCATATTACATTCGAATTCGTTCAGCAGTTTTTGCACGAAATACTCTTTCACAAACACCCATTCTCACAAACTTTCGCGTTTATGATAGTAAAGTATGGTCGCCAGACCCACCCCTATTACATGACTTAAAAACTAAACAACACGGGCGTACACCTCGGGGCCCGCATGGGCCGAAGCCTGCCGGGGTTGCGGGCCTGTTCGAAAGAGATACCGCGGCCCCGGAACATAAAGGGAGAGGAAGGAACATGGATGGGTTTTAGTCAGTAAAAGTCTGACACACCCTCCCGCTCCGCCCAGAGTGGGAGAAGTTATTTCATGATTTCCTATCCTAAAACAAAGGCGTACACCTCAGCCTAACCTTTCGGGGCTAACAGGAATGATGTTATGTATTTTTTGCATAGCTGTTCTCTGTTCATTTTACCAAAAAATCTCTTTACAAAAATATCAAACAAATTTGGAATCTTCTGAGCTCGTCGGATTGGACATTACAAGAACAGTAGTCCTAGTTGAAGTTTAGAGGCTATCGGTAAAGCTGAAAATAAGTCAGACCTAACAAGTAAACATGTTAGCCTGATCATCATCATCATAATTTGCCTAGCTTTTTCCCAACTATGTTGGGGGCGGCTTCCAGTCTAACCGGATGCAGCAAATATCAGTATTTTACAAGGAGCGACTGATTATCTGACTACTGTTGGAAGCCGAACTCAACGGGTCTACCCTTTATAGCAGAACTTTTTATGTCATTTTTTTTCATACCAGCTAATAGCATAAACTTCAGAAATCGTTGCAGACTCTCATTTATGTCATAATTACGTTCAAAACTCATAATTTTGTAAGTCAGAATCATCTATTGGCATAAATTTCATATCGATAGTCATTTAAAGGCAGAACGTTTAGGTACAATTAGAATCATCTTTTGGAATACATTTCATATGTATAATAATGGAAAGACTCCTCTTTCACATCACGGAAAATTCATAAAATCAGTTGATTGTGAACACTATTTCCATATATTTATACGTTACTATTTCCCTGTTTGAAGCAGGTAAACATGCAAACAAGCATACATCGTGCATGTAGCAAGCATGCAGTATGCAAACACGCAAACCAGCATACACCATGCATGCAGCATGCAGCATGAAAGGAAGCACGCAGCATGCAAACTAACATGCAACATGCAGCAGACATGGTTTCTGTCACAGCTCCGGCGCTGCGGGGCTCCGGCGGTCCCACGCGAGCTTATCGTTGCAGGCCCTTTATTCACAACCATTCGACTAGTTTCCGATTCGACAACTCGTATATCTGTCTTCTTCTGGCATTACGAAAACGAGCGAGATGAAAACACGACTTTCCGAATCGGAAGCGAGTCGAATGGTTGTGAATAACGGCTCAGATGTGTTTAACGCTCACTCCCGTGACTTCGGCAAGGTCGGCCGCCGCACAAAATATTGACTGTTAAGGCAATATTTTAATTTTAACCTTTTGAATGTCTTAATTAGAGACACAATAGTAAGACAATAGCTTAAGTCGAACTGTGTAACTTAAGACATTCTAGAAGTTAATTAAGGTTAAAAAACCGACTTCTAAAAACACAAAAAAGAGAAAATATAACTTTATCTTCAGAAGTCCGTGACCTTTGTTTGATTGGTTTAGTTTCTTTGCCACCGACTTCTGAAAATAAAGTATTTTTTTCACTTTTTTTGTGCTTTTAGAAGTCGTTTTTATTTTTTGCAAAAGAGTTTTTATTTTTCACTTGCTGTTTCACATGCGCTTACCCCTTTACAGCGTACTGGCGTGATGTTATGTCATGAACTGGTGTAAACAATAGACAGACATGAGATTTTAGCAATCCTAGTCCATTTGCTTTTATTTATTGAGGAGTTCCGTTACCTATCTCCGAAGTTCTTCATCAAATCTTCACCAAATTGAAACGGGACCGCTCCAAGAGAGTACTCTTCCGAAAACTATCCAAATCGTTTCATGTGTGCCTATAAAGTTTGAAGAGTTCTCTCTATTTCTCCAGGATCCCATCATCAGATCCTGACTTGATGATTATGGGACCACCTGTGAAGCATACCCTTTCAAACAAAATAAAAATAATCCAAATCGGTCAAGCCATCTTCGAGTAATCGGGAAACATACATAAAAAAAAATCCGATGATTTGAGAACCTCCTCCTTTTGGAAGTCAGTTAAAAATGCTATTTTGTAGAAATGACAATAACGCCAAATAAAATTATTCCAAGAGAAATTCTGCCATCTTTATAGTATGCCAAATGAAATTATATCAAATAATCGTCGCTCTAAATAAACGTTACTTATTCCAAACGAAATTACGTGGAGTTTGAACATTGCCAAAGGTACCTAATTAATTATGCCTTCTTAAAAGTAGGATGCCATTGTAAATTCGGACATTAAACATTCGGCCAAACAATAATTATAATTTTTAAATGCCTTTAAAATATTTGTTTAAAAAAAATAAGCCAATTGTGTTATGCCTAATTAATTTTGGAGCATTAAGATTCTGCCAGATAGAAGAAACCCGAACTCAACGAACAAGGATGATGACATACCTACTAGGATGATGAATTATCATACAATTCTGTATACTATTACTGTCATACAATTCGTAATAATTTTACTTATATGAATAATCTTTTATCGAATCTTTTATGGCCGTTACCTATTCTGAAAATTATATTGCTCGTGGCTAAATAATATCAGCCGCTTGGGTCGATCTTTAGATTAAGTTCAAGGTGTAAACAGACCACACACGAAGCCGTCAACCAAGCATTCTAAACATCAAATTTAGTAACATTATACACAAAAAATATTGTTTGGAAACGACTTCTGCTTTAAAATTCTGAATCTAAACGAATTATGCTGACAGATAAATATTTTTAATAAAATGAAGTACCTTAGCACTCGTTAAATAAGTACCACAGATTAGTTTCATATTGCACCTATTACATAGTGCATTTCAAAATCGCTTATTCTGACCGTAACTGCCGTAAGGGAATTACGAGCTCCAAAGTTCAACAATGAGACTATAACAGGCTCGTAAAACGAGGCACCCTCACTGAACTATGTACCGGTCGCCTGGCACGATTTTGTGTGATGGCGAATTCAGTAAGTAGATCTTAATTGATTTATTACGAGATTTTACACTTCAACAAACGATTCTGCAATGATTATTGCAAGCATGGAGTTTCTTGCCTTCTCCATGGAAACGACCAACGCGAACCGTGCACATTTTTGTCGACGTTTTATAGGTGCCCATGACCTTTGTGAAACATTTTTTGATTTAATCATTGTGTTAGTTGTTTAATCAAAAAATTGAATCCACAGGTAGTGATCCACATTTCCTGAAATAAATATCCTCGAGAACTCCCTGAGAACATACTTTGAAACTAAACGTATTTTTAGTCGGTGTTATCTGTAGACATCACATTCGTGCTGCCACTCTAGGCTGAAGCACGTCTGGCGTATATTGTTAATTGGCATCATAGATAACAATATCGTTAAGTACTTAGATAAAAAAGTTGATTGTAACAAAAATTGCAATACTAAGAAACCGGCAAGTGCGAGTCGGGCCACGCGAACTGAAGTTCCGAAGTAGCCCGTTTAGTTTTTGCTAGCCTTCATAATAAGTGTTCCACACCTGGGAAAAGGTCTCCCCTTTCTACTTCCACACCTCTCTGTCTTTTGCGATCTCCGACCATGATAGCCCTGCAAACGTGATCAGATCGTCTTCTTCAAAGTCGATCTCGACGGCGCATACTCAAGAGTTTGGACTTCTGTTGCTCTAGTAAGTGACCAACTTTGTGCACCGTAACTTAAAACGGGCAGGATGCATAATCATGTAGACGCGTTTCCTTTTCAATGTTAGTGGTAAACTTCCCTTCATGTTTTCCTTAAGGGCCCATAAGATCTTCCAGGGATTTAGTTTTTGAACGACACTATCTGGGCAAAATAGGTATACTTGTCGACATATAGCAACGTATGTCGGTACGTAGGGCGTCTAACGCAAACCTACGTTTCATGCTGTTGGCTATTGTATAGTTTTTCTGTTAATCAGTTCATTGAAAGTTTAACCTGTAAATGGGTACAGGCCTTGAAATGGGTGATACCAGAGTTCATTTGCAACAAAATTTGCCTATAACTAGGGGTCATATGGGTGAATTACAAGAAAATAACTGTTGTTCCAAAGAATGTGTTATTCAAAACTCGGTAGTACAGTTTTTTCGATGCACGTCTTCTAGTTGCAGATTTTCTTGATAATACTGTGTGATGTTACTTGTTTTACTAAATGCGCTGCAATGGGACCTCGATCAGATCTGGTAAAATCTGTCTCTATCTGTATTTAAACATATCCTAACCGACATGTAAAGCTGTAAATTTCTTCTATTTTTGGTCAGGAGGAGGATTTTTTTTTAAAAAAACTTACAGAGTTCATTAGTCCGAAACCACTCAGATAGGACCCCTAGTTATCGGATTAAATTTGTTGCAAATGAGCGTTAGTATCACCCATTCCAGGGCTTGCTCCTATAAAATTACAGCTTTCTAGTACTAATGGCCTCTTAGCAAAACCTCAGACAGAAGGACAGACAGACGGACATGACGAAACTATAAGGGTTCCTTGTCAGGATTACGGATTCCTAAAAACCGGCTACGCCCAGTGAAGAGCTATTTGCTAAGCGATTATATTTTCTAGGGATTTTTTGACAAAATTTCTTGCTCCACTTTTCTGTAACGAAAATAATCATAATAGTGACCATTTTTGAAGAACAATCGCAAACGGCCGAAGCAAACGACGGAGGACCTCCTGGATGAATAATAACAGCCACTCGGGTCGATCTTCTGATCAAGCCGCGCTTACCTATATTGGTCCGTGGATGAGTGACCATGACCACGAATTACATACCTACATACCAAGTTTCCTTCGAAACCCGTTGGGCCCGTCGCAACTGTCAATCGCTATGTCAGCTGTCATTTGTAGATCAGTAGCTCGAAAGTATGACAACTAGTCTTACCAAGGGGTATCGTATTACTGGGTCAGATAGGCAGTCGCTCCATATAAAATACTGTTATTCAATTCAGCCGTATCCGGTTAGACTAAAAGCCGTCCCCAAAATATTTGGGAAAAGCAGATTTCTTGGCTAGGCAGATGAAACGGACGCCTGAATAAAAAAATGTAGTAGGTACCCATTATTTTCTTTAACGCCCCAGTTTTTAATGGAATAGACAACTTTCTTAGCGAGATTACTACATTTTTAACTATTCAGTATTAATATTGGGTTAAACTGCGTCATTTGGATAGAGAGACTGACGGACTTGGCGAAAACGTTATAGGTATAACAAATGTCTCACCTACAGGTCAGGTACCATCAATATGTTAAACCAAAGAAAATCATACGAATTGTGAAACTTTTAATTGGGTAGTTAGTAACTCTGCTTCGTATTTATGTATTGATAATTTTGAATCCTTGTTATTTTATTGCCAATAATAAAATAACAAAGATTTAAAACACATTGTATCGAATATAATAAATCACATTGACGTTGGCTCAGATTCTAATCTTTTGCACACAAAACTTTGGCTATGAAATATCAGCAGAAGTTGTACAAATAGCATTCAAAAAGAGCTTGTATTGAAAATATCGAATATAGGCGACTTTGCGAAGACTGAAGTTTTGAGCAAAACTTTGTCAGATACTTCTTCATTCTTTTCAATATCTTAAAAATATAGTTACATAGAGGTTTGTTATTGTATAGTTATTTATAGGTCCTCAAGTAAAATCCCATAAAGAAGTTAGAATGTTAAGAAAATATCCAATATTCCTTAAAGTCGTGGAGTGACTTTGTTCAAAAGGCAGCTGAATATTTGAGGCACTGGCCGGCAGACTTGTTGTCATGGCGGTGTTTTGTTGGTTCAGGAGACGGCTGGTGTCTCGGCGAACGTCCACGGGAATTCGATATTGCCTCAAGTGAAGCGTTCTAGCAGCATTGTGCACTTTTATTCGCTATTGTCAGTGTGAGCGATGCCACTTCGTCGTGCTCGGATGATTGCGGTATCGTATTCTTTCTTTAGAAAACACTTAGACGTAAGAAGGATTGAAATTCTTATATTTTAACTTATAAAGATTTCTCCTTTCTTTGGCGATACAACTTGAGTGAATAGCATTGAGACGTTTTATATAAATTGAGAAAATCGTACTCGTATTAGAGCGTTTTAAGCATTCACAGTTTAAACTAGGTATTTTCCAAAGTGGTCCACGGGAGACCCATCGGGGTTGGTCATCAGTTCAACACCCACGTTGGCGTGGGAAAAAAAATGGGGGTTCATACGTTGTAAGTCGTCGAAAATTTATTTGTCTTGTTTCGATACTAAGAACAAAATGTTGTCTTGGCTCTATCTACCAGTTTAGACAGACTATAACCTACTTGAAAAAGTAAAAAAACAAACAAATTTTCCAGTGATAACAGGTTTTATTTCTTTTAAATGTCGCTGGACATTAACACACAGCGCCACCTAGTGCTACACTAAGCAAGGCTTGTGTCGTGGCACCAGATTGTTGATATACTACACATTTAATTTTTTGTTTGTAAATACATACTTTTTATACATATAAACATCCATGACTCGGAAACAAATGTCCATGCTTATCACACAAACATTTGGTCCTACCGGGATTCGAACCCAGGACCCTAAGAACGTAACTTCACTACCACTACGCCATTCAGGTCGTCGAATTCAGGTTTTATTTCAGTGAAAATGGTCGTATTGAGACTTTAAAAAAAAGGTTTTCGAAGCTTTAAGGATTTTTATTTATTTTTATAAAAATAAATCATAGAAACTATTATGTTTTTGGTTTTTTTTTTTTGTTTATTCTGGAGCTCAAAACAATAAACAATCACGGAAGATATCTCGTAAGTGACAATATAATGGCTGCTACACACGTTACGAAAAATTGTTACGTTTGGACGGTACAGGTTAAACTGCACAGTTTTGTAGTGCCCACACATGTTACTAGGAAACTGTACGATTATTCATTCGTTAAGATGGCTTCGCTTCGACTGACGACGCGATAGCAGTTGTTGAGTTATTATTCGCCATAAAAAGCACAAGGAAGAAAAAAAACACATATTTGGTGTAAAGAATGGCTAATGAAAAGAGAAGCTCATTCCCATGTTAATTTATTGAAAAACTAAAGTTATTTCATAAAGATTGGCAATTTTTTTTACGAATGGATAGTGATACTTATTTACATCTGCTGTCCATGGCATTGCTAGTAATTGAAAAGCAAGACACAACTATGAGAAATACTATACCTCCCCATGATAAACTAGTGGCCACTATTTTTATCAAACGCACACCAACCAGACCGCGATCCAAGTGAAAACTGAAACGACTGGCACACACGTTATGCTAGCTACACACGTTACGAAAAATCGTTACGATCGGACGGTACAGGTTAAACTGCATTGTTTTATAGTGCCCACACATGTTACTAGAAGACTGTACGATTATTCATTCGTTGAGATGGCTTCGGCTGACGACGCGTTAGCAGTTGTTGGGTTTATCCGCGAAAAAAGCAAAAGGAAGAGAAACAATCACGTATTTGGTAATCACGTATAAAACAGAATCGGAAGAAACTGTGCCGATAATCGTCACGTGTGTGCCAGTAGTTTCTCATAATTGTGGCTTGCTTTTTAATTATGGGCAATGGACATCAGATATATAAAAATATGCCATTGTTTAGGAAATAACTTTAGTTTTCATTAAATTAACACGCGAATGAGCTTCTCTTTTCATTAACCATTTTTTACACCGAATACGTGTTTTTTTTTCTTCCTTTTGCTTTTTTTATGACGAATTGTAACCCAACAACTGCTAACGTGTCGTCAGTCGAAGCCATCTCAGCGAATGAATTATGTTAGTTTTCTCATAACATGTGTGGGCACTACGAAACTGTGCAGTTTAACCTGTACCGTTCGATCGTAACGTGTGTAGCTGCCATAACGTGTGTAGCAGCCATTACGATTAACGGCACAGTTTCTTCCGACTTCGATTAGGCGCTGGCTCCGGACGATAGAAATAAAACGTCTCCAAAAACCATTATTTTGTCTTTTTTCTATGAATCTTATCTATGGTAAGCGGTCAGCCCTCCGAAAGACAGACAGGTGACGCGGATAGGGTATTCCAAGAAAACTGTTTGTTTATAGAAACACCGATAGCTACGAGCTTCGATCAATAATAGTACTACTATTGATCGAAGGCTACGAGACGTAAGCATGTTGAGGAACAGTTAAACGTTAGTACATTATTGAAAACGGGCTATACAGAACAAAACAATCCCTCTTCACAGCACAATATGCAGACAAAAGACATGCTAAACTAAACAACGGATACTTCTATAATTATTTTCAATTTTGTTATATGAATAGATATAATTGTAATAACTGACAAAATACATTAAGTCTATGCAATCTGTCTCAAGAAATGGTTTCAGAAACTTTTTCGTATGGAATTATAAAGTAATTTTGTGTTATGCGATGACATGATCATGCATGACAGGCAACTTGACAACAATATTTGGTTTGGCAGCAGTCATGTTAGGTGAAAACTGTTAAGATAAATACAAATGTAACTCAAAATTCAAGTGGAACCAATTTGACGGCAGCATGAATCGGATACCAGAAGCTAGTTTTCCAGCACCACAATCTTTCTTTTGGGGCTGCCTTACTCTCTCAAAAGAGTGTCCATTCTTTTCAACTTCAGATCCAAATTTATACTACTTTGGTATTGTACTGGCCAGCTTATACGCCGCATTACTGCTGATGATTGTCGTTGACTTGAAATTTTACTGGTCCGTGGATCACTACCAGCGTCAAATTGATTACTATATAAATTTAATAAGAAAGAACGTGAGGCATGTGCAGCAAGACCAGAAGAGATTGATGTCGCAGAAGGAGAGGACAGAGAAGCAGTTGAGGAGAAGCGAAGAGTGCAAGGGCGTTGTCAGCGGCATCCGGAGCGCAGTTACCACAGACGACTACAACCAATTATCTAATTTGACAAGCTATTTCGTTGAAACAAGACCAAGATGCACCTGGACCGTAAGCAAAGCCTCCATTAATTTTTCACCTCAATAACTCTGTTGCATCCGCGCCCCTTTCCACAAATACAAACTTATTTCCAACGTCGGACGCTGGTGAAATTTCTGTCGCGTTATATTTTCAGCTTCTCGTGCAGATATTTGGATCGAAGGCGAGTCACTGTTTGCTAAAGCGAATACCTCTTATATTTTATCTTTACACTACGTCGAATGTAAAACTCAGTTCAAGAGACTGTTTTCAGATAAAGATAATACTTTATACCGTAACATCAAAGATACATTGGTACACATAATTATTTCAGAGTTTTTTTAATTGCATGAGTTTAAAATAAACTACCAAATTACACAACAAAATAACAAAATACTTTTTCAGACTGCTAACAAATTCACTACTCTATTTTATCAAATTCGAATTCGTGAATTTTCCGTTTCAAACGTCTGCACAATAAAGTTACGCAAGTGAGAACAAAATAAGTACCTAAAGAGTTTTATCTATGTTTCCTTGACTTTCAGCAAACTTATTTAAAGTTTCTTGTTGTTGAAATACTTGTACCTCTAAGTTGACTCATTCCGATACTTTGTGAACATAAACGTAGCTTCGTGAATAAGACGTTTGTGTCATAAAACTGACTAGGTTTTTGGCAAATTTTTACAAATTTATTGCTTCCAACACCAAAGACATTTATTTCTAGATGCTAACTTGACTTTACCTAGTATGAAAATGTCGATAAGCGGGACATAAAACATCGTAGCAAAGTGCGAGGTGTGAAAAATCTGAGCAGAACGAGATTAAACTATCGCGTTCAAATATAACTTGTTCAGCTGAAGTTAGAAATATGAAACGGCCATGTGAGCATGAATGGAACTATTATATCAGTTGAAATACCTACTTAGTCAATTTAAAGCGCAATTTTTCTGGGAAATGAAAAACGAAACGGTGAGTGATTTTAACAAGACTTTTGAAAACATTCCCAATATTTTGAAATATAGGTATGAAAGATAAAGAGAGATTCAAGAATTGTAGCTCAGTCTTCACTTTAATCACACCTCAACTACTAGGTACTTAGCTGTTGTGCAAAAGAGACAGCATGAAGATCTCTTCTCTAAGACTAGCTTCTTTTCGTGACTTCCTCTGTTCCTCAAAACAGTAGTGTATCTTTCAATCAGTATTTGCTCTTCTTCCTACGCTTCGTTCCCGCTATGTAAGCAAATAACCTATGGGAATGTTTACCCTATGACACCCGTGGATAATGCAGATGGCTGTTAGTGAAATAATTTGTTAAACTTTGTTGTATAATATGTAGTGAAATGGCCCATGCTTAAAGACTGTAAAATTGATATGGTAGCAGGAAATAATAAAAATCGTTGCAACTTGGTGATTTGTCTGACCATAACAATAAGCCAAATAACCCCAAAAACAGATTAGGCACACTTGGAAGAGATAGTGGGGAATTTTCGCTTCCTGCATACACTGCAAGGCCGCAAAGGCGAACTATTGGAAGAAAAACTCAAATAACAAGTAGGAAACGGAAGACCTTTATGTTCTTTCATTCGCCGCTACTTTTGTGAGATTATCGAAGGCTTTATTACATAACATCACGCTTTTAATCCCCGAAGAGTTTGGTAAAGATGTAGTACCTTATAGTACATCCACATTTCGCCGGTTATGTTTAAGCCCCGACAAAAAACAGCTGTTTAATATTATATTTTATAACGAGGGACTAAACGAAGCCATTATATACCCGAGGTGGTTTGACTCCCGAGCTTGCGAGGGAGGTAATGATAGCGAGGGTATATTAGATTGGCGTTTAGTCTCGAGGTGCAAACTGTACTTTTCACTTCGAGTGCGAGAAAAATAGTCATTTTAAACCGAACAAATTTACACTCGACAAAAATTCTGAACTGAGGGATCAGTTTTTTCTTCTATCAGGTCAGTCACAGATTAACAATTTAAAACACAACACAAACTTTCAACATTTTTGCAATGAAGATGATCCACACTCCAAGATAATTAGTATTTAGCTAAGTACATTACTGCAGCAGCTAGCAACAGAGGCATTGCACATACTTTTCAAAATCAACGATGCACACAAACAACCATACATTTTTCTCGAGTTGAAGAGTTCATTTGTTTTTTTTTTAAATAAACCGCTTTCTATTTGCAAGCCAATTCGAAATTTAAATAAATCCTTTGATGAGTCTCTTTTGTGACCATGTTTCAGAGTAAAAGATCGTTCTATTTTTAAATTACCTACTTTTTATTCCCTAGAGAATAAACGGTCACTTTAATCCCGCTTCGTAAGGCTATAATGGCGTACTTTTAGCATGAGAAGTGAAAAACACATTTTTGCATGGGAACATGTCACAGTGACAGTTGTTTTTAGATAATCAGACCGTTATCTTTTTGGTGAACATGGACCTTAAAATAGGTGGCGAGCATATTATATCCATCAAACGGGTACAGTCACGACCAATAATATCTATGTTAACACTTAAAAAAAAAAGCGTGTTTCTCGTACTGTACTGATTAAAATTTCATGTTATTACGTACATAGAATTCTGGAACTCATATTTTATGAAAATGATCCTATCTCCTAGTTACAATCGTTATTTCTCGCACAAGTAGCTATAATATTAAGGAAAGCGTATACATATTGAACAAGCTATTTGGTTTACAGCTTAACGAACAAATGAAATTGTAAAATGAATACCAATTAGCTTGTTCGACCGTACATATCCAGACCCTGCGGCTGCTACTAAAAGAGATTCCTGATGGAAAAGAAACAATACCACATTGCCCGACCCGAGAATCAAACCAAAGACCTTATGCTTAGCAGTCGTAAGTATGACCACTAGACCAACGAGGCAATGAAGGCTTTATGTGTAGTTAAATAAGGGTCAAATAGGAAATATCATATAAATAAATAAATATAAATATCGCTGGACATTAACACACAGCGCCACCTAGTGACCTACTAAGCAAAGTTTGTGTCGTGGACACTAGATAGTTGATATACTAAGTACATAATTTTGTTTGTGAGTACATACATACTTATTATACATATAAACATCCATTAGAGCAAGATCCATACAATAGAGCAAGGTAAAATATATTTGAAATAGTAGTAGGCTCTTGACCACGACTAAATGAAAAATATAAAAAAATGATGATTATGATTATGATTTAAACTTTATAGATCTTGGCCTGCAACATTAAACGAACTTAGATTTATACTGCAAAAACTGATAGCTCATTTATAAGCAAATCTTTACTCGATATACAGATCCTTGTTTAAAACAGTATGTCGTTAATATAAAAGGTGGACGGGACATCCATGCACAAATGGTTACCACGTATAATTCTGTACCTACACCATCCCGAAACTAAATAAATTATTATTGTAAAACTAAAAAGATTGTTTGTTTGGTTGATCGCGCTAATCTCAGGAACTACTGGAAAAAGTTGAAAAAAAATCCTTTTGCGAGCTTTTTCTCTCTTATGGCGCTAACGAAGTTGCGTGGGTCAGCTGATATGTAAATATTTCAAAAGTGCAAACTATACGGTCAAAATGTTTGTGAAACAGCTGATTTTTTTTTAAGCTTGGTAACACTGGTAGTCAACAGTTTTCACTGGTGTATGTATCTATTTCAGGCAACAAGACGATGTCACGGCGCAAAAGAAGAAGACTTAGGCGATTGGTACCTATAAAGCACTGGCGTATAAAGGAACACTCCGACACCAATAACTGGCTCTGGTTTAAAGTTAAGCAATTAAGAAGACACTAAGCTGTGAGATTGCATCACGGAACTTCTTGTTTTCCCTACTGAAAACTATCTTCATTACACTAGATCCGTGTATCTGCTATCTAAATCGTACAGAAACATTGTTTTGCGACCACACTCGCGCACATACCCAGTTACCCGAACTAGATTTCGTCGTATATGGCAAAACAGTTGGCTCGAATCCAATCGCTTCCTTTACCGTTTTAAAATTGTTTATTCCCAGAAAATAAAATAAATAAAACCCAATTGTTAGTTGTTTTTGCATTTATTGTAGGTTAATTCACACAAACACACGTACTGTCATACATCTCTAATAAACAGATACCCTAACTAACCTATTTGTTAATTTTATACAAAGCTTAGGTTTTAAATACCAGTTTCGTACACACAGTAGTTACTAAGATTAATCTTAAATACGAACATATCCTATGATGTTAAACTACAGTCACTTTGGTGTTATTAGTGGCCTTAATGTCGGCAAAGAACAATGAACAATAATTTATGGTTAAAACGAAAACTTAACATAAAATTAACAAACACAGCCATGATCAATAAATAAATTAACAATAATATCACAATACAAACTTAACAACAAATCAACGCTTAAAACTATATAACATTAACTTTAATTGGTCAACAACATTATACCAAATGGTAAAAACAATAGGTGCGTAATGACAATTTTGTCCCCATTTGAAGCTTTATTCTCAATCACTTTGGAAACTATTGATGGATATAGGTATTAATTTGATAATAAATTTTACAACACATTTGAGTGTAGTACTGGGTAACGTGGGGGTTAAACAAGAATATTGTGTGTAGGAAGTAATGAGGCTTTTACCAAAACAAAACGTTATTAAGGGGACAAAACAGTCATTAGGCTGGTAACACTTAACAACGTCTATCATGATTTCAACGTCAACGTCAACGTCTATCATAACAGGGCCATTTTACTGTAACAATATACGGCTTACATGCCTTCAAATATTATTAATCTAACAATTTTTAGACGTATGAAGAAAACCAGACGAATTGATTACCTACCTTTTAGAAGTCGGTTAGTAATACACAGTTTCGAAATGGCGAAAGTTACAATGCATGATAGAAAACAATTAGAGCGTCCAAATAAGGTTCCGACGTGTTATGGTCAAAACCCTATTTGAAGACAAAAACACATAAATGAAACAATATCAGGCACATTACGGTATTAAGGCACAATGTGATTGTTTCAAGGAAATAACAATAAAGAACAGAAACAAGAGGAAACATGAGGAAGGAGGTGAATTGGAATTCAAGATAAGAAAACTAAAGACTAACATGTCGGAAGAAAAAGAGGACAGAGCGAGATTCTAAGTATGTACAATATTAATTTTTTCAGTTAATTTTTACCTCTGACAGTAGCAACCATACATAAAAAAACGGGGTCTGCCGCGGTAAAGCTATTGCATTGGTTTTTTACGGGGTTGTTAGGTTATTTTCGTTACGGAATTTCTGGATTCGGTCTCCACGCTCAAGGCCCGCGATAGAAGCTATGCAATAGCTTAATATCGCAATGAGAATACAGATCATTATGATGTTAACGGTGATGCTAAATCAAATGCTAAGAACAAAACAAAATAAACAAAACAAAAACTCAACTTGGAATGAACTGTCAAATCAACAAGAAAGATCAACAACGTTTAGAATAAAACAAACATTCAACAAACTACAGTAAAGACATGGATGGTATGAGTGAGCATCTGTGGAATATTATAGTCCTGGTACTTGAAGTTTGGAACAACTAGGATGGTTTATTATGTGAAAAAATACAACTTTTAAAGTTTTCGTATAAACAACGATTTGTCAGTCACGACAGAAATAAAAAGATAATAATATCTAGTGAATTCTCAAAACAGGTATTTTGAAATAGTTGGGAACTTGTAGACTCAAAACTTAGTACAGCTATTGAAAGGGCATTTTAAGCTCAAGTGGCGGCTATGTTGAAAGTAGAGTAAAAAATCTGAACAAAAAGCTTTAAACCAATTCTCAAATATAAGTATTTCGACAAGTCCAAGTGGGTATAACAAGAACATAATTAACAACTTTAAACGAAGTGATAATGGAAGCTATTGAGTTGCTTTAAGTGGACAGGATAACTAAAAACGAAACAAAAACTTAACTTGAATACAACAATCAAATCAACTAATTAGCTCAATCATTAAAAAAACGTAATAAAAAGTAAAACTATGAAAAACAAGGCGTACGTGGCTTAAGATCGAAGGACTCTCAAGTGGAATTTGAACATAAATAACCAAGAAGTTGAGTGGACCTGCAGATACAACGATGGTTTTTGTGAAACGAGTCAAGATGGTAGAAACAAAAACCAGAATATAAAAACTAAAATAAGTAATAGGTAACCATGAAGGGGCTCGAGAATCAAGATGGCTATTTCAAATTGAAGTTAACCGAAAGTTTAAAACAAAAACAAAAACTTAACTTGAAAACAACAGTCAAATCAACAAATCAGCTCAAACATAAAAAAAACACTTAATGAAAAAGTTAAACGATAAAAACAAGGCATCTATGGATGAAGATCGAAGAGCTATCAAATGGAATTTGAACGTAAATTACCAAGAAGTTGAGTGGATTTGTAGATACAGCGATGGTTCTGGTGAAACGAGTCAAGCTGGTAGAAACAAAAATCGAACTTAAAAAAATAATATACGTTACAAGAAATAATCATGAAGGGCTCAAGAATCAAGATGGCTATTTCAAATTAAAGTTAACAGAAAGTTAAAAACAAAACAAAAACATAACTTGAAAGTTAAAAGTCAAATCAACAACTTAGTCCTACGATTTAACGAAAAACTTAACAAAGCTGTTATTTAAGAAGTTAATACTTATTTCGATTTAACTGGAAAAGTGGGTCCCAAAGTGAATATAATCATTTTCAAATCAGAAAGGTGATTTTGAACTGGTAACAATGTAGTTATTCAAAATGTGTTTAAAAAGATAAATGTGAAATACAGTAAGATTTAAAGTGGAAATGACAATGATTATAAAAAAATAAACTTAACGAAAGCAACAGTCAAATCAACAATTAAGAAGTTTTAACAAATAACTTTAACTAAATTGATAACATCGATCATTTGAGCGATATGGTTTTTAAGATTAGGTAAATGATAGCAAAGAACAAAACAAAAACTTAACGTTAAATCAACAAACGAAAACAATATGGTAACGAAAACGTCCAGTACTAAACAAAAAATCAACAAATCTTACAAATTAACTTGAAACTGTAAAGGTAAATTGAAACGGTGTTATGTGCATACTTTAACAAAACAAAAATTCAATTGTTTGAACCAAACATATTGATTTGACAGTTTTTGAATTATCCATATATGTAGTTATCAAAAGTGGTTTGGGCTTTCTTTTGAATAAATAACAAAAAATCAACAGTTTCCAAACAAAAACTTAACTGTAACGTAACATTAACAAATAACGGGATTCCTTTAACTTGTACTGAACGAAAATTGAAACGGTTTTTGTTAATTTCAATTCATCAAACATTTCAATCGTTTTAAACCAAATCATCCAAAAGTTGTTTGTTTTTGTTATCAAAAGTGTTCAGTGCGTTATCGAAAAAAAAACAAAACAAAAAATCAACAGTTACCAAACAAATACTTAACTTTTACACAGTGATAAGATAAACAAGTAACGATATCCCCAGGCCAGCTGGTTCGTTATCAACATTAAAACAAAAAATCAACAAATTATAACAAAAAACATGAACACAACATTTCAATGCATGTATTATGGTTTCATGGTCGATAACCGAGAGAAAAACTACAGAACTTTAGAAGGACCTACGTATGCTCAGATGGTGAGTGCAATTTATATTTCAGTTGTCAAATGTTCGAAAACACACGAGTACGTGATGCAAGTAATATTAAAAATAACAGCTGCATGTGTACTGAATTTTAATCTAGAGTCGAAATTAACAGAAAACAACTATTTTAGCAGAATACATAAACAGAAGTAACAACAGCAGAAACACGTCCAAAACGTGAACAATTGGAACGGGTGCAAACAAAACAGGAAATGTAACAAGTTTTGACAACAACACCGATCATTAAGGCACTTCAGGTTCTACGTGAACCACGATGCTCTTCACTTTGCTGCAAGTACTAATCTAACGTCACCTATCCTATCCTAATCTAACATACTGAAAATACTTTATAGAGTTTAAACTAAACATTTTATATACACACTGATAATTTACCTTGTAGGTAATCGCTTAATTCCCTAAGTCACACGAAACCCTTAAGTTCTAAGTAATCCTATCCTATCTTTGGGGAGTCTAGAAACGATGATTTGTATTCACCTCAAGTGGTCTCCTTTGGTTTGTTTGGTATACATAGTTGATGCCGCTGGCAGCTAACGTTAACGAAGAGTGTTCTCTTCAGTTGCTCCGACCAATGTCGATTTATTCATTGGAATTTGGTATGGTCATTTCTGAATTTTGAATTTCTCCTTCCTTCCTCAATCTATTTCCTTTAGTCCACATCTGCAACAATAAAATAAAGAATATGTTAAAGAACTCTGAAAAAATATTGTGGATAACCCTGCAACGAAAATACACAACACTGAAACTTGCATGAAACTTACTTTTTGTATCCGTGGAACTGCTCTCAACTTCAATTTTAAAGACTTGACTCATTATTCACAGTTTCACCGTTAATTCAACAGCAAATTAATACAACTTATTTTGAACTTTTAATTGACAAACTGATAACTTTGGCGGCAAGTTATTCGTCGAGCACCACCGGGGGCGCCCGAGCCATGGCGATCCCCCGGAGCTGTGCACTGTAGAGCTTTCTGTTCGAATGTGATTCAAATGGAGGAATTTTGGCCCTTATAAGTGATTCCCGAAATCCCTCCCCAAGTGACCGTGGGAGCGCGCGCGCACGTGGGCTCCTTGCGTAAGCGCACACAATGGCTCCCTATTCTTTATACGCATTGATTTCGTCCCCTCGAACGTCTTACCTTCTATCTGTTACCTGTACTTTAGGGGAGAAATCCTGCCCGGTGGGAACTCTCGCAATCGTAACTGAATTTGAATTATTGTAGACGATAATCACACGATTTTATAAGAGGGTTGGCTTATACTTTCACACGGTGTTGACTATTGTAATGCAAAATAGTTCTAGAATTAAGGTCGTAACGGTCGCAGTGACAGAATTTGCAGTTACTATGTGTAGGTAATAATCTTCCTTAATACTAATTAAGGTAACAGTAATTACTAATGCCACCCTGTTGATGCAGGCAGCGCACTTGCAATATTCAGAGCTAATCGACAAAGTTCAGGTCTCTACATAACATGTTAGTGCTATACATCCGCTTGAGCAATATTGCTTAAATCGCGATACGTAACACCGTAGCTCTTCTTGATATAAATATTTTCAAATACAGAGAACACCTCAGCAGTTTTACTGTTTTAGTTACATTCTACTTTTGCGTAACAATTACAAAGAAATACAATAACATTTTTCAATGAAGAATTATTTAAATCTTTGTTGGTCTACTTTCCTTCATGAAAAAGGAAACACAACTTACACCTCAAGTTAAAAAAAAACCATGCAGGCAGTACCGGTTTACAAAAACTCTTATTCAACCATTTTTAGTGGAAACTGAAAATAAACTGTAACATACTAATTACAATCAAACAGTTTTGTTAAAGTTAAAAACATATTTTCCAATAATTAGTAGAAGTTTTCCCGAAAGCTTCTACTTTTACATTGTGACTAGGTAGTGTTACTAACACAAGCTTAACATCGTATGAAACATTTTCATACAAAGTTTGTCAACTACGGCAAAGGTGCTCGAAACTGTTCAGCGTTTACTCACAGTTACTAGCATCGAAATCAAATCCCGAAATCAAAAGTCGGATTCGGAACCAACGAATCTACATAATGATTACGAGCTAGTGAAAGCCAACAAAAATCTAATAGGGTGTAAACAAGAGAGGTGAAACTTTAGACTGCGTACGCGACTCGGTACTTGCTAGTCATTAATTTGCAGTGTGGCACAAAGCTTAGTGGGCCTCGCTCTACGATTGAGTCGCCCCAAGTGTTTTGCTGCCGAACAAAAGATCTTTTCAGCGATACCGGAGAACGTGCTTTGCTTAATATAATGAGGCCTTTATTTTATTAGGTAAAAGAGGGTGGGTAATGCAATGATTCTTTGACTTTAACTTGTCCAGACCAACTTAAAAATATGTACTTGGCTTTTGTGCGGAAATAACTGCAGTATTTGCGTTGGCTGTTCCGCTTGTTGGAAAATATAAAACTTTATAAGGAACTTTCAGAAGACTATGAATAGCTCCAAAACATTTATTATATTGAAGAGATTCAATATTTGTATCAAGAACTTTCGTTTAGTCCGCGATGTAATTAATTTGAGTGTCGCTGCTAGACTTTAATCTGGACAATTAATCAGACTCGGACGATAGACTTAGAAAAAGTCTCATCTAAGTAGATGGGTCTGTAACACAAAGATATTTTGAAAAGTATTTGGGATCGACAGTTTGGAGATCTTTTATTTTGTTATTTAATGTTATATCTCGACAGTGCCCAAAAACTTCTAAACGGACTTCGTAACTTGTAAGCTTATTGCCCAGACTGGCTTAGAGGGGGAGCTATTTCTTCTAGGGAGGTATTTCATTCATAAGTTGGTAATACACACTCAGTTTTATTACGTGTGTGTGTTATGTTTGTAGATCAATAAAGTTTAATTTTTTTACGTTTTGTGCAGTCGGACACGGCTGTCTCATTAAAGTTTACGCGATAGATGTCCGGTTAATACCAATACACACCTTTACTTTATGATACCTTTAACTAAACAAAATGACTAGCACCTCACCACGCCAGATCTGTTTCGCTTCATATCTATTAAAGGTGGATAGGATACAAATCGATATCCTTGCGGAAGCGACCAGGTGCACGTTATCCACCCGCAATATCGTGAAGCTTTCTCACGCTTGCACAAATACAAACACGTAACTGCACTACGGTAACGCATGTTACATGCTAAATGCCAAAATAACCGATATAATGCCGATTGTAACACAAATGCTACAATTGTTACGATTACATATCAGATTCGAACTATTTGGGAATAAAATTGCCGGTATGTTGCGGGTTCAAATGAAGCTGTCTATGTCGAGGTTGTTCGCAAAAGCTATTTCGGGCTGGGGTTTGGTTTCAGTTAAATATCTGTATCGTTTTGTTTGTTACTGGAAATCATAGAATTGGAACTGTAGGTTTCGGAAATAGTTTGACCTGCCTTCCAATTGAATATACACTCATATTTTATTTTTCTCGATGGAATTGTAGATACCTTAACTTCAATGTCAAAATAGCTTTCTCAATATGAGGGATAAAGTATTCCTTTAGAATCACAGAGTGAATAGAACATTTTGCAGAATATAAGGATATATATTTTTTTTTATGATAACTTTGCACACAACACAAACTACAACGATAGTACGAAACTGAGCAGGAGCACTAAATATTTATGTTCTTTAGCCAACTGACATTGATATTAAATAATGAGTGTTAAGCTTTTTATCAATCGACGCAGGTGGTAAAGCTCTGTTATGAAAAACTTCATTGCAATATGCGTGCATATTGGGTCCTATCTGTAGCTTTTATCGAATAGCTACCTTCATGGCCCTAGAGTTTTACCAATTTTTAAACCGTTACTGAAAATGCAACTACTTTACCCGTCTTCAAATATTGAGAAAATTGGTACACGAATTTTCCGATATTAGCAGTGTGTTGTTGGCGAAACAGGAAGCGGCTACTCATCTTCTTGAGAATTCCTTTGTTGCCTTGTACGATGTTTTCTGAGAGAAAGCGCGCTCTTTCTTTTATCAATCGATAGCCGGATCAACTTTAAGGAATTTATAAATCAGTTTAAAATTATACGAGTTGACTTAAATACTAAATGCAAAGGTATCATCTTTATAGGGACACATTAATGTCCATCCTTTTATTCCAACGTTTTCAAAATACCCAACCAAGTCCACTTTGCTGAAAGGTACAAACTTTTACTCAAAACCCGCCGTGAAAATGTGACCCAGTATAAATTTTCCCTTATTTGTCTGCGGGCGAACATGTCCTCTCTTCCCCGAACCAATCGAACTGTGGCTATGCACTCGGTTTATGCTCTGTGCCGTCTATTTGCAATGTTTCCACAGGGAATTATTTTCCTTGCATTCCGCTTGCCGGTACCCTACTGACTATACCTACCTACCTACTCGTACGTCCAGCATTCAATACTTCCTTCAACTTTTGGACTATAACGGTAAATATACAGGTCTTGGTAATACTTAATTTTCTGTTATGTCCATCTCGGGAGTCGTTAAAGAAACTTTAGAAACATTTTTTATGTTAAAGGAGTTTTAAGTGTAAAAAAGTCTAATTTTACGCGAAGGTTCACCTTTATATTCTAGAAAAAACAGGCGCTGTGGAAAATGTACACAGTTTCCTCATGAATTAACATTAATAATAAGAATACCGGCTGTCCAGTCGCGTTTGTTTGCTTTTTGCGATCTTTTGTAGATCGAGTCCCCCACCTTTAGATTAAATACAGTACTTTCAAAAGCTTACATCTTAAGACAGAATCTTTAACAATAACTTGGTCTCATTCCGAGATGAGAACCAACATCAACCCTTCTTCCCAACAAAGTTGCTTTACATACCAATTTATTGAAGTCATAACAAAAGGAGTCGCCTTTGTCCAGACGTTGCATATGTTTTAGCTATAAAGCGCATGTAAGGTCCAGTTACAGAAGGCGGACGTCCACCCCAGGGGAAATGCACGTGGGCTACAAAGACAATGAGTTCCAACTCGGGCTCAATTTGTAATACCTTCGTGCATTTATTATTCCTCTTGTTAACCATCTTTTGTGGACGTGATTTTTGTTTACCTAGTAGATAGGTGCTGCTGTAGCTAAGGGTGTGCGTTACGTTTCTAATTAGCAGTGTTATTTCTAATTTGGTCGTAAAAGACATAATATTTACATGCAGATTAAAACTGGAATCATCGTTTTTGAAGGCGAGATTAATAAGACTAATACTAAATTCATTCATCATCATGCTTTGCTTTCTTGCATAAGCGCGCGGAGTTCACTTAACTGAATTATAAGCCAAACATCTATCTATATAATTATAAAAATCAATTGCTGTTCGTTAGTCTCACTAAAACTCGAGAACGGCTGGACCGATTTGGCTCATTTTGGTTTTCAATTATTTGTGGAAGTCCTGGGAAGGTTTAAACGGTGAAAAGTAGTAGGTAGGTAGTAGTAGGTAGGTAGTAGTAGGTAGGTAGTAGTAGGTAGGTAGTAGTAGGTAGGTAGTAGTAGGTAGGTAGTAGTAGGTAGGTAGTAGTAGGTAGGTAGTAGTAGGTAGGTAGTAGTAGGTAGGTAGTAGTCGGTAGGAAGTAGTAGGTAGGTAGTAGTAGGTAGGTAGTAGTCGGTAGGAAGTAGTAGGTAGGTAGTAGTAGGTAGCCTTTTCCCTCTTATGTGACGCAGACGAAGTTGCGTGGGTCAGCTAGTATTTAATAAACAGCCATCGACACGCTGAAATGTAATCATTATTCATCAACATGATGTAATGACCGAACAAGGTTTTTAGTTTAGCTTAATACTTGAAATTTTCGTAGTCTCTTAATCCCTTAACTCTTCAGAATAACCAAGCTCTCATAAAACTAAAGGAAATCAAACTTACTTAGTAAGTTTATTTCCCAAATAATCCACTGTTAGCAGTAATTAATATTAAATCGTTAACATTACTTCCAAAACTTGTTACTATTAATAGTAATTACATCTGAGAATACATTTACTTGCGATTAAGCTTAGGTTAATCCAGTTATAATTTGCAATTGATGTAGGTATATGCTAATAGTTTTGATACTTATTGGACGTATCGTTAGATTTTCATCATCGGTAAGGTCTTTAACTGGAGAATGATAATTGGGAATCTATTTAGTAAATACCTAACTAGGTATTGTGAAAACTCCATATTGTTTCTTGTTATTATTTATATTCCTGCTTACAAAAACTTCAGAGAACAATCAATCGTCATCATCATTATCATCTCAGCCGAAAGACGTCCACTGCTGGACATAGCCAATATAATAAATATATGGCCAATATATGGCCAAGTGTCGCCACATTGACCGGTCCCTTGCTACTCGCATCCACCGGATGCCCGCAATCTTCACCAGGTCATCGGTCCACCTAGTGGGAGGTCTTCCAACGCATCGTCTTCCGGTACGCGGTCGCCACTCCCGAACTTTTCGGCCCCATCGGCCATTCGTTCTGCGAGCAATGTGCCCTGCCCACTGCCACTTAAGTTTAGCAATTCTTCGGGCTACGACAATCAATAATCCTCGTTAATTATGTGCATCTCTAGATATCTGAAACTGCGGTACAGGTGGATTTTTTTTCAATGGAGTCTATAGAATACATAACACCTACCTAATCTTCCGAGGAAACAGGTGTATAATAATCAGCTTGGCTGATTCAGCAGGAAATCGATTTTGATAATTGGAGCTGCGGAAAGACTTACTCGTACTTATATAATTATGAGATACGGAAGACAAAGACAAAGTGGATGTAGAAAGAAAGCTTACGGTTATTTGACTAGCAACTATCGTGTTTACGTAGCATTAGACAATAAGGAACTGAGTATCTTCTTTAAAATAAATAAATATACCGTGCCAAAACAGAGCACAGTTTACCGAATTATTTGACTGATTGTCCCTCAGTAAATATTTCTATTAAAATGTAATACAATATAGAAAAATATCGAACGAAATAGAGGACAAATTAAACGAAATAAAATAAACAATAAATAAAATCTGCTTCCCAAGCACATAATATTTTATAGTCAGCACGTAAATTCTACAATTTTTCGTCGACTTGAAATGTTAAACTGTTGGGAAAAGATTCTAAAGCAAAGTGATACAAATATGTGCCTGCGAATTTTAGAATAATATATAATGTGCTAACTCCTGCTGGTCTATGTTGGTTGGTGGATGGGTGACCACCCTTACATGCCGAGTTTCCTCCGTGCCTCGGAAAGCACGTTAAGCTGTTGGCCCCGGCCGTCATTTGTCCATCTTTGACAGTCGTTATTACAGGTAGTCAAAGTCTGACAACCAGTCCTACCAAGTGGTATCGTATTACCCAGTGTTAACTGGGTTGTGGAGGTCAGATAGGCAGTCGCTCCATGTAAAATTCTGGTATTCAGCTAACCCCAACATAGTTGGGAAAAGGCTAGGCAGATGATGACAAAATGTGCTAACTAAAAATTTAATTAGGGGTTTTTTTAATCCCTTTCAGATTTTTCTACTATGAGACGGTTAGAATTTCCTCTGCTTCGTATGTCATATTAGCTAATTCTTTTAGTTTGCCGTATTTCAATACTTCCCAAAATTTGATCCTTCATAGCGACAAAGTCACGATTCACGACGGGTGTGTAATATATGCTATAATAACAGATAGTATATTTTCACTTGAAATAACGTTCACATCATATAATTTTCATAAGCTATAAAAACAAATAACCTAATTTCATGTGATCTAATGTAACATGTAATATAAACTTCTTTTACTCTATATTATTTAGTATAACGTTCATTTCAAATAATTTTCAATTTGTATAATGCTGTTTTAATATAGCTTTTAGTTGACCTAACTTTCATTTGACCTAATGTTCGTATTTACTCATTTACAGCCAAAATTCTGTAATAAATAAGTAATGCGCGCTAATGGTCACTGTTCTAACCTAACCCAGATGATTCACCAACAATAGAGAGGATCTGGCACTCGGCTTCGCGCGCTAATGGTCACTGGTCTAACCTAACCTAACCCAGATGATTAACCAACAATAGTGGGATTATGGCACTCGGCGGCAGCTGCCGCGGCATGCTCGCTCCGCTCGCTCGCCTTCGCGCGCTAATGGTCACTGTTCTAACCTACAACTACGGTACTATAGATTTTAAATCCTACTTATAATATATATATTATATATATATATATATATATATATATATATATATATATATATATATATATATATATATATATATATATATATATATATAATATATAATATAATATTATAAATGCGAAAGTTTGTGAGTATGGATGTATGTATGGATGTTTGTTACTCTTTCACGCAAAAACTACTGAACGGATTTGGATGAAATTTTGCACACAGATGGTTTATAACCTGGATTAACACATAGGATACTTTTTATCCCGGTAGTAAGATCCCGTGGGACAATTTCAAACATCACGCGGGCGAAGCCGCTGGCAGAAGCTAGTAATATACTAACTAAATATTATACAAACTGATTATTAGTACAAATGTGCATTATAGAAAATGTTATTTAAACCATATATAATTAGGTAAACTAAAATTATATCAATAACTCATTTAATTTCATCGTTATACCAAAAAAAAGGTATATGAAATGATATTAGGTCATGTGAACGTTAGATTTTTTGTTAATATATCAAATGGCACACACCCATTCACGATGCATTGAAATGGTTAAACCTAAGCCCAATTTAAAAAAAAAATGCAAAATTGTATTAAAATGTACATACATTGGTACGTATACAAATACTACTTCTAGAATATGGCGGCCGTACAAGAACCAATGTTCCAATATTCCCTATTTTCAAAGAAATTTTGTCCCGGAAAAGCGATAGGAACTTTGAGATAAGGCTTATTTCGTATTAAATGGGTTGAAAAATACTATGTACATAACTCCGTGCAATCAAAGGTAAATAAAAAAAAACAAATAAAAATATCACATTAGTTACTAAGTAGGTACATGTAGGTGGTTGTGATTAGGGGATGCACAGGTTGCCCCATGCCGTAGTTGGGACTGTACCTACTTTCTGTAATGCAAAAAACATCTTGAAATATTGGAACTACTTCGCTAAACCTACGTAGAAACTCTTCATCATAATTAGTTAGGAACAAACGAAAAATCTACTAAAACGCTTAGTGGGTTTGTTATCATTTCATCTTTCAAATTGCTCTGCGTGTTCAAGATCATAATATAATATAATATTTCATGATCGTATATCTTACAAAGTTTTATGTAGGAGATTGGTAGGATTTATCTAAGACGGGGACACGGGAAGTTCGGGAATGGTGGCAGCCGATTATCATAACCCGCTTCACTGCCAAAGCCTTTCCGAAAACAGATCCCGGTGTATGGCGGGAATAATAAAATTCAAAATTGATTAATGCGAATCTTTTTATGTCTCTCTTTTATATTTGAAGACATTTTTATATTCGATGAATAGAAACTTGATAAAAAGCAAGCAAGTATTAACTTCGGTTAAGTAAAGTTTCACACTAGCACAATCTTTAACAAAGGGAAGTTGCCCTGATTGAATACGTAACTTTAGGTGCTGAAGCGAACCCGTGCAAGCAGCGTGGCGCACTTCCCAATGAGTTTTGTTTAATACATCTCCTCACAAGGCGGAGCGCCTCTCCTCAATTATTTACGCACACACTCGCTTTCTGGCCCCCGTTCTTTTCATATGGGACAAAAGCGAATTCAGGTCGTGGCAACAACGGAAAGATTGCAAAGGACATACCTATGTAGAATATAGGCAAGGATATGAGGTGAGCTTTAAGCTTTTAATATTAAGCGCCCAGAACGCGGTAGGGCCAACTTTACTACGCGATGCCGTCACATGCAAACGACTAAATACACGTATAACGTTATTACAGCACGACTCTATCGCACTCATGGCATTCTTTTCTACAATGAGGTGTTTTGTTTTACACTCGAACAAGTGTTCAGGAAATAAAAGAATCGGTTCAAATACATTCGTTTTACTCGTGCGTAAACACACCTCCGTGCTAAGCGCGACGGCAACTTTTCAATAGAATAAACAAAAAAATAGAAAATGTGTATATGCCGTTTATAAACGATCTATCTACTTTACCTAACTTTGAACATAAAAATAAAGTAGTTAGGATCCTAATTAAAATCAGTTTAAAACTAAATCCTACTTCCTACTAATATTATAAATGCGAAAGTTTGTAAGTATGGATGTATGGATGTTTGTTACTCTTTCACGCAAAAACTACTAAACGGATTTGGATGAAATTTTGCACAAGGATAGTTTATAACCTGGATTAACACATAGGGTACTTTTTATCCCGGTAGAAGATCCCATGGGACAATTATCAAACTTCGCGCGGGCGAAGCCGCTGGCAGAAGCTAGTTAAACTATGAAACTATGAAAATAACAAAAGCCATACAGTTCAAGCAGGTGTGCCAAAACTAAACCAGAACACATACATTACGATCACCAAGATCTTAACAAAAGCAACAATTGATTGACATGATTTGATGGACTGCTCAAGACTTTACAAGGAAGTCATTCCACCGTCAATGCGGAGAGTACCAGTAAACGGGTTTCCTTTATCCCCGAACTCCCATGTAAAACTGTTTATGTGAATCAAAAAACTCGGTACCTACGTCGTACTCACCCCTGTTTGATATACCGCTGCGGAATAACCCGGGAGTCCTTTTCAAATTCGCCCTTATTCTGCGCGCCCGATTGAACGTAGGTTTTTTATAGCGCGGATACAGTAATCTAGTTCAGGTGTGCTCTCGAAAAATCCTCTCGGATCTGAGGTCGCATACGTTTCCCGATTTTATTGCATATTGAGACGTACTATTCTTGAGATATCCCCATAGCCCCGTATTATATAGAGGTCGGTGGCCGTTAAACTATTTGATACGAAATTTTGGGACACGCCATCCATTATCACGCGCGAATAAGCGCGAGATATTTTAGGAGACAGAACTGTCGTAATAGAAATACTTATTTATTACTCATTTTTATGTAAAACGGCCGCTCCTGTAAATTATCATGCGTAACCTTAGAAATTGCTTCTCGGCATTTATTTAAGTTTATCATGGTCTCCTTTTGTTTTTTTTTCCTAAAAAGGCTATTTCGTTTAAAAGAAAGAAGGCTTTTTTTCCTTTTTTTTATAAGAAGTTGAAAAAAACCGTTCCAAGAAGTGCTTGAATTGTAAAGGACCTATATACATAAGGAGATACAAAATCATCACATTATTTAAATACAATCTTTTCGAGATTATTTTTCTGAGAACATGGGTGACTAACGTAGTGTGGGTTAATAAAACCTTCTTGAAATACTTAGTAACAGAAACAACAGGGAAAAAAATAAACATAACTCTCACAGACCATCTTATTAGGCATTGCAATGCAAACTTGCCATTCATACGGAAATACAAATTACTTGCACAAAGCACGTAGTTATTATAGTAGAATTTATTCCGATTTTAGTTTCATTTCTCACGGTACAATTAAAATATAAATCTGCAGCGACAAAGCTAAAGTGCACCTAAATGTTTTCATTAGTTTCTCTCGTACTTTTGCATCTACTTTACCGATGGTCGGTCGGGCCCCTAACGAAGGAGTTCGTAGTCGTGCTAATACCGTGGGAATGCACAGCGAAAGCTCAAGGTGTATCTAAAATATGCTTTTTATTCAACCACCTGGCAACGGCAAGGATTCGAATAAAATAGCACGATTTCGGCGCTGCATTTTGAGCAATGCCTATGTATCACGTCGGTCATTCTTGCTTTAAAATAATTTTTTCATCCCCCCCATCTCGGAAAGAGTATTTTTCCTCTTCGATATCTGAGTGCAAAAGCCGTTTTTATCCTCTAGAGGAATAAACTAGATAAATTGAATTTGGAACATCGTGTGCACTAAGTTTGTGAATTCAAAATGTCATTAAACCTATTTACCTCTATGGTGCCGAAATTACAGGTAATACAACTATTTTTAATTCGCTAATAACTCAGACTCGGAACCTTCTTGGTGTACTTTATTTATAGCTTTGCGCCATTTCCGCGCGCAAACCTTAAGTTAAAAACAAGGAACTTGAAAACAAGTGAAAAACATAAAATGACCACTCATTATCTAGCGGCGAGGAAGTTTATTTGACGCCAACAGAATTAACTGAATTTGTTAATAATGCGCAATATTTTTTTGCATTTAGTCATTTGCTAGCTGAAGTGGGATGAAAAGTTACGTGTTGCACTCGAGTGCAAAAGCAACTTTGCAGTCTTGCATAACAAATAACTATTAATTCATTATTTCAAATGCTTCCATTTTATTCAAATTCGCAGTATTATTATTAGTTCCTATAACTGTATAACTAAGTTCAAATTTGAATTTCCTATCGAAAAACAGATCACAAGTTCAAACGTTACATAATTAATATCCTATTGTATTCAAAGCTTCTTTTTAAAACTTTGATTTTAAATTCTAACATAAGAATTTCTACCGTGAATTATCATAATAAATAGGTGCCTGTAGGACGGTGTTCAGTATTGAAATCGAATTCGTCGTCATCTCGACATCGTTATTGTAAAAGCATTATCTGGGATCGGGAGTTCGGGACTGGAATATAAATGTTGGGGATCGCGACGGACGTTTAAAGCAATATGTCAGTCGGAAACGGTCGAGGTGTCTGTCATCCGGTCCTTCACATTGCAACTACTTCCCGAGATCTCTGCAGGATGATTGACAATCCTTCTGATACCCACGTCATAGCGATCCCTTGCCGTAAAGTGTGACGAATGCTCCGCTACTTGAATTAGATACTGATAGTGTCATTACTTGCAAACCGAGGGCCGATGACGAAGAGATTTATCTATTAATACAAAAAAGGATTTTCGTAGGAAGAAGCGTCACCTGTCGCAAATGCTTCCATGTTCGATATCTACGAGTTGGTATCACGTGGTGTAACAATAAACCGATTCTTTATTAGCTTTATTTCTGCAATACAATGACAATAAAAGTAGTAATCAAATGTCAATGCACAGAGTGGACGCGTGCCGCCCGCATACCCACAGCATTTGTCACTGACATCAAAGTTCTGCCGGATTATTCACACGTTTTTTAATTCATGAATATCGACCCGAAGTTTACTATTGTGTGAATATTGTATCATCGTGTAATCAATATTTAAGTCAAGCTAATCGCATACTTAGTTTAGTCACAGTTTAGTAAACTCTTAATAGTAAGGTATACTATTGTATTTCATGTCTTGAGCCAATCATTTTATTGTTATTTTTTTGTGAATGCTACCTACGAGTATAATTGGCGACTGTGTAAGTCCAAGACCTTAAAACATTTTTATATCTAAAGCTGTATGTACCTGTATACAGAAGCTGTTGGTAAACCTATGTTAATAAATAAATAAATACTTCTTTATTATGTTTATAAGATACCTAATATCTAACAGCAATGATTCTATGAAATACAACTGTGAAGTACATTACATTTCAAGGTTTAATTGCAAGAAACCAGAACACGAACAGTTCTAGGTAAGCTACGAGTACAACAAACGCTATCCCATCTATTATTCAATTTAGATCTGTCTTGTTAGGTTTCAGGCGCTGTGTTACGGCTTGCTACGATGGTGCTACGATGCTACGAGGTGCTACACAGCTTTGATTTTAGGAAGTGTAGTCGGGCCGCGAGATAGGATGACGTCACCCGACATGTGCCATCGCATGTCACATGCGGGTGGCGCGCGTGCCAAACCACTTTCGTTAATCGTTTCCCAACATAATTGTTCCCCTATCACTTTATAATGTACGAATGTTTTGAAACTTACACGAACAGAATGAGAGTTCGCGACTTTAGATCAAGAGTTTGTTCAATTAAATACCTAATATTATATAAGTAATGTGAAAGGAAGTCACGGAATGTCATTAGTAATTAGATAATTAATCATAATCTAAAATAGCAGTTGCCGGCGACCTCCGTTCGCATTAATTCTTATCTTTTATTAATTATTTACTTTCAAGGATATTCATTTTTGCACGGGATCCTTAATATTTTTCTAAGGGCTGGTTTTTCAAGCGCCAGTTAACTTTTATCCGAGGAATAAGTTTTATATTTTGACTGTTTTTGTATGGACTCTCTGTCAAAATGTCAGATTTATTCTTCTGATAAAAGTTATCTAATGATTGAAAAATCAGCCCTAAATTTAAAGCCTAAATTATTATAAACATCAGCTATCTGCCAGTGTAATCGGTCAAGCCGCTTCGGAGTTAAGCCCTAACAAACAGACCAGCAGACGCAAAATTAAAAAAAAAAAGTATAATAACCTTTCATCTTTGAGAAATACCTGTTATTTCGACAAATAACAAACAGGCATTTTATTAATTGTGTTTATTGTATGTACAAATAATATCATCTACGTACTTTACAGAACTCCTTTATTAGTTAGGTATCCCTTTGTTAGTAAAATTATGTCCGTTATACCGGTGACCTATTTATGCAGAAATACTTATTCTCTTACGAAAGATAAGCAAGCTGTACCTACTTATGTCACGGCGGGAACGGTTTATTTAACCTTGTACACCAAGAACTCCATGAAAAGAAGACCGGTATAACGTATTCAAACTTTACGTGTATCAGTACAACGACATTTAACAAATAATAAAAGATACCGCCATTCAAACGCAAAAGACGTTATCCCATGATCACCCCAACCCTTCGCACGTTAAATATATACGGAGACTCCTTAGGTACACCTCGATATCTGCGAGGTCATCCTTGAGATCACAACCGTTAAATAAATCCAGCTAATCGCTGCAGCACGGGATCTTCTCGCATTGTCCAGACGTTGAATGCCTTCATTGTCTACAGAAGGTGCCAAACTCCCGGTGTCATAACGTCGTAACCGCTACAACGGGTGCAAACATTTTTTATTCAAAAGCTAGGGGACTAAGAATGAAATTTTAAAGGATCCGTACAAGAAAAGCTTGCACAAAACATACCAAGGTAGACAAGATTGATGTAACGGTCGGTGGCAAGTTTGCGCACGTGCTTGGGCCGGCTGCGCCTCGTCTTGGTTGTAACATAAAAAATATTGGACCAAACATAAAGAATACGGCTATGGGTTCTTTGTATAATATCAGCACTGACGATAACACTATTTATTTTTATTCATGGTAATACAATAAAAAATAAGGTTCGACGGCCCCGGCGAAGATTTTGAGAATTAGGCACACAGGAAGTTGTTCCGTATAAAATATAGTGATTACGAACGAAATGATTTTTAAAGTACAGTAGTTTATAAAAATGAACTTATTGGGTGCAAAAAAATCTGTTACCAATAGTAACAGATTTTTTTGCACCCAATAAGTTCATTTAAATCAAACTCGACAGATCCCGACTTTTACTTGACGAAGCCAAAGTATGTAGGGTGAGTATAGTACCGTAATACAAGTTAGTGGGTACATACACTTATTATTTTATTCTGGTACATCAAAACACAATACTTACCCAAACATATCACAAAACCTAATGTAACGTTCTCATAAAAATCAAAACGAGCATTACTCTTACTGCATCGTAAGCGAAAACATGTGCCCGCGACAGTACACTACGTCGAAAGTTATTGTATATTTTTTTATAGAGCCAGTAAAGTCGGTTTGCTCCATAGATGGCTCAATGATAAAGACAGTTGGAAAGGTCTGATTTCTTTGTCGGAAAGACTACACGGCATTGACAATATTTGGAGCGGAAGATTTTGTGATTTATGTTTTTGTACGCTTATAAAATAAATATGCTTTAGAACCGTCGACGGAGTCGTAGATTTGGCAATCGCAAAAGCTCGTTCGTCGGAAATAGGCATGCGACAGGGGAACGTTTTTTGTACGTGTCGCACATAAATCTAGAACCTAGTTCTATGAGAACAAAATCTTAAGCTTTTATCTAACGTAGTTTAGGTCTTTGTTCAGTGGTTAGAGCTTTGGTTTGCTTTGAGAATTAGTAATTAAACCTTTTGAATTGTTCCTTTTTCGCTCCTGTCGGCCGAACAGCTAATCCGGTCATCGTTGAGGCAGGTATATAAGTAGTTGGGAAAAGGCTAAGCAGATAATGTTTGGACTGTGCTTTGGGCTCCCGCCTGGGGACTCAGCCCTCCTCAATGTGAAAGGTAGTGCAGCAGACCGATATTTAAACGCAGGTGGCAGGCATTCGCCCAGGTACTCACAGGTCATCACGCCTGTGATGGCCTGTGAGTACCTACCTAGTACCTATAATTATGTCGTGGTCGGCTTCCAGTAGGCATAACTAGATGCAGCTGAATACCAGTATTACATGAAGAAACTGCCTATCTGACCTCCACATCCCAGTTAATGCTCGGGTAATACGATACGTTAAAGAAAGAAAGAAGTTAATAGATCGGGTTCCTAAGGTCGAAATCCGAAAACGCACAAAAGTTTTCGATATTGGAAATCGCGTTACGGAACTCAAATGGAGTTGGGCAGGACACCTAGCAAGGCGCAGGGATAACAGGTGGAGCAAGGCTGTCACCGAATGGCGTCCAAGAAATGGAAAAAGGAACGTGGGTCGTCCGGCGGCGAGATGGGCAGACGACATAGTTGCCGTCGGGGGAATAACCTGGATGCGGCTGGTGCAGGACCATGGAAATTGGCACAAGAAGAGAGAGGCCTATACCCAGCAGTGGGTGAGTTCGGGCTGTGGATGATGATGATGAATACGATACGTCTTGGTAAGAATGTTTGTCCGACTTTCGGGCCTCTCCTGTAACGACCACAAAAGATTAACAATAATTGACTGCCAGAACCAACGGGTTAACGTGCTTGTGATGTGTTGTCACCCATCCACAGAACTATGCATGTGCGGCTTAACATGAGCTTAACCGACCAACCGGCGGTTATTATTTAACCTCGAGTTCGTCTTCTAGTGCCCAGCTTGGTGAGAACATAGAAAAGAATAGGCTGAATGTGTAGATTACTTTGTTGCTATTCGACGATATCCAAGGTTACGACAATAATTGAGTACCAACAAACAAATACCTACCTCAAAGGCATAGGTAAGGTAAGTCAAATAACTTAAGCCCCATAGACAAGTTGCTATGAACTCACAGAGAATTCTTCCAAACAAGTTACTATTTTTAGACAAAAAGTCTAAAGTTCTGTTGGTGCGTGGCCTGTGAACTAACTTCGGCGCGTTAATCTTCTTTTTTTCAATCACTTTTCCCGGACATGGCTGAACAGATAATAGTTAAACTTATATTGTCACTTACGGGATATCTTTCATGATTATAAGACAAATACACAACAACAATAAAAGTCGGCAATTTTAAACCGTAAAAGCTTAAAACAGAAATACAGTTTTATAAGTAATTCTTACGATTTTTGCAAGTACATGATTTTGATGATTATAATTCTGTAACTTCATAGTCGTGAACAATATTTTAATCAACATTCAACCTAGCACTAGCCTGCAAATTGCAAAAAAAAAAAACGAAAAATTTGAATTTGGCGGGTGTACCCACAGTCCACAGACTACACGGCACCCTTCTTTTTACGATGACATTCTCGATTCTCATTGACGGCTAGAAACGAGATGAGTTATAGGGTGATGTTAGTTGTAATAATAGGGAACTGTGGAAGTGACATGCAGCATTGACCCTAAATAAATTGGTCTAAGGGCAAGGGATCATTCCCTTGCCCTTGGACCAAGATTCTCATTTACAACACCAAATTTATTTAGATGTTTAGATACAAAAAAATAGCTGAAGATTTGTCGTGTGAATGAAATGCTAAACGATCATTCTCATTTCTTTCACCAATGAGAGGTTTTCTTTTGAGAATTAGTTTCCATGAACTTGATAGATGGCGTTGATCCGACTACGTTACTAGGTGCCAAAACCAACAAAACGCTTGAAAAAACACATGTCACACAAGCTCGTTGACTTACACTTTCGTTTGCTTCCGAATATAAACATTAGGTCCAAATGAAATTATGTGACATTCTGTTCCTTGCTGTAACGAAGTCAGACCAACGCCATCTATCCAGCGATCAGGGAAGAGTTGAGGCTGGAGTCCAAGATAAATGCTTTTAAAATGTTTTGTTAAATTTAGAATTACGTACATTACGAGTAAAATGTGTTAGATATTTTAATTTTTAAGTTTGCATGCTGATGAAGTTTCATGCAAATAAAGAATCTTGAATCTTGAAAAAGGAAATCCCTCATTAATTAATAATCTATAATGACGGTACAACAATAACCATAAATAATATTTCTAATGAAAAAAGCTAGACGAATTGTATAGATACGCATAATTATCGAGAATACAAGTAGTATAAAATAAATGCTAATGAGAGGTTTTCTTTTTGAGAATTAAAACAAAAAATAGTTTCCGTGAACTCGATAGATGGCGTTGATCCGACAACGTTACTAGGTCCCAAAGCCAAAACGCTTGAAAAAAACACACCGCAAATACATATATATATTGTAGTCTTCGCACATACGCTCGTTGACTGACACTTTCGTTTGTATTAAGCTTCCAAATATAACTATTAGGTACAAGTGAAATTATGTGACGTTCTGTTCCTTGCAGTAACGTAGTCAGACCAACGCCATCTATGCAGCGACTAGAAGAGTTGAAAAAGAAAATCCCTCATTACAATATAATGTGGACATTAGACTCCTAAGACTCTAATCTGTGGTGACTTGTGACGTTGTTGCAGCCAACCAGTAGCGCCATAGCGGACTCCGATAGGAGTTAAAAGATTTCAAAGTAAAGTAAGAATTTGGCGGGTGGATTGCTCAAGTTTTCATTTTCGATTCACCATTAATTTGTATTTTGGTTTCACTGCATTTGAAAATGTAAGTTTGTGGCTAGCTATACCTACTTAACTATATTTTAGGTCATTCATTACCTGATTGGAACTTCAATTTTTAACTTCGATTAACAAAAACATTTGTTTTTCAGAGGTCTAAAATGACAAGAAAACAAAAGCAGAAAGTTAAGATCGCAAAACTTGCAAATGGATTAAAAAAACAATGCAAAGTTTCAGAAGAGCCAAATCCTGCTCAGAATCCTGCTCCACCGCTAACGCAAGGTAACATTATTTTAGATGAAGATATTAACCCCGAACTACTCGCGAAATGGCCAAAAGTTAAATTGAAAATTCCACCTATTTTCTTACATAAACCAGTAGACTTTGAACAACATGTCAAAAAAGTATTAAATATGGGAATTAAATTTTATCAACCACACTGCGGTAAAAACTACACTAAAATAACTTGCGAAAGCAACAATGATCACAAACACATGATAAAATATTTTGAAAAAAAGCAATTACCTTTTCACACCTTTGGGAACCCTTCAAAGAGGAAAATGAAAGTGGTAATCAGAGGAATGCCAATAGAAACAGAATTGAATGAAATCAAAGAGGTTTTGAAATCAGTTCCTATCCCTGTGATAAGAGTGCATAAAATGCATACTAAAGTAGAGAGAAAGGACAATACCATGTTGGTTCTTGCTGTAGTACCTTATGATGAACAAGGAAAAGCTATTCTAAAAGTAACACAGATATTGGGACACAATATTAAGTTGGAGCCTCCTGTTACTAAACCAAAACAATGTTATCGCTGTCAAAAGTGGGGTCACTCTCAGCGTTACTGCCACGGGATCATCAAGTGTGTCAAATGTGCTGGAGAGCATTTGACCAAAAAGTGTGATAAGATTTCTGAAAATGAACTGCCAAAATGTGCTAACTGTAGCGGCGAGCACACTGCCAATTATCAACAATGTATTGTCACCCCTGGATCTGAACAGTATCAAATGATGCAAGATATCAAAATAGACAAGCGTTGCTATAAACCAATTCAGCTTGTAACCATGGAGAATTACCACATGTTGTATAAAAATGTTTATTATAAAATCCCTTCCACAACCATTAAACCGGGTATATTTGTGCCAACTTCCTAAAAAGTGAAAACTCTTGAAACTGATTATGATATTTTTCTTAAGTTTTGTTTTACATTTTAATTGACTAAGATTAATTGATTTGAGAAACCATTGTCTCTGCGAATTTTGAGTAGGTACTTTTATAAACACAAGTTATAAAAGTATTATGTTCTGTATTATTCTGTAAATTCATGTTTGGATATTCCTACTATACATGCTAGTGATGGATGACATTTTTTTTTGTGAAAATACATTTTTGTCAGTGATAAAAAAATAAAAATAAAGTTTATTAACAAAATCTTTGTATTTTTGTTCACTTAAAAATATTATTGCATTGCTCCTTATATGTAAAGTTTCTATACTTAAACTAGCCTAATTATGTCTATTTATATTTACAAGCTTAATATTCGATTAATACTTATTATTTTACATTCCAAATTATTTTTCTGGTCACAAACTTTTGATGCTCTGCTTAACGGTGGTATTTAAAGTGGTCTCATTTTTAGTTTCATCAATTGGGGTTACTAGAACCTGTAAATAAAAAGTAAAACAATGTTTATTGCCTATTTTATCTGCAGTCATACTATATGTATAGGAAGTCATTGCAAATAAGATAGCGAATATGTTAATATTTTAGGAAAGAGAAAATATTATTTAATTTTCCAGTAATTTTGCAGTGGGCCAGACTGAAAAGAAATATACAGGGTTGATTTTTTCAACCTCAACTAGAGGGAAAGTACTCTAAATACTGGAGCTAGCCAATTTTACTTAAAAGACACATTCCTTTATTTTTTAGAAGAAAATTAGCTTGGCACACAATTAATTTATCACGATTATTATACAGATTTGATCCATATGCGCCCCTATCGATTGACGTCATAAAAGTACAAATTTGGTGTGATTTTTTCTAATATTAGTTGATTAGAGCAAGAACTACCATTTAACCAACTTCCAAAAAAAAGAGGCACTTTTAAGGTAATTACATATTGTTTCTTTACCTGTAGCTTGATGTTCGTGACAGGCGTCCTTGTTCCGTCCAGCTCATTGAGAACTCTATCCAAGGTTTCGATCAGCCGATCAGCATCTTGTGTAGAGAACACCATGGGTGGTTTAAACTTCAACACATTACTATCAGGTCCATCGCGACTTATGAGAATCTTTTCCTCCCTCATCCTGTAAATGTGCAGAATAGAATTTATTATGTAGTCCCAACATTATCTCTCTCTTCCTCTCCATTTATATTATTTTTTTGACAAAAGGAGTAAGTATGTAAGAATATCATTAGGTGCAAAAAGGCGTAAGCATAGATAAGTTTGCTGTGAAAAATCCTCCCTCCTTTCCTTTCATCGGTCAACATTTAGTGCAACTTCTTTCTAATTCTCACTAATAAATAAATATTATATTTTTGTTACGCACCTATTAACGACATGCTTAGCTTCTGCCGTAGCTGGAGTCCTAGTGTCCCTGTCAGTCACCAGTTCTACTCCTACGAACAGTCCCCTCCCCCGGACGTCGCCAATTAAGCTGTGCTTATGCTTCAGCTGTTGACAACGATTCAGTAGATGATTGCCGACACGGTTCGCCCGCTCCATCAGACGCTCTTCTTCGATCACGTCAAGAACTGCGTTTGCGATTGCGCAGGAGACAGGGTTGCCACCGTACTGTAAAAAGAAAATAAATGGTTTAAAAAAATTGATTAGGTTTTCATCATGGAAAGAGAAAAGTTGTAACATGGACCTTTATGCGTAAGTTGACATTGCGAGACTCTTTGACATAGTGGAATCCTGAATTTCGGATAAGTATAGGATTTCAGCACTGACAGATACCGTCGATGTGTATATTGGTACCTGTGCATCTACCTACCTACATAGTTATCTACGAGCAAAGCTGAGATAGGTCACGTTGAATACGTAACTAGCAGATAGCGGATATAAATAAACCTGTAACTATATCATATCAGCTTGTTTTGCCAAACACTTAGCAGATAGGTACTAAAACAGGTGTTGCATCACACAAGCGCATTTACAATGCTCTGTTTCGAATACCTCGTTTACTACCTACTACTAATGAGAATATCACGATTCTACGAAAATTCTAACAAAAACAAAGCAAAGCATCTTTGAATGCCACGTTTGTATAAGGTTTTATATGATCCCCAACTTGGGGACCATTTAAAATCTTAAGGTAATGGGATATTTACCGTATTGAAATATTCCACTCCAGTATCAGCGAAGCTCTTGGCAATTTCAGGGGTTGTAATAACAGCGGCTACAGGATGCCCATTACCCATCGGTTTGCCCATAGTCACGATATCGGGCACAACGTCTTGGGTCTCGAACGCCCACATGTGGGTGCCCACTCGGCCGAATCCAACTTGGACTTCATCGGCTATGCACACACCGTCAGCTTCGCGAATGTGTCTGAAATAATGTTTGGGATTTTGAAAATTTGAATTTGAAACCTCGTACCTAATGGATTTCTGCCCTATTTATAATTATCTCACTGTGCTAAGAATAATCATAACTTTTTGCAAAATCGTTAGGGAAGTAAGTAATTCCTGTATTTTTTAATATTTTTAGATGAAAGTCGAAACAAACTTTCGCGAAGAATAGCATTGGCTGTCTGGGTGATACATCTATCCAAATGTAATCAACTCATGCAAAACAAAAGATTCCAAGAACAATCAATATTTTCCATAGCTCATATTTATCAAAGGGTAATTGTGTAAATTGTCTCTCATTTGCTAGACAAACAGCCCCGCTTGTGAATAGAGTACAAGGCCAATAATTGTGAAACAATTACTGAAATCTAATTTTAACTGCAATCTATTACTGCTGATAAGGTCTCGTTTCGCCTACTTACAAACTGACCTAGACAATATCATCCACAAATAGAATAAACAAAACTCATAAATTCAGTTATTTTTATATAAAATGACTACTTAGGTACTTATGCACTTGATTTAAAATTCAAACTCGACAAGAAGATGCTACTTCTAAATAGATTTAACGCAATACTTACTGGAAAACTCTTTTAAGGTATCCGTCAGGTGGAATGATTTGACCACCGCAACTTTGGAGGCTTTCCGCAATAAATGCGCAAACGCCGCCATTTTTGCGTTTGGTCTCTTTGCAGATCTTGCCAATTTCGTCAGCGTACAGTTTCCCTAACTTTTCTTCATTTTGAGAATCATTGGGGTAAGTGTACTTTCCTCGGTATATATCGGGAACTGGTGCCTGGATGAAGTAATTAAAACGATTAGCCAATTTAATCACTTGTAATTATATCGTATTCAATTATGAATTTAAATGGAAAGCTGCAGCTATCTCTTTGCTGAATTGCGCGAATGAAATTAGATTGGAATAAATAATAGCATACAAAAGTGTTTAATATTTTTTAACAATTAAATGTTTCCCCAAATAAACATTTATGAAACTTCTTTATTAGTCGGTAATTAGTTATTTTGCCATTAACTTTATTTGCACCAATTTAATCAGTCATAATTAGATATAATTTTAAACAGTTTAAGAAAAACATCGCTCAGATATGAATCACTAGTATAATTTATCTTTATGTTACAAGAGATTATTTTTATCATCTCTAATAACAATCAGTATTATTACGTAAGAACATCCAAATATAGCTTAGGTAGAGATAAGAAAAAGATAATGCGTGTCCTATAAACGAATGCAACTACGAGATCGTGTGCAACCCAGTCAATATGTGTAACTTACCACATGAACCCACTCTGGCTTCTCTGGCCCTCCGGGTAGGTTAAATTTGTAGGGAGACACATCAATCATAGACGTAAGATGGCCATGATACGCGCTGTAACAAACAGGCGCTAGTAGCACCCTAATAACACTTCGACTAGCTCGAAGTTACGACAAAAGAACGAAGGGGACATTATGTTGAACGTTTGATCGCCTCGGTGGGGCAAATGAGTTTTAAAATTCTTTAAACTTATCCGGCATTCATGATTGAACATTAGAATTATCTTATGTGAGTCAATATTCAGTATAATAAAGGATCGTTTCAGTCTAATAGAATTGAAAGGATAGATATTACTCACTTCACCGTTCGGTGACGTGATCACTATCTTTTCCTTCGTGTGGATACCGTGCCTATAATAATATGTTGATACCTATAGGCACGGTATCCATCAATATTGTTTTAAGCAATGGTATTAATACTACCGACTGCAGAGTGATCCTTTCCCTGAATTACTGAATAATAAGTACACATACAAAAAGGTCTTCTAAGGTCCCTTAAAAGCAAATGCCGATAAGTTCAAACTTCCATTCACGTCCCGATTAACCCTAGCAAGAGATATTCCCGAAAGTTAAAGTAAAATTGATTCGAAAAAGAAAAAATACTCACTGGTCTAAGGTAATGACATCCTTGTTCTTGGTGTGAATCCTGGCAAGCCTCAAGGCAAGATCGTTAGCCTCCGAGCCGGAGTTAACGAAGAAACAAACCGACAACGGTTCTGGCAAGGTTTTGACCAGCCTTTCGGCAAGGATAACGAGCTCGTCATGAAGATAACGATTGTTAGTAGAAATTAATGACATTTGGTTCCTGCCAGCTTCCACCACATGTGGATGACAATGGCCAACTGCGAAATAAAAAAATATATGAACGGTGTGGTAAAATATCAAAGAGGATAAAGAGTCTCGCCTATTACAGTGTTTCAGCCACTTAGAATGTTACGAGAGTCAATTAAAAAATATGGTAACTGTTAGAATCATCTAGTTAAACAAGACAAATATTATGAATTCAAAATAATGTAAAGATAGAAAACAGTGACCCTTATGATGACTTCTGGGCGCATTCAAAAACATGAGAGGGTCGGCTAGGGTCTATCATCTATTTTATCAACTTAATGATATCTAATAATTAAGTAGGTAGGTACTACCAGCTAAAATCTGGTTACGATTGTTTTTAGGTGACTTTACTAGGTAATAATACGCAAAAAGATAACAAGAATATCTACCATGTGCAACATTGTTGATGCAATCGAGATATCGTTCGCCTGTCTCATCATACATGTACTGGGCGACACCGCGTACAATTTTTAAGGGAGACGAACGAAAAAATAATTGGCACGCCTCACTGGAACAAAAATAAACCTTTTAAATGATTTAATTTACTTATTACACATAGTGAGACAATTGACAATGTGAATAAAGCGCGGACGCAAAAAATTGCAGAGACAAAGAAACCAGAAGTAACTTACCCAACATGTTTTTCTCGGAGTCTGATGGTTTCAGATTTGGGCATCGACTGTAGATAAGCCATTTTATTTTATTAAATATCTGAAAAAAAAAACATTTGCAATAACGACAAGAAATAGTTCCAACCAAAAGCATCTCGGGAGACGGCACAACAAGAGGCACTTTGGGGCAAAGTCCTTAAAAATTATAATTATAAAATAACCAACGGGCACAGACTATACAAATGGAAATAATCCCCAAGTCTCTTTAATCAGTGTTATCATGGGTTTTTATTTTGTCACGATGAGTTACTAACTACAGTAGGTATTAGGTACCTTACCTACGCAAGCAAGTTCATTAGTATCGGGGCCAGAGGAAAATGCTGTATTAATTTTGACATCATAATATTTTTTAATAAAATTTAAGAGTCTAGAATTATAGGTCTGATAGTAATTTATAATATTTTTTTTATTGTCTCAATTTATAATTCGTACTAAATAAGTACCTAATCAACGTTTTGTGCGGACTAGCTCATGAATTTTCTTGACTACTCACCAAATGACTTAAATATTATTATAGTCTCATGTGATATTAACTACGATGTTTACCGAATGATGCCAATTGTATTTATCAGTAAACAGGAAGATACTGCATGCTACGTGTATGCAAGTCTAAAATAACTAAATCACGAATCAATCCCTGAAGAAATGCTGCAAGGCATAGCTACGGGACTTGCAGCATTCTCGCCCATTATTAGGCACACGGCCAGTAGATAGATCTCACTAATGATCGAAGTCAAATTGACTATACTGCAACGGATGTCACCAATTCTTTGGCAATCTGAATCACGATCAATGAGCGTGAGTGCAGAATCGGGCTAGTTACAACAACATGCCCCAGTCATCATATAACAGGCTCGATAACCTTTTGCCCGTTGGAATTTTCACCAGCCTCAGCTGCATTCATTAATTTTCTTGTCCGAACCGAAGTAAACAGAAGTGTTCCCAAAAAAATGGTAAGTACACAAAGCTATCTAAAGCTCCTCAGCTTTAGTATGTTTTTTTTATGAATTGATCAGTTACCTCTAAACTGATCAATTCATAAAAAAAACAATAATGAATTGAAAAGTTGAATAAAAATAATTAACTTACCGCTAAAAAAACTAAATTTAAAACTAATTAATGGTGTGTTAATGCTACGTTTGTTAGACAAACGTGACGCGAGAAGCGCGGCGCGAGATCAATAAATGTGGAACTATTTCGATTGTATGTCGATTTTATAGAGGCAGGCGCGCACGCCCTCTGCGCAGCCAATGAAAATAATAGCGCTCGTATTATCAGTGCAGTAGCGTCGAGATAAGGATACATGATGACAAAAGTCACCGACCACGCGGCCAGCGTCACGCTGCCATAGGACGGGCGCATGAGCATTTAAGGCGATGACAACTATGTCAACTTGCCATTCAAATAAATGTAATTTATAATGATCAATATAAAATGACAAATACTTTAGAGGCATTAAGCACTTGTTAAAAACGATTGTCGAACGAAATGTAGCCTCAGAAAAAGGTTGGCAACCTCTTTCCCAGTTGGATACCAGGCCCAAAAATTAGGGTGTCATGGCGGAAACGCCTCAGTCTATGTCAGGAGTTCGTAAGATGGTAGACTCGGGAACATGTAAGTAAGTCCTAAAAGCACTGTCAAAATGACATCTTTATATTTATGCAAAACTACGGGTCAGCAGGATTCTCAAAAAGTTATGTAGGTCCATACTATGCCACCAGAATTTTCCATCAAGTCAAAATAACAGTAACTACTTATTAACTAATTGGGAACTTCGGTATCTTGCAAATATGTTAACGTGTAATTACAGCACAGTTAATTAATTTGATAAGGGTCTTGACATTTTCATTCCAGATATCAAAAACATGCAATTTTGCATAAATATAATATTCTTCGACTTCGAGACTTTTTTTTTGCTTTGTGTACCTATAGGTAGCGCATAAATATACAACTGGACCTTCTACATATGTATCCAATTATGTGGACATGGAATTGTTATGAAAATATTTGTATTGATAAGCTTAATTTACGCAAGCAAGCGATAGGTTAAATTAGGCACACTTTAATAGTTAAAATAACAAATCAAATATTTAATAAGCAATTCAATTTTTATAAACTTTATCACTGATCAAATAAAATAGGTACACTGCACGTGGAGAGAATCTAAAAATATGTTTTTGATACGATCTTTATCATCTGAAGGAAAGGCAAATCAAAGTCAAACTCTACAGCGACCATTGTTTCCTTCGCTAGTAACTAATTCAAGAAAATAACAAGGAAAGGTCAATCGGATTATAGCATAGGAGATTGCTGTTCTAAATCGTTACCTAAGATCATATTTATTTATTCGTTGAAAATAAATCTAGGTCCCCGGTGGTACCTAGGATATTAGGTACTTAGACGTTTTTTAGTTTTCACTATAAAATTATTTAACTGCTTTTTTTCCTAACCTTACCCGTGTAAAAAAGATCAACACTGTTGATAGTGCACACACTGTAGCGACAGTATCGTTAAGTAATAGTAGTTAAACATTACTTAGCAAACACCTATATTCGTATGGAAAGGTTACCTTCAGTGGGTTTTTCCACATTAAACATCTTATACAGCATGTTGTTTTTTATTCAAAATACTCACTTACACATTGCGTCAACATCCGTTCGGAAATGAAAAGGTGAAATGGAATTTTAACGCGCGAAAACATTTTGGTTTCGCAGTTATTTTTGTTTTTCTGAAGTTTTTGTTATTTATCGTTTATTTTCAATTATAATAACGGCCGCAAATACAATATTATGAAATGGTTTGGGTAGGTAATAATACCTTTACTGAAGTTTCAAAAGTGGAAATCTCATAACGATGATGATTTTCGCCGCCAGAAGGAGATGATTATTCAAATAAACGTTTGTGTGCAGACTGGGCACACTTGAGTACTGGGTTGGTGGAGAATAAAACCACTGGTTGCTTCTTTCTTCTACTTCTTCTTTATTAGGAGAGTGTTCCTAATACTGGCTTGCCGACGACTGTGTCGAACCACAAAAAAGCCTCGTCTTTTATACAAAAAATGTTAAGCGATTAACCAATCAGAATCTAGTTAGAATTTACAAAAAATGCGGGAAAAACTAAAATCCAATCAGAACAAGGCAAAAAACCGCGAAAACATTGTGCACATTACCCAAAGTATCGCGACACTTTACCGTAACGAGGACCGCGTAACAATATTTACGTTTTTAGCTAACTTTTTCTATGTAAACGTATATAAAACTATGTATTTATGAGATCTATGTATCACGAACTATCATATAAAAATATAAAATCAACAAAAACGTAACATAATAAAACTTATATATCCTAACACTAAGTCTACTAAGTACGTGAGAACAAACTATCAAAACTAAGTTAATATACAACTTTTCACTGTAAATAAGTGTCTATGTATCACTATCTCACTATGTACTGTCTTATTAGAATCTATGTAACACTTTACATTATGTACTGTCCTATCAGATTCTATTTAGCACTTGCACTATTCTCATTGTCACGCACAGTTTGGGTAGGTACCTTTTTGCGGAACTTTTTCTAGCTTCGAATATTTTCAATGATATGCATCTCTTTAAGAATATAATTTATGATGTATTTGTAGAGCAACATAATTAGGTACCTACGTTCATTTACGCAAATAACATATTGAACTCATTCATCGAGACCAGTCAACTCATTAGGACATAGTAGAGTTTTCAACGTATACAAAAGCAACCATAATGTGCGAAAAAAACAAAATACTCTCCAATGAACGCAATTAAATAAATTGTAGCCTTTCAGTACCTACTTATTTTAAAGCATGTACTTTTTCTACTAATGTTCGATTGTTCACAATTTTTTGTACTAACAGAGAGACGTAAATATTTACTTCTTCATTGGTTTTATAACATCACCTTAAGTACATAATATGCTCATAACTGTTTAATTTATTTTTAATATAAGCTGCAATTAAATACAGTTTATTAATGGTACTCATGTTTACTACGGCTTATAGATGTAATATGTAGAGCGATCAGTAAATATACCTACTCGTATACTACGTCAAATATGCTGTTAAATACCCAACTAGCACAAATAAACTAGTTAAATACGTCAGATTATTGATATTAGAGTTTATGAAAATACCTAATAATAGTACCTAACGATAACGATAGCAAGGACATTACACTAGTTTATAAGTAGGTAACTACATGCCTCTTTTTTTAGGCCCGGGTCATATACAAGTGGCGTGTGGCAGTGGCGCGGCGCTGGCGAGGTGGTGGCGTGGCGCCACTTCTTTGACATTTCATACAAAATGTATAGAAGAGGTGTGGCGCGACACATACTGAGATGGCGTGGCGCTGGCGCGGCGCCGGTGCCACTTCCTCGCCATCCGCGCACCCGCAGTTAGCAGTGGCATCCACAGGGCGGGAACAAGACAAGGAAAATGCGTAACAATTTAGACTTTAAAGACTAGTATACGCCCGCGCCACGCCATTCCGGCGCCATTAGTGCGCCTGTTCTGCGCTGCGCCGGCGCGGCGCCACGCCATCGCCCTGCCAGCGCCGCGCCACCGCCATACGCCATACACCACTCGTGTTTGTCCCGCGCCTTAGGTGGCAAAATAGGTACACCTGGTTTTAATTCTCATCAGTATGTCATGTGTTGGTATGCAATGAGAATTAAAACCAGGTAAGAACAATCAATAATGATTGGGTGGGTAGATACTATGAATAACCAATTGTTCAGGAAACTGTAAACTTTCCAAACATTTTTCCAATAAGTAGATAATCTACCTAAATTACCTACTCCTGAAATTAGGTTTCGCTAGTGAAGCCTACTTTAAAATCGTCTTTAGATATTGTAGACATCAATTATCTAGGTATACCTTATTTAGATAAAGTAGACAGAAATACCCATGTCATTAAGGAGTAGGTTAGTTAGGTATTCGGTGCAGACCTCTACCGATCATATTTTCATGTACTATATACTTAAGTAGGTACGTTGAAATGAACGCTTTTCCAAATATTCCTTCTCCCTGTTTTGCCTAATATGATATGCGACTCACGCTGTTACGACGCGACGTTGAAAAATTTCTTAATATCGTACGCACACCCACCTTAATAATCTCCCGTGTTTATTAAACTATGCGAAAACATGCCTGTAAGTCTCATTAAGTCGGAAATTGATAGTAAAATGGCAAACATTGTAATCCTTGCTTAAGAGCGTAGACGGGCTGCGTGGGAATTGAAAAATAGGTATTTGAAACTATTGCCGTCTCCCTCGCCTCTCGTCTCCCCCCGTAGAGTGCGATAGAGACAACTGCAGCTAAGAACGATTTTACCTACAAAAATCCTTGACCGATCGACGTTTCGTATTCTCCTGTTTTCTCCTCGAGACCTAAGCCAATTAAATTATATTTGGTATCAAAATTTAAAAGAAGAATAGATCTATGCCCCTATTACTTGTTTTTATTTTAAAAACTTTTCAATTTTCTTTGGTAGTCGTCTGATTATGTAGGTAAAAACGGGGTATTTTTTTAGGTTTTTGGTAAGTCATATTTATTTTTTAAATAAATTTTTTGAAAAAAAAAAATGACAGGGGCATGCCTTCAAAAGACCTAGATTTTTATAAATAAAAACGATTACTCTAGAGGCATTATCCAGGAAGAGAATAGGGGAATACATTTGTATGGAAAAATGCAGCCCGTCTACGCTCTTAAATAGACGATCATTCATTAGTCATTAGCGCATTTGCGTATTACGAGAAACTGCTATTTTCTAGATATTAACTTCCTTGTATGTTCATGACTGTTTATCTAGTTCTAATAACAGTTGCAGTAGTATACAAAGCCACTTTCTAAACATTGGAAAAATTCTCTAATCTATTTTTAACTTATTATGAAATGTAATAAAGATGTTGAACCTTGTTGTTTTAAATAAAATTTATCTATCTGTTTTAAGGAAAAAAAAGTTGGTTCATGTAAGAAATCAATGAACTCCTTTTCTGCGAACATCATGTGTCTACAACATTAGATTTAGTAATCAACGTTTACAGTAAGTACTCGTGTTAACTTGTGTAAGATAAAAAGTTGTCATGCTTTGCTGTCGGTCCTTACGCACGTGTGAATCACGCCTGCCGCTGTGGATGCCATGCGTTCCACTGGCCGGCCGCGGCACGCCGCTGACGCTGATCTTATCGGTGCTCTACCTTACCACAACATAATCACTGGCTCAATTTTTAGTGTTCCGTGCTGAAATCATAAAAACTGAATAAACTAAATAACTCGACACTTACGCAATTCCTGGAACTGATTCATTTCTGCTGGATCGTTTTTGTAACCTTTCTAGTTTTCAGCTGCTTTCGTTTAGGCAAACCTCATAGTTGAGAAACTGCTAGCTACAAATCATGCTTATTTGTCTACGCAGTTTCTACTTATCTTTTTTTTTAGGATGGGAAATCATCAAATGACTTCTCCCACTCTGGGCGGAGCGGGAGGGAGTGTCAGACCTTTACTGACTAAAACCCATCCTCGCCCTTTATGTTCCGGGACCGCGGTATCTCTTTCGAATAGGCCGGGAACCCCGACAGGCATCGGGCCTCCAATGTGCTGACATCTCTTTGAGAGGCGCGTGGAACACGATCGCGCAGCGAAGCTAGCCCATAGCTAATCGTCCACAGGCCCGCGTCTACGGTGGCCGGTAGCCACCACGTGGCCCCCGACGCCCGGTCCGTCTGCCGCGGCGGCCGGGAAGAGAGGCTCTCTCCCTCTCACGTTCCGCCACCTCCTTCGCTAGCATGACTGCTTCGCAGAAGGAGGTGACGGCTTCCCATTCCGTCTCGCTCCTGACCATGGATTGAACCAGGGCCGGACGCGAGAGGTCGCCGACGCCGATCGCCGCTACGAGGACACGGCGGTGCTCCGCCCACGCAGGGCAGACTTCCACCGTGTGCTCCACCGTGTCCTCCGGTCGATCCTCACAGTGGAAACACCCGGGCGTTTCCTCCCGCCCGATTCGGTGCAGGTACCTCCCGAAACATCCGTGTCCAGTGAGGACCTGCGTCAGGCGGAAGTGAGGACGCCGTGGCGCCTCTCAAGCCACTCCTCAAAGAGGGGAATTACCGCCACTATCGTGGCGTGCCCTAACGCAGTTTCTATCTGAATTTTACTGAAAACAAATGTCGAAAAATAAAAATGTTTTGGTCGGCGTTAGTTTTGGCTGTGGTCACAAGTCACTTTGTATTAGACCGGAAATATATCCATTTTCTTTTTACTTATAAGTAATTGAAGTTTATATTTGGTCAAATTAATTAAAACTCTTCGTTCGACGAGACCATCCATTGGCGCTCAAATTTATGAGCCAATTAGTTATCAGGTAGATACAGCCTTGTATTAATTCTAATCCACATCGCAGTTGACCGATATTCTGTATCTAAGATCGGCTTTGACTGTCCCACCTGCTTCCTACAGACACCATGTCATGTTACCTATTTTTTATGTCGAAATGTTTTGACATTGACCTTGCCTAGCGTAGTGCGGAGTTCACAAACAGAGCATCTATGGCGGAGTTCCAACTGAATAGTATTTGTTTCTTGCTGATATTTTCAATATTAGGTACGGTTACGTATTTAGTACTTACGCGTAATTTTCATTTTTATGCGTTACAATTGTTGTTAAGTGTAGTACCTACTGGCTTGTTATAATTAAATATATAAAATTATTTCTTTAATTTTTTTTTTTGGGAGAAAAATCATGTTTTATTGTAGACCTCAATGTAACGCACTCCAAACATTACATTGTGCTTATGAAAGGATTGAATAGTAGGTACAGGGGGTAGAAACCCTACAATAAAAACTTAAATTAAAAAAAAAATTGTCAAAACGTTAGAACTTTGACCCCCAATATCTCCGTAACTAGAAGGTTCCTAGGTACATAGGTACCTACGGTGCAGAACAAAAGAATGATCGCAATGACGGGGATAACTAGTGCCTTAAATTCGGCAGGTTTTTACACCCTTTATAATGATTAAAATATGATTTCGCGACTGTAATTGTGCGACACTGGTGGACAAAGAGAAAACTCATGATGAAAATTGCATCGCTGTCCACCAGAGCTCCCATAATAAGCATTTGCGGCGCCAGCGAACCTAACCGAACTTCCGACTATGCATTCTCTTTAAACTGATTCTATTAATAAGTAAGTATTTATATTGCTTGTCTAAGTGGGTGGGTCAAAAAGCTGGCGGATTTTTGTGTGATCCAGCGCATGGTAAAACCATTGATAATGCCCTAGATTATAAATAGTTTTAACCAGATTTTTGTCACGAATTAAATGAAGTACATTCAATTGAAAATTGAAGAAAAAACCCCGACACATAGGGTCATTATTTCAGGTATATGATTCTACTAGGTAAGCCTTTCATTTGATACCCATGTTGAGTGAGTTGTGAAAAAAATGTAAATCACCATTTCGTGGTGGCGGCCATCTTGGATTTTAAATTTATTATAGCGTATAGTATTCTACTAATCAAGACCTTTCATCCATCCATTTGATACCCATATTGAGGAAGTTGTTGAATAAATAATTAAATTATAAATAGTGTAAAACACCTCTTCACGTAGCCGAAAGGCACTTGTTCTCCCCATCATTGCGATCATTTTTTGTTCTACACCATACCTGGGAACCTTCTAGTTACGGAGATATGGGGGGACAAAGTTATAACTTTTTGACAAGTATTTTTTTAAATACTAGTTTTTTTTTGTAAGATTTTAACTTTTAACACCTCCACGACCCCCATACTATTCAATCCATCCATTAGCACAATGTTTTAAGCGCGTTACATCGAGTTCTACCACAAAACGTGACTCATAACTTCAAAAAAAAAAGTTGTTTCCCAGCAATATTTTTTGCGTAAAGTTACTTAGTTTGATGTACAGAATGCTTGGTTAACGGCTTTGTGATGAGGTGGTTTACACCCTGTATATTCCGAATTTTTTGGCGGCGGCCATCTTTGACTGATTTTTATGAAACTTAGCTAAGAACACTCCAGACTAATACACCTTTCAAACAAAAAAATCAAAATCAAAATCGGCTAATCCGTTCGAGAGCTACGAATCGAGTGGGTACGTAAGTAGGTACCTACCTACCCACACAATCGTCGACATTCTATCGATCCGTGGCGTTATCATAATATAAGCGCAAGCCTGAGGTTATTATTACCGAAGCTACAAAGATAGTCAGTTTCAGAATATATAGGAAACAAAACGATTAATAATTTTGATATCAGACTGATAAGTAGGCCACTTCAAATGGAAAACTAGTTAAGTCCGATATTTTTTCTGTATTAGAATGTACCATTTCTGTTCGTCTTTAACAAACCTCGCAGTAGGTAGTGTAGGTTTTGTCCATCATGACAACTATGTTATCAAAATACCACTTCAAGTACCTACATCTATAGTAAGTTTTTTTCAGATTGGGAGCATTTTGCCACTTCGCTCATAGATTTAAATCTTTTATAACCTACTAGCTGACCCACGCAACTTCGTCTGCGTCACTTATGAGAGAAAAACGAAAGGAAAAAAAACCCGTTTTTGAAACATTTTTCATTCCTGCTCTGCTTTTAATGGTCATAGCGTGATGTTATATAGCCTATAGCCTTCCTCGATAAATGGACTATCCAACGCAAAAAGAGATTTTTTTCAATTCGAGCCGGTAGTTCCTTAGATTAGCGCGTTCAACCAAACAAACAAAGAAACAAACTCTTCTGTTTTATAATATTAGTATAGATTGGATGTTATTATGTTCCTTCACGATATCCAGCGGTCACTTGTGCGAAGGTGAGATGAGATTGCACGGGGACAAACAGATAGAGGCATTTCCTACGTACAAGTTACAACTGGACCGAATGTCCTTGCACCTCTTTGAGACGACTCTTGTAGGTCACAAGATCTATTTTAGGATACTTACTGCTGATTAAATCGAACACATCTTTGTAGATAAAGTACCTACCCACTTCACTTGTGCGACTCGACAAGATACTTACATGAAATGCGATTAAATCTGTCACTATTATCAAGTACCTAGTACATTTTGATAATAATTTCAAAAGAATTTTAGAGATGGTGATCCCGATCAAGATCCGATCAAGTACGGTAATTAATGGCTGTTTAGCAATTGTTTCGGCCAGATAGCGTCGTCGCTTCACGCTTGTAGTTGAGAAACCCAGTGTCTCGTGATAAGACAAGAATTAATCGAATAGGGAACGCTTGTTACTAGCCTGACCCAAATCGACCTACATTTTTTACATCAAAAATAAAATTTATTATTGTTGACAAGAAGAGTTTTTGATATTAAACTAGTTGTTTACAGCGGTTAGTAAACGACGATTTCATTGTTACAGCTAGGCAGCTGTATCACACTAGCCAGTTGCGAGCGAATTGAAAGTTGGGCGAATGCGTAGCGAGCTCGCCGCGAGTTCGCAACGTGTTCGGCGAGCACGCCGCGGGTGGGCAGCGAGTTTGCGATGTGCGATTCGTATTTTGCCAATCATTAATTGCTGATAAGGCACTTAGTCTACTTCATTCATTAATATCAACAGGCATAAAGGGCTTATGTAAACAAAACACAATAACTTCCGTATGCTTCTTGTTTATCAGTTACGTATTACTGCACAATATTGCACATTCAAGGTTTACACAAATAGGAAATACTTATGTGGACTAAGAGGTCGAGTAATTCAGTATTCTGATAGTGAAGTGAACACTAGTAGGCTAACAATGGCCTTTGTCGGTTGTTCAAAGTATTATCAATGACTTGTTCCATAAGTAACTACCGAAACTACCCAGACTTGGAAGTTTAAGTATTAAGTACTGAACTATAACAAAAACAGTAAAAATTTGATTTAAAAAAAAGCTGGTGAAATAAATTACCTCCTCCTTTTTTAGAAGTAGATTAAAAACTGCAAGAGGGATTCAAATGTTTGTAAAAATAAAACACACAAGTCTTATTATAGATAAGTATATTGAATAATTAAATAATATTACTTCGAATATGCTGCCAAAAAAGACTTATATTGTAATCGTAAAAGTAATAATAAAATGTTCAAGAGGTCAAAATATTTCGAGTTTGAGTAGAAATATACATTTTTAGTAGGGTGATATTGCAAGGTTTACGTACCAAATATCGAAAACTTTATGGGTTGACATGCAACCAACAAACTTCAAAGCAGAACTTGTCATCACAAAGTGTTCAAAGTTTGCATGAGAAATGACAACGTGAGGAAAAGTTGACACGGTCAAACCAGAAGTCGTGCAAAACAGTCTATCATTTTTACTAATTAATATTAACTATACTTTTATAATTACAACCATTTGCACAACAGAGCAAAATGTCTAGTGCTATATATTTAATAAATACTATATGTATGGGCACTTTCTATAATTATGCAGGATGTCTTAAAACAATTTGATGAGAATCAGAAAAAAAAACTTTCTAAGCAAAATTTTAACCAGATAAAACGTACATACATGATAACAATTTCGTTTTTCGACATCCCGGGTTATAATCAAGTCTCCACTTTCGACTATTTCAATGTTCTTGTCAGTCTTACGTCCTGCAAGTCAACATGGTGGACAGTTTGGAAACGATCGTGGCACAAAAATGAAACAGTTCGTTTGATATTTTCGCAAAAAATGCTATAATGTAATACGAGCTGTACAATATTTAACATGGATACTTCGATAAGTGTTACGTTTGCTCTTCACTGTTTCTCCATAGTATTGCACTTGAAAAGCATAGACGCAAAACAAAGAATGTTATTCAAAGTGACAATAAAACTACGATAATGATGTCACACTGTTATAGATCATGTTTTTTTGATAAATAAAAGTGCAACAACCGAATATGACTTTCACTACAATTCTGATAGTCAACATTATTTAAGTAAGTACGTTTAACCCGTTATTGCCAAACAGACTTTTGTTTTGCAACTACACTTTTCAAACAAGTAAATATGAACAATAAAAATATCATCATTATATAAATTTATTACGTACACTAATAAGTAGCCATTCGAACTCTGTAAATGGTTAAATACTTTAATAGGCGGAGACACCACACTTACAAAGTGCAATAATTAAACTACAAATCCAGATGTATAAAATAATTATGCATCTTTGATTTAGAACTAAACAAACTTGCTAGACTGTTATCCTCAATACTTCTAACTGACTTGTGATGTGACGTATTTCGACATGCATACACTGCCATGAGTATTTAAAGAACAAAACTAGTACAACCGTGCAGCTAACGACCCATTGCCCACGATCCTGAACTATCAATATGCTCTAGTAGTAGTGCCCTACCACTCTAAGGTTTCAGACCAATACTGTGGACAAGACATACGATATCCTCTAGATCTAAATCATTATGGATACGCTTTCTGTTCTATTAGATATAGGCACTGTTGGCTTACGCCTTCTGCTAAACCGACAGACAAAAACGACGAACATGACATGTTCTTTTTCGAATCGATTTGATGTATGTCCAATCCACATTATGCCTATGACTTAGTAAGTTAATTTAACAGTTGACGCTACAATACAATAATTTAATTGTGATTTAATTCAATTATGCTCGTTCAATAACTTGTATGTCATTGTTCTGACGTCGTGCCAGTATATGTTCCGAAGTGAAGTACGACTGAACTGATATGTGATACCGATAACTGCAAATCAATGGGATACCGCAACACGTATGGAACACCTCGCAAACTTGCCTGACACTGGGCGAATTAAATCTATGAACATGCATTAAATGACTAATTAAAATATGCTCCATACTAATCTTCTATATTTACGAAACTAACGATATATTTAATCTTTTTTTTTTCTATTTAAATACGCTTTATAGTGTAAAAATAGTTCTTTTGAGACAAAAATGTCAAAGCGCTCCTTAATGCCAATTGCGAAAGAAAGATGATTTTGAATAATGTATACCAGGAAATGTTAATAATGCCCGACGAGCAGTACACGATGATAATTTGTTTTTATTGAAATATAACTTTTTACGTAATCTTTAAGTTTATTTCTTAATAGGAAGATGTCATGAAAGAAAGACTATAGTTTTACAGAACTGCAAATTAATTTATGGACGGCAAATATCTATGACGACTAATGTCTTTCCAAATATTACGTTTATCTATAATTTTCTTGTGTATGTGTTGAAAGAATAGTATTTCGTGACGTGGCACAGCAAGTACCCTAAAGCTTCACTTCACGACATTAAATAAACTAAAACTCAGAATACTAGACACAAAGTTAATATTCCATTGCAAGCAATATAACCAGGAACGTGTTGTCGCTCAAGAATCAAATTCGACTTTATAACGAACGCCAAATTAGATGATTAAATAAATATCAATAATCGTAAAATATCTACGATTCTGAGTTCTAGTATAGAAACACTGCGTAACTTTACAAAGTAATCAGAAATAGGTAGGTACGATTAAATGAAAGTATTTTAAAGATATTTCACGATTTTTAGAAGAGATCACTTTGAGGCGTTTTAACCTATTGACTTTAGATAAACTCTTGCTAGATTTGTATGTCTGATTAACGAGGTAGTCAAAATAAATAATGTGATTAAATTGGACGCGATTGGGAGAGATACTGCAAAGATTTTCAAGGGCAATCTTAGCAGTACATTCCTAGAATCTAACTATGTATCTATACATCTAACACAAAATAAGACGGAACGAAATGCTATTCCCTAACCATCACACAAACAAAACCGGAAACTCAAAGTGCATTATTAACGAGTTGGTAACAGCAAAACTTTTGTGCAGAAGATAATTCTAAACATGAATACCAAACTGACAATACTCTATTCAGGAAATACTATACAACCATTCTTCTGGTAGTTACTATGACGACATTTAAAATCATAAACCTTAGCTTTGATTCAATTTTTACGTTTTCAATTTATACTAACTAGCATTCTAAAAATTTACTATCTACTGAATGCTGAAAACATCCACACTTAATGAATGCACATAAACATCTAATTTTATAAAGATATTGAACTAAACCTACTTGATGCTTAGGCTGGCAACAAATTCCATTCCAATGTCAGACTTGTTTTCCTCAAATTTTAAAAAACAATACAACTATTTTTGAACTCGCCTTCTTTGAAGTTTGCTACTAGAGGCATCGCATAGGTCGCATTTTAGATCATTTTTGATGGTGTGTTGGTAAGCAGCAGGAACACGAGACCAGAACTCAAGCCGAAATATTGGTTACCTACACACGAGTGCTATCTCTATTGTTCGTTAGTATCTCAATAGCTTTTTAAGTAAGGGACACACAATTTTTTTTTTTACGACAGCGCCGTCCTTGTTGCGAACATCAGAGAGGCTCAATTTAAATCCGTGTATTGTTTTGTACGTAACACCAATATTTACCCGGTTAAGTTGTCAGCTACAATTTGACTGTTTTTATTACATTACAAAAGCAGTACAATCAGGGCAATTAAAACTGATGCGGTTGCTTACTGAACCTTCATTGTTTTTATTTCATTGAGCAATTTATATTACGAGTATAATATTTGTAAATAAAGATAAATACGCGAAGGTAAGTATGAGAATTTAATTATGTTTTTACTCAACACTCATTTTATATGAATTCTTAAAAATGTACATCAATAACTATAATACTCATGCGAAAGGTTACACATTATATAAATTTCTAATTTCACATAATTTACAAAATGATATTTCAGTATTGCTTCAATATTAGGAGATAGTCTCGCTCTTTACATAGAATATAATATACACAATAATAATATTGTGTTACTTATAATTTAAAGTTCACACTTTACCAAACTTCATTTATTTGAATGCTGTATTATCTGACTGTGGAATGGTGAGTTTTAATGTTACAAATAACTGAGATTTTGCCGGATTTAGTATAGAATCATTTACTCATCATCTTACTTGATTATTGTAGCGTAAGTTTTATAAAGACAATCGTGTAGTAAGTCAGACTTAGGAATAACACGAAAGTCATCGACCAAGTTAAATTTTCATAATGTCGCTGTAATGATTTGTTGCCAGCACATGCGTCTTACACATTATTTATATATTTTAGAGGCTTTCAACGCTACTATGCATTACAATTTATGTATATATATAATATAATAAAAACGTGTAAATAAAGTTACTATAGTTAATAGATTGCACGTCTACATTTATCTCCGCAAGACGTTATTACTAACATTCATGAAACTGCAAATTTCGACAAGAGAATATCAAAAATAGTGTATCGACGGTTATCGTCTACATTCTGTCTAATATTCTGTAGTCTAATGACGCTATTTAGGTCACTTGAAACATCTTAAGCCAATTCTCATTATAATATGGACTATGGTTACAAATTTTGAAATTCCGTTTTTTTTTTTAATTTATTGAGTCACTTCCAAAAACATTGCAATTTATAAATCGACTACACTAAATACCGTTCTATGCTTAATATGTCTAAAATGAAGTCAGTAAACACACAATAAATAAAGTGTAGTCGCTTTAAATTCAAAAGTACGTATGGTACAAGTAACAATACGTTCTTGACAGTAAACTCAAATAAATTTTAAATTATCGCAATTTATAGTTAATCAAATAACCAAACATATAGCAATTTTCTTTCACATTTTCGAATTATGTATTCATTCACATTACACAAAAAAAACGATGATACGCGTACATAAATGAGTGACGTACTATTTTCTAAAAGCTTACAAAATGATAGAGATCTTCACGATAATCCGCTAAGTGGACACTGTTTTATAGTTAAGTAATTAACGCCCAAATTTCTCGGACTTGTGTAGAAGTCCTAACAAAACATGTCTCAACCAAAAGATAAATAAAAGATTTCAAGGTTACTGTTTAGGATTTCTCATAGACATGAACCTGTTGAACCATTTTGATAAATCTCTATGTCAATCGTTATGACTTGGTTAGAAAATTTCAATGAAAGTAAGCCACGCTTCTCAATACTGCTTCTCTAAAAATAGTCGATTCTTCTGTGTTATCAGATGCCCACCTAGCATGTATATAGAATTAACTAAACGCAACAAAATGATAATCATAAGTAACTGAAACATTTTAGCTCAAAATTTGCATTTAAATAATGGTTATAGTTTCCGCTACTGATTAACATTTTTCATTAATTCGTTATTTTCAATGCTTTTTACGCGAATGCAGTCGAAGGACGCTACTGGCCCCTATGCATAAAAAGACATAAAATTTAACTAGTGTCTTACATTACGCTATTCAAAGAAAAGAAAACTAAATGAGCTACAGTTATGAAGTTCCACTGGTTCACCAAATACGGATCCTCAAAACCACTGACTAGTTTAAGTGTGTCAAGAATATTCAAAATTCACGGAAAAGACAAATAAGACTTTAGATATGATTTAGTGCAATGCTTTGCACACTAAGCACAGAAGACGAAGTTATTAACATTGTTAGAAGTCACATTGCACAGTCTAAACGAAAACAAAATGAAATGTTGCTAAACTCCCCATTCAATTAAGTAGCAATGCTGCTAATATGAATTTGTCTTATAATAAAACTCCAATAACAACCAAATCTCAGACTATTTAAAGCACAACCTTTAAATGAGCATGAACTTGCCTCTCATGTTAGTAACGTGGATTTAAACAACAATAAAGTATGACTTAGGATTGTTCAATAATCTCTTGTATTTTCTACGACACAAAAACGGACGATTCTCGTAAAAGCCAAAACGTATTGAAATCATACGATCCATACAAAAATATCGTATGAATGTTTAACGTAACTTAGGAGTTAGCAACATTATTCTGTGATCACCGATACATTCCGTTCGTGTATATACTGAGATCGATTACCCTCAAAGTCGAGTGTTACTATTACTAACAGAGGTTATATCCTTCTCAAGTTTGAATTATGTTATTTGTAACTTAAGTTCACAGCAAACAGTACCCAATACATTTTCCAGTCTCGTAGTCAAGTTAATTCCAAAATTATGTATTCATTTTTTGTTTTTTTTTACATCATTTATTAGATCGTTTCATAAATTTGATAACCATCAAGTCCAACCGACACTATTTTACTATATCCTCTAATTCTGTGAAACGGGTATCCATTATTATTTCCGTTCGAGCACTGTTAGTCGACCCCGGGATGAACAAGTACTTAAATTACAAATAACACAACATAATATACAGCTAGGTATTATGTAGATGGTATACAAGCCGATACCGCGGCGATAGCCACCGCCTGTGTTGTGACAGTTTGCGCGCGGGACACCGCACTGTACAAACTATCGGCTGCCGACGTCATTTGCCATTTGTCTGCAGAGCCGCATTCAGCTGCGTCCAAAGATCTTTCTTGCACGATTTTGATCTGCAAACGAATATTACAACCTTTATTTCTTTAATGTTATCGTCATGATTCTTTCTTACAAAAAAATACGACATTAAGGGACGTTAAAACTAATAAGCGTCGACACTGTTGACAGTTACGATATAATATTACCACCATTCACATCAGTATTAATTTCTTACTTCCATGCATTCTTCATCGACAGAAACAGCCAGTACACGTCCCTTATACCATGGTACAATAATTATTTTATTAGACCATGCCTTATACAACAAAAAACATCAACCTTCATTTAAGACTCAACACAAATAGTGGAGTCCGATAAAAACACCAAGTCAATCAGTTTGGAGTGTACAGATTGATGATATGTAATAATATCACATTTACGAAAAATAAGGGCTTCGACATAAAACAAAAAAACATAACATCACTAGAAATTAAAAATAAAATAGATATTTCGAGCACAGAAAGTCGATTACATACCAACTTGGTTTATTTACTACTAGTATGCAACTCACTACAATATTTATTATATTATGCACATCTTGGACACTTATAAGCGAGAGTAATGTTTTTATAATCTGAGTGTGACTATCTATTCGTAGCCAAGAGCCTAACATGCAGTGTTTTGTGTGTAATAGTACAGATGTACTCACACTTACAAGTTTTGTCAGTTCACAATCAGTTGTGATGTAGCTGAGTTAACTTCTATACTTATCTGAGCGTAAAAATATTAGTTTAAGCTGCTTACCATCACCATGCACGTCGTGAAAGTAGACTGAAGAAAAAGGGTTAGTGTTGTACTAATAGTTAGCGAAAAACCTATCCTATTCCTATTTAATTTAGGTGTTAATGATCAACTAGTGACTCTAGACGTCATGCCAACCACAAGTAGCCAAGGGTTCGAAATTACATTGGGTGATGAGATGGTAATAAGCTTTGAAATTACAAAAACATTAATAAAAAAACAACCTTCAAAAACATAAAATGGGGATTACAGCACTACATCATTACCGGAAATCAAGAAAAACCTCCTTTCCACAGTATGAGTTCTAACTTATTGCACCCTAACCAGTTGGTAGTGTAAATGTTACCGTAAAATTGTAAAATCCGTTAGGTTGTAATCTATCTAGCTAGATTGTAAACTCTCGATATATTGTCAACCGAACATACTGCTTACAATACAGCGCTTCATTTTTCGGTAGATTGGAATTTATCGCAGAGTAACCGTCAATTTGTGAAATGTATGCGACGGAACTCAACTCGCACGCTGTACAGGGAGGGGCGAGGGGGGAGGAGAGGTCCCCCTTGCCCCCTGGTACCACTCCGATGAAAAGGTAATGCACCATTCCTGAGAAAAACCGATTAATGTAACCTAACCACAAAGAACTTTATATTCCCCTAAAAGCGTAGTCGACGGAGCCCCGCTACGCGAGGTCGCTCCTATTTGTCTGCAGGGTTTAAAGGAACCTAACTAACCTAACGCCGGGGTGCCCCAAGTCCCGATTATGGGGGCAGAGATACTTCCATCGCATGCATTTCACAATATTACGATTTCACTTCGATATATTACTGTAAAGCAATATAACGCTTTATTTTTCGGTAAGCAGCATGTTCGTTTGACAATTTTTCGAGAGTTTACAATTCTAGATAGATTACAATCTAACAGGTTTTAAAATTTTACAGTGACCTAAATACGACATTGTATATTGATAACGTGTAGTATTAAATACAGACCTGCGAAGTGAGGCGAGCCACTCCTTAAACTGTGTGTTGCCTTCAGGCGTGAGCTGAAAAGCGGTGCGGGCCGATAGCACGATGCTTACAAATTCTTCGTATTCCACTGTGGTCAAGTGGTAAAGTTTCTGATGTATGCATTGGATGTACCTGTCGGATAAAACAATGAATGAAACCTTCGACATGGACAGGCGGAAACTAAGTTGGCGCTTGTGATGTTGCTGTCACTGGCAATAATGAACCCGGGACTCGCTTTGGACTCTATATCCTACCACTGACAAAAAGGATAGTATTTATTCTGGTAGTAAAATCATATGGGACAGTTATGATACAAGTATAATAGAGCAAAAGCTAGTTAAATATAATAGAGTCTGCGGTATGAAAGCGATAGCCGGAGAAGTGTTGTGGTATTTTGTTGTTGGATGTAGTTAATGCGTGCGTGAGTTACATCTGCTGGCACTTCTGCACGAGCGGCGCGAGCGTGCCGCGCAGGTGCTGCATGACGAGGTGGTGCGGGCCGCCGCGCGCCAGCCAGTGCGCCGACTCCACGCACAGCTCGTACAGCACGAACGGCGACACCACCGAGTTCACGGCGCACACGCAGAACTGGTGCAGGTACTGCGCGCCCAGGCGCTTCGAGATGCGCAGCAGCCACTTTACGTGCTCGCCGTATGGCGGGTTCCTGAGTGCCCAAAGAAAACCCTCAAAAACATATGAACCCATTTATTAATTTAACCTAATAAAATTAATAAATAGGTACTTTCCAGCGAAACAAAGATCTATTCAAATGCCGTGTTCAAAAACACACGTGAACGATTTACTGTTGTCCAAGTTAAGCTGATTTCAGGAATACTACTATTATTGAAGTTGTAAACATATACATTTTTACATTTAATTGTAGGGCAAGTAAGTTTAACTAAGTTACGTTTCCAAAAATGGAACATATGTTAAATTTAATTAGAGGTCAGTATTTATTAAGTGAACCCCTCAATCAGCCTGTTATAGAACAATCAGATTCATTTCAAAACAAATCTACAAACCTGCCAAACTTATTCTGTGGACGATCATCATGCACTCTTCTTGCTTGCGTTTCCAAGGCAAGCATCCCCACTCGATAAGCCGCCAGAAGTCTTCTCAGCTGTGTCTGATTAACGCCAGGCACGGAAGTGGCACCGTTGGGTTGGGTAACATTGCCCACACCCACATTGGGCACGCTGCCCACTCCGTTGCCTGCGCCGGTCACCCCTCCTACTTGTACCATTTGTTGTGGAGCCGGCATCGGAGGAGGAATCGGTGCTGGATGCTGGAGGGAAAAAACTACTTGTAAAGGTATGTTGCAGGTACAGATTTTTGGGTTGTAAATTTGGTAAGACAAGAAGCTATTTCCCGCCAAAATAGCGAATAAAGTCGTCTCGTATATGAGCCGTTTGTCGTAAAGGGGCTTTGCAAGGAGCTTACATGTGTAAGCGATAAAAAAAAATGCGAATCGGAATCGGGGTATGATGCGGATAGGTACGCGGGATCATCCAAAACTGCGATGGCTGTGGCGCGTTCGAATCCTGCGGCGACGAGAAGTAACTAATGCTGGAGCCACACTTACGAGAAATGTCATTAATTATTGCGGTATTATTGCGGAATGGACGCATTATCGCAATCATTAATGGCATTTCTCGTTAGTGTGGCCCCAGCATTAGAGAGGCGGTACTTACAACTTGATGAACGGTCGCATTTACGTTGACAGCTATTGTTTGTGGATGCGTAACGTGTTGCGGCATTTGTGTGACTTGCGTTATCCCCGGATGTTGCATCGGTTGATGTTGTGAGTGCTGCATTGTTTGAGGATGTTGCTGCATCGGTTGCGGATGTTGTTGCATTGTCTGAGGATGTTGCGGAATCGGCTGAGGATGTTGCTGCAGCGATTGCGGATGCTGCTGCATCGGTTGCGGATGTTGCTGCATTGGTTGTGGATGTTGCTGCATCGATTGCGGATGTTGCTGCATCGGTTGCGGATGTTGCTGCAACGGCTGCGGATGTTGTTGCAACTGCTGTGGATGTTGTTGCAGTGGCTGCGGGTGTTGTTGCAACGGCTGTGGATGTTGTGGCAAGGGCTGTGGAAGTTGTGGCAACGGCTGCGGATGTTGTTGCAATGGCTGAGGATGTTGTTGCAATGGCTGAGGATGTTGTTGCAATGGCTGAGGATGTTGCGGCAACGGAGGGTGTTGTTGTAGCGGTTGATGCTGTTGCAGCGGCGGATGTTGTTGAAGCGGGGGGTGTTGTTGGAGTGGCGGGTGTTGTTGATGCTGCGGGAGTTGTTGCAGTGGCGACGCCCCGGGCGGCGCCACGATGCCTCGCACGAAATACGGCGGCAGCGCGTATTGTGGGGGCGGGTGAGGGGGGCCCGTACCGGCCGTAGCGTACTGTAAACCAAAAGAGAATGATCGCCTGTTTGTTTGGTAATCTTAGAACGATGCATGTACTCCAATGAGTGATTTGCGCTTCGACAATCTAAGCTAGCCTTCTCAAATGTTGGGCATACAAGACATATCAGATACCGCCTGATCACTAATTCATTGAATTAGCATTTAAAATTTTACTTTAATTATTTCCCTTCATCAATTAGGCATTATTGTAATCTCTAATCGCGATGAATGCCGGAAGTGCAATTTATTTTTTGTACTAACGGCTGATTGTTTCAAATGATTTTCTTATACTCCTAAGGGTATGTTACAGTAGACACTTTTTCTTTTTTTAATTTAGACCCACCTAGAACAGCAATACTATTAATCTATTCTTGAAAAGAGTGTGGTATACATACAGACCATCAAGCTGAACCATTATGTTGATGAAACTAACATCAAAATTTGACCCAAATATAAGGGACGGTTGATTTTCTATGAAGTCCCATGGAGAAAATGATTCAGTTTGATGGTCTAAAGCAAATGCTAGTTATATACTGACCGGTAGCTGGTAGATCGTGGGCGGGTAGGGGTGGTAGGTGAAGGGGTAGGGGATGGGGTAGGGCACAGGCACGGGGAGGGGCGGGGGGGCGGCGCGGTACTGTGGCTCGTCCAGCAGCGGCTCCGACTCCTCGTTGGACTGCCGCAGGTACAGCTCGTGCCAGTAGCGGGCCACTGTGTACAGGACTTCTGGGTATACGCCGCCACCTAAAACAAACACCATTTTATACTCTTACACGTAATAGTAGTTTATGCAACTGTGCATAATGAAGGGCATTACAACACGAGTGTGGGTTTAAGAAACGAGCCGAAGGCGAGTTTCTTAATAGCATCACACGAGTGTTGTAATGCCTAATTATGTATAGTTGCATACACTACTTTATCTACCCAAATATCATAAGGGCTCTATGATGGGTTCAGGAACCATAGGGAAATGACCTGCATTGTTACTTGGCCCTTGATTTTTGTGCCAACAGGTTATTAGTTGCATTCGTCGCTGCATTTACGATATCTGGAGGAGTATTCATGTCAATTTCTGAGTCACTATCACTCATTTTCGACAGAAATAAAGAATGGGTTACTGGAAATAAAAAGCTAACGAACAAATGACAGCTCGAAATTGCGGCGTTCCGGATATCTGTCATTTTTTTTTAAATCATAGGCAAACGAACAAAGTCACTATTCTTGTGTCACTCGAGATCGAAAATGTCGTGCGATTTATAATTAGAATCATACTGAATTGGGGTTTTCTTTTTTTTTTTTTTTTTTATTGATGTCTGATTTAATGTAGGTGGTACTAGAATAGCACACTCTCTTGAATTTGACACCTGTTCCAAATTTAAAACTCATAACGCAACTGTTTACAGTTGCGTTATGAGTTCATTACAGCACCGTTCATTTCTGCAGGTTGGTAATGCTGGTCATTGCCTATGGTTTTTGAACGCATTAGAGAGGGTTTATGATATTTGGGTAGATAAAGCATATTTTTATTCGCAGCCCATGTGTCTAAATAATAAAGCTTGCAGCGATGTGTGCACAGGACGTAATAGAATCGCATTGCAAAACAATACGAGCAATCAACGGTGTGCAATGGTTCATACAAAATGATTATGTGTACTGGATCATCAACTAGTAAAATAAAAGTAGTAATTTAGATTCAGTCTTTTTCTTTCCAAATCGATGATACATAGAGAGTAGAAGGGCTACCGACGCATAAACGCGTACGACGTATTCAGTAAATCATTCTGAAACCCGCCACGTAAAAATAATTTCTTATCGGTAATTTAACCTTTTGGATGCCATTGTCACATATACGTGACAAGCAAGCGCGTGCCCTGTACGCCAAACGACACAAATATGTGACAAAATAGTAGATGAAATTGTGGCTTGGCGTGGAGGGCACGCCCGAGCGTTTATGCTGTGGCGGTCAAAAGGCTAAGGGCCAGTTTCACGGATACATGCGGATAAAGTGTCGGTTAGCCTATTAGGAACTTATCTGCCAGATAAACGGTCGAATGTCGGATAGCGATATCTGGTAGATAAAGTATTAGTTATAACCAGCCTTTAAGTGGTAGATAGTATCAACTATCAGATAACTAACAGACACTTTATCCGGAACCGGTGAAACTGGCCCTAAACCTCCTTTCCAACCTGTAAACCAATCATAAAAGAGTTAAAGTAAAGGGCCACGCCAAACGCGGTTTTAGATCCTCAGAAGTGTATTTGAACTCTGTGGGTACTCATATAAGACATGCTTTGTATCTATTCGCACTGGATATTGATGTGATCCATAATCACCCGTTTCGCTAAATTACGTTTTCAGCGGAATAGAGTTGAAAGTTACCTTTAGCAGCAGCTTCAACGGTGAGGCAAGCTCGCTCTAGCATGGCGTCGCTTTGCTCTTTACACTGCAGCACGGCGCGTTGTATCTCGTTGTAGTTGAGGGCGTGGGCGTGAGGCAGCACGGACAGAGCTAGCTCAGCGGCCGCGCGGACTGTCGGCACGTCGCGACCGGACGACGCCTGGTGGAAACGTAGAGAACTTGTGAACTAAGGGTTGCGATTCTGTTTTGGTTTGGATTTTTTTTTGTTATTGTTATACTAGGTTACAATCGCGTTTTTTTTTAATTTGACTGTTTTATGCCTATAACTTTCGCGAGCAAGCAATAAGTTGACAGTTTTATCGCAATCGGATGAACGATGTGGCAGGGCATAAAATAATAACAACCAAACATCAATTTGTATAATTATGTCACCTGAAAATTGTATAACCCGTTAGATTGTTATCTATCTAGCGAGATTGTAAACTCTCGAAAGATTGTCAAAAGAACATACTGCTTACAATGTAACGCATTATATTTCGGTAGATTACAATCTATCGAAGGGAAACCGTAATATTGTGAAATGCATGCGGCGGAAGTATCTCTGGCCCCATAATCGAGATTTGGGGCACCCCGACGTTAGGTTAGTCAGGTCCCTTTAAACCCTGCAGACAGAAATAGTACGTCGGCTTCGCTTTTTAGGCCAATACAAAGTGTTTTGAGGTTAGGTTACTTTAATCGGTTTTTCTCAGGAATAATGCATTATCTTTTTCATGGGAGTGGTACCATGGGGCAAGAGGGACACCTCCTGCCCTCCACACCGCGCGAGTTGAGTTCCATCGCATACATTTCACAATATTACGGTTTCACTTCGACAGATTATAATCTACCGAAAAATAATGCGTCATATTGTTAGCAGTATGTTCAGTTGACAATATTTCGACAGTTTACAATCTCGCTAGTTATATTAAAGGTGTAACATAATACACGCACATCTTCTCATGTGGTGTCTCGGACTATGAAACTGAACGTTTGTTCTACAAGATTTAGAAATTCCCAAAAGAAAAGGGTCTTTCTATAGAAATTGACGAGATCAGCTGATCTACATGTGTGACATAACTAACAAAAACGTTTAATGAATTTCCAACAGCATATTAGAAGACTTGGTATGATAGCAGACGTAATAGCTCATATTATGTCTTAAGATTACTTGGCTAACTGTTACGGCAGCTAAAGATCCAGCCTTGTTACAGACTGTAACATGGACCCTATTATAATAGGCTGAGATATCTAAAATAAAAAATCTCGACGTCAACTAAATCTTTGTATTTTGTCCTAAACAGAATAACTCCTATTTCTTACCTTATCGGCAATACTAGCGGCTTCGGGAGGTGTTAAATGACCTTCCCATGCGTCAATAAGGAACAATATAGCAGGTGCGCCAATATCCATAGCTTGACCTGGGAAAAGAAACTAATTACGGCAACCATAACACAAAATAATATTTATTTACTTATGTAATTAGTTTTTGATATATAAACTTGCCTGTAATCCAACTGACGTGCGATGAATAAGTACGACTCAGCCAATTTGCGCTAACACAGTTATGCAAGCCGAGTGCGTACAGTCCCAATTGAAATGCCGCCATGTGTAACCCTCTGAAAATATTACAATTAAAATTATTTCTATAATACAACTATAACATTGGTAAAAGAAACTATGAATATTGTAAAAATTTTACAATCTTACCAATCGCGGCAAATATTATAATCTATCCCAAGTTCCCATTTATTGTAAGTTCAGTATACTCTACTACATATTAATAAAATTCGTTAGCAAAATGTTTTACCTATGCGGTCCATGATGCTCTCTAGCACATGAAGGCTGTGTGAACAGACTTGTGCTCGATGATCCGCCAGCTTTGAACAGCACGGACTTGGCCAGCTCGAACATAAAGTGAGCTGACGCTTCCGACGGTTGGTTCGGCACCGAGGGATACAAGCGCTTGCCTTTATATCTGTAATAGCACGTTAGAATTCAATATCAAAGTTTTATCACGTAAGAAGTCTTCCACTTTCGAGACGGGCAAGATTCGACCAATCACAAGAAAGACAAGTCATATTGTTGCAGTGAGACAAATCTTGGTCAAATCCTGATAACAGAAAGCAATAATAACCTGGAATCCTTGACCCTCGAGATGGGCGTGTGTGTGGTGGAAGCGTGCGGCGCGGGATGCGACGTATGCGGCGCGTGCGACGTATGCGTCGTATGCGGCGCATGAGACGCGTGCGGCGCGTGGGAGGCGTGCGGCGCGTGGCTGGCGTGCGGCGCGTGCGGCACGTGCGTCCCGTGCGAGCCGTGCGCGGGCGGGGATGCCCCGCCCTCAGTCACCACCAAGCGCTCCATCTCCCCGCTCAAGCTCGCCGCCTGCACACGCCAGTCATTCGTTCCGAAATGCGTGCTTATCTACAGACGTCACTTGATCAATTAGTAAAGCGAGACACGTTTTTATAATACACATAAATGTGCATAAGCGTTTATTTGCCACAAAAGAATGATTGATTCATTCTTTTTACGACTACAACAGACACAAGTGCGTGAGTTTTAATATGTTATATACGTTTCCCTTCACTATCGATCTCGGACAAAGTAATCGATGTGGGACATAAACACTATAAATCTCAATTACATTGTGAAAACAAACATCTATTGCTACAGCGTAATTCACACACAATCTAAATATTCCTATATAGTATCACGCTTACCCAATTTGAAGGGAACTTAGCCATTTACTGTGAATCTGCTGATCTTGCTGGTGGCGGCGCGTCGTTCAAGAATCGTTGACTATTTTCGCGTTGACCGACGCTGTCTAACTAATGTTTCACTACTGTGTACGGTCGACCACGAAAGTGGTCGATCAGTATTTTTTATTATAATGTCTTTGTGAATGACAATATCGCTAGGTTGACTGAGCAAATTCATCATTTCTTCGTGTTCTAAGCGAATTTCAAGAAGACGTGTTACGTAATAAGCTGTATGTTCGGACCTGCGGCGGCATGGGGGGGTGGCTAGGTTGTGGTTGCGGGTGCGGGTACGGCTGTGCAGCGAACGTCTGGTGCGACACGTCGGCTCGGTACGCGGCCAGGCGCGGGTTGTTCATGTAGTACAAGCTCACCATCGGACTCTTCGTTAGCTGATGGATCTCGCGATCTAGGAGCTGGGTAAATAATGGACGATGTTTAGTTGATGCAATCACTAATTATTATGATAATTGAAACCTTAAGTCCATGTGTTTACAAAAGCAAAGTACAATCTGATAGATTAATAACCAATCCTCGTGTGTCAATAACGAGTATAGTTCCCCAGTATTACTTTATTATTCATATCATAACTACCATTAGACAGTTTCATAGTTCTCCAACCATTGTCGCATACTTACTTTATTCATAATCCTGGCCAGGTTTACGGCGTTGTCCTTGTAAAAGGCCAACAGCGTGATAGACAACTCTCCACGCTGTCTTCTCGTACCCTCGCATAGGAGCGGATGTTCAGCTTCAGACACGTTGGCCTTCAGTCCTAACGCTGCAACAGCCGCTTCAAAGCCTAACGTCTCATCATTTGGCGATCTTGCCTAAAAGAAAACATTCCGGGATTAGTTTTATTCCCAAATTACGTGTGTGTTTGTAAATGTATTAATGAAAACTTACAGGATGTTTATTCTCTTTATCAGTAGCTGATAAAACGAGAACATCGAAAATGAAGCTCGCCAATGCAATAGGTAACAGCGCCGGGCCACGGTTCCTATAAATAGGGTAGTTTTATTTATTTTGCGATAGGTGATAAGTGATACACATAGGTACTAAGCGAGACATCTAGTCATTCTTTGTATAGGTGAAAGACATATACTTAGACAAATTAAAAAAGCAATGTGCTTTAAGAGCATATTGAACTTCTAACCTGAGTGTACCGTCGCGCAACTGCTCTGCTTTTTCGCGAGCTAATGCTAACTGTTCTTCCCCTGTAGGTAGCTTCTTCAATAGGGAAACCAATTCTGTTTCTTGATTGTTAAGTTTCACTTCCAAAGCCTTAGTACTAGCCGGCGGACGAGCCATTTCAAGAGCGAATAGACCTATGCGGAACGCAAGCTCGTGATGTTCGCTGAATTCTGCTAGCACCTATTGACACGGATACAAATAATATTAATTATTACCAGTTACAAGGTTATAAGACATTTTGTAGTTTCAAGAGGGGAGAATGTGGGGATCTACCACGGACTTTTAGAACTTATCAAGTACCATCCATTCCAGCACTTTAATTGAACCATTTATCCTGCTAAAACATTAACACAGATAATTATATATTAATAACAAAAACAAAACCAGCACCAAAATTGTCTGGTGGTAAGAGTTCATGGTAATAATTCGCCCCCCTGAAAATGTACTCACAATGGCGAGGAACGCGCATTTCGAGAGCGTGGCGGAAGCGAGACATAAGAGGCGATGCATGGCGAGTCTATGGTTGAACGTGTGTCGCACTCTCGGCTGGCCCGGCTCATACGGACGCCTCCAGGCGCCCAGCGGCGCAGGCCGCGCCACCGTCTAAACGGGTACAAGTTTTAGGAAAGAGAAAATCTTTTCGTCGGGTACTCACGTCGTAGCAGGTGCAATTTGCGAGCGTGGTGGACGACACAGACAAGAGGCGGTGCAAGGCGGTGCAGGCTCGTCTCGGCTCCGGCGGGCTCACCGACGGCAGAGTCAAGAGGTCGGGCGCATACTCACAGTGCAGAGGAAGGCGCACTTGGCGAGCGTGGCGGAGGCCAGGCACGACAACCGGTGCGACGCGGCGCTGTGGCGCGGCGAGGGCAGGTGGCGGCGCCGGGCGCGGCGCGGGTCTAGCGCGGGCAGCAGCGCCGTGCCCAGCGCGGGCGGGCGCGCCAGCAGCTCGGCCGCCAGCCGCGCGCCCAGTGCGCACGCCTCGCGCGCGTGCCCGTGCGCGTGCAGCCCCTCGGCGCGCGCGAACGAGCCCTCCCAGCCGCACGCCCAGCCCGACGCGCAGCCGCTGCCGGACGCCTGGGGAGTGCACCGCTCTTACTGTTTGCCTTAACCGTACTCTTCGAGAATACTGATTTAAGAATTGACCAGTTTCAAGAGTACACCTAAATAGGTGTATGTAAAAACTAAAATGAAATATTAAACAACTGGGTTGCGAAACTCTGATAGGCAGTTACTCTATGTGACATACAGGAAGTGCTTGGAAAAAGCCTAGGCAGATAACGATGAAATATTAAACAACTTACATTGGCACCTCCGCTAGTTCCTTCACCGGACGCAGAGCGGCGGGCGTCAGCAGTGTCGTAGAAGAACAAATTACAATCATCGTCCGACACCGACTCGTCGTTGGACACGCGGCGCTGAGCGTCATCAGACGATATGGGGGGAGAACTTGACTCTTGAGAGTCTGTTTCCCCACCACTTTGCTGAAGAATCTCTTCTTCGTTCTCGCAGAAACCTTTCGTGTGATACAATAAAGCGTAATTATTTAATCACGTTTTCTGTGTATAATCCTCGTATTTATGAGGCCTTAAAATATGGAAATTATAAAAGTAATAATAACCTTCAGACGAGACACTCGAATGGTTACCGTCGCCCGGTCCTGCCTCGCGTGGAGGATCAGCCGGTCCTTCTTCAGCAACACAAGGCTACACAAAGGTATATTATTACAGATTTTATTCAAACAACAATATCCACATATAAAATGCTTGTTTTACTTCAGAATACTAATACCTGATTGGATGGCCCCGGAACAGCTAAGTCAGCGGGAAGGTGCCTATGAATACGATGAAGTGCAGGATCAGGGTTCGTCAGTCTATAGCTTAGTGACATCTCATTGTTCAAAACTGCTTTAGATGAATGTACCTAAAACACTCTAATGATTAAGATAAGGCACTGATTTAAAGAGGCAGTTGTAAATAGCGGTTTTGGTAAGTTAAAAATTAAAAATGGCACGTTTAATAACTGCAGTTAAAACTAAGCACTAAAGTTAACAAGTAGTAACAAACAGTGAATATATAATCGAGCAAGAAAATAATTAAATGAGCGGTAAAAATTATTGAACGAGCGGTTACATGTGGGCAGTAATAATTCGGAATTTGCCGGTAAGAAATCTCAATGACATAGAATTTGCTTAGTAGCAGCTAAAATAAACTTATTGATTAATAAGGTGCAGTCGACGGCCCCTATTTCCGAGTGCAGGGTTTAAAAGAACCTAACTAACCTAACGGGGGGCGCCCCAAGACCCGAATATGGGGGCAGAGATACTTCCGTATGTTCAGGTAACTTACCGCTCATTCACATTCTATGATAAAATATCCGACCAATTGATTTTCTATTACTGTTCATGTTTTACTGTCGCGATAATTAATCAACCGTCATTAAATTAAATAACTACTCAATATGTTTTTCAACTGATCATAATAACATCTCGAATATTTAAAAAACAGCTCCAAAAATTAAATAAAAAAAACTAAGCGTTCTTACAGACGCGCGGCACATTGCCAACGGCAGGTAAACTGCAGCCGTCGCCGTCGCCGTAAAATATAGGTATCATTTTAATTACCCAAACTTCACCTCAGTTACTGTTAAAACCACATACCTGATGCACACTATCATTTTGCTTATCAGCATGTCTGAAGATAGTGAAAGGACTGTGATAGAGAGGATTCAAGTCCTTAGTATGAGTCACTCCGGGTATTGGGTAGTCATCCCACTCGAGGAAGCAAGCCTCCATGGCAGGATGAAACCCTGGGAACACCTCATTCTCACTGATTCCGTTGATGTACGGAGAACGCGTTGTATGCCGAGCGTGTGACGATGAACTTGTTGTCATGTGACTGTTGCGGCTCTTGGCCACCTGTTTGAAAAGAAATTGATATTTATAGTTTTACTTATGATATGCGTTTTTATCTACCCAAATATCATAAACCCTCTCTAATGCGTTCAAAAACCATAGGCAATGACCAGCATTACCAACCTGCAGAAATGAACGGTACTGTAATGAACTCATAACGCAACTGTAAACAGTTGCGTTATGAGTTTTAAATTTGGAACAGGTGTCAAATTCAAGAGAGTGTGCTATTCTAGTACCACCTACATTAAATCAGATATCGACAAAAAAAAAAAAAAAACCCCAATTCAGTATGATTCTAATTATAAATCGCACGACATTTTCGATCTCGAGTGACACAAGAATAGTGACTTTGTTCGTTTGCCTATGATTTAAAAAAAAATTACAGATATCCGAAACGCCGCCATTTCGAGCTGTCATTTGTTCGTTGGCTTTTTATTTCCAGTAACCCATTCTTTATTTCTGTCGAAAATGAGTGATACTGACTCAGAAATTGACATGAATACTCCGCCAGATATCGTAAATGCAGCGACGAATGCAACTAATAACCTGTTGGCACAAAAATCAAGGGCCAAGTAACAATGCAGGTCATTTCCCTATGGTTCCTGAACCCATCATAGAGCCCTTATGATATTTGGGTAGATAAAGTAGTGTATGCAACTATACATAATTAGGCATTACAACACTCGTGTGATGCTATTAAGAAACTCGCCTTCGGCTCGTTTCTTAAACCCACACTCGTGTTGTAATGCCCTTCATTATGCACAGTTGCATAAACTACTATTATTCCATCGGTCTAAAGGGTGTAAAACACCTCTTCACGAAGCCGAAAGGCAGTTCTTCTCCCCATCATTGCGATCATTGTTTTGTTCTACACCATACCTAGGAACCTTCTAGTTACGGAGATATGGGGGGTCAAAGTTACAACTTTTTGACAAGGTTTTTTTGTAGGATTTTAACTTTTAGCACCTCCACGACCCCCCTACTATTCAATCCATCCATCAGTACAATGTTTTAAGTGCGTTACATTGAGTTCTACCATAAAACATGATTTATAACCTCAAAAAAAAAAAGTTGTTTCCCAGCAATATTTTTTGCGTAAAGTTACTTAGTTTGATGTACAGAATGCTTGGTTAACGGCTTTGTAATGAGGTGGTTTACACCATGTATATGTGTATAATAAAAATGATGACTCTTCAAAGTCGCAATAATATTGAAATTCCCGCTTTAGAAGTCTAGTAAAGTCTCTTACAACGTGTTTACTGTTTAGTCAACTTAACACCCACCAAACAGGTTCATTCGTAAATGGCAGAGAAAAACATGTTTATTTCAGTGTATTGTATTACCCAGTACTAACTGGGTTGTGGAGGTCAGATAGGCAGTCGCTCCATATAAAATACTGGTATTCCGCTGTAAACTGGAAGCTGACAGCAACATAGTTGGGAAAGGGCTAGGCAATCTTACCTTATCAAGTACTTTCATGTGCCACTGTGTGAACTGCTCATGCAGCGTATCGCGTTCGTGGGGAGCTAGCGCCGGATTCAGAGCGGCTAGGCGCCACAATACAACTACCTGTTTTACAAAACAAAATAAACGATTTCATTAAGACTTACCGGAGAAAAATATTTTCTATGCATCAAACTACAAAACAAGACTAAACTTTTTTGTATGAATACATGCTCATATCTGCCTCATGGTTTCTCTATTGACATCTGTCAATCTGCTTAACAAATGTTTAAACTTTAGTCTAAGGCCGCTCGCACCACAAATCAACGACCCGAATAGCGTAGAGGTGGGCAAGGTTGCCTTACGTTCTTAGGGTCCTGGGTTCGAATCCCGGTAGGAGCAAATGTTTGTGTGATGAACATGGGCATTTGTTTCCGAGTCATGGATGTTTATATGTATAATATGTATGTATTTATAAACAAAAAAGTATATATAGAGTATATCAACTATCTGGTATCCACGACACAAGCTTTGCTTAGTGTGGCACTAGATGGCGCTGTGTGTTAATGTCCAGCGATATTTATTTATTATTATTTATATACTAATGATTGAAGTTCTGTAACTAAATACGTTGCAACAGTCGCGAACCATATTTTCATCAACATACAACCAAGAACTGGCATGCAACTAGGGTAACGAAAAAAAAAGCTAACTAGTATACTAATTGTAATTTTACACATTTTAGCTTAGATTTAAACTAGTCAGTAAGACAATGGAAGCTACGAGTGATAATTTAGGTAAACTTATCAACTCTAAGGTATCTTCTAGCTCTCAGTTAATTAGTTGTCAAAAAGAGGTTAAGCAGAATTCCTTTACATTATTTCATCAGAACATTCAGGGTTTTTCTTCCAAACAATTAGAAATCGAACTATTTTTAGAAAAAACCAAGTTTGATGTTATCTGTTTAACGGAACATTGGATGAAGGATTACGAAATGCAATTTAATTACGAGAATTATAGTGTGGGCAGTTGCTTTAACCGGAAGTCTAAGATGCGTGGGGGTTCGTTAATCTTAGTTAAAAATTGTTTTAAATTTAAGCCTCGTAATGATATTGTCGATCTTTCGGTTGAACATAGCATAGAATTGTCTTGTGTTGAGCTAGGTAAGCATGTAATAGTGTGCGTTTACAGACCCCCTAATTACCTGAACTACTCTATCTTTGAGTCAGTAATGGAAGATACTTTGGCAAAACTTGTAACTGGTAGTAAATTAATAATTATCTGTGGTGACTTTAATATCAATATTTTAGAGAATGATGTTAACAGCAGTAGATTTTTAAATCTCTTTAAATCATTTAATTTGTCAAATGTTTTTTCAGAACCAACCCGAATTACTACAAATACTGCTACATGTATAGATAATGTTTTTTGTTGCTGCGACTACTTAGATAAATCCATCGTAAATTACCTTCCTTCAGATCACAGCGGACAGACTGTTGCTTTCGCGTCTAATAAACAATTACAAAGAATTCAGATTCAAACTAGACAAATAACAACCAGTAATTTAGAAAAGTTTAATAATAATTTAATTAGCAAGTTAAATATACCAGGCCATATTGGAAACAATGTAAATGAATTGTATGAAGAATTCTTTTCGGTAGTGCACACCGAGTTCAATAATACTTTAAAACAGAAAACTAAAACTATTGCCCCAAAGTTTATTTACAGTGATTGGGCAACACAGGGTATTAGGAAAAGTAGGGAACGATTGTTTGAGCTATACGGCCTTAAGCCTTATATCAACACAGAAACGTTTAGTAAATATGTGGCTACATACTCGAAATTTTTTAAAAACTCTTGCAAGATAGCCAAGTCTCTTTTCATTAGCAACAAGATAAAATCAGCCGATAACAAAATAAAGACGGTTTGGAAAATTATCAACAGTGAGACCAATAGATCTAAAAAACCAAGTAATGACATAACACTAGAGACCTCTCATGGTCTCGTGAGCTCTAATAACGAAGTCGCTGAAGAATTTGTAAATTTCTTTACCAGTATCCCACTTAAAACTACTGAAACCTTAAATTCCTCTCCCTTGCTCTCTATGGATTTATTGAAGGCGAACGTTTCAGCCTGTTCAAATGAATTTAAATTTCATCATGTAAACCCCATAACAATCATAAAAGCTTTTAAGCAAATCAAGATCAAATTAACTGAAGATCTATGGGGCATGTCTATCAAAGCTTGTACCTCAATTGTTGAGACTGTAGCGCCGTATTTAGCCTCAATATTTAATTTGTGCGTAGATCAAGGGGTCTTCCCGGATCTAATGAAATTCAGTAAGGTAATACCGCTTTTTAAATCCGGAGACAGTAAAGACACCAACAATTATAGGCCCGTATCCGTGTTGCCGGTTTTCAGCAAGGTGTTTGAAAAGATATTGCTCAATCAGATGCTTAACCATTTTAACACCAATAAAATCTTACACGAACAGCAGTATGGTTTCACCAAACGACGTTGTACGACTGACGCCGGTGTCACTTTATTAAAACACATTTTTACTGCGTGGGAAGAGGCACAAGATGCCATAGGAATCTTCTGTGATCTCTCGAAGGCATTTGATTGCGTAAATCACGAAACCCTTATTTTGAAGCTTGAGCATTACGGTTTAGGTAAACTTGCGCTCAGTTTGGTAGAATCTTATCTGAATGATAGACAGCAGCATGTACAAGTAAAGGGTGTAAATTCGATGGGTTTAAAAGTAAAAATGGGTGTACCACAAGGTTCGATATTGGGTCCCTTCCTCTTTTTAGTATACATTAATGACCTACCCCATTTATTTAACAACCATCCGCAAATGGTGTTGTTTGCTGATGATACTTCTTTAATATTTAGGATAAACAGACGTGCCACAAATCTTGACGACGTAAATTTCGCCCTACTGCAGGTTCATAATTGGTTTACCGCTAATAATTTAGTACTAAATGGGAATAAAACTAAGTGCATAATATTTGCTTTACCAAATGTCAAAAGTAGTGATTGTGACATAGTATTGAATCAAGAGAAACTTGAATTTGTAAATAAAACGGTTTTCTTGGGAATTACGCTCGACCACAGGCTACAATGGGGTCCTCATTTAACATCTCTTGCAGGCCGGCTGAGCTCAGCAGCGTATGCTGTTAGAAAAATCCGTCAATTTACTGATGTTGATACGGCGAGGATAGTCTATTTTAGTTATTTTCATAGTATTATGTCATACGGTATTTTACTATGGGGACGGGCTGCAGACATCGAGTCTATTTTTATTCTGCAGAAAAGAGCCATACGAGCCATATATGAATTACGTAGACGCGATTCTCTAAGAGAACTGTTTAAGGAAATTAATATCATGACAGTACCTTGTCAATACATATATGAAAACATCATGTATGTTAGGAAAAATCTGCATTTATTCAGTAAAAGAGGTGACAGACACCACTATAATACTAGAAATAGGGACCAACTAGTTCAGCCAGGTTTCAGGCTTGCTAAAGTAGATTCATCTTTCATGGGGTACTGTTTAAAATGTTACAATAAAATACCTCCTCACATTTTACAACTGAATGAGACGAAATTCAAATCTTGTGTAAAACGCACACTATGTAGGCAAGCATATTATAAGCTGGGAGATTACATTGAGGATAAAAATGATTGGCTAAATGCTGGTCCTGCTCCGCAACCATAGGTGCAAACTTATTGGACAATATTATTGTGGTAGCTGCAGAAGATTGTAAAAATATTCTTGGATTGTATAGACTCCATCTCTTAGTATTGTATAATTGCATAGCACATGTGTGAGTACCATGTACTGTAAAGCTACCATTTGCATTTAGTTATCTTTCATTGACTTGAATATGCCTTGGTGGCTGAGAGAATGTCATGCTCGCTTAAATGTCTTGCTGATGGTGGCGGGTGGGTCGGGTCATTTAGTTCCCTTCAATATGGTTGAATTGAATGGCGCTGATCCATGCGTCATGTTCGTGAAAGGGCGCTGTCAGTCGGGACTGGTCATCTCTTAGCTGCCATGGATCATTTGAATTGCTTTATTTTATAAATTGTTGATTTATTTCTTTTTTTACTCTGGACGCTCTTATTGTGCACGTCTTTCTACATCGTTCTCACATATATGTATAATCTCAACATGAAAGATGTAACCAAGATTTTGTAACAACATTTTTGATTGAAAAGAGTGTCCATGGAGTTTCTTGCCCGTTCTTCTCCATAGAGATCTACGCTAGGGAATGGGCAACTACAGTACATTCTCAAGTTATTATGCCTTGTGTCTGTGACTGTAGCCATTTTCTTTTTCGTTTTATCGACATTCAAAAAAGCCGTAATGGTCTAGTTGAAATAAATGATTTGAGTAAAAAAAAAAAAAAAAAAAAAATGGCCATCAGTTAGATTATCAAAAAACATTTGACCCGTATTTTTTCTTTTGACGACACTTTTAAAATTGTGAATACGTCACGGCTGAATATAATTTTTAGCGAGTTCTGATGTCACGAGTTTTGATGCGATTTATCTTTGTCAATATTCTTTGATTTACAAAAACAAAAAAATCGTGTCCATTATTTTCCAATACTCTAACTGACGGACTAAATAGACTTGCAATTTTTTCGATACTGTCGTCATGTTTATTGTACTAAACAATTATAATACTATAAAATTATAGGGAGATTGTTCTGAATTTATCCTTTTCTAAATAACGTAAGTAAATTTGAATTTCGCGAGCTACCCTGGAGGCTCCACCTGAACTTATTGGCTGTATCCTTACCTCGTCACACAGAGAGGAGCAGGCATGTTGCGCAGCCGAGTTGCCTCCACCGCCGTGTTTGCCGCCGCCGCCGGTGCTACCCCATTGTACTAGAGCAGCCTTAGTCGTGTACCACCATACTATGATCTGTGTAAGAATAAACATGTTGAAGGTCATGGAAGTAGAAGTAGAAGCACAATAGCTGTAACCTTATAAAATAAAAGCGGCCAAGTGCGAGACGGACTGGCCCATGAAGGGTTCCGTAGCAGCAAGTAACATAATATAACAGTTCTTGTAGTTCGTTGTAACTTTGATCGATCTAGTTGATTGAATGAAAGGTAAATTGGCATAGGTAAGTTGACATAGTAAATAATTTTTTTTTTTCACACATTTTACCACTTTGGAAGTGTTAATCGCGCAAAAAGTGCAGTTTAGAAAAAAAAATGATATTAGAAACCTCAATATCATTTTTGAAATGTATAGTATACCCCACAAGTATGTATGGGTTTGATGAAAAAAAAAATTGAGTTTCAGTTCGAAGTATGGAGAACCCCCAAAATGTATTGTTTTTTTTTTCTATTTTTGTGTAAAAACCTTAATGCTGTTCACGGAATACATCTACTTACCAAGTTTCAATAGCAGTTCTTATAGTTTCGGAAAAAAGTGGCTGTGACATACAGACGGACATACAGACAGACAGACATGACGAATCCATAACTAGCACTTCGCCCGCGACTTTGTCCGCGAAAATTGTGATAACATGATATCAATATACTTAATTGTAATTGTTATTTTACCCATGATACTCGGTAAAGATGTAGCTTTCTAATAGTGAAAGATTTTTTTTTAATCGGTTGAGTAGTTCTTGCGTTACATTGTAACAAACAAACAGAAAATCAAATCTATCAATATTAGTTTAGTTAGACGTATGCGTCAAAATTATAAGCAGACTGTTCTGACTTTTCTCCTTTTCTAAATAACTAAGAATTTTAAGCAGTATTGCAATTTCATAGTCGGTGTCTCAGAATGAACACAGAACTCGAAAACTATGATTATGACAAGAGGTTTTGTCGACAAACCAAGAATTTTCTAAGGTAATGAGAGATGGGACAGATTACGTTAAAAATTTAAAACAAATCTAGGTCCAATCATTCATAGTACAATCTTATAAAATTCGCCTGTCAATAGAATCAACTTTTGAACAGTTTGTTAGACCACCCATTTTGATGCTGACTTACAAACAAAAGAAGTCGTATGTAAATTGTTAAACGTATTTACCAAAATACAGCCTAAAATCTTACCTGCTCACAAGCCATGACCTCTTCGGTAATGATTTCCAAAAGAGGTATAGCGTTTCTGTCGTTCCTCCGGAACATCTCTCTGACAATAGAGAGTAGATTCCACATGCCTTCTGGTTCCCTGCCTCGTAGCGGCCTCAGCAGCGACGACCATTCTGCCGCGGCGGGAGGCGCGCTTGTACTTAGATAATTGACGTCGCTGTGAAGTTTTTAGATGTTGTCAGTCAAAGAGAATGGAAGAATAAAGTAAAATACTTGAAAGTCAAGTCTTATCCACCCTGTTGGGTGTCCCATTCTTTTTGACAGGGGCTCCTGGCCGACTACTACTAACTTAATTCATTTGAATATTTGAGAGAAACGTGAAAACTGTTCAGTAACAGTTTTCTCTGGTGTAACCAGTACACCAGTGTGTACTGGTTACTGGTGTTGTTGGTATGGCAAAATGGAAGGGATTTTCTTCGTGAATATTATTACCCGTTGTCAGATTTTTTATACATTCTGTATGAGGGAGAGCCTAAAATATGAAAAACTTTATTCATAATTAAAATTACCTAAATACAATAGGCGTTGGAACACAGAACTTGACTAATATCTTATTGATATTGTTGTGCAAGGTCTTCTCATCGAGGAACCAGGAGGTGTACTCGTAGGCCGAGGCGCCGGCGGTAGGGTCTGGTGCTCCACACGTAGAGTTGATCGTATTCGGTTGAGCCGACAGCAACTCATCCAAAATACGTTGAGCTGTCGGTAGAACTTGCCGCGGCAACTCTGATATCAAGTACTGTGCAAACTTCTGTAGTTGATCTCTTCGCAGCCGTTGCAAAGATTCTGATACTGGCGCTCTCAGGCATACTTGTGTTGGCTAAAAGAGATTATTTGTGGTTAATGGATTGATAATAATTAATTACGCAGGCCTCTCTCAGTTCTATAATTAGATGATTATTCATACAATTCAGACATTTAGTTTCCTGAATGGTCTCATGTTGCCTCTTTAGTTTCAGTGTAGAAATTCCTCTATTTATAACAACTCACAGAATACTCTCAGAGAAGAATAGGAATGCCCTTTCAATAACAAAAAAACATGCTAGCTGCTTTGCCAAAGTTTTGATTTGACTTGTTGGCAAGGTACAATCTATAAAGTTACTACTAGTTAGTCATTTCAGATGAGCAACATTTCATCTATAAATAGTCAGATCTCTACATGTGGGAGACTTTTGACTTTGTCAGTAATGAACGTAAAAGATTTAAATAGGCATGAAGACAGTATCAAAAAATTACAAATCCATTCAGTCTGTCAGCTAGTTTATTGAAAAATAATGGACAGATATTTTTTGTTTTTGTTAACAATGAATATTGACAAAGATAAAACGTACCAAAACTCAGGACTTAAACGAACCATGAGGGAAAAATGGGAAATTAAAGCTTTGACACAGAAATCCATATTTTATTGGTAACTTTTAATAGAATGATTGTGTGTAAATCCAGCATAGCTTTAAGTAATTCCTATAAACTTACAAGATGTATCCTGTAGAGGCAGACAGCAACAATGTGTGAACACCAATGAGCTGTTGAGGAGCAGGTGCAGTTGCATGAAGATATTCTTTGGCGGTCAAATGTGACGGCGACGTTGAACTGTGACCGAGGCATACTTAAAACAACCACTGTTGCAGATAAGTGGAAACCTAGGAACATTTCAAAGTTTTGTAAAATTGAATGGAGCAAATACATCAAAACAAAAACCAAACACTACTCTAGCTACTGATGACATTATAAATATGAAAAAATAAACAGGATTCTTCTCCACACAGAGATACTTCATCGTCTAGTTCCCTAATAGAATGAAATCCGTAAATTTCCACATTACGTACCAATTTGTAAGACATCTTTGACTGCTCTATCCCTGAACAAATGTTCCCCTTTCTGGAACTCATCTGCTGAGCCATTGGCAAGGCAGGAGTACAACCTGATGTCATCTTCACTGTCTGGAAAACTCCAGAACGCAATCTGAAGTTGCAGTTGCTCCGGCACCGGTGGATAGACATGTTCAACTAATTCAAACGGTATGTGAGATGCTACGCATTTTGCTGCAAGTTCACTTAGTGTTGAAACTGTCTTTTCTGTAAAGTTTAATATATATTGTTTCTTGTAATTGCTGTAAAAACTTGAATTGAACTTTTTAGTTGATTAACTAAGGATGTTATTCATGAATTATTTCATTTTTGACATTTTTGCAGGTCAGATATAAGGATATGATTACATTTTAAATCTATTTTTCTATGAATGCTATTTTTTAAAGCTTGTTATAAATATTATTTACATTTTAATGATAAACAAAGGACTCACAAATAAATTAAATAATATAATATTAATTAACATGTACATTTAGTAAATATATTTAGACTTATTTGTGTACTTAATACTTTAACAATTTCAAATACAATATTATTATGTTGGTGGGTGTGTTATAAATAGCATACATATGGTCATATTTTTTAGGGTGAAGAAGTCTTATTACACAGCTAATAATATTACATTCATATTTTATTACTAAAATAAATGATATAATAACAACAAAATTTCAGTGAAAGTTAGAAAGTTGTCAAGAACTCAAAACTTTCCATTAACTTGAGATTTGTAGAAATAAGAAAAGGATCAACAGCAATAAAAAAGAATTTGAAACCAAATGTATTATTTACTGCTCAGTTGACTCAAAGGTAAATGACTTCTAGCACCTGTTCTTTGTATCACTAAACACAATGTACATCCAATTAGTACTTAAAGATCATGACATCAAAACTTATTACTGAAAATAAGGGCTAACTAAACATATTTAAACAATTCATGACATAAAATTAACATAATATTGCCTGTAAATGTATGATTCGTGAAGAAATGTAAAACAGTGTCATCATTTTGATAGTTCGAAACAAAGAATCAGCTGTATAGAATTACCTTGAGTATTCTTTTTTGTCGATCGGCTCCCAAACGAGTTCTGAAGATTTGGACGCTTCCATCCTCGCCAATTGTTGCATAGGCTCTCGGGCTCTGAACTCCAGCTACACAGGGAATCTTCTTCGAACCGTTCAGAATCCTCGAAACTAAAATGGTCAGCCTCCTCCCAGTCAAGTAGGGGAGACCCCACGTCGACTGGGGCGGCGACTCGACCCCCTTTGCCATTATTATTTGATGACCCCGCCACGATAATGAGATTTATTGGAAATATCTCTCAATACGATAAGCTGGATCAGTTCAGCGATTTACCACAAGGGGGTATCCACGGTCACTGAATTAACATAACTCTATCGTTTTTTGAAGATTTTATGTCACAAGATAAAAACGTTCAAAAGGAGAATACAATGAAACGAAATACATCACAGAATGTAAAACTTTGTAGTTTGAAATCAAACGATATAATATATAAATCCCATCAGCACAATAACAAATATGGCCGAACAACGTCCCAGTCCCATTTAGTTAGATATAGGTATAGACAACTATATGATATGAAGTACCTATTGCTAAATAATGTAAAATTTTCTACAAGTATATAGTACCTTTAACGATTTCCTCATCAGAAATCGACTAAAATTACAATTTATTAAGTTGTTTTCTATTTCTGTCTCATTTTCTATAGTTATATTAGTAGGATTTACCTATATTTATAAAAAAAACTGAAATAATTCGTAAAACTATTCAAACATTAAGTCATTGAAAATAAATGTAAACCAGCCTTTACGGTTCCTAAGTTTCGATTGGGTTTTGGTAGTTGTGAAATGGTTGTAATGGTGTTTCCACACCGCAGTTACTATTTGTGGAGCAACGTTTCCAAATGTTACTGAGCAACATCCGATAACAAGGGTAGCCCGTGAAATAAAGAAAAGTTACGACACTGATGACAATATTTGTATCGCTTGTTTATTTTTTTGATATTTTTTAATACTTTCTTACCTTTGTATAAATGCTTTTTTACCTATAATTTGTGAATGAGTGATCATTGTAAGCTTTAAAAATTCTAAAATGCTGTTTAGCTTTTGTTAATATTTATATTGTTTTACATTTTTATATACATAATAATGTTGTCCCCCGCAATAAAGATGTACGTGAGAATCGCGGGTGTAATTTTCTGATGTTCCTAAATTTATTGCAGTTATTTGGTACCTTCTGTGTACCTTTACGTACCTCTCCTGAAAATCTGTGTACCTACACAGCCATACAATGATATTTTTGAAAATTAGGTACACCTGCCATCCTGATGTCAGAACCGTGAGTGCACTGCTAACCAGTGACCGTTAGGATGACTCAACCAAACGAAATATGTACAAAAACCAAATTCAAAGTCAAAATAATTTATTTGCAGTAAATGTGGTATAAAAAGTGGTAAAAAAACTTTTAGTGCGATGATACATTTCGCCATAAAAATAGCAAGCAAATATAAAAACACAAAAAATAATACCTGTTTCTAATTTTAATTAACTAGACACGAACTAACAAAATAACAATTATAATTATACCTACGTACTACAAAAGAACTTTTAACATATTAAAGTATTTAAGATATTCTAGACACACTAGACACAAAACAACAAAAATAACAATTATAATTATACTAACATAGTATATACGACAAAAAGAGCGTTTAACATATTAAAGTAATTAAGACATTCTAGACACAAAACAACAAAATAACAATTTATTATAATTATACCTACATAAAGTACACAGTACAGTAGAGTAGACACTAAAAACTGTTTTTATTGTTAAATAAAAAACGAATGAACTATTACAAGCTTTATTAATAAACTGTCATTCAATACTCGTAATTACCATATGAATTTGTAATCTTCCGAAACAGTTTTTTTTTTTTAGAAATTGAAAACTCCATAACGTACTAAGACTACTAAGAGCCATTATTTATGCAAGTCATAACGTTGTAAGCGTATTTTGCTTGCACCTAACTTAAACTTTATACATTACTTATTTTATAAGGTTTTCTTAAAACAATTCACTTTCTCCTGCTAAATACGGCAACATGGTACTAATGTCTTTCTTTTTCTCGGCAGATAAAGGCACTGGTGTTTCCTTCATCTCGCTTTCCAAGCCCTCAAAACTCGCCTTAGTGATTCCAGGTTTAAGCACAGAAGTTGCGATCCATGGAGCGAATTTGCTGTAATTTTTCTTTGTATAAATTACGCCAACGTTTTCAGATGTTACTCGAATCATAGTAGCCGAAGAATCCTGTAGATTTTTGGTGTGTTTTTTTTTGTTTTTATATTTTTCGTATTCAGATACCTACTTTAGACCGCTCTGTTTTATTAATTTTTGTTATAGGTATTTTTCCATTTATCTTTATTTAAAACCCGATTTTTGGGCGATCCCGACTTCGACGCATCTCCTTTATCGAACATTTTGAATAATCTGTCGTATGCAGCTCACAAGGCACTTACAACGTTATGACTTTCTGTTTCGCAATATTAATAGTGGAGCTCGTGTGGCACTTACAACGTTATGGTTTGGCACCCTTCAATTATGCAACAAATTGTTAGCATAACAAAATTTATTCTTTGAATATTCAAACATATCTAATCTGTGTCTTATTCTTCTACCGGAATGCATTGAACATCCATTGACCCTATTTGCAGACGACAGTACCGTGACAATACTTTCTAAAAGTACAACCTACCACTGGCCTGCAAATTGCAAAAAACGTAAGAAAAATAAAAATTTTATGGGTGTAATTTTGTATTCTTACGTCGTCGACGAAATCATGTGGTCAAGCAACGTGTGCCGTAGTCCAGAGTTTTATGCCACCCATGGGCCTTTTGCGGTCTCCACATTTGCGCGTGATTTTTTTTTGGATTTGTGTACTTTTGCGTTAATGAGCGTCAGCTGGACGAATGAGCTGGAACTCGTATCAATTGATCGAGTGCTACCATGCCAAACCCATTTTATCAACCGACTTCCAAAAAGAGGAGGTTATCAATTCATCTGTATGTTTTTTTTTTTGTGTTTGTTACCTCAGAACTTTCGACTGGGTGAACCGATTTTGATGATTCTTTTTTTATTTGAAAGCTGGTGCTTCTCGTTTGGTCCCATTTTAATTTGCTAATCTTCCGAGATATACAATGGAACTCTTTAAAAATAGACGGCAAATCTGCAGTAATTGCTGCAATCGCTTCTATGTTCATTGTTCATGCTACATCGTGACTTAACATCACGCCTGTATACTCTGAGGGGGTACGCAGATGTGTACAATACTCCAAGATTTCGAGAATGTTTGTTGCCTCTGAACTTTCGACTGGGTAAACCGATTTTGATGATTATTTTTTTATTTGAAAGCTGGTGCTTTCGGCGTTGTCCCATTTCAATTTGGTTAAGATCTGACGCTGATCTTCGGATGTATACATGGAACTCTTCAAAAATACACGGCAAAGCTGCAGTAATTGCTGCAATCGCTTGGTTGTTTATTGTTTATGTAACATAGTGACGTAACATCACGCCTGTATGCTCTGAGGGAGTACGCAGAAGTGTACAATACACCCAATACCCAGGATCCTGGAGAAAAGGAGGGAATTCCTTAAATTTTATGGGCACACCAGAAGCGATTTGGGTAGTTTTAGGAAGAGTATGTTCTTGGAGTGATCCCATTTCAATTTGGTAAAGATCTGATGAAGAACTTGGGAAGATAGGCGACGGGAACTCCTCAATAAATGATAGCAAATGTACTGGGATCGATGAAATCTCATGTCTCTCTATTGTTTACACCAGTTCATAACAAAAATTCACGCCGTTAAAGCAAGCACATAATTATGAACCACTAAAAAGTGAAAAATAAAAACTTTTTTGCAAAAAATAAAACCGACTTCACACAAAAAAGTGAAAAATAACTTTAGCTTCAGAAGTCGGTGACAAAAAAACTAGATCAATCAAACAAAGTTCACCTTTTTTCACTTTTTTGTGTGAAGTCGGTTATGGGATCCTAAACACAAAGAACGTGGAGAAAAAACGAAGGTACATAATGCATGCACAGATTAGATATTAGTAGCTAGCTAAATGCATGGATGCGAATGCAGGAACTTATGAATACCAATAATAGAAATGACTGAATAAAAAAAAAAAGAAAATCCAAAATGTCCAGTACAGGACTTATGAAATAAAAGATGAAAGATTCTTTAAAAACACGTAATTGTAGTGAGCCATAGCACATAGCGCTACCTAATTCAGCATCCATTCTCGACGAGCGCGCGAACTAAACTCAATGATTGCCAATGAGGAGGAATATGTAATATGAGATGAGAAGGGCAATCGAAGGAGAAATTGCAATGCTTGTAAAAGGCCGCTAAGTCATAAGTACTACCATACCATAACACCACATTGTACATACACTTGGTTCGCAATAAATGTTTTGACTTTGACTTAAGTTTTTCGCGAAGACTCCGTGTCAAAATTACGGGCTCGAATTTGACGTTGAGCTTAGCGTGAATGTAGAGTCCGCTTTAGAGAGGGCTGTATTTGGCCCGCGTCATTGAAATCATCAATACAACCTCTTACGTTCATTCATTTATACACCAATTTTATAAGACTCTGAAATTAAAAAAAAAAAATCATAAAATTTATAAAATCGACTATTACTTTTTTATCATTTCATGAAATTATATTACTGAACTGAACGCATTATCAATGTTGACAGCCAAAACGACAGCTAAAGTTGAAGATTGTTCTCGACTTTTTGAAAATGCTTTTTTATTATTTTCATCCACTATGTTGCAGATAAAATTAACAGTGTAAAGTCACCGGCTTAGAATTATCTGAATTCTATTCTAACTACCTCTCAATCAGACTGATCTGGATCGTAAATAGAGGTTATACATTAGTTGTAAAATTTAAAAGTCATTGCAAAATAATAGCACAAAATGTTTTGTTGGGGTAATGCGACTCATCATGAATTGTGTATAGAAGGGCCGGATATACTTGATTTGGTAAGTGGTACCCTTTAGTGTTAATTACTCTCTGGCTTCACTTTTTAGAGCGATTTTAGTATCTAGGCAAACCTGAATTTAGTTAGTAATTACTATTTCATATTATTTGCTTCAAAAATCATTGCTTCGATTAAGTCGAATGATAACGGTGTAAACGAAAAATTAATGAGACCTCTGAAAAATTTGATGTTTTAATTTTTCCTGCCTGCATTTTAATATAATACCATATTGTTTACCTATTGTACAAATAGTATTTCACATAAGTACACATTCAATTTATTTTAATTAAATGTATGTATTGCTCTTTTCTTAACAGGTTATAAAACCAACATTATCAAAATGGCGTGAAAGCAACCGTATAAAGGCAGTGGCTGCTGGAGAATTCCACACGATGTACCTCACAAACACCGGCCATTTGTATTCATGTGGAAACAATGAAGTTGGACAATTGGGACGCCACACTGACAATAGAGAAGGAAAAACTCCTGGTATTGTTATATTTTCTTTTATTAAATATTTTCAACTTGTTTGAAAAGGGTGTATTTCCCTTTTTGTTTTACTTCCCCTCTTTCTAGAAAAGTTTGGAAATTTGAGAAAGAAAAGGTACTAATAAGGTTTCTGTAATATTTGATTAGAGAAGTCAAGATCATGTAATGATAAAAGGTTTCTAATTATTGCGCAAGGTGAAAGTTGAGATTAGTACCTATGTGATTAAGTATCAATTACATCACAACAATGTGCACTAATTTTATGATTGTTACAGTAAACCAGTAATATAAACAAACTGTAAAGTGCAGACACTAGTTTACCTCCTTGGTAAACAATTTTTTTTAAAACACTGCCATTTATGTCAGTCTATCTGTTATTCAGATGAGATATGACACAGCATGCATGGCTAAACTCTTCTCAATTATTATTAATTCATTTATCCATACACAGTAATGTTTATACCTTGACTTATAGAAATATAGGGTTGGGGAACAACTAGGAAATGCTTTTATGCAGCTACTATGCTGGATGCTACTTAAATTCACAACATGAATGCTGTTAATTTAGGTTGATTAAATATTTTTTTGTTAGTCTAATTACTACAGGAAAATGTACTGATGCACTATTCACAAATACTATGACATGCTTTTTTGGGTTATCAGCTTATTATCTTATCATCTAAAAATAATGTTATCTTTAAAAACATATCTACAATGTCATGTTTATGTTTGCATACAGATTGTACTCTAAATTTCTGCCTGTCGTTACACTTCATGATAGACAAATTAGAATTAATGAAAAACAAAAATGCATATCCTAATTATGGTTTGCAGTAGCCCTTAGCAGAGGATTAGAAGGAGGGGGGAGGGTGGGGGAGGGAGGCCATTGCCCTACTGTGATACTGACTTATTGAATACAAATAATTATTCTTATTGTTCATTTTTATTTGTATAGCTTAATTTTCAGCACCAGTAGAGACATTCAAAGACTGCACGGTGGCAACTGTTGCTTGTGGTATACAGCATTCAGTTGCTCTGGATGAATGGGGACAGATATTCAGTTGGGGTTCAGACAGCATGGGCCAACTGGGCAGCAATCTGGGCATGCATGCCCAGGAGAAGCCCAAGTTTGTAAAGACCCTTGCAACAAGAAATTTTATTCAAGTGGCATGTGGGGCATATCATTCCATAGCATTGACAAACAGTAAGTAGTATTGCAATTCAATTTAAAATTTAAGATAATTAACATGAGAATATTAATTCATAGGAATATTCACTCAACTCCTATCCAGTCTATTTGGCTGATGCAATAAGTTTCTTTTCTAGACTAAAATCATGCTTCATTTTAAGATGGTGTTTCTATTTATGCATATGTTACTGGCCAAACCCGATTTCAGGACAAACTAGTTGTGCCTAGGCTAAACTGAAACTTGAGTTCGTTCTTGCATCCTAGTCAAGGGTGACTTGGTTGACGAAGCCCCGCTTCGCTCGGGCTTCGGGCTCCTATTTCTAAATGGTTTATAAAAAAATAACCAATGGTATAGCGGGGTCTATCAGCTTGCTTCGCTCGCTCATTCTCACCTAATCTAGCCGTGTCGGGGCGCCCCAAGTCGGTATAGTTTAGCCTAGGCAAAACTAGTTTGTCCTGAAATCGGGTTTGGCCGATAACACATACAAATTTTGTCCTTTCCCAACATATTAATAAAAAAAGACAACTTCAAACCAAATTGAAAATACTGATTTCTAAATTACATTATTTAACCCTATTTTTGTATATGCACTTCAGTGTTTTAAAATTTTAGATGGAGATCTATTTGCTTGGGGTGCAAATAATTTTGGACAGTGTGGATTAGGTACTATGACAAATAAGGAAATACTACCACAACCAATCACCTCACTGCTTGGAGTTCCTATTGCAATGATTGCATGCGGCAGTAACCACACATTTGCCTTATCAAAGTGAGTGTTTTTCGTTCGACTCAATTCATTATTATTTTACAATATTGAGGTCAAATTAAACAAATTCTGTAACTTTTAAACCTATGGAACTAGTTATTATTTATGTAATTCTTTAAAGAACCATAGGAAACTACAATCTAAAATGAAGGAATCAAGAAGTAAATCATAGGTTTTGTTTCAGGTTTACCATTTTCTATATAACCTACCAATTCTCTTGCCCTTATCCCAATTCATTTGGGGTTGGTGCAACAGTCCATCCATCGATTCTTTCTCCTACAATGTCTTCCTCTACTCTTATACCCAATATTACATACCCATCCACATTCATATAACCTAAATAAATAATGTAAATTACCTGAGAGTGCTGTATCTCATTGTGCTACAATTTATACTGGAAACAGCCTTACTTATAATATTATAATGTAACATGAGAAGTAGTTACTTTAACAATTGGTTCCAGAAATGTATTTTTTTTTGTGATATGAAGGACTTCGACTTGACTTGTTTGTTATCATAGTTTTGTTTTGTTATTAATTTTTATTTCATTTTTATCATTGTGGTTAGATAAACATTGGTTAACGTAGTACTCATGCAAAACTGATGTATTCTTCCTAATGACACACAATCGGGAATTTAGTCCTATAGCATAAATTAGGCACAATAGTTAATTTTGTATTGTTTATTTGCAGATCCGGTGCCGTTTTCGGATGGGGTAAAAACACTCATGGCCAGTTAGGACTAAGTGATAGAGAGAATAAATGCTTCCCCTCTCATTTGAAAACTTTGAGAAATGTTAAGGTACAAGTTCATATTATTTAGAACTAAAGTATTCAGTTATTTCAGGAACCTTGTTGTGAATAAGTCATATTTTAAAAACCACAGTTATTTATTTAACAATTTATGTACACACTAGATACAGAAAAGAAGAAAGGAGTAGAAAATAGGTACAAAGGTGATGCTTATTTCTAAAGAAATCTCTTCCAGCATACCTGCGAAAGGAGAGTTGACAAAATGAGAGTTAGACATAGTGAGTTGCGGTGTGTAGTGTGTGTGTGGGTTCTGGGTCTGATTATCTTCTGGGCCATTGATCAGCGTACCTAGTTGTAGGAATCTTGTGGTTTCACTCACTAAATCAGGGAAACTCATGGAAAAGTCAGGTGGTCAGGGAAAGTCAATGATATTAAGGGACTATCTGGAAAGTCAGGGAAAAATTGAGACTACACTATTTGCTTCCCAAATGTCCAAGTGTAAAAGGGGAATAATTAATTCAAGCTCTAGCCCATTGGTTCCCAACACAAAGTCCGTGGACGGCGAAACGGCAAAATGTTCGTGCTCGCTTCGCTCGCTCGGTCTTGGCCCCTTAATAGTGTTTCATTCATAAGCTCTGCCTTTTTGTGGAAAAATCGTCATGGATACTCTTTCGAGAGAATCGGGATTGTGTCGGAATACAGTCCCGATTCTCCCACAAAAAGGCAGACCTTATGAATGAAAAACTGTATACAATTTAAAATTGCCTTTTTTTTTAATTCTAGTGGCTTTGTGTCCACATCGTTTAAACTCAATTATATTTACTACGACCCACGCAAAATCGTCTGTGTCACATAAGAGAGAAAAAGCTCACAAAAGGAACAAATTTTCCCGGTTTTTACAACATTTTTCATTTAAGCTCCACTCCTATTTGTTGTAGCGTGTTATATAGTCTATAACTTTCCTCGATAAACGGACTATCAAACACAAAAAGATTTTTTAAATTCCAACCGGTAGTTCTTAAATTAGCGAGTTCAACCAAACAAACAAACAAACTCTGCAGCTTTATAATATTAGTATAGATAGACTAACTAACTGTTGCAACCAAAGTTCCTCTTCCCTGTAATTATTTACCAATGGTATAACAATAACATTCATTTCAGGTCTGTCATATTGCATGCGGAGAAGACTTTACCGTGTTCCTGACGCTGGATGGCGGTGTGTTCACGTGTGGCACAGGCGAATATGGGCAGACTGGACATGGAACTACGAAGGACGAGCTGGTTCCTAGAAAAGTAACTTTATGCTATAATTTTACATGATACCTTACAGGTCATCTATCACACTGTATATGCACGACATCAGCATCGCTAATCAAAATGAAACTCTGTAACGCACCCTGTCAACGTTGGTTTGAAGCCTGGTTGTCAACGAGCTGATGAGCTTCTAGGCATAATAAACGGTGCTTGTTCCTATCTTTCAGCTGCAACAAAGTAGCAGCAGTAACAATTTAGTGAATATAATATTATCGCTTGTTTTGTCCTAATTAGCTCATAGAGAGCAGGCCTGTGTACAAATTATTCTGATTATATTATTTTCATGCCTTGAACAATTAATGGAAAATTGCAGGTGCCTATTTAATTCTTAGTACCACTTATCGCATACTACATCATGAATTATAATAAATACTAGTCAAAATGAATCATAATTATAGAGAATCCCCGCTTATAGAGTTGTGATTTGCAGGTTATGGAGTTAATGGGCAGTACGGTGACGCAAGTTGCTTGCGGGCGCCGCCATGTGTTGTGTCGGGTCGGTGACCGTGTCCTAGCGTGTGGGTACGGCGCGAGAGGCCAACTTGGATGTCCACATATGGCATTTGCCTTAGTACCCACACCCGTGACCTTTAACTCTACCGAAGATTCGCCGGTAAGCAGTCACTGATTTGGAAAATCACCATCATCATCTTACGTGAAAGACATTCGTTGTTACTTGCGCCCGTTTCTCACAATGTTATACAAAAAAAACCCCTTCTCTTTCTCCGTAATGTGAATGCACATTGAATTTACTTATCCTTCAAGTCCTGATTTTTATCGTGTTATATAATTTGCTAACATGCCCCGAGCCTAAGTCCAGCTTGCTTAACAGAAAGCTGCCCATGTTTTTTATTTGTTGTGTTATCGCCTTCTCGCCGCTACGCCCGTTTGGCTTACCGCATATTAATCGAATAGGCTGTGACATAGTTAATAAATTTTCCATCATGACATTCAATTCTATTGTTTTCAATACAGACTGAAAACCCCGGCCAGAGCAAGGTAAATGAGTATTTTGCTTAGTATTAGGCCGTATTAGATAGTGTTTTCGTTTCTGCACTCCTTCTTTCTTTTAACACTTTTAGTGTAAACTTAGCGCAGTATAAGACCCACCGTTTAACTGAGACGGTACCTGAGGTAGCCGCGCAGTGTGTTCTGGAGGGGGGGGGGGGGGCAGTATTGATTCTCTAGCCCGCGTAGCATACCACCGTAGAAACGTTTCTTCGAAGAAAGAATCGACAAAATGACAAATTTCTTTTGTTCATCTGTCATTTTGTCATTCTTCGTCGACAAAACCCGTTTCTACAACAGTCATGCTACGCGAGCAGGCAGAGAACGACTGATTCAGCTCTCGCAAGAGGTCACTAGAATCCTCTCGCGCCGCGCAACTACCTAAGGTGCCTTCTTTGTTAAGGGGTAGGCCTGCCCAATACGGTTGCTTTCTGAAGACACATACCAGTATTTTGTCTTTGCATTTACTGACCGTATCGAGATAGATATTGATTTACTGTGGTTAGTCTGTTTTAATGTAGGAAGTCATTCCGTAAAGCATTATTATGCTGCTTGCAAATTTTCTTGTTTTATTCTTTTGACTCAACAAAAGTAATAATAAAAAGAGAGGAGTAGTATTAAAAGTTGGACTCTAGACTCATCTCTCTTCAATACGGGTTCGAACCCCTCAAATGGCGAATGTCTAGGGGCTTTCTTACAAATGTTTATGCATATTTATTGTATTTCGATATTTACATCTCCGTATGTTATTCGGAGATGTTGACATCACTCTCATCGTTTATAATAATATAGTAATAGCCTGATATAGGTTATTAACATGAACTATTGTTCTTCAGCAAAAGAAGAAACAGAAAGTCGAGGCCGCGACATCAGTAACTCGAAATAACACCGCGGGCGTTTCCAAAAATAATGTTGAGTCATCTGTATATTTAAAAATTAGTATTATGTTCTATGTGCTGCAATTTATTAAAGATTTTTAGTTGTAGATTTGTTTTGGTCTATTTTGTAGCTAGGCCTTGTTTTTTTTAAGTAATTACTTTATTTTTCTTTTTTTTTGTAGAATGTTTTAAATTATGCATGACTTACTTAAATGTTAATAGGTAAAATGATTAAATTACCTTTTTAACGTGCGTATAACAGAAAGCGGATTATGGATGCGTTGGCGCCTGTTGCATTGAATGCATCCATGATTATTTAAATAAGTCAACGTTACCACACATATCCGCAATCAGGGGGGATCCCGAAAAATAAACAATTCCAGCAACGGGGAAATCTGCATAATTCGAAAGCTTCGGGAGCTCCCCGCGGTGGAAGAAATCTCATTCGTGGGAGATCCCCGGAAAGTCGCGGTTGGTTGACACTTCTAAGACAAAATTAAAATTATGATAACTGTAACACTTGCAATAGGTTTCCTCTAAACATTCCGCCGCATACTACCGTCAATCCGCAATCTTCTAAGCATATGCTGCAAATGCAAGTGAGCCTTAGTCTTTTCCCAACTGTCTTGGGGTTGGCTTCCAGTCTAACCAGATGCAGCTGCATACCAGTATTTTACATGGAGCGACTGCCTATCTGACCTCCACAACCCAGTTAGTACTGGGTAATAAGATAACATAATATGCTGCAATAGATGTGATTTATATCTCGGAAGTTATACAATTTATGGGATTGCAACAAGAGCTATTTTACAATAACAGATATTATTTGCACAGTTCCATAATCCGCTTTCTATCAGCGCGCTTTTTATGTACTTTCTGTTATGTGTCTTATGTCAGTGCATTGATAAAAATATAAGATCAAAGTCATTGCTTTTGCACTGTAATTTATTGTTATGTGATGAATGTAATCATGTTAATTAATTACTGTTTGAAATGTTATTAAGTTATAATACAGGGTGTTTATTTGGGGTCTGAGCTTGTTATAAGAAGGTGATATATCTTAGCATTAACCATAAGAAAAACAATTTATTAATTCGCTTGTTGGTTGGATATAAAATCACCCTATTTTAACTCGCTTACACGCAAATATCCACCTTGTAATCCATCAAATAGAAATAACAAAAGGTATAATATTGTTTGCAGTTTTCACCAGACATCTTCAAGGGTCCTATAAAGGTGTTCGCAGGCGGTGACCACAGTTTCCTTATCATAGACCATGACAAATCTGGTCCGGTTGACTTCCGTATTCAGGATCATACGAAACAAATCGTAACCTTGACTATACCCAAGTTGACAGCTTGTGAAGTTTTTAAAGACTGCGATGTTGTAAATCAGGTGAGATACCTGTTTCTAGAGACGAAATTTCCAAGCAGGATTAGAATTTGAATAGATAGCTTCGGCCCTCCAAGTCGTCTACCTCGACGTAGCATATCCTATCAATCGATAAATATTATATTTAAGGTGAAAGCGTTAGGGTCCCACCAAGTTCATAAGAGTCGATGAACGAATTTTTCACGGTCAAAGTCCTTCTTCGACTCTTATGAACTTGGTGATTTTGATGATTATAATTCTGTAACTTAATACGTCTTACAGTCACGATCGATATGTTTATCAACATTTAAAGAGTTTTCTTAAGATGTATGATTAGTTTCGTAGATTACATCATACATCCAAATATACAAATATAGTGTAGAATAGAATATAATAGAATACTCTTTATTATGTACACCATAAAAATATAAATACAAACATTTTAAACACTTTACAAGGGGTGACACAATGAAAATATCTACTTCCCTATTTATTCTAATTCTGGTTACTGGATTAACCTCTCGTATGCCGTAACTACAGACGCAATTAAAATGTCGGCCCTGCATAAGAAGGGTTAACGAATAAATTACGTAGAATTCGATTTGTAATCGATACAAAAATAACACATTGTTTTCTTATCTTGCAGGATATCCTAGCGTATTTAGAGACGGTATTTGGCTCCCTGGCGTGTATAAACGGTTCGTTCCTAGCACCTAACCATGCTCACTTCGGCTGCAACACTAAGGTGCCTGGGGTCGACCTTAGGAAAGCTGAGGAAGCATTCACGTTAGTTAGCAGATTTGAAAATACCACGATCAAGGAACTTGTGAGTTTAACATTTGTATTTTTAACTAAATATAGTTAGTTTACGATTATACAGGGTGGTCCTGTCCAGATGGATATAAAATATTTTTTAGGTAGTCGGCTTAGGGACCTTTTTGTAGCCGCCAGGAAAAAAAACGCTTTTTAATATTTAATTGGAGTTTACGAAAAATCTGTCGATTTCAAGGAAAGTGATTATTCTTGCATTGATATAAAATTGAATGCACTTCAAATTTGTAGATCAGTCTGTTTTTTTTTTTGAGAGATTGCAATGTCTAAGTAAGAACCTAAAATAAAAAAAAATAGAACTTTTAATTTTAAAAGTAACTAAAAAATCATGAAAACATTAAAAGTGGTGATATTTCTAAAATTAAATAAAAATCATAACTTGTAAACGGGTCACAAGCGCAATTATTTTCGTGGCGGGTTCAAATAGGTCCCTACGCCGACAACCTAAAAAAAAAATTTATATCCATCTGGCCTGGACCACCCTGTATAATAAAGTTCTGCGTTATTGGTCCTGTGCCAGATCTCCCTCCGGTCGCTCTTTCTTCCATCGGATCGGACTATGACAGTGCGGCAAGAAAGAGTGCACATGCAAAATTTGTTTCTTAGTGTGGCACTAGATGGCGGTGTGTGTAATGTCCAGCGATATTTATTTATATTTCTTGTGTCGATAGCTAGTCTTCGCCATGACCGACATACGAGACTTACTATACATTGATATAAGTACCTTTCTACCCTTTTTTCAGATATTCAATCACCTAACAGAGCACATCATAAAGAAGATGAAAGTGTCACCACCTGACGCGGAGGCTCTCAGAATGTTCCTTATCTTACCTCTGTATCACGAGATGCGGAATCCTCGTCGACATGTCGAATTACAGGTATAAGAAGTTTTACTTATTAGTTAATTAATCATATCATGCAATTATTATAAAGGGTGTAAAACACCTCTTCACGAAGCCGAAAGGCACTTGTTCTCCTCATCATTGCGATCATTTTTTTTGTTCTACACCATATCTGGGAACTTTCTAGTACGGAGAAATGGGGGGTCAAAGTTACAACTTTTTGACAATTTTTTTTTAATATAAGTACAAGTTTTTTTTGGAAGATTTTGACTTTTAACACTTCCACGACCCCCGTACTATTCTTTCCACCCATCAACACAAATTTTAAGTGCGTTACATTGAGTTCTACCACAAAACATGATTTATAACCTCAAAAAAAAAAGTTGTTTCCCAGCAATAATTTTTGCGTAAAGTTACTTAGTTAGTACAGAATGCTTGGTTAACGGCTTTGTGATGAGGTGGTTTACACCCTGTATATTCATTAGATGTTCTTTATCAATGCAAGGAAAGGTTTATTCTTCCTACATTTGTTTCCGTAAACGTATGGTAAATTTTTTTTGTAATGCATATGGCTTTCTGTGGTTACAAATATGCAATAAACTTATCATTTCTAATGATGACACTACTGCTATTGATAAAACGATGCCATCACACCTTAACACATTCTACCAATGTGATTAACGGGACTCTCTCTGGTAAATATTAGAAAAGGAAGGATATGCCATCCAAACCATCTGATCTAGTAATAAGGCTACTAAAGTAGCTAAAAAACTAATTTGCAAGATTAACCTTTTGGACGCCATTGTCACATATACGTGACAAGCAAGCGCGTGCCCTGTACCCCAAATGACACAAATATGTGACAAAATAGTAGATGAAATTGTGGCTTCGCGTGCACGCGCGTGGTTTTATGCTCTGGCGGACAAAAGGTTAAACAAAAAGAAAACAACCCAGGTTTTAAAAGCATGTTTTGTTTTCCTTCTAGGGTCCATTCGCTGAGGCGTTCAACAATCTTTCCACCCATCCTCAGAGGATAGTGAATCTATGGTGGGAGGCACAAACACCAGAGTATTTTGAAATGCTAGTCGACATATTCAAAAGTGTTATTGTATACGAACTAATGCAGCCTTCAGTTCGGGCGAACAAGGTACATAAAAATCTTAAAATGTTTGAAAAAAATTGTACTTGAAAGTATCACGGATTTCTTTCTGGTTCCAGAAAATTTACTTTTCACACAGCATAATACAAATACTCAATACTCTGTCGTCACTGAACAAAATAAACTTTACAAATCCAAAGAAACCGAAAATTCCAGCGGAATGCTTTTATATTGAAGACTTGTGCGATCATGTTGATATTGCTACCGATTATATTACCTGGCTTTCGGATCATGCTGTAAGTACTCTTAAAAAACTTAAGTAAGCTTGATATAGTTTATCTATATCCTATTCTCCCGCACCTTTATATAGAAAAAATGTAGTTTTACAACATCCCAGTCCAGTGATACCGCGTGGGGTTACCAAATCGGTGCCACAACAATTGTTTGATTGTTTTTGTTTGCTTCGTGGACACCGAAAGTTGAGTCCACTAATCACAATAGATTAGTCGACTCAACTTTAATTAATATAAAAATTATAAGTATTTTAAATTTTAGCACCTCTCAAATGAAGATAAGAGAGCTTAGACCTGACTTGAGAGTCTTTTAATAATACTGTCCAGTGGCTATCAATCACGCATAAAAATAACATCACGCTTGTATTTCCCGATTGGTTAGGCAGAGGTGTACTTGTAGTGTATGTAGATATCACACTACACGTTGCCTCGGGCGCGCACGTCGCTCGGTTATAAGTACCGGTCCGAGTGGTAAGGCAGTCAGTCCTTGCCAGACTATTGGCGTGCGCCACCGCACTCGACTCAACTAGTGTTTTTAAAGTTTATATTTTACAGTTTACTAAACAATACACCCACATTTCGCCAGTTATGTTTAAGTCCCATATAATACGGTCAATCACGCACCATTTATTTGTAATTCAATGTCTGTGTCTAATAAAAACAATAATGCAAAAAGCAACATTCTAACTCTTTTGCAGTCGGCCCATCCTCACATGTGTAACTACGCGTTCCTATTCGACGTTCAATGCAAATCATTGTTACTAAAAATAGATCAGCAGCTTCAAATGCAGATAGCTATCAGTAGAGCAGCCACACAGATATTCACACGGTTATTCATGGATCCCACGTATGAGTACCAAAGGGACCAGTTCCTTAATCTAACAGTCTCTAGACAACATATAGTAAGAGATACAATGTCACAAATCAGTAATCATGAGACTTCGCAGTTGAAGAAACCGCTTAGAGTAAGTATTTGTCTAGTTTGAGTAAGTTTTCATCGCATTTGTTTCTGTTGGGCTAGTACTGAACACTAACACTACCTAAAGGAGAATGACCAAAGTGGACCAAAATTTGAAAAAAAAAAGAAAAGGTCTGCCCCCAGATTTACTACATAGCTCATTTGAAAGACTGGTTAAAATGCTTAATTTTCTTCTATGGAACTGAAAAAATCTTTCCCACGGAATCATAGATATTAGCTGAAACGTGAACTTGAAAAAAAGTAGCACATTCACTTGCACATTCAAAATTGTTGAATTAGTCTGTAAGGGGGCGTCCATAAACTACGTGAGGTGTTTCTTTAATTTTTTTGTCCCTCCCTCCCCCCCTGGTGAGATGTCGTGAGATTGTATTCAACCCCCTCCCCCATCCCCCAATCTCACGTGAGATTTTTCAAAATCTGAGTTCTTCGTCTGATAGACGTATCTTTTGACGTATGCGTTATAAAAATCTTGGTAGCTCGTTTTAAATGAATAAATATGGTGGTTTGACAGTCAGTAGATGTATATCGTCGAAGTATGAATTAAAATTATTTTCTTTTGAACGAATTAGTGAATGATCTTAATCGTATTACGATATACACTTAAGATTAAACCTTAAGCATGTACAATCTAATGGACCAATATAGTATAATATTGTTTTGTTTCAGTCAGAAATAAAATTGCGTGATATTTGCCGAGACCCCCCCCTCTCTCCAACGTAAGATTACATGAGATTTGACTCGACCCCCTCCCCCCCTTAAACATCTCACGTAATTTATGGACGCCCCCTAACTGTGGGTTAGAATTTGATGCACATTGGCACACATAGTAAGTCCAACATTATAAGTTAACCCACAATGGAGTCAACCCTGGGGGCAGCAGTATTTTTTTTGGACCAGAGCCCATACATTTTTGGTCATTCTCCTTTGCTTTCGCAAGCAGCGTCTACAAAAGTTTTAACATGTTTAATGTATAATAAACCTTATTGGGCAAATAATAACATACACTAAAAGTTTGGCAGTGAGCAAATAAAGACTAAGTCTAATTGTTCAGAAATATAGTCCCCATAATCCATTTTTGGTATAATTCTTGCAAGTCCGTCATGTGAATCTTATCGTTTAACTTCAAAAGGTATAAATTGCAATGAGTGACGTCTAATATTCTTTCAGGTAGAGTTCGTCGGTGAAGAAGCTGAAGATGCTGGTGGGGTTAAAAAAGAGTTTTTCCTTTTGTTACTGAAGGAAATCTTCGACCCTGTATATGGTATGTTCAAGCAATCCGAAGAAACTAATATGATCTGGTTCTCAAATAATCCATTCGAAGACGACGTCATGTACTATTTAATTGGTAAGTCCGAAATTGTATTGCTCGGGTAAACCCGTAAGGTAATATCTCCGAAGACCACTACAACCGCAAACCGCAACGGCAATCGCGGACAGACCGCAGCGACACTAATGTATTCTGTTTAACTATGAAAACGCTTGAAGATATTAACAAATGGACGGATATTGTAGCTATTTTAAAACAAAAATCAGCCGTCCCATACAAAAGTTCAACCCGTATGGGAACAGCTGATTTTTTTTTCGCTGTTTAGGTAATGGTCTGAATCATACCCTGAAATATGACTGAATCCAGGGGCTTAACTACCGCTGTATCAGTCGTATCAATGATACGGGCCCTCGTTACTGATGGGGAATAAAAACTCGAAATTTTCTCACAACCTCAAATATTCTTCTTCACGATAAAAGATAAAATGAAAATATAACTTATCACGGTCCTGAAAGCTCCAATTGTCAGGATGCTATTTTCTTTGCAAAAGTCATCAGTCAATTTTTGACATTAATGATTTTCGCCTCTTGCGGACTTAACCCAAGTGCGGCAAAGGGCCCCCAAAAAAGTTGATACTGAGTCCTACTAACTACGCCACTGTAGTAACAAATCGTGTGGCAACAGGCGGCAACGTCGCCATCTAAGCAAGCGAATAAACTGCTTTGTCGCAGGTTTACACTCAGAATTAATGAATAAATAATAAATAAATATCGCTGGACATTAACACACAGCGCCACCTAGTGCCACACTAAGCAAAGCTTGTGTCGAGAACGCTAGATAGTTGATATACTACATATATACTTTTTTGTTTGTAAATACATACTTATTATACATATAAACATCCATGACTCGGAAACAAATGTCCGTGCTCATTACACAAACATTTGCTCCTACCGGAATTCGAACCCAGGACCCTAAGAACGTAAGGCAGCGTCACTACCACTACGCCAATCGGGTCGTCAGATTCGCCAATCGGGGAGTCAGAGAATTGCACATTAAAGGTTATCAGTACTAATAAAAGTTTAATCTTTTATAATATTTTGATGATTTATACTTACAGGTGCCATCTACGGTCTCGCTATATACAATTCCATTATAATCTACGTCCCGTTTCCGCTGGTTTTATACAAGAAGTTGCTAGAAGAAGCTATCATGTTGGATGACTTGTCTGATCTGTATCCTACTCTTGCTAATAGCCTCAAAAGTTTGCTGGACTATCCGGATGAAGATGTCGAAGATGTAAGCTATGCTAAAATATTGTTGAACTAGCTGATGACCGCGTCTTCGCCCGCGTACAACTTAAATACTAAAATCTTCCTCCAGAACCACTGTATCCATTGGTGAAAAAGCATCAAAATGGTTGCAGAAGTTTTTGCGTTTATCGCGAACAGACAGACAGACGCGGCGGTGGACTTTGTTTTATGTAGTGATAGTGATGATAAAGGACAACGCATACTACGCGGTCATCGTCTCGGCTCAAGTGAGGCGATATTTATCCAGTGCGATGCGTATAATTATGTACATTGACCTATAACCTCCAAATATGATACTCAATCTTGTTTCAAGAGAAAATAAATCTTTTTGGGTTATATTATCTACAAAAATTCCAAACTCATTAATGGCTAGTGCTTATTGTCAACTAATTCTACTTGTTATTTCAACAGGTATTCAGCTTATGCTTTGCAGTAAACACAGAAGTTTTCGGCCAGATACACGTGCACCCCTTGAAAGAAAACGGCGAGAATTTGCCAGTAACACATGAGAACAAACAGGAATATGTTGAGCTTTATGTAGATTTTTTACTCAATAAATCAGTTGAAAATCAGTTCAAAGCTTTCAATCAAGGTTTTCAGAAGGTAAGAATGAGATATTGCAAGTTATAAATAATTAAGGCTAAACACGTGCTGTTGCAATAACTATAAACAACTCTCACTGGTTGGGGATATTTCCGTGGCGATATCTGGAATAAATCGAACATATTCTGCGCGTGTATCAATCATCGCATAAAATAAACATAAGTACAAAAAACAAAACAAACAAGGATACAAAAAAAAAGGTTCCGACGAATTGAGAACCTACATAGTATGTACTAGGCTGTATGCCAAACGGCTGCGCCAAAAAGGTCCATTTATTTTCAGCATTCATGCCAGACAGGTGATGCTGTCTGATGCTGGTCGTAAAATACTCCTCGATGCGACGTAGCCATAGGCATGAAAGTGAAGAGGGAGGGAGGAGGGTTGTGGAGGTCTGAAAAGCAGTCGCTCCAATTTCAATTCTAGTATTCTGCTTCATCTGTTTAGACTGCAAGCCGACCCCAACATAGTTTAGAAAGTCTAGACAGATGATGATTACTCCATGGGATGTTTGCTTATACAGTTATAGTCTAAGATCCCGCTATACAACGACCTTCACCGAGATGCTTATTTAATGAGACGTATTTTTTATGTTATTAAATATGCCAATAAATATATCCTATATGGGTTGCCTAACAAATTTCAGTCCAGAGTATTTTTAATTAATAATTTAAAAACATTTTTTTTTTAAACATTGCACCGGTGTGATTATTAAATAAATTTGATACCAATCGAAAGTTTGAAGCCCATAGAATATGCAAACGTTAGGTTGCCTATTTTTTTCCGGTCACAACCACGGGTTGCCAGGTGTAAACAGGTAAATCTATAGGTACTAGCATTTTGCAACGGTCTGATTATTGAATCAAACTTAGATAAAATGAAAGATTATTTCATAAGGAACACGGTGGTATAGGGTTGCCTGCGAAAAATCAGTCCCGAATTAGGGTTGTCGAATTTTAAATAATAAAATATCGCTGCGAGTGAATGTGTGTGAGAGAGAGGTCCCAGACCAACCATCCCACGCGGTAGAAAAGGACGCAGCGTAGCAGCTGTTTAAAGTCCGCCCATTTAAAGAAGGAGAGTGCGCATGCTATTTGTGCTTGGAAATGAAAAGGATAGCGATAGACTCGAATATGCTATGCATTATTTTGGAGTCATAGATATAGTATTATATAGATGGCGAGAAAGCGTGTCGCTGAAAGGGACAAAAAAAAAGTACTAGTACTAGTAGGAAAAATGTACCCCATAATTAGTGATAAAATTAGAAATAGGTACCTACACAAAGCCTGAAGTTTAGACCGATGAAATCTGTGTCATCGAAAGCGACAGAAAGAAAACCGGGGAAGGGCGAGTCGGAGTCGCACACCGAGGGTTCCGTATAAACTTACCAATGAAAACAGTTCCCGCAAAAATTTTTTTGTGGAACTACAAATTTTCAGTTTTCGGATTTCAGAAATAAAAAACCGATGTGACTTTAATTGATTAAAAAATAAAAAAATAAATAACTATTTCTGTATATTAATAATTAACTACTCCAAAATAATGCACAGCATATACGAGTCTATCGCTATCCTTTTCATTTCCAAGCACAAATAGCATGCGCACTCTCCTTCTTTAAATGGGCGGACTTTAAACAGCTGCTACGCTGCGTCCTTTTCTACCGCGTGGGATGATGGTCTGGGACCTCTCTCTCACACACATTCACTCGCAGCGATATTTTATTATTTAAAATTCGACAACCCTAATTCGGGACTGATTTTTCGCAGGCAACCCTATACCACCGTGTTCCTTATGAAATAATCTTTCATTTTATCTAAGTTTGATTCAATAATCAGACCGTTGCAAAATGCTAGTACCTATAGATTTACCTGTTTACACCTGGCAACCCGTGGTTGTGACCGGAAAAAGATAGGCAACCTAACGTTTGCATATTCTATGGGCTTCAAACTTTCGATTGGTATCAAATTTATTTAATAATCACACCGGTGCAATGTTTAAAAAAAAAATGTTTTTAAAGTATTAATTAAAAATACTCTGGACTGAAATTTGTTAGGCAACCCATATAGGATATATTTATTGGCATATTTAATAACATAAAAAATACGTCTCATTAAATAAGCATCTCGGTGAAGGTCGTTGTATAGCGGGATCCTATACTATTATGTTATAAAGGGTGTAAAACACCTCTTCACGAATACGAAAGGCACTTGTTCTGAGCATTTGTTTGTTCTACTCTATACCTGGGAACCTGGGAGTTACGGAGATATTGGGGGTCAAAGTTGCAAGATTTTGACAAGTTTTTTTTTAAATACCACTTTTTATCGCACGATTTTTACTTTAAATATCTCTACGCCCCCCGTACTATTCAATCCATCCATCCGCACAATGTTTTGAGTGTGTTAAATTGAGTTATATCACAAAACATGATTTATAACCTCAAAAAAAAAAATAGTTGTTTCCCAGCAATATTTTTTGCGTAAAGTTACTTAGTTTGATATACAGAATGCTTGGTTAACGGCTTTGTGATGAGGTGAAATACACCCTGTATAGTGTGTAATAAATTCATAACACTTATTTTTCCACAGGTTTGTGGCGGTAGAATTATCAAGCTATTCAGGTCACACGAAATGATGTCAGTCGTTATGGGCAACGAAGAATATGACTGGGAAGTGTTTGAAAGTAACTGTGAATATAAAAACGGGTATACCGCCACTGATCCACAAGCCAGGTAATATTTTTTAGTCTAAAACGATTACAAAAGTTCCCCCACTGAACGAAAGCCTCACTATTGCTATAGATTATGTTTCTTCCATTTAGATGGCCAGAAGCTATTGTTTTATATTTTTTTTGTTTAATTGCCAGGTGGTTTTGGGAAACGTTTCATGAACTTCCAATTGAAGATAAGAAAAAGTTCCTTTTGTTCTTGACTGGCAGCGATCGGGTTCCGATTCAGGGAATGAGAGATATTAAAGTGAGTACATACATTTCAAATGACTTATGTTTTGGGTAAAAGAAAAAAGAGTGATAAACAAGTTTAACTGGGACTATCGTGTTACTAGGTAGAAGAGGTCATATAGGCAGTCGCTCCTTAATTACGTGCAAAAATGATAGTATAACTACAAGGACATTTATATATTCGTAGTCATATTAGGCCTCAAGTCTGTTATAACAATAGTACCAGAAAATTCTATAATTGATTTCATAAATGTCAAGTTCTGTCAAGTTTTACAATTTTGGTAATCTACTAATATAATCGCGTCATTATGACTTTCCAATGGTCAACCACTGACACTCCATGGAAAGAAATTCCATAGAATGGTAATCTCGTACATATTGACAAATGTGTAAAAATATACACCGTGTCTTTTTAGTCGTCTTACAAAGGCAGTCCAGTTCATGTATCCAATGACTAGTAAACGTTCATAACAAAAAAATAGGTATTTATGAGATTTTAATAATTTAAAAATAAAAATATTATTCATTATTATGACGCAAGGCGTAGTTTTGTCTCGTTGAAAATGGTGATGGAATGATCTGCTCGACTCGTGCCCTAGGTAGATATACTCTACAGTTTGATACGTAAACATTTTTAACAGGGTGTTTCATATTTTTATTGTATTATTTATTTTTCTTCGTACCTATCATCTTAATTACTCAATGATAAATAAAAATCGCGCCTAGAGGTATTTTATGTCGGGTACATTGAGTAGACCGCTTTATAATTTATTTATTATTTTGCTTTTTCCACGGTGTATAAATAAATCAAATCTGGAGAAAACTATTTGTACTAACGGGTTTTATAATAATGCCAATACAACACATTGTCGTATTGGCATTATTATAAAAACACAATTTTATTACGAGACAATTGACCGACCAATGATCAACCATTATGAATTTAGCAGATTACGAAGTTTTAGCAAAATGAGAATTGGATGCGAATGGAATTTTTAAAAGTAGCAGACTTGGGCACCAGGTATGAGAAACCAGTAAGACTATGAGGAAACAGCGGAAATGTCTCGAGCCATATAAAACTTTATAAAGCTGTCTTTAAGATTTTAAATGGTTATTTCTGTTTCATTACAGATTAGAATTCAGGCAGTTGCTGACGACCGGTACTTCCCGGTAGCTCACACATGCTTCAACCTCTTAGATCTTCCGCGTTACAAAACTAAGGAACGGCTCAAGTACCATCTCATCCAAGCTATTCAACAAACACAGGGATTCTCACTCGTTTGATTCTGGAGCATCTAGAATATTGAAATTTAACCATGATGTCGGCTTTATGCATACCAAGTATCAACGTCCACTTGATATTCCGTGTGTATAGAGATTAGCACTTTAGGCTGGGGCTTAGATCATAGTGATGGAAGCCAGACTTTGTTGCATCTAAAATATATCATAAGAAATCGTCCAGCAAAGCGTGCAAGCGTTTATACGTAGGAGTCATTTTAAACAAAGGAACTTTGATTTTGAAAAATCGTTATCGATGTCGTGTGGGTATTTCAATAAAAATTGACGAGCTAAGTTAAATGATGTTCCGTCGAGGTTCCAGTCTGATGTGTGAGAATATATAGCTCATATTTTAGATTGCTATTTATAATAAATTTATAAGTATATGTGGTTTCGTTGCATTGGTTTACAGACAAAGTCCATTAGAATAATTTGATAGTATAATGCAACGAAAATATAATTTTACCAGCGAAATTATATGTTCGTTTCATGAAACAGTGAAATAATATTGGTCTTAAAAATTGTTTGAAGTGAAAGTGACGCATTCTCCGTGCCTTTCCAAGAAAAAATATCCGTATTCCTGATATTTACATATTAATTTATATGTATATATCAATTTATATTTATATATTTTATAATGTATTAAATCAGTTTCTTAATGCTACATTTTATATAGGGGTATGTTTTATTTATTTATTCTGAGATAAAGACAAGTTGCATTTACGTTATTCATGCAAAGCGTAATGTGATAACTGGGAGAAATCTGACAAGACACATTGCAGTACATGTATGACATGGATTGCAATGTGTTGCATATTCCGAGGTAATAATAATTATGATAGCCTGATCACTTGAAGTAGTACAGCAAGCCTAGCACGCACTAGCCTGACTATGTATGTCATAAACTATCGAATCTTGAATTGTCTCGTTTATTTTCTATTTCTCTACCCGTCTAATGAAGTCTAAGTTCTCACACATAACTTTAATTTCTTTTATAACATAATATTGTACTTGACAACTGATTTTAAGGGCTACATTAGGTACTATACTGGCCTAAATTATAACACCGTATTATATACTGCACCCCATAAACATCCCATACAACGGATTCTTTCTATGCAATCCCGAACGCTTTATGAATGTACCATAATGGCATCACCTCGTCCATAAAGATCTACGCTTTGGAATGGGCAACTACAGTACTAACACAAGTTATTATGCCTTTTGGCGTCGTTTTATTTGTTTTTTTTTCTGACATTCTTATGTGCCTGAAATGGACTAATTGAAATAAACGGTCTGAGTTTCCCTCAGATTGGGATGAGTTAGTGAAAATGAGATCAGGTGACGCCAATCCGGTACAATGCTTATTGAGTGAGCTTTGAGCTTCCAATTCAATCGTTCGGATTTGATCTGCTGAAACACAGCTTATCGCAAACTCCAGTTCAAGAAATAATTAAGATAATTATGACATACGAAGTCTTCTGAAATGTATGGGCGTTGAACTACTGTCACGAAAGGGGTAATACTCTGTTGATAAGCAAAGTCTACTCTGTACAAACCAACCCACTCTGGGCCCGCGTAGTGGATTACCACTCCACTCCCTCATAGAGAGGGCGCCTGTGTCCCAGCAGTGGGATTATAGGCTGATGCAAAATAATTTATGTTTTCTCATAAACAGCGCGTGCTAGGGCTGCCCTGGTAACGATCTAGTAACGGTTATTTTCAATAACTTACTAACAAGTAACGGAAGGTTGCTATCTCTGTCTGTTTGTAGCTTACGGATCGTTAAAAACAAAACGTCACTGAAAAGCTTTCTTTGATTTTTCTATGAATCAAGTGAAAGTTAGGCGTGACGCGGGTAGTATATTTCAAGCTAACTTTGTTTATAGAAACACCGATAGCTATGAGACGAAGGTATATTAACTAACAGTTACATGTAAGTAAGTTAAAGAAAACGGCCGTAAGTCTCCAATAGGTGGGGATTGTCTGCCAATTTGAACAGAATACTCTTCGTTCGTTCTCGGCGCTCTCAAAGAGAAGTGTTTGGGGAAAGGCAGTCTTTACCTACCTATTGGTGACTAATGTTACGGTAGAAACACGTAGCCATAATAATTTTGTACATAATTTGGCTACCTCTGTGATATTAAACGTATGCCATTGGTTACATTCGGCGACAATACAACGGCTTTTTGTAATAATAATTGTTACTGTGTTTTGTTATTAATTGTACATGTTGTACATAATAGTACTGTACGTAGCTTGGCTAGACTGCTGATATTATTTTGAAGCATTTATTGAGCACCTCAGTCTAGGTACTCGACGTGGTTTGTACACGATGTATGTAATGTATGATAATATAATATTTTCATACGTAATTATTGTTTTATTTCGTTTAAAACCTTTAATTGTAAACAAAGTCTTGTCAAATTGAAGTATATTAAATAGTTTGCTGGTTTATTGTTTCGTTTGTAAACTTATCTCAATTATATGTTTTTGGTATCTACATATGACTCTAGCCACATCCAACCTCATTTTAGTTTTTTTCACAGTAAAAGCCACTAAGATTTATTTGTATTTTACTAAAATATATTGACTAGCAGGGACGGATTTAATGCGTTGGCTGCCCTATGCCTCGGAAAGATTGCCGCCCCCTAAGTGCTGTAAGGCATGATAAATTAAATAAACTATAGAAATTAAATTAACCTTTGAATAAACTAGTAAGCAAAGATTCAGTTGGATGAGCAACACTTCTAATAATCGTAATCGCCATACATTGTATTTTTTTTTGCGGGATGATATTGTATTGCAATGTATTACGGGGTGGTGTCCGCAACTCCACGTCAAAGCGCGTATTTTGCGTATGGGCTATAATCCACCACGCGGGCCCAGTGCGGGCTGGTAGATGTCACATGTCCTCGATTTTTTTGTTTTAGGTCATGCCGGTTTCCTCACGATGTTTTCCTTCACCGTTTTTGAGAGCAGTGGTGATGAAATAAATTACACAAAGTAATGTGCCTATGGACACTTTAAAAAAAACTACCAAATTTTGCCGCCCTAGGCCCGGGTCTACTGTTGACCAGCCCATCAAATCAGTGGAAATGTTCATGTAGTAGTCATCAATAAAACACCTGATTGGCATTAATTATAATTTATTTAATTTAAAATATAATTACATAAAGAAATACCAAATCAAGGCCATTAAACATTTTATATACAAAATATTCGTATAATCTCTTTTCATGACTAGGTAGGTACGATAAGCTTAGCCAATTGTTAATATTATACTTTGGCGGAAGCGTTGAATTTTTTTATATCCAAAATCATAAACATTTTCTTTACTTCCGTCAACTTGCATTAGTTGAAATTTTCGTTTGATGTTTAAAAAATCTAAAATCAGTTTATGATATTGGTAGTTGAGCATTATTTACAGTTACATTATAAGCAACTTCGAAATTATGTTCGCAATGTATAAAGCCGCTCTTTTACACAGAAAACAATGAGAATCAATAGAAAATGATAAATTTTAAAGCGATTCATGAATGTGAGAAATGACAATGTTATTTTTTTTTTATGATTATATACTTACATTTCTAAATAATGGTTAAAAATAAATTAAACTACAATTAAGTACTGATTGAAATCCAATTCGTACATGCCTCAAGACTTTAATACCTAAAGCCTATACAAGTACTCGAAATCCCGACAATGTCGCTTTTAGCGAATCAATTAGATTGATTGATGTTTACTTTGATGAGATGATATCTACTACTTTTGTTGACGTTACAAAATGTTATACCCCCAATTAATTGGATAAGTAGACACTAGACACTTGACATGAGTAATGCCAACAAAATTAATGAATACGAATTTGAACTTCTTGACAGAAAATTCACATACGAGTTGAAGATTGATGTCAGACTAATTTTCCTTTTATATGAGGGATATGTTAGTTACTAAGATCTAATTTAGTATGAAGATCGGCCTGAGTTGTCATCATAGTGTTGTGTGCCGGGGGGCGCGCGGTATCCAGGGTAGTTGTGGTTCAGGGCATTCTGCGCGAAGAAGGTCCCATAGTCCTTCTTTACCTGGAATTAGAGTACAAAATTGCATCATTAATTTTGTACACAGTAATCTGAAACTCTAAAGCTGGGTATCGTTTTGAGGCAGCCTCGGGTCGAGAGCCAAATCTTGTAGGTAAATGGCCATGCTCAAAGACGCCTCGACTCGCGGCACGGTCTCCATTAGATCTTCCTCGAGCCGAGGCAGCCGCTCGCCCCGAGGCTGCCTCGAATGGATATCCAGCTATAGAATCCTTTATGAGGCTAACGAACTTACTCCAATTCGATAATGAGTGCATTTTTTTTAAATTGTGTGCTCTTTGTATATTTTTTGTCTACAAACAGTGAAGAACAGGAATTAATAACACTTAAAAGTTCCTTGTTTTTCTTACGTATTTGTAAGAAGCATAAGGTTCAATTTACGGTGATTTATTTATTGTTTGTGATAGTAATCAGACACATCGTTATCTACCCATACATTGTAAACATCTATGTAGGTTCTAAAAAAATAGGTAGATAGATATTAAATATTTCATATCTAAAATTCTAAATTACAACACTATCATAGTAGGATCTTATTCTAATCATGCATCGTCAATACTAAATTCATCTAAATTGCAAAGCTTTGCAGAGATAGAAGAGAATGAATGCCTGTGTAAAATAATGATTTTAGTCCATTACATGAATGTTTGATGGGATCGGTGTACGACTCTCAAGCTATTGCAATATCGAATGTGTAGAAAAAAAAAACACTTTCCAAAATTAACCCGTTTATTGCCCGTGGTACCTACCACCAGCGGCACCACGGGTAAAAAAAAACCCGTAGTACGAAGCGATCCAGATTGGTACCACGGGAAGTTTTTATACCCGTGTTAACACTGGGATTGGTACACAAGAATTCACAAGATCAACAATCATAATCTCATAATTAAAAATATCAACACGAAGTGCGAAGACGGCTACCAATAGGCCACCGGCCACGGCACCAAAAGACTTCAAAACTATCCTATTTTTCAAGCTGGAATCAACCGTGATGTGTGTGGAGCGATATTCGTCCCGCAATAATACAAAAACAATAGACTCAGTTCAGTGCAGTTAATGAGTGAAATGACAAGTGTTGGTGAAACTTCAGGCGGTTGCCACGCGGTGGTGTCGTGGCATTGCCTGCACAACAGGGCAAAGAAAACATCGTGACGCGTGAGTAACTATTCCTTATTGTTACCTTTTGCCATCTTATTTACTAATTTACCCACTCAGCCACCCTATATGTATATAGGCGATACCTAAACACGTGATTGTAGGTACTCACAATCACAAACAACTGAAATCGCGAAACAAGCATGGCTGTCGTCCAATTTAAATTTTAGCATACGCGGGATAGTTCTTGCCAGTAAATCGAAAACAGCACATAAAACCATTATTTTTAAAAAATATTTTTAAGCTCTCAGAATTAGGTCAAGTGATTAAAAAATCATTTGGGGTGTCAGGTATAGACCACCACGCGGAAAACATAATAGTTAGCTAGCCAGTTGGTCAATTTATCACTGAAACAACAGCTTTTCACAGTTCACTATTGTTATTTCTTACTCAATGCTGCCTAAAAAAAAAAATCCCCAAAACAGCTTACCCAATTTGCCAATTCTCAAACAAACCATTGCAAGAGTCGTACACCTACATAAGGATAGATATTGCAAAGCCTACTAAACGCGAGTTAGGTGCTCGCGACTAACAGTACTAGGTTTGCTCTTCACCAAGTGCCGAGATCTGTTAATGGAAAGTTTGTCCAAACATATAGTAGCACTAGTGACGCAAACTGCACTTACACCTTCGGTATCAAAGTCCGGGTACGTACGGACTGGGGAACAGATCGACGCCTACACGTCGTTCATTGCAACCAATTCGGCAAGCGAATATTGGCGCAGCTAAAACAGACAACGGTAGCTTTCAACACTATGCACTTCAGTCCATAAATTCTCCAAGTTATGTTGTAAGAAACAATTTTTGACGTCACAAGAAACTTTCAGGATTGAATAGAATGACGATGTTTATACAATGTAACTTTAGAGAATTAACTCCGAGGTGAAGAAGTTGCCGATATTATATTTCGCCGTTTGAAAATTTGAAATTGAATTAGTTATAGTTGTGCGCCCGAGTAGGTACAGATTTAGAAAATTGTGTCGTTTAGGTTTTACTTTTAAACTAGAAGTTATAGAAAAACTAGGTAATAGTTTGTGTGGTAGGCGTTGTAATATTTTAAGTGACAAATATTTATACAGGGTGTTAAAAGTTAAAAAACAAAAATAAAACTGAAATATTTACATAAATAGGTATTGAGTTTAGATACCAATAGTTGAATAGAATTAGTCAATTTTATTAAAACGTAAAAATAAGTCAAGTTGAAAACAAAATGTTGACCGAAACAAGTTATTTAAAAGTGTGGAAAATATAGAATTTTGTCCAAAACTACAAGTTAATAGATATAAATGTCAGTGGAATGCAAAATATAATACTTTTGATGCTTATAATACAGCATGCGGGCTTGTTACATTTTAGCTTTTATTTATAGTTTAGTGATTATATTTAAAGGCAGCTCACACCATGATCTTCAAGGATTTCTCTCCTGAAATCTTAGATGGAATAGGATTTAAATAAAATATACATAGATATTTGGACAGCCATCAAAATTGGGTAACTTGAGAACCATAGAGCTAATCACCAAAATGGCAATAGAATAATAAAATTTTGGATCTCAGTCCTATTGTGAACTTTCGCCGTAAAAAAATAGAATCTCATAATAATACTGGCCTTTATGAAATTCTTAAGTTAACCCTATTTTTATCTCCGGTGGATAAAAAGTGTCTAGTTAAAAACGTTACCTTGCGCGGCCTGCACGCTGGGCCCCTTGCCAACTGCCTCCTGGCTTCGTTCTCCGCGGCAACCGCTTCCTTCACCGACTGAGGTGGCCACTTCTGGTCCCCACGCATGTTGACGCCTCCTGCGGAATCGTAATCACCCGTACCAGCTGTTAATATACTTATTTTCCGTCCTCATCTTAAATGTCTACAGCCTAAGAACGACCTGGTACTTAGTTTAATTTCATTGTCATCATCTGTTATACACACTTTTTACATTCTTCATTTTTATTAATAATAATAATATTATTAATGTCTGAACTATTGCGCTTAACAAAGACGCAATTAATGTGTTATCACAGCTGAAAATGCTCTTCACCTGTTTAATGTTACAGAAAAATTGCCAAAATACCAACGGTTGGCAAACATGTTGGTAATGGCAGTGTTGTCATTTAGTTCACAAGTCGCAACTGCTACTGTCGATCCACTTGGCATAATCCTTTAGTCAACCTTTCACGACAATGTTATTGTTTTATTTATAACCTAAAATGCGGAATGAAGTTGGCTTCTGTGTCGAGTCGTTGTGCTGTTGAGCGCGCGACACCCCTAGAGTATTTGTGCCGAGACGTCGACGCATTTAGGGTTAGTTAGGCATCCATAAGCTCGAGTCTGTGAGTTTAGCTTAGCTTTTAGACTAGCAGCAGAGCGACAGAGGATTACTAAGTTCCCTGTTGTCTCCGCGCTAACTTGCTTACCTTTTACCAGCTATATCGCATCCTTGTTCGTGTTTGTAGAAAATCAGACCTAAAGCTATAACTAAGCTAAATTATTTGAAATTCAAAAGTTTGTTTGTTCACACACCACTGCTTTCGAAAGAGAGTGGAGGAAAAGATGACGTGACGTCTGACAGGCGAAAATGGAAGAAGAAAACGTGTTGCTCTAACAAATACCTCAAATAGAATGGGACAATGGCAGGAATATGATGACGCCTTTTAACCATGTACCTACATTAATTTAATGATCGATACACGTGTTGTATGCTTCAGAAACCGAGAAGTGCGACAACACTCTTAAGTGTGTACAAGGTATTATTGTTACATAAGAGCAAGAGCAACGTGTGACAATCTTAGAGCAATATAGAAAACAATAAGAACCGTAACTGCGCATATTGTAAAAGTTTTAACGTGCTGTGTACTTTTCTAAAGCGACATCGAGGCATAAAAAAGCCATCCTATAAACAATACATGTGGAACTCGACATATTTATTATGTTTGCGAAGTCGTCTTCAAAGTACTTACGCATTTACTTTATGCGCCTTGATATTGCCATTGAGTTAAATAAAATGTTCCCAGTTCTCACCAGTCTGTTATAAAACATAATTCGCTCCAATGTTTCAACGAGCAAGACTTTCATTTTAACACAAATAAACGCGTTTCTCGTAATAAATTTTACTAAAAGAACAAGGAAATAAACTACCACCTACTCTTTTTGAGTTATTGTGTCTGCGAAGAAAAGTTTTTTTATTAAAATGAATCTTGAAATCATGCTTTCTGCAACTAAATTTCTAGATAGGTACCTTGAAATGAAGCTGTGGCGGGTTGACTAGCGAAAACCGGTGGTGGTTTCTGATGTACTGGCTGCTGCTGACGAAGAGTAATCGTCGATGGTGGGGGCTCGAAGTTCTTCTGTGGGGCCTCGTACGAGGGCTCCGAGTACGAGGGGGAGTACTGCGGCTGAGGGGGGTACTGCTGCTGCTGCTGCGGTGACAGCTGTGACTGCAACGGGTAACCCGGCTGCGATCCTTGAATCTGCACAGTATAACAATACTGATGTAGCACGTGGAGAAGGAGATCAAACATCCTTGTTAATCAGATACAGAGTAGATTATCACAATCGTGTACTACACAATGTGTACAAATGAAAACTAAACAACACTGCATTTCCACTTTGCAATCAAATCAATTTGGATTAATGTCTTTATTAATTTTTATGAAGATGTTTGCAAAGTTGCCACTACATGTTCTAAAAAGATCACTCTGTTTTAATCGTAGAATCAATTAGAAAGTGGTTTCTAACAGACAAAGGCATAGCGTTCGTTATACAATAGCGATCTGCACAAACATAAGTACTTACCATGAGAGTATTAGTAAAATGAAAACGTGCAAGTCAGTAAGTAATGAAACTAAATTCTAATCGACGACGTTGACGTTCCAACCATTGTGTCCTAATACCTGAGGGGAAAGAGGGGCTGGTACTGGTGCCCAGCGGCTTTGTCCCGGGCGATAGGGCTGCGGCGCGATGCCTGGAGACGGCGGGCCTGGTCGATAGGAGGCGGGGGACGCTACGCCAGGACCAACGGGGATCAGCTTACTCAGTCCTGTGGGCTCCTGTCGCCGGCCCTCACAGTATGAAGGATCCGACTCGGGAGCTTGGTACTGAGGCTGAGGGGATTGGGGCTGGTATTGGGGCTGTTGTTGGTATTGGGGTTGCTGTTGGTATTGGGGTTGCTGTTGGTATTGGGGTTGTTGCTGGTATTGGGGTTGTTGCTGGTATTGGGGCTGTTGTTGGTACTGAGGCTGTTGTTGGTACTGGGGTTGTTGTTGGTACTGAGGCTGTTGTTGGGACTGGGGCTGAGGAGAGGCGGGGGACTGCTGCGCGTTGTTGTAGTACGCAGGAGTCTGTTGCTGTTGGGATTTATAATGTAGCTTATAATACATATCGTAATATTTGTAATAGCTTGGTTTTGCATGCAATTATTGTTGCTCCGTCACCGTAAAGCGTTTACTATGTGCAGCTGTGATGTCATTTGCATCTAAATCAACCCCTATATACATAATATAATTTGTTTGTATCTGTGTGGCAGTAATTATAATGTAAGTGTTAATTACCTGTTGTGGTTGATGATATCCGTTCGTTTCGGGCACCGGTGGCCACACTACTTTCTTCTGGCCTGTAACAATGCAATTACTTCGTAAAACAGTGTGTTACATAAAATTGGCTGCTCGTATCGTGCCAGATATAACTTTCGATTTTGCGACATGCTTTTAAAAATACGTGTTTCTTGGAAAATATGTGTAATCAGGGCATACGATCTCAATCGTCGGGTGATATGATCTTGGAGACCATGAGACTTTCAGTGTTGAACGTATCGCTTATTATGACACATCTCTCTTTAAATTAGCGCGGCCCACCAACCAGTTGGAAGTGCGCCAGACCATCGAAAAAACAAATTTCTAGGATATAAGTTCGTTTTATTGTAGGCGAACACAGATTTATGATTCAACCTGTGTGTTAACCTACCTATTCCTGGAGTTTCAAGCAGATTGTTTGAGAATGAGATGCTCGATGAAAGACATGTTAGTGCTATCTAAATGCTGGTTTATATTTCTGTGTCTGAAAAATGCGTGGGACAGGAATACCTTAGTTACGGTAAGCAGATGCTGAATAAGAAATTCCAGAGAACAAATTAAACTAGAACTCGGCCTTGCATTTTGTCCAAGCATATAAAATAGTTTGTTTCATTTAAGTAGGCACTTACAACCCACGGCAATGTCACAGACTCACAATGTCAGTAGGTCTATTTCTTCCAAGATTATTTGAATATACCGAGTCAGATTTCATGGAATCTGAAATAGAGTCTATGACAAAGATATTCTAGGTCACAGAAGTAAAGGTGAACCTTTCGGGAAGAATCGATTAGTTTAGTTGGTCCACTTTAATCGATTGTTCGTAAAGTACCTATCTACTGTCTTTCTCCCAGAGGGAGACGGAGAGAGGAAGAGGGCACAAGTGTAGGGATAGCAGCAACCAAAAAGGCCGAATGATGAATAACCAATAGTACATTGTAGGAAAGATATTGGATGTATAAAGCCATAAAGCGGAACAGAATAACAGCTCAAAAGTGGAGGATGCAATGAAGAAAAGTATAAAGTACGAACCTGTTGATCACGATACACTTTGATAAGTAATAACTGAATCATAAACCGATTTTGTATAAACTTTCGGCGTGTTTCGGGTTTCACTTTCTCAAGGTCTGATCGGAAGTAAGGACTTGAAGATTACTTAAGAACCACATAGTATATTTCTGTCGATGAAAGTTGGTGTTCCTAACGTTACCTAACAATGTTCACAACAACGAACCTCGATGTATAGGGAACCTATTGAGATTCAATTTAGTCCGTATTAAGGAAACCTCGAACTATGTTCAACTGTGTGGAACCAACTTGGCTAAAGTTTTGCTTACTTATACTTTAAAATGTGGTGTGGGGCTTACTTAATTAGATACTAGAATTGATTATTATTGTCACATTCACACTAAATAACAACATGTTAAAACGACGAACTGGGCAATTTTTTTTTAAAAAAGTGCACTTCTACTGTGAACTACTGCATTTAAATTTAAATTTAAATAAAGAAGAAAAATAAATGAGGACATGAAAAAAACAAAACAAGTAGGTAGCTTAACAAACTAAAAAAAGTTGATAAATGAAACAGGAACTCACGATTAAATTAATCGATTTGTTTAGTACAAGAGTCGCGCCAACCGTCGACCGGTGTGCACTACGTTTGACTAGCTGACTTGCTGGCTAGCCAGCAGGTGCGACGAGCACAAATATCTACCGCATATTATATTTTGAGAACGCACATTTTTAGGACACCCATTCGCTAACTCTTTTACGCTCGTTCATACCCACCACCAGAGAAATGAACACACCTACTTAAAACCTACGACCTAGGCACCCCACCTGAACGTACCTATAATAATAATTTATTGCTGTTGAAATAGAAGCATAAAACCATTTCCATTAGCTACGTACCCACTACAATGAGATCGTAAATCCTAACGAAATGGCAAGACGGAAAATATATTTCACCTGTTGCGAAACTTGCATACCAACGGGAATGATGTAGGTGCATCATATTTTAATGTTATAAACGATTTTCCTGGAACTTAATATGATGGAAATTGGTACCTAGGCAATTAGTTTAGCAATCTGATCCGTCTGGGCTTATGGGACGTGGTCGCAATTACCTCATGCATTGGGCCATGAGTTGCACATAAATTACAAACGGTCCACTTCACCAATGGTCGCTGACGGCCACTTGCAAGTTATTGGCTTGTTTAAACGATTTAAGTGGACTTCAGCATCTCTAGACCAGTTTGATGGGAAGAACCAAGAAATAAATAGTGATTAGATGTCAGTCAGAGTCAAGTCGTAAGTTGTCTACGTGTGTATCGCATGCGTATGTTTACCTCAACTCAGCCGAAATGAATGATTATACAACACACTGAGAGAACTCTTGCAATAAAATGATCACTTAGATATTACCTAGTATACAGTCTTCAAAGTTTTGTATGATAATCTCGATGTCAAAGTCAACTGTGGCAAACATATTGCCAATAACAAATGAAGACTACATATAAAAAAAAAACTGCTCCCAGAATAGTGCACACCTGGAGAAAACGTATGATACGTATGAACTAAGATACTTGCGTCGTTTGCAACTTTTCGCACCTGCTTTAAAATTAGAATCTGATTCATGAACCTACTGTGATGAACAGTCGTAGAAATAGTCTATTCGTGACGTCAAAGAACACTTTTATAGATTTTAATCCTGGAATCAAAGTCGATATTTGATAATAAACACCAAAAAGCATGCATTCTAAGTAAACTTTTATATTCTTGCGGCTGCTGATCTTATAGTTTTTAGATGCGGTTGAATGAACGATCAAAGAATTAGTTCTTGGAATAACACATTTTATGCATTGTAATTATATGTTTCCGTTCTCTATTAACATCATAAACTAGAGAAAAGTACTTCGAGTATTTATAACGGCTTGTGCAAACATCGTCTTCGGGAATACGGCCACAATTATTATAATTACTCGTGGGCTCAACGCAAAGCATTATTTTTTACTTCTTCATGCTGCACAGGCACACAGGCAGTTACAGTTCATTTCTTGGAACTCAACTATATCTTTGTGTCAGTTGCAGATAACTAGTTTCTATTACGGAGCCTTATTTTTACTTAGTAAGAAATAAATTGTGTCAACTCAAAGCAATCGATCTTTTAACAAGTTCCATTGAAACTCGTATAAAATGTACTTGTTTTTCTTTCTGAGATTTAGAAACAACAAAACATCCTTGTTTAACTTTACGGGTAGGTACGAAACAGATAGGTATAAACCACTTTAACGCTTTCTGCATATCTCCTTACGTTTGTTTTCGTTCACAAAACGGTGCTTATAACAAAACAATCTAATTTTAGGCACTTGAACAACTTTCGCACTAGATTAAACAATGAGCACTTTACCAACAAACACTGTTTCAGCCATATCTTCTGTTGGCGTTCTTCCCTTGTCGACTGCGGACGACTAACAGGAACAACAGGTAAAAGCACATTATGCGAAGCTTCCAAGCCTTGCCAAATACTTTCTACTAATGAACGTTTTTCGTCATTAGTGGGTGGTTTTTGTCAAAACAGTGACGAGCAAAACGACGGATGGATGGAACCGAACGTTAGGACGTTACACTCATCCACAATGTTTCATTCATTATATTGAAATCAATGAATCACCGGCATGTCTCAGCTTCATATATCGTCTGGTAGCTTAGGGTTTCCTGTTGAACCAGTTAGTTGTCTGTGTAATATTAGCAAGTGTAGCGACTTCTTCGTGCGTGCGAGTTCTACTCTAGTAAGGCAAACGCCCTGAATGCAACACGACACATAATGATGTTAATCACAAATATCGATGGATACACGATTGAATCCTCGTCATAAAACGTTAAGACCACGTTCTGAGCATAGCATAAAATATATGAATCCTCAATTCTTAGTTTTGCAATGACTCTACGTATGGTGTTGATTGATCGACGAATTAATGAGCTCTTGCTGTATATGGATTATGTACAAGACTTGCACAGTCAAAGCGATCTATTCTACCAGGCTGTGCTGGTACCTTTGGTAGACCTCATGAACTCTGAGTAAATATTCCCTGTAGCGTTGAGCTGGCCATCCCAGCTGCGAGCTGATCGCATTCTTGATCGTTCCGGGGGCCAATAGCGGTCAAATGGATGGCGCATGTAAACCATGTTCTCCTTGATCGCACGGACTTGGGTCGGGTCTAACTCTGATAAAGCAGGGGAAAGTATTAGTGGATTAGTCAGCTTACACAGTTTCGGTGTATCAGAACTGTGTGGGAGATTTAGCGGAGATATTCCGAATGTCTGTTTGATCCAGGCATGCTTGTACATGTTTATCGTTTTCTGAAAATAGAAGAGTGAAATGCGCTTGCACGTAACGCGAAATTCTTGAGTGGCAATCAGGAATTTCGACGGAATTGACGAGCTTCTCTCCTAAAATATGTTCCTTTTCAAATTAGGGAAAGCCAATTGAAGTAGGACCGCTTTCTTTTCTAGACTTAGTAATAAACTATATTTGATCTAGGTATAGCATGAATAGAAATGCTCAGGAAAATAGAGAAAAGCATCAGGTGTGGCTACGAGAGCTTAATAGATTCAACGAAGCACCTAGCTTGGCTCCTTCCTTGTTGAAGTACGAATGAAATGTTCTAATTTATTAATCTTGTCTGTTTTAATATTTTTGTCATGTCTGTATACTTCGTACAAGCAAGCAACTATGTACAACTGCAGCTTTATCTTTTTTTCAAAGAAAGTATTTTTGTGCTGAAAAAACTAAATATGATCAAGTCATTGGTTTTTTTCTAGGACAATGGCATCAAAATGCTCATTATCTAATACAAAGCGAGTACTTTCCTGTAACCTAACTCTGTCATAATATTGTACATTGATGACTTAGTTTGACTGGGGGTTAGTAGAAATTTCAGTAAAGGCAGTGTACTCACTAGGGCGTCCCCTACGGTTGCGTTCTTCCTCCTCCAGCATGCGCAGAACGGCAGAGTTTGCCAAGTTCGCGGGCTTGTCTGTGGTCGGGTCGCTGAAGTCAATCCTGTTGAAAAAATCCAAGATTTAAAAATTGAAAAGAGAACGTCACTTTATAGAAGTAAGTCTGGTAGAAGGAACAAAATGGCCATGATGATTTAAACGAAGTATAGTTTTTCTACAAAATCAGTTTTTTTTAAATAAATCTGAAGGGGGCACAAAGATGAACTTCCATTTAACCATCCAAAAATGTTGTTCTCGTTTATGCTCATAGTTGTAGAGTTAAATAGAAAGTCCTTATCACTTATTTGTTCAATTGTCTAATTACGGTATGAAGTTTGTTCATGTTTATACAGTCTGTTTATTGTAGTCCATGCTTGTATGTTCTTTTTGTTTCTTATAGGGTGTAAAAAAACTTAACGAAGCCGAAGTCACTTGTTCCCCCCGTCATATATGCTATTTTTTGTTCTAGACCATTTCAGGGATTCTTCTAGTTAGGGAGATATTGGTTGTCAAAGTTCCAACTTTTTCACACACTATTCAATCCATCTACCCGCACAATGTTTATTGAGTGCGTTTTACCTAAAAAAAACTCCCCAAAAAAAAGTTATTTCCCCGCAATAGTTTTGCGTTGGGTTACTTAAGTTTTATGTACATAATGCTTGGTTAACAGGTACGTGAAGAGTGTGTTAGTGTGTACACCCTGTATAGTGAACTTTCCACAAATCTTTTAATTATCTGTCATGATTTTATAGAGTCATTTCGTCAGGGTAATGTCTTAATTATTTTGATTTCATAACAAGTTAATTATCTATCATTGTCTCATCATATTATAATCCCCTTATATCATGAAATGTATTAGGTGTGACAGAGGTCTAAGATTTTTTAATTAATAATTGGTTTAATGCCAGAAGATTAACTCAAATTACTCGCGTCGGTAATTACTGTTGTACGCAGTATTTTATTATGTGTTTTGGTTTGTAGATTTGAGCAGGTGAAAAATATAGTCATCAAATCTTACAAACTAAGATAAACTTTTAATAATTATGAATTAGTTTAATTACTTTCGATATCGCTTAATACAAATATTATAAAGCTGGAGAGTTTGTTTGTTTGTTTGTTTGAATGCGCTAATCTCAGGAACGCCTGGTTTATAATTGAAAAAAAAAATCGAAGAAATCGTGGAAAGTTATGTATAGACTATTTAACATCACGCTACGGGCCATCAGGAACGGTGTACAAATGAAAAATGTTGTAAAAACGGAGAAAAATGTACTCCTTTTGTGAGCTTTTTCCCTCATAAGTGACGCAGACAAAGTTGCGTGGATCAGCTAGTAAATAATAAAAATAAAAAAAAACATAAGAATATCTTACTGGAATTACTTATGATGAGCATATGTTATTTCAGTCCGGACAACTCGAGGATAGATTATAAAACAACAGCAAACTACCTGTACATATTTAAAGTTTATTTTGCGCTTCAAATTCTAGTTGACAGGCGTTTTTTATTTATTTAATGGTGTGAAAATGTTAGCTACGAAAATAATTATATAGCTGCGGGAATATTTTTATGATAAAATATTAAGATGTTTGGACGTCATAGATCGTTGTAACCAACGATTTCCGGCACACATATTTTTATTTGTGAACGTTTGAGTGATAACCGTGTAGCAATGTGGCAATAACAAGGCCTACCAAGCGTGGGACCTGTCTATTGAAAAAAAAGCGGCCAGCGGCCTTACAGGCTAGTAATCTTCTTTCAACTATTGTAAATGGAAAAGGGTTATTATCAATATATTTGCAATTTCATCCAAATCCTTTCATTAGTTTCTGCGTGAAAAATAAACAAAAATCGATTTTTACAGACTTTTACATTCATAAAAGTCGTAAGAAGATTGCTAGCCTGCATACCTAACTGTTTTGCTGACTGTACTTGCGATGCTGATAATACATTTTTTTCAATACATTTCCTCGAAAACTGGTTCTTTTCGCACTACGATTAGGTTCAAAATGCAAGTGTATTTCAAACACGTGCGTTTTTCATGTTTTTTCTACACATGTGCAGAAAGCAAAATTGCCACGGATAACTATACTTATACTGATTCCAAACTGGTCGAATTATATATTAACATATTATGTCTTTGTACAGTGCCGACCAAAAGTCGATAGGCAATCTCACAAAGCAATAGCTTGACGTTTAGTTTGACTTACGACCTTCTACTTTCAACAAAATAGATATTGTCAGCAACTAGTTGTAGTTCATAATTTCAATGCCAATATCTAAGACATGATGGCCTAGCGGTTGGGCCCGTCCAGAATTAAGAGTGAATCAGTAAGCCGTGAGTTCAAATCCCGCACAGTTACTTTTAGACTTTTTGTAAGTTTTTACTCTACAGAAATATTATATTCTTTAACTTGTTTGCTTTGTTCACACATTTCGTAAAGTTAGGGAGGTAGATAGAAAAATAAGTCAAGAATTTTGTTAGATTTCTGTGAGGTAGACATGAGTTTTTAAATGAATATTTTAACTTGATCGGAATGAACTTTGTCGTTTGGTTGTTGTCATACATAATACACAATATAATGTGGTAGTTGATGATCAGTGACGTGTGGTTTAATAGATAGCGATATTGTTGTTGGTGTGATTCTTAAAATGCGGGCAAATATTAATATTAAGGCGAGGGCGACTATTATCGCGAATTATCCGCGCTTCATAAAAGTGGCCTTAATAGAACTGAATGTGAGTATTATAATTATTTATGAATTGTAACTTAAACATTAAAAATTAAAAACGAATGGGTATTATAAATTGTTCATTTATTTGGTGACCTGTGGTTTACTTAATGCGTTGTTTTTTTTTCAAACTATCATGTAAGATAAATAATTAGTGTTTATTATTGGATTTATAAATGCAGAGTGAATGAAGTCACTTTAGTATTTATTACAGCTGCCTAACATAATTTTTTTTGTTTAGAGAAATGCAGTAAGTCTCTGGATCAAAAGGTATGAGGAAGAAGGGAGCCTTGCAAGTAGACAGCGAAGTGGAAGGTCGTCGCTTATTAGCGAAGCGCAGCGACAACATATCGTGGGCGAGTATGAAACCAATGGTTTCACACCTACGACACACTCGGAGTCACCGCAAACTGTTCGCCGTGCCGTCCACGCTGAAGGCTTGCATCACAGAAGATCAGCTAAAATGCCCTTCTTGACAGAAAGACATAAAGAAGAACGATTACGTTTCGCACGGGAATATTTAGACTTTGACTGGATTACTTCCATTTTGTTCCGGTTCGCGGTCGCCACTTCAGAACATTTCGACCCCATCGGCTATCCGTTCTGCGAGCAATGTGCCCTGCCCACTGCCACTTAAGTTTAGCAATTCTTCGGGCTACGTCGGTGACCTTGGTTCTCTTGCGGATGTCTTCATTTCTGATGCGATCACGCAAGTAAACTCCGAGCATAGCCCTCTCCATTGCCCTTTGGGTGACTTTAAGCCGCATACGTCTACTTGACTGCATTGAAAATAATGGGGGTTATACAAAATATTAATCCCTAATGTTCTAGTTTTAATTAGACGTGTTACAAAATATTTAGCGATATTAATAATTCCTAAATTGAGGTTTAGTTTCAATCATCTTTTCTTCAGGAAAATGAACACTTAAACTATAACCTCAATATGAGTTACATTTATTGTGACGTCACATAAAAACATATTCACGAAGTATAAATTATGTATTAGTTTTCAGTAAATAAGCTCTGTTGAATACCGATGGATAGAAGTGGGTATCAACAATTATATTTGTGTGATTAGAATATCCTTGTTATGTTAATAAAAAATGACTTCAAAGTGGGTATACAGATACACAAAAAAATCTTATGAACGGTTACAAGAGAACTTCTTATATCTAGGTAGGAATGTGACGTTACAAAACTTATTAAAGTTGTTAATTATATGAATAAATGAAACGAATAAAACAATTTTTGTTATCTGTCAGCACGACTTTTTTTTCCACCTTCCAACACCGAAAAAATATTCCACAATCACATAAATAGTTATGATGGGTTATTAACTTATATTTAAATCTTTATAAAAATAAATAATGAGCATGAACCCATTTCAAAATAAATACCTAAGTAAATAGTTTTTGCATAAAATACAAATATTAATAAAAGTGGTTACAAAAAAAAAACCCATATTATGTAAACAGGATTTGAACTCAAAACACGTTGATCGTGAACCCACTGCTTAACCTAAACAGCTATCAACACCTGGTAGTTATGGTCGAATTTTAGCTATCCAATGCAAATACGATCATGCGTTTGCTGCGTGTATAACAAAAGAGACGGTAATATATATCTTTTTGTTTCGTGGAGAGCGACGCGACAGCTTGCGACAATAGGCGACTCTGTAGCTGTGGTGTGCGTAGGTACTGTATTGAGACAGCTTACACATACAGCTGCACGGACGCTCGCCCGTGCGTTCACAGCAATATGATCCTTCGCGTGCCTGTGAACTTATGAACGCTTACTGTACATCTGACTATAGAGTCAGAGGTGAATGTTTTTATTTTATTTTCGGATTAGCGGTCTACGTCTTTATGGCGGCGGCGCGTAATTAATTTTTGAATATTCAAAATGTGTTTATAAATTCTATATCAGAGGTTCTCAAACATTTTTTCCTGGTAGACCACTTTGAATTTGTTTTGGTGTCGGTGGACCCCCTGTAGCATTTTCTTTCAAGCCCGTGAACTAAAAAAGAAAAGCAAGACAATATTTTTTTCGCACTATCTGTTAGGATTGCATGAGGATCGTTGTTCCCAAGATATTTTTTTGGCAAAAATCCGAAAATTGTAATCTTCTGGCTTCGAAATGTGTTTTTTTATGACTTAACACGACCTTTTTCACCGAAATACAACCTGTCATCACCGGAACATTTGATCTTTATTACTCTTTCTAGTACCTAGCTTAATATCTGGCTACATTGATCAAGCTAAGCCAACATTTTTGTTCTTTGGCATCGAACCCAGGTAAAATTTCGTGGACCTCCACTTACAGCTTGTGAACCCCCCCATTTTCTTCAAGCCAATGTAGACCCCCGATGGGTCTCCCGTAGACCCCTGGGGGTCCACCTGGACCACTTTGGGAATCACTGTTCTATATCATAGATAAACATGATTCTTTAAAACTATATTTTCTTTTATAAACAAATTAACATTAATTTGTGTTCTACATTCTAAAACATATAATAAAAACTATTTTCAACCGACTTCCAAAAAGAGGAGGTTATCAATTCGTCTGTTTTTTTTTTTTTTTTTTTTTTTGTGTTTTACCTCAGTACTCTCGACTGGGTGAACCGATTTTGATGGTTCTTTTTTTGTTTGAAAGCTGGTGCTTCCCGTTTGGTCCCATTTTAGTTAGCTGAAGACCTGATGCTGATCTTCGGAGATATACAACGGAACTCTTCAAAATTACACAGCAAATCTGCAGTGATTGCTGCCATCGCTTGTAGGTTCATTGTTTATACTATATTATGACGTAACATCACGCCTGTATGCTCTGAGGGGGTACGCACATGTGTAAAATACACCCGATTTCGAAAATATTTGTTACCTCAGTAATTTCTACTGGGTGAACCGATTTTGATCGTTCTTATTTTATCATCAAATCAGTAGCTATTGATGGGATTCTGGAGAAAAAGAGAGAATTCTTCACATTTTATAGGCACACTAGAAGCGGTTTGGGTAGTTTTAGGAATTGTACTTTCTCGAAGTGATCCCAATTCAATTTGATGAAGATCTGATGAAGAACTTCGGAGATATGCAACGGAACTCCTCAATAAATGATAGCAAATGTAGTGGGATTGCCGAAATCTCATATCTGTCTATTGTTTACACCAGTTCATAACCTAAAATCACGCCGGTACGCTGTGAAGGGGTAAGCACATGTGAACCACTAAAAAGTGAAAAATAAAAACTTTTTTACAAAAAATAAAACCGACTTCAGAGAAAACAAAAAAGTGAAAAATAACTTCAGAAAAAACGCTTCAGAAGTCGGTGACAAAAAAACTAAATAAATCAATAAAGGTCACCGACTTCTGAAGCGTTTTTTCTGAAGTTATTTTTCACTTTTTTGTTTTCTCTGAAGTCGGTTTTATTTTTTGTAAAAAAGTTTTTTTTTTATATTAGGCTGCATAATAGCTTCATACCTTTGCTTCTCCTTCAACCTGGCGAAATCAAAGCGCGAAAAAAAAATGAAATCATAGTCTCGTAATAATTCATGACACAAATATTCTAAGTACATTCTTTTATTTTATTTCTTCAAAAGTGTATTGAAAAACGTCGTTTTCTCGGCTCAGAAACAACCTCGCCTTACGGCTGAACTACAATAACAAACTTCCTCCACTTCTAATAAAATTTACTATTCTTCCCCATTGTTCTTTTTCCAATGTCAATTATTACTGGTTTTATTAACTTACTAGGTAACACGGGTATTGCATCTACAATATAGTTATTGTGATTTATGTTATTTGTTTGGAGTGGAGCGTATAATGACATAGGAGCAAATATTAGCATAGGACGACCATTCTTTACTCAAGAACTGACACTGTAAGATCTTAGTGACAAACAGGAATAAAAAGCACAGTGACAACGAGTCTTTGGGAGGTTCAACTGCCTTTGTAGTTTAAAAGCCGCATTTAAATTAATAATAAGAAATGAAAATTGGTGGAGCAGGGAACAACCCTAGCTTCCATCTTCCATCAGTCTAATTAATTCACTTTCAGTCGAATCGGCAAACACGGAATGTTTACTGTAATAACAATTTTGCGGCAGTATTTCTTAATTTTCATATTTGTTTTTTTTTCGTTGTTAATAAGATTCGCCAGTGGGTATCACATAAGTTAATAAAATCAGGAAGGGCAAAAGTTGCTTCGTAATTAGGTAAATTATTTCTATCTCTAACAGGAACCAATACCCAAAATAAATATTGCTAAATATTATATTGTTTTTGTTCAGTGCTGGTGTGTTATTAAATTACGAAATATTTTCATTAATCATGTTATTGACGTCCTATTTTATCTAAAATAATTTCAGGAATTCTTAGCAACTACATATTTAATTATGACTACAAGTGCACAAGTAACTGAACGCGAAATCCTAAGTAGGTAATCGAATACTTACGCCTGTTGGACTTAGTGGGATTGTGCGAATAGGTATTATAGTTACATAAAGAAAGGTCCAGCAAGCTGGACAACGGTGGCTCAGTGGTGACGACCCGACTTACGAGCAATGAGTCGTGTCGTGGGTTCTAATCCCGCCATATTAACACCCTGAGGAAACATGTCCTAGAACCAAAAGTTCGGAGACATTTGACATCTCCAACCCGCACTGGGCCCACGTGGTAGATTATAGCCCATTTCCTCTCATAGAGACGAGGCCTATGTGTGCGTGTGAGAGTGATTATGTATGTATATGTCACCGTTAAATTGTCAAACATTGTAAATACATTGTGTATATTGTAATCTCTCTACCGATATTCTAAACTCTTGAAATATTGTCAAACGAATATACTGCTTACAATAAAACGCATTATTTTTCGTGAAATGCATGCGATGGTAGTCTACTCACACGGTTCGGAGGGAAGGAGAGGTCGGGGTGCCCAGTGGAACCACGCTCATGAAAAGATAATGCACCATTCCTGAGAAATACCGATTAATATAACCTAACCTTAAATAGTACATTGCAATACAAGGGGCTAAAATGACCAGACGAGGTAGTTTTACTAGGTACCGAGCTTTAGCGAGGTAGTAAATAGGAACCGAGTTATAATGGGATTTTAGCGCCGTGTGTTACACCGTACTTTTCACTACGATTGCGAGAAAATAAAATAACCATATATAATAGCGAGGCTAGCGAGGAAGCTTCCTGTTCATACGGAGTTCCCCAGGGTAGTACAATTGCTCCAACCCTATTCCTGGTGTATATCAATGAACTGTGCGATATTCCAATCAACAAAGCCGATGTCATAATGTTTGCCGACGACACAGTTCTTCTGTTCCATGAAAAGTCATGGAAAGATCTTGAAACGGTCTGTGAAATAGGTCTTTCCAAAGTAACAGCTTGGCTGGAAGATAGTCTGCTATCATTAAACACCTCTAAGACCAAATATCTATGTTTTAGTAAGACTAGAGCAGGAAGCCCCACAAACTTCAAAATTAGCACACACACGTTTCCTTGCAATAGGAATAGCAATAACTTTTCCTCCTGCACTTGCCCTAAGCTAGACAGAGTGAACTCCATTAAGTACCTGGGAGTATTCGTTGACGACAATCTTAAATGGACACAACATATCTCAGTTACCGCCAAAAGAGTTCGCAAGTTGATCCATATCTTTAAAAGTCTGAGACTTGTTGCTAGTCTAAAACTTCTACTGCAAACATATAAAGCTTTATGCCATTGTGTCTTGGGCTATGCTATATGCGCATGGGGTGGCGCAGGCAAGACCCATATGATCGAGCTGGAGCGGGCTCAGCGTGCCGTCCTAAAGGTGCTCTTGTCACTAAAATACCGAACGCCTACAACCGAGGTATACGCAAAAGCCAAAGTACTTAGCGTCCGAAAGCACTTTTTTTACGAATGCCTGCGAAGATACCACCGATACGCCATCCCGAGTCTTCCTATCTCATCCAAGAGAATAGTCAGGTGCCCAGTTCAAGGTACCAAGAGCGTCTTCGCTAGCAAACACTACCACTATATTGCCCCACGTCTCTACAACAAAATTGGTCAGGAAAAGGGGATACACCAACTCATAAAGCTTAAAAACTTCCAATTTAAAAAAACAATTTTTGACTGGCTAGAAAAATACGATTATGTTGAATCAGAAAATCTTTTCGACAGTATTACTTGACCCCCATCACTTTCACACTAACCTAACCACGAACACACACACACTCACACCTACACACACACACACACACACACACACACATCCACATCACTCACAAACACCCCGGTCACATTTATCCACACTTTTCTTAGAACGCATTGAGTGTGACTCAATTTAACTTTTTTTTTAATTTATAAAATTGCATATCCTTTTAATGTACATACTTGATACCACGTAGTCATTTTTTATTTTTTTATTACTTTTTAATTTTTATGTTTGTAAATACTTCTAATGCATGCCAAATCTTATAATGTACCTATTTTTTTAGTCTATCGTCTTTTTACATAATTCTCTGTTAATTGAGAGGTCTGGCTCTTGTGATACAGGAACTCCTAGTACAAGAGCCAGAGCTACACTGATGTTTGAGAAATAATTTGTCAATAAAGATTTATTATTTATTATTTATTATAATACGATACTTTATTTGATTAAAAATCACATGTACAATTTGTAGGTACTGTTGTTCAAATTTAATGAGATGTTTTGTCCCGGCAACATAATTTCAGTTCTCTTTGAAGACGAATATAATATTGTGTCGTCTGTGGGGGTAAACGTAGGAGATAAAAAGGAATCCTACTTATAATTCAAATAAATAATACAGAAAAAATCATAAAATTGCGCTCCAATACCTTTTTTTGTTTCTTCTGTAGCTGGAATGAAACGCACTCATCCTGCCAAAGAGTTCGGCATTCGGCGCTTTGGTTCCATTTTTAAAATAAAATGTTTTTTTTTTTAATGGAACAGTAATAAGTCAATTCTTTATGAATTATTATGAGTAAAGACTTCGAACACCGACGACGAAAACTTTTTTTCCCAAGGGCATAATATGCAATTTTATGCCCGCTCTGGTACGCTATTATGGCGGTCTTTTCGAGCAAGAGGAGTGAAAACACTCTATATTCCCCTAAAGAGCGTAGTCGACGGAGCCCCGCTACGGGGGGCCCCTATTTCCGAGTGTAGGATTTAAAGGAACCTTATTAAACTAACAGACATATACAAAGGCTAAACCTTCACCCAAAAACATTTTACTGTCTTTCTTACTGACTGACATAGCTCTATTTATCATAGACATTACGAAAACATGACGAAAACAAATGACGTTAATTTCCTCCGAAAATTTGAAAATCGGTGTAACCATTACGCAACTTTCACTCGCTTTCAAACTAAATCGATTATTGTCATTCGGAAAGTCATGTGGGTAAGTAAAAACGGGTAAAAACATTAACTACGTTTTACAAACACAGGAAACCACGTGGGAACCAACACAAGAAGTGGTGACAAAGCGTTAACTCAACCTTGATTGTGTTACCAACAGGGCCGGATTTAGGGGTCCAGAGGCCTCGGGGCAACAAAGGAATGGAGGCCCCCTTGCCCCAAATTATTTTTCAAATAAAATGAACAATTTTTTTCAGTCGAGTTTTTCAATAAATAATTTATTGTGAAACCAAGTAGATTCGTCTTAGTATTTAACGAACACATATAAATATAATCGGAAACAAGAATTATTTGAAATTAAATTTTAGTGTTAACGAACGGAACCTTTCGAGCTTTTTTTGCCGAAAAATCGTTGATGATTTCGCTGAAATCCAGTTCTCGGAGTAAATCGCTTTCAATGCTCAGGAGAGAAAGCTTTGATAGACGGTTTTGTCCCATCGTGGTACGAAGCCTATTTTTTATAATTTTCATTTTTGAAAATGAGCGCTCTCCAGTGCAATTTGATACCATCAAAACCAAATACATTCTCAATGCAATTTCGAGGTTTGGGAATGTAGCTCTGAAATTTTGATCTTCGAGAATTTGGTAGTAAAATAGTTCCGGCGATTGATCTTTTCCATAGTCCTTTTTGTATGAATCAATCAAAGTCACAAATTGAACCAACTCATTACCAAGACTAGGCTCTAAATCATCCGTATACACTTTCACCAATGCCTCTGCTGCAGCGTGCAAATTTTCAGCATCCATCTTCTCGATGTGATTCAGAAATCCAAATCTCGAATTTTTTGCAATTTCTTGCATATGCAGTAAAGTTCGTGAATAATAATTGATGGCATTTAATTGTGTCACAATAATAATTATTTGCCTATCAAACTGCATACCTTGCTGCATAAAAAAATATGAAAAAAAAAAAAATACCAATTAGTCAATAATAATTGATTTGTTTTCATTTAAGAATTGAAGAACACCAATTGTTCACATACTGCAATTAATTTATATGTATATATATATATGTATAATTATGTATATTTTTTTTTTAATGGTCGAGACACGGAGTGAACAAATATAGATCAATGATTTCTGTTTCTGTTAATATTTAAGATTGATATAATCAAATAATCATGTATGTATAAAGTACTTTAGGCTGTAGGTAAAGGTAAAAGCGAAAAAAAAATATCAAAGGAAAAGATGTTTACTAGGTTTACTAGTTGAAATTTGAAAAATTTTTTTTTTCCGAAGTCTCTATTGTGGAGGCCCCCTGCTTGTGGAGGCCCCGGGGCTTTCGCCCCGGTTGCCCCCCCCTAAATCCGGCCCTGGTTACCAAGTTTAGCGAATAGGTAAATCTGATCATTTAAAGCCGTGCCAGCCTACAGGCGTTACAACAAGTTTTTTGTTGTTCATTTTGGCCAAATTTGGGTACTATTATTGATTAATTGGATAGATGAAGCTTGTTTTGTAAGTCACTTTTATAATTGCCTGCAATGTGTATCGCCATTCTGCTGAAAGCCTTCTAAATTTGGTTTGACGGTGGTTGCTACTATTTTCTCCACAATAGAAACCATGTCGCTAATTAGGTTTTTTACAGTTCATACTGTGCTTTACGTTCACGATTGTAACTTTTCACACATGTATTGTGTAGATGCGGTGAGCTACCAGCAAATCTAAACATACAATAATGTTCCTATCTACTTATGTGCACAAAGGTGGTCGATACGACAGGAACCTTTAGATTAGTGTTATTGTAACTGATCGCGACACCCTGTTAACCTAAAATAAATTATGTTTGCGCATTTTGATGGAAAAAATCTTTATCAAATTATACGAGCAAAAACAACTGTTATCTGACCTCAATCGTAAAGCCTTCTTACTTTACTTATTATTTATAGTAAGTTAAAACCTTAGTCGGTAGATTATGTTTCCGAACGATGATGGTTACCTAAATCAAAAAAGAAAATGAATGAAAATAATGACAATCACGGAAGTAAGCAAAATATGCGCTATACAATACAATGCTTAAGAAAGTAGGTATATCTAAATACATAGAGAGTACCTATTCAGATTTCATTCAGGCATCTGATTCCGGACACAGGTGAGCCAAGCAAGGAAAACCTGTTCATGTTGAGATTCATAGATGACTCTGTCTTCGAGTATAGTTGTGGTGTTACCCCAAAAACGATGGGACACTTTATATTATGTCCTGCCCAGCTTATGGACACTGCTATAAGTGGCAAAATCGTGATCGAATTGAGACTGGCTCAATTGTAATTGTCACGCATACGCTAATAGAAGACTATATAAAGGAACAAGAACAGTCAGGCGGTCGTAGTGTGAAAATAGTAACCTATTTTATTTGATGCACTTGTGGAAAATTCAAAGTGGAATCTGTTGACTATAAGACAAATATAATCATTTGGATGCATCATTAAGTAAAGGCAAATGATTTATTAAAAATGTTGGTAGCAGTGCCAACATTTTCTTTTAATAAACTAGCTCTAAGTTGTAAAAATAAATAGAGAACAAAGGATGTGCCCTGGCATCGAGGCGATTGAAGAAACAATTGAACGTGTAGGTACAGTTGCGAGCGCTAATATGGAAGACACTTATTTTTAAAAGTGATTTTTTTTTACTGTACCTATTGTTTGTAATTTTGTATTCTTTTGAATAAATAAACATGTAGCACACATTTGAAACAGAAATAGATCATATAATGTATATAATTTGCTGTTTACAGACAGTGAGCAAAGTTCGATATTGCTGCATGCGTGAGACAAAGCAACTTTTTAATAATTATACGAGTATGTTTTTTAATACCGAGAACTGTGCAAGTCTACTCACAAGATTCGAAAGATTTCAAATTCACTTGTTCTATAACTTTCACATCGATTCGAAAAAAGCGAGAGATAGAAACAAGTCGAATCGAAATTCGATTTTCAAATTCCATATCCAGTAGGTCCAAAAAGAAACACAATAAAACGTTCGGATACCGATATCGTAAATCGATAAAAAAATGTTGTATTTCGAATTATATTTTTATAATTAAATCAAGATGAAGAATGTTGAAAAAAATACGAAGTTTATCATCATGTCATCTACTTATTTATGTATAGTTTTAACAATATTTGATATTGAGACAGAATACCGCGCGTGTAGTTTCAGAACGCATTAAAAAAAAATAGCGGGGTTCAAATTTTTATTGTTTTATTCTCTGTTACGCTAGCAATGATTAGGTCAATGAATGGCAGCTACAAAGTACAGTAAAATATGGATAATAAAGTAATAACAATAATAAATATGAGTGACGAAGTCTGCTATTTCACACCCGAAGAATTTAAGCATAATCTATAAAGTGCAGAATTAAATTTCCGGCCTGAAAAGTCTCGCGAAAAATATCTGTCCATTATTCAATATCTATACGTTATTTTATATCTCAGTATGTTGTATGTAGTATGTGGTAGTTGTATGTATGTTGTTGTATGTACTGTTTTGTATGTATTACATGTTCTCCCTGCTGAGGTGAAAAGTTCTGTGTTACACGAGACCAAAGTTATTTGCATCTCGTGTCTTTGAATCCTTCGCTTACTCGGGATTCAAAATTAACACTCGCAACAAAAATTCACTTTGCTCTCTCGTTGCACAAACATTTTTTTTTCCTTTTATCTCTGTTACTCCATTGTCTACACTTTCGCAGGTCTGCTGGAAGAATTTCGCGAACAATGAAGTATAAAGTTGCAATCGTTAATGACCGAGAAAATCGGTTTTGAATTTTGTCAAGTGTAGGTACACATGTCAATGCTCGAGACTGTACGTACAATGCATGGCATCGTCACAGCGCTGCACCGGCACCATCGCATGTTTGTATTGTCGCATGATAACTTTTTTATTATTCAATCCCTCCGCAGGCGACCAATTGAAAGTTTAAACACTTTCACTCGACTACATTAAGACGCCTGCGGAGCATGCGTATTCAATACAAACGTAATACCAAAATAATTTTTAAATTAAACATATTCCTAAGGTAGTGTGTATTTATTTCAATTGAATTACAGAATATCTAAGTTCCCAAATATATATTTTGATTGGACACTGATTTTAACAAGAGTTATAAGAAAAATATTTTTTCTATAGAAATTTTAAATTCCTCATATCTCGTCTTTGTATCACTGTCCTCTCAAAAATATGTTTGGGAACATAGATATTCTGTAATCCAATCAAAATAAATACACACTACCTTAAAAATATGTTTGATTTGACGACTCGAATGGCGTAGTGGTAGTGACGCTGCCTTACGTTCATAGGGTCCTGGGTTCGAATCCCGGTAGGAGCAAATATTTGTGTGATGAGCATGGACATTTGTGTCCGAGTCATGGATGTTTATATGTATAATAAGTATGTATTTACAAACAAAAAAGTATATATGTAATATATCAAATAACTGGTGTCCACGACACAAGCCTTGCTTAGTGTGGCACTAAATGGCGCTGTGTGTTAATGTCCAGCGATATTTATTTATTTATTTATTTATTTTATTTACAAATAATTTTGGTATTACGTTTGTATAAAATACGCATGCTCAGCCGGCCCCTTAACACCGTACAAAGTTCACGTTCGTGATCAAAATCTACAGTCATTACCGAATCGTGCGTTTTCCCTCGTTACGAAGATTATTTTATGGCACATGTTATGTTTATAGGTGCTATTGTATGGAAGGCATACGAGAGTATTCGAAAGTATTGTTGAGATGTTTGTACAAAATTGGGTAGTAACGAAGCGAAATTACTTCCACTACTTATTCGAGTTTCGAAGTTTACACTTAAACAACATTAATTGGTACGAAAATACATAACATCACGCCTGTAATCTTTGGAGGGTTAGGCAGAGGTAGGGTGGCCAGCCGTACTCTAAAATAGAGTTTTGTACTCTATATCATGTTGGCGTACTCTATTAACTATAACTCTAATAGAGTACGCTAAAATACTATTTTTACACAATGTTTGTTTAATCATTTATAAAAGAATATGAAGATGTTGGTTTTATTATTTATTATAGAAGGAAAACTTGTTTTACAAAGAATAAACAGATGAACAGTTTATATTCAGAAGTTATAAATTTAAAACACTCCAAGTCAAATAGTTAAATAACACAGATTTATTTAAAAAAATGTTCTGATCAATGTTTAAAAAAAATAGCTTTACACTCTCTGTTCCCACTACTTCAGCTTATTGAGGGAGTCTTTTTGGGTCATGAATATGAAGTGGCGGAAATAGAAAAACAGAGCTCCATTGTAATGGGTTAAAGTGAGCTTGATCTATATAAATTTAGAGTCAGAATGTTTGGAGTCATACAATTCTTTTAAAAACCATGAAAAATTGTAACGTGCCGCAAAAAGTACAAAAATAGTACATTTTGATACAAGTGGAGAAAGTTTGTCATTGTAGTACAAGGCGGTATTAACACACGAACCGTAAGGCGAGTGTGTTATTGAGCCGAGAACAACAATAACAAATGTCCACGTGTATCAAATGACGTTTTTCAATACACTTTTGAAGAAATAAAATAAAATAATGTAAAATATTTGTGACATGAATGTCACGAGACCATGATTTAAATTTTATTTTTTTTCCGCGCTTTGCTTTCGCCATGTTCAAGGAGAGGCAAAGGTATGAAGCCGTTATACAGCCTAATATTAAAATAAAATTAATATTTGTGTTTCAATTTAGAACACAAATAAATGTTAATTTGTTTATAAAAGTAAATATTAGTTATAAATAATCATGTTTATCACCGATATTAAATTTATGAACACAATTTGAATATTCAAAAAATGTTATAAAGAAAGACGATAGATCGCTTTCCCGAAATAATAAAAAAAACATTCACCTCTGACTCTATAGTCAGAGGTGAATGTAATTTTTCAAATTATGCTACGAACCAATTCGGACTAAGTAGGTATATGTATCAATTATCTGTGGCAATTTTACTTTCTGCACGTGTGTAGAAAAAACATGGGAAATGCACGCGTGTGAAATACACTGCATTTTGAAACTAATAATAGCGCGAAAAGAACCAGTTTTCGAGAAAGTGTATTGAAAATACGTTTTCAACACACTTGCTCAAAATATTTATTTATGATACTAGTGGTTTTTACAAACGAGTAGACGAATGTAAGTATAATGTATAATTTTCTCGCAAATATGTTGAAAAACGTTGTATGACGCACGTGCAGAAATTGGTATTTAAAACCAACTTACCGCACTAGTATCATAAATAACTATTTCAACAATATAAAAGTAAATGAGTCCGTACTCTTTATTTACCTTCTTTGAAATCAGATGTACTCTATTTCTTCTAATAAAAGTTGGCAACCCTAGACAGAGGTGTACGTAACAGAACACTCACACTATGTCAGTTATGAAGTCCCATAATGTAATACGGGGTCAGCTTATTGCCATCAATTGGGCATATATCCAGTGGCAGTTTCTGAGAAATTCCTGTTGATAAACCCAATAACACGTGGCTCTACCCGGGAAACGAATTCAGAATCAGCAGTCATGCTTGTGACCACTGGGCCAACGAGGCATGTTAAAATGGCTTTGACAACAGTAGCTAAACGTCAGTTTTATAATGCCTGAAAGTATATTATTCACTGCACTAAACAAAACATTACATACAATATTTTTCAGGATATATGCTAGTATGATAGTGTTTTGAAAACAAAATACAATTAATTTTACTCCATAAAAAAATCACAAATTCATCTCTCAAAATTTCTTTTAACGAGTAAAAACCATACTAAAATACACAAGCAACATAGTGTTTCATCATCATCATCTCAGCCGAAAGACGTCCACTGCTGGACATAGGCCTCCCCCAAGTGTCGCCACATTGACCGGTCCCTTGCTACTCGCATCCACCGGATTCCCGCAACCTTCACCAGGTCATCGGTCCACCTAGTGGGAGGTCTTCCAACGCATCGTCTTCCGGTTCGCGGTCGCCACTCCAGAACTTTTCGGCCCCATCGGCCATCCGTTCTGCGAGCAATGTGCCCTGCCCACTGCCACTTAAGTTTAGCAATTCTTCGGGCTACGTCGGTGACCTTGGTTCTCTTACGGATGTCTTCATTTCTGATTCGATCACGCAAGGAAACTCCGAGCATAGCCCTCTCCATTGCCCTTTGGGTGACTTTAAGCCTTTTGATAAGGCCCATTGTGAGCGACCACGTTTCGGTCCCGTATGTAATCACTGGCAACACACACTGGTCATAGACTTTCGTCTTGAGACACTGCGGTAAGTTGGACGAGAAGATACCGCGCAGCTTCCCGAACGCTGCCCAGCCGAGTCGGATTCGACGATTGACCTCTTTCTCGAAGTTAGACCTACCTAACTGGACCGTTTGTCCTAGGTATACATAATCGTCTACAATTTCGAGTGAAGAGTCTCCGATCTTGATAGGAATGGGTGTGACATGGGCATTCAACATGACCTTCGTTTTGTCCATGTTCATTTTTAGACCCACTCTTTTGGAGGCTCTACTGAGGTCATCGAGCATTGTACTGAGGTCCTCCATGGTCTCAGCCATGACCACAATATCGTCGGCAAACCGAAGGTGAGTGATGTACTCGCCATTGACGTTGATGCCTAGCCCTCTCCAGTCCAGAACCTTGAAGACATCCTCCAGTGCAGCGGTGAACAGTTTCGGAGATATGACGTCTCCCTGTCTTACACCTCGCTGCAGAAGGATAGGTTCCGAGGCTTGGTCCTGAAGTCGGACTGACATGGTGGCGTTTTTGTACAAACACTTCAACACCTCGATGTACCGATAGTCAATTTGGCACCGTTGGAGAGACTGCAGTACAGCCCAGGTTTCGATCGAATCAAAGGCTTTTTCGTAGTCCACAAACGCTAAGCAGAGAGGCAAGTTATACTCTTCGGTCTTCTGTATAACCTGCCGAAGCGTATGTATGTGGTCCACGGTGCTAAAACCTTTTCGGAAACCGGCTTGTGTTTGACGATTTCCAGCCACCCGAGCTGGAAATCGTCAAACCTGCGCGCGAGACGATTCGTGATGACTCGTGAAAACAACTTGTAAACATGGCTTAGAAGTGAGATGGGCCTGTAATTCTTCAACATAGTGTTTGTTTTAGTCAAATCAATAGATGTTTTGTAAATCGATCGAAACCACTCATTTCGCATTATTCGGATAGCAGTGACTGACGTTACCATCACTTTGTAGTACCAGCTGATAGAACTTTATTCTAACAGTATTTCAAACGAAGTTTGAACCACCACAAACAGAGTTGCTAATTTAGCTCTTGTAGTCCCCTTTAAATGAGTTTTGAAGCTTCCTTATACATAAATACCCTGTACAGTAATTAGGTAAATTCTGTAACCGATAAAAGATTTAAAAAAATCCCTTTTGGTCTCTAATTTACTTAAGTTTACGATAGTAAGCAGTTAGCTCTAACAGTCCATGGGCGAGAGCACACTTCATTACGCTCAAGATTACATTATAATATAAGTATTTTTAATCTTGATGAGAGCGTGAATTTTATCGCCTTCAACCCACGTTTAATTGACTCGAGCATTATAAATATTGCGCCCTTTACGGAAAATATAAGGAACATTTTCAGACGATGAAAACCTTTGCTATTAATTATTCTGTTTGGTAGTAAATAAGTAATGCTCGGTTAAAACTTTTGATTTACTTTCGTTTCTCTAAGTTTACTATTGCGTTTTTTCTGCTTTCTTATGTAGCAATTAGTTAGTGAGATGCGGATTAATAAAATTTACCATAGTACCAATATTCGTTTTATTATGTATGTTTACTCGAATGAAGGACATTCATAAAAGTTTTTTTTGGTTTACAGAAAAAAAAACAGACGTAAATCATCACCTACATTTTGAAAACATCACGCTCGCTTGCCATAAAGCTTTCATTTGCTGTTGAAACACTTAAATATTTCATGACTAACTGGAATTGTTCTTGTACTCGTACCTAATACCTACTTCTACTACAAATATTTTTAAATCATCCAATGACTAATGATGAAATGAGTCATGTTTTTAAAGGAACTAATGGCTCATTTACATTAGGTCGGTTTGAGGTCGGTCACCGAAGGCGGCGGCCGCATTCGGTTTAACTGAAACGCTCACCTAAATTGAGTTGTTTACATTGGTCGGCGACGGGCGGGGCACGGCGCACTCGACACCGACAACGGGCTCGACCGAATACGGCCAAACCGAATACGGCCAAACGAATAGGTACCTGTTTATATTAGTCGGTGACCGAATACGGCCTGCAGCCGAATACGGTCTAATCGACTTAATGTAAATGCGCCATAACACGGACTTTCTACTCAACAAAAACTGAAAACTTTTCATCCTAAGTTTCGACATGTTTTTAAGATATTAAAAAAAAAACCTGTCTTGTATTTAGATACTTCCGTGTAACGAAAAGTCAAAGTTTAGTCTACGACATTCATTACATTTCACGGGTGATGCATCCGACACGGGTTGTAGGGCAGACGCGGAGCGAAATATCAAAAAAACTGTTTTATAATTTAATTTGTGCATTGAAATTATCTAGGGAAGGAAAAGATTAGAATGTAGGTAGTTTTCAAATAAAATGATTAGAAACAAGATGCGATTAGCAACCTCTATGAAAATAAAGATTGTCATTATTTCTTCATAGCATCTCTTATGAGCAGTGAGCCAGAATAGCCATTTTCTGGAGCCCGGACACAGCCAGAAGGCGTCGCGGCAGACCTTGTTGAAGATGGACGAGCTGGACAAAACCAACGACCAGTGGTCTATATACTAGCACTAGCCGACCCACGCAACTTCGTCTGCGTCACATAAGAGAGAAAAATAAAAGGGGAAAAAAAACCGTTTTTGCAACATTTTTCATTCCTGCTCCGCTCCTAATAATCGTAGCGTGATGTTATATAGCCTAAAGACTTCCTCGATAAATGGACTATCCAACACAAAAAGAATTTTTCAATTCGAGCCGGTAGTTCCTGAGATTAGCGCGTTCAACCAAACAAACAAACAAACAATCAAACAAACAAACAAACTCTTCTGCTTTATAATATTAGTATGGATTAGATAGAAATAACTGGAAGTCAAGGGTTTAGGCCTTTGACCAGCAGTCGGATGACGCAGGTCAACAGTATCAGTAACGTCTCTTCGAAGAAATATAAAGAGATTGGATACCTACCTAAAATAGCAGTTTTTCAGTCGACTGACCATATTAAATGATAATTTATCTTTAACACATTTTTACTCAAACGGTCAAAACAGAATAGTAAATGCGTTACGGTCAGGTTAATGCTTGCTTTTTGTCGCGTATTTATTTATAGATAAGCCGGAAAATCTTTTCCTTTTCCATAAGTAGTCGCATTTTCACTAAATATTACGGAGACTGCATAGATTTTTGCCTCTTTTTGATGTTTCATAACTGTAAGGAAATGTTGGACAGTAGAAGTATAAAGTTCATCGATATACGTTCATTACAAAGGAGCGTCATACAATTCGTTTTTATCAGCTGCAGACACACAGTTGCTAGTGCGAACATGAGTCATTATGAAAGAGAATTAATTATCTTGAATTCGGAGATAGAGATTACTTCCGTAAAATTGAGTGAGTATTAGGAGGGCTTTTATCAAAGTTAAACATTTTTGTTTAGTCTTTTATTCTAACACATACCTAGACAAATCTTTATGATTTATAATGGTCCTCCTCCCTTTCCTTCTTAAAATTGATTTTTAAGATTGGACCGTATTTGATACAAAATTACTTTGACTTCGTATTTGACAATTCGTACTTGCCTCTATACATAGTCAAATACGTTGGATAAACGCCATACACTCAAAACATTTTTACTCTAGAACTTGCTAAAATAAATCTCATCGGCTACGTATCATGTATGACCGTGCCCACAACAAACAGCTGCCATATAAAGAAATCAAGTTTACATTCACCTCACTGCACCTTATTGGTAACGTGGTCAGATGTCAATGTCAGATTATTGTATCTCATGTCAGTGTTGAAATATAAACACCCTGTGTGTGAAATTGGGATTTAATGATTTTGGGGTTCGTTGGTAGTCTCTGAGGTATTACATTGTATTTATACATAATATAATATTTTACAAATTTTATTTTAAAATTGGTGAGCATTCCTAAATAATAGGCAAATTTTGTCTCACTAGTATTTGCGAGACCTTATAAAGCTTCTTATACTTGTTGGTAAGTATTAGGTAATGCCTATCACTCTGTTTTCTAAAACAATAATTTTAGATTTTAAAATAAAAATATAACCGCCAATCGTGACAAGCTTCCAACCAAAATTAATCAATCAGAACACGTAGGTAAACGAATGCATATTAAAACACACAGCGAATACTTCTTAATAGTCATATCTGGCATACAAATGTTATATTTATGCAAATATTGCAAAGAAAGTAATTATTACACGCCAATAAACAATACTGCACATCACTTGATAATCACAGTGTTCCGTAGACGGTTCCGCATAGTTTAATAAAAAAGTTTGCAGTCAGGTTAGGCCAAATAACCTGATCATTCCTTACCCATTCGTTTCGATGACAGTACCCATTTTATCAAGCACTCGCGGTACACTTCAGGACAAATTAATTAGCTCAACAATGTCTTATTTCACGTGTATTTTTATTTATATTACGATGAGTGTGCGCCCGGTTTTATGCCAAATCCTGACTCGCTGGTGAGTCTGCCTTGCTTCAGGGTAACTTCTATTTTTATGATTATGATATCACTGTGATAATTTTATTGCAGACAATGCATCTAATACAGTCAAAGAATCGACTTATTATTTTTTTAAAGTTTTTGATATTATTTCGCAAAACAGAAATTATTATAATTTGATATTTAATGTCCAAAATACAGAAAAAAAGCTAGGTATTATTATAATAATGAAACTAAAAACATTCGATTTGAACAGAAAAATATTAATCACATGAATTTTGAATTATGAATATTATATTATGGAATTGTTATATTCGCGCAAGCGCAGTGTAGTGCGCGGTTACGGTCGCGTCGCGACTGTGCGCCGGCGCACGCGCCTTCTTCCTCATTTGCTTGTTTATTTCCACTTTTTGTCGCTTTTTGCCATTAATAATGAGATAGGAGATAAAACATCGGCGTCAGGTAGCAATTACTCGCACGAAATAACATTCAAAGTGCTCGCACTAAATAACTTTTCTTTCTAGATGTTTTTATTGTTTATGCTTGGTCTTTTACGTTGTCTCGAAACTTTTAATGAATATCCAGTAGATCAAAACATAAGACATTTTACACGGTATTATTATAATATTAAGTGATTATAAAGTTTCTTACAAGTTTTAATGTATTAGCTTTTTTCTTTTATTTGTAACCTTAACTATGACGCAGCAGTTTCCAAGAATCTTTTGTTCACCTATAACTTAAATTGTTATATCAAACCAAACAATCCAATACCTTTCATTTCCTACCTAGATAATCATTTCTATTCAAAATACCTCCAGCGCAAACGCACGCAATCTGTGTTACATCAGATAAAGCTCTCAGGCAAAGCAAATACACTGAGTGCTTCTATCGCTACCACATTGAGAGCCAGACATTTACCATCCGTGCTTTCCAACGGGCGAACACAAAGGTATCATGTATTGCACCCATTTATTTAAGCGTTACTTTGATGATGCGCATGCACAGCGGAATGCCCACTATGTTGGCTCGCTGCTAAATTTCATCTGCGTAAATGTCAGTGCCCCTTCGGCAGCGCGCACTCCATAATTGATCGGTCAACGGCATTCAAATGGGCCCAACGTTTATCTTTGGATGCACTCTTCAATGAGAAGGTACCTTAGCCACAGGTTGTTGTTTTTTTTAAAGAACAAGCGGTCCTGATAGATTTCGGTAGGAATGATGAAAATCCAGGTGAACTTTCATCGCCAGTTTAAACTTTTTAAGGTAACGAATTTCAAAAACCTTCACTAATTTTCGTCATAAGTAAATACATATTTGAAGGCGCGGTTTAGGTTGTGTCTTGTCTGCCAGTGAGTATTTTTTTATAGGAATTTAACCTTCAATTATCACATAACAAGGGCTAATTATAAAAAAAGGTAATTCCACACTGTAAGTAACTATCCTACAGGCAGATGCATCTACGACAGAAGTCAATAAGAATACTTCAACGTTCAAAGCTCCTTTTCTCCGAAACACGTTCGTAAGTTTATTAAGTATTCTATCAGCAGATGACAAGCATGCACCTGCCAGTGTTCTCTGCTGGACACATAACATGTTATGAAGACAAAGCAAAAGAATTCATAACAGGCGACTAGACATGTACGGCCGAACAAGCTATTTTATTGTAAACCAAATGGCTTGTTCGACTGTACTTATCTCATTTGGTGTCAAGTTAAGGTAGCATAACTACCTACAAAATCTTGTTAATAAATCCAATTTCATAACACACTTACAGTCACCATACGAATAATTTACCACGCAATTAGTCTATTGGCCATGCCTGACCATCATCCAAAAGAAAGTCCCAGTTAGCCGCCGTGGCAAGGAGAATAATATCGCCGTAATTCTCTCGCTCGTGGAGGCGGCCCCAAAGATAGCAAGTGTATTTAATTTAATTAGCAAAACCACAGTCACAATATAATTAATAATAATAATTATCGCTGGACATTAACACACAGCGCCGTCTAGTGCCACACTAAGCAAAGCTTGTCTCGAGGACACCAGATCGTTGATATACTAAATATGTACCTTTTTTGTTTGTAAATACATACTTATTATACATATAAACATCCATGACTCGGAAACAAATGTCCATGCCCATCACACAAACATGTGTTCCTACCGGGATTCGAACCCAGGATCCTTAGAACGTAAGGCAGCCTCACTTACGCCATTCGGGTCGTCAATGTTACGGCTGCATCAAAATCATTTAGCTCGAAAGTGAGAAAGGTCAGTAATGATGCTGGTCAGGTTTAGAACGATTACCTTTAGAATTCAGGCGACCCAGATGTCAAAGGTCGAGGCACTAGTCAACAACAACAAAATGACATCTTGTCTATTTTATCGCCAATTTATAGGACCATGTCTACAATTTTAATATATTCATGAAAAACTGTTTTCTTTCAAAGTCTGAGGCCCTAAAAGATAGTCCGTTTCATTTTTACGAGTATCGTCTAAAATCGTTTATCTTATAGATGATAAGATCTTTGTGAAAATTGTAGATTGGAACTGAGTTTCATCACATAAAAAATCAGTCCCGTATAATACATAAAATATCTGAAAGAGTACCAACAGTATTTAAGTATTTGACAACAGAACAAAAAATAAAAAACTTTAGAAGAAACTTGAACTTAAGTAGATAAATCTGCTTTCTTTAACAAAAACATCCTGTATTTTCTTGACCTAAAGACAGTGGCGTCATCTATATGACCGCTGTTTTGTTTATTTTTCAATTGCACTTTCAAATTGGCCTGCCGCCCATAAGAAAAGACAAGGCTTAGGTATGTTAACTGCGGCAACAATGAATAAATCATTGTTATTGCTGCGCTACAGATTAACTGAGAGGTGTATCAAACATAATAGGTGGTCATAAAATGTATGCTACTTGTGTAATAATTTATATGTTTAATATATACATATATACATAAGTGTAAAGTGTAAAGTGATAAGTGTAAGTGTAAAGTGTGTGTGTGTGTGTCTTATGTATGTATATGTATGTATTTATTTATTGTATATATGTAAATGGTACACCACAGGCTACCTGCAGTATTGTCTCTCCTTCCCCTTTAAATCCATCCAAAGGTTGTCTTTAAAAGATCGCTTTTAGCGATAAGACCGCCCATTGTGTCACCCCTTGTAAAGTGTTTAAAATTTTTGTATTTCTATTTTTATGGTGTACATAATAAAGAGTATTCTATTCTATTCTATTATAATTTAGAACAATACTAAAGTTTACATAAATACATCTACAAGAGTCTGCGATGGACTTGAATAAGTTGGGATTTAATTAATCTCATTTATCTTTATCCATATTCCGTGAAGCTATCTAACCAACAATTCTTGATGTGAAGCAAAATACGAAAGGTCAATCCTCCATTAGTGTCAGACGCAATGGGCAAGACGTAACACAAAGGATACTTTTGATCCCGGTAGTACCTACGATCCAGTGTGCAGTGGGACAATTACCAAAACCCACGCGGTCGAAGCCACAGGAAAAAGCTAGTACTTTATAAAGCATCAAAGTTTTCAATTGACAATTGTTTCTGATAGAATTTAAAAAATCATTACATCACGACTATTTATTGTATTGTACAACGGCCTGGTGTCCGCAGCTCCACGTCAAAGCGCGTATTTTGCGTATGGGCTATAATCCACCACGCAGGCCCAGTGCGGGTTGGTAGATCTCACATATCTTCGAAATTTTTGGCTCTAGGATATGCCAGTTTCCTCACGATGTTTTCCTTCACCGTTTTATTGAGCAGTGGTGATGAAATAAATACTCAAAAGTACCGCCTGCCTGGGTTCCAACGCACGACTTACTATTCGTAAGTCAGGGCCGCCACCACTGGGCCACCGCTGCTCTCAATAAAAGACGTGTGCGTAATAAATTATAGTACACACAAATTTCGCCCCTTATAACATAAGTATGACTTAGGTTAAATGTATTAGTAGAATTTATTTGCTCAAAAATTGCCCACACGCCCTATAATATGTATCTCAGACGATTACTCGTATAATACTTGAATATTAAGCGAAACTCGACGTTCCTGCAGTAACGTGATCCTGCCCTAATGTACTCGTACTGCTTCTTCCATATTAATTATCATAGTTCTCTTCATATAATACTCCCTACGACGGGAAACAAGATCTTCAAGAAAGCCCTCCTAATTTGTCTGCGGTGTTGGATTTTCATGACATTACGTTAATAGTGGGTAGGTTACCTAAAAGCATCCAAAACTAAAGTGTCAAGCAGTGGAGCATAATGTTGGTCCCGGAAAATCTCCAGCGACATCGCGCAAGGTCCTAGCTAAAACTGGGGGACAAAATTGATGCCTACAAACTGAATTGGGGGACATAGCTTTACATAGAGAGGCCTGGAAAGTATAAAAAGAGACTTTTGACCGAAGACCGAGGGTAGCACAGGGTGGAAGAAATAATAATAGAAGTTTTTGGTTTCTTAAATAATCGGTAGGGTAATGCAGTGAGTCGCAGTGGTTGAGCGGTTAGCGCACTAACGGTTCAATTCTCGCGTGGAACATATTTTTGTATGACTACAGATAGGCTTTTCTGAGTCTCGGCATGAGATTAGTTTTTGTCAACTTACGATACACCACAAAAGGAGGGTGGAATATTTGCATGTACTTACTCACTATTAATTACACATCAAAACTAGTACTTGTATCTCTATCCATATGCCATGTAATTATGCAAAATGCGTTTACTCAACCGCTAAAGAGGCTGCACATTGTACTAGTATCAATAATGATTAATTTGAACCCTTTCATTAGGGGGCATACACACGTGAGCTTTGCCATGAACTACAAATACGCGTAATGTGTGATGGACGTTATCGTATTGATTGGTTCGGGGTGAGTGTGACTCATCGACCACCTATTGGCACGTATATCATTTTGTTTTGTTTCCTACTTGCTCGTGTGTGTGTGACTTTAATAATAGCTCGCGACTGTTATTTTTAACTCGACGCAGTCAGTCTACATTCCGCTTAGACGCGATAAGGTAATTTTGTTTGGGACTTCGAGATTTATGCAGTGGGAATAAATTGTGGAAATACCCTTGATAAAAGTTGTATTACTCGTATGACTCCGAAAAATTGATATTTCTGAAGTTTTTAGATAATAAATACTTTTTCAACTCAGCACCTCAAACAAGCAGGTTTTGCTGTTTACAGACAGTGAGCAAAATTTGATTTTGCTGCGAGTGTGAGACAAAGTAACTTTTTATTTGTTTTTTTTTTAAATACAGAGAACTGTCCAAGCCGCAATATTCGAAAGATTTCAACTTTGTTCTGTCATTTTCACTTCGATACGAAAAAAGCGAGAGATAGAAACAAGGCGATTCGAAATTCCAAAAAGCTAGCAATCTATGCTAGCTACAAAGTACAAGTAAATTTAAATAATATATGAAAATGAGTGAGTCCAGTGACGAAGCTTGCTATTTAACACCCGAAGAACTGAAGCATTTTGTAAAAAATCCAGAATTCATTTCCCTGCCTGAAAAGTCTTGCGAAAAATATCTGTACATTAATTATATCTCAGTATGTTGTATGTTGTAGTTGTATGAATGTTGATGGATTTACTGCTTTGTATTGTATTGTTTAGGTACCTATATGTTATCGGTGCTGAGGTGAAAAGTTGTATGTGATACACGAGTCCAAAGTTATTTGCATCTTGTGTCTTACTACGCTTAAAATAAACTACAATCACTTGTTACGCTCGTGACTCAACTATATAGAATCCTTCGCTTACTCGGGACTCAAAATGAACTCTCGCAGTAAAAACCCACTTTGCTCTCTTGTTACACAAATAACTATTCTTATTGTTTATGGGTCGAGAGTGAGAGGAAGACTAAAGGAAAAATTGATGGATTGTGTGAGGAATACAAAGGAAAAAGGAGTAAATGATAGCGTGACGATTGATAGGGGGGAATGGAAGAAAAAACATATTACGTCGACCCCAAATAACATTGAACAAGGGCATGAACATGATGAAACACTTTTCTCATTGACCTACCGAATGAAATCTAAAAATATCTGAAGAAAAAACGTGTTTGTAGCCAAATCGAATTATTTTCGTAATGAATGTCTCGTGCGTAAATACTTTGGCGTAAAACCGCAATAAAATGTAAAAATATGTGTGTGTAATGTTAACAAAGACAAGGTATTCTATTGTTAATATCCATTGACTAATTACTCGACAATTGTATCAATAAGACGTCATCGACCTGGCACACGGTCAAATCCCGTGAAACAATAACTTTCTCATGAAGCAGTTTGTTGTACTTTTGACAGCTATTTATTTATTTTTATTTTATGTTTTTGGGACAAAAACAGTTACACATTACAATATTAACAAATAGCTTAGGTCTAAAAGATAAGAAACGCATAACCCACACACGGAAGTCCACAGAATCATATCGATTTAAAACAAAAAGTAAACGGAGGAACAGAAAGGTCCAGGAAGAAAATAAAATGAACCTGTAAGGTCACAAAAACCAACTCTAGACAGCGCCATCCGTCTAGCTATGTATCGTTTTATTTTATACATCACTAGTTAAGATATTTTTATATTAGGTGTCGGTGTCATGCGCAAAACCAAAGTGTTGTTCAAAACAAAATAATTCAATTTTTTTAACCAAAAAAATCCCTTTTTTTCTTTTAGTTTTCGCTTTCGATATCATCTGGTTATCAGTTAATCAGATTGTGTTTGAAAAAGTTGAACGCACGAACATAATTGAAAAAATCCCTCCCGCAGGAGGAGGTAGATTTCGGAGAAGGTGCTGGTGCGTTCGACTATTGAAAATTTGTATAAAGAGTTGTACTTACGTGAACAATAAACAAAAAAAAAACAAAATTGCTGTCCTGTAACGGAAAGTTTACCCTTTTTAAATCCTCTCATAAGAGTTTAACATGGAAACGCCCTCAAATTTTAAGTTATAATTTTTTTTCGAAAACTATAAGTTTTATCGCTTAACTTCAGAGGTAACAATTTTTGCTTTAAAAAATATTTGCGACTTCACGAACTTAGCCTAAGTTTTGACTTTTTCGATTTTTTGGCCAAGTTTGAAAGCAATCGCTTAATTTCTCTCTACCGATATTGTAATATCTCGAATTATTGTCAACTGAACATACGGAAGTATCTCTGCCCCCATAATCGGGCATTAGGGCACCCCCCCGTTAGGTTAGTTAAGTTCCTTTAAACCCTGCACTCGGAATTAGGGGCCCCGCAAAGCGAGGCTCCGTCGACTACGCTTTTTAGGGGAATATAAAGTATTTTCAGGTTAGGTTATATTAATCGATATTTCTCAGGAATGGTACAGTATCTTTTCATGAGAGTGGTACCACTGGGCAAGGGGGACCCCTCCTTCTCTCCACACCGCGTGAGTGTTGACTACCATCGCATGCATTTCACGAAAAATAATGCGTTTGTTTGTAAGCAGTATGTTCATTTGACAATAATTCGAGAGTTTACAATATCGCTAGAGATATTACAATATTACGTGTTTGACAATTTTACCGTAAGTGAGAGACCCCGTAGGTAAGAGACACATAGGTAGATTTTTTTTTAAGAGGAGGAAATCTTCCTTAAACATTGCTACACAATAGTGAAAGCTGAACACGTTATCTTAACAAGCAAAGAAGAACATTGAGTAACTATTTATGAAGAGAAAACATTGCTGGCAAAAAATGCTGTACGTATTTAATTAGCATTCGTTAAAAGTAGCTCCTCTTGATTTTCAGTCAGTATTTTTAAGGAGTTCAAAGAAAACAGTCTTTCAAAGGATCTTTCAAATAATTTGTCCTCAGAGACAAACAGGCATTGAAGTGCTGAATATAAATACTTTAAAAGTCATCGGCTTTTTTGTTATTCAGTGATTTGTAAGGTGACAGTAAAGAAGTTGCCAAAACACGATAAATAACCTTTTTAACGAAATCAATTCATCACGCCGAACAGCAAATTCCTATTATTTACTACAACGATACCCTTATTTTTCAAGGAAACAGGTGCTTATACAATCTCGTCGCATTTATTTCAAGAATCTGAACTAAATATGTGACAGAATACCTTAATTGTTTACTTATTTTTTATTTTCATTCATACTAATGTGACCTCGGAAAATTATACGTTTTTGGAAATTTGACACGAGACCTTAATTGTTTACATATTTATTCTTGGCTCGGAAAATTGTTTTTCAAAAAGGGAATGTACAGTCGCCGGCACATTAAGCTACCACGAACTGTAAATTTACTCCAAAAAAACATAAAAAAATGAATAATACTTGATGGTTAACTTCAAAATCGAATGAGAAAATTTTTCAATTCGTACTTTTGTTGTGACTTGATGTGCTGGCGACATTATTTAAATGTCGCCAGCACATCAAGTTACTACAAATTGAACTGAATTGTACTATGGCGGTCATGATCCATTGATTTACTGGTATACAAGAAACCGAAGGCTTATTTCAGTGAGGTGCCGTGGCGGAAAGAGTGACAAAAATTTATGAAAAGAAGATGCTATCTCTACAGATAGCATTTTCTTTCTTCTTGGGCTATGTTATTATTTTTAGATACATACGTGACTTATTAAAATGGACATTTCTATTTTATTAAGGACGAATGAGATCATATCTTATAGTTGATGGATGTGGGTAGTAGTATTCAGCTGTCGTGCGATCATTGTTGATCAAAGATAAAGCTAAAATTTCCCAATGTATGGAAAACCAGATGAAAATTGTGTCATCAGAAATTCAAGCCAGGAATAAAAATCAATAGGACGTACTCAGTTAAGTAACATGATACTCCTCAAAGACACTGACCTTTTCACAAACATTTTAGTATTGGGATTATAATATTTAGCAAGAGGAAAATTCATGGCATTTTATTTCCAACAAAAAAGTCCATCCAATTTTTACTGTTTTTTTTTCTGTTTTATCTCGGAAGTGAATGTCAAGCTTCTGAATCACGGGTTTTATATTTAGGAGAAAGGTGTCGTAAGATCAGCTTATTGGCCCTCTTAATAATTCGTGTACTTATCCACTCCAATAGAACGTAACAAAAGTACCCTTAATGGATTAATTTAATGCGATCAGGAATTATGACGAAGGCAATCAATTATAGTCCATCGTGGTACGTAGATATAGTCGATATTAACTTACACCCTTCTTCAAGAATAAGACTCCTTGGTAATTAATGTCAGATATATTTCTTCTTAACGGCATATACGAAACTCTATCTTATTATCTATGGCTACATCTACAATATTTAGTTAATGCACAGTTATTAAGTTAACCGAGATGTCTAGCTTGTTATACTTAATAGAATTTAAAGCTTCGTGAAAGCGCAGGAGACAATACAATTATGTTTCTTAGATTAGTTTGTCGTTAACTTCAATCAGTTTAAGTGGATGATGTAAAGTTATTAATGAAGTTCATTGTAATTGTGGAATAGTAGAGGCTTTACTATGGTTTGTTTAATTTAATTTCTACTTGAATTAGATAAAACTTATCATAACATCACGGCTGTAATACCCGAAGGATTAGGCAGAGTTATACCCGGAGCTGCGAGACCCCGGGGCTGCGGGACTGTTCGAAAGAGATACTGTGGCCCCGGAACATAAAGTGCGAGGAAAGAACATGGATGGGTTTTAGCCAGTAAAAGTCTGACACCCCCGCGTCCCTCCCGCTCCCAGAGATGGGAGAAGATAATTGATAATTTCCCATCCGAAAAAAAGGCAGAGATGTACTTTTAGCCACTAGTGGGTGTTCTATTATACTCATCCACGTTTCGCTAGTTATGTTCAAGTCCCAAGTAATAAGGGCTAAAATTACCACTCAGTGGATACCAAGCAGCGGGAAACGACAACGTGGCAGGCCCAGAAGGAGATGGCGGGATGAGCTAGACTCTTTCGCAAAGGATTGGCCTACAATGGCACTGGATCGCGAAATGTGGCCTTTGCCCTGCAGTGAGACAATATAGGCTTATGTAAATAACTAATTACATTAAATTAAAAAAAAACTTGACACGTGGTCATAATTTCCAGGGTTTTTTCCCCCTTCCTCATTCCCTTTCATTATATTGTACATTTTTGTACTAGTCAAGCTCCTTCATTTGATACCCATATTGAGGGAGTCGTTAAATAAATGTGTACCTAATCTACCATTTTGTGGCGGCAGGCAGCCATCTTGGACTGATTTTTACCAAACATAGCTAAGAACACTCCCGACTAATTCACCTTTCAAACAAAATAAACAAAATCAAAATCGGTTCATTCGTTCGGGAGCTATGATGCCACAGATAGACACACACACAGAGACACGTCTAACTTATTGCGTGGGTGGTTAAAAATAATAGGGCCTTTTGCTATCAACCGGGCACATTTCCACTCTCCGTGGCTGTAACTGAGAATTTTCTGAAGGCAAAACAAAACCCAATGGCACCCTATCCGGGAAAATACTACAAAGTTAGTTGCTACCTTTAATAATATTCCTATATTTAAGGAAACTAAGTTCATTCTAATACCTATAAAATAATCATGGTTTTATGTGTCTCAGGATCATATCCTTGGAAAATTGCAGTTCATGGGTAAATTCCCGTTTTTCGTCTGTGGTATTGATCAACTAATTTATAGAAGAAAGTCAAATCTGCGACTAAGCAGTAAATCACATTTTATTTGCGGGATCCATTAAACCCCTTCTTCCCATTTGTGATGAATGCAAAACGAAGAAGAATGGTGCAATCCCTGATTCGTTTCACGTAACAAATTCTTTCTCCAAGCACTGTGGCAGTTTGCGGTGGTTATTGGTTTATTTTTGTTTAGCTACAAACATTTATGAGTAAATACAAATTTATTTTAAGGGCAGAAACCTCTCTTACGTGCGACCCCACTTGACCTTGATGCGCCAAATCGCGGAACACTCGCAAATCATTCGCAAATGTCGAAAGGGGCCCGTTGACTAACTTTTACTTCTTTATAGAGGAGAGTATCGAGATGCACTGACACTCATTTGATCACTGAATTTAATCAAATGACCTAAAACTTGTACAGCAGAGGATTTTTTTGCAGTTACTCTACCTATCCTTTTTTGGCAACAAACCCCGGTCTCCTCTAAAACATAACAACGTGCCTCTTCCCCGAAGCGTTAAACTGAAGTGTACCTAATGGTAAGTACACACACATTTCGAAGTTATATTAAATTCCCATGTAATAAGGTGGAGCCTGTTGCCATTGGGGTAAAAGTCCAGACTTCGGGCAGCCACAGAAGAATTTCAGATTGCAATTGCGAGCAGAATGTTATTAGGACGAATAACCTAATAACATTTTGCTCGACCTGGGATTAACACCCAGGATATCATACTCAGCAGTAGCATTTGCGACTACTAAACCAATTGAGTCAACCTACCCCTATAGATACCCAGCCCCGGTCTATGCTATGTGTAGTAAATGAGGTACTGACCCGACGGTGCCATTGCCGAGGTTTGACATGTGCTTGGTGAGCGTCTCCTTGATGTTCTGCTGCGAGTACAGCCCGATGGGCGAGTTGAACTGCTTGTGCACTATCTTGGGGCCGGTGGCCATGTTTGATTCGTTCGTTCAGCGCTGGAATGTTAAAAATTATTGTGTTTATTAGTTTAGTCCTAAATTCACTTTCTATAAAATATATTTTTTTAATGTATCTTATAAAAAAGTATATAAGCATTATTACTAATGATATCGGATCTGCCTACTGAAGAATAAGGAAAGTTCAGATTAATAATAATTAGTTCGTGCCCTTTCACGTTAATTCGCGTGACAGTTGAATCGGCTTATTGAGTTCATGATTCACAAAACCCCATGTTTCAATAAAGATCAATCAGATTTTCATAAAAGCGTAACTTTCATAGATAGGTAGAAACTGCCGCATTTGAAATCGGCTTGAACTTTTAACTGCACTCTTGAAAGCATAATAAACTTTACGAAGCATGCAGACATTCAAAAATACATTGGTTTATGACCCAAGAACAGATACAGATATTGTAATAAACACATCATATTTTTTAAAACATCATTAAGATTTTGGTAGACTTTATTATTAATTGATACATTAGTACCTACGTTAGTAGTCAGCATGTATACCAACTGAAAATCATAATCCTAATTCTATGGGAGTAATTTAATAAGTAAACTAACATTATCAATTTAGTGTTTACTTTAAAGCTTTTAGTTAAAAGCTGACGAATCAATATAACAAGCGCGTAGTTAACTTATTCTGTCTACAAAATATACGACTATTTACCCCAGGACGCGTATCAGAAAAATTAGGATGACAAATTTTATCCTTCTCATGAGATAATTTTATTACAGTCTCGTAAGATTCACGCCTCGGGGCTGACGGCGAGGCACCTCGTGTTATTGCGTTTTTATTAGCCGAGCCACCGCCAACGACGGCTATCATATTTTTTCCGAATAATGTGCTGGAGACAGCCAGCTTTGTGCGAATAGGATTTCAATACTAACGTCTTCAGCGGAGAATATTCTGTTATTGATATACGAGGGAATCTCTGAAGAAGAAGCTAGAATATTTTATCTACTACGACTACGAAGCCAGTTTTTTTAAGAAATTTCTTTTGGAAGAAAGAATTTTCATTTTCTCACAAACTTAGGAAGCTATTTATTTAGTAAATGATGCGTAATTAAAGCATAATAATGTTGTAAAATATATAAACCACCGTCTGGTACAGGATCGTTCGTCACTGGATTTATTTGTGTGCAAAGTGTCGTTGTAGTTGCGAAATGGACACGGAAGACTTCTCACAACCATCACATTCTGTTCTAGAATTAGCCTATTTCATGTTTCGCACCGTGGTAAACAACATCATTTTATATTTTAAAAGTAGTTCGTTTGTAAAAAAGAATGTCGTTCCACTTTGAACTGTAGGTGATAAGAGATATGTATCAATTTAAAGCGTAGGTAAATGGATTGCCGTAGGAGTTTAACTATAAACTAACTCTAGCGTCCCACATGTAAGATAAATTACTTTACCTACCTACAGTAAAATTGTTGTAGTGTGAAAAGTTATAGCTAGTACATTGACTTGTTCAATTAACTGTTTCTACTATAGAAACAGTTAATTGAACAAGTCAATGTACTAATTTCCCTAATAACATCTAGTCTTCACTGTCAAGGTCACACAGACAGAAAATTCTAATGAAATTGCCATTGTATGTTTAGGTATAACCTTCTGATCGAGACTCCTCAATTCGTTATCACAAATGAGTTTTACATAATTAAGTTAACACAAAGTACCTACCAATCGTTACATTCAGAAATGGAATCAAAACAAAGATTTGAATACACCCTGTAAACGGAATGAATGTATAAACACAGAACATGTGTTACAATATTCGTGTAAAACGGCAAGTGCGATTGGCTGAAGCGAAGATCAAAGGTATGTCAGCTATAAACGATGCATTTTGAAAATTGACTCGATCCCTGCATCCGTTTACAATCAACATTATTGATGCAATTGACATGCTAATGCCTATAATCTGGGAAACAACCAGACGATAGCTGCAATGATTTCGCTGTCATAACAAATACAGATTCGTTTACTTTCTTATTATTCAGATTTAACTAGGTACTAAAACTTGTGCAGTACCTACACAGTTGTCATTTTTATACACAGTTTTATGCCCAGAAAGTAAACTAGAATAAGTAGCAGTTTTTATTATGCCTTAAAAGTGCAAGGTTTGTGTCGCTAGCAGCGCCATAAAACTACATCCTGACATCTCAAAGACAGTTCTGAGAAAAAAAAGCTGTTACTTTGATGCGTTGATTGAAACTTTGAGAGTTATGAATGCATTACAAACAGTATCGGGCTTATGTGAATTTGTTAGAGAATAGAGAATGTGTGTAGGTGTTGGAAAAATAGTTCGTTATCTCCATGCTGCTCAAGATGCGATATTTAATGTGAACGGCGAGAGGTGTCGGCTATTTTCGTTCTGGACTCCTTGCCCGCATGCGTAATAAATATTTGCGCACTTATTTTCGGAATTATAAATTCAAGATAACTGGAGATGTTTTACAAGAGAGGAACAACACTACAACGTTTTGTTACCTGTGTATTATTCTTTAGTTTAAAATAAAAGAATACCTGTCGTAAATAAAATAAATTGCTAGAACTATGTCCCGCAGTTTGGAATTTTGCAACGATACTAACTTGCAGTATCTGGATAAACCAGTAATAAACTATTTCACGGAATCAATGTTATGGTGTCCTTGACAGGGGCGACGGTAAACATTAAAAATATTGAGATAGTTGTGATGTTGTGAGGTCAATCGAGATGTTTATAGCTTGGCGGGGTTAACAATACCGTCATCAAGGCTGAAAATAATCCAGTCGTGTAATACAGACTGTCTGATGTACAAGAATAAGATTCTATTCTGATTCAACAGTCACAACCACAAAACACCGAGAGAACATTAAATAGAGAGTTTGCGATTGATTTTTATACACACAGTTTCATAAACATTGAATTATGAGTAAAATGTAAAAGAGTTTCATCGATGGAGTGAGGAACAAAATATTCCCGTGACCAACCAAAATATTACAGCAGCCGCTTGAACGGAAGGTTATTTCAGTAGCATGAAGTCACGGCGAATTATTTTTGTAACTGAACACCTTGTTCATGAAGTTAGTCATGGATGTCGAGGTCGACAGGTGATTAGTCTCGAAAAAAAAATACACAGACATTTGTAAGCGTTTATTAGTGCAAATGTTATATGAAGCAATGAGAAGCGTTGTCTTTAAGTGTTTATACCTTTTTGCGTTCAGATTCGTGCGAGCGGCGTCGATGCCTGTCTCTTACTGAGTCCCGAGTCGGCGCCCGCCCACTGCCTGCGCGCGCGCTTCCAAACCGACGCCCTCACCTGCAATGTTTCAGCAATCACGGTTATGTTGTTTGATGATCATATCGACGGGTATAAGTCTCTGCCAATTGCAAGGTATCGGGTGAATCATACTTCGGCACATATGATTTATGAATCAATATGCAAATTGAACGCAGACGTAAATAAGTGGGCACACGTGCGTTGGCTATGGAAACGTGGTTATAACGCACTTGATTGCAGATACTTCACTTTTTGCAAGCGAAAAACACTTTAATCGAATTTTAATTTAATCAAATAAATTGTTCAGTGAATCGTGTTGGCGTTCGCGGAAGTAAATTCAATTATCATGCTCAATATTTTGCATTGATCTTGTTTTGTTTCGTAGGTAAAATAGTCACTGTCTCACCTGTTAAACAAACAAACAAAGGTGCACTCAAGTCCTTGAACTTAAACTTCTCGCAGTAAACTGACTGTCGGTAAGCGCTCACTGATACCCGCGGCTTCCAGCCACCGAATGAAACCGCTTTCCTTAGCTATACTCCGGAATTTTATGTAGTTTACATCAACTATTTTTAGTCGGCCTTATATTAAAGTTGATGAATAAATTATAATTTCCAGATTCTCTGTTCTCCCTTGCCATCAAATCTCGCTTCGAAGTTGGCAGACGCTTACTCGTTTGATTGGTCTATTGAACTGTATTTTCCGGAAAAACCGAATTAGTTTTTTAAGTACAGAACTACACTATGATTGCTAGAGACAGCCCATGTAGTATTTGATAAAATATTTGTTTACGTGTGGATAATTAATGTATATAGCTCTAGAATAATTTAAGAATGTAGTTACATAATTTCGGGCTCAGCTCAAACCAATAAAATATGAAAATGTTTTCATTCTGTAAAAATATTAGATGTTTAAACCCATTTTCATTTATTTATAACGTACCTATCCACTTCCACATAGGTAATAGGCAGGCAGATATTGTTCACCTTTTCCTATGAAAAATAAACTAGGTAGATACCTTGTATAGGTTCTATCCTGACCCATTTATCACAATTATCGGTATCTAACTTATGTGACTCCACGTCAATCGGTTGTGACAATCAGGAGGGAAGAGAGTAGGATGACGAACACACAGGCACAGAAATAAGCTTTTATATAATTAAGGATTTGTTAAGGTCAAACTGTGATCTTGTGGAATCCAGCCAAATTAGCTCGGACCTACACAATAATGCCAAATTATTAAATATCTAGCTTTTCTGCTTTTCCACCTTGACGTTCATAAATGACAATAAAACAAAATGAACTTAAGGAAAACATTAAAATGTGTGTCTTGTTTTGTAAATACAATGTACCTATTTTAAGAACATTGCATCTGTAGGTTTTCTTTTTTGTGGTTAGAATATTTTTCTTCTAGATATTTTACATGTTTCCAAGTTTATTTCGATTTTTTCCTCGTGGTTTTGTGGATATGCGGCTTCGCACGTTGCCCAAGAGGGCAATTAACACCGAATGTGTTTTAAAAAAATGTTTCCGTTCACGGTGTCGTTGTTATTAAACAAATAAAAATTTACGGCATATGTACCCCTACAGAGATTTCAGTGTCACGATTTATATAGAAATGTTAAAAGAAAGGTTTGTGTATTTTATTTTTTAACTGTACGTCTGTAGGCTCTATTCCCCAAAGAGACAGGCACATGCCTAAGGTACCTTAACTTTTGGGTATACAGAGAGGTATATAAAAATATGTACAAGTATCAAAAAGGGTTACAGGGCATCGAAAAAATCGTCGACATCGCTGCCAATAGGAAAAGTGCCCCGAAAGGCTGATAGCATTGCCACGTTGGATGGCAATACTGATTCATTGGCCAAAAAATAGGCCCACCCTCTGGTCACGTGAAAAGTCGACCAACCGCTTGGCGATTTCCCGAAATACTAAGTGGGTACTCGGACCCCATGGCTCTAGTGTAGCTAGTTGGTTTACATTTCAATTTGAAAATTTCATGGTAAAATGGAAACCAAATAGTTTTGTCGACCGTACATATAATCATACACAATTTTTAATTATCTGCTACTTTCTTGCTATCTTTATTTTGAACATTTTGACCGTGTAGGAAAAAGTTGTTTCGAAATTATGCTCGCATAGTAACAGTTTGTGTCTTTGTCTCTTCCATCCTGTATTAAGGTCCAATATACCTATTATGGAGTGAGAAATAAGCCATTAACTGGGCACAAATCAAGCAAGACTCTGGGCTGTTATTGACAAATATCTAATAAGAAACAGGAAAAGCCACACTTTGCCAAACCTCAGCAGTATCGAACCCAGAACTTACCGGTCAGCAGCACACTTACAACTTTTGCCCTTCTCGTATAATTCTGTATTTGCGATGTTGACACAAATAAGAATATTCTGTAAGTAGATGTTTATATAAATCAATTCGAGCCATGCTGTTTCAACTAAATACAGTGTATATTCGACACAATCCTAGCCAAGACACTCGGCCGGATTTAGTTCTGTCTAATATCTCTGTTTATTTTGTGTTTTATTGTAATTGTTTCCATGCGGCCGCGCTTTGCCTTGGACGAGAAATGTTTAAATATAAGCAGAGTCACGGACAAACGTTATATTGCGGAAAAATGTGGTCAAGAGCGAGACATTGATTGCAGTCGTGAAAAAATGTCTGTTCTTATAGTATTTTCTAAAACTGTGGGCGGAAATCAACAGAGAACCAATAATATAGATTTAGATTCCCAAAACAAACTATGTTCTTTTAATTAAGATATATTGTATTCTATACTTATAGTTATAATTATTACTTATACTTACAATAATATTATAATAAGTAAAATTTGTTTGTACGTAGGGGGTTATGTTCGGAACTATTGATCCGATTCCGAAAATTCATTCACTAACAGTAAGCTACTTTATATCCGACTATCATAGGTGACATTTAAAACGTTCCCGTTGGTTAATTTCAGTAAATAACGGGAGCGAAACAGCGTGCAAAAACTATTTAATAAAAATTAAAAGTTATGGTAGTTGTAAATACAGTCTCAGAATTCAATTAGAAACACTGACATACTTACTAAAAATATTTTACCAGTTAGGGCTAATTTCTATCTAACCGAATGCGGCTGAATTTCAGTACTTAACATGAAACGACTGCCAACTTCAGCACACAGATCCGCAGTCAGACTTTCGGGATCGCTGTGCCTATCACGAGGAGTCAGAGGTAGTTTGCAGGAAGTATAATGAAGAGACTAATACTTGAACATTTTTTCATGAGATGTTAATGAAAAGCTGTCTATTTTCAGCCAGGTACAAATAGTCGGGCAGGTGTGTTCTACGTAAGAGGTCGACGTTACGCGGGGAATGGCTCCAAGGTCGATGTATGATGCATTGCCGAGACAGGCTTATGAATCATTGTGATGCAATGATGGCAAGATGTGATGTATAGCTTGAGCTTTCTTTCTTATAAAAATCATCACGCCAATAATCCCCGAAGAGCTGTAGGTCGTTTAAATGTAGTACATCCAAAGGAGAAGGGTACGGCTCCGTTATGTGCTGGGCCCAACTAAATATAAGTTACATTGAATTAAAAAAATTAAAAACCCCGACAGATACGGTAGTAATTTCAAGGTTTTATATGTTTTTTACGGGTAGTGCAATTTAGTAGAAATCGTCGTCACGTAACGAAATGCCATATGCTGTGTGTATACACATATAATTCCTCATTCCCTTTCAATATAGTGTGTATTATTCTACTAGTCAAGTCCTTTCATTCGATACCTATAATGAGGGCGCTGTGTAAGAAAGTGTAAATAATTCACCATTTTGTGGTGGCAGTCATCTTGGATTTGAAATTTATTACAGCGTGTAATATTTTACTAGTCAAGCCCCATTTGATACCCATATTTAGGGAGTTGTTGAATAAATATGTAATCCGCCATTTTGTAGCGGTGGCTTTTTTTTTTTTTTAGCATGAGAAATTTTTTTATTGTATAGCTAAGAACACTCCGGACTAATCAAACAAAAACACAATATCAAAGTCGGTTCATCCGTTCGAGAGCTACGATGCCATAGACAGACACACACACACACATACACACACACACACACACAGTCACGGCAAACTTAAAACATCCCGTCCTTCCTGCGTCGAGGGTTGAAAAATAGACTCATTACAGAGAGAACAAATTAACATGTCCTCACTGAAAATTTGGTAGAATTTGCCAATTAAGAAATCAAGTTATGTGGAATGCCTATAGTAAAAGTAAGTAGAACAAACGACTGTCGAGAAGTTCCTGATCTAAAAACCCAATAACTAATTGACCCCAATCTTTCGGGGTCCGCAAGGTCGGTTTTACGTAAATAAGTTTAAAACGTTGACCATAGACCGGATGTTTGCCCCAGCAAAGATTCCTTTAGTCAATACCACACTACTCAACTCTCACCTTCTGATAAACGGGTTTTAAAATAGAATTTCTGTATCCTTTTCATATATATCTCTGCCAACCCTTCAAAAATCATAAAGGCATTGGAAGTGTTTTCCAATATTTTACCAATGCAATCATAAGCGATCAGGTGTTTCTTAAGTATTCTGCGTCTACCAACTTTTTACGATCTTCTCTAATGATGCAGATGTTACCATTGACTGCTGCAGTTAGACCGACGTCATTTGGAGAGGTTTTCAATACGTTTGAACCTCACTGGATGTCTTAAGGCGACTACAGGAGCTCGAGCGATAATGCCTAAAAGTATATGATTCACTGCAATAAACAAAACCAGAAAAATATATGATATTTTTCAGGATATATGCTAGTATGATAGTGTTTTTAAAACTTAATACAATTAGAGCCTTATCACACTAGCGGATTGCCAGCGGATTCAAAGTAGAGCGGTGGCGCAACGAATTCGCCGCGCGTGCGCGACGGATTCGTCACGAATAGCAGAGTGGACTCCATTTGTATTGTCTCGTACAAACGCCACTCGCCAATCAAAAGTTCGAAGAACATTAATTTCAAGCAAATTTAAGCAAATATTCAAATTGTGCTTATAAATTCAATATCATAGGTAAACATGATTATCTAAAACTAATATTTACTTTTATAAACAAATTTTTCAATTTAAATTTTTTCAACGTTATAGTAATTGCGAGCCTTTCTTCATGTGACACTGATAATCTCAAATGTGTGTCTTCGCGTCTTAGGTCAGTTTGTATCAGATGCAAAAACTCATAAAATGTACTTGCTGGGCTTGACATTCGTAGGTAGGATTGAAATTGTTGTGGACTATTTTTTATTCGTTTGCAAAACAACACAAAGTAGTCGCTCTCTATTGATTGATAATGGATCTTCCCAAATTCTTCGATGCTTTCGATTTCTTCTCCGGCGTCTTCGGAGTAACAAAGCCAACAGCAGTGTTTCCTCTTCGGAATCCATTTTGTTACCGAGTGTACAATACACTCGGTAACAAAATGGATTTCGTTACGCACCCGCGGCGAATTCGTTGCGCCACCGCTCTGCTTTGAATCCGCTGGCAATCCGCTAGTGTGATAAGGCTCTTAATTTTACTCGATTGAAGAAGAGAAAAAATATCTTTTATCGAGTAAAAACCATACTAATAAAATACATGCGATCATTCTGATTTTTAGCAAATAACTCTACAAGCAACATATTAAAATCATGTGTTTTATTTTTTTAGTCCAAGCAATGGATTTTTTGTAAATCGATCGAAACCACTCATTTCGCCTTATTAGGCCTGCAGTGACTGACTTAACAACCACTTTATAGTGCAAGCTGATTAGTACTTTATCCTAACAGTAGTTTGAACCACCACAAATAGAGTGGCTAATTTAGCTCATGTAGTTTAGTCGCCTTAATGCATTTATCTGTTTTAAAAATCAGAGGCCCTACTCCCTAACGTTTCCTCCATACGGACGGATCTATCCGCGTCTCTCGCGCACGTCTGCAGACGAGTACGTGTGAGAGACGCGGATAGATACGACCGTATGGACGAAACGTTAGGGAGTAGGGCCTCAGAGTCAAACTACGGAACGGTAACCGGGCTCTCAAAATGGTAAAGGAAAATACTGTGAGGCTGTATGTTCTAAAAACATAAATTTTAAAGACATGTGACATCTTCTACCAAATCCCACCTGCCCTGGCCCTGGTCCTGTATATTGGATTACCCACGACCTATTCCTTTACTAGAGGACTGAGTTCTAGCCCGCGTAGCATGGCCGCCGTGGAACATTTGTATGCTATGAACATTGTAGAATGCCTGCGCTCACCGGACATTGACACTTGACAGATACATATATCAGTAGTATTTGTATGGAGTTATCCGTGTCCAGACCTGTGTCTGCTATATGTCCGTACAAGTGTAACTGAACCTTTATTTTCCTCTGAAAACGTTGGGTTGTTTAGTGTGCCTGCATTATTGGCGTTGTTTCGAAAAAAGAAAAAGTGCCGGTCATGGCTTTTTTTGACAGTTCAATAATCTTCCTTTGCTATGCTTTACCTAAGTCGTACGTACATAGTTTTTGACAAACGACAACTTTCATGTCGTTGAACCTATTTTAAAAATACGCTTGTTTTGAAATAGGAATAAAAATGATGTGCCAACTATTTATCTTTTCGCGAATGCTGAAAACACGATTGATTACAGTGAGAGTTTTTTTGCAAAGACTTATATTTTCACTCTTTGAGTGGAGATGAGCTATTAATTATTGTTCTAAATATTTCATTTGAGTGACATATATTGAGGGACACTTTTTAGACACATCATCATTTTCCTACCCTCATCCCAATGTATTTGGAGTCGTAACAGCATATCTTCGTCTTTCATACTTCTATATTACTCGTCATCTCATCAGAAACTTCCTTTCTTACCATATTTACCATTTGACGACTCGAATGGCGTAGTGGTAGTGATGCTGCCTTACGTTCTTAGGGTCCTGGGTTCGAATCCCGGTAGGAGCAAATGTTTGTGTGATGAGCATGGACATTTGTTTCCGAGTCATGGGTGTTTATATATATAATACGAGTAAGTATGTATTTACAAACAAAAAAGTATATATATGTAGTATATCAACTATCTAGTGTTCACGATACAAGCTTTGCTTAGTGTGGTACTAGGTGGCGCTGTGTGTTAATGTCCAGCGATATTTATTATTTATATTATATCATTCTTCACACAGTCCATCCATCGTTTCTTTGGTCTTCCTCTTCTCTTCATCAACAGTCGTACGCAAAACTTTCCTCGCGACACACTATGGCACACCTGTGCATTTAATTGAATATAAAGAAAGTGTTAGTTCAATAAACCTCTTCATATTTTCATACCCTCACTAACTTATGTAGAACGTGCATTGCATATGCGTTGGAATGAAATAGAATACGCTTAGTATTTCTCACAACAGTTAAGCGTTTTATAACTAACGGTATATTAGCCAAGTCGTGTAATAATAACTCCTGTTTTAATTCATAATGAGCGGTGACAGTTTACTGTTAACACTTAAACTTTAATGGTAACTTACTCAAAAGCGCGAACATAGGTATTTTAAGTTTATGTTGCTTTACAAAGCTTGTGATGTTCTAAAGAGTGTTTTATCATCCACACTCTTAAGTCACTTTAGCATTTACAATACTTACAATTAGTATGGAAGTCCGTCTGTATATGTTGCGGGCCTATTCGAAAGAGATACCGCAGCCCCGGAACATAAAGGGCGAGGAAGGAACATGGATGGGTTTTAGTCAGTAAAAGTCTAACACTCCCTCCCGCTCCGCCCAGAGTGGGAGAAGTCATTTGATGATTACCCATCCTAAAAAAAAAAGTCCGTCTGTATATCTATCGTCTGTAGGTGTTATACTTTTTAAGGCTTAACGGCTGAACACAAATTTCGATGGCTTATGGCAATCAGGTAAAATATTTCTTAGGTTTAGATATGGAATAGTTTTTATTCTGGCAAAATATGATCTTGTGGGATTACTAGCTATCTAAACAGGAACAATTTCTTGCATATACAAAGAAAGTAAACAATAAAAGCTTATTACCTTTGCTTATTTAAATAAAAAGTAAACTTCTTTGCAGGAATAATAAAGTTTCTTGTTGTAATAAAAATTCAACATGGCTGCCACGCCACGTAAACGCTACGTGATGTTAAAAACTGTTTCACGTAAACATTGAGAATCACGTACACTTTAAAGAAGCTGTGATGCACCGTCTTGTGGGAAAATATGTTTATAATATAAAGTATGAAACTGCTAGTTATACTACAAACTCTTCATTATAAAGGAGATAATATATATGCTCCCGTCTTGATGAAGCATGATGATCAATGCCCATGCTGTCTCTGAATGAGGAGAGGACTTTGCCCAGCGACGGTGGGACAATAACATGCTGGTATTATCATCATTATTCCTTTATTCATTTCTTAAAATATTAATTACATTTAAAAAAAATCTTAATTAAACTAAATACTAAAAAAACATTTGCAATAAAAGAAAAAAACAAAAGCCCACTGGCGCTGGGAACAGGGTCCGAGCTACCGGTGGTCATTATTATATTATTATGCTCTCACATCATTTGATTCTTGCAACAAAACCCTCTACATTGTTTACTCAAACCTGTAACCTCCATAGTTAAGAAACTCAAGTTCTAGTTAGCACTAGACACTTGAATTTCTTAACTTTTTACACTAACTAAAATAGAATCCGTTAGACGTCTAGTCATGAACAACACTGCTTATTTACTCGGTCTAATTGTCAGCAACAATACAATTAACATTTTCAGAGCTACGAACAAAACACTATCAGGTAATACCACCCTTATCGATTGGAAGATGAAGGGTCGTGTTGGTGACACATTGACAAGTGTTCCTCCTTCTAAGATATTATCTGCAGACAGTCCTGCTGCGATGGCTTGCAAACTCACTTCAAATGCTGTCGATATCTATACTTGCAAGACGTTGGAATATTGCGTAATGTCGTTTGGAGTTTAGAGTATTGTCTAAATCTAGGGGATGTAGTACATGGAAATCGAATGTCACTCGCCATTCGATGGCACTAACGTCTAAGGTTTTAACCATGCTATTGTGAATTTATTTAAAATTCGGTAAACACACAAAGCCCACAGATGTGCGCAAACGCCGCAAAATGGCCGCCACATTTCAAGTGTATGTAAAGGAATGTAAAGTAACATAAGTTTCACGGTTCTATTTTCATGCGATTTCTTTCTGCTTTTAGCTTTTTGAAACCGATAAATAAATGAAGACATCAACGTTTTTGAGTTGACATCATCATCATCATAAGGACCCTGGGTCAACTCAATTTATTTGAGGTCAACGCTACTTGTCTTCTGCTTCCATACTATTCTCTATTACCTACTAGTCATCGCAGCAATAGCGTTGTCACGAAATTGTAATCAAAACTGAATTAACAAGCTTTTTAATGGCAAAACTTTACACACGTTAACATAAAACCCCGCTTAAATTCGTTTTATTTTGATCTGTAACCCTACTTTGAAAGAAATAACACAGATGCGAAATGATTGCTTAAATAACCCACTAACTACATGCAAACATTTGCCAGTGTGGCCTAGATACGATTTTTTTATGTTAGTGCATGTTTCTAGATACTAGGGTGAATACGCCAAACATCGGCCACCCCCTAATTTTCGGCCGTCTGCACGTTTTTAGCTTGCGTTCATTCAAACGGTAATTAAGTGGTAATTTGACCACTCGAATTGCAACCTTAGTTCATACTCTTTAGGTAAAAAGCGTTACTATTCGTTTACATCGCTCGCTCTTCACACACTCAGCATCAGTAGTGATGTCGCCGTTGAAGTGTCAAGTTCTTAGTTAAAGTAGCTTACTTCCTGAGAATACTACGGTTGATTTGTAATATCAATCGTAGTAGTAATTTTTACTATAATTTGAGATAGTTTTTTCAATGATTTGCGTATTGTTTTATGGGAAAAATAGAGGGCCGCCATTAGAATACCAGTTTCGACTTAAAATCGTATTATTGGCCGGGCCGGCTTTACAGTAAAAGTAGTCTGTTTTATAAATTCCGATTCTACCCGTTCCATTGGCTTAATAGGAGAATTTACAAAGCATTAAGATAAATAAATCTATTTCACGTTTAGTCGCCAAATACCGGCCGGGGTAATATTCGTTAAATCTCGAGAAGCACACAAAACAGGGGCCGACTTTAGAAATATTAAAGATCGTAATGTCGGCCAGTCTCGAATTCGAGCACCACTATACAGGCTGATTACTTTTGTATATTTTGATTGATTGTGTGGGTAGTAATTTTTTTACTTATTTATTTACTTTCTTATTTTCTCAAAATGAATACATCTATTATTATAATTTATTAGTATGTATTACAAATAGTTTGGATGTACGAGTTGACAATTTGGAAACATATCTATGATAGCTAAATATGGTTTGGGATACAAATACTTATAAATTATTGCTCTTTTGGAACTTGCTATTGCTACCTATCTACTCGTATTAATCACAATGCCCTATATGCTTATAAAATATACAGCGTTGGTTGTGAAACTGTAATTGGTTAATATTGCATGGTTATTGATTTATATTGTTTAATTTAATTTATAATTATAAAAGTGTAAATTCAAACTTATTGTGATATTATACTCCCGCGAAAATAAATCATCATCATCTCAGCCGAAAGACGTCCACTGCTGGACATAGGCCTCCCCCAAGTGTCGCCATATTGACCGGTCCCTTGCGACTCGTATCCACCGGTAAACACCATGTGTTTTCCACCATCCAATAAATCATATTAATAATATTTTTAAATGTCTTATTTTGAAACACCCGGCCGACATTTGGGAAAAATACGACCAACCATGAGCCGTGAACGGCCGACTTTAGGGTTTTTTCGACCTGGACGCATTTAAACCTTATTACTTTTTTCTTTTTGTAGTAAAGCCAACCTTTTGCTTTTCAACATAAAATCGATTTATCAACCTGTCTAAAACCACATCACAAGCTATCCTTTTGTTGCAAACTGATGGAGACTGAGCGATGCAGTTTAGAAAATCCGTAAGGGGGCCGACATTTAGCGTATTTACCCTACTTAGTAACTAGCACACATAGATGCCCTGTTTTTATTCCTCGAAATTTGATTACGAGGTAAGAATAAGGTATTTACAAGGATGGAACGTGCTAAAAGCACATACAGTTGAGCTTATTGGTCAGGTTCTTCAGAAAGGTCAGGTGTGTAGTACATGGTGACCAGTCAGTTCACCAAACATTCATTAAAAAACTTTTTACTTGACAAGCAACGATTAGCAAACACATAAAAATAAAAATAAATAGACAAATAAATGTTTGTAAAACAAATGTTTTTAAAATAAAACATTTGCAGAATAAGTTGTTTGCGAAATAACAAACATTGGTGGTTATATGCAAATTTGTCAATGGAGTTTTGGTGATTAGTGAACCGTCGTACATAGATAATCACTATCACTACATAGTATAAAACAAAGTCGCCTTTTCTGTCCCTATATCCCTATGTGCGCTTAAATCTTTAAAACTACGCAACGGCTTTTGATGCGGTTTTTTTTAATGAATAAAGTGGTTCAAGAGGAAGGTTTATATGTATAATACATGCATATTATTGTAGAGAAAAGTCGAGAAATTTAAAGATTTGTAATGTGATGTCGTAACAAACATATTTTTCTGCGCTTACATTGCAAACGCTGGCTTAACCTTACGAGATAGATCAAATTTATGTACTACGGAATTGTATATCTTTAAAAGATGAATATAAAAGTCCGCGACAGCATATGTTTATCTCCTAAGGATAACCCACAGTAACCATTTTTATCTTTTGCATATTAGAAAAAAAATATGGGTTATTTACCAAGCTATTTTAAACGATACAGTATCATTCCTTATCCAATTAAATACATTAGATACGTTGTGCATTTCATGTAGATCAAAATTGCACTTTATAGCATGTGATTTAAATGAATATTTTCGAAGATATTACAGATTTAAAAATTGCGGGACGTAGCGATTGCGGCGGTACCGGCCGGCCGCGGCCGGGGCGGCGGCGCCGGGCAGCGGGAGCGAGTCTATGTTTTTATACAACGTTCACAGTTTTTCTGTAGTGTATTTAGTATCAGCATTGTACCCGTGCGAAGCCGGGGCGGGTCGCTAGTACACTATATAATACAAGAGTGTAGTACTCGCAACCAGCGTGCGTGTATGACTAGATGTATGAACGTGAACGAAGCGAATAAGTATGTATGGATCGTAGGAAGTGGCATTCTGTGACTGAAGACCTATCCATAGACACCCTACAGGGGTTGAATGAAAAAAAAAATGTTTTTCAGTTCTATGTATGCGGAACTCCCTAAATTTATTGTTTTATTCTACTTTTCTGTGAAAATCTTAATGCGGTTCACAGAATACATCTACTTAACAAGTTTCAACAGCATAGTTCTTATAGTTTCGGAAAAAAGTGGCTGTGACATACGGAGGGACAGACAGACAGACAGACATGAGGAATCTATAAGGGTTCCGTTTTTTGCCATTTGGCAACGGAACCCTAAAAAGCGTGAGTTTATGAATGTATGTAAAAAAAAGAACATCTTTAAAGTAAGTAGATCTTAATACATCGAAGCAATTGCCGAATTAGATGGATTTGTGATATCTTCTAGGTAACTTTAGATGTAAGGATTATCATCAGTCCTTTTATAACCCCCACACATAAGCCTCTCCAATTTAACACTCACCAGAAAATTAAAATAGTATTTCCGTGATATGTATCTTAGATTGTTTTAAATGACGACGACCGAGTCCTGTTAGCAGTCCCTTAATCTTTTATTTTCAGCGTTAAAGTACCTTTTTACCCTGTTTAAATAAACTTATCGTATTGACTTTTTATTCGCCTTCAGAATAAAAATTATCTAAAATGATGATTGACTTTTGAATTCCACAAAACTCACTGACTTTTGTTATTTACTGTACGTGATGTCGTCGGCATTGAATTAGTATTGGGAATAAAAGTACAAAACCTTGTTCAATTATGTTTTAAAGATGGGTGCGAAATCGCGTCTTAAGATGGGTACCTACAGTTCCAAAGGCGATCGCCCAATTGCCATGAAAGATCACAGGCGAAATGACGGGTTGCTATGTTAAGGTAGACGGCACCTGGGCCGACAGACTCGACAGAGATAAAATACATTCGGTTGCAATAAGTATGCTAGCGAATTATGAAAGTCTCTACATCCTAGTCGGGTTTCTCGTGAGCATAATTATTGCAATTGAATTTATTCGTTACTAATGAGCAAACGAATGTTAGCTCGCTCTGTTGAGACTATCGGCTCTGGACGCGCTTCAGAGCCAGGAGTCGTACGATCTACGAACCGCAGTCATAGGCATAAAATGCGATATTTTACAAATCATATAAAAAAGTGTCCAACCGAATCCGAACCGAAATACCTACTGTCAAAATAATGCCATACAATACAGGTAGGTGTGCGGGACTATCTGAAAATGCTAACCTTTATTTTACGGCAATGTCACCATTTACAAAATTGTGTTCTTATACTGTTTTTTACATAGAAAACAGTGACACTGCGGTTTGTTTTTTTCTACTGAATTTTAACTTTAAAAACACCGTCTGCCCACTAAAGTTATCATGGCGTCTAAGGTCAAAGTAACAATAACTGTAATCCAAAAAGATAAACGGACTAACTCATTGGTGTCTCGTAATTTATGTTAATTTATGCTTTTAAACACAATGGTCCAGTCTCAGCAACACTCGAGAGTTCCTTACCCCTTCATAGAGGGGATCCCTAATACTATGTAACTACTTACTCATCAAGGGGTTCGTTGCCTTTAAGGGTACCTTCGCATTGAGCGTTTATCTAGTGAAGGAGTTGATGTCGCGTTAACGTCACGTCTCTAGAAAATTGTGACGGGGATATTTTAATGCTAAATAGTCATTTTCAATTTTGAAGTCGTATTCGCACCTGCGGAGGTCGGAAAATGTCCCCAGGGGGAGTTCACCTGCCAAAGGTATTGGCGATGTTCTTCTCGCTTTGTCTGAGTCACGCTCATCTGCCCAGCGATTCTCATGAAAACTGTGGTTGTACCTATTGTAAAGGATAAGACTGGGGATACATCAGATCTCTCAAACTATAGGCTCATATCCCTTGATACTGTCATTGCCAAGGTATTGGACAGTTTGCTTGATAGGCACATGGCGAGCCGCATCGAATTACATGATTCGCAGTTTGGGTTCCGACCTGGTCTCTCCACGGAAAGTGCCATACTGTCTCTCAAGCATACTGTCCAGTATTATACGTCTAGGAAAACGCCTGTTAACGCGTGTTTCCTAGACCTTTCTAAAGCATTCGATCTTGTATCCTATGACTTACTGTGGCAGAAACTGTTGAAAGATACCACTGTGGATAGGGGAGTTATAGCAATATTACGGTACTTGTATAGCAACCAGACCAGTTGTGTGAGGTGGGCAGGCTCGTTATCGGATGTGTACCTAAAGGACAGTGAAGGTGAGGACCTAAAGGACAGTTTGGACATTGAGCGTGAGCGCAGAGCGTTGGCTGTACAATGCTGATACTAAATACACTACAGAAAAACTGTGAACGTTGTATAAAAACATAGACTCGCTCCCGCTGCCCGGCGCCGCCGCCCCGGCCGCGGCCGGCCGGTACCGCCGCAATCGCTACGTCCCGCAATTTTTAAATCTGTAATATCTTCGAAAATATTCATTTAAATCACATGCTATAAAGTGCAATTTTGATCTACATGAAATGCACAACGTATCTAATGTATTTAATTGGATAAGGAATGATACTGTATCGTTTAAAATAGCTTGGTAAATAACCCATATTTTTTTTCTAATATGCAAAAGATAAAAATGGTTACTGTGGGTTATCCTTAGGAGATAAACATATGCTGTCGCGGACTTTTATATTCATCTTTTAAAGATATACAATTCCGTAGTACATAAATTTGATCTATCTCGTAAGGTTAAGCCAGCGTTTGCAATGTAAGCGCAGAAAAATATGTTTGTTACGACATCACATTACAAATCTTTAAATTTCTCGACTTTTCTCTACAATAATATGCATGTATTATACATATAAACCTTCCTCTTGAACCACTTTATTCATTAAAAAAAACCGCATCAAAAGCCGTTGCGTAGTTTTAAAGATTTAAGCGCACATAGGGATATAGGGACAGAAAAGGCGACTTTGTTGTACACTATATAATACAAGAGTGTAGTACTCGCAACCAGCGTGCGTGTATGACTAGATGTATGAACGTGAACGAAGCGAATAAGTATGTATGGATCGTAGGAAGTGGCATTCTGTGACTGAAGACCTATCCATAGACACCCTACAGGGGTTGAATGAAAAAAAAAATGTTTTTCAGTTCTATGTATGCGGAACTCCCTAAATTTATTGTTTTATTCTACTTTTCTGTGAAAATCTTAATGCGGTTCACAGAATACATCTACTTAACAAGTTTCAACAGCATAGTTCTTATAGTTTCGGAAAAAAGTGGCTGTGACATACGGAGGGACAGACAGACAGACAGACATGAGGAATCTATAAGGGTTCCGTTTTTTGCCATTTGGCAACGGAACCCTAAAAAGCGTGAGTTTATGAATGTATGTAAAAAAAAGAACATCTTTAAAGTAAGTAGATCTTAATACATCGAAGCAATTGCCGAATTAGATGGATTTGTGATATCTTCTAGGTAACTTTAGATGTAAGGATTATCATCAGTCCTTTTATAACCCCCACACATAAGCCTCTCCAATTTAACACTCACCAGAAAATTAAAATAGTATTTCCGTGATATGTATCTTAGATTGTTTTAAATGACGACGACCGAGTCCTGTTAGCAGTCCCTTAATCTTTTATTTTCAGCGTTAAAGTACCTTTTTACCCTGTTTAAATAAACTTATCGTATTGACTTTTTATTCGCCTACAGAATAAAAATTATCTAAAATGATGATTGACTTTTGAATTCCACAAAACTCACTGACTTTTGTTATTTACTGTACGTGATGTCGTCGGCATTGAATTAGTATTGGGAATAAAAGTACAAAACCTTGTTCAATTATGTTTTAAAGATGGGTGCGAAATCGCGTCTTAAGATGGGTACCTACAGTTCCAAAGGCGATCGCCCAATTGCCATGAAAGATCACAGGCGAAATGACGGGTTGCTATGTTAAGGTAGACGGCACCTGGGCCGACAGACTCGACAGAGATAAAATACATTCGGTTGCAATAAGTATGCTAGCGAATTATGAAAGTCTCTACATCCTAGTCGGGTTTCTCGTGAGCATAATTATTGCAATTGAATTTATTCGTTACTAATGAGCAAACGAATGTTAGCTCGCTCTGTTGAGACTATCGGCTCTGGACGCGCTTCAGAGCCAGGAGTCGTACGATCTACGAACCGCAGTCATAGGCATAAAATGCGATATTTTACAAATCATATAAAAAAGTGTCCAACCGAATCCGAACCGAAATACCTACTGTCAAAATAATGCCATACAATACAGGTAGGTGTGCGGGACTATCTGAAAATGCTAACCTTTATTTTACGGCAATGTCACCATTTACAAAATTGTGTTCTTATACTGTTTTTTACATAGAAAACAGTGACACTGCGGTTTGTTTTTTTCTACTGAATTTTAACTTTAAAAACACCGTCTGCCCACTAAAGTTATCATGGCGTCTAAGGTCAAAGTAACAATAACTGTAATCCAAAAAGATAAACGGACTAACTCATTGGTGTCTCGTAATTTATGTTAATTTATGCTTTTAAACACAATGGTCCAGTCTCAGCAACACTCGAGAGTTCCTTACCCCTTCATAGAGGGGATCCCTAATACTATGTAACTACTTACTCATCAAGGGGTTCGTTGCCTTTAAGGGTACCTTCGCATTGAGCGTTTATCTAGTGAAGGAGTTGATGTCGCGTTAACGTCACGTCTCTAGAAAATTGTGACGGGGATATTTTAATGCTAAATAGTCATTTTCAATTTTGAAGTCGTATTCGCACCTGCGGAGGTCGGAAAATGTCCCCAGGGGGAGTTCACCTGCCAAAGGTATTGGCGATGTTCTTCTCGCTCTGTCTGAGTCACGCTCATCTGCCCAGCGATTCTCATGAAAACTGTGGTTGTACCTATTGTAAAGGATAAGACTGGGGATACATCAGATCTCTCAAACTATAGGCTCATATCCCTTGATACTGTCATTGCCAAGGTATTGGACAGTTTGCTTGATAGGCACATGGCGAGCCGCATCGAATTACATGATTCGCAGTTTGGGTTCCGACCTGGTCTCTCCACGGAAAGTGCCATACTGTCTCTCAAGCATACTGTCCAGTATTATACGTCTAGGAAAACGCCTGTTAACGCGTGTTTCCTAGACCTTTCTAAAGCATTCGATCTTGTATCCTATGACTTACTGTGGCAGAAACTGTTGAAAGATACCACTGTGGATAGGGGAGTTATAGCAATATTACGGTACTTGTATAGCAACCAGACCAGTTGTGTGAGGTGGGCAGGCTCGTTATCGGATGTGTACCTAAAGGACAGTGAAGGTGAGGACCTAAAGGACAGTTTGGACATTGAGCGTGAGCGCAGAGCGTTGGCTGTCCGTTGCAATATGTTGAATATGTTGGCTCGCAGATTTGTGAAATGCTCGACTGAAGTAAAGGCTACACTGTTCACAGCGTACTGTCAGTCGTTCTATACTTGCAGTCTGTGGGTCAACTACACACAGAGGGCATACAGCGCTCTGCGCGTTCAATACAACAATGCATTCAGGGTGTTGATGGGGTTGCCGCGCTACTGCAGGTCTGCAGTGCTTCCGGCATGTTTGCAGAAGCGGGCATTGACGGCTTTCACGCCATCGAAGCGATGCGCCTCCATAATGCGCAGGGTACGCGTCAGCCCCAACAGCATCCTGTCAACTATAGCTGACAGGTGAGACAGTCCCATACTGGGTCATTGGATGGGCCTACATGACACGGTGGCGCAAGCAAACTAATAATTGTTTTGTTTCGTTTCCGTTTCTTTTAGTTCTTCGGGTAGATATAAGTACTAACACTAGTTTCTAAGTTGTGTGTTGTACTAACCAAATGGACTTAAAAGTCAGAATAAAAAGCAATTTATTTATTATTATTATTATGGTTCAAATAGTATCTTATGTACCCAGGTCATGGTCTAACTGTATTCGAAAATAAAGTTCAATTCCGCCATAAAATTAAAAAAATAGAAACTCAGGTGAATTTCTATTATTTAATTATAGTATTATATGTATAGTTAGGATATCATTGGTCTTTTTAGTCTGCTGACCAATAGCTGTTATTTATATTCTGTTTCTCTACTAATCTATACTAATATTATAAGCAGAAGAGTTTGTTTGTTTGTTTGTTTGGTTGAACGCGCTAATCTCAGGAAAGACCGACTCGAATTGAAAAAATATTTTTGCGTTGGATAGTCCATTTATCGAGGAAGGCTATAGGCAATATAACATCACGCTATGACCAATAGGAGCGGAGCAGGAATGAAAAATGTTGCAAAAACGGGGGAAATTTTATTCCCTTTGTGAGCTTTTTTTCTCTTATTTTTTTTTATTTATTTATCTCAATCAACATTGGATCATTGGTATATCTACACAGAATTAAATATTACAAAATCAAATGCTCCATAGTATTAAAACAAACATAAAAATTAAAATCGTTATTGAAATTAAAACTATTAACAAAATTAAATCAAAATAAAGTCAATCCAAATCAGAGTCAAATCAAATTAAAATCAACATCATAATACAATTAAAATCACAAAATTAAAATTAAAATAATTATAAAATTTAAATTAAATTAATACAATATATTAACATTTGTCAGTACGTGAACCATGCAGCAGTGGTTCAGGTACTGACAGTCGAAACGTTCAGCGAAACCTCTCAGGATACTGTTGCGGCTGGCCCGCACCCTGCGCACCAGAGATGTGCACCGCTTGCGCATGACTGTGTAGAAACAATCCACACGCGCCTCGGCAAACATCTCCGATGCGCTACAGAAGCGAGGCAGCCCCAAGAGTACCCTGAACGCGTTATTGTACTGGACACGTAGAGCGCTGTACTGTTTCTGCGTGTAATCCATCCACAGACTGCCGGTATAAAAGGACGAACAAAAAGCCCTAAATAGGGCTATTTTGACGGCCCCTGAACACCGAGCAAATCTGCGGGCTATCATATTCGCACGAACAGACAGCGCCCTACGTTCCCTTTCAACGTCTGCATCGTCCTTCAGGTCAGAGGTTAACAAGTGTCCGAGATATTTAAAAGTATTTACTCTATTGAGTGGGCATCCGTTGAGCTTAATTGCCGGCAAGTAATCTGGACACTTCCTCTTGGCCCGAAAGACCATACACTCGCTCTTTTTAACATTATATATTAAACCATGCTCCTCAGCATACTTCTCACAAATACGAATCAGTCTCGACACCCCACAGACAGAGGCGCTCAGCAGCACCATGTCGTCTGCGTAACTGATATTGTTTAGGCACACACTTCCAATATGGCAACCGACATGCGTGCTGCTGAGCCTCTCTATCAGTGCATTAACATACAGGTTGAAGAGCTTCGGTGAGGTCAGCCCCCCTTGCCTCACGCCGCACTCCAACCTGTATGGCGTCGAATAAGCCCCCGACCATCGAACAACATTGACCTGATTGCTGTACCAGTATTGGAATACACGGATCAGATCATCTGGCACTGACGCTTGCTGCAGCTTCTTCCATAGCAGATCATAACAAACCAAGTCAAATGCCCTCGACAAGTCGAGGAAGCAAGCAAAAACAGGTGTACTTCTATCAGTGTAGTACTTGACAGTCTGCTTCACACACAATATAGCTGTTTCTGTAGAGTGACCAGCTTTGAAACCAAACTGGTTATCATGTAGATTTAAGTATTTATCCAACTGAGTGTTAAGCAAACTGTCAAGCACTTTCGAAATAACAGTAGCCAATGAAATGGGCCTGTAGTTGTTTTTATCGCTGACATCACCGGTTTTATTCTTAATAATAGGCACCACCACAGTCTTCATCATCTGCTCAGGCAGATACGAGTGCCCTATACACAAGGAGTAGAACATCGCTAAGACTCTGGACAGATGACGACCAGCATGCTTAAGGTGTTCAATACTTAAATCATCGTGGCCTGGAGACTTGCCCCTCGACATAGACATGATGACATGTCTTACCTCCTTTGCCGTAAACCGGACACTGTACTCCTGACCATTACAACCTGCACTACCTTTAAACTGTGACGGCCCCAACGGTGACGACACAGCGAAGTGCTGCCTAAATAGCTCGGCAATCCCCGTGACATCAGCAGCACCGCCGACACTCACCGGCAGGCCCGGCCTACTATTGAGTTTATCGGTAGATTTCCAAAAACTGCGGAAGTCGCCCTTAGAATGATGCGACGCCAACATGTCCATTTTAATTTGGTCACTATTGTCCTGGCACCATCGCAAGCGCGACTTAAAACATTTACGACTTGTTTGCATTTCACTCCAAACACGACCCTCACGCGGTCTTCCATAAGACACCCACTGCTCAAACTTCAGCCTGGCCTGCCTGTGAGCATCACTCACGTGCTTATTCCACCCCACTACTGGTTTCCTATTTCGCACAAGACTGTTCTCGCAACTTTCAGAAGCTGCTTGACATAAAATATTAATAATGTCATTATACATTTCATCAATAATAGTTCTGTGGTCCAAATTATTACAAACATAGTCACAACACGTACTCAATTCAAGTGGAAAGTCAATATATTTTAAATTATCATTACAAAATTTAGTATAAATGTCAATTTGCTTAGGTTTTCTATCACCCCATTTTATTTTGTTACATAACAGATTTTTATTATTATTTGAATTGTACACTTTTGATTTGATTTCATTTAAGTTGCATTGTATTAACAGAGGGAAGTGGTCGGACCAAAGTACATCATATTTAACATAAACATTAACAATAGTGGACATGGCTGCTTTCGTAACAACACAGTGATCTAACCAACGTCTCGAGCCGTTCGCTTCGCTTATAAAAGTATAGGTATCTGAGTTTACTCCTAACAGTTCAACATCGGCACATAGTAACTCAGATTCCAGACAAAAAGAGTCCAACTCGCTATAAAATTGCTCATACGGATGCGAGTTAAAGTCTCCGAGTATAAATGCAGTTTCGATATTGTTATCATTGATAATAGCACTCACCAGGCTGAGGCAGTCCGTAAAGTCCGTTAAGTTCGCACTACTATCCGTCGGCATGTAAACACTGAACACTAGAAATGACCTTGATTTCATGCTCGCCTTAACGGCACACACTCGCGGGTTATCGCACTGCACTACCGAAACGTTATCGAAAACACTTTTCCGCCACAGCAGTGCGACTCCGCCGTAGGGCCGCCCTCGTAGCATGCCGGCCGTGGTGTCTTATGTGACGCAGACGAAGTTGCGTGGGTCAGCTAGTATTAAAATATTTTCGTAATCATTGAAACAAAAACAAAGGGACTAATCGCTCCTTCGCTAAAGTCCCCGTCACGAGAAGCTATATATATAATTTGGTCCCTGTAAACTTTGGATCAAATAAAAAAATGACGTCAGTGTCATCTTACTTCAATATGGCGGCCCAACTGCTTACGTTCCATGATGTCAGATGCGTTCCAGTACCACAAAACATTAGACGACAGGGCTTTATATCGCTAAAATATAAACCGACCAATTCGAATTGCTCGTTAGTTTCGTATAGCATGGATGATAGTTAGAGTTGATTGAATTTGGGAGTATTTCTTATCGATCGAATTGTTGCTACGTATCTCGGTAGAAATTCTTTGTTTAAAAAAATATAGCATCTCGAGGCACGGACTGTATTCGCCTAACCTGCATAAAGCTACAGTCAAACTGGAGCGAATCCCGTGCGGTACGCGGGACGCGACCTCGTGCGATTCGCTCGCTCGCTTAGCCTCTCAAACTGACGCGACTTCCCGGGTGCCATTTTTGTCTGACTCTCATTGAAGAAAGATGTCTTTTAATTTTAAAGAAGAAGTTTTGCTATTGTTGGCCGTGGCCGAAGAAGAACCTCAAGATTTTAAATAAGTAGAGTGCATTTGATGCCTTTTCTGTTAAACTTTTATCTGTGTTTGACTAGAGATAAACTAAAAAATATATAGGATTCGCTTCAGTTTGAATGAAGTTTAAAGATCGAGGTAGCGTGCCAGTGCAGGCTGCCAAATACGAAGAATCTTAAACGTTCGTTTCACTTTGCTACAAGACTTACTCGCTAGGCGACTCGCTTCTAGTCTAGGAGCCAAGCAAGCCACCTTTCAGTGCGTTCGTAGCCTTACGGAAACCTACGTAGCGGATACGGAATGCTACGCGGCTACGCGTCATCTAAGTACCTACACTGCCTCAACGCCTACCTAACCTACGCTAAACAAACGCCCAGTTTAAAGAGTAAAGACTGCCTTTTTTTCGGATTGGAAATCATCAAATGACTATTCGCTGTGGACAGAGCGAGAGGGAGTGTCAGATTTTTATTGACTAAAATCCATCGTTCCATCCTCGCCCTTTATGTTCCGGGCCCACGGTATCTCTTTCGAACAGTCCCGCAGCCCCGGCAGGCTTAAGACGGACGTACGGCGAGTCAGCCTAAAGCTCACCGTCCACAGGTCCTTAAACACTCCCCTAAAAAATATACTACACAATTTTCCCCACAAGTTATTTTTCCTTGTTTTTAGGTCCGCGTGGGAGTCGAAAACCAGAACGATCCCACGGGAAAGTAGTATCGAGATAAAAGATATCCTATGCGTTAATTCAGGTTACCGGTTACTATCTGTGTGGCAAATTTTATCCAAATCCGCTCAGCCGTTTTTGTGTGACAGAGTAACAGACATACATTCTTTTTCACAATCTTTTGCATAAGATAAATCGATATAATAAAATATCCATCTTCACTTTCCTGCTTTTCTAAACTGGCGTGACGTCGCCTTTCTGCTTACGAAGCATTTTTATTTATACGCGATAAAGAGTTATGATTAATAGCCGGGACATTTTCAGGGAAAATAAAACACAGAATATTGGTAGGCAAAGATTTTTTTTTTCGTGATAATTTAGGTACTTGAAAAGGTATCTAGCAGCCTAGGACTGTATAGAACAAGGATCGTACTCCCTGATGCACTGAAGTTTCTACTAAAAGGAAGAGGCGTTATAGTTTATTTTAGTACTTTGCTTTTACATATTTTGTCTACCTTATCTAGCTAGTGGACCCTAAACTACTGTACTAAAAATCGTTAAAACCTTGCGTTGATAAATGAAAATTTACTGAAGGCTAATCGTTCTATCTCATTCAAACAGAAAATACAATGCCAAAGTCAAATTTTTCGTACTTTTGCAACTAATATTACTTTTGCTAATTCGTAGACTGTTCGGAGCTATGGACCTAAATAAGTCACTAGTCGGACACCGATGTTAAGAGTTTATTTAAACCCTATTAAAAGTTAACGGGCAACTAATAGCCATAATATATATACTATTGGAAAGAGCGTTACAAAGAGAACTTTCGTCACTGGCACAATTTTTGGTGATTCGTAGTCTGTTCGGAATTATTGACCAAAATGTGTGTCTAATTGGGCAACCAAGTTAAGATTTTCTAGGTAACCAGTAGCAACCGGCTATACACCATTCGAAAGAGATTTCAATAAGAACCTTTACTACTGTAGAACTTTTGCTAATTCCTAGTCTGTTTGGTTTTATTGATGGAACTAGGTAGTTGACTGGGTACCGAACTGTAGCTCCTCTCTGATTCTGAATCGAGAGAAGCTGTTAAGGCATGAAATATTCTTCTTGAAGAGATAAATCTATTAATACATATCTTAACGGTATTGGTCGTTGGGGTGGAATTAACGATCTGTAAACCCTGTTACTGTAAGGATATGTTCCTAAAATGGCAGTTTAGATGTCAATGTTTAAAAAAAAACATTTATAGGCTTGTACCTAATATGATGTTTGAAATTTACAGTATCAATGAAAGTTAATAATTTGAAGAAATAACAGAATTTAATTATAGTAATTTCTCATACTTAGAGCTCTGTAACACCTCTCCGAATCGAGAGAAGTCACCATATTAAAAAACGTTCTTCTTAAAGAGATCTGATCTTAAAGAGCAAGGACGTAAGGGCAATTTCGCCAATTTCACCTGATTTGGTCTAGTAGATTCGGAGCAAATTGGCTGTAACAGACGGACGGAAAGACTGACACATGCACGAGTGATCCTATAAGGGTTAAGTTTTTTCACTTTTGTACAAAACCCTAAAATACCTACTACTGTGTTATACGCTGTATTTGGCAAATATGCAAATATTGTGATTGTCAATCTCATAGTCCGCCTGCCCATCAATGACAAAATTCCTCTATCACTTTTCACGAACATCCTTTAGTTCCAGCACGCAGATAACTGTATTACATCCGGGCCTATACTGCAGTCCCGAACCTGAGAATTCATGAGTGCACGTCCATTTTCAGTGAGAAGTAATAATAAAGTGAAAAATAATATGTAAATCAAACATATTCATTAGGTAGTGTGTATATATTTTGACCGGATTACAGAATGTATTGGTTCTCAAACACATATTTTGAATGAACACTGATTTAAACAAGAGTTATGAGAAAAATAAAAATGTTATAGAAATTTTAAATTCCTTTTTGGTTTTCATATTATTTTGGTATTATGTTTGTATGAAAAACGGATGCTTCGCCGGCCTTGGATTTACTGTGTCTTTTATGCTTATATTAAAAAAAATCCTGAGTACGTACGTACATGCACTTTCAAAATTTTTAATTTATTGAACACGGCATCATTGCCCTCAAAATCGAATGGTCGTCTTTGACTTCATATTTGTTGAAATAGTAATTGGCGTGGAACGAAAATGTTCATAGTTGATAGTGCATTATTTATGCGTTTTGTTGTCCTAAACTAACTTAGAACTTTCTACGAGTCCTATAACTGGGTGGGTTACCTACGTAAGTAAACAGGTAATTGATTGATGTAAAACCTAAACAGGACTTCGTTTCCACCAGAGATGTGCTCGTTCCACTAGAGCAGTGGTTCCCTACCGGTGGTCTGCAGGAGCCTCAAATATGGTCTGCGAATGGCTAAAATGTTTTTCGTACTAACTTCTACAGAAGACGCAACTTCTATACAAGCTCAACCCAACTTAATGGAACCTATCAGAGGTGCAATTTTTTTTTAAGAATCCACTTACTTATTCCTTTTCCGTATGAATGATTTTAAGAATGTTCGAGATCCCTTTGCATCCTTCACTGCCTTAATTCTAAATGTTTTCATCGTATTTTCCATTTTTTGCATTGTGTGAGTTAAACATTCACCCACCTAGATATAATCCTGTCGGTGTTCATGTTCATCTATGACCTTATGCCCCTGCTAACAATAAAGACACCAAAGTGGTCCCTGGTCCAAAAAAGGTTGGGAACCACTGCACTAGAGCTAAACAGTGAAGCGAAGTACGTAAACTCATCATTTGTCTAGCCTTTTCCTAACTACGTTGGGGTCTGACTTGGTATGTAATGGGTCCCATCCACGGACCAACCTAGACAAACATGACTTAACCTGAAGATCTACCCCCAGCAGCTGTCATTATTTAGTAAAGAGCTACGTACACTCTACGAAGTCACCGACCCCACAGTCAAACCATGACTATGGTTTTGTGTATATATACTTACCGAATGATTAAAAAAAAAGGTGCATAAAAAGTGCTATGAAAATGCACATTACTTACAAAAACTTGTCTTTGTTGTACTGTTTACGACATAAAATCGAACAATCACATAACACGCAGTTTAGCTATCTCTGATGAACAGGTAGTCTGAACTTGTATACTGACTAAATGTCAATCTTGTACCTTGGCGGGAAATCTAGTTTAGGAGCACTGATTTTTCTTTGAAGCCGAACAATGCCAGCAAATAATGAGGCTCTCTCACTTTCGTAGTCTAGGTCCTTCGCCAGCTAGTATTTGTTACTTGTCTGCATTCGACATCATTTGCGAGGTCACAAGTTGGTAGTAGGATCGCTCTCAGAACACGTTGAAAATTGTTTAATATTCTTCCGTTTTATTCAGGTCTAGACAGAGTATTTCAACCACAGTACTTTATATTGTGGTTTTCTGCACAGCTTTCTTTCGTGACTTAAGTGCTTATGTTTCTATTAATATAATCTAAATGGCTTTCTGGGTAAAAACACAATAAAACAACAATATATCCCTTGGAAATGTTTTATTTTTCAACTCATCAATTGCACTATAATATCCATACAAAACTAAACATAGTTTCACTACACTTAATGTAATAAATAATGTATTTGCATAATGATCTACAATCGATCTACGATTTTACTGTTCTGTAAGTTACCAAGAGATTAAATCAAGTAGTACCTACGAGAAGCGAAGTAGTTTCACATTTGCCCAGCTCTTAAAATGTACAACTCTTCGCGGCAAGTTTATATAATATACATAATATATCTAAATGGAAATAGAGATCAAAATAAAAAGCGACAGTCTTACTTCAGTATTGACTAGAATATCATTGATATCTAACACTTTAGCTGGTGATGATGTGGGAAGCTTTTAACAGTTATTTTATTACTATTTTGGAAATAACTAGGTAGGAATGCTGATAGGGTAACATATTATAATATATATTGACGAATAACATTTTGATTAACAACATACAATGTACTAACTGGTTATTATGTACACATAGCTTATAATTAAGTTGAATAACATCTAAAAATCGATTGTATTTTGTTTAATATGACACATATGCATTGTGGGACGTATTGTCCGTAATAGAGAATTGATAATAAAAGTTTTGACGGGGGCGGGTAATATTTCTATGTAGATAGCTGTATACGGATATGTTGCGTGTTTATTCCTGTTGTCTGTCGTCTTCCACGGAGCCGTTGGCTTTCACTTCCTGGGGCAGAGCCGACTGTAACACAATTTATACAGCATTAGTAATGTAGGATGTCTGAACACTTGTCGGAAGTTTATGTCCGTCTGGAGAAATGTTTCTGTTAGTTCAAGAGGCGCAAAAACTGTAGCAAAGTTTAATTTTTAACACTATATCTACAACTCTAGGGCGTGCAAAATTCATGAAGAAATATATTGACTTCTTGTGAAATCGTGAATCGTGTTTACAATTGAAAACATACAAAAAATAAGTAATGTTAACTGGGTTTTACGTAATTAGACAACTAGAATAAGTTGTGAAATACTTTAAATTTCAAATTCAGGACCACAATAATTTTGAATTATTTAAATACCACAATGTTCAGAACTTTAAACGTCTCATTATAATTTGCTAATTAACTTGTTAAATATTGAAGGGTACGTACTTCGTAAGGGAGTAGGAACATGTTGTTGTCCGATCGGCGACCGAACCGGAGACGGATGGACGGTGCCCGCACGGCGCGTTCTTGTTCCTGTGTTAAAAACTATACTTCACTTATTATACACATACGTTAAACTTAAGTAGATGTAGGTAAAAAATCAGCATCTGCCTAGCCTTTTTCCCAACTATGTTCGGGTTGGCTTCCAGTCCAACCGGATGCAGCTAAATACCAGTATTTTACATGGAGCGACTACCTATCTGACCTCCATAACCCAGTTAAACTGGGTTATATATGATACCTCTTTGTAAGACTAGTTGTTAGACTTTTTGGTCCACTGACTATCTGTCACGACTGTCAAAGATGGACCAATGACAGCCGGGACCAATAGCCTGACGTACTTTCCGAGGTACGGAAGAAACTGGATATGTAAGGGTGGCTACCCATCCATAGACCAACCTAGGCAAGTACTGCTTAACCTAAAGATCAACCCGAGCCACTGTTATTATTTAGCCATAAAAATAAAGAAATAATTCAAAACCGCTTCCGCATGGAAACCGTTTTCAAAAGGTGACACGGCAATCTTGTCGTGTGGTCGAACATTGTGATTGGGGGCCGCTTTGCTACTACGATTTGCGGTTACAGTCGAGTTAGGAATAGTATATTTGCAAATGAAAATCATCTAATTGTCGTCGAACAAATGAAAGTTTTCTACAAAAGTGCAATAGTTAATAAGTACTGTTTTAGCTCTCATTCGCAAAAAAAAACTGTCGAATTTAAAACTTCCTCTTTTTGGAAGTCGGTTGAAAACAGCCCTTAATGTTGACTAAATTTTAGCGGCCAGTAGACACAAGGGAATAACTAGCATCAAAATTCAGTTTTCCGCGAACAAAGACCATACAGGAAAAAATCGCCAACAACAATCGGGTATAATGTACCCCATCAGTCACAACAGGACGTCGGGTCGAGGAATCCTCCCTTTTTTATGGGGGATGAAAAAACATAACACCTGATTCTTCAGCTATGTTATTGGGCATAGTTTCCGAGAATGAATTAATCATTTTGCCCGATAAAATCGTACGGGTATTTAAGACAAACCCCTTACCGCGTCATCACTGACAACAAAACATTATTGAACAAATAACATAACATTATTGAACAAATAACTTAACATCATTATTGATAGGTTGGAAATGCCCGGAGGACTGCGGTGCACAAATATTAACACCATATCCGCCTCACCCTTTTGGGTAACATTTGATTGATTGAATTAGACCATTGTTTACTTTATTACCCGTCGAATAAAAAATATTTTTCCTTGTATTCATCGTCAATTGACGCTTTTGCAAATTATGAGCTGTTTGCTGAAGTGATGTGACGTTAATAAGTTTAAGCCAATTTATATTTAATTAAGGGTGGGTGGATGGTTTTGGTCAACACTTTACTGCGTGTGTTATTCGTGAGAGCATGGAATTATTTTAGTTTTCTTTTATTTTGATTTATCTGTATTACTTCTATTCAGAAGATAGGGTCGAGAATTAGATAATTTACTGTCATCATCTGCCTACCCTTTTTCCAACTATGTTGGGGTCGGCTTTCAGTCTAACCAGATGCAGCTGAATACCAGTATTTTACATGGAGCGACTGCCTATTGGACCTTCACAACCCAGCTAGTAATGGGTATTAATACGATACCACTTGGTAAGACTACTTGAAGAGATATTTTATTGTAATGAAAGTAATTGTGATCCAAGCAGGCTCTAATCACAATTAGATGTATTAAACAAAATAGTTCTTATAGTATCAAATGCATTTTAACAATGACTCACGGTATTATTTTTAAAATTGAAATAAAGCTTTCCAAATAATGGCATCATAATATAATTGTTTTACAAAAAAGGTCAGACATAAAGCTGGTCAATTGTCGTAAAAGATCTTATAGTGGCTTGTTAGGGGAAATAACTTCATTACACGGGTTTACACGGCATCAAGGGTTTTACGATGTCGAATCAATAGTATCTTCGAGTAGATACGTCTCTTCACAAGATATTTATAGTTTTACGAGACTTTATATGGGGTGCTATGAGTTCCTATTAAATTTTGTAGCTATTTTTATTTGTGGGGTAACGTAAAGGGTTCTAATTTATGTTGTATGTTATGGGTCAAACAAGTAATAAAATATTTGTGTTGTGTTGACAATGGATTTTAACGGTTACCGACGTTGAGATAAGGGTCACTAAGACATTACAGCCAATAAATCACAATACCCATAGCCTATGAAACAATTACCTACTTAACGATACAATAGAGAGCTTTACCAAAATATGTTAAAAAAAACTAATTGATCCTATGTTTCAGCGACGTCATAACCCACATTGACACGCAGACAGTTAGGTCTTTCAAGTAGATTAAGGGCCAGTTTCACCGGTTCCGGATAAAGTGTCGGTTAGTTATCTGATAGTTAATACTATCTACCACTTAAAGGCTGGTTATAACTAAATACTTTATCTACCAGATATCGCTATCCGACACCTGTGAAACCGAAAGTGTTAGTTTATCTGGCAGATAAGTTCCTAATAGGCTAACCGACACTTTATCCGCAACCGGTGAAACTGGCCCTAAGATTTCGAGTTCGCGATCTCCTTTAATTTACTTTCTTGAACTTGGTAGACATTCCGCATAAGTAATAGTTACCTCCTGGGGGAAGATGTGGGGAACAGCGCGTTCTTCAGAGCGGCGACCGAAACGCAGACGCACGGGGGTGCGAACCTCGCGCAGGGAGAGGAGCTCGTTCATCTCGTCAAGCTGAAACAATGCTGAGGTTAGTAATGTTGTACCTAGTGACGACACATTTAGAACATCTGGCTATTTAGCAGAAGTTGAAAATATATTCGGTGGTAATGTAAAACTAAACGAATGAACGTCAGCAAACATTATTGGAAAATGGTCGTGACCTGCAGTAATGGGAAAGGTTTTGTAGGTGAGTGTAATTGATAAAGTTAAATTTAGTGTATTTTTACTTAAATTGTATTTACAGATTTTCAAACTGTGCCCAAGATTGGAACTATCTGTGCTAACGCAATTAGTAACAAAGGTACCAAGCCCACTGTATAAGAATTTTGTTTCAGACCATCATCATAATAGATACAAATGCATAGTTGTTTTAGTATGTACTTGAGAATAATGTAAGTAAACCACAAAACACAGCCAGCCAATAAATTTAGACAGCCGCGTTTAAATAAAGAACTCTAACCGAAATACCCAAAGACAAACAAGTACTTATAAAGTAGCCTTCATGATAATTTACTTTCGGCACCCCAAAAGTTGAAACTTTGCCGCCGTCGGAAATCTTCAGTGTAAAAGTAAAATGGAAGAATTTTAGACCTATTAGGGAAACTGCCTAAATATCTTCAAAGTACACAGGTGGGAAGCATAGCTTTCACCATTATATGTACATCTTTAATATCGTTTCAAACTTACCTACATTTTGGTGGACACTACGTCAAAATGACTCACGTAAATAAATTTTGAAGCGACGTAAAACACGAAAGTCTACTGAACTGTGTAATTTTATCGTTAATATTATAGTTGTCTTAATATTAAAGGGCAACACTATTAAGTAGTACCTGGCTGTACGTATATGAGGATCTAATGGAGCGAGGGATAAGACGAGGTTTCATAAAATTAGGGATGAAAGGGTCTTTAAGTTAACAAAATTGAGTTATACAAATGCGTTGGGGTTGAAATGAACGCGTACGATCACGTGTGACGTAGATGTTGCTAGTTATTTAAAAAGTTTTTAGTTTTACCAGCAGTGAGCCTTACATTTTGTGATAAAACTAACTAATCACGACTGTTAGCTTCGAAAGGTTGGGCAGAAGTGTACCTAATAGTGCCGCCTCATTTCGCCAGTTATGTTTTTAATCCCATGTCATATGCGGCGAGCCAATTGCCAACAACTGGGCACAAATCCAGACACCGTAGCAACTGAAAAATTCCTGGTTGCAAACACAATAACACGTTGCCAGATCCGGGAATCTAAATCAAGACCTTATGCAGCAGTCGACCAACGAGGCAGTCTAATGAAACCACTGCCAATCAAAAGAAGTGCACTTCTGACACAATTGTCAGGAACGGACTTTTTTTGTGTTTCCCAGAGGAGTGAAAAATAGGTCCTGTAGTGTGTGTGCTAACACCACCATATTTATTTTTATCTTTCAATCAATTAAAATATGTTCTTTTTTTATAATCCTATGTCAAGTCTCTTCTTCTGACAATACATCATTTTTATTTCTATTAAATAGTACATTGTTACACTAGGGGTGAAAGTAACTTATTTAGTCCCGAGACGGGGTTTGGTTTGGCGCCCAAGCGTAGCGCGGTCGAGGGACTAAATAAGTATTTAACACGAGGTTAAGACTGTACTTTTCATTACGAATACAAGGAAAATAAAAACACGACACAACTCGAAAAAACATTAAGATCGGATTGCCGCTTTCCGGCCTATTTCGTTTTTTTTCTGTGGTCGGCTATCCAGGTTTTATTTTTCACTTTCGTCACTGAAAAAAATTAGTAAATATTTTGCCTTATCTATGTTATTTTCAAGAAATATTTGTAACCAAATTATAACTAAGCTATTTAAAAATAATATATTCTTTAATTAATACTGAATTTTATGTTATATCAATTTTATATCGCGCTGTAGTTTAGAGGCTGTATAGAAGTCGGAACATGGTTCCATAGAAAGGTGAAAACAGAACTAGTTTTTTTTTTGTATAATTTGACAGCTGTCAGTTGAAAGCGATTCTCCCTAGGGCTGAAAAGTAATACTTTCAACCCGCTCCTCAGGCAACTTCAGACCTACTTTCCGAGTATGAGTAATGAAAATATATTTATATGACGACCCGATTGGCGTAGTGGTAGTGACGCTGCCTTACGTTCTTAGGGTCCTGGGTTCGAATCCCGGTAGGAGCAAATGTTTGTGTGATGAGCACGGACATTTGTTTCCGAGTCATGGATGTTTATATGTATAATAAGTATGTATTTACAAACAAAAAAGTATATATGTAGTATATCAACTATCTAGTGTCCACGACACAAGCTTTGCTTAGTGTGGCACTAGGTGGCGCTGTGTGTTAATGTCCAGCGATATGTCCAGCGATATTTATTTGACTAAGCTGCCAGTACCAACTAGCAGCCAGGACGATGTATTATGATAGAACCTCTACAGAACCTCTGTAGAACCTCTACCATACTTGATCACTCTGTGTTGGGAATTTTAACTACCCTCGCAATCTTTTTCATCACACATCAGTAATCTACTGACAATAATCTAAAACTTGTTACCTTTAAAATATATTGTTGGTTCTAAAACATTAATTTTCCAAATGAACACATCAACTTTATTATGTTCTTTCACGGCTCGCCAAACGCAGTAGTTTCTGAATATTACACATTTCACCTTTCACAAAATTATTTAATTTAGCTTTAAGCTTCATCAAGTGAAAAGCGCTTGATGCCCATTTACTAAAGCGCTTTATAAACTAGCTGTATTGATTACTAACTACTGTTTATAAGAGATTCACGTGTTTATTAAGACAAAGTTAACGCCAGCGCTTGTTATATGAACTTAGCGTAGCCTAATGAAGGGATTATATAATTTCTGCTCGTTAAACTGCAAGCTTGGAAAGGCTTTTTATGAAGATGCGCTCACAGTTTTATTTTTATTAAACAACCTTGTAAAGAGGAGTTGTGTCTTCCATCATTGTGGTGGCTCCACCTACAATAAATAATTTATATACAGGATGTAAACAGACTCCTCACGAAACCGTTAACCAAGCATTCTGTTCATGAAACTAATAACGTGAGTGGTGAACATTGGCTCCTGGCATCGTTTCCCGGGTGTGATATGTTATTTGTTTTTTTTTTCCATCAGCAGTTTCTCAGTAAGGAGGTAAGTATGTTTGGATTTGTACTCGACTGATGGCAATAGGTGCGCCCTCTATTACATCATCTTCCTGCCCTTTTCCCATTTTATTTGGGGTCGGCGCAACACGTTTTCTTCTTCCATTCTCCCCTGTTAGACGTCACGGCATCATTTACTCCTTTCTCTTTCATATCAGTCTTTATACAATCCATCCATCTTTTCTTTGGCCTTCCTCTCCCTCTCCAGCCATCAATGTTAATGTCCATCACTCTTTTAGTCACATGTGTTTCATCCCTCCTCATTACATGTCCATACCAAGCCAATCGAATTCCTTTCAATTTTTCAGTACCAGGTACCAGGCCCTCTATTACATGGAACTTAAAAGTCATTTCTGGCGAAATGTGAGTGTGCTATTAGAAAGACTTCTGCTTAACCTTTCAGGGGTAACAGGCTTGATGTATGTGTTATCAGATATCAGTCAATGTCTTTATAATATAATACAAAATACCACAGCGCTGGGTAACTGATAATAATACAGAACAAGTCAGATACGACAAATCGAATTACTCGTCGCATTCACTGGCTTAGGAAATTAAGATTATAATTTACCAAAAAGATGAAAGGTATGCCCGTGACGTATGTTAAGGACAACTCAACAATTAAGATCTTTCCAAAGATAACATAGAAGGTATAATAATAAGATCCTAAAAGATGATGGTAAAAGATGAGTAGGCCGAATTAAATGAAGTTTAGGGACATTGTTCTTGGTTTTAAAATGTCGGTAGATGAAGTGAAAAAGATTGTCAGATAGCTTTTACGTCGCTGAGTGTAGGTAGCTGTGTGTAACATTATCTGGTCGACGGTGAACATTATTATGCATTATCCACTCGAGAAACACTTAGGGCGTCCGTCAGAAAACTGTTGCGGTTTTGTGGGAGACCTGCGCGTACAACGTGGAACGTTATTTGGCTTAAATGTTCTCTTCCTAGGTAACTTGTTTTTACTTTACATTCAACTATTTATAGCCGCAATAAAATCTAGTTAAGAAACAGGTGTATTTTTTTTATCTGTCTCTGCGGGAAGCAACGATTGCAGCGTTTAATTTGAACGTTATTTTAGCAGCTCTTGAAGCTAAATAATTTTAAGTAAGTCGGCAACTTACAAGCAAAATATACTGAAGTAGACTTTAAATGAAGTTATTAGGATTGTAGTGCTTAAGGTGGAAGACAAAAGTATTTAATATCATCCTAATGAGAGACCAGAGTGTTTGTATAAACCGCTCTCGTTTTGCAACACCAACAAAGGTGTTTGCTCGTGTGTGCACCATTTACACGTCTTTCATTACTGGCATGAGAGTTTGAACGAGGCTAGTTGCACTGTAACCCACTGGCATAATTAAAGTTGGTATCGACTTTGTTTTAACATTAATGTTACAAGCATGAAGATCGTTCTAGTAACCTTTATACAATCATTTCATTATATTAGAAATGTGTGGTCATATTTCAGAGTGTACCAAATTTCAATACCTACTCGACCCAAATGTATGGGATGGTTGAATTTTTTTTTGCGACTACGATCTGGATCATAATATAGAAAGTGGTCCTGTTTTATAGTCTGTACTACAGAAATAAGACCACGCATTCCTGAAACACTCAGTATTATATATTTGTTACGAAATGTCACAAGTTCTAACCGCAAACGTCGTGGTGGTAACTTAATATCAAGTAAGTATTTAAATATGAGAATCTGATGAAGATAATTCGCCAAGGCGGAGATGTAACTTTATTGGATTGCCGCCGAATGCTCGACGGAACGGTTACCGACAGATTACTGATGTATTCAAATTAATACAATTGCTAAACACGAGTGATTCAAACGGATTGCTCTGTCTACCGACCTTGACCCGAGTCTGATTGTGGATTAGATCTTGTAAGCACTAGATAACTAGATCCAATACTGTTTGTTCCGCTCCCACAGAAAAAACGTGAAAACGGTTTTGTGGGGCATAATTCTTAAGTTAAGGTTGTTTGGATCTTGATAAATAAATAGTTTTCAATCCGTCAAAAAACACATCACCTTCGGTATTTGCAATTTTTTTCCGGTTTGTACAGTCACGAGCACCATTATGTAAACATTTAACAACGTTTTGTTTTTCTCTTAACTCGAACTCATATTTATATGAAAAAGATTAAGTTACAATAGTTATAAATGGCTTTTAAATTCAGGAAATGTAGATACATATTGGTGCTCGTGACTATACTGTATTTAAGCGTGTTTCGTTTTTGGAGGAAATTAAACTTAATATTGTATGTTTTTCTTTATAACTTACAGGAGCCTGAGGAGGCATGTCGGGGTCGGAGCGGCGGCCGAAGCGCAGGCGGCGGGAGGGCGAGCGCACGGACTTGCGCGCGAGCGCGTGCCCGCCAAGCGCGTCGTGCTGCGCTAAGAGCGCGTATAGCCCGCCCAGCGCGCCCCAGCCATTCTGATCCGCTGCTGCTGATGCTGCACAAAAGAGAAGTAGCGTGAGTATGATGTAGAATAGTCCACAACTCCACATTCATCGTTGACGTGGAGCAGGAGTGTCGAAGACTGTGGAGAGATCAAGTACAGGACACGAATAATAAATCTATACTAAATGATACTAATATTATAAAGCTGAAGAGTTTGTTTGGTTGAACGTGCTGATCTCAGGAACTACTGGTTGTAATTTTAAAAACTTCTTGTCTTGGATAGTCCATTTATCGAAAAAAGTTATAGGTTATATAAAATCACGCTACAGTCAATAGTAGCAGAACATAAATGAAAATTGTTACAAAAAAGGGGAACAATTTATTACTTTTGTGAGCTTTTTCTATCTTGTGTGACGCAGACGGAGTGGCTAGGGTCAGCTAGTAGACCAAAAAAGTCTTAAACTTAGGCAGTATTAGGTAGTAGTACTATCACTGCTGGCTGTCTACGCGAGCACTGATAGTCTAGTGGTGTGATGACCGTCGGACCAGCCAAGTCATAGCACTCGAGTTCACATCCAAGACACGCACCGCTGAATATTCAGATTCATGTTCGTAGTTGTTTAATTATTATCACTTGTTTCAGTGAAGGAAAAAATCGAGAGGAAACCAAAACTTAACCACGCCTAGAGATTTTACTCGACGGCATGTAAAGTCAAGTCGGCAAAGTAACTTTAATAAGAAGAAGAGAGAATTACTAGATAGAGACAAGTGGAATTAAGTTCCCCTTACAGTAGGACACTAGCATTTTTATCCTAGTACTAGCAGAATGTCAAAACCAAAAAAAAATATCATCATCAGCCTATAATGTTCCCACTGCTGGGACACGGCCTCCTCTCAATGAGAGGGAATGGGCTATCTATCTACCACGCGGGCCCAGTGCGGATTGGTAGATGTCACATGTCTTCGAAATTTTGGTTCTAGGGCATGCCGGTTTCCTCACGATGTTTTCCTTCACCGTTTTGAGAGCAGCGGTGATGAAATAAATTACACAAAGTAATGCGCCTGTCTGGGTTCGAACCCACGACTTACTGAACGTAAGTCATGGCCGCCACCACCGGGCCACCGCTGCTCTAAAAAATATGTTCTAAAACAAAGACATAATCATAATATTTCCATAAAACAGGTCGCTATAAATAAATAAACAATGCAGATAATATACAAAAGATATTTTGTCAGCAAAGTTCCGTAGGAAGCCTTTAGAAATCGGCGTATGATGTGTAGGTTGTTCTATGGAGTAAGTGACGTAGACAGTCGTGACCGCCATGTTGTTTACTGTACTGTGTTGACAAGAGATTATACCCCTGAGCGCCCAATTGAATACTAGGTCTTGGCATAAAACTGATTCATCTGTGGTTCTATTCATAACAAGTTGCTATATGGATCGCGTAAACATCCATACAAATACTGAGATAATAAACAATATAGTTTTCAAGTAAATCGTAAAACTATTATAAAGGATCCGACTGCGCGCAGTTCGAAAATAATGCCATAGTATTACCGGGCAAAATAACCTAATCGTGGGCTCATGGCCTATCCGTGCGCCAAATTTTATCAATATCCGTTCACCCGTTCAGACGTAATATGGTAACTGACAGACACACAGATTTAGGCACTTTTTCATTTACAACATAAGTATGTATTTAAAAAACGACACCTACGAGAAATAGGACCAAAGAACACCGTCATACACACAACTTTTCTTATTAATCAAGTAATATAAGTTGTAAGCAAGTTTTATTGGGACAAGCCTTTTGGGATGCTAAACAAAAGTTTTTACAACCCAACTGCGGTACATACAGGTTAACTTGTTTTAAAAGATTTATCCTCGGTATATGTGTGAAGCATAACTAATCTGTTGAATAAAACTTTTTGTGAAACGCCTCAGACTTGAAATTGTAGCTCCAATTGACATCTAAGAAGTCGTATTTAAGTTTTCTTTTATAAAGTTCTGTGATAAAAGGAAAAGCCGTAAAAGAGGTAAATATACGTGGCTTAAGTGCCTAAATCGGTGAATGTAAAAAAAAAACAGCTGTTCGATACATTTTGACCGTGTAGGTTATACTTTTGTAGGCAAACGCAGATTCCTTTTTAAGTTACTGTTGAAAAATTTTGATGTGTCGTACGGTATGATGGTCTGAACAAGTGGTAACCAATTGTGTATAGATATCCCGTCCACCTTGTCCACACTATCTACAATAATATTATAAAGAATATTTTTGTGTGTATGTTTGTAATGAACAAACTCTCAAAACTACTGTGCTGATTTCAAAAATTCGTTGTCTATTAGAAAGCTACATTCACCCTGAGTAACATAGGCTACATTTTATCCCCGTACTCCCACGGGAACGCGAATTAGGCGGGTGAAACCGCGTGACGTCCGCTAGGATATTATAATACGCTTCTGCCGAACCGTTTATTGTGTAGGTGTAATGTTTTATTTTAAGTTTTTTCCTTTTACACCTCCACAGTTCTCTCACTCAAACTGGATGACAAAGAAAAATACACAATGTGCTAGCTAGCTTTCTTAGAAGACTGTTCTCTATGTTATTTTTGTAATCGTTTATTTTTAAACTGAACCCAAGTAGTTGAAGCACCTGGATCTGTATTTTTACCAGGTACTGAACCATACTTAGATGTCTAGGAAATTAAATGTACACCTTTTAGTGACCCATTTATACTTATTTACTTGCATCAAAATGCATTGTTGTTTTCAAATTATTTCATACCCAAAACTTCGAGTATTTTGCAAAAACTCAGATCAAATATTTTGCAAGAGTTCTTTCTGAATTTACAAGAGAAGAATACAGCAGGTAATTATCACTTATTATTATAAATATTAAGTTAAGCCAAAGTTGTACTATCTTCTCTTCATTTTATGTCAAAGCGGTTTGCACGTTCCAATTTAGAAATTGGAACCTATTTTCTTAAAACTATTTCCAAAACAATATTCTTCTTTTCCTAAAAACCTAATATTGTACGCAATCTCTTTCCCTAGCATGGGTTCCGGTAAACACAAGCGCAATGTATTATAAAATTAGATCCTCCGCAAGATTTAGCGCGGAGGGCTGAGGGAGACGGTCTTAAGGGTCGGTGGGCACTCAGCCATGGCCGCCATGGCCGGCATCCCCGACGTCGATGTGACATTTACACGGACACGTCTTCATTTATTATAACTAACTATTATAAAAGAGTAGGACTGTTCACTGACATTGACCGTGTGTTTTTTTTACTTTAAATTGAGTTTTTTTATAGCCTTTACTGGTGAGCAAAGGCGTCCCCGAATTATTTGTCTTTTCCCGTGCCTCCTCGGATCAGCCCTCGCGGTACGGTTTCAATTTTAGAACCGTACTGAAAAAACCACTTTACATGAATCTGGAACTTCAAAGCACACAGCACCAGACATGCTTCTACGTCAGCTGCTAAAAGATCTGGTATCATAAAGGTCAAATACAAAGAACAGCTGGGTGGTCTCAGAACTCAGCCACCTTTGATATGCATTATAATAGGCAAAGTATCCAAGATCCTACTGTATTCAGTGATGTGATATGTAACACTGTTAATAATGAAAGTTAATTTTGTTGATCTCAAAAATTGTTTTCACTCTTTTTATTTTTGTTACCTTTCTTATTTGATTAACTATAGGGTTACTAAGATTTTGTGGTTTTAATAAATGCCTCACTAGTTTTACTGCTAAGTATTTATTAACTCATAAAAAACCCTGACTGACTTCAAATATCTACACGTTACTCTACAAAATCTTGTTTTATAGGGCGTCAAAAATCGTCAATATCGCTGCATGCCTGCCAGCATTGCCACTTCGCACGTTGGATGGATTCATCACACTAACTTGCATTACTTAGTTGATTAGTAATAGCTATTGCCTGTAAACATCATTAAATAACACTGATTAGCATCTTGACTAATACAAGTGCCTTATTTCCCAGTATATCAAGAACTATTATCGATTTGTCTTCGCACGGCAGAGGGTCACGCTATTGACATATATTTCCCTTAATTTCCTCGGACAATATTCTTGAAAGGACATGATAAATGAGACGTGAGTTATTTTCAATATCCTCGTCTTTTTTCGGAAACGGACTACCTTTAAAAGTCGACTGTGTGTCAAATTGGATAAATAAATAAATAAATAAATATCGCTGGACATTAACACACAGCGCCACCCAGTTCCACACTAAGCAAGCTTGTGTCGTGGACACTAGATAGTTGATATACTACATAATATACTTTTTTGTTTGTAAATACATACTTATTATACATATAAACATCCATGACTCGGAAACAAATGTCCATGCTCATCACACAAACATTTGCTCCTACCGGGATTCGAACCCGGACCCTAAGGTCCCTAAGAACGTAAGGCAGCGTTACTACCACTACGCTATTCGAGTCGTCAAATAAATTGTCGATAAATTGAGACATGTTACGTTTTTATGAGGTGTTTTTATATTGTTGAGGTCAGAGGAACTAAACGACGACGGTTGAAAATAGTTGTTCATAGTAACATGCCAACAAGGTCTAGATCCACCTAATTATCTTTTGAGAAATGCAAACGGTCAAGGTTAACGCTAAAACAAAATACTTGTGCGTTTAATTAATAACTTCTTGCTTTTGATCACATGTAAAATTAGCAAGAATACTCCTGTTTATTTTAATCCTATTAGCTTAATATGAATGACATAGTAGAAACCGTACAGTCCTTTTAAGACAGAACATATGAAGCAACAACGTTTTTCAAACGCCCGCCCTTGACTCATTTTATATGGCTTCATTAGTGATGTTCGTAAAACGGAGTCATCGTAGGTCCGTATTTCTAGGAAATGATACATATAAGAAACTTCGCCAAACAATGTGTTAGTCAACATAAACTGAGTCTGTTGTACAGTTACGTAAACCAATGAACTTAATTATGAAATGCTTAGTTTTTAAAGTCAAAATTTGACACACAGAACTATGAACTTTGTTAGTTTTCATGAAATTTGACACACAGAACTATGAACTTTGTTAGTTTTCATGAAATTTGACACACAGAACTATGAACTTTGTTAGTTTTCATGAAATTTGACACACAGAACTATGAACTTTGTAAGTTTTCATGTAGGTATAGTCTCTGTGTTCTTTTAGATAGTGTTTCAATACATCCATTACAAAGACTGGATTCTTGTCATTGGATATCTTCAGTTTTAAAGAATTCCTCTGGCGTACTTTACGATCTAGTGTCAGGTACTAGAGCTCTTCCATTTGTTTAGGGAACCGAACGGGCAGGTGCATTAGCTATCGTTGAGTTTACGACTACAGACTACTTTAACTTCAATATTATTTACGAGTTAGTTACCGTATGATATTTCTTTATCCAATCACAAACAAAATCTACTATCCTAATATTATCCAGAACACGTAAACGTTAGATATCAGAACAAAGTTTTCAACTGTAACATATCGTTGATCATCAAAGGCGAAGTCGGGGAGTCCGATACTCCTAATCACGTTTGCGATACACAACTTCCAAGTTTATAATCCGTGTCAACCCGGGAATATTCACAGGTCTTAGTGCTGAGTATTAGTTCGCAAGTTAGTTTGCCAGAGCCCTATTAATTAGCAACGTTGCTGTTGCCAATCATTTGTGCATCCTTGTCACTCGAAGTTTGATCCTCCGAGATATAACTCTGAAGTTAAACGTAATTACCTCAATGTTTCACGCAACTGAAATTGCGTTTGCATTGAAAAAGAAGGATCCCTTCGTGGTTCGAAAAGTAATTACTCGAGGGAATAGCGCTGGTTGTCTCTTCAACGTTACTTTAGTTGTTTTCGGAGCGCGTTTGTTAGGCGGGAGCGTGGCAATTTGATTTTGTCAGAATCAATAAAATACAATAACATCTTCACTGTAGAAGATTAGAGTTGGTTTTTGAATAAAACCTTCGACTGATTGACCTTCGAATTCTTTGTTTGTTTACAATAGTGCCTGTAAATTCTAATGATTTAGAAATGTTTTCGAGGAAAAGAAAACAAATTGGGAAGCTTTTAAGCACAATTTGTAACCTTTTACAAAATTGTGTTTAAAAGCTTAAAAAATGCGAAGGCCTTCCATCGCATTTTTGAAACGTGACAACAACTGATCCTAATTACAAAGGATGCTTTAAGTTTCGCCTTTAAATAATTAATTTATAATCCAGGACAAGAAATTGATTCGAGGCAGTAACAAGGCTTCACAACTTACTTAATATTCTAAGTGCACACCTTGCATTTCAATTTTGATTAACAAACTTGAAAGGCGGCTTGGATTGACCATGCTAAGGGAATGTTGATGTTTACATCGCTATTCATTGTACAACACTGTATAGAGAAGACATGGGAATACTGAGACCGCAAACAGAGTTGAATATCCACTAGAGTTGATAATTGATCAATGAACTTAATAATTAAAAAATGTAATGATTGCAGGTTCTATTACTTATCAATGCTGATTCATATTTTTTTACCTTTAACTGAACCTTACCTTTTTCTTTACTAAACTATGTTTAAAGAAATACATTCATAATTGCAAATTATTTTAATATTTAGTCATCATCATCATCATTATTTAGTATTATCACAAATAGGTGACACAAATTTTGTGTCCGTTTTTTTTAAGTTGACATTAAACACCTTTACATACGCGCGAGATGCGTGCACCTTGAGCAGCGGTGGCCCAGTGGTGGCGGCCCCAACTTACAAACAGTAAGTCGTGGGTTCGAATCTAGACAGGCGCATTACTTTGTGTAATTTATTTCATCACCGCTGCTCTCAAAACGGTGAAGGAAAACATCGTGAGGAAACCGAGAACCAAAAATTCGAAGACATGTGAAATCTACCAATCCGCACTGGGCCCGCGTGGTAGATTATAGCCCATTCCCTCTCATTGAGAGGAGGCCGTGTCCCAGCAGTGGGAATATTATAGGCTGATGATGATGATGAGATACGCGCGGAAGCGGCTAACCGCGTTCGGATACATATTATAAATGTCAATTCATTTCGTATCTTGCTACAAACGTAAGCAAACGCAGAAAGACGGCCTCAAAATATTCTCGTAACTAGTTGCTACGATACTCACATGGGGGATGGGGCCTATTCTTTGTTGAAACCCACGCGGAGTTATAAAAATGTGATACTCACAAGCACTGAGCCGTAGCTAATGAGTTTCATCAATTTTATTTGACATCAGTATTCAATGCGTCTTTATAATATTTTTTTATTTAGATTGAGTAACGTTCTTAATTAAGAAACGTACGAAATTTGAATACGTGTTATTTTTGTTTGATGAGTTTGTGGAAGATTTATTTGAATGTCAATCAGCTGTGTTGTTATTTTTTGTGTAACGTGAGTGTATTGTTTGTTATATTGGGCATCGGTTAGCATCAATAAAAATGTAATTACAAAAAATACTGATCGGTTTTGTATAAATTCGTTATTTGTTTCCGACCTTTCGAATCGGCCGATAATATTTAAAAGATTATGTAAACACAGAAACGATTGCCTTTCTTCAACAATATTTTTACAAAAAATCGTTCAAAATACTTCTAATAAAATTAAATGTTTTGTTATCCAGCTCGTTAATTGTGTTTTACATACAATAGGAGCTAAAATTATGCAAATCTCCCTGTTATCCCTACGGGCGGTTTGATTAATTTTCAAAGTTAGCTTGTGATTGAATTCACTAAAGATTATTTGGAAATAAAATGTACAACTGTAGGTAGGTATAACTTTAACATTTATTTGTGTAAGTGTTAATAAATTACCTTTTTAAGATTTTCTGAAACGGGATGAAAAACAAGAAAATAAGTCTTTTTTACGCCTTAATTTGAAAAATAAACAAGCACAGGTAAAAGGGTCTCAATTATTCGGTTATTTTTGTTAATAATACTGATAATAAGAATTTATTCACAAAATCCTTGCATATCTTGTGTGTAATGTTTCATTCGTATTTTCAATAAACGAAGCATAGATTCCCATTATTAAGTGATCCCAAATGACAGTAATAGTGACGTGATAGTTAATAGGTTACGTGACATCGACGCACACTACAGATTTAAGCGAACACCCGAAGTGTTTACTTACGCTCTTGTCGAGAACATTATGTTATTAAACGCTTGACATATCGCCTCTTGTTTTACGACAGCTACCGAATGTTTCAATTTCGGTATAAATAACTAAAGTTGATGCTGAGCTTTTTAGATTTTATTAGGAAGTGTTTTCTTTAGACAAATAATAACAATTTGCTGTTGCAATTTTTGTTGTTTTGTTTTTTTTTTGTTGTTTTGCAATTTGTTGTTTTGTTATTTGTGCAATTGTTTGGGGTTGAACCTTTTTTATTTTAAATAAATATTTTACGAAAGGAATACAGTTTCAGGAAAATTATAATATGATAAGATTAGGATGTAGATGCCAGACGAGATTACGTCCGACATTTTTGGCCCTGACCTTTATATTCCCGAAAAATGTTTACAAATAGCAATAGGGACACTTCCCCACATTAGTTTCCCACTACAAAGGTTACAAACTTAGTGAACCGATAAGCCTCAACGGACTTTAAACTAAGTCCGTGGAGCCGATGGGTCTAGTTTTACCCACACGGTATCGGTATTCAATTGATTTTCCGAATGTTTTAAAACGCAAGAATTTCCTCGTTTTTACGCTTTACATAACAAAAATAATGTAGTTGTCCCTAAAAATATAAAATTGCTTGTGAAAATGAAGCTAAGATTTGAAAATAAACTTTATTTGCCCATCATATCGAATTAGTAACTTTCACTGAAAACTAGGTAACGGCAATAACATCTTTGCGTATTTAAATTACCCTTTCAAAAATTGCTTCATCATTTTGTGTATAGCCTCAAATCATTGTGAAAGGTAACGGTTTAATTTTACGGAAACACATAAAATACAATTTATTATTGTTCTGAAGTTATCCAGATGTAGGAACAGCTTAGATGATTTCCTGAATAAGCATTTATTAATATGCGTTTCTTGCAAAAGTCTTTTCTTTGTCGTGTGGTATGTGCCTAACCTGGAGTCAGAATTTTCTTTATCGTGTGGTAAGTGCCTAACCTGGAGTCAGAATTTTTATGGACCTATGACTTGACTATACATGCCGTCGACAAACATCTCTCAGGCATGCTGGTTTGGCTTCCTCACGATGCTTTTTCTTCACCGATGCAAATGATAACCATACAATATGCACATGAATCCGGAAATCAGAGGTACGTGTCTTGGGTTCGAATTTGCAACCTATGGACTTTCATACCACTAGGCTGTCACTACTGCAAAAACTTCGGTCTGTCTACTGAAATCATCTCCTTCTGAAACTGTCTAGAAAAAGAAAGCGTAGCTCACGAGTTCACTCGTCTCGTATTACACGTAGAAAACTAATTTAAGTGCAAATCCTATCCACCTCTACACCTAGGCACAACCTTACCTGAACCGAAACCATTCAAATGCATTCAACTGTATAATGTTCTAATCCAGTGACAGAGATCCAAAGATTCCCATTTACAATATCAGAGAAGAGAAAATTAAACGAAATGTAATAAACGCGTTCATTTAAGCGGAGTAAGTACCTATAGTCCCGGAAAATGCCTAAGATGTAACACAAGTAGGTGTGTAATAAGGATTCTTAATAAATCCTTCAAATTATTCGCTTGTAACGTTAAAGATATGTTGGGGCACGTAGAAAAGCTTTGAGAAATCGTTGGGTATTAAAATGACAACATCTATTTTATTATCTGCGCAGTTATAGTATCTCTTCGAAAGCCTTTTCCTAAAACTTGATAATAAATATGCTTCAATACCTACCCACATAAATTCTATGTATTGGATAAGTTGATACTGAGTACGTCTTTCATATGAATCGGTATTAAGTTAGGGCTAAGTTACACGACAATTGTCACGCAAGCGATCAATGAAAGGGAACGAAAAAAGAGTATTTTCTTACTTTCACAGTTTTCGGGATAAAGTTTCACGTGTGTAATACACTGAACACCGAAGTATGTCACCACGATAAGTAATATGAACTTTGTTTGCTATAGTTTGCAACTCTTACTAGAATGACATAGTATGATAAGCACATTTGTTTTAGTTTAATTATAGTGTTTTAGGGTTCCGTTTTTAATACGTCAAATAAAAAAGGGGGTAGGGGGTTTACTCTCTAAGCAGGAAACCCATAGTTTCAGCCGAAGTTACGTGCGTGCTCTTACGGACATATGAATCGTCAGGGACTCGAACTAAACTAAGGACTGATGACAACTCAATTGGTCATCTGCCCTTACTCCCGATGTGTTTCCAAAACTCATGAATTCGAAAATATTAGAGTGTAGGTTCATTTCATCTTTGTTGACGGACGTAGAGAGTGGCCCCCAGTTACGGACTACCTACTCTCTGACGGTCTCGTATTTTCGCTGACGAACTTAGAGAGAGCTTCGATGTTTGTTTATCGTCACCACGTGTCTGATTTGTTTGACAACTTTCCTTACTTTACGTAGGTAAGTACTGTTATAGTGTGTTAGTTATTTGCAATGCACTTACACTCATACGGAGAGACGAGCGCCTGCGCATTGGCGACTGGCAAGGAGCAGATCGCCGCGAAACCGCACAACGCCAGCGCACACACGAAGCTCGGAGACATGACTGAAACAATACAAAATGGACATTAATATCTAACGTATATATAAGTCTGTTCATATACAGGGTGAAATTTTTTAATTTTTTAATATGGGAAAGTTCTCTTAATACTGGAGATAGCAAATACCCAAAGGAAACATTCCTTTATTTTTCAAAAGAAAAAAACGTGTATTCACAGATTTTCGAAAATTCACTTGCCACACGGGAATCGAACCGACTAAAGTTCGAAAAAATAACAACCTGCACTTTTTTTACATAAATCGATAGGGTCAATCATATGGATCAAATCTCTCTAACAAACATGATTAATTAAATGAAGGGAAAACCACTAAATCTAAACTTATAAATTCGATGGAATAGAACTGGCTTGTATCATTTCTGAACTTCACATAAGATTTGTATGTGTTTACAATTATGAAGAGAATTTGTTCCAGAATAATTGTGAACATTTACATATTTCAATTACAAATAGCACAGGAATCTGAACCTTTTCCACACCAGTAGATTGCAACCATGCAAAAGCAGGGTATCGGTTGATATTAAACAAAGCTGTCCCAAAAACTTGTAATCACGCCTCAAACTCATGGGTATTAGTCTGTATAAGAACAAAACTACGACCACTAAGATTATTTCGAAATTGCTGTGTTATTGTAAAATAAGTTAGTTTTTTATCACTGACACACGGTTGTATGTCCTTGATAATATATAAAACACGACGGCAAAATTCGTGCATGTCACAAATTAACTTGCATATCTTAATCTACCTTTATGAAAGTCACTCGCTCACTTACATTATGAAATGACCAAAACTTTTAAACAATGTTAATCTCTATTTGCAAAGGTTTAGTCATTAAATTCAGTTGTAGTCTAATAATAGTAGGAGACACATTAATTATGGAAGAGATAAGACCCAAGAAGGTATCATGACTATTTTAGAGAGACGCCGCTATTAGCTAATTGATGAATAACTAAATACTTGGACACGAGTCTCGTGTGGGACAAGGATCTCTACATGGTCCATTGTGCAAAGGAAACAATGAGATACAACAGAATAGGGTCATAAATTATGTGTTTGACATGAAATAGGTCAAGGCACTTGAGAAAGAACCTAGACCATTTGCAAAGAATAGAATTCTTTTTGACGAATCGAAAATCACGTCAAGTCTAGAAAATGAATTGTCAAGAAATTTGACTATCAACCCAAAACAACAAAAAATCCGAAATCACAACAAAAACAACCCAAATTAATTTCCAATAATTTCCCTGACTGTATAAATCTAACAGTAAACTATGCTGGCGCTTATAATAAAATAAATTGCATTTGCTTTAAACACATCTAAGAATATCATTATAAACTCAATCATACAGTCAATAGTTTCTCGTCTCGTGTTAAAGAAACAGCCGGTATTTTATTTCCAATAACGATTTCTCTATAACTATCTACAAACAGAAATGGGAATTTACTCCGTGGACCGATCCGCTCAATAAATACGTGTGTGTATCAAAATAAATGAAGTTGCCGCTTGACTTCGTTCAAAAATATCGAAATTTTAAAATAATATTTATTGTTTGTGAAGTCAACCGTTTGCTCCATTTACGACTACATGACAACGACTGTAAGACTGAATGTAAGTTGGAAACATTGATCATGGATGTCTTGTCTTCCTATCTAGACAAAGTTACATCCTGTCAGCGAAAACGATGTTGGAAAAGTCCATAATATTTTCAATTCAAAGAAGTTCTTTGAAGACTCAAAAGATTAAGTCATATCATCATCATCATCTGCCTAGCCTTTTCCCAACTATGTTGGGGTCGGCTTCCATTCTACTCGTAATCAGATGCAGCTATTTTACGTAGAGCGACTGCCTAACTGACCTCCACAACCCAGTTAGTACTGGGTAATACGAATATACCACTTAGTAAAACTTTTTGGGTCCCTGACTACCTGTAACGACTGTCAGAGATCTACAAATGACAACAGCTTAGGCACGGAGGAAACTCGGTATGTAACGATCACAGTCCACAGACCAACCTAGGCAAGCACGACTTAACAAAAGTTTCGTCGAAGTCGATCCTGTAAATATTTTTTGAAGGAATAAAAAACATTTCTGAAGCGATTGCTTACGTGATTCTTGGTTCTCTGGTGCTAGTAACGTATTTAAACCAGACTACGTCTTGAAGTAAAACTTCAGTATGACTTCCAACAAGGTTGCGTTAAACGTAAAAACGTGTGTAAACGTTTAACACTAACCATGGATCCCGCCATGCCCCCCTCCTACCCCTTCCTACTTTCATTTCCTCATTACGAAGTTTCACTTCTTCCGCGCGGAGGGACTCTACGCACTATTTTTTTTTTTACTTTGATTGTTAACTAAAGATTGAATCGTTGGTCTAGTGGTCGCAAGCGCGCCTGCTGAGCATGGGGTTCTGGATTCGATTACCAGGTCGGGTAAAATGGTATTGATTTTTCTTCAGGAATTTCTCAGTAGCAGTCTACACTCCCGCCCGGTTGATATCAATAGACTCCCTGTTACACGTGACTTAAACATAACTGGCGAAATGTGTCTGTACCATTAAGTACACTTCTGCATAACCCTTTGGGGATTACAGGCGTCATGTTACATTATGTTATGTTTCTTTTTTTAACTAAATTCGTATTACATGACTGTCCAATAATTTCATTAACATTGACAGTGTCAGTGTGACACAGTGTGTGTATTCGTATTATTTAAGAATAGAAGTATTCTTGTTTTATCTGACAAAATAAAATTCTACGTTAAGGAACATAAATAAACTTAGAATCCCTGTTACAAGAGGTTGTATTAATATTTTCAACACACAGCAGGTACGGAACTCATTTATTACGTTCATATTTAGCCTTTTTATTCCGCTAGAGGGGAGCATTCATTTGTCCGAATTATCCGCGGTGTATCCGCCATTTGCCCACATTCTGCCAAGCATAACCAGATGTTATGTGAATGGTAGCATTAACCCCTTTTTGTTAGAGGGGATGTCGCCTGTCGTGTCCGAAATGTACAACCTTTTACTAACATGTGTTCCTGTCTGATTAACTTAGTTTTTCAAATGAAACTAGGTAGTAATATAACTATGTATTTGTTTAGCTAGTTATTGAATATTAATTATTATGTGGAGTAAACTAACGATACAGGTACATTATTAATTAAAAAAAAAAGTAAACAAACTGTAAAGGGTATCAAAGAACACCTCAATGCTGTCATCTGGTAATGTGCCCAAGAGACTGGAGGCGTTGCCACGTTGTATGGCAACACTTAGCCCCTTAAAATGAAACCTATACTTAGGTAGTTTATTTCAAAGGATTAAGTAGATAAGTACCTATTTTATTATGCAAAAAAATGAATGAATTATTAACGAATTTATTTCAGTTAGACATTTCATGTTAACGTGAATTTGATAATACCTTTGGTCAAGTTAACATTTTTTTACATAACACCAAAATTATGCGAAGCCGAACCTTAAATACGTTACCAATTTTCATGGAATTATTCATGATGTTACGGCTGACATTTACGGAATATCATGAGCGTGAGAGTAAGTATGTGAATATATGAGCTGTCAGTCAATAGAGCTGACGCCATGGAAAATAGATGTATGGCTCTCAAGCCGTCGTTACATGCTGGTGGGAGGCTCAACAAGTAGGGTAATGCGCGTGTCGTTGACCCCCTCCGCCCGTCCCCCGCGGACAAATGTCGCGGTGACGTCATCAATCACGCTTATCACTACCGACGTGACGTGCTGACACGTCACACGCACCACAACTGCTACTTACACGACATTTACACGCGAATACTAACATTGAACATTTTTATTATTACAATTTGCTACGGCGTAGCTTCCGTGCTACGAAATTGCTACGAATGAAATTTTAGTATGGGATAATCAAAAGTAATTTTAAATTAACGATTAGGATTTTTTTATAATACCATTGTAATGATGTTGAGAACATTTTAATTAATGAAATATAACATTTTTAAGGCTAATCCAAAGTCAAGTGGAATTAACCCCTACCAGAAACAAACCCCGGAGCTAAATTTACAAATTATAAAAAAAAAAAAATGAATTTTTAACTTCTGCATTCGTTATGTTATACTCGCAATAGAAATTAGACTTGATTTCAGATCCGAGACCTAAATCATAAATTCAGCACTTTAAAAATACATTTAGCCGTGCGAGAAGTGACGTATGACGTGACCAATTATTATTGCGGTATTGCAATAACATAAAAATGCGTTAAAGGTAATTTTTTCTTCTTATCTACATTTACACTAATACATATTATAAAGAGGAATAATTTGTATTTTTGTGTGTACTGAATAAACTCAAAAACTACTGCGCCGATTTCAAAAATTCTTTCACTATTGGAAATCTACATTCACCTTGAGTAACATAGGCTACATTTTATCCCCATACGTGACGTTTCGTGACGTCCGCTAGTTTATAATATTATCATTCCTTTTTGTAACCCTGTTTCTTTTAACTGTACAGTACATTTATTTATCTGTAAATTTGTAATTTTTTTCTCAAATAAATAAATGTAAGGTCCCATTAAAATAGATGGACAAATTTAACACACCCTTCAGTACGTCTAATTAAAGATATGCAAGCAACGAAAACACTGATCTAACCACGACATTGATGTGTTTATGCATTGGGGAACCGACATTTTATGTGTATTTTTCGTTAGCAGATTTTTTTTCTTGTAGGTAAGTGTCTAATGCGTTTTTCTTATTATTTTTATTACCACTGTCTTTATTTCGGTGGTCTGAATGATTGGTAAAAGTTTGTCCATCGATTTTCATGGGCCCTTATACAGAGTGTAAACCACCTCATCACAAAGCTGTTAACCAAACATTCTGTACATCAAACTAAGTAACTTTAAGCAAAAAATATTGCTGGGAAACAACTTTTTTTTTGAGGTTATAAATCCTGTTTTGTGGTAGAACTCAATGTAACGCACTTAAAACATTGTGTTGATGGATGAATTGAATAGTACGGGGGTCGTGGAGGTGTTAAAAGTGAAAATATTACAAAAAAAACTTGTCAAAAAGTTGTAACTTTGACCCCCCATATCTCCGTAACTAAATACGTTACTAGTATGGTGTAGAACAAAAAAAATATCGCAATGATGGGAAGAACAAGTGCCATTCGACTTCGTGAAGAGGTGTTTAACACCCTTTATAATTGTAATAATCGTGTTATTTTAACAAGGCAACACTAACTAAGCTGCCCCCAGCCCTCTCGTGTACGTTGGGATGACTCTCGTTATTTCTGCCACCTTACACTGCATAATATTAATGATCGTCACCAATTAATGACACACCACTACTCTCTCAAGTGTTAAGTGTTCATTGCTTGTATAATGAGGGAAAGGGTTTATGTATTTCTCGTTAATGTGACAGTGAAATAAGTTATTTTGTTGAGTTTTAAATATTTTTACAAGTTAAATTAGAATATTAACAAAAATTTGTGTAAAGGCTCTGACTTTTTTTTGGATTGTTGCATTTGTGGTTTTATCCTTATATTATGATAATAATAACAAAATTTGTTGTGGAACAACAAAGGCACAATTTGTTAGTAAACACAATAAATAGACTTATACACGAGTATTAGTTATAAATTAAAGATAAGAAGTAAATCAGGTAGGTTATTGATTCATGTAGGTACTTTCGAGGTATTTCATGCGGACAATGATCCCGCATGAGATGCTTCAATACAGGAGCTCTCGAGTGCCCAGCCACGACTTTCAGGATGCTATTACTACTCCCCCGAATCCTCCTCACAAGCGATGCCACCTTTTCCTGATGATGGCATGGAAACCATCGCCTTTACTACAATTAATAGTTCATAGAAAAATAAATATACTGAAAAAGAGATTATTGTGTTTAAACAATAGCTATGACATAACATCACGCCTGTAATCCCTGATGGGTTAGGCAGAGGTATACCTAATAGTGCACCCTTATTTCGACAGTTATTAGGAGGCGAAGCCGATAGTCATCAGCCGGACGTATGTAATGTAACGCGTCCAATGATGGAGCAGGACCGTAGTTTTTCTTTTTTTTTTAAATCAAGCAAACAATTAATAAATGTTATGTAAATAAGAGCGCGGACCACCACGTCTGCGCTAATATTTACATTAAAAAAAAAACGTATGTCCAGGTTCCGTGGCTGCTAAGTACTAAGAAATTCCTAACGGAAAACCTAATAGCCACTTTTCCCGACCCGGGAATCTAACCCAGGACCTCATGTTCAGAAGTCGCACTGGTAACCACTACACCAAGGAGACAGTCAAACAATATCTATATAATGTTTATTTATGACTAAACTTCCGTTTAGCATTAAACAAGAACTTCGTATCAAAATGTCATTCAGCTACAGAGCTCACTTCACAGAAATGCAATTTGTAAATGTTAAGCAAGTTTTAATTGATGGTAACGCAATTACGAGTTGGTCTGCAATCGAGATGTTCGGCTAATATACTTTCTATGTACTTCTGTATACAAAGTCCGAAGCAATTATGGGCACTAGAATTAAAGGTCTAGACGGAGACATACAGAGTTGTGAATCTCTCTCTCTATATTCTGTCCTCAAACTTGATTTCAATCTAAACGGACTAGTAATATACTAGTACAATACATAATAAAGTTGAGACTTTATTATGTATTGTACTAGTATAGTACTAGTCTAGATATCATTGCAGTATGTGATTTGTTTGCATACTGAAGCTAATCTGAAAGAAAAACCCTCCAGTTTTTACCCTCTGAAGTCCGAGTGACATATTTATCTTAATCAAGAACAATACATCCTCTAGAATGAGTTCTGAGAGGGTAAAAACTGGAGGGTTTTCTTTCAGATTAGTTTCAGTAGGCAAACAAATCACATACTGCAATGATATCTAGACTTGTAAAACAATCTAGTAAACAATCTAATACATAATTGTAAAATGTTGTAAAACAATATAAGTTTTTAATCTGACATGGTCACAAACATTGTCATTAACACATGCTTAAACTCAAAATATAGTAAATATCCCGTGTTAAGGCGATAACATGAGCTAAACGCGAGTTTTATAATTACTAAAAGTATATGGTTTCCTGCTATAAACAAGACCAGAAAAATATATGATATTCTCCAGGATACATGCTAGCATGATACTGTTTTGAAAACATAATACAATTAATTTGGCTCGATAAAATAAATCACGAACTTATGTCTAAAAATATCTTTCAAACAATAAAAAACATACTAATATGCATGCGATCATTCTGATTTTTTGCAAAATATTCTACAAGCAATATATTAGCATGATACTGTTTTAGTTTTTTAATCCAATCAATCGTTTTTTTTGTAAATCGATCGAAACCACTAATTTCGCGCTATTTGGCCCGCAGTGGCTAACGTACCAACCACTTTGTAATGCAAGCTGATTGGAACTTTATTCTAACCGCATTTCAAACGAAATTTGAACCACCACAAATAGAGTTGCTAATTTAGCTCGTCTAAGCGCCTTAATGATAATTGTAAAAACAAGTTTAACGAATTTATTTTATTTTTATTTTATTTATTTAAGGAAAAACAAACAGTAGCACAATAAGAATTCGTTAAAAAAATATCTTAACAATTACATTTTAAAACAATTATGCTACCCACATCGTTCTCCACAGATTACAATTTAAAGTATTTTTTTTTAAACTAGCTAATTACAACACAAGAACAATACATAAATTAAGATGAGAGAGATTTTAAATGAGATTTTGAATGTACTTTATTTTATACACATAAAAGAAAAAAAGAGAAACAAAAAAAAATAATAATAATAATTGTGTGCATATTTAACATTACGTTATCATACCTATATCTAAATTATACGTTAGCAAGTTGCTGGTCCTTTAGGTAATTTATTTAAGAAAATATGTACAAACATCAAAAGACATAATATTCGCTGAGATCAGTGAACCGCACGCTAGGATCGTATACACTTCACAGACTCGTAAAGATCAGCCAAAGTGTCCGTAACCCCTTGATAAATTACAACTGACAAGCACCTAAATATCATAATTACATTAGGTACCTTTAAAACTACCTTCTTGCCACAATCATTTGTAGAAAAATACCACTGCCGAAAAGGAAAAAAAATGGTATCTTTTCGCTAATTCCATATCTATTTCATTTCTAAAGGAAACAGATCAAAAGGGATAATAAAAGCACACTACTATGCAGACACACATTTTAATACAAATAGTGGACTTCAAAGGCTTTCAAATTCTTTATGATGTTTAGGGGTTTTTGTATATAATCTGAACGTAGGTTCCGTATGTGTGGGTAGGCATCTTTTTAAATGCAAGCATATTGTAATATTGAAGGAAATCTACGCCTACAGTCTACTAACATATGGCCCGGAGCGAAGGATAGACCTTGTCATTTTTCACCGTAATTTCCTTGGTTCCACTTTAAGCCACCGGGTCAGATAAGTTATAATAGTGGCTCCATACTTCAGATACTTAGTGGCTTTAAACTTTGATATGTTCCACACACAAATAAATGATGAACCGAAGCAGTCTGACTGCATATATATTGGCTGTCAGTCTCACGTACTACTGAAAATTTAGACCTGTTTTGATTTCAATCAATATTTTGTGTAAAGTTTCACTTGCTCTTGAGTTACGAATTTTGATCGACCTTCATAAATATGTCTATATGGTAGTTGTATACAAGATTCAATAAACTTATCGAAGCAAAACATTCAGATTATATTACGACAATAGATAGAGAGGTATAATGTTCATATGCGATTTTATTAAAAGGTCCAATCCTATAAGCTAAAGTATCCCTTTTTGTAGCGAAGTTTCTTTCATAAAGCGGTCACTGGTCACCCCCCCATTCTGTAATATTTGTTATCTCATGTGGTGACGTCATCATAAAATAATGTCCGCTCATCAATCAAATGTTTTCCCTCACCTTTTTGGTACACCCAAGTTATGCTTGTGTTTTTTCATCAAAAAACTAATGTTGAGGTTAAAATAGTGATTGATTTTTCATGTCATTAGTTTTCTATTCTAGAAAGAAGAATATTTATACGAAGGGGTAAGGGTTTCTTTCTCTAACACTAAATAGCTTTTCAAATATGATCTTTGGTCTGACTGACGTTCGCTACTGAACCATGGTATTGAATTTCAGGTAGATAAATATAATCTTTTAAAATTAAAAATAAAATCACATTCGAATCCAATAAAATAATAGTAAGAATAATTTTAGGAAACTATAACCCCACCACCCGTCATCTCTGTCATTGATTTTCAAGGTATCATTTTATCCGTGAACAGCTGTTCTTAATACCATCGTGATGTTATAAAATAAAAACAACACGAGTCGAAGATTGATAAAAAATATATTACAATTTCTTTAGAAATCTTAAATAACCACCTTATTTCAATAATCTGATATTATAAAGGGGATTAAAATAAAAATAAAAATGCGTTACAACCCGTGACGATTCTGTGTACCGCATGTGACGGACCAGTAAGAGGATCAAACAACAAGATTTAATTACTTTTCATACTTTGAGGATCCTATGCACACAAGTAACACGTCCTAAAGTCAACTATAAATTAGACAGTTGGAATAATCTCACTCAATCCCCAAGCATTGGGAACTGAAAGCAGATTTTCCACACAGAGTGTCACATATTCATCTCCCCACGTTACTCTGTAAGTCTTTAAGCACGGGTTTGGAAAAGATTTGAACGACACTCTAATTCGACCGAAAGTACGATTGTAAATTCAAAGTGGTATCTAGAGAATAAGGCACCAGCAAGTAGTATAAGGTACCAGCAAGTAATATAAAACTCTCATCTACTTGATTTCTTGTTTTAAAGTTGAAAAGAAAATTCTGTAAGTTGATTGATTGGATCGTTGGCCGTTAGCTGAAACTAGTAAAGTTTTTAGACAATGTATCACAACAAGCTACTTATATAAGAAGTAGACGTAACTTTTTTCATCAAGCTCTGTTGTTTTAAATTAAAATACCTTTCTGTCAACATGGGACATGTTTTTCTGTTATTTAATTAAATTGTTTTATAATTAATCTTGTTTACCGTATGTTTGTGTTATCAAAAAGATGATTTCAAAGGTTTTCAACCTTTGAAATCATTCATTTATTATTATTTATTTTTATTTTTTGCTAAAGATCATTAATTACCATTCAAAGGCTGCCATTTTACAACAAAAAAAACATAAATACGCGGCATTCCTATTTATTTATAGCCTATATTTTGGATTTAAGAGGAAAAACATATTTTTATCATTGATGTAGATATCGGCTTACGTGGAAAAAATATTTGGGTAAGTACCATTAATCTGCGTACAGTAATGATTATCAAATTGCTTTGTTAACGATGAATAGACATAAACACGATATATAGAAAACATGTGGCAAAAATTGTGATACATTTTTACTTCATCTTCTCATTAGATGCCTTACAAATAAAACCAGTTTACGTAATAACAAGTTATTATAAAAATACTTCCGACTCATAAAATTCATGAAAATGTTTCATTCGCCATCTCGTAAATATGCCGAAAATATTTATAAGTCTCCATAGCTTTCCAGTTCTCGTTATCCTGTCCAATAATTCGCCATAGTTAGGGTCTATCGAGGATGTACAAATATTTCATATTTATGAATACAGTGTGAACTCTGTGTAGGTATATATAAAATGGTTCTATCCCTCAAATAAGCCGTCTTCAAAAAGGAACATCTGAATGTTCTTTTTTGAAGACGGCTTATTTCCAATTGAATGACCACATAAATATAAATAAATCGCTTTGCATCAACTTTGAAAACTGCAAGGCTCAGGTATGAATACATTCTATCTTTGATATAATTTAAGCACATTCTTGCATGGAAGTATTATACTTTTGAGGATTTGGAGACTCTTAAAGAGCTTTCTTTCTCCTTTGAAGTTATTTTGACTAAAAAACCTGACTGGAATAGCTGTGGGTAACCATAGGTGTTCGAAATGCAATACTGTATGTGTAATATTGATTTATGTTTGCCGCCATGACATTTATTTGAGTCCTCCCAATTATCTTGGCCGAAAGTGTTTAAATAAGGTGTATAAATAGAACGAAACAAACAGTTATCAAAATCTATCCGAAACCTCAGAATAAGTGCTTTAATTAATTTGGAGTTGATTTAAATTGACTGTTCATAATAAATCGTTGTCTACAGACCAATTGTTTAATTTAATATACATACTTAATTAAAATGTCGAGAATGATAAATATTGTATTGGAGTATAAAGAAAGGCTGCAGTCAAACGGGCCTCGGTTATGATAAGAACAAACATTGTCTTTCATCTCCCCGTTTATAAGCTATTTTAATTTTCTATAAAGAAAAATGATACTAGAACTATATATAATTCCAAGTTTTGTTCTAGTGAAGTACTAGTACTACTAGGGAATATGGAATATTAACCAAGCGTATCATCATCATAGCCTTTTCCCAACTATGTTGGGGTCGGCTTCCAGTCTAGGATGCACCTGAATACCAGTATTTTACATGGAGCGACTGTCTATCTGACCACCACAACGGGCCGCTGACTATCTGTAACGACTGTCAAAGATCTACAAATGACAGCCGGGACCAATAGCTTAACGCGCTTTCTGGATAAGAGCAAATATATATAAAACAAAATATGCAATAGCATCTTTTTCAGTCTGATTGGATTCGGTTTTTCACCGAATTCGTCAAAGTACAGGCTATATATGAAAAAGAAAAAAACTTGTAACACAACATCGAACGCGTGATTCGGTATCAGCGACCGACGTTATTTAACGAGCGGTGTACGGCTGTACGCGTTCGGTATTAGCCATACGTGACTGTCTTTGATCACCCGACCGGTAAATTGGAACTCAACACGAAGCTACAGGTGTGCACTAGCCTAACACTATATGCGCTTACACCCTATTCACTGACGAAAACACGCTGCCAATATTATTTATATTTTTGTTGTAATTTTTTATATAACGTTACGCTTTACTTTAATTCGCTATAAAGGTTCTGCTTTTAAAACATTTATCAAGATCTAGTAGTGCTTGTCATGTAATATCTAACATCACCATCGCAGGCCAACAGAGTTAAATATCAAATGTAAAGCTATCTTTCGTAAAAATGCAACGAAAATTTTGCATTTCCCGCATATTTTGTTTGTCAGCGTCATTGTCCATTTAGTTCATCTGACATTTGGGGGAAAATATTCCGCCGTTTTGCGCCAAATGTCAAGTGTCTTCTGCAATTGTACGGTTTATATTTTAGAACAACAATCACTGTGGGATCAACACCATCCTCTGATTAAAATACTTGAAAACACCTGCGTATAATCGTTTATCTTTCCATGACACTTCGTCGGATATCGAACGATAAACTTTGTTATTAGTTCAATCAAGACAGAAACTTGTAATCAGTTTTAAATTGTTTTCATTTCTTTATTGAATTTCATACGGTTTCTTAGAAATATAATTATGTACTTAGTGAGACAATAAATGATAACGTCATAGAGTGCATTAAAATAATTAAGTACTTTTGTTGGATTAGAAAGTAGTTAGTCACTATTTGATGCTGTACCTATGTTCACAAACTAAAGTAAGTATTTTTAGGTGGCTTTATTTCTGTTACCAATATTAGTATATGAGTGCAGAGGCGTTTGAAACCCAATTAATTTGATAGTTAAATATTATCGAACGGCAGAAGTCAAATTTCTAAGTATCGCATTGTTAGAGGGACGGGGTTTCGGCACTACCGGGTAAGTTTAATTGGTTCTCACTGACTGCTTGCGACGGCCAACCACTAACAGCAAAAAAACTATTTAGTTTTCTGGTGAAATTTCATTTGATGTGAAACCATAATATAGCTAAAACTTATAAAGCAATTCAACAGTTACTAAAAGTTTCAATCAATCATAACAATGATTAGAACTTCGGAGACACGATGAACTAATCCTTACTTTATCTATTTCTCCTAATTGCAAAGTTACAAAATTAACCAAAGGTCAAGTCGAAAAACGTACTATCTATTCAAGTGATCCTCTTTAGAAAGTGAGCTTAGAACCAACTTCAGAAGTTTACTTCCGATAATATAATCTTTCCAAAGCCATGAGATGAACACGTTTTGTAATTAAAATTGTTTTAGCATCGGCCTACAAAACTGACGGGTGAAGCTAGAATGATAGCGCCAATCACGGCTCCGGAAAACATGCAGTAACGAACCTCTTTCGTGAAGGAAGACGCAAAAAAGAAAAAGATAAACAAGCAAACGGTCCGATAGCGTTCAAGGGTTATTGCCAATTCATATACCTAGCTACTGACATACGAGTAGCTAAAGTAAACGATGATCCTTCATTTTAACCCTCTCATGCTGCGATAATGTCATGCATGCATCAAGAGTGGACGCAAATTGCGCACAAATTGACCGAAATATCATCGTTTGTGCACGTAGCAGTATTAAATCCGACATTGACGGTATCGGCTTAAAAGGGACCTTAATAAAAGGGGCTTCCATAAAATTATATGAGACAGCTTGTATGGCCGGTTACATTATGTTTCAGTATTTTCTTTGTGAATCTGAATGAGAGTTTTGGACTGGTTGTCGTGATTACTGGACAGGAATTTATGATTTACATTACCTAAACTTATTTAAATTACATTAAAACGAATAATGCATCGGCATCCACAAACCACTGATTAGTTTAATATTGAAGGATATTCTCTTACTAACTTCGATCATGTTAGCAGTTATAAATTGTCTTAAATATTGAAAAGAAGATGGAAATTGGATTATTTGTGGCGTTCCCTTGCACTGGGAATTCACTTGTGGTCGTAATGAACCTCTTTTGCTAGACAGACGACCGAATAATACTTTCCTCTCCCATTTCCCGCTGAAATCTGATTTGTTTGCGACTATAACGCCGTCACAAAGTTACCTAAGCCTTAAAATTCAGTCAATTTAATTACTGCAAGTTAAGTTTAGTTATAATTATAACCACAAAAGCGATAAATAGAATTGAGGTAAAATACGTAGCGGTTAAGTATCTGTTTATCTTTGATTTAGTTTTGATTATCTATCAAATATCAAAAAGCGCTTTGAATGGTTTTGACTTTACCTGACTTACCGAATTAGCACGTACTTATTTTACACTTTTTGGGTTGTTGCATATGCTCGTAAAGGTTTCGTTTTTGTCATTTAACTTTTTAAATGAAACAGGTTTGAATATGGAATTGTGGTAAAAAGTTATTTCACATGGACGATTTTACGCGGCTGGGAGCGTCAACGTTGTGTGTGTACATTTAACATGAACATTATTATTAAATACATACGTACTGGTTTGGCTCTAAGATTCCATTGCTTATGCAATCTTCGCTGGGAGATGGCATGTTAAACGTAAGAGCATCAAATGATGTATCTCATTAGAAAAAAAACGTTCTTTTTCCGGGATAGAGTAACGTTTTTTCATGTTGATAACTCAAAAGAATACAGGGTTTTCCGGCACTACACTTTTATAGGTTAAGGATTTAGGTCACCTTGTCAAACCTCAGACGATCAATTTATTACTTATCCGATTTTTATCTTGTACTTAATATTTTGTTTCGCAACAGAAATATAAAACAAAGCCAACAGGAAATACGGTCAATGAAAAGCCGAAAGAAGTTTTTTACTGCAAGAACCTCCTTTTCTGGATTTCCATTTTAAGTGTGTATATAATACCAAAATGCGATTCACGTATATTGAAAGGCTACCTATAAACTATTATACACTAGTTGGAACACGCAATAACCGTAGCCAATTCAATTTGGAGCGTATTTGTCTTTCTTTGATTTCATGCTCTATTGATTTCAATTTTTCTCTCGTTGTTTAGAATATGGAATAGGTTAGGACGCACGGGATTTTTCTTGCAACTGGTTTAAAATGCGTAAACCATGCATTTCCAGAATTTTGTCAGAAACTCCTGAAAACAACAAACGCAACCCGCCACTACACCATTCTCCCTATTTATGGCACACCCAGCCTCACAAATAAAATACAGTGCACCATACATTACAAGATGATAAACGATGACGTTTTAATTCTCATCGGGCGGCTGTAATTCTGTCTTAGGGCCGCGTACAAAGTACCAAGAAGCCACAATACTGCGGCCACCGGGATTAAATTTTCCTAACAGAGTTACAGAGATGAGCGGCGTCGATGTGTATGCGTAGCAATAAGTGGGATTCACCGGGTAGGGCTGCCAGACAGACCCTCGGGCTATTTGTAAAAAGTCGACGGAGTAATTGATCATCATAAGTCGGGGAGCAATTTACTAGAGTTGGTGAAGCTCTTGATTCAAAAATAGAAGGTAGAACGGCAATATTTTGTAAACATTGAAGTAGCGTAAGCTCCTGTTTGCTTCTGAACGCCTAGTCAAATAGTCACTGACAAGACCAGCTACGTACGCGTTTGGGCACAAATAACGTAGTATATTTATTAGTTTCATATAAAATATAGATACTTAAAGACATACACTCGTTATCGTAGTTTTAGTTGTAAGTAATGTTAATTTTTATGTGTTTTGTCATGTACGGGCTAATAAATGCTTTTTCTTTCTTTCTAGATAACTAGAATTTTTCTTTTTAGGTACTATTTAATAATGTAGTACCAGTTATAGTGGCAAAAATCTTCTTCAACAAAACTTTCTTTGACTAGAACTTCGCTCTCAAACACACACAAACTGCTGAAACTATTGTGGCTTGTATTAAAAATTACAAGTGATATGGTAAGTACTTCTACTTAGTGTTACTAAGTGAAGGTTTCTTAATGGTATTTTCAGCTTCGAAGATCAGTGTTTCCTATCTTAACATATTATGTCAAAAGACGGTATTCTCATCTTATTCAATGGGTTTAGTTTTCAATTCCCAGTTTGTTTTATAGGCTTTGTACACAGATCAATAAAGACGGTTTTTAAACAGCATTGTCGTGATTTTGCTTTGAACTAAATATGTATTATCCACACATAAACTACAAAATTTTAAAGAGCATGTTTCAAAATATGTAGACGATATAGTATTTGTCGTTTTTCAGTGAATACATATATTTTATTACCCTTCTCAGTAACCGTTGATTACAAATTGTTTTGTTAATAAAAGTCGAGCAGTTCCTACCTACAACGCGACTAAATTGAAAATAAGGACGCAGGTCACAAATAGGCTATTACTGAAGAGGACACCCACATTTTACCGTTCAGTTGCTTTCAATTTTCCGAGAAAATAAAAGTGAAAATTATTAGTTGGAAATATCTAAAATCATCTCAAGTGAATGCTAGCCTTACTGTTGTTTAAACATTCTGATGATACCGAAGAACCTTTGATAATTTCCTTTAGTGAAGCTATTTGTAAAAAAACGGCTATTAATTAAATTATACAATGTCAAAGAAAACGGCTTGTTGATTTTGTTTAAAAATTAAGTAACCAGTTAAAAAGAATAAGGTATCAAAGAGTACCGAACTTCCTGTTAATTCTTTTGAACATCGTTTAAAAAAAACAGTGTTTTTTCTGTTCCTCAAATGTCTGTGAGGTGAAATAAACACTCTTTTTTTAAATGTTAACTAGGCGTTCAGTTACTTTACAAAATGCGTCGGTGGTATTGGATAATTACTGAACAACTCTTTTATCTTTGGTAAGCGCCTAACGAAATGAAAGATAAACATGTCTTGTACCTATCAAACATTTTTTATGCTGAGCTGAAACCAAACTTAATTTATGTTTTGATTCTTGTCGAACTTTTTGGCTTCCTTCTTTTTCTTCTTTTAGTTTTCAATTTAATTCCGTAAAATTTTAAATAAACGAAGTAATTGAGATTTTGTGGTGACAACTTGGTAAGCAAAAGAAAAGTCAGACTTACTTTGTGAATTGATGTAACTACCCCGGAGTCCTTATAACCTAATAACAATAATAAGAATCTATAGCCACTTTACACCCCCACTTTATACGACCGAGCTAAGTGAGCGATGTAAAGACAAAAATAAAAATAATATCGGCGACAATATAACGCACGGAGCCGTAAACCGCGCCGTTCAACAAACACGTCGGTCAATGAACGATCATCCGCCATCTTGCTAATTGAACGGCTTCGGATACCAACGATGTATTAATGAAAACGTACGAATTATACACATGTGTTTCTAATCATATATCACTTTATCGAACAGTGGGTGACATTGACATAGTTTGTGACACACTTTCGTAACATGATCTATGAGAAGCGGATGAACTTGGATACGAAACTGTTTATACTTTCTAGTATTTTTAGGCAATGGTATCTACTCATACAATCCAGTTCTTCATTTTATTTGTTTCCTTTGAGACCTCAATGCATCATAAAAGCTTTCCCAAAGGAACTAGAAACTCATTCCGAATGTTATAGGCATTTTCTTTGGCGAACTTCCAAGAAAGTTTAGCGCAGCAAGATACGCGCACATACATTGAAAGCCTGTTTACTTGACAAATTCTATCCAGACATAAATGTTGACTTTAAACTCAAAGTGAAAAATTGAAACCTCTTTCCGGCTCTAACAAAATAAATCTTAGATTGTGGCGTAGGACTTTTATGTTGCTTGTTTGTGTTATAAAGCAGTATTCGTCTTTATTCAAATGCGTTTCTATCATCAATTTGTTGACTTCAATGTATTCCAATCTGGCATTCAAATCCAATAAACTTAGCTTATTTAATTTCATAAAACTGGTATTCAAAGATAACCATACTTTAGTTTATAAGGGCTATAGTATCGATTATCCGAGATAGAAATAATGGAACACATGCGAGCAATGACGCGGAAAAAAGAAAACTGAAGTGTGCTATTAAGATCGTTTACATAAGCCGGGACCGGCAAACATGGGCTCCTTGATATGAGTGATATCGAGAGCCTTGCCTTTATATCGAGAGCGCATATATTAATACAGCACTGATAAGCACTCTCGATTTATATCGGTACACAATAGCAGAGGGAAGGTATAGCGCTAGGCAATTTACTTCACGAAGGTGTTAAAATGCTCGGAAGGTCTTGCAAATATTTTTGCTATATAGACGTGGTCAGAAATTACACAAAACAGAGAGATTTGGTAAGAAAACGGGGAGGCATTTGCCCAGCAGTGGGACACACACAATATAGGCTATGAAAAGGGAAGGTCTAGTCTATTCGATTATGGGAGTATGGACATGGTTCATCAATATTATCGACAGTTTATATTTAGATTACCTACCATGTTTCATGATTATCTTTGTAAAAGCCGGTTTATCAAGGTTCAAATCGATAGATTATCCCCATTTGGCATAATCTTTTAATCATACGCGCATTTGTTTTAAAATATAGGTCGGATTAGTCTTTTTGTGCCATGAATCACACCCACTCTGAAATAATTAATTCCAGAAGCCTCTAACGCGAAATAAATTAATGGGAGTACTATTGTAAAGACGTTAGAAGTGTTGAATGCAATACCATGGACATTGTGGTGAGTTTAACATTCAATTATAATGTGCAGGCTGTAAAACCAAGAGCTCCAGCGGTATTGGTCGTTCTGTAGGTCCCTAGCTTATCTTATCAGGCTGTACAACTCGAATTCTTTACAACTATCTCGCAAAAGTAACAAAAAATAGTTTTGAATTATTTCATAACTCGTATTATTCAGAAATAGATAAAATTACCGACAATTTCTTTACAAAAGACCAATTAGGGATTTTAAAAGACAAACGATCAGATAGATAGATAGAGAAACGACCAGTTTCAGTTACACAAGAAGGATTTAAAGTATGAGAGAGATATAACAATCTCTCTAAGTCGACTTAATGATGTACGTGTACGTTTATCCTGGCAAACCTTTATATGCAAAGAGTGCATGCATGCAGTCGCCAGGGCACAAAAGGCGCTCGTCCCTCTGTAGCGCTGGATAAAGCGCCCGCGATTGTTATTCAGTAGCCGTTTAGCTATAGAACCGCTGAAAGTTCTGTTTCGCTTAAAAATTGATGCTATCTTGATATCGTTTTTTAAAAGCACTGAGAAGACGATTTTCGCCCTGGAGGCATCATGAGATAAGCAAACCCATGAAATACTTTGATTGTATTGCCTTTTTAAAACCAATGACGTAGACTGAACTCAGACCTTTTAGTATTATAAGTTAACCTCATAGATAAAACGCCCACCCTTGTTTTCTTTTTCAATAGTCGTAGAAATTCACTAAAGATTATCTCTTTTGAATTTCATTCTAATAGGTATCAAAGCTTTTTTTGTGCGTCGTTTTTCGAAATAAGAATTGTCATAAGTTGATGTGCAAATAGAACAGACCACTGTTTTAAATTGCAGTTTATAAATAGCTTTATTTACCTATATAAGTCGATAGTCCGTTTAGCATAAGTATTCTACTCTTTGGTGTACTCTACATGTTATGTGTAAACCTATGTCGTGCCTATGACACCCAGATTTAGTCAACGTTTCCCCTCCCTGATCGCTTGTTCAATTTAAAAGGGTTCTACTTCACCAGCCATTAAAACGCCCTTCTAAACGTCTATTGTTCTGTCGGCCGCTATATTAGCGCTGAAAATATAGACATACAGAGAGATATTGTGTCTGAATTGAAGCCTTCTAACAAAAAAAATTGTAGGTATAGATGATTTTTTGAAATTAGAAAATGAGTTATCCCTGTTCGTGTACTATGCATCTAGTGGAGTTGTCGTTTGAGTGAGGATCTCATATTCAGGTTTAACAAAACGTGATTAAAGCTTTATACCAAAATGGCGTCCATAATGCACTACGGTAATCAATACGTTTGTCAAACGTAGTGGCCGGCTAATGGAATTACGGTCATGGCAAGGCATTGGACATTAACAAGCCAAATGATAACATTGATTTAAAGTACGGTAATACTTAACGAACTGGACTCCGGAGTTTGACAGATATTTCAGTCATCCCATTTGAGATCACGGTGATCAGTTTGTTTTGTCACATGATCACGGCTTTTACTTTAAAACTCTTGAGTGAAGGCTAGACGATTTCACACCTTTCTGTCTTACATTCATCATCTGCTTAGCTTTTTTCATAACTATATTAAGGTCACTTTCCAGTCCAACCGGATGCTGCTGTATACTGATATTTTACATGAAGCAACTGCCTATATGACCTCCACAATCCAGTTAGTCCTGAGCAATACGATACCCGTTGGAAAGACTGGTTGTCAGACTTTTTGGGCCACTGACTACCTACTTGTAACGACTGTCTAAAGATCTACAAAAAATACAGCCGTGACCTATTTGTTGTGCTTTCCGCGGCACAGAGGAAACTAGGTATGTAATTACGATTGGATTTTGACATCAAAACGAAGTAAAGCGAACTAAATTACTATTTACGAAATAAAATAAAATCAGTGTAGGTACCGTATCGTAAAACTGTACGTGCGAATATATCCCACGGCCCTACCTGCCTAATAGTGGGACAGCACGCATTTAAACAGTAACAGATGTGATTTTAACATGAAATGCTTCTAATTAGCCTTATGGACATACCTTAGTAGTTTTTACTGCTGGTAGGCAATCTGTAACAAAGAAAATTACGAATAAGTATGATTGGAGACGACACAAATATACCTAAATTTAGTCAAAACATGTCTGACGGTTTTTAAATTAAAACCAATGAAAATAAAAGTTTTGATCTTTGTACGTATGTTATCCAATTAAGGAACAGATTTTAATAAAATTTGGCACATAAGTAGACTCGTATACTTTTAGAGAAAGAAACCACACGCCTACCATTGTATGAAATATTTGTTTAAGCTGTGTTTAACCTAAATAACAGTAAAGACGATTTTGTAGTACGACAGATAATAAGTACCTTTAAGCAAACATACAATTTGCTTTCTAGTAGAAGACTTAATTAACAATTAAATACAAATGAATGAACAATTGGTATTACTTATTGTTACAAACGTTTTCAACTGGTATTTACGGTTGATCTACCTACTACGTATTTCATTCTTATCATTTACTTTAGTCACCAATGATAATAATATAATTAATACCCAGAAACAATTGACAACCTATATGATAATATCTACTGATCTTTCAGAAGAAAACTTTACTACGAAACTACTTTTGCGAATAGACAATAGATTAAATTTTGTTCCATATTTAACGTTAAAAGTGCTTTAATTATTGAAAAAAACACTTGATTCTGACATTTATGTTTATAACATCAAAAACGTAATTATAATTGTTATTTGGTAACATTACTTTCAAATACTGCACTCCAAAAATGTATTTTTATTTATCTTATCATAATTGATCATTATAGCGTAAGCACCTACACTCCTACTAAAGTTTCTGATAAGCGGATGTGAAGGGTATTTATATATTTTTCATTCATAATAACTCTCTTCCCTACGCAAAATCAACATTTCATGACCACCATAATTTCCTCACATTTAGGGCAAGGGCAATAACAGTGTTACCACTTCATTACCTACAGAACGTAAATTAAATTTTCTCTTCCTGTTTTTAGGGAAATAAATATTTAGATGGTAACATTAGGTTCAACGTAAAAGTTATAAAATGTTTTAAATTATATGGTTGTTTCTAACCTTTTAGCTTCTTAAACTGACATGATCAACATTATCATAAATATTAGAAACGGGATAAAAATAACGGACAACCGGATAAACGGGATATTACGTTTCTTTTGAATTTGTTTTGAGTTCCCGATATATCGGCGTTGTTGCAAGCACCATTGATCACACATAAACAGTAAAAATTATAAATATCCTGTTTCTAATGTTTATACTCGTATTAATTTTTCTTTTTTTTTAAGCACAAAAGGTCCAAAAGGATGTTGAATTAAAAACAGAACTGTTAACAAAATAAACGTCCATGTCCTGCACCCACTTCAAAATCAGTGTATCTCCATGTACTAGCTAATATTCCACCGTTACCTAACGTGGTCTTTAATGAGATTCAGCCCTAATAAAATCAAGTCCCGGACCCGTAATGGGAAACTAATTATGATTCAAGGTGCTAAACATCTTGTGTGCATATAACACTAAGTGGAAAATCCTATGTAAACTTGAAATAGAATGTTTATTGTATCAAGATCTTTAAAAGTAAACATTGATAATTGGTATTTTGTAAAATGCTAAGGGCCAGTTTCACCGGTTGCGGATAAAGTGTCGGTTAGCCTATTAGGAACTTTTCTGCCAGATAAACTAACACTTTTGGTTTCACAGGTGTCGGATAGCGATATCTGGTAGATAAAGTATTAGTTATAACCAGCCTTTAAGTGGTAGATAGTATTAACTATCAGATAACTAACCGACACTTTATCCGTAACCGGTGAAACTGGCCCTAAGTCTCGAAATACAACCTAATTACACGTTCCGTTTAACTAATTTATGATATTTTCTTTTTGTGCATAATTATAGAATTCGTAGTAACGTAAACAGTAATCACGCCGTAGTTAGAACCCTGAAAATCTTTTGCTAAATCAGGCATAAGCTCTTCTATTAAAACAAGTAAGTACACCTTATTACATTTTATGAGAATTAACCCATTTCAAAAAAGCGTTAACTGAATTAAGTAGTACTTTGTTTTAATTTTAGGCGATTTTAAATGCTGATTCATAAAAAGCTGGAGTTTTCATGATTCATGAAATTAAAATAGAAATTACCTACCATAATGATTAATTTGAATCTGCGTAACGGATACCTATATCAAATTAGAAATAAATATTCTTGGATAACTTAATAAAATGTTTGGAAGCGATAACTTAGAAGCGGATATCTCCGGCTGTAATTCGAGCTATTTAAGTTACCTTTGGGAACCACAATTGTAAAATCAACTTAATCAATTTAAAGAAGATTGGGTAACCTTCGCAAAGTGTCTATTACCATTGTCCTTTCAGCATAATATTCAGTTGAGCAATAAATTTATTCCATTTTCATCGTAATGTTTAACGTTAATAGAAAATTGTTAATATAAACATTGAAATGATAAGAGCTTCTTATAATTGGAAATATGCAAAGTACCTAAAAGTATTATAATCTGCTGAATGTGTGCGTCGTCTTGTCTCGTAGGCGTTTCCGATTCCCTTCCGAAACTTCTAAAGTTCATGCCTATAAAATTTTGTCGTGTGATCTTGAGCACAATTATTTACAATACTGTAGATTGAGTAAAGAAAAATATGTTAAATAGCTCTTAAAAGAAAGCTCAATTTTTACTACTAAAGTGATCATATTAAAACATACAAACATGCATACCTGAAACTATTTCTCTCTACTAGTACACCTAGTACTAGTAGAGAGAAATAGTTTCAAGAAGAGAGAGCCCGAAGACTTACATCTTGTTGATCTTTAGTTTCTAATATTGTTTACATAATAGAAAACGCTCAGTTTTGATTACCTTTACCCCGATTGTTTGACCTCTCTGTGAGTAAAGGTCAAGAATGTTTCAATGTTCGTGTTATAACCTACTATCAGAGCCAACCTTTTTTGTTAGTCAAACATATGTTTTAAAATTACTTTTTTCATAAGAAATGGCTAACAACCTTATTAATAACTTATTTTAAAAACCTTTCTAAAAAAATGGCGCAAGATATCATTAATCAAACTTTGAATTGCGGTAAAGGGATTATTCAGACTTTAATCTCCAGTCGACCACCACTTCATGCTATATGTGTTTCATGTGTAGATAGATCTTTCAGTTTTAATCAAGCTGTGCGCTGAACGCGGGACTTTATCCGTATCTAACAGACAGATCTCCACATTCACTAATTTCTAGTTTGCATTGGCTAGAAATAGAAGAGCACTCGTTGTTACCTCGCACAATTCATCAACAGTTATCAACGAACTTTAATCAAAATTAACCCTTGCTTATGATACATAACTTCACCTTCAAATTACTAATTTCAAGCGTGAAAGTATTAAGAATATATGAAATTTCGGCACTTTGCGGTGCGCAGTAAATTTCTAGTCTAAATTCGAGACCGCTTCGAAGCAATTTTGTGTTAACTTACATTAGGATTACATGTAGGTGTTGTTAATATAATGGAATAGCAAAACATTTTAATTTACATTTGTTTTTTTTCGTGAGAACTATTATCGTACGAATATTCTCGTGTCTTTTAAGGATTACAAATTAATTAAAATTCGTCAAACCTTTTCCACGTAACTTGATATTTTACGTGGAAGTAATATGGATCTGCGTTTACGTTATATAATAAAAAGAAGTTAATTATTACCAAACGTTAATCACGTTTATAGCCCCATTGTTTTTGAAAGATTTAGACATTGGTAGATAAAATCTTATTACTTTTGGAATTTAAAACCGATTGTTGTGGATTTCATCAAAAGTGTTAAATAAGAACTTAATTACTAACCAAAAACGAAGTAACCAAGGTAAGCGTTAATGAAATAATGAAAGTTTTGATACTCAGCGCATGTAAATCATAAGCCAGATTTTTTTTAATTAAATTTATCGAAAATAAGTCATGCATATCATCACGTAGGTTATCAATGAAAATATTTGCTCAAAATCAATTCACAAGTTGAATATTCATATGTATTAAGGGAATGGGGGGTCAGCGACTAATTTGTGTAAATCAAACGTGACTCATCTTAAATTAGCTGAAGACCTATTTGTTTTGCCGGTTGTACTTGCTGCGACCTCGTGTGTTGACAGCTCGATTTGTTACCTGTTTTGTTGTTTATGTTCAATACAGGTGCTTATCTAAACACGTACGACTGTTAATTATGTTCACTTTTGCGGAAGTTCTTGTTTCGCTTTTTTTAAATTGATTTATTGCCTCACTTTTGATGTAATGGTCGTAAGAACAGCCGTAAATTCCTAAATTCTTCGGTACAGGAAAAGCATATTTTTTCTGTTAGAAATCGACTTAAGAGGCGTACCGGTTATGAATATAAATTCAATTTACGGAGCAACGTGTTTTTGTCCCGTAGATAAAGTTCCTAACATTTTTTCACAGAGTAAAACCACAGCATAAATTAAAAATGTACCAAAGGCTTTAGTAATAAATAAACCTAGATGATTGCCGGAAAGCTGTGGACAAAGTTTTAACGAAGTGATTTCTGTGCAAAATAAAGTTTGTTACCATTCCAACTGGCTCTAGTATTACTGTAAAATATTAATGGCGTACTAACAAAATCATGTCTGTTAGTGGTCCCTCCTTTTATGTTTTTGTGTTATGAAAATTGTTCATTGGATTCTTATATTCTTTGAAGATAGACTTTTAAGTCGTTAATACGCTCATCTGCAAGTATATGTACAACCGGTCGAGTATTTGATTATTTTAAAAATCAGTATTATTCTACTTGATTGTACCAAAATATATCAAAGGGTAAAAATTGTGTGGATGCTATGAAATTAAATTTCCTTTTGAATACGTCACAGGACGTAACAAGCGGTCGCACCGGATGACAGCCAACAATGAGCCAACAAGCGTTGATCACTGTGTAAATTCGAATTACCCTCTATTTACCTTCGAAGTCGGTGAAAGGGAGCCTATTTTTATGAAAATGTGTGATTTTGAAGTTAACAAATACGTGTCCGTTATAATACTCGTGTTAGATTGTAATACCATTAACGTTTTTGTTGTGAAACAAGTTGCAAACTTGAGAAGAGACAACCGTGGAATGTTTAAGTTACCAAGAACTGTCGATATCACAGTGACTCCCTATTTTAATTTAAAATTAATTTGTGCTGGTTGCTGCTGTAGATTGTCAATTTCGGATACTTCAAGCGGGTCTTCCCACTTTCCGCAGCTGTCAGCTCTGTAGTCAGGAATGTAAATTCTAGATTTTCTATGGAATTGAGGCCAGATCCTCCTCAGAAATCATCTACAGGATGTAAACCACCTCATCACAAAGCCGTTAACCAAGCATTATGTACGTCAAACTAAGTAATTTTACGCAAAAATATTGCTGGGAAACAACTTCTTTTTTTTGAGGTTATAAATCATGTTTTGTGGTAGAACTCAATGTAACGCACTTAAAACATTGTGCTGATGGATGGATTAAATATTACGGGGATCGTGGAGGTGTTAAAAGTTAAACTCTTACAAATAAAACTTGTATGTAAAAAAAAACTTGTCAAAAAGTTGTAACTTTGACCCCCCATATCTCCGTAACTGGCAGGTTCTCAGCTATGGTGTAGAACAAATATGATCGCAATGATGGGGAGAACCAGTGCCTTTCGGCTTCGTGAAGAGGTGTTTTACATCCTTTATACTTCTAAGAAAATATTTTATAGATATCGTGTTTGTTATTTTAGATGTAGGGGGTTATCTGCAAAACAACTGATCCAATTCCAAAAAATCTGCTACTCATGCAAATGGGAAGCTACATTAACCCCGAGTGTCATTCAAAACGTTTCCGTGGGATGATTTCTGACCACAACTGCTGGGCAAGTATGGTTTAAAAAGAATTGTGTCAGTTACTGGAAATTTAAAAGTAACCCTAGTATTTAATAAAACCTTCACTAATAAGGTCAATCAATGACGATTGGTTTGGAAGTACCAAGGAAACAACCTTTTACTTCCCATCTTTGGGGAAAATTACTCTTACATAACCTTTGCTACTTATAAATACGACATTTTTATTTATATTAATAGAATCTATTTATTTTCACTCATTTTATTTTTTATTTATCAATTTTGTTGTACACTAAAAATTTTATAGAAGCAGTTAGTAGTTAAAATTACGACGTATTTAAAAGAATGTATCCATCCCTTTCTGTATTTTTCTCGCTCTCGTTTGCAACTCGCTTCATCGCATAATAATGCTATCTAGGCTCACAATATCGTAGATTATTCATAAACACTAACGAGTCGTGTCTTTACATTGTTTTATTTTTCCCTTGCAATGTCCAAGCTCTAAACATAGACGTCTTGTCGTCTTAAAAAGTATTTACGTTAACAAACATCAACATTCTTGTAAAAAATGTCAAAACAAAACGATGATGGCAAAAAAATATTTCACTTTCCTATTTCTTTATTATCTAGACTATAGTAGTATTTATTAAAAAAAAGTCAATTCATAAAATAAGAAGAGATATTATGGAAATAACGGCAATAATCCTATTTCAGTCTTTGTTTTGTCTTTATTTATTACTGTAAATGAAAGGCTCCATTGAGAGCCCCAGGAAAAATGACTCGAATTAAAATCGAAACGAAACGATTACTCATAAAACATTCAGTCTTATACGAGTATATTTTAATTATTAATAACGTTTCAAACTTCAAAATGTCAATCAATAACGAGAGGTCAAGTCGTAGGAATGAGGATTAATTCTTAATAACTAGAAACATTTTGACTGTTGGAGTATCGAGCATCTTTGCGAATGTCAGTAGGCCGTGAAATTTGCGCGTAGGCACGTTACGGGCTCTTAGTGAAATACTCCGCGTGATGTGCAAACAAGTGCCGCTGTTTTATTAGGACAAGTTTAAACATGGAGACACAACAAATTTCGTAAAGAGATCATCGATAGAAGTGGAGCGTTGTGTTGCCTCCCTAACTTCGAAGAGTAGGCCCCTATAGGTACGCTGATGTTTCGACCAACTTCGGTGTTTCCTGAAAAGTCACATTGTCAACCCCGCTTAAAGAAATATACCAAGGGACCCCGTAGAAAATCTACATCAACCATGAAGTTATTCTTTAAAAAATAGGAAATTACATAATATTTTGTTCCTTTTAAAATGAACAATGTAAATAACTTAGCCCCAGAGAACGTCAAACGCAGCTACTTTGGCTCGTGGGCGGCACGTTTTACCAACCGACATTGGCACGATTATGGGGTCTACATAGTAGGTATACACAATTTCCAATTGAATGTATGAAGGGAACACAAAATAAGTTAGTTTATAAAAAGTTTTGTAAAGTTGAAGATGCCAAGTTCGGCAACATAAAAAATACTTTGAGGCGGGGACTTAATAACACCTTCATAAAGGTTACAAAATTATAAATGTTACATGTTGAATTGGTAACAAAATCAAATATGTAACACTTATAAATGTGTTTTCAATGTGTTAATACAAAACACTTACAAAAGTGTAACCATAACATATCTGTAACAGATATAAAAGCTATAACAGTGTTTAACAGGTAAACTCAGCGATGCCATTGGATAGCCGAAATCTAGTCGCAGTCTGTTGTGAAACTGATTATTTTAGTAACACATATTAACACTAATTAACACATATAAAAGGTTACAGTTTGATTCGGTAGCATTATATTATCTGTTACATCTAAAAGTGTTTTTCTATTGAAGCTGTTTTAAAAACAGTGTTAAAAACACATTATTACGGTTACAGTTTGAGTCCCTTTTTTTTTAGGATGGAAAATCATCAAATGACTTCTCCCACTCTGGGCGGAGCGGGAGGGAGTGTAAGACTTTTACTGACTAAAACCCGTCCATGTTCCTTCCTCGCCCTTTATGTTCCGGGGCCGCGGTATCTCTTTCGAACAGGCCCGCAAACAGTTTGAGTCCCGGCTTTGAGGAAATGATAAATTCATGTTGCACTTCAATCGGACACATTACGTTTTCACACATTATCGGTTTAAGTTATCAGTGCATAATTCCAAAAATAATACGTATCTAAGTGACTCACTGTGGTAATCGCTTAACATTTAGTTGATCTCCACTTCAATACGTCAACGTGTACTAAATAAGAACAATCGAGCACTATATAGCTTAAAATGTCAAAAACCATGACGTTATGATAACCCATTAAACTTAACAGCCAATGGTGATGCGGCAAAAAAAGATGGAGTCGTAACAAATGACGGCGAATAGATTTCCGTGACGGTGCGTCGGACATGTGCCAGCGACGGCCGGGCAGTCGGACGGTGACCACAACCGACGGCCTATTGAGGCACGCCGCAAATCGATCAGAAGCACGTCACACAATGACTGTCACAAACAAAGATACGAAACTCGACGTGTTGACGTGGCGACGTTTAGTGTAAACTTACATAATAGAAGCTCTGTTGCGAACATATTGACCGAAGCGGACGCTCGAGAAGAAAAAAGTAGGTGCGGCATAAAAGAATACACTTACAATAAACGTTTACACTCCCCAAATGATGGATCACCTTACTGCTTGGTAAAAAATATGTATATTTTTTATGAAATGTCCACTTCAGCCTACCAATTAAAAACGCTTCATCGTGTCCTTCGTTTGACGAAATGTGTCAAAATGTTTGTAACAAACAATTCTACAAAGTTGTCATTGTTTCGTAGATCCATTACGAATAATTTACCACAATGCGTTCGTAGAAGCTATGAATTGTACGACTACGTAAGTATTTAGCCCGAAAATATATGACAAAGTTGTTGGAAAACTTTTATGGGTTTCATGAACTATTCAAACTTGTTTAAACAAAAAAGTGACTCATATAAAAGTAAGACTGCCGAAACGTGAAAATGTTACATTCTGTAGAACAGCATAATAGAATAAGAAGACTAGGTTCACTCAGTATTTAAGAAATTACTTACTGCATCTATTATGTACTAAAAAGGAAAATACAGAGTCTGTCCAGTTAGCGGGTCGTGGGCGATCAGTAGCTGAGATGGCAGCCGTTGGGTCAGGGTTAAGACACTCGATAGCAGTAGGGTTGGTTAGTTTGTTTGATTTAATCAAGATTTTCTAGACAAAAAAGATGCCTTTTTTTTAGGATGGGAAATCATCAAATAACTTCTCCCACTCTGGGCGGAGCGGGAGGGAGTGTCAGACTTTTACTGACTAAAGCCCATCCATGTTCCTTCCTCGCCCTTTATGTTCCGGGGCCGCGGTATCTCTTTCGAAAAGGCCCGCAACCCCGAATAGGCCCCGGAGAAAAAACATGCCTCACATTGAATTGTTAGTATCATCTACGAACTTTAATAACCACTATATAAAACTATCCGGCAAGAATATAAAAAAGTCTAGTATCTAGGCAAACAATTGGGCGTGCGGTCACGATTCAGGAGCGCACCCGTAGGCAAGACTAGTCTCACAAACTACAAAGCTGTTTGCCGAACACGGTCTCTCGTTATCTTCCTACTCGTCGAGTGTAGGCCGGCCTCTTTTGTTAAGGCCTCCATAGGACCTCTTAAAGTCTCAATGTAGATCGAACGGAGAACAGTGTCATCGAACAATGGAATTCGTTCTAATATACGTTTATCTTTGGACGTATACGTAGTGATTACGTCGTGCCCTTTTATTGCCTGAAGTCTAGTGGAAGTCGTTATATAGAGCAGTGATTAGTTAGAGGTTCTCCGAATATTTTTATGAAGTAGGTTGGTATTTTGAGTATTAAAATGATTCATGGGGCCTTACTTTCCGAGTAATATACATTACATTTAATTTCCAGGTAAAAGTTAGTTGACATTTTGAGTACAGTGTAGTAAAATGTCAAGAAAAAGTCACCAAACAAAACCTTACTAACTCCAAAGTAAAAGAGATAAAGCAAATCACAATCTTATCAACCATAGCTGTCTTATTATGAAAATGAACCTTCTAAATTGTTTTATTGTTATAATTCTCGTCGCGGTGCCTAAGATGAACATAATAAATTTTAAGTAACAAGTTAGAAAACAACAAAAAACAAGAAAAATGTAGACCTGAGTAATTTTGTTTTGGAACTTTTCAGTAATAATTTTCCGGCCGTCTCAAGGCTTAACCTGACATAAAGAACGTGCCTTGTTAATCTGGTTTCGTACATTGGTCACCAACTCTTTACAAATTAACGGAAAACTTTGAAACCTTGTCTTGTTATTTACTGGTTTGTTTCCATTGTTTATTGTTGTCATTTCTGCAACAAATCTCGAGAGTGGAAGACGTGAAATTCCTAGTATTTTTACAAGTTTTAACTCCTGGAGTAGTCTAGATATTGCAGTTGTTATTTACTGTAAGAGAGTTTATCGTCTTTTTTTGCCAAAAGTCTTGTAAAACAGTTTTCAAGAAATACTGAGATAAAAGGAAATTCATTATTGATATTACAAAGGCCCCAACCACTAAATAGAAAAACATTAAGTAAATGAGAAAAATGATGTATGTACAGCAGCAGCGACAACATTTAAACACCTCATTTTCTTACTTTTCCAAAACACATTTTCCGGGGCCGTAAACCGAAGATTCCATTAAGTAATCAAACGTACATTAGCATGAAATATCATTAGAATTTTATGATAATGAAAGAAATAGTGTTGTTCGCGTAAAAGCTTTTTTAAGTGCATTTCAGGATGCATACAAGATTCAGATGAAATGTCTGCGCGTCAATGAAACTGTAAAATAACTTTATTGTCGTCCGGTGAGGCACAGGAACGCATAATTTTACCATAAAACTGAGTTTTATGATCAGCAACAAGGCACAACTCTTTACAGTTTACTAAACTGCGGACGTAACGCTCGCAGACGAATGGAGTCTTCATATTTTTATATCGCCATCATTTTACATGGGAATAAAAAGTTCTGCCGTAACAGACGTAAGCGAGGAGAGAGACGCCATGTGTGGAATACATCGCAACTAATGTAAGGGTAGACGGATACTATTATTAAAGTAGGATATAACCTTGATGGTTAACCCTCTGCTTGTTCCAGATTGTTTACAACCCAAAACTTTAACAACTCCGTACGCATAATATTTCGTGTAACTACTGCCTTAATAGAATTGAATCATGTTTGTCACTCGGCATCAATTTGCATGGGGAATAACACGGAATCGGCGCTCAACTGTGTTTATTTGATTCACGTCGATGTCGTCGGTAGTCACGAAGTATAACGTGTTTCACCTTGAATCTTCACTCAAAGGAATTTCATTTTCGCCCCTAGCTCTGAATACTTTTGAAATATTTGTATTCTAAATTACTTGTTCTGAAGGTTAATTTTGTTTTTTACACATTTTTTTGATAAAAAGGGTTATATTTATTACATTCAAGAAGAAATAATTTTCCTTTAAAATTTTCTTTGAATACGTTTATTTTGTATTCAATGCGGCTAAGCATACTTAATCGAATAATTTATTTCAAATATTTACACATTTTATACGCATGCGTTCTAAATACTGAAAGATTTCTCTTATCAATAAATCCAACATTTTTTTAAAACCGTGCAAGTATAATATGATAAAACTCAGCGTCATGCTGACACAAGCTACGTTCACATTAAAAGTTAAAAGCTGGTATACGCTTTACGTCCCAACGTGATATTTACTTAAAGGTAACTTACGAGTACACCTATGTTACAGCTTATTAAAACACCTTCACGCAACAACAGGCTAACTTAGTTAGGTCAAAAAATCCGTAGGTGCTTGCTACGCGAAGCTACGAGAACCGAAAAACGTGCTACGAGGTCGCTACGGCGTAGCCTCGCGGACTTGGTTAGTAAGCCGAGTGGCCCGCATTGGACAGTGGAATCTACTAGTCGGCAAACAAGGCATTAAATGAAAGCTCAAAGCAAAGAGTCTTGGCATTGATGGAGAAGCTCATGCCATTATTACATGCTACTCATTTGAGTATTAAATTCTAAAGTTTAACAAATTACGGAGTTGGTTTTTATCGAAAATTAGAATTTGTCGCCATGTTTCCTCTTATTATTTGGGTGGTCTTGATCATATTTACAGTTTTAGTTTAAAATATATTTTGAGCTTATATAGATTGAAATAATGATTTAATTAAGTAAAAAGACAAATGGACTTTGATAACGAATAAATAAAATTAAAATACAAATTAGGAACATCAAATATTATTTTGAACAGTTAGTTTCAACTGACCACAGTGCACTAAATCCATTGGAAACATTACCTAAACTCCCGAACACGAGTAGCGACTAGCGCACTCATCAAGTACTTAGTATGTCCATCACGGAGGCACAAATCGTATTTGGATGAGTGGGACCGCATAACGTTCATCAGTGTATCACACAATGTACTCGGATGCAGTGAAGTTTGACCGCAGCTTTATTACCGTGCATCAGTTATTTAACAATCTAAGTACTTGTGTTCTTGCATTGCGTACAAATCTTTGCGTAGTGCTACGCGCATTTTCGTAGAGGTGCTACGAGTAAGGTGTGTAGCTAGGTGCTACGAGTAAAGTTTGTAGACGTGCTACGCGCAAAATCCGTAGAGGTGCTACGAGTAAAGTGTGTATAGGGGCTACGACTAAAGTGTGTAGACGTGCTACGAGTAAAGTGCGTAAACGAGCTACGCGCAAAGTGCGTTGAGGTAATATGCATTACACACTGAGACGGACGCAAATTCTGTCTTCTGTGGTTCACTATAGTTTCTTTAGTCAGTTAGTCACAGAATTACCATTGTATCAGAAATCGCGATAAATCTATAGACGTAGTCAATCAAGTAGGTAGTACATAACAAATCTAATAAAACGGATGTCAAATTAATCGTTGTTCGCACAACTCCTGAGATTTATGTCAATCCGTTTTAGATAATTAATTGAGGTTTGGAACCTGACAATCGTAAATAGCATACAATTTGTGTGAAAACATTCATTTGATATTCGTTGATTACTATTTGTATGATTTATGTAACAACTTGTTTATCGTAAAGGGAGTTATCAGTTTTACGGGCACACTTCATAATCTTTGTCGGGCCGTCCATTATGACTGATGATGGAATAATTCTGAAATAAACTGAAATGAGCGCTAGATTATGCTACAATATAATTATTGAAACCACTATTTATTGGTGTTTGATAAACGATTATAAAACTCCTGTACTATTCATACCAATATAGTAGTCATATTTAAAGTAAGCGCTGTCGGGTTTCTTTTAATTGAATTGCGCTGATACGTAGGTGATTTTAATTATACATATTAAAGTCACCGTAAAATTGTCAAACACGTTAGATTGTAATCTGCTTACAATAAAACGCCTTATTTTTGGTGAAATGCATTGGATGGTAATCAACTCACGCGGTTTGGAGGGAAGGAGGGGTCCCCCTTGCCTAATTGTACGACTCTCATGAAAAGATAATGTACCATTCCTGAGAAATATAGATTAATATAACCTAACCTTAAAACACTTTATATTCCCCTAAAAAGCGTAGTCGACGGGCCCCTATTTCCGAGTACAGGGTTTAAAGGAACTTATCTAACCTAACGGGGGCTGCCCCAAGTCCCGATCATGGGGGCAGAGATACTTCCGTATGTTCAGTTGACAATATTTCGAGAGTTTACAATATTGCTAGATCACAATCTAACGTGTTTGACAATTTTACGGTGACATATACAAGTATGTATATGTCACTTAACACTATGATATAACGTTGGTTGGTTTGTTTCTAACATTGAAATGATTGAAATAGGATAGACAACAAAAAAAAACTAATTAGTCCGTCAGGTAGATTATCAAAAAATATTTGACCCGTATTTTTTCTTATGTTTGAATGATAAAATTGATGAAGATACGACGCTTTTAAAATTCCAAATACGTCACGCCTAGGTACATTTTTAGCTAGTTCTGACGTCACGAGCCTCCACTCCCGAGTTTTGATACGTTTTATCTTTGTCAATATTCATTGATTTACAAAAACAAAAAATATGTGTCCATTATATTTTGAATAAACTGACGAACCAAAAACATTTGTAATTTTACAAAAAAATACAAATTGATTTAGTAGGAATTGAATTCAAATACAGTTACTATCATGATTTCCCAAAAGTTTACGTCCATCATTGTATAAGACATACCCGTGAAACCAGGAAGTTACAACCTGAATGCAAATTAATCTACTTTAACGAATTAAAATAGTTACCAAACAATGTGCTCTCACCAATCACCTCGATCAGTAACAACACCGGATTACATTAACCTAATTGATCACTGAAAACGAAGGTGTGAACTACCTTAAATTATCCTTACATAAAGTACCCTCATGTGTACTAAAGAGGTTTCGATAATAAGCCAATAAGCTTTTAAATATGTTTGTTTCCGCATGTTGTAAATTGTTTATGAATAAATAAATGAATGAATGTAACCACAGAAGTAGTTTTTTTTTTTGATAAAAATCAGAGCTCTAGTTTCCTAAGTACTAAAAAACTGTATTTTTGAATCTGTTTATCGTGTAGGTAAGGTAAGTATGTGAGCTTTGAAAAACTACTCTTAAAACTGAAACTGGTAGGTACAAAAATAAATTATTCGTTCTTGTATTCAAACTGCTCGTTCGAACTAAAGGTTGATCAAAAAAGTTTTAACGGAAACTTTCAACTTGCCATTAAGTAAATAGTTAAGGAATCCACAACCTAAACCAGTGTTTCATCTAACTAAACCTACATGTAGGTATACACGCACACTACATAGGTTCTTGTTTATAAGCTCAGATAAAGGCCACAAGGTGACAAATAAAATTAGTCGACCGTTACTAATGAGAGGTGGAACACCTTGGGACCTTAAGTGGCTAAATTGCACAGATTACATACTAACATAATTTGGGTAGAATATTTACCAGACGAGAATAATTAGTACCAGGATTTAACGGAACATAACATCACGCCTCTTATTTCCTCAGGGATTGGTAGAGGTGTACCCATTGTTACTCCCACTTTTTGCCAGTTATGTTTAAGTCCGATGTAATAAAGAGCGAGCTTATTGCCATCAACCTGGCCCAAATCCCGACTCCGTGTCTGTTACAATATCCACCACCACTACTTGTTTTACGTCTGCGAAAGATGCATGTGAATTAAGTGCTGCATAGTCCTCATGTGAATTAAGCAAGATTGTCTGGACTTCAAAAGAGACTATGACCTCTGAGTTTGTTTCGGCTGTTTCTTCTCAGAGTAGTCAGGTACGAAACACCGGCCCCATCTAGTTTAAAAAAAAAAATGACGTGTAAAAGTGTTTGAGAAAACCTACTTGCTGAATAAATATCATTTATCATTTATCATTTATCATTTATCATTTATCATGTAGAAAAGGAAATAAATATTCCCTTTTGTTCTAATGTCGCAGAGATTTGTGTCGCGTTCCAGTCTTAATCCATTGGAATTGGAAAAATAATCCAACAATTTCAAAGTTGGAACATAGTCTCCTAAGATCCACACGATTACGTTCCACAAGTCTGCCTTCTAACCGAGACGTTTAACTTTAACTTGACGTCAGTGACTGAAATAAAGTAATTAAGTTGATTGTGTAATTACATATTTCTCTCAGTAATTAGATATCTTAAGAAATAAACATGTTTAAGTAAATGGCAGAAAATTGCGTTACAGATTAGCTTAAATTCGAATATTTTGCGCCTATTGCGGTGTGCTAATTTTAAATTAGAGAACATTAATGTCCTGTAATAAGAGACGAGTTAATTTATTCTGAATCGTGTTACGTATATTTACAGAGTTAAGGGTGTATACAGTGTGATCTCAAGAGATCTTTGAGATAACCCGTCTAAAGGTACGTTTAGATAACCATACACGAAATATACTGAAAATAGTTTATCATTTCAATGTCTTCCCTTAAAACCTAATCTTCTAGGTACGTATGTCTAGACGACTTGAGATTCATGTTCTAGGATTTAATAAAAAGTTTAAATGACGGTTATTGAAATAGTTTATCGACGACCTAATAAAAATAGATTAAAACGAGCTTGTGTCGATTTATAGGAGAGTAATGGCGACAACTTGTCTGTATGTTTACTGGGCTTCCTGGAAAATGTTGCACGGATAGTATATCTTTTCTTTGAAACCAATGCATGTATTAATACTAAGTTTAACTCGGTTTCGTATTGATTGACATTACGGCTGTATTATACTGGGAAAATGGATAGGTATACCTGTAGGCACAAACTGTATGAACTGTATAACAACTGTATATACAAATTCTTCGAAAAAGCATAACAAAATTATAATGGATGAACAATGGCCAAATATTGACTAAACAAAACTTTCGATACACTTCCCGAATGTCGATTACAAGAAAGGTTGATTTTAATTACAGGTTCAAAACTTTCGCACAATCACCGACATTTGTGGGGAGTTTGCCCAACTTGTTGAAACATCAAGGTCTCAATATATTTGTATGTATTAATAGTTCAGTAATCAATTAAGTACATCTTGTACCTAGCCATTGCCCAACTACATATTTTAGGTTTGGCTTCCAGTTTATCCGGATACGGCTGAATACGAATAATTTACATTAAATTACCGCTTAATTAGCGGCCACAACCCAATAACTTGGTAACCCTTTCTAAGATTAGTTGTCGACTGTGAGGCTCCAACCGAACTACGACTGTCGAATATCTTCAAATGACAGTAAGGAGTTTCCAATACAGTTATGTTTTGTTAGTGAATGTAGAAATATTTTGTAGCATAATTTCAATCAAAACTTTCTACGAGTTTCCCAAGTACGTGTGTGACATTAATTTGATTCGATTACTAAGTAAAGTTTGTCGTTTTCTATTATGCTTGTTAGTACAAGTTTCCGTGTAAACCCTTACCAATTGAAACTGTTAGACCCTCCTCGTAATGATTTTCTAAGTGTTTTTGTTTGGAACTGGTTAACAAAAAGATAGGGATGAATAAGCTTTCGTAAACTATTGGAGCAATTTAACTTGGTAGTGTGATAAAAATAATTGTTTTTTTTTTCTTATAAATAATACATACTAGGTCTATGTAAAGGGCCGCCGAAAGTTTTAATAGTCAATTGCTTATAATATGTTACTTTTTTATCATTAGATTCGTTGATCAGTGTTCTTCTACTTTAACGGTACTCCTACAGATACCTCAAAGCTTTTTAAAGAAATATAAGACAGGTTAAACTTTATTTTTATTTTAGATTATCATCATCATCAGCCTATTAATATTTCCGCTGCTGGGAGACAGGCTCTGTGATAGGGAATGGGCTATAATCCACCACGCGGGCCCAGTGCGGATTGGTAGATGACACCTGTTTTTTTGTTAGGACGGGAAATCATTGAAAGAGACAGGCCCGCAACCCTGGTAGATGATACCTGTCTTCGAATTTTTGGTTTTAGGACATGCCGGTTTCCTCACGATGATTTTATTTACCGTTGTGTCATTTTAGATCATTATGTTATTTAACTCTTCTCGCTGATTAAAATATATTCCATGGATAATTTACACGACTTGTTTAGAGCTTTTATTAAAATACATTGCACGACATCTATCAAGGGTGCTATAAAAATTCTGCGGAAACAAGATTAATATTCATTAACACTTTTACCACCTTATTCCACTGAGAAAAAAGAAAAAGAAATATAATAAATAAGGTTAATTTATTAAAGAGAAAATAATTAGTAGCGTCAGGTATTTTTGCAACCCTTTAACCTTAATCCGGACATTTAATTACTGCCTCCGAGAAACCTTGCTATCTCATCTAGAAGTTGTCGTGGGTGGGACTAAAAATTAACGACACGTAAGAATACTAACTTAAATTGAATCAATGAATACTTGGTCGAAGCGAAAGGAGTTTGTTACGATCATAGCAGATGGAGATCTTTTTTTTCTGCCTACCTCCATGGAAAACAGACTAGGATTTATGTTTGTATGTGAAATAGTTGCTATACAAGGTGAAATTGAATAGATGCGACAAATTTAAATATACAATAATACGTGTTGTCAAGAAAATGTATAAAATATAAAATTTAAAAATAATTGTTCAGTGTTACGAAAACCGTTAAAATAATAAAAGTATCAAAAATCTTGCCGACTCATCGCAGTGGTCAATATAGCGGTCATTTACCTAATTTTGCCTTAATTTTTCTTATTTATTTTGCATATTACTGGAATACCGATAATTCGTACTTAAATAAAGATAATAACATCAATGGACCCTTTGAAAACGATAACCGCGTAATTTTTTTTAACGATTTAGATTGTAGAAAAAACAGTTTATAATTACTATGTTACTGTAACAGAAGCTCCAATTTCATTTTGTCGCATTAATTAAAAATCACCCTGTATTGTCTTCATCAGATTTTTTGGAAATAGCTATTACATTTTCTAGCTAACTGTACTTTCAAAGCTAGCTGCCAGCCAGCTAGCCAGCTTTGGACAAAGATTTTTGATGTAAAATCTGAAAACGAAATAAACAAACAACTTAATTCTGCTGTTATATAATATTATATTTGTAAAGATATTAAGTTTCTATACGACTAACGAGTATGTTTTACATACACAAATACTTATTGTTTTGATTTTATAATTGGGTTGGTCCGGTGGAAGTTTCTGACCTATTTCAGTAACCCATGGAGCTATTTTTACAACGTTTGGGGGCTTATGATCTTTGGGTAGTGTTTGTTACCAGGAATAAAGAAAACAACAGCTATATTTGGGCTCTATACTTTTTGACGCTATTTATAAGTTTATACAAAAAAAAAATCTAAGTGTATTATTGGCGAAATAATGATGTACGTCTGCCTTCCTCTTTAGGGATTAGACGCGTGATGTTATGTAATGTCTATGTTTGGAAAGAATAAAAAAAGGTTTGAAAAATTTCACGTAATCTAAAAAGTACGACGGCTTGGCTTTTGGCTAATTTCAGTTATATTAAAGTGAAATTTCGAGAGTCTAAGAAGTACCCGTAACCACAAAGTAGTGCGTTATACCTGTCGAGACGGACACTTAGCGTTATCTAAAGATTTGCAAGAAGGTTTAAATATTAATGCTTTCTAATGTCAGCGTGTAGAAGACGTCTAAATAAATAATAATCGTACTGAAATGGAATATAGTCAGATTACGGTTTCATGAAAAGTAGTTTCCATCATTCAGGTGGGCTAAGTATTTTTTCTGACGTTTTATTGTCTGCATTTTTTAGTGATTATATCTGTTACTGAAAAAACAATGAATAAGATGAAAAAGTTGTACTTACATGGAAAAACTTTTTTATTAAGTCATCACGGTATTGTAGTTTTATTTTAATCATTTCGTATTAAAAAGGGATGGATATTCATTTTATTTAAATCAGAACACCCGATACAGTTTTTTAATTCAGAAAATATCTCAAATTCATATAACATTTTATTAATCCCTGTTACCGAGAAAACACAATCAATCAGAGTATGACTTGTAATTAAATATTCAGAATTAAATTCTTCTTTGTTTATTATATCAACATTTTTGATAAATTAAATATGTTACGGCTCACGCTCCAATAATCTGTTCGTTTAAAAATGAACGGACATATAAAAGCTCTTTGCTTGAGATTGCGTTCGTGAAGTATTGTATCTCTTTAGGCTTCAATGCACGTTCTTCGTATTTGGAATCATATTAATGGATTATGTTTATTGAAAAAATGCGGCACACTGCTTATCTTGTTACAGAGTTTACGTCTCAGTAGGAGTTTATTTGCATACATCGTTATTATTAGATACCACTTGAAATATGAGAGGAGAGAACGATATTCATTCTGTGTATGAATATTTCGAAGTAAAATTACTTTGAAAGCTTCACTTTAGGGATTCCTGATCTTAACATCACTAAATATACTATCGTAAACTAGTTTCACGTCACGTCTCTAGGATGGGGCCGGACAGATGGGCGAAGATAGTCACACAGTGGGTGCCTGAAGACGGCCGTCGTAACCGAGGCAGGCCCAAAAAACGCTGGCGTGACGATTTAGACTCGTTCTTGACGGATTGGTCAGAAAGGGCATATTGGACACAGGATTGGAAAACCATGGGGGAGTCCTTTGCCCAGCAGTGGGACAGAAGAAAAAAAAAACTAGTTTGAGTGCTAAGCAATGTATCCTATTACAAATCAGCTATGAAGTACAAATTGAACATAATCAACGAATTTACTTGCTTTACAATATATTGTCATATTATTATACATTTACAGTTCCAATTCCGGTAATTTTTATTTGTGTTAACATCAAGAGCACGACAAAAATAAAATTCGTAAAAAATCCTAATTTCGGTTGTCTAATTGGTGTTTTTATGGGATCGTTTGGTCGGCTTTCTATACGCACATTGTATTGAAAGATACATTCGAACAATATCCTATTGTACGGCCTCAATTGATTTGAAGCCCATTGATGTACTTTGTGTGAAGGGATGTTCGAGAATTTATTTTATTACCATTTTTATGCAACAAAATAAAGGGTGTAAAACATTACACTTCCTTGACAGTCGTGTAAAAAAACTCTTCACGAGGGCGAAAGACACTTGTTCTTTCCGTCATTGCAACCATTCGCGTCATTCTAGGACATTCTAGGAACCTTCTACTTACGCAGATATTAGGGGTCAAAGATTATTTTCAATGCAATTTTTTAATGTAAGATTTTTACTTTAAACGACTCTACGACCTCCGTTCTATTCAATCCATCCTCCAGCACAATGTTTTAAGTGCATTTAATTGAATTCTACGACAAAACATAATATTTCACCCCAAAAATCTCGTTTCCCAGCTAATTTCTGCGTAAAGTTATTTAGTTTCATGTACAGAATGCTTGATTGACGACTTCGTGAGGAGGTTGATTACACCCTGTATACTCGAACATTTTAACCATTTCCTTAAGTCTACTGGAATTCATAATGAGAAATGTTTATTTTTGATATTTAAGTGGGTGTTCTATTTAGTACGCCTCTGCTTAACCCTTCGGGGTTAGAGGTGTAATATTACTATTATGTTTATATGTATAATAAGTATGTATTTACAAACAAAAAAGTATATATGTAGTATATCAACTATCTATTGTCCACGACACAAGCTTTGCTTAGTTTGGCACTAGGTGGCGCTGTGTGGTAATGTTCAGCGATATTTATATTTATATTTATGTTTATTCATAAGTGAAAATCTTTCGTAAAACATAGGTAAAAGTAAGCAGGCTTACACCTACATGTGCCTGTCTCTCTTCCTTCGCTTCAGTTTCACTGAAAAACTATCAAATTAATTTTTATTCATCCTGACGCTTTGTTCCAAGAAATAAATGTGATAAAACCCTCGCTCTCAGTCACAGTTCCACGAATGAGCTCGACATAAAATGCCCTGACACGCATGGTTTTTGACTAATAGTATGTCGTCGTACTTATTAGCCCGTATTTTAAAGTTCAATCTACTAATTAGGTCAACTCCAAGAAATTCCAGTAAAAATACTAGCACCATTTCAATAATACGCGTTATTCACATTAAGAGATTAAGTAAGGTTTATGCAGGCTAACGAAATCAAAGCATTTGTATCAAGTAGGTCAGTTAGAGACACTTTTAAATTGTCGTAATTAGGATAACAATAAAATGAAGCTGCAGTCACAAGACATAATTACTGCAAGAGTACTATAGTTGCCGATGGCAAAGTTTAAATCTCTGTGGAGAAGAATGGGCAAGAAACTCCATGGACACTGTTTTAAATCAGAATATTGTTGTAAAACTTTGCTTACATCATTTATGCGAGAACGATGTAGCAAAACGTGCTCCTTGAAAGTGTCCATAGTAAATATAACTAAAAACTTAAGTTCAGGTGGAGTCAAGCCATTTATGATGGATCTAGCGGAGAGTCGCTTTTTGAGGACAATTGTATTACGGAGCAGGGATTAAATAAACTGCGTGAAAAGCTGAGTATACGTTTTTGGGGATTTCGTCTTTATTTAATAGTCAGCGACCTTTAGTGTCCGAAAATAAAAGATTATCTAAATTTAAACTTGTTTGTTTATGCAAAAATGTGTATTAATAAACCTTTTTAAGTAGGCATTGGAGTGTTTTGCTTCATAAAAGTTATTTTGCTGTATTTTTCCCGCTTTCACTGTCACGTCCTGGCAATTTTGATAAAACCCCGGGAAAGATTACGTGAGTACGCCACTCGTTCTAAAATACCAATAACTTCAAGAGTAATGTTTAAGCCGGTGGTAATGCTATAAGATTTTAATTAACTTTATGAAAAAATAAATACTCGACTATCGATGGATATATATTTCACGAATCAGAAATGTGTGAATGTTAACAAGAGATTACATGATGGTTCGTGACATTTCTCAAAGCCTGAATACCCGTTCGAGTGCAACTTTATTACTAAAACTGAAATATTATGCAGAAAGCCTTGCATTTGGCAGACTTCGCTTATTAAAATCATCCAATTTAGCTGTTTCTAAATGACTAACTAATTTAACAGTTATTCATTATTTATTAGTCCAATAAAAAAACGTTAGTGTTATTTACTACAGGTCGATTATTGTCTTTACTTAATATTTCACTTTAGAAGTTTTTTTTTACTAATATTAAACTATACGATATTCACGAATGAATTCTGAAGTTCCAGGAAGTACAACATGAATTAATTAGTTTGAACTATGATCAAACGTAGTAAGATGGGAATACTTTACATTTAATATGTCTTACTATTGGCTTTTGGTAATTAATTACAAGTAAAAATCCTTCTGTGTGCGCTGTTATTTCGTCAAAAACTTTTTAAAAGTTTGTGCTTTGCTACTTTCAGTAATTAATATTGCCGTAAAGTATTTTTTTCTGTGACGAGTTATATTAATGGAAGTTTGTTTTTGGATTTCGTTTTATTAAAATATATAGAACAAAACTTTATTTCCACAATAGAATTATTGTTTTCCCGTGACGAAATTACTAACATTAACAAAAAAGTCTCGACTACATACATATTTACTACTAGTGTGCACAAAAATTCCAAATCTTTTCACAAATAATCGGATATATTAACATTCATACGACATCTAACTCGTCACATATAAAGTACGTGATAATATATTTAGCTCATAAAATTCTATGAATATTTTTCTGCACGATGGAGCAATGTGGGACTTACCTGAGTTCTAGGTGTCGGGTACGGGAACGTCGGATCGTCACTAGTGAATACTTCGAATCACGTTTTCGAAATGATCGCGCGCATTCAATAACAAAGTTTCAGGCATGCAAAAGCTTATATAGGTGTCCGCCCCGCCCACCAACCCGCCTCCAGGCGGGACGAGGCGCGCGCTACAGCCTTCAAGCGTAAAACTTGACGCAACCGCAACTTTTTCCGAAGTTAATGGTAACTTAGTAACTTTTAAACGTCTTGAAGTTTATGCGTGAAAGGATTTTTGTGAATCATAACGTCGAGGCACGTGTTTTTTTCCTAGATTTGTTGATTAAGCATTTCGAAACGAAATTTTCTGGGAAAATTTATGTCTTTAGAAATTTTAGAAATCACTTGTATTTTTGTATTATAAAGTTCGTGTGTGATGGAATCCCGGGAAATATTTCAGATACACGTCACCCTTCAATTTTTTGATAAGCTGTTCTAACATGAAAGCGTTTTATGAATAATCGCGACGTAATAAATCAATCAAATGTAATAGGAAAATGCCTTTGCCTGTAACATTTTGATTAAGCTGAATAAAGTAGCGATGTAGAGGAAAAAAAAAATAACAAACTAAATGGAGTTTCCTTTTCAATAAAACACCAATTCCCCGACGGAGGTACCGCCTTACCTAATCTTAATTGTAATAGAAAACAGTTCCGAACCAACGGATTTTCCACGAAATCTCTTTTTACTACGTGTGTTATCTTTAGAAAGCTTCTGAAACTATTTTTGAATACATTGGAATAAGTATTTATTGATTTTTAGAGTTTTTAAGGATTGTTTTTATGGAGCTTTAAGTTGTCGAATAACTTATTTACATAAAATAATCAGAATCAGGAAGAGCAGCGATGGCCCAGTGGTGGTGGCCCTGATTTACGAGCAATAAGTTGTAGGTTCGAACCCAGACAGGCGTATTACTTGGTGTAATTTATTTTGTCACCACTACTCTCAAAACGATTAAGGGAAATCTCGTGAAGAAACGGCATATCTTAGAACTAATAATACGAAGATATGTGACATCTACCTATCCTCACTGAGCCCGCGTGGTGGATTATAGCCCATTCCCACTCATACTGAGGAGGCCTGTGTCTCTGCAGTGGGAACATTATAGGCTGATTATGCTAATCAGTATATTATTACTATAATGACTCTGGATACAGGCCTCCTCTAGTCCTACCAGAGTGTCAAGCTCTAAACTTAGTTGTGTAACTCTAATTATTATTAATACACTTCCGTAAGTAAATAAAAAAAATAAAAAAAAAAAGTAAATAAAAAAATCTGATAACCACAAAGTGTTCGTGTGAACGTTCAAAGTGTTATTAAAGGAGTACACACTTTAGTTACACATCTGCCTCTTCCAGGCGTGATGTTATGTTGCAAAAAACCTGCTGTGAGTGTAATTTCCTTTGATTTCCAGTGGAGTCAGGTAATACAGCAGATATTGTTTCTACATTAACACAGAGATAAGTTCTTAAGAGGCCCGCGGAGCATGCGTAGTTCATACAAACGTTATACCAAAATTACTTGTAAATGAAACATATTCTTAAGGTAGTGTGTATTAATTTCGAATGGATTACAAAATATCTAGGCTCCCAAATATATATTTTGAATGGACACTAATTTAAATAAGAGTTATAATGAGAAAAATAAGTTTTCTATTGTTTTAAATTCCTATATTTTTATTTGGGAACATTTCAATTATGATTGAAATAGTCCCTCGAACTTTTGGCGCCCTCAGTTTGTTTGGGTGTCAAACCTTGTCTCAGAACTAAATAAGTTACTTTCACCCCTAAGGTAACAATGTACTATTTAAACAGCCACCATCTTCGTTATTATTTTATGCTTTTTAACAAAGTTGCCTTATATCATTTTACACAATATAACGTTAATGCAAAACAAAAGTAATTAATGCACAGACACCACAGTTTTATATCCTGACATTAAAGTAGTGAAAACTAATATAATCTGTTTACAACTTGACACGTCTTACATTTTCATCTAAATGTAATATTCATTTGAGAAGATTGAGAAGAGTGAAGTGCAGTGAAGGCGGATAAAAAAAAAACTTTTTGTAAAAAATAAAACCGACTTAAAAAAAAAACAAAAAAGTGAAAAATAACTTTAGCTTCTGAAGTCCTGAGTAGTAGTCCTTCGGGTGACCTTTGTTTAATTGATTTAATTTTTTGTCACCGACTTCAGAAGCTAAAGTTATTTTTCACTTTTTTGTTTTTTTTTTAAGTCGGTTTTATTTTTTGCAAAAAGTTTTTATTTTTCACTTTTTTGTGGTTCACATTTGCTTGATACACATGGAAAGTGCATACAGTTACAATTACAACAAGCCCAAAAACGACTAGGATACATTGTCTCATTATAGAGTTCCGTGACTCTTGGCTTCATCATCAGATCTGATACTAGAATGGTTCTTATCGAACGCAAATGCTTCACTTGTTGTAGAAAATACCAAAATCGCCATACGTTATCCTATAAAATTTGAAGAGTTCCCTCGATTTCGCCAAGATTCCATCATCAGATCCCGATTTGGTGGCTATGGGACCATTTGGAGTATACCCTATCCAACAAAGGAAGAGTTTTTCAAATCGGTTGGCAAGCGACGGGGTTATGCGCGAACAAACATAAAAAAACATCCCAATTGAGAACCTCCTCCTTTTTTAGAAGTCGGTTAAAAAGACAGGGGATGGGTGCACTGTGTGAGTAATTATATGCAAAAAGAAGAAGTAAATACCGTAAGGGCTGACTGGGGAAAATAGAGGGAAAATACGTGTTGCGCTAACCCCAAGTAACATGGAACCACGACGGCATGAAGATGAGTATGATATTAGAGTGGCGAGACCATTCTAAGGACATGCCTTTGCTGAACTCCATTAAACAAAAAGCATATTATCTTGTAATTAATTAAACTAAACTAAAAAATAAAAAAAAACCTACTCAAAATATAAATTATAATAATACTAGCTTCTGCCAGCGGCTTCGCCCGCGTGAAGTTTGATAATTGTCCCATGGGATCTTCTACCGGGATAAAAAGTACCCTATGTGTTAATCCAGGTTATAAACTATTCTTGTGCAAAATTTCATCCAAATCCGTTCAGTAGATTTTGCGTGAAAGAGTAACAAACATACATCCATCCTCACAAACTTTCGCATTTATAATATTAGTAGGAAGTAGGATAAATCATGTATGTCATGTACCAAAAATGTATATATAAGACTATAAACTAAACACAAAATGACAAAAAACCTGCTTACAACAGGGTAATACATTAATGCCACATCCAGTAAAATAGTATATTTTATAACGAGGGACTAAACGAAGCCATATACCCGAGGTAGTTTGACTCCCGAGCTTGCGAGGGAGGCAATGAAAGCGAGGGTATATTATATTGGCGTTTAGTCTCGAGGTGTAAACTGTACTTTTCACATCGAGTGCGAGAAAAATGTGTTGTTTTGTTAAACTTGATCGAGTTTTGTTATTATTTATCTGTGTACCCACATATTCTGTGCGCTCTTACTATAAATTTTAATTTTAGTGTGTTTCTCAGTAAGTAAATTAACTATGTAATTCTTATGAGAAATAAAGTTATTCTGAAACCAATTAAGACAATCGTCGGTAGAATAACATGTCACGTTTCGCAAAACAAAGCACTTTAAGTTAGCAATATGAATTGTATGAAAAAAAAGGAACAGAAAGGTTATTAAGGTTGTTAATAAAAGGAACTTTGGAATGAACAGTCGTTTCCATCAGCCACATATCCTTGTGGATAAACTTCATGGCGGCCTTAAAAGAACAATTGAAGAAATTACAACCATAAATTAAGACGAACTCAAGAAAGAAAAACTCAAAACAGCACCAAGAGCGAAGAAACAATCAAAATCAAGAAAGAAGCACCAAAGCAACAATAAAAAAGAAGATGGGAAAAACTTATTTTAAAGAAGAAACAGTAATAGCCCAAAATGCAAACATATATACCAAATAAGTAAAAACTAATCAAGAAACTATCTTATTTCCTTTACTAGAACTATTTTTCGCTTGTCGTAACATCTGTGGTAAAAATATTAGTCAGTCAGCAAAATTATAAGAGCTACGGACGTCACTCGACGAATTTTCTTTGAAACATACTTAGCCAGGCTTATAAAAAAGAGACTAATAGGTACGTATACCTACAACATTGATAGATTTCCTATATTTGACTTATTATTAAATTAATCTTTAAAATTATGTTGTCGTATCTATCTTCGTCATGTTCCTTGAAAATACAGTTCTCCTGTGAGTGTTCGCATTTTCGCGTTCATTTAAGCTAAGGAACTCAATCTACAGGTGTCGGAACATGCTGCGGAGCGCTTCACACATTCTCGAGTCTCAGAAGTTTGAGGTAACAGGTATATAGTATCGCTATTGCATACGTCTTTGGTACTTTCACTTATTTTCTTAAGACCTCATGAGATCTAGAGATACTTAAGATCGAAAGTAATGACGTCATGATAATTCTAATGTAACGTAAATAAGTACGTCATTATTACTACAAGTATGTTGTTTTCCTTAACCGGGAGGATGAGTGTGACATTTTGAATATTATATTGTGTAATTGTTTACAATAAAAGGGTGAATAAACAAACATCCCACACGCCGATGGAAAGCTATCGGGAATCATTTTCCCCCGAGACATTGCGTCATGACACTCGTACATCAATCCATCATCTCCGTACCACTTGAAAACAATAATTACACATTGTGTTTACATAAAAAGCAATTAAAAACGATTTTTGTTTGACATGCTCCAATTTCACACAATAAACGATGCCCATTATGAATATGTGCTCAGTGGCTAAAGTGAATGAACTCATAGACAGTTAGGGATTGGATAGTAGCAGCTTGTCTAACAAACTTTTCGGTAACTACAAAGTTAAGTTAGAGCTTAGTTGAATAGCCCAGTGAACTTAGATGTGCAAACAAAATACAAAAACAAATGGAAATGTAAGACTTAGCATTCCATTTTGAACCAAATTAATACCTTTGGTTTTCTGAAACAAATGTTTTTCTATAAAACTATTCATATACCTCCTGCCTAGCCTTTTCTTCTGTTGGGTGGGCTTCCAGTCTAACCTGATGCAGCTGAATACCAGTATTTTACATGGAGCGACTGCCTATCAGACTTGCTGGATAATACGATACCTCTTAGATAGACTGGCTGTCAGTCTTTCAGGCCACTGGCTACCTGTTACGACTGTCAAGGATCTGCAAATATGTATGAAACTACTTATATATATATTGTAGAAAAATGAGTCCCTTTTCCCAATCATCCCAATTGGCGCAGTGGTAGTGACGCTGCCTTACGTTGTTAGGGTTCTGGGTTCGAATCCCGGTAGGAGCAAATGTTTGTGTGATGACATTTGTTTCCGAGTCATGGATGTTTATATGTATAATAAGTATATATTTACAAACAAAAAAGTATATATGTAGTATATCAACTACCTAGTGTCCACGACACAAGCTTTGCTTAGTGTGGTACTAGGTGGCGCTGTGTGTTTATGTCCAGCGATATTTATTTACTTATTTATCTACATTTAGTAAAGCGATACCAAAAATCTCAGGGAGAAAGTCCTTTTGTTTTTACTCCTCGCGTGGATCACTTCATACTCAGCAATGAGCCATCCAATCAGGGGCGTGTGACCTACAGAAAAGACACTTTGGGACACTCGTAAGTGACGATAGAATTGCCAATGAAAATAAAACTGTGCTTACACGAAAACTTTGGAAGGCTTTTTTGATAAAGCTTTACTCAAGATACAGTCTCTGAAATCCAACTTTATTTCTCAAAGAATAAAGTTCGTTTTAAAACAAAAGCATATCTTACGTAGTTTATCTTTCTTAACAGATGAATGAACCCTCACGCAGTAGAAGAATATGTAAAAATTTTCTATTTCCAGTTGGTGCTTGGAGTAAACTCCTATCTACTTGATATTGTTTTCCAACGATGTTTTCCACATTATAAAATCTTAGAGATGTTTTATTTTAACATGTCATGAAACATTTATAAGTTATACAGCTGCTTTCAGGAATATTGCCTGTAAATTGTATAAGTAGCCTGTATCCTGTATATGGACACTTTCAATAAAGTTGGTTTAAGTGCAAATTACAGCTCGTATGTTTCAGTTATATTTTTGCAACCAAACAAGGTTTTACGTTATGGAATAGTCATAAAAGTCAATTGAAATAATCGTTGATTAGTAAGGTGACTAGGGAGGGGGAACTCGTGGCTAGATAATAACTGCCTCACTGCTAAATCTTCAGGTTAAGCGCGCATGCGTCGGTTGATCCGTGAATGGGTGTCCACCCAATACCGAGTTTCCTCTGTGCCTCGGAAACCATATTATGCCATTGACCACTGTTGTCATTTATAGACCTTTGACCATCGTTACAGGTGACAAGCCGCTTTACCAAAGGATGACATGATGAAAGTCAGACTAGACTGCCGCTCCATGTAAAATACTGGTATTCAGCTGCATCCGGTTAGACTGGGAGCTGACCCCAAGATTGTTGGTAAAAGGTTAGTTAGGCAGATGATGAGTTAGGTAAGTAGGCATAAACTCGTGCCTTTTCCCCATTGGGGACAGAAACAACAGAACACCACCTGGCAGGTAGATACGAGTACTATGGGTATTTACTTCTTGTATTCCAACTGTCGATTTTTTTAATAAAATAGTTCTGTTGTGTATAAAAATACAACAATCATATTATAGACGTAATAAAGAGTCGACAGCCGTATACCATTCTCCTGAATACAAGAAATTCAAACTCAAGAGTTGGTCTTTCTTTGATCCTTTGAGATTCCTAATCTAATAATTCACGAGTAAAATGCGTGGGCCTGTTTGTTGGAATAATTCTGAAAATTTGGGGTAAGCTCACTCGTTCGTTTTGAATTTGTGCAGACTGGGCACACTTGAGTACTGGGTTGGTGGAGAATAAAACCACTGGTTGCTTCTTTCTTCTACTTCTTCTTTATTAGGAGAGTGTTCCTAAGACTGGCTTGCCGACGACTGTACCGAACCACAAAAAAGCCTCGTCTTTTATACAAAAAATGTTAAGCGATTAACCAATCAGAATCTAGTTAGAATTTACAAAAAATGCGGGAAAAACTAAAATCCAATCAGAACAAGGCAAAAAACCGCGAAAACATTGTGCACATTACCTTAAGTATCGCGACACGTTACCGTAACGAGGACCGCGTAACAATATTTACGTTTTTAGCTAACTTTTTCTATGTAAACGTATATAAAACTATGTATTTATGAGATCTATGTATCACGAACTATCATATAAAAATATAAAATCAACAAAAACATAACATAATAAAACTTATATATCCTAACACTAAGTCTACTAAGTACGTGAAAACAAACTATCAAAACTAAGTTAATATACAACTTTTCACTGTAAATAAGTGTCTATGTATCACTATCCCACTATGTACTGTCTTATTGGAATCTATGTAACACTTTACATTATGTACTGTCCTATCAGATTCTATTTAACACTTGCACTATTCTCATTGTCACGCACATCACTCCCGCCGTGCGACCGCGTCGCATCAGCTGCCGGTGCGGGCTCGACGTCCGTAGACAGGGGCAGGATCACCAGCTTCCTCACAGGCCGGCGCAGGATACCTCCTCTGGTCAGCACGTCCACAGTTCGCACGATGTCGTCGGGGCCTGGATACGTAGCGACGACTCTTCCTCGGATCCACGTGTTGCGAGGCAGGTTGGGGTCGACGATCTGTACGAGGTCATTGACCTGTACTGCTTGACCTCGTCCGTGGGGCTCCCGCCGGTGTTGGAGTTCAGGGAGGTACTCCTTGACCCAGCGTAGCCAGAAGACATCAGCGAGCCTTTGTGCTGCTCGCCAGCTGGATCGTGAGATGGTGTCTTCCTCGGTGAAGGTGCCTAGTTGCGGCACTCGCCCTGGTCCCCCCAACAGGAAGTGGTTAGGGGTGAGGGCTTCCGGATCTTCTGGACTGACTGAGACGTGAGTCAACGGACGACTGTTTACGGTGTACTCTACTTCTGCGAGTAGAGTCGTGAGAACTTCTTCAGCTGGATGACGTTCATGTAACGTCGCGGTGAGCGCTGTCTTGACTGAGCGAACCATTCGCTCCCAAGCTCCGCCCATGAATGGAGCTCCAGGCGGAATGTAGCGCCAGGAGATGGTTCTCTTCGCCGCTTCCTCTGCAGTCGCTGTGTCGATTGCTTGTCGTAGTTCCTTGTCGGCAGCCTTTAGGTTGGTGCCGTTGTCCGACCAGATTTCAGTCGGGCAGCCTCGTCGTGCGATCAGCCTTCTGACCGCCATTACCGCAGAGTCGGCGCTGAGCGAGCCGGCGACTTCTAAGTGTATAGCTCGCGTCGTGAGACATGTGAAGATGGCTACATATCTCTTCTGTCGAGTTCGTCCGACGGTCACGGAGAGGGGTCCGAAGTAGTCAACTCCGGTGAAGGTGAATGGTCGCTTGTGATGAGCTAAGCGACATGCTGGTAGGTCCCCAGTTCTCGGATGCGGTGGTACTTGCGTCTTCATTCTGCAGAACAGGCATCGCCGTAGTAACGCGCGTGTGATAGGGCGTAATCTTAATACCCAATACTGTTGTCTGCACTCGTTCACCGTGGCTTCTACGCCTGAGTGATGTAGTTGTCGATGAATACCCAGTATCCAGAGCTTGACTGTAGGATGATCACCGTCGATTACCAGCGGGTTCTTGAACTCTTCCTTCATATCTTTGACCGCTTGAATACGACTTCTTAATCTGATGGCGCCGTTTACAGACACAATGCTGAGTAGGTGAAGGCGGCTTTCTTTGTCGGTGGGCTTCCCGTTGTTTAGGCTTTTTATCTCCTCTGTAAATGACTCCTCTTGAGAGGATCGCATCAGGAGTTCTTCAGCTGTTTTGAGCAGCTCTGCTGTGACCGGTAGTAGCTTCCTTTTTTCTTGTGACGACTTCTTCGCCGTCGCGGGCGCCTGCCTTTTTACTGTAGTCTTGTTCTTTTTCCAAGCTGGATCGGCTTCTTTATTTTTCCTTGTTCTTCTGAAGTTGACACTCTGTTTGGTAATTCTACAGAGTTGAATGAACTGTAGAACACGTGCTGTCGAGTACCGGAGTCGGTCCCAGCTGGAGAACTTGGATGGGTCAGGCAGACCCTCTGCAAGCTTCGGTCTTCCTTTGTCGCTCATGTGATGAGTCTTCTCCTCTTCGTAAGATTCTTCTGTTGTTGTTCTTGTGGTTTCTCTCGGCCATGACTCTTCTGTCAGGTATAAGAAGTCAGGCCCTTTGAACCACCGATGATCTCTGTTGAATGTTGCGGGTACGTCTCGTGTGGCGTCGTCTGCCACGTTCAGCTTCGTCGGAACCCAGCGCCAGTCGTTGACCTTGGAACTCTCTTCTATCGCTGCTAGACGATGAGCCACGTATGGTTTGTAGGAACGTGACCCTGTCCTTATCCAGGTTAGGACAGTCTTGCTGTCTGTCCAAAACACTTTACGGTCGGGCTTTCTCTCATGCTCTTCGACCACTGTCTCGGCGAGTCTGGTGCCCATGACTGCTGCCTGTAGCTCCAACCTGGGTATCGATGTCAGCTTCAACGGTGCCACCTTCGCTTTGGCCATGATAAGGGATAGGGCCACCTCGCCGTCCGTTGCCACTGTTCTCCAGAAGAGGACCGTAGAGTAGGCAGACTCGCTGGCGTCGCTGAAGACGTGAAGTTCTAATGAGGCGGTGTCGCTGTAGTGTAAGTATTGCCGTGGGATTGCTACATCATGGAGGCCTTTTAGGTGTGCCATCCAGGTTTCCCACTGTTCCGCGAGATCTTCATCTATCTTGTCGTCCCATGCTGTTCCTCGGCGCCAGACTTCTTGAAGGAGTTGCTTCGCCCTGATTGTGACAGGTGAGGCGAATCCAAGCGGGTCGAAGAGCGACATAACTATTCGTAGAGCTTCTCTCTTCGTTGGCTGTTTACCCTCGATGAGTGTCGACGGTATTCTTGCTAAGTTGAGGTTGAAGGTGAGCTCGTCGGAGTTGATCTTCCATATGACGCCCAGGACTCGTTCAGTTTTCTCTTCTGTTCTGTAGAGTTCTATGTCTTCTGCCTGACTGTCTTCTCCGAGTGTTTCTAGGAGCGACGCTGAGTTTGACTTCCATTGTTTTAACTCGAAGCTGGCTTTCATGTGTACTTCTCGTACACTCTTCGTGATGCGCACGGCGTCTTCAAAGCTTCTGAAGCTGTCTAAGTAGTCGTCGACGTAATGCTTCTGTATGATGGCGGCGGCGGCTTCAGGATGAGATTCTTCATGCTGTTTTGCGTTCAAGTTCTTGACATAGATCGCCGTTGATGGGGAACTCGATGCACCGAAGATTAATGACGTCATTCGGAATTCTTCAGGGGGTTGGCCATCTCGTCGGTCACCACGCCATAGGTATCGCAGCGCATCTCTATCTTCTGTTTTTAGCTTGACCTGCATGAACATCTCCTTGATGTCCGCTGTGACTGCGACCATGTGTTGTCGGAACCGCATGACGACGCCTGGCAGCGACTGTAGTAGATCAGGGCCTTTGAGCAGCATGTCATTTAGTGCCACGCCCTTTGTTTTGGCTGCAGCGTCGTGTACTACCCGAAGTTTGTCCGGCTTCATTGGGTTGATCACGGCGAAGTGAGGCAGGTACCAGGTCTTGTCAGCTGTCTTCTGTTTCGGGGCAGGTTCAGCATACCCCTTTGCGATGAGAGCGTCCATCTGTTCGACGTATTTTTTCTTCAATGTAGGGTCACGATCGATCTTCTTCTCAATGCTGAAGAGCCTTTTCAGTGAATTTTCATAGTTGTCTGGGAACTTGACGTTTTCTTTGCGCCAGAGAAGACCGGTCTGGAATCTTGTTTCTTCTATTTTAGTTGTGGTCTTCTCCAGAATACGAAGCGCTTGTTCTTCTGGGTCAGTCTTCGGTCTCTTGGGGTTGATGCAGAGTGCGTCCATCTCGAAGTATTGCTTCACGAGATCTTCTATGTTGTCTTCTGGATCTTCTGTGACGTGTGACACGAAGTCGATCTTCTGGCCGAAGGTTCGTGTCTGACTGCCGTGGAGTACCCAACCTAGTGGCGTGAGAGATGCCACTGGGTGGTTTTTATCCCCTCTTCTTGTTTCTGAGGTCAGCAGAAGGTGCCAGTTGTCTTGCCCGATGAGTACTCGTGGTTTCGCATTCGCATATGTGAGGTGCCTTCGGAGGTCGCACAAGTGTTGACACCCTTCCACCAGTTCTTGTGGAACCCGTTGAGATGAGACTTGTAGGTTCTTCACTGTGCGTGCTTGTATTTGCTCTTCGTGATTGTTGAGCCCCTTCAGGTTGATGGTGACTCTTCTTGATGTTGATTCTGATGCCTTCATGTCGTTGATGGTTTCTATCTTCAATGGATCTATGGGTCCTGTTGCTCCGATGCTCGCCACTACGCTGTCGTCGACGAGCGTGACTGTTGACCCGTCGTCCATCAACGCGAAGGTGTCGATGGCCCCCTTTGGTCCCTTCACCTGGACCGGTAGGATCTTCAAGTAGGACTGCTTCTTGACTGTCCATGTTGAATTGATGACTTCTGTTTTTTCTTTATCTTCTGATGCTTCTGTTTTTTCAGTCTTCTTTTCGTAGTGCAGCATCTTGTTATGAGAGTACTTGCAGCTGTTGACACCACACGGCTTGGGTTTGCAGTGGTGTGTCTTGCTTCTGTAGCGAAGACATCTGAAGCAGAGGCGTTTGGACTTTGCCATGTCCCATCTTGCGTTGGCGTCCAATTTTTCAAATTGTTCACATTCTGTTGCGTTGCTGTGCCCCGTGTTGTCACATACGGCGCACTTCGATGTCTGTGTCTTCTCAGTCACGTTGTTGACCCGTTGCGTCTTCTTTTGTTGTGCGGTCGAAGTAGGTGCTGCCATCTGTTCAGGCAGCGCGTAAGGTCCGCATAACTCGGCTTCCCTCTTGAAAAACTTCTCTATTTTGATGAGGCAAGGATCTTCGTGCGGCTGCGTGGCTGAGAAGTCGTAGTATCTGTAGCGTAGAGTCGGCGTCAGCTTGTCCACCAGTGTCTTCGCGAGTTCCGGGTTGTACATGTAGTTGAAACAACCCAAAGTTTTCAGTGTGGCCACGACGTTGGATACTTTCGTGGCGAATATGCAGATTTCCCTCGGCGACTCGGTGAGGCGGGGTAAGTTTCGAAGTGTTTCCATCTCCAGCATGGCTATTGACTCTGGTCTTCCAAATCTTGACTCCAAAGTCTTCATTACTTCAGCTGGATGCGCGTTGGTTATAAGTAGACCTTCGACCGCTTCTCTGGCCTTTCCCTTCAAGTTTCTTCTAAGTCGATTCGTATTTTCAACTGGGGTGAATATTGCTTCTGTCTCGTAGTAGGCGGCGCGAAAGGGTAGCCACTCTTGATGAGACCCACTGAAGAACGGTAACTCGACGAACTTGGGTCGCTGGGTGGCGCCGATGGCCCGGGTGATGGCTTCGGCTAGTAGGGCTAGGTCGGTTTGACCTCCCGCCGGTAGCTGACGTGTTTCTTCATGCCTCGCTGGCCTTGTTTCTTCTATATGGACGACGGTCGGTTCTTCTGGAGGGTTGTGAGGCTCGTCGGCGATCGCTAACACCGGGCGAGTCACTTGATGCTCCAACCAATTGTCCACTCTTGCATTAACTTCTGACTTCGAGTAGAGAGTGACGTCATCTTCTTCATCCTCGGAGTCTTCTTTTTCTAGGGCAGCTAGACGCGCTGCGGCTAATTCCACTTGAAGGCGAAGTAAATCTTCTTTCGCCTTCGCAAGCTTGAGTTGCTTCGTTTTACTGTGTGTTGATCCGCCCCCTACCCCTTTCTTGCTAGGGGGGGGGAGGTCCTGATGATCGGTCGTCTTCGGAGGACCGATGTTGCTTCTCGAAACTTGCTTCACTGTAGCGGTTTCTGTTTGACGAATGTTGACAGTCGGCGGCTTCATCAGCTGCTTGGCCTTCGTTCCCGCAGTTAGCGTCGTCGCAGCGGAGGGGGTTACGGACGGGGCGACGGTGCCAGAGGGGTGCGCCGGGGGGGGGGCGCTTGCGGCTGAGGCGGCGGTTGTAGCAGTAGCTTCGGTGACGGAGGTCCCGTTGGATGGATCAGTCGCCGCGGAGGTGTCTGTTTGTTCCGATGTCTCCGTGGCAGTCGTCCCTGTTGCTGTAGATTCTTCCGTACTGGCTTCTGCACTGGTACCAGTCGCCGAGTTTGTGTTCTCGGACGATGAAGGCTTCTGTTCCACCGGCGGCTTACGGCCCCTTCCCTCGGAGCGTGTGACGGGCATGTTGGCAGCTGATGAATGTCTTCGGAACACTCTTCCCTAATCTTCCCAATGAAACTTGTAGCACGAAGTCTTCCCGTAGAAGTTTCTTCCCTAGTAACTGTAGCACTAAGTCTTCCCGTAGAAGTTTCTTCCCTAGTAACTGTAGCACTGGCGGCGTCCTCACTGTAGCACGACGTCTTCAATTGGAGAAATCTTCTAGCTGGTGAAGTCTTCAGGTCTGTTCCCCACGATATCCGGCGATCGAAGGACCATTAAATGTGCAGACTGGGCACACTTGAGTACTGGGTTGGTGGAGAATAAAACCACTGGTTGCTTCTTTCTTCTACTTCTTCTTTATTAGGAGAGTGTTCCTAAGACTGGCTTGCCGACGACTGTACCGAACCACAAAAAAGCCTCGTCTTTTATACAAAAAATGTTAAGCGATTAACCAATCAGAATCTAGTTAGAATTTACAAAAAATGCGGGAAAAACTAAAATCCAATCAGAACAAGGCAAAAAACCGCGAAAACATTGTGCACATTACCTTAAGTATCGCGACACGTTACCGTAACGAGGACCGCGTAACAATATTTACGTTTTTAGCTAACTTTTTCTATGTAAACGTATATAAAACTATGTATTTATGAGATCTATGTATCACGAACTATCATATAAAAATATAAAATCAACAAAAACATAACATAATAAAACTTATATATCCTAACACTAAGTCTACTAAGTACGTGAAAACAAACTATCAAAACTAAGTTAATATACAACTTTTCACTGTAAATAAGTGTCTATGTATCACTATCCCACTATGTACTGTCTTATTGGAATCTATGTAACACTTTACATTATGTACTGTCCTATCAGATTCTATTTAACACTTGCACTATTCTCATTGTCACGCACAGAATTCTTCGTTTCCATAATTGAACATGTTTTTCCTAATATTTCAAGGTAAAAAAGAAATCGGTGGCGGTGCGGTTCGGTGGTGGACCGATGACCTGTTGAAGGTTGCGGGAATCCGTTGGATACGAGTCGCAAGGGACCGGTCAATGTGGCGACATTTAGGGGAGGCCTATATCCAGCAGTGGACGTCTTTCGGCTGAAATGATGATGATGATGATGATGAAAAAAGAAATATTTCTTTAAAAGTTTGCATTTTTGGAGCTAACATTGTAAAGAACCACAAGAACGTGAGATTTCGATCGTCTCGTAGAGACGTAGGTAGAGGTGAGGTAGAGCATTGTTGAGAGTGGAAAATGTCACCATAATCACCATATACATAATATATATTCTCCAGCTCCTACCAAACACTGTATGTCTAACAAATACAAGGCCAACCTGCGGGACATGTCAAGTACATAAACACCAATAATCCTGTACTAATGACCATGATATATGTATGTTTCCATGCTAAACTATTTTACTTACTTACAAATCAGTCGGATCATAAAACAAGGCTCTTAATGGACACTTACCCTGGAGCCGTAAAAGGGGACACATTAAAGTTATACCTTACTGATCTCGATGTGTCAAAATTATTGTAGCAATTCATTACCCTTTTCCTTAACAATGTTGGAAACTAAACTCGATCAAAGTACTCAATGGATTTAGAAAAGATCGATGTTGTTATGAAATGAGAGTTGGTTGGTAACATTTTGGGCATTAAATATAAAGGCATTAATACCTCACATGGGAGGTTAATGTGTCTGTCTGTAGACGGGTTCGACATGTACCTACATTAAAACAAATATTTGGTCACCTTACTAATGTGCTGAAATTAATAGACCTACCTTTTACCCACGCACCCACAATACTAATTAATACGTCAAAATAATATTTATGAGTCATAAGAATATTTCATGCAGGTAGAAAAATAGTCGTGCTATAGTTTGTTATTTTGTCAGTCCTGCGGCACATCTACATTTACCATGGAAACAAGGATAATTTTTGGGCGCAACAACGTGGTCCAGTCTCCATTATGAACTACTTTTACTGAAAGTCGACCCCAACCTAGTAGAGTAAAGGTTAGGTAGACGACTATGATGAACAACTTTTACCAGTTCTGAAAAAAAAGAGCTGTTTAATGACTTTGTGTCACCTACCTATATGAGTTTGTTGGACAGACTTTATTTTATCACGACTCCACGTCTTATTACATAGGTACTATCAATTTTAACCTAGATACTGATACATACAAACACACACGCGTTGCTACTTTCTTTCAACTAGCTACTTACGTATATTAAGTAAATACAAAGCTCCACTGATGCAGTGATAAGCCATAAAAGTAGCTCGTCATCGTCACCCAATAGGTTATAAACTCTGGAGCCAGCAGACGGGATCGATGGAGAATAATAAGCGGTGAAAGGTCTTCTATTAATAGGCCTGCTTAGGGTTACTGCATCAGATATTAAAAAGATAAGGGATGCTGATCAACTAGATAATTTATATTTTTTTTAAGAAAGATAATATGTTGAGAAATTTTGAGTATGAATGTGGGTTGAGTGTGAGAGTAGGCGAGGACCAAAAAAAGGGATTGTGTTAATGACGGTATAGCTAAAAAGGAGGATTAAGTATCAAAAAGAGACGGACGGAATGTGGAAAAGTGACTTGGCTAAAGAAAAGGTAAATAATGTGATGTGTTGTGTAGGTACTGCCATAAAACACGAGTCGAATATCAATACAGATATTTAATACTATACCAAAGGTTACAGCTTATTTCAAAAGCATCTCATAGCATGGCTTAAGTATATAAAACTGTTTTATAGTAATAAAGAATTGATGAATTCTAGAACATTGAATGGGAAAATTGCATGACATGTAAATTACATTTGACATTTTTTTTTGAAGCTATTGACATATTTTGTCATTTAATTTATTTGGTTACCATTTATAAGTTGATTTTTAGAAAGTTTATAATTGAATTATTTGACAGTTGTAATTTGATAATTTTGTCAATTTTCGATTATGTAGGTACTAATATAGGTACTTTTTTTTAAATTGGAATTTAATTATTTTTGTGCATGCCGAATTTACATAGTTGGCTGAATAAGAAGACAATACGGGTAGTTCTTCCGCCAACTATATAATTTGTTATAAAATCCGTAAAATACCATATTTTATCTACTATATGAATCCCTATACAGGTCTATCTAAAAAGAAACTAAAATAAAGATTTTTTGGCACATGCCACAAGTACAGACTCAGACAACATTAAACAAAACAAACAAGAAAACTTAAGCCTAAAAACAAAAACATATTGTCTGTCTCGGGCCAAATAGACCCAGTTCAGCAACATATCGAGTAGCTAGACTGCTAAACAAAGGAAAATATATGCTTCTCTCATTCCAAACAAATTGGGACAGCTTAGGGGATAATTATGAATGCCGTATTAGAACCAAAGATCACCTAGAAGTTATGATGCTTAGATAGAACTCGTTGATGTGGCTAAAAAGTTTTAGAACCTTAGTCGTTACCTTTGCTTATTAGAGGAAGTCTACATTTGAACAACACGTTAAAAGTCTAGTAGACAATACAGCTATATAACAGAGCTGTATTGCTGTGTTGTGTGCTGTATCTTATTAACATAAGATACCGAAAAAATTAAATTAAACTGCAACAAAACCTGTTGCCTGGCAACCCTAGCCGTAATGCATCCAAGCGGAGCTTCCTAGAACGATCTGTCCGACACCTGCTCTGCTCCATACAGCTGATTTTAATTTAATCTGAATACATAACGTCTAGTTTACAGTGAGTTCTTTTTATCTTCTATCTATACTTATAATAAATCTGTAGAGAGGTCAATTCTGTACATCTACACTAATATTATAAAGAGGAAAACTTTGTTTGTTTGTTTGTAATGAATAGGCTTAAAAACTACTGGACCGTTTTTAAAAATTCTTTCACCATTCGAAAGCTACATTATCCACGAGTAACATAGGATATATTTTATCCCCGTACTCCCACGGGAACGGGAATTACGCGGGTGAAACCGCGTGACGTCCGCTAGTGAAATATATTTACAAAATAACTATCGGGGGGTGATTAGTGATCGATACTGATGCCAAAAATGCAATCAGTAAAATTTTTGTCTGTCTGTCTGTCTGTCTGTCTGTCTGTCTGTATGTAATTTATAGAAAAAAAAACTACTCGACGGATTTTAACGAAACTTGGTACAATTATTCTACATACTCCTGAGCAGGTAATAGTATACTTTTCATCACGCTACCATTAATAGGAGCAGAGCAGTGAAAGGAAATGTTGGGAAAACGGGAGAAGTTACTTGGTTTTTTTAGCTTCCGTCGCGTGTGCAGCCTTAATGGTTAAAGCTACATAGAAATCATGTATAACGGAAATATTCCACATAAAATTATATAAAAAATATCCCAAGACAGCATATGTCTATCTTTTATAGTTGACTCACAATAACACGTGTAACTCCCGATAGCTTAGCAGTTCGGAGATTTGTTATTATTATATTTGTTTACTCTTACGTTTATATCATCACGCTATGACCCACATAAAACATAGGATACATTTTATTCCGGTAGTAAGATCCCATGGGACAATAATCAAACTTCACGCGGGCGAAGCCGCTGGCAGAAGCTAGTTTTATTAATAAAAAGCTTTTTCTCAGAAATCTTTCTCATTATTAACTCCTGGATAAATTTATTATTCAGTGATCTAGCTAACTAAGCAATCGGTTTTATTATAGGTTTACGATAGGTGGTTGGATACTTATAGTTTCAATTGCGAGGTCGTATGTGGACATACTGCCGTTTTCAATAACATACGACCCGATTGGCGTAGTGGTAGTGACGCTGCCTTACGTTCTTAGGGTCCTGGGTTCGAATCCCGGTAAGAGCAAATGTTTGTGTGATGAGCACGGACATTTGTTTCCGAGTCATTGGATGTTTATATGTATAATAAATATGTATTTACAAACAAAAAAAGTATATATGTAGTATATCAATTATCTAGTGTCCACGACACAAGCTTTGCTTAGTGTGGCACTAGGTGGCGCTGTGTGTTAATGTCCAGCGATATATATACTAGCCGGTTTCAGTAGGTTGCTATCTCTGTCGGTTTGAGATTTTACTTACTGACCGGTTAGAAACAAAACGTCACAGAAAAGCCTTCTTTGATTTTTCTATGAATGAAGTGACAGGTAGGCGACGCGGATTTTTTGTTTATAGAAATATAAAACACCGATAGCTACGGAAGTAGGCATGTTAAGCGACAGTTATAATATGTAAGAACTAGCTGCTGCCCGCGACGTCGTCTGCGTCTTCACGCAGACGACGTCGCGGGCAGCAGCTAGTGCACCAAAATACCTAAGATGCCAGTGCTCCTCCCCCGTAAGTGATAGCGTGATAATATGTAGCCTATATGTTGACCCGACCTTTTAGTAATATTCATGCAAAATTTGAAGTAAATCCATGCAGTACTTAATGAGTTTAGCCCGGACATACATACAGACAAGCAAACAAACAGACAAAAATTCTAAAAACTATATTTTTGGCTTCGATATCGATTGTAGATCACGCCCCAAGTATTCTTTTTTTGAAAATATTCAATGTACAGTTTTGACTTTCCTACGATTTTATTACATGTCATGATGTGCATGTATAGACGACGGCCGTTAGTATATTTACCCGTTCCTAACTAATGTTATGTTATATTCCTGAAACATATTCAACCTAAATCTTCTATATACACCCTAGAACGTGTTAGGCGTTAAATACGATGCCCGCACAAATGTTGCCACCATTATACGCGTTGCATTGGCACCGCAAGACTCGTCCTAACTCGATTACTATGAAAACTCACGTGATTGTCACTTTAGATATCCTGACATCTTTTGTACAAATCCGTACCATCACACTATTATAACTTAGTAAATACTGAAACACACGTAAATTGTCCACAAAGTAGCCAAAACGTGCCCAAGAAATAAATAACTTTTATTATGATTTTCGTATTTAGAGAAACGAAGCTTACAAATCTTCCCGAAAATTCGTTATTTTGGTACAGAGGAACGAGTAGATATCACGAAATCTGTAGCATAACGTGTTCCATTCACATTCGCCTTCATAGTAGTATCTTCATAAAATATATGGGAACAAATGTGCACGCGTGCCCTCTGCGATATGAGAGTCGACAATCGACACATGCTTATCTAAATTCGCCGCGTACACACCATAGCATTAGCGTCAGCGATGTCAGAATTACATTCGTCTTTAATATAAAAACGCGTTACAAAATGAGAGCGTCCTACTCGCTAACGGGATTCACTTTATGATATGTAATTTTGTGCGCACGCTCTTCCAATTTTCCTCTCGATATTTAAAAAATATCTGATATGTTAAGAAACATTAACCGGTGTGTTTTATGTATTTTTTTTTCTTTTTTTGGAATTGCTTCCGTGCTCAATCGACTGTACCTAGATTATTTAGCCATTCCAGTTTTTCAGAGAGTAATTGATTCCTGCTAGCAATTTTTCTTAGAACTTTCGAAATCTTATTTATGTTAATTTACTTAAACAGTTCCGTTGTTGATTACACCAAAGCCTCTCATAAATAAATTCCCGCAGCATCTCTTTATCAAAACTCGACACAATCAGAAGGTGTAAGACAGAAATTAAAGATTTAAATATTCTGTCTGTATTAATTTACACAACCACTGCTCGTTATAGAAGCTTTCTAATTAAAACAATGATTTTAATTAGATAAAGTAAATTTCATTGCAAACAATCCAGTTGGACCGGAGAGAAACGTCTTTCTTCAACACCAAAATAAATTAATACTGAAAGTAGTAGCCATCTAATCTCTCGTGGCCTCGGGGGCGGGAGAATAAAGTGAAGAATGAAAGACAGATTCTTAACATACTTGGTAGGAATAAAATCACATCATTTTGTGCATTGTAGGTGGTACTACTATTTGTATAGGACACAAGGTTACCTACACAAGTAGACACACTGTATTATGTTATGCCAGGCGTGGTTTGGACGTCTGGCAAAGGATCGAAGACCAAGTGTTGAGGTAGCACACAAATCACAAGCCTTGCTGACCACAAATTGGCGGTACCTATGTCTTGTTTGTTGTGTTGGTCTGTTGTACACAAAAGTTATATCGCTAAGTTAGCAGTCAGGACTCACATCCTGTATGTCATCCTTTTTTTATTGTAGATGGGAATTGGGAATTGGGATGGAAATCGGGTACAAAATTAATATAGGTACTATCGTTATTCAATTTTGTGGCAGGTTCGTTTTTTAGTTATTGTCAATGGCCAGAATTCTTGTAGTGCTGACGATCGGTCGCGTACGAGTACCTATACAGGGTGTAAACCACCTCATCACGAAGCCGTCAACCAAGCATTCTGTACATCAAACTAAGTAACTTTACGCAAAAATTGTTGCTGGGAAACTACATTTTTTTTTGGGGTCAAAAATCACGTTTTGGGGTATAACTCAATGTAACGCACTCAAAACATTGTGCTGATGGATGGATTGAATAGTACGGGGCTCATGGAGCTATTTAAAGCTATTTGAAAATCTTGCTATAAAAAAAGTACATATTTTAAAAAAAACCTTGTCAAAAAGTTGTAACTTTGACCCCCAATATCTCCGTAACTAGAAGGTTCACAGGTATGGTGTAGAACAAAAAAATGATCGCAATGACGGGGAGAACAAGTGCCTTTCGGCTTCATTAAGAGGTGTTTTACACCCTATAATTATATTGTGTTGTCTAAAGCACCATACTGCGACACTGACGTCGGCCACGACCGACAGCCGTATTTAGTTCTCGCTGACATCACGATCGACCATACGCGACCGGCCGTCAGCGCTACAAGAATTTAGGCCTAGCTTCACTTCAAACTGAAAATAGAAAAGAATGATTTAATAGTGCCCACCTCGATAATGAATTTTTAGAAAGTTATAGAAGAAAGCGTGTACTTTCTTCTACAACTTTCTAAAAATTCCACCGAAGTTTTCACCAGCTATTTATCATGCTATAGGTCAGCTGAGTAATCAACGAAATGGAAAGAGTTTAAAATAGATCCATATTCTAAATTATATTATAGTGTTATAAAAATAAACTATGTATTTGTCCAGTATAGTAGTTTAAATGCCAAGTACCAACCAAAAAAAAGACAAAAAAGGGTCCCGACGAATTGAGAACCTCCTCCTTTTTGAAGTCGGTTAAAAATTCGAAAAATAAAACAAAAATAAGTTTTCTGTTAGATAACTCAATTCTGGGTTAAGCTCACCTTTGTACATAAGCTACAGGTATTTTTGCCATTTAAATTATTTTTTTCTTTTTTGTGTGCAAAGAAGAATAAGAAAAAGTGCAGAGCAACAATAAAATTCTTTGACTAAGTTGTTATGACCATCTTCCCCTTTTCTTTACTGCAACGACAAAATTACTTAAGTAATTGAATCTTCTATTTCTTTCTTGGATACCTTTGTGCCCCGCCGCGGTCATCTGAACATAATTAAAATAAAAGGAAATTCTTTGGAACTGTGCTATCACACACACCAATGTTTATAAAGCCACCATAATATCCAGCTGTGTAGGTACATATGATTTGCAGTAACTGTGGCTTCTATTTTATGTCTTGCAGCCAGCGGCGGATTTGATACGTTGGCTGCCCTAGGCCTACGAAAGATTGCCGCCCCCCGTTGTGCTGTAAAGCATGTAAAAATAAATAAACTATGGAAATTAAATTAACCCTGGAATAAACTAGTAAGCAAAGATTTACTTAGATGAGCAACATTTCCAATAATCGTAAAAGCCATACGTGTATTTTTTTTGCGGGATGCTATATGGACACATTTTTGTGTTTTAAAACGTAGGCGCGTGGGCAACACCTAAATAAAAAGATGACCAAATTTTGCAGACCTAGGCCCGGGCCTACTCGGCCTATAGAGAAATCCGCCCCTGCTTGCAGTAGGGCAACTATATTGACAATTATTCATAACTGCGAAGTCAAGCATGCTTCAGACCCTCTAAATCTGAGTACCTCCCTACCAATTATGCCTGTTTTTACTAACACCCTTGTGTTCACCCAAACTTGACACGCTGATAAACTTTCAGAGCTGAAGGTGGGTTTAAATTACAACAGCTTGCTTTTATTTAGGCATTCCTTTAGGTATCGTCTTCCATTAGTGAAAACCGGAGCATTAGTTTCATTACCTCAATCTCACTAAATCTTAATTAATGACTTTACAAAATGGTACATATTAAAGTTAAGTTAATACTAACTTAATTCGTCGTTCCTGTTAGTTTCATAACAGCCATGAAACTAACACGAACTGCATTTGAACTCCAATTAAAACAAACGGATATTTGTATAAAGTCCATCAATGTTCGTGCATACTCGTGTGGTAAGACACCCGGATTAAATTAAGATTAAAGTTTCCATGCGGGAGTTTCCTGTACATAGGGTTGCCTTACATTTAGATTTTTTCAAAAACTATCTTTGTAAACTTTTTCAAAAACACAAATGAGTTTTGGTTTACAGAGACAGTCGAAACTTTGTCAGGTCTTTGTCAACTCCATTGTCACTCCGTGACAAGCAAGGGCGTCTTCTTTATGCCAAGCGGCCCAAATCTGTGAATATTTTTTTGGTGAAATTTTGACTTAGCGTAGAGAGCACGCGCATGCGTTCATGTTTTGGCGTTCAAAAGGTTAAGAGAAAAATGTTAAATCAAAAGAATGATTAGTAGGTTGGTGATTTTTCAAGCTTTGATATGGCAACCCTATCCAAACATGAATGCATGTGGTTACCTCCGATGCTACTGTTATTTCCGCGCTAACTTTGCTAGTTCCCTGTCCCCTGTACCTACAAATCTAATGGAAATGTTTTGTTTTGCATTTTCTAAGTTAGCTCTAAGCCCGCTATATTTGTTTGATTTTGATTTTTTATGGGACTCTCTAAGAATATTGTTGCATTACTCGTAAGTAGTTCTGCCAATAATCTCTATAATTTTTGCTGTTTATTATTTAAGAAAGTCAAAGAAAATGCACCTGGCTTTAAAGACTTTTATACTTTTTTGTCATTGCAGAGCTTTTTCTTTACTTTATAGATTGGATAAAGTTGCTAAGTGCTTATTTTGATCATAGGTATCTAAGGTAGCTTTGTATTGGTACAATTTTCTGGGAGGTATAATCCATGAATTGTCGAAAGTCTGTGTCTGTGTTGAGCCAATGAATAAAGCTTATTTCAGGATTTAGGAAAACTACTCATACCTACATTAATCTATTTTTTGTGATATCAACTAAAGCAATGTCTGTTTATACGTAATTCTATTAACTATCGAATCAACTCCCATCATCTTATTTTTTTTTACCAATCTAACCAACCTGCATCGACCTATACCCAGTTACATTTTCTAACGTGTTCTCAAAAGAGACGACACAAAGAGATCCCTTTTATTAAGAAAGCTTCAGCTGCTAGCTTCAGACACCGTTAACGAGGTACGGGGAATAAGACCCTCCTACGTAGATAGGAAAGTCCCCACTTCCTTTAAATTCATAAGACTTCTTTCTTACCATGCTTTTACTTGTTCACACCTACGTGATTTATTTAGCTATCACTCTAATCGTACTATGAGGTATTAACCAAAATTTAACCAAATAAAGTCAAAGAATACCATCGTCATTTATTTGTATAGACATAAAAATTATTGATAAATAAATAAATAAATATCGCTGGACATTAACACACAGCGCCGCCTAGTGCCACACTAAGCAAAGCTTGTGTCGTGGTCACCAGGTAGTTGATATACTACATATATACTTTTTTGTTTGTAAATACATACTTATTATACATATACATCTATGACTCGGAAACAAATGTCCATGCTCATCACACAAACATTTGCTCCTACCGGGATTCGAACTCAGGACCCTAAGAATGTAAGGCAGCCTTACCACCACTAGGCCATTCGGGTCGCCAAAGACATAAAATTCAAAATTAAACAACTTGACGGATTAAGTCATAACATAAAATACGTCCGTATGGTGCCGGACGTAAAGAATAGCATCATCCCATATCTTCCCGTGGGTGTCGTAAGAGGCGACTAAGGGACTTACCAGAGAATGGGCAGCAGCGTTCTCTGTGCTTTTGTGACAACCATACTGCGATCGCCAACCCGCCTGCCAAGCGTGGCGATTATGGCAAAACCCCCCAATGGACACCGCATTCAATAAATGGCCCCTAGTGCCCGGCAGCCCGTCTACCCTCGACTACGGCAGCGGTCGAGGTTATGGCGTGGCAAGGGGTGCGAAGAATCCCCGGATGGGATCCGGCTGCCAACACCAACGACTGGACCTGGCAACGTATAACACGCGCACACTCCGGACCGACGAGAAGATAGCGGAGCTCGAAGAGGAATTGAGCAGGCTGCGATGGAGTATTGTGGGATTATCTGAAGTCCGAAGAGAGGGGGAGGACACGATAATCCTAAAATCCGGCAACCTGCTTTATTTCCGAGAGGGCGACCGCCAGTCCCAGGGTGGTGTTGGGTTTATCGTCCACAAGTCCCTTGTGAACAACGTGGTGAAGATCGAGAGTGTGTCGACCAGGGTGGCGTACCTTATACTCAGAATATCCTCAAGATATTCGCTGAAGGTCATACAGGTCTACGCCCCGACCTCGGCACACCCCGACGACGAAGTGGAGACCATGTATGAGGATATCTCTAAAGCCATGCATGGTTTCAAAACTCACTTCACCGTTGTCATGGGGGACTTCAACGCGAAACTGGGCAAACGAGACGGGGATGAGCTGCAGGTGGGGCAATTTGGAGTTGGACGTCGGAACCACCGGGGCCACCAACTGGCTAGTTTTATGGAGAAGGAGGGCCTCTATATGATGAACTCCTTCTTCAAAAAGCGTGAGCACAGGAAGTGGACCTGGCAGAGCCCAGATGGTGCAACAAAAAATGAGATCGACTTCATCATGTCAACCAAGAAGCAAATGTTCAATGATGTCTCTGTGATCAATTCGGTGAAAACCGGGAGCGATCACCGCATGGTAAGAGGCACATTGAACATCAATATCAAGCTAGAAAGGTCTCGACTGATGAAGTCTACGCTCCGTCCAGCACAGATCCAAATCCAAAACCCCGAGAGCTTTCAGCTCGAACTCCAGAATCGTTTCGAGTGCCTAGGCGGCTCAGTGGACGAATATAACGATGGGTTCGTGGAAACTGTCCATACGACCGGGTCTAAGTTCTTCAAGACACGTCGTACAGATCAGAAAAAGAGGTTCTCCGATCAAACTCTCGAGCTCATGAAGGAGCGGCGTGAGATGATCCTGCAGTCTTCAGATGAGGCGTCGAAATACCGGCAGCTCAATAGACGGATCTCTAAATCCTTAAAGAGCGACCTCCGCCGCTTTAATACCGAGCGTATTAAAGACGCGATCGAGCGGAACAAAGGCTCTAAAGTATTTTCAAGAGATCTGGCTATTGGGCAGAGCCAGCTCACGAAACTGAAGACCGACGATGGCAGGATCTTATCCGCCAAACCGGAGCTACTGAGGGAGATCGAGAGCTTCTATGGACAGTTGTACACGTCAACCAGCAAACCCATTGTCGACCTAGCAAACGACCCAAGAGCTAGACTAACCCGACACTATACCGAAGACATCCCGGACGTCAGCCTGTACGAGATTAGGATGGCTCTGAAACAACTCAAAAACAACAAGGCACCGGGAGATGACGGAATTACTGCCGAACTCCTGAAGGCGGGTGGAAAACCGGTACTTAAGGCCCTTCAGAAGCTGTTCAATTCCGTCATACTCGAGGGGAAAACGCCACAGGCATGGTGCAGGGGTGTGGTGGTGCTCTTCTTCAAGAAGGGTGACAATGCCCGGTTGAAGAATTACAGGCCCATCTCACTTCTAAGCCACGTTTACAAGTTGTTTTCAAGAGTCATCACGAATCGTCTCGCGCGCAGGTTTGACGATTTCCAGCCACCCGAACAAGCCGGTTTCCGAAAAGGTTTTAGCACTGTGGACCACATACATACGCTTCGGCAGGTTATACAGAAGACCGAAGAGTATAACTTGCCTCTCTGCTTAGCGTTTGTGGACTACGAAAAAGCCTTTGATTCGATCGAAACCTGGGCTGTACTGCAGTCTCTCCAACGGTGCCAAATTGACTATCGGTACATCGAGGTGTTAAAGTGTTTGTACAAAAACGCCACCATGTCAGTCCGACTTCAGGACCAAGCCTCGGAACCTATCCTTCTGCAGCGAGGTGTAAGACAGGGAGACGTCATATCTCCGAAACTGTTCACCGCTGCACTGGAGGATGTCTTCAAGGTTCTGGACTGGAGAGGGCTAGGCATCAACGTCAATGGCGAGTACATCACTCACCTTCGGTTTGCCGACGATATTGTGGTCATGGCTGAGACCATGGAGGACCTCAGTACAATGCTCGATGACCTCAGTAGAGCCTCCAAAAGAGTGGGTCTAAAAATGAACATGGACAAGACGAAGGTCATGTTGAATGCCCATGTCACACCCATTCCTATCAAGATCGGAGACTCTACACTCGAAATTGTAGACGATTATGTATACCTAGGACAAACGGTCCAGTTGGGTAGGTCTAACTTCGAGAAAGAGGTCAATCGTCGAATCCGACTCGGCTGGGCAGCGTTCGGGAAGCTGCGCGGTATCTTCTCGTCCAACTTACCGCAGTGTCTCAAGACGAAAGTCTATGACCAGTGTGTGTTGCCAGTGATTACATACGGGACCGAAACGTGGTCGCTCACAATGGGCCTTATCAAAAGGCTTAAAGTCACCCAAAGGGCAATGGAGAGGGCTATGCTCGGAGTTTCCTTGCGTGATCGAATCAGAAATGAAGACATCCGCAAGAGAACCAAGGTCACCGACGTAGCCCGAAGAATTGCTAAACTTAAGTGGCAGTGGGCAGGGCACATTGCTCGCAGAACGGATGGCCGATGGGGCCGAAAAGTTCTGGAGTGGCGACCGCGAACCGGAAGACGATGCGTTGGAAGACCTCCCACTAGGTGGACCGATGACCTGGTGAAGGTTGCGGGAATCCGGTGGATGCGAGTAGCAAGGGACCGGTCAATGTGGCGACACTTGGGGGAGGCCTATGTCCAGCAGTGGACGTCTTTCGGCTGAGATGATGATGATGATGATGATGATAAAATACGCGTTTCCTCAAAATCAACGAATTGACTTTTACCTGATGAATGTGGGGTGATGCTTCTAAACTTTTGGATGGTAGGTACCTACCTATGTCTGTTAGAATAAATTAAATTATCTTAGGAGTGGCCTCCTAAGATAATTTAATTTATCTCTAACTTGACCTTTCCAGTAGAAAGTTTTCATTGGGTTTCTTGGAGTTGCTAAATTCAGCTTTTATAAAACCTACTCGAGAAGACCTTATAGCTAATTTTCCATGAATTCGGTCCTGGGTTTACTGCCTATGTTATGAGACAAGAGGACTTAGGTAGTCTACTTGTCTAAATACCGATTCGCAAGTTTGCGAACATAAGTAGTATAAGCTCAGTAACAGCAAAAAGTCGACATCAAACATGTTACAGGATGATGATACCTACCTACTTAATTAGTTAATTGCCTTACCTTTTGAGAAATACTTACACTACTAAAACTAAAATATTACCGTTCAAAAGTTTTAGTAAGTACTGAACCAAAATATGTAAAAATACAGTTTTTTGTCGTAAACGAAACATAACAAGGCCGTAACTCCTATGACGCCAAGCAGTAAACCGTTTAGGTCTACTTACGCCCAAGCCCTTCATGCGAACGTTCGATTCAAACAGTAATATAAGTTAAACGGGTATCTCCTAAATTTTAGCGTCCGTAAAGTGAAGATGTCATTACGCTGAAGACGTAACAAGCATCGTTTGAATATCCGTTTTATTGTTTGAATATAAAGTCCTTTATTATTACTCAGTTTGATTGTAACACGTTTGAATCGAGTTTATGATGAAATTTTACATATTAATCATAGAGATAAAATTGAGTTAGCGGTGTTTTGAACTGGTTCATTAATCACATAGATATGTACCTACCTGCCTACGTCGACTGTGTATGATATTACTCAAATGCTCATACTTACCTACTCATTATGATAATTATAAGGTCACTGTTGAGGAAATATAAAACGGCGTGGTCCACTTCTACAAATATAGGTATGTTTAGGCTATTTTTGAGGCCTAGGTACTGCTATGTACTTATATGTTTTGAATTAATGATTCACAGCTTAGGGCCATAACTCTATTGTATCTGTTACAGTCAAAACTTGTTAACTTGTCAAAACCCTAAAGAAGTTAAAATGCGTTTTCTGCATTAAAATATGTAGGTACCTGGTCCTAGAATTACATGATGTTTTTAACCTTTTGGACGCCATCGTCACATAATTATACGTGACAGGCAAGCGCGTGCCCTGTACGCCAAACGACACAAATATGTGACAAAATAGTAGATGAAATTGTGGCTTGGCGTGGTGGGCACGCGGGAGCGTTTATGCTGTGGCAGTCAAAAGGTTCAAGGGGCACAAAAAATACAACGTAATAATACGTTTCTAAGTTAGTTTTTTTTAAATAGTTTTCACGTGTAGTTATGACTTGTTTTCACCAGTCAAAAGTAGTTTTGACTGTGGCATATCCACACAGAATAAAGCTAGAAAATGGTTTAGTAGTCAGACATACTGTGATTGATGCGAACCTGAGTACTTACCTACCTAAATAGGAGATACCTGTCTATGGGCCCTTATTAATCTCATTTTAGTGTGTCGGATATCCCAGGTAACTCGTTTACAGTAACGTTAATGTTAATGCACGGTCGGAGTTTTATCTTAAAGCGCCGCCGAAACGATTGTGGGAAAATTCAACAATCCGCGTTATTTTTGAGCCTTCATTTAAGCTTCGCTTAGTAAAAATGGGCATACCTAAGTCTTGTCGAAAAGCTTTCATTTTAAAGTAAATTCTCATTTGAAACCCTGAAAATTCGTCCTTACATTGCTTCCCACGGCCGTTTTGTTAGCAGTTTTGATTTATGACTCAAATATTGCTCGATCATTTGTTATATCACTTCAAACGGTGATGAATTTGTTGGTTTTGGCCTATATCGAAGGCATACATCAACCAGTTGGTACGTGCCTACGTTTGTTTCCCAATAACCTCGACTAATGACGGTTACGAGAGCAGCCGCAGCGGTGACCCAGTGGTGGCGGCCCCGACTTACGTTCAGTAAGTCGTCGGTTCGAACCCAGGCAGGCCGCATTGCTTTGTGAATTTATTACATCACCGCTGCTCTCAAAACGGTGAAGGAAAACATCGTGAGAAAACCGGCATGGCTTAGAACGATACATACGAAGACATGTGAAATCTACCAATCCGCACTGGGCCCGCGTGGTGGATTATACAACGTGTAACAAAAAGGGTATAGTCATATGAAAGGGTGTGCTATAGACCATCAAACTGAACAACTTTCTCTATGGGACGACCACCGTATTCGTAAAAAAGTAATCAGCTGTTTCACACACATTTGGTTGAGTAGGTATTGGAATTTAGTATGGGGCCGTTGAAAATTTTTTCGCGATTATGATGGTGGTTCCATGGAGAAAGTTGTTCAGTTTGATGGTCTGTAGCACACCCTTTCATATGCCTATACCCTTTCTGTTACACGTTGTATAGCCCATTCCCTCGCATATAGAGGAGGCCTGTCCCAGCAGTGGGAACATTAATAGGCCGATGATGATGACGATGAATGACGGTTATGTAAAAATATTCGGCAGTTTTTTATGACAGAAGTTGTAGGTATCCGGATTTTGGTTTGGGTTGAGATCCTGGGTTCGATTCCCAGTTTGGGCAGCGTTATTGGTTTTTCCATCATGACTTTGTAAGTAGCAGTCACGGATTCTGGTTTTTTGTCCGGTTGCGGGCACTAGACTCGCCCCCTATTAGGGGAGACCGGAGCAAGACGAAGCTCGGGGCAGGACGGGAAGTATGCTTTGACATTAGAGAATAACACAGCGCCATCCGCGCGATGTTCAGTCGCATAGATTACAATTTTTATGTTAACTAAAACTAGTAACAACTACTTTGATTTTGTGTGTGTGTGTGTGAAGTGATTTTTAATAAACAGTTGGATTTTCAATTTCTGTCGGTTTTTCTCTTAAGTATCTCATCTTGGGTCTGACAAAATGTGGGTTTACTATAAGATACACCGCTGCCTATCCCGTCGGGAATTACAGACGTGAAATTATGGCATTTTTAGGTGCGTATCCAAAATCCTAACTAGCCTCTTGTGTTTTCAACACAATTGTGTACAAATTTCAACTAACAACGGCCCCCGTTTTTTTTTTTTTTTATATATCTCAAGGGCAAAACGACAAGTGGGCGCGTTCCCTGAAGCGGCGTGCCGCTCACTATCTGAACGCGCCCCACAAAGTGGTGTCCGTGAAGATGGTCCGTGGGTACCGCACGATCTCTCGCGAGGCGGCGGGCCTGCTTGCCGGATTGCCGCCATGGGATCTGGAGGCGATAGTCCTCGCGCGCCTGCATGAGTGGCGCGCGGAGGTACTACGCCGGGGGGAAACTCCGCTGCCGCGGCAAATTGCCGCTCAGCGGACGGACCTCCGGCGCGATCTCATGGCGACATGGAGAGAGCGACTGTCGCAACCCCGTGCAGGGCACGCCACGATAATAGTGGCGGTAAGTCCCCTCTTTGAGGAGTGGCTGGAGAGGCGCCACGGCGTCCTCACCTTCCGCCTGACGCAGGTCCTCACCGGACACGGATGTTTCGGGAGGTACCTGCACCGAATCGGGCGGGAGGAAGCGCCCGGGTGTCTCCACTGCGAGGATCGACCGGAGGATACGGTGGAGCACACGGTGGAAGTCTGCCCTGCGTGGGCGGAGCACCGCCGTGTCCTCGTAGCGGCGATCGGCGGCGGCGACCTCTCGCGTCCGGCCCTGGTTCAATCCATGGTCCGGAGCGAGACGGAATGGGAAGCCGTCACCTCCTTCTGCGAAGCAGTCATGCTAGCGAAGGAGGTGGCGGAACGAGAGAGGGAGAGATCCTCTCTTCCCGGCCGCCGCGGGAGACGCACCGGGCGTCGGGGTCCACGTGGTGGCTACCGGCCACCGTAGATGCGGGCCTGTGGACGGTTGGCTATGGGCTAGCTAGCCGTCCGTCCGTCTAACGACGACGACAGGCCGGTCGACGGCGCGTTCGTGTTCCACGCGCGCCTCAAAGATGTCAGAATAAGGGGAGGGGCCCGCAAGGGCCGAAGCCTGCCGGGGTTGCGGGCCTGTTCGAAAGAGATACCGCGGCCCTGGAACGTAAAGGGCGAGGAAGGAACATGGATGGGTTTTTGTCAGTAAGAGTCTGACACTCCCTCCCGCTCCGCCCAGAGTGGGAGAAGTCATTTGATGATTTCCCATCCCAAAAAAAAAAAAAAAAAAAAAGGCCAAAACGACAACGACTTCACGACTCGAATGGCGTAGTGATAATAACGCTGCCTTACATTCTTAGGGTCCTGGGTTTTAATCCCGGTAGGAGCAAATGTTCGTGTGATGAGCATAGACATTTGTTTCCGAAGCCTTGGATGTTTATATGTATAATAAGTATGTATGTACAAACAAAAAAGTACATATGTAGCATATCAACTATCTAGTGTCCACGACACAATTAAGCTTTGCTTAGTGTGGCACTAGGTGTCGCTGTGTGATAATGTCCACACAAGGGACGAAGCCTGCCGGGGCTGCGGGACTGTTCGAAAGAGATACTGTGGCCCCGGAACGTAAAGGGCGAGGAAGGAACATGGATGGGTTTTAGTCAGTAAAAGTCTTAGGGCTGAAACTGCGTTAAGCGGGCGCCCGCGACAGGCAACCGTCACGTTTCTACGCGCGTAGATACGCGGGTGGGCTCTATGGGAACACTATGGGTCCCGTCGTATCGTTTTATTTACACAGTGTCGCTAGTTCAATTTTATCGGTGTGCATGTACATTTGTGTCGATGGAGAACTTATTATATTATTACGTAGCAAAAGGACGAACATGGCGCGGGGCCCGCCTCCACGCAACGAACAACACGCGCGGGACCCCGGACAGTGCACTTTTGGGTGGTACCGCGCGGGCGTCCGCTTAACGCAGTTTCAGCCCTTATACTCCCTCTTGCTCCGCCCACAGTGGGACCAGTGACTCTGCTCATTGTACTCTTTTCAGGAAGGAAAGTTACATGACTGGATATAGAGGAAAAAGAAAACACTTTGATTCTGTATAATATATTTGTATTTAAAATGTTCTTACACAAGCATGAAGAAGACAAAACAAATAGAAATAAGTAAATTGTGCAACAGGCAATACAAACAAACTTGACTTTAGACCTAATTAAACGTAGTTACGCATAAACGTTTCAACAAATAAACATAATAAAAAATAAGAAAATTTTACATCTCGAAGCCACTGGAGGCTAGCGCACAACGGCGAAGCAAAAATATAAATATTTTGATTGTGCACTCAACCTAACATAACTTAGTTTTCGTATAAACACTATTCGAAAATAGTGAAACTTAAAACAACCATTAATAAAAAGTTAAAGAGCAAAGTTAACTTCAGCTTTCTAAACATTGATCATAAGGCACTGATACCTAAGCAATGTAAGCCATCCTGGCCTTGCTTTGCTATATAACCAATAATCCAATGTATTAAAAAATTCAATTCTGAACGTAATTATTTGTTTGTACTATCAGGCTTCGGTAAGAAAACATGACAAGGAAATAATAGACGAACTTCACTGATTTTGTCTCCGTAACATTAAACTTACAATAACAACATATTGTGTATAACGTTGCATAGTCTATAAGTATATAACATAACGAATAAATATTCGAATATCCACCAGTCTACCATCAAGAGACTAACGAATTGAGTATTTCAAAAAGATTTTAGTTATTCGAGTTGATTACCTACATGTTAATTTTCTCTCTCTTGGTAAACATTAAATATCATAAAATACCAACAGTATAATAAACTCAACGACACGTCGGTAAATAAGTAGTAGTACATAAAGGAAGACTGAAATGTTGTAACAACTTACAGAATATTAATCTTAAATAGGTAAATGCATAGCGATATATTTCAATTCACTTGAAAAAACGTTCAAAGATAATTATTGAAATTACAGAAAAAAGGGAGGTAAAATAGACTCGTAGTTGGCATTGATTCTGAAATTCATACGTCTTGTCATTTGTACTATAATAAGTCTAAGTCCATCTTGGGAGCTACATAAATAGGTAGAAAGTCAGCCGTCACAAGAGTATAATTTCTCTTTATCGATATTTTAGTGTAATTTACAAGATCTCTCACAATTATAAAAAAGATGGTCATTACTCAGTGGTAAAAATATGTAAAATCAATCAAAACACGTAACTACATAGACACATATTATAATAACCTCGATATTAAATTCCAAACTGTACTCGGTATACCCAATACATTGACATCACGTAAAAAAGGTATTATAAAAATAGAACAAGCACACGGTTCTCGAAAACAGATAAAAACACGATACACTAAACATATAAGTAGTCCATATGAAGCACTGCGCACAGCGAAGAAGGGTTCAGCGGAAGCCTTTGGGGGCGAGGTGGTGCATGTTAAAGTGATAGGCGGTTGTAAGCAATGCGGTGCGAAAATCAAATATAAGTAGAAAGAACTGTGCCAACCACTCGGTGGGCTGCATTCTTTCTACTGCCTCATGTCAACGCTGCAGGATGAGCCGCTGGCACTGAGCGAGAAGGTACTTCTTCTGTTGCTCGTCGTAAAGGAATATCACCTTGCCGGAGCTCGACGTCGGGAACATACCGAGCAATTTCTTCTTGGCTGTCGGCACGTACACGCCCTTGTTGACCTCTGTTGGCACTTCGGGGATCTCCGTCCATAGATATACCCATAAGATCTGTTGAACAAATGATAGCGAGTATTTGAATGGTTATTTCTGGTAACCTCCTTTAAAGGATGACGCACGCTAGAACGTGCCGGCTCCGAGCCGAGTGTCGTCCGTGCAATTCAGTGTTCGGTGCTCGGTAGCAGCTCGGAAGCGTAAGTGTGTTTATACAAAATGGCTCGGACCACATTCGGCTCTGACCCGGCACTGTCTAGCGTGCGTCATCCTTTAGGCAGTGATCATGCTTATCAACGTAAAGAACAGAACAGCGTAAAGATCTTATGACCGGCTCGTGACGATTTAAGTATAATCAGAGTTATTACTGGTACACCCAAGATGATCTACTTTGTTATTCCGTTCTTTGGATATTTTGGTTCATTTGCACCTATGAACCATTACTAAAGGTACACACGCGATGAAAACGTTTGAAATCGTGTATCGTTTCTTTTTAAAGAAATCAAACAACATTCGTGTTATTATTGTTGTTTACTGGGCTTGACCAGAACACATGTTTTAAAAAATACGTTACGGACTACCGCTGGAACGAGGCGGGACAGTTTTCTATAAATTATACATGACCGCTCGGCTTCCGATAAACAATTATAGTGAGAAAGATGACGTAGTATTTTTTGTACTTAGTTTTACCATGAAGAAAATGGTGCCAATATTTTCTTTGCTTAAGTTTCATTATGAAAGACTTTTGGAAACAGGTAATGACTATTTAAGTATCGCATAACAATAGTTGTCATAGTGAGAATATTGATATTTTAACGCAAAGCTCATTTTTCCTCATCATCATTTCTTCTTCATGCTATAAGGAAGAGTTCTGTAGTTCCTGTAGCTAGATTTAATTTTAATCTTTGTTTCGACAATTCAAAAGTGCCTGTAGCTGGCCTACTTAAAATAAATGCTTTGATTTTGTTCCATACCTGCCACCCGCCGAACACATTGTTCTTCTCAATGTATAGCATCCGCTTGTCGGTGCACAAGACCACTTCTTTACCGGGGATCACCCACACGTGAGCCTCGTAATTGTCCGTGGTGATGTACTTGCCCTGTTTACAAACAAACATAATTAAAAAGTTGATCATCATTTCGTACCTTTGGCCCCAATTATTTGGAGTCGGCGCATCACATCTTTTCTTTGCGGTCAGTCCTCACACGATCATTAAAAATAATCGAATCACGTTGAAATAAATTGTAAATGAAAGTATTAAGATAACTGGGCTTATTTGTTGAAAACTTTCGACCCAGAGTTAACTTGTAAACAATACTATCCCATTAAACCACAAAACTTTATTTACACTCAAAAGGATTTACTTGTTTTTTTTTCTTTTTAGGGTAAAGATCTGCCCAACTGCCCCGTGTGGTACTTGATAACATCGATAGTGATGACTAACTTGTATGGAGGTATCTAAACAGGCGCGAATATTCGTGTGCCTTATCTTTGAAACAATCAACGCGTGCAGGTTTTGCCCTATTGGGCTTTGTATGATTTCCGCATTTTTTTATAAATAGCGGCCGTTCACCTATTGGTTTGGCTGCTATCAGTATAAACAGTTTTTTCTACGAGCAAATCTTCTAAAGCCTCTTTTTTCGGAATTGCACCGCTCTAGAAGATTTTCTCTCATACAATACTTTACATAATACGTACGGTCGAACCAACTAATTGATTTACAGTTTAAATAACAAACAAAATCAACTAACAAATTAAATTGTAAAGTGTAAACCAAATAGCTTGGTCGACCGTACGTCAACGTCTTGTATTACAAACCTTCTCCAACTCGGAGAGCATCTTGTATCCTTCTGCGTGTAACCTGGAGTAGGGCCTGATGCCGAAATCGGGTGCCATGTACCGCGTCGGACGACGCTTCGTTATCTCTTCAGACATATCAGCGGCTCTATGTCGATATACGTCCAAGTAAAATATTAGTAAACTGGAGAAGTAAGTCTAATAAAAACAGCAAAAAATTGCGTGAACCCAAATTTAATTTACTTTAAAACTTTCATGACAAAGGGGCTATTTTTTTTTAAAGAAGAACGGTCACATCCCATACAAAAAAAACCCAGATCCGACAGAAAGGTCACATATCTCAGTTTTTTTGTTATTATTTATATAATCATATTATATAGTTTTTATATTCGAAATCAATGGCTAACACTAAAATATTGCCTTATGTTTTTGTTCAGGGTTAACACTAAAAAAATACAAAATGCCTACTTATCTACACAATTCGTAATGTATGTAACTAAATGACGATAAATAGTTATGGGATGTATCCAGGAGACCTGGAGATACAGCTGTATTATATAATTTTTGAACTCCTAGTACAACATTCAACTTAGGATTTTTTTTTTAAGGTGGTTTAAAATCATCTAATGACATCTCTCGCCCTTGGGTGGAGCGAGAGGGCGTGTCATACTCTTACTGACTAAAAAAAAAATAACTTAAATTAAAATATATATTTTTTTATTTTTTTTTTTAGTTTTTTTTTTTTTTTTAATACGGGATGTATTATAACTACTTACTTTTCTACGTCATTTAGTTACATATATTTACGAATTGTGTAGATACGTAGGCATTTAGTACTTTTTTAGTGTAAAGCCTGAACAAAAACATAAGGCAATATTTTGGTGTTAGCCATTGATTTCGAACATAAAAACTATATAATATGATTATATAAATAATAACAAAAAAACTGAGGTATGTTACTTTTCTGTCGGGTCTGGGTTTTTTTTGCCTGTTCTTCTTTACTCTACAGTGTAGTCTACACTACACATTTGAAAGACATCTACTTATAATAAATCAATTAAACAATCACCAATCAGTTATTTACAAGCACATTTGTAACAAAAATTTGCGAAACAGCACAACAATATAAAAAATGCAATACAAATAAAGCGTTAATAAATAAACATACGATAAAATGGAAAGAGTATGATACTAAGAAAAAAAAATGGATGAATTGAATTTACATGAAATGATTCCAACATCCATATATTTTAGTACCTAAATCTTAACGAATCTAATTATCAATCAAGCTAAGTCAGAGGCCCATTAGGCGACATAAAAACTCTCGACACCAGGTAGGGCACTAACCACGCGATAAAGAAAGAACTAATCTATTTCAGACATACACTACAGTCTAAGGCCCGGTTGCCATCAAAGCGGAGACGACGGGAGACGTGAATACGGATGCGGCGTGACGCAGGGATGTGGATCTCAACCAATGCGACTGGTCGATTTCCGGCCGCCTCCGCCTAATTGGAAACGCACCCTAACACTGTCCTTCTACACTGTCAAATTATAAACACCTAACTTTACTCATAAACCCATCGGCAATCGCACACAAATCGCAGAAGCATTTCAAGTTAAGGCTACGTACGACTAGTGCATACGTATTACTCGTGGGCTTGTGTGCGTGTCAGCAAATTAAATGACATGACATGCCGCTTATGCATACGTTCATTGTATTATTATGACTTCAACTTTGAATGAAATGATCACTCTGAATGTAATTACTGTAAGCATACAACCCATCAAGGCTACGTCTATGAAACATCTACAAAGTCCGGTAACCTCACCACCTCCTAACGGTCGAGAGGAGGCCGGACGTGAAGTCCACGACCCCGCCGACGGGCCGCACGACTAGCCCCACAGCCCCGCGGCCCAGCCCCTTCACGAAGCCCCCCGCGCCCCCCTCGTGCGCCCCCTGGATAGGACGGGTCAGCACGCCGGTCACGCCGTCAAATAAGCCCTGATGCCGAGTAAATAGACACAGTGATCCCGAAGAATATCTTTCGCGATTAGATTTGCTAAAAACTTCAGTTATTTATCATATAACAGTTTTAAGTTCCCCGAATAAAGAGGTTGAATTTCGAAAATAATTTAACATTTTTACTCATGTCAATCCTACTAAAAATTGAACTATAATTATGAATTTACATGAAGCATTGACAGATGCTGTATTACAGCAAGCTTTTGATGGCAGGTTATATCAAAGCTCATTCCTTTCTTCAGCTCAACCCACTTTCAGCATGCAAAGTTTTAAATGGAAAAAATATCACCTACAATGTATCCAAAATTCCTCATGCAAGCATTATATTGTTATCAAGCATGTTTTCGAGTTACAAAAAAAAAACAAAAGCCCCACAAAACAGTGAATAAACATGCAATGGATACAACACACAATCATGCATGACGTGCAAGTTATCATCGCATGCATCACCTCTTGACAGCATCAAGTGAGCCGGATGCGAAGTCTACGACCCCGGCTGTGGGTCGTGCCACCAGCCCCACGGCACCCTTGCCCAGGCCCCTGAAGAACCCTTCCACTCCTTGCTCACGAGCGCCCTCTATGGGCTTCGTGAATACACCAGTCACGCCGTCTACCACACCCTGTTTGTTCGGAATGTTTGCACGTCTTATAGATAGGTCATAATATGCGAAGGACGACTCCCTTATCAATAAAGTACGACTGGTCAAATCTTAACAAAACCAGGATGTGATTGGTCAATCATAATTTGCTAAAAATATAATTTTATTGTTATGAATGTTTTACGTTGAACAGAGTATTTACGTACCATGACCAGTCCTTTCCCGCTTCTCGCAAGACCTTCTTGCAGATTTGCAGGCGGCTTGTTAATATTGTCACGACGACGTCGTTGGTAGTCCTTGGAACATATTACAATTGTTTAGTAAGAACGCATTCACAAATAAATTTATTTTTATATCAACCTCTTCGTCTTAAGTCGCACTCTCTTGGGAGCACTCGCATTTAATGTAACAATTGTTTAATATTCAACATTGTATCGAAACCAGTAAATCTGGACTGTTACAGAACAGACGAATCAATACACAGCAATGGCGCTTCCTACCGTTGCTGTTGGTCCTTGCCGTCATTTGAGATCACAGACAGTCGTTACAGGTCAGTGGCCCAAAAAGTGTGACAACCAGTCTTACCAAGGGGTATCGTATTACCCAATACTAACGCATTCGTGTTCCATGCGCGCCTCAAAGAGATGTCAGCAAAATTAAAGAGGTCCACAATGACCGATTCCTGCCGGGGCTGCAGGACTGTTCGAAAGAGATGACGTGGCCCCGGATCACAAAGGGATAAGAAGGAACATAGATAGGTTTTAGTCATTTGACGATTTCACATCCGAAAAAAAATGTCTATATTTTATGTATAACACTGAAAAGATTTATAACTTTCATTTAAGATCTAAATAATTAAAATCGGTTCAGTAGTTTGAAAAATGTATCAAAAATACTTAGATTTAATCACAAAATGATTAAATATTTAAGGTACGCGTACTCCGATCGCAGAACATATCAGGTCAAGCGCCATACCTATTTGTACTCTATGAGACCTACCTTTCTAACGACATATCATAGATACTACTTAGATCTATTGGGTCCAGGACCAGAGGCCATACATTTGTGCCCATAACCCTTTGACAGTATTTCAGAATAACGCGAATAGAAGAATCACCAACGCACGACATGTCTCTGTGTGCGTTTATTTGCGTGTGTGAAGGCGCGATTATAGAGCCAATTACAGATGGGCTGCGTTTTAAGTTTTAATACGCGTGGTTTACACTTACCGATTTCCAAAATAAGGAAAAAAAAACTACTGATACCTTCTTAAATTGACCAGGATGCAAACTGAAGTGGTCAGTTTGCATCCTGGTCAAGTATTTATAATGTTTACCTTGTCGAGCGACAGCGCCGCCAGTCCGTGTCCCATAGCCCCCGTAATGCGCGACACCGCGCCGGCCGCGCCGCCCACCGTGTGTCCCACCAGCGAGCGCACGCCCAGGAACAGACCTTCAGCGAATTCTCCCGGACCTTGGATAGCTCCCTGCAATAGTCATTCTTATTTTAACACTGTACGAGACTATTTTAAAAGAATTTACTTAATGTTTGGCCTGCCTATCTTCCGTCATTTTTGTTTTCAAAATAATAGCCACGCATAAAACCTGTTTAACTTTTTGACCGCCACAGCATAAACGCACGCGCGTGCCGTCCACGCCAAGCCACAATTTCATCTACTATTTTGTCACATATTTGTGTCGTGTGGCGTACAGGGCACGCGCTTGCTTGTCACGTATATGTGACAATGGCGTCCAAAAGGTTAAATCAATAGCTGGCATCAATCCTACCTATTGATTTAGTATAGGCCAGGAGTCATACCAAAATCTTCCAACCCTTTGTTCGACCAAAACGTCGAAAGTTTTACTTTACATAATGTAAACACATTTTATGGACGTGTCCTGCGTCGGCAGGTTGAACCACACACATCATTTGTTGCATTTATTTGATGGTTTGTTTTTAGTGCATGGACATAAGGCTGTTTTTAACCGGCTCAAACCGATTCTTCTTCACGATATTTTACAAAACATGGAAAACAGACCTGGAATGGTTCGTAGAACAGATCTTCGACGCCCTTCTTAAGTCCGACGACCAAGCCATACGGGTTGCCGATCACATCCAGACCAAGTACTAGCACATACAGTTGCTTTAGTGCTTGGCCCTTGTAGTGGTTCTGTACTTGACTAACCAACTCCTTCTGAGATAAGAACTCGTAGTTCTTTTCATAGTACGATAATCTGGTGAGAAATGTGGCATGTTAAAAATAGAACCAAGTAAATGGATGCGTTTGCTCTTCAGGAAATGTAAATGGTAGGTATAGTATTTATTTGAATTTAACGAAACTGACAAGATACTATAAGTTCTTAGAATGTATAAGCAACTGACTTTTGCCCGCGGCTTCGCTCACGTGGAGTTCCGAAATAACCCCCCAAAACATATACCATGCCCTATCCCAGATCATGGTCTATCTGTATGCCAAATAGCATCGACATCCGTTAAGGTGTGAAGGCGTGACAAACAATACAACTAACCTTCACATTTGTAGTATCAATTAGAATAGTAAACCATTGAAAGGACTTTTGTATATAGCATTGAGTTATTTATTGGTAAAACTTGCAAATAATACAATGTACTACGGCTAGACCGATTTGGCTTCATTTTGGTTTTGAATTATTTGTGGAAGTCCAGGGATGGTTTACAAGGTGAGAAATAGGTAAGTAGGTAGGTAGGTAGTAGTGGACAGGTAGTAGTAGGTAGGTAGGTAGTAGTGGACAGGTAATAGTAGGTAGGTAGGTAGTAGTGGACAGGTAGTAGTAGGTAGGTAGGTAGTAGTAGGTAGGTAGTAGAAGGTAGATAGTAGTAGGTAGGTAGTGGTAGGTAGGTAGTAGCTTATGCAGGTAGAAAAAAATGTATTGCAACGTATACGGGTACAGCTAGTCTTCAATAAATAATATCCTCATACATCAAAACAGATGATTTCACAGTTAATCAAATAATCTTACTTGAATACTACATCGTTCATGTCTGTCAACGTAACACCAATGCCCTGGAGTACTGTGCCAATAAACGTTGGCAGTTGAGTCGACCCACCAAGTGAGAACGAACCATGCACCTAAATAATCAGAAAATAAGGATGTTATTGGCCTGCCATTAAGGAAGTGTACTAAAATATATTTGTTTTGTTTTCTAATTACCTTGAGCGGCGACAAATGCAGATTGTCGTAGAAATTCTTGAGATCTGTCGCCACTCCCAGGGCTGCTAAAGCTTCTAATGGCTGTCTTGCCCTTTCTAAATCATGTTCGAATGCATCCAGCTGAAATGTGAATAGTTTGTTTATTTTTGTACAAATTGATATCATTTCGATGTAACCATATATTATTATGTAGACAATAAGAATTTATACCAAAAGTTTTGATGAACAGACAATTGTATTTTCTATTTATAAAAAATATTGGCACAAGATGGCTGTACTTTCAGAAATTGGGTAAGACCACTTCATATGGGTGCTTTTTAACGCGACAATTTTTTACCGCTTACTTGATTTTCAACTCTTAGTGGAGAGCCGAGCGTTGAAATCCAAAGCGCGTTAGAAAATGACGCGTCAACGGCTGACAAAATAGGTGTTTAAAAGAAATACAATTACCGCTTCTTGCTCATTGAGAAGCCGTTGTGGGAACATGCCCAGGAATGCGTTGATCAGTCCCATGTCCAACTTTATATGGAACTCTTGAATCAACACCTTGTAGTATTTGTACTGGCGGACCATACTGTGCGCCATAATACGCTCTACTATCGACACTTCGATAAACGGCTTCATACCTAAAATATATAAAAATACGACTTAATTTTGATATTTTCTAGTTGCTTACTGAACAAGCGGTATTGTGTAAGCTAATAGCCTAGTTGGTGCAGCGATAGCAAGCATTTCTTCGTACCTCGAGGCACTATTTGTGAATCCACATCACATTTTACAGTCATGCAAAAAAGATTAGATATAATTCAGAAATAGTCCTACAGTAATTAGTAGGATATAAGGTCTATATAGGATTTCTGTTAAGTGTACAAAAGTACAAAAAAAAAATAGTTTATTGATAAAAGATGAAAGAAAGTTTAGCGTTCGAAACTTTCCTTTAAGCAAGTAATGCCTGTGTTGGGTAGTATCTTCCATAGCAAAGTAATGCAAGTTTAGCAAACTGGGTGTTTAAAACAATAGGTTGAGAATTGTGATAATATATCTCTTTGTTATTGAGATAATTATGTTCATCATGTTATTGTGTTTTCAAAAAACCGTTTCATGTTCTTAGTCAACTTACATGTTCCTACAAACTCCAGTAAAGCATTACCTGATTTATTTTTACAAAACGTCAGTAATATACCTATATTTATTTCGTGCCTAATTTTATTATAATATTGTGTACCTATATTTATTGAAATTGCAATACCGCTACCAAAAGTGCAACTATGGATTAACTTAATTTAAAGTATAGACTAAAAGAAGAAAGATACCGATCACACAAAAAGCATCACACAGGAAAGAAGATGTTTTAAAGATCAGTATTATTCAAACTATTGTTTCAAAGTATCACTTACCGGAAGGATCAACATTAGCAATGGACCTAGGAGGAGGTACGGGAGCTAGTACGACAGGGAAGGTCGGCAGCGGCAGCTGCTGGTCGATCTGCAGACGGTGCAGGCGCGCGTGCAGGCGGCGCGAGTGCGGCGTCAGACCGTACGACATCCACAGACCTGGCTCAAGCGTCCGCCGAAGTAAACGAACTACGGGTTTCAGTTGACGCATCTCTTCGAAGTCCACCTGTATACCATCATCATCATCATCTGCCTAGCCTTTGTCCAACTATGGAGCCGGCTTCCAGTCTAACCGGATGCCGGTGAATACCAGAATTTTACTGGGTTGTGGAGGTCAAATAGGCAGTCGCTCAATGTAAAATTACCAGTATTTTACATTGAGCGACTTTAGCTGCATCCTACGGTAAGACTGGAAGCCGATCCCAACATACTTGGAAAAAAGTAAATATAAAAAGGTTCGGCAGACGGCAATGAAAAAAGTCTATGTTGACTCTTTTTAAACAACAAAACAAGATAATTAAACTTGTTTGCAACTTGCGAAATGTGTGAACCCTGCCCCACGTCTCTCTCATTCATAGCAGTTTGTTAAATTTCGGCGCTTCAATTTCCGCCGTCGGTTGTTTTCACCCAAATAAAAAAATCGTTTCCCAACAATCATTTTTGCGTAGAATTAACTTTGATTGATGTACAAAATGCCTGGTTGACGTCTTCGTGAAGAATCCGTTTAACCTCATTTATTATAACAATCGACCAAATATAATTCGTAAAAAAATATGGTATACCTCGATTTTCTCGTCTACCATGACTCTAGGCGAGATAGGATCGTCGCTGACTATCTTCTGAGACAAATAACGTTGGTAGCATTCCTCGAATTGGATCAGTTTCGATCCATCAATCTTTTTGTAACGTCGAGCTCCTACTTTGCACTGTTCCCATATTATACCGGAGCTAAAATTAAAATGGAAAAACTTAGCCGCAAACAAAACTGACGCCTGAACAAATGCCTCATTAATATTGCGCTGTTGGAGCTTTCGGTGCAGAGCTTAGGGTTAAAAATCCAAAAAAGCGCTTTTATATCAAATATATAAATATCGCTGGACATTACACACAGCGCCATCTAGTGCCACACTAAGCAAGACTTGTGTCGTGGTCACCAGACACAGCCAAAACAGCCACTTCAATAAAATGTTAAGCTTTGTAAAACGTCTTTTGTAAACATATCAGTTTTTTTTAAACTTTCAGTTAGGCACACACATTCGTTTCGTTAATACCAACAGTATGGCTAATTACAGGTACATGTGTAATAAAAATGTCCTTCTAAAGTAATATGTGTCATATTAAAGGCCGGTTATTGTACACTAATTAAATAATAATTTCAGTCTAAAATCACGTTCAGATTGTACAAAAATTTTAAATCCTTTTTGTTATGTACATCTTTCATTAAAATTCCTCAACAAATAAATAAACGAAAACTCTTTTATACATACTTTGATACACTGAAGTATACGATCTCAAGTTGCAGGGGATCGTTGACAAGTGACATTCCGATGCCCTGCATGGACAGCACCAGTTCCGTATCAACGTGCTCAGCGTCGCCTATCGTGTGGGCGCCGCTCGCTAGTATCGGATCCTCCGTCAATAATATCACTCGCTGTAACCCGTCCAAGAAGGATACCCAGAACACTCTTGTAGTATCGTCAACCCTAGAAACAATATTACATCATAATAGCAGTAATAGCATAACAGTGTACCTAACAGTACACCCCCATTTTTCCCGTTATGTTTGATTCCCAAGTAATAAGGGGCGAGCCTAAGGCCATCAAAAGAGCACTAATCCAAACTCCGTGGCTGCTACTGAGTAATACCTGAAGGCAAACCCAATAACGCGTTCTCTCACCTGGGAATTTAACCCAGAAAAAAACAAAAAATCACTTAAAAATAATTTAACTTATAGAACATAATTAAATTTTTTGTGCAAGATTTTCTAAAGTTAAATTATTTTTAAGTGATTTTTTGTTTTTTTCACTATTGATAAAATATTTTCCGACTTCACAACTTTTATAACGAGTCGCACGTAGCATTAAAAGGCCAACTTGAAATTGCTTCACGTTGTGTGCTACTACTGCGGTTCTACACCTATTAATTCTATGGTTATACTTACATAAAATCTCCAATCCCATCTTTCCTAAGGTCGTTTTCCATCTCCCTTCTCTCATGACTATCGAATATTAAAGTCCGCGGTCCGGCAGGGTTGTCCCACGTATACAACACCTTGTGCATCGATAATAATACCCTTGAAAAGAAAATATCAAATAAAGCACATTTACATCATGAAAGATAAAGAATCATAATAATCATGTTGACATCCGAAAGAGAACCAAGGTCACCGACGTAGTCCGAAGAATTTCTAAACTGAAGTGGCAGTGGGCAGGGCACATTGCTCGCAGAACGGATGGCCGTTGGGGCCGAAAAGTTCTGGAGTGGCGACCGCGAACCGGAAGACGATGCGTTGGAAGACCTCCCACTAGGTGGAGCGATGACCTGGTGAAGGTTGCGGGAATCCGGTGGATGCGAGTCGCACGGGACCGATCAATGTGGCGACACTTGGGGGAGGCCTATGTCCAGCAGTGGGCGTCTTTCGGCTGAGATGATGATGATGATGATGAATCATGTTGAGCCGACCCCAAGTAACATGGGAGAAGGGCAGAGAGATGATGATGACATCATAATACGTCTGAAATCCCGTAAGGGTTAGCCTGAGAAGTTCCCCAAAGTTCCCCATATTAAGGCAGTTATATTTCAGGCGCTTCTTCATCAGCAAGAGGTGAACTGAAAGCCTACCCTAACATAGTTGGGTAAAGGCTTTATGAAGACATAATGAGAAAGTCCAATACAATAGGGAGCGACCATTGCCACCGACACTCTATTAACCTCTTAAGTGGCAATTTTAACTAAGTTACTAAAAAGTGCAATCAAACACTAAGGTCCATGTTCACCGAAAAGATAACGGTCTGATTATCTAAAAACAGCTGTAACTGTGACATGTTCTCATACAAAAATTTGTTTTAAACAGCTGTTTTAGATAATCAGACCGTCATCTTATAGGTGAACATGGACCTAAGTAAGTTAACAAACATAGCATCTAAATATCTTGCATATATATTACGTCAACTTTACAAACATACAAGTTACAAGTTTACAAACATTGAAGCTTACTATTTTAATGTATCTACCCTAATTTTACTGTACTTTGCTTTGTTATTTGCGAGGAAATCTGTTCCATCGCTGTTGTACAGTTTAGCAGTTAAAAAAAAAATCTAACCAATCGAGAAGGGTAGATGCTTCAGATCGCTCCGGCTTTTTTTCGGTTTCTTCAAAGTTCCATTCTTCAGCAGTACTGAGAACAGTCCTGACTTTCAAACATGCATGATTTTACAGGAACTAAAATCTATTTAGTTCGTCAGATAGAGTATTGCAAAATAAGGACACGTATTTTTTGTTTTGTAAATCAATGAATATTGATAGATAAAATGCATCAAAACTCGAGAGTGAGGGGCTCCTGACCTCAGAACTCACAAACAATTATACGGGTCATATATTTTTTGGTAATCTAAATGACGGACTAATTAGATTTTTTTGTCGAATATTGTTTATTTCCAGACTGCACCGGAAGATGAAATACCTGGTTTTAGACTTAAATATACTTATGTCAAGATACCTTACCTATACCTATAAAATACCTTACCTAGTATTAACATTCTCCTTTTCATAGAAAGTGACGTCATAGGGCGAGTAGTTGACGATCAGAGCGGGCGCGAGTCCATCGCGGTACTGTCGCACTGTGATGTAAGTGGCGCCTTCTGTGAGCTGCACTTCTACGTGTAAACCGCCATACTGAGGTAAAAAATATGAATACATTTTAAAATAGACTTTTCTTTGTGATACAAATACAAGATGTCGTTTTGCATTCTGTCAAATTCAAGGAAGTGTCAACGCTAATGATTTTCGACCCGAATCGATAATAATAGTAGATTATGCACCGAGGGGCTAAAGTTGTGTCTTATGTCACGGGCGTCATATTGAATCTCGAGCGCAATGAAGGGTTAAGAGTTTAACTCCCTCGCTTCACTCGTGAGTTAATACAAGAATCCTAAATGCAGCGAGGGATTCAAGCTAGCCCAAGGCAAATACACCTTTAGCACAGAGGAGGATACTCTACTTTTTACACCTACTGTAAGAAAATAATAGCCAAAGTACGAAAAACAAAGGATTTATTAAATAAACAAACAGTAAGAATAACATATTTATTCACAAAATCCACAGCAATCTTAGCGCAGTTTACTTAAAATAAATTAGCTAATGTTACAGCCAATTACTATTACGGTATTACGGCGCGGTACAGTATTTGTTATTAATAATGCCAGTTTTAATGTTATTCCATTCCTTTTAAAAAATGGTTCGTAGTTATCTAATTATTCTTACATATTGTAAGAATAATTACTATGTCTTCGAAAACATGGCAATGATATGAAGAAGCAGTCGTTATGATTTTGTAGGAAATCGAGAATATCATTCGAGCGTAGTAAGGGTACATCGAGAATAGCTTTCCTCTTTCTGGCACCAAAGGGTAGCGGCGATCGGCGGCGGCGACCTCTCGCGTCTGGCCCTGGTTCAATCCATGGTCCGGAGCGAGACGGAATGGGAAGCCGTCACCTCCTTCTGCGAAGCAGTCATGCTGGCGAAGGAGGTGGCGGAACGAGAGAGGAAGAGAGCCTCTCTTCCCAGCCACCGCGGGAGACGCACCGGGCGTCAGGGGCCACGTGGTGGCTACCGGCCACCGAAGATGCGGGCCTGTAGACGGTTAGCTATGGGCTAGCTAGCCGTCCGTCCGTCTAATGACGACGGCGCGTTCGTGTTCCACGCGCGCCTCAAAGAGATGTCAGCATAAGGGGAGGGGCCCGCAAGGGCCGAAGCCTGCCGGGGTTGCGGGCCTGTTCGAAAGAGATACCGCGGCCCCGGAACATAAAGGGCGAGGAAGGAACATGGATGGGTTTTAGTCAGTAAAAGTCTGACACTCCCTCCCGCTCCGCCTAGAGTGGGAGTAGTCATTTGATGATTTCACATCCCAAAAAAAAAAAAAAAGAGGAGTTGTCAACGCTAATGATTTTCGAATCGATAATAATAGCAGATTATGCACCGAGGGGCTAAAGTTGACCAGCGGGTCGTAATGAAATCCAGTACAACATTATTGACCGGCTGTGCCCCCGGCCACTAATTACTCACTTTAGGTTAAGGTTGTTTGACATATAATTTGACATTAACGAGCAGGTGGTGTGAAAAATGGTTTTTTTTCCTAATTGCGGTAATCGGTAAGTGTAAACCACCCCTATTAAAACTTTAAACGCAGACCGTCTTTAACTGGCCCTATAACACACACAGAGACATGTCGCGCGATGGGTGATTCTTCTATTCGTGATTCTGAAATACTTTGTGAATTTAAACAATTTAAAATAGTAGTTTAATTAACAATTTGACCGGGTAGCGTAATTTCAATTTATTATTTATGTATTTTGTGACAAACTTTTGAATTTTGACTAGGATGAAAAACTACACCTTGTCTAAAGGGGATTTAATACATCAGAAACGAAATAAAAATAATACCAAAAATATCTTACCTCGTTGTTGAGTTTCAAGCAAACTGAATGTTGTTCGGTGAATAAGAAAGGTGCAGTAAATACAGGGGTGTCAGCCACGCGTAGTACCAGCAACTTGTCTTCTCTCTCTATGACGGGCCATAGAGGCGCGCTAGAGTTGTGTGGTACCTGGGAAACCATAAATATTGTTTTATTCAGAGTACCCTTTATTTGTCTTTACTATTTTTTTAAGTGGCGCGTTGAGCACTTATTGGGTGAACAAAAATCATGGAACTTGCGTGACCGTCACCTAACGCTTCGTAGCACCCGCCGATCTGCTACGGCGTAGCACCACTAGGCACAACCCGTAGCAGATATAGATTACTTATATCGCAGTCCCCAAAGACTGCCCCGCATGTTTTCTTTGCTAATTTCAATAGTCCATGATTCACTTTAATTTGGATGCACATGAACATTGAGCTAGTCACCCACCCAGTATGAATGAATGATGTGTGGCCCGGTTTCGAGTAAGTTCATACAGGTTTGTGATGCGATTCCACAGAAAACCAAATTCTTTTGGTTTTAATTACCAATTCAGGAATGAATATATGAATTCTGTGTAACTGGTGCCAGAATGCAGTACAGCGAAAAGTGCACCTAAATCTTAGTGAAATGAATTTTAATTTTATTTATTTTTACACGTCTATATATTTTGAGATAGGTTTAACAGCGAGCTCCAAACTAGGCACAGCCTGTATCTTGGTGACCCAAACACACATTACATAAGGTTTACAAGTTTAATAGTTTACAGTGTTCTGCTACCGCAAGAAAGCAATTTTAAGCTGGATCATATTTTTTTTTTCAAATTCTGGACTTACCGTGATCCAAGGGTCGGCAGATCTGTGCAGCTCTTGATATTGAATATCAAAAGGCGCTTCATTGATGATCAGGAAGTACGGCGTGAATATCACCATCTTAGTTAAACTGTTGAACATCAACTGATTTGTGACGGCCACCTACAAAAATAAAAGGGTTTTTTTTTACAATATTACCGAAGCACAGTACCCTTTGTGACATAGACATTGTGAGTCTTTACTCTGTCTTTCTTATTTCTTCTGCCACACATTAGGGTAGATAACAAAAAAAAATCGAATTAGTCCGTCAGATGGATTTCCAAAAAATATTGGACACGTATTTTTTCCGATTTCACGTTAACAAAAAATGAAGACGATAAAGTGCGTTGAATAGTCGTGTGATGTCACATTTGAGTACATTTTTTACGCGTTTAATCTTCGTATTTTTTTATTAATGTGATAAAACAAAAACACCTATCCAATATTTTTCGAAAATCTAACTGACGGATTAAACAGAATCATCTATTTTTAGTCAATCATTATCGCTATACAGCTCGAAGCAATAACTCACAAACATTTTATTTAAAAAACTTACCTCATACTTCCTCCCTTCATTTTTACACTGTATAACACCAGAACTGCCGGGAACGTCCAGTGGGAACTTGTCAGACCATTCGCCGAACTCCAGTCTGATAGCCGCTTTCTTCTTACCGAAGAAGTTCTTAGCACGGAACGAGAACAGTACCGGTTCCTTATATTCTTTAGGATGGAAAATCACGTTGCCAGTTTCATCCACATTCTAAAAAAACAAAACATGTAATAAACATTCGATCATCAATTATTTCTCCTGTAAGTTGCCAATGCTGAGTTCAAGGCATTTCGCATTACCCTGTACCTTAAGCTTGCTTACCGTACCCTGCAAAGCTTGTAAAGAATGTGCTTCTGGCACTTCACTTGGCGTATTTGTTAATACAAAATATTCCCTTAAAACAATACCAATAAAGATCATTTTGTATTAACTAATAAGAACTTGTGTAGTACCAGTATGATAAAGTATCATAAACTGGGTGACTAAATGGAACTCAGATTAATGTGTGATCATGCAAGTACATTGATCATGCTAGGAATTGTAATTACGACGAATTAATACAACATCAGTTTCACTAGTGTAAACAAATTGATTCATATAAATGAGATACATGCTGCTAAAAAGCAAAATAAATACAGTAGGGTCATGGTAATCCACAAAATTAAAGCTACGATGTGTGCATTTACTTGAAAACAACAATACTTTAAGAACCCAACCTTCACAACTTCGTAGACTGATCTGTGTCAAAAAATTCAGTTTCAATTAAATAACCATTTCTTACCCAAAAACCCCTCCACATAAAACATAAAAAACTTACAAATGTTGTAACCAAAACCTCTGTACAGTGCTCAATGTAAGTAGCAAAATAATATAACCATATTATTCTTATTCATACAAGTGCTAAAATAATGTTTGCACTTACCGGCAAACAAGAAGTATGACGTCTAATAAATTTACTGCAACGTGAATGCTTAATCTGTAATTTACATAAAATGGATAACCCATACAACATTTGCTTTATTATTTAAAAATAAATATGTCTGACATATCCCACCGAATCTACCGTGTCAAAAAGGTGGTAAATATTCTAACATACGTATACTTTCGGATTAGGCTATGACCCCACTGGAAAACGCATGCTATAAACAACAATAATAAGTATCGAAACCAAAAAGTCCTAAAAATATCGCTTTGAGATGAAGCTTGTTAGATTTAGAAAGCATTAACCGGCCGATTCGAGGATTAAAACAAAATGATAAAGAAAAAACGTTTAAAAAACAGCTACATCATCTCAAAGATACCTTGTTGGGTGTGCTGGACTCTTTTTCTGGTTTCTTTGATTTCTGTAACCACGTAATGCATTTATGGCCAATCTGATAAACAAGTCTACTCCAAGTAGTACGAATGGTGTCGCCATTAAGAGACATGTCAATGACTTAGTAAGATGACAAGACAAACACAGTTAGTATAGCCTAATAGAGTTTCTACTTACAGTACAGCTCATACTTGAAAGACTTGATCAAATACTGATAGAAGATACAAAGGCAATAGTAATTATTAGTGTCTAGCTTTAAAACTTCAATATTACCTGTAGTTACATGAAACAACTGCATTTTATTATTAAGTGTACAATACCGATATGAGTCAAGTTTTTGCAACTTAACGTGTTCTGCAGCATAATTGTTATCAAATTTTGAATTTTCACACACATTATTTACTTCAAAACCAATTTTCAATGCCAAAACCAACATATATAAATACCAGAACACTTTTAAAATAAGTCAATAGAACAATATAAAAATGTGGACTTACCCTATAGCAAAGCGTAAAGTCTGTTTTGTTGAGCATCCAGAAAGGACAGTACAGAGATAAGACTTGAGTGCCTTCCGTGTCCACACTATGCATACCCAAGTCCAATGTCATCAATGAGGGACTATCGTGAGAATCGAACGACCATACTGATAGTTCTGTTTCACTTTCTGGCAGGTTTTTCGTACATACCCAACATTTCTCGAGGTAGTTTTTGATCTGAAATGTTAACATTGTAGTTTTTTGGTAGAATAACAATGTACGGTCGACTGAGCTATTTGGTTTACATTTTAACGTGCAAATTACATTGTAAAATGTAAAGCAAATAGCTTGGTCGATTATACCATTCAATACATTTTAAGCGATTAAACAAAAACTTTTCCTGAGCACTTTATAACAGGAGCAGATTGTAAGGATCTTTTAAAAAAATACGGCGAAGATCCATTCACTAACAAATTGTTCTATTTTTTGTCGAATCTTAGCTTATTTGATCATTCTACCTGGGCAATGTCCCCTCAAAAACCGAACGGTCACAATTACGTTTTCATCCCCCGATCTCGGAAAGAGTGTTTTTGCTCTTCGATATCTGAGTGCAAAAGCCGTTTTTATCGTCTTGAGGGTAAAGTAAATTTGAATTTAGAACATCGTGTGCACTAAGCATGTGAATTCAAAACATCATTAAACCTATTTACTTCTACCTCTATGGTGCCGAATTTATCATACAATTTTTTTTTTATTTGTTAGGATCTCAGACTCGGAACCTTCTTGGTGTACTTTTTTTAATATGATTTTCGCGCGCCATTTTCTTTTCACGTCATAATGTTAACACCTTCGGTTATAAACAAGGAATCCAACTTGAAAACAAGTGAAAAACCTAAAATGACCACTATCTCACTATATCTAGCGACGAGGAAGTTTATTTGACGCCAACAGAATTAACTGAATTTGTTAATAAAACGCATTGTTTTTTTGCGTTTATTCCTCGCTGAGGTGGGATGAAAAGTTACGTGTTGCACTCGAGTGCAAAGATTTTTGACCTCGTGCTCTTTTGAATCCTCGCTAACGCTCAAGATTCTAAGTTTTGAATCCTCGCTAACGCTCAAGATTCTAAGTTTTGAATCACTCGCTGCGCTCGTGACTCAATTTTAGGATCTTTCGCTTGCTCGGTCATCAAAATTGAGCACGCGGTTAAAAAAATTGGTTGCCTGTAAAGTCGGTATACGGGCGAAAGTTTTACGTGACAACGACTTTGAGTGGTAAAATAATTTTAATGTGAATATTCATTCGTATAGTAGGAAGAAGGATGAAATAATAGTAACAATTTAAAACATTTATTTATACAAAGAATTATATTTAAAACATTAATTTCGAAATAGAAGCGCAAGACATGAACCGGTGTGTATGCCTATCTCTCTCACTCTTTCTCTCTCGCTCTGTCTCTCTCGCTCTTAGGCGGGCTAACTGTGCTCGAGTGGAAGGGACGCGTGCCTTTCACTTTTTATGTATGTCTCTCTCGCTCTTAGGCGGGCTAACCATGCCCGAGTGGAAGGGACGCGTGCCTCTCACTCGCTCTCATTGTGAGCGCATAACGTGAGCGGAGCGTAACGCAGTTTCTTGAAGTGTCACCCGGCAAACCAATTTATAAGACGTTGTCACGTCAAAAACAACTTTGCACTCTTGTATAACAAATAACTATTTTTGGTTAGCATTTCCACCACACGAGACAACAATATGAACAAAGACGTATTAATACGGACATGGTTACCGAGCCAGGTCCACTGATTGCCCTTTGCTCAACAGTGCGACAGAATATCAAGAAAAAGTAGTACTCACCATTATAACAATAGAAGCTTTATTAGGCGACAAATGCGACAGGTGGAACATCTCTCCCGGTTTGAAGACTTGCGTCCTCTTCAGTCCTAGCTGAGAGACCACAATCTCGACCGGCAAGCAGTTCTGAAGCTTGACGGCCGGCTTCAGTACGATGTCGTAACACGACGACGCGAACGTGTGGCGTGTTGTGTGCTCGTAGAATACTTGCTCCATTGTACCCACCGCCTGATTTCAAAATGTTAATAATTAAAATAAGATTTTGTCCCAGACGACAATTCAGAGGGAATCCCCTCATAGCTTTCCTAGCTATGAGGGGGTATCATTTACCAGAAATGCAAACTTGAAAAATCAAATATTGGGATATTATGTCTTCCCCGAAGATCAAGAAGAGTTAGAGAGAGACTTTTATCGAGTCATTATCGAATCCGGGTCTTCCCAGCGAATAAGAGTATATATATGTGAGAAAAATAAAGGCCCAGGTGTACCTTGGTGTCCATTATAACAAAAAAACGATTAAACCATTAACAGCTTATCCTTTTTATATGTCCTTTTCCCGTCTGTGTGTGTATGTCTGCCTTCTACATAAATCTATAAGCACGGAAGGCCCAGCCTCTAAAATGTGTGGCTAAACTGTTATCAAGGAAGACAAGAAATAGCAAAACTATTTATAAGGCAATCTTACCTTCAGGTAGAATTTCTCTCCGCTGTTCTTATCTTTACACTCGCATTGCAACAGTTTGGATATCTTCACCTCTTGCTGAAGCTCGCGCCATATAAACGGTGATACAGATATTGTGAACCCTGGACAAGGATTTCAACAATAAGAAGAGCATTAAAAAATTAAATAGGTCAAAACATTTTACACCCGTGTACCATTTCGGCTAAGCGTTATTTTTGTCACTCACTGCTGTCAAACTACAGTACCAAATAGAGATGAGAACATTTCTAAGCTAAAACCTGCTAAGTACTTTTATAGATCATGGCTTGTCTCGGCTATAACTACTTTTGACTGCTACAGTCGATAAAGTTTAAGTGTGACGTATATAAGGCCCAATTGTGATTACCCAGCGAAACTCCGCAGACGATAGATTTAATATTTCAAAAATATATTTTGGAATCTGTTTTGTGCGCAATTCTTCTTACGTAATTCAGACAACCTTGTGACAACTTTGCCTAAGAACTATGGTAAAAATATTGAAAACCAAAATGCCCTCTTCATACCAATTGCATCAGGCAATGCGTTATTTGTATAGGAAGTCCATGAGAGCTAGTCACTGCACGTTGTCGCTTACCTTCAACAGAGAAGAACAGCTCTGCTGTAGGAGTATGCACGGCCTGTAGTGGTAAGCGCAGTATGTCCCCGGGCTTCACTTCGCCGAGCAGTTGCACTTCGTTGCCGCTCAGCGTCATGTAGTACACCGACACGTTCACTGTCAACGTGTTCGTTACCTGACAAATAAAATATTACACACAAACATGAAATCACGTCTGCATACGCTTCGACAATCATCGTCTATCTTCGGAGGTACGAAATCTCGATGATGGGATGTAATATAGTGAAGGATATTCGGCGAGTTATCAAGTCAATGTCGCGTGGTAAGTCTCCGGGCCACGACAGCCTGAGCATTGAGCATTTAAAGCATGCTGGCGTCCACCTCCCCAGAGTTCTTGCCATGTTGTATACTTGTTGTTTGGGACATGCGTACTTGCCAGCAGAGATGATGAAGACCGTGGTGGTACCAATCGTGAAGAATAAAACCGGTGACCCGGGCGACACGAGCAACTACAGGCCAATCTCACTAGCCACAGTGCTTGCTAAGGTTCTTGACAGTTTGCTTAATACACAGCTTGACCGGTATATAAACACGCATGACAACCAATTTGGTTTTAAACCGGGACTGTCTACTGAGTCAGCTATCTTGTGTTTGAAGCAAACTGTCAGGTACTACTCCGATAGGAGCACACCTATTTATGCATGTTTTCTCGACCTCTCGAAAGCGTTCGACCTGGTTAGTTATGACATCTTATGGCAAAAATTAAGGAACATCTCAATGCCGCTGGAACTGCTAGAAATTTTCAAGTACTGGTATCTTAACCAGGTCAACGTCGTTCGGTGGTCCGGTGCTCTGTCGGAGCCGTACAGGTTAGAGTGCGGGGTAAGGCAGGGCGGACTGACCTCGCCAAAGCTCTTCAACCTGTACGTCAATGCACTGATAGAGGAGCTCAGTGGTACTCGTGTCGGCTGCCATATTGACGGTGTTTGTGTCAACAATATTAGTTATGCAGACGACATGGTGCTGCTGAGCGCCTCGGTGTGTGGCCTATCCAGGTTGCTGGGCATCTGCGAGCGTTACGCACTGGATCACGGTTTGCTCTATAACGCAAAGAAGAGCGAATGCATGGTCTTTCAGGCCAGGGGTCGGAACTGCCCGGATTCTGTTCCACCTATAAGATTGAATGGTGTCAACTTACAAAGAGTTCAACAGTTTAAATATCTCGGGCATATCGTGACCTCTGACCTGAAAGACGATGCAGACATCGACAGGGAGCGGAGGGCGTTGTCTGTGAGGGCCAATATGATCGCGCGCAGGTTTATTCGCTGCTCGGGGGCCGTCAAAGTAACGCTTTTCAGAGCTTTTTGTACGTCCCTGTACACGGCCAGCCTTTGGGGTTCATATACCCAGAAACAGTACAACGCTCTCCGTGTTCAGTATAATAATGCGTTCAGGGTGCTGTTGGGGCTGCCCCGGCACTGCAGCGCGTCGGGGATGTTCGCTGATGCTGGTGTCGACTGTTTCTACGCGACGATGCGAAAGCGGTGCACATCGCTGGGGCGCAGGCTCCGGGCTACCTCCAACACTATCCTGAACGTATTTTCGAACAGGTTTGATTGTTGTTACATTAGCCATTGTTATATGGTTAATGTAATGACAAACAAACAAATGACTCAGAGGCAGGCGTATTATTAGTCTTCCATTGTAATTTTAGAATTTTAATGACATGTTTATTATTTAATTAATTATTTTTGTACTTTTTGCGATTTACATTTTAATTTTTATAATTGTTAATTTTATTTATAATATTAAATTGTTGTTGTAGTTTTAATTTACACTACCTAATTGATTAATATTAATTTTGTAATGGTTCATTTATATCGAATTATGTTTGTTTATGATCCTAAAGGGATTGAAATAAATGATTTTGAATTTGAATTTGAATTTGAATATAGAGCTATTTAAAAACATTATTTATTTATTTTATTAATTATCATATACATTTGTTTTAACACGTAAGATCCGAGCTAACAAAAGTAGTCATGAAATTGCTAATAGTCCATTCCCACATAACAGGTCTAAGTAAAAGCACAAGTTACACAGTGGACAACATACTAAGTGTCACCCTCTGGAATTTCGCCAAATAACATGAAAGTATGTCTAAACGCCGTGAGACACTATTAAGTGTCCTTACTGTACAAAACACTGGTGTAAAATTGAATACATTTGTATGGGTTGCCGGAACTTTAAAATCCCCTCCCTCCCTCCCTTACACTAAGCCCGGCAAGCTCGACCTGCATGACGATGTCGAAGATGAGGCCGCGAGGCTCCACGGCGGCCACGAGCGGCGCGCTCTTGTATCTGTAACATACCTGCACTACACTGCGCAGGTATATGTGCAGCGCGGCGTCCTGCATGACGATGTCGGAGATGAGGCCGCGGGGCTCCACGGCGGCCACGAGCGGCGCGCTCTTGTATCTGTAACATACCTGCACTACACTCCGCAGGTATATGTGCAGCGCGGCGTCCTGCATGACGATGTCGGAGATGAGGCCGCGGGGCTCCACGGCGGCCACGAGCGGCGCGCTCTTGTATCTGTAACATACCTGCACTACACTCCGCAGGTATATGTGCAGCGCGGCGTCCTGCATGACGATGTCGGAGATGAGGCCGCGGGGCTCCACGGCGGCCACGAGCGGCGCGCTCTTGTATCTGTAACATACCTGCACTACACTCCGCAGGTATATGTGCAGCGCGGCGTCCTGCATGACGATTTCGGAGATGAGGCCGCGGGGCTCCACGGCGGCCACGAGCGGCGCGCTCTTGTATCTGTAACATACCTGCACTACACTCCGCAGGTATATGTGCAGCGCGGCGTCCTGCATGACGATGTCGGAGATGAGGCCGCGGGGCTCCACGGCGGCCACGAGCGGCGCGCTCTTGTATCTGTAACATACCTGCACTACACTCCGCAGGTATATGTGCAGCGCGGCGTCCTGCATGACGATGTCGGAGATGAGGCCGCGGGGCTCCACGGCGGCCACGAGCGGCGCGCTCTTGTATCTGTAACATACCTGCACTACACTCCGCAGGTATATGTGCAGCGCGGCGTCCTGCATGACGATGTCGGAGATGAGGCCGCGGGGCTCCACGGCGGCCACGAGCGGCGCGCTCTTGTATCTGTAACATACCTGCACTACACTCCGCAGGTATATGTGCAGCGCGGCGTCCTGCATGACGATGTCGGAGATGAGGCCGCGGGGCTCCACGGCGGCCACGAGCGGCGCGCTCTTGTATCTGTAACATACCTGCACTACACTCCGCAGGTATATGTGCAGCGCGGCGTCCTGCATGACGATGTCGGAGATGAGGCCGCGGGGCTCCACGGCGGCCACGAGCGGCGCGCTCTTGTATCTGTAACATACCTGCACTACACTCCGCAGGTATATGTGCAGCGCGGCGTCCTGCATGACGATGTCGGAGATGAGGCCGCGGGGCTCCACGGCGGCCACGAGCGGCGCGCTCTTGTATCTGTAACATACCCGCACTACACTCCGCAGGTATATGTGCAGCGCGGCGTCCTGCATGACGATGTCGGAGATGAGGCCGCGGGGCTCCACGGCGGCCACGAGCGGCGCGCTCTTGTATCTGTAACATACCTGCACTACACTCCGCAGGTATATGTGCAGCGCGGCGTCCTGCATGACGATGTCGGAGATGAGGCCGCGGGGCTCCACGGCGGCCACGAGCGGCGCGCTCTTGTATCTGTAACATACCTGCACTACACTCCGCAGGTATATGTGCAGCGCGGCGTCCTGCATGACGATGTCGGAGATGAGGCCGCGGGGCTCCACGGCGGCCACGAGCGGCGCGCTCTTGTATCTGTAACATACCTGCACTACACTCCGCAGGTATATGTGCAGCGCGGCGTCCTGCATGACGATGTCGGAGATGAGGCCGCGGGGCTCCACGGCGGCCACGAGCGGCGCGCTCTTGTATCTGTAACATACCTGCACTACACTCCGCAGGTATATGTGCAGCGCGGCGTCCTGCATGACGATGTCGGAGATGAGGCCGCGGGGCTCCACGGCGGCCACGAGCGGCGCGCTCTTGTATCTGTAACATACCTGCACTACACTCCGCAGGTATATGTGCAGCGCGGCGTCCTGCATGACGATGTCGGAGATGAGGCCGCGGGGCTCCACGGCGGCCACGAGCGGCGCGCTCTTGTATCTGTAACATACCTGCACTACACTCCGCAGGTATATGTGCAGCGCGGCGTCCTGCATGACGATGTCGGAGATGAGGCCGCGGGGCTCCACGGCGGCCACGAGCGGCGCGCTCTTGTATCTGTAACATACCTGCACTACACTCCGCAGGTATATGTGCAGCGCGGCGTCCTGCATGACGATGTCGGAGATGAGGCCGCGGGGCTCCACGGCGGCCACGAGCGGCGCGCTCTTGTATCTGTAACATACCTGCACTACACTCCGCAGGTATATGTGCAGCGCGGCGTCCTGCATGACGATGTCGGAGATGAGGCCGCGGGGCTCCACGGCGGCCACGAGCGGCGCGCTCTTGTATCTGTAACATACCTGCACTACACTCCGCAGGTATATGTGCAGCGCGGCGTCCTGCATGACGATGTCGGAGATGAGGCCGCGGGGCTCCACGGCGGCCACGAGCGGCGCGCTCTTGTATCTGTAACATACCTGCACTACACTCCGCAGGTATATGTGCAGCGCGGCGTCCTGCATGACGATGTCGGAGATGAGGCCGCGGGGCTCCACGGCGGCCACGAGCGGCGCGCTCTTGTATCTGTAACATACCTGCACTACACTCCGCAGGTATATGTGCAGCGCGGCGTCCTGCATGACGATGTCGGAGATGAGGCCGCGGGGCTCCACGGCGGCCACGAGCGGCGCGCTCTTGTATCTGTAACATACCTGCACTACACTCCGCAGGTATATGTGCAGCGCGGCGTCCTGCATGACGATGTCGGAGATGAGGCCGCGGGGCTCCACGGCGGCCACGAGCGGCGCGCTCTTGTATCTGTAACATACCTGCACTACACTCCGCAGGTATATGTGCAGCGCGGCGTCCTGCATGACGATGTCGGAGATGAGGCCGCGGGGCTCCACGGCGGCCACGAGCGGCGCGCTCTTGTCGGTGCGAGGGACGCTCTGCTTGCGGCCCAGCGGGAAATAGCGCTTGTCTGCGCGCTCAACCGGGATTGTAACTTGTTCGTCCATTTCTACTATCTGTAACATTTAATTGGAATGTAAACAGCTCTTTGGACTCGGTCATAAATAAAAAGATAGAGAATTATTTTGGGATAAAAGCAATCCTCTGTTCGCTCTTTCATAATGCCTTCGCGGCGATCAGTTTGTCAAAAAATTACTTGAGCTGACGTCGAAGAAATACATTACAAAGGGTCAGCGCAGCTGATTGGCGTAGAAGTAAACTAGCCTAAGTTTGTATTACCAAAAAAGCCTACCTTGGCAGTTAATTTGAGCGGTGGGGGTGGCTCATTCAATTTCATCAAGTTCAGTCCGCCATGTTTCAGCTGCAAAGGAACACACGCGCCCGGTTCCAAAACCACTTCCCTACAAAAAAAATACACTTTTTAGTGATCTCGTAATTAGATCCATTTCACGTCGGTGTTTACGTTACGGATCTTAAAAACTCAATACCCACAGTTTTGGGCCCGAAACTAAAGCTTAGCCCGCACTGTGACCGAAAATATCACGACTTATTTACGCGCACTAAAAAAACCTCGGATTAAACAAAATTGAACCGATTATTTAAATCGAAAAAGTGTATAGCGTCACAGAATAGAAATCAAAATTCTGCACGATTTTTTTTCCTAGTGTGGGTACAACAACTATAATACGACCTTTCGTTTTGTAGTTTGTAGGGACCCCTCCCCTCCAAATTTGTATGATTAAACAGTTCCAATTATTACTTCAGTTAAAGCAGATTTTGTGAATTAACCCCAATTTTTAAAGGTTCCGTAAAACAATTACAAACCATACGATTTTAATATTTGTACCTTCGCAAAAAATGAGAGAAGTAGAGGGCATTCCTTCCATTTTCGCGAATCTGCGTCGGAATGACGTGTTGATCACGTGGTAACCGTTTGTACGTCGATATGTAGCAGACGTGACTTTAAAGGCATCTGGAATGAGACTAAGCAGTATGCCAACTGGTGCCCAGGAACAGCGAGGCGGGGGAGCTAAGCGCCACGATGGAGATGGGACCATAGGTTCCGCTAAAGCTGAAAGGAAGACGCAGATTCGCGAAAATGGAAGGAATGCCCTCTACTTCTCTCATTTTTTGCGAAGGTACAAATATTATAATCGTATGGTTTGTAATTGTTTTACGTAACCTTTAAAAATTGGGGTTTATTCACAAAATCTGCTTTAAGTGAAGTAATAATTGGAACTGTTTAATCATACAATTTTGACGATTAAACATCTCGTAACTTTTAACCAGAGTTTTAGAATAAACCCTTAAGCAAATTTGGAAAATACATTTACCTGTAGTCAGAGGATGTATAATTTTCAGTGAGACAAACGGAGAAGTCATGATTATCGTCCAACATCAACTTTGCAGTCAGACCGGTACAGTTATGAAGAACATAAGGCGCCCCGTGGTATTTATTTGTTCTCTAAAAAAAAGAAAAACAAATAGTGAAGTAGAAATACCTACCTGATGCATCCAGTGTAAAATACCAGCAAAAACAATATCTCTATGTAATTCTCTTTGTTTTATCTAATAGATTGCTTACACAGAGTTGGTGCATTAGGCCATAATTACTTAATAAGCCACACAAACACATAAAACTATTACTGTAAAAGTTACTGGGCCATAATTTCCATAGTTGCAGCGTTTGTTAATTTCGCGTTCCGAACGCGACACGCCGCGGTCTCATGTCCGATTGCGGGTGATGCGGAGTGTTTATGTTCATAAAATTTGAGTTGTAATAGTACATTGTAATACAAGGGGCTAAAATGGCCCATTATAGACGAGGTAGTTTTACTACCGAGCTTTAGCGAGGTAGTAAATAGGAACCGAGTTATAATGGCATTTTAGCGCCGTGTGTTAAAAAATAAAATAATTTTATTTAATATGATAGTTTATTTTATTCAAAATTAAATGTAAAATTTGTACTGTTGTTCTAATGAGATGTTTTTTCCCGACAACATAATTTCTAATATTGTGTCGTCTGTGGGGTAAACGTAGGAGATAAAAAGGGATCCTACTTATAATTCAAATAAATAATACAGAAAAAATCATAAAATTTCGCGCCAATGCCTTTTTTTATTTCTTCTGTAGTCAATTCTTTACGAATTATTATGCGTTTTCGAATACTGACGACGAAAATAAAATACTTTTTTTCCTAAGGGCATAATATGCAATTTTACGTACGCTATTATGACGGTCTTTTCGAGCAAGAGGAGTGAAAAGAGTTTTTTCAGTTCTTGTTATTTTGTGTTTGTTCAAACATTTTTTTTTTAATGTTACTGTTCTTTATTTGAACACACAAGTAAAATAATGAGCTGGTATCGCGCGCGTTTTCATTATGCGAAATGTTGTATGTGATGTGCTTCTCTGGAATTGTATTATAGGCTCGCTCGCTTAAGTGGCGCAGACGAAAGTGTGCGAGTCAGCTAGTTTTAAATATTGAAAGTAACATTAAAAGTGCAACTTACTACGCTTGATTTGTGAATCACGATATCAGATGTGCCCGTGTCGGTGGTTGCGGGAGAAAACGAGTTCCCTAGTTGAGTTAGCACCTGAAACAGAAGAACGGTTTAATTCATCTTATACAGAGGGGTTCGAATATTTCTGCCATTAATGTATTTATTCAAACTAACGGCTGCGCATAGTACCCGTTATTGTGAACTGGCTGCAATACAAACAATCTTCTTATGCGTCGTGTTACCGAGACATAAGCAATCAAATCTGATATCTCTTGAACGTTTACTCCGATAGCATAAGAGTGAGATAGTTAAAAGGTTTTTTATACACTATGTACGTAGCATTCGTGAAAAGAAAATTTGAGAGGTCAGGTACCTCCATGCCCGTCCTAGTGATGGTGATCTCGAGCGGCTCACTGCTGGACAAGGTGATGGTCTTGCTGGCCTGTCGCTGCGCCACGGCCTGCAAGTTCACCGCCTCATCCGTTGTGTCGATCGTTGTGTGCGCCTCTTGGTTGTGCATCACTACCTGTTTCATGCAATTTTACTTGATTACATATTAATCACATTAATTTTTCATTCAAATGAAGTAACATCAAAATAACATTACTTGGATGCTTGTAATCCCTACAGTTTCAATGGCTACACCCAGATGACGCAAGGGCAAATATTGAGAAGTTCCCTTATGATATTAAAAAAACCTCATAATACTTTTCCCGATGTAGGAATCAAAAAATGAAACGAGGTATAGTAAAATAAATGATAAATTATTTTTTCGCTTTTCATGCTCTTAAAGTACGCCCATATAGGCCTACGAAGCGGGACTAAAGTGTCCACTTTACTCCCTAGGGAGTTAAAGTAATTCGTTTTTTTAGGGGAAAAGGGAAGAAGAAAACGTATTGCGCCGACCCGCCGACAAGGGCAGGAAGATGATGAATTGCCTTCAAGTGACTTAGACAAACTCAAACAGCCTGTAAATATATTGGGATTGCGAAAATATTGAGAGTTTTAGTTCCATGGTTTTTCCGCAAAGAAGGTGGCGCCATGTGTTTTAAATTGTTAGTCTGTGGCTGGTTTAGAAGAAAAAAAATACCGCGAAAATTTCAGAATTATTGTCGAGTGTTTTGTTCGGTTTTAAATAAATTTCTTTATTAAGAATGTCCAGTGACAGTGAAAACTTTACGTCGAGCAAAGAGCTAAAGCCATAATAGATATTCTTTTGCCGCCAAAATCGCGGAAAAATTACCTAAAAACTTATATTGTTTTATGGACTGGAAGAATAAGAAGCATATAAATCTTTCCGGCATAATTTGATTAATTGTCGTGAAAATATCAATCATCGTCGTTCATAGTGGAGTACGTATTCTATGTTAAAATCGACAATGTATATGAAGGATGAAGACATTCACAAATTTTGTGATTTTTATTTTATAAAATAATATTTATTTAAAGTTTTTGTACAAAATGACTACTTTTCACGCACTCGAAGTGAAAGTGAAAAGTACAGTTTGCACCTCGAGACTAAACGCTATCTTAATATACCCTCGCTTTCATTGACTCACCACCTCGGGTATATTTTAGCTTCGTTTAGTCTCTCATCATAAAATATACTATTGTACAATCCCTTGCTAGAGCAGACATTACTTTTAGATGATAGGTAAGTGGAATAAAATAAAGTACTGAAACACTACTGCATTGTTCCAAAGGTACTTGAGATAAAGTGAGCTTAATGGACTGATGGTGCGGAAATGAAGTGACGCGGCCGTTGTTGGCTGTAATGAGAACGCTGGCTGGCTGACTTGATAGCTCAACGCGAACTGAACGAATTATTACTTAAATAAGTTGAAATGAATGTTGCAGTGTAAACTGTAAACTGCTGGATCGCAGAATGTGAGGTTGTAGCGTACAATTTTCACATAAAAGTCGGATAAAGGTGAACGCACATTTATCCGCGCCGAAAGAACCGACCGAGCCGAAATAAACATTTTCTCATTCGTTTAACGTTATCTATTCTTCCGTGGGAGGTTTTATTGAATTTCATACAATTATGAATTTAATTCTAAAAATTCGATGCCTTCGGCTTTCGTTTATTCGGCTCTGATATGTGTGGGTTCACCTTAAAATGACTTGAACTTTAATTTGGTTATATAGTCAAATAAATAATATAAGAAAATAAATGGCACATTACTTCGAGTTTGAGTTCCCAGGGCACGTGTTTATACTGGTAATCTTTGAGTACTTCCACAGGTTCAATGAGCGGTTCCCAAACGGCGCGCGCCATGTTATAGTACGACACTTGCATCGCCCATGTTGATTCGGCGTAAAACTAAACAAAGAAAAGCCAACATTATATTTTGCCACACTTGTTTACTCTCGCATTTTTGATAAAAAAAGTAAAAAAAAAATACATTATCTACTAAGTAAATAGAAACTCCTGTAAGAAAAACGCTCACAAAGTTGCATGGTGGGTGAAAAACCAACGATCAAAATTGGTGGCCTTTTATTTTTTACACCTCATGTAATACTTACGTCGGAACTCCAGTCCTTGACTTGTCCAGTAAGCGCCGCTTCCATGACCAGCAAGGGTATGGTATCGGTACCGATCTCCTTTTCAAAGGACACGAGTATCGTCGGGCACGACAACAAACAAATCTCGCCGACTGGAGGCTTAACCACCTCTACTTCCGGTTCCTCTTCGTTGATCGCTTCCGTAGCCTCCTCTGTAAGGCAAATAGTTTTGAAGAACGTTTGAGTAACAAAAAACCAACAAGATAGTTTTTTTCTTTAATCTGTGATATTTCTTCTCAGGGAAGAAAGGGATACAATAAACTCTATTGCAAAGAAGCCAGTAAATTGCGCGAGGATTTTTCCGTACTGTCTGAACTGACCGTAAGAAACATCAACATCATCTAGTTTGAAAACGTGATTAATTGTGACAAGTTTATTTTTAAACCAAATTGCAGAAATGAATAATATTTATCAACCATTTATAATTCAATCATTAAATTTACATAAATATTTATAAATAATAATTGTTCACATATTAGTAAAAAAAACAAAGAAACAATAAATTCGCTTGAACATGAAAATGGTATCTAAATATAGAATATCTATCTATCTTTGTATATCTTATAGTAGAAAGGTAAAGGTTTTTTTTTTAATATGAGTAACCCGGTCCGGTGCATATTCTTAATAATGTTTGAAAAAACCATACATTGACTAATTTGTAATTTTAATCATGTTTGGGCAATCACGTCCTAACTGAATTACCTACATTGTTTTCGTTTTAGCAATTGTAGACTCCAGTACAGTGTTTGTTCCGGGAAGGGAAGCCCGTTGGTTTCTAGTTGTATGGACCCCTCGCCACTGCTATCTTATCTAACACTAAGCTGAACATACTGCACTAAAGCAATAAAATAATGAGCAACAAAAAGGGGGTTATTACCAGCTTTTAAGAACCAATAAGAGTTCGGCTTGAACGGCTTAATCGCCCACAGGTCTTGATAAAATACAGGCTTGTCGTCTTCTACTTTGTTGTCCTCTTCGGAGCTTGTCATCGTGGCCAGCACCCGATTTAGTAGAGCTATGATTTCTATAAACAATAACAAATTAATAATTACATTAATAAAAATTGTATACAGATAAGTATTTATGTCAATTAATATGACCGGAAAATGGTCAGAGCATTGTGTTGTGTATGTCACCATAATATTGTCAAACGAACATACTGCTTACAATAAAACGCATTATTTGTCGTGCGATGGTAGTCAACTCACGCGGTGTGGAGGGAAGGAGGGGTCTCCCTTGCCCAGTGGTACCACTCTCATGAAAAGATAATGTACCATTCCTGAGAAATATCGATAAATATAACCAAACCTTAAAACCCTTTATATTCCCTTAAAAAGCGTAGTTGACGGAGCCCCGCTTCGTGGGGCCCCTATTTCCGAGTGCAGGGTTTAAAAGAACCTAACTAACCTACCGGGGGTCCCTCAAGTCCCGATTATGGGGGCAGAGATAGTTCCATATGTTCAGTTGACAATATTTCGAGAGTTTACAATATCGCTAGAGAAACAATAGAACGCCACCTGCTAAGAGAACAGAACACTACATTCGCTTAGTTATATCCATCTGTTAATTACACGCACGCCAGTTGCGAGTACTACGCACCCGTCTTCTTGAAGAACACCATATAAGGTCAGCGTATGTGGATATAAAGATGAACTCATCATCTGCTTAGCCCTTTTCCCAACTATGTTGGCGTCGGCTTCCAGTCTAACCAGATGCAGCTGAACACCAGTTTTTCACACTATCTGACCTCCACAACCCAGTTAGTACTGGGCAGTGATGGGCGTAACTAGTTACTTTAGTAATCTAATTAATAATTGAATTACATAATAATTGAATTAAAATGTAATCTAATTACATAATATTCAATTACATTGTAATTAGATTACTTTGGATGTGCTATGAAATTAATTACAATGTATTTAATTACAAAATAATTTGATTACAACGTAACCTAATTACATAGTATTCAATTATTTTGTAATTACCTATAATAAATAACTTTAATATGAAATGTCGCATGCTTGCATCGCATGGCTGCGACTGCGATATAGGTACTGCAACTAGGTATGGCGATCTTTGATCGATTTGTCAGGCCCAAAAGATCGATCTTTTAAATCGATATGCAGTACTGAATCGATCCAGTGAATCGATGTTTCACCCTTGAAAATCCCCATTAGATTTTTTCTTTCGGTAATATCCATAAAATTATTTACAATTAACCCCGCCGTTAACCAAGCATTCTGTACATCAAACTAAGTAACTTTACGCAAACATGATTGCTAGGAAACTACTTTTTTTTTTTGAGGTTATAAATCATGTTTTGTGGTAGAACTCAATGTAACGCACTTAAAACATTGTGCTGATGGATGGATTGAATAGTACGGGGGTCGTGGAGGTGTTAAAAGTCAAAATCTTACAAAAAAAACTAGTATTTAAAAAAAAACTTGTCATAAAGTTGTAACTTTGACCCTTCATATCTCCGCAACTAGGAGGTTCCCAGGTATGGTGGAGAACAAAAAAATGATCGCAATGACGGCGAGAACAAGTGCCTTTCGGCTTCGTGAAGAGGTATTTCACACCCTTTATGGCATTACACCCACTCCCAATAACGACAACAATTAAATATTAAAAAGTACTTTTTTGAAGTTGCCAAAATAAGTAAAGCTGCGCAGGTGTGTACGTTCTTTTGTCGCTTTACAATCCTAGCCCATAATAAACTCAACTGTCGGCATTATGATCATACATACCGAACTTTCTAAGAAATCCGCAATTTTTTTGTTTACAAATTGGGATTGCTTGCACACTTTAACTAATAAAATTGACAGAAGATTACATTTTTTTTTGTATTATTATTATATGTTTCATTTTCGTATTTTGCCCATACGGCTACTACTACTAATATGAATGTGACCAATTACGTTTTATCAGATTACTTATGTAATCTGTTATAGTGTAATTGAATTAACTTGCAATTGAATTACTTTGTATTTAATTACAGTAAGTACTCATTGTAATTAGTTACTTAAGTAATCTGTTGCAAAGTATTTTAATTACTAATTACAATGTAACTGTAATTTGTAATTATTAATCTAATTACTTTTTGCCCATCACTGGTACTGGGTAATACGATACCAAATAGCAGGAAACGACAACGGGGCAGGCCCAGAAGGAGATGGCGGGATGAGCTAGACTCTTTCGCAAAGGATTGGCCTACAATCGCACAAGATCGCGAAATGTGGAAGGAGGGAAGGGAGGCCTTTGCCCTGCAGTGGGACAATGTAGGCTTATAATAATAATAATATTAATCTTGTGGAATCAGAAGTATCGTACTACAAGTATGTGCCCGACCCAGTTCTCGTGAAAGACCATGTCACGTTGTACTTGGATCAGTCTATCATTACTGACAGGACTATTGTCGCCAATAAGCCTGACATAGTGGTGATAGACCGATCAGCGCGCCGCGTAATGATAATCGATGTTACCATTCCGTATGATGAGAACCTCGTGAAAGCTGAGAAAGAGAAACAAATAAAATATCTTGACTTGGCGCACGAGGTTCGCGACATGTGGAATATGGACTCGGTTATCATTGTGCCGATTGTCGTGACGGCCAACGGGCTGATAGCGAAGAGCCTAGACTACCATCTTTCGAAGCTCTCATTAGGCGGTTGGATCAAGAGCCTGATTCAGAAGGCAGTACTCCTCGATACGGCTCGCATTGTGAGGAGGTTCCTGTCTCTGGAGCCCTGACCGCCGGTAGCTTTGACCCTGTTCCCGATACCGGTGGGCTACAATTTTTTATATTTTTTTTTTTTTTTTATATATAGTTTTATAATAATATTTAAAAATGTAAAAGGTTTGTATATAATTAAATAAAGGAAATAATACGATACCCCTTAGTAAGACTGGTTGTCAGTCTTTTTGGGCTACTGATTACCTGTAACGACTGTCAAAGATGGACAAATGACAGCCGGGACCAACAGCTTAACGTGCTTTCCGAGGCACGGAGGAAACTCGGTATGTAATGGATGGTCCCCCATCCACAGACCAACCTAGGCAAACCCGGCTTAACCTAAGAAGTGACCCGAGCGGTAGTTATTATTTAGCTACGAGGTAAAAGATAGATAAGAGAGGTGAACTAACCAGGTGAAATGGTGATGACGATATCAGTGATGGTGAGGTCGATGTGCATGCCGCTCTGCGGGGGCTGCGACAGTGCTAGGGACAGATGTGTGGGCGCCAGCAGGTAGCGCGGCTTGGTCTCAGTCCGCGCGGCCATGTTGCGCACCACCATCTGCAGCCCCGAGATGCCGCCCTCCGCCACCATACGCTCCACACTCCGTCGCACCTTCATGCGCGCCTCCATCTACCCGCACAAACATCCTAACGTTACGCCATGCCCGACACTATTCGAATCCCGAGAGGACCGAGGTTTTGGATTGTTTGTTAGTGCAGTTTTTGTTTGACTATAGCACATACAATTAGTAAAATAACAGAAAATAAATTAAACAAGGCCGATGGAGGTAAATGCCGTCACATATATGACATGTCAGGCCGCGACAGTCAAAATTGTAGGAGTTTAATTCTTAAGCGACAAGCAGTACTAAAAATTAACTTTTGATTATTTTCTTAGGTTGATGGTACTGTATCTTATTGACTTAAGTGCAGAAACCATTACATGCATGTTCCCTATTGTTTACACAAAACATTTACAATAATATGGAGTGCAATAATCACTTACAGGCTAACACCAAAATTGAATGCAGTGTGAACTTCGTTTACATATTACGAGTCTATTAATATTAAATACGTACGTTCAACACCAAAGCATCGCAATCCTTCGTTTCAAGGGACTCCACAAGTATAATATCCGGCTGCTCAATCTTAATGTTGATCGTCATCATAGCTGGCTTCACAACTTCCGCAGGTAGTGACGTCGACGCCATTGACACCATTGTTGATCTTCTTTTCTGTTAAATTAACAAACAAGAACTTGTGTCGGAGATTTTTAGAATTAAATTGATTTACTTTGTAAATTTTAGGGTCAATTCACAGCGAGACGCGACGCTTTTTTTTTCGGATGGGAAAGGTCGATTTCCTGTAAGTCCTGTAACTACAAAGGTAAAAGGTCTAGGGACCAATTGTATAGCACGCCCATAAAGCCATAAGCCGGCTGTTAAAAAACCCGAACATCAAGCGTAGAAGATTATAAGAGCAAGCCAAGCTTGTAGATTTGTAGTACCGCTACTAGGTATAGTAATTATTATATCTGGCACATCGTTATCGAGAATATCTGGCCGCACCGGGCGACGAGCTGAGATCGCGGGGGGTGGAGGGGGCACCGGCCGGCACAAGACTGCGTCATCGTCCACGCTACCGAGCGATTGTACCAATATTTCTTTCTCGCCTTTTCAGATTTATTTACAGTTTGTTTTCCTTTCTTAAATCGTAATACAGTTAATACAGCCCACTATTTAACTCAATCGGGTCAGCGTGTTATAGTCCTCGTACCGCCTGGATTTTTTAGATAACGTGGCACAGACAAAAAACACGGCGCTTTTAACAGCAGATTTTTCTTCAACATCATTTTTTTTTTACCATTTTAGCACTGACTAACTAAAAAAACTTACCCCCATTACATCAAAATTTGCCTTCTCCGTATTAGACGACTTTACGATAGGCGTGTCCTTTTTTGTTTCCTCATCGTCTGCTAATCCAATGGTCATAAACTCTGCGATTTTGTTGAGGAAATCCATCGCCAAGATTAAGTCGAAACTGAATATCCTCATGTCAACTGCAATGCGGACAAATACAAAGTTGGGTGCGTGGTGGATTATAGCCCATTCCCTCTCATAGAGAGGAGGCCTATGTCCCAGCAGTGGGAACATCAACAGGCTGATGATGATGATGATTATAAAGTTCTTTAAAGGAAGATTTCATAGACTTATAAACTTAACACTATTGAATTTCTTGAAGATTGCATCAAAAGTCAACTCAAACATGAAATGCTTTGTGGAACTTACTAAATGTGTCTTCTTTCTTCAAGGTGTATGTGATGTCGATCATGCTTCGTATCTTGTCCTTTGACTCCATAGCACAGTCGACATCGGTTGATTCACTTCTAACACTGCGGCGTCGCTCTAGGTATCTAACAATATGTAATGAAGTTAATAAAACGCCCTTGCTCGAGAGCAATAGAGCATCTGCCTAGCCTTTTCCCAACTATGTTGGGATCTCCTTCCAGTCTAACCAAACGCAGCTGAGTACCAGTATTTTACATGGAGCGACTGCCTATCTGACATCCACAACCCAGTTAAATCTGAGTAATACGATACCACTTGGTGAGCCACTGACTTTCTGTAACGACTGTCAAAGATGGACAAATGACAGCCGGGACCAACAGCTTAACGTGCTTTCCGAGGCACGGAGGAAACTCGAAATGTAAGGGTGGTCACCCATCCACAGACCAACCTAGGCAAGCACGGCTTAACTTAACAATCGACCCGAGCGGCTGTTATTATTTAGCCACGAGCTATAGAGCAATACATACATAATTATGAAAAGTACCAGACTCTTTCCGTATTTTGTAATGCAAGTCTGAACAGAGCAATAACTAAACTTATTTTCTCGAGAAATAACGATTGTAACTTGACTATGTTCTTAACAATATGAAGTGTTTACATATTGACGCTTGTGACATAAGAAAGATATAAATGACAGAAGAGCATGGAAGGAGGGTATTTAGTTGGACATTTAGCTACTTAGACCAGAAGGTCTAAGTAGCTAAATGTCCAACTACAAGAAACGTGTAAATAGACTTACTAAGACTAGTAAGTCTATCTACACAATTGCTAATTAGACAATTAACATAATGTCCATACACCGTTACTTACCGTTACTACGAAATCTACTCAACTATGAAATCTCCTACATTTTTTCGAGTTACGCGGCCTATAATGTATGAAGCAGTACAGCAAAATGTCCAACTATCAGATGGTCTGTTTAGCAGACCATCTATTTAAGAGCGGGACATTTAGGTACTTAGACCTGATCAGGAGGGAAAAAAACGTGTTGCGTAACATGTCACAGGAAGGCAGCAGACGATGATACTAACCTGGTCACTCTCGATCCTCTGCCGGGCCGGGTGTCGTCGAGAACGCAGTCCACGAGCAACACCGAACATTGCATGGAGTTGTCCGATAGCATCCTGCCTTTCACTGACAGCAGCGCCAGACAAAGTCGTGCCAAGTCCACGTCTTCCGTGAACATCGAGTATTCTTGACTCTGTAAGCATTGCGGTATTAATGAATATCACTTGACTGCTAGAGAGAAGGATTCCTTTTGAATATTTTCGCCCGGCTTCATTTTAATATTTTTCAACTTTCATTTTATTTCGGACATATGAGCTTCCGAAGCTGTACACTTTAAACGTGACATTTTAGAAGATATTCTCTTACATCATACTTTTAAGTGAAACTTTTATTACATCGTGTCAAACTTTTTCGTCTGTGTGTTGCATGTCGCTTGACGGTCGGCCGCGGAGTAGGGATATAGTGAAAGGCACTCGTCAGAGCAGCCAAGGGCAATATGGCGGCGCCTGTAGTTCGCAGCAGCTGACCGTTTAGTGTAAAAATGAGAAATTTTTAGTTAAATGTCTATAATGTCTTACGGGGAGCAGCGGTGGCGGGCCCGCGTGGTAGATTATAGACCATTCCCTCTCATTGAGAGGAGGCCGTGTCCCAGCAGTGGGAACATTATAGGCTGATGATGATGATGAATGTCGTGGTTTCATAAAACCACACAATCCTTTTTTTGTATTGATATTAGCTATTGATATACGGAAAGCACAGCTAGGCAGGGTCAGATGAATACCTACGTAGTAGGGACCACGAAGAACGTAGGCACACATGGACCCGCATTCCCGAATTACATTACGAATTACGATTTCTGACCATAGAAAAGTGCGACCTGACATGACGCACGACCAGTTTGGACTGTATTGGGTAGCCTAAAATGTGGGCTATCAAAACACCAATATTAATTACTTTTATATGGCTCATATACTCGTACATTGAAAAACTATAAAGAAATCTACTTACTTTCGAAACAGTATTCAGAAGATCAATGACGAGGCTATCCATAGTGAAAGAGAACTTTATAGTCGTTCTAGGTTTCTTTTGATCAATAGTTGACACCTCTGCGATGGTCGACTTGGCGCTCTGGATCTTGTGATTACTTGGATTTTTAGGACCTACTTTCGAATTTGTTTTAGGTATGCCCGTAGTTGATTCGGGTTTCTGACCTTCTTGTAAATTCTGATTGAGAATTTTCATGATACTTTTGTAGTCGCTATGGCCTACTGTGATCTGTAATAGAATATATTACGATTACATAAGCACGTCAGCTTTAGATAATTACCAAAAATGATAAATTTTATGAAGCGCAGTTTTTTTTAAATTAAAATGCATTTCGAAAACAAAGTTTACTACACAAGGTGTCGCTTTGCACCTTGGTCAAATTTAAGGAGGTATGTATGCTAATGATTCTCGACCCGAATCAATAATAAAAAGGGTTTTTTTTTTCTTATTTTCGGAAATTGGTACGTGCAAACCACCCGTATTAAAACGCAGCCAGTGTTACTGACACGAATAAACGCACACAGTAACATGTCGCGAGTTAGATTTTGTTTATTATACTTTCATGATATTCTGAAATCCTGTGAAATGTAAACAATTTAGAATAGCAGCTTTATTCATTACTAGCTGACCCGCGCAACTTCGTCTGCGAATGAGGGTTAGTTTTTTTATATAAAAAGCATCCTATGTTACTTCTAATACCTTCAAGAATATGTGTACAACGTTTCATGACGATCGGTTGAGAAGATTTCGCGTGAAAGCGTAACAAACAAACTTACATTCACATTTATAATATGATATATAATATATATATATATATATATATATAGGATTGACCGGGTTTTTTAAGTTTCATTGATTATTTATGTCTTTTGTGACAAGCTCCTAAATTTTGACTATGATGCAACTGCAAATTGTATTAAAAAAAGTTTGCATACTTACAGAAATAGTTTTCATCCTTCCAGATATATCCAACTCAGGTAATGAGTCGTACCATAGTGAGAGGCTTCGTTTAACGAGCAGTGTGAAACTGGTTGGTTGTAACAACTTCCGCTCGTGTGTCGCACTGTAATCATTTCCCAGCTTCAAACATGAAACCTTCATGTTCTCTAGCTCAAGTGTCAACTCATCTACTGTCACCTGCGTGCTTACATCCTATAGAAAAAAAAAGAAAGAGTTAAGTCATCAATTCAACATTATCTTTCTGCCCTTGGGCTTTGTATCATGTTAGACTAGTGCGGCGCAGCCCGGTTCTATCTGCCATTCTACAGGGAGATTGGTAATTGGGTGCATTCCTGGATGATACTAGACCTAATTTGGAACAATTTGGCGATAACTTGGGTACAAACTGAGTTTTCTTGTAGAAATAAAACTTTATAATTTTTTCAATGTATGTGAACTTCGGATTGTAGAAAATCTGTGCCGTTCAGGGTTTTAAACAGATACTTTTTTGATAACTCACGAAAGTATTAAACCTTCGAAATCCAATTTTATCTTTGGAAATTAAACGCCGCAAAGTTCAAGATCTGTTCCCTTTTATTCGAAGTGGTTTTCTCAAAATGAATGTATGACACTTGTCGTATCATCACAGTCCATCCATAAAGATTCATATTCAACATTTAGGGGCTGCATATACGAAGCAACTTCAGTGACGCAAGTGCAACTTTTTAAAGGGTTTGCACTAATGCTACCATTACCTAATTCCAGCATCGCAGTTTCTTGAAATTACATGAAAAATGGGAGCTGCGTCTGCGCAGCGCCGAACATTATATCTGCTTTAATCACACAATGATAAAAAAAACATTTCAGGATTCCATACTTACAATAACACTCAGTTCCACAAACTTATTATTCAAGGTCATACGACCCAAATCCACGAGCACAGCGTTATGGCTTTTGGAGTTCTCCGGTATTATGATGATGGGTGCAGCTAGTCGCACTTTAAGTGCTAACTTGGTGGAGTTAGTGTACGCGCTTTGAACGTTGGCACGGGCCGCGTCTGCCGCTTGAGAAGACGCGTCTATGATCGCTTGTTGAGCTGTTTGGAAGTTGTTCAGGAATTCCTGTTGAATGAAAGTTTTATGTTATTATTCCAGGAAAAAAATGAGTTTTAGTGTATTTTTATTTAAATAGTTTTATTTTATGCTGCCAGTACACTTTTAAGGCACGCGCCTGTTTGTAAGGAATATTGATGAATTATCGCAATATCGCAGGACTCACGCCTGTGTGTAGTGACTAGTGTTTAAGTATTCAACATTAAACTAAGGGTATTCAGAGTTTATCTGTGAATATTAGAAGCTATCATTCCAAATTACAAATGCAAAGGTCTGTCAAAAATGTTTTCCAATCGAAATTTGCAAGCACCCAAAACAATTTGAAAAAACCCAGCTTTGGTTTGGGTGTATGAAGAACAGGGTGTAAAGCTGTTATCCTTCATAGAAATGGGAGGATTCTTCGACCAAACGAGTGTTATGTCTAGTGGGCCACTACCCGACAGTTGCTGTCGGGTTCTAGTACATAGTCTTAGGTCGCGGATAACTCTGCTTGCGTGATGTAGAACTCTTTGTGGTGGAGCTACAATGGCAAGTACATACGTTAATATGATACTTTTTGAGAATTAAAAAAAAAAGTTTCTAGGAACTCGGTAGATGGCGTTGAACTGACTACGTTACTAGGTGCCAAAACCAAAACGCTTGAAGAACACACGTCACATAATATGCTCGTTGACTGACACTTTCGTTTGCATAAGCTTCCAAATATAACCATTATGTCCAAGTGAAATTATGTGACGTTCAGTTCCTTGCAGTACCATACAGAGATCAGCGCAATCTATCCAGCGCTTATTCAAATCGTCTTAAAAAATTACTTACCAACATAGAAGTGACGAACCAGTTGAGGAAGATGATCCGCAGACAGTTTACTTGACAGTCTATGGACATGTTAACGTTACTAACATTCGGATATTGTTCTAAGTTGTACATCACTATTTGTACGTTCACTACGTCACCGCCGAGCACTTTCAGTATCTGGAGATTAATGGTAAGTTTTATGTGAAAAAAAAAACAAAGAAAGATAAATATTCCACAATGTTGAGTTGACAAAGGTACCAAAAGATTGCCTACTATTACAATAACATAACATGGTATCAGAGGTTTACCTAAAATAGTACCACATTTCATCATCTGCCTAGCTAAAATGGCTAGGTAGGCAGATGATGAAATGTGGTGCATCTGGCCGGACTAGAAGCCGACCCCAATTATTTATTTATTTATTTATTTAACAATTTATGTACACACTAAATATAGAGAAGAAGAAAGGAACAGAAAATAGTACAAAGGTGATGCTTATTTCTAAAGAAATCTCTTCCAGCATACCTGCGAAAGGAGATACTAAAAAAAGAGATGTAGACATAGTGTGTAAAAGAAGGAGAGAAAATGGAATACATACAGCATAAAACAACTTAAATAAAAAAATAAAATTAATAATTAATATTAAATTATTAAAAATTCAATTCCATTCCATTTTTTTTTATTTCTTCTTCTTCTTATTTTTATTATTAAATTATTAATTATTTTTTTTAAATTATTATTATTAATTATTTAATTTAATTAATTATGTTGGGGTCGGCTTCCAGTCCGGCCAGATGCAGCTAAACATCAGTACCTATTTAACAGGAAGTTTGTTTGCATTACAATAATTATTTTGATGTAATAATATTTAATTGACGTAAATAAATTGACGAGTGATAAGATTTTTAGCGTGCATTAGAAATTAGTCTTATAATAATACCAGCCTAAACCAGCAGGGCGAGGGATTGTTGTACTCGTGCCTACACACTATTGCGCAACAAATATATTCGTAACTTACCTCTTTATGAACGGTGAAAGGATTCAAATCTTCCACATTGATAGACGCAATGGCGCAGTCGACTTGTGTGTAAGAGGCTTTAAGCACCAGACCGGCAGTAGCACCCTGAAGCTGCACCAGCGATAAAGGACGGACATCCGTCGCAAAAACTATCCCTATTGCCCCAATTTTACAGTTCACTTTCATTTGTATACTCTCCACTTGCCTCCGTTGAGCCGATGTCCTCGACACACTCGCTGTGAATTTGTGAATTAAAAATTACCTTTTTTTTTTAATGTACTGTTTTATGTAAAGCACACAATTATCACGGAATGTATGAAATGGCGGCAGATTAGGGTAACAATCTGCGACTTAAACTTAAGGGGAAGATTTATAAAACAATGGTTATAGACCTGCGGTCTTATATGAATCAGAATGTTGGGCCACAAAAGGGATGAATTAAAGGCATATGCATGTGGCAGAGATGAGAATGCTAGGGGGGATTTATGGTGTTACGCGAAAGGATAAAATAAGAAATGAGTAAGTACATAAGAGGAAGTCTAAAAGTGGCGCCGGTGACTGAAAGTTCGTGTGGTAATTGGTTGTCGTGGTATAGCATGTGATGCGAAGAAATGGAGAAAATGTCTTGAGAAATGTTTTGAGTATGAATGTGGAAGGGTATAAAAAAAAGGGTAAAGAAAGACCTAAGAAACGATGGATGGACGGAGTGAAGCTTGATATGGTGCGAAAGGAGGTGTCTGATGATAAGTGTGACAAAAGAAGACATGCTGCGCCCCAAATGAATTGGAACAAGGACAAGAAGATGATTATGATTTTATTCTGTTGGTACAGTCACGTCTAATAATATGTATACACTTTCCTTAATATTATAGCAATTTTCGCGAGAAATAACGGTTGTAACTAGGAAATTGGATCTTTTTCATAAAATATGAGATTTTAATCAGTACATTAGGAAAAACACAATTTAAAAAAATATTAAGTGTTTACATATTATTAGACGTGACTGTAAAAACACTTGTTAGTTTAACTTACCTTTGGACTTGCTAGTGATGAACTCCTCGTCTTCTACGATAGTTTCCAATGGGCCAGCATTGGCTGCACGGTCCACTGTACTCTGGATAGCTTGCATTCGTGTCTGAAATATAGGCGGGAATGTTAGTGACAAATGAATAGGTTTTAGTATAGAAAACGGTTAGAATATTACACCTTTTTATTGCGAACTAACGATCACAGTAACCGTTGGTGCGCAATATGGAATACACTCGCTGAGCGCGGGATGGAATACCTCACTTTTATTCAAAATCAAAATCAAAATCAAAATATTTTATTTCACATAGGCCTGGATGGGCACTTATAAAACGTCGAAAAAGGTGCACGGTTCGCGTTGGTCGATTCCATGGAGAAGAACCGGCAAGAAACTCCATGGTTACTCTTTTCAAATCATTTGGTATTACAATATTATTATGTTTCATTACAGCATTAGTACTAAAGTATGGGGGGACAGCGTAGGCCCGACAAAAGGTCGTTGCTTGCTATACAAAAAATGTAAAACAAAAGGAATATTTAACAAAAGTTAAACAGCATCCGGGAATCTAAAAGGCCTTCAATGTTCACTCATTCACAAATAATAGGTAAAAAAGCATCTATACAAAGGTAAGTAAATAAAAAAATAAAAAGAATATTTAATTAAAGAACTAAATTAAACAAGTGACACAAATATTGTCATCAGTGCTGTAACTATTCTGAGCAAAATATGAGAAAAAATGATTTGAAAACTACTGTAATAATCTGAATCAAAAGAAAAAGAATAATGAGATTGAGAATAGTTAGAGACATCCACAAATCTGTGCCGTTTATGAGCTACCAGGGAAGCCGCATGCGCAGAAGGAATCATAGCCAAACTTCTTTGTCATCAACGTAGTCCTTGATTTTGTAATATGCTTTTTTCATAAGGACACGTTTAATATAGTTCTTGAACTTTCCATCGGTCAGTTCTAGAACTGACTTTGGCAACTTGTTATAAAAGCGTATACTGTTTATAATAAAAGACTTGCTAGTTTTTGTTAATCTGAATTTAGGTATTACAATTTCATGTTTACTGCGTGTATTTTTATTGTGGAAGTCGCTTCTAATTTTGAAAAGCCCTCGATTTTTACGGACATATAAAATACATTCAAAGATATAAAGTGAAGGCAGAGTTAGTATATCGATCTCTTTGAATTTTTCTCTGAGTGACTCGCGAGGACCCATTTTATAAATCGCGCGGACTGCCCTTTTTTGTAGTATAAAAATGGAGTCAACGTCTGCTGCTGATCCCCACAGCAGGATGCCGTAAGACATAATACTGTGGAAATAAGCATAGTAAACTAACCTAGCTGTGGCTACATCCGTTAACTGCCTTATTTTCCTAACTGCATATGCAGCTGAGCTTAAGACGCTGACAACCGTTAGCGAGCTGTGATGTTTCGGTATTTTAAGCCACGCCCACTATTTCTCCGGTATCTTAGCGCCATTCTTAAAGGGCGGCGATACAGTGAACCAACAAGGAAGAAAGAAAGGACGTGGTCAATAATGATTAACAATAAACCAATAGATGGCGCTGTTATACATTTATTGTTCTGTATGAAGAGCTAAAAACAAATTAGATAAGGCGAGTTAAAATGAATGTATTTTTTATTTAATTTAAGATACTTTATTTAGACTGAATTTAAAACCAATAAAATGAAAAGGAAAATAAAAACATAAACTGCCGACCTTACAGGCGTATTTGGACGTGTATTCTCGGTCGTCCCTTCGAAAAATAATAATATAATGCTGCCGAATTAAAATGGTTGTCTGTGCCATACATAGGTAAACCCTGGAAGGTACCGTCTCTCCGAGAAATACCGTCTTGTACCCTCAGGGTTGACTCCATTGTGGGTTAACTTATAATGTTGGACTTACTATGTGTGCAAATGTGCATCAAATTCTAACCCACAGTTACAGACTAATTCAACAAGATTGAATACTACGTTACACTATTGCCTGCACTTATTTTTTGTGTATCTTATTTCTATATAATCTTATTCACTAAATAATTAATTAAAAAGATATCATCATCATCATCATCTCAGCCGAAAGACGCCCACTGCTGAACATAGGCCTCCCCCAAGTGTCGCCACATTGACCGGTCCTTTGCGACTCGCATCTTCTGGATTCCTGCAACCTTCATCAGGTCATCTGTCCACCTAGTGGGAGGTCTTCCAACGCATCGTCTTCCGGTTCGCGGTCGCCACTCCAGAACTTTTCAGCCCCAACGACCATCCGTTCTGCGAGCAATGTGCGCTGCCCACTGCCACTTAAGTTTAGCAATTCTTCGGGCTACGTCGGTGACCTTGGTTCTCTTGCGGATGTCTTCATTTCTGATTCGATCACGCAAGAAAACTCCGAGCATAGCCCTCTCCATTGCCCTTTGAGTGACTTTAAGCCTTTTGATAAGGCCCATTGTGAGCGACCACGTTTCGGTCCCGTAGGTAATCACTGGCAACACATACTGGTCTGGGTGACTTTCGTCTTGAGACACCAGTACCTCCATGTGCCATTCGTGCAGGGCGAGCGAGTACTATCGCCTCCAGATCCGGCGGCAATACGGCAAGCAGGCCCGCCGCCTCGCGGGCGGTACCCATGGACCATCTTTACGGCTACCACTTTTTGGAGTGCGTCCAGGTAATGGGCGGCTCGCCCCCTTTAGGAACACGCCCACACTGGGGCCCCGTAAAGGGCCATGGACCGCACGACCCCCGCGTAGATCCTGCGGCAGGAGGCGTTTGTCCCCCCAAGGTTGGGCGGGAGCCGCCTTAAGGCAGCCCCGGTCCGTTCCAGCCTGGGGGCCAAACGTCGGAAATGCTCCACGAAGGTCCACCGGCTGTCGAAGACAAGTCCTAGGTACTTCAACATCGACTCGACGCCGATGGATACCCCTCCTGCCTCCCGCAAGGGCCGAAGCCTTCCGGGGTCGCGGGCTTGTTCGAAAGAGATACCGCGGCCCCGGAACATAAAGGGCGAGGAAGGAACATGGATGGGTTCCCAGAGTGGGAGAATTCATTTGATGATTTCCCGTCCTAAAAAAAAAGGCCTTAAAATCAGGTCCAAGTAACGTGAGCAGTAACTTAATTGTAAACATGGAATGCTAAGCGCATACAAAAGAGCTTTTTATTAATTTTTCACAAGACCTAACAACGATGTAATTACAAAATAAAACTAATTCACGCGTAAATATTTTTTATGTTTCCTTTTTTAAATCATGATGCCTCGTATAAGAAAAGGTCGTCAAGTGAATGTGCTACTTTTTTCAAGTTCGCGTTTCAGCTAATATCTATGATTCTGTGGGACAGATTTTTTCAGTTCCATAGAAAAAAAATATGCATTTGAACCCGTCTTTCAAATGAGCTATGTAGTAAATCTGGGGGCAGATCTTGTCCTTTTTTTAAAAAAATTGGTCCACTTTGGTCATTCTCCTTTATGATAACGATAAAAAATAAATAATAAATAATTTAAACTTGGCAAAACTTTATTTGCGGAAGTCGGTGTTTCTTGTTTTGTCTTTTTTTAAGTTTCTATTTTTAACTTTTTGGTTGTGGTACTCCATTACATTATACTAACAATACATAGACAAACGACCGCAACAATCGCAGTTGATGTGCTGTCATTTTTTGAAGAGTTCCGTTGTCTATCCCCGAAACTCATCATCAGATCTTTATGCAATTTATAAGGAACCACTTCGAAAGAAAACCATTTCGAACTAATCAAGAATTTTGCAAATCCGTCTATACATGACGGAGTTATGCTGGAACATAGGTACATAAAAAAACAAACAAACATCCGAATTGATAACCTCCTCCTTTTTTAAGTCGGTTAAAAATACCAAAGCTCTCACGATGATTTTTATAGTGTGGGTAAGAAACAATGGACAAAGCTACGAGTATTTTCCTATAGTCCAGGTCTAAGATAGTCATAGGTCTATGTAAATTTGAAAGTTTATCACAGGACTTATTTGTCACTTTCTTTTTATGATTAAAGTTATTACACACTTACTGGTGAAAAACAATTTCCGAAGCTTCACCTGCTTCTGAACTGTGCACCAAACGTCTCTTTTCACTGTAAAGATCTTTTAAAAATTAAGTAAAGAGATTTTATAAATTATTCTAAAATATTAAAAATAAATTTAAAAAAAGCAATGTAAGTTTCCCAAAAATAAGTAAATAAAAGAATTCAGGTCAATTTCCTAAACCTGAACTTGGATTCGAACTTGAGACTCGTGTTTCGGATGCAATGCAAGTACCACTGGACTAACTGGGCGTTACGTAAGTCGACGAATTTACGTTATGGGTGGTACAAAATCGGTGGTTGGTGGCCTTCACAGTACCTATTTAGTTATAATTTCATTTATGTTCGTACCCGTTTTGTCAATATTACAACAATATAAAAATGTACTAGTTTACTTTACTACTTCCATGAGATATTTTTGTTTGTTAGTATGGTAGCGCTTTTTTGATGGCCTCCGGCATTTTTGTTTATTTCCCATTTTGCACAGTAAATATTTTCACAGCTTAGAACTATAATTATGTTAAAACTTATGTCCTTTAGAAATGTCTTTACGTGCCAATCTTTTTACAACTTAGTGTAGGTAGTTTTAGGAACAAAATAAAATTAATGTATGTTTGAAGTTATCAAACATCTAAATATGAAACGAATAGCGGGGCAGAGCGACATGCGACATGCGTCCGTCTAGCTGCGCGTCTATGCGATCACTGTCGGATTGTATACGTAAGAAAGAGAAGCGTGATGACGGGACGTTCGTAACTTTTTACAAACAAAACAATAAATTGATTACTTTAAAATTAGTTAAGTAGTCAAAAATAAAAAGCAACCAAGTTCTGTATTTAAATATAATACGTTATTGTTATAAATTTTACCAACGTACGTTGATACGTTATACAGATATTTTTGTTGGAAGATCATTTTAAGAGGTTAGTTTACAATTTTTTTGTATCGAGAAAACTTTTCACAAACGTGTTTTGAATACAACAGGGTTCTCAGAAATATGTTCAAGATTAACATATTTTTTTTTCGCCGTCACAAACTGTATAGATTTGGCAAAAAAATTGTTTGAGACAAGCCTTTTTAGCTGTTGTCAGCGTCTTAACCTACCTGAAAGAGTTCTAATGTGCGCGCCCCACTGTAATTTTGAATCTATAGTAATCCCTAAGAATACCGTTTCCGCTATAACATCAAGTTTATTGCCGTCAAGATTTAAATTAAGATCACGTTGTGGTACATTTGGTAAGGAGAATCTTAAACACTTAGTTTTGCTTGCATTCAATAAAAGATTATTAGCAGCGAACCATTTTGAGAGAACGGTTAGACTTTCGTTAACATGTTGGACAAGCGTATCCTTTCTATTTATTTTAAAAATTAGCGAGGTGTCATCAGCAAATAAAATTATATCTGATAATTTGGCCATCATGTAAGGGAGATCATTAATGTACACAAGAAATAGGAAAGGACCGAGAATTGAACCTTGGGGCACGCCTATCTTGACTAGAGACCCGGAGGACGTCGCCCCATTTACATTTACTTTTTGCTGCCTGTTTGATAGATAAGAAAGAACCAGATCAGCAGCTTGACCACGAATTCCGTAGTGGTGTAATTTACACATCAGTGTGTTGTGGTCCACGCAGTCAAACGCTTTAGAGAGATCACAGAAAATGCCAATGGCATCTTGGGACTTCTCCCAGGATTCCAAAATGTGAGTGATAAGTTTAACTCCCGCGTCCGTTGTCGATCTGCCCTTCGTGAATCCAAACTGCTGACTGTGCAAAATCCCATTTGAGTTAAAGTGAGATAACATCTGGTCCAGCATGATTTTTTCATATATTTTACTCAACGCTGGAAGCACAGATATAGGTCTATAATTAGAGGGATCACTCTTACAACCAGATTTGAAAATTGGTACTACTTTACTAAGTTTCATTAGATCAGGGAATTTACCGCTATCCAAACATTGATTGAATATGCCTGTTAGGATAGGGGCAATTGATTCGATAATATCTCCAAGAACCTTGACGGATATGCCCCATAAGTCTTCAGTATTCTTTACGTTGAGACTTTTGAACGCGTTTATAATAGTAGCAATACATATTGGTTTAAATTTAAAGTTTGGTATATCCGCAGTAAAATTTTCTTTAAGCAAATCTTCAGCTAATGTAGATGAAGAAGGGAGAGATTTTGTAACTTCTAGCGGAATATTAGTGAAGAAACTTTCTAGTGTCTCGGCTACTTCTAGCTTGTCAGAAATGGTCTGATTATCTATTTTCAAGGACAATTCGGTCTGATCACGTTGTTGTGACTTTCCAGTTTCTTTGTTAATGACCTGCCACACTGTTTTTATTTTATTATTAGAAATACCAATTTTGTTAATTATTATCTGTGATTTTGCTTGAGCGCAGACACTTTTGAATATTTTCGAATAATTTCTAACATAAGTATGAAAAACTTGATCTGAGGTTAGAGATTTTTCGTGATATAAATTGTATAAATTATCTCTGCTTTTTCTTATTCCCGCGGTAGCCCATTCACTAAATTTTGATTTAGAATTGACTTTAACTGTTTTCAAAGGACATGTTTTATTGAATTCTTGGCAAACTGTAGAAAATAATGTGCCATAGTTTAAATTGGGGTCTTTTGAATCAAAACTAGCGTTTGAAAGGTTACTTAGAACATTATTATTAAAAGATTTTAATTTATTTTTATTAAGAGGTCTTATTCTAATAGTTTTAGCTAAGTGCAACTTTTTGTCCAAATCAAAAGATACAAGTTGACCAGTATGGTCTGACCTAACGCCACTAATTAAGAACGAATTTTTAACGTTACAATTAGTAAATACATTATCTATGCAGGAAGCTGAAGTTGCCGTTATTCTAGTTGCTTCATTAAATAAATATTTTAAATTGAATGATTTAAACAATGAGATGAGCTTACATTTTTCGGGAGAATCGACTAGCAGATCAATATTTAAGTCACCACAAACAAAAACTAATTTATTATCCCTGAAAAGTTTACTTAATATTTCTTCCATTGTGATTAAAAACAATGACAAGTTAGATGCTGGTGGTCTATAGACACATAAGAAAGTATGGCCTTCAACCTCTGCACATGCTACCTCACATAAGCGATCAACAGAGTAAGCAGTGATATCCTTCCTTTCCTTATGTCTGAGAGAACTGTTACAAAGTATCAGGGTACCACCACCCACTGTGGATCAGTATTAATTACCGCACATTATTTAAGGAAATAAAATGGATACGAATGAACGGTTTGCTTAAACATTATGTTTATGAATCAACATCTCAGTACTAATTTCCTAGCATTAAAAAAAAATACGCTTAGTTTTACACGCTAATCTCTGAAACCATCCATCCATTTTCAATGAAACTTTGTGAATATGGTTGATTCCAGCTTTAAAGATATGATAGTTTTAGACCTCATAAAATAATGAAATGTGCATACCTGATATTCATTAGCGATAACAAGAATCTCTTTCAAGCCCTCAAGATGAAGTAGAACCCTTAAATCAGTGAAGTCCAACTCAATCATCTGTTCAACTGATCCAAAGATGCCTCGGAAATCGGGACATTTTTTGTCAACCTGCAAAGTATAAAATGTTTTAAATAGAGTTAAGTTGTGTTACGATTACGCACTGTACATAATTATATCCTTGTATCTTATTACCAGTCATACACGTAGAAATTGGCCACAAATTTTTGGACAAAACTTTGTGGCCCAATTTTTTTCAACGTTTAGGCCCGCGAGCTTCAAGTCAATTTAGTTCACGACCATTTATAAAAAACTTCACAACTCAATTTATTTCACACTCACCAATGTTATGAAATATGTTTGATGTTAAACGTACTTATAACATCGCCTCGAATATTAAAAGACAAAACGACGTTTTTAATTCGTTACCATTTTTAGTGCAATGTTTTATTTTATTACGTTTTTTTTATATTTAACTAGCTGACGCTTGCGGCTTCGCGCACGTAATAATTATATACTAAAACCTTCATCGATAACCACACTATCCATTGGTGAAAACAATATGAAAATCGGTGAAGTATTTTTTGAGCTTATTGTGAACAGACAGATAGACGCTGCGGAGGACTTTTTTATAATATGCAATGAAATACATTCACTATTGAAAAATTTGAAAAAAATAACACTACTCACATTTCTATAAGTAACAGTAAACAAATATTTGTATGCGCCGGTAGCTTGATCGGTAGTAGTAGCAGTAGTAGTTGAAGGTAAAATGTTATCAACTGTGATATCAGGTGTCTCAATTATGTTCAGGGCCACGGGTACGCGGACCCTATGATGTTGTAGTTTCACGGCTCCTAAGCGAACGACCGTTTCGAGAGTAAACGTCTTTTGCACAGCCGTGAATTCTAACAGTGTTAGAGAAAACACGAGGAATTTGTCGTACTTTTCATGTGTGTGTGTTTTACGGTTGACACTGAGGACGAGTTCTGTAAAAGAAAATTTAATGTTTAGTATATTTCTCTCCCAATCTGTTCTTCTACCCTTGGTCAAGTAATACTGAGTGTAGATCTGTCCCAAATCTCTCCATTTTTGGCGGTTTTGTATCATATATGGCTATCCAGATTTTGAGAGTTCAAAATGAGTTCAAAATCAAAATATTTTATTTCACATAGGCCTAGATGGGCACTTTTAAAACATCGAAAAAGGTGCACGGCATCAGAAAGAATATAAAAATAAATATTATTAAACTGTGAGCATTTTTAATGCTATTTTTAAAGGTGTACACTGAAATCGCATAGATGGTTTATACAATCAACGCGGCACGGAACGTTATAAACCCACTTTTTTAGTGATTGACAGACAACTTTATTATTTTGACATTCACTTTTTCTGTTTATTTTGGTTTTCGTATGTGCAGTTTTTTGCATTTATTCCGGTTAGACAATGCGTAGCTAATTTAACCACGTATCTAGAGGTTTTTTTATTTTATTTTATTAGCCTGTATTGTCCCACTACTAGGCAAAGGCCTCCCCCATAGTCTTCCACTCCTCTCTACGTGCGGCTCTCTCAGGCCAATCTATCGCAAACGCTTCCACATCAGCGATTCCCGTTTTTTTATCTAGAGGTTATAAGGAAGAAATCAATGTAAGTTTCATTATTAAATGCTACAAATTACGTGGGTGGCCTAATCCTCGAACAAAAAAAAAGTCTCCTTTAAGAGTGCATTTTGAAAGTAGGCAACATTGCAAACGTCCGCCAAATATACAACCTTAGTTTTTGTTTATACTAAACCCGAAAAGGGGTCATTGTACTCATCATTTTGAACAACTTTTTCTATGGGACGAACCCTGAAATCGCGAAAAAAAAATCAGCTGTTCCCTACATTTATGTTCGCATAACTCGTCAAAATGTAGGGAACAGCTAATTTTTTTTTCGCGATTTCAAGGTTCGTCCCATAGAAAAAGTTGTTCAAAATTATGAGTACAATGACCCCTTTTCGGGTTTAGTATAAACAAAAACTAAGGTTGTATAAAAAAAATCACATTATTACTAAATTTTTGTTACATCGGACCTACTAGAACATTCGAGAAAGCACGTGATTACAGTGTGTGTACGTTGGAATTTCGAGTGCATTCCGTTATTATTACTTTTAAAGTTAGGTAGGTACAAATTCGCGACCTATTTATAAAAATACATTAGAATTTCGACTTATTTGTTTGTTTTGTACAAGTAGCTTATACCTACCACTTGTATTACCTACCTACTATTCTTTTGTTAGTGTTTTTTATGACTCCTAGAATATTCGTGGTTATTCTGGTGTGTCTGTTGGCGAGTATAAATAAACCGTTCAGGCCCGCGACCGTCAGTCTTGTTTTGGCTACACAACGAAGCGATTCGAAGTAAACTAGAGCTGCGATATCTAAGCGAATAGTGATCAGTAGTGTATTTGTGATTAAGTTTAAATTGTATTGTTATTAATAAATAAAGTTATTGTGTTGTTTAATCGGTAGTAATTAATTTATCTCATACCCAGCTCGTAACATTATAATGGAATGTCGCTCTGTGTTACTAAAATATTGATTACTAGCGGACGTCACGCGGTTTCACCCGCGTAATTCCCGTTCCCGTGGGAGTACGGGGATAAAATATATCCTATGTTACTCGTGGATAATGTAGCTTTCGAATGGTGAAAGAATTTTTAAAAACGGTCCAGTAGTTTTTAAGCCTATTCATTACAACCAAACAAACAAACAAACAAACAAAGTTTTCCTCTTTATAATATTAGTGTAGATTAATTGTAACTACTGTTATAGTTGCACCTATATATTTAGTCGTATGTTACATAGTGTTATTATTGCAACACTTAGACAATATTTTAGTGCAACACAGATAAATATTTCATAATTTAATTAATTAACACTAGCTTCTGCCAGCGGCTTCGCCCGCGTGAAGTTTGAAATTATCCCACGGGATCTTATTACCGGGATAAAAAGTATCCTATGTGTTAATCCAGGTAATAAACTATCTGTGTGCTAAATTTGATCCAAATCCGTTCAGTAGTTTTTGCGTGAAAGAGTAACAAACATACATCCTCACAAACTTTCGCATTTATAATATTAGTAGGAAGGATTGATAAGAGCCATCTCAGAGGCCCATGAGCGGCATTAAAAATACTGACGCCAGGTTAGGCACTAACCACAAGGGTAAAGAAGAAGAAATAGTAATTGATCAAAAAGCGAATTTTTGACATATATTTGCGATTTTGCCAGCTTTCAAAATGCACTCTTTTTTTTAGGATGGGAAATCATCAAATAACTTCTCCCACTCTGGGCGGAGCGGGAGGGAGTGTCAGACTTTTACTGACTAAAACCCATCCTTACTACCACCTGACGCTGATTTTCAGCTGCAGCCCACTACAGCGCCAACGAACTCACAAAGTTTTTCTTCATGTATAAGTATAGCATAGCAAAACCACGTCCCGCTTACCTTTCATAATGAAGAAGGCTTCAACTTCAGTCAGCTGAACAGTCTGCTCGTCTTTCTTTTTCTTTTTAGCAGCGCGTGCGGTCTCCCGTTTTTGTTTTTCCATTGGATCTAAATATTTTAGTAACGACAAACTCGATCCCTTTGATTCACTCGGCTAAAAAAATACTCAGCTGAATATAAAGACGTCAGATTTTTCAATAAATAAACTAAATGTTTATTAAACAAGACTCGACGGCTCGACTCGTTCGCGTGCGCATCAGAAGTTACGTTCTCCGTGTGTAATATTCACAAACAAATAAATAGTGTACATGTAAAAGCAAAAGTCGTATCAGTGTGAAGCTCAACAAAAGATCTGTGTTCTGTGATAGTGAAAATCAAAATCGGACTCATACTACCGAAGATATCACAATATTAAGCGAAACAAAAATCAGTAAACACTGATCAGCTGCTTGCCACGGGTGAGTCACCGCATGCGCCGACCGGTCCACCCGGCACACTATATTGCTGTCGCCACCGTTTCTATGCGTGCGCACTATTGCTAAGCTGCTCGCACACGTATCACGCACCTCCACGCACTCCACGCATGTACGGCTCGCCGCAATAGCTAACTGAGTCACCCACCTTTGTCTACGAACGAGCGCTTTATCTTGCTATCTTTTTAAAACAAGACGTGTCTAGAGTAAATCAACGTATCATCACGCCTTGTGTTTCCCAAAGGGTGCGACAGAGGTGTATATAATATGTATCATTGACGAATAACTAATTAAAAATCGTGGAATCGATGGACTACAACAATACAAAATTATAAGCAAATTAAAGTGAGCGACACGGAGAACAAAATTAAATAGACGAAAATATTAAAGGGGTTACAAGAATAACAATGGATAGTGCGAACAGAAATATCACACTCCGGAGACACAAGTCCATGAACACATTAAACAATAATTCAATCGATTCTACATTATCTGAAGACATGTTAGGCAGAAGTTTAGACCTGTCATCCAACGTACAAAACTATTGCACAGAAGAAATGAGAACAGAGATACAACATCTAAAATCAAGTCTGGAAAGCACACAAAATGAACTGGACAATATCATTCTCGAAAATTCTGAATTAAAAAAACAAATAAATAACCTGACTCATGAAATGACCATACTTAAACAGTTATGTTCTAGTCCACTCTCGTCACTAAGAAAAAACATGTCATCCAGTTCTTCAAAAAGTGCAAGGCGGCGACTTGCTGATAGTTTTTCCAACAGTTCTCATAGTCCGACAACATTGACACTAACAAAAAGCGACGACTCTCTGACGAAGACATTATATAAAATAAAACCTAAGTCAAAGGAGGAAACGGGACATACCACGCAACCCGGAGTAGAAACAGTAAGAATTTCCGATCCTAAACTAAACTCATCATCTCAACCCATACATCAGGTATCGCTGCAAACGCAATCAGAAGCACCCATTGAATCTCAGCCTAAGCCAATATCTATTAGAATACAGCAAATGACTAAAAAAAGAGCATTTATCCTTGGTAGTAGTCAATGCATAGGATTGGCACAAAATCTTATAGAATCAAGACAAGACAACCGTTACAACAGATATCAATTTATATCAATAGTAAAACCTAACGCTAATATTGAGGAAATACTAAATAGCGCAAAAATGTTTGAAATAACTCCCGAAGACCGTATTATACTTTGTGTTGGCGAACATGATGCTGACCCGTTTAAAATTATGACTGATCTATGTGTATTTTTGAAATGTATAAAATGTCCTAGTTTAGTGCTAAAAGTGCTTAAAACTGATCACTTAAATGAACACAAACTAAATCATACTTTAAGACTACTTAGTAAACAATCAAATTACTGTACATTCGTAGACTACAATGATAAATTGAACGTTTTCAATGCTTATGGATTATGTGGCAAGATCAATTCAATTCTAGATCAGATTGACTACGATTCAACATTTTTACAGTTTTATAAAAACGCTGAACATGCTAAGCGATTATTATACCTCAAAAAATATCCCCCTGCTCCATTTTATAATCCACTAGCACAAAGACGCCTTACGGAATCGAAACCGATTCTAAAAGACTCTAGTACTCAAACAGATGCTGCTCTCGTCGAGGAAGTCATACCTGGCACCTCTAACGACAATCTCATAAGCCCCGGGGCCCAAAGTAGCCTCTGTGCCACGGGTACACAGACGTTTTTTCAAGACTAATTTTTTTAGAGTAGTTCATCAAAACATAGCTGGATTACTAAGCAAAATTCATTTGATAGAGGTACATTTATCGGAGCTTTCGGATGTTAAAATGTGCCCTGACATTATTTGTCTGTCTGAAACGTTCATAGAACGAGGTAACGAAAGTCTCATAAAAATATCTGGTTATAGTTTGGCAACCTCCTACTGTAGGTCAAAGAAACAAAAGCGTGGGGGAGTATGTATTCTCGTAAAAAAGGGTACTACATTCAAGGAAATGTCATTTCTAAATCAGCATTGTATTGACAATATCTTTGAGTGTTGCGGCATTGAGATCTTAGATCAAAATATGTTTATTTTGTGCATTTATAGAACTCCAATCTCTAACTTAAACAAGTTTTTCGAAATACTCGAAACAGTGCTTCAATTCTTATCACGCAAATTTAAGAAAAAGATTGTTATAGCAGGTGACTTGAATATCAACACTCTACAATTAAACAATAAAACTAAGGCTTTAATTGAAATTTGTCAAAATTATGATCTAGTACTCCATATTCAAGAACCAACACGACAAAATTCTTGCATAGATCATCTAATCAGCAACATAAAATCTGCTAAAGGCGAACTTCTATACCTAGGTCTCTCTGATCATAATACTGCACAGTTATTAAGTATACCCGTAAGAGACAAAGAAGTACCCTTGATAGAATATACAACGTTTAAGAGAGACTATAATAAACATAACATTAGTAAATTTAAAGAATGTATGGCCGCGCTATCCTTTTCAGAAGTATTTATGGAATCTGATATTAACGTAGCTTATGATAAGTTCTATGAGTTAATATTTCTATTTTATAAACTATGTTTCCCTATCAGAAAAATAAAGATATCAAACAAGGAGCGACCTCTACAATGGATATCCAAAGGTATTAGAGTAAGCTGCAAGACCAAAAGATCACTACGAAACAAATACTACATTAACAAAACGGTGGAAAATAAATCAATGTTCAAAAATTATTCCAAACTCTTACGGCGTTGCATACATGGGTCTATTAAAAGAACCAATCATCAATTTATCAGTAACGCAAAAAACAAATGCAGGGCAGCATGGCAATTGATAAAGAAAGAGTGCATCGGTACTAAGAGCAAACAACTCATACAAGGGATAAGAAAAAAAGGGAATTTAGTTAATAGCCCGAACAAAATTGCTGAAACATTCAATGACTATTGGATTAATCTTACAAACAACACCCAGAAAAATACTCATGCTGGCCTTAAACAATCTGTAAATGATAGTATTTTCCTAAAACCATATGGATATGAGGAGACACTTAACATTATTTTAGCATTAAACAACACAAACTCTGTAGGTTATGACGAGATAGCTACAAAAATTCTAAAAAGCTGTTCTGCTGAATTAACACCAGTCATAACGCACTTAATAAATCTTTCCTTTGAATCTGGATGTTTTCCTAGCCTACTCAAAAAATCTGTGGTGAAACCTCTCCACAAAAAAGGTGACAAGGAAGATCTGGATAACTATAGACCAATCACTCTTATACCCATAATATCAAAAGTCTTTGAAACTGCCATGCATAAACGCCTTACTCAATTCATCGATAAGCATTCAATCTTAAAGAAAGAACAATACGGTTTTCAAAAGGGAAAATCCACAACATTAGCATGTTTTAACCTAATGCATACAATAATTACTAATTTAGATAAGCGAATTCAGACAACAGGCATCTTTTTTGACATGTCGAAGGCCTTTGATTTTGTATCACACAAATTGCTATTAGACAAGGTAGAAAAGTATGGAATACGGGGCCCTGCACTCCTATGGATAGAAAGCTATTTAAATGACAGATTACAGTGTGTAGAAATCGAAAAAATCGATAGTCAACGAGAACTAAAGTCATACAGATCAAACTATAAACACAATAGGTCTGGTGTGCCCCAAGGGGGTGTGCTTAGTTCCCTATTGTTTTTACTTTATATAAACGACCTTCCTGAGGTTACCGAACACCCCTGTTTTCTATTCGCTGATGATATATCGCTAATAATGACATCGAATAATGCTGACATTAATAAATACACAACTGACATAAATAATACAATTGAATCTATAATAACATGGCTTGACGAAAATAATTTACGTGTAAACCTCACAAAAACTAATTTTATTCAATTTAATACATATGGAAGAGCAAATAATAGTTTAGACATAAATTACAGAGGACTTAAATTAAACGAGGTAAACGAAACAACATTTCTCGGTATCACGATTGATAAAAACTGCAACTGGAAGTCCCACGTCAATAAGGTATGCAACAAAATAAATAAATTCGTGTACGTCCTATACGAACTCTCAAAAACGTCAGCGTTAAAAACCGTGTTAGCCTCATACTACGGGTACGTTGATTCCGTGTTGAGGTACGGTCTTATTGCCTGGGGATACTCAACAGACATCCAGAGAGTGTTCATCGCCCAGAAAAAATGCATCCGCGCCATAGCGGGAATACGCCCATGGGAATCTTGTAAACCCTTTTTCCAAAAGTTCAAGATACTAACCCTTCCATGTCTCTATATCTTTGAATGCGCTAAATTTGTGAAAATGCACCCAGACTTATTTAAAAAAGCTGGTGACATTTTTCCAAAAAGTAATCGGCATAGAAATAGAATAGTTTTGCCCATAATTCCTAGGACAGCATTATACAGCAAGAATAGCTATGCAATGTGTGTTCGCATATTTAATGCTGTACCTGACAGTATTAAAAGCTTACCAGTCAATAAATTTACAAAGTGTCTTAAAGTATGGTTAGGGGAAAAGAATTTCTACTCCGTAAGTGACATATTTAATAAGAGATTGCAAAATTAAGAACGACTATAATTATTTAAACTTTAAGATTAATGTTAGGGAAAATGTATCATATTTTATTAATTGACATTGAAATATGATTTTACCAATAATTATAAGCCTAAATGTTTGCATGTCACATTATTATGACTAAGTATTATGGATCTGGATTATTTATGTTAAGACCGAAATTGTACCAATACTTATAGCAAATAAACTGATTTGATTTGATCTGATTTGATTTGAAGATGAAGATGAAATTTAACTAAGATGAAGCAAAGTGCTAAAAAAAGTAATGTGGAAAATTACTGTTATTCTAAACTAGGCGTAGTTTACTCTCTATTTCTTATAATCAATTTGTGAAATCGAATTAAATAGTTTAATCACATCTACTGTTTGCAAAAGAATTTACCACTTCCGGAGCCGTTTGTAGGACCTTAATTTGAGAAAAATTAAGCTCTGGAGCAGTACCAGTTAGCGTATACGTAAATTTGAAGCAAGTTATCTTTGATAAAGAAAAGAAAAGACATTAAAACCTAGAAATCAATGAATAATTCAAAACAAGGGAACGAAATTATTGTAACGAACATTACACAAACCTTGAGGTTGGATATTTCATCAGATTGAGGCAGCGGCATGCTTACAAATATTTCGCATAATGTTAATAATCTGTTGAAAAAAAAAGGGTTTTATTTTAATAACTTTTATGGAAAATCGAAGAGAGGCAACCAATATATTTTACTAGTGAACGAACTACGCAGTTGTTTTTACATGTACGTGCATTATAAAATCAATTTGTCGTTTGTCCCAAATTTACATATCACTGCTGTAAAGTTATATGTTATATAAATAGGTTTTTGCAAACAAAAAAAGTATAAAGGGTGTAAAACACCTCTTAACGAATACGAAAGGCACTTATTCTACTCGTCATTCTGATCATTTTTATGTTCTACACTATACCTGGGAACCTTCTAGTTACGGAGATATTGGGGGTCAAAGTTGCAAGATTTTGACAAGCTTTTTTATAAATACCACTTTTTATCGCATGATTTTTACTTTAAATATCTCTACGACCCCCTTACTATTTAATCCATCCATCCGCACAATGTTTTGAGTGTGTTACATTGAGTTATACCACAAAACATGATTTATAACCTCAAAAAAAAAAGTTGTTTCCCAGCAATATTTTTTGCGGAAAGTTACTTAGTGTGATTTACAGAATGCTTGGTTAAAGGCTTTGTGATGAGGTGAAATACACCCTGTATATGTAGTATATCAACTATATGGTGTCCACGACACAAGCCTTGCTTAGTGTGGCACTAGATGGCGCTGTGTGTTAATGTGCAGCGATATTTATTTATTATTTATCTGTGGCCCCAACCGTATCGGTCTGACGCCATTGTTTAACTATTGTGTCTAAGTCGCTAACAGTTAACAAAATTATAGGATAATAATATGAATCACGTTGGAATTCTTAAAACGATCACAGTCGCAGTTAATTTATGAATTCCTATTATGATTCTTCTAAATCCGCCATTTTAAGCCCCAGGTAAGATGATGCTCTTAATAAAAATGAAGAACTCACCTATCTTCGGAAGCACTGATGGCAATCTTCTGCAATTCCCCTATAACCCTAATCTTAGGTAAGCGCGGGTCATCCGTGATCAAACACTTATGTATCTGTATAACTAAGTTGGTGGGTTGCAGTAAATGTAGCGGAGTTCCTTCGTCGTTCGTCGACGCTATTGCTGACTCCCAGTCCTCGTCGGGATGGGCTATTACTACCTGTATATCGGAATTTCTGAGATTAGTGAATATTTCACAGTGTCTGCATAGGATATCATGGTTTTGAAGGCCATTCTGAAGGTGGTGTTTTTGGCAATCATTGGAGCAATTACAGTAAAAGTACAGTACTTGTTACAGGAACTGAAGGCACCACAAACTCGTGGCCAAGTTGAACTCAGTGTACTCTGTCAACGACACACTAAGACTCCGTTACCACGATGTCGTGACGACAGATAATGGTGTAGTTTTAAGTGTCGTGGCTTTTGTATTTAAATGGAGGTGTTCACATAATAGGACGACGCGATTACTGTCGTCCACGACTTTTATCAAATAAAACCAACGATAAAATAACTGTCACGACATAGTGGGAACAGGGCCTAAGAAGAAGGACGAAAACCTTCAACATATTACAATACCTGGAAGCACATAACGACATACCTGCATCTCAGTAAGTTCTAGAGCTATCTTATCATAGCTATGGCGCGCTATCTCAGCCAGTATGGCCTCGTCTCCGAGTCCTTCCTTATACAACTTGTGAACGTCGAGCACTTGGGAACGGGCCTCCGATTTCACTTTTATGGCACCGAGTTTTATGAGCACGCATGCAATGTTTCTGTAATTTTTTTATTGAATTTAGCTAGACCTAATTAAATACAATTGCAGAATTATCAGTTGAGCGACAAATACATTTAAAACATAATTCCGTCGTCCTCAAACGAATTAAATGTTTAGGCGATAATCGCATTAAGCGATTTGTGGTGCAAGATCTTAAACCAATTTTAATTCATAATTTTGTTGTACATCACTATTCTAATCAGTAACAATACTGACTGTACAAAATGTTGAAGCTATGAAAATCATTTTTTAGTGGATTGCAAATGTTCATTTGGTCATGATATAAAGGTACATCTATGCCTATCTTCGGGTAATAAGGGCGTAATATTATTTCCCCATAATACTACCAGTTTTGGTGGTAATCAGAAGCCCAGGTCAAAAATAGGTTAGTTACAAAAGTTTATAAGGATTTACTTACTCTTTATAGATGCCATGTTTCGGCACCATAATATATGAGGCAGCGATATCGATGTCAATGTCTATGAACGTATGATTCTGCACTGCATACTGCATTCCTAACGCAGACTTCTCTTTGAGGTCTGATAGTTTGTTTTCAGCTACCGCTTGTAAGCTAAAATTAGAAAACGTTTTTGTTAAATTCCATATAATTCAGTATTCTCTTAATCCACGAAGTACGGACGCTTTTAAACTCTAGGATTGTTTTTACCACATACTGGGTTTTCAACTCTCAGCACTGAGTCGAACGTTAGAAATCCAATAATAGTGCACATTTCCAAAGCGCTAGGGATGCACTTGATTGAATTTCAACGACCGGCTCAGGTTTAATAACGATCGGCTCAGGCTTCACCCATGATACTGAAACATGACGATTATGAAACTGAGATTCTTGAATGGTTGATCATGTTAGCCAAATCTGCTGTTGAGATTGGTTAATTGAATTAGCAACCAATATCGTAACAACATTTATGACAAAAACTCTGTCACCAGAAACTTTGGCTTTAGAGATTCTACTACAGCGTCTTTCTGGCGCAACACAAAAGCTGATCGCAAACGTACTAGCACTACACTAGGTCGGCATCACCACGACCCATGTTCTCAAGGTGATTCCGGTCAGGGGCGATGCCAGGGTGATTTTATGAGTATGCTTTGTAGTATGAAATTACATTAAAAAATGCTTAACGCCTCGAGTTGAGTCGATGCCAACCCCTTTTGTAAGAGGTAAGACGGAGTACATAGCTTCTTACTGACTGTGTCAATTTTCAAAGGGAATCTGGTAGGAATCGGGTTGTTTGGAACCTTCGCCACTGCCGTGCACTGTTTTCCCTCGCGAGTGCGCATTAACCGTAAACCGTCGACACAACCTTTTATGGGTATGATACCCACGGCAAAATGTCAAATAAAACTTATAATTATCAAGACAAGTAAAAATAATAATAAGTAATAATAAACGGGCAAGTTACTTACGTAGATAAAGCTGTAGATTCGGTGGCTGGTTTGAACACATTTACTATTTCTATGACAGTTTGTGCATCGTATACAATTTGTAGAGGACGAGCACGCACTTGCACTCTTTGGTTACACGTGCCATCTGAAAAAGAAGTGAGAAATTTTGAGTTTTTAAATATGTATTATATTATATATTATAGCTAGCCTATATTGTCTCACTGCTGGACAAAGGCCTCCGTCTATTCCTTCCAACAATCACGATTCTATGCTCTTTCTTTCCAACTCCCAAGGAAGACATCCAGTTCGTCCCGCCATCTCTTTCGTGGTCTGCCGCGACCTCGTGTCACTGTTTCAGGGCAGCATTCCTGAGCCTTACAGGCCCACAGTCCAAATATGTATAATAGGTGTAAAACACCTCTTCACGAAGCTGAAAGGTACTTGTTCTCCTCGTCATTGTCCTTTTTTTGTTCTACACCATGCCTGGGAACCTCCTAGTTACGGAGATATTGGTGGTCAAAGTTCCAACTTCTTGTCAACTTTTTTTTTAGTACTCTCTTTATTGTAAGATTTTTACCTAAAACACCTCTACGTCGCCCATACAATTCAATCCATCCATCAGTATAATGCTTTAAGTACGTAATATTGAGTTCTACCACAAAATATGACTTTTCATCCAAAAAAAAAGTCGTTTCCCAGCAATAATTTTTGCAATAAGTTACTTAAGTTTGATGTACAGAATGCTTGGTGGACGGCTTCGTGATAAGGTGGTTTACACCCTGCAGATGCATGGGGAACAGAATTATTGGTTAAATCTAAGTTTAACTTCACACCTATCTTTAGCCGTAACATGTAAATCCAGCGGATAACTTGCGCAACGCAGGCTAGTAAACCAATTATATTTCTTTTTTATACGTGAAGCTTCCAGAATATAATTTATTGGCGTTTTATTTATTTTTTTCCACCCATTCTGTAACCACCAAATACAGTGCATGAAGAAGTTACGAGGTGATAACTGAGCTCTTGCGATATGTCACCACACCCCTTCCCCATCACACAACTACCACAGACACTGTCTCAGTTGATCCGTAGGCCTATAAGAAATATTTTTACTGCTGTCTATAGACATCTGCAATATCAGAGCATCGCAAATGTGCAGGCATCTCAAAGAAAAAAGATGATCTTTTGATCTTGAAAAAGAGTTTACTTTTGTGTTGTATTTATTAGTTCTGAATAAATGTTTTGACTTTGATTAAATAACTTACCTAAAGGATTGATCTCGAAGATAACATTCAACAAATTTACGTCTTTCGTAACTTCCTTTGAAGTGACCAGTTGGGGTTCAAACGAGTCTTGCTGCACACCAGTTACACTGAAAGATTTCATTTTGGCATCCACTCTAAAAATACAAGAATAAAAGATAGTAAAATTATTATAAAAATATTACTCCCTTTTTTTAATGGGATTTTGTTATTTCAAGGGTTTTAATTTATTCGCACGGAAACCCAAATTATTGTTGTTAAAGAAAAAAAAGCTCAAGTTAGACCATATAACATCAGAATATTCCAGTAAAAGTCCAGTCAAAATCGGTCCAACCGTTTCGGAGTTTAGTCGGCACAGACACACAAAAATTGTTAAAGAAATGTGTTATTGTTATAAGTGCCGTGATAATTATTATCATTAAGCAAGCTGTTATTTTGATATTATATTTATAGTTATATTTTTTTAACCTTTTTTTTTATTATATATTAATATACTATTAATTGTAACAAATTCAATCAACTTTTTTAAATTATTTTTATGAATAATAATTGGCCAATCCTATTATATTGACATTGATCCTAATTTTTATCTGGCATTTCTTTGTATACTAATGTAATATAATTATCAAATATGTTGAATTGTTAGTTTTTAATTCAATTTTCATTATATAGGTTTTCTTAAATAATAATTGTGTTTTATCATCGAGCCGAAGAATTGTGAATGTTATGTACGCCTTTATTGTCACGTGCATCAGACCGCTTTATTATAAATTGTGAATTTCTTTGTAAAATGTATGTGATGTGGCTGTACTTATTCAAATAAATAAATAAATAGATATTACAAAGAAAAACTGAATTTTATCACAAGTAAACATTGCAATCCCCTATCATGGTATATAATATTTTAACCTTGTTTCGGTGTGGGAAAGAAATAAAGAAGATTTGTTAAATTTTCGTCCAGCTGCCTTTAACGTACTATCGATATAAACCATATCATACACATTTGTCAATCCTACTAATATTATAAATGCGAAACTTTATGATGGTATGGATGGATGTTTGTTACTCATTCACACAAAAACTACTGACCGAATTTGGATGAAATTTTGCACACAAACAGTTTATAACCTGGATTAACACATAGGTTACTTTTTATCCCGGTAGTAAGTTCCCATGGGACAATCATCAAACTTCACGCGGGCGTAGCCGCTGGCAGAAGCTAGTTGAAGATATTTACTTACCGCAACGCATTAGCACTAGGTCTCTGCTTCAATTCGACCTCAACATGATCGACAGAAGCCTTCAACACTTCGACTTTATCCGTCACGTTCAGTTGGAGTTGGTCTAGTTGGAAGTACGTCTCTATGGCCACATACTCTACGGGCAAGTGTAGAGGTGCAGTATTCTCTTGATAGTCTATGGCACGGAATAACTTCATTTTCTCTTCGGGAGTCATTGCCTTTTCGAATTGTGCCACTATAAAGAAAATACAATGTATTTAAAGTGTCTAGAATTATATCCCTTTACATTACACACAGCGCCATCTAAGTGCCACACTAATTAACGAGGCTTGTGTCGCGGACACCAGATAGTTGATATACGACACAGATACTTTTAACCAACCATGACTCTGAGACAAATTTCCTTGCTCATCACACGAACATTTGCTCCTACAGGGATTCGAACCCTATGAACATAAGGCAGACTCACGACCGCTGCGCCACTCGGGTCGTCAAGTGGTTGGTACAGCTTAAAAGCTCAAGCTACTGTGTTTGCAAGCTGTGGTATCCTTGTTATACTTACAAATAGCTGTGCCTTCAGCCAATCCCTCGTCTTTGGAGCTACCTCCATACCACCACCCGCTGAACCAGCCCTTGGACTTCTTCAATTCCTCTTCTTGCTCTCTTATTTTACCAAGCCTTTCAACCTGTACAATATATTAACTGATTACTTCCATAAATTCAAGTGGTAAAATAAGAGGAATTCCTCTTACTTGAGACTTAACCTACAACCCTGGCTGATCCAGTAATTCCTTCTCCAGGTTTGTTACCTTCTATGATCAATAATACTCAGTCGATTCACTAGCGCCCATAAAAGGGGGTGACACGATCTTGACCTTCTTGATCTTGAAACTTGGCTGTTAATACTTATTCATTAAAATCTAAAATTAATGTTAAAAAGCAGAAGAGTTAGTTTGTTTGTTTGTTTGGTTGAACGCGCTAATCTCAGGAACTACCGGCTCGATTTCAAAAATTATTTTAGCGTTGGATAGTCCATTTATCGAGGAAGGTTATAGGCTATGTAACATCACGGTATGATCAATAGGAGCGGAGCAGCAATAAGAAATGTTACAAGCGGGAAATTCACGCGAGCGAAGTCGCGGGCAGGAGCTAGTGAATAATAAAGATCGTAGAACGAAATCCAAGCAATTCTTTAAAGTCGCTGGCTGTCACAGTAAAGGATAAATGAATAACATACCTCCATTTCAATCCTTTGTCTTATAACCACCAGATTTAACAAATCGAGGGTTTTCTCCGCCTTCTCTAGTACACATAACTGCTCCGGATTGACTTTGCCCCTATTGTTCAGTTTACACTGATACACTGTTGCATAGTTTTTACAAAGCTGTCTATGTTCTAACATATGTGCCCAGTCCCAATTGTTGCGTCTTCTGCGCACTTCATCCAACATGCAACGATATGCAAACATCCACCATTCTTTGTAATGTTTCTTGTATGATGGAACATCTGGACGGTATTTTCTGTAATCAAAATGCTCTATATCAGTATAAAATCATGGCCAGTTTTGGCATGCATATTGAAAGGGGTTTCAATATATTTTTTAACTATATTCATTTTTGTTTTGGGGTTTGAATATTTTCGACAGCCTAGCTTTCGCCTTTTTATTTTCAAAATAGCAGCCACGTATAAAACCTATATTGATCATAGCTTTATATATCTTGGTTAAACCAGAACTTCATTAAGTTTATTTTGTCAATATGGTATAGTCCGGCTTACTTAAATCATCGTTGGTTTTATTTCAAGCACATAATAACCACGTAAAATGATTACTTGAAATAAAACCACCGATGATTTTAGTAAGCCACCGAAAATTTAGTAGTGTTTGTCACAAAATGAAATGTTGTTTTAGTGTCTCGTGCACCCTCTAAAGTTGGTATTCAATGCACAATAGAATAGAACACATACAAATCATAAATCCGACAAGACCTGACCCACTTACAGAGCTACTTAAAAAAAACAAAATCACGGGTCATAAAACAATGAATGAACAATTAACTTCAATCAAGATACCTGTAAGGCGCCTGTTTGTTCATTCTATCCATAGAGTCAGCTAATAGCATCATGTCTTGATACTGCATTTTTGTAAGGCTGACTGAAAGTCGCTCCATGTGTAGACTTAGTATCACTTTTGGCGAGTTAAACTTTGGTACTTCGGCCTCGGGTTTCGGGGTTAGTTTTAGTTTTGCTGTTGCGTTTATCGGACCCAGAGCTGAAAAACAAATAAATGTTATTTTTTTCTGTTGGTCGTTAGTGTGTTTTTAATAGGTTTTCCACAAAACCTCTCAAGGCTGACTGTTGATGAAATGATTCTTACAATAAAAAAGTCAAGTATATTATGGCAATCATCCAATTGATTTCCTAGAACGAAGTGGATAAACATTGATTAAAGCCGGATGGTGAATAAGCTTACCATATTGGTAAAATGATGGTTTAGATGATTTTGTTGCTATCTCTTCTTGTAGTCTACTCTTTATGCCCGCGGGTTCTGATTTCGAATATAATTCAGTTGCAGGGTTCCAGTAAATTGCCAGACCTTCTAAATCTAGAATCTGTTCAAATTGAAAAAATAAATGTTTTTATTATGTGACGAATAATCTTGCTCTACAAGAATCCAGTCTTAAATTAAACTTCAACTATAAAATGTTCGGCAATACTTCTATCTTCAAGGAGACCATAAGGGCGCTTTCAATTTAGACGTTTCGTGTCGTACGACGTTCTGCGTACGGACGGTAGTTTTTTTCATACAAAGCGCGCGGCGCGACAACCGTGCAGCGCCGGTACTGCAGCGATATCGATGCTACACTGTTGCCGTACTGCGCGCATTGTATGAAAACAAACGACAGAACGACAAACGCACTGCTTCGGCGCTGCAGTGGCGCGACACGAAATGTCTAAATTGAAAGCGCCCTAAGATAAAACTTAAGTAAGGACAGTTGTTTTAAAACTTTTCTAGCCTTAACATCATTAATCTTACAGGATTTTGTTTTCATGAATATTCACTAAAACTGGTACAATTTAACCTTTTGACCGCCACAGCATAAACGCTCGCGCGTGCCCTCCACGCCAAGCCACAATTTCGTCTACTATTTTGTCACATATTTGAGTCGTTTGGCGTACAGGGCACACGCTTGCTTGTCACGTATCTGTGACAATGGCGTCCAAAAGGTTAAGGGTCCAATTTGAAACCACATAAGCGTCATAAATGAAAACTATCTTACGTAATTTTAACCATTGCTTTAAATTAACCAAACATAATAACTTTGACATTGAATAAAGGTCAAGTGTTCAACTTCAATAATTACTTAAAAGTTCAAAGAAAAAATTAAACACTCTTTTTTGTAAAGAGTTTCACCTTGTAAATCTTTGTAACTGCTTCAGTGATAACTGCCTTCTTCCAGTTTTCGTCAGTCGTATGGACGGATAGGTTGTGCAGCGTAATACCAAAAGAGAAGGGCTTTTGAGGATTCGTGATGCTGTCTTCATATCTTATGTGTATGTCTGTGATCTTTAGCTGCACATTCTTAATGATCTGAGTCACCAGCTTCTCGACAAATGTCTCGTCCAGCTTATGTTCAGCATCTATAAATAAGATGGAAGATTATTACCGGCGATATCAAACGTTTTGTTTTAGTTACGCTCATATTTAAATAGCTCCCGCACAGTAATATCAATTTGTTCTATTGAAATAGCAAGTTTGAAAGTGATTAGGTAATTTTGCGTATTTCACGTATTTGTGTCATTTAATCAGGAATTTCTCAGTGACTGCTAGTCACGGAGACTGAAATTGTGCCCCTTTGATGGCAATAGGCTCGTCCCCTATTTACGGGACTTAAACATAACTGGCGAAATGTGGGTGTACTATTAGGTACAGCTCTGTCTAACCCTTCGTGGATTACAGTCGTGATGTTATGTTGTGTCATTGCATTTTTCATTACTTTAGATGTGAGTCTCATTTGTAGAAACATTATAGTATGACGTTTTGATTCAAAATCATTTGGTTGGTGTATTGATCCTCTGTGTATCACAATAAGGCTCACGTATCATCTCAGCTTATTGAATATTTCCCTTTACAGGCATGGATGGTGATGGTGATCAACGGATATGAGACCTTACAGATAATAAAGTCGTGCAAGTTTAGTTCTCGTGTATCAATACACACGTGTACAAACTCAACTGAAAAACACGATTTCACTTGTACGAGTTCGTATCAAATAACGTTAAGAGCCCGGCGGACCATGCGTAGTTCATACAAACGTAATACCAAACAATGTAATGTCGATTGGAATACAGAATATATAGGTTCCCAAAAACATATTTTGAATGTACACAAGAGTTATGAGAAACATATTTTACTATAGAAATTTTAAATTTATCTCGTTTTTATATCATTGCCCTTTCAAAATATTTATTTGGGAACATAGATATTCTGTAATCCAATCGAAATATATATGTCACCGTAAAATTGTCAAATACGTTATATTCTCTAGCGATATTGTAAAATCTCGAAATATTGTCAAATGAACATACTGCTTACTTACAAAACGCATTATTTTTCGTGATATGCATCCGATGGTAGTCAACTTACGGTGTGGAGGGAAGGACGGCTCCCCCTTGCCCAGTGGTACAACACTCATGAAAAGATATTGTACCATTCCTGAGAAATACCGATTATTATAACCTAACCTTAAAACACTTTATATTCCCCTTAAAAGCGTAGTCGACGGAGCCCCGCTTCGCGGGGCCCCTATTTCCAAGTGCAGGGTTTAAAGGAACCTAACTAAGCTAACGGGGGGGGTGCCCCAAATCCCGATTATGGGGGCAGAGATAGTTCCGTATGTCCAGTTAACAATAATTCGAGAGTTTACAATATTGATAGAGAGAAACACGTTATATTGTAATTTATTGTAATATAACGTTTTTGATTTTACGATGACATATACACACTACCTTAAGAATATGTTTGATTTTCATACTATTTTGGTATTACGTTTGTATGAAAAACGCATGCTCCGCCGGCCTCTTAAGGCTTACTTATTCGGCCGGAATATAATAGGTATTAATTTATGTTACTGATTAAATTAAAATTCGATAATACTCATACTACAAACAAGGCATTTAAAATAAAATCCCTCATTAGTTTAGTCTCAACTAAAATCGAATAAATGCCCAAATATTTCCCAACAGTTTGCTTTTTGATTTTGTTATTATTGGAAAAACATTTCTATGAGATTAGTCACTATTCAAGAGTATAAAAACCGGCTACCCTTCGCTATTAGCAAAGCGATCAAAAATATGTGAATCTAATTCTGATAGCCATTCGATACAAGGTTTAGTATTCATGGCCACTAAACTGAACAGAAACAGACGGTTATATTATTTCGATTTTTTTTTTCATTTATTCACTTATGTCATTTTCTTTCTATTCCGTTTGTAATGCACTATAAAATTCAAGCCATTTGAACTATTGATATTTTTCAGTTATTAAGTTATATATTTTTATTCCCCCAATCATTTATTTTATAATAAGGAAACGATAAAGGTTGCATTGTAACTGGTGTGCAAACATAAATAACATACTAACCCATTTGTGCCTCTTGCCTCTTGGCTTCTTCAACCCTCGCGAGTTCGGCCTGCTTGGAAGCCAGCGCCATCTTCTCCTCCTTTTCAGCGTCATATTTAACTTCAGCAATAGGGTTGACGACCAGGAACAGGCGTTCAACGGAAGCTTCCACTGACGCGCCATAGAGATTCTTCCAGGGAATTTTCAGTACTAGCTTTCCTGTAAAAGTGATCAAGTATGGAAAATAAATGAAAACTTAGACGATATAATTTATTGTTTTACAATGTATCATTATTGAAATGTCAAGCACCTTGTGAGAGTGTAGTAACTTAAAAATATTAGCATAATGTTGTAGCATATAGTTGCGTCAAAACACGTAAACCGGTTTCATTACAACATACAATCAGAAAAAAATAAAGACGTTAGAGCCCGCTTAATATATTAATAAATATCGTTTCTGTAATTTGGCTCTGCTAGCTTTCAAATAAAAAGCTTTTGACGAAAAATAATCGTTATAGGTATTTTGCCCATTTCGTCGAGCGTAGTCGTCGTGCAATTTAAGTAGGGTATACTATCGGTCAGACCAGCCTCGTTTAAATATTGACATATGGGGTGGTAATGGTTTTTGGGCAGCAATCTGGTTGTTATTTACCAACAGCGAAATTAATTGAAAAACAAATTGATACAAAACATCAATCATCATCAAAAGCCACTTCAAACAAATGACAGTCGTGACTATTAAGTTGGTGGTCAATTGCTTTACCATATACACAATATCCTCCACTTTGTCGCGTTGGAGTTTTAATAAACACTTCTAATTTTCAAGATGAACTTCAAGTTCTTCAAGTGTTTCTTAGAAAATTATTTCTAAGTTAAGACAGTATTGAGACCGAGTTTGCAGCGCAGTAATTAAGTAACTAACGAGCAATACAAGGTCGGGCCAGCGACACGAAGAAGATGTACTAGCAAAACTGATTTTCTCGCAATAACTATTGCATCTTTGAGATAAGGACAGCATAATATGGGTTCCAAAATACTTGGTACTACATGAAACAGCAAACCAGACAACATGAGAACATTTCTTTAGCAAGTCTTAACATACTGATTCTCGTGACTGTAGGTATCTACTATTCGAGACATATCACACTCCCTTGTTATACACCTCAGGCCACACCGCCAGCTAGCGAGCGATCACACTTCGTTCGGCACTTTTGATAGTTCGCGGTGTGAACCAAAATATGAAAAGAGGTGAAACGACGCTTTAGGGTGTGGAGCTTAATTGTAATTGTTTTAAGTTCCATTGGTTACTCGTGGTTAACGTCATCGGGTCAAATACCTTCACAAACCTGACCTTGTGACCTACTTTTTAAGTAGTGAGGAGTGCCGAACGTTATTAGGTATTTCGCAATATCGTTGTCTGCCCACGTTTTTAGGGTTCCGTAGTCCTTATAAGGAACCCTTATAGTTCTGGCATCTCCGTTTGTCCGTCCGAGGTTTTGCTAAGAGACCGTTAGTACTAGAAGACCGTAATTTTGTAGGAGTGTGTAGGTATGTTATGCCGACAAAATGGTAAAATAAAATTATGGAATATATTTTTTTAGGGTATCTCACCTACATTTACAGTAGGGATGAAGTTTTTTTTCGTCGTCTACGCCATCGTGTGGGGTATAGTTGTGGGGTGGGGTATTGGTCTTTTAAAATTACTATTCTTCGATTTAATGCTCCATTTAGGAAATATTAAACTTTAAAGTGTAAACTTTGTTCTCGTAGGGTGTCCCTCCACCCTCTAAAACACTGGTTCCCAACTTATGGTCCGCGGACCACTGGTGGTCCGCAGGAGCCTCGACTACGGTCCGCGAAAGATTAAAATGTTATTCGTACTTTTTAACACAGAAGATGCAAACTCAACCCAACCTAATTGAACCTATCAGAGGCAAAATTACTAAATGATTGCTAAATTTTTCGAGCTCAATTCGATCGCTTTTGTCCAATTTTTGTATAGTGTGAGTTAAAGATTCACTCCCCTAGTTATAATCCTGTCGGTGTCCATGTTTATCTAGGACCATATGGTCCCTGTTATCAATGAACATACCAAAGTGGTCCCTGGCCTAAGAAAGGTTGGAAACCACTGCTCTAAAAGGTAAACTGCTGGCTTGAAAAATCTGGAAAAATGTATGATGATAGTGCATTTTATGAACTTATAGCGGTTATGATAACTTTATTAGTTTTGCAGTAATAATCGCTGAACTTGGGTGTTGGATAATTTTGTACCAAATACAAAATCCTTAGAATAAATCCTTTAAAGTGACTCAGATGAAGTCGTTGCTTGTTTATAACGGATAAAGACTTGCATTGTAAAACAACATCCAAAATAAAGAAAAATAAAAAGCATAATAACTTATCATAAGTTTAAGAATAACAGAATCGTTTTATAACATGATAACGGGCTACTACGGAACCCTACAATGTGCGTGGCCCGACACGCACTTGATCGGTTTTTAATAAGTTGTAGTCATAATGATAAATTGAGGCGATATTTTATCCTTCGGTACGGTTCGGTAAATACGGTAAATATTATCAAATAAAGTCTTTCATGCTGTCTGTGAGACAGAGCTGTTGTTCTTCTAAAGTACGCAACTAGTTATTTATTTATGATGCAGTTTTCGCACATACGAATACGAATATTTTATATTAGTACAGTGATACTTATTAATCTTGCGTAAAGTAGAGTACCTTTTTTAGTTTGAATTGACCTGTGAATGAGCGTTAAAAATATTGTTATTACATTATTTGGTGCTACGAAACCCTTTGTGTGCAAGGCGCACTTGGCCGGTTGTTTTTCAATATAGAATCGACATTCCCATTTCGATTAGGAGTGTCTTTGTTTCTTGACTTGCTTTTTAAATCATACTACGCAGTAGTTCATAGTTAGCACCTGTAGTATCTCCTAAATGTGCTAATTGTTCAGGTTTTGAGGTCAACATAGCTTTGTTTTACATTTAGTATTTTCGATTTTCTACCAGTTTACACAGTTTTATTTTACTACTACTTTTTCTATTTCATTTAAATTGATATACACTGTGATACAGCAAGATTAAATTACCCTAACGTTAAAAGCCTATTTAAAAGTAATAAAGATAATCATGAACGAAACCTATAAAAATGTGGTTTAAAAAGTGATACAATGTGACATAGATTGATAAAGGTAGCCTGAATCTTATTTTTTATCTAAAAAAATGGTCTTTTGTTTGATAATAAACAGTGGCGTGCATATAATAAAGCATGTATTTAGCAGCAAGGTCGTGGTCGCCAGACACCATATTTAGTGTGCTATAATTTATGACCGATTATTATATTTAGTATATTACTCATAATAAACAATTTTATTCCATTATCAAGTTCCTAACAAGTGAGGAGATATGGAAACGCCCGATAAATCGTTGTTTTCGTGTAATTTTATTTATTTTGATTGGAAAGCGAGTTAAATATAATACCTCTATGCTTGAGAAGGCAATACTTGGCGTATAAATATAGTTTGAAAATAATTTCGTGGGCCAATAATGTAACTGCTAATAATGTTTCGGATCTAAGTGGTTTTTGTAATACAAGGTATTGGGAAAACAAGAGAAAATCTTTGCTTGTGAAAACTTACAAGGATGTTTGCCAACTTAAAATTAACTCTGACTGTATTCTTGGTATGTTTAATTTAGACGTATGGGTTACAGGAATTGATATTGGAAATATAATATGTGTAAATCTTGACAGTATTCAATGTTCTAAAACTTGTTATGACCCAAATATATTAGTGAACAATGTCCTCGCCGAATTAAATGAAAACTATATTGGCTGGCATACAATATTTACCGATGGGTCCAAAAGTAATCTGGGTCTAGGAGCTGGTTTCTATGACAAAACCTTACAACATAAAGTAGGATTTAAAATCGATTGTAATGTCTCAATTATGACGCTGGAACTCATTGCAATATATCAGGCCTTATCTTACGGAATTAATCATAACTTGAATAGAATTGTTATTTTTTCAGATAGTAAGAGTGCCTTGCAACATGTGGCTCGTTGTGCCTCTGGTCGCAGAGGTGCAACGATAGCCTATGATATCCTTAAAGCTATCATTATTTTGAATAAAAGGGGTATAGATTTAAAGTTGCAATGGGTTCCAGCTCATATTGGTCTGAAGGGAAACGAGGAAGCTGACCGTATAGCTAAATTGGCGGCAGTAGAGGGTAGGGTAATTGACTTCTTACCGGATCATTGGGAATTAGTACCTAGATTTAAGTTGGTATGTTTTGATGATTGGAAACAATTATTTGATAGTAAATCGATAGATAAAGGCATATGGTATAAGTCCATACAGGGCGAGCTTCCTCGTGTCCCTTGGTTTGATGGCACTACCTTGAGTAGAAATTATGTTAAGACTGCCCTTAGACTTAGATCCGGACACTACCCATCAGCAAAGTTTGCGTTCTTAATGAAAAAAACTAGTTCTCCCAATTGTATAAGTTGTAATAAAATTGAAGATGTTCAACATTTGCTGATGGAATGTGTCCGGAACAGAGATGAGCGTGACTCATTGCTGAACGAATTAAAGTTAAATAGGCTAGATGTAGGTCTAATTCAAAGTATTTTAGCAACCCCAAAATCGGAGTCAGCTAAAAAATTATGTAGATTAATATTAGTTGTTCAGCAGTGAGTAGCAATTTATTTTATTTTTAGTTTATTGTAGGTACTTAATTAAGGTTTTTTTTTTGTTGAGTTTATATTGTTATAAGGTATGATGGGGTTGACATATCCTTATTGGACAAAAACCCCTATATTAAAAATAAAGATTAAAAAAAAAAAAAAAAAAAAATATTTGGTTACTCATACATGTGTGATTGCATATTGTAGTTTTTATTTTATTTTAATGATGCTGTTTTTTGTAATTATGTAGCAATTACTGAAGCAATTGAATGTGGGTTTCCATCACTTTTTTGTGCTCATCACATTTTTGTTTTTATCTCATACGCCCATGCCAAAAATATAAAGCCATTATTTAGAACTTGAAACCAACCCCACCAACAGTACGAAAGCATTATTCTTTTCATCAACTAAATTAGTTAACCTACTTCCAAAAATTTTAATGTTAATACTATCTTTCAGTCATTAAATTTGATCAAGACCATGAAAATAATGTAGTTTAGTTTAATGTTACCTATTTATATATAATTAGAACTAACAAGCATATTTTTCCTCTTAGGGAAATTGGGTAAATTGTACATACATACATTTGAAGGCTACAGTATTGACCTTCAGTCTGTTTTGCAAATGAAATAGGTCTGATTTAATGGGATGATGTCACCCAGACAGAAGTTTATGACTGTAACAATTACAAACAGGGATGCCTTAGTATCTTTGTTGCATGTTAAGTGGTGACTAGTGTGATAACCCAGCCTAATTGGGTAGGCTTGTCTGAAGCCTCTCTATAAATAGATTTCAATGTTTATATAATTTGCTTTGAGATTTTATGGGAAGATTTTGCTGTTTATTTATTTAATTTTAGAAATAATACTTAATGGCTGCATTTTGAATCTCTGACAAGTCTCCAAACAGTATATTTCTATTGTTATTGATGGTACTTATCAGACGAAAACCTTTTAATAAAACAGGTGTCAAATTTAGGTACACAATCTTGTAGGTACTTAATTTTTAAAGTGCAAAATCAAACACATAACTCATTGAAATGCTGTTATTGTCTATAGATAATGAATAGATAACAAAAGAGTTAAATGTCCTTTTTAGAAGTGCTACAGTCATCAGATACCTTATCAAATAACTGCATCTATTGTAATGGAAAATTTTATGACAATTTTGATTGGAAAACAACAAGAAAAAAAGTAACATGACTTATACAGTTGTGTAACTTTTGTAACTTTTTACCGTTAATCTGCAAGCAAATAATTTCAATGCCATGCTTTTAGGTGACTAACATGGTGAAAATTGACTGTTAATCTATACTTCTTACTAATATTATAAAATGAGAAGGTTTGTGCAGATGTATGGATGTTTGTTACTCTTTCACTCAAAAACTACTCAACAGATTTGAATGAAATTATACACACAGATAGTTTATAACCTGGATTAACACATAGGATACTTTTTATCCCGGTAGTAAGACCCCATGGGACCATTATCAAACTTCACATGGGAGAAGCCAATGGCAGAAACTAGTACACTATAAAGAGGTAAAATTTGTTTGTAGGGGGTAATCTTCAGACCTACTCATTTGATTTAAAAAATTCTTCCACTTACGGGAAGCTACATTATACCGGAGTGTTGTAGGCTACATTTAAATCATTGGTGTGGGCTAATTTCCATGTATAATAGATAATTAGTCTCCCTGTTGGTAATATTTTGCATTTAATTGAAGATTGGGCTGAAGTTTGCAACAACACATCAAAGGAGTGAATTTGGATAACATTTTATGAGAATATTAAAACACAATTACTCTTACAACACCAGGGGACAATCTGCACTACCCAAAATAAATTATAATGAGAGAGAAGAATGCTGAATGAAGAATAAAGTGCAAATGCATATTTATAAGTTATTTTAAAATTCTCACAAAACAGGATGTTTCACATAGAAACAATGAACATTGCAAGAATAATGAATGTTAACCCAAGCACTTGCAACAAGATTACATTATAAATTTAGTCTCACATGGATGACCCATATTGTACACATATTACATGGTAACAGTCCCTGACCTGCTTGTAATCAGTTAAAATTATTTACTAAAAATATTACACAAGGTTAACAGCTTCTTACAAAGAAAATAAGGCTGTGAAGCAGCTTGATTTAGTTCTCAACACAGCTCTTTTGCTTTTTTTCAGAACGCATGTTAAATAGTTTTTAACCGAGTGTTTATATTTTATGATCAATAAAAATGCTATAAACTTAGCTCACCCAAGTGTCCATAAACTGTCTGGATAGGAAAATTGAGTTCCTCCAACGCATTCTGTTTGAGGACCAGGTTTTCCAGCACGACGTCGCCTGCAAAACATTAACCGAAGACATAAATAACCGCAATCAAAGCAGTGCGGCAACTATGACATCACCCTGGCGCAAAAACTCACCGCCCCATATTCCCAGCTTTAGCTGATTCCTGTTCAGGTTCTCCACATAGCTTCCGAGGAACCTGTTCAGCACGTCCACCACAATTGATTCAAACACCATCGTGAACTACGAATTTCTTATTTACTAACGAAAATATTTTTTTCGTCACTCATGACATGGTCCGGCGTTTCACATCACAGCGCTAAATTTAAACAATTCACTTCAGTATTAAAAAAATACACATTTATGTTCAAATAAAAGTAAATATCGTTATCATTACGCGCGTTATACTGATTTGAAAAAGTAAAAAGTATTTTCTGAGTTCAACTCGGACCGCAGCGCAAAATATAAGTGTTCCAAGACTAAACCGCCAGATACCACTTCCACTGAATTTAAGGGGAAAATAAAAGACCGCTCCATTTTTCTGGTATCTGCTGCATGTGAGACAAATTGCGACTAGAATTTTAAATGTGATTGGTTGTAATATTTCCATTGTATTTCTTCAAAAATATACCCGTTTTTATTAGACTGTGTCATGCAAAATTTCGTGAAAAACGGTATCAACCGAGAACATATTACCCTGAATCTGGAAATAATAACTGCTAGCAACATCGTTATCAAAAGTCAATGGTGTCAAAATCACCCTGTCTCCAGCTGCACGTTCGGATATTTACATGGAATTATGAATTACTATATTTACCACAAACAAAATCATTTGAAAAACAAAATGAATAATTGTATAAGACCAAAACGGCAATCAAATGAGAGGTTTTCATTTTGATAATTAGAAAAAAAAATAGTTTCCAAGAACTCGATAGATGGCGTTGATCCGACTACGTTACTGGGTGCCAAAGCCAAAACGCTTGAAAAAACACACGTCACATACGCTCGTTGACAGACACTTTCGTTTGTATCAGCTTCCGAATAAAATCATTAGGTCCAAGTCATGGTACAATAATATACTTCGCCAGGTATAGCATTCCGAGTGACAGAAGTCACGTGGGTGACACGCATCTACGCCATAACCGCTATCAATGGTTCTCAAACTTTATAATCTGGGGAAACTCAATCTAGCAAAACATTGATCTAATTATTAAATTCCCACTAACTTTTACCTTTAACTCTACCCGCATTGTAGGTTTTCGGTGACTAAAAGAATACTGTGTCCATCCTAGGGTTCCAAACTTCAAATTACAAGCCAAGGTTCGGTAGTCTATTCATATGAACAAAGGTAAGTACCATAGATCGAGACATATAGAGACAAATCAATATAAATATAAATTAATCAAGCCCAAACACCAGGTATTTGCTGTAATTCACGACTGTCTTTCGGCTCCATCATGAGATCCACTTCAGACATTCATTACTTTGTAAGTAAGTAATGCTTTAAACTACTTAATGAAAATATTAACGAACGCGCTAGTCGCCACTACAATTTACGAAGGTTTCCCTCGATTTCTCTGAGATGCCATCACCAGATCCTGATATTCTTATCATGGTACCACCCTTGGGATGTCTCTGTTTTATATTTCGGGCGTGATGCAATGGGTTCTTACAAATAAAATTCAGGGAGACGAGGACTTGTGTATTGTACATAAAGCAGACATGACATGAAGTCTAACCACAGACAATATTTCTTTTTCTTCTTTTAAAACTAAGATCATAGACTATAATATGAAACATGCCCCTTTTTTTTTTTTTTTTTTTTTTTTTAAATTGACAAGTGACATTGACAACTGGGCATAACCTGTTGTTTACAATTTACAAGATTAATGCTGAAATACAAATTACATTTATTATTAACTTATGTTTATCGTTTAAGATGAAGTGATAAGTAAATTATACAATAATAAATTGATTACATCAATACATTTATAAGCAATACACTAGCGTTGTCGTGATGTGAAATTATTTCAATACAATGTTTAAATTTATTTGAGTGATATTGAATTTAATGTATTACATTGTGAATAAATTATCCTATAAATCAAATTTTTGTGTCTTTTTGAGTAATCTTCCTCTAGAACTATACTTATTTACATTCTCTGAAACATAGTTTCTTTCGTCAGGAGATATTATAATATTAGGCATTACATTTGAGCATGACTGAGGAGGACTAGTTAAAATTAATTCATCTTGATATTCATAGTGATCACAAAGACTTTGACTACAAGACACATCATCATTTACATTGACAAATTCAGGTGACTTTATGACTGACTGATTTGTTACATTTGATTCAGACTGATTGGATTCTATAGATTGATAATTTTCTGATTCAACATTAGATTCTGTATTGCTACAATAAGAATTATTATGAACTTGACTAGGACTTGAGAATGAGTTTGTTTTTCTACGAGTTATTATGTATGTGTAATCCTGACAACCATCATCATCCCTTTCATTTTCAAAAGACTGACTCGATTGTGACTGAAAGTGTGACTGTGTTTTTTGACCATTAAGATCATCAAACTTAATAGATTCTTTATGTTGTTTTTGTTGACAATAATCAGGTCGAATATGTTGAGAATTTCGCCTATATGTTTTACCAAAGTTGTCTTGTATTATAAAAGATCTAGGGAGTTTAGTTTTAGAGATAATTTGACCTTTTGTCCAAATAATGTCTTTCGGATTTTTTTTAAAATAAATGTTATCCTTGACTTGAAATTCTTGATAGTTTTTACAACTTTTATTATAATAATTTTTAGTTTTTTGTAAGTTTTTGTCTTTAATGTTGGAATATTCAGCAAATTTAACAATTTTAGGTTTTAATTGACTAATTTGACTTGGTAATTTTGTTCTTAATTGTCTTGACATGAGTAATTGCGAAGGGGAGTACATGTTTGAACCTTGAGAAGTTCTATGTTGTAATAGACCGATGTGGGGATCTGTACCTGATTCCTCACATTTTCTTAAGATATTTTTGACTGTTTTGACTGAGACTTCGGCTAATCCATTTGATCTTGCCATGTATGGACTGCTGACAATGTGTTCAACATCCCATTCATGAAGAAATTGTTTGAATTCTTTTGAGTTATAAGGTGGTCCACCATCACTGACTAATTGTAATGGAATGCCATGTCTTGCAAAAATAGATTTTAAATTATTTATTACAGATGAAGATCTAGTATCATTTTTTAAATTAGCTATCTCAATGTAGTTCGAATAATAGTCTACCACAAGTAAATATTTTTGATTTTTATATTCAAATAGATCAGTAGCTAGTTTTTGCCAGGGGAAAATTGATTTTTCATGTGACCTGAGTGATTCTTTTGATTTATTTAAACTATACATAGCACAAGTTTCACACAGTTTTATTTTGTTTTCTATATCCTGATTTATGTTAGGCCAAAATACAATACCACGAGCTAAATTTTTGGTTTTTTCTATTCCTAAATGTCCTTCATGTAAAGTATTCAAGATTTCAGTTCTCATTGAAGTAGGAATAATGACAGAATTATTCTTAAAAAGTATATTATTTATGACATGAATTTCTTCTTTGACATTCCAATATGGGAGTACTAAACTATCGCATAGGTTTTTTGACTGAGGCCATCCTTGGAAAAAATATTGTTTCAATATTTGTAACTTTATATCATTGTTTGAACATTCTAAAATTTTATCTAATTTTTCTTGAGAAATTGCTAAGTTTGAGGTTAGTAAATTAATATGAATATCCAAGTTTTGTTCAAATTCTTTTAAATTATCATCAAGATTGTTATCATTATCGACTGGTGCTCGAGAAAGAGTGTCTGAAATGTACATTTTTGAGCCTTTAGTATAAGATACTATCAAATCATAAGCTTGCAAAGTAATCATCATTCTTTGAAGTCGTGAAGGTACTTCAGATAATGGTTTTTTAAAAAGTGTGACTAGAGGTTGGTGGTCTGTCTCTACCTGAATTGGTTTTCCATAAACATATTGGTGAAATTTTTTACATCCAAAAACAATTGCATATAGTTCTTTTTCAATTTGTGCATAGTTTTCTTGACATTTGCTTAAAGATTTAGATGAATAAGCAATAGGATTGTTACCATGAAATATGACTGCACCAACTGCACTTTTAGAGGCATCTACTGACATTCTAACAGGTTTATTGACATCATAATGAATAAGAACTGGGGACTTGCAAATAATTGATTTTAATTTATTAAACTGATTTTCATGATTTTGTGTCCAAGACCATAAGTTTTGTTTTTTAAGTAAATCTCTTAAAATACTAGTTTCTTCAGCTAATTTTGGAATGTATTGACCTAAATAATTAATCATACCTAAAAATCTTTGAAGTTCTTTGACATTTTGAGGAGAAGGCATTTTAGTAATTGCTTCTATTTTTGACTTATCTGGTGACACTCCATGTTGGTTAAAAATGTGTCCCACATAACAAATTTCTGAAAGACCAAATTCGCATTTTTGTTTATTAAATTTTAAATTGACTTCAGAAGCACGTTTGAAAACTGACTCAAGCCGTTCATTATGTTCGTTCTCATTTCGTCCATGAACTAAAATATCATCGACAAATATTACAATACCAGGCAAATCACCAAAGAGATCATTCATTACTCTATGAAATATTTCACCGCTAGAAGCTATACCATACGGGAGTCTAAGGAATTTATACCTACCAAAAGGTGTGTTGAATGTACATAAGTCACTGCTCTCTTTATCCAATTTGATAGTCCAGTAGCCAGAGCTTGCGTCTAATTTTGAAAATATTTTACTACTAGTAACTTGTGACCTGAGATCATTAAATGTAGGATAAGGATAATGAGGTCTTTGAATAGCAACATTTAGGTTTCTCGGATCAAGACATACACGCAATGAACCGTTTGTTTTTTCTACTAAAACAATAGAATTAACCCATTTTGTAGGTTTGGTGACCTTTTCAATTATTTTCATCTTTTCCATATTTCCTAATTCAGACTTTAAACGATTTTGAAGAGAAAATGGTATTCTACGAATAGGACATACTTTTGGTTTCACATTTTCGTCGATATCCAAGTGAATTTCATTTGGAAGACATCCTATACCTTCGAATGTATGAGAATATTTGGATACGACACTTTGTACTGACCTGTCACAATCAAGTTGTAGGTTATTTTGAATTTTATAAATTCTTTTGACAATACCAAGTTTTTCACACGTTTTCCAGCCTAGAATTGTTTGGCATTTACAGTCAACTACAATAAAATATATTTTAGTCTTCAGTCCATTCTCAAATTCACATTGTATCACACAGCTACCTAGATTTGGAACTATTTCTCCTGAAAATGAAAAAATCTTATTATTTGTTCTTTGAATATGTATTTTCCTATTAGTCTGAGTCATTATAGAATTAAGTGTGTCTTTAGAAATAACATTAGTATCGGCACCTGTGTCAATTTGGCATTTTGTCAAAATATTATTTAAATTTACATTAATTTTCCACTCATCCTCTCTATTATTACATTTATTATTGTCAGTCAATTTATTAATTATAAAATAATTGTCATTACAAGAAGAGTCATCATAATTAATACAACTTACACTAGATTTTTGTTGTTGACCCTTGTCCTGTCTGTCCTTGTTGAAAAAACAATATTTAGCAAAATGGTTCTGCTTCTTACATATTTTGCACGTTCTTCCTTCCGCTGGGCATTTATAAATGTGAACCTGTCCGCATCTGTTACAAGGCTTTTTCGATACTGAATTGTCACGTCTTTTCACAGAGTTTTGATTATAATCTCTATTATTTGACTTACTTCTCTGTCTATAATTATTGAAATTGTTGAAATTGTTACTTGACTTTGACCTGCCTCTGTGGTTTATTTTTGACACTTGCTGAACTGATGACATATTTTCTGAAGATTGATGACTTTGTGACTTTGTTATTTTTGTAGACCTTTCTTGAGATAATTCCATACTTTTTGCAATTTTTAAAGCATCCTCAAGTATTAGTTTTTCTTGCTGTAATAATTTTTCTCTTATTTTTGAGTTGTTTATTCCGATAACAAACATATCTTTGACTAAGGAATCTTTTAAGTCGTTGAATTCACATGACTTGGCTAAATTATTCAATATCGTGACGTAGTTATCCAAAGATTCTTCTTGTTGCTGTAATCTTGTAAAGAAACTATACCTTTCCACTGTAATGTTGCTTTGCGGATTGAATTTTTTGTCAAAGTGATTCAGCACATTTTCTATAGTTGTAGATTTTCTATCGATATTTAGGGAATTGAAGACTTCTAATCCATACTCACCAATGAGATTCAAAAATATTGCTATTTGCTTCGTTTCTGACTGTTTCTTTATGTCATTAGCATCGCAGTAAATCTCGAATCTTTGTTTCCAATTTTTCCAATGTTCAGCCATGTTACCATTTTGTCTTGTTAGGGGTTTGACACTGTTACCCAGAAAAATATTGGTCTCCATTCTTCTATTTCCCTGTTGATATCCTCACGATGACACCATGTTTTATATTTCGGGCGTGATGCAATGGGTTCTTACAAATAAAATTCAGGGAGACGAGGACTTGTGTATTGTACATAAAGCAGACATGACATGAAGTCTAACCACAGACAATATTTCTTTTTCTTCTTTTAAAACTAAGATCATAGACTATAATATGAAACAGTCTCCTTTCCAAGAATCATCATCAAAATCGGTTCATAAACGACGAAGTTATCCGCGAACACTCATAAGCCGAAAAAAATATGATCGAATTGAGTAACCTTCTCCTTTTTAAAGTCGGTTAAAAACATACTTGTTAGACGTCCACAAAACAATATTGGGAATCACTGTTTTACTGGCACTGAGCGAGACCGGCACATGTGTTAGAAAAGAATAGCGATACACGAGGAATTGGCGGAATGTCAATGAAACAGCCCGTTTCTGTGTTACCAGTAATGTGAAAGAATAACTCCCTAACTACCTATAATCCCTGAGCGAATCCGATCAAACATTGAAGTTTTAATTGACAATTATATTGGTATATGATTAAATTGAATTATTTTGTTTGGTCAAGCAAACGAAAACAACATTTAAAATGCAATTTATATTTTTTTAACTGAATGGTTACTGAAAATGTTTCCATAATTTTGTGATTTGTTGCAATAAAGTGGCAACTAAATAGTGACGTAAGCACGTGTCGCTCCCGGAATGCCAGACCTTGTTTTATTTGACCATGGTCCAAGTGATGTGACGTTCTATTCCTTGCAGTAACGTAGTCAGAATAGCGCCATCTATCCAGCGACTAGGGAAGAGTTGAAAAAGAAAATCCCTCATTATGTAAGACTGCTGAAATCTGTCTGTGGGTGCTTTATTTTTGTTCTTTTCTTGCTTGCTTGGCAGTAATCTGAATACTTTGAGTATGTGATCGACTCAAAAAAGAAAATCTTACCACTAAAAACTTTATATAGCGCTAGTGATGTATTGTATTTTCCTTGTTATAGTATGGGCACAGATATTATAATACTTCTTATGGGTATTTGTGTTGTGCCTCCGTGCCTCAGCACACAGCACAATTACTTTTCTAATAAACTTCTAATATACAGGGTGTAAACAGTCTCATCACGAAGCCGTTAATCAAGCATTTTGTATTTCTATACATCGAACTAACTAACTAAAAAATTTTGCTGGGAAATTATTATGTTTTTTGGGTGAAAAATAATGTTTTGTTGTAGAATTCAATCTAACATAACGCACTCACAAGTTTGAAGTAAAAATCTGGCATTAAAAACTTGTATTAAAGAAAAGAAACTTGTCAAAAAGGTGAAATTTGACCTCCAATATCTCCGTAATAAAAACAAAAAAATATATTGCAATGATGGGGAGGACACGTGTCTTTGGGGTTCGTTAACAGGTATTTTACACCCTATATAAAAATGTCGTCTCACAGTGTTTGTTATCGAGCTCCTCCGAAACGGCTTGACCGATGTTTAAGTTTTTTTTTGGTATATTTGGTAGGTAGGAATAGGGCGTAGGCCTTTTTATACTTCTAGGTGTATTTTTATTCCCCCCACATGGGAGAAACTGAGGGGCGCAGGTGGTAATTAAATAGTAATTTCTTTCGAACGAAGAAAGACGAACCCACACGAAATAGGGCCGCGTTCCGAGAGGTTATAAATAAATAAATATTGCTGGACATTAATACAAGCGCCATCTAGTGCCACACTAAGCAAGGCTTGTGTCGTGGACACCAGATAGTTCATATACTACATATATACTTTTTTGTTTGGAAATACATACTTATTATACATATAAACATTCATGACTCGGAAACAAATGTCCATGTTCATCACACAAACATTTGCTCCTACCGGGATTCGAACCGAGGACCCTATGAACGTAAGGCAACCTTACTACCACTACGCCATTCGAGTCGTCAAAGGGCTGTAAACGATATGAGCGTCCATGACCGTTCCGAGTTACCGTGAGCGCGATCACAAGCGCGATATCGATGTTCCTTGAGTCGTCATAGATGACGTCATGACACGAGCCATCTTGCGATTATATTACTTCACTCTTTGATTACACCGACTATGCCCCAAAGAAATATCACCGTGAGCGCTGTCAAATAACCTGATGACAGTTCTTAGCTGTCATAATCGTGAAATCTATATCGGAACGCAAAATATTGATATAAGCGCTGTGTGATTATTTCATATCTCGGAATGCACCCTAGGAAGAAACACTTTTGAAAGGCAACGATCGCCATCGCGTCAGCCAAACAAAAATCGGTTTAAAGCGGCGTCCTCTTAGTAGAAACTGGTCTAAAAAAAAAAAAAATGTAAGAGATTCAGCGGGCCCGCATAATCCTGTGTATCATAGCGCGACTGCGCGTAGGTAAAATTAATCCCAGCCGCGCTTCCTTAAAGTGAAAGTGTCAGGGTAGCCCGCGAAATTCAAATTTTCTCGGGTTTTTGCGATTTGCGGGCCAGTGCTGGGTCGTATGTTGGTGGAAGTACTGTTCGCGGCTGTGGGGCGTATGTGGATGCAGAATGTAGTCATCAGAATCATCGGTGCAGCCTTCCAAGTTCATGCAAGTCGAGGAACGAATTTTTCACGGTCAGTCCTTCCTGGACTTTTATGGGTTGTGTTGATTTCGATTGTCATAGTTCTGTAACTACAAACATTTTACAGCCGCGACCGATATTTTCATCAACAAATAACGTAGCACTGCCCTGCAAAAAAACCTAATAAAATCTGAATTTCGCGGGCTACATTTGAGCATCAGCCTTAATCAAACCTGTTTACATAACAATACCACGCCTGTAATCCCCGAAGGGCTTGGCAGTAGTGTATCTAATAGTACACATACATTTCCGCAGTTTTGTTTAAGTCCCGTGTAACAAGGGGGCGAGCTTATTGATATCACAGGGCATAAATCCAGATTGCATGGTTGCTACTGAGAAATTCCTGATGGAAACAATGAATCGAACCCAGGACCTCACAGGGCCTACTCTCTAACGCTTCGTCTGTATATTCGGATCCACCCGTCTCTCTCAATCGCACTCATCTGCAGACGTGCGCGATAGAGACGGATAGATCCGAATAAACGGACGAAGCGTTAGGGAGTAGGGCCTCAGTTTCAGCAGTCGCGCTTGCGACCACGATAGAACATAATTATTTAAACGGCGAAAGGATTTAAGCTAGTCTTCGTCTTTTGGATTTGTCGTAGTTGGATAAAAGTTTTGGGGTATCTGTTTTGAAACCGCAGATAGAAAAGCAGCTATTTATTAGCTCTGTCAACAGGATGAATAAAAAACCTTTTTTCTGACAGGGGAATCTTTATTGGCTTTTATTATAACAATAATACTAGAGAAAAGTTTACAACTGCAAGAAAGTGTAATGGAATGCTTCAATTATTATTTATGTTATCAATACCAGCATATTTTTATTAAAAGCTGAGACTTAGATGCTCAGGAATACTATTGATACTATGAGGGAAGAGAAAATTTCTATAAATTTACGATTACATAGTAAATAGGCTTTTGAACCTATTGAAATTGTCGATAATAAAAATTACATTTTACTTGTTATACAACAGCCGTGTCATCACCTCTGATAATTAACATCACAATATATGTTTGGGGCTTAGGGAGATAATATCCGAAATATTATGTCTCTTTACGTCCAATCAGTACGTCAATCATACAATATTTATGATATTTATATTTATTTATACCATAACACTGGTACTATATCTAAATTTCAGGTTTTAAAATATACTATACTAATTTTGTAATAAATAAATTAGTGACTTATATTTTGTTTGCCATACACCTTTTGATACTTGTCTGGTAGATCTTTTGGTTACATTTTGTCAGTGCAGTTTTCAAAGTGACCTTGTAAGGATTTTATTTTTTATTTCGGTTGCTTTGATTGTGATATAGTCATTGACGATAAGGGTCTGAGTTGAATATCCTACACAATAAGTCGAATATTCGTCTGAAATTAAGAGATATTAGAGGCAGACCAAGACAATCATGTTCTAATACAGATTAATTGTATTCTTGAATTTGTAAATGTTGAATAAAATATTAAGTTACAAAAACAGTACTTTAAAATATTCGAGTCAAATCATTTGTTGAACATACAAGTTATCATCTCAAAACAAAAAAAAAACTTATAAAAATTACTCTTAACTATTATTTGAACAAACAATCCTTATGGTTATCACTATCAACACTTAACAACTAAATTGAAAAACTGAAAATATGTCATCATCATCATCATCATCTCAGCCGAAAGACGTCCACTGCTGGACATAGGCCTCCCCCAAGTGTCGCCACATTGACCGGTCCCTTGCTACTCGCATCCACCGGATTCCCGCAACCTTCACCAGGTCATCGGTCCACCTAGTGGGAGGTCTTCCAACGCATCGTCTTCCGGTTCGCGGTCGCCACTCCAGAACTTTTCGGCCCCATCGGCCATCCGTTCTGCGAGCAATGTGCCCTGCCCACTGCCACTTAAGTTTAGCAATTCTTCGGGCTACGTCGGTGACCTTGGTTCTCTTGCGGATGTCTTCATTTCTGATTCGATCACGCAAGGAAACTCCGAGCATAGCCCTCTCCATTGCCCTTTGGGTGACTTTAAGCCTTTTGATAAGGCCCATTGTGAGCGACCACGTTTCGGTCCCGTATGTAATCACTGGCAACACACACTGGTCATAGACTTTCGTCTTGAGACACTGCGGTAAGTTGGACGAGAAGATACCGCGCAGCTTCCCGAACGCTGCCCAGCCGAGTCGGATTCGACGATTTACCTCTTTCTCGAAGTTAGACCTACCTAACTGGACCGTTTGTCCTAGGTATACATAATCGTCTACAATTTCGAGTGTAGAGTCTCCGATCTTGATAGGAATGGGTGTGACATGGGCATTCAACATGACCTTCGTCTTGTCCATGTTCATTTTTAGACCCACTCTTTTGGAGGCTCTACTGAGGTCATCGAGCATTGTACTGAGGTCCTCCATGGTCTCAGCCATGACCACAATATCGTCGGCAAACCGAAGGTGAGTGATGTACTCGCCATTGACGTTGATGCCTAGCCCTCTCCAGTAAAGAACCTTGAAGACATCCTCCAGTGCAGCGGTGAACAGTTTCGGAGATATGACGTCTCCCTGTCTTACACCTCGCTGCAGAAGGATAGGTTCCGAGGCTTGGTCCTGAAGTCGGACTGACATGGTGGCGTTTTTGTACAAACACTTCAACACCTCGATGTACCGATAGTCAATTTGGCACCGTTGGAGAGACTGCAGTACAGCCCAGGTTTCGATCGAATCAAAGGCTTTTTCGTAGTCCACAAACGCTAAGCAGAGAGGCAAGTTATACTCTTCGGTCTTCTGTATAACCTGCCGAAGCGTATGTATGTGGTCCACGGTGCTAAAACCTTTTCGGAAACCGGCTTGTTCGGGTGGCTGGAAATCGTCAAACCTGCGCGCGAGACGATTCGTGATGACTCTTGAAAAACAACTTGTAAACATGGCTTAGAAGTGAGATGGGCCTGTAATTCTTCAACCGGGCATTGTCACCCTTCTTGAAGAAGAGCACCACCACACCCCTGCACCATGCCTGTGGCGTTTTCCCCTCGAGTATGACGGAATTGAACAGCTTCTGAAGGGCCTTAAGTACCGGTTTTCCTCCCGCCTTCAGGAGTTCGGCAGTAATTCCGTCATCCCCCGGTGCCTTGTTGTTTTTGAGTTGTTTCAGAGCCATCCTAATCTCGTACAGGCTGACGTCCGGGATGTCTTCGGTATAGTGTCGGGTTAGTCTAGCTCTTGGGTCGTTTGCTAGGTCGACAATGGGTTTGCTGGTTGACGTGTACAACTGTCCATAGAAGCTCTCGATCTCCCTCAGTAGCTCCGGTTTGGCGGATAACATCCTGCCATCGTCGGTCTTCAGTTTCGTGAGCTGGCTCTGCCCAATAGCCAGGTCTCTTGAAAATACTTTGGAGCCTTTGTTCCGCTCGATCGCGTCTTTAATACGCTCGGTATTAAAGCGGCGGAGGTCGCTCTTTAAGGATTTAGAGATCCGTCTATTGAGCTGCCGGTATTTCGACGCCTCATCTGAAGACTGCAGGATCATCTCACGCCGCTCCTTCATGAGCTCGAGAGTTTGATCGGAGAACCTCTTTTTCTGATGTGTACGACGTGTCTTGAAGAACTTAGACCCGGTCGTATGGACAGTTTCCACGAACCCATCGTTATATTCGTCCACTGAGCCGCCTAGGCACTCGAAACGATTCTGGAGTTCGAGCTGAAAGCTCTCGGGGTTTTGGATTTGGATCTGTGCTGGACGGAGCGTAGACTTCATCAGTCGAGACCTTTCTAGCTTGATATTGATGTTCAATGTGCCTCTTACCATGCGGTGATCGCTCCCGGTTTTCACCGAATTGATCACAGAGACATCATTGAACATTTGCTTCTTGGTTGACATGATGAAGTCGATCTCGTTTTTTGTTGCACCATCTGGGCTCTGCCAGGTCCACTTCCTGTGCTCACGCTTTTTGAAGAAGGAGTTCATCATATAGAGGCCCTCCTTCTCCATAAAACTAGCCAGTTGGTGGCCCCGGTGGTTCCGACGTCCAACTCCAAATTGCCCCACCTGCAGCTCATCCCCGTCTCGTTTGCCCAGTTTCGCGTTGAAGTCCCCCATGACAACGGTGAAGTGAGTTTTGAAACCATGCATGGCTTTAGAGATATCCTCATACATGGTCTCCACTTCGTCGTCGGGGTGTGCCGAGGTCGGGGCGTAGACCTGTATGACCTTCAGCGAATATCTTGAGGATACTCTGAGTACAAGGTACGCCACCCTGGTCGACACACTCTCGATCATCACCACGTTGTTCACAAGGGACTTGTGGACGATAAACCCAACACCACCCTGGGACTGGCGGTCGCCCTCTCGGAAATAAAGCAGGCTGCCGGATTTTAGGATTATCGTGTCCTCCCCCTCTCTTCGGACTTCAGATAATCCCACAATACTCCATCGCAGCCTGCTCAATTCCTCTTCGAGCTCCGCTATCTTCTCGTCGGTCCGGAGTGTGCGCGTGTTATACGTTGCCAGGTCCAGTCGTTGGTGTTGGCAGCCGGATCCCATCCGGGGATTCTTCGCACCCCTTGCCACGCCATAACCTCGACCGCTGCCGTAGTCGAGGGTAGACGGGCTGCCGGGCACTAGGGGCCATTTATTGAATGCGGTGTCCATTGGGGGGATTTTGCCATAATCGCCACGCTTGGCAGGCGGGTTGGCGATCGCAGTATGGTTGTCACAAAAGCACAGAGAACGCTGCTGCCCATTCTCTGGTAAGTCCCTTAGTCGCCTCTTACGACACCCACGGGAAGATATGGGATGATGCTATTCTTTACGTCCGGCACCATACGGACGAAAATATGTCATGACAGTGAGTAAATACAATGCTGATCATATGGACGTACACCGCGTGTCTTTTTTGAAGCTATCGACGCGCGACGGCCAGCTACATTTACCTGCGCCGTCCATGATTTTTAACAAATCTTTGAAATAACTTGTATGTTTTACAGAAATAATAATATCATATTTTTATTCAACTGTTGCTTTCCCATTCCGCATCTTTATCAATTATATTTTTTATTTCTATTTTTAATAGACAGTTTGTATTATGCTTTAATCATTTACAGACTAGTGGAAAAATATGATGATAACACTAGTCATTCTAATAGAAAATAATAAACTTAAGTATAAAGTGATGGTATTTGAAACTTACACATTTAATTCTGGATTTCATTTCATACCTTCCTTTTACAAAAATATTCATTCTTTTCAATTAAACTTGCAATGACAATCAGCATTTCATATGATTTTTTTTTAATATAAGTAATATCACTTAAAAAGAATAAGATTGAATTATATTAGTAAAAAACACATTTTTTTATTTATTTATTTTCTTTTTTGCTTACTCCATTAACAGCGATGCCGTTTTCAATTACTGTCTTTTCATCAGTTATGCTTAGGGAAGAAACAGATATATCATCTTCATCTGAAAACAAAAGAAAATATTTTTTTTTATTAAAATTCTCAAATATAAAAAAATAAAAAACTAGCGAATGTCACCAGGAGAATAGTGTAACTTCCGAAAGGTAAAAGAATTTTTCAAATCAGTCCAGTAGTTTTTGAGTTTATTTTTTACAAACATACAAAAAAACAAACCTTTCCTCTCCCCTTTTTCTTTATAATATAGGATAGAAAACCTGCAATATTTTCATTCAAACCCAATAATTTTTCTAAAAAATATTCGACTAACCTGAGCTGACATCGGACTGATTCCGTGGACTCAACCGACAGCCTTTCGACAAATAGTTCTTGAGTTTTCCTAGTGAAGCCAGTATTAATCTGAAACAAAAAGAGTAATTAGGTGGGAATTGAAGCAAAATACCATTCAGATACTTAAAATTACGAGTTTAAGATCATTTTTGTGCATAGTCGTCATCTGCCTAGCCTGTTCCCAACTCTGCTGGGGCGGGCTTCCCGTCTAACTGGATGCAGCTGACTACTAGTATTTTACATGGAGCAATTGTTTATCTGACCTCCACAACCCAGTCAGTACTGGGTAATACGATACCCCTTAGCACAGATTAGTAAGACTAGTTGTTGACCTTTCGGGATACTGACCACCCGTAACGACTATCAAAGATCAATTGACAACCGGGACAAATGACTTAACGTGCTTTACGAAGCACGGATTAAACTCGGTTTTTAATGGGTGGTCTCTCATCCGTGGACCAACCTAGGCAAAGGTGGTTTAATCTGAAGATTGATCATATCAACTGAAATTATTTAATCACAAGCTACTAGCACGCATTGTTGCATAGAGTAACATAGAAATTTATACACCGCTAAATGCCTATCACTAAAACTTAGAATGGAAAGAGGGAACCTACTTACCCTAAGAAAGGTGGGCTAGGCGACAGTGGTCGTGATAAATACTCCGGGTGGAATTGCACAGTAACGTAGTAAGGGTGATTGTCCACCACGGCTACTTCCATCCTCATTTTAGACTCATCTTTGCCTACAAAGCGGAGACCAGCCGCTTCTAGACGTTCTATGTATTCTGGGTTCACTTCATACCGGTGCCTGTGACGCTCTTCTATTACGTCTTTCTTGTATAGTTGAGCTGTAAAAATGTTTGAATATTTTAGACTTAGCGTATGCAACATTTATTTTAGAAATAAGAAATTAACCAAGGGATAGTATAAATTATTGGCAGTCATCGTCTATCTTCGAAAACACGAAGATTACTGAGCGGTTCTCTATTATTTAAAGTTATGTAAGTGCGGAAAAAAACAAAATAATATATTTTTCTAAAACGAGGGAACTATTCGATTTTCTGATACTAATTTCGTTAGCCATGCCTTAAAATTATAAAAGTATTACTGAAACTTCATACTTATTATGCTGGACTCCAAATAAGTCTTCCTCTTCCCTAGCCGCATGGTTCCACCGAGGTTTCCAGGATGATGTTCAGGCATATCTATCACAAGTTTGTCTTCACAGTTAGGGTCAACTTCTGTGGTGTTGGCACCTTTTAGTCCGAGCACGTTTCTAGCGAATTCTATGACGGATGCTTGTAGCCCGAGACAGATACCAAGCATTGGCTTTTGTGTTTCACGGCACCATTGACAAGCTTCGATTTTGCCTTCCATTCCTCTTTGACCAAACCCACCGGGGACTATGACACCACTGGAATTGAAAATAGGATATAAATTAAACCGGTTAACATTGCAGAAAACCGCGTAACTTAGTAACAGGTCGTATATGGTCGCGATCCTCAGCATTGGGGGGAGGATCAAAAATAATTTAAAAGACAGCTAATATGATTTCAGTAGCTAAATATTACATGTAATATTTTTTTCATTTAAATGAGGCAGCGTAATTAATACTCGTATGTTTGAGATGCTTGACTAAACCTAAAACACACATGTTCCAAATCTATTTGAACATTACTTACTCGCTCTTGCAAAGATTCTGCCATGCCTTATGATAACCAACAGGATCATCTATTTTAGTCTGTCGCTCCAGGTTGACAGCCTCAATATACGTCAGATTTAGTTTGCTGCCAGAAGCGATGCACGCATGCTGCAACGCTTTAGTAACGCTAGCGTAACTGTCCTCCAATTTCGTGTATTTTCCAACCAGAGCGATATTGACTTCTTTACGTAGATTGTCGACCTGTTTGGCAAGATTATGCCACTTCCGCATAAACCTGTAATTGAATCGATTTGTTGAACTAAGTAATTTATATTAACACTAGCTGACCCACGCAACTTCGTCTGCGTCACATATGAGAGAAAAACGAAAGGAAAAAATATCCCCGTTTTTGCAACGGAGGAGCGTTTTAGGAGCGGAGCAGGAATGAAAAATGTTTCATTCCTGCTCCGCTCCTAATGGTCGTAGCGTCATGTTTTATAGCCTATAGCCTTCCTCGATAAATGGACTACCCAACACAAAAAGATTTTTTTTTCAATTTGAACCAGTCGTTCCTGAGATTAGCGCGTTCAACCAAACAAACAAACTCTTCTGCTTTATAATATTATAATATATTATAGTACAGATAACCATAAAAAATACTCGAGGTTGGTTTAAAAAAATTAAGTAAAGCTATGTTTTATTGTTATGTATCATGCTTAGTACTCGAAACCGATGTGGCGGCGTCCATGTATGATGTATGACTAAATGTTTGTGTGAACGTGAATGGTCCAATAGGAATATGTATGTTTGGCCATAGCAGGTGGCGTTCTTTCGTTTCTGCCTCGTGAGAAAAGGACATGTTTACATATTAGGGGAAACCGTGATCAAGTAGGCGGTTCCCCCAGGGCGAGGCCTACCCATTGCACTGCGGTTAGGTTGACCCTTGCGATTATCCCTAATGTGGATAACTCGTATGCGTATTTTTTTTTGGTATATTATGCATCTACTGTGTCTTAGTGCTCTTAACTGAATCATACATGTGTTGATCTAATTTAAAATTCACGCGAAACCTTAAAACGCAGATCCTTGCGTTTAAATAAGACCCATAAAAAATCAGCAACATAAATTGAGCGTAGTACATTTAAATATACGGCGCAAATCAATTGAATTAATTCGTACAGTTGATAAACAAAGTATAGCATTAGCATTCATAAGAATGTGTTTCCGTCTAGTTACTATTTCCTGCTTCTTAAGAATTTAACCAACAAAAGATGAATGCGCCGTTACCAAGTCAATAAGAAATAGGTACCTAACATTAAGATTTATAAACCAGGGCATGACTGACATTTTAATTGTTAATTAAAATAGATAGATAACGAAATCATTATCGTTATATTGTAGAGGAGCCTTCTCTAATTTTAGGAGTACAATAGTTGTTTTTTTTATTAATTTATGTTCATTAAAAATATGTTACACTAGCTTCTGCCCGCGATTTCGTTCGCGTGAATATCCCGCTTGCAACATTTCTTATTGCTGCTCCGCTTCTATTGGCCATAGCATGATGTTCTATAGCCTATAGCCTTCTTTGATAAATGTACTATCCAACGCAAAAATATTTTTTCAATTCGAGCCGGTAGTTCCTGAGATTAGCGCGTTCAACCAAACAAACAAATAAACTCTTCTGCTTTATAATATTAGTATAGATATTCTGTGTTTATGATGTGCTCTTGTTTTCAGGGTAGGGATAAAGTTGACCCTCTTTCTTTTTTTATACACTTCAGTTTGTAGCTAATTTGGGCCAGTCCTTAGGGTAGCAGCGAAAACTCAACCTACAATCCACACCTTGATCTGTCGCTTAAAGATCAATGGTGCTCGCTGATACTTTGTGAATAGTGCATTATAAAATTCTTACTGGAATTTTAAAACACAGAAAATACATACGTATACTTACTTTCCTGGACGTGGCATAGACATATTCAGTTGAAGTCTTTCATTTAAGTATTGTACTACTCCTTGTTCTTCCATTAGCAGAGGTACATGGTATACAGAAGTCAAGTCGTGGATGCATATGACCTGTAAATAAAAATTATAAAGGCATATTAATAATAAAATAAGGAAATGCTATAGGTCCTTTTTGTGCTGGACTTATGATGAAAAGATGGATGGCAGTGCACACTGCATACAGATTACAAGTTGATAAGACCTTCGGTGTAAATTAATAGCACTTGGCACTAATTTAAACCTTATTTGCACCTCAGTGCATTAACCTGGTTTTAAAATAATAAGAACACAGTAGAAATCTTTAGACATCTCAACTTTCAGTTTCTTATGGCCTCATTTTAAAACTTGTTTTACTGATAGCAGCGATGCTTTCACTGCAACTAGTTTCAATTATAATTTATATTTGGTGGACAAGGATATTTACGCAGTAAGAATATAGGCAGTTCGTCATTCTTTTAATTATTTAATACTGCATGTTTGCAGATCAAGTTATAACCTCTCCACTTCTTCTAGGACACAAACCTTCTCTTGATGAAATAAAGCTGGCGAAAATCCACCATACTAACCCAGTGTTGCAACACTTGCAACAGTTGGTGCATGTAACATGCCATCAAATTTTTGGTTTAAGATATATTTTACGTATAAATGTATGTGTGTGTGTGTGTGTTTATTTTTATGTATAAGTACTGTGATCGCAAGGTCGCGCTTAAGTTTTTTCTAAAACTACGCTTGACCTACGTGGTATTGTAATGAGACTATCTCTGATCTTATTAGTTAGTAGTTACCCGAGTGTTGGGACAAGTATAGCCATCTATCGTGTTTTGTTCGACATTCGATGGGTGACTGCGAAACTGCGCACGAGATATTCCGAAGACGTCCGCCCGCGGCGCTACTGAGCACAATTCCGCAGAACCAACTGAGTGTACCTAAACAGTGACTCTCGTAAAAAATATTGTAATATATTAAACAATAAACCTCGAAGAGGCCTGTCTTCACTGCCAAAACACTGGTCCTTCGAGCCGGATTTGAAGATATAAGCCACGTGACGAGCCGGGTTGAAGAAGCGAAGTGTATGGTAAGGTACTTGGAAGTCCAGCCACACAGACAGGAGAAGCCATTTATGTAACAGCCAGCAACGGTTAGGGTCTTTACCCTGTCTTCGCCTTGTGTTAATAACGTACCTAAACGTTTTCAGGATTTCGTTTGGCAGTGCTGAGGCTGTCTTCAGACTAGAAAACACGACTGAACAAGCAACTGTGAGTACCTACTTTCATAAACTACCAAAAAGAGTGATGATGAAACTATTTCTCGTTTAGATAGTCAGATGCCTGATCTTAAAAGACAACGTGGTGTAGTAAAAGGTAGATTAGATAGATATTGGTGTCGATTCTGTTGTGCACAAACTAAACTTAATTTAGGCTATTACTATCTTTTTCTCACTAATAAAACGAGAAAGAGACGGACGTAATTTAGAGCTGTCAAATTTAATTCGAACTAATATTTCCGTACAAATGAAGGGTGCACGTAAAAACATGTCGACTAAAAACACGGTGAAGCGCAAGGCATAAACTAGTTTGACATCTCTAACTTAGTGCATAGCTATAGCTGTCCTTTTCTCGCACTGCCTTTTAGTAAAAGATAGCAATAGTCTAAATTAAGTTTAGTTTGTGCACAACAGAATCGACACCAGTGTTTAGATTCTGTGATTAAAAAGTGCAAATGCGTATTCATTTGGCAGCCATTTCCTTTGACGAGTTTAACGTGTTGCTATCTAAAATAGAAAATTTCACTTTTTTGTTTTTTTTTAAGTGGGTTTTATTTTTTGCAAAAAAGTTTTTATTTTTCACTCTTTAGTGGTTTACATGACATGTGCTTGGTACACATGGAAAGTGCATACCGTTACAATTACAACAAGCCCCAAGCACGACTAGGATACATTGTCTCATTATTGAGTTCCGTGACTCTTGGTTTCATCATCAGATGTGATGGTAGAATGGTTCTTATCAAACGCAAATGCTTCACTTGTTGTAAGAAATACCAAAATACACGTACGTTATCCTATAAAATTTTAAGAGTTCTCTCGATTTCGCCAAGATTCCATCATCAGATCCCGACTCGGTGACTATGGGACCATTTGGAAAGGATACCCTTACCAGCAAAAAAAAAAATATTTCCAAATCGGTTGGCAAGCGAGCAAGGGCAAGAAACATCCGAATTGAGAACCTCCTCCTTTTTTAGAAGTCGGTTAAAAAGACCTGTTCGATGACCATTCCTTGATGATAACTATAGATCTAGCTAGGTCTAAAGTTATCATCAAGGAATGGTCCTTGATGATAATTTTAGACCTAGCTAGAGTATGACTGTCGTCATTTAAGCGATTGATGCAAATATTTTCGGGAATTTAAAGGAGATCACCCAGCCTCCATACATTTTTGGGCTATTTACAAAAGTCGGCCAACCAAAATAAACTTATTATTTCGATGGAGCATAACATAATAAACATTTTTTATTATTACGCCTAAAGGTGGACGCACAGTTATCTGCGCCGAAGGAATCGACCGCTTCCACCTTTAAGCTTCCACCTCGTAACTCAATTCACCAAGTTATTCAACCACAAAATATCTGAGGTCACCCAGATTGTAGTAATATTTTTTTGCCGGCCAACTAAAATAAACGCAGTAATTAAATAGAGCTTATTAATGTAAACATTTTTTATAATGCCACCCAAGTTCTCCCAAGTTTTAAATAATAATTAATAATGATAATTATGGTAAAAATGCTACTGGTCTATGATTAATCTGATCTGATCCGATTTCCGTGAAGCCCAAACTCATCGATGTGTTTATCCTGACCGTCCTAACCTACGGTGCTCAGACCTAGTCACTCGACTTATTGCTAAAGTTCCGCCTTGTCGTCCCGTCCTATATCACCTATGTCCGCAGATCCCAATGATTACCTTCCCCTCACACCTGCTCATTTCCTAATCGGCCGACCGTTGACTGCACCTGCCAGTGAGGACATCACGACATCTCAGCTTGCCTGTCGCTACCATCGGCTGGAACAGTTGCGGCAACAATTTTGGAAGCGGTGGTCGAAGGAATATTTGTCTGAGCTTCAACGCAGGACGAAGTGGGCGCACAAGATAGACGACATCGCTAAGGACAGCCTTGTCGTCATAAAAGAAGATAACCTACCACCACTCAAATGGAGAATGGGTAGAATGATTAAACTGTTCCCAGGCAATGATGGTGTCTCCAGAGTAGCTGAGATAAACTTGTCAATGCACAATCAAGCGTGCTTCATCAAAAATCTGCCCGCTGCCGGTTAAGACTACGTGATTCCAGTTTCATTTGGAAGATGGATCTTCCAAGGTGGCCGGTATGTTGGGACAAGTGACGCCAAATATCGTGTTTTGTCCGACATTCGATGGGCGACTGCGAAACTGCGCACGAGATATTCCGAAGACGTCCGCCCGCGGCGCTACTGAGCACAACTCCGCCGGACCAACTGAGCGTACCTACGTTAAACAGCGACTCGCGTAAGAATTATTGTAATATACCGAACAATAAATCTTTAATTGGAATTCTCGAGCTTTATTGAAGTCTGCCTACCCTTCTGTCTTCCCTGCCAAAACACTGAGTGTTATAACTACCCAATCATTGAACTTCTGGCTATGCCTTAAGTGCCCGTGCAGTTTAACTGGTACGAAGGGAAAAAGACGAAAGAAAATTGTCAATAAACTTGATTTTCGCTTCCCCAGCAGTTGCCATGATTTGTGCCTTTTTATATATATCTATGGGAAATAGTGGTATAATGTTGGTGTTCTACTCATGTAAGTAGATATGTCTCTGACTATTCTTTCGGCGAGTACAGGTGTGAAGCTTGTTTAGGTATGACTAAGATATAATATCTCGATAATTTTATATGCATCTCGAATTTTAATAATTTCATTCACGATTTGCGCAACAATAAGTATCGTTATTATGTGCATAGTCATACTTCCAATAATTTGGTCATGTTCGAATGAACAATAGGCATGACGACAGTATCAAAAATTGCAAATACATTAAGTCCGTCAGTTACAGTATTGGAAAATAATGGACACGTATTTTTTGTTTTTGTATATCAGTGAATATTGACATAGATAAAACGCATCAAAAGTCGGTTGATCATGACGTCAGAACTAACTAAAAATTATACCAAAGTGTGACGTATTAGGAATTTTAAAAGCTTCGTACCTTCGTAAACTTTGGTTTACATAACGAAATAACAACTATGGGTTGAATATATTCTTGATAATCTAAATAACGGACAAATTTGTTTTTTTTTGTCAGCTACCCTATAATGAAGGTGAAACACGTTTTTTTCTGAAAACTACATCTTCAGGAAGTACCGGCTTCAATTTATATGTATTTACCTAGTTTTTATCTTTTCATAAACACTGTTGATATTGTTATCAGTGCGTCACCTTATTCTTGCTTCCGTGTGCCGGAATTGGGTCACAAAGCATTGACCTGTTCTTATAATATGCTTTACTGAAAGTACTTAGTAACTAAGTTGTTATAGTTAAGGCATTTTTTAATAACAGTGATAAGGATTACTATGTCATGAATGAAAGAAACTTAAATAATCTATGGTGACTTTGAAGCATATTGGTACTACATTTTGTGACGGTGTTTTTTTGGACACCTATTAAGTTTAAAATCAGACTTTTATAGATTTCAATTCAATAAGGATAAGTTTGATTATTTATTTGAATGACCAAATAGAGATGTGTGTTATCCTTATTGAATCCACAATCATATCTTTTAGTGAATATTTATAATTCTCAAAATGACAGTATAAATAAAAACTGTTTGTTGTTTTTTGAAGAAAGGCTTCCAATCAAAAAAAGTTTTGTTGAACTAGCACAAAGGGTTGGGTAATTAAAATAATGATATGATGCTTTTCTCAGGAATTTGTCTCAATTTTGATAAAAAGTGTATCAAATAATGTTTGTAAACAAAAATTACCTGTTCGGGCCCAACATGGCAGAAGTTGGAGATCTTCTCTTTGACTGGCTGATTGATTGGTTTCTCAGAACGGCACAATATCAAGTCTGGTGACAGGCCTAAGCCACGTAACTCTCTGACAGATGATTGTGTTGGTTTTGTCTTGGCCTCTCCTGTAGATTTTGGCTGTAATGTTGAGGGTTATTAGCTCAGAAAAAAAAAATTGAATAATTTTCTTTGAAATCTCTTGTAGCATTTTCATTTGAAATCTGCTGTGTTTCAAAAATGATTATTGGCACATGTCTGATATTTTCTGCAGAGTCTATTCCAGAATACATTATATTTCTGGAAACAACGTATTGTGTTTGATATTCTGAGACTAGTAACATGCAATTTGGTTAACTGCTAGATGATACAAAAATATACCAGAATTCAGCTTACCATTGGAATTAAGGACACATGTGCACAACAGAAGTTCTCTTTCTTTACTCTGAACTGGAATTGTCTAAATGCTTCTACAAATGACATTCCTTCAATATCACCTATTGTGCCACCAAGTTCTACTATGCAGACTCTGGGAGGTGCGTTGTCTGGTGTCACAGGTATATGAGCTACTCTTTGCACCCATTCTTGTATAGCGTCCGTTATATGTGGAATGACTAAAAGCAAATAAAGCAAAATGATGTTGGTAACACACCTGATATGGAAGAAATAACCTATGAGACTGCACATTTAGCAAGCTAAGGATTTTATGTAACTATGTACAACAACCTAAAGACTTAAAAATAAAATTGATTGGAGTTTTTATAATCACTGATCGGTTCCTTAAATTAATAAATTATAAAATTGATTATTATCAGCTTTCCACTTAAGTATTCATAGTGATGACAAAAATGGGCCATTCTAGTAATTAATACGAATACTAATTTTGTGAAACAAAATGAAATGTAGGTTTTTACCCTGAACAGTTTTGCCTAGATAGTCTCCTCGTCGCTCACGCTCAATAACCTGCTGATATATCTTGCCAGTTGTGATATTATTGTCTCTATGCAGTGTTATATCCAAGAAGCGCTCGTAGTTGCCAAGATCAAGGTCAACTTCGCCACCGTCATCGAGAACGTAAACTTCACCTAGAAAATAAAAATAGATGCATGCAATAAATGCAACGTTAACACGCGGCGAAACATGCATTAGATTATGGTTAAAACACAAAATTACTCGTTCCACATACCGTGCTCGTAAGGAGAGAAAGTTCCGGCGTCAATATTTATGTATGGATCAATTTTTATTGAAGTCACATCAATGCCACAGCTTTTTAAAATTGTGCCAAACGAGCTTGCGATCACACCTTTTCCTACACCACTTATAACTCCACCGGTAACTAAAATATATTTCATGTCCGGCATTGTGATTTTTTGAAGCACGATTATCGTATTAAACTGGTCCTAGTACATTCAGTATTTGGTAAAATATTTATACACGATGTCGCAAATTATTTGAAACGTCAATCACACGTGCTTCTTCAACCGCAAACGCTGCGCGCACAGAGCATCTATCTATACAGATGTAGGAAAGCTGCGCCATTTGCAATTTTTGCAATATCCACAGATTAGATATTAGTAGCTGGCTAGCAATAACTAGAGGTTCCATTACCACTGCATTCGGATATTCTAGGATTTCGGATGTCGTAGGTTCAGTTGGACCACAATAATCGACTAAACTCACTAAACTGGTTTTTTGTAGTCTGTGGAAAATAATGACAATATTTGAAGTTATGAACGAAAGATCGAGAACTAAGAAGACGCCATTCGTTTTCGCATTGCATGTTAGTGATTATATACTCTGTGGTTTTCATCTAATGTCACTTGTGAAAGTTAAATAGTGTGTACATTTTCCACTTTTTACGAAAATGCCGAAGTATTATTGTGATTATTGCGACACATATTTGACGCACGATTCACCTAGCGTCAGGAAAACACATTGTACGGGCAGAAAACATAAAGACAATGTAAAATTTTACTATCAAAAGTGGATGGAGGAACAAGCTCAACATCTCATTGATGCTACTACAGCGGCATTCAAAGCGGGTAAAATAGCTCAGAATCCGTTTAACAAGGGAGCTGCTATACCACCGCCATGGGATCCTAGTGTTATGGGTCCAGGAGGGCCTAGACCGCCTGTGCCTGCTCCAGGAGGGCCACCGGGAATGCTGCCGCCTCCGTCGATGGGTCCCGGAGGTCCCATGGCTCCACCAATGATGATGGGACCACACGGACCTATGCCACCGATGATGGGAATGAGGCCACCTATGATGGGTCCAATAATGGGACCAATGGGCCCTATGGGACCCATGGGTCAAATGCGACCACCACTAATGAATGGACCTCCTATGAATAAATAGTGTCGGTTTATAACACTTGATGAGGACTGGGATTAATTAAATAGTTGCCACAGACCGTGGTACATCAAGTGTTTTCACGGTGACTTTTGAGGTTAGGAAACAGTTTTTGTATCAGTTAATGAACTATGTAGTACTCTGTGTTCTTATGGCTACAAGTAACTAGCTATAATCAAAAAACAATCTAGCATAGTGTTCTCTATTGAATAAAATAGTGATAAAAACCATTACATCTTATTGTGTTAGCTATTTCCCTCATTTTGTATATCCACTGATATTAGATGTATACTTAACACAATCACCTCACTTATTCTTGTTTAACCAAATAGAGGGTGTCTAATACTTGACTACAGAAATATTCCAGCAGCGTCTGGATATTTTTAACTCACTGTAAATATCACTGCCTGCATAATGTACTGTAGAATGATGTCCTGGCTTGTGGCATATTATTGTAATTGTTAACATTAAATAAATTATAGTTAATAAGTCACTTTTTGTTTTATTTATAGTAACCATCTTCGAAGATGACCATCTGACCTACCTGTAACTGTAGCTGGTGTAATAGGGGTACCCTTTGTCGAGGGAGGCTAGATTGCTGAACAGGCTTTTTCAAATGGGCGTTAAAAATAGAATATGTTAATTAAATCTGATTTTCTAATGTGTATTACTAGGTATTACATTTTCAAATTGAATTAGCTGCTAAGAACAAAAATATCTGCTTATTATTTGTTGACACGCTGAAATGATACTATAAGTTTAATTTTAGTGCCCTTCAGATAGGGGCCCACTTTCAGTTGTCAAAAAGCTTTTCTGCAATGTTGATTTTCATCTCATTGTTTGTCTTAACCAAAATGTTAGGCAAAACTTCTTGAAGATATTATGGCTTTCACTAAATCGGAAGAATATCAATATTTCTTAGCTTATTATTCTCAATTTACAATTCTCAATTTTCTGAAAAAGTATACTTGGACATTTTATAGGTACTTACCTAGTATAATCTACACAGAAAATATTGCTAAACTTTTCAAAGATACCTACTACATACAAGGTACAAAAAATTATAAATAAAAAATTGACACCTAATTAGATTTTTCAGCTAAGTTCCTATTAAACCTGTAAGTCGTTTTGGTTCAGGTATGTCTTTGGGTTCAGCCCCCATACGATGAGATAAAATGAAAGTTACTGAAGAACCCGTTGTTGTTCGGCCCTTTTTGACAACTGAAAACGGCCCGGTCTGAAACTTTTCATAGTATTGTTTAAATAGCGTTCTTAATTCTTCGTCCATTAATTACGTTTAGGAGGGGAGGGCATTGAGCCAAATCGCAATTCTTACCCAATCTCAGGTAAGGGGGCTCCACAAATATGTATCACATATTCTTATTTTTCTAAAATATGCCACACATATTAAATTGGCTAAATGGCCTCACGTAATTAATGAACCGAGCGTATTAAAGACGCGATCGAGCGGAACAAAGGCTCCAAAGTATTTTCAAGAGATCTGGCTATTGGGCAGAGCCAGCTCACGAAACTGAAGACCGACGATGGCAGGATCTTATCCGCCAAACCGGAGCTACTGAGGGAGATCGAGAGCTTCTATGGACAGTTGTACACGTCAACCAGCAAACCCATTGTCGACCTAGCAAACGACCCAAGAGCTAGACTAACCCGACACTATACCGAAGACATCCCGGACGTCAGCCTGTACGAGATTAGGATGGCTCTGAAACAACTCAAAAACAACAAGGCACCGGGGGATGACGGAATTACTGCCGAACTCCTGAAGGCGGGTGGAAAACCGGTACTTCAGGCCCTTCAGAAGCTGTTCAATTCCGTCATACTCGAGGGGAAAACGCCACAGGCATGGTGCAGGGGTGTGGTGGTGCTCTTCTTCAAGAAGGGTGACAATGCCCGGTTGAAGAATTACAGGCCCATCTCACTGCTAAGCCATGTTTACAAGTTGTTTTCAAGAGTCATCACGAATCGTCTCGCGCGCAGGTTTGACGATTTCCAGCCACCCGAACAAGCCGGTTTCCGAAAAGGTTTTAGCACCGTGGACCACATACATACGCTTCGGCAGGTTATACAGAAGACCGAAGAGTATAACTTGCCTCTCTGCTTAGCGTTTGTGGACTACGAAAAAGCCTTTGATTCGATCGAAACCTGGGCTGTACTGCAGTTTCTCCAACGGTGCCAAATTGACTATCGGTACATCGAGGTGTTGAAGTGTTTGTACAAAAACGCCACCATGTCAGTCCGACTTCAGGCCCAAGCCTCGGAACCTATCCTTCTGCAGCGAGGTGTAAGACAGGGAGACGTCATATCTCCGAAACTGTTCACCGCTGCACTGGAGGATGTCTTCAAGGTTCTGGACTGGAGAGGGCTAGGCATCAACGTCAATGGCGAGTACATCACTCACCTTCGGTTTGCCGACGATATTGTGGTCATGGCTGAGACCATGGAGGACCTCAGTACAATGCTCGATGAACTCAGTAGAGCCTCCAAAAGAGTGGGTCTAAAAATGAACATGGACAAGACGAAGGTCATGTTGAATGCCCATGTCACACCCATTCCTATCAAGATCGGAGACACACTCAAAATTGTAGACGATTATGTATACGGTATACATAATCGTCTACAATTTCGAGTGTAGAGTCTGTCCAAGGTATACAGTATATCCGGGGTTGCGGGCCTGTTCGAAAGAGATACCGCGGCCCCGGAACATAAAGGGCGAGGAAGGAACATGGATGGGTTTTAGTCAGTAAGAGTCTGACACTCCCTCCCGCTCCGCCCAGAGTGGGAGAAGTTATTTGATGATTTCCCATCCTAAAAAAAAAAAGGTATACAGTATACCTTGGACAAACGGTCCAGTTAGGTAGGTCAACTTCGAGAAAGAGGTCAATCGTCGAATCCGACTCGGCTGGGCAGCGTTCGGGAGGCTGCGCGGTATCTTCTCGTCCAACTTACCGCAGTGTCTCAAGACGAAAGTCTATGACCAGTGTGTGTTGTCAGTGATTACATACGGGACCGAAACGTGGTCGCTCACAATGGGCCTTATCAAAAGGCTTAAAGTCACCCAAAGGGCAATGGAGAGGGCTATGCTCGGAGTTTCCTTGCGTGAACGAATCAGAAATGAAGACATCCGCAAGAGAACCAAGGTCACCGACGTAGCCCGAAGAATTGCTAAACTTAAGTGGCAGTGGGCAGGGCACATTGCTCGCAGAACGGATGGCCGATGGGGCCGAAAAGTTCTGGAGTGGCGACCGCGAACCGGAAGACGATGCGTTGGAAGACCTCCCACTAGGTGGACCGATGACCTGGTGAAGGTTGCGGGAATCCGGTGGATGCGAGTAGCAAGGGACCGGTCAATGTGGCGACACTTGGGGGAGGCCTATGTCCAGCAGTGGACGTCTTTCGGCTGAGATGATGATGATGAATTAATGAACGCACCCCGGGCTACCAATAAGCCACAATAAGCGATACAGAGCATCTATAATAACCGACCTTGGACTCGAAGAGGGCTATGCTATAAAAGTAAAAAGAATAGCTTTATTGCAATCTTTCTCTCTCACGCAGATTGCATGCAATGTTACCAGGGAAAAGTGAACTGCCTAGGTACCTATCTTGTTATAATTTAGGCCATAAACAAACATTATTCATTTCATGATGTAGTGTTTGTATGTTTATCTACCCAAATATCATAAACCCTCTCTAATGCGTTCAAAAACCATAGGCAATGACCAGCATTACCAACCTGCAGAAATGAACGGTGCTATAATGAACTCATAACGCAACTGTAAACAGTTGCGTTATGAGTTTTAAATTTGGAACAGGTGTCAAATTCAAGTGAGTGTGCTATTCTAGTACCACCTACATTAAATCAGATATCGATTAAAAAAAAAAACCCCAATTCAGTATGATTCTAATTATAAATCGCACGACATTTTTGATCTCGAGTGACACAAGAATAGTGACTTTGTTCGTTTGCCTATGATTTAAAAAAAAATGACAGATATCCGAAACGCCGCCATTTCGAGCTGTCATTTGTTCGTTAGCTTTTTATTTCCAGTAACCCATTCTTTATTTCTGTCGAAAATGAGTGATAGTGACTCAGAAATTGACATGAATACTCCGCCAGATATCGTAAATGCAGCGACGAATGCAACTAATAACCTGTTGGCACAAAAATCAAGGGCCAAGTAACAATGCAGGTCATTTCCCTATGGTTCCTGAACCCATCATAGAGCCCTTATGATATTTGGGTAGATAAAGTAGTGTATGCAACTATACATAATTAGGCATTACAACACTCGTGTGATGCTATTAAGAAACTCGCCTTCGGCTCGTTTCTTAAACCCACACTCGTGTTGTAATGCCCTTCATTATGCACAGTTGCATAAACTACTATTTCGGTTATTTACTAACTTGGATTAAATGTTAAAAAACAAGTCTCTTAGTTAAAACAATAAATTGAAAAATGGATTCTGGTAGTTTCTATAAGTGTTGTAGTTCTGTTATGATTGAGGGTACATAACAGCACCACAGTGAGCTATGATTTTGGTGGGGCTATAATGTTACAAGGTACTGGCTAGTACTAAATTAAGGAATATTTGGAAAAACTTGAAAACAGTTGTTAAATCAGCCCGCCAATAAAAATATACTTTGCCTTCGATAAAAATATTTTCAACTAGCTTCTGCCAGCGGCTTCGCCCGCGTAAAGTTTGATTATTGTCCCATGGGATCTTACTATCGGGATAAAAAGTATCCTATGTTTTAATCCAGGCTATAAACTATCTGTGTGCAATCCAAATTCGTTCAGTAGTTTTCTGAAAGCGTAACAAACAAACTTACATTCACATTTATAATATTACAAAATGTGAGTAATGTTACAAATAAATGGCCGTTATACATGATTTCTATGTAGCTTTAACCATTAAGGCTGCACACGCGACGGAAGCTTAAAAAATCAAGTAATTTCTCCCGTTTTCCCAACATTTCCTTACACTGCTCTGCTCCTATTCATTGTAGTGTGATGAAAAGTATACTATAACCTGCCCAGGAGTTGGAAGAATAACTGATGTTATTTTTTTTAATTGGGGTTGAGTGAGAATATTATAAACGTAAGAGTAAACAAATATAATAATAACAAATCTCCGAACTGCTAAGCTATCGGGAGTTACACGTGTTATTGTGAGTCAACTATAAAAGATAGACATATGCTGTCTCGGGATATTTTTTATATAATTTTATGTGGAATATTTCCGTTATACATGATTTCTATGTAGCTTTAACCATTAAGGCTGCACACGCGACGGAAGCTAAAAAAACCAAGTAACTTCTCCCGTTTTCCCAACATTTCCTTTCACTGCTCTGCTCCTATTAATGGTAGCGTGATGAAAAGTATACTATTACCTGCTCAGGAGTATGTAGAATAATTGTACCAAGTTTCGTTAAAATCCGTCGAGTAGTTTTTTTTTCTATAAATAACATACAGACAGACAGACAGACAGACAGACAGACAAAAATTTTACTGATTGCATTTTTGGCATCAGTATCGATCACTAATCACCCCCCGATAGTTATTTTGTAAATATATTTCATGTACAGAATTGACCTCTCTACAGATTTATTATAAGTATAGATAGATTGTATTTTCAGTTGTTGCTGGAAATACCCAGATGATAGTTATTGAATGGTTATCCACCACACTATACGGACTATACCCATGTTAGGTACCTATAACAATGAAGGTAAGTGCATACCTAAGCTACGTAGTAGATGAGGTCTGTCTGCACTCACAGTCAAACATATATGGTGAAGAAATATTACAAGGAAGTTTTTTGGATGTAGTTAAATAATACAATAACATAATTCAACACGTTTTATTTAAAATTGTATTCCGAATAACTTAAAAACTTTGAAAAAGTTCAAAACACTACTAACATAGTACCTATCAATATGTACTCAATAAATACTTACGTACTAAGTTTTATAACCAGCTATTGTGGAGTAGAAATATCATTTACACAAAATAAAATTGGCCCCAAAGAGCGTTAAAATAAAATCATCAATTTGAGCTCGAATTACGAAGTAGTAAAACACTGGTTATGGAAAATAAAAGTGCCTGCAAAAATGGCACCGTAAGCGAAAGAAAAGACTAGATTAAAGCTTCTATGAATTTGATTGCCTTATTTACAAACTTTGAGAATGGAATTTCTAAAGCACCGCTTTGACACATCAATATTAGCTTCATCATAATGCAGTTTCTAGTGTAGACGGCGAAACTTTGCCTCGGTCTGGGGACGTTTTGCTTCGAGAGTTAACTGACGGACCAGCCGCTGTTGGACTCTTGAAAGAGGTTAGCTTGGGGGGAGATGATTCAGGGCAAGTATTGAAAAATTCTGCTCTCTTAGCCTGCATTATTTCTGTTCTAGATAGACCTTCTGACCTTACAAACTCGGTGTTGAGGGGAAATACTCCTTGATCAGTTGCTTGAGGAAAGCTTCTTTCTATTTCTAAAGTATTTTTATTTATTGGAATTAAATTTCGCCGAGCTCCAAAATGTTGGTTAGTTACGATAGGAACTGTTTTCGAAGGTGGGGTTTCAGGTAGCAGGTCGTGCTTTTCACCAGAGCTGTTTGAGTTTTCATCTTCATTATAAGCTTCGGGTATAGGAGTAGATAAAACATCGGATCTCGGGCTTGCAAATCGCCACTGTGATTTAGGGGAAAGTAAAATTTTAGGCGTGTTTTTGTGTTCTTTTATGAGCGCTCCAGTTCTCCCTGGTGAATTAGGCTGCGCATTTGGTTTTATAACTTTTCTATGCGTATACGTTTTAGGAGACCCACTCAAATCGAGAATGTTTACTTGTGATCTATTTGCAACTTGTGCGGGAAGAGTCTGTGGTTTTTCTCTAGTCAGTTTTAATTGCTCTACTGCTGATAATTTGTTGGATTTATTTTGGGGTAACGTATTTAACTTAACACTGTGTTGTAACAAAAGCTTCTTGAAATCAAGTCTAGATGTTTGAGACATCGGTCCATGTCTATCGGCGCAATTTGTTTCTTGCTTCTGTGCTCCGTAGAAAGGACTAGGAGTAGGAAGAATACTTTGTTTTTCGGAGGGTGACCAGCTCATTCTATTTCTTGGGTCTCCTAAATAGCCTGTTTCAGGGTAGCGCTGTGAACCCTTAGTATATAAAGATGTTTCCGAACTTACTGGAGATAAACTAATAGTAGACAGTGCGGGCGATTCTGATCTCTCGTTATCTTTAATGTTGAGTTTCTTCTTACTCTTATGTATAACAGCATAAAGTTCCTCATTTGTCATTGTCGATTTGACGGGAGAGAGTAATTTACTGCTGAGGTCAATAACATTTTCCTTATTAGATGGAGTGGAGGATTTAAAGGGTCCTGATGTTCTGGGATCGATAGGTGATATTCTGATCGATTCATTTCTGTTTGTAGGACTCTGTACCTTTTGAACTGGGGGGGGTTGGTTTCCGGATGCTGGAACATTCCAGTCATAATTACGTACGGATTTTGGAGGCGCGTTGGATTCTAAGTTGCTTCTCTTAGGAAGGGTCCAGAATTTCGGTTGCTCTCTCTGTGCCGCATTTGAAGAACTTTCGTAGTTGACGATGCCGTGCTTACCACGTAGATGAGCAGTATGATTTCGATGTAAGGTGGGGTTTATCGCATTCAGATCTACAGTTGGTCCCTTGTCTTGGACTTGACTTGGCGGTATGTTCAAGTAGGGCTTGTCAGCACTGGAATGTCGATAGTCTGAAAATATTACATACATTTTATTAAACAAACGTCCAAATGCAATTACATGTCTTTCGTCAATGCTAGGTGTACTTACACCGCTTACATTGCCCTACACCTACGCGCGTTTGATACTTTGCGGCGTATTTCTATTTTTATAGAACCTTCGAGATACCATCCCATATTCATTCCAAATTAAAATATATATCAGAATAAATACCTAGGTACTAGAAAATATAACATGTTTTATCCTAGGTGAAAATTAGGACCCCAAACCGCCTCGATAATTGGAAAACTAAAATTAATCAACGATTCATGTCACACCAGTCGTTTTATTACAATGACGAACATAATTTATTAATCTGTCACAAAAAAAAAACACCGGTAATAGGTTTATTTAAAAGTGGAAGTGTTCGCTAGGGTTCCCATTTCTCACCTTGTATAACGAGCTACCGAGCCTACACCTTAACAACTAAGGAGTAAATAAATTAATTATAAAAGACGGGACCCGAAATATAATAAACGGGACAATGAGCTAATTCTCAAAACAGTACGTCATGCTGATTGGGGAAAAGGGTATAAACAAAATACCGAAATATCAATGTAACTACTTACAAATTACTAAAATATTAAATATCAGTACAATATTGGTCCAAACCCAAAAGCAAAACTAAAGCTAAAAAAAACACTAATAAAATACTAGTTACTAATAAATAAATAGCTCAAGAGTAACATCATAATTTATATTTCGACGTTCACATAGTAAATTACCATAATGGGTATGTTGTCTGCTAGAAAAGTATAGGTATAAAGTGCATGGTATTTTATTCTTGACCTACAATCATTGAACCAATTTCATTTTAGTATATTATTACAATTTTGTTTAGTGTGGGCCACTAAGTGCTTTTGTTTTAGTTTTTTAGTTGTGTTAGTAATTTTGAGTCCCCATGCATCATGCCAAATAAGCAACACAAAACTTTACCTTTCAAGGAGGTGTCGCTAAAGACGAAACATTGGAAGCATTCTCCTTCACTGTGCAAAGCGATGTAAGATGAGTGCAAAGTACTGTACACCTATGTTTTAATCTTCCAACATTGTTAAACATTGTATATAACAGAATGTTACTTTTCGTGGTCACTTGTCCACAAATTAGTCATGTTATATTGAGACTCAGATTTAGTATTGTTCAATTGGTTATTATCGCCCATAGGTGTGATGTGAAAATAGATTCAGTGGATTATTTACAAAATCTCATTTTGTATAATTATTTTTTAAAGCAAGTTCTGTGTATCGTTATTTATTCAAAAGGAAATCATTTGGCAAAAGGAAAATGTTAAGTAGAAAGAAAATGAACATCCGATTTTTATGAAGGAAATCAGATGCTCAAAATGTGATTGATATAGCCGAATAAACAGAACTTGTTAAATTTTCATAGCCCAGTGCTATAATGAGCAGAGTGAGGGTGATAGCTGAAGGTGTAAATGAAATAAGTGCGTTAATTCACAATAATTCTATAATAATATTATTTACAATAAAACACAAGGACACAGAATAACACACCATGCACTTACATACGAAGAATATGAACCACTCGTAAGCTGTGCACACTGCGGTGAAAAAAGCCACCATGCATTATTTTAACACTTAACACTAAAACATTTTATATTATGTAAAATAAAATACTGATACATCGATGTAGCTATAGAATTTAAAATTCATTCATAATATCATTAAAATTCACATTCGCCTACATAAAATAAAAACTATCACAGAATTCACAATTAATTTATAAAATTCAGGGAAGACTGATTTTGGTACTAATTGTACGTTGGACGGATTAGTTCCTAACAGATTTTTAATAACTATAATCATTTCTAATTCTACCTACGGCTAATTCTAAACATTTCGAGAGTTAAGCGTAATAACATTGTTCTAAGTACGTTGTCGGTAACACGGATATAGCTCCTATTTTGAAGAGAGAGAAATAAGTTGAGTTGAAGAAAAAGTTTTAAGAATGCTTCAGAGGTTACCAGATTTCAGTGCCATAATCAGATTCAGAAATTGATAAAATTCTAGCGCGGTGCATAGAACTATCAACAGGTACAGTTACTTTGCTTGGAGTGAGAGGGCAAGCGGGTGGCGAGTGAAGAATACAGACATCGTCCGGGTCAGCATCTAAAATAGCCGATAAGATGTCTAAAGAAGTATCTCTTCTATCAGGGATGATTGCCACTGTGTGCCTTTTGGGTATAGGAGTGGTAAACGGACTTAGCGTCAAAGCAGATAATTTACTCTCAAACTTTTCGTCAATAAAGGAAGTGTTATTGTCCATACACTCACACTTTTCCAATTCGTCAATAGCTATTCTATGACTCAGTTTAGGGGACACAGTTGGCGGGTAGTTAATCTGATCGCGTAATAAATCAGCAGCTATTTCGGCCTGAATCATTTCTAACGAGTCTACTTTTTTAGTATTTGTGCCAAAACTCTCGAGTTTTAGTAGCTTTTTGATGGGCATTAACGGAGAGTTTGCCAACTTATAGCTATCGCTTCGTTTTATTTTGTTGAGATTTGATTTATCGAAAAGTTCGTTGTTAGTGTTATTGGGACTTAATAATTCTCCGTTACTATTAGCATTGTTTCTATTAGTGAACATTCTTAAAACTTCGGCTACTTTACTACCCGACTTGTTAAATTCTTGTTTATCGAATTTATTTTGCATCATTATGGGAGTTTGGAAGTTCGGAACGAATGGAATTATTTGTTCATTTACTTGGGGTGCTAGGTCAACGACATCTACATTTTGCAATTTTGTTTCGAAAAGTTGTCTTGAGATGGACTTTGAGCAAATATTCTTACCTGCTAAATCATCTTTCGTCGGAGATAAGCTGACGCCCTCCGCATCGTGTATATTTACATAAGCCCCGGTCCTAGTGATTGCTTCTACTACCCGCGGTATATCTTGTGGTTTTTTAGTTGTTTTCAAGTGTTGTTGGTTGCTAAGTACAGGTGTTTCGGTGATAGGTGTAGCAGTAATAATTGTACTGGGTTTAGGTGTCGGTAAAGTAACAAATTCTGTGGTCATAAGCCCATCAGGAGCGATCGGTGCTTTGATGATCATTTTTCCTAGTTGTGGCGACGTTGGCTTACTTGAAGGTAGTGGCGGTTCATAAGGGAAATCAGTTTCATCTAAAACTTGCACAACATCGGCAGTTTCGCGTTGGATGACCGTTGTCGTGGGCTTGATTTCTTGAACAAACGGTCCCGGTTCGAAAGTGGTGTGTGCTCCTTTTCTTCGTTTTAGAGTGTCAGATGAGTAAATTACTTGACCTAGAGAGTCAAGAGTAACTTTTGCACCTTTTATTTGAATATCATCTAAGGCTGGTGAAGGCTTATCTTCTAGGCTGTGTTCTAAATAGTCTTTACTTCCACCAAGGCAGTTTGGCAATTCGTTAAGTGAAACGTATTCGGTTTCAGGCAGCTTTCCGGAGAGTACAGTTTGCAAGTTTTTCTTGACGACATCGCTATTACCATAGAGGCCTCTATTGAAACTTAATTTTTGATTATTATTTTTGACATCAGCTATCGTTACGTAATCACCAGTATCGTAATAACTTTCAGTTAATTCAGGTTCTTTTGATACTGGCGACTTTTTGTTGGAGAGTTTATGGGGAAGAACACCTTTTAATTTGCACATTAAACTATTAAATGGTTGTAATGAAGATTTAATTTGACTTGTTTTATTACTTGGCTTTGTTAACTCCGTCGGTGTTTTTACTTCTTTAGGCTTTTCTTCAACCGGTAGGTCTAATTTAGGCCTACTGGCTACTTTCGATAATTCAGTCTGAGATTTGATGACGATTTCGGAATCTTTGTTACTAATTTCACTTTCATCATCTGAGTTCGATGGTGTAATCACACACATTGAAGGAATTCTAGAGCTGTTAATTGTTGTCTTGTATCTTATCCTCTCTATTCTTTCCGTACCTTCGAGATCTGATGATTCTGAATAGTCCTGTTCTGACAAGCTGTTCTTCCCGTGTGCACTTGACACGGAATCTTCGATAGGTGAACTAGATGTGTTATGTCCAGAATCTGGAGAACTTGTACCTGTACTCTTCTTTGCACTGTCTAGTTCCGTCTCTGTATGAACTTCAGCAACAGCTGTTATCTCTTTATGATTGCCCACATTTCTAGTTATAGTTATTGTTGGGGGAGGTGCTTCATTTATTTCTGGCGACGAATGATTATACCCTTGCTTATCAGTGTATGGTCTCACTGGGTTGTACCTAAGGCTGCCGAACGGAGACTTTGAAAACGAAGAATTTATACTCCTGTCTAGACTAGCATTTGCGCTATGTGCATTAGTGCTTCTATTTCTGCTTATTATGGCTAATGAACTCTTGCGTTCCGGGACGGTTGGACCGATTACTAGTGATCTATCGCTTCCGGCGGCCATTAGCGTCGTACAAACTGTTCCAGCAGAACTTGTAGTAGTACTAGTGGAACCTTTGCCAAATAACTCATATTCGTTCTCCGCAGTCATTGTTTGACTGTTGGAAGAGTTTGAGAGAGCATTGCTTGTATGCATTGGTGTGCTGGGAGTAATTTCCTCTTCCTTCAAAGTCTTCAGGCCAGAGTCCATATGGAATGATGTGTAGTAGCCTTCGGTATCACACGAGAATTCCGAGCTTGTTTCCAAATCCTCATGCAAGTCATTAATAATATCAGGTGTTAGTGTGCCTTCACTTGTAACACTGCCTGAGCCAGAGGTATTGAGGAACCTTCGTCTACTAATTATAGAACTTGGTGGTCCGTGGTGTGCATTCAAGGAATTGATAGATGTTGCGGCTGAAGTTGAACTTTTCGGAGGTACTGTAGTGGTAGTTATTTCGGAACCTATGCTTGTACGACCAGACTCAGAACTTGCAGACCAATTACCACTAGACGAATGGGGTTCATCTTTGGCAGTTCCTGAACGTCTGAGTCTTCTTTGTACTGATGTACCTCGTAGTTTTACACCAGCATTAATAGTCGCAATATTTGGTTGAGTAGTAGCAGGAACACCTATACTCTTCTCCGAAGAGGAATACGATGCACATCTTTGATGTGTCCTCCTGTCTTCGTCTCCCGTTCGTTTCTTCCGCATCGTTACCGAATCTTGAACCAATTCTATTTGGCTAGTTGGTGATTTTGAATCCTTAGACTTCTCACATTTAGACGTGTCCTTAAAGTTATCCCTACTGGCACTAGGAGATCTACCGATTAACTTTAATCTGTTTTTGCCCCATTGTTTTAGAGAGTTGAAGTGTCCTTTCTTGGTCACCGGATCGATAGGGCTTTTCTTAAGTAAATCACTAGACTTCGACCTGATGACTGTATTGCTATCTTCGATTTCTTCAGAAGCTGCAGCATTTGATGTATCGCTACGATAGAACAAACCAAGCAAAGCATTAGTCACACGCTAAATGCATACCTATGGTTGAAAAATCTTTAAGGAGTGCCGCTTAGTCTCGTTACAGCGGAACACTTTAAAGATGAAATTAATCATGAAGCTAATGAACAAATGGCACTATTAGTGATCAAGTGCACAAATGATTGGATGTCTTTGTTTCCGAGTTATAAGAGCGTTGAGTCAAACAACGACACCCAATGTTAAACATAATGTATTCACAGAAGCACGATAGTATTATCAACGAGTTGTTAAGAATGTGTGCTCAAGATTTGAATCGTATATCATCAAAGCTGTCCACACGAATTGTGCTGAACGGTTACTGTCGTTAATCGAGACGCTTTGAGATTACATTATCTACGAAAATTATTAAAACAATGAACAAAAAACATAAAAGTGTTGATAAGTGATAGATAATGTAATCTGTGTGAGTGTATACAGTGCATACTAGAAGCTTACCCAGCTATAGCCTCTCTAAGCTCTTTTTGATCAGTGCCCGAAATGGTGTTTCGTCTTTTACCGCGGGGTTTTCTTGTCCGGGTCCTTCGTTTCACCGTGTCCGTCTCACCGGCAACACTCTCTATGTGGAGAGATTTTCGGGAGGTACACATTCTGTCGAAGAATTTTCCGGACGTGTCGATAGCTATGACCTCCGGAGGAAATCTGTTACATAGAAAATATCACATTAAAAAACTCAATTTACCAATCGAGAACTCAGAAAAAGTTTTGAGATACATCGTTGCAATGCAAATACTTGAGAACCAGTGCGGACTGATTAAATCGCCAGGTCAATATACAAGTCAAACATGCATAAATTTTCACTTTTACACACATGTGCGTTATCTTTGGCAATATAATTAATTAGTGACCTTATTTATTGATCATTCCTTTGCTCTTATTAAGTGTTTTGACGTTTATTTTATTGATAATAAGTATTGCACGATAAAAATGCAATTTTCCTACATTATTACTTTCATAAAAAATATATAAAGCCGTTATAACATTATTTTACGAAGCAGCTGAATTAAATAGCGGTAAACAATAAAAATGGATTAACGAGGCACTTATTTGGACGGTGAACCGCGAAATTAGCTTTTAAGGTGCATTATGATCTTTCACGGCCCGTAGCCTTGTTTTCGTGAGAGTAAAAATGAAAATTAAGCATATTTCCGCAAAAAGCTTGCCAGGATTATCTGGGCTGTATCTATATTTAGATACAAACTGGTACTTCAGTTGGACAAGCAAACATAAACACACATTTCGAATGTTGTTAGATCATATCTCCACAAATTTACTCTGTCAATAAAGCAGCTGTATAAATTGGATATCAATCGTTGAAGCGGATTGACAGCCGTTGCATTTAAAACAGACATTAAGAATACAGGGTTGTCAAAGTGAAAAATTACTTGGAAGCAATGATCCTAAGTTGTTCATCGGGGCTGGGCAGTCTGTGGTCGATGGGTTCGTCGTCTCCGGACCCGCATTCCGAAAGTTCGTCGGGCGTCAAAGTGACGCTGCTTGCGATCCTCATGGAAGCGTCCGGCAGGGCTGTCACGTCACCCACTGCCTCTTTCGATGTCCATTTCCGAAGCTGCTCAACGACTGACGGCTGGAAATGAGTTGCGTTTCAATGCTTAATAAAGCGAATATTGGAAACGTTTCATCGTTATTATACTGAGTACCGGGATTATGCTGATTTCGTACTTCATTGGAGTTCAATTTGGACGTGCTGACATGATCGCAATTTACAGTTTATTGAACAAATAAATGACGAACTTTTGTCAGTTACTAAATAAAAAATGTTTGAAAAATTTTGGAAATTCTCGTTCTTTGGCTAATCGTTTTGTTGATGGTTCTAAAGCGGAGTTCGAAGAAATTAACCTTGAGGTCTAGGACTTCTTAGTCGTGATAGTAGCATAAGTTTCTCCAAGTGAACAATTCAAAAACAATTGCAGTAATTTACTTACAATGTGAGTTTCGATTTCCACATCGACCTTCTGGTAGATTCGTCTTCTTTTAGTGCTAAGGACTGGGGTACACAATAGGTATGGGGAGTGTTGCGAATCCTTCCGTAATTGGTCAAGAATCGATGCGGAAAGACGGTCTGTCGTTGCCTTTTCATAAAGCTTGCGTATACTTGATGGTCTGAAAAGAAGAAGACTTGTTTTAAAAAGTAAAATGTACGTTTCGAACTTAGCTATTTTCATTCGGAGATAATAGAGCCTCGGAAAGAATTTGAGCCCAAGAAGAAAAGAATTAAAGACCGAAGTCTTAAGACTAAGGACTGATCTGAGCGGAAAATCCGGCTGTTATCGCGCGTATCATTCCGCTGTTGATGACAAGTTCGTCGTGCCTTTTTTTTCGCCTAGGTAGCAATTTGGGAACATTTATACCTGCTACGTTGGAGCGGGAAAACGCTCTAAGGAAATGCGCGGTTTTTCGCTCAGTTTTTTTTCGAGATTAGTTCAGGTTATCCCAACGGAATTTTCTCATAACCCGGATTAGTTCTAAACCTACCCTATTACACGGATGCCAGATACCCACCTCAGTGGTCATCGGGGAACAGTGGGTGTTCCAGTTAATAAACCGATTGCCTAACCCGTCGGGACGAAAGACGTGACTATTGTGTTAATAATACGGATTGTAAAACCTTATTAGTCAATGCGAAACTCAATGCTTCAGCACTAATTGGTAATATAAGTACGATTGCAGGCTAATCAGTCGTTTCGAAAGGAATCGTGCACAAGGTAATTTTTACCTTCAACTACAGATGCAATACAAGTAGTTTCCTTCATTGGCATACATTAATGTTCATTAGTGATAATTAAATTAGAAAGTTTGAGTTTTACCTTGAATCGGGTGTGAACAGGCCCTTTTTGAGGGGATGACTTGCCGTGTATTGGACTTTGCGGGCCGCAAAGTCTGACAGGCTGCCCTCCGCTGTAACAAAAGAAAATATAACTTTAACATTTTGAAAACAAAGGAACACATTATACATAATTAATCATGCCCAAAAAATTTGATTCCTTATTATATTCCAAAACTAAAAGGGATGTTTCAAGGAATTCATAAATGCGTTCAGTTTCGAATCAAACCCTTTCATATCAAGCTATCTTTTGGAGAATGCTATTTCATCTGGTTTATGTATTTGCTCTCATTTGCCTCTTACGACGACCTTTGAAATGCTGAAGTGTGATGCTAATTAGCTTCCCTAGATTCAGGTCTTCGAAATTGTAAAGATTCGAGGAAACATCTCTCAACCGACTATCTTAGTCGAATGGTACACATTTTTCACGATAAGTCGTATACTCCATTTCTTTGAAGTAATAGCCTTTTTTTCCGAAGAACCATATACTTCTAATAGGATAATGTTTGCCACATCGTTAGCGTAAAAGTCAACATAATTGAATGTCATCATTCTACGCTAAATCAAGCGAATCTCCTTGCGACGGACGACGGTAGTTTATGCTCGGGCTCATAAATGTAGCCATATATCTGGGCAATATACTGCCTAGTTATACAAATACCGGTTCATGCTAATATGATATACCCTGGTCGTAATTATTCTAGTCAGATATTACCCTTAAACAAAATGCAGTAAGTTTAAAGACAAGAGTAACTTTATAGTATCTACTCTCTACCCGCTATGTTGAATGCTGAAGAGTTATCTTTAAAAAAGAAAAGTTGGATCTCATGATAAAAAGACATGTGCCTTCAGACGTAAAAACATGTTAAAATAAAACCGAAGACTATTACACAGCATATCATTAAAAGATAGTTAGCCAACAAACAGATAAATGGCCGCTTCGAGTCCCAACACTCCATGAAACAGACAAATAATCCGCCATTAGTCAAGAGCCCGCCCCCCAGGTTATCGGGATTAATGTTATCGGTCCTCACGATACCTCATTTCACCTTTTCTTGATTGCCTCATACCTAACTCTCATTTGTACCTTTATCAGCACATTACTTCCATGTCTCGTGATCTATCATGACCTTTTGAAGCCTAATTTGACTCTTCTATTCGATTTAACAAATCACTGTCGGTTACAGCAAATATATTTCAGACTAAATTAATCACAACGACAAACGGCTCTTCAGTAGTTTTGTTACATTCCGAACATATTTTATTTTGATAATGAAGAATGCTGATTAACTGTGATCCAGTCTAGATTACAGAGCGGTTTATTACAGAAGGAGGAAGCGATGTAAAAGCGGATACAGAGAGAGACAAGTGAGTTATTGCCCTTGCATAGAATCGTGTTCAGAGATCGTGACATGACCATACCTATTTTAGTTTCTAATTATCGATAGGAGAAAATGGATGATATTATTTATCGGCATCGGGATGAATCGTCGGAGCACAAAGCAAGCTGTATCGCGATACAATGGGAACAAATGAAGTAATCAATATAGAGAATGCAATCGAAGAAAATACGCGTGATTCAAATTGTAATAATACATAATACGTCTCTACTGGATTTATTACGGGAATACATTAATATTAAATATGGCAAAGAAGCTTCTCATTATGAATCACTCGATACAAAGGATTTTGTGCCGATCGCAATAAATGAAATAAGGAATCAACTACTTATTCAAATCGAAACTTCTTTGCATTCCGATGTAGCATTAAGATAATTAGAAATAGAAGAAACGCTGTATGCATTGTAAAGCAATTAAATTTTACTACTAATACGATAATAGTAAAGCTTAATTGCATTTCAACCTGGCAATGTAAACTTTGACACAGAATGTTGCACTATAAACTACGAGGAAAACGACAACTTTGAAGATAACGGAAATGGTTACCAAAGAGGAAATTGAAATGATTTGAGGTTGATCGGGATAACTGTTAAACGTTTTATCGTTAAATTAAAAGATTTTATCAGCGTGCAATCAAATTTGTATCGAATTATTTATTTGTTTTTAATCCACCTTCGAATCCATGTTACGGTGTTAATTGAAAATGCTTTACAAGTGCCATGACTGTCGAAAACGAGGAAACGTTCTCATGAAACCAGTATTTTTGATATCATTATAAAGTATTGTATATGGCACCGTAAAATTGTCACACACGGAAGATTGTCATCTCTCTAGCGAGGTTGTAAACTCTCGAAATATTGTCAACTGAACATACTGCTATATAACGCATTATTTATCGGTAGATTGTAATCTATCGAAGTGAAACCGTAAATATTATGAAATGCATGGGAGTGTTTGACAATTTTATGGTGACACATACATGTTTGCTGAGGTATTTACATGTACGGTCAAAGACAGCAATGTCGCACATTCCGTAGCACTCTCAGTGGAGAGAATAAAATTTCCAACTTCAATGGATCCGTGGACTTACGACCGCGTTTGCATATGGCCTGACATTGGTCATTGTAGTCTGATAATGTATGCTGCATACAAAGGTGAAGTCTGAACTCTTACATTACTTTTATACAGTACAGTAAAATTTGCTTGCAAAAAGCTAAATAGTTCTGGGAAATACAGAATTTATCGTACTGGTAGTATTGTTGGAGCTTAAAATTATTTATTACACAACCCTATGGAAACATCAGCACCTCCTTAACTGACATCTTGACTCAATAAATAAGACTTATCAAGTGAAAGTCAAGATCTTATTGCAAATTCAATACCCCTGTGAGCAGCAAAGTCTATGAGGGAAATGGCCTCAGGAAACTAGTTCCATATAAAATAGATAGTGAGATTGAATAGTATTGGATCGCAATAAGTACTGCAAAAGTGAGCCCATTGTGAACCGGCCTTGGCTCCCTGCGGGACGGCGCGCGCGCAGGGACGCTGTGGGTGGCAGGGGTACCGGTGCCCACATATACGATTGTCGGTAAAATAAATGTAATTCTATACTATAAAGAGTATAAGATGATAGTTCCCATTTTTTACGAATTATAGCCACATATTTTAATGCCAGATCAAAGATCGTAATTTTAATCTTTATCGATCACGGTCGATGGATTATTTAAATTAGAGGTTTTCAATGTTGGGAATGGTGCCCGATAGCGCTTGATGGATAAACGAAAATAAAAACTGCCTTAATCAAGATGGTGGGACCGATGAAAATAAGTAATTTCGTGACTTGAATTTTACATGTATAAATGAACCCAAATGAGTAATATATCCCAGACTGGTCTGATTGGATGTAATAAAAAAAAATGGATTAAACGATTTCCACCACATTAAAGTAGCAGATAAGATAACCGGACAGACAACAAAGGCAAGCAAAACATTGCAACTACTAGATCATGAGCATCATACGTAATACTATCACAGTGCGTATAGAAACTGCGCTGAAGGCAAGGTCCTATGAGGTCACGACTTTGAGAAGGTCTTGCAAGGGCGCTTTATCAGCGTATAGAAGCAACCTGTTCTGTAAAACTGGTTTCGTAAAATGGAATATGATGGGCATGGAATGTGCGTCCAGACTCCAGAGCGTAGACTTCTTTGGAGAAAAGAAAATGTCTTTCCGTTAGTATTTTATAGGAGAAGACTCATAAAGATTAGGTCCGATTGAGAACAGATCGTAAATCTAAGAAAATATTCTAGTTTTTGCGACGGAAAAGTGTGAATCAAGTTCAAGTCAAATAAAACGTCCATGAACTCGGTAGAAGTAATTCGCACGCAACCGTCCGTAACAATTTATCGGCTCAAACTTGCAAAACGGCGCGATTCCCTGCAAACGAACTCCTTTCATCCGTAACTCTTCATATAAAAACGGATGTGTTCTAAAGAACCCCCTTTCTTTGTTTTTGGCTTTTTAACGATTCCGACGCCCTGTACATTGATTTATTGCTTGTTTAATATTCATGGATGCAAGGAGTAATTTAGTTATTATAACTGTACAGGAAGTGCTCCAACTGCTGAAGCAAAATTTGCATTGTTCAAGAATTTAGCTTGTACTTTGTGGACTTTTCGTATTATTTTACATGTTAACAATTTCATAAAGGCTTTCTACGGCTTGAATATTAAAACCACAGGGTACGTGGGACGTGTGGGATTAAAGAGCTATAATCTGACAAGGCTTCTTTAGAAGCATAAATTTTCATGGGCAAGGTATTGCAACCTTTTTCATTTAAATTGAAGCCTACTTGCTTTTAAACAACGTATCCAATTACGACCAGGCAGTGTGCATTTCGTATGCTACGTGGTAAAGTAAGTACACCATTTATTTTTTATTACAGTAGAAGCCCAGGATTTTACAAGAGTTCGCTTTATTTTCTCACCTTTACGGCATGCCGCGTTTTCGTCTTCCTTCGTCTAGCTCTGGGCGTTAATATTAAGCTTTATTACATCTTAAAGCAGGTAGAAGTAATATCCTATTGGTTTTATAAGCGAGAGTGCGTAGCTTATTCGAATCTGCTTGAAAACCACGTACATGCTCCAGGCAATTTTCCTTCAAGTAATTTAATTCACAAACGTCGCATATTAGTATGAATGAACATTAAACATTTGTCTACAGAATTCCAATTATCTGCCGGGTATAGCATTTTCCATCCAAACACATAACACATGACTCATTCGGAGTAACTGATGTATAGCTATTTCGGGATCGTCTGGGAATCACAACAAATGCAGATCGTCTCAAGTAGTCTCATCTCATTTGTCTCATTATAAATCTTTCAGTCAATGAAATATACCGCCAATAGTTTGTGACAAGATCAGAAAACGTATTGACGTTTATTATTGATTTGAAATAGAGGCTAAGTTTTTAACGTAGATCGTCATCATCAATCTTTTTTACCAAACAAGACACGATCTACGTTTTACTATATCCAAAGCTACTACGAGAAACTGTGTTTTTGATAGTATAAGCCGACTCGGCAATAAATAATATCAAGCTTCAAATAAACAAATATTCACTTCTTTATCGAAGAAGGGTGAGCTTCATGAATTGCTGATGTCAGCTGTAGTCTATAGCGTTTCTTTTGCAAATAAGGACGATGCATAAATTTATAAGCTGACATTCCAGCGCAGTTTCCTTAAGAAAAACTGTATATATCTGGCCATAATGTTGGGGGCAAAGCAAGGGTCTTGAATAAGGGAACGGTTTTACTACAAGTGCAAGACGTTAACTTAATAAAGCGTCGGGTTGGTTTCTGCAAAAAATTGCTTGTGACACTATGTTGTCTCTAAACGTTAAATTTGGAGTGTACTTATCTTGACCCGCCATAAACCCCGACCCGAGTATGGTAATACGGACATAAAGAACATTTGTTAAAAAATCCTGTTATCAATTCAATGAAAACTTTTACGGCAAGGCGGTATAGAGCTTATCCGATGTGAGATGTATTGAGGTCAAAGGTTCCTTTTTTTTTATTTGGGACAAGCCCGCCACACACGCCCAAACCACTGTAACTCCTGAAAGCCAGAATCAACAGTGGCGACCACCAGAAAAGCGCCGAGACAATGAAGCTCGACGAAGTCCCAGAGAATGAATTTAACTGTCTTGGATCCCGCAACGAAATTAATCAGAAAGTATAGCGGAGGAGTAGGAAAGAACTGTAATTTCCACTTCCCTCCATATCAGCAGGAGACAGAACGAAACAAGGCCAATAGGCACAAAGGGACGTTTACAACTGGGATAGGCCCAGTTGCCAAGCACCACGGATAAATATTAACGTTAATGGGTCCTAGTTGAGAGCTGTTATATTTGATTCCAATAATAGGTATGGCAAAAACGCTTGAACGCACGGAAATTTGCTCTAGTTTCCACAAGGTCCGTATAGTAAATAACTCCGGATGTAACCTGTACACTATCCAACATAATATTGCGTTCATTTTGCCAAAGACTACACTCCCACAAAATGTGATGAGCAGATTGTTCATATTCGCAGTCAGATGTTGAACATTGACAAAAAGGCGAGTCAACAAGCTTGAAGGAAAATAATTTAATCTTAAAGTTGCCATGGCCCGTGAGAAATTGGGCAACACAGTGATCAACCTCCAGCCATGTCCTGTCCAGCCGCTCACGAACGGATGGAAAGAACTGGTGGAGGTGCCTGCCCTTGATGGAATTGTCCCACCTACATTGCCATTCAGATAAAAGTTCCTCCCAGACGTCGGTCTGTGGTTTGAATAATCTAGAAATCCTAGCACGATCACGTACGGTTAAAAAGTCTGCGTCCGTGGTCTCACGCGCGTTATAGTACATTGCAGCCCGCCGCTGCACCTCCAGATCGACTGGAAGTACACCCGCAAGCACCGGAAGAGCTTCGGTACTAACCGTCCTGTACGCTTTGCATAAGAATATCAACGCCAAACGCTGGCTTTGAAGCAATTTACGTCGCACCGCTCCTATGGTGGCCCTATCGGCCCAAACAGGTGCCCCGTAGCACATACAACCCAAGTAAGTAGCCACGTAGATGGTCTTTAAAGTTAAAAATGACAATCCCCACGTAGATTTGGATATCCTCGTTAAGGCATAAAAGTTCTTTTTAGCTTTTTCACCGACATTTTTTATGTGATCTACGAATGAAAAATTCCTCTCTAAGACCAGTCCAAGGTAGCATACGGACTGCTTTCTTTTCACGGGAACGTTATTAAATTTAATGCTCGGCCACGATTTAAGATCACCTTTTAAAATTAGTTGAAATGTTTTATACGGTGCAAAGGTCAGACGGTTTCAAAAGGGTCAAAGGTTCCTATTCAGTTTCCCAATTGATGTTCTTCCTGAGGGTTTAAATGGGGTACTGGTACTATTGTCCTCTATCCATAATAAAATTCTAGTTCCTAAACTCAAAGTATGGCGCTAAAACTTATTTCAAGTTTCCTCAGAGAGGACGTAAATAAACGCTTTACGTGTTAGTATGTAGAGCAAACAATTCCATGCGTTCATAAACTTAAAGCTCCCTAAAGTTGACCGCATATTATTATACGTTATTATGATGGAAGGGAGGGTCGGGTTTTATACCAATATTACTTGTCACATGTGAGAGTTATAACAGCCGCAAATGTAGGCTTCCCTTACAATAGCCGGGCCTACTAAACTTTTACATCGATTTACCAATTTCCCTATATTGCTCACTTTCCTTTCCATACAGCCAAGGGTTGCAAAACTTTAGCGCAATACGTAATGATTCCCCCTAATTTAGAACAAAACGTTTAAGAAACTTGCTGTAAAAGTTTACGATCAAGAAAGTTTTACGGTTGATGTTTCACAGTTGGAATACGTGAAAAATGTTTTACTATTGTTTGTGAAATAAGTACAAATTACTGGCAAGCAATAAATGCGACATTTTTACCGCCACAACGATTTAGTACGGGGCTGGGGATACCATTGGCACGTTCGAGAACATTAAACCTGGGACCAACTGTTTCTCGCCATCGACAGCCGAACGGGCTTTCTTGAATTCGAACGGATGCTACTAAAAAGTAATGGTGGACTGCGGAAATACAATGGAATCTTGAAGGCAATATTTTTTACAAGACGGATCCGTTTCCATTTTATCGGAGATTCAGGTGTTTCCGGCTGAAAAGTTTATGTCTCGGATGAAAGGAAAAAATCCACTTCAATTATTTCTTTGTCAAGTAGTCTAGCTGGGTAATATTCAGATTAATTCCTTTGCCTTTTATAGTATTTATCCAATCTAGTTTGTGATTGGAAGCAGTTTCCTCTAACGATTTGGGTTTAGACGAAAATACACTAAAGAATAAAATAATTACTTTTAAACGATAAAGAGGTGATTTGTATTTTTATCCCTGGGGACATCGAGTCCACATGCCACTTAAATGGAATGAAGGTGTACTCGTGTTAAAACCGAGTTTGTAAACACTGCACGTATCTCTGGCTGGGATCACCCCCGTTCGCCAGTCCTGCATCGGGGCACGGACCCAGACATTTTTTCGTTCCACCAGCATGGTACGAGGGTAATGGCTTCGAAAATTTCAAGATTGTATTTTTTATACACTTCGTTGGCGCGAACAATTTCGTTTGTCATTGATGGACAGCTGAATGAAAGGTTTAATAATGGATGAAAGTGTTCGGGACAGTTTATAAAGCAACAAAGCTGTTTTTGGAATTACAGACGGTTAATATACCTACGTAAGCCACAGGCAAACTATTACAAAGTTCATTTTGAACGCAAAGGTTCGTATACTCAACACAATCTCAAGCAATATACAAGTAACTTGAGGAAGCAATATTCTCTGCGGCTACTAAACAGACAGTAGCCTCACAACACAGGTAATACTCAGCCTCCGTTTTACAGCCCACGGCGGCAACGTTAAAATATGTTTTAATTATTAGATACGAAGTGTGAGTGCAATAAATATTACATAGTGCGTACGCGGCATTCTCTGTAAGGATTTATTGTGCAGTAGTACTAGTGCTTCAAGCGGCCTTCAATTGGTGCATTTACCCCGCGATCCGGCTCTAGAACCTATTTTATTCCTTCACAGCACATTATTGTCGGTGTAGTGGCAACTATTTCGCAATACAGTATTGTAAATACACATACTTATTGATGAGTTTAATTACAGGTTAGGAATTGCTTAGTATAATTTTCAGAGCAAGAAGAGGTCATGTTTATATAACATTCGAGTATATTTGAGTACATAGCGTGCAATATGCATATTTACAGACCACAATTCCACATCGAGTGACACCGAGACATCGTACAATGTAGATTTTGTTCGCGATACAATCCCGCAACAGATAATGGAATCGTTCGAAAAAACGTAAACCAAATCGAGTGAGGTACGAACTGAGATAGAATCAAATCGATTTCAGTTGTACCGAATGTTGTAAAAGTTTGAAGTTAGTAATAAAAGTTTCTCAGAATATTATGGGCAGTACGTTTATACGTTATTGCTTCGCCACTCACGTAATCCACCGGTCGTGCGAGCGAATCGTAGAAAGATTATGATGTATGTAGAGATGACGTAATAAAATACCGAAATAATATTGTACCAGCCTATCAGCAGTACGATTTCACGATGTTCACTTTAAGCGTTTATCAAGATCCCATTCAATAAACGTTTAAAATTATTATCTTGTTCGAGATAGATGGTCTTTAACAAGGCGTTGCTAAAACTCCGCAAAAAAACCTTGCATCTTTATAACAACGACTTTTTAATAGATTCAAACACGAACGTTATTTTTTTCCGTTTTGGTGTTGTTGCTAAAACAATTAAACTAGATAAATAAGTTGTCATCTATCTACATACAAAATTGAAAAAGTTATGGATGGCCGAGTTCATTTTTGGCACGGAAATCCAATCAGGGCACAATCCATGTGTAATGGTAATGTCTGAACATTTTTACGGTTTGCACAGAGTGCCACGGGGAATAGATTTTCAGTGCGTCTCAAGTATAAATCACGAGGACGCCAGATGACGCCCCATTCCTGAATTCTGAATGAGCTAGCCGAGACTTACTTTAAATTAAGGATTCTCATGCTACCTCCTGCATTTTATGAAGTTTTGATGTTTTCTGCTTTTATGTACTTCAATGCTTTTAATAACATAAAGTTCAGTGGAGCCGTGTTATTACTTTTTTGCGTCTAATATTACTTTCTACTTTTTATGCAACAAGAAAAAGAAAATACTTACTTATATTACCTACATTCAATATTTCTAGTTACGGATGAGAGATTATTCTTTCCCTACAAGCGAAAATGTTTCATACATATAATTTGAATGAGTGCCAAAATCTAATAGCTTTATTTTACGAGTACGCCATGTATATCTGTCTAAAGAAGATAGATAAGCTATGAGTATTTATTGAAAATAGCATGACTGCCTCTTCATATTTTTCATGTAAATGAGCAGTGTAAAATGTAAATACTTTACGATAATCGCATAAAGTCGCATAACAAATATTGCTTATACGACACGAAGAAAGGCGTCGTTTAGATTCAAGATACCTAGGTTCATAAAATAAGTAAAATATAAACGAGGCTCAGTGTTATCTACAGTACTCAATGGGTTTAACAATGTTAAGTTCATTGACCAATGGCGGCCGACGATGAAGATTAGTTGCCTGTATACCATAGAGTATTTGCAAAAAAATATAGTACGTAGAAAATTACACGCGTTGTAGCACCATTTAAGGATCATAGCAGGAAGCAAAGCGACCGGTTCAAGATCGCACCGCGGTATAGGAACGCCGGGAAAAAAACTAATCACTTCAGATAACTGAACATTCTCACAAGACTCAGATAAAGTACCACTGTGACCAATATGGTATTGTTTTTAATACCGCTACATCGGCTACGCTATACAGGACAGCACGAACACCGTATTGGTTCGAAGTCATCCAGCTACGTTAGAGAACTATAAAAAGTGATTTATAGCCATTCCTAAGGATTCATAATACCTACATTGTGAAGCCCGCATCTCTCATAGAAGCTGGTTGACGCCTTAAAATAATAGTGGTGAAAATAAAAGACAAAAACCCTTTGAGCAAAATATTTCGAAAGTTTGCGGTTTTTATGCGAGCAAGTATAAATCGCATCAACCAACCGGTCAAAGACCGGCACAAAATATCATAGGTTTTACCTTTATTTCATCACTTCCAAAGAGACATGCTATATTCACGACCCATGTTATACGAGGAGCGATAAAAACGTGATTTTCGTGGTGTATGAGAAAAGAAAAATGATATGAGAAAATACGGAGATATGCACATCGTACCGTACGTTTTCGGTAGCACTAACACAGATAACAACACACCATTTGGTTTTGTACTAAAATATTTTGTAAGCAAGTTGAACCTTCTGTTTTCGTTGTAAAATTTATGCAATACAGGAAGATGTCAGTGACCGCATGTAATGTGATTCGCTGCGGTATCCGCCAGCGTGTATAAAATTGATTTATTCACGTAACTATGTGGTATACACAACACGACCCATAGGAGTCGAATGACAAACTGCTGTACTTTGCAGAGCTCTGATCTCCATCTCATATGGTCTAGCTTGTCTAAAAGCTTACCTTTAACATGCGGATGTTCGAGCCGCGTGAAATTTACTTATCCACGCCTTTACCTTGTTGAGAGGAAGTAGTACAAACTTTCGTAATTTAATCTGCACATATGAGAGAATTAATGGCGCCGTCACCGGTGATACAAATTCAATAAATTAAATTTTAATAACGACGTTAAACGCGTTATAACAAGGAATAAGGTAATGAATTATAATTATGCGCAGAGCCGCCCGCCCCACGCGTTCTAATGACTATGGTACAACATTAGCCAAACACAAATTACCAAGAAATGTGTAAACAGGTATTAAAGGGATCGCCGAGTTTTACGTAGCCGAATTAGGGGAGAGTAATGTTCCCTTGTTGTTTTTTATCATTCTTCTTTAATTTATTTTTTGCGTTACTTTGCTGATGACGCGGAATTAATGTGTTGCTTGAATTAAATTACCATTAAGAAGTTGTAGAAGTTTGAAACTAAAGTTTATAAAATAGCAACAGAAGCTATTGTCGGTTTAGAGGATTATTGTTCACATTTAACTGGCCAGGAGCCCGCAATGCGATAATATCGACGGCTCGTTAACGTTTAAGTTATAAATTTTAGAGACCTGCACCACAATGGAGGGCGTGGTTGAAACTCGTAATATTTTCTACTTGCGCTGAAGTTGTAACTGCTTCTGCAATATACGACTGTTTTAATAACATAATACATCTTTACAGCCAGTAAAAACTTATTCTGGTTCTTCTAACATTCCAAAAGAACAGTCAAAAGTAAATCCAGACCTGTTTGCGGCGATGCATTTGAATTCCAAGTCGGCGTAAATGTCCGGCTTCCCCTAAAGAATATTGGTTTGCATAATAGCAATCACGATGACAGTAGTTACCAAGTTACGTTGCTGTTGTATACTTTCGTATTGTCTTAAGGATAAAGTTGAGAATAGATAAGGGTGGGTGTATTCTGCAGTCTGCTTTACATTGCTCTGTGGTATGGTATTGAATGACGTGTCCTTATTTCAGTGCGCCGCATTCACGTCATCGGAGAATAGATTGAAATGAATAGGAAATGTATGGAGTAGACAGGGATATGTACCGTTGTGGTATGTTGTAGCTAAACCTCTCATCGTTAACGCTCCGTACATCCAAATGTACCTAGTTCCACAACTTCTGCCATGTAATGATGCTTGAAGTTGGCTTGCAATAAAATATTTATAGCATTGCATTCAAAGACTTGGAGCAATTGTGGTTAAGAAAGACAAAAGGAAAGTAAAACATGTATTCATCAGTCAACTCATAAGTTTCGTCGTTTTGCGGTTGATGCGAAACTACTTGTAAGTTAGGTCGCAAAGTTGCAACACTGTAAGTTATAATATTTAGATGCCAACGTGGATTTAGGTGCTCACAAGTAACTGTGGAACTTTGTTTGCTTCAAAATCAAAACAACACAAGTAGTTGGCACCCTTCGTAAATACTTCTTTTGGCTTCACCGCAGACTGATCGATTTTATTGAACGGAATGGCTGATGCCCAATACCGATTAACCACTGCATACGTGTTTTTAACTTTGTAAATATTAAACCTTCGCGTAAGGTTCTTTAGTGTAATAAAAAACTAAGATGGGATCCTTTCAGAAAACTAGCAACAATGTGTCGTTTAAGGGAAGCAAACATTATAAAACATAGTAATGGGAAAAGATAAGTATGTAGTTGAAGTTACGAATATCTCTGTGCTTCGACATTTAAGTGTGTCGTAACTCACGTTAAATGTTGCTGGTTATTTCCAAGTGAACAATAGAAGACCAAAGAAAGGCCGTGTATTAGGTAACGAAATAAACGTAACGTTAACTAAACTGTTGATTAAAGTTAATTGAGGCAAATATAACATTAAGGTCAAATTTGCTTCGTAAAAGAACTACCAAAAAAAAATCAGTTAATTAGAATAAGTATTAAAATATCAACAGCAATTAACAGAGCATTATCTGAAGATTATCTGCAAGGGATAAACGTGTAAAAGTAGAAGGAAATACGAGTTATCTTGTAGCTGTTTTGATTTAAGAAAATTGGGGACATGGCCGGGGAAAGAAGCTTAGGGGCATAGAAAAGCTGGTGGTTGGGAAAACTGTGAAAGATAAAACGTTGAATCTACAAAAGCCTTAGAAAATCTTTGCAAGCTGTTTCGAACTTAAAAAATGAAATGCTTTTGCAGTTGGATTTTCATATTTCAGAACATTGTTTCTTTACAGTATTTTGCAGCAAATTGATATGAGCTCTGTCTCACGACACGATATATCGTTGATACAAAGGTATTACGAGCACTCGACGATATAATTATTTTGTTCATTTTATATCTTATTCTGAACTTGCATTTGGTTCAAAATTATAGTACTTAATCTTCTTGTTCTCTCGCACCTTAAAAACAACTGTATTTTTATAATGCATGGAATTTAATTAAGTTAATTGCATTAACACCGGTCATTTCTTATTTAGTTTTTACTGTTTATTTACGTTCATGTTTCCCAGTGTTTGTTCTTCGTATCTCCATGGTCGTCCGGGAACTACGGTATGGTGCGGCTAGTGGCTTGCCAACATCCCACGAGGTGTGCCGAGTCGATGACCTTTCTCTCCAGGAAGTCTATACCTCAAATTAATAGCTCACTCCATCACAGAAAGCCGTTAATAGTTATAGCGTTAAGTTTAAGCAATGCTTTACAATGAGATACAATTTTGAAGTAGAAAATATTGTTTCGTTTTCTGCTAATTGCATTTGAATGGCTTCTCACTATAACCTTTCTCATTTGATGTTTTGCGCAATTTATGACTGGTAGAATACATTTTATGCATCTGTCTATCTGTATCCGCAATTGCAGCTATACTGATAACATGGATAAACAAACTAAAGATATCTATGTGTAAATCCCTCGTATCTCATGCATGCAGTAAAACATTTCAGGGCGACACGTATGATATCGCAAACGACGTCTGCCCCAAGGGTTTACTGGTACTGAGAACTTTCATAGAACCAATAAACTCGTACCTAATACATACATAAATCATGTCGATTTGTTACAAGTTTAATGGGAAACTTTATATCTACCACTGAATGAGTTCACAATATTTCAAATGTTGTTACAAGAGTATCAGATTAAACTGAAACGATGAGGTTTCTTTTTTATGTCAAGACAAACAGTTTTGTTTCCTTTAAGACTAGTCTAGTCTATAATTTAGGAACAGTAAACAAACGGTAAATCGTAGCAGTACATTTTTGATAGATAATTTATGTTCTTCGTGGAAAAATCAAAGAAAGAGATTGTACAAAGTTATTAGAATGGGGCCATAGGTTGCGGTAAACACCGAGGGCCAGATATCTGAGGCATTAAAGAAGACAGCCTCGTGCAGATAACCGCAACATAAACGAACCGTAAAGCTGTTTGTTCACTGCTTTTACGATTATTTGTTGGCACTTTAGTGCGACGAAAATTCGCAAGGAACCGGCCAAAGAAAAATATCACGTAAGCGGAATAGAACTGGATAAAGATAACATCGTTGTATTGTCACGCTGCCTTCTTTGAGCGATAGTAAAAGTGTTTCGGCGAGCCACGGTGAGATAACAACGACTACCAGCATCGCGGAAAATGTAGCGCATGTCTAATTTACAGGGACCGCTATCCAGGCAGTAAATTCCGTGCTGGACACAAAACCGCGAACATTGCATTAGCGGTATCGCCTGTATAAACAACCCAAACACTAGCCGCTTTGAAGTGCCGATGGCAGACGTTGTTTGACACAGGGCCAAACAATGAACCTTCATATACTCAACACCTCCGCTTTTTAACATCTTCGACGGTGTGTCTGGCACAATGTTTGGGTTTGGAAACAAATTGAGAAATTGTTATCGTGTATTTACTGTTCCGAAGGGAAAGCTTCACACAAGAAAAACATTTACTTTTTAAGTTTCGTTAAATATTATTGTTTGAGAAGTCAAATAACGACGAGAACTCCGGGAATATGAAAAGGATAGTTTCCAAGGGGAAAACAACAAATGTATTTTTGGATGATATCTATTTCTAGGAATAATAACACGCTTTTTTCTTTCTCTCTTCATAACCTGCCTGTCGTAACATTTTCATTTGAGTCCAACTGTTTGAATGCAGTTGTCAGATGTAACGAAAGCACGAGCAAGAAGCATATATCAAACGCATCACACGAACTCTTAAAATAAACCACATGAAAAATGTTTGATCGCCATCGATTGACCTAATCATGTCGGCACCGTTTACTTTGTGGACTAATTAAAACGCAGAACAAGATGCACGTTTCTCATAAACATGGCGGAGGAGGGCAGTGTATGGCCATCGTCAATGGGGCCCGTACAAAGTGTTATAGCTTCATTGCCCAACCGCGCGTGAAGAAACATTAAATCAGCGTCGTTCACCTACGGAAGATTACACCAGGATATCGAAAAACGTAAGGGTATCAAACGATTGCTCCTTCAAACGTTTCCACAATCGTAATAATATTGAGTTTCCGACATATGATTTCAAAATGTAATAGGCAATTTCGATACGAATTTTAGTATCGTTTGGAGGCTTGTTGTTTCAGGAAAACAAAAACAGGAGCGATATTATTCCTATTATCTATATCAAGTTTTCAAGAAGGTAAAGTCAACAGCCGTTTCAACTTACCTAATAGGTATTCAAGTAGTCATGTTTTCTTTGCCACTGCTGAAATAAGGTAAATATTTAGATACGTAGGTAGGTTTATAAGATCTGTGTATTGCAGCTTCGATAAGTTCTGTATACATAGGTCAACGATTGACATACCGTACTCGGAATAAGCTGTTGATTTATCCATAAACAAGAACAAGCGTCCTTTAAAATAATGATTAGCAATACAGTAAACAGAAGCTGTATAAGATAAAACCAAGCTAAAGACGGTGAGTTACCCTGTATAGCAGATTGAATGACATTTTAATCTATCATAGGTACAGTAGAATCAATATTTCACAAGCGTGTGGTTACAGTACAGCAAGTTTGTGCAACAAGCTCATAGTCATTCAACAAGTACACAAATCAAGGTTGTTAACCCATTTGCGTTACGGTCTGATACCACTCTGTGGCTTCCTCGTATTCATTACGTTTTGCTGGTATTCATTCACAAAAGCCTTTTGATCGAAATTATGTAAACTTTTTTGCCCTTTCACATTTATATTACCTCGGTTTTTGGTCATCGTCGTTTTTAACCGAGTTCTACAAAGGAGGAGGTTCTTAATTTGGCCGTTTTTTTTTTTGTTGAGTAAGTTTTCCGGCCATGTTCAGAGATAGTCTAGCCGAGTATTGCTTCGCTTTTAAAAAAGTATTTGAAATAGATATGGCTTCTATTTGCAACACGAAGTGACAAGAACAATAACTGCTGTGAAGTTTCAAAGATAGAACTATGTGCATACTGCAGCAGCTCGGAAAACTGCCCGATGCACGATGGTCCGAAGACTACCTGGCTGGAAACTTTAGTAATCCCACTTTATGAAAGTAGGATGACTTAGTTACTAAATATAATTTATTTAAATACATTGTTGTTCTCAAACACCGATACCCTGAATACCTTCATTATTTTTAATTGAATTGCTAAATATATCTATTATTTAGGTTTCTGTTGAAGACATAAGTCGATTAGGAGGATAAACTTTACAGGGATCACAAGTAATTTCATTAGCAAATGGCTAACTGGAAAATTAATTATAAAACGCGAAACGAATTTTGTACCCGAACACGAACCTTCAAAATTAAATGTTGTTCCGTACCTACGTCGGTACCTACAAAACAAAGGTGCTCAGCGTCAATCAGGATTACGAATAATCTCCTACGTGACATGTTTTTCATATGATATACATAAATTATTTTAATAGTTTACTAGGCAGGAACTGTTACTATTAAATCTCTGTAGTTGTCAGACGTTCAATTGTTATCTTCGTAACAATAGCACTGTTCTAAAAAAAAAACATCATGTTCGAAAAAAATTCAAAAAACTTGCCAGTTCATTTTCATAGACATTATGTTCAGCAACAGAGCAATCTCTTTCAACTTTTATTTCGAATGTCGAATACATTACGGATAACTGGGCACGGCGTGCAACGGTGCATTCACATTCATACAACTCGTAGTTCCGAGAGTACAATGTTTTAATAAATCACCAAGTAACGAGCCTGTTACTGTACCTACAGTAGCCGTTTCGCCAAATCAGGACAGCGGCATGAAGAGCGATTTATTTCATTCGAAAACGCTGTGGTTCATTGACGAAAGATAGCGAAGTGGGTGAGCATTTGCATCGCACTTGAAACGGTGAGATACAGCCACTAAAATTACGTTACTGCTGCATATAAATAGCTTGTTACTGAATGTCCAGTCAAGTTTAAAGTTATGTGAGTACTTGCGGATATTACTCTAACTAAATCTATTTCAACTCTATCGCTAGTTCGCTGAATGTTCAAGTGCAGAAACGTAAACGTTCAACGTTTTATATCTCCGCGAATGTCTCATTGCCTAGTCCTATCCTTTTCAAAATAAAGGACTGCTCTTCATTGTCAACTGCAGAAAAGATTTGTTTTGGAGTTTCCAATAGAGGTAGGTAAGATGCAATAATAGGTACCACGGTAACCTTATTCTGATTTAAGAGCTATCGATAACGGGCGATCTTAAATGTTAACTACAAAGCAAATGTGGAACTATAAAAACAACATAAATTATTTATGAGACTCTTAAAACACTCACTGAAAACACATTACTAGACCAATCTGCGTTAAAGGAGGAGGAAATTACATCAAGCTGCAGAAATTACCCGAGGTTCGAGACGATGAAAACTTTTTGGAATAAGTTAAGTAAGAAGAATAGAATAAAGCTTAGTTATTCTCCCGTTAGAATGCCTTTCTACTGTATAATGTGACTAGACATTGAATGTATTAAGTTAGCATTTTATATCCACACCATCCACAAAGTAACTGTAAGCTTTGGTTCGATTAGCGGGACTGACTCCGGTCTAGGGTCCACCTCATTAAAATTTTACTGCAGCATCGCTATGATAAGATAAAGGGGAGTCGCCTCTCGTACGCGTACTTACACCAAGGTGTTATGTTATCAGCACCTCGAATTTTCACGAAAGATTTAGTGCTTGAGAAAAATTAAAAGGTGAATGCAACAGGTGTATGTTTACGTAAATTAACCAAGAAGCTTAAATTAATCCAATGATTTATTTAGGTGTCATCGCATCGCCTCTCTCATTTACATATCTGTCGCTTAGAAAACGTAATGTAGGCGCGATGGGTAGAGCTTTATGCTAAATACGTGTGTACACCCGCATACAATGACAAGAAACGTTCGAGAAGTGTGGAATTTCACAAGGAAGTGGCACTCGGGATGCGGTCGAGCATTTGCCAGGTCCGCCTTTAGCTAGGGCTGTCAATCTCGTGACCACGACACAGACAAGGTGCAAGCTTCCGGCAACTAGCGGTGAGACCCTGTATAAACCAAGTACAGGTTTCCCGAAAGCGATACACATAAGAAGAACTTGTATTAAGGTAACGTGATATATTGCATCCGTCATATCGATACAGTTACTCATATGAACGTATGTGGGAATGGCGAAATATGTCTATCAGATGTTCATTCCACCGGGTAAGTTGGAGCTTGCTTGATTTTATTTATAAATTAAATGCTACATTGTTGAAGAGGAATTTGAGGCTGGATTTACACAATGGATTTGTATCTTAAACTGCCGCAACAAGACTAACAATTTCTTAACCCTGCTCAATCTGCCGGGGAAAAGGGCGACACGGGTTCAAGAAGATATGCATGTATTTTTTTTTTAAAACGTCTGAGCTTTTATCACAGAACTAGTAACTAAATAACATGGATACGCAAGAATTGAGAAGTATAAGAGAAAAACAAATAAACTCGTTTTATGGCTTCATAGTTAGATTGGAAGTGGAAGTCTTTATTCTAGTGCAGGCGAGGCGGTCGCAGCAACTTATAGTTCACGACTAGCTTCGGGCATCAGGCAGGAGTCACCTGTGTGGTCCGCCGCCACGTTGTGCAGGTTAATACTTAATTATGTGCCTTACCTCTGGTCTACATATTCAAATACATGTAAACAGACCACCGCATATGATAAATGGAATATTTAATCAATACCACCGGTTGAATGAAGCCATCGGTGAAGAAAATTGTCCGCTATCACGAATAAACAGCACGTGAACACGACAGTTTTATGGAACAGTAATTTGAGGCCGGCTTGATTTACGTGTATGAAACTTTGGTCTGTAAAATTATCATTTAATTGCGGACGGAATAAATAAGCCATGAGGTCAACGAAATTGTAGCAACCGGAATGAGACGGATGGCGGCAAATTTAAATAAGCATTTCCTAAATGACGTTTACTTGGAGGAGAATTCTCCATCCACTCGGTGCTACTTTGGCAAATAGAATTTTCACGCGTTCGTTCTAAGTATACGACGACGGGTGGCTGCAATTTGTCAGCCGCCTCAAGCAAGCCCCTTCAAAATACACAGCTGCTGTTAAATTGTATTAGAGATCCTTCATTATATAAGACCCTGTATAAACGTTGACAGTAATATTCTGATTTAAATTAAAAGCCAAGCTGGCTTAAAAAAAAAACGAATTAAGAAGTAAATTAATGGCAAGGATATAAATAGCTTTAGGCCACGACAATAAATTATCTACTGATTGCTCAATGGAGACTTATACGAGAACTTTACTATTATGCTAATCAAAAGACGATGCTATTGCTACCAATAAACTTACAGCGAGGAATCTAATGCATGAAACTGGTTACAAAGCTTGGAATGTGATATTAAAGCCAGCCTATACATATTAAACAAAACTTACGTACAATGGATATAAACTTAATGTCATAAAGTTGACCATTCTGACTTTCTAATACATCGGTTGTGATTGTAAACACACAATTAAACTTGCATGTTTTATAACCCTCTGCATTCGCTAGAATAAACTATGTTAATAATAGGCGTCAGTCGACGAGTATGCTTTTAAGGAACAAAGTGTTGGGTATAAGCAGTCAATCTTTGCGATATCGGGCTGTCGGTAACTGTTCCTTATCGCGAATAGCAAAAAAGCCTTTCCATGTCAAGAGCTGTCGGTAGAAAAGCCCCTTTGTTCCGAGCACGACACTTATGGATGTGAACTGTGCAAATGAAACTGGTGTTTGCAGTTTTAGGGTTTGACACCTGCGTATGTAAGTATGGCGTAGCTCGGAAGAAGCTTTTAGGAAATAATATCGACGAAGTTCCTGTTTTCAATATGTGAATACATTGATAAGACACAAGAAACCTTTCTAACAAAACAACTTTTGTAAATAAAATACACAAACAACAAATCTTGAATAACTGTTTTCACCTTAGTTTACAGAAAATGCAAAGACAAACAAATCTTATAGCTGTCACTGTCACCCCTACTGGTTTTCTTTACGCTATTTTTCTCTTCCAATAGCTTTTTCAATTCTCTATGGGGTTACGAGATGAAAACCAAGTGATAGCACTCTCACAATCAGCTATTATTGGACTATCGTATTCAAAGTCCCATTGTCCGCTCCGAAGGCGTTTTACAATCACCTCGGAATTTTCTTTTTACTGCACTTCGGAATGTGTTTGTGTTGGTTCTAAGTGAATGGGTTGACGCCTTCCGTTTAGGTTTCAGATGGCTGTAGAGGACAATGTTAAAAGATAAATCACATTATACCAAAAATTATATGAACTGTTAAACCCATCTGTAGCAATTAATTAACTGTGTTTAATTAATTACACTGTTATTAATAAAGGGTAACTTTCTATCATTTAAATACGTCATGGAAACAGAATGTCTGAGTCTGTCGTTTCCACAATGTACACAGATGTACAGTGTACTTATGTATGTATTCGGGTTCAATAGGTAGGTCGGGTGGGGCATGCAGTTAATTTGTAGTCGTGATTGAATTAACGAAGCCGACCGCTTGGCAGAGCTCATTTCGAAAGCTGTTAGATACTATCATCTTATGCCTTTATACTGTCGACCGTAATAACGAAAGCATTTCTCAACTTTATAACAAGCCTACGACTTTATTGCTGCCAGGAATTGGCGAACCGTGGATTCTCACAGGCAAGGTACGACTCAGGTAATCTAGCTCAAAATTGAAAATTCATTTACTGTGACGGTTTGCCATTGTGTGCCCATGCAAATGAAACGAAAACAGAAACCGAATAGCGAAATATTAATTTTCAACAGCACTGTCGACGGAATTGAACTGAAATGAGAAATTAATCTGGTTTGCTGTGGTGTTGGCGACTGCGCAGTTTCTTTTTCCTGTCAACTCAGTGTCTATAAGCCGTATGAGAAGCGATGTGTACGATTTATTTCGCGGCAGGGTTCTAGCCCTGAGGTTGTCGGCTACATTGCATCTGTCCGTTTGATAATATTACGCATACTTTAAAGCTGTCTGAGTACACACTACACAAGTTTAGCTGATCATAAACTGTGAACTTTAAGATGAGCTGGTTTAAGATGAAATCTGTTTGTTTAAGTATAAACCTGCTCGTAGTCACAGTCGGCTGGACGCTTGTCTAACGAGGAGTGACGGGTCTAGGACACAATACTTGGCGGTTCAGGTGTGTAAATTGTGACGGCAAAGAATGCTGTGCTCACACGAGACACACGTAAGCCTATCACAGGTACAACAAAATTATTTAAGTGGAAATATTGTACGTCAATCAGAGTTAATGCTTGACGAGGCATATCAGGAGTTACACACATATTCATGGCGCATTTCATGCTAATTATTGCGAGGGGTTGTGGAAAAATGTATCTACCAAGTACAAATATAACGGCATCACAATGAATTGTTAATGAATCACCATCATCATAGGAAACAAGCGGGAAGTTACGTAATTACTCTTTGTACTCGTAAAGAAAGCGGTCAAATGTTAAAGAGATAATTGTTAGTACAGGAAATTAAAGGCATTTAGTAATGTAGGACAATCCTCGGCGGGCTCGCTTGATGGCAATCTTGAACAAACTCAGCTAACTTGTTCTTATTACTGGCAGTAACGCTCACTGTAATCTTGTTCATCTCACGATTTTACAAGCTTTCCACCTGACATGCAGAATTAGTTTTTTGACTAAACATTCTGACGAGATTGACATCTTGAATACAACGACCGAATAAACTTGTTTGCAGTATCATGTATTCGTATGCTTATTAAAGTTATTTGCATACCTATAGTTTGTTAGTCAGTTCTCAGTGATTAGATAATATTGTTTGTTTTGACTGTGTCTCCCACACTTGATTATACAACTTATCCATATCCATTCTCATTTATTAGCAAACTAAAGTTTGCTTGTTTGTTCGTCTGTGAACCGTCTAAGTGCGTGAGTCATACGCGTGGGGTTCAACTAGTGTACCTACTGAGTTAGTACTTTGCCAGTTCAAGTGATCATGATTCAAGGTTTCTCCCGTAAGATAGACCTTTAATAAGCTAAGTGTTCAGTGGGAAGTGGTCCATAAACTTATTTGGTTGTGACTAGTTGTGAGCTAAAATAGGCACAATGTTATCCGAAACTGTAGCTAGCTGTGTGGTCTAGGAGCATAATCCTAATTGGTTTTAATATAGCAGTCCGTTTTATGCATCTTTTGAATTACAGTAGCTACTGAAATGGAGGAAGATGCCTGTGAAGCTCTGCCTAAAGCTATAAACATCAAGTAAACGATCAAAGCTGATTTCCACTGGTTCAAAGCGCCGGTTTTGTTCTTAATTTGCAATATTAAGTCTAACAAGCCTTGATGCGAGTATGCGAGATGATCGTGTTGAGTCGACTAGAACATCGATTAATTAACTTTTATGATCTGCCGGCTGATTATATTGGAAATGATAGGTACAAGTCAGACCAAGATTAGCAACGCCGACTTCAAATTACTTTACAGTACCCTTTAGAACTGCATGGCTATAAATAACTGGTACTTAGGTATATCTATATCATAGAGTATATTTACTAATCAATTAAGTGGGATTCCAGTATCGCGTGGCTAACGCTTATCTGTCGAGTATTTTTTGTTTACGATTCCATCCAGGGGCGTGGGTTTGCAGATAAGTCGAACGCAGGATTTGTCCCAAATGCCTTCAGAGCCGTTTCGTGAAATAAAATCTTTATGTTCACGCAATTTTCAACGGAATTCCCAGCAATTCATTTCATTGTTTTTGTCTCACGGTTCAAAATATAAATTACTATAAACAATGAGTGTTGGTTGTATCACTGTCAATTAAACTTCAAGAAACTTTTTCTTCAGTCATTTATTTTTTGTGAGAATCCAAAATAAATTGGTAATTGTGGATTGGAGACCGTTTAAAATTCTCTTCGGACTATTTTTTTGTGATGTCAACATTCCATAAACGGACAACTTTCCATACTGTTCATGTCTGCATTAACGTGGACGGGAATTTATCGAAAGTTAACTTAATTATGCTCTTTAATGTCTTTCATTATGTGTAGTATTGTATAGTAATTGAAATTAATGTTTATGCTTTGCTCTCACTAAATAATATTGTGATTGTAATACTTAGCCATTTATTTAAGATCAATAATTTCAAGCTATTTGAGGCTTTTAAAAACACACATTAAAGCGGCCAAGTGTGAATCGGACTCGCGCATGAAGGGTTCCGTAACAGCAAGTATCACAGTATAAAAGTTCTTGCAGTTCGTTGTAAATGAAAGGTAAATTGCGGTTTACGATTTACGACGTATTAAAGAAAAACTACATACTAGATCTCGTTCAAACTAATTTTCGGTGGTAGTTTACATGGTAATGTACATCAGGGATGTAACGGATGTGATAATATCGGAACCGGAATCGGAGGTTTTGGATTTGATATATCGGAATCGGAACAGGAATCGGAATCGGAATCGGAAAAGGAGGCGGATGCTGAAGAAGAGAATGTGTGAGAAAGTAGGATTCATTGATGAAACGAACGATCGGATCGAATTGAAACAATATTTTTGTGTTGGATAGTCCATTTATCGAGGAAGGCTTTAGGCTATATAACATCACGCTACAGCAGGAATGAAAAATGTAGCAAAAATGATACATATATAATACATTCTAAATAATACATTCATTGATTATCAGTCTTTTTCATTTCAAATACAAACAAACAATAGAACGCCTGACGAGGCGTTGAAAAAAAATCAATCATTACCAATAAAATAATTATGCATTGTATGTACTTGTAAGTATGCTGGTAATTTAAAACGACAGAAAGCACGTTACGAGGGGCTAACCCCGTGGGATATGTGGGGTATAAACCTGTTTATACTTATCCCGGATAGGTATAAACAGGTTTATACGCGTTGACGGCGCCCGCCGCAATGCATCGACCTCCGATTACCTCCGATTGAAAAGTTTCGGAACAGGTATCGGAATCGGAGGTTCAAAATCAATCGGAAGTTCCGACTTATCGGAATCGGAATCGGAGCTCCGTAACATCCCTGATGTACATAATATTTTTTTTTTTAGTTTTATCATTCTCTTATTTTAGAAGTTACAGGGGGGGACACATTTTACCACTTTGGAAGTGTCTCGCGCGCAAACTATTCAGTTTAGAAAAAATATGATATTAGAAACCTCCATATCATTTTTGAAGACCTATCCATGGATATCCCACCGTATGGGTTTGGAAAAAAAATGAGTTTCAGTTCTATGTATGGGGAATACACCTAAATTTTTTGTTTTTTTTTCTATTTATGATTGTGTGAAAATCTTCATGCGGTTCACAGAATACATCTACTTACCAAGTTTCAACAGCATAGTTCTTATAGTTTCGAAAAAAAGTGGCTGTGACATACGGACGGACGGACAGACAGGCAGACAGACAGATAGACAGACAGACAGACATGACGAATCTATAAGGGTTCTGTTTTTTGCCATTTGGCAACGGAACCCTAAAAATGAAGAACTACGATTTTACAATAAAAATGATAGTCTCCAATGTTTCTACGACGAACTCTTAAACCTGCTCGATTAGTTTGGCTTTAACAACAAGTGGCTCAAATAATCAAGTAAGTACCATAACAAATGTTTGAAAGTCCGACTTCCTTAGTCTATATCTACCTACCTATCTACCGTACAATTTGGTATTGTTGGCTGTCACGAGTGGCGTGACTAAAGACCATCGTGGCTTTATCCATGCGAGGTCATTGGGCCAACATTTGGCGAAGCGATGCCAAGGTCAACTCAAGCTCTGTATTTCCAAAGTGAACTGGTACTTGTAAGTTGTAACTCATAAAATGCCTCATTATAATTCTGATCTTTAAAGATTAAAACTGACGTGTCCTTCTTCAAGTAGCTTTAATTCATCATTTCGTTGCAGTCACTGAAAAATTATCAGGCTCTTATGATATTTTCTAGAACTTTTGTCCAATGATGTTCGGAGTTATGTGCAGTCATACATAAAATCATGTTTCGTGAAGAATTTGTATTTCAGCCCAAAGTAAAATAATCCAAATAAAAAAAGAAACATAAGTACTTAATCCATTTAAAACAAGATTAGGACTACCTACGACAGCCATTAAAAAATCGACCTTGTAATATTTTAATTTGAGTTTTATTGGCACTACGCCAATTATTATTTTATGTATTTACATTCGTAACCGGTTTGTGTTACTAGTTGCGTGTTGTTGTTTCTTCTTACGTATGTAAACGTAATAATTTGGTCTTACGCAAAACTTAATAAGCAGTTGGTAAGTTTGATTATGTTCAATGTTTTACAGTTGAGATTTTAAATGGTCAAGTATTTTATTGATGAGCGAGCCTAAAATGGCCGCTTTAGCTGAACATAATATGAAAAACTTTTAAAATTCTTAAAATGGTCTTTATGATTATGACTGTAAAGTCCATTATTAGAAGTTCTGCTAAAGCAGCCACTTTAGACCCCCAGTTCTTTACATTTTGACCTTTTTAAGGTGACAGCGTCAGGATAGCCCACGAAATTGAAATTTTCTTACGCTTTTTGCAATTTTCTGGTCAGAGCTAGATTGTATGTTGATTAAAATATTCTACGCGACTGTAAGACGTATGTAGTTACAGAATTATCATCATCAAAATAATCAAAGCAACCCTACAAGTTCATTAAATATGGTCTACGAATGACCTTTTGACCGACGACTCGAATGGCGTAGTGGTAGTGACGCTGCCCTACGGTCTTAGGGTCCTGGGTTCGAATCCCGGTAGGAGCAAATGTTTGTGTGATGAGCATGAACATTTGTTTCCGAGTGATGGATGTTTATATGTATAATAAGTATGTATTTACAAACAAAAAAGTATATAATGTAGTTATATCAACTATCTAGTGTCCACGACACAAGCTTTGCTTAGTGTGGTACTAGGTGGCGCTGTGTGTTAATGTCCAGCGATATTTATTTTGAAGGTCAAAATCGTGGTTTACACGACCGAGTTTAAGATCTAGAAAATACGAGAACTGCATGAACTCCTCGTTACCCGTGACATGTAGGTTATTCACCTGACGTAAGTAGTCATTTTACATATCACGGACGTGATTAGTAAAATGAATAGCAAATGTAATAATACTAATAAAAATCAATGAATGAACATTAATTAACAAGTGCATGCAAGGGAAGTAATAAACTTTGCTATGCGGACCGTACCACACAGGCCTAATTTTAGAAAAGCGCCAAGTGTGCTTAACTCGATCTCTTCACTCATAAATGGGAAGGGAAACTTGCGTCATAACTGTGTAAGGCCTTTTCGTAAGTTAGTACAATTTCCATAATAGGGTCACTTTTTCCTTGAGTTTTCTTAGAGCTAAGCAATAGAGATAAGGACTGAACGGGATAAGAAAAGGTGTTACTTCAATTGCAATAGTCAAACGAAGAGCTGTCTACGTACGCTGTCTACGTACGTACTGGGGGCCTAACATGGCCGCTTCAGCAGAATCATACTAGGATAATAGGTAATATCAATCACGTTAAGACTTAAAATGGTTACAGACGCAGCAAATATTATGAATTCCCTGAGCATTTTACGAATTGTAACGTAATTCATGTCATTTTCTCAATAAGATTCTGCTAAAGCGGTAATTTTAGGCCCCCATAACATAGCGACCAGGTCAGACAACGTTTTAGTCATCGGTTGAAGAAGAACAAAGAAGAAGCAACAGTCAAAGAGGAAGAAACTTCATATTTCAGTAATATGTTTATAAAAATCTTGCAAAACCTCTTTGGTTAATTACAGATTAATTGAATTAACGTTTTCTTGCGCTACCGCTGTGGGTTTCAGAGACTTCTGGGTTTTATGTAAGTCTTGGTGAGGCATAGTCGCTTTTTCCTCAAATGAAAATGAGTTATATCCCGTGATTAAAATTACTCTTATCTGATAAATAGTTTCTGTGAACTGAGGTTGAATGACTTTACAAGCTTGTGTAATTAACACTACGCTGTGAATACCAGTATTTGACATGGAGCGACTGCCTATTGAGTATTCTACAACCCAGTTAATACTGGGAAATACGATACCACTTGCTAAGACTAGTTGTCAGACTTTTTGGGCCACTGACTACCTGTAACGATTGTCAAAGATGGAAAAATGACAGCCGGGACCAACTGCATAACGTGCTTTTCGAGGCACGGAGGAAATTCGTTATGTTAGGGTGGCCGCCCATCCACAGACCAACTTAGGCAAGCACGGCTTAACCTAAAGATCGACCCGAGCTGTTATTATTTTGCCACGAGCTCCTCGCGGTACTTCTCTGTTTAATCCGGCTAATTTCTGAAACAGCTAGACCGATTTTGACGATTGTCTCGATGATCTCTGGAACTATTACTATAGTCACATTTAAAAATTGTTTTTTTATTTGTTAGCCCAATCCTTGAAGAAGGTTATAAGGCTATTTGTCATCACGTTATGACCCTTGGGAGCCGAACAAAAAGAGAAATGGTGGGTGAGACCGCGGGGCACAGCTAGTGTTTAGATAAAGGTGTTTGCACCCATTATTTGCACCTGTCACATTTATGTTCCCTTATGTTAAAACATTGCGACATAACGCTACAATGTGCACATGGGAATTGCTTCTTCATTTTGTGCTGCACTATAGCGTCTGCAGCCAAGCACATTAGCTTCTGTCATTTATCTCATTACTCTCAGATTTACATAGTTCCAGGAATAGTCAGTAATTCAAAGACGCGCTATATCATGTCACACCAGGAAACAGCGCACCTTATTTTGCTCTATGTTGTATTAGGCAAGGAGTGAACAAGTTAAATATTCCTAATATAGCTTTTATATACATTTGAATTAGGTATAAATTAGATAATTTAACAAGCGTACAAACTTGCTTCGTAAATATTTTCAGTTTTTAAATGTGGTAAGTTTAAATTGGGCTTGAAATTTTATATCGCATTATTTATAAAAGCAGTATAAACATTCCGGAATGTTTGTATGTAGTAGAGCGGAGAACGTGACTCCCGGTTTTAGTAAACAAACAATGTTTGTATTGTAATTTCAGCAGGTGGACTTTCTAGGCACGTTTCTGTGCTTGAATATCTTGGTAAAAATGTACTCGCTTATGAGCCGACATAGCTTTAGATTGCGTTACTCATTTTGTCCAAAAAAATAAATCAAACTAAATGTAACACAGACAAATTATAAGTAAGCAGGCGTCCTCTAATTTTATTTATATCTCTTTTTTTTTCAATTTATAATTGGATCAAAGGAAAATCTAAATAAAATCTTGGATTTTCCTTGTACTTCTTCTAACAATAAGATACGGCTTTGTTAAATTTTAGTAAACGAGTAAAAGTATTTAATTCCAGGATCCACCCATGAACGAAAAAAGTACAATACTATCGAGATTTTTTTCACTAAAACATCTCATCTCAGATAAGTGGCGCAGTCGTGTGACCTTACGGGCCAAATTAACCGACAGAGAAGAAAGACGTCCAAAATTCTTTCACGTCCACTAGTCACGCTTGTAATGATTTGTGGTATCTGCCTTTACCTAACAATCATGTTTATCCCAAGTTCCGGGACTGTTTTTTTACTCCTCTTTCACTTTACTCCAGACGCATGAACATTCAAACTGATTTAAATGGGCAATTCAATAAGATGACACCGACAAATTCTTGGCACGTGTACAAATCCTCTTGCTTAGAAACTCATTAAAGAGCTTTACCGGAGATCTATTAAAGCATTTATTGGAATGACCATCTAATAAAGTTTTATGTTTGATTTTGACGAGGTTTCAAGCAGTTTCGGTAGATTAAGAGCAATTAAAATCTAAGGATCAAAACATTTATTTAAATTCGAACAGCAAAAGTCAACAAAAAAGATTTCAAAGAGAGTTTTTGTCCTGTTTTAAGGTCAAAGGGCACTTTCTGTAATTCAAATACAATAGAACTGATGGTTTCATCATCTCAATGTTACCATATGGCTCTTGTGAAGCAGATAAAGGCGAAACACAAATAGCTTCAGGACGTTACCCTTGTCAACGCTAGCTTTTCACTTACCTAAGTTATGGACCTATTGTTCTAAATGCCGAGCGAGTGCCGTTTTGGCGCATGGCGGGGTGTCTATCTTGCTCTGACTCCTTTGCACCAGAGCGTATAGAAAATCATTTAAACTTTCTACTTTATTAATAACTCGCAATATCCTCCGATTCATATCAACCTGGTTGGTATCCTGTATTTCATTCTAATCGCATTTGTACGCAAAACATTGGTCATATATCTCTGCAATATGTTGGAAATGTTTGAGAAGGCTCGCGTTCGTTACCCTTTGTCATATGGATACGCCAAAACAATGCTGTGATTTATGTGTTCATGGTTTGCAAGTTTGCTCGGTTGCACACCTACTTGTGTAGTATACAGAGGTATGAATGTACAATAAATTATGTTTGGGACAAACTGTCAGCTACGCGGTTTAGCCCGATATTATCAAATAACTTTCAAAACAAAATGTGACTTCGAATTTATTGCTGAAGCTGTGGAAAGGAAAAAGTTTGTCTATCCTTGTGTTTGATAAGATGAAATGCCGGGAAAAGGAAATGTTCTATCAGTGTTATGCTGGCCATTAATTCACGAGAGCCCCTAATTGGAAAATCCTTTTCAACAAGAGCCGTTGTAGACTAATGTGCATAATTGGACCCTCGACCGTGGACAATCACTGGCGAAATGGGGCCATCCCAAGTTTTTGTATAAGCGAGGAGTGGACAGGCGTCGTTTAATTTAGAGATTAAAGACGGCATTTTAATATCCACTGATTGCGAACAAAGCTGAATAAGCCTGATCCCTTGTTTTGGCACAAAAGCCAAATGAAAAACAAAATATAGAGAAGTTATTAATACTTTGCTTATCTTTAATTCTGTATGTAAGATTATCTCTATGAACGACGAGAAAAAAATAGTAAACTATCTCATCAAGTCTCATTATGACAGGAAGTTACGTGTGGTTGGTGATTCAACTTTATCCGGCTTGGCAACATCCCGGAGTTGAGGGCACTTTGCGTTATGGAAGAGCCCATGTTGGACAGAGACTGAAGAGCAAGCTGAACAATCAAACTTAGGTCACCGATGCTCCCCGGATATCGAATTACGAAATCAATTTTGAAACGGAACGTTAGGCAAGGATGCCATTTGAAAACATCGAAATTGAAACCGTGTTTTACGACATCGAACCGAATCGGAAATGTCAAACTTTTTGCATATTGCTTAAATAAAAAAAAACTCCTGATTAAGTAACGATGACTGGACAAACAAGTGGACCACGGAATAAACCATTAATTAAATTCGTATTAGTGTCAGTTCCCACAGAAATTACAGAGTTAGTGACACGTTAATAACGATAATTGGGCAGAAATTTGAATTTTACACATAATTTACACGAAATGAATTGGTAATAATTACCCGTTTGGATTATTGATTAATGTTGTAATTCAATTTCTTTTTTTAGAGGGAACTGAGTGATCAAACCGGTATTATAGCAAAGCCAAGGCTAGTTGCATTCCATATTCAATCATCGATTTACCTCCGCAAGGCAAAGCTATCCCACGACAATTCTAAAGCCTTGCACTGGTCTGTAAGGTATTGTCAGTCATGTGTTTTAATAGGTCTTGTTCATTAAGGTCTTGGGAACAAAATTGAGATTGTAATGAGATACGTAATGTCTCGTCGAGGTCGTCTCAGATCATCTTAATAAGAGGCCGACAAGTCGTACAAATCGTTTAAGTAGCGTGTTTGCGAAGCGGTTTCGCCTTGATGAGCTGTTACGCAGATTCAAAGATCATGGGTACGCATTTACGCAATCCCAGTAGGGTTTGTCGTCTTGAAGTGAAATTACTTACTCAAGGAACAATTGAATATTTAAAATCCGGTTACATTTCAAAATGTTTATCGTTACTACGAGGAAGTAATATTACATTAAATGTTTCGCAGTCTACGCGATGGCTCTTAATTAAATTCGACAAATTTGATCATTGAGGGGCACTGCTCACAAGAGAATTCATAAAGCAAGCTCGAGGTCAGAATGAACAATGGTTTTTTAAATTAAACGTTGCTCGAGTTTTTTGTATGTTCAAGAGGTTCTCATTTTAATCCGTTTTGTATGATTTGATTTTAATATAAGTTTTGTATGTCTTTAATTTTGATTGCCATTTGAATGTTGTTTACATTATGCTTCAGTTTCCAGTAACAGATATCCAGACGCTTCGACCGAGCCCTTTCAGTCACGCCGCCATTCGTGACTAACATTGATGTGGCTTTTAGATAAGCCTACGATATTATTTACACGGAGAATTTATTCTTTAGACTGTTTGGTCCACGATAAAATAGAATAAAGCTGAGATTGTAAGAATCTTGTAAGATACACTGATATTTTATGGTATTTATTTCAAGTTCAAGAGTAAGAAATATTACGTAGATATCAAATATTTTCTCGTCTGACTCAGTGATTTGTGGAGCGGTAAAGTGAATTTGCTGTAAGTCTAAATCTTCGGTAAAGTTGACTACACAGAATTTTCTTTGTAGTTTTTACATTATCCCTAAACAATCCTTAGTGAAAGACATCTAATATCGTTTTGGGGGGATAAATAATCATTGGGGAAAAACACTCGTATTAAGCAGCCAACAAGGATCGGCAAGGGGCCATTTGTTTCGCAATAAAGTCGTCCTGCCCCATCTGCACAAATGAAAGGTCAGTAGATGGCCAGACCTTAATTAAACTCAACGAATTCGTAATCCAGTCAGCTAGTTCCTATTAAGAAAATATCCAAGAACTTCTGCTAAGAAACCGTACCGTAACGTAAAAATGCCACAAAACTTTGCCTGTTCCTTATTAGTTTACTAAAGTCTTCAAGTTGTAGTAAGAAAACTTCATGAAGTCACATTTGTATAACAACTTGGAAAGATTGTACGAGTACACTTGTTTCGCCTGAATAAATTATGAGAATAGATGGAAGCATTTATGAGAAAGGCATGATGAATGAGAGGGTATTTCCAAAAGAAAACAATACTTTTAAGGAAAAAGGTCGACGCACTGATGATGATGATGATCATCTACGTAACAACGTTGTGTTTGTGTTGTAGCATTATAGTACGTCATACCGCTTACCTAACGATTGTAATAGTGTATCAGCAGGATGTACTTACCTGAAAACAAAATATTTACGTTAGCTACAAAGTTGGGTAAGAATAAAAATAGAAGGCAACATCACAAAATACAAAAGAAAAGAAAGCTCTTAAAATAAATGGGCTTTTTATTGGTTTAGTGGTTGCACAAATTGTTTCAGTATGCAGGCGGCAACAATCGAAATGTTCAAGTAGGTTGACCCCACTACATGCAAAAGGGCTGCTGGATCGCTTTCAATATTACCTCTCCGTGTTAAGAGTACTTATCCCGTTGACATTGGGCATAATTTCGCTTGGAGAATTATATTGTTAGATCCTGCTACAAATTGTTTACGACAACGAAAAGGCCAATAAGATCGACCATTGTGGTCAATAACGGATAATTGAAAAACGCTTACAAATTCGATTGTGAAGCCATGCGAGAATATTTCTTATGATTTACGATTGGGCGAGAGGTTAAAATACCGCGGTAGGTTATTCTTATTTTGGCAGTTAAATTATTGCTTTTTATTTTTTGCCAATGTAAACGATGTAGCAATGTTCGATCCGGATTTCACGACGCAGAGAATGTGTAATTACGATGAGGAACTTTTCGATTGTATAATTGGAATGTTTTACAACAGACTATCCAATAAAAATGCGGGCCCAGAATACAATTACGTTTAATTCTAATTATCTATCAATGGAGCATTGTGGCGCCCGTGCAGTCGGGCGTGAAAATGTAAACCGATCGAAATAGGAATGCAACGATAAGTGAATAGGGCCTAATTAAACGAGGGCCGTTGTTAGATAATAATGGCTGGCGGACTGTAGGTCACGAAGCTAAGGGCCCGTGATGCGATCGCGCTTTTGTTCAACAGATGTTCGCTCACACATTGGATGCAGATGCTTGTGAACTGTGACAGATTTGGACATTGATACTGATTCGCCTTTGTGCTCTTCACCTGCTTTTCGCTCTAATGTATTCAAATTAAAAATAAACGCAGGGGCCACAGTAAAAAAGCCTAATGTATTTTACACAAAAAATTCAAGTACGGCTCTACATATAAAAATAATGTATTTGAAAGTTATTCACGATGCACGCTTTTGTTGAATGACGTCAGTGGTGCATGGGGGAGGTGAGACGACATCTGGCGTATATCAAAAAGCTATTTTAAAATGATAAGCATGATAACATCCATCCATACCACTAATGCACCGCCCCGTGCGTTAAATTACAATTACATTAAAGTCATTATGCTGTGATTACTATTGTATACAGTCGAGGGGAGATTATAGGATGAAAGGACCATTATTAAATCCTAAACGTTTTATTTCTGCGGTTACACGGCACGTGTTCAAAGCAAATTGTCGTCGAAATAAACGAATCTTAATTGCAACCTCATGGATTTTATATTTTGTCGGGTGAAATTGGCGCGATAACTTTCGTCAGGAAGACTTTTATGGTTAAAATACACGAAAAAAAGTAGCCATTCACTGACGATACAATCTGGTTATGAAAACCCGTCTTGAGAGTTAAGTGAGGTAAAACGTGGGTACTAAGTGCCCCAGTGACGTCATCGGTAATTTCAACCGTGCCCAACTGACCAAAACGGATGAGCGTGAATAAGGATGAGCCCGCACATCACGAATACATTAAATTAAATTTAAAAAACTACAGCATTAATGTCCTTTTAAACTACTCTAATAGCATTAGTCGTGTAATGAAAAATGGAGTGTTTTTATAATTAGTCTCTAATGTTTGAAACGAGCTGATTACGTTCTCAAAATTGGTATAATGTTTTGACGTGTTCTTTATGAAGCGCCAACATTATTAAATAAATTAATTAATGCCCTGCGTTCACATTTTATGTTGTTACACTAAAATCGTGGCACGTGCTTGGAACAGCTGTCGTAATAAAAAGCGACAAAATATAAGAGTAATTGTGTCGACGGATCTGTGTATTATTCGCTAAACACAATACACTTTATCATCTGTCGGTAGAGCATGATTTTGGATTATGTTTTTATCTCGCGTTACATGTAGACACATGGTCATCCTTTTGTAATGGACGCAATTGTACTTCCCAAAATGTACCCCAAATTAAGGATTGCACATTATTTAATAGTTTTAACTGTGCAATACTACATAAATTAAATAAATGCTTTCATTAAAACACAGGTAAGGTAGTGATAAAGAACATTAGCTGAAACAAAAATCGATCACAAAACTACGAGCTACGAGCAGTTTTTATAAAATAAATCAAATACCTAATAAGATGTATCTATTCACATATTTATGGCTGGTCCTAAGTAAGACTGCGTATCATAAATTAATGCGATTCACCTAAACAATATTAACTATTTTAATTAACCTGTCAAACAATGCAATTTAATCGCAATCGTAAATGCAATCTCATTATTATTCTCTATTTTTACGAGGGGTCAATAATAATAACCATGGAATTACAAACCATATGGGTGAGTGCAATGTTTCTATGAATGAAACTGGCATGTGTTTCACTGATCTCCTAAACGGCAATAAAAACGTTGTGTTACTTTTTATCCCAATTTGGTCTATCCATCTGTCATGTTTTATTACGAAACCACATCATCACACGTCGCAAGCGGGAAATATACATCGATAAATCGCTTTCAATCAACGTACCAAGTAAATTAATTCAATTTATCGGCGCAGAGATACCAAAGGACGTCAATTTAATGTTTAACCACTTAATTACCGGTAACATAGAGAAACCTGAACACAAAACGAGTGGACAAATTAAAACAAATAGTACTGTAATATAACCGGGTCGGTGAAGTTTCCAAATTAAAGTAGACGAGGTCACGTAGACATCCAACTGTTAAACGTAATATTGTACTTATTTATCGAAGAAACGGGGCTAAACTTTCCTAATCATAACTTGAATTCAATATAGCAGATCCCGGGACAAGTCATGCCTCTGGCTTCGAATCTCCCCACCTCCCAAATGCGGTTCGTCCCTCGAAAAGGAGCGTGTTTATTTTCCGGGTGGTTACTTCTGTCAGTTATATTAGAAGACATTTAAGTTTGAGATGGTACTTGTTGGTACCGAATTTGGTACCTATGTAAAACTACTAACGAAAGCTATTGTTCCTGTCGAATGGTAATGCCGTACAGATTTCTCTTTTCTAATCCGTATCCGTCATTACAACCTGCATTTTAAAAGGTACTGAAAGTTTGAGAAATTTAATTAAGACGCCGATAATACGTTTGCCTCCAGCGTTCCGTCGATTGAGTTTTACTATGCCATTAACCGTGGCGAACAACGCATAAAACGCATCACTTTGCATGGGAAAAACAAATAAATTAACTTAAGGGGGCACTTGAAGAACAATTTATCTCAAGTTCTCGTCTCTATAATAATTCACTGTTATGGCTGTGTTGGCAAACAAAAGCAAATGCGGAAGAGTTGTAAAGTTGGTCGATGTTATAATATTGTTTCCTTGTCCGTAGTCCGTAGTCGCGTAGGGCAAGCGAAAGCTTAACTTTGCCTTATTCACTCAAAGCACGAAACGCGTGTTAACCGCGCACTTTGTCTTCGTGTTCAAGTAACGCAGACTAATATGTGTCTCAACGTCACCGTTACGTTACCGGCTGTAAGATTGCCGGTACGCGGTTGGATCATATTTGACGTAAGACAAACATTCCGTATTATTTAATATAATAAAAGCCACAGGGAGGGCGTGATTTAGAACAAGGAACGTGAGTCTAGACGCTATTGTTTTAGTGCTTTTAATGCTCTGTATTTTATTGTTCCGGCTTCGAGTTATGAGTTACACCAGCACGACACCGCGTTCAGCTTCCTGCTTTAACTGTTAGTCATTTATTTAAAAATCCGTATTGTTTAATTTGACAATGGGTAGCAGATGAAAACATCGTAAAGAACGAACGATCCAGCTTCTTTCAGCATAGACAATATGGACCAACTGTTTGAAGGTGTATCACATATCCGGCCTCCCCGAAATGCGGAGACAATTTCGTCTAAAAATAAAGAGTAAAAGTGTGCATGAAAACAAAAGTTTTATAGTCGGTTAGATAGTACGTGACAGGATAATGTGTTGCAATGTGAATGCGGCGTCTAGCCTTAAACGGTTGAGTGAACCATTGGGTTCAAGTTCGGACGATAGGATCGCGGTGGGTGTTTGTTTTGTTGTGACGTGAGAGCCGCAGGCGCCGGCAACGTCTATGCTTCTAGAGGTGCTATTATAAAACGTGGAAATATTGTTACTGAAAACGGCAGCAACGATTTTTGAGCGAAGTTAAACAAGATTCAAGCTCAGCGTGGAAGCAGACTTGGAGTCAAAACGATTATGAAAATTATTTAAGTCTGTTACAGAGACCAAATATTAATTAAATTGTTATTTTTTACCGTTTTTATTCGATCGATCGATTTTATAATTATCATAAAACATTAAAATTAAAAGTCACATTAGTATACCTGACGTTTTTATGGTAATCTGACACAAAAAAAAACTTATGCTATTAATGTATGCAGCATTATAAAAACCTCGGTTGGTTATGGCAATCGTTGTGTGTCCGCCATCAAAAACATTTAAACATGCAATCAAGTCAACAATAAAAGTCAAGCAACTAATGTTTACAGGTCCTTATAAGGGCCAGAGTAGTCATCATAAACCTTCCTTTAATTGATAGTCCACGACCACACCTCAATAATTAATAAGTTGAGAGCACTAAAAAGGCGAGCTTGTTAATGCGAATGATATTCAAATTCTAATCACGCCCAATCCCTTCCAGCTAATCTAATTCAACTATTAAGTCCTCAATAGCGCCGCACCGTATCTGGTTTCTATATCGGAGTTGTTCAAGAGGCAACGCGGTACAAAAATTCGACAGAAAGTCGGAGTAATGCCGCATGGCGTAGTACCGGTTTGGCTCGTGTAGGCGTATGTACCTACACTACGCCAGATTACTCTCCGAGTAGACTTGTTCAGTTGGTGGAGGCGCCCTAAAATATTTTTGTCTTATCGAATTTGATTTATGAACGCTCCAAGCGTCTTTAGGACAAGGATACCAAGATACTTATCGACGAAGTTCTTATTGTGAATGGAGTTTCTATTTTCGTGTGTATAAAGGGAATATGCAAACAGACCAGCGTTTATTTTTACTCCGATGTGGAAGAGTGAATTTATATGATTGTTTATCTTTGAATCTCGTAAGATGATTTACATCTGCAATTATTGAGTGGAAATCTAGTAAAGCGAGGCTGGATTTTTAAAAGCTATGGAAATAACCAGTTTCATAATTTTAAAGCGATTCTTAAATTATGAAACATGTTCTTCATTTCAGATCAGTTTCTATTGTTTTTTTTTGCAGTGACGGTTGAAAATCACAGTACTTAGTAAATAAATCAGTACCTATACATCGAAACAAAAACATACTTACACATAAAAGGGCAATACAATGAATACAATCATACAAACTTCTTAATTAAAACATGAGCTAAGTAATCCATTCGCTGTAATAACAACCCTTAAGTGCACCTTGAAAGAACATTTTAACCGAAGCACATGTATTTGTTTGTAACGCTCTCATTAGAAAGTAAAGACGTATTTATTGTTATGTTTATAGTTTTTAAGCTAAAAATAAAATGGATCTTAATGAAGGGCGTGAAAGTATGCTTTACTTCGGTTCACACCTTCCCCGTGTAATGTCATGAGGTTTGATTACCTTAAGGAGCGTGTTTCAGCTATTTTTGTTCTAATTTAGGGTGCCACACACGCCGGGGTTGCGGGCCTGTTCGAAAGAGATACCGCGGCCCCGGAACGTAAAAGGCGAGGAAGGAACATGGATGGTTTTTAGTCAGTATGAGTCTGACACTCCCTCCCGCTCCGCCCAGAGTGGGGGGGGACATTTGATGATTTCCCATCCTTAAAAAAAAAAAAAAAAAAAAAGTGTGCCACACACGATATTTGTACCGTTTTCTAAGGAATTACACTTTCCATTATGTTTGAGGGATATAAATAAACATGGGAGATTGGTTTCTATAACAATCTGTTCTGTTTTTTAGTTTTGACAAATTGGATGTCGACAGGAATGAAGACAGGTTTTAAATTGTTTTTTTTCAGTGGAGTGTTTAAATATGCGGTGCCTATGGAGGATCTCCAAAATCAAAATATTTAACATAGGCACTTATAAAACGTCAAAGAAGATCTAATCACCTAACCTTATCATTGACCAACGGTGAATTATATTGCGTTATTTTTACACTGTTTATGAAAATTTATTTGGGCCTCCGGGAATCTGACATGACGTAGTCTATTTATACTTCCATAAATAAATATTTATTTATATATAAATAAATAGTCCAGGTCAGTTTTATTTAATTCACAGCTGTAGCTAAAGAGGCTTTATTTTATAAAACGTGCGTAGGAGTGTAGGAAGAGGGCTGTCGTCAGCATGCGTCTGACCTCAACGTGCCCACGCAAATAACTGTATACATACGCCACGCCACACTAGCATTAAAAATACCCATGTAATTGTATACACGAACCCTATGAATGTTTTTATAAAGACGTGACTCAAGATTCAATAAACTCTCATAAACCATCTTACATCAATTTAGAATCATAAAGTCATTTTGAACAGCTTACATTATTCATAAGGCCGGGCCTACACTAACAAAGGACAAAGTAATGACCCAATGTAATCCACCTGTGATTAAAATCGATACAACGATCAGTTTTAGTACTTTAAACATTTGTAGCGTTATAAAAGTAATGATAGACTCAAATGACGAACTGAAAACTTGAATAACAAATGATGGGACGTTTACGGGCCTATAATGCATTGTAATGACGTAAAAGCATTTTGAGACCTAAAGGGAGTGAGGAATTGTTTAAAAGAACAACGGTACAGTCGCAAGCAATTTATGTCTAACATCATTCGTGTTTTTTACTCAGATTTGTCACATGATAAAGTGAGCTCATAATAAGGATATTTGTGTTACACGGTGCCATTTCTTTTGAAGAAAAACTTAACATTAACAGTGATAAATATTTATTTATAAAGAACGTATCTAATCTTGTTAGTTACATACTTGAGCAAACACATTTTCGTGATAAGATATCCATACTAATCTTTCACCTACATTTGCGTTACAACATATTGTCGCTAAATTAAATAACTTTTTCTTTCATCGGTGCATCGTCGGTCTACCTAAGGGCAATAAAGTGCGCATGAAGGATCAATTTGTCCATCTTGACAACGATCAGCAAGAGGTCACCGAACTTGACCATGATTTCGAATCGACCGACACCGACATTCATTTTCATTGATTTATTATTCACGTATTGCATTCAAAGAGATGCGTACTTTGAAAGGCGAATACAAATCAAAAATGATCGGTCAGACGTATTCACCTATAATTTAGGTGTACAGTTATCAATTTATTACAAGACAAGACACAATTGAATAAACCGAGTCTCTAATTTTATTTTTTCCTGGTCTATTGTGTCAAGTTTGAGAAGAATTAGGTCTTATTTCCTGCGGTAAATTTTGAATCTTCTTTAAAACTTGAGAAGTGTTAAACTACGTGAGCAAGAACACCCACACATAATAATGTAATGATTACAATAATATTTTTCTTGTTCGACTCAGACGGGTACATAGCATGAGTCAAGATCTGTAATGAAGGCCAAAGTGTCAAGTGTCACTCCCTGCAGATGCATTATGTGGAACGCTGACTGACTGTTTGCTTTCACTGGCTGTATGCATGCTCGTAACATTACACCGACCACCTAAGCGAGAGTCGAGAACCCGAGATAGCTAAACCTGTGGATTTCGAAGATTAAAACCAATCTGAACAATTTTACTATCGTTCGTGACCTCGTCTGATCTAAACCATTTAACACTATTTAAACGATAGTTTTATACATCTACGTAAATTACTACGGAGTATTTGTATTAACGAGGCGTGAACAGCGGTAGACCAAGATACGGGGTGCTGTGCTCTGTTTATATTTGAGCTAAGGGCCGGTCTGCCCACGCCCTCACTCCCACGCCCCATTGTATGATGACGATCAAACTTATTTACATCACAATAAGACGGCTTGGTCGGCTCAGTTTAATGCCATGTCATCTCCATAGAATGTGCCTTCAGTATTTGACTATCGATAGTTTTCAGAGGGAATTGAATCTAAATAATAACGCAGACTGCTGTGCATAGCGCCAGGAATTTACTATAATATCAACCATTGTATTCAAAGTCAGATTATTAGAAATAGATGCGACTATTGTGATAAAACTAAACATAATATTATCTTAGCCATTATTACGTCACAAATGTCACCATGCCCTATTCGGATCCAACTAAAACAGGAAGAACTTGAAGGAAATACGCGGTAATAATTTTCTTTTTATTGCGATTCGGAGATATAATAATGAAATCACAATCATTATATCCGTAATTTCGTATGCGGTAGGTAATACATTATGGCGAAATATGCGGTAAGCAAAAAAATAACAATGTTATTATAATGAAACAGAAACAACACACCTTAACTGAAATTCGATTCGTCCGACCGATTGTTTGTTCTTGCAATAAAATGCTCCTGCAATTTGTTTGTCGCTTTCAAGAGAATTAAGCGATGTTCGTGTACCAAGTAAATAAAATAAAGAAGTTTTTATAGGAACAAATTATAATCGAGTTTAACAAAAGGATTTGTACCAGAATGATGAGCTTGTCATAATTATGTTGTCTGCTGTAGTCGTTGCCTCGATTGTTTCAGAAAAAAACTAGTATTGAAGGTATATAACTCAATAATAGTTTAAGGCTTTTTGTGCAGATTAAATTGCTTTTTTTACAAATCTAAACCTAGCTGAATGCTGAAATATTTCCGGGTCATTGTACCCACTCAAGAATTTATGTTCGGAAACATTCATAAAACAAAAACTGTCGTCGGAATCGTTCCTTCACATTTGCAGGACGAGATAAGGGGCGCAGGCAGAGAGAGGAAAACATTATATTAATGTTTTGGAAAATACTGGGACAAGCAGAGTAATGATGGCAGCTTTAGCAGGGCAACGAAGCCCGAAAGCAAACGGACAAAATGCTTGAAGCAGGTGTTTGTGTAAGTTTTAAAACAGGTGATCCTTGATAGCCTTAGTTGCCATTTAATAAATAGATGTAGGAATGTGAGCAATTTAAAAAATACTAATATAGGTACATGAGCTGTGGGCCAAAATAACCTCTTTCTGGAAAGGCCTTGATACAGACACAAGCCGTCGCGCAAGGCCTCGCAGAAGATGGCGATAGCCAATGACCAGTGGCCAACATTAACCCTAGATCGAAACAACTGAAAATCATGGGGAGAGGCCTATGCCCAGCAGTGGGATGATGCAGGCTAGCAGTAACAGTAACGAAAAAGAAAAATATCTTATTTATCAGAGACTAGCGGACGTCACGCGGTTTCACCCGCGTAGTTCCCGTTCCCGTGGGACTACAGGGATAAAATATAGCCTATGTTACTCGTGGATAATGTAGCTTTCCAATGGTGAAAGAATTTTTAAAAACGGTCCAGTAGTTTTTAAGCCTATTCATTACAAACAAACAAACAAAGTTTTCCTCTTTATAATATTAGTATAGATATCAACAGTTGCTTGGACAAATAGAAAAGATAATGGGCAATATTCATACTTTACTTGAAACGATTTATTGTTCAAGAGAGCCATTTATTTCTTTTCCAATTTAGCATATGACAAATAAAACAAAGACCCTTTAAAGTTGAAACAGTCGCAGAATCATAAGATAATTAAATCGATATTTGTGTATCTGTAACAGTTCAAACAATTTAGTTATCGATAGTTCAATATCGAGTCATCACTACTAGGAACTGGGTCAAACTGAGACAGAGTTTATAAGATAATCGTTAAACAAACAATCGCAACTCGCAGCCGGTGGCGAGGTGTCAGAGTATCGAGTGACTGTGTCGTAATGTGATCGGTCACCAATCGATATCGGTTATCTCACATGCTGTTTGACTTACGATAAATAGCGGATGCAACGCAATGCAATAGCGCGTTCTATCAATATTTAATTAAAACTGTCATTACTTACATAATCTTAATATTATGAAATGTAGTGCGCGTGAACAAACATTTGACTTTTAACAAACGCAGCTGCTTAAAAAGCTTCATAATTGCGAAAATAGTGCCGACATCTGTTCTTAGAAAATGATAAATTGGAGTAATTACGAAATTAACAAGGATATTAAAGACAGACGTCGTAAGTCGTAACATTCATCTTGTAGGGTAATATTGCCGCGCGGTCTTGTACTGGTAATAATTAAAAGCCCGAACAACTAGTTATTATGCTAACGTGTGTGCTATTAAGGTTCAAGTCCACGTGTCTGGACACACGACACACGTCGCTCTCGGTTCAGTGGGCAACGTTCCCGCAGGTGGGCGACTAACGGTCGCTACACAATGCAACCGGTTGCAAGCGACAAAGTACACGCCGAGGTCTCAGAAGCGTGGACATTTGCGCGCCAACCTGCCTTTAACGGTCGCTGATGTAACTTCCAAGGGGTTGTCACGAATCGATTTAAATGCAACTGCTAAGGACTCCTGTTTCGATTAGTATTCATGGAATATCGCGATCGTATCAATAATATACACTTTACGCTCCCTTAATAAGTATAAAACAAAAATGACATCTCATACAATTCTCTGCCGGAAATTAAGGACTATAGGGTTTATTTTTTATGAGCCACGAACAGAACATTTGGAATGAATATCGCCGTTGCTGGTCACATTCATTCCGTATTTATATGATACGTTGTTAAGGTTATTATTAAAAATTGACGATGCACGTCATTGAAATGCATGCATGCGATTTGAAAAATCGATGGAATACCTCGCCTGTCTCGAAATAATAAAACGCTCATGCAAGTTTCAAACACGACACGTAAATCGACAAATAGGGGTGGCTCACCCTTCTATAAGACTCGTTTTATGGCTTTTAATAATTTGGTGGGTAAGCTGGCACTGATTGTTGAACTAGCAGCTGCTCGTTGTTACAGGGATTATGGATATAAATAACGTTTTTTTCGGTTGCCAAGGTAAGTGTGGAGACGATAAGATTAGGACGTATGTGGATATTTACATTTTACAAGGTTCATAACAAGAACAGTTCAGAAATGAGATTACAACAGTCACTAAAATGCTCATCAATATTCTATCTAGAGTCGTAACTCGTAAAGCAATATCACACAACAATTCATATTGCAGGGCAATCAAAGGTATAGCATGAAAAGCGAACTTCAAAGTATCTCCATAAATAACAGTTTAATCGTCATTTACAACAGCCCATACCGTCGAAGTGTGAATTCATGATGCTTCGAGTTGTGGTTTAATATATCACACAGCACTCACAGCTTATGCAATCCGTACTTCGTATAATCCCATTCAATCGTACCTTTATGGGTATTACAAAGTCGTTGTATCTCAGCCGGTTTGTAATGAATGAACGCGCTATGAGGTTTCTTGTCCATAAACGGTCAATATGCGCGTCGAGTACAAAATCTTCTGCCGAAGTGCCGAAACCAGTAATACGAAGTAGCGCGGTGACAGGGTTCGTTCACCTAACCGGGCTAGCTTCCACGGCGGCTGCGAAATAAATCATCTGTTACATGATCTCCGGTACCCAGTGACGTAAGAAATTAATGAGGCGTACCTAGGGCAAACATCGCAAATCAGTCACAATTTGAACGCTTCATAAAAACTTATTATAATATGCGCTTGATTGCAGTAACTGCGGGCAAAACTGCAATTACCGCTCCAGATGCAATTACCCGACTACTTACGATGACTGTAATCACTTTCTTGATTTACTCACTGCATGCCGTAACAGTGTTACTGATAATTCTGCATAGTTTGTTATTGGGTCTCGTACTATTCCGTTTGCGCATAAACACTATCTTTCTTATTACTAACTTCTCAAAATTCGGAACGACGACGGTTTTCATTGATATAAATGAGTCCTTAATGGCCACAAAAATGTTTGATAAATGGCAGTGCTGACTGCTGAAAGATAAAATTATTTTTCATCATAGTGGAAATAGTCTTTGTCGGTGCATCACATTCACAGCGCACCTTTATAAGCGGCCATTATCGCATGGCCGTGCGTTCCTTATCTAAATAATACGTTGGCGATCAGTTATTTTCACCATTATTTTTATGCTGTCATCCGTCTGAAACACTGCTTTATCTGTATGATTCACGTCAGCCATTTGCGCTGTGGACCGAGCGCAATTAGGCGTATTTCAAATGATTTTATGTCATTCACATGCAATCGTTTTAGTTGTAATTGATTCTCTATCGATGATACTGGTATTAAAGCGTTTAGAGGTTAATCAAACGTTGTGTGAACGTGGACATTTCTTGCAATTGAACAATAAACAATACTTTTGTTCAGGCATACAAGACCCATTGTAGTTCAGTCCTCAATGTCTATACTCTTTTATCTAATTCAAAAAGGCTCCCCACGGGTCTCGAATACCATGTAGCACGAGATGAAACATGACATGACCGAGGCTATCCAGTTAACAGACAAGTCATGGCGTATAATAAAGGTACCAGCCAGACGAACCATTTGAAATCAATTCAATTTGTTCCACAGCCTTTGTAGCTCCATGAGTGGATGTATGAGTATGAGTGAAGTAATCTTCGATGAAAGTGGAGTCCAGCTCGCTTTTCGACTGTAAGCAATCTTGAAAACAGCCAGCTAATGATGCGGTTCACGAAAGTTGCAAAGAACATCCGCTTGCAATATAAATGAACTGATCGAACGAGAGCCTGCAATATGGATGAGAGCGGGCTTGTTTTGCCCATATTGGCTGTACCCGTTCTACCCGGGCAGTATGTGGCTATGTGGCACGGTGGTACGTGATGTGCGGACACCCCGGCATTGCTAATGAGCTTGCAACGGAACCGTGTCGATAAGGTTAACATGATTGATTTGAGAGCTCCTCTGAAAACGCTCTTGTTTATCGAGCACTGTTCCCCGTGTTTGCGTATCGTGTACGTTCGCCGTTTGAACGTCAATGCGGGCTGCTCAGTGCTCACGGTTCGTGTGTGAAGAACGAAAGTAATTAGCTGCAACTGCAACCGAGACTGGTTTACATAATATCCACCGCTTTGAAGTGGAGTACATTTTTATAGTTCACTTCTCCAAAGAGTTCTTACTAGTGTAATAAAGTTATGAGCACCATCTACGCATCTTCCATAGAAAAAGTTTTACTTCTTTTCCACGTGTGCGACTAGTAAACGATGTGAGGTAACTGCGAACAATTTACTACGCAATAAAGGGGTGCCAGAGTATTTGCATTATTTAGCCGCGATAAATGGCTATCACAAAACGTTTATTAGTTACAAATGCCGCACTATCATTAAGTTTATACGTTGAGATTCAAATCATTATAAAATCGATACCTAATGAGAAATATAAAAATACTAATCAGTTTTAAGCGATCAATAAGCTCATGTTATTCGACGAATTATATTGCATTATAAGTAATTAATTATATACATTTGCCATAGAGAGATCGATGAAGTACATAACATTCAAAGGTTAGGTTCCCATTCCCAATGGCTCATTACAAATTATTACGAAAGATCATTTAACCACTACCAAAGCGTGCAAATGCTGTAAAACCACGATCGTGATCACGCAAATTTATATTATTAGCTTAGTTACACTTTTGATGGGTACACACTACTTTTATCTTTTTGCTCGCCGTCTAGACAAAAGCTCAGTTTAAATTACTTTTAAAATACTGAAAGACTTGCAACCCGTTCAAATCCCATTTCGATTAGGTAAGCAAGCACGTAGACTAGACGGACCCACAGAATATCTTGTCTCAAAGTTCGCTTTGAAACATTTTCCACCTCTATTTTCCGCCAACAACTGAGCTCTCCTCTCCTATTTCATCTCTGAACACATCTCAAAGCTATCAATAAGCTCAACGTCTCCACCTACAGGATATTGCAAGAATAATTATGTTAATAATATCCCGTTTCCTTGTTCGATTGCATCATATTCCCACGTAGTCTTACGTCATGAGTTCACTTCAATGGACCATTAACAGAAACAGTGGTTGCATTACCAACAATCAGATTTTGTCCACATGTTCGTACCAAAAAGTTAATGTTCCAAAAAGATTTATTTGACTAATTAAGCAGAAGTCTCTTTCTCAAGATACTCAATAATGTTTGTTGTTATTCATGTCTTTTTTTTGTGCCAGGATGTGTCTATCTATCTAGATTTGTCTGCAGCCTTTTTTTGGCAAGCAGACAGACATTATGTAGATAATCTCAAATTTAACGATTTTTTAAAAACCTGTTAAGTAGTTTAACGACTAATTCTTTTCGAAATTGAAACTCCGAAGGAAGCGAATGAGTCAAGGTCTCACGTCCTCGTATTTCTGATTAACAGTCACTCGATTGATTCTCAGAAATACCTATTTCAATATTTCCGTTAAACTGAGTTTGTGAGCAACTATAAACGCTATTTGCAGAAGCCGCAAAACTGTCGAGGTGCTGTAGCTCACAGGTCGCGCACAAACGCCTCGTGCCGCTTCCACGGCAACTTGGGGTTAAAGCAATTAATTAATTAACTGCAAACACGTGACCAGGTTTCATGTAGATTTGATATGTATCAGATGGAATAGTTTGCATAACAAAGAGGATGCTGTCTACGGACTTCATAGAGGTTAAAGGCCCCACACTAGAATCTAATCATCATTAATTTATCCCCGTAGATATACCGACAGAACTCAGGTGATTCACAAATGTTACAAAGAGATTCCTTTAGTATTGAACACAAGTCCAGTACAGAGGATACAGTAATAAATCATTAGACAAAAAATATTTAATGAACGGAAACACACTGGGAAGGGCAGGATGTAGTTTATAAAAGGTAAAAAATAGTCTAGGTGTGTAGTTCGTTTATATTCGCATTGTGTCTGACAAAGCCGACAATTTAAAATAACCGCCTCCCTGTATATCGCCAACAATCGATCTTGTCGGCAATGGATCACACGCTGCGCGTGCGCCGTGCGCGGTCCACCATTGTACCCGAAATATTCTGAATAATGGAAAGCTTTCCCTCTTTGTCTGGATAAAAAATGCGGATATTTCGTAAGGGACAATGGAGCGTAACACACAAAATTCGTGACATGTAGGGAAATAAAACCCATTCGGCATGAAAAATTTCTATCTGCGCTGACATCATTCGAAAAGTTATTTTTTCGGTGAAGTTAAAAAACAGATCGATTTGGTGAATTCCTGACTTCCTTCCTTCCTTGAACTACAAAAAGTGTGGTTGAAAGTCGAACAAAGGGCAGGACTTCCGATCAGCTGCCGGCACCCCTACGTTTTAGGGGCTTCATCTAATATTAACTAGGTGCTTAGTTGGTCGAAGTCACGCCAAGAGATAAGTAAAAAATATGGGAATTGTCTTTTTTAAAATGTATGGTACCGAGCCAAATGTGGACTATTTTACTTATTTTTACTGGATGCATTTCTGCAAGATCATGTAGTTATAGTAAAATAATGGTTTTTACGTGCATCGTTTCATTATTAATCATTTTTTGGTGCATTGACATTTGATACATGTATCACGTAATTAATAAATTCCTGAACAGAAAACTGTTTGAGTAAGAAATACCAATGAAAATTTTAGAAACGGGTTATTTTGTTTCGAAAATGGTCAAATGGTTGTGTTGTGAGAACAAGTCCTGAATAAACAAATATTACGTGAAAGGATTAATGAAAGTCGATCCGATCAAATATTGATGGACCGTATCGTATTAACTTGAAACAAATTGCATCTAAACCTTGCGGAATACCTCGGACCCTCGTCAATAGTAACAATGTCGGAGGGGAAAGAGGATCCATGTTAAGTTGCTGCGGTTACAAGCGAATCGAATTAAAATACGCACTAACCAAAACTGCGAAAACGGAAGAAGGAAAACTATCTACGCCCTGTTTTTATATGATTTCATTTCTTTGCTTTCAAGCTTCAGAAGCCAGTAAAAGAATTTTATGCGTCCCAGGCGTCGAACACTTCATCCTATCTTTTTTTCGATTTTATGGCTATGACCAATATTTGTAGTTCGCCCAAGATATTTGTTTTCGTCGGTACTTTATCGAAGTTAACGTGTGATCAACTTCAGCTGCCGCACAGGAACATGTTGTTGAAAGAATCCGACTCGAACAGGAAACGTTTCATATTGTAACAATGAGTTTATAGCTAGCTCAATCCGTGCATCATACAGAACCCAACAATCGGTAAGAACTTCGGGTAAGTTTAACTAGATTAGCTGTTGCACCATATGCTGGTAACAGGAGAGGGGTTCAGAAAATTTATAGCCTTCGAATCGGTACGCTTATTGTATCATAAGCATCGATGCGCGTTAATTCAATCTTCCTTCTCAATCTTTTTTCCGTACGTCCAATTAAACTGTGTGCGGCAAACAACTGCTGGCTTTAATTAATTTAATTGAATCCTCACATCGGGGAGATAATTCAGCATACTTACCTTCTTGGAATGCATTCATTGTTTTTGTCTAGTTATTTTAAAAGTCTCGATTTAAATTGCCTCAGAATCTTTAGATGCTATGGAGTAGTTGCATCTTCGACCACAAGTGTACTCGCAGTTAAATTAGGCACTTTATTATGTTGCGTAGCTATGTTGAAACGTGCCATGCCATGAACTAGTCTGGCACCGGTTGTCGATGTGTGTATAATTAGCGTGGGTTTCTAAAGGTCATTGTCACAGCCTCACTGCATTCAGGAATCAGATTTAAAATAGACTTAACAGACGCATTATACGTTGGTATACGAGTCAATTAAATTACAAATCCGGTACCAGCTTATCGAAATATTTGACCAAATAGATCACAACCATTAAAGGATTAGTTGAACATAATGTCGTAACTAAAACTACATAATAACATGACTAAATAAATAATGTCTATGTTAAAAGATCAGATTAATTATTCGGAGAAAGTTTTATTTAGAACACATACTGTAACTGAAATAGGTTTCGTTTCATGAGAAACATTAAACAGAGATATTTCTCCCAAATGTTATGGTTAGGGGGCGAGTCGCGGAAATGTAATTAATTAATATTGTAATATAGTCCTAGAAATGTAATATCACACACCTGAGACTTACATTCGCAATAAAACCGAGATATTTGCAACGTTTAAGTAGATTTCGTGTCATTAATCATTGTTATAAAATTCGTACGACATGACAGGTACGTTGGTACTTGGTACACGGAAAGTTGAATGTGCCTTTTTGATTACAGATAATTAATTATGATTGGCAAAAGTAGGAAGTTAAATTTAATAAATGCAAATTATTGGCTTTAGATACGCCTTGGTGTAGATAGTTGCGTTATTAAGGGCAAAATCGCGTTATGAATACTTAATAGTTAATTTATTACCACATTGTTCCCAAACATTAATTCATCAATAATTTACAAATTCAAAGCACTTCATTTGTAAAGCTGACGGGATGGTCAATTGCAAAATCTTCTCTTGAGTTATGAATACAAAAGCTCGCATTAGTACCCGGCTACCTGGGACGCATTCTTAGAATACGCCACAAAAAACCCAGCTTCCCTGTGGGTTCAAAAAGTTCCCACAATGACTTCAGAGAGGGGTGAATTTCTCAAGTGTGGTTTTTGTAGTCTCACCCATTTGTCGAGTGCGATAATAAAACTGTAACGCAACTGACATTTTGACTCAACAAAAAATATCGAGGTGGTGGTTTCCATGAAAGAATACGCTCTGCAAAAATGATGTAGTTCCAGTTGTAAACGGATATCCTCCTTACATTACCAGTACACGAGATTTGATTTTCAACCCTCCTTTCGAAAAGATATTATTTTTCGTAATTTATTCAGGCATAAAGCATTAGGTACAAAGCCGTTAGATTTAAGCTGGGGCTCAGATTACGCGACGAAGACTTGCTTAATACGGACCGACTGCAGTCATTCAATAGCCTGCAAAACAACACCGAGGAAAGGCACTATCGGGGACGAAAGGTGACACCGAAGCCTGTGGCATTAGATCTATAGGTGACTAGGTATTGCATGGAGATATGAAGTACGAGTGCTGTGTGCAGTTGGGCTTATTACAGCTGACATTCCCAGGAGTGGCGTGACATGAATTCTACATCTGTTTCGTGAGCTTGCAATTTGATATTGGACAGAAACATTCGATTCGTCAAATTCTTAGGTTTTATTTCGAGTTGTCTGTGTTTGAAAATCAAATCTTTAGTATGAACCTTACAACGAAACTACGAGTATTCACCAAAAAAACTCCCAAGTCTTCAAATCTCTTTTTATTATGTCGAAACTTGGAGCACCCGAACGAGGTACTACAAAGTGTATCCCAGGGTGATGTCATAGCACTACCGAGACTCCCGATAGATACTCTAGTCGAGTATGTGTGCCTTTGGTCGGTCGTTTATGATGTCTTGTTAAGCACGTAGGGCCCCTATGTGATAACAAATGGATGATAGACAGCTCAGACGTCCAGTCTGACTTAATAATCACTACTTCAGAGGCACGGCGAATTAATATTTATCAACATAATTCAGTTTTAGATAGATTTTTTGATATCTGAAAGAATCTGGGACACAAAAAGTGATCAAACTTTCACTGTCAAGAGTATAATAATGCCTGTCTGGCATTGATGAAATCATTTTGTTCAACCTCGACGGATGGCGTCGTAGACGTATGAAGAGTTGGCAGTAGTCTCGGTTCACATAATAGAGTAATTTCCCAGAATTTATAAAGGGTGTAAAACACCTCTTAACGAAGCCGAAAGGCACTCGTTCTCCGCGTCATTGCGATCATTTTTTGTTCTACATCATACCTTTTAAGTTACAACTTTTTGACAAGTTTTTTTTGTAAGATTTTGACTTTTAACACATCCACGACCCCCGTACTATTCAATCCATCCATCAGCACAATGTTTTTAGTGCGTTACATAGAGTTCTACCACAAAACATGATCTATAACCTCAAAAAAAAAGTTGTTTCCCAGCAATAACTTTTGCGTAAAGTTACTTAGTTAGAATGCTTGGTTAACGGCTTTGTGATGAGGTGGTTTACACCATGTATAAACATGACATCACGCCTGCAATCCCCGAAGGGTTAGGCAAAGGTGTACCTACCTATTATTGAATCCACATTTCGTGTTTTATGTTCAGGTAACATGTAAGTAGTAGGCGGTAAGACTATCGCCATCAGCCGGCAGAAATCCAGACCCCGTGGCTGCTAATTTATATTAACTCAGCTTGAAATGTGGTGTGAGTACTAATAATACTAACGATCTAGCTGCTTAATAGCCGGTCAGGTTATCGACTATGGTTATTTCGAGATTAGATCGTGTCCGGTATAGAAAGCCAGATAAACACTGCAGCATAGGGAAATATCGCGTTCAATTTGTTTATTCAACTCAGACTTTAATTACTTTCTTTTATTATTTATTAAATGTAGGTTGTACTGAATTTGATGAAGCACCAACCGTTACTTTTACAACGAGCATTAGATTAAAGATTAAATAAACTGATGGTTAAAGAAAGTGGAGTAAGCTTATCTTTTTCTCTGATTAAAACGTTACGGGCGAGTCGAAACTATTTATTCAGTTTAGTTTGTCCAGTTTCGCAGCTGTTTCAACTTGGTTAACATCCTTAATACAATTATCCGCTGGAACTTGAAGCACTTAAGGAACAAATTGCCCTCTGGATCTAATAAGATTTATATGTGATCAGATGCAGTGGACGGAACGTATAAGTCCATCTGATCGTTTAACTAGAGGAATATCGCCTTATCGGAGATGCGGGCAACGAAAACATTCTCTATCATTTCCTCCTATTCAATATAAGAGATCAGTGATCTATGTGGACACTGTCACGGTCCATCGTTATTCCACAGTTAAGAATCAAAATGGAATTATGTCGATCCCTATTCGATGTTATTTTAGAATAAACCGTATTATTTGATACTGATCGCATACCATTAGTAATATGAGGAGTTAACGACTTAAAAACGATTCGAGGCCACCTTGAAATAGTTTTAAGTAAAACAAATCAATTTGGTTATTCACGACTCTTAGGATACGTTTTCTATGAAACTGGTTCCTGTGTGTTATAAATAAGGTTTGGTATTGTGTAACAGGGTTCGTTTAGCTAACATCGGTATCCATGCGGTTGAATGGATGTTCCTCACGCAGTATAGATAAATCAAGCATGGGAAAAACCGACGCCATACAGCCACAGCTCTCTTTGTTTTCCAGACACCATGACATTTGATCGCTTGCAAATGCAAAATAGACTTTGTATGGCTGAATGTCGAAGGGGATCACGATGATCTTTGCTCACTTCGTATTTCCAACAACTTCTGAATAGCATGTGCAATTGTATGTCACCCTAGTACTATTACGTATTTTCGCAGACTATTGTGCCTTTATGTATATTGCGAGGCTTATCTCAGTAATTTCGCCATTGCCTAATTAATTCTTGCGACACGGCTTCGTTTCCTAGTTACAAAGAAAACTGATAAGAACTTTATCGGCCAATGAACTCTGTAACAATTGCACAAACGTCGAGTTACAGTGACCATTGTGTACCTGACTTATGTAACTTTAATGTACTATTCATAGATGTATCAGATTGAGTGTTACATTCGTGTTTACAGAGTATTGTTGGGCATTTGGAGCTCGATTAGGAAGCATTGTCTGTGGTCATTACTCAGCACGCTGCATTTCAGGCTACGTGTTGTGAACCGCAAGTTTGATAACGCTGCTGTTAGTCTTAGCTAACCCAGTCGTATACTTGATCTGGGTGCATAGCTCTATCGGCTATACAATACATACGACAGATCAAATGAGAAGCATTTGATAAAGATGTCCAGATAAACTGGGTGTCGTGTTCTCCTATTAACTAAGTTATGAAAATTACTCCGTAATAACACATTAGTCATCTTCGAAACATAGAAAGTTTATGCTGTAATTGTGATTAGGTATACCCTTCACTTTACATGTTATACCGATAGCATCTGTGCAACCAACCAGGTTGTGCGGCTAATAAATTATGAAACACGTCGTGTAACTGCACTAACTTACAATATGTACTCAGTATTAACTCTCAGGAATTACAAGAGAATCTTTCTGACGAGCCACCGTAAACAGACTATGTGCAATACGTGGGACTGTTAACATAAATGAGGTAAGCGTCGACACAGCAGTATTGAACGCAACAGACTGCCAAATGGGCTTTTTATACACAAGTGTGAGCCGAATACGGCCAGTGTTTAAAGTCCAGGGATTCTTTACAGTACAAATAAACGAGACCATAAAAGGGCAGAGCTCCATGAGATGACACTCAAACAACACTTAGCGCTTATCGTCCACGCCAGGTGAAAGGTTCTTCATTGAATTGCAGTGTTTACCCGCACCACAATACCATCTAAGTCAAAAGCTATTTTTGTTTGTCTCCTTTTCTTGTTGTTTATCTTGCTTTGTTTTCTGTAACAAATGCATTTAAAGAGATTTTCGTGTCGCCGCTGACTGTCTGTGACAGAGTCGTGGCTACACAAAATTAATGTCCCCATTTAGGTACGTGTAGGTAATACGATTTGCTTTGTAAGGAATTTACCGTTTCGTGTTATCTATACGAATATTAATCAATGTAGTGAAATCTCGATAAAGGGTGTACCTATTTTCGGTAGTGTTCCAATGTTCGATAGTAATTAAAGGTCGTTATTATCTTCTGAGTCGATCGGAATAATAGGAGCGTATTTCATGAATAATTTGATGATGTTTATAAATAAAAGAACAAGGAATTCCATCGTTCAAGTGTTAAATACTTGAGCGGTCAGAATCATCAAGCAGCGGGCAAGCATTGGATGGGCTGGAAATTATCTCGAGACGTTTTTATGGTTCGCATTGGAATCTGGGAGTTTTTTTCCCATCGCGGGTCCGTTCGAACGCTCAAACAGGTTTTTAGATAGCGTTCAGAGTAATGCATCAACGTGGTGCGTTTTTGTAAAGGCGGCATATCCAAGGAGCACAGAGTAATGAGGTTTCGGAACGGTCCTTTCAATGAGTTTAATTTACAAAATATGCTTGCCTGCAGGCCTTTTTACTGACGGCGCTATGTGATGGACGCTAGTAGCTAACATTTACCAGTCGTTTATGAGGTAGCTACCTACTGAAGGCACTTTTAAGAGACAATTCAGCTGTGAAATATACCTCTATAAGGTTTTATAACCACAACATGCTTAAAAGCCTTTATGGTAGTACATTTATGCTCTCAACCTATCCCTTCCTCAAGCCATTTACCGTCAAGGACGGTTGGATGAAACGTAGCACTAAATGAATATTTTCCTTATAGGCGAATCCTAAGAATATCTAGCAGATATCCTATAGTTTTAATTGGTCTGTAATCTCTAAACATGGGTAGGTAGCTAGGTTAGTCTGTTTACTTAACAAGTTCCTAGCTGATGGCTATTTAAAACTAGATTTATCCTAGGCACGAATCCTTTGGATTGGACAACTGACTACTTTGGTTCTAAGTACATACCTACAGAGGTAACTACCTATGCGTAGGTAAAATAGGCACTTCTCGATATTAGGTAGGTAGGTACCTACCTACGTTGTAGCTAGCTACGTACGTATAGCTTAACCACTTTAAGTTTGTAAAGACCTCGTTCTATTTTGAATAATTTATAGTTATTAACTAGATAAATTGAGATGGAATACCTATTATAATACCTATTATGTAATAGATTAATTATTTAATTGGGCTAATTTCATTCAATAAAGGGAATGAACTTTGGGGGTTATCATAGTTATCAAATTCGACAATCTGTGTACCTACTTAATTACTTCGTTTTGTCAACAAACTTTAGTAGTAGGCACCTACCTACTTATTTAGCTAAGCTTACCTACTTAGGTATTTACCGAGTGAAAAATGGAGAAATTTTAAACCATCAGTGACCTGATTTTCAAAGTCAACAGACCATGAAGGCTTAACCTTTTAATGTTAATTGCTGTGCGATTATACCTTTAGTACACGGAATAGTCACCTAGAAAGTAGGTATCGTTGCCCGACGCATATTAATTAGCAATTAGGTAGGTGTCTTGGAGATATCTAAACGTAAGCGCCGGTTCCAGCCTCAGGGTATCGCGTGAACGAAGAAGGAAAACATTTTGCCGGGAAGAGGTAAAAGTAGCAATAAGTGGTCATAAACAAATAAAACTTGTAGGTACTTACGGACTGGCACTTTCTTCGGATCATATTGTTCAACGAGTTCGTTTATTTTGATGATCTTCGTCTGCGCTACTTTTGATCGCTCAGTGATATCTTGGAGTTGCGCGGTCAACTCGCTGAAGATATCCTCCGCCAGCAGCACTAGCGAGGCGAGCTGTCGCAGCGCGTTGCTCAGGGTGCAGTTAGTGACCGCCTGGAGCTCGTCATCCGACACCCTCGGCTGCCCATCGCTGTCTCGTAAGCTCGTGCGCGATAAAAACTTAGGTTCCACTGCACGCTGCACGAAAGGCATCTCGATAGAAGTCCCAAAACACCTTGAACCACTTACTCACCCATCCCCGCGCCACGAATTAAACGTAATTCCGACATCCATTCAACACACCAACACAAAAAACGTCAGGTAACCGCCACTTTGAATTAACCGACATCCTGACCAGTGAACTTTCACTTATTTGCGGTTATTAACAGTATCGTGCAGTTTTTGCTATGCTCTAGTTATTTTAGATAAGTTTTAGTTCATGGATCCAAGTTTTAAAAGTTTGACAAAACTTCATGTCGACGAAAGCCCGCCATAATAAATGCCGTGCGACGCACAACAATCCACACCTGCTGCCATCGGCCGAATGAATTGAATGAAGCGGCTGGTGTTGCCATGGTCAACATTCTACTATCCCTTCGTTTTGCTCACTTTTTCATTGCTGAAACGTTATGGTCAAAATGAGTTTATTATAGCTCTTATATTTTCAATTTTGATTTAAAAATGAAAAATAAGCCATTCGTTAGATGTTTAGTTTTTATTATTTTCCAGTTGGGATTTAACTTAAATAAATAACATAGGTTAAATATGTAACTTCGTTTTCTCTTATAGTGTCCTGATGACCTGATTTAGCAAAAAAATAATAAAGAAACAATTATAAGCCAAGGACGCCTTTGCTAAAATAGTGAAGCATCACTGTAATCCTTTTTACCTTAAACAATGCAAATATTTTAGTAACTTCTTGCAACATTGAGTTAAACGAAAATTGCGCCATCTAGCTCCATAAATAAGAACGACCAATATGGTTGGTTTGCCTAGTGATGAACTCAATAACAAAGTTGAAACACAGATGGCGGTAATGTAGAAAATATGGTTAGTGTTATACCAACACCCTAGGTGGCGCTATTACGCGAATACTTCACACACAACGACACGTTCTGAAAACGGGTAAAGCAGACAAGTGATATCGAAAGACCGAACTTCGGAGGACGTTTATGGTTGGTTAGTTCTGTTATACATCATGCTGAGTATTTAGGCTTTTTTGCCCTGCTTTTAAAAAGGGATTTAAATGAAAGTCCAATTAGCACAAAAAATAGTGTATTACATTTTATATAACAAAGCGTTATAGCGTGACATCCCGAATACACGTCTACATAAATCTACTTAACGTAGGTAATGCCTTGCATTCATTTTCATAGATATAATAACATACAAAGATATAGCTTTAATTTAGAAAACAGTTCAAATACCTACTTTTAATTTCAAATTAAATGTGACTTTTTATAGGAAAAATATATACCTGGTATTCAATAAAACGAGGAACGTCACAAAAATGAGAGTTAAGTAACTATATTTTTATATGTATGAATTTATACTGAATCGTGAATTTATAACAAAACATTGCATACAAATAAATACATAGGAGTATCAGTTTTTGACTAGATATACAAATAAGTACGTATTTTAATTTTTCTGTTAAATTAGGTCTAGATTTAACTAAATTGATAAATTGATAATTTATTACATACTTACACATTTTTAATTCAACAATTTGGAATTTTATTGCAAATTAGTTTAAAAGTACAGCGACATTTATATTATATACTTATTTAATGATGAATTAGATATTTTAAACTTCCTTGCGTTCAAATAAATCTTTAGTCTGAAGGAATTGGGTACATAACTACTTAACATGGAAGTAAAACGCGATTACATTAATTTGACGGATCTCTGGAATGCGAGGTCCCTTACATTATACTGTGTAATGTAAGAATTGGCAAAAATGTCAAGATTGGCTAAAATTAAATCGGTAGTTTAACTGTTAATCCTTTTTTATCACACTGTACCTGACCGCCAAAATGACGTCATCAACGCCATGCGTCAAGTTAACGTGACCGCGTTATGGTGATGTTTCTGAAAATGTATTTATCTAAGTATTACCATACGTACGTATAATATTATCTGCATATCGATTCAATATCACACAGATTTTCTTGGTGACATGGCGGATCAAAATGTTGGTGTTAATGAAGTGCAGTAACTACTAATTTTCTTTATTTCACCCCACTGCTGCACTGTGGTAAAGGCCAGACGTCACAGGAGTGACAGGATACCTTTATGTCAGACCCATACTTTTGGAATACAGAACGACATTTAAGGTGTTTAAAAACTAACTGCAAGAAACTTGAGGAGTTGTTTGGAATCACAAATAATAAAATTATCACGAAAAAATTTTATGTAAGTAACGATCCGTTTCAAAGATATGCAATTTTTTCACTGCGCACAAAATTATTGAATGCTAGCTTCTGCCAGCGGCTTCGCCCGCGTGAAGTTTGATTATTGTCCCATGGGATCTTACTACTGGGATAAAATATCCTATGTTTTAATCCAGGTTATAAACTATCTGTGTGCAAAATTTCATCAAAATCCGTTCAGTAGTTTTCGCGTGAAAGCGTTACAAAAAAATTACATTCACATTTATAATATTAGTAGGGATGCGCCCTTGACTGTACTGTAACTGCACCGTGCAGGGCGCCGCGCGCGTGGTCCTTCACCCTTGCGACAGTGCAAACGTAGACAGCTGATTCTAACTTTCAAATCACATTTTGCAGACTTTGGACTGGCAATGTTTTTTTTTAAGTAAAAACTAATAATTTTTTGAATGAATTTGTTTTTTGATACCCAGTACGTATACGAAATTCTTGCAGGTAATTTTTTTTTCCACCTTAGATATTATGACCACTTTAAATTGCAGTTCTGGGTGGTTGGTGGCTTGTGAAGAAAATTTGCCTCGCTATGTCAAACTTGGTACATTTATTTTAGTTCTATGTTTTCCCGCCTGGATAGATAAGCTGGTTGAAATGTACGTAGGTGTATGCTGTTATAGCTAGCTACCATTCTTATTACTTAAATATGTATTATTATAAGTACTACAGTAACATACAATTATCCACCCTAACTCAATGGCAGTATATTTTATTACTTTTCTAACATTTTATAGGTACATACAGTCGCACCTCGGCCAATATATATTGGCATGTGATTAATCATTTATTTGACATTAGCACATATAAGTACATATATTATAAGTTAGAAGAGTATGAGATAGTTATAGGAATGTTTAAAAAGTCTACATGATTTGATGTTTATAGCAATGGCACTTTTTCCGGTTATTTGATGTCTAGCTTTCTCTTTTTAGCTCATATTAATTATATTATGGTATCTCATTCTATCTTGTTGTTACAACGTGCCAACACTAAATAATAATTAAGTAGGTACCCACATGAGCATACGTCTTTTGATTCTATATAGTGACGTAACAAACTGAATTAGTAGGTCTAAAACTAGAAATATGTTTTGATTCACTTTTTAATATAGATAACTATGATTTTTTCTAGTCTAACATTTGACCTCACTATTTGCTTTCATATTTAATAAATAGTACAACATACAAAGCTTACAAATAACTAATGTGCCTATTTGGCTTAATTATGTATTAAAGTCTGTCTTTGTGACACTGAGTTTTATTTCTTTATGCTTACGCTAATTATGTAGTAATTTTATACGTGCATTTATTGTTTTATTTATAGTACAAAACAAAAACTAGCTTAGTGTAATTTATATAAGAATCGAAGCAATAAAGAAAACCTAAGACTATTTCTCTGCGCATAGAGAATCTTCAGTAGCTAACTTTTCTGTTCTTATTCAGCAAGGAAGAATGCTTTCTTTCACAAATTATTGATTAAAGTGAGATATTGATTATTTTATTAATTATTGTTTAAATGTAAAACCGTCGATGTAAGATTGTTTGTAAAAGAAAGCATTTCGGTATCCAAGGAGTTGGAAGAGTACACGCGGTGACACATCAAGCTATACATTTCCAGTATAAAATGGCCTCGCTTTGTATAGATTTCTTGTACAATAAGAGATCTGCATAAACCTGACTTGTATAGCTTAAACGTCCTGCGTGCCTACACTCTTTATGTGTGTTTAGTCTTCGACCTTTATTACCAGATTCCTAAGGAAACTGACATTTCAGAAATTTGAGAGCAAAACTAATATTTTTGTTAAGGTTGTAAGAAACGTCGTAGCGCACCGTGTAGCATTCGTAGCGCATCGCGTAGTATTCGTAGCGTATCGCGTAGCATTCGTAGCGTTGCCGATATTGCGTAGTCTATTATTCGTCTCATACGTTGTTTTGATGAGTAGATAAAAATGATGTGCCTATTATTTTAACAATGACTTATTACTTCATAGCAATATGATAATTATTATCCTAGTATAACATTATTTTTGGCATTTGTCTCCAATTATTTCATTTATTTAAATATCCTAATTTAAGTACACATTTAGTTCATTAACTTACAAGCGTCACATATTATGCTATGCGTATAAAACATAGTAAACATTAAATAACATGAATTTTCATACTAATTAATTTGTCTATTTCATCTTCGCTCGAATTCACAAACGCACTAACATAATCTCTAAACATTATTAAGTAGACTACATTCCAATTTAGCATTTTATTATACAACTCTAAATAAAGTACTTAAGTAAGTATGTTTAAGTTAGCCATTGAAAGAAATGGCTCAAGTAAAATAGTGTCCTAAATAAAATACACACAGGTAAATTGCAGTTGATTACATGATATGTGTAACAGATTGATACATTTAAGATTATGTCGTAGATATTATACAGATATGAGTTCTATCAGAATAGTAAGTATAAGCGGATTAGTTACAAATATTTAAGGCTATAAACGCACTGACGGGTGGTTTGCTTGGCGCTTAGAGCCTAGCGGGCGAGTCGCCTAACAAGTGGCGAAGTGAAATGAACGTTCTAGTCTAGAAAAAGGCTGCTCAACTTTTTTAAAGATGGACCAAAGTTTTGGTCAACAGGCCATCAGCTAAAGTAACGGTTGATACCTAGTATTTATATCAAAAATAAAAAAAAAGATTATAGCTTTAACATTAAGCTTTAGTTATTTAATTGTTAATTGTTTGCTGGCTTACAGAAAAAGGGTCCATAAAGAGAAACATTTTTTTATGGTATGGTGCTATTTTCAAAAGACTATCGTGAGCGGATCACTTTTGGGGGGCGAATTCAAATGCAATGGCCGGCTACATTTTGAACTGCGGGACGGGAGTTGAGCAGCTTTGTTCTAGAAGTTTTGCGTCCAGCTGCAAAGCCTGGTGCCTACGACAGTCGCCTCCAAATTTGGCCACCGGGCAAGTATGAACCGATACGGAATGTAAAGTCACTAAGTTCTAGGTGCTAAGCACAGCACGGTCACTGCGTACGTAGCCTTAATAAGTATTGCAAGATGCAAGATGGCGCAAGAATTTACCGATATGTCTGTATTAATAAGTTTTTTGTAAAATCATGAATGATCCTATTAATATCCACATTTTCAGCAAACTACATACAATGTTGAACACATGCAATGGCATTACTATTTAATGTACATTCAACAACACCCATACATTTATCATTTAATATTTGCTATCCTATATTTGAATATATTTTGATGTTATTTATTTGTGATAACATGAAGCAGTTTTCCTATAAATATTAGGTATGGTAAACAATCGCGAGAAAAGTTATGAGACTTTCAGATTTATATTAGTATAGTGTGGTATATTTTAGGTTGGTAATGTATTTATTGCACACCAGTCTTATGTACAAAAATTATGATCGATTAATCTCATAAAAAGTACAGATTTCTGAAATCGCGTTCACTGATAGAATATGATATGGTTAGATACTCGTAAGAAGATGTATGTATAATGTGAAAAGGTATTATTAGATAGTAGATTTGTGTAAAGATAAGAAATATGATTATGTCCACAGAAGCTCTTCTTTGATACAGCGAGAGAAGATATGTAGGTATATAACTTGAGATTATGTAGTAGTTGAAGCAGAAATACATAAAACGTTGAAGCACTAAATCTTGAAACAAAATAAGAATCCAATTTCAACATTACAGTCAGCTTTTGAAAAAAAAATCTAGAGAAAGGTCACATTAGACGTGTATTCAAAAAATTAAATACACGACATCTTGGCTTCCAATTGGTTAAATAGGATTACAGATTTCAATAACTAAATGAAGGATTTTTACAACTGAAGGACACATAAGGACGAGTACAGACACACTAAAATCTAAACTTACACTAAATAAAGTCCAATGAACCAAGTGGCGCAAATTAAACGAGTACTCGTCACACTACTCGCCGCCAATTCCACCAACACACCTATCTTTGATCTACCATCTTTGAATATACGGATCCCAGTCCGTTTAACACTTCGAACAATAATTTTGATTAACCGTCAATAAAAAAAACATTGTAGAAATTCAAATTTGGAACGAATAGCATATTTCAAAAAACAATTGACGGTTGTACGCTCAAATTCAAGATGGCAGACATAAGATCATCATTTCACTCCAACTGTTGCTCTCCCCTGGCGAAACTAGCGACGAAACGACCTCTGTCGGTCGGTGAATGAGTGCCTCATTTATTTGCGCACCCCGCGCTATGGATCCACCTCATGGCACACCTCCATGTAATCGGGGTCGTGCATGATGTCCTTGATCATGTCTTTGAGCATGGTGTAGCGAGGGAAGATCGGGTAGACCTTGGAACTCACGTAGTCCGACTGGAAATAGAGAAAAAATCTGTTATAAACGTTAAGGTGACATTTGACGAGAGATGGCAATTATTTTCTCAATATCTGCTAAATGGTAACTAAATGGTCCGTACTAAGGGATCAACTCAAATGAAACTGAAACAATAAAAAACTGGGATATTTACAAATTATAAATTCTTTTATAATGTAATTCTCCATTACCTTCAATTCCCTTATTAAGTTCCGTAGACCAGTATACTTCTTCAGCAGACGATACAAGTCATTTGTCATCTGGGTATTCTCCGTTTCAATCTGAATTGTTGTCATGTCTGAAAATATAATAATGTAAATGTCATAAAAGCTTTATGATAAAAGAGCTTACATAAAATTCTCTTTTTACTTGTATCCAAACCACACGATGTAGAACCCTACATCCCTATTTATAAGTACGAGAGTATCCATAGAATACATGAATGCGTATTCGGTCCCGAGTGTATTTGGGTGTAAGCCCGTTTTATTGTTTGTGCTTAATTCGAGCCTAGGTCAGGGTTTGCGGGACGGTCACGACGTTTAATTTGGTTTCGAGAACACAAACACCAATTTACTCTAAAACGAAATGGAAGGTATGATCAGTAAATATTAATTAAAATAGACTCGGAATATCTGCTTTTACTAACGAGAAATTTACTAAAAGTAGTTCTGCTTTGAACGATTTCCGTCGTGTCTTAGATTTTAAAATTGTAAATCATGATATTATACAGACTGGAATTAATGCTTCAATTAAATATAGATCTATTTGCACCACAGATTACATTGATGATTGTCAAGTGGCCCAAATAGCCACTATTTAACGCAATCAATTATACCAATTATGTCCATTCACCGATCGCCAGCCATCAAAATGATTATATGCATTGCATTTATTATACGATTGCCAATGTAATTTTCAAATGATTTTAAGCACTAGAAAAGGGCTGGAAAATCCAGCAAAAAGTAACACTGTAGACCGTTGGCAAACCGCCAATAGAATTTAGAAGCACGCTTTAGTTTAGTTTATTTTGTGTTTGGTGGAGCTAGCTCAAAGTTAAACCGACACCATGTCGTTATTTGAGGATGTGATCATCATTAGATACGTGTTTAATGGGAGCGCGAAAATGTTTTTGAACTTTTAAAGCCTTGAAGTAGTCGTGTAACTCTGTTTTTTTCTTGGGGTATAAGAAAATAATTTCGAGTATTCGAGCTGTTACAATTTGGCTATTGAATTTGATAAAAATAATTCTACGTTACCGTTCAGTCTTTCAGTCCTTTCCCTTTTATCAGCAGCTTCTTCAGCGAGTTTGGCAGAAGTTTTGACTCCTTCTCCAGACTTCTGCGTCTTCTCCATGATGGCACACGCGCGCAGCACAAACGCCGGCACTGTCTCGGCCTTCTCCTGCCGAGGGATCTCTACCAACGACCAGTACTGAGTCTCGAGCCGAATCACATCCTGGAATATGAAAAATGTGAACTTATCAGAAACCAGTAGGTAATGGTAAGTCCCAAATTAATTGTTGGGTACGCCTTTGAATTTGAAAGTTGAACGATGTAGTCGAATGAATTCTGAATAACAAAGAAAATCCAGCTCAATGGAGTCTGTAGCCCCACCATATTCTGCTCATTATTAAGTTAATAAAACATAGATATAGGCTTCTGCCATATTTCTGATGTTTCGGATTCAATCAAGAAAATAAAATCAAAATATTTTTACCGAATATGTCCAATTTGGAAATCCAAACCAATTCGGACATATTTGATGAAAATATTGTTTCAAATCAAATCAAATCAAATCAAATCAAATCGTTTATTTGTGATACATGGGTTAAATGCAGGTGTTCATTACATAATTATAAACTAATAATGTTCATACCATGATCAGCCACTTGGGCATTCAAATGATTAAATAACAATCAAAATATGAGTCGAAATTCTAATTACATTTATGATTAAATATTGATTATATTATTACTGTTATTCATGCATGACAGACACAAGACAAACAACAACAATTAATTATCGTCAAGCGGACACGATACTTTTAAAAAGTTCTAGTCGATAAAAAATCATCTACAGAGTAATAACACTTCTCCACAAGAAATTGGAACAATTTGTTTTTAAAGTTATTAATATTGCTACATTCTTTTACGTCATTAGGAATTCTATTGTAGATCTTCGTGGCCATTGCAAAGACACTTTTCCCAAAGAGGGTAGTTCTATATTGACTCGTAACGTTGTTATACAAATGACTTCGATTTCGCGATCTGAGCTCTAGTGTAAATAGTGATGGATGATTTCTTATAAAGAGGGCCACTTCAAAAATATATAAAGATGGCACGGTCAGTATGTTCAGTTTTTTAAAGTAATCCTTGCAGCTATCAGTTCTGTTGAGACCACACATTGCTCGCACGCACCTTTTTTGACATTTAAAAACTTTGTCCCAGTTGGTAGCATTCCCCCAAAATATGATTGCATATCTTAGTCTAGAAGCCACATTACTATGATATGCTACAAGCAATGTGTTAAGATTGACGTTTTTCGCTAGCATGTATAAACTATAAGATGACTGTGACACTTTCTTGCAAACAAACTCTATATGACTTTGCCACTTCAGATTGTCATCTATATGGACACCGAGAAATTTTGTTGTAGTCATCAATTCAACTTTTTCACCATTGAATTCTATTTGAGTTTGTATGGTGTTTTTCGTTTTCTGTTTAAATTGCATTAATTTAGTTTTATCGATATTAATTAATAAATTATTATTTTGTAACCATTGAATTATAGAAATTAAACTACTATTAATAATATTTTCATCATTGTATACAACAGTGCAGTCATCAGCAAATAGTACCATACGATCTGAAATAGCTTTTGGCAGGTCATTGATGTAGATAATAAAAAGTGGTGGGCCCAAAACACTACCCTGTGGAACTCCATATTTTATTTTCCTGCTCCGTGACATATACTTTATTTCGTGTTTTGTATTAGGACAAACTTTGACAATACTCGTAGCCTGAGTTCTATTACTGATGTAAGATTTTAGCAAATCCAAAGCGTTGCCCCTAACACCGTACGTTACCAGCTTACTCAGTAGTATATTATGATCCACGCAGTCGAAGGCCTTTGACATATCCATATACAAAGAATAGACAGGCTGTCTTTTATCAACTCTAGGATATATTAAACTTAAGAAATCATAAATAGCTAAATTTATAGACTTATTTTTACGAAAGCCCTTCTGATCCGGTGTAAAGATATTATTCCTTTCAAAATAGTCGTACAAATTATTAGATATGGCTTTTTCAATTATTTTAGAAAATGTTGGAGGCAGGGCTACTGGCCTGTAATTTTTCATATCTGATTTAATATCCTTTTTATGGAGTGGCTTAATTATAGTAGCTTTTAACACAGATGGAAATATTCCCTGTTCGAAGCACATGTTTATAACATGGCTCAGTAAAGGTGCAATTATGTGAGATACGGCTTTTATTACTAACACACATATGTCATCAAAACCAGTGCTCTTAGTATTATTTAATTTTTGTATAATGGTATAGATATCCAAAGGACTAGTAGGATTCAGAAAAAACGATTTTGGTGAATTATACGTACATAAAGATGTTGTTGGGATATTATTACCTGTAGTACTAGTCTGAGGTTTAACCATATCTACGTAGTAGTCATTAAACAATTCTGCGATTTCTTGAGGGTCTGTGATTTTATGTTTGTCTATTACCAATTCACTTATAGTCTCAGGAGGAAAATTTTGTTTTCTGCCATTAATTATGTTCCAGGTGGCCTTCGATTTGTTTTTAGAATTTAGAATGTAATAGTTATTTTGAGATTTTTGAGTTAATTTAATGATTTTGTTATATCTCAAAGAATATTTTTTATAGTTGGATTTATCTATGCTATTTTTTGATATTCTATATTTCCAGAGAAGAGAACGTTTATGTTTACTACATTTCTTAATACCACGTGACATCCATTTAGGCCGAACTGTTGTTTTATTTTTAATCTTACGTATCGGAAAACATAACTCATAAAATAGCCTAAACGTATCATAAAATGAATTAAAAGCATCATTTGCATCCTTTGATTCAAACACTTCGGTAAATTTGAGCTCTTTAATACAGGCTATAAACTTATCTAAATTATCCTTAGAATAATCTCGTTTAAACGAAAACCAATGGTCAAATGTACAGGTCTTTTTCACTGGACATGATATATATTGCGCCCTATGATCAGATAAGCCAAGTTCCAAGACACTTGCTTTAGCACCACGAATATTATGGAAAATATTGTCAATGCAGGACCCACTACTTGGCCTTGTAGGCTCATTAATTGATTGTGTCAGATTAAATCCCATAATTAGTTGTTCCAATTCTAATGTGTACTTATTCTTTTTCAACATATCAATATTGAAATCACCACATACAACGATTCTGTTATTCCCATGTTTTGTTAAGAGACACAAGATGTCATTAAAATGATTAAAAAACAAATTAATATAATGTTTATAGTTTTTACTCTTTGGGACCCTATAAAGACACAAAATTATCATATTGTGGTCAATTAATTTAATTGCAGAACATTCAATGACGTTAGGGATACTATACTTTTGAATAGCTTCAAGTACGACAAAGTTAATATACTTTTTCACTAGAATGCATGTCCCCCCTCGTCGCTTGTTTCAAATAAAACAAATTCCATCGAGATGTTGATGTCCACAAAAAAGAAATGGTTGGAATAAAAAATATGAACAATGGTTGGCTATGCAAAACAGGCTTACACTGAGCCTATTATAAGAAAAAGTTTTATGAAGCTTTAGTGAAACTCGGGCACGATACTACAAACTACGAACTACTCCAGTATTATTATGAACAACTGATTTGAAAAGTGTTTTTCTTTGTCTTTAACATTGCTAGTTAGTTTGTTTCTGCTCAGCGAATACCTTCAAGCTTTTGCATCGTCAGCGAATATTTGTTCGAGTTGTAAAATGTTTGCTTGCTTCGAGTTTCAAAGTGTTAATTGCAAATTTTCAGTCTTTGCGTTTCGTGGAAGCAGTGAGGTTATAAAATGTTTTGAGCTTGGAGCGAGCATTGCAAGCAATTATGAAATAGTTGACTAGATGTTTATTGGTATTAAGGTGCTATTATCTAAAGTGTTGTTTTAGACTCTTGTTCTGTATTTTGTTATCTTTTTTCTTTATCGGGTCGTTAAGTGCTTAACCAGGTATCAGAGTTTTTATGCCAACCATAGGTCTCTGACTTGGCTTTTATGCCCTCAAGAAATATATTTATGGCATGCTGGTTTCCTCACAATGTTTCCCTTCACCGAAGCAAGTGATAATTATACAATACGCAAATGAATCCGAAAAAATCAGAGGTGTGTGCCTTGGGTTCGAACTCAAGTAGTAGTCCGACGGTGACATAACTACATAACACGTAACTGAGGCCCTACTCCCTAGGGCACGCCACGATAGTGGCGGTAAGTCCCCTCTTTGAGGAGTGGCTGGAGAGGCGCCACGGCGTCCTCACCTTCCGCCTGACGCAGGTCCTCACCGGACACGGATGTTTCGGGAGGTACCTGCACCGAATCGGGCGGGAGGAATCGCCCGGGTGTCTCCACTGCGAGGATCGACCGGAGGACACGGTGGAGCACACGGTGGAAGTCTGCCCTGCGTGGGCGGAGCTCCGCCGTGTCCTCGTGGCGGCGATCGGCGGCGGCGACCTCTCGCGTCCGGCCCTGGTTCAATCCATGGTCCGGAGCGAGACGGAATGGGAAGCCGTCGCCTCCTTCTGCGAAGCAGTGATGCTAGCGAAGGAGGTGGCGGAACGAGAGAGGGAGAGATCCTCTCTTCCCGGCCGCCGCGGGAGACGCAACGGGCGTCGGGGGCCACGTGGTGGCTACCGGCCACCGTAGATGCGGGCCTGTGGACGGCTGGCTATGGGCAATAGCTGGCCGTCCGGCCGTCTAACGACGACGACAGGCCGTGTCGACGGCGCGTTCGTGTTCCACGCGCGCCTCAAAGAGTGTCAGCAAAAAGAGAGGGGCCCGCAAGGGCCGAAGCCTGCCGGGGTTGCGGGCCTGTTCGAAAGAGATACCGCGGCCCCGGAACGTAAAAGGCGAGGAAGGAACATGGATGGTTTTTAGTCAGTAAGAGTCTGACACTCCCTCCCGCTCCGCCCAGAGTGGGGGGGGTCATTTGATGATTTCCCATCCTTAAAAAAAAAAAAAAAAAAAAAAGGCCCTACTCCCTAACGTTTCGTCCATACGGACGGGTCTATCCGTCTCTCTCGCGCACGTCTGCAGACGAGTGCCTGTGAGAGACGCGGATAGATCCGTCCGTATGGACGAAAGCGAAACGTTAGGGAGTAGGGCCTCTGCTACTATGTTACAAACTCATAACTTTTACGAACTACTTTTCAATTCTAAAATTAAGCGCGCCATATCGGCTTTAGGCATGCAGTTTCGTTGCGAAGTTAATTCCAGTAACGACTTCCAGCAGACGGTGTGCCATGATATTTCAAACCGGATAACTTTTCGCTGGGCCAGAGCCAATTCTACCGATAAAGATCGTCTTCTCGCCTTGTAACGGCCCGTCTAATGAACCCACTGTATGTTCAAGTGCATCTACACCCTTTATTTTGGATTATGATAGTCTGGTCTGTGTAAGATCTTATTCAAAGACGTTGAAATTCTTGAAAGTATCATATATTATATTATTTATATTTATACTTTATACTAAACTAATATTATAAATGCGAAAGTTTGTGAGTATGGATGTATGTTTGTTACTCTTTCACCCGAAAACTACAGAACGGATTTGGATGAAATTAAGCACACAGATAGTTTATAGCATGGACTAAAACATAGGATACTTTTTATCCCGCGGTAGTAAGATTCCATGGAACAATAGAGTAGACGCCTAAAAATAATAATTCGTCTGTCAGTTAGATTATCAACAAATATTTGACCCGTATGTTTTCTTTTGTGACATAAACTAAAATTGACGAAAATACTCGTAGAATACTTTTAAAATTCTCAATACGTCACGTCTAGGTATAATTTTTAGCGAGTTCTGACGTCACGAGCTCCCATTCCCAAGTTTTGATGCGTTTTATCTTTGTCAATATTCATTGATTTAAAACAAGAAATAAAAAACAAGAAATACGTGTCTATTATTTTTCAATACGTTACCTAACGGACTCTCTTCCATTTTTTTGATAGTGTTGTCTTGCTTATTATCAAACTTCACGCGGTCGAAGCCGCTGGTAGAAGCTAGTTCTACTCTAAGTATGTGTGATATTAGGCGAAAAGGTGCAGCAAATCATTTGTTTTATCTATGAAACTGTTAAACGTTTTATTCTATAGAAACACAAACATTGAACACGTTTAGAAGATAGACGGGTAGGTAAACTCCACACTTCACCAAAAGTAATTACGTAGGGGTCATACCTTACACGTGGCGCATTGTGGTTTCATCCTACGTCTTTGGGCAAATAGTATCCAACGTACAGTGTTTATTTATTATTACATAAACAAAATATACTATATTTTGTTTATGTAATAATACAGACAAACGTACAGTGTTTATTTATTATGTAATAATAAATAAACAATATAGAGCGTCTGCATGTCGCGGAGATGAGAATGCTAAGGGGGATGTGTGGTGTTACGCGAATGGATAAAGTAAGGAATGAGTATATTAGAGGAAGTCTGAAAGTGGCGCCGGTGACTGAAAAGTTGTGTGGTAATCGGTTGTCGTGGTATGGGCATGTGATGAGGAGGAATGAGGAAAATGTCGTGAAAAAAGTTTTGAGTATGAATGTGGATGGGTATTTGAGTAGAGGAAGACCAAAGAAACGATGGATGGACTGTGTTAAGAAGGATATGGTAAGAAAAGAAGTGTCTGATGAGATGACGAAAAATAGAGGAGTATGGAAGAAGAAGACATGCTGCGCCGACCACAAATGAATTGGGATAAGGGCAAGAGAATGATGATGAAAATATAGAGCGTGTAATCTCCTATGCGCAAAGTGTCACCTTGAATTCAGTACTTACACGATTCCATAATCCATGAGAGTTTATTTATACCTATACAGGGTGTAAACTACCTCCTTACGATATCAATACAAACAAGTTTTGTCTGAGACAAAATGTTCTAAAGTGTCACGTTTCCGAGATATGAGCTATCAAAGTTAAAGTCAATTCACTGATTCAAAATGTTCTAAACCTAATAGCCCTAATAAAAAGAAAAATGATATGTCAAATACTTATTGGAAACTATCGGACTAGTTTCCAATAAATATTTGACACATAATTTTTCTTTTTTTACGTAAACAAAAAAATTAAGAAGCCTCGGAAACTCGTGTGACGTCACATTTGAGTATTTTTTTTTATCGGAAAGTGACGTCACTCATCTTTGACGCGTTTTATCTTCGTACATTTTTATTAATTTGATAAAACAAAAACTTGTCTCCAATATCTTTTGATAATCTAAAATTTAATTTAATTTTTGACGGACTAAACAGAGTAATTTTTTTTTTGTCAGAAATCATTCCCATGATATAAATAAAAATCGCTGGACATTACACACAGCACCATCTAGTGCCACACTAATAAGGCTTGTGTCGTGGTCACCAGACAGTTGATATACTACATATATACTTTTTGTTTGTAAATACATACTTATTATACATACTAGCTTCTGCCAGCGGCTTCGCCCGCGTGAAGTTTCAAAATTGGGGTTGAGTGAGAATATTATAAACGTAAGAGTAAACAAATATAATAATAACAAATCACCGAACTGCTAAGCTATCGGGAGTTACACGTGTTATTGTGAGTCAACTATAAAAGATAGACATATGCTGTCTTGGGATATTTTTTATATAATTTTATGTGGAATATTTCCGTTATACATGATTTCTATGTAGCTTTAACCATTAAGGCTGCACACGCGACGGAAGCTAAAAAAACCAAGTAACTTCTCCCGTTTTCCCAACATTTCCTTTCACTGCTCTGCTCCTATTAATGGTAGCGTGATGAAAAGTATACTATTACCTGCTCAGGAGTATGTAGAATAATTGTACCAAGTTTCGTTAAAATCCGTCGAGTAGTTTTTTTTTCTATAAATAACATACAGACAGACAGACAGACAGACAGACAGAAAGACAGACAGACAGACAGACAAAAATTTTACTGATTGCATTTTTGGCATCAGTATCGATCACTAATCACCCCCCGATAGTTATTTTGTAAATATATTTCATGTACAGAATTGACCTCTCTACAGATTTATTATAAGTATAGATAAAATATGTCCATGCTCATCACACAAACATTTGCTCCTACCGGGATTCGAACCCGGGACCCTAAGAACGTAAGGCAGTCTCACTACCGCTGCGCCATTTGGGTCGTCGAATGCTGTGCTGCCATGGTAACAGTAGCGTCGATGTTCTCTTATACCGTGTAGCTCAGCTACATCTCTAGAAACGAGATTTAATTATCCTTTCTGCTAGGAACCTAATTCAGAACTTTAAGAAAAGACTATTCTACCACCTCCATGAAATGAAAAATAAGAGCTAATAAGAAATTTCCACTGAAAAATGTAGCAAAAGTATATCGGCCCGTACAAACTATTGTTCTCCAGATGTTTTTCCGTAAGTAGTCTCTTGGGAACCAAGGAGTTTCCTTTAGATATAACCCAAGATAGTCGTATCATTGTCTAGAACATTTTCTTGGTTCTCTCATATCTGCAGGGCTTTAAGACGCGACTATATTACTGGAGAATACATGTAAAAGATGACTGTATTTGCCGTAGTTATTATTCTTTTGTACTTATTGCTTGAAGGAAAAGAGAAATATGCTTTTCCTAAAGAAAGAACACTGGCCGCAGCGCGAACAATTTTTTGTTCAAAATTTAATTTTAGCTGCCCTTAAAAATATGTAAGAGTATAGAGTTTGAATTCCTGAACAGTTTTGTCTTCTGTTATCCTTTAATACGAAGTCAGGAATTAAAGATATTTTAGTTTGAAGTTGTAAAGGTTATGTATGTGTAGTCAACAATAGATAAATGTAAAAATATGTACTCACTTAGCACACACACGCAAAGTAAGGGTAGATCCCTTATTAGCGTGTAAAATACGCAATGGCGAATCAAAGATATGTATTGATTTTAAGTCACCCTTTTTTTATGACGGGGAGTCATCAAATAACTTCTCCCACTCTGGACGGAGCAAAGGGAGTGTCAGACTTTTACTGACTAAAACCCATCCATGTTCCTTCCTCGCCCTATATGTTCCGGGGCCGCGGTATCTCTTTCGAACAGGCCCGCAACCCCGGCAGGTTTCGGCCCTTGCGGGCCAATGAGTTACAATTACTTACAAGAAACCTGTCGACTGAGATCGGTCAGGACAAATCGCCAGTCAGAACAATATTATCGTATTAAACTTAAGTTTAAACGAGAGGGAAAAATAGGCAATCATTTTGTATATGAACTTCCAACTAAGTAGCTACGAGCCACGATCTTGAGTAACGGAATTGGCAGCGGGAGAATTATTGCCATTTGAGTTCCAGGTGTTTCAAGGGACAAACAGGGAGTAAAAATAACCCGATTCTCAGGAAACTTCAATGAAGGTCATTTTGATGTTTTGATTCCGTTGGCCAATTTAAATTTCAAAGCGCATATTTTGCGTATGGGCGTATCCACCACGCGGGCCTGGTGCGGTTTGGCAGATGTCACAATACATGTCTTCGAATTTTTGGTTCTAGGACATGCCGGTTTCCTCACGATGTTTTCCTTCACCGTTTTGAGAGCAGTGGTGATGAAATAAATTACACAAAGTAATGCGCCTGTTTGGGCCACGTGTTCGAGCCAGCATTGTGCGCCACGTGTCTTACAACTGGGAAAGTACCTAAATAAATGAATATTAAAAAAATAAACGCATCAACACTCGGGAGTGGGGGCTCGTGACGTCAAAACGCACTAAAAATTATAGCACGGCGTGACGTATTGAGAATTTTAAAAGCGACGTATCTGCGTCAATTTTGGTTTTCGTAAGAAAATAAAAAATACGTGTCTAAATATTATTTCATAATCGAACTGACGGACTATGTAATTAGATTTTCAGGACACAAGCCTATTGTTGCTGTAAGTGAGACCAAGAAAGACGACTTTCAGAACTGTCTTTTGCAAAATTTCCAATTTTTTTACCAAGGTGAAGATGAATCAATACAAATGTACCAAAACATGTAGAACATGATAAATAGCTCCATCGTTATTATCTGCCGTCGCCAGCTTGTATCGAAATTGATGTTCTCGTTACAGAGCATTTTTGGAACCCCAAACTCGTTTACACTGGGTACACCAACAAAAGTTGATGAAAATGTAATTTATAACAAAAGCCACACACGAAGCGAGGAGCAAGCTATTACTTTTCCTTGTTTATTAATGTTTTCATGAAATAATTAAATATATATAAGCTACACTGCCCGGAGGATTGCGTTTACGGTCACGATTGTGGGTTCGCGAAAATACACGCATAACGCTTTGTCACTGACCAATAGGGTCAGTGACAAAGCGTTATGCGGCGATAAATTAACTTGCGTTGTCTTTGACAGAATCTGGGGTCAACATTTAAGAATCACTTGAACTCATTTTTAATAAAAAAAATAAAATAAAAAACTATTTATTTCAGATTCACGGAATCCATAGAATGTTAGTACAATAAGAAAAAAGAAACGTAAACAACTTAAACAACTAGTGTTAGTGACTAAAATGAAAAATACAAAAAAAAAAATACAAAACCATTATTTAATCACGTGGGTCCTGACCCAGTGTTGGACGTACCGCGTGTCAAACCTGTCCGCTATAACGGCCAGGATGCCGTTGGTGCTGGCGCGCAGCCTGCAGAGCGCCGCGGCGAATCGCTTGCGGAGCACGGCGTGAAAGCCGTCTACGTGCGCATCCGCGAACATACCTGACGCACTGCACCAGCGCGGCAGCCCCAACAACGCCCTGAACGCGTTGTTGTACTGGACGCGTAGAGCGCTGAACGATCGTTGCGTATAATGAGCCCACAGGCTGCACGTGTAAAGCGATGTGCAGTGCGCCCTAAAGAGTGTTATTTTAACACTCGCAGCACAACGCTTGAACCTGTGAGCTATCATATTTGCTCTGATCGATAGCGCCCTACGCTCCCTGTCCATGTCCTCGTCATCACGTAGGTGTTCAGTGACCATGTGCCCAAGATATTTAAAGCGGGTGACTACCCTCATAGGTATTCCGTTTAAATTAACGGGAGGGACCTGATCTGGTGACTTTGTACCTGCCTTGAATATCATGAGCTCACTTTTCGATACATTATATTTGAGGCCATGCCCAGCCGCATACATTTCACAAACGTTAACTAATTTCCTAAGGCCGCCGATCGTTGGGCTCAGCAAAACCATGTCGTCCGCGTAACTAAGATTGTTGACACATATGTTGTCTACATGGCAGCCGACATGAATGCTGCTGAGCTCAACGATCAGCGCATTAATATATAAATTAAACATTAGTGGGGATGACAATCCACCCTGTCTCACTCCACATTGCAGTCCATATGGATCTGATAACATACCAGCCCACTTGACATAGTTAACTTGACTGTGGTACCAGTACTTAAGGATAGCTATAGTCTCACGAGGTAAATTGGTGGCTTTAAGCTTATCCCAGAGTTTCTCATAATTGACAAGGTCAAACGCCTTTGACAGGTCTAAAAAACAGGCATAAATAGGCGTTTTCCGACTGGTGTAATACTCAACAGTATGCTTGAGGCCCAGTATCGCGCTCTCTGTAGAAAGTCCGGCTCGGAAACCAAACTGAGCATCGTGTAGTTGAATACATTCCGCCAACTGAGTCTCAAGCACACTGTCTAATATCTTCGCTACGACTGTAGCAAGCGAAATCGGCCTGTAATTCGTAATCAGCGAACTATCTCCAGTCTTGTTCTTCAAAATGGGAGTAACAATTGTTTTAGTTAGTTCACTGGGTAGGTAGGAGTGTCCAATGCACAAATTAAAAAACATCGACAAAAGTCTAGCAATGTGTGGCCCTGCATTTTGCAAATGCTCGACGCTGAGCCCGTCATGCCCCGGTGACTTTCCACCTTTCATATTTCTAATAACTTTTCTTATGTCCTGAGCACTAATTTTAGACACTACTTTTTCACTGACGGGGTCCACGTCCACCTTTGCATTACAAACTCCTAATGGGGATTCTACAGTAAAGTGATCTTTGAAAATGTTTGCAATCATCTTCGTGTCTGTGACACCCTCAATGCTCAGAGGAAGACTAGGCCTCAAATTCAGTTTGTTGGTATGTTTCCAAAATTCACGAAACTTATTATTTGAATGCAGTGTCGCTAGCCGGTCCATTTTTATCTGCTCCTGATGCTGTTGGCACCATTTCATTTTAGTTTTGAAAACCTTTCTGCTATGACACATTGCTTCATGAACGGCTCCCGCTTTAGGTTTACCCCACTGTAACCAATTCTGAAAATCAAGCCTGGCCTCCCTGTGAGCTTCTGCAACATACTTATTCCACCCCATAATTTGCCTATTCTTACCACTCGTACCTACCCTATAGCTGGACTCGGAAGCCTCACTAAGTGATAAGACAATGTCATTATATAACTTATCTAATATTTGCCTGTGTTTTACATCATTACACTGTTCATCCCCGCAATGTCGCAATTCTATGGGAAAGTCAATTTGTCTCAACAATTTATTACAAAGGTTCTTATACATGTCAATTTGTTCAGGCTTCCTTTCACCCCAAGTAACTTTATTTTTAGGGACTGCTTGAGTCACATTTTTAGATTTAATTTTCCCCAAATGACATTTTACAGACACAGGATAGTGGTCAGACCAGTAAACATTATAATCAACCCAGATATCTAAAACAGAGGGCCATGCTGCACTAGTTACAATGACGTGGTCTAACCAACGCTGACAACCGTGCGCTTCGCTAACAAAAGTATGCGTGTCAGAGTCCATACCACACTTGACAATGTCAGCACATACCCAGTCCATATCCTCACAAAAACTAATGAGTTCCTTATAAAAGTGCTCATTTGGATGAGCATTAAAGTCACCAAGAACATATATACAGTCTATAACACTTTCTTCAATTATAGCGTTAATAGCACCCATACACTGCGTAAAGTCAGTCATATTTTCCGCACAGTCTGTAGGCATGTACACTGACACACACATAATGGGCCGATCACTTATCACTGACTTGATTGCACAAATTCGAGGGTTGTTACAATCAACCACTGTTACCGACGGAAATACACTTTTACGCCACAATATTGCCGTTCCTCCATGAGGCCTGCCTCGCACGATTCCTGAGGACGTGTCCACTGCCGACGTTCCCGTATAGCCAAAGTCGGGATTTATGCTACTAAGCCAAGGTAAGTCATATGGTAGTAGCCAAGTTTCTTGGAGGGCAATTATGTCAGAGCTTTGCATTAGATGCCTAATATCTTCCAACGAACGCTTAACATTCTTACAGTTAAACGTTGTAAAAGTAAGATTGGTATTGTGATCGTCCATTTATTTAATTTAAGTACTTGGCGGCAAAACGTTCTCAATGTTGGTATTAGAGATCACCTTCCCAGCATTGTCACGATAACTAAATTCTACAAACCGTCGATACCGAATACCCTCTGGCCAAAAATTCTCATCCATGAACATGCTCAGTTGGTGTCTTGGTATGGAAATCTTGAAAGCATTGTCACCTCTCTGTGATTTCATATTAATTTTTACGACGGGAACACGCAAACTTGTTTTGCTAAAAATGTGTTCAGAGATGTCATCTTCGGCAGTACTTTTATCCACGTTATATATAAACAAAGGTACCTTAATATCCGCCGCCTTGAATTTTGCTTCAGGTTCAAAGATTGCTTTCCCTTTCTGTCCAATAAACTTATTTTTCAAACGATTTTTCTGCACAAGTGTCCATTCTTCTGTAGGTTTCTCTTTCTCCGTGTGACTGGGCACATTCACAATCTCAGCAAATGTCTTAATTGTAGGTGAACAATCCATATTTGGCGTCATAGAAATACTTCCTTGTAAAACAGCTGATTCGCTTTCGTTGTTTACGCGCAGACGTGTCGTCAATTTCAAAGGCGTAGCCACATCAGTCGTTTTGCGCGCACATAATGACGCACAAGCCGTGCTTGCTACCAGCAGCGCCTGCGGAAGGGTATCGACATTCGTTGTTTTAGAGGCGCACTCGTTATCAACAAAATCAACTGAGTGCGGGTTGGACGCGACCGAACCGGTTTCATCGCGCTCAGGCAAACTAACGGATTTATTTGAAGATTTGTTGACACTTGCTATTTGAAATGTTCGTTCTTGTGGGGATTGAGTTGAAATTGATTTCATGGAAACATATTCCAGCCCCACTGGTCCACTGTCGTTACAATGACTGTTAATTTGATGCGCACCTCTTTTCATGTTCACATTACTTTCAAAGTAATTTACAATAGACGCCTGTTTTAAGTTATCCACTTCATTTTTCAGCATGTTGAACTTATTTAAAGGCACATATTCCTCTTGCATGCTCTTTAAATCACTACGCAAAAGCACTAGATCTTTAAGAAGCCGCGTTACATCTACGTGATCAAATGTAACCGGGGGTAGTTTTTGTAGGTCACGGGCCACAAATATCGGGATTTTTTCAGGGTCAGTGGTCTTTAGTAACGTTATCACGTCTTCCAGATCCCTATGAGACCTTCCTTCACGTTTGCGACTTTTCATACGCTGCGATGTTGACAAAGAATTAAAAAGAAGTTTCTTTGCTTCCAGTATTTCTTTTGCGGAGAAAGCACTATCACAAATTCTCACAAGACTTTCTTCGTCCATAACATCTATTTTATTGCTCACAAAAGCTAAAACTTCGTTAATAACGATGTTACATTTATCACATTTTACAATATCCGATTCCATGGTTCTAGCACACAGTAGCACATCCGTACATAACGGCGCGGCGCGCGAGACTGACTAATCATTTTCAAAATTTACCTCAAATTGCCTGAAACACAGGATTGCCTAGTTCAGGCTCGAAGCATTTGTGAATTTGATACTTGAACATAGATTTAAGAAAAACTGTAAGCGTTTTCCTTATATTTTTGAATAAATTTTATCACTATAAAATTCAAAATTCACGTATAGCCTTCGCTCTTCTCATCTTTGGAAGCATCCACAGCTTTTAGAAAAAGTCGACCAAATTATTAGGAACACACTTACTTCAGTACTTAATGTGGCCCTGGACGACCGAGCGTGGCAGCAAGCCACACTTCCCATTCGCTTAGGTGGTCTCGGCGTCCGCAAAATTTCAAGTATAAGTTTACCAGCCTTCCTCTCCTCGGTCTACGGTACTGAGAAATTAACCAGGGATATTTTATCTTTTTCACTGGTTGATGTTCAGGTGCCGTATCTGACTGATGCGTTGAACGCTTGGAAAATGGCTTGTCCCAATACGGATTTGCCCGACAACCTGTCCTCCCAGAGTCAGGGGTCGTGCCGCTCTGCAGTATTGTACGGAATACCCTATTACATACGTCAATCAATACTGTGGAGCGTGCCCGTCTGTTGGGTGTAGGGGAATGGGAGTCGGGCTTGTGGCTTCAGGCACTTCCGTCATTCACTATTGGCACTATGATGGATGACGCATCGTTCCGGGTCGCTACGAGTCTACGCTTAGGCGCACCTTGTGTTGCTTCGCATCGTTGTCACTGCGGTGTAGCTGTCGACAGCCTCGGGCATCATGGCCTGTCCTGCTACAGGAGCGCAGGTCGCATTGCACGGCACGCCAGCATCAACGACATTATCCGTCGAGCTCTTGCCAGCGCTGGCGTACCAGCGGTTTTAGAACCAAACGGCTTGGTGCGTGACGATGGCAAGAGACCGGACGGCATGACGTTGGTGCCTTGGAGCGTTGGCAGGCTTTTGGTGTGGGACGCAACTTGTGTCGACACCCTTGCGCCTTGCCACGTTGCAAGCACGGCAGGCTGTGCAGGCACTGCTGCTGCAGCTGCTGAGATCCTCAAACGGCGCAAATACTGTAACCTTATTGGTAACTACAGCTTTGAGCCGTTTGGGGTCGAAACGCTCGGGTCATGGGGTCCGAGTGCGCGTCTCATTTTTAAGGAAATCTCCCGCCGACTGATCGACACTGCGCGTGACCAGAGGGCTGGCTACTTCTTTGGCCAAAGAATTAGCATTGCCATTCAACGTGGCAATGCTGCCAGTCTTCTGGGCACGTTTCCCGATGACAGCGATGCGGAGGAGTATTTTGACGCCTTGACATTGTTGTATATACAACAATGTTAATGGTAATGTAGTTGTTGTTGTATATATTGGTACTAGTTTTACGTTTAGTTTTATTTTTGTAATTTTATGTAGTTTTAAACTCAAACTCAAACTCAAATCATTTATTTCAACTAGACCTTAACGGCACTTTTGAATGTCGATAAAACGAAAAAAAAAGGCTACAGTCACAGACACAAGGCATAATAACTTGAGAATGTACTGTAGTTGCCCATTCCCTAGCGTAGATCTCTATGGAGAAGAACGGGCAAGAAACTCCATGGACACTCTTTTCAATCAAAATGTTGTTACAAAATCTTGGTTACATCTTTCATGTTGAGATTATACATATATGTGAGAACGATGTAGAAAGACGTGCACAATAAGAGCGTCCAGAGTAAAAAAAGAATTAAATCAACAATTTATAAAATAAAGCAATTCAAATGATCCATGGCAGCTAAGAGATGACCAGTCCCGACTGACAGCGCCCGTTCACGAACATGACGCATGGATCAGCGCCATTCAATTCAACCATATTGAAGGGAACTAAATGGCCCGACCCACCCGCCACCATCAGCAAGACATCTAAGCGAGCATGACATTCTCTCAGCCACCAAGGCATATTCAAGTCAATGAAAGATAACCAAATGCAAATGGTAGCTTTACAGTACATGGTACTCACACATGTGCTATGCAATTATACAATACTAAGAGATGGAATCTATACAATGCAAGAATATTTTTACAATCTTCTTCAGCTACCACAATAATGTTGTTCAATAAGTTTGCACCTATGGTTGCGGAGCAGGACCAGCATTTAGCCAAGCATTTTTATCCTCAATGTAATCTCCCAGCTTATAATATGCTTGCCTACATAGTGTGCGTTTTACACAAGATTTAAATTTCGTCTCATTCAGTTGTAGAATGTGGGGAGGTATTTTATTGTAACATTTTAAACAGTACCCCATGAAAGATGAATCTACTTTAGCAAGCCTGAAACCTGGCTGAACTAGTTGGTCCCTATTTCTAGTGTTATAGTGGTGTCTGTCACCTCTTTTACTGAATAAATGCAGATTTTTTCTAACATACATGATGTTTTCATATATGTATTGACATGGTACTGTCATGATATTAATTTCCTTAAACAGTTCCCTTAGAGAATCGCGTCTACGTAATTCATAAATGGCTCTGATGGCTCTTTTCTGCAGAATAAAAATAGACTCGATGTCTGCAGCCCGTCCCCATAGTAAAATACCGTATGACATAATACTATGAAAATAACTAAAATAGACTATCCTCGCCGTATTAACATCAGTAAATTGACGGATTTTTCTAACAGCATACGCTGCTGAGCTCAGCCGGCCTGCAAGAGATGTTAAATGAGGACCCCATTGTAGCCTGTGGTCGAGCGTAATTCCCAAGAAAACTGTTTTATTGACAAATTCAAGTTTCTCTTGATTCAATACTATGTCACAATCACTACTTTTGACATTTGGTAAAGCAAATCTTATGCATTTAGTTTTATTCCCATTTAGTACTAAATTATTAGCGGTAAACCAAATTAAAAATTAAGAAATTTACGTCGTCAAGATTTGTGGCACGTCTGTTTATTCTAAATATTAAAGAAGTATCATCAGCAAACAACACCATTTGCGGATGGTTGTTAAATAATTCATCGTATTTTAGATGTAGTATGTCAATATTGTACATAATCACTATAATAGACATGAAGCCAGTATCAAAAAAATACAAATTAATATTAGTCCATCAGTTAGATTATTGTAAAATAATGGACACGTATTTTTTATTTTTGTAAATCAATGAATATTGACAAAGATAAATAAAACGCATCAACTCGGGAGTGGTCGCTCGGCAAAAATGTTGGAAATTTCAAACCCCTCCCCAATTTAGGGGTTGTATCAAAAAAAGTTTTAATTTAAAGTGGTCCGTATTCTTACTCAGAATGATAATAATGAAAAACGGTTCAAAAAATTTCCATAGGAAAAAAGTTATGGCCGAAAAAATGATCTTAGAAAAACCGCCCCACTGCCCCGCATAGACGAATTCCGCCCATTCACGAACTTAGCCTAAGTTCTGACTTTTTAAATTTTTTTGGCCAAGTTTGAAAGCAATCGGTTCATAATTGCGGCCTGTAGAGTGTGGCTAAATTTTGCTTGTCACCCATATACATACGTAAACATAATATATCCCCGTACGTGAGAGACCAATAAGTAAATCTACCTAATACAGGTCAAATAATTGTTAATAATCTACCGGACAGACTAATTAGATTATTTTAGTCATCTACCCTATAAATAAGATGTAAGATAAAACCGAGCAGCACAATACAGCTTACAGTGTTAGTATCCCGCCAAATTATAAATATTCTATTTAAAATTTTAACAATGGAACACACCGCGTGACTGCCGCGGGCCGACCCGGATTCGGAGCTTAGTCTATTTTTAATTCTAAGGCTGTCTATACACTCCCAAGACCGCAGCATTTTTAGGGTTCCGTAGCCAAATGGTAATAACGAAATCCTTATAAATTCGTCATATCTGTCTGTCGGTCTGTCTGTCTGTCTATCTGTCTGTCTGTCTGTCCGTCCGTATGTCACAGCCACTTTTTTCCGAAACTATAAGAACTATGCTGTTGAAACTTGGTAAGTAGATGTATTCTGTGAACCGCATTAAGATTTTTAACAAAAATATAAAAAAAAAACAATAAATTTTGCGGGTTCCCCATACTTAGAACTGAAAATAAAAAAAATGTTTTTCATCAAACCCATACGTCTGTGGTATTTATGGAAAGGTCTTTAAAAATGATATGGAGGTTTCTAACATCATATTTTTCTAAACTGAATAGTTTGCGCAAGAGACACTACCAAAGTGGTAAAATGTGTATCCCTTATTCTCTTATTTTAGAAGTTACAGGGTACCCTGTAACTTCTAAAGTAAGAGAATAATAAAACAAAAAAAAAAATATGATGTACAGTCAGCAAAACTGTTAGGTTTACAGGCTAGCAATCTTCTTACTACTATTATAAATGAAAACGGGTTAAAATCAATCTGTTTGCAATTTCATCCAAATCCGAATCCAAAGTAGTTTCTGCGTGAAAGTAAAACAAAAATCGATCTTTACATACTTTTACATTTATAATAGTCGTAAGAAGGTTGCTGGCCTGCATACCTAACTGCTTTGCTGACTGTACATTGTAAACTTCCACCGAAAATTGGTTTGAACGAGATCTAGTAAGTAGTTTTTTTTTTAATACGTCTTACATCGTAAACAACGATTTACCTTTCATTCAATCTGCTACGGAACTCTTCATGAGCGAGTCCGACTCGCACTTGGCCCGCTTTTTTACATATTTAGCACATGCTAGAAGTGCAAAAAGTATTAAAAAAAAAACTTGAACCTAAACAAAAAAACAAAAACGACTACGGTAGGTTTTTCGGATATTACAGTTAAATAACCGTCATATCCGATGCATAATTCATTCTTTGATTTATTGACGGAATGCAAATCAAATGCAAAGAGAACGGAAATTAAAATTCATTTTGATTTTTCTCATAGCTGCGCGAACCGATTTCCTTACTTGTTCACATTGCAATTTTCTTTCTTTTTTCCCAACTTCCTTTAGTCTGACATGTGGGATTGTATAAAACATTTTTACGTAAGCTTTTGTTTCTTTTTTTTTAAGCTCAACCTTCTTTTCTTGCGTGCCTGTGTTTTATCTGTACTGAAGTATCAAGCAACGCCAGGGTGGCCCGGAAAGTTCTGTCCCGTGTTTTGGAATTTAGTTTACTATACTTATTAAATCTATCTGTTGATAAAGATGTTGGGAAAGTTTTTTGGACTGAAATAAGCTACTGAAAAGCTTGTGTAAGTCTGTTGAAAGTTGTTGTGGAAACTGAAAACTGAAATTCTCTAGTTCCTTGTTACCCGATTACGACAAAGCCCAAAAGGAGGGTTTTTTCCCTTCTGTTAGAGAAAATAACATCTCAGTTTTTGCATTTCATATTTTGTAAACACCTGTTTAAAATTCAAGATTCACTTCTGCTTCTATCCAATCGCACGTATCTTCCGATCCGGAAATAAAATTGAATTCACGTTCAAAAATAAAAGTGAACCACAAGTTTCATTCTCTAACTAACTCAACTCTGTCTGTCTGTCTGCTACCTTTTCACGACAAAACGGCTGATCGGATCGTAATGAAATTTGGCAAGGAGATGTATTTCAACCTGAGGAAGGACATAGGCTATATATTATAACGCTAATTACTTACGGGGGTGAGCAATATTGCATTTTGTCTATAGTTTTCAACTGTTTGACAACTGACAACTGTCATAACATGCATTGTAATAGAATAACTATTTTAAACAAATTGTCACGAGAACAAATAGCCCATCGGTGACGGCAACCGCCTTACGAACAGGGAGTCGCAAGATCAAGCCTCAGTACAGACGTAAAATACTTTTTGATTTTGTGTAATGCTGTAAGATTTCTGATAACAACTTTGGTTCGCACCTTCAAAAACCCCCCGATTTTATTTTGTTTTTTTTAAAGCTTACATATTTCCAAATCATTTTTTGTACATATTTTTTTAACACTTTAACGACAGTTTGGGAATCATTTATTTCAAATAATAAATCTGTAAACATGGCGCTTAAACTGTAAGTTAAAGGATCACACACAGAACCCTTTTTCTACAATTTCTTAAATTTTCGTCTGTGTCTGTGTGTCTCTACGTAGCCCTTTTACGTGTAAATTATAAAACCAATGTGATTGTGAAAATTATGAAACCAATGATTTAATGCACCAATTATTATTGTGCATAAGTTAGAGAAAGTTTTGATTTTTGTTTCTTTGCAATCGGTGCTCTCCATCTAAAGACTTTAAAGTTTTTAAGGAGAACTTATCATCATGATGTAAGGATACATGCAATGACATCTATAAAACCAAAATGGTACTAATGAATAAAAATCACAAGATAGAGAAGAAGAGAATAGTCAACATGACCCTGCTTTAAAAATCTACAAAGCCAGTAGAGTGTCCTTTCGACCGCTTTCCATGCATATGTTTTAGCAGTTTAACTTCGTGCTCTATAAATGGCGTTGTTCATTTGACTCCATTTTCTGAATCACGGTGTTATGATTTTCCGTGAAAGAATGATACTGGCATTCGCCCGTGTCAGATGTCTTTTTTTGTTTTTTTTTTAGGATGTGAAATCATCAAATGACTTCTCCCACTCTGGGAATGACTTCTCCGTTTCAGATGTCTCAAGTTTGGTTTTTTGGAAGAAGTTCTCAATTCAACGCCTGTTTTTCTTTATGTAGATACCTATATTATGCCTGAGCAATATCAAATGACCGAATGATGAAGTCGCACGAGACCCGTCAATTTGGCGACACTTGATAGGCCTATGTCCAGCAGTGGACGTCTTTCGGCTTAAATAATGATGAATGATGATAATTCAAATGGAGTAGGGCAGGACACCTAGCAAGGCGTGGTGATGTCAGGTGGAGTAAAGCTGTGACCAAGTGGCATTCATTCTAGAAATCCAAACTGAAGTTTTGGTCGTCCAGCGATGAGATAAGCAGACGATATTGTTGCCATTGCAGGAATATCCTGGATGAGACTGGCACAAGAGCGTGGAGCTTGGCACAAACAAAGAGAGGCCTGTACTGAGCAGTCGGTGAAGTCGGACTATGGATGATGATGATGATGACGCATAACTTTTTCCAGAGAAGTCCGATTTTCATGATTATTTTTATTGAAAGGCGTGTTTAGCAAAGTTTGTCCCATTTTTTATTGAAAATAGTTGTGTTCGAATTCATGTGGGTATTGATTAATCATCGCTTGCTGAAACATCGTGAGGAAACCAACATGCCTGAGAGACATTTGGCATGTTAAGCCAAGTCAGAGGCCCATGGGCAGCATAAAAACTCTTACAGGTTAGGCAACAACACGATAAGGAAGGAAAGATCGCTTGCTTCGGTGAAGAAAGACATCGTGAGAAAACCACAGCATGCCTGAGAGTTATTTTTCGACGGCATGTAAGACCAAGACAGAGGACCTTTTTTTTTGTTTTTTTTTTTTAGCACTCGAAATCATCAAATGACTTCTCCCACTCTAGACTTAGCTAGAGTATGAGTATTATCGGAGGTCTGACGATGGAGACGAAAGGCAGTCACAAGAGTTCCGCAACACTTCAAATCTGCTCTATCGTGTTTAAGGCTCATTTCGTGCATCTTGATAAGAACTTTAAACCTAGCTGGAGCATGACTGTCATCGATGGTCTAACAATGGAGATTGAAGGTAGTAGCAAGAGATCCTCAACAGTTAACAGCAACTATATCGTCATTGGGCTCACTTAATGCACCTTGATGAGAACTTTAGAAATAGCTAGAATATGACTGTCATCGAAGGTCTCATGATGGAGGCTTGGAGACGAAAAGAAATTGCAATAGGTTTTCAAGAGTTCACAGCATTTACATCGTATTGTGCCTGGAGTATGACTACCATTGAAGGTCTGACTTTGGAGAAGGAAGGCAGATGCGAGAGGTCCCCAACAGTTTGAAGCAGCGTTAACGTGTATCGGCTCATGTCATGCCACTTGATGAGAACTTTCGACCTAGCTGGAGTATGATTTTGTTGAGTGTCCAAGGATAGAAACGTAAGGCTGTCGAGGGAAGAGTCCTTATTTGGAAAAACATAAGTTGAATATTTTGGCGTTAAATGCAAACCTATTCGAAAAAAAATAAATTGTTACTGACTTCAATCTGTACTAATATTATAAAGTTGCAGAGTTTGTTTGTTAGGTTGGTTGAACGCGCTAATTTTAGGAACTATTGGTTCGTCTTGCGCAAACGAAGTTGCGCGGGTCAGCTAGAGAGAGAGAGAATAGAGAGAGATAAAGAGAGAGAGAGAGAGAGAGAGAGCGGTATAAAACAAAGAAATCTGCTGGTATCGTATAAATCGGAAGCAAAAACCATGAAACCCCCGGGAGCCGCTTCCTTTGCACGCTGGCAACGGAGCTAAACTTAGTTCAAATAATTGTATCACTAACTCGAACGGCAAACTTTCAAGTGCAGTGATTTATGTATATTAAAGCATGGCTGTGTGAGGAGCTCATGGCTAAATAATATCAGCCGCTCGGGTCGATCTTTAGGTTAAGCCATGCTTGCCAAGTTTCCTCCGTGCCTCGGAAAGCACGTTTAGCTGTTGGTCCCGGCTGTTATTTGTCCATCCTTGACAGTCGTTACAGGTGGCCAAAGAAGTCTGACACCAGTCTTAAATAAATAAATATCGCTGGACATTAAACACACAGCGCCATCTAGTGCCACACTAAGCAAGGCTTGTGTCGTGGACACCAGATAGTTGATATACTACATATATACTTTTTTGTTTGTAAATACATACTTATTATACATACAAACATCCATGAGGAAACAGATGTCCATGCTAATCACACAAACATTTGCTCCTACCGGGATTCGAACCCAGGACCCTATGAACGCAAGGCAGCTTCACTACCACTATCCCATTCGAGGCGTCAAGTCGTAGTCTTACCAAGTGCTATCGTATTTCTCAGTATTAATAGGGTTGTGGAGGTCAGATAGGCAGTCGCTCCATGTAAAATACTGGTATTCAGCTGTATCCGGTTAGATATGGCATGGCTGTGTTTCAATAACGGTAACAAGGATGCGTTTTCATATTAAGTTACGTTTTTCTTTTAGAGATATTTCTAATGAAGATAGGAAACAGCCGTCAATTCAAGAATAAAAATTGAAAAGCCAGAAAGAAAATTCCTCCACAAGTCATTCTCAAGGTAGAGTGGATTAAAACAAAGAAATCAATCGGTATCGTATGAATCAGAAGTAAACTAAAAACTACGAAATCCGAAGCCGGCACGGTTCCTCCGCGGCGCAAAACTTAGTTTAAATAATTGTATCACTAACTCGAACATCTGTAAGTTGGCCGACCAACTTTCACGCGCACTCATTTATGATATCACTAGCTGACCCGCGCGACTTCGTCTGCGAGTGAGGGTTAGTTTTTTTAAAGAAAAAGTATCCTATGTTACTTCTAATACCTCCAAGAATATGTGTACAAAATTTCATGATGATCGGTTGAGTAGTTTTCGCGTGAAAGCGTAACAAAAAAACTTACATTCACATTTATGTAATAGTAGGGAAAGTAGGGATAGGGAAGTAGGGATACTCATGTATATAGGGTGACTGTTAATTAGTGTACGAGTAATACGAGTACATTAGGCGAAAACAAATGTACTGAACAGCTGTTTTTTTTTTCGCGATTTTTGAGTTGATCCCATAGTAAAAGTTGTTTGTTATCATGAGCACAATCACGCGTTTAAGTATCGTACACTAACTACGAGTCACCCTATTTAAAACTATTTTGGGATTGACCATAAGAATTATGCGGACACTGCTTTTTGAGAATTAGTATTCACCTGCATCCGGTTAGACTGGAAGCCGACCCCAACATAGTTGGGAAAAGGCTAGGCAGATGATGAATAAGTATGAGAAAATATATTATGACATTCGGGAATAAAACACCTTTTTGTGTTTCTAACATCGATACGACTATCACCTCACGTGAACATCATGCCAGTAAACCCCGAAAAGTTAGACAGAGGGGTTTTCAAAGAATTACACACACACTTTTACATTTCGTCAGTTATGTGTAACTAGCTGACCCGCGCAACTTCGTCTGCATCACATAAGAGAGAAAAACGAAAAGAAAAAAAAATCTCCGTTTTTGCAACATTTTTTAATCCTGCTCCGCTCCTAATGGTCGTAGCGTGATGTTATATAGCCTAAAGCCTTCCTCGATAAATGTACTATCCAACACAAAAATATTTTTTCAATTTGAACCAGTAGTTCCTGAGATTAGCGCGTTCAACCAAACAAACAAACAAACAAACTCTTCTTTATAATATTAGTATAGATTCTGACTGATTACACTGAACAAAAACAAATCCCGCGTTGAAGAACAAGAGAAAATGATTCTGTAACAGAGTTATAATGGAAAATAATTGCCAGGGGGAGGTGAATAGTTTCGTAATTACATTTACCTCCCTGGACCAACACGATTCGTTCGTGTTTACCGACACACGTTCCGGGTATTCTCCGAAGGGGTAAACCGGGTAAACCGGGTAAATCGAACTTTTCCGAACTGTAAGCAATTTAATGAAAACGAAAAGAAGTTCCTCCCGTGTAAGGCCGGGTTTCACTATGACCATTAATTTTAGTTGGCAAAAGTCATGGACGACAGGAATCGCGTCGTCCTTTATGTGAACACCACCATAGCTATTAAACATAGTTTTCAATTCAATTTATTTATTTCAGGCTACAGTGACCCATAGATAGTTACCTTATAAACTTAATATGTTTAGAAAGAAAGAAAAAGCATTTATTAGCCCGACAGAACAAAACATACTAAAATAAAAAAAAATGTTAAATTATGATTATAAATAAAAAAAAGTAACATAGTGAGAATAATAATAAAATCATAAAAAAAGTACAGACTAAATTAAAAAAAATATTATAGTTGTATTTAAAATTAAATAAACTAAATAAGACATTAAACCATGTTAGTAACACTTTACTTTTTAAGTCTCATTTGTTAACACATTTTTTTACGTTTTTACTTTTAATATGTTATAAGGTACATTATATATCTATGGGCAATTGTAGCCTCAAATAAATGATGTTGTCGTTGTTAAATACACAACCCACGACACTGAAAACTACACAATTATCTGTTGCCACGACAAAGTGGGAACGCGACCTATAAACGTGTTTGACACGGCAAAAAGAGACTTCATTTTGATGATGTTATGCAATAATGACTAATTTAATTATATGTGACTGCTGAGTCCTGGGTCCTGGGTCCAATTCCGGGTCAGGCAAAGTGGTTTTGGTTTTTTCATCAGACATTTCTCAGTAACAGCCACGGAGTTTGGACTTGTGCCGAATTGATCGTAATAGGCTGGTGCCCTATACATGGGACTTAAACATAATGCGATATGTGGGTACTATTAGATTAACCTCTGGCTAGCCCTTCGGGGATTATTTATAAATGCCGGAATCGCAGTTTAATTCCCATTTCATAATAATGCGTGAGACACCCTATACAGGGTGTCTCATTCAAATCGGTCAGTATGGGAAAGTCTGAAACTATAAGACATACGAAGATCTGTTCTGAGGAACCATGTCATCGATTTTAATAACAAGAAAAACTGCATTCATACATTTTAAAAAACATCTGTACCCCGTTCGGGAATCGAACCCGATATTTTGAAAAAAAAAACCTACTCTATTTCTATTCAGATATCGATTGTGTAGGTCTTAAACAGTAAATGTCTGTATGAAACAGGATGTCTAAAATGAATAAAATGCATTGTTTCCCCATACTTTAATTTATTTTAGTAGTTGCTCGAAGTGACCACCGCCTTTTTCAATACAATATTCAACACCTTTAGGTAAAGATCTTACAATTGCATTTTATATCTTCATTACAAACAACCATAGAGAGACCTGAACTTGTTTAATATTGTAAACGTGGTCAGTTCAAGCACCTACTAAAATAAATTAAAGTATGTGGAAACAATGCATTTTATTCATTTCTGACATCATGTTTCATACAAACATTTACTGCTTAATACCTACACAATCGATATCTGAATAGAAATAGAGTAGGTTTTTTTTTTCAAAATAACCGGGTTCGATTCCCGAACGGGGTACAGATGTTTTTTAAAATGTATGAATGCAGTTTTTCTTGTTATTAAAATCGATGACATGGTTCCTCAAAACAGATCTTCGTATGTCTTATAGTTTCAGACTTTCCCATACTGACCGATTTGAATGAGACACCCTGTATATACAGATTACAAAAAAAGGTATCTTTAAAAAAAATTAGTTGTCTGTAAAGTCGGTTTTCGAGCGTAACGGGACAGAGCGTAACGGGACACTTTTTCGTGCGTGCAGCCGGCGTTCATCGATTTATTAGACGTTGCCACGATAAAAACTTTCGTTACCTACTGAAAAATCTAAATCACATGGCTCTCTATCTCTTTCTATCTGATGTCTCCATTATATTTTATATGCTACTTATTTTATTTGTTACAAAAAGTAATCTTTCTACATCCTATATTCAAACGGCAAAGCAAAAAGTTGCTAGGTAGGTGAAGCTCACATCTAGGAACAAACTGCATATTTATGAGAGAACTCCGTGACGACGCGTCGTGGTTCAGCGTTATGATGCGGAGATTGCTCTGCTTACGTAGCTTATGCATATAAATATGTCACCGTAAAATTGTCAAATACGTTATATTGTAATATCTCTAGCGATATTGTAAAGTCTCGAATTATTGTCAAATGAACATACTGCTTACACCAAAACGCATTATTTTTCGTGAAATGCATGCGATGGTAGTCAACTTACGCGGTGTGGAGGGAAGGAGGGGCCCCCTTGCCCAGTGGCACAACTCTCATGAAAAGATAATGCACCATTCCTGAGAAATACTGATTAATATAACATAACCTTAAAACACTTTATATTCCCCCTAAAAAGCGTAGTCGACGGAGGCTCGCTTCGCGGGGCCCCTATTTCCGAGTGCAGGGTTTAAAGCAGTGGTTCCCAACCTTTCTTAGACCAGGGACCACTTTGGTATGTTCATTGTTAACAAGGACCATGGGGTCCTAGATAAACATGGACACCGACAGGATTATAACTGGGGGAGTGAATCTGTAACTTAAAATTGGATAATGTGATGAGAACCTTTAGCATTAAGATAGTTATGGATACAAAAGCGATCGAGCTCGAAACATGTAGCTATCAGATTCTCTATTTAGAATAAGATTCTCAAAAAAAGTTAGCATTTTGCCTGTGATAGGTTCAATTAGGTTGGGTTGAGCTTGCATCTTCTGTGCAAGTTAAAAAGTACGAATAACATTTTAATATTTCGCGGACCGTGGTCGAGGCTCCTGCGGACCACCAGTGGTCCGCGGACCACAGGTTAGGAACCAGTGGTTTAAAGGAACCTCACTAACCTAACGGGGGGGTGCCCCAAGTTTCGATTATGGGGGCAGAGATACTTCCGTATGTGCAGTTAACAATAATTCGAGACATTACAATATCGCGAGAAAAAACACGTTATATTGTAATATAACGTGTTTGACAATTTTACGGTGACATATATATTTCCCTGTCAACAAACGAACGAGGTGTGTTGTTTGATTAAATCGAGAACAGAGAAGTAATCACGTCAAGTGCACTGCAAATGTACGGAACTCAATTACATTTGCTGTGCCATTGAAAATGACAATCAACACCCCAAACAATCACTAGTAATGCAATTTGTCAATGTCGTATACGGTATACGGTACTTCTGTCAAATTATTTCTTTCTTGCTTTCCTGAAATATTAACCCACCGATTTAGTACGAACAAAAAAAATTAAACGTACTTGAACCCTAAAATTGGAATAAAAATAAATTGGTAGAAGAAGGTTATTACCTGAAGATTGCCTTCAGTTATTCCCCCGGCATCTCCATTCCTATTGTTAGGGCTTTCACTTTGATTTACGACTTTCTCATACCTCTGTATAAATTCGAAGGTCTGCGGTTTTTTTTTCTTTATTGCTTGGTTAGTGAGTTCATAAAGCGGTTCTACATGCAGTATAGATGTAAAAACGTGATGTCCAAGACTCCAAGTAATGATTGATGAATTCGTGAGTCAATTCGTCGTGCATAGTGGCTTTATAAAGGGTGTAAAACACCTCTTCGCGAAGCCGAAAGGCACTTATTTTCCCCATCTTTGCGATCATTGTTTTGTTCCACACCATACCTGGGAACCTTCTAGTTACGGAGATATGGGGGGTCAAAGTTACAACATTTTGACAAGTTTTTTTTTAAATACAAGTTTTTTTGGAGGAATTTGAGATTTAACACCTCCATGACCCCCGTACTATTCAATCCATCCATCAGCACAATGTTTTAAGTGCGTTACATTGAGTTCTACCTGAAAACATGATTTATAACCACAAAAAAAAAGTTAATCAATATTAAGTTAAGCAATATTTTGTTAAGCAATATTTTTTAAGCAATATTTTGTGCAATAAGTTGTTAAGCAATATTTTTTGCGTAAAGTTACTTAGTTTGATATACAGAACGCTTGGTTAACGGCTTTGTGATGAGGTGGTTTACACCCTGTATAATACGATATAAAGCCACTATCCATGTAGATTTTATAAGCAGTCGATGATTCTATTGTTCAGAAAAGACGTCACTATTGTTATTGCTAGTTCTATCAGAAAATTAACGTTCCTGTGGGGTTCAATTATGAAAATTTTGGAGTAGACTCCGATACGAGTTGACTCGATTTGAATGGTAAAATGACCTGAAATATAAATTTGAATTTACATTTCGCTGGGAAATCAAAGGCTTCTTTCTTCTCGGTTTCAATGAAGCTGGGAGCAGGACCTTCGAATTAACAGATATTATCTTTGTTCAGAGCTCGAACAAAAATATTAAATTCCTTTATCCGATATACCTTGTTCGTGATTTGATTCTTTTCGTTTAATATAGCAGTAAAATGAGATTTAATTTTGATTCCAATACACAAGCGAACTGCCACTTGGATTTATTGAACCTTCTGTTGACTATTGATTCTGAAATAATATGTTAAATAAATTGAGTCCTTATTGAATGTTTTCTTATTATTATCTTACGAAGTTGGTGAAAAATTGTTTATGAAGTTGGTTGTATTCCGCGTTAATAAGCGGGTTATTCGGTAGCTCGTTATACTAGGAACCAATGCTTTCAGTATTTACTTTAGCCGGTGTTTGACAGTTCAGTTGAAATCCAGTGGAGCCGATTGCAATTTTATTGAGAACAAAAACTGCTTGCAGTTCGTTTCGTTTGGTCTGGTCTGGTACAGGAACTACTGTTTTAAAAAAAATATATAATATAAATATAATAATAATTGTAATATCAAAATAACAGCTTTATAATCAATGCATATGAAAAATAATTCCGGCACTATTAATAAAAACATTTTTTTTAAATTTTAGTCTGTCTGTTTGTTCCGGCTAATCTCCGAAACGTCTTGACTGATTTTGACGGCACTTTTTTTACTGGCAGATAGCTGATGGTGTATTATAGGCGTCATGGTAACATAGGCTACTTTCATTAGTATATATAGAAAAATAATTAGGGTGCCGTGGAAAAACAATTAAAACCCCTGAAATTGGTAACAAAGTCCGATTCACAGCGAAGTAATATTTTTGTAATAATTTCACGTGCAACAGCTAGTTATAAATAAAGCACTAGTTTCATATGAAAAACAAAATCTGATACCGAGTTAAAAGCATATTTCTGTAAACGAATATCAAAATGGACTGCTTACGAGTAATCAATATGAGTTATGTGCAGTGCTCAAGTTTTGTAAAAGCTTCGAATAGGTAGAGTAAACAAACGATGATGACGCAAAGAGATTTTTTTTCTTGTTTGGTCGCTATCCACCGCAGTTTTAAAATAAAAAGATGATTCTTCTGGGTCAATATCATACACGCTAGCATGTACAGTCACGTCTAATAATATGTCAACACTTAAGAATTTTTTATCTTGTGTTTCTGCTAATGTACTGATTAAAATTTAATGTTATTACGGACATAGTATTCTGGAACACATATTTTTATGAAAAAGATCCTATCTTCTAGTTACAATCGTTATTTCTCGCGAAAATTGCTATAATATTAAGGAAAGTGTATACATATTATTAGACGTGACTGTATGTTGTAAAACTGGAGGAGCTCGTGGCTAAATAATAACAGCCGTTCGGGCCAATCTTTAGGTTAAGCCGTACTTGCCTAGGTTGGTCTGTGGATGGGTGACCAAATTTTTTTTCGGATGGAAAGTCATGAAATAACTTCTCCCATTCTGGGCGGAGCGGGAGGGAGTGTCAGACTTATACTGACTGAAACCCATCTTTCCTCGCCCTTTATGTTCCGGGGCCACGGTATCTCTTTCGAACAGTCCCGCAGCCTCTGCAGGATGGGTGACCACCCTTATACACCGAATTTCCTCCGTGCCATTAAGCACGTTAAGCTGTTGGTACTGGGTCTCATTTGTAGATCTTTGTCTTTTGTTAACAGTCGTCAAAGGTAGTCAGTGGCCCAAAAAGTCTGACAACCAGTCTTACTAAGGGGTATCGTATTGTTACGAGCTGGGTATGAGATAAATTAATTACTACCGATTAAACCACACAATAACTTTATTAATCACAAAACAATTTAAACTTAATCACAAGTACACTACAATACACTACTATTCACTATTCGTTTAGATATCGCACTTTAAGTTCACTTCGATTCGCTTCGTTGTGTAGCCAAAACAAGACTGCTGGTCGCGGGTCTGAGCGATGTATTTATACTCGCCAACAGACAAACCAGAATAATCACGAATATTCTAGAGGGTCATAAAAAACACAATAGAACAGTAGGTACGTAGGTAATAAAAATAGTAGGTATAACCTACTTGTACAAAACAAACAAATATGTACCTTATGCCCTAGGCGTACGGTGGAAATTCTAATGTCTTTTTACAAATAGGTCGCGAGTTTCTACCTACCTAACTTTAAGATTAATAATAAAAAATGCTCTCGAACTTCTAACGTACACACACTGTGATCACTTGGTTTCTCGAATGTTCTAGTAGGTCAGATGTAACAGTATTACCAAGTACTAACTGGGTTATGGAGTGGAGGTCAGATAGGCAGTAGCTCCATGTAAAATACTGGTAGTCAGCTGCCTCCAGTGATACTGACCAACATAGCTGGGAAAAGGCTAGGCAGATGTTGATGTATGTTGTAATACTGCAGGTTTCCTCACTTGTTGCTTAAGCTTACCTAACTACCCTCTAGCAGTCCAGCGTGTATGGTTACCTTAACACTTTTTCTTTGACAACTTCAAGGATTTTGAAGGAAATCCCTAACATTCTATGTTTGAAAAAATAGAATACTTTTACGATGCAATAAATATACCTATGCAGTTGCATTGTCAAAATAGCATTGTGTTAGTGTTATATGTACTTTGTCTTCGAAGAAGGTCAAATAACCTACCATACTTGAGATACTAATTCACATGGAAATTTCTATACGAGGTGTTAGAAATGTTAAAAGACTAACACCTGTTGATAAGCCACCGAACTTTCAGGTTAAGCTCCGGCAGGCTCACAAATTGGAAAAAGCTCTTAAACTTTTGAGGTTAAAATAAATTAAAGTTTCCATTAGTTTTGAGTTAATTTCTCTTTAGCTATTTTATAAATTCATTTAGCATGTTGCTTTTTCACAAATTCATTGTTAATCTTCAAGGATGGTGCTTCTAGCACAGCCAGCTAGCGCAGTCTGCTAGTTTAAGTCCAGTTGCACATGCTTTGTATCCTTTTTTTTTTTTTTTTTTTGGATGGGTAATCATCGAATGACACTCTCTAGTCTCAGACTCTTATTGACTAAAACCCATCCATGTTCCTTCCTCGCCCTTTATGCTTTGTATCCTGCCACTTACTTGTCCAATGAGGGAGTTTCTTTTTCAACTCTTCCCTAGTCCCTGGATAGATAGCGGTGATCTCAGTACCTCACTGCAACGAGCAGAACGTCACATAATTTCACTTGGACGTATTGTATTGTATTGCACAACGGGCTGGTGTCCGCAACTCCACGTCAAAGCGCGTAATGAATATATTCGGAAGCTTGTACAAACGAAAGAGTCAGTCAACGAGCGTATGTGACGTGTGTTTTTTTTCAGCTGTTTGGCTTTGGCACCTAGTAACGTAGTCAGATCTACGCCATCATTCTATCGAGTTCATGGAAACTATTATCTTTTTATTCTCAAAAGAAAACCTCTCATTTGAGGTACAATTATAGTAAAATATGTTTCGGGGTCGGTTTCCAGTCCGGTTAGACTGAAGCTGATTAGCAGTATTTTACATGGAACGTCTGTCTATTTGACCTCCAGTCGTTCCTAGAGGCTTGAACCAATATATATTATTGATTCCTTATAATTATGATAACCAAGTAAAGGAAGGAAGTGAAGGATGACGTATGATCGTGCCGAGTCCGTGCCCAGTCCGTGCCGAGTGTCGACTGTAGCACAAATCCATTGTCCGTTGCTCGGTAGCGGCTCGGAAGCGTGAGTGTGTCCATACAAAATTGTACGGTTGACACTCGGCTCAAACCCGACAGGGTCTAGCGTGAGTCAAACTTAAAGCGCTGAATGTAGGCAGGAAGACATTATCTCATCATCATTTTCATTGGCAGCATTGTTCTACCCATTTCCCTCCATTGCCATGGTTTCCTTCATCAACATGCTAAAAAATTAAAAGCCACGCTCCGCTAATAAATTAAAAACAAACATATTTGGGACATCCAATTGTTTCTTATTTCAAATTCGGGCCTCACAAAATGTGATCGTCTCGTGAAATTCCACGGGGCAGCCCTATCGCCAAGGTTGGAAGTAAAGTAGGTAGGTACGTGACATGTTTACAATAAGAGTGAATTTCGGCTGGCACGTTTTCAGCGATATTGCTAACTGAGTTACAATGTTTTTCACCCAATTATGGTTGTCCGTAATAATTATAGAACGAAAAAGTTTTCGATTATGTTGTGTTGTTTGAGAAAAGGAACAAAACAGTTTGGCCGGGTCGTTCACGATTACTGAGTTATCTTGTTTAAAAAGTATTTTATCGTCTGCCAGCCTTTTCCTAACTGCGTTGGAGTCGGCTTTCATTCTAATTAATGTAGCTCAAGCTGGTACATACCGTCTTTTCATAAAATGTGTGTATCGGACCTCATAGAGACAAGGTAATATTAAACTAGTTTAAAATCTCAGGATTTTTCAGCATTTTTTTTTTTTTTATAAAAAAAAAATACAAATAAAAGGGATATTTATGTACTTAGTCAAAAGTATACACGAAATCTTAAAATTGTCTACGAAAATGTATGATAATGGTAAACTTAAGACTAAATGACGCTAAGGTCCAATTGTTCACCGAAAACATAACAGTCTGATTATCCAAAACCAGCTGTCACTGTGACATGTTCCCATACAATAATGTGTTTTAAACAGCTGTTTTTAAATAATCAGAGCGTCATCTTTTTTGGTGAACATGGATCTAAGTATGATGATAGGATGAATGACTGAAGGACGGATGATGGTCGCAAAAACGATAAATGAATAGTAATAAGAATATAAGAATGGCCTGTTCAATATTTCCATAAATTGAGTGACAATTTGGGGCCGCGGCTTCGCCCGCGTGTAGTTTGAAATTGGCCCATGGGATCTTATTACCGGGATAATAAAGGGTGTAAGACACCTCTTAACGAATACGAAAGGCATTTGTTCTCCTCATCATTCTGATATTTTTTTTGTTCGACACTATACCTGGGAACCTTCTAGTTACGGAGATATAGGGGGTCAAAGTTGCAAGAATTTTACAAGTTTTTTTTTAAATACCACCTTTTGTCCCATGATTTTTACTTTAAATATCTCTACGACCCCCGTACTATTCAATCCATCCATCCGCACAACGTTTTGAGTGCGTTACATTGAGTTATACCACAAAACATTATTTATAACCTCAAAAAAAAAAGTGGTTTCCCAGCAATATTTTTTGCGGAAAGTTACTTAGTTTGATATACAGAATGCTTGGTTAACGGCTTTGTGATGAGGTGAAATACACTCTGTATAAACTATCTGTGTGCTAAATTTGATCAAATTCGTTCTGTAGCTTTTGCGTAAAAGAGTAACAAACATACATACATCCATACTCACAAACTTTCGCATTTATAATATTAGTAGGATAGTAGGATTGGGGCTTCATATACAGGATGTATTTCACCTCATCACAAAGCCGTTAACCAAGCATTCTGTATATCAAACTAAGTAACTTTACGCAAAAAATATTGCTGGGAAACAACTTTTTGAGGTTATAAATCATGTTATGTGGTATAACTCAATGTAACACACTCAAAACATTGTGCGGATGGATGGATTGAATAGTACGGGGGTCGTAGAGATATTTAAAGTAAAAATCATGCGAGAAAAAGTGGTATTTAAAAAAAAGCTTGTCAAAATCTTGCAACTTTGACCCCCAATATCTCCGTAACTAGAAGGTTCCCATGTATAGTGTAGAACAAAAAAATTATCAAAATGATGAGTAGAACAAGTGCCTTTCGTATTCGTTAAGAGGTGTTTTACACCCTTTATAATAAAGTTAATAACAAGACCATCTTTAACAAGCCCTTTAAGTATTATTTTGTACTACTTAAAAAAATAGTAGTGTATAAAGCAGCAGTTAGATGTAAGTTAAAACGAGAGTAAGAATGTGAGGAAGACAACACTGGTGGTTCAACTTACGTTGGTTGTGAGTACTTGGAATACCCTACAACCAAATTTTGACGACAAGCTAGGACCATTCACCAATAATTTTTTCAACGAAATAATATAAATAATAATTCGCAACCGGCGCCGGCGGCGTGTGAACGTGGATGTCGCAAAAGGAATATATAATATAGCCTGCATGTATTCTGCATGTACCTATGTTAAAATAAATAACTAATCCACATTGGACCCACGTAGCCCGATCTATGACACAGACAGGCCAAGTATCCCAGCAAAGGGAAATTTTAAATAGGCTAATTAGGCATGTGTCCATCCATACCATTCTACATACTAGCTGACCCGTGCAACTTCATCTGCGTAGGTTTACATTAATCGCTAAATTATTATACTTTTGTTTTTCCAATTATTATGGGCTCTTCCTTCGACTGCCTTACGTTTCTATCCTTAGGCAGCAATCTCCAGCTAGGTCGAAAGTTCTCATCAAGTGGCATGGCAAGAGCCGCTACACGTTAAAGCTCCTTCAAACTGTTGCTCAAAATGTGGATTAGTTATTTATTTTAACATAGGTACATGCAGAATACATGCAGGCTATATTATATATTCCTTTTGCGACATCCACGTTCACACGCCGCCGGCGCGGTTGCGAATTATTATTTATATTATTTCCATACCATTATATAAATGCGAAAGTAACTCTGTCTGTCTGTCTGCTACCTTTTCACGACAAAACGACTGATCGGATCCTAATGAAAATTGGCAAGGAGATGTATTTCAACCTAGGGAAGGACATAGGCTATATATTATCACGCTAATTACTTACGGGGGTGAGCAATATGCATTTCGTCTATATTTGTCAACTGTTTGACAACTGACAACCGTCGTAACATGCATTGTAATAGAATAACTATTTTTAATCAAATGTCATTGGAACAAATAGCCCATCGGTGACGGCTACCGCCTTTCGAACAATGAGTTGCAAGTTCAAGCCTCAGTAAAGACATGCAATACATTTTGATTTTGTTTAATGCTGTAAGATTTCCGATAGTAACTTTGGTTTGCACGTTCAAAACCCACACGGTTTTCACTTTTTGTAACAAAGTATTTTGTTTTTTTTTTAAAGCTTTACGATTTCCAGATCATTGTTTAAATACATACTTTTTTAACACTTCAACGACAGTTTGCGAATCACTTATTTCAAATAATAAATCTGTAAATATGGCACTTAAGCTGTTAAAGGATCACACACGGAACCCTTTTTCTCCTATTTCATAAATTTTCGTCTGTCTGTGTGTCTCTAAGTAGGCCTTTTATTATAGCATCATGTGTAAATTATAAAACCAATGTGGTTCGATTCAATGCACAAATTAATATTGTGCATAACTTAGAGAAGGTTTTCATTTTTGTTTCTTTGTAACCGGTGCTCTCCATGAAAAGATATTTTATGACTTTAAAGTTTTTAAGGAGAACTTATCATCATGATCTAAGGATACATGCAGTGACATCTATTAAATCAAAATGGTACTAATGAATAAAAATCACAAGATAGAGAAGAAAATAATAGTCAACATGACCCAAAATGCTTTAAAAATCTGCATAGCCGGTAGAGTATCTGTTCGACCGCTTTCCATGCATATGTTCTAGCAGTTTAACTTCGTGCTCTATAGTTAATGGCGTTGTTCATTTGACTCCATTTTCTGAATCACGGTGTTATGATTTTCCGTGAAAGAATGATCCTGACATTCGCCCGTTTCAGATGTCTCAAGTTTGGTTTTTTGGAAGAGGTTTTCAATCCAACGCCTGTTTTTCTTTATGTATAGGTACCTATATTATGCTTGAGCAATACTTAAATGACGTGATAAAAGTTGTAAGAATCCGCTGGATGTGAGTCGCACAAGACCGGTCAATGTGGCGACACATGTCCAGCATTAGACATCTTTCGGCTGAAATAAGGATGAATGATGACAATTCAAATGGAGTAAGGCAGGTCACCTAGCAGGACGCGGTGATGTCAGGTGGAGTAAAGCTGTGACCAAGTGGCGTTCTAGAAATCGAAACAGAAGTTTTGGTTGTCCAGAGGTGAGATAAGTAGACGATATTGTTGCCATTACGGGGATATCCTGGATGAGATTGGCACACGAGCGTGGAGCTTGGCACAAACAAAGAGAGGCCTGCACCCAGCAGTGGGTGAAGTCAGACTATGGATGATGATGATGATGACTTTTTCCAGAAAAGTCCGATATTCATGATTATTTTTTATTTAAAAGCGTGTATCGCAAAGTTTGTCCCATTTTATATTGAAAATAGTCGTGTTCAAATCAATGTCATGCACTTCTGAGTTTTCAGATTCATGTGCGTATAATCATGGCATGCTGAAACATCGTGAGGAAACCAGCATGCCTGAGAGATATTTGATCGACGGCATGTAAAGCCAAGATTGAGGACTTTGGACGGCATAAAAACTCTGACATCAGGTTAGGCACTAACCACACGATAAAGAAGAAGATCGTGTTGGGGCTTATTTCATAAACCTATTTGACAACTAGACCTGGCTGAAGTTTAACTGTCATCGAAGGTCTAGCGTTGGAGACGTAAGACAGTCACAAGAGGTGCGAAACAGTTTACAGCAGCTATATCGTGTGTCGGCTCATTTCATGCACCTTGATATAAACTTGAGACCTAGCTGGAGTATGAGTATCATCGAAAGTCTAACGATGGACACGAAAGGCAGTCACAAGAGGTCCGCAACACTTCAAATCTGCTCTATTGTGTTTAAGGTTCATTTCGTACACCTTGATGGGAACTTTTAAACCTAGCTGGAGTTTGACTGTCATCGATGGTCTAACGATGGAGATTGAAGGCAGTTGCAATAGATTCTCAACAGCTTACAGCAGCTATATCGTCATTGGGCTCACTTAACGCACCTTCATGAGAACTTTAGTAATAGCTGGAGTATTACTGTCATCGAAGGTCTTATGATGGAGGCTTGGAGACGAAAACATTTGCAAAAGGTTTCCAAGAGTTTACAGCATCTACATCTACGTGTTGTGTTGACCTGCTTGGAGAATGACTAACATCAAAGGTCTGACTTTGAAGGAAGGCAGATGCGACAGGTCCGCAACAGTTTGAAGGAGCTTTAACGTGTAGCGGCTCTTGCCATGCCACTTGATGAGAACTTTCGACCTAGCTGGAGATTGCTGCCTAAGGATAGAAACGTAAGGCAGTCGAAGGAAGAGCCCATAATAATTGGAAAAACAAAAGTATAATAATTTAGCGATTAATGTAAACCTACGCAGATGAAGTTGCACGGGTCAGCTAGTATTCTATAAACACAAACAACCACAACAGAATGACAATTCAATTAATTCCTTAAAAAACCCTATTCTAAATCCGGACAAAGCTTTAAATAATGAAGACGAACACAGTAGCGGGGTGGTAATTCCTAAACGCAATTATACAATGGTCCCAGTTGCAAGGAGGACCGTGTAATTTAACTTGGCGGGCTCACAACGACATTCTGCAGAATCCTGCTTGTTCAGTCACCTACGTAAGCTAACAAATGGCAAGGAGAATAGCGTTATAAATAATTTGGGAGCGGAAATATATCGTAAAATGGTATAATTTTTGGTAAGGTATATGTTTTTTTACATTCGTTTTTATTTAGTGTTGAACGTAGATTGGTGTGTGATGTAAACTGGTTCCTGTTTTTATTAACAGACCTAAATTGATTCCTACAAATCCTACATGCAACTACCGCGTTAGATTTTCAATTCCAATTAGTAAAGACGGGTATTAGTAACTCTTCAGATAGTTAAGTCAAATAAAAAATTATAAAGTTACTCAACACTTGTAAAAAAAATACAACCAAGAATGGATTTATCGAAAGTTATTAAACAGTATCCCCCCTCCTCCGATTGTTACACACGGGACATCTTATTTTGTTTCAAGTATTTTTTCCCGACTTTCCGTGTGCGGAGTGATAGACAGATCGAAAGCAGCCCATTTATAACTGAATAATAGAAGCCTTCGAACACGTTTTTCTTAGTACTTCGTTTTAGTTTTAAAATATTTCAATAGGCAGTGTACGTTATCGTGACATCCTAACTATAAAACCCAACTACTGACATAGTTAGCCTGGATAGTGCGTGGGTGAGTGCAATTTGTGACACCCATGCCCTTTACACTTAACCTATAATGTCAAATGGCTGCGGGCACCCTCGACACGTGTTTACACCACTAATTTGCTCCATGTTGCACATGTTTGTGTCACCTATGTAAATGAATGTTATTACGCGTCTATAAAAATAAAACGTAATTGCTGCTACAATAAAGGTTCACTTGAGAACGGCTCGACCGATATGGTGGTTTCTCTTCTGTTTGTAACAAGATTTGTGTGAAAGAAAACTTTTGGAAAAAAAAAAATTGCGAAATTTTTTACAAAATTTATAAATGATCACAAATGTAAAGTCGGGGTGGGGCGCTGCCGTTGGTGATAAATAAAACAGATGTGACATGATACAAAGTAAAGCTTACCTAAAACATATAAAGACAACACATTATTTTCTTGAAATCATATCAGCATTATCTTTTGAAACTCGACTACTGAGATTTTCCCAGAGGGGTTTATATTTATATTGTCTTGCTACATCTCGGAGAATATAAATCCACATCGCGTTCCTCAGTGTGATATCACATTGGCGACAAAAGCTTTGTCGCCTAACTAAGACAATGTATTAAATTGTGCAAGCCATATTTACATACACAAAACAACTAAATTCCCAAAGCTACCCTGTTCAGTATACACCGTGCACAAGGTAAACGTCTGCTGCAAGTTTAAACAAGCAACGGTGACAAATAGTTCCCGTTGTGATCCCTGCTGAATTTTTATAAGCAAGTGCCAGGTGGTCTTACTTGAGAGCATAAGGCTCGCAAGACATTGCTTGAATCGGAAATCTAATCCATTAGAGTACAATAAAACTTAGAATTTTATTTACGAGGAAACTGTAGAAAAGTATGTGTTCTGGAAAACTTTTATGACGTACCAGTGACTGAATTACACCTCCACGATCCCTGTAGGTACAATTGCGTGCATGGACATTGATTTGCGTGTGTTATAATGCACGCTACGATTTCATGCACCACCAATCAAAGTCGTTTAAGGACATTGCACAATGTTGCTTAGTTTGATTTACAGAATGCGTAGATGATGTGATGTGAGATGATGTGATGTGCAATGATGTGATGTGAGATGATGTGATGTGCAATGATGTGATGTGAGATGATGTGATGTGAGATGATGTGATGTGAGATGATGTGATGTGAGATGATGTGATGTGCAATGATGTGATGTGACATAATGTGATGTGAGATGATCTGAAGATTGCTATAACGTTAAGCGTAAATGATCACATTTACATAACGTCTCGCTTGTTATAAGGTTAGGCAGACAGCTTTATGTATGTTTAAGTTATTGGGTATTTCTATCAAACGAATGAATTTCTTAGTTGAGTTGTGCTCGGTTGGTGGAAATATGCTCGCCTCCTATTACATGGGACTTAAACACAACTTAAAGCTCTGCCTAACCCTTTACAGATTACAAGTGTGATGTTTTGCGTGCGTCAATGTACGCTTGAGCCAATCTTACACTTCCCAGCTATTCAAATGAGTCTGAGCGGCGTAATTTCAAAGTGCATTGAATTCAAATGTAAGACTTGTTGCGCATTCATTTCATAAATTATACTCCTACCCGGCACAATTAGCAGTCTCGCGTCTTGTTTTCGCATGATTTATCTCGTTATGAATATATTTAGATACGTTTTTGTATAAGCCTGTTATTTTCCATTCTGGTAAGGCCTGAATTCTTGTCGCGCTGACGTCAGCGTCGCAATATTGTGCTATATATAACACAATGTATACTCGTTCGCGACCGATCAAAGAAAAGTTAAAGCTTTGAGCAATGGTGAAGACCCGATGGTAATGGTCTTTACCATATAGAAATATAATAAACAGGAGAAGTAGCAAGGGGGCGTGTCGGTATCCGCGCGACAGGCACAATACTCCTCTCTACCCTGACCTCTTGTGCCAGTAATAAGCAAATCGCTATACTATTTTGATATAGATACATTGCTCCTCAACCACTACCTAAGTTTGTTGCTAAGTGACTGGAAAGCAATGTAAAAATCAGCAAACGATAGTTCAATTAGCACATGCGTCACGTGGTGCGGCCGCTACCTCTTACGACGAGTTAGTGATGTGGTTGTGTACCCATGTTTTTATGTGGGTAAGTTGTACGGTGCTTGGTAAATACACGATGTGTTTGATGGCATAAGGTTTATAATTGATTGTGTACTACGTTCTGATTTAAGAAATGCGGGAGTGTGCGCGACTGCGTATCTATTGCTTTTACTGAACTGCATGTGTAGTAGTTGCCGTGTGGTAGGGACAAAGAGAGGAGACACAGGGCTCCGATACATTTTCGTCTAACGGGCATATCTCCTTCTTTATTATATCTATGGTCTTTACCATTTTGAGGAGCTCGTGGCTAAATAATAACAGCCGCTCGGGCTGATCTTTAGGTTAAGCTGTGCTTGCCTAGGTTGGTCTGTGGATGGGTGACCACCCTTACATACCGAGTTTCCTCCGTGCCTCGGAAAGCACGTTAAGCTGTTGGTCCCGGCTGTCATTTGTCCATCTTTGGCAGTCGTTACTGGTAGTCAGTGGCCCAAAGAGTCTGACAACCAGTCTTAGCAAGGGGTATCGTATTTCCCAGTATTAACTGGGTTGTGGAGGTCAGATAGGCAGTCGCTTCATGTAAAATACTGATATTCAGCTGCATCCGGTAAGACTGGAAGCCGACCCCAACGTAGTTGGGAAAAGGCTAGGCAGATGATGATGGTCTTTACCATTTGTGTGATAGAAGTATGTGTTGTTAGTAATGACCGAACGCATCTACTCTTTTGTCAGTCAAAGTCCCAAATCGAAAGAAGTAGATCGTGAGAGAGATATTTTTGCACTGAAATCTCATGAAACAAAAGACATACGATTTGGAATGTAAGTTAAATCAACCACAACTTTACAAAGACGTTATTGGCTTTTGTATTGGCTATCAAGATATGGAGACTGTTTCAACTTAGAGTGATAGGGACACAGTTGACAATAAATAAATAAATCATTTATCTCAGATTTATCATAAGATTACATCCATATTTGTTGGTACGTTTACGAGCTTACAAAATAGTGTAAGTAATACATTTTGTAAAGATTAAGTGACAGGACACCGTGGATTTTCCGATGATGGTGGACAATGATGGTGGCAATTTATTAAAATTATTTCTAAAACAGTACTTGCTATATGCCACACATGTGAATCCGGATCAAATTATGATAATGGTGCTAAGTACCAATGCAGCAAATTCTTGACCTGACCCTGTGAGCACAGTTAATCGCTTATCCGTAACCTTTTCAAATGACTGAGGAATGCGACCTCTACCGCATACTAAAGACACGCGAGGTATTTGTATGTTATGTACCTACGCATGTGGTTATAGTGGGGGACATTTTCTCTCGCGCAAACTATTAAATTTAGAAAAAAAATAGATTAGAAACCTCAATATCATTTTTGCAGACCTATCCATAGATACCCCACACGTTTGGTATAGATGTAAAAAAAAAATTAGTTTCAGTTCCAAGTATGGGGAACTCCCAAAATTGATTGTTTTTTCTATTTTTATGTGAAAATCTTAATGCGGTTCACAGAATGCATCTACTTACCAAGTTTAAACAGCATAGCTTGTACAGTTTCAGAATTCATCCAAATCGGTTCACCGATTTGGATGATTCTTTTTTTGTTGGAAAGCTGGTGCTTCCTGTATGGTCCCATTTTAATTTTCAGACCTCATCCAACGCTTCCCGCGTTGGATGAGGTCTATGATGAAATGAGCGTGCCCAGAAGATACCTGTTCACTCTCGCTTAGAAGGGATTGAAAATGGTTAGTAAAAAAATAAAAAAATACGTTAAAAGTAATTTTACCCCGTAGGTAATCCACTTTTGAAAGAAACAGCTGTTTTTTTTATTACCGGGGTACTGAATGATGAACTGAATGAATCATTCCACCCTGTATTGTAAAACGAAACAGAAATTAATTCCAAAAGAGCCTACCCCTAGTTTTAATTGGTTTAGGTGTTTGTCTTAAACTAATTCTGTTGCTAGATTGCCTAGATAGATTAGTTAGCCAAGTTGTCTAGTAATCAATTTTGCGAGGCAATCGTAATCTAGAAGTTCCTAATTATTGTGTGTTTTGGCGAGGTTTATTTTATTATTACTAATCGATTCATCGTTCTTTAGGTACTTATACAAAATTCTACTGAAAATGTTACGACCTAACAGACAGCAAAAGTTCGATTATAAATTGTGAAAATACCTATAAATTAGTACTTGAACAAAACTGCAGCATTCGTTTACATGTATGCAGATAAGTATGAAAATTGATTACTGAATTGGTATTGATACGCCTTAAGTAATATAGATACTTAACTCAGACAACAAAAAGCCTACATTCCTCCACTAACGATGCATTTCAGGTCATCGAAATTCGAACACACGTATTCGTTCTGGCTGAAAGCTTGCACTCATACCTGTCCGGCGAAGCAGTAAAAGCCATCTGCGACTAACTGCATTGTCCGATTGAACAAAAATAAAGACAAACAACCCGATCGTGTTGGCCTTCGCAACGCGAGCGAGAGTGATGAGCTGCACTGGGCAATTTATTGCTCTCAGGTTGAAGAAACCCGTAATTTTTTATGGCATAAAGAGCGCATATTATGGTAACTACTCGTTAGTAACTAAAGATTCAAGAGTTAAGCGCTAATTGAGACGTTATGGCTTTCCGGAGGTCTTCAAGAAGAAATATCAACAGCACTTCAGATTGCCTATAAATCTGGGTCCTATTTTTTCCCAAACTAAAATTCCACCAATCTTCTTCTGCCTAGGATTACAAATCATGGCTTTAAGAATATGCCACTTCGTTCGGTCTTTACCAGTTGAACAGAAATGCTGCACATGCATTTTCGGTTTGAGGAGAGTGGGAAAAAGAAATCCTTCTGCCTGAATAGGAATAACATAGACTAAAAGAACCTATGTAAATACGGCTCCAGCTCATCTCGTAACTTTCCCATTTCGATAAGTAAACAAAAGACGTGCGAAACATGAAAAAGTGTGCCAACTCGTAACTATTTTAATCTTCATACGCTGAATCCCATTTTGTCAACCATAAAGGAGATAGTTTTTTTTGGGCCCACCTGGTCGTTGCATTTATTATTCATAATAACACCAAAAAAAAGTAACCATTTTACTATGGTTTTAAAGGAAATATTACGTAGAAATGAAAACGGAATCTTAAAATCATAATAAATAAGCTATGTTATGATATTTTTTTGCGAGTCAAATCATTCCTGTTGTGGTCAATGTCATTTGACAGCAAATACTTACGTGAATAGGGGCGTTTTTCTGTTTACTAAAAAAAGTACAGTACCTATCCGTTGGAAATCATATGTGCTATATAATTATTATAGAATCAGAAAGAATTTAAAAATAAATATTATTAAACTATGAGCATTTTTAATGCCATTTTTATAGGTTTACACTAAAATCGCATAGGTGGTTTAAACAATCAACGTGGCATGAAACGTTATAAACCCACTTTTTTTGTGATTGACAGACAACTTCATTATTTTGACATTTACTTTTTCTTTTTATTTTGGTTTTCGTAAGTGTTTTTGCAGATTTTTCGCATTTATTCCGGTTAGACAATGCTAAGCTAATTAAACCACTGGAATCTAGAGGTTATAAGGAATAAATCAATGTAAGTTTCATTATTATATGCTAGAATTTATGTGGGAAACTAATCCTCGAACAAAAAAAATTGTCTCCTTTCAACTGTTTTTGTGCAGTACAGTCAGCTCCCAAAGTTACACGGTCACCATCTGTTGAAGTTGCTAAAGTTTCTTAATTCTACCTTTATCATAGGTTTGAGCATTGAATTGCATTTTCAGATTGAGGAGAGTGGATAAAAGAAAACCTGCCTGAATAGGAATAATATAGACTTAAAGAACCTATTTAAATAAATATGGTTTCTTCATTTAAACATACCTTTATCATAGCCTTGAGCATTGCATTGCATTGCATTTTCGGATTGAGGAGAGTGGATAAAAGAAAACCTTCTGCTTGGATAGGATTAACATTGACTAAAAGAACCTACGTAAATAAATATGGTTTCGAAATACACATACCTTTATCATAGCCTTGAGCATTGCGTATCTGGTGAACACGTTCCTCTGGGCCTTGGACTCAGAGTAGCGAGCCATGAGCGTGACAAGCGCCTTCTTCGCCGTGTCATAGTTCTCGTCAAGTCGCACGCGCACTCCTCGCAAACGCTCGTTGGTTTCTATCACCTCCTCTTTCGTCTGCCCGCCTGGTACACGGAAAGATAGGTTAGAATTAGTTTTGGAACATTAAGGTTTAGTCTTTTTCGGGATTTGCTTTACAAATTAAATTATACACGTTATTGTACTTAGTGTACGATGTAGTTAATGTTAATTTTTATGTTTAACGAATAATGTAATCTAACTATAACGTTCCGATCTGGGACACAGTTCTCTTCTCTGAGAAAGAAAGAAGAACCAACTCGTCCTAGTTGATCCACTATTAAACGCGTTATTTATAACAAATATCTACCACCACCGGCAAGAATGTCATCATCATCATCATTTCAGCCGAAAGACGTCCACTGCTGGACATACGGCTCCCCCAAGTGTCGCCACATTGATCGGTCCCTTGCGACTCGCATCCAACGGATTCCCGCAACCTTCACCAGGTCATCGCTCCACCTAGTGGGAGGTCTTCCAACGCATCGTCTTCCGGTTCGCGGTCGCCACTCCAGAACTTTTTGGCCCCATCGGCCATCCGTTCTGCGAGCAATGTGACCTGCCCACTGCCACTTAAGTTTAGCAATTCTTCGGGCTACGTCGGTGACCTTGGTTCTCTTGCGGATGTTTTTATTTCTGATTTGATCAATCAATCAATTAGTTTATTTGTGAAACATAGGTGTTTACATAGGTGTTTACATAATTCGGTGGTGCGCTATGTTTTGTCATAATTAAGACATACAAGTGACCCAGAGACCCGGTAAGTCGGACGAGAAGATATCGCGCAGCTTCCCGAACGCTGCCCAGCCGAGTGGGATTCGATGATTGACCTCTTTCTCGAAGTTAGACCTACCTAACTGGACCGTTTGTCCTAGGTATACATAATCGTCTACAATTTCTAGTGCCGAGTCTCCGATCTTGATAGGAATGGGTGTGACATGGGCATTCAACGTGACCTTCGTCTTGTCCATGTTCATTTTTAGACCCACCCTTGCAGGCAAGAATGTAATGATAGCCAATTCGTAGCGAATACCAAGCATCCTTCATTCATTAAAATTCTTTGATGTTTTAATTCAATTAGACGGCCTTCGGCATTCCTTAACAGTATATTTGATCTTAATTTATTTGATTAGTGAACTGATCTAGTTAATCTAATTAACATTGTTAGAGCGAAGTGCAAGCTTAGCACTTAACATGAATAAACCAGAGGAATTAAGAAAAACGAGAAACTAACAGGCAGATTTCATAATCAGCGGTGCTGCCAAAATTCTGTGAAATGGGCTCTTATATTTAATGAGGGACATAAATATGATTTCAAAGAATTTTTTGGTGGATTTAACTTAGCTAAGGAAAAGCCTTCTGAATCCCAGAATTGTGTTCATAGCTGTTGTACAAAGAATTCGTGTTTTGAAACAAACTTTGTTTTATCAAAATTCAAAACATTTTGATCCGAACACAGTTGTAAATTGTTAATTACATTTGCACGCAGTATTCTAATGCAGTCATGCGATTCCTGCTTTTAATTGATAAATATGTTGAACCGTTATCATAAATGAATGAAACAAACATATTTGAAGAGATTAATATTTAACGAATCTGCAAATAACGTTAAAATTAATTGTTAGTTCCATCATTCCATTCAAATATATAATACATTGTCGGTTTGTTGTTATGTACCCAGTAATAGAATTTTATTGTTACCACTAAAACCTGTTAATATTAAAATGGAATCCGTGAATTCATTTTATGAATACTAAGTCTAATTACAGCAGTCTAATTTCACATTTGTATGTATTATTTTAACTATATACATTAGAAACACATACTTTATTATAAAACTTAAGAAGACGGGTAATATTTATCGCGAATTTACCTTTCATTTAATCCCGACGTTACTCCAATACTTCAGTCTCCCCGCGACCACGGCTGGTGCAATCCAGTCGAAACGTCGGGATTAAATTAAAGGTAAATTCGCGATAAATACCCGTCTTCTTAAGTTTTATAATGTGTTCTGATCGTGAAAGTTTAAAAAAGACACATACTTTATTGTTTTGTTCTAGATAATAGCCACAATTCGTACTACTTGTACCTCCATCAAATGTTTTACAAGTGACAAATGGCCACCATAACAAATGAGGTACGTCCTAGCAGGTCGTGGCTACTGGCTACACAAATCAATGACGGGGTCGGCTTGCCAGCCTCTTAACATTCCGCCCGGCTACGAGACTAATCTTCTCCTACCCGCCTTTGGTTCCGCGTCCAGTGGAACTACCCTCCATATTCATAAACGTCTTACTTTGATGGTGTTAGGCTACCAGACTGGCATGAAAATTACAAGGTATGTAGAAATATTTTTTTTTAAACTCATTTTCCATTTCAATTTTACTTTGGCATACTCGTCGATATCGGCACATTTGCCATTCAAAAAATACATAGGAGAATAGGCTAGTTTCCACCATCAATAAATTGCAAATCTATTTAGTCCGTCAGTTAGAGTATTGGAAAAGAATGGACACGTATTTTTTGTTTTTGTAAATCAACGAATATTGACAAAGATAAAACTGCATCAAAACTCGGGAGTGGGGGCTCGTGACGTCAGAACTCACTAAGAATGATACCAAACAGTGACAAAAGCGTCGCATCTTCGTCAATTTTGGTTTATGTGACAAAAGAAAAAATACGGGTCAAATATTTTTTGATAATCTAAGTGACGGATTAATTAGATTTCTTCAGTTAACAAGCCCATATGAATATACTTTGCTTTATATCAAAGTCTAGCAGTTGCATGAGTAATGATGACCTTTATTATGGATTTGTTAATTTTTCCGTAACAAAACAATCCATAAGTAAGTCATATTATATTGTCAAATAATTTTGTAAAGAGTGAGTATTTTCAACAAAACATTATTTTATATAAATATTCCTTTTATGATTTTGTGGTTGTACAACCACTGCAATCATAATTACACAAAAGAATGACTTGATTGATTGATATCAAACAAATAAAGCTATTGAAGATATTGAATAAAACGTAAAGTACTCACTAGAAGTGCCTTCATCCTTGACATCTTGTACGATACGACGGACGCTCTGCGTGAACTTGCCCACTAAATTCGTACTCGCTGAAACAAAGAGAAATATTCACATTAAGTAACAAAAACAAAACACCGAAGTTTCGAGAGAAAAGACTTGACAACTTTGAAGGCGTCAAAGCTACGACAAAGGACGAGAAAGTATCCGGAAAAATTCTTTAGAATTATCAAAATAATCTTTGAGACGGCGCGCGGCGCTTGGTGACATAAAAGTTATAAAAGTAGCGAAGTTTGTACCCATTGAAATATCTAGCTTTGCTAGCGATTTCGTTCGCGTTCCCGACGGAAACTATTCAACGGGAACGTTTTACATATGACACAATGATAATGTAGCTTCCCATTAGTGAAAGAATCTTCGGAATCGGATTAGTATTTCTGTAGATTATATCCAAACTTACAAACTTTACTTCTTTCAAAATATTATTGTGCTTTTATAGTATCTGCATACGATAGGATAACTGTGGCCTATATTTTGTAAAATCTCCACATTTAAGCTAGCGGTGGCGTGTCGAATTTGAAACATGTATGTGCACTCAGCTGCAGCAAGTGAGCGGTTCCAACGAACGAACGAACATTGGGAAACAAAAGCCGAACGAACGAACGATGAATAAACCCTACTGGCCAGCTTTATTCTGTGGGCTTCATTCTATATTGGACTAGTGAGTGTGATTGGATTAACCAATCTGGATAGTCTATTACGTGTGAAGCTTTATTACGTATGCGGTATATTATTTTAGGCAATGCAATTTTTTTTTCACGACTACCGTGTATGCGGTCCTATAGGTTCCTGGGTTGTAGCAGTCACAAAGTCTGTATTTCCATCCGGTAGATGAAAATAGGCTCGTTATGACATGGGACTTAAACATACCTGGTGAAATATGGGTGTACTTGTTAGATTGCTTTACTTTACCAATCGGAGATTAAAAGGCGTGATGGTGGCTTAATATTGACTGCATACATAAATCATAGGTACCTATTTTTCTTCAGTATACACATTATAAAACAAAGTCGCGTCCCGGCGCGTCTGTCTGTCCCTATGTATGCTTAGATCTTTAAAACTGCGCAACGGATTTTGATGCGAGTTTTTTTAATAGATAGAGTGATTCAAGAGAAAGGTTTTTGTATATAATTTTACGCGGGCGAAGCCGCGGGCTTCGGATAGTTCATGATAAAATTGAACGGGTTCACCGTTAAATAGGCCACACTGTCAATATTCCATAGCAATAATGACACTAGCTGACAGCATTTGAACCCAGTTTAGATGTGCAGAACCCGTTCAGATTTTTGGTGAGATTGGTGTTTAGTCTATTATTTTTTATAAGCCTTTTTCCAAATAAACGATGGATGGACTGTTTGAAAGATAATCAAAAAAGGAGGTACCTATCTTACAAAATTACGAGTAATTGAGAATTATGGAAGAAGAATACATGCTGAGCCGACCCCAAATAAATTGGGGTAACAGAATGATAATAAGCCGGTTTTTGTCGTATTATAGTAGTTTTATTTTGCTAGTTATAGGTAGATACAATACAGCTTGATAGCGTGATCATAACTTTCCATCTCACCAGGCGAATCATTATAAAACACACGTCATCATTATGATGATTCAACCAATGATTTCAGTTCATACTAATGAGTTTTCCTGACGATTCATTTCGTCACCAGTACTATTAATCGAAGCTTTGCTCTATGGTATTAACCCGTGTTCTTAGTAAGATCATCGCGTAATCCTATACAGAGTAAGACTAAATTATCATAAGTCAACGGGTCATGTTCACTTGTTCAGTTTAGCTGACTAAGAATAATTATAGTCTAATGAGATCACATGCGGAATATCTAAAATCAAGGCTACGTCATTTCATTGTTATGGCTTATATCAATGATTAGATAAAATGCAATTTCGGAAGTCGAAACGGACGGATTTAGCACCTAACTCAACTAAACTCAAAGCATTGGAAACAAACAATGAACTTGACCTCAAATGTACGCCGAAATGCCATACTTAAAAAATGTGGTTATTTTGAAATCAGAACTCATTAAATGTCAATAAAACGGGACACAACTTTATAAAATAATAAATCTCTTGCTTGACACTGAATCTATGACATGCGGGTATTAAGCTGTGAGCAATATTGCGTCTACTACCCCACTATGTTTCATAGAAATCCTGGGAATTGAAAAACTTTGACGTACATTGTTATAGGAAACACTGTGCGAACTTAAGATGGATACTCCAAGGTGACCCATGAGTTCATGTAACTCGATTGAATGACTTTTTCATAAAATAGTGATTCAATCTAGTGACATGACCTGGAAGGTTGGATTGGAGATTTTAATGATTATAATTCTGTAGCTCTTAGTCAGTCTTACAGCTGCGAATCATATTTTAATTAACATACAATAACCTAGCACTGGCCTGGGATTTTCACGGGCAATCCTTGTGCATCCACCTTAAGACCTTACAACTGGGTATTGTAAAGTATTGCTTGTCATTTGTTTGAAGGTTACATTACAAACTATCACTAGGACTTTTAAACCAGGTTGCTAATTATTAAATGTTTCTAAAACTGTTATGTAGGTGCGTAGGGGACAAGTAAAACTACTCACGACTGAAACACACACCGATTTAATCCTGCTAGAGGTTTGGGTAGGGAAGCAGCGCACGCTTACATACGCGCTGTCCAAACATACATTTATATAACAAAAACTCAAACATTTAATATAAAAGTTGTACCCACGTGCCTGTTTATGTTTTCAGGAATCATCAGTTCTACGTTTCTGAAACCCCTCCTCATAATATAACGATTTACCTCATAAAAACACTACTTGAAAAGCAATTGAAAAGGATGAAAATAGACTATTTTTCAGAAGGTTTTTTAAATGTTTTTAATGTATTTTACTTTAAACACCTCCACGACCTCCGTACTATTAAATCCATCCATCAGCACAATGTTTTAAGTGCGTCCCATTGAGTCCTACTATACGTGATTTTACACCCAAAAAAAAAGTTTTTTCCCAGCAATACTGTTTGCGTAAAGTTACTTAGTTTGATGTACACAATGCTTGGGTAACGGATACATGAAGAGTCTGTTAACACCCTGTATATTTAATACCTAATTCAAAGTTTCAGCATTTTAGGGACACAAAGTTTCGTTGTTACATTATAAAAGCCGACTACTCAGATATTTATTAAAAAGTGAAAAAGCTTTTAATGCTGTAAACATGACAGCAGCCACTTTATGTCTCGTTGTCTCGTAAGTTTAGTTAGGTTTTGTTTTTGGAACTTTTATTAAAAAGCAATATTTTAGTTGACACACACATTGAAGTCTCTAGACATCCAAGGTCTGGTGTTAATGAGACAACGAATTTAGTGTTCATTAATAAATTAAACTGAACTAAAGTGAGTAGAAATTAGTAACCATTGCCCGAAGCGTTATTATCGTTTAAATATTCAGCATAATGTTCTAGTGCTTCCACTCCAAGTCTGGTATACTGTTGAGAATTCTCCAGACAGTTATGTCAGAGGATAATTATAAACTCCCTACTTTAGTTCCGTACTTCAGTACTTAACTTTGCCACCGTGGAAAGTTAAAATAAGCTGCGACTATTTAAGTTCGTCATAGGCATTGCGTTGGTATTTGCAAGTTAGTAAATTAGTTTTGTTTTTCAGCCGTGACTAGATTTTCGATAAAGTTATAGACGGAGATCCCGTAATCGCCTAAGCCACGTTATTTTATTTGCATGAAAAGTATTTATTTTTTCTTTTTAGTGGTTCACATGCGCTTACCCCTTCACAGCGTACTGGGGTGATGTTATGTTATGAACTGGTGTAAACAATAGACAGACATGAGATTTCAGCAATTCCAGTTCATTTGCTATCATTTATTGAGGAGTTCCGTTGCCTATCTCCGAAGTTCATCATCAGATATTCACCAAATTGAAGTGGGACCACTCTGAGAAATTATTCTTAAGAAAACTAACCAAATCGCTTGATGTGCGCCTATAAAATTTGAAAAGTTCTCTCTATTTCTCCAGGATCCCATCATCAGATCCTGACTTGATGATTATGGTACCACTTGTAAAATATACCCTTCCAAACAAAATAAAATAATCCAGATCGGTCCAGCCATCTTCGAGTAATCGGGGGAACATGCATTAAAAAAAAAATAAAAAAAAAGGTTCCGACGAATTGAGAAGAGAACCTCCTTTTGGAAGTCCGGTAAAAAGACTAAAAAACTGTTGCCCGCAACTTCATTCGCGTGAAAATATTGATGTGTGAGTCTATCTCGCTGGTCGAGTGGTCACAAGCGCGATTACTGAGCATGAAGTCTCGGCTTCGATTCCCGGGACGGTTAAAGTGTTATTGGATTATTTCAATAACACTTTGCCTGCATCATGCTTTAAAGTATGACGTAAGTTAGTAGCTATCTAGCACACCTTTGTAACCTCATAATTATCTGCTAAAGCCACCAGGACCGACTTTTCATAATTGCCAAATTTTCGTAACAGTGTTTTAAAAAAGCCTTTTAAGGTCCATGTTCACCAAAAAGATGACGGACGATTATCTAAAATCAGCTGTTTAAAACACATTTTTGTATGGGAACATGTCACATTGACAGCTGTTTTTAGATAATCAGACTGTTAACCTCTCGGTGAACATGGACCTAAGTTCTGGTTTCAAAACTGAATAATAATCATTTGTCTACTTTTGTTTATCAATGTCAATTGTCTACTCATTATAGCTTTTCGATCATGGAAGATCTAGCTAGACAATAACAAAGGAATGTGAGTATCGTATAACTACTCTTTACGATTTTTATTTTAGTATACCTTCACATTTAAGTATTGACCTTACTATCTAACGTCTAGGTACATAAGTCCAGGGTTAGTACTCATAAAACTGACATAAACACTTTCAGTGTGTGTTTCATATAATTCTGCAAGGTTGCAATAAACTTTAAATGTTATAGTTACGAGGATCTAGGATAGGTTTTCTGTTATTTATCCTTACAGCATTGTGAGCGACGTATTTTTGCCTGTTATACGATTCAAATAAAAAGTCCTTTTACTACTAAAGGACACATTTACCTATTCAATTTGGATATTAGTTGTTTTTGTTTGTTCGCTACGTTATTGGTTATATATGAGGCTAACGCATACACAATGCTTTTAAGGGTTCCATAGTCCTGACAAGGAACCCTTTTAGTTTCGTCATGTCCGTCTGAGCGTCCGTCCGTCCGAGGTTTTGCTCAGAAACTGTTAGTAATAGATCTGTAATTTTGAAGAGGTGCGTGTATATCAATTACATCGACAATATGGTTAAATAAAATTTTGGAAAATATTCTGTTTTAAGGGTAGATCCTCTACATGAGAAGTGGGGATGAATTTTTGTCTATCCCACCGTATGGGGATTATTTCCGAGTGCAGGGCTTACAGGAACCTAACTAATTTTTGTCTATCCCACCGTATGGGGATTATTTCCGAGTGCAGGGCTTACAGGAACCTAACTAATTTTTGTCTATCCCACCGTATGGGGATTATTTCCGAGTGCAGGGCTTACAAGAACCTAACTAATTTTTGTCTATCCCACCGTATGGGGATTATTTCCGAGTGCAGGGCTTACAGGAACCTAACTAATTTTTGTCTATCCCACCGTATGGGGATTATTTCCGAGTGCAGGGCTTACAGGAACCTAACTAATTTTTGTCTATCCCACCGTATGGGGATTATTTCCGAGTGCAGGGCTTACAGGAACCTAACTAATTTTTGTCTATCCCACCGTATGGGGATTATTTCCGAGTGCAGGGCTTACAGGAACCTAACTAATTTTTGTCTATCCCACCGTATGGGGATTATTTCCGAGTGCAGGGCTTACAGGAACCTAACTAATTTTTGTCTATCCCACCGTATGGGGATTATTTCCGAGTGCAGGGCTTACAGGAACCTAACTAATTTTTGTCTATCCCACCGTATGGGGATTATTTCCGAGTGCAGGGCTTACAGGAACCTAACTAATTTTTGTCTATCCCACCGTATGGGGATTATTTCCGAGTGCAGGGCTTACAGGAACCTAACTAATTTTTGTCTATCCCACCGTATGGGGATTATTTCCGAGTGCAGGGCTTACAGGAACCTAACTAACCTAACGGGGGGGTGCCCCAAGTCCTGATTATGGGGGCAGAGATACTTCCGTATGTTCAGTTGACAATAATTCGAGAGTTTACAATATCGCTAGAGAGAAACACGTTATATTGTAATATAACGTGTTTGAAAATTTTACGGTGACATATACATTTCTTTGATGAGTTTGGTAGAAACTTATTTGAATAAATCAAGAGCCGGGTAATAAAAAAAATGCGATTTTTAAGAATGATACTGATTGTTCTTGTTCTAAAATGCTATGTGATAATGGTATTTTCGATTGGAACATCGACGTCCATACATAAAATATACGTTCATTATTTTAAGTATGTATTTACAAACAAAAAAGTATATAAATGTGAAAATCAACTATCTGGTGTCCACGACACAAGCCTTGCTTAGTGTGGCACTAGATGGTGCTGTGTGTTTTTTTCCAGCGATATTTATTTATTTATTTATATGCTCGTGCTATATAGGGCTTCAGGTAGTCTGTGTCCTAGACTCCTAATTGTGCGAACGTTAAATACTGATGATGCTTCGTAAGGCATATACTCGTACTATAACACCTCAAGTAAAAACGTTTATTCCCTAACGAATAACACTTACAACAAAATCTGAAGCTACTTCGCTGACCAATTTCAGATTTCCAATACAAGTTACCTAAATCCAATACAATAGATATTAGTCGATGCCCAAACATGTCGCTGATAGCGATGATTTATGACCCGTAACCGAATTGTTGCTAAAGGCACAATACATAGGTATATAGTATGCAGTACATAGCCGTGTATCTATTTGACGGTCAATTGCTTATGATGTGATTAAAATTGGTTCTATAATTGATTTGGGAGTAAAGTACATAGCTGAAAGTCTTGTACAAGTGAATGATTGAATGAACTGATGATTTTGCCATCATTATCATCACTGGCAGTGTTGATTTTATCTCATGCTTCCTCGGTCTGCGTGAGTACTAGTTCTTACCTTCGATCATTTTGAAGATAATTCATCAGGCTGTTGCCAGACCAAAGATGCTAATGGGTCTGCTAACACTGGCATGTGATACGGTATTGTATGATGTGGCTATATGGATGGCTAGTCTTGGTCGACCTCTACTTTTCGCAAGTTATACATGTCTCCTTGCTGCCTTATATATTCAGTTCGTTTCTCTTCAACATAATATTTATTAAAAAGTTTAATGGACATTGGGTTTTGGTCATATTTATTCGAATATTGACCTAACCTAAACCATCCGTGTGGTTAAAAGAATCATGTGTGCACAATCATATACCCAATTTATCGAAGCAATTGACCTTTCAAATAACGATGTGTTTGTAAAATAAACCTTCCATATACAACACGTCACGTTTTTATGGTACAACAAATAAAAAGTATCCGATTTTATTCGGAAATTCTGATTCGGTCGAATGGGATTTCAGGTGGGTTGTGCTACTCGTGAAATACGAGTACAGACCAATTTTGCTATCTGAAAAAATATATTTGTTTTTGTTGCGGTGCCGAAATCTATGAAAGCTCGGCTAATATGTTATACGATGCTATATCGTATGTATCCGATCGTTATAATTTTTGTATAACAAATTAGTTGTTTTCACTTAGGTTTCACTTATCATAAACCGAGATGTTTTGTTCGCCAATCAATTTCTCAATAAGAATACATCAATTTTATACCTTATTCAAACTCAAACGCTAGTCAAACAAACATAAAAGACAATTTGACAAGAATCATCCATCTTATCAAACGAACAGCTTTCTTCACATATCTTTCGGCTTCACAATACGATAGAATAGCCCGCTAAAAAGGTTCAATACCAATACGGTTCCCACGGCTGTAAGGAAAGGCAGCTTAGGCATTTTGTGATACGAATCCGAATGCGAAATTGAATCTTTGAAATCCTTCCGAAGAGCTCCGAGTAAAATACATTACCACAGCCTAATTTAATGTAGTTGTTCAGTAGAATAATCTACTCCAATTAGCCCTCTGTTCTTTGTTAATCTGTGTACTATTGCTAAGTTGAAAATGGAATTGCGTGTTAGATTTAGCAACCACTTGTAGAATTAATTTTCGAGTCTTTGTTTCAGAATTTTTGCTTGGTAAAAAAAGCTTTTTTCTTATCGTTGTAAGGGTATACAATTTTCCGATACAGTGGTTGCTTTATTGGGCAAAAGCGACACCGACTGCACTGAAGTGTAGTCGGTACGATTCCCAGGTCGGGGTTAAGTGTTATTAGGTTTTTTCCATCAGGAATTTCTCAGTATCAGCCACAGAGTCTGGATTTGCGCCCAGTTGATGCCAATAGGCTCGACCCCTAATACATGGGACTTAAGCATAACTGGCGAAATGTGGTTGTTCTACCTCTGGCAAACCCTGCGAGGATTTCAGGCATGATGACATTATGCGAAGGTTTTTTCCATATTCCTCCGTAAGTCCTCTGTATGTTTCGCCTTCTGCGGTTAATTCGGCTAGAAAACTTCAAATTTCAAGTAAATCTAACTATAGCAACATTCAAACTATGAAGCAGAGATCATAAGCGCATGTTCCCTGCACATTACACATGTAAGTATAGACGTAGATTCCTATCCCACATGAACTCGTAAGGCGGTGTTCATCATAATTAATAGGATTAACTTGTTCCTTCCACCACGCTGGCTCGCATTGCATTTCAACGCAATATTCTATTTCACAGAGATGTTCTTGTTTGCTGACGATCTGAGCTTGTATTGTGCTCTTGAGGGCTGTATGAGTATGTCTTTGTTAATTTATTGGTATATTTCTTGAAATTCAATCATTTGGAAAGATCGTCTATTGTTCTGCAATTTTTGTTGTTTTATGAAAATGTAGTTCGGTAAAGTCATACTTGTGACTTCCAATATAGAGACGCTAGGGAATGGGCAATTACAGTACTTTCACAATTTTTATGTCTTGTGACTGGGACTGTATGCTCTGATTTCGATTTAATTTGAGGGTGCGTGAGTCATGTTGTTTGTTAAAAAATATAATGATGTGTGTTCATGGTTTTGGAAATTAATTTGTTGATGTGTTTTCCTACGGGGACCCAGAGGGTTTTTAAGTAAGCAATATGCAGGGTGAAGACCCGTGTAAGTCAGGTATTTATAAACTTTCACTTTCAGATTTACGTTTGTATAATAATGCAAGAAATTAAAATAGTATAGAACTCAATCATTAAAAAAAATATTGTCCTACGATATTTGCATCAGTACGAAATAGTTTGGTTAGTGTACGATTCGAAAGCAAACGCCAAGAAGAGGTCGATGCGAACTCGTAAGAAGACGATGTTTGCACAAGCGAGCCAGGAAATGGAATTTCTAACGGCTACAGATGGAGACCGGGAGCTTTGCAAGGTTGGTTAAGTAAAGTTGAGATAACATTTAAAGGGGCCTTTAAGTCAACTGGCAAAGTAGTAAGCAAGTTGACTGCCGATGACATGTTTGATATATTTGACGAAGATATTTCGACTGTGACAGCCCATTACATATTTTAATGCAAGCACAAATGAATAAATATCACTGGACACTAAACACAGTCATCTAGTGCCACACTGAGCAATCTCGAAATTTCTCACAAAATTGTTCAAACATCCAACTTTTTGTAAAATACAATGTGCAACGACTGTATTAAGAGAAGTTACAATGAACTTTATTAACAATTAACCAAAATCATTATGAAACTTCACAAGGAGCTTGGTAAATAACAATGAATTATAAAAGAACTTAGTATATGGCAATGAAAATTCATTCAACAAAAGTTTTGGGGTGGTATGGTTCGCAACACAAATGCCGGAACGGTGCAACTCCATTTAAATCTGTCGAGATCCTCGCAGAATTTTGGTCCAGCGTTTAAAACAAGCCGTTTCTGATGAAAATTAATTACCACTTTCCCGGATTCTAAGGCGCTACCAATTTAATCAAGTTATTGGTACTCTCGGGTTTCATCGAAATCATTAAACGATTTTTTATGAGGAAAACTAAGGAAACTGGTTCATTTGTAGACATCATGAAGGAATAGGTAATCATTTTACATTCTACAGAATTGTTGTCTATGTAAACGGGGTGTAAACAGACTCTTCACAAAGCCGTCAACCAAGCATTCTGTAAGTACGAAAAAAATATTGCTGGGAAACGACTTTTTTTTGGGGAGCAAAATCATGTTTTGCGGTAGAACTCAATGAAACGCACTCAAAACGTTGTTCTGGTGGATGAATTGAATATTAAAAACTATTCAACTGGTCGTGAGAAAAAGAACTTGTCAAATAGTTGGAACTTTGACCCCCAATAGCTCCGAAACTAGATGGTTCCAAGGTATGGTGTAGAACAAAAAATTATCGTAATGACGGGGCGAAGAAGTGACTTTCGGCTTCCTTAAAAAGTTTTTTACACCCTTTATTATACAGTTATATGTATACACATATCACATACATGTATGTATATCATAAATGTTAATTAGAGAGAGTCAACCTCATAGTAATTTATCATTGTTCATTATTTGTTTAGCGTGTCCTTGTTCTCACCCTTGTTAACTTTTGTGCTCGACTAATTTATATGACGTGATATCCTTCTTAATTACAAGGAGGGTAGCGTTTTTCTACGAAAATGTCTAAAGGAATGAAGCTTTATTTATTTTTAACTAACTGTTGCCCGTGACTTCGTTCGCGTGGAAATGTTAATGTGGATGTGTGAGAGGAGTAGAAAGTTTCTTAGTGACAAATTACATCATGATCCGTTCAGTCGTTTTATAGCATAATTTCGTAACAAACGTCCATGCATTTAGAGTACTAAGTAAGATGGTTAATGAAAAAGTACTTATTACATGATTTTAGATTAAGTATCACAATACCACAGAGCTTATAGTTGGTAGTGCTTAAAGATAGGCGGTACCTACAACTAAAAGTGGCCCCAAAAAGTGCGCTAACTTGACAGCTCCCGCATTAATATTAACTTGTTTAAAATAAACAAGAACAAACTACTATGGTTTTTTGTTTTGGTTAAACTAAAAAATGCTTTTCCTGGGTTGAAAACTCCTACAGCAAAATGATCAAGCTCCTAATGCGTATGCCAGTTTAAAATTATTATAATGCTACCAAAAGAGAAAACCCAAGAAGAATACATTTCCAAGTATAGTGAAAATTTATGAGTAATTCCATTAAAATATACCCCAAAATAACATTTCTCAGTCGCAATTACCACTTCTGGGTATATTACAAAAGATTCATTTTGCATTTTCAGCTATACAGTCGGGTTGCTAATCCCTGTTTTATATTTCACGCGTTTGTTTTTATATTTTTCATTTTCATTACTCAGGGAGGTCATGGCTTGGTGAGTGGTGACAGACGGTTTACGATGCTGTTTACTGCGACCACATAATAAGAGATTCGTGTCGTAATCTTCACGAATTAAATACATAAAGAATTAACAACATATTTTTCAACACACTTGCTCATAAAGTGGCTCTAATTTCACCGCAATTAGGCACATAATGACACCTGTAATCAAACTGTGACTTTTTCATTGCTATTATTCACAAGTGAGTTATAGGGTTTTTTTTTATTTTATTGGTTGAATTGCTTTGTTCTTAAAAAAGTTTCGATACAAAAAAGATCGCGTTCAATAGTACAAATAAATTAATGTACCTATTGCTTGCTCATTTCATGCAACTTCGTATCTACATAGATAATTTCAACTTATAAGTTTCTAAAAAATAAAACTTTCACTCAAATGTAACTTTTGTTATCTCTGTAAGTATTAAATAAAACTTTGAATTCCCCATTTTGTACGTGGATAAAACGCTATCCGCGAAAAGCCAAAAAAAAGAAACCTCATTCTTTTAGTCTATGGCCGATCGCCATTGTTAGATGCGCGCGCATAGGAAAACGGATTAATTATTCCCGCCATTGCGAAAAAAAATTCACAACTCGTTTTCACTGTTGAAATTATAGTTATTTATTAATTCAAATGTCTACAAGTACTAGTTATGAAGAAAATGATTTATTTTGTACACCGCCCGATATACGATGTGCGGCCCTTAACGTTATCGAAAGTTTACTACCTGAAAACTCCAAGGACAAATATCTATTTTAGTGTTATTTTATTCTCAAGTGTGTTGAAAAACGTCGTATGATACACGTGTGTGTTGATGATTACCGTCCTCGGCTCTCTTAAGACCCTCGCCTAACGGCTCGGGTCTCAATAGCGCCTCAGCGGTAATCACCAACATTACACACTTGTACCATAATGTACTATTATGAGAGGAAATAAAAAAGAGTAGGTCGCGCCTTGAAGACTGATATCTGATTTTGGATCTTAAAATAACCGAGCTTGCTATTACTTTGATTGTTGTGGTAACGACCACAACAATCAAACTAATCAAGTCAAGAATAGCTCAATATTCACCACGATTAAGGTGTGGATATAAAACTAAATGATTTTTGGGGTTTTATGCCTTGTGACGGTATCTGTGCTTCGCTTTTTTTTGTTCTTTTTTGGCATTCAAAAGCGCCTACTGGTCTAATTGAAATAACTGCTTTGAGTTTGAGTTTAGTCGAACTCTTATAAATTTTCTCGTCGTATAACTTATTCAGCCTTTAACATATTACTGGCCAGCTCTTTGCGAGTCCACTTACTCCAGTTCGCGATCAGCTCACACAAAGGCCCAGTGCTGGTTGGAGATATCACATGTCTTCGAATTATTGGTTCGAGGACACACCGATTTTCTCTCCATGATTTCCGAAGCCGTTTCAAACGCAGGCATTTTCTAGCTGTATACTTAAATGGATTAAAGCATATTAAAGTGGAAGCTCCTCAAGCTTTGAGACTAGCTTTCCAAGTGCAAATTAAGTTGCGTGGGAAAAGCCTCACGGTCTGCGTTCTGGAAGAACTAATTACAAAGTCTAATTACTTGCCAATGCGAACGACTAGCGCGTAATGTTTTGTAAACTTCGTAGTAGGAACTGTTTTTAAAGGTTTGAATTAAAAGGTTTCTCTGAAAGACACGATTCTCTTCGTTTCGGGTTTGACGTCGCGCGTAACAACCCGACGCCACGTCGGAGTATTTTTGTTTATTTATTGAAATTTATTTTACCGGGCTCAAGAAGATTCTTCATCTACAGGATGTTAATCACCTTATCACGAAGCCGTTAACCAAGCATTCTGTACATCAAACTAAGTAACTTTACGCAAAAGTTATTGCTGGGAAACAACTTATTTTTTGGGGTGGAAAGTCACGTTTTGTGGTAAAATTTTATGTAACGCACTCAAAACATTGTGCGGATGGATGGATTGAATAGTACGGGGGTCGTAGAGATATTAAAGGTAAAACTCGTAAAAGTTGTAATAAAAAAAAAACTTGTCAAAATCTTGCAACTTTGACCCCAAACATCTCCGTAACTAGAAGGTTCCCAGGGATGGTGTAGAACCAAAAAACTATCGGAATGACAAGGAGAACAAGTTCCTTTCGTATTCGTTAAGAGAAAGTTTACACGCTTTATACTTGCGGTAAGTTCCTCAGTCATATGAAATAACAAAAGTTAACTATGGATTCGAACATTCGCTGAAGGTGGATAATGAGATGAGGTTATTTTTAAGCATGAAATCAGTTATATGTTAAAGATAATGACGTATTCCGTATACCGACATGACGGCATTAATTGTCATCATCATCGTTTGAATCACCTGATGCCTACCTGGGAAAAACACCTCCTTCTCATGTCACGACCCCTTCAAGGAAGCTGCTACTAGCACCTGCTCGTGATCGGAAATGATCACATGGAATGTATCACCGGTATAAAGGTTGTAAAAAACGTCTCAACGAAGCCGAAAGGCACCTGTTCTTCCCGTCATTGCGATCATTATTTTGTTCTACACTATATCTGGGAACCTTCTAGTTACGGAGATCAAAGTTCCAACTTGTTGACAAGTATTTTTTTTAATACAGGTTTCTTTTCTAGTTACGGAGATATGGTCGACCGCCCATATCTCCGTAACTAGAAGGTTCCCAGGCATGGTGTAGAACAATAAAATGATCGCAACGATGGGGAGAACAAGTGCCTTTCGGCTTCGTGAAGAGGTGTTTTACAACCTTTATCTGTTATGACTGTCGAAGATAAGATTGACAGCTGGGACAAACGAAGTCGGAGGAAACTTGGTATGTTATAGGTGGCCCATCCATATACCAACCTAAGCAAGCATGGCTTAACCTTAAGATTGATCTGAGCGGCTGTTATTATTTAGCCATTAGCTCCGAGTTACTTTCGTTGATAAGAATTTATAATAATACGACATATTTAGATCTATGCCATTTTAAAATCAATTTGTCAGAAACGAATTTGGAAATAACACCTACTAACCAGTACAACAAGGTTCTACGGCTATATACCTCTAATCTCTATAGTCTATAACTTAGTAAATATGCCATGCCATAGAGTCGGCAACTTCGTTAGCTGGGAAAATATTGGTTCTATACGTCAACCGAGCGTTAATGGGCAGCTATCGTCTTACCAATCTTGATTGTGACCATATTTTTCAGTCGTAGGCGGACTGGTATTGATGTGGCATGATCGAATTCAGTTTTCAGTAATCGAGCTTTGTTAGAAGATGAATTAAGAACTTAGTTTGATTCCATAACGCAATAATTTTGAAAAAGAGGTTCGGTATTCATTTACTTTTGTTTCTAAGTTACTTAGGATTTACAGAATTATTTTAAATTGTTTGAATTTAGAATTTGACGACACGGTTGGCGTAGTGGCTGAGCGATTGACTGCTGCGCTGCGTGTATTGGCTTCGATTCCCACACAGAACAAATATTTGTATGAACGGTAGTTGTTCGGGTTTGTTTATGTGTAAATTTAAGTGCTCCTATGATACTGGAGAAATAAATTGAGTGAGGCAAACTTAAAAAAACATATAATTCGAATTAGTTTAATTTTATAGTCAGTTAATGTTTGTTTTTCCGACAGTAGAGGTACTTTAAATCCGTTACTGGTCCGGGTGACCGTTTCACAGAACCTGAAAGTATCTATAAAAGTAAAAGCCTCGTGACTCCCCTTTTGAAATACGACAGGACAGCCTTTGTTGTGTTGCTCCGTTATAGTTCGTGACTCGTAAATTGAATATCAAAATGGAACAACTCTGTATGGGGTATTCACGTAGTTACGAGTGCCACCTAGCGAGAAATACGTGCTCAGGATTTTAATGTTTCTAAAAAAAGAAGCTTTTGTTTTCCTTTTTTGTTGAAATGGCCAGTGACAAATATTTCTGCTGTGTGATTCTGTAAGACCTCATTCTAAACTTCGAATCTGAATCCGCTGTGAGTTTCTTGAATGGCATTCTAAAACAGCCTTTCCCAAAGTGGGCGATAACGCCCCCTTGTGGGCGCTGCAGGCCTAAAGAGGGGCAGTAAGAGACCCATAAAAAAATGAAGGCGTTGTGTAAAGACTTATAATTTGTAATTACATCTAGGAGGACTCTTTAGACACTGACTGAGCCCTCGACTCTCGACTACAACTTGTGAACATCAACTAATATAAATTAAGAGATTACTCAAACTAACTATTTCTCTTCGTTTAGTTCAGATAATATTATAATTTTAATTAAAGCTAATAGCTAGCTAAGCTAACATAACAGTTGTTTGGCTTTAGCAACTTGTTAGTTGTTACTTATTATTGTTTTTTTTTTAATTAAATTTAAAGATTTTTTAAGGAATTTCAATTTTAATACTAGGTGAAAAAATGGGGGCGCTAAAAATAATTTATTCTCAAAATGGGCAGTAGTCAAAATAAGTTTGGGAATCACTGTTCTAAAAGCTCGGTTTGGTAATTCGAATTTTGCACTAGCGCCACCCTTCCGAGCGTGTCAGCAAGTTGAACTAAATTGACAGATAAAATATGAGATGACGTAAGAAGTGGCATTCTGCAAGGTAATTCCGCCGTCACTTCCCGTGACTAGGTGATGCTTACAGAATGCAAAATCAAGGTAATTTTGAACTTCATGTGATGTGAGATGCGAGTTGATGTTTGAATTTTACAGAATCGACCGGCTGGTCAAACAAAGTAGTAAGAAACTTTTAGCAATCACGAACTGTAAGGAGCTCTCAATAGTTATGCATGGAAACGCAACGTGATTGTATCAAAACTAACTTTTGGGGCACAAAATTTAATCTCGCAATTTCAGAGACACCTAGTACAGCTTGAATTTTGTAGTTGAATGCGAATTGGAGAACTTATTCATACTCTAGCTCTCTTATTCCGCTTTAGGTAGACGTAACTCTTTATTACGATGCACTAATTACGTCAACCGCGCAAATGGGTCTTCTTCAGAAAAGTTTTCGAAGAATAATAAATTTAATGAAACTTTTGAATGAACTTTTGATTAAAACGAAGCCATAAACAAGTTCAAGTTGAAGTTTACGGGATGAACGCCGAAAATAAATTATTATTGTAGTAGGTTTGGTGTTATATTTACATTTGAAGACCTACAAAGTTATTCAGATATTGTTTTAGGAAAATTAACTAAACTATTTACTCGTACTTCTTGCTGTCCAAGCAAGAAGTACGTTCAGCCGAAAAAAGGGGCGACTTAAAGTTTTGAACTATATCATAAATAAAAAGCCAAGGTGGAGGTGATACTAACAAAGTCATCTGTTAAAATCATGAACAACGTGAGACATAAGAAGCTTCCCTATAAAGCACCAACCCGGAATTCTTTGGTAGATGAAATGACATCACAAATGCAAAGACAGCATGATACATACAGTCGACACACCTGTCTCTGACGCGAAGACACCTGAATCACGGGGTGTTTAGCATATTGAACGCCACGTGTAGCAGACGAGCTTCCCATTGTGCATTGTAATGATTCACAAGTATGTCATGGCGGTACTTGGAAAAGCTTAAGATGTTATAGTACACATTTATGAGCAACCCATGTAAGTAATTCTTGTTGGTGTTTGTTTAATAGGTCTTTGGTATCGGCATCGTTTTCATCAAGCGATCGATGTCGTACTTTGGGAATCATTATTAGCGTTCCGTAGCCAAATAGCACAAACGGAACCCTTATGGATTCGTCATGTCTGTCTGTCTGTCCATCCGTACGACACAGCCACTTTTTTCCGAAACTATAAAAACTATGCTGTTGAAACTTTGTAAGTAAGTAGATGTATTCTGTGAACCGCATGAAGATTTTAACACAAAAATATAAAAAAATACAATAAATTTTAGGGGTTCCCGATACTTAGAACGGTAAAAGAAAAAAAAAAACATCCCATATGAGTTTGATGTTTTTTTTGTTACACATTGTGTGAGGTATCTATGGATAGGTCATTTAAAATGATATTGAGGTTTCCACTGTAATTTTTTTTTAAATTAAATAGTTTCAGCGAGAGACACTTCCAAAGTGGTAAAATGTGTCCCCCCCTGTAACTTCTAAAATGAGAGAATGATAACACAAAAAAAATATGATGTACATTACCATGTAAACTTGCACCAAAAATTAGTTTGAACGAGATCTAGTAAGTAGTTTTTTTTAATACGTCATAAATCGTAAACCGCAATTTACCTTTCCTTCAACCAACTCAACTTTTATATTATGTTACTTGCTGCTACGGAACCCTTCATGGGCAAGTTCGACTCGCACTTGGCCGCTTTTTTTTTCAAAATGGTTAGAAAATGTGCTCCATTGACCTCGGTAGGAGATTAATGAATTGGATTACAAGCAATCCAGATACTTTGAGCGGACATAAGAAAGATATTTCCGTATCAATTTTAAAGAAGGTATGGGTAAAGCACGTTGCGCGTTGAGCCGTTGCGCGTTGGTCTGTCTCCTGTAATTTGTAGTTATTAGCCCGAAAGTTTGACACCTGTACTACTCAGTGCTAACTGGGTTGTGGAGGTCAGATAGGCAGTCGCCCCAGTTTAAATACTGGTATTCGGTTGCATCCGTTTAGACAGGAAGCCGACTCAAATATGTGTGAGTGCGGAAAAGGCTCGGCAGATGATGATGTTTCAAGTACGGGAAAAATAAGGTTTCCAGTTAAGGACTAAATAAAACTTGCATTGTCGGATCAGGTACCTAGGAATTAAGTTGTGTGTGTGTCTAAGATTCTCAAGTAATGCTTTTGAGAAACACTATTGTAGCAAATGCTTAGAATTTTGGGTGAATCTCGGTATGCTTAATTAAATAAGTAACACAGAATTTTATTGTGAAAGCTTTCAGAATTTGTGAGAAGGAACCTGACCTTTGTTTGATTGATTTAGTTTTTTTGTCACCGACTTCAGAAGCTTAAGTTATTTTTCACTTTTTTGTTTTTTTTTAAGTCAGTTTTATTTTTTGCAAAAAAGTTTTTATTTTTCACTTTTTAGTGGTTCACATGTGCTTGATATACATGGAAAGTGCATACCGTTACAATTACAACAAGCCCAAACACGACTAGGGTACATTGTGTCATTATGGAATTCCATGACTCTTGGCTTCATCATCAGATCTGATGGTAGAATGGTTCTTATCAAACGCAAATTCTTTACTTGTTGTGGAAAATACCAAAATCACAACACGGTTTCATATAAAATTTCAAGAGTTCCCTCGATTTCGCCAAGACTTGGTGGCTATGGGACCATTTGGAAAGAATAACCTTTCCAACAAAAACAGAATTTTCCAAATCGGTTGGCAAGCGACGGAGTTATGCCCGAAGAAACATAAAAAAAAGTAGAACAATCCGAATTGAGAACCTCCTCCTTTTTTAGAAGTCGGTTAAAATGAAAATACCTATTGCCTACGAGAGTTTATCGGACGTGAGACAAATAAATAATGAGCTATAAAAGTTCAGTAAAAAATATCTAATTTCAAGTAAATTTATTCATAATGAATGTAAAAAACCCTTCACGAAGGTGTTCGCGCCGCTGCATTGGCGCTCTTTTTATTTTAGGTATAGTTTTCATTCTACCCGCTTTTACTTTATATTTTGATTTCCGCTGCTTGGTTTTGTACTGAGGTCAGATAGACGACCGACACCGCCGCCGCGTGGTCGTGTCCGTGCCGCTCCATTTCATGTATCCAGAATCCACAATTTTGGATTAAACCGCTTTGGGGTTGTTTCGTGCCGTGCACAACCCTCACATCGTTATCAACATCAAAGAACCGAGAAGAGCGCATCAAGGTCGCAGCAGCGTTGACACGTGGAGCGAGGCCCTGAACTGGACTGCCCGCCGTGGTGCTAAGGTTAGTCAATTTTCTTTCCTTAGTTGCAAGACCAGCAGCCTTTCTCAATCTTGTGTTCTTTGCCTTTTTTTTCTATTTATCTTATAATAAAACCTATGGAGATACAACCACTAGCCAGCTAGTACCCACCCGCGTGCACATTTTTTGGCCTTCGAGCCGCACCTTAATTTCTTTTCGGCTTTAAAGCCGTTTTCACATTTTTTGTCTATATCCCGCTATTTATTTTTCCGCTTAGTTTTCAAAACTAGTTATTGTTACCACTTAGTTTTAAAACTATATTTTTTCATACCGCTTAGTTACGAAGGTAAGTTACCTGCTGTAATTACCTTCCTACCCGCTATAATTTATCTTTATTATATCTTCGTGTTCCATTTTTAACGGATAAATTGCATTCCTTTTAATAAGTACCTAAACGCATTTATGTTGCTTATGTTGCATTTTGTCGAAAGTTTTAAGTTAATTAACGACGGAGCGTAGGTAAGAACGTGTTATCGCCGGCCGTTCCGAGCGTTCCTTTGTTCTCGAAGTCGTCTATGTTGCAGTCAGTAACGTTGTTTCGGGTATTTTATAACTTGATATTTTTAACAAAATCTCGTCATGGCACCGGGTTCTAAGGAAGAAGAGAAGCATAATTTAACCATTAAAAGGCTGATGGGGAAACGCGAGGAAGTTTATGCTAGGCTTCAGAGAATTTATGACTCAAGTAATGAAATGATTACGGACCCTAGTGATAGGAAGGTGGAGAATTTTCTTTGTAACATGGTCACCATTGATACTATGCGTGACGATTTCATAAAAATTGTCGATGATTTGAATGCGGTGAATTTGATGTTAGATCCGGATTTCATACCTAACTATCAAAGTTTGTCTACATTTGAGGACTTATACTGTCGCTGCAAATATGAAGCCAACAAAATATTTGCTAGCCGTGACAGGCCTAAAGTTGAAAAAACAACTTCATTTTCCAGTAACAATAACAAAAAATCTAACTTGAATCTGCCAAAATTAGAGTTAGTGAGCTTTTCCGGTTCACCCGCAAATTGGTCGACTTTTTACGAAACGTTTAAGACTACTATACACGAGAATATTGATCTTACTAATAACGAACGTATTCAATATTTGATGGGTCAGTTATCGGGCCGGGCACTTGCTACTGTGTCGGGAATTACACCGAACGCTGACAATTATACTTTGATATGGACCACGCTGGTCAAGAAATATGAAGATAAACGTTATTTGGCTACCGCGTATTTGGATCAAATGAATGAATTCAAATCTTTTTCCGTTGCTAACACTAAGAATTTAGACTCGTTTTTAGAACATTTTGCGTCTGCCGTGTCGAGTCTAAAAACATTAAAACTTAGCAAATTGTCCGATTTTATTCTTCTTTATCTCGCTTTAAAGAAAATAGACCCGGAGACCGCTCGCGCTTTTGAAATGTTTAAGCGAGAGACTGCTTTGCCTAGCTACGAGGACTTGATCACATTTCTGCGTGAACAATCGAAAATATTAGACCGCACTTCGGCAAACGTTACGACGACGAAGCGCGCCGGTACCGACATTAACAAAAATGTTCATAAGTCTACCCACTCTTTTGTAGGTACAAGCGCGCCGTTGCAGATAAAAGATAAAAATAAATCTTGTCCGTTTTGCGATTTGGCAAATCATTTCAACTTGTTTAAATGTTTTAAATTTCAAAAGTTACCGCTCGATGATAAATTTAATTTTGTCAAAACTCGTAATGGATGCACGAACTGCCTCAGTTTGTCCCATAACAACGTCGCTTGTAAATCGGAAGTACGTTGCCGCTATTGTGATTGTAAGCACCACTCGCTGTTATGTAGAAAACAACAGCTGACTCCCCCCGCGCCCGGCGCAGCGCCCGCGCATAGTAGTGTTACTCCGCCGCCGCCGGCATCTACCTCCCAGCAGGTCCATACCACTGCCTTATCAGCCCTGTCGTCGCCTCCTCCGGTGCAAAATAATTACCTTAACCGACGTGATAATAATATTACCTGTCTTTTAGGCACGGTTCAAGTTTTAATACCTGACTCTGCGGGTGTGTTACACAATGCTCGCGCGCTTATTGATTCCGGATCGCAAAACAATTTTATTGCAACGACATGCTTAGCAAAACTTAAATTAACTTTTAATCGAATGACGCGCGCTGTTGTAAAGGGGATCGGTTCGTCGCCTAATCCGATTAAGGGTTCCGTCAGCATTGATTTGTTTTCGAACAATAAAAATATTTTACTCACACTGGACTCTTACGTCATTTATAAAATTACGGATAATTTGCCTTCTGCTCGTATCGAGCCCGCTTCGCTCAGTTATTTAAACCACGTTCAGTTAGCTGACAGTAGTTTCCATTCGCCTGGGGAAATTGACATCCTCATCGGTGCGCCGCAGTTTGCCGAAATTTTACTGTCGGGACGGGTAAACGGTCCACCCGGGTTACCTACCGGTATTGAAACGATTTTTGGTTACATAATCGTAGGAAATTGTCCTATTAGTAATCCGTCTACTGAGTTCATTTCTTTATGCTCGTTTGTACAGAATGAACCTCCGTTATCAAATGTGCTAGAAAGGTTCTGGCAGCTCGAAGAAATAGCGCCCAAGCGCCCACTGAACGCCGCGTCTAAAGAGTGCGAGAAGCAGTTTGTCTCAAGCGTGTCACGTGATGACACAGGACGTTATAGTGTGGCGTTACCTTTTGCGCGCGACCCCTCTGAGCTCGGTGACTCATACAGAACTGCTATGCGTCGTTATCTGTACTTGGAACGTAAGTTAACCGCTACCCCAGAGTTGCGATTGGAATATGACGCGATTATTAAAGAATACCTATCGAAAGGTTATATCTCGTTACTTGATGATGCTGGTTCGCTACATACTGGTTTTTATATACCATATCATGCCGTTGTTAGGCAAGATAAAGTAACTACAAAGGTGCGAATGGTTATGGACGCCAGCGCCAAAACAGATTCGGGTAAATCACTCAATGATTTGTTATATCAGGGTGAGAATTTACAAAACGATTTGTTTTTAATTTTACTTGACTTCCGCTTATATCCTGTGGCTTTTACCAGTGATATACATCAGATGTTTTTACAGATTTTGGTTAACAAAGATCACAGAATGTTCCAAAAATTTTTATACCGCTTTGATCGTTCTTTACCGCTTGATACCTATCAATTTAACCGCGTTTGCTTTGGATTGCGCTGTAGTCCTTTCCTCGCTATGCGAGTTTTAAGACAACTTTGTGACGACGCACGCGCATCTTACCCGCGCGCCGCGGATGTTGTTGTGCATAATTGTTACATGGACGATATTTGTTACTCCGTTCCCACCGTCCAGGACTCCTTGCGGCTCAAGGATGAGCTGTTAGGATTGTTTACGGCCGGGGGCTTTAACCTTATGAAATGGTCCAGTAACTCAACAGAGTTACTCGAATCATTGCCTGATACTCACCGCTATTCTTCCAAAGTAAATTTCGATGAACCTGATCAGAGTCTAAAGGTTCTTGGCCTAGAATGGTCTCCAACCACAGATGTTTTTTCCTTTTCTGTCACTCTTGACAACCGTCCATGTACCAAGCGCAACATCTTATCGGTTATTGCTCGCCAGTTTGATGTTTTAGGTTTGATCGCACCGACTATTCTTTATGCGAAATTAATCTTACAAAAGCTCTTTGTTCTCAAACTGGACTGGGATGACAAACCGCCCCAGAATGTCATGATCCTCTGGGAGAATTACCTTCGCGAGCTGCCCGCATTACGGGACCTAAAGATAAAGCGTCATCTTGAGGTGTTTAGAAATTACATCGTCACTATTATTGCATTTTCCGATGCGAGTGAACGAGCTTACGGAGCCGCCGTATATGTCAAAGTTCAGCAGGATCCCCACTCTCCAGCGGTCGTAAACCTGGTGTGCGCGAAATCTAAAGTCGCTCCTCTCAAAACGATATCGGTTGCCAGACTTGAGCTCTGCGGCATTTTACTTATGTCTAAACTGGTGCAACGAGTTATCAACACTTATAAACCGCGTCACAAAATTGAGAATATAATTTGTTTCACCGACTCAATGGTCGCATTATATTGGATTCATTCAGATCCCCAAACTTTAAAAACATTCGTCGCTACGCGTGTTACAAAAATTTTAGATTGCCTTCCCGCGGAACATTTCTTTCACGTCCCCGGTACCGACAACCCTAGCGACTGCTTATCGCGAGGTTTGTCTCCTAAGCAATTGTTGTCGCACCCGATGTGGTTCAGTGGACCGTTGTGGCTTCAACAAAGCGTCGATACGTGGCCTGTTACGTCTGTCGACACTAGTGCCATCGATGTACGATTGCCGGAAACCAAAGTGGTTTCATTGCCGGTTTTAAGAGATGTAGGTGTAGATCCGCATCCACTTCTTGCACTGTCGCATCGCGTTTCTAAGTGGTCGGTGCTGCTTCATTCCGTTGTCTACGTATACAAGTTGTTAGGTAAACTGCCTCGATCTAAATCGATTACCGCATCAGATATGATTTTTGCTGAAAGGATGTTAATTATCGCGTTACAAGAATGTTACTTTTCTGACGAAATCGCACGGTTAAAAGCAAACAAAAATTGTCGCACCGCGTTAAGACGCCTCTCCCCCTTTATCGATAGTGAGGGCTTATTGAGAGTCGGCGGTCGACTCCGTAACGCTGATTTGACCAATGAACAACGGCATCCGTTGCTGCTTCCGCATAAAGACCGTATCACTGATTTGATCGTGTCGCACTATCATCGCCACAATTGTCATACTGGTCCGGTGGCTCTTATGTCAATATTGCGGCAAAGTTATTGGATACTGTCTTGTCGTAATGTCGTACGTCGTATCGTGCATAAATGCAATTTCTGTTTCCGCGCTAAACCCAAGGCCGTGAATCCTTTCATGGGGGACTTACCCACGTGCCGCGTAACGGAAGCTAAAGCCTTTACACGCACGGCTGTTGATTACGCGGGTCCTATAAGTATCATCCCACAACGTAAACGTGGCGTTCGCTCTATTAAGGCATATCTATGCATTTTCGTGTGCTTAGCCACTCGCGCTGTTCATGCCGAGTTGACTACCGATCTTAGCACGAGTACCTTTCTCTCAGCGTTTAAGCGATTTCTAGCGAGACGGGGTGCTGTACAAACAATGTACTCTGACGCAGGAACTGTCTTCGTCGGTGCGAAGAACGCTCTTTCGGACATCTACGCTTTTGTCAATTCTGATGAGTATCAAACCGCGTTCTCTAACGAGTTGGCCGAGCAAAAAATAACGTGGAAAATCAATCCACCGCGCACTCCGCATTTTGGTGGACATTATGAGATATTCGTTAAGGGCTTCAAAACTCATTTATATAGGACTATAGGTTCTCAATTGCTGACCTACGAAGAGATGTTAACGGTTTTAACACAAATTGAATGCGTTTTGAATTCGCGTCCGCTCACGCCCCTTAGTGAGGATCCGTCAGAGCTAAGCGCATTGACTCCATCGCATTTCCTGATGTCTACGCCGCTAAAGAGTTTACCAGCTTGCGAAGCTACCGGTGATAACACAAATTTAAAAAAACGATACGCTTTGTTGGATCAATTGGTGCAATCGTTCGCAAAACGATGGAAACGTGAATATCTTCACCTTTTGCAATCCAGAGGGAAATGGAACACTCATTCAGATCCTATCAAGATAGGTAGCGTCGTGGTTGTAGTTACTGATAACGTAGGACCTCTATCTTGGCCATTAGGTAAAATTCTTGAAACCTATCCCGGTAAAGATGGGATCAGTAGAGTCGCTCTTATCAAGACGGCGACAGGGATCTATACGAGACCTGCCGTCCGCCTCTGCCCTCTACCTACGCAATAGCGTCTCTTCCGCTCCCCGGCTTATGTTTAGTGTATTTTTTAAAACCGATGGTTTTAAAGCCGGGAGCATGTTCGCGCCGCTGCATTGGCGCTCTTTTTATTTTAGGTATAGTTTTCATTCTACCCGCTTTTACTTTATATTTTGATTTCCGCTGCTTGGTTTTGTACTGAGGTCAGATAGACGACCGACACCGCCGCCGCGTGGTCGTGTCCGTGCCGCTCCATTTCATGTATCCAGAATCCACAATTTTGGATTAAACCGCTTTGGGGTTGTTTCGTGCCGTGCACAACCCTCACATCGTTATCAACATCAAAGAACCGAGAAGAGCGCATCAAGGTCGCAGCAGCGTTGACACGTGGAGCGAGGCCCTGAACTGGACTGCCCGCCGTGGTGCTAAGGTTAGTCAATTTTCTTTCCTTAGTTGCAAGACCAGCAGCCTTTCTCAATCTTGTGTTCTTTGCCTTTTTTTTCTATTTATCTTATAATAAAACCTATGGAGATACAACCACTAGCCAGCTAGTACCCACCCGCGTGCACAAACACGACTAGGGTACATTGTGTCATTATGGAATTCCATGACTCTTGGCTTCATCATCAGATCTGATGGTAGAATGGTTCTTATCAAACGCAAATTCTTTACTTGTTGTGGAAAATACCAAAATCACAACACGGTTTCATATAAAATTTCAAGAGTTCCCTCGATTTCGCCAAGACTTGGTGGCTATGGGACCATTTGGAAAGAATAACCTTTCCAACAAAAACAGAATTTTCCAAATCGGTTGGCAAGTGACGGAGTTATGCCCGAAGAAACATAAAAAAAAGTAGAACAATCCGAATTGAGAACCTCCTCCTTTTTTAGAAGTCGGTTAAAATGAAAATACCTATTGCCTACGAGAGTTTATCGGACGTGAGACAAATAAATAATGAGCTATAAAAGTATGTAGTTCAGTAAAAAATATCTAATTTCAAGTAAATTTATTCATAATGAATGTAAAAAACCCTTCACGAAGGCTTGTTTTCCCCGTCATTGTTTTTTTTTTGCATTGGAGCATACCTGGACCCTGCAGCAAATAATATATGCGCAGAGTTACTTGTTTAATATACTGAATGTTGACTGACGGGGCGTCGTGAAATGGCCGTTTACAACTTGTATAGGTGTGTACACTGTACGTGGCATCGTATTTTATACACAAGTAATTTCATGTAGATACATTATATTTATTTTAACTTAAAAGCCGTTGGTCTCGGTGTTAATTAGAATGTCAAAAACAGTCGCGAGAGTCTGACAACCAGTCTTACCAAGGTTCCATCATATTGCCCAGTACTAGCTGGGTTGTGGAGGTAAGATAGAGAGTCACTCGTTATAAAATATGACAGACTAGCTGACCCACGCAACTTCGTCTGCGTCACATAAGAGAGTAAAAGGAAAGGAAAAAATAATCCCCGTTTTTGCAACATTTTTCATTGCTGCTCCGCTCCTAATAGTTGTAGCGTGATGTTAAATAGCCTAAAGCCTTCCTCGATAAATGGACTAACCAACACAAAGATATTTTTTTTATTCGAGCTGGTAGTTCCTGAGATTAGCGCGTTCAACCAAACAAACAAACAAACAAACTCTTCTGCTTCATAATATTAGTATAGATTATAGTATAGATGATGACTCCATAACAGTCTCGTTGCTTGGTGTGGTACTAGATGGCGCTATGTGTAATGTAAATAAAATTCCGGATTCCCATTTTTCTGAATAAACGTATGTGTTTCATTTACCAGTCCTGTTTTTATCGTTGATTTGTTTATTTACAGGAATTCAGTTTCATTAACGTAAAAATCCTTTAATAATAAATGTTATATAAGTGTTCATTTTTTTCACAGATCGTGTTTCTATTCAGAGTATTGACAAAGGCCTGTGAAATGTTCGACTCTGTTCGAATACTTCAATTTTAAATTGACTTTTAAAGGAGGGTTTAATATGAAAAGTTTTGTTTCAAAATCATTCCCTATGTAAGTATTCTAAGTACCTACTCATTTAATTATAAGAACTATATTAGGTATCATTGTAACAAAAGTAGGACTTTAATTTTCCATACCATCATGTAAAGCCTTTCTGAACATTTTACATTACAATTTACATTTTTTGAAATACAGAAACAAAAGATAGGTTCGAAAATGGAATTCACATGAATTCGATTGTTTGGTCCTTATTCGAAATTTAAACAGATCCGTCATTTGTTTTCAGCAGGTTAACTAATTGAATCTGAACATTCAAATCAAAGTAAATCAGTTCTGCTCTGTTACATTGTAGGCGGGCTTACTATTTGACAGTTATGAAATATTTATGTGCTGATATAAGACATCTTGAAATGGGCAAAGCTCGGATTCCTACGTAGGAATAATGACGTAACGTAACGTAATGTAATATCTCACGGAGAAGAGATCTGTGTAAGGAAAGTTATAGGCTGTTTACACTGTGTTTACTATACAGGGTGGAAACGGTAAACGGGGCAGTAAGGGAACTAACTTAAACCATTGCAGCTACATGAAATCGGTCTTAGAAAACTATCCATTATTTTTCGTAAAATTTTGATCCCCATTCACAGATTTAAAAAAAATGTACAGTAATCAAGAAAATTGCCATTTTACACAAAACATTTTTTTGATGCCAATCGATCTTGTTTCTAATACTGATCAAAAAGTTCTTTCAGACCAACCCAGGTTGGAGTACTCAAAAAGTCAGAAATTGCAAAAACTGGGCAATAATATATAATAAAATATCCAAGTAGGAACTTCCGAGTTCACTGACGGTCTACCACTTTTCACCTATTGCCCTGAGTAATAAAGTTGAAAAATGCCGACCGCCTCGGTAGTAAGTAGGTGTTAGACGATCTATACCGGGAACGCAAAAGTTTACGTTTTCTTGAAATAGTGCTTTGTTTACCACATCGATTTATTTGGTTTAAAAGAGGCCGGTACTTTAATATTGATTTTGTGGAAATTACTTTTATTAACATGATTTTGGCACGTGTATCATCTGTTCGACCAGATATTATGGGAAATGACTCATAGAAGAAGCCATCATTTTCTGTGAGCTTATTACTTCGTGCACGTAAACGGGAATACGTTCATAACCTTAAATTTTAACGCATCTTTTCGCATAAAGAAGAAACCACAGAACATCCAAAAAAGTCAAGTAAATTAGAACTTTAACTGTAAACTGTTTTACAATTCAATACAACAATTACGAGGTCGACTATCTTTGTATGGACCTTATGGTTACAACTTAACCATTTTTCTTGCCCGACAGGTCATTGGATGCTTTAAAAGTATGAAGGTTATTCGGTCGTTTTCATAATGAAATTCCCTGAAATATGTTATACTTCTGAAATCTATCAGCAATTTCCTTGCTATAAATTTGGCCTGTCCTTCATAAACACATAATTATACACACACACCTAGTAACATATGTGTTTGCAATATAGGCTACATGCCAGATGGTAATGTAACCATCCATGAACGCGACGGCGCAGCGCAAGTATTTTATCAGTGGGTTTTGGTATGTAATATAAGAGGAAATGTGGGAAAATAGATAGGGAGCGCGGAAATGACAAATTATTACAGTGTTGTCGGTGACGTCGTTATATAAATGTAGTAGGGACTGGCTTGTGAGTGGTGACTTCAGTCTCTGCTATTAAATATTTAGGTACATTTTGAGTGACGCTTCTCTTCTTGTGTGTGTAAAGGAATGTTGAATGATGTCGACCTTTTTTTTTTGGGATGGGTAATCATCAAATGACTTCTCCCACTCTGGGCGGAGCGGGAGGGAGTGTCAGACTCTTACGGACTAAAACCCATCCATGTTCCTTCCTCGCCCTTTATGTTCCGGGGCCGCGGTATCTCTTTCGAACAGGCCCGCAACCCCGGCAGAATGATGTCGACCTAATGTTTGCATGAGGAAACGATAGGTCAACAAAACAAAATATATATCACGACAGGGAATCCCTGGAGAGCAACAGTCCTCGAATATTGGCGCCATTCGCCGCCATACTTAATGTCTTGCAGTAGATAACAATCACATCGCCGAGCGATGTGATTCTTCATTGTTGGTAGATAGGTAGATGGGTAGTTGAAATCACACACCACATTTTACTCAAACTCCAAACGTTTATTTCTAAGAAACCATTTAGGTACAGGCACAATAAACATTCTGAGTCAAGCAGCCCGTTCGCATATTGTTAATAAGGAGAAGAACGGACAAAGAAACTCCTTACACTCTTTTCAACCAATATTACATTTCTCATTTACACAAGCTTGTAATGTTCACTTCAAAAGCCATTACTATTTTCTTAATAATTCAATTGTTTTACTCAACGAGACACTGTGTCTTCAACGCGTCTCTCTAGAGTGACCGGAAGTTACTCACTCACTCAGTACAGTAATTCATTACATCGTAAGGTCATTAAAACTTACAAACAATATCAGAATACTTCACACTTAATTATTCTAATAATTAAACAATACTAATATTCACAAATGCAAAAGTGTTATTAAGTTTAAGCTTAATTACTAGCTCAATTCCTTTTTACACTTGTTATTAAACCATTTCCGACTAAACGGAAGCTAGGTCAAATTAATACAAATAATAAGTCCTCCGCTAATAGATTGCTTTGTAAATAATCCTATTACTTATTTTGGTTTGTAGCTAGTTTCAGTAAAACTGATTTAGTTATAGTTTAGAATTATAAATTGACTTATTGACCATTAAAATTGTACTTAGCGCGTTTGTATGGCGACATCCACCACATGTGGAGTGTTGCCATACAATCAAAGAAACCGTAGTCCACGAACGAGCTATGATAAATTGGTAGAATCCCAATAGTTATAAAATATTAGCTATCTTAATTTTAACTGTAGTTCTAGCTAAACTTGTTTAATTAATCTCTTAAATTGTCACTCGAAGATCTATTTAAGTCTTAGTTAATACAAATGCCAATAGATGGCGCTTAACCCTTCTGTCAATCGAATAATGATTTTTGTAAATAATTGTTAATGCCAACTGCTAAAGCAGAGATGGCAGGTTCATCAATATTATCATGGAATAGTTTACGAGTGTTATTAATTAGATTAAATCTTAGCAGATTGAGACTCCTGCGGCGACACGGCCATTCTGATCGGCGGTGCGCGCTCTGCACCTGCCGTCGCCATCACTATGTGGAGATTCGTAGTTGTTATCTGAAATAGTGGAGATAAATTTTGTCGGCAGATTATTGTTGCTTTTATTTTTGTTATCCTACAATGTTCATTGAATTGTAGGATTTGGTAACAGAAAGTTCCAGTCAAGTTCAGTCAAAGCTTGTAATAGATCTGACATCTATTCAATTTTCCGATTTTAAATAAAAATAAATGTGTTTAATGTCTTCACCTAGAAGCATACACACAGTCGCAGAGTTAGATCTGCTTGAAATTATTTTTTAATCTTTTAGTAGTGCTTAGCTTAGATTCAAGCTGCTATAAGCTATTTGTCAAAATCAAAATCAAAGTATTTATTTCAAGTTGACCAATTACAGGCACTTTTGATTATTCAAAACAAAGATGAAAATTAAATGTAGCTACAGTCCCAGTCACAAGACATAAAAACTGTGAAAGTATTGTAGTTGCCCATTCCCTAGCGTAGATCTCTATGGAGAAGAATGGGCAAGAAACTCCATGGACACTCTTTTAAATCAAATTATTGTTACAAAATCTTGGTTACATCATTCATGTTGAGATGGTAAATTATGTGAGAACAATGTAGCATGTGCATGTTAAAAGTGTCCATAGTAAAAACAAAATAATTCTTTCAAATAAGCCATGGCATCTTAGAGATGACCAGTTACAACTGACAGCGCCCGTTCACGAACATGACGCCTGAATTATCCAATTACAAGAATTGAATTGAGTTTATTGACATAGTTTGATCAGCTACTAGTCAAAAAGAATATTGTTGTCAAAATTATCCAACATTGTTAAGGAAGCACTTCTAGTGTAGAGCGCATCTAGCTGCTTTATACCTTTTAGGTTTTCCTATATCTGTGACGTTGCTATGGGTTGTTTTTTTGATCTGCTTGTTTGGACTTCACAAATATATATTTTGGAAATAACATTTTTCACTTATTCTTTAATATGGTAGCAGAGCGTTAACAATTAACATTGTTTAGTTGCAATAGTGGTAAAACTAAAGAGTTATGCAATCGTCCGGTGTAAAAATCGAGATCGGTCGACTCGACGGTATCACTAACTGGCAAACATGGAGATACAAGGTAAAATTACTACTGAAGAGTACTCCAGGTACGCTAGAAGCAATTGAAGGCAAGTTAATTAAGCCGGAAAATCCAGGACAAACGGCTAAAACTGAAGATTTACAAAAGTTTAAGAATGAAATGGATATGTTTCAAAAATGTGACAGTCAAGCACTTCTAATTCTTACTACGAATATGACTGAAGAAACTTTACAAAAGGTAATGCGATGTGAAACGTCATGTGAGATGTGGAAAGAGCTTCATAAGCTTTATGATGGAGCAAAGGAAGACAGGAGTTACGATCTCTGCATGAGGTTCTTCCGCTACCAGAAAAGCGAGGAGCATGATATGGCCACACATATTTCGACTCTCAAAACTGTTTGGTATGACTTGAACAATGAGATTGAAGGAAATGATCTACCAGAAATTTTATTAATATGTAAAATATTGGATACACTTCCTGAGCAATATTTCAATTTTAAGTCGAGCTGGCTGTTGATGAATAAGAGTGACAAAAATATAGAAAACTTGACGACACAAGTATGTACTTTTGAGAGATCTTTACATCAGAAGAATTTAGAAGAAAGCGGAAGTAACAATGGACTTCTTATGTTAAGAGGAGAGAAGCGCTACGAAAAACAAGGAATTAGCAAAAAGAAATGGAAGAAATGCAAATACTGTGGAGAAAGCTGTCAAAAAGTCACATCTTGCAAGAAGTGGATTGCGGACGGTAGACCTCCAAAACCTCCAAAGCAATCTTCAAAGATTGAGATGCTGACAGGCATAGCTCTAGCCTGCGAAAGTAAGAAAACAGATAAAGACTTGTGGTATGTGGACAATGGCGCGACAAGCCATGTCACTAATAGAAGAGATGTATTTCGCACCTTCGAAGTTTTTGACGAGCCACATAAAGTTATGACAGCCAATGGAGAGGTGATTGGAGCCATAGGAAAAGGCTCTATTCAACTTGAAGCTGATGTAAACGGTCACAAAGAATTACTGGTCTTAACAAACGTATGGTACGTTCCAAGTATTGAACGCAATCTATTTTCTGTGCTAGCTGCACAAGATACGCTGAAGAATAGCATTTTTCAGTCAACTGCTCAGTCATGTTATGTGAAGAACGATGACAAAGTCATTTTAGTTGGGAATCGCTACAAGTATGGTGGTCTGTACAAACTCAAAGTTAAAGTACTGATGCCCGAGCTTGAGATAAATCAACTAACGACGCCACAGAATCTTCAACTATACCATGAACGCCTTGGACATCAGAACAAGAGACATGTAGCAAAACTGATACAAAGAGAGCTTGGAGTAAAAGTAGACTCAAGTTCTGCTGTTATCTGTGAAGGCTGCGTCTTCGGCAAGAGCCATAGGCAGAAGTTTGGAGAGAGACCAAGAGCAAACAAACCTGGAGAGCTAATCAGTACAGACGTTTGTGGTCCATTCCCTTACTCTATCTCCAAGTACAGATATTTTGTTCTGTTCAAAGACTCCTTCTCAAAATATCGATGGATCTACTTCTTGAGACAAAAGTCTGAAGTTCACGCTCGCTTAAAGGACTTTTTAGCAGAAGCAAATACTTCCGGACACGTCGTGATGGAGCTGCTAAGCGATAATGGAGGTGAGTTCGATAACGAACAAGTACGTAATACTTTGAGAAAATATGGCATAAAACAAAGATTTACGATGCCATACACTCCAGAACAAAACGGATCCTCAGAAAGAGAGAACCGTACAATTGTGGAGATGATAAGAGCACTGATGCACGCTCATGAAAAGATACCAGATGGTTTATGGGCAGAGATAGCTAAAGCCTCTGTTTACATATTAAATAGAACGGGACCTACTCCTATAGAAGAAAGGTCACCTCATGAGCTCTGGTACGGCAAGAAGCCCAAGATTAATCATTTAAAAATCATTGGAAGCAATTGCTATGTGCATATTCCAAAACAAAAGAGAAAAAGTAAGATTGGTAGGAAAGCTGAGAAAGGCATTCTTATTGGGTATGATGGTGATGAAGGATATCGAATTTTCAATGTAAAGGAATTAAAACTGATCAGATCTCGAAATGTTGTGTTTGATGAGTTACCTTCACTTGTGAAAACTAAGATTGACACAACTTCTGCAATACCTGAACCTAAAATAAACACCTACGAGCTGCCAATGCCTCTTACAGATTCTAAAATTATTTACGAAGAGAGTCATTCTCATCCACCTTCAGAAGCAAATGAAAGCGTCGAAGAAGATTTTGAGTCCTTAGAGGAAGATGAACCTGTAAATGACGAACCCGTAAATACGGAACCTTCGACACGACAACTGCGTGATCGTAGCCAGATCAGACCTCCACAACGGTTTGAGCAGTTTGTTAGCGAAGCTGTATCTATTCCTGAACCGACTACTTATCAAGACGTTTTGCGAAGCTCTGAAAAAGATAAATGGATCGAAGCAATGAACAATGAACTCAAATCTTTACAAGATAATCAGACCTGGGAACTGACTAACCTACCTAAGAAACGAAAAGCACTAAAATGCAAATGGGTATTTAAAATAAAAAAGAACCCTGACGGTACTGTCGATAAGTACAAAGCACGTTTAGTTGCTGTTGGATATTCCCAGAAGCAGGGAATTGATTACGACCAGACATTTAGCCCTGTTGCTAAAATGAGCACAATCCGAATACTACTAAGTATTGTTGCAAATGAGAATTTAAAACTCAGACAGTTTGACGTCTCTACAGCCTTCTTATATGGCACGGTCAAAGAGGAAATCTTTATGAGACAACCGGAAGGATACGATGACGGGACTGGTCGCGTTTGCAAACTAAAAAGAAGCTTGTATGGGTTGAAGCAGGCACCTAAATGTTGGAATCAGTGTATCCACGACTTCCTTATGGAGACAGGTTTCATCTGCAGCGAAGCGGACCCCTGTGTCTACATCAGAGAACGTGGACAAAAGAAGATAATGCTCGCGCTTTATGTAGATGATGGACTGGTGGCTGCGTCAGATGAGAAAGAGGCTGACGATTTCATTGAAAATGAATTAAAACGACATTTTTACGAAGCCTGTTTACAAACCGAGACTGGTAAGGCTCTGTGAAGAGTTCGGCTTGAAGAAGAGGGAATGTTAAGGAAGCACTTCTAGTGTAGAGCGCATCTAGCTGCTTTATACCTTTTAGGTTTTCCTATATCTGTGACGTTGCTATGGGTTGTTTTTTTGATCTGCTTGTTTGGACTTCACAAATATATATTTTGGAAATAACATTTTTCACTTATTCTTTAATAAACATTTGTTGAATTAGTGTGTTTAGTATCAGTTAGTTTTCAAGCACTTTTGAAACTTGTATTTGAGCTAATGGTAGGTGAGGTTGATGGATCAGCTGTTCACTAAAAACAATGTTGTCTCTTAATAATTTAACATTTTCATTAAATTCTTATGCTTAAAATGATCTATGGTTCTAGTTGACTTCAGAACTTTGTTATAGATCTACTGTCTACTAGATACATTTTATTTAAAACTTTTTATTGCTTTCAATATTCTGTAATTTTCATTTGGTAAGTGTAGTGTAAGTAATGTGTTTTTTGTTTGTTCATTCTCACGGGAAGGTAATGCTCTGTGATAGACACAAAGTCTTGGATTTGACAGGATAGAAGGATAGGATCAGGAACACCGCTCTGTGATGGACACAAAGTCTTTGATTTGACAGGATTAAAGGATAAGGAGTTTAGGACCATTGCTCCGTGACAGGCACGAAGTCTTTGATTTGACAGGATATAAGGAACCAGGCTCTGGGTGTTAGTACACCGTGGACCCAGCAGGATAACATGAGAGTATTGTTTATTAGATGCCTCCACGGCCACTAATAGTTTGTTTTCATTATCAGTATCCTCCACGGCTACTGATAGGATAATTTGTTTTGTTCATTATCAGTAGCCTACACAGCTGCTGATAGGATCAAGTTATTTGTTATGCTCATTACCAAGTACCTCCACGGCACTGATAGTATTGTTTGTCATTTGTTGTGATCATTATTACTAAACTAATAGTATTTGTGTTATTTATTGTGAGTATTCATTGAGCTTGTTGTTTCCTCCACGGATACCAACAGCTTGTTGTGAGTATTATTACTATTCATTTTATTAGTTACTGTTAGGAGTACTAATACTTTGTTATTTTTTATTGTTAATAATTGCTAACAACTAGCAGCATTATAAAAACAAAAATAATGAATGTGGATACATGACACTCATCACACACGAGCATCATGTAAGTAGGTTGAATTGGCTATTGTATTACCCCTATTGATGTATCAGTAGGTATCAGTGGGGAAGTGTAGGAAGTAGTTTGAAAACTCCTCACCTTTCTTTACTTGTTATTTTATGGTGCGAGGACACTGTAACAGTCATCCCTGTTTGGCTGTTCTCATGCTGTTCCCCATTTCAAGACTCCATCGCTGGCGACACGGTCATCTGTTCACCAGGCTGAAGTCCATGAAGTTGTTCATTTTTAAAACTGAGTTGAGTCACGTTGTCAACAGTTGTAATGTTGACAGTTTATATTGAAATTGGTTTGCTTGTATTGGTTGGCTAAAACCAATTGTGATATGTATTGGTTAGCCGGCTTATATTCTTAAGGGTATTCTTATGGCAGTGGTATAGACTTCCACACTTGATGTCATGTCACTATCTTGGAGTGACTGCGTGCATAGTTTTAGAAGAACTTGAGTCTTCTTTATGGTTGCTCTCAATTTTGTTTCAATTTCTTTGATAGTAGGTTATCATTTTCTCTGTGATAAAACAACTGCCTGGAACCTGAAATGTGAGAATTCGTGCAGATAAATAAGTTTTCAAAACATCACGCTTGTGATTCTCAGTGGGTTAGCAGTGTAGCTAAAACTGCATTCACATTTCCCCAGTTATGTTTAGGTCCCACGTAATAGGGAGCGTATTTGTATTAACCGGGCACAATTCCATACTCTGTGGTTACTACTGAGAAATTCCTAATGGAAAACCCCAATAACACTTTGCTTTACCTGGGATGGGCATCGAACCCAAGGTCCTATGCTCAACTGTTAACAGTCACACTTGCAACCAACGAGGTAGTCAGTGCAAGTAAATAATAATAATAGTGTTGTGTGTACATAATGTAACGGGTCTTTTAAGCCTGTTACATGAAAGCGGATTTATTTCTTTAAAATTATTTTTTTTGTGTAGTGGTCACACTGATTTTGCTTAGCTGTGGAGTTTGTCTTTGACAACTGTCACTTTCCGACTGAGAGTTTTGGAAGAATGGTGGTAATCTAGATCGCTCGATAATAAATCCGTATAATCGGGTTGCAAGACACCAGAAATTAGTCCGAAATGCGTTAGCTGCCGGTACTCTTCCATGATTCCCCCTAGGATTCCGTTTTATTTCAATGGTAAGCGAGTTCTTCGTATTTTCCAATACAAATTCAAAATTGTGTTTGCGTGGTGTCCGACGCTCATCGATGCAAATATTACATTGTTTCAGGAATCATACCCTTATTAGATAATCTGGATGTCCTGCATGAGGAGGACGATAATTTAAATTTTGAAGGAAACAGTAAGTAGTATATTTGATAGATTTTCTCGGAAGGCGTGCGACGCCACATTTTTGGTAATAGCGTCACCTAACAAAATTGTTCGTATTTGCAGCCCAATGAGGTGTTTCCTTTACCTTCTACAAATTAAAACTTTGGACGCGCGGCTCCTACCAACTCACCTGGGACGCACGCCTGAGTGGAGGACCCAGGAGATGAGCATCGTGTGTGGTGGGCTGGTTATTCTGGCCCTGGTATAATTTTAACTGTATTATTCAAAAAGTGCAATAATGATCTGACCCTCTTTCTTAGTTTTAAATACTCTTTTCTTTAGGAAGGAATCTTCAATTGTTTTAGTTTTAAGCCCAGCAGCCTACGGGCAAATAAAGTTAGATTTTTCTTATAACTTTGTTCGACTTTTATTGATGCCCCCCGCTAGCAGATTAAAGGTTTTTAATGCCTGCTGCCTGAACAATCCGAAAGCATGGTGTGTGCTCTGGCGCCCGAGGTTCATTTTTAAACTTATTTTTTTGAGCACACATACACTATTCATATTTTATTTTAACCCAGTAGCTTCACAACACAGGGAAAACATCTAGCATCCATATATCCATCAATATCAATATATATTTTTTTTTATTATTACAATAACATCACACCTGCAATCCCTGAAAGGATAGGCACAGGTGTAAATAATAAATCCACACCGTGCCCAAGCCTCTAATTTAGCGATATTGCTATTTGCCTTTCATATGATTGTCTGGCCTGCTACTGAGAAATTCCTGATGGAAAAACTCAATAACACATTGCCTGACCTGGGAATCAAATCCAGGTCCACATGCTTTAATAAAAGGCCCATGACCACTGGACCAACAAAGCAGTCCTGCTATTGTTTAAATTATTTGGAGTAATAAATTATGAAGTCAGTTATCAATTGTTTTGAAATAGTTATTTACTTGGATTAAGTTAATTAAACTAAGATGGGAAAGTTAAACTAATCAGAAACACTTTTAAAACACTGTTGATTGTGTAGCTGCACTGACAAAACATTCACATTTTATCAGAATATTGAAAACTTTGTTTCATTGATTTAGTGCGCTAAGATTTCTTTGTCACAAATTGCTGTACTGAAATAATATGTAAGACATTTCATTATAGTCTTGTTTTTATAAATGAGTTCATAACAATGTGTTTTTGTTTGAATCTTGCAACACATTGTCCAATAACAAATGTTTTCAAGTTTGCATTTTTATTTGAAAATGCCATAAACTTTGCACATAACGAAAACAATATCTGATTGTGCAGTATAAATCTACAGTGTGAATGTCAGACAGATGTGACTAATTAATTACTAATAAAAATCTTTACTATTGCATGTTTTAGTCTCTGTAATTGAAAAGTCATTGACATCACATTGACAACGTTGTTACTACTTGGTTAATTCATTTGTAGTAATTAAATAGTTGAATCTGATTGATGAGTTGAGTGCGTAGAATCTATGGAGTGGTTAGTTTTGTTGTTTCACTTCCACAGGTTTTCTAGTTATAGGCATCAAGTCTAGCTTATCTAGCGAGAGTTTGATGTGGTAAGTAAAAATATTGTTAACCGTAAATATCTACAGTTAATAAATACTAAAATTAATAAAAACAAAATACTTCCCAGGGTTGATGTGGGTATCAGCAGGTTTATTTGTAATGATGTTTTCCCGGAGACCAATCTTTATTTATTCTGCTTCGGTCATTCTGTGCTGTTCATGATGGTAATTTTGAGTGCGAAGTTTTCTATCACATACAACTTCATTGTTTGTCACCAATGTAAATTGCATTTTCATGTGTTCTTAAGGTCTGATTTGGGTCATTACGTTCTAGTTGCGGTAAGCCATAATATTATCATGTTGGTAGGGATCTGTCAGCCAATTTGATGAGAATCTTGTTGTCTATCAGTTCATTGCCACTTATCACCGTTAATTGGCTGTGGCAGCATAATAAGTCGTCGTGGTATTCACGTTCGGTGAATAATTCCTTTGCCACGCCTTCGGCCATGGTCACGAAAGCAAGAGTATTAGTTCCTCGTAATTGTTCTGGATGTCCGGCATTATGAGCAGTGCGCAAGAGCTATCACCTCTTCTGATATCACGACAGGGAATCCCTGGAGAGCAACAGTCCTCGAATATTGGCGCCATTCGCCGCCATACTTAATGTCTTGCAGTAGATAACAATCACATCGCCGAGCGATGTGATTCTTCATTGTTGGTAGATAGGTAGATGGGTAGTTGAAATCACACACCACATTTTACTCAAACTCCAAACGTTTATTTCTAAGAAACCATTTAGGTACAGGCACAATAAACATTCTGAGTCAAGCAGCCCGTTCGCATATTGTTAATAAGGAGAAGAACGGACAAAGAAACTCCTTACACTCTTTTCAACCAATATTACATTTCTCATTTACACAAGCTTGTAATGTTCACTTCAAAAGCCATTACTATTTTCTTAAGGCGAATGCTCACATACTGCCCGCGAAATTCAAATTTTCTTACGTTTTTTGCAATTTGCAGGCCAGTGCTTGGTTGTATGTTGATGAACATTTGATTCGCGACTGTAAGACGTATTTAGTTACAGAATTATAATCATCAAAATCATCAATACAACCCTCCAAGTTCAAGCACTGGCCTGCAAATTGCAAAAAACGTAAGAAAATTTGAATTTCGCGGGTAGGGTGTGAGCTTCCCCCTTAATAATTCAATTGTTTTACTAAACGAGACACTGTGTCTTCAACGCGTCTCTCTAGAGTGACCGGAAGTTACTCACTCACTCAGTACAGTAATTCATTACATCGTAAGGTCATTAAAACTTACAAACAATATCAGAATACTTCACACTTAATTATTCTAATAATTAAACAATACTAATATTCACAAATGCAAAAGTGTTATTAAGTTTAAGCTTAATTACTAGCTCAATTCCTTTTTACACTTGTTATTAAACCATTTCCGACTAAACGGAAGCTAGGTCAAATTAATACAAATAATAAGTCCTCCGCTAATAGATTGCTTTGTAAATAATCCTATTACTTATTTTGGTTTGTAGCTAGTTTCAGTAAAACTGATTTAGTTATAGTTTAGAATTATAAATTGACTTATTGACCATTAAAATTGTACTTAGCGCGTTTGTATGGCGACATCCACCACATGTGGAGTGTTGCCATACAATCAAAGAAACCGTAGTCCACGAACGAGCTATGATAAATTGGTAGAATCCCAATAGTTATAAAATATTAGCTATCTTAATTTTAACTGTAGTTCTAGCTAAACTTGTTTAATTAATCTCTTAAATTGTCACTCGAAGATCTATTTAAGTCTTAGTTAATACAAATGCCAATAGATGGCGCTTAACCCTTCTGTCAATCGAATAATGATTTTTGTAAATAATTGTTAATGCCAACTGCTAAAGCAGAGATGGCAGGTTCATCAATATTATCATGGAATAGTTTACGAGTGTTATTAATTAGATTAAATCTTAGCAGATAGAGACTCCTGCGGCGACATATATAAATTAGAATCTTGGGCATACCAATGTTACAGGATCTTATATAAGAAATAGGCATCTCTCAACAGAATAAACTTTCGAAATAAGTAGGTGGATGCAATTTTTCTTACAGTTATAACAATTTGTATACTCGTATCATTTAAAAATGCTTACATATTATATTTCAGTTAGGGTCCAAATAGAACTAGAAATAATAAGTTTGATTGCAGCACAATTTAATACTCCTCACTTTGTTATTGCAAAAATTGCTCTCAAAACGTGAGACGAAGATGCCATATTACACAATAAACGACCATGATTGGCTAATTTGATCAATATCCCAGACAGCTTAGATTGATGTACCGATTCGGATCATAATGGATTTGACCGATTGCTTCCTGATAATCTCATTGTGTTTTCAGATCTGAATCACGGTAGACACAATCCAAGACTGGTGAGCCCCTTGTCGGGTCGATCTTCAAGGCTGAGTAACGCTTGCCAAGGTCAGTATGTGGATGGGTGCCCATCTATTTCAACCATTGGTGCTGGCTGTCATTTTTGTACGTCATGTAGATCTTTGATAGTCATTACGGGTAGTCAGAAAATTAAAATAGGAACGGTTTATTCATAATTAATTAATTTAGTTGTTTAATCAGTTTGATTGATTCGAGCTACGAATTATTCGCACTACCCTCATTGTATTTGATATTTGTCTTAACATTCAGGCTAGTTGTGTTTTTTAATTTAACGGACCGTAGGGCGTAGCTCGTGTGTCATATCCAAAGGGGTGAAACTTCCATACGTTGGCTTCAAACAACATTTTCATAGATTGTGTTGCCATCTGTGTGTTTTAGGACACCAACTTTGCAACTGTTTGACAGCTTACAACTGTCATAACGAGAATAGCTATTTCAGACATGTCAGTGAAGTAAAAAGCCTAGCGGTGACAGCCGTTGCCTTGTGAATAATAGTTCGCAAGTTCGAATCCTTAGTCAAGAATTACTTTTAGTATTTATTTGGTTGAACAAAAACTAACAACGCCATCTAACAGTTTAGGTACATAGTTTTAAAAACGAAAACCAGAGTTGCGCATCTATCTTGTGTTATACAGGGTGTCTCATTCAAATCGGTCAGTATGGGAAAGTCTGAAACTATAAGACATACGAAGATCTGTTCTGAGGAACCATGTCATCGATTTTAATAACAAGAAAAACTGCATTCATACATTTTAAAAAACATCTGTACTCCGTTCGGGAATCGAACCCGGTTATTTTGAAAAAAAAAAACCTACTCTATTTCTATTTGGATATCGATTGTGTAGGTCTTAAGCAGTAAATGTCTGTATGAAACAAGATGTCTAAAATGAATAAAATGCATTGTTTCCACATACTTTAATAATTTATTTTAGTAGGTGCTCGAAGTGACCACCGTCTTTTTCAATACAACATTCAACACGATATTAGATAATATTATCGCAGACAACAAAACTTCCGGAATGGTTTAATGCAATGCTAATGACATATGTATGTAAAGCGGTGTATGTATCTAGTTGCAACATCACCAAAGAGGTACAAACAACCATAGAGTCAATTTTAAACACCAGAACTTGTTTAATATTGTAAACGTGGTCAGTTCAAGCACCTACTAAAATAAATTAAAGTATGTGGAAACAATGCATTTTATTCATTTTAGACATCATGTTTCACACAGACATTTACTGCTTAAGACCTACACGATCGATATCTGAATAGAAATAGAGTAGGTTTTTTTTTCAAAATAACCGGGTTCGATTCCCGAACGGAGTACAGATGTTTTTTAAAATGTATGAATGCAGTTTTTCTTGTTATTAAAATCGATGACATGGTTCCTCAGAACAGATCTTCGTATGTCTTATAGTTTCAGACTTTCCCATACAGACCGATTTGAATGAGACACCCTGTATAGTGTAATATCTATGGTCATATCGATACGATATGACCATTGAATATATTGACCATATGAAAGTTCGAATCGTCACAATCATGGCAATGAGGGATACCTCATTGCCATGATTGTGACGATTCGAACTAGTACATTTTGATACAAGTCGAGAAAGTTTGTTACTGTAGTACAAGGCGGTATTAACACACGAGCCGTGAGGCGAGTGTGTTATTGAGCCGAGAACTGCAATAACAAATGTCCACGTGTATCAAACGACGTTTTTCAATAAACTTTTGAAGAAATATAAAATAATGTAAAATATTTGTGTCATGAATGTCACGAAACTATGATTTTTTTGCCGCGCTTTGTTTTCGCCATGTTCAAGGAGAGGCAAAGGTATGAAGTCGTTATACAGCCTAATATAAAAAAAAAACTTTAATTTGTGTTTGAATTTAGAACACAAATAAATGTTAATTTGTTTATAAAAGTAAATATTAGTTTTAAATAATCATGTTTATCAATACCGATATTGAATTTATAAACACAATTTGAATATTCAAAAAAAATTATAAAGAAAGACGTACTCGTAGATCGCTCATCCGAAATAAAAATGCAATTAAATTCCGAATTATGCAATAAACCAATTCGGACTAAGTATATGTATCAATTATCTGTGGCAATTTTACTTTCTGCACGTGTGTGGAAAAACATGGAAAATGCACACGTGTGAAAAACACTGCATTTTGAAACTAATAGTAGTGCGAAAAGAACCAGTTTTCGAGGAAGTATATTGAAAATAAATTGTTTTGTAATAATAAAATTATCATTTATGCTATGCATAATTTGCGGACTTATTTTAACCAATAATCTTACACGTGTTCCTCAGAACTGGGTTGTGGAGGTCAGATAGGCAGTCCACCCCATCCCCATGTAATCACATTTCAAGGCTGATGAGCTCAGTATAACGCCTTTATATTCTTCATAAGTGGTAACAAGATCTTTATCTAAAATCTCATTAGTTGGGTTACTGGACAACATCTGACCTTAATCCTCCAAGGGATCTTCGTTGTAAGGACCTTTCATTAGTATCTTTTGTGTGTTCATTACCTTTCTATATACAATTTACTGCGGTCTTCGTAAATCTTCGTAAATCTTCGTTAGTCAATCTGGTCACGTCATTGAGACTTCGATTAAGTCCAGTCGTGATCTATTGTGGAAGGTACGTCGGGTAATTACGAACCTATCTCTGTTTGTGCAATTATTGTGATCCAACTTCTGCCTGCAAATTACAGTGTTTCTGTACTTGGTCATTTTGTGTTGGTGACGAAACTATTCATTCGCTTTACGCCTTTGTTTGTGTTATTGATTGTCGGACATTGATTTAACATACCACATAATTTCACGCCAGTAGTTTCCGAAGGGTAAGGTATCGGTGTACGGTCGAGCAAGCTATTTGGTTTACACTTAACAACGTAATTTGTAGGTTAAGAGCCCTCTTACAGTCCACTAGCGCCGCCAATCGAAAAAATGTCATAACTTGTAAATAGAATCAAAAATACAAAATATGTTCTATTATTACTGTGGAAAAGGCAAGAACGTAATTGTATAATACCTTATCAACACTTGAAATATAGCTGATTAGCTAAATCGTGCATTCAAAACATAAACGGCCGTTTTTGTTACAAATGCACGATTTAGCTACACAGCTATATTTCAAGTGGTGACAATGTGTTATAAAATTACGTTATTGCCTTTTCTACAGTAATAATAGACCACATTTTGTATTTTTGATTCTATTTACGAGTTATGACATTTTTTCGATTGGCGGCGCTAGTGGACTGTAAGAGGGCTCTTAAACTGTAAACCAAATAGCTTGTTCGACCGTACCTAATAGCACACCCATATTTCGCCAGTATGTAGATATAGAAGGCAGGTCTGTTGTCATCAACCGGACTCCGTGGTTGCTACTGAGGAATTCCTGACGGAATAACCCAATAACAATTTGTCCGACCCGGAAATCGAACCCAGGACCTCAAACTCAGTATAGTCGCGCTTACAACCACTAGACAAACGAGGCGGTCCATTGTTGACATGAATGTTTTAATTCATCATCATTTCAGCCGAAACACTTCCACTGCTGGTGCCTCCCCCAAGTGTCGCCACATTGACCGGTCCCTTGCGACTCGCATCCAACGGATTCCCGCAAACCTTCACCAGGTCATCAGTCCACCTAGTGGGAGGTCTTCCAAAGCATCGTCCTCCGGTTCGCGGTCGCCACTCCAGTACTTTTCCGCCCCATCGGCCAACCGTTCTGCGAGCAATGTGACCTGCCCACTGCCACTTCAGTTTGGCAATTCTTCGGGCTACGTCGGTGACCTTGGTGCGCTTGCGGATGTCTTTATTTCTGATTCGATCACGCAAGGAAACTCCGAGCATAGCCCTCTCCATTGCCCTTTGCTTTTAATGTTTAAATTAACACCTGTCAAAAGTTGGCTTTATAATAGTAATTTCCGAACATAGCACTTAAAGCAGGTAAGGTCTATGTAACTATAACAGCGGTCTTTTTGAAGGCATGTTCGACAAAGAACGGGTGTCAATCATAATAATGATGATAATTTTATCTGCAATTGTTTCATACATTAGGCCAGTCACTTGTAATTACGGTTTTTTTATAACAAAACAATTAGAAAGAGTACAATCAATTGCAATCCTGTTAAACGATATAAAAGTGTCCGACACAGATGTTGTAAGACGAAAAAAAAACGTCCAACTTTCCCATAGCTCGCAGCCCAACTTTCTGGACCAAAGCGGGTCATTTGTTCCGACTAAAACTTTTTATTGATAAAAACGTTTTATATGGCAACTTCGGCGTATCGGGCGGAGAGGAATTCCCCATACTTCTAGCTAGATGAAGCCACAGCTATACAAACTTTACATACGAAGCCGTAAATGCTTTTTATGAGCAATGAATCCGACCTTCTTTGCTAAACTTTTATTACTTGATAGTCCGCGACCGTTATCTTTTCTGTAAGAATTTAACTGAATGTAGCGAGAGTCTGAACGACCATTACAACTTTTAAAGTACACAAAATAATTAGCTAATAAAAGTGGACTTTAGTCTTTGGGAAAGTTTGGCTGTGAAGTGCTTTTACAAGATAGCGTTCTTAAAGAAAATGTTGGTGAATGGTAATTGGAGCTGCAGTTCTTAGAATATTAATATGAGTTTTTTTTTGTCATAAGCGTATTTTTTTCCACAGCTGGGAAAACTTCACCATTCCATACCAACTCTCCCGGTGTTTTGCCTTCTCTGGCCAATAAGTCAGGAACGAGTCCAAATCGTCATTTCATGGGCCTGCCTCGGTGTCAGCAGGCACCCACTGTGTGACGGTTTTGGCTCATCTGTCCTGATCCATCCTGGAAATACGAACCACCATGTTCCATTTTAACCGCTATCGACAACCCGATGTTGGCAATAATTCTACGATGTCTGTCTTGGTTGTGTCTTATCTGTATTGGTTGCGCATTCGATCGGTGACTTTGATTTCGAAATGCTCCATCGGATAATATATTTCATTAAAAAAAAAACTTTTGCGATTTGTATATATTGGCGATTGATAAATATTCGTATAAGTAATGTACTTTGTCCGCCACCCAATAGAAACTGGCTTTCGTCCGAACTTTATTCGACCCCTAGCAATCCGATTTACTTGAAGCTTTGAATTATGTTATCCTATTTCGAAGATTGCAAATCGTTCTTTGGGCGAAATGGTCAGATTTTTTCTATTGCCAACAAAATAAAACTGCTCATTCTGGCGAGATCGGAAAGGAATTTTCTTGAATATTTTGGCACGTCACGTAGAACTTCAATTTCGAGGGAATTTATATTCAGACAACAAGCTACAGCTTTGTGTGTTTTTATTGGATAGTTAAGGAGCAAAACCAATCCAAAAAAAATGTAGCATTCCTAACGAAGTAGACAATATCCTAACACGAATTGAATGTAACAAAAATAATAATGATTCGTAATAATTTTTTGCACAATCATGTCATTGTCAATGCAACAATAGTCCCACTGGGGTTCGGTACGCATAATATCTTAAGTCTGAGCATATCATCACGATTCTAGATAATCATTTGAATTACAGAAATGTTTACTTACGTACTACACGAGAATTCTAGGAACACATTGACAACGTTAATAGAACATTTCCTGTTTGTTCACATAAACACAAATAGGAATTGCTTTACGCTCTGAGGAACTAAAAGCTTTTTTTTATAACTGTCATATTTGAATTAATATTTGCTCTCGTGAGATTGTAATTTGCGTCAGCGCTAGCGAGGAGAAAATGGCGTGGAAAGTGTATCGTTCTGGGTAGCTGTTGTAAAAATATTTTGCAACGAATTTTGAAATATGTTCTCAATAGCAGCCACGAAGTCTGGATTGCGTGCCCCATTGATGGCAATAGGCACGCCCGCTATTACATGGGACTTAAACATAACAGTCAAAATCTGGGGGTATTTTAAGTTCACCTTTGCCGAACCGAAACTCTCGGGGATTTCAGTAATATTATGTTATTCCAACATAAGGGAATGAAATATTAATAAATAAATAAAACATATCGCTGGACATTAACACAGAGCGCCACCTAGTGGCACACTAAGCAAAGCTTGTGTCGTTGACACTTGATAGTTGATATACTACATATATACTTTTTTGTTTGTAAATACATACTTATTATACACACAATAGTGTCAATAGTAGTATTAGTAGTAGTAGTTTCAATAGTATTGAAACTTTAAAGGATACAGAGAAGGCGTACGTTTACTTAAGAAAATTGTTAAGGACAATGCGCTCTATCCCTAAGCCGTTCATACTAAGCCCCTTCGTACACAAGCCATACAAACCCATTGAAGTTCGTACACCAGTCGCGTCCCCGACATTATGGATTTGTATGGCGGCAGTCGCTTGGAGACTAAAATCGTCGACTATCGAAGATTTTTGTAGCCTTGTGTACGAAGGGGCTAACAGTGAAGATTCTCATACGACAGCACTCGACGTACAATGCCGTTCATTTACATTTGTCGGATCTTCATAAACAGGTTATTGGAAACACGTATAGGGCACTTATATTCCAGATTGTTGCCATTGTCGGTCGCGCGTACGAATATACATCGTGTTCCACACAGGGTGGAATTTAAATGCCACCTGGAGGGAAAGTGCTCTAAATACAGGAGATAGCAAACTCAAAGAAGAAAACAGCATGACAATGACACAAAATCACACCCATAAACATGTTAAACTCTCTCTCATTTTACTTGGGGTCCGGTCGGCGCAACACGTTTTGATTTCTTTCACTCTCCCTTGTTCACGTAATCATTTACTCCTTTTTATTAAATCATTCCTCACATAATCCTTCCATTGTTTTCTTAGTGTTCCTTTACCTCTCTATATTCATGAACATTTATATTCATCACTCTTTTAGTTACTTGCGATTAATTGAATTATTCCAGAAATCCCCTCTGACAAATCCCTACCAGTGGGGAAGCCTCCTTATCATGTCAATACCAAAACATGTGGACATAGGATCCAATGGAAATCACAAACTTTATCAATTACAAATCCCATAGGATTTAATAATTGCGTTATTTACAGGCTTGTGATTGTAATATTTGATGAAAATATTTTACAAAAAATATCCGATCCGAAAACTCGTAATTTAATACCGTAATTTAAGCAGAAGCTACAAAATTACGTAGGTATTTTGTTTGGTCGTAATTATAATAGGCCCAAATATCCTTCAGTGGTCATATCCTCCAAGCTCGTGGCTAAATAATAACACCTGCTCGGTTTGATCTTTAGGTTACGCCACGCTTGCCTAGGGCAAAGGAAAGGGCTATGCTCGGAGTTTAAGCAGTTAGGAGCAAGAGAACTAAGGTCACCGACGTAGCCCGAAGAATTGCCAAACTGAAGTGGCAGTGGGCAGGTCACATTACTCGCAGAACGGATGGCCGATGGGGCCGAAAAGTTCTGGAGTGGCGACCGCGAACCGGAAGACGATACGTTGGAAGACCTCCCACAGGTGGACCGATGACCTGGTGAGGGTTGCGGGAATTCGGTGGATGCGCGTCGCAAGGGACCGGTCAATGTGGCGACACTTGGACGTGCTTGGCGTGCTTGGACGTGCTTGGCGTCCGGCAGTGGACGTCTTTTGGCTGAAATGATGATGATGATGACCATGATGACGCTTGCCTAGTTTGGTCCGTGGGTGGGAGTGTCGTTACAGGTAGTCAGTGGTCTGAAAGTTTTGCCAAGGTGTATCGTCGTATTACCTCGCACTAACTGGGTTGTAGGTCAGATAGACAGTCGCTCAATATAAAATACGGGGTGTCTCAAAAGAAAGTTTATTTTTATTTAGCATACTGCGTGAACGCAACGAATCTGAAGGGCGCGGGGGTTACGGCAGTCGGTAGAGTGGCTCTTGGGAATTCAGTCGCTATGGAGCGTTTCTCGGGAGCCGACCGCGCGTTGTGCGTGCGGGAGTTTTACAAAAACGGTGATTCGGCGACTGTAGCGCGTAGAAGATTCTGCAGTATTCGAGGTTTTCGTCACTGAAATGAAGCCCCAAGCATTCCTCTAATCCGAAAATGGGTTAAAAAGTTTGAAGAGACCGGTACCACGCTCGAAAAACCAAAATCCGGGCGACCAAGGTCATCACGAACGGTTGAAAACGTGGAGACTGTTAATGAGTCTGTTAATGACGATCCGAACCGTACAGTTACAGTCAATTCAGAGCGTTATGTGGAGATGTTAGACGAGTTTTTGGTGCCTGAACTGCAAAACTTTCCTGGCTATAACCAAAGAACATGGTTCCAGCAAGATGGAGCAACATCACACAGGTCCAATATGTCTCTGCCACGAGTTCGTGAAATTTTCCCGGGCAAATTGATCTCCTTGAGAGGTGACATAAATTGGCCTCCACGCAGCCCTGATTTAACTCCCATGGACTTTTTCCTATGGGGGTATCTCAAATCTAAAGTTTACGCTAATAAACCGACTTCCCTGGTGCATTTGAAAGAAAATATCCGTCACGAAATGGCAGCCATCAGTGATTCTACCTGCAGAGCTGTCATAAACAATTTTACTGTTCGATTAAATGAGTGCCGTGAACGCGACGGTCTACATTTGGACAATGTTATTTTTAAGAAATAAATTCCCAAATTATGTACTTTAATAATTAATAAACATTTTTTCAATCCACTGCTTACTTTTTTTTTTATTCATCCACTAAATATAAACTTTCTTTTGAGACACCTCTAGCAGGCATCACGCCGTTTCACCCACGTAACTCCGGTTCCCGTGGGAGTACGGGAATAAAATGTAGCCTATGTTACTCAGGGTGAATTCAGCTTTCCAATCGTGAAAGAATTTTTGAAATCGACAACAGTTTTTGAGTTTATTCATTACAAACATACACACACAAATTTAGCATAATTATACCAGTCTTTATAATATTATAGTGTAGACTGGTATTCTGGCTTGAAGCCGGCCTCAACATAGTTGGGAAAAGGCTAGGCATATGACGATGGTCATGTCCTATAAAAAAGACATCATAAGCATGGCTCCCCGTTATTTTATGACCTAAAGTTTCAATGGCACAATTGCGAGTTGCAACGGGATTGAATAAGATCGATTTCTTATGTCAATATTACTCTTTTTTGACTTTCCTATAGTCGTTAGTCCTTATAGAAAGTCAAACAAAAGATCTTTAAATAATCTAAAGATCCTAATTCTCATCTTAAACTCTAAATATTGAATAGAACGTCATTTCTTCCGCTTGCAGTTTCAGCAGGACGGAAGGAATTCCTTTCCTAAAGCTTTATGCCGAGCAGATTTAGTGCAGTATATGGTCTCCACTCGCCCTAACATCTGAAATTTCAGCTCTCCCACTATCTCATAAACATGTTAAGTACGACGTTTGAAAGGAGAGCGTTAAAAGCTACAGTTTTAACTTAAAAGGTATTAAGACCATTTGCAGTTAGTATGCAAATACATGCAAATGGGTAGGTTTTATTTTCGCTATCTTATCCCCGCATTTACCTGGTAAAGGGAACGAAGAAGCGTTGAAGACAATTAGTTCAATTTTGTAAATTGCTTGTGGCTCCTGAAATTATTTCTATGAGACCTTCTTTCAGTTAGTGCGATGAACAACTAAATGGTTTCCTTCAAAATTAAAAATACAGGGTGTAAACCACCTCATCAGAAAGCCGTTAACCAAGCATTATGTACATCAAACTAAGTAACTTTACGCAAAAAAATTTGCTGGGAAACAACTTTTTTTTTTGAGGTTATAAATCACGTTTTGTGGTAAAACTAAATGTAACGCACTTAAAACATTGTGCTGATGGATGGATTGAATAGTACGGGGGTCGAGGAGGTATTAAAAGTCAAAATCATACAAAAAAAAGTTGTCAAAAAGTTGTAACGTTGACCACCCATATCTCCGTAACTACAAGTAACTAGAAGGTTCCCAGGTATGGTGTAGAACAAAAAAATGATCGCAATGATGGGGAGAACAAGGGCCTTTCGGTGTCGTGAAGAGGTGTTTTACAACCTTTATAGAGATGTATTTTCCTACTGTATTTCTAGATCAACTTTCGCAGACAACGGCTGGAGATAGGCCTCTCCCGACTTTTCTACTAGGTATTTCTTTGTGAAATAATGTTAGACTCACAAAAAAAAAACATAATCATTCTCCTGCTGATTATGTTTCGCTGCGCGAACCCCAAATAAATTAGGATCTTAATTTATTTGGGGTTCGCGCAGTTTATCTCTATTACTCCTCATCTGACACCTCCTTTCTCATCATCCTTCACACAGTCCACCCATCGTTTCTTTCTTCTCCTTTACATTGCTCTGAAATAAACTGTCATACTTACCTACTATTTTCAGAAAAGAGGAAAATGGAAAAAGGATGATCGAAAACTGCAGTCACGCGATAAATGTTCCATTACCGCTCAGTAAGTATTAAAAAAAAAACTAATAACTCAAATCTCCGATTGGCTGCGACAGGTTTGTCAATATCAGGAGGTCGATTCCAAAACCAATTACCCGCCGCAGTTCAAATAAGACGTATTTCTTTTTGACGTGTATTTTGTCCTTGCTTTATTTCCACCATTCACTGTTGTTATATCATAAATCTCTATTGATAGTGTAGGTATAAATATTATTGCGTTTGGTTCACCAAATTCTTGATCCGTTTCGTGACGTCAATGTGTGACACGACTTTTCCTAGGATATGCACTGGTCATGCTTCCGTATTGGGAGAAACAGAACTTTTAGTATTTCCTAAAATATTGTAATTCGGTACAAACCCTTTTGGGTTCTGTTCTTTTATGTGACTCCAGTTTTTTTTTACATGTGTCACCAATTTTTTTTTTTTTTTTTTTTTTTTTTTTTTTGGATATGGCATCTCGCAGTTCAGTCTGAGAAGACTGGCTTCTGCTTAACCGGGCAATGTCCTGTGGATGCCTTGATTCTAAGGCCTCCAGCCAGGGCGAAAATAACTAAAAACTAAGCGACAGCGCTCTAAGGGCACCCCCTGTGGGGTACGAACCTCGGCTTAGGGCGTCGCTGGGGGCAGCAAAGGGACAGGCTGGATCTGATTGTCCTTATTTGGGGACTGATTTAATACTACAGGCTCAGCGTCGCGGGCTGGCTCGAGCAAGGGTCGGGGAGGGATTGATCGGGGATTTCGCGCCGGACCTCTGCGGCGAGGTCGGTAGGTTTTCGGTCTGTATTTGTATGCTCTGCGTACCGTACTGGTATCTTTCCTACTCTCTTGCAAGATAGTGATCGGATCGTCGGGGGCGACTAGGGTGTGACGCGGACGTTGGACGGAGCTAATACGCGATGGGTCGTACCGGGCGGCCGATGCGATTAGGGGATTCCTATGCTTAATAGCAGAGTCGAAGTAACGCTTGGAAAGGCGTTTCATGAACTGCTTAACGGTGGGGATTCTAAGGTCTACGTGAAGACTATCGTTACGGACGTAAGGGGGGGCACCGGTGATCTTACGGAGATATCGGTTCTGCAAGGTCTGCATCGTGTGGATATGACGCGGGTGGGCATGCGCGAATACTATGCAAGCATAGGTCATGATGGGACGGATGACTGCGGTGAAAAGACGCAATTTGCACTTGAGTGACAATTTGCTCTTCCTAGTGATCATGAAGTGGAGCCGGCCCATAGCAAAGGCAGCCCGGTCGCGAGCTGCTTTGATGTGGGCCTTGAACGACAGATGGTCGTCCAGAATAACTCCGAGATACCTGGCTTGCCTTTCCCAAGGGATAGGCTTACCGAACATAGTGATGGGGGGACCTGGCGAACGCTTAAGGCGTGCCTTATAGTATAAAACTGCCTGGCTTTTTTCGGGATTAACTTCTATTCTCCACTTACGGAACCAAGCGCCGAGCGAGTCGGCAGCTTTCTGGAGAATGCGGCGGATGTTCGTGTGTCACCAATTGTCAAATATGTTATAAATAAATAAATAAATAAATATCGCTGGACTTAACACACAGCGCCACCTAGTACCACACTAAGCAAAGCTTGTATCGTGGACACTAGATAGTTGATATACTACATATATATACTTTTTTATTTGTAAATACATACTTATTATACATATAAACATCCATGACTCGGAAACAAATGTCCATGCTCATCACACAAACATTTGCTCCTACCGGGATTCGAACCCAGGACCCTAAGAACGTAAGGCAGCGTCACTACCACTACGCCGTTCGAGTCGTCGAATATATTGTAATATCTCTAGCGATATTGTAAAATCTCGAAATATTGTCAAATGAACATACTGCTTACAACAAAATGCATTACTTTTCGTGATATGCATGCGATGGGGGGGTGCCCTAAATCCCGATTATGGGGGCAGAGATACATCCGTATGTTCAGTTGACAATAATTCGAGAGTTTACAATATCGCTAGAGAGAAACACGTTATATTGTAATATAACGTATATACACACGTAACGTATATATAACGTATAAACACGTTATATTGTAATATAACGTGTTTGACAATATTACGGTGACATAGCGGAAGATAGCCTAGTTCTACAGTAAAGTCTGTAGGTAGAAAGGCTTCAATACTTTTGTGCTGGTAGCAAATTCAATTAAACTGTCATGTGCATACAAAGGACAGTTGCTGTCTATCACAATTTTTTGCAGCGATGATCGGAAGGCCTTTGACACTGCATTCGATCGCGAGCGCTTGAAATACCTACCCCGAAACAACGGCACAAAAGGCACTGTTAATTTGTAAAAAAAAATTCCCTTTACTGTTGCTTCTGTAGGTAGGCTACCGATTCCATTGTAAAATAGGGATATCCCATGTAATTCTATTGAAAATTGCGCGAAGAGAAATTATTTTTCTGTCGCTTTTCTCATTGAGCACCGTTTTATTGCGAAAAAATAATGAGAATTTTTTGCTGCTTTGTAGGTACTTATTTTATAGGTACATTTGACACAGTTTAATGGTGTGAAGCTTTGTCTTAATGCTAGTATTTTTATTTTAACTTGAACTATAAGAAGTGAACGTTCTATACTCACAAACATTTTATTAAGTTGGCTACAATATCCGTAGTTCACTGATTTTAAACATGGCTGGCCATCAGCATCATTTGTCAACTGAAATAAACAGTTAAAAATGGCTACCAAGTTAATATCCGAACAAAACAGGAGATGGCTGCTTGTTAGAGAAACAGCTAATGCTTAGTAATGATCAAGGACAAAAGGATTTTATCTTAATTAATTCCGCCACGAAAAAACGTGCAGAATTAATTTGCTGGCGATGATGCACCGTATTAATTTGTCTTAATTGAATTATTGTTATTTTATTATTGGTAGATAATAATTTTTATTTTTGTTATTGCCATCTCATGATATTTTGTATACTACTGTGGGCAAGAATGATAACTTTGAAGTTAACAAAAAGTATTGTATAAGTACTAAACTGTTACTAACATAGGGATTATGTCTGAAAGAAATGGATAATAATACTAATAAAAGTACGTTTAATTATTTTATGTACACCTTTAAGTCGACATTCAGAAATGAAACTAAAGAAATTATAAACAACAATAAAGAAAAAAATAAAAGCTAAGAAAACCAACAAAATTTTATCTCCCCAAACTGAAGCTAAGTTAGGTAAATCCGAATTAAAACTGCAAAACAAATATGCTTTGTAAGAAACAGTAGAAAGTTAAAAGGCAGTTATAGGAATTTCATTTGTGGCTTTTCAATAAGCGATTGGAATTAAGGAAATCAAAGTGATTTTGTTTGAACGGAGAACAATAACGGTTGCTGGCGTCTGCGGTTCTCTCATTTCCTTTATTATCTTCTGTTCTTATGATCTTCGTTCGTTGTTTCACCTCGGACTACTCAGCTGCTTCCCGTAAGATGGGATTACTTTTTGTTGCACAGTTAATTGAGAATTCCTTGGTGGTTTAAAACCTTTGTTGGGGGAATTTTCTAGAAAAACCGTTTTGTTTTTGTTTTGAACGCAGCCCTTAAAGTGATAAATAGAAGTTCTTTTTACGAATTAAAAGACAAATGTCAAACTGTCGGACCGAGTCGGGTGTTTTATTAACTCGCTCCATTTAAAAAGTGCAGTCTATTTATTTGGTTGAAAAAAGGAAACCTAAAATTGAATCCATAAAACTGTTGGACACCGTGGCGGCTGTCAACAAATCGACGGCGATTTGCATTTAAATTCTGACCGCACTGGTTTGTCGGCAAATCTGAATTCTTTTCAGCTTGACGCAGTTGATTTAAAAATATTATTCATGAGCCAAACAAAAGGTTTTGTATATTGACGATCGAGATAAAATATCGTCAGTCACATCATACTTTAAACCGCTGTATGCATGCAAATGTTATTTATTTACTGAACTATACGCTGCGCTGGCTTTGCTCGCTTTTCCAATGATATAAATATGTGAAACGTTTGCCAGACGTCGACATCGCTCGCGCAGTCATATTTTATGAGAAAAGTTGGCGAATGTGACTTCAAATGCACGGTGCCTGAGTTACAAGATACATTGAGGAAAGGTTTAATTGCAAACGTACATGTTTACTTTGCTTTTACCATTTTCAGTGTCTAATATACTATAGCTGAAACTGACTTTTATGTTTTTATATTTTGTATTTATTTTAGTATTTCAAGGTAGTACCTACGTACTACCCTGAAATACTGAAAAAAAATTGTCTCAAAAATCAAAATCAAAATCAATCAAAGCATTTATTTCAAGTAGGCCAATAACAGGCACTTTTGAATTGTCGAAACAAAGATGAACATTTAAAGTAGCTACAGTCCCAGTCACAAGACATAAAAACTGTGAAAGTACTGTAGTTGCCCATTCCCTAGCGTAGATCTCTATGGAGAAGAACGGGCAAGAAACTCCATGGACACTCTTTTAAATCAAAATATTGTTACAAAATCTTGGTTACATCATTCATTTTGAGATGGTAGATTATGTGAGAACAATGTAGCAAGATGTGCATGTTAAAAGTGTCCATAGTAAAAACAAAATAATTCATTCAAATAAGCCATGGCAACTAAGAGATGACCAGTCACAACTGACAGCACCCGTTCACGAACATGACGCATGGATCAGCACCATTCAGCTCAACCACTTTGAAGGGAGCTAAATGATCCGACACACGCGCCACCATCAGCGAGACATTTGAGTGAGCATGACATACTCTCAACCGCCAGGGCACATTCAAGTCAAAACTAAAGTAGGTTTCCAGTGAATGATAGCTTTCTAGTACATAGTACTCACACAATATGGGCTATGCTATTATATAATACTAACATTGAATCTATACAATGCAAAGATAGTTGTACAATCTTCAGCAGCTCCAACAATACCATTTAATGCTATCAAGTTTTGCGCCCCTGTCCTTGTGGAGCAGGACCAGCATTGAGCCAAGCATTTTTATCAGCGATATAATCGCTCAACTTGTAATATGCTTGCTTACATAATGTGCGTTTAATACATGTTTTAAATTTCGTCTCATTCAGTTCAAGAATACTTTGTGGAATTTTATTATAGCATCTCAAACAGTACCCCATGAAAGATGAGTCTACTTTAGCGAGTCTAAAGCCTGGCTGAACTAGTTGGTCCCTATTTCTAGTACTGTAATTGTGTCTGTCGCCTCTTTTACCGAAAAGATGCAGATTTTTTCTGACGTACATTATGTTTTCGTAGATGTATTGGCAATGAACCGTCATGATGCCAATATCCTTAAATAGTTCCCTTAGAGAATCGCGCCTACGAAGATTGTATATGGCTCTGATGGCTCTTTTCTGCAGAATAAATATAGACTCAATATCAGCAGCCCGTCCCCATAGCAAAATACCGTAAGACATTATACTATGGAAGTAACTAAAATAGACCAGTCTAGCGGTATCCACATCAGTGAATTGACGGATTTTTCTAATGGCATATGCTGCTGAACTTAAGCGCCCCGCAAGAGATATTAAATGAGAACCCCATTGTAGCCTTGAATCAAGCGTAAGCCCCAGGAAAACCGTTTTATCTACGAATTCGAGTTTCTCTTTATTCAATATTATCTCACAATCACTACTTTTAACATTCGGTAATGAAAATCTTATGCATTTAGTTTTTTTTTCATTTAATACCAAATTGTTTGCTGTGAACCAATTTTGGACCTGAAGTAGGGCATCATTCACGTCATCTAGATTGTTGGCCCGTCTATTTATCTTAAAAATTTGAGAAGTGTCATCAGCAAACAACACCAATCTCCAGAGATAGACAAATATTATATGAAGAAGAAGTTTTACTGAACCGAAACTGTAACTTAATACTAGAAATCTCAAAGTCCTTTGTAAAAGCTCTAAAGCTGTCCTTTCTTCTTCATCGTTAAAATTGACACTATGCCATAGAAATATTCGCTGTCAGTGTTTTTTTTATGTAAACTTGTTATAAAGTAGTGGTACATATATTGGCGGACATTTTGCCGCAGGGCCATTCTCTACCAGCAGATTACCATTTTCGTCTTTTCGATTGTCAAACTCATTATTATTTTAAGGCGATTACATGAGCTAAACGCGAGTTTTATAATTACTAAAAGTATATGATTCACTGCTATAAACAAGAACAGAAAAATATGTGATATTCTTCAGGATATATGCAAGCATGATACTGTTTTGAAAATATAATACAATTAATTTGGCTCGATAAAAATAAATCACGAACTTATCTCTAAAAATATCTTTCAAACAATAAATAAAAAACATGCTAATATGCATGCGATCATTCTGATTTTTTTGGCAGATAATTCTACAAGCAATATATGTATTAGCATGATACTGTTTCAGCTTTTTAATCCAATCAATAGTTTTTTTGTAAATCAATCAAAACCACTCATTTCGCGCTATTTGGCCCGCAGTGGCTGACGTAACAACCACTTTGTAGTGCAAGCTGATTAAAACTTTATTCTAACAGCATTTCAAACGAAGTTTGAACCACCAGAAATAGAGTTGCTAATTTAGCTCGTTTAAGCGCCTTAATCACAAGAACGTAACCTGAAAATCCGGAAAAAAAACATACGGAAATCCAGTCGATGGCTTTCCGTATACCTACGGGAAGCTAAGAAACTACTGAAATTGGAGCCACAGTCCCTACTCAATAAAAGTTAACAATTCTCCAAACGGTTTCTATTAAGGCTTCCTTAACTATAAAGGTGGGTAGTTACCGTTATTTTATATGACTTCACATCGTATAAAACTTGGCGTTTGTATTTCCGTATACCCCTCTCTTATTACAATCAATGTGTCCGTAGCTTTGTAAGAGCCAACAAGAATTGTAAAACCTCTTTGTATTTTTGTTTTTTAAACTTCTTGATTTTCAATATTTTACGTTTTATGTTATTTCATCTCTTTCCAAATTGTCATATTTGGATAATCAGTTTTGAAACTGATGCTTGTGGGTAAGGGTAAGTTTATTTAACATATAGCTTTGTGACGCTCAGCTCCACTTTTTTCAACATTACTTAAATTTAATTGCATGTGTTTTGTCTTAACATATATGCTAGGCTTAGACCAAATAAAAACCAAGACATATCGTGCTGCGAACGATAAAGTGAAGCCGGCGTAAAACTACTTCTCGCTCGGATCTGAGCATACACGCACACAATTACATCAAACTATAATTAAACTATACGCTTAAATAAACGTTTACGAAACGGGCCTCACTTTTATGCTCGCAGAGTTCCGTTTTGACTTTTTATTTGGTCTGAGAAGCAAAATTAAAATGGCGGATGAAAGTAAAAAATACATATTTTATTGAAGCTTATTTTTCCGCATACACTTATTTTAATCAAATTGTCAGTAGTACAGAAGTTATTCAACTGTGGCAGTGGTATTATGTCACAGATGTGGAATCTGTGGCATTACTCGCATAGTCACACCTAATATTCATTAAATAGGTATATTCGATTGTAGGAACATTAATGCATCAATCGTAATATCTGCATCAACACCACTGTTTTGTAGTCTTTTTTTTGTAATAAGGCTTCCAGAATGCTTGCGAAAAACTTACACCATGACAAGCAATGAAAAAATATAAAGCGTGCTATTAGTGTTAATTGAAGTGTACTTAAAGCTTTCTTAAAAGGAGATAATTTTTTGGTCCCACCTGGTCGTTGCATTTATTATTCATAATAACACCAAAAAGTAACCATTTTAGTATGGTATTAAACGAAATATTACGTAGAAAATAAAACGGAATCTTAAAATCATAATAAATAAGCTATGTTATGATATTTTTTTGCGAGTCAATTCCTGTTGTGGTCAAAGACTTACGTGAATAGGGGCGTTTTTTTTTTCTGTTTACTAAAAAAAGTACGGTACTCGTTGGTAATCATATCTTCTATAATTATTATAGGATCAGAAAGAACATAAAAATAAATATTGTTAAACTGTGAGCATTATCAATGTTATTTTGAAAGGTTTACATAAAAATCGCATTGATGGTTTAAACAATCAACGTAGCACGGAACGTTGTAACCCTAATTTTTTAGTGATTGACAGCTTATTTATAGCTTATTTTTAGCTTAACTTCATTATTTTGACATTTACTTTTTCTGTTTATTTTGGTTTTCGTAAGTATTTTTGCAGATTTTTCGCATTTATTCCGGTTAGACAATACGTAGCTAATTTAACCACTAGAATCTAGAGGTTATAAGGAAGAAATCAATGTAAGTTTCATCATTAAATGCTACAATGTATGTGGGTGGCCTAATCCTCGAACAAAAAAAATTGTCTCCTTTATTAAGGTTTTCACAGTTTATAAGCAAGAATATTTGCCTGCACACTGAGGAAAAAAAATGGATTGTTCAAAAGCTGCTAAACAGCTTTAACCGTTGCTGTCTATAAAAATAATATAAAAGGTAATAAAAATAATGTTGTCTAATGGACGACTATTTAAATTGGAATGCCACATTAAGTGGCAAATCTGTATAAACGAGTTTCAAAACGCCTCGAATCCATCCATCCAATGCGTTTAAAATGTACTTCACTAACTTTAAAAGGGGGGAGCAAAAGTCATTTAAAAGTATCTTGAAATGTAAAGGCTAACTTGAGAGAGACATTCCCCTGTGATGTCGGACAGTCGTACTTGTAATTTAGACGTCTCAACCATGGCTAAGAAAACTGTGAATGTTGTTAGGAAGTTGTAAAGTTTTCTTATAAATCAAGAGGATTCCGTTTAAATTCGTTGCGGGTAACAAGATAATTTAACTTACGGACGACCTCTCAGATTTCAACGCTTCGCTGTCACCTTTGATTTTTCAGCACATCTGTTGTTTTTTAAATGAGTAAAGTTTAAAATATTCTTCATATTTTTTTTTGCATTTTCTTCGTGTTTTACAACTCAACATTTAATCTTATTTAGTTCTGCGTCAGGTTGTGAATACCTTCATAATATCCTACAAGACAACTGCATATCTTACCGTGGGCTTTTTCCATTTAGGTTTCTTAGACCTTGACGTGATGTAGATATTTTGTGTGGTTTAGTGGTCAATAGACTCGTATAATGTCTGTTAGTTTACTCTTTGGTAACCGTTTCTTAGCAAAATACGCGGAAACAGACAGTGACACTCCTTTTCTTAAGAAACTAAATAAACCTCAACATCGATTTACTTAAACAAATTATTCAAATATTCACAAGATCTGACATTGACATGATTCTGATTACAATAAATTCCAGATACGCCAACAATAAGAGATTATCTTTTAATGCGAATTCTATTTTAATCTATGAATTGATTCGTGTCACATAGTCACATTGCAAGAACATTATATGTAAGTCTGGAAATTAACATACAATCGCCGTTTCTATAAATCACCCTATGTAATTGTATCTGAATACTTTACATCGCTATAAACAGCTTTGATCGACACTGTTAATATTTATTGATAATTTTAATTGCTGGAACTTTTTATAGACCTCAAAGTAAGTGCATGACTAATTGCTGATGCCATTTACGATGAGTCATGTTGACAACTGAATGCCAATGGCAAAAACGTAAAGCTTTCTTAGGGTACCATAGTAAAATAATGCATGGGGATACTATAAATGGTTCTCTTGTAACCGCAGTCATAATACGTCTTTTGTCACGAAACTGTTGCCCTAAACTTTCCAATTCAGAATTTGATTTACATTTCGCGTGATATCAACGGCATTATATAAACAATTAGCAGATGCCCGCGTAAAATTATATCCAAAAACCTCCTTCTTGAATCACTCTATCTATTAAAAAAAACCCGCATCAAAATCCGTTGCGGAGTTTTAAAGATCTAAGCATACATAGGGACGGACAGACGCGGAGGGTAACTTTGTTTTAGGTATAATATGTAGTGATACGATGCCTTTTGGTGGGCCGTTTTTCTTAAATTTGAAGATTGTTGATGTTTTCGTGACGGTTAAATAATATATAAAGACATCTTATAGAACTCGTGGCTAGGCCGACCCTAACATAGTTGGGAAAGGCTAGGCAGATGATAATGATGGAAATCTAAAAACAGACCACATACCAGACCCTTATTTTACATACAACATACTTACTTAAAACAATTCATAAGCATATATTATTCCCGGTCAGAAATAAATTAACCAACACATCCTTTCCGAGCACTGAATCCAGGAGAAAATGAGTTCGTTTAGAATTCACGACAGTCGTTGCTCTTAATTATTATAAAAGCACGTAGAACTACTCGTATATTATCATAAAATCGCGTAACTACGTGTATATTTTACTTGGAATGAAAATTGCTAAGAAATAAAATAGTAACTCAAGGAAATAGTCGGTCGACTACGCTTTTTAGGGGAATATAAAGTGTTTTAAGGTTAGGTTATATTAATCGGTATTTCTCAGGAATGGTACATTATCTTTTCATAAGAGTGGTACCATTGGGTAAGGGGGGCCCCTCCTTCCCTCCACACCGCGTGAGTTGACTACCATCGCATGCATTTCACGAAAAATAATGCGTTTTAATGCAAGAAGTATGTTCGTTTGACAATATTTCGAGAGTTTACAATTTCTTTAGTTATTTTACAATCTAACGTGTTTGACAATTTTACGGTGGCATATACAAACAATACAAAACAAAACAATTTCCCTGACAATACTAGGCAGTTTTAAAACTTTGAATGTTTCTGTCGTTTGGGAGGGATATTGTTTTCTAATTGACTGAAACTTAATAAGGAAACACTTGCTTTGTTTTTACTAAACGATTAATTGCAAATACCTACGATCAACCTTAAGATAAGGTTGTCAGTTACGCTTTTAAACATACAATAACAATAGAATCGATATTATCTAAAACCACGATTTACTGGCAGCTGCATAATAATCATGGTTAGAAAAACGTTTTGTTAAATGTGATATTGTTTCAGATGTTTTGTAGGACGAGGATGTTTTGTTGTTTTGTTTTGTTTTTGCCTAGAGAGCAGACTATGCAGCCGCATAGTCTGCTCTCTAGGCAAAAAGTTTGGCTCAACTGTAATCATTATGTACATTGTAACTTCAGCCACATCAAGTAAACGAGTTTATTGAACTAAAAAAAGGTTAAAATAAATTTAGGAATTGATTGCTCACATTCATTTTGATATTTGATATTTGCCTGACCCATTTTAACGTGCATTGGTTTAACATTTGACTTTAGTGACTTCTAGTAAGGCTTACTCTCGTCGCTATATCTATACTTCTATACTAATATTTTAAAGCAGAAGAGTTTGTTTGGTTGGTTGAACGCGCTAATCTGAGGAACTACTGGTTCAAATTGAAAAAATCTTTTTGTGTTGGATAGTCCATTTATCGAGGAAAGGCTTTAGGCTATATAACATCACGCTACGACCATTAGGAGCGGAACAGGAATGAAAAATGTTGCAAAAAAGGGTTTTTTTTTCTTTCGTTTTTCTCTCTTATGCGACGCAGACGAAGTTGCGTGGGTCAGCTAGTTGGTAACTTGAACAAAAAGTCGTTACCGAACAAATCATCATCACGCCTGTTAATCCCGAACGGTTAGGCAGAGGTATCTAATAGGTAGTAGTAGTACACACATCAATATATCGCCAGTTTTGTTTTGAGTTCCATGTAATTGCCATCAAACAGGCACTTTAGACTTTGTGGCTGCTATTGAGAAATTCCTGATGGATACTGCCCGACCGGCAGTTGCCCTTGCGACCACTAGACATACATTACTACGGTACTAGAACAGAATTCTAACATTTAAGGGGCCGGCGGGGCATGCGTCTTCCATACAAACGCCAAATGCCAAAATATTTTGTTAATCAAACATATTCATACGGAAGTGTCAAAATCGAAATAAATATACACTGCCTTAAGAATATGTTTGATTAACAAATTATTTTGGTATTACGTTTGTATGAAACTATGAAATACGCATGATCCGCCGGCCTCTTAAGGTGAAAGTGTCAGGGTAGCCCGCGAAATTCCAATTTTCTTACGTTTTTTGCAATTTGCAGGCCAGTTTATGTTGACTAAAATATTTTTCGCGACTGTAAGACGTATGTAGCTACAAAATTATATCATCAAAATCATGCCAGAAGCTATAATTTTTGTAAACAAAGAATATCTACCAAGATACGTAGCGACAATTCAATCAACAAGAAATACTCCCAAATTCAATCCACTCAAATTTATCATATGTGTAATACGAAACTAAGGAGCAATTTCATTTGGTCAAAATCGATCTTGCACCTTTGTGAACTGAATGAATTTAGCCGGCTATCCTGAAGTTACACACTGCTCTCAAAAACGGTGAACGAAAACATCGTGAGGAAACCGGCATGTCCTAGAACCAAAAATTCGAAGACATGTTACATCTACCAATCCGCACTGGGCCCGCGTGGTGGATTATAGCCTATACGCAACACACGCGCTTTAACGTGGAGTTGCGGACACCAGCCCCTTGTACAATACAATACAATACAATCTACCTTTTTTTTTTTTTTTAGGATGGGAAATCATCAAATGACTTCTCCCACTCTGGGCGGAGCGGGAGGGAGTGTCAGACTCTTACTGACTAAAACCCATCCATGTTCCTTCCTCGCCCTTTATGTTCCAGGGCCGCGGTATCTCTTTCGAACACGAACGAACTTTAGCTCTGATATTTTAGGTGACTGTGCGCTTTCCACCTATGAGTAACATCATCCGGTACATAAGTGTCCACAGTATAGGATATTCCAGTCAAGTGCTCTTACAGGTTCAAGTAAGTTGTGGTTTCCCAAGTGGCTCTCTGTCGGAACCAGCATGACTCACCTCACATATGCGGCTCTTAATGATGTAACGTTTTTGCATACTTAAATAATCTTGACTTTTTTGGTGTCAGTTTTTTTAAGTTGTCTCTAGTTTTACAACTAATAATAGCTCTGTTAAGTTTACATGCGGGTTAGATGATTGTAATAAATATTGACATGTGTATTCAGTGTGACTGGTAAACACTTTTGATTAGCCCATTGACCTGGCAGATACAAAAATGTAAACCATTGTCTTTCATAAGTAATCATACTAACGCAAGTTTCAAAGCAGTAGGTAACACTTAATTTCAATCATCCACTTCGTCTGAAATCGGTTAGGTTGGGCAGGGGTCAGTCCTAACAAATACCAGCTGCACAGAATATAGACTTCTTACAGACGTCAAAAATAAGACCTTGCAGCAATTTTTAAGACAGTTTTAAGTATAGCAAGGCAGGCGAATCTCGAGTAGATTCACTTAGGGATCTTATTTTGGTACCGGACACGGATGTCCGATACAGAGTGCATTGAGTTTATTTTAGTTGGAAATAGCCACAACTTATTGATCTGAACTGAAATATTGAAAAGTAGAGAAGACATTTGAGAGGTTTAAAATAAAATAAAATCTACGAGTGTTCTAAAAGATGTTAGCAGTCTGTACCATTCTAGACCAATATAATTGTTTTCGTTACCTATTTTATTTATAACAAAAATAAAAAAGCAACAAAGTAAAACCATTTTCAATTGAAAATTTTATATTAACGGAATCCCAGTAGATGCATAAAAACAATTTAAACATATTTAGACATTTTTTCCTTCATATGTATTTACTGGGAATATTCTCTGCTAGGTATATTAGTTATTGCCCCAAGAGAAAAACCTTTTACGGTTTCGTTCGGAATTGGTCGGAATACGTAGAGAAATATTTACTAAATTGGCAAGAAAATTATAAAGAGGGAAAAAGGGTTTGCAAGGCCATTTTTACATCCCTAGAGGAATGTTTGGTAATAGGGGCAGTATAGTTTGAAGTTTGTTCTGAACATATTTTTTTTATAAGTCATGTATGTCACTGCAGGACAAAGGCCTCTCTTCCTTCGATTTATCCCACCAATCCTTGTCAAAAGAGTCGAGTTAGTCCCGTCAAATTCTTTTCTGAGCAAAAAAATATTAAATATTAGCTTCTGCCAGCGGCTTCGCCCGCGTGAAGGTTGAAATTGACCCATGGGATCTCATTACCGGGATGAAAAGTATCCTATGTGTTAATCCAGGTTATAAACTATCTGTGTGCTAAATTTGATCCAAATTCGTTCAGTAGTTTTTGCGTGAAAGAGTGACAAACATCCATACATCCATCCATACTCACAAACTTTCGCATTTATAATATTAGTAGGAAGTAGGATATAATTATTGGTAGCGTAGGCCGCGTCCCCACTTTGTCGTGACGACAGATAATCGTGTAGTTTTAGGTAAGTGTCGTGTCTTGTGTATTTAAATGGAGATACGATGCGATTACTGTTTTCCATGTTTTTTTTCAACTAAAAACCAACGATAAACTAATAGTCGTATGTGTCAGTAGAGGGAACGCGGCTTGAAAAAATCTAGGCAGCAGCTGAAGTTTTTCTACGATTTCATGGGCAGTTCCGTAGTAAAAGTTGATCAAAATAATTATTAAGTACTACACGCCCATAAAGTATTGCCAATGTTTAAAAACTCACCCTGTAAACCCAATAAACTTCCTTTTAATTTCAGCAATTGGTATTTTTTTTCAAATTACTGTTGTTCTTTTATGATACAGAAATTCACAGAGCTGCACTAACAAAGCTATTTATATGAAATGGGCTATAATAATACCATGTATTATTAATGAACTGTGCACTATTGTTTTTCATATTTGATTAAGTATATTGTTCACATAATTAAATCAAATTTAAATTTAATTACATAGCCTAGCGGCCATGGAGCTTTACTCCAGCACGATAAAGTAATAATATATTAATATTTAATTGTTTATTTAGTTCATTGTTTGATTATGTACAGTAACTGCTTCATTTTGTTTTATTGACCGCCTTCTAAAAAAAGGCGGAGGTTCTCAATTTGGATGTTTCAATTTTTTTTTATGTTTGTCGCGCATAACTCCGTCGCTCGCTAACCGATTTCAAAAATTATTTTTTTTTTGGAAAGGGTATATTTTCCAAATGGTCCTGAAGTCCGAAGTTGGGACCTGATGATGGAATCATGCCGAAATCGAGGGAACTCTTCAATTTTTATAGGATAAAGTACAGCGATTTTGGTATTTTCGACAACATATGAAGCATTTGCGTTCATTAAGAACTATTCTACCATCAGATCTGATGATGAAGCCAAGAGTCAGGCACCGGAACTCCATAATGACACAATATATCCTAGTCGTATTTGGGCTTGTTGTAATTGTAACGGTATGCACTTTCCATGTGTACCAAGAACATGTGAACCACTAAAAAGTGATAAATAATAACTTTTTTGCTAAAAATAAACCCGAATTCATTTTATTTTTTTACGCCTTTTTGAGATCGTGTTCCCAATAATAATATTAGAAGAATTACAATTTATACTTTTCTGGTATAGTTTAAGAACTTGTATTTGAGCTAGGAAATAATCTATTCTTCTGCAAATTTGCATCCATATCCGTTGAGCCTTGAAAAATCTTATATGACACTGAAATAAGCAGCGGTCGGATTTTGGGAAAATGTATCCAAAACCTCCGTCCCCCTATAGGATCTCTGGTACTCGTAACTATCAATCAATCAATCTAAACAAAGTGACATTGTATCAGCGCCAACGATGATGGAAATGTTTTGCATTGACAAAATCTACCAAAAGCTTTTGTCAAGCCTTATTGAAAGTCGTTTCAGCTGTTTTTTTTTTAGCAATACGAAACAGCATGGTACAGGAGAAATTCCTAGCGTATGACGGCCTTTGGTACCTACGTATGATGTATTTTTAAGGGAGCGTCCATTAATTACGTCAGTCAATTTTGTTAATCACTGTTTTAGGCTTTCACGGCAAGCAACAGCGTCGAAATATCGGGAGCTCAACATAATAAATAATCACGGAAGATATCCCGTAAGTGACAATATAAGTTTAATTTTGTTAATTTTTTGAGCCCTGTAGTGAGATGTCGTGTGATTTGAATTGACTCCCCACCCGCGCCCTAAACTCATGTGAAATTTTCGAAATGCGTGTTTTGGTGTAAATCCGCTAATATGTGCTTGATTGATTTATTTAAAAATAATTTGCTTACTTGGTTTCATTGACAATGCATGATTAGATATTACTGTTTCTTGCAATTTAGCACTGCTACTTGAGGGACAAAAATACATAATATTTTCTAAGACCCCCTCCCTCTCTCCGTCGTGAGAATGGGTGAGATTCGATTTGAACCCCTTCCCCCTTAAACGCCTCACGTAATTAATGGACGCCCCCTAAGAGTACAATAATTTAAAGGAACACAATCTCTCTAATCTTCCTTTTAGTTGGCCTTGAGATTCGCTAATTAGAATGTTTATTATTTAATAGTACATGATTGTTACGCCACTGACATTGTTTTCGAGGTTACCGCCATTGTTTTGGCTATCAAGTGTTCAACAAAGATGGGCCGGCGAGATGCAACACTGCTGTGAATTACAAGATAACAATGTTACAGATTGGATCAGGATTGTGCAATGGATTTTATGGTACTCCATTATTCGATGGAGATAGAAGCAATTGTTGTACCCACAGAAATATTAAAAACAGGTTGTACCCATAACAAGATGCATCGATTTCATCATGTTTTAGATTGTGGAACGGAGTAGCTTGTTTCTCTGACTAGTTTTACGACTTTATAACATGCATACGGTTGACGACCTTAATGGCGCAGTGGTGGTGAGGCTGCCTTACGTTCTTAGGGTCCCGGGTTCGAATCCCGGTAGGGGCAAATGTTTGTGTGATGAGCATACACATTTTTGTTTCCGAGTTGTGGATGTTTACATTTATTATAAACTAGCTGACCCACGCAACTTCGTCTGCGTCACATAAGAGAGAAAAACGAAAGGAAAAATATCCCCGCTTTTGCAATATTTTTCATTCCTGCTCCGCTCCTAATGTTCGTAGCGTGATGTTTTATAGTCTATAGCCTTCCTCGATAAATGGACTATCCAACACAAAAATAATTTTTCAATTTAAACCAGTAGTTCCTGAGATTAGCGCGTTAAACCAAACAAACAAACAAACAAACTCTTCTGCTTTATAATATTAGTATAGATATAAGTATGTATTTACACAACAAAAAAGTATCTATGTAGTATACTCGTATCAACTATCTTGTGTCCACGACACAAGCCTCGTTGCTTAGTGTGGTACTAGATGGCGGTGTGTGTAATGTCCTGCGATATTTATTTATTATTTATACTTAGTCGGGATATTTATAAAATGACAATCCCAAGTGAACGCAGCATAACATCACGCCTGTATCCTTGAAGGATTAGACATAAGTGTACCTTATAGTACACCACATTTCGTCACTTAGGGGTCACACGTTAGGGTTCCGTATCCAAATGGGATCCTATAAAGATGCGTCATGTCTGTCTGTCTGTCGGTCTGTCTATCTGTCTGTCTGTCTGTCCGTCCGTGTGTCACAGCCACTTTTTTCTGAAACTATAAGAACTATGCTATTGAAACTTGGCAAGTAGATGTATTCTGTGAACCGCATTAAGATTTTCACACAAAAATAGAAAAAAAAAACAATCCATTTTGGGAGTTCCCCATACTTAGATCTGAAAGTGAACATTTTTTTTCGTTAAACCCATACGTGTGGGGTATCTATGGATAGGTCTTTTCAAAATCATAATGTTGTTACAAAATCTTGGTTACATTATTCATGTTGAGATGGTGCATTATGTGAGAACAATGTAGCAAGATGTGCACGATAAGTGTCCATAGTAAAAACAAACAAAAACAATTCAAAAATAAAACCTCATGTTTAGCAGTCGCGGTTTGCGACCTAGTCCAACGGGGCTGTCAAAACTTGTCTCGTTGCTTAGTGTGCCACTAGATGGCGCTGTGTATAATGTTCAGCGATATTTATTTTTAAATTTTATTTTCAATCGTAAGTAAGTTGTTGCCAATACGATAGTTCGTTCCTAGTTCAAATTAACATAATAGTATTTAAAAAGTACATAAAGTAGCCGCATTTAAAGTCCCAACACGTCCATCGTATAAAGCCCTAATTAATTCCATTGCAACAAAACACAACCTCACGGAAGTAGACAGAGAGATAATTAGCCGACATGTGCTCGCACGGACGGAATAAGCTGTCCGTTCCGTTCCCCACGAGAAAGACGTAACAAAGCACATTTTTATAAGGAACTTTCATCCTTTTCAACTTTTATAAGTCCTATCGGTTCACAGAAATTCTTTGCTGACAATATTATTGAATTCCACCACCCTACGAAGGGACGTTGTTCCAAGAACCATCCAATTTTAACCGCCACTGCTTTCGCAAAATATTTTATTTATTGTTCTGCATGATCCTTTATAGAGAATAGAGGGATATTATCAGTAGAATAAGGACAAAATATCCGGTTTTTGGTGACGATTCTAAGTAACGGTATAATGTTTCAGGAAAATGGCTTTGTAAAATCGTTGCAAGCTATATTTTCCTGGTATTTGATACCGCCAAAAAGCGCTTGCTTTGCTATTTTATTTTCAGCTATCTTGTTGTACACGTAATTAGGAAAGGATTTTCGAATTTATCTGCTTTGTAGTCACTGAAAACTTCGGTCGCTTGCGAGTTTTCGGCAATCATTAGATTGTTGACAAATGTTTAAGTATGAAACTCTTGGACTTATGTGACAGTTTCTAAATTCTAAACATTGTTTCTCTGTAATAACTTCGAAGATTCATGCAAATAATATGAAAACGAAATGAAAGAACTTTTCAGGTAAGACTTTGGCAAAAGTTGTACTTACTTTGAAAGTATTCCTTTTTATACGTCGGCTTAATAAACTGAAGATGATACAGGAAATACTGGTATGAACCTTAATTATGTTGTCATTGATCTTTATTTTCTTTGTTTTTAATTTAAGGCGCTTAGACGAGCTTTAGCAACTCTATTTGTGGTGGTTTAAAGTTCGTTTGAAATGCTGTTAGAATAAAGTTCTAATCAGCTTGCACTACAACGTGGTTGTTATGTCAGCCACTGCGGGCCAAATAGCGCGAAATGAGTGGTTTCGATCGATTTACAAAAAAACTATTGATTGGATTAAAAAACTGAAACAGTATCATGCTAATATTATTGCTTGTAGAATTATTTGGCAAAAAATCAGAATGATCACATGCATATTAGTATGTTTTTTTATTGTTTGAAAGATATTTTTAGAGATAAGTTCGTGATTTCTTTTTATCGAGCCAAATTAATTGTATTATGTTTTCAAAACAGTATCATGCTAGCATATATCCTGAAGAATATCATATATTGTTCTGGTATTGTTTATAGCAGTGAATCATATTTTTTTAGCAATTATAAAACTCGCGTTTAGCTCATGTTATCGCCTTTGGTCTCTTATTATCCCGGCTGGCATTTGTCTATCCTTTTTTTTTCTGTCATTTGTCCATCCTTGACTGTCGTTACAGGTAGTCAGTGGCTCAAAAAGTCTGACAACCAGTCTTACCAAGTGGTATCGTCTTACCCAGTACTAGGAAAAGGCTAGGCAGATGATGTTGATGATGATGGCTTCATAACGATTCGATATTGTACTACATAGATTCGTGGGTCTATTGGGGCTAGAATGACATTGACAAGAGTGGTGTAAATCACCGAGTCGTGAAATTGTTGTTAGTTGTGAGATTGGCTATGAAAATGGGATTGAAAAGACAAGATGGCGACTTTAGTAGGCTAGGAAAGGACCAACTTTCGTACATATATTTTTAACATTTCTAAGTGTCCATGTAGCTTTTTGTGAAATATAATATTTTGAATAAAAGTCCTGATTAACGCCACGGTTCAAAGGAACCATGACAACCTATATTTTTTTATTGAATTGTTAATAGCATTAAAGTACTGAACTGGTGGAAATGTAAGTTCTATCGCTCTCGCTAGTAAACTGCCATCAAAGATAAACCTATTCAGGTGAATATACGTCAGACTTCAGAGGGTGCACGTATGTTAATGTAGAAGCATAAATTAGCCAGGAAATGATACCAACTGTGAGTACTGTGGCCGTCCGAAGTGTTTGCAACGGTTACGGAACCCCGATGTGGTTTTTGAATTTGCATTATTGGACTGCATGAATGGAAATTTTATTCCTGGGTGTAACTAGCCTTGGTTGTGGACTGCAAACATTGTTGCTTTTCACTTTGACTAATAAATAGTTTTGACTTTGACTTTGACTTTGACTTTGACTTTACTTCAAAGCAAAACGTCCTGTTACCATTATTATACCACGTTAAAATTTTATATCCAGACGATACTCTGCTACTGTGAAAATTTCTAGTGGAAAAACCTACTAACTGTTACCCGGATGAATGCACATCATCATCATTTGCCCAGCCTTTTCCCAACTATGTTGGTGAACCTATGTAAATGAATAAATAAATAAATGCTGGGGTCGGCTTCCAGTCTAATCGTATGATGATATATTTTCAGTTCCATATGATTACACATATGGGACTGAAACATAACTGAGGAAATGTGAGTGTTGTTATTTGCTTCACCTCTGCTCTTAGGAGAATACAGGCATGATTTTATGTTATGTGCATTTTTTAAAGTCTAGATGCAGCACCCCAATTAAAAAAATGCAAAAAAATCGTAACACTTTGCGACCAATTTATAAAAAGTATAATCTTTTTCATCTTATCTCTGATTAGCTAACAAAAACAGCGTTCAATAATAAACAAATTAATTAGACCAAGTATCGCTTCGTAGAGGTGTTCAACTCTACTTGAAACTTTGCCTACGCCATTAAAGTTTACGCAAGCAAGCGATAGCGGGCTCAACCTTTTTAGTTTTTATTTTACCTTATTTTCAATGCAAAGGCGAGCCCCTGTTTGTTGCCAAGTAAGCGGCTTGGGAAACAACACAGCTAATTGTACAAACAAAATTGTAGATAGCTTTGAATATTGCTAAGTAACTGGCTTGACAAGGAAGGAGGTGTCTGATCAGATGACCAGTAATAGAGAAGTATGAAAAATGAAAAAAAGAATAAAAAATTGGGCCTATAGTAGCTTGCTAAAAAGAAAATAGGGTACTTATAGTTTACTTAGAGAGTCGCACGGGACAATTAAGATTAGGTTTTACAATGTCGTCTGGCAATCGTTTACTTTTGTAGGCTTAATAAATAAAAATGACCAGGAACAGTGCGGGGACGATAAAAATATGGACGAAAAAAAAACGTGTTACGCCGACCCCACGTAACATGGGACAAGAGTAGGAAGATGACGATGAGTACGGTCGAACAAGCTATTTGGTTTACATTTTACAATGTAATTTATGGGTTAAACTGGAAACCAAATAGCTTGTTCGACCGTACTCATCGTCATCTTCCTACTCTTGTCCCATGTTACGTGGGGTCGGCGTAACACGTTTTTTCTTTCAGTCAACCGTCACGCTTTCACGCTATCATATGAGCATACACTTTCAGACACGCTATCGGATGAAAATGTACTATGCGGAATAAGTCGACCCTAAGCCCATGTTTTTTTCAGAGTACTGGATTATCAACGGTCGGTGTAGCGTAAAGAGTTGATATTCCAGCAGTACCTTAGATTGCAGTGCTTACGCAAATGCTGAAGCTGTACGTCACTGCTATGCGTGCTAATAAAGCATTTACAAGTTCGTTTATAAAATCCGTATTAATTGTACGAATGTACCAGACAAATATAACGTTAATCATGTTAATTATAATGTTAATAACACTCAGATTTATGACTCTGTCATTTTATTGAGTTTTATTATGGCGACGTGTCTGCAAATCATATTAATTGATATTTATGATAACAGCGACAAATTGATTGAAGTGTTAGTTATTGCCACTATTACGCATCGGTCAGTTTGAACATGGTGATGCCTCTTTGTTCGCAGTCACTATGATGCAACAGGAAGCTGTTATGGGAGCATCCTCTAGATAAATTTATCGACTGACTGAGCAGTAGCATGCACCGGTGTGTTAATAACTTATTCTACAATTTATAGTGATCTTGTCATGCATGAATTTTTATACAATAAATAAAGACCACACAGGGACCTGACCTGAGATGGTGTAGAAATTGGCTAAAATCATCATGCCTAGCCTTTCCCAACTATGTTGGGGTCGGGTTCCAGTCTAACCGGATGCCAGAACTTGGAGCAACTCTCTATCTGACCGCCAACACCCCAGTTAGTACTGAGTAATACGATATCCCTTGGTAAGACTGGTTGTCAGACTTTTGGGCAACTAAGCTACCTGAAACGACTGTCAAAGATCTACAAATGTCAGCGGTAAACTCGGTATGTAATGAGTCACCCATCCACAGACCAGCCTAGGCAAGCACGGCTTAACTTAAAGATTGACTTGAGCGGCTGTTATTATTTAGCCACGAGCTCTTTCGCGTATTTGGCTCATATAGTACATAAATACTAATTAGGTTACTAATTGGGTATGCCTGCAACCATAGTTCCAACATATAAAATCACTGAATTCCGTGCTGCTAAATTATCCGTTCATTAAAACAGCCTTTACAAACAGTTAAGAAATTGATGCTGTAACGCACCTGATATGTCAAGGAATAACAGAAGCTGACAGTTTTATCAAAATGCTCAACATGTTTGTTTGAGCACGACAGGATTCTATGTGTGTTTATGTAGATTAATATTAGTTGTTCAGCAGTGAGTAGCTATTTATTTTATTTTTAGTTTATTGTAGGTACTTAATTAAGGTTTTTTTTTGTTGAGTTTATATTGTTATAAGGTATGATGGGGTTGACATATCCTTATTGGACAAAAACCCCTAAATTAAAAAATAAAGATTAAAAAAAAAAAAAAAAGGATTCTATGTTACTCTATGAGAACGATTCAGTATATGCCTATTGAAGTTTTCATCGAGTTCCATTTCTATGAAAACAACTTTCTAGTTAGAAGCCATTTATTCAGTCGTTGCGATGCGGCTTTAGCTCAGGAATTTAACTTCATTGAAATTAGTAACAACAAAACTCATCTTTAGTCTACACTAATATTATAAAGAGGATAGCTTTGTTTGTTTGGTTGTAATGAATAAACTCAAAAACTACTGTGCCGATTTCAAATATTCTTTCACCATTGGAAAGCTAAATTCACCCTGAGTAACATCGGCTATATTTTATCCCCGTAGTCCCACGGGAACGGGAACTAAGCGGGTGAAACCGCGTTACGTCCGCTATAGTCGAATATAAAGAGAACTCGTTAGAGAGGTCACTGCTAAAGCACATCTTTTAATGAGCACAGTATACTTTCACCTGGTCAAGTAGGTACACTGGCTATTCAAGCTAATGTTTACGTTGACATTCTTTCAGTTCAAACTTCTGTTACACCATAAAAATAAAATAACCAATACTGGCCGAAAAGAAATCATTAGTGGCCAAAACAAATGGACAATAATCTGGAAATACGGTACTGGACCTAAGGTGTCGCCAAAAATTGTTTTTGAAAGTTCGCAACAATCATTGAATTTCGCCGATTACTTTTTATACGTTTTGTTTGTACCTTTTTTTCGGCGCTATCAGTATTGTTCGCAAAGTAGGAGCAATATAAAATGGCGACCATCCCATGAAACATTCATGAGTCGCATTCGCTTTCACCGAAATATTCAAATCTATAGATTTTTTGTGTTGTTATACGTCTTTTCTTGTGAATATGTAAGGACAGTTTATCGAGTATTGAAAAAAATGTTTTGCAAGTACATGTAAAGATAACCTTAGATATAGAATTAGCCTTATTCATGACCTACCTGAAATGATGACGTAGCGGTAGTCGTTTTAATAAATACGTGCAAGAATGGATTTAATTGATTTCCGGGTTTTTATTTCACGGAAACAATATCAAACCTGTCTTATTTCAATTCCTAAGATTTATATCTTGAATAAAAGTTAATATTCATCTAGAATCACATGTTTACATGAAGCGCCATTAAATAGGTATTTATTGGAATATAAATGGTACACTGTTTCTGCGCTGATCGCCTTGAATCTTTTGTTAACTTTAGTTGGACCATAACATAAAGTAACACGACGTAAAATCGAAGTTACAGCCGTGATACATCATACTTCTTATCACACACTGCCACGGCATCGGCATGAAGAGCGATGACTCGCTCGGAAAATGTTCAAGAGGAAAATAGAAGCTCATCGAAGTTGATTTGTAACTTTAGTCTCGCATCGTTCTGCAATTAGTATTAATTTGAAATTGATACGATAATTGACTCTTATGTACTTCTAAAGTTCGTGTAAAACCTGTCATGGAGAGTTTAAATGGTACGTGTCGAAACATATACATAGAATATTTTGAGGGCCAGGCAAATCACTTATGGCTATGACGAGTAATGTACGCAGACCTGAAGGTTGACTGATGAACTTGATTCACTGTGAGCTGAATACATTAAAATTTAGTCATAAACGTGGACAGAATACAAAACATGGAACACTTATCATAATAGTTTTCGGACTCGTTGTAAATGGGAAAAACAAAAGCAAATCGATTCATTTAAAAGCCTTGGTAGATGATTTCCTACGATTGTATTTTTTATGCCTGAATGGTGTTTTTAATATTAATGTGAGGATACTGGTATATAGCAGTTGCACGTTCTCTGCTCAAACTAAAATTACAAGTGGCTGTCTGACGCGGTTCCTAAGATATGTCCCTATGACTGACAGGCATACAGTGCAATTTCCTTTAGCAGCTTCGTGTAAGGAATCCTGAAAGAAGAGTGATATTACAGGCCTATACCTATAAGAACGTGAATTTCGATATAATTTTACGGCTGTAGATCCAATTACAAGATATCAGCATCTAACATAAATCTATAATTGATTCCACAAGCTTAGCCATTCGAGACGCGATGAGACAGGTCGTAGGGAATACTGAGATTTATCGCCCCGATAATCTACTAATGGGAAGCGAATTACATGAAAATTATAATTCGGTTCGTAGTGAATTCGACGTAGGTATTTATGCTTCAGTATTTTCAAGGGTTTGATAAAGGTAGGTAGTTATATTCCGAGTTTCCTCCGTGCCTCGGAGAGCACGTTAAGCAGTTGGTCCCGTCTGTCATTTGTAAGTAGATCTTTGACAGTCTCTACATGAGGTTAGTGACCCAAAAAGTCTGACAACCAGTCTTACCGATGGTTATCGTGTTACCCAGTGCTAATTTGTGTAGGTCAAATAGGCAGTCGCTCCATGAAAAATACTGGTATTCTGTATCCGGTTTGACTGGGGAGCCGACCCCAACATAGTTGGGAAAAGGCTAGGCAGATCATGAGAAAGGTAGGTAGCCAAGTAATAATAATATTCAAGCAAATTAAATTGTCCTAGGTATTTCTTTCTAGATCCCTATATTATAATACAGGTCTCAGATCAATTACTAACGAAATAGGTAATTTTCTGTTGGTTACTCAAAAAAATCACCAAAAGTAAATGTAATTTAGAAACATCTCAAAGACATTTAAATATATTAGAGCGATGGACAGGACAAGACGACATAATCGTAACCCAAATACATATTTATTATATTAGTAACAAATTGTTCTTCCTAGTGTCATACGCCCGCGTGTCAGGTATTTTATGGCAAAATTGAAAATGTTTGGGAGCAAATTTTTTGTGTGACAATTCCCTATGTCTGCTCTATACCTAATTCTTTTAAGTCTCTTTGAAACATTAAAGTTAGTTTCATTAACTCAAGTGATATTTTAGTCTCTTTGTAGTCGTACCTATACAATGTGCAAAGACACTCCATAATGATTGTGGACCTTCACATAACCTAGAATGTACCTATGTCTCACTTTTCTGTGTACAAGAAGACCGTTATGCTATTCTTTCTTTATAAATGAACAGTTACCGAAAGCACAACACCACAGAATGACCAATATAACCTGACCGTTGATAGTGGCGCTAGTGAGAAAGGTGAAACGTCAACAATCCGTCAATACAGTACATTGAACTGTAGTTCCGTATTACGCCGCATACCAAGACATATTTGACCCGGAATAGACAAGATAGCTGTCACACCTGCCCTAGATGTATGATCGGTGTTAGTGGCCCATAGTGGCACGCAGTGGCTCACAGTGGCCCACTTGTCATTGTTGATCAAAGGTTCCGTTGCTTGTTAGAACAGTGTATTTGAATTTAGATCGCTCCTCGTAGTCTACAGTGTAGACAATGCAATTTGTATGTACGAGCTTCGTAAATTGTGCAGTTTCGTAGAACGGTGTATGTAGGTACCGACATTCTACTGGTCCCAATTTACTGGCTCGTAAAAGCTACTGGGGAAATAATTACCTATCTTTGCTTAGTTAAGGGGGATTTCATTTAAAAATGAACGTGTCTGTTATCGGCGAAGGGCTGTACCTACCCATTAGCATACCCACTCGCCAATTATGTTCAGGTTAATGCCAAATAGGCTCGCCTCATATCAAAGGGGTTAATATGGGGCGAACCTATTAGGCATTCCAGACTCCATGTGTGCAACTGAAAAAATCCTGTCGGAAAACACAATAATAATTTGCCCGACCCGGGAATCGAAACCTGGACTTCAGCCTCAGCTGCCGCGATTGCGACTTCTAGACCATTGAACACATGAATATGTTAATAGTCACACATAACCACAGTACAATTGATTTTAACCAACCAAGTTTGAAAATATACACAAGTTTCTTAAAGTCAGCCTGCCCAAAATCTTCAATTTGATTTTCTGCTACAAAAACTTTGGAGGAAGAACGTACTAAAATAGTGATTGCGATAAGCTCAATGCTGTCAAACCTCATCATATTGAAATTTATTGGAATGAACAGGAATTGAATGTATGGATAATCACGTAATTTAGTTAAGGCGATTAAATGAGCTAAATTAGCAAATCTATTTGTGGTGGCTCAAACTTCGTTTGAAATGCTGTTAGAATAAAGTTCTAATCAGCTTGCACTACAAAGAGGTTGTTACGTCAGTCACTGCGGGCCAAATAGCGCGAAACGAGTGGTTTCGATCGATTTACAAAAAAGCTATTGATTGGCTTAAAAAACTATAACACTATCATAATAATATAATGCTTAACTTATATTGTCACTTACGGGATATCTTCCGTGATTAGTTTTAAACCGTGAAAGCCTAAAACAGTGTTTAATATAATGCTTGTCAAGAATTGTAGAATTATTTGCCAAAAAATCAGAATGGCCGCATGCATATTAGTGTGTTTTTTTTTGTTTGAAAGATATTTTTAGAGATAAGTTCGTGATTTTAGGTAGATTTCCTTTCTTAAAAAAAAAAAAACTACTTATTGGTCTCTCACCTGCGGGGGTATATATATGTTTACGTATGTATATGGGTGACAAGCAAAATTTAGCCACACTCTACAGGTCGCAATTATAAACCGATTGGTTTCAAACGTGGCCAAAAAATCGAAAAGGTCAAAACTTAGGCTAAGTTCGTGAATGGGCGAAATTCGTCAATGTTTTTTGGCCATAACTTTTTTCCTATGGATTTTTTTTAAACCGTCTTCCATTTTTATCATTTTGAGTAAGAATACGGACAACTTTAAATAAAAACTTTTTTGATGCAAACCCTAAATTAGGGAGGGGGTTGAAATTTTCAAAAATTTGCGAAAAAAAATCATATCTCCGAAACAGTAAACATGTTGAGCGACGCAAATATATTTTTTTAAAGTAATTTGTTTACTCTACAATTGTCACCTTTGAAGTTTGGCGATAAAACTTATAGTTTTCGAAATAAAAAATATAACAAAAACAATCACGTTTCCATGCTAAACTCTTATGAGAGGATTTAGAAAGGGTAAACTTTCCATTACAGGACAACGATTTTGAAATCAAATTTTTCTTTTTAGATTGTACACATAAGCACAACTCTTTATACAAATTTTCATTAGTCGGACTCGGACGCTCCAGCACCTTTACCGAAACCTACCTCCTCCTGCGGCTTGTCGGAGGGATTTTTTTCTTATCGAGTCGAATTAATTGTATTATGTTTTCAAAACACAATCATGCTAGCATATATCCTGAAGAATATCATATATTTTTCTGGTCTTGTTTATAGCAGCGAATCATATACTTTAAGTAAATATAAAACTCGCGTTTAGCTCATGTAATCGCCTTAATATAGGGCTGGTACTGCCTTTTATAGACATGGCATCCGCAATTTAATTGGATTGATTGTGCACGTGATAATATGCCAGACTGCATTGTTTCATCAAAAATCGATCAAACACACAATACATTTATCGACAAAACATTTTGTAAAGATATGTGGTGGGGTGGCCATTGTCTTTTGGCTCTATTATGATGTTATATCACGCAACAACGGAAATGGAATCGATGTAAAAGTCCCTTTAACGAAACCGAAAGGCACTTGTTCTAACCTTCATTGCGTTTTTTTTTGTTCTACACTAAACCCTTCACGAACCCCGTACTATTCAATGCACCCATTTGCACAATATTTTGAGTACGTTTTATTGAGTCCGTACCGTAAAACGTGATTTTTCACCCCAAAATACTCATTTTCCAGCATTTTTTTTTTGTAGATTTACTTAAATAGTTGTATGTACAATGCTTAAGTTAACGGCTTCCCGAACGGAACGGTTACACCCTGTATTTATCTAACTTAAAATAAATATCAATTCTATTCTGATTTATGTTTTGAGGGTCGCTATTATATGGTCAAACGTTTCTGGTAGTAATCAAATAGGGATCGTTTCGTTCGTACCCAGAAAACTGTCTTGACAGTTTCTTAGCACACTTGGCAATCAAGATCCCAAGATCCTCTTAACGATAATAGTCCAACAAAGAAAATAGTCACCTATTTAAAAGAATTAACCTTTCGTTTCATTTCGCCCCGGTCCCTTATTAAAACTAGCTTCAATAATTGTCACTCCAAACAAGATAATGAAACAGGTACAGAGGCTTATTTGTTTTGTAAAATAAACAGGCTGTTTTGCCCAATATTTTCACGTAAAATTACTGGTAATTTCCCAGAGGTTAGTGTTTCAGTTAACGAGTTCTTAGACCTATTTCAGTGAAGGAGGGTTGTTTTAAGTGTCACTGAGTCTAACAAAGGGTTGAAAATGTCGTCTCACGGCCTACCAACCTTTATATACGGCCTACCTTAAAATTATAGTGAAACTAAGTAACGTAATTAGTGGCGTTCTTAATGTATGTATTGTGTTGGATATAAGTGTTCGAGTGAGTAGGGTATGTGCTAACTGCTGGCAAGAGGTCGACCTGATATTACCCCCATTGCGTTCCAGGTTGACATTGTGGGTAACGAAATATACAGTTAATGGTTTGGATAGGTTATTCGCTGGGTTGATAAAGATAATTTCCTAGGATAAGTTGGTTAGCCGTTGTGGTCTGCGAATTGCGATTTCGATGCTAAAATGCAAGCTTTTTGAAATGAGCAACCCACAATTTTACCCGCAGTTCAATTAAAAAAGTTCAGTTTAACCAAAATCATGGCCAATACGTATTTCCATTTTAAAATCAAATGTGGAATTCTACTACAAATTAGAAACGGTACTATTTCACTTCACTTAAATTCTTGGCATAAGATCAAAGTGACTATAATATTTCACGGCCAGAATAATAGATCATTTATGTTACCGTCATCTTTGAGCTGTTCTCTGTGTAAAAGAAAAAGGTCTCGGCTATACTAATCATCCTATTCATTGAGTTTAACAACTAGTGAACCCGCTCGCTAAACTTGCTCACGCAAGTTGAAAATGTCGACGGAAACGGGGATTGGTAAATTGGTAAGTTGGCTGAAAATCTATCACTAATATGTCTTTGGAGGATAGCGAAAACGTGGGACGCCATTTTAGAGAGAGATTGAGAGAGGGATTGAGTTGGTCTGTGTTTTAGTGGGTAGGCCTAACCGTAATTTTTAGTAGGTTATTTCCAAACGAATTTAATTTGCTGGTTTCAATTTCGCGACATTCAAAACTACAGTTTTGGAAAGTCACGTTTGTCGGTGACAAAAAACCCTCTAACCAAAGAGAAGGTAGTTAGGTATATCAAGATGACTAACCCGTTCTCTTTATGGCGTCGGGTTTTACTATTTTTACATTGCCGATCTACATTTCTCAGTAACGTTCAAATTTTATCCGCAAACACCTAAACTCATTTACCAAAACTTCAAAGCTATCTGGAATGCTCACAAGCGAGAATATCAAAGAGCCCTTTGACATGTCCAGAACACACAAGAAAGTAAACAAACCTAGTAATATGAGTAAGATACTGTTATTAGTAACTGTTTACCATCAGATACCAGTAGCCTGATATTGCTGTTAGCTATTATGTTTGCCGACAGTAGTATTGAATGTAATCTCACGCATTTCGGGAAGGCACGTTTGTGCGAATTAGGGTGCGTTTACATCACGAATAGGATGGTGGAATCTGAGTTCACTCGCTTTGTTTGCTCACTAGAGCCCACCATGCAGTTCGGTTTGACAGTTTAACCACTAGTCCAATTATTATTATTGAAATAATTAAAATTATTACTAATATTAATAATTATATTAATATTTATTATATAATGAATTATCTTAATATTAATTAATAAATAATATTAATAATTTACATCACGAATAGGATGGTGGGGTCTGAGTTCACTCGCTTCGTTTGCTCACTAGAGCCCACCATGCAGTTCGGTTTGACAGTTTAACCACTAGTCCAATTATTATTATTGGTTTTGCATAGTAAGTGAGCAAGTACACATTTTGTTTCAAGTGAAAACTTTATCTGCATGTGGTTCCACCCTAAATCGACCACAGTCTACATAATTGGGAAAAAAAATAAAATTTTATGAATTCAGAGCGTCGGAATACTATTTTGGCTTTATTAAAGCCAAAACACTAGTTGCGTAATTACTAAATGCTCTACTTTCCCAGTGGATTTTCCATCGGAGATCGTAGTTAATATCTACTCGTACGTATGATCCAAACGGTCACCGAGGGGGAGGAGGTACCAATGTAAACGGACCCTCATATTATGTTACCGTTACGAGACCAACTAATAGTGTTGTTTTCTGTGTTCCCAATTATCCATAATGAGCGGAAGGGTTATCTTCCCGAGGAAGTCATATTAAATAAGTAGATAAATTGTTGGGCAAAAAGAAAAAGTTACTTGATATCCTTTGATAACGAACATATTTTTGCTAATTTGGTGTATCATGGCCTAAAAATATATCCCGTATACCTCGTGTGAAGACGAAAGTAGAGCCGGCTAAATAAACAAATACGTACTCACGGTTTCTGACACCGAAAAATTCAAATGTTTCAGTGTTGTGATACTTACCTGAAATGAGAAGAAAAATAAATGAGAACCCACAATGTAAACAGAACATAAATTATTCTTAGAAACCAGAAGTGAGGACAGTTTTTTTAAAAATAACGCACAATTACTTCCTAAATTATTTAATCAACAATCAAAGTTTAATAACCGAAATCACAACAAAGATAATTTTAAAAATAATACATCCGAACTCTAATTACTGCAAATGATATAAATTGATTGGCAAAATAACAATATGGCGGCTGAATAAAAATACAAACGAGGGAAGCGATGTTCAACCGTTGCCGACTGATGATCGAGTGAACCCGTTGCCAGTGCTGCCACCCGCGCGCTGTCTTTTATAGCGCACCGCTTGTACCAGGTTTTGGAAAAGGAGGTTTCGTTAAGATTATATATTATCTTAATATATATAAATCTCGTGTCACAATGTTTGTCCTCAATGGACTCCTAAACCACTTAACCGATTATAATAAAATTCGCACACCATGTGCAGTTCGATCCAACTTGAGAGATAGGATAGTTTAAATCTCAATTTATGAGACGCAGACGAAGTTGCGCCGGTCAGCTAGTATTCTTTAAAAACAATTCCTTTAGCAGTAACCTGTTATTGGACTCTTAATCAAAGTATCATATTACAGTGCTAACTGGGTTGTGGAGGTCGTGTAAAAAACCAGTGTTCAGCTGCATCCAGTTAGCCTAAAAGCTGACCCCAACATATGCATAATAGTTGGGAAAAGGCTAGCAGATGATGATGACCAACACTTTTCGACCGAAGGCGGTTCTTTAAGTAGGTAATCACAGGAACTGGGGGTCTCAAATGGCCGCCTTAGCAGAACATTAAATTAATCACGTTAAAAATGTTAAATTCTACAAGTGGACTTTATGGTCATAATTATATGGTCCATTTTAAGTATTTACAATTTTTAAGGTGATTCGTATTATGTTCTGCTAAATCGGCTATTTTAGGCCCGCAGACCTAATAAAGATTCCATTCTGTTACATAATGAATCTAATATAGAGCAAGTCCGTGAACAATCGACTCAAATAACATTCACGCACCTAACAACACAACGAGTAATTTCAATTATTCAGAGCGCCAGACTGAAATATATGTACTATTTGCTACTAGAGGTTCCGTGGGGTATTTAGGCTACGGTCAGTGCCACGACGGCGACTATACAGTGAAGTATGACACAGTAGACATAATGCTAGTTTCCACCATTAATAAGTTGCAAATCTATTTGGTCACGGCAAATTATACCACGGTGTGATGTATTGAGAATTTGAAAAGCGTCTACTTATTAGTTACTGAAAAAAAGGAAATGTCAAGGACGTGCCTACAGCAGACCTTGATTTTATTTAAAAAAAAATATTTAGAGGCATTTTTCAAGAAGAAAATAGGGTAAAAAACACAGTCACTGTTCCCCCTTAATATACAGTTTTTCAACAAGGATCAAATAATCGTTATTTTTTACGTAATAAGGTGTTTTTACGAACGACTCCTAATTATGTTAACATCATGCCTGCAATTGCCAGCGGTTAGGCAGAGGTGTACCCATTAGCACCTACACCCACATTTCACCAGTTTGGTATGTGACGTCCCATATTATTATAATAGGGGCGAGTCTTATGCCATCAACCGGGCAGAAGGCAGACTGCGGCGGAGAAATTCCTGATGGAAGAATCCAGTGGCATTTTGCCGGACGTGGGATTCCAATCGCTTGTGACCACCACGAGACCAACAAGGCAGTCGTAACTATGTTACACATCTAAGGGCCAGTTTCACCGGTTGCGGATAAAGTGTCGGTTAGCCTATTAGGAACTTATCTGCCAGATAAACTAACACTTTTGGTTTCACAGGTGTCGGATAGCGATATCTGGTAGATAAAGTATTAGTTATAACCAGCCTTTAAGTGGTAGATAGTATTAACTATCAGATAACTAACCGACACTTTATCCGGAACCGGTGAAACTGGCCCTATAAGTATGACTCAGGTAAAAGGTTACTCGTGAGTAACTCGGAGGTGTTACATCGAAGTTAATTTCTCAATTAATTTCACAGAAGTTGGTTAAGTATCTGGCTTAAGGCTGATGGTGCAGGGCGCGAAATTCAACTTTTCTTACGTTTTCCGCATGTTGCAGGCCAGTGCTATGTTTTAAATTATTGAAAATATTGTTCGCGACTGTATGACATACGTAGTTACAGAATTATGAGCATTATAATCGTCAACACAACCGTCCAAGTTAATAAAGGTCGAGGAACTGCTTTTTCAAGGTCAAAATCGTTGCTAGACCTTTATGAACTTGGAGGGTTGTATTGATAATTTTGATGATTACAATTCTGTTATTACATACGTCTTACAGTCGCGAACAATATTTTAATCAACATACAGTCTAGCACTGGCTGCAGGCCAAATTGCAAAAACGTAAGAAAATTTGAACTGCGCGGGCCACCTGTCATTTACACCTTAAGGATAGCTCACATCGTCAGCTAGCTCACAACTTAGGACCCATTCATGTTAATATTTATCCTTGGTGCTAGGCAACTGGGCCTATTCCAGTTGTAAACGTCCCTGTGTGCCTATTGGCCTTGTTTCGTTCTGTCTCCTGCTGATATGGAGGGAAGTGGAAATTACGGTTTTTTTTCCTACTCCTCCGCTATACTTTCTGGTTCATTTCGATGCGAGATTCAAGACAGTTAAATTCATTGTCTGGGACTTCGTCGAGCTTCAGTGTCTCGGCGCTTTTCTGGTGGTCGCCAACTCGTCACTGTTGATTCTGGCTTGCAGGAGTTACAGTGGTTTGGGAATAGTGTGACGGGTCCCAACAAAAAAAATAGCGAACAAGGTCGGCTAGGCATCGTTCCGCCTCTTCTCATACTTACTGACTAAAAAGCTATGATTCTATGTAGTCAGTCAGTTAGATTATCGAAATATATTGGATACGTGTTTTTTGTTTTAAAGCTTCATTCAAACTGAAGCGAATCCAGCGCGGTACGCGGGACGCGATTCGCCCGCGTCGATTGCGCCTACTAACTTGTATGAACGTGTTCAAATTGGCGCAACTAGTCGCACGAGTTGCAGTGAAATTGAAGCGGGACGCATGTTTTGTCTTTGATTCGCAATGCCCATGGAATTGTTTTTAGAACAAATTAAAGAAAATAAGATCCTTTACGACCTAATTCCTGAGGACTATAAAATTATTAGATACTTATAATAATTATTACTATTGATAAAAATAATTTTATAATTATTTGATAAATTTTCTTGGTCCTAAAAACACAAAGTTTTAGAAGGAATATATGTTTTAATTTATCTCTTGTCAAACACACATAAAACAGAAGAGGCATCAAATGCACTCTACTTATTTAAAATCTTGAGATTCTTCGACGGCCACGGCCAACATTAGCAAAACTTCTTCTTTAAAATTAAAAGACGTCTTTCTTCAATGAGAGTCAGACAAAAATGGCACGCGGGAAGTCGCGTCAGTTTGAGAGGCTAAGCGAGCGAGCGAAACGCACGAGGTCGCGTCCCGCGTACCGCACGGGATTCGCTCCAGTTTGACTATAGCTTTATCAAATTAATAACAAATGACGACGATAAAACGCATTAACGTCACTGTCCGTGTCCATTAACCCGTCACCACAGAGTACAGTACAGAGTATAAACTTCATACAACCGGCGAATCGGTTGCACCACGTGCGTGACCACTGGCCGCTTGTCTCGTACGCGGCAAAAATGGAAAAAACCGGTTACGCTGTCACAGCCAGTTGAAAATCACAGGGTTGTCAGGGCAACACACGTTGTTTGTTTTGTGACAAGTTAGAATATTTTAATGTAAAAACTTGGTATTTATTAATAATGGTTGTTTATTGTACTGTGTGTATGAATAATACTAGAAAAAAATAAAAATATATCATACTTTAACTATACCAAGCAGTACAATAGGTAAGTAAATTTTATTATTGATTAATTTGTCTTCACCTATTGCTACAACCCTACCAAAATAGGTAACAATTTTGCACGTTGTTAAGAAGCTTATACTCTGTTCCGTTTACTTACTCGTGACGACATTCGAGTTTTTGATGCACTGTGTCGTCTTCAATTTTTGTTTACTTACGTGAAATATATATTTGTCCAATACATTTTTTGGAAATCTATATGACGGACTATTTAGTGTTTTTTTGTCGTATACCCTATATTACTGTAACGAAGTATGAATCGAAGCTCGCCTGGCTCACTCGCTTGCTAGCTGGCGGTGTGGCCTACGCATTATACTTCAAGCCACAGTATGGACTGTGGCCAAAGGTACTTCAAGCTATTTAAGGTCAGCGCCACATCATCGTCTAAACAGAAAACGATGGCGCCAAACCACGATAAAATTTTAGTACTAGAACAGTTGGTCACGCATCATAAAAACCCGTACGTGCCTAAAAGCTACAACACATTGCCGGGAAAACCCAAGATCAATAATTAACTTTGCTCATTAATACATTGGTGACACATACATCCAATGATTCTGCTTTTTCGCTGCAGGAAAATATGTGCATTTCCAGTTTATTTTCTTTTCGATGCTATTGAGTGTTTTCAGATTTGCCGTTGAGGTTGAAGAGTGTTTTTGTATCTTTTTTTGAGCATCGTACTTATTGCTAAAATAGCAATTTTGCATAAATATTATTTTGTTAATTAAAGGGGCAATGGAGTGCGCGGTAAGGTTACAATAAGATTTTTTTTTTGCGTGAACATGAGTTTATTTTAATTCCAAGGTTTTTATCCTCAATTGACTCAAGTGTTTGAAGTATTAAAAAAAAATAACATTGTTCTACTTGACTGTGTCGAATTATTGCATGTAGTTCCGAATTTTATGTTAATTATAGTCACATATGTACAAATAAAACATGGGTGTAGTAAAATACGGTGACACAAACGTAATACGCAAACAATTCGGTAGGACATCGCAACGTGTGCAAAATTTTGCAATGATTCACATGAGGTAGCCCAAAAAGGTGATATAACGTGCTTCTAACGTAATGGGACATCTAATGGGGCATTATTTTACGTTTTCGGGCGTTTTGTGGTTATCTAGTAAATCTTTTATTTAAATACGTAATTGCCTTGTGAGTCATGATGGCATATAAGTGGCAGCACTAGCAGCGTACAAACATTAACCGATGCGAAACTTTAGTAGAGACACCCTCATTTAGTCAGATTTCTTTTATTAAAAAAACTTAATCTTCTGTTCTCAGATAGGATTTTTTTCTGTATTGTGCATTTTCAAACACAAATCTCGTATAATAAACAAACTACCAGTAACACAGCTACTATAACAAACAGAATTATAGCAATATTTTTGGTTCTGTTTAACCCACACTGTACCTAATTCCAATGGTCATTTCCTGTGAAATCAGAACCTCTGTAAACTATCCGATAAAGGGCCTGTTTGTTTGTTTGTTAATGCTAATGAACGTGCCAACTGGCGCTGACCTGGAAACTAACCTAATTGCCGTTAAAGGCGAACCTCTGTGATTAATTTAACAAATATTACAGTTGTATTTCCGGAGCGCCCACGTAGGCGTAAATGTATGAAACATAAACAGATAACGTAAAGAAACATACCATAACACCACGACTATAATCCTCAAACGGTAAGGCAGAGATGTATAACCTAATAGTACACCCGAATTCCACCAGCTTAGTCCCATTAAATAGCGGCGAGCCTATAATTTTCATCAAACGGGCGAGAAACTCCTTGAAGACTCGTTTAAATGAAATCTATCCTTAACCTTTTGGACGCCATTGTCACATATACGTGACAAGCAAGCGCGTGCCCTGTACGCCAAACGTCACATATATGTGACAAAATAGTAGATGAAATTGTGGCTTGGCGTGGAGATCACGCGCGAGTGTTTACGAGTATGCTGTGGCGGTCAAAAGGTTTAATAAATTTTAAAAATGTTGCCAGTCGTTCAGCATTACATTCTCACATACATAAATGAGTTTAGATGTGTACCCGTTTGATAAATAGGGTCGCCATCTATTGCATGGGACCTATACCTTTATGGTGTACATAATAAAGAGTATTATATTCTATTCTTTAAAACATAACTGACGGAGGGACACACCTGCCTTACCCTTCAGGGATTGCTGGCGTAATGTTTATGTTATTATTAAAACAGAATATTTATAACAACGTTGAAAAATCGTTTCACTAAAAACCCTCCTTCCGCACGTATATTCAACGCAGAAAACCATTCTCTTCACAAAATTAAGTAAAAAAAATGCCTGGAATTGCAAAATAAACAATTTAAAACATAAAGTACCTGGTACTTAAAGGAGCAAGCTCATCTCACAAATAGGATTCTATTTCTGTAGTAAATTATAACCATCATACTAAAGTACGGGCTGTCGTCAAAGCTAAGTCCTGTAATATTCCTTCTGGCTGCATATTATAACCAGACCGTTGAATTTTACAGCGCCCGCCTCACTAACGATATTGAATTCACAGACGCTTATGCTCTTCAGCTATTTTGGCTTTAAATTTGAGAGTATAAGCATGGATAATATTTTAAGTGTCTGTTTTGAGTTAAGTATGGTTATTGGGTTATGTGTATTTCCATCTTTCTAATACATTAGGTAGGTATATGACACGAGGTTTTGTGAAATTATTTCTATAGATGTAATAATCGCTTACCCCAGCCCCACACGGAGAAGTGCTACGTAATGCGCAGGATTCGCGAGCGCTTAGTGCACTAGTCGAGGTCACGAACTCGAAAAGATACTAAGTTGCGTTACAGAGTAGAGCAATTCAGTAAAGTAACTTGAATTGATAAGAATACGTTTATTATTATATTTTATTTTGTGTAAACTTGAACCTATATAACCTATAAACTTGAACTTATATATCATAGTCTTATATAATCTATAAACTTGAACCTATATATTATAGTTTTTATGCCGTCCATGGGCATCTAACTTGGCTTTACATGCCGTCAAGAAATAGGCATCAGGAGAATAGGTGTCAGGCATGCTGGTTTTCTCACGAAGTTTTCTCTATCGAAAGACCACGCAATTGTAAGCTTTCTGTACATGAGGTTAGCTTATACTGGAAACATACATGTAGTTCATATTTATATCCTCATGCTGTCGTTTAGATGTATTTGTTTGTTCATATCGCCAATTTTTACGGTTATTTCTATGATAATAACGATTTTTGGAGAACATTTTCCACGGGTATTCAAAAGCAATGACACAAAGCATCTCACTCTAAAAATAGCTCATTGAAGTGTTTTTCATTATGATTCAATTTCGAAAGACTTGAAACCAGGCAATTTCAAATTGAGCAATCTTGAAAAAGAGCCGTAGCTTTGAAATACTACCAACCTTGTGATATTGTGACCGTGAAGGATTTTCCTGTGTAATCAGTAGCAGAACATGGCATCTTTGTGTTTTTGTATACACTTTATTACAGTCGAATTTCCTTTTTCGCCTTTATTCTGTAAAGGTTTTCTTTGTAAATATTTTTTTCGCACTTTTTGATCTGTAATTAAAAGCTCCTTTAGTAAGTGAAAAGAAAATGTTGTTGTAAAAAGTCGGTGCTTTAATTTTTGAAGACAGAAAGTAGCTTTGGTTTTTATAAAGGAATGTGACGTTATAATTTGTGTTACAGTCGGTTTTAAAAATAGCAGCCTAACCTTTTTTCAAACATGTTGGGGTTGGCTTCCAGTCTAACCGGATACAGCCAAATACTAAGTACCAGTATGGTACATGGAGCATCTGCATACCTAACCTTCTTAAGTCAGCTCCTGGATAGGTACTGGGGACTTCTATAGAATTCAAATATATATGTTTTTAATCTAAAGATTGCATACTCGTAACAGGAAAACAGAAATATTACCAAGTAATCAAGATAATTTAATAGATATTTTCAGAATAAATTGTATCTTTCAAAAGGTTTTCAGTAGTTTTATGTGTAAAGCTTTATTATCAGTATGCGGATTATGCGCGTGTAGTTACGTCCGGCGATAATCGCTAATTTGACCAGCTATTATCGCCATTGGCCACACAAATGCGGCCAGCCAAATTGTGTGGCGGGCGGAATTAAGCACCTGTTTAATTTGTTAAACCTTGGCTAGGTGCATGTGTATATCCCTATATACTTCTTGTTATAACTTTGTACAAACTTCAGCACATCATGCTAGCCGAAACTGACAAAGAAGATCTGGCTGAAAAAGTACAATTACCTAAGATGTAAAATTATATTTGCATGCCCTAAAAAGCCAAAATGTATTTTTGCCTAAACCACATACTTTAACAACTGGTAACACCTGTATTTTAAGCAAATAATTTAACCTTGTTCTATTCTGAAATGTAAACAAATTTGGATTTTACCAATTTGGCCATTGCTGTGAGATGTCAAAATTGGGCTTGTGAAACCTTCCTCTTCTAATTTATGGAAAAATAATTGCTCTGTAATGCCAGGCCCAAGTTTCTATAGATTTTGGAACTTCTCCTTTTCTCAATCAAACTTGAACCTAATGCATTAGCAAAAAGATGTAAATCTATAATTAAAATAATTTTACAGATTGCCGTAGTTTGATATCATTATTTTATGTTGAGTTTTATATTTAAACTGCTGAGCCATGTTGGTTATTACTCGTAATATTCGAACTTACATCGGCTTTTCAATTGTAACGTGTGTTATCAAACTAAACAGTTTAATTTATACCTGGAAGGGTTGCAAGATGAAAACTCTTATTATTAGCTTTATAAACTGTTGTACCATGCTTATCTCACGACACCTAATCTTCATTTAGAAATAGTTTACAATAGGATAGGTTTTTTCCTAAAAAAAAGAATTAGTCAGTCAGATAGATTGCCAAAAAATATTAAAGAAGTATTATTTTGTTCTTTTTTCTCGTAAACAAAAAATGAAGACGATACATTGAGTCGAATACTCATGTGACGTCACATGTAGCTACACTTTTTACCCACAAGTGACGTCACAAGCTACCACTCATCTTTGATGCGTTTTATCTTCGTCACCTTTTATTGGTAAGTATGTTAAACAAAAAAATACGTATCCAATATTTTGCGATAAACTAACTGACGGACAAGAAGAATCATATTTTTTTTAGTCAGACCTATGGCGTAAACGATCTAATTTTAACCTTCTAAGCCGTAAACAACGTAGCTTCGCCACACAAGTAATCAGAACCATATTACCGTAACGTCAGTGATCTCAATAAGGCCGTGAAGCTGTATTGTCGATAGTCTACGGTTGTGGTAGAGGTATTAAGTCCCATGAATAGACGGGCCAATCACCCATTACCGGACACAATGCCAATCCAATTTTCAGCTATACGAGAATTGTAGTTCGTAACAGAAGCTCCTTGATATTGTTAAGAGTGTATTGTGGGTATATTAATTGATTGAAATATTATATTGGAACTTGGAAGGTATTTATAGAGTTTTCTTGTTATATATCAAGAGTCAGGTAAGAATATTCAAATATAAGATGGAAGTTATTAATTTGGCGATTGTCAAGCGAGCCTCGGTTAACGACAAATAAGAGACCAATATAAGAAATGCCAGGAGAAAACTTGACTATTTTTTAGCTTGCCATACACTGATGTAACAAATTAATAATGTAATGTGCTTTTCAGACGCATTGGTATTGAAGTTTGAAAGAAACAAACAATGAACAGCAGATTTATGATGTAAGTACATTAAAACGTACAAAATTAACCGAACATTTATAAAAACCAGTACATGCCTTACCCACAGCATTTCACAGAAACCAACCTTGAGGAATGTTTAAAACAGCTCGTTTGTCTAACTGCCATGAATTTTACAAATTTCACGGAATTTTCGGTCCACAAACAACAAAATGGCGAATATCGCCGAGGATTGATTCATGTTAGTGAAAAATCGTATAAAACAAAGTAATAGATCAATTGATTCATTTAGAACTAACAAGATTTTGCCTTACGAACAGTAAGTCGTGGTTTCGAACCCAGGCAGGCGCTCAACTTGGTGTAATTAATTTCATCACCACTGCTCTCAAAACGGTCAAGGAAAAAATCGTGAGGAAACCGGCATGTCCTAGAACCCAGAATTTCGAAGACATTACCAATTCGCACTGGTCTGGCGTAGTGCATTATAGCCCATTCCCTCTCTTACAAAGTAGGCCTGTGTCCTAGCAGTGAGTACAGTGCCGACCAAAAGTCGATAGGCAATCTCACAAAGCAATAGCTTGACGTTTAGTTTGACTTACGACCTTCTACTTTCAACAAAATAGATATAGTCAGCAACTAGTTGTAGTTCATAATTTCAATGCCAATATCTAAGACATGATGGCCTAGCGGTTGGGCCCGTCCAGAATTAAGAGTGAATCAGTAAGCCGTGAGTTCAAATCCCGCACAGTTACTTTTAGACTTTTTGTAAGTTTTTATTCTACAGAAATATTATATTCTTTAACATGTTTGCTTTGTTCACACATTTCGTAAAGTTAGGGAGGTAGATAGAAAAATAAGTCAAGAATTTTGTTAGATTTCTGTGAGGTAGACATGAGTTTTATGAATATTTTAACTTGATCGGAATGAACTTTGTTGTTTGGTTGTAGCAGTTGTAGTCATACATAATACACTATATAACGTGGTAGTTGATGGTCAGTGACGTGTGGTTTAATAGATAGCGGTATTGTTGTTGGTGTGATTCTTAAAATGCGGGCAAATATTAATATTAAGGCGCGGGCGACTATTATCGCGAATTATCCGCGCTTCATAAAAGTGGCCTTAATAGAACTGAATGTGAGTATTATAATTATTTATGAATTGTAACTTAAACATTAAAAATTAAAAACGAATGGGTATTATAAATTGTTCATTTATTTGGTGACCTGTGGTTTACTTAATTCGTTGTTTTTATTTTTCAATCTATCATGCAAGATAAATAATTAGTGTTTATTATTGGATTTATAAATGCAGAGTGAATGAAGTCACTTTAGTATTTATTACAGCTGCCTAACATCATTTTTTTGTTTAGAGAAATGCAGTAAGTCTCTGGATCAAAAGGTATGAGGAAGAAGGGAGCCTTGCAAGTAGACAGCGAAGTGGAAGGTCGTCGCTTATTAGCGAAGCGCAGCGACAACATATCGTGGGCGAGTATGAAACCAATGGTTTCACACCTACGACACACTCGGAGTCACCGCAAACTGTTCGCCGTGCCCTCCACGCTGAAGGCTTGCATCACAGAAGATCAGCTAAAATGCCCTTCTTGACAGAAAGACATAAAGAAGAACGATTACGTTTCGCATGGGAATATTTAGACTTTGACTGGATTACTTCCATTTTGTTCCGGTTCGCGGTCGCCACTCCAGAACTTTTCGACCCCATCGGCCATCCGTTCTGCGAGCAATGTGCCCTGCCCACTGCCACTTAAGTTTAGCAATTTTTCGGGCTACGTCGGTGACCTTGGTTCTCTTGCGGATGTCTTCATTTCTGATGCGATCACGCAAGTAAACTCCGAGCATAGCGTCTCCATTGCCCTTTGGGTGACTTTAAGCCGCATACGTCTACTTGACTGCATTGAAAATAATGGGGGTTATACAAAATATTAATCCCTAATGTTCTAGTTTTAATTAGACGTGTTACAAAATGTTTAGTGATATTAATAATTCCTAAATTGAGGTTTAGTTTCAATCTTCTTTTCTACGGGAAAATGAACACTTAAACTATAACCTCAATATGAGTTACATTTATTGTGACGTCACATAAAAAACATGTTCACGAAGTCTAAATTATGTATTAGTTTTCAGTAAGCTCTGTTGAATACCGATAGATAGAAGTGGGTATCAACAATTATATTAGTGTGATTAGAATATCTTTGTTATGTTAATAAAAAATGACTTCAAAGTGGGTATACAGATACACAAAAAAATCTTATGAACGGTTACAAGAGAACTTCTTATATCTAGGTAGGAATGTGACGTTACAAATCTCATTAAAGTTGTTAATTATATGAATAAATGAAACGAATAAAACAATTTTTGTTATCTGTCAGCACGATTTTTTTTTCAACCTTCCAACACCGAAAAAATATAACACAATCACATAAATAGTTATGATGGGTTATTAACTTATATTTAAATCCTTTTAAAAATAAATAATGACCATGAACCCATTTCAAAATAAATACCTAAGTAAATAGTTTTTGCATAAAAATCAAATATGTATCAATTAAAGTGGTTACAAAAAAAATAAAAAACCCATATTATGTAAACGGGATTTGAACTCAAGACACGTTGATCGTGAACCCACTGCTTAACCTAAACAGCTATCAACGCCTGATTAATATGGTCGAAGTTTAGCTATCCAATGCAAATACGATCATGCGTTTGCTGCGTGTATAACAAAAGAGACGGTAATATATTTCTTTATGTTTCGAGGAGAGCGACGCGACAACTTGCGACAGCAGGCGACTCTGTGGCTGTGGTGTGCGTAAGTACTGTATTGAGACAGCTTACACATACAGCCGCACGGACGCTCGCCCGTGCGTTCACAGCAATATGATCCTTAGCGTGCCTGTGCACTTATCAACGCTTACTGTACATTAATAGGCTGATGATGATGATGATGAGATTTTGCCCACGGCTTCGCTTTTGTTATGGTTGGAATTTATATATTCCAGAAGAATGTTTGAAATAAAACCTATGACTGGATGATGTAGCTCCCCATTAGTGTAACAATTTTCGAAATTGGATCAGACGTTCCGAAGATTACACCTACTTAGAAAAGGAGTTTGAATTTTGTTTTTTTTTTTTCAAAGTATAAATCTCCAAAACGTGACACTTTGTAACATTTTGTCTCATACAAAACTGTTTTGTGGTCATATCACCTATCGATTAATATAGGTCTTAAGCGTGGCTGCTACTTTGAAAAAAAATCAAAATGGCGGAAAAAAATCCGGTCACGCTTCATACAAAAAATGTTCCAAACCCTTTAGAACTTTACAATATTATTTCTTTACAATACGTGGCCTTACCTACTATCTACAAATCATTACGGAATCTGCAAAATTATCAACATCTATCGAAACTAATCAGGAGGCAATCTGTCCTAATCTACATTAACTTCACAAAGCAAGAGTAATAATTATAGGCTTAACTCACCTTGTACATACTACAGAATATACATAATAGTGATAATATATACTCGTGATCTATTACATCATTCAGATGTCAATCAGAAGCCAATGCCATACGATTATCGTCGAAGTTAATTAATAGAGCTAGCTTTGACACATCTAGTAAGTTACTAGATGTTCACATCGTAAATATTGTTAGCATGATTATTTATGGATTACGGAGTCATCATGCAAATAGTTTACTTAAATTAGATTTAAGTAGTAACTTCTGTTTATCTGTTTGCAGTTGTGAAGTTCCTAAGGTCCATGTTCACCGAAGAGATAACAGTCTGATTATCTAAAACAGCTGTTTAAAACACATTTTTGTATGGTAATATGTCACATTGACAGCTGTTTTTAGGTAACCAGACGGTTATCTTTTCGGTGAACATGGACCTAAAAGTGCCGTGGTGCGGTGCTTGAGGTGCTTTCACGCTGAAATTACTTTCCGTAAAGTAATATTTTGCTACAAGATAACATTAAGTTACTTTCTATAAGTTTTGCGGTTTTAATCTTTTTTTTTTATTATACATTGGATGTAGTGGTGTATATTGGATGTAGTACATGTGGATGCACATTTTAAATGGTAAACGCAGATTGACGGAAAATTGACTGTGTAGACAGTTTCTATGTGTAGACAGCTCTAGTTATAATAAGACTGCCTACACATAATTATGAACATCCAAGTTATAAAAATGACAACAGTACTTAACTATGGTGCAGAATTTAATACAGGTACAGTGACAGTCATTTCTTGGACAATACAACTCCCTACGAAGAGTCTTTTTTACGATATTATTATTACGGATTGTATATACAACCACCAAGCGGTGATAATAATTATCTGACTGAAACTTTCACCGGTAGCGCCAGACGAAAGGCCATTTGCAGCAGAAGCGTAGCGATAACGGTATACCGCGAGTTCAGCGGCTCCAAACTTAAGTCGTGCCTACAATAATTACTTTACGAATTTATAATCGAATCAATTCAGTTTATAAGATTACAATGAATAATACATCATCATCATCTGCCGAGCCTTTTCCAACAATGTTAGTGTCGGCTTCCAGTCTAACCAGATGCAGGACTACCAATGACGTATTATAAATAGACGCGTCATGCATGAACATCACGGCTGTCAAAAACCGCCTAAATACTGTCGGTAGCTAGATAGCTACAGACGCACGAAGAAAGGGAAAGAAAATTAAACGTCATCTACAGAATTTTTGTTGTTAGAGAGAGATAAATATATTTCTTTAATTCCGTTGTCATTTTCCCTTAACGGCACGTGACTTACCTCAGGCGCCAGCCGCCATTAGAAGGCATCGAAAGAAATAAAATAAAATACATTTTTCTTGATACTTACGCATGAAATGATATTTTTCTATCTTTCACAGTTAAAGTATAGTTTTTACATATCCTTAAAAACACAGGACGGCATTTTTTTTTCGTTGTTTGAGGAAGTTATACACTAAAGTTATTTTAATGTGACGTACTGCCGCGGCACTGGTTGGTACGCGACTAAATGACAGTCCGGCAATTGCCTTGCATTCATGTTGCCACTACAGAGGGCGGGCAACGTATCTATAGTTTTATATATCATTGAGGACTACCAGTTTTTTATTTGGAGTCACTGCCTATCTGACGTCGTCAACCCAGTTCAGTTAGTACTGGGTTGATAATACGATTGGTACCCAAACTAAACTTATATTGTCACTTACGGGATATCTTCCGTGATTATTTACTATGTTGAGCTCCCGATATTTCGACGCTGTTGCAAGCGCCATGATCGCGGGTTGACTGGAATATGCGGGTGGATGGAAATTAAATTGTTACGAGCAGACAAATCTGTCTACCCTCTTTCTTTGTCTTTTGCTACGCGCACTATTGGAACTCGACACTAAGTCACGACAAAACGCACTCTCAATATCAGGAGCTCAACATAGTAAATAATCACGGAAGATATCCCTAAAGTGACAATATAAGTTTAGTTTTAAACCGTGTAAGCCTAAAACACGATTGGTACCCCTTAGTAAGACTGGTTGTCAGACTTTCGGAACACTGATTTATACAAATTAAACACGGTTCAATATTTTTTACAATGAACGTTATCGAAATCCGGTGGGATTTCGATAACGTTCATTGTCAAGTCACTGCATAGTTCATTTAAGTGGAAAATAATTTCAGCAATATTGATTGCAACATTGTTAAAACATGAATTTCTCTCTCGCATGACCCGGTTCAATAACAGCGGATGTAGTGATGACTGTACATTGATTTGGGAAATATTTAACGGTAATAGCACTCTTCCGGAATTATTTATCGTACGAGTAACTATCTATTAGTCATATTTAAATTGCTTCAATTTTTTTCTATATATGTAATTCGATGTTATACTGGAGCCCTGAGATAGCTTGACTCTCACACGACCCCGCGTGTGAGACCGAGGAGAAGATGGCTGAATACCTTTTTTTAAATTTTTTTTAGGGTGGAAAATCATCAAATAACTTCTCCCACTCTGGGCGGAGCGGGAGGGTGTGTCAGACTTTTACTGAATAAAACCCATCCATGTTCCTTCCTCGCCCTTTATGATACGGGGCCACGGTATCTCTTTCGAAAAGTCCCACAACCCCGGATGGCTGAACGCCTTGGATGGCTTTCTCGTTAATTGGCGGGAAGAGGCGTTAAAAGTGGAAGTACTGGAAGGAGGCCACTGGCTTCGAGTGGAACAGTTCAGGCTAACAAAAAAACAAATTGTTGCTTGGACTCATTCTGCGAGGGCTGGTTCCTGTTGTAATTATATCTTGGAAAAACTTGGGAAGATCTTGGTCCAGCGGTGGGACAATAAGGGTTATTAAAAAAAAACATGTTGTTTATATGTTTTTTTATTGGAAAATGGGTACTGGCGAAAATGGCATGGTCTATTAAGGCACCTTTTTTTTCAAGGCGTCAGTTTTTGCAGTAAAATCAATGGAATTTTGATATCATGTATAATTTTTCAATGTGCTTTTCAGAAAACCGACTATTTGCAATTATACGAGCAGAAAATTTCCTTTTATTATTTTGAAATAATAAAGTCCACAAGTCCCAAACAACGCTTTTTTACTTTCACTCTCATATAAGGACAAGGAGTTAGTGCAATTAATATAGGTAATAAAATATCTACATTAATGTCAATGACATTAACATTTAACAGAACCTGCATTGACTACATTTCTATCTGATTGACAGACGGTCTCATAACCATTAGGACAAGGATTTTAAAAGTGCATTGAAAAATGTCATGCCATTATCTTCTGCAACCGAACCGATATCTTCACCTTTTTTTAATAAACTATTTAGCATTGCGGTTTGGCATTAAACTCATATACTAATACAAGATAGATTTTAAAGCTGAGTTCATAATTATGGAACATGCAATGCAATTTACTGCAATGCAAATCAGTTAAATTGCTCTGTTTTGCGATGTAATTACATCGTACCATTGCGGAGTAGTCCAAATTTGCTCGTTTGCTGTTGTGCATGTGTACCCAGTATAAAACAGGAGAACTGTGTAGATATGAACATTTAAATAAACGGGCTATTATTTCAGGTTCACTAGTATGACATTAAAATAATATCACTTAATTCGGGTAACAAAAGACCCATATCACATATACCTTACAGACTAACATACATATTTATTAAAACCACAAAAACATAAATAAACCCACAGTTCTAATCTAACCCATCCTATTTGGCCGGAGTGACCGGAATGTTATAATGTAACTTTCATGACCCCTTGACATTACTATGACATGAAAACCAGGCCGTTAAATTGTAAGAAATGAAGTCAATTGATAATCTACCGTTTAATTATAATATCACAAGTGAAAATGTAATTAATTTATTATATTGGCTTTGACAATATACCTGTGACATTTACGCGTTGAACGTATCTATGGTGTAAACTTTTATGAAAGGAGAATGACCAAAGTGGACCAAAATTTAAAAAAAAAAGAAAAGTTCTGCCCCCAGATTTACTACATAGCTCATTTGAAAGACTGGTTCAAAAGCTTAATTTTCTTCTATGGAACTGAAAAAATCTGTCCCACGGAATCATAGATATTAGCTGAAACGTGAACTTGAAAAAAAGTAGCACATTCACTTGCACATTCAAAATTGTTGAATTAGTCTGTATGTCTGTATGCATCAAATTCTAACCCACAGTGGCACACATAGTAAGTCCAACATTATAAGTTAACCCACAATGGAGTCAACCCTGGGGGCAGTAGTTTTTTTTTTGGACCAGAGCCCATACATTTTTGGTCATTCTCCTTTAATAATCGAATGAATGTAGCGGGTAAATATGAAAACCAAAAAACCACAAACACAGAAAATCCAAATATGAAAATTCGAATCATTTGAATTCTCTCAATACTATGCTAACGCGACTTGCAAAGAAAATTTATTTATGCAAATATCTTTGAAAATCAATAATGTGTCATCCCAAATATATAATGTAAATAACAAAAGACAAAAAATCAATTAACCAGATATTCAAAGACCAAAGGCAGTATGAAGTCATCACAACATTTTGACAGATCAGTTCACGGTCGGTCACGGTTGTAATAGACAAGGCCTTACTCCCACAATAGGATTGTTTGTCTATGGTGACGAAATCCCGGCAGTAATCTGTCTAATCCTCTTGTTCGTTAAACTATCTGTGGTATTTGATGGCGTTGCTAAGTAAACGGATGATTACTCATCATGGCGGCTAATGAGCAAAAAATTTGTTGTACACAGCGTTTTTGCTCTAATATATGGCTGATACTCGAAATTACTATGACGGCCCAATTAGTTTTATGTTAGAGCAAGGTGTTTTCGTACAGTTTAGTAAACTAGTTTTTGTTGTAAATCGGCTGATAATGTTGAAGGGATAATATAATCAAAGTTTCAGTGAACTTTTCCATTCTACCAGCAAGTTAACAAAGATTTGGCCTTTTTGACATTTGATAAAGTCAAGTGAGTTTCAATTGCGTTGGTTTTTCATCTTCACGTTTTTCACGTAACATTAAAAGGTGAAGAGCATTGATTACCCACTCAATTATGACGGCACATAATGATGATTTAGCTTAGCCATAAGTTAACAAAAAACCGGCCAAATACAAGTTGGACTCGCGTACACATGGTTCCGCAGCACCTAATAAAATAGTAACAATATTTTTAACGTTCATTTACTCTGAGTCACAAAGTCCCACTACTCAAAAGCTAAATCTCAAATAATTTTTCATTAAAAGTTCTCTTTTCATTAAATTATAAACTCACATTTTTAAACAATTTTTTACGGCTTTAGAAACAAATATTTCGTCAATAATTGACATGAAAAAAGTATTTTAGAAATCTCGATAAAAATTAAGAGCTGTCGATTCTATCGACATTACGCATTGATATTATTATTTTCGATATTTTTTTTAAACCTTTATTTGCATGCATGGATTACCATCCCTAATTTAGATTTTCGTGATTTCTAATCAATTATTGTATTCATAGACGACAGCTGCTTTACAAATTCAACTGTGTGATGCCGACATGCATACAGTCTTGGAGTAAAATGGCTGTGGCTGTGGCATTTTGCAACGGAACCCCAATAATCCGAGTAAAGTATTTCACCTCAGGTTTTTCTGCTGTCTATAATATTATCGTGTTTGCTAAAAACTTAGAATTTGAGAATCATTGTGGTTGTGGCAAAGAAAACAATGATTTCTTACAATATTTATTTGGTTTTTGTTTAATTCTTTTGTTGTTAACTTGACAGGTTATGTACACTTTGGCCTTTTAGTCATGTTTCTTATCTTATGTTTCTTAAAATTATTTTCATCTTTATAAAAACTTATATTACGTGATAGCAAGAAACATTGCTAAAATACTTTAAACGATTTAACTTGAAGAACGGCTTTATCGCGTAATCTTTCTTTATTTAGAAGAAAACCTTTGTTTCTTTTACCAAAGAAGATACAATTCTTAAAGTTATTCTGCTCACATCGGTTGCACCGACAAGATCGGATCGAGAAAAGAAAAACGAAATGCAAGAATTCTAGCGAATCGTCACGTATGCACGAAGTTTAGCTACATTATGTTGCAATGTCGATACACCTTCGTGCTCGCAATGCAGGCACGTAATAAATTCAGGTTATGCATTTCGGGACTGTATCCGATTTTTCATGAAGTTACCAGGCAAGTGCAAATTAGACTCGCACGTTCTGTACCACAGTACAATGTTGTTAGAATAATTTTGTTTTTTATTAGTTTACACCGTGTTCCACTGCTAGGCATAGCCTCTCCTTTCTCCGTCCATATTTTTAAATCCAGTGCGATCTCTGGTCATGCTAGCCCCGCAAACATGATCAGATCGGTAAAGATAAATGAAACCCTAAACATCGTGTGTTGTTTCGTGTAAGTCACACAAGCAATATCGGTCTAATCAAAGGTAATATTGGGTCCGGGGTTGCGAGCCTGTTCGAAAGAGATACCGCGGCCCCGGAACATAAAGGGCGAGGAAGGAACATGGATGGGTTTTAGTCAGTAAAAGTCTGACACTCCCTCCCAGAGCGGGAGAAGTTATTTGATGATTTCCCATCCTAAAAAAAAGGTAATATTGGGTTGTTGACTGAAATTGAGTATAGATTGAAATAGTCGTCTATTCGTCCAAAAAGAGAGTTAATTTAGCCATTTTTGTGATGTATGGTGACTAAACAAAATCTACGCTGTTACTACATAATTGATGATATCGATTTTCCACAACAATAGCCCAAAACGTCATTTGAAATACTATAATACGAGTATATAACTAATCCAATTGTTAAATTTCATGATACGATTAATATTATCATATTACTGTAAATGACACAAACCGCATTTCCGTAACGATTCTATGTAATTACAGTTATTCTAATTATGGATAACTAGCTTCTGCCAGCGGCTTCGCCCGCGTGAAGTTTAATTATTGTCCCATGGGATCTTACTACCGGGATAAAAAGTACCCTATGTGTTAATCCAGGTTATAAACTATCCTTGTGCAAAATTTCATCCAAATCCGTTCAGTAGTTTTTGCGTGAAAGAGTAACAAACATCCATACATACATCCATACTTACAAACTTTCGCATTTATAATATTAGTAGGATAATTAAGGCTTAGTTTCCGACACATGCATTTCATTAAAATATGGTATTTTGGTACGTTAAAGTTTCACTAATTATTTTATCCGCTCGCGCACGACAACGAAAAATACTCTTTACTCATTTAGAACATGATTGAAATTGTTTTGCAATTTCAGTACCGTAGGTGCTTCGTGACAAGCTTTTACGAAAATGAAACTTATTTTATTCGGGGAAAGATATTATGAAAATATTTTGAAATCAAATATATTGGTGCAATGTTATTCAATTCCTCGTATTTGCACAACAGCTGGTTTCGATACAATGCAGGATAATATAATATTATCTCGTACGTATTATTATTGAATATGAATTATGAAATACCTATGTAAACCAGGCTGACAACAGACTGACGACCCATCAGATAACTTTATTTAGTACCGAGCTTTTGACGCTTTACAAAAACATAGAGCATTTGTTTGTTATCATGGGTACAATGTTGTTGATATATTCATAAAATGGGCTTTTATGGACTGTTCGGAAAGCAGTAAAACATTTTGGTCCTTTCTAGTTTAAAATCCACATTCACAACCTACCTAAGCTTTCCAGCCATTACCGTCGAACACTGTTTACATTTGGCCCAACTAACATTACCGTTTAGGTAATTATTGACATCGTTTATGAAACTAGCAAACTGGTTGTTACGGCAAAATCAAGCACTTAACGCGTCTATGAGAGGGTTAAAATGAACGCTGACCGAGCCTGTCCTGTTCACCCTTAAGCTGGGCTTACAAGTACAGTTTTCAGCAATTATTATTGGCGGCATCAGTTGGAGGTTGATTGTGGAACTATATCAAGTTTTTTAAGTGTTTCATGTACATGTACAGTCAGCAAAACAGTTATAGTGTATGCAGGCTAGCAATCTTCTTACGACTATTATAATAAATGTAAAAGTCTGTAAAGATCGTTTTTTTTTGTTATTCTCTCACGCAGAAACTAGGTACTGAAAGGATTTGGATAAAATTGTAAACAGATTGATTATAACCCTTTTCCACTTATAATAGTAGTAAGAAGATTGCTGGCCTGCATACCTAACTGTTTTGCTGACTGTACATTTTAACTTATTATGCTATGCTACTACTCTTTATACTGGGCTTTATGTAAAATACAATTCGTAAAATAAAAACACTTGATTCAAAATTGCTTCATATCGTTCAACATAATCTCACGCTCTTTCTAGCAGCAACTACCACATTTTGCACATGTCAACACAATATAAAACAATAATATCTGTATCCGGTTAGACTGGAAACTGATCCCCACATAGTTAGCAACAGACTTGGCAGGCAGATGATGAATTTAAAACAAAAGAAAAATCTTCAATAATTTTTTTTTTCTTTCAGATTTTGATTTGAGGTCGATTTTGATTGTTTTTTTTTGTTTTTTTTTACTTGTTTAGACAAGTAAGATAAAATCGTGTATTTCACTTAAGGCTACACCAAATGGGTCCAGATCAACCGGACAACTAGAAGCTGGTTCTCAACTAGACCTGGTAACGATTAAATCAAGCAATTGCTTGATGATGCGTAACATCGTTATTTGACCAAAGTAATGTCTTGAGACCAGCGGTGGCCCAGTGATGGCGGCCCCGACTTACGAACAGTAAGTCGTGGGTTCGAATCCAGACAGGCGTATTACTTCGTGCAATTTATTTCATCACCGTGAAGGAAAACATCGTGATGAAACCGGCATGACGAACCAAAAAATTCGAAGACATGTGACATCTACCAAACAGCACTGGGCCCGCGTGGCGAATTATAGCCCATTCCCTCTCATAGAGTGGAGGCCTATGTCCCATCAGTGGGAACATTAATGGGCTGATGATGATGATTGTCTTGAATCTACTCTTATCTACTCTGAATCTATTTGTCTTTCTGAAAGCTGCCCTCGTAAACGCACCCTTACAAAACTTGCAACACTTGGGGCTCCAACAATTTATAACTACGAACTTTAAGTTCCCCACTTTATTATTACCCAGCTATCTCCTTAGGGAACTGTTGCGAATAATTTCAACTATTTTCTTGTTAATTGTTATTATGAGATACATTCTTTGTTAAGTAAGTATACGCCGGCCGGTTCGCGTGATGGGATCTTGTAGTGTTTAGTTAAATGGTTTTATAACATAGTTTTCAAAGGAGATTCTAAGTAACTTAAAAACTTGTTGTTTTGAAGCTTCTCTGTTAATACTCTGTGGTTTTCTGATATGAATAGAATATTAAGTATTTACGAAGCTTTAAGGTCAATCACTTGTTTGCGAACAAACCACAATCAGACAAATGAATCACAATTAATAGTAAATGGAAAAAAAATCTAACAGATAAAAAAAAGCGTAATGAAATATGCATTTTTCAAACCGTAATTACTCCGAGCGGATTCGACTGCAAAGTTGCATTACATTGCTCTTGCACAAAGCAATGCAATGCAACTGCAATTCCCGGATCAACGCGCGCACGCTGCCACAAATTGGCATCATCGGCCGAATTATTGCATGCTATTCTTCACGTTATCCACGACCATTTACAGGCTATTATGGCTTGTATAACTTTTGGCAATGTATTTTCTCTATGTTCTGTTTAGAAAAAGATTATCATCTCTCACATATTTAAGTTATTAATGATTTGTTTTGAATAGTCCGAATTCATTGAAATCATGAAAGTTTCAACCTTCAGTTCACAAGTTTACAAAAGATGGATGTAATATCATTTTTTGACAGTAGAATTTAGCTTTTTCATGTAAAAACATTGTACCTTTATAATGATTATTTAATATTTAATTTACTTTAATAGAGTAGAACAGTGTTAACAATCCTACCAGTAAATCCAGTAAATCAAATCACAGTAAAATAAAAAAAAATATGTATTAGGACATGTGCGTATAAGAAACTTAACAAATGTAATAACACACCACAGCAGATTCATAATCATAAACAAACATCTACCATTCATTCTAGAATTCGTTCTTCACGATATGTTATCGGAACGTTCGAGTAAGTATTCATCGGAATCGGAAACTGTAAAGTCCCAAAGAAACTGCACACACCTTGTATCAACAACGTAGATAATAAAGGCAAATATTTTGTCACTACCGCTATAAACAGGGTCTTTGCTGTTATCTAAACACCTTGAAATATACCAACCAAGCGGTAATAAATTATCCGAATTATTCCAGGTAACGCAGTAAGTAGGTAATTCCGGCTGTAATCATTCTTAACCCTGTTATGTGTAATATTATTTCGTAAAATACGCAGGTAAACATTAATTTAAAAACGGACGAAAATGTAAATTGTACATGATGGGGGATGACCAAAGTAATAAGTTGTAAAATTGGCCGTGTACCCCTGATAAATATGGAAAAAAAAGATTATACTTTAAAACATGGAAAAATATTGAAAAACAAAGTGCTACTTTAAAACATGGAAAAAGAAACTGCTACTTTCAAACATGGGAAAACATGGAAAAAGAAACTACTACTTTAAAACATGGGATAATATGGAAAAAGAGACTGCTACTTTAAAACATGTCATAATATGGAAAAAGAGACTGCTACTTTAAAACATGCGATAATATGGAAAAAGAAACTGCTACTTTAAAACATGGGATAATATGGAAAAAGTAACAGCTACTTTAAAACATAGTACGAACTAATCCCAAAAAGCTATGACCGACTTCGTTAGATTTGAAGAAACCTACAACCAACGGTCGGTAGTATATAGGCTTTAAAAAGGACTTTGACCCTTCCGCCGAGTTTTTTTTATTTAGACTTAATAAGAGAGGAGCTCGTGGGTAAATAATATCAGCAGCCGACCACCCTTACGTACCGAGTTTGCTCCGTGCCTCGGAAAGCACGTTAAGCTGTTGGTCCCGGCTGTCATTTGTCCATCTTTGACAGTCGTTACAGGTAGTCAGTGGCTTCAAAAGTCTGACACCAGTCTTACCAAGTGGTATCGTATTACCCAGTATAAACTGGGTTGTGGAGGTCAGATAGGCAGTCGCTCCATGTAAAATACTGGTGTTCAGCTGCATCCGGTTAGACTGGAAGCCGACCCCAAACATAGTTGGGAAAAGGCTAGGCAGATGATGAGGCTAAGAGACCAGGCCAGGTTTGTAGAGGACTACTCTGCAAATCATAGAAGTAAATGTTACTGGATCCAAGATCGTTATGAAAAATACCGTGACCTCTCAGTCTATAAAATAAATAAATATCGCTGGACATTAACACACAGTGCCACCTAGTGCCACACTAAGCAAAGCTTGTGTCGTGGACACTAGATATAGTTGATAAACTACATATATCCTTTTTTTTTTGAAAACACATACTTATTATACATATAAACATCCATGACTTGGAAACAAATGTCCATGTTCATCACACAAACATTTGCTCCTACCGGGATTCGAACCGAGGACCCTAAGAACGTAAGGCAGCGTCACTACCACTACGTCATTCGGGTCGTCTTTATATAGGTAATGTAAAATTTATGTAAAGAAATCAACATAGCTATCATTCATGATATCTAAGTTTAAAAACTTTTACATCAACTCGCTACTGAAACATTGCTTAACCACTTACGAACTGCCAACTAAATAAAATATGCTAACAGACACAGACATCTAAACTTTCTGGATATGGCTCCACAGACTTGACGAATGTTCTTGGCTCACATTACTCCAACAACATTAATAAGCGTCTTTGAAACAAACTCGGCACGTGACTTCAAGAAAATTAAGTTAAAACCTTACGTAAACTAGACCTTCCTACCCTACATTAAAGTTTCATATTTGGGCTCGTAACAAGCTCCTTTATTCTTGAAGTTTTACAAGTTAGGTTATTGCTCGGTTTTGTAGGAGAAATTGTTTTACCTCTTTCATTATGTTTCAGGTTTATTTTTTCTTATGTTGATATTAGACATTTTTAGGTAGGTACCTAACTTCTCATCGATGGTAACTGGTAAGTACTGCCAGATACTTTAAAGCTCGCAAATCGCTATAACGTGATTTGCTCTCTCCCAAAGTGTCTATGAAAACACTCGGAGAGATATTTCAAACACTGACAGCCCCATGAAAGACTTTAATCCATGTTCACCAAAAAGATGCCAGTCTGATTATCTAAAACAGCTGTTTAAAACTCATTTTTGTATGGTAATATGTCACAGTGACAGCTGTTTTTAGCTAATCAGGCTGTTATCTTTTCGGTGAACATGGACCTAAGGGCGTCGAATCGGTAGCAACAGGCTGACTAACGTTAATTTTCCGATGGCATTGTCTTTTTTGCTACTACTACAAATTTCTCGAACTACAGAGCATGCTCCAAGACCGACGGCTAGCCTCAAAACGCGAATCAAAATATAAAAGCGATGAATCGGTCAAAAACTGCACGACTAATATGACAATAATAGTAGCACTTTTCATGTTAGTCGTTTGGGTATTTCAATATAATTATGAATGAACGACTTATACAGGGTATAAACAAGCTCATCACGAAGCCATCAACCAAGCATTATGTATATCAAACTAACTTAACGCAAGAAATATTGGTGGGAAACAATTTGTTTTTTTGGGGGAAAAATCATGTTTTATTTTATTTTATTTACAGCTGCAATATACTCATAAAATGTAGAAATAAGAAATAAATACAAACTTAAAGACAACATTGCAGCCCACAACGCTGTTCTTCACAGATTAACTCTAGGATACATAAAATTAAAAATAATTTTGTGGTAGAACTCAATGCAACGCACTCAAAACGTTGTGTTGATGGATGAAATGATGATATGATAAAAAATAAAAAAAAACTTAATCAAAGAGTCTGAAGTAGGGTCCAATAATTAGCAAATGTTTTCCACTATTCGACCTACCTACAGGTACTCAAATGAAAATCATTAGAACTATTCTGTAAATCGATTAGCTGGTTAGTCGAGAAATGATGTTTCGAGATTTTGATGCATCGCGTAATGAGCCTGCGCGCTGCGGATGATTCGAGCTCATATGTAGTTATTCGAGATTTTGATGCATGCGAGGTATTGAACTTTCGTCGAGCTCATAATTTATCGATTTCAAGTACTATCGAGTAAACGTTTTCGAGCCCCGAAAATATTTAAAAGAAAGATATTTTAGTAATGAAACAACATGTTACATGACTAAAATGTACAGAAAACCTCAAATTAGTGGTTACAATTTGACATTGACAAGGTTTTAATGACAATGCCAGTATTATTTGGGGTGCGGTTAACATTAAGTTGTTCGCAAAAAACGAACCCACTTCGTTCCATATCACAATGGGATATCCATTAAGGATATAGTAATATACAGCTCGGCGGTCAGGTCAGGACATATTTCACAGAAGTCAGTGAACCGCAATGAGTCTTTAAAAGCTTAATGCATTTACGGCGGACAGTGGGGAGGTGGAATCTGGAATGCATCGGGAAATGTAGAAATGGTACAGAAAACAGAGAACTCACAGGTCCTTTCTGAACAGTAAATATAGTCCGCTCCACGAGAAGCTATAATTTTAGTAAGCAAAGAATTTCTACCAAGATAAGTAGCGACAATTCATTCAACAAGAAATACTCCCAAATTCAATCAACTCAAATTATCATACGTGTTATACGAAACTAACGAGCAATTTCAGTTGGTCGGGTTATATTTTGGCGATACAAAGCGCTGCTGTCGTCTTGTGGTACTGAAGCCCTACTCCCTAACGTTTCGTCCATACGGACGGATCTATCCGCGACTCTCACACGCACTCGTCTGCAGACGTGTGCGAGAGAGACGGTCGCCTCTGGAACGCATCTGACATCATGGAAAGTAAACATTTGGGCCGGCGTTTTGAAGTAAGATCACGCTGGCGCTGTCATTTTTAAATTTGATCCAAAGATTGCGAACTCGAATGTGGGTTAACAAAATTTATAGCTTCTCGTGGCGGGGACTATGGTACTTAATAATTTATGATTTTACTTCATTACAAGTTTTGTAGGAGCTCGTGGCTTAATAATACAGCCGCTCAGGTCGATATTCAGCGGTGCTTGCCTAGGTTGGTCCGTGAACGAGTGACCGCCCATTACATACCGAATATTCTCCGTGCGGCAGGTCTGTTAAACCGTTGGTCCGATCGGTCAATTGTAGATCTTTGGCAGTCGTTACAGGTAGTCAGTAGCCCGAAAATCTGACAACCAGTCGTGGCAAGGGGTATCGTTTTACCCAGTACTACCTGGGTTGTGAAGATCAGATAGGCAGTCGCGCCATGTAAAATACTGATATTCAGCTAGATCCAGTTAGACTGGTAGCTAACCCCAGTATTTTTGGGAAAAAGCTAAGCAGGCTATGACTTAATGAACAGTTTTCATAAAGCTTTTATTACGTAGAGTTTTTCTTTAATATCGGTCTCACAAAGCACTATTGTGTTTTTAATTTTTTGCTCTATCTTTAAAAAAAAGCTTCTTTGAATTTCACAGAAAAACCACTTGGTGAGTAATTAAAAACTGACGTCCAGTGAACAAGTCATTGATTCGATCATCTTTGGGCTGCGGTTTAAATGAACAACCAAAAATTATTAGGAATTACCACAAATATTATTTAGACACGAATTGAAGAGATTCTTGATATTTGAAGAAGTTTTAGTTTGCGTATACTTAGTGCCAAAATAACTCTTCATTAGTTACATGTCAATTTTCTGAGATTGAGTAGATACTCTTATTGTTTTTCAATCATATTTTAAGATATAGTGTAAGCAAGTAAAGCGATATATGCTAAACATCTTCTTCGTCATCAAATTGGAAAGACTGAGGACACAAAATTGTAAAAAAAAAAAAACGCTATATTTGTGGCCCTCTTGAATTTTTACGGTTCAAAGAGTAGCGTTCTTCAAAAATCGATTGCGTTGAAGCTTACAGTGAAGCAGTGCAGTGTGGTGAATTCTGATGAAACAAACCAGCAAGCAGTATATGAAAGTATTGAGTATTGAAAGAACGTTAAGTACGTAATGAATACTGAATGGTAGGTGGTTTTCGTTGAAAATAGAATAGGTACTTAAGTGAAGTTCAAACTCAAACTCAAACTCAAATCATTTATTTCAATTAGACCATTACGGCACTTTTGAATGTCAAAAATACAAAACTAAATCAAAGCTACAGTCACAGTCACAAGGCATAATAACTTGAGAAAGTACTGTAGTTGCCCATTCCCTAGCGTAGATCTCTATGGAGAAGAACGGGCAAGAAACTCCATGGACACTCTTTTCAATCAAAATATTGTTACAAAATCTCGGTTACATCATTCATGTTGTGATTATACATATATGTGAGAACGATGTAGAAAGACGTGCACATTAAGAGCGTCCAGAGAAAAGATTAAATCAACTTAAAAAAATAATAAATTAAAATTAACCGTGGCAGCTGAGAGTTGACCAGTCTCAATTGACAGCGCCCGTTCACGAACATGACGCATGTATCAGCATCATTCAACTCGACCATATTGAAGGGAATTAAATGACCCGACACACCCGCCACCATCACCGAGACATTTGAGTGAGCATGACATTCTCTCAGCCGCCAGGGCATATTCAAGTCAAAAAAAAGATAACTAAATGTAAAATGGTGGCTTTACAATACATAGAACTCACACATGGGGTATGCAATTATATAATATTAAGAGATGGAATCTATACAATGCAAGGATATTTTTACAATCTTCTGCAGCTTCCACAATAACTTGACTGGGAATCAATTAGTTTGCGCCTATGGTTGTGGAGCAGGACCGGCATTGAGCCAAGCATTTTTATCATCAATGTAATCCCCCAACTTATAATATGCTTGACTACATAGTGTGCGTTTTACACAAGATTTAAATTTCGTCTCATTCAGTTGTAGAATGTGGGGAGGTATTTTATTGTAACATTTTAAACAGTACCCCATGAAAGAGGAATCTACTTTAGCAAGCCTGAAACCTGGCTGAACTAGTTCGTCCCTATTTCTAGTATTATAGTGGTGTCTGTCACCTCTTTTACTGAATAAATGCAGATTTTTCCTAACGTACATGATGTTTTCATAGATGTATTGACAAGGTACTGTCATGATATTAATTTCCTTAAACAGCTCTCTCAGAGAATCGCGTCTACGTAAATCATATATGGCTCTGATGGCTCTTTTCTGCAGAATAAATATAGACTCGATGTCTGCAGCCCGTCCCCATAGTAAAATACCGTATGACATAATACTATGAAAATAACTAAAATAAACTATCCTCGCGGTATCAACATCGGTAAATTGACGGATTTTTCTAACAGCATATGCTGCTGAGCTTAGGCGTCCTGCAAGAGATGTTAAATGAGGGCCCCATTGTAGCCTTGAATCGAGCGCGATTCCCAAGAAAATCGTTTTATCGACAAATTCTAGTTTCTCTTGATTTAATACTATGTCACAATCACTACTTTTGATATTTGGAAGAGCAAATCTGATGCATTTAGTTTTTTTCCCATTTAGAACTAAATTATTTACAGTAAACCAATTATGAACCTGCAGTAGTAGACGAGCTGCGTCAGTAACCTTGGTTCTCTTGCAGATGGCTTCATTTCTGATTCGATCACGAAAGGAAACTTCGTGCTTAAGTGGCTGGGGCAGATTTCTCGCAGAACGAATGGTTGATGGGGCTGAAAAGTTCTCGAGTTGCGACCGCGAACCGGAAAGCGTTGCGTTGGAAGGCCTGCCACTAGGTGGACTTGTGAACTAGTGAAGGTTGCGAGGATCCGCTGGATGCGAGTAGCACGAGACTTATATCCAGCAGCCCATTCTCTTCAAGCAGCTGAGGAACTGGTTAAAGGATCGCACCCGAATACAAGCAGAGAAATGGTGGGCCTCGGCACCAGGTTAGAGGCAATCCAAGGAAGCCATGCCATCCTTGGATCCAAAGCTGACCAGGCGCCTTCTGCGCCTGGACAGAGACAGCCTGCGTCTGGTGGCAGGGACCATCACTGGACACTGCTCGCTGATCAAACACTTCCACACCCTAGGTATCACTGACAGTCCCCTGTGCAAAGCGTGCATGGAGGCGGAGGAGACGGTAGCGCATGTGCTCCTGGAGTGCACAGCCGTAAACAAGATTCGCGAAGAGACCCTGGGAACACCAGGATCACTTGCAGATGTCTTGAGGAGAACGGGAGGTCTAATCTGCATCTGGAGGGAGGTGGGCTGGTTGGAGGCCACCATGGCTCACGCACAATGGTCCACTTCAAGGACTAAGTGCGGAAATCTAAACCCCCATGATAGATAGATATATCCAGCAGTGGACGTATTTAGCCTCAAATGATGAAATAGAATTTTAAATTTGGTTAGTCAGGGTTTTTATTCAACCTTACAGCCAAAATCCTAGAGTTCCTTCTCCTAGCCAAAATCTGGCCACAATTTGGATTTGTAAGTTACCCAGCCAAAATCAATTATAAAAGTGCGAGAGAGTGAGAGCAATATTATAATTGATTTTATTCCATTTATTATTTCAATTTATTATGATATTCAATTTAGAATAAGTAAATGTCAAAGCTGTCTTTTACCCTGTATAAAGTATGAAAAATGTGCACATAATGTAAAACTTGGCTGAACGTTACTAATGGTTTCAAATAGTCGGTACTGCGAATTATCACGAGTACTTCAAATAAAGTGCTACCGAATGATAAACGAGGGAACGTATAGTTTGCATGTTCATTATTTACTCATAACTAAAGCTTTTGGCTGTTAGAAATGTGTGGAATTGTTAGTAAACGTGAATCAGTAGGTATCTGCAAAAGTGATATTGATCAAAATACATGTAATGGCAAAATTGACGTCAGTTTGCGTAGATACGGATCATCATCATTTGAGCCGAAGGACCACTGCTGGACAATGGCCACCCCCAAGTGTCACCACCCGGCCAGTCCCTTGCGACTCACATCCAGCGGATTCCCGCAACCTTCACCAGGTCATCGGTCCACCTATTGGGAAGTTTCAAAGCAACGTCTTCTGGTTCGTTCGGTATTTAAACGTTGACTAGGGTATTTCTGGGTGATAACAGATCCGGAACCACTACCTGTAGGCCATACAAACATTTGTTCCGTGCGGGTATGGAACCCGTGACACGCAGTGTAGCAACCAGCCGCTCAGCCACTGCGCCAGCCGTGTCGTCGCTCATGCATGTAACCGTCATCCTATATTTGAGTCGCTCAGCGGAATAGTGGCCCAAGCGTTGCACAAATTTTAGGCCACTATAGTTTTAAAGGTCCATAGTCTAGTATACAAATATCTACTTAAATCTGTTGCTGTAAATTTGTGGATTAGGCCACTCTCCCACTGAGCGACTCATTTTACAAACATGAAAAATATGACAGACATATGAATAAAAAAGTACTATCAAAGTAGTTTTCGGGTAAACCACGACGCTAAACTCGCATATGTACGACTGTTTAAAATTTATAAACGGTCGGTTAAGTACCCGTTGCAAACAAGGGGTGACCACATACCGTGAATCCGGCACTCAATTTGCGAACACTGAGTTTAAAAATACTGCTGCGGGTTACATTATGGTTACTTTTTATTTTACATTGAACAAAGCTGCGACCTTTATTTTTAAATATCGGTTCAGAGGGTCTGTACTGGCAGATTAGCAAAATAATAATACGATAATAATATGAATTACATTGCAATTCTTAAATCCTCACAAAGTCACTATTCATAATATTAATATTATCTGGAAGGGCTCTCACTAGTTGGACAGATGCTCGGTGAGGGCTGCGGGAATTCGCTGCATATTGTAAGCAAGAAAACTGATGTAGAAGACGGATGGCCTATGGGGCCGAAAAGTTCTAGAGTGGCGACCACGAACCGGAAGATGATGCGTTGGAACACCTCCCACTAGGTGGACCGATGACCTGGTGAAGGTTACGGGAATCCGTTGGATGCGAGTCGCACGGGACCGGTCAATGTGATGACACTTGGGGGAGGCCTATGTCCAGCAGTTGACGTCTTTCGATTGTGTATTGTGATTGTGAAGTGACCATATTTAGTTTAAATTATTCAATTAACTCAATCTTGATGTAATCTTAGGTTCAATGTTACAATAAGATTAAGTTTTCAACTAAAACTATTGAAAGATGCGTCCAAGTCCTTATTTAAAAAGTTAAGTTAATGCTAAGAACATAGTATGAATATGCCACCTGCTCTTTATATTCAATCAACAATATTTTCTCAGAGTAGGTATAATATATATCTGCTGACTAAAACATTTTATCCAATCATTCCAAATAGGTTAACATTTTGCAAATACGCACAATTATTTCCATAAATTCGAGCGCCGGACATTATGTAATATCCATTGGTGCGTGTGTTTAATCCGCGATTTAGTGTAAACAGACCGTTATTGGGGCTAATGTTTTAAATGGGAACTTTCAGCGGGATCCCGGTGATTCGCTGAGCCGGGATATTTCGGGGTATTTGCTCCAACATTTGGATAAAAAGCTCCGGTTTTTCATGCAGATAAATGAGGACGGGTCTGGGTACAGGCCGTTTGGTTAGGTTTGATAGAAATAAAACGGTTAGCGTGGATTTGTGTTTGCTGTGTAAATTTTTTGATAAGGCGAAATAAGACCAGATTTTCTTTGGAAAGCAATAGTTTTGAGAAAATACTTACTACACATTTTTCGCGATTTGTATTTAGATACTATGTGTGTGGTAAGATGACGAGTAATATAAAAGTATGGAAAAAGTAGACATGTCGTTCCAAACCCAAATTAATCGAATGAGAATGATGATGATGATGTAACGTGCAAAAAAATATACAATTTAGCCATTTCAGGTTGTTGATGAAGAGATGAGATGAATATTAATTTTTGTTGATAAATATTTTCACCTATTCAGTTTTGATTCTAACAATTTTAAACCAAAACCGATTTTAAAAAAAACACCGTGCCATTGAAAAAAAAATACTGTTATAAAATACTGAAATATTGCGAAACACCAAATTGACAGTCATATGGCAGTTCAAAAGCAATGGTGCTTTTAATTAAAACCACTGATGCAAGCACTCAGCCGCCTGTCCAAATTTAGTTTCAATTTCAAATAAATATTCTTTTTCGTTTTTAGTAATGTGCGATTTTTTTGTGGTTCTGTATTCAAAATTTGAAAATGGAACACAAGTTGTAGCTCAGTCATAGCTTATTAATTGGCCGTTAAAAAAACGCAATGGAGTCTTCTCGAACAGAAAAAACGAGCAGATTGTTCCTTTATTCTTTTTTCACGGAAAACTTCTGCTACAGTCATTTCGAATTCTATGTATTCTTTTATTTGTATTATGACGAACCTCAAAAAATAAAACACGATTCTGTTTTGATGATTCAAAATACAAATCAACAACTTTGAGTTTATGTAGTTTGAATCATGAATTCATAACCCACTGAAATGAGGATATGATGTGAAGAAAAGCATTTTTTTGCGGCTTTGCCGACCAAATACGGCCAACGAATTTCATGCGTTTTGTATGACGCTACCTTCGGGCAAATTTCTTTTTAGAGCAAGTCAAACTAGATTACGTCCAGCCAAGCATTCATTCCCTCTCATTGAGAGGAGGCCGTGTCCCAGCAGTGGGAACATTATAGGCTGATGATGATGCTGATGATGATGAAGCATTCAAGAATCATCAGTTTGTTTCTTAATAATTAAATGGGTTTGAAAGCCAGACCTGACCTATTTCTGAGTACATATTTATGAGTTTTGTGTTATCATAAGTTCTTATCTTGCCATTTATGTTTCTAGGAACTCTAATAACGAATGTTTATTGTTGGGTTGAGCTGTTACCAATAGTCATAACATAAACATCTAGAAAATCATAAAACATTTACAATATTTACCATAAAGTTTAATAGTTATTACAATATACATTTTGTGACGTCTACCTGTGAGAAAACATCTGTCTGCACTGTTCTATGAAAAAATGAGCAAAGGAAGATCATAAAAACTTTTTGAGTGTCCCACTGCTGGGCAAAGGCCTAGGCCTTCCCTTTCTCCTTCCAAACCTCTCTGTTCTGTGCAATATCTGGCCAAAATCACCAGGCAATACGAGATGGATTGTCACACCACCTTCCTTGGCGATTTCTTCGAACAGGCGACCGTGAATGACGATCGTTGCCCATCTCTCCAGGCGCATTCGTGGCCAGCCCACTCCGACTTCAGCTTTTTTATTGGGACAAGCCCGCCACACACGCCCAAACCACTGTAACTCCTGAAAGCCAGAATCAACAGTGGCGACCACCAGAAAAGCGCCGAGACAATGAAGCTCGACGAAGTCCCAGAGAATGAATTTAACTGTCTTGGATCCCGCAACGAAATTAATCAGAAAGTATATCGGAGAAGTAGGAAAGAACTGTAATTTCCACTTCCCTCCATATCCCACTTCAGCTTGGCTGTTTAACTTTAGTAATGGAGCGCAGGGTAGTGTTTCTTAAGCGATCTGTCCACTTAAACCTATTATGCCGCAATCCATTGCCCGCTGTCAAATCTTGCGTTTGGACTTCTGTTGTTCGGTAAGTGACCAACATTGCGCACCGTTAAAACTATAACATACAAAGTATTTATGAAAAGACTATTAATAAAAATAAAAAAAAAATTAAACTTTGCTGTTTGTTCGGTTTAAAAAAAAACCTTTCAAAACGGTGGCAGCTTGTATATTGAGGTGTCTGATTGACCTTATCAACACCTAAATTATTATGTATGTAGTACGTACAGATATGTAGATAGTCGACTGTTTATTCATAACTACCTAAGGCATTCCGATCGCATATCGGAATGTAGCGTGACCGCCTAACCCATTCTTTTTTTTTATTTTCGAGAAGAAATTCTCGAGCCTCGGGCATCATGACTGTAATATATTCCAAAATAAAGGCAAAACCTGAATAAAGACAGTGAATATTTAAGCAAAGGGGATTAAGGATTGGTCCCTTGAAGCACATCCGCGTAAAATGTCGTTGATTTTTCTTCTTTTTCAATTATCTTAAGTATACTTGTACATTTTTATCGGCCACCAATTTCAACGCCTTGCTAAATTATAATACCAAGATCCTTTTATGGAGGGTGTTTTTGAGAAAAATGAACATGTAATGGTTATGAATCTATTTCATTTGGTGTTTCACGAAGTCACCTACTACCTACACCAGGTATTTATAATTCCGTAAAACTCTCATTTGCGTTTGATTTTCTCTTTCTAATGGAGTCGGAACACGACAGCCGACATAACGGATATATCAACTGAACGCATTCAAAACAAAATCAATGTCACAAATAATTCATTCGTGGTGATCTAAGTAATTTTTCGGTACTTTACAAAACACAAGCAGCAGATTATGTGTTTTGGTTAAAAGCAAGGGAAACATGAACGAATAATCTGTCATTTTCACAGCCCCATAGTTAGTGAGCATGTTCCACGTTTGACAGATCAGACAGGCACTCCACTACGGACGTGGTTTTTCACGTTTTGTTCATCACAAATGAAAAAGAGGTTGTGCTACCGAATGTCCGTTGGTGCGTTCAGTTTTTATGACCCACACGGCAACAGCGGCTTTTCTTTTGCTTTATGTCAGGCTGCTCCGTTGAATGCGTTTCGCTTTTCACAATTCTCGAGCATTCACTCGATAAGGGTGGGTGTTACGTGTGCAATTTGCTACGTTAGTGTACCTTACCTACTGCTAATCTGTGACTATTTATACTACAGTAAAGTGCTCTATGATTGGCATACGTAAGGCATGATTCACATTATCTGTGAAGGTGGAAATTTCTATACAATTTTGACACCTAATACGAATACAGCTAAGTTTACTTTTTCTCGGTTTCTTAATTAGTTTTATGTTTTTTGAAAAGTGTTGAAAACACTTAAAACGTGTTTAGAAAAAAAACTGCATCCTCAATATTTTTTGCAAAACTCTACAAAATGTGTGGAAGCATTTAATTTTTCGCCATTTCAGGGTTGATCCATTAACACCAGTTGTAAATACTAACAAACATTGGCGGTTTAAGTTCATGTATTAGGTTATCTGGGTAGTACCATATAAAGCAATAAGTAATAATTGTATCTGTAATTTTTATGGTGTACATAATAAAGAGTATTCTATTCTATTCTAAGTACACCGTAACTTTTATCGATCGTATAGTCACGAATGAGCAGCAATTATATCGATTTTCGATAAAGATCTATACAGTCACCAGATCGTGATGTCACTGGGTTTAAACATGACACAGAGGTTGGCCTAATAGGATTAGGTCAATTAATGTTTAGCAATGACTCATCTGATTATCGTTATTTAATTGCATGTTTGTTTTATTACGTCTGTTTTATTGAAGTGGGAGTAATGAGCGTAGCTTGGCCTAGGACTCAATTTATATAGAAGTGAGATTTTCTGTAAGAAAATTATTACAATCATGAAAATCTGTAGCATCAGGCGCGGTAATTCGTATTAGAACTGCTGCCCGAAAAATGGCAACATCATTTGCTTAGCCTTTTCCCAACTATGTTGGTGTCGGCTTCCAGTCTAGCCGGATGAAGCTGAATACTTGTATTTTACATGGAGAGCTTGTCTATCTGACCTACACACCCCCCAGTTAGTACTGGTTTACTGGGTAATACGATACCCCTTTTTTTTTTTTTGGGATGGGAAATCATCAAATGACTTCTCCCACTCTGGGCGGAGCGGGAGGGAGTGTCAGACTCTTACTGACTAAAACCCATCCATGTTCCGCGGTCGCGGCCTTGGTATCTCTTTCGAACAGGCCCGCAACCCCGGCAGAACAGGCCCGCAACCCCGGCAGGAATACGATACCCCTTGGTAAGACTGTTTGTCAGACTTTTTGGGCCACTGACTACCTGTAACGATTGGCACAGACTCAGTATATCACGAAAAATGGCTGCAAAGCCCGGTTTTTATTTGGTACATGAGACTAGGGTGCAATGTAATAGTTGCACAGGGGAATAAGTATTAGGTGCCGTGGATTGCTTCACAGAAGAACAGAATTTTTAAAGTACTTACGTAAATTATTGGAATACACATATATTTAATTTTACTAAACAAACTAAAACCATAAGAAACAAGGCCAAGGTCGCCTACTTACAAGGGCAGGAAGGATGATATACTCGTAAGTCTCAGAAGACGCTCACCTCGGACTGCCACAATGTGTAAAGGTAAAAGGGAAGCTTTTGCATGCAAATGTGTATATAGGCTTAAAAAAAAAACAGGAATAGTATATTTTTTCACTCACTGCTGGGAAAAGGTCTCTCTCACAGCCTCCGTGCGACCTCTCCAGCCAATCTCTCACAAACGCCTCAAAGTCGTCACAATACAATAGTAAATATTTAACGTCGCCCAATCCTTGTCGGGAATACAGCCAACAATTTGTGTTGCCGTGTTTATTTGGTTCGATGTTTCGTCGATTTATGTGATAGCAATTCATTGGCCTAATGAGAGCACTTTGTTAGGCGCCTGAAGTTTATTCGTCCCGAGGGAGGACAAAGCGTAAAATTGGGAGGCCTGTTGTTGACTTGATTGAGGTGCCAACGCTGTACTTTTTGGCAAAATATTATACGGTGACATTAATATTTCTGAATATGTTAGTTTAGCGAAAAAAACCGAAAAAGCTTGTTTGTTTTCCTTAAGATTATTTATTCGAACATAAGCTTTTGCAGATTTCATCTAATGCTAGTGTAATTCTCTAAGTTATCACTAAAATAACATCACTTAACATCACGCCCGTATTCCTAATACAACACCTAAATCTCGCCAGCTATGTGTTTTAAGTCTCGTGTTACAGGGGGTGTGTACAACTGTACATCACTAAGGTCCATGTTCACCGAAAAGATAACAGTCTGAGTATCTAAAAACAGCTGTCACTGTGACATGTTCCCATACAAAAATGTGTTTTAAACAGCTGTTTTTAGATAATCAAAGCGTCATCTTTTTGGTGAACATGGACCTAAATAGTCGTGAGTGTTTGGCTTGACTAGAAATTAGTTCGAAACTATTTGGGTGTTAGGTCTTGCGAACGAACAGTCATGTCTTTAAAAAAACTTGCTCCCATTTTGAATCGGTTTAGAAAAATCCGATAATGAATTTTATTCTATTGTGATAGTCTTTTTTCAGTCATCTTTCCAAATATAATATTCCGTGTAAGATAACACACGTTTAGCTGGTTTGTTTAAATCTGTACTTAGTTCCGGTTAGCTAAGCTATTGCTTACTTCGTACCATCGTCGAATTTACCTCTGTTCTCTGGATAAGATTGAATTCAAGAGTCATCATCTGCCTACCTTTCCCAACTATTTTGGCGTCGACTTCCAGGCTCACCGGATGCAGCTGAATACCAGTATTTTACCCCACAACCCAGTTAGTACGAGGTAATAAGAAACCCCTTGGTAAGGCTGGCTGTCAGACTTGGGCCACTGACTACCTGTAACGACTATCAAAGATCTAAAAATGACAGCCGGGACAGACGGCTTAGCGGGCTTTCCGAGGCAAGGCGGTAACTTAGTATGTAATGGTGGGTGAGGTTAGGGCTTGACCTAAAGATCGACCCGAGCGGCTGTTATTATTTAGCCACGAGCTCTTCAAGATTGAATTAATTACCAGATAATCTATGCATTAAAAAAATAAACGTAAGTAAATCTAAAGTCTCTCACAGCAGCAATTCCAGTAATTCGGACGTTAATACCGGTTGCGGATGGACATCGTTACGTTAAGGGCCCCAGATTAATCCCAAACCAAAATATGCAGCATAACATAAACATTTATGTTACGACAGAACCCGGATGAGTCGGTTTGTTACTTTTTACCCTCAATTTAGAGGAATTAAAACTTCTTACAACACGAATGTTTAATGGAACAATGAAACTCTTGTTTATTTTTTAGGTTTTTCGTTTGGTATATGATCTGAAACTGTTTTATTATTTACAGACGTTCAGTGTGTGCCTTGTTGGTCTAGTGGTCGCAAGTACGACTGTTGAGCGTGAGGTCCTGAGTTCGATTCCCGGGTCGGCCAAAGTGTTGTTAAGGTTCTCAATCAGGAATTTGTCTGTAGCACTTTTTTAGTCGGAGGTTAAAAATATAAAAATCAGATAGTATCAAAATACCAAAAATATTTTAGTCATCGTTCAGAAGTTTCATTTTAAAACATTCTAAGAAGGTGTAGGCAGAGACGTCTAATGGCTGGACGTCCACTCACAGGTCAAATGATGATTGGGCATAATTCCAATTGTACCAGAAAAAAACCCAATGGCGTCATCGTGTAAACTGGATCAATCCCAATTTTCCTATGATGCAAAATCTTTTCAAGCATACCGGGTACCGCCGGTACCCGGGCTTGCGGAGGTCAGATTGATCCGAGTATTAGTATTCAGCTGAATCCGGTCCGGTAAGACTGCAAGCCGACAACAATATAGTTGGAAAAAAGGCTAGGACAGGTGATGATGATGATATTTCCCTGCATCACTATATGATTGCTGCGATAGTTGATGCAAGAATGGGCGACAATAATGGTTAAAATCCGCAAAAAATACTGGAAGAAACTCATGTCTGTAAGAATGTTTCACTTCACGCCTTACAGGAGAAATGGATATCCATAAACTTCGGTATACAGGTAGCCTATGTCTATATAGGGTGAATGGTAATTAGTGTACCTACCTACGAAACTTAGGTCCATGTTCACCAAAAAGATAACGGCTGATTATCTAAAAACAGCTGTTTAAAACACATCTTTGTATGGGAACATGTCACAGTGACAGCTGTTTTTAGATAATCAGAACGTTATCTTTTGGGTAAACATGGACCTTGAACACGTGATTGTGCTCATGATAACAAACAACTTTTACTTTGAGACCAAAGCTGTTCAGTACGTTTATGTTCGCACAATCACGTGTTTAAGTTTCGTACACTAATTACCAGTCACCGTACATATACCTAGGTTAATATACAACGTTATTTTTTAGTCGTTTTAATCCCTCTAAGGGCGGATAGTACTCATGAAAATGAACAACTTTTACTATGGGACCAACTATGAAATCTCGAAAAAAAATTTAGCTGCTGCCTACATTTTTTCGAGTTACGCTTCCAATAATGTATGAAGCAGCTGTTTTTTTTTGTGTGTGTTAAAACGACTAAAAAATAACGTTGTATAGGTTACTTTTAATTCCAGTTCGACGTTTCATTCGGCTGCTAGAGGTCATGTGCAAGATGACACGCTATACCAAATACAAATAGCAATTGGGAAGTTTCGATTATGCTTCCCAGGAACAAAAGATAATTATTTATTTCACAACTCCAGCAAGCCAGAAGTCGACACTGAGAAAGACAAACTTTAGATTTATGAACCTGCCCGATCTTCTTCCTCCGGTTTCCAAAGAACTCGATTTGTTTCCCGATGAATGAAGAATCTTGTTGGTATTTCCTTTAGTATATTTAGGTGCATAGGGTGAATAAAAATATCAAGCTTCTTCAACTTGATAGTTTATTTCTTGCGTAGTGAATTTATATGGAAACATCCCAAAACACAAATGATTATATCGAAAAATGAGCTCTACGCAGCAATCTAAAACAACAATTCATATTGTCAATTAACAGTTAAACTAGTCCTTGAGTTCCATACAGAACAAGACGTGTCTAATAAATGAATAGTATCGTATCTGTATTGAGTACGATGACACTTCCGTCTTGAGTCATGAAATGGGACTCTTGATGTTGGCCCAGTGTACGAACAAATGGAGAGATAAAGTGTAAGCGAAGGGCACGCATTGATTCCCGTCACTGCAGACTCACTACTCAAGAAACGATTGGTGTTAAATACAGAATCATTAAATCATTAAAAAGTCTAAAAATAAACTAAGTCATTCGTTATTTTTTTCCGTGCCTCTGTATCTTTCGCATATGTGCAGAACTCTTAGGAGGACTTCATCTTTAATAGACATATACTCCATTTGTTTCTACTCTGGGGTTGAAGTTAATGAACGCATTAATTGCTGAACTGTTGCTAATTCTGCTGTTTTTGGGCAAATTGCTGGCATTGTTATATAGGTAACGAATGGCTGCAACGTGTTTTACTCATTATTTTGAGGCACGTTACTAAAATTTGAGTGCGTTGCACATTTTATTCTAAAAGAACATAGAATAAATGGACATAATTAAAAGATTTAGATAACAGGCATCAAAGTCTTCTGTTACAAGTAGTTTAGTCTGGATAAGTAGCTCAACTTTTGAAATAGAGGAATAAATGGTTGTTTCATTAGTCCAGTAGTCCTATACTAATAAATACGTTTGTCCTATTGTTTTTAGTCCTATACGAAAGTTTGTGCTGATCAATGATAGTGTATTGAACAATCCTAAGCTACCAATTTGGGGCACGCCAAATGTGGGGTCAGCCTTAGGCTGACCCCACATTTGGCGTGCGCGATCCTCGGGCGTGCGATAGCGCGAGCGCCGCGCGCGCGCTGCGTGAGCGTCGGGTGTTGCCGCCGTGTGACGTGCATGCAGCGTGCGCGCAACGCGCGCGCGGCGCGCTCGCGACGCTCGAGACAGACGGCGGCGGGGATAGCGGGCGAAGGGGTAAGAACGCGACTCGAGCGCGCGAGCGCGCCGCGCGCGCGTTGCGCGCACGCTGCATGCACGTCACACGGCGGCAACACCCGACGCTCACGCAGCGCGCGCGCGGCGCTCGCGCTACTCGCACGCCCGAGGATCGCGCACGCCAAATGTGGGGTCAGCCTAATAGGAATTTATGTCACCTCACCCCTATTTTTTATGTCTAATTTGACCGGACCAAATTATCGAACTTCACGTGGGCGAAGCCGCAGGCGACAGATAGTAAACCAATTGCGAGTAGGCCATGGTCGCTCTGCGGGGAGGTCCAAATGCCGCTTCATTGTTGACATATGAATTATGTGAGTTGACAAAAATTTATTGCTACGCAGAAGTACGATGACTATCAGTAGAGGCTATCTACTTTATTAAATACGGGGAACTGTTAATGAATCAATTGGAAAAACTGGAGACTCAATTGGTTTGCCTAAAACCACGAACGCATAGCAAACAGCAGAAAAGCAATGATTGTCTAACGCGGAAATTCTATCAAAGCTGTAGCTACATCCTAGTTTATCCAATTGATTTACCATGATTTTACAAGGGACACACTATGAATTAACGATGAATTGGCTAGACCGGGTTTGGTACAAACAGCATGTAGAATAATATTGCGAACAGCGAACAGTCGCTGAAAGGGTTAAAGAACACATAGCAGCGGTCAAGAATCGACAAACGAACAAGTCTGCTATAGCGGAACATGTGATAGACTCAGGACCCAACCGCTGGATGGAGTTACACAACCCAAAAATCCTTGCCCATGAGAAGCACTATTATAAGAGAATGGTTCGGGAAGCGATTGAGATCAAGAAGTACCCTAATTTCAATCGCGAAGACGGCTTCAAACTCTCTTCAGCTTGGAATCCAGTAATCACTAAGTGTACTCGTCAACTGAAATCGCCTCAATATACGGACACTGTTAGTGTAGTGTGCTGTCCTAGTGTGAACCGGCCCTAATTAACATTTATGAAGATGAGTGAGGGTAGTTGAATAAACGCCTTCACTTTGCTGTCGCGGTACCTCCAATACTTCAGTCTCCCCGCGACCACGGCTGGTGCAATCCGGTCGAAACGTCGGGATTAAATTAAAGGTAAATTTGCGATAAATACCCGTCTTCTTAACTTTCAGAATAATATTGTTAATAAACTGTGGGTAAGTACAAAGTTTAGTACATTGGAAGGATTTGGAAGTCATGAGGAGAGGCTTTTGCCCAGCAGTGGGATGACGCACGCTAACAGTATAATATTGATCAGTAACATTGTGGGGTTAAGATATTTTTTACCAAGACCCTGTTGATTGTATATTTAGGACATAATAAAACGGGGTGAGGGGTTGCGGGGCTGTTCGAAAGAGATACCGTGGCCCCGGAACATAAAGGACGAGGAAGGAACATGGATGGGTTTTAGTCAGTAAAAGTCTGACACTCCCTCCCGCTCCGCCCAGAGTGGGAGAAGTTAATGATGCTTTCCCATCCGAAATTTATTTGATGATTACATTTGATAGTTAAATTTACGGTAGCTTGCGGTGAATTTGCAGACAGGAGGACCCCGTTTCCACATTTAATTTTCTTTACTTGGTTTTGACAAAGTAAAGAAAAGGGATCTCTATGCTAAAACGTTTAAACCCTATAGTACTTTTACGTCACCTGGATATAGATTGTCACAAACTATTTTCGAGATAAGATAATATTTATTTGCTCAAACATGTGTATACACATACAATAATCTACACTAATATTATAAAGAGGAAAACTTTGTTTGTTTGTTTGTTTGGTTGTAATGAATAGGCTTAAAAACTACTGGACCGTTTTTAAAAATTCTTCCACCATTCGAAAGCTACATTATCCACGAGTAACATAGGATATATTTTATCCCCGTACTCCCACGGGAACGGGAATTACGCGTGTGAAACCGCGTGACGTCCGCTAGTAAATAATAAGTGTATGCAGGATAACATAAAGAAAATTGGGTCAGACATGTTTGCCATATCTGGCATATCTACCGTGGCATCACTTTGGGCCCTATCAAAATATCAGCGCTGTGACGTTTTTCTTTTAAATGTTACCCGTGCTGCACCGTGCTGAGATAGGAGCCTTTTGGTCTTCTACAGGACAAATTCTGTTTTGTATTTTGTTTGTTTTTTATGAATTCGTTATTTTTTATTTTTTTATTCTCTCACTATGTTTACTTTAAACAAGTGTTATAATCACAATTTTACCATTTTCTTTTATGTGTTGTCCTGTCTAGCCCGACAGGACAACACACACATAAATGCTTTTTCTTTCTTTCTTTCTTTCTTTCCATATACTACTACTGACTTCAGCTGTTTGCTATGCTATTTATAATGTAACATAACGCCTGTAATTCGCCTCAAAGGGCTACGTAGAAGTGTACCAAATAGTACAGCAACATGTACGAGGTATCTTTCCTCTATTTCATATCCTCATAGATAAGACAAGAATGACTGCAGACCACAATCATTCATAAAAGCCCCGAAGGTCCGTTTTCCCCAATTTTACAGCACATTAAACAGTAATAACGTCTGAGGATAAATGGAACAGATGTGGACACAGCAAGGTAGGATCGCTGAGCTCAAATTACTGTCCCGAAAAAACCTTTCTTACATACAAAACCTTTTAGTCGCATCTGAAGGGAGTTCGTAAGTAACTAAGGCACAAAGGGTTTAAAAGAAAATGTTTATAGAAGCTGTTAATGTGGGAATTCTAAAGGAAATTACAATATTTAAGAGTGCTATCACACTTTTTCTTGTATTTACTAGCTTTGCTTAGTGTGGTACTAGGTGGCGCTGTGTGTTAATGTCCAGCGATATTTATTTATTATTATTATTATTTAAGTGATATTAGAGTCTAACACACATAATTATGCACGATAAATTGAGATATTTATTTTCAACACTTCATAGAGAAAAAATCAAGCTTTATCAGGCATATTTTTTTTTTAAATTTTATGGCTATATCTTATAAACCATAATCACTCATCAAAACTGAGAATTTAGAAGTCATCTGGAATTTTGAAACTTACAAAAAGAAAAATCGTTCAAAATCGTTGAAAAGGAGCTCGTGGCTAATAATATCAGCCGCTCGGGTCGATCTTTAGGTTAAACTGTGCTTGCCTAGTTTGGTCTGTGGATGGGTGACCACCCTTACATACCGAGTTTCCTCCGTGCCTCGGAAAGCACGTTAAGCTGTTGGTCCCGGCTGTCATTTGTCCATCTTCTACAGTCACTACAGGTAGTCAGAGGCCCAAAAAGTCTGACACCAGTCTTACCAAGAGGTATCGTATTACCCAGTGTTAACTGGGTTGTGGAGGTCAGATAGGCAGTCGCTCTATGTAAAATACTGGTATTCAGCTTCATCCGGTTAAACTGGAAGCCGACCCCAACATAAAGGGTGTAAAACACCTCTTCACGAAGCCGAAAGGCACTCGGTCTCCCCATCACTGCGATCATTTTTTTGTTCTACACCATACCTGGGAACCCTCTAGTTACGGAGGTATATGGGATATGGGGGGTCAAAGTTACAACTTTTTGACAAGTTTTTTTTTTAAATACAATTTTTTTTTGTAAGAATTTCACTTTTAACACCTACACAACCCCCGTACTACTCAATCCACCCATCAGCACAATGTTTTAAGTACGTTACATTGAGTTATACCACATAACATGATTTATAACCTCAAAAAAAAAAGTTGTTTCCCAGCAATAATTTTTGCGTAAAGTTACTTAGTTTGATGTACAGAATGCTTGGTTAACGGCTTTGTGATGAGGTGGTTTACACCCTGTATGTAGTTTGGAAAAGGCTAGGCAGATGATGACCAAAAGAAAAATCGTTCCTTTAAATAACATAACATAACATCACGCCTGCAATTCCTTAAGGGTGTAACCTAGTTAGTAGGTACCCACATTTCGCTAGTTATGTTTAAGTCTAGAGACTTCGAGGCTGCTACTGAGAAATTTCTGACGGAAAAACTCAATAACAATTTGCCCGACCTCGGGAATCGAACCCACAGGACCTCAGGCTCAGCAGCCGCGATTGCAACCACTAGACCAGAGACAGGTCGTTTAAATACTACATTCTTAATGATAGGTACATACACTATTTAAAGATAAAACTTCATTCACTAGATAAGTGCATAGCTGCGATACCTACTTATGACACCTACCAAGTGCTTATACTTTGCGTCCATTTAGCATCAAGTCATACCTACCTAACCTAGTTTCACAAGTATTTATCATCTAATCGTGCCAAGCTGCATGAGTCAATATTTATCTAACACCGTGTCCATATTAGTGTAGGTGGTTACGGGGATCAGCTGGATTAGAGATGGACCGGTCAAAGTGGCGACACTTGGGGGAGGCATATGTCTAGCAGTGGACGTCTTTCTTTGATGATGATGATTTAACAGAACTTATTTATTTCATCGTGACAATCTTTGACAACTTATACATGGACCACTGCGCCATTCGGGTCGTCAAATGAAAGGAAAAACCATGAATTAAACTGCTATATAGCATATTGAATTTATCCCATTGAATTTATAATTGCTCTTTAGATTTCATGGTTTTCTCTTCATTTAATTTATCATGTTTGTTAGAGAGATTTGATCCATATGATTGAGCCTATCGATTGATGTCAGAACGGTACAGAATGTTATTTTTTCGAACTTTAGTCGGTCCATTCCGGGTTCGGAAAATAATTTTGGAAAAACTGTGAATGCAGATTAGTTTCTTTTTTTAAACAAAGGATTGTTTTCTTTGAGTAAAATTTGCTATCTCCAGTATGTCGAGTACTTTCCATAAATTGAAACTTCAAATAAAATGAATTACCCAGCTTCAACGAGTTACACCGCATTTCTCTACGAACACGTCTAGTAGTGCCTTTCTTAGTCTGCAGGTATTAATTAAGGAAAAGAACTTAACAATTTAATGTAACTTGACGGTAGTACTAAAGATAATTAATTCATACAGCCAGTGAGAGAGCCTTAACTATTTTATTATGCATTGCGGGACATCGCACTACGCTGTTAAAACATTTCCTTGTTAAGGTGAATGCTCCAGGGTAGCAAGCGAAATTCAATTTTTCTTACGTCTTTTACAATTTGCAGGCCAGTGCTAGGTTGTGAAAATATGAATCGCGACTGTAAGACGTATGTAGTTACAGAATTATAATTATCAAAATCATCAATACAACCCTCCAAGTTAATAAAGGTCGAAGAACGATATTAATTTCTTTATGGATTTTCAAATACTATTTTAATTGACATAATTATTATTGAAAGCTATTATGTATAAATTATTATTTGAAATGAATATAATTATATTTAATTTTATTGATTGCTTGTAATTAATTGTAATTATGATGAGTATTTTTTTACGTAACTGTCAATTTCTAAATGTGTACTGCATGCTATTAGTAAACCAAGATGTAAAACTTAAATATTTGTATGGCCAAAATGCCGAATATACTGAAACCCTTAGATATTAAGAACTTATGTAAACTACCTATACTCATGCAAATAAATGTATCATTCATTCATTCAACTATATTTTGAAGGTCAAAGACATTCCTCGAATTTCGCCTTAAGTAGATGCAGGTATGAGGAGTTCATGGCTAAAATAATAACAGCCGCTCGGGTCGATCTTTAGGTAAACCCGTGCTTGCCTGGGTTGGTTCGTGGAAGGGTGACCACCCATTTAATTTCAAGTTTCCTTCGTGTCTCAGAAAGTACGTTAAGCCGTTGGCTGTCATTTGTAGATCTTTGAAAGTCGTTATAGGTGGCCTGGAAGTTTGACAACCAGTGTTACCAATTCCATCCGTTCCTAAAAAAAAGGGTTACCAAATTACCCAGTTCTAACTGGGTAGAGTTAGGTAGGCAGTCGCTATGTAACATATTGGTTAGACTAGAAGCCGACCCTAACAAAGTTGGGATAGGGCCCGGGCCACGAGCTCTCTGAATCTTCAGTCGTCAGCATTCCTGAGAAAACGAAGTTCAATTTTGCCTGAGAGATGTATCGGTGGAAAACAACTGCAAGTTCCAACCTTTGCATATCAATAATGTATAATTGCATGCCTTTAAAGTCTGACAATGGATATTATCTTGACTGGTTGGAAAACACAAATACCACCATAAGTGCTTATGCGCGTTGCATACATAATTTGTGAGAAAACTCAAAAAAGGATCGCTAATCTAAACACGACAAAATCCATGACTATTTGAAAAGTTCCGCTAGCTTATCAATTTTGACCTTGTATTTAATCTCGTTTCTAAAGGGGACTGTACACTCTTGTCGAGACACTCAGAGCCAGCGCGCGAGAGTAAGGGACCCAAAACGCTAAAACAGTTACTACGCTGTTGTTTTTGTTAAATAACCGATTAAAAATGTCTATGATGGTATTCAGAATGACGTATTGAATATGTGGTAACCGTTTTTAGCTCATCTATAGTTGCTGACAGTTAAGACGTAATAGCGGTCATTGAACCATCTAAATTTATTAAAGTTCCTAACTTTAAAATCTCAAAATAAGCCTGCTCAAGTCTTAAATCGGTAGGTATCTATAATATAATAATAATAATATCGCTGGACATTAACACACAGCGCCACCTAGTGCCACACTAAGCAAAGCTTGTGGTCGTGGACACTAGATGGTTGATACACTACATATATACATTTTTGTTTGTAAATACATACTTATTATACATATAAACATCCATGACTAGGAAACAAATGTACGTGCTCATCACACACACATTTGTTCCTACCGGGATTCGAACCCTAAGAACGTAAAGCAGCGTCACTACCATTACGCCAATCGGGTGGCCAATCTATCGTGATCTTCCACATTTGTTCTGTTCTAATGAAAAAAAGATACATGGTTCATTTGTTTTTTTTCGTTTACTTACTCATGTGGTTTTGGTTCGTACGAAGGGGGGCAATGTCCGTTATTAGTGAGTGTGTGTACATGTGAACAACCACCATACTACACTATTTTCTACTACAGTACTTTCTCAAGTTATTATGCCTTGTGTCTGTGACTGTAGCGTTGATTTTTCTTTGTATTTTTGACATTCGAAAGTGCCGAGAAGGTCTAATTGAAACAAATGCTTTGAGTTTATTAGTGGCGTAGCTATGCCAATGCAACAAATGCGGTCGCATGACGCCTCCGATTCAAGGGGATCACGCGGTGTTTTTCTAAATATTTTTTAAGGAAGCCCCTGATTAAAAGTTAGACACAAGTAATATCATCCTTTTCTTCACACCATTACACATTCGACGTTCACATTTCGAGTTTTGCATTAGTACCTAAAAAGGCTAATTACGTCACTGCATAACAGCATTAAATATTGCGAGATGATCAATCGAAAATTCAACAGGTAAATTCTTACCTCAAAACAAGGTCGGAATATCTAAATGAATGTTCGTGTAAATATTACTTATAATGTTTATTTGCGTTTGACAGAAACCAGCCGTGGAAAATAATAATTTTGGATGCAGTGCATCATGTAGATTGTAGGTCAAGTATCCTGTTTATCTCGGACACACAAATACTTAATCATATTATTAGTGAATTAACGTAAACATCCCCTCTAGAAGCTGCAGCTAAACGTGAAATTATTGCACATGCTGAAATCAGCCGAAAACATTGCACAATGTTTAGGATTGCTCAATATTACATGTTTTTGTGTGAAATATTGAGCAATTTGTATTTTTGTCTCAGTGTAGTGCTCTCACCAAAGATCACGATAAGGTCAGATTCTCTTTGACTCTCAGATATTTTGATTAGACGCTGCTGCAGTACATTTTTTTTAGACGCAAAAACGACGTTGTCTGTGTGTGTCTGTGGCATCGTAGTGCCGGAGAGGATGAACCGAACTTAATTTTGTTTTTTTTTGTTTGAAAGGTGAATTTTTCGGGAGTTTTCTTAGCTATGTTTGATAAAAATCAGTCCAAGATGGCTGCCGCCACAAAATGGCGGGTTACATATTATATTCAACACCTCCCTGAATATGGGTATCAATTGAAAGGGCTTGACTAGTACAATACTATACACTTTGATAAATTAACAATCCAAGATGGCCACCACCACAAAACGGCCAATTAACAAATTATTTTCCATGTAACTTTTAGTAATTTTTATTTATTTTTGCTTGTTTTGTATTTGGCTTCTCGTATTTTTATCCTTGGGGATTGCCGGCTGTTTAACCTTTCGGTCCTGTGGTGCTTTATAAAAAGGCTTTTAGCCAAGGTAGTATGAATGGTCCACCATCGAGACTCAAGTCTCCGACACCAACTCGATCGAGGAAGTTAGTGTCATCGTGGCGCCTAGAGTTAAGTCACCACTGTAAGGTGCGGCTGTAGACACTTTTAGACATAATAAATGATTCACAAGGTGTACCAGGAAGTTTAATCTAATACGATAAAGTATTTCCTGTAAAAAATTGGAGGAAATATTCATTCTAGGTATATAGGTTTTTAGGGTTCCGTAACCAATGGGACCCTATAACTAAGCCTCTGCTGTCCGTTCTTCCGTCTTTCTACCCGTATCTTGTCTGTCAGCGGGCTGTATCTCATGATCCGTAATGGGTACACAGTCGAAATTGTCACATAACGTGTATTTCTGTTGCCGCTCTATCAAGATTTAAAGGTGCTCCCCTACTACACTATGGTACGGAACCCTTCATGCAAGAATCCCACTCGCCCTTGGCAGGACACGAATTAGGATGATTTACTAAAAACACATACCAAATTGTAACATTTACGGAAATTTTCTTATCAAAAAATGTATCACCGCATTCCTCACATCGATGGTTTTTTCCATAGACACTCAACCAACTGAAATTGTATTGAAAATGCTGATTACCTATTTACACGTTTCGAACGTTTTCTTGGAATACAATTTTGGTAATAACACGCTTATTTACGAAGATAATGTGCACATTATGTATTGTAATTTCACATGAGTATTACAAGTTGGTTGGTCTTCAAACAATTCTAAGTATTTAGTTTATAAATCGGTATGACCTAAATATGAAAAAGAATTACTCCGGATAACTATTTGTGCGGATAAAGATTTCCACGTTATTCTTAAGCGGTTTACTCATGTTTCTTACGTATTTGAAACGACTGTATTTGATCTATTTACCTTTAAAGTTTACATTTCTAAATAGTCATTGTCACCTACGACAAAAGTTGAAATTTGCTCCAATAGCTTCAGGTATAGGCGCACTAGTTCCCATAATCCTCGGTGCAAGTGTGGGAACGAAATATCAGGGTGGTTTGTAGTCAGTTAGAGTCTGACAGACCGATCTGCCCGCCCCTGGGCGGAGAACATCCATGAGGATTTACCTCCTTGGAACAATTTCTTTTCCCACGTATCTTGTGTATAACATATCCTTGGTATCACTCATGAAATAGTGTATTTTTCAAAGAGAAATTTATAATCGGATCAGGAACTTCAAGACAAACAATTTACAAATTGATAATATTTGTTTGAAAATTCAGATGAATGTTATCTTCAATCTATTGACGTTATACGTAACCGAGCGAATAATAGACTACAATGGCTGTACTTTTCACTGTAAATAAAGAATAGAAATACTGATTAGTTTGTTATACCAACTACGCTAAACTAACCGTGAAGGTTTTTCATTGTGTCACCGACACTAAATTCATCATCACCAAGTTAAATATTTCCGTTTAAATATATTACCTCTTAATTTCCTTTGGTTTTAAAAGGGGATAGGTGTGTACCTATTCAGCCCTTATTTCAAAGAAATAGGAAGCTACAAGCCACGGCGAAAAACGATTGCAAAACCGTATGCTAAATATGTGGTCATTATTATAGGATTATCACGTATCTATCATGCTGTTTCCTGCTTAATATTGTGTTTTGATTCCTCCATTTTTAACCGACTTCTAAAAAAGGAGGAGGTTCTCAATTCGGATGTTTCTATGTTTTTTTTTTTTTTTTTATGTTTGTTTGGGCATAACTCCGTCGCTTGCCAACCGATTTCGAAAATTCTTTTTTTGTTGGAAAGGGTATTCTTTTCAAATTGTCCCATAGCACCAAATCAGGATCTGATGATGGAATCTTGGCGAAATCGAGGGAACTCTTCAAATTTTATATGAAAACGTGTTGCGTTTGGTATTTTCTACAACAAGTGAAGCATTTGCGTTTGATAAGAACCATTCTACCATCAGATCTGATGATAAAGCCAAGAGTCACGGAACTCCATAATGAGACAATGTACCATAGTCGTGTTTGGGCTTGTTGTAATTGTAACGGTATGCAATTTCCATGTATCAAGCACCTGTGAACCACTAAAAAGTTGAAAATAAAAACTTTTTTGCAAAAAATAAAACCGACTTCAAAAAAAACAAAAAAGTGAAAAATAACTTTAGCTTCTGAAGTCGGTGACAAAAAAACTAAAGCAATCAAACAAAGGTCACCGACTTCAGAAGCTAAAGTTATTTTTCACTTTTTTGTTTTTTTTGAAGTCGGTTTTAATTTAGAAGTATGTTATGCTACTTTGTTAAAGGACGAAAGAGGATTATTTTAACACTCTGTCAAAGAGCTAGGATATCGGCGACATGTGCTATCTAAATCTATACTAATATTATAAAGCAGAAGAGTTTGTTTGTTTGTTTGTTTGTTTGGTTGAACGCGCTAATCTCAGGAACTACTTCAAATCGAAAAATATTTTTTGTGTTGGATAGTCCATTTATCGAGGAAGGCTTTAGGCTATATAACATCACGCTACAACCATAAGGGGCGGAGCAGGAATGAAAAATGTTGCAAAAACGGGGACTTTTTTCTTATGTGACGCAGACGAAGTTGCGTGGGTCAGCTAGTACTGAAATAAAACGCTTTCCAAATAGAATAAAATGTTGTACGTTTATAGAATTCTGATACTATACGAGCCTTTGTCATCCCCGTGATGGGCAAACGCCTTCCCCATCACTTCCAGTTGTTTCAATTTAGGCCTAGAATAATCTATACTAATATTATAAAGCAGAAGAGTTTGTTTGATTGAACGCGCTAATCGATTGAAAAATTCTTTTTTTGTTTGAAAGGGTATACTTCCAAGTTGGTCCCATAGAAATATTGTCATGATCTGATCACGAACTTCGGAGATATGGAACGGAACTCTTCAATAATAGACAGCAAATCTGTCGTGATTGCTGCAATCGCTTGGATGTTTATTGTTTACACAACATCATAACATAACATCACGCCTGTATGCTCTGAGGGGGTACGCAGATGTGTACAGTATACCCATATTTCGACAGTTAGGTATGTTAACTCTTCAAATTTTATATGAAAACGTGTTGCGATTTTGGTATTTTCTACAACAAGTGAAGCATTTGCGTTTGATAAGAACCATTCTACCATCAGATCTGATGATGAAGCCAAGAGTCACGGAACTCCATAATGAAACAATGTACCCTAGTCGTGTTTGGGCTTGTTAACGGGCATAACTCCGTCGCTTGCCAACCGATTTGGATTTTTTTTTTTTTGTTGGAAAGGATATTCTTCCCAAATGGTCCCGTAGCCACCAAGTCGGGATCTGATGATGGAATCTTGGCGAAATTGAGGGAACTCTTCAAATTGTATATGAAAACGTGTTGCGATTTTGGTATTTTCTACAACAAGTGAAGCATTTGCGTTTGATAAGAACCATTCTACCATTAGATCTGATGATGAAGCCAAGAGTCACGGAACTCCATAATGAAACAATGTACCCTAGTCGTGTTTGGGCTTGTTGTAATTGTAACGGTATGCACTTTTCATGTATGTCAAGCACATGTGAACCACTAAAAAGTGAAAAATAAAAACTTTTTTGCAAAAAATAAAACCGACTTCAAAAAAAAAACAAAAAGTGAAAAATAACTTTAGCTTCTGAAGTCGGTGACAAAAAAACTAAAGCAATGAAACAAAGGTCACCGACTTCAGAAGCTAAAGTTATTTTTCACTTTTTTGTTTTTTTTTTGAAGTCGGTTTCATTTTTTGCAAAAAAGTTTTTTGTGACGCAGACGAAGTTGCGTGGGTCAGCTAGTTTGTAAAATAAAATCAGACAAAGTAGGAAACATAAACTTAACAAGTAAGTAGAGTAGATACAAGAGAACACTTTCAGAGGCAGCGGTTTGCGGTCGCGACATTGTCACTTGAAACAAAGGGTTCAGTTTAATGTTGATGTAAGTTCTACTGTTAGTCTGTTCTAGTAGTCAAATCGATAACTATATTTACAAACTACAAAAATAATTATGTAAGATGAGTTTTCAGGGGTTTTGATTATTGGGCTATTGAAAGAGTTCACACACGTTAATTAGTAAAAAGTATGTAATCAGGGTTGACAGTAAAAGCAGGACTTGGAAAACAATAAAACAGGATTGAACAGTAAAACTCATAATATTAACGAGCGTATCGCGAATGCTTTAAACCGCGCGCGTAATCGTCGTTAAGCGGTTTGCTTAGTCGGGTCGCGGACTTCCGGGCTGTAGCGGTACCTATTGCCAGCTCATAAAAAATGTTTTAGATTCAGATCTACACATTAAAAATATTAATACAAATAACAGCAAAAGCCGTCCACATCGCTGACAGTAGGAACAGTGTGCACCTTCTTCGACGATTTATAAGTGCCCATTTAAACCTTCATAAGTGAAATAAAATATTTCGATTTTGATTTTAGAAAGCTGTTTGTGTGCCATGTTGAATGGTAATGCTGATTTTTTGTCTAAAACGAGACCAGGAGGCGTAATTGTTTTAATCTCATTCCACAGTGAGAAAGAGATGGCACTAGACATCCTTATAGTTCCGTCTCTTTCCCACACTGGAATGACATAAAGGCTGATGCTCCAGGGTAGCCCGCGAAATACTAAATTTCTTACGTTTTTTTTGCAATTTGCAAGAAACTGCTAGGTTGTATGTTGATTAAAATATTGTTCGCGACTATAAGACGTATATAGTTATAAAATTATAACAGAAAAATCATCAATACAACCCTCCAAGTTCATAAAGATCGAGGAACTACTTTTTCAAGGTCACGGTTTGACCTTGAAAAAGTAGTTCATCGATCGTAATTGTTTTAATTTCATTCCAGAGTGAGAAAGAGATGGCACTAGACATCCTTATAGCTCCGTCTCTTTCCCACACTGGAATGACATAAAGGCTGATGCTCCAGGGTAGCCCGCGAAATTCTAAATTTCTTACGTTTTTTTTTGCAATTTGCAAGCCAGTGCTAGGTTGTATGTTGATTAAAATATTGTTCGCGACTATAAGACGTATGTAGTTACAAAATTATAACATTAAAATCATCAATACAACCCTCCAAGTTCATAAAGATCGAGGAACTACTTTTTCAAGGTCACGGTTTGACCTTGAAAAAGTAGTTCATCGATCGTAATTGTTTTAATCTCATTCCAGAGTGAGAAAGAGATGGCACTAGTCATCCTTATAGCTCCGTCTCTTTCCCACACTGGAATGACATAAAGGCTGATGCTCCAGGGTAGCCCGCGAAATTATAAATTTCTTACGTTTTTTTTGCAATTTGCAAGAAACTGCTAGGTTGTATGTTGATTAAAATATTGTTCGCGACTATAAGACGTATAAAGTTACAAAATTATAACATTAAAATCATCAATACAACCCTCCAAGTTCATAAAGATCGAGGAACTACTTTTTCAAGGTCACGGTTTGACCTTGAAAAAGTAGTTCATCGATCGTAATTGTTTTAATCTAATTCCAGAGTGAGAAAGAGATGGCACTAGACATCCTTATAGCTCCGTCTCTTTCCTACACTGGAATGACATAAAGGCTGATGCTCCAGGGTAGCCCGCGAAATTCTAAATTTCTTACGTTTTTTTTGCAATTAGCAAGAAACTGCTAGGTTGTATGTTGATTAAAATATTGTTCGCGACTATAAGACGTATAAAGTTACAAAATTATAACATTAAAATCATCAATACAACCCTCCAAGTTCATAAAGATCAAGGAACTACTTTTTCAAGGTCACAGTTTGACCTTGAAAAAGTAGTTTCCTCGACTTTTGTATCCCCGCAGCTCTCTAGTCACATGAAAAGTCGACCAATCGCTAGGTGATATCCAGAAAGACACTCACTCAGACCCCTTTTTTTTTTTTTTTTTTTTTAGGATGGGAAATCATCAAATGACTTCTCCCACTCTGGGCGGAGCGGGAGGGAGTGTCAGACTCTTACTGACTAAAACCCATCCATGTTCCTTCCTCGCCCTTTATGTTCCGGGGCCGCGGTATCTCTTTCGAACAGGCCCGCAACCCCGGCAGGCTTCGGCCCTTGCGGGCCCCTCTCCTTTTGCTGACATCTCTTTGAGGCGCGCGTGGAACACGAACGCGCCGTCGACACGGCCTGTCGTCGTCGTTAGACGGCCGGACGGCCAGCTATTGCCCATAGCCAGCCGTCCACAGGCCCGCATCTACGGTGGCCGGTAGCCACCACGTGGCCCCCGACGCCCGTTGCGTCTCCCGCGGCGGCCGGGAAGAGAGGATCTCTCCCTCTCTCGTTCCGCCACCTCCTTCGCTAGCATCACTGCTTCGCAGAAGGAGGCGACGGCTTCCCATTCCGTCTCGCTCCGGACCATGGATTGAACCAGGGCCGGACGCGAGAGGTCGCCGCCGCCGATCGCCGCCACGAGGACACGGCGGAGCTCCGCCCACGCAGGGCAGACTTCCACCGTGTGCTCCACCGTGTCCTCCGGTCGATCCTCGCAGTGGAGACACCCGGGCGATTCCTCCCGCCCGATTCGGTGCAGGTACCTCCCGAAACATCCGTGTCCGGTGAGGACCTGCGTCAGGCGGAAGGTGAGGACGCCGTGGCGCCTCTCCAGCCACTCCTCAAAGAGGGGACTTACCGCCACTATCGTGTCGTGCCCTGCACGGGGTTGCGACAGTCGCTCTCTCCATGTCGCCATGAGATCGCGCCGGAGGTCAGTCCGCTGAGCGGCAATTTGCCGCGGCAGCGGGGTTTCCCCCCGGCGTAGTACCTCCGCGCGCCACTCATGCAGGCGCGCGAGGACTATCGCCTCCAGATCCCACGGCGGCAATCCGGCAAGCAGGCCCGCCGCCTCGCGAGAGATCGTGCGGTACCCACGGACCATCTTTACGGCCACCACTTTTTGGGGCGCGTTCAAATGGTGAGCGGCTCGCCGCTTCAACGAACGCGCCCACACTGGGGCCCCGTAGAGGGCCATGGACCGCACGACTCCCGCGTAGAGCCTGCGGCAGGAGGCGTTTGGCCCCCCAAGGTTGGGCAGGAGCCGCCTGAAGGCAGCCCCTGTCCTTTCCAGCCTGGGGGCCAAACGTCGGAAATGCTCCACGAAGTTCCACCGGCTGTCGAGGACGAGTCCTAGGTACTTCAACGTCGACTCGACGCCGATGGATACCCCTCCTACCGTCAGTGTGGATCCCGACGGTGGCGCATTCCGAGGCCCATGAAAGCACATGGCCTCGGACTTGTGCAATGCCACCTCGAGACCCAGTTGCCGGATCCTCTCAACGACTATCGCAACCCCGCGTGTCATATTGTCGGCCGCCGCCTCGTGCGACCTCCCCTGTGCCAGCACCAGGGTGTCGTCTGCGTAGCAGACGACGCTGACACCACTTGGGAGGTCCGCGCGCAGCACCCAGTCGTAACCGATGTTCCACAGGGGCGGTCCCAGAACCGATCCCTGTGGGACACCGCACGACATCTCTCGCCGGTTCCAATCTCCGCAGCGACTGGGGTAGATGACGGCCCTGTCCGTCAAATAGTCCCCGACCACACGACGGAGGTAGGTCGGCACCCGGTGATACCGGAGTGCCTCCATGATGCAGCTCCAGGGCAGGGAGTTGAAGGCGTTGGCGATGTCGAGAGACACCGCCAAAACAACCCCGCCCCGGGATATCGCATCCGCCGTCGTGAGGGCTCTCACGCGCATGATGGCGTCCACTGTAGAGCGCCCCTTGCGGAAACCAAACTGGTTCTCCGCAAGATTCGGCCCCATCCCCTCAAGGTGCTCGGCGAGGCGGTTTGCAATGACTCTCTCAAAGAGCTTGCCCACCTCGTCGAGCAACACAATGGGCCGAAATGCGGACGGAGAGTCCGCAGGGCGCCCCGGCTTCTGGATGAGGACCAGTTTCCCCGTCTTCCAACGAAGCGGGAACTGGCCTCTCTCCAAACATGCGCTTAAGAACCCTTTCAGTCGGGGCCCGAGAGCCTCCGCATCCGAGGCCAGGACCCAGGCTTTGCCAGGCAAGCCATCGGGTCCCGGGGCGGTATTTTTGGCCTTGAGCCTACCTACCGCCACTCTCAGGTCTACCCCAGTCACTTCCGGAGTGTCGTCGTCGTCGCTTGGGTCCGACACCGCAGGTGGCGGAGCCATAGGCGGGGGCGGATGTTCCCCCCGCGAGGGGAACAGAGCGCTCACCACGTCCTCCACGAGGTCGGGCCGGAGACTCTGCGTCAGCGGGGGGGCCCAGGTGCGGAGTTTGTTCCGCACCATCTTGTAAGGGCGCCCCCACGGATCTCTGTCGAGAGTCTCCAGCATCTCCGAGCGGGCCAGTTCCCTGGCCCGCAGGACAGCCTCCCGGAGGGCGGTCTTCGCCGCTCTGTATCCCTCGTACAGCTCCGCCTCAATGGCTTCCGCATCCGGCGGGCGGATGCGGAGCCTGCGATGCCTGGCGTACAGGCGCCGCGCTTCGACACACGCCTCCCTCAGAGACGTTATTTCGCGCGACCACCAGTACACCTGGCGTCGGGCGCTTCCTGGCCGGACTCGGGGCATTGCCACGTCACATATGTCGGACATGGCCCCCTGGAACCACTCTGCCTCAGTGTTAACGTCGGCAGGCCTGTCCGGTGATGTCACCCAGGCCTGCACGATCGAGGCTTCCAGGAGGAGCTCCCGGTCCAGCTGCTTCAGCGCCCAACGCGGACCACTCGGGGCCTGTTGGACCGGCGCGCTCGAGGACTGGGCGGAGACGTCAAACCGGATGTACCGGTGGTCGGAATATGTCTCCACCCCCTCCATGACACGCCAGTCAACGACACGCGGCGACAGAGCGGGGCCTCACTCAGACCCCTTAGTACGTGTTTCAACCTCAAACCGCTCAAAGATAACTACTAATTAGATAATTTGTATTAGATCGATTCTGTATCTATTTGATGACTCTGCGGGATTACTCTCTTGTACACTGAACACGGTTACAAACTCATTTGACGCGGATAATTAACTTCCTGATTAATTTATGTCCCGTAATCAGCTGAATATACATAATCCTATTGTAAATGTATGACCGTGACAAAACGGCTGAGCAAACTAGTGAACCATGACTAGTGACATAGTATTATGACATCACGTACCGAGGACTTGGTACGTTGAACGTTCAAAGATTTATACCTAGCTAACTTATTCAGTATTTTATTCAAAATCAAAAATCATTTGTATTGCGTTGTATAACGGGCTGATATCCGCAACTCCACGTCAAAGCGCGTATTTTGCGTATCGGCTATAATTCACCACGCGGGCCCAGTGCGCACAGGTGGATGTCAGATGCCAGTTTCCTCACGATGTTTTCCTTCACCGTTTTTGAGAGCAGCGCTGATGAAATAAATTTCACAAAGTAATGCACGCCTGCCTGGGTTTAAAGCCACGATTTACTGTGCGTAAGTTCAAAAATCATTTATTGAAATTAAGCTGATTTTCAGTATTTAGTGAAGGTCAAAGTTTAGAAGAGACAGTCCACCATAACGCATGCTCTTCGCATTGATGTTAAAAAGTGGTTCTGTTTCTGTGGTTTATTTGTCTGGGTCGATTCTCCATCCTCGCTAAAATTTGAGCCTAAAGAACGACGACTGTTCCAATATAATCATCAACATTCTTCTGCCCTTAACCCCATTTACTTCAGGTGGGATGCATGCATGCTGCGCTGCTCGTCATCATAGCAGTCACCTGATTTCCAACCGGCTGTGCCAATAATGTCGATGAATAAATAACTTTATATTAAACCCTCTCCAATCTTAATAGTCCGAAGCTTCGGGTCTTAATTTATTCACAATTTAATTGCTTTGGTCAGTCGGCCTCCTGCTTCCAATTTCGGTCTGAATTCGAGTATTGACCATGAAAATGGCGTAGCTTCTCGAGCAAATACAAGTTACAATCAAGCGCTTTGTACCCACGCTGATCGAAAATGGATTCTATTGAATGCAAATAAGTTCGACGAGCAATGATGTCATCGATCGTGATAATCCAAAGAGCTAAGAACGTCATAACTATAGCGTAAATTTTGTTCTTATAATTCTTATAGTGACGTCATTTGGATTCGAACTAATCATTGATTGTGTAATAACGGAGACGATGCGTGTGCGACTATTTGCATGTGTGTGTGGTGCTACACACTTGTTCCGATTTATTCCATTCGGCAGTTTTTGTCGAACAACAATATTGACTAGAAGGCTAATTCCTTCACGAATAATCGACTTTTATTCGGATCTCAGCGGCAAGGAAACTTGGTTTGGTATAAAGGGTACAAAAACCTGCAAAAACACTTATTCTCCCCGTCATAGAGATCTTTTTATTTTTTCTCTGTCATACCTGGGAACCTTTTAGCTACGGAGGTATTGAAGGTTAAAATTCCAAGTTAATTATACAAATATTTTTTTTTAATACTTATTTAATTTTACTTTAAAAATATCCATGCACTATTCATTCAATACACCCATTGCAATTTGTGTAGTACTCTATAACTTAGTTTGATGTGCATACAGAATGCTTGTTTGGTGGCTTCGAGTAGGGTTCGTTTACACCCCGTTTATTCGACGATTTATGTTCGAAATCATTTTCAAACATTCATTCATTTTTTCATTTTCATTATTATAAGTATTATATTGCTAAAAATGATGACTTAATCAAATAAAACATATGAAGACGGGTATTTATCGCGAATTTACCTTTAATTTAAGCCCGACGTAGGTAAACCAAACACAAAATAAAAAGCCTGAAAAAAGCCAACGCATTTTTCATTTTTTTTTTTTAAATTTCCCGCCTCTTAATAGAACACCCGTTACCTCTTGGCTCTGACGTATGATTTTGAAAAGGAACATGACAGTCACTTTAGACATTTCCATTTATAATAAACTAATTCACCACGTGTGTCGGTGAGTCATTTTGCTCGAACATGTTTCTTATTTTATGTAACATTCGTTTTTTTTTCGGAAGGGGAAGACGTTTTGACGATGACTGTTTGAGGAAAGCCTTTAATAAAATAGAGGAAAACCCCACCCACACTAGACAGTAGAGGATTTGTTGTGGTTGAGCTGAATGAGTCGGGGTACAACTTAGAAAAAAAACGGTCAAGTGCGAGACGAGCTCTTTTGAATCTGGGAATCGAACCCAGGACCTCATGCTCAGCAGTCGCGCTTGCAACCACTGGACCAACGAGGCAGTGTTACTTAAATAGTACCTAGTTTAATAATGAATCTAGTTACTAATTAAGTAACACTGCCTCGTCTCTCTTTTTCTGTTTATCTATACTTCTATACTTAATATTATAAAGCAGAAGAGTTTGTTTGTTTGGTTTAACGCGCTAATCTCAGGAACTACTGGTTCGAATTGAAAAAAAAATGTGTTGGATAGTCCATTTATTGAGGAAGGCTTTAGGCTATATAACATCACGCTACAGCCATTAGGGGCGGAGCAGGAATGAAAAATGTTGCGAAAACGGAGATTTTTTTTTCCTTTCGTTTTTCTCTCTTTTGACGCAGGCGAAGTTGCGTGGGTCAGCTAGTATTATTATAAAGGGAAAAAGAGTTATCTTTTTAGCAGAATTCTTTCAGCAAAAAAAAAGGCAAAAAATATAAAATACAATTAAAATGTGTCTTCTTAAGAACCGCCTTTTTTGTGGGTTGAAAAGAGACGTCATAGTTTTTTAATCTTGAATGAAATGTTAGGTACTAAAAGTTTACACAAGATTGCACGCATCATTAAGTAAAGTGAGTCACTTTTTAATGCACGCCATACAAGCAGTGAGTCATGTGATGTATTGTTAGTAATCATAATTTGTGAGCTTCATGAATGAAAATTTCAGAAAAGAAGTTTTAGTTTTACGCGAAAATTTTTATTGTATGTACTTGAGGGAAAAAAACTCGCCCAAATTTTGCAAGACTAAGCCCGTTTTGTTCCCATGTATAAGGAGCGAGCCAATTGCCATCAACCGGCTACATTCAGACTCTTAGACGCTGCTTATGAGAAATTCCTGATGAAAAACCCAATAACACGTTGCCCGACCTGGGGATTGTCTGAGCAATGAGAGGTTTCCTTTTAGAGATTAAAAAAAAAATGTTTCTAAGAACTCGGTAGATGGCGTTGAACTGACTACATTACTAGGTGCAAAAGCCAGAACGCTTGAAAAAACACACGTCACATACGCTCGTTGGCTGACACTTTCGTTTGCATAAGCTTCCGAATATAACCATTAGGTTCAAGTGAAATTATGTGACGTTCTGTTCCTTGCAGTAACATACCGAGGTCAGCGCCATCTATCCAGCGACTAGGGAAGAGTTGAAAAAGAAAATCCCTCATTGGCTGCAGCTCTGCGTGTCGCAGGCTCGATTCCCAAAACCAATATTTGTATGGCCTACAGGTAGTTGTTCCGGGTCTATGGCTGTTTGTGTATGTGAGTTTAAATGTTTATAAATGCACCCACGATACAGGATATATTTTAAAAAATCCTATGCTCATTAGTAGCACCTCCAACCGCTCTTACGACACCTCTGCCAAACCCTTCGAGAATATAACGCGTAATGTTATGTTTAAGAAATAAACTGAAAGTTCTGGAAAAACCAGCCCTACTGGCTACTGCTCACGGATTCTGACTAATTACATCCAAAGTCTAATAAAGATGTTTCCTCGTTCGTCAACGTTTCACAGTTGACATTTCCAAGACTCATACTTTTACGATCTGTAATTCTAAACAGTTTTCAACCAAGGTCAGTATTTAGGGCATATTTACAAAAAAGCCAAGATTTCATAGAAGTATTAGCAGACAGAAACCTGGATGTGGCTGGCACAGGACCGTCGAGATTGGCACAATAAAAGAGAGGGTTATATACCCAGTAGTGGGTGATTTTGGGCTGTGGATGATGAAGATGATGATGATTATTAAGTTAGATTTTCGAAATACTACTTATTTAGTTTTGCCTGTACTGATGTACACATTAGCACCTTCGCAAATTCGGTAAAATGCACATGAGGAGCTCGTGATCGAAAATACGCTATGCAGTTAGTCCCGGCTCTCGTTTGTAGATCTATGACAGTCGTTACAGGTATTCAATGGCCCAAAAAGTCTGACAACCAAATTTACCAAGGGGTACGTATCATACTACAAACTGGGTTGTGGAGTTCAGATAGGCAATCATCATCATCATCATCTCAGCCGAAAGACGCCCACTGCTGGACATAGGCCTCCCCCAAGTGTCGCCACATTGACCGGTCCCTTGCGACTCGCATCCACCGGATTCCCGCAACCTTCACCAGGTCATCGGTCCACCTAGTGGGAGGTCTTCAACGGCCATCCGTTCTGCGAGCAATGTGCCCTGCCCACTGCCACTTAAGCTTAGCAATTCTTCGGGCTACGTCGGTGACCTTGGTTCTCTTGCGGATGTCTTCATTTTTGATTCGATCACGCAAGGAAACACTGGCTATAGATAGGCAATCGCTCTGCGTAAACTACTTGTATTCAGCTGAATCGGGTTAGAGTGGAGCCCGACCCCAACGTAGTTGGGAAAAGACTAGACGGATGATGAAATTCGATAACATGTGTGTTCTCATTGTTGTTTAACTGACAGAATACATACGGATAAGGGTGACCCTGTGACGTCATACTGGTGTCCTGGAACGGCTACAACTGACGCATACAATATTCCCACGCACTCACTATGTTTGCCGATCAGCAGTTGCGTTTGCGCAAGGGTCGACGACAAACTGTTAGAGTCAGTGGTTCCCAACCTTTCCTAGGCCAGGGACCACTTTGGTTTGTTCATTGTTAACAGGGACCATATGGTCCTAGATAAACATGGACACCGACAGGATTATAACTAAGGGAGTGAATCTTTAACTTACACTATACAAAAATTTAACAAAAGCGATCGAATTGAGCTCGAAAAATTTAGCAATCATTTAGTAATTTTGCCTCTGATGGGTTCAATTAGGTTGGGTTGAGCTTGCATCTTCTGTGTTTAAAAGTACGAATAACATTTTAATCTTTCGCGGACCGTAGTCGAGGCTCCTGCGGACCACCAGTGGACCGCGGACCACAGGTTGGGAACCAGTGTATTAGACAGATGTTACTTTTGATAACAAACGTAAAAGCCACCGGTGCCGGATGTGTGTGCACGACTTAGTAGAGATTAAAAGTTTGGTTTCCATAACCGTTTGCCATAACCGTTGATCCACTAATTGTATGTATACAGGTGTAAAGGAACTTCGACGCAGAAAGGGTTAGCGCGTATTCAACACATCATTCTGAACCCTAAACTTCGAAAAATTCATAAATTCATAAATTAAAAGTTTCGTTTCCATAACCGTTTGCCGTAACCTTTGATCCACTAATTGTATGTATACAGGTGTAAAGGAACTTCGACGCAGAAACGGTTAGCACGTATTCAACACATCATTCTGAACCCTAAACTTGGAAAAAATCATAAATTCCTCATCGATTTAAAAAAAAACCTGCTGTTGCCTACAAAACTTGACCACCATAATATGCTGTCAAAATGTGTGAACTGGTTTTTTTTATTGTACTGAACGCGTGCTGTTTAAGCGTACACCCTGTATTTTAGAGTCACTAAATTAATAGATACATAAAGACACACAAACAAACACAGACACATATAATTGGTTACTTCCGCGTAGTAATTCGGATCTAGACCGCGGCCACAACCACACGTCTTTGAATGCCTCTGATGATCTAGTGTGGGGGTGTATGGCCGTGTGCATATACCTACTCCCGCACTCACTGACTACAGACCACATTTCAACCTTATTACTGAGCATAAGAGCACAAGGGTGAAACGTCAGTGAACATAGAAGCAACAGATTATAAAGCTATGGCCACTCTGAGGTTAATCCCGTGCTCGATGCAAAATTCCTTGAAGCCACCAGCGTAAACTTATCCAGAATCTCACACAGAAGCGAATCTCACTCGCGAAACAGACTCTTCTCAAAGCCGTTAACCAAGTATTCTGTACATAAGTAGTTGTGCTGTTCAAGTGTTCTGTCTAAGTAAGGTATCGGTAGGTATAAGGTATAGGTATAGGTAGGCCTGTTTACGTAAAAAATATTGCTGGGAAACGACTTTTTTTTTCAGGTTAGAAATCATATTTTACGAGAATAAATAAAAGAAATAAAACTTTATGTACCACAATCAAAACATGGTGCTGATGGACGGATTGAATAGTACGGAGGTTGTGGGGGACATTTAAGTAAAAATCTGACGTTAAAACATTGTAAAACATGTCATCATCTTCTGCTTAGCCTTTTTCTCGACCATGTTGGGGTTGGGCTTCCAGTCTAACCGGGTGCAGCTTGAATATCAGTATTTTACATGGAGCGACTGTAATACAATACCACTTGGTAAGACTGGTTGTCAGACTTTGTTTCGTTTGGGCTATTGGCTAAAAAAAATCGTTAAAATATGTATTTAAAAACACCTTGTGGAAAAGTCGAAATTTTGACTTGACCAATAACTCCGAAACTAGAAAGTTCCCAGTCTAGAACAAAAAAATGATCGCAAAGAGGGGCAAAACATGTGCCATTCGGCTTCGTCAAGATTCTTTTTACACCCTTTGTAATGTGTGTGTGTTTGTTTACAACGATCTGCGCATACGTTTCCAAAAATAAATACGCAAAAGTTCAACGGCACACTAGGAATAGATGTGAGATTGATGGTACAGACTAGACGCCAGCGTATCAAACAAATTACCCGAAATTGACAAATCCCAATCAGCCTTGGTACCTCATCCTTTAGCCTTAAAATTGAAAATTGATTAAAAATATTTGATAGATTGTAGTAGCTTGCTATGTTGGCGTCTGTACCTATAATGTATTGGAAATTAATAATTGAAAAGAGATTGGTTAATAGGAAATGGCACGAGAAATCTGCGTACGAGTTAGATAAATGGATATAGAATCTGCCAAGATATTAGGCATGACGTTTTAGCATCTATTTTTACTACGAGCAGTAGTCACGTCGATGAGATTTCATCTGAATAAATAGTTTTAATTTATTTCACAATAATCCAAGCTGTTACGTTGATCTGGTGGTCGCTAGTGTTACTGCTGAGCATGGGTCCCGGGTTCGATCCCCAAGTGTTTGTGTGTTTTGTGGTATTTGGGCTCACACCTTATTACATATAATAATGTCATTGTCAACTAGACACAAGTTACATCTCTTCCTAACCCTCCGGTGCTTATAGGCGTGATGTTATGTTATGGATAAATATAGTTTTACATTACAATTACGAAAAATAATAACTACCAATTATCACTAACAAACATTCTTTAATTGAATGAGTAAGTAAATGAAATTTTTCACATAAGTACATTTGTGAATGAAATATATAAATAACTTTTGAATGTGGGTGGGTATATTCGAGTAGAGGAAGACCAAAGAAACGATGGATGGACTGTAAAGAAGTGTTAAATGAGATGACGAAAAATCGGCAAAGTGCGAGTTGGACTCGCCCATGAAGGGTTCCGTAGCAAATTGAATGAAAGGTAAATTGCTGTTTACGATTTATGACGTTTTAAAAAAAACTGCTCACTAGGTCTCGTTCAAACCAATTTTCGGTGGAAGTTTACATGGTAATGTACATCATATATTATATTTTTTTTAGTTTTATCATTCTCTTATTTTAGAAGTTACGGGGGGGGGGGCACATTTTCCCACTCAATAACATTTTTGAAGACCTATCAATAGATACGTATGGGTTTGATGAAAACGTAAATCAATCATTAATAGTGGGTAGTGTTCCCAGTATTCGGGAAATCCCTAATTGTTGAGCATTGCCTAACAAGAAACAATTGAACGGGTGAAAATGTTGAGCAACATGATTATAAATAGAATACTGCGAATAAAAATGAAGACATCAGAGCTTCCTCCTGTGAAAGTTGTAAGTACTTATTTTATTTAAGTTTGTTTACAGTTTGTGAATTCAACTTGTATAAAATAGTAGATCAGAGTTGCGAATTCAGAATTAAATCCTTTTTTTAATTTTAGTCTATTTTTAATTAATTGTATCGCAAAACAGTTATTTTATTTATTACAAATCACTCCTAATTTTGTATTTTACAATTGGAACCTTCTCTTATTTAGCATATTTATATAAATTAAAAGGAGAATGACAAAAGTGGACCAATTTTTTTTTTTTAAAGTACAAGGTCTGCCCCCAGATTTACTACATAGCTCATTTGAAAGACTGGTTCAAATGCATCATTTTCTTCTATGGAACTGAAAAAATCTGTCCCACAGAATCATAGTTATTAGCCGAAACGTGAACTTAAAAAAAAGTAGCACATTCACTTGAAGACCTTTTCTTATACCAGGCATCATGATTAAAAAAAGGAAACAAAAAAATATTTACGCGCGAATTAGTTTTTACTACTATTTAGTGAATAAGATTATATAGAAATAAGATACACAAAAAATAAGTGCAGGCAATAGTGTAACGTTACAGTATTCAATATTGTTGAATTAGTCTGTAACTGTGGGTTAGAATTTGATGCAAATTTGCACATATAGTAAGTCCAACATTATAAGTTAACCCACCATGGAGTCAACCCTGGGGGCAGCAGTTTTTTGTTTAGACCAGAGCCCATACATTTTTGGTCATTCTCCTTTCAAGTTAGTTTCACATCACGGAGAAACAATATTTTACATCATCATCATCAACAGGTATTGTGAAAAAAAATAAGTCAACAACGTACCGTTACATATAAATTCAATTGCTGATTTTACAAATTAAATTGATAAAATGAATGGCTTGCTATGCTCGTTGTGCAGTTGACCCAAAAATTCCATCTATTAAGCATTTTTTTCACTATTCTGTAATTTTGTAGTGCAAGTCAAACTCAATAAAAAATCTTATAAGACCCACAGAGGTCCTTAGATTATTTAATTACAGAAAAAATAATAGATTTCCTACGAGTTCCTTGCTAGCCTTTTATTGAAAAAAAAAAAATTCGGAGTCCGCATCTGCGTTCTTCTACTTGACGTGCAAGCTACGACTGCTCGTACTTCGTTAGACCATTTAAACGATGAAACACACCTACTCTCTTATCAATCAATCCTGTGTAACAATGGGTAATCCCAGTTTAAAACGCAGTAATATAAATGTTCTCCGCTTATTACTCCTGGGCAGTCTCTGCCGATCTCGCACAACTCGCAGTACTCGCACACAAATCGGCAGTCTTGAACACAACACGACGCAAACCGCACGCGTTTCAAAATAAACAATAAATTAACAGTGATATATGATATTGAATTTCGAACGATATAAAATAGTGCTGTGCTTTGTGACGTAACAACAAACTAGTTTATTTCTATCTGAGATTTAAATATAGCAACAAGGTGTGTATGTGTTTCTTTGAGGATGTTCGATGAACACAATATCCCTGGATATGTGTTCATTAAGGTTATAGTTATGGCGATGCTGTGATTGTGTGTCTGTTTTGGTTGAAATATTGATTTTAAGACGATAGCTAAAATATCTAAATATTGGTTTTTAAGAATAAAACAGTATTTCGATGTATTGACACTACTATCAGTGTCGCTGTGGCCAGATAACTGTTTTTAAAATTACCGCCTGTTTCTTACTGTTCATTTGTTAGTCTTAGTATACGAAAAAAAAAATCGTACGGTATCACTGTACCACGAGAAAACGTGTGAATTTCAATTAATTGCTATTAGAAATCATTAGTAACTTACTGATGAGATAATGACCTTGTAATGGGTTTTAATTGGTAAAAAATGTCACTGGTCACAAACAAGTTGACTCTGTAATTGGAATTGTAATTAATTGTATTAGTTTACGAATTAAAAATATTGTTTTTCTCTTTGAAATAACTCTGAGGTGCCACATAACAACAACGAAATTTATCTCAGATTGTGTACCCATAATTTTGTTAATATCATCGCGTAGTCAACACTAAAACCGGCTTCTGTATAAGAATTTACAACTGGTTGGCGGACGATACGAACAAAATGTCAACAGTGCTAAATCGAGAATAAAATTTAAATTCAATTCAGCTTTGAGGTCGCCAATGACACTACAAATACTACCTAGTAGACTATTTATTCGTGTTTCGTCATCTATTAGGGCTATCAGTAGGTCTAAAATACGTGAATTGAATTACAAAACGGTTTGTATGTAAACATGATACTTCTACTTCTTGTTGACAAACAAACTATGTCTGTAAACTGTGCGATGTCCAAAATTAGTCACACCTAACAACATACTGTTTTTCTACAGCAAGCTCACAAAACACTCCGTCAATAATTGGGTCCACCCACGTTTCCGCATTGAACTTGAAGGCTACCAAATAAGTTTACTGACATTTTGTTTTTTTACTCTTTTACAGATGTTTAGTCTATTTTTATCACTCGTTGTGCTCAGTTGTTTGGGAGAAGTCTTCCCCAGACACGTTCTAGATGAAATTAGCGATCCCGATATGCTAACGCCTGACCAGAACGATGGGATCAGAAAGCACACATCAGACCAAAACCGGCATCGACGAAGGAGGTGGCAGGCTAACTACGGTGCATACGACTATCCAGTTCCACCCCATCATTATTATCCGGAGAGAAGAGATTATGATCGGAATCAGCAGGATCTTTTACCACAGATAGTGAAGCTACTCGAAGAGATTTCAGTTTACGTCAAAAGGCCGCAGCTGCCGCCAGCGATGCCACAGCCTATTTACATTCCCTACCCGGTACCCTACCCTGTGCCTCAATATCCGGCTTGTTCAGAAAACACAACGAAGAAACCATCCATTCACACCAGATTCCCTGAAATGGAGGACTCGAACCAGAATTGGGGATTCGTTATTAATAAAGAAGATGAAACTGATGATCTAGGTGATTCAAGACCGATATCTTTCGATCCGATCAAGCCGCTACGACCAATGATGCGACCGCCACCGAAGGTGGACCATGGCAGTACTATGGATGTAAGTAACCATTATGTTTTAATTATGTTAGCATCAATAGATAGGGAGATAATTACACTCTCTCATCATCGATCCTAATCAAATGTAATTATGCTGGCATTGTTTGTAGAACACACGGAATTCATTAACATTTCCTCCTCGTCTAGACCTTCAATAAAGCTAAACAAATACTTGTGTCTGGTTACTCTCAAGATTTTTGTGGTATATGTAAAAATAAATCCACGAAACGTTACGTAATCCATGTTTACGTTATTTCAAACATCTTTGATCTTTTAGTTTATAAAAGAGTTTTTCAATAAAAATCTGTGTTATTACCAGCAGTGGAGCAGTAAACGAAGTCTGCTATCCAGTTATTTACGCGTGGTGGTTCCACTTTCTGATTTCGTGCGCACAAGCCGGCAATTCCTGCAGATGACAACTTATCAATGTCGTGTTTAATATTGTTATCTCCTTTTACAGAGCTCGCCTCCGTCTACAGCGGCTCCGAAATTTGACCAGCCTGGAGCATTAAGAACTCCGACCATGTGTAACGCTGCTATTCTGTCGTGTTGTGCCGATGAGATGTCACAACAGAAGTTGTGCTTCAACGGCTTCGGGTGTGGTGCCTCATACGACAGTGGAAGTGCCTGTAGTGAGACGTCCATTAACTCTGCCCTGGAATCTTTCAAGAATGCTTACTCGCCCGTGCAGTGAGTCTTTGTTACTAAATTGTATGATATAATCAATGTCAGTATTGTCACCACCGCATTCGTGGTTTTAACGTTAATACTTTGTTGTACTTGTAATTATTTACAATTAGGTACTGTTTATAATAACTTCCAAAGCCTATTGATGTAAGAAGTAAGTTAAAAATCTCATTTTAGCAACTGCTTCTGTTATACAAAGTACCTCGTTGGCATGTCAGCAAATTTTTAGGTGCAGATCTTCCTCCAGGTTTCTAAAATCCTTTTCTACTTTATTAACTGCTATAATTATTATTATTATGTCAAGTGATCTTATTGGCTGTTGTTTTTTTTCGTTGTAAAACAATCTGTCAGCTAATTATTTTGAATTTAGAAACCTGGTGATTGTCGTAGATAGATAAATCACAATGACAATGCAGACAGTTCGTTCAAATGTATTTAAGGAAATTCACTGTGGCCAGTTCTTTTATGAAATGGTCAAGCCTCTGGGTCTGTTGAGGCTGCATCTGAATACACAGATGAAACCTTGTCTGGCCGGGAGCGATGACAATGTAGTATCAATTGAACGATTGAATCAATATTGAACTGATTGGTATTTACAATACAAATGGAAATGAATGCAGAAACTCACTACGTTGACGATTTTGTTAGTATTTTGGACTATAATAACCGACCAATTAGAAAAATGTGTCTTTATTTCTTATTATATAAGAAAGACAAGTTAAAACCTTTATTAAAAAGTAATAACAATAAAATAATCTCAGAATGGAACACAGTAATAGTATTTTATACTAAAATACTTTTTTCAATGCCATATTTAAGTATCGTTCCATGCTTACGTAAGTAAATATTATTATAAATAATATTACAGACTGTTGCGCACTATTCTGGGGTTCGGTTGGTCAAAAATTGTTATATTTCAAGTTGTGAATATTCAAAAGCAAACAGTGTTTACAGAAGTTATGCCCGATTACTCACGGTTCCGATTGGTTACCACAATATCTGTTAACCTTAACGCACACGTTATGGTTACTAACATAATACATTAAGACCAAATGAGATTTTAATGAACAGTTTAGTGTCTAACAGTCAAAAAGCATTTATGTCCGTCGCTTAGGAGAATATATTTTGTCTATTTTTGTTGGCAGCTTAGTAATAGTAAACGAATAAGTGTTTCCTAGTCTGTACTTTAGTATTAGTGCGTCTAAGTAACAAATAAAAAAATAACACTACATCTTCGTATTATTATACTGTAACCACAAACCTTAGAAAAAATACTGCTAACAAAATTGTTTTGTCATCACAGATAATTTAACGATTAAAGCACTAAGGTGGCAATGTCCTCTCAAAAGTAAATAAAAACATCGGAAATTTACATATTTCACAATTCCTTGGCGTCTGGAAAATTATAGTTGTGAGCCTGTTATACCCGAAACATCTGGAAAAAAATAACACTGACGTGTTGAAATGATAAAAAAAAACGGAAATTTTCCTACAATATTAGGTACAAGTGTATATTGATATTATAAAGAGGAAAGAAATTTTTTTCTTTGTTTGTTTGTACCGAATAAGCTCCAAAACTACTGGACCGATTGTAACTATTTTTTCACCATTAGAAAGCAAAATTATCAGGAAGTAACATCGGCTATAAATTGTGTTTAGATCATGCAAATAATACGAATTTTCGCGGACGGATTCGCGGCCAAAATGCTAGTATTTTACATGTGCTAGTTCCCAGTCTGTTTTGACAACCATGGTGGTGAAATTAACGTAAGAAACGAAATGCAATAGAAAATACAAGTGAGCAGTTATGCTTGGAAACTGTCGACGTCAACTTCGACAGTAACCTACGTAGTCAGTCGTAACCTCGGGGAGAGGGTATCGGATCTTTTATCGAGTGACACTATCAAATTCATCTCAATTTCTTAAAAAAAAAACAAACACTTTTTTACAAAACCTTTATAGTGAAAGTCATTAACAGAGTGCAATTTACAAGTGACGCTATTATCCTGCGAATCAGTGCTGTGTACATTAAATGAAACACCAAAAACTTCATACCATTTTGGTACTGCTAAAATTCTACCCGATACGGATAAATAATAACAGTCGTTTTGCTCAGTGTCTGAAAATACTTAGTGACATAACTTCAGTGTTTGCGTGGATCTTGGCATAGTTGCTGTCTGTGACGTCCTGTGGTGTTACAACATACCATAACACCATTCAAATTACCATAAACGCACATATTGAAAACAGCGCCATCTATCGTTTTCAAGGCAAACTGCTTGTTGATCGATCGAAGTTACAAGATCGAATAAGTTGCGATGGTCAAGTGCGGAGCCTGCGGTAAATTTCTCGCGTCGGCAGATGCCGCCAAATGCACCAAATGCGTGTTGTGGTATCATCGCCAGTGCGCTGGTCTGAACCTAACGGGTCCCATTGCATCTCCCTGGCACTGCCCGGAGTGCAAAAAAAATGTAGTGCGGGATAACCGGTCCGAAACACCAGTTCGAGGGCAGGCAAAAGAAGCAATTGATGAGAGCACTGTAAATGCCACAGAAACGGAACAAATTAACATGACTGCTTCGGATGCGACGACTGAACTCTCGAAAGACTTCACCTGCGAACTGAAGAAGTTTAAGGAAGAGTTCATAAACACAGTACGGAGTGAATTTCAGTTACTGCGTAATGAATTGGCTGATTTAAGTGCCGCTCTAAAGTCCACAAATGACCGTATGAGCAGTTTGGAGGAAAGGGTGACCATTATGGAAAACCAAAAACAGGTTCACGCACAGGTATCGCCAGATGTGCATCAGTTAATTGCCCAATTGCGGAGCGATATAAATGTTCGCGATCAGGAGCTCCTAGCCACAGATATCCAAATATCAAACTTGCCAGAGGCGAGTGGTGAAAACCCCGTCCATACAGCTATGTTGGTGGCGTCGAAGATGGGCGTAAATGTGGAGACTCGCGATATTGTGAGCGCCGAGCGATTGGGAGGGAGACGCATTAATGCAACTCAGCCGGCGCCGGTGGAATCCCGACCGCGTTTTCTCGTTGTGCGCCTTGCGCGCCGCGATCTGCGCAACGAGCTGTTGGAGGCTGCACGGGTTCGTCGTGGCATGACTTCTGCTGATCTCGGTTTACCCGGCCCGCCAGCGCGATTTTATGTCAACGAGCGTCTTACCAAGCAGAACCGTGAGTTATTTCGGAAGGCGCGTGAGGCTGGGGGACGGCTGGGGTGGCAATTTGTGTGGTGTAAACGAGGCCGTATTCTTGCCCGTAATAAACCAGGAGACGCCACTTTTCAAATCAGCTGCGAGGCAGATATACAGCGCGTGTTTGAACCTACACCTCTGCCGGTTACCGACTGCCACATGCTGTCCTAAATGTAATAAATTCGTTGGTTGTTTTCTTCTAGTAATGGTTCTCATTAATTTCATAATTTCCGTTTTATTTTTACTTACTGTACTTTACTTATTGTATTTTTGTTGCGTGTTTTTAGTTTATAAGGTATCCATGGCATCAATGCTGTATCTCGCCAAATGGCACAACAATTATTATGATCTATTTTCTGTGTTAATCGTCGCAGCTGTCTGTCACACGGCGGCGCAACTACTCAGTGGGCTCATAAACCGGTTTCAAAATCCACGTATTATATTATTTACTATTTACACCAACATACAAACATCACAAGTACGAATTTTTAACATATTCAGATTCCTTTATATAAGTACACGTAATATCTACTATTCAATAACAATATATTATCCAAATACCTATAATGTTACACTCAACACTGGTTTTATCAAATCTAATTATATAATTAATAGCCACATCATAACATTGTCATGATGCCTAAAAGTGGTAGATTTTTTAAAGTAGGCTTCCTCAATGCAGGGTCTCTGGGTACAGGCCATGACGATTTGATCTGTGCAATGGACAAGCATGGTTTTGATGTTATGGCCATAAACGAGACTTGGCTTCGGGCGGGCGAGGAGGGGCGCGCGCCTACTGTCCCCGGCTACCGGCTACGTCACACTCCGCGGCCTACAGCTGTTCGCGCAGGGCGTGGTGGGGGTGTCGGTTTTTACCTGCGTCGGGGCCTGAGCGCGCGTATCTGTTCTGGCACGGTTGATCCCAGGTTCGATTCCGTCGAACAGATGTGGCTAACAATATCGATGAGCGGGAAAAAAATTGCCATCGGTACAGCGTACCGGCCACCCTGGTTAGATATTGACCTTTTCTTGGATGCCATCACGAATACTTTCACCACACTGGGAAATTGCGATCATTATGTTTTGCTGGGCGATTTCAATGTAAACATGCTCAACGTAAGCGAAACTAAAACTAAAAAGGTGCAAGAATTTTTAAACTACACGGGTCTCGCTCAGCTAGTTACGAAGCCGACTCATTTCACAGACACTAGTGAAACTCTGATCGATCTACTATGCACAGACCTAAAGCCTAGAAATACGACAGTGGAACCCTTCGGTTCGATTACTGGCCACTCCATTCTAGTCAGTGAATTTCAAATAAAGCGGGACAAGTTTATACCTTACGTAACTAGATTTAGGCCAATTAAAGATATATGTTTGGATAATTTCCGTATGGATTTGACACGATTAAACATTGAGCGTGTTTCCGAACAAACCGATATTAATGACATGGTTGATAGTTTTAATCACTGCATAATATCTTTGTTTGATATTCACGCACCATTAAAAACCTGCACTATTAGGGAATTATCGTATCCTTGGATTACGGACACTATTAAACTTATGATGCAGTTACGAGATAATGCACTAGGCAAGTATCGGTGTACGAAATCAGAAACTAAAAAAATATACTACAAACAGCTAAAATCTTTAGTTGACAGTTCACTGTACCATGAAAAAATTGCATACTTTAGACACAATATAAATAATAAAATTAATAACCCAAAATTACTATGGAAAAACATTAAATCCACGTTTGCACCCATTAAGCAAAGATTAGACCTTCCATCCCATTTCAGAAACCCAGAGCTTATTAATAATACTTTTTTGACTGTCCCTGGAAACCCAGTAGCTAGCACTTCACTTTTATCATTTTATGAGACCAACAGATATAGTGAAGCTACTTTCATGCTTGGTCCGGTAGACCAAAATGATGTCTCCCGCATTATATCTGACCTAAAATCAAATGCAGAAGGTTACGACAACATAACCTTGAGCATGCTTACCCTGACTATGCCATACACCTTAGCAGCTATTACTGACATCATTAATTGCTCCATATGGACTGCAAAGTTTCCCTATCAATGGAAGATTGCAATAGTTAGACCCCTACCCAAGAATCCAAACCCTATAGATGTTAAGGACTTGAGGCCTGTCAGTGTTCTGCCCTGTCTTTCAAAGGTAATGGAGAAGGTAGTATGCCGTCAATTGACCAAATTTTTGGAAGAGAACGATATATTACCCGACCTGCAATCTGGTTTCAGGAAACAGCGCAGTACTTCTACGGCGTTGCTGGACGTAACTGATAACATTTTGTCCGCCCAAGATAAGGGCATGTGTACTCTTATGGTGCTTCTTGATTTTTCGCGTGCATTTGATTGCATTAATGTCCCACTGTTATTATCCAAGCTAAAATACTACGGTTTTGACAACAATGCAATCCAGTGGTTCCATAGTTACCTCAGTGACAGAAAGCAACTCGTGGAATTACGGTTGCCGGACGGTACTACTCTGACTTCAGCCCTGTCTTCAATAGAAAGAGGGGTTCCTCAGGGATCTATCTTAGGTCCGATTATTTTTATTTTATATTGTGCAGACATAATAAAGTGTCTCAAGAAATGCAATTATCACATTTATGCTGACGATGTGCAATTATATTTATCCTTTAAGCCTGAAGACATTGACTCGGCTATTAAAAATCTAAATGAAGACCTGGAAAGAATCGCCACTTGGTCAGATGAGAACTGTCTAGCTTTGAATCCATTGAAAACTAAGTATATGTTGTTTGGTACGAAGCAGCAGTTAAAGAAACTACCATTAAGCCTTAATTTGATTTTAATGGGTGAACCCATTGACCGAGTTAATGAAGCACGGAACCTAGGGTTGTGTATGGACAACAGCCTTAGGTTTGAGAAACACGTCGCTAACTCCGTGAAAAACTGTTTTTACCGCCTGAAACTGCTGTACAAAATGAGGCCTTACCTGTCTGAAAAGCTTCGCGAGCAGCTGGTCGAAACCCTTGTACTGTCTAAACTAAATTACGCTGATACGGTTTACGGCCCACGTTTGCTGGCTCGTACGGATAGACTTATACAAAGAGTCCAAAATGCGTGTGCTCGATTCTGTTATTCGGTTCCTCCTAGAAGTCATGTCACCCCGTATCTGAACAAACACTGTATACTTAAAATGAAGTCGAGGCGTAAGTTGCACTTAGCGTGTCTTCTATTTGGTGTTATTAGGACCACGAAGCCGAAGTATTTGTACGACAAATTGAGTTGGATGGCTAGTAGACGAGAGTGCGCACCTAGGCTATGTGCGCAGCAATTATCGACACAGTCTCATAGGACAGCAGCCTTTAGAGGTAGTTTCCGATACGCGGCATCTAAAGTGTGGAATAATATTCCCCCACCATTACGGGTACTGGGCACTATACACACATTCCGAACACGATTGCGGCAGTATTTGATAGCAGCACAACAGAAATTGGATATGGTAACAATGAATATTTCAATTATATAGACGCTTAACAATCTGCAGCGCTTGCGTGTACCTACTTAGGTACTTACATATACATACTCGCGAACTGTTGCGACAACGTTCAATTTTCATGGTACACTTCTTTCATGTACTGAACCTGACACACCACAGCTGCTCTGCTTGTTCCACGACATCTCAATGTCTCGAAGTAAGACCACAGCCTTCAGGGAATGCTTCAGAATGCCGCCACTCGCTGTTGGAATGATCTGCCATTCTTCTATAGGATTCCTAAAAACAAAATTAAAACGTTTAAAAATATTTATTTTTTGTAACAGTCCTTGTCCAAGAAAAAAGTAAAAAACAGCTAATTTTAATACACTAGGTATAAACCAAACCAATACTCACATAAGGTTCATAATCCATCGGCAGGGCATATCTATCCGAGCGACTCGAGGCGGTATTTCCAATGCCAATGTTATGTATTCTTTGGCTATTATGATTCCGAAGAAAACGCGTTAAGTACTGGTTAGTAAGCGTCGTCGACCAAATACAAATAGGTAGATGACTAATCACGCGAGACGCGTCACGTGATCACAGGGACTCGTGCGGCGCGGCGGCGCGGCGCCGCCACCGTGCCACCGGCACCGCTCCGACTTTTTGACGCAAAGTACCTACGTCAACACGCTAACAGGTGCACAGGTGAAATGTGGTCGCATGATCGGTGGGTGGCGCGCGCGCAGGCTGCGGCGCGGGCGGAGGTGCAAGGGTGGGGTGGGAGCGAGACGAAAACACGCCGTGTCCTATTTATTGTTGTTGTCCTTATAGGTTGTAGCTGGGTTTATTTTATTCTATGTTTTGTTTAGCCTACACAAACACTGATTTATACTTTCCAACACAATGTAATACTTAATTTTTGTATATATGTATACCTATATATATATTTTTTTTTTCTCTATATTCGTACTCGTAAATACACATTCAATTAATTTACTCGTTATCTATTTATTCTTATTAACCGTTTGTTTATTTGTTTATACATTGTTTGAAACCGTTTATTCTGTAACGTACCCTCCCAAGGTTCATTGGAAGACCAGCGTCAGACAGCTTCTACACCTGTCTGGCATGAATGCTGAAATGGACCTTTTTGGCGCAGCCGTGAGGCACACAGCACATTACTACTAAGTCCAACTTATTGTTTTGTATCTTTTTTATTTATTATTGTGTGTGTGCTTTATTAACTGACGTCAAATAAATATTTTTCTTTCTTTCTTTCTTTAACTTAAGGGGAAAGCATCAGAGTAACCCGCGAAATTAAACATTTTTCGTGTTATATGAATTTAAAGGTTTCTAACTTCATACCGATATGTTTATCAACATATAACCTACCACTGGCCTGCAAATTGCAAAAAAACGTAAGAATATTTGAATTTTGCGGGCTACCCTGACGCTTTCACCTTCAAGGTGGCCTGCGAAATTCAAATTTCTTGCAGGGTACTGTTAAGTTGTATATTGATAAACATATCGGTCGCAACTGTAAGACGTATTAACTTACAGAATTGTAATCATCAAAATCATCAATACAACCCTCTAAGTTCGTAAAAGTCGATGAACGAATTTTTCAAAGTCCTTCTTCGACTCTTATGACTCAAGTAACTTCCAAATTCTTATTTCAAAATATGCATTAAAGCGTTGTCGTAAAATTCAATTTGGATCTTTATCGGCTTCCGAATTTTAATTTTAATGTAAAGTAAGCAATAACGCGTTGCCGTAAGATTCAATTTGGATGTTCAACTGTTTTCATACAAACATTAAAACCCTTTTTTGTACCCTTAAAGGCCGAATTTCGTAAAACCTTTTCTTAGTGAGCACCTAGAAGCCAAAAGGAACATTCAGACTTTACATTCATGTCTCTAACTTTAAAAACATAGGACTTTCATACAAACTTTCACATCCCTTTTCAACCCCTTGGGGTGCGAATTAAAAAAAATCCTTTCTTAATGCGCGCCTGCACTTTAGTCCTCACGGCCCAGTAGTTTCCGAGATTTCGTGATGAGTGGTCAGTGAGTGGACTTCTCCTATATATAGATGAAGTTAAAAACCTTTAAATTCATGTAACACGACGAACGATTTTTTCAACACCAAAATTTTGAATTTCGCGGATTACTCTGATGCTTTCCCCTTAACAGTGAATGCTTAAACTGAATACAGGACATACATGCTGAATCAACATCGAAGAAAGAGCAGGCTAAGACTTGCAAATTTCAATAAATTAGTCATTCCAACGACACAAACAAGAAGAATGGCTCATGAATGAACGAACCCAACATTTGCAATCATTCTGCAATACAACACTCACTGTTATATATAGATAGTGCAAACAGTTCCGTCGGTACACATAGCGCCATGTAACGGTGTCCTACAAAGATAACGGTTAACTTTTACTGCAGTTATCAGCAAGGTAACTTTACCCGCATGGCATTACATGATGATTTTTTATTCATCGGATTTCGTGATTTATCATAACTAGGTAAATGAAAATGAAAGCCAGATAGTTCATAGATAAGTTTAAAAATAAATGCTCTGGACCACGAAGTTTTGGGCTCGTATACCACATCGGGTGCTAACTTTTAGCAAAAACCTCACTATCATAATTTGCATAATATTGTTCCCACGGCTGGACACTGGTCTCCTCTAGATGAGAGGGCTTTTCCACTAAGCTATCACACTATAAAATAAACTATTCATCCTCATCTCTTAATCACTAGATTGCACAGATTTGTTGAGTAGTTGCAACCTTGATACCAGCGTAGCCCGAAGAATCGCCAAACTTAAGTGGCAGTGGGCAGCGCACATTGCTCGCAGAACGGATGGCCGATGGGGCTGAAAAGTTCTGGAGTGGCGAACGCGAACCGGAAGACGATGCGTTGGAAGACCTCCCACTAGGTGGACCGTTGACCTAGGGGAAGGCTGCGGAAATCCGCTGGATGCGAGTCGCACGGGACCAGTCAATGTGGCGACACTTGGGGGAGGCCTATATCCAGCAGTGGACGTCTTTCGGCTGAAATGAGTAAATGATGAATGAATAGAACTAATATGCTAGTTGACTACGTATCTACCTCCATACATTTTGTACCGGCAGCAGTGGAAATTCATGGAATAACTGAGATTAGCACAGACTTTAATCTCGACGATATCTACTATAAAGTCATAAAATGGCAGATAGTTAATGATGGTGTGACGGATCGCTGTAAGTACTTCAAGATAAAAGGGAGAGTAATGGCCGATGTAAACATAGTTGATTGTTTTATTATTTCAAGATCAATCAATGCAGGCATCACAAATTTGGGACATCCAAAATGTATAAAGACGAAGTTCTTTCATTTTAAGCCGTCGTTGTATTTGTTACAGTCAAAATCACTTTTGTATGGTGTCAGTCAAACAAAGCCCTTAAGAATTTAAAATGCGTGTTCTGCATTAATAAAAAATATTTTAGAATTCATCAGTTGTAATTAACTAGTAGTAGAAATACGTGATATTTTCAAAGGGTCACAAAATCACCCTAACAACCTAAAAAAGTAAATGTTAGTTATTGTTTAAATAGTTTTAACCGGTCAAATGTAGTTTTGACTGGTGTTCATCAGTCAAAAGTAGCTTTGACCGAAAAATAGTTTTGACTGTGACAAATTCACCTTTTTTAAAACCTTTCTTTTTTTTATTTAGCGGATTCCGATTATGTTACAGCCACAATAATGCAAAAAGGAAAGAAAATTCGAAATTTATTGCACCGTTGTCCGTGCTTACTTTTCTTAGAAGCCTGATTGATGTGATGTGTGTTCTTTTTTAATAGAAATTCCTTTATGGTGTCTCAGAGCAGGTTCCAGACCGGTTCATCGACCTAAAATGCCATGGACGGACATTGCTATGGGGCGCTTCACGTTTGTATGGAATTTAAAACGGACCCGAGACTTCGTACCAAGGCCTTAAATAATTGATTGGGGAGGGTAATGTGTTTATTAGCTCATATAATGCATGTTCTTTTGTGGCACCCGAGAGACTCAACGCGTGGGCTGATTTTTTCTTTCGTCAAAAAATTTGTCTTAATTTTGTGAGTTTCACTAAAGACATTACTGCAATCAAAATTCAATATGGCGACAACCAGACACCGTATATTATTGTAAAAATAAAAATAATAAAATTGACGATCAAAGTTGTATAGTTCTTTTTTATGTTTTGTGTTAAGTATCTTTTAAAAGCATTACGTTTATTGTTACTACGTTTATTGTTTTATCATTGCGTGTGATTAATCCTCCATCTCTTAATTGTTTTCCAAATCACGTCCAAGAGGCTGATTTAAATGTACTTGTAGATTACTAGTATAGAACTAAACACATTATTACACGAACACAGTCATGCATGTAATTTCAATGTTACTAATTCATCATCATCATCATCATCATCAGCCTATAATGTTCCCACTGCTGGGACACGGCATGTTACTAATTACTAACTATAAAATGTGCTGATCAATTGGCGCGATAATTATATTACCTTCTTACATTCCAAAGATTATTGCCGGGAAACAATTATTTTTTGTTGTGGTTATAAATCGTTTTTTGTGGTAGAACTCAATGTAACGCACTAAAACATTGTGCTGATGGATGGATTGAATAATACGGGGGTCGTGGAGGTGTTAAAAGTTAAAATCTTACAAAAAAACTTGTCAAGAAGTTGTAACTTTGACCCTCCATATCTCCGTAAGTAGAAGGTTCTCAGGTGTGGTGTAGAACAAAAAAAATGATCGCAATGATGGGGAGAACAAGTGCCTTTCGGATTCGTGAAGAGGTGTTTTACACCCTTTATATTGGCAAGTTCTTGCTATAAAAATCACCCATTCAGTACAGTGGCCAGTGAAAAAAATATAACCCCATTCGAAACCTACAAAAAAAGTAAAATTTTAGAACAATCAAAACCACAAAATTTTGCGCATTCCAATCCCACGTCCGGAGGGAGACAAAAAAAAGTTTTAAGTGCTTTTATTTCATCACTCGGAAGTTAAACTTTTCCTATGGGAAAATCAGGGGACGGCCAACATCGTAAAACATAACGTTTAATTCAATTGCCATGGGTTCCCACTTCCCATCATTCATCACTGTCAGGAATTGCGCTTAACTTTGAACGGGTTTGCTATCTCGCTTTTGATGTGTCATCTCTTTCTGTGCCACGGTCAGGCCGTCAGGTTCATTGTTTTGATGGCACACGCCGTGTTAAGGTCACTTCGACGTGTTAATGACACCGATTTTGTTACGAAAACTAGAGCAGGGAATGTTCGTAATTATCCTCCTGTTGCTAGATAACATTATGACTTATGACGTATAGGCTGAGAATTTAATTTAGTTAGACGACGCGACGTGAAAAAGTAGGTAGTCTCTTATTGAATTTCATTTGAACATAATACGCGACTCATTTTTATTTATTTATTTATGAAACACTTCAAGCACAAAAGTACAGAGGCGGACTTAATGCCATTGGCATTTTCTACCAGTCAAAGACCGAAGACCGAAGACAGTAACTATCGTCACTCATATGACGTCAATTTTAACACCTACCTACTGTAATAACTGTCTCCTGTTAATAAATTCCATTAATTGACCTAACGAATTAACAAGATCAGCGGTCAAGGCTTAAATTCTTTATCCTTAATTCGTTTCCTTATAGACTAGAATTGGCCTGACCTATTGGTATTAATCTACACTAATATTATTAAGAAGAACAAAAAATATTTTGTGTGTATGTTTGTAATGAATAAACTCAAAAACTACTACGCCGATTTCAAAAATTCTTTCACCATTGGAAAGCTACATTCACCCTGAGTAACATAGGCTACATTTTATCTCCGTACTCCCACGGGAACGGGAACAACGCGTGACGTCCGCTAGTGTGAAATAAATAAACATGGCAAGTTTTCCTAAATTCGTGTCCAGAAATAAAATTGTCTCTTTCCTTCTAGCTTATCAATATAAAGTAGAACTTGACCGTTTTCTGAAACTCCTATTAAGGCGATTACATGAGCTAAACGCGAGTTTTATAATTACTAAAAGTAGGTATATGATTCACTGCTATAAACCAGACCGGAAAATATATGATATTCTTCTAAATGTAGGATATATGCTAGCATGATCGTGTTTTGAAAACATAATACAATTAATTTGACTCGATAAAAAAAATCACGAACCTAACTCTAGAATAGAATAGAATAGAAATAATTTATTTGCGTTGCGATATCTAATAAAGATATCTTTCAAACAAAAAACAACATACTAATTATGCATGCGATCATTCTGTTTTTTTGGCAAATAATTCTACAAGCAATATATTAGCATGATAGTGTTTTAGTTTTTTAATCCAATCAAGTTTTTTGTAAATCGATCGAAACCACTCATTTCGCGCTATTTGGCCCGCAGTGACTGACGTAACAACCACTTTGTAGTGCAAGCTGATTAGAACTTTAATCCAACAGCATTTCAAACGAAGTTTGAACCACCACAAATAGAGTTGCTAATTTAGCTCGTCGAATCGCCTTAAGTAATCATTATTATCAAGTGTGGTTAACTAAGCGGGAATACTAATTATCTTTTGTAAAAAGCCTTTTTGTCTTTCCGTTTCAACTTAATTGCCGGCCGGCCCTTTTTTCATCCGCTTTAGTAAGCATGTCCTATTAACAATTCAGGAATATTGTAAATTGCTCCGTAATTTATTCCCGAATTTGCTTATAATTTATTAAAGCTAAATTCGTTGGGAATATCTTTTCGAGAATAAATTGAGTTTTGTTCCACATTGATTGCTTTTTAACGACCACAATAACTGTGTTCCCGAAAATTCGGGACGTGTGATTGGTGTTTTTTTTTAAGACTAAAGTAAGTATTGCATTTTATGTCGGCATGAGGAAATACAGCTTGATACATACCTGTCTTCTTTCATTATATTACAAGCTCGACGATAGGTTGGTGTAATGTAGGTAATATAATAATATGGAATACAGGTTATATATTTAGTGTTTATGTAATCTACGATCTGCCGTTTCAATTAATTAGTTTAAAACGAGAGCGAAGATTCAATTTAATTTGTCAAAGTTTATCCAATTTATCGTAGCTCTATTATAGTAGTACCAATTCGATATGGCTGTAAACCTAAATTAAACGACTGAAGTCCCATTTAATGTCAACCATTTTGATATTACCTAAGTAAAGTAATATGTACTAGAGAGAATCAAAACCGTGACCTTTACTAAAATATTTTGTAGGAAAACTAGTTTGAATTTTATTATGTAATTCACATGCAGATGTCAAATTGATTATAAAAGACGTTTTTAAAGATTTCAAAATAAGGATAAAACATATAACCTTGTTAATATCCTCATAAAACTCGTTGAACAAGTTACACACTATGTCAAAGCACTACAGATAAGCACTATTGACTGTTATTTGATCAATCTTTTTTCTTTTTGCCACACGTGCACACTACCTGCTACAAAGTACCAACAAGGTAGCCCTACCTTGTTTTGTTTACTTCAATCAGCAAAGCATCCAATCCAAATATGTAGCAGAAGCGCGATGAGGAGCAAAACAATGTTGAATTTGAAATCCGAATCCGAAATGGCGCCAAATGTTTTTTTCTTTTATCGTAAATGGTATCTCTCAGATCAACCTATGAGGCTTGCTTCTGCTTAATCGGAATATCCTGTGGGCGCGGGGAGCCAAATGGTTCAGCTGCACAAATAAGTACCCATGTAACGAATGGTAAATCAAATCGATTTGCGTTTCAATCTCATTTGGAGCTTTAGGTCTGTAATGAGTTACTTAAAGCTACATGTTGTAACGTTACATTTTCCTGGATGGGGAAAATGTAAGGTTGCATTGTGTAAAGTAAGAGAAAAATGGCAAGAGAAAATATGACAAGATGATTTAATAGACTAAGGAAGCCGAGGTGACGTGGTGATAAAATCAAAATCAAAATCAAAATCAAAGCATTTATTTCAAGTAGGCCAATAACAGGCACTTTTGAATTGTCGAAACAAAGATGAACATTTAAAGTAGCTACAGTCCCAGTCACAAGACATAAAAACTGTGAAAGTACTGTAGTTGCCCATTCTCTAGCGTAGATCTCTATGGAGAAGAACGGGCAAGAAACTCCATGGACACTCTTTTAAATCAAAATATTGTTACAAAATCTTGGTTACATCATTCATTTTGAGATGGTAGATTATGTGAGAACAATGTAGCAAGATGTGCATGTTAAAAGTGTCCATAGTAAAAACAAAATAATTCATTCAAATAAGCCATGGCAACTAAGAGATGACCAGTCACAACTGACAGCACCCGTTCACGAACATGACGCATGGATCAGCACCATTCAGCTCAACCACTTTGAAGGGAGCTAAATGATCCGACACACGCGCCACCATCAGCGAGACATTTGAGTGAGCATGACATACTCTCAACCGCCAGGGCACATTCAAGTCAAAACTAAAGTAGGTTTCCAGTGAATGATAGCTTTCTAGTACATAGTACTCACACAATATGGGCTATGCTATTATATAATACTAACATTGAATCTATACAATGCAAAGATAGTTGTACAATCTTCAGCAGCTCCAACAATACCATTTAATGCTATCAAGTTTTGCGCCCCTGTCCTTGTGGAGCAGGACCAGCATTGAGCCAAGCATTTTTATCAGCGATATAATCGCTCAACTTGTAATATGCTTGCTTACATAGTGTGCGTTTAATACATGTTTTAAATTTCGTCTCATTCAGTTCAAGAATACTTTGTGGAATTTTATTATAGCATCTCAAACAGTACCCCATGAAAGATGAGTCTACTTTAGCGAGTCTAAAGCCTGGCTGAACTAGTTGGTCCCTATTTCTAGTACTGTAATTGTGTCTGTCGCCTCTTTTACCGAAAAGATGCAGATTTTTTCTGACGTACATTATGTTTTCGTAGATGTATTGGCAATGAACCGTCATGATGCCAATATCCTTAAATAGTTCCCTTAGAGAATCGCGCCTACGAAGATTGTATATGGCTCTGATGGCTCTTTTCTGCAGAATAAATATAGACTCAATATCAGCAGCCCGTCCCCATAGCAAAATACCGTAAGACATTATACTATGGAAGTAACTAAAATAGACCAGTCTAGCGGTATCCACATCAGTGAATTGACGGATTTTTCTAATGGCATATGCTGCTGAACTTAAGCGCCCCGCAAGAGATGTTAAATGAGAACCCCATTGTAGCCTTGAATCAAGCGTAAGCCCCAGGAAAACCGTTTTATCTACGAATTCGAGTTTCTCTTTATTCAATATTATCTCACAATCACTACTTTTAACATTCGGTAATGAAAATCTTATGCATTTAGTTTTTTTTTCATTTAATACCAAATTGTTTGCTGTGAACCAATTTTGGACCTGAAGTAGGGCATCATTCACGTCATCTAGATTGTTGGCCCGTCTATTTATCTTAAAAATTAGAGAAGTGTCATCAGCAAACAACACCATATTTTGAGATTGGTGTTTCAACAAATAGGGTAGATCATTTATATAGACTAGAAAAAGGAAAGGACCCAATATTGAGCCTTGCGGAACCCCCATTTTTACATTCAAACCCTTTGAATTAACACCGTTTATTTGAACATGTTGTTTTCTATCGCTCAAATAAGATTTTAGCAGGCTAAGTGCAAGTTTACCCAGTCCGTAATGCTCCAGTTTCAAAAGCAATGTGTCGTGATTTACGCAATCGAAAGCTTTGGAGAGGTCACAGAAAATTCCTAATGCGTCTTGGGACTCTTCCCACGCAGCAAATATGTGCTTTAATAGGGTTACACCGGCGTCAGTTGTACAACGTCCCTTGGTGAAACCATACTGTTGATCATGGAAGATTCTGTTGGTGTTAAAATGATAGAGCATTTGATTAAGCATTACTTTTTCAAAAACCTTGCTAAAAACTGGTAACACAGATACAGGTCTATAATTATTGGCATCTTTACTGTCCCCGGATTTGAAAAGAGGTATGACTTTACTGTATTTCATTAAATCAGGGAAAACTCCTTGGTCTACACATAAATTAAAAATTAAAGCTAAGTACGGGGCTATGGTCTCAAGTATAGATGTGCAAACTTTGATAGACATTCCCCATAAATCTTCAGTCAGTTTGATTTTAATTTGCCGGAAAGCTTTAATAACTGTCATGGGGTTAATGTGTTTAAATTTAAATTCAGCCAGGCAGCCAGACACATTCGCCTTTAATAAGCCAATTGAGGCTTCAGGTGAGGAATTAAGAGCCTCCGTAGTTTTTATTGGTATTTCGGTAAAAAAAATAACAAATTCTTGAGCTACTTCCTGATTAGAGCTTTTAAGACCACATGCTGTATCTAATGTAAAAGTATTATTACGTATTTTCTTTCTGTTGGTCTCGTTATTTATAACTTTCCAAACGGTCTTTATTTTATTTTCCGCTGTTTTGATCTTGTTGCTAATGTGCAGGGCTTTAACAACCTTGCAAGTATTTCTAAAAATCTTTGAATACGTAGCAACATACTTGCTAAAAGTTTCAGTGTTTATAAAAGGCTTAAGGCTGTAAAGCTCAAATAGCCTTTCCCTACTTTTTCTGATACCTCTAGTTGCCCAATCACTAAATATAAACTTAGGGCAAATACTCTTTGTCTTCTTTTCAAAAGTTTTGTTGAATTCCGTGTGAACTAATGAAAAGAAACGATCATACAATTGATTTATATTAATATCCTCTTGGCTCATTACACTTAACTTGTTCTGTAGGGAAGTATTATACCTCTTTAATTTGCAAGAAGTTATAGGTCTAAATTTAATCTGAACTTTTTGCATTGGAGTTTTACACCTAAAAGTTACAGTTTGTCCGCTATGGTCAGACGGCAAACAATTTATTATGGCTTTATCTAAGTAATCACATAGGATAATAATCACACAGATAGGGGTCCAGGTCAGAAACTCGCAGTTGGCAGAAGCCGCTCGCCGATGAGTAAGGCTCACTCGCAGACGCCAATCTTCGAGGGTTCGAAGGTCGAGGCTCACCCGCTGTCAATGTCCAGGTTCTCAGAAGTAGGAGTAGCAACAGCACCCACAGTAGTAACAACAATAGTAGTTGTAACTTTTCATGACTTCAGGACTTGAAAATGACGCCAGAACTAGATCTCACCGGCTTAGCGACCATGTCAAATATTTCAGAGTCATTTCCAGCTAGTTGCTGGCTCGAGGACCAAACGCAGACTGAATAATCAGGCTCGGCTTCCCGTCATCATGCAGTTCTAAATTTTAATAATGATCTAGAACATATGTATAAAATCTACAACTCTTAGTTACAGCGATAAATTAAGAAGAAAACTAGGCTTGTCATTGTCATTGTCATTATCTGACATCACAAATGTAAACAAAGATTTAAATGTACAGAAATGCTATAAATAATACTAATTAAAACCGACTTCAGAGAAAACAAAAAAGTGAAAAATAACTTTAGCTTCAGAAGTCGGTGACCTTTGTTTGATTGATTTAGTTTTTTTGTCACCGACTTCTGAAGCTAAAGTTATTTTTCACTTTTTTGTTTTCTCTGAAGTCGGTTTTATTTCTTGTGAAAAAGTTTTTATTTTTCGTTTTTTTTAGTGGTTCACATGTACTTCCCTTCACAGCGTACCGGCGTGATTTTCTTTTATGAACTGGTGTAAACAATATAGACAGATATGAGATTTCAGCGATCCACGTACATTTGCTATCATTTATTGAGCAGTTCCCGTCGCCTATCTTCCGAAGTTCTTCATCAGATCTTAACCAAATTAAAATGGAACCACACGGAAAGCGCCAGCTTTCAAATAAAAAAAGAATCATCAAAATCGGTTAACCCAGTCGAAAGTTCAGAGGCAACAAACATTGTCGGAATCTGGGAGTTTTGTACACATCTAGGTACCCCCTCAGAGAATACAGGCGTGATGTTAGGTCATGATGTAGTATGAACAATGAACCTACAAGCGATTGCAGCAATTACTGCAGATTTGCCGTCTATTTTTGAAGAGTTCCATTGTATATCTCGGAAGATCAGCATCAGATCTTCAACAAATTAAAATGGGACCAATCGAGAAGCACCAGCTTTCAAACAAAAAAAGAATCATTAAAGTCGGTTCACCCAGTCGAAAGTTCTGAGGTAACAAACACAAAAAAAAAAAATACAGACGAATTGATATACTCCTCTTTTTGGAAGTCGGTTGAAAAGGCGGAAAAGGCATGCTAAGCCTCCGCATAAGGGCTATGCAGTTATTCGGAAAGAACATGTGATAATATTTTGGATTACAATAGTTAAAAACGTAAGTACAAAAACACAAACATTACAATGTTTTGTTTATGTATCGATCTGACATAAGAAAATGAAGAGAAAATACGGAACGTGGTGTTGTGGCATAAGTTTGAAGGGTCCTAAGTTGATCTAAGACCGTGTAGCGCGATGTCTACTTTCGGAATATTAACACTTTTTTGTATCGGTAAGCACTTACTTATAGTTATAGACCACAAACATACCAAAAGTACTGACGGTAATAAAAGTAGGCATACTGCGATTAGAATAATGTATCAAGGAATATATTTATCAATATGCGATTGTAGGCAATATTAGCTAATGGATGGTGGTTTCAAAACGTTGGCATTGTGGTAACGATTACTTAAAAATAAAAAAGTAGTCATATTGTGAAAGTAGTCATCGTGCTACGAAATCTTTGTGCACTTGGACACCATAATAATCACTTAACGGTAGTTAAACAATTCGTCTATTGTGGTTTTTATGGTTTCAATCTATTAAATTGAGTGCCTAGGGTGTCATCAGCCAAAATAAACAGTGACAACGAATACAATTGAAACTGTCACATCAAATCAATCCTTGTTCCCAAAAGGTTTAGATTGTATCAACAACCATTTCAATTGTTAGGACACTCGCACACTAGGCAGCTTGGTGTTTAAGTATGATAGTGTACAGGGTGTAAACCACCTCATCACAAAGTCTTTTACCAAGCATTCTGTACATCAAACTAAGTAACTTTACGCAAAAATGATTGCTGGGAAACAACTTTTTTTTTGAGGTTATACGAGTAAATCATGTTTTGTGGTAGAACTCAATTAAACGCACTTAAAACATTGTGCTGATGGATGGATTGAAAAGTACGGGGGTCGTGGAGGTGTTAAAAGTCTAAATCTTCAAAAAAAAAACTTGTCAAAACGTTGTAATTTTGACCCCCCCTATCTCGGTAACTAGAAGGTTCCCAGGTATGGTATTGAACAAAAAAAATATCGCAATGATGGGGAAAACAAGTGCCTTTCGGTTTCGTGAAGAGGTGTTTTACACCCTTTATTAGAACACGCGCACTCGGTGGCGTGGATTTCTGGTTGCTGAGGCCCCACTCTCTAAGACTTCGTCCGTATATTTGGATCTATCCGTCTCTCTCACTCGCACTCATCGGCAGACGTGCGCGATAGAGACGGATAGATCCGAATAAACGGACGAAGCGTTAGGGAGTAGGGCCTCTGTTACGATTGTCATATATTTCATGTGGCCGTCGACTGGCTACCTTCGGAATTGTGGCTTGGCGTGGCGTGCGTTTATGCTACGGTGGTCAAAAGATTAAACTAGCTGCTCAAAAATTCGGTCGCAGTAGCCCATCTGTATAGGCAGGCTGGCTAGTGCGTGGGTGCCTTAATAATCACTTTATGGATCGTATACAACAATGTTTTGACAGATGAATGACCCTGCCGTCATTGAGAGCATTGGATGTCATGCCCCAATCAGAAAAAAGAAAAAAACGATTATCGAACAAGTTATTTGAAAAAGGAATGTTACAACATCTGAACATCGGTAGACGACAAAAAGATTGGTACGACGATGGTTACTAAGTTATAGACAGGGTAAATAATAGATTTAAAAAAAAAAATACAGACGAATTGATAACCTCCTCTTTTTGGAAGTCGGTTGAAAATGGCTCAAAACCTTAAGTGCTTGCACGTAAGTGCCAAGAACAAAAAGACAGGCAAACCAAACACCCTTCTGTTTTTCAGATACAATGAAGCGTTTTCCTAATAATTGGTAAGTACTCCAATTTGTGAAATGAAACAAAAGAGCAGAATTTGAAAAGGAAGGATGTATAGGAGAAATAACGTGCTTGCCTTCCTTTTTTAAGTTTTCAGAATTTGTCGGCAGCTACTTTTAACTGACTTCATACGTATGTCACCGTAAAATTACATACTTACATTTAACAATTTTACGGCTTCACTTCGATACATTATAATCTTCCGAAATTATTACACCATTAGAAAGCTACATATTTAAGTACCAAGTTCTTTTAAATAATTATATTGAAAACATGAAAATTACCTGAGCTATCACAATTTTTGGACGAAATCGCGGGCGACGGTACCTACTAGTGTAAAATATTATTGTAATCAAAACAAACATTTTGACTAGAATGCGAAATATAATTATTCTATCTGCAGATAGAATAATTATATTTTCGATTAAAATATCGACGTATATATTTTAGTTACGAATACACCGTGCTCGTGCTGGGGCCTTTATTCATCCGTCGTAAAAAGTGACAGATGAAACAGTTACTTTCGCATATTTGTTATTAGTAAATCGTATGGAAATCGTGATTCTCTTGAACCCAAACCATAATCAATTCTACAAACGTAGGTATAACCAGTTTGATCTCATATAACAAAATTGGTAAACTTTTTTAGCCGACTTGTAAAATAAACGAGGAGAATATCGAATCTAGTTAATAATGTGGTTTTTACAAATGACCGCCAAGGTCGACAGGTTTATGTTTGAATAGGACCTAATACGAGTGAACAAAATGTTATTGACATCAAGTTAATCGACAGCCATCTACACTGGAAACTCACGGGTCAACTGCGTAAAACATAATGACAATGCCATCTATTTTGTCAGATCAACATTCAACATAATTATGAAGCGAAAGCATGGATTTTTTCTATAGGATGTATAGAAAGTGAGTTAAACAAATGGTTTGATGAATTTTCTGCAAGATTTTGATAATTTCAGTTACTAACCATATCGATCAATATTGGCAAGAATTGAACCAATAGAAACATCGACGGGAAATAATTTTTATTTTTTTCAATGTCTTACGTGGCTACTCCAAAGTTGCCAATAAAAATATTTTGCGCTACAGCTTTTGAATGTCATTAAATTTTTCTGAAGTTTTGTCTTATTTCTTGACCTTTAATGATATACTAGAAAAAAAAATGCAGCAGCGTGTATGTTTATCAAAGTTTTTAGAAAAGTTCCAAGTTATATGGCTGCGGATCTCGTGGCTAAAAGTATCGATCTTTGACAGTCGTGACAGGTAGGCCTGTCACGACTGTCAAAGTGACCCAAAATTCTGACAATTAGTCTTAACAAAGGCATCGTATTACCCACCACTAAGTGGGTTGTGAAGGTTAGATCGGCACCATCATCGCTCCATGTCAAATACTTGTGATCAGCCGCAACCGGTTGTACTAAAAGACGAACGCAACAGAGTTGGGAAAAGGCTTCGTAGATGACGTATAAAATGGCCGTTTGTTTACCCGCGCCTATGTTTTCTACCAAAACCCCAGCATGTGTTGACCAAATCAAAAATTTTGGATGTTCTTCCAGTTATAGTATTATATTTTTTTATAAAATAGGTTAGTCGCATTGACAGAGACTGCTACATTTTGTCATCATTACGTATAATAAAAGCAAAGTTCTCCGCCACGTCTGCCTGTCTGTCTGTTCGCGACAAACTTAAAAACTACTGCACCGAATTTCATACTGTTTCCACCAATGGATAGAGTGGTTCTCGAGGATAGTTTTAGTATACAATTTGTACGCGGGTGGAGTCGCGGGCCTAGTTGTTTTATAAAGGTTAGTTGTGGGCTAAAGTTTCTGCTAAAATCTGTATAAGATAAATGAGCAGAACCTGTGTGGAGTCTGTCTGGAACGAGGTGATCCGACACAGAACCAGGTTCTCATAACACCTAACAAAGTAAGCTGAAGTGGTAATGGCCGGTCACAAAATGGCCGTAGAATCGATGACCGTTGGGGTAGTCGTGTCCTTCAGTGGAGACCGCGAATCAGCAAACGTAAGGTGGAAAGCTGTCAGGCTTGATGGAGCGAAGATCTTCGCAGGGTGACTGGTAGCAACTGGATGAGAGTTGCTGAGAACCAAGTTGAATGGCGCGCGATTGACGGGGCCTATGTCCAGCACTGACAGGTATTGTTTAATGTTACCCAATTTAAAAATGTATTTCATGGCCTGAAAACCGTTCTGATTCATATATTTTATATTATTATAATATTATTTAACATAGTTATTGATGTGAATGCGTCACCGTTTGCAACAAATTTTGCACAATTTACATTATTTAGTTTGTCATGTAAAACTAATTACGCATGTTGTGAGTTTGTGACATCATGTGAGTCTGCATTTAAATGAACAGTCACATCCTCGTTAATGATAACGTATTGAATAATTGTAATTTTAAATCGTGACTCAAATGTAATCTTCTAAAGGTTCTAATTAGCAATGTAAATACAAATATGTGTGGGGGTGAAAGATCAAACACTATCTCAATGCTAAAGTACAGCAATAGTCACTGTTTTATCATAGTATGACTAAAATAGTAATTAGATCCATTAATTATTATCTTTGAATGCCATGATTCACGTTATCGCGCACTTTTTAATGTTGTCGTGCTACATTTTATATGCAGTTTTAATTCCTCCATTGAAACTAGTTTCGTACGAGGAAAAATAATTCCTTCATCGAAACTAGTTACGAAATTACGGTTTCGTAGACGGCCGAAGGGGTTTCGATTAGGTCTCATGTACCTTTCATTCATTATGTGTCAACAAACAAAAATGCAATTAGGTTCCCCTTAAGTCCAAACGTCCCTACTACAGATTTTAAGGATTAATATAGCCCCTCTGTGATTATAACTGAAAATTAAACTTTAATCTGTTCACCTTAAAGCTGTATTTCATCATAGTATGACTAAAATAGTAATTAGATCCATTAATTATTATCTTTGAATGCCATGATTCACGATATCAAGCACTTTTTAATGTTGTCGTGCTACATTTTAAATGCAGTTTCGATTAGGTCTCATGTACCTTTCATTCATAATGTATCAACAAACAAAAATGCAATTAGGTTCCCCTTAAGTCCAAACGTCCCTACTACAGATTGTAATGATTCATAAAGCCCCTCTGTGATTATAACTGAAGATTAAACTTTAATCTGTTCACCTTAAAGCTGTATTTTATCATAGTATGACTAAAATAGTAATTATAGATCCATTAATTATTATCTTTGAATGCCATGATTCACGATATCAAGCACTTTTTAATGTTGTCGTGCTACATTTTAAATGCAGTTTCGATTAGGTCTCATGTACCTTTCATTCATAAGGTGTCAACAAATAGAAATGCAATTAGGTTCCCGTTAAGTCCAAACGTCCCTACAACAGATTTAAATGATTAATAAAGCCCCTCTGTGATTATAACTGAAAATTAAACTTTAATCTGTTCACTTTAAAGCTGTAAATTGCTTAGTTTTATTTATTTGCAACCCTTTATGAACAGGGTAGAGCCAGTGCACCGGACATTTTTACATTTATTATTCAGGGCAATTAATTTCTAAAATTGCTCACTGAATAAATTTTGTTAAAATTATGCTGCCGACGTTTTAAGGGTTATAGAAGAGAGAACTGTATATACATTTTTGCATAATTTTACATTACAACAGTTTATACTTACAGTTTCAAAGAAGTTTAAAGGCTTTTTTGGAATCGCAACGATTATGTGTCCCTCCGGTAACCGCTTATTTTGTTTATGCATGGGCGGCGCCACAGGCGTCACAGCAAAAGTTGTTCATTTTCATGAGTATTATCCACCTCTAAAATAATTAAATAGACTAAAAATAACTGTGTTTTATGTAACCAAATTGTCAAACACGTTAAATTGTAATATAGGTAACTAGAGAGATTGTAAACTTTCGAAAGATTGTCAAACGAACATACTGCTTAAAATATAACGCATTATTTTTCGGTAGATTGTAATCTATCGAAGCGAAACCGTAATATTGTGAAATTTATGCGATGGAAGTCAACTCGCGCGGTGTGCAGGAGGGGGAGGGAAGGAGGAGTACTCCAAGGAGTACTCCTCCTTCCACCACTAGTACCACTAGGAGGAGTACTCCAAGGAGTACTCCTCCTAGTGGTACTATGGCGCAAGCCCCATAGTACCACTTTCATAAAAGATAATGTACCATTCGCATTCCTGAGAAATACCGATTAATATACCCTAACCTCAAAACACTTTATATTCCCCTAAATAGCGTAGCGCGTTATTCTTAAAAACTTAAAAAACATAAAAAAAAATGACTTAATTATTAAGAAAAAAACTTGCAACACCACATTTAAAGCGGAATCTTTAGGCAATGCCCTGGCGACACAATTGCGATGATAGCTACGTCGTGATTGGCTGTATTCCACTAATTAATTCTAGAAAAATCCGACAGTATAGGTTATAAAAAGGCCGGTCAGCTCATTTGACGGGAACAGAGCTACAGTGTCCACTTCTTCTAAATCATTTACGACTACATCTCATTGTGGTGTGGACAACTTTTATTCTAAGCTAAAGCACTAATTTATTAACTTCAGTGAAGTGACAACCCCAGACGGCGTTCCTTCCTTCCTTCCTTCCTTCCTACAACCACCTACATCTGCGCCCGGCGGCGCGTCTAACCGCGTTGTGCCTACGCTGCACCTGCACCAGTGCGCCTGCCAGCGCTGCTCGACGCATTGTCCAGAAGCGGTTAATAACAGCAGACCGCCGTGGAGGTGGGGAGTGGCTGGACGACCCTGTTGCGACGCTACGGGACCCTGGCCATCTAACTCCAGTCCCCGCTTCCTACGTCTGGAAGACCTGCAGGACAGTAGTGTTCCATAGGCGGTTCTAACCTACTCGCGCGATCGATATCCTACCCACACCCGGCTCAACCGGCTTGTAATTACTTGAACTATAAATTAAAACTATCTTTGTAACGTATGTTTTTATTTTATCATCTACCTACCGCTAGGCACTACTTAACGCATAATTTTGTAGTTCCACCACTAACGTGGACTACAACTAAAAACGTTACAGCGGGGCCCCTACTTCTGTAATAATATATAATGGAACCTAACTAACCTAACGTGGGGGTGCTCCAAGTCCCGATTATGGCGGCAGAGATACTTCCGTCGCATGCATTTCACAATATTACGGTTTCACTTCGATAGATTACAATCTACCGAAAAATAAAGCGTTATATTGTAAGCAGTATGTTCAGTTGACAATATTTCGAGAGTTTACAATCTTGCTAGAGAGATGACAATCTAACGTGTTTGACAATTTTACGGTGACATTTATATAATTTATAATTCTTGTTATTGACAAAAGAGATGTGTATCTATCGTTCAGGCGTTCTTTTGTTCTATCGTTCAGGCATATATTTTTTTTATAAAACATTGTCTTTCAACTTATTTAAGTGTGAACGATAAACGAAGACAGCAAACACAATATAAAAAAGGTAAAATACTTACATGTTATATAATATATATGTAGACTTATGTCTAAACGCAACGCAACAAGAAACCGTTTTCATTTATAGTAAAATACGAACCTGGAATTTAGCCTGAACAGTATAATTGTTGGTTCGAAAATAACTACAATCAAAATTATGACGTTAACACTTTATCTCTTCCTGGAAAAATAATTGTAATTATTGTAAATTATTTGTCAAATTAAAAGCATTAACGTCACCTTCAGATTTGGTTCCGCTGATCATATTGTGGTTTTCTTAGGTACGCACATTTCGTCATAACGTTTGCACTTGACGACCGATAAAGTCTTCGTCAATTGTTGTGGTTAATTTACCAACGTTTTTCCAAACGATACTAAGAGTTGTCGGGTCAAGGGTCGGCAACTTCTCACTTAAGAGTCCGTGCACGAAAATAACTCATTTTGAACATTTTTGATCACTACTTGTGGGAAAGGTAAGAAGAATATGAACCTTCTTTGTTGCTATTATAAGAGTCAGGTTCTTATTCTTGTCGACCGCTTGATTCTTTTTTTAAAATAATGTATATATTAATGGCAATCACCCATATACAAAACCCCTTTTTCGCAAAAGTAACGAGCGAGTGATGTTTGGGGTTCGCTGAACAAAGAACTACAAAATATTTTGAACATTAAAAAATATAAATGGCATCATTAAATGGTCTACTCGTAAAGTAGTTGAAAACATTATTGATTTCAATACGAAATATAGCAGAAAAAAAATGTTGAAAAAACGTAATTTATGGAAAACTTCGGGACAAATAAGTATTTTTTTCTATACCTTAGAAACACTTTAAAGAAAATTTAAAAATTACTCATTAATCTCAAGGTAGCCCTTTAATAGAATCTGAATTTTAATTTATAAATAAACAATAACATCATTTCGTAAATGAAGGGCAAAGTGAACTATATTATCGACCGCGCAATCCCGATCCCGTCAGTAACGACCGGGCTCTCCCAGCGTGAACATGTATCACTTTGCTTCGCAAGCGCTCGCGAGTTATACGTAAATATATTTCCCAGATAAACGCAGACTACCACATTTTGATCCAGTAAGTATTTAGTTATGTAATATTAGTAGTATTTTTTAATATTATTATTTTTTGACTTTGGTTCTTTCTTAAGATTTTTAACATTTATTTCGTCTTCAAAATTAATATTATGTAGAGGTAAGATTCTTTGTTTGTACATCACATGTTGTAACTTTGTAAGTATAGATGTAATTTGCGGAACTACTGATCTGATTCCGAAAATTAAGGTTTTTCGTCATGGGTGTCGTTTTCATGGTTTTTGGGGTCGCTGATTACGAAAAAGAGGTCAAAATGAAAATCCAAGATGGCGCCCAGAGTTTTTGTTGGTTTTACGGTCATGGGTGTCGTTTTCATGCGTTTTGGGGTAGCTGATTACGAAAATGAGATCAAAATGAAATTCAAGATGGCGCCCAGGAAAATTTTATTTTTTACCGTCATCGGTGTTTTTTTCATGGTTTTTGGAGTCGCTGATTACGAAAATGAGGTCAAAATCAAAATCCAAAATGGCGCCCAGGAAATTTTTAGGTTTTTCCTTCATGGGTGTCGTTTTTGTGGTTTTTGGGGTCGCTAATTACGAAAATGAGGTCAAAATCAAAATCCAAAATGGCGCCCAAGATTTTTTTTGTTTTTTCAGTCATGGGTGTCGTTTTCATGGTTTTTGGAGTCGCTGATTACGAAAATCAGGTCAAAATTAAAATTGAAGATGGCCCCGAGTAAAATTTTCGGGTTTTTATTTCACGGGTGTCATTTTCGTGATTTTTGGGGTCGCTGATAATAAAAATGAGGTCAATAATGAAAATCCAAGAAGGCGCTGATATAATAATACGTACGTAACGTAACTAACTACGTTCTTTACGGGAGTCTACAGACCGCACAATTTTTTTGGAATGTGAAATGGAAAAGTTGATCATGTCTCATACTCGAACGACTGCATTGAATCAGATAAAAATACAAGATCTTGTTTTCAAATCTATTGGCGTCTCTTATTTGTTGTAGGTAATGGGTCGAAAGACAGGGACGCATTACGCATGCATTAATAAAAAGAAAAGGAAAGAACATGGGAGACTGATACGTGCTAGAGCAGCACTCAAAGAACGACAATCTGGTCAACTCGCTACGGTTTCGTTTCCAGAACACGTAAGTTTTTACTTTCCATCAGCGTTAGAATGTAGAAGTATTTACTAGTACAAACTAATATCAAATGTTGTTAATTTCAGGAAATCGATCAGCTGTACAGTTTGGACCATTTTTTAAATATATTTAAACTTCATGTACAAGAGTGGTACATAGGCGGACTTACTGCCAGGCATTCTCAACCAGTAGGTTAGAAACCTATGGGTTTCGGCTGTGGAGAACCTCAAGAGGCGTCATTAATAACCCTATTGGTGACTATATTTTCGAGCCGTTTAAGTTCGAAATTCTAGGACCGTGGGGTCCGAGTGCTCACAGCCTTTCAAGGAAATTTTAAAACGCTTAGTTGACACTTCCCGTGACCCTAGGACTGGCCTTTAGTTTGACCAAAGGTTTAAGTGTTGCCATACATCGTGGTAACGCCGCCAGTCTCATGGGGATATTACCTACCAGTTGGCAGCGTTGAGGAGGAGTTTTTTGACGACATTTTTAAAGTTTATAGTTTTAAATTATATGCAATAACCTCCCTTTTGAATCACTCCATCTATTAAAAAACCAGAATCAAAATCCGTTGCGTAGTTTTATAGATCTAAGCATACATAGGGACAGACAGACGCGGCAGGAGGCTTTGTTTCATAATATGTAGTGATAGTGAAGTAAGTAACCAAAGACATGCATCGGACTGTTTTAACAAACTCTGTGTTTTTCGAAATCGTATTCTATTTGACGGCTAAGCATAAATTTTTCTGGCGATCGGTGATTAACATTTAAGATTTTTCCACCGGAGTAGGTGATCGGTACATTCAATTTTCTAAGCTTGTTAATACGGATATATTTTACCTCCACTATATTTTAAACGTGCATCACCAACTGCTATCAACATGCCTCATAACACGTTTGGCAGCAGTTGAAGTCTTAAAAAATCTTCGGCTATGACGCTTTGCTCCATATTTGTTGAGAACACTAGTACCATATAATGCACTAACTAGCGCTTACCTAAGTATACAAATTTCTTTTTCTTTGTTCCTTAGACAGAACCTATTTGATTTGTTTTGTGACTACCTTCTAATAACTAAAGTGAATGCCAAATGTTTTTATCACGTCAAGTTTTTGTATCTAATATTGTTACTATGCCCGAAAATGCAATGATTAGTTTTGTACGGTCTTTTCGGTAAACCAACAGCAGTCAGTTATGACAGTGTGGATGGGAATACCGCTTTCCAATACCGTTTTGCATACTGTATTCAGCGGTTTATTTTTAACCGACTTCTAAAAAAGGAGGAGGTTCTCAATTCGGCTGTTTCTATTTTTTTTTTTTTTTTTTTTTATGTTTGTTCGGGCATAACTCCGTCGCTTGCCAACCGATTTGGAAAATTCTTTTTTTGTTGGAAAGGGTATTCTTTCTAAATGGTCCCATAGCCACCAAGTTGGGATCTGATGATGGAATCTTGGCGAAATCGAGGGAACTCTTCAAATTTTATATGAAAACGTGTTGCGATTTTGGTATTTTCTACAACAAGTGAAACATTTGCGTTCGATAAGAACCATTCTACCATCAGATCTGATGATGAAGCCAAGAGTCACGGAACTCCATAATGAGACAATGTGTCCTAGTCGTGTTTGGGCTTGTTGTAATTGTAACGGTATGCACTTTCCATGTTTATCAAGCACATGTGAACCACTAAAAAGTGAAAAATAAAAACTTTTTTGCAAAAAATAAAACCGACTTCAAAAAAAAACAAAAAAGTGAAAAATAACTTAAGCTTATGAAGCTTTTCACTTTTTTGTTTTTTTTTGAAGTCGGTTTTATTTTTTGCAAAAAAGTTTTACTATATCGCCGTGACATTTCGTGTAAATGTTTTGTTAAATTATTGGTAAATCTATGGAAGCCAACAATTCGTTTAAAATACGGGCAACATAATACTAGAAGGAAGCACATTTTTATTGTACCTAGAACACTGCTCAAAAAATTGGTGGCTGGTTTAGATGTCTATGTACACGCTTTTATAATAAACTTCCAACCCGCATTTAAAATGTCAGCTCTAATAAATACAAATCGTTTATAGAACTTAAACTGTGCCAAAAACTTTTCACTTATAGGTACTGTTAAAGACCTATATTGAAAACTAACACGAGAAGTGTTAGTTTTCAATATAGGTCTTTAACCGCGACGTATGTTCGATATCCTTTTAGCTATTCTATCCCATGTTATGGTCTCTCCCGGAGCACTGGAATGGTTCTCCTCTTACCTTCAGGAACGCCAGCAGTCAGTTCACGTTGGGGATTCCTCGTCATGTTGGTGTGATTTAGAAACTGGTGTTCCTCAAGGCGGTATTCTTTCTCCTCTTCTGTTTTCTATCTTTATTAATCTCCTTACTTCTGAGCTTCAGTGTGCGTATCATCTGTATGCGGATGACTTGCAGTTGTACTGTCAGGGGAGGGTTGACGAAATACGAGATCTAGTCGAAAATCTCAATAGGGACCTGATGGCTATAAAAACCTGGTCCGGTAAATTTGGTGTGGCAGTAAATCCAAACAAATGTCAGGCAATAATCATCGGGAGTTCACGTAGCCATTACAAGTTGGATGGAACAATCTTGCCACCAGTTATTTTCGACGGTACGGTCATCCCTTTTAGCGCCGATGTGAAGGATCTTGGCTTGTATATCGATAGCTCTATGAAATGGCAGACCCACGTCGCCCGTGTCAGCCAGAAGGTTACTGGGTCGTTGCGGGCTCTGTACCGTTTGAGAAACTTTTTACCTACAAATACGAAAACAATGCTTGTACAGTCCTTGATTTTTCCTATCATCGATTTTGGTGATGTGTGCTACTTTGACCTGAATGCAGATCTCCTCGACAAACTTGACCGTCTTCTAAATAAGCATTCGATTCGTTTTTAATCTGCGTAAATATGATCATGTCTCCGAGCACCGGTCTCTTCTTAATTGGTTGTCCATACGTCAGCGTAGGGAGCAAAGGGCGCTCACTACCTTGTTTTCTTTCCTTATTTCTCCCACTTCCCCTAGTTACCTTGCTCCCCACTTTCAGTACATTTGTGCCAACCATAGTAGGAGTCTGCGATCATCGCATAACCGTGTTCTCCAATGCCCCAATCACCGCACTGACTTCATTCACCGATCATTCTTTGTCCAGGGTATTTCTCTTTGGAATGCGCTTCCCCAGGAAATCAGGATGGCAACCAATCGTTTATCTTTCAAGATTAAAGTTCGAGAGTACATTCGCAAGAAACTGGCAGGTTCATCACAACAGTAGTGTTTTCTCCATTGTTTGTCTTTTTATTTTAGTATATCCGTGTTAATTCTCTTTTTACAGTAATATATAGTTTGATATTTATGTATAGTATATATATATATATTTGTAGTATTTTATATATCTTTGTAGTATTAATCGAATTATTTTCAGATGTACACCTACCACTGCTTGTCTCTGCATCACCCAAAGGTTGACTGGTAGAGAATGCCTATGGCATTAAGTCCGCCTCTGTACTATGTGCTTGAAGTGTTAAATAAATAAATAAATAAATAAGTATGTTTGTAACATACAAATTTTATAATTTAGTGTAGCCAAAACGGCTTGGAATGGAATTACTCCAATTCATTTTTTGTTTGTTTTCCTTTTTCTAGTAACTATTCTGATATGTTGGCATCCAGTTGACAATACACTTGACATTGATGAATATATGTTTTTTTTTTTATATTTACCGTTTTGTAAAATGTTTGTACTTGTATCTAAATTATTCTAATACTGTCGGCGACGAGACCCTGTCTCCACACCAGAGTGCAAATAGTGGCCATACTTAGTGTATTACGTGAGTCGTTCAGTTGATTTAGTGTTTGAAAACTTGTGATATTAACTTACAGATACATTTAATTAAGTAAACAATTAAAATAATATCACTAGAATCGTGTTAGTTTATGATAACTTATCATCATCTTAGTATTAAAGTCCAATCAGACTGGTTAGAAAGGAAAAAACGTAAATTATTTTTTTTTGTGTCATAATTACGTAACTCGAAATGATATTTTTTTGTTTGTTAAGGTATAACGTTTAAATTAATGTCAAGTCGCTGGACTTGACTTAAAACCATTATTCACGCAAGAATCATGTAAATCGGTCCAGTCGTTTAGAAAATATAAAGCAAAATAGAAAGTAAACATTATGTACATCGTAAATTTCACACTTATTGTTCTATGATATTTAATGTAAGGTGCAATTACCTTTGTAAAAATGTATATATTGTGAAGTTTATTTAAATGAATAAAGAAGGTATTGGGTTCCAAAGGTTTCGGCTTTCGCGAAAATAAACGCAAAATTGGTTTCTAAAAATTAAACCATTACTATTTTGATTGTGATAAATATACTGTACACACACATTCCTGACTTTTATTTCTGAGCCTTTATAATTATGTACTTTAAAATAATATCGTCTACAGGATCAAAATTGTTTAAGCGATCACTACGCCCGATCTTCACCCGTGTGTGCGTGTATCTGCATGAACAATGCACACAAACATAGAATTGCAACGAATTTGCCTAAACTCGAGCGAGTGAATTTTGTGCACGGACTCTTAACCTTTTTTAGAGTTCCGCAGCGGTTAAAACGTAAATGCCCGTCTGTCTGTCATTCTGACTGTCAGTCTGGTTGACGCACAGCTATTGACGACACTATTGGCAATATATCTATTGTTTGTACAGGAGCTCGTGCCTAAATAACAGCCACTCGTTCGATTTTCAAGTTAAGCCGTGCTTTGGGATATGGACGGACAAAAATCCTTGAGTCTCTGTACCGTTGGCAAAAGGCGAGAGAGTACTGTGTGGTACCCGGCCACTTCCCCGAGAAATAGAGGCACGAAGAATCGAGCTCCGGCAGCTCTTAGTGGCTGAATGGAGGGAGCGCAGCCCAGATAGGTTGCCACAACAGCGGCGGTAAGGCCAGTTATGGAGGAGTGGCTGGAGAGACGGCATGGCGCCCTCAGCTTTCGACTGACGCAGGTGCTGAGGGCGCTTGGATGTTTCGGGAAGTACCTGCGTCGCATAGGTCGGGTACGAACGCCCGCTTGTCATCACTGGAGTGCCCCAAGGACTCGGCGCAGCACACGCTAGTGGACTGCTCGGCTTGGGTTCAGCAGCGCTGTACCCTCGTTGCAGCACTCGGTGCAGGCATCTTTCGCTTTCGGCTGTGGTTTAACCCATGGTTGGGAGTGAGAGTGCGCGAAATACAGTCTGATGCACAGCCTATTTCTCAACTATGTAAGGGTCGGCTTCCAGTCTAACCAGATGCAGCTGAATACCAGTATTTTCAATAAGGAGATGAAATCAGTGATATAATAATCAACTATAATATCCTGAGAGTTATGGTGGAGCGGTATAATACTCCAAATATTACTGATTTTGTGCGGAGGTTGATCAGATGTTTTCCTAACTGGTCGTCCTTTGTCTAAATTAACCTATTTTATATCAATGTTGCTAACACTAAATATGAATCACTGTTGTCATGAATTTTAATTTAATTTAATAATAGGAACCCGCCTTCATTGTGCGTAGTCCAATAAGCACTTGCCTAATATTATTAAGTCACTGTTTGACTCATGTATTTGATAATCCAGTAGTTACAAATCAGACAAAGGGTAAAAAAACAATTCCAAATGCGCACAGATGCGCAAGCACGATGAGTTTTTAATACATATAACAACGTCAATTTGAAGACAGTGAGTCAATATATAATTTGTGGTAGTAAAAGAAACATGCAAATGCGTTTCTGAAAAAAATATTTATTTCATTCAGACTCCCGGAAGAGAAACCAACGCGATAAAGGTTCCCGGTACTCAGTACAGTTCTGAATCCTCCAGATATAAATTTTTCACCCGTATTTTATTTTTAATCAGCTGTTTCCTACAAAAGACAACTGTATGATACAAAAGGTTTTTAAATTTAAAACATCATAACCTGGCCTTTTCCCAACTACGTTGGGTCGGCTTCCAGTCTAACCGGATGCATCTGAATACTAGTATTTTACGTGGAGTGACTGCCCATCTGACCTTCACAACTCAGTTGGTACTGCAATGGGTAATACGATACCCCTTGGTAAGACTTGCTGTCAGAACATCGGGCCACTGACTACCCGTATCGACTGTCAAAGATCTACAAATGACAGCCGGGACCAACTACTTAACCTGCTTTCCGAGGCACGGAGGAAACTTGGCATGTAAGGGTGATCACCCATCCACAGACTAGACAAGCACGGCTTAACTTAAAGATCGACCCGAGCGGCTTTTATTATTTAGCCAAATAATAAGAGATAATTAGTTATCGTTACACTGTGTAGAGTTTAAATGCATGTTTTATATTTGTTTGTAAATTGGTGTAAACAATTGTCGGTAGACCTAACAAATAAAAAAAATAAAAATAAACAAAAATAATTCTGAAACCCTGTATTATATTTTAAACTGTTTTGAAACATGTACTGAGTCCGCGGTAGCGGTTTCACGTCGGTCCCTTTCACACTGTATTTTGAAAGTTGCGGTTAAAATAAATATACTTATAAAATTATAACAAAAATTATATTAATTATACCTATAAAAAAACCTAATAAATTTTAGTTTCATGTACTATTTAAATTGAATAAATTAACTGTTTTATTTAGGTTTTATGTTTTTCTTTTAAATGTGGTTTTGACTTTGTAACTTTGATATGACGTCTGACTCATCGACTAGAACAGACGATACTAATCATCTTAACAAATGTCACAATAAATTAAACACTTTTAATATTATTATTTTTAATGCACCAGAAGCCAATAACATAAATGAGGTACCGGTTCTTTATTTAATAACTTCATTTACAAAATGTTATTATCATTTTATGCAATTATAAATATTATTATTATCAATTTCATAACCTTCTCAGAACACTTAACAATAATTGAAGTGTCGTACTTACAAATAAAAAAATAATTGATTTCGTCCTCAGACGCGCGGCGACACTAAGGAAAATTCAGTGAAAACTATGCATGGATATTATTACAGTTACATGATAATGTTTATTTTTTAGAGTTCTGTACTCAAAGGGTGCCCGCGGGGCCCCATTACTATGGCTTCGTCGTTTGACCGGCCATGTCACAGGACGGTATTTTTTAAAGGTAGACACTACACTATGAGACCAAATGCCATCATTTATATCGTATTATATAATGTAACATCACGCCTGTAATCCCCGTAGGGTTAGGCAGCGATACCTAATAGTACTACCCTACTTGTACCTACTAGCCTACTTGTCGCAATCAATGCGGTACTGGACTGTCAGGACCAAATATGCTGCTGCATCCAGCGACACCAACGACGTTGCTTTATGTATCCCGACTGGATCACTCCACGATGGTTGAGGAGGTCGTAGAGTACATGAATGTGAAGACCAGCTGGACCTTGAGGGTCTCGACCCTCGAAGTTGGAGCCGCGTCACAACACAAACTTCAAGTCGTTTGTGGTGCGAGGTTCCGACACAGTATCTCGACAAGTTTTGGCCGAAGGGTCTACCGAAGTTCGCGCAGGCTGCTCGCGGCAGGCTACGTGACACCGCACAGCTTAACACGACGCGCGACGCCGCTACTTTGTGTGTCATAGGCCGCGTTCCGAGTTACCGTGAGCGCGATATCGATATCCCTTTTTTTTTTTTTTTTTTTTTTTTTTTTTTTAAGGATGGGAAATCATCAAATGACCCCCCCCACTCTGGGCGGAGCGGGAGGGAGTGTCAGACTCTTACTGACTAAAAACCATCCATGTTCCTTCCTCGCCTTTTACGTTCCGGGGCCGCGGTATCTCTTTCGAACAGGCCCGCAACCCCGGCAGGCTTCGGCCCTTGCGGGCCCCTCTCTTTTTGCTGACACTCTTTGAGGCGCGCGTGGAACACGAACGCGCCGTCGACACGGCCTGTCGTCGTCGTTAGACGGCCGGACGGCCAGCTATTGCCCATAGCCAGCCGTCCACAGGCCCGCATCTACGGTGGCCGGTAGCCACCACGTGGCCCCCGACGCCCGTTGCGTCTCCCGATATCGATATCCCTTGAATCGTCATAGATGACTTCATGACATGCGCCATCTTGCGATTACACTGACCATGCCCCAAATAAATATCACCGTGAGCGCTGTCAAATGACCTGATGACAGCTTTTAGCTGTCAAAATCGTTATATCTAAATCAGAACGCAAAATATGGATGATAATGATAATTTTATTAAACGGAATGCACCCATAGTGTCATAGTTCATAAGTTATATTTTGTATGTATTAGTATATTTTTAAGTTGTAATATATTTTTGAGTATTTTATCTATGGGCCTTCAGATGCCTGATAATAAAATGATCGATCGATTGATTGATAGTACACCCACATTTCGCCAGTTATGTTAAGTCCCATGTAATAGGGGTCGAGCCTTTTGCCATCAACCGGTCACAAATCCAGACTCTGTGGATTCTACTGGGAAATTCCTGATGGCAAAACGCAATAACATTTTGCCCGACCCGGGAATACAAACCAGAACCTGAGGCTCGGCAGTCGTGTTTGCAACTACCAACGAGGCAGTCAGGTCAGTTTATATCTAATTATGTTTTCATTATTTAATTTGAACGAACTTCACTATGTTGGAGGCATATTGAGATATACGACTACTTAAAACTTAGTCCCTTGTGCCTTATCTGTAATTACCGTTACGTTCCACGTCAAAAGTTCCAGAATATGGAACAGTTAATTTCTTTGTGCGTCACTTCGTAAGTAAAGAAGTTACGAAGTATCCCAAGACGGCATTTTTTTCTGATTAAATTCGTTACAACTTTCGAGAACACGCGATCCCTTGGAGATCATTGTACTGGTTTTTTTTAAAGCACCTCTCCTCTGAGGTACTTTGTGACAAGTCAATCAGGTCATGTTTGTACTTTTGGAAACCCTATTATCTTAAAAAATATTAAACTATCAGTGGATAACAATAAGTTTGCATTTACACGTCCACATAGGTATTATTTTAAAATGAGCATCAAGATGGCAATAAAAAAAAAAATGTCATTAATCTGTGTTATTATGCAGGGTGTAAACAGACTCTTCAAAATGCCTATTCCTACGCAAAAAATATTACTGGGAATTGCTTTTTGGGGTGAAAAATCACGTTTTACGGTAAAACTCAATGTAACGCACTCTAAACATTGTGCTGGTGGATGGATTGAATAGTGTGTGGTTTGTGGAGTTGTTTAAAGTAAAGTTCTTAGAAGAACATGGATTAAAAAAAATAGTAAAAGGTTCCCCAGGCATGTCTGGGAATCTTTTAGTCAAAGTTCCAACATTTTAACATGATTTTTCTAGAGCAAAAAACAAGCGTGTCAAAAAGATCGCAATGATTGGGGAGAACAAGTCCCTTTAGCCGTATTATACCCTTTATGTTAATTATGTATACCCAGAGAGGGGGGGGGGTATGTGTCAATAGGTTAGATAAAGAAGGCAACTTTTTTCATTTCAATCGTGACTAATTACGGCACTGCTAAAAAATACGCGAGAGTTGTCTAATTACAGACGATCATTTGCCATCAATCATCAAATTCCAAAGCATTGTGTTCATTTTGTAACTAATTGGCTAATTACGGTTTTCATTGTGTGTTAATGTCCCAACAATTTTATTAAGATGTCAATTTGTACCATTATTAGAACATGAAGTAACTTTTTTAACCGACTTCAAAAAGGAGGAGGTTCTCAATTTGGCGGACCCTTTTTTTATGTATGTTCCCCGATTACTCGAAGATGGCTGGAGCGATAATGTCCAGCGTTATTTATTTACTTGTTAAACGTCAAAATTGTCACTCAAAACGTCCGTCTCCCCGAACTTCCAGTAGAAGAAATGCTAGAAGGTGGAAGAAGTCAGTATACACACTTAGAAGTACTTGATTCTGTTGGCGGAGTAATTACTAATAAAATTACAAAGCAAAAGAAAAGTAATAAAGCTTTTAATTAAATTACTATGTCGATAAACTTAATACTCATATATATATATATATGACTCACTGCAAGTTCAACGTAACTTTCTCTCCATTCATAACTGAACAAGCTCTAAGTGGTCCTTTCCGACCGTCGAGCTTATTCATTGACCATCAACGGGGTATTTCCGATATTTTATTTCCTCAAAAACCTACCGCAAACGTAGAGGTAATACGTAACGTTTATGTCACCGAAAAGGACCAAATGACTGTTAGAAACACACCTACAGAAACATCACAAACCTGTATTTATGTTTGTCATTCAGTGACGACATAATTCAAACAAATACAATATGTCAGCTACCTTTTATTTGTAAGGGAAAATAAACCAATAATATTAATTGGTAGTTTCCCACGGGATTTACCGTGGGAATTAATAATTACTATTTCCCATTTATTTGAGTAAATTGACATTATCCAATTTACCTATTGCTAATTATAAATGTCGTCGACACATAATACGAATATTGTGTGTTAATTAAGAATTGCAATCAAATATTTGAAATAAATTATGTTTCCGGTTAATATAACTATGGCAACAAACTCGATCGCTTTGATACCGGAAATCCTGCCTAACATTATAAAAGCTTTTAAATAATAATGCAAAAAAAACACATAATATTTAGTAACTTAGTATGTATTTATAGTTCCAGATGAAGATAAAAACGTTAATGAGACGTAAGTACTTAATTTACACCTCCGAAGATAAAAATAGTAAAAAAGCGAGCAAGAACAGCAGGTTCCTTTTTATGGTGGTATTTTTTTAATCCATTGTTTCTGACATGTCGAACATGTTCCAAAAATATACTACCGATAGTAGATCGTATGTACCTAGTATTGAGATTGAGATATATAAAGAATGAAGTATGAATTGGAACCTTTGATTGAGTTACTTTTACTAAAAAAAATATCACATTGAAAGTTTGTATCAGCCTTTTCATAACGATTTGAAAGAAAAAGTATAAATTTTGTGAACATCAAAATGTCTTATTCCTAAAAACCTAACTCAGAATAGTTAAGGCGACTACACGCGAGTTTTTGCCTGAAAGTATATGATTCACTGCAATAAACAAAACAAACTAAAATAAGAAAAAATATAAGATATTTTTCAGGATGTATGCTAGTATGATAGTGTTTTGAAAACATAATACAATTAATTTAACACGTTAAAAACAAATCACGAACTTTAATCACTAAAAAAATATTTTAAAGAGTAAAAACTATACTAAAAATACATGTGATATATCATTCTGATTCCTGGCAAATAATTCTACAAGCAACATAATTTATTAGGATATATTACACATAGTGTTTTATTTTTTTAGTCCATTCTATACAATTTTTGTAAATCGATCAATAAATTCAAAACCACTCATTTCTCATTTTTATTCGGCCCGCAGTGACTGACGATGACGTAACAACCACTTTGTAGTGCAAGCTGATTAGAACTTTATTCTAACAGTGTTTCAGACGAAGTTTGAACCACCACAAATAGAGTTGCTAATTTAGCTCCTGGAGTCGCCTTAAACCTAGATACAATATTCTGTTCCTATATTAAATTTATTAACTGTAAAAACCCCAATGAAATAAGAAGCTGATTCTATTCCCTTATTCAACATTCTGAGTAAAAAACATGAATGAAGAATCAAGAAATAATAATAAACACGGTGCGTAGGTACACATGTTCGGCCTTAAAAACTGTTGGCAAAGAAAACAAACATTTATTTCGAGCAACAACGCGTCTAAATGATACGTATAACGTACGCAAGGCGACCGATCAAGATATACAAAAACCAGTTTAAGCGGATCTCTCATTCTATTAACAATATTTACAAATCGAGGCCATGTTATACTGGAAATGGATAGCTTCAAGTGTTACCGTGTGTACTGACACTGTGTACGTACGCGGAATTCCCTAGAACTGTCAGCCAACTTTATAATGTTTTTTTTTTAGAACAGATATTAATGCTCGTGAACGCACGGGAATACAAGATAATCCAAAAAATGTAATAGCGGGAACATGGGTAATGTGGGTATTTCAAGAGGGGATTCTAGATTATTCTGTTAGCGAAAAAAATCAGGAAATCGCCTAAAAAAATCGGAGCACCTGAAACCTGAAACGTTTGTTTTTTTCTTGTCTAAAACTTAATAAAATTCGCAGTAAAATGTTGTTTTGTTAGCCTATTACCTATACCGGAACACGATGCATTGGGAGACCAGCAGGTGGACCGATAACCTGGTGAAGGTTGCTGGAATCTGTTGGATGCGAGTCGCAAGTGACCGGTCAATGTGGCGACACTTGGGGAAGCCTATGTCCAGCAGTGGACGTCTTTCGGCTGAAACGATGATGATGATGATGATGATGATGAGCCTATTTCATCCTCCATTTAGCAATATTTCATAAAATATTTGAATGTTATCTTCTTTTTTAAAATATACCTAATGTAAGTAATAAACTGTAAGTAGTAATAAATTATTAATTCAAATAAATAAAATTAAACGGTCGGTTTGTATTTTTTTACAGTCTTATTTAACTTTTCGTGATGTTACCATTACCAACAGGATCCACAACTAAAAAATAAACTATGAATATTGAATGTTCGCAGACAAAAATATATTGTAATGTTTAAACCATGCACAGTGTATCTAATAATTTTACAGTGGTTATATTCTACCTGTTATTTACATATCTCTGCTATACATATAAAAATTATAAAGAGATAGTATTTGTAAGTTTGGATGTAAAGGGTAATCTTCGGACAGATTCTACTTTTGACATAGAACAGAATAGAATAATCATTTATTCGTTAATGGACAGCAGCAACACAATAAAGCAGCACATACGCGTACATCATATAACAACAAACAGCATAACAATTAATTAAAATAGGTCAACTGCGCTGAGCATGCCCATAACGAAAGGGTAACCAACTCAGCATATATGCTGAGTGTAAAACACTCAGCGCACATCATAATTATTCTATATTCGACAGATTCTACATTTGACAGATTCCACATTTGACAGATTCTATTTTTGACCGATTCTACAATCGACAGATTCTACATTTGACAGAAAACGTTCCCGTAGGTTTTTCGACTTGAAAAGGAACAAAGGCACGGGCAAGCTTAGTGTCTTATAAATGCGACAGACTAAGTCATGGCCCTTTCATTTCATTGAACTTGAGGAATGCCATGGCATTCCTCAAGTTCAATGAACATGAATGAACATGAAGAACATGAACATGAAGTTACATAGTGCATGCACTATGTAACTTTAGTTTGACACATGTAAATTATGTATGAAATAGCAGTTTTGCAAGTTTGACACACAGTCGCCTATTGAAATGACCATCCCTCCCAAAACCCAGCTCAGTTGCGGCATGGAAACGCTCGCTTTGCCCAACTGTAAAGTGTTAAGATAGACTGTGGTATACAATAATATACATATAGTAAATATATATTTTGTAATGAAGAGCCACTCACGTCACGACTCGACTCTAAACCTTGATATTTGAGCGTACCTACCGTCAGATCACGATGGAGACATTTATTAAAGTGCAACAAGTGGCAAATCAATTTTTATTACGACAAAAAAATGCTTTGAGGTTTTATTATCTGGAGCCAACTAGACGATGCGATGCCTTAGAATATTACTGTACTAGAAGCAAGGAAGAAAATTTTCAACAGTTATTTAAAAAAAAAACATCTTGACTGGTCAAAATGTATGGAATAGCAGATTTTTTTAAAATTACCGATGAAAAATTGCTATATATACGTGGGGTCCTGAATAATGTATGGAATACGTAGTCTGTTCCACGCTGTATTCAGATTATACATTTAGCCTTTTTTATATTATAAATCAGTTATCTCTGGTACCTAACAATCTCTAGCGCTTGAATTTTTTTGCAACTTCCAAAGTTTATTGATCCGAATTTAAAAACAGGCGTTTCTGCTGAAGTCAGATTATCGATTCTAATCATGGCTTCAGCATCCTCAGTGGTCGATTAATTGCTTCCTTAAAATATATTTTTAATACTTTACATAAAATAAACATGGTTATATACTGGGTTCTTACATAAAAAAAAATAAGAAGTCAATGCCCCAGTGCTGGTTAATTTTGAATTATAATAATATTGCTAGACGCCCCGGAACGTAAAAGGCGAGGAAGGAACATGGATGGTTTTTAGTCAGTAAGGAACGTAAAAGGCGAGGAAGGAACATGGATGGTTTTTAGTCAGTAAGAGTGATGTTCTTATTTATATTATCATATGATGATTTCCCATCCTTAAAAAAAAAAAAGAAAAAAAAAAAGGTAATAAAATATTGCCTTCGTTCAAGTACAGTTTACAATACACGTGGAAACTATAGATAGTAGCTTTACAAGTAAAATTAAACTAAAAAATTAATAAAACCCCCGACACATAATGTACTAAAAGTTAAATAGAAAATAATTTGTTATCGTTAGGTCCTAAGGTATCAGTCATCACAGGGCACGCCACGATAGTGGCGGTAAGTCCCCTCTTTGAGGAGTGGCTGGAGAGGCGCCACGGCGTCCTCACCTTCCGCCTGACGCAGGTCCTCACCGGACACGGATGTTTCGGGAGGTACCTGCACCGAATCGGGCGGGAGGAATCGCCCGGGTGTCTCCACTGCGAGGATCGACCGGAGGACACGGTGGAGCACACGGTGGAAGTCTGCCCTGCGTAGGCGGAGCTCCGCCGTGTCCTCGTGGCGGCGATCGGCGGCGGCGACCTCTCGCGTCCGGCCCTGGTTCAATCCATGGTCCGGAGCGAGACGGAATGGGAAGCCGTCGCCTCCTTCTGCGAAGCAGTCATGCTAGCGAAGGAGGTGGCGGAACGAGAGAGGGAGAGATCCTCTCTTCCCGGCCGCCGCGGGAGACGCAACGGGCGTCGGGGGCCACGTGGTGGCTACCGGCCACCGTAGATGCGGGCCTGTGGACGGGTGGCTATGGGCTAGCTAGCCGTCCGGCCGTCTAACAACGACGACAGGCCGTGTCGACGGCGCGTTCGTGTTCCACGCGCGCCTCAAAGAGTTGTCAGCAAAAGGAGAGGGGCCCGCCGCAAGGGCCGAAGCCTGCCGGGGTTGCGGGCCTGTTCGAAAGAGATACCGCGGCCCCGGAACGTAAAAGGCGAGGAAGGAACATGGATGGTTTTTAGTCAGTAAGAGTCTGACACAAAAAAAAAAAGGTATCAGTCATCACTCTAATTTCCTCATCTCATTTCGTTAGTTAGTATTCCTTATTCCCTTTCAATATGGTTTACGTAATTGTACTAGTCAAGCCATTTCATTTGATACCCATATTGAAAGAATTGTAAAAAAAAGTAAACCGCTATTTTATGGCGGCGGCCATCTTGGCTTGCACATCGACTGCAATATGAAATGGAATACTCAAGTCGCTCGTGTCAGCCAGAAGGTTACGGGTTCGTTGCGAGCGCTGTACCGTTTGAGAAACTTTTTACCCTCAAATACGAAGACAATGCTTGTACAGTCCTTAATTTTTCCTATCATCGATTATGGTGATGTGTGCTACTTTGACCTGAATGCAGACCTCCTCGACAAACTTGACCGTCTTCTAAATAACTGCATTCGATTCGTTTTCAATCTGCGTAAATACGATCATATCTCCGAGCATCGGTCTCTCCTTAAGTGGTTGCCCATACGACACCGCAGGGAACAAAGGGCGTTAACCACTTTGTTTTCTTTTCTTGTCTCTCCCACTTCCCCTAGTTACCTTGCTCCCCACTTTCAATACATTTGTGCCAACCATAACAGGAGCCTGCGCTCTTCTCAAAACCGCTTACTTCACTGTCCCTCTCACCGCACTGACTACATTCATCGATCGTTTTTCATCCAGTCTATTTCTCTGTGGAATGCGCTTCCCCAGGAAATCAGGATGGCAACCAATCGTTTATCCTTTAAAATTAAAGTTCGCGAGTAGGTACATTCGGAAGAAGCTGGCAGTTTCGTCACAACGGTAATATTTTCCCAATTGTCTGTCTTTAAATTTTAGTATATCCGTACAAAGCGCTGTTTACTTTTACTTTAATATATATTTATAGTATTTTATATAATTATAGGTATAGTATTTTATATATCCTTGTAGTTTATCGTAGTTTTAATAAAATTATTCGTGAAGTTTCAGGAATGACACCTACCACTGCTTGTCTCTGCATCACCTAAAGGTTGACTGGTAGAGAATGCCATTGGCATTAAGTCCGCCTCTGTACTTTGTGCTTGAAGTGTTAAATAAATAAATAAATCTTGGATCGATTTTCATCAAACATAGCTAAGAACACTCCGGACTACCTTCACTTTCAAACAAAAAAAAACAAAATCAAAATCGGTTTATCCGCTCGGGAACCACGATGCCACAGATACACACACACACACACAGGTCGACTCGTCAAAATTATAACACCCCGTCGTTTTTGCGTCGGGGTTTAAAAACAGCAGCCACGCATCATACGAGTTATTGGTTTGACGGAACCTTATAACATGTAACAGTGATATGACCGAAACGCATTACCTACACCGACTTACCGTGTTAATATTAGTAATTATTATGATATTGATGTTTATTAATTCTGTAAGTACATACGTCTCACAGACGCGAACAATATAATATTTTAACCAAAATAAAACCTAGCACTGGCCTGCAAATTGCCAATTGCCAAAACGTCGGAAGATAATTTGAATATCGTGGGTCACCTTGGAGCATCAGCCTTAAATCAAATCTAAAAGCTATAGAATTTAGTGCAAGTTGTATTGTATGTATACCTTTGACCTAGAAAACGTTTATAATGTAAACCTACATAATATGAGAAAGCCCTTTGTTGGAGAAAGGTGGGCCTTTCATGCCGATATCTAATATAATGTGGGCAATATTATATAAAATCAATATTATAGTAAAGCAAAGTTACCTACTTTATTATGAAAATTGAACGATTGATTTTGATAGAAACTAGACCGTCTTTATTCATTCCTATGATAAATTACCTATAATTTTATGAAGGCGATATTAAATTATAATTTCTAATAGATTTTTTATCTTTGTTAGCTTAGCTAAAAACTAAATTACCTAAAGCGAGCAACTCCTGAAATTAATATAGACGAATAGGTTTCAATTTGTACGAGCAAATACAATGTTCGATTGCTTTATGTTCTATTTTCGATTTTCGATTGGTTGGTCCAAAGCAACCAGTTTATAGAACTTGTAATACGTTACGCAGATACCATTGTACTTAAAACTATACCACATTAAAATACTGAACAAGAATTCAATTACTGTCCGGAGATTAAGCATGTGGGTTGTAAAACCATTACTGAAATTTCCCCGCACGCATTTTCGACGTGAATCATGAACTAAAATATCGACTGAAAATTCCCTCTTGATACATTTTTATCATAATGTATTAATAAACAGCCACTCACTGAACGATCTTATAGTCGGCGGTGTCTCGTACTTACCTGAAAAAATAAAGAAATAATTTAGAAAATATGTACCCGTGCATTAAATTATATTTTTATAAGATTTAATTGATATAATATTATGGCAAATTCGATCCTGACTGGGACTCGTGAATCATTTTTTTTTAAATAAACATACATTTAGTCAAAAAAGTATCGCGAATGGATGATTCCAAATTCAAATTTTGTTTTTTTTTTGTTGTTGTTAGATTGGCACAACTATATTCCATTTTGGCGCGGAGTATGAGTTGCATCTGTTATTTATATTAAATATAGTGCTGTTTTTAGTTATATCATTATCTAGTGTGTATAGCAAATTTCATTATGAACAAAAACATCGAACAAAGAGTTTGTGTTAAATTTTGCATCGGCAATAGAATTTCGTGTTCGGAGTTACTGAAAATGTTACAGTAGGCTTACGGTGAATCGACTTTAACAAAAACACGTGCTTATGAGTGGTACAAAGCGTTCAAAAGCGGTGGAGACGTAATGGAGGATCTCGGTCTGTTAGGCCATCAACGTCTGCAACTGAAGTTAACATCGCAAAAGTCAAGGAAATAGTGACTGATAATCCTCATTTAACTTTGAAGGAGATAGTCGCCGAACTTATAACTGTATCTCACGAGTCGGTCCGTACCATTTTAACTATTCATTTGACTATGAAACATGTTACCGCTCGGCTAGTTCGAAAAGACTTGAATTTTCTCTAAAAACTCAATCGCCAGAGATTTGCTGAGGACATGCTAGAACGAGTCAATTTCGACCAAACATTAATGAAGCGCATTGTTACTGGTGACGAGACGTGTTTACGAGTTTGACATGCAAACTAGTCAACAAGCTTCGGAGTGGCGCCTTCCAACTGAACCGAAACCGAAAAAAAAAGAATTCGCTGCGAGAACTCAACTCAATTCCGGAAACAGCCTTTAAATAATGTTTTGATGATTTGATTATTCGTTGGCGTAAGTGTATCGTTTCAGAAGAAGCATACTTTAAAGGTGACAAAATAAATTTGGATGAATAACAAACATTTTGTGTATTATTGTTCTTTTCCCGTTACTTTCTTGAAAGAGCAGTACATCAAAGACTACGCCGATAATACGCAAGGGGTTAGATAGAAGTGTACTTACATCCACATTTCGCTAGTAATGTTTAAATCTTTAAAGTAATAGGGGCGAGGCTATTGCCATCCTGACTCCTTGGCTGCTACTAAGAAATTCCTGATGAAAAACCCAATAACACTTTGCCTGACCCAGGAATCGAACCCAGAATCTCATACAACATATTAACGTCACCGTAAAATTGTCAAATACGTTATATTGTAATATCTCTAGCGATATTGTAAAATCTCGAAATATGGTCAAATGAACATACTGCTTACAAAAAAACGCATTATTTTTCGTGAAATGCATGCGATGGTAGTCAACTCACGCGGTGTGGGGGGAAGGCGGGTCCCCCCTCTTTCCCAGTGGTACAACTCTCATGAAAAGATATTGTACCATTCCTACCGATACATACCGAGAAATACCGATTATTATAACCTAACCTCGACGGGCCCCTTTTTCCGAGTGCAGGGTTTAAAGGAACCTAACTAACCCAACGGGGGGGGGGCTGCCCCAAGTCCCGATTATGGGGGCAGAGATACTTCCGTATGTTCAGTTGACAATAATTCGAGAGTTTACAATATCGCTAGAGAGAAACCGTTATATTGTAATATAACGTGTTTGACAATTTTACGGTGACATAAATACAAAACAGTGGCAATGAGCCGGCCATATTAGACTGAGAACCGATGATCGCAGGGGTAGACGTATTATTCGGAAAGTATAAGGTGGGAAACTCTCGACGATCTCTGCAGTGCAAATCTTAGCAGCTCGATGTGAGTTGCCCAGCATCGAGCTGTGTGGCGTGCAATTGGAGAGGTCTATGCCCAGCTATGGACGTAGGTTGATGATGATGATGACGTACAAAACAAAAGGACCTACGGTGGAAAATCATGGTGATTAGAAACACATGGAATATTCCTTTGAGACCGATAGTCAATTACATCAAACAAAACATCAAAGACAGGTTTGTTACAGACTAGAGTAAATAGCAGTTATTAGAGACGACGTTCAATCGTAAACGATCCTTACAGATCTAGCTGGGAATAGAATTTTCAAAGAGGTTTTGGCTCTGTTATCTGCTCATGCTTTAAATCGATGATTAGTACCATCAAGTAATCAAAACATATTAATATACTACAAGACAAGTAATAGAGCATTATAAGTTCGTAAGCGTAACACAAAGGTTTTACATGGTTTTACAACACTCCTGACGGATCATGAGATACAGTAAGTTCGGCGGCTATCAAAGTTAAATGAGGATTATCAGTCACTATTTCCTTCACTCTTAGCAATTTCCATGGATTTGTGAGTAGTGGATAAGTGAGTAAATCCAGCAGCAAACAAAGGTGAGCATAACTTACACAGCATAACATCACGCCTGTAACCCCAAAAGGTTAGGCAGAGGTGTTTCTAATAGTACACCCGCATTTCGGCAGTTATGTTGAAGTCTCATCTAGTAGGGGCGTCCCTATTGCCATCAACCAAACGTAAATCTATACTCTGTGGCTGTTACTGAGAAGCCACACACACGACGAGGCATTCAAGGTGAAGTTTAACGTTTTAAATACTCAACCGAAACTGACATTTCTTCGAAGTTTTGTTCCTGCATTTGATTGGCAAGTTTTGCAATTCTGTCTTGATTAGGCTCTTGACATATCATCTGACATTTCGGCTATTGAACTCGCATGACTGACGCTAACCGACACTGGTGTGGTCTTCGAATAATGCCGAGTAACCACAATGAAGGTCAACGTTCACTTACAACCCAGACAATGTTTACAAACTAAATAAAGGTTAGCTTGGAAACTTTGTCGAAATGTTTCATACTTATGTTTTCTCATGATTGTGCTAAAAATGAATTTTGAAACAGTTGTTTGAAATGAAGTTTTGCGTGACGGAAACTGTTTTATGATAAACTCAAGCTTGGACGGAGTAGAACCCGAAAATTGCTAGAAGCCTAAATGTTATTGTAACTTGACAATTAGTTAGAGATAAAATAAACTAAAAAACACGGAATGGCGAGTTTTCAATTACACGTGAAACACGAACTAGGTATCCCAAAAAAACATACCCAACCTTCACCTTTGCGGAAATTCAACCCATCTAGGAAAACTTAAAAATGTATTCAGTTTTTTGTTGCTTAATATACAATTTCAACTACGCTGTAATAAATATTCGAAACAACAGAAGTTATGGCATACATTTTATTTCAACTTTCCTTTCAGCCAGGGCCATCTTTGTATGAGAAGGGGGGCCTTGCAGTGAGCCAGTAGATAATACGCTGGTATTATAACTATTATTTGTTTTAAGGCGACTATCACTAGTAGACTAGCAGTTAGTACTGAGATAACTACTAGGCGTGTTGCACAATTTTGAACGGTCGTCGATCCGATCGGATTTTCAACATTGATCATTATTATCATATTTACAATCACGCAACAATCATGCTCCTTGAGCTTTCATATAAAAAGTGCTTAGATAAGTTATGCAGTTAATGTGTGTGATTTAGGTACGCCTGGAATGTGCCAATATTTTTGTTCAGGTGTGACACATTGCAAGCGTTGTTTGAACAGGCGTTAGAATTTTATTTGACTTTTTTGACGGACGTAGCGTGCTGTTATTGCGACGAACCACAGTGAGTGAGTATAATATTTGTGACGCTGTATTGTCAGGATTTTGGGATTTTTAAAGCTTTTAATACACTAAAATACTGTAGTGCTATAACCGAAATAGATACAGGTTCCAACTCGAGTTTGCTGGGCTACAATTAAAGTTTAATAAAATATAATTGAAAATATTGTACGAACTAAAAAAAAATTACTAAGGTAAATATAAATAAAGACCTACTGGGCCGCGGGGTCCAAGTGCACCCACCCTGTTCAAAGAAATTTCGGAAATCCTAGTTGACGCTTCCCGTGACCCAAGGGCTGGCTTTTCCCTTGGCCAGAGGCTAAGTTTTGCCATAGAACGTGGCAACGCTCCCATTCCTTAGGCACATTACCAGCTATCAGCGTTGAGGAGGACTTTTTCGCTGTTCTCATGTATGGCGCTCTGGACCAAAATTGCCGCGCCCCCGCGCCGCTTTGTATATTGTTTCGTTCCAGAGCGCCATACATTTTATCTACAACGGCCCGGGCGCGCTCCCTGTCCGCTTTGTATAACTTTTCCCGTATAGTTTGTTATTAATTCATTTATTTCAGTTTATTTATTCGTCTTTAAATTATAATGTATAGAGTTAGTACAGTACCTACTAATCGAATGGACTTACATTGTTTTTATTCTCAATGTGCAAGTCTGAAACGTTTTCCCGTCGCCATAAAAATGCTTAATGGTTGCAATGAACTAATAATGGCTGCTAACGACTCCGGATGTTATGTAGACGACAAATTACTGCTAACTTCATGACGGTCATATTATTCATTATTCATTTAACCCTTTACTTATTGAGGTTTTTATTAGCATAGATAAATACTGCGGGAAGTCAAGTCTTGCCAACGGCTTTGTTTTGAAAAAGAAATTTTCAGGCTTTTGAAATTCCTACGTTATTAAACAAATCTGTTTGACGAAACGCATTACCAAAGATGTACTTAAGATGTTTCAAGAATAGAATATTCTTTAATATTTACAACATAAAAGTAAAAATAATAAAAAAAAAACATTTCACATAGGGTGACGGTCTTGTCGCTAACAACGATATTTTCAAGACAACCGAGAAGTCTCTTTATTTTTAACTAGCACTGTGTCCGCGAAAATTCTGACATCTCGGGCAATTTGCATAATATCAATGCAACTATGTCACTCGGTAATGATCAAAAGAAAAAAATGAAATTAAAACACCCCGTGACCATGCGATGTTCCTCTTGCTGAACCCTCTAGTATATAGTTAGTAGGGCATCTTATGTATTGTAAGGGTTTTACTTCTATATATCAATTAGTTCAAAGGCTAAACTGGCTGTTTCAAGTAAAACCTTATTCATTCTCAGTGCTCCATAGACCTGTCACGAAATTTCTATCTGGAAACTCCGCTGTATTTAGGAATTACCGACGTACTTTCTAAGAAAACACGTGAGTACACTATACAAAGATAGATTATCTTTCTTTTGACATAAGCGATTACTCTGTGGTTAAATCTCAAATTAACTTAATTTCCAAAACAGAAGTCAGGAATAAAATCTGTGCTATTTATTTTATTACAACTTTTGTCAAAACCAGTTACAGTAACTAAAACAAGAACTAAAAGAGCTATTTTTATAAAAATAAATACAATTAAACTGGCTGTTTGATCTGTTTGTAGTGAAAAAAACACCAGCTTTTTACACAATGCAGACGATTTCATACGAAACTAAACCAAACGAAACTATATAAAACACGACACTAATTTTGACAGGAGTACGTAACTAAGGCTAATTTTTGTTTTTTAAAAAGGATTAGGATTCCGTGAAAAAAAACCGTAAAATTGTCAACAATATTCAATTCAAATAGTTAACACATTTTACGCGGACGAATATAAATTACTACTATAACTATAACTAGTTTAAAATATAAATTAAATAAAAAATATTTAATCTGGAAATGTAACCACCAAAAACCCGCTGATACATTTAAGTCTTTCTTTTATGCGGAATACACATGAGTCATAAAATAAGAAAGTAGATACCTACGTGAAAACTTGTTGTTCATAATATTTGGAGAAAGCATTAAATGGGACAGTAGGTAGCTCCACCTACATACTGTGTGGTAGAAATTCTTTGGAAACCGCAGCAGAAACCCGGTCACTACAATAGTTCACTTAGAAACTGAGAATTCTGTGGTAAAACTATGAATAACTAGTTCCATATTTATCCGTCTAAAAATTGTTTTTAATTAAAAAATCAGCAAATAAAAAAACCTAAAATTTTACAAAAAACAACTGTTTAATTAACACTAAATTAACTTTGTGATTAATTGAGTGTTAATTTAACAAAACAAATGCTCAATTAAATTTATTAAGGCGGTGGTGTTAAGTAATCTACTTTAACAGGAAAATCTTGAAGATACAAAATGCCGCGTGGTCTATTGTTAATAATATTTGTCTCAGAATTTCCTTGTTTATCTTACCTCGAAACACATCTAACATGTGTTGCATATTTGTTTTTTTATTGTGTATCTTCCGCAGGACATGATCTATTTATCAACTTTATTTGAGGAATCTTTTATATTGGACGGATCAAACAATCAAATTCAAGCATCAATTCTAATTGACTTGTATAATAACTGTCGCAAAATTCACACTGCAGTCAAGGGGTTAAGTATGAATTATCTCGCAGTGCAACCTTAGCAACCGCAACAAAAAAAAAACGAAAAGAATAAGTTAGTCTCCCACGGATGTAAATAACGGTGTTAGAAGAAGCCGCTATAAACTTGTGTGGAGATGGGTAGCATAGCACCGCAGACGGTTTCGTATAAACCACTCTTGCTATATCCACGGCCGCAGTCGTCGCCGACGCAGACAACCCTACACCGGCGTGCCGCCTGCTCGTCTTTCTAAACATTCGCATTTGTGATCGATTCGTGAATATGACATAACAAATAAAAATAATCCGATTTTATTACTATTTTGTGAAAGTGTTTACGTGCAATTAAAATTGGAATTTGGATTTTTTCGAGCTAAGGTGAGGATTTTAGATTTTATCGTGTGTTGTTATTTGTGTATGATCGGTATAAAGAGTCATTATATAACAAGGACGGTAAATGAGTTGTTTACTTACAAATGATACGTAATGTCAACAGATCAATGTCCGTTGATCAACAATGGATAATTTGTATTCTATTTACAAAGTTTTGATAAGCACACCTAATAACAGACAGTGAATGACGTCATGCCTAAAAAATGAATTTATTTTTTGCGAATGGTACAAAAACATAGTCAAACATGTATTGCAAAAAATGGAACCTCCTACCCTTTTGATGACAGAGCAAAAATGTGTAGCGCAACTGATTTAAGACGAGTGAACGGTCTAACAATCTAACTTTTTAACAAACTTTGTAGTGTTTTTTTAATAAAACTTCGAATTTAATGGTTATGTTCAAATTTAGAATTTGCTTTCACTTCATTGTAATCATTTTAATAAATGGATGTAAGTATCTAATATCGATAACTCGTACATAGATGGACTTAGCAATCGTTAAAAATAAACGAATGAATGACACAAGTTTATTAAACAGGTACCTACCAATCTTTAAAAAATATAAAACTAGATCTGAATTCGGCAAAGTACGAATAATAAAAACTTGGTAAATCCGACATATATAAACCAATTAAGAATAGGTACAGATTTGTGGCTAATTTAGGATTGTCTAATTAGGTACTATCAGATTATTATTGAACTCGTTTTCAAATTCTACATTATTTAATTAACTTGATCTTAGATGTTGTTTCCTTACTTTGAATCTAATGAGATTCTAGATCAATTTGTTTATGAGAATAATATCATCACTACCACTATTACTATATATTATAAAAAAAAGTCCACCACCGTGTTTGTCCGACTGTTCGAGATAAACTCAAAAATTACTACACCGATTTTCAAGCTGTTTTCACCAATGGATAGTAGTGCTCGAAGAAGGTTTTAATATATAATTTGAAAGCGGGTGAAGCCGCGGGCTTTTTTTATAAACCTTACAAATAAATTCAAAATAATGTGAAATTACCAACACCGCTGTTTTTTATGCTAAGCTTGTTCATCTTCATTTTTGTTGACTTCGGTAAGTGTCCCACGGTATACTACTACCTAAATAAATAACATAATATGTGTTAATCTAGGTTTTAAACTATTTGGGTGCTCAATTTTATCCAAATTGCTGTAGTAATTTTTGCGTGAAAGAGTAACCAACATTAATCCGCACAAATTTTTGCAAAAAAGCAGTCAGATTCCTTCTCAATTTAATTTATTTTATACCGTTTGTTTACTCGATTGAAGTTTTTTAAATCTTGAAAGTTCTCTGCTACTATTATTTTCCTACCTCAGACCTTGTTTTTATTTTAAAACTAAAAGCAGTTTATGTAGTATGTCTATGATGTATATTATATATGCCTATAAGACAATGATCTAAATATAATATGTATATTGTGATGACATATTGTAAGAATCCCTGGCAATTAACTATGACTAGGACTACTATGAAAATAGAACAAAGAAAAATAGACATTTTCAAAAAAACATACTTCCTTCCATAATTATAATATTATAAATTCTCAAAACGTGTGAACGGATTTGGATGAAATTTTGCACCCATGTAGTTTATAACCTGCATTAGTACATAGGATACTTTTATCCCAGTAGTGAAATCCCATGGGACAACATGGGGAAACAATAATCAAACTTCACGCGGGCGAAGCCGCTGGCAGTAAGCTAGCAAGAATTTAAAAATAAAATAAAATATGTTTGATTGGCGGCAAAATGGAAAAAATAAAACCACAGCTTTGTTCCTTTTTAAAGAACTTTTAAAGATTTTTTCATCTCTATATTAAGAATTAAAACTATTAATAATTAACAAAATTGTGTCTTGACAACCGTTTCCAGTCAATTAACCACCTGAGATGCCAAATAAACAACGAAGAAACTACAGAAATATACATTGTCTTTTTATACCACTTAAATCTGATAAACCACCATTTTTATTTTTTGTTATAAATAATCCTCTTTGTATAAAAACTACTTTTAAATGACGAAGGTTCCTGATCTTTGACAGGACTGACGATATTATTACCTTCTTGTTTTCCATTTATTAAATCTTTTATGCCAAGATAAAAGAGATTATAAATTAATTAAACATGTTGCATTTACGTCATTGCGGATTATTACGAATTTATTTATGGTTTTATTTAATTTAAAACAAGGGTAGAATCTCAAATGGTTAAATTTTCATGCCGAAAGCTGTAGATGCTTCTGCATGAGTTCTTCTACAACATCGAATACGTAGAGTACATCAAGTCACCACAAACTGACAAATTTCTCCAAATAATTTTAAAACATACAATGTTCACGGTAAGTTCAAAACTGAATGAGAAAAATTGTCAGATTGTGGTAACTTGTTGCGTTAACGACTGTACAAAATATGTTCTGAATACTATCATAAAATGCTTCAGTCGAAGTGACTCTTCTTGGAACTTCAAGGTTCAGCTGAAGACTTTTTCGACAAAATTTTATAGCTTAAAGTATCCGATTGCTCAAGCTAAGGTTTTTGCTACCTACATAAATAATACTACTTATAACGTACTGGCACTGGTGCTAATTGAACGTATGCTTAAGTAAATGTCATACCAAATACCAGACGCTGCAACTTATTTATTTCCATGAACACCTAACGATTTATGTGTAGAACATAAATCTAGTACCTGTCTTTGTGGCCGGCGGAGCATGCGTTTTTCATACATACGTAATACCAAAATATTATGAAAATCAAACATATTCTTAAGGTAGTATAAAGGGTGTAAAACACCTCTTCACGAAGCCGAAAGGCACTTGTTCTCGCCATCATTGCGATCATTTTTTTGTTCTACACCATACCTGGGAACCTTCTAGTTACGGAGATATGGGGGGTCAAAGTTCCAACTTTTTGACTAAACTTTTTTTAAATACGAGTTTTTTTTGGAAGATTTCGACTTATCACACCTCTACGACCCCCGTACTATTCAATCCATCCATCAGCACAACGTTTTAAGTGCGTTACATTGAGTTATACCACAAAATATAATTTATAACCTCAAAAAAAAAAGTTGTTTCCCAGCAATAATTTTTGCGTAAAGTTACTTAGTTTGATGTACAGAATGCTTGGTTGACGGCTTCGTGATGAGGTGGTTTACACCCTGTATATAAAGGGTGTAAAACACCTCTTCACGAAGCCGAAAGGCACTTTTTCTCCCCATCATTGCGATAATTTTTTTGTTCTACATCTCACCTGAGAACCTTCTAGTTACAGAGATATGGGGGGTCAAAGTTACAACATTTTGACAGGTTTTTTTTTAAAATACAAGTTTTTTTTGTAAGATTTTGACTTTTAACACCTCCATGGCCTCCGTACTATTCAATCCATCCATCAGCACAGTGTTTTAAGTGCGTTACATTGAGTTCTACCACAAAACGTGATTTATAACCTCAAAAAAAAAAGGTGTTTCCCAGCAATAATTTTTGCGTAAAGTTACTTAGTTTGATGTACAGAATGCTTGGTTAACGGCTTTGTGATGAGGTGGTACACCCTGCATATTCCGATTTTTTTTCCCCCTTTTCGGGTTTAGTATAAACAAAAAATAATGTTGTATATTTTGAAAGGACAATGATATAAAGACGACATAATATGAGGTATTTAATTTTTTATAGATAATTTATTTATCTCATAACTCTTGTTCATTCAAAATAATATGTATTTGGGAACCTATATCTACATCTACACTAATATTATAAAGAGGAAAACTTTGTTTGTTTGTTTGTTTGGTTGTAATGAATAGGCTTAAAAACTACTGGACTGTTTTTAAAAATTCTTCCACCATTCGAAAGCTACATTATCCACGAGTAACATAGGATATATTTTATCCCCGTACTCCCACGGGAACGGGAATTACGCGTGTGAAACCGCGTGACGTCCGCTAGTATTCTATAATCCAATCGAAATACTCGTAAATACACACTACCTTAAGAATATGTTTGATTTAGGTAGGTTCTAATTATTTTGGTATTACGTTTATTTATGAAAAACGCATGCTCCGCAGGCCTCTTAAAGGCTGACGCAGATTTGGATGGGTACCGTATTACAAAAACCCAACAGTAGGTATATCGCTTTCGTACATTTTCTGTAAACCATCGAAAACCACCGGATGACCACACCACACTTTCTTAAAAACGACTTCTATAAAAGCAGAAGGTTAAGTATTCTTATTCAAATACAGTTACTGCCCGCTTAGCTGCAAAGGCCAATCTTTTGTTACAAACAATAATGGTTTTAATACCTCACAATAAAAATGAGGCCGAAGAACATGATTTCCATCAGATTTCAAAATATAAATGATAGCATTCGGATCGTTTTATTGTTTTCACTATGGCTTATGGTATTAAAATGCAATAAAAACCTCATAAATATTTATCAGTGTGGCGCCAATAATATCAGATTTGGTTAAATCTATAGAAAAAAATGTATAACCGATCGCAAAAGCCAAAACAGTATTTCGTGATCAAGTCGTTAGGAAGTTGGGAAACCCAGAATATGTTGCAAATTATTATTTATCTATGGTGGGTCAAAAGTCCTCTCTATTATTTCAAAATTAACTGCGAATGATTACTTAATTATAATGTTATCAATGAATGAAGCACGATCCAAATGTCAAAAATTGAAATATGATTTCACGTCGAGGATATGAATATATATATGACTGAGACCATGGAGGACCTCAGTACAATGCTCTGACATCTGTAAAGCTTCTGAAAGAGGGCTTCTTAAAATGAACATGGCAGGACGAAGGTCATGTTGAAATGCTCATGTCACACCCACTCCTATCAAGATCGGAGGCTCTACACTGGAAGTTGTAGACGATTATGTGTCACCGACGTAGCCTGGAGAATTGCCAAACTTAAGAGGCAGTGGGCAGGGCACATTGCTCGCAGAACGGATAGCCGATGGGGCTGAAAAGTTCTGGAGTGGCGACCGCAAACCGGAAGACGTTGCCTTGGAAGACCTCCCACTAGGTGTGTTGCCACATTGACCTATGTGGACCAGCAGTGGACGTCTTTTGGCTGAAATGATGATGATGATGTGGATATGGTTCATAGCAAGGCACCGTGTTATAAACACTGTTTTATAAAAGCGTTACTAAGTTCTTTTACTATAGTATATTTTATAAGGAGGGACTAAACGAAGCCATTATATACCCGAGGTGGTTTGACTCCCAAGCTTGCGAGGGAGGCAATGAAAGCGATCGTATATTAGATTGGCGTTTAGTCTCGAGGAGCAAACTGTACTTTTCACTTCGAGTGCGAGAAAAATAGTCATTTAAAACCGAACAAATTTACACTCGACAAAAATTCTGAACCGAGCGGTCAGTTTTTTCTTCTATCAGTCACAGATTAACAATTTAAAACACAACACAAACTTTCAACTTTTTCGCAATGAAGATGATCCACACTCCACAGATAATTAGTATTTACCTACATTACTGCAGCGGCTAGCAACAGAGGCATTGCACATAAATTTTTCTCGCGTTGAAGAGTTCTTTAGTTTTTTTTTTCAATAAACCGCTTTCTATTTGCAAGCCAATTTGAAATTTCGTACTTTTAGAGCATGAGAAGTGAAAAAGTTTAAAATACTTACCTTTCAATTATGGTATAACTCTTTCAGAGACAATCACTATCAAATAAGGTCATATACCTTACCTTAGCCAGAACATGGTCATATTCGTACTTGGGACACAATGATCTACCATACATGGAAACAACTTTTCACCGTCACAAATGTTTTGTTTCCCATTTCCAGACTCAAACGAGTTTCCATGTATGTCTGCAGACTCAAGAAACATTCTTTAAAGTCGTACAGAAACACAAAACCAAGTTAATGTTTCAATTACCGTAAAAACAAGCAAAATATTACTAATGCATTCAAAACGCGGTACTGTTATCTACTTATACGGAATACATTCATAATGGTTACTTCTCTGTTATTGCAAGTGGTTTCGCCTAATTGCTATTCTAATATACTATTACCTTCAGGCATTATAATGTTGCTAGTAACGGCACTACGACCTTCATTTTGAATGCTTGGTGAAATGGGATCCTCAAAGTAGGCTTTTGAGACATAATATGTAAATACGAAGAAATGTTTCGCAAATAATTGCGAATTTCTGACCTACGTGGGAAGATGTCACGTAGTAACATAGAAGTATCATGATGATAAACCGCCCACGGCTATAATTAACATTTAGCTTGGTCTGATTTCACGCGACAATATTATTGGCACCTAAACGAAATTTTGCAGGAACTACGCGCTATCAATTATGAACATGGTCTTCTTATAACCAAAAATAAAGACCTCCCAAAATAAGATATTGGTAACATATTAAACTTGCAATTAATTAAGACCCAAAGATGAATCGGTCATGTGGTTCAAAACGGGGAGAGAAAAGGCAAGATTGCTATATACGCCTTTCAATTAAAATCAGGGCTAAGTGCAACTAAGGCTGTTCGCTTCTACATCCTTAATAGGACATCCGTCAAGTGTCGTTTGAAGTGTAAATAAATTGCAGTTTGCTTATGCATCTTGAGTAAGGTGGCTGACCAGTTCTACTCGAAGTATGAATAAATCATCTTAGGAAGGTACTACATTAGTAATGCGAAAGTTTGGCTACATGGATGGATGTTTGTTACTCAATCCCTTCAGAACGATTGGAAAGTCTGGATGGAATTTGGCACAGAGACAGATTATAGTCTGAAATAGCACATAGGCGCGTTTTTTCCCCACACATGCACGTTTAAATTTCCGAAAACGAATTTTTTTTGGATGGGAAATCAAAAAGTTAAGGAGTCGTTTCTCTCTGTCTGTGTATGACGCTCTGGGCGGAGCGGGGGGAGTGTCAGACTTTTATTGACTAAATCCCATCCATATTCCTTCCTCGTCCTTTTTGTTTCGAAGCCACGGTAGGTACCTATCTCTTTCGAACAGTCCCGCAGCCCCAGCAGGCATACGCGAACGAAGTTGCGGGCAACAGCTTCATATACCTAGGTCCTCTTTTGACCACAAACGTTTCATCAACAAAAGTTCTACGAAACATGGGTAACTCAATAACCATGAAATCTCATATTGTGTGGTTATTTAGTAACCTACGGTTACGTGTACAGGAACTCGGCTGGCAGTCAAGTACACAAAAGTCATGAATGCACAATAAATTGGTAGGTACTTTACTTCACTGTGGGACGGAATCACGATGCGCTATCAGTCAATGATCGAGAGATCAATTATGGTTATTACTAAATCGTGATTAGTTAACATCCTTAAGTTTATAATTCCTTATCTTTATTTTTTAATTCTGTATTATTGGGTACGGTAAACAGTGCATAATAAATAGAATAAGTTCTTGAATAACATTACTACTGGGTTTTTTTTTTTAGGATGGTAAATCATCAAATGACTTCTCCCACTCTGGGCGGAGCGGGAGGGAGTGTCAGACTCTTACTGACTAAAACCCATCCATGTTCCTTCCTCGCCCTTTATGTTCCGGGGCCGCGGTATCTCTTTCGAACAGGCCCGCAACCCCGGCAGGCTTCGACCCTTGCGGGCCCCTCCCAAATGTGTTTTATCTTAAGGTTGATAATGATAAAAACACAGGCAGTTTAAAGTATGAATTTAGGACGGACTGTATTTTTCCATTGATATACCTACTCGGATATTTCTTTAGATCAAAATTGTTTTAAAAAATGTTTTGAATAACACGTGATTTTTTGTCTGTTCTATTTTTTCAAAACTTTGCTCGTTTATCCAAACAAAACTCCGGTGCCGATTAGTCAGATTTGAAACAAAAAAAAACATACAAGTAGGTTATTATCATATTAGTCAGTTAAATAACATTTGTCTCTATTCCTAAAAAAAACATGTTTCAAAACCGGTTTCCATGTTTGATACGTTCGATAATAAAATGGTTAATTTTGTCGACAAATACGTCAACCTAATTAAATGGTTCGGATGCTATAAAACGGTGAATGGGCGTCTTCTATAGTGGAAACTTACGCGTAGGCAATACAGAATTTACATACACGTGTGCGTTTTACTGTGTACTTAGATTGTAGTGTGTATACTGTACAGTGCTGTCAGACAGTGTGTCAGACATAACAAATATGTATTTTACTGTGAAAACATGCTTATTTATAGGTACTTAACGCTCAAAAAAGAAAGTTCAGCCTATCGTTAATATTTATGTTTCTATGCTATTCTGACAAATATCACCAACATTAATCAGCTATGATTAAATGAAATGAATTGACAGAAATAATTTGTCTTGATTTGTACTCAGAAGTGACAACGTTATTTATAACTTTTATCCGAAAAAATTACCTACTTCCAATAAGCCTGTTCATTTCCTTTCAGTTTGATAAAAATCTGTTCCGATAAAAACGCGTTCAATCATTTTTATTCCGTGAATCAATTTTAAGGGACATTTTTTTATAATTTTGGACTCATTTTTCAGCTCATTGGTTGCTCTCAATTGACTTAAAATATTACCTACCTTTAAACAGCGAGACTAGGTCTGGACCCACTATGGCAAATTCGCATAAGTATAGAATTTTTGCTTCAGAGTTTTTTTTTATTTTTAAAAACATACTGTCTTATTTTTTAACCCAAGTTTAAAGTGCCAAAGTATTTTAATCATCGAAGTTTATGATTACCAATAAATAATAAAAAAACTACTGAAATATGTAATGCAAAAAAATCACGATAAAGTATAAAAATTGCCAAATCTCCAAAATTATTAAACTTTGGCTAGGGAAAGTACGGTTCAGTACATTCACCCTATACATAATTATATTGATAGTTTCTTCTGTGTTTTTTTTGTTTTTTTTTTCAATAACTTCTAGTACGTCGGGGGAAAAAATGGATCTGATCAAAACAGTGCTTCTTAAAATAGTTAGTGTCATTTTTTTGGAAGTTGTTATTTAATACATTCTATTTTTAGGTACTTAAATACTTACCTTGATTGAGATATGCGACATTGACACCGAGTTTCGATGAATCATGATTTTATCCGAGGTAACGATTAGAGTGCACCACAGTGCATGCTAAAATTATGATTGCACGAGTTAATTATCTCGTGCAGGCAAGCTAAAAATAAAATTAGAATTTAAATAAGTAAACATTATGACTGCTTCCTGGTTCAAACTTAATTAAGTTTAATATTAGACTCTGACATTAGGAAAAAAGAAGGTAAATGTTTCATACCAAGTAGCTCTTATTTATTGATATTACAAATGTGAAAACCTCTTGAGAACTTGTTCAAAAGGTTGCCATTGCAGTCATGAATAAATGCATTTTAATACAGGATTTACAAGACTCAAGAACGTGGATGTTTTTCTGATTTGTTTGTCTTGAACCAAAACAATGCTAATCAGATTTCCAAGGTGCCTTTTTACGTAAGAAGGTAATTAAACAAGTTAGGAAAAAGATATGACATTGTTTTGCACTTGTGCCGGAATCAAGGACGGTTGAGGTAAATTTACAAGTGCATGCAACCTCCTTTGAATATTTACATTTGCAGCCTTTTAGTTATTAACCCGAAGTTACAAGACAAGCCTGACTAAGACTTCCTTAATAATGAGATAAGAACCGGATATTCAAAACAGATAATCATCACAATACTTAATTCATTTTGGTTCCTAAAACACACATCCTCTATAATCAACATTTATGGAGGCGTCGATACAATTAACATCTTTATGTTATTTGCTCAAGCTCAACCGGAAAATCTACAAAGATGACGTAATTCGCAAAACAAATCGATTATTATCTTGAAAACTACTTTGTAACAATTACGTTTAGATAATTTGCACGTAAAAACAATAATAAACTGTGCCTCTTTGTTTGTGGTGACGTCATCTCGATTAGCATACGAGTCATGCACTGTGCATTGATCCCTAATGGGTTTTACACACCAAAGCTACCGATACAGCCCAGCGGCCTTATAAGTATGAAAAGATCGGCAACATGTTCCGATTCAGTTTGTCTCTGTCCTCCCCCAGCGACGCGCGACGCCCCAAGCTGAGGCTCGTGCTTCACAGGGGGTGCCCTTTATCGTGCATTCGCTTAGTTTTTTAATCTTTTCCTCCGGCTGGAGGCCTTTCACTTAGGGCACCCTTTTTTTCATTTTTTTTTAGGATGGGAAATCATCAAATGACTTCTCCTACTCTGGGCGGAGAGCGGGAGGAAGTGTCAGACTTTTACTGACTAAAACCCATCTATGTTCCTTCCTCGCCCCTTTTTTTTTACTTAGGGCACCCTCAGAATACTCCGGTGAAGCAGAATACAGCCTCCTAGCTTGACCCGCGACTTTTGCGAGATGCAATTTATAAAAAAAACACGACATGGGTACGATCTCTGACAGTCGTTACAGGTGGCCTAAAACATCTGACAACCAGCCTTACCAAGGGGTATCGTATTACCCAGTCTAACTGGGTTGTGGAGGTCAGATGGGAGACGCTCCATGTGAAATACTGGTAATAGGCTGCATCCGGGGCGGTTAGACTGGAAGTCGACCTCATTAAAGCTGGGCAACGCGTACGAGCTCAGTTGCCAGGCAACACTCAAGCTAAAAAAATACTTGATATGAGAAATGAAATTGTTATTTTAGAGTAATAAAAGTTTATCTCATGCCGTCGACAAAGCTTTTCTAGTTGCACTTGCAATGATTAGAAGTCGTCAGGACACTTTCGCGGGTTGGGGCTCTGGTTTGTAGAGCCCCTTAAGCATTATTATACATGTCGCCGCAGGAGTCTCAGATTTAATCTAATTAATAACACTAGTAAACGATTCCATGATAATATTGATGAACCTGCCATCTCTGCTTTGGCAGTTGGCATTAACAATTATTTACAAAAATCATTATTCGATTGACAGAAGGGTTAAGCGCCATCTATTGGAGATGGCAGGTTCATCAATATTATCATGGAATAGTTTACTAGTGTTATTAATTAGATTAAATCTGAGACTCCTGCGGCGACATACATAATACTGCAGAACCACTCCAGTACTTTAAAAGCACAGTAATTATTTGTTGGAAAACAATTCACCGTATCGGACTATACGTTTCGATTGTATTGTATTGCGTCTTCATTTTCACACGCAATTTAGAACAGCGACTTGAACTATGATTTGGCGTGCGAAATCGAAACATGGTGTAATTGTTTTTCTTTACATTCCGTACAAGATGTCTTAACATGGTTTTAAACCTGACGGTATTAATACTGGATTAGTATGAACTTTAAAACTGTTGGTTTTCTTAGTAAATAAGAGACCTACCGCAGAATTACCATTAACCGAAAAAAAATGCATTAAACAGGGCGCTGATTCTTAATTTAATTAATAAAACTTCTGCCTACAGGCAACACTTGGGATTTCCAAGCAATAAATCTAATGCTTTCAATCAACTTAATCGCAAACAATTTGTACCAATTAAAATGATTTAAATAATTTTATTTAGTGCGTCTCACATATTAAGTCTAGCGTACCGCTTATACATTCTTTATGACTGTTTTTCGCTCTTGACGTCTCTAAATGACATTGAAATGAAAACTGTCAGATTTGAACTGACGTTTGAAGATACTTCCTACTTAAAGTGAAAGCGTCAAAACTAGATTTCGCGGGCACCCCCGCGAAATCTAGTTTTCTTACGTTTTTTACACTTTGCAGGCCAGTGGTAGGTTGTATGTTGAAAACATTGTTCGCGACTGTAAGGTCCATGTTCACCAAAAAGATGACAGTCTGATTATCTAAAACAGCTGTTTAAAAAGCATTTTTGTATGGGAACATGTCACAGTGACAGCTGTTTTTAGATAATCAGACGGTTATCTTTTCGGTGAACTTGGACCTAAGACGTATGAAGTAACAGAATTATAATCATCAAAATCATCAAAACAACCCTCCAAGTTCATAAAGGTCGTGGGACGATTTTTTCAAGGTAAAAGTCGTTCCTCGACCTTTGTCATCTAAATACTATCTAGCACTGGCCAGAAAAGTGCAAAAAACGTAAGAAAAGTTGTATTTCGCGGGTTATCCTAGCGCTTTCACCTTCTAGTGAGTAAGACTCTAGTACTTAGAGCCTTGTCACACTAGCGAGTGGTATGTTTCATTCATTTTTTTTTTCTTCGCCGCGCACAAGTTGCAAACTCGCGGCGAGCTCGCTAGTTCGCAACTTGCTCCTAACTCGCTAGTGTGATAAGGCCAAGTTAATGTAAATCAACCATGACCCCTGCAGGATTAAAAATAAGAGTATCTAGGTACAGAGATCCGACCCAAAGTACCTGTATCATTTGAACTAAGAAAATTCAAAAGTATATCAAAAAACCTTTGATAAAAGACCGAAGGATACACTTTTTGAACAGAAAAAGTTGCACTTAGTATTACTCTCCAGAAACGTTAGAGCGCTTCCTCACTTAACTTACAATAAGCAAGTTTTTTTTTACATAATATTCTAAATTATTAAAAGAGACAAGACGGCAATCTTCTGATGTCTCAAGGGAGATAGTCTTGCTGTTATTTCTTTTAAAAAACGTCTGAAGAACTTATAAACTAAATATATAGTACTATGGTGAGCTTCAGAGTTCGCGGAAAACTAATCCCTGAGGGTACAAGAGAAGGCTTCCATGTTTCTTGAAGTTACAGACGGCAAAACAAATTGCGTTTCAAGTTTGACACAGTTTTACATTAAGGAGACTTCGTTTGCAGGCATCATTAACAAGTGTGATAATCGTATACATTATTTCTGATTGGTTTGTTGACTGTACGAGTTTTACACCAAAGAATGGGACGTTAATTTGTTTAGGTTACTAATTTAACTATCGATACCAAATTCCTACTACAGAGTGTCCAATATGAGTTATCTTTATTAAATGAATGTATAAAATGTATGTTTGCTACTGAATAAATAAATAAATAAATAAAATAAATAATAAATCAAACGTGACTGATTTGTATGATAATTACGAGTATATTTGCCAAAGATAGGTTGAGATCAATGTTCGAGGCTAGCCTACGAAGATAATTATGTATGTAGATATTACTAAAGTTCTGTAGTTTCAATGCATAAGGAAGTTGGAACCCAAAAACTTTTTGAACAATTTCGGTGACGACTTCAAAAGCTATTCAATTGTAAACTACGGAATTGATTGGTCTTTCCAAATCTTTCCATTTGAGAATAATTTTCAGAAATGTTTAATGTCCTATAGATAAGGAGAAATAAAATTACATTAACCGTGATGCTCGAAATCTTTAGAATCTTAGTAAAACTAAGTAAGTTAGCTAGCTAAGTAAGTTAGCTTGAGTATTTAACTCACCGACAACTGCCTTTAACTTCAAAGTTATGGCTGACTGAAGGTAAACGTGTAGTAGTAATTGTTCGTGGTGCGAAGCGAATCGTTAGTTAGGTATAATTACTACCTCATACATATTATTTTAATGATAATATTCGCAATGTTTATTTTGCAGTCAAGTACATAGGTGAGATACGTGAGTTTCATGAACATTTGAATGAACTTTTGAACGACATTTAACTAATTATTAAAATATAAGACCTCTCTCCGTGCGTCGGAAAGCACGTCTTTGACCGTTGTTACTAGGTATGTCTCGATACGCCTTTTTGCCGATACGATACCGATACGGATACTCTAATAAAAATATCGGCGATACTGATACCGATACCGATACGCTTATTGAATTTCGATTTTTATTTATAAAACAAAGTAACAAACAAAAAAGAGGCGGTTTGGCAAGTCTGTTTGAATAAGACCTGGGGTGGAAAATGGTCTCTCTGATGCTACAGAACTCATTTGGAAACTGGCCTCGTTTGCAACGAAATAGATCGGCCAGCACGCGCGTTAACATTACATTTTTAAAGCGCGAAATTTTAAAAGTATCGTTGAATCTGCCATAAAATATCGCCGATACCGATATATCGGCAAAACCCGAAGTATCGTCGATATATCGGTATCGGCATCGGTATCGGATGCATCCTTAGTTGTTACAATTAGTGGTGGCCCGTAAGTCTGACTACCAGTCTTACAAAGGGGTACCGTATAACCCATTACTAAGAGCGATGTGGAGGTCAGATAGGCTCCACGTAAATTCAGCTGCAATCGGTTAGACTGAAAGCCGACTCCAACATAGTAGGGAAAAGACTAGATAGATGATGATGAATTTAATATCTATGTATCATCTTATATTAAACTAGCTGACCCACGCAACTTCGTCTGCGTCACATTAGAGAGAAAAACGGAAGGAAAAAATATCCCCGTTTTGGCAACATTTTTCATTCCTGCTCCGCTCCTAATAGTCGTAGTGTGATGTTATATAGCCTATAGCCTTCCTCGATAAATGGACTATCCAACACAAAAAGATTTTTTCAATTCGAACAATTCGTGGTTCCTGAGATTAGCGCGTTCAACCAAACAAACAAACTCTTCTGCTTTATAATATTAGTATAGATATAGATCTGCACTATGATTCACAAAATTTTGGCACTCTGAATGGGAACCTCGTGCCCTCAAACACTTTACAATTTATTACGACAAGGTTCAAGAGATCAACCAGCTGTCAATAAGATATACACAAATCTTGAACGTTCCTACAAAAAAAACTTTTTTACAAAAAATAAAACCGACTTCAGAGAAAACAAAAAAGTGAAAAATAACTTCAGAAAAAACGCTTCAGAAGTCGGTGACCTTTTTTTGATTGATTTAGTTTTTTTGTTACCGACTTCTGAAGCGTTTTTTCTGAAGTTATTTTTCACTTTTTTGTTTTCTCTGAAGTCGGTTTTATTTTTTGTAAAAAGTTTTTATTTTTCACTTTTTAGTGGTTCACATGTGCTTACCCCTTCACAGCGTACCGGCGTGATTTTAGGTTATGAACTGGTGTAAACAATAGACAGATATGAGATTTCGGCAATCCCAGTACATTTGCTATCATTTATTGAGGAGTTCCGTTGCATATCTCCAAAGTTCTTCATCAGATCTTCATCAAATTGAATTGGGATCACTTCGAGAAAGTACAATTCCTAAAACTACCCAAACCGCTTCTAGTGTGCCTATAAAATGTGAAGAATTCTCTCAATTTCTCCAGAATCCCATCATCAGCTACTGATTTGATGATTATAAGACCACACAGGAAGCACCAGCTTTCAAATAAAATAAGAACGATCAAAATCGGTTGACCCAGTAGAAAGTACTGAGGTAACAAATATTTTCGAAATTGGGTGTATTTTACACATGTGCGTACCCCCTCAGAGCATACAGGCGTGATGTTACGTCATAATATAGTATAAACAATGAACCTACAAGCGATGACAGCAATCACTGCAGATTTGCTGTGTATTTTTGAAGAGTTCCGTTGTATATCTCCGAAGATCAGCATCAGGTCTTCAGCAAACTAAAATGGGACCAAACGGGAAGCACCAGCTTTCAAACAAAAAAAGAACCATCCAAATCGGTTCACCCAGTCGAGAGTACTGAGGTAACAAACACAAAAAAAAAAAAAAAAAAAAAAAAAAAATACAGACGAATTGATAACCTCCTCTTTTTGGAAGTCGGTTGAAAAGAAAACGATACCAAGTCACGAATACAACCAGTCACGCGCCTGCATTTAGCTAATGTTTAACACCACTTAATGCATATAATATGCATTAATTGCCTCCTCCCAGTCATATCTTATGGCTAGTTAGAAGTTATAACATCAAAATTAATGAGTGCCTGCTGTATAAATAATGCTAATATTTCAAGCTTGCCAAGGTCGATATTGCTGTGATCATTGATTCATCGGTTAGGGACGTGCAGTATGAAAAAGGCAAGAGGTGTTCAATCATGTACATACATAATGTATTACTTATGACTCTTCATAATGTAGTCGTTAGCAGATGAGATATTACTATTAGCTATTGATTCTAGCACAGATATAGAATAATTAAAAAGATTTTTGTATCATTCATTAAAATAACAGTAAGTATGAACTTTTTGTTGCCATTATTTTGTTTCAAGGTTTAGTTATGATCCCTCATTTATAGCTTCCGGTCTTCGTGATAGATATTCGGTGTTTCATGCTCTCTGCTCTTTAAGTTCATTAAAATACTCTTCATGTGTCGATTAATACCTACCCGTCCTTGCGTTTGTAATTTTATGTATGTATTTTATGTATGTCAACAAAAAAATATTTTTGAAAAAAATACTTTACACATTCACACACAAAGTTCAGTTTGCGCTACAATTACAGAAAATTATATTGTTTATTAGAAAGTCTAATTTATTACTGTATTAAGCGCCAATTACAATAATTACAAGGATTTGATAATTATATCTGTCATACTTCTGTCATCCATCAATCAACAGCAGCTCCGCTACGACATCATGATATTTTTTCACAGAAGATACATTGATGCTATTTTAGAACCAGAAAACATCTAACCCTTGGCCTATTAAGGGGCCGGCGGAGCATGCGTATTTCATACAAATACGCATGCTCCGATATGTAATACCAAAATTATTTGTAAATAAAACATATTCTTAAGGTAGTGTGTATTTATTTCGATTGGATTACAAAATATCTATGTTCCCAAATATATTTTTTGAGAGGACAATGATACAAAGACGAGACATGAGGAATTTAAAATTTCCATAGAAAACTTATTTTTTTTATAACTCTTGTTAAAATTAGTGTCCAATCAAAATATATATTTGGGAACCTAGATATTCTGTAATTCAATCGAAATAAATACACACTATTTTAGGAATATGTTTAATTTACAAATAATTTTGGTATTACGTTTGTATGAAATACGCATGCTCCGCAGGCGTCTTAATACTCTAACATGCCGTTACCACACTATGCCCTTTTGCCTCCAAAATGTGAAGAGAATATAAAGCAGTAGGCATCAAGGCTGTCGCTTTAACCGCGTGTGGTTGTAATGTGCTGAATTTAACGAAGCACTTGTGAGAAAATGATGACATATTAATAAGCATAGCTCTTGAATTCCGCAATGGCGTTTATTACGTAGATATATTCATAGCTCCTAGAATTTAAGGTGTGTATGGAATTTATACAATTTGAGGAAGTATTTGGAGTATTGGAGTTTTAAGCCAGTTGGATAACACTTATTCGGACCGCTAGCTTAGAATATGAAGTTTCATTTTATGTGAAATTATTTGTAATTGATTTGAAGAGGCTACAATTAACAACAACAACCACAACCAAGCTAGGGCAACCTATCTTGTGTTGATATATCCCCTTGTTTATAAAGAAAAACGAAGGAAAAGAGGATTAGTTATCTATACTCTATACTAATATTATAAAGCAGAAGAGTTTGTTTGTTTGTTTGGTTGAACGCGCTAATCTCAGGAACTACCGGCTCGAATTGAATAATTCTTTTTGTGTTGGATAGTCCATTTATCGAGGAAGGCTTTAGGCTATATAACATCGCGCTACAATTATTAGGACCCGAGCAGGAACGAAAAATGTTGCAAAAACGGGGTTTTTCGTCTTCTCTCTATGTGACGCAGGCGACGTTGCGTGGGTCAGCTAGTCTGAGATAAAAGCTGATGGAAAAAACTAAAAGATAAAAAAGCTTTTGTTTAGGTTTTCCCAAAATTAATTGGTCTAAAATTGTGAGCCAATCATGAAATTAATTAAAAATAAGCAAAATTGTCTCTTTGCAATTTATAGGCAAATGCACAAACACAAAAAAAAACTTTGACGTTTTCGCAGGCTACCCTTGCGCTGTCACAAATTCAAATTTTCTTACGCCTTTTGCAATTAGCAGACCAGTCCCAGGAATGATTTTTTCAAGGTCTAAGTCGTTCCTCGACCTTTGTGATCTTGGGAGGGTTGTGCTGATGATTTTGATTATTAAATTCTGTAAATATAAACGTCTTACATTGGCGAACGATATTTTCATCAATACGCAACCTAGCCCTGGTCTGCAAATTGTAAAAACAACGTGTGAAAATTTGAATTTCGCGGGCTAAACTGGAGCATCAGCCTTAATACTGCAAATCCAATTATGCACATCTGCAAGTTTCATAATAATTACTAATTTTACAAAAATAATACAGCACATACGTAGACAACTACGTGATTTAAAATATGGGGTCAGCCTTATAATGCGATATAGAGTTACTTTAGTAACATATCTTACTACATTTAAATTGCAAAGAAAAAAGAAATAGTCGAGACTACTTAATACGAGATTTCAATGTTTACGATAAAAAATAATATCCGTTTCGCTTAGTTTCCTCTGAAAACCCGGAAATTCATTCTCCAGCGGATAACGATGTAACTGAAATATTCCAATTAATTTAATCTTGCTTAGCTACAAAAATCACATGAGATGCGAACAAACTGACGGAAACCTTCACGTTAATTAAGTGATTTATCATTCGTTTTTTTTTTGTGATAATAGACTAAAGCAAATGTCATACTTACTTATAATCTTAGTTGGAACAGAGAGTTAAAGAATTTATGGAAGTAATGCTTATGGTGTTTCTCACGATTCCTAAACTCAAATTCATTTCTTGTAATCTAAACGCGATCCTAATATCTCATCCGCGTTCCAGAACTGTCACTGTCAACATTTCATAGGAATAATGACAGCAGACAGCACTTCATTGGTGAAATTCGCCGTTTGTGGGTAATGATAAGGCTTTTTAAGACGAGGCAAAACTCTATGAAATTGTACTCTTAGCGGGTTGGGTACGAAATTATCATCTATCTCTTTGGCTCACGATTTCCATGACTTTTGCGTTACTCTGCCATTATGTATGTAAGGTACTCCATAAATACATGGGATTACGTAACAATGAGTCACGAATACGCCCATGATTGTCGTGCCAAAGCTATTTAGTTCGATCGTATTCAAATCAATGACCGCAGTTTTTGTACCAAATTCTTATAAGGAACAATTTAATGGTTCGATGTCAATACACAATGGGCCATGCTGGTTTTGAATGGGACATACTTAGCGACGATCTTTTTTTGAATAAATTTTCTGTTCCAATTTGGAATTGGAAGAGGAACATGAAATAATTAATGTATACTAATATTATAAAGCAGAAGAGTTTGTTTGTTTGTTTGGTTGATCGCGCGAATCTCAGGAACTACGGGTTCAAATCGAAAAATTATTTTGTGTTAGATAGTCCATTTATCGAGGAAGGCTTTAGGCTATATAACATCATGCTACAACCATTAGGGGCGGAGCAGGAATGAAAAATGTTGCAAAAACGGGGATTTTTTTCCCTTTCCTTTTTCTCTCTTATGTGACGCAGACGAAGTTGCGTGGGTCAGCTAGTATTAAAAATAAATTCAGCATTCCTCGTTTGTCATACGATTTTATGATTTATTCTGTTCGCAATAAAGATCAAAATTTAGTACATGTTACAGGATTTATCGCAATTTCAATAGCAATGAGGACCGTGTTACGTAGAGAACGTATTTGTATTGCCGGATATTGACAACTCAATAATTATTACGCGTCGGATGAGCGTTTCTGAAATTGAATTTTGTACACCTACATATCATAAAATGGAGCAGCATTCGTACCAGGATAAACCACAATATTTGAATAATTTTCGCTTGTTCGCGATTTCACAGGTACCTACACAAGAAACCTTCACTGTAGTTTATTAGTAGGCTTTTAAGTAAAACTGCATAACCATTCTATCAGTTATAACGAAGATGAGAAAAAAAATGAATTGGACTGACACTAGCTACCTAAAGTTATAAGAAATGCTATGAAAACCATTTTTACTTGTCTGCGTTCTTTAGTAATTAATTAACCAGTGATTTCTGTTATAGTTTTACACTTACACAATTAACCTAAAGCGATTCCAATAGATACTAGGAACATGCCATCTTATTAACTTACTATACAACTTCCATCGAATATTCATGCCGTTTTCCTTTATATAGTTTGAGTGAATCAGTTTTTTCTAAGAAAGCGTGCTCCACCCTAAGCCACTTTATCACAAACGATGCTTGCGTTTTAGAATTAAGAAAAAAAAGAAACGTTTTTAGAGCAGTGGTGATGAATTTTGATACTTGTAACATTGCTTGTAACCTCCTATTCATACCAAAATATTAAACCATACACCTGAAGTCGTCTAAGTAATTCGTGTTTAATTTGTTTTTGATGGCATAAACTTCGTAACACACCGCGAAATAATCGCGTAACCTTAACAAACGACATTTAAGTTTTAATAAGTCCTTTCAACACGGAATTTGAACAGTTAGCAGCATAAATCTGTGAATATTTCGAAATTTTGAATGCAATTAACATATATTATTTTTAAATAATAAGGAAATATGGCTACAATAACACGGTAATTAATCAAAAGAATAACCTTTAAACGACATAAGTTACAAAAGTTTTTTTTCATTAAGATTTTCATTTATTTTTTTTTCTTTGAAAGAACAAAAATTATCTATATATAGGTATTTGTCTCTAAACTAAATACTTACCCGCACCTAAATACTATGGAACGACGCGGCGACGTTACGTTCAGGCGTGTCTCGTTTTTTTTTGTTTTTTTAAACTAGGAACACTTTATCTTACGTCAGTAAACCACGCCAATCGTTCTTACTGCACCGAAATAAGAGCGTTGTCTTTGTCAAAACACTGATGGGTGCGTGATTCTAAGTTTGAAATTTGTATTTTTTTTTTTTAAAGAACGTAATTATTATTATATCGCTTTTCTAAACTGTTAATAACCGCCGCTCGGGCCGATCTCTAGGTTAAGCCGTGCTTGCCTATTTGGTCTGTGGATGGGTGACCACACTCATGCCGAGTTTCCTCCGTGCCTCGGAAAGCACGTTAAGCTGTTGGTCCCGGCTGTTATTTGTCCATCTTTGGCATTCGTTACAGGTAGTCAGTGGACAAAAAGTCTGACAACTAGTCCACCAAGTGGTATCGTTTTACCCAGCTTTAACTGGGTTGTGGAGGTCAGATAGGCAGTCCATGTTAAATACTGGTATTCAGCTGCATCCTGTTAGACTGGATTCCGACCTCAACATAGTTAGTAAAAGGCTAGGCCGATAATGGTGTTATAAGTATGACTACACCAACCAATTCCTTGATGTTAATTCCAGAGACTATGGCATGTTGACATATCGTTAGATAATACACAGTATACATGTACATTTAAGTATATTGGTTAGTACGTTACGTCACAAGGAGGTACTAGAGCCAACGATCCTCATACATTAAAATTCGCTTTAAGACACTCGTTATTTCTAAAACTGGCTAAAACATGAGTATCCTACTAAGTTTTATGGCTTTTAGGTCGTTATTCTTGTACGTGTTGAACCTCATTTTCGCTGAGACAAAAAATCATGAATAAAAACAAGTTATCATTAAGAATTTAGAATGATTGGTCGTTGAATGAAGAATGAACGTAAATATTATCGTGAATTTTTATGATAAGTAAGTACTATGTTGGTGGCTTCATATGTTGTAGCTCTTATGTTTATGTGATTCTCAAGTCTATATACGCGAAGTGGTCATCATTATTTGTCATGAGAAAGTACACCCGATGAAGGAATATTGTTAATAGAATTTATTAGAATAAATTGTGTTTTTGTAAATAGGTTAGGTACTGTATAGGATTATGTTTAACACGACTTATCTTCTTCTTATCACTATAGCAGTTTCAACTCTTTTCAATTAAACTGGTTCAGCTTTGTCTTCTTCAGTTAAATGTTACGTTTGTTTTTATACGATGGTTAGTAAAAAATGTCAGTGCAGAAAGTTGAAGACCTTTTTTTTCCAAATAACGTGCCCACGTCGCACATAGGGGTATTTTAATTATCTAGGCGGCCAAAAGTCAAAATAACAAAGTTTAAGGATTGCTAATTCATTGACTACCTGAGGTAGGGGACATTCCAACAAACAATAGAACGCCACCCCCACTCTTCTTCCGTTTCGCGTTACCTGGTAAATTCAGTCGAAAGTTGATCATTGAACCTTGTGTACGTGTCTCTTGTCGGCTACTTGCAAAAGCGTTAACTTTGTGTGTTAAACGGAAGTTTTCTGTGTTTACCTGGTGCAAAATAGCAATGGATTCGGAAACTACAGGTATGTGACAATCCAAATGTAATTTATTTGTTAAAATTTGTTTTATTTTAATATACTTTTAGTGGTCGAGAAATAACGTCTGAAATAAATATATTTTTTTAAGAAATTTATGTTTCGGAAGCTATTTGTTATAGTATCGGGATAGATCCGGCAACTTTTGTAATTTATATGAAAAATATAGACCCTTAAGTAACGAATACTAAATAAATTAGCCGCGGAATAGCGCGGATGCGCAAAAACGTAGAACATTGAATTTCACGGTCAAATTAAGCTAAATTTGTGAAAAAGGTATTTATGTCTAAAACAATATTTACTTGTTCCAGATATAGTGGGTACTTCTTGAGTGAGAATAGTGACTCGTAAATCTCTCTTTGATATTATGAAAAATGAAAATTTGAAACATTAAACATGCTGCTGTCAGCTACACCAAACCCAACAGAATCAGAATGTGAGAACGAGGAGGTCATTGATTAGAAAAAGTATGTTTTTTTTATTGGTAAATTAATTAAGTATTGTATGAATATGTAAATAAATAGTGTGTGTATATAAGTGAACGTAAGAATATGTAAATATATAGCCTACTTTCAGTTTTTTTGTTTTTTTTGTGTTTTTTGCTCTTTTTTTATGAAATTATAAAAGTTATTGTCCGAATATATTTCGCTTGTTTTATTTCCATCATTTTAAACCAAAAACCCCGCACTAATATTTTTGGCCGGCTGGATTAATGAAATACCCGTATGTGCGTCGTTTACCATTTGACATTCGAGTCTTTCATTGGATTACAGAGGATTGGGTAACCAACTTCAAATCTGTCAAATGGCAATAACGATTCCTCTTTGCCTTTGTTTCAATTTAAATAAACCAAATGATGACGCTGAAATGTTTAATTACCATCCCTAAATATTAAATGAATCAAAAATTTCCGATTGAATCCACATAAATAATGATGGGAAAGCATTGAACGGTCTCAGAGTTTCCTTCGTCAATTACATGAACAGAAACCTGCTTACTATACTGGTTTTCAGCGATAATCATAGCTGTGTAATCCTATAGACCTCTAATTACACTACTCAACAAATTTTCAAGTTTTGATTTTATCTGAGGTCGCATTATGTGATTACTATTTCTTGCCACTAAAGTAATAAAAATATGCAAATATACACACACCATCACATCTCAATGTCCAGATAAACATCCATGTCCGAAATGACGAATTTTCCATAATTTTATTGTAATTTTAATTGAAATGGCGTAGTTTTTTTGGAGTGGCTGGCTTTTCTCTTGTACTCAGTAGCAGGGGTCTCTCTAATAAGGCTCCAACAGTAATCCGCGAGCATAGCAGGCTCCCATCTGCCTTGAAATCGCTTTTCAAATGCAACAACATCTTGGTGAAAGCGTTCGCCATGTTCGTCACTGACTGATCCCATATTTTCAGGGCAAAAGTCCAAATGCGAGTGAAGAAAATGCAACTTAAGTGACATATTGCATCCCATTTTATAGTAGCAGTCCAATAAAACTTTTATTTTTTCGCGAAAATCTTCAGATTTCTTGTTACCAAGGAAATTGTTAGTGACATCGACAAAAGCGTTCCATGCTTGTTTTTCAATATTATTGAGAGCAGATATAAAAGATGGATCTTGAATCAGCTTTTTTATGTCTGGACCTACGAAAACACCCTCTTTAATTTTCGCGTCACTAATCCACACCATTGGCGTACCAAATGGCATTTTTTTTGTTGTTCCCTTACACCAACCATTGAGATATGTATAACATCTTAAGCAGCACACTTTAGGAACCCATGACTTGTCTTGATTTCTTACGACACGGTTAAAATAAGCTTGATAGCACTGTTTAATTAAGTCAGAAAGTGGTTTTTTTTTCGATTTCGGCGTCAACTTGCCACAAATATAGCAAAATAAATCGGGACTGTTAACACACACTCGCGACATTTTAGAAGTCAGTTAATATACTAACAAATGCACTATGTTCCATTTGCAAAAGTAATAAGTTTCCGGACTACCCGCATTTTAACTTTTGTAGGTAGGTAAAAAAATAAAAAAATATTTATCTCTATAACCAGATGTGATATCGAAATAAAATGCATACAGTATTTTTATATTGGTCAAGCTTATTATGAAATAATATGAATTGGGTCAGATATTTTTTAAGTGTTGAGTAGTGTTACTACCGATTAGTGTCTAAACGTAAATGTCCTCATTTACACTCAAGAGCTTTCTAACGGTGACGCATTCGGATAATTAGAAACAAGTCTGGTACAAAAGATAAATGCTTACCCATATTCATTTGGCGTTAATAGAAATTACATATAAAAATTTATCAGTTTATTTTATAAAATAACGTCTAGGAGAGATATGTCCCATTGGTTTTCTGAAAGAAAAATAACAAAAATGATATAACCAACTTTAGATACTAAAAAGGACTAAAGATAGGCTCGCTTGAACCACAAATTTCTAAATCCACTTTAAAACATGATTGACAAAAACAACACGATATTTTAAATACATTTAATGACTTGTATGTGATGTTCATCGCTAAAGTCATTCACTCCAATGACTTGTAGTGCACGCGGGCTTTATTGTAAACTAGCTTTTACTAGCGGTTATCCCGTTATCAAAGTTATCTATCCCACTGGAACGTTTTAAAAGAAATCCATGACACTAAAAAAATGAGCTCGCCGTTTGTGTAAGATTTATCAGATTCGGTTCAGTAAATCCGAAGATTGCCCACTTTTTTTACGGATGGGAAATCATCAAATGACCCCTCCGACTCTGGGTGGAGCGGGAGGGAGTGTCAGACATTTACTGACTAAAAACCATCCATGTTCCTTCCGCATCCTTTACGTTCCGGGGCCGCAGTACCTCTTTCGAATAGTCCCGCAGCTAGGGATTGCAATCCAGCGGCGTTTTCAATCCAGCTGGATTCTTGCTGGATTGACCTGAATCCAGCTGGATCCAGCGCGGATCCAGCAAAATGTGGAACGAAAATAAAAATACGACATTTTTAAGACTTTTTTTTATTAAGTAACTAGCTGACTCGCGCAACTTCGTCTGCGTCTCATAATTTGAGATTTAAACTATCCTATCTCTCAAGTTGGATCGAACTGCACATGGTGTGCGAATTTTATTATAATCGGTTAAGTGGTTTAGGAGTCCATTGAGGACAAACATTGTGACACGAGATTTATATATATTAAGATTTGTATTAGGAACTTCTTACGATAATCTATGAATTAATTCAATTTTCTTTGGTTTCTTAACCATTTGAGATCAAAACAATCAACTTAAAATTAAATAACATAATAAAACCTCATATAACATTTTAAGATAATGTTTCTAAGGATGGATTCGACCAAACTAGAGTAAGTTTTTACTCGAGAGTAAACTACCACTTACTATGCAATTTTTTATTCGAGAATAATTTTATTATTGTCATACAAAGCAGTAGCTTACTTTCGAGTAACAACTTACTCTAGTTTGGATGAATCTGCCCTAAGAAAGCAATATCTTATTACCTACTAGAGACCTGATTATATGCATTTGCTTATTTTAGCCATTCTCGGTGGTTATTACCGCTGAGAACAAAAAAAGCAAAAAGTGGTAAAATATGCTAGGTATTGCATATTTACGAACAATCGCGCTGGATCCAGCTGGATTCAGGGGTTGTCTATTGTTTGCCCGAAGATTATATACCATAATTAATCATCATTTTCCCGAATTTCATTTGCCCGAATGTTTCATTTGCCCTAAAAGACATATGACATACTTTTAATTGCCCGAATTTTAGATACCATAAGATACGAATGCGATAATTAGGGCTTACAATGATTATGACAAATGATGTTATGGTAAGTGACTTTATGGGAAACAATGATTCTGGCACGTGACTAATATGGCAAATGAGAGTAGGACAAATGAGTATTATGTCGTATGATATTATGGCTGTTGACTATTATGGCAAATGATATTAGGGCAAATAAAATTCGGGTAAACGGCGGTATACCGGATTCAGGTCAATCCAGCAAGAATCCAGCTGGATTGAAAACGCCGCTGGATTGCAATCCCTAGTCACAATTCTAACCTAACCTAACCTATGAATCCCTTCAACGTAACAAACGAGCAACGAATGAACTCAAAGATAACTTCATTTGAATTTCAGCTGACGAAACTACAGACAATCTTACCACTGAAAATTTGGAAACATACTTGATCGTTTACGTTTACAATTTTTTTAAATAATTTTAAAACTAATTTACTCATTGTATGCTGATTTTGAAATAGAAAAAATTAAAACTTAGTTTTCTCTTTTTAACCGACTTCCAAAAAGGAGGAGGTTCTCTATTCGACTGTATGTATTTTTTTTTTTTTTATGTATGTTCACCGATTACTCGAAGACGCCTGAACCGATTTGAAAAAATATTTTTTTGTTTGAAAGGGTATACTTCCAAGTTGGTCCCATAGAGATATTGTCATGATCTGATCACGAACTTCGGAGATATGGAACGGAACTCTTCAATAATAGACAGCAAATCTGTCGTGATTGCTGCAATCGCTTGGATGTTTATTGTTTACACAACATCATAACATAACATCACGCCTGTATGCTCTGAGGGGGTACGCAGATGTGTACAGTATACCCATATTTCGACAGTTAGGTATGTTAACTCTTAAAATTTTATATGAAATCGTGTTGCGATTTTGGTATTTTCTACAACAAGTGAAGCATTTGCGTTTGATAAGAACCATTCTACCATCAGATCTGATGATGAAGCCAAGAGTCACGGAACTCCATAATGAAACAATGTACCCTAGTCGTGTTTGGGCTTGTTAACGGGCATAACTCCGTCGCTTGCCAACCAATTTGGATTTTTTTTTTTGGTTGGAAAGGATATTCTTCCCAAATGGTCCCATAGCCACCAAGTCGGGATCTGATGATGGAATCTTGGCGAAATCGAGGGAACTCTTCAAATTTTATATGAAAACGTGTTGCGATTTTGGTATTTTCTACAACAAGTGAGGCATTTGCGTTTGATAAGAACCATTCTACCATCAGATCTGATGATGAAGCCAAGAGTCACGGAACTCCATAATGAAACAATGTACCCTAGTCGTGTTTGGGCTTGTTGTAATTGTAACGGTATGCACTTTTCATGTATGTCAAGCACATGTGAACCACTAAAAAGTGAAAAATAAAAACTTTTTTGCAAAAAAAAAAAAACCGACTTCAAAAAAAAAACAAAAAAGTGAAAAATAACTTTAGCTTCTGAAGTCGGTGACAAAAAAACTAAAGCAATGAAACAAAGGTCACCGACTTCAGAAGCTAAAGTTATTTTTCACTTTTTTGTTTTTTTTTTGAAGTCGGTTTTTTTATTTTGGGTGTTCCTAAAATCTATCATTTAATTTCACATATTCTGCCAATTTCCGTGCATATAACAAGCTTTATAAATTGCATATAATCACGTCTCTCCTTATTACGTTTATGTTTAATGATAGGACGGCTAATCAGTAGCAATCAGTCTTAGGTTCAATCAGTCTTGGGTTTGATACGTTTGCGGATCCGCATTGCTGGATCCAGCACTGTATGCTGGATCCAGCATATTTAAAAAGGCGCTGGATCCAGCTGGATTGCTGTATGCTGGATCCAGCAATTGCATTCCCTACCCGCAGCCCCGGCGAAGATTGCCCCTTACAGTAACATATAAAGTTACAAATTTTTACCTCTATAAAAGAAATACAGGCTGTTTGTGGCGTATACCTGTTACCAAATCGTTAAGGGCCTATCAGAGCATTTTTACGTCTCTAGGTCTCTAAAATTCAAAGATTGAACATATCCTCATTGATCAACTGATTAGAAAAACAAAATGGCTGTCATTCGCGAGGTGTGGGGTTAGGAGTATTTATGAACGTGTATTTGTCGATAGAAATGAGTAAATAATATGCCCTTAAAGTATCGGTAACCGGTAGCCAAACACCCCGTATATTTGTACTGATAATGTAGTGTCAACTTATCTTATACCTAACTATCCAAGTATAAGTACATACTAGTAGGTTGGGAGGCATTCAACCGTGCTCATTCCGATAGAGTAGTGGTAATGGGAATAAGAACGGTGCCAGGCGGATTGTGAGAGAGACAATAGCCGTGGCAGTCTGAAAAAACTTTGACTCTTTGGCACTGACTCACTGAGGCATCGTTGTGTTAGCTTACCTAGATGTAAAACTAGATCTTTTGTGGGAAATGAGGTGAATTGTACTATAAAGTTAGGTAGGTTAGTAAGGTACATTCGGAAGTCAACTAACCAATCTGGACTTCGATCAATAATTGATCGAAGAATCTGGAGAACTCAAATACACGAATTCGTGTGGATAAAACCACAAAAGTGGTCAAAATTCGACCTTAATCACTTTATAAAAAGGTACAATCTGTTTCCTTCACGTTTTGACAAATTGTCAAACGTCAACAAAGTTGTTGCCATGACGACCAAGTATTTAATACACGTCCGCACTTATGCGGGTGCGTCAAATTTATGGCAGTGTGTGTTATGTTTTATTTATTGATTTAATGGATTTTTAATGCATATTTTTTATTATTATTAGCAGTTTGCTCGCCTCCTCTATGTACACTATAAGTGTGCGAAATTTCATACTCCTCCGTCCGCGCAATTTTTGTAAAAAGGGGTACAAAGGTTTTTCTTCACGTACTTATCAATATTATGATGATCACATAGAATACTTAACTTCTATAGATTTTTTTTATACAGTATACTTATGCAGAAAACGATTCATCTATGACATCTAGGTATGTTTGAAATACCAAGCAATACTTTGCCCCGGTACTCTGTATGTGGACAGAAAATAAAAATGTCAAAAACGGACAAACGCAAGGGTTAGTTGGTACCAACGATATAGGTAGGTACATAAACGTATATCTTTTTGAAAGTTCAAATAAAGACTCTTTAGATTTTAGTCAGATGTTGCGTGAACATTCAACATTGAAAGAAGAATGATAATAAAAATTGAATAGAAAAGCTGTGGTTGTGATAGAAAGGTGTTGCAATTTATATTAATTTATTATCGTGTATTATATACTAGTTGCAATCTAAGCGATATTGCCAACTGTGAAATTTCGAAGGCTAGCACGAGATTTACGATGTAGGTAGATGTGAATCTGAGTAATCGTAATATATCTACTGTTATGTGCGAAGGCAATTAGGAACGATTCCGAAACTGTATTTCTCCAGCAAACAATTGAATTGGCGCATCAAAAGCTAGCAGATAACCCGATTCTCATAAAAAGTGCAATGTATCAGAAGATTGCATTGCATTACAATCTAATGATCAATCTGATTTAAACTGTACAAATATTAATTAAAATGTTCCGCAATCTGTACACTAGCATCGCAAACTGCAATGAGATCTAAAAAAGAACATCTTTAATGTTTTAAACCTGAATGCCAAAGCCTTGTCTATACGTGATTTTGGGCAAATTCGAAATTTTTAAAACTAGTTTTACAAGTTATACGAATAAATGATAACCTGACCTTAAATACCTATCTCCAGAACGAATATATTACTAGGCATTTTTTTAAGTTTTGAAGTTAACAGTTTTTTTTCTTTCCGTTACAGATGGCGAGTTTAAACCATATTGCTCTTGGCTTTCTCATCTTGCAAATATACGTCCATGCAGCTCCGAGTGACGTTAGCAAGTTGGAAGAAATCGCCAAAGTTGAACGAGCAGAGCCAAAATTAGAACAAGCAGACCCCACATTAGAACAAACAGACCCCAAGCTTGACTCTGAACCGAAGGACGTTGAAAGTGATAACAACTCCACAGAAACACAACGACACAAGAGATGGTACAATCCTTATAGTTATGGATTTCCTCCTTTTAATCCGTTTACTAGTCCAGGTTATAATAAAAGAGATGACGGATCTAATACCGGTTACTATCCAGAAGATCCCTTGGCACAAATACATCGGCGGATACAAGAGATTGCAAGCTTCGTGAGGCAGCCTCAGCAACCCCCACCACCTCCCCACATTCCTATCTTCTACCCTGTGCTTTTCATTCCTTCGGCTGATTGCAACTGTAACACCGAAAACCAAAACCCAACTGAAACACCGGGACCAGAACCTGAAAGCCCCGTAACACCTGATAACAGTGACGGTGATAATACAGACAGCACAACGCCATCTGTGGTCAGCCGCTGGCCTGCAATGGAAGACAATAGGCAAAACTGGGGTTTAGTCATAAATGAAACTGACTCAGAAGAAGGCGTAGACTTCAATAGGCCGATTTCGTTTGATCCTATCAGATTGAATAAACCCATTAAGCCACCACCGCCTGTGGACCATGGAACCGTACAGAGTGTCTCGAGTAACCAGAATCGGCCACAGTTAGACGCTTCAAGTTTTCAAACCACGCCTTCAAGGCCTCCACCTCCGACTACATGGCGACCTCCTCAGAGTAGGCCTCAAAATTCGCAGCCTCCTCGAAAGCCCACATCAGGCTTAACACCTCCGAGTTCATGTGATTCTGCTATATTAGCCTGTTGTCATCAAGCTTATATTGCGTACGATTGCTTCGCATCTCACGGGTGTCGTGATTTATCAGGGTTTGGAAATCCTTGTGATCCCGACCAGATATTGCGAGTGATTGAAAGGTACCAGACGTTCTATGGACATAGATATGATTGAGACTCGAAAATTGGTTGAGTTAGTGATGTCCGTTTAGAAAACTACTCAATTTTAGTTCCGAGCTAAATTAAAAATAGTTATTTATGTTATAATTAATGCTGTCCCTTCTTGTTGGCGAACAAAAAAATAAATACGCTTGAAGTCTTGCTTAAACCTAACCCTGTTTCGGGGAAATAAGTTTTTTTCGAACATTAATGATGTTGTAAACAGTGACCATTCCAATCATCTTTAAGGTATGAAACAAAGTGAAGACATTAATTTTGTAAGTAAAATATTAGGTATGTACAGAAGCCCGCACATAAAGCAACTTCAGTCTGTATTTCTTTCATATATTTTCAACTTTATTGCTATAAAGTGTTAGGTTCATGATTTATTGAGAAAATTTGTCATTTTTTGGTAGCTTGATATGCTGGCATCTGTACTTTATGTTTTGATACTCCTAGAAGTTAAGCAGTCTTTTAATTTATTACAAGTAATTACTGTAGCTGTAGTATTTTATACGAAGCTGTTGAAATGTAAATACTCTAATGATACATTTTTATACTCAGACAAGTACAATTTATAGTAACAATGTTCCTATCACTCTGTTTTAAAACTGGAAACATTACAATAAAATTGATTTGTCATAGACTAATTGACTTTGGTATTATTTTCCTTGAACTACAGAACTTGTTCATTATTTAAAACTTGATTTGCAGCTTTGATATTCTAATCTTATTAAAAAAGATATAAGGAGGTATTAGCAAAGTAACTAATGTCAAGCCGTATTTATAGGATTTACATCAAGTTCTAATAAAGTTCATTAGTTACTTAAGTTTCAAGTTTCGTAGAAACAGCGACTAAAATATTTATCCTACATTACTATTTTATGATACAGGTATCTATAAAAAGCCAAAGTGAGCTTGATTATAAGTCATTATTTAAAGTATAAGATTTGTGCTGTAGTTAAGTACTTATTTGCTATATGTTAGAACTTTTGACGACTCAAATGGCGTAGTGGTAGTGACGCTGCCTTACGTTCTTAGGGTTCGAATCCCGGTAGGAGCAAATGTTTGTGTGATGAGCATGGACATTTGTTTCCGAGTCATGGATGTTTATATGTATAATAAGTATGTATTTACAAAACAAAAAAGTAAATATGTAGTATATCAACTATCTAGTGTCCACGACACAAGCTTTGCTTAGTGTGGCACTAGGTGGCGCTGTGTGTTAATGTCCAGCGATATTTATTTACTTAACTTTCAAAAGCTAGAATTCTTAGCTTTGCTATCGTCACGGTTCTTACTTCGTTTACTAACAAAAGCCTGAATAATTAGATTATTAATATCAATGATTAGATTTGTCCTATCACGTCAAAAATCATATATCGCATATCGCTTTGCTTTCCGAAAATCACCTCTCCGTGAAAACTCTTTTTGGGTGACCTAACTGCTGTAAAGGAGCATAATTGTAATAATTTCAATTTTACAGTAAATTTATTTTACATTTTTTACTGTACGATTTTTACTTTAAACACCTCCACGACTCCCACTATTCAATTCATCCAACAGTACAATGTTTTGAGTGCGTTACATTGAGTTCTACTACAAAACGTGATTTCTCAACCCAAAAAAAAAAGTATTTTCCCAGGACTAATTATTGCGTAAAGTTACTTCTTCTTACGGCTTCGTGATGAGGCTAGTTACACCCGGTTTATTAAGTTTTTTTTCCCACACACCACAAAGTAGTAAGGATCATTACAATAGCAGGAAAATTGGATTTTCCAATTATTACATCTGTGGTCTATGGCTTCAGCTCATTATGTGTTATTGATACTAATGACATCAGTATAATGTACTATGGAGCCGAGTAATGACCGGTCAACGTCAGGAAATGTAATCAGGAGGAAATTCCGAGTACAAAGGTGGCTTTAGTCATGTCCCTAAGTACGAGAATGTGTGGACCTCACGGAAGACATGTATGGAATCTTTACCCAAAATTAATCTCTCCTACATATTCATTCAGTCCATCCAAAGGTGGTCTGAAAAAGTGCTTGACTAGTAGAATACACACACTAAGGTAAATTAAAAATACAAGATGGCCGCCACCATAAAATGGCGAGTTAACGAATTATTTTCTATTTACTTTTAGTATATTGAATCGGGGGTTTCTTACATTTTTAATTTGCACATGGAGCGACTGTCAATTTGATCTCCACAACGCATTTAGTAATGGGTTATACAAAATCCCTTCGTAAGATTGTTTGTCAGACGTCGCTGACTACCTGTAACTATAAGACCGCATTTGTACCCATGATTAAAGAATTGAGCAACATTGATTTTTAGATTTGAGGTAATCATTCTTAATGATGTTGTTTGTTAAAGGTTAATTTTAATTGATTATTGCTGAGAGTGAAGATCTGCCCCTGCTTGACAAAATAACATTTTTTTTTTATTACAGGTATATGTGTTTATAAATTACTTACACCGTAAAATTGTAAAACCCGTTATATTGTAAACTCTCGAAAGATTGTCAAACGAACATACTGCTTACAATATAACGCATTATTTTTCGGTAGATTGTAATCTATCGAATTGAAACTGTAATATTGTGAAATGTATACGATTAAAAGTCAACTCGCGCGATATGGAGGAGGGGGAGGGAAGGAAGGGTCCTCCTTGCCCCATGGTACCACTCTCAAGAAAAAATATTATACCATTCCTGAGAAGTACTAATTAATATAACCTAACTTCAAAACACTTTATATTCCCCTAAAAAACGTTGTCGACGGAGCCCCGCTACGCGAGCCCCTATTTCTGTCTGTAGGATTTAAAAGAACCTAACTAACATAACGTGGGGGTGCCCCAAGTCCCGATTATGGGGGTAGAGATACTTCCGTCGGACGCATTTGACAATATTACGGTTTCACTTCGATAGATTACAATCTACCGAAAAATAATGCGTTATATTGTAAGCAGTATGTTCAGTTGACAATATTTCGAGAGCTTACAATCTCGCTAGAGAGATTACAATCTAACGTGTTTGACAATTTTACGGTGACATATACATAACATAACATCACGCCTGCATACCCCGTAGGGATAGGCAGATGTGTACCTGATAGTACACCCACATTTCGAAAGTTATGTTTAAGTCTTTTGTAATTAAGGGCGAGACTATAATTGCCATCGACTGGCCGGAAATTTTGGCTTTGAGGCTGCTAGTGTTAGAAATTCCTGATGAAAATACTCAATAACACTTTGCCCGACCTAGGAATCCAACCCAGGACCTGATGCTCAGCAGTCGCGCTTACGACCACTTTACCAACGAGGCAGTTAGTCAATTATTAGGTATGTATCAAACACTGTTTTAAGCTGTTACGGTTTAAATCTAAACTTATATTGTCACTTACGGGATATCTTCCGTGATTATAATTTGTTATTTTGAGCTCCCGATATTTCGACGCCGTTGCAAGCGCCATGATCGCAGGTTGACTCAATAAATAATTTTGAGCTCCCGAAATATTAAGAGCTCAGAATAACAAATAATCACGGAAGATATCCCGTAAGTGACAATATAAGTATAGGTCATGTTTAATAATAATATTACTATAGGTACTCACACTGATAAAATCTATTTAGTCCGTTCGACTATCAAAATATATTTGACCCATATTATATCCCATATCTTCTTTAACGTAAACCATAATTTACGAAGATACGAAGCTCTTAAAATTCTCAATACGTCACGTCTTGGTATAATTTTTAGAGTGTTCTGACGTCACGAGCCCTGAGTATTGATGCGTTTTATCTTTGTCAATATTCATTGATTTACAAAAACCAAAAATACGTGTCCATTATTTTCAATACTCTAATTGGCGGACTAAATAGATTTTCATTTTTTGATAATGGTGTCGATTCTGTTGTGCACAAACTTAACTTAATTTAGGCTATTGCTATCTTTTACTAAAAGGCAGTGCAAGAAAAGGACGGCTATAGCTATGAACTAAGTTAGAGATGTCAAACTAGTTTATGCCTTGCGCTTCACCGTGTTTTTAGTCGACATGTTTTTACGTGCACCCTTCATTTGTATGGAAATATTCGTTCCAATTAAATTTGACAGTTCTAAATTACGTCCGTCTCTTTCTCGTTTTATTAGACAGAAAAAGATAGCAATAGCCTAAATTAAGTTTAGTTTGTGCACAACAGAATCGACACCAATGTCGTCGTGCCTATTATCTACAAGATGACGAACATCTTACTCGGTAACGTAGTTTAGATAAGGCTTGAACTGAAGAAGGCGTTAGACTGAGTGAATGCGGAAGGCGAGGAACCAGTTACATACATACGACTGCGTTTGAATAAAATCAGCATTTACATAATCATTGTAAAGGAATTAATATTTATTTTTATAAGAATTCTTACGTCTTTCTTATGGATACGAATTTTGTAGGTAAGTCATTGCTGAATGGTCAGTAAAGTATTGTTTATCGAAGCACTAACTATTAAGGTACAGTCGTCAACGCATCAAGTTCTCACAAACTGTAAAATTTTCTCATTTGATTTTGAACTTAACTTTCAACATTTTGAAGTTTAAAATTATTAGGAGAAATTTGACAGTTCTTGATAATTGGTTGTGCTGGCGATTGTACCATCAATTTTGGAGGTTCGTCCCACAGGTCATCATTTCTGCGACATCGAACAGTGGTGTAGAAGGTGCTATATTCTTTTTGACAGCTACAGTGTAATCGACTTCGATTTTTTTACTTCCAGCAACTAAACTTAGGTTAAAACTATCTAATCCTAGCGCCACATTGGCGGTATTTGACGAATCACTTTGTTGTGGGAAAGACATGGAGACATATACACACACACACAGACACATACAGGACATTTAACTTTATCTCTTCCTACATCATAATATCACATGCCCATACCAAGACATTTCCCTTAGCTTTCAAGTTTTCTGTAACTATTCTGCAACTATTGGACTTCGTCTATTATACTCGTTCCTTACTTTATCCATTCTTCTCACATCTACCACAACATTCTTATCTCCGCTATTGCAATCTTGTATGCATGATCATCACCACCCAGCATCCCGATTCATACATTTATCATCTGCCTAGCCTTTTCCCTACTATGTTGGGCTCGGCTTTCGGTCTAACTGGATACAGTTGAATACCAGTATTTTACGTGGAGCGACTGCCTATCTGACCTCCACAACCCAGTTGGTACTGCAGGGTAATACGATACCCCTTAGTAAGACTGGTTGTCAGACTTTTTGGGCCACTGACTACCTGCAACGACTGTCAAAGATTTACAAATGACAGCCAGGACCAACAGCTTAACGTGCTTTACGAGACACGGAGGAAACTTGGGATGTAAGTGTGGTCACCCATCCACGGACCAACCTAGGCAAGCACGGCTTAACCTTAAGATCGACCCGAGAGCTGTTATTACTTAGCCATGAGCTACAAAACAATCCAGTTCTAAAAACCGGTATCATATCAAAGTTCAAACATTAAAAAAATATGGAATTCCCACTTGTCCGAAAATGATTAAATAATTTATTTATAAGTTTATCAATTATTTACAAATAACAATTTTGAGAAACACATTTTTCCTGTTGAATTAGGTACGTGTAGGTAGGTATTTGCGACGTCAACCTAGATAGTGTTATATGCTAACGGTATACTTATTTTTAACAGAACACTATTTAAAAGCAAAATCGAGCTCGTGGCTAAATAGTAACAGCTGCTCGGGTTGATCTTTAGACTAGGTGAAGTCGTACTTGCCTAGGTGGGTCTGTGGTTGGGTGACCACACATTACATTGCGAGTTTCCTCCGTGTCTCGGAAAGCACGGTAAGCTGTTGGTCCTGGCTGTCATTTGTAGATCTTTGACAGTCGTTACAGGTACTCAGTGGCCCAAAAAGTCTGACAACCAGTCTTACCACGGGGGATCGTATTACCCCGTACTAACTGGGTTGCGGAGGTAAGATAAAAGAAGAAGAAGACAGTCGCTCCATGTAAAATACTGGTATTCAGCTGCAGCCGGTTAGACTGGAAACCGACCTCAAAATAGTTGGGAAAAGGCTGGGCAAATGATGATGATGACGACTATTTAAATCAATCTAACTAAATGTTATGATTTCTTGAAACACTATCGTACTAAGACTTCGTACATTTAGATGACAAATGCCATCCGAAGATGCAAAACAAGAAAAGAAAACTTAAAAAGACGGTCAAGATAAGGACTATCTTTACTCGTCACTCGGTAAAAGTCTTTTTTACGCTATTTTTACGTTTTTGTCAACAAGTTTTTAAGGTCCGTTTTTTTCCAAAGGTTTTTCCCAACGCTCGGAGTTGTGGAAAATTTCTGGTCGTATAACTCACTTGTGCAGCTTTTAAGGGCGCACCACACTATAAACCAACCAACAGAATAAACATATGTGGGCCAAAACAAATTTCCACAGATAAATATGCAAATTAAAAACACATGTGTACATAAATCAAGTGTTTTATGTAGCTGGGTTTTTAACTTTTTACTACTACAAATATTTCCATTAGAAAAAAATAAAATCTTGAGCTTGTAAAAAGGTTCTTTACTAATCGCAGCGATTTACCGAAGTATCGACGTCATAACCAAATTTCACGATAACTAGCTTTACTGATACGAAATCCCGCATCCCCAGTAATCGGAGAGAAACATGACTAAGTAGACACGATGTTTATATGCCTTAATAAATACAAATGTCCCTCAGACGATAGTAGACTCAACTGTGAGGTGGACGTATCGTGCAGAACAAGTGAAAATCACCAAATTTCGTGCTTAAAACTAGAACGGTTACATCCAAACAGGAAGGAATTAAGTAAGTTATATTCAGTCATGTTTATGTTAATATCAAGCTATTTATGTTAAAATTGCGCGTTTAATTACAATATTTCACGGAGAATTTTAACGCGTTAACCACTCCGAAACGTTTACACTGTTGTTACACAATTTTTTGAGGTTAAACTGCGAAAACCTGTTTTGTACATAATTGTAGGTACTTTATGGTAGGTGATTTATTTAACCTTATAACTGACCTACGATTGTAGACACTAAGTAAAGTGATTTTAATCAGCTAATTATGTTAATTTGGAAGATTACCGTAAATTACGTGGTCAAAGTTCTCACTCTAATACTTACTCTCTTCTAACTCTCCAAATTGATTGTTTATTACAGTATCAAACATAAAACAATAAATTCGTGAATGTAACATAACGGCAGACGTATAAAATACTATGTGTTTAAACTGTGATTACATAGTTTTTCTAAGAAAATACACATGAGTAATATTTACACGAGGTTGTGAATGGTTATAACGGTTACCTTCGCGACCTTGACATTGCCTACTCGCACACATCCTTAAAAGGTTTCAATACGCCCAACAAACACAGATTTACAAATGTTTGTGTATTGGTATTTGACCGGAGTTGGCTCTAGTAACACACGCCATCGACCGTTGTCCTCGGCTCTGGGAAAACCAACCGCGTCGGCTCGCGACATTAATGCATTTATTATACAGAATCACGTTTTTCGTCACGTGAACCCACATTTTTAGTTATATAATGTAACATGATTCATGTTTATATTAGTAGTACTAATCCTATATAGGGGTATATAATGTAGATCTCCTTCTGTACTTGTTTTGGATAATTTATGGCATTGTTTGTACTTAGTAGGAAGCGACATCTGCAGCATACCGTACATTACATTACTTTATTGACACTTAAGTTGACGTTTAATGCCTTCTGCACCTCGGGAGATGGATTACCAGAGAATGCTGATCATCATAAAGACATACAAATAGCCTTTAATATCGTAAGCCTTGCCTATATTAAGGCCTTTTAAAGTGGTTACGATATTTTCTTGAAAAAAAAAGCGTTTTCTTATTAAGAATGTCCATTCTACTACCTAGTGTCACTGACATGTCAGGAAACCGGCATGTCCTAGAACCAAAAATTCGAAGACATGTGACATCTACCAATTCGCACTGGGCCCGCGTGGCCCATGCCCACTCTAGCCTATGCCCTTTCATTGAGAGGAGGCCGTGTCCCAGCAGTGGGAACATTAAAGGCTGTTGATAATGATGATGATGATGATTCAACTAGTAAATAAAAACGATGTAGAATCGTAGACTATTAATTTGACGATCTTTGACTCAAATCACATTTTTTTTCTTTTATAGAAATGGCAACCTACACGACAGTAATCATCGCTACACTGATGTTGGTGCAAGCTTTTGGGAGACCCGAGGTTCGTAGAAACACTATAACCAGCGGAAGTACTATCAAACCACCTGATAGTTTATCCTACAATGAACTGAGATATATCCTCCAATCAAGAAACGGCGTGGATGTCCCAGTACCTGCCATGCTGTCTCCTTGCGCTCGAGCAATCCTCGGTTGCTGCAAAGACAATCAAATTAACGAATCCTGCTCCGAAGCCCTCAAGTGTGGAGCATTCTTCTTCGACGATAACCCTTGCGATGAGAAATTTATACTGGACGCTTTAAAAGCGGCCAAGAGTTTTTACCAGCAAATGAAAAACACCTCGTAAAGAAGAAATCAGCCACAGTGCATATAGTGAAAGACTGCTAATTTATTTGGAGCGTATGTTGCCACAAAACGCGAGTTCTTCGAAAATCGCGCGTTGAATTCTTTGGTTCTAAAAGAAAGACAATTTAATACGATTTTGACCTTTTTCGGAGTTGCAAGGCTGTTATATTATGAACCTTGTCCCAGTTACTAAATGCATTTATTGTTATAATGTAATTTATGAACGTAATACATAAAATTATCAACTAATTATCGTAATCTGAATGGCCAAATCTCGTTATGATGTAAAAAAAACAGTTCATATTTTCTTGCTAACACAATGTTTTTGATTATGTTACTCGTACATGCCCAGACAATATATGAAAGTGGTCTCGCCTAATTACTTACCACTATATACCGAAAACCACGTTTGTATATAATGTTAATATCATGTGCGTGAATACCTAAGCCCTAGTGCTATTGTCTAGACCTAATGAATTGTCCACTCAAGTTACACGCGAGATAAGCTATCTCGGTTCAGAATGGACCAAGAAGCGCCTATTGTGTATGTATTCGTGTTTTAATTAGGTACAGACATGACATGTAACAAAAGACGTGAATTTTGATAGTATATTGTGCTCAAAAGTGTCGGTACTGAATCGAGTTAAAAGATTTTAAGTAAAGGATCCCATCAAAATCGTAAATAATTGAAATGAGAGCCAAGTTCATTACTATGATATGTGCCTTTGGTTGTTGACTTCAACGACAAAAAAAGTAAAATCTACATGGGTGCCAAGTTCAATGGTCAGTCCTGAAATTTATTTATAACTAGCTGACCCGCGCAACTTCGTCTACGAGTGAGGGTTAGTTCTTTTTTTAATGAAAAGTATCCTATGTTACTTTTAATACATCCAAGAATATGTGTTCAAAGTTTCATGATGATCGGTTGAGTAGTTTTCGCGTGTGAAAGCGTAACAAACAAACTTACATTCACATTTATATAATAGTAGGGATAGGGATAGGGATAGGGATAATACGTAAAATATTTTATAAAAACTTAAAATATCGTTTATTCTTATAACTTAGGACAATATATCGAGGCCTCAGGTCTGACTTGGCTAGTTCTCATGACACTCTTTTGTCATTAAAGTTAACAACCAATGCAGTTATTAATTTTGATTGCTGATTCTTACATTACAGGCACTATAAGTAAGTGTCCCTAAGAGAATCAATTAATTATTATTACTATAGGCTTATATTGTCCCACTGCCCTCCCGTCTTTCCACATTTCGCGATTTAATGCGATTCTAGGCCAAGCCTTTGCGAAAGAGTCCAGCTCATCCTGCCATCTCCTTCTGGGCCGGCCGCATTGTCGTCTCCTGCTATTTGATATCCACTGAGTGGTTATTTTTGCCCATTGCTCCTCCGACATGCGGCTGACGTGACTGATGAATGATGTGAATCATTTAATTGAAAATTTATAATAAAATTATAACGAAATACTGGTGTCTGATTTATTCCTTCGTATTCACCTTGCTACGTATCTCGATAACAAATTTGAATTTTCTAAGTCATCTGGAACTAGGTTTGAGAGTGAATGTATAGGTTAGTCAGTCATAAAAATTACGATTTTTGGACTTATAAATTTAAGGTAAAGGGTTGGAGTACATATATTATGTATCTTGCAAATCTCAATATATGAGCCAAATTTGAAATGTTATGTGAAATAGTTTTTGAGTTATGAGGGTATTATTTCTCGGTGCTGCTCGACAGTTCTATCTGCTTGAACTTGGCTTGACACGCTACCGCATGTCTAGATTTAGAAAATACAGGTACAGTTTTTATTTTTTGTAAATCTATAATAAAATACCTGACATAAGGGTCACCAACTTCAATGCTATCCTGTAAGTTTAGTTGATATAAAAGATAAAGGAGTGAATGATAGCGTGACGGTTGACAGACGAAAATGAAAGAGAAAAACACGTGTTGCTCTGACCCCAAGTAACATGGGACAAGGCCAGGAAGATAATAAATGCATCAAGTGTAAATTTATAAAAACAATGTGGTTAGATTCAATGCTCAAAATAAAAATATTATTGTGCATAACTTAAAGAAAAAATAAAATAATTTAAAGTGTTTAAGGAGAACTTATCATGATGATATATGATACGGGTCTATCTTTTAAAGCAGAATTTTTTTATTTCATAATACTACTTTGCCTATAGAAGACTATGTGGAGTCGGTTTTGCAGCGATTAGTTTCTGTCACGGACTTTAATAGCAAAAAAACATTAATTTTAATTTAAGTACAAATCGACAGTCTAGACGTTAAGCTAAACGAAATTATGCAGTACTTTAATACTCCAGGCAGGTCTAGCCTGGAGTATGACTGTCATCAAAGGTCTGACATTGGAGAGGGACGAAGTTGCAAGCTACACGCAATAATTTACAGCAGCTTTATCGTGTCTTGGCTCATTTCATGCACCTTGATGAGAACATTCGACCCAGCTCGAGTATGGCTGTTATCGAGTTTCTAAAGATGAAAACGTAAGGCTGACGAGGAAAAAACATAAGTAGCGATTAATGTAAATATTTCCGAGAAATTAATTGTACCTACTTGAATCTATACTAATATCATAAAACGGTAGAGTATGTTTCTTTGGTTGGTTGTACGTGCTCATTTCACTGGTTGGTATTAAAAGAAAGTACTCTAGATTTGGATGGCCCATTTGTCGAGGAAGACTCTAAGAAAATGTATTCCTTTTGAGGGCTTCCGTTGCGTACGCCGTAAATGGTTAAGTTTTTCAATAAATACGTAATTAAGACGGTATTGTTTCCATTAAACAAATCTACAAAAAGGCCGCGATATCATAATATGTCTTTCTTTTAAGGTTGATTCACAGTCTTTCAGACAAAGTTGCGTGGGTCAGGTAGTGTAAAAATAAATCTACGAAACGTAACGTAAATCTTGGTTATATTATTTCATACATCTTTAGTTTATAAAAGACTTTTTCATTAAAAACCTATGTTATAACCAGACGTGAAGCAGTAAACGATGTCTACTATCCATTTATTTAAGCGTGGTGGTTCCAATTCGATAATTCGGTTACAAATCGGCAATTCTTGCAGATGACCACTTATCAATGTCGTGTTTAATATTGTAATCTCCTTTTACAGAGCCAGCACCCATCTTCAGTGGCTCAGAAATTTGAACAGCCTGGAGCATTTAGAACTCCGACTAAGTGTACCGCTGTTATTTTGTCGTGTTGTGCCAATGAGAAGTCACAACAGAAGCTGTGCTTCAACGGCTACGGGTGCGAAGCCTCATACAATAGCGGCAACGCCTGTAGTGAGGAGTCCATTAGCTTTGCCTTGGTATCTTTCCAGAGTCTTTACTCATCCGAATAGTGAGTCCTTGTAACTAAATTGTATGATAAATATAAATTATTATGTGCATCAAATTGTGTAACAAAATACTAATTTTCATACAAACGCGAAAACTTTTTTAATTAAAAATGCTTTTATAGTGTACATGAGTTTTTGGTTTGTAAAAAACAGGGGCAATTGCCCAAACAAGTTCTTGTTCACATTTTTTTTTACCTTTAAAAAATATGTAAAAGTAAAGAGTTTTAATTATTGAACAGTTTTGTCATAAGTTATACTTTTATAGGAAGTCAGGAATTAAAGCTATTTTAGTTTTAAGTTTTAGAGGTTACTTTTATTAATTTCTACTTGATTAAATACTCTTTTCTGTAAACTATACTTAGTATCGATTCTACAAACAGTTAAAAAAAACTTCATTGGTCTACTTATTTAAACAAATTGTCAACTAGCAGCTTTACCAGGAAATAATTTGCTGTTTCGTCTCATAATATTATAAATTTCTCAACTGAAATCTTTGTTTTATACTTAGATTTCGATTAATTCACTTACTGAACAGCAACTTCTGTTTTATTAATGATGTATAATTTGTCTATACTATTCGGATTGTGTCTGGTATTTGTTGATATCATTTCAATGAGATTTTCTAATGATGGTACATCCCCAACCATAGCCAATGATTCACAAGAAATCTGCTGACTGAGATCGGTTAAATCAAATTTGATTGTATTTGACTACATACGGCAGTGAAAAATAGTTATCGTATCTTGAGTTACGAAATATGTGTAATATATAATCATAGTAAATAAATAATCAATAATTAGTCTGTGTGAGAGCAGCGGTGGCCCAGTGGTGGCGGCCCCGACTTACGAACAGTAAGTCGTGGGTTCGAACCCAGACAGGCGCATTACTTTGTGTAATTTATACCATCAGCACTGCTTTCAAAACGGTGAAGAAAACATCGTGTGGAAACCGGCATGTCTTAGAACCAAAAATTCGAAGACATGTGACATCTACCAATCCGCACTGGGCCCACGTGGTAGATTATAGCCCATTCCCTCTCATTGAGAGGAGGCCGTGTCCCAGCAGTGGGAACATTGTAGGCTGATGATGATGATGATGATGATGATGAATTAGTCTGTGCTTTTTTGACTTATCTTATTTTTGCGCTTACCTTAGTTGCATTTATAAGTACCACCTATATTACCTATATGTATATTGTAAATTTAAATGTTTTTACCTACGACACACGACACACTTTTCATTTTGTGCATAAAAGTATGACACTGGGCAAATATACACTCAGTAACACTCTGGAGTCATTATAAATATTCGCAAATCGCAAATGTGGTGGCTCGTTGTGACCTGTATTCACGACTGTTTATTTAAGTTAAGAATATTCCTAAGTCTATTTAAATAATAAATATAATTCAAACAAGAATGGCTATCTTTTTAAGTTAAGAGCAAAACAAAATATTTGGTTGGGACAGATAAAACACAATTTAAATCGAGTAAAGCTGTGTTTGGCAAGGAGCCAAGGTGCCTCGAGGCAACAAGTGCTCGTTAAAATAATACAAATGTATTATATTTTTATCGTTTTTATATCCTCATATTGTCCCATAGGATACAATTGAGGTTTTGAATACGATATCAATTTTCTTGGTGGGAAGGATTAATAGATTCGCAGTGAGCATTAAGAAATTGCTGGCTCGCTACCAGGGACATCTTATACCGGTGTAGTACTTATAAACATGACTTGTGGAGGTCAGAATGAGGTCAGATATGGCAGTGGCTCCATGCAAAATTCTGGTATTGATCTGCAACCGGTTAGACTGCTAGCCAAACCCAACATAGTTGGGAAACAGGCTAATATGCAGATGATGAGTACTCATAAAAGTAATCAAGTTTTACTTTGGTACCAGCTCCGAAATGACAATAAATAATGAATTATTTCTACATTTAGTCGAGTTATGCGAACAATTAAATGTTTGGAGAAGCTGTGTTTCTAATTTCGAAGCAGGGTTTCGGATGGGTAACTATCCCAAAACCGTCAACCAAGCATTGTGTACATCAAAATAAGTAGTTTACGCAAAATATATGGCTGGGAAACGACTGGGATCTTTTTGGGGTGAAAAATCATGGTTAGTGGTAGAACTCAATGCAACGTACTTAAAACATTGTGCTGATGGGTAGACTTAATAGTACGGGAGACGTAAAGGTGTTAAAAGTTATCTTGTATTAAAAAAAGAGTCCACATTGTCTCCGTAATTAGAAGGTTTCCAGTGTGGTGTAAAACAAAAAATAATGATCGCAATGACGGGGAAAACAAATGTCTTTAGGCTTCGTTAAGAGGTTTTTACACCCTTTATTAGTGTGTCTGTCGTTTTACCACTCATAGGGTATGATCTTAAAGCGCTTGTTCGTGCACAAGCACCGCAACATGCACGCGCTTGCACCGTGGTGCAAGTTGGCTACGTGCGTGCCTGCACGGAATACGCGTGCAATTCAAAGCGTAGTCACTTGACGTGTACTCTTTCTAAATGATGCTAAATGTCTATGCAGGTGCTTAAAAACTACTGCCGGGGCTGCGTGACTGTTCTACCGGGGCTGCGAGACTCTTTGAAAGAGATACCGCGGCCCCGGAACATAAAGGGCGAGGAAGGCACATGGATGCTCCGCGCTGCCCAGAGCTGGAGGAATCGTTTGATGATTTCCCTACGGAAAATGCTTATTCTACTTGTAAAATATCTACATGAAAAATACGCAACTTACATAACAACAAGTTCTAGAGGGACAAGAACTATGATGGTATTATCTTTTTCCACCTTCCACCTCAAATCCACGAGTTTTACGATTAAAATAAAATATCTTCTGGATCGTAAAGAAATTCTTTAAACGACCGCTTTATAGCCAGTGTTGAAACACTATGAGGTTTACAGGCTACCCCCTTTTACGAGTTAATTCCCTTGGTATTAACGTTCCCCGCTTCGGAGAAAAGCTCTTCCCACCGTTTTCATTCCGAAAAACTGTGTGTAAATATTGTTTTACTGAATAAATGTTTTCAATGGTGGATAGTATTTTGTAACAAATACGAAGACGAAGACTCCATTTTATGAGTGAAAATTTTAAGAAAACATTTTCGAAGTTTTCTATCTTAAATTAAGCTCAATTAAAAGTTTATGACCTATAATAAAGAAATAGAGTGAAATGAATTCAAATTATCCAAATATTAGATACCTATGTTTCTTGGTACCCAAATTAACATTTGGGTACCAAGAAACATAGGTAACCCCTTATCCTAGCAATTCACAGAAATGGCTAGTAGCATCGTCAGGCCTGCGGTTTGCCCAGTTTAACCAACTTACCGCTTCCTACGGTCCACTAGGCCGTAACCTGTAATTGATATCTCTCCTTATTTTGGTCGCCAAATGCCAACGGGTTATGGAACCAACCAATAAGCAATAACTGGCGGTCTCTCAGAGGTACTCGACGGATCTGTGGTTTCGGGAAGCCTTCCGTTGATTTTCGGATGGCTTCAAATACTTATTTGCGGCTTTTGTGGTTGAAGTACCGCTTGCGAAATACCTTCCGTGATTATTTATTGTTTTCAGCTCCCGATATTTCGACGCTGCTGTTGCAAGCACCATGATCGCGGGTTGACTGGAGAATGTGGGATCTAACATAAATTGTTAGAAGCAGACAAATTTGTCTACCCTCTTTCTTGCTTCAGGCTGCCTACTTACTTTCTTAGGGTTCGAATCCCGGTAGGAGCAAATATTTGTGTGATGAGCATGGACATTTGTTTCCGAGTCATGGATGTTTAAATGCATATTAAGTATGTATTTAAAAAATATATATATTTATGTAGTATTTCAACTATCTGGTGTCCACGACATAAGCCTTGCTTAGTGTGGCACTAGATGGCGCTGTGTAATGTCCAGCGATATTTATTTATTATAATTATGTCTTTTGCTACGCGCACTATTGGAACTCGACACCAAGTCACGACAAAACACACTCAAGGTTTTGTGGAGTCCTTATGCCTTATCGGCTGCTAATACTTCTGAGCATACTCAAAACTGGATTCCACGTACTCGACAATTTGAAGCCATCCTTTCACGTAATCACGGAAGATAATATCCCGTAAGTGACAATGTAAGTTTTGTTTTTCAATAGTTTTCGTGACATAAACAAGACTGGCCGTCAGAGGTAAGATCTTAATTTCTTTTTCACTTCTCATGCTCTAAAAGTACACCAATATAGCCATACGAAGCGGGATTAAAATGACCGTTTATTCCCTAGGGAGTAAAAAGTAGATCGTTTACTCTGAAACATGGTAACAAAAGAGTGACTTATCAAAGGTTTTACTTAAATTTCGAACTGGCTTGCCAGTAGAAAGCGGTTTATTGAAAAAAAAAAAAAACAAATGAAAAAGATTGTTGTTTGTAGTAATGTAGATAGGTACTAATTATCTATGGAGTGTGAATCATCTTCTTTGCTTTTTTGTGTTGTGTTTTAAATTGTAAATCTGTGACTGACCTGACTGAAGAAAAAATAAACTGACCGCTCAGTTCAGAATTTTCGTCGAATGTTTTGCTCAGTTCTAAATGACAAATTTTCTCGCACTCGAAGTGAAAAGTACAGTTTGCACCTCGAGACTAAACGCTAATTTAATATACCCTCGCTTTCATTGCCTCCCTCGCAAGCTCGGGAGCCAAACCACCTCGGGTATATTATGGCTTCGTTTAGTCCCTCGTTATAAAATAATATACTATTTTAATGACATAGATTTTCTTCTCAATACGGGGTAAGGGTTTTAAATATCTTCTGGCAGATTTTAGTGATCTGTAACGGACTTATGTCTTCAGAAAAACAACCATTTAGTTCATGCTGGTTTGACGAAAAACAGTCCATTGAATGGTTGCAAGATATTTAAAAAACTTCAAACATTGGAATGAATCGAAGTTATTGTTTCTCTTATTTCACAACCGAAAGTGCGAGGAAGCATTACAAAATATACAACACAATGTGTACCGTTCCCGATATGCTTTTATGACGTAAACTTTGATAATGACGTCATAACCGTAGCTTGTTATCAGCGTCCTTACTAAAGGCAATAAAGTGAACAATGTCGGCCACCTGAAACCGTTTTATTGCCGTTTAAAATATGTTTTGTTCAGCAGCAGGAACATTTTGTTTTGGAACATAAAAACTAAATGGGTCACTTTGAAGAATACAAGTTCCTGAAACGTAAGTACGTACTTCCAAGTTATGTACGTAAAAGTATTTGTAATATTGTTTTGGTAAAAAAAAGGTAGTTTTTGTTAATGTATCGTTCTTTCTTTGTCGGTGAAAAGTTTTTAACTAAGGGTGAATATCACTAGTGAAACCGAAAGCGATTATAGGTATTTAATAGGAAATAAAAGGTGTAAAACACCTCTTCACGAAGCCGAAAGGCACTTGTTCTCCCCATCACTGCGATCATTTTTTTGTTCTACACCGTACATGGGAACCTTGTAGTTACGGAGATATGTGGGGGCAAAGTTACAACTTTTTGACAAGTTTTTGTAAGATTTTGACTTTTAACACCTCCACAACCCCCGTACTATTCAATCCATCCATCAGCACAATGTTTTAAGTTCGTTACATTGAGTAGTACCACAAAACATGATTTATAACCTCAAAAACAGTGGTTTCCCAGCAATAATTTTTGCGTAAAGTGACTTAGTTTGATGTACAGAATGCTTGATTAGTGGCTTTGTGATGAGGTGATTTACACCCTGTATAAACTACAGTGACACATTCTTGAACGTGGTTTAGATTTAGCCGTGTTGATCGCAGTCAGTTGCACTGGTGAAATCCACTATTAGTTGCTTGTTAGATTTGTATTCTTGAGCTTTTTTCGTGCTTCCCGTTACAAAATAAATATTCTAAGCATTTGGTAGCAACCCACACCCTTTGTTATTTGTCGTTGTTGTTTGTGTAGTCATTTTGAAATCATCTTTTGTGATAGACTCGCTTCTTTGCTTGCCAAAAACTATCAACACCTAAGAAAATGCTGATCTGTCAGACCCCGGCAATCGCTTAGTTTAGTAGTTGTCACGCGGTATACCGTAGGTAAACGACAGAAAACATTAAAGTTTCACAAAAACGTGTGGTCTACGTATTGATCTTGCAAAAACTTCTAACAATTTGTTGTTTAAGCCATTTAACACTTAATTTGGGTATTTCCTTTAAAAATAAAAACAATTAAAGAGCGATTTTCCTCCTACGTCTTCAAATCAAGTTTTTTCGTTCTGTCATGTTGTCAGGTTCTAAGTGGATACTGTCACCAATTCACCTGACGTAATCCCAGAGACGCCTCTTGAGTCACGCTCACTGAAAGATGAGGTTTCTTTTTTAAGCTCAAGATACAAACAAAATCACCTGTAATTATTGTAGAAGTGGGTTTTTGGAAAAAGTAATTAAAACTTTAATTATAATTTTATACATTTATTTTTCAAATCAAGCGTTTGGCTAAGGTCTCCAGGTCATCAACGTAATATACGAGTAGTATTGATTATAGATAATAGTTAAACAGTGGCAGTTTAAGTTTAATTGTAAACTATGAAAGATTAAAACAGTGTTCGACGATAGGTTGTTTCAGACAAAAATATGGCCTAGTGGTAGTCACCAAGTGACTTGGCCAACACTTTAGGACGATCTCAATACCTATGCTATTGGAGTATTTCGTTAAAAAAGAGGTCCTGGAGACGGCACATATCGTGATCTCTTTTGTCACCTGGAGCTTGGACCCTAGAAAAAACCAAGACGTCTAAAAATTAATTGAGCTGCGAAATTGAGAGGTCTAAAGTTCAAAAGAATTTAACATATGGGTATAGGTCAATTTAAAATGAAAAGATCGACCCGAGCTTGATGAATGCGCATTTACCATAAAGCAACCACATAATATAATTTTTCAAATATTTGAATCTGTACTAATATTATAAAGCAGAAGAGTTTGTTTGTTTGTTTTTTTCTTTGGTTGAACGCGCTAATCTCAGGAAGTACAGGTTCGAATTGAAAAATTATTTTTGTGTTGGATAGTCCATTTATCGAGGAAGGCTTTAAGCTATACAACGTCACGCTACAATAATAAGGAGCGGAGCACGAATGAAAAATGTTACAAAAACGGGGTTCTTTTCCTTTCGTTTTTCTCTCTTATGTGACGCAGACGAAGTTGCGCGGGTCAGCTAGTACAATATAAAATTGACTTGTTACTAAATGAGATGATACGAATTATGATGACATAACATGTATAATGAGTGTGATATCTAAAGATTTACATAATTTTTAAATGGTTGCGCAGTTGGAAATGTATTAAGTTGACAGGAACTGTAATTTTTTGGTAATTCTTAATTAATTGATGTCTGAAACTAGTCAACTTTTGCATGAAAAACTAAACGTTTTTTAAATACCTTATTTTATCTGTAATGTGAACTGGTAATTGTTGTGAAATTCGGAATTGTACAAGTCGCCGTAAAATTGTAAATACGTTAGATTATAATCTAAGTACCTCTATCTCTCTTTTGAGAGTTTATAATATACCGGTATTAAAATGTACGGTGAAAACATAACGCAAGAAAAGTTGGGCTGTTAATCCATTAAGCAGGTGTTTAAAACCAGGTGTGTCAAACCTTTATACTGAGGCTGAAAATAAGTTTCGGTCATTGATTTTTACAAAATAATGTTTTTTTTAGTCAGTATCCAATGAACCATTCTACTAAATATTATTCTACTAAATTAAAAGCTAGTGAAATCTACAACTTGTTAAAACTGAAATGTAAAATTGTACTCAACTTTAATGTGGTACAATTTTACTCAAGTACGTACTTAAACTTTACACACAGGCGCTCTTTGGCGGCCGGCCAGTTGTGTCCTGTTACTTATTGTTCATACTTATTCCTTATTTCATTTTACACACTTGTGGTTTTATAGTAATTACTTGTGCTATGTCGGAACGAATTGTTTTAGAAGCTTTTATGCTTATATTCACTAGCACAGTGCGCTTGTGATGTCTTAATTTTATTGTATTGTTCGCTAAACCGAGCGAAGGAAATCCAATCTTACTATTTTGAAGTTACCATTGGAAATGCAAAAGTTTGTGATGAACAGCTTTGAATGAAATCTAGTAAAGTTATTTTAGGTAGATTTCCTTTTTTTAATAAAAAAATCTACTTATTGGTCTCTCACCTACGGGGATATATATGTATACGTATGTATATGGGTGACAAGCAAAATTTAGCCACACTCTACAGGTCGCAAAATGAACCGATTGCTTTCAAACTTGGCCAAAAAATCGAAAAAATCAAAACTTAGGCTAAGTTCGTGAATGGGCGGAATTTGTCCATGGGGGGCGGCGGGTCGGTTTTTCTAAAATCAGTTTTTTGGCCATAACTTTGAACATTTTGAGAGTCGCAAATATTTTTTTTTAAAGCAAATTGTTTAGGTACTCTACAATTGCTACCTTTTAAGTTTAGCGATAAAACTTATAGTTTAGTGAAATAAAAAATTAGAACTAAAACTTTGAAGGTGTTTTCATGCTAAACTCATATGAGAGGATTTAATAAAAAGGGTAAACTTTGAATTACACGACAACGATCTTGAAATCATATTTTTTTAGGAGATTGTACACATAAGTACAACTCTTTATACAAACCAATAGTCCGACGCTCCAGCACCTTCTTCGAAATCTACCTCCTCCTGCGACTTGCCGGAGGGATTTTTTTTGTTTGAGTTGGAGAATGCCTAACGACGGGTATGGATGGGACGAACGGAGGGTTGTGTTGGACTCTTCGACTAAAAACCAGCAAGCCTGAGAGATAATTGAAACGCTTTCGAACTTCGCTTATTTATAATTAATTCCCTTTTTTATACACTGTGACATTGAATGATTTGACATGAATACTTAGTTCAGTATTTTATTATTTTTTACTTCATTTTTTATTATTTAATTTGTGTAATATTTAATAAGTGACTGGGACACTTAATGATTTTATTGACTTTTGTTTTGTACATTGTTATTAATTTTATTTAATTGTTGTGAATGTGAGGACCATGTGGGTCACATTTTTTCCGCACGACTGTTTGGCAGTTTGAGTACTATAAGCGTTCGTCGTTTGAGCAAGATCAGACATAATATCAAGAGTTCAAAAAAGATTAGACCTCCGAGTTTGTTTCGGCTGTTTCTTCTCAAAGTACTCAGGTACGAAACACCGGTCCTATCTAGTTTAAAAAAAAAATGTGCAAAGTGATTGTAAAAACCTATTTGCAAAATAAACATTATTTATCATTATCATTAAAGCCAGGTCAGAGGCCCATGGGTGCCACACAATTCTGACACCCGGTTAGGCAAAACAGGCACAATTATAAAGAAAACCGACTAAAAACCATGTGTTCCAACAACTACCATTATACCGGGGGCCCGGCCCGGGAGATACAAGTACAATCGCGTGCATTTCCGACTACCGTTTATAGCCTGAATTAACACGCAAGATACTTTTTATGAAGTTCGGTTATTAGTTATCGCACGGAATCGTCTACTACTCCACGGGGGCACAACCGCGGGCCTTGTTTAAAATAACTTCTCCCACTCTGGGCGGAGCGGGAGGATGTGTCGGTCTAAAACCCATCCATGTTCCTTCCTCGCCCTTTACGTTCCGGGGCCGCGGTATCTCTTTCCAACAGTCCCGCAGCCCCGGCAGGCTTTGGCCCTTGCGGGCCCCTCTCTTTATGCTGACATCTCTTTGAGGCGCCCACAAACGCACTGTCGACACGGCCTGTCGTCGTTAGACTTACGGACGGCTAGCTAGAGCATTCCAGAGGTCTTAGGCTGCTATTTTTATAAATTCGTCATTCCAACACGATCCTATTCTCATCCCACTGTCATTTTGCTAAAAGTTCGTAATCTGCTAAATTCATTATGGTCGATCAATGGTCGGTCAATGTTATCATATCAGAATTGTGTTTAAATGATATCATCGTTTTTCCATTATTATTAAAGCAGCCAAATCTCATTTATTATAAAATATTTATTCATTTTATACAGGATGTAATCCACCTCATCACAAAGCCGTTAACCAAGCATTCTGTACATCTAACTAAGTAACTTTACACAAACATTATTGCTGGGAAACAACTTTTTTTTTGAGGTTATAAATCATGTTTTTTGGTAGAACTCAATGTAACTAGCGCACTCAAAACATTGTGCTGATGGATGGATTGAATAGTACGGGGGTCGTGGAGGTTTTAAAAGTTAAAATCTTACAAAAAAAACTTGTATTTAATAAAAAGTTGTCAAAAATTTGTAACTTTGAACCCCCATATCTTCGTAACTAAAAGGTTCCCAGGTATGGTGTAGAACAAAAGAAATATCGCAATGATGGGGAGAACATGTGCCTTTCGGCTTCGTGAAGAGGTGTTTTATTTTACACCCTTTATTTACATTTACTTATTACATATTTATTTCTAAATATTGTTTATTAGTGTTATAAGCAATCGGAAGTAGGAAGAAGTTCGTAAATAACACCAGCCATTCATTTGTCATATACGAGATTACCACTATGCCATTTCTTTCCAATGAAGTGTCAGTGGTTGAACATTGGAAAGTCATAATGACGCCATTATGTTGGTAGATTGCCAAACTAGTCAAAACTTGACAGAACTTGACACTTATGAAATCAATCATCGACTATTCTGACACTATTGGAATAGCAGACAGCCTACAGGGCCTTTTTTTTTTTTTTTAAGGATGGGAAGCCTACAGGGCCTCAAGGCCCTCTAAGCGTCGTCCAGTCTTCGTGAAAATATGAAATAAGTAATTTATAATTTTAGCAATTCTAGAGAATTCTGAAATTAAGCTTGGATAGATCTAAGAAAATAAGCGGTTGGCGGGTAAATATTTCTAACTGTGCGATTATTTATAATCGCTCTGGCACGTTTTAACTGTAATTAAAAAAATAGAAATAATTGTAGTATTAGTTAAGTAACGAAAGAAATATTAATGATTCCTTAGTGTATTTTTTATAGTTAAAACTGTTCAAAGTTTTTATGTTAATCGGTCAAAACCACTGATGACTTGTTTCAGTCAAATTCCAAGTTAAAACTCGTTTTCTCTATTAAAAATCGTGTTTTAAAAAATGGTCCAAAATAAAAATAAGTTTCTTACTAAATGTTGGTAACTGTTTTGTCCGGTCGAAAGTACTTTTAACTAAATTTTACATTCTAAAGCGGTTTTGACTGTTACATAGTCTCAGTTACTAAATCATCTGCCTAGCCTTTCAGTCTAACCGGAAGCAGATAAATACCAGAATACTACATGGAGCGGCTGCCTATCTGACCTCCACAACCCAGTTGGTACTGCAGGGTAATACGATACGTCTTGGTAAAACTGGTTGTCAGACTTTTTGGGCCACTGACTACCTGTAATGACTGACAAATGACAGCCGAGACCAACAGCTTAACATGCTTTCCGATCGAGGCATGGAGGGAACTCAGTATGTAAGGGTTTTCATCCATCCACAGATCAACCTAGGCAAGCACGGCTTACCTAAATATCGACCCGATCGTCTGTTATTATTTAACCCCGAGCTCCTCATTCACTGTTACCAAAAATAATAAATGAAAAAAAAAAAAACAAATCTTAAGTTAAGGGCCACGTAAGCTTTTATGTCCAATACTTATATTACAATAACAATGAGTTGGCAAAGCTTGGTGGTATGGCAATATTTACTTAGGACCGCATTAAACACAATTAAGGTTTAAATAACTTCTGCGGACATTTACAGTACACATTAAACGAACAATTTATTTTTGGAGCGTACAACAATAGACTAAAATAAAACTAATGTAATAATCATAACGTTGGCTATAATTGTTGCAGAAAAAAAAAACATATTCTAAGAGATTGTATTACTCGTATTACACAATTTGGCCAAGGTGCCTACAAATTTTAGAAACAATGAGCCACTAAAAAGATAAGATAACATAACAGTAAGTTACTAAACTTCAAAACACACAGTTAAGTTCAAAGACGTTTTAATGTTTATAGAACACAATATAACGTGTAAAATACTTGCGAACAATAAAAACATGGAACATTGAAACTGATTTTAATTTCACGTCTAGGTAGATTTATTTTAAGTTTTATATTTTCCGTGGTAAGTATCTTTCTCGCCGAGAAAAAGAAAAGAAAAGAAGAGCGCGATAATAGCGGTTCATTTCCTGCGTGGTATATTCTGTTTCGTGAAATAATATACCTACGTAGTAAAAGTATAGTCTACCTGTCAGTTCTATGCACACACATTTTTGTTCAGTTCTGTTTTTCTCATGGCGACATGGCGTGCAGGGCACGCCACGATAATGGCAGTAAGGCCCCTCTTTGAGGAGTGGCTAGAGAGGCGCCACGGCGTCCTCACCTTCCGCCTGACGCAGGTCCTCACCGGACACGGATGTTTCGGGAGGTACCTGCACCGAATCGGGCGGGAGGAAACGCCCGGGTGTTTCCACTGCGAGGATCGACCGGAGGACACGGTGGAGCACACGTTGGAAGTCTGCCCTGCGTGGGCGGAGCACCGCCGTGTCCTCGTAGCGGCGATCGGCGGCGGCGACCTCTCGCGTCCGGCCCTGGTTCAATCCATGGTCCGGAGCGAGACGGAATGGGAAGCCGTCACCTCCTTCTGCGAAGCAGTCATGCTAGCAAAGGAGGTGGCGGAACGAGAGAGGGAGAGAGCCTTTCTTCCCGACCGCCGCGGGAGACGCACCGGGCGTCGGGGGCCACGTGGTGACTACCGGCCACAGTAGATGCGGGCCTGTGGACGATTGGCTATGGGCTAGCTAACCGTCTAACGACGACCGGCCGTGTCAACGGCGCGTTCGTGTTCCACGCGTGCCTCAAAGAGATGTCAGCATAAGGGGAGGGGCCCACAAGGGCCGGAGCCGCCGATGGGGTTGCGGGCCTGTTCGAAAGAGATAACGCGACCCCGGATCATAAAGGGCGAGGAAAGAACATGGATGGGTTTTAGTCAGTAAAAGTCTGACACTCCCTCCCGCTCCGCTTAGAGTGGGAGACTTCATTTGATAAAAAAGGGGGAGTCAAATGAATAAAAAAACCTTGAACCTTGAACTTTTTAGATTTTTTATTTAATATAACTTGTTTTTTTAGAAATATTTGTTTTACTGTATATTTTTTGCACGTCATGTCTTTTCGACCAATAAATATTTTAACTTTTTCTTTTTACTTTCTTCATATGTATAAGTAGGTATTTCATATTAGGAAAATACTAGTACCAAACAAAGAATATGTTGTTAAGTGTGCGTGCAAAATTTAAAATTTGTCCCTATTAAAACTATTTGTTAAGAAAACTAAACATCCAGTGACTAACTAAGTAAAAACTTGCCTCTCTGAAGTAAAATTTCTAAGACTTATCATAAAATCGGCCCATACAAAACTTCTATACCTATAATACGCGACCTAAATGTGTGCAACAGCTAATATTTTTTTCGCGATTTCGATGTTTGTCAATCGGAGAAAGTTGTTTGGTTTGATGGTCTATGCTACACCCTCAAAATATCATCACAACTTACTGGTTCACGCTGTACATGGCAAAAGGTCTGTAATTTAAAATGGAATCCTCTCTCATACAGTTAGAATAAGGACTAAAATTCTAGCCAGACTACTACTTCAGAATTAATTCCGCTCACATACAAGATCCAGCATCAAATGTACGTATTTCTAGTCAGTATTCCAGTAAGTATTTCTGTCACGTCTTCAAAGTTCGCTATCTTTGTAAAACGACTACTTGCAAATCAGTATTTTATTTCCTCACGTTTGATCGTAACATGATAGTTTGGGAGAATCGAGATGATCGACAAATCAGTAACCATTCTATAATATTCTTCTTGGTGTGTTTGGATCGTCGATACATCGTCATAGCACTCTTGTACGTGAAGTTTTTAAAAAGTAATAAATATATTGCTACTGCGCAGCTAGTTACTAAAATTGTAATAATAATGTTCATCATAAGGAAGTGTTTCAATTCAATCACATTCATAATACATATGTTATCATAATAAATATAATTATTAAGTAGTTTTAAATACAATTTATATTTTATCCAAATTGCATGATTGTATTATAAGGATTTTAGAACTTTGTAATGAAGTAGTCAGTATGGTGAATGTTAGATACGTATGCCTGTAATATACCAGCTACATACTAGCACTTTTGTATTATTTGTCGTCATCCCAACCATTTCCCATACAACTTCAAGTCTTACTAGATGCAGCAGAATACACCATACAGCGCGAATGCTTATCTCCATAATCCAGCTACTGGATACACAAGATGCAATGTGGTCAATCCGATTGACACTCTCGGGCTTCGGAGTAAGTAGTGATCGACCAAGATCTACTAAAGACAGCCCGAACCAACGATAAGAAAAGGCTGCCCACGCTCATGCAATTGTCTGTGTGTTACCACTGTGTGTGACTGACTACAAAAATACATTTATTATTTACCAGAGATGATACTTGAAAAATATATTTAAAAAAAAAACAAATTAAAAAGCCATTCAAAGTCTGTTAATCAAGTCTGCGTTCTACAGGCCGCCTCACGAAATACTCAAATTCTAATCAATATCTCAAATGTTATGTCAAAGTGATTTGATTGGCTGTGATTTCCACAATGTCAAGCATGTCGAGTGATTTGATTGGCCTTTGTTATTTTCGCCAAGCAAACACAACAGCCGACGACATTTGACAGGGGATTTCAGAAGGCTTTCAAAAATCGAACGTGATTTGTCAGCGAAAACACACTCGTCTGAAACTCCGATCCTCAATTTAATTGCTTCCTCGAGCGGAAAATTCAGTAAAACTTCACTTGTTAGGGAAATAGGGACAGTTGTCGCATTGTTTTGTTTCCCAACACTTTAATTGGCATCAACAAAGTTTACCAGTTAATGTTTGGTTCAAACCATATATTAGGAGTTTTCATTTATAATTTTGGAGAGTTTATGCTTAGAAATAATTGGATGGTTGATACATTGAAGGTATAATTCGGTTTCGGGTGCATCTATGACAGAACTATTCAAAAATATTTTAAGTATAAAAAATAAGTTAAAAGTGTTTCCCGGATCAGGGTAATTAAGGCATCAAACGTCACTATTGTTCCATATTTGAATACAGCCAGTTTTAATCTACGTACAGACTACAAAAAGCCTGTGGCCACCACAGGCTTTTTTTCGACGCTCTTTTGATCCCAAAAAAATACATGAATAAAAAGTCATCAATCAGGGTTCCTTGTACCAACCAAATAAAAATAAAAGATTTGAGGATCAGTGAAATAATTAAAAGCATGACAACTGCCTTGCCCTTTTAATATTTTGTTAAGGCAAAGCTGTCCAAAAATACTTTTTAAAATATTTTATTCTACGACTGAACAGAACAAAGAGAAACTTATTTTACGGACGAATATTTTATGTACCGGAAAGCAAATGTAGCTCTATTAGAAGCGATCGATTAGAGCTCTCTTTACAAAGTCTGAAGAAATACTTAGGCTCTCAGAAGGTTATTTATGCTTAGGCCTCACTTTTCCACGCTACACAAACTTCATCATCATCATCAGCCTATAAATGTTCCCACTGCTGGGACACAGGCTTTCTCTCTATGAGAGGAAATGGGCTATAATCCACCACGCGGGCCAGTGCGAGTTAGTAGATGGCACAAGTCTTCGAATACACATACCTACTCAAAAAATCTTGACACGACTGAATTCGGAGTTTAAAAACCAAACGTAATGTAATTTAACAATACAAAATTAACCGATATTAATTCTGTACACTTACTTCGAACCCTCGTTAAATTTAACCCAAACTTTATACAACGGTCAGTTTAGTTAATTGAATTTAAACTAACAATTAGTTTGTACTGTGTACAGTTTTAATTTTACAATTATTATTGGTAGGTCTCATTGTAATATCTACAAATGGCAGCCTAAAAGTGTTATGGTGTACCGTAACAACCTTTTTGCCATAAAACCCGTAAAAAGTTATGTGTTGAACAAACATAAGTTTTTACACATGTCCCTGGCTGTTACAGAACATAGCACCGTGAGAATCATACAGTTATTACAATAGTTAATTCGTTTTTATCATAAACTAGCTGACGTCACGCGGTTTCACACGCGTAATTCCCGTTCCCGTGGGAGTACGGGGATAAAATATATCCTATGTTACTCGTGAATAAAGTAGCTTTCGAATGCTGAAAGAATTTTTAAAATCGGTCCAGTAGTTTTTAAGCCTATTCATTACAACCAAACAAACAAACAAACAAAGTTTTCCTCTTTATAATATTAGTATAGAAGTATAGATTTACCCTCGAAGTTATTTCAAAGAGCATAGACATGCTGTAAAAAATTTGCATCGTATGAGCTTCAAAAACAATCAGGATTTTGTTTTTACTATACCCGTTAGAAAATCAACTTAAGCAGTAAAGTATTTTCAAAGTTAAGGTTACGTTTAACACGACCGAGTGTACCAAATGTTCAAAACTTCTTTCGACAAAATGTTTTAATTTCTCACAAACAAATGAAACACTCTGTTTGTTTGTCAAACACATCAAAAACACCATGAACGTGCAAATAACTCGTAGTACGTAAACAAACATTTAACTCGAATAAGACGTTTTAGCATTCACCGAAGCTGAGTAAGTTAAACACCAAAATTCGACCGCTGCTTCCCGATCGGAAGTTTGAATAATATCGCAAATTCGGTGCCTGTCGGCTAGTTTCCGACTCAATAAATGTTCTCTGGTACAATTCTATCGGAATAGTTCAGCCAATGACCTGCTGGGAACACAGACAGACCGAATCTCGTGTCCCACGGGGTAATGATGGTGAATAGTTAGGTAAGTTTGTGAGATATTAGCGAGCTATGAGTATCACGGTATTTATGCGGAGCTTATAGATGGATGTGGGTGAGTTTTTTGTATTGGCTACGACTCTAAATAGTCATGACCACGCTTAAGGCGATTACATGAGCTAAACGCGAGTTTTATAATGACTAAAAGTATATGATTCGCTGCTATAAACCAGACCAGAAAAATATATGATATTCTTCAGGATATATGCTAGCATGATACTGTTTTGAAAACATAATACAATTAATTTGGCTCGATAAATGAAATCACGAACTTATCTCTAAAAATATCTTTCAAACAATAAAAAACATACACACTAATATAAACACTAATATTCATGCGATCATTCTGATTTTTTAGCAAATAATTCTACAAGTAATATACATATTAGCGTGATACTGTTTCAGTTTTTTAATCCAATCAATAGTTTTTGTGTAAATCGATCGAAAGCACTCATTTCGCGCTATTTGGCCCGCAGTGGCTGACGTAGCAACCACTTTGTAGTGCAAGCTGATTAGAACTTTATTCTAACAGCATTTCAAGCGAAGTTTGAACCACCACAAATAGAGTTGCTAATCTAGCTCGTCTAAGCGCCTTAACAAGAACGTATCAACGACATGTTTGGTACCTACAAACTCAAATAATGGTGTATTTCATCAAGGATTTTATTCCATCATCATTATTCTCTGTCCTTATCTCAATTTATTTGGGATCGGCGCAGCATTGAATTAATGTAACTGATGTGACTTGAAAGTCCTTTTGTTTTACATTTTTTGTATAGCAAGCAACGACCTATTGTCAGGCCTGCGCTGTCCCCCCATACTTTAGCTAATGCTGTAATGAAACATAATAATATTGTAATACCAAATGATTTGAAAAGAGTAACCATGGAGTTTCTTGCCGGTTCTTCTCCATGGAATCGACCAACGCGAACCGTGGACGTTTTTCGACGTTTTATAAGTGCCAGGCCTATGTGAAACCAAATATTTTGATTTTGATGTTTTATTTTTATTTTTGAGTGATCTAACTAATGGTGATTATGTAATTGTAATTTATGAAACTTTAAATTGATCTTGCATACCGTTAAAACGGTGAGACATGTTGCATGCAACTATGGAATATTATGAACACCTCTAAAAACACCATGTTTCTGGCAAATAAATACCTAAATAAATAAATAAAAAATAAATAAATGTCTTCTTCTTACATACTGCTCTATTACTCTTCGTCACATCAGACACCTCCTTTCGTGCCATAGGATCCTTCACACCACCCATCTATGGCTTTTTCCTCACTCCTTTCACCCCTTTTCCGTCTTCCTTTACTCTTATAGGTTCCCTCCACCCACAGTCATACTAACAACTTTCCTCACAACACTTTCTTCATTCCTCAATGCATCGCAAGGATTTTGAAATAAAGAATTCACTAAGGATTTCATATGAAACCGTTAATAACCCACCGCTATAAGATAGCTCGGTTCCCCTATGTCTAACTTAGAAGCACACAGTGATTTTTCTTCACAAATTAAGACTAACAAACCGAATGGTCCAAGTACCTATAACGTCTGTAACACATTTTCAACCAACGTATTGTCGAGTAAAGGAATATATTCCAATGATGTGCGCCTTGAGAGCAATTCGTACAAATTTACGTTTTCCTCTTCTCTCCGCTTCCGTACGATGACGTAACACGTACAATTTTAGGTACGGAAATTGTTCCGGACAGGTTAATTTCTATATTTTGTGCAAATTGCCGAAGTTTTATCGTTGAAAGTTATTCAATCATCATAAAATTGAAGAGTGTATACAGCTCAATGAAAAAAATGACTTACTTTCAGGAACTGTTTATCTCAGGCTTCCAAAAATAGACATATTTCTCCTGCCGTTATCTCAAATTATTCGGGATCGGCGCAGCATCTTCTTCTTTCATTCTTCTCTGATACTCGTCATCTCAACAGTCACCTCCATCCATCGTTTCTTCAGTCTACTTCCAAAAATAGACTTCAATCAATAAACCTATTCAGCCGGTAGCAGTCCACTGCTAGACATATATTTGGGCCCTAAACTGGGTTTACAAAACCCTGCCCTATGCCTTCCACGTCCAGTGATACTAGCAAGTCTCTTTCCAAAAGAATAATTCGTATTATCAAGTCGATGGTTCTCCAATTATCTGCTCCACATGTAACACATGAGGACCGTTCTAATGAAATACATGAACAGAGTACTTATATGTATATTTCTTAGTAAGTAGAGGGATAGACATTAGCCTCAATCAAGATGTAACATCTGCGCGGATGTGATTGGGTTTTGTACCTACAAGTATAGGTACTTTGAATCCCAGAAAACTAAGAACATCTACGACAGGCGCTGCCAAGGCTACAGAATTAAACTTAATCCTAGATTAAAAGCTAAACTAGTATATAAATACCTGAAGTTTACAATAATCTTAGCTCAATATCAGGATTTGAACGCGTGCCGTACAGTTGTTCCAAAGTTGTTCCGCAAAGTCGCTATTAGCTCAAACTTATTCACCAAATTTAATATAACACTTAAGTTCCTTTGAAACACATGTTTCTGAAAACTTGGCAGGAGAAGACTCTTCAATATTCGCGTTCAGGAACTTTTTAGATGTTGTGTTGACACTAAACGTTGTACATAACATAACATCACGCATGTAATTCCCGAGGTTAGACAGAGGTGTCCCTAATAGTAGGTACACCCGCATAACATTATGTTAAAGTCCCATTTAATAGGGCCCGAGCCTACTGAATGGTACTTTAACTACATCAACCGTGCCCACATTTGGTGACAGCAGTCACCAAATGTGGGCCCGGTTGATGTAGGCTGATCAAGAGAATATGTGAGTTATTCCAACCATTGTCATAGTTTCTTGGAAACTGACTCCGTATACAGAAAAGGTGTTAAAACTATGTTTGGAGAGTTCGCATCATCATCTGCCTTTTACAGACTATGATAGGGTCGGCTTCCAGTCTTCCCAGATGCAGCTGAACACAGTTTTTAGATGGAGCGACTGTCTATCTGAACTCCACAACCCAGTTACTGGGTACCCCGAGACTGGTTATACTTTCGGGGCACTGACTACCTGTAACGACTGTCATAGGTCTAAAAATGGCAGCCGGGACCAACGGCGGCATGGTGAAAACTCGGTATGTTGGGTGGTCACTTATGCAGGGACCATTCACGGTTTATTCTAAAGATCGACCATAGCGGCTGTAATGATTTAGCCTTGACCTCCTCCGAGTTTTTTCAAATAATTTCCTATGATATTAATTAAAATTAAACTCTGTTCCAGTCAATGCACGTACAAAATTTAATTAAAAATGTGTTGAACCAACGAATCCGCCCTGTTGGTACATCGGCGACTCTCATTAATGCGCAAGCACCCCCCAGCTTCATCGTAATGATATCGCTGACCTACCCTTGAATTTAAACCATGCACTAAACAAAATAATGACCTTTTTTCGCTGATGTCTTGTTTACTTACAGGCGAAATTAATTGAAATCGTTTATACTGGTACGACATACATTATAATTTTTAGTTGTTGTTGTGCTACTTCTATTATTATATTATCTAGCAGGTCACCTTCAGTGTCTTGAAGTGTACCAGCTCTAGCTTGATATTTGAAATGAGTTTAATAATTAAAACCACAAGATCTTGCTTTTATAACTAAATACATCGCAAAAAACTACAGTACTTTCTCAAGTTGTTATGCCTTGTGACTGTGACTGTAGCTTTGATTTAGTTTTGTATTTATGACATTCAAAAGTCTAATTGAAATAAATGATTTGAGTTTGAGTTTGAAATACTCATCAAAGAAGGTGGTTTCCAAAGTTTGCAGCTATTGAACCATTTTTTAATTCTCTACAATAGTGGCCTATGTTGGAAAGCACACGTAACCGTTCGGCTGCCCCATTTCAAAACCTAGTAAGGAGCTAAAACAAAATTTTACAGGAGAGCGCATAAACGTAATACTAGGTCAGCCTTTAAAAAGTATTTATGTTAAGTAAAAAAAATACTATTGGTAAAAACCTAGTAAGTCTAGAGACTTACTAGGTTTTGAATTTTGAGGGAGTGGATAGGGCACTTACTAGGTATCGATGCTTAAATAAATCTGCTTTTAAGTGAGTTTTTAACGCTGGTGTTTTTGTATTCGGTAGGGACTTACTAGGTAAGGAAGTTTATGCAATAAAACGATTTTTGGAAAAATTGTCCTTTACTAGGTTTTGAAATGGGGCAGCCGCGTTATCAACCACTCATTTTCAATAACCATAGTTTGAATTCCAAATTCAAAGCAAACGTCAAACATATGAAGCCGTCGAGCATTAGCTTGTCAAAAGTACTGACTTTGATAGCTCTGACGTCACTCTTACGTCATATTACCTGTACACACACACACATTGAAATACAGAACGTTACATTGAATTTAGCTAGGAATAGTTTGGGCTTATCAAAACTTGGTATAAGTTAATGTTATTCAGTTTTTTATACTGCGATGTTTAGTTATTTAACATGGAAGAAAAATCAAAATTAAAAAAATGTTCTTTGTAATTAGTATGATGGTGCTCATCAGTAAACTGTGATGGAAAACATGTTATTCTAGTTTTTAACTAAACTAGCTATGACCCAAAAAAATAACAGATTTTATCAATGATGAATTATTATAAGTGACAGCAATATTATTTATAGGCGTCATGTCAATTTAATTAAGTTAAAATTAAGTTCTATAATTTAAAACGAAATATTAAGATATTTGCTGTCACTGTCACATTCAAAGGGCACAAAGAAACATTTTCGGCACGCTTGCCCCAAATACCTCAACAAAGTTATGTGCAAAGTATTGCACAACGCTTTTACAACATGCTGAGATACACGTGGTTAAAGTCCTTTGACAGCTGTGAGAACACGCGAACCCAACTCACTCCAGCGGCGTGACATTTTTCGAGTGCATTAATTTGCAAGTGTTTTTTGTTTTTGCGGTATTCTTTTCGGGAGAGTTGGATTAACATGAATTTAAATACACTGTAGCAGCGTTGTAAATGTGATTTTGGAAGGATTTATCTAATTTGTGCTTTGTGAAAAGACCTGGTAGAGACTCGCAGAAAGAAGGACCTCTGTGCAATGCAGGGAACATAGCACTAGATAATGTGTTTTTTAAGTGAAACCTTCTTAAAGCGCGTTGAGCACTTTTTGGGTGAACAAAAACATAGAATTCACGTGACCGTCACCTAACGCTTCGTAGCACTCGTAGCCGATCCGCTACGGCGTAGCACCACTTGAGCGTGCGCGGGGCACAACCTGTGGCAGATATACATACTGCCGTCATAAGAAAGAAGGCCGTAACTACGTCAACGTTGATTCCGAGATAATTGAAGTTTTATCTAAAACGGAGGCCCGCGGATTACTGAATGGTTTTAGTTAGTGATGCCTATTTTATAAAACGCCAAAAATATAGGCTTTATGTTGAACCATAATTTATTAAAAATCATACATGCGTATTCATTTTATTTAATTTTTGCCCTTTTGTCTTAGCAAAAAAATAATTGTAAAAAAAATAATCATACTTATCTGAAAGGGCATAATTGCGTAGAATGTAATTACGGCATAGTTTTGGCTTCCGAATGACGAAGCGTTCCTTCAAAATACTTATGTAAAAAGCCCTTATTGCGTAGTTAGGGCTTTTTCTAGTAGTTTTATTTAATATTTAAAGATTTATAATATTTTATTGGTAATTGCGGCCTTGCAGACTAGAATTTCGAAAATACTAACAAAAAAAGCCGTTATTGTGTAATTACTCGTAAGGCTTTTCAGATTCAAAAACCATAATTTATGTCGTAGTTTAGGCTAAAATTCTTATGCTATCTTTGATCTGTTACGAGTTACAGCTTTGTGAGTAAGAACAAAAGATAGCATTTTCTTTGCTGATTCCAAATACAGGGTGTAAACCACCTCATCACAAAGCCGTTAACCAAGCATTCTGTACATCAAACTAAGTAACGTTACGCAAAAATTATTGCTGGGAAACAACTTTTTTTTTTGAGGTTATGAATCATGTTTTGTGGTATAACTCAATGTAACGCACATCAAACATTGTGCTGATTGATGGATTGAATAGTACGGGGGTCGTGGAGGTGTACAAAGTCAAAATATTACAAAAAAAGCTTGTTATTAAAAAAAACTTGTCAGAAAGTTGTAACTTTGACCCCCCATATCTCCGTAACTAGAAGGCTCCCAGGTATGGTGCACAGCAAAAATATGATCGCAATGATAGGGAGAACAAATGCCTTTCGGCTTCGTGAAGAGGTCTTTTACACCCTTTATGGTTATAACTCATTTTTGACAAAATTGTCAGTTACGGCCTTCTTTGTTATGACGGCAGCATAGGTTACTTAGTTTTCACTTCTATCGGCAGTCTCCCAAAACTCCGCATTTTTTTTAATGTCATTTCGCAGGTCAACCTAGCCTGGCTTCTGTTTATCGGTATGCTGTAGTTACCTTGAAAGTAAGGTCTCAAGCCAGGGGTAAATAGAGATGTTGTTGTTTGGGCGAATATATTTTATAGTAATGCAAAAATTCGCAGGTATCTCCGTCCTCAGTACCTGATCACGTTTTAAAGTAATAGGTGTTAGACCTACTCAACCCATTTCAGCAAGCTTGAACAGTGTAATAAACTTAAACTTTAGACAAGCTTCCGCCAGCGAGATCATTACGGCGAAAATAACTAAGAGCTTTTCAACTACTTCCTTTTAAGAGAACACCTTTTTTGCCACAAAAACTTAAAAACTTTTGGCTTCTGTCAAAAATCACCATTTATCTTTTTTAATCCACGAAAGTTTCAAGCCTTAAGAATCAATTCCCGTGCCCCAGTTTCTAAAACTTTTATAAAATGTTGACGAACTCCGTTTCGCCGGCAGTTTATTGACACGTAAATATTTACATCAAGCTGTGCAGGCTACAACTACCTACATAAAATGTTATTAATTTTCTGGTATGAAATTTTGTTTCTACGTAGAACAAAGGCTTCTTAAAATGGGACTATTCTGAATTTTTTGTAAAGATAAACAACTTGGACACGAACTTTTAAGCTTTGGCGACCGACACGCGAATTGCGATTGCAGAGGCCAAGTCTCACGATAGTGTCGATATCGAACTCAGAAAACATACGAGTGCGAATAGTCCTATTGCACTCGTATGCTTTCTAACTAACAGTACCTACGGAGGCATTTCATACTTCGTAACAGGGTAATTTCGAACTGGCGTACGTCGCACTCGTATGGTTTCTAACCAACGATACGTCGGCCTTGCATACTTCGCTCCAGTGAACTTTCGAACTGGCGTACATCGAGATCCTGTACTTTAGAACTAACATACGTCGACATTTCAAACTTCGACATTCAGTAGCGGAGTCTTAAAAAACATGTTGTAATTCAAATGAAAACAAAAGACATTTAGGTTTTTCTATCAACATTTAACGCGTATACAAACTTTTGAGGCCGTGTTTTTTACCGTTAAGGTATTATCTCCTGAGGAGCCGATCCTGCCTGCTGGATCAAGTCGTGACTGTCATAAAAATATATTGTCACTAGAACCCTAGGTGTGTGTGAAATTTCGGCTCAATCGGTTGGTAGTAACTGGTTTTAAATTCAGTTGAAAGATTTGACTAATACATAATAAATAAATAAAAATAAAAATAAAAATAAAAAATAAAATAAAAAAGCCTTTTATTTCTTGCCAGTTAGATTAATTACATTAACTTAAATTATAAATTACATTGTTAGATTTTATTATTTCATGCATTGTTTTTAGATTATTTTTATACTTACATTATATTATTAGATTTGATTATAACACAAGATTATTAAATTAGGTAACATTTTATATTGAATGAGTTTTTTTTTTTTTTATAAATCAAATTAAATACAAAATCAAATAATTATGAGCAAGAACCCCTTTCAGGTGAAGGCCTCCTCCAGAGAATGCCAAATGTCCCTATTACTTGCTACCGAAACCCAGTCTCGACCAGCTATGTGTGTGACGTCGTCTACCCATCGTCTTTGCGGTCTGCCTCTCTTTCTGTAGCCGGCTGGTCCTGGCCATACTGTGGCTCGTATAGTCCACCTGTCATCGGTCAGCCTGGCTACATGGCCCGCCCATCTCCATTTTAATTTTAGTGCGTAACTCAGTGCATCAATAACGTCTGTCTTCTCGCGGATTATTGTGTGAGGAATTTTCTGAAGTTTGCTTATTTTCATCATGCTTCTTTCCATACTTCTTTGGCTTGTTTTTATTTTGTTTTTTATCATCTGAGTGAATTTCCATGTTTGACAAGCATATGTCAGGGAGGGTAAAAGGCATGAATTCATAACCTTTCTCTTCAGTTTTATAGGAAAATTGCCCTTCAGTACTTCCTTGAAGCTCCAAAACTTACTCCATGTTTTTTGAACTCTCCTGTCTACTTCTTGCTGATTGTTCTGTGTGCTAAATGATATTTGTTTTCCTAAATATATGTAGTTATTCACATATTCCAGTTGGAAATCTTCAAGTTTGATAGGTTCGTGGCTGCTGCTTGTCATTACTTTTGTTTTATTTAAGTTTATTTCTAAGCCTACTTCCTTGCTTGCCTTATGCAGAGTGGATATCATATATTGTAAGTCTTTATGATTATCAGCTAAAAGGACAATATCGTCGGCGAACCTCAGATGGGAGAGGTTTTTTCCTTTGATATTGATTCCCAGGTTTCTCCAGTTCAGACTGCTTATAACCGCCTCTAGCACTGCTATGAAAAGTCGAGGTGAAAGGGGGTCGCCTTGCCTAACACCTCTCTCTATTTTTATAGGTGGTCCTGTGACTTCCAATTTTACTCTACTATAACTGTTCTCATATAGGTGCTTCAGTATGTTTATGTATCTTTGGTTGACGTTTTGTGTAAGTAGAGTTTGCCAAATAGCCGAGTGTAAAATCGTATCGAATGCTTTTTGGTAATCGATAAAGGCTATGTATAACGGTCTTTGGAATTCATGATATTTTTCCATAACTTGCTCCAATGTGTGTATATGGTCCGTAGTACTATAACCTTTCCTGAAACCTGCCTGTTCAATGGGTTGTTTACTGTCAAGTACTTCACTAATTCTTTTCTCTATAATTGAAGAGAATAGTTTGTATAGGATCGGTAGCAAGCTTATAGGTCGGTAATTAGAAATATCTTTTGGATTTCCTTTCTTGTATAACAGAATTATGTTTGATTCGCACCATTCCTGTGGAATGCAAGCACTTTCAATGATCCTATTAAAAAGATTTGTTAATGGTTTTGCTAGTATTAAGTGACCTATTTTAATGACTTCATTAGTTATTTTATCTGGGCCCGGACTCTTTTCAACTTTCATCTTCTTTATTTGTTCGATTACTTCAGTTATGTCTATGGGTTCTATCGGCTCTACCTCTTCAGTTTGGTCCATTTGGGGTGGCTCCCGGTGCAGTAGTAACGTCTGAGTAGGGCAGCTGTATAAGTTTTTATAATAGACTGTCGCAATATTTAAAACTTCTTCTCTGCTATTGTGTATCTTATTTTGCCCTTGTAGTCCTTCTATCCAATTTTTATGAGTTCTTAATTCTTTAAATGCTCGTTTCAAGCTTCCAGTTGACTAATACATACTAACTAACAAACAAGGCAATTTAAAATAAAAGCTTGTCTCATAAAACACGCGCGTGCAGATGTTTCGCAAGTCGCATCGCCTAATATCGTTCTCGGGGCATTAAGGCGATTACATGAGCTAAACGCGAGTTTTATAATTACTAAAAGTATATGATTCACTGCTATAAACAAGACCAGAAAAATATATGATATTCTTCAGGATATATGCTAACATGATACTGTTTTGAAAACATAATACAATTAATTTGGCTCGATAAAAAGAAATCACGAACTTATCTCTAAAAATATCTTTCAAACAATCAAAAACATACTAATATGCATGCGATCATTCTGATTTTTTGGAAAATAATTCTACAAGCAATCCTACTATAATAATAATAATATAATAATAATAATAATACTCTCGACAACAGGTGTCATTCCGAATCACCTTCTCCATAGCCTTAAATTACTTGATCTAAAAGAAACACTCTACATCACCCTCCAAAAGGCCGCAATTTTGAACACGTGCCGAATCGTCCGAAAGTTCATGCAAATAGAAGAACACGAAATAGGTCCGCATCACAACACACCCTCAACATAACACACCACACGCTGCATTTACTTTGGTTAAGGCCCGTAAATGTAGTTGGAAGTACCAGTTAGCTGAGAAGCAAAAGCACATTTCAAAAATAATCCTACTTCCTACTAATATTATAAATGTGAAAGTTTGTGAGGATGGATGTATGTTTGTTACTCTTTCACGCAAAAACTACTGAACGGATTTGGATGAAATTTTGCACACAGATGGTTTACAACCTGGATTAACACATAGGGTACTTTTTATCCCGTTGGTACATCCCATGGGACAATTATGAAACTTCACGCGGGCGAAGCCGCTGGCAGAAGCTAGTAATATTATAAATGCGAAAGTTTGTGAGGATGGATGTATGTTTGTTACTCTTTCACGAAAAAACTACTAAACGGATTTGGATGAAACTTTACAGTAATATAGGTTATTCATCAGAATAACACATAGGCTACAATTTATAATGATTTTATGTAGTTTTGGTCAAAATATAACGATACGTGTCAATTAAGTCGGAAAAAAATCTTCCATCTGAGAGCTATCTTGGCGTGCGCTGCCTAAACCAATGGAGTGACATAAAGATGATGTACCGCAGGATTGTTTGTCTTAAGTAGATCTAAATAAAAGTCAGCGACAGCATATATCTACCTTTTATGTGCAAGCCAGTACAACCAAAATTGTAAACCATAAATAAAAATGTCCAAAAGCTACTGATAAAATTAGAGTCAATTGTCCTGTTTTTATGCAACTACCCTTATTATCGTTCGCTATTCTCTAATTAGTTACCAATATTACAGACAATAAAATTGTATTGTGATTAGGGCCCATTTGGCCCTGCTAGAGCTAGTTAATGCTCATGTCATTAGTATCTAATAATATCTTAACCTTAACCACGGTGATTAACGAATGAGGTTCAAGGAATGAAATTTAAATAAATACCTTTAAAATCAACGTCTTTTTTTAATTATTGTCATCATTAAGGTCACTAGCAGGCTAAATCTAATTATATTATAAGTAAATCGATCGTCTACGTCGTTTAACCATGGAATTTTAAATTTTCGAAATTGAAAATCACATTTCGAAAATTTAAAACTTCAAAATTTTTCTACGCGCGAAGCGGCGCCTAAAGGTACATAAGTTGTATGTCATCTTGATCGCCGTGTATGGGACTATAGCTCGTATAAGCACCAGCCTAACAGTTCCATTAAGTTTCGAGAAAACGTACTTTTAGTGTTTTCTCCCATACAAAAAAAACGCAAATATTTTTTTTCTCACGCGTATTGTGACTTGTACCATCCATACGTTAATATGATGTAAAGGGAGGTTTAGCAGAGCCATTACAATTTTTATTTTTTTAATTCTTTACAAAAAGTTTCTATGAGTATGGAGCTCGATTTCCAGACCACTGTGCGGCGGCCGCAGCACGGGCGGAGCGCGATACAAATATTAAATGCAAGTAACATTGGTCCGACCTGTTTAGTTGTCAGTGTTTAGTAATCCGTTTGTGCTGGATAGGATAATCTCAAGCCTACTTTTTATAAACACACCATACTGGTAATGATTGATGAAGAAACCACTGGACTTAGCATTTTGAAATTTGCAGAGTTCTATTATAGCTTAAAATAATGAGAACTTAGAAAGAAATTCAGATAATTCCACCCTCAAGAGATACCCTCTAAATATTAGGTATAGGAGTTCAAAGATTGTCATCATCATCATCATCATCATCAGCCTATAATGTTCCCACTGCTGGGACACAGGCCTCCTCTCAATGAGAGGGAATGGGCTAAAATTGTATGGAAACTAATTTTGAAGTTAGAAATCTGGGATGTACGATGTGAAGGTACATTGAAAAAATATCAGTATTTAAAAAAAAAATGTCACGTAACTTAATGTGGCAGACCAAATTCTACGCGAGTGAAGCCGCGGGCCAAAGCTAGTATATTATAATAGCATGATACTGTGTCAGTTTTTTAATCCAATCAATCGTTTTTTTTTGTAAATCGATCGAAACCACTCAATTCGCGCTATTTGGCCCGCAGTGGCTGACGTAACAACCACTTTGTAGTGCAAGCTGATTAGAACTTTATTATAACAGCATTTCAAACGAAGTTTGAACCACCACAAATAGAGTTGCTAATTTAGCTCGTCTAAGCGCCTTAAAGCACACAATAAACAGCGTTATCGCTACTGCAACTCAATATAACTGCCTACACCCATCCTAAACAGCCGAATCATCCCAATCTCAACCAAGACTCACTCAGATTATGCAGTGTCATCGACGTAAAATTAATGAATCCTAAATCATCCGGAACCCGTTTTAAGGGCTGTCAAACGTGAGCACGATTGTTTGATTACCTTTAAAAATAAATGACGCTGATATAATCGTGCATTGATCCACCGTGATTCATTACTGATCCGCGTAATTAATGCCTTATTTTAATGTGCAATTTATTCGTGTCCGGTAAAATCGTTCAATGCACGATGATGGTCGTGTATCGTGTCCAGACCAAAAACTAATTAACTTTACATTAAACGGAGGCAAAATCCTGAATGGTATTTTGAACTGCCCAAGGTCGGCTTAAGAAAGTTTAGAATTATTAGAGTGTTTTAGAATTATGTTCGTAATCTCGTCCTCATTTAGTACATTATGTAGTTTGTACTCTGCACTACTCGCTGTATCACAATTTTTAAAGATGAAACCCATTCATCAAAAAATATTTGATAGTCTGTGGTTCGTCGTACGTGCGTCTGTGGATATCTGTCATGTTCATTGTACTTTTTTGTGCAGCGCGCTGTACACGGAATTCCGATTAAAAATCGTAAAGTTCTTATTGTTTGTGAATAAAATGGGAAAAGGCAAACGAAGAAAACGAGATGAGGTCATGATCCAAATAAGTGAACGTCTACGAGATCTGGAAAAACGGTTAAATAGGAGGAGTCGTCATAACCGCACCGGTAAGTTTTTCATGAAACATACCCTACAAATTCGTAAAAATCGAATGGTCAAATAAGGTTTTTATAGGTTCCTTGTGTGGTATTTAACCTAATACTTTGACAAATAGGACGACACCACTAATGAGCTTTCACGTGAGGTTAGCCGTGGTATGTACGTAACGATAAAAGTATTAAGTACGAATTTTATTTCCTAGATTCGCTATGTAGGTACCTCCATATTCGACTTGGACTGCATCATATGAGCTTTCACGAGAGGTTAGCCGATGACAGTTTTCGTTAACAATTCAAAACCAATTTCGACTAGGTACATCTTATGAGCTTTCACGAGAGGTTAGCCGATGGCATTGTCGTAAATTGTAAAACGTTTCGACTGTATCCTAAAAGCTTTCACGAGAGGTCAGCTATGGATTTAACAGTTTTTGAGCCTAACACTATGCGTTTTTTGCTCAGATGATTACGAAAACCGGTCCAGCCGAGCGCGTTCAAGGAGTAGCTCGCCATACGAACAAAGCCGACGCAGCCAGACGCATAGGAGCCGGACGCCTCGACGTCGCAGGTTACTATCTTCCTCTACGGAATACAGCCGTCGTAGTAATTCACGTCAGAGTGATGACACTCAAACAAAACTTATGGGGGGGGCAGACTTGGAAGAAGCACCTCACCTCCCTATGACTACTCCTGACGTAGTTCTAGAGGAAAATACAATACCAGCCCACATCGAGGGGCTCCTGGGTCAAGAAGGTATCCTGCCGGCTAATAACTCGATTGACTTACATGAAAGTCTGGCAAAACGTTGGTCGGCCATTCTTCAAAACGGCCTTGAAGCAGATACCAAGGCTAGCATTTTGCAAAGGCATAATCACCCAAAAAACTGTAGTCTACTAATACCACCACTTTTAAATGAGGAGGTAGCAGCTGCAATGAACGAGAATGGCATTAAAAGAGACAAAAGGATCACTGGTAACCAAATTGTGTTGTCGTCAGCAATCACTACTATTGGCAAAGTACTAAACAGTATGATTGCCATGCATGAAAACGAACAACACATTGAAAATTTAAGTGATGCAGCCCGTCTACTATGTGACTTGTATCATGAAAATTCTACCACACGAAGGTCTTTAATATTACCAGGTCTAAACAAAGATCTGAAAGAATTAATGGAAAGTACCCCCATAAGTGAATACCTGTTTGGGGACAAATTACAGGACAAGGTCAATGCTGTTAAAGCAGTCAAAAAATCAGGGTTGGAGCTCAAAAATACACCCGCTCAGCAAAAAGTCCCTAAGAGGAATAATTTAAACTACCGGGGCCCACAACGACCGCAGGTGCCACGTCCGAGTGGGCAGAAGCCGAGACCGAAGCAAACAGCACACCAGACATACTATACCAACAGGCTGCCGACACGAGGGAGACGCTCTCCGCAGAAATTCCAACATTCACACCACCAGGGCCGGGGTCGCCGCGGTCGCTAGATCAGGTACAAACTGGCAGACTTAAATATTTCTCAGACCACTGGGCTAGTATCACTACTAACCCCACTATTCGCAAATGGGTCAGAGGCTATTCTATACCTTTAACCAAAGAACCTGTTCAAGCCATAGTGCCACAAAACAATAGGTTAACAGGAAAGGAAATGAACCTTATTTCTGTAGAAATTGACAAATTGTTACATTTAGGTGCGATACAAAGGTGTTCAACTGTAAAAGGCCAGTTTTTGTCCAGTATATTCTTACACCCTAAGTCAGATGGTTCCTGGAGATTCATATTGAATCTGAAAAAGTTTAACAAATTTGCCTTTTCTACTCACTTTAAATTAGAGGACTTAAGAACAACAACAAAACTTATGACCCCGGGATGCTTCATGGCAACTATTGACCTGAAGAATGCATATTATATGATATCAATAAAAGAATCCGATAGGAAATATTTGCGTTTCTTATTCCAAGACAAATTGTATGAATTTAAATGCCTTCCCTTTGGACTTAGTACAGCACCATATGTCTTTACTAAAATCATGAAACCAGTAATGTGTCACCTGAGGTCATTAGGTTTGTTGTCTGTTACCTATCTCGATGACATCCTTTGTCTGGCAGACTCATATGAAGAATGTTTACAAAATGTGTTAACTACTAAGACATTATTAGAAAGTCTGGGATTTATAATTAACATAGACAAAAGTTGTCTCCAGCCTAAACAATACTGTCAGTATCTAGGGTTTATACTAAATTCTGTTCAGTTCTCCTTAACACTTACACAGAAAAAGATATTATCCATATGTAAAAACCTAGTAAGAATTAGGTCTAAAGAAAGATGCAAAATAATGGAATTTTCTCAACTCTTAGGTACCCTTGTAGCAGCATGTCCGGCGGTCGAATATGGCTGGCTTTATACTAAAGTAATGGAAAGTCATAAAACAATAGCCTTGAAAAATAATAATGAAAACTATGAGGCATACCTTTCTGTATCAAATGAAATCAGATCAGATTTGGAATGGTGGTTATCCCATATCCATATAAATCATTACAAAATTAAGCAATTTAAATTCTGCTTGGAAATATTCTCAGATGCTTCAGGAACAGGTTGGGGTTTAGTATGTAATGGTGTTACAAGTCATGGTCAATGGACCGTTGAAGATAAATGTTTCCATATAAATTACCTAGAGCTATTAGCAGCATTTAAAGGATTAAAAACATACGCATCTGAGTTAAAGTGTTGTGAAATTCTTCTTAGAATAGACAACACCACTGCTATAGCCTATGTTAATAGAATGGGGGGCACCCGCTTTCAACATTTAAATAGTCTAGCACGGAAGTTATGGCAGTGGTGTGAAGAAAGGCAACTATGGGTGTATGCATCCTACATTAGCTCGAGAGACAACACTGTGGCAGATAGAGAATCAAGACGTTCCCATTCTGAAATTGAATGGGCTTTATGTGACATGGCATATAAAGTAATTATTACTAAATTTGGGGAACCCCAGATTGATCTGTTTGCAAACAGATATAACAACAAGTGTAGGAATTATGTATCTTGGCTACCAGACCCCAATGCACACTCCATAGATGCTTTTACCATTAAATGGAATGAATTTTTTTTCTATGCTTTTCCACCATTTAACCTTATAAGTAAGTTGCTACAAAAAATAATTATTGAGAAGGCAACAGGCATTGTTGTAGCTCCATGGTGGCCTGCACAACCATGGTATCCAATGTTCAGCTCTATGGTTATATCAGAGATAATTGTATTTGAACCCCGTAATAACTTACTAATCTCTCCTTCCAGGGAACCACATCCATTATACAAGAACCTCAAACTGATTGCCGCGATATTATCAGGAGCGCGTTCTTAGGGAAAGGAATACCACCTTCCTCAATGGACATAATGTTAGCCTCCTTATCTATTAAAACCAGAAAACAGTATGAATCCGCACTGAATCAGTGGATAATTTTCTGTAGGAGTCAAGACGTACATCCCTTGTCGGGCTCAGTACCCATGGTAATTTCCTTCCTTACATCTAAGTTCGAGCAGGGACTATCATATAGCTCACTTAACACCATAAGGTCAGCAATTTCTTTAGTCTTAGGCCCCCACTTGGGAACAGATGAGAGAGTGACGAGGTTTTTTAGAGGCATTTATAAACTAAGGCCCAAGAAACCTAAGTACGACATAGTATGGGATCCTCATATTGTCTTAAGATACCTATCAAACTTATTTCCTAATGAAGACCTTAGTTTGGAATTACTGACTAAAAAATTAGTAACGTTGCTAGCACTTGTAACTGCGCACAGGATCCAAACTTTATCGCTCATTAGTATAGATAATATTAATATTAATGAAGATAATATTGACATTCGAATCCCAGAAATGATTAAAACATCTGGACCAAACAAACTTCAACCTAATTTAATAATACCATTTTTCAAAGATAAAATGAGCATCTGTCCAGCAAAAACTTTACTTTGTTATTTAGATAGTACCAAAATTATAAGACAAAATTGTAATACTTTGATTATAACACTTAGAAAACCTTACCATGCAGCCTCTACTGCATCCATAAGTAGATGGATAAAGCAAGTTTTGAATGATAGTGGCTTAGATACTGCTAAGTTCACGGCTCACAGCACAAGACATGCCTCCACTTCAAAGGCTTCTGAAGGAGGCATAAATATTGAAGTAATAAGGAAAGCTGCGGGCTGGACACAAAGATCTTCTACATTTGCTCGTTTCTATAACAGACCAATTGTCAGCGACCCAAATGCTTTTGCTCAAGCAGTGTGTTCAACAGACATTTCTTTGTAAGATTATTTTGATAAGTTATGTGCTATGGTTAAGTGCCTACATTAATAAGCTAAGCTAAGACAAGCTGTAATAATTAACAGTAATCATTCAGACTGATTATTCTATAATGATAAGATGACCAAGTTTATTTTCTGTTTATCAAATAAACATGTTGATTATAAACACAACTTTCTTCTTTAAACATCTACATAATGTACTAAATGAGGACGAGATTACGAACATAATTAAATAGATCGGATTAACTTACCTAGTGACATCCGATCCTCAATTATGTGAAGTAATCTCGTCCTCATTATATCCCAACCCTTCCCAGATTCTCATCTCTACCCTGTTGGGAAGTTGTGTATAAAAATTGTATGGCTATGTGTGTGTATGTGTAATACTTTGAACTAATGAACATGACAGATATCCACAGACGCACGTACGACGAACCACAGACTATCAAATATTTTTTGATGAATGGGTTTCATCTTTAAAAATTGTGATACAGCGAGTAGTGCAGAGTACAAACTACATAATGTACTAAATGAGGACGAGATTACTTCACATAATTGAGGATCGGATGTCACTAGGTAAGTTAATCCGATCTATTTAATTATAAGCAGGGTTCAGGCAACCAAAATAAGGTATCAAGACAGTTGCGCGAAAGACATTTGCGCGAAAGACACTTGCGCGAACCCTTTTGAGCGAAAAGACAAATGCGCGAATGGACTTTTGCGCGATTGGACATTTGCGCGAACAGACATTTGCGCGCCAGGACACATGCGCGAATGGACTTTTGCGCGATTGGACTTTTGCGCGAACGGACTTTTGCGCGAAAGGACAATTGCGCGAGTGGAAACTTGCGCGAGTGGACATTTGCGCGACTTAATGGCCACAGAGGTTTACTCTGTGGAGTAAACGTAACATAACGCCTCATACTTGAAGGGGTTTTTTTTTAATTCTTTCATCATAGGTGTCATTTTCATGGTTTTTGGGGTCGCTGATTATGAAAATGGGGTCGAATGGAAAATCAAAGATGGCGCCCATGTTTTTTTTTTGTTTTGTCTGTCATGTTTGTCTTTTTCATGGTTTTTGGGGTCGCTGATTACGAAAATGGGGTCAAAAAGAAAATTCAAGATGGCGCCCATGTTTTTTATGGTTTTTCGGTCATGGGTGTCAACACGAGGTGAGGACTGGAAAAGGATGCGTGGGTTAAGCAACACTTGGTGAGGTCGGGAAAAGGATGGGGGGTTAAGCAACACTTGGTGAGGTCGGGAATAAGATGGGTGGGTTAAGCAACACTTTGTGAGGTCGGGAAAAGGATGGGTGGGTTAAGCAACACTTGGTGAGGTCGGGAAAAGAATGGGTGGGTTAAGCAACACATGGTGAGGTCGGGAAAATGATGGGTGAGGTTAAGCAACATTTAGTGTGGTCGAAAAAAGGATGGGATGGGTGGGGTTAAGCAACATTTGGTGTGGTCGAAAAAACGATGGGTGGGTTAAGCAACATTTGGTGAGGTCGGGAAAAGGATGGGTGGGTTAAGCAACACTTAGTGAGGTCAGGAAAAGGATGGGTGGGGTTAAGTAACATTTGTTGAGGTCGGGAAAAGGATGGGTGGGGCTAAGCAACACTAGTTGAAGTTGGGAAAAGGATTAGTTGGTTAAGTAACACTTGGAGAGGTCGGGAAAAGGATGAGTAGGTTAAGCAGCACTTGGTGAGGTCGAAACAAGGATGGGTGGGTTTAAGCAACACGAGGTGAGGAATGGACAAGGATGGGTGGGTTAAGCAACACTTGGTGAGGTCGAGTAAAGGATGGGTGGGTTTAAGCAACACGAGGTGAGGACTGGACAAGGGTGGGTGGGTTAAGCAACACTTGGTGAGGTCGGGTAAAGGATGGGTGGGTTTAAGCAACACGAGGTGAGGTCGGGAATAGGATGGGTGGGTTAAGCAACACTTGGTGAGGTCGGGAAAAGGATGGGGGGGTTAAGCAATACTTGGTGAGGTTGCGAATAAGATGGGTGGGTTAAGCAACACTTTTTGAGGTCAGGACAAGGATGGGTGGTGCCAAGCAATATTTGGTGAGGTCGGGAAAAGAATGGGTGAGTTAAGCGACACTAAGTGAGGTCGGGAAAAGGATGGGTGGGTTAAGCAACACTTGGTGAGGTCGGGTAAAGGATGGGTGGGTTAAAGAACACGAGGTGAGGTCGGGAATAGGATGGGTGGGTCAAGCAACACTTGGTGAGGTCGGGAAAAGGATGGGGGGGTTAAGCAATACTTGGTGAGGTTGGGAATAAGATGGGTGGGTTAAGCAACACTTTTTGAGGTCAGGACAAGGATGGGTGGTGCACTGGTGCCAAGCAATATTTGGTGAGGTCGGGAAAAGATTGGGTGAGTTAAGCAACACTAGGTGAGGTCGGGAAAAGGATGGGTGGGTTAAGCAACACTTGGTGAGGTCGGGAATAGAATGGGTGGGTTAAGCAACACATGGTGAGGTCGGGAAAATGATGGGTGAGGTTAAGCAACATTTGGTGTGGTCGAAAAAAGGATGGGATAGGTGGGGTTAAGCAACATTTGGTGTGGTCGAAAAAACGATGGGTGGGTAAAACAACATTTGGTGAGGTCGGGAAAAGGATGGGTGGGTTAAGCAACACTTGGTGAGGTCAAGAAAAGGATGAGTAGGTTAAGCAACACTTGGTGAGGTCGGGAAAATGATGGGTGAGGTTAAGCAACACTTGGCGAGGTCGGGAAAATGATGGGTGAGGTTAAGCCACATTTGGTGTGGTCGAAAAAAGAATGGGTGGGTTAAGCAACACTTGGGGAGGTCGGGAAAAGGATGGGTTGGTTAAGCAACATTTGGTGAGGTCGGGAAAAGGATGGGTGGGGTTAAGCAACACACATAGTGAGGTCAAGAAAAGGATGGGTGGGTTAAGCAACACTTGGAGAGGTCAGGAAAAGGATGGGTGGGGTTAAATAACATTTGTTGAGGTCGGGAAAAGGATGGGTGGGGCTAAGCAACACTAGTTGAAGTTGAGAAAAGGATGGGTTGGTTAAGTAACACTTGGAGAGGTCGGGAAAAGGATGGGTTAGGTTAAGCAACATTTGGTGAGGTCGAAACAAGGATGGGTGGGTTTAAGCAACACACATAGTGAGGTCAAGAAAAGGATGGGTGGGTTAAGCAACACTTGGTGAGGTCGAGTAAAGGGTGGACTCATCCTTTTCTTGACCTCACCAAGTGTTGCTTAACCCACCCATCCTTTTCCCGACCTCACCAAATGTTGCTTAACCCCACCCATCCCATCCTTTTTTCGACCACACCAAATGTTGCTTAACCTCACCCATCATTTTCCCGACCTCACCATGTGTTGCTTAACCCACCCATTCTTTTCCCGACCTCACCAAGTGTTGCTTAACCCACCCATCCTTTTCCCGACCTCACCTTGTGTTGCTTAACTCACCCATTCTTTTCCCGACCTCACCAAATATTGCTTGGCACCACCCATCCTTTTCCTGACCTCACAAAGTGTTGCTTAACCCACCCATCTTATTTCCGACCTCACCAAGTGTTGCTTAACCCCCCCATCCTTTTCCCGACCTCACCAAGTGTTGCTTAACCCACCCATCCTATTCCCGACCTCACCTCGTGTTGCTTAAACCCACCCATCCTTTACCCGACCTCACCAAGTGTTGCTTAACCCACCCATCCTTGTCCAGTCCTCACCTCGTGTTGCTTAAACCCACCCATCCTTTACTCGACCTCACCAAGTGTTGCTTAACCCACCCATCCTTTTCTTGACCTCACTATGTGTGTTGCTTAAACCCACCCATCCTTGTTTCGACCTCACCAAATATTGCTTAACCCACCCATTCTTTTCCCGACCTCACCAAGTGTTGCTTAACCCACCCATCCTTTTCCCGACCTCACCTAGTGTTGCTTAACTCACCCATTCTTTTCCCGACCTCACCAAATATTGCTTGGCACCACCCATCCTTTTCCTGACCTCACAAAGTGTTGCTTAACCCACCCATCTTATTCCCGACCTCACCAAGTGTTGCTTAACCCCCCCATCCTTTTCCCGACCTCACCAAGTGTTGCTTAACCCACCCATCCTATTCCCGACCTCACCTCGTGTTGCTTAAACCCACCCATCCTTTACCCGACCTCACCAAGTGTTGCTTAACCCACCCATCCTTTTCTTGACCTCACTATGTGTGTTGCTTAAACCCACCCATCCTTGTTTCGACCTCACCAAATGTTTCTTAACCTAACCCATCCTTTTCCCGACCTCTCCAAGTGTTACTTAACCAACCCATCCTTTTCCCAACTTCAACTAGTGTTGCTTAGCCCCACCCATCCTTTTCCCGACCTCAACAAATGTTACTTAACCCCACCCATCCTTTTCCTGACCTCACCAAGTGTTGCTTAACCCACCCATCCTTTTCCCGACCTCACCAAAAGTTGCTTAACCCACCCATCGTTTTTTCGACCACACCAAATGTTGCTTAACCCCACCCATCCCATCCTTTTTTCGACCACACCAAATGTTGCTTAACCTCACCCATCATTTTCCCGACCTCACCATGTGTTGCTTAACCCACCCATTCTTTTCCCGACCTCACCAAGTGTTGCTTAACCCACCCATCCTTTTCCCGACCTCACAAAGTGTTGCTTAACCCACCCATCTTATTCCCGACCTCACCAAGTGTTGCTTAACCCCCCCATCCTTTGCCCGACCTCACCAAGTGTTGCTTAACCCACCCATCCTATTCCCGACCTCACCTCGTGTTGCTTAAACCCACCCATCCTTTACCCGACCTCACCAAGTGTTGCTTAACCCACCCATCCTTTTCCAGTCCTCACCTCGTGTTGCTTAAACCCACCCACCCTTTACTCGACCTCACCAAGTGTTGCTTAACCCACCCATCCTTTTCTTGACCTCACTGTGTGTTGCTTAAACCCACCCATCCTTGTTTCGACCTCACCAAATGTTGCTTAACCTAACCCATCCTTTTCCCGACCTCTCCAAGTGTTACTTAACCAACCCATCCTTTTCCCAACTTCAACTAGTGTTGCTTAGCCCCACCCAGCCTTTTCCTGACCTCTCCAAGTGTTGCTTAACCCACCCATCCTCTTCCCGACCTCCCCAAGACATAAATGCAAATTCCACAATTATTTCATTTTAGCTTATTACTACAAAGATTATTATTGAAATAGATGGCGCGTAACGGACAAATGTGACGCGTAACGAAAAAATGTTACACTAAATTTTTTTCCAACCCCGATAAAGAAGTTTCACTTCAAAAACCCCTTCAAGTATTGTTATGTTATGTTTACTCCACAGAGTAAACCTCTGTGGCCATTAAGTCGCGCAAATGTCCTCTCGCGCAAGTTTCCACTCGCGCAATTGTCCTTTCGCGCAAAAGTCCGTTCGCGCAAAAGTCCAATCGCGCAAAAGTCCATTCGCGCATGTGTCCTGGCGCGCAAATGTCTGTTCGCGCAAATGTCCAATCGCGCAAAAGTCCGTTCGCGCATTTGTCTTTTCGCGCAAACGGGTTCGCGCAAGTGTCTTTCGCGCAACTGTCTTTCGCGCAAAAGTCCCAGATCCCCAAAATAAAGGATGTGCAAACATTTTGCAAGGTTAATAATCAATCTACGTAGTATTTAAATAAATGTAAAGTACCTTCAGTACACATTCAACACAATCAAAATCTTATCTCCGTTAAAGCCTAAGAAGACGATGTGGTCAATTTGCAACAACCAATGGACGTCAACCAATAGATGAAAAAACAACTCAACAACCAACGAACAACGGTTATTTCTATCCGGCGGACTACATTCCCTCGTCTGTTTAGGCTCTTAAAAGGGCCTGGAGCCTTTAGTCCGAAGTCATCTAACCAAATTACTTTCTGACAAGGACCTTGAAATATTTTCGAACAAAATTACCTGGGTCCCCGTCCACCCATCGCCTATCTACCGATCACCATTTCCCCAATCTGTATGCAAAGAAAATTCCTATCGATGGCCATTTCGACACGTAATAGCGACGTCCCGACGGATCACTAAATCTGGAAGGCCTGACGGAGTGCTTGCTGTTACGGAGTAACACCCCGATATATCTGGGCCGTCGACGTTTGATCCCGTGTTGAGTATAAAAAATGTTAACAAGGAAGTTTATGTTCGGTACATCTACGTTATCATTCAGTTTTATTTTTGAAGTGAAAATTTGTTTAGGCGCGTTGAGTACTTTTTGGGCGAACAAAAATCATGTAACTTGCGTGACCGTCACCTAACACTTCGTAGCACTCGTAGCAGATCCGCTACGGCGTAGCACCACAATGCGTGCGCGAGGCACAACCCGTAGCAGAGATAGATTATTTAGTTTGTCTTTCTATCGGCAGTTCCCAAAGACTGCACACGAATTTAAGCTGTCAAGAGATCAAAAATGATAACCATACATTTTATTATGTCATAGCAATGAATGACCGTATCATGTCCAATATTTTTTAACTAAATAATACGTAATAAGCTTAAAGTCACTCAAAGGGCAGTAGAAAGGGCTATTCTCGGAGTTTCCTTGAAAATGAAGACATCCGCAAGAGAACCACGGTCACTGACGTAGCCCGAAGAATTGCCGAACTTAAGTGGCAGTGGGCAGGGCACATTGCTTGCAGAACGGATGGCCCATGGGGCCGAAAAGTACTGGAGTGGCGACCCAGAAGACGATGCGTTAGAAGACCTCCCACTAGGTGGACCGATGACCTGGTGAACGTTGCGGGAATCCGTTGGATGCGAGTCGCACGGGACCGATCAATGTGGCGACACTTGGGGGAGGCGTATGTACAGCAGTTGACGTCTTTCGGCTGAAATGATGATGATGATGATGAGATAAAACGTGTGCACTATTAAAATATTAAATGGCGGATTTAATCCTTAGTCATTTTTCACCACTCTACATAGATGGATATAAGAATGAAAGCCTGCTGGTGTATCGATCTTAATATCTATTGTTGAGACAAGACCAACATATCCCAACAAATATGTCACCATCCTGTCAAGCTAAATTGCAAATACCTTATCAAATATCTTAGAGCAAACCTCGTAGAGAGGAACCCATCAGACCTTGCCCCCCGCACCCCGCACCCCTCTCCCTCGTCTTCTAATTTCCTCACCTCCATGTCTCGGCACGCCTAGCTAATATAATGGACAGGCCTATCCCGGTTTCTAAAGCATTTCCTTAACTATGGATTTGGTCTGAAACACGCTACGGGTGCAGCGAGTGATATCAGCGTTCGTGTAGCAAATGAGTTACTCTAGGTTAATTGTAATTTAATTCCAATTCCATGGTTATGATTACTGAATTAAATATCATTGATTGATGAAACACTGATTACCTGAACAAAGTGAAATTAAAAAGTTAAAATAGCCTAAGAAATGAAAATGTTCTTTCTTTGGAGCGAAAAAAAGAGAAGTTGTAATTGATTTAAACGCTTTACTTTAATAATAATAATAGTAACTTACTGTTGCATATTAAAATAACTCAATAAATAAGTAAGTAACGTCAAGGCATTTTTATTAGTTTTGGCATCTGAAATATTTAATCACACAGTATGTCAGTCCCTTTGTCAGTCTGACAAGGGAAATTAGCTAGACATTTCATAAACATTGCGAAAAAAATCAGAAAGCAATTTTCAAACAAAAGCTTAGTGCTGACTACAGGGTACCTAAAAAACACTATTGTATGAAATTAATTTCATAAAAGAGTCACCCAAATAGCTTTGCCGTCTACTATCAATCATTTAAAATAACATTGTCATCATCTGCCTAACCTTTTACGAAAGGGTCAGCTTTCAAGCTAACAGAATATAGCGGAATACTAGTACACTTCAACCAACTTATCGATACAGGCAAAAAAACACAGAACTAAAATAAATGTACCAAAGTTTGACAAATCGATGCAAATTTTCTTGACAAACAACACGAGCTTGAACTAAACACCGTACGAAAACGAACTTCACGAGCTACCTTGAAGCTTAGGCCTAGACCTAAGCCTTTCCTTCGATCGACAGGTTCGGCTGTTATAACTTAGCTATCAGCCCCTCCAAACCAAAATATCAGTGTCTGAAACACAAACTAGGTTGAAATAAAACTTGGAGCTAGTTTGTTGTTGCCCGGCGTGATTACACTGTAATCTTTTAATAGGATTTTGGTTACACAGGCTAAAGTGGCTCAACTTTGTTTAGAATCACTGGCCGAAGAGTTTTCAGTTTATGTTGAAAATCCATCTACAGTTTTAGATTTAATTATTCCCTGAATTGGTTGGAGGTTTCGAAATGGTGCTATACATTTCAAGTTTTGTAGTATTCATATTTTGGAGAAGGAAACAAAAAAAATGCGAGGCAGTCTTTGTGAACAACCCCGATAGAAGTAAAAACTATGTAATCTAAATCTGCTATGGGTTGTGCCCCGCGCACGCGTAAGTGGTGCTACGCCGTAGCGGATCGACTACGAGTGCTACGAAGTATTAGGTTACGGTCACGTGACTTCCATGATTATTTTTCACCCAAAAAGTGCTCAACGCGCCTAAAGATGTTTTCACTTCTAAAACACATAGTAAGTTCTTAACATGTACGTCTTATTCACGAAAAATTAGTAAGCGCCGGTAATAAAAATATGATGAGGATAATAATCTGAGATAAATCTGATCGACCAATCCCAATTAAACAACGATCAAATACAAATAAAAATATGCAGTCACAAAATTCATGCATTCATTATGTTTTAATACGAGTCTTCAGGAACAATCCTTAGTCCTACAAATAAAACAATATTCATACATATATTTTGCGAATATATATAAATTCAATTTACTACATTTCAATATATCACTCAGAATCCAGACGCGTCAGAAAAATAATAAATAACTACATAGAAAAACAAGTCTTTTCTTCCTTCAATTTTTTTGTAGCCTATAAGCTTACAAATCCGTATTCATAAAACTGGTATTCAGTTTCGTTTTTCCCTTAATAAATCATCTATATTGTTCCTGAAAAGCTAATTAATGTTGTTTTTGCTTTAGCATTTACTTTCATATCGTAATTAGAGACGACGTTGTGATATGAAACAGTGAAATTGTATTTATTTAATTTCAGTTGCATAACAGACATTTTTGAAAATTCGACGAGCAAAACTCACTTCGAATGAAATGTAATATTTTTTTGCTCAGTAATCTGGGCATGATATGCTATAAAAGTATTGTATGTGTTTCGAATTCTGGCATAAAATCGATACAATACTGAAATAAAAGTCCATGGAAATCGTAATGACGAATGGAATTCGATTGTTTTCCGATAAAACTGAAGCCATTAATTGACCTATCTGAGACTCGATTCAGGAAAATATACAAACAAGAATTCAAATACAAACTCCTCGCTTCTTAAATAAGCTGCGACCTTTTCTAAACGAGAAAAAAAGGCTGGCGATACTAAATGAGAAAATGTATGGATCACAATTTATCTACTTTCATCTCGATCCTTTCACATTTCGTCAAAGGCACTCGTCGATGGCCAATGAACTGGCAAGGTTCATTGCCAAATATCTTGTTTGTTACCGTAACTCTGAGGCTCCTTGACTAAGGCACTATGTTTCACGCCAAGTATCAGAACATACACTTCGAAGAAGTAAGTACCTTCGTCTGTCACAAAAAGTTCAGTTCACAAGTGCCTTTTTAGCAAATTCCAGTCCCGGATCAATTATGATTTTAGACGAAATGGCGTTTAGAAATATATTTAGTTGGAATAGTGGGGCCGGCAAAAATTGTATAAGTCATAAACAATTGAGTAAAAAAAGAGTTCAGATTTTTGTAAATCCGGACCAGAATGAATTTGAAATGGACTAAAAAGAAACAGAACAAATAAACTCATTAAGTGTTTCATAGTCCTCAATGAAGGCGAATTTTTCTCACAAACGCAACAAATCTAAGCGGGAACTGCCGTAGTTTAGTGTACCTATTAAGAACTTGCTAGCCGTAAAAGAACCTTCGCCAAATGACAAGAAGATTCATTAGTGATCTTATGGCACGGAAAACGATTTGACGTAGAGCCGATGAAGAGCAATGGGAGAGAATTGGACACTTGACTGTCTCTTTAAGTGGCAATATTGTTTGGAGGTCCGACTTCATTGATTTTCTGTCATTACTACGGCGACGGCTGAGAATGCGCAGTGTGCTAAGAAAACTGTTCATTATATTTTCGGCTTTGCTTAGTTATATATTAAGTTGTGATTATAAAGTATTATGTTTCTGTAAACTTCTTCTAGAGATAGAAGACGGACTTTGGGGGGGTTTCCTAATTCAATAGTTTCAAAAGTCTACGTCGATGTTGGCAGAATTCCTTGTCTCTTGCCTCACGCAGGTGCGGCAATCAATAAAAATAATATTTTTCGAAAGTGTTTATCAAACAGCTAACAAAACTCGAATAAGAACTAAGGAAAACATCGGATAGCCGTTTTAGCAATCGCAATGGTCACGATAAATACATTTACGAACTGATAGAATTCAGAATATGTGTGCGAATATGTTTTTGATTATAGCCAAGTATGAGTCATAATTTAAAAAAAAAGCTAGGGCTGAAACAAACATCCAGAGTTTTCTGCAGTTTATTTTTTAATTCCTCGCATGTTTTAAACTTTACAAAACCTTTCGTAAACCACGAACGCTGTGTGGTAGAGAAACGGAAACGAAAATTAAAAATTTAATTCGCTCACGTGAATTTATCAGAACATATTACTGCTGGGGTGGAAACCTCGTAAAAGTGTAATAAAGACCTGGATTTAAGTGAGGAGAGGAGTAACAGTTACCTGTTTTATGTCTTACACACACTAAAACCATTTTTCTAGAGAGAATTCTAAGTTACATTAAAGGATTCATTAAGTATTTTAGTTCATAATGCGTTTTAAAATATCCTTAACAAAACCAAAAGGCACTGTTTCTCCTCGTTACTGCGATGTGCGATATTTTTCTTGTTCTGGGCCAACCTGGGAACCTTGTAGCTACCTACAGGTTTTCAAGTTCCAATTTTTTTTTACATCCATCAACACAATGTTTGGAGTGTGTTACTTTGAAGCCTACTGTAAAACGTGACTTTTCACCCCGATAAAACGTAATTTCCCAACAATTATTTGTGCATAAAGTTACTTAATTTGATGTACAGAATGCTTGGTTGCCGACTTACCGGTTTCGTGACGTCGTTTACACCTTATACAGGGTGTATTTCACCTCACACACACCCAAGCACAAACCATCATCACAAACCCGCCAACCAAGCATTCTGTACATCAAACTAAGCAACTTTACGCAAAAAAGATTGCTGGGAAACTACTTTTTTAGGTTATAAATCATGTTTTGTGGTACCTACAAAAAAAAACTTGTCAAAAAGTTGTAACTTTGACCCCCCATATCTCCGTAACTAGAAGGTTCTCGGTGTAAAACAAAAAAATAATCGCAATGATGGGGAGAACAAGTGTCTTTCGGCTTCGTGAAGAGGTGTTTTAGACCCTTAATAAGAACCACGTCTCCAAATTCATCATTTTCCTAGCTTTGAGCCTAATTGAACTCCACGACCCAGATCCATGTAACACAATAATGCATAAAACATGTTAGACTGTGGGTTTACTGATTACCAGTAATGACGTCTCCAAACTATCACCTAAATGTATCCTGTACCTTGCCTATAAAATTGGGAGCACAACTCATCATTTCTTTCTATAGTGAGGCACGAAAATGACGCATGAACCGAGCCATCAGGCGTCTTCCTTCCCTCCCAAACAGATATCAGCCTAACAAAAATATTTCTCTACACATTTCTGTGCCACAAATTCCTGTAGGTATATTCTGGTGCCCCTTGTTAACACGGGAAAATGTTTTTTCTCTTATCAAACCGCTCTTAGAGAGCCCTATTGTGTTTCTTATTTAGATATCGCAATTTGAACGAGATGGTGTTTATTTATTTTTTAAGCGACTTCCCAAAATCAGAACGTTGTTTTCGGGGTTCATGAATTTGGGTGTCTAAATTCTTGTATCTGGCCATAACTTTAATTGTATTTCATTTACCAGTAAAAGCTTTTATCACAAACAAATCTGGTAAGTATATATAAATCGACTAATTTTCACACACCAACTTGTTTAGACATATCAAATGATAAATGATCATACACACGGTCCCCTAAAATTGCATTTGGCTAACCTCGAAACAAAACAAAACACGCTCAACGTCGTCACAATACGGGTAGCCCTGTAATCTCTCTGTGAGTACGTTATCGCAGTTTGTATGTAAAATAACAATATATTCAAGTTACACGTATAAAACGAATGCGATACCATTATGTTGGATGCTCCACATTATAATAAAGGTTGTGGCCGTAAACAGGCTCGTGAGCGCGTAAACCTTTTAGTACATGTATACCAGTAGGTGTAGGTACTCACAACACAGGCGGTTGTTTTCCTGCGATGTGATGTCACCCCTATACTTTAACCGGCAAGCATCTACGAATTGCTACAACCGGATGTACTTACGACTTGAACTTTTCTTTGTAGATGAAATAACAGGTTTATGCCAAACCGACCGATGAGTTCTTTTTTATTTTGGTAATTGTGGGCAATACCCAGATGATATATGTTAAACAATAAAATAACTTAGCATTTTGTCAGATTAATAGATCGTGTTTCATAATCAAAATATCGACGTCGTGACTTCGTCAGTTTTTGTCACTAATAATTTAAATTATGGAGCCTTTAATGTCAAGGAAGCAAACGACTATTGTCGAAAAGAAAATTGTAAGAGACCGAACGCTGTCGACACTTCATCTAGATCGAATCGGACTTACATTTGCAGAAAACCGATTTTAAGAGTCACGTAATGCAGACGCGAAGCCCAAAGGTGACGTCGGCCAAATGAAGGACATTATTCAGGATTCCCATCATTTGGCACATGATTCAATATGTAAATTAAACAAGTGATGAACGAATTTCGAAAAGGTATCTCAGATGTGTCATGTTCTAAAACCCAAAAATTGAAGTGAATCATTTCTAAACGATTTTCAAAATGGTAGTTAATTTGTGATGAGTCATAGTCGGTTGTTAAGTTGGAGAACTTCCACAAATAAGAAAGGAGGAGTCTGCTATCTAAAACAGGAATCTGCTACATACATGCCTAGCTCAGAAGATCATAATCTTTCGCCTTAAAAGCCAGCATCGCTACCATAAAGCACGATCAGAGCGTTTTCTGTTTCGTTTTGTTCTTTTCGTCGTGTTTTCAATTTATTTACGTTAAGTACCGCAACGAAGGTGGTGTGACGATCTGATCTTGTTTGCAGGGTTACATGGCCAGAGATTGCACAAGATAGAGAGGTTTGGCAGGAGAAAGGGGCGGCCTTTGCCCAGTACTGAGCAGTGGGAAAAAGTACACAAGAGGCATAAATAGACTAAATAATAATATAAACTTTGAGGCTAAAAAGTGATTGAAATCGTTTCCTTGACTCAGGGTTGAGAAAAAGTAGGTGCAATTCAGTTTCAAAGGATTCACCCCTAATATCACTCTCGCACAAAATGGCCACTGGCAAAACATTTTCGATGAAAAAAGTAATACTAAAACACAAAAATTAAACGAAAAAATGTTATCAGTTGTATACCAAAAACGAAAATCAACAAAGTAACTGTTGGAAAAACAAAGAAAAGCTTTAATCATTTACAATAATATTTAGTTAATAAACCACAATTTCCTGGAATATTATTTTGAACCATAATCCTACCAAATAGCCCGGGGCAATCAAATAGCCCACAATAGTCAAAGAGCCGGTTAGCTTACTTTACGATTCCGTTTCTAAATCGTTGTGTTATTTAAGTTTTCAAGCCAAAGGGGGCGCTTTTCATGCGAAAAACTTTGTTGGCCTTTCTCAGCTTTGACGTTTGCGTCATAGTGAGGCATCAACCTAGAAACCTAGAAAGGTAAGGAAGTACCTAATTAAAGACGCCTCAGGGCAAATGCTGTCACTCTTCATATTCACTACTATTTTTATGTGCATTTAGAATCACCTATGTGCTTTGTTATTGCGCGTTCTCGAGTCAGAGTGGTACCATGGAGGTACCTTTTCAGTTTGACGGTCTATACGAACACGCTTAACCAATCCATAACCTAGTAGCCACATTATCCTAAACTTATGTTTCTTAAGTTTAGGATACCAATTCCGATTCTTCTTCTTTGAGTCGCTGCCAACACAATAGTAATATGTTTGGTTACCGTGTCAAAGTTTCTTGATATATATTGCGTACGCACTTTGGTCTCAGTAACTTTTTTGTGAGTCTAAAACACCGCTTTTTTGCTTCTATTATGCTCAGGGCTTTGGTTCAGGCACTTGCGTTTTCTAAAGGATCTGTTCACGCACGATGTTGACGACGTGCGTATTGCTATTGCTAAAGCGTAGGCGTTCCGTTCTTTGGGCACCTACCTACACTACTACTACGTCACGACTCAAAAATCCTCATATCATCCTCGGACAGCCAATGAGAGGACCTGAAGGGATGCCACCGAAGAAGCACCAATAGGAGCAGTCCACGAAGACTTCGGAATCCTTTCCCGTGGAACGTTGACCGCTCGGGTTCCCATTATTACTAACCACATTCAAATCTCAACCTTGCTCTGTATAGCTTCATACTCAACTTATAAAATATTGAACCGTTTTTCAAATGTACCATCACTAACTCTAAGGAAATAAACCATTTTTATTTGGAGAAACTTATCATTCAAAATTCACAACCACAAACTGAAGAGGAAGGCGCCTAACGCATGAACATAAATTTGGACCTTCGTGCCGCATACAACCAACCAGCCCAGGTGGAGAATCAGACGTGGACACGAACGAGAGACGCGCAACTCGGTAAGACGTGCCAGCCAAGACTCCCAATCAACTTCCTCTTTCCTTGTGTTAATAGTGTTTCTCCTCTCGAATTCCAGTGCACCATACTTACTCGCGAGATCGGGCAGGAGCCGCAGTGGCTACAGCCTCTACGCTCCAGACGCTGAAATCGTGTTCACAAAACGTGAGTACTCCAGGTTTCTATATCCACCAGAATGGCGGAGTCAGGTTCGACTCATCTAACGGCTGCTCCTAAATCACCTCTTAAATCTCCGTTAATCACACAAATTAACGCCCTCACACGCAAAAGGGGAGTAATTAAGGGTCGATTGTCCAATTTGCAAAAATATGTTGAGTCATTCCAACAGCCGTTAGAAGCTAACAAAATTCTTGAATTTAAATTACGCATAGATAGTGCTACCTCCCTATTATCTGAATTTAACGACCTTCAGTCGCAAATTGAAGAATCGTGTGATAATTTAGATGAACATCTGGAATATAGGGAACAGTTCGAACAAAGGTACTTTAATGTCGTTGCGCGAGCTAAGTCATTGTTGTCTGAGGATAGTAAAACACCTAAAAGTTCCAATAACTCTGATCCACTACAACTAGTGAAGTTACCTACGATTCAATTACCAACCTTTGACGGTTCTTATGAGAATTGGTTAGAGTTTAGAGACACCTTTTTATCCTTAGTGCATAACTCCACACAAATAAGTCCTATTCAGAAGTTTCACTATTTAAAATCGGCTTTGAAAGGTAGCGCTGAATTAGTAATCGACTCACTGGAATTATCAGCCAATAATTACAGTGTTGCATGGGAGTTACTCACTAATAGGTTCAATAACAGCCGTCTATTAATACACAATCATGTAAAAGCTCTTTTCTCCACACAAGCTTTAACTAAAGAGTCACCCGTGTTATTGCGAAAGCTCGTCGATACGATGTTAAAACATCTACGCGCACTAAAAACACTCGGTGAGCCGACCGATTTCTGGGATACACTCATTATTTACATGATTACGTGGAAGGCGGACCCTGTTACCGAGCGAGAATGGGAAGAGTACGTACTCGCACAAATGGTAAAATGTCCTGCCGATGCGAAGCTTAAGTTGAAGGTAGAGGATTTAATTCGTTTTATCGGACGGAGAGCGGACATGTTGGATAAACTATTAGGGACGCATAGTAAATTCACACACGATAAGAAACACACTAATGCGACCACTTCTAAAGTACACTGTAACGCTTCTTCGTCCGACACTACGAAACCACTGTCGCACAAAACACAGTACAAACCTTGCCCTATGTGTAAGGAAAAACATCCGTTATTTTCATGCCAGAAATTCCTTGATCTGTCCATAGCAGACAAACATAATTTTGTCACACAAAATAAATTATGTTCAAACTGTTTGCGCTCAGGACACAAAGCGAGCGACTGCCCGCTTGGACCGTGTAGGAAATGTTGCAAGAAACATAACACACTACTACATAGTAACGAGTCAGAGGATAACACGCAAAATCAACCTCTCTCATTAGTGACAGTAGGACAAATTTCGCAACCCGCATTAGAATCACACACACATAATGCGAATTGCGACGGCAACCCCACCACGCAAGGGCCAGTCGCCAAACCAGTTCTGTTGTCCACCGTGTTGATCGAGATAGCCGATATTCGTAATAATTATCACACGGCGCGCGCGCTTCTCGATAACGGTAGTACACGATGCTTCATCACAGATGCGTTATGTAATAAATTACACTCACAAAAGATACAGTCCACTTACAATATAACAGGTGTAGGTAACTCAGTTTCCCAGTGCACACAGACCTGTAATGTTACAATTAGGTCCCTGGTAGGTTCCTACACTACACACATACATTGTTTAATTTTACCCTCAATAACTACACAATTACCAGCCGTGTCGTTATCTGAAAATGGTTTTAACGTTCCTGTGAACATTCAGTTAGCCGATCCCTATTTCTTCGAGTCTCAAGACATAGATATGCTGATTGGTGCTGATCACTTCTGGGATCTCCTCGAAAACGGAAGATTCCGGTTGAAAAATGGTCCATACTTACAAAACACAAAATTAGGGTGGATCATTTCAGGGCCTTTGAATACTCTCGCACATAGTCATCACGTTTCATGTAATGTCACATCATCATTGGATGAACAGTTGAGGACATTTTGGGAGCTCGAGGAGATAGGCAGATCGACTGATGTCCGCAGTAATGAGGAGCAGGTTTGTGAGGACCATTTTATAAAAACCACCACACGTGACGCTGATGGCAGGTTTTGTGTTTCCATGCCTTTGAAGGAGTCCCCTGACGCATTGGGTGACTCATTTCTTCAGGCCGAACGTCGCTTCTACGCACTAGAGAAACGTCTGCAACGCACACCGGCCTATAAAGAGTTATACATGCAATTCATTCATGAATACATAGCAATGGGTCACATGTCACGTATCCATACATACAACACACCTTATTACGTTCTACCACACCACGGTGTATTCCGCGAGCACAGTACCACCACGAAACTGCGAGTTGTATTCGATGCAAGTGCCAAAACCACGACTGGCAAATCACTCAACGATATACAATGCGTAGGCCCAGCAATACAGGGTGATTTGTTTGCTATTTTGCTCCGGTTTAGACAACACAGATGGGTAGGATGTGCAGACGTCGAGAAAATGTTCCGCCAAGTTCTAAAGGATCCGAGTCAGCGAAATTTACTTTTAATCCTATGGCGTGACAATCCCACAGACCCATTAGAAATTTACAGGCTCAATACTGTCACCTACGGTACCGCGTCCGCACCGTTTACTAGCGTACGTTGTTTAAAACAGCTGGCATTGGAATGTTCCGATCCATCGATTCGTACAGTCATTCAGGATGATTTTTTTGTCGACGACCTAGTGACTGGTGCTGACAGTATTGAGTCGGTAAAACATATAGCTAACGAAACAACTAAAGTTTTGCAGGGTGGTTGTTTCCCACTTCGCAAGTGGATCTTCAATTTTGATCATGATCCACAAGAGTTTCCGTCTCATTCAAAGGAACTTTCACTCGGGGAAAACGCACATCACAAAACCCTAGGATTAGGCTGGTATAATCAGTCTGACACTTTACATTTCCACACAGAGTACACAAATGACAGTCGGCAATTAACGAAACGCATCATATTGTCGGAAGTCTCTAAAATCTTTGATCCGTTAGGATTACTTAGTCCTTATGTAATGACTGCAAAGGTTCTACTTCAAAGGCTATGGCTATTGAAATTAGATTGGGACGATATGTTACCTAGTGACGTCACACGCAGTTGGGCACAGTTCGTAAACGGTATAGCATTGCTAAGTAAATTACGAATACCGCGGCACGCTATAGGTATCGATGCTACTCGCGTAGAACTACACTTATTTACCGATGCTTCACAAACTGCTTACGGCGCGTGTGCTTACATCCGTTCCATAACAGACAATGGCATAGTTACAACGAAGTTACTGTGCGCTAAAGGAAAAGTTGCACCCTTGAAACCCGTTAGCATACCACGGCTGGAATTGTGCGGCGCCCTATTAGGAGCCCAGTTACATGATAAAATCACAAAGTCCCTTCGTTGCACCTTTGACAGTGTCACATTTTGGACAGATTCCACTATTGTGATCGGTTGGTTACGCATGAATCCTAACTCATTAAAGCCTTTTGTACAAAATAGGGTCGCGGAGCTACACGAATTAACTAAGGGCACGCCCTGGAACCACGTTTCTGGTAAGGAAAACCCAGCTGATCTAGTATCACGCGGGGTGACTTTAGACGTACTTAGTTCATGCACGCTCTGGTGGGAAGGGCCGTCTTTCCTTTCAGATCCGTCATTTAATATACCTGATCATAATAGCTCTGACCACATAGACTATACCACACTTGATTTACCTGAGATTAGGTCTCAAACACACACTCATCAAACCTCGGATACGGATAGTTGGTTCCCGTTTCATCGTTTCACTCGATTCAATCACATGAGACGTGTTTGTGCCTATATGTTACGTTTTGTATATAATGTGCGAAACAAAGCTGCAAAGCGTACAGGCTCATTGAACGTCACCGAGTTAAACGAAGCACTAACCACTCTAACAAAGGCGTCACAGTCACAATCATTCCCCGACATTCTAGATAGTTTAATTAAAAACAAACCGTTACATCACTCACACAACTTAATAAAATTAAATCCTTTCATCGATAAACAAAACTTAATTAGAGTCGGGGGACGTTTGTGCAATTCACCAGAGTTTTCGTATAGTAAGAAGCATCCAATACTACTAAGCAGTAAGCACACATTCACACGGCTGTTGTTTAGCGCCGAACATGAGCGACTACTGCACGCCGCGCCGCAGGCCCTCTTGTACACACTCAGAGAGACGTGGTGGCCGGTGGGTGGGAGAAATCTCGCCAAACAAGTTGTGCATAGTTGTGTTCGATGCGCTAGGTTCCGTGCTAGGCCTATTGCACCTATTATGGGTAACTTACCTGCACAACGTTTGTCTCCAGGGTTCCCTTTTATGACCACCGGTGTGGACTATGCGGGACCGGTTCTCATATTGAACCGTAAAGGTAGGGGTGCTAGAACCGTGAAGGCATACATATGTATATTTATATGTTTCACTACGCGCGCGGTTAACTTGGAACTTGTAGGTGATTTGTCAACAGACGCCTATCTATTAGCTCTAAAGCGTTTTGTCTCGCGCAGAGGCAAACCGTCACACATTTTTTCAGACAACGGAAAGAACTTCGTTGGCTTAATGAATTTATTTTCAAAATTCCTATCCAAATGTTCACAAAATATCATAGATTACGCTACTTCACAAGATATCAAATTTAGTTTTATTCCCCCTTACGCTCCGCATTTTGGTGGATTATGGGAAGCTGGGGTAAAATCATGTAAACATCATTTACGTCGTGTTGTAGGGAATTTGCACTTAACGTATGAGGAGTTCAACACTGTTTTGACACAAGTGGAAGCAGTCCTGAACTCCCGCCCTCTTAGTCCTATGTCCACAGATCCCCATGATTATCAACCCCTATGCCCAGCTCACTTCTTGGTCGGCCGTCCGCTGACAGCGCCGGTCTGCGAGGACCTGACCGACAATAGTCCACACAGTCTGTCACGCTACCAGCGAGTGGAGCAAATTCGTCAACATTTCTGGAGCAGGTGGTCCACAGAATATATCTCCGAGATGCAGACCAGGACAAAGTGGAAGTCAAGGCAAGCTGATCTGAAGCCAGACACACTGGTACTTATAAAGGATGATCACGCACCGCCACTGAAATGGTGTCTTGGCCGTATCATCAACACCGTTCCAGGCAGCGACGGAGTTGCACGAGTGGCGGATATCCAGACCGAAAAGGGCATCATAAGAAGGGCATTTTCCAAGATTTGTCCACTGTGGGAGAATGACGCTGAGTAAACACGTTGAAAGACCATCTTTCAAGGCCGGGAGGATGTTCACGCACGATGTTGACGACGTGCGTATTGCTATTGCTAAAGCGTAGGCGTTCCGTTCTTTGGGCACCTACCTACACTACTACTACGTCACGACTCAAAAATCCTCATATCATCCTCGGACAGCCAATGAGAGGACCTGAAGGGATGCCACCGAAGAAGCACCAATAGGAGCAGTCCACGAAGACTTCGGAATCCTTTCCCGTGGAACGTTGACCGCTCGGGTTCCCATTATTACTAACCACATTCAAATCTCAACCTTGCTCTGTATAGCTTCATACTCAACTTATAAAATATTGAACCGTTTTTCAAATGTACCATCACTAACTCTAAGGAAATAAACCATTTTTATTTGGAGAAACTTATCATTCAAAATTCACAACCACAAACTGAAGAGGAAGGCGCCTAACGCATGAACAGGATCAGTACCTTGTTTATTCGGCACATGCCATAAGTGCACACAACAAATAAAAAAATAAAGTAAGTGAAAACAACATAAAAAACTTAAATTACACACACCACATCACACATACACCACACACACACACACACATACCACACACACACACTCACATCACATTACCTAGTTCGAAAGTGTGGCGTAACTTGTAGCCTATTTAATTATACTCCCAACGCCTATTGGTTGTAATGTTTAACGGCCTTTGCTATTTTCTCCATTGCTTTCCTCTGTATAATATTTATTTGTTTTTTATTAATATTGCCAAATAAACCGAGCTTCAAGAATGCTTACTTTATTAAATACAGGTGTCATAATTGTTGCTTATGTTAGGGCGCGTTCTACCCTGGAAGGCAATGAATGCGACGTTTTAATTATGTAATTAAATTATTATTAAACATTTTCAAAATAATAAGCCGTTAATAATTATTATTTTCTTGACTAATTTTTGGGTTTAAGGTGCTTTTAATTTAATTACAGGTGGATTATTATTTTATTGTCCTCAGTCATCCAAGCTAAGCCTTTAAAGGTAGGTACGCAAATCGTAGATGAATGACGGTATTTTGTTGTTTTAAAAAATCGGCCAAGTGCGAGTCTGACTCGCGCAGGAAGGGTTCCGTTAAATTGTAGTAGGGGAGCCTTCCTTTATTTCTTTTTCATTATTTGTTTTTGTAGTGGCACAAGAACATTCTGTGAAAATTTCAACTCTTTACCTATAACAGATCATAAGATACAGACCGCTGACAGAACGATAGACGAACGGACAACACAGGCTTAGTACCTAATAGAGTCCTTTTGATATAGACCCTTCAGATACGGAACCCTTTTTTTTCGGATGGGAAATTATCAAATGACTCCTTCCACTCTGGGCGGAGCGGGAGGGAGTGTCAGACTTTTACTGACAAAATACCATCCATGCTCCTTCCTCGCCCTTTTACGTTCCGAGGCGGCGGTATCTCTTTCTAACAGTCCCGCAGGCCAGATACGGAACCCTAAGAATGACTACGTAGCTAGTAGGATTAAGATAATGTATCTACCTTTTGCTTCCAAGAAACTCTGAGGTACTTTTTTAAAATGTTTACGTACAAAAGAGTAACAAAGATTTTGTGCGAAGATAAAACTCCTAGATACCTCCTAGATGCCTGTGGTATAAACTGCTATGAAAATATTTAGATTCAGACGTCGAGAAGAATTTTAAAGAGCAATTTCTCTTTCAACTTTATAATATTGCTCAACGCGGAAGGTAAAGTTTACATTTTTCATTTCAACCAGTTTTTTTAGGTAGATCTATGCATCTACCTAAAACTATTACGACTAGCTTTCATTTTCATACTACCTACATTGGTTGATCTCCAAATTGACATTTGCATTATACACGGAAGGTACAAATGGAGTTATTTAGTTATATTATTTGCAGTACAAGTTGCACACACCTTGTAGTCTAAAGATAAAGATAGTTTTATTTGTTAAAACATGCGTATACATGCAAATTAAGCACGCAGGATAACAGATTAAGAAAAAAAAATGTTGTTGTTATAAATGTTTCCTCTTTCACTGACACCGACGTATATACTGAACCCCAACATAGAAATTTTTCATTGGTAATTTAAAATTAAATACAAGTTTTGTATGCGCCAAAATGTTATAAAGGGTCACGTTTCCGAGATATGAGCTATCAAAGTTAAAGTCAGTTCACTGATGGAATCTTCAGCACAACTTATATTTGATCAGACATGGAAAATAAAACTTATACCTAACGATAACTGGCATCAATACAAACAAGTTTGAAAAAATTCAAACCCCTTTCCATCTTATTACAATATCTTTAGGGTCCAGAATGATGTACCGAATACGAGGTAGCCTTTTGAGCGTCGTGATCCTTTCCACACTGTATGGTTCAGCAAGCTTGCCTCTGAACCAAAGTTTATACAAGCAGGATCTAAATGACTCCGGAAAATAAGCAATCATTAAAAATAGAACGTGATGGTGTGAGAGTACCTCAAAAGATGACGGAGTCTACTTCATCATGATTCAGAGAAACCTCATACATCGGTTAGAGTTATTTACATATTTTTCTATAACAATAAAGAACTGCGGTCGGAAATTACTTTACCATACAATTAATAGATATTACCCTAGGTGCCTATAATCCCGGCGCGGACGTACTAATTTATCACTAGTTTCCCGTAAAGGAAAATATCGCGAGGAAAACCACGAGTTTTTTTGTTCCATATTCTAACAAATAAACATTTTTTTTATTATTAACTAGCTGACCCACGCAACTTCGTCTGCGTCACATAAGAGAGAAAAATCTCACAAGGGAATAAAATTTCCCGCGATCTTGTAACATTTTTCATTGCTGCTCCGCGCCTATTGGTCATAGCGTGATGTTATATAGCCTATAGCCTTCCTCGATAAATGGACTATCAAAAGCAAAAAGAGTTTTTCAATTAGAGCCGGTAGTTCCTGAGATTAGCGCGGTCAACCAAACAAACAAACAAACAAACTCTTCTGCTTTATAATATTAGTATAGAAATAGCAGGCGTTGCGAGGAACACATCGGGTGTCTTTACTCTGGCCCAGAGTAAATAGAGGAGTAAATATAGAAGAGAAAGTATTTGCATAAGGTTTACCTTTGTAAATTAGCAAGTGTTAGGTAATTTTATTAGAAGCTCCTTCCTGTTTATCCGTAGGCGCTGTTTCTATTTAATTGGAAAAATTTGCTGTTGTCTACATTTTGTCCAGATATGAGAACATGGGTTTTTGTAAGGGTTGATCTCATATTGAAAGTTGTTCCAGTGACCCGTTTATTGGTCACTAGCTTCTGCCAGCGGCTTCGCTCGCATGAAGTTTGATAATTGTCTCATGGGATCTTACTACCATGGGATAAAAACTATCCTTTGTTTTAGTCTGAGTTATAAACTATCTGTGTGCCACCGTTCAGTGGTTTTTGCGTGAAAGAGTAACAAACATCCATACATCCATATACCCAACTCATATATGGATGAATTAGATGTATGGATGTATGGACATCCATACATCTAATACATACATCCATACCCACAAACTTTCATATTTATTATATTACTACTCAAAGCGTGCTCCACCTGTACAGCTACAGTTTTTCAAAAGTATAACCTCAGCTATTCAAGGTTTTTTGTCCGGTTCCCGGTTCCCATTACATCTCAAGAGTGTCCTCGGGGGCTAGCCAGTGGCCGGCTGCGTTTGACATGACAGTTCTCAGTTACCTCGTCCCTTACAGAACGAGACTCAAGTGCAAAGATATTTACACTATGCTCGAGGATCAAAATGTGAACGTCTCTATGAAAATAACTATCGTCACATCGAATCTTTGTTATCCGATTTGGCCTCCCTGAAAAACTTTTGTCATGTATTTGTTTTTAAGATGCCTTAAGGCACATGGAACCGACATGAACTGCCCGAAGAGTTCCTAAAAATAAATGATAAATAAGGGCAGGTGCAGATGGGCCAAACATTTCCATCTAAAGGACTGGGTGAGTTTTCAAGTAAACATTTCAGCACCTTTTCGTTTATGTTCCGTCTTTGCAGGACGATCAAGTACGCAAGTAAAGTGACGTCACACATTAAGGCTAGGTACTCACATTTCTGTGAGTCGGTCTTCTGCGTTGGCTTCTTGTCGCGCACCATGGCTGCGGGGCGGTGGTGCGGGGGGTGAGGCCGGCGCGGGCGCGATCCTTGATACTATCGGCCCCGCCCGGCACCGCTTGCGCTCAACGCAACTGTGTTGTCGTGGTTGTGCCAAATACCTGCGGAAAATAGTGAAGGATCTAAGTGTGGAGAACTACGTGTGTTAGAAGATTGCCGACAGGGAAGTAAGATAACATGCGTAATTTGGTATGCCGAGCATGCTCACAGATGGTCCAAAATAAAATGTTGAAAGTCTGCAGTCTGGGGTAATTCGCATACCTATGTAGTCTAGGTCAGAAACTTCAAGCATAAAACACTTGTACACTAAGTACATAACATGATTTTCAATATAAGTACACAATCTACGTGAAAAACAATGTGGCTGAAAGAAGAAAGTTCGCGTTCTTCTTGTTTCTTGTTTTCATTATATAGGTTTTCTTAAATAATAATTGTGTTTTATCATCGAGCCGAAGAATTGTGAATGTTATGTACGCCTTTATTGTCACGTGCATCAGACCGCTTTATTATAAATTGTGAATTTCTTTGTAAAATGTATGTGATGTGGCTGTACTTATTCAAATAAATAAATAAAATAAATAAAAATAAAATTACACCCCTGTATGTGGGTACTCGTCGGAAGGTTGCGTGATATCATTTTCCCTTCGCTAGCCTAAAATAACATACACACTATCCTCGTTCGTATTTTCTCTAGTTGATAACTTGATTACGTTCACGTTTCCATCCGAATATATTTTTTCATATATCAACATCGTCTGCCCAGCCTTTTCCCATCTATGTTTGGGAATTGTTAGCTTTTTTGTCTAATCAGGTTCGGCAGCCATACCAGTATTTTACCTAAAGCGACTGTCTATCTGGGGGTCTAAAATGGCCGCTTTAGCAGAATCATAATATGACTCACGTTAAAAAATTTAAATTCTTAAAATGGACTAAAGGGTCTAAAACACGGGCCCGCAAGGGCCGAAGCCTGCCGGGGTTGCGAGCCTGTTCGAAAGAGATACCGCGGCCCCGGAACATAAAGGGCGAGGAAGGAACATGGATGGGTTTTAGTCAGTAAGAGTCTGACACTCCCTCCCGCTCCGCCCAGAGTGGGAGAAGTTATTTGATGATTTCCCATCCTAAAAAAAAAAAAAGGGTCTAAAACACCTCTTCACGATGCCGAAAGTTCTTCTTCACTTGTTCTCCTCTTCATTGCGTTATTTTTTTTTGTTCTAGACCATACCTTGTAGTTACGGAGATATGGGTGGTAAAAGTTACAACTTCTTGAATTTTTTTTTTTTAATGCAAGTTATTTATTGTAAGATTTTTACTTTAAACACCTCCACGACTCGCGTACTATTCATTCCATCCATCAGCACAATGTTTTAAGTACGATACATTGAGTTCTACCTCAAAACATGATTTATAACCTCAAAAAAAGTTGTTTCCCAGCATTAATTTTTGCGTAAAGTTACTTAGTTTGATGTACAGAATGTTTGGTTAATGGCTTTGTGATGAGGTGGTTTCCACCCTGTATATGGTTATGACTGTAAAGCCCATTTAAGATTTTTTTAACGTGATTCATGTTATGATTCTTCTAAAACGGCCATTTTAGGCCCGCTGTTCTTCTGTTATCCTACTAATCCTACTAATATTATAAATGCGAAAGTTTGTAAGTATGGATGTATGGATGTTTGTTACTCTTTCACGCAAAAACTACTGAACGGATTTGGATCAAATTTAGCACACAGATAGTTTATTACCTGGATTAACACATAGGATACTTTTTATCCCGGTAATAAGATCCCGTGGGATAATTTCAAACTTCACGCGGGCGAAGCCGCTGGCAGAAGCTAGTATAATTATAAACACAAGACCTCTCACGAGGTGTCTCAGAACTATCGGGGATATAACCTAGGTTATATGCTCAATGCTCAGAACACTGAACAACTTGTGGTTTTAGTTTTACCAAACGAGTTCATCAGCTCATTTTGTTTTTTTTTTTGCGATTCAAAAACTCGTTGAATATAAGTGGTTCAGTTTCATAGTCAAAGAAACCCCCGTTAGGTCTTGTATTTGTTATGATACACCTAGTCCATTTACGTTATTATTTATCTTGTTTATTTTGTTTTAAATATCGAAGCTTTTTATACGTGCACTACGAGTTACGAATGCCCGTAAACGGGAACCAAGGACGATTTTCGGCATAATCTAATCGGCTGACATCAAAGGCGCGTCCCTATCAAAGAGCAGGAAAAAGTTACAGAGTTGCAAGTTGCTCTAACTTCACATACATACATACAAAAGTACGAGTACATTCGGGAACCAAACTAATATTACCTATGTTGTGAGCAGAAACTTTATTTACTTACTCTTTTGTTCAAGTTAGCCTCTGAACTGAATCGGAAAACGATTGTTTAATTTATTCTTTTCAATCAGAGATGTCTTGTTCGTCTGTTTCTTTGGTCGCAAGCGCTAAATACTGCTTAACTTTATGTCTTGGTAGGATTGCCTGGTGTGGAAAGTTGTTATTTTTTCATTAAGAATTTCCCATTAGCATCTAGATTTATGCTAGTTTGATGGTCATCAGATCGTTCCCTTGTACTTTAAGACACAGGCTTACCAACTGGAAATTACAGGAGTGATGTTATGTGTGTTACTTAATTAGGAATTCCAAGCTAACCTCTTTCCGGTAGTTCTAGTTCTTATATTGTAAGATTTAGATACAGACATTTCAAGCTGTAGGTAAAGTCGTCATCCCCAAAGACATTACTTAGGCGAGACGCTTTATCCCTAAGGCAGAGGTCAGATGGCGCCAGCGGTCACTAAGATCTCAGACCAAGATCTTTTATGAAAAGGCACATTCAAGGCATTGAATGGGGTCCGATATTACAGCATTACTGTTTCAGCAGAACAAAATGCTTTGCTTACACTAAATTGGGAAGTTGGAGTAATAACTCCAACTTAAAAACTAAATAATTTGGATTTCTAGACACGACATTCTGGGGGTTTAGATTTGTGCCAAGTTGAGGGTGTAGCGGCACTACAAAAGTACTAAAAACAACATAGGACAAAAAGTACCACAGCGCCATCTATGGCAAAGATGATGAACTAACAGTGAAATACGTCACAAATCCTACATCGCGCAAGCAACATTATCCGCGACTTAAGAGTATAATTATACGAGATCCCGACTAGAACAGTCGGACAGTAGCCCACCAGACATAACACCCGTCTGGTCGGAGGATCCTCCTTTTTCTATGGGGGATGAAGAGCCACCCTGTTCTTCATACCCCCAAAAGGGCAACAGACTCGCCCACTATTACAGGAGACTAGAACATAGAGCAGCGGTGGCCCAGTGGTGGCGGCCCCGACTTACGAACAGTAAGTCGTGGGTTCGAACCCAGACAGGCGCATTACTTTGTGTAATTTATTTCATCACCGCTGCTCTCAAAAACGGTGAAGGAAAACATCGTGAGGAAACCGGCATGTCCTAGAACCAAAACTTCGAAGACATGTGACATCTACCAATCCGCACTGGGCCCGCGTGGTAGATTATAGCCCTTTCCCTCTCATTGAGAGGAGGCCGTGTCCCAGCAGTGGGAACATTATAGGCTGATGATGATGATGATGATGATGAGAACATAACTGATGAAATGTAGTACACCAGTTTCTAACATAATAGGCGTGATGTTACGTCGGTATCTTGTGCAATTTACTTCCTAATAAATTCACACATATTGTATTATCTAAAAATGCTAAGTATTCTGTGTGCAGTTGACACAATCATAACAAGCTATACACATGATCGTACGCAACATTAAAGACGAATTTATAAGCATATTTTCCGTTAGCAGCAAACAGATTTAGCGATTCAAATTTTTCCGTCTGATTAAATTGCTATACGTGAAGTGGCGAACTTGATCCAAGATTTCTATTGCCTAAAGATTAACTTTGATACGAGAAACTTTTGAAGCCGGAGTCAGTCAATAGTTAGTTTAAAGTTACGCAAGTATGTGCAAAGTTTCGCGATTGAATTTCGGTAGCAAATGCTCTACCTATCTTGTCTGGTATATGTTATATAATATGTTCGGTGTTGAAGCGTGGAGTACTTGATTTAGAGTTTATATCAGCTGATTGGATTTACCTACAGTTGGGTTTGTAGGAGCTAGTGACTAAATAAATAATAACGGCCACTCAAATCGATATTTAGCTTAAACAGTGCTTGCCTAAGTGAGTCCGAGGATTGGTGACCACTCATTAGTATGTTAGTTATAAATTGTCCAGTTAACTATGTAAATTATGTTGGCCCAGTAAGTGGCCATATTGATCGCAGTTTTCGTAGCGTTTTTACACCTCTTCAAAAATGAGAAGGAATAGACACCAATAAGCACACACTATCTGACTATAACTAATTAGATAATGCGATTGTCATACTAAAGTTTTGAGCTGACATTAAGACTGCCATCCACACGGTAATTAGAAAAACCCAGCGGATATATTTCATTTATTTGCTAGGTATGGTCGTGTGTATATGATGATTTGGCTTTCCGCAAAACTAGTTCTCACTCTTCCAGTCTATGAGCACCAAAGCGATGCTTATCGATTCGCACACGACTGCGGACACTTGACCAAATCGAGCGGAAGCATCGCGAGATCAGTTCTCCTGGAAAAACTTCAGTGATTGTTGGAACTTTTACACCTATACTTGAATCTATGCTTATATTTTAACGAGGTAAGGTAGAACTCAAACTCACCAGCAAAGTGTTTAAAGTGACAGTTTGCTGGTGAGTGGATTGATTATTACGGGGGTCGTAGAGGTGTAATAGTAAAATTTCTCAATAAAAACTTGAATAAAAAAAACTTGTCAAAAAGTTGAAGCCTTGACCCCCAATATCTCCGTAACTAGTAGGCTTCCAAGTATTGTGTAGAACGAATAGCCATGGAGTTTCTTGCCCGTTCTTCTCCATAGAGATCTACGCTAGGGAATGGGCAACTACAGTACTTTCACAGTTTTTATGTCTTGTAACTGGGACTGTAGCTACTTTAAATGTTCATTTTTGTTTCGACAATTCAAAAGTGCCTGTAACTGACCTAATTGAAATAAATGCTTTAATTTTGATTTTGATTTTGAATACAAAGTTTGCAATAGCGTTGAGAACAAGTGCCTTTCGGCTTCGTTAAGAGGTAAAACACCTCTTATACAAGTAACAATAATTCCAGTAACATTCAGACCCATAGGCTAAATACTTAATCCATAATGGAAGTAAAACTTGAGATCTATAGCGCTAGAGTTAACACCTCGACTTGCCGTCGGAATAAACTCCACAATCTATTTCTCTAGCGCTTGTCTACCGCTCTTTCAAGCGGTGAGCAGCTTTTCCTAGCGAGAGAACTTTTAGCTGCGGATTGTCCGATGGAAGCGCTGGATGTGCATATACACTTAGAGAGCAAACTTTTCGGTAGGAATTCGGGTAAATAAATAAGGTATTGCTGTGTATTTTTAGACTAGACTAGAATATTGAAAGATAGCCAATTCAGTTGATAGTGTTGACTGGAAGAATTAGCGAAATCTAAAGGTTTGTGCATGTATTTATTTGATACTGACCCTTTATGAGACTGTTAAGTAAGAAAACAAAGTAAATAAACATAAAATCATGATAACTAATTAATTAACCGCCTTGTTGGTCTAGCGGTCGCAAGCACGACTGCTCAGCATTAGGTCCTGGGTTCGATTCGAAGGTCGGACGAAGTGTTTTTGGGTTTTTTTCCATCAGGAATATCTCAGTTGCACCCACGGGAGTCCGTGTTTAATAGGAGTCGAGTTTATTGCCGATTAATGGCAATTAAATAGGCTCGTTTAAGTCTCATATAATACGAAAACCCCTATTATATGAGACTTAAACTTAATCGAGCCTATTGTTATATAAGTTTAAGTCTCATATAATAGGGGTATTATATGAGACTTAAACTTTAACTGGCGAGAAATGGGTGTACTAGTACACTTTTGCCTAACCCTTCGGATTATGTGTTAAACAAAAACGTCTTTTCTGTCTACAGTACTATCATAACTTTTCGTTAAAATAATCTGCAAATGATGTTCAAATTTACATACTGGTATGATCCACCAAACCAGCCTAGTAAAGTAACAAACCTGACGCATACTTAAAATTGTTAACCAAGCTCCAGTAGCTGGTACGGTACAACGAGATGTAATCCCGACTGAACATTGACGGATTGCCAAGCCTCCGTCTATCTGCATTATTGAGTTACCCATACTTCCAGCTTGACACTTACAGGCATTGGGCGATAATAAATAATGGATCGCTGCACTCTGTTACATTTAAATCCTTTTAAGTATTCAGTAAGGAAATGACAAGGCAAGCAAATAATATAAAAGAACTAACAGGAATTCGTTTCTTAAATTACTATACTTATCAAAAACGAAAAGAATTCCGAGATAGTGAATCTAATAGAAAATGGTTCAGAATCCAGAAGACGATTTTCCAAATCCTTTAATATTTAAATTAGCGTAAATATTTCCCCGATTCCCTTTACACTTGCGTAAATATTCCAACGAAATTAAAATTAGACAGAATCAACGTTCCTTGAAAAGCGACGAGATATTCGCGAAGTCGGAATAGAAAGCTGACATTAATTCATTTTATTTTGAAATATTATGACGAAGTTTTTTGAAAGGATTGAAATTTTCCATCATCCTTTGGAAATACGAAATTTTGACAAGTACACAAGGAGTTTTGTAGTTGCCTCCGTGATTGCTCACTCAAAGCCAAAAAAGAGGCAACAAAAAGCACTGCTACGTGCGAAAATAACAATGGCACCGCCACGAACTGTCGTCCAAATTACCGAATTTGGAGCTGCTCCAAACAATCTCTTATAAACACGGCCATTTTAATTGACGACTTAATATTAGTTACAGAGGCGTTCCGTGTCGCTGTTGGGTGAGCCATGCAAATTATTGGAGCGGGAAAATTCATTAGCCTTCCGGAAAAACGATCAAAGCAATTTAGAACCATTTACGTCGGGCGCTGGTGACGTGACGTGTAGCCCAGACAGGTGATGCATCCAGTACAACAGAGCTGTCCCGTGATTAGGCACGCTACGAACATTTATTATGAAGCTATTGATCCCTTGAAACTGGCACGAATTATTATAGAGATGTGGTTTTTGTGTTTTGAATGCAAACCTCCGGGCGGCTAGCGACTTATGATTAAAATGACTGTGGCATTTGTTGAACAAATTCGGAGTCCTGTAATAAATGTCATGTGAAATACGAGTAATTTATGGAAGGTTTTCATAAATACATTGTACGAGTGTGTTTGGTAATGTCGCCTAAAATTAGAAAACAATTAATTATAGCGAAAGGTTCTGTTAATGGAGCGTTGTCCCATGTCATACACACATGTTCATATAATTACCCAATTAAATATATCCTTATTGAATGTGGTATTATTTTTTGTTCATTTTACTCTACCAAAGGTACCTAAGATCTTTTATTAAAGAGAAAAGGTATTTTTGGATCTCTGTTTAGGTTTAATCTGCGTTCAGAGTTTCTACTTAAAAATATGCGACGGAAACGGAAAAAGCCATTGACCAAAGAGCACATGCAATTGCTCTTCATCAAAGTGTATACGTGTAATTAATCAGTCCAATCGTAATTACAGCACACCAAATTAATTGATATCAGTAATGCCTGGCGTGCTCCTGATAATTAAGTTGGTTAGAATTGCATTGATTGACCAGCTGTATACACTGCTTCATAGCGCAGTGGCTGAAATTTAATCCATAGTCCACAATTTTTCCACTATTATTAAGACACTCTTTAAATAAATAAAAAAACTTAAAAAAGACAACGATAATAATATATTGTTAATAGCTGTTCTATTAAAGACTAGCGTTTCCTACAACAAAAGTGAAGAATAGCTCATGCTGACGAGAAAGTGCGGTCAAAAAGCTGGTTATTTCTATCTTATCCACGAATTTACCAATTGTAATGTTCTATCTTATCCACGAATTTACCAATTGTATTGTTTGTGTTTTTATACTATTACGTTTTTGACTATTGTAATCCAAAATTTTATCATACGCTCTTTCCAAGTAACTGCATGGCCATTTTGTGGAGGCTTAACATGATTTTTGCCTTTTACTTTATATTATTTATAGCTTTTCTGTACATTTAAATCTTTTTTCAATAATTGTTTACTTTTGTAATGTCAGATAATAACAATGACAAGCCTATATAATTTATTTGCTGGAACTAGAAGTTTTAGGTTGTAAACATTTGATGTTAGACCTTCTTGAATAAAATGGTTACCATTTTATTCGTCTATGTTCTAGAGAATAATCTAGATCATTCTAAAAATTTAAAACTGCGGTATGACGGGAAGCGGGGCCTGAAAATTCAGTCTGCTTTTGATGCTCGTGCCGGCAAGAAGCTTGACGGTGCTCCGAACAATTTTATGTGGTCGCTAAGCTGGCGAGATCTAGCCCTGACGTGATGTTGAAGACCTAAGGCATCTTTTACTACTGAGAACCTGGACACTGACGGCGTGTAACCCTCGGCCCTCGAACCCTCAGCCCTCGGGTAGCATTCATACCGTCCGAGATTGGCGTCTGCGAGCGAGCGGTTTTAGCCAGCTGCAATCTGTGAACGTGGACTTTTATCACCAACGTATCTCGTCTTTCCTAGTCTTAAGAAACTTCATCTTGCCATCTTTCCGTTGCTAGTTTTCTTTCAAACTTATCCTAATGCGTAAAGTTACACAATAATGGTACATTATCATAACATTCTCCTGCGCTTTTTTTTTATCTGATTGGAAATCATCAATCAAATAACTTCTCCCACTCTGGGCTGAGCGGGAGGCAGTGTCAGACGTTTACTGACTAAAACCCATCTATGTTCCTTCCTCGCCCTTTATCTTCCGGGGCCGCGGTATCTCTTTCAAACAGTCCCGCAGCCCCAGCAGGATCATCATCTCCTGCCCTTATCCCAATTTATTTGACGTCGTCAAAGCTTGTTTTATTTTTCTATGTTCTTTTTCTCGTTATCTCACCAGTCACAACAGTCAGTTCAAGATTTAAAATAGTGAAAGGCGTCTTTTATGTCTTTGGTCTTTTATGAATGTTTTTTGGAACATCAATTTCCAAAATGTTAAAAAAAACTTTAAAAAGGACACGTTTTCCAACAGTGATAAAAGAAGGGACATAATTTGGAACTTAATAAGTATCTTTGTCTCAAGTAGCATGCCTTTTCCAGACAATCCATCCGAAAGATTGAAATCGTTTAGGATGCATTCCGCGAATGTGGCACGTCCAATCCTATTTAAGCTTGGCATCCTTATTGGCCGTCGACGATACCCGTCTTGAGGCGCCTCGTAGAGAGGCAAATCCAATCGCCGAGCTTTAGATTCAATACGGTATGCTCCATGTACTTCGCAGACTAGAAGGGTGTCCGTTTTATAGTTAGAAAATGCATCTATAGATGCTCCGTTTGGTCTGTTTTCTAAGAAATAAGTGTTGAAACTATGAACGTAAAGTTCGAAACGTCTACACTTATTTATTTTATAGGATGTAATAATATTATATTGAGTGTTGAATACGTTGAGATACCGTCGTTGGAGGTGTAGGTATTCGTTCAGTGCATTCGACTGCTTATATTTTTACCATAGCATAGGCAAACTTTATTTTTTATTTTTTATTTTTTATCTGAAGTCACAGCTGAGAAACTTATGTACAAACGGTGTAAATCGATCTGCAAACTGTTATCTTGAAATAAACTGTTCTAATTATTTGGGCTGCTTTATAAGTATTGTAAGTGTCTCTGTCGCAAGATAGCCTGACCTGGTAGCTGATTAGTTTTAAGTTAAAATGTAGTATTACTTGTTTATGTTTAAGGTTAGAGTAAAATAAAGGCTATTTTTATTTTATTTATTTGATTTTGATAAGTATTGTAATTCACCACAAAACATCTTTTAGAAAAAATAGACGCAATTGTTTAATACTAGTTGGCCTACAATCCTACGTCGATTTCTCAAATACCCCGTATTCTATCCCAAAATTCAGTCAAAGAAACCAACAGCTCTACTAAAATCAAGGCCACCGTTGACAGTCGACTCAGAATTCTCCGTAATCCTATTCGAGTTCACTTGCGTGAATATTTAAAATCGATATTCGTCACATCCTGGGAGACAGCGCCTGTTCTGGTAGAAGTAAAACCGTCCCGAAGCATTCGTGAACATTGTTCCGCCATTTAAGCCGTGCCAGTGACGGTGTATGTGTGGCAACGACGTCAGTATACCCGATGTTGGATATAGGCAATTTCAGGAAAAGCTTTGTGTTCCAAAAGGGCTTAGAAGGTTTTTGTATGAAACGTGGCCGGATTAACTTCCGCTATTTTGATTTTTTTTAAACTTGTCTGTATTGATGCCAGCTATCGATTGATGAAGCTTTGTGTTCCGAAAGGGCTCGGAACATTTTTGTAAGAAACGTGGCCGTATTAACTTCCGCTACTTAGATTTTTTTAAACTTGTCTGTAATGATGTCAGCTATCGATTGATGAAGCGTTGTGTTCCGAAAGGGCTCGGAACATTTTTGTAAGAAACGTGGCCGGATTAACTTCCGCTATTTTGATTTTTTTAAACTTGTCTGTATTGATGTCAGCTATCGATTGATGAAGCTTTGTGTTCCGAAAGGGCTCGGAACATTTTTGTAAGAAACGTGGCCGGATTAACTTCACCTATTTTTTTTTAAACTTGTCTGTATTGATGCCAGCTATCGATTCATGAAGCTTTGTGTTCCAAAAGGGCTTGGAAAATTTTTGTATGAAACGTGGCCGGATTAACTTCCGCTATTTTGATTTTTTTAAACTTGTCTGTATTGATGCCAGCTATCGATTGATGAAGCTTTGTGTTCCGAAAGGGCTCGGAACATTTTTGTAAGAAACGTGGCCGGATTAACTTCCGCTATTTTGTTTTTTTTAAACGTGTCTGTATTGATGTCAGCTATCGATTGATGAAGCTTTGTGTTCCGAAAGGGCTCGGAAGATTTTTGTAAGAAACGTGGCCGGATTAACTTCCGCTATTTTAATTTTTTTAAACTTGTCTGTATTGATGCCAGCTATCGATTGATGAAGCTTTGTGTTCCGAAAAGGCTTGGAACATTTTTGTATGAAATGTGGCCGGATTAACTTCCGCTATTTTGATTTTTTAAACTTGTCTGTATTGATGCCAGCTATCAATTGATGAAGCTTTGTGTTCCAAAAGGGCTTGGAACATTTTTGTATGAAACGTGGCCGGATCAACTTCCGCTATTTTGATTTTTTTAAACTTGTCTGTATTGATGCCCGCTATCGATTGATGAAACTTTGTGTTCCGAAAGGGCTTGGAACACTTTTGTATGAAACGTGGCCGGATTAACTTCCGCTATTTTGTTTTTTTTTTTTAACTTGTTTGTATTGATGCCAGCTATCGATTGATGCGTGTCTGATCAAATCAAAGTTGTGCTGAAGATACCACCAGTGAATGGACTTGAACTTTGATAGCTCATATCTCGGAAACATGACACTTAAGAACATTTTGTCTTATACAAAACTTGTTTTTATTGATGCCAGCTATCTTTTAATATAGGTCTTATGCGTGGCCGCTACTTTGAAATAAAAAAAAAAAACAAAATGGCGTAAGTTAATCCGGCCAAAAAATTCAAACCCCTTTGATAAGTAATTACTTAGTAGGGAGGAATTGCTTAATTTTTTTTAATGAGCTTTAGCTGTGTTCATATTTTTTTAACTTTAATTTAAATAGGTTTTGCCCGCGGCTTTGCTTGCGTTAAGGTAGTATATTTAGTTTGTGACGCTCGGGAATAGTGTAGCTTCTCATTCGTTGAAAAAATCAAGAAATTAGTTTAGTAGTTCTGAAGGTTATCCTATACTACTTTACAAATTTACATAATTTACAAATTTCACCTAAACCTTGAAAGCTCTTTTAATTTCACAGCGCAACACGACGGCGACGCCGACAACGTTACGTGTATAGTTGTAGTTTAATGGTTTTTAACATGTATTATTTCATAATAATTGCGTAAACATTTTAAGTTTACTATTGTTGCTAAAAGCAGTGGTGATGGCTCAGTGATGGCATCCCCGACTTACGAACTGTTAGTCATGGATTCGAACACAGACAGGCACGCCATTACTTTGTGTAATTTATTTCATCGCATAACGGTGAAGGAAAACATCGTGAGGAAACCGGCATGTCCTAAAACCAAAAATTCCAAGAAATGTGATATCTACCAATCCGCACTGGGCCCGCGAGGTGGATTATAGCCCATTCTGTTTCATAGAGAGGGGGCCTGTGTCCCAGCAGTGGGAACATTAATAGGCTGATGATGATGATGATGATTATTGTTGTTAAGAATAATTTTGTGTATTACATTGAAACTTGGCTTAGTGGAACCTGAATAAGTGAGAAATCTCCACAGCTGGAACTCATGTCCCGACATTTATGCGTATCCGATTTCTGAGACACTGGCTAAGTAGAATACCTCTTTAAGTGAAACCAATTAGCAGGTCCCTTGAATGTCCCAGTTATCCAGGTTTCACTGTATATCTATGAGCCTTAGTTACCTGATAATAAAATGATTAATATTGTATTGTACTGTACATAATTATGTCGTTTACGCGCAGTTTCACAAACCGTGATTATGACACAGCTAACCCCATTCTTGGTGTGGATTCGATGGATTTAATCTCATTACCATCATGCATCATTAGAGGGGTTTCATATCACGCGGATTATTTAATGACATACGTATGTCAGTCAAGCCTTACCTAGAAAACCTTTACTGCTCGAAAATGTTTTAACTAAATATCACTATTGTACACTACTAGCTGACCCGCGCAACTTCGTCTGCGTGAAGAACCGCTCCACCGATTTTGTGCAAACTTCACGTAGACCGTCTACTAAATAGTCCAAACAAAGCCTAAACATTTGGTTTGGATAGGTGAGCCCGTTCTTGAGTTATAAAATTACAACGAAAACTGCCATTGATTTTATATACGTATATTGATTGATGATTGATGATAAAGGGTGTAAAAAACCCTCTAAAAGAAGCTAAAACGCACAAGGATCCCCCCGTTATTGCGATTTTTTTTATACTAGGCCGTACCTGGGAACCTTCTAGTTGCGGAGATAGTGGGGGTCAAAGTTCCAACTTTTTCACTTTTAGGTAGATTTCCTTTTTTTTTTTAAATATACCTTTTGGTCTCTCACCTACGGAGATTTATATGTATGTAGATGGGTGTGACAAGCAAAATTTAGCCACACTCTACAGGTCGCAATTATGAACCGATTGCTTTCAAACTTAGCCGAAAAATCGAAAAGGTCAAAACTTAGGCTAAGTTCGTGAATGGGCGAAATTCGTCAATTTATGGAACATTTTTGAACTGTATTTCATTTTTATCATTCTGAGTAAAAATACGGACAACTTTAAATTAAAACTTTTTTGATGCAACCTCTAAACTGGGGAGGGGGTTGATATTTCCAAAATTTTTGTGAAAAAAAATCATCTCTCCGAAACAGCAAAGATTTTGAACGCCGTAAATATTTTTTTATAAAGCAAATTGTTTACTCTACAATTGTTACATTTGAAACTTATAGTTTTCGAAATAAAAAAATTTAACTAAGAAATTGAGGGCGTTTCCATGCTAAAGGATTTAAAAAGGGTAAACTTTCCATTACAGGACAACGATTTTGAAATCTTATTTTTTTTTTAACATTGTACACATAAGTACAACTCTTTAAACAAATTGTATATAGTCGGACGCTCCAGCATCTCCGAAATCTACCTCCTCCTGCGGCTTGCCAGAGGGATTTTTTATTGCATGTTTTCAGTGTAGAGCTGTATTTTAAACAACTTCAAGACCCCCGTAATATACAATCTTAAATTTTTGTAATTCCTTGTTATAAGAAGATGGATGAAAAACGATTGCATGAAGAGGAGATGAGAATGTTGAGATGGATGTGTGGAGTGACAAGAATGGATAACTTAGGGAATGAGTACATTACATGAAGTTTGAAAGAGGTATCTGTTACAGGCAAATTGAAAGGAAGTCATCTGTCTTGGAATGGAAGTGTAATCAGGGGTGTGAAACGCAAATGACTAAAAAAGTGGTGGACATGAATGATGATGGATGGAGAGGAAGAGGAAGGCCAAAGAAATGATGAATGGATGGTGTGAAGAATGATATGAAAGAGAAAGGAGTAAATTATGCCGTGATGTCTGACAGGGGAGAAAGGAAGCGGAAAACCTGTTGCGACGATCCCAAATACAATGGAACATGGTCAAGAAGAAGAAGTTATTCCTTATTTAAAGATGTTTCTTTCACCTGTACATAAGCTTGAATTTATCAGTCATTTCGGAAACGTGTACTTACACGTTTCTGAAATAATTGAATCATATAGGTTGACAGAGTTCAGTGAATGCAGCAACTACGTATAAGATACAAAATGTCCGTTACCTTGGCAATGGCAGTAAAGGATAGACTGGTTCAACGTTTCCATCCTAAGTATCCACCTACGTTCTGAAACGATCTTAGAACAATGGGTCTGTATAACATGTTACAATTTGGTCACATAGTGCTAGACTGTAGATTTATGGTTACGTTGAACTCGATGACTGATGATGGTATTATGTGTTAGGTACTTAACAAGTGCAAAATGTATTATTTACTAGCTTCCTGTATTAAATATACATTAGTACGGTTATTTGCTGTAGTTATTCTGGCGTGGCTATTCGTCATTATTACTAATGTCAGGTGCTGGTAATAGAACAATATTTTGAAAATACATTCATAGCCTTATAAATAGGCGGTACTGCTTTTACAGTTCGTATGTTGTTTCTAATTTTCTCATAATGGCTTTTGTCCTCAATAAAACGTGTACTACACCTACAGATATCTTTAGGTGTAGTACAATCATACAGATCCCTACACAAAGTAGAAGTGAGCTCAGGTCAATACCTGAGCTCACCAAGACCCAAGGTAGACCCAAGTGGTAGAGTCAGTGCTGGCAATCCAAGCAATGACTTGGGTTTACTATGCCATGCTTGCAGCTCATTCTACTGCAGTATCAGCTTTAATTCTTCTATTGCTTATACCAAAATGAGAGACAAATTAAGGCAATTATCACACAACACCGCTCGTCCGTGCGGTTGTGCGGTGTACGTGTGTTAGGCATCAACGGCTTTCATACAAACCAATACGATGTAAGAATTGCTTGACCATTGCTTACACCGCCTGACCGTATTACATGGTGACAAGCACCTTAGACCATTATCATAACATCTGCTCGGTTTTTCAAGCATTTATAATCTTTCCTTTGACAAAATTCGAAGAACATAGATAAATCTCGCAATATTATAAAGTAAACTTAATCATAAGTATAAAACAAGTTTGTTCAGCCACGGCAGCATAAATATAGATTAATTTTATCAGCATTCGCACCACGTTCCGGGTTCCGCGGTATTTTGACTTCAGCTAATGGTCGGACATTACCGGTGTTTCGGTATGATTACGTATATCTACTGCCTGCTCATACATTTACATTTATCTGTATATGCATGTAGAACGGAGAACTCAATGTGTGTTCGTAGAATTTGTATTGCATTTAGCTGCCCAAATCGAATGCAATTACTGAGAATTCCGCTCATCCATACACAATAGTTGTTCATAGGTAGGAGAGTTTCAGAAACATTGTCTGAAAGTGGCGAGCCGGTAATCGGTTGGCTTGGTAGGCAGGGCCTCGATTCTGCTATTACGATAGTGTCAGAATAGGCGATCATTGAAGTCATAATGATCAAGTTCTGTCAAGTTTTGACAAGTTTGATAATCTACTAATAAAATGGCGTCATTATGACTTCTCAATGAACAACCACTATGGCCCCATTGAAAGAAATATCATAGAATATTAATCTCGTACATGAAATCTGGCATGAATAAATGTTCGCATTTAGCAGAAAGGGCTTGTGACGGTGAGGAATAAAAAAAATGACGAGACGAAAGTGGTAAGATAGGAAGAGCAAAGTTCAAAGAAACGTTGGATGGAAAGTGTGAAGGAGGATATGGCAAAGATGACGATTGAAGAGAAGGATGAACGAAGCATCCAAATCAATTGGCATAAGGTTAAGAGAATAAAGAATATGGTTGGCATCAGAAAAGATTCGGTATAAAATGTAGGTCTATTGCAGCAGATTGTGTACGTAAACTAAAAAATGATTTGGCATGGTAAGATTTACATAATATAGAATATCTTACCATTCTACAGCTAATTAATTCCCTTGCGATTTAAAAGGCATATCTACCAAATTATATGGAGAAACTTGAGAAGCAATGTATTAAAATATCTTTTCATTGATTTATTACACTTCGCTTCGTCTTATAAAGTTTTCGCCCGCGTATATTAGCACGGATAACTTAAAAGTTAGTCTGTGTCGGTCTCGGCTCGATATTTGTACCCCAAGTGTAGATTGTTTCGCATGTTTTGCGTCTGAGTTTAAATTTAAATACATGGAACTCGAAGATGAATGAAAATATCGTTCACAAAGAATAAGGGCGGGTTGTCCTATCCGTATTTTACGTACCTACTTATTACTATTACAAAGAATAAGGGCGGGTTGTCCTATCCGTATTTTACGTACCTACTTATTGGTACTACAAGAACTGTTTGGACAACTAAATGTATGAACCGACTTAAAAAAGGAGGAGGGTCTCGTTCGACTTAGCTTTAGAAGCCGTTGACAAAAAAAACTAACGGCCGAATGCTGAAACGTCACTTAAAATTTAAGTAGCTCTTATATGTAACAGATATTCAAAAGTGACGTGTCGCCATACGAAAAAAAATAAGTTTAGGCTGCTCAAATTTTAAGTTGAACTTAAATTCTGAGTAACGATTCAGTCGTCGGGGGTAAATCAATCAAACAAAGACTTCAGAAGCTAGAGTTATTTTTCACTTTTTGGTGTTTATGTTTATTGAAGTCTTGCTTTTTTGGCAAAAAAGGTTTTGTTAAAAGACGGTGATATTATCGAATTCGGTACCTTTGCAGCAACAAAGCGTTACTATTAGTAGTATTATTAGAGCTAAGATTTTGGACGATTTCGAAGGAATCGTATAAATGTCACTATAATATTTCAGCATAACGCACAAAACATGTCAGATATATCTTAACACAATCATGTAATAGGGATCTTAAAACATAAATGTACAAGCGTCAACACAAGTGTTATTCCCCCTACGCTACAGATAAGATAAACAATGATCGATGTACCTCGTCACATACAAGACACCGAGTAATGTCTATAAGGGCGATAACCCCACAAAATTAACGTATTTATGTATGTTTATTGACTATTAGACCTTCATAAGTGGTCGTTTGCAATAGACGTCTCTAAGGGTTTGATAACTTTGCTAAAAATTATGTGCGAATTTGTGCTCGTTATGCAGGATATTGGGTGATTACGGGTTGCCATTCTGGTTAGGGTGTGATTTTACAATGCTGGGTAGGTTATTTTTGGAGTGATGTCAGAAAACCTATGGCAAATTTGCGAGGAGTTCTCAGCAGCGATATGAGCGACACACACACACAGGATACAGTTATTAGATAATTATTGTGTCGGTATGTAAAGGTGGCAAGCTGTACACTGTCGCAGACACTCTCCGTTGCAGGGAGAGTGTTTATTTAGGAGCGCTCCTTTTGCCTCTGTATTCCTTAAGGATGGGAAATCATCAAATGACCCCCCCCACTCTGGGCGGAGCGGGAGGGAGTGTCAGACTCTTACTGACTAAAAACCATCCATGTTCCTTCCTCGCCTTTTACGTTATTATTAGCCTCTGTATTCCTTGCTTGGCTGTTCATTGTCGCACTCACTCTACCTCGAAGTGACTCGACGAGAGGTCAATAAAACAGAAAATATACGGATTTTGTCTTGAATTGACAACCTTAAAAGACATGCATTTTATAAAAAATATTTACAGAAAGGTGACTAGAAATTTGATTGGGATACTGTCGATCGAGAGCTCTCTGAATGTCTCTACCGAGACGTCTCGCCGAAAAAACGATACAGGACGGAGAACAAACGGAAAACACCGCGACTAGACAAGCGCAACTTTATACACTATCGCTCTCACTCTGACTCGGAGTGTCGCGGCGAGACTGTACAGTCACCATGAGAACCTTTGTTTCATAATTAGGGAATTTAAAAGCGATTCAGACTTTGAAATGCAAAACATCGAACAGAAACTGATGAAGTCACAAACTTAGTGATACTTAGTGAAAATCACTTGGTCCATTGAGTCTCGACTTTGTTAACAAAGGCGTATGAATGACTCTAACAAAAAGTTACAACTTCACAAAGCTTTCTGCTTTCCCGGTTCCTATTACAATTAAATTAAGTAGGTAGAGACAAGTTTAAGTCATTCCAATAAGACGAAGTTTGTTACAGTTTAAATCTCTTGCTGACATCACCCTGAAACTTCCAGTTGTTACTTTCAATTCGATTATTGAACGCTGAAAATTAGGGATGTTTGATTTTGTACGCGCCAGTAGACAAACGCCATAAGCATGACACAATCCTGGACCGTTTTAAGAAGAACGTACTTTTACCTGCAGTTTTGCATGCATGGAAGTCAGAAATGTACCCACGGTAACAGACATTTGGGATAATAAATGTCTTGTGTCCTTGCACAGATCAAGATCTAACGAGTATCATGCAAACAAATTCACTGTCACGGCTCTAGGACAAAATATTGATGTAAGTATTTACGTAAACACCACGCGCTTGGGCTAGTGCCTCAGAGATTGCACTTGGTCGATATGAATATAGCGTTTGGTATCGTAACTTGCGTACTTGCATCGTAACCAGCTTCAGTCTGCTCAAACTTGATCTAGATGGCTCTGAGACTAGACGATCTAATGGCGACGTAAGATTGTTATTTTGTCACCAAAAATGTTTGCTTTAGATACCTATTCAAATAAATAAAAGTAGAAAAATTGATGTCAATGTGTAAGATAATGATAATGATGATGATTGAGCACCACACTCAGCCAGGAGAAAGCCTGACCTGGACAAGCCGGATACACCAGGGGGCACGATTTTGTAAGGAAAGACATGCTCTGGGATGGGAGAGGAAGCCCGACCAACCGCAGCCAGTCGGGCACAATCGACCGACTATGCAGCCTAGAGCCAATATAGGAATAGTGGTAAAGACAGGTACAATCACATACATTGATGTCAATGTGTAAGAAGATAAAAAAAAAAGCCTATGTGCTATTTCAGACCAGTTGTAATCAAACACTGTGCCCAGTTTCAGTCACATCCGTTGAGCCATTCTGACGTGATTGAGTAACAGACAGACATCCATCCATCCAATCATAGTAAGAAGTAACGTAGAAAAAATATCGCACTATCAAGTAGACAAGTTGAGTTGAACTGGCAATTTGTACACCATATCCAACTCTTGTCATAGCCATGCAACACTGCTATGCCACATCACGCAAATGTGTCTGGCACCTGCAAGCGTCGAGTGTTGCGACTATGTGGTAATATTCCGTAGAAAATGTCCATTCAGGCTTACTACATTTGTAAGGTCTGACTCTGTACCCAAATGGATATGCGTGTTTGCACTCGGTGTTCGTGAGTGTAAATAAAGAGAATAATAGTTATTAACGTCACGCTTGTAATCTCAGAAGGGTTAGGCAGAGATGGACCTGACAATTCACCTATGTAAATTTCACCAGTTATGTATAAGTCATTTTTCATGGGAGCATAATTGCCTTTAACCGGGCACAAATCAAGATTCCGTGGCTGCCTCGTCATCATCATCATCAGCTTATGATGTTCCCACTGCTGGGACACTGCCTCACGGCCTCTCAACAGGAGGGAAGTAACTTATGGAAAAAACTAATAACACTGTACCCGACCTGGAAATCGAACCTCATGTTGACTTGATTCGTTTGTCTAGCGACCACTAGACTAACGAAGTTTGCTCTTCACTTTGACTAGGTGCCGTCTCTCGCGGCGGCTGGGAAGAGAGGGTCTCTCCCTCTCTCGTTCCGCCACCTCTTTCGCTAGCATGACTGCTTCGCAGAAGGAGGTGACGGCTTCCCATTCCGTCTCGCTCCGGACCATGGATTGAACCAGGGCCGGACGCGAGAGGTCGCCGCCGCCGATCGCCGCTACGAGGACACGGCGGTGCTCCGCCCACCCAGGGCAGACTTCCACCGTGTGCTCCACCGTGTCCTCCGGTCGATCCTCGCAGTGGAAACACCCTTGCGTTTCCCCCCGACCGATTTGGTGCAGGTAACTCCCGAAACATCCGTGTCCGGTGAGGACCTGCGTCAGGCGGAAGGTGAGGACGCCGTGGTGCCTCTCCAGCCACTCCTCAAAGAGGGGACTTACCGCCACTATCGTGGCGTGCCCTACATAATTCTGCCCTTACCTATCCCCAAACTACTTAGTTTCGGCACAGCATCTCTTCTTCTCCACTCTTCTCTATTAGATCCACAATAAACTACGGAACAACTTCTAAAAAACTAAATAAAAATATCGATACTACTAGTGCATATGTTATCCCTACTGTCAGATGCACTAAGATATCAATTCTGCAATACAGTGAAACTTGGTTAAGTGGGACCTGGATAAGTGTTAAGTGAGAAACCTCCACAGCTGGAACTCATGACGAGGACCCAAAATTTATGCCTGGATTTCTGAGACACTGAGTAAGTTGAATACCTTTTTCAGTGAAACCAATTTGCAGATTCCTTGAATGCCTCAGTTATCCAGGTTTCACTGTATAATTCTGCTTGTTCTGCATCACCTAAGGCTGACTGGTAGAAAATGCCTATAGCATTAAGTCCGCCTCTGTTCGTTGTACTTAATAAATAAATATCAAACACAAAACCTTATGAATGTGTCTTTAACACAGTATATATCTTTCAGCAAATCAAATAAGAAAATGGACCCCGTTTACATCTCAAAATCAATATCAAAAGAACTTGGCAAAGATACTCGTGGAACTTGTAGTTAACAATCTGTCGGCTCTGTTGATTCACCCCATGTTACTGCCGCTCACACTTATTTACTCAATAAAGTTAATACGTAGATATATATATGCTTTGTATGTATAGTTGAATGGCTTGTGTTTCATTAAGGAGGTTTATATGGCAGACCAGATTATTTGGCTTGAGAGTACATTGTTCATTACACACATATTGTTGCTTTAAGGAATCTTACTCTTACTATCATTTTATGTGGCATAAGACCGGTGGACGTTGTGGCGGCAATTTATTTATTTTATTTATTTATTTATTCAGTAGTCTGCATACCTTTTATACATTTAAGTTGATTCCAACATAAACTCATTTGAGTTTTAAATTGCACCAAGATCATCGACTACATATTTTAAAATTAGATCTACTTAAGAGGCCTGCGGAGCATGCGTTTTTCATACTTAAACTTAATACCAAAATAATTTGTAAATCAAACATATTCTTCAAGTAGTGTGTATTTATTTCGATTGGATTACTGAATATTTAGGTTCCCAAACACATATTTTGAATGGACACTGATTTAACCTCTTGTATGTCGTAATTATAGACACAATTAAAAAGCCATTGTGTCTTGTGTGGATCCACATTCGATACGAAGGGTTAAACAAAGCTTATGAGAAAGAATTTTAAATTTCTCATGTCTCCTCTTTATATCACTGTCCTTTCAAAATATTTATTTGGGAACATAGATATTCTGTAATCCAATCGAAATAAATACACACCACCTTAAGAATATGTTGGATTTCATATTATTTTTGTATTACGTTTGTATGAAAAACGCATACTTCGCCAGCCCCTTAAGTACATACTTAGTTAAAATTAAAGAAACAACCACAAAAGTTACAACGAGTATTTTTCAAAATAATACCAACGAGCAAACCTCGGTGACCAATCCGATCTTCCGTTCCGTATCCGATCTTCCGTTCCGTATCCGATCTTCCGTTCCGTATCCGATCTTTCGTTCGAACAGAAGTGGTGGCGGAAGTTTTCAGTGATACAGGCCAATATCCAGAAGTGGATCTTTTTTGACTGATAGATTGATCGTAACACTTACATGACTTAGAGTAGAGGAAGACAAGAGAAGCGAAGGATGGTCTGTGTGAAGGATGATACGGTTATAAAGGAAGTGACTGCTGAGATAACGGGTAAAGCCGGAAACACACTTACGTGATGTGGCGTGGCGTGGCGCACCATAAGCATTTCGGTTTCATATATTTAGCATGGTAAGAGACATATTTGTAGGTCGTGTCGTGGCGCGTCCTGGCGTGGCGCTGACTGCTTCTACGCACCACCCATTGCGCCAGAGCGGTGATGGGTGTCACGGCGCGACACGCTACAACAGGCACATGTATTTCTACACCACGTAGCATGTGGCTCGTGGCGCGAGCTTGCCGAAGAAAACGTTGCGCACGTTTGAACGCTGGAAAGGTTCAATATGTGCTGTTGGGAAATAACGCCAGGGCGCGCCACGACACGACCTAATAGTGTGCACGTTCGACCTCACGACAGCAAGCGCCATGCCACGCCACGCCACGTAAGTGTGTTTCCGGCTTAATAGAGAAGTATGGCTACAGAAGACATGCTGCAGTAACCCCAAATAAATTGGAATAAGAGCAGGAGAATGATGACGTATCATTACACATACAATGCTAAAATGACCGTGAAAATTATTCAGTATTTAACTTCATCAGACTAAAAACGATCAAATCCAAATAGATTTCAAATAAATTCATGATTGTAACCAGTGTATGTCCCAGAAAGTGACATAGATGTCCCTAAACCGTATTGGTTGCTACCTCCACGTTTCCCATTAGACCTTCTAAATGAGTTTTACCAAAACCGAGCTTAGCTCGCCTGCCTATTTGACCTCTCAAATGGGGTCCCTCAGGATTCAAAGCCAGATAAACCGTTTTATCGGACCCGAGAAATTGATTTATTTCGTCAAAATCCTGAAATTCTATTCAAACGATCGCTAAGAATATAAAGCGAATTGATTCGTTTGAATTTCTGGTGTTTTACATCAAATTGTACTGAATCAATTTTTTTTACGTTGATTTTTCTTGGCTTCTGAAATCTGATAGGGCCTAAAGTTAGGTTATATGTTTATTTTTTACGTAACAATTGCGAGTTGGGAAAACTACGAGTTTCAGGCACAGTTTTCAGAGAATTTAACTTCAGTTATTTTATACTAAACCTTCAAGAACCTAGGTCTAATCTGTAATTGGCTACGTGCTTTTAATTCTGTAAAATATTATATTATAATAAAACATACAGTTTGAGTGACGGCTTTTAGTTTATCGTATTTTTCTCGGCAAACCCTTTCATTTTATTTTTTTTGTACCATGCGATGCGTAAAAAAATAACTACATATTATAGTTTACCATCTTGGGGAGTCAACCATATTGTATTTAAAATATCCTAACTGTTTGTCATCTATACATAATCAAAAGTATATATGTAGTATATCAACTGTCTGGTGACCACGACACAAGCCTTGCTTAGTGTGGCACTAGACGGCGCTGTGTGTAATGTCCAGCGATATTTATTTATTTATTTAATCTGCCCCGTAAGCGCCTACAAGTGTAAAAGAACCCATCTAAATATACTTAGTATGAAATAAATTTTCAATACAGGGAGGCGAAGTTCTCTCGGGTGAAAGCCGGTTTATCAACGTTTTAACTGGAACATTTGTTATTGTTGCGAGGCGACTGTCGCGTTAACTAACAGATATAGACCCGACGTTGTCGCTACAAAATGGACGAAATTTGATATTGTTGAAACGTTTGTGTTGTGAAGGCGTTAACAGGCGAGACAACTGGGTTAGGGGTCGGTGAACCAGTTGTTTTGAAGAAACCTAAGGTCCAAGCATGGTTCCCAAAACTGAAGATGAAACAGTACCTAATACTTTTGTGTTGTTTGAAGACTTTTTAGTGTTATATTCCCTTGAAGTCTGACAACTTGTCTTACAAAGGAGTATTGTATTACCCAGTACCAACCGGGCTGTGGAAATCCGTTTGGCAGTCGCCCCATGTAAAATACTAGGCTGGTATTCAGCTGCATACAGGTTGACTAGAAGCCGACCTAGCATTGTTCGAAAAAGGCTAGGCAGATTATGATACTGCATGGAATGAAACTCATTAGTTCACTAGTAGCTCATATAATCAAATGATAAAATCAATCAATAAAATCAAATACTGAAATGTTAAACTGAGCATTAGTCTGGAATCAAGTACCTGCCGATGCCACGTAGTCTAATCATTATTGTAATGTTTTAATCAAAAGTGTTACTACGATATAAATCATCACTTTGCTATAAAGATAGCAATACAGTGCAATCCTCAAACACATCACGTAGAAAAAAGCCTCTATACTTTACGACCAAAAGCCAAACTTTATTCTTTTCCCAAGCGAGAACAGGTATACACCGTAAGTGGCCATTTGAATGATCACCCCAGTGATGGCCGTAACCACGGTCAGCTGCCTGAATAATAAATAACATGCTTGGGTTCCGTAGAAGCCCCATTAGTTTACTGAATTTACTCACACCCCGTTGGCTACTGATGGTACGATTAAACTTTGAATTTTTGCCAACTGACTTAAGACCGTATTAGCGAGGGCAACGAAGGGGAACTTGGCGTGATTAATTTTTAATTTTAGAGTACCGAGATTAGGTTTAAAACTTTTTGATGATGCCGTGAGAATGTACCGCTTTTTAATTGCAGTGGCAAGTGTCCATGGACGTTATCATGGGCTTGTTTTTACGAGAAACGTTAGAAAAACCTCTAATTATTTCTTAATTCTTAAACTAAACGGCAATATTATGAGAAATATTTCATACTCTGTGTAATAAACGAGAAAACGCAGACGCAAAGACACTTCCGGAAATCGGATAGCTTCATGCTTATGCAAATCTAATTTAGATACGAAAAATTTATGTCATCATCGATTTTCCGACATACATTACCACATCTTATCGCCTATGAACATCGGGCCGTTTATACCCAATAAATATTCCGCCGCATCGCGCTGACAAGACGTGGGTATTTATCAAATGTACGAGCCTTCGAATTCATTGGTAATTATGAAAATGTTTCCTGCAAGCCAAATCAAAATACGCAAATGTCACCATCTGGCTATACTTGTCCCAACTATTATTACTGTATTAAAGCTAGCCAGTATAGTCCCAGTGTTGGGAAAAGGCCTCGCTCCATTCCTTCCAACGATCACGATTTCCCAGCTAAGGGTGTAAAAAACCTCGTAACGAAGCCGAACGGCACTTGTTCTCCCCGACATTGCGATCATTTTTTTGTTCTTCACCATACCCCCTCTCCCTCCATTCGACTCGCTTCCAATTCGGAAAGTCGTATGTCTATCTCGGTCGTTTTCGTATAATGCCAGAAGAAGACAGATATACGAGTTGTCGAATCGGAAACGTGTCGAACGTTCGGGAATACGAGGTCTGGTAACCTTTTAGTTACGGAGATAAAGAACTCTTAATGAGTCAAAGATACAACTTTTTGTCAAGTTTTTTTTTAACACAAGTCACACATCTCCTTGGCCCCCGTACTATTCGATCCATTCATGAGCCGTTTCCCAGCAATGATTTTTGCGTGGAGTTACTTAGTTTGATGTACAGAATGCTTGGTTGATGGCTTCGTGGTGAGGTTGTTTACACCCTGTATGTTGGGGTCGGCTTCAAAACTCAAAACTCAAAAAACTCAAATCATTTATTTCAACTAGACCATTACGGCACTTTTGAATGTCGATAAAACGAAAAAAAAGGCTACAGTCACAGACACAAGGCATAATAACTTGAGAATGTACTGTAGTTGCCCATTCCCTAGCGTAGATCTCTATGGAGAAGAACGGGCAAGAAACTCCATGGACACTCTTTCGCTTCCAGTGACTATACCTATTTTGACCTATTTTACAAGGAGCGACTGCCTATCTGACTTCCACAACCCAGTTAGTACTGGGTAATACGATACTCCTTGGTAAGACTGGTTGTCGGACTTTTTGGGCCACCTGTAACGACTGTCAAAGATCTACAAATGATTGCCGGGACTAATAGCTTAGCAAGTTAGGCTCCGTGTCAAGGAGGAAATTTGGTATGTAAAAGAGGTTTGGTACCCATTCACAGACCCACCTAGGCACGCACGGCTTAATCTAGAGATCGACCTGAGTGGCTGTTATTATTTAGCCACGAACTCCTCTCAAATGTATAGTAAATACGCAAATTTCATGCCAAGAAAAAACACGTAGTAAAAAAACAACGTGAGGAAACGGTTTGAACTGGAAGTAAAAATTCAAGGACATGTAGGATCATATACAAGGGCGCCGCATTACGGCCTACACTCTCACAAAGTTACACTCTACGGCTACACTCTTACGAAATTGTAAAGGCTGTATTCAAAAAGTGTAACAATGTGTGAAAAAATCTTTAAACAAATTTAGATGCTAACGTAAGAGTATATTATAAGCTTGAGTAGCTAAAGTTATAAAATTAGTTATTCAGGCTAAAGACGACAATGTTAGTAACAGTTTGAAGCCCCAAGAAACATTAAACCCCGTCTGAACAACTTGTATGTAAAACAGGAGTCTGTGTATCCAAGGTTTGCATCAATTCAATTTTAAGCTCTGTAATATCTAGACGCTACCAGATATAAGTGCCACCCTGTATCCTACGATAAGGATTACTAAACTCTCTATAATATTTAAATATTACTTGGTCTTATACAGTAAAATACCCAGTATTCCAGTACTAACTGCGTTGTGTAGGTCAGATAGGCAGGCCCTCCGTGTAAAATACTGGTATTCAGCTGCATTCGGTGAGGCTGTAAGCCGACTTCAACTTACATAGGAAAGGTCTAGGCAGATAGAAATGATGATTTTAAACCGTTTGACAGTTAGTGATTTAAATAAAATAACGCTGAATTTAGATTTATTCATTACTCCTTAATTTTCTTCTTTTTACATGCTATTCAAGTGACGTAAATTGAAACAACAACCAGAAGGAAACATCGTGAGGAAATCAACTTGTCCTGGAATCTAAATTAAGACTTTATGTCAGATAGAAATAAGGTTTTATACAAAGTAATTTATTGCCTGGATCTAAAAGAGGCTTTGACCTCTAAGAGGCCTTAACCTCTAAGTTTATTTTGCTTTTTCTTTTCAGGAGTAGTCGTTCGTAGAAATTACTCATTCAATATTTTTAAAAGAAAACATGAAAAGTACACGTGAATACGATGTCGCATTTACACAATTTAATCATTTAATTTAAGTTCTCAAGCACTGGAAACTGATTTAAATATGTTAAGGTGAAAGCGCTAGTGCTAAGTTGTATGTCAAAGTCGTCATATTGATGATAATAATTTTGTAACTACATACGTCTTACAGCCGCACCGATATTTTAGTCAACATACAACTTAGCACTGCCCTGCAAATTGCAACAAAACGTAAGAAAATTTGTATTTCGCAGGCTACCTTGGAGCATCTGATCAGCCTTAAGTAAGAAGCATTTATACTCAGTTTACTACATTCACCTTGAACGGCGACCAAAACAGTTTAATTAATTCAGAAACCGATTTATGTAAAAGGTTATTTTATCCTGAATTATCAGTGCCTTGGGATTACGGGACCGCTTTTATTATTTAATGTTTCATATGAATCCGATTACGAAACTTCAGCGAATCTGTAATGGAATAAAATTATTCGTTTATTATTTAAGAGGATATTACATGATCAAAGCCAGAGCTTCACGAAAACATTTTCTTTATCTATTAGATAGATAGCATTATTGTTTGATTTTTACACTTTGTTTTTCTGTTCAACTAGACTGCCACGTTGGTCTGGGGGTCTAAAATGGCCGCTTTAGCAGAATCGTAAATGAATCACGTTAATTTTTTGTAATTTTTTATTCAATAAAATGATTCACGAAAATTAAAAATTCCTAAAATGGACTTTATTTATGGTAATGGTCACAAAGACCATTAAAAAAATATTTTATTTATTGTGATTCATTTACGATTCTGCTAAAGCGGTCATTTTCGACCCCCTGGTTGTCGCAAGCGCACCTTACTAACATGAGGTCAATTGAGGTCCTGGTTTTGATTCACAGGTTTAAGTGTTATTGTTTTTTTTCATTAGAAATTTCTCACTAGCAGCCACGGAGCCTGTATAGAGCCCAATTAATGGCATTAGGTTCGCCCCTTATTACATGGGACTTAAACATAACTGGCGAAATGATGGTGTACTATTAGTTATACCTCTGCCTAACCCTTAGGGGATTACAGTCATGAAAAAGAAAAAAAAAACTTTCAAATATCAGTTTCCATTTTCTGCATGCCTTTCACCTATACATTATTTCCTCTACACTAAAATTCCGAGGCAGAAGTGGACCCCAAATAATTAGAGGGAAGCACCAAATGGCACTAACCTAACCTAACCTTAAGTCCAACTGAGTGTTAGCGTCACTACGATAATGGAGATCTCTGATTTAAGTACTCATATGGAAAAAAATAGGTCCCACTGTTGGCGATAGGAGGTGCGAAAACTTGTCTCAAAAGTGTAGAATGACCTGCATTCGTGGACTTAATGACCTTTTTGTACTTGCAATATCTCTTTTTATGTAATGTCATAACGTGGTTGAAGTTCTCAGATTTTGATATCTGAAGACGAAGTGGTTCTACGCCGTAGCGAATCGGCTACGAGTGCTACGAAGCGTTAAGTGACGGACAAAAAGTGCTCAACGTGCCTAAAGAAGTTTTCACTTAAAACTGAATACCTATTGATAATAATAATTCTACGTGACTGCGAAATCAGCTACCATTAGTGTAGTTCCTAAGAAATTGTGGTCAATAGTCTTTCTTGATATCTCTTCATACATTTTACTAGCATCATTGTTATACAGGTTGTACAAACCACCTCATCACGAAGCCGTAATGTAATGTTTGTGTTTGTACTTACGTTTTTGTCTATTGTAATTCAAAATTTTATCATACGTTCTTTCCGAATAACTGCATAGCCTTTATGCGGAGGCTTAGCATGCCTTTTCCGCCTTTTAATTAGTATTATTTATAGCATTTCTGTATATTTTAGTGGTTCCAAATCTTTGTTTACTTTTGTGATGTCATAATGACAATGACAAGCCTAGTTTTTCTTTTAATTTTATTGCTGTAACTTGGAGTTGTAGGTTTTATACATTTGATGTTTGATACCTTCTTTGTTAACCATTTTATTTTTCTATGTTCTAGAACTAACATTTTGAAATTCATAATTTCTTCATGACGGGAAGCCGAGTCGAAAAGAGGCAGTCTGCGTGTGGTCCTTGAGCCAGCAACAAGCTGGACATTACTTTGAAATATTTAATGTGGTCGCGCCTAAGTCTGCAAAATCTTGCCCTGGCGTCATAATGAAGTCCGGACGGCCTTGAAAAACGGCTGCTGCTGCTGTTGGTGCTACTACTATTGAGAGCCCCTGGACCGTCGACTACCATGAAAACTTACTGCTGCTACTACTGCGACTGAGACAACTGCTGCTACTCCTACTATCCCTACTTCTGAGCACCTGGACACGGACAGCGGGTGAGCCTCGACCCTCGAACCATCGAAGTTTGGCGACTGCGAGTGAACCTATCACTGCGGCGAGCGGTTTCTGCCAACTGCGAACTTTGGACCTGGACCTGGACCCCATCATGCTAACGGCTTCGTATCGGCTTCCCTAACTTAGTAAATTTCTATTTCCTTGTATTATTAAACCATCATATTTTCTCTTGCCATTTTTCTTTAAACTTTACACAATGCAACCTTACATTTTCCTCCCCAGGAAAATGTAACGTTACAGTCAACCAAGCATGCTGTACAGTCACGTCTAATAATATGTATACACTTTCCTTAATATTTTAGCTATTTTCGCGAGAAATAACGATTGTAACTAGGACATTGGATCTTTTTCATAAAAATATGAGTTCCAGAATACTATGTCCAAAAAATCTTAAGTGTTTACATATTATAAGACGTGACTGTACATCAAACTAAGAAACTTTACGCAAAAATTATTGCTGGGAAACGACTTTTTAGAACTCAATGTAACGCACTGAAAACATTGTGCTAATGGATGGATTGAATATTATGACGGTCGTGGAGGTGTTTATAGTAAAAAATCTTACAATAAAAACATGTTTTTGAAAAAAACTATTTCCGTGTACAGCAAAAAAAATGATCGCAATGTACGAGGAAAACAAGTGCCTTTCGGCTTCGTTGAGAGGTGTGTTACACCCTTTATAGTTCATTTCCATTGAAATGTTAACCAATAGGTAGGTACCTCAATATTTTATCTGAATAACAAAAAACTTTTTGCAAAATATAAAACCGACTTCTACAAACACAAATAAATTAAAAATAACTTTAGTTTCAGAATTCGGTGACCTTTGTTTGATTGGTTTACTTTTTTTGCCACCGACTTCTGAAGATAGGAGGCGAAAATGATAAAAATGAAAGGAAAAATAAATTACACCATCAGAAAGTAGAGATTTCAACGATCAAAATTCCCCCGGACTTTTTGGAAAAAGCTAAAATTTTGTCACGTGAATTTTGGATTTAAAAGTAGGGTGTTTTTTTTTAATTAAGTTAAAATAAGGCGAAATAATAAATATTTTGAATCAAATAAATTACAGTGTATTTGGGACATAATAAGGTAAGTTATGACCAAATTTCAAAAAAAAATTGTTTGAAAAAAATAAAAATACAAAACCAAAAACTTGGTTATTTGAATTTTTCACCGAAATTTTGAAGTTATGTGAAAAAATTGTCAATCCAAAGTTATAGATCTTTTTGTTACCTACTACTTTGCCTTTTTATTTTTTTTCCATAGGACTTTTAGTTTTGCCAGAAATCGAGATAAACCATTTTTCCCCTTAAAAGCGAGCGTAATTTATTTTTCCTTTCATTTTTATCATATTTCCCTCCTTTTCTAATGGGTTTCAACCTACTATAATTTTTTTTTGTTTCAAAAATTATCGACCCTGGTCTAATAAGCAATTTGATTATAATTATTTATTTATTTTATTTTTCCGCTTGTTGCCGGCTCGAGAACCAAACGCTGACTGAATGTTCAGGCTCGGCTTCCCATCACAATGAAATTATGAATTTTATAATGATGGTTCCACACACACACAGACACGTCAAACTTGTCCACAAGCACGAGCACGCGGTCCGCTCGCTGGCGGCGCGCGGACGCCGCAAAAACGACGGGGTGTTATAAGTTTGACGTGTCTGTGTATGTGTTTGTGGAACATTTATTATAAAACTCATAATTTCATCGTCAAGCCTGAACATTCAGTCTGCGTATGGTCCTCGAGCCGGCAACAAGCGGAAAAATAAAATACATAAAAAATTATAATTGCATAAGTTGACAAAAATGGTTACAAAGAAGGTCTAACATCAAATGTATACAACCTACAACTCCTATTTACAGCAATACATTAACAAGAAAACTAGCTTGTCATTGTCATTATCTGACATGGGGTTTTTTCGTTAGGTTATTATCGTTACGGAATTTTTGGATTCGGTCTCCACGCCCAAGGCCCGCGATAGAAGCTATGCAATAGCTTAAAAACTTTTTTAATAAGCGCTTACTCCTTTACAGCGTACTGGCGTGATGTTATGTCATGATCTGGTGTAAACAATAGACAGACATGACATTTCAGCAATCCCAGTCTATTTGCTATTATTTATTGAGGAGTTCTGTTACCTATCTCCGAAGTTTTCCATCAGATCTTCATCAAATTGAAAGAGAAGTACTCCGAGTAAGTACTCTTCCGAAAACTATCCAAATCGCTTCATTTGTGCCTATAAAGTTTGAAGAGTTCTCTCTATTTCTCCAGGATCCCACCATCAAATCCTGATTTGATGATTGTGGGACCTGTGCAGCATACCCTTTCAAACAAAATAAAAATAATCCAAGTCGGTCCAGACATCTTTAAATAATCGGGGAACATTCATAAAAAAAAAGATTCCGACGAATTGAGACCCTCCTCCTTTTGGAATTAAAAATACAAATCAGGTGAAGACAAAGATTGGAATCAAACAATACAAAGCCTTCGATATTCAACTGTGTGAGAATGTTGCCATAATAAAAGCAAAAAACGAAACGTTTAGATACTCAAGCAATAAAACATGAGCCAAGGTTTTAAAACAATAGCATCTAATGGGTAATTGGCCGAAAGCACTCGACCGGAATAAAGCCGAGCAGATGAATCGAGGTCAAACAATCGCTAATAATGAAGACACAGGTTAAGCATTGATAGGCACCAAGTTTGGCGCAAATAGAGCTTGTATCGACACTTTAGTAGGTAAAGTATACGTAAATAAATTCAGTTAGATCATGACAGAGAAATTGTCGCTGAAATTGTAATCCATGCAGACAGCTTTACTTTAAGTCAACCAGTTCATCACCAGTTCTAGCTAAGTACTAGCCATGGGCGGCAAAACTCTGATACCAGGCACCACACGATTAAGAAAGAAAGAAAGACTTCCAGTACTCTCAAAACGTTGAGGAAAAATCTGGTGAGGACACCAACATGTCATGGGAACGAAAGTTTGATGACGACCCTCTCGTAGAGAGAAAGGAGCGTGGAACCTAAGATAGAAACACGCTTGTACGATAAGACTACACACAGAAATCAAAGCTAATAGATATTTCTATTACACAGCTCGTTTCGCCAAAAACCCTGTTGACAGAAAACATTGAGATTGTGTTCTGTTCTAGCAGTGTGACATTAATTCAAACAGTTGTTTCAACTGTCTGTTTGATCGAGTGGTTGCTGTGAGGCTGCTGAGCATGCGGTTCTATTAAGATTTTTTCAGTAGCAGCCACTCTGGACTTGTGCCTATTTGATGGCAATGGGTAATATGTAAAAAATATAAAACGTTTTATTTATTAAAAATGCCTTGTATTGGCGCTTAAAAACATTGTGGTATACTTGCTTAAGTTTCTAAAACATCACTTATTTTACAATTTATTTTTTTATTAGCATGTTCTTGGTGAAACGGAACGCACTCTCAAACACGTCGTCTTCGATAACGGCGGTAGTGAGATCAAAATCTATGTGTCAAAAAAACACTTTTTAAATGTAGTTATGTCTTGTTATAATATCGTTATCACAATAAGCACATACAATTAGTAAAAAAAGTTTTTTGGCTTTAATAAAATAATTATAATCTACCGATTATGATAAATGACGTCACATTATGGCCGCGACAATCACGGACGTTTGGACTGTCATAGAAAATTGCAGGAGTTTAATATTATTTTGAGCGACAAGCAGAAGTTGAACTTAACTTTTAATACTTTTCTTGCGTTGTTAATATTGTATTTTATTGATTTAAATGAAGAAAAAATTACATGCATATTCCCTATAGGCTCGCCACTCACTGGGTAGAAATGTGGGTGTACCATAATAGGGTACACCTCTGCCGGACCCATCAAAGATAAAAGACGTGATATTATGTGTAAACAGCTTTTTATAAAGCACTTACTACACACCTCACACGTTTGTATTAAATTTATCTAATTTGGAAAACACATACGATAAAGGTACCGAAATACTTATGCAAATGGATGTGAATTAATCTTTGCACCCTTTTCCGTGTAAACAAAAGGGTTTTCTGTAACGTGGGGTAGGTTTTTATCACAAAGGTACGTTGCTGAGCGTATCCTGTTAAACCACAAAAATGCTTAACGGGGCTTTACCATATAACATACAGTGGTATCAAACTCAAACTCAACTCAAATCATTCATTTCAATAACCATTACGGCACTTTTGAATGTCAATAAAAAAAGCATAGCTACAGTCACAGATACAAGGCATAATCAAAAATCTAAGAACAACTTGTGAAAGTACTGTAGTTGCCTATTCCCTAGCGTAGATCTCTATGGAGTAGAACGGGCAAGGAACTCCCTGACTTATCAACATAGACTTGCTTTAAAAGAGATGGAATTAAACTAGACTACTTTAGTGTAGCTTAAAAAAAGAAATAAACCGTTTTATTAGACTCGCACAAACAAAAAAATAAAACAAACAACCAAATAAAAAATAAAAATAAAACTAAATTCTCTAAACTAGATCTCAAAATCTAGATACTAGAATACTGCTTTTAACTTTAACATAGGTTTTTGTATATTATGCCTCTTCCTTGGTAAGACGAACGAGAATATAGTGTTGCTTGGTATTTCGGTGCGTGGCCATAATAGGAACTAACGCCACAATTTTATTTAATCAATTATCATAATTTTTGCTGACATTTTCAGAAGCAACTGTATGCACATTGCATGTTTGTTTCTACGACGTGTTTCCACGTGTTATTTTCCTTTGCTAAGTTAGCTAGAAAAACGAAAAAAATATATTAAGGTGAAAAGATGAAATCAAAATCAAAATCAAAGCATTTATTTCAAGTAGGCCAGTTACAAGCGCTTTTGAACTGTCGAAACAAAGATAAAAATTAAATGTAGCTACAGTCCCAGTCACAAGACATAAAAACTGTGAAAGTACTGTAGTTGCCCATTCCCCAGCGTAGATCTCTATGGAGAAGAACGGGCAAGAAGCTCTAAATGGCGAATCTAAACCATAAAAACAAAAGACCATTAAACAAAGTGCCAATGTGGAGAAGTCAGACATAAGGACAGCTCCAAGTTATTGAAACATGTAATGAAACAGTTTGAAACATATTGAAGTTCAGAAGAAATGGTGGCTCCAGTCTTTTAGACAGCTGTCTTATGCACTTACACGTTTTACAGAACATTTTGTTAGACGAATTCCAGCAAAACCTATTCGATCTAGACTCTGAATGCTATTCTAGACTCTAGTGCCACCGTCTGCCAAAGTGTCGTCTAAAAATGTTCGAAACTGTGTTCTGTATAAAACGAACGAGGTATATGTATAAAACAAAAAGCAATTTAGCATGTTGCTGATGTCGTGAAAGTTCAAGTTCAATGTTTTTTGTTTAAACATATAAACATTTGTAAAGGTCAAGATTTTAGTTGCGTCATTTGTATGAAAATTCTTGCTATGAAGGACGCTCAGTGTCAAGAAAATAATCTTCAAATCTTGAATGGTACAATGGAGAAAAGAACACAGACAATGGCTAAAGGGTGTAAAAAGAGTCGTAATGAAGCCGAAAGTCATTTGTTTTCCTCATCATGACGACCATTTGTTTGTTCTAGACCACACCTGGGAACCTTCTAGTTACGGAGATATTGGGGTTCAAAGTTCCTACTTTTTCACAATTTTTTTTTAATACACAAGTTTCTAGTGTTAGGACTTCATTTTAAAACCCCGCCCATGACCCGCACACTATTCAATCCATCCATCAGCACAATATTTTGTGTGCGTTTGCGATTTTTCACCACAAAAAAAAATCATTTGCCATCAATAATTTTTGCGTAGCGTTACTTAGTTTGATGTAAAGAATGCTTGGTTAACGACTTCGTAAAGTGTCTGTTTTCAAAATCAAAATCATCAAAATCAAAATATTTTATTTCGCATAAGCCTAGATGGGCAACAAAACGAACGTCAAAAAGGTGCACGGTTCGCGTCGGTCGATTCCATGGAGAAGAACCGGCAAGAAACGCCATGACACTTTTCAAATCATTTGGTTTTACAATATTGTTATGTTACAGCATTAATACTTTAGTATGTTGGGACATCGTAGCCCCGATTACATCCTGTATAACCAGAGTGAAAACACCATGTAAGACAGAACAGCTGTAAAGCTAGTATAGTAACTACGCCATTCTGGTTAGTTTTGCTGTCAACTCCACACATGAATTGCCCACAGAGCCTAAGCACTAAACATAGATCGCTTGACCGCTCCACTGCGAGAGCTGTAACTTGTTCCGTCACACAAATTGTATTCCTCGACAAACGACAAACTGTTGTGGCAGTTACCCAATACGTAATTACCGACACGTAACGTGTTAGTCGCGCAAACTTTGATGAACTCATACATTCCCAGGCAAAGTGTAACATACAAAGTTTAATTAGCAAGTGTAGGGATCTGGTATTAAATAGAGAGGTATTTAGGAAGTTACACTAACTTGTGTTGGATACATAATGCATGAAGACATTTTGCTAACAATCTCCAGGTAGTGTATGAAGTTGGACTAAATTGTTTTAGACGGAAGTATGGTCTGCGTACTCCCTTGAGGGTTGCGATGTTAACCTGAGTTATGCAAAGACCCGAAAGCTGCTATATCAAGTTGCTTGCGTGAAGGAAATATTTGCCCTGAATCTGTTGTGCACAAACTGCTATAAACTTTATTTTACTCGCAGATAAAGCAGATGGCTAAAGTTTAACACGTCGTCGCTCTAAACCGTAGCCGTATCTTTCTTTCCTCGCGTAGCGCTGCAAATAGTTTGCGTGATGGAAAAGCGCCTTTATGTCGCCTGGACATAACCCTGTCAATGTTCATAGGTAGGGATTTTCTACATAATCCATGACGAGATATAATTCCAACAGTACATGTCATGTAATTAACAAGTTTGGCTGATGAATTGGTAATCTCATATATTGTAGGTAGGTGGTACTATGAAGCGTGGATCATTGCACAAACAGAGGTCCATATGATGGGTGAACTCAGACTGTGTATCTTGATGGTTCTATGATTTATCTGCTTAAGTAACTAGATTCTTGATGAATCCAGCAGCTCGTTTTTATTTAGGTATTTTTTAAGAGACCGCCTTGCAGTGACAACTGGTACCAGTCACATGTATATAATTTGTTGTGTGTTTGTTTTTTTTTTTGTTTTCTTCTTAGCGTGTCGGTCAAAATCTAAATTGTGTCAGTCCAGAACTCTTTCAATAGTTTGGCACCTTCAGTACTGTCCACCTGTTCTTGTAATGAACAGACAGTTGGACACGCAGGATATTAAATGCCCCATCATTTGTGGAACAGCTCCACATTTACACTCTTAGACAACCTCCTCCTTGCTGCGGCTAACATTGGTCCGGAGTCTCTTTAAACACTTCTAGGTTAGCCATGGCAACTCATGTTTTGGTGGGAGATTAAGGTTATTTTTTTCAGTTGTAAGCTAACTTACAGCAGTTTTGTTTGTTCCCATCAATATTTAGGACGATCGATAGTTTGTACTTCGATATTTAGGACATTCGATAACCTGTATTTCGATATTTGAATCTTGCGATTTAACTTTTGTAGATATTTAGATTTTAGATATATATTGGACGTAGGATATTTAACCATTCGATAATATAAACTTTCGTTATTTTTATTTTCGGTCGTTCGATATTTCTATTTTCGATGTTTTGAACATCGATGTTTTAACAGTAGGTATTTTAATCTTCGATATTCAAATACGTACCCCAAAAAACTCCTCTACTATGGGGACGCACATTTTACCACTTTGGAAGAAATGATATTATAAACCCCATATCATTTTTGAAGACCTATCCATAGATACCCCACACGTATGGGGTTGATAAAAAAAATTAAGTTTCAGTTCAAATTATGGGGAACCCCCAATATTTATTGTTTTTTTTCTATTTCTGTATGAAAATATTAATGCGGTTTACAGAATACATCTATTTACCAAGTTCCAACAGCATAGTTCTTATAGTTTTTTGTGTTTAGTTATAGGAAAAAAGTGGCTGTGACATACGGACGGACAGACAGACAGACAGATAAACAGGCAGACAGACAGACATGATGAATCTATAAGGGTTTCGTTTTTTGCCATTTGGCAACGGAACCCTAAAAACTGAAGAAAATCCTTCCGGCTTAGCAAATACACAAAGATATTGTCTATTTCTAGCGACGATCAAAGTCAAATCCACAGTGAATGGCTTAGCTAGTGCGCGAACCGTATCGACTTTGTAGCTACTTGGTTAACAAAATAGTACATACATTTATACATATATGTATAGTTCCGTTAGGGAAATCCAGCCGATAAAATCTTCAATTTACTATGCAACACGGACTATTAATGTTGTTACTTGCTGACTGTCTTAATTTATGGACTGGTGGCAAAAGGAATTGCAAATCACGCAAGAACAAAGGAAACTAAGGTATAAAAGCTAGGGGTCGAGTCGCCGGCCGTGCCTCACAATTAGCAACTTTTGTTAGACTTTGATAGCAACACACCACTTATGAAGTTACTTTGTACTGTCTAGCTAACTAAAAGTCTTTGAATTTTAATAAGAACCTCTTTTAGGAAAGCAAGAAAAGACAAGACAAGGCACTTTTTGTAACCATGGGAGTTCAAATACCTTACCGTGCCTACCAACCCTACTCAAAAAAGGTTCGTCAACAAAAAGATAGATAACATTGGCAGTATAATATTACCTATGTTAGTGTTATTGTTTTACCCGACTCAAAACTAAAGCATTTATTTCAAGTTACAGTTTAAAATCAAAATCAAAATATTTTATTTCACATAGGCCTGGATGGGATGATAAAACGTCGAAAAAGGTGCACGGTTCGCGTTGGTCGATTCCATGGAGCAGAACCGGCAAGAAACTCCATGGTTACTCTTTTCAAATCATTTGGTATTACAATATTATTATGTTTCATTACAGCATTAGTACTAAAGTATGGGGGGACAGCGTAGGCCCGACAATAGGTCGTTGCTTGCTATACAAAAAATGTAAAACAAAAGGAATATTTAATAAAAGTTTAACAGCATCCGGGAATCTAGTTACAGGCACTTTAGAATTTTCGAAACTGTGAAAGTACTGTAGATATTTTATCTGGGTTCGAAGAATAAGGTTATGTTACATTTTAACCTCAAACAGAAGGTGGAGTCGATTTTTTATTGTAAACCCCGACTAATGTAAGCGTGATTTTTCAGTAGTTGGGCTTTTTAGATAAACATATAACCTATACCACAGAAATTCTTGTATAAGAACAAGTATTGAAGTAATAGCTCAAACCTAAAATGTTCTCGTCATAGGATAAATTGTGTGTTAACAGGGTCAGCCAATAGTGGACATAACGTTTCTACATAATTTTCATCCATAATCTAAAAATCTTTACATTGAATTTGAAACTCCTCGCTCACAATATTAATATTCGACACAACCGAAGCGGGATTGATAAATTAAGCCAGCAAATTTTGTAACGAGATTTTCATTTCCACGAAAATGTTCGTTCGTTTTGTATGACAGATACTGAAAATATTGCTAAGATACTTTTGTTTGTTAAAATCAGATTTGTTTTGACATGTTTTATTTTGCAATCGGATTTATAATCATGATATTACCTATTGTTTTATTACATTCTTCACCGAAATCGACCGAGAGGACATAGATACAAACTTTTTTTTTCTGTGTTTAGTTTTGTTGCCGATATTTCTATACAAGATTTTGCTTCCAATACATTTTTATTTCGAAAGTCACAGAGACTTTGAAAGCCCATTAGGAAAAATAAAAGACAAAAGCTTTTTAGCATTCCGACCCTACTATACAATATTCTCAAGAGTCTTTTATTTCTTATTTCTAGAAATTTCTCTGATAAAGTTTGTTCCACTACAGATACTGTTACCTTCGCAATACATTTCAATACAACAAAGGTAAAATGAAACTTATCAAAGCAAGTTCCCCAATTTTAACTTTAAAGGGTATAAACTGACGGAGGGTATTAAACAATGGCGACTGTAATAGTAGATAAGTTTGCTAGAACATTCTACGTGACCCAAAGTTTTGAGCTAATCAATTCAAAGTGAGGGATTTAATTTATACTGTGGACAATGATTTGTGATTCGGCGTGCTAATCTGTTCCTTAATTTTGTAATTGCTGTAGTTTGGGTTAAAGCCGCTTTTTATTGAAATTAAATATTTTTCGAAGAAGAAACCGCTAATTATAATCATGGACTAGAAAAAGTACGGTTATGACGTTGACGTACGCCTCTTTATTGGCTGATTGGAACCAGTTGGAGAGTAACGAACCGGTTCATCATAAAAATGGAGCTTATTTGACCGGCACCAATATAAGACATACCAATTTTAAACTAAGAGTTTTTATGAGCAGTTTGACGTCAAAAGTTATAAGAACGGAGATTAAAAATACTAACCACAAGCCCAGGTTAGAAAAAACCCTATATCACAAAAGTTTTGATATAAATTGTGGAACCATCGAAATGGAAAACTTAAAAAAAAGAATTCCCGCAATAAAAACCTATTGCAAGGCATCTTGGGAACAACAGGTGTGCGATATCAAAGGTATTTGGCAAAAGAACAGAAGGTCGGAGGACATTAGGCGGGGACATATCGCACGGGCTGAATCCTATTCTTTAAGATATAATCCAATGGGCCCGTCCCGAACAGTTTTATGCTCCAGAAATTGTCATGAGAGGGATTTGAATAAAATGAATGTAAAATCTTATCGTCGGAACAATGTCTTCAACTGATATTTTACAGGATAAAGTGCCTTTTCGTTTATTTAATTATTAATTTAAGGGGCACAGAATTTTGTTTGGTGGCTGTAAATCTATGCTGTAATCATTTAACTTGAGGTAATCATTTTGAGAAATAATGAAAATATACAACTTTGGAAAATATGCTTAATACTTATTAGTTATGGATGTTTATATGTATAATAAGTATGTATTTCCAAACAGAAAATATACATGTAGTATATCAACTATCTAGTGTCCACGACACAAGCTTTGCTTAGTGTGGCTCTAGGTGGCGCTGTGTGTTAATGTCTAGCGATATTTTTATTATTTATTATTGTTATTATTTATCTAGGAAACAAATAAAAGGTTTTTTAGTGGTAGATAAGCAGTAATAGCCTAGTCGTATGATCTTCGGACTACCAAGTGTCCACCAAGGTCTCCAATCAAAGAAAGTAACAAACACGAACCTCTGATTTTTCGGATTCATGTGCTTATTGCATATTTATCACTTGCTTCGTGTAAAGGAAAACATTGTGAGGAAACCAGCATGCCTGAGAGTTATTTCTCGAAGCCTAGTCAGAGGCAGAAGCCTAGTCAGAGGCAGAAGCCTAGTCAGAGGCAGAAGCCTAAACAGAAGCATACAAACGCTGACACCAAATAACGCACTAACCACACGATAAAGAAGAAAGAAGCCAAATTTTACGCCTGCAGAGGCGTAAAATATGGTATAAAAAAGAAAAAGTAAAAACACGAACTGACAATAAGTATCTCCTTGTTTACGTGCAAACAGAATGTTCTCAGTTTACCGAGTATCCACCGACTATTTGTTAAGAAAGGCAAACAATCACAAAAAACAGAGTTCCCCAGGCGTCGTTTATACTTCGCTGTAATCGTAGTTACGTCACGAATTCGACTCGCTCTCGAACGATTCTCTTTTACCAGCCCTATGGTGCCCATATATTGCTCAGTTTGAAGTTCGACATTCGATTTTACTGTCGAACGATAAACACTGCAATAAAACGGACCTTTGACGATTGGCAAAATTACTGCTCCATTTTATTTGATCGCGCGTATGGCACAATAAATTCGAGAAAATCTCTTTTACCAATTTCGTCCACCTCGAAATGTTATTAAATACAATATCGTATTGGGAAAACGATAAATATGGTGTTACAAACTTACACAACATTTTAATTTCGAGTGCGTTTACAAAATGAATATTCTCTTTATTTTCAATAGTAAATATTATGCTCTCCATTTGGATAAATATGATTCTCAAAGAGATTTCCAGTTCAGATTATTTAAAACAATACTAAATAACAACATAATGCATACTTTCCTTCTCTACTCTGAAGACTTAAATTGCCTGATAAATTACATTTCACGCCTCACGTTTAGTGTCTTGGAATATTTTAGATGAAAAACCGACTTCAAAAAAAAACAAAAAAGTGAAAAATAACTTTAGCTTCTGAAGTCGGTGACCTTTGTTTGATTGCTTTAGTTATTTTGTCACCGACTTCAGAAGCTAAAGTTATTTTTCACTTTTTTGTTTTTTTTGAAGTCGGTTTTATTTTTTGCAAAAAAGTTTTTATTTTTCACTTTTTAGTGGTTCACAGGTGCTTGATACATGGAAAGTGCATACCGTTAAAATTACAACAAGCCCAAACACGACTATGGTACAATGTCTCATTATGGAGTTCCGTGACTCTTGGCTTCATCATCAGATCTGATGGTAGAATGGTTCTTATCAAACGCAAATGCTTCACTTGTTGTAGAAAATACCAAAATCGCAACACGTTTTCAGATAAAATTTGAAGAGTTCCCTCGATTTCGCCAAGATTCCATCACCAGATCCCAATTTGGTGGCTATGGGACCAACTTTGAAGTATACCCTTTCAAACAAAAAAAGAATTTTTCAAATCGGTTCAGGCGTCTTCGAGTAATCAGTGAACATACATAAAAAAAAAAAAAAATACATACAGTCGAATAGAGAACCTCCTCCTTTTTGGAAGTCGGTTAAAAATATAGCTCGTGCGAAAAATGAAAAGTCACCAGCGCCTATTTAAGCTTTATATCCACAGTTTTCTTTCCTAGAAGGAGAAAATTCAGTGTCCAAAGAGACCCTTGAACACAACCAGCTTTATAAAAGCAAGACGTTAATTCTTCAAGGATTAGCAAACCCAAAAGTTTTCCCATTTTCTTTCGTTTCTCAGAATGTTGGTTGCCTTTCAATTTGATGTTAAAATAATTAAGTCTCTTTTTCTGTATATTATCTGGCTCACGAATAAGATACAGTGAACAATATCAAGAAGAAATCTAATGAATTTAAAAATATCTTTGAACATTAGCACATCGTTGAATTTGGAAAGTACTTACTGATGTGATTCGGTACGATTGACTTCCTCCTAAGAATAATGTTTCAATTTAAAACCAATTCCTTTGCTAACCTATTACTTACGGTTACTGTAGGTACATAAGTAAGTAATTATTATTCAGTGAGTACAAAGTTAAAGCTACGAAAAGTTTCATACAAAATACATCCATACTCTTCATAATCCGTACCCACACGAAACTAAGCTGCGGGCCGGACAAAAAGGTATTTTAAAAACATATCAAATATTCATACTGGTTTTTGAGTAACATTTCGCTTACATTCTACGAATTAACATCGTATATATTTTAAAGCCTTTTAAAATGGAACCTAATTTTCAAATGACGAAGGATTAACCGTTCTTTTTAATTCTATTTTATTTCTACTGAAATTATTCAGGTTGATAAAGATATCAACATGATAAATTTCAAGTGTTAAGGAAGTTCCTTAACACCAGTTTTTTAAACTATTAAAGGTCCTTACGTGTAACTATGAAATCTCAGTAAACTTCTATTAAACTGTTCTTTTTTAAATCTCATCCTTACTTTCATCAAAACTGAAAACAATGTTACAAGAACTGCCATTATAATTTGGTATAACGGTAACTATTCAAAAATATTTAAAAAAATGTTCCACAGAAGTAAAATTTACTTACCGATCATTATTATCCGGCAGCTACTACGTTAATCCTTAATCCTTACAAAGATACTTTTAAAAGTTTTTTTCACAGCGTAAACCAGGCAAATAATTGCCTGAGAAGAGCTATAAGAATATTTATTTATTTATTTTATTTTAAAGCCCTTATAAGGTGTTAAAGGTAAAAGCGCAACCACTAAACTCAGCCCTTTGTACTCAGCCAAAAGGGAATGGTTTAGGGAAGTTCGCGCGCTGAGTGCCCCGAACCGACTGAATTGTATCCGGGATGGCTTTTCCCGATTTTCATGAAAGTACAACTTTGGGAAGGATGCCTCACTCGGATCTCTCGGGAGCTAAGTTAGCCCCGGATAGCGCCATCTATGTTTATTGCGCGAAACAGCGCACGGCGACATCTACTGTGGATTGCAGAACTACATGGTCTGCGGGAGAGAAAATGGTAACACTACTCGCTCGCCACGATTGTATCAGATAGTTGTACGTACAGATAGGTAGATGGCACTGTTTTAATTTTCTAACATTTGTTCTTGTAGAACATTGCACAAATTCATAGTATGGTTAGTATCATAGTACCTCCATTATAGTGGTCTCAATAATGAGTTGGTCTTGCGTAGTTTTAAATAACCTGCCGAATATAATAATGACACCAGCCAAAGACACGTCGACATCAAGGTGCCTTTAATTTATAAACATTAGCACTGCAATCAACCAGGATGAGTGCCAAATATTTACTCCGATATGAATTAGGAAGGCAGCCACTGATGTTTACTGTTTAGTCCGAAAGATATGAAAATCTTGGCGTTTTAGTCAGTTAGAACAAAGCAGAAGTATTTTGTATATTTTCCTCTAACTTACCTAACATTGACAGATCCAGATCCAATTCTTCACAGTAAACTAAAAATGGTGGTCAGTGGGTAGCCTTAGGGGCGGATTTTTCTTCAGAAATCAATAGTCGAATAAATCTTTATAAAAATCGCGATAGTATTCGAGAGCTGTGGTCTGGCGGTGGGCTGCGGTGTGGTGGAGATTTGTGGTTATGGATTTGAACCCAGGCAGGCGCAAAACTTGAGTAGTTTTGTCCTCAAAACAGTGAAAGAAAAATCCTAGACTTAAAAATTCTAAGAAATTTGAAATCTACCAACCCGTAGTGGTCCCGCGTGCTAACTCAGGTACAGCCAATTCCCTATCTATAAATATCCAGGCCAGTTATTATCTCCGCTAAATTAGGTATTACATACATACAAATGAATTAAAAATATATCGAAAGGTTTTTATTTAAAAATTGTTTCTATTTATTTTTATGGCTGTAGTAAAATCGATCGTCCAATGTCACGCAGGATGTCCACAAAAAAAATCTTTAGTATTTGCCACATCAATATTTTGCACAATAAGTTAGCTACACAAAAGCACTAGAGGTATTTCCAATTGCTTTCTTTGGTTTATGTATATTGGTACTTATTTTGGTTTACTAAGAGAAATTCTTGTTAAAAAATACTAATCACAATTTGCCTGACGGCATCAAACCCAAAACTTCATGGACAGCAATCGCGATTGTCACCAATAGACCAGCGAGGCAGTTATTCCTTAACAAAAAAATAAAAATATCTCAACAAAGCAGTTAAGTTACATTTTTATGTTTTGGTTTCATAAACAACCATAATTTGTGTTGTGTTGTGTGACAGTAGTGTGTAGTGACAGCCTGCTGCTGGTCACCACAGTGCCTTAACAAAACGAGCCGTTGCTCTTATAGTATTTTCATGTTTCAGACACTTTATACTTGTGAGGAAATATAGTATTTAGACACTATAGGTACTTACACTTTATACTATCATTCATATATTCATTATCCTTGCATATTTTTATACATCTACGTCGCGCTTTGGCAGTAGTTATTTTAGCTTGCGTTAGATTCGATCTAGAACGATGTTTTAACATTGATTTAGCTGAAATAAAAATTATTTTCTCAATATTTACTTTGTTGACATTACGTCAATTGTCAAGCTGTCAGTTACTTTTCCTCTACTTATAATTTTCTTACTGGTCTAGGCCTATGAAGGTTTCTTTTGATTTATATAATTTTATTTTATTTTATTAATATATTAGCTCAAATAATGTATTTTAGAGATAATTACGATTGTTTACTAAATAACAGTATCTTATCTTACTTTTATATAATTAATTAGCACGCTCTCAGAATTCTTCGAGGAAGTTTTTACTGATTATTACTGGCTGTTTTAAATACTGGCAACTGACATTTTTGATTTTAAAGTCAAATAATTCTAGGGAGAATTATAGAATTTTATTGAAACAACTGATATGGAAAAACTGCGGATTTTTGGCTATAAAAGGAGACTTTCTGTCACATTCGGCAGTCTGGAACGGGATCTCATACGAGATATATAGTATATCGTCACTACTGACAGTCTATAAGTCAACGTACGTGGAAGCTGAACGCCGGTCTGCAAGTCTACCTTGCCTGCTCACTGACGAGCCCCAAGCCCTAAAGCAGCTGAACGCCTGTCTCAAGAACTACCTTGCCTGTCCACTGTCGCGCCCCAAGACCTGAAGCCGACAAGGAAGCCGATCGTCGGTCTTCAGTACCCTGCAAGTCGGAAGCTGGTCATCTGTCTCCAGTGCGGGACCTCATAAGTCTACCTTGCCTGTACACCGACGCGTCCCAAGCCCAAGTCAAGTACAGTAAAACTACCTACTATAAGTCCATTCTGAGCAGCATTTATGTTTAGGTCTTTTTTAAAATAAATTTATTTGTTTGTGTTACCTATTTTTTATTTTCTGGGATAAGTAACACGACACTCTTTGAAAAAACAAATTAAAGCATTTATTTCAAGTAGGCCAATAACAGGCACTTTTGAATTGTCGAAACAAAGATGAAAATTAAATGTAGCTACAGTCCCAATCACAAGACATAAAAACTGTGAAAGTACTGTAGTTGCCCATTCCCTAACGTAGATCTCTATGGAGAAGAACGGGCAAGAAACTCCATGGACACTCTTTTTAAATCAAATTATTGTTACAAATTCTTGGTTACATCATTCATGTTGAGATGGTAAATTATGTGAGAACAATGTAGCAAGATGTGCACGTTAAAAGTGTCCATAGTAAAAAGTAGTTTGCTCATGCATTATTCTTAAATTCTTGATAAAACTGTTTACCTAAAGAAATTTTTAACTTGACGCCAAAGGCACCGAAACAAATGGTTAATCACAGAATGCTAATCAATTATTATTATTTTGTTACAAAATATCCTATTTGCGTCACAAGCACGTGACGGGGGCGTGACAGATTTTTTTTATCATTGCATTTTCGAATGAAATTGCTAGAAACTGCGTTTGTCTTCTAAATTCAAATTCGGTTCATTATGGCACTTTATTTTTTAATTCTAATAAATATGCCACAGAGGGTTTAGAGTTTTAGACGGAATATAAGTTACCTAAATTGTAATATCCTCACAGTCAGTATTGATGACTTAAGCCGAAAGCGCCGAGATGGCCCGATGGGAAAAGCGGGTGTTTTTTTTTCTTTTTCGTATGGGAAATTCTATACCTGTCGCGAGGTGCGCGCGAATGTACTTGTACCTATCTCCCGGACCCCCGACACATGGTAGTAGTAGGAACAGAGGGCTTTTAGGCGGTCAGAGTCCGACATAACCCCCCGCTTGCCCCGGAGGGTATCCACGAGGATTTTCTCACAAAAAAAAAGCTATCGTGGCCCGCGAAATTATAATTTTCTGTTTTTTTGCAATTTGATTAGTATATCAGGCTGTAGCATTGTTGCAAAATATGATAAGATGAAAACGTGCAGAATCATAATCTGTTAACTTTTTCATGAGTTGTCATTCAATGTGATGAACTTACAGAGACTGTTTTTGACGACTTTGATGATTTTAATTCTGTAAATATGATACATATATACGAGTTTCTGTTGCGACTCATATTGTTATCAACATACGACACTGACATGCAAATTAAAAAAAAAAAAAATTGGTGTCTGTAAAGTCGGTTTACGGACGATAGTTTAACGTGACAACGTCATAACAAAACATTGATGAAATGATTGCATACATACGGTCCGATCGTAACGTTACAATGAGCGTAACGGGACAGAGCGTAACGGGACACTTTTTCGTGCATGCTGCCGGCGTTCATCGATCTATTAAACGTTGTCACGTCAAAGATATAAGACAGTTTCGTTTCAGTCTCTTAGGCTACCCCGTTGAAAAAGAAACCGATGGATGGACTGTGTTAAGAAGGATATGGTAAGAAAAGAAGTGTCTGATGAGATGACGAAAAATAGAGAAGAATGGAAGAAGAAGACATGTTGTGCCGACCCTAAATAAATTGGGATAAGGACAAGAGAATGATAATGATGATGAGGCAACCCCGTTGCTTCCCCCTTAAGGGGCCGGCGGAGCGTGCGTATTTCACACAAACTTAATACCAAAATAATTTGTAAATAAAACATAATCTTAAGTTAGTGTGTATTTATTTCGATTGTATTATAGAATATTAAAATGAAAATGATATAAAGACGACATATAAGGAATTTAAATTTTCTATAGAAAACTTATTTTTCTCTTAATCAGTGTCCATTCAAAATACGTATTTGGGAACCTAGATATTCTGTACTCCAATCGAAATAAATACACACTACTACCCTAAGAATATGTTTGATTTACAAATTATTTTGGTATCAAGTTTGTATGAAATACGCACGCTCCGCCGGCCCCTTAACACATTGTATAAGGACAGTGAGAAGATTATAATTTAGGTAACTTATAGTCTGTCTAGAACTCGAACATTAGATAATATCTTAAAATATCAACTACTGGTATTCAATAGTTTTTTTTTCATCGAAAGACGTCATTCGACCAGTGCCGTGATAATTAAATGCCATTTAAATAAATTGATTTCCGTCTGCCAAGATAGAATTATTACAGTTTTAGATATTCAAGGCGTCACTATCAACCATTAGCCATAATATTATTATTTCAGATTTCCAATATCAGCTTGCAAAATGCAATATTCGTATTTATTACTTTTGCTATTTTCCATTAAGTCCTATTTTTTTTTGAAAATTTTTGATTTTTACGTCCTGGATCAAATTATTTCGTGTCGAGTGAATTGTTATTGACGAAAATTTTGTGTCCAGGTCCTTCCACGTCCACTCAGGAGCAAACTGAATTGACGCAGAATAAATTTAGCGTACTTTAATTTAATTTATTGTACCGTTGTCTTATTATACTGACAAACGAAAACGAATGAAACGTATTCACTGTAGATCGAGGTTTTATATCATATTAATTTATTTGATTAAATTGAGTTTATCTACACTAATATTATAAAGAGGAAAACTTTGTTTGTTTGTTTGTTTGGTTGTAATGAATAGGCTTAAAAACTACTGGACCGTTTTTAAAAATTCTTCCACCATTCGAAAGCTACATTATCCACGAGTAACATAGGATATATTTTATTTAGAATATAATGACGGCTGAATCAAGACATTTGTGGCTTAAATTAGGCTTTGTTTACCATTTTTTCGTGAAAACTCAAGGAATTTAACGAAATTTTAGAGCTCAAACATGCAAGACTAAAACATTCAACTTATCTTTTAGTAATTTTAGCTTTCATAAGAATTGAATGTAACTACGTGAATTTGAGCGTGAAACTTCCATCGCCGACGGTTTTTCTTGCAAATTGAGTTCGTAAAATATTTATAGTTAATTACACGAAAAGAAATATGAAGATGTGTAACTTCAATATTCAAGAAAAAAAATGGCACTATCGTTATTCATAAGCAAATAGTGAAAATATCTTACTGCTGCTGAAAATTATAGCGTCAAAAATCACGAATTTGCGTAAAAAGTGTAATAGGATTCTTAACAGGTAATATAATTTTATTTAAACCTGAAATTATCTTCATTTACTCAAGCAATTAAAAAAAAAATTGAATGTGCAGTAATTTAGGACAACAACGGCAGCCGAAAACATACTAATAAGTTAATTCTCCTTCTTTTCTTCAGTAAGTGAAAGAATCGTAATAAAAACTGCTGTTTATTAAACACAGACTAATTATTTACATTATTTACGCACTAACTCTATAATAGAAATAAAAATATGTACAAGTCTCAAAAAGGGTTACAGGGCTTACCTAATTATGTTTCAGCAAAAAAGTGCATTAATTCATCAGTTCATCAATCATCATTACAATGAGAACTGCCCACTTGCATTCGATGCACGCAAGTGTCGATCTTGCCAAATGCACTGATAGAACAACAACACGCATCAAATATTTGTCTCGGGTACTTATTTATTTTTAGTCTATCTCATGTCTACGCATGGGCTTCCCTCTATATAATTATCTACTTTTCATGGCCGCGAACTATGTATTTTGTTTTCCAATTGTTGATTAATAATTTTTCTGTCATGTCTTAATTGGACGCCTTTCGTTTAAAAAATGAATAACCTATGCAATGCCTGTATAAAACATCACAGCGATCAATAAATTTATCATTTTTATAACTATTAAGACGGCCGTCGGTACCGAAACAGGGTCAAGAATGCTGGCGTGACGATCTGGACTCGACCTTAACGGATTAATTTAAGGGATAAAGTAAATTTTAAGCAATTGGAAAGCCTTTACCCAGCAGTAGGACACCGGTACACGTTCACTGTTTATACACTTCTGTGTCCTTCTTGGGGTAGACCATAATCATCGTCATTCAAGCGTATAGCAGTCAGTGGCATCTCCTACATCTAACTAGCTCATAACATTCTGCAGAAACCAATCGGATTCAATCACATAAACACTAATAAGTTGGCCATAACAACATCCTGTACACACAAACCCCTAAAGTATCCATAAGAAAAACCTTTTCATCCTAAAAACCCACAACGTAGTTAAACTGAAACATCTCTCAGTAAAACTACTTTGCTTAAAACGGGCCATAACTGAATGACCACCAATAAATCTGAAGAGTGTGCCCGAAGAAATATTAATCATATCATACGAGCGATATAAATGATGAAGTGAAGGAAATATCATGTGATTTCCTACTTCCTCCCGAGTAGGGGAATGAAATCATGGGACAGTAGAAAGGAAGTGGGCATCATAAATGGCGCTGATTGGTAAGGGCTGGTTGCACACGGTTACTTTACTTCGAAGATATTGAAACCAGTCAAGCTAGACTTAATTCTGTAATTTTTAGATAAAGAAGAAGCTGGCAGGTCAAGCTGGACAAAACCAATGACCAGTAGCCAACATTAACCCTAAATCGAAACAACTGGAAATCATGGGGAGAGGCCTTTGCCCAGCAGTGGGATGATGCAGGCTAGCAGTAACAGTAACAGTAACAGTAAAGAAGACATTTCCAAAAACACCATGTCATTGTATCAGTGTTTTGGGCAGTGTAGTAAAAAACTTAAAGAATGTAACATCTACCAGTCAAACGCAAATGAGGAGTAACAGATCAAAGTGCATTAACTCCGTCAATGTAACTTTTGAGATAAACGCATAATCCATATTACTTTAAAGAGAGCACACGTACACAAACCTGGATTTAATATTGTTTGAAACGATGTGCACTTTTGGTTCTTTTTTATAATAAAAAGTAATACAGTTTGATGCGTCTTAATTGGACATTATTAACAAGGTTCAAAATAGATCAAAAATCCGTTTTTACTATTTTTAATACGGTGGGTGGAGTTAATACACTTTGATATGTTACTCCTCAAATGGTTTTCAGAACAATGAAAAGGAATAATCAAAATGTGTTTGTTCCATCCGAGAACTGAACCCGCGAGTCCGCAACCGGTAAGTGGGTACCGCAATTTAACCTCTCAACCTCTATGCAAATCCAACAGTCGGCGACTTCAAAACTATTACCGAAAATTCCAATTCCTACCTAAATATTTTCGTAGCACCTATAGTGTAAATTCGTACAAAGAAAAACCTTTAAGAAACCCAATAGTTTTTCTATGTGAACTTCAACATGTGTACTCAGTTAATCTTCTGTAATGACCATTTCAACTATTTAATTGTAGCCGGTAAGGCTTCTTCCCCAAATAAATTAACTACCCTACATTTGCAGGGTTACATTTGATCGGAAAACTGAAGACGTAGATACAATCTACTTATATTGGAAAGTTTTACGAAGTTGGGCTCTGTGGCGTTTTAGTCAAGATTATTTTTCCACTAACACTTTTTCGTTGCAACATTTTTTTTTTGTAAACCTGAAATGTCCCACTGCTAGGCGAAGAGCTCTCCCCGTACCTTTCACTTTTGTCGATGTTGCCCCTCATCTAATATATAAAATTCTCGTGTCACAGTTTTCGTTGCCATACTCCTCCGAAACGGCTTGACCGATTTTGATGAAATTTTTTGTGCTTATCCGGTGGTGTTTCAAAAGCGAAAGGGAAAAACAAAGGTCTGTTAAATTAAACAGACGCGTGGTTCAAAAGATGAATAAAACTAGGAGTAGTATTCACCTGAAAAATGGACTGTATTGTAGTTTAAAAATGCGAAGTTATTTTTTAACGATGGCGTCTAAATATTATATGGAGATAATGGGCTAGCTGACTGCTGAATGGATATTTTCGTACTTATTTCGATCAGTGACTAACAGGAAAAGGGTTAGGGCGGTAAAGGGATTGCAGAACACTTACGCTTGTCCAGCTCTCACCGTTATTTTGAGTTTCTTGTCTTGATGGCGGATCTTCTTCCGCGTGCACGCGGTCACAAATAACAAAATATAGTCCTTGAGGGTTGCTTGAGTGTCCACCACAGTAATTCCACTTCACCGATATTACGACAATAGCGAGATCACTAGTTAAGAGTTAGATTTGGCCAACAAATTATTTAAAATCGATTTTTTTCTTCTAATGCGCGCGCGCCATTGCGACCGGACGTAAGGTTGCAAAAAAGTGAAGTGAGGTACGGGGGAAGGATTAGGGATGGGACATGTCACTGACTAATGAAGTACGATGAAAATAGTAAGGTGTATCAAACAATATCGAACATCCCCCCCGCCTTGAAGGAACCCCTTCAATAGAGATAGAACAATAGAGTATTAAACTACAAAGTAAAGCTAAAGTTAATGAGGCAAAATTAAGACAAACGATTACTACAAACTAGGTAAGCTTTATGTATGCTGGCTGAACGATTATTGATTTGGTAATGGACACAGCTTTACGATCGGTCTTTTAAGTACACCGCTCTTGATCCTAACTTCAACGACGCGAGTTACTCCATCCCTTCCAGGGAACAACTTAGTGACGACACCAAGAGGCCACTGAAGAGGAGGTGCATTCTCCATGTTTAGTAACACTACTGTGCCGACCAAAACTGGATTAGCTGAAGTATTCCATTTCTCGCGACATTGGAGATTGTGGAGATACTCAGACTTGAAACGATTCCAGAATGACTGGACAAGAGAGTCTAACAGCGAAAATCGAGTAAGCAAATTAGCTCGTTCATTGTTGAGGTCAGCCGCAGGTAATAAAGAAAGTGGTGCGAGCGAAAGAAAGTGCGCGGGCGTAAGAGCACTTGGTTCAGAAGGGTCGGAACTTAGCTGATAGAGAGGACGACTATTAAGAATCGCCTCAATTTGAATAAGGATTGTGTTCAATTCCTCATAAGTCAGAATCTGAGTCCCGATGACTTTAAATAAATGCGATTTGACGCATTTAATATTGGACTCCCAAATGCCCCCAAAGTGAGGCGCACTGGGTGGATTAAGTTTCCAAGCTATACGATTGTTTGTTAACTCGTGAGTAAAAGTCTTAAAGTATTCCTCAGAACGAAGAAATGTATTAAGCTCGCTAAGATAAGCCTTAGATGCAACAAAGTTAGTACCGTTGTCGCTGTAAATACATTGACAAGGACCACGACGAGATAGAAACCTTTTGAAGGCATCCAAAAATGATGCAGAACTAAGCGAAGAAGCAAGTTCTAGATGAACTGCCTTGGTTACTAGGCAAATAAAAAGGCACAGGTACGCCTTTTGGCTGCGTACACCGCGCTTACGAGAAAAAGTTACATTGAATGGCCCAGCAAAGTCTACACCAGTGTGTGAGAAGGCTTTGCTTTGCTCGACACGACATTCCGGAAGATCAGACATAACTGGAAATGTAGGTTTTGGATTGAGTCGAAAGCAAATATTACAACGATGAGTACGCATACGTACGATGCGACGAGCCGATAAAATCCAAAACCTTTGTCTAAGTATCGATAATAACAAATTGGGACCTGTGTGAAAGTGTTTAACATGGTAAGCGTCAATAATAAGTTCGATAATATGGCCATTTCGAGGCAAAAGAATTGGATGTTTTTGCGAGTAATCCAACGACGAATTAGCGAGGCGACCCCCTACACGCAATATCCCTTGATCTAAGAAGGGGGAAAGTTTGCGTAACGCATGAGAACATAATTTAGAATTTTTAAGTTTGTCTATATCTTCGTAAAAATACGTGTGTTGTACAGCCTTTACAATAGTCAATTCTGCGAAGTCCAAGTCTGACGCTGTTATGCAATTATTGCGTGGGAGCTTTTTTATGAACCGAAGCATGTAAACTACACATCTAAGAAATTTATCCCAGTTCGAGAACTTTAAACTTAGCGTTATAAGGATATGTTCAGGTTTATTTTTCAAAGCGAATACGGCTGACTTCTCCTCAGGCATTGGAGTAGAAGTAAGAGAAAATTCCGAAACAGGCCAATCATCGATTGGAAGCGATGCCCACGGCGGACCAGTTAACCAAAGTTCATGTTGAACTAATTGTGAAGGTAATAGTCCACGCGACAGACAATCCGCGGGATTTTGAGAACCCGGGATGAAACGAAAATAGTGTGACGAGAAATATGTTTGGCACTGGGCTATTCTGTTAGCTACGAATGTGTTAAACCGATGAGGAGAAGAATGTACCCAGCACAGAGCAACTTGTGAATCCGAAAAAGCATACACATCCTCGATAGGATGTCGTTTTGAAATAGTGTCATAAGCTACCCTTAGTAATTTAGCCATTAAAAGAATTCCACAAAGTTCAAGCCGAGCAAGTGTTACAGTTTTAACAGGAGCGACTTTAGATTTCGAACATAACAGCCGAACAATGGGTTTCTGATTATTATTCAAAACATAGGTATAGACAACGCATCCATATGCCTTTTCGGATGCATCGGAAAACGCCAAGAGATAAAGTCGAGAATGCGAATCAACGCCCAAATGGCGGGAAAACGAAAGACTAGAGATTAATGGCAATTCCGAAATAAACTGATTCCACAAACGGAGAACAGCTTCTGGAGGTTGGTCATCCCAATCGAGTTTGAGAAGCCAAAGTTCCTTGATAAGCAATTTTGAATATAGAATAACAGGACCAACAAGACCAAGAATGTCATACAAGCGAGCTGTGACAGACAAAATCGCACGTTTAGTACCTTCGGGATTAGGTGGCGTGACAGTGAATTTAAACGAATCAGAAGATGGCAACCACTGAAGGCCGAGAATTTTGAACGAGGTGTCCGTGTCGAAAGAGACTGATTCCGATTGGCGGTGAGTATCAGGAATAGTACCGAGCAAGTCAAGAGAATTACTCGTCCATTTCACTAGCTCGAAACCACCACGTTTCAGAAGCTGGATTAGATCGGATGCCATTCCGACCGCTTCCTTCAGGCTAGAAGCGGAGGAAGCTAGATCGTCCATGTACATGTCACTTTCTAACACGCTGCAAGCGTGAGGAAAATTATCACGCTCGTCATGAGCGAGTTGTCGCATAGTACGCAATGCTAAAAACGGCGAAGAACGAAGACCGAAAGTAACGCGATTAAATTGATAAGTCTCGATTGGAGCGTCATCCGAGAAACGATATAAGATTCTTTGATAAGAACGATGCGAAGGATGGACCTCGATGCAGAGGTACATTTGACGAACGTCAGCGAAAAAAGCGAATTCAAATACACGAACCTTTAAAAGTATCTGAAAAATATCATTTTGCAAATTGCAGCCTGTATGCAAAACGTCATTAAGCGACAAACCGGAGTCTGTTTTAGCACTAGCGTCGAGTACGATACGAAGTTTTGTCGTTGATTTATCCTGACGTATAACGGGATGGTGAGGCAAATAAAATCCTGACTCGAGACAATTCTCTGGCGGGACGAGCGACAAATATTTTTTATTGAGATATTCCGTGATAACGGCATTGTACTCCTCACGTAATCCAGGAGACCGCGCGAATTTACGTTCGAGAAACAAATATCTACGCTTTGCAGTTATAAAAGAATTGCCAAGCTGATCGACATTTTCCTTAAAAGGCAGATTAACAATATAACTTCCATCGATATTTCGAGTAGTAGTAGATGTATAAATATCTTCGCAAACCTGTTCTTCAGGGCTTATAAAGATTGTAGAAGGCACTTCTTCTAATTGCCAAAATCTCTGAAGCGAATCATTAATTTGCTCATGTGTTAAAGCGCAGAATGAAAGAGTTGACTGAGGTGAAATTATGGTGGGTGCATTTCCCATTAAAATATATCCCAAACTAGTTTCGATTGCTGTAGGCAAATTATTACCAGGATTTATTTTATTAAATAACAAAATGTTGCAATATGAATTGACACCCAAAAGCATGTCAATTTGTCCGGGTGAATGATATTCATCATCGGCAAGCGGTAAATTATCTAAGTAATGAAGTGCGTTCACATCAATAAAAGCGTCTGGTAGCTGTGACGTAATCTTGTCGACTACAAATGACTGCGAGCTATACTGTGTCCTAGCGTCAAAACGAGATGTAAACAGAACCTTGGTCAAGCCCAATATACGTTGAGATGCACCACCGATGCCTTGAACTTCAACAAACCGATTTTTATTCGAAACAAATAACGATAGACGCTTACAACACGAAGCTGTGATATAATCACTCTGCGATCCGGAATCAATTAAACATCGTACGAAATGCACACGATTATGTTTATCGAAAACCTTTATTTTTGCGGTACTCAACAAAGTAGTTAAACATCTATTATCAAAAAAATCACGAGCAACACCACAAACAGATGTACTATTGTCATTCGATGGCGAACTAGATTCCACTCCGCTTACGCTTAAGGTGCGGTCAACCTGTTGAGAGGTCGCGGGAGCGGAGGCGACAGCGGGCAAATTTGATGCATTATTTTGCGAACCAGATGAACCAAAATGCAAGATTGAATGATGTTTGGACTTACAATGACGACAAACACCTTTTGAAGGACATGACAAAACCTTGTGCCCGTGATTTAAACAATTAATGCACAACGAATTAGATTTCACAAAATTAAATCTTTCCTGAGGGGTCATCCTTGTAAAATCAGAACAAAAGTATAGTTTATCATGTTTGTCTGACTTACACATAATACAATTATCGGCTTTCTGAGCGACAAAAGCTTTTGTGGATTTCGGTTTTGAATTAGATATATTTTTAGTTTGGCCATCTTGTTGAGGCTTGGAAATTATAGGACTAGAGCGTACTATTTTATCTTGTTCTTTAACGAATTCAACTAAATCATCATAACAAGGCATGGCTTTCTTGCGATTGCTCATTTCGAACAACTTAACTGTCTCGGAATCCAATCTTTGCAATGCGAGATGTAACAAAATAAAGTCCGTAAGATTTCCCAAATCGACCTGCTTGAGCGCCCTAACTGCGGTATCAAATGTGTTTATAAATGACTCTAAACCGGTTGTAGATTTAGCAGATATAGGTTTAAATTCTAATAGTTGATTTAAATATGACGCGGCAAGAAAACGCGGATCATCATACTTATCTACGAGCGAGTTCCATAATATTTTATAATTCTCTGGTGTAGGTGGTATCCCTGCACACAAAGACGCGGCGCTGCCAGTCAGCTTACTAACAAGAAAATGAATGCGTTCCGAGTCAGACAGTTGCGTGTTATCATGAACTACGCGCTTAAACTGATTATAAAATAACGACCAATTACGAATATCGCCATCAAAGGAAACTAAATCGATACGAGGTAATTTTGGGAAATTATTTTTGTGAGTTTCTTTTATTTCAGATTTTTCTATTTTAAGTAAATTTACGACACGTTGAACCCGACAGTATAATTCCTCAAACGAAATCCATGATTGGTAACTTATAGTAGCATTAGGATCCACTTTAATAGAACACGTATTGAAGGCGTCTAGTACGCTTTGAAATTCACTACGTAAACTTTGAAGATTTGCGACATTATTTAAAAATGACTCCCTACAAGTTTCATCATTCATATCCTGCTTTGATAACTCGAATATATTCTGCATACGTTCGAAATGTGCATTTCGTTTAGCTTGTAATAAGGCTAGTTTATTTTTATTGTCGTCGTTCGACATGATTCTAAACAATATGTAAACAAAATGCGAATGTGTAAACTAAAAAGGTGACGTAAGTATAGAAATACGTTATAATTGTGTCTTGCCGTAGAAGTTAATGAAATGAGTAAACAATTTACCTATTTCCAACGCGAGCGTAACTAAAGTAAACGACAACGATAAGTATGCGACAACAACGAATGGGCCTTTCACATAACCTTAGGTAGGTATGTATGCAACCACCAATAAGTAGGTATTAGGCTTACTCAATTACAAACAACGAGATGCTCCCGAATAGAGCTCCTGAATACAACCTTAACGACTTATAGGTATGTACCAGGACGAATAATATTATGTATGAGTAAACACTAATGTACGTACCTACTTACTTAATAGTATTACGAATGAACGAACGAAATGAAATTAAACGACGTTCAAGACACAATTAGCTAATAATAATATATGCAAACGAAAGATATAGATAATTATCGAATATACGAATAGCGGCACAGAAGCCACAGCTACGTTTATACCTACGTATATCGGCGCGCGCTTTCGACTACGAACAACGAACGAACTAAGTAGATAAATTATTATGAGTAGGTAGTTGACCAATAAGTGTACTTAGAACACCGACTAAATAGATTTTTCTAATAGATGTGTGTAATATTACGATATTGAACACGAAAATATGTAATAATCGGTTACGAATATAGGCTCAGCCAGCACAACAATGAATACCTAGTAGTAATAGAATTCAACAGAATATTTGAATGAGTACCATTTGAGTACGCATTTTTTCGGGATTGTTCGAAATTCGAATTTTAAAATATGAACTAGTATTATCCGGTTCGATTGGACCAAAAAATATGGTGTTTCAAAAGCGAAAGGGAAAAACAAAGGTCTGTTAAATTAAACAGACGCGTGGTTCAAAAGATGAATAAAACTAGGAGTAGTATTCACCTGAAAAATGGACTGTATTGTAGTTTAAAAATGCGAAGTTATTTTTTAACGATGGCGTCTAAATATTATATGGAGATAATGGGCTAGCTGACTGCTGAATGGATATTTTCGTACTTATTTCGATCAGTGACTAACAGGAAAAGGGTTAGGGCGGTAAAGGGATTGCAGAACACTTACGCTTGTCCAGCTCTCACCGTTATTTTGAGTTTCTTGTCTTGATGGCGGATCTTCTTCCGCGTGCACGCGGTCACAAATAACAAAATATAGTCCTTGAGGGTTGCTTGAGTGTCCACCACAGTAATTCCACTTCACCGATATTACGACAATAGCGAGATCACTAGTTAAGAGTTAGATTTGGCCAACAAATTATTTAAAATCGATTTTTTTCTTCTAATGCGCGCGCGCCATTGCGACCGGACGTAAGGTTGCAAAAAAGTGAAGTGAGGTACGGGGGAAGGATTAGGGATGGGACATGTCACTGACTAATGAAGTACGATGAAAATAGTAAGGTGTATCAAACAATATCGAACATCCGGTATCTATGAGAATCGGCCAACATCTATTTTTCATCCCCCTAAATGTTAGGGGTAGTCCACCCCTATTTTTTATTTTTATTTTTTAGACAAAATTTTTATTTTCTATTTTTTTATGATACAACATACAAAAATACATACAATCCTAAATTTTCACCCTTCTACGATCAACCCTTATTTTTTAATAGCCATTTTTTTCCGTTCGTTTTTCTCTCTTATGTGACGCAGACGAAGTTGCCTGGGTCAGCTAGTATTTATATAAAAAAAACCACCAATGTAATAGTTAAAGATTCCTGAATAACTTAAGTCCTATAAAATTTGTGACGATGGCTGTGACTTACAGAGGTGAAGATATCCTGGCATTTCAACGAATCAAAAACACGTGGCAACAACAAACCCGCAGTGAGCCCGCTTGGTGGATCCCATTCCATCTCATAGTCAGGTGGCCTCTTTTTTTCGGATGGGAAATCATCAATGAACTACTCCCACTCTGGGCGGAGTGGGAGGGAGTGTCAGACTTTTACTGACTAAATCCCATCCATGTTCCTTCCTCGCCCTTTATGTTCCCTGGCCAGGCTCTCTCTTTCGAACAGTCCCGCAGCCCCGGCAGGCAGGTGGCCTTTAATGTAAAACATTTGAGGCTGTTTTGTGCTCATATATGAGTTTTCGTCCGGGCTGACGTAGATTCATATTAAATGTATTAAAATATTATCTTTATACATACTTAATTTACAGACGTAAAACCTTGCCACGAGGTTAGAATGTATTCTTCATTGCACCATGTTAATGAGATTATAATTAAAACAAACTTACCTCAAATGATACTGTATTGTCCGAGGTTTGAGTTCTCGGACTTAACGAATATTTGTATATTCGTTGAGTCCGCATATGCATCATTTATAATCACACTCGTCATAGTCGAGGCAGAAATGTACCAATAGAACCACATTTCGCCATTCATTCAGTTATACAGGGTGTACTCATCACGTAGCTGTCAACCAAGCATTATGTACATCCAAACCAAGCACTAAGTAACTTTACGCAAAAATTATTGCTGTGAAACTACTTTTTTTTTTGGGGTGAAAAATCACGTTTTACGAAAAAACTCAATGTACCGCACTCAAAACATTGTGCTGATAGATGGATTGAATGTGAATAGTACGGGGGTCGTATAGGTGTTTATAGTAAAAATCTTACGTTAAAAAAATTGGTTGTCTGTAAAGTCGGTTTACGGACGATAGATTTACGTGATAACGTCATAATCATTATTTTATGTAATACAAAAAAGGAGGTGGAACGTTACTATGGAACGTTACTATGGAACGTTACTATTTTTCATGAGTGTTGCTGGTATTATCAATTAATAAGACGTTATCACGTCAAAAACATGTATTAAAAAAAACTTTGATTTTATTTTGTTATGCATGGTAACTAGCAGTCTTGATAAAAGGACGTTACTGCTCATAATGAAATTCGTTAAAAAACAATCACTTCAACTAATATTGCATTAACTAATTTATTAACATCCAGACATGTAAATAAAAGTATGATTTAATTTTAAATAACTGTAACTTGCCTTGAATTTTATCTTGTAATTTATTTCTAGGTTATTCAGACCTCAGACAACATGCAACATTTGAGGTAGGTAATGTTTTATTTATTTTATTTCCTGAATAATGTTGTTCTTAGATGAATTAATTTAAAAGATAAGAACTCAAGTTTAACCAGGTGCGATTGAATTTCTAGATTCCGATTTAGTGCATGCACCTGGGAATCTGTGACAACAAGCATAACCTGCGAAACAATACTGATTAAATCATTTATAATTATAATTGCTTTGCAGATTTACATAATAAAACATTTTCACATACAATATACATTAAATTACGTACAATATACATTAAAAAAAAAACAACATAAATAGTAAAAATATTAGAAAAATAGCCCACCCGTATCGGGAACAGGGACTCCAAGATATCGGTAGTCAGAGCTACAGAGAGAGACCTCCTTACCGTGTCCAGAATTTTTGAAAGTGTGTTTCTCTTACTGTACTGATTAAAATGTCATGTCATTAGGTACATAGTACTGTGGAACTCATATTTTTATGGAAAAGATCATATCTTCTAGCTACAATCGTTATTTTTTGCGAAAATAGCTGTAATATTAAGTAAAGTACTTATTGGTGCTCGTGACTGTACCGCTTTCTGAATCAAGCCCTTTATTCAGCTGCCATGCGATTATTAACAATTATTTTTTATTTATAAAATTAAAATCATTGACAGTTCTGTTAATATTATCAAGACAGAATATCAAGACAGAATTATTGTAACCTGTCCATAAAATACTACATAATTTGTGATTAATTTTTTTTCACATAGAAAAGAGGCTTTTATTACATGAATAAATAATTATTTACAATATATACACACTAACACTATAATAGAAATAAAACATAAATGTACAAGTATCAAAAAGCGTTACAGGGCATCGAAATTCGTCCACATCGCTGCCGACAGGAAAAGTGCCCAGAATTTGATTTCAATCAAACATAGCTATAATTTAAATTTCAGAAATAAATTTTACGAGTAGCTCATTGGTTTAAGATGAAATAGAGGATGGTCCTGACTAAAAACACTATGGTTCAATTTATTCCGTCAGTAAGATTACCGAAAAATATTGGATACGTATTTTTTGTTTTATCAAATCAATAAAATTTGACAAAGATAAAACGCATCAAAGATCATGTGTGGGGGCGACGTCCTTTGTAAAAACTAGTACAAAGTGTATGTACATTTGTGACGTCACCCGAGTTTTCGACGCACTGTATCGTCTTAATTTTTTTTTAATCTGTCTGACGAACTTATGCGATTTTTTTGGGATTATCCCCTATTGTTGCAAATGCGATGTCTTTTAGAGTTAAATCTTTATTATTATTATTTTATTTATCTAAATCAACATTGGATTATAGGTACACAGGGTGTAAACCACCTCATCACAAAGCCGTTAACTAAGCATTCTGTACAACAAACTAAATAGCTTTACGCAAAAATTATTGCTGGGAAACAACTTTTTTTTTTGAGGTTATAAAATCATGTTTTGTGGTAGAATTTAATGTAACGCACTTAAAACATAGTGCTGATGGATGGATTGAATAGTACGAGGGTCGTGGAGGTGTTAAAAATCAAAATCTTACAGAATAAACATGTATTTAAAAAAAAAACTTGTCAAAAAGTTATAACTTTGACCCCCCATATCTAGAACGTAACTAGAAGGTTCCCAGGTATGGTGTAGAACAAAAAAATGATCGCAATGATGGGGAGAACAAGTGCTTTTCGGCTTCGTGAAGAGGTGTTTTACACCCTTTAATTACACAGAATTTAAAATTACAAAATCACAAGTTCAATAGTATTACAATCATTATTAAAATTAAAATTATTAACAAAATTAAATCAAATTAAAGTCAATCCAAATCAGAGTCAAATCAAATTAAAATCGACATCACAATAAAATTAAAATCACAACTAAATTACAATTAAAGTTATTATAAAATTTTAATAAAATTAATGCAATATCAACATTGCATTCTTTTTATTGCTACGAGAGGGTGGTATGTGCTACGAGCTACCGACTGCGCAGCAACAAGGACACAAATCAGATATGATGCATAATATTATATGGGAAGACTTTTAGACATAGTTAAGCGAACATTCTGATAATATCTGTATCATAATATAATATGTACAACATCTGTCCGTACAATAATTTATTAATGATTTTATACAGATTTTTTGCTTTTAAGTTCTTGTGGAATTGGCTACTAAGTGCTTAGCAGTCACACTACAATTGTAATCATTATGTGACTCTTTGCTTTTTATCATCATCATCATCATCATCATCACCATCAGCCTATAATGTTCCCACTGCTGGGACACGGCCTCCTCTCAATGAGAGGGAATGGGCTATAATCTACCACGCGGACCCAGTGCGGATTGGTAGAGGTCACATGTCTTCGAATTTTTCGGTTCTAGGACATGCCGGTTTCCTCACGATGTTTTCCTTCACCGTTTTTGAGAGCAGCGGTGATGAAATAAATTACACTAAGTAATGCGCCTGTCTGAGTTCGAACCCACGACTTACTGTTCGTAAGTCGAGGCCGCCACCACTGGGCCACCGCTGCTTTTTATAACAAATCATAATAACAATGAATTTAGAACGATGTTCATTACATATAAGTCACATTCTCATAACTTATTAGTACTGCTACGACCGCGTAGTTGTTGCACCACAAATATGTAGTTGCTTCAAATCTAGTTTTTCATTTAAACGTAACGTTGTAAAGGGTACATTATAAAAAATACGTTTTACTCGAATTGAAAGCAGCGGTGGCTCAGTGGAGGCGGCCGGGCGGTCCCGACTTACGAACAGTAAGTTGTGGGTTCGAACCCAGGCAGGCGCACTTTGTGTAATTTATTACATCACCACTGCTCTCAAAGCGGTGAAGGAAAACATCGTGAGAACGAAATAGCCCATTCCTTCACATGGAGAGGAGGCCTTTTTTATCGTGTTGGAAATCATCTAATGACTCCTCCCGCTCTGGGCGGAGTGGAAGGGAGTGTCAGACTTTTGCTGAATAGAACCCATCCATGTTCCTTCCTCGCCCTTTATTCCGGGAATTCGGACTCACTGTATGGGCGATTGTGCACTACAAGGAATTTTACTGTCCGGCAGTCCGATTTTTTACGGTCCGAAGTGGCATGAAAAAAACGGATGATTGGCTTGTGCACTTGTCCGTCTTTACTCGGATGATACGCCTCAGTTTAGGGTAGCTCTGTCTGTAAAATTACTCTGAACGATGAGTTTCTTGGAACGTCGGCAGTTCCGTTCCGGAATGGGGAAAAGTAAAATGTCGGACGGTAAAATTACGTATAGTGCACAAACTAGTATATTTATTATATGGCGTGCCATATCGGACCGTAAAAAATCGGACTGCCGGACAGTAAAATTCCTTGTAGTGCACAATCGCCCTATCTCTTTCGAATAGTCCCGCAGCCCGGGGAGTCCCGCAGTCCTGGTTGGAGAGGAGGCGTGTGTCCTAGCAGTGGAAACATTCGTAGGCTGATGATAAATGATGATGATACCCGAATTATACCTAACTAATGTCAAATACGGTAACGGTAACGGTGAAGGAAAACATCGTGAGGAAACCGGCATGTCCTAGAACCAAAAATTCGAAGACATGTGACATCTACCTATCCGCACTGGGCCCGCGTGGTAGATTATATAGCCCATTCCTTCTCGTTGAGAGGAGGCCGTGTCCCAGCAGTGGGAACATTATAGGCTGATGATGATGATGATGATGAATGTCAAATACGCACTGCTTCTTTGGTCGAGTGGTCGCAAGCGCGACTGCTGACCTGAAGTCCTGGGTTCAATTCCCGGGTTAGGAAAAGTGTTGTTGAGCTTTAGGAATTACTCAGTAGAAACCATGGAGTTTTAAATTGTGCCCTTTTGGTAGGCTCGTCCTGTTACATGGGACTACGACTCATCATCATCATCATCATTTCAGCCGAAAGACGTCCACTGCTGGACATAGGCCTCCCCCAAGTGTCGCCACATTGACCGGTCCCTTGCTACTCGCATCCACCGGATTCCCGCAACCTTCACCAGGTCCACCTAGTGGGAGGTCTTTCAACGCATCGTCTTCCGGTTCGCGGTCGCCACTCCAGAACTATGACTGTAAAACATAAATGGCTAAATGTGGGACTATGACTGTAAAACATAAATGGCTAAATGTGGGACCCAGTGTAGTTGTGTACTGTTACGTAAATAAATAATTAAGAGGTACTCGTAAAATAAATATCGCTGGACATTCACACATGACACACCGCCATCCAATGCCACACACTAAGCAACGAGGCTTGTGTAGTGGACACTAGAGATGTTACGGATATCCGGTAGGTAACTATCCGGTATCCGGCATAACTGCTATCCGTTTCATCTCCAGTGGACACCAGTCTTTTGTTGTTGTAAATTAATACTTAGTGTATGTACGGTGAAACCAAACAATCATAATGCACTAATGCTTATTCGTGCATTTTACCTCATTTCACTAATTGATATTGGTTGAGCATTCAGTAGGTCCACGATTAGCGGTCATCGCGTGTGCTCCCTCGCTCCTTTGTATTAATAAACCTTTGGTCCGGACAACATATTTAATTTGACTTTATAAGCAGCAGTATCTCGTGGCCAAATAATATCAGCCGCACGGGTCGATCTTTAGGTTAAGCCATTTTTGCCTAGATTGGTCTGTGGAAGGAAAAGCACGTTAAGCCGTTAGTCCCGGCTGTCATTTGTCCATCTTTGACAGTCGTTACAGGTAGTCAGTGACCCCAAAAGTCTGACACCAGTCTTACCAAGTGTTATCGTATTTTCCAGTATTAACTGGGTTGTAGAGTTCAGATAGGCAGTCGCTTCATGTTTTCTACTTGTATTCAGCTGCATTCGGTTAGACTGGAAGCCGACTCCAACATAGTTGGGAAAAGGCTAGGCAGATGATGAAGCAGCAGTATCATTTAGCCAACTTTCTAGCCTTTATATGCCTTTACGTGTAAATCTAAGCATCCGTGACTCGGAAACTAAAATCCATGATGATCACACATTTAGCCCTACCGGGATTCGAACCCGAGAGAACGTAAGGCAGCCACCGCTGCGCCATTTTGGTCGTCAGGTACATCATTGCCTACCCCTTTGGGGATTACAGCTGTTAATGTTAAATACACTCATTTGCAATTAGAACATAATAGGGTAGACGGCAAAAAAAATCTAATTAGTCAGTTAGATTATCAAAAAATATTCGACCCGTATTTTTTCTTTTGTTATGTAAACCAAAATTGACGAAGATAGGACGCTTTTTAAATTCTCAATACGTCACGCCTTGGTATAATTTTTAGTACGTTCTGACGTCATGTGCCCCCCCACTCCCGAGTTTTGTTGCGTTTTATCTGAGAGAATATTCATTGATTTACAAAAACAAAACTATTTTCCAAAACTCTAACTGACGCACTAGGTCCATGTTCACCGAGAAGATAACAGTCTGATTATCTAAAAACAGCTGTCACAGTGACATGTTTCCATTTAAAAATATGTTTAAAACAGTTCATGGTAACTGTTTACCTGTGTACCACCAACGGTGAACATGGACCATAACAGATTTACAATTTTTTGATACTGTCGTGGTCGGCATGTCTATTGGGAAAAGTTCACCCCTACGCAGCTACGCCGTAGCCGCTGGCTACACGTGTAGGCCTTTCTACAGTGACATTAATTCGCCCTATTTTTCACCGAAATGTTTATTTTTAAAGTAAGTACTTAGTAATAGGAATTTTAATGTTCGTTTGGAACACACGTTACTACACTTTTTGCATGCCACCCTTTTTTATAAACCGACTTCCAAAATGAAGGACCTCCTTCATTTTAAAAGTCGGTTATTCGTTTAATTTATGTGTGCATGAAACAAAGACCAAAAAAAAACCAGTTTGCTACATTTCAAGGCTTACGCGTTGCAAAATAACAAAATTACCTTTTTCCAAAGAAAAATCGTCTTCAAAAATCACCAAAAAGCGGAAAAATGCTGTAGCTTCAGAAGTTTAATTATTGCCACCGACTTCCGAAGCTTACTCCTTGTTTATTTTCATATTTTATCATAAACTTTACTGAGGCTTAATTTTAGGGCATAGCGCCACGGCCTTTTTAGGGTTTGGGTTATAATAATTATTGATTTACTTTATAAATACGTTTTCAGATATTTCGAGAGTATATCTCCGGTAGTTCGAAGGGCTTTGGAACATAAGTCTAGCGGCAGTAGCCATAGCTGTTTAACGGCCACTTTTAGAAACTTACTGTTCGGTTTCAGTAGGTTGCTATCTCTGTCTATTTGACATTTTTGCTTGTCGACGGTTAGAAACAAAACGTCACAGAGAATCTTATCAAAACAAAAATTATTCTCTTTATTTCACATTCTTACTTTTTTCTCACAAAGTCAAATCCTACTCAGCGATTTAAGTCACCGGCGATTTTGACATCGATCTACACATAATTTTGGCAGCTGAAGCCGTCGATAGACGCTGGTGATTTCGATCGAGAGACATTGTTTGTGTTTGATAACATTAATAAATGAAATTGATATTAATTACAGCAGGTCGTTCCACGCAGTCTCATGCACTTACTGCACTAAGACCAGCCATTTATAAGGTTATGCACATTTATTAATATCAACTTTATTAATCAATTATTACTAATTGCTAACATTTTACGTAATTATTACGCTGCCTTTTATTGAATCATTGAAGCACTCACTTGGGTTGCTGGATTAGTAAGGTGACCATAAAACGTTTTACTTAGAAATTACTTCAATTACAATTAAATAGTTTTTTCACTTCTCATGCTCTAAAAGTACGCCGTTATAGCCCTACGAAGCGGGATTAAAGTGACCGTTTATTCCCTAGGGAGTAAAAAGTAATTTAAAAATGGAACGATCTTTTACTCGGAAACATGGTCACAAAAGAGTAACTTGTCAAAGGTTTTATTTAAATTTCGAATTGGCTTGCAAATAGAAAGCGGTATATTGAAAAAAAAAAACAAATGAACTCTTCAACGCGGGAAAAATTTATGGTTGTTTGTGTGCATCGTTGATTTTGAAAAAGTATGTGGAATGCCTCTGTTGCTAGCCGCTGCAGTAATGTAGGTACTATAATTATCTGTGGAGTGTGGATCATATTCATTGCGAGAATGTTGGGAGTTTGTGTTGTGTTTTAAATAATAATTAAATTGTTAATCTGTGACTGCCCTGATAGAAGAAAATCTGACTGCTCAGTTCAGAATTTTAGTCGAGTGTAAATTTGTTCGGTTTTAAATGACTATTTTTCTCGCACTCGAAGTGAAAAGTACAGTTTGCACCTCGAGACTAAACGCCAATTTAATATACCCTCGCTTTCATTGCCTCCCTCGCAAGCTCGGGAGTCAAACCACCTCGGGTATATAATGGCTTCGTTTAGTCCCTCGTTATAAAATATACTATTAATTAAGCTTAAGTACCTACGTATAATGTGTGTCATCGTAAAAGTTATCACAGTTCGTGCTACAGGTTTTAATGCTGTGTCAGTTGGAAAAGTACGAGGTTCCATTATCTATGTAAGTACTTAATACCTAGTTTTATTAACATAATGTAATATACTTAGACGGTTAGTCGATTTAAAGCGCTAACTACATAGACATTAATTAATTCCCAACGAGGCGGCCGTACGCGTGTAAATAATTGTATGTAAACAATGAGGCATGCAGCGACTGCCTGATAGCGCTACACGCGCTGCCCGGTACTATCAGGCAAAGTAAAGCTAGTGAGAGTCAAGGATAGACCTATGGTAGGCTGCTGGCTGGATAGAAGCTATAAGAAAAAGTTTTGTTTAAGTTAGAAGTTGCGTGAAGATGCGTGGAGGGCAGCGGAGTGGCGAGTGCGTCCGAGATGGCGGGCCCGCGCGGTCATACGACGCCACTTCTCTGTATCAGCGCCCTCCGCCGCCCTCCTCTCCTCGCGCGGCGCCCACTGAGCGGAATTTGCACAAGCGGCGCGCCTCGCGACGCGGTTCAGTGTACGTGCGACCGCTCGCGGCCGAGGACGAATTGCCGCGTCACGCGCACTGCTCTGCTTATTACGCAGTTAAAACTATCGCTGACCGCGTGGACTCGCGTCAAACAACTTTTAGTGACTCCCCACTTGTTATATGCCCCAATTAACCACATACCACGTGAATTAAATCCCCCATAGACCCAGTGATAACTCTTATCAGTGTGGAAAAGTTGCAAAGTGTACTCCGAACTCGGAAGGACGTCCGAATTTGCGAATTCTTGGGGAGTTTCGACGCCGCTGAGAACTTGAGAGGATAGTTTACCCGTTGTTGGCCGATTCGAGCCACGTTACAAGGTTATCGCGTCTCTAGCCCGCCAGTGATGAATTGGAAAATCGGCGCGTAGTCGCTCACGTGGTGTGCGCCCCGCCCCCGCCTCGCCCGCGCTTATATTTAGCGAAAATCGCCTCTCGGGAGCGGCCCGACGGCCGACGCTCTTTGCGCACATCGCTGTTTATGAACGTTAGCGAGACGCCACATGTTATTGGCTTCGAATAACAGAACCGATAAGCAGAAGACAGATAACCTCTCCGGATCGCGATCTGCTCCGAAACTTCTGGAACTAGAAAGAAATCGGTAAAAAAATCAGAAAAGAGAGCGCGCTGAGATGCTAACGGCCGGCATCGGCACGCGCCGGTGAGCGCTCATTCCGGCACACCTACCAAAAAATTCCACTGTTCGAGATAAAGCGGGCAACATGTCTATACAGGGGAGCGGTGGTTACCAGAGCCCGTGGTCGTCCCAGGGAGGGCACTCGGAGCTGGACAACACGATCGAATTGGAACCTTTGGGCGAGCTGACAGAGGTCGGTTTCGAACCACAGACGCGCGCGCGATCCAACACGTGGCCGCTGCCAAGGCCAGACAACTACGTCGAAGCGGCTGACGACACCGGCTCCAAGAAGAACTCCAATCAGAATCTGAGTGGTAAATACCATTTGTCCAACGAAGCGATAGTAGTAAGGTCGCAGTCGCGATACGCGCTGCTATTTAGGTCGACCTACGTAGGTAGTCCGAACACACTCCTCGTGTAAAGTTCCAATAAAAAACAAAAGCGTATCATGTACGCTGATACGAATAAAAAACATCAAACTTTGTTTACTTGCATAATAACTAATGTAGGTACTTGTGAACGTAGATAATACCTAATCGCTGCACCTACCTCCTACTTGCCATGCGTTTGGCATTCCTGTAGTTACATATAGCTGTGAATGTATACAAATAAGTCGCAAAAACAAAGATATCGAAATTGTTTGCGCTGCTTAAAATCTACGAATGATAGCATAATGCATGAAATTTAATAGGGCTACGACGTAGACGCGCCAGGTGACACCACAAAATGCAGAATTTAAAAAATCTTAACAAAACTACTTTATGTATGCACGACTCCATGAATTAGAAATTGAATCCACTATTTAAAGTAAATACAAAAAAAAACTATTACGACTTTAAAAATATAAATAAGCAAAAAATTAAAATTAATGATTTGGTTTTTATTTTATTATAATTATTTATATGATTGTTTTTTTAAGAAATTGAGCTAATATATTTAAAAACAAACCAGTTTATTTTGTAGTTTTGGACGTTTTGCTGTTATTTCAAGTTAATGAAACCAGCGATAACTAATAAATAAAACACAAACCGTACATAATTATTAGAGAACATGACATAACCAAACTGATTTACACATACCTATACTTATCAGTCTACCAAAACTACTCGTATAACACAAATTCATAGAAAACTCAAACAAACAAACAAGCATTGACACACAACACAACACATGGATGTGTTGTAATTATAATAATAAATATTATAGCACGTAAGGAAAATAATGAAATATTATGAAAACCATAATGATTAGGTAGAAGACGCTAGGTACCTAACACCGTATTCGGAATGTACGCAAAATAGTAAAGAACAAAGTTGTAAATAATAATATCAGGAATAGATCCTATATTTTCATAAAAAAAAATACACGTGTATTGTAAATACACAAATTACTTTAAACTGTCCACTACACTAAGAAGGTACCAGGGACCTTTCCCTGTGCTAATTAAAACCTGCATTAATCTAACATTTACCATTCTAATATACATTTTCTACATCAGCAGCGACTTTTTCAATCAATTGACATCACAGACGCTAAGTAGTTTCTATGTATTCAGAGGCTTTAGAGGAATAAATAACCCAATTTAACATATTACATAGAAGATAAACGAAATAAAAATACCTTGATGCTACGAAAATTAGAGGCACTCTAGCCAAGAGTAAATTAAACAATAGGTATTGCATGTAAATACGGTGGTAATTAAAATACATTTTTAGCAAATAATATAGTATCAAATCGAAGTGAATAAATGTGTCAAATGATGTCTATATTTGTAAAACATCATGATTTAAAATAGTTTTGGATTTTTATAATACTAAACAAACTACATTTTCTTTCTACAGAGCCATAAAATGGCAAAACATAAAAATAGTTAACTGGACCTAAAGTAGAACCTGTTATAAAAGTTATCTATACGATATCATACTTCTGAAAATGAACTCAATAAATAAGTAGCAAAAGACTTAAAATTACTATAACGGTACTCGAATATTTAATTAATGCACACGGTGTTCATACCTACATTCAAAAAACATCATAATTAATTATGTAAATATTGCTTATTTGCACATTTATATTACACGTGGTAAATAAACACAAAATTACTCGTACTTAGTGTAAATTCATTATTATGTTTTATACCACGTTCACTGAATCATGTAAAGTACTGACTTCAAAAGTTTGATTTAAATAAATATTTTTTTTAAATTTTCGAATAAATTCAGAGTGTAAAATAAAACAAACTATTTGAGTCATTTAATAAAAAAATAAAAACAACGACTGTTTTTATTATTTGCTTTATCAACTAATCTACGACGATACGAGTATCTACAAGAAAAAAATATTACATAAATAAAAGAATAATATAAAGCACTTAGGTCGGTTTTTTTAAATAAATTATACAGTTATTTGACGTCACTGCGTCAATTGTATCAGTACAACATCTGTTGATTTACCCTACATAGCGTATCAACCTGCTAGCTATGATATCACTCACCTACAGCACCAACTAAGTACTTTGACATTACTGATACTAAAGGCCGTTGCACCCGAAATTTCTTGACATATACAAACACGTCATATTGTCTATGAATGGTATATTTGTCATACCATGTAAAACAATAATTACGGGAAATTTATTTGTAGTATGGTTTATCTTTCTAACTAAACCCAGCGTAACTGGATTTTATTTTGTTCTCATATTCATAATGTTGTGACGTAAGCTAGGGTTATTCAAAATAAACAAAAATAATTCAAGTGTTTATCCACGCACTTGTGGATTGTCACGTCATTTGATTGACGATTCACGAATTTTCTGGATTCTGTAACGGTGTAATAAAAATATATAAAAGTGATATTCAAGAATAATCTAATTCAGTTGAATACTTTTCAACAATTCGTATTTTTTTAAGTGGTGCCTGAAAAGTTGTGCCGTCATGGGGACGAATGAGGAAAACATAGTGAGGAAAATTTTGAGTATGAATGTAGATGGTTGTAAGAGTAGAGGCAGACCAAAGAAACTATGTGAAGGCTGGTATGACTAGAAAGGAGTTGACTGCTGTAATGATGAGTAAAAGAGGAGTATGAAAGAAGAAGACAAGCATGTGCAGCAGCGTCAACCCCAACTAAATTGGGATCACGGTAGAAGAATGACTTTTTGGTAACTTTAAGTCACATTTTATTTTAATATGAGGAAAACATATCCCAACCGAATTGTTTTTAGTACAGGAAGTAACAAGTCCAATCAGAATAGAGAAAATTACAAAGTAATGTTATTGAACGATCAAAAAGCATGTTTATACGATTATTTGTGTTATGTAATTACACTACAAGTTCCTAAGTTCTCCAAACCCCTCTATCAAGAAACGTTATTAGTAAGAATAAGTAACTAACTTAAGATTTAAACATCTTAATCCGATAACTAAATATACACGTAAATATAAACTAAACCATCATCCTGAAAGTAATTTTCATAAGATAAGATACTAAAGCATTACTATGCTCATTTTGATCGCCGACGCCGACGTACAATTTTACAATCACACTCAGCCATAGTGTGTACTGATAAAAATATGGCAAATAAATAAATAGTAGGAAATCCTAATCACCGAATACACTACAATATAGGTAAGAATTGCTATTAATTTAATTCTCAAGGAAAATAACAAACCAAGATTGACGTCAGAAAATGATCCCAATATTTTATCAATTAATATGGAGTTGAACATCCGGTTCCCTAAAAATGGTGGAATATGAACCAATTATTGTCCTGTACTTAATATCTACACAATAATTTCGTATTGAATGAAAGTTCGCACGAGTAGTACACGATGTTTTTTAACCTAACAACTATAATTGTTCAGGAAATTAATTAAATGAAGCTTTCTTTCTTTATTTTTGAAACCAGTTTAGCCGCCGTAGTTTGCGATTAAAATTTTGAGAAGTTTAGCAATTAGTTATTATCTACTAATAATATGGAGATGTAAAATTTATTTATTTTGAATGTGGTAATCTCCGTAACGAATGATACAATAGGCTTGTCAACTGAAAATAAAACTAATAAGTCCGTCAAACAGATTTTCAAAAAAAAATTTAACCTATATATTTTTTTCAGTTACGTTAATCAAAATTGACGAGAATATGACGTAATAATAAAAACGTAAATTCTCAAAATGACACGCCTTGGTATAATTTTTAGTGCATTGTGACTTAACGAGCCCTCCCGAGCTTTGATGTGTTTTATCTTTGTCAATATAACGAATATTGAAAAAAAAAAATAAAAAAAAAAAAAAAAAAAAAAAAAAAAAAAAATAATGAACATCGAATAAATAAATAAATAAATAAATATTGATTTACAAAAACGAAAAAAACGTGTCCATTATTTTCCAATACTCTGACGGACTATTTGGATTTGTAATTATTGATGGTGGAAACTAAACACTGTTTTAGGCTTTCACGGTTTAAAACTAAACTTATATTGTCACTTACGGGATATCTTCCGTGATTATTTCATGGCGCTTGCAACAGCGTAAAAATATCGGGAGCTCAACTCAATAAATAATCACGGAAGATATCCCGTAAGTGACAATATAGGTTTGGTGGAAACTAGCCTATTCTAACAGTTCTTTCATTGACAGAAAGCTTCGTTATTAGTAGGTACTATAAGCTATATTTATATCATGCGTATTAGCCACACATATCACAAATTTTGCGAACAAAGTCGAAGATGCACTGCTTATTAAAAATATTTTGCAAAGATTCAGTTTAGTATGACCTGTACTAAACTGAATCTTTGTAAAATATTTTTACTTCAAGAATATCAAAATCTAAGCTTCTTCATTTTTGTTTTATTTCTTCAAAAAGAACATCAACCAACCTAATCTAGATGTTCTTCTCCTAGGTGCGCCACCACTGCCAGCTGTGGGCACTAAGAAGAACTCCTCACGTCGTAATGCCTGGGGCAACCTTTCCTACGCTGATCTCATCACTCAAGCCATCACCTCCGCACAGGACAACAGGCTCACGTTGTCCCAGATTTACGAGTGGATGGTCCAGAATGTGCCATATTTTAAGGATAAGGGGGATAGCAACTCTTCGGCTGGATGGAAGGTAAGATCTTTGATATTTTCATGACTGTTTTTAGGTTTTCGATGCTGCGGAAATTGAATGCTTTATTTGAGTGAACCGTGCATTCGGGTTACGGTTATTTTTGTTTGAATTAATATTTAATTTTGTGTTTTTCTGGGGGATCTTCGACTCACACCGGCGACATACCCTGAATGTTTCATTAATTTATATACATTCGTCGTACTTATGGATATTCATCACTAATATTTCAGTGATAAAATATGATAGTTAAAATATTGTGCATAAATAGAATTAATAACAGCCAATTAGATGACACTTTTCAAGTTGAATGCCATTCATAGTTGATTGCCCAATTGTGGTCAAACCACAGTAAAACCAATTGTTTGACAAACATTATTTTTGGTTTGATTAACCTCTATTAATTTAATTTATCTGTTTAGAACGTTATAGGCGGCTGGAAAGGTGTAAAATCAGCATCTGTGTTTTTTTTTTAAACAGTAACGTTAAACACATTTTCAGTTTTGTGGTCAACTTCTAATATTTTTGACCAGATATGGGCTACAAAAACCCACTAGACACTTTGCTGGTAATTTGCTCGTCTCAAATTCTCATACATTCTAAACATTCTCAAAATGTAAAACTTACACGTGCTAATACATTGTTTACAGTTCGTTCAGCGATTTTCCGCGAACAGCACAGAAAGTGATTTAGAAAATATTTTTAAGGGCATTCCTTAATATGAGTCATTCTGGCGCCTGTCCATCAAGTTCAGCGTTTGATACAAGAAAATGGCTTGCTGCCATTTTGTCTGTTCTATCGTGGTATCTTATCTGAGCGCCACATCGCGGACAAAATGAGCCTTTATTAATTTGTCACAATAATTAACTACGTTTTATGGAAATTTTGCAAGAATTTCGACGAAAGAAATATTTAGTTAACTATCCTTTTTCTGACCTGCACTTTTATATTAATAATGTCCATGTTCGCCGAAAAGAAAATGGTCTGTTTATATAAAAAAAGCTGCCACTGTGACATGTTCCGATACAAAAAAGTGTTTTAATCAGCTGTTTTTAGGTTACTTAATCAGACCGTCATCTTGTTGGTGAACATGGACCTTATTAATTCTAGCTAAACGGTCTATAAATTATACTAGAGCAGAAACTGCAAATGTAAAGTTTCTTTTATATTATTTTTTCAATGAACCAGTGCATTCCATCTTCAGTACCACGTAAATCGATCTTTTCGGGGCTACTTACTGGCTGACATTGAAACCAGTGGGCGTTAACGCACACGCGCGCGTTTACGTTAACATTAGTTCGTAGTTTAGAGGCGTTTGCGTTGGCGACTTAACGCTAAACTGTTTGAACTCACGCCACGATTTGAGTTTTCCGTGTTCTCTACTGCCAATTTTATTGAAACGCTTACATTGAGATTGGCGTTTTTAATGACTGGGAACTTTGATTTATTAAAATTTACTAGCCTTCCCTGAGCCACTGCAAGGCAAATACCTACCTCAAGCGTTGATCACCGCGTTTGCTGCAGGTAGAAAAGTGATTTTAGATTGACATTAAGTATAAGTCTTCATTTGCCCACGATGTTTTCCTCCATCAATGCCTGTGATGACCAAGATAAGCTAAGAAAGCAAACAACCACAAAAGTTATAGCATATTTTAAAGCAACCTTCGTAACTCCATAAATATTTCTTAAGCGCTACGCATTTTTTTGGTGGAACTGCGCAGTGGCACACGTTATTCCAATCGGCTGTGACACGACCGATAAATGATAATAAAAACATTATTACACGCTCAATCGCCATCTTACAACGATGTTAACTCAATTCTCTGATACATTGCTGTTATGCAACGATCGCTCCCACAAACATCCAAACGAACACTTCGATGTATATCATTCAATTCGTATAATTTTAAGTTTTGTTTATCTCGCGGTCACATGACGTTGACACGCCCTCGCTACGATGTTGAATAAAATATATAAGACATGGAACTATTCCATCTCGATCGTATATTGTATTATATCTGTAACTCGTATTTTAATATTCGATTGAATCTATTCGCCTATCGAAGATTAGCGTAGAATACCACGAACTCGATGACCTTCACGAGCGTACCCATGGCATTGATTAATGTTTACGCATACAATGCTCATTCAAGCTGCACGCGTATTGAACAATTATAATAATTAGAGCCAACGCAATAGGGTCGAAATTCAAACGTGCATGGCTCGTGTCATTGTGAGCTTAGTTAATTAGCAAACTGTTGAAGTCGTGCGTCACATTCTTACATGACACGATTCGTGTAAAATAAAAGAGACGGAGAATATGGCACCTTGTAAGGTGAATGAATCCACAATTACGGGCACGTGTTCTCTAATTTATATCAGTTATCTCGTTAGTTACTTACAGATGATGTTTGACATTTCACCGTAACTAAAATTATTTGTGAAGAAAATTCCTGAAAGAAAATGGCGTTGATACAATTTGAAAGTGGTTTTCGAGTTGCGCATTCCAGTATACCAGTATACTTTTACACTTCGACAAAAATAACTTTACTGCTGCGAAATTGAGTGGTCAGCCCACTTTATTACGAGATAGAATTCAAAGACTCGATTCTCAGCAGCAATCATTAATTTGTCGTAGGTAACGTAAACGCGTTCGTTACTAGACTGGTTTAAAAATTGCCATATTCTTTAAATATTATAGTATCGATGGTACCTATTATGGAAAAATCTTCTGACGAATTTTATAATGTGATCTTGTTATGGTTTTCCACTGAAAGAATACCTATCCTGTCAATGCAAAATACTTTTTTCAAAATGCCTCACAATGCAGGTTGAAAGTCTAAATTAAAGAATATTTGCAAATATTCAAAGACTTAAATCAGTCCCGTATTTGTACTCATTGTGTCTTGTGAGCCTATAATACGCCATCGCATATACTGGGTCCAAGAAATTTAAACACGTCTTAGCATTGCATCGCTACGAAAGAAGAAAAAGTCAATGTGTCTCGTACCTTACAATTGTTAAGGATGGCAGTCACGAAAAATGACAAAAAAAAAGGGCCATGAACTTCCCAACTAGTTACTTTCACTTCTTGTAATAAAGCTCTTGTATACAAGAGTCTTAAGCCGAAGTCTTACGTTGAAGAGCCTTATTACTGTTTTATTTTTGTAATTACAAAAATGAGTAACATCCTTACTTAATAGTCGACCATTAAGTAGGTATGAATGAAAGAGAGGTAAGGTAATATTGTCTTCCATAAAACTCCTACGCAACTATCAAACTTTGGTGATGAGTTCATGGTTTGTGGGATTAGTAGGTATTCTTTATTTAATACGTCATTCATTTATTGAAATAATACTGAAATTAATAATAAGGAAACAAGTTATGACGTATTATTTATTTTTTTTAATTTGAGGAACTTTCATCGTAAATACAAAAAGGTAAACCATAAATATTGAATGATTCAGTTATTTGACACTGCGGTTGTATTAGAATTTTAAATTAATTTAGGATAAATTCTAATGACGTACCGTACGTAATATTTGAATTATATCAATTTAGTAGTTTTTTTTAAAGCCATTAGATTAGTAGTTACCTCGATTTTTTATTTCAATATTTTATCTATGACAACTCTAAACAAAGAACAATCGATTTTGTGTTACGTTGAGGATAACCCGTGGTTTTTTTTTAATCTTCATAAATCGAATAGCTTCTTCATATCACTTCAAAGTATTTTATCGGTGGCCAGTATCAATGTGGCCTTATAAAATCCTACAACTACCGGATATATGAATAGATGCGGTTTTTGGAACAGAAATTCGTATTCGCCGTATCGATGTCGCGGTGGGTCCAGTTGAATAGCAAATGAAGACAACCGTTACCCGAGACCGTTAGCACACCTTCGCAAAATCTCGTGTATCCTTGCTAGGTAACCCATATAGGAAAGAAATGGAATAGAAATCTTATGGTGGTGTCACTGTAGGTGGTATGTAGGAACTATATTACAGCTGTTTCAGTTCAATGTCGTCACTTGTACAAGTACCTATGACGATGTTTCAGATCTGGTAGAATTTTTCTTCTAGAATATTATACGATTTATTGTCGTACCGAACATTTATTGTGACTGGCATTGATAAAAAGAATGCAATAAAACTGTTGACCTAATTAAACTGAAACTGTTTTTTTTTTGTCAAAAACGAGCTTTCCTCGTAGGAAATGCTTATATTTTTAGAAGTTACAAACTTAATATTTTGCACCTATGCCCAAGTATTAAATTACTCAAGTATATATATAATATATATATATATATATATATATATATATTTATATATATGTGTAAATATCTACGTTTTTTATATTTTAATTATCTGAAAACAGTCACTTACTCCACAAATCACTATCAACACACCACGTGTTGAGCACAGAATATAATTAATATATTTAAAACAGCAGTCTGTCCTATCATCTTCCCACAATTGACAGAAGCAAAACTATGTTTTACAGATTTTTAGTACAAGTGGGCCTACGACTGTGACATGTAGTAATATTTGCCTCCGCAATGTACCTATAAAGCTATAGGTACAAGTACTATTAACAAGTTATGGGTGCGAATAAGAATTATTAACATTACCTAATCGTAGGAAAATTCCAACCGAGACCTTTCTTAATAAGTAATTGAGGTTACATTGATTTACACGGTCGCCATCTTGCACTGTAGATAACACTGAATGATATATTTTCATAGCGGTATATGAGCACGATAACAAAACCATATGACACTCATTCATATATTAAATTGCTGTGGTCTTTGATAGGTACTTGTAAGCGAAATATATACTACTTACAACTTTGGAAATGAAGTTATGCGTACCTACTAAAAAAAAATCTTTTGAAGAAACCACAAGTCAATGATAGTGACTTCTGAATTAGGTACCTTATACTTAGTTTACTGACGGTTTATCACTTTTTAAACCTTATTACTCAGGACATAACGGTGAAATGTGACAGAGCCTCAGTGAACTCGGTAGTACCTATTACTTAAACACAAATTAGAGTAGTAACTACACTATTTCCAATATAAAAAACTCTGTATATGTATCAATTAGAGCGTATTAACATAAACTTATGTAAATAATTTTAAATAATCATTATTCGAGTAACCATATTGTGACAGGTATGATTCCGTATGATACAATTACAATAGCAAAAATAAACTAATAAGTAAATATCATGAAAACAACATCACGATACATAAAACATGGCGATTTGCATTGATACCTATGACGGAAGTCAACATTGTACTTATAATATTTTGTTTACAATACAATAAAGTAAAGGTACGTCATAGTGATATAACCGTACATAACATCCTGAAGAGGTTTACATAGAAAATATAATGAATTGAAAACCCACAGTGAATCATTTATTTTTACTTAATTTATTTGACTAAGAAGTTGTGGTGACCTAAATAGGGCAAATAAATACTTGATATAGAGAAATGTTTACTAAAGAATAATTAATTTAAGGCTCGTGTTTGTGTTATTAATTATTTGGTAATGATAACCTATCATCATTTATCAGGAATTATTCCAAGTGCACTTCACTTCCCAGTCTTCTTCTTCAGTTAGGGTCTGGAACTAAAAAAATATCGCAATTACGGGGAAAACAAGTTCCTTTTGGCTTCGTTCAGAGATTTTTAACTCCGAAGTCATTTTAAACTCTTTTGATACACATACATATACTCTTAGTAAAGAAAACTGTCATGTCACTTTGATCAACAACTATGGTAACTAGGGCTAGAATATAGCCGATTATATTTTACGTGGTTTACAAAAACCAATCTTATATTCACATAACAACAATATATTTTAAATTAACCATGTGAGCAACGTCAAAGACACAGTACAACGACGAAACTATAAAATCAAAAGTTCCTGTCCCTGTCTCATTCTACTTGGGGTTCGGGGTTACACATTTTTTTCTTCTATTCTCCCCTGTCAGATGTCATATTAGGCACATATTAGGCAACCGCTCCACTTTAAATATTTTATTTCATTTAGTTTTTTTTTCACGCGGCTGCAGGTCCATAACTGGTTTACCGCTAACAATTTAGTACTCAATGGGAAAAAAACTAAGTGCATTCGATTTGCCCTACCAAATGTCAAAAGTAGTGATTGTGACATAATGTTGAATCAAGAGAAACTAGAATTCGTCGATAAAACAGTTTTCTTGGGAATCACGCTCGATTCAAAGCTACAATGGGGTCCTCATTTAACATCTCTTGCAGGACGGCTGAGCTCAGCTGCATATGCTGTTAGAAAGATCCGTCAATTTACTGATGTTGATACCGCGAGGCTAGTCTATTTTAGTTATTTTCATAGTATTATGTCATACGGTATTTTACTATGGGGACGTGCGGCAGACATTGAGTCTATATTCATTCTGCAGAAAAGACCAATCAGAGCCATATACGAATTACGTAGACGCGACTCTCTGAGAGAACTGTTTAAGGAAATTAACATCTTGATCTTTAGTACCTTGCCAATACATCTATGAAAACATCATGTACGTTAGGAAAAATCTGCATTTATTCAGTAAAAGAGGTGACAGACACCACTATAATACTAGAAATAGGGACCAACTCGTTCAGCCAGGTTTCAGGCTAGCTAAAGTAGATTCATCTTTCATGGGGTACTGTTTAAAATGTTACAATAAAATACCTCCTCACATTCTACAACTGAATGAGACGAAATTTAAATCTTGTATAAAACGCACACTATGTAGGCAAGCATATTATAATTTGGGGGATTACATTAATGATAAAAGTGCTGGTCCTGCTCCACAACCATAGGCAAACAAACTGATTCCCAGGTTACGTTATTGTGGAAGCTGCAGAAGATTGTAAAATATCCTTGCATTGTATAGAATCCATTTCGTAGTATTATATAATTGCATAGCACATTTGTGTGAGTTCTATGTACTGTAAAGCCACTATTTACATTTAGTTGTCTTTTTTTTTTTTTTGACTTGAATATGCCTTGGCGGCTGAGAGATTGTCATGCACACTCAAATGTCTTGCTGATGGTGGCGGGTGTGTCGGGTCATTTAGCTGCCTTCAATATGGTCGAGTTGAATGGCGCCGATACATGCGTCATGTTCGTGAACAGGCGCTGTCAGTTGGGACTGGTCATCTCTTAGCTGCCATGGTTAATTTAAAATTCTTTTTTTTTACATTGTTGATTTAATCTTTTCTCTGGACGCTCTTAATGTGCACGTCTTTCTACATCGTTCTCACATATATGTATAATCACACATGAATGATGTAACCAAGATTTTGTAACAATATATTGATTTAAAAAGAGTGTCCATGGAGTTTCTTGCCCGTTCTTCTCCATAGAGATCTACGCTAGGGAATGGGCAACTACAGTACTTTCTCAAGTTATTATGCCTTGTGACTGTGACTGTAGCTTTGATTTTATTTGTAATTTGACATTCAAAAGTGCCGTAATGGTCTAGTTGAAATAAATGCTTTAAGTTTGAGTTTGAGTTTGAGTTGGACTAGAACCCAACCCCAAGTTTATTTTATAAGATTTTAACTTTTAACACCTCCACGACCCCATAATATTGAATCCATCCATCAGCACAATGTTTTAAGTGCGTTACATTGAGTTCTACCACAAAACATGATTTATATTGAATTCTACCACAAAACATGATTTATATACCTTAAAAAAAAATTGTTTTCCAGAAATATTTTTTGCGTAAAGTTACTTAGTTTGATGAACAGAATGCTTGGTTAACGGCTTCGTGATGAGGTGGTTTACACCCTGGTGGTTTCCTACAGAAAAGGATAAGCAGATGATGATGACAGAATTATGGTATCCAGTACTCCAGAAAACTGGCTGGCTACTGCCCATTCTCTCTCACAAATTGGAGACGGATATCCCAGCAGTAGGAACGTAATAGGCTTATAATGATTATGAAGACAAAATGCAAGTTCCGGCATTTTTGTGACATAATAATCGATACAATATAATCTTTAGATATATGAAACAGCAATGATATAACATTTTTGATAACATTACACTCATTTAGATTTTGGTGTAGATAACGAAGGTTTTCTGGTCGAGTAACCTCGTAGAATTCTAACAGAAGAATTTCTTGTATGTACTTATTATTTTTAGACTTAAGTAATCAATTAGATCGTCTGTTTTAGTACTAACCATGTTTTGCTATGCCCCGGTGAATTGAATTCATTAACATTGTATATTTTTATAGCAAAATGCAAAGGCATTCACGTATCATACGTTTTTAGAATAACAATTAGATTACAGTACATATTTGGAAGTACAGTACCAGTTAAACAATTTACGAATACTTAGTTGCGCAGACGCTTAGTATTAAAATGAAGTGGTCCGACCACCTGCTATGCAAGGCTATTGATACACTATGCTATTTTTATAGCGGTGATACTTTCATAGAAGTCTAAAAGCTAGGCTTTGCTATTATAACTTACTACTCTTCATGATGTTAGGGTTTCTAAACAGTTTACTTACCATGTGGGCTTGCCGTATTGTTGGCTTCTAGGCACTGATGCCTGTTTTTACAATAGTGGCGATAATTTCATACAAGTCTAAAAGCTATCCTTTGCTCTTATAACTTACTACTGTTCATGATGATAAGGTTTCTGAAAAGTTTACTTGCCTTGTGGGCTTGCCGTATTGTTGGCTTCTAGGCACTGATGCCTGTTTTTATAATAGTGGCGATACTTTCATACAAGTCTAAAAGGTTGGCTTGCTCTCACGAGTATAACTTCCTACTCTTCAATGGTGTTAGGTTTACTTGCCTTATGGGCTTGCCGTATTGGCTTCTAGGCACTGATGCCTGTTTCCCTAACACTACGCGACATCTGAATGACATGCCTTAACTAATACGTAATGTTGGATTTTCAAACATCTGCGAACTGCCGACCGTTCCGTTTGTTGCTGGAAAAGGTATTAATTAGTATTGTTTTGAGGAATTATTTATTTATTTACACTTTCAGGTGATCCCCCGGTTTAAAGTTGGGTTTATTTTCTACCAGTCCGGCTTGTTTGACCAATAATTTCCCGATAAATCTTATAGAGTATATGCGGTAATACCCATAATAATATTATAGGGTTTTCACCCATTGATGTAAATGAATATTATAGTGTTATGGTTTTACGACGGGCTCTAGATATTTTCATAGGTTTCAAAGTATTTTTTCCTGCTCCCGTTTTACAGATTATGTTCTACTCGGCTCCAGTTTATCATGACGGGTTTTTGTCCCACATTGGCGCTGACGTCACTGAGCGAAGTGTGGTTTCCTTATTCTTTATTTATGATGCATTCCGTATTTTGATACGACACTCAACTACATACAGGTTTTGATACTTTATTTTCGTATCTATTAATTATTGGATTGATATGTATAATATAATTATGTATATTTTAAATTAAATATGTCTTAAAACGAGAATACACTTTTAGAAGCATGAAATCTTTTTCTAGAAGCCTTTGTCTTCTATTTTATCTAAATCCCAAGACATGATCTCAGACTAAGACTTTTCCACTGAGTTATCTTACCCTTCTATCAGGATCTCAGTGCAATAAAAAAGAAAAATATGGTTTTAAATTCCTTGAGCTAAATATACCATTGAAAATTTCAATTTAGGACGTCGAACACATTTCACCCTGAGTATTAAGGTTGAAAAGTGGTCGACCGTCAGTGACTACCAAGTTCACTGAAAGAGAGAAAGAAAAAAAATTCAGCACCATGCCCTAAGTACCTACACACAACAAAATAACAAAAGAAAATGAAAAAAACTTAATCTACACAATAAAAAACTTAAATCGAGACAGAAAAAAAAACAGTGATGGTCGATCACCGATACAATGCAGTATACTAAGCAGTAAACGTGAAAACAAAAAAAATAAGGTTGAAAAATAAAGCCCATGGAACAGACTGAATATACGTAGATTATTGTATGTGTAGATGATTATATAAGTAGATACTTATGTATCAGTATCTTCCTTATATTTAGAAACCACCAGTAGCTCAACTGCAAATGACATTATCATTGACACTATTGATAAGATACAGTATGATGACATTGACACATTTTTGCAAAGTATCTCGGTTTACGTACCTAAATACATCACTGTGCTAAATATAATATATTATATATTATCAGTATTAAATTAAAATATACGGCGGTACTCTGCTTGACCTACATAGGCTGGACTAAAATAAAACTGAGAATAATTTCACACAAGTCCATAAATATATTTCTTTACGGCATTCCCTTCATGAAAGATGAGAAAACCTGCTCTTGCGTTTATAATATATATTTAGAAACTCACATTTTTAGTTTAATTATATAACATAAGATCATGTCAGTAAACCACGAAGAGTTATACAGAGTAAATACACAATTTGCCAGTTATATTTAAGTCCCATTTAATACAGGGAAATATTCATAAATCCAGGGCCCTTTTTTTTTTTTTTTTTTTAAGGATGGGAAATCATCAAATGACCCCCCCCACTCTGGGCGGAGCGGGAGGGAGTGTCAGACTCTTACTGACTAAAAACCATCCATGTTCCTTCCTCGCCTTTTACGTTCCGGGGCCGCGGGGTGTTTGTGTGATGAGCATGGACATTTGTTTCTGAGTCATGGATGTTTATAAGTATAATAAGTATGTATTTACAAAACAAAAAGTATATATGTAGTATATCAACTGTCTGGTGACCACAACACAAGCCTTGCTTAGTGTGGCACTAGATGGCGCTGTGTGTAATGTCCAGCGATATTTTTTTTTTTTATATCTAAATCCAGGGCCCTAAGTCTGATATTACAATAGTGGCAGAATAGTCTATCATTGTATTGTGTTATTTCATAATTGTTAATTTCGGCAAGTTTGGTAATCTACCAATATAATGGCGTTATGACTTTCCAATGGTCAATCACTGTACTCCATTGAAAGAAATGGCGTAGAATGGTAATCTCGTATTTAATGACAAATGAATGATTGGTGCTTTTTATGAACTTCTTACTACTTCAGATTGCTTATAACACTTATAAGCAATCTGAAGTAGCGGGTATATAATAATAGGTATAGCGGGTTTTATAATAAGGGTAATACGAAAATGTCATTATAACACAGTTCTATTTCGGGACCAATGATCGACCATTATGAATTTAGCAGATAACGATCTTTTAGCAAAATAATAGTGGGATGTGAATGGGATCGTGTTCGAATGACGAATTTATTAAAATTGCAAACTTGGACCCCAGACTCGGTGGATTCTACTAAGAAATGTCTATATAATGGATAAATTCAATAGCACTTTGCCTGACGTGGGTATCGAACCAGAACCTCATGCTAGTAGTAGTCGCGCTTGCAACCACTAGACTAAGCTGGCTGTCGAGTTTAGATTTTATTCATATTTTTTTATATAAACGGCTCTTTATAATTTTGAAATGTCGTGCGTATAACATTAACAGAAGCATGACAGATGTCCGATTCAGGATGCAATTTAAAGCACGATTTATGTAGGAAAAACAGTAGTGCGCTGCGTAGCTATAACTGTTGTCAATATGAATGGCTAATGCAATGAATAAAACAACACGTGTACTAAATGATAGTAGTGTAGATAATATGTATAGTGAGTTCCGCGAACTACTGTCAAATACGAGTGTATCGTTAGATGCGCGTGAGTCCATGACTTTTTACGTTGAAGAAAGTTTCTTCTCTGGCTCAATGTCCGAGCACGAACACGTCACGTAAATTCTAATGATTTATTAAACTAAACTAAAATTAGATTTATTTTTATTTTTTTTAGAATATTTTTCTAACCTATAGCAATATAATGCGACACGTTAGGCACAAGCACTTTGAACAAAAAATATAAATAAAGTTTCAAAATTAAGTGAATATAAACATGACATCGATCACTATATTATCTTATAATGGGTGTATTATAAGATAATATAGTGATTATTTCACTAGTTATGGTTAAGTCCCATCTAATAAGGGACGAGCCCATTGCCATCAAACAAGCACTAATCTTCCGCAAGTAAATATTATCGTGCATAAAGAGTTTATTTAGGTTTACTAAACTGTGTATTTCTATGTAAACTGTGTGTTCCACTTGTTCACAAACACACATGGGCCACATTTGTAATTTCCCTATTATGTGCTTTCAAAGAGGTATTGTCACATAAATTATATAATTATTAAAGCGGTAGTAAAATAATGAAACAATTATCTTGTAAAGTGTCTTTGGAATGAAGATAAAACATTAATCTGTGAAAGGCTCTTGTAATATTATTATAAGTACACATATATATATACTATCTGAATATAAATGTTGATTTTATAATACTTAAGAACGTAGAAGAATTTTCTTGAATGGGAATCTAATTCTAGTAGATCATCATCTGCCTAGCCTTTTCCCAACTACGTTGAGGTCGGCTCCCAATTTATCCGGATGCACCTGAATGCCAGTAGTTTACATGGAGCGACTACCTATCTGACCACCACAACCCAGTTAGTACTGGGTATACGATACCCCTGGTAAGACTAGTTGTCAGACTTTTTGGGCCACAAGTTTCCAAGCTTAAAAAGCACATCACACTTTTGATCGCAGCTGTCGTTTGTAGATCTTTGACAATCGTTAAAGTTCTTACGCCGTATCGTATTATCGCTCCATGTAAAATAAATAAATAAATATCGCTGGACATTAACACACAGCGCCACCTAGTGCCACACTAAGCAAAGCTTGTGTCGTGGACACCAGATAGTTGATATACTACATATACTTTTTTGTATGTAAATACATACTTATTATACATATGAACATCCATGACTCGGAAACAAATGTCCGTGCTCATCACACAAACATTTGCTCCTACCGGGATTCGAACCCAGGACCCTAAGAACGTAAGGCAGCGTCACCACCACTACGCCAATCGGCTCGTCAAATAAAATACTGGTATTCAGCTGCATCCTGTTAGACTGACCGACCCCGACTCCAACATAGTTGGGTTTTCACTAGGCATATGAGTTTCGATCAAGTGCCTAAAATGAAGTTTTCACAATTAATGTTGTATTCTTATGCATATTAGTCACAGTACCTAGAGGAGTAGTTGTTTTATTTTGTTTGTCTATGCTGTTTATTATCATCATCGTTTACAGGCAAATGTCCACCCACGGTTGGGTGTAGCATGTCTGTCCCACGCTTTTCATCCATTCCTCTGCCATTTCCCTAAATTTGTCCACCCACATTGACCAAAATTTCAGTGAACATTGTGGTATGTCATTGTTGTACTACCGGGTTCACTGACAGTTGACGCCTTTTTCTACCTTATTACTCAGGGCATAAGAGTGAAAATGGCGGACAGTCAATAAACTCTGTAGTACATACGCCAGTACATCAAACTACTATAACATGTGTCTTTAATAGATTTTCAACTTTCAGTTTTCAGCTTTTGTTTTGTTTTGCAGTCGTTACAGGTAGTCAGTGACCCAAATAGTCTGACAACCAGTCTTACCAAGGGGTGTCGTATTACCCAGTATTAACTGGGTTGTGGAGGTTAGATAGGCAGTCGCTCCATGTAAAATACTGGTATTCAGCTGCATCCGGTTAGACTGGAAGCCGACCCCAACAGACGGGAAAAGGTTAGGCAGATGATGGATAGATTTTCAATTTTATCGCAAAAGCACTTGGTTCAAAGTTGATTGGGATAAAGACAGTTTCAAGTAGCTTGATGGCTACCGAGTTCACTGAAGGTCTGCCACATTTCACCCTTATGTCCTAGGTATCAAGGTTGAAATTGGAAAATGGCATACTCTCTGTGAACTCGGTGGTATCGAATAGTCTACGATGTTCATGTAAAGCCAAGAATTTATCTTATCCATGTGAAACGTTTCAAGACTACTGCAATGAGTAGTACTTGTAAATTACCTACTTGTAATTGACTTAACTATGTAAGAGCTACCTATAAATTATTGCGATGTTCAATTGCTTGAGAATCTGTCACTAATTACCGCCGGTGCAAATTAATAGATTTATTATCCATTATTAAAATGCTTTGCATTTTTATAGCATTCGAGCAAAAAACTTGCCTAAGTCAGTACTTATAAATTTATTTATTAATATTTCTTAGCTATTAACATCACACTTTTGAACACTTTTTTTTAGGACTCTGAATATGTTTCTTAATGCTTATCCTTAATATTTTTTTTCTTTGAATTCTATAAGGTCAATGCACCGGAAGAACTATTTATGGTGATATTAATGAAAATCGATTTGCAAAGGCGAAACACCTTGTACACTTCAAGAAATTCAATAGTACTATTTTTATTTGATACTTAAAACAGCATCTGGAAGTTATGAGACACTTGCGTGAATAATACAAAAAAGGTATACCTACTATTTTTAATTAAGTACCATTTTATTCAAAGTCATTGCATTAACTTTTATTGGCTACTTTGTTAGTTTTAATCGATAATTTTATTTGACTGCCTATAATTTGAACCAGAAATACCATTAAATTTGGTGCTATAGTCCAACCTTTCAACTAAGTCGAAATAAATACTTCTTCGTATCTTATCATCGGGTCTTAGCAACGGGTGACGTGGACCGATAGTAGCTCCACTGTGATTTGTGTTATCACTTCACACTTTATTCCGGACCCTATCTACATTGCGCCTTTGGTGACGATGGTTCATGGTTTTAATCGTATTAAACGAGCAATGGATCGCGTTTAACGTAATCAGTCGTCCTGTTTAATAAATTGTAGTGGTTATAGTAAGAGGTGTGACCACTCTCAGTGGATAGCAACTGGCCTTGGTATCGCTTATTTAAACGATATACCTACATAGGCTTAAATTGAGTTGAGAACTTGAGGAAGATTTGGTCATTTGGTGTAGTTTTAGAAGCTACAGATCTGGGTTGAGTTGGTCGAATTTGGGTCGATTATACTATTTATAAAGGGTTTCTCGATGGTATTTTTGTATTTTTGATTTGGACTTTACTTGTTACGTTTTTCTCGGTGTGATCATAAACCGAAAGTAATTAATTATTGTAATACTCCAAATGAAGTATGCAGATTATTAAGAAGATAAGATTGTAATTTCCAAATTATGTAGGTACTTAAAAATACTTCTTATCGACAGGTAAGTACGTCGATATAACTTTGAAATTACTCGCTTTGACAGTTTTAAAAATTATTTAAGCTCAGCGATAAGAGAAAAATATAAATCAAAAAGAAAACCTGTAAATAAAATTCGCTCCACCTGAAACTCATAACGAGTTTAGTTTAACCTTGGCCATAAATTTGCCGATACAAATTAGTTCAACTTTTGATATACCTACGAGCGGGGCGGGGCGGGGAGCGGGGCGCGGGGCTAAGGGGTGATTGCAATAGAGGCTGCACGCCACCTTGCTGTGATTGATTTATACGTCTTGTTTGTCACAGAGCCGATTTATTTGAATTCCTGCCAGAGCCCCGGGCAGCCAACGGATTAATATCGAACAGACCCCCGCGATATATCCCCGACTTTGGGCAATAATTCAATATTTCATCCTTCAGGCCGGGACCTACGCTGTGAATTAACATACAAACGTCAATCGTTTCATGAATAAAAAATGTATTGGATTTAGTGAAATGACTGGCGCGATCGCCGAGCATTTACTGTGTTGCCGCCCGAAATGCCTATTTCGGAAATATAAAATGTTTCGGATTACTGGTTTAGTTTGATCGCACACTATTCGTATTTGCTGGGGACACGCGATTTGGCAGCTAAGTTCCAAACGATGATACTGGGGACCCGAAAAATCTCAGAGTCGTAAACCGCGTCGGCTATTAACTGAGCAGCTCAGGAATTGGGTATCGCATAACATTTACTGCCGTTTAATGCAACCAACCAAGTACTGTCATTCTTTTATTGGGGGAAACAGTTCACGTGTTGCCGTTATAAAACTGTAGGGATGCACAGCATACTCAAAGTTTACTGCTGAAGTATTCGATGATGAAATATTATTGCAGTGTTTAAAAATTCCTATAAAACTTTATGACCAACCGGCATCATGAAGTTGTCATTACATTTGAGTTCTGTTTGGGTTCGTAGTAAGATTTGCGGTACTTAAACGTGGTTTAGTCAAGCGTAGGTATAACGGTAAAGGGTTAAGCAACAAATGGGCGTTTGAACGAAAAAATTCCACTACGAGCCATCGTATCTAGTGGAACCGGTTTAAAGTTCTACACTACATAAACTACTGCTGCGCCGGCGCTTCGCCAATGCGTTCGCACTTCTCTCGGCACTCTTGTCTCACACGTAGATATGTGTTCATTTTCCAGCGCATGCGCACTACCGGTTGAGATAAGGGATTGTTTGTGATAAGAATGACCATTCTGTTCCTGTCTTGATGATTGTGAATGCATTAGATAAAAAATCATGAATAAATTCATTCATTGAGCTTAAATATGTATCTAAGCATTTAAGATTACTTATTTCTTTATAGCTTTTTTAACTTTGGTGAACGGAAGAATAAAATAAAATATTTTATAACCATTGCGATATAATTTCTTGACAATACGTTAAGTACAGTCACGTCTAATAATATGTAAACACTTTCCTTAATATTATAGTTACTATCGCGAAAAATAACGATTGTAACTAGGAGATTGGATCTTTTTCATAAAAAATATGAGTTCCAGAATACTATGTACGTAATAACATTAAATTCTAATTAATACCTTAGGAGAAACACAATTTAAAAAAATCTTATGTGTTTACAAATTATTAGACGTGACTGTACTCACTGTACTTATAGTTATTAACAAGGATTTAGGTACATTCGCAGCAAGTGATCTACAAATAACACATCAAATAGAAGATAACTTGATACCAGAACACACATTGAACATCTTAATCACATATTTGTCATTGATACCGCAATCGCTACATTAGACCTTATTACCATCCATAGAGAGGTTTAATCTAATGTACATAATTGTAGGGCCACGACCTCAATTAGAGCAGAGACTCTTATAATCGCGTTAATCATAAAATTACGAATACTTACGAAGATTGCCGATTTCCGAGCTTCAACGAGTCTGTCTACTCGACGACCTCTGCGGGTTACGTACACTTGAGCACAAAAGCTCTTTAAAACCTATAAATATCTCCTTTATTTATTGATTATTTTATAGCATGTATAAGCTGAGGCGTTTAGTCATTGGCCCAAATAATAAAGAGATAACGCTACTTAACCTCGAGTTAAATTTAACATGCAAATTAAACGATTCAATATGTTACTTGATAAAAAAAAACATAATTCTAATCTCGAATTCTGAATCCCTATCAACTTGAAGCGTCATTAATATGTAATGGATAATATCTTTAGTACTTGTGCACTTGATTGTATTAGTACAATGCGATTATCATAACCGGTCGTGGCAAGAAGCGATTATATTAAATATGTTAATTACATCTCTGAGTAAAAAGAACATTATTGTGAGTTAAATATATATTTTATTGGACCGGCTATAGCTGATTATGACACCTCAGAAAGATGCCCTTCGGCGATTTAGAAGGACGAATAAAAAGATAAAAACCATAAATTATTGTTCTTTTTTTTGTGGACCATGGTTTATTGCCTATAATTTAAGTTATTTTTAGAACAGAAATAACATGAATTTACCCACTTCCTGGTGCTAAAGCATCATTCAGCTACATACTGTCGTAGTTTTTAAGTACTCGTGTCTATAAATATAAAAATCTCGGACAAAAATACCAGTTTCTAAAGGCCGCTTTTGTTCGCCAGTGAAATGTCGACCAATAATGACAGGCTACCACAATTTAGTACTGGCAATACACGACTTACACGTGTCTCGACGATTGTATCTATCTAGATCAGTGGTTCCCAACCAGCCAGGGACCACTTTGGTATCTTCATTTTTAACAGGGACCATATGGTCCTAAATAAACATGGACACCGACAGGATTATAACTAGGGGAGTGAATCTTAAACTCACAGTGTACAAAAATTGGACAAAAGCGATCGAATTGAGCTCGAAAAATTTAGCAATAATTCATATTATAACGATGATGCAAAAATCAAACATGATTTAGATTGACATGAGCTAACGATGTCAATCCTGTTGACATTTCATCCAGTTTATCTGTGCAGGCGGGAAAACATAGGACTAAAATAAATTGATTAAGTTTGGCTTTTGATCCATTTGTTTCAGTAATTTAAGCTTTAATAATCATATAATAATGTGACAATATCCGTTTGAAAGCAATTATAGGGAAATTCCGAATATGTCTTACGAAAATATACATAGTTCTGAAAGCCTAAATAAACTCTTTTTGCTCAATAATTACTCTCGGATTCTGGATTTCTGTTCGTTTGATGGCAATAGGCTCGCCTCCTATTACATGGGATATAACTGCCGAAATGTGGGTGTACTATTACGTAAGTACACGTCTGCTTAACTCTTCGGGGATTACAGGCTTCATGTTATGTTTATCTTTGTCAATGTTAATCAATTCAAAAACTTTATTTTTGTACGTAAAGAAATAGGATAAAAAAACATTTCTGGAAAAGATCTCGATTTCCAATAACTAGTTATTGACGTAGGTTTCCTAAAAGTTATGTTATGATGTTTTTTACGCATGTATCGGTTGGTGACTAATGTTAATACTATCTTATAATGAAAATGCGTAGTAAAAACTATAGTGACCGCAAAATGGTCCGTCGTAGTGTGAGTTTGATGAGGCTAAAGTGCCCCTGGAGTGCACCATATCAGACGTTTGGTAGGTTAGGGTAATGTGAATTACTGTACGAATACATAAAATTCCCTAAATGGGTTTGCCGGACTTTAATTACTATTTGACGAAGTTATGAATGTGTAGGTACACAACTACACATTGAATTAAACATAACAGTTGATTAAGGAGTCCTTAATTCGTAATCTACGGTTTCAGGAAAATTATTGGATTTTTTTGACGTCCAGTGCACGATTTCTTTTAGGCCCTTTCATGTCTTTTACATAATTTCCATTCATTTGTAATACTTTTTTACATCAAAATTCTGAAAGGAAGAGTCAAGGCTAGTTTATATAATAAAACTGAACGCGATCAACCTATTGGAACGGTATTTAAGAGCCGTCAGAGTGATCATTGTTGTGGCATTTTTTTACCAAGGGGTATCTTGTTACCCAGTACTAACTCGGTTGTGGAGGTCTGATACTTAGATAGGCAGTCGCTCCATGTAAAATACTTGTAGTCAGCTGCATCCGGTTTGAGCATCATATTTTTGGAAAGACTAGGCAGCAGTGACCTACATCCATATCTCCTACAACGTGTTACATTTACACCAAGCAACTTCAAGTACAAATTAACAAAATTACAAGTTCCGATACCAATTTGAATGATGGATGATGCCAAGTTTAATTTCTTCCATTAGTTTTATTATACTCTGTTTTGTAGGCCGCAACATTCCGGTAGCTATTTGGCATCATGCTCTCGTCTAGTGAAAGTTGATCGATGGAGCATGGTCAATTTAAATATTAAACTATTAGTAGAAAGGAAAATGTATTAAAGAGCTTTAATAAAAACTAGTGACACGCCCCGGCTTCTGCCACCTTGCTGTACTCTACAGTAAGGTGGACTAACTTTTTCAGACATTTCCAACAATTATTGTCATATTTCAACCAGTTGACACAAAACCTTTCTCATGAATCACTCTATCTATTGGTGGAACCCGAAAAAAATCACTTCAGTAGTTTTTGAGTTTGTCGTGAACAGACAGACAGACGCGGCGGACGACATTGTTTTATAATATGTATGTATTGATGAAAACATCACCTTCAAGATGTTGTCATTTTAAATTGCCGTTCTTACAATTCTACATAGTATACCTGCCTGATCATTTTAATGCTGCCAACAAGATTTTCACATTTATTGCCATTTATTTATAGTTCCATTTCAATTGCTGCCGATATACGATGGCAATTTAATATATAAATGCAGGATATCGTGTAAACCTCATCGTTGTCTCTGTATTTAAATGATAAAGTGAAAGCACTGGAATGTCGTGAGCTGACATTATGACAGGTTTAAAAATAGATATTTTATTAGTGCGAAACTATCTTGAGAATTTTACGAGATTACTGTATTTCTGTGGATGCTAAAATTAAACCAGTCGACCGGACTCTGCCCCGAAGCTTTCCGTTCGTTTTAGTACTGTCTGTATAATCTGTGGATCATCATACCTTTACGCTAGTAATGCAACCAAGTTTTAAAATATAGGTACCTGTTTTTTTTTTCAATTATATCGATCAGCGTTTTATTATCCAACTCAGCCATTACTTTATAAATAATTATGAATCATCAAACATTTGTGAATGTTCTATTCTACTCGTATACCTACTTGGGTTAAATGTTTGTAACTGTCACGTATATAATAAAGGTGAATGACCATCTTAAACACGATTCATAATCGCCTTTAGAAAAAGATCCTTGTATATCACTATGACACGTTTCATGAAGAATGCTTACGGCACATTCAAACGGTATACCTTATCAGCGCAAGAAAACACACTCGTGCAAAAAATTAAATTCGTAGCAAGCATTATAACGTAATTGCGCAACTTCAATATCTTGTTTGAAAACCGAATAAATTGCGTAGCAAAAGATCTAACGTAGAAAGAAGGAAACTATGGATTTAATTGTCTGGTAAATGCGGAATAGTAGACGTATGGCCTGATTTAAAATACATGGTTTATTTTAATAAAAATTCCCAATAAACGTGACGATTGCGGCGGCGAATGCGATGGCGATTGTTAATCGCAAAACGAACAGAATTTCCGAGAATCGTTCGCCATTGACATTTCTAAGCAACGTGGTCATGTTTACGTTCGGTGGCGGGTTGCGGCGGGTGTTTACAAACAGTAAATTGTTTACTCGACTGACATAACGCGTTGCAAGCGTCACGGCGCGTCACAGCCGACGTCACTTGCCTCCGCTCGCCGACATACGCCGCCGCACGCTGTGCCTTGCCGCCGCCCAATCCAGTTCTATTGCGTCGCGAACATTGCTAGCGCCATTTTTTCTTACTAATCTCCTCATTAAGGAAACTGCGTATCATAATCGACTATTTCATAATCTTTCGAAGACAGAAAAGCATTCTAAATATTGAAATAGGAACTTTTTAAAATAAGTTTCAAACTGGAAAATTTTTCAAGTCTCTTTTTGACGTAACTTTAAGTTCATTTAACATTGAATACTTTACATGTGGTAAGTTTTATGTTGCGGTCGGTGATCATAATTAGGAACAAAAAATTAACACCGTTAGCATGAGATTACGTGAATATCTAATGAATAGTAATAACGTAGACGATCTTTAAGTTTGAAGGTTTCGTGGAAAATTTTGTGAGTTTTGGCGTTCGGTGAGGTTTATTTTATTCGAGTAATATCTTTCGATCGATTGTGTATTTTATTGTTATTGTAATATAATGGCGTAGGTATAAAAGAAGATTTTAATGCTCGTGTTAAATATAACTTGGTTTAATAGCGTATCTGGATAGTTTTCCTGTAAAATTATTATCATATAAGGTAGGTAAGGAAAATCAGTAGTCCTATGAGCGGTATTTGACAAAAATATTTGCAGGTATCTGGGACGGATGGCTCTAACAATATTTACTGATTACTTGCGGTCGGTTTTATTGACATTTTTTATTGAAAAACTGCGTCATTTATTGAAGTAAAATATCGTTATTTACTGACAACGTCACATTATCTTGTCATTGTTTTAGAATGCTATGCAAAGATTTAACAAATCCTTTGAAATAATCTTATCTAGGTAGCTTATCGAATTAAGTAGTGTCACTAAATTTAAACTATTTTATCTACTATGTTCTATATTTCTTTTCTTGTGTATGACCTTCGTTCGATCGATATATTCTAGAAGTTTCTTATTACAATCTTATGCGTGTTTTATGAGAAGATTTCATGACAATATGTTATAATAAGTTATGGATTGACAGCACGTAGTTATTTGTAGATTGATGGTTTTTTGGCATTATATTTCTGAAATGGTGAAGCCGTTGGTCTCGTCTGTCTTTTTTAGATCTTTGACAGTCGTTACAATGGCCCGAAAGTGTGACAACGAGTTTTACCAAGGAGTTTCATATTACCCAGTACTTGGAGGTCAGATAGGCAGTCAGACCATGTACAATACTGGCATTCAGCTGCATCCGGTTAGACTGGAAGCCGACCCCAACATAGTTGGGAAAGGCTAGGCAGATGATGATGATTTCTGAAATCGTTTGACTTGATGGATTAAATATTGTACTTATATAAGTAATTCCTTATCCTTACTCTGCTATGTACCTATTGTACAACGGGCTGGTGTCTGCAACTCCAAGTCAAAGCGCGTATTTTGAACTAGCAAGAATAAAGAAACTACACTTTAAACCTATAGATTTATTTCCTTGGTACCTACGGAAACTTCAATCATTTTTAACATAAATTTAAGTTTTTATTCCCACACAAATCAAAGCTTTTTCAAACGCGGAATCAGCTTCAAGGTGATATTTTAATTCTCATCCATCGGTATAGTGTATCAACTATAAGTTTGTATGAACAGTGTGCGATACGTAATTACCTATTTAACATTCATTGAATTACAAATAAGTTGTAAGTAATAGTTGACACGTTAGTTACGTGCAGTAGTGTACAGTTGGCGACAAAAATCGATTAAAAATGCTAACATTTAATATCCCGTCTGAATTTTACCGAAAGGTAAGGAACACCCACATTTGGTCAGCTATGTTCAAGTCCCATGTAGTAAGGAACGAGCCTATTGCCATCAATCGGGTACACATACAAACTCCGTGGTTACTACTGTCAAATTCCTGATTAAAATACTCAATAACACTTTACCAAACTTAGAAATTAAGGGGCCGGATTATATAATATCTAGGTTCCCAAATATATATTATGAATGGACATAGATTTTTTAAACAAGAGTTAAAAGAAAAATAAGTTTTCTATAGAATTTTTTATTTCCTCATGTCTTGTCTAAATATTATTGTCTTTTCAAAATATATAATTATCTGGGAACCTACATGTTATGTAACCCAATCGAAATAAATACACACTTTCTTAAGAATATGTTTGGTTTACGAATTATTTTGGTACTAGCTGACCCGCGCAACTTCGTCTGCGTCACATAAGAGAGAAAAACAAAAGGAAAAAAATCCCCGTTTTTGCAACATTTTTCATTCCTGTTCCGCTCCTAATAATTGTAGCTTGATGTTATATAGTCTAAAGCCTTCCTCGATAAATGGACTATCTAACACAAAAAGAATGTTTCAATTCGAACCAGTAGTTCCTGAGATTAGCGCGTTCAACCAAACAAACAAACAAACTCTTCTGCTTTCTAATATTAGTATAGATTACGTTTGTATGAACGACGCACGCTTCGCCGGCCCCTTAAACCGCGGGCTTCCTTTCGCTGAGCCGTTACGATTGCGACCACAAGACAAACGAGGCAGCTACCTTTTTATACTTTTATTTAATCTAACTAACCGGCCATCTACTGAACCGAGTCATAAGTACGAAACTTTAAATCAACAGTTTGCTCAATAGATGAATAAAATTATTAATCGACTTTTGTTGCTGACTGTATAACTACTAAGTCACAGCTCAATATAATAAATATATTTGCAAAGAGTTATAATTGTATACGTAATGAATATTATATCAAAGTAAAATATGGGAAATACAGTGATTACCCAGACTTGTTTGCTTTGAAGCGTTATAATAATAATAATATAGTTGAGTCTATGTTATGAAGATTTAATAATCCAGGCAGTTCCTTATAGTTGCAATTTTCATAATGGATAGAAACATTGTTGCTCACATGTATCCATGAAAACTATAAGTGATGGTAAAGTAGAAAATTCTCAGTTAGTTGCTACAGAAAGGTTAAGGTTAAGTTAAGATACTATCTTTTTGAACCTGATGTACATTACGTATGGTAATACCACCCGAAAGTGATTTTCGTGTTTTCCTGGCATCAGTTTAAAAAATATACATTTATTATTTTAGAGCTAGCTCGTAGTGTCAAAAAGGTCTTCCTTCGTTCCTTCCTAGGGTCACGATTCTGTACTTCTCCACTACAATTCTCGAGGAAGACATCCAGTTTGTCCCGCCATCTCCTTCGTGGTTTGCAGCGACCCCATGTTACTGTTTCAGGGCACCAATCCTTAACTAAAATCCAATGAAAAACGAAATTTAGCACAACGGTAAAGTCCAAAAATTAGTCCGCACTGAGTTAAATCAGTTTATCAGTCAAAACCTATCAGAGTTGCATCATAATCATATCACGTTATCACGATTCACGATACATTTTCACAAACTGATAGGACGTCACGCACTATTGAGATTATAGAGTGGAAGAACATTTCCTTCATTCTCTAGAGATACTTAATTATTATAACAAGCGGTGTGATAGCAATAATTTACGCAATTCAGTTTAATATATTCATAAAATAGTCGTTAATTCTATTATAAGTGCGTAGTGTTATGAGTTAAGTTTTTACATTCATGGTAGAATTATACAGGTTCAAGTTATATGGGGATAATTGTACGTAGGTGCAAAACTTATCAACATAGTCATATTAACCGTTTGATGTCAAGATGTTCACTGCTGGACATAATCAATATACAAAATATTTAAATACAGTATTTAAAAATATTAAAATCAAATCGTTTATTTGTGATACATGGGTTAAATGCAGGTGTTCATTACATAATAATAAACTATAATAATGTGTAAAATAAATGTTGAAATATATTAAATAACAGAGGTCTTATAAGATTTTTGTTTTATAATATGTATCAACGTAAATAACTAACAAATATTTCCAAATAATTTACCTTTGACAAAAGGTGGGAAAGGAAAATGCTTAAAAATATTTTCAGTATTATGACTACCATGAGTAGTTTGCAATGCGCATGATTCCCGGAAACCTTACTAATAGAACTTTATGCATACATTTTCAAAAATAGAAATGACCATTTCACCTTTGACGTCTTGTTAGCTTCTATGACGTCACTGGCTTGTAAATAAACTCTTTACTATCACTTCTGAAGTCACGCAAAAGTAAACAAGTACAGTCATTTCAAACTGATTTTAACAATGACAGCTACGACCAAACAGTATCGGCAATAAATACCAAATTCATTTCAACAGACTTTTAGTGGAAGCAACACAATACCAACCTTTATATTAAGGAAAATAAAGATCACTGATTGCGATAGTTATGTCAAATCAAAAGTATTTAACCGTGAAAGTACTGTGAAATTGTATTGGTTCGAAACCCGCTCGCTTCACGTACTTCACGTCTATATCGAAGCGTGACTCACTCGGTTAAATGTGACATTCGTTTACCCAGTCATTTGGTATATCTTAGTGCTAATTATATCTCCCAATTAACGTATAATATGACCATCTGTCACAGCTTCATGCCTAACCAAGGTCAACCAACTTTGGATTGCGTGCGACCTTCGGAATTTATTTAAATGAAACGGTAATAAATTTTATATTATTTTAATTATTTTAGGAAACCGTCAACGATTATTGCCTAACGGGTATTGAGATCAGAAAATTTTCCGACCGAGTGTTCATTTTGTGATGAATATTATTAATATGGAAACTTAGCTACAATTTATGAAGCGTATACCTTATGTGTATTTTATTTTTAGCGTTGCTTGCCCTTGACCTTTGGACTACGGATTTAATGACTAATTATTGTTTATTATTAAACGACACGTGCTAACACAATGCAGAATATTTGCACATTAAAATAATCTGAGCACTACAGCAAACTAATTCATACTCTGCAAATACGTACTCAGATGGTAGGATATCTGTAATTGCGCGTTAGAAACTTCAGTGTGCATATAAAACTTGTTAGACCTAGTTGTGGTATGGTTTTATGAAGTAAAACGTCACTTGGCATTCCGACCTCACAGTCATTGAATATAACTATTTATGTATAGTTTGTTATATTATGTTAATTCAGACGCGAGTCGAAAGGCGACCGGCCTTGTGAGGCGCCGCGCGTAGTGCCGTACTATGTACTACCGACTACCGTCGACTTAATTCGGCTGTCCAAAATCAAAACCTAGCAAGGGACATTTTTGATGAAACACGTTTTCTTCAACCAATATTCCCAAAATATTTTGCTGCGTCTATAGCAAAAACAACTGTATTTCTATCTTAAATAGAATCGGAGATATGAACATGTATGAACCTAGCAAGTGCACTTCGTACTCGGTGTTTACAAAGTGAAAAAGCTAGTAAGTAACATTTCCAAATACAAAAACCTATGTACATGCTAGGTTTTTGAATTTGTGAATGGACTTACTAGGGTTTTGAATTTGAAATTAGTCTTTTTACTAAGTTTTTGAAGTTGGAATTGTCCCTTACTAGGTTTTTGATTTACAATATCACTGAAGTGTTGAACACGATTATCAAATAATGTCTATAATAAATAATAGTAAGTCGATGAGAACTAGGCGTGCAGGACGAAGAGGGGGGCTCTACTCCCGCGCCGCCTTCGCCGCCCCCGTCTCAGTTCGCTCATTTGGAATTTATCGTCATAACGGCCACGCGCGTGCGTTTTCGTTCGGAATAATTTTGTTTATTTAATCTCTAATAAAATGAGTAGTGACAGAATGATCGAGGCGGATAGTGGCAGCAGCTCATATGATGATTCATTTAATTTAAATTAAATCTTGTTTCAAACGCACACTATGTAGGCCAGCATATTATAAGCTGGGGGATTACATTAAGGATAAAAATGCTTGGCTAAATGCTGGTCCTGCTCCGCAACCATAGGTGCAAACTTAATAGACAATTATTGTGGTAGTTGCAGAAGATTGTAAAAATATTCTTGCATTGTATAGATTCCATCTCTTAGGGCCAGTTTCAGTGGTTGCGGATAAAGTGTCGGTTAGCCTATTAGGAACTTATCTGCCAGATAAACTAACGCTTTTGGTTTCACAGGTGTCGGATAGCGATATCTGGTAGATAAAGTTTTAGTTATAACCTTTAAGTGGTAGATAGTATTGACTATCAGATAACTAACCAACACTTTATCCGGAACCGGTGAAACTGGCCCTTAGTATTGTATAATTGCATAGCACATGAGTGAGTACCATGTACTGTGAAGCTACCATTTGCATTTAATTATCTTTCGTTGACCTGAATATGCCTTGGTGACTGAGAGAATGTCATGCTCGCACAAATGTTTTGCTGATGGTGGCGGGTTGATCGGGTCATTTAGTTCCCTTCAATATTTATATCCCTTCCATATTGAAGGGAACTAAATGACCCGATCAACCCGCCACCACCAGCAAAAAAAAATCAGCTCCTCGAGGCATTCCTGGTCAAAAAAAGGATGTGATTGTGGCAAAGCTGGTACCCTTAATGCCAGAAACAAGGCGTGCGTTTTGGGTTTAAATACCCGTAAACAATGAATCAGTTGATCTCCAAACTGGAGGCGAAGTAGCTGAAGAAATTTGATTTTTTTAAGTTGATATTTTGTTAAGTTGATTATGTACCTTATGTTCCTTAATAATTTAATTAAACCATTTTATACAGGGTGTATTTCACCTCATCACAAAGCCGTTAACCAAGCATTCTGTGTATCAAACTAAGTAACTTTACGCAAAAAATATTGCTGGGAAACAACTTTTTTTTTGAGGTTATAAATCATGTTTTGTGGTATAACTCAATGTAACACACTCAAAACATTGTGCCGATGGATGGATTGAATAGTACGGGGGTCTTAGAGATATTTAAAGTAAAAATCAAGCAATAAAAAGTGGTATTTAAAGAAAAACTTGTCAAAATCTTGCAACTTTGACCCCCAATATCTCCGTAACTAGAAGGTTCCCAGGTATAGTGTAGAACAAAAAAATGATCAGAATGACGAGGAGAATAAGTGCCTTTCGTATTCGTTAAAAGGTGTTTTACACCCTTTATTAAGTCAACTGTTTTTTTTACTATAATTATGCTACTTACTTGGTTGAAATACGACATAAGGTATTAAAAATAATAAAAAATCCAATTCAAAAACCTAGTAAGAGTTTTTGCTAGGTTTTCAATGTTAGATCCAAAAACTAATGTATAGAGAAACCAATTAACAAACCTAGGAAGAGATCTTACTAGGTTTTTGCTATTGGTTTAGTATCATACATATCTTGAAGTATCCAAAGAAGTCATTAGTAAGGCACATAAAACTTGTCCAAATGCATTTTCATTTAATTTATCTATTTCGTAAAATAAAACAAATCATAATTATTGCCATGAAAACAAGATATGTTTAAAAAAGGAATTATATTCTAAATGGCAGCTGAAAATGTTTCATGTCTTCTCCTGTAAAATTAACTCAGATGTACTTGCTAGGTTTTGATTTTGGACAGCCAATGGCGACAAAGTGGTTCATTGTGTACAAACTTGTCAATTGTTTATATCCTGACTTTTATTGCGCAACTTACTGTCTCCTCATATTTATTCGCATTAGCAGATAACTTATCTCTTAGTTCTTTCAAACAATATCCTTTAGGTACCTACAACATACTTACGTAGATATACGTTCAGGTACATTATGTAAACTTTTGGTATGTACCGTACATATCAAAAGTTTAAATCACTGAAGTAATTTTAAACATTAAATCTTGTTAGGTAACTACTACATCTCATATTTATATCGTACGTCTACTTAAAAAAAAATACAAGGCCATGTTTGACATAGTATCTCTATTACACACGGTACACCGTATCAAATTCCGTTCCACGTATTGCTATTAAGAATCTCGTACGAAGCTAACCTACTGCAAATGGTCTATCAATGGCCGGTATCGTATGGCGTGTAATCATTACACTCCGGGCGCCCGCTAGCGCCACACCACATCCGCTTCAACAATATAATTGGACGTAACGTAGTAAGAACTTGCTACGTAGTAAGACATAATAAAATCGCTTCTTGACGCTCGCGAACCCATTAATTTATTGGAATGTGTACTGCGTATTTAGATATAAAGTGGTCTTGTTAATACGATATTATACGAGTTGGAGATGAAAGGCGATGTTTAATCATTGGAATTTATTTGGAACTTCTTTACGTTTCAAACGTATGAAATGGTAGTTGACAATAGCTTTATTCTTCAACTAAATTATGGATGGTTTGATAAACTGTTTAAGATAGTTCAATCTATGAATGAGTTTCTAATTGAAGACCACAAGCATTTAAGTAAGTACATTTAAAAATATCTTTTGGCAAACGATGCAGCCACAAAATATTCCAACACTTTTACTGCCTGCAACATTGTTGCATCTAAAGCAAAATTATATGTAAGAAAATCGCAAGTGAGAATTTCAACTGCGTACTGTTTATTCAGCCATAAGATGAGGCACCAGATCATGAAATAGAGTTTACGATTCATTCGGTATGATAAATAGCACCCACCTTTTAACAAAAGTAGAATTGATTTATAACTTCGCATCTGTACGTTGCGTAGGCGCTAGTAGCGGCGCGTAGACCCCGCGTAGGCGCTACGCTAGAGAAACAGACCCAGCGTACTTGAATGGCGGATGTGCTACGCGTGAAATGCGTAGACTCAGCATAGACGCTACGCTTGAATCGCGTTGACTCAGCGAGAGTGCTACGCAGTCTTCGTAGACCTAGCGAATTTGCTACGCTATTGTCATGTTTCTGCAGCGTTACAGTAAATTCTGAAGGTCCTATTAGTTCAACCAAGCCATATGAATGGAAATAATATCACGTTTGTCGAGTGCAGTACTCATCTACGTACAAGGGCCACCGTTTATCAATCTGAATACCACATTTACGGAAACTATTGGTAAGTGAGTACCTATAGGTAGGTTACGTACGTACAGGGTGTGCGTCAAGTACGTCTTGTTTAAACAACTAATCTATGTAAATGACATAAATTAGTTACGTATAAGTTTATATTTTCTTGTTATTGAAAACAAAGTTACATGATATTACCATTACTTGTGTCAATATTATGAAGATGAACAACCGTATTTTCCCAATTATGTTTTATAAGTTTTGCAATATTACGCTTTAGAGTCTAGATGATAAGGTTATTGGTTTATGATTCAGCAGCCATCGTTGGTAAACATTTATTGAACAGAGGTCTTCCCCATAGTGAATCTTCTGTCATATCCACCATAAGGCAATATTGTTTAACATAATATTCCTTAATTTGATTACTCATATAAAATCGTCAACTTTTGAATACTCACTGTTACGATTTTTTATTATTTATTTATATTTAAGCCAACGAGGGCCAATTACAAATCATAAAATCATAAGATAAAATAATTCAATACAAAAACATACAATCAAACACAGTCACAATACAATATAAAAAATCAATTTACAATCATTAAAATAATATTTCTGCATTACACATGTACATCTACGGGCGTACATGTACCATGTCACAGTAATACACGTACTGGCAGTCGAAACACTGGGCGAAGGCTTTCAGGATACTGTTCGGGCTGACCCGCACCCTGTGCACCAGGGATGTAATTTAGTGTGATTTAGCTCGCATATTATCCAATTATCAATGAAATTACTTCACAAATCGAGTGAGGAACAAAAAGCCAATCGTGAATTTGTGTATCATCTCTTTATATCTATTAACGTACTAATATACTACTAACTTACTACTATTTATAAATGCAAAAGTTTGTGAAGATGAATGGATGTTTGTTCCTCTTTGACACAAAAACGGTTGAACGGATTTGGGTGAAATTTGGCAAACAGATACTCTATGAACTTGATTACCACATAGGATATGTTTTATCTCGTTCGTACGATACTGTGTGCAAATAAACGAGCTCCACGTGAGCATAGCCGCGGGCATAAACTAGTTTAAACTAATTGAGTAAAAAATCTAAAGCTTATACCCAACATACCAGTAACTCATCTAACTAATTAAATGAAAACAATGTTAGTTGTTCAAGGGCAAGGTCCACAGTTTCAAAGTTATATATTGAATTACAATTGCGTAATCCCTGAGACGATAATCTATTAACTCTTTGATCACATCTTGTTGGTTTTTTTAACTAACTGATTGAAGTTTCGGTTATTTTAAAACTTCCTGAATATCAAAGAAGTCTTAAAAAAAATATTTCAAGGGATTTTCTTTTCTTGATGCCGAATAAGATTATTGTAACTTCGATAGTTGGGAAAGGCTTATAGTTTCGATTTCTTGACGATCGTTTTACCTGATTTATAGGCAAAGCTGGGGCTTGATACCAAAGTAAGCATTACTAATACATATCTACTACCTAGTAATACTATAAGGAGTAAAGATTTTTTTTTGTTTCTGTGTTTGGTACGATTTAACTCAAAAACTACTCACCCGATTTCAAAAAATCTTTTACCATTCGGAAGCTACATCTTTACAGAGTAACATAATTTATGAATTATATTGATAGCATGCAAATTGGCAGAGCTATTAAAATTTTCACAGGCAAAGTCCCTGGCGATGTGATAGTTAGGTATATAAAGAGCCATATTAATTGTTACTTCAATTATAAATTATGAAGCTATCACAAATCCACATGTGTATTTAAAGAGACAGGAAAACCACATAAGTTTCCATCTCCTAACGTTTGCCTTCAGCAAACCATTACAATTATATAATGTACAGTTACAACCCGTATGTAGAGTACAACGTTATATTATACATATTAAAATAAATAATCAAACTATATATAGAAGAAATATGCGCAGACTCTATAAACTTTATCTAATTTAGTATAAATTTTCCTCGAGTGATGTAAACCTATTTCAAAATCTAATTACTATTATTTGTAATTGCAAACTTTTGTGGTTAGTTTCATGATAGTGGAAATATTTAATATATTTCTGATATATTTTACTGAAATTCATGTTACTTTATTATTATAGATCGATGCTTTCCTTCCGAGAATAGGTGGTACGCCAAGAGTGCAGCAAAGAAAGTGGCTTCTTCAATAAATTAATCAAACCTTGCTAATATAATTAATTTGAAAGTTACTTATTTATCTGTTAGCTTTTCACGCCTTAAGTGCTGAACAAAATGCAATGAAATATGCACACAGGTAGATCGTGTCATTAGAACAACAGAAACTAAATAAAAATCTTCTTCGTAGCAATCTAAATTTATTTAAACTTCGTGTACAATAGTGGTACATAGGCGGACTTAGATCCATGTTCACCGAAAATATAACAGTCTGGGGCCTAATTCTGCTATTTTAATAAATTCGTCACTCTCCAACATACGATTCCATTCTCATCATTTTGCTTAAAGTTCATAATCTGCTAAATTCACAATGGTCCATCATTGGTCGGTCGATGGTCTCGTAATAAAATTGTGGTTTAACGGCATTTTCGTATTGCCATTATTCTAAAACCATTAGTACAAATGGTTTTCGAAATCTGCTACTAAATGCGAACATTTATTCATGCCAGATTTTCATGTACGAGATTAATATTCTATGACATTTCTTTCAATGGAGTATCAGTGGTTGTTTATTGAGAAGTCATAATGATGCCAGTATATTACTAGATTACCAAATCTTGTCAAAACTTGACAAAACTTGATAATTGTGACTTCAATGACCGCCTATTCTGACACTATCGTAATAGCAGAATCGAGGCCCTGATTAACTGAAAACAGCTGTCACTGTGACATGTTCCTATACAAAAATGTGTTTTAAACAGCTGTTTTTAGACAATCAGAGCGTCATCTTTTTGGTGAACATGGACCTTAATGCCACAAGGCAATTTCTACCAGTCAACATTTGGGTTGAATAGGAAAACATAGTGATCGAGTACAAAACAATGTCTAAAAACGAACTACTTAACACTTAGAACAGAGCCATGAGCTTGGCACTTTCAGTGGCGTCCATCAGTTCCTATTATTTACAGACAACAGGACACACGTAGGACACGATATAAAATTCCCAATGGTTTGTGAAACAGCACCACATTTAGACTCTAAAGCCGAGGCATCAATGAATCTGAGTAGGTTTTCCTCGCTGTGGCCAATCTATGGAAACTAAATTACTAAATATTTGTGTCAGAGTCTTAAACTAATAGATACAAAATCATCGTTCGTTAAGTTGTTCCTCTAACCAGTAGTAGCTAATGCGTAAAATAGCTTGGCAGTATGTCAACATATTAGTTCTTTGCCACTCGATGTATAAATAGTGAGGATATCGGCTACTCACGAGATAATCTCCTTCATCTTTCGTAATTGTGAACCGTTTCCTCCAATCCATGATGAATTTAGCCAAATTAAGTAAATTAAATTCTATTAATTTATTGTCTAAATTGTTAAAATTTGCTAATTGAAATTTAATTTTAATTAATTTTAATTTAATTTAAATTCATTTAATTTAATTTACTCAATTTTGCTAAATTCATCAAGCATTATTTAATGCTATAATATTTTGTCATGAGATAATTGTCCGATGGAGGGTCAGCCTGGTGATCTGTAATACAGGTTTTACCTAAAACAGACACCAGTCTTTTTGTAGTGAAAATTGACTTTGTACTGTATTAAGATGATCAAAGAAAATAAATGAATTATTATTATTATTGTTTTAACGTAAAATTTAGTTTTTAATTCCTGAAACTGAGAAAGTAGAAATAAAGTAGAGATTAGGTGACTGAAAAGTTCTGTACGAGGCACGTGATGCGCAAGAATGAGGAACATGTCGTGAAGTAAGTTTTGAGTACGAATGTGGATCCCATCCACATTCGTACTCAAAACTTAAAGAGTTGTATCCTCCTTATAAGAGTTGTAGATTCGAAAGAAACGACTGTGTATAGGATATAGAAAGAAAGGAGGGGATTGATGAGATGACGAGTAATATAGAAGCATGGAAGAAGAAGACATGTTGCCCGCCGGCTGCCGTTGAGATACAGGCGGGAGAATCGTGATGATGGCGGCTTTTTGGGTTAAAGGCATAACTTTCATTGGTCGTTTTGAGTACGAATGTGGATGGGATCCACATTCGTACTCAAAACTTAAAGAGTTATATCCTCCTTATAACAGTTGTAGATTACCAAAGAAACGATGAATAGACTGTGTACAGGATACAGTAAGAAAGGAGGGGACTGATGAGATGACGAGTAATATACATAGAAGCATGGAAAAAGAAGACATGTTGCCCGCCGGCTGCCGTTGAGATACAGGCGGGAGAATCGTGATGATGGCGGCTTTTTGGGTTAAAGGCATAACTCTCATTGGTCGTTCTGTAATAAATTGAAACTCAAGAATGTGGATCTCGATTCTAGCGAGATTTCAATGGAAATTAGTATGACATCGATCAGAACCTTCTGACATTGAATCAAATAAAGATCAATTTACTAAACATTCCACAACAAAATGTATTCACAATACGATTGTCTTTATTAATAGCTTTCTTATAAACTTGAATTTAATTTGAAACCCTTGCAGTTTGTATGACCGTAATAACACCGCGTTCAAGGTCAGATGACGTAATAAACCACCCGCGTTACATAATAAAAGACCGGTTGACAGTACCTACCTAAATGTTCGAAATTCGAATGATTGATTTTTTAATTTTTTTAACTGGCTCGATTGCGCCAGTATTTTATTTTCTTCTCTACTTTTAAGGAGTATTTCATTGGAACTTGTTCTTGGTAAACGCTCTTTTTTCGACCTGTTATTTTTTGGGGCTTTAGAGCCTGTTTTTACTTTATATATTTTTTTTAATATTTGCATCGAATTTTCTAATCCCGATTGAAAAAAGAAATTAAACTCTAAATAAACTCATAATCTAAATATCTTAGAATGCAAAAAGATTTTCTCAGAATCAGTCTCTCAGATAAATATTTCTTCGCAAAGCTTAAACGCCCAAGGACTAAAATCGAAAAAAAAAAAACAAAAAAGGAGTATTCATTAATATTTTAAGCTTTATCATTAAAAAGATAAAAGGTTACCAATCATAATCACCTCATTTGTGTCGTCACAGGTTATCAGTACGTTCATTATAATTTAAACATTCTACATGATTCGCAGTGGCTGTAGTAAATATTATTAGTAGGTAAAGCAGCATTATTCGATTTTTTAATCTCGATATTCGTCCAAGTCTTAATTAAAAACTTGAGTGCTGTCTTTGATAAATACTAAAATATACATTTATAATATCATCACGCCTATAATTTTCGAAGGGTCAGGCATAACACATTTGCATTTAACCAATTAAAATGAGGGGCAAGCCTTTTGCCACCAATAGGGAATATGCAAGAAATACAAAACTCTTTTATTTATTAAAAATGCATTTTATTGGCGCTTATAAATATTATAGTGCGCTTGTTTAAGTTTCTAAAACATCACTTATTTTACAATTTATTGTTTTATGTAGCATGTTTTTGGTGAAACGGAGTGCATTCTCAAAACACGTCGTCCTCGATAACGGCGGAAGTGACATCAAAATTCATACGTCAAAAAATAACTTTTATTTGAAATGTAGGTAAAGTTTCACTACGATTTTATTATAATATCGTTATCGCAATTTTTGCTTGAATAAAGCACATACAATTAGTAATATTACTTTATTAAGGCCAAAAGAAATAGATGTAAACAAGGTAGATTTTGATAAATGACGTCAAAGTATGGTCGCGACAATCACGGACGTTTGAACTGTCATAGAAAATTGCAGGAGTTTAGTATTATTTTTAAGCGACAAGCAGTACTTGAAATTAACTTTTAATACTTTTCTTGGGTTGATAATAGCGTAATTAATTGATTTAAGTGAAAAAAAAAAATACATGCATATTCCCTATTGAGCACAAATACAGACTCTGGAATGAATTGGCATAATTTCAAAATCATGATGATAGACTCTGGGAATGAATTGGGATAAGCGCAAAATAAAGATGCCAGATTCTGTGGCTACCACAGAGAAATTCCTGACAACAGAAATACCATTTGGCCCGACCAGAGAATCGGATTCAAGATTCAAGACCTGATGCCCAGCAATAAGAGGCTCTTGCGACCACAAGACCGTCTACGATATAGTCGAGGCAGCACTAAAATTAACGTCGTTATAAAACTAATTTATCTAATTAAGCTTAAGTACGTTCCCCGCTGATTTTTTATTAAGAGCTCATTTTACCAATTGTGGTGTCATTACCTCAATTGGTTTCCGCATTGTCTGTGAACCGTACATGATCGGTAACTATACTTGATGATGGCGTTCTTACTTAAACGTCCACGTTTACGTTACGTAATTGGACAGATAGTTATTTTTAGTATGTTTTATTGGCACATCACGCGTCCTGAATCGTGTGTTATCAATGTAAAATGTGACGGTATGCCGAGCCCATCATTTGTTATACAAGCAATTGTGTTTGATAGACGTTGTATTGTGTTGTGTTTAAAGATTCTACTACTTTACTACGCACCCATTCTAAGTACATACCTAGTCTAGTTGAAGCAATGGAATTGGTTTTTTAAAAGATACATTTATTTATCGGAGAGCAAAACGTACCTATCTTCTTTGTGCACATTTTAATATTACAGTCATCATCATCAGCCTAGCCTTTTCCCAACTATGTTGGGGTCGGCTTCCAGTCTAACCGGATTCAGCTGAATACCAGTATTTTACATGGAGCGACTGCCTATCTGATCTCCACAACCCAGTTAATACTTGTTCATACGATATCACTTGGTAAGACTGGTTGTCAGACTTCTTGGGGCGCTGTAACTCGGTACGTAAGGGTGGTCACCCATCCACTGACCAACCTAGGCAAGGAGGGCTTAACCTAAAGATCGACCCCGAGCAGCTGTTATTATTTAGCCACGAGCTCCTCTAATCTAAATATTACAGTAAAAATGCAAAATACAGCAATAAGGCAATATGGGAGCGAAGACAAAATAACTTTGCAAAAGTAAGAAAGAGATAACCCTATCGCGTTCTGGCGCCCCTAAAGCCGACATGCCGTCTATAGCCGCCTCCAAGTTCCAGACCATTCCTGTACGTTTAAAGACTATTTATATCCACAAATAATAATAAACAGAACCGTTTTAATAACTCGTTCTCCTTTCCAAAACTGTTTCACATAAATCGGTAATTGTATAGCCTTGGACACTGAATTATTTCAAGTCCACGCAATTGTTCCGGATTTAATTAGCTCAAAAATCGTAATGAACCTTGTAACCATTTGCAATTCCATGTTTCACATTGAAAGAAAGCAAAATGTCTTTTGAAGTTGTGCCACGAATATTGGCGCCAAATTCGCAAAAATGATATCTGTCAAGTAAGGATCAGGTGCAATGCAGAGTTTCTACAGTGAAGGTATTTTTTTGTTTTTAATCTGTCCAAACAATAATTGTGTAGATACATAGTATGTTTGTTTTTTTTTCTTTTCTTTTCAATTGACAACCAAATTTTAAACTGCATCAGTACAAATTCGCGTGTCGGTATTATCATTGCAATAATTAAATAAATGTTCTAGATTAGAAAACAAGCACTTGAGACAGCTGACTCGTGTAAGTATTCGTAATAATGTATTAGTATTTAAATCCACTTTATTGCAAAGGTTGAGTATCCGATTACTTCAGCAAACATTTTGTATAAGGCAACTCTCCCGAAAGTTATTAAGGGATCGTCAACTTTATGTTGTTTGAAAGCAAGGCTTGCAAAAGTTGTATTTAGTTGGCAACATTTACCGTAAAACGGTGTGCAATTTTCTCCGTCGTCTATGTTAATATGTGGCATATTAGGACGAACGTGGTCGGGTAATATCATTTTAAAACTAGCTCTTCCAATGCGGCCCACTCATCTGGTCGTGTGCGCCTCCGGCTGCGTCCGTGAACTCGGCGCAAGAGCATTCAATCGTAAACTGTGACATTTTACTGACATTGCGCTTCTATCGCTCGTTTGACATTTGTAACCTGCTCCAACCTTGTATAGAACTTGCCTTGTACGCTGCACTAGCATATAAATGCTTATAAATTAATCGTTTTATCACCACTACCTAATACGCAGTTTAGATCTCTCCTGCGATTCCTTGCGTAGTACCGTTCGACTTTGATGCGCGGGCTCATTGGAACTGGTTTCCTGATAGTTTGGTTTTTATTAGTCATTATCAACCCTCGATTATTCCAGGTGTCGCGGTATCCTTGCAACGTAATACTTATATGACCAGTTTACGACCTATTTGACATGGTTCGTTCACCGTAGTACTTACATTGTGAGAAATATAGTACAGATGCGGTTATCGCGAGTTTATTTTCTCGCTTTGCTCTTTATAAAGAGCTAGCTGACGCACTCGCAAAGAGGGGTCGTTGAACTGCACAGTTACAGCGTGATCGCAGCGCGAACACCGACTTTGTGACAATTGAAACCTTGAATGAAAACGACTTTTTTGTTTCTGAGCCCCCTGTACCAAAAATGAACTAGGAATTTAAGTCAGTTTAAAAAAAAAAATACCCATACCTGTTTCCGGGAGAGCCCACCGGTCGTAAAGTAAAATATGAAACTTACTTTCAAACAGTTTTTTGTTTTGAATTGTTTTTATTTTCTAGTGAACTTCTTCGGGGGCGGATTTGATACGTTGGCTGGCCTACGAAAGATTGCCGCCCCCCCTATCTGCTGTAAAGCATGAAAAACTAAATGAACAATAGGAATTAAATTAAAATGGAAAAAAACTATAGTCAGTAAATGATTGAATTGTCTCAATCAGTATTTTAGAAACTGATTATTACCATTTCTTTTTGTGAGTTTTTGAGTTTGTAGACGGAGACACTTGGGCAATTACAAAAAAAAGACCGTATTTTTCCGCCCCCTAAGTTTTGCCGCCTTAGGCCCGGGCCTACTCGGCCTGTAGGGAAATCCGCCCCTGCTTCTTGAAATCTTGTTATCTACGTAGAATATAATGAGTTACCACTGTGCAAACAGGTTTTTTCTAATTCTGTCTCATTGACTGCTTATTGAAACGTAGGATTTCCTCTTTATCGTTATAGAAAACAATTATGAATGAGCAATGAAAGAGTTTAATTTTCTTTGGAAACTTTCCACTGAAAGGAATTAGAAAATTATTCTGAATAAAGTTCTCTTTCACATTTATTTTATTGTCCTCACGTAAATAATTTAGATATAGGATAATCTAAGTAAGTACACGTATTATTTATCTATGGTAGGTACTTAAAATAAAACAAAAATAGAGTAGAATTTATACGCCTCTATTTCTGGGAATGGACAAAATTTGCAAGGACTAACCGCGCTTACAACAGAACCGATTTCTCCGAAAGATCACCGGTGCCCCCCCTTACGTCCGTAACGATAGTCTTCACGTAGACCTCAGAATCCCCACCGTTAAGCAGTTCATGAAACGCCTTTCCAAGCGTTACTTCGACTCTGCTATTAAGCATAGGAATCCCCTAATCGCATCGGCCGCCCGGTACGACCCATCGCGTATTAGCTCCGTCCAACGTCCGCGTCACACCTTAGTCGCCCCCGACGATCCGATCACTATCTTGCAAGAGAGTAGGAAAGATACCAGTACGGTTCGCAGAGCGTACAAATACAGACCGAAAACCTACCGACCTCGCCGCAGAGGTCCGGCGCGAAATCCCCGATCAATCCCTCCCCGACCCTTGCTCGAGCCAGCCCGCGACGCTGAGCCTGTAGTATTAAATCAGTCCCTAAATAAGGACAATCAGATCCAGCCTGTCCCTTTGCTGCCCCCAGCGACGCCCTAAGCCGAGGTTCGTACCCAACAGAGGGTGCCCTTAGAGCGCTGTCGCTTAGTTTTTAGTTATTTTCGCCCTGGCTGGAGGCCTTAGAATCAAGGCATCCACAGGACATTGCCCGGTTAAGCAGAAGCCAGTCTTCTCAGACTGAACTGCGAGATGCCATATCCAAAAAAAAAAAAAAAAAAAAAAAAAAAAAAAAAAAAAAAAAAAAAAAAAAAAAAAAACCGCGCTTACAAGTTCAGTTCCGAACCCCGTGCATTTTTGGGGTTACGTACAGCATCAATTAAAAAAGAATTGCTGAGTTTTACCTACTAATAAGCTCCATGCCAGTTACTGGTATTCAGTTGCCTCCGGTCAGACTGGAAACCGACCACAACATATTTAGAGAAAGACTAGAATGTCTTCCCTTATCCTTTCTTTTCTTCTTCAATTAGTAGATTAGAATGTAGTTATGCCCATAATTACAAACATGTCTATTCATGTATACTTTTAAGCATTTATGCAGATTTTAATTAAACTCTTGTACTAGTTTCGCCTCAATCACGTACTTATTATTGTTAATTTATTTACGTATACCATAAAGTCAATAAATTGCATTGTGAATGCAATGACGGATCAATTGGACACCGGGATTTAAAGAAATAGTAATTAAGTAATTATCGATTTGTAACTGTACCTAGACTTCGAAAATCCTAAGCTATTACACGTGTAGAGAACATTGTCTATACGTTCACCGTATTCTTCTTTAGAAGGAGGCAGAGTTATCTATGGAGCTCACAGAATACGTAAGCAGCCCGCTTAGAATGAACATCGAAGAAACGAAAGAGAGTCGACAAATCTTTTGTTCATCTGTCATTTTGTCGATTTGAATGACATTTAAGAAGAAAAGATTTATCGACTGAAGTGTCAATGGGCCGGCCATATTAGCCGTAGAACCGATGATCGTTGGGGTGGACATGTTCTTGAGTGGAGACCGCGAATCGGCAAGGGTCAGGTGGAACGCCTTCAGGTTCGGTGGAGCGATGATCTTCGCAGTAGCAACTGGATAATAATTGCCGAGAATCCGGAATGTGCGATTGAAGAGGACTATTATTATAATGTCCGGCAGTGGACTGTTGTAGGCTGATAATAAGGAGGCATAATTAATTATATTAATTACTTAACTACCAGTTAATACTTAGTGGTGAAAAGGCTCATGAATTTATTTTCGTACCAGGACTGCAGAACTTCAACAGAAGCAACAGAGGATTCTAAAAATAATAGTACCTTCTTATACTTTTTATCAAGCTCCCACTCAAGCGTGACAATTACCTCTATTATCTTTTTACAAGCATATCGTCAAGGCTGTTCGATGTATCGAATTGAAAACTGTTGATTCTATTAATAGAATTGAGAACGAAATTAAAATGTGTTTTTTAATGTTAAAATAGTAGGTACTGAAGTTTTTTTGTTTTGGTGCTTAGTCACACATGTCTAATATACAGGGTGTAAACCACCTCATCAAAAAGCCGTTAACCAAACATTCTGTACATCAAACTAAGTAACTCTACGCAAAAATTATTGCTGGGAAACAACTTTTTCTTTTGAGGTTATAAATCATGTTTTGTTCTAGAACTCAATGTAAGGGATTTAAAACATTGTGCTGATCAATGGATTGAATAGTACAGAGGTCGCGGAGGTGTTAAAAATCAAAATCTTACAAAAAAAACTTGTAACTTAGACCCCCCATATCTCCGTAACTAGAAGGTTCCCAGGTATGGTGTGGAACAAAAAAATGATCACAATGACAGGAAGAACAAGTGCATTTCGGCTTCGTGAAGAGGTGTTTTACAGCCTGTATACAATCATTGCATAGCAGTGAACTCAAGACACGCACCTAAGATTTTTCGGACTCATTAGAGTATTGTATAATTATCACTTGGATCGGTGAAGGAAAACTTCTGAAACCAACATAGAGCCAACCAACGAGATAGCATATATAGCCAAGCCAGAAGCCCAGAGGCTATAATTATACGACTAAACAAGAGTAAGAGTAATTATGATAAGTTGGGGAAACAGGCATCGTATCCAAAAATAGGATTCATAATATTTGTATAGGTACATATTTATTTGGACATGTGGGCTTGAAGCCTAATTGTCCCTTTCGTTACGCCGCAGCAATTACGCGACGAATTTAAACTCTCCTGGAAAGAACAGAAGGCATGAATTATAATGTCCTAGGATTATTTTTTACTGGAAATTCGTTTGTTTTGAACACGTAATAAGTACTTAACACACCAATGTTTACCGGTGTTGTCATAGATATTATAAACCATAAAGCGTGTGTAAGTAAAGCGAGTAAGGCTTAGTTCAGGCGCCAGGTGACAATCACCCCCTGATTCCCACAGGCCCCGGGGGGTGACCCCCTTGCCATGTGGACGCAACAAGTGGACTAAACACGCATGCGCAAACTCCCCTTCTAGCTAAACGAAACCAAGGATCACATCAGTATTTTTCCACTGAGAAACTCGACGTTTAAACTAAACCAGAAATGTACGTACTTCGAAATTAATGATAGAGAAATTACTTCAAAGCGTTTGTACTTGGTATTCAAAGAATCTTTTTGTACATGTATGTATATATATATGTAACTAGTTCTAAAAGATGTGGAAGAAAACGTACACGTGTAGGCACATTAGCACGCCAGCGAGTGATGTGAACTCTTGTTAAAGGTCGCAGAAGAGCATATACATTTTTTCCAATATATTTTCGTAGAAGCTTCTGATGGTGTTTATAGTACCTACTTACATATAAGTAGGAAAGTTAAAAAAGATGCGCGTTTGGTTCGTGATGTTATCCAGGGAAAAAAAAAACTTTCCAAGTATTTTTATTTTTTATTTATAATAATTATGATATTAAAAACGAGCCTGTTAATAATAAGCGACATATTATAACCATATTAAAAAACCGACCAAGAGCGAGTTGGAATCGCGTACCGAAGGTTCCGTACAAACTTTTTAAAGGAAAAACTGAACTGAACGATTGCTAGGTCCTATAAAACGGCTATTGCACCAACCGCAAATAACCACATATTTACGGTTTTCAGATTTTTCCCTTTATATGTGCTGTATGACATTGCTTTTCACCAAGTTTCGTGATTGTAAACAGCAAATCTGCAGTGATTGCTGCAATTGCTTGTAGGTTCATTGTTTATAATATATCATGACGTAACATCACGCCTGTATGCTCTGAGGGGGTACGCAGATGTGTAAAATACACCCAGATTTCGAAAGTGTTTGTTACCTCAGAACTTTCGACTGGGTAAACCGATTATGATGGTTCTTTTTTTATTTGAAAGCTGGTGCTTCTCGTGTGGTCTCATAATCAGATTCTGGAGAAATAGAGAGAACTCTTCACATTTTATAGGCACACCGGAAGCGATTTGGGTAGTTTTAGGAAGTGTACTTTCTGGAAGTACCACCAGTGATACCATTTCAATTTGATGAAGATCTGATGAAGAACTTCGGAGATATGCAACGGAACTCCTCAATAAATGATGCAAATGTACTGGGATTGCTGAAATCTCATATCTGTCTATTGTTTACACCAGTTCATAACCTAAAATCACGCCGGTACGCTGTGAAGGGTAAGCACATGTGAACCATTAAAAAGTGAAAAATAAACGCTTCAGAAGTCGGTGACAAAAAAACTAAATCAATCAAACAAAGGTCACCGACTTCTGAAGCGTTTTTTTCTGAAGTTATTTTTCACTTTTTTGTTTTCTCTGAAGTAGGTTTTATTTTTTGTAAAAAAGTTTTTATTATACACCTGATATGGAATATAGACTTTAGTATCTAGGCTAAATTTCAACTGGCTAGATCCACCCGTCCCTGAGAAAATTGGTGCTGACAGACAGACGGACAAGAAAGTGATCTTATAAGGGTTCCTTTTTTACCCTTTGAGGTATGGAACACTAAAAAGAGTGGAATGTCAATAGGGTTGCCAACTTTTTTTAGAAGAAATAGAGTAGATCTGTTTTCAAAGGACCGGTAAATAAAGAGTACGGACTTTTTAGTCATTTTTGCTTCACATTACAATTATTTATGGTTTTTTTTTTTAAATTGTACGACTCCAAACATTCTAACTCTAAAAATAATATTGATCAACAGTTCGCTTTTCAGTTTCTGTTTTCCCGCCACTTCGCATCCATGACCGTAAAGATCTCAGTATATGAAATTACAGAACAATCAAATTCGTCAGGACCTCTTTTTTAATCTGTGTTATTTAACAATTCGCCTTGGAGTTATTTTGAGCTTCTTCTTCTTCTACTTAAAATGAATATAAACTGTAAATTAGATTTTCCTTCTTTAGTTTGTTGTAAATGATTAAATTCAATATTAATTCTAAAATTGTGTAAAAAGAGTATTTTAGCGTACTCTATTAGTGTTAAAGATTAAAGAGTACGTCTACATGATATAGAGTACAATACTGTATTTTAGAGTACGGTTGGTAGCCCTAAATGTCAACCACGCAAACTTGACCTGTTGACCTATTTTCATTTGATACGCACAAAACTTTAATAGGTTTAAACTTGCATGTGACATCTAATTTTTAATGATATCACTGTTGATTTTTAAAAGAGTAAATTTAATTTGTTTTTTTTTTTGTATTACGTAGTATTTACTAATTCTTACATATTTTTTGGCCGATGTATACGCTATGGTATGTACGGTCGAACAAGCTATTTGGTTTACAGTTTAACCAACAAATTACATTGTAAAGTGTAAACCAAATAGCTTGTTCGACCGTCTATACATTAACAAAAATATCAACATGAGATAAGGTTGATAATAAACATTAATAAGTATTTATACAGAAGTTGTTAAAAGATTTTCAGTGCCGTAATCTCCACGTGTAAATTATATCGTATGATTTAAAAGGTTTTTCCGAGATCTTTTGAAAGGTCACCATTTATATAATGAACTAACACTTCAGCCGGGACTTCTTCCGCGAAAATCAATATAATTTATAGCCTATCTAGTGCTAAAAGACTTTTTAAATCGGTTGAACTCAAGAAGTATCTTGAGTTCAGTCGTAACAAACAACCAAAACATCAAATCTTTCCTCTTTATAATATTATCTTAGATTAAAACAGCAGTCATCATTATCTGCCTAGCCTTTTCGAACGTCTGCCTATCTGATGCCTGAATCTCCCATAATAAGACGATGTGGTATTATAACAGCAGTGGCACCTGAAATAAATTGAGTCTCCAAGAATGTATGAGCAGAACTGTTTAAGAATCGAACGCGATTAGCGATTCCATTGTGATCGGAATCGTTGAAACAAGAAACTCGCAAATGTCACAGATCGGCAATTACGCGACGATTACTCGGCGATTACGCAAGCGCGCGTAAACGCCGTAATTAAGATGCTAAATTCACCGCCAACACTGGATTGAGAGAATTACGCGCGTAATAAGGCTTTTTCGAACGCCTTCTTAGGTCAAAATGATCGAAAATATTTTTAGAAGCTTCGACAATTGATACAAGTCATCCTTTCCTGTAGAACTAGCTACTCACTCACGAGGATTTGAGTTTTCGGAATTCTTTAAATGAGAGTTTCTAGCGATTGCGTAAGTGCACTACGGTGTTGCGTTGCGGTGCCGCACCATTTATTTATAAGACGATGCAGCGACACCGCTCCGGCGCCGCGCCGCCGCCGCAACGCATCTTGTGTACCCTGTGCACTTAAGGTACCTCCATCCTGTTTACAGGAAAAAAACAAAAACATGCCCTTGGAGAAAATTTCTAGACAAAGAATATATACCTAAGTAAGTAGGTACTGAAGTTTAGAATAATACCATGATCGATTTTAGCGACAAAAAGGCTACATGAAGTGGTCGGTCGTCAAACCACGATTCAATAATTTCAAGTTCGGGTTTACTTTGTGGCCCCGTCGTCGGCGACTGGAGGCGCCTTTCGGTTGCCTAGCAACGAAACAGCGAGTGACGCTCAAAATACGACCTTTCAGCCAAGTGCGAAGTTGTTTGGTGTTTGGCTAAATTATGTTGGTTATGGGCTATTGATAGACTTTTCTACGGTGAAATCGATGTTGTACTCGCAGGGATCGTATCTATAAATTAAATTTGGTTTCACTTTTTTTTACCCAAAATATAATGGAGCGGGAATAAATCATTTGAGATAAGTGCACATTAACAGAAGCAAATTGTATTTTCTAGATTTTCTGTACTAATGCAATAATCTTCTACCTACGCGGCTCAAAAATACATTGGCAAAGCAGATTTTTTCAAATCAAGCCAAACAATGAAATTTAAAAAAACAATTGGCGTTCGCAGTCAAATAGACACAATAAATTCTTAGATTTAATTATACGTACTGCATTATATCTATTATGTTCAAGTAATTATAATACATACGTCGTAAAACGTGTATGAGCAACAACGTATTATATACAAACTGTACGTATAAGTGAGATCGCGTGTAATATAGCTAGTACAGATGAGTACACAAGTGCACTTTGCGCTATCACTATCAATCATTAATTTTCCTAACCTTTAATCACAACCAGTTTTATCACAGGCGACCGTCACTAGTGATGTAGCTATCGCGTGATAGCCAACGATCATGACAAAATTATCGATAGGTATCGTACCGAAAACGGTCCCATTCAGTTGCCTTGATTGGCTGCTAATGTTGACAAGATAGTAACTTTGATGTATCGAAGGAACATTCTAGTGGATTATTATAAATCATGAATTTTGATGTGGGTATCGAAGTATTGACGGTTAAGTTTGATTATCATGTCGCTGTAGTGGTTGTACTATGAGTTTACATGACAAGGCGTAAAATGGTTGTAGCACAGAATACCTTTTGAATATATTTATGAATACAATTGAAGTATTACGTACTAAATGTAGAATTTCACATGTCGTATGTACCTAAATCTGTATCTCGCTAAACTCGGCAAAACAAAAATTACTTGGTCATAATTTGATTCGCCAGCACTCATATCTCACGGTCACACGCAGTCTAAGAAACTATTTTGAAGATTGCACGTGAAAATAGCCTGTCTTAATTAGTGTGGTTTTAAACAAATCATTATTCAAATACAGCTAACAGCCTATTCAGAAGTTGTGTAACTCGTATCGTTTTATTTCCGCTAAATATTTATCTTAGCCACACGGCTGTGTCGAATGGCCATGATCGGGATGAGTGATAAGAGCCGAATGTTTTGCTTGATAATATTTCCAGAGGTTTAATAATACGCTTGTAGTTTCAAACGTTCTACATAACATCATGACGAGCTGTGGGCCAAAATAACCACAATGTGGAGCCCTAACACAACCATAAGGCGACGCGGTAGACCTCGCAGGAGATGGTGGGATGAGCTGGACAAAACCAACGACCAGTGGCCCACGTTGGCCCTGGATCGAAGAATTAGGAAGTCATGGGGCCTTTGCCCAGCAGTGGGATGACACAGCCTAACAGTAACATAACATCACGCCTGTCTTTTCGCAGGGCTAGGCAGAGCTGACCTGATACCTAATACACCCACATTTTGCCACGTATGTTTAAATCCCGTATAACAGAGGTCGAGCATTATGGTCATCAACAGGGCACAAATCCAAACTCCGTGGCTGCTACTGAGAAATTGGTGATGGAAAAATCCAATAACATTTTGCCCAACCTAGGAATCAAACCCAGGATCTCATGCTCAGAAGTAGCGCAAATTTAACTTCATTACATAAGGAGCATTTGTTAAGGAACAATCGGATTGACATGGACCAGTTTTCAGATTGGTTGAGACTCCTGGCTTTGACAGAAACTTCAGCATTGAGCATATTATCTGTCAAAATTTGGCCCCAGGAATCTACACGTGTGTAACTATTTCACAGAACTTTGAACAGTTTTTTTCTAGAGATAGAACCTTCTTCAAGATCTACAAAATAAATTTACGTTGTGTTTGAGACATGATGCTAAAAATAAACCACTTATAGAATATTTGCGTACTCGTGTATAAAATTCCAACTATCAATTGTCTGAGATCTTTATATTTTTTCTTTTCATTTAAACGCTGGAACCGGCCGGTCATCGGCAGGAACCGTTAACACTTGTCAGAACGCATTAGCCGGCAGAACGGGTAGTCTAACTATAAATAAAACGCCCTGCTAAATATTGGAAAGAATGAAGCAAATAAGGATATGAACAAGAAGGTACGAAAACAATTTCAGAGTAATGGAAAATGTTAACGTTACCAAGTTGCTTCTGCAATTTCACCAGTTTTTTTGCCGTTGTTTGTAATAGCCGATAAACTTGTACAGCTAACTTCTATCATGAGCGTTTATTTATTTATTTATTTATTTAAACTTCATGTACAATAGTGGTACATAGGCGGACTTAATGCCACAAGGCATTCTCTACCAGTCAACCATTGGGTCAAATAAGACAGCATTGTGATAAAGTACAATAAAAATAAAAATAAACATGCCATTTTGCAAGAATAAACCAAACACATAAATGGGTACCTACATACTAATACATAAATAAGCATATAAAATAAACTAATATATATTAAAATACATACAAATAGTCCGAAATACGAGAAACCTTATGATAATTATTACAACTCTAATATAGGCTAGTTGGTAAACAATTGACGCTTCAGCGAAACCACCGTGTTTCGCTTGCAATTCAATCTGAAGAAAATTTTCACACGCTAAATAGGTCTCTCCTAAACCGAAACTCCCCAAACTACGTCTTAAAACGTTTTCCCTTGCGTATTTACATTACGGACGAGGCCTCACAACTCAATTGCTGTGAAGTTCGTGTATATCTTGTTAAGCGATCACTTTTTTGTTTTTCACTTTTATCGTCATATTTTTGAGTATCTTATTGACGTATCTTTACACGTGTTACCAAAAAAGCGTCAAATAAAATTTCCAGTCCGTTTTGCTCGTAATAAACGTTGACTCATGATGTTATGTTCTATAACCTTGGTCTGTAAGGATTTGATGTCGTAACAGACTTATTGACTTAACTTGGAATTATACGCCCTCTCCTCTGGTCACACCTTCCATTAACCTAACATTTTCTTAGAAAATCATGAGGAAAACTTTTCCTGTAGATATAAGAAAATTAGCTTTTTTGGTCGGGTAAATGACATTTAAAAAGTGGATGGTTGCGTCATGAATGTTTACAAACACTGGGGACGATAACGGACGATCTATTTTTAGCCAAATAAATTGATATGTCGTTTTATTGTTAGGCCCACGCTTTGACACCTCGTTCGCAAGATACCAACGCCAAATATTTGGATTCACCTGTCTTTGTTTGTAAGGCGCGATAAATAAACTGAAGAAAATTGTTATGTTCTAGTTATTACGAACAACTGCGCTATGCTTTTCGGAAGGAAAAGTGATTTTAATAACGTGCTAGACAATGAGACTCCATAAAAAATTGCTTGACATTGAAATAATAACCCTGATGGTACAGCTGATAACGGCTTTATCTAAAGGTTGGTTGTCGGTTAATCAGTCTGTGCCCGTGCACAGCATTTCAGTGGTAATTTGTGCAGTCATGACAGCCTGAAATTGCTTTTTGATTGCACTTGACAATGACAACCGTCTTAGCTTCTGTGTGCCTAGGAAAGACAAAATATTGCAAAATATTGCGACAAAATATTGCACGTTGATTTAGCATTTTTGGTAAATATTTGAACAGTATGTTATAGAAAATTAGTGCCTGTTTAAGATTACCTCTAAGATTCGAATAGGAAAACGAAGGTCAACGTACCTACAGATTTTCTAAAAATTTATAATTTTAAAGAATGTATGACGAAACAGCCTCACAACTCATACCTACATAATATGTACTCACTGAGTTAAATGCTGTGTATCATGGATTTAATCGTGAAGGTCGAATTCTTAATAACCTCCTCACAATCGTTCTAGTTGTAATGCAATTATATTGTCAGTCCTCTTTAGCAGGCACATATTATTATGTTTAAATACACTTTTATTTTAATTAGTAAACTATCAAGTACTCGTACCTACTTAGGAACGCCTTTTGTCATGCAATGTCGCAGATCCGCAATTTTTTTAATGATTTTTTTACAATCAACCTAGAGTATAGGTCCTAGACCTTCAAATTAGTACCTGTATCAAAACACGTGTATTCCAAATTCATACGCACGAGTATAGTTATGACAGGCCGTTGACTTGACATTACAGCCAAATTCTCATGCTATTCCGGAGAGCGTGGAAGTCAGAACGGCAACGTCGCAATAGCCGCAACGGGGCAGGGTCGCGGGGGGAGGGCAACTAGCAACAGGCGCCTCAGCCACGTGCTCTACGGCCTTGCCACTGCCGCGGTGGAAGCTTCGCGCCTTTTTTAGATATATGAAATAATCTAAGCGTCTAATCGCACTAGTGCTCGATTTATGTAACTTTAAACACGTGACTCTAGTCTATTATTTATTTATTTACTTTATCTGTCGGTACATTACCTTTTCTGACGTTTCAGAAAGGTTGTTATGTGAGAGACAGTCCAGTTTGATATGAAAACTGTTCAGTCTGTCGAAATTGGCGCGAGTCGTCTGCAAATTTTTGTCTTGGTTTGTTTACCTTTTCCACGCTACTGGTTTGGCAAACAACAACATTCATGACATAATATTGTAAAGGTAAAGAAGGAGTAGTCTATTTGCGACCTTGGACGAGATTATCAGGTTAACGAGACTCAAAAGAAAAACGCGCACGATTTTTCTAAATATCCACACAAATTTTGACGAACAAAACCCACGCTCGACGCTCATGGCAATCAAGAGAATAAAATGATTAAAATCCTTCGTTATCTAATTCCACCATTTGTAGGTAATAAGGTCAGCGCATAATGTTGTCGTGAACTAATCTGGTGTACTGGTTCGCATACGTGATTATTAGGTTTGCTCTATTACATCATCAGGGAAATAGGGCGTAGCAATTCCTACCCGGTCCCGCGGCGAGCGAAGGTCACAAAACGTTAATGACTTCCGTGTGGAATCCTATCTACATATATAATTTATATGCGACGACCGTTCGACGGCGACGCGACGCCAGTCGGTACACTATACTCGAGCCTCTGTACATTTAATTGAGTTTACTAATCGCGATCAGATATTTTTATGATGATATGGCTCCGCTTTGGAATTCGTTTATCTTTTGAGTCGATTTTGAAGCAAAATATTGTGGCAGTGCTGTTCCAAATGATCAGGATCGATTCATTTTAGATATAGAGGCTACATGTTCCAAAATCGTTAATAAAGAAAATGTTCGAAATGAACAAGTTCGGAATTAAATAATTCAGATACAACCTTATCGTTGTCCTCCAATGCACGACGACGTAAAGTACAGAGATTAGATATAAATAATCTGAAAACATCGTACGATTACTTTTACGAATGTCACCCGTCCCCAAAAGTCTGCCCGATGACCGATAAAACGACAACCGTCTACAGAAAAGAAAGTGAATTCAATAAAAAGTTATAAAAACCACATTTCTCTGCTTTCGAAACATGGTTACTAACTTGGCAGACGCGGGAGATACTGTAAATACACATTGCACCAATAAATTTTGGATGGAAATAAAAAAGTGCGCTCCTGTGACAACGTTTTATTCATCAAATGCCTTTGGAAGTGAGTTTTATGCAAAACTTGGGAAAACGTCTGCACTCTTCGCTTGGCCATTGTCCAAGTGGATGGACTTGATTGAATGTTACGTTTTTTATAGTTATTACTTTGAATCCTTGGCTTAAGCATTTCGTATTTATTAAACGATTACTTTAAATCATTTTGAATTCAAAGGAATATTTCACACCAATATGCGTCTTTTATCTGAAATCATGATTCAAAACATCTGCCTCTTGAACAACAATTTCATTAAAACAGTCCTTAAGTGAAATTTCTTCATTCGATCATCATTACCTGCCTAGCTTTTTCCCAAATATGTTGGGGCCGGCTTCCAGTCTAACCGGATGCAGCTGAATACTCTTTATTTTACGTGGAGCGACTGCCTATCTCACGTCCACAACTCCGTCCCATTCGATGTGTCTTCAAAACTAATTTTGTTCTTCTTTGTTTCAGGTAATTGAAATAAATTCGTAAGCTTGTCAGCAGTAACCTGGTAGGAAAAGTTAAGTAACCATTACACACAATGTTTTGCATTTGCGTTTTGAGCCAAGCCGACCCAAGTCAGAGGCCCGTGGGCGGCATAAAAACTCTGACACCATAACCAAACGAGAAAGAAGAAGATCAATCATTCAAACTTCAACGACGCGGAATTTGCAAGACAATGCCAATAGTGGATTGAAATTCTACTTGATAAAGGCAGAAACTATCTGCCTTTACTGTCCAACTACTTATTGCTATAAAGAAGATGAGATTATCTATGACACAGGAACTACCGTAAAAGGTGGACTCATCAGCTCGCAAAACCTGTGGGACCACAAATTGAGTAGGCTTAGTACCGTGAGAGTACACAGGTGGTCCTGTTGCACCTACTGTTGTATCGATAGCAGAGATAGCGCTATTATTGCTCTACCCACTCGGCTATATTAATGCCCTTCTATTAATATTCACAGCTGCGATAGGATACATAATAGAGAGAGCGTACTAGAGTTCAAACGCTTTTGGTATAAATAATCTTCTTTGTAGATGTCTACAAAGGGTTAATCAGAGTATCCCACAAATTACCCTTACTTTAAACCGTTATTCTATCATTATGATAAGGCTTGGACATCTTTTTTAAATAAGCATATTTTAACAATTCGTAACGGCCCTAAACGAGTAATCATGGCTACAAGCTTCCCTATTGGATGCAACCTACATCATTTGACGGATTGTGTTCTACAGTATACATATTTAATTTAATTAACTGTTAAAATCGTTTCTTCTATTAGATTTCAAATTAATTGTGATTTTTTTGAGAATTAGGTTTTCAAAGTAATACTTACGTACAGGAAAACTTGTATTTCAGACCGAATTATTTGATGTTCCTCGAATTTGCGGTCATATTGATTGAATACCTGTTAAATGCATACATAGTTATACTAATTACGTATGCATTTTACAGGCTCACAAAGATAATTATTTTGGTTCTTGTCGCTAAGCGGAAACTCGTTAATAATGCATATGATAGATAACACACTTGGCCATGATCTGTGTATTTATAGTAGGTACCTATACATCCTTAATAAAATAATGGTTAAAATTTAATATTTATTGAACTTATAGGTAAAACCAAATACCTATAATCTATTTAGGTATAGCTTTATTGATTTACCTATAACAGCAGGACCACATGACAATGTACAAATACAAATTATATCTACAGGAATATAGTATGTACCTCCCTCTTGTAGAACAATGATTTTAACCTATACAATACAGGTTCAATGTGATTGACTAGCTGAACCACGCAACTTCATCTGCGTCACACGAGAGAAAAAAAGCATACAAAAGGAATACATTTTCCCGTTTTTGCAACAATTTTGATTTATGCTCCGCTCCTATTGGTCGGTAGCGTGATGTTACATAGCCAATAACCTTCGATAAATGGAACATCCACACATAAAAAAAAATCCAACCAATAGTTCCTAAGATTAGCGAGTTCAACCAAAGAAGCAAACTCTTCAGCCTTATAATATTAGTTCAAATAAACCTGAAAATATTAACTTACCTTATAAACTTTAACAATTATTTTTTTCAAGCACTGAATCCTGAAAAGTAGAAGGTTAAAGTATTGCAAATTAATTTCTGGTAAAAATGTAAAATCGACGTTGGCTAGTACGCGGAGCATGCATCGTACTAAATGCATTAGTCGAATTAGTCCACTGAGGCATGGCAAAAAATTCAATTTGCCTTTGCGTTGTGCAACCGAGAAAAAAATGGGGCTAGCCGGTAAAAATTATATCCATTTTTCCGGAGAGCCGGTCCGAGAATAATAGGGGTACGGACGTTTCACAAATCGGATTAATATTCGCCTTATAGGGAAACGTTAATAAGCCTCCAAGATAAGGGGAATTAAAAATATCTGAGGATAACCGTTACTTGAAAAGGTACTTAGACCGATAGATTAATTGAAGTTAGAAAAGTATTATAAAACAATACGTTTGGACAAGTTTACGTATTATATGTTTTGAGAAATGTACAGCTTTGTCTCAATCGGCTTTGTAATGTAGATTATATGGAAATTTTTATTTCGATGACCAATTCAAGTGTATTGAATAACCTTCAAATTTAAGACAATGCCAAAGAACTAACGTGTCAACATTTAGGGCTTACCTACCTGATTCAAGCGGTCCGGTTCGATGTAGTACCTGACCAAGTTTCGTAGTTTCATTCTTCACCGATATTGACGTTTTTTAAGATTTTTAAGAAGCTCAAAGGAAGGCGAGAATTGAAGTAAAAACCGCCATCTGCCCGGTATAAATATTGGTTCTAAAATCATTTTTAACCGACTTCTAAAAAAGGAGGAGGTTCTCAATTCGGATGTTTCTATTTTTTTTTTTTTTTTATGTTTGTTCGGGCATAACTCCGTCGCTTGCCAACCGATTTGGAAAATTCTTTTTTTGTTGGAAAGGGTATTCTTTCCAAATGGTCCCATAGCCACCAAGTCGTGATCTGATGATGGAATCTTGGCGAAATCGAGGAAACTCTTCAGATTTTATATGAAAACGTGTTGCTATTTTGGTATTTTCTACAACAAGTGAAGCATTTGCGTTTGATAAGAACCATTCTACCATCAGATCTGATGATGAAGCCAAGAGTCACGGAACTCTATAATGAGACAATGTACCCTAGTCGTGTTTGGGCTTGTTGCAATTGTAACGGTATGCACTTTCTATGTATCAAGCACATGTGAACCACTAAAAAGTGAAAAATAAAAACTTTTTTGCAAAAAATAAAACCGACTTCAAAAAAAAAACAAAAAAGTGAAAAATAACTTAACTTAGCTTCTGAAGTCGGTGACAAAAAAACTAAAGCAATCAAACAAAGGTCACCGACTTCAGAAGCTAAGTTAAGTTATTTTTCACTTTTTTGATTTTTTTTTTAAGTCGGTTTTATTTTTTTTACGATACAAAGGGACTTCGATACTATGAATTCAATAATATGAATACCAGTCTTACCAAGGGGTATCGTATTACCCAGTACTAACTGGGTTGTGGAGGTCAAGTAGGCAGTCACTCCATGTAAAATATTGGTATTCAGCTGCATCTTGTTAACCTGGAAGCCACGGCCAAGTTAGTTGGGATAAGGCTTAGCAGATAATAATGACAATCTACACTCCGAAAACCGTAAACTATTCAGCTTTCTTTTCGGTATGTAGATTCCTCTATTATTTCTGATACTGACACTCTACGCACCAAAAACCATCGATTTGTCGGCTTTCTCTTTGCTACGTAGAGTCCTTTATTATTTCTGAAGATCGGGTACTTACCTATATTCCTATTTCCTATATTTATTTATCTTAAAATGAATAATAAATACTTAAGGAAGCCTGTGGTTTTCGATGTAATTAGCACAACCAAGACCATGACTTGAGTTAAAGACATAATTAAATAATAATAAATTAATTAATATCGCTGGACATTAACACACAGCGCCATCTAGTGCCACACTAAGCAAGGCTTGTGTCGTGGACACCAGATAGTTGATATACTACTTATATACTTTTTGTTTTTTGTAAATACATACTTATCTATATTATCTTCTATATAAATAAAAATGAATTGTTGTTCGTTAGTCTGATTAAAACTCGAGAACGGCTGGGCCGATTTGGCTCATTTTGGTTTTGAATGATTTGTGGAAGTCTTGGGAAGGTTTAAACGGTAAAAAGTAATAGGTAGGTAGTAGTAGGTAGGTAGTAGTAGGTAGGTAGTAGTAAGTAGGTAGTAGTAGGTAGGTAGTAGTAGGTAGGTAGTAGTAGGTAGGTAGTAGTAGGTAGTAGTAGGTAGGTAGTAGTAGGTAGGTAGTAGTAGGTAGGTAGGTAGTAGGTAGTAGTAGGTAGGTAGTACTTTTGACGCAGACGAAGTTGCGTGGGTCAGCTAGTTATACATATAAACATCCATGACTCGGAAATAAATGTCCATGCTCATCACACAAACATTGCTCCTACCGGGAAGGTACATTTTTAGGGTTCTTGGTCCGAACCAAGAACCCTAAAAATGTACCTTACTACCACTACGCCATTCGGATCGTCAAAAATTATGATACATCTTATTTTGGCAGTAAGTTCCCGTCCCGTGGGATAAATTTGGACCTCGCTGACGAAGCGGTGGTCAAAACAAATTATTCTTATTTCCATAGCGGCAAACATAAATCCAAAACGATGTAAACACACACCAACTTCTTCTCATTTTTTATTTGAGACAATAGTCACACATACGGAAGTGTCTTTAAGGTAAAACAAAAAATGAGCCTTCAAGGATTTTAGTAAACAGGCAAAGGGCTAAAAAACCGGTATATTGATATGGTAAATTAAATTTTGACAGAAAAAACGTACCATTTTGGAAGTACTATGGTTTCAATTAGAGGTTTTGGAGTACCTAATATACGTAAGAAAAATAACGATAAGTCGGGTCAGGGTTAGGTTTATGGTTAAGGTTCGAAATAAATTTATTTTTAGGGTTCCGTAGCCAAATGGCAAAAACGGAACCCTTAGAGATTCATCATGTCTGTCTGTCTGTCTGTCCGTCTGTATGTCACAGCCACTTTTTTTCCGAAACTATAAGAACTATGCTGTTGAAACTTGGTAAGTAGATGTATTCCGTGAACCGCATTAAGATTTTTTACACAAAAATAGAAAAAAAAACAATACATTTTGGGGGTTCCCCATACGTAGAACTGAAACTCATTTTTTTTTTCATCTATCCCATACGTGTGGGTCGTATATGGATAGGTCTTCAAAAATGATATTGAGGTTTCGAGAGTGAGCGAGAGACACTTCCAAAGTGGTAATCGTAAACAGCAATTTACCTTTCTTGCAATCTGCTACGGAACCCTTCATGGGCGAGTCCGACTCGCACTAGGCCGCTTTTTTTTTCATGTTCCTAACCTAACCCACGACCGGGTTAGGATTTTGGGCCAGGTTCGGAATAAACCTAATGATACAGTATGAAATACACTACTAATTCTAATTTTTTTTCGAAATATTGGATCGATGATTTATATTTTCTTTTCAGCATTAGTGTATAGCCGCGCAACGAAAAGCTATAAATTTTGTAAACAAAGAATGTTTACCAAGTTACGTAGTGACAACTCAATCAACTATAACGAATCCCAAATTCAAACAACTCAAATTATCATATGGGTGATACTAAACTAACGAGCAATTTTACTCGGTCGTATAAAGCGCTGTCGTCAAATGTTTTGTGGTACTGGAACGCATTTGACATCATGGAACGTAAACATTTGGGCCACTATTTTGAAGAAGTTCACGCTGACGGACGCTGTTTTTTTTATCCAAAGGTTGCAAACCCGAATGTGTGTTCAAAAAAATTATAGCTTCTCGTAGCGGGGACTATAGTAATAAGTTCAGCTAAGTCATACGACACGCCCTACTAATTATAACATATCAACATGCTTCTAATCTCTGAAAGGTAATAGTCCCTAATAGTACAATCACATTTCAACAGTTATGTTTAAGTCACATGTAATTAGGGTTACCATATCTCAGGCTTTGTCCTGAGATCTCTAGATTTTTACACTCTTCTCAGGATTGCGGCCGAATTTTTCAAATCTCATGAAATCACAGGATTTTTATAATTTTCAATAATATACAACTCATTTCAAAGATCTCCTATAAAAGTTGAACAAACTAAAAATAATCTTCTTGTGGTAATAATTCCACAATTAAAATCAATACTTATTTATCCAAGTAGGTACTTAATCAGTTTTATCATACTAATAGTTACGTGTAGATACCTTTTTAAGTAAGGTTTTTTCTTAAATTATTGATTTAGAAAATGCCTCTCATGTTAAACTCTTCAAATTATATTGAACTAGCTGACCCACGCAACTTCGTCTGCGTCACATAAGAGAGAAAAACGAAAGGAAAAAAAAAGCCCAGTTTTTGCAACATTTTTCGTTACTGCTCCGTTCCTAATCGTCATAGCGTGATGTTATATAGCCTATAGCCTTCCTCGATAAATGGACTATCCAACGCAAACAGAATTTTTCATTTCCACCTGGTAGTTCTTGAGATTAGCGCGTTCAACCAAACAAACAAACAAACTCTTCTGCTTTATAATTAGTATAGATTAAAAGTATAGCTCGAACTGAAGACACCGTTAGTCGGTTTCTATCATTCGACCATTGGCCCATGATAGAAAAACTGTGTTATGGATTATTACGTTTCTTAATTTTTTTACAAGAAATTAATTTTAAATTAAATTATATTAGAAGTCAAGTTATTAACAAAAAGCTATTAAATCAAGATAATCCTTCAATAATATTGGGGAATCAAAAATGAAAGGGGGTTCTTCCTATTTTTATAAGTTTCTACGTTTGCATTTTTGTAATGTATATATTGAAAAATACGCAATATCTCTGGTAATCATGAAATACTTCATCATCATCATCATCAGCCTATAATGTTCCCACAGCTGGGACACGGCCTCCTCTCAATGAGAGGGAATGGGCTATAATCTACCAAGTGGGCCCAGTGCGGATTGGTAGATGTCACATGTCTTCGAATTTTTGGTTCTAGGACATACTTATTGTCTTGAAAATGGTTGGCCACAACGCATGAAGAATTATGTCAAAAAAATACTTATTAAATTGTTAAGGCGGAGATTTCTTGAAAACGGTCCAAAAGGCGGTTTTTAAAAGCAGTGTATCTCTAAAACTGTAAATAATTTCGACAAATAAAAAAAACTTTATATTTTGAAGTCCTTTTTGCATTGTGACTCAAAACATAATTTGACAAACTTTAATGCACCAAAAAAATCTTCAAACATACCTCTTAATTTTCTTTCAAAGCAGTTTAGCCATTAATTGACAATGATAATTATAATTAAAAATATAACATAAAATTTCAAATGCAACTACATCTACTAATGGATTAATTATTATTAAATAGTTCTAGTTTTAAATTGATCGAAAATACTCATTTCGCACTATTCGGCCCGCAGTGACTGAAGTAACAACCACTTTGTAGTGCAAGCTAATTAGAACTTTATTCAAACAGTTTTTCAAACGAAGTTTGAACCACCACAAATAGAGTTGCTTATTTAGCTGATGAAGTACGTTTGATAGAAAAGTTTCAAACTAAAAATCTCAGAAGTTTTCAATGGAAATCAAGCCTTTCCTCCGGACTTTTGATTTTTTCATCTGGTAACCCTACATTTGTAATAGGTTCAAGCCTATTGAATTGCAGTTAATTTCTAAATAATTAGATCAGAGCTAATTGTGGTTTAAATTAGAACCCGATGTCCTTATTAATAGCTAGTGTATGTTTGTATGAGTACACTAGATTACATAGGTCAATGGTTAAATCATCGTTTATAATTCCTAGCGATAACAATATTATCACCACTGGGGAATATACGAACACCAATTATTATTGTACATACTCGTATTATTAATATTTTATTGTGCATCTATTTGTTCGCGTATGTGTCATTTGACCGGGTTTAAAAATAGATACCTTTTTACGACTGTAATAATTGTACTTTTCAAGTACAATTCTATAGTTTTCTGTCGTAGACATAATAATAAAATATGGGTACAATAGCAATTTTTTTGCTAAATGTGTTTTTTTTTTTAATCTGTGAATTGGTATCATAATTTCTAAAATTATGGATGAATAGTCGCATAAGACCGATTTTCGTGTAGCCCTAACTGCTCCGTATAAGTAAGTATCCAGCCTGTAAATAGGTTTTATTATACATATTATTTTATTATAATAAAATTATATAGGCTGGTAAGCAAAACACATTACACACTTGACAAACTGTTGAGTTAGCAAAAATTTAAGTTCATAATCATGAATTTGCTCTCCCGCTGAAACGAAAAGTGTAGAACATACGAGTACTTTGTACTCAGTACGTGGGTTATTTAATAACTGCATTAAAAACCTTCGTTAAAAGTTCAATGACACGTAGTTACCTAGGTCCTAGGTACCTGTATACCCACGAATGCCAACCGCATACATTACCGTCCACATTATGCGGTTGGAGCTATAAAACGGATCCCTTGACGTTCTAAGGATTTTTACAAACGCAACTAAATCTAAAATGGGGTTCTCAACGTGATTCTTTATCACTCCGAGGCGTTTAAATCACATTAGAACGTTACCCCAAGATTTATGATGATGTTCCCACTCTTTTACTTATTTTACACAAGCTTTTGTCCGCAGTTTCACTCGCGTTAATTTAAAATTTGGCAATCAATTCGGATTGTACTCCAACTATAACTACAACATATTACATACTGAAATATAAATATGTGTACAGATATTAAATAAAGTACCTACAGATATTTTTCGCGAGATTTTTAAGGCAGGAAATTTAGTTCCGCATTATACATCATCATCATCTCAGCCGAAAGACGTCCACTGCTGGACATAGGCCTCCCCCAAATGTCGCCACATTGACCGATCCCTTGATCCACTTTTTACATTATGCTTCAATTCTTCGGGTGTTAAATAGGGATTTCGTCACTGGACTCACTTATGTTTTTTTTTTCATTATTATTACTTTATTATCCAAATTTTATTGAAGTTTGTAGCTATCGTACATTGACCTAATCATTGCTAGTTTAACAGAGAATAAAACAATAAAATTTGAATCCCGCTATTTCTTTAAATTTATTGTTTTTTTTTTATTGTTTGTTTCTTTTTTAGGCCTACTAGGTATGGAATTTGAAAATCGAATTTCGAATCGACTTGTTTCTATCTCTCGCTTTTGTTCGTTTCGAAGTGAAAATAACAGAACAAAGCGAATTTGAAATCTTTCGAATTTTGTGAGTAGACCTGCACAGTTTATTTAAAAAAAATGAAAAAGTTACTTTGTCTCACGCTCGCAGCAAAATTGAATATTGCTTACTGTCTTTAAACAACAAAACCTGCTGTTTGAGGTGCCGAGGTTGAAAATTATTTGTTTTTCGGGGTGAAACGTAACCTACTTATGTCCGTTTCTGTACACCTGGCAACGTATATGCAAAATTTTAGGAAAATTGTTTAAGTGGTTTAGCCGTGAAAAGGTAAGAAACAAATAAACTTTTATTTTCGCATTTGTAATATTTTAGTAAGGATGTTTATATCCACAATGCGTTATTTTAATGCGTACATCTCGTAAACTTAACGCAATAAAGTATACATTTACATGATAATTTGGTATAAAACTTGTATTTACATTCGCTTCGCTTGTTTTCCATTGAATGATTGTAGGCTCGTAACGTATAATTTAATAGGAATCATCCCCATTTAAGTTTTATGTCTTCGAAAAATGACATAAATGTCGAAAATTACGTGCGAACATAAAACTGTCATGTGAATAATGTTATTATTGTTTTTTTTTTTCTCACAAATATGTTAGTAGATATTAACGTTATCAATTTGGTTGTTAATTGCTGCGTAATTTTAGTGTTTTCCCCAATAAAATGTAACTCTATTTGACCTTAGCTTTTGAGACTGATAGATATCGATGATTGATTGATCGTGGGTCTTAATTTTTTTTCTTCTACAACGGCGGCGTCGTTGACAGCCCTGCTCAAATAAATTCTGATCGAAGTGATTTTAGTATCTTTACAAGTTGACGTGGCTAGAGATAATGGAGGCCAGTTATCCATCGAGGATACGTTGGTCTGAATGTTAGTAGAATGCTATTCTTTTTTTAAGTTCACACATGTGCTGGAAAGTGATTACTTTTGCGCATGTGTGCTCATTGTCGGATCGTCGGCGTCGACGCCCGCGCAGTACTGAATCCAATGTCACCTCCACAACCTTGCCGCGGCAGGTTAATCTTCAGGTTGATGACCGGTTCTATAGATTAAGTACCTACAATGTATAGGTTACGAACAACGACACGTAAACGAATACATCCGAAACACGTGCCAGGCTGAAAGAGCGGGACAAAAAATCGAAAATGCATAAGATGGAAGATCCGAATAAAAAATCGATATGATACAAAAAAAAATCGATATGGGTTTCAATTTAATTTCATTTTCCTTTTAGGAAGAGACCAAATTGAAGGGACAAACTCGATTTAGGTAATTGTCACCTTCAGAATGTTCGTCTGTTGATCCCTCAAACAATAATTAGTTCCAAACGTGAACGGACGTGATGCAGCTAAATTCTAAAAGAATATCAAGGTGATATGACTTCAGGAGGCAAGTCATCTCCGAACAATTGCCCTAAAAGACTTATCAGAGATTGTTAGGAGTTTTCGTGATGGACGATAAGACTGTTCGACATTATAATCTTAATCAGTTCATTAACCTGTCGTTAGTTTTGATTCAGAGTTGCACTGGGGAGCGTTTGTTATCTGTAGATAGGTATGTACTACCGGCGGACTTACCATCTGGTCTGGTAGAGGATATAGGCAGGGACGTAAGTACTTCTTATTTCGTCAATTACCTTGCGCCATTCACATTTCATACATTTTTGAGGAACATTGAAATGTTAGCTTATTACAATTGGTCTTATTCTAAGAGTACATCATTGGTGACTTAAAATAGTAGATTGGACATTGTTTTACAATTCGTTGGGTATCATTGCCAAGGTTTATATTAGGCAAATCAGGTATAAGTATCCCTGACTCCGAAACTAAGCATAGCCTGTATCTTCAGAGCCAATAACGTAATCGAATCAATGGGAGCAACAAGGGCGTTCGGCACCCAAAGCCCAATTTAATATTATTGCACCAAATTAAGCATTGAGCTGTCTAGTATCATATGGCAAAAACTTATTTTTATTCAGTGATTCTAGATGGTGTGATAGATAATAATTGAGAGGATTTTGCTACGCTGTTACGACCTGCAGTCTGCGAAAGTTTATTCTAATGTAAAAAAATGGCTGAAATTAGTGAAATCAGTGATTTTAGTGCAGATGTTGACCAGACTGATTATGTTCCCCTTATGTTCCCCCAAAAAATAAAGGAAAAAAGAAGTTAAAGAATATAAAGTTATGGAAGAAAACAAGCTCATAGATATTATTTAAACTTTTAAATAATGAAAGCAAATGATTGTTGTGATTTACTTTTAAATAAAGATGATTGTTTAAAGCACCTAAAGCCATTATATATGCCTTCAAAACCTTTTAAAATATGAACGCCCAATTAATTTACGGGTTGGATGCAACAAGGGCGGATAACATGTACTAAAAAAATATGTTATTTTGAAAATTCTAACTATTTGAAAACAATAATAATACTAGAATCTTACAACTTACTAATTGTTACCCTTCATTTTGAAAGTTCTAGGGATTTATCTTAATTCATTTATAATTGATAACATATCAAAAAATGTAACTTCAATTATCTCAAAACTCACTTTTTGGTGTATTGCCCTTGTTGCACCCAATGCTTCCTGTTTGCAAAAGACATGCAGATTGCTGTCAGTACAAAACGTTTTATGTATAAAACTTGGCAATTACATCACTGAAAGACATGCAATTTCATCTAAACAGCTTCCGTGTTTATATTTTGAATCTTTGTGTTTTCAGCATATCCTAGGTTCATCTGAAAACAATTTAATTTCAGGTGAATTTTTCAGTCTAGTTCTTCGATACATTTGTTGACAAATGGTCAGACTCCCACGTCCAAATACAAGGTAGTCCCACGTCCTAATACAAGGTAGGTGTGACGTGGTAATTGACACGTTTTTTCCCCACACTGTATTCTTACCTATATATTCAATGGACCATTCTGTCTTCATCTAATCGCTTTGTTGTACATGATTAATCACACCTATAAATAACTTTCGTACCTTTTCCATAGCGATCTAAGAATGCAAGAAAAACGTTCTACACTATTCATTTACCTTTCCGCGTTTTGTGAATCAACTGAAGACGGGTAACTATGGAAATCGTATCTCGTGTAACCTTCGTTTATTTTAAGATTTTTCTTCTTCTTTCAAATGTTTTTATTGTCAAGGTCTCCTCTCTATGTGCCTGTTTATGTAAGAAATACGAGTAATTTTTGTATAGGTTCGACAGATGATATCAAATGCTCGATATTACGAAGAATTGGTCTTATATTTGTGTAATATGGGTACTTGTAATGTTTGAGGAGGGTCTACGGTGCTACGCAACGGATCTATGTATGCTATGTAGTGTGACACAAAATAAGACATTTCCCTGAATCCACTGTACCACAGATCTGTCGGTTTGTTTTAAAATCCCGCTTCAAAATCTCCGCTAGTTAGTAAACCGCATGACCAGACATTTCTTTTATTGCATTACAATTTGCGAGCTCCTAGTTTTACGCAGAACGTACGCCCAAAGGTTAGACAAGTCAGTCACCTCTGCTATCTTTAGGAAACCGGGTTTTAGAAGTATGACGCTATCAGATTAGTATCAAACATTTAGGGTCGAGTAAGTGCAAGCCAAGCCCATCCATTAGGTATAATCCCTTACTAGTCATTTGCCTTACGTTTCTGTACTAAGTTTGGTGAAGGATTAAAATACTGTAATTATATTTGGAATGCAGTCTTAGCAGATTTTTTGTGCGCATTGTAATTCGTTCAGCAGGGGAGTCAAGGCCGTTTGTTCTCAAGTTTAATTCGGCATTCGGCTCCAATCGGTTGCTATCGGCTACCGTATATTAATTCGACACTATTAATGTATAATTCAACGACTGTTTTATTGCTTTCGGCTGATATTAAATCAAGTTTGCTTGTAATCCAAATGGCAGTTAATGATAGGCTAGTGGGGAACGTAAAAATATAATTATTTAAGATAACTCCCAAGCAATAAAATGTTTTTTTTTAGGAGCTTTGAATGTCCTACTTCTGGGCAAAGGCTTCCTCCATATCCTTTCAGGTACACTTCTTCTATGCCACTTCGAACCAATCGATTTGCTAGGAGATCTAGACACAGCATCACGAAGGATAGTGGTTTTATAAGGCAAAAATTTTTGCCCGATTACATTTTCCAAATAGAGAAACCCCGCAGTAGAAATTTCTTTAAATCCGCGGAGTTAAACAGTAAGTTAATATTTAAACATTGGTCGAAGATGTCCAGTCTTTCCTATAATTCCACACTTATTTCTCACAATAGTCATCACTAAATTATTCACTAACTACCCACCATTTGCTAACCATCAAGGCCCTTACGGATAGTTTTATTGAAATGCTGGTGAACCGGATAATTTCCACAATTAACATGAAGACGTGGTTACGAATGCAAGCTCATGTAACATGCAGCGCAAGCTAGATCGTCCCCCATTTGCATTAGACGTCAATGTCTTAAAGAAATCCAATGGATGTGCTTGCTGTTTTGGGCGAAGAACGTCAGAACCGCAAAATGTCAGAATACATTTTTTTTTTGTGGTAAACATGAGTCTCCACAAAAAAAAGAGAGAGACGTTTCGGGAGAGATAGATAGATAGATAGATAGATAGATAGAATACTCTTTATTATGTACACCATAAAAATTAAAATACAATAGTTTTAAACATTTTACTAGGGGTAACACAATGGGCGGTCTTGTTCTAAGCCTTAATTTTGGCTTTTGAATTAAAATTATCATATTTTCAGTAAATGAAAGTAAAATTGATGACTGAAATGCAATGCCGGCCCTTTTCTACATATAAAATGTACATATCAAAATTCTTTAGTCCATGAGTAAGTAAACGCCTATAACACATGAAGTATATTTTCAACATATATGAGATTGAACGTTATTATCTGGACGCCTTAGTTTTAATTCAACATTTTCCGCGTGCACTACCACATCCGCGAGTGCTCAGTGCTATTTATAACTGCGTGATCGTCGAATAGTGGGTAGCCGATCGCAATGTATGCAAATGGTTGTAACGTTACGGTTTCCTGGATAGGAAAATGTAAGGTTGCATTGTATAAAATAAGAGAAAGATGACAAGAGTAAATAATAGCAAGATGATTTAATAGGTTAAGGAAGCCGAGGTAACGTGGTGATTAGGGTCCAGGACTGAAGCTTGCAGTAGGTAGAAACTGCTCGCCGTAGTGATAGTCTCGCTCGCAGACGTCAATCTTGTGAGAGCTCCAAGGTTGAGGCTCATCCGCTGTCAATGTCCAGGTTCTTAGAAATTGTAGTAAATGCCTTTTCAAGGCCGACAGCGTCGAAGCTCTCCGTAGTAGTGTAGCAGTGTAGTAGCAGCAGCTTTTCAAGGATATAAGAGTTAGACTTTGTGGACTTAGCGATCACATCAAATAGCTCAGAGCTCCGTCAAGCTTCTTCCTCGCTCGAAGACCAAGGATAGACTGACTATTCAGGCTCGGCTTCCTGTCATCATGCAGATATGAACTTTTATAGTGTTCTAGAACATAGAAGAATAGAATGGTTACAAAAGAGGTCTAGCATCAAACGTATACAACCTACAATTACTAGTTACAGGAATAAATTAAAAAGAAAACTAGGCTTGTCATTGTCATTATCTGACATCACAAAAGTAAACAAAGATTTGGAAACACCAAAATGTACAGAAATGCTTTAAATAATACTAATTAAAAGGCGAAAAAGGCATGCTAAGCCTCCGCATAAAAGCTATGAAGTTATTCGGAAAGGACATGTGATAATATTTTGGATTACAGTAGTTAAAAAAGTAAGTACAAAAACACAAACGTTACAATACCCTTCCTGGATAGGAAAACGTAAGGTTGCATTGTGTAAAATAAGATAAAAATGACAAGGGTAAATAGTAGCAAGATGATTTAATATAGACTAAGGAAGCCGAGGTAACGTGGAGGGGTCCAGGCCTGAAGCTCGCAGTAGGCAGGAGCGGCTCGCCGCAGCGTTAGACTCGCTTGCAGACGCCATTCTTGCGAGGGTTCGAAGGTCGAGGCTCACCCGCTGTCAACGTCCAGGTTCTCCGTAGTGGTGTAGCAGCAGCCTTTCAAGGTTTAGGGCTGGATTTTGTGAACTTAGCGATCACATCAAATAGCTCAGAGCTCCGTCAAGCTTCTTCCTCGCTCGAAGACCAAGGATAGACTGACTATTCAGGCTCGGCTTCCTGTCATCATGCAGATATGAACTTTTATAGTGTTCTAGAACATAGAAGAATAGAATGGTTACAAAAGAGGTCTAGCATCAAACGTATACAACCTACAATTACTAGTTACAGGAATAAATTAAAAAGAAAACTAGGCTTGTCATTGTCATTATCTGACATCACAAAAGTAAACAAAGATTTGGAAACACCAAAATGTACAGAAATGCTTTAAATAATACTAATTAAAAGGCGAAAAAGGCATGCTAAGCCTCCGCATAAAAGCTATGAAGTTATTCGGAAAGGACATGTGATAATATTTTGGATTACAGTAGTTAAAAAAGTAAGTACAAAAACACAAACGTTACATGGTCTCGTAGCACAGGTACCGCGGAAATCTTTAAGTGCTGCCGACTATTAACGAATAGGACATACGCCCGGATCTTGAAAAAAAGCGCAGTTTACTACCGCTGCACTTTTATAGCCGCCAACTAAAGATCCTTATCGTGAACTTGTAATAAGAGGTCGTCATTAAATAAAATAGTCCCACAGTCCTCTGACCAAACAGTTTTTTCTCACTATGAAGTGACCCAAATGAACTCAAATAAAACTACTAGAAGTGATTGTTTTTCTAGCTAAACTTACAATGACCAATAAATTCATCCAATTTAAGTTTGCTCACATCAACAGTTTTAACTTTTATATGAGAAAATGACAGTCGAATAAAATCGGGAGTTAACATAAAAATTTACACGGAACAAGTATAAAACCGGGTACGCATATATGCCCGGGTTGAGCACAATAAAAAGAGTTGCCATATTTCGCCAAGTTCCAACTTGTTATGATCAGAAGGTAGAATGCGATCTGCGATGTGAAACGCGCGTTGTGATTGTGTAAACTTTTAAATCGCGCTTCTGTAACGTCGCAGCAAATTCCCGTCAATAAAGCTTAGACAAATATAATAAGTCGAAAGTTTTGTCCGATCGATGAATTGCGTTTCGTTTCACACGAGTGCAATTTGTACAAGTTGTTAAAAACTTGAGATTCTGTGACGATTATTTGTAATTATTTAACGTTGCAGTCCGTCAGAAGCTAATTCCATTTATTGATGTTTGTGATTCCCGACAGCTTGTGTGGTCGAGGCTTTACTTCGCTAAGTACGGATCGCATTTAGCGTTCTCTTTTTAAACTTTACTCAGTTTCTTTTTGCAGTTTGTCGAAAGTTTTCCTTCCTGTAACATTTTACCGTAGAGCAGTTTCCACGGGGGCGATCACATCGAGTTAATAAGTTCCCGTTTCGATGGCTCCTACGTTTTAAACTTTTAGGATATGAGATAACAAGCTAAGAAAGGGAGACGCCGATTTGGCTAAGTCCACTTTAAGATCTCAGTGGATTACGTTGTTGCCTTCGGTGAATTGGAAAATCTTTTCTTTTGGACAAAAGCTTGTTAAAACATTGTTCGCAACTTTTACATTATAATACAAGCACATTCATACTTCAAAATTCACATTCTCTTTTAGGCTTGTAGCTAAACAACACTGAATATGAAAATAATAAAAAGTAATTAACGTTTTAATAATTAGAGCATGGAATGTCCTACATATTTTGGTAAAACAAAATGTGGGAATAGGTACTCAAAAAAGCATCTTTATGGATTTAAAGGCAACCATTCCCTTTAGTAAGTCCCATATCAACCACATCTATCATTAGGCTACAATAGAATCTGCCATTTAATAAAGGTAGATCATCGTCAAACCATCCCCTACAGTCATCTATCTAAACTGTCGCCATTTTGTTATATTGGAAAGTAAGTTGTCGAAATTTCTCGAAGTTTTCGCGGAAAATTCCAACGTACTTCGCCCGAGACGACGGGCGCCGTCGACTGACGACAGCCGAATGAATGAGCAAAGGATCCGAAGATCTACGATTGGAACTCATTGCTCTCTACATTATCCAACATTGTTCGTCCTTTTCTAAAGACGTAGAATAGATAAAGTGAGAGATAGTCGTCTACGCGAGTTTCCTAACGAGTTTGAAGCGTAGTAGTAGTGTTTCAACTTTTCGTGCAGGCTTTGCAGCCGGTATCCATTATAATTAGACCTATTTCAACCTTTATTTGACAAGGTAATTAAATTAGATTAGGCCTTTCTGCTTCGGCATTTCTTTGAATGGAATAAAACCGTTTCCTACATTTTAGTTTACAGTGCAATTTTATCTTAGGTTCTTGGTACCTATGTATGTGGGGTATTTCACTGTATTTTAAATTATCTCTTTTTCGTCTTCGTAAACGAATACAAACATCTTCTCTGTGCATATTTGATTTATTTCATTGAATACAAATGCTTGTAGGAAATGGGAATACATTACTTCGAGGAAAAATCTCCCTTCAATAGTTTTGTTCTCACATTCCCCTTCTTTGCGTTGGCTTGACAACTTAATTTTCATGATTTCTCCATATTTCCATCCAAGCGATTGAATTTGCTTAGCGGTTTTTGTGATACGAAATTTAGTTTCAAATAAAGAAATCGAATTATTACTGCGTCTTTCATTTATGGGTCGAGGGTTTAATATTTAAAAGTATCTATACAAATAGTATCTATTATCAATATAAATAGTATCTAGTATCTACATAGATATGTATCTACAATAGAACTATAGACAAACTTAAGTACCTTATTTATACTGACTTGCGTCGATTGAATAGAACAGTGGACACTTCCCATTATATTCATAACTTATTGATGAAGAAATTTTCCCCAAACATTGTACTATATTGTACTAGTTGAACAGTTGACCTGGCTAGTGAAACCTGGCGCCCGGGAGGCTTTCATATTTTTTCTGTTCCACACCTAAATAATCCTGGAACCTAATAGTTTTCACCTATTACCGCGGCCGGCCGAAATTTATCGCTTTCGACTGTTGATTTATCTGTGAACGGACCGGATTAACTACCGCTAACTTGGCGATAGTTAAGACTGCTATCTCTGGTGTTTCAGGGCGAAAGCTCTTTCCTTTTATCTAAATTGGTCCGCTACCAATAAAGATTCGCCGACGACTGTCGTAAACCATTCTCCCCATACGCTTCATTATGGGGCAAACTTTCAGATATGATGGAAGAATTTTATTGTCCACCGATGTCGCGAGATCTCTATCGGTAATGGGATTTGGTGTCGTGAGTTCTGCTGGCGCGATCGGACACCAGTTTCACCGAGATTTAAAATGTCAAGTTGCGAACTGCAAGACTGTTACATTGTACCTGCGTGCTATTATAGTTTTGTTCGCCAGAGTAACCCTCGTTTTGCATAAAGTTTGTTACGTTACAGGATCCTAGCTTTTGTATTTTTAACTTCAAATATTTCAGCCATCTTACTGTTCTTTGCTCGGTTTCAGCGATTTTATGCATCGTACTAACAATATGAATAAATATTGAAACTAAGTATGACCATTGGTATTTGCAAATGGAATTTGAAATAATAAAATGGATATTTAACTCTTATCATAGGAACGTATTGATTGTTTATGGCTCAAAGATTGCTTTTGTAAGTTGAAATTTGATTAATAAAGAGAAATTATTAAACATAAATTTAATATTTCACAATAAAATTGCCCCTGGCTGGAAACCTTAGGTATAATCAAGGCACACAGGATAGTCCGGTTGAGCAGAAGCCAGCCTTTGTATATGTCACCGTAAAATTGTCAAACACGTTATATACAATATAACGTGTTTTTTCTCGCGATATTGTAATGTCTCGAATTATTGTCAACTGAACATACGGAAGTATCTCTGCCCCCATAATCAGGACTTGGGGCACCCCCCCGTTAGGTTAGTTAGGTTCCTTTAAACCCTGCACTCGGAAATAGGGGCCCCGCGAAACGGGGCTCCGTCGACTACGCTTTTTAGGGGGAATATAAAGTGTTTTAAGGTTATGTTATATTAAACGGTATTTCTCAGGAATGGTGCATTATCTTTTCTTGAGAGTTGTGCCACTAGGCAAGGGGGACCCTCCTTCCCTCCACACCGCGTAAGTTGACTACCATCGCATGCATTTCACGAAAAATAATGCGTTTTGTTGTAAGCAGTATGTTCATTTGACAATAATTCGAGACTTTACAATATCGCTAGAGATATTACAATATAACGTATTTGACAATTTTACGGTGACATATATAAATTACGCGAAATGCAGAAACATTATAATGATTTGTTTTTTAATCAAAAATTTGTAAGAGTACTAGTATAAGTATCAGTTTAGTAAAAACAAATGCATTTAACAAACTTATTTATAAAAGGGTTAGCTGGGGTATTATCATTCCACCCCAATGGAAAATAGATTTGTGTGCCAAAGATGTATAAATCTCGTCCTAATTGAATTTGTCATAAAAATTGAAAGTTTCCCCGACTCCCAGGGCCACATTTCACAAACTAGTTTTAATCCATTCTTCTTTGAGGGGAATTTGTAATTCATTGTGAGTGCTAAGTTTGTTACGACTATTCCAGATACAGAACTTTGCCCTCTGCTCCACCGTGTGTAATCGTTTTAACTGTGCAGGTTTTTCACTTTATTGCTCAGATATAGATTTTTCAGGTTTATGTTATGTGTTTTGTTATATTACATCGTGAAGGAACCAGATAGTTATTGCGAACCTGAGAGATATTTCTTGACAGCATGTAAAACCAAGTCATAAAAACTCTGACACCAGGTTAGGCACTAACCACACGTCAAAGAAAAAATCAAACCGGTTAAGTAAGTGAGATTATTTGTTTCATGATGACATGTAAACGCCTGAACCAATTCCGATGATAAAAATGATTAATGATGTTTATTTTGTAAGTAGGTTTTCAGAAACACTTTTACACTATTACGATGTAATTGTTAGGATCCTCGCAACACTGAAAAAAAAAACAGAACTTCTCGGTTTTTTTTGTTATATTTCAGCAGTATTTTTTTATCTATTTTTTTTTGCCTTAATTGATATTAAAATATCAACATCAGCATTTCAGCTGAAAGACGTCCACTGCTGGACATAGGCCTCCTCCAAGTGTCGCCACATTGACTGTTTCCGTGCGACTTGATATTTAGCAGATATAAATTTATTTCTAGATCAGGCTTACTGATGGCTTACTTTTCCATATTGACGTCAAGACTACCGATACTATATTTGGAGGTCAGACCATTATCAGAGCGTGTTATCACAAATATCACATGCTATGATTGATGGCTTACTTACGATGATTTGATAAACTTAAGACTACTGTATTGTACGAGTATGATGTCTTATAATTTTATAAGAGGTCTTGATATTGACCCTGATATAAAGGGTGTACAACACCTCTTCATGAAGCCGAAAGCCACTTGTTCTCCCCATCATTGCGACCATTTTTTTGTTCTACACCATACCTGGGAACCTTCTAGTTACGGAGATATCGAGGGTCAAAGTTACAACTTTTTGACAAGTTATTTTTTAAATACTTACAAGTTTTTTTTGTAAGATTTAAACTTTTAACACCTCCACGACCCCCGTACTATTCAACCCATCCATCAGCACAATGTTTTAAGTGCGTTACATTGAGTTCTACCACAAAACATGATTTATAACCTCAAAAAAAAAGTTATTTCCCAGAAATATTTTTTGCGTAAAGTTACTTAGTTTGATGTACGGAATGCTTGGTTAACGGCTTTGTGATGAGGTGGTTTACACCCTGTATACAAGGTGTCGCGTTGCTACTTGGTCAAATTCGAGGAGGCATCTCTACGATTCTCGACCCGAATCGATATTTAATGGGTAAGCTTTTTTTCATTCAATTCTGGAAATCGGTAAGTGTAAACCACTGTATTTAAACACGGCCCGTCTGAAACTAGTCCTGTAACCCCGCACATGGCAGAGACATGTCGCGCGATGGGTGAATCTGATTGTTACTTTCGTGTTATTCTAAAATACTGTCAAAAATCAATTTAAAATAGCTGCTTTATTAATTATTGACCGGGTATCGTAATGTATATTGATTATATAAGTATTTTGTGACAAGCTCCTGAATTTTGACTAGGATGCAAAGGGGTTCTAGACCTTATCTTTCTGATGTCAATGTGTAACGTTTATCGACAGTAAGGTGATACGTCTTATTCTTATTTAACTGAATACCGTAGAAATGTAGACCGTCTGGCATCGTTTACCGATGCATTTCATTGTTATGCACCTTCATGTTTTCACTGCCCGATAATGCTCTCGTATTTCGGGGAATTAAGTTCTGTGAGTTACGCATCTAGTTTAAAATATCATGCTAGCGACTTTGCACGGGTGGACATTTATTTTCCTCTAATTAACCCACCTCCCCTTAAATTTCTAGTAAGAAATATTAACGTTAAGTGCTGATAATTTAGCTTTCCATGGGTGAAAAAATGTTGTAAATCAGTTCAATAGTTTCGGTGGTTATTCGGTACAATCAACCAAAAAAATATTTCCTCTTAATAATATTAAGTATTATTAGTATTGTCGGCCCGTCTTAGGAGCCTATTTACTCAGGAATAATGTAGCGTTCTAGTGGCCAAAGAATTTTTTAAATCGGACCAGTATTTTTTGAGTTTGTTCGTTACAAACAGAAGAAAGTTCCGAAGAAAGTATTAAGAGCCCTCTTACAGTCCACTAGCGCCGCCAATCGAAAAAATGTCATAACTCGTAAATAGAATCAAAAATACAAAATATGTTCTATTATTACTGTGGAAAAGGCAATAACGTAATTGTATAACACCTTATCAACACTTGAAATATAGCTGTTTAGCTAAATCGTGCATTCAAAACATAAACGGCCGTTTTTGTTACAAATGCACGATTTAGCTAAACAGCTATATTTCAAGTGGTGACAATGTTTTATAAAATTACGTTATTGCCTTTTCTACAGTAATAATAGACCACATTTTGTATTTTTGATTCTATTTACGAGTTATGACATTTTTTCGATTGGCGGCGCTAGTGGACTGTAAGAGGGCTCTTAAGGCAAGATTTGGTTTTTGAATAAGGTTTTAATACATAAAACATAATAAACCATCACTATAGAGTATCCATTTTGGGCTTTTACACCCCAGTAACTAAAAGAATAGCGGTGCGCCACAATTCACAAACAATATGAAAAGAGAATACAACCTTTTTTCTTCCAATCACCAAGCACGTGTCTATGGCAGCTTGTCAATGACAATATGTCTCCTTTGTATTACAAGGAGAACCGTTGCCGTGGTGTGTCGGTAGATTTACTCACGTGTATTCTATTAAATAGTTTGTATAAACATTATGCATTTGTTATGTACTGTTACTATTATCACAAAATAATAATATGCACACAGAAATATTTCTGTGGAACAATGTAAAGTAACAATTTAATTATTGTTCGGTTCATGTAGACATTTACATTTTAATAGTACTGCCTTGACTGCCCCGTTGACCAAGTGATCGCGCGACTGGGGGCAATGATTTCCTGGCTTCGGTTCCCTAGTCGGGCAACGTGTTATTCGGTTTTGCATCAAGAATTTCCTTAGTAGCAGCCACGGAGTCTGGATTTGTGCCCGATTGATGGCAATAGGCACGACCCCTATTGCATACACAAAATTAAACATATACGTACTGGCAAACCGTGGGTGTACTATTGGGTACACTTCTACATTACCCTTTGGGGATAATAGGCGTGATATTATGATGTAGACTACATGATATACTCACGAACAAAATTTTTAAACACCGATTTCCTTCTGAATCTCCTTAAAAGGTTCAGCTTAAAGTTGCAAATAAAAGCTTTCAACGAAAACATAAACTGAACACCCTATATATATTGCTAGAACCTATAAATAATGTCAGTAACAAAAAAAACTCAGCCCATTAGTAACTCTAGGTCTATTAAACAATTTCAGTTGACAAGAAATAAAATACAAGACTAAAACACTTAAATGCCACACACAAAACTATAAATTAGACTTTACTACAGCAAAGACATACGAACAAAATCAAGAATTTCATAAGCAAATTTAAAGGCACGTCAAAGGATTCTATCGTAAAAAGTTTAGCTATTCCAGAGGTTTACGTATTTCGTCCCAATTACCAGTTGAAAGAGTGCCAGGCCCAATAAATCAGGGGACGTACTCCGACGTACCTTCGTATTCCTGTGACATTGTAACTTGTAACTTTGCTACAGTTTTATACGACAGAACTATGTCAATCTAACTTTTAAGATTATCACTTCCGCATTCGCCTACACGCTACCTTACCTGCTTGTTTATAGGGTTGAAAGTAAGCACGAATCTTCGCTATAAATATTATTTTTTATGATTGCGTACTTAAGGACCACTTCTATCTTGCCATTATCGTACCGAAAGTTTTGATTTGGTAGAATATCTGTTGGAATATATAGTAATATATATTTCTTGGAATTACCCAATTAGTAATACCTATCTCTTATGTTTTACATAACTAAATAGATAAGTAGGAAGAGTGATATGTAATTCATAGCATTGCTCAGTTCAGATCCAAAGTCTGAACATAAATCAAAGAGTCCAGACGTATTCTCGGTGAGTGTGATATCAATTGCATCAAATGTGTGAATGGTCGACAGGGCAGCCCTACCTCTAAGGCAGCTGTCCGGTGTTGCCATGCTACGCTATGAAATCGCTACTACTTTTTACATTTCCATATTAAAGGTACTTTTATTTTACTAGGTTTTTTTTTTGCAAACTTTGGATTCCAGTTTTTTTTTACTTATTCAGATGCAATGATGGACTTGGTGATCTGATCACAAAATCGGGCTCACTTTTTTTTTTCAAATTAAAACAAGATAAGGAAGTTGCTTTGAGATCCCTAACTACTTTTATTTTTTTTTTATTATTGAGGTAGGCACATTCGTAATCAAAGTATAATATATATTCTGTAAGGATAGCACAGTTTTGGTATAAAATTTTCTTAATCTGAAATTTCAGATCCTGGTCCTAATGGACGTTCTTGCCCAATCGCAATATCCTTTTGAGTTACTATGATTGCCAATAAAGATGAAAATGATTTACGTAGCGTAGCGTAGCTGCCTCTGGAAGGTGATCTCAAGCCAGTGGCGTCAGTGTGGCGCGCGTTCCCCCCGCTACCGAAAAAAGTTGCAAGTCGATGGGCGGCGCCGGCGAACATTCAAATTTATCGATTGTCCCGCGCGCCTCATTACAACATTCCTCAAAACTTACCCACTCACCAACTTAGCCCTTTAGCCCCACCACTATAGCCACATTACTTTTTATACCCCCACCGATGAAGGCCGTTTTTTCATCGTCAGTTATTATTGTCTGTTAAACTTTAAGTGCTTGGCGGCTAACTTTCGATGTCTTCGTGATTTACGACGAGCCGTTTCGAAGTGTTTTATCGAGCATAAATGTAAGTTCGCTACTTGTTGAGACTGAAGGTCGAAGCGGGTTATGATCGTAGTATTAGTGGGTCAGTGTTTTATAGGCAGCTTCAATGCGTTGGATGGTCTATTTTCGTTAGCATCATATGGTGTAAATAGCGTCCAATCTCATCACACTATTAAGAAGTCGTCGCATGGAATTCATACGGTGAAAACCGTTCGTAATTTGAAATAGTGTTAAGTGGAGGAACGAAGGCCATATATCTAGTGAAGGAAGGAGCGATGTCGTCGAACAGTAGTTTCGCATCTGCGGGTGTGGGGGGGGGACAGTGAGGTGGGGGGGCAATGATCCATTAATCTGGCAGAAGCCCATGTGGCGCCACCGACGTACCTGGCGACGCGACGCACGGACGCCTACCTAACGACACAGATCGTACATTTTCAACATGTGCAAATATGTATAAAATAAAAATTTATTGAGTGCCACACTCTATAGGGAAATTGACGTTCATGCGATCTGTTTGATGGATTAATCGTGTCGGCTTCAAGTATTGTGTTTTGTATTTTATTGTTGCGGCCGTCAGGTGATCAGTTGATTTGAATATTTCATTACCTATTATCCTTTTTCTGCATTTACTTCAATTTATTTGGGGTCGAATTAATATTTATGACAAATAATTCATTTAAATTGATTAAGTTTTTTTTTTGTTTGAATTTCTGGATAATTACTTTATTTTTTTGTACCTATTTTGTTTTATTTTTGTTACAAATTTGAGATTTATACGAATTTGTATAGGAACAACCGTAAAGACAAATGTTTAATTTTCATAATGTCCATAAAACGCGATTCCTCTGACAAGCCATCAATCCGTCCCTCCCCATAAATATGAAGTCAGTAAAATCGTCAGAGATGACGCATCTACGTTATTACTCCGCTAGGCGTAGTAGCGAGCTCCTAACTACCGCCGAGCTACTTCCACTTTCTCGTGATCCCGGATATCATTCCGGGTAAGGCTTTCCGTCTATTTATTGCTCATACGCAGTACTACCGACTCACATGAATACGAACCATGGCCTCCGTACTAGGTTAATGGCATCATGCCGCTACTACGAAACCTCGTATACCCCTACGCTACAATAAAAATCCTATCAATAACTACACTATTTTTAGATGTCATACTAATATTATTAGATAAATAATGCACAGTTCCTTCAATACAACTGTAGCTCCGGTAAAACGGTATGATAATTGTGGCAATTTACGGAACGCAATTCACTAAGTGGAATATTTTACTTATCCTCCAGGCGTTTCGCAAGGCACGACTACCTACCAGCTTATACATTGAGATGAATTGCGGGCATTCATTACTGTACACGCGTTCTTATTAATGTATATAGGTAGGGAATCGTTCACTGAGCGATGGTATTGTGCTAGTCGGCTTGACGCGATGCGTGTAGACAGCGTTATCTGTCAAGGTGCCCGATTTTCACACAGATAAAATCGACGCGCTAACTTATCGTCCATTCCCCGTGTGAAATACGAGCTCTTTTCTAGTTTGTACGAATTCGTATGTGAGCATGTAGCATGCAGGGTGCATCGAGTTATAGCACACGGAAACAGTGGCGTCGCCGCCATCCATGCACGGCAACTCCGACGCCATATTTCAATCGCGAAATTGACACATAGCCCTGTCGTAACCAAAACTTTCGTGCGAAAACTTCAACCTGGCATATTTACTTAAGGTATTCTTCTCGAAACATACCGATAGCTCTTGACGAGTGAAAACTTTTATTCATATAGATAGGTCATGCTCTAACCGGTAGAAGTTTTCACATAAATTGGCGGTCATTCGACGCGAATATGCTGACTGAGGGGGTAACAAATATGCCAACTTGGGTTGTTATAACAGCGATATGTAAGTTCTGTGATACTTCGCCATTAAGTTTATGGAAACGACGGTCGAGATTACATCACACTTTCTGAAAGCTTTATGTAATTCTTCTTTCTTCGTTATCTCTCACGATAGGTACGAGAATAAAATTTTCCACTTATCCGAGTATTCACATCCGTCTATTAATCAAGAAGACAGATTTTATGGCAGTTGTAGAAATTCATCTTTTGGTTCGAAAAGCGAGTGAAAAATTCGAACGCAATCTGTCAAACTGCTCCCTAATTCTAATTTAATTAGCGGGGAAGTTTTCACGCGTGGGAGGAGACCGAACGACAATGACGCGTTAAAATGATTAATTTTTGTAGAAGCGCCTCTGATAGTAGTATACGTTCCCGAGTGCGCCTTCCGAACGAACGATTAATCTTTCTCTTTGCACCATTGTACTGCGATCCCGGTATTTTTTCTGTCTTACAATACCATTAAGAAACTGCCACGGCTAGTTGGTACTCCGCTGCTCTTCCCACCGCCTCATCGTTAGGCCCATTGAAGGATTGAAAAGGTGTTTGCGTTCGTCTGCGGCAAAATAGGTTTCCCCTTCGGTTTTTAAAACGTTGTCTCGGAATCACTTAGGCTTCGATAGTTATTATACGGCGAGAATGAAATGTTTTAAACTTCCATCGTCATTCGCTAACAATAGATCCGAGGGAAATTTATACAGTCATTCCTTGTTCGTTCAATTGAAAGATTTTATTTAAAAGATTTTTTCTTTGGCGTGTCTGTAAGTTTTTACGAGATTTCTTTTAACGAAATGCGTTATAATGCAGTTATGAATAAATTGGTATATACTTCGTTGTTGTTGTCATAAAATTGCACTGCAAGGCATCTTAGGAGGGGTCAAGAGCATGATGTGCATATGTCGAATTTAGATCTGGGAACTCGCCAACTGTTCCGGATTTGTACGGTCGTCTTGCATAAATTAAATTCGCTTTTTATTTTTAATAAAATGCAATTACACTTCATCGGGTGTACAGTGTACAGTGTTAAAATAAACTTGTAATTAAAATAGTTCGCTCGCCATTGGTTAGACGTGGTCATATTTATTTCATTCTATATCGTTTGTCATGTCACTAAGTTTGACTATGTTAATGATCTTTTAAATTAAAGATATTTTCGGTTTATGCGTCAATGAATACTAATGAAGTATTGTTGAGGTAGACATGCTGTCACCAATTGTATTCCGTACCTACTGTAAATTACTTAAATACTTCATTTAAGTATTCAATTAGGCACTAACCACACGACAAAAAAAGAAGCATTCCAATTTTTTTTATCGATTGACTAATTATATAAAATTAAATATTTATTTATTTATTATAACTTTATGCACATAATGTACAATGGCCGACGTTATGCCTAGGGCAGTTTATACCAGTTTACCTTAGCCTTAGGGTGATGCAGAGACAAAACAGTCGGTGCAATAGTACTGAAAAATCAAAATAAAAAATCAAAGCATTTATTTCAAGTAAGCATTGGCTTATTGGCTTGACTTAAGTGCCTGTAGGACAGGCACTTTTGAATTGTCGAAACAAAGATGAAAATTATATGTAGCTACAGTCCCAGTCATAAGACATAAAAAATGTGAAAGTACTGTAGTTGCCCATTCCCTAGCGTAGATCTCTATGGAGAAAATTTTGAAGAATAAAATGTAACATATACAGGGTGGAAACGGTTAACGTGGCAGTAAGGGGAGCCACCTTAACCGTTGCAGCTACATGAAAATAGTCTTAGGAAACTATCCATAATTTTTCGTAAAATTTTGATCACTATTCACACATTAAAAAAAAGGTGCAGTTAGCAAGAAAATGGCTTATGTTTAACTTACCACCAGATATAGTAACAAATAGCAGACAAAAATAGTAAATGATCACCAAAATGAAACTCGCATTTTAATGTAAAATTATAACCAAAGTTTTAACACTTTGCTATCCTATTTAAGTAAAATGACTCCAAGTAAATCATGAGCAACCCAAAAATAGTAAATGATCACCAAAATTAAACCAACATTTTAAAGTAAAAATATAACCAAAGTTTTTAAATTCTGCTATCCTATTTAAGCAAAATGAGTCCAAATAAATCATTGTTATCCCAAAAGTAGTAAATGATCACCAAAAGTAGTAAATGATCACCAAAATTATACCTGCGTTTTAGGATAAAATTATTATCAAAGTTTTTACATCTTGCTATCCTGTTTAAGTAAACTGACTCCAAAAAAATCAAACCCAAAGATAATGAAAATGTTAATGAAAATCAAATTATTAACCACATTTCAATTTAAAATGACATGCAAAAAATTACATTTCTTGTCCGTTTTATAATCTATACTTATAATAAATCGGTAGAGAGGTCAATTCTGTACATGAAATATATTTACAAAATAACTATCGGGGGGTGATTAGTGATCGATACTGATGCCAAAAATGCAATCAGTAAAATTTTTGTCTGTCTGTCTGTCTGTCTGTATGTTATTTATAGAAAAAAAAACTACTCGACAGATTTTAACGAAACTTGGAACAATTATTCTACATACTCCTGAGCAGGTAATAGTATACTTTTCATCACGCTACCATTAATAGGAGCAGAGCAGTGAAAGGAAATGTTGGGAAAACGGGAGAAGTTACTTGGTTTTTTTAGCTTCCGTCGCGTGTGCAGCCTTAATGGTTAAAGCTACATAGAAATCATGTATAACGGAAATATTCCACATAAAATTATATAAAAAATATCCCAAGACAGCATATGTCTATCTTTTATAGTTGACTCACAATAACACGTGTAACTCCCGATAGCTTAGCAGTTCGGAGAATAAATGTGAATGTAAGTTTGTTTGTTGCGCTTTCACGCGACAACTACTGAACGGATTTGGATGAAATTTTGCACACAGATAGTTTATAACCTGGATTAAAACATAGGATACTTTTTATCCCGGCAGTAAAATTCCATGGGACAATAATCAAACTTCACGCGGGCGAAGCCGCTGGCAGAAGCTAGTTATAAATAATAAATTGCCCTTGGCAAAATATAGAACATTTTGATACAAATGCAGGAAGTTTGTCATTGCGACCGAGGCGGAATCCATCCGAGCCGTAGGTTAGGCCTTTTAAGTTATGGAGCCGAGTTTTGCATTGACTTTGCACGTGTCTCAAACGATATTTATCAATGCTCACTGAAATTAATGAACGGGAGACGATCTGCGACTCGTAGGGGACGATGCGCGTTCGGCCTGATACAATAAATGTAATAACATTATGGTGGGGCGGGGGATAGACTGCGCCTTTTCCTGCACTAGTGTGGAAAATTGTCTTTTGCATGCCTCTAAACAGTGCGATAAGAGTGTGTTTTCGAGGGAGTGTATTGAAAAACACATTGAACAAAGAAAAAAATAAAACTCTTACAATTTTAATCATCCTTTTTTTAATTATATAAACAAACATAAAAAAGTTAACAAAACACACCCAATAGACGCAAGTGCACGCACGTGACTGACTAGGGATCGTGTCCGGGCGAGCGCAGCGCGGCGATTGCGGTGCGGTGGGAGGGGATTGCAAGCCGGAGACAACTTAATATGGCATCATAATACTTTATTTGATAATAAGCCTACATTTTATGGCAATCACAGTGATTTATTTAGGCAAAAATAATACATTAATTTGGTCGTCAAGATTTGGTGATCATTTACTAAATTTGGTGGTCGAATACAATTTAAAGTGAAGTCGTGACTAAAATAGCTGGTACTATTGTATTTTTAGACTTTATTTTTCTGGTGTTAAGTAGATATTTTTGGTTACAAAACTAAGGGTATCAAAGCATTTTATGGTGGTCATTATATTTATCCCCCAAGAAAATTACCATTTTACTCAAAACTTTTTTTTTGATGCCAATCGATCCTGTTTCTAATACTGATCAAAAAGTTCTTGCAGACCACCAACTGTAAAATTTTTTTTAATCTGTGAGTGGGGATAAAAGTTTTACGAAAAATTATGGATAGTTTCCTAAGACTATTTTCATGTAGCTGCAACGGTTAAGGTAGCTCCCCTTACTGCCCGTTTACCGTTTCCGCTCTGTATAACAAATTGTACAAAGTGAGTAAAGATAAAAAAAAAGAAACGTAGACGAAGTCAGTTATTCCAGAGTGCATTCCGTGATTCGCTCGTTGAAATGCATCAGTTATTCCGTGATTATGTCGGGTGAAGTCATTGGACCTAATTATAATTCGATATCGGTGCGGCACGGCCGAGGTCACTCGAGTGATAAGCGTTACTTCTACCCCCGCTACTAACGCTTAAGTGCTATTGAAATAAAAAAAATGTATTACAATACTATAGATCTATTTTAGAATGAAAGAAGAAATAAGTTTTAAATTGCGTTTCGTTTTAATCAGCTTCTGGCTAAAGGAACCCATTATGGTTCGGTAGCAGTATTAATAATAATAAATAAAAAAATAATAAATATCGCTGGACATTAACACACAGCGCCACCTAGTGCCACACTAAGCAAAGCTTGTGTCGTGAACACTAGATAGTTGATATACTACATATATACTTTTTTTTTTGTAAATACATACTTATTATACATATAAACATCCATGACTCGGAAACAAATGTCCATGCTCACCACATAAACATTTGCTCCTACCGGGATTCGAACCCAGGACCCTATTAACGTAAGGCAGCGTCACTACCATTACGCCATTCGAGTCGTCAAATAAAAGCTAAACATAACAATAATCAGCCTTTAATGTTCCCACTGCTGGGACACACACCTCCTCTATACAGGAGGGAATGGGCTATAATCCAACTCGTGGGCCCAGTGCGGGTTAGTAGATGTCGCATGTCTACGATTTGTTTTAGGTTCTATGACGTTTTCCTTCACCGTTTTGAGAGCAGTGGTGATGAAATAAATCTCACAAAATAATAATCTGACTTGTTATTTTTTTTTATTTTAATGGCATAGACTTTAATAAGTATACATAGAAGTTATATGAAAACACATGACCCTCTCTGATTTACGACTAAACAGATAAAGGAAAAATGATCTTGGTATCAAAGTTCGTGATCTATAGGAGTGACCGACAGGTTATCATGAGTATGTGTCTTTTCATAATTATTTAATTAATCATTAGCTCCAATCACATGTTTTCCAATAACTTAGGTCCATGGTCACCAAAAACATATCCCTTAAACAGCTGTTTTTAGATTACCACATCGTTATCTTTTTGGTGAACATGAATCTTAGTGGAAAATTTGTATGTAAGTAATCGCAAAAATTGAGACACGTGTATTTTAAAGTTTTATCATTAAAATCGTCTAGAGTGTCTAGACAGACAGTGGTCATGCTTCTAAGTTTAGAATTAAATGATTGGGACCTCTAAATTCTATTCACAAAAACTCAAACGTCATTCAGTATATACCTATTTTTATTTTATTTGAATTAAGTTAATTACCGATTTTGGTTTAATTTTCAAATTAACCATGTATTGAATGGTCATGCAAGTAGTTTCATTGTTTGCATTGTTAAAGTATTCATTACTAGTTGCTAACTGAAAAATATTTTCTGTTCTTTCTTTTTTTTTATTTTGCCTTTGGTCAACCTTCATGGTACAGTCAACAGCAACAATTTTAATACTTTTCTAAATTCAAACGCATTTTTTTAGTGAATAACGATTGCAAAATTGGGATAAGACCTAGGTATTTTATAGACAGATGGCTTCCGAAATACTATGTAAGTATGTAACAAAATGGCATTCCAGTAGGTTTAAATCACTTTACAAAAGTGAAAAGTGTGTGCGTCTATCTATCAAGGGGGTTTAGGTTTCCGCACTTAGTCCTTGAAATGGACCACTGTGCGTGAGCCATGGTGGCCGATTACTCCAACCAGCCCACCTCCCTCCAGAAGCAGATTAAACTTCCCGGTCTCCTCAGGACATCTGCAAGTGATCCTGGTGTTCCCAGGGTCTCTTCGCGAATCTTGGTAACGCATGTGCACTCCCGGAGCACATGCGCTACCGTCTCCTCCGCCTCCATGCACGCTCTGCACAGGGGACTGTCACTGATACCTAGGGTGTGGAAGTGTTTGTTCAGCGAGAAGTGTGTGCGTCACAAGCAATGAAACATACAACACTTAGCAAAGCTCAGAAGCTATTATTTTCTCTAACTATTTGGATTAACGTAGTGAGTATTTTGGAAGTCATCCCCATACAGATCGTACTATTAAGAAATAGGTCTTATCGCCAAGTAAAAACTGACATATCACGATTTTTTTCTAAGTATTTATACATTTCGTTGGCCGTGAGTGTACATATTAGTGTGTACACTCACGAATGACTCGTGGCTGTATGTGGCTATACTTACCTACGTAGCTATTTAATAGAGTGTCCTCGTGTTCTTTTGTTGGCAACATTTCTGTTGCATACGTCTATTCTGCGTACATCTTACACCTCAGCTCCGTCCAGACATTAATCGGACCATTAAAGTGATTTATACGGAACCCAGATATAAATCCAAGAATCCGCGGACTCGAGCACGCCTGTCGAATTTTTCTTATTATTTGCGTAATGAATGAATGTTGTTACTTATTTGGGAAATCTTATTTATTTTATTAGTAAAAAATATATCAAGAAAACTGACGAATTTTTCGTTTGGATTCTCGTTTTTTCGTTTCGACTCTCGATTTTTCGATTCTCTCGAGTTTATATTTTAAATCATATGTCTTTTATATTTATTACATAATCCTTATGGGATGTGGCATTATTTATGCTTACGTAGTATTACAAATAAATCGATGAACATGCACCAGGACTGAATATATAAAATATCTTTTACAAACCACTGTTTAATATTCTCATCTCGTATTGCAGGTAGATTTATTTATGTTATATACAAATACAAAGGAGATACAAGAACAATGACATTAATTTCATACTCTCAATTTCATGACAAATTATCAAAAGTTAAACAAATTAAAGGTCTATCTCTGACTGATGAAGTAGGTACGCATAAACCTTTGTTTTCTTAATCCGTGACAAGTTTCTTAAGAACGAAAAATCAGCAAGTATAAGTTTTAAATCTGAGTCTGTTTGCTCTACACTCAGACAACTGTGAAAACGTTATTTAAGTAAGGCAATATTCAGATGAGGAAAAATTTTCCTCGAAAACTTAATAAGGAGTTTATTCTGTTGTCAATTCAGGACCAAAGTTTTCGTTCATTAGAGTTCCTTTATTCCGCTTTAACTGTTGATCCGAAGGCGCTTAAATAGAACAATCAGACAGTTCAACTGGAGAATTGTTGTACATCTTTCGGTAAGTTGAAATTTCTCAGGTGAGCACGACAAATGACTCGTAATGACGTATTCAAATCAGGCCGACAGCGGGATCCGACCTCAGAACAATCGAATTACGAAAATTCCAATGTTTTATTAAGTTAAACTTTGCTTCGGCAGCTCTAAGTGAATTTATTCCTACTTAGTTATCGGCTCGGGAAAAGTCATCTTGCTAACGTTTCGGTAAGTTGAATAATTAAATTTGTCAGTGGCGGTTGACACGTCACCGGGTTTCTTCCAAATTTCTTGGGGCCGTCACGTTTGCGGCTCCCCCGGGGCCGACGCCCCTTATTGTGTAATCCCGATTCTCTAATTTGAATTATTTATTATTTGATTTCACACTTCGGGAATATTTTGAACGCTTTATATTTTTTCTTTTGCCATTTCATCAATGCAGACTTTGATTTCTTTGTATCGAATATCGATTTGGACTGTTGTAATTAGGTGGTGGTTTTGTTTCTCCATTTGATGTTTCGATGGAAGGTATTTACCAGTAATATTTTTACTACAATGGTCAATTGATTCAGTTTCATCACTAAACTCTTCGACTTGTAGATGGAACGCGTCTTCTCAGAATACTCTCACCTCCTCCCGTGTTGTACCCAAGAGACTACTGAGAGAATTTAATTAAGTGGATGGACAACTTTCATCTTGATGACATGATTATGGTATTAACGTTCTAAATTCTTCGCAATTAATGTAGCTACAATCTCCTTAAACATTATATTTTGAAAATGTATTGATACAAAATGTTGGTCCTTATACTCACATAAAGACCAATTTATATCCTACTAAGCTAGCTACATTTCTATCTAATAAAAGCTGCATTGTTTCTTAATATTATTTTCCCATATCTAAGAGGTATCTTACCCACGTGCAAGTAGGAACTTTGCTCACCTACATACCAGCAAAGTAAACAGGGATGGGAGGTTAGTAAAACTACGTAGGTACAATGTATATCGTACGCTCGGTAGCTTCCATAATTTCATTCATCTAATAACAGTACTAAATTTTTATATGCGCATACATTCGGTTGTGTGTGACGCATTGTCTGAGGACCGAACGAAGGACATAGGGGAGTTACTATTTTACACTTACATAACTTTCATTGAATATACCTATCTGAAAAGATACGTTAGTAAAAACCTTTGTATACATACAGGTACTGCCGAGTTCACTTTCAACCTTATTACTTAGAGCATAAGGGTGAACACTGGCAGACCGTCAGTGAACTCGGTATTACCTATTTAGGAACTTCTGAGAAAATCAAACGTCTAGTTTTCCAATAAGTACCTACCTAATTAAATAATACTCTATTAAGATGCGTAGGTATCAAAATACTCAACGATTCTAAGAATAAGGCCTATATTTTAGGAATAAATTAAATAAGTAAGTATTTCTAGAACCTTTTTAATAATTGCTTCAATTATTCTGCTACGCACTAACATTGAGTATCTACCGCTTCAATAAATATATTTCCGTATAAAATATCTAAAACAGAGTAGAGTTTTGTAATACATTAAAATACATTTTGAAGGTCCATCGTGTGTGCACCGAGTATGTCAACCTAAGAGAATAATCTCGCTGAATTATTCAACAATCGGTTATACCGTTGCTTCGGTTTTCCACATTTATTCGTACCAACATTTAGCGTTCCTTTGAAAGCGAAAAATAGATTATATTCATTTTAATTTGGTCAAACGATTTACAGAAAATGGGTGGTTAGATGTCTTGCCTGCCTTGCTGCGGGACTGTTCTAAAGAGATACCGCGGCCCTGGAACGTAAAGGGCGAGGACGAATTTAAGTAGGTTGTAACGATAGTGTTAGTTGTGGGTCTTCGAAGACAATAAAATCTCAGAGGACCCACTAGAAGGTCTTGGGAGACACGTCAGTATTCGGAGACCCACCGATGGGTCTGTTTGGTGAGTCCTTGAAGACGAAGCAGAAGGAACATCGATGGTTTTTGATTTCGAATCCGAAAAAATAAAAGATGTCTTTGTTTCAGTTTTACTTCTTCTGTATCGTGTGGTTAGTACCTAACCTGGTGTCAGAGTTTTTATGCCACCATGGGCTTTTTGATTTTAAATGCCGTCAAGAAATATCTCTCCGACATTCCGGTTTCCTCGCGATGTTTTCCTTCACCAAAGCAAGTGATAATTATACAATTCGCATATGAATCCGAAAATAAAAGGTGCGTGGCTTGGGTTCGAACGCGAGACCCATGACTACCTTCAGCTTTTACTGATAGAAATTACTTGAATATAATCTTCAAAGTTCGTTATGTAGCACCGGCGAACCATTCAAAAAGTTATCAGACCAAATCGAATTTATTTTACAACGTTCGTTTCCCGTTGACAACACCGAGACGGGAACAAAGTTAACTATCACGTCGTAACTAATCAGCAGGCTCGTCGATTCACAATGATTGCTCTCAGAAAACAAGCGAAGGCTATAAAGAGCGGAAATCATAAGCCATAGCTCGAAGATTGCGCAACGCTATATAATAGCGGTGGAAATTCGACAAAATTTAAGTCGGTGGAGCATTAAAGGGGACTGTAGACAGCGTAGACGGTTAATTCACCCCATAAGGGTCGCAGTGGCGCCAAAGATCCTGCCGTAGACAAAATTCTAAGTACGATGTCTTGCCCCGGTTGTACGACGTTTGTCGCGATGTTCATTTCAGAAAGTGCTGGAATTGGCACAGTGCGATATATTCCTAATTTGAATCGCATCCAACGTGTTTAATTAAAATTATACGTCGGTCTCTTTTATAATTACAATTTTATTAAATACCGGTTTTTAATACAGATACTTAGTTCTTATTAACGAGCGAGGTAAACAAGAAAGTAAGGGCAGGGTAATAAAAGTGAGAATGTGGGATGTGTGCATTATCGTTTAAACACGGCAATTTACTGTGGTTGCGTGTAATTAAATGTGCATGAATGTGACCTATATTATTAACCCGTTACGTATCTGTAGCAATTATTCACTAGTTCTGAATCACTTGAGGATGGCTTGGGTTAATAAATGTTTTAAATCGAAATAGTTACAACGGATTGCTTCGTTTGCATTAAAATGTGTCGATTTGTCTTTGTCTCCCCAAAACAGGCGATGAATTTTTTTTTCATAAATTTTATAAATATACGAACGACACAGCCTCCACAGATTTATAGTAGTGTATGACAAGATACGACGCTTCGTGTCAGATTATATTCCTCGCATTCTTTGTACAAAGTACCGCGTTCGGTACCCGTTCAATCTTCACTGGAGCGCGGAGAAATACGGCCATATAAACCATAATATAAACCACCCAAAAAAAAACAGGTAAATTACATGAAAACCTACGCACGTGATATCACAGTAGCAGAAAATTCGATTAACTTTGTTGCCTGTCAGCAAACTATATATCTTTACTGCCCATAAATTATATTCCTGAAATTATTATATCGGATACATTAATATTGAGGCCTCTATAAAATAAATATAGTATAGGGGTTTTGCCTATATTAATATAAATAGGTTTGCCATAATAAATAAGACGAAATCCGCGTGAATTGGTACCTATAAAATAATTATCCTTGTTTGATATAAACTATTATGGCGTTACAGGAATAATAGTATTCAAGTTACGTAATCCAAACATTTTGTTAAAGTTAGAGTTACATCTAGAAGTCTAGATCATAAGCGGTAGATATATTGTGTTATTTTATTTATTAAAACGCCATTGTATCAAAAGATTCCAACAAAACTGAATCGGTAAAACCATAACTTATCACGAATTTTCACGTTCCACTCGCTTTTGTAACTCGAAACTTCGCGTTTGGAGCGGGTCGAGATTTTATACATCGGTGACAGGGGGCGCTCGAAGATCAACGCGGGGTTGTCACTTTTATAGCTTACGTAATTCATGGTAAGGGCTCTTGGCGACAAATCCATCAAAGCGTCGACAGGCCATTTGTTGCGTGTGTTTTCACGCTTGATAAATCGCACGAGTTGTCCACATTTACTGGATTTATGTACACGTCCAATTGTTCTACATCACATAAACTTAATTGGGCGTACTTAATAGGAACACGTGCATTTATCATGAAATAATTTATTTTAATATGTACAGTCAACAAAAGACTTAGGTACCTTTGCAATCTCCTTACTACTACAATAAATGTGAAAGGCTATATATAAATCAATCTGTTTGTAATTTCATCCAAATCCGTTCAGTAGTTTTCGCGTGCAAAAATATCAAAATCGAACCTCACAAACTTTCGCATTTATAATAGCGTAAGAAGATTGCCAGCCTGCATACTTTATCTTTTTGGTGAATAAAATAAATAAGTAAATAAATATCGCTGGAAAAAATTACACACAGCGCCATCTAGTGCCACACTAAGCAACGAGGCTTGTGTCGTGGACACCAAGATAGTTGCTATACTACATAGATACTTTTTGTTTGTAAATACAATTTTCTGGAAACAAAACATTGAGGGCACCATGAAATTCATACGACGTAGTTTGAAAGTCGGATCCATCAAAGTTTTCCATAATAAAACGGGACATTGATAGTAGTATGGTATGGCAAGGGAACCAAACATGCTACCTACGTTGCGCAAATAGAAGAAACGGTTTCTTCCATCCATCGTCGCATACATAAAATTGAAGTGATTTACATAGTAGATAGAGGTATCCAGAATTTATGCATTCGAGCTGAAACGTTAAAATGACAGACATTCCTGTTAAACTACCCGTAAAAGTCCGTTAAAAAAAACATCATCTCGCCTCTTATCCCCGAAGGCTTATGCAGAGGTGTATCTAATACACCTACATTTCGCCCGTTATGTTTAAGTCCCATGTAATAGGGGACTAGCCTATTGCAATTAAACGGGTACAAATACAGACTTCGTGGCTGCAACGCCTGCAACGGAGAAATAAAAGAAAGAAAGAAAGAAAAATATTTATTTGACGTCAGTTAATAAAGCACACACAATAATAAATAAAAAGATACAAAACAAAGAGTAGGACATAGTAGAAATGTGCTGTGTGCCTCACGGCTGCGCCAAAAAGGTCCATTTCAGCATTCATGCCAGACAGGTGATGAAGCTGTCTGACGCTGGTCTTCCAATGAATCTTGACAGGGTACGTTACAGAATAAACGGTTTCAAACAATATATAAACAAATGGTTAATAAGAATAAAATAGATAACGAGTAAATCGATTGAATGTGTATTTACGAGTAAGGTAGAGAATAAATATATATATAATAAATAGGCATAACGACAGAATAAAAAAATACAAATCTATTTAGTTCGTCAGTTGGGCTATAGGAAAATAATGGACACGTATTTTTTTGTTTTTGTAAATCATTGAATATTGTCAAAGATGAAACGCATCCAAATTCGGTAGAGGGGGCTCGTGATGTCAGAATTAGCCAAAAATTATACCTAGGTGTGACGTATTGAGATTATTAAAAGCGTCGTATCTTCGTCAATTTTGATTTACGTAATAAAAAAAACGGGTCAAATGTTTTTTTTTATAATCTACCTTCTTACCTTCTTAGATTTTTTTGTCGTCTACCCTATTCCTGGGAGAAACCTAACATCAATTTGTCCGACCCGGGAATGAGACTCTAGACCTCTGCTCAGCAGTCCCGATTGCGACCACTACACCAACGAGGCAGTAAGCCGTTAAAACTTTTATGCAAAAGTGACGTTGTAGTTTTTGGTTTCAAGAATTATGAACATTATGTGGAGTAGATTGTATTTACCATAAGTGGCACTTCTCACAGGTCCCGCAGATATTATTTATGGACTGTTTTATAGCTAAACTTCATTCGTTGCTGCGGTCGCTTTTATTCCTTCGACGGGAAAAAGTTGCGGGATTTTATTACCGGTGTGAGATAGGACACGTTATTGCACTAACTTTATACGGTAGCGGGAATTAAAATAGTTCTTTTTTGTGGTCAACTGTTACCACGCCCGGTTGTCGCGGGATGTTCGAATTTACTACTTTTATTGTAGTGCCACTCTTTAGCACAAACCTTTAGGAATGTGAGATAGAATTAATGTAAAAATAATACAACTTTTGACTGCAAATGATTATCTTATAAGTATCAAAATATTTGCGGAAAATCGCAATTAGATCACCAGATCTAATGACACCAAGTTTGTTCTATAGTGATTAATATACAGGTTTAAATTGCAATTATGTACTTAATACTTCCAAATCAGCCTGTTTTACAGGCAATTAACTAGCTACAGGATAAAACTGTATCTATCATTGGGTTACATATGAACATTGGTCCTACTTTTTTATGAGGGGCTTCCTTTTGACTGTAACTCCACTAACTACTAATTCCCAGTATATCTGACAATGTTGGTGTATAACTTACGTTCCTTTCCTTCTTTCCAGAATTCAATCAGACATAACCTGTCACTACACAACCGGTTCATGCGGGTGCAGAACGAGGGTACAGGCAAATCGTCGTGGTGGATGATCAACCCTGACGCGAAGCCCGGGAAGTCAGTCAGACGGCGGGCAGCTTCCATGGAGACGTCAAAGTTCGAAAAGCGGAGAGGCAGGGTAAAGAAGAAGGTATGATTACCTTCGTTTAAAGCTTGGGATTTCCAAGTTAGTGCTGGCCGCCATATTGGAAACCAGCTATGATACTGACGTCATGATATTGAAAAAATGATTCCTGTAAAGACGGTACCACTGACTCAGGAAACCCAAGCTTTAAAGTAGTGACATGCCAAAGCTAATTAATTAAAAGAAACAGCTCTTTAGTTTAAGCGTAGATTTTGTAGTGAGAAATAAAAAAGTAGTAGTTCCATAATTATGAAGTTATAGCATTTATTATCATAGAGCAACTTTTTTCTTTTAAAGGCTGAAATATTAAGAAACGGTGCTACAGCAGACGCAACTCCCAGCCCTAGTAGCTCAGTATCAGAAAGTCTGGACATGTTTCCAGAAGACTCACCGATGCACAGGTAACTATATAACCTTTTATCTTACAATTTTATCTTAGCGAAATGTTCGCAGCTTAAAATAGAACTTTAGTCGATTATTTAGAAATGTAGTACAAAGTGATACAGGTAGATTAAAGTAGAGGGAAGTCCAAGAATAGTGGCACCAAGCCAATAATGGTTACGTTCTCGGACGCTGTTTCACGATACTAATTTGACTTTAAAGGCACTATAATTTTACTATACGGGTAATGCAGAAGCGAGTTCTGCCAGAACCACAAATACAATACATTATTACTAAATAAAGTTACCTCCTTGGGAATATTGAAATTTTATGAGTACTAGAAACAAAGTAAGCCACGCATGATACGCTTACTCTATAATAAAACCATCGACATAAAGCTGCGTTGACCAGACTAATAAAATTGAGTTATTGCAACTCTGCTACTTTATGATAAAAGGTTTTAAATCATTCATAACCATTAGATGATGAGTTATGGGGATGCTGAATCTCGTCATTTCGCCGATATTTAACATTTTTATAGGCGATTTATTTTATCTGGATTACGAGCGTCATTGACATATATTTTCAATGGTTCGGTGGCTGCTGAAGGGCCGGCCTATAACCCGTATCTTATCCCACATTTTGTCACTATTTGTAGTAATAAAGATATTTCTGTGATGACCGCTGAACCCGTTATAGTGATCGCTTCATTTAGCATACAAATTTATATGTTAGTGACGACATAGACGTTAGATTTGCATGCTCCCATTACACTTGTTTGAAATTGTATTGAGTCCGAACTAGCTTTAAGGTTTCTTTCTGCTAACCATTATGATTTTTGCGTCTCAACTGTCGATGAGGGAATTGTGTTAGTGTAAACGACTTCCACATCTATTTACTTCACATCATGATTCTTCTTCCAGTCAAGTCAGATTACACAATTCACATCGCCAGTCGAGATATGTTTCGTTATTTTGATTGCTTCTTCGCTTGCGCGTAGCAGTTTCCAGTTGTCGCCGGACTTCCGTCCGAGGGTGTCGTCCAACGCGTCATCGTGTGGCCGCTTGTCTCCGATCCCATCAATGATCACCACAGAACCTGACTGGGGCCCAGAGTACACTGACTACACGTCCGCAGCCGATTACTCTCAAACGGACTTCGGACAAGACGAACTCGCTGGCAATCTCGCCGATTCCATGAAACTGGCCGGAACCGATCCATTCCTCAACACGTAAGCATTTTGTAGTAAGCTTAGCGTCGATGTTGGAATTTTGGTTAGAGTCCAAAAGTTCGACCTCGACCACTAAAACAGTTATTGTCGTAAACGCCTTGCCCTAGAGTACGCTTTGCTTTATTTAGAACTCCTTAGATTCAGTTTATTTTACGACAAAGCAGGCTGGATATGTGTACATTTTCGGAAGCCTTTGGAATCCTAAGGAAAGATTTCATCAATGAACACTTTATGATATCCAATAAAACTGTTTGATACCTCATGAGGCGTAACTTCAAGCTTCCAGAACATGGTTCCTCATGATTGTCTTCACCAGGTACGTTCCAACGACATCATCGTCGTCATCGGGGGGCAGCTACCGGTATAGTCCGTACGCGGGGTGCCCGCGCCACCCGCACGGGGGCTGCGCGTGCTCCTCCCTGTACGCGCACCCGGCGCACCCCGTACATCCGACGCACCCACATCACTCACACGACCACTTCGTCAGACCACCCCCACCTGGAGATTCTGCTGATATTATGCAAACAGGTATGTGTTACGTCTCTCATTTCCATAACGTCATGCCTGAAACCCTTGTGGGGTTTCGGCAGAAGTGTGCCAAATAGTACTCACACCCACTTTTCGCCAGATATCGTAAAGTTCCTTGTAATAAGGGGCAAGCTTATTGCCGGCAACCGTGCTCAGACTCCGTGTATGCTACCGAAAATTTTCTGATGAAAAACTCAATAACACTTGGGTCTTTGCCCGAGCTGGGGAGCCCAGACCTCATTCTCAGCAGTCATGCTTGCGAACACTATAGACCATTTCGCTCATTAACATTGCAAAGAAACTCCTGGAATTGTGTGACTATTGAAGGCACAGGTTTATATAAAAACGGTATTTTCTACAAATGTCCTCAGAATTTCCTTTGAGGATATTTAAAAAGGAAACACCGTTATTATCTTTTCTCCGGACGTTAATCTTTCTTCAACTCCGTGTCGAGAGGAAAACTATTTGTGAAATCAAATAGGTAACTACAAGACAGTTCTTGGAAAACGTCCTTTCTATTAATACAACCGTTCGATGAAAAAAATATTTAATATGGAGTCTAAAAGACGAGTATTCGTCATACCTATTTATCACTGATTATTTATAGTTCTACATTCATAAATTCTGACTTTTTCCTTCACTTGACGACAGTATTTCTTTTATTGGCTCAAAACTTCACCACTTCAACAGCGCCGTTGGTGGCAGCACATTTTTAGCTGCATGTTTTGGGCCATCAATTTTTAACCGCCATGTACGGTTGAAAATCTAAGAATGTATTTTCTTGTATAGAAAACAATCAGACGCAAATGGTGACAACATCAGACGCAGCCCTGATGAATGGCGGGATGATGGTGCAAACGGGAGCGATGGGGCCCACAACGGTCATGGGGCAGATCATGGGGGCGCTGAACACGGGGCTTGCGGAGGACCTTAACATTGAGGCGCTCGAGCACGGCTTCGACTGTAATGTTGATGAGGTAAGCGAAGACCTTTACTAGATACTTTCTCATTAAATACTAAATTAATAGAACACTTGATCAAAGCTTACTTAATGAGATTTTTCTGATTACTTCGAAAACATTTTAATATTAAATCATGTTAGTTTATGCTTCGAATATCTGATTACAAGCAACAAGAACTAGAATACCCGAAAACATCGGTCTATAGTGAAACTATAAATCTATGTTGTTCACGGACTTATTTAACATTTGAAGTATTTCTCTGACCAGGTGATAAAGCACGAGCTAAGTATGGAGGGCACGCTAGACTTCAACTTCCCGCAGCAGCACAGCGCGATGGCGGCGGAGGCCGAGAGCCAGTTCGCTGCGCCAGCGCCGCCGGTCCCGACCACGCTCTCGGGGGGCAACGGGCCCCGAACCCCCTACTCCGTCGCCCCCTCCTGGGTCCACTGAGACACAACCCGAATCTTCGGACCCTCGGACCAGTTACCTACTTACAAGTTCACGATGTGACGCGACCTTTCCTCTTTTGTTACTTTCGCATTGTAGTCGATATTTTTTTGTTCTTTTATCATGTTAACTAATGTTAGAGTTTTATTTAGTGTTAAGTGGACGGTTACCGATCGTTGTTGCAGTCAATTGTGTTAGTGTAGGCTTTAGTGCTAAGCTAGGTGGAAGCTTGTGATATAGATAGGGTATCGTAATCCGGATTCTGGATCCTGGAGGGGGCGGGCGTTGTGCACCGCTCTTGAATAGACGTGACAGGTAATCTATTTGTCTATATGTTATCTAATATGTAATAATTAGGGTTTAAACGAAACCTCCACTAAAAAAACAGGGAAACAAATGCCTTTCTTCTTCCTTATTCGTACTTTTACACCCATTATTAAAAGTACACTAGATAAGTGTTTCCAGTATTTCAGTTTCAATAAGTTTCTTTGAGATGTTTATTTCAGGATTTTATACATTTTACAGCTATACTAATAAAATGTAAAGTTATGATGATGGCAACATTAAATTGAATAGCAAAGTACGAATAGCATGTGATATAATGTTCATAAATAATCAAATGGGTTTTTCTCTCAACTGCGTGATCAAGACTTTCAACCATTCTAAAAATATGAACACGTGGAAAGAGAAAAAGAAAATTAGAAAACGTTTAACGGTACGGCGGTAATAAATCCGGAATATCAACGATAATAATCTACTGAAAGTTGTGCAGCGAGTGGCTGTTGAGTTCCTTGCCTCGGCCAACGGAACTTACGTATAAATACAACTGAATAAACCTTTTCTTTACTGCCTTTTGGTACGTAATAATCGTTTAGAGGATTGAAATTACGGATGTTGTTTTGGAAAAATAGGGTGATTGACTTACTCTTTCTATGACACAGTGAGGAGACCCAAGGACCCTTGATTGTACTGTCTAGTAGTGAGAATAAGTGTGCGATATATTGTAGCGAATATTTTTCTTTTATTCAACATTGTTCATATATTTTTATAACAAGTCGTGGGCCTCTATGCCAGAGACATAAAGAGAGAGTACCACTAGCATGCCAACTTTTTGTCTATTCATAAGACAAATACAATGAAGAAAAAACAGAGCGTAAATGAATTTTCCCTTTTTACGATTGTACCTAAAAACAGAACCACAAAATATGTAGTTTTCCACGCGCGACCCCCAAAATCTGCAGTAAAGAACGAATTTCTTGTCACATTCATATTTACGACATTAGGTATTACAAAAGATAAGTACGTCACTCATGTTTACGTATCTTTGTACGTGGATTATGAGACGTGATGCCTTCTTTATTTATGTAAGAACCAAAAGAAAAAGTCTTAGGTGTGCGGCCATATCATTTGTTTGCAAATTATATTGGCCTATGAATAATTTGTTACCACTATAAACGACTGAACGTTGTGGTTGATTTTTTTTCAAACATTTGACGTGCCCGCTATTATATTAGTATTATCTTATTAAAATGTTTTATTGCGACGCTAATGTCGACAAGCCACATAAAACCAAAAAATGAGGTCTAATGAGCTCGATAAAAATGATTTAAAGAACATTGAAGTACATTTGAGCCTCAAAAATCATAATAACTAATCGTATGTGTTATTCTACTCCATAACAATTTAAACAGCAATCAAAACAAAACACCGAACTAACGGTGTTTATTAAATAATATGAATAATAATTATAATTAGAGTCCTATTGAGTATGGTTTGCCAGCGTTCAAGATTCAATTTCACCATTGAGCGATCCTATTTGTTGCGCTAATGAGGGAGACCGGAGCTACCGGCACTCGTAATTAATCATATCATTTTAGCGTAAACGGTGCCCGTCGCGCCGCGTCGAGCGATCGCCTCCGAATAATGGAATATCACGAAAAAATCTCCAGAACACGACGCTGGATTAAACCCGCTTCGGTAATGACTTGTTTTTTAGGGTTACAAAAGAATGAATACGTCCTCCGCAGACGGTGAGCTTGCGGTGGAAAATATCTTGTTAATTTTTTAATACTTGGACACGACGGAAAGTTAATGGGGGGTAAACTCCGGATCGAGAAACTCGATTTTAAAAAGTACCGAAACGTGATTTAACTTTTCATTTGGCACGCAATTACGTAATGGGAGTAATATTTTACAGACTGCTCTATAAATCGGCGCGTGAGATATTTTTATTATTATTTCATAATACAATTGTAAGAACAAATGCACACTTCGTTAATTTTGTGTTCCATTCTCCTGACGGGTGGTGTCCGTGTGCCAAGACATCGGTCAACACTCGACGATTTTATTAACGAGCTGATTTTCATAAAGTGTCTCGGAGTCGGGGAGACATCGTTTAAATTTCTGAACTCATCCGGTATTCCGTTCGGCTAGCTGCGTAATTAGGTACGGGCCCACCTTTACACACGATTTCCCGGCACTTGTTAAAAGTTTTCAATTGCGTTAGGAGGGGTCCTTACACGGAATTTATTCATTATATTCTCCTCCCGCCCTTCTACTTAATAAAAATCTCCTTTGCTCTTTTATACCAACCTCGGTGTTGCCTTATAGGTAAGTACTTTAAATATTTGCCGCATGGCCTCTCTGATGAGTGATGAATTATACATTTATTTCAGAATTTTTATTACAGTATTAAGATTTTCATTTCCATAACTGACTTGACAGTTGTGACAATTGTTCATTATTACAACGAGTCCCTATTAACTGATGTTAACTGCAAAAGTTACATGCGTTTGTGTTGAACTTTACTCTTGTTACAAATCATAATCTTTAAGTAGTTTTATTATTACACAAATAGATAATAGAGTAATTTTTCTGAAAAACCAGAAGTGTCCAACAAACAGTTGCTTTTTTTAATACTTATTGTATGCTTGCATGCTGTGGCAGGCTATCAAACTTATTTTAATGTAATGGTAAGATGCCAGTTATATACGAAAGTACTAAAACCACAAAACTCCAACATTACTTTCCAAAGGCACACTAAAAGTTTACGATCCATCAAAATGTTAGTGTAGTTCTAAAAGCTATATTATTTAAAATACGCAAAGCTCGCTACATCGAATCTCAATTTACGAAAAGAAAAAAAAATGCTATCAATTCAAAAAGTTGCGGCCAATTTTGGCGTTCAATATAAATCTGAAGGATGAACGTCGCATATCCAATAAGTTGGTAGCTCTTTATTGTTTGACAGCTTGGTGGCGAGTTTGATCAGTTATTTAAATGAGTGCCAACATAGTTAGGGATGTCAATTTTCTTGAGATTTACGTGACTTTTACTCACCCTCTACTTGGCAGCGTAAATATTCTGTGATGCTTATTAAACGCGCACTGCGAATTTACATTAACTTTCTTGATTTTATTTTAAAGGAAGTTTCTACTGCTGCTTACCATTGTTTTTATTTAGCCTGTACTTTCCCAGTGCTAGACAAAGGCCTGTTACCTACCTATTGAATGATCAAAAATATTTGAAGAAGAATATCATTGAACGCACATATCCATAATGGGTCTATAATTTGACAGTAAGCCATTTTCAACTTCGTGAAAAACCAACTCCGTAACGCCTATGTTGGCAAAAAGGAATACTGAAATACACTGGGAAGGTTTTAATCAATCTCTTCTGTCTGCACTTTTTCTAATTAAGGCCATCAAGAACTGACTCCTAGGCTTCTTTAGGCTTATCCCAATGTATTTGTGGTGGGCGCAGCATGTTGTTCCATAATTGTCTATTACTGGTCATCGCACCAGACACCTCATTTCTTACCATTCATCATTTCTATGGTCTTCTTTTACTCTTATACCCCTTCACATTCGTACTCAAAACTTTCCTTACGACATTTTCATCATTCCTCAAAATCAAAATCAAAATCAAAATCAAAATATTTTATTTCACATAGGCCTGGATGGGCACTTATAAAACGTCGAAAAAGGTGCACGGTTCGCGTTGGTCGATTCCATGGAGAAGAACCGGCAAGAAACTCCATGGTTACTCTTTTCAAATCATTTGGTATTACAATATTATTGTTTCATTACAGCATTAGTACTAAAGTATGGGGGGACAGCGTAGGCCCGACAATAGGTCGTTGCTTGCTATACAAAAAATGTAAAACAAAAAAAATATTTAACAAAAGTTAAACAGCATCCGGGAATCTAAAAGGCCTTCAATGTTCACTCATTCACAAATAATAGGTAATAAAGCATCTATACAAAGGTAAGTAAATAAAAAAATAAAAAGAATATTTAATTAAAGAACTAAATTAAACAAGTGACACAAATATTGTCATCAGTGCTGTAACTATTCTGAGCAAAATACGAGAAAAAATGATTTGAAAACTACTGTAATAATCTGAATCAAAAGAAAAAGAATAATGAGATTGAGAATAGTTAGAGACATCCACAAATCTGTGCCGTTTATGAGCTACCAGGGAAGCCGCATGCGCAGAAGGAATCATAGCCAAACTTCTTTGTCTCCACAACCATACCCATACGAAGGTAATCGGTTTGCGATTTCCACAGAACTTTTCGTCACCGGCGCCACTTTCAGTCTACTAGACTTTTAATATCCCCAAAAACTTAAACATTCTTCAAAAATACAAGAAAAAAACTGTTCAAGGGTGTGTACAGTAATTTCACCAAGCTCCTTTAGCATTCATCGCTGATGTCGACCGTCTAAATTGGATTACGTGTTAACTGTCGACAGAAGCACGCCCTTGGCTAACGATTTTATGATTTTATTGCGGAACCCCAAATGCGTTGAGATTATGACGATACAAATTAGGACGAGAGGAACATTTTGATGGTTTTATCTGGTAAAAGTTTGAGGCCGTTTGATATTAGTTTGGGTATTTTATTATGGTGTCTTATTGGAGTGGCATTGTGACTAACGGTTTGGGGGTCATGGCGTTTTTTGAGTTTTGAATGGAATGGGGAAACTTGAAGTGTGTTATAAAACTGATTTTATAAGCATCTTCCGAATGGTGCCTTTATCTTTCATAAGGGCCAGTTTCACCGGTTCCGGATAAAGTGTCGGTTAGTTATCTGATAGTTAATACTATCTACCACTTATAACTAATACTTTATCTACCAGATATCGCTATCCGACACCTGTGAAACCAAAAGTGTTAGTTTATCTGGCAGATAAGTTCCTAATAGGCTAACCGACACTTTATCCGCAACCGGTGAAACTGGCCCTAAGACTTATTGATGAAGATGAAATAAAGTTACACCCATAAAACTAGAAGACTATATCTATTCGTGACCGTTGGGTTTCCAGATTCTTCGTTAAGAACCGGGAATTTCAACAGGTTACTATAGCTTTATCTCAACTATAGTAGCATTGGTATCTATACAGTTATTTAATAGGTTATGATACGGCCTATACAGTAAGTTTGCTGATTTTAAACCTCTTCCAGCTAAGTTAAACACGAAAGAGGTTTACGCCTTCTTAATTATAGTCTCGTAACTTCAAACCGTTCACACTAAACAACTTTCTCTGAAGAAAAATCAGTGAAACAACTGGGGAGCTTCAATACAGATTGCCAATAAGTCTCTATCATATCCAACCATATATGGCCCACTGAGCTAATCCCAACAACTTCAAGACCTTTCAGAAATTTCATAACACGTGGCTGATGGGCGTTGGGCGTCTCCGCCCCGCCTTCATGCAACAAGTGACTCGGCCCCCGCACCCCGCACCCTTCCTCAGAAGCCAACGGGGCCGTCGCAAAGACAATCCCATTTTTTTATTCCCATCCCATTGAGTACAATACTTTCGCAGTAAAAGTAATTGCTAGCAATCCAGCCGTACTTTCACCATGAAAATTGACTTTTCATTTCGGTTTCCATTTTGTAGTATCTTATTGCTGTCTTTTGTTTTTTTTATGGGTAGCAATGAGGTCGTGCAGTTGATTGTTTTAGAGGACCTAGGTCAATGTGTTATTGCCTTCAGAGCATTGCAAAAGACTTATTGCATGACTGGGCCTATTAGATGTTGCCTGATTCAAGTTACGATTTAGGGCAAAACAGATGGAATTGACTGTAATCGACTGTAATTCCCGAAGGATTAAGCAGTGGTTTAGCTAATAGTACACCCACATGTCATCAGTTATGTTGTATTTACTGGCATTATTTTACACTAGCAACCCGCCCCGGCTGCATGGGTGCAATTTAGTATATTAAAAAAACCTTCCTCTTGAACGAAGCTCTTAAATCACTCTATCCATTGCTGAAAACTGCATTAAAATTCGTTGCGTAGTTTAAAAGATGTAAGCGTACAGACAACTTGAGCGACTTTTTTTACTTTTTATATATAAATAATGATATTCGTGCCAAAATTTAACTTTTGCTCCTCTCAAAGGTTGAAAATGAAACTTTTCTCTTTATAATTAAGAATTCCAACAAAATAATAATGAAACCAGTTGAACAATATAATCTCACAATATATTTGAAACGCTACAAATTCAACACACACATGCTCCAAACCCCGATTCATTCTTCAACTATAACATACCTACAGCGCTAAAGCAGCTATTTAAAAAATACTCAGCATCTAACAAATGGGCTTTAGGAATCGCAAAGGAAGTGTGCCCTAAATAACACAAGAGTTAAGAGGTCGCTGGTCCCCTAGTATGAATAAATTTGCGCCAAACACCGCCCCGCCTCACCGGATTCTCTCGATAACCGACAACGCCTATGCTTTATAACCCGTGACATCCGAAACTCGATTTATTATCACACTGTCATGCTGGCAGAAAAAATCGGAAAAGTTTCGCAAAAGATAGTGCGTCGAACATATCGCTCGGATCTTTTAAATCGCTCCCGTATATGAATTAGCTATAATTTTCTTACAAATTTCTTTGGTACAAAAGCCTTTTTGAAGAACACCAATTGAATCGTAAAGTAAATATAGACTGAGCATCTAAATTATCTTCTACGAAAATCGTAGACGTTCGTAGACCCTGCTACGTCAAGTAGGCGCATCTTTCAAATTCGCAAATCAGTCCCGTGTGCGGATTAGCTACGAGCTACGGCATAGCACAATAGTTGTAGCAAAAACTATTCTGCAATATGCACTGGTTACTTATAAGGTTCAAAGTCCAATAATCTCTATCAGTTCCATGAAAAGTAGCGATAGTGCGACCTAATATTATAAGATGAAACTAATTATTGGTCCATAAAATATAATTACGTAACATACGAGTAATTATATCCGGGGGAGTTCCCTGTATAGTTCGCATGAAATTACCTAGACAGGCGATGACAATCATTCACTGTGACATGGCATTTTATATAATACACTCGTGCAATCTACATCATCTAACCATTTATCACGTAGTTCACTTTAAGTAGGTACAGCATAATACATTTGTATGTATTTTGTACTTTGGCCTTTCTAGAGAATATGGATAGTTGTTCTGAAAACACTTCAAATAATTAAATCTAAATGAATTGGTATATGAGACATCTGACAAACACATTTTGAAATTTAAAATTGTCAACTGCAAGAGCTACTTCAATTTTTTTTAAACTCAACAAGAATTAAGTCCTGTGGATCTGAAAAAACTGGCCAAATTTTCCTCTAACTCTACACGGTCTTCAGACGATTTTGAAAGACACAAACAGTGCTGGTAGTAGTGGTTTTTGTCCTTCTATTTTAGGGTTCCGTACCAGAAAGGTAACTAACGGGATCCTATTACTAAGCCTCCGCTCTCCGTCCGTCAGTCCGTATGTCTGTCATTCAACGGGCTGTATCTCATGATCTGTAATAAGTAGACAGTTGAACTTTACACAGAATGTGTTATTGTCTATTGCCGCTACTTATAACAAGTAATAAAATTAAAAGAGGCTCCCTTGCTATGATAATACGAAACCCTCATCAACTCGCACTTTACCGGTTTTTAGGGTTCCGTTGCCAAAGTGCAAAAAAACGGAACCTAGATTCGTCATTACTATCTGTCTGTCTGTCTGTCCGTCCTTATGTCACAGCCACTTTTTTCCGAAACTATAAGAACTATGCTGTTGAAACTTGGTAAGTACATGTATTATGTGAACCGCATTAAGATTTTGATAAAAAAATAGAAAAAAACAATAAATTTTCGGGGCCCCCATACTTAGAACTGAAACTCGAAGATTTTTTTTAGCCTAGCTGGGCACTTATAAAACGTCGAAAAAGGTGCACGGTTCGCGTTGGTCGATTCCATGGAGATGAACCGGCGAGAAACTCCATGGTTACTCTTTTCAAATCATTTGGTATTACAATATTATATTATGTTACATTACAGCATTAGTACTAACGTATGGGGGGACAGCGTAGGCCCGACAATAGGTCGTAGCTTAAGACAACACAAGAAATGTAAAATATTTATAGCCTATGTTACTCGCTCATCTATAACTAGCCATTGCGGAAAGAATTTTTCAAATCAGATCAGCATTTTTAAGTTTATTCGTTACATACAAAAAATCAAAACTACAAACGCACAAATCTTTCCTTTTTATAATCTAAATATATATAATTCAAAGGTGACTGACTGACTGACTGACTGACATAGTGATCTATCAACGCACAGCCCGAACCACTGAACGGATCGAGCTGAAATTTGGCATGCAGGTAGATGTTATGACGTAGGCATCCGCTAAGAAAGGATTTTGATCAATTCTACCCCCAAGGGGATAAAATAGGGGATGGAAGTTTATATGAAAGTCCGTCAGTTTTAAAGTTAGGATCTTCTAATTTTGTGTTTAGGCTGACGATTGAAAATTAATTCATGCGTGTTTCAGCGTTTTTGATAACTCCACCCCGAAGGCTTATAAAGGGGATGAAATTGTATTTGAAAAATCCTTAATTTTCGACGTAGTAAGTACAAAATTTGTTATCTGGGCTTATGATTGGAAGCTGACGCAACGGCTTTATTAGAATTCCAACCCTTGAGGGGTGAAAAAAGAGCAACATTTTGTTTTTAAATAAAGTTTTTATTTTTTGAGTCACCAAAAAGTATCAAAGTTAGTAAGTCGTTAGTTTTTTTTATTTCAACCCACAAAGGGGTAAAAGGGGGGATGAAGTTTTGCATTGTAGTTGTTCATTCGTTCACGAATAACAGCAGCAGGAGAGACCTTTTGCAGCAGTGCAAGTTAATAGCACACGTGACTTCGCGGCTGGCAGTACTTACCGTTTTGTAGGGACCTAGCTAAGCCGAAGATTATGGACTTACGGCAGGAGCAGAAAAAGAAAGTATGGCAGCCACCGCTCCTGTGGGTGCTGCCCGCTCGCACCAACTTGCTGCGGCACGCGCCGCTGACGCGCGCGCTGCGTGCACTCAATATGGTGTCACAACAGATTGATTGCTTCAATTGTACACTGAGCGAATTCACAGGGGCCGCATTTTGCGCAATTACTTTAGTTTGTCAAATTAATTAATTTATTCAAAACATAAATAATTTAACTTTAAATATAACTGCTCTATTGTATTAGGTACCTAAACCTGTTATAATAGTTGTATGTGTTGTTTAAATAAATAAATAAAATAAATAAATAAATAAATTATGTATTGTGGAACGAGATAGAATGAGTAATTGCCGATATCGTATTTGATACCAACTAGATTTTTTTATTTTGTAGATTTCTATTTTTTTTTTCTCTTCTGCATTTCTGATCTTACTTTTGATGAATGAAGATGAAATCAAAAATGGCGCCAACGAAAGTTTTTGGATTTTTAATCATGGGTGTCGTTTCCGTGGTTTTTGGTGTCGCTGATAGTGAAAATGAGGTCAAAATTAACACGGGGAAAAAAGTTAACAGACGCAATAAAAATCAGTGTTCCTTTTTTTTCTACGGCTTCCCCAGACACTATTTTCACCCTGCGCCACTGTTAGGTAGAGGTGTATCTAATCCTACACCCATTTCGTACATTTAGCTTAATCCCACCAACCGGGCACAAATAATACAATAACACTTTGCCCGTCCCGCAAATCGAACCCAGGACCTCATGCTCAGTAGCGCTTGCAACAACTCGAACAAGGATGCAGTCTCACACATGACCCACCAATATTTTCACGCGAACGAAGTCGCGGGCAACAGCTAGTATTAGTATAAATCAGTAGCGAAGGGTAAGTTTTAGTTACAGGTAACCCGGTCCGGTGCACATTTTTAGTAAATGTTTGAAAATTGAAAAAACCATACATTGAACCATTTGTAGTTTTACTCATGTTTGGGCAATCACGTCCTAACTGAATTATCTACATTGTTTTAGTTTTAGCAATAGTAGACTCCAGTACAGTGGTTGTTCCGAAGGGTAGCCGGTAGGTTTCGAGTTGTATAAACCCCTCGTCACTGGTATAGATTTTATTTTTATTTTATTTTATTTATTTGGGACAAAAAACAGTTACACGTTACAATATTAACAAATACCTTAGATCTAAAAAGTTAACAAACGCATAACTCACCCTATTGTCCACGGAATCATATCGATTTAAAAGAAATAAGGAAATGGACGTGTACAGAAAGGTCCAATAAGATAAAAACTTTTTTACAAAAAATAAAACCGACTTCAGAGAAAACAAAAAAGTGAAAAAATAACTTCAGAAAAAACGCTTCAGAAGTCGGTGACCTTTTTTTGATTGATTTAGTTTTTTTGTCACCGACTTCTGAAGCGTTTTTTCTGAAGTTATTTTTTTCACTTTTTTGTTTTCTCTGAAGTCGGTTTTATTTTTTGTAAAAAAGTTTTTATTTTTCACTTTTTAGTGGTTCACATGTGCTTACCCGTTCACAGCGTACCGGCGTGATTTTAGGTTATGAACTGGTGTAAACAATAGACAGATATGAGATTTCGGCAATCCCAGTACATTTGCTATCATTTATTGAGGAGTTCCGTTGCATATCTCCGAAGTTCTTCATCAGATCTTCATCAAATTGAATTGGGATCACTTCGAGAAAGTACAATTCCTAAAACTACCCAAACCGCTTCTAGTGTGCCTATAAAATGTAAAGAATTCTCTCTATTTCTCCAGAATCCCATCATCAGCTACTGATTTGATGATTATAAGACCACACAGGAAGCACCAGCTTTCAAATAAAATAAAAACGATCAAAATCGGTTCACCCAGTAGAAAGTACTGAGGTAACAAATATTTTCGAAATCGGGTGTATTTTACACATGTGCGTACCCCCTCAGAGCATACAGGCGTGATGTTACGTCATAATATAGTATAAAAAATGAACCTACAAGCGATGGCAGCAATCACTGCAGATTTGCTGTGTATTTTTGAAGAGTTCCGTTGTATATCTCCGAAGATCAGCATCAGGTCTTCAGCAAACTAAAATGGGACCAAACGGGAAGCACCAGCTTTCAAACAAAAAAAGAACCATCAAAATCGGTTCACCCAGTCGAGAGTATTGAGGTAACAAACAAAAAAAAAAAAAATACAGACGAATTGATAACCTCCTCTTTTTGGAAATCGGTTGAAAATATAAAATAAACCTGAAAGTTCACACAAACCAACTCTAGACAGATACAACAGACTCTAATCTAGATAAAATAAAAAACAATAACAAATACCTACATATCTCTTTAATCTACAATAATCTTAACTCGTGCTAGAACGCTTGAAAGTCAGAGTTGAACGGCGCGACAATTGACATTCAAAACGCATTATTATGATCAAGGTTACAATGACAGATCAAATATTACGTGTGATTCGAGACGTAATTATCAGGTATTACAGTCTACTGGACACCTTATTAGCACCTTCACGTCATATTGTATCTTCAAAGAAATACGTTTAAGAGGCCTTTTACAGTCCACTAGCGCCGCCAATCGAAAAAATGTCATAACTCGTAAATAGAATCAAAAATACAAAATGTGGTCTATTATTACTGTAGAAAAGGCAATAACGTAATTTTATAACACATTGTCAACACTTGAAATATAGCTGTTTAGCTAAATCGTGCATTTGTAACAAAAACGGCCGTTTATGTTTTATTTACGAGTTATGACATTTTTTCGATTGGCGGCGCTAGTGGACTGTAAGAGGGCTCTTAAGGGCCATACAAAGTAATGCCTAAAAAAATATTACATGGTGGTTGGATTTTCAACTCTGATTGCTGAGGTTAGTGTTGAAAATTTAACTACTTATCTGCTTTTATTTACGCCTTCGGTTAGCTTTACCCTAGACCGCATAAGAAATAAAAAACAAGTGCGAGTCGGACTCGCCCATGAAGGGTTCCGTAGCAGATTGATTGAATGGTAAATTGCTATTTACGATTTATGATGTTTTAAAAAAAATACTACTGACTAGATCTCGTTCAAACCATTTTCGGTGGTAGTTTACATGGTAATGTACATCACATATTTTTTTCAGTTTTATCATTCTCTTATTTTAGAAGTTACAGAGGGGCGACCACTTTGAAAGTGTCTCTCGCGCAAACTTTTCAGTTTAAAGTTTCAGTGAAAAAAATGATATTAGAAACCTCATCATTTTTGAAGACCTGTCTATAGATACCCCACACATATATGGGTTTGATGAAAAAAGAGTTTTTGAGTTTCAGTTTTAGTTCAGCAAAATTTATTGCTTTTTTTCTATTTTTATGTGAAAATCTTAATGCGGTTTACAGAATACATCTACGTACCAAGTTTCAACAGCATAGTTTTTATAGTTTCGGAAAAAAGTGGCTGTGACATACGGACGGACAGACAGACAGACAGACATGACGAATCTAAAAGGGTTCCGTTTTTGCCATTTGGCTACGGAACCCTAAAAAAAGTGAGAAGCCTAATGCGGTAAAAGCCCGCATTAGGCTTCTCACTTTTTTTAGGGTTCCGTAGCCAAATGGCAAAAACGGAAATACATTTCGGTATTATAATTTTCTGAATGAACTATTGCTTTAAAAGATATCCCTACTAATATTATAAATGTGAATGTAAGTTTGTTTGTTACGCTTTCACGCGAAAACTACTGAACGGATTTGGAAGAAATTGCACACAGATAGTTTAGAACCTGGATTACATAGGATGCTTTTTATCCCGGTAGTTAGATCCCATGGGACAATAATCAAACTTCACGCGGGCGAAGCCGCTGGCAGAAGCTAGTATGTTATATTCTGAAAACGTCCTCTAATTATTATTTATTTCCTTGGCCTATTTCCCACTGCTGGGCAAAGGCCTGCCCCATAGCCTTGCACTCTTCATTCCGTGAGGTTTCTCCGTCCAATCTCTCCGAAACGTCGCCTGCCTCGGCGACGACGCCCGTCTTCTGGCAGGACATAAATGGAGTGGAAAAAAATAAAAGCAATTTTCAATACACTTCCTCGAAAACAGGTTCTTTTCGCACTACGATTAGGTATAAAATGTAGTGTATTTCACGCACACAGAATACCTTTGCTTCTCCTTCAACATGGCGAAAGCAAAGCGTTTAAAAAATTAAGTCATGGTCTCGTAATAATTCATGACACAAATATTTTACATTACATTATTTTTATTTCTTCAAAAGTGTATTGAAAAACGTCGTTTGATAAACTTGGACATTTGTTATTGCAGTTCTCGGCCCAAAAACACCCTCGTCTACGGCTCGTGTGTTAATACCGCCTTGAACTACAATAACAAACTTTCTCCACTTGTATCAAAATGTACTATTGTCAGTGATGATTTGGTGCGACTACGAGTCGGCAATGTCCATTTAATTCATCATCATTTTTTTTTTAGGTACCGTAGATCATTCTGACGATTGAAAATTATAAAGTGAAGAAAGTGAATTTTAGTTATTTCTCGGTTGATGAAAACGGTTTCAGTTTCAAAATTTTCATTGATTCTAGTGGTTTTTGTAAGTTCGTCTTTTCAAGTATTCTTTATCAATTGAAAAACCGTTTTTACACGAATTTTAACGGGATTTTTTATCCAGTAAACATTTTACATGGTGTTATCTTTATGTTTATCGTAATTTTAATGAAACAAAGTTATTTTTACATAAAATCAAAGCACCTTTACATTTTCTTAGTTTCCCAAGAGTATATATAGTTTCCAAATCTTATTATTGTGCAGCTAAAACATTATCCACGAAACTGCAAAAGAATGTTTCACAAAAATCAAATCTTGAATTCTCAATTGTTAAAATACATTCATTTGATTCTATGCAGTTCTTATTTTAAGATAAGTTTAGTATGCCAATTATCCACATCACATATTAAGAACGCACTTATTCTGAGCAATGAGTCACGCGAAGAGAAAGTCCGTTACATCGCTGAATATGCGACAGATTTATCGTGGTTTCGTAGTGATGTCCCTATTATTCTTACAAGACTATCGATAAAAGATAGTAGGAAACGTAAAAGTTGTGTTGCCACTTACGTTTGACATTAGAAATGTATTCACTTTGGAATTTGTGTTAAGTACTTATGTTGTTCCTAGTTAATAAAATAGTTTAACCGGCTATGTTATACTGTTTGTTTCTTGTTTTATACTGTTTTTCTACTGTAAATTATCTAAGTCCGTTGACGTAACTAAGTTGGCATTTTCCACTGTAAAGTGATATGTTCTGGTAATATGGAGGAAGTGTCATCTTTGTACAAATTGTGCGTCAATACCGTTTAAGATACCAGAGGTATTTAATTGCTTGTGCAAATAGGATTTAATTTATTAATACTAACACTACTTAACCACAAAACCTTTTTATGCCGTTATTATTATTTATTTAAATGCTATTACTTACTTCAAATGCCATATTAATTGTCAATATATTCGGACACATTTTTAACTGTTACAGTAAATACACCTTTTAAAAGATATAAAACCTACATCCCAAAGTTTATCGTGTAAAATAATATCGTAATCGATAAGACCAGTGCAGCCCTAGGGGTCGTCACCTGCGAGGCGCGGGGCGCGGGGCGCCGCAGACTTGGCGTCGCTATGGCGGGCAGGTTACGATTTACACTCCACCAACTCAGCAGAAACTCTGCCCGGACGAGAAATGCTGATAATCCACATCCACAGACGTTGCGCGAGAATTAGATCGAGATTACTATGATACCGCCGCGCCGTGAGACGGTTTTATTACTCCTACACATTTAATTAGGATGTAAATTGTTGGTTCACGAATATAGACTTTATGTCGTCTTAGATTGATCAGATACTTTGTATTCTTTATCTTTTTGAAGAGCTTAGCTACTTATTTCTAACGACATAAAGCTTCAGTGTTCTAGTTTCTCAAATACGAGTAGTTCAGCTGCTAATTGAGAGTCCCAGTGATCGTGATCTTTGATTGACTTTAATCAATCGGTTCATTGATACGAGGAAATAAATTACTGGAGTTATGAATGACGATATTTCTAAGGGCGCGCCAATTCTCATTCATGGCTTATGATGTTACAGAGCACGTGTGTTGTTTTTGGACTTTTTTGAATCTGGACAAAGTTTATAGTTTTTAAGTTTATAGTGGGTAGGTATCCACAGCAGTTAGTGTGTCTAGAAACTTATATCTAAACTCGAACCATTAGTAGCCCAAACGGCATACAATGTTAGGAAATTCTTAAACTGTACTTGGCAATAAATCTCAAAGAAACTATTGATGCAGTGGTGACACTCTGCGCAAACCTGAAAACTTTATTTAAAAGTTTCTATCTTTTGTTACAGATTCGAAAATCCAACAGCTATCAGAGATATAACAATTCTCTGATCCCGGCATGATCTATCACCACAGTGAAAGTTGAACGAGGAAGATGGCACCTTGCCTCTTGAGGCATTTCAAAAGAATACAACGATTCATCACAATTAAGAACCAAATTAGAGAAGACCAGTTGAATCTTGGAGACTGATAAGTGTTCTAAAACTATTATTGGAAAACAAATTTGACGAACAAAAGTGACATTTCTCGTGATATATTAGACATTGAATTTTATTTTTAAGGTAAATGTGACCTCGCGTAAATAATCAATGTGTAGTTTCAACAGTTAAACGCTATCAACGACGTGTTGTGGTAGACATGGACCTCGGAGTCGGGTGGAGCAGTGCGAAGGAGGCCTACCCTCTCCTGTATCTACCAACTTAGTGTTTAGCACCTAAGTTAAGTTCACACCACATCTCAGTGTGAGGAGGCACATCTGACTGAATATGAATTATTTCTGAATGTATTGTACCGAGAGTTTATTCTATGTCTGAAATGAATCTATGCTTAAATAGACTATGGTAATTGAGTTTTTTGTAATTGGATTTGCTACGAAGAAACTATAAAAGATTTGACCAAATAATCATTTGTGGCGTTTACGCGAATGCTTTGCAATTGGAAAAAGATATAAGTACGAATTGTTTTGCGGTTTCATGTAAGTAATTCCTTTTATTTCCTGAATAAGTGTTGTGCTATTAATAGCAACCAAAAACCGCGAAATAATTCGTAAAACAACTACTTATTTGGCCAAACTGTTAATTCATGTGCGGGCCAATATTATGTACAAATATATACCTAGTAAATGTCAAACTAAGTAATTATGTCTCCTTAAAAACCATATAATTATGACAGGGGGTTGATGAAGCCAAATATGAAGCATTGATACAATATCCAAATTGCCCCCTGCTCTTAATTATAATTAAAACAATATTACGAACTGTCGTCGACAACAATGCGATTAATTGTTATCATTAATGCCATAATGTAAATAGAATTATTTTATAGTTACATTAACCTACACTTACGCCATTTTTAACCAAATACCGTTATTGTAATTGCTCAACAAAACATCTTTAAAGACGCCAAATTCGGAACGGACTTCTTAGCTGCTTTTGAATCTAGAACCAAATTATTCATAAGCGTAAGTTGTACTTACTTACGGCCAGTTTCAGTTAACGGTACAGCTGGGTTATGCTTTTGTATGGAATATGTATCCAGTTCATCAACACCAGAGTATCGTTAACTTTCCTCAAAACTTGGTCCTCATTGAATCCGAAAGCAAGAGCTTCACAATATTGCTCTAACATAAGTGTCTGCTAATATGTCTCAAGATAATGTGTGTAATAATATTATGCTCATTCTTCAATATTTATAATTTAAAAAAAAACCAGGAGACGTTGGAATTGTGTCTTATAAATAACGCACAAACAAAATCCGTTATAGTCAAATATCTAGTCCCAGATATTATTTTTTCAGTAAGCTACTTTTCAGATATATAAGCAGAATTTTACTCATAGATAAGCATTATTGCGGGCTAGCCCATTTAAACTATAAACGTAGCAAAAATTAGTTCATTTTGTGAATTACCTCAGTGGACTTTTTGTGATAGATTTAGCCAATAAGTGTTCAATTTAGTACGTGTATCGTAAAAGTCAATTCTTGTACTTTTGGCGTCCATTTATATATTATGTTTTCAAAGACAATATTTGGTTTTTGCATTGTTTTTCAAAACGTTAATTTACGCATGCCATTTATTGAACAATCACTGCTTTTATACTTTATTGCGTATATTTGCAGCTGACATTGGTGCTATAGATAATATTATATTAGCGCATTTTGAACAGATTTTTATTTTCGTAAATACATGTGTAAATGACGAACAAAAAGGTAAATTTTAAATACGCTACAATTATATAATTTTGCGCGTATTTGGTACACAGTTGACAAAATTCTGGATAGAGACGCGAGTTGTGAGCACACGTTATAATTTCTATAAATATGTAGATAGGTAATGATTAAATATAATTTTGTGTGACTTAAAGTCAGATGATCGGTCAGTGGATGTTCGACATCGAGCCTACCTAGGTGATGGGGTTCTGATAGTAACCATTTGCCAAATATAAATACGTAAAATCCAATAACAAATCGATTAAATGAATGTAAGTGTAATTGGAATTAAATCGTTAGTTTGTATTATGAGTGTTTTAGACGAGTAATCGGTTAGTCTCTACGGAGGTATCTCATGAATTAATTAAGGTTGTTAGTTAATATTATCTCCTGGTTGTTGAAATGTAATGTTACGATATACAATGTGACGAGACGTATTTATGTCAATCCATGTGGTCAATTAAATATGGACCGAATTAAAAGTCTGTTCCATTAAAGCCTAGCGTTAATGTGAATGAGTGGATTACAATGTAGATTGGTGTTGTGCTTTTAGCCCTGTTTTGCTGAAGAATTATGTAGCTTCGAAATATGGTAATTGGTAGACAATATGAAAACGCAACAAACTTATTTCAAATCTTAGTAAAACTCGATAGAAAATTCCCATAGAAAACTATTCAACTCTACTTTTTAAAACTTTACACGGGAACGAACGATCTTTTCTTTTTAACCTTTTTTTTTTTTAAATAAAGAAAAAGTTAAATGGAAAAATCTTCGGCGTGGTCGATAGCAATTTGCATCAGAAATTCATTGAAAACTGCGACTGGAGGCACAAAATACGGGTCAGCTTGTACAATGCACAAGATAAGTACAGTATCGTGTGATACATTACTTACGTACTCGTTTATCTATAAATGTATGGGATAATATTTGTTGGAAGGTGTCGTTACTTGCGTGGTTAGGTGTACGTCGCGATAGCATATAAACAATTTGATCTATGTTGATTGAATTGTATATTATGTAAATGCGTAAACGCATGTAGGCGCATACAATTGCCCTTTTGTTTATGCCTATGGGAATTGTCATTAGTTCGTAATAGATAATATATTTTAATATTAGACCATGGTTATTGCATAGTAATCATGTACCTATTTATAGGAGATGGGTGTGCGTCCCATAGAAGAGATACTTCTGTGTAAATTATTTTGTACAATGTTTAAAAATTTTCTATGTTTGCATCATTATTTTTATGGCGTTACTTTAGTAGGTATAATAATTTTGTTGATTTTTTTTTCAGTTGCTTACTATTATAATAATTAATGTACGACAGAAATGTGAAACTCTAGATGAATTAGAATGAAATTATGTGTTTCAATGTAAATATATAGACAAACATGTATGTAGAAGTACATAAATATTATTTATGTATTAAATTTGATATTGTTTTCAAAATTTAACTGGTTGTTTTAATTACCCCAACAATTTTTACGAAAATAAATTAGCCACATTCCTAAAGCTGTGGCGATGGCGCTCCCTACCCAATCCATTCCTTCCATTTTTTTTGCATCTTCACATTAATTGGTTTGGTTAATACTGGAAATATACAAATAATCTTCAAGCTGCTCATACTTCAGATTCACAAACAGAAGACTGCTGCCCAGAGAGTAAATGTGGTGGTGTTCAAAAACGCTGGGACACGGTCTGATGCACGCACTTAACAGGAACTGATGGAGGCTCATGGAACCAAACTTTTAAGTCTGGGTCGACTCAATCTATAGACTCCCATGAACAAAACCACCCTCTCACACACTCTCTCACTTCACTCCCTCCACAACTCACCTACCTATTTATCGTTAGATGGTGTACCTATCCTCTCTTCCCGGCCGCCGCGGGAGACGCAACGGGCGTCGTGGGCCACGTGGTGGCTACCGGCCACCGTAGATGCGGGCCTGTGGACGGCTGGCTATGGGCTAGCTAGCCGTCCGGCCGTCTGACGACGACGACAGGCCGTGTCGACGGCGCGTTCGTGTTCCACGCGCGCCTCAAAGAGATGTCAGCAAAAGGAGAGGGGCCTGCAAGGGCCGAAGCCTGCCGGGGTTGCGGGCCTGTTCGAAAGAGATACCGCGGCCCCGGAACGTAAAAGGCGAGGAAGGAACATGGATGGTTTTTAGTCAGTAAGAGTCTGACACTCCCTCCCGCTCCGCCCAGAGTGGGGGGGGTCATTTGATGATTTCCCAACCTTAAAAAAAAAAAAAAAAAATGGTGTACCTACCTACCTATCTACATGAAGACATTACATTACAAGCATAAACCCGCGGTTTCGCCCGTGTGGTATTGAGTAATTGACCGACAAGATCGTACTATACCGAGATAAATAGAATCATAAGTGTTAATCCAGGTTATATACTATCTGTGTGACAATTTTCATCCAACGACGACCCGATTGGCGTAGTGGCAGTGACGCTGCCTTACGTTCTTAGGGTCCTGGGTTCGAATCCCGGTAGGAGCAAATGTTTGTGTGATGAGCACGGACATTTGTTTCCGAGTCATGGATGTTTATATGTTTAATAAGTATGTATTTACAAACAAAAAAGTATATATGTAGTATATCAACTATCTAGTGTCCACGACACAAGCTTTGCTTAGTGTGGCACTAGGTGGCGCTGTGTGTTAATGTCCAGCGATATTTATTAATTTAAATCCGGTCTGTAGTTTCTGTGTGACAAACATTCAGACACCCTCACAAACTTTCGCATTTATAATATTAGGGTGCCTACTGATCCAACTTTGGACCGATAGTTGCTTACGATCGCGATAAAAAGCTTAAGGCCAACGTTACCCTAAATATTTGACCCAAATCACTTCATATTGGAGTTCACATAAAACAATCAGAAGTAGGTACTATAAGAACACATTGCAATAAAAAAGATCATTGATGTTGCCATATAGCAGTTACCGTTCCCGCATCACCGTCAACCGCCTACCCGCCACATAATACATTAGTTTCTCAAGGGACACTTTTATTGTTAAACTTTTTGAATATTTAACGCTTTGTAACGGAGATTTTTTTTATTACGCCTTGGTGAAGTTTTTATTACACCAAGAGCTATTTCTAAAGATTTTTATGTCAGTTACAGCAGTACCAAAGTCATCAGTTTATAATAAAGTTACAATATAAAATAAAAGTTATGATGCCACGATTGTAATCCCATGAAATGGTCGAAGTTGGTGTTCGGTGTCATGATGGTGTTTCGATTAATATGTTTTAGTTGACCCACGTTGACCAAGGTACCTTATATATTTATTTATATATTTATGTACACACAAAATACTTAATAGGACATTACATTAACGATAGAAGAGCACAAATGTACTGCTTATTTCATAAGAAATCTCTTTCAGCAGACCTGCGAGAGGAAAGTTGAATTAGAAATGTAGATACAGTGTGTAGAAAAGACAAAACATTAAAACAGCACGTGAAATCAAGTTTTTGGTCTCACGTGATGAGATGAAATAATCTGAGAATTTTTAACACAGGACATTTGCATGAACAAAGGGTCCTGGTAGTTTACCGGGCTTTTGAGGGTCAAAGGCTGAGAAAAAATAGGGTCGCTACTACATAAGGGTTCGCGACAATCTGGCTTAATATTATCTGCCTGTGTATTCATTCCCATTGCAAGGCAATGGCTTCCCATTCCAAGTAATCCTCCTAAGTTAAATTCTTACTAGGTAGCCCTTCATATTAGTACCTATCAACCACGACACGACATGCAACTTACTCATAGTCAGATATGGGCTGCATGACGTCAGACATAAGCCTCTCTAGTCTCCAGCCACACGCCATTTACACAATCCGCTATCCAAGTACCTTACTTTTGCCAGCATAATTGAAGACCGTTGCCCTTACCAGCTTAAGCGGCAAACGCAGAGCAGGACGTAACTCTTTACGGCAGTGCGTTCTACACTACATTTGCTGATTCGCAGTGTAAACTTAACAATATGTAGACTAATGGTACTCTTTCACCACAGGCGATTGCTCGCGGTAAATGAGCACCATGGAGCCCACAATACTAGCTACCGCCTATCAGACTAACCTTTTCAATGATGTTAAACTACCTACGGCCTTAATTTGTCACGAAGATGTTATTATCTTGCGACTTCGACTTACCGCCATTACAAAGTAGAAGCTACGCTTCTTTGTAATTAACGCTAGGAAGTAAGGAAAAGGGCACTTTGATCACCCAGTCACAAAATCGTCACTCACGGCCTTCCACAGAAAACGACGAATTTATTAAAAAGTTTCCACATTACATAAAAGTACTTAGGTGAATTAACCTCTTTACATTTGGAGTTGCTGGCCGCTAAACATAAGATTGAAAGTTTGTCAGGTCTCAAATCGAACGGCATTGACGTGTGTAAGGATATCAAGGATAGTTGTGTACATACGGATTCAATCATGTTATCAAAAATATTAGGCTTGCGAAGAGTTTTATCATCTGTCGTCAACCCAAGAAGGTACCATCAGCATGGAAAACTATGTAAGTTTAAAATGTTTTTAGTCCCTTCGAACATACCCACAGAAAGGGCAATGGAGAGGGCTATGCTCGGAGTTTCCTTGCGTGATGAAATCAGAAATGAAGACATCCGCAAGAGAACCAAGGTTGCTGATGTAGCCCGAAGAATATCATACTTAAGTGGCAGTGGGCAGGGCAGGGCACATTGCTAGCAGAACGGAAGGACGCGGGAATTCCCGGGATGGGAGTCGCACGGGACCGGTCAATGTGGCATTTGAGGGCGTCAATGTCCAGCAGTGGATGTCTTTCGGCTAAAATGATGATGATGATGAACATAGCCGTGGCCAGAACGCACTTGCATAGACTGCACCTTTTTATCTACCATGTAAGGTACTCCCTTGATTGTCCTAAATTTTGTTGTCCGAAAATCTTTATTCATAACACGTTTGCTATAAACTTCAGTAACCATAATGTTCAAAACACCGAAATTATGTTTTACATAACGAACTTTACTTCTAATACTGTTTTGTCATAATATCGAATGCTATAGGTAATAATTGAATCTCCTAATTTTACATGACATAAAGTCGTAGGTATGTCCTAAGTATTGTATCACATAATGTGTATGATTCCGAATGGTCATTTATAAATAATTGTTTGTCGCAAAAAAAATCCCTAAGAGTTAGGTTTTAGTGACAGAAACGTCCTGAAAAAAATCAAACATCTGAAGTCATATAAGCTATAAAATAGTACGATGTCAGAAAATGTCAGACTTCATCGAAATAGTGGGCACAATAGTAAGGGGTTCGGAGTTCGATACCACGGCAAATTGTCATTCCATTAAGACCTCAGTCAGTATGTAGACCCGTTTAAATAATGTGGAACTGGGAGGTCGCGAGCGAAGAACGAAACTTAACATATAGCTACTGAAAGAAAACATTCAGCAGTAAATTAAATAAAATTTTCCAATGTGCTCATCTAGAAGACAAAAGATGTACTCTATATAAGTAGGTATATTGACTATTTACGTCTTGAACGGCTTCAAATAACTGTTTAAAAATTAATTTCGTCTCGTTGGTCTGTTGGTCGCAAGCGTGACTGCTGATCAATCAGGTCCTGGGATCGATTCCCAGGTTGGACAAAGTGTTATTAGATTTTTTACTTCAGGAATTTATTTGGATTTGTACCCAGTTGATGACAATAGGTTCACCACCTATAACATGGGAACATGTGTACCTTCTTTATGGGTTACCTGAGCCTCTGCCTATTCCTTCGGAAATAACAGTCGTGATTTATGTACGAAAGAAAGCAGCTGTTATCTATGCTAATATTATAAAGCTGAAGAGTTTGTTTGTTTGAACGCGCTAATCTCAGGAACTACTGGTTGGAATTGAAAAAATCGTTTTGTGTTGTATAGTCCATTGATCGAGGAAGGTTATAGGCTATATATCATCACGCTATGACCAATAGGAGCGGAACATAAATGAAAAATGTTGCAAAAACGGGGAAAATTGATTCCTTTTTTGAGCTTTTTCTCTCATTATGTGACGCCGACGAAGTTGCGTGGGTCAGCTAGTTTATGATAATTAAGCTGGTGGATAAAGTTTTACAATGACCTGAAACCATTAGGTTTTCAATTTATTAATTTTGTTTCAAGTGAACTCATTCTACCAACCACTTGGCGGCAAAGTACTCGGCGGCGGTCAAGTCCTGGTCACACCAATCAGACACTGTGAGTAACCATATAGTAATGAAACTAGCTACCTTATACTAGAACTTATTAGGTACCTACTTAACACATGTTATGATGCAACTTTCCAAATGATGTATGACCACGCGCCTTAAGAATTATGCAGCACTATTCAGGGTGGCCGGAACATCGACCCACAAACGGTACCACATACCTAATTCAGTACATCGATACCTATTCCCTTTAGCTTTCTTTCTCCTTTTTTTAAAACAGAGGTTGTCTTTTACGTCATCCAAAGATACAGTTGGTGAACTTGGAACTGCTTCCTAGGTATCTGGCTGGAGATGATTATTATCAGCTACTACAATGTATATAAAAATACATTTGTCCAAACAGACCGCTGCGATGCCCATATGAATGAGCTGCCGGTGCCGTGCTGTCCTTGGGAGCCGTGGTACAGCGACAAACAAAGCTTCTACAACAAGGTCTTGCTTGGTGGTATATTATGGTAAGAACTTTTTATTACCTTCAAAGGGTTTTGAAGTGCTAGGAGACAAGTTACACCTCATATAAAAGGGAGGATCCTCGCGGATAGCTTAGCGTGATTTAGAATTTTTATTTTAGTCATTGTTTTAAGGCAATTACATGAGCTAAACGCGAGGTTTTTTACTAAAAGTATATGATTCACTGCTATAAACAAGACCAGAAAAATATATGATATTCTTCAGGACATATGCTAGCATGATAGAAAACATAATACAATTAATTTGCCTCGATAAAAAGAAATCACGAACTTATCTAAAAATATCTTTCAAACAATAAAAAACATACCTACTAATATGCATGCGATCATTCTGATTTTTTGGCAAATAATTCTACAAGCAATGTTTCAGTTTTTTAATCAAATCAATAGCTTTTTTGTAAATCGATCGAAACTACTCATTTCGCGCTATTTGGCCCGCAGTGGCTGACGTAACAACCACTTTGTAGTGCAAACTGATTAGAACTGCATTCTAACAGCATTTCAAACGAAGTTTGAACCACCACAAATAGAGTTGCTAATTTAGCTCGTCTAAGCGCCTTATGCCTTCTTCAGCCAAGCGCCATGATCGCGGGTTGACTGGAGACTGGGAAATAAATTGTTTGAAGCAGACAAATCTGTCTGCCTACCCTCGAATCGTTCTTTGTCTTTTGCTACGCGCACTAACTGGAGACTCCAGTCAACCCACGATCATGTCGTTTGCAACAGCGCGTCGAAATATCAGGAGCTCAAAACAAATAACATTTCAGAACATAAAACAGTATGAATTTCATTACTTTTAGTTCATCTGCCATAGATGGCGCTATAATAAGTACCTACTTTTTGAAAACTATGTTGCTGTAGTCATTTTCGTAGTTCCGCTACATTTTAACTTTAGCGATCACAAGAGATAAACCTCTCGAATCGCACGCCATTCATCTCGATCCGGAAACTTTCCTCTATAGCTGCGATCCGCCACCATTGGAAGATTGTGGCTCCATCTAACCTAGGGCTGTTTTAGTTTTATTTTCCATTCGCAAATTGGTGGAAACTCTTTTTCAATGGCAAAAATGCTGCTATAAAGACCATTTTTGAGTTCACACCACCTTTTTGTATGAAAATTGGTTATAGTCCCGAGGTACCGTTGCATTTTAGGTACCTAGTGCTTTTACGCCCATCGGTTGCCACCTTGTTCAATAGTTTTCGAATGACTGATAAATAAAACCAGAGTCAGCTGACCCACCCGCGGTGGGTGTAGGATTGGGAGGTTAGGTTAGAAAAAAAAAAGCTAAAGTCATGAGTCCGCCGGCTGAAACTTGTTCCATAAATAGTTTAGGTATAACATACAGAGCTTAAAAAAAATCGTCAGCTGCATAGTGGGGGGGTGATTATGTTTTTCATCAGACCTGTATCATTAACATGCGAGCGGCTGACGCATAATCGTCCCTGCACCATGCAGCTGACGATTTTTTTAAGCTCGTTGATGGAAACTATGATAAAAGTTTCAGCCGGCGTACTATGACTTAATCACTCTTTTTACAACATTCGAAACCTCCCAATCCTATCTACTACACCCACCGCTACTTGAGCAGCCGACGGTTGGTTTACTCATTGGTAATTGCAACGGTACCTCCCGTACTGTAAGGGTTTGTGTCTTGTTTTTCTTCTCCTGTGATGGTTATGATCCTGCGGGGCACATGCTGCAAAAACATGGAAATAAGAAATATTTTGATTGAGGCTAGAAGCCCCAGCAGTGGATCATTTTCATTGTGCTGTAAACAAACAACTCTTCAATTATAATAATTTATGACTTTCACAGGTTCCTATTTTCACTGGGCATGATGATCTACACCGACAGCATATTCTTGAACTGGGGACCGCCGAAGACACCCGGCCCTCCAAGCGACATGGTGGAAGAATGCGAAGATTAAATCTATAAGTCGTTAGCAATAATTTTAGTAACCTATGCATTATTTTCTTTAGCATAGCCGCTACTCAGTCCTTTTAGTTATTTTACCTCCGCTTTTGCATGGCTGTCAAAATTACAGTGGTCTCTAGACTGACATCTGGCAAAATTGTTTGGACTGCAGCTGTCACGAGGTTAAATCACTTTAAAATAACTGTAGTACTGATATCACCTTTGTTTAATGAAACTAAATGTTCTGTGCTGCAGACGGCAAAGGTTTGTAGCACTTGGGAGTTCTGCAATTCTGACGTCCTAACGGAATAGTGAAATAATTATCGTTTTTTGCTCCTGAGTTAAATGTGTTTTTATTTTTTGATGAATAATAAATAAAAGCTTAGGACTATTCATGTGAAGTATCATTGGTTGCAGTATCGTATAGATGTAGATAGGGGGCCGTGCTGAAAAATAAATAAATGAGGAAACATCTGAAGGGTGGCAAGTTTCATATGTACCGCATTGGTTTCTAACGTGACGACGCCGCATTACATAACGGCGACGTCTTACAATCCGGAGCGCCATTATGTAATATGGCGTGTTATACGAATTGACTACGACACATAAGTACATAATTACTACATTCGAATCTACTTAGTATAATATTTGTACCTAATTTTTATGGAATCATGGTCACCCCATTCGTTGTAATGTATGATATTAGTGATCCAAATTTTCTTCTTTATTACTAATACAGCAGTATCGCAATTTATTTGGAACGAATGAACTTCTTTAGATGATTCAGGAAGTCGAATTTTGTAAGCAAACATGTCATATTTTAAAAGATACAGGCGTATAAAGAGGGCCGTGCTGAATGAACTAATATTGGTTTATTTATTAAATTTAGCAAGTTTTATGAGAAACCAATGCGGTACATATGTTACTTGCCACCCTTCAGATATTTCCTCATTTATTTATTTTTCAGCACGGCCCCCTATCTACATCTATATAAATTTTGTTATTACGAATTCAGAATATCCGTTGCGGTACATATGACGCGTCAATAGAGTACATTCCTTTAGTTTAAGAAACTTTTAAATGCGCTTTATGTTTTTCAAGTTACACGCAAAAAAAGAGGGCCGTGCCAGCCAAACGTTTTCAGCACGGCCCCCTTATTTGGCAAATTTCTTCTTAAGTACGGAGGTACATTGAAAAGGAAACCGGTACATATACTCCTAGAGGCGAGTACATTGCATTGGTGTACACCTAAAAGGCAGATTCTGGGGGGAAAAAAATGTCGGAAAAGTGTCACCTTAAGGCTGGATCCACGGTACACTATCGATCGATCGGTCATGCATTTATTTTAATATTTATTAGTAGATTATTAACCAAGGGCTGTATGACATCAATTGCATACGAGGTTTTTGGCGCCTGAGCGAATCGAAGGCGCTAATTAACCCGAGTATGTAATTGATGCTTACGCCCGAGATAAATACTCTGCTTTACATATCGATTGTGAGGTAAGTAAACAACAAGACAGCAGGTTTCAATGAACATTAAGAAGAAAAAAATGTGTATTTAATTAAATATCTTTCTTTCGAGTTCGGCGGTAATATCTTTTCGACAACTGTTTTTGCCCTTTCTTTAATAAAATCGGGCGTTAGATCTATGTCTTCGTCACTAGACATGTTTAAAACTTTTGAAAAAGAACTCAACCAAGAAAATTAATTATTTTCGCGATGCTTTCGCGCCTACTGCCTTTTTTTTTTTCACGCACGCAAGCGCGTCAAATCTTGCTGGCCAGTTTGATTTTTAAATCGATTCCATCTAACATACGATGTGGAAACAAATAGTTCCATATTTAAAATAAAATCTTTATAAAATAAATTGTCTAGATTCCGATTCGAGTAATTAATCGATACCGAGAAAAAAAAATAACTTTTTAAAAATATTCTTCGTGCAGTATGAGTATGACAGTTCTTTTTTCAAATTCCAAAACCTATGCTGTAATGATTGATAGTCATACACCCCGGCATTCAGGGGTGTAAGGGTGTACTTACAGAGCAAGAGATATGTAAAACTTATTTACAAATCATTCACGGGCCGCAAGTAAGACGCCGCGGGTTGCCGACCGCTGCCTTACAGTAACAACTAATACAATATACACTCGGCGTCACAAAAATCGCACCTCACCGAAAATAAGTTTCAAGCATGTCCCGCCATCGATCAATACATAAATCAATAAATATTGATAAATCAATATTGAAAGTACGTTTAACGACCTTTAAATTAACAATAGTCACAATTTCTAAACAAAACAAATCCCATTCTTCTTCGTGTCGATGATTCCCATTGTTGTTGTTTGAGTTTCGACCAGGAACTCAGCCACGTAGACGGCGCTGGTGGTGTCTTCAGACAGGTCTCTTAGAGTGCAGGTGGAGTTAGACAAAGAGCATGTCGTCAGGAGGTGGAGGCCATGGTTTGAGACGAGGCTCCGCAGTCGCACTCAGCTTTATCGGGATAACCCCACCGGACCAAGTTAAACCTGCAGCGGCCCACTTGGCTTTTATGTCGGTTTAGAGTCTTCCATGTGCGGGACCCGCGGGGAGTTTTTCGCTGTTTATAGTGAGCCGGAGGGGCATGTTTAAGGAGCCATAACTATTCTTCGCGGGCTTCACCAACCTTAGTGTGGTCGATTGGTAGAATATTCGACCTAACGAAGCTGTTCCGACTTTTCAGCCTTCCTCGCGAAATCTCCGCATTATAAAGAGAATGGCGTTTGTCTGTCTTTTGTTTATCTTTTTCGAAGGAGCAGGCAACCTCTCTTCGAACTTCAGGGGGAGCCATTCTTGCAAGCGAGTATAAAGCAGCTAGTGGAGTTGGATTTAGGCAGCCAGTGATATTTCTTTCAAATCTTTACAAGGGTAAAAAAGGGCTGACCTGGGTCAAATGTGCTTCATTCGCTGTCTAACCTTGAAATGAAAACATGTGGACAACTGCAGCTAGAAAAATACCCCAGAAGATGGGTACCACTGCAGATCAAGCCGCTCAAGTCATTGCACTTCTGCAATCAGAGATGCGGCAATGTGATGTTGATCGGCAACTGAACTGGAGTCGCTTTTCCGTTCGACGAGTGTTCCAACGCTTCCTAGAGACTGGTGGCAATATCCGAAGACGTGGATCTGGAATACAACGATGCACATCTAAAGAGACGATCGGTTCTTGCGACGTCTTTACGTTATCGTTTCTCTAATGCTGTTGAGCTGCAATAACAACTACGATCAGCTAACAGAACTTCTATAAGCGTCTCCATGAATAGGAGAAGAAAATCGCAGCTCACAGGGTTACTACAGAGCCGAAATCGACTGCACAGCATAGGAGAGATCGGTTGGAATTTAACGGCGACCCATACATTGTCTATGCTTGAAAACGAAACGCTTCTGGATGCCCACAAATAAAAACAGGAAACTTACATTAAAAGAAAAATGCATATACTTACAAATGTTTACGTAAGCATGGGAGGGGGAGGGGGGGTAAAAGCTTTGCTTACTTTTGCTGACAAGGGGGATGTAAATAATTGTAATAAATCTGCTTACGTAATACTTGAACGGCCCCAAATCAAAGTTGTGCTGAAGATGCTCAATGAATTTACTTAATCTCAGAAACGTGACACTATAGAACATTTTGTTTCGTACAAAACTTGTTTGCATTGATGGCAGCTATAGATTGATACATGTTTTATGCGTGTCTGATCATATCAAAGTTGTGCTGAAGATTCCATCAGTGAATGGACTTTAACTTTAATAGCTCATATCTCGGAAACGTGACAGTTTAGAACATTTTGTCTCTTACAAAACTTGTTTGTGTTAATACCATCTATCCATTTTTATTGGTCGCTATTTTGAAAAAAAACTAAATTGTGGAAAAAAATCCGGCCACGCTTCATAGAAAAATGTTCCAAGCCCTTTAAAGGTCGTTAAACGTACTTTCAATTGATAGGTACAAATATTTATTGGTTTTAATGTATATGTCACCGTAAAATTGTCAAATACGTTATATTGTAATATCTCTAGCGATCGCGGGGCCCCTATTTCCGAGTGCAGGTTTTAAAAGGAACCTAACTAACCTAACGAGGGGGTGCCCCAAGTCCCGATTATGGGGGCAGAGCATACTTCCGTATGTTCAGTTGACAATAATTCGAGAGTTTACAATATCGCTAGACAGAAACACGTTATATTGTAATATAACGTGTTTGACAATTTTACGGTGACATATAGATCGATTGTGGTATATTCTTGAAACTTATTTTCGGTGAAGTAGATATTTGTGACGCGAAGTGTATGTACTACAATCGCGTTATTGTCACATTGCTTTAAATAATGACAGCCGCTCGGGTCGATCTTCAGGTTAAGCCATGCTTGCCTAGGTTGGTCTGTGGATGAGTGACCACCCTAACATACGTTCTCTCCGTACCTCTGAAAGCATGTTAAGCTGTTGATCCCGGCTGTCATTTTAAACCTCTCCTCTTAGGCACAGACCCCATATAAACATTGTGACAATAACACCACCTGCCTAGCCTTTCTAACTAACGGATGCAGCTAAATACCAGTATTATACATGGTTTATTTTGGCCTTTAATACTTTATTATTTTAAGTGTGTTATTGTAAGTCTGTTATTTGATCTCTTTTTTAGTTTTAAGTCATAGTTGCTTTATTTATTATGAACGTTGTGTACACCTATAATTGGTACATACATTAGAACCATACCAAATGGACCTTTAATAAATAATTATAAATGTTTTATGTATGTACTGTTGGTGCACCTATTTTAAATAAATAAATAAACTGCAGCAGCCCCAACGGTATGGCTAATAAGTTAGTATTCGACCTGATTATTTTTTGTCATTGCAATATAATAGTAACTGGCCGCGATAGTGGCCGGCGAGCGCTACATCCAACTTGGTTGACTCAAAATATTCTTTTCTTTCTCATTTCATTTTCGATTGATAGAAACACGTTTTTGAATTTTCCATCTAACAACTTACTACTGCGGAATATGGTAAGCCAATAGGATTATTACTGCTGGTAGTAACACAGGTAAGAGTCACCATTCTGCGTGTGAAATAAAGCGCTGGTATACACGCCTACGCGCGTCCAAAAATCAAAGCTTGAATGCACCAAAAATACGCTAATCCGCGCGCCTCATCTGGATAGTTTTGTTCTGGATTGCGGACGTCGTGTGGATCGTGGTCGCGTAGTGTGAGAGGTCTCTAATTGAAAGCAGCAATCACAAAAGTGACAAAAGTATCGATGTTACTCCCTGTTTGTTGTTTACCAACTTGTGCAAGCTCTATACAAGTATCTGTGGTGGTGGAACAGATCCCGAGGTACAAAATAAGAGGCAAATGTAACTTTCTCTCTTTTATTTCCATAGAGAATAATTAATAATTACTGCTAATATTGCAATGCGTTCGACGCAGTCACAGACATGTATCTTCTGTGAGTAAATGGTTCGAAATAGCATTCGAATTGCATTGCGTCAAGTATTCTTGCAGCGCTCATCGTTGGATTGCAGTACCACTTCCGCGGGACTGTGGCACTAACCTGGGGTTATTGTAGCGCATTAAGTTTACCAAGTTTCCGTTAGAAACACTACAGAATATTCAGCTATTACAGGACATGCCTCGCACTATTTATGTTTAAAACATTTATTTAGATTTTTGCTTTGTAGGGATATAATTTTATTTATTGGACGTTTTCCAGTAGCAAATTTTACAGAAGGTTTTAAACAGTGAACACCTATTTCTATTCCTATTTTAGATGCACTAAAATCACGCGCGTTTATTACATTAACATTTCACTGATAATGTGAAATTTTTGTTGGAAATCTAGAAGACCGTCAAATTCATCAATTATTATTATAGTAATTTAAATAATTTAATACAACCTCAATGGCTAGCTTGTCTATGTTTCTGATATTAGAACGGGTGACGAACAAAGAAGTTTTTATTGACACAAATATTAGATAAAACTATTTAGTACACTATTTCATTGCTTCGCATTTGTCACAGCCGAGTTCCCAATATTATTCGAATTTGAACAAAACTGACGCACTGACAAGTCTTAAGACTAATAACAGACTGATTTAAAGAACCGTCTGAAATGCTTGAGAAAAATTTATATTGTAAATTGTAGTTTATAGTCTAAGTCATCTATCATAGTCATAGATTCGAAATAAAGCGCTAAATGGAACTATACTAAATTGTATTGTTCAGTGAGAGTTATCTACTCTCAGGTTTCGGTTTAGGGGGCTTGAATCCTTGGATTTTCTTCTTCTTTTTCTCTTTGCCTCCTCCAGATTGGAAGGTCTTCCAACTGTCCACTCTGTTTTGTCTAGATTCCTGCAATGTTGAAACAAATCCTCTTTAGTGAATGAATGCTGTTATTCCAAGTAATTGGACTTGGTTCTTTGTATTATTTTGTAGGAAATCGTGATAAATATACAGAGTTATGACGTCATTATGTAAGCAAGGAGGAATAACAAAAAATATACAAAGAAGTTCCGAGCCCAATATTGATGAAAACAAAAAAGAATTATGAATGTAATTAGCCCAGGCAGGAATTTAGGAATTAGACCAGGAATCGAAGCCATTGATTTTGAAAAAAAAAACTCTGTTTAAAGGGGGATGTTCCAAGGTAGGCCGCGAAATTCAAATTTTCTTACGTTTTTTGCAATTTGCAGGGCAGTGCTAAGTTGTATGTTGATAAACGTTTCTCTCGCGACTATGAGACGTATTAAGTTACAGAATTATAATCATCAAAATCATCAATACAACCCTCCAAGTTCATAAGAGTCGATGAACGAATTTTTCACAGTCAAAGTCCTTCTTCAACTCTTATGAAATTGAAGGCGCTTTCAACTTCATACACCATTCGATAATGTCGCTTACAGGAATTACATTCTGGGAAGTTACAAGATGCAACCGTAAATGTCTGGAGTGGCAAATTTTTCTTTTGGGATGTCATGGCTGGTCCCATATGAAAAGTGGTTCATTTTCATTACGTGCTGCTAAAATATCATCTATGTTGAACAAATCCGAAGTAGATGACTAAGCATGGCCCTAAGAGCTTAGCGGCATGGCCAGCATTGAAGAGTTGTATACTCTAACTTTCACCTTTATACAAACATACTTTCAGCTGACATCAAGCTATTATCCGATTGTTTGAGTAAGTGAAATGAAATACTGTGAAACCTACATTACAAAAGCTATTAAATATTTACCTCGAAATTCTTGGCCCATTCTTTTTCCATGGATTTCTGTTCCTCCTGCTCAATCTCAGCTTCTCGTTTTCGTTTTCGCTCCTCCATGTCACGGACTTCAAGGTGTTGACGTTTTCGCTCCATGTCAGCAAACAACTAGAATCATTTTAAAAAATGCATTAAGTACTTTTTTTTCAGTAAAGTCCTCCTGTCCAAATGTATGTGATGGTGGCCAATCTCAATGGAAATTAGCCAAGAGGTCATGGTCAGGCATGATTATAATTATGGTGCACAAGATAGTGCACAATTGTTATGACAGTGCATGTAAACACAGCTGGTGCAGGACCAACTGTTTTACATGCTTCCTGAGCAGTGGTGTGACACCACTAACTCCAGGCTCATACTGGAAAATCACTAAATAAAATATCCAATTCAACTTTGCCTGACATGGGATTTAAACTTATGACTCGCTAGCAGTCACTTCTGGCCACAAGACTTATGGGTCAACACTGATTGTAGATGCTACTCAGTAGTAACTAATATTTTTAATGACTCTGTAATGATTATCATAAAATGAGTTCTGGTTTTGCAAACCAAAGGATTTTATGTAGCATTTTGCAACACCCATAGATATACTTGCTTTTACAAACAAAAAAATTCACCATACCTTCATGGTCATAACATAAATTGCATGCTTATATTTCACAGGATCATCCTCAGGAATGCCATCGGAACCTTTATTATCCTTTTTCTGTTTTTTCTTTTTCTGCTCAATCTAAAAAAACCAACATTCAATTAATAGCGTGGGACGTGATTGTTAAAAAAGCAATTATAAAAAAAGCATTGATTTTGTTGATAACAGCAAAATCAATTTACCATGTGGTCAGTCCGTTCTTTGGCTTCCTCACAAATGTCTAAGCATTTTTTCCTTGTGTCATCGTTCTCAAGCGTCTTCCATGCTCTGTTAACAATTTCAAACGCTTGTTGCGCTCGTTCAGAGTCTTCCTGGAAATCAAATGATAAAACATTTTACTTATTTGGAATACTATGAAAGTAGTTCTTTGTCTGGCTAATAACTTTATCATCAAGAACTAATGTCTGATATTTTTGCAATACTATTGTGTGCTGTCATTTTAGTTGTCTGTTTTTCACGCCTATGTTCCTTTTTTGCTCCTTACCTATTACTGGCCATGTCAGGATGTCCCTCGGAATGATCCAATCTGTGGATAAAAACGAAATGTTGACGGACATAACCGTCTAAACGAATACGAAATCTGCTTACTTGAAAACTGAGTACTTTAATTAGGACTAAAATAGGGAGTGAGATATTTTTGAATAGTGGGTCACTTGTATTGTGGTCAATTTAGTTATTTATTGGTGGAATCTAGACTTTCATATTATATGGTATGTGGAATTTGGTAAGATTTCAAAAGTTTACACTGTTACCTTAATATTTTTCAAAAGTTAAAAGGGATGGCTATAGGTTAGACTTTAAAAACAAATTTAAAATTGTTCTTTTACCATATTTTTGTCTGGATGCACCAGTATGGAAAGTCTCCGGTATTTCTTCTTGATCTCGTCGAGGGTTGCATCTGGCTCAACTTGAAGGACCTCAAACGGGTTTAGATTAAAATAAGTAGAGCCTGGACGTAGCAATCTTTCTAGTTGCTGTTTCGGGGTCAACACAGAATCACGCTTTTCAATTTCTTTCACCTGCAAAACGAAGTGTGTTAAAGTGTTGCAGCAATCATGTAATATTGAATTTATTGCGACGCATCACGCATGGCAAAACTTCAAAACTTGTACACAAATCGTTCAATATTTACACTGTCAGAATTATATTGTGTAATGGACTAATGGTAAGAAAGTTAGATCAAACTTGCAGAAGCCCGTACGCCGTGGTAATGGCTAAAGAAGTACTTTCCTAAGTAAGTAAAGCAAAATATAGCAGAATATTTACAAGCTAAAGGACTCACCTCAGTGTAAAATTCGTCGAACGAATCTGCGTTCGCGGCGGACGCTGCAGACATGTTTGGTGTTTATTGAATGTGTTTCACATGCAACAGGCAACAAAAGATTCACAATAAGTTACAAATAATATGATATTCATCAAAAGAATTATCTACAATAGTGCTATGCACGCTTCACAATAAAATTCTCTCATTTCACAATAATCACTTCCCTCAGTTTCGCGTTTCGTTTGCAAAGCAGTAGGCATGGGCAAAAAATATCGAAATATCGATAGTTTTTCGTACAATTATTTATTTAAATCGTCGAAATTTTTAATCGCGATATTTATTTTCGTGTATCGAATTCGTATCAATTTCGATTATTTTTTACCGCAGCTTTGGTTTTCATGTTTAAAGGCATTCCAGCCAGAATTCTTTGGTGTCTCCTGAAAGGGTTGCTTCAGCCGTGAATCTGACAGTACCCAATGACGTATTATAAATAGACGCGTCATGCATGAACATCACGGCTGTCGAAAACAGCGTAAATACGGTCGGTACCTAGATAGCTAGAAAGGGAAAGAAAATTAAACGTCATCTATGGAATTTTTGTTGTTAGAGAGAGATAAATATATTTCTATAATTTCGTTGTCATCTTCCCTTAACGGCACGTGACTTACGTCAGGCGCCAGCCGCCATTAGAAGGCATCGAAAAAAATAAAATAAAATACATTTTTCTTCATACTTACGCATGAAATGATACTTTTCTATCTTTCACAGTTAAAGTATAGTTTTTACATGCCCTAAAAACTCAGGACGGCATTTTTTTTCGTTGTTTGAGGAAGTTATACACAAAAGTTATTTTAATGTCACGTACTGCCGCGGCACTGGTTGGTACGCGACTAAATGACAGTCCGGCAATTGCCTTGCATTCATGTTGCCACTACCGAACGTGGGCAACGTATCTATAGTTTTATATATCATTGACAGTACCCGACAATATTATAGAAGCCTTTAGACAGGCGAGCACATTAAACAGAAAGTGGTTCTAATATTTATGTCACCGTAAAATTGTCAAACACATTAGATTGTAATCGGGAAATAATAATGGTTCCGTAAAACAAATTAATCTACAGTGATATTTGGCCGACTATTATTCTAATTAACCAGCGTCATAATGAATTACCGACAAAAAACCAAAAACATAAACGGATAAAAATATCAAATTTAACAAACAAATAAGAAATGATCAAATTACATTTTCTCCTAAAAAAATAAATCTTCGAATAACAAAACTAAACTTCCGAATAGAATACTGAACCTCCGAAAAAATTACTTAGTTACCGGTTACCGACAACAGAGGTTTTACATTTAACAACTTTCCTGAACTGTTATAATTATATTGCTGGTTATCAAATTTATTTTAACTCTCATTAAGATGAAAATACCTCAACTGTTCGGCCCGCGCGTTCGGGTTCGAAAGATATGAGCGCAGTGCGCTTGCAACGGCCAATTCTTTCATGTTTTGTCTGTTTATGTTACAAAATTAAATGGTTTTTGTTGCTATTGATTTGATATTATCTAATAAATCTAATAAAGAAACTACAAACTTACCAACACACTAACTACGTGCCTCCCTATTTAGTTCATAAGTACAAATATTATGTCACCGTAGGTAGTCAACTCACGCGGAGTGGAGGAAAAGATCTAACCCCCCCCCCCCCCCGTTAGATTAGTGTTATGCCTCATGCCCCAAGTCCCGATTATGGGGGCAGAGATACTTCCGTATTTTCAGTTGACAATATTATTTTCGAGAGTTTACATTGTCGCTAGAGAGATTACAATATAACGTGATATATCGAGATTATCGAGACTGTTTTAAAATATCGATATATTTTATTTCACTTGCCCATCCCTACAAGGCAATTTCACTTAAGGATTCCAATGCTATGATTTGTACTTTAGTCGATTTTTCGACAACTCGGTTACTTTCGATAGTAGGATAAAATAAGAGGTTTTTGTTTTGAGAATGAGGGATTTTCTTTTTCAACCCTTCCCTAGTCGCTAGATAGATGGTGCTGCTCTCGGTATGTTACTGCAAGGAACAGAACGTCCCCTAGAGAGCGCAGTCGACGGAACCCCGCTTCGACATAAACTTACACTGTCTGCAGGAATTTAACTAACCTACCTAACGTGGGGGTGCCCCGAGGCCCGATTATGGGGGCAGAGATACTTCCGTCGCATGCATTTTACAATATTACGGTTTCACTTCGATAGATTACAATCTACAGAAAAAAAGCGTTATATTGTAATCAGTATGTTCAGTTGGCAATAGAGATTACAATCTATGTGTTTGACAATAATTTTACGATGACTGGGCTTTTATGTGGTCTATGGTTACTAAAACACGGATCCAACAGTACCTAACCAGTCCATCCATAGAGCAATAAAATTGCTTTGCTATACTCTGTACTCTGTGACAACCTCAATGAGCGACTCTGACGTATAGCCACGGCTGTGACAGCTTTAGTTTCAAAGGGTCCGTTTTGGCGCTGGCGTAGCATCGCCGGCGCCATGCCGCCATCTTGGTTTTGTTATATCAGTGTCTGTCAAGCACATAACATTACATACTCAAGTGTCATAATCAAATGACACTAAAGTATATAATGCGCTCATTGTCAAAAATCTTCAAAGAATTCTTGCCTCTGAGTGTATTTTCCTTAATTTTCCTCGTATTTTACTGAGTTGAGATACACAATATCCACTGTAGTTTGAGACAATACTGATTGTGTATGTTATATGTGCGATTATTCGTCATGGGAATCCGAAAGTGCTGTGTAGGAGGTTACAATGCAACAGTGATTTTTCCCAAGAACAATGATCTTAGAAATCTGTGGATGCCTTCCTAGTGCCAACAAATTCCCTCCTCATTGGACTCAGGAAACGTGTCTATGAAAAACAGAAGAAGTTGCTTATGGCGTTCCGCTTAGTGTAGCTGGTGAGTTTTGTTAAACTTCTTAGGTTATGGAAAAGTCGATCAAGTAAAAAGAGGACTATTTTTTTATTACTTGATTGGAGATGTTATAAGCTTTTTTGATTAAAACTTCAATCACCTAGAAACCAACAGAACGTTAACAACATAATAGCGGACATATACAAAAACATATACAGAATGTGCCTATAAGGAAAACATAAAATCAACTTCGAAATACTAAAATATTTCTGTATTAACTGTTTCAAATATGTTTCCAGAGTGGGATGTAATTTTTGAACATAATTATTTCAAGGAACAAGATGAGGAGGATGTACATAACAACTGGTGTATGGTTATCTAAATATAGTCCCATTTATCAGTATTATTTTACTGTAAGTATGAGTACAACTCACCAACCCGTCTTGAGCAAGCATGGTAATCAATGCTCGTGCCTTCTATGTTGAGAAAAGGCCTTTGCCCAGCAGTGGGTCAGTTATAGGCTGGTTTTATTAAAATGAGTACAACTTATATGTATTACAGCAATATTTCTCAATTTTTCAGGGTGGTTGGTTGGTTGGTACAGTTGATCATAATTACTCCGACTAAGATGACAGTGTCTTATCTCATCATCAGTTTTGATTGGAACGGCAGGTATACTTATACATACATACATATCTTCTAATGTTTTAATTTTAATCCAATATAGGAAATAAGAAATTCCCTCCACTGTGGCACCCTCAGAAAATATTCTTAGCAGTGTAGGGGCTCCTTAGTGCCCCATAACTTTTGTCATGTCATCACTTAAAATTGTTTGTTGTGCGTCATGCTGATGGTTTTTTTTTACTTTACGTACATTTCTTAGTTGTGGCAATTGCGAGGGCTATAATTAACAGTCCAGCAACGTAACATCTCATATACAAAGTGTCTCCATTACTACAAAACTGGTATTTGTTTACTAATGTGTTAATTATTCTTATTTTCAGATAAATTACATGGTCTAGATTCTGGAGCTACAATGACCATAACAGCTGAGGTTGTTGAATTTTTTGATGAACTGTTTGACAGTGTTAATGGCTATCCTGGTGGTGGAAAAGGGAGAAAATTAAGACAAGCTGTAAAGAAGACTCACTACATCATTCTTTTTGGATTGACCCCATCAAATTTAAATAAAAATATGTTTTCAAAATATGAGAGCTTCAAAAAACAAATACAAACCTATAAACTATCATTTTTATTTTATTATGATTACCTGAACCTCAAAAATAAATCAACTATATGAAGGCGCCATTAAAGTATCGATATCAATGAAAAAGTCGATATAATAGAACATCACTAGTAATCGATAACACGATTCCTGCAATCACTATCACTAACATACATACACACTACACACACACGCTACACTTACATACATAACTATAACTACATACTTCTGTCAAAACCTCGATGGCTACAACAGCGCCATAACGGACCCTTCAGAAACTTTCTACCGAAAAGTCACTGTCGACTGTCGTATCCTCAGAATAATCTGAGGTCGTATCTGTAGCCAGTTACTAATATCTAATCTGTGCGTGTAGCTGTCATTGTCAAGGCAAGTGTTCATGTTGAATTGTTGACATTTCGCCTTTCCGGTTGGGTTTTCTTGGATGTTCTGTGATCGTTGTCTTCTGTCACTTCGTTGAAATCAGTACCTATATTTACTGTAATTGTTTGTTTCTGTAAGTACTTTCCGTTATTTTTATCTAATTTCTTCGAAAGTTGTCTCTTTCTGAACTTATGAATGTCCAGTACATAACTAAGTAATTGGCTAGTTATATACCTGTCTATTAGTATTTAACAGACTACCAATTAGGTTATTGAGGTTTGTTACTAACTTTGTACCCATATGTGCTATTAGGTAGGTGCTGTACCGGCCCAGCTGCTAGCAGCTGCTAGCTTCATTCTAACTTGTCGAAGTGTATGTCGTGATTATTTCTTCTTAACTAAATATGGTGGACAGTAACAAAGATCTAACTCGAGTAGGTATCTAAGCAGGTTGGAAACTACCGGCTTCTAGACATGATAAAGTTTTCGTGACTGCTAAATAGTGAGTAATAAATACCTATTAGTGTCAGGTACCTAACAGTATTGATCAGTTGTACCTAGGAATTTTTTACACAACTGAGTCAATATAATCGTGCGGTAAAATAAGTCTCTTCGGTAGTTGTTATTGCACCAATGTAGAAAAATCGGGAAAGCGTGCTTCATCATCATTTCAGCCAAAAGAAGTCCACTGCTGGACAAAAGCCTGCTTGCAAAAAAACTATTATTAGGTACATAAGTACTTGAATTTGTCGCTATATACTTAAGGTGTTACGTGATATCATCCACCCGACCTCCACTTTAAACTTTATGTACTTATGTGTTGCGTTCACAAATCGGATTTTCGGTTAAACCGGGTCCACTGCGCCATGTTTTTAAAAATCTGGGAGAACCCCAACATTTAAGACAGCTAAAGGCTCTACTACACAGGCGCGTTGTGATCGGTCGATAATATCGCATGCGATAATGCGTCTATAATCCTTGCACACAACTTCGTTTTATCTCCCGATAATTCTATTTCGTATTCGGTTTTTGGCAGGCTTTTTACCTAATGTCGAGCAGATTCGACTAAGTAAATATAATTTGAATGGAACCAGGGCATATAGTGCCTAATACCTGTCCTTGTTCCATGTTACTTGGAGTCGGCGTAACACGTTTTTATCTTCGATTCTCCCCTGTCAATTGTCATTGTCATGTACTTCTTTTTCTTTCTTTATTTATTCTTCACACAATCCATCCATCTTTGGTCTTCTTATCCCTCCCTGCAGAGAGATCAACTAGGGATAGTGTACCTATAACCTAATATATTTTTTTCGTATTCTCAGCACTGATTAAAGCGGAAAACCAATAGGTACGAAAACTTCAATAAGCATTTCTTAGCGCCCAAAAAACTAAACATAAGATTTAAACAAATATTTTGTCAATCAGGTATCAACCATGTTTGCAAATAAAGTGGTTCTCATTACTGGCGCCAGCTCGGGAATCGGTGCAGAAACAGCCGTAGACTTCTCAAAGCTCGATGCCAAGTTGGTAATTACAGGAAGAAATAAAGAAAATCTTGAAAAAGTTGCACAACAATGTGTAGAAAATTCACCAAGTAATTTGAAGCCGTTGGTCGTAATCGCCGACATGAACATTGAAAGTGACGTAGAAAACATTGTGAAAAGAACAATAGAGGAATTTAAACAACTCGATGTCCTCGTGAATAACGCTGGCGTTCTTGAATCTGGGACTATAGAAAACACCACTCTGGCTCAGTACGATCGTGTTATGAACACAAACGTGCGCGGACCGTATCACCTGACGATGTTGGCCACTCCTCACCTTGTGAAAACACAAGGAAATATCGTTAACGTGTCCAGCGTCACCGGGCTAAGATCTTTTCCGAATGTTCTTGCTTACTGCATGTCTAAATCTGCTCTGGATCAATTTACGAGGTGCGTTGCTCTCGAACTGGCATCGAAGAATGTTCGTGTTAACGCTGTTAATCCAGGTGTGATAACAACGGGTCTTCACATGAAATCAAGCATGAATGAGCAGGAGTATGAAATCTTTATCAAGAAGTGCGCAGACAGTCATGCACTGGGCAGAGCTGGAGATGCAAAGGAAGTTTCGTCTGTGATTCTATTTTTAGCAAGTGAGGCAGCTAGTAATATCACTGGCGTAACTATGCCCGTTGACGGTGGCCGCCATGCCATGTGCCCGCGATAATTTATATGCCCGTAATAGCTTATAAGAAGATAATTAATGCTTCAGGTATATTATTGGTTTAAATAAAGGCATTAAAACAATTAAACAAATGGGTTTTAGTTAAATTTTACACACTCACACCCAAATTGTGATAGTCATAGTTTAGAGACCACGTAAAATACAAACATTAAAATGATTGCCTTTATTATAATGCTAAAGCATACCTACTGACCTACTGACTACTATTTAAGTATTTACTTTAACCTGAAACTATCAACTAATTATTACCAATGGAAAATGGCAAACTTTTACTTTTACACGTAATTCTAAGATAAATAAGAGGAAACTTTTGATACACAATTACAGATACCAACAACTACCATGACATATGCTCATAAAGGTATCTTGAGAAAATCAAGTGCAACAGTCTTCTAAAGCTAAATAGTTACTGATAGATAATCAAGCTCTTCAGAAATTTTCAATAAGCATTATAAAGTACCTATACCTATTGCAGTTCTACGACGTTAAAGAGCACATCCTAAATTTCAATCTTAGATCTAATCTCAATAAAATGCATTTATGAAATCCGACTCCTAAAGTGCGAATGAAGCGAATGGACATTCTTATGTAATTACCTAGTTATTATCGTCGTTACAGACAAGACGCTGACGTCAAAAGAAGCAACTATGGAGATAGAGTGTTAGCATTTGATCGTGAAGGTCAATATTTGCGGTCGATAGCGATAATAGCAGTAGAAATAAAACCAGTTTTGTTGAATAGTCATTTAAAATGAAGAAAAAAAAACGCCTAGTTCAAAGTAAATACCTATTAATAGTTTTAGAACTGCTTTGCTTTGACCAATTTTTGTTTTTTACTCAGGTATCAAGAATGTTCTCAAATAAAGTAGTTCTTATCACGGGGGCAAGTTCCGGAATCGGTGCGGAAACTGCAATCGAATTTGCAAAGCAAGATGCAAAACTAGTTCTAACAGGAAGGAACAAGGAAAATCTGGAGAAGACTGCGAAAGAATGCGAAACTGTGTCTCCCAGCAAGCTTACACCATTATCAGTTATCGCCGATATTGACAAGGAAGACGATGTTGAAAAGTTAATGAAGGAAACTATCTTCAATGTCAAGCAACTTGATGTCCTGGTCAACAATGCTGGAATTATGAAAATGGGTTCAGTGGAAAATACTTCTCTTGCTCAATACGACAGCATAATGAATACAAATGTCCGTGGGCCATATCATTTGACCATGTTGGCCACACCGCATCTTGTTAAGACTAAAGGGAATATTGTTAATGTATCCAGTGTGGCTGGACTCAGATCTTTTCCGGGAATTCTTGCGTATTGTATGTCTAAAGCTGCCTTGGATCAATTTACAAGATGTGTGTCTTTAGAGCTTGCTAGTAAAGGAGTTCGTGTCAACGCTGTTAATCCGGGTGTTATTGAAACTGGCATACACTTGAGAGGTGGAGTCAGTGAAGAAGATTATGCTACGTATTTGGAGAAATGTAAGGAGACTCATGCCTTGGGTAGGACAGGAACTACCAAGGAGGTTGCGAATACCATTCTATTTTTGGCCAGTGAAGGTGCCAGTAATATAACTGGTGCAACCATAGCCGTGGATGGCGGTCGACATGCAATGTGTCCACGTTAATTAAAATATGAATCATCATTTACTCAGGTGTCTATTAGATATCTCTAAAAAGTTAAGTTACCTACTCAAATATTCTGTATTTTAAGCATTTATTATATACGTAACACTATCTTTAATAATAGTAATTTTGTTTTCAATAAATATGAATGATTTGTTATATATTGTTTGTGCTCATTTATTTCTGTCGTAGTTAAGTGCCTAACTACTTCGTTTTCAGCTTTCCTTAAAAGTTACTGCAACAAAGGTGCTGGTTCTTATCATCAGATGAGCGTTGAATAATAACTATAATGTAGGCTACAGAATTAAAAGGAGTTGACGTGGTTACAATAACCAACCGCAATTTGCAATGAATAGGTAGGTACCCCGTAGACATTCACGGAAAATGTGTAGGTACTTCCCATTCCGCCCTCTTCGAAAAACTCGTAAGTAAGTACAACACTTGCTTAGAAAGTGGGTGTACAATGAGTTACAGCAATTAGCTGGCCCACCATGGCATAGGTAAATGGTTCTGGTTTTTAAAATACGAATGGATAAAATTTGAATGAGAGGATTTCTTTTTGAGAATTACAAAAATATATAGTTTCCAAGAACTCTGTAGATGGCGTTGAATTGACTACGTTACCAGGTGCCAAAGCCAAAACGCTTGAAAAAACACACGTCACATAGGTAGGCTCGTTAACTGACACTTTCGTTTCCATAAGCTTCCGAATATAACCATGTGTTCCAAGTGAAATTATGTGACGTTCTGTTCCTTGCAGTAATATATCGAGATCAGCGCCATCTATCCAGCGACTAGGGAAGAGTCGAAAAAGAAAATCCCTTATTGGGAAAAGTAAATCAACTATAAACGACTTTTAAAATTCTATCGATTCGAATTCTAAAAAATCATACAGTAGGTACCTACTTATGTACTGTTATTGCAATTCCCTTTAGGGAGGATCTATTATTCTATCATGGGTTTTGGTTTTCGCACTTAGTCCTTAAAGTGGACCATTGTGCGTGAGCCGTGGTGGTCTTTACTCCAACCAGCCCACCTCCCTCTAGAAGCAGATCAAACTTTTCATTTCTCATACTCGGAAAGTAGTGTTTGTTTGATCCGAGTAGCGGGTGGAAAGTGCTTCTTCCCACCTTTGGGCGGAAAAGACTCATAGTAATTGCTTCCCTCGCTAGAGTGGGAATAAATTTGGCGGGATAGTAACTCTGTAAGCTGTTTCGAAATTTGGGTTTTTTTCAATATCTTATTAAAAATGAGTTCAAGCGATTCTGAAATGCTGACCACAGATTCTGTTTAAGACGAGGCAAATACATACAATGACTTTAATAAGTTGCGAGCAGATAAGAAAATAAAACTAAGTAAGTACTATTTTTTAATTTCCTGATATTGGAAATGATTATGAAAAGTAGTATTTATTTCATCACCGCTGCTCTCAAAACGGTGAAGGAAAACATCGTGAGGAAACCGGCATGTCCTAGAAACAAAAAAATTCGAAGACATGTGACATCTACCAATCCGCACTGGGCCCGCGTGGTAGACCCGCGTTATAGCCCATTCCCTCTCATTGAGAGGAGGCCGTGTCCCAGCAGTGGGAACATTATAGGCTGTTGATGATGATGATGATGATGAAAAGTAGAATGATTAATTCGGGTCAATTCCTACTCGGAATATAGCCGCCCTCGCTGCACTCGGCACTAGACGTCCGAGTGCAGCGAGGGCGGCTATAATACCTCGTATGGGAATTGATTCCTTTCGACTCTCGTGTAACAATCTACTATTCCGGTCTTCTCAGGGCATCCGCAAGGGATATTGGTTTTCCGTGTTTAGGGGAACATGTTACCTGGCTACTGTGAAGCCGGAAGGAAGGTTTATGATTATTCAGTTCCTCTGCTTAAATTCTGGTATATGCTACCAACCAGTGCAATATAAATAAAAATACTCACTATGTTAGAACTTAATTTATTGGCTTTAAAACATGATTTTACTTACAACATTTTATTTTTCAACCTGAGTAGGTTTACCAAGGATTGTGTTGAAGATCCCGTTTGCTGAACAACCACCAACTTCGGCGATGATCTTTCCAGTCTGTATTCCGGTTTGAATCAGGCGTATACCAGCACAGACTTCAAGTGATGCTGGCAGTGTAGCAATGCTTAGGTTGATACGGCCGATCTAGAACAATAAAGATTAGGTAATAAAATAAGTAGATACTGGAGTAGTAGGTAGATACAAAATATATTAGGCACTTACTAGCAATTACCCGCGAACATCGTTCCCTTGAAATTATTACAAAAACATATTACTTCAGGTTTGGGGTTGACATATTATCCTTATTGGACTAAAACCCCTAAATTAAAAAATAAAGATTTAAAAAAATATATATTTCTTCAGGTTTTTAATCGGATTTTGTTAATAATTTCAAGAGTTTTATTTTTATGCACGAATCCCTAATTATTTTCATAAATTTAAAGTACCTAGCTTATGTTAGACCTTATAACATCGGCCAGCCATCTGCCAGTAAAAGTCCTGTTAAAATCGGTTTCGCCGTTTCAGAGATTAGCTGGAGCTCAATCAGACAGAAAAAAATGGAAACAAATGTGTTTTTGTTAAAAGTGCCTCGGTCAAAATAACAATACGCTAAAATTTTGAGTGCATTTTTTAGTTAGTACAAAATATGTTTACAGCTAATTGAATACTGCTCAGGTAAGTGTAAATTTAGTAAATTTAAATCACATAGGTACCACTAATTAATGCAATTACTTGCCAGCACGCAATGAAGCCGTGTGATTAGTACCTACCTAGTACTTAGGTAGGTATGTGCTAGCACTGAAGTTGCTAAAAGGAGAATGACCAAAAATGTATGGGCTCTGGTCCAAAAAAAAAACTGCTGCTTATAATGTTGGACTTACTATGTGTGCCAATGTGCATCAAATTCTAACCCACAGTTACAGACTAATTCAACAATTTTGAATGTGCAAGTGAATGTGCTACTTTTTTTCAAGTTCACGTTTCAGCTAATATCTATGATTCCGTGGGACAGATTTTTTCAGTTCCATAGAAGAAAATTAAGCATTTTAACCAGTCTTTCAAATGAGCTATGTAGTAAATCTGGGGGCAGAACTTTTCTTTTTTTTTTCAAATTTTGGTCCATTTTGGTCATTCTCCTTTACATGAAAGAATTTAGGTACCTACCAGGGTGACGGAATCCGTGGGTGGCAAACAATAAGTAGGTAAGGTGACAAGTTAGGTCCATGTCCACCGAAAATATAAGGCACCGGCCACACAGAACAGACGCAAGGCACGGACCCGTCGCAGTCGCGGCGCCCGTTTAATCTACTTGCATATAAAATGTATACAGCCGTCGCGACGTAAAACATACAGAAAAGACGGGACGCCCGTCACGACGGCGTCCTATTGGAAAACATATAGAAAGGACAAGGCGCGGGCAGGGCGCGGGCCTGCACGGGCGCAAGCGGGGGAGCGGAAAGGGCGCGGAGGGCAGGTTTGGACATAATAATGTAAAAACATTGTGGAGTCATCTTGTATACTTCTTGAAAACGATCAGGATAATAATGTAGATCCTCCATTATTTAAAAAAATCTATTCTGTCCATTGCTTAGCCATACCGGATGTACCCAGTAACGTCTAACCCTCTGCAGATTAGCGAGATATACCAGTGCCAATACATCTTCATCTTCAGAAGAAGACATGTTGTCGTATCAAAATCGGACGGTTGAATGCCGGGTAAAGCTTCTAGTGCGCGCCATAAAAAGTCGTGACGGCGCCCTGTCTGCGACGGGTCCGTGTCTTTTCTATATGCGTTAAAAAGTCGCGACGGCGCCCTATTCGCGACGGGTCCGCGCCCCGCCCTGGTCTTGCGTCTTTTCTGTGTGGCCGTTGGCTAACAGTCTGATTATCAAAACAGCTGTTTAAAACACATTTTTGTAAGGTAATATGTCACAGTGACATGTATGTATGTTCGCATAACTCGTTAAAATGTAGGGAACAGCTGATTTTTTTTTCGCGATTTCAAGGTTCGTCCCATAGAAAAAGTTGTTCAAAATGATGAGTACAATGACCCCTTTTCGGGTTTAGTATAAACAAAAACTAAGGTTGTATAATACAAGATAGATGCGCAACTCTGGTTTTCGGTTTTAAAACTGTGTCCCTCAACTGTTAGATGGCACTGGTAGTTTCTCTACAACCAAATAAATACAAAAAGTAGTTCTTGACTGCGAATTCGAACCTAGGACCTATATTACACTAGGCAGCCGCTGTCACCGCTAAGCTATCTACTTCACTGACAAGTATTTCAAAACAGCTGTTCTTTTTATGACCGTTGTAAAACAGTCAAACAGGTGAAAAGTTTTTGTTCTCAAACACATAGACGGCAGCACTATCTATGAATATTTTGTTTGACGACAATGTATGGAAGTTTCACCCCCCTGCGCGTAGTTCCCGTTCCCGTGGGAGTACGGGGATAAAAAATAGCCTAAGTTTCTCGCTTCTTCTTCGTCGTGTCGATGATTTCCCTTTTTTTATTTTTAAATTGTTGTCGACCAGTACTCTGCTACCTCGACAGCGTTGGGGGTGGCCTCGGAAAGGTCCCTCAGAGTGCAGGTGGAGCCACAAATAGTCCAGGACAGGAGGTGAGCCATAGCTTGTGTTGAGGCATCGCAGTCACACAAGGCTTCATCGAAATATCCCCACCGGACCAAGTTGTATCTGCAGCGGCTCCCGTCCTGACTTTGCAAATAATATAGCTATCCATTGCCAGCAGATTTTTTCAAATCGGTAATCGGTAAATACTTTTGTGTTATTCGTTTTCGAGAAAGTGTTATTCAATTTCACGTCATTCGATTTCAAGGAGAGTAGAGAAATTCCTACCCCCCCTCACCCTCCACGGAGAGTAGGGCCTAAACAGAATGGGCTTAAATTAAAGGTAAATTCGCGATAAATACCCGTCTTCATATATGTTTTATAATCTAAAGTACAGAATGGTTTATGGTTTGTAGGTACTACTTTCTTTGACGAGCACCTTCACCAAGATATCAGCTATTGCAATATTACTTCTTCATACCAAGGTTCTAGAATAGAAAGGATTGTAGGAATGAAATAAGGATTGTTGGATTGAAGGAAAGAACTTACCGTCACAGTTGACTGTCCAAGAAAACCGGCAGATTTCACCTCAGTTTTCAGAGCAACGGATCCAAGGCAGGTTCCAGCGGCCCACAAATTGGTGTTATCTCCGGTGCACTTCTTCATGTCTTCCATAGCCTGGGATCCAGCTTCCATAGCGTCATTGGCTATTGACATTAAGTGCTGGATGTCTTTGGAGACGTCAGCGATACGTTCGTCGACGCAAGTCATAGTGCTGGATAGGGTTTCGTTGAATACAGCAGCTGCAGCGCTTCTGTGGGACTGTAGAAAGAAAGGAAAGGTTTTTAATTGAACTCATCATTATAAATAGACAACGCACTCCCGAGTGCCCCCAAAGGCTATATGTAAAACGTTCATCATCATCATCAGCCTATAATGTTGGGAACATTATTGCTGGGACACGGCCTCCTCTTAGTGAGAGGGAATGGGCTATAATCCACCACTCGGGCTCAGCCTGGTAGATGACACATGTCTTCGAATTTCTGGTTCTAGGACATGCTGGTTTCCTCACGATGTTTTCCTTGCTGTGAGAGCAGTGTTGATGTAATAAATTAGACAAAGTAACTGTTCATAAGTCGGGACCGCTACCACTTGCGCAGAGCAGCGGTGCTCTATGTATATTTAAAACCACCGCTGCTTTACGTAGGAATATTTGAAACGTTCCCGTGGTTTAATACCCGACCATAATGGGAGCGAAGCCTCGGGGTTCAGCTAGTCTATTGTGATTTGTTACTTACATCAACACATTCCTTAACAGCCAGGCTGGTATTAGAGATCCTGTTCATGACGTTCTCGACGGCTTCAGTGACACGTTGCCTGAACTTCTGAATATCGCTGATGATCTTGTCTCTGATCTCTTTAGCCTCTTTGATGATACCAGCGTTGAAGGCGTTAACAGAGTCCAAAGCTTCCTGTGCAGATTTGCGTAGATTCTCAACCAGTTGTGTTATGAGTTGCCTGCAATTAGAAATAATTTATTTAAAAGGGTCAAAGGGTGTGTTAAATTTGCCGGGGTTGCGGGCCTGTTCGAAAGAGATACCGCGGTCCCGGAACATAAAGGGCGAGGAAGGAACATGGATGGATGGGTTTTAGTCCGTAAAAGTCTGACACTCCCTACCGCTCCGCCCAGAGTGGGAAAAGTTATTTGATGAATTCCCATCCTAAAAAAAACGGGTGTGTAAAATTATAAGAAACGATTTAGGTACCTCAGCCTAATGTTCCCACTGCTGGGACACAGTTCTCCTCTCTATGAGAGGGAATGGCCTATAATCCACCACACGGGCCCAGAGCGGATTGTTAGATATCACATAATGTTACCGATTTTTCGGTTCATGCCGGTTTCCTCAAGATGTTTACCTTTACCGTTTTGAGAACGCGTTGATGAAATAATTCACACAAAGTAATGCGCCTGCCTGGGCTCGAACCCACGATTTACTTACTGTTCATAAGTCGGGGCCGCCACTCAGTAGTGGCGACCCCGACTTATGAACAGCGAGCTTTTAGGTACCTAATGCAATCAGATTATGGCTACTTCTTCATCAAACAATGGTGTTTCTAGATTGGAATAAGGCAAATACCTCGTATGCGCCATGACGTCGAAGTCACGATTGGGTGATACTTCCAGCAAGTCATAGCTTGGCACATCTGGAGCCCCAAACGCTGAGCACACCTGTGAATTTAAAAATAGCAATTATTATTTAAATATATTTCAAAAAAGGTATCAGTAAACCAGTCATAGAAAAAAACGACATTGAAAGCGTGCGCGGGTCGGAAAAGCGCTGGTGTCGAGTCCCGCCACCATTACATAGCGCGGGCCCAATACGTGTTGGTAGGTGACACATCATGTCTTCGAATTTTCAGTGCTAGGACATGCCAGTTTCCTTGCCATGATTTCCTACCATCACCGTTTTAGCGTAGTAGGTTTGAAATAAGTAACACAAGGAACCCCTGGGTTGCCTGGGTTCTTAATCTTCTAACCCACGATCTTCAAATCGTAAGTCGGGGCCATTAACACTGGGCCACTACTCACTTTTACCCCACGTCATCTGTCTACCTTTTCCCAAATAAAGGGTGTAAAACACCTATTCACGAAGCCGAAAGACACTTGATCTCCCCATGATTGCGATATTTTATTTTTGTTCTACACCATACCTGGGAACCATCTTGTTACGGAGATATGGGGGTCAAAGTTACAACTTTTTGACAACTTTTTTTTTATACAAGTTTTTTTTGTAAGATTTTAACATTTAACACCTCCACGACCCCCGTACTATTCAATCCATCCATCAGCACAATGTTTTAAGGACGCTGTTACTTTTTTCCACGAATATTAGTGTTTTTCAGGTACCATTTTAATGTACAAGCTGTCACAAATGTGAAAATTTCATGGTCTTAATTTAAAGATAATATATTAATCTCCAGATAATCCTCAGAAAAAATCTATGACGTCATACAAAATTTTCGCACAAATACGTTTTTCCCATCACAAGAATCGCAGAAAATTTAAAAAAAGGGGTCAGAATAGGTACCAATTTAGGTCATTTTAAAGCATATTTTATCTTAATAATTAATAAGAAATTGCGGTAAATATAGTCCTTTACTGGAAATCCATTTTTTTTTGTATTCAAATCGCAACATTTTCCAATTACTAGCCAAAGTATAAACATTTGGCGAATTCTTCATACATTTTTCACTCGCGGTTCGTCAATCTGCGCTGAGACGCGCTCGTCAACGGACGGGTGTATCGCTCTGTCGCAAAAAATAAATACGATTTTATTACTAAAAAATATTGTAGTGTGCATGCGTGTGAGTAGGTACCCCCGGTTGTATAGCGTATTCGGAATGAGTTGAAACTTTTTCCAACGACATTAAAGTAAGTACTTACGAGTTCCTACTTTTATTATTAAAGTGTGGTTTAGAAAATATGTTGGGTAAGATCGGGATTTGTGAAATGGATGGGTGGCGTTAAGCAACTCTTAGTAAGGTTAGGATTTGGATGGGTAAGGCCAAGCTGTTCACGATGAGGTTCGGAAGTGGATGGGGAGGAGAGTTATGATTTTAACTTTTTTTTTTTAGGTGTGTATGTACGAATATGGGGACAAAATCAAAAATGGTGCCCATAGAAAACTGGAACGAGCAGACTTCTATAGACTCTGGTCCAAGAAGCGTTGTTGGTACTAGGATACTCATATCATTTGTCGTGTTTGATGCTTTGCAATTACCGAAGCTCATGGAAATCGCGAAAAAAAAAGGGAAAAAAAATAGTACCTACTTTTTGTAAATCAAATTCTTCATTTCTGATTATTATATCATCAGTATAAGAAGTATAAAGCCCTCAACACTTAATGATAAATATAAGCGTAACCTTCACGACTATAATCCTTAGAGGGGTAAGCACACATGTTCTTCGCACGCCAGATTACACAATTGCTCGCAATAGTTATTACGAGTTGAAAACGATCTGTTTGCTAAATCTAAGAGACGAAATCTTCACGACTGTAATCCTCAGAGGTGTATGCAGCCATGTTCATCGTACGCCGGATTTCACAATTGGTCGCATTAGTTATAATGAGCTGAAAACGATCTATTATCTAGGATTATATTATATAGGATAGGATTGGATAAGATTCAATTAAATGTTCCATATAATTAATAACAAAATGTTCAATCGGAACCCTTACAGATACGTCATGTCTGACTGTCTGTCTGTCTGTCCAAAATCAAAATCAAAATCAAAATATTTTATTTCACATAGGCCTGGATGGGCACTTATAAAACGTCGAAGGTGCACGGTTCGCGTTGGTCGATTCCATGGAGAAGAACCGGCAAGAAACTCCATGGTTACTCTTTTCAAATCATTTGGTATTACAATATTATTGTTTCATTACAGCATTCGTACTAAAGTATGGGGGGACAGCGTAGGCCCGACAATAGGTCGTTGCTTGCTATACAAAAAATGTAAAACAAAAGAAATATTTAACAAAAGTTAAACAGCATCCGGGAATCTAAAAGGCCTTCAATGTTCACTCATTCACAAATAATAGGTAAAAAAGCATCTATACAAAGGTAAGTAAATAAAAAATAAAATAAAAAATATAATATTTAAAAAAAAAATAATTAAAGAACTAAATTAAACAAGTGACACAAATATTGTCATCAGTGCTGTAACTATTCTGAGCAAAATATGAGAAAAAATGATTTGAAAACTATTGTAATAATCTGAATCAAAAGAAAAAGAATAATGAGATTGAGAATAGTTAGAGACATCCACAAATCTGTGCCGTTTATGAGCTACCAGGGAAGCCGCATGCGCAGAAGGAATCATAGCCAAACTTCTTTGTCATCAACGTAGTCCTTGATTTTGTAATATGCTTTTTTCATAAGGACACGTTTAATATGGTTCTTGAACTTTCCATCGGTCAGTTCTATAACTGACTTTGGCAACTTGTTATAAAAGCGTATACTGTTTATAATAAAAGACTTGCTAGTTTTTGTTAATCTGAATTTAGGTATTACAATTTCATGTTTACTGCGTGTATTTTTATTGTGGAAGTCGCTTCTAATTTTGAAAAGCCCTCGATTTTTGCGGACATATAAAATACATTCAAAGATATAAAGTGAAGGCAGAGTTAATATATCGATCTCTTTGAATTTTTGCCTGAGTGACTCGCGAGGACCCATTTTATAAATCGCGCGGACTGCCCTTTTTTGTAGTATAAAAATGGAGTCAACGTCAGCTGCTGATCCCCACAGCAGGATGCCGTAAGACATAATACTGTGGAAATAAGCATAGTAAACTAACCTAGCTGTGGCTACATCCGTTAACTGCCTTATTTTCCTAACTGCATATGCAGCTGAGCTTAACCTACCTGAAAGAGTTCTAATGTGCGCGCCCCACTGTAATTTTGAATCTATAGTAATCCCTAAGAATACAGTTTCCGCTATAACATCAAGTTTATTGCCGTCAAGATTTAAATTAAGATCACGTTGTGGTACATTTGGTAAGGAGAATTTTAAACACTTAGTTTTGCTTGCATTCAATAAAAGATTATTAGCAGCGAACCATTTCGAGAGAACGGTTAGACTTTCGTTAACATGTTGGACAAGCGTATCCTTTCTATTTATTTTAAAAATTAGCGAGGTGTCATCAGCAAATAAAATTATATCTGATAATTTGGCCATCATATAAGGGAGATCATTAATGTACACAAGAAATAGGAAAAGACCGAGAATTGAACCTTGGGGCACGCCTATCTTGACTAGAGACCCGGAGGACGTCGCCCCATTTACATTTACTTTTTGCTGCCTGTTTGATAGATAAGAAAGAACTAGATCAGCAGCTTGACCACGAATTCCGTAGTGGTGTAATTTACACATCAGTGTGTTGTGGTCCACGCAGTCAAACGCTTTAGAGAGATCACAGAAAATGCCAATGGCATCTTGGGACTTCTCCCAGGATTCCAAAATGTGAGTGATAAGTTTAACTCCCGCGTCCGTTGTCGACCTGCCCTTCGTGAATCCAAACTGCTGACTGTGCAAAATCCCATTTGAGTTAAAGTGAGATAACATCTGGTCCAGCATGATTTTTTCATATATTTTACTCAACGCTGGAAGCACAGATATAGGTCTATAATTAGAGGGATCACTCTTACAACCAGATTTGAAAATTGGTACTACTTTACTATGTTTCATTAGATCAGGAAATTTACCGCTATCCAAACATTGATTGAATATGCCTGTTAGGATAGGAGCGATTGATTCAATAATATCTCCAAGAACCTTGACGGATATGCCCCATAAGTCTTCAGTATTCTTTATGTTGAGACTTTTGAACGCGTTTATAATAGTTGCAATACATATTGGTTTAAATTTAAAGTTTGGTATATCCGCAGTAAAATTTTCTTTAAGAAAATCTTCAGCTAATGTAGATGAAGAAGGGAGAGATTTTGTAACTTCTAGCGGAATATTAGTGAAGAAACTTTCTAGCGTCTCAGCCACTTCTAGCTTGTCAGAAATGGTCTGATTATCTATTTTCAAGGACAATTCGGTCTGATCACGTTGTTGTGTCTTTCCAGTTTCTTTGTTAATGACCTGCCACACTGTTTTTATTTTATTATTAGAAATACCAATTTTGTTAATTATTATCTGTGATTTTGCTTGAGCGCAGACACTTTTGAATATTTTTGAATAATTTCTAACATAAGTATGAAAAACTTGATCTGAGGTTAGAGATTTTTGGTGATATAGATTGTATAAATTATCTCTGCTTTTTCTTATTCCCACGGTAGCCCATTCACTAAATTTTGATTTAGAATTGACTTTAACTGTTTTCAAAGGACATGTTTTATTGAATTCTTGGCAAACTGTAGAAAATAATGTGCCATAGTTTAAATTGGGGTCTTTTGAATCGAAACTAGCGTTTGATAGGTTGCAGGAAGCTGAAGTTGCCGTTATCCTAGTTGCTTCATTAAATAAATATTTTAAATTGAATGATTTAAACAATGAGATGAGCTTACATTTTTCGGGAGAATCGACTAGCAGATCAATATTTAAGTCACCACAAACAAAAACTAATTTATTATCCCTGAAAAGTTTACTTAATATTTCTTCCATTGTGATTAAAAACAATGACAAGTTAGATGCTGGTGGTCTATAGACACATAAGAAAGTAGGGCCCTCAACCTCTGTACATGCTACCTCACATAAGCGATCAACAGAGTAAGCAGTGATATCCTTCCTTTCCTTATATCTGAGAGAACTGTTACAAAGTATCAGGGTACCACCACCCACTGTGGATCTGTTGAACGCGCTGGCAACTGAAAAATTACTAACATTAAACAACATCCTATCTGGTTTTAACCAAGTTTCACTAAAACATAAAATATCCATGTGGTATTTATCTACTAACATTTCCACGTCTAAAATTTTGCCGGAGAAGCGATTTATATTCTGGTCCGTATGTCACAGCCACTTTTTTCCGAAACTATAAGAACTATGCTGTTGAAACTTGGTACGTAGATATATTCTGTGAACCGCATTAAGATTTATACACAAAAATATAAAAAAAGAATACATTTTTTTTTTCTAAGCTCAGAGACACTTCCAAAGTGGTAAAATGTGTCCCCCCCCTTTTAATTCTTGTGACCGGGCGTGTGTTCCGTGCGACACTGAGATGATGATTTTCTTTACGGTAGTCGGTGTCGGCGCTGTTGTTTTTAGTTTTTGAACATGGGGCAGGTTTTTTTATATGTTGGTACCATATTAGGTGTACATATTCTGTTACCCTTAACAGGCGTGATTTTATGTTATGAAAATCGCGAAGAAAAAGATACTATTGATAGGGGTCAAGCACCTTCTTTTTTTGCAGTTGGTTGAAAATACTAACCTATTATCACGACAACGGTACTAAGTAATAGTAACCAAACGCATTTTCAAAGGTCCATGTAGGTATTCTTCCGGAGTTAATTTCAATAATATAATAATAACATTACAAAATAAAACCAAGGAGCTAAATTATTTAGGTGAAGTATAAAATCGAGCGCTCGGAGTTGTTGAATGTGTGCGTAGTGCGTACGCGTGATGTTGCTGTGTGCGGCATTGAATACCTAAATTTGAGTTCAACGAAAACGGTGCAGCGTCCTTAAGTGCGTTACATTGAGTTCTACCACAAAACATGATTTATAACCTAAAAAAAAAAAGTTGTTTCCCAGCAATAATTTTTGCGTAAAGTTACTTAGTTTGATGTACAGCTTAGAATGCTTGGTTAACGGTTTTGTGATGAGGTGGTTTTACACCCTGTACCTATGTTAGGGTCGGCTCTTGTCTAACAGGATGCTGTTGAAAACCAGTTTTTTACATGGAGCGACTGCCTATCTGAACTCCACAATTGAGTTAGTATCTACTGGGTAATACGAAATCCGTTGGGAAGTCTGACCATGTTACGAATGTCAAATATTATAAATGACGGGACCAACGGCTTAACGTGCTTTCCGAGGCATGGAGAACGAAACTCGGTATATAATGAGTGGTCACCCATCACGGACCATAGGTTGGTCCGTGATAGGAAAGCGGGCTTGATCTGAAGATCGACCCGAGCGGCTGTTAGTACCTAATAAGCGACTAATCACGAAAATCACTTTAACCCCATCAATTAGGTAGGTACCCAAAAAAACTTACCACGGCCAAAACACAGAAAGCAGCGAACAATTTCATTGTGATTAATCAAAGGGTCTCAACGAGTTCACACTAAGATCTGATGGTGACCCAGCATCCCTATGGTTTTTATAGTGTTTCAAGTAAGCATTGCCCATTCTTTTGCCATAGAGCAAATATAATTTATCTTATCTATTTGCGCCAGCTATGAAATTGCGTTAGATTTTAAATGTTTACCTAAATTACCGTGGTATAATAAAATCAATTGCAACATTTGGTCGCTTATTTAAGAGTCTTGAAGAACAGTACCTACATAAAGTTTATCTGTAGGCAGTTACGTTGTGATAACAGCGGTTATTGCACTTGTCTGTTAATTGATACAGATAAGTTTTGTTATAAAGATCGATAGTTTTTTTTCTTGTCGGTCGGGTTAGGAAGCAAATCGTCCCACTTCTCTTTCGGTCATGTTTTATTTAACTGCCGCAGTATACAGGGTGGATTTTTTTAACCTCACCTGGAGGGAAAGTACTCTAAATACTGGAGATAGAAAATTTTACCAAAAGGAAACATTTCTTTTCAACCGACTTCCAAAAAAGAGGAGGTTCTCAATTCGTCTGTTTTTTTGTGTTTGTTACCAAAGAACTTTCGACTGGGTGAACTAATTTTGATGGTTCTTTTTATATTTTAAAACTGGTGCTTTCCGTGTGGTCCCATTTTAATTTGCTGAAGATCTGATGCTGATCTTCGGAGATATACAATGGAACTCTTCAAAATTAGACAGCAAATCTGCAGTGATTGCTGCAATCACTTGTAGGTTCATTGTTTATACTATATCATGACGTAACATTACGCCTGTATGCTCTGAGGGGGTATGCAGATGTGTACAATACACTTAAATTTCGACAGTGTTTGTTACCTCAGAACTTTTAACTGGGTGAACCGATTTTAATGGTTCTTTTTTTATTTGAAAGCTGGCGTTTCCCGTGTAGTTCCATTTTAATTTGCTGAAGATCTGATGCTGATCTTCGAAGATATAAATGGAACTCTTCCAAAATATACGGCAAAACTGCAGTAACTGCTGTAAACGCTTGGTTGCTTATTGAGGGGGTACTCAGAAGTGTTTAGTACACCCAGATTTCGACAGTTAGGTATGTTAGGTTCTATTTATTGGGGATAAGCCTTATTACCGTGACATGTATTTGCTTTTTTATTTTATTGGAATGGATGTACTTCAAGGGTACATTGATGAGAATTTGATTAGGTTCTGATTATGGATCTGGACAAAGGAACGGAACTCTTAAATTCTCAAGAGCAAATTAACGATACTCGGCCGAATCTTATATAGGCTATCAGATGTTTGAGTCACCTACCATACTGTCGTTATTAACCGACTCCAAAAATAAGGAGGTTCTCAATTCAATGTTCCCCCCCGATTACTCGAGAAGGCTACACCAATTTAAATTATTATTTTTTTGTTTGAAACGGTATACCTACTTCCCAGGTGGTCCCACAATCATCAAGTAAGGATCTGATGATTGGATCCTGGAGAAATAGATAGAACTCTTCAAATTTTATAGGCACACTTGATGCGATTTGTGTAGTTTTTGGAAGAATACTTTCATAAAGTGGTCTCATATCAATATGGTGAAAATCTGATGAAGAACTTTGGAGATAGGCATCGGAACTCTTCAATAAATGATAGCAAATGGACTGGGTTTGTTTACACCAGTTCATAACAGAAAATCACGCCGGTACGCTATGAAGGGGTAAGCACATGTGAACCACTAAAAAGTGAAAAATAAAAAGTCCACGTGTATCAAACGACGTTTTTCAATACACTTTTGAAGAAATAAAATAAAAATGTTGTGTCATGAATGTCACGAGACTTTATTTTTTTCCGCGCTTTGCTTTCGCCAGGTTGAAGGAGAGGCAAAGGTATGAAGCCGTTATACAACCGAATATATATGTTATGGACCTAGTGATAAATTAAGCATTATACATAATGCCCGGTCATTATGAAAAGTGCCCAATATGAGAGTGCAATTTGATAAGAATTATTCAAATAATCAAATTGACTGGGCATTATACATATTGTCCATCACCTTTTGGGCAGAGTAATACAAACATATTTAATGACTATTTTTTATTGTTATTGTTCAACTTAAAATAAACCAAATATTGAACCATTTCAATTAATCAGGCTCACTATTTGGATTAATTATCAAGGACTTCTACATTAAGAATCCACTAGTTTTTGTGTTAATGTCACCGTAAAATTGTCAAATACGTTATATTGTAATGTCTCTAGCGATATTGTAAAATCGCGAAATATTGTCAAATGAACATACTGCTTACAACAAAACGCATTATTTTTCGTGATATGCATGCGATGGTAGTCAACTTACGCGGTGTGGAGGGAAGGAGGGGTGCCCCATGCCCAGTGGTACAACTCTCATGAAAAGATATTGTACCATTCCTGAGCAATAGCGATTATAATAACCTAACCTTAAAACACTTTATATTCCCCTAAAAAGCGTAATCGACGGAGCCCCGCTTCGCGGGGCCCCTATTTCCGAGTGCAGGGTTTAAAGGAACCTAACTAACCTAACCGGGGGGATGCCCCAAGTCCCGATTATGGGGGCAGATGTATGTTCAGTTGACAATAAATCGAGAGTTTACAATATCGCTAGAGAGAAACACGTTATATTGTAATATAACGTGTTTGACAATTTTACGATGATATTAACACTGAGTTACGAATGTAAAACCCACCCGCGTCCGTCCGCAATCGCTTACTATGCAAAACTAAACAAAAAAATTGTGCTTGAAGTCAGTCGCACGAGTCGCACGCTGAATGGCGGTCTCAGATTGGTCAAAGCGTGCCACGCCATGCGTGCCTCCCTCCCCGCCCTCACACCGCGTCAAATTTAGCTTTATTATCAAATTGCCCAATTATCATGTAGCAATATAATAATGACCGTGCAATATGATAAATAATGAGGTTAGGATAGTTTTAATCATTTAGCCCGATAGAGCTGGACATTATTCATAATGCTCGTGCATTATGTATAATGCCCGCATTAATCACCTGGTCCATAACATATATATATTTAAATGTTGATTTGTTTATAAAAGAAAATATTAGTTATAAATAATCATGTTTATCGACGATATTGAATTTACAAACACAATTTGAAGATTCAAAAAATGTTGTAAAGAAAGACGTAGATCGCTTTTCCGAAAAAAAAAAAGAAATAAAATAAAATGTTTTTCTTTTTGAATTATGCAATGAACCAATTTGGAGTAAGTATATCTGTGGCAATCTTGATTTCTGCACATGTGTGGAAAAAACATGAAAAATGCACGCGTGTGAAATACACTGGATTTTGAACCTAATCGTAGTGCGAAAAGAACCAGTTTTCGAGGAAGTGTATTGAAAAGATTTTTGATATGGTTTGAATAAAACATTTCCAATTTTTCTGCACGTCTTTCAGTTGCGAACAAAATTTTAAGTAACATACACCCTAGCACTGGCCTGAAAACTGGCCAAATTGTAAGAAATATGAGAAAATTTGAATTTTGCAGGCTACCTTCTCGCTTACTTACAACCTATTGTAACGTACCTACCTTACGAGTTACCTACGTCTAATTCACAGGCACAGGAAAAATATTGCTAAATAGATAAATAAGAACCCACATTTGGCAATATTTTTGGTAGGCTTAATACTTCCAAGTGCTCTCATTTCTGTATGATGCAATGTCGGATGCTAATAAAACAAAAGGTTACCTACCTACTTGATTCTCAAGGTTTTTCAAATAAAACATTTTATCACCATTCATGAAAAGATGCTCCATGGATGGAGCAATAGTGAAGATAATTATATTTATTAGTAGATTGAGTAACGTTTACGAGTAGCGTAACAGTTCAGTGACCTACTTCGTAAAACATGAAAATTCGAGAAGGAAAGATAAGGAAAGGAATGCACAATTAAAACGGATAATTATAATTAACACTGTAGGTAAGAAAATAGGGTTCACTTCAACTTTAACTACAAAAATAGGGTCTTCATTTCGGTCTATCTTTCAATTAAGGAATGTCCATGGATCTGAGAATTTTGCTGAAGACGACGATTTTGGAACTCCAACCAACTAAAATCCACCTTATTTCGGGGGCAATAGAACGAGATTCGCTCGCCCTTCTGCTGCACCCCTGATAAGTCTGGACCTTCCTTCAGAAGGGGGGTCTTCTTTCACGTCAATTTATGGCCGAATCGTACCAAGTTCACAGCAAAAAGGGCGCTTATGGTGCTGCCATCTTTGGCTTAAATGATCACCCCGATCGATACCAAAATGGTATTTCAAAGGCACGCCCTACAAGTTGGCAAGGCTGGAAATTTTGCGTGGGATTCTACTAGATAAGTATAATACTATAGTAATATAGTTGTAATATAGTAGTTTTACTTTACTGAATAATTTATCTCCTTAAAAAGCTTCAACAACATACGATTATTTAGATTGACAATCATTGCCCGTTATATCCATACTCTAATAGGCAACTCTCATTATAATTTGATCTACATACATAGTTGGAATAACTCATGTCAGTTAGTAAAACTAGGTTAATTTAAACATGGTATACCTACTTTTATTTCAAGGTTCTAAACACATGCGCTTAGAGTAGCTTTGACGTTTATTCATAATGCTACCCAGGGTGAGAGTAAGCATTGGTTCAAAGTGAATGTTTTTATTTTGTTGTTTCAAGCTGCACAATGAAGTTACCTATTATTATTGAGGGAATGTGCCCAGTCAAAAAGTTATTTCAGAGATTATTCGAGCACTCACAATCACTTGACTGATTTATGACTTACAGCCTCGTTAGTTGAGTGGTAACAAGGGCGACTGCTGAGCATCAGGTCCTGGGTTCGATCCCCGGGTAGAGCAAAGTGGTTTTGGGTTTCTTTCTATCAGGAATTGCTCAGTATCAGCCACAGAGACTGGATTTGTGGCCGGTTTATGTCAGTAAGCTCATCCGCTATTGCATATGACTTAAAACATAACTAGTTACCTTCTTTAATTTTTACATCCAAACCGCGCAATGTGGCACACTTGTAGGAGGCCTAAGTCCAGCAGTGTCACGTGTTTCGGCTGAAATGATGATAATGGTTATTTTAATTAATCCTTCCTAAGCGAGAAGTTGTTTGCTCTCAGTTCCAACATTATACCTACAGATGAGACCATGCTACGTGTTTCTAAAGACAAACATTTTATGAGGGAGTACATTATTATGTCAGCAATATTGCTCCTACTCGTAACATGACATGTCAAACTATCTGCATATCTAAGGTGGCGATAATTGCTTCCAATGTCACGAATGTGTTAGAACAGCATACCGATAAATCATCAGCCCATGTCTTGTAGCAGCTGACCGACATAAGTTAGGAATCTAGGGCTCCGATATTATGTAAGTAATTGTTTACTTTGCTCCATTTATGCACGGCCAGTTTTTATCCAAGGTAAGCTATGCATCGATACTTGACATGTGGTTAAGTTTTGTACAAAAAGGGTGTAAAAAAGCTGAAAGGCACTTGTTCTTCTCGTCATTGCGATTATTTTTTTGTTCTACACCATACCTGGGAACCTTCGAGTTACGGTGATATTGGGGGTCAACATTCCAACTTTTTGACAAGTTTTGTTTTTAAATACAAGTTTTCATTGCAAGATTTTTACTTAAACGCCTCCACGACATCTGTACTATTCAATCCATCCATCAGCACAATGTTTTGAGTACGTTACATTGAGTTCTACCACGAAACGTGATTTTTCATCCTAGTTCTTTAGATCCTGGGTTCGTTTTAAGGGCGTGCTATGTGTAATTGGGTTTTTCCATCAGAATTATTTCGTGCTCGTTTGATGGCAATAGGCCTGCTATCAAACGAGCTTGCCTGAGTATGAGACTCAAACATCCTGGCTAACCCTCCAGCAGCTATAGACGTGAAGTTAAGCAAAACAATCACTTATAATTTTTAGATTCTTAGTGTAACTTTCAGCTTGATGGTAATTAAGTGCCTACAAGCAACCTTTAGCAATCCTGTAGGCCAAACTACGTAACATTCTTTTTGTTATAGGCGCTGAAACAACTATAGATAATTATGTACGTAACGAAATCGAAATCAAGTGTGTAGTTATAATTTACGGTAGAATAAAGTGATAATTTACCCCTAATTAATGTTTATAAAACTTCACTGTAAACGTCAAAGCAATTGAAGTGAACTAATTTGCACGTGTAGAAGATTGGTGGGTGTTGCAATCAGGCTATAAATTGCAGTGTGTTTTCGAGGTTAACATCCATATTAAACTCCAGGATCTGCTTATTATAAACTAGTAATACGTGATAGTTAAGCAATGCATGAACCTAATAACAGGCTATACTATGATATTACCTAGCATAGAATAAGATCTAAGTACTCGGAAAAAGTACAGTTTTATCTGTTTATCAGTTGAGCGAATCAGTGCAATATCAGTTATTAAAAGCTTATGACCGTATTCACTTACAGTAAGCAATACCTAACTGGATGCCTACATATGGATGGTTGGAAAAACAATTGAATAAAAAACCACTTTACCAAATAAAACACGCAATAAGGTATTAGAAACGATTGCCTCTTGGTCTAATGGTCTTGGTGGGTTCAATTCACAGGTTGTAACGTTACATTTTCCTAGATAGAGGAAATGTAAGGTCGCATTAGGATAAGAAAAATGGCAGAAGAAAGATGGCATGATGAGATTTATTAGACTAGGAAAGCCGATACGAAGCCGGTACGATAATGATCCCGGTCCAGGTCCAAAGCTCGCAGCTTGCAGAAACCGCTCGCCGCAGTGACAGGCTCGCTCGCAGACACCAATCTTGGAGGGTTCGAGGGCCCAGGGTTACTCGCCATCAGCGTCCAGGGGCTCTCAGTAGTAGTAGCAGCGGCAGATTTTTAAGGCCGTCAGGACTTTAGTATGACGCAAGGGCTAGATCCCGCCGACTTAGCGACCACATCAAATAGTTCAGGGAAATTTACAGCTGCTTACTGGCTCGAGGACCAAAGGCAGACTCCATTTTTCAAGCTCAGCTTCCCGTCATCATGTTATGTTATTATGAGTTTTTATGTTGTTCAATGGTTACAAAGAAGGTCTAACATGAAATGTATATGTCACCGTAAAATTGTCAAACACGTTATATTAAGGGGAATATAAAGTGTTTTAAGGTTAGGTTACATTAATCGGTATTTCTCAGAAATGGTACAGTATCTTTTCATGAGAGTGGTACCACTAGGCAAGGGAGGCCCCTCCGTTCCTCCACACCGCGTGAGTTGACTTGTTTTTTAACCAGGAATTTCTCTGTAGCAGTCGCAGAGTCTGGTTTTGTGTCCAGTTGATGCCATATAGTCGATAGAAATAGGTTCGACCCCTATTACATGAGACTTACCTAAACATAACTGGCGTAATGTGGCGATCTTTTTTTTACCTCTCTGCGTAACCGTTCAGGTGTTTAATTACTGCACGGATTTTTGACAGTCGTTACTGGTACAAAAAGTCTGACAACCAGTCTCACCAAGTGGTATCCGGTTGTGGAGGCCAGATAGTAGTCGCTCCATGTAAAATATTGGTATTCAGCTGCATCCGGTTAGACTGGAAGCCGACCCCAACATAGAACGTTGCGAAAAGGCTAGGCAGATGATTTACTGTACGGATGACGCAAATTGCAGTGTTCTCGCAATGGTTCTCTCATAACAATAAAAAGAAGTGGCATATGAATGTGAATTATACATAGGTACCTATCAATAGTTATAAATTAATGACAATATTATGGCTAAAGAAATCAGAAGGATATGGTTTTCTACTCGCAGCGTCGCCTAGAACTGCCATTCAATATTATTGTATTTTCAATATTATTGAAGCAGGTTTCCACTTTGTATTGGCATCATTGTTCAAGGGTTATGTTAAATTCGCACTTATTTGTCATTTCAATACTCTATAACACTTTTCCTCCCGGGTACTCCTATGAGGAAAAGTGAGTAGTACTTAGGTAGAAGTTAAATAACACCAACATTTTTTGCATTTCTCGTAAGAAATGTCGTTATGTCTTTTCAGAAATTATTGCTGTGAGTACTTCTTAGCAAGTCTAGTCAAATCAAATCAAATCATTTATTTGCGTCAATATGGATAGGTACTTATGGTGATACACACAAAACGAAGTTCTTAAAGCCATATTCTACCTTAAACATTGGCTATACCTAAGTCTCAGGATATTTCTGTCAGCATGCAAGCTTACATTTTATGGGAGCAGGTTATCGCCACCTTGATAAAAATACAGTACAAAGTGTACCAAATCGGGTATTTTTATGTTTTATCTATAATTTAAAAAAACTGGTTCGAACTAGTACAAACTAGTACAAAAGAGTACAAACCAGTACAAACTAGTACAAACTAGTACAAACTAGTACAAACTAGTACAAACTAGTACAAACTAGTACAAACTAGTACAAACTAGTACAAACTAGTACAAACTAGTACAAACTAGTACAAACTAGTACAAACTAGTACAAACTAGTACAAACTAGTACAAACTAGTACAAACTAGTACAAACTAGTACAAACTAGTACAAACTAGTACAAACTAGTACAAACTAGTACAAACTAGTACAAACTAGTACAAACTAGTACAAACTAGTACAAACTAGTACAAACTAGTACAAACTAGTACAAACTAGTACAAACTAGTACAAACTAGTACAAACTAGTACAAACTAGTACAAACTAGTACAAACTAGTACAAACTAGTACAAACTAGTACAAACTAGTACAAACTAGTACACACTAGTACAAACTAGTACAAACTAGTACAAACTAGTACAAACTAGTATAAACTAGTACAAACTAGTACACACTAATACAAACTAGTACAAACTACTACAAACTACTACAAAACTAGTAAAAAAAAAGGCGGGTTCGGAATAAGGTACATACTGAAAACGTAGTAAGCATTTGTGCTTCGGTGTCCTTTCTACTTTGTATAAGTCATTCAGCAAGCTGCTTCTTATAACATTAAACAATAATCGTACTTATGCACTTAAGTCAAAGGATTTTCTCGATCCTTCGGTTGGTCCTGTATACAGGCAAGTTATTTCAGTAAACAAAGAAACAAGTTGGCTGACATCTCAGCACATTTGAAATGCAAATTGTTTGCTGTTAGAATTAAAACAATTAATAGTTTTAGAGTACTTCGCTGAAACTAGTTACGTATAATGGGTTATAATAGACTTAAAATAAACCAAATGGGACTTACCATTTAGCTAATTTGATAGTACGTAGAACATCGTTATAAACTATTGTAATAATGACAATAACTGCTGGATTTTTATTGTCTAAATAACGGTTACGCATTCATGTAACGCATGGAGTTTCTTTTCCATTCTTCTTCATACACATTTAAACTAAGGTATTGGCAACTACCTCCTGGTACTTTCACAATATAATATACCTTGTGACCGCCCATTTCATACATTACATACCGTGTTTCCTTCGTGCCTTGGTGCCGGCTGTCATTTGTAGATCTTTGGAAGTCGTAACAGGTTGTCAGTGGCCCGAAAGTATGACCTGTCTACCGTATTACCCAGTATTAACTGGGTTATTGAGGTCAGATAGACAGTCGCTTCAAGAAGGGAAGCGCAAAGTGAGGTTCTTCTCTACTCCTCCTCCTTCGTTGCGGGATCCAAGACAGGTAATTAATTCTCTGGGACTTCGTTGAGCTTCATTGTCTGGTGGTCGACACTGTTGATTCTGGCTCTTAGGAGTAACAGTGGTTTGGGAACCAAACAAACAGTTACATTTATTTATTTAACACTTCGAGCACAAAGTACCTACAGAGGCGGACTTAATGCCAATGGCATTCTCTACCAGTCAACCTTTAGGTGATGCAGAGACAAGCAGTGGTAGTTGTCATTCTTGAAACTTCAGTCGTGGTTGGATTGATCCAAAAACAGGCAGCTTCATTTCTCCGTGATGGCGATCTTATATCTGTAACTCATGTTCCATGAATTAGATTTTAATTAGTGATGTAACATATGTTTGTATATGAATAAAACATGGCCGATGCATCGCAGAACAAGTTACCATGAATAAACGTAACTCGCAAGCTAACTTATTACCATTATAAGTAAGTCAAATCTAACACGTTATGTAAGTACGATGACATAACGTTATATAAGTGCTGATAATCAAATGCACCTTGACCTGCCTACCTTTACGAATACAATATATCACAGATAATAAGTAGTGAAAGCTACCATATTGAGAGTCATCTGTTATATTATTTTAGATGTTGGAACTGATGACTGGTGTTTATTGTGTTTGAAAGTAAAAGAAAACTTAATATCACGGCTGTAGTGCAACCAACCCGCACTGGGCCCGCGTGGTAGATTATAGCCTATTCTCTCTCATTGAGAGGAGGCCGTGTCCCAGCAGTGGGAATATTAAAGGCTGATGATGAATACCCAAAGGGTTAAGCAAAGGTGTAGCTAACAGTACTCCCATATTTTACCAGTTTTGTTTAAGTCCCATGTAATAGGGGTCGAGCCTATTGCCATCAACTGGGCACAAATCCAGAGTCCGTGGGAGATACTGAGAAATTTATCGAAAAACCCAATAACACTTTCTTCAACCTGGCCATCGAAGCCAGGACCTCATGCTCAACAGTTGCGTTTGCGAAAACTAGAGCAACGAGGCAATGCAATAAAATTAACTTTACTTTCGATTTTGGGAGGTTTATTCATTTAAGTATTTATGATTACTTCTTATTCATATTAGAATTTAAAATACATTAATGCATTTGAGCACAGGAGTTTTAAATGATGCAAAATGTTGGACAACGAATCGACAATTTGTTTCGATTGAAATATTAATGATCTTCTTCTTGGTTTTTTTATGAAACATCTTTGGTCCAAGCGTGGCTGGTGATCCATGCTCGTGCCCCCTCAGATATTATTATTATATTTGGTCCAAAATTCAGCGGACCCCGCTTGCTGTTATAACAGAGTGAGAAATTAAAGTCTATATAAATTGTATGTTTAGCATTCCTACGCAAGTAAATAGGTACTAAAAAAGCTGATTCAAAATCAAAATTTTATTTCCGTATTATGTGATTTTTTAATTGTTATATCTCATATAGAATTCTTCACATGAATATCTAAGTAATTGAGGTGAGTGAGAAGTTTAATTTATTTCCTAATAGGCTGCTCCGATAGAACGACTCTAATACGAATTATGTCCAACAGGTAATTTAGACAGGGCTTTTTGCACTTCAACTGGACGTAACGTGTTTGTAGTGCAACTAAGGAAAAAGTCAAGACTGCAATGAACTAATTTGATAGTTTGACTGAGTCAATTGGTACACATGAATTTCAAAAGGAAACTCCAGCAACATGCCTTTTTTGCTAAAACGGAACCCTTATAGATTCACCCTGTCCGTATGTCACAGCCAATTTACTCCGTGACTGTTTTTATATTATTAAGAACTGCTACACAAAAGTCATGGGAAATTATGAAAAAAAAGCAAGTCTTTCGTAGGTGTAAAGAAAAAAATATCGTTTATATTTTTTTTTCTTAAGTCAAGACGACACAGGCCGGTTTTTCTGTAGAAACTGCAGTGAATTATTATAATAACCAATAAAGTCTATATTACGTCACTTTACTGTATAAAGGAGATCCCGTATTTACCTTGTAGGTCAAGCTGTCTTCATTCTGAAACACGTGCATTCGAGTTCATACAACTTGTGCTTGTGCAATATTCAAGAGAATCAATAAAGAAACAGTTATGTCGCGCATTTCTTGACACAAATACTTCAGCACATTTTACATAATATGGCTTTAAGTAATTGTTTAGAATGTTAAGTTGAAATCCAAGAAGAGAATATTTCGAAAAAGGTATTTCATATTTACCTGTTCCTTGAACTGAAAAGTTTGTGTCAACATCTGTATAGCCACACACGATTTACAACATACCTCCATACATATATGAGAAACCACATACAATTTTGCACGATACGAGTATTTACTACAGCCCGGCAGAAACTGTCGGACGGTATAGATATAAAACCCGTCTGGCCGGAGGGTCCTCCTTGCAAAGGAAGACGAGGAACTTAACACCCTTATCCTCATCCCTCTGTAACTTACTAAAATAGTCACTAGTCGCCCTTTCCCGACTATGTTGGGGTCAGTTGTAACTCTAAAATTGAGGTGATTTCTTGACGTCATACGAGTATTATAATATCATTGTCTTTATTCCCCAAAATGGTAGCCAGTGTACATACACGTAGGTTCACAACAGTAAATTGTGTAATAGCAAATCAACACTGTAGCCTAAAACTACGAGGCTGACATAATCGCTTCGCGATTAAAGCCTTTTCTAAAAATAAAGATTAAAAAAAAAAAAACACTGTAGCCTCTTAGGGGCAGCCTTCATTTATTTGAACTGCGGGACTGTTCGAAAGTGATAACCTGGACCCTTAACACAAAAGGGCGAAGAAGGATGGGTTTTAGTCAATATTCTGACACTGTCTCCCGCTCCGCCTAGAGCGGTAGGAGTCATTTGATGATTTCCCATACGAGAAAAAAAAAAGCTTTCATTTATTTATTTATTTAGTGCAATATAAACCCCAACACACACAACTAAACACTAAATAATCATCATCTGCCTTTTCCCAACTAAGTTGAGGTGATCTTCCAGACTAACTGGATGCAGCTGAATACCAGTATTTTACATATCTGACCTCCACAACCCAGCTAGTACTCGGTAAGATTGGTTGTTAAACTTTCTGGCCACTTACTACCTATAAGGCTATAACGACTGTCATAGATCCACAAATGACCGCCGAAACCAAATGACTTAAGCTTGACTCACGCTACACCGTGTCGGGTTCAAGCCGAGTGTCGACTTTGCAATTTTGTATGGACACACTCACGCTTCCGAGCCGCTACCGAGCAACGGACAATGGATTATGCTAGGCCGACACTTGGCACGGACCCATCAGGAGAGAACTCGGTGACCTAAGCGGCTGTAATCCATGAGCTCCTTGTCGCTAAAAAAAATCAAATCAATACCTGAAGTGTTTTTGTTGTTTTCTACCTTGTTTCTAGAGAATGTCCTAAAAAAAAAAAAATGCTGAACATGACACACAGCGGCATCTAGTACCACACTAAGCAAGACTTGTGTCGTGGTCACCAGACAGTTGATATACTACATATATATACTTTTTGTTTGTAAAAACATACTTATCTACACTAATATTATAAAGTGGAAAACTTTGTTTGTTAAGTCGTGTAATGAATAGGCTTAAAAACTACTGGACCATTTTTAAAAATTCTTTCACCATTCGAAAGCTACATTATCCACGAGTAACATAGGCTAAATTTTATCCCCGTACTCCTACGGGAACGGGAACAACGCGGGTGAAACCGCGTGTAGTCCGCTGGTTATACATGTAAACATACATGACTCGGAAACAAATGTCCTCATCACACAAACATTTGCTCCTACCGGGATTCGAACCCGGGACCCTAAGAATGTAAGGCAGCCTCACTACCGCTTTGCCATTCGGGTCGGGGTTCTAAGTCTGACTATTATATCACTGATCTTAGTCTATTTGGTTTGCTTCTTGCCGGAATGACGATGTCTTCTAGTAGAAGGTAATCCTGAACTTGATATTGTAATGCGACTTATTCTATAAAGTTTCTAACATATAAATTACAATTTTATGGTAAATCAATGTGCAGCATGAATTTCTAGTTAACAAATTAAATAAATGATACCGGTTGAGCGCCCAAGAGAAATTCTTTGTCATTGGCGGTATCATGAGTATCAATGCATATAACATAATTATGTACTGGCCATTGCTTGATGTTAGGATAATCCTCTTTGAGTATAAGTACATAAAAGTATCTTGACCATATATTTTTGTCTAAAACCAAATTTTTTCACAGAAAAAACTGATACTCTTTAAAGGGTGGCTAGTACAGCTAATAGATGAGAGTTTTTGAGGATTGAGCCATGGACAGATTATGACATAAAACCCATTTGTTTTCTGTCATATGTACTAAACTACACAGCATACAATTGACTCTTTGGTCACTGGACCAAAAATAGACAGTTGTATGAGACCACTGAGTCGCAAGCAGAGTCCGCGTCCTGGCATCGATTTTCAAATGTTGACAGCTTTCAACTGTCATAACGAGAACAGCTATTTTCAACTATTTGTCCGTTAAGTAGATAGCTTAGCGGTGACAGTGGTTGCCTTGTTCACAAGTTCGAATTATCAGTCAAGAATTGGTTTTTGTATTTATATGGTTTAACAAAAACTAACAGCGCCATCTAACAGTTAAGGTAAACAGTTTTAAAAACGAAAACCAGAGTTGTGCATCTATCTTGTATTGTGTAGTGTATTATCTATGCATCTTACCCTTCAAAGATTGGAGGTGTCGATTAATAAGTAGGTTATGTAAAACTTGACACTATATCTCAATGTCAAATCATGTTTTACTTGTAAAGTAAATATGTACACATCTTAATGTCCTTACAACAACAATAGTGATCAGTTACGGTATTGACTTTGATACTTTGAGAAGGTAATAGTAAAACCAAAATAGCCTGAACCATCAATGTTATGACACTTGTTCGGAAATAATTGTTATGATGTGTATTCCTATGATTGTCGATTGAAACACTTGTCTATATAGAACCAATTCGTTATCAACTCAGGGTGATAGTTAATTGTGTTAAGTAATTGCTTTGTTAGTAGTTTAGTAACCTACAGATTGTTGCGGTTATACTGACGCGTGATGTCGCTTGTCATGACTTATCAGTTTTGTTTTTGCTTTTGCTATATTTATTCTGTATTATCTTGTTTTTATGTCTGATCATAATATTTATAGAATTTAAAATAATGTTTTCCTCAGCTGCCGTCTGTTTTTGTCTTGTTTATCGCACCGCGTGTTGTGTAGAAGAAATGTTAAAGTTACGTCATTTTCTCAAGATTCCAGTCACGTTGGAGTTTTACAAAACGTTATCGAGTTAGTAAAGATCAGATTTCATAAAAATAAACAGGGCATCTTAATAAACTAACAAGTCAGTTTTACGGTCAAACTCAATATACTTAATCTATTAAAAACGTAGTGATGGATGGAACAGGGTACCTATTTCCAAAAAAACAAGTTGGAACTGTGACCCCCATATATCTCCGTAACTAGAAATTATGGTTAAGAACAAAAAAAGTTGATCGCAATGATGGGAAGAACAAATGCCTTTTAGCTTTTAAATGTATTTTGACATCCTTTATGTCACACATAAATGTGGCACTCCAGAGACTATAAGCGTGAGCCGATTTCATGATTCTTACCTCAATCGAAAGTCAGTCTCAGTCTCCTCTCTTGCGAGTGTTATACGGACATCAACGTATACAAATTCCCTTCCATGATTTAACAATGTTCAATGTTCAATGTTTAACAATTAACAATGTTGTTCAATGACTCCCGCCTGCTTCCAAATTTGAAAACTTTGTTTGAAAATTATGTTTTTGCTTTTCAGTCGCTTTTATAGTTTTTATAGCTACTTTTTTACTTTACTGTTTTTCTGGAATCTCAAATGACTTCGGAATCATCAAATGACTTCTCCCACTCTGGGTGGAGCGAAGAGTGTCAGAATTTTACTGACTAAAACCCATCCATGTTCCTTCCTCGCCCTTTATGTTCCGGGGCCGCGGTATCTCTTTCGAACAGTCCCGCAGCCCCGGCTGGCCCTTGCCCCCAATCTTATTTTATACCTACTGAAGAAATAAATTCTATTTTCTTATATAATGTTTCTTAGAGACAGAGATTCATATAATGCCTAAAACGTTAAAATCTGCAGTCAGCGTTTAGACGGCTGTTGTCTGACGGTAAACACGAACACAAACATGTCATGCATTTTAAGCATGTTACCCAATTTTACAAGGAATCCGTGTTTTACCTACTGATTTAAGGTCTGAGCTTGTAAATTGTTATTTTAGTCTAAAGACTGATGTTTCTTTAAAAATAGAGGGAAGGTAACGGAGGTTGAATGTTCTCTTCGCCAAGGTAGAGATAGTATTAGGAGTTGACCTCATTCATCATAGTTTAATCTAATCCCAAAGGTTATGAAACATTCCATGTATGATGGACAGCATATAAGTCCCCTTTGTCGACATCTTTTTCTTTATAATCTGGCATGGCAGCCAGCTGGGCCGCGAAGACTACGACCCTCTGGCCTATCTCCTAGTCCCATCAGTGGGACTGTCCAATGCTTTTGCTGTGCTCATTTCGTATCTAGGTTCCTCTACAAATGAGTATATAAATGCCATGAGGGCTTTTAAAGAGATATATCCATAATTATGAGTCCCTTTACTTTTTTGCGTATTTAAAGGACGCTTCAATGACGTCCGTAAATAAATAATTTATTACAGTGTCATAGATGGACAATAAACATAAAAAGTACCATCATAATTTGTACAAGATGACAAGGACCCTGCTTCAGGATGCGCACGAGTGTTTTATGAGGCCATTAACGAGTATGGTTTACGTCATAAATTCATTTATTCATCAATTTCTTTCATACGTATTCATGCAGTTACTCCCATATTTAATTTCACAGCAGTAAAACTGACACATATGGAAGGTATGGTTTTGGCAAGACGCCTTTTCACAAGATTTTTTGTGGAAATAATTTTGTAACACTCAATTTGAGGTGGTTCATTGACGTCATATCATAATACGAGTATCATACCTTAACTCCCCAAAGTGGTAGGCAGTGTTTATAAAAATAAATTGTGTAATAGCACATCCACATTCAGTCAGTTAAGGCGCTTAGACGAGCTAAATTAGCAACTCTCTTTGTGGTGGTTCAAACTTCGTTTGAAATGCTGTTAGAATAAAGTTCTAATCAGCTTGCACTACAAAGTGGTTGTTACGTCAGCCACTGCGGGCCAAATAGCGCGAAATTAGTGGTTTCGATCGATTTACAAGAAAACTATTGATTAGATTAAAAAACTGAAACAGTATCATGCTAATATATTGCTTGTAGAATTATTTGCCAAAAAATCAGAATGATCGCATGCATATTAGTATGTTTTTTATGGTTTGAAAGATATTTTTAGAGATAATTTCGTGATTTATTTTTATCGATCCAGATTAATTGTATTTTGTTTTCAAAACAGTATCATGCTAGCATATATCCTGAAGATTATCATATATTTTTCTAGTCTTGTTTATAGCAGTGAATTATATACTTTTAGTAATTATAAAACTTGCGTTTAGCTCGTGTAATCGCCTTAAATTAAGTCCCTCACTGGCAGTGTTCAACATCACCTGCCTACCCTTTTCCCAACTATAGTCCACGCCACGAGAAGCTATAATTTTTGTAAACAAAGAATTTATATCAAGTTACGTAGTGACAAATCAATCAATAACAAATTATTACAGGTGTAGGATTACCTACACGTATAATAATTTGAGTTGACTGAATTAACGAAACTTCACTTACTCACATAACCCAACGTGACGTGTCACGTTGGGTTATATTGGCGATATGAAGCGCTGTCCTCTAATGTTTTGTGGTACTGGGAACGCATCTGGCATCTGGGAACGTTAACATTTAGGCCGCCGTTTTTTTTTACAGAATGCGCCATCTAGTGCCACACTAAGCAAGGCTTGTGTCGTGGACACCAGATAGTTGATATACTACATAGATACTTTTTGTTTGTAAATACATACTTATTATACATATAAACATCCATGAGTCGGAAACAAATGTCCATGGCTCTCACATAAACATTTGCTCCTACCGGGATTCGAACCCAGGACCTTATGAACGTAAGGCAGCCTTACTACCACAACGCCATTCGAGTCGTCAAAAGTTGTCGTCAGTTTTAAAGTAAGTTCACGCTGTATTTTTTTTATCCGAAGGGTGCGAACCCAAATGTGTGTTTACAAAAAGTATAGCTTCTCGTGGTGGGGACTATACGTTAAGGTCGGCTTCCAGTCTAACAAGAAGTAGCTGAATACCAGTATTTTACATGGAGCGACTGCCTATCTGACCTGACCTCCACAACCTAGTCAGTACTGGGTAATACGACGCCCCTTGGTAAGACTGGGTGTCAGATTTCCAGGCCACTGAACTAAGTACCTGTACACTTACGTGCAGTCTTATGCATTTACGAGAACCTACAAGACACAAAGTCAGGTTCTGGGCTGTTACAGTAGAACCCTGAAGGAAAACCTTAACAATACATTGTGCCACTCGAAAATCGACCTAAAATCCATCAGCAACTCTAACTAGCAATCTGAGGCAGAAAAAAAAGTTGCTTGGCAAACAATGTCAACGTACGATGTTGTTGGTATAAGTATTTATCTTTCGACGTGAAGCCTGTAAGTGATCGAGTGATTAAGATTGCATTTAATCACACGTCAAGCCTGTTCTATAAAAGTGGTTTTACTAGATTGCATGCAAATTCAGTTTAAGCAAACATCAAGTAGAGTGCAACTAGGCTGCCAGTTTGTTAAGAGTTAATTGAAACAAGTTAACTTTTACGATTAGAAAGATTATGAGCTTCAGATGGTAAGTCTATGTCAATTAAATAAGCGTTCATTTGTAATCTTACACAAGGTTAGAGAAAACGAGCTGTTTACGAATATTTACAAGAATTAGAGTTTGATGAACATAGCGTTTCATAGCATTCGATTTCACTGCAATTTAATTAGACTACTGAGTTCTAGAATATTATTAAAAAATTCAGCCGAAAGACGTCCACAGAAGGACATAGGCCTCCCCCAAGTGTCACCACATTGACCGGTCCCGTGCGACTCGCATCCAGCGGATGCCTGTAGCCTTCACCAGGTCATCGGTCCACCTAGTGGGAGGCCTTCCAACGCATCGTCTTCCCCTTCGCGGTCATCACTCCAGAACTTTTCAGCCCCATCGGCTATCCGCCCACTGCAACTTAAGAATGATATTCTTCGGGCTACGTCAGCAACCTTGGTTCTCTTGCGGCTGTTTTCAATTCCGATTTGATCACGCTAGGATACTCCGAACCAGAACATAGCCCTCTCCATTGCCCTTTGTGTGGGTATCTTCGAAGGGACTATAAACATCAAACTAAATTTTAAACTTACATAATTTTCCATGCTGGTGGTTCCCGGTCGCCTGCACTCCAAAACTTTTTGGCCCCAACGGGCGTCCGTTCGCGATCACGTGCCCTGCCCACTGCCACTTAAGTTTGCCAATTCTTCTGCTATCTATAAAGCGCAGGCCACACCAGCTAGCAAGCCGGTCGAGTATGGTTTCTCCTCTTTTTATATTTCGTTTCGGCTATTTCGGTAGATCGCTTTAGGTTGCATTTAAACTTAACTTATCAAATACCTGTAGCTAACTGACTGAAAGCCAGCGCATTTAGCTCAAACAAACTAGAACATCAAAGTTAAAAGAAAAAATTAATATGAAGATAGATACAGTACATTTAATATCATGAAATAATTACTGTGAAAGGACTATAGTTGCCTATGTCATCTCACTGTAAACCCCATTTCTAGTAAAGAGAGTCAAATCTGAAAAAAAAGTACCTCAAAACATTTCAGTTAAGAGCCACAGTAACCAAAGTAAATAAAAACACAGTTTTATTAACACAGAACGTGCACAACATAGTTTTATTTGGTCCTGTGACCTTAGTTCTGATCTGCTTTCAATCCTTTCGAATTAAGATGTTGATATATTAGCTGCGTGACAACGAACCTATGACCTTCGCTAACGTGTTGCTACCGGACTCCTTAACTTAGTTTATTTCATCAGATTGGAGTTTGTATTGCGTACGCGTTGTTATAAGGCCTAAGCGTTTACAAATAATAGAGTTATAACGTCCTTCTGCTGGGACACAGAGTGTTGCTTTTCTTTTATGGTCGTATGGTCGTAGGCCGGGTTTATGGCTTTTTACCTACATCTTCCTTTAAAAAACTCTTCTCACAGGCATTAACATAATTATGGCCTTTTTTTCTAACAGCATAATTATATAGCCATCCTCATGCTTTTTTACCTTGATTAATTTTTTTTGGGATAATTTTAAAAGTAAGCTTGTTTTTGCCATTATCATCTTTCCAACAATGCATGGATAAACTTAAAATGTCACTTACGGAACATATTCCGTGATTATTATTAATTTTCAACTCTCGATATTTCAAGCGCACGGAAGATAAGTGACATTTCAAGTTTATTTATAAACCGCGAAAGCACAATTAAGTACACAAGTTACATAAGTTTTTGTTCATCCCCTACTCAAAAACTAAATTGACACTCAAGAACATCACGTATAATTCACATATTCCGAATAAAGTAAATACTTAGGCATAATGTTATGAAAATCTCTTACCTTGTTTTTGCTTAAAACTCATTTCCATTTTAAGGTCACTTAGTTATAAGACTCTCTAGTTCTATCGTGCAAATAAATAAATAAATAAATAAATAAATATCGCTGGACATTAACACACAGCGCCACCTAGTGCCACACTAAGCAAAGCTTGTGTCGTGGACACTAGATAGTTGATAAACTACATATATATACTTTTTTGTTTGTAAATACATACTTATTGTACATATAAACATCCATGACTCGGAAACAAATGTCCGTGCTCATCACACAAACATTTGCTCCTACCGGGATTCGAACCCAGGACCCTAAGAACGTAAGGCAGCGTCACTACCACTACGCCAATCGGGTCGCCAATAGGAAAAGCATTCGGTAAATAAAGCACCAGTGCACATTTATGCAACCACTGACCACACAACTGTGCGGGAGATTCAACTGCAAATCGCATTTGTATTCCATCATGTCCGGACTCCGGTGTCCGGTGTAACGGTCGCATCAACTGTCTGATCCGGATTATTTGCCCCTTGACATTTCATTAAACCTAATAATAAATGAAAGACCTTCTTTGAGCACTTACTCACACGATGTTTACAACTTTGCTGCCTACACATACTCCTTGTAGTACACGACTTTAACAAACCTTGGTGTTTCCCCGACAGGTCGTCATAAACGTGATGAGTTCTCAGAAGAAACTCTGATAGCAATCAGCCATATTCACACATCGAGGTCTTCTGTTACAAGGAGAAAGGTCACCTACCCTTATTTACCTTTTTCTGTATGAAGGTCACAGATTGAAACAAAGTCATGTCTAGAGGTCACAAAAATATTGTAACCACAGTGTTTAGGCTGTCACTTTCAAAGCGTGTCGTGTTTCTGAATCTCAACGACATTCAAATTCAAATTCAAATCCATTTATTGTTTGTCACAGGTAAAGTATCAGTTCTTATGATTATTATATAGGATCGCTGTAACATACCTGTATGGTGTACAATATTTAGTTTGATTTAATATTTATTTATTTGATATTTGACATTGATATAATCTTTTCCAATTTTCTATTACTGATTTTTCTTTCAATGTTAAGAGTCCGTGCACGAAAATAACTCATTTTGAACATTTTTGATCACTACGTGTGGGAAAGGTAAGAAGAATATGAACCTTCTTTGTTACTATTATAAGAGTCAGGTTCTTATTCTTGTCGACCGCTTGATTCTTTTTTTAAAATAATGTATATATTAATGGCAATCACCCATATACAAAACCCCTTTTTCGCAAAAGTAACGAGCGAGTGATGTTTGGGGTTCGCTGAACAAAGAACTACAAAATATTTTGAACATTAAAAAATATAAATGGCATCATTAAATGGTCTACTCGTAAAGTAGTTGAAAACATTATTGATTTCAATACGAAATATAGCAGAAAAAAAATGTTGAAAAAACGTAATTTATGGAAAACTTCGGGACAAATAAGTATTTTTTTCTATACCTTAGAAACACTTTAAAGAAAATTTAAAAATTACTCATTAATCTCAAGGTAGCCCTTTAATAGAATCTGAATTTTAATTTATAAATAAACAATAACATCATTTCGTAAATGAAGGGCAAAGTGAACTATATTATCGACCGCGCAATCCCGATCCCGTCAGTAACGACCGGGCTCTCCCAGCGTGAACACGTATCACTTTGCTTCGCAAGCGCTCGCGAGTTATACGTAAATATATTTCCCAGATAAACGCAGACTACCACATTTTGATCCAGTAAGTATTTAGTTATGTATTATTAGTAGTATTTTTTAATATTATTATTTTTTGACTTTGGTTGTTTCTTAAGATTTTTAACATTTATTTCGTCTTCAAAATTAATATTATGTAGAGGTAAGATTCTTTGTTTGTACATCATTATGTTGTAACTTTGTAAGTATAGATGTAATTTGCGGAACTACTGATCTGATTCCGAAAATTAAGATTTTTCGTCATGGGTGTCGTTTTCATGGTTTTTGGGGTCGCTGATTACGAAAAAGAGGTCAAAATGAAAATCCAAGATGGCGCCCAGAGTTTTTGTTGGTTTTACGGTCATGGGTGTCGTTTTCATGCGTTTTGGGGTAGCTGATTACAAAAATGAGATCAAAATGAAATTCAAGATGGCGCCCAGGAAAATTTTATTTTTTTCCGTCATAGGTGTTTTTTTCATGGTTTTTGGAGTCGCTGATTACGAAAATGAGGTCAAAATCAAAAACCAAAATGGCGCCCAGGAAATTTTTAGGTTTTTCCTTCATGGGTGTCGTTTTTGTGGTTTTTGGGGTCGCTAATTACGAAAATGAGGTCAAAATCAAAATCCAAAATGGCGCCCAGGATTTTTTTTGTTTTTTCAGTCATGGGTGTCGTTTTCATGGTTTTTGGAGTCGCTGATTACGAAAATCAGGTCAAAATTAAAATTGAAGATGGCCCCGAGTAAAATTTTCAGGTTTTTATTTCACGGGTGTCATTTTCGTGATTTTTGGGGTCGCTGATAATTAAAATGAGGTCAATATAAAAATCCAAGAAGGCGCTGATAATTATAATATAATAATACGTACGTAACGTAACGAACTACGTTCTTTACGGGAGTCTACAGACCGCACAATTTTTTTGGAATGTGAAATGGAAAAGTTGATCATGTCTCATACTCGAACGACTGCATTAAATCAGAAAAAATACAAGATCTTGTTTTCAAATCTATTGGCGTCTCTTATTTGTTGTAGGTAATGGGTCGAAAGACAGGGACGCATTACGCATGCATTAATAAAAAGAAAAGGAAAGAACATGGGAGACTGATACGTGCTAGAGCAGCACTCAAAGAACGCCAATCTGGTCAACTCGCTACGGTTTCGTTTCCAGAACACGTAAGTTTTTACTTTCCATCAGCGTTAGAATGTAGAAGTATTTACTAGTACAAACTAATATCAAATGTTGTTAATTTCAGGAAATCGATCAGCTGTACAGTTTGGACCATTTTTTAAATATATTTAAACTTCATGTACAAGAGTGGTACATAGGCGGACTTACTGCCAGGCATTCTCAACCAGTAGGTTAGAAACCTATGGGTTTCGGCTGTGGAGAACCTCAAGAGGCGTCATTAATAACCCTATTGGTGACTATATTTTCGAGCCGTTTAAGTTCGAAATTCTAGGACCGTGGGGTCCGAGTGCTCACAGCCTTTCAAGGAAATTTTGAAACGCTTAGTAGACACTTCCCGTGACCCTAGGGCTGGCCTTTAGTTTGACCAAAGGTTTAAGTGTTGCCATACATCGTGGTAACGCCGCCAGTCTCATGGGGATATTACCTACCAGTTGGCAGCGTTGAGGAGGAGTTTTTTGACGACATTTTTAAAGTTTATAGTTTTAAATTATATACAATAACCTCCCTTTTGAATCACTCCATCTATTAAAAAACCAGAATCAAAATCCGTTGCGTAGTTTTATAGATCTAAGCATACATAGGGACAGACAGACGCGGCAGGAGGCTTTGTTTCATAATATGTAGTGGTAGTGAAGTAAGTAACCAAAGACATGCATCGGACTGTTTTAACAAACTCTGTGTTTTTCGAAATCGTATTCTATTTGACGGCTAAGCATAAAGTTTTCTGGCGATCGGTGATTAACATTTAAGAATTTTCCACCGGAGTAGGTGATCGGTACATTCAATTTTCTAAGCTTGTTAATACGGATATATTTTACCTCCACTATATTTTAAACGTGCATCACCAACTGCTATCAACATGCCTCATAACACGTTTGGCAGCAGTTGAAGTCTTAAAAAATCTTCGACTATGACGCTTTGCTCCATATTTGTTGAGAACACTAGTACCATATATAATGCACTAACTAGCGCTTACCTAAGTATACAAATTTCTTTTTCTTTGTTCCTTAGACAGAACCTATTTGATTTGTTTTGTGACTACCTTCTAATAACTAAAGTGAATGCCAAATGTTTTTATCACGTCAAGTTTTTGTATCTAATATTGTTACTATGCCCGAAAATGCAATGATTAGTTTTGTACGGTCTTTTCGGTAAACCAACAGCCGTCAGTTATGACAGTGTGGATGGGAATACCGCTTTCCAATACCATTTTGCATACTGTATTCAGCGGTTTATTTTACTATATCGCCGTGACATTTCGTGTAAATGTTTTGTTAAATTATTGGTAAATCTATGGAAGCCAACAATTCGTTTAAAATACGGGCAATAAAATATATAATAATACTAGAAGGAAGCACATTTTTATTGTACCTAGAACACTGCTCAAAAAAATTGGTGGCTGGTTTAGATGTCTATGTACACGCTTTTATAATAAACTTCCAACCCGCATTTAAAATGTCAGCTCTAATAAATACAAATCGTTTATAGAACTTAAACTGTGCCAAAAACTTTTCACTTATAGGTACTGTTAAAGACCTATATTGAAAACTAGCACGAGAAGTGTTAGTTTTCAATATAGGTCTTTAACCGCGACGTATGTTTGTAACATACAAATTTTATAATTTAGTGTAGCCAAAACGGCTTGGAATGGAATTACTCCAATTCATTTTTTGTTTGTTTTCCTTTTTCTAGTAACTATTCTGATATGTTCGCATCCAGTTGACAATACACTTGACATTGATGAATATATGTTTTTTTTTTATATTTACCGTTTTGTAAAATGTTTGTACTTGTATCTAAATTATTCTAATACTGTCGGCGACGAGACCCTATCTCCACACCAGAGTGCAAATAGTGGCCATACTTAGTGTATTACGTGAGTCGTTCAGTTGATTTAGTGTTTGAAAACTTGTGATATTAACTTATAGATACATTTAATTAAGTAAACGATTAATATAATATCACTAGAATCGTGTTAGTTTATGATAACTTATCATCATCTTAGTATTAAAGTCCAATCAGACTGGTTAGAAAGGAAAAAACGTAAATTAATTTTTTTTGTGTCATAATTACGTAACTCGAAATTATATTTTTTTGTTTGTTAAGGTATAACGTTTAAATTAGTGTCAAATCGCTGTACTTGACTTAAAACCATTATTCACGCAAGAATCATGTAAATCGGTCCAGTCGTTTAGAAAATATAAAGCAAAATAGAAAGTAAACATTATGTACATCGTAAATTTCACACTTATTGTTCTATGATATTTAATGTAAGGTGCAATATGATTATTTTAAGTGGAAATAGGTGCAATTACCTTTGTAAAAATGTATATATTGTGAAGTTTATTTAAATGAATAAAGAAGGTATTGGTTTCCAAAGGTTTCGGCTTTCGCGAAAATAAACGCAAAATTGGTTTCTAAAAATTAAACCATTATTATTTTGATTGTGATAAATATACTGTACACACACATTCCTGACTTTTATTTCTGAGCCTTTATAATTATGTACTTTAAAATAATATCGTCTACAGGATCAAAATTGTTTAAGCGATCACTACGCCCGATCTTCACCCGTGTGTGCGTGTATCTGCATGAACAATGCACACAAACATAGAATTGCAACGAATTTGCCTAAACTCGAGCGAGTGAATTTTGTGCACGGACTCTTAACGTTGGTATGTCACTTTTGTTGGGCTCTTAAGTATCTTGAATATTTAGCAGTTGATTCCAAAATTGAATTCTTTCCTACAGTGATGTGGAAACAACGTCTTTCTGGTGGCTATCGGACGGCTTACACTCGTATAGATGAAGTCAGTAAGCAAGCAAGTTTAGAAAATGTGGGTAATTACGAGGAAAGCAGGAAGGAGCCGTGCACGATGCCGACACTACGTGCCCGAGATTGGGGCCATGTGGAGCAACTACGTTGATACTTATCCATGCTTTCAATGATCCACGCTCTCTATTTCCATTTTGTATTGAATGAGATATAAAAATGATTTCCGTGAATCTCGTAACAGACAGACAGTTGTTAGTAATATCATTAGTGTTTCTGCAATTACGCGAGGCCTTATTCTGGTTGCACTATGACAAAACAAAAGCTTTAAAAATCGTTTTTTAGATGCAAAGTAGAAAATGTTTAACCTACTGAAGATATGCTACCTACCGAAGGCTGAAGATTACATTGATATTTGATGATATGATAAACTTACGTATACAGTCGAGGATTTAAATTGATTAGCCACTTTACCACTATTCGTATTTTAGCCGCGTAATACAAATCGGTGTTAGTCAGTAATATTCGTACTCGTGAATGTATAAAAGAGCAACATTGGAAAGTAGCGAAAGTGGTTTATCAATTAAAGTCCTCGACTATAGATTGAGAGAGACTACTGGAATAAAGTAGATTCTCCCGATTTCGCAAGCTGCACTTCTGCTCGCGGCTGTCCCTCCGCGTCATTCCGCGGGCAAACGCGAACCCATAGCGCGTCGTGATCAATCGGAACTTTTTTTGCAGATAAGATTTTGGACCAAAGGACAAACAATATCCAGTAGGACCATTACTTGAGTATCTAGAACACATTGCGATATGTTCAATTGTTCGTTGCAAATTACAGTTGACCCGAATCGAAGAGCACTTGAAATTTTTTCCCGAATTGCCTTTCTCAATTGTGACATGACATGTGACCCGACAATTTGTCAAGTCATGTGACTCAGATCATGAGTTCTATTGGTTCCTTTTGTAAAGGATGTGCGGAGTGTAATCGTTATTGCTAAATTACGCTTGAGAATAGACGGCGTCTCTGTGGGTTTGTAATTTTCTAGATGGTGCTGTTGATTTGGGGTATGTACTACCTATCTGGGTTAATGGTACTCTAATTCCTGGGATGGGTCTATGTCTAAGTGTGTTGTATGCTGTATCTGTTGTCTAAAATATTCACTTGGCTTGATATGTTGTAGAAGGAATCAATAAAATACAGGCATTCCTTGCCTAGTTTGGGGGCTACCTCATGCCAACGACCTTGAGCAAGTGGGAGAAGTTTAGCAATAGCGTATACTATACCCGTACGTGAGAGTGCTCAGCGATACACTGCCTCCCGTCGCCCCGAAGAGCCCCGCTTCAATGCGCACCAAGATTATTTGAAAAACAACCCACCTTGATTTATCAAACACAATACGGATAAAAGCCGTATACTCAATTAAAGGGCATTAAATTGTCTTTGAGATGTTCTAAGTTTCATGCAAATACGCCCGATGTTTTTTGCGTGAAGATAGTTTTTTTGCCGCGTTAGACATTACTTTACAAATTAATTACAGTAAGTTATAAAAATATTTCTACCTATCAAATTATTAAAAAAATGGTCTAGGATAACATATATTTTTTCAAAGAAATTAGATTAGAAGTTAAAACGTGATGATCAATTTAAAATCACTAAAAGTCATGTGGTTGCGCCTTAAGGTCTCAACTAAATGTTAACCCATAATACACCAGAATCTTGTACAAGCTTTTATCACGGATTTACCATGTAGGTACCTAAAATTCTAGTTTCTTTAGCTGTTGTAATTTGAAGTTATTGAATCAATAAGCACTTATTTATTGTATCCAGGCAAATGATTTTCGATGGACCAAAAAGACAATGAATTAATAAGGATTGATAATATTTGGCTGAAAAAAAGATGCTCCGACGGAAAAAAACGTAGGTTCCATTTTACTTTGACTGTTATAATCTTAAGAGCCCTCTTACAGTCCACTAGCGCCGCCAATCGAAAAAATGTCATAAGTCGTAAATAGAATCAAAAATACAAAATGTGGTCTATTATTACTGTAGAAAAGGCAATAACGTAATTTTATAACACATTGTCACCACTTGAATTATAGCTGTTTAGCTAAATCGTGCATTCAAAACATAAACGGCCGTTTTTTTACAAATGCACGATTAACAACTGGTGAAGATTTTGACGAGGATGCGAAGAAGCAATTTGCATTATTACAATAGCAAATTATTATGTTCATTATTCAAGGCTTCGATTGAAGGGGTCAGTAACAGGTTAAGTAGATTCAGACTAGATGATTGTACTTTATGCATTGTCTTTTGTAAAATACTAAAACAATCCTCTTGGTCCTTCAGGATTTGTAGACTTCTCGTGGTTATATAATTTCATTACCAATTGTTCCTAACACGCAATGTGACAATATCGTGATATTGCTAAAGTATCTAACTGTAGATTCATGGCTAAGGTCTCCAAAACTGTGAAGTCGATATGTCAATAAATAAAAAAGAAGGTTAAGTTAGTACTAACGTTGTTTCAGTTAACGGTAGGTAAACGTAAACGCAAACATATTGATTTGGAGCATATAGTGTGTAGGGTTGCCGGTTACATCTATTAATGGGTCTCCAATAAAAAATATTTCAATCATTCCTATCCTCAAGTTCTAAGGTAATATTTTGTTCACTACCGGTGCACTGCAACTAATTGTAAAATAGTAGTATCAAATCAACAAACTCTATCTACTGGGTCAATGTGTGTTGGTATTGGCTCTGTGTTTTTAAAAAGGTTTGTTTGTTGTTTTATGGTTTGTTAATAAACATAGTTGTTCTGTCTGCAACACGTTTTTTTACTATGTTGGTACTTGACTGAGATGTTACCTTGTTTTAGTCATCCGCTTCCAATTTTTTTCAGGTATTTTGAAGCTATGCCAGATTTGATCAGCTGAAGTTAGCTATGAAAAGTACACCTTATTTTTAGGATAGGAAATCATCAAATAACTTCTCCCACTCTGGGCGCTGCAGTTGGGAGTGTCAGACTTTTGCTGACTGAAACCTATCCATGTTCTTTCCTCGCCCTTTAAGTTCCGGGGCCACGGTATCTCTTTCGAACAGTCCCGCAGCCCCGCCTAATAAAACTATCTCAATGTTTTTGTGTTTTTGCCAGTAGGTCAGTGTAGTTTTAATCTCTCTTCGAAGTCTCATTAAAAGAGTATCTAAAACCACATTGACAATCTTAAATTTATCCTCACCCTGAAATTACAGTTTTAAACACATACCTACTTTTACTTCTTTCTGTTTCGTGTGGTTATACTGCGTAACTTGGTGTCAGAGGTTACTTACCAAAGTTGGTTAATAGCCAGCCCTCACTTCGCTACATGTATGTTACATGATAGTGTTAATTGGACCGTATCAGAGGCTTCTAAGTATTATTTTCGAGGTGATCTGCTGGTGACCTAGCCCCGGTCGCCAATAAGGAGCATTTATTGTATATACAGTAGCGAACGCCGATAAAAGTTCCGCTCGGCTATAAGTCAATTATTTCTTTGATAGGGGAGTTGTGCGTCATGTGAGGTGTCTACAGAGCGTGCTCTTAGTCAGCTTATGATTAGATGTTATTCTTTGTACGTTCGTTATCAGCATCCGTACTATAAAGCCTCATTTACATGATGCCATTTTCTTTTCTTTTCAGCGAGGAGCAGCGGTGGCCCAGTGGTGGCGGCCCCGACTTACGAACAGTTAGTCGTGGGTTTAAAACCAGACAGGCGCATTACTTTGTGTAATTTATTTCATCACCACTGCTCTCAAAACGGTGAAGGAAAACATTGTGAGGAAACCGGATGTCCTAGAATCAAAAATTCGAAGACATGTGACATCTACCAATCCGCACTGGGCCCGCGTGGTAGATTATAGCCCATTCCCTCTCATTGAGAGCAGGCCGTGTCCCAGCAGTGGGAACATTATAGGCGGATGATGATGATGATGATAATTTTCTTGAACATATAAGTGCAAAATAGAATGCAATGATTTAAGCGCAATAATTGACCTTCAAGAATTGCAAACAACTGTTTACACGCGGATACTACTGAAAGACTTGAAAGCAAAAACAACACACCATACCCTCACTCACTGCACTCAAATTTGTAATTGAAGAGAGAATCCAATAAAATACAAAAATTGCTTTAGGCGGATGCGTTTGTTTGTGCTTATACCAAGAACAGTTTTGAATGAAAAAATCGCCTAGTAGAGCAAGAATGCGACATGTTGTTTACATCATCATCATCATCATCATTCTCTTGCCCTTTTCCCAAATTATTTGGGGTCGGCGCAGCATGTCTTCTTCTTCCATACTCCTCTATTTTTCGTCATCTCATCAGACACTTCTTTTCTTACCATATCCGTCTTAACACAGTCCATCCATCGTTTCTATGGTCTTCCTCTACTCAAATACCCATCCACATTCATATTCAAAACTTTTTTCACATACAGTCATATAATGCTTTAATACTATTCTATGCAACAGACGAAAAACTTGCATCGTGTAAATGGGCCTTAATTATATCTTATCAAAATAAATAAGACCACACACGAAGATGTTTCGCACATTCACGATTAATTACGCAACACGCATTGGCCTAGTGGTGCAAGCGCGACTGCTGATTGCAAGGTCCTGGGTTCGAATCTCTCAGTAGCAGCCTCTGAGCTTGTATTTGTGCCCCGTTGATGTTATTATACTCGCCCCTTTACAAGGGACTTAAACATTACAAGCGAAGTGATGAGGGCGTAGATTGGGTACGCACACTACGTAAGCAAGCATATTACAAGTTGAGCGATTACATCGCTGATAAAAATGCTTGGCTTAATGCTGGTCCTGCTCTACAAGGACACGGGCGCAAAAATTGATAGCATTAAATGGTGTTGTTGGAGCTGCTGAAGATTGTACTTAACTATCTTTGCATCGTATAGATTCAATTTTAGTATTATTTAATGACATAGCATACTTGAATGTGCCCTGGCGGTTGAGAGTATGTCATGCTCACTCAAATATCTCGCTGATGGTGGCGCGTGTGTCGGACCATTTAGTTCCCTTCAATATGGTTGAGCTGAATGGTGCTGATCCATGTGTCATGTTCGTGAACGGGCGCTGTCAGTTGTGACTGGTCATCTCTTAGTTGCCTTGGCTTATTTGAATGAATTATTTTGTTATTCTATTGACACTTTTAACGTGCACATCTTGCTACATTGTTCTCACATAATATACCATCTCAACATGAATGATGTAACCAAGATTTTAAACAAAATTTTGATTTCAAACAGTGTAAACCATGGAGTTTCTAGCCCGTTCTTCTCCATAGAGATCTACGCTAGGGAATGGGCAACTACAGTACTTTCACAGTCTTTATGTCTTGTGACTGGACTGTAGCTACATTTAATTTTCATCTTTGTTGTGACAGTTTAAAAGTGCCTGTGTGGCCTACTTCAAATAAATGCTTTGATTTTGATTTTGTACACCTATGCTTAACCTTTCAGATATTACAGGCGTGATGTTTTGCTAGAAAAACGATTGTATAACCAGTTGTTGTGGCTGTTACGGCAATGCTTTCTCAGCCTTGACTAACACTGGGCGTCGATCGGCTTAAAGATGATGGCACTAAAGCCTTAGAGAGGCTACGAAGAAATTTCTGTTCGTCTAAACAATTTGCTTATTTGAAATTCTAATCCTTTACGCGTAGAGCTCAAAACTTATAGCCTTTCTCATAAAATATATACAGGGTGTAAACCACCTCATCGCAAAGCCTTTAACCAAGCGTTCTGTACATCAAACTAAGTAACTTTACGCAAAAATTATTGCTGGGAAACAACTATTATTTTTGAGGTTATAAATCATGTTTTGTGGTAGAACTCAATGAAACGCACTTAAAACATTGTGCTGATGGATGGATTGGATAGTACGGAGGTCGTGGAGGTGTTAAAAGTTAAAATCTTACAAGTAAAATTGGATTTAAAAAAAAAACTTATCAAAAACTTGTAACTTTGACCCCCCATATCTCCGTAACTAGAAGGTTCCCAGGTATGGTGTAGAACAAAAAAATGATCGCAATGATGGTGAGAACAAGTGCCTTTCGGCTTCGTGAAGAGGTGTTTTACACCCTTTATTTACCATACAAACCTAAACTAAAAATACATTCAATACAATGTACTAAAAGGAGAAAAGAAATAGAGGGAGTCAACGTCAAATGTATGTCCGCATCGCTGTCAACGGGAAAAGTGCCCAGAAGGCTATTAGCATCGTAACATTGTAGGATGGCAATGCTAATTCTTTGGCCGAGAAATTTACCAGCCTTTTGGTTACTAGAAGAGTCGACCAACCACATTTTGCATTCTATTGCTGTCAACTGCTGAACAGAAAAGATAATAGACTAGGCTCCCTTCAAGTTGCGCACCGTAACCTGTCTTTCACCTTCTGTATCCAGTCTTACTCAGCATATTTCTATGTCGTCGGAGCATCCAGCTTGGGAGCTTCTCACACTACGCTTATCTACCATTACTATGTTGCATATTATCTATTTATCACGTCAAACTTACATCTTTTCACACCGTGCGACTGTAATTACTCGGCGTTCCTCAGAATTTCATTGCCACATAATCCGCCATCATATTTTTTGTGTAGAGCCGGAGCAATAGTGAAATTGCGACAGGATATTGAAGCCGCGGGGCTAGAGAGTGGTGTCATGGAAAATTCCGACCTGAACTTGTTGGCCGCCATCTTATAATAACGTAACATGACGCCTATAATCGTCGAAGGGTAAGACAGAGATGTACTTTTTAGGTTAGGTTCCTCAGATATGTTTAAGTCTCATGTAAAAGAGGGAAAGCCCTTTTGCCATCAAGCGGGCGCAAATCAGATGCTACTGAGAAATTCCTCATAGAAAGAATCAGTGGCCCTTTACCAGATTTGGTAATCGAACCCAGTACGTTAGTAGCAGTCACGCTTGCAATCACTAGCTAGATCAACAGGGTAGTCCAAAAATAATTTTTCAAAACACTTCCTCGAAAACTGGTTCTTTTCGCGCTACGAATAGGTTCAAAATGCAGTGTATTTCACACACGTGCGTTTTTCATGTTTTTTCCTCACGTGTAGAGATCAAAATTGACACAGATAACTATACCTACCTATACTTAGTCCAAACTGGTAAATACATAATTAAAAAAAAAAACATTTTGTTTCTTATTGCAGTTCTCGTTTCAAAACACCCTCGCCTACGGCTCGTGTGTTAATACCGCCTTGAACTACAATAACAAACTTTCTCCACTTGTATCAAAATGTGCTATATTCTAATCTTAAAGTTATGTAATTAAATTGTGCTGTGGTCACCTCATGCTCATCTTTGACAATCGTAACAGGTAGTCAGTAGCCCGAAAAATTCTGAGTACTAGTCTTATAAAGGTGTATCAGTTCCTCAATTTAAAATACTGATATCAGCTGCATCTGGTTAGACTGGAAACCGACCCCAGCATAGTTGGGAAAAGGCAAGGCAGATGATGATGTACTGTCAAACTTTTTGAATGTCAAAATTACTAAAGACAGTCCTCCAAAACGTTGCTTCTTAGTTGCCCAGTTAGGGGAACAAACCCCCAGGGAACACCAAGCACAGGCATAAACTTTTTCTATCAGCATAAATCCATTTTTGTTACATACGTCAGAAGTTTAAAAGAAAACTAAAACCAACTCGTTATTTTCTTCCTTATTTCAACACCAATAGAGCCTCATAGATCATTAAAAGTTCACTCGATAATTGAGCTGTTTATTATTCTCAAAGTGACGTGTAATAAAAATGTAATGATTTTATGTGGTCCAGAAGGCTAATGCGAGGTCGCTTGTGATATTGTAGGAAAACGTTTTATATCCTAGTTTTCCTTCAATTTTGATAAGTAGTACATTTTAGACGGTAGTCAGATTTCCTTGTTTGAGACGTGACTGGTATTATTATTCAAGTTTCAATTGTCATAATCTAGATCTAAATTATTTTTAAATCTAAATCTAAAATATAGGTCTCAGTTTGAGGAAGTCCGTATCCTTATATCGTGCGTTAAATTATGTTTTGCTTCGGATTTTTTCTGTTGCATTTTTAATAATAGTTTCTCCTTATGTTACGTTTGTCTGTCTGTGGTTCTATTGATTCATTAGGAAGTTGTGATCGTTGTGCAAGCGGTGACAGCTGGTTAGCTCATCACTTACGTATGCAGCAGTGGCTAACGAACTGAACGTAATCAATGAAGTGATTGTGGAAACGTTAGGTACAATCAGAGATTTGTAGGTGGATCATTTGTAATCAATGGAATACAATACTGTGGCCTGCTGGGGTTCTAAAATGGCCACTTTAGCAGAGTTATAATATAATAGGATAATAATACGTATTACATTATATCTCATTTAATATATAGAGTCTGACAGCCAACCTTATCAAGGGTATCGTATTACCTAGTACTAACTGGGTTGTGGAGGTCAAAAGGGCAGTCGCTCCATGTAAAATTCTGGTATTCAGCTGCATCCAGTTAGAGTCGACCCACATAGTTAGGAAAAGGCTAGACAGATGATGATGTAGATATGGATTACGTTTCAATTCGTAAAATGATCATAAAGTACAACTATGACCATCTTAAGAATTTTAACGTGATTTATAATTTTATCCTAGGATTGTGCTAAAGCGGCTTTGATACTGAGAATTCAAAACTAATTTGATCGTTGATATCTAAAACACGATCAATTTTATTGATACGTAATTGAAATTAGAAGAACATAAAGACACATGCGCAAAAAAATATATTGAATTCGTAGAACTTAAAATAACGTTTAAAAAAATTAATTAACTATTTATTAAACATAAATACGTTTATGTAGTGGGTGCTATTAATAATACTAAATATTAATTCTGTGAAGTAATTACCTGCAGAATAATCCGTGATCATACTATTAAACCGTCAACTCATTCAGATTACAATTTATTACGAGCAAATTTTAATTTAAGCTGGATTACATTGGCAACCAAATATTTAGACCAATGTTGGCCCCAACAATATCCGGGTGCAAAGAAGTGACCGGCAGTTTTACCTAATTTAATACGTATTTTGTAACTAATATTCAAATCTGTTGTGTAATTAGGTAATCGTTGAAAGGATATAGGTAATTAGGGAGGATATAATTAAAAACACGTAAGGCTTGGTTAATTTATTGACCTAGAAATATTAATATTAATTCGGATTATCGCTTCGCATATCAATTTATAGTTTTAAGTAAAACTCCTTGCAATCTATATGACGTATAGTTTCGCCGTGTAAATAGTATTACACCTTCATTTTGCCACAATCTATATGACGTATAGTTTCGCCGTGTAAATAATATTACACCTTCATTTTGCCACTAATGTTCAAGTCCCAATGTGGGATCCTATTGCTACCAACCGGACACAAACAGAGACTGGGGCTATTATTGGAAAATTCCTGATAAGAAACCCCAATGACGATTTTACCGGTCTGGGAATTGAACTTCTTGCACCGCAGCGCTTGCGACCTTTAGACCAGCGAGGCAATTGTTTTTGGTCTTTGGAGCCTTGACAGGTGCAAATGTTGGCTCCAATGTATGACTCAGCCTCACGCTCTACTACACTCGTGAGAAACTGTCTAGCTGCTCACTGTAGCCAACAAATCGTGATAATTTCAAAGTTAATGCTGTCCATCGTAATTTTAATTCACGTTACGCTAATTACAACTCTAATTGAAGTGGTAATGGATATAAATTAAGGAATAAGATTATAAAATGGCCGAAATGTTTCATCTGTCTTTACTTTCGTTTAAAATAGAAAGTAGTTGGTAATACATTTCATATCATACGTTTAATAAATTGCATTCGTTGGCGGTGAAATGGCGTTATGAATATTTTTGTGACTTCTGGTAGTGTGAAACGAAATGCATTGCACAAGTTTAGTGTCACCTTTTAATAAAAAGTTGTCAATAATTTATTCATACTTTGTTTTGGGTGTAAATAGGTATTATTGAGATACCAATGACCACGTAAGCCTTAAAAAGACAACAGAGCTGCCTCATTTGTTAGCTTGGAGAAAAGTAAAACAAAAAGGGAGGCGTTACATAGTTGATTTTTTTATTCAAGACTTAGCTCTGTTTAATAAAACGTCTAACCATTTAACAAGTAGTTTCAAGGCGACGGATCGTGAGTCTTCTTGGAGCGTTAGCCCAACTTTGCTGAATAGTTAATCCTTTAACCAAGATATATTTAACACCGTTTTGAGAGCGACAAATACGCTCGCTCTCAAAATGGTGGAAAGACATCGTGAGTTAACATATGTCATAAAACTGCCTCTTGCTGAGAAAAGGTCGAATTTATGTATTGCTACGTATTATGAAATCCAATGCATTTACTTGTTATTTGTCTTTTTATCTTTCTCTGAACATAAATGCTGTATGAATTTCATGTCCGAAAGTTTTATTGACCGAAAAATATTTCACAGAATGCAAACGAAAGTGCTTTGAGTGAAAGTGACATAAGACACATTTTTTGTAATAATTAATTAGCTTCATGGTTATGTAAGAATAATTTTTAATTCTTCAGGGCCATAATTATGAGAACATCATAACGTCACGACTGTAATCCTCAAAGGGTTAGGCATAGGTGTACCTAATTAAATAGTACACCCACATTTTGCCAGTTATATTTAAGGGGCCGGCGGAGCGTCGCGGATGCGTCGTTTATACAAACGGAATATAACAAAATAATTTGTAAATCAAATATATTTTTAAGGTTGTGTGTATTTATTTCGATTGAATTACAAAATATCTAGGTTCCCAAATATATTTTCAGGATCTAAGTGGAATTTGAGGTTTATCATCTTATGATTCCTGAGTCCGAAGCTTTCAGTCCTATAGAGGGGTGGGTCCTACTATAATCGTCTCGCGCTTTGTATTTCAGGAATCGTAGAGCCTTTCGAAGGGAAAAGGCAGACAAGGTTCAGCGGTGAATGTCTTTCATTTGAGAATCTGATGATAATGAGGTTACTTTTATATTTATAGTCATACATAACACAAATCATATTTACAGATTTTTTTTTGGGCGACATCTTCAAACTGATCAAGCCCTTTTTAATAAATAAAAAAAAAATTGATCAAGAATGCTATACCTGTGATCAGTGAAGTTATTAATGTAAACAAAATTATGTAAATCGATGTCATTATAACGGAATGCAAAAATTTAATAAATGTCATTAATTATATATGTATTGTCATTTTATTTGGTATCCAATTAGCTAACCAGTAATAATTATATGAGTAACTGTTACCTACTGTAATAACTTGCACTATTTAATGTAAGTAACGGTAAAATCTAGTTAGGTAACGGTAAAAGCTAAATGCAATCTAATCGATTATGCTTGATAATAATATAACGACGGTTGGTTATTATTAAATAATAACTATCTATTGAAGTATTCAAATTAAAAAGCTTCTCAATGTATGTGTGATGCATTCCTTTTGCTTGATATATTTCGGCGGCCGTTAACTTCTTTAGTAAATCCATATTGATTTTATCAGGTAGGCAAGGTGCAAACCAGTTCATGTAGATCTTACATTGTATTGGAAATCTATAAAAAACAGTCAAGTGCGATCTATACAACATTAGACAAAACGACAAAAAATCGCGTTTTATGTAGTCCCCTCAAATATTTATTTTATTTTGTTATTAGTATTTGTTGTTATTCTTGCATCATGGGTTTTTCAGTTGTTTTTTCGTTTTTCGGTTGGATTTTCATGGATTTATTTTGTTTATTTTGGCAAAGTCTAGCTTCTTTGTCTCGGCACAGAATAACGAACTATTGGTTATAGGCCTTTCCTTTATTCTGCCATATTTCCCAGTTCCGTGCGTCTCATATCAGCAACCCTTTGCGCTAAGTTTAAGGTGGGCGTCTGGGTTATCCTCCAGAACATACATTTAGTTTTTTTCCGTAGGGTCTAAGTGGTGGTCCTCCGGGACGGTTCGACTCCAACCGTGCAATTTTAACCTTTTGGACGCCATTGTCACATAAACGTGACAAGCAAGCGCGTGCCCTGTACGCCTAACGACACAAATATGTGACAAAATAGTAGATTAAATTATGGCTAGGCGTGGAGGGCACGCGCGAGCTTTTATGCTGTGGTGGTAAAAAGGTTAAAAAAGAAGATGTCCCAAAGAATTGCAAGTATCTGAACAGACCGGTTATTGTTCGTATTCAATCGTACCGGTTGCAAAAGTTGTTATTTCGTAACAAAAAAACGCATTGTGAAAAATTTATGAAGGTGGTCTCATCGTTGCCACAATTTGTTGAAGACCCGTTTATTGGTTAGCGGCTGTGTTTGTACTTATACTCTTGTGTGGCCGTTAAAAGGCACCAAGCCATTGTTTAAGGTTTTGGTTGATCCCCAGGTTCGAAAAGTGGTCCAAGTTTCCCGGAATCTCGATAAAAATTAACTTGGTTACAGTTCTACTTCTTCGGTGGACATTAGCGCGCTGTTTTAATTCATTATTTTGTTACGAGAGCAAGGAGATGAAACTTCATCATGGGGATCGATTTACCGATTAAAAGTTACGCATAGGTTATATTATTCTAAATTGGAGAAGCTGTTGGTCCCAGCTGTCAAATGTAGAACTTTGACAGTCGCTTCAGGTAGTCAGTGGCACGAAAGTCTGACAATCAGTCTTACCAAGGGTATTACCTAGTACTAAATGGGTTGTGGAGGTCAGATAGGCAGTTGCTCCAAGCCGACCCCAAGCATAGTTGGGAAAAAGCTGAACAGATAATGATGATGATATTATTTTTAATGGTTTCAATAATATTGGTATAGGGATATGTTTTTAAACAAATAATATTTGTTAATAGTCTAGTCAAACCAGCTCTTTAACATATAATTCACCTAAAGTGCCTGCGAGTGAACTTAAACACGTACGTTACGATAATTTTACATAAAACAAACCAAACACCCTCAATCAAATCTAAATCTTATGTCTCAAACTTAAGGTTGAATATTACTTTTTTTGTTTTACTTAATGACAGCTGATAAGTTTTCTATGTGAGTTTAGTAGCCTTGTTCCACATTGACGCGTACGCTGTAATTTAGTGGAATATGTTCTAAGCTAAATAACTTGAGCTTGAATACAATCCTTGACACCATATCTCTGCTATAGAGCAGCATGGTTCTATTGGCGCGTGGTGTTGGATGGAATTAATGTTGTTACCCCAGTGCAGTTAGGCTAAATTCCACTATCAATAAATTGAAAATTTATTGAGTGCGTCAGTAGGAGTATTGGAAAGTAAGGGACACGTATTTTTTGTTTTTGTAAATCAATGAGTATTGACAAAGGTAAACGCATCATAACTCAGGGGCTCGTGACCTCAGAACGTATTCAAAATTATAACACGGCGTGGCGTGACGTATTGAAAATTTCAAAAGCGTCGCATCTTTGTCAATTTTTGTCTATTTAACAAAAGAAAAAACACGGGTCAAATATTTTTTGATAATATAACTGACGTACTAATTAAGTTTTTTCAGTTGACAAGCCTATTATAACTACTTCACTAATGTCAAATACGGACTGCCTCTCTGGTCGAGTGGTCGCAATTTTACATTTTTTCAGTTGACAAGCCTATTTTACAGAAAATTTCACAAATAATGTTGGTGTATTCCCGCTGACCCCACTGGTTCGTCCCACTTGCACTGGTGGGGTCAACGGGAAGTTAACAATATTGTTCCCGCTGACCCCACTGCACACTGGTTCGTCCCACTTGCACTGGTGGGGTCAACGGGAAGTTAACAATATTGTTCCCGCTGACCCCACTGGTTCGTCCCACTTGCACTAGTGGGGTCAACGGGAAGTCTGCAATTTGAATTCCCTGGTGTCAGCCTGTCAGCAAAGCAGCTCCAAAGGTCAGATACCGCGGCCCCGGAACATAAAGGGCGAGGAAGGAACATGGATGGGTTTTTGATGATTTCCCATCCTAAAAAAAAAAAAAAAAAAAAAAAAAAAAAAAAAAAAAAAAAAAAAAAAAAAAAAAAGGTCAAGGCAGAACTGACGGGTAACAGCAGTAACCGACACTAACAGTTCACCCACATTTCGCCAGAATAATTTAAGGCTTATGCTAAGGGGGCGACCCTATTGCCATTAATCGAGCACAAGTCCAGGCTCCCTGGCCACTACTGAGAAATTACTGAAGGAAGAACCCAAAATCATTCAGCCTGTCCGGCCCTGGGAAACGAACCCAGGACTTTAGGCTCAGTCTGCACTTGCGAACACTTCACCAACCCTTGACACAACATATCAAATAATAATAATAAGAGGCCGGCGGAGCATGCGACTTTCATACAAACGTAATACCAAAATAATTTGTAAATCAAACATATTTTTAAGGTAGTGTGCACTTTGATTGGGTTACAGAATATATAGGTTCCCAAAAACATATTTTGAATGTACTTACACTGAATTAAACAAGAGTTATGAGAAAAATAAATTTTAAATTCCTCATGAATATAATCGTCTTTATATCATTGTCTTTTCATAATACAGGGTGTAAACAACCTCATCACAAAGCCGTTAACCAAGCATTCTGTAGATCAAACTAAGTAACTTTACGCAAAAAATATTGCTAAGAAACAACTATTTTTGAGGTTATAAATCATGTTTTATGGCATAACTCAATGTAACGCACTTAAAACATTGTGCTGAAGGATGGATTGAATAGTACGGGGTTGGTGGTGTTACAAGTTAAAGTATTACAAAAAAATAATGTAAGTATAAAAAAAAAACTTTTCAAAAAGTTGTAACTTTGACCCCTTTATCTCCGTAACTAGAAGGTTCCCAGGTATGGTGTAGAAAAAAATATCGCAATGATGTGGAGAACCAGTGCCTTTCAGCTTCGTGAAGAGGTGATCCGTTTAATTATTTGGGAACTTAGATATTCTTTAGTACAATCGAAATAAATACATAAGAACATGTTTGATTTTTATATTATTTTGGTATTACGTTTATATGAAAAACGCATGATCTATTTAATCTTTGTATCACGTGCTATTGATATAACAAGTGATGGACAATGAAGGTAATGGTTATTAATAGGTGAATGTTCCATTGACTAAGTATTCCTATTATAACTTAACAAGGGCACTTTGTATGACATTATTCGAACAAAAGGATACTGTTCGATAATGTTCGAAGTAATGTAAGGATCTTTGTTGGAGACAAATGACACAATCCTCTTTTTATTGTTATGTTAGCACCTAATACAATGAAGCGTTTATATTACGTGGGTCTTATGACTTTGACACAGTCTGGTATACCTAATGTGACTGGTCGATACAATTATTAAGCAAATACTTTCTTAATATTTATTTTAAAATCAACACACGGAGCCAAACACTTACAAAGCTATTAACTTTCTACATTTGGCATTGAAGGACAAAACGTAAAAACTTTCAAGCTCATAAATCCCTTATTTTAATGGGTATGGCTGACAAGCTTCTCAAATGATTCTTTAGAAACTTAAAAATATCCTATTTCTACGAGCGACTCATAATAGATAAGCACACGTGTTTGTAATAAACTCTGGTCATTGGGTAAAACCCGGACCATCACTTAAGACAATTGAAAGAGTCACAAAAAGCATCGACAGGCAAGGCGTGGGATTCTGGAAAAAAACGGTACAGGCAAGAAGGGGCTGGCGGAGAGAGGCGAGGATAGGGAAGTCGAGACAGTCGGTTGGAGACCGCTAAAGGGTGGAGACGATAAGCTAGGAGTTAAGCTAGGAGACGTAGAAAATACTAGGAGTCTATGTCTGAGTGTGTGACCGCGAAAGTGTGATAATGTTTGTAAAAGTTTATAATAGTTGGATGGAAAGGTCTGTTTAGATTAATCGAGGTGAGCGAGAGATGGCCTTAGACGCATGGAGAGGTCTGGCTGAGTTCGCGGAATAGACCGGTCTATAATAGTAAAAGCACTAGGACGTCCTAGGTTAGACTCGGAAAGTTAGCATAGTTTCGGTATTAAGATGCGCATCAACTCCCCGAGGACGAATAATATTTTATAAGCTAAAATATTAGTAGTCATATTAAGTCTAGTAAAAGTGAGTGTTGATACGTGAAAGGAGCCAGACTGCGGCGAAGGCGAAACTACAGTATTCAGTAAGTTAGTTGAAGACTGACCATCTTTAAAGAACACGTGGTAAGTGTTAACTATAATTAAATCCTCGCTTAAATTGCAGTTGTACTGTAGCGTGGAAGGGCTGACAGTATTCACTTATTGCAGCATGACGGAGCGATTGCACCACGTCATCATAATGTATATTATTATCTCATGTATATTATATGTCCACCTCCTAACCCGTACCTGAGCAAATATTCATATGCTGCGTTTGATCTAGGGAGACGAAGAAAGCCTACCGCTTACACTCTACTACAACGTACATACAACATGTACATTGTACCCAAATACAATCGACTATTGACGACTATCGACTTCTAACTGACAAATGGAAGGCCGAATCGTAATGTGCGCATTTTGATTAGAACATAGTATATTGTTTAGTAGTGACAGCACCATAATATTCACAAATGGTCTAAAACAAATTATAATGTTTAGTATTATAATACTAACTTGTACTTGTGTTACAAGATAATCAAACGCTGCTGATGAATACTGCTTCCTGTTAAAGTCTAGCTCAGAAAATTGCTCTGAGGTTGTTGGCGTGCATTTCTGGGTGGGTTAGGCATCACCAAGTATCACAACCTGAATTGATAGCTACGTTCTAAGGAACGCTAGGGACTGTGTCTCGTTAAAACCACACCCGGCCACTGGTAGGCCTATTACTGAATCGTCACTATTTAGCGAGACACGTAACCAAGACATGGGGCAGCTTAAAGAAATGTGAGGTGACGATATATTTTCCACCTCGGCGTCCACCAATATCAATTGCAATATGTTCTGCTACAGACTGAGTCTACGATGCGCTTGTGCATATTGATATAATATAGTAACTGGGGTAAATAGCCGTAAGGGTGTTTAACAACGAGAGTACGCGTGTAAGTAAAGATAATGAAAACCTGTCTTCTTCAATGGCATTGGCCTCACAACCCAAGTCTTAGGATTGAACAAGACATGTAGAACGTGCTTAGGGAACGTGTGCTGTTGGAGTTCGTAGCAGTGCCCTTAGTAGGACAATGCGCTTAGGTCTAACAGTACACGTACGCCGTGTAAACGTTGTAAAACGAATCCATGTACTTGTACATGGGTCCGTTTGCGTTTGCAAGCGGCATCTACTTTTGGAATCTAATAAAGTAACGTAACGAACTAATTAATAGTTTCTTAAGCACAAGCGTAACGATTCCTTATCAAACTTCTAGCATATATCATATCTTAGCGTCCTCTTGTTTTATTAGCTTCATACTTTATTGGCGTTTTGCCTCATGAGATTTGATATTATTCATGTATCTATCTAACAGTGAATTCCAATATTAACTTCACCTTGTGTCCCATCCCTGTCCCCTAGCCTTTAAGGAAGGGACAGGGCTAAGACAAACCCCTCATATTTGGAATTCAGTCCATCTAGTCAGTGGGAGGCCATCCAGTCAAAGGTCGAAACCTACAGAGCTTGCGCGGAGGCGGGGCGCTGCTCCTTCCCCTAAGGGGGAAGCTGACCATAAATACTAATAAATAGCATGATTTAAGAAAAACGAAAATTTTATCAGCCTAGGGTAATTTAGGAACAGTCACACTAACATACAACGCCTGAAATCTTTGATGGGTTAGGCAGAAGTTGAGCTGATAGATTATCCATATTTCGTTTTTATTTTAGTTTTGTTTAAGTTCAATATAATATAATAATTGTATATGTATAATAAGTATGTATTTACAAACAAAAAAAGTATATATGTAGAATATATACCACTGGTGTCCACGACTTAAGCCTTGCTTAGTGTGGCACTAGATGGCGCTGTGTGTTAACGTCCAGCGATATTATTATTATATTATTATTAATTTAAGGAGCATGCCTGATGCTTGATGGAAAAGCCAATAGTATTTGCCCAACCTGGGAAATGAACCCAGGACTAAGCTCAAAAGTCGGTCTAGTGGTCGCCAGCGGACCACTAGACCAAACGTGGACATGTCTAATTGTTATATTATAATACAATATGTTCATGAAATATACAGATTGTAAAGAATGTGTCAAATTGATAATTAATTTGAAATACATCGGTCAAAACAATTCTCGGTAAAAGCATTAAATTGATTAATTTCTGAATTCTTGTCATTTTCATTTCTTGATAACAGCTCATAAGGTCTGGCATACACTTGAATGGCGGATGTTTGCGATGTGATAACAGAAATATGTAACTGCTGAAATCATGGAAATTATAATTAAAATTATATTAATGTATTTGATTCCCGACTTAGAAACAACAACAGTAAGTCAGGGGTACAACCCAGCTGGGTTGCGGGCCTGTTCGAAAGAGATACCGCGGCCCCGGAACATAAAAGGCGAGGAAGGAACATGGATGGGTTTTAGTCAGTAAAAGTCTGACACTCCCTCCCGCTCCGCCTAGAGTGGGAGAAGTCATTTGATGATTTCCCAGCCGAAAAAAATGGGTACAACCCAGGCAGGCGCATTACTTTCTACAATTTATCTCATCACCACCGTTCTCAAAACGGTGAAAGAAAACATCGTGAGGTAAGCGGCATGTCCTAGAACCAAAAATTCGAAGGCATGTGACATCTATCAACGCGCACATGGCTTCCGTGGTGAATCTCCCTGTCTAAGACAAGAAGGCCTGTATTCCGTCAGTGTAGTGGGACCATTATAGGACATACTACTGGAATAAAGATAAATATGTTTTGTCTTATCTCAAGTCAAGGTCAACCTGTGTGCCACATGTACAGTCAGCAAAACAGTTAGGTTTACAGGCTAGCAATCTTCTTACTACTATTATACATGCAAAAGGGTTATAATCAATCTGTTTGCAATTTGATTCAAATCCTTTCAGTAGTTTCTGCGTGAAAGTATAACAAAAATCGATCTTTACAGACTTTAACATTTATAATAATCGTAAGAAGATTGCTAGCCTGCATACCTAACTGTTTTGCTGACTGTACCTACTAGGTAGAGGATCATAGGTAGATACCCTAATTGGATTCTCTATTGTTTGGTTCATAGAAGGTGAAGTAAAAAAGTTTGTATGACCGCATAGACTTTTTTGTGCATCTCACACAATAGTTCTTAATTCTTGTTTTGAAGAAGTATCGCATTCAGTGTGATTATAGCCTTAACCGCAAGAATAATTTATATTGACGTGAATCCCCAGGTGTGACGTAATCAATTTACTTAATTGACTATAAATAGATGAAGAAATTAGTGATCATTGGTAAAATAGGTAATAAAGAAACAGGAATTGTTAAAACTTAAGTATTTATAGTAGTAGGATTGAATTTGTTGCTAATGATTTTTGTTTGTGGTCATAATTTGGTCTTGGTAATTACTGTCTTCAAGATAAAAAATAAATAATGATTTCTGATGGTCGAGAAACGTCAAATCAGAATAAAATTATAACTTGTCATAGACGACAAACATTTTTCTCACGCCCACTTTTATGCAACCAGCATAATTAAAACTTTTGAAAATAGTATTGATTATCAATTTCTAAAGATCTACCTCAACTATATGGAAAATGTAAAGAAAATTGTACCAATTGTAACTTAAGAGAGATTGTCATTGGATAAAGGACCGTTTTACTTTCCTTTTTTGGACTGTCTAGCAAATAGTACGCAAGGTCTTGATAACCTGACTGTTATAGACCTGTTGCAAACCTAAGTTACGAAGTAAAATCGTGGGAACACTAGAAACAGATAAGTAAGACAAACAATTGAGCATTACCTGAATTGGTGAAAGCAAGCACATAATACAAGGCTAAAGATAAAATCAGACCAAATTGCGAAAAAAACGAACATTCTCGAATTATAGATGAAAAAAAAAACTGACTTGAGTCAAAATACTTAGGTAGTTGATCAATGTGCAAGCGCATGTCGAAGCAAAGATAAATAAAAAGTTCCAATTCGGGTTTTCCCCATAAAATGTAGGTGCTTGTTTTCTTAAAAATAACTGGCATGAAAAATATTTGCTTATCCAAATCTTATGCTTTCTATTTGCTTCCGATATTAATATTTGCACACTCAGCCGTTTAGCGAGATTTTTAGAGAAATTATCGCCCGGTTTGAGCTACCTGACTTCTTGAAGTCTCTCAGTTGTGAAACCAATGTAAACTAAGACATTGCAAAAATATTTTGTCGACCGTAAACAAACGGTATAACTTTCAAAGTCGCGTGCTACTTTATCTTTCCAGGGTTCAAGTTGTACTGGTTTTTTTCTAGACGAAACGGCTTGATTTATTGTATAGGTGATAAAACCTTTCTCTTCACGTGAGATGTTCATTTTAGAACGGCATGTAGTGTAAATTGCATTGTAGATAACAATGTCTTGTGCACGATCTAAAGGCGGAATGTCTGGAACTATTTTCTACCGATATTTTGCCGACTCTCTACTTTCAGATGCCTTAAATGTTGTTTAGTGCCTTATTTGAGGTCCCAGTAGATCGTAAGTAAGCAAATAAGCGGTAAGATCAGAGTTAATCGTTTGGTCTGTTAGGTTTAACTCGACTTTCTGCGGTCATATTGTGGATAGATGATCTCTTATTGTGGATATGGTGTGATCTTAAACACTCTCAAAATAGAAGTCCTTAACGGTTAATAGCACTGAAATTAAAAAAAACGTTGAGATAATTATGTGCCATCAGAAATTACAACGATGAAACTAATCTATTATACTAATATTGTAAAGCAGAAGAGTTTGTTTGTTTGGTTGAACGCGCTAATCTCAGGAACTATCGGGTCGAATTGAAAAAAAAATTTTGCCTTGGATAGTCCATTTATCGCGGAAGGCTATATATAACATCACGCTATGACCATTAGGAGCCATTAGGATGAAAAATGTTGCAAAAACGGGTTTTTTTTTTCCTTTCGTTTTTCTCTCTTATGTGACGCAGACGAAGTTGCGTAGGTCAGCTAGTTTAAAAATAAAATTATAATGCAAAACCTTTAAAACAAAAAAGCTTTTTTACTTCTTATTTCTACTTTCTGATGATGATGATGATGATGATGACTTACATCTACTATACACAGATTGCTACTCAAAATGAAATCGTAACCTATTAGTTTGCAATGCAAGACAAATTTTCGTCACGTTTGTGTTAAATGCTGGGATTCAGATGTGAGAACAGTGAGAGTGTATAACAGTTTAAACAGAAGTTTAAACTGATAAACAAACTTGCATTCTGCATAGTTGGTAAAGGTTAAGAAGATATGTATATGTCACCGTAAAATTACAGAACCCGTTAGGTTGTAATATAACTAGCGAGATTGTAAACTCTCGAAAGATTGTCAAACGAATATACTGCTTACAATTTAACGCATTATTTTTTGGTAGATTACAACCTATCGAAGTGAACCCGTATTATTGTGAAGTGTAACCGATGGAAGTCAACTCGCGCGGTGCGGGGGAGGGGTAGGGAAGGGGTGGTCCCCCTTGCCCCATGGTACCACTCTCATGAAAAGACAATATACCATTCCTGAGAAATAGCGATTAATAGACCCTAACCTTAAAACACTTTATATTCATTTAAAAAGCGTAGTCGACGGAGCCTATTTCTGTCTGCAGGGTTTAAAGGAACCTAACTGACCAAACGTGGGGTGCCCAAATCCCGATTAATGGAGGCAAAGATACCCGTACTTCCGTCGCATGCATTTCACAATATTACGGTTTCGCTTCGATAGGTTATAATCTACCGAAAAATAATGCGTTATATTCATATTCATATCTTTATTTGCATTCCATAATGTTAGTTTTACAGATCTTATATTATAGGCTTATAGCTAGGTACAATTATGGACCCTGTAGGGCACAGCAAAAAGTATCAAAATAAAATTAATAAAAAATAAAAAATAAAAATTAACAATAAGTAAGAATTATTATACAATGTCGAAAATGTTGTTAATTATAATTATTTTCTTGAATTAAACATTATGTTAAAAGAAATTATTCATTAAAACAAATCCATTTTTTATTTATACATTAATCACATTAAAAATGTTGACCAACTTAGGGTATGTAATAGTATTTTAGTGTTAGTCTGAGTTAAATAATTGCTTTGTCATGTAAGTACTCGTTTATGGTGTAATAGGCTTTTTTAATTAATATTTCCTTTAGTTTGCTAATAAATGTCTTATTGTTAGTTTCATCCTTTAATGAATCGGGTAGTTTATTGAATATTTTTATGGACATTACGTAGGGACTATTGGAGTGTAATTTCATGCGCGATGACGGTAACATTAGCATATTTTTATACCTAACAGATCGATTATTATGTTTATCACCGCGAGTTGTAAAAAAGTTCATGTGTATCCTAACAAATTTGCATATTTCCAATATATAAATAGATGGCAAAGTGAGTATTTTGTGCTTTATAAAATAGGGTTTACAGCTATCGGTTTGGTCAATATTAACTATAATACGAATTATTTTCTTTTGGAGGATTAGAAGTGATTGGGCGTCTGTGCTATTTCCCCACATAATAATTCCATAGCTGAGCCATGAATGTGCGTAGGCGTAGTAGGTCGTAAGTGCAGTTTGCAAATTGGTCGTTTTTTTGACTTCTCGAAGTGCGTAAGTGAATTTCGAAAGTTTAGATCGTACTCGTTTTATGTGGGGTTTCCAAGATATGTTTGAGTCTATTGTAATTCCTAGTAATGTAAATTCGTTAACTACTTCTAATTTTGTGCCGTTTGTTGTGAAGTTGATAGGCAAAGGGGATTTTTGTTGTGGGTGGAAAGTAATTAGTTTGGTCTTTTGGTAATTAATCTCAAGGTTGTGGTCATCCATCCATTTTTTTGTTTTATTTAATATAGTGTTTAGTTGATCTTCAATTTGACTATTGGCTTGGCATGTGGTTAGCAGAGATATATCATCTGCGTACAGCACACAAGGCTCATCCATGATTTTAGGGAGGTCATTGATGAAGATGATGAATAGAGGACATCCTAGGACACTGCCCTGGGGAATTGATGCATTTATAATTTTCTTATCAGATCTTACTTGCAATATTTGTTTTTGGTCGTGATTGAAATGCTCTATTTGCACACATTGCTCCCTATCTTTTAAGTATGACACAAACCAATTAAAGGTGTTTCCACGAATTCCTATGCCGTAAAGTTTATCAAGGAGGATTTATATTGTAAGCAGTATATTCAATTGATAATATTTCGAGAGTTTACAATCTCGCTAGAGATAAAACAATCTTACGTGTTTGACAATGTTACGGTGACATATACATGTAAGTATTTATCTTCAGCCGCTAAAGTAATTACAATTATACGATAAAAAAGGCAAAAAAAAAGCCTTTGTCTCACCATCGAGTTTTGTGTTGGTTAATGGGCTTTACTTCTTATTGCATGAGTTGAGAATCAGAGTTAAAATAAATTTTATTGGTAGCTGCACCGTCGTTAACTTGAGTAATTTCGAGCGCCTTAGGCGGTCAGCGTAAAAGATTTCAGAGAAAAAACGCTCCGTCAGACTGTAGCCTAAGGCCGCTCAAAGAGTATTAAAGAAATGGTCGCAGAACTGCCAGTCCAGTTATTGAGCAAGAATAATGGGTGTAAATATGTAACGAAGCCTAAAAGTACTTGTTCACGCCGTAATTGCGTGTTTTTATTATTCTGTTTATGCCTGGGAACCTTCTTGTTAGAGAGATCATCATCATTATATTCCTGCCCTTGTTTCGTTTTATTTGGGATTGCCCAAAGCGTTTTCTTCTTCGATTCTGCCCTGCTGTCAGAGGTTCCGGCATCATTTACTCCTTTACCTTTCATGTCATTCCTCACATAATCCATTCATCTTTTGTTAGGCCTTCCTATTTACTGAGATATTGGTGGTCAAAGTTACAATTTTTTCACAGGTTTTTAAAAATATAAGTTTATGTTATAACTATAGTTTAAACACATCCACGACTCCCGTACTACTCAATGCATCCATCAGCACAGTGTTTTAAGTGCGTTACATTGAGTCATAGTTCAAAAAATAGTTTCCCAGCAATAATTTTTACGTTGTGTTACTTAGTTTGGTGTACAGAATGCTCCTTGATAGTCGATTTTACGAAGGGTCCGTTTATACCTTTTTTTTTAGGATGGGAAATCATCAAATGACTTCTCCCACTCTGGGCGGAGCAGGAGGGAGTGTCAGACTCTTACTAACTAAAACCCATCCATGTTCCTTCCTCGCCCTTTATGTTCCGGGGCCGCGGTATCTCTTTCGAACAGGCCCGCAACCCCGGCAGTCCGTTTATACCTTGAATGGTCATTGTCTAATTCATTTATTCTTTCCTACGTTCTCAATTAGTTGTCATTTCATGTCATCTCCTTTCTAACCACCTCATCTTTCTTACAGTTCCTCAGTCGAGTAACTATGGTAGGAACAATCATTTCTTTTTCTACGATAAAAAATACATGGATGTTATTAGGTATGGGGGTGTTTTGAATGAGATGTGTTTAATATCTATGAGATGGATTCAATAGAACTCTCATCTTTCTTAGCCGACGGTGACAACAACGACGTGGTATTTTATAATAGTCTTACCTACTCTAGGTTTGTGTAGATTAATTAGCTCAGTTTGCCAAACTTAAGTGAGCACGGCACAATGCTCACAGAACGGACGGCCGATGAGGCCGAAAAGTTCTAGAATGGCGACCGCTAACCGGAAGACTTTGCGTTGGAAGACCTCCCACTAGGTGGACTGATGACCTGGCAAGTTGCTCTTACTCGACCAGCTGCTTGCTTTTACTCGACCTGCTGCTTGCTCTTACTCGACCTGCTGGTTGCTCTTACTCGACCTGCTGCTTGCTCTTACTCGACCTGCTGCTTGCTCTTACTCGACCTGCTGCTTGCTCTGCCGCGACCGACTGTCAGCGCGACAAGAATTCAGGCCTTATTAAGACAATTCACAACTTAATGTTATGGAACATACAAAACTCTTTTTGGTATGCCAATAGGTCTAGATCTGACTTATTCCTGTCATTCAAAGTTTAACACGAAACAAAAAACCACGAGTAAAAGGGAAGCCGCTTCGTTTTCCCGAATACTTGTGTTTTTGGTACCTATTCTGCGACCTGCCAGAGACTAAAACAAAAAGGTGCAGACGTTCAAACAGTACCGCCTTCATTATTATGCTGCCTTTACAATTTACACCGACTCCCAGAATTGGGTAGACGTCGATAAAGTTATATGATTATGATGGAACACGCTTCAGACAAGACGGTGTATGTGTAGAAAATTTAAATGTAATAGAATGGAACAAGCTGATTCGATTTTTGTTAAGTAACGCTCAGTCTGATTTCACCCTTAGGAATAAAAGTCAAGAATACACTCAAATTAAAACGTCGTGGTTTAAAAAAAACAATCTTTGATTGAAGTGACGTCATTTTGTTTCTCGTAATTTTCTCCGTAAATACTTTCAATTCATACCCACATCATGGGAAAGCATAAAAGATAACGAGTCCGCCATCAACATCACTAAATTGTGGAATGGAAACCGGGCAGTGGGTAACTTCTTAAATATTTTACATTTTAGTTACAAGTGAAGTTAATAAAAGCTTGTTAAAAAGTCCTATTCTTTTCAAAGTCACAGATATGAATAGAAACATATATAATGAGGAAAAAAGTCATATAGTATGCAACGCGGTTTATAAATAAATGCCGCGGAAAAGGAAGTAAATCACATAACACATCGATTAGATTTGAAGACAGTAGTCTGTTTTTTGATGTCTTTTGCTTGCTTTTGATGTCTTTCTACTGATGCGACATGCACGATTATAATTTTGTCATCCAAGATCTCATTTCTCTACAAAACTGGGTAATAAAACATGTTTTGCCTATGAATGCAATGAGACAATAAGATGGTACGAGCAAAGGAAAAGTGCAAGTACCAACCTGCAAACCATTGACGACCAGAGTCTGATAAATCAAGACTAGGGACAATTTAATGGAACTCAGTGTACCGTCCAGGACTCGAATGAGGCCAAACGATAAAGCTTATTAAGTTGCTGGTTGGTTGGACAAAATTTGAGCCAACGATTCGACAAAAAGAAGAAGAAGAATGTATCTCGGTAATCCTAATGAGCTTTATAGATCAAAGCCGCTGACATTTCTGCGACATTCGAACGCGTTTAATTGCCCGGGGACAGTTTAAAAAAGCCGCACATCTCGTGCCGCTGGCATACAAAGGTTTTCGACTTACAACAATTTGAAACCTGCCGACAACAAAGTCGTTGACACACGCATTCAGTTCATTGGATCTAGTGGTCTTGTGCCCTTATTCATCTGCAGATTTTCGATCACTGAACCTCATGACCAGACATCAGTCATTGCTTCCTTTTGGGGTAACTGAATGCCACTGAATGGCATTAAAATAATTGTTGACAAAGATAAGGAAGAAAAACAACATGACAAGCGACACGCCTTGCTTAGAACCAAAACAAAAATTTTATAGGTACAACCATATTAATATGTGCCTTATCTTCTACGTCACAGGGGTCAAGAGAAAGAAATAGGTTAATGTTGTCTTTAGGACAGTGATACAAGAATGTAGTCTGTTTTTACATTTTGTTATCAAATTAAAAGTGACAAGTCACATGTTGGATGTTTATAAAAATTGAGATTCTTGTTTTGCAAAATAAACCTTTGTAAATGCAGATTCTTCTAACGAACTATTAGAATTTTATGTGCATGCAAACATTTAAGTCGGTCAAAAATGTATATCCATTGCGAATTTATGTATAACCTTTCGAACAAACTTTAATTTGTTATAACCAAATTCGTTGTGGCAATTTCATTAATGGCATCGCTATCGTTCTTTCTATTTCTTAATAAACGCATACTCACAAAATTCAAAACTGTTTCGACTAATAAGAAAAATTAATTCAGAATAAATGACCCTAATCATTGAAATTATAATGCCTTGAACTACATAATTATACTTTGAAAATGTCAAGATTAAACATAGTTCAATTATCGTGGGTCGGTTCAACTTCTTAAGGATATTATAACCACAGTTGATATGGACTTTAAAATATTATTAAACAAAAACTGTAAACGGTGAAGACAATATTTTCAGTACTACTTGAAGACAGTAGACAAGAATGAGGAAAGTCCAAATAATGAAGTTATGTTGTAACCTGCCACACCGCCACCGCCTACCACGCCGTCCGTTTTGTGAACTAGCCAGACAAACGCTGAACAATTGTGCAGCATTCTTTAAAAGTTATTTACTTCTCAACATCGTCTGCCTAGCCTTTTCCTTATAATGTTATTGAAATGATTGTATTAAACTATATGCTGACAGATAATGTAAGCAAAATCTGGGAAAAACCTACTGAAATGTTCAGACAAACAGGGTTGTGAAGATCAAATTATAATGAAACACAAGATGGCTGGAGAACGACGGACAGTTTATTTAAAACAATGATTACCTAGAGAGATCCTAGATGTCGCTACCTATTGGTCACATTTTGTTATTCCTTCTAGTAACCCCAAATCTTCACAACTCTATTTTGCTGAACATTTTAGGAGGTAAGTATTCCAAAAATTGGATGTAAGGAAATAACATTATCTACTACAGAACAGAGTTGAAGTTACTGGAAACTTTCAAAAAGATGTGACAGTATAATTGGTGCCACAGCTGCTGATATATAAGTCTACATTCCATATTAAGGAAACGAGCGTAGAGATGGACCAGCACCACGCACCAACTGCATTGAAAATTAATAAAAGAAAGCTGACTCATCTAGTTCACCATATACTTGCGTCCAGGGTTGACGACCGGCTACATCGGTCAAAAGCGATTTAATTGAAACGCCATAAACGGACGCCGCACCTGCATGGATGCGTACAGCAAGAAGATAATATAGTGACGTTGCCACGTAGCCATTAATCTCGCAATCGAGTCTCGAGAAATTGCAAATGTCTGACTTTACGAGTCGTCTAGTGTGAGCCGATAACGAATTAAATCCACTTTTATGTGGTCGGGTGTTAAAGTTGTTGAATTGGTTTAGTTAGTGCGAAATGCGAATGGGCCACTTGTTTTTTGATGATTTTTATTGGAATTGCTTTTAGCAAGATAATTGGAGTCAACTGAAGGACACCAAGAGAACAAATTGCGAAATATTTTTAAAGGTAAGTAATGAGGACAGGTTTTGCTTTTGATAAAAAGGGACTTTTACCAGACTTATAATATCACCCTATCATAAAACTTCACATTATTATGCCATGCATTTTAACGAACAGGCGCTATCAGAAAATCACCAGGACGAGAGTGAGCCAAATCAGTAATATGGTCATTATTACGGTACTTTGACGAAGGCAGCTGTCAAGTAATCAGGCTTCGTAAAAAATATTGAGTAATTACCTTTAAATTATTGGCCTTTTTTGAAGATATATGAGCATGGATAATTTGTTGAAACTCCCTTTTTTACGGCAAGTTCTTCTTTGCCTGTCAGTCAAGCTTGACTAGGGGGTTAATGACCCGCGTTTTCAATTTGTCAAATTGATCACTACTGAATTTTCTTACAGAATCTTGCTTTTTGTTTATTCATAATTAGTAAGTACCTGTATGATGACCTGGATGTGTTATGACGAGCAACCACTATAATAATAATAATACTTTATTGATACCAATCCTTACACGCAAATTCTTAATATCTAGCGAAGTTCACAAATAGTTAAGGCGTACAAAAGATGAAACCCTGACTCCTAAACTAGGAAAACCTGTGACTTAGGAGTCAGTGTTCTACTGCCACTTGGACACTATGTACCTTATGGAACCACTATGGGTAAGTGACCACTTACGAAATCAGCAACATTTCCAGAATTGCTGCAAACATAAAAGTATTTACTACATGTTGTGTACTTTTACAGATATGTCGCGTTTGCAATTTTGGATTTACCCAGTACGAGAGACCACAGCAGTATATTAATAATATAATTTGTCCATATTAAGCAAATGGCAACATGATTTCAATATGCGCAGAAAATTATCAATATATGCACGTGTTTTACTACTATCATTTCCTGGGCCTTCCGCTATCATCGGAAACCAACATTACCGATTTGAAATTAATTCCCAATAAAATGTATCTGGTTGTTAAAAGTCATCTCAGTTGGCGTGTGCCGAATTCTGCAACAGGTTTGTGCACTTCTGGCTCACATGTTTTTGTGTCTTTGCCCCAATGAGCTGTATTTTCATTGGTATTGATAAAAACATAAGGCGAAACAATACTGCATAATCACTTTTATTTAGCTACTGAAGAGGTCTTGGAATATTGCCCAATGAAAACAAAAGAATAAATTTCAAAGCAAATCAATTTCTTTTGTTAATTTTGTTTCTGGATGAGATATTTGAAATTTTCTCAATGTGCAAAGTATCAGGTTGAATTTTAATACTACCTAGAGCACTGGAAAAGTCGAGATTCATTGCAATGATCTGTTAAACTTTCATATAGTTCAATAGTCAGCACTTTCTTAGTCGCAGGCAGCCTTAGATCCAAGCGATAGCCTCTTCTTACACTATCTCAAATCTCAGATTTCCCAGCACACATTTTGCGTACTGTCTTTACAGATTGTTATGCCTCATTACAGCATACCTTGTCACAGTTTTCACGTAGTTGTGATCTTTAACCCAGCACGTTAATGATGGCCGCTGTTGCGTCTTTTCGCATAATTATTGTTATTGTTTAGAATTGACCCTTGCAACGTTGTCTGGTCTTAGTAGAAGCATCATAATTGTAGTTGAGACATACTTTTTACTTTTCTATCTACATTTTTGTTGAAAATGACACTGCATACAGCTAGACATAAAGACAGCTAGGCATCTCCTAAACTGCGCCACTATATTCTATCTCCGGTTCTACTTTACAGTAATGTTTCTTAGATCTATTGATCTCCCACAAACATTTTATCGGGTGAAGATGCGGGGACAATGTCTCACGGTTGAATGAAAATTACAGACGTTTCATTTTTCTAGGGTCATGGCTGTGAATTTGTTTTCCGCGCCGCGTTTGCTTGTACGGTAAACACGTATATGTCACCGTAAAATTGTCAAACACGTTATATTACAATATAACGTGTTTTTTCTCACGATATTGTAATGTCTCGATTTATTGTCAACTGAACATACGGAAGTATCTCTGCCCCCATAATCGGGACTTGGGGCACCCCCCCGTTAGGTTAGTTAGGTTCCTTTAAACCCTGTACTCGGAAATAGACTACGCTTTTTAGGGGAAATATAAAGTGTTTTAAGCTTATGTTATATTAATCGGTATTTCTCAGGAATGGTGCATTATCTTTTCATGAGAGTTGTGCCACTGGGCAAGGGGGACCCCTCTTTCCCTCCACACCGCGTAAGTTGACTACCATCGCATGCATTTCACGAAAAATAATGCGTTTTGTTGTAAGCAGTATGTTCATTTGACAATAATTCGAGACTTTACAATATCGCTAGAGACATTACAATATTACGTATTTGACAATTTTACGGTGACATATACATTGCTCCGGATGTTGGTATACAAAATAGTGTCATTCACACATTGACGTGTAGTGTAGACTACATATCAATGTGTGAATGACACATGAAGTTGTAAACTCGTATTAATTAGTCACACTTTTAGGTAGCGAACGATGTTTTTTTTAGGCACGGACCCACCTTACTTGGGGTGGGTGCAATACGTTATTTTAATTCCATTCTTGCCTGTCAACAGTCATGTTATTAACTCCTTGTTATTTCTTAAAATACAGCCATGTTTTCTTTTATCTTTTTCTGCATCTCACTCTTGATCCATAAATATTTAAATCCATCACTCTTTCAGTCACATGCGTTCAATAGGCGATGGGACAAACAAAATCTAAAGTCCGTCAGATAAATTTCCTAAAAAAACACATATTTTCCCTTTTTTTCACTTAAAAAAAATTGAAGTCTCGTGTGACGACCATTTTGGTAATTTTTTTACCATTAAGTGATGTCATAAGCCCCCACTTTTTTTATTAATGTTATAAAAGAATCAACACGTATCCAATATCTTTCGATAATCGAAAGATATTGGACCGAACAGACTAAACAGAAAATATTTTGTTAGCTAGGAACGTCCTTTTTTCCACTCCCAAAAAACTTTTTTGTGCCTAACTTGAGGAAATTATGTGGTGTGTTGTGTTGGTCATTCTTGTCGCTTCACACATAATCCATCTCAAATGGAGCACAACTCTTTTAACTAATAAACTACAAAAAGTATATATGAAAATTTTCCAAACGTTATATAGGAAAATTTTGGTACCTACTCAAAAACAAATGGTATAATAACACCAAAAGACAAAGTCAATAAGCACGTGCCGTATTTTGTTTCTCAATTTTATTGTGTTTAAAACGCTGCTGGCCTACCGTCGAAGCCCTTTCACCGGCATTGATAGCACTTTGCGAAAAGTCACCAGTACATTGTATATAATAGCTATACATATATATTTGTAGGTCAACGTTGAAAGTGTACAGTTTATCCTCTCATGCCTTGAACCGTTATGACTAATTTTAGTGATATACGATGTACGAGACAAGACGGTAATTTGTTTTTTTTTTATATGTGTGATGCAGTTGACTAGAGACCAGATTAGTTTATAAAGGGTGTAAAACACCTCTTAACGAAGCCGAAAGGTACTTGTTCTCCCCGTTATTGCGACTCTTTTTTGTTATATACACAAACCTGGGTACTTTCTAGTAACGGAGATATTGGGGGTCAAAGTTCCAAGTTTTTTGACAAGTTTTTTTTATACTTACATGTTTTTTTTGTAAGACTTTAACTTGTAACACTTCCACCACCCCAGTACTACTCAATCCATCCATCAGCACAATGTTTTAAGTACGATACATACACCCCAAAAAAAAGTCGTTTCCTAGTAATATTTTTTGCGTAAAGTCATTGATGTACAGAATGCTTGGTTGACGGCTTCGTGATGAGGTGGTTTACACCCTGTATATGCATTTGTATATTATGGCTGGTTTTTAGAGGAATTGTAAATTTTAGCTATAAGCAGCATATCGTGCACTTTATTTCGGCAGAAATATTACGGAACTTCGAAAATATTCAGGGATTTTATAGGGACCTCCCTACAAAATTTTTACCTTTTCCTTTCTCCGATCATGAAATTGCCTTGTAAGATTACACTACAATACTCCATATGTAAGTAAATTTAATTACTTCCCAGATTCCTGTAGTCAAAAACGTGACATTTACACAGCAATTATTAATCTATAACTTTGCAATTATACAGCTACTAGCCGACCCGACAGAGGTTGTCCTGTCACCTACCTACCTACTACTACCTACCCACGACTACCTACCTACTACTTCCTACCTACTACTACCTACCTACTACTACCTACCTACTACATTTTTTTCTTATAAAAACCTTCTCCTGACAATAACAAGCACAACAAAAAAATAATTAGTGAAATGGTCCAGCCGTTTACGCGTCATGCCGTGACAAAGGGAAAAAGGGATTCACGTTTACATATATAAATAATAAAAGTATAACCTATCGATTCATCATCATCATCATTTCAGCCGAAAGACGTCCACTGTTGGACATAGCCCAAGTGTCGCCACATTGACTGGTCCCGTGCGACTTGCACCCAACGGATTCCAGCAATCAGGTCATCGGTCCACCTAGTGGGAGGTCTTCCAACGCATCGTCTTACGGTTCGCGGTCGCCACTCCAGAACTGTTTGGCCCCATGGGCCACCCGTTCTGCGAGCAATGTGCCCTGCCCACGGCCACTTAAGTTTGGCAATTCTTCGGGCTACGTCGGGGAGCTTGGTCTTCATTTCTGATTCATCACGCAAGAAAACTCGGAGCATAGCCCTCTCCATTGCCCTTTGGGTGACTATAAGCCTTTTGATAAGGCCCATTGTTAGCAACGACGTTTCGGTCCCGTATGTAATTACTGGCAACACACACTGGTCATAGACTTCAGTGTTGGGACACTGCGGTAAGTTGGACGAGAAGATACCGCGCAGCTTCCGGAACGCTGCCCAGCCGAGTCGGATTCGACGAACCGAACTGGACCGTTTGTCGAATTTCGAGTGTAGAGTCTCCGGTCTTGTTAGGAATAGGTGTGACATTGGCATTCAACATGACCTTCGTCTTGTCCATGTTCATTTTTAGACCCACTCTTTTGGAAGCTCTACTTAAGTCATCGAGCACTGTACTGAGGTCCTCCATGGTCTCAGCCATGACCACTATATCGTCGGCAAACCGAAGGTGAGTGATGTACTCGCCATTGACGTTGATGCCTAGCCCTCTCCAGTCCAGAACCTTGAAGACATCCTCCAGTGCAGCGGTGAACAGTTTCGGAGATGTGACGTCTCCCTGTCATACACGTCGGTGCAGAAGGATAGGTTCCAAGGCTTGGTCCTAAAGTCGGACTGACATGGTGGCGTTTTTGTACAAACACTTCAATACCTCGATGTACCGATAGTCAATTTGGCACCGCTGGAGAGACTGAAGTACAGCCCAGGTCTCGATCGAATCAAAGAAAGATAGAGAACATATTTATTTGGCAAAGGGTTTCTCGTAGTCCACAAACGCTAAACAGAGAGGCAAGTTGTACTCTTCGATCTTCTGTTTAAACCGTCTAGTTCGGGTGGCTGAAAATCGTCAAACCTGCACGATTCGTGATGACTCTTAACAACTTGTAGACATGGTTTAGAAGTGAGATGGGCGTGTAATTCTTCAACCGGGCATTGTCACCCTTCGTGAAGAAGAGTACCACCACACCCCTGCACTATGCCTGTGGCGTTTTTCCCTCGAGTATGACGGAATTAAACAGCGTCTGAAGGGCCTTAAGTACCGGTTTTCCACCCGCCATCAGGAGTTTGGTTGTAATTCCGTCGTCACGTCGTCGTCAGTTTATCTCTTGGGTCATTTGCTAGGTCAGCGATGGGTTTGCTGGTTGATGTGTACTACTGTCCATAGAAGCTCTCGATCTCCCTCAGTAGCTCCGGGTTGGCGGATAAGATCTTGCCATCGTCGGTCTTCAGTTTCGTGAGCTTGCTCTGCCCAATAGCTAGATCTCTTAAAAATGCTTTGGAGCCTTTGTTCCGCCCAATCGCGTCTTTAATGCGCTCGGTATTTACTCTTATATATTTTGATCGAAGTTTCATTTCCTACTTTTTATCAAATGATTTTCTTGCAAGTATTTTTAGAAGGTTATGCATGTAAATACAAAGGACCCGTGTCCTTGTCATGGTTGGTTTAATTATTCACACAATTTTGAAGCTCAAACATCCAAAATCTAAAACTTTGACAAGACGATCACGAGTCACGACGAGTCCGAACGATTTGTTCAATTGATTTTTCCCAAGGTTTTCTTTATTATGAGGACGATTGGAAAACTGTAACTTATATATTTTCCATGTTATCCATTCATGTTATGAATATAGACGAGCAGTATTATGAATGAATAAAGGTACCTTCAATAACAAATTATTGTTTTTACTTTATTCAAACATCGTGTGTTTGCTAAACTATCGGGAAGCTGGGCCCACACGCAATGGAAAACAAGATGGAAATGGTGCAACCTTAGGTCATCATTAGCATGTAGATTTTATTCAAATTGATAAACTAAGCGATCATTATGTCGATAGTCGTCTATTGCTGGTGAATGACTGTTTTTTGGGGTGCTAAATCTCGTGTAATGGTAAAACTCCATGTAACGCACCCAAGACATAATGCTGATAAATGCATTGAATAGTAAAGAGGATAAAAAGGTTTTAAAAGTAAGGCTACAAAATTAAACTTAGACCTACAAAATATCTGTAAATGGTTCCCAAGTATGATCCAGAACAAAAAAACTATGGTAATGACGACGAAAACAAGTGCTTTTCGGCTTTGTAAGGGGTATTTTACAACCATTATTTTCAATTCTCTTTAACAGGAAACTGAACCCAGATTCATTCTTTAACTACATTTACATCTTATGGAAGAAATTCTCCTTCCTTATTTGCAAAGTTGAACTACCTAGGTAGTACAAACCTTACCTTAGTTCCACATGTCAATACCACTTAGAACATTCCATGGTCCATTAAAGTGAAAAGCGCAATCGATAAACGCTAGTAAACAATGGTTAATTAAGTAGTTAGCTACGCACCTATACTGATTGGAGGGCATGTAAAACTACCTGATGACGGCAATGATTAGTAATGTATGTCTTCCATTACATTTCTAGAAAGTTCTCTGACAATTGACATTTATCATTTGTTTTGGTAAATAACAGAAAAACTTGCAAGTGGGACAAAGCAGTAGGTTAAGACATGTGTACATTCTTTGTAAGGACTTACTGTAATAACAAACTTCAGACACGGCCGTCCGTCGGCGTCGGCCACGAATAAATTCGCTAGTACTCTTTTAATCTCAGGGCGCTTTCAATTTAGACGTTTCGTACTGCGTACCCGACGGACGTTCGTTTGTTTTCATACAAAGCGCGCAGTACGGCAACAGTGCGGCGTCGTATCGCTGCAGAGGGATCCTGCCGTTTTGCCAAAAGATTTTGACAAAATTTCATTGCCCAAACAAATTTTAGCAACCTTTTTTTATACCATTGCAATATTTCGAATGATTATAGTAGGTACGCTTATTTTTATGTGGTTAAATTTTTACTTGGCAAAATATTACCAAGTACAATGTAATTATGGCATTTGGTCTTTAATCAAATGATTTATTACACCAAACAATCTTTAGACAATAAACGTTTGGTGAAATGATTTGTTAAGACAAAAAATATTTAGGCAAAACGACTTGCATTAATAGAAAAAAGAAATTGTTTTTAGTAGATTACCCGGAACTGAACTATTTAGATTAGAATAATTACTTATTTAAAAAAAAAAATGTTAGGTTAGGTTAAACCTGTGACCTCCTGTTATATTAGGTTAATTTCGTATTTAAACAAAATGGGTGGGTTAGGTTAGGTTAAAACTGTGTCCTCTTCCTACTAAGAAACGACTTGCATTAATAAAAAAAAAGAGATTGTTTTTAGTAGGTTATCCGGAACTGAACTATGTATTTAGATTCGGATAATTACTTTTTTAAATGGTTAGGTTAGGTTAAAACTGTGACCAGGAACGACTACATTATATAGAAAAAAAATGGAAAACTGACGATACAATATATTTGGCTTATTTGATTTTGCATAAAAACTGATATTCCAACTGAAATATTGAACTAAATAAAAAATGTTAAAAGTCTAGTACTTTTACCATTTTTTATTTAGTTAAAAATGTTAAAAGTCTAGTACTTTTACCATTTTTTATTTAGTTGGTAACAGTTTAAACGTTCTTTTCTCAAACATTAGGTTTGCGTTATAATTTTTTTGTGAATAGATTTTTTGCTAAGTAATTATTTGGTAAATGAAATTACTTATGCGAAAAATTTTTTGGGAAGTGAAAATTTGACAAAGGAGATAGTCTTTTTTGGGCCCACCTGGTCGTTGCATTTATTATTCATAATAACACCAAAAAAAAGTAACCATTTTACTATGGTTTTAAAGGAAATATTACGTAGAAATGAAAACGGAATCTTAAAATCATAATAAATAAGCTATGTTATGATATTTTTTTGCGAGTCAAATCATTCCTGTTGTGGTCAATGTCATTTGACAGCAAATACTTACGTGAATAGGGGCGTTTTTCTGTTTACTAAAAAAAGTACGGTACCTATCCGTTGGAAATCATATGTGCTATATAATTATTATAGAATCAGAAAGAATATAAAAATAAATATTATTAAACTATGAGTATTTTTAATGCCATTTTTATAGGTTTACACTAAAATCGCATAGGTGGTTTAAACAATCAACGTGGCATGAAACGTTATAAACCCACTTTTTTTGTGATTGACAGACAACTTCATTATTTTGACATTTACTTTTTCTGTTTATTTTGGTTTTCGTAAGTGTTTTTGCAGATTTTTCTCATTTATTCCGGTTAGACAATGCTAAGCTAATTAAACCACTGGAATCTAGAGGTTATAAGGAAGAAATCAATGTAAGTTTCATTATTATATGCTAGAATTTATGTGGGAAACTAATCCTCGAACAAAAAAAATTGTCTCCTTTCTTTCGGTCAAACAAGGGAGACCCCGTTGCAGAGGCCCTACTCCCTAACGTTTCGTCCATACGGACGGATCTATCCGCGTCTCTCGCGCACGTCTGCAGACGAGTACGTGTGAGAGACGCGGGTAGATCCGTCCGTATGGACGAAACGTTAGGGAGTAGGGCCTCAGTAACGGATGAAAATAAACGGACGTCCGTACCCAGCACGACAAACGCACTGCTTCGGCGCTGCAGCGGCGCGACACGAAACGTCTAAATTGAAAGCGCCCTAACGGTCCAAATGTTTATTAGTATTCATAACATTTAGTACAGCTTAAGCCACTAATATTAAAATAGATTCAATAATCCTTTTACTAGTCCTTTCACAGAACCACAAACTTTGGATACAATTTAAGGCTGGCTATGTGGATTTGTAATAAGTTGAGAGGTATCTCGTTGTAATCGATTTATAATGAATTCATGACCCGGTGTAAGAATCAAAGACATGTATACACAGTCAAATAATGGTCATATTACTTATTATAAATACACGAAAAAGATAAAGATAACGGTGTTTTGGTAGTAAACAGTCTGACCTTACAGTTACGTGGAAGTTGTCCGTTTCAATATTCATAATGTTGTTAACTGCGTAATACGTACTTGTGACAACCAATTGTGGATACTACTGTTATGTTTATCTAATTTAAAGGTATGTTTTGATATACTAACGTGCTTTTAGACTAAAATGGTGAACAGTAATTGAAGAAAAGGGTCGTGAACATTTTTGATAATAGGGTAGTTATGAAAAAAAAAATCTGATTAGTCTGTCAGATAGATTTCCAAAAAATATTGTGCACATATTTTTTATTTTTTTCGTGTAAACAAAAAATGAAGACGATACAGTGCGTCAAAAACTCGTGTGACGTCACATTCGAGTACATTTTTTACCGGATAGTGACATCACAAGCCCCCCACTCATCTCATCTTTGACGCGTTTAATCGCCGTATTTAAAAAAAAAACTACTTGACGGACTAGGTAAACACAATCATATTTTATTTAGTTATAAGGAATCATCCCTAATGTATTTTAATTGTGGACAGTTCTCATTCTAGATAGCAAAACATATAAACATAACATGAGATTTTGTTTGATCAATATAAAAATTTCGTCAAAAATTATGAAGTTGATGTAGAAGTCCCACAATTAAAGTTACGTAAGGTTAGTGCTGTGTGAAACTGGTCGTTGACAATTGCAAAATCTAGACCCGGATTGCTTCGGCGAATTATCTTCTGGAAAAAACCCAATAGCACTGGACGACCTAGTGTTCAATATCCGGGCTGTCGGTCAACAGTGGAGTTTGCTAAAGTGGTGTATACTTTAAGCAAACACCACTTTTTTCTCTTTTTATCACATAAATCTATTGCTTCGTTCCTACATGTTCATACGTCTTGTTACGCATTGCGAGTATTACGCGTTTGACTTTTCTAAAAAATGGACAGACAGATCAGGACGTCTCTTTAATCGTTTCCAGTCTATAACTGTTGGACATTTTTCGTTCCCTTTTTAAATATTCACTACATCTTCTTTCAAAGCAATAAAGACGTTCATGCAAATAGTTTCTCTTGTATTCGCAGCCATCGTTAGATTCACATCCGTCTATGACGTCAATACGTTAAGTAATACGAGTACCATTGTTAGCGATCAAAATGGAACTATTATCAATAGGAATATTATCGATTTTCCAAGTCTTCATCATCTCATCTTATAATGATTGGCGTCTCTTTTGCCTTTGCTTAAAAACTTTTTTGAAATTGATCTTATTTTTCTTTTTCGTACTGTCCGGTAAATTCGCAATTTATACGATGTATTTGTATGTTTTTAGTTAATTTAGTGATTTTTACCAAATAATTAAAAGGTCATTGGTATCAAATCTGATGTAATTTGTATAACTTGACGGAATGAAATAAACAGCTGTTATAGAGCTACTAAGGTCCGTGTTCTAGAACGATAATTGGTATGAGAATATATTTGAAACCAAACTCGACTAATTAGGATGAATAATTTCGCTCGAAAACATTTCCTACATTATATTTATCTCGACCATTTAATTAAAAAAAAAGTATTTAACTAAACCATGACAATTTTTATTGTTTTCTAAGAACACGTCTGATTACACTGAGCAATGCGAAGATTAAAACTTGGATGGATTGTAAAACAATAAGAATTGCTGCAATTATCGTCTGATCGGCCCTTACTTTGAAGTCAAGGTCTACCCGATCGTTTACTTGTCTTAAGTGTATCTGCACCTCGACATTTTCAATACTAATGAGGACTCATAATTAAATAGATTCTAAGAAAAAATATTACTGAACAAACAAACCATTTTTGTACCTTGCCCTTCGTTGAGCATGAATTGATCTGGAGATTAATGAACTAATAGCCAATAAAGATAAGAATTTTTCAACGTAGTTTTATTGCCTTTTTGTTGTAATTAAACACGAAAAAAATATTGCTTTTATAATGAATAAACTGTTTCAGATAAAATTCAGTGACAAATTCAATTTCATGAAAAAATTAATACTGCCATAGGAATAAGTCAGAGCTCCTTGATTGTCCACGTCATAGTTATAAATGACATGGTGTGGGAAGACAATGCGTTCACAGACGTATCTACGTAGTACAATAACTTGTATATTTGCACATGCATCGTCACTTGAAAGTCTGTCTGTACCTGCGTTGTATTCACGGCGAGCAAGTCCTTCAACCTTGGAACCTGTACTGCGGATATTTCGCTTGTTGATTTTTTCTCCTTTTCCGCAAATCTCCGCTTCACTATTTGCTTGCAAATCTTGTAGGCATCGGTTCAATAATACGTTCTTTAACGAACACGGTCACGTCTTTGGCATTTGTTGTTGTACCTACCGTAATTGTTATTACGAATCGCATCAACTGCTTCAGTGCAACGTTTACCAGTTGTAAACATTTGGTTGGTAACGAACGTTTATTTCTTTATAAATTATTGTTTACGCTATACTTACAAATGTCGAGCACGTCGTTTGATATAATGCTTCGATACGGTCTTCAGGGAAGAATAGGGGGGGGGGAGGAGTTTGGTATAAGAAAATCATCTTAATGCATTTTCATGTCGAGATGATAATGAGAAACGGACGTTGAACGCTGCTTTATTCCCCAGAGGGCAATAGGTGGCGCGATATGATAGCCCAGGGCTCGACAAGTGCGGTCGAGGCCGGGAGCCCGGGAGAGGTGGCAGCCGCTCGCATACCGCACTCAGTATACAATCGCGCGCCGCAAGTGTTGCGCGCACGCCGTTCACTGCAACAACCTCGCGTACATATCGAATCGACCGCCTTATCGATTACGCCTTCCGCTCCTTTGAACGTCGCGCTATTCCGAACAGTGATGGGTGTCTATCCCGATAACGTGTGAATTATTGGAGGATTAGGAATACAAATAAACAAGTGCACGTGATGCAGCGGTAGATCGCGCCGACAGTGTAGACCTATCGGCGCCGCTCCTGGTGGACCAGGCCCATGAGTGTCAGTTCCCTACTGGTGTCCAAGGAGTCGTGATGTGACAGCGATACGTGTCGTAGTGCCAGTGGAATTGTTTTGTGAAAGTGTGCACCGAGCGTGAGTGAGCAGACGGCTGCCGGCGCGGCCGGTGCTCCGTGACAATGTTGAATTGCACCGATCTGGAATGCATCCTACACCATCATCATTACTATGCTCACCTGCACCACATCCATCATTTACAAAATGCACAGGACACAGGTACGTCGACGCTGATATTAATAATCTGCCTAGTGCAGGTCATGATGAAGGTGATGATGGTTTTTAAATCAATCATCGGAGAACAATGACGAAGCAAAAGTAGTAACAATGAAATTGTTTGTTGAAGAGCCAACGTTGAGTGCTAATGATAACATACGAGATGAGCGAAACGTGTAGGCCTCGGTAGAAATCCTTGATTTAGATACTGCATCAGATGCAAACATTCAAATTGAAGTTAATGACGAAATTACATTAGGTTTATTGCGATGTGTTTTTTTAATAATGCGAGAGACGTGCTTGACCTTTGTGAACAATAAGAAAAAAAAAGAAAATTGGGCACAATACTTAAGAGAGATAATAGCCTGAAAAACAAGGTTCGGTGCAATAGCTAGCAGGTGTTTGGTGTAGATATCACGCAACGGACCTGCCTATTGCGAGCTGTTTTCACTCTGTTAACTCACTTGGACGAGCGACTTCAAAACCTGCCTGACGACGCGAAATGGACGAAATATTTGTACAAACAAATGTTACACGGTTTCTCTTTCAAGTCGTCACAGACATATTGAATAACTAAACCGATTATATTATGTTTAGCAGATGATCAAGTCAGGTATAAATTCCAAAATTAGTTGTTTATTTATTCCAATAATTAGTTCAATTAGCGGTTATAAGTCTAATAGAGATCTGGAATGAGTAATTCTAATTAGTACCTATTACAAAAGGCGCAAGAATTCAAGTTCTGTTGAACATCATAAAGCATAATTATTTGATTAAAGGTGTCGTACAGTTGTGTAAATACTCCTCTACAATACTGTCATTAACGTATCAGCTTCTAGGTTTTGCTCACTATTCAAGATTTTCATACTTTCCAACATAATTTAATGTAAACAGTAACCACATTCTTGTTTATCAAAAGTTGTCGTTTTATTATCAATAACAGTATCGACCTTTTTAAAGACCGGTAAATGATTCGCTAAAGTCTGAAATCTACGAAATACTTCTCAAAATGAAGAGTTACTTACATTCATATTTGTTTTTCTATCTATTGATTCATTTGTTTATTATCGTTTACTAAACAATGATCAATGAGTTTCAAGTTTGTTGGTATCATAACTACACGCGAGCTATGTGAAAACAAAAACAAAAAGAAGAAAACATTTCTCAACCAATACGTAAATTGACTAGTCTGGAAACCTGTATACTTGGCGTTCTTTTAGATATTAAATGGTGTGAATTTCTTGTCAGGTAGGGAGGCATCACATTCATTTTCACTATTATCTATTTTCTGAATTTTGATACATCAAGAGTACGATACGAAATAAAACAGAGTGATACAGGATACAGGACTTGAAAGTGATTTTTCCCATGTCTAGTCTCTAAGCGATTTCTTTTTACAAAAAAAAAAACTGTAATTCAGTAGCGATAGGCAATTCTAATTTTAAAAATCGTTAAATGGTGTGAATTCCTTGTCAGGTAGGGAGGCATCACATTCATTTTCACTATTATCTATTTTCTGAATTTTGATACATCAAGAGTACGATACGAAATAATACAGAGTGATACAGGATACAGGACTTGAAAGTGTTTTTTTCCCATGTCTAGTCTCTAAGCGAATTCTTTTTACAAAAAAAAAAAACTGTAATTCAGTAGCGATAGGCAATTCTAATTTTAAAAATCGTTTCTTGCTTGCTTGCTAGCTAACTTGCAGTAGGTAATTCAATCGATACGCTCTTTGTTACCTTACAATAATGGCATTTTCTGACGCTTTAACATTTGTTTTGGCATTCACTATTGCATACATTATTGTTTCAAATGCAGATTCGTCAAATACTCTGCATTTATTTTCACTAGCAAGATCGTGATAAAAGTAATCATCGTCAATCAGGTAAAATTCATTAATTTTGTATCTTATCATACAAAATCAAAGTCGGATAATACCTTTGGAAATTATACTCATTGGGATCATGTTTGTAATACACTTATGTAAAGCGATACATTTGATTATCGCAGTAATAATGTGAAAATGTTCAACGTCGTTAACCCTAAAACCAGTAATTTTAAGTTAGTTTACTACCATACTAAGCGAGTATCGAGTGCAGTATTTAATTTAGGTTAATCTTATAACGCTAACGAAGGAGCAATACGTTTACCATCTGTTCTAAACATTCTTAGACCGAGGTCTTGATTTTGTGTTCTTGACCTCAGCTCAATCAACCGATCATTTCAAATTCCTCTATACCTGTTTCAGAAATGCTATGCATTTTAACTGTTTCCAAAATTTCTATTCGTGCAAAAAGAAACGTTTTCGTTTCATTGAATATTACTTCATCATTATTGCTGTTTTATAACAACAATTATAAGATCTATTAATAAATTATGACAGTTTTCCTCATTCTTATATCCATGAAGTGTTCAACAAAGTTGCTATTATTTTATTCTGTTTCTCTTTTTAAGTCAATAATAAGACAGTGTATAAACACGACTGCAGCCGTGGCCAATTAGATTGAGTTAGTCCTTTAACTTGATTTTTATCTTGTAGGTGACCATTCGTTTGTGCTTAGTTGATGATATTTTTTTGGTTGATCGAAGTTCTACAGTACCTAAACGCCAAGTCAAGATTATCATCATCATCTTCCTAACTTTATTGGGGTCGGCTTCCAGTCTAACCCAATGCAGCTGAATACCTGTATCTTACATGGAGCGACTGCCTATCTGACCTCCACAAGCCAGTTGTAGTTGGTGATATGAGACCATTTGGTAAGACTGGTTGTCAGACTTTTTTGGGCCACTAACTACCTGTAACGACTGTCAAAGACTTTGAAGACAAGTCAAGATAAACGGAAGAATAAGCAGTAGTTGTTCTAAACGGAGTTAAGACTGATAAGAACATTTGATAGCTAATATTAGCCTCTTCGTATGATGTATCATTGATTAGTCCGAAAGTTTTGTGGACAAGTAATTATTTATATTATTAATACCCAGGTCTTATGAATCAAACAAATTCATGATTGTTTTAATATAATTTAAATTGAATGTTTTGTCTTTGTCTTTGTTGCGATTAAAAGTTACTTTGAATTCGATTGCAGCAAAATGATTGAATAATGTTTTTGTTTCTGTATTTAAAACAATAATATTATCACGATCAAAATGTTTTTTTCACACATGACAAAGTGTTGCAGGATACTTTTATACATTAGGTACAAGGTTTGACTCAAAAAGTGACAGCTCAATTTAAACTAAACGTAGATACTGATTTGATTTTTCACTTCTAGCAGGGTTTAAACCTTACAGTTGAAACAAAATCCTTTTTTGACATCCATTGAGCCGACGTTTTCAATGAGTAGTTTCAGTAAACAAGTAAAACAAAAATTAAAATACCCCGACACAGTGTAAAAGAAAATAATTCGATAATTCGCCATTTTATTACATTTTCATTTACGTAAGGCAGCGTCACTACCACTACGCCATTCGGGTCGTCAAATATATTTAATTAATGAATAATAAACGTAATATATAACATAAACTATGAGTGCTGAAAATTAAAAAAAAAAATATTATTACTTACTACCAAATTCACTGGCAGTCTGCCACTTTCTACGCTTTTTTTTTTTTTTTAGGATGCGAAATCATCAAATGACTTCTCCCACTCTGGGCGGAGCGGGAGGGAGTGTCAGACTCTTACTGACTAAATCCCATCCATGTTCCTTCCTCGCCCTTTATGTTCCGGGGGCGCGCCTGTTCGAAAGAGTTACCTCTTTCGAACAGGCCCGCAACCCCGGCAGAGTCACTTTCTACCCTTATGACCTAAGTTTATAAGGTTGAATTGAAAAGTGATCGCGGTAGTCTTTCATTTCGGACCATCACCGGATCACGTGCTTAACCCTCTCTTCCAATTGGTTAGAGATCTCCCCTATGCAGGGGGATCGCCATAATCATCTCTATTAACCGAGAAGGCCAATGTTACAATCTGTTGCGAATACGCCTGTATACTCAACAGGTAGTTCCCAATTTAATCATTTGCGACGTGTCTCTTCCTAGAGCAGTTCTGTATTACATAGGCGTTAATAGATTGGTCTGTCGAATCAATTTCGTGTCAGTCTCCAGTACAATTTGCATATGCTCTGCAACGATTTGCATTTGTTCCAAGTTGTAGATTTAACTTTCTATTACTAATCTTGTCCTCAAGTGTTCGCCAATATTCAATCAATTTCTTTTTGATTGATGATATGTCATTTTGGTGGGTAATGAGAGTCAAGATAAAGGTTTTTTTCGCTTTATACTTTGCAGACTAAATAAAGGTGTTTTGTAAAACACCTTTTCACGAAACCGAAAGGCACTAACTTGTTCTCCCCATTATTGGGACCTTATTTTTTTGCTATACACCATACATTTTAGTTACGGACATAGGGGGGGTTAAAGTTACAACTTTTTGCCATTTTTTTTTAAATACATGTTTTTTTGTAGATTTTAACTTTTAATACCTCTACTACCCCCCACTATTCAATCCATCCATCACAATGTTTTAAGTGCGTTACATTGAGTTCTACCACAAAACACTGCTTGCAACTGCTTGTCTCTGCATCACCTAAAGGTTGACTGGTAGAAAATGCCTATGGCATTAAGTCCGCCTCTGTACTTTGTGCTTGAAGTGTTAATAAATAAATAAATAAAACATGATCTATAACCTCAAAAAAAAAGTTTGTTTTCCAGCAATATTTTTTGCGTAAATTTAAAGTTTGTTGCACAGAATGCTTCGTGAACGGCTTTGTGATGAGGTGGTTTACACTCTGTATAACCATATCACGCAATCACGCCTATGATCGACGGCGGGTTAGGCAGATGTGTGTCTAATAGTACAAACCCAAATTACGTCAGTTATGTTTAAGTCCCATGGGGGCAAGCCTATTTGCCATCAATCGGGCGCAAATCAAGATTCCGTGACTGCTACTGAGAAGTTTCTGACGGAAAACCCCAATAACACTTTGCCCGAGCTGGGAATAGAACACAAGATCTCTTGCTCAGCCGTCGTTCTTGCGACCACTGGACCAACGGGGCAGTCAATATAAATAAACCCAGGGCATTATCTGAAATAGAGACCACAGACTGAAATATAAATTCGTCAAGAACGAAGTAGCGAGATAATGCAGACACTGCTTTTCAAGTAAGACAATAATGTACGACTTCATCGCTTTTACCTTTTATCGCTATCTTAGCCCTATTTTCTCATTCAAGACCAAAATTATGTCCCAACAAACCCGTACATTTCGCGTTTCCTTCCACTCTCTTCGAGTAAAAGGTATCTTAGATAATATCCTGGGCTTGCATCCGGGTAGGAAACGCGTGTCACGATATTGAAACTGATAATTATTTCACTGATAATGTGTTGTTTTGTGGCTAAGAACTGGTTCTAAACTGGTAATTACGAGGCTTTAATGAAGAGTTCATGTTGTGATAAATGTTTATATTCGAGTTAGTTCGAGGGTTTTTAGTCGTCTAAATAATAACAGCCGCTCGGGCCGGTTAAACCGTGCCTGCCTAGGTTGGTCTGTGGATAGGTGACCACCCTTACATACCGAGTTTCCCCTGTGTCACGGAAAGTACGTTAAGCTGTTGGTTCCGGCTGTCATTTGTCGATCTTTGACAGTCGTTACAGGTAGTCAGTGGCCCAACAAGTCTGACAACTAGTCTTACCAAGAGGTATCGTATTACCCAGTATTAACTGGGTTGTGGAGGTCAGATAGGCAGTCGCTCCATGTAAAAACTGGTATTAAGCTACATCCAGTTAGACTGGAAGCCGACCCCAACATAGATGGGAAAAGGCTAGGCAGGAAAGAACAAAGAATAAGGAACTGCCTCATACCCGCGGTATCGCCCGCGCAAAGTCCGGTAACTGTCCCACTGGATCATACATCCGCGGTAAAAAGTCATCCTGTATGTAAAACCAGGTTTCATCCAAATTCGTTCAGCGGTTTTCGAGTGAAAGAGTTACAAACATCACAAACTTTCGCGTTGGTAATATTAGAAGATTGTTTTAAATTCTTTTGTTTTCTTCTGAAAAGCAAAATTGATTGTACCTACGCCAAAAGAATACCCCCTATTACCACCGTTAAATTGATTGATTAAAAACTTACCTATCTTGAGGAAATCCAGATATTTATTTATATCCACATCTTACGTCATTTTCTTAACAATACTGTGTAAAACATATTATTATTATCTTAATCCGATCAGTCACAGTGATTGACAAACATAAATTATAATTTCACATTCTTCGCGTATAAAATCGTTAATACCTGTTACTAAAATATTACTGTTGGAAGTATTTTGTTTGGAAATATAGAATTAAGTAACGAAACGTGACCTTGGCTAGCCAGGCTAAATATTCAAAACACAGGTATCGTTTAGATCTTAGTTCTTGATAAAACGGTTTGTTAAGCGTAGTTTAGACAATGACACAGTTTAACAGAAGGTGATGTGCGTGAAATATTAGTAGGAGACTAAAAAGACCGACACAGATTTGTCCTCAATGTAATCACATTCATAACTTCACGCTTGTACTCCCCGATGAGTTGCGTAGAGAGGTACATTTTTTTTTCGGATGGGAAATCATCGAATAACTTCTCCCATTCTGGGCGGATCGGGAGTGTCAGACTTTTACTGACTAAAACCCGTCCATGTTTCTACCACGCCTTTTATGTTCCGGGGCCACGGTATCTTTTTCGAACTGTTCAGCAGCCCCCGGCAGACTTAGAGGTGTACTTACCAAATAGTACACCCACATTTTGCTAGTTATATTTTAAGTCCCATAGGGGGCGATCCTATCGCCACCGACTGCTCAAAACCAGACTCCGTAGCTGCTAGTGAGAAATTCCTGAAGGAAAAAACCAAAAAGACTTTACCCGACTCGGGAATCGAACTGTGGACCTCATGCTTAGCAATTACGTTTTCGACCGCTCGGTCAACGATAATCATCCGTCGAAATGAAGGACCTCTTTAAAAAAAAAAAAAAAAAACTTTTTTGCAAAAAATAAAAACGACTCCAAAAACACAAATAACTGAAAAATAACTTTAGCTTCAGAAGTCGGTGACCTTTGTTTGATTGATTTACTTCATTTTTATAATATTTGTGACCATAATGTAGACAGCTTTACCATATTTTTGTGTCTAGATTCCACATGCAAATTCTTCATTTTCTTTTTTTAAACGCTAGAAATTTTGATGATTTTACAAAGTGAGTTATGGACTACGAAGAACCTTTTAAATTATTTATCCAACGTTCAGTGGTGAATGGTTTTAAAACATAAATGCGTTTTAATACCGATCCTACAAAAATATATGCATCAGTGACGTTCAGAACCGTGTTACTGCACGTGATTGTAAAGTAAAAAATGCACTTAGGAATGTGTTGATCAATACGATTGATAAGAAAAGAATGAGAATGTGTACTAGGCTAACTGTAATCCAGAGTAGTATAGTAAATAACAGACCATACGAATTGGAGATGAAAGTTCATGTTTTATTGGCAACATATCGGGATTGTTTAAGTATTGCAAACATGTTCATTTTCAATAGGTGCTACCGAGTTCACTAAAGGGCTGCCACTTTTCACACCCTTAAGCCCTTATTAATAAGGTTCAAAAGTGTTGTAAGTCGACCGTTAGCGAACAGTAGTAACCTGGCTTTTAAAATCTGAAACTTTTCCTGAATAATTCAAGAATGTTTTATACGTAATCAATAATCATGATGGTAATATCATAGTTATGTGCGAATGGCAGACAACAATAAATCATGCTACAAACGATTAACGCACTTGAATACGCTGAACCATAACAACGCTAATGGGCTCCATATTTAAATTTATGCAAAAAAAAACTTTAAATTCCATTAGAACCTTTGTTTACGACGAATTTCGCATAACCGGTCATAAGGAACTTATTGCAATCACTTCTTGGATACTTAAATCGGTGGCAATTACAGAAACTGTTAATGAGTGCAGTGGAAATACGTGAATATTGATATTGCATATTGGTCCGGTACGGCTGCTTTGTCGGTGTTCTAGCAAGCAAGTGTCTTACTAGACCTACCGGTATTTGCGAGACGGTATATACTTATACAGATACCGTTCACACCACGGATAAGATGTATCCGGATGCAGCTGAAGAAGAGTATACAAATATACGGATGTTTTGCAAAAAGTTCCGTAAATACTTTTTGATGTTTCTTTTATTTACTTTTTCTAATAATATAAAAAAAAGGCAGACATTTCCTTTCAAATTCAGACGATGATAACCCAAACCTCCTTTTTCAACTTATTAGTTTGATTAAAAGTGTAGTGCACTATGTTTTCCATAACATGACTTTGCCCTGATACTGAACTCTTTTGATACGAACTAGATTTTTAACCACCTTTAATGTCAAAAACATGCAATGGCAAGTTGTGAATATCGTCAGAATTACTGTACCTATCGGTACCTATTACTATTACGATTTATACAGGATGTGGTCAATGTTTCTTACATAATTGATGAATAATTTAGTTTCGTAGTGTAATAAAATGGTTTGTTATTGATGACGTATAAATTAATAACGTGTTACCATCGACACTTTTATTAATAAACTTGAGAAAACCAGTCTTTTGAATAATGTTATCAGCGATGTTCGCTAGTATCTTAATAGATTTGGCAATTTCGTAATTACCGTCTTTAAGTTTCACCTTGCCTTTTGAGGACCCATGAAATGATGTTTAAAATATTGAAGTGACTAACACGTAGTAAAATTGATGAAAATATTTTATTTAGATGTAATTGTTAAGCTGTTAATAGGTGTCATGCATGACCGGTTAGACAACAAAATAATTCAAGTTATTAATAAATCCAAGAAAAGGATAATGATGCAAACTGTCTAAAGGTCAAGTGGTCAAATCATTGGCCTTCTCAATATCACAAATCTACACCTTCATCTTATTAGGCAAATAAAAATCATATCTACACAAAATAGTGCCTAGCCAGGCAAAACAAAATAAGGTTCACAGGATTCCCACAAGGACCTACACTAGGTCCTGCAATACCTAGATACATGAATAGATAAAATGGGTCGTAAAGATGAGTATTTAGATTCTGTTGTGAGGAGGAAAAACCACTGACACAATGTAGGTATATGGGTACTTATTTTATTTTGATCCTTTGCAAGTGCAAGTCCGTACAGAGCAGCACAAACCTGTCTACAGTTTGACAAAAAGATCAAGACCAAAAGGCTATCGAATCAACAAACATAAATTGGGTCTCCGCACGTCACAATGCGAATAAGCCAGAGTAATCGGTATCGTCGATTATGCATTTTACAAAATGGTCGATTTCCGAGGGTCGATCAGTCAATTACGAAGTGCGACGAAGTTTCCATCAGTTGTTACATAAACGTAGTAAGCGGCGCACGAGTGTTGAGCCGGAGTAATTGGCTGTGAAGCTTTTTGCTACCATTATTGTTGGTGATGGCGACAGCTCGTAGCTGAGACTACGCTTTTTTTCTTGTTCTCATCTTAATGCTGGTTTACATTACGCTGACTGAGCACAAAGATGACTGTTCCTTTAAACTACCGTTAATTCGTGGTTTCAGTGTTACATTACTGGCGTAATTTGTGAGATTTACACCCGTTCAGACTTCACATCGAACCAAAATGGTACCTTTCGATTGGCATACGATTTATCGAATCCAAAACGCGTTGCTTTGTTAAATTTTTAGGCAAATGCTTACATGAGGTATAATCAGCTTTTGTGCCATGATCACCTTGTTTTACCATAATATTTATGGTGTTTTGTAATAACATTATTACATTTTTAAGCAATTTATTAATTGCCACCTGCTAGACCTTTTGACAAGACCGGATTGATTTAGTGAGCCGTTGATCTTTTTGATATTTCTGAATTAGTCAATATATCTTGTTTCTTGCCCATAACTAATCGAAGATAAATACCGATTGCGTAAGTTTTTGAAGTTTAAAAATAGATATTAGACATAGATGGATGTTTTGTCTTATACCTATTGACTATTGAAGGTCTGTAATTTTTCTAGAAGTATTGGCCTTGACCCTGTTAATTTCGGTGCCTATGAATGACCTACGAATTTAACATGCTAAAGCCGGTATGTGTCGATAGATTGGGCTAGAGGTTACTCAAATACCTCAGTTCATTAAGAAAAATGGTTTTGGAACAAAGTTTTTTACCATTTAAACTAAGCATATAAACGAGAACAGAAGAAGAAAAAAGGTAGGTAACCAGAACAGATAAATGGATTTATTCAGAGGTTCGTACGTATGTTTAAATAGTCGAAGAAAAATCACATAGGTACACCTAAAACATAAAACTCTAAACAGGTAAAATAAACATACCCTATCTCAACACAAAGTCATGCTACAAAACAGTAACTTATAAGTACCATAATCCTAAGAAATATAATGCTTAGTATTCAAGCGAAACAGATCTAAATCTATCCAATGTGCTTGGATGATATCAAAGCTATATACTTTGCATTTTATTAGTATGCCAGAGAGACACGGGGACCACGTTTTGTGCCCTTCTAGGGAGAACAGAATATCTTTATTACAATGAAAGGCACATGTAAAACGTGGCAGCTGGTGCATTAGGATTCCTAGTGCATTTGTATTGTTGATGGTTTGTTTTAAATTTTAGACGTGGGAATGTGTTTGGGCTTTTCCCACCGTTGCGGTGGTTGAATGTTTTATCTGGGCTAATATCTGGAGTAAAAGACAGCTTTATTGTTTGTTTGAAGGAATGATAATCACAGTGGGAACTTATCGTTTGGATGTATGTGCCTTATCAAACGGCAAACGTAGTGTCGGGTGCTGTCGAGCTGGATGGGTGGTTTGGGCACTGTGAATGGAGAAATCTGGAGGTTGATCGGCTATTTTGGCGCAGTTTGGGAGAGGTCTATGCCCGACAGTTGACTGTGTGGACACACCCTCTATTTTATTAACTACATACGTCATTTTTTCGTTTGGATAATGCATCCAAACAGTGTAGTACACACGGTTTTGCAGCTAGTAAGTAGCCACGTTTATTGCAGAATCAGAGACGCAGTTCAGATCGTCAAGGAGTCAAAAGCACCTGAGAAATATCAACTTATTATTATGTTCAAATTGATACTTACGCGATCATGGAAATCACTGATCGACCATTCAAACTGATGAAGTTATCTCCCTCCATCATCATAAGCATTACACCAACCTGTCTCACGGAAGCCAAGCTTATTAGCTAGCAATCGTTCCCAACATAAGTATACCAATTTGCATTTCATTCACAAGGAAGTGGAAATTTGCAAACGTTTAGGATGTCGGTCGGTAGATTAGATCTGATCGGCGGCGATGCGCGTGCGTCGGTGGGAGCACTTGGAGCTGACGAATTATTGTGAGTTCATCGTACTTGACCTTTGCACTTCGTATGAATTCATGAAGCAATTGGCTTACGCTAACTGGATGTAGGCGGGCCCGTGTTGTTGATTAAAATTGGACGTAATTAGATAAAGATGGCTGCTGCCTTTGAGGAATTACGGATTGGTGTAATTGTAATTTGTGGGATCTGAAAATCGGAAGCGTTGTTGAAGATTGTCTCCTATTACTTACGGATCCGGCTAGAACCATTTTACAAGACAGAGTTTAAGAAAAAAAAAATACAAATCACGGCTTTTCTTTCCGAGGAATTAGGCAGAGGTGTACGAATACGACATTACACTTACATTTCGCCAGTTATATTAAAGTCCCGTGTAAAAGGGGAGAGCTTATTGCCCGGAACCGAGCACTTATTTAGACTTCATAGCAGCTAATGCCTGAGTAATGCCTGATGGAAAAAACCGAATAATACACTGCCCTACCTTGGTAACCAACATAAGACCTAGTACAGATGATCAATCCAACATGATTGAATATACATAGCTGCCCGTGTAGCATGACCACCGTAGACACGACAGAGAGTCGACAAATCTTTTGTTCACCTGTCATTTTGTTGATTCAATGACAGATGAACAAAAGATTTGTCGAGTCTCTCTCGTTTCTCCGGTGGTCATGCTAAGCGGGCTGAGGAAACGAAAATCCATCACAAATCATACCGAACACTTCAAGCATTCTCCACATTCGTTCATTGCAAAAAGAAATCAGTTCCGCCTCGCAAATAAATTGACTAAACAAACTTAAGCACCCATGAAACCGGTAATCTGAGCCGTAGATGGTCTTACCGACTTACCGGATCGTCCACAAATTGTAATAATTGGCTGCTCACACTCTTCACCGCTATGCTGCGGTGCTGCGAACTAAATTGTCGCGTTATAGATGAGTATTTGTGAAAATTATAGGTTAGCGACTTCAGAAAGTTTGAAGTCATGTTTAAGAAAAGTAACCTGGCATGTACGCTCGAACAAGCTATTTGGCTTACAGTTAAACCCACAAATTACTTTGTAAAATGTAAACCAAATAGCTAGCTTTCCGAAATAAATATTGATGTTGATGATTGGATGGGGATTTGGCTGAAATCTGAAATGATCTATTAGGATTTTCCCATACACAGAGAAACGTTTTAAAATTGACCACCTACTTTTGCTATTAATTAGTAATGCATCGTAGGAAGAAAATCATGAAAAAAAACCAGGAGTAACAATCGTTAAACCAAACATTCACAAAACAGCTATTTCAGGCCCTGAGGTCCATGTTCACCGAGAAGATAACAGTCTGATTATCTAAAACCAGCTGTCAATGTGACATGTTCCCATACAAGAATATGTTTTAAACAGCTGTTTTTAGATAATCGTCGTTCAATCATCTTTTTGGTGAACATGGACCTTAGAAGAACAAAATAAATAGAAAGTTTTTTTTTGGTATTTAGTTGATAGTAGGTACAGGACATTTATGTGAATATTTATTTATTTACCACCAATTATAGCAACATTACAGATATGATAAAAGTACTAGTGTCTCATCTTCTAAGATCCCTAAACAAGTTGTAGTGTGATTGTTGTGTGTATGTTGTGGTGTTGTGTGTACTATGGATGCATTGACGCCTGCGCCGGTGTATCCTTTCTTTTTCCGGTTTTCGTCAACGCTGTAATAGAACAAGGAAGTTTGAGATAATAACTCTTTAAACAAACCTTTTGTTTCGTACTGTCAATTTCCTTTGGATTTTCAATTGATCAATGTTTCGCACGTTCGTTGCTATTAGTTTACTAGATACTACTGAGTGCGCTGAGGGTCTATCATTTTTCATCCTTATGCTCTAAGTTATAAGGTTAAAAAGTCAGTGAAATTGGTAGTACCTATTTATTCTCTTCAATGGCAGAGCATTGAAATAAAAGTAAAAATCTTTTTCGTTAAAATATCTCTACGGAAAAGAGTTGAGAGACATGTAAAATAACTTAAAAAGGCATAATATGCCTTGCCACACCACTGTTATTTACTTGTAAAGTAAATAACAGTGGCGTGACAGTGAATAGACCACTCGGCCAAGTGCTGGCCATACGGTTCTGTCTTGCCACTGCCTGGATTTCACGCACCGAGTACAGGGGCGAGAAGATTCCAAGACTGAGCGAAACTGTCAATGTACATTCAAGCACTAGGCCGCGTACTTGGCACATGTAAACAAGACATAAGTGGCGAGTGTCACTACACTTGACACGTGTAATAAGTTAGTTTTACTTAGCTATAGTATAGGCATGACGACAGTATCAAAAAAATGCAAATCTACTTAGTCCGTTACAGTATTAAAGAATAATGGACACGTTTTTTTTGCTTTTGTAAGTCAATGAATATTGACAAAGATAAACCGCATCAAAACTCGAGAGTTCCGCTCGTGATGTCAGAACTACTTATTAAAAACCCTACCTAGGAATGACTTATTGAAAATTTTAAAAGCGTCGTATATTTGTAAATTTTAATTTACGTAAGTAACAAAAGAGAAAATACGGTTCAAATATTTTTAGTAAGTGACTGACAAATTACTTAGATTTTTTTTTCGTCTACCCTATTTTAATGTCTCGCTCGATGTCTAATCCTTTAACATTATAGTAAGGTACTTTAACGGGCTATTTAAAGTAAGCATTTGCCTAGAAAACTGCGCTTCTAACTTAGTGCTTCGCGCACGTAGGTCATTAAGTGACTGTCCTAGTTTTAGACAAGTCTCACTTTTGTTAAAGTTATCAGTACAGCATGCAGTGATTAGCGTAATCACCGCACCTTGACACAAGCGTGCCAATTTGGATTTCGAAGTTTTAGAAGTGTAGCTGGCACCTAAAAGGAAAAATCGCATTCTATTATAATTTATGGCGATTATTATCAATCAAAACATGATTTAAATATCAATTTAAATATATTTGGATGCATAGTGTCCAAAAAAAGTGATTGGTTATTTATTCGTTGCAAAACTCGAAAATGGTTTTGAACGTTGCGTTAAAATAGTTTGGTTATGATTAAAAAACCGGCCAAGTGCGAGTCAGACTCGCGCACCGAGGGTTCCGTACAAACTTTATTAAAAATATTTTTATTATATGATGTAACTAAAAATTTATGCTTTTCGCAATTTTTCCTTTATCTGTGTTATAAGACGTTGCTTCGTACCAAATTTCAAGATTCTGAGTTCACGGGAAGTACCCTGTAGGTTTTGATTCCCTTGCGAGTGTCGAAAATTTGCGGCATAAACGGGAGTATCTTTTGATCGCGTTGACTTAGAAGTTTGATTTTTTCACAGCTCCAAGAGACCATAGACTTGAGTATTTGATATGAATTTCAGCTTGATACCTCCACGCGTTCCTGAGAAAAAAGGTCTTGACAGACAGACAGACAGACGGACAACAAAGTGATCCTATAAGGGTTCCGTTTTTACCTTTTGAGGTACGGAACCCTAAAAATAGCTGCATTTTAAAATCGATTAGCTAATTCCAATTTTGAATAGATCTGTGACGTTCTCTAATTTGAATTTCAAAACTTAATTTGTTTTTCAGTTCGAAAATTGATTCCATTGTACGCTCGCATATGGTTTTTAAAATGAAGGGCCTGCATCTATGGCAAGTAGGTTTATTGAACCGATAGTTTTAAGGCCAATGTTAGATTGCTATACAAATGTTATGTGGGTCATGGCACTGGCCCACGTGATACGTTCGCTGTTAATGACTTTGTTACACTTAATTACCAGATAAAGGACGTTGACTTAATTCGATCGGAAGACCGGATTACAGAGTGTTGTTGAATAGCGTCCTTAAAGATTCTAAAAATTCATCAAAGCAACATTAAATAGCTTTATGTACCTACCTATATTGTTTTTTTCCACGAGTAATATAAATTACGTCTCTGTAATAATCAGGTTGTGAGTATGGCAAAAAATGGTTTCGTATACATATGAACACTATCTAAGTAACCCTTTCTTGCACCATGTGAACTATATTTTCAATACAACCTTCATACCAGTATTTTATGATTACCTTAAATCCTAAAACAATCGCTATTGTGTAAACATTAAGACCCACACTTAAGAAAACATTATCATATTATTTTGTAAAAGAATTAGTATGGTAAATGAGGTCAGTGATCTTCTACTTTAGGCGATAGAGCATAACGGTGTGATTATAACCAATGTGGCGTTAACCAAATAGGTTATAAACACGCAACATAGCCAATTACATTTTAAGTGTTTATTTTTAGTATACATTGACTTCATACCTAAAAGGTGTTTAAAAAAAACGAATGAATAGAAAAAAGTCATCAGAAGTGGGATAGCAAAAAAAGGAGGATATAAACTTAAAGGCCACGCTCTGATGTATTGATAACTTAACAAAATGCGAATCATTAATTAATTAGACAATTTTTAACAAGACTAAAAGCATCATTTTGTTGCAGCAAATATCCGTTTAACAAACAACAAATTGCATTACAATCTCTCCAAGAAAAGATCATTAGCAAATATGTGATAAGCAACAAGAAACTGAGACAGCTCATAATAACGTAGGAATCTACATTAATATCGTTACGATTCAAAGCCAGATTCCAAACAATGTTTAGAAAACATGACATAGTTATAAGTTGTTGTAAATTACGGACGCTCTCAAGAATCTTTCGATAATGATACATACGTTTGTGTTACTATTGTTACGAGCTGGGTATGAGATAAATTAATTCCTACCGATTAAACAACACAATAACTTTATTAATCTCAAAACAATCAAACCATAATCACAAATACACTACTGTTCACTATTCACTTATATACCGCACTCGTCGATTCGCTTCGTTGTATAGCCAAAACAAGACTGCCGGTCGCGGCCCTGAGCGCTCTATTTATACTCGCCAACAGACACACCAGAATAACCACGAACATTCGAGAGGGTCATAAAAAAAAACACTAACAAAAAATAGAGGTACCTACTAAAAACAAGTAGGTATAACCTACTTGTACAAAACAAGCAAATATGAACCTTATGCCCTAGGCGTACGGTCGAAATTCTAATGTCTTTGTATAAATAGGTCGCGAGTTTGTACCTACCTAACTTTAAAACTAATAATAATAGAATAATCTCGAACTTCTAACGTACACACACTGTAATCACTGGCTATCTCGAATGTTCTAGTAGGTCCGATGTAACACTGCCCCCTCCTTAGACATGCTCGTCCCGAGCATCATTAGTCCCGTAGTATCGTGCCAACCGGTCTACATGCACAATCTTAGGCGCACCTCGAGGACCCTTCTGTATTCGGTAGGTGACATCGTTGCAATTGACGCATCCAAGCTACTTCCTCGCAAGTGCCGATCAAGGTGCCCTTCTTAATCACTTGCTCCTGGTCACTTGGATTCAGTGTACGTACTGCTGAGACGTTGGTGGCCTTGACCAGAGTTCGTGCCATCTTCCATGGGAAGTCATTGTTTACCCTTTCTATCAGTACACTTCGATCTCTTTGTCCAGAATTCCGTGGCAAACAAATTGGCACAATCGTTTCTGATCTGCGAGGAAGAACAATCTTCTTCAAGCAGTACACTTTCCCTGACGGTGCACCTTCCATGAAGACTTCCTCTGAACCACATTTCAGTACTCCTTGATCAACGTCGATCTCACAACGATATTTCCGCATGAAGTCCAAGCCCAAGATGCAATCGTCCACTATGTCAGCCACGATGACATTCTGCTTGTAAAATCTGTCACCCAATTTTAACTCAACCTCCTTCTTGCCTCGGACGGTAATGTGCTGACCAGTAGCTGTTAGCAAATGTATACGGTCGTGCTTATTGAAGTAGTCCCCAAGAAACCGACTTGCTAGTTTAGAATTGACGACCGTGTGAGAAGCTCCAGTATCCAACGTCAGTTTGCATGGTGTTCCATTGACTTCGCCTTTGATGGTCAGGCTGTTCCCGTCATGTGCTTGCGAGATCAAGATTCTCGGGGCTCTTTCAATACCAGCCAGCACCCGCCCCCCAGTCCTGGCATTTACTCGTTTCCCTGCTGTGGCTGGGCAGTCACTTCAACCACTCTTCCCTGCTGATCTTCTCTCGGGGTGCTGCGCTTAGGGCAGCTGGACCGAAGATGACCCCTTTCTCCACATGTGTAGCACCTAGGACTATACCCCTGTGGGCGGTCGCGTACAGGTGATGCTACAACCTCCCTGACGCGGTGCGTTCGGTGGTCTTGCCTCACTGCCTCTACTTCTAAGGCATGGGCCAAGGCGTCCTTCAAGGTCTCATGATGCCCAAGTCTCACGGCAGCTCTAACTTCTAAGTCACGTATTCCATCAACGAACGCCTGTACCAGATTTCCATCAATCAGTGCAGGGGCAGACTGGTAGGCTTTCCGAACGAGTTTTTCAACTTCCAGAGCCCACTGCTGTAGGTTCTCGGCACTTCGTTGGAAACGGTCCTTCAACTTGGCACGGAATACGTGCTCCAGGTGCGCGTCGCCGTATCTGGACTCCAACGCCTCCAGCAGCTGCTCGTAGGTTACATCCTTGCCGAGTGCCTTGAGAATAGTTAAAGCCTGGTCTCGAAGGCCCAAAGTGAGCGCGGTCATGGCTTGTGGTTTTGTCCATCCATTCGCCTTCATGACGGCCTCAAACTGTATTTTGTAAGCCGACCACGAAGATGTGCCGTCGAATGGAGGCACTTTAAAACCACGCGAAGATGGTGCAGCAATCACCGAAGCGACAGTCCCGCCTTCAGTCTTCAGTTCGCCCAAAGCCTTCTTTACCCCAGCAATCTGAACTTCGGCCTCCAAGATGCGATTCTCATGCTGGTGGACCTGTTCTTTCATCAACTTGATGTCCTTGCCAAAACTTGCATGCAGATCCTTTATGAGGAGCATCTGCTCGTCCTGGCGGCGGACCTGCTCCTCTTTGTCCTGCTGCAACTGCTCTTCCAACCGGCGAGCCTGCTCCTCTTGATGGCGAGTCTGCTCCTCTTGACGGCGAGCCTGCTCCTCTTGACGTCGAGCCTGCTCCTCCTTGTCTCGCTGCAGTTGCTCTTCCAATCGGCGAGCCTGCTCCTCTTCACGGCGAGCTTGATCCTGAAGCAGCGTCATTAAAGATGACAAGTCTGGCGCCACTGATGCTGGAGAAACTCGGGATGGGCCAGCGACTGACTCTGCCGAAGGCGGGACACCACTCGGTGTCTGTGTCGGAGAATCTCCAAACCGCCTTTGGTCCATATTGTCCTGCTGTTGCTGACTTTCTGGTACGGATAACCCCCGTGTCGTCCTTTGGTAGAATTGGCATAATTTATATCCCACTTCTGACACCAATTTGTTACGAGCTGGGTATGAGATAAATTAATTCCTACCGATTAAACAACACAATAACTTTATTAATCTCAAAACAATCAAACCATAATCACAAATACACTACTGTTCACTATTCACTTATATACCGCACTCGTCGATTCGCTTCGTTGTATAGCCAAAACAAGACTGCCGGTCGCGGCCCTGAGCGCTCTATTTATACTCGCCAACAGACACACCAGAATAACCACGAACATTCGAGAGGGTCATAAAAAAAACACTAACAAAAAATAGCAGGTAGATACAAAAAATAGAGGTACCTACTAAAAACAAGTAGGTATAACCTACTTGTACAAAACAAGCAAATATGAACCTTATGCCCTAGGCGTACGGTCGAAATTCTAATGTCTTTGTATAAATAGGTCGCGAGTTTGTACCTAGGTACCTAACTTTAAAACTAATAATAATAGAATAATCTCGAACTTCTAACGTACACACACTGTAATCACTGGCTATCTCGAATGTTCTAGTAGGTCCGATGTAATACTATAATATTAATAACTGTTATTAAAGCGTTGTTATTAATCATCATCATCTGACAAGCCTTTTCCCAACTATGTTGGGGTCGGCTTCCAGTCTAACTTGATGCAGCTGAATACTTGTATTTTACAAGGAGCTACTGCCTATTTGACATTCACAACCCAGTTTAGTACTGGGTAATACGATACCCCTTGGTTGACAGACTTTTTGTGCCACTGACTACTTGTAACGACTGTCAAAGAACTACAAATGACAGCCGAGACCAACTGCTTAACTTGCTTTCCGAGACACGGAGGAAACTCGGTGTGTAACGGGCGGTCACCCATCAACAGACCAACCTAGGCAAGCACGGCTTAACCTAAAAATCAATAAAACGCATTATTTTTCGTGAAATGCATGCGACGGTAGTCAACACACGCGGTGCCTTGCCCAATGGTACCACTCTCATGAAAAGATATTGTACCATTCTTGAGAAATACCGATTAATAAAACCTAACCTTAAAACACTTTATATTCCCCTAAAAACCGTAGTCGACGGAGCCCCGCTTCGTGAGGCTCCTATTTCCGAGTGCAGGGTTTAAAGGAACCTAACTAACCAAACGGGGGGTGCCCCAAGTCCCGATTATGGGGGCAGAGATACTTTCGTATGTTCAGTTAACAATATTTCGAGAGTTTACAATATCGCTAGAGAGATTACAATCTAACGTGTTTGACAATTTTACGATCACATATATAAAACTACTAAATTCTTGCTTGTACAGACGCCAACGTCTGCACATCAAGTATTATATATTATCCCTTTCTAACCGATGCATGCAGTCAAGAATAAAAATAAAAACAAACTTTTTTAAGTCGTATAACAGCATTTTTGTGACTTAATAATAGAGGCGCCAACCAAATACATCCTGATGTAAATTTATAAACAACTTGGGAGGAGCGAAATCGTTTTCCTTAAATGTTAGTCATAAGTATTTTTATCTTATCGTCGGTAGCTCTGAGTTTTCCTTGGTGGGCAGCTAATGCAAATTCCTTGTTTATTTCCACTACTTTTTCAGATTTGAAACAATGTGAAGTGTTTCATACTGTCATGTTTGTAAATTTTTACTTGAGGTTCAGATTTTGACGTATGAGACTAGACTGTAGGTATTTTTTATTTTAAGTCATATAAAACTTATTTTTTTCTTTATCGTGTGTAACCCGGTGTCAGAGTTCATAAGCCGCCCATGTAACTTGGCTTAACATGCCTTCGAGGAATATCTCTCAGGCATGCTGGTTTCCTCACGATGTTTTCCTTCACCGTGTTTCGGTGATAAAACCAATAAAAACAAATTTAAGATAAAATTTTCGAATTTAGAATTTAAAATAATGAAAACAGTGATTAACAGTGTGATCGGAATGATAAGATTTATTGACAAAAACAAACTGCGAGATGCCATTTTGAAAAAAAAACGTTCACTGGATACGACAGTCCATCGACAGTCTATGGTTATGTCAGTCTTTAACATCTAAATTTAAAATTTCATATCAAACAAAGACCAGTATTCATTAATGAATTCGTTATGCATTGATAACTCAATTATATTTGCGTGAAAAAATAAAATTACGTAAACGACCTGACCCGAGTAGAAAGGCATTCCGAATAATTTTACTGAAGTAAAGTAGGAAGTAAATATTACATCAGATAGCATTGATTTTTATTCGCCAGGTTTAAATGTATGTAGTAGTGTAGAATTTCATTGACATTTGGAGGAAAGCATATTTTTTTATTACCATGGAGTTTGAGCTTGGAAACTTCTAAATGGAACACATTCATGAAAGTTTTTTTCAGATCTCTAAAGTATTGTAAGTATTTGAACTAGGATAACGTTACAAAAACAATTTTGAAACAAAAGTACATATTACTATGTAGTAGAGATATTAATAAAGTACTGTGATAAAGTACAACAAAGTTGAAGCCACAAAGAACTAGACAAAATCAAGTGCACTTGCACTGAACTTAACAATATTTGTATAGCACTGATAGCTAATTGTGTCAACTGTCAACCAACTAACCACACAGCTCAATATGACACACATTTAAACGTTTAAATTTCGAACACAACTCATAGTTCTACAAAAATAAATAACCGTACTAGCTAAACGCCAATTAGCGTGAACAGATTGAAAAAAAAAACACTGATACTGGCTGGATACATTCAATGCTATAAAAAAAAGAAAACAAATAAATTCTACAATCGATTCGCCTCGGTGTTCAATGTCTGACGATGCTTACCGTACCTGCGTTCGTAAGTTGTGTGTAGCAATAGCTGTTACTATTGCATTGCTCCACGCCGTCATTTGTGTTAATGACCCGCATTTAAGCTGATATAGTTGGATAAATAGCAAGGCTTGTTTGCTAGCCAATGTCATAGTGTTAGGGAAGGAAGAAAGTAAAACCTTTCACTTTCCATGCGAAGATTACTATCGGAAATACTGTTGTCGTGTATAAAGGTGTAACAAAGTATTATTTCAGTTTGGGGTTATCCGCTGGGCACTATCGTCATGCTGATATTGATGAACTATTTTTGTCTTAAAACAAGACAGTTGTAGGTGGTCAGCCCAGATGTAAAGGGTGTAAAATACCTCTTCACGAAGCCGAAAGGCACTTGTTTTCCCCATCATTGCGATATTTTTTTTGTTGTACACCATAACTGGGAACCTTCTAGTTACGGAGTTATGGGAGGTCAAAGTTACAACTTTTTGACAAGTATTTTTTATTATACAAGTTTTTTTTGTAATTTTTTTACTTTAAACACCTCCACGACCCCCGTACTATTCAATCCATCCACCAGCACAATGTTTTAAGTGCGTTACATTGAGGTCTACCAGGAAACATGATTTATAACCTAAAAAAAAAAGCAATTATTTTTGCGTAAATTTACTTAGTTTGATGTACAGCATGCTTGGTTAACGGCTTTGTGATGAGGTGGTGTACACCCTGTATAGTGAAGTAATAGTAGCTTTACAAACACAGATTACTTATAACTAAAAATCCGTCGAGAGCAGCCCAATTCTTTAGAATGAATTTATTTTAATTTTGTCCGTGGCACAAAATTGATGTTGGTAGGACGTCATAAATAATTTTGGTATGACAATGAAGATAACAAAGAAACGTTGTTTACAGGAAAATAAATAAATGACGTGACATGAACAAAAGGCCGACTGAAAAATCTTTGTCTTAAAATATCCTACAAAAATAATGAATATTCATTACAAACGTCATCACAAAGAAAAACGTCGATAAAACACACTTATTGTAAGAATTCTCGAAAGATAGATCTTACATATTTATGAAACTAGCGATCGATCATAGTAATTCCAAAGAATTTCTAGAGAAAAAAGTGTGCTTAATAACCCGCCAAGAGGCGAGTCTTCACGCGCGACAAGAATTGGTTTCCAGCGCCATTTTACGAGCATTTGAAGTGTGATGAAAAATTCTAACGAGTTAAGGTGGATGCTCCAGTCTTTTCTTACGTTTTCCGCAATTCGCAGGCCTGTGCTAGGTTGTGTGTTAATGAAAATATAAATAAATAAATAAATCTCGCTGGAAATTAACACACTGCGTCATCTAGTGCCAAACTAAGCAAGGCTTGTGTGTGTGTGTGTGTCGTGGACACCAGATAGTTGATATACTACATATATACTTTTTTGCTTGTAAATACATACTTATTATACCTACGAAACATCCATGACTTGGAAACAAATGTCCATGCTCATCACACAAACATTTGCTCCTACCGGGGTTCGAACTCAAGACCCTATGCACGCAAGGCAGCTTCACTACCACTACGCCATTCGAGTCGTCATATGATTCGCGGCTGTCAAAATTATAATCATCAAAATCGTGAATGCAACCCTCCAAGTTCATAAAGGTCTAGGAATGACTTTGACCATGAAATAGTTATTTGTTATACAAGAGTGCAAAGTTGTTTTTAAACCGCGTGCTCAATTTTGATGGCTGAGCAAGCGAAAGATTCTAAATTTGAGTCACGAGCGCAGCGAGTGATTCAAAACTTAGAATCTTAAGCGTTAGCGAGGGAACCAAAAGAGCACGAGGTGAAAAATCTTTGCACTCGAGTGCAACACGTAACTTTTCATCCCACCTCAGCGAGGAAATATGATAAAAATACCTTGAAGTTTCAGCCTTAAATGGCATACTGTAACAACAAATCTTGTTTATCAAGCTTTTATGAGTTCATTAAAATGAGTAGGCCACTTGCTAAGCTAGGCAACTCAGACATGTCAATCGATAGAAATCTAGGCAAGCATGTTTCGTCTTCAACCGTCTCGTCTGTAATTGCGTAAAAACTGTGTACGACGCAGACGACGTCGACGCTTACTCGTTTTCTCTTACCGATTTGAGCAAAATTCCGAGCGTATATGTATAAGATATTTTGTTGTCATTAAAGTCATTATAAAATGTGTTTCTTTCGCTCTTAGTTCAATAAAAGGAATGGATAGAAAGCGGAATCGAATCCCCGCGATGTGTTATGTTTGTATAAGGGGAATGAATACCGAAGGAGATGACCGGAAAGCCGCACCTGGGAAGGGAATAAATCAGGGGTGGTGGATAATTAAGGTTTAGTTAGCCTTAAGTTGTATATTAATCTTAATAGATGTAATCTCGTTTCACTATGTTCGTACGCGCTTATCTCTAAAACCACACAACCTTTTTAATGAAAACTTGTGAATATAGTTGGATTCAGTTTGAAAGATAGTTTTGGACCTGATAGGTGGCAAAACAAAGGCGGGTGGTTAGTAGATGCTTTGCGTATTCACTTTTCCGCTTTATTTATTTATTTAACACTTCAAGCACAAAGTACAGAGGCGAGTACATTTTTCCGCTTTCTGAGTTGTTACTTTGATATAACCCCAAACGCATGAGATACATAAAAGAAAAACAAAAAAAAAACACCGTTTATTCATGGATTTTATCACAACATATTGCCAGAATCGCTGGACTGGTTTGCTAATCGTATCGTAACAACAAAAATAACCAGTTCTGCATCCAATTACGATTTGCCAGTTTTTAATATAAACTTGCAAACACCTGTGTGGTACAATTGGCGAGAAATTGCATTAATAGTACGTAAATATAGGTGAGTTGACATTTATCGGTGTTACGTCTGATTCTGTTACCTAATGATCGCTATTGTTTGAAATAACTTTAAAGAGTTATTTCATTACATTTATATTATTATTGTACAACAAGAAAAATTAAATAGAACATTTAAATAACCCCGACACATAATGTATTAAAAGTTAAATAGAAAATACTTCGTGAATCGTTAGGTCCTAGGTACCAGTTATCACTCTACTATCCTCATCTCATTTCTTTAGTTATTATTCCACATTCCCTTATAGTACACATTATTAGTCAAGCCCTTGTATTTGATACCCATATTGAGGGAGTTGTTGAAATATGTAATCCGCCGTTTTGTGGAGGCGGCCATCTTGGACTGATTTTTATCAAACATAGCTAAGAACACTCCCGACTAATTTACCTTTCAAACTAAGGACTAAAAACTAAATCAAAATCGGTTCATCCCTTTGGGAGCAACGATGCCACAGACAGACACACACTCACACACAGACACGCCACACTTGTAACACTCCGTCATTTTTGCGTCTAGGGTTAAAAAATAGGTAAGAATTATTGTACAAGTAGAATTTATATACATATATGTAAATATTTTTGATATTATATTATTTATATTATATTATATTTATACTATATTTTCTGGGCTCTGCCCTGCGTACTTTAGTAAACACAATTATAACTTCACGCCTGTAATACAGCCGTAAAAACCCACATTTTGCCAGTTATTTGAATATCCTTGTAAATAGGGCGAGCTTTTTGCCATCAACCAGGCGCAAATACAGACTCCGTAGCTGCTACTGAGAAATTCCTGATGGAAAAACCTAATTAGACTGTGTCCAACCCGGGATTCGAACCACGGGCATAATTAGCCCATACGGTTCCCACGGCTGGAAATTAGGCCTCGTAAGGCTTCTATGATTAGACTGTAATGGCCACCACTTTTTTTTAATAACAGAACATGATATTTCACGCCAAAAAAAAATCCAGCAATATTTTTTACTGATGTACGGTCGAGCAAGCTATTTGGTTTACACTTTACAATGTTATTTGTGGGTTAAACTGTAAACCAATTAGCTTGTTCGGCCGTACCTACAGAGTGCTTGGTTGACGGCTTCGTGATGAGTCTGTTTACACCCTGTACCTAAAAAAAATGTATGTCCAATGTGAACACTTCCTAAGCTGACTTACTCAAACGGACAGACATTCTTGTGTTTTTGTAACAAGTACTTCACTTCATTACGCGGTAAATTGGTATTATTTGCGTTACTATACCCTATTGTTATTTGATCGTAAATTATGTAGTCACACACTGCGAGTTTTTAAAAACAAATTAATGTCTGACTAATCAGGGTTTTTCTTAGGTATACTATTACGTAATTTTGTGTATTTCGCTTAAAAACCATTCAAATATTGTTTAGGGTAGAGGTACGGTCGACCAAGCTAATTGGTTTACGGTTTAACCCACAAATTACAATGTAAAGTGTAAACCAAAAAACTTGTTCGACCGTACATATGTTGTACCCAGCCTCATTGTCGTTAGAGGTGTACCTATAATGTTAAGAGTATGTATCAGTTCCGTGAAATAGGGGTGAGGGTTTTGCCATAAACCAGAAACAAGCTTAGACTCCGGGGGGCTTCTAAATAATAAATAATAAAATAAATAAATATTCGTTTGATAACACACAACGCCATCTAGTGCCACACTAAGCAACGAGGCTTGTGTCGTTGACACCAGATAGTTGAATACACTCACTGATACATTCTTGATGGAAAACTCAAAAAATATTTGGCTTGACCAGGACCACATACCCAAGAGTAGTGTTTCCGACCTTTAGGCCAACAAAGTAATCAGTCCCCTTTGAGCATCAATGCTCAGACCACCAAAGAGCACCCATCACTAGGCAGACAATTTTCCAATACTTGACATTTTCTTGTTTAGGTACTATAGTTTTAACTGTATTGAAATAACTACACGAGTCTCTATAAATTCCAATAGTAATTAGTCAGCTTTTGCTATTTAGTTCATGAAATAATAATGAGTAAGTCATACAAAAATGTGACTACACTTAATGGGTCGTTAATAAAATTTTACGGTAAAGATAACTTTTATGTGACTTTAGTAAATAAATTTGTTTAAGTTTGAACACTTGAAATAAAACCTTGAAATACAAAGAGGCATCTATGACCTAGTCACTAGTCTTAAGTCTAATATTTTTTGCTTCATTATTTACCTCACCTTTGGCTTTGGAACAATGAAAAATCCCCGTTTTTGCAACATTTTTCATTGCTGCTCCGCTCCTTATGGCCGTAGCGTGATGTTATATAGTCTAAAGCCTTCCTCGATAAATGAACTATCCAACAAAATTTTTTTTTTTTAATTTGAACCAGTAGTTCCTGAGATTAGCGCATTCACCCAAACAAACAAAGAAAAAAAAACTTCTGCTTTATATTATTAGTATAGATTATGTAAAATATGCCTATTTCGATATCACCGCCTACATTCTTGACTTATTGTTTTAAGATGCTATCGACACATATGCATATAATTATTGAGCTTTTGTTTGATTTCGCACATTCTGTATTTAGACAAGACAGGTCTACCTTCAGATATCTTGACATACAAATCTATTTCTTATTCTTGAAGATGAACTTGTATTTCGTAACTTTTGCTTATAATAATCATATGGCCATGGCTTCGAAAGGAGAATGACCAGTTTTGGTATTATCTACGGTGTTGTAAAAAAGCTTTGTCAAACATATCTTTCATCTTATCAGCCACATTATTGGAAAGTTTCCACCTCTGAGCATATTAAATGAATCTTGCAATCAATTATAGTTTGTATGTTGGGGTCGGTTTCTAGTTTAACTGAATGCAGCTGAATACCAGTATTTTACATGAAACCTGCCTATATGACCTCCCCAGCAACTAATGCTGGGTATTACTATACCCCCTGGTAAGACTGGTTGTAACGACTGTTTAAGATAGGTCAATAGATACATAGAGTCACAAGATAGCAACTGCTAGAAGGTAATAAATCCATTTGAATAAAGATTGCTTTGATGAAGTAGAAATCTGTTTATAAAATCATTTACTGACTTTACAGTTTCCATTATACCCTCAAGAATTAACGACTGACTACATCTTTATACCGAAGAAAGCGTGAAACATAAATATCTATGGATACCCGTTTACTTTTTGACCATCTGGAAATTAAGTACTTTATAGTAAGCTTTCATAGGTTTCTAATGTACCGTTATAAAACTTTATTGCCGATAAATATGTAATTACTGGTAGCTATATTGCGTAAATTCTGGTGCATAGCTGCTAAGCGACTGGCTTAATTAGGTTGCTTATTGTTAACGCACGACGTCTAATGTGCAAGGAGAAATCAGAAACTTGAGCGTAATGAAGGCTTGTTTCATCGATGTTAACAAGGCAACCATAGTCGGGAAGATGCAGAATACGTTGTATGATAAATGCCGAGTACTTTTTAAACTTTAACAATAACATCACCGATTCTCATTCCTCACCGTTACTCAAGCCAAGATACTTATTAGCTGACATTTGGGCATGACCCTTTGATGTTGACATGATATTTTAGAAAGCACAAAACTTTTCAGGTGACCACAAGCGGAAACCTGTATTATTTTGTACAAAAGCCGTTCGATTATTCAATCATTTTATGACAGAGTATGTACATTTGCGTAGTCAATGGAAAAGAGTAGGTTATATTTAAAATACGTCTTGATTCGAATAAACAGTAAAACTTACACACAACAGCCGTTCATTTATTCTTAACTGAAATCGATTATTATTTCCTCCAACTATTATGATTGTGTTTATAGTTTAAACATCTATTTTGTGGAATCAAATATTCAAAGAAACTGCTGTGGGCCTAGTTTTGGTTATGAAGTTGTCTTTATTTACAACTAGCTGACCCACGCAACTTCGTCTGCGTCAAAAGTACTACCTACCTACAACTACCTACTACTACCTACTACCTAGCTACTACTACCTACCTACAACTACCTACTACTACCTACTACCTAGCTACTACTACCTACCTACTACTACATAACTACTACTACATACCTACTACTACCTACCTACTACTACCTACTTACTACTACCTACCTACTACTACCTACCTACTACTACCTACCTACTAGTACCTACCTACTACTACCTACCTACTACTACCTACCTACTACTACCTACCTACTACTACCTACCTACTACTACCTACCTACTACTACCTACCTACTACTACCTACCTACTACTACCTACCTACTACTACCTACCTACTACTACCTACCTACTACTACCTACCTACTACTACCTACCTACTACTACCTACCTACTACTACCTACCTACTACTACCTACCTACTACTACCTACCTACTACTACCTACCTACTACTACCTACCTACTACTACCTACCTACTACTACCTACCTACTACTACCTACCTACTACTACCTACCTACTACTACCTACCCACTACATACCGACGAAAATAATAAAAAAATAAAAAAAGTATTCTATGTCCTTCTCCTGGTTCTAAGCTACCTCCCCACCAATTTTCAGCCAAATCGGTTCAGCCGTTCTTGAGTTATAAATGGTGTAACTAACACGACTTTCTTTTTATAGATACTAGCGGACGTCACGCGGTTTCACACGCGTAATTCCCGTTCCCGTGGGAGTACGGGGATAAAATATATCCTATGTTACTCGTGGATAATGTAGCTTTCGAATGGTGGAAGAATTTTTAAAAACGGTCCAGTAGTTTTTAAGCCTATTCATCACAACCAAACAAACAAACAAACAAAGTTTTCCTCTTTATAATATTAGTGTAGATAACATCACTACTATAAAATCCTTGAAAGGTTCACAAAACCAGATTCCGTGGCTCCTACTGAGAAATACCTGATGGGAACTTGCTCGACCTAAGAATCAAACCCGGGAAATCAAGTCTCTGGGGCAGCGGCGGCGGTCGTACTTGCGACCACTAAACAAAATGGCCGCTATCGCAATTCCAACCATGAAAATATTTTAATGCATGATTATATTTCTACGTTCCTATAAATATTACAATCCTAGATGACAAGTTTTTCACTAAGCAATTTAAAACTGAAGAGAACCAAAATTGCTTAATAAGGCTACGCGAAAATATTTTAAGACTAGGTACTACCGAGTTCACTGACGTTTCAACCTTATTTCTTAGATCTTAAGAGTGAAAACTGGTAGACCATCAGTGAACTAAGTACTAGTACATCATGATAATTAGATAATGCGAGCTTACGATACGCAGCAACCTCGACTTGCAAGTCGAGATGCCTGTGCGCAACGGGGAAGATAGCGGGCTTCTAAAGGAAAATGCACATTGAAAACAGGTGTTCCAGATTTCCGTCCAAAATCACCATGACAAGACTGAAAACTTTGAACAGTTGCTGAAAAAATGTGTCTTTTTATAGTAATACATTGCTAAAATTAAACGGTGTCTTTTCGATTCTAGAATACAGAAAACGTAAGTGATCAAATAAGGTTTGATTTACAAAACATTTACACCTGAAAATTACATCGTGTGACTGAGTGCCGTCCAAGGACTGGAAAAATTGCGCGTTTGTGTTCCACGCGCGCCTCAAAGAGATGTCAGCAAATGGGGAGGGGCACGCAAGGGCCGAAGCCTGCCGGGGTTGCGGGCCTGTTCGAAAGAGATACCGCGGGCCCGGAACATAAAGGGCGAGGAAGGAACATGGATAGGTTTTAGTCAGTAAGAGTCTGACACTCCCTCCCGCTCCGCCCAGAGTGGGAGAAGTCATTTGATGATTTCCCATCCTAAAAAATAAATAAAAAAAAGGACTGGAAAAATAAGTGTTTGTCGTCCGACGGCGAAATAAGCCATAGCCATAGCGGGAATTCCGGGATGAGGCTGGCACACGAACGTGAAGCTTAGCACAAGAAAAAAAGCCTTATCCCTGCAGTGGGTGAAATAAGGACTTTGGACGATGTTGACATCTAACTTAAAATTTACTCAAATCAGCATGTTTAAATACTTATGATTAGGTTAAGCTTGTACAAGCTGAAAAAAATCAAAAATTATTTGTCCGGCACAGGACAAAACAAAATGATAAAATTAGCAATATAACAAAATGCAGTACATTTACATTCTGTAGTCACCTTTAAACTTTTGCGGTTTCAATGTGCAATGACTCCGTTGTGCGCTAAGCCTAATACGGTCCCACCGGACGTGGCTAGGAATCTTAGGAAAATAATCTAGGCATTGCGTAAGGAGAATTACTATGAGATGGTTCTTTGGTACAGTTATATCTGATCTGGGAGAGTGATTAAACCTCGTAGGGTTCGTAATACATTCTAACACAAAACTGAGATTACCTAGAATGTTTTAAAGTTACCATTAGTCTGCTTTTGTAAAATCTAGGTAATCGGTTATCATTTTTATTAGAAGATATAATATAAATAACAAACGAGGAGATAACAAAAACATAGATCTTCAGCAATTCAACTATGTTCAGTTTTTAAATCTACCAAACACATTTGAACGTACTAAAATATCGATGATGGAAATCGATCCTAAATAATTTTAAAACACTTTCTCACATTGCCCGCGTTTATAAAAAAAAAACAACTAGAAATTGGTAGTACATTTATTGCATCTTCAAATAATTTCCCAAGTAGAAAACTTTACAGTGTTTGTTTAATACCTGCAACCACCCAAACACTGATTTCCTTCTGTTTATAAAGACACCGTGGGAATTGTGCGCAAGCGGCCAATTTCCATTTATACAAACTTGTGACACGCAACGACACAGTGTGCACTCTGCTAGGCGTCATAACATCCATACCGCGAAGGTTAGTAGGGGTAAAAGAGTAAACTTGAAATTTGTCAGAGACTACACTTCATTGGTACATTAGAGTCCGGCCCTGCTTTTGCTCAGAATGACACAAGCTATGTCAATTTATCCCTTGTTATAGCCATTCCTTAAAACTGCTAAAGATTGACAGTTATGATTTAATATGTACAATTTATGCTGGTGTAAAAAATTGGTAAAACAATTGTTTACATGATATGTGATCGACATTGAAGTGATTGATCACAATCACGTGACATCGGTGTATTTTCAGTGTTGTCACGCATAAATACAATGATTAAGTAGCTCTTATTTTTAGCTGTTTATCCTAATCGTTTGGTATTTTCTAACACCTAACCTTATTAACGATGCATGTATGGTATCGCATTGTGCGTATCAAGATTTGTCTCTGTGTGATATTTACTCTTGAGGCACGCATGGTAGGAAAACGAGTGCGGCCTATTGACTTACAAAATTACATAAGTATGAAAAACTTTATGATAGGTGTTACGGTGGGAAATATGCTATTAAACTCATGTAGGTAAGTTTTTATTAGAGTTACCACATTTTCTCATGCAGTAGTGAGCATGTATGTTTGTAGTAATCACGCTGTTTCATTCAGGAAATTCTTTAGGGATAACTAAATCTTCTTGAAACAAAAAAAAACTCTTTCTAATCAAAACTCAAGAACCTTGTTACACTGTGAAATTGTGAGTACATTAGGTACTAAACTTATTAAGTGTCAAGTTTGAAATCTTGTTTTTGAAAACAGGTTAGTTATTTTCTGATGCAGGTGATATATAAAGCCTCGAAAGCTTCTACTAAAACAGCTGCATTATAATCAAAACAAGCGTTGTCATTGATTCCAAGCCTTCCAAATTCCGCAACATCATTCATCCGTAGAGAAATCAGCTTCTAACATTTATGTAATAAACATTTGAACCAAAACTGTGTTAATAGTTTATCCCAAATACTATTTTATGCGTTTTCTATCTTGTACTGACTTTTAAACACTATCTCACCGGATGGTTAGTAATTTTGTGGTGAGAGAAAACATAATATACTTGCCTAGAAGTTGCCTAAATTCACACATACCTACAGTCTTACACAGGTTAAAGCAGTCAGGAAACCCACTTTACTCAATGTTTGAATGAAATGCTGCTAAAAAAACAAAATATGTTGTTGGAAAAGTATAAGAAAGAAGAAAGAAAGAAAGAAAACCTATTTATTTGGTTTATGCCGCAAATGAACACAACATAACAAAAATAGGAATTAAATAAAGTAAAAACTTAAAACTAAACAATAAAAAGTAAATAAAGGAACTTAAAACTGTACAGAAAACAAAAGAGAAAATAATTTGTTTGTCCGACGGCTGCGCCAAAAAGCAGTTTGCTAGTTTAGCAAACTGCCGGGCAGCTAGTGTCCGACGCTGGTTTTCAAGAGGTAATATAACCGATATCGATCTTAACTGCAAGGTATCAGTAAAGGGCGTGCACTCAGCCCGTTTGCATTGACTCTCATCAGAATGCAGTCCGTCTGTCTACAGTTCTACACTCAAAGCGTGACGCAGGACTGACGTAGCACCCATTCGGCGGTTGCGTCAGACGGTGCGATCACAATGGCTGTGAAAGTATACTAGAAAGTGCAAGTCCACTGTCTCACGTACACATTATATCAGACAGGGATTTACATAACAATTACACTTTTGTGGGTAACTAGAGCGGTATTATGGGTGTACTTAACACTTCTAGTGATTTGAGGTCAGTGAGTTTTACCGCGTTTCTCAAATAGATTGATGTGGAACGTACCTAACGTTACTAAAATTGATAAATTATTAATGAATTTCACAACATTATTTATGTACTCGACAACCTTGCTTCTAATTCGATAGCTTATATTTTAATTTATATTATGTAACATTTTGATAATTATTAATTTATCATGTAAATGATGTCAAAATTTCTATATAAAACACTTTTAATATGACCAATTCGGCCTATAAAAACGACATTGAAACAGATGCGACAAGAGTTAGTATGTAAAAATAATGAAAAAACGGATAAAATTTTATGTCGACTAGATTTCACTTGACATTTATTTAGATATCGTTTCCGTATCACGTGAAGAGACAATATATTGAGCTGTTAAGCAAATTACAATCTTTTGTATTCGATTTCCATGGTCTAGACAAAAAGAAGAATAAAAAATCGAGTTCCGTATGCCGGGAGTTACTATTTTAATTATATCACAAGAATCGAATGGGAGAAGTTGATTACAATTCGAGTACAATCAAGAGTAGCTTTTGTAGTGATGACCTATCAATCTGCCTGTGTAATACCACATGCGTTAAACAAATTACATCATCGAGATACATGATGTTTGTCATTCATAAAGCAGCTCTCATAATATGGCTAAATAGCTACAATTTACTACACGATTTTGCACTTATCCCGACTGCAAACAAAGACACGTTGAAAGACACCAACGCAGTGTGTTTTTTTTTTTTTTTGTAGCCTGTACATAGGTATGCCTAAACCATACCTTTTTTTATTTTTTATTTTTTTTAGAATAGGAAATCATCAAATGACTTCTCCCACTCTGGGCGGAGTGGGAGGGAGTGTCAGACTCTTACTGACTAAAACCCATCCATGTTCCTTCCTCGCCCTTTATGTTCCGGGGCCGCGGTATCTCTTTCGAACTGTCCCGCAACCCCGGCAGGGCCTAAACCATACCTGACTTGGCTTTACTTGCCGTCGTGAAATCTCTCAGGAATATTGGTTTCCTCACAATGTTATTCTTTCACCGAACCAAGTGATAATTAAGCAATACGCACGTTAATCGGAGCGACATAAACTAATAACAAGAGTTGCGTGAATCAGACTAACACTAATCTTATTACCTATAGTCATTAATAATCGCCTAGTAAACCAGCTGCCACGGTTAATTTTAATTTATTTATTTTTTAAGTTGATTTAATCTTTTCTCTGGACGCTCTTAATGTGCACGTCTTTCTACATCGTTCTCACATATGTGTATAATCCAGGGACCGTACAACCCCGAATATAAGTTAATTCTTTCGAAAGGGTTACATGTTGTGCGGCTTCAGTCACGGAAAGGGTTACCTCTTGGTAGTGGTAGCCCTTTCATAACACTAACGTTAGGGTAACCCTCTCAATAAATTAACTAGTACAAGATGTTACCGGCTCCTGTATGGTTTCCAATTGAAGAAGATAACCTCTTGAAAGGGTTTTGTCGGGGTAACCAAAGGGTTTTAAATCAAATAATTTTAAATTACGTTGAAGTTGAGGAAAAGGTATTGTTGACCTTGGAAGTTTGGAATCATATAGAATCGTGCATTAAGTGTTTCTTACTCGGTTTGATAGGACGGTAATTTCTTTATTGACCGACTTAAAAAAAGAGGAGGTTCTCAATTCGTGGGAACCTTTTAATTTATTTTTTGTATGTATGTTCCCCGATTACTCGAAGATATCTGAACTGATTTGGATTATTTTTATTTTGTTTAAAAGGGTATACTTCACAGGTGGTCCCATAATCATCAAGTCTGGATCTGATGATGGAATCCTGGAGAAATAGTGCGAAATTTTCAAATTGTATAGGCACACATAAAGCGATTTGGATAGTTTTCGAAAGAGTACTTTTTCAGAGTGGTCCCACTTCAATTTAGTGAAGATCTGATGATGAACTTCGGAGATAGGCAACGGAACTCCTCAATAAATGATAGCAAATGGACTGGGATCGCTGAAATCTCATGGCTATCTATTGTTTACACCAGTTCATAACATAACATCACGTCAGTACGCTGTGAAGGGTGAACCACTAAAAAGAGAAAAATGTATTTTTTTTTTGCAAAAACTAAACCGACTGCAAAAAACACAAAAAAAGGAAAAATAACTTAAGCTTCAGAAGTCAGTAACAAATAAACGAAATCAATCAACAAAGGTTTTATTAAGTTAGCTAGCTGACCCGCGCAACTTTGTCTGCGTCTCATAAGAGAGAGAGAGGGTTAGACAGTGTGAGTCAACCTTCAAAGATAGACATGAACTATCGCGGACTCGTTTTAAGAGGAACAATTCCGTGCTACATGATTGTTGCGTAACTTTAACCGCTTTAGCTCTCAAAAGGAATCAATGTTCACTGTTTTTGTAAAAAAAATCATACTCCGCTGAAAGTCATACTCCAGCTAGGTCTAAAATTCTCATCAAGGACCATGAAATGAGTCCAACCACGATGAAGATGCTGTGAACTCTTCAGGACTTGTAACTGCTTTCCCTCTTCACCGTCGGACCTTGGATGAAACTTTTACTCTTGTTACATTTAAAATTTTCATTAAGGTGCAAAAAATGAGCCCAAACATGAAAAAGCTTCAGTAAACTCTTGCGTAGATACCTCATGCAACTGCTTTCCGTCTCCATTGCTGTCCTTCGATGACAGACATACTTTAGGCAGCTCTTGAGTTCTCATCAAGGTGCGTGAAATAAGCCTAATAATAATATAGCTGCTGCAAACTGTTGAGGACATCTTGCATCTGCCTTCTGTCTTCATCGTTAGACCATGCAGGACATGACATTCATTCTCCAAGCAGGTCTTAAGTTCGTAAATCTAGTTCGTGGATACCGCACAATCTGCGGCGAGGCGAGGCCTTGCCGAATTTCCGCCGTGGGATCTGGAGGCGATAGTCCTCGCCCCGCTCAGCGGACTACTCCGTCGTGATCTCATGGCGACATGGAGAGAGCGACTGTCGCAAACCCCGTGCAGGGCACGCCTCAATAGTGGCGATAAGTCCCCTCTTTGAGGAGTGGCTTGAGAGGCGCCACGGCGTCCTCACCTTTCGCCTGACGCAAGTCCTCACCAGACACGACTGTTTCAGGAGGTTCCTGCATCGAACCGGGCCAGAAGAGACGTCCGGGTTCTGGGGCCGCCCCTGTGGAACATCGGTTACGACTGGGTGCTGCGTGCCGACCTCCCCAGTCTGGGACTTAGTTTATAAGTAGAACGAATTGCCCTTTTTTTGTTTGAATATCGGTGGCATTGCCCCACAAAAGAATACCGTACGACATCATGCTATGGAAATAAACTTAACGGGCTGTCTCTAAATCAGTTAAATCACGAATTCTTCTGACGGCGAATGCCACGGAGCTAAGTTTTTAAGCTATTGCATAGCTTCTATCGCGGGCCTTGAGCGTGGAGACCAAATCCAGAAATTCCGTAACGAAAATAACGTAACGAAAATAACCTAACACCCCATGTCAGATAATAACAATGACAAGCTAGTTTTCTTTTTAATATATTGCCGTAACTAGGAGTTGTAGGTTGTATAAATTTGATGATGCAATTATAATTATTTATGTATTTTATTTTCCGCTTGTTGCCGGCTCGAGGACAAAACGCAGACTGAATGTTCAGGCTCGGCTTCCCATCACAATGAAATTATGCATTTTATAATGAGTGTTCCACACACACATGCACAGACACGTCAAACTTATAACACCCCGTCGTTTTTGCGGCGTCCGAGCGCGGTCCGCGCGCCGCAAGCGAGCGGACCGCGTGCTTGCGAGCGGTCTGCGCGCTGACTGCGCGCCGACAGCGCGTGGTAATGGATAATTATAATTGCATAAGTTGATAAAAAATGCTATGCAATAGCTTTACCGCGGCAGTCCCCGAGTGCCACACGTCTTTTTTTAAATATAAATGTTCATGTCGCCTCGGTTTTTTAAATCTTACAGTTTGAGTCAGCTCCTATCCTTTCCCGTAGGGCACTAAATAATGAGTGAGACGATCGAATGATATTTTAGTCCGATAGCGCTAGGTTTTGAGGTTTCAAAAATATTGAAGTTATTTTGTTTTTCGCATATAGTTTCCGGACCATTTGCCTAACCTACTATATTAATTTGTGTCATTTTAGGTACTTTAGTTAGGGAGAAACTTGGCTATTTATCTTTTCGATCACTGTTAGAGGAAAAGAAAATGATAGTTGATTTCGTTTTAATGACGTAGTAGTACCTCACTGATACGATTAGGGTGAATATCCCAGAATTCTTGAATAGCGGACTGGCCACAGAAAAAAAAACAAAATAGGCGGAAAAGCGGCAATCCGAACTCGATTTGTTTTTCGATTGACTCATGATTTTATTTTTATGTTTCTTGTATTCGCAATGAAAAGCACAGTGTTTACTTATTTAGTCCCTCGCTGTCGAAAATGTTACAAACGGGGTTTGGAGGCTATCCTAGATAAGATATCATAATTATTTTAAACTTTAAATTAATTTTGCCAGTTTTGATTCGAATAAAAATAATCAATCTACCACAAATCATCGAGATACTGAAAATGCAATAGTCAGATGTGACACAAAACGCAATAATAAGCTTCACAGGTACGACTGTAGCCACAGGCAAGAAATAAGCAACTTTAAAATTTTTGAAACTTTGGCATCAAAATAGCCCAGAGTGCTAACGGACTATTTATGATTCCGTAAAAAAGACAAGATTGTATCATGTAGGAAACAATCCTGACTTTTCCAGGAAAAAAAACTGTACTGTACTGGTGTTAGTCGACTTCTCGAATGCCTTTAATACCGTTAGTCACGACATCCTGTTAGCCGTTTTATCCTATATTATGGTCTCTCCCGGAGCACTAGAATGGTTCTCCTCGTACCTTCAGGAACGCCAGCAGTCAGTTCATGCTGGAGATTCCTCATCATGTTGGTGTGATTTGGACACTGGTGTTCCACAAGGCGGTATTCTTTCTCCTCTTCTTTTTTCTATTTTTATTAATCTCTTAACTTCTGAGCTTCAGTGTGCGTATCATCTGTATGCCGATGACCTGCAGTTGTACTGTCAGGGGAGGGTTGACGAAATAGGAAATCTGGTCAGCAACCTAAACAGCGACCTGATGGCAATAAAAACCTGGTCAGATAAATTCGGTGTTGTAGTTAATCCAAACAAATGTCAGGCTATAATTGTTGGGAGTTCGCGCAGCTTGAGCAAGTTAGATGGTACAACCTTGCCACCAGTTCTTTTCGACGGTACGATTGTTCCTTTTAGCACCGATGTAAAGGATCTAGGCTTGCACATTGACAGCACCATGAAATGGCATACACAGGTCGCTCGTGTCAGCCAGAAGGTTACTGGTTCGTTGCGGGCTCTGTACCGTTTGAAAAACTTTCTACCCTCAAATACGAAAGCAATGCTTGTACAGTCCTTAATCTTTCCCATCATCGATTATGGTGATGTGTGCTACTTTGACCTGAATGCAGATCTCCTCGACAAACTTGACCGTCTTCTAAATAACTGCATTCGATTCGTTTTCAATCTGCGTAAATATGATCATGTCTCCGAGCACCGGTCTCTTCTTAGGTGGTTGCCCATACGTCAGCGTAGGGAGCTAAGGGCGCTAACCACATTGTTTTCTTTTCTTGTCTCTCCCACTTCCCCTAGTTACCTTGCTCCCCACTTTCAATACATTTGTGCCAACCACAGCAGAAGCCTGCGCTCTTCGCAAAATCGTGTTCTTCACTGTCCCTCTCACCGCACTGACTACATTCATCGGTCATTTTTCGTCCAGTCTATTTCTCTGTGGAATGCGCTTCCCCAAGAAATCAGGATGGCAACTAATCGCTTAACTTTTAAAATTAAAGTTCGCGAGTACATTCGGAAGAAGCTGGCAGTTTCGTCACAACGGTAATGTTTTCGTCATTGTTTGTCTTGTTATTTTAGTATATCCATGTAAATGTCCATTTAATTTTATTTTAATATATATTTATAGTATTTGATAAATAGGTATAATATTTTATATATCTTTGTAGTGTATCGTAGTATTAAATAAAATTAATCTCAGAATTTCAGAAATGACACCTACCACTGCTTGTCTCTGCATCACCTAAAGGTTGACTGGTAGAAAATGCCTATGGCATTAAGTCCGCCTCTGTACATTTGTGCTTAAAGTGTTAATAAATAAATAAATAAGGAGTCGCCACTCAGGGCATAGACTGCGTGTTGCGACTTGACGCATTCCTGCCGAATGTATGCAGTTTAGTACTTTACAGAAAAGACGTGAGAGATAAAATTACAATACTGGTAGTCCGAATGGGTAACCCCTTCAACGGCTTTACAGTCGTTGAAGGGGTAACCCGTTCAAAACGACTTACCATTAAAAAGTATAACCCACCAAGAATGGGTTTTCGAATATACAGGTAATCATATCGAAAGGGTTTGGAAGAGGTTATCCATTGATGAGGGTTTTCGTAAAAAATGGTAATCAATATGAAATGGTTTTTAAAACAACACTTTGTCAAAACCCTATCAAAAACCCTTTCAATGGGTAACCAAAATGGTCCCTGGTATAATCACAACATGAACGATGTAACCAAGATTTTGTAACAATATTTTGATTGAAAAGAGTGTCCATGGAGTTTCTTGCCCATTCTTCTCCATAGAGATCTACGCTAGGGAATGGGCAACTACAGTACTTTCTCAAGTTATTATGCCTTGTGACTGTGACTGTAGCTTTGATTTAGTTTTGTATTTTTTACATTCAAAAGTGCCGTAATGGTCTAATTGAAATAAATGATTTGAGTTTGAGTTTGACCATTTTATAAATAAAATCACATTTTGTTAGTCTACTTATAAAACTTTTACTTCTAATTTGAAGTCGTATCCATGTTGCTTATAGTTTTGTTTGAGTCCGGTAGGTTTGGCTGTGAGCTAAAGTTTCTGTTTTAAGAGAGCGTATCCCAAAAGCTGGCAACCTTGCAAATAGCTGTCAAATATTTACACTTTTTTATTAATTGGGCAATATTACTGTATGAAAATAGGAAATATGGCTGTGCAGTGCACAAAAAAAAATTAGGGAATGCAATAATTAATATCGTAACACCGAATACATAGTTTTACATGTAAAAAAGTATTTGGGAACTTGCCAAATGGCTTTTTTACACCTGAAACGTTTACAACATCAAATTTAGGATTTTAATTGCAATTCATATTACATTTTTTAGTGCACTACAGAGTCATATTTCTTATTTTCATACAGTAAAATTTCCAAATTAAGTAAAACATGTAAATTTTAGACAATTATTTGAGACGTTTCTAACTTTTGGGATATGCTCTTAAGATCCGCTTGGAATATCAGATTTCAAAAAGGAAAAAATGTACAGATAAATAAGACTAATTAAGTGTAAAGACTTCCGCTACAAGACCGTAGTATTCCGACAATTAAGTCGGCGAATTGAAGCCTTAACCTTTACAACGTTTTGCGAACTGCACTATCACAGTCGTATGTACAAGCAACAAGTTTTTGTTCGTTAAAAACATAATGAGTTCATTAAAAATACTGTGCAAAAAGTTATAATGTTGTGTACAATGATATTCCCACAATATTGGGTGTAAGTGAGATAGAGAATTATTATGTTTTGTCATGGTTTGTTGATTCGAAGTTTTGGACATAAGGACGCGCCGGTCAGCTAGCATTTTGCTTTTTGCTTGAATTTCAAGATGGCTGTAAAAGTTGAAATTAATCAGAGTTCCAAAATTTTCAGTTTGAATAATTATGTCAAAACTTATAAATTAACACCGATGATAAATAATTTTGTCATTTGTAACTTCTAGCTGTTAGAAGGAGCAAAGCAGTGCAACAGGTTTTTTTTAAATAATTGACATAAAATAATTTCGCAATAAGTTTCGTTGCTTTGGTACTTTTTGTATGAATATTAATATTACAAATTCTATGTACATATAGCCTCTGCGACTTTGAAAATAGAAAGTAGTTTATATTCCAAATTATTAATCTGGGTTAGCAGAGTTATTGTGCAACCATAGTCTGTTTAATTAGTGTATAATACTTTTATTCTGCGTAACTTACCTATGTCGTCGAATTTAAAATTAGTGACTCATTAAGTAAAGCAAATATTTATTAAATAAACTACGCATAAAAAAGATATTCCGGGGTCGCGGTATCTCTTTCGAACAGGCCCGCAACCCCGGCAGGCTTTGGCCCTTGCGGGACTCTCCCCTTATGCTGACATCTCTTTGAGGCCGTGAAAAATTCGTTCCTCGACTTTCATGAACGTGGAGCGCTGCACTGATGTTTTTGATAACTACAATTTTGCAACCACATACGCCCCACAGCCGCGAACGGTACTTCCAAAAACATAAAACCCAGCACTGGCCCGCAAATTGCCAAAAAACCTAAGAAAAAATAAATTTTCCGGGTCACCCTGATTAGTTTAGCTGTGCTTGAGTGACATTTTCAGAAGGCCGTTGTTAGAACATTTTTGTGGCATTCTTAGCAAAAATTAACATCATACCATAAATTCACACTTGTAACTCCCGAAGGGTGAGGCAGAGGAGTATCTACTAGTTCCCTCGCATTTCGCCAGTTATGTTTAACTTCCATGTAATGGGGAGAGCCTTGCTATGCCGGTCACAAATCCAAACTCCTTAGATGCTGAGAAAACATTTTGATTGACCTGGGAATCGGAAAAAGAACTTCATGTTCAGACTGCGTTTGCATTTATCACGTGATGTTTTTTTTTTAGCATTTTTTAAACCCCCTCCCCCCCCCAATCACGTGTATTTTTAGTACTTACCTAAATAGAGTCTTAATTTTTTTTTATAGCGCGCGTGGACTAATTGCGTTGTCTGGCAACGGTTAGTCAAGGTCACATTGCATGCCGTTTTCGGATTAGAAATGGCGCGTTTGACGAAAAAATAAATACACATGATATCTTACTACACCCCCCTCCCCCTAGTGATTTTTGCCAAATCCCCTCCCACCCCCCTTTTGAGCTTTTTTTTTTTGGGATGGGAAATCATCAAATGACTTCTCCCACTCTGGGCGGAGCGGGAGGGAGTGTCAGACTCTTACTGACTAAAACCCATCCATGTTCCTTCCTCGCCCTTTATGTTCCGGGGCCGCGGTATCTCTTTCAAACAAGCCCACAACCCCGGCAGGCTTCGGCCCTTGCGGGCCCCTGTCCTTATGCTGACATCTCTTTGAGGCACGCGTGATTAATTGATAGCCTCTTAGACTAACGAGCCAGTTTCAGAGTCAGTGGAAATTGTTTAAAAAACTAAACGACCACAGTTTGGCTGCCTTTTATACGAAAAAAAAGGAGACGTTTTAAAAATAAAGGAGGGGTTTTCAATTCGACATGCATATTTTTTACTGGCCAATTTAAACAGCAGTATGTCACAAAGGTCTATCAAGATTGAATAAAAAATCAACAAAAGCTGGTTGCGCAATCGTCTATAGTATAGACGTATAGACTCTATACGAGTAAGTCGATTGTCACGAATTAAATAGTGATGTAGAATGCAGAACGCGCGTCGTTCTGTTGATATTATCGATACTGTTTATTATTCGTTGATCGAGTGGTTGCAAATGCGACTTCTAAAGTCCTGGGTCCAATTCCCAGCTCGGCCAAAGTGTTATTGAGTTTTTCAATTATGTTTTATTTTAGTCACAGTCACGGAATCGAGACATAGATAAGACACTATACATATAATACAAGATAGATGCGCAACTCTGGTTTTCGTTTTTAAAACTGTGTACGTCAACTGTTAGATGGCACTGTTAGTTTCTGTTCAACCAAATAAATACAAAAATTAATTCTTGACTTCGGATTCGAACTTGGGATTTTGGGAACATATATTCACAAGGCAACCGCTGTCACCGCTAGGCTATCTACTTCACTGACAAGTTGTCTAAAAAAGCTGTTCTCTTTATGACAGTTGTGAAACAGTCAAACAGTTGAAAAGTTTGTGTCCTTAAACACATAGATGGCAGCACTATCTATGAAAGTTTTGTTTGACGCAATGTATGGAAGTTTCACCCCCCTTTCGAGACATGTGCCTGGTTGGCAATAGGCTCGGCCCCTATTAAATGGGACTTAAATTTAACTGACGGAATCTGGATGTCCTGTCCACCTCTGCCTTACCTTTCAATGACAACAGGCTTGATGTTATGTTATATTTAAAGTTGAGGGAGGAGACCTGACTACCTACTTAGGTTACTTAACACTGAACAATACACTGTAGGCCACGAACGAACGCCCATTTATAAGTACGTTCGGTTTGAGTGACTAGACTAGTAAAAGTATTTCATTGTATTGCAAAGAACTAAGTGCCCAATGTGTCAATGTCTGTTTAGGTACCAACATATAAATAATTCAATTAGTAAAATAAAATAGTGACTGTAAAAAAGACACTACTACAACTGTACATTTGTATATTGAATCTTTTTTTGTGGAATTGAAGTTGAGGGTGACACTGGATCTGCCGGGGTTGCGGGCCTGTTCGAAAGAGATACCGCGGCCCCGTAACATAAAGGGCGAGGAAGGAACATGGATGGGTTTTAGTCAGTAAAAGTCTGACACTCCCTCCCGCTCCGCCCAGAGTGGGAGAAGTCATTTGATGATTTCATTGAAATATTACCGTGTGCAAAGAAATCAGCCTAAAGCAGTCCACAGATGGACATAGACGTCCTCAATGGCCCGTCAGTCAACTTGAATCAATAACTCTCATCCAGTGACCACCGAAGATCGTCGGTCCATCGAGCCGGAAGGCTTCCCACCTTACTTGTTTTAATAAAGAAATGATTAAACGCATTTATTATTATCTACTATGAGTTCACGCATTTATTCACATACTCATTATCTGCCAAGTGAAAAGTTGTAACTTTGACCACCCATATCTCCGTAACTAGAAGGTTCCCTGGTATGGTGTAGAACAAAAAAACAGATCGCAATTATGGGGAGAACAAGTACCTTTCGGCTTCGTGAAGAGGTGTTTTACACCCTTTATACAACATGTATGAAAACAACAAATACTGTTAATAGTACACCGATGCCATTAAGTGACAATTCAACAAAGTTGTTGGTTCAAACACGTGGGAATCAGGAAGGAAGGTTGCACAACAGCCGCACGCTTATTTATAATCTGATAGTGTTCTCTTCCGCAGCAAGTTGGTACCCACACCTATCATAATATTATCAAATTGCAATCTACGTTCTCTTACATGGTATTCGCTTTATGGCTTGTAAATACTACGTGTTAGTCTAAGATCCCGCTATACAACGACCTTCACCGAGATGCTTATTTAATGAGACGTATTTTTTATGTTATTAAATATGCCAATAAATATATCCTATATGGGTTGCCTAACAAATTTCAGTCCAGAGTATTTTTAATTAATAATTTAAAAACATTTTTTTTTTAAACATTGCACCGGTGTGATTATTAAATAAATTTGATACCAATCGAAAGTTTGAAGCCCATAGAATATGCAAACGTTAGGTTGCCTATTTTTTTCCGGTCACAACCACGGGTTGCCAGGTGTAAACAGGTAAATCTATAGGTACTAGCATTTTGCAACGGTCTGATTATTGAATCAAACTTAGATAAAATGAAAGATTATTTCATAAGGAACACGGTGGTATAGGGTTGCCTGCGAAAAATCAGTCCCGAATTAGGGTTGTCGAATTTTAAATAATAAAATATCGCTGCGAGTGAATGTGTGCGAGAGAGAGGTCCCAGACCAACCATCCCACGCGGTAGAAAAGGACGCAGCGTAGCAGCTGTTTAAAGTCCGCCCATTTAAAGAAGGAGAGTGCGCATGCTATTTGTGCTTGGAAATGAAAAGGATAGCGATAGACTCGTATATGCTGTGCATTATTTTGGAGTAGTTAATTATTAATATACAGAAATAGTTATTTAATTTTTTATTTTTTAATCAATTAAAGTCACATCGGTTTTTTATTTCTGAAATCCGAAAACTGAAAATTTGTAGTTCCACAAAAATTTTTTTGCGGGAACTGTTTTCTTTGGTAAGTTTATACGGAACCCTCGGTGTGCGACTCCGACTCGCCCTTCCCCGGTTTTCTTTCTGTCGCTTTCGATGACACAGATTTCATCGGTCTAAACTTCAGGCTTTGTGTAGGTACCTATTTCTAATTTTATCACTAATTATGGGGTACATTTTTCCTACTAGTACTAGTACTTTTTTTTTGTCCCTTTCAGCGACACGCTTTCTCGCCATCTATATAATACTATATCTATGACTCCAAAATAATGCACAGCATATTCGAGTCTATCGCTATCCTTTTCATTTCCAAGCACAAATAGCATGCGCACTCTCCTTCTTTAAATGGGCGGACTTTAAACAGCTGCTACGCTGCGTCCTTTTCTACCGCGTGGGATGGTTGGTCTGGGACCTCTCTCTCGCACACATTCACTCGCAGCGATATTTTATTATTTAAAATTCGACAACCCTAATTCGGGACTGATTTTTCGCAAGCAACCCTATACCACCGTGTTCCTTATGAAATAATCTTTCATTTTATCTAAGTTTGATTCAATAATCAGACCGTTGCAAAATGCTAGTACCTATAGATTTACCTGTTTACACCTGGCAACCCGTGGTTGTGACCGGAAAAAAATAGGCAACCTAACGTTTGCATATTCTATGGGCTTCAAACTTTCGATTGGTATCAAATTTATTTAATAATCACACCGGTGCAATGTTTAAAAAAAAAATGTTTTTAAATTATTAATTAAAAATACTCTGGACTGAAATTTGTTAGGCAACCCATAAAGGATATATTTATTGGCATATTTAATAACATAAAAAATACGTCTCATTAAATAAGCATCTCGGTGAAGGTCGTTGTATAGCGGGATCTTAGACTATCACTTTGTGGGGTAACTGCCTTTTTCTGGAGTTAAAAGCCTTCTGCAGTTGATAGTAAAATAAATCTTCAACGCTCTGATATTGACTAAGGAGAAAGCAATAGCCAGCGATATTAAAAATTTCTTATTTTTTCTGCAGTTAGGTACCTAGGTCAATGTCAGATTGTATATTGATTAAAATATAACTCGCAAATATGTAAAACTGCAAATAGGTAAAATCATCAATATAAACTTCTAAGCTCTAATTGAGCATTGAGTGACCTTTTCATGAAACAGTAAATATTGCAAAAAACGTAAGATAATTTAAATTTCGCGTCAGCAAAGCTTTTGATAAAACATTTTTCGAAAATAGGCCCGCAGGTTTCGGAAGGCCTTCGATCACTCTACAAACTAATTTAAACGAAGGCAGTTGATGACGTGTAATTTTAATTACACAAACTAATAATGCAAAAAAGGCAATACGGAAATAACCGCTTATATTTTTAATTCTGTACACAGCAAATCGGACATGATTACACACGAGGTCGTATCCTATCAATCATACCAAACGATTGGGCATCTCAGCTTTCTAATTGCACAAATGGCAAAGATCAGGACAAGCTGACAAATTGCTTGAAGGAAGTCACCATAATTTGCATTTACGTGTGTAATCTGTGGTCAGGGTCTTTAATTTAGGGTTCCGCAATAAATGTTAACGATACGTCGGATGTTTGCAGCCGGTTTGTTTGTTTATAATGTTGGTTGCTTTAATGGTTTGTAACTATCGAGTCATAGCTTCTATAGAGGTCTAAAAAATTACGAAATGCGTAACTAATTGCAACGGCTAAGAACTTGAAATTAAAATTCTTCGCTCTATATCCTGTACAGGAAGCTGGCATGGCTGGATTAATGACAATGGGTCGGCCATATTAGACGTAGAACCGATGACCGTTGGAGTAGATGTGCGCTTGAGTGGAGACCGCGAATCGGCAAGCATAAGGTGTTTTACAATGTAATTTGTGGGTTAAACTGTAAACCAAGTAGCTTGTTCGACCGTACACATACGGCTCGGTAGTCTTAGTAAGGGGGCTGATACTTGATAGTCATTGGATGAGAGTTGCTGAGAATCGAGTTAAGTAGCGTGCGGTTGAGGAGGCCTATGTCAATCTATATCAATGGACTGCTGCAAGCTGATGACAAGGACGATGAAAACATGTACGACTTGATAAGCTGGCTTCAGCCCAGTTCCTTAGCGTACTTTTGTTGTAAGGGAAGTCCCTTACAACAAAAGTTCTCATTTTGATCTCCAGCAAACTCCAACACGACTTGTCATTTCATTACAGACATAAAATCTGTCGCAAGGTTACGCTACGTATAATTCATTGAAACAGATTAAATACTTAAAACAGCAAAGTATTTCGCAATTGGTATTTCTGCGGAACCTAACTGGGCTAAGTAGGTGAATATAACCGGATATTTTAGCACTTTTTGTATGTGTTAATATTGAATTTATAATGAAACCGAGATAGCTGAATCCATAAGTTATTATTACGAAACATGGTTAGAATTTATTGGTTGTTGATTGATATCGTACTGTACTGATATCAGATATGGTTGCATTTTATTTGGCTGCTGTTTTTTGTTTTATCGTATTTTTATGTGTCTACAAAACCTAAGGCTTGCTCTTATTCATGTTTAGAATATAATACACCGTTATGTTTCTACCAAAATTTTGTGCATAAAATGTAGGCGTGTAAAAAATCTCAGAATGTTTTTAATATACTCGTATATTATAACTAGCTGACCCACGCAACTTCGTCTGCGTCACATAAGAGAGAAAAACGAACGGAAAAAAATGGCTATTAAAAAATAAGGGTTGATCGTAGAAGGTAGAAGAAATTTAGGATTGTATGTATTTTTGTATGTTGTATCATAAAAAAATAAAAACTAAAAATTTTGTATAAAAAACAAAAAAAGAAAAATTTAGGGGTGGACTACCCTTAACGTTTAGGGGGATGAAAACAAGATGTTGGCCGATTCTCAGACCTACTCAATATGCTCACAAAATTTCATGAGAATCGGTCAAGCCGTTTCGGAGGAATAGGGGAACGAAAATTGTGACACGAAAATTTTATATATAAGATATGTAGGTTTTTAACCTATTAAGTTGTCATGAAAAAATTAAATAGCAGCAGAAACCACAGCCTGTTAAACATTGTGAGAAGTGCACTCAGAATAATTCTTGTATTCGGGTTTTTCCAAAATACAACAGATTGCAAAATCATCATCACCATGTGTGGTTAAATATTTACGAAACTTGTGTGCTTGACATTATAATTTATATATTTAAACTAGCTGACCCGCGCAACTTCGTCTGCGTCACATAAGAGGAAGAGCGGGTTACAGAGAGTGGGTCGTAAGCACCCATAATACAATTTTCAAAGAGCACATCACACACATCCTTCCGCATAATGAAAATGCGCTCCATGTACATGATCATTATTTTGGTGTGGAGTTATTTAAAACGGTGTATCTCCCAAGATATGCATTGAAGTCAATTTACGTAACCAAGGGCAATTTTGTTTGCATGAGTGGCGCGCGGAGGTACTACGCCGGGGGGAAACTCCGCTGCCACGGCAAATTGCCGCTCAGCGGACTGACCCCCGGCGCGATCTCATGGCGACATGGAGAGAGCGACTGTCGCAACCCCGTGCAGGGCACGCCACGATAGTGGCGGTAAGTCCCCTCTTTGAGGAGTGGCTAGAGAGGCGCCACGGCGTCCTCACCTTCCGCCTGACGCAGGTCCTCACCGGACACGGATGTTTCGGGAGGTACCTGCACCGAATCGGGCGGGAGGAATCGCCCGGGTGTCTCCACTGCGAGGATCGACCGGAGGACACGGTGGAGCACACGGTGGAAGTCTGCCCTGCGTGGGCGGAGCTCCGCCGTGTCCTCGTGGCGGCGATCGGCGGCGGTGACCTCTCGCGTCCGGCCCTGGTTCAATCCATGGTCCGGAGCGAGACGGAATGGGAAGCCGTCGCCTCCTTCTGCGAAGCAGTCATGCTAGCGAAGGAGGTGGCGGAACGAGAGAGGGAGAGATCCTCTCTTCCCGGCCGCCGCGGGAGACGCAACGGGCGTCGGGGGCCACGTGGTGGCTACCGGCCACCGTAGATGCGGGCCTGTGGACGGCTGGCTATGGGCAATAGCTGGCCGTCCGGCCGTCTAACGACGACGACAGGCCGTGTCGACGGCGCGTTCGTGTTCCACGCGCGCCTCAAAGAGATGTCAGCATAAGGGGAGGGGCCCGCAAGGGCCGAAGCCTGCCGGGGTTGCGGGCCTGTTCGAAAGAGATACCGCGGCCCCGGAACATAAAGGGCGAGGAAGGAACATGGATGGGTTTTAGTCAGTAAGAGTCTGACACTCCCTCCCGCTCCGCCCAGAGTGGGAGAAGTCATTTGATGATTTCCCATCCTAAAAAAAAAAAAAAAAAAAGGGCAATTTTGTTCAAAATCAAATACTTGTGATTAACAACGTATTTATTTGAATAAGAATAAATTACCATGTTTACAAAAACAGCTTTAAAGGCTTCTATTGACAGCTTTACATCTTCATACTTAGACACTCGATGACAGTCATACTCCAGCTAGGTCTGCAGTTCTCATCAAGGTGCATTAAATGAGCCGCAATACGATATAGCTGCTGTAAACCGTTGCGGACCTCTCACAACTGCTTACCATTTAAAATTTCAAACTCTACGTCCCTACGCTATGACGCCGTGTCTTAAAGTGCACAACCTCTTCAAAGCTTAGAAACCTTCAAATGCGGTATTAATTTTTTACGGTGACTTTCGAGACATTCCAATTTATTTGAAAGAGTATTTGCAATTTTGCACAAAATTTTTATGTGAGTTCAACCTTTTTGGAATAAAATCGGATTGGATTTTGAAACATGTATCAAAATAACTTGTAGTTTATATCAAAATCTCGAAGGAGTATTGATATCAAATTCGAAACAAATCACCGCCAAAATAACTTTCTACCCCTTTTTAACCCCGTTAGGGGATGAATTTCAATGCAATATGAAACGCGTCCATCAATTCTGTTAATATTGTTGATTGCAAAGTTTCAAGTAGATTGGACCAAGGAATCACATTTTCCCATACAATCTTTGCCCCCCATTTTCACCCCCTTAGGGGTATAATTTCTACAATCGCGGTTTAGGCTGTGCGTTGTTCCATCAGATAGTCCTTCAGGACAAAGCATTTTTTATTAGGATTTCTGAGTACAAATCCTAATAAAAAATGCTTTGTAATACCGTTACCGTTTACTTCACTGTCCCTCTCACCGCACTGACTACATTCATCGATCGTTTTTCATCCAGTCTATTTCTCTGTGGAATGCGCTTCCCCAGGAAATCAGGATGGAAACCAATCGTTTATCCTTTAAAATTAAAGTTCGCGAGTACATTCGGAAGAACCTGGCAGTTTCGTATATTGATATATTGATTATATTGATTTTTGTATATCCGTACAAAGCGCTATTTACTTTTACTTTAATATATATTTATAGTATTTTATATAATTATAGGTATAGTATTTTATATATCCTTGTAGTTTATCGTAGTTTTAATAAAATTATTCGTGAAGTTTCAGGAATGACACCTACCACTGCTTGTCTCTGCATCACCTAAAGGTTGAATGGTAGAGAATGCCATTGGCATTAAGTCCGCCTCTGTACTTTGTGCTTAAATAAATAATCGTTTGTAATGTATTTGCAACTTTTCCGGCTTTATGTCTTATGTAAAATAAAAAATAATGATTGGCATCAAAAAATGTTTTGTTTAAAATAGCAATTTTCTGGCCAACTATTTCCCCTACACTGCCCCGCTGAAAGTTATTTTTTTGCGATTTCTGACTTTTTGAGTACTCTAAACCTGGGTTGGTTTGGAAGAACTTCTTGATTAGTGTCGGAAAGAAGATCGATTGGCATCAAAAAAATTGTTTTAAGTAAAATGGCAATTTTCTTGCTAACTGTACTTTATTTTTTAATTAAATCTGTAAACGGGGATAAACATTTTATGAAAAAATTACGGATTACCTAAGACCATTTTTGTATAGCTGCAGCTCCCCTCACTGCCCCGTTTACCGTTTCCTGTTTACCTGTTTTACCAACTACTTATACCGAGGAAAGCCGATTTTCTTGAGTTCCGCTATTTTGGGCGTATTTACTTCAATAATGAAATCTCAAGAAAATTGAGAAATTACATTTACTTGTATTAGATTTGAAGTATTTACAGCAACTTTTAAAGGTTTCCACTTCAATGGATTTTATTCTATAGGTGTATGAAGTTAATTAATTTTAAACACAAAACCCTCTTTTTTACGTCTCTGGATGATGTTTTTAAAAAATGCTGAAACAGGTATTTCTTTATTTTTTATAATAAGTATTTACTCTGAGTTTCATGAATCTAGAGCAATCAAATTTTTTTTTTCATACAAACTTTACCCCCCCTTTTCACCCCCTTTTTCCAAAATTTTCCATAATTAATATAGCCTAAATGTTATTCTGGGTTTATTTAAATAGATTAGTGAAGTTTTCATCAAAATCCGTCCAGCAGTTTTTACGTGATGCGTGGTCAAACAAACAAACAAACAAACAAACACGAATTTTAAAAATGGTTTTAATATGTTCAGTTACTTATTTTAAGTCACCCTGATCGGTTTTTTTTTTAAATCTTCAATGTACAGATTTTTTGGTCTCAACGATTTTATTATATGTATAGATGCCTTAAGGGCGCACAGAATGACAGCTAAAATTCAAATTTTGCCCCCGCTTCCTCAGGCTAGATAGTTCTATCTCGCTCACACTATCAAGAAGATTTTTTTAGGGTGCACTACACTATTGATGGAACGATGGCAAATATTCATCACCTGCCTCGTCTTTTCCAAATATATGGAGGCAACTGAATAAAAGTATTTTCAACCGACTTCCAAAAAGAGGAGGTTATCAATTCGTCTGTATTTTTTTTTTGTGTTTGTTACCTCGGAACTTTCGACTGGGTGAACCGATTTTGATGATTCTTTTTTTATTTGAAAGCTGGTGCTTCTCGTTTGGTCCCATTTTAATTTGGTAAGATCTGACGCTGATCTTCGGAGATATAAATGGAACTCTTCAAAAATACACGGCAAAGCTGCAGTAATTGCTGCAATCGCTTGGTTGTTTATTGTTTATGTAACATAGTGACGTAAAATCACGCCTGTATGCTCTGAAGGAGTATGCTGAAGTGACACAACACTCTGATTTCGACAGTTAGATGTGTTAAGTTCCATTTAATGGGATCCTGGAGAAATAGAGGGAATTCCTTAAATTTTATAGGCACACCAGAAGCGATTTGGGTAGTTTTAGGAAGAGTACGTTCTTGGAGTGATCCCATTTCAATTTGGTAAAGATCTGTCGAAGAACTTCGGAAGATAGGCGACGGGAACTCCTCAATAAATGATAGCAAATGTACTGGGATCGCTGAAATGTCATGTCTCTCTATTGTTTACACCAGTTAATAATAAAAAATGACGACGTTACGCTGTGAAAGGGTAAGCACATATGAACCACTGAAAAGTCAAAAAAACTAAATCAATCAAACAAAGGTCACCGACTTCTGAAGCTAAAGTTATTTTTCACATTTTTTGTGCGATTCGGTTATATTTTTTGCAAAAAAGTTTTTATATGGAGCAATTGCCTATCTGGCATCCACAATCCAGTTAATACTGGGTAATACGATACCTCTTAATAAGACTGGCTGACCGACTTTCGAGCCACTGACTACCTGTAACGACTGTCAAAGATCTACATATGACAGACAGCAGATTTCCGAGGCACGTAGGAAACTCGGTATGTAATAGGTGGTTACCCACTTAAGGACAAACCTAAGCAAGCACGGCTTAACCTTAAGATTGACCCAAGCCGCTGTTATTATTTAGCCAAAAGCTCCTTACCTCCCCTCGCTTAATCATAATGAAACCCAAATTAGATAGACAGACGTACTGCAATATTACTGACAAGTCAACACGAGGAAACTAATATTTTGGTAACTTTATAAAAACGACACCACTCCTTTGCGATTCCGAGCACTTTAAACTAATATAGATAAGCGTGGTGTACAGTGAATTAACATGCGAGGCGTTTTTCACTCTACATTTCTTGATACTAGCCTAAAAAGAGATTTCTATCGACAATTTTTCAACAGTAAGATTTTGTTCTTGTTTAACATAAAAACATAATTATGCGACACTCGAATGAATTTGAATTTTGTAGCCGGATTATCTTTTATTATTTTGTGTTTTATTAATTTAAATTACGGCCACGCGTAATACATTATATTCATCGATAGTTGGTGTCAATACAAACAAGGTTTTTCTGAGATAAAATCTTCTACAGCGTCACTTTTTCGAGATTTAAGCTATCAAAGCTTGTGTTTTCGAAAACGTGTCACTTTAGAACATTTTGCCTCATACAAAACTTGTTTGTATTTATACCAGATTTGGATAAAAACCCATATTAAAGGTTTTATATTATGCGTGGCCGCTACTTTAAAAAAGATGGTTGTCTGTAAAGTCGGTTTAACGGACGATAATTTTACGTGATATCGTCAGATTTCATGATATTCGTGAATTTAACTTTAAGAACAAACACCCCCTTTTTTTTTTTTTTTAAGGATGGGAAATCATCAAATGACCCCCCCCACTCTGGGCGGAGCGGGAGGGAGTGTCAGACTCTTACTGACTAAAAACCATCCATGTTCCTTCCTCGCCTTTTACGTTCCGGGGCCGCGGTATCTCTTTCGAACAGACCCGCAACCCCAGCAGGCTTCGGCCCTTGCGGACCCCTCTCCTTTTGCTGACATCTCTTTGAGGCGCGCGTGGAACACGAACGCGCCGTCGACACGGCCTGTCGTCGTCGTTAGACGGCCGGACGGCTAGCTAGCCCATAGCCAGCCGTCCACAGGCCCACATCTACGGTGGCCGGTAGCCACCACGTGGCCCCCGACGCCCGTTGCGTCTCCCGCGGCGGCCGGGAAGAGAGGATAACAAACACCCCCTTAAGGATTGAAATTCTAACAACACCGTTGCGTTAGTTCCAATCATACGCCCTTTTTTTCGGGTGGGAAATTATCAAATGACTCCTCCTTCTCTGGGCAGAGCGGAAAGGAGTCCCAGACTTTGACTAAAACCCATCCATGTTCCTTCTTTTCCTTTCAACACAAAGGGGTGACCTTTGTGTTCCAGGGCCATGTTATCTCTTTCGAACAGTCCCACGGCCCCGGCAGGAATCGGCCCTTGCGGACCCCTTCCCTTTCCTGACATCGGAACGCGCGGCACCTCATGTTGCCATATGACAGACGGACGGTAAGCTAACCCATAGCTCACCGTCCACAGGCCCGCGCCTACGGTGGCCGGGGGCCATCACGTGGCTCACAACGCCCGGTGTGTTTCTTGCGGCGGCTGAGACGTGAGGTTTTCTCCCACTCACGTTCCACCACCTCCTTCGCTAGCATGACTGCTTCGCAGAAGGAGGTGACGGCTTCCCATTCCGGCTCGCTCCAGACCATGGATTGGACCAGGACCGGACGCGAGTGGTCGCCGCCCCCGATTGCCGCTACGAGGACACGGCGGTGATCCGCCCAAGCGGGGCAAACATCCACTGTGAGGTCTACTGTGTCCGCCGATCGATCCTCGCAGTGGTGACACCGGAGCGTTTCCTCCCGCCTGATTCGGTGCAGAAACTTCCCGAAACCACCGTGCCCATTGAAGACCTGCGTCAGGCGGAAGGCACTATTTGGCGTTGTGGTCGCTGCTAGCAGAACTTTGACAGCTTAGATCACGGAAACGTGACACTGTAGAAGATTTTATCTCAGAAAAAAACTTGTTTGTTGTGATGTCAACTATCGATTGATAAATACTTCATGGGTTTCTAATCAAATCAAAGTTGATCAGAAGATGTTTTCAGTGATTGTATTTCAACTTCGATAGCTCTCATCTCGGAAATATGACAGTTAAGAACGTTTTAATATGTGCAATGTTTGCATTGATGCTAGCTGTCAATTGATAGACGTTTTATGCGTGTTTGATCAAATCAAAGTTACGCTGAAGATTCCATCGGTGAATGCACTTAAACTTTGATAGCTCATTATCACGGAAACGTGACACTTTAGAAGATTTTACCTAATACAAAGTTGTTTAGTTGTTTTATACCAGCTATCGATTCATAAAAATCCTAAGCGTGGCTGCTACTATTAAAAAATCTGGCCAAAAAAATCTAAATTAATCTGTGTATACAGTTTGGTATTTCAGTTTCATATCTATCATCTTCATCTTAAATTCATTTACACCATTGGATACATAAGGGTTCAAAAAATTCATTACACCAACTGAGGACTGTGGTGCACCGCGCGGGATGGAGGGGTGTGAGTGTGACTACAATTTGGACGAAAAATGTAATTCCTTCGATTTATAAACTTGACTAAAACAATTCGGGTTAGTGATAAAGATCATAATGGTAAATTTTTCAAAACTTTAAGTTCTCAGGCAAAAGTGCGAAAGGGCTTGGAATATTTTTCCGCCATTTTGTTTTTTTTCCAAAGTAGCGGGCACCCATACGACCTATATTAATCGATAGCTGGTATCAATACAAACAAGTTTTGCGTGAGACAGGATGTCCTAAAGTGTCATGCTTCCGAGATATGAGCTATCAGAGTTAAAGTCAATTCACTGATGGAATCTTCAGCACAACTTTGGTTTGATTAGGCACGCATAAAACACGTAATAAATCGATAGCTGGCTTCAATACAAACAAGTATTGTCGAGACAAAATGTTCTAAAACGTCAAGTTTCCGAAATATATGGCATTGTGATCGCTACCAGCACCCCTTTGATAGCTTAAATCTCGGAAACGTGACGCTTTAGAAGTTTTTGTCTCGTACATAACTTATTTGTATTGATAACAGCTATCCATTTATATAGGTTTTGTGCGTAGCCGCTACTTTAAAAAAAAAACAAAATGGCGAAAGAAAATCCTGCCCAATAGTTCAAACCTCTTTGCACGGATAAGTCACCTGCTACATTATTATAATTTTTAATAAAATGTTTTTCTTGTGAAAAATAAATTTGTTGATACAAATATCTCTCTCGATAACAGGCACGTTTACCTACTGACATTTTTGACGTTGACATTAGATTTCGATTTCAAACCATTTCAAAAATTATTTCATCAATGAAAACTACAATATTTTGGAAAAATAAATACACGGGTGCTTTATTTTTTCATCTAAATTTCATGTTTCATAAATAAGTAATTTCTTTAGAACATAAATCAGTGTCCATCGGGTTTTCTGCGCGAAAACAAAGAAATACAGCCCCCACGTCTGAAGGCCGAAGCCGCACTGACAATTGGTGCATCGGGGTCCTAGCGAGGGCCGGGGGGCAGGGCGGTCCTATCTGTGACTGGTTAATAAGCTTGAAATTTTAGAAAAGAGGCTATTACGATGAAAATAAAGCGTTTAAAAAAAAAAGAAAACGTATGAACACTGCGTTATATAGTTTTCGACTATCACGTAAAGTTTCACGACCTAATTTAACGTTTTTAATTGAATACTTGGTTTTGAAATTTATTTTAGAGGTAACTTTGAGGTAGTTTTCTATCGAGAAAATTTTATGGAATCGTGTTTCCGAAACGTATGAACCTTATAAGCAGTCCTCAACTTTGCCATATATTAATCCCAAGGTGAATGCTTTAGTTATATCAACACGAGACGGGTTTAAAAATCACGATTTTGGGTTATACGGGCCCTAGTAATTCAGTAGGTATTTTTAACAGACATTTCAGTTAAATCAAATCGAGAAGCTCGTGGCGAAATGATGTCAGCTGCTTGGGTCTGACAACCAGTCTTACCAAGAGGTATCATATTAGCTAGTACTTACTGGATTGTGGACTAGGTCAGATAGGCAGTCGCTCCATGTAAAATACTGGTATTCAGCTGCAACCAGTTAGACTGGAAGCCGATCCCAACATAGTAGGAAAAGGGTAGGCAGTTGATTTAAGTTAAGTAAAAAAGCTATTATAGTTAAGTTAGTCACACAGTGGGTGCCAGATGACGGGCAATGTCGATGAGGGAGGTCCAGAAAACGCTGGAGTGACTACTTAGAGGTGTTTGTAAGAGATTGGCCTGAGAACACCTCACAGAGAAAATAGTGAAAGGCTATAGGGGAGGCCTTTGTCGAGCACTGGAATACAACATAGACTTAGGAAAAATAGTTACGTTTATTAATGGAGAAATAATGAAGGTACAAATCGAGATAAAAAGTTAATGTTGGTACTCAAAACCCACATTAAGTATAGACTGGGTAACTTAGGTCACCTTCACAATTAAAATCTTTTCATCATTGCACAAAAAGTGTGATAAAAACTGTAAGCACTAATTGAAATTACGGTTGAATTAATTTTGACAAGATTTATGGGGCGACTAATTGTGACCCTTTTCGTAACGACTCTATAAATTAATTCTGGAACTGTTGAGTTTATTTAGTGTCGTTGGGGCATCATCACTTCAGGTATTATCCTCTAACAGCCAGGAGTCATGATCAAAATCAAAGCATTTATTTCAAGTAGGCCAGTTACTTTTAAATTGTCGAAACAAAGTTGAGCATTCAATGTAGCTACGGTCACAAGACATAAAAACTGTGAAAGTACTGTAGTTGCCCATTCCCTGGCGTAGATCTCTATAGATCTATAGTTCTCTATACAAGAACAGTCAAGAAACTCCATGGACACAAAGTCTAGACTTGTGGTAGGTCCATGGCAATATACTCGCCCTCCATAGTATGCGATTTAAACATAATTAGCGAAATGTGGGTATACTCTACGTTACGTTTGTTATATAACTCTGCCTAACTCTTCGGGGATAATAGAAGTGATGTACCTATGTTTATGTCTGTTTCAAGTTGTTATAATATGTTATACGTTACACTGATTTAAGCTTCCACGGTTTATATCTCTTCGGTATAATTAAAGTTTAAAATTAAGAGGAGTTCGTGGTCAAATAATAACAGCCGCTCGGGTCGATCTTTAGGATAAATAGAGATTTTTTACCATCTAAAATTTCATAAGCTCTCTAATATCTCAATTTATAGCGAACTTAAACAATCGACTCATTACAATATTTATGATAGCTGCTACTCATTGTATGGAACCTGTTTATAAGTCAAAAATAACTAAAGAAGCGCTCACGAGAACTCTACGAAAGCCTTGACCTAATACTAACAAACGTTTTACAAGAAGTACTGTGACGCATGAATGTTAGTTACTACATGATTTACGTACAGTTTCCTTCACAAGAACCTTGTTATTCAAGTTCGTAACGTAACGAAGTATTAACAAACACTGTGACTTACGGGATATCTTCCGTGATTTTCAAAAGAGCTCCCGATATTTCGACGCTGTTGCAATCCCCAAATATTGCAACTAGGGGGAATACCCCCTATCCCATAAGTGACAATGTAACTTTAATTATAAACCATCAACTGCCTTTTCTCAACTATGTTGGGGTCGGCTTCCAGTCTAACAGGATTCATCTGCATACCAGTATTTTACATGGAGCGACTGCCTATCTGACCTCCACAACCCAGTTAGTACTAGGTAATACGATACCCCTTGGTAAGACATGGGTGTCAGACTTTTTTGGCCACTGACTAACTGTGGCTGTAACGACAACAACTTAACGAGCTTTCCAAGGCACGAAAGAAACTTGGGTCCCATCCGCAGACAAACCTAGGCAACTACGGCTTAACCAAAAGATCGACTTAAGAGACGGTCATTATTTAGCAGCACGAGCTTCTCATTTAGCTTGGAGCTCTTTAGTTTGAATTAGTGCATTGTCTGTTAGGGATATATGATTCTACCCGATTTAATGTTTACAGATCAAATGATCATCTACATAGCAGAAAAATGTTACTTCTACTTTGTTATGTTGCGCCGTATTCCAAGGGCAACCTGCACCGCATATAAAGAAATCCAAATCAATGTCAATGTTAACAATTGACGAGACCAAAAGAATGGTCGGTTCCTGTTCTCATAATACCGAGTAACCTCAAAACAAAAGCTTCATAATCAACTAGGTAGACAGTAAACGTATAAAAGAGTAAAACTAAATAAAAGCCAGTATGATTGCGATACTTTCATTGTGTAGAGATTGTTTTCTTCAATAATATAGTAAGTTATACCCAGTGGACATATTGAAGAAAACATTCTCTACACAATGAATGTATTGCAATTATACTGGCTTTTATTTAGTTTTACTGTTTTATACGTTTACTGTGTCACATAAAAATACAATAATTATTATTGTTAATTGACTTTCACTGTTTTCATTCGTATCAATTGAGTATGATTTGAAAAAGCAACTGGTAGGTTTTCATTACATAGGTGCCACACGTCAAAATCAATCATTATTTTAATATTGCGTGACTCTTAGTGTAACAACTAATTGCGCAATTTGTTTATTGCAATTATATTTTCAATCGTACTGAAAATTACATGAGAGCTTTGTGACATGATTGAGTAAATTTCATTTGAAATCTTGCCCGAGAATGCCAGACCACACTTGATGCATACGACGTAATAGTTCACTCGGTAATCAGTTTTGAATGTTTCGGTCGAGTGGAACTATGTATTTAGGAGAATTGCGACGCAATTTTCGACTTGATGTGTCATAGCAAGCCGGATTGCTCGACGTAAATTTCGGCAGGTGTGTCGATACTCTAATTTTTTGAGGTATCCAAAAATCGTTTGATTGGTTTCTTTCACAATGCAGATGATAGACTGCATGAAAGATAGGCTGGAAAGGGAGATGATCACGAAGGGAGACATGGAATAAGAAAGCACGCTGCGCCAACCCCGATGAAATTGGGATTATCATCATCATTATTTTAGCCAAAAGACGTCCACTGCTGGACATAGGCCTAAAGTGGGATATCTTCAAGCAACTAATAAGTCCTGTGTGTCGTCACCAAGATCTTTCTAATCAACATGTGAATAGAATGAGTGTTAATGCTTTTTCTTTCTTTCTTTCTTTCTTTAATTATTGAAATCTTATGTTACTAAGTTCCAACTACGTGAATGTCAAATGAACAATTACCACAAGTATGCTAATTACAGCGGATGTTTTATTTTACATAATAAATATATGCATGGTATGGGTTTTACTGAATTTCACAGCATTAGCTTATAAATTGATTTAATTAACAAAGTATTTGTAGTCGCTTTGTTCTTGATCCTTCTAGACGGTTATTTTTATTTATCCAGTAAATTTTATGGAACAATTTCTGTTTTCGAAAGAGAAACATACCATGATAAAAAATAAATTTATCTGTACCACACCTACCATAGTTCACCATCCTGAATAAGATGAAGAAGTTTTGTATCACAATCCTGTGTGTATCATCCTCCCCTATGAAATCTGATTCTGATCGTATGTTGGACGATGGCACTCCTTTTCGCATTAGGCCCTCTATAGGGACAAAGCCATAGGGACAAACGGAAACAAGTCCAATTCCGCATACCGTCACATGTCGCTGTCACCCTTCCAAGCTGTCATTTGTTTTGTGCGTAAGCAAGTAGAAATAAAGGAAGAAAGAAATAAAATAAAGACTTCTTCTTACTTTTCATTCAAAATAAATTCGCATATCTCCTGGGTGGTACTGGTATTACCACATCAGTATGCTACCAAGTCCCTGGAATGTTCTTTGTATGATGATTAGCTGAATGAAGGAATGTTCGCCGGTCAAGATTAAGACGATTGACAATTAACTAATTTAAGGCTTCAATGACCTGGAATTCTTAGAATTTAAATGAAAGGGTATACTTACTAAGTAAACCTAATTTGTACCTACTAACTGTTTATGCTTTAATTAGGTACAAAACGTAGCACATCGCATATCTTGCGCCAGATAAGGTATGCATTTAAAGAAATAAAGTTAGTAGGTACAACAGGTTAGGTTAGGTTGATCTTGCAATTATTTTCATATGTTTTTTTTAATTTTTCTATACCGTAAACCGGGGCTATTTGGGTTTTGGGGGTTATTTGGTAAGGTCCAGAAATCGAACTAAAATATCGATAATTGTCGGCTGGGTTGTGGTAGAAGTTTTTTACAAACTCTAGCAACACTTTGATTGGCTGCTATTCAGAAATTCCTGATGAAAAAACCCAATTTAATATTTTGGTTTCTATGGCACCAAATAGCCCCCAAAAACTCAAAAAGCCCCGTTTTACTGTACTGAACCTTCGCCTAAGCCACCTATGGCACGCGACTAATTTAACACCCTGTATAGGAAAAAAAAAATCAGTCGATGTACATTCAGCTTCACGATGTGGGTACACCCTTGAAAGCACCTACGTTCAAATCCGGTGTACTGACCCCAGTACCCCGGGTTCGAACATACCCCATTTGGGTAGGTAGCTAAGGTACATTGGGGACCCATCCAACAGGGGTAACCAATAGATGCAGACCACCGTACATAGACACCCCCCTACAAACAAATAACTTGGTCAGGTGTACAAACGTATGTTGGTGGATCTATCGACTGTATGTGACAAATAGTTTAAAAAAAAGTTGGAAATGAATCACTGATAGTTACAAGTTACAACTCGGTCGTTATGATAACATGGGCATACGCGTCGAAGCGATCGTTGTTGCGAAACATAATAATCTGTGACGCGTACAGAAAAAAATGTTATATGAGTATACCTAAATTGTTTCACATTCCGTAGAACTGAATCAGAAGTTCAGCTACACACTTAAGGCGCTTAGACGAGCTAAATTAGCAACTCTATTTGTGGTGGTTCAAACTTCGTTTGAAATGCTGTTAGAATAAAGTTCTAATCAGCTTACACTACAAAGTGGTTGTTACTTCAGTCACTGCGGGCCGAATAGTGCGAAATGAGTATTTTCGATCGATTTAAAACTAGAACTTAACTATTTAATAATAATTAATCCATCAGTCGATGTAGTTTAGCATTTGAAATTTTATGTTATATTTTTAATTATAATTATCATTATCAATAAATGGCTAAACTGCTTTGAAAGAAAATTAAGAGGTATGTTTGAAGATTTTTTTGGTGCATTAAAGTTTGTCAAATTTAATTATGTTTTGAGTTCCATCAGTGAATGCAAAAAGGACTTCAAAATATAAAGTTTTTTTTATTTGTCGAAATTATTTACAGTTTAAGAGATACACTGCTTTTAAAAACCGCCTTTTGGACCGTTTTCAAGAAACCTCCGCCTTAACTACAGAGCAGCTTTGTTTCTGAAGAGATAATTTTCGTTGGTAGATATATTTTAGTTTAGTTTAAACGGTCCAAACTTACCAAATACTATAATATCTAAATACAAATCTGCCAGTAACAGACACTTTAATAAAGTAGAAGCCTTTAGGCCAAGAAATAACTAAGTATTGAATTGATGATTTCTAATCACAGTGATATTAAGCGCATTACAACAAATTGTCACTCTAAAAATGCTTAAAATCTTTTTCTCAATCGTTGACGATACAAACGTAGTGTCATTAAAAGAAAAATGTTTAGAAAATGAAGACATTCTGAGACAGTGAAAAGGTCACGATTTCACAAAGGTTTCACAAACCCTTTGGGAAAGCTAGCACAATCGCTAGAAGGTAATTGCTTTCTTTTTATGGCAATTGTTAATGTTTAATAGCAAATGATTGTGACAGTCTACCTCTATAGCCTTTGTGAAAATTAAAAGAATGTTTAACTATAATAAAGCACAGTGGTCGTTATGATTATGCCATTGATGGATTTTATGTGTTATATGTAGTTGTGCGGTTCTTATTATGACATTCACTCTAGAGTTCTTTTCTATGGTCATTTCCATTTTGATTTCCTATTTGCTTGTTTCTAATTTTAAACAATTTCATTTGTCGCTCAATTCTCACTCGCACATAAATTACACAGATGACATCAATGACCGACAGCTGTCAAAGATTCTACCATAGAGTATATAATCACTACGTTTAGATTCTACCTCTACAACATGGTGTTCAGAGAAAGATACTTTCGCCAGTTCGAAATTCGAATACGAGTGCCTGAATGCATGGAAACATTGAGTAACGTAAACATGGATCTAAATAGTGCAAGGAGGTCGTGCATTTGTGCTATTGTTAGAGTTATCGATCACAAACGAGGCAGTTATCAAACGTATAAGAATAAATGAACAATAATGCGAAGGGATAATGAACTGCAAAACAGTGGGGCCTTTTGATCAAACTGGAATGCCTGTCAGGAGGAGAGTGGAACCAGTGAATGATCACGTTAATGATGAACTGCTGGTAAAATAAAATTATAATTACGATTTTACAGTAACTTTTTTTCATTACTGCCACGTTGGTCCAGTGGTGGTAAGCGCGACTGCTGAGCATGGTCCTGGGTCCAATTCTCGGGTCGGGCAAAGTGTTATTGGTTATTTGTTATCAGGAATTTCTCAGTACCTGCCACAGATTGCTCTGCCACTTGTGCCCGGATGATGGCACATGGGATTACATGGGACTTTAACATAACTGGCGAAATGTGGGTGTACTAATGGGCACTCCTTTGACTAACTCTAAGGCGAACTCTCTTTCACCCACTGAAGATGCGTCCCGCCGCGGTGCGCGGAGCGACGTGAAAAAGATTCCCGCGCATTTCCGCGTCGACAGTGTGTTGTGCTGGGCGTGATTTCTTTAAAAATTGAGATACTTGCATCCAATGGTAAAATCTGTCATCCCGCGCTACGCGACGGGACGCCCGGAACATAAAGGGCGAGGAAGGAACATGGATGGGTTTTAGTCAGTAAGAGTCTGACACTCCCTCCCGCTCCGCCCAGAGTGGGAGAAGTCATTTGATGATTTCCCATCCCAAAAAAAAGGGTATTACAGGCTCTATGTTGTGTTTTGTTATTTTATTTCCATTATTAATCATCATCATTCACAGTCTGACTTCACCTACTGCTGGGTAATAGGTATAGACCTCTCTTAGCTCGTGCCAAGCTCCATGTTCTTGTGCCAGCCTTGTCCAGAATATTCCAGCGATGCGATGGCACCGTTTGTCTATGTCGGCGCTGGACGGCCCTATGCGTGATTTCATTATTATTAGTATCATGCAATATTAATGTTTATAATAGCGTGTTATTAGGAGCTAAAAGCTTGTAAAGTTTGCTGCCATAACTATAGAAGATATCATTATCTAGTATTTTGCGTGTTGGAAACTGGAAAGTCACTTCAAATATTTATTTTTTATAAGTAATATTCTTGATATATATGTCACCGTAAAATTGTCAAACACGTTATATTACAATATAACGTGTTTTTTCTCGCGATATTGTAATGTGTCGAATTATTGTCAACTGAACATACGGAAGTATCTCTGCCCCCATAATCGGGACTTGGGGCACCCCCCCGTTAGGTTAGTTAGGTTCCTTTAAACCCTGCACTCGGAAATAGACTATGCTTTTTAGGGGGAATATAAAGTGTTTTAAGGTTATGTTATATTAATCGGTATTTCTCAGGAATGGTGCATTATCTTTTCATGAGAGTTGTGCCACTGGGCAAGGGGGACCCCTCCTTCCCCCCACACCGCGTAAGTTGACTACCATCGCATGCATTTCACGAAAAATAATGCGTTTTGTTGTAAGCAGTATGTTCATTTGACAATAATTCGAGACATTACAATATCGCGAGAAAAAACACGTTATATTGTAATATAACGTGTTTGACAATTTTACGGTGACATAATATATAACAGGTTTTTGTAATCTTAAATACTAAGTCAATACGAAATTTCACACAAACCGTTAATTTTTAAAACCTAAGTCCACGGATATAGGTACTTACATTTTATTTTTGCTTTGGAGAAGCACGCATTTTTATTTATGTATTGGCAATAATTTCATTGTTCAAAATTATGTGAATAAGGCAAAAAAACTGTTGTAGTCAAGAATATGTAAAGAAGCAGTTTTACTTCTGCGGCTGAAAGAGACGAAAGAAGGAAATTAATTCTTATTTACATCGCACATTAAAACCAAAATGTGTAGGTGTGTATTACCTTTCCGTTACTAGGTTAATGCACTTATGAAGTCGGCCTTCTAAAATAAACAGATGTATTACAACATTTTACTAAACCTATTATGTTATAGGTACGGGTTTCAACTTCATAACTAAGTAAGGGTCACTAAAATTATTGCGTTTGGTCTATTTTTAGGGAATCGTTATCGTACAGTTTTCGCAATCTTTAATAAAAATGTTCTATTGTCTTAAGATGATATTAAATTAAAAGCATCATGCCATCAATATAAGTTTTATATTTCGTCGTCATTACGATGCCTAGCAGATAAACTGAATGAGGAAAATCATATGAAATATAAATCTTATTTTACGAAGTTATTAAAAGTCAAAATTAAAAAGATAGTGACGAACTGTTGAATACCTAATATAATTGGTACCTAAAATCACGCACAAGGTGGAATCCTGCAGTTTTGCTTACGAAAGTTAACATGATAAATTGTTATTCGGATGCGCTTCTGTTAGAAGGTGCAAAGTGCAAAAAAAAAAAAAAAATAGCGGACAAGTATTGATTATGATTGACGCGACAAGCAAAGCATAGTGAAATATTTCTTTAATTTTCTGTTAGCAACGTAAGTTGGCCACAGATACACGAATAAGTTTCTTTTAGCCCCTTCGTACACAAGGCTACAAAAATCTTCGTCATTGAAGTTCGTACACGAGTCGCGTCGCCGACATTATGGATTTGTATGGCGGCAGTCGCTTGGAGACTAAAATCGTCGAGTATCGGAGATTTTTGTATTTTTTTTCAATACATAGGTTTCACGAATCGGAAATTAAGTGGTTGCCACACAATATAAATAGCACGGAACTCTTAGTGCAGTAAACCTTTTGTCTTTTATTTCAAGATCAAGTTTCCGTTTGATCTTGAATACAGCAAATATAGGGAAAATTATGTCAAACATAAAATGTAAGTACAGGAAATTGCATTGACCATCAGCCAGTGTGTCATCCAGTAACACAAATCGTTCAAGTTCAAGCCGAGCGTATCGTAAATTGTGACGGCTTTGAGTACCTACGTTTTGTTTTTTTTTCCGAAGGAATATGTTATGAGATCATTGCCCGGAAAGGTCCAAGGGATTCGTAACTACAGTGTTATTTCCGTTGACAAGGAAGTTTCAATTTAAAATGATTATTCTCGTTATGATTATGAGCTAAGTCTATTTTTAAAGATGTGAGGGATTCAACTAGTTAATTATATCTTTCAGATTGTTTTAACTATGCTGAATACAGGTGAATTTTATAAGTTTAAAAAAAAAACAAAAAAGTCAAACAAAAATCAATATTCCTAACGAATTGATTTTCGATTTTGAAAAACAGAACATACTGTCTCGTTATACCATTCGATGTTTTGGAAAGTAATATGACATACGGCAAACTTTGTGACCAAATGGCACAATTAAAGCTTTAGATTATTCATGGAATATCCACCTCAAAGTAAAGTACCTATTAATTTGTTGTAGTTATTTCTGTGGATGGAAAATAAAAGCTGCAATATTTCGTATTCCTTTTAGCCGAATATCATTGAATGTGTGCCCAACTTAAATAACATCTTTATTTGACATTACCTTGGGCAATTTCTATAATTGCGATTTGTAAGAAGATATAGTTTATACCAACACGCATAAGATCAAAAGAGAATCCATAGTCTTGTGAGAAATATTTTACGCTCGTAATTTTATTAATGTCAAAAGAAACTATATTTAATCAAAAATATCTTACGCACTTACAAGAAACAGCGTCACAGATCAGCACAGCTTCAGACAAGTAAAGTGCTCGCAAAATAATGACTTCCTCAAAACTACATTCGTTAGCTGCTTGACACTCATTCTTTTAAGTTTTTTTCTTTTATTTACTCTTTTGCGGCAAGGAAGCTCATCACTCAGCTTTATGTCTGAGATATGGCGTTTCCGGAGACAATTTATTATCTACCGAGTGGTAGAGCAAGAAGTGTAGTTTTAATTACTTCATAAATTATTGGGGTGCGTGCCATTTGATATAATAACGGAAAGTGTAACGTTCACGTGACCTAATTTCATTTCATGCACTTTTTGTTTAGTATAACGATGAAATGACACAATTAATTATTGATATATATTTTTTTTTTTTTGTGTTAGCCTGTACTGTCCCACTGCTGGGCAAAGGCCTCCCCCAATTCCTTCCATGTGCTTTTTTCCTGTGCCGCCTCGGACCAACCCTCGTGATGCGCATCCAAATCGTCTCGCCACCTTTTCCTTGATATAATTTAAGTTTATCTAATTTTATATGGCTTAATTAACATTTCCAATAACGCACATTTAAACAAATATTAATTTAGTATAATAATTATTTAGTTAATATAATATTCAAAATCTATAATAACGTTAATTATAATGTTGAAACGTCTACTTTTTTGAATATAACGTATACTAAATGATAATATAACGTTATACTAAATGATAATAGAGTAAAATAAGTTTAAATTAAGTACATGTACCATTAGATAACATGAAATTAGGGTATTTGTTTTTATAGCATATGAAAATTATATGATGTGAACGTTATTTCAAGTGAAAATATACTATCTGTTATTATAGCATAATATTATATTACACACCCAAATTATTGATCCGTTTTAGTCGATGTTGTATTGCTGTATTGCTAAACCATCTCAAGTAAAACGACCAGTTGTTTACATTAGTTCAGGATCCTAACAGCCTTAGCCCAGCTGTAGGGCGACGCAGGCTTACAGTTACAAATATGTATGTACTTGTTCCTAAAAATCACAAAATATGTAGGTACTCATCAACGTTAGAAATTCTACTTACCACTTAAGAAACAGTGTTTTTATTTAAATTTTTTATACTTTAAAATTAATAAACTTTTGTTTTGTCCCCAGGTAATAAAACTTCCTTACTTCGTGTGGATACCTTATTCAACTGAAACTACTCGTAGAAGAAACATCTCATCAGTATTACTTCGGATATGTTACGCACAGCACTATTCAACAGAATTGATGTCTATCTTTTTCTATGGTTTAAAGCGTTTATGAGTGTGATAATTGTGACATAATAATTAATGTGTTAAACAGTAAGTATCTGATTGGAATAATTTTTCAGGAATTCATAATAATAATAAATATTGCTGGACATTACACACAGCATCATCTAGTGCCACACTAAGCACGGCTTGTGTCGTGGATACGAGATAGTTGATATACTACATATTATATATACTTTTTGTTTGTAAACACATGCTTATTATACATATAAACATCCATGACTCGGAAACTAATGTCCGTGCTCATCACACAAACATTTGCTACTACCGGGATTCGAACACAGGACCCTAAGAACGCAAGGCAGCCTCACTACCGCTACCCCATTTGGGTCGTCACAATAAACACAAAATATGACAAAAATCTACCTTTCTTTCCTTAACAAAATGTGAAACGGATCTGTTTATTATGAAATGGTGACAAATAACAATGATTTGCGAAACATCTTTCAAAATTACCACCAAACATAAGGTTATCGGGACAGAATTACTGCATAGAGTAGTTAGCAATACATTATGACTGGCCTGTAATAAACCTCTTGACTGATTGCAGTTAACTTTAAAGATTGACATTTAAATTTGTTAACGCAAACGCAGCTTCCGTAATAGCACGTGAAAGGAATGCATTTGTACGAGTACACTGTACATCAACCACAACCAACTTATCTGTGCAGGCGGGAAAAGACAGAACTAAAATAAATGTACTTAGTTTGACAGTATATCGATGTGGTTCTGCGCCCTCCCCGACCCTTGCTTGAGCCAGCCCGCGAAGTAGTAATAAATCAGTCCCTAATTAATGACAACCAGATGCAGCCTGTCCCTTTGCTGCCCCCAGCGACGCCCTAAGCCGAGGTTCGTACCCCACAGGGGGTGCCCTTAGTGCGTGGTCGCTTAGTTTATAGTCATTGTTGCCCTGGCTGGAGGCCTTAAATGCAAGGCATCCACAGGACTTGCCCGGTTAAGCAGAAGCCAGTCTGCCTAGACTGAACTGCGAGATGCTCTTCCCAAAAAAAAGAAAGATGTAGTTCTGCTTGACAAGCAGCTTCACCTTGAACTGCGTACTTAAAGTGGTAATAATAAAATAAAAATGTGAGGTCGTGTATTGCGTTTTGTAACTCGTTGCTTGATTAACTTTTTGCTTTTATTTGTATTAGTAACAAAATTGAATTGGGTCGTAATAATCGTCCAATTTTTTGAGCGTTTAGTTCAGCTTTGACATTCACACTCACCTTCAAATTCTATTAAAATTAATTATAACTCAAAATTGATTGATGTATTCAAAATCAGAAATAAATTGTAAAATCTATACTAATATTTTTATACTATCTATATTTGTTTGTTTGTTTGTTTGGTTGAACGCGCTAATCTCAGGAATACAGAATTATTAAAAACACTCAGGAAGTACTGGTTCGAATTGAAAAATTATTTTTGTTGGATAGTCCATTTATCGAGGAAGGCTTTAGGCTATATAACATCACGCTACAATTATAAGGAGCGGAGCAGTCATGAAAAATGTTGCAAAAAAGGGGATTTATTTTCCTTTCGTTTTTCTCTCTTATGTGACGCAGACGAAGTTGCGCGGGTCAGCTAGTTGTTATATATGTTGGAGAAGCAGCATCCTCCTCAACATCATCAGTGTTCACGGAGTGGGCGTCATTTGGGTGAAATGCGAGCACCAATCCTTGGTCTGTCACCGCATATGAAACCCATCCAAACCGTAAAGATGGCGCGCGACCCTACTCTGGATATTTTATCCTCTGCTCTAATTAGACATGATACAATGCAATGACTTTTAAAGAAATTAGTTAGATTTTACACAATATTAAAATGTGATAAATCAAATCACATTAAGTTAGGATTTAACAAGTTATTCTAAATTAACAATCAATCTTATAAATTGCTCGTATGCAACGAACTATCAACATTTCGTTAACTTCCTTTTCCTCCGACATATAACTTTTTCTTTGTCTTTGAAGCATCTGAACTACACGTATACGGTATCTGGTTTAGCTCGTTCCATCATATTACCTCTGTCTTCAGGACAATATTGAAGTCGACGAAGAGTAGGCCCATGTAATATAAAAAAAACAACTTTTAGACCCGACTTGAGAAGGCGTTTCGTGTCGTCTGGTTCAAGTCTAACTAAAAGTAACGTAATACCCGCACTAATTCAGCAAATACAAGACACGTTCAAACTTCACCATAAACTCAGAAACTAGAGCCACAACATAAGTTACTTTGACATTGCCTTTGTAGATACGAGATTCGCGTTCGAAATACAAGATATCTTTACGAAACCCGTTCTTGGTGTTGTAAGAAGAAAGTCATATAAAAAAATGATCTTGGTATGACAAAAATAATAATTATTGGCTTATGTGTTTGCTTCATAATGTTCTATTTTCAAAATTGAGCCATGATCATGAGCCAGGCAGGCTTGGCTGCAGGATTAACATATGTCAGAAATACCCATAGGAAAATCCTATGAGCATTCTGAAGAGATGTAACGTCCTCAGGTTCTTTAGCATGCCTAAGGATTTATGTACAAGCGTTATCAGCCAGTAATTTCCCACTGCTGGGATATATACCTCCTCTCTTTAGCTCGCTGAGTGTGGGAGTGGCCTTTAATTCACCACAAATGCTCGGTGTAGGTAGACTGATATCACATGTCATTGATTTTTTGGTTCTAGGATAATTATGTTGCTTTCCATATGTTGTTTTTTTGGACTGGATCGACGACAATAAAACTCGTAGAATAAAAATATCTAAATTTTGCACTCAATTTTACTTTCAACCGATTTTTACAATTCAAACTATACCAACTGATTTATTGTAAAGAACAGACAATAATCACAATAAAAGTAGGTCGTAAGTGCAACTTGCGTGTTGAACTGTTGATATATCCTCGAGACATTACTTTCACTACTACGATGGTTCCGCGAATTTTTGTAACGCGTACCACGAATTTAAAGACTTGGTCCATCGACCATCTTACTTGTTTGTTCAAACAACGCTAAATGTCGGTCAACACACCAAAAAACAGTGATCAAGAAAGACGTGTTCAACAAGTTGTTCAATTTAAAACAATTGGTGCAATTTAAACTTGTTTTAAATTAACCCCGCTGTAAATAGATAATCAAGAAATGTTTCTTTGCTGTTGTTTTTAAACTGGAAAAGCTACTTTAAATTTTATTTGACATTTATGTAGCGAAGACGTGCACAAGATTGGTTTAAGAAGTTTTCTTATTGCCCCGTATATCGTAATCTCACTTCAACATAAAGGTTTTTATTTGAGAACTATTATTGTTATTGTAGAAGCGTAACTTACGTGTTGCTGAAAGTAAACAAACAGATTATATGTTTTTAAGTCAGTGTTATACACCCTACAAAACAAAAAAGCATGAAATAACATGGTGTTTATTCTCAAGCAATTTGATCTCAAGCCTTATCAAGATTATTTTTAAATGCATCTCATACAATGTTGCCCTAAACTTCACTATTGTATAATACATTAGTTTGAACCAAACAGACCAGTTCCGACCATCAACAAATAGGACAACGGACAAAATTACATAGCATTTATGTAAAATATACCATTACATAATTGAAAAAATCTTGCAAAAAAGCCTTTATGAATAAACGAGTTTAAAGAAAAATTGTGTGTCGTAATTTGTCTAGTTAATCATGGCGTATAGTTACGTAATGTAAATAAAATGCTTGCGAATTATGCGTGTGCGCACACGCAATGAGCATTGAAGTACGAAAGCATTTACTGAAATGTGTTTTTTATTGCGAATTTTACTACATTGTCGAGGTTTAATGTTAAGCTACTTATTTTGTAATACAATAGAACTAACTATTTCGGTTGTGTTTGAACAGATTTAAGAGAATACTAGCAATTCGATATCTGAGAGGAATGATATGAAAGAGAAAGGAGTGACGTCTGACAGGGCAGAGTGGAAGAAGAATACGTGTTGCACCAGGAATATAACGATGACTAGCAATTCGATTGAGTAGATTTAAATTGATGGATTCTGTGGAAGGAGAATGTGTTGTATTTTTTTCTTTTATTTTTTATTTTAATATTAATTTTTTTCTTCTTTCTGGTTAGCACAACGTCAAACAAAAATCAATTATGTAGGTTTTCATATAAATTTGTGTGCCAGATGTAAGTCACAATTGGCTGTATTTATGTACCAATAGATTGGTATAATATAAATACAGTTAATATAGACACAAACAAAGAAAGACTCTTACTGTATTTTCTTTCTCATTGATGTTCAATGCATGCCGTGGCAGCCTTTAATTAAGGCTACACTATAAACTGTTAGATTCAACATGTGTTCTTAAATATGTATTTTTGGTGTACGCTTTGTTGGTTGTCCTTAAATAAATAAATAAATAAAGGTAAATTGCAAGTGAGTCATTCAGAAACATTGAGATAATAGACTGTTATAGATATTTTTGAAAGTAAACACATATGGTAGTTAAAGTTTTGGCAAGAAAAAGATGGAAAACTGTGGATGGCTGTTATGAAAGTAGAGGAAGAATAAAGAAACGACGGATGGACTGTGTGAAGAATGATAAGTATTACGGCTAAACAGGAACTGAATGCTGTGATGCCGAGTATTAGAGAAAGAGGCATGAAAATTGGAACAGGAGAATGATGATGATAATGATGATCATAGAAATCTGAGTATGAGATACTATTAAAAGAAACTCATTGTGCTAAAAATAATCTGAACCATTTCATACAAAGACATGAAAAGTGAGAAATCGTGCCAAACGTGATCATTGTGATGCGAATAAAATGCAAAGTCTCAAACTATATCGTTTGCAACAATTTTTAACTTGGTATTGTCGCTGAAGAACTTCTTGATGAGGAGATGATTGCGCAGGTGGAACTTAAAATACTATTTTTGTGAGGATGGATCTTTGTAACATAGATATAGTTTGTAACCCAGGATAACGCATAAGTTAGTTTTCTCCCGTTGTTCGTTAGTCCGTGATTCTGTAGAAATACACTTGCCTAGGTTTTTTTAACTACAGATGTATAGACACTGACCCATCCCAATAAACCAGCAAACCACATTCCTTAAATAATCCGTAACGAATTGATCAACGACCATAAACTAAGCAATGTTAAAAAAAAAACAACAACGTAACTCAAATTACGATGTGGTGATTTTTTTTTATCCCCAATTCGTAGACCCACTAATCCAATGTCAGATAAAATGGCTTCTAAATATCTACACCTCCAATTAACTCTTGATCACATCAACCGTTTATTTATGACGTGTGAACACACATAGATACAAAAAACGGTCCATAACGGTGCCTTGATCGATTTATTCGCAAACATGCGTTTAAACGTCGTTTAAGAATCGCGAACTGGCAGGAGATTAGAATTGCTTGTTTTTTTTTTAAATAGCTATAAATACTTTTCAACGGAACCTCATCAATCATAGTTGATGCGCCAACAGCTGAAAGTAGTACTAACTGTATTGTTTGATGCACTTTTCTATGTCTAAAGCTGGTTTATACTCGTAATTAGGAATAGATAATTAAAATTGTCTGATATATTTCTTTAGCTGTCGCTTTATTTTGGTCATGATTTTGTGTACTTATACGACTAAACAGTGTGTTTATTCCGTGGTTTATTGCTTTTAGTTATTCCCTGATTTTGAAATGATGCCATGATGGTAGGAAAACTAGTTTCGATATTATTATTCAAAATATAAAAGACACAATAAATTGATTACTATTTCTAGTTCGTGAATTGTTATAAACGTGAAAAAAATTACAGTCTTTACAGGACTTACACTGTAAATTGTTGTGTGAAAGTCTGCCAGTCTTACCCAGGAGTATCGTATTAGCCAGTAAGTGGGTTGTCAAGGGCAAACAGCCAGTAGCTTCATGTAAAATACTAGCATTCAGCTGCATATTCGGTTGGACTGGAAGCATACCCCAAAACAGTTGGGGAAAACCTAGACAGATGATGTACAAAAGTGACAAAAACGCTCCAGATGACCACACACATTCAAAGTACCTACCTGAACATGTACGGTCGAACAAGCTAATTGGTTTACAGTTTAACCCACAAATTACATTGTAAAGTGTAAACCAAATAGCTTGGTCAACCGTACTTAGGTTAGGGTATCATAATGTTTAGCAGTGCATGCATGCATAACGCTGCATGCACACAGCTACTGGGACTACAAACAGCGGTGGAGCTGTCATGTTTGTCATTTACATTGTTTACATTCTCAGTGACTTGTAGATTACTTGTAGAAATGGAGTCGTACTTTCCTTACTATGCACGATCATGCTGTCATGACATAAGTTTGTGCGCACGGAGTATGAGATATCACGTTTGCTCTGACATAATGTTGCCATACGCCGGTAATATTAATTGTATTACGGCACACTGCTTTATTATGTAAAAAGTACAGTGTAGGTCTATTTTAATTATGTAATGTGCAATTTAACCTGTATATCAGATACTTGGTGATTTTATCTGTGCATGTTTGATGTATCTTCATTTAATGCATTTTTGTAGAATATGGTAGGTAACGTTTTTGATGTAAAAATTAATTGCTAAGAAGGTAAAACCTTAAAATACAGTCAGGAACAGAAAGTACTGTTTGAAAACCACTTGGGAACGATAGCTAGATGCTAACTGTGTCTGACGACCCGAGTGGCGCAAGGGTAGTGAGGCTGCCCTACGTTCTTAGGAATCATTTTGAGATGATCATGGACATTTGCTTACGTGTCATGGATGTTTATATGTATAATAAGTATGTATTTACAAACAAAAAAGTATCTATGCAGTATATCAACTATCTGGTGCTTAGTGTGGCACTAGATGGCGCTGTGTGTAACGTCCAGCGAAACTAATTATTTATTAAATTACTATTCATCTACACCTATTGAAAAAAAAAACAAAAAATAGGACACAGCTAATTTCATGCTGCACGTTTAAAAATATAAACTTTAAATTCAAATCAAGTAAGGGAATTTAGAACTAATACACGTATCTCCCAACGATTTTAATAAACATGATTATCTCGTTACAATGTTGGTCGTATAATATTATGGTGTTCAATCAAATTAAATCAACTCGCATGTCTGACCTACCCCATTGCTCAATGTAAACTAAGCACGATCTCTTATTTCAATTGCTAATACCATACTTAGTGATGGCATTGTGGCCCTACCACTTGTCGAGATAAAATATTAAGCTTTTTCCTTTGGCGCTGATTTGACAGGCTATGTTTTTATTCTGCGGTGGTTTTTGTGTATTTTATGTATATTTTATAGTGTAGAAATTCTTGATCATTCCAGTTTTTGCGATATTTTATTGCTGCCAAACTAGATTTAGAATGGTTAGAAACCGTAAACCAGTAATTTATTGCGGTAAAAATATTTATTTTTAGGAATCCTACTTTTGATTTTGCGAGTAAATTTATGACCGTAAAATAGGAACTGTTTATTTTGCTGCTTAAGTAAACACGGCGACTCATTTAGCTATACATTTCCAGTAAAACATGGCCTCACTTTGCATAGATTTCCCTAACAGTGAGAGATCCGCATAAACAGTTTTGTAGTTTATAGTGTTTGTTTGTTTGTTTGTTTATGTTTTATATAGTTTGAATGGTCACCGTACGTACTCGTATGTACCTTGTGTGCATATGTAGGTACCTATATCTCTACTACGTATTTTTGGAAATAAACGAGGAATACCGAAGCTTATACTTTTTTGGGAGTACTGAATAATGTTAAAGTGACTTCTTGTCGACAACCGCTAGTACTCCAAGCATTTTAGTTTTGGTGTCAACATAGTATGTAAGGCTATGCGCAGGAGTGCAACTTAACGAGAATGGTAATTGGGCTAACGGTGCTTTAGTGTTTTGATTGAATACGTAATTATACTGTATTATTATTACGAATGAAATAACTGGGAATTCGTCGTAATAATTTTGAATAATTACGTTATGCGTAAATATTGGTCTACTTTTGGTCCTACTTCTTGTTTTCAATTTTGCTAAATGGCTTGCAAATAATGCCTTGAGTGGTTTAGGTTCATTATTTTCCATTTCAGACAATGCAAAATCCTCATAATAAAGCTTGCGTAACTGACTTGTCTCATTATCAGTCGGATTTGGTAGTAATTTCACGTGTTTTACTTTTGTCGAAATTCTTCTTATCTATCATTGGATGCCAGTTGCATTCCTCCAGCAACGATGAACTGCCAAGATTTCATGTTATTATAGTGTAAATGTGGCTGTATGCAGCACACGCTGTTAGTCCCTGTTATAGCCAAACGTGCAACATTTTAGTACCGTTTGTGCTACTCCTGCTAAATAAAACGATATGCAGCATTTTAGTGTTTTGGATGGAACATCGTGTTGAATACGTCGTAGTTCCTACTTGTAATTTTGTAAATTATTAGGAATACAGTTAAAAAAAAAACGAATATTATTTTGAAAGCTTGTGTAGAAGTCAATTTTCAACACAGACAAGTTTCCTGTTTAAAAGCAGCTCTATTTTAAAATAAATAACTTAGAAGTACAACAAATACACAGTTTGGAAAGTGCAGACTTACATTCAATATAATTATGTATTTATCTAAATAATATTTGCCTGTGAACTTTGCCGCCTCACTAAACATGGCATAAAGTATTTGCTAAGATTTTCTGTTTAAGAATTTACGTCGTTTATGGTTCCGAGAAGTACCTGTATTAGCCTGGTACCCGGCATTTAATACTTGCGAGTATGCGAGTATACTTTGTACTTTTATATCTCGGAGCAAACTTCCGCATTAACTATCATAATGAAGATAAAGATGACTGATTGTTCGTTGCTCTTGAACTAGAAAAAATATTACATATTGTAAACAGATTACTAGGCAACTCATAGGAGACCATCAGAAACCACGGAATAGAGTGAATGTTTCTGTAATCATTTTTAATCCGAGGTATGGTAAAAGCTATCAAATAGAAAAACCTCTTAACGGAGCCAAAAGGCACTTACTTGTTCTCCCGGTCATTACGATCATTTTTTTTGTTCCACATCATACCTTCTAGTTACGGAGAAGTTGGGGGTCAGGGGGTCAATGTTCGTTGCGGGCCTGTTCGAAAGAGATACCGCGGCCCCGGAACATAAAGGGCGAGGAAGGAACATGGATAGGTTTTAGTCTGTAAGAGTCCGACACTCTCCGCCTCCCTCCCGCTCCGCCCAGACTGGGAAAAGTCATTTGATGATTTCCCATCCTAAAAAAAGAAGGGTCAATGTTCCATTTTTTTTTTAATAAGTTGTTATATGGTTTTAAAAGTAAACTATTACTTTAAACACCTCTATAAACCCCATACTATTTATTCTATCCACCAGCACACTGTTTTGAGGGCGGTACATAGAGTTTTACCGTAAAATATGATTTTTCAACCCAAAAATAAGTAGTTTCCCAGCAATAATTTTTGTGTAAAGTTAGTATGATGTACAGAATGCTTGGTTGACGGTATCGAACTGAGTCTGTTTACATCCTGACCCCGTATTCACAAACGGTCGACTCGTTTCCGATTCGACAACTCGTATTTCTGTCTTCTTCTGGCATTACGAAAACGAGCGAGATAGACACACGACTTGCCGAATCGGAAGCGAGTCGAATGGTTGTGAATAAGGGGCCTTTATAGCCTTCTTACTAATTTCAAAAAGGGTAACCAACAGGACCCTATTCCTAAGCCTCCGCTGTCCGTACGTTTGTCTCTCAGTGGGCTGTATCTTATGATCTGTAATAGGTAAACAGTTGAACTTTACACAGAATGTGTATTTCTGCAGGGCCTGATTAACCCTTAGGCTAATTAGGCTGCAGCCTAGGACGCAAAAATAAGCGCTGTAATCAAGTCTACGCATGCATGCCCGGGCTGGCCATACGGGCAAATCGGGCAAATGCCCGATGCGCCGGATGCTTGAGTGGCCAGTGTGGCCGATTGGCGGTCGACTTACTTTTGCTATTTAAAAAAAACCTCGCAATACCTACTTACGATTAAAATAACGTCGTCTACCGCCAATCCGAGGACCTAATTCAAACTACTTGCAACGGAGCCTCGCCGGGGCTCCGTCGACTGCGCTTTATAAAGTGTTTTAAGGTTATAATAATCGGTATTTCTCAGGAATTGTACACTTTTCATGAGAGTGGTACCATTGGGCAAGGGGGACCCCTCGTCCTTCCCTCCACACCGCGTGAGTTGACAACCATCGCATGCATTTCACGAAAAATAATGCATTTTATTGTAAGCAGTATGTTCGTTTGACAATAATTCGAGAGTTTACAATATCGCTAGAAAGTTTACAATATAACGTGTTTGACAATTTTAAGGTGACGTATACAAAAATAGAAATTATTTTTTGCCGCTATAACCACAAATTACCACGATGGTACGGATATTTTTTCACTTTCTTACAGCTTTATATTTTAAAGCGCTGAATAACCTATGACAATTACGTGGCGAGGCGTGTCGCTAAAACTACTGGTCAAATAACATATTGCGCAAAACGCATATAGTCTTAGCTACGAGTTTTGTCATATGCATTGTTCTAAAGGAGTTGTGCTGCCCAGACTGGTCTAACTAAACAAGTTAATGCACTAGCAGACTAGTCTCGTTTGACCTACTTACTTTTGTTAGGAAACATCATGTAAACACATACAAGAAAAAATACTTATTTCTAATTATGTTACTTAAAAGTGACAAAATGCATGGTTTCCGGTGCCATTCACTTTACATAATTGTGTAGTAGTTACAATAAATGGGTACAACAGCATTGTGCATTCTTAAAAGTCTATTTCCAGTTACTGCTCGCTTTATTGTAAGAGCAACTTTGCTATGGGTCAGTTTTTGGGTAGGTTTTACATTTCTTTTGAAGTTTCAATGAATCTAAAGGTTATGCTAATGATTAAATCCGAAAATCATGAATCCATGACGCATCATCAACAGCCTCCAGCAGTATACTGCTGGACATATGCCTCTCCAATAGCACGTCAATCAAATGCTCCATTCTCCCACACTATCATTTAGCTGCTACCAGCCACCCTCATAGAAATTGTCGCTCAACTAAGCCTGAGAAAAAACCCATTAAATGAAGCTACAGAATGTATTAATTGTCCAAGAATGTAATTACTTAAGAAATAAATACTTGTAATAACCCAGTGCTCAGTGCAGCAATAAATACAAGAGTAATTTACGTAAAGTAAGCTCTTTAGATTTCTTAAGAAAAAATGTTATGCACAAAAGCAATGAGGAATAGAGATTGTAAACATAATATTGTGCAAGCGGAATTTAAAGCATCACTTAGGCAGCTGTTTTTTTCAACATGGCGTCTGCCGTCAATAGGACTAAAAAAGATTTAAGATTAATGTTTTTTTTTTTATTGAATTCACTAAACTGATGTACAATCGCAATAGCAATAAAACAGCTATAACACAATATTTCTGATTGACATCTACTAGAAGTGAATCTAGCATGCATAAAAAAACAATCAAATAAAACCTACAAATTGTGAATTTTTCCAACAGTTATGAAGTTTCGGGAAAGAAAAATTAAGGATGTACAAATAAAAAAATAAAAAAAAACAAACAGTTTTGGTGGAAACTTATAACTTTTGCCGATGAGAAAACATTCTTAATAAGATAAGCCGCAAATAACTATGTGAACTAACAAATCTTGCGGGTCAGCAGTGCAAGTAGGTACGTAGGATTCGATAGGACTCGATTCAATCAATTTGTCAGTTATTCTCGATAAAATAAATTTTTAAGGAGTCAAAAACTAAATAAACTAAATTTGACAGTTATGTCAAATTTATCTAATCGAGTCCTATCAAATCCTACGTACTTGCACTGCAGCTTAGACAAAAGTCAACAAACATCACACAACTATTATGGTATTTTGACAAACACATTTGGCTGAAAAAGAAACTCACTAATGGCAGTTTTCACTAACGGCGCTTTCCAAATTAGTATAATGGACACTCCCTTGCCTTGTTAGCTAGTACTATCGCTTGTTAAATACCACCTGTCTCTATTTAATTATTCTACTTTGAACAATAAACGTTATTAAGTAACTAAGCTACAGGGAAATTTTCCAAAATGCTGCTACATTTTATTATACGATGGTTATTACTAATACTAAGCCCAGTCAATCTAAGTTCTTCAATTTTACGACAGCATAAAATGAGTCACAAATTTGTAAACTTTACTTGGCACTTACTTTGTCTAAGCGATATTATTGTTGCTAAGACACACATCATAATAATTAGCCTATTTATGTTCCCACTGCTGGGACACAGGCTTCCATTCTATGAGAGGGAATGGGCTATAATCCACCATGCTGGCCCAGTGCGGGTTGGTAGATGTCACATTTCTTCGAATTTTCGGTTCTAGGACATGCCGGTTTCACGATGTTTTGGGAGAAGTGGTGATGAAATAAATTGCACAAAGTAATGCGCCTGTCTGAATTCGAAGCCACGACTTACTATTCGTAAGTCGGGTTGGGGCCACCACCGCTGTTACACAGCTGTTAATGCAAGAAAGAGACGGTAATAATAGAACTCGGCTCAACTTTGTGTCTAAGAAGTCTGACTTTTAGGTTTTTAGGTTTGGAAATAGTCTAGAAAAGAGTTAACTGCTGAGATGACGATGGCTAGAAAGGACGTGGTGACTGTTGAAGTATGACAGAAGAGCAGAAGAACAATAAATGAGCTTTGAAAATGCAAAATGGCGGATAGACAGCCCTACCCACAAGCTTGTCTATGTATCAAACTTGTATGCACCAAGTCTGTGCTAATTACTAGCCTGATTTCTCCTTCGTGACAGATAACTTGTGACATTTTTTCTATTAGATAGTCGTAAACTGGTTTGTTGGCAGCGTAATTAGTCAATCTTGAGCGGATTGTAGAGAATAGAACTGCTAAACCATGTTACAACGACTGAGAGGAGGGTTACAAGGAGTTTTATAATTCTTGAGATAACGATCTGTGTGTAAATAAAACTGTAACCTATTTTGTGATTTTTCTTACAAAACATAACCTAACGCCTGAAATCCCCGAAGGGGTGGAACATAGCAGTGTAACAACCTACATTCTGGCAGTCTTGTTTAAGTCACATGTAATAAGGAACGAGCTTATTGTCATCAAGCGGACACAAGTCCTGCTGGGTTACCACAACCTCCGTGTCTATTACTGAGAAATTTCTGATGGAAAACTCCATTAACAATTTGCCCAAACCAGAAATCGAATTTAGAACTTCGTGCTCATTAGTTGCGATTGCGACCACTTATAGACCAACGAAAACGAGGTTCTATCTAGTTAATAAAAGTCACTGGCAGAGACACATTCGGCCACCAGACCAGACCCAAAAGGTACAGAAACCCCGTGAACAAGGAAGTTGAACAATTGCGAACAATTGTTAAACATTCGTCTAATTCTTTTATAATTTAATTCTTTCATTTTGTTTGTAGATAGAAAACCCCTTGTCATAGAAGGTTGGTCAAAAAGTATCGACCTAAGTACGATAGTAGAGGTTCAAGATTCTAGATAGGGTGCAAAAGACAAAGAGCCAGAATGATCTTGTTTATGAAAGATCATTGAAGCACCCATCTACCTAAACTGTTCAGTACACTAAGTACTACCAGGAAGCCTGCTGGCGGTAGCCAAAATTTATTTATAATAATTGGTTTTCCAATTTGGCTGTCCGTTGTTATAATTGCGATATTCCCCTCGAGGTATCTTCGTGTTCAGTCTAGATACCAGACTTGTCAGAACATGTATCAACTTTTAGGCTGAGTACTAACCAAAGCAATCAACGCGCGAATACCACTTCGCAAACGTCATGTTCATTTTGTTGGTGTATAACGCTGCGTCGGGCCGACAGATGGCGCTTTTTTGTATACTGTACACTTATTGAGTGATATAATGAACGAGATAATTAAGTCTTGTTCGCGCGATGTGAGCCAATCGCTTTAGTAAGTACACCCTGTTTGAAATAATTTTGTATCTATTAGAAGTAACAGCTAATAAGTTATAATTAGGTATCTAAAATCGAACCTATTTCATAAATACATAATGACACGGTGTCACTGCAATAAATGGTTCTAATTTCCTTCTTAGTATTGTTGCTAGACTTTAAAAGCTTCTTGGAAATTGATACGCAAAACAAAAATGAAGTCAAATTATAATAATAGCAGTGCCTTCACATTTGGAAACCAGTTTGTCTTTGAATTTCTATTTGAATAATCTGATCGCATGTATGCTAGTTTAATGTCTGTTGATTGCAATGAATATGCTGAGAACAATGATACTGATATGTTAACAATAGCGGTCAAGTACGAGCGTTGCCGTTGGTACCTACTACGCCGGCTAAATCATCTTTTCAGTTACAAAGCTCTACGGTCTGTTCAACCCTTTTTTCCTCGCAGAATTAAACATGCATGTTATATCGTTTGATCAAACTGAGATACGTTCCACGTGTGATTTAGGGTGCGACGCCGCGACCAATAGCAAAATGACAGTGGGATAAGAACGGGATCGTGTTGGAATGACAAATATAAAAAATAAAAATAGCAGACTTGGGCCCCAAACGCTTTTATTTTAATTATTAGGAATTCACGCCTCTATAAGTTTGCGGTATTTTATATCGATAAATTGCGAAAATTCGTGTTTTCGAAACAGATGCAACTACTTCTAAGTACTTACTTACTTCACAATCACAATGTGTATGCTGCAGTAATATTAAAGTGAAAGCAATTAAATTTTCACAGTTTGGGGTTATTGTGGCACTTAAACACCTCCGTACAAGTTAGTTGACAATTGACGCTAACAATTTTCTTCCCTCATCCCGCTCAGGAGTAGCCTTAGTTTAAACGGGCCCATTGCCAATACGATCACAAATTCAGATCCCATACCTGCTACTAAAAACTTCCCGCTACTCTGTTGTGTGGAAATGAGTGAAAGGCGATTAGTAAAACGGATTTAACACTGTTGTGAGTCAATGTATTGAGCGGGGACATCCTAGAAGGAAGTACAACGACCTTATTAGTGGCATCCTTCGTAAAGGTCAGGTGTAAGAGTCGTCAGCGGCCCATTGAAAGGGCCTTGACTGACGTGCGCTGTATGAAGAGCGTGGCACGTAGTACTTTATAATTTTTGTCACTCAATTGTAAAGATATACAGGCTTTATCTATACGTTCTAAAAAAAGCGGCCAAGTGCGAGTCGGACTCGCCCATGAAGGATTCCGTAGCAGATTTAATGAAAGGTAAATTGCTGTTTACCATAATTTAGAAAAAAAATAGTTTAGAAAAAAATGATGTTAGAAATCTCAATATCATTTTTAAAGACCTATCCATAAATATCCCACACGTATGGGTTTGATGTAAAAAATTGTAGAGTTTCAGTTCTAAGTATGGGGAACCGCCAAAATTTATTGTTTTTTTCTATTGTTGTGTAAAAATCTTAATGCGGTTTACAGAATACTTCTACTTACCAAGTATTAACAGCATAGTTCTTATAGTTTCGGAAAAAAGTGGCTGTGTCATACGGACGGACAGACATAAAGACATGACGAATCTATATGGGTTCCGTTTTTGCCATTTGGCTACGGAACCCTAAAAGTGATGGAAAGCTCCATTGTTTTCTATCAGTTATTTTTTATAACGAATAATACTTAATTATAGTTTAAACACTTTGGTTGTCCAATTAAAATTTGAATTAATTTATTATAATTATTGTCGTTGTTGTTTCATAAAAATAAAGACCATTGTTAAAAAAAACTATGTAAGGAAAATACCATAATTTAATGCCTATTAAAACTGTAAAATCCTTCACGTTTTCTGAAGTTTCCTTAAGAGAGAAAAACTGAAGGTATGATATCACCTTTCAACGCATTTTATATACAAAACTGACGGATCCTTGTTTTCTCTCTTAGAATTTAAAGGTTCTATTTCTACTCACTTGTCCCAAAGGCCAAATGCAAATGTTAGCAAGATTCACAACGCACAATGATTTTACAATAGCGACAAGTAGTGCCATCTGTCATAATTTTTTGGAACTATTTGACTTCAGGCGCTTGGCGTTATAATAAGTAGTTATTATGTATAATGTCTTCTTCACAGTTAGGAATATTCTATTGATATTTTTTACCTACTTTCAAAGAAAGCATACATTATTAGCTCTGCTACAGAAAATATCGTCGTGATCTGCACACTCCTAAGTATTAAATGCAGAAATTCAAGAAAAAATACCTAATAGTGGTATAACTACTGAATTTGAATGTTTTCCCTTTGGATGGTTAGTAATACTCAAAGAATATATAAATATAAAAAAATATATAATTATGTTTACAAGTTATCAATGATAAAATTTATCAACTCAGTTGAAGAATGTTCACGAAGTGATAAATTAAATTTATTACTCCGTGAACATTCTTCAACTGAGTTTATTATTATATTATATTTACTGACAAAATATGTCATCGGAAACTTTATGTTAAACAAGAAGTAAACAATCACTAACATCATTTACAATATAATAATTAGTAATACAACGATAACCTCTTCATTACCGATGATCAATAATGTTATGGCCATGTACTACAATCAAAACAAGTCATAAACATTGTAGAGGAAGTAGCACGGCTTGTGACTAAGTGTTCACTAATAAAAACACCTTGACAGGTGACGAGATTAGTTTTGAACTGTTGTTGTTAGTTTGGGGTATGAATGAGGCAAACTTAATAGGAAGAAACAAAGAAAAGGTATTTATTAGTCTCGTACAGTACCAAACAAAAAAAAAGGTTAAATTAACAATAAAACAAAACTAAAACAAAATATACTAAACAAAAGGATAAGAAACCACCGAAATTGGTCCTTTTTTAGGAAGGAGATTTGAATGAAAGTTGTACCAGTATACGTGATGACAAAATTTGGATGAATTCTAAAATATTTTACGCTTGTTACATGTTCGCTTATAGCTTAACTTTATGCAACCTTAATAAATAAAGAAAGGGGCTAGTAGATAGTTGTAGTGGAAGGGTACGTAACACACACATCATATATGGCATGAAGGAGACTTAAACTTAACCTTTAGAAAACGCAGGCGACGTGCGACGGCAAGGTGTTATGTTTAAATGTGAAATAACACACACGTTTATCGACACGTATTTTAAGCTCGTCTTATCCATACTCAAAGATAAGCTTAATGTTAGTTACATTTCTACGCGACTTAATATTCGTCAGCTGTAACCCCTCTTGCCTTGGGAGCGGTTGCCGCGTGAAGACTGGAATGTTCCAAAATTACACTGATGTATGTATCATGGATCTTCTGTGTTATTTTTTAATAAGTTTCCTGGTACCTAATTTGTGGTTAGTCCTTTACTTGGATAAGACTTCCGTCATATAAAATAATAGTTTGCTGCCTAATCATAGAAGAAATAAAAGACAAAAAGTGAAAAATAACTTTAGCTTCAGAATTCAAATACTTTTGTTTGATTGGTTTAGTTTTTTTGTCATTGACTACTGAAACTAAAGTATTTTTTTAGTTTTAATTTTTCTCTTTTTAGTGGTTCACATGCGCTTACCCCTTCTCAGCGTACTGGCGTGCTGATATGTTTTGAACTTGTGTAAACAATAGACGGATATGATATTTCAGCAATTCCAGTCCAATTGCTATAATTTATTGAGGAGTCCGAAATTCTTCATCAGATCATTACCAAATTGAAGTGGGACCACTCCGATAAAGTACCTACTGTTCCGAAAACTACCCAAATCGCTTCATGTGTGCCTATAAAATTTGAAGAGTTCTCTCTATTTCTCAGGATTCCATCATCACATCCCGACTTAATGATTATGGGACCATCTGTGAAGTATACCCTTTCAAACAAAATAAAAATAATCCAATAGGTCCAGCCATCTTCGAGTAATCGGGGATCATACATAAAAAAAAACGGTTCCGACGAATTGAGGACCTTCTCCTTTTGGAAGTCGGTTAAAAAAACAAAGTGACATACATAAACTCACGCTGTTTTCCCATGGGGGGTGGGCCCACCACACAAGACAGACACAGGCCTCCTTACTAAGTACCTTCTTATTTATAATGTATGTGTTTTGGTTTAGTAACGTGTCAATTGTCACATCCAGCATAACTATTAACACTTCATCCTATCAGTCAAGAGGAAAATGACAGATAAACGGCCACTTCCTAACATTCATCCTAGGTCAACTTAGTTAAGAACACATGCACGGGTTTCCGCCTAACTGACGGGCAGGAAAATAACGACTGTATGAATGTGGATGGCTAAAAGAGTAGAGGATGACTATAGAAACGATGGATGGACTGTACGAAAATAACGACTGTATGAATGTGGATGGCTATATTGGAATAATGATAAGAGCAGTGGTAGGATGGTAGAGTATATTCATTCGTGGACAATATTTTTACACGCAAGTTACAAAGTCCGGTTACTAAGTATCAGAACATAAACAGAAACCGTAACTATACTAATTTCAAATCAGTGACAGACATGTGTTAAATATGATTATTCTCACAGGCCAGTGCATACATAAATATGCAACCTCCAATAAGTGGGTGCTCAAATCATATGACCCATGATAAAAACAAATTGTTGTCTTACACACATGTAAAGGGCAACATGAAGATCGCAGTAGCAAACGGAGAGAAGTTATTGGTGAAAGGACGAGGAAATGCTGAGCCACAAGTCAGCGAAAACGAAAAATTAATTTTAGAAAACGTTTTATTTGTTCCTGATTTATCCATGAACCTAATTTCGGTGAGCGATTTGACCAAGAAGAATTATTGCATGAATTTTGACAATGAAGGTTGCATGATTAAAAATAAAAATCAAACTATAGCAAGATGTCAAGAGGTCGGCGGAATCTATGAGTTGTCAGAAACTCAAAATAATGTAGTGAATTTGACATTGTCAAAACGAAATGAAATTATTTCGAATATTTGGCATAAAAGATTAGCTCATTTATCGCGTAATTATATGAATAAAATGAAAGTTTTAGTAAGCGGTATGGAATTTAAGAGTACCGATTTATGCGAGCCGTGTATTTCATGTATCGAAGGAAAGACATGCAAAAGTCCCTTTAAAAAACAAGGTACGAGAGCGAACGAGGTCTTACAGTTGGTTTTTAGCGACGTTTGTGGACCAATTGAGGAGCCGTCGTTCGGTGGTTCGAGGTATGTTCTTATATTTATCGACGATTATACTCGAAAGACTCATGTTTATTTTTTGAAGAACAAAAGTGAAACTTTCGATAAGTTCCGTGAATATAAGGCGGAAGTTGAGAATGAGACAAGTAAATCTATTAAATGTCTAAGATCTGACAATGGCGCAGAGTACTGTAATGGTAAATTTAAATCGTTTTTGAAGTCTGCAGGTATAAAACACCAGACGACTGTACCATACACGCCGGAACAAAATTCTGTCGCAGAAAGAGCGAATCGTACTATAATAGAAAAGGCAAGAACATTACTTTCAGAATCGAATCTAAGCAAGAAGTATTGGGCCGAAGCTGTAAATACTGTTGTTTACTTAAAGAACAGAAGTCCCACGAAAGCATTGAATAATGCGGTACCAGAGAAGCTTTGGACTGGAAAAGATGTGGATGTCAGTCATCTGAAAATCTTTGGCTGCTTGGCATATAGATTGTTACCAAAACAAAAGAGACGCAAACTGGACATGAAGACGGAACCAATGATTTTTATTGGATATCCAGATAATCAGAAGGGTTATCGTCTAATGAATCCCAAGACAGGTGAAGTGACGACTGCGAGAGATGTCAAATTTCTAGAAAACGTCTTTCTACAAAAGGAAAACGTAAAAGAAACGGAAGTAATTATAAACCTGAATACAGATTCTGTTCCTTCCAGTTTACCCAACGGATCTACGAGCAGATCTGAACACTTGGAGGCTCACGATGATATGTATCGTGATACTATAGACGAGAATGTAGAAGTATCGGAGGAGATAAGACCTGTCCCTGTAGTACCAGAGCGAGTACCTGATGACGTATTGACTGAAGAAGAAGTCAGAATACCTGAATCAGTAAGAAGGTATCCTGTAAGAGAACGCAGACAAGTCGATCGGTACGGATGCAATGTTATGTATGCCAAGGAGAGCAATCTTGATGGTGATCCATTGACTATTAATGAAGCGTTGGCGAGACCAGATGGTGATTTATGGCAAAAAGCGATAGATAATGAACTTATGTCACTAAAGGAGATCCAGACTTGGACGTTGGTGGATCTTCCAGCTGATAAGAAGCCTATCCAATGCAAATGGGTATTCAAAATCAAGAAAGATAGCGATGGCAAGGTAACGAAATACAAGGCTAGACTTGTAGCAAAAGGTTTCACACAGGTATGTGGTGTAGATTATACAGAAACTTATTCTCCTGTAGTTAGAAGCTCTACTCTAAGATTATTGTTCTCGCTAGCTGTTGAATACGATTGGTTTATTGATCAGTGGGATATAACTACTGCCTTTTTGTACGGCAAAATTAAAGAGGACATTTTCATGCTCCAACCAAAAGGAGCAGTAGTCAAAGGTCAAGAAACCAAGGTATGCAAACTGCAGCGCTCTTTGTATGGATTGAAACAAGCTTCGAATGCTTGGTTCAAGGAATTGGATAAAGAAATGTTGAATTTAGGCTTTGTACAATCAAAAATAGAACCGTGTTTGTATCAAAAGCAGCTTAAAAACAATAAGAAGTTGATTGTCGTTATTTACGTAGATGACCTTTTTATTTTTGGAAATTGTGCACAAGAAAAGCAAAAGTTAAAAAACGATTTGCTTGACAAGTTTAAAGTGAAGGATTTAGGGCCGGCTAGGCATGTTTTAGGCATGAGGCTGAGAAGAGACAAAGATGTTATTTTTCTAGATCAGCAACAGTTCATTTCAGACATTTGAATGACTTTAACATGACAGACGCTAAGCCATTTTTGACCCCAATGGAAGTCGGTATGAAATTAGAAAGATCGACAAATTCACATAGCGATCTGCCATATCAAAGCTTGATAGGGTGTCTAAATTACTTGGCCTGTAATACACGACCAGACATAGCACATGCGGTAAGTGTACTTTCACAATTCAATTCGTGCTATGATGAAATACACTTTAAATGTGCGAAACGGGTCTTAAGGTATTTAAAAGGTACGTCTAACCTTTGTCTCACTTTTAGGAAGTCCGGGGATTTAGACTTACGAGGCTACGTTGATGCAGATTGGGGAGGGGCACTTGATAGAAAGTCTTTCACGGGATTAATTTTCAAGATAGGTAAAAATATAGTGTCATGGGAGAGTAGGAAGCAAGCGACAGTATCCTTGTCCACCACAGAGGCAGAGTACGTAGGACTGAGTCAAGCTTCGAAGGAAGCTCTTTATTTACGTAGTTTACTGAACAGTTTGACAGCTGTGGATAGTAAAGCAGTAGTAATTTACAATGACAATCAGTCGGCGCATAAAATTGCAGCTAACAAAATGATGCATAATAGGACAAAGCATATAGATATCAAGTATCATTTTATTCGTGAATGTGTACTGACAAACAAAGTTGAAATAAGGTACATGTCAACTGATAAGATGATAGCGGACATCTTAACCAAAAGTGTTCACAGCCCGAAGCTGAGAGAATTTTTAAAGGATTTATCCCTGGCAAATTATTCTATTAAGGGGGCGACGAATAGTTAAATGTTTGATGTTGTAGGTTTTCTAGAAGTGCTTTGTGTAATAGATAATTTGTAGTTTTGTTATGCATATTTAATTTTGTTAGATTTCTTCTGTTTTTGTACTATACTTTTGAACATAGAAGTGTTAGTGATTTATGTTGTTTTATGTACCGAGTACTGACAAGTACAGAAGTAATCATACGCATGTGTAATAGATTAAGGGGGCGTATTGGAGGTTGCATATTTATGTATGCACTGGCCTGTGAGAATAATCATATTTAACACATGTCTGTCACTGATTTGAAATTAGTATAGTTACGGTTTCTGTTTATGTTCTGATACTTAGTAACCGGACTTTGTAACTTGCGTGTAAAAATATTGTCCACGAATGAATATACTCTACCATCCTACCACTGCTCTTATCATTATTCCAATGGGCTATAAGAGTAGAGGAAGACTATAGAAACGATGGATGGACTGTACGAAAATAACGACTGTATGAATGTGGATGGCTATAAGAGTAGAGGAAGACTATAGAAACGATGGATGGACTGTGCGAAAATAACGACTGCATGAATGTGGATGGCTATAAGAGTAGAGGAAGACTATAGAAACGATGGATGGACTGTGCGAAAATAACGACTGTATGAATGTGGATGGCTATAAGAGTAGAGGAAGACTATAGAAACGATGGATGGACTGTGCGAAAATAACGACTGTATGAATGTGAATGGCTATAAGAGTAGAGGAAGACTATAGAATCGATGGATGGACTGTGCGAAAATAACGACTGTATGAATGTGGATGGCTATAAGAGTAGAGGAAGACTATAGAAACGATGGATGGACTGTGCGAAAATAACGACTGTATGAATGTGAATGGCTATAAGAGTAGAGGAAGACTATAGAATCGATGGATGGACTGTGCGAAAATAACGACTGTATGAATGTGGATGGCTGTAAGAGTAGAGGAAGACTATAGAATCGATGGATGGACTGTGCGAAAATAACGACTGTATGAATGTGGATGGCTATAAGAGTAGAGGAAGACTATAGAAACGATGGATGGACTGTGCGAAAATAACGACTGTATGAATGTGGATGGCTATAAGAGTAGAGTAAGACTATAGAAACGATGGATGGACTGTGCGAAAATAACGACTGTATGAATGTGGATGGCTATAAGAGTAGAGGAAGACTATAAAAACGATGGATGGACTGTGCGAAAATAACGACTGTATGAATGTGGATGGCTATAAGAGTAGAGGAAGACTATAGAAACGATGGATGGACTGTGCGAAAATAACAACTGTATGAATGTGGATGGCTATAAGAGTAGAGGAAGACTATAGAAACGATGGATGAACTGTGCGAAAATAACGACTGTATGAATGTGGATGGCTATAAGAGTAGAGGAAGACTATAGAAACGATGGATGGACTGTGCGAAAATAACGACTGTATGAATGTGGATGGCTATAAGAGTAGAGGAAGATTATAGAAACGATGGATGGACTGTGCGAAAATAACGACTGTATGAATGTGGATGGCTATAAGAGTAGAGGAAGACTATAGAAACGATGGATGGACTGTGCGAAAATAACGACTGTATGAATGTGGATGGCTATAAGAGTAGAGGAAGACTATAGAAACGATGGATGGACTGTGCGAAAATAACGACTGTATGAATGTGGATGGCTATAAGAGTAGAGGAAGACTATAGAAACGATGGATGGACTGTACGAAGGATGATAAATGGGCCCTAGGAAGGAGGTGACTGCTGTGATGACGATTAATAAAGAAGTATGGAAGATAAAGACTAGGGGTCTTTTTCTATATTGGGATACTAGCCGATGTACGCGGCTTCGCCCGCGTAAAATCTATAATAATATTTTAAAGCAGAAGAGTTTGTTTGTTTGGTTGAACGCGCTAATCTCAGGAACTACTGGTTCAAATTGAAAAAAAATATTGTTTGTGTTCGGTAGTCCATTTATCGAGGAAGGCTTTAGGCTATATAACATCACGCTACGACCATTAGGAGCGGAGCAGAAATGAAAAATGTTGCAAAAACAGGTTTTTCTTTTCGTTTCGTTTTTCTCTCTTATGTGAACGAAGTTCCGTGGGTCAGCTAGTTATACACCTTCCTATTGAATCACTCTATCTATTAAAAAAAGCTAAAAGCCTTTACTCAAGGCACCCATAGGATAGTCCGGTTAAGCAGAAGCTAGGCTCATTGGTTGACATTCGAGATGCCATCAAAAAAATGACAAGAAATAAAAGAATTCTAACACATTGGTTAAATTAAAAAAAGAATAAGGAAAGGGTATTTGCTAGCATCTATTATAGAACCATAGATAACAAATGACAATGTTCTGCTATGCACCATCCTTTTTACCAGCCATCCTTTTCAAAGTCCTTTTACCTTTCAACTTAAGTTCTTTAGAAATATTGAACGATAACTTTAAACTCAAAACAAACCTAACGGGACTTCCCTCAGAAAGCAATAAACTTTTGTGAAGAGCTCTTATACAAATGGTCAGCAAATACAACCGTGGTACATAGCGTTCCTAGAAACCGGTATGTAATAGACGACACATGTTTATTATATTCATGACGTATATAACATTATGCCTGGTATTCCCAAAAGAATATTCAGAGGTGTACCTACATTTAATGGCAGAATATTGCTCGCAGAATGCTTGGCTGATGGGGCTGAAAAGTTCTGAAGTGGCGACCGCCGTTGCGTTGGAAGGCCTCCCACTAGGTGGACTGATGACCTGGTGAAGGTTGGAATACGAGCCGCACTTGACAGGTCAATGTAGCGACACTTGGGGAAGGCCTATGTATAGCCAGTGGACGTATTTCGGATGAAATCATGATAATGACTTACATTTCAATAGCCGACCGGAAAAGCTCACTCGGCTCTTTAGCAAATTAACCCCGCTCATTTGCGGGATGAGTTTACTAAATTATAATTTCTTTAATAGCATTAAAAAAAACTTTTGCTGACCTGAGAATCAAACCCAGGTCCTCTTGATCAACGAGGCAGTCATGTTTATCAATAATAATAAATAAATAAAAATGTTGTCGTTTCCGGATGTAATTTAGATATGTACGTACAGTTAAATATCAAGCGGCTTAGTGCCGGAACTAGCTACTTCATTTTAATTATTATGATTTGAATATAACACCATTAACATGTCTTAATTGTTTAATACGCCTTGTAAAGTGTGACTGTTTGACTTTTCGAGGTGAAAAAGTGATTTGACGTTTACGTCACTTTGCGGCACAAATGTAAATAGACATGCATGTCTAGGAGTTAGACTGATATGTAATTGTGACGGATTGATATTATTCATTGCAGAGTAATATTAATTTTAAAAATCTAACGATTTAATTGCTGTTTCACATGAATTTTCATTATCATCATCTGAATAGCCTTTTGTTGTAGCCGGGGGGTTGGGGTCGGCTTCCAGTCCGGATGCAGCTGAATACCAGTATTTCACACGTATTTTATGTCGTTTTAACTGAAATATCCCAAGATATTTTCAACGAAAACTATTAAATAATTCACGAAAGGAAGTAGGTAAGTATAGTATATTTCTGTTAATCACAGTTATAAAGCTTTATTCCGAATGTAAATACGTGTTTTGAGGTTAGGTTTTATTAATCGGTATTTCTCAGGAATGGTGCATTACCTTTTCATGAGAGTGGTACCATGGGGCGAGTTGACAACGTCGCATACATTTCACAATATTACGGTTTAATTTTGCAAGACCGAAAAATACCGAAAAATAATGCGTCATATTGTAAGTAGTACGAGTATGTTCGTTTGACAATCTTTTGAGAGTTTACAATCTCGCTAGTTATATTACAATCTAACAGTTTTTACAATGTGACGCTGACAGATACATATCAGAATGTACCAACCACTTGTCAAAGTATCATTCAGTTCAAGGTACATCCTTAATGTATAAGACAGGTTTATGGTTCTGGAACTACTAGCGGATCGAGACCTGAAGAACTTCTTCCGTGTAAGCAGATCGAAGCCCGGACGAGCCAGCGAGCTCGCTATGAAGGACCTACTGTCATCATCTTTACCATTATTTCAGCAGAAAGACGTCCACTGGGAGAAATGGTAGACCTCGACACAATCCAAGGAAGCTATGCCATCCCTGGATACAAAACTGACCAGGCGCCTTCTACGCCTGGACAGAGATAGCCTGCGTCTGGTGGCGTGGACCATCACTGGAAACTGCTCACTGAATAAAGACACTTCTACAGCCTAGGATTAATCACTGATAGCCCCCTGTGGAGAGTGTACATAGTGGCGGAGGAGACGGTGGCGCATGTTCTCCTCGAGTGCACAGGTGTTACCAAGATTCGAGAGGAGACCCTGGGAACGCCAAGATCACTTGCGGATGTCCTGAGGAGACCGGGAAGTTTAATCTGCTTCTGGAGGGAGGTGGGCTGGTTGGAGTAACTGGCCACCATGGCTCACGCACAATGGGCCAGCTTACAGACTAAGTGCTGGACATAGGCCTCCCTCAAGTGTCACTACATTAACCGATCCCGTGCGACTCACATCCAACGGATTCCTGCGACCTTCACCAGGTCTTCTTTACTGTATTGATAGTTTTTGTTATGTTACATAGTTCATAGATAAATTAGCGAACTGAGGTTTTCCCAGTGATTATTGTGACTTCAATTGCCATAATTTTAGGTACGTATCTAGATACGGTGGATACTTAAAAAATTAGCTTGTTTAAAAATGCAGTGCATTTAATTGTGATTAGTTCCAGTCACTGCTTATAATGACCCATTGGAAAATTTTCCGAACATAATAAAATTCAAGCGTAGTTTAATTATAACACTAGTGCGTCAATTTTAAATAACTTGGTGTCAAATAAGAATTCACGAGTAAATAGACTATGACGTTCACTGGTTAACATAGTGATAACAGAAACATATTAAACCAGCTTAATCAGCTGACTGCTTGGTCGCACGATTCTTCTCCTTCAGAAAAACTGGCCCAAACCCACGACGGACAAGTTATATTTATTTACGTAAGTATTTGATTTTTTGCAGAAGAGATAAAAATACTTTTGTATTATTTTACATAGTAGCCAGAAAGTCTATCAACAAGTTGTACTAAAGGGTATCGTACGATACCCGCTTGAATTGTTTCATCATCATCATCATCGGCCTATAATGTTCCCACTGCTGGGACACGGCCTCCTCTCAATGAGAGGGAATGGGCTATAATCTACCACGCGGGCCCAGTGCGGATTGGTAGATGTCACATGTCTTCGAAGTTTTGGTTCTAGGACATGCCGGTTTCCTCACGATGTTTTCCTTCACCGTTTTGAGAGCAGCGGTGATGAAATAAATTACACAAAGTAATGCGCCTGTCTGGGTTCGAACCCACGACTTGCTGTTCGTAAGTCGGGGCCGCCACCACTGGGCCACCGCTCTCTTGAATTGTTTATTTGTGTTGTATTACTAATGGGTTGTGGGGCTCAGTTAGGCAGTAGCTCCATGTAAAATACTGGTATACAGCTGCATCCGGTAAGACTGGAAGCTGAAGCCTTATAGTTGAATTTAAGGCTTTTAAAATTAACTTTGAAACCCCTTTAAGCGACTCCTTTTACTTACTGAATTATAAAGATTAGGCATCACAAAACAAATATTACGATACACAGGCTTGGACCGCAGAGCTCCTATAAAATATGCATCACTACGATTATTTAACAGTTTACGCAATCACACATAATGCGTCTATTACATATCTATTATGCTACAACGAACGAACTGCGAAGAATAATAATGCAATAATAATTATACTAAAGCTTTGGCGAGAATTTCTACCGGAAGTGTACATGCATCCTAGTTGTACGGAGTCCGTATACAAGGCGACGCGATTTCGTGTGCGGCCATGAAACGAGCTTTATTAATGCGGATGTGACAGCGAAATGGTCGGAGCATGTGGTTTGTTTTCACATCTGGTTATTGTTTTGAATATATATCGTTCTTATAAAGACTATTAGAAATCGAGCAAGTACAAAATTAAACCTTTTGGTTTCCACTGCTGGGACACGGACACTCCTCTCAGTGAACCATATAATCTATATGCGGGCCTAGAGCAGGTTGGTGGTTGATCACGGAATTATTGTTTTGAGATCTACACAAAATCATTATCTACTTGGCAATAGTTATGGTCACACATGTTGGAAATTTTGGTTTTATGACGTGCCCGTTTCCTCACGATTTCCTTCTTCACCGTTTTGAAATCAGTGGTAAAAAATAAAAATAAACAGTCAGTAAGTCAGTTCAAACCTACGGCGACCTACAATTTGTCGGGTGGAGTTGATACTTATTAGCTGTCACTACTCTAAATGAGTTATTTATAGAAGTCAGTATTAAGAAAGCCAATTAATACCCCACTTTAAACGTCGTGGCGTCATTTAAAGGAAAAAGTGTCCTATTTATATGAGCGTTGACACTGTATAACTGTACCCTTAAAATTTTTATTGGGTATTTCTTTCGATTTGTATTTTCGAATTCATTAAAAGTGCCTTGACTGATTAATAAACACAGTGCAAAGACTTCTTTTTCAGTAATTTCTGTAGTATTCTTTAATTTGTTTCACTTTATTTATTGCTAACATAAATAAATTGTAAATTACGAAATTATCAATGAACTTAAAACAAATAGCAATTTGGTGTGGGATCATTTATTTTATTATTAAATGTATAATTATGACGTCATCATTTGAAAGCATACATAAAAAAAGCATAATTATAAACTATCCTTGACATTTCACAAGATAAAATACGTCTCTCAGATATATATTATCACTGATCACAGGGACGATTGATCACATGATTAAAAGGCATGATTAATTAATTCAATGTTAATTGATAGCTCCCGGCATTGTCAATGTTTTATTATAAATTCGAACCTTCAGTTAAAATAACTAAATACTTGAATGTGAATGCCAAATATTATTTTTAATTTTGTAATATTTCACAAGAATAATAAATTAATCTCTGCTGGTGATAGAAGTTAGGCTGTGTATTTTTAAATACCTATTCTAGTCGTGCGTGAGAAGTTGTAACCGACCTTGATTCACTCCACCTAATTGCTGCTAATCGGAAGATATAAATTACGATCTTTGATTAGCTAAACTTTGGGCTGCTTGAATCTAGTGTTTAATTTATTATAAGTTAGTATTTACACTTATTTATCCATAAATTAAATAAAAAAAACGATCACCAAAGGACGCCATCATAATTTGATTCACATATTAAATCGCGAATTTCGTAGCCACTCCGGTAATGTGAAATTAATAAACACCCTTGCTAAAGGCATTGCTCTTTCCAGTTTCAGAATGTTTTTACTCTGCAAGCCTTTCATATTGCTTTTATCTCAATTTCGATAATTTATCCTTTATATTAAAAAGCACATACATGACTTACGATTTTTGATTAACGATTTCTTAGAAAAGCATAATAATATGTTCCTGGAAAACCTTATGTAGGAATCAAAAAACCTGGCATGACAATGTCGAAAACTACTAACGACTCCTATGTTTGACCCAAAATTCGGCTTCGTGAACTCTGCTTATTGATGCAGTCAAAGGTCAACAAGGCACATGTCACGGTGCAAGATGGAATCTGGGCCAATGTCTGGCGGGAGACGTGATAAATCCACTTGCCTGAAGCTTTTTGTTTGACCCGTCCATGAACCCCCGGAAAGCTCTGAACCGATTGCGAACCCAAGTAGGCCGCTGCAAACAACCTGGCAAAATGGAGTATTATACGACCCGAATGACGAGTGTTATTCCGGTAATTCCGTAATTCCGGTAAGAGCAAATGGTTGTGTGATGAGCATGGACATTTGATTCCGAGTCATGGATGTTTATATGTATAATAAGTATGTATTTACAAACAAAAAGGTATACATATAATGTAGTTTATCAACTATCTGGTGTCCATGACACAAGCCTTCCTTAGTGTGGCACTAGATGGCGCTGTGTGTTAATGTCCAGCGATATTTATTTTTTATTTTTTTATTGGTTCTTTCACCGAGTGCGAATGCGGCGGTTAGGACCAAAAAATGCCCCACCTGCTTAAGTGTCCCTTGTCTCTAACCTGTATAGCCCCTCTAACGCTGGAATAAACCACCTGCTGAACCCTTACCGTGTAATTGGAAGGAACATTGATACTATAATAAGAAGACCCCCGTCTGTTTGAGATCATCTTTGGACGGTGCAACTTGCTTGGGTTTGGAGCCACTTTAGGGATTTCCAAGTCGTCCACGGTAACGAGTGACCAAGTGAAAGGTGTAAGTTATTTTATTGATTGTAACTTGATGTTTAAAAAATATTCGTCACTTTTTACGAATGAATGATAAATGTTTAAATTAAATATCAATAATATTGGGTTACTGATAAGTATTTAACTTAAACAAGAATCCGATGAAATTCCAATTAAAACAATATCTCAAATCTGAAATGTAGATCATAAAATTTAATGACCTGACTGATTCTGATTTCGTGTTCAAGCATCAGTAGTTTTTTTCTCATCTTTATTCGAAATTGAAAAAAAATCCTGAAAGTCGGTTCACAGAAAAGATCAATAACTATTAAAGTGTAAAATGGGAAAACACGACTTTCTAAAATAAGAATTATTTACTGTTAATAGTATTGTTAATATTAGTGTGCCATTTATATTTGTGCTGGACTGCTGGCAAGTATTTAACAAATCTGTTTGATCAGAATTGTGACGTAGCCTTGAAAATCGAAAATTCACTCTGTGTTACTTATAAAAGGAGTTCTTCTTGAGTCGATGTCTAAGTTGCATTACTGCTTTCCTTGGGTTCCTTTTTGAGCTATAAGCTGCTGATCAAAAGTGTCAGGTATAGTACTACAATAATATGTTATACTTATAAAATGTAGAACCTGTGTCGCCAAGGAACATTGCTTTGTTTCTATTTGAAGGATTAGACCAGTCTTACTTACCAAGGGGTGTCGTACTATCTGGGAGAGCTCATATGGCATTTGGCAGTCGCTCCATGTAAAATACTGGTTTTCAGCTACTGGTTAGACTGGAAGCCGACCCCAGCATAGTCGGGAAAAGGCTAGGCAGATGATGTTGATGAAATTACACCAGCTGCCGAACGAACCACAAATTAATCCCCTTTTATTTATACCCTTTCATGTTTGCTACATTCTCAACTTATTTTGAACGGAAACTTGTGACGTCAGGACAAGGGGCCGGGTCTACCAAACAAAGATCACAAGAGAATCGTGATGCACGATATGACAGACAAAATGTTAATGGTAATAATTGACAAAACAAATATTTTGCGAGCAGTCAAACTAAAATCCTGATCGCTTCATTTATTCTTGCACACGTTAATTTAATAAAATCTACCTACTTTAAGATGATAACTTAATTTGTGTATTTATTAGTATCATTTATTGTTTCAGGTACTGAATTCTGTTTATTGAGGACGGAGATGTCTGTAAGTAAAGTTGAATTTCGCTTAAAAAGTTCCATTACCAACTTGCTTTTATGGTGAATTTTTATGTGATGTTGTTTTGAATTTCACATTTTTTTCAGGATTAATAGCAATAATTATAAGGTTATTTAAATATACCCAATAATAAATAAAAGGACAGTTTCAAGGACAACACACCTTTGATAGAAAAGAATAGTTTCGTTCTAATTTAACTCTTTTGATAATTTTTTTTTTGGTTGTTTTATAGCACCATACCGGTTCTGTCACTATCTAGATGTTTTTTAATCCTGTTTCTACGTGCTTAGTGAGTTTACTTACTATATTGTATGACGAGGTAAATGTTGAACAATGATTGTTACCTCAAAAACTACAGTTCGTAACAATTGGAATAACTAGCGTCATCTAGCGGCAATAACTGAAACAATGAACCAAGTTAAGCTTCAGTTTTTGTCTGCACTGCATTACGATTGTGATCTCAACTTAAAAGACTAATTGTCGGTTTCTGAATTAAGTAATTGAAGTGTAGAAATTGTCAAACTCTTTTATATTAAGTATATAATCTATACTAATATTATAAAGCAGAAGAGTTTGTTTGTTTGTTTGGTTGAACGCGCTAATCTCAGGAAGTACTGGTTCAAATTGAAAAAATATTTTTTGTGTTGGATAGTCCATTTATCGAAAAAGACTTTAGGCTATATAACATCACGCTACGACCATCAGGAGCGGAGCAGGAATGAAAAATGTTGCAAAAACGGGGATTATTTTCTTTAGTTTTTCTCTCTAATGTGACGCAGACGAAGTTGCGTGGGTCAGTTCAGTACTACATAAAATAACATCACACCTGCAGTCCTCCCAGGGTTAGGCAAAGGTACACCTACTTTTTGTCGGCTGTGTTTAAGTCCCACTGTCCTATGTGATGGGGGCGAGCCGATTGCCATCAAACGGGCACAAACCCAGACTCCGTGGCTGCTACAGAGAAATTCCTGAAAACCCAATAACACTATGTCCCACCCAGGATAGGTTCTGGGTCTACAGGACCCAGAACCTGATGCCAGGAAACCTGATGCCTGAACCAGTGCTGAACATGATGCTCAGCAGTCATGCTTGCGAACTATTAGACCAACGAGGCAGTAACCATTTTCCCTATTCAAATACTCTAACCTAAAACTTTGTGTGCAATATCGATTGTCTCAACCTTCATTAAGTTTTAATGACATAATTGTCACGCCGATAATCTCCGCAGGGTAAGGGTTAATTTTTAATGAATTTGTTTTATTTATTCGGGTACCTATTGAGCATGTAGCACCTCTTTTTTTTAATATGATGAAGACTGCACTAATCTGGGCTTAATTAAGCACGTAGCGACTGCCTGCTCTATAAGCCTTTGCGACGCGTTGAATTTATATGTAAAAAAATGATTTTGTACGATCTGTGAATGTAGTGTGTTCAATGAAAAAAAAGAAAAGAAAAAGAGAAAAAAAAAGAATAAAAAAAAGTATATATGTAGTAGGTATATCAACTACCTAGTGTCCACGAAACAAGCTTTGCTTAGTGTGGTACTAGGTGGCGCTATGTGTTAATGTCAAGCATTTTTTTTTTATTGTTGTTGTTTTTTAAATGTAAATACATCGCGCACCATATAAAAGCAACAAAAGTTGCGTCCCTGAAGTCAAAGTGACTAGCAATATTAGGAATAATTTTAAACATGGAGATTATGGTGCACGTTTTAAAAGCGTGAACTGATTTTACACACGCTACAATGAATCTATGTGAACAACTAATTATGGTCGGTTAGTCTATTTTTAAACTAGAATATGTGAGAAAATGCGTCACAATAATAATTTTACAATGAGGAAAAGACGTGAGTCCGTAATTTCGCATTACATTTACTGCTGGCGTTTAGATCGGTCATCTTAATAATGATTATGTAAAGTAAGATGACGATGATGTATTTGGAAAAAAATCTCACACGATCTTTGTGAATGTCAACGTTCACCACTTAGTTCTACACAGTTTTTTTTTCTTATTTTTGTTGTACATTATGTTGATGATCTATCAGCCTACCAATTTGTAAAACAAAGGTTCTCGTAGGTTTATAGCTGTGAAGCCATATTGCTTTTTTTATTATTTTCACGCAACAATTTTTAAATATTTAAATATACGAGTATCTCTTATCTCTATTATCTCTTTTCATCTTCAGAGTTCAGACTCTTTTTGAAAAACAGCGTAAAATGAGACACCGTACATAGGTCCGTAATAGCAATACCTTTTTAAACAAGAAATAATTATTTACACACATACATAACTAGACACTTCAAACAGTTCATTGTTCTGAAAGAATAAAACATCCAGCAATTCAAGTTTACCAACTTAATCACTTACATTATTCGTCATCATCATCAACGGCTCATTAATGTTCCCACTGCTGGGACATACCTCCTCTCCATGAGAGGGAATGGAATATGGAATGAATATAATCCACCACGCGGGCCCAGTGCGGATTGATAGATGTCAGATGTCTTCGAAGTTATTGTTCTGGGATAGGTTTTGGCGCTGTCACCAGTTGTTTAGTCGAAATCGTCATCATGGAATCATAATCCACTATTTGTAGACCTTTGATCTTGAAACAAAAAATCTACAAACAGATAGAAAGTCCATGTTCACAAAAAAGCTCGGAGAAGCTAGATTAGTGGAAAACCCGTGTTATTATTGTTTTATCGTATAAGCGACTAATTTTAGACCCTAACGTGAACTTTGATAGTGGCGTAAGAAGATTATTTTAAAATGGGTACGAAGTTTATTCGTAAACACTCTGCTGAGTATATCTGCGCTTGCGGAAAACCCGTAGGTTTATCTAACGTGAGTTGAGTAGATTTCTTAAAATATAAAGTTGATTACTGGGTTTATATATGCTCTGACTGATCGATTTATTTAGGGTAAAGCTGGTGAGACGACCTTTTTTAAAAACTCAAAGTGAAAGCGTCAGGGTAGCCCGTGAGCCGTCACCTCCTTCTGCAAAGCAGTCATGGTAGCGAAGGAGGTGGCGGAACGCGAGAGGGAGAGAGCCTCTCTTCCCAGCCGCCGCGGGAGACGCACCGGGCGCCGGGGGCAACGTGGTGGCTACCGGCCATCGTAGACGCGGGCTTGTGGACGGTTAGCTGTGGGCTAGCTAGCCGTCCGTCCGTCTAATGACGACAGGCCGTGTCGACTGCGCGTTCGTGTTCCACGCGCGCTTTAAAGAGATGTTGGCACATTGAAGGGGCCCGTAGAGGCCGAAGCCTGCCGTGGCCCCGGAACATAAAGGGCAAAGGAAGGAACATGGGTGGGTTTTAGTCAGTAAAAGTCTGACACTCCCTCTCGCTTCGCCCAGAGTGGGAGGAGTTATTTAAACAAAAAAGAGGCTAACTAGGAGCATCCACCTTAATATGCTAGCGATGTGAAGCGCGTGGTGCTGCCTGAAGAATAGAAGAAACCGATTCACTCAAATTTTGAAGAGATCCAGATTATAATTATGGCCTAAGCGCGTACCGCAAGGGCTGGTTTAGTTGGCTTGGGACACCTGCAGGTATGTTTTTGGAGGAGGTCCTTGGAGGCAGCTAGACAGAATAAAAATGCAAAAAAAATAACTTGACATCAGATTTGTGGAACAGCTGCGATGGAATGGAATGGAATTTTTATTACCATTTCAGTGTTTTTATGGAGGTTTATTAGTAGAGGACGTCTAAAAACTGATAACTTTGATCAAGCTTATAATATAAATGAATGTTAAAATCAACTTACTTTATTTATTTCTTCCGGCATTGACAGAAACCACGTTTGCCTATTTGCTCAAATTCTTAAATTGATAAAAAACAATATTGGAAGGTATTGCGCATTTTCACTGTAAAATATTCAATATCGAAACTCAAGACAGTAAAATTATCTCCAGTCATTTTGTTTGTAAATATTCACCTAATAGTCATGTTAATGCACCTAAACATGATGTTTTGCATGACATTCTTCTCTACACAATGTGCAACTCATTAGCGATTACAAAGATCTAAGAGCCAGTAGGTAAAGCATGTCGTTTCCTAGATGCTCACATTATTAGCGGACTAAGGAAAATCTATAGTAAATTATTACGGCTTAACACATAACCCTATGTATATTCATAATACAGTTCGTGATTCTGTCTATATTATCATGAAGCAGATCTAATCCACATCACGATAACATAGAATTATGTAATTATTATCGTTATTTACTTATATCCTGTAAATATGTGACACTTTGCATAAAGATCTGATGATTTTACGATCTTATTATGACTGTTCTTGATAATCGCTTCAAGTACGTTTGGATAGTCTTGAAGCTAATCTTTGAGGTTATTTATGTTGAGATTGATGTATTTACCGTGTGCTATTGAGTTTTAATACCGTAGTGAACAATATTTAAATTTAATAAAAATAACACATCAAAGACTGGGATTTCCGAACTCTTTCTTCTGAAATGCGCGGCGAAATTGGTTAAATCCCTCTGGCGAGCGCCCAGCGTCACGTACCTGCCTCGTCTTTTCCGTCTACGCCCTGTCCGCGCCCTGCCCTTGTCTTGCTTCTTTTCTGTGTGTCCAGCGCTTATGGTTCGTTTTTGTATGAAAAAACGTGAAAAACGTGTTATAAATTTTCTTTCATAAATGACAGATAAGAATTTCCTAGTAAATACTCAAAGAGACGTTTTAAGAAATCATAGCATGAAAATATCTGTGTACGCAGACGGGATGAGAACGGTTACAGGAGGCAGCGATGCGGTAAGATGTAGTTACACGCGTTAGCATGATGTAAAAACGTGACCGAAGCAGCAAATTCTCGTGAAGAAAAACAGTAATGGAAAATAATATTAGGTTTCTACAGACACGTGGCCCTCAATATATCTACAGCTGCCATACAACGTGGCAATACCGCCAGTCTCTTGGGCAGTTGACAGCTTTGGGGAGTTTTGTTATGCCAAATTTAAGTACACTACGTTTTGTTTCTTTTCCCTTATGTCTATGGTGCTCTTTGATTTTGTCTGAATTTTCATAAACACATCTAAAATAACAGGTTTCCCGAAGAATGATAGAATTATAAAAAATCTAAAACCTAACACCTTAAAGCCTGACATTTATACAAACACAAGTAGGATTGCTTTATATATTCACCATTTTACACGGTAGCATTCCTGAATACTTAATGTCCGATGATATGAGCATAATCATCAATTAGATGATACTAAGATGCTTATATTTATTATAAAGTAGTCGTAGTCGAAGACATGTGACATGTACCAACCCGCACTGGGCCCGCGTGGTGAATTATAGCCCATACGCAAAATACGCGCTTTGACGTTGAGTTGCTGACACCAGCCCGTTATAGAATACAATACAATACAATCCTATATTAGTAAAGTTTAAAATATTCTGACGAACAACAAACAACCTAAGAGTTTACACGAGTAACTGCGTGCAAGTTACTTAATCAATTTGACGCATAGACCAACCACTGTTGCTGTGTACTAATTTATTTATTTCACACCAATTTTATTAAATTGGGATAAGTAGTCGCATTATTTCGCGATATATTATTAAGTGGCTCCCTACTTCAGCATTTACCTAGGTATTATGTTACACTTCAGATTCGAGATTAGTGAGTGCGGAAAATCGAACAACACAGTGCGCATGATGCAATTTGAAACAATCACTGGTCTCACCACCTGCTCCTCAACTCGCGACCCGCCTCGCCCCTCCGCGCTTACGCGATTTTAAATAACACTCTAGGGGTAGGGCAGAAAAGACGAATTTGCATTGAAACAAGAAGGATTAACATTGATTTGTTTCTTTCACTAACTTTTGTTAATTTTTATTCCAAAATAAAAACGTAAAAATAACTCCAATTTGATTTTCCGTTATTTCTCTTAATTGTACGCCTAAATCCTAAAATTCTAATATTCATTATGCCTAGTAACATTATGTGAATGAAATTTATGCCAAAACAAATTAGCCTTCAAAATAATTATGCCAACATAAACTTAATGCCAAAAAAAATATGGCAAAGTATTATAATGGCAAAACAAATTATGCCCAAAAAAGTTATGCCAAAGTATATTAGAAAAAAGGAGATTGTGTAAAAAGGAGGGATCCCAATGAATTACGATGCTGACTAAACCAACCTATAAATAAAACAGTCGGCAAGTTAGTCGCGTAAATTATGCTTTCTTGGTATGTTAGAGGATGATGTATAAATTAGCAATTAATAACTTTTACCAGTGCTTCTCAAGCAGGTTTCTAACACATTGATATCCAGTTTCTCAAGTACTATTATCGTGAATATTATTTTTCTGCATTAATTATCAAGAATGTATAAAAATAGCTACATTTTATTACCATGCGTCGTGTTTTATGTCTTTGTGATAGCGTCGAAATAGCCAAAGTATTATTAGGTGCATGAGTAAAATATTATTCTTTTATTTATTTCTTTTCAAATTAAATACAATTTATTACAAATTAAATAAATATTCCTTATAAAATAAACCAATATAATAACATTTAAAAATATAAAATGAGTCAAATTATTTTTAGGTACCTATCTTAATAGATACCTAAAAATAATTTCGCTAAAATATGATATGCTATAATACGCCGAAGCATAACTAACTTCATATTTCAACGTCACCACTTCATACTAATTGCAACATTTACATATTTTTTAAGCTTCGGAAGTACTATTATTTACTAAAAGATAACATCTCATAAAATGATACTACAAAGTTAAATGAGGTTGACTCATACTGATGGTTCTATATAATTTTGACTCATTAGTGTCAGAAAAATTACCTAATTACCCAAGATAGTCATTATAAAGACATGTAAAGATCAGAAATTATATGTGAGACATTGCAAAGAAATGTTGTTCTTTCCTTTATTGGCTTTTGGGAATGGTTTGCTCAATCTCCTAAAAAATTGGTTGTCTGTAAAGTCGGTTTACGGACGATAGATTTACGTGATAACGTCATAATCATTATTTTATGTAATACAAAAAAGGAGGTGGAACGTTACTATGGAACGTTACTAGTGCTATGGAACGTTACTATTTTTCATGAGTGTTGCTGGTATTATCAATTTATAAGACGTTATCACGTCAAAAAATAATCAAAAACAAAAAAATGTAGATACTTTGAACATAGTCTGAGCTAAAATACTATGATGCTGTGTCGAATTAAGTCACATTGTGCGACAAAAAACCAAATTAACCTAAACAGTCCTAAAGAAGATTTTTTAAAAGAATATCCATTCCAAGGAACTCTAAAAGAACAGGTTTCACTTTTAAAATAATTATTATTGAAAAAGTGGTTTATATTAATTAGAGTTGAAAATCACCTGTTTAAGTTCGGAGTGAAATTAGGCATAATAATAAAATTACAGGTTAGTGATGCCGTCTGCAATTCGTTCGTCACGACTTTGCATGATTCAACTCTGTTTTTGGACGAACACTTTTTAGTAATATTTTTTTTCATGGTAGTTTTTTTTTGTCATTGTAACTTCTTTCTCTTCTGTTACTTTGTAGCATGTGAACTTTAGGTGAAAATGTTTTTAAATCAGTTCGCATAAGTTGTGTGATTTTGTTTCATGCTTAAGTACAAACTGTAAGTAGGTAGGTATACCTAAGCTTATTTCACCAATATCTGCATTAATTTCCCTGATGACGAAAAATAAGTTAGATATTTTTGTTTTTAAATTAGTTCAAGTCATGTAAGTTGCAATAATTATAATAAAACGAGACGTCTTTGAAAAGGGTACTTATTATTTATGGTCTATGTACGGTGGAACAAGCTACTTGGTTAACAGTTCAGTCCACAAACTACTTACATTGTAAAATGTGAAAAAAATAGCTTGTTCGACCGTACAGTTAAACTCGTAATTGCTTTACTGTTGAAAACTTTTTGCAGTAAATTGAAAATAGATACTAAATTTATTCTTTATTTAACCAAAAGCCAATCATATGGATAACCATAGTTCACTCCAGTTGTAACTACGTCTGCGGGACTGTTCGAAAGAGATACCGCGGTCCTGGTACAAAAAGGGCTAAGAAGGAACATCGATGGGTTTTAGTCAGTAAAAGTCTGACACTCCCTTCCGTTCCGCCCAGAGCGGGAGGAGTTATATGATGATTTACCATCCGGAAAAAAGTGATCTCACAGACTTTTTCATCTTGCAGGTAATTCTAGGGTTGTCTAGGCTAGACTTTTTTGCCCGGGGCTTAAAACTAATCTTAAAAATCTAAGTAACTAATGCTCTCGTCTTAGGGCGTCCCTGGGGGAAGACAGCATGGGACAGGCTGGATATAGGAACAAGATTAGTGTCACATATAGACAAATAGGCCTTGCCCTTTTATGTAGTGCTCGTGACTTTCAACCTTATACCGTGGCCCCGGAACATAAAGGGCGAGGAAGGAACATGGATAGGTTTTAGTCAGTAAAAGTATGACACTCCCTCCCGCTCCGCCCAGCGTGGGAGAAGTCATTTGATGATTTCCCATCCAAAAATAAAGGGTGACTAAGTAATTACGAGGTCGACAATACATAAAAACAAAATGGTGCCCTGTCTACTGGACTACTGAAATTGATTTCTTAATTAAGTGCTTCTAATTAAATTCGTTTTCCTCTTATTAGTTGGTTTTGATAACAGATATCAGAATGTCAACATTGGATTTGATTTGTATGATTTTATCTCAACTTTAATTAAATGTTGTGCAATTATTTAAAATTTTAGTTGTTTGATTAAATTACAGTTTAGCAGCAGGCTAACTATCCTACATTTGTTTAACCCTGAATAGTGCGGTTTTTTAAATCATTAAAATCTAAACGAATAAAATAGTTTAAGATTTCATTAATCATGTCCAATTTACATAAGTTATTCGATCATTTTAATAGACCAGTATTTCTCAAGTTTTTCTCGTTTAATCGTGCAAAGTAATATTTTACATATTAACTTGGCAATAATTAATTACATTATGTTTTTATTAAAACTATGTAGATCGTAGGCACTTACTTTAAAAAAATGGAATACGTTTTTATGATAAACTAGCTTTTGCCCGCGGCTTCGCTCGCGTTAAGAAGTATTATTATTAATTAGGTATAGTTTTTGCGGGTTTACTTTTTCCAATCTTTAGATTTTAGAAGATTTTTTCAAACTTTCATCTCTTATTTTATACCCTTGGGGGTAGAATTGATCAAAATTATTTGCATGCCAAATTTCAGCCCGATCCGTCCAGTATTTGAGCTGTGCGTTGATAGATCACTATGTCAGTCAGTCAGTCATTTTTGGGTTATATATATTTAGAAGAAGAAGATAGAAGATAGAAGAAGAAGAAGAAGATAAACTGAAAGGCACATACTAAACTGAGTAAAACACCCATAAAAACATAGCAAAATAACCAGTATCCGTGTCACGTACAAAAAAACGCCCAAAACGCATAGGCCGAGACTGCATTTACACACTTTCGTCCGATTAATCAGTTGTCACGTCAACAAACGCAGGTAATGACGTTTCCCCCGAGATTTTCCGCCTTAGAGCCTTCGACCCGTAAACTCGATCGAAATGAAAATGTAATTATCGAAGTAAACAATGGTCAAGTCGTTTGGCGGCATTCGTGCGTCGAACATCGCGGCAGTCGCACGCGCGCGGTGCAAAACAGGTACAAGCGACGAACGATCGGACGTTTTACCTTATCGCGTGTTCCTTACATCGCATTGTTCGAACGAGATGCACTTATCTCTATGTCGCACAATCGAAAGTGATAAATGATTCAGTACCGTGGATGCACTTGACATTGACGCGTCAAATCTCGATGTAAGTTTAGTGATCAAAATGTTGTTTCTGTGGCTGTGCTCCCAACAATTAGCTAAGGCACTAATGTATTCACACTTTTGTATTATTTATCCGGAAAACTCCGTTTGTTATCTGCATTTTATTGTTGTAGTATCATTGTTATGGTGATTCCAGACGTTAGGCTTGTTACGCGTTAAAACCGCAAAATGAGTGGAGATTAGAGGAAATAACTATTCAATTACCTTGTCATATTCAAAATGCCTATTTTTCTTTTAGTAAATAAGAGGCAGTTATCGGTGTGTGTGACTAATTTATGTTCGCTATTTTATGACGTTATTACAGCAATTAGTATTATTTTAAAAGTGTATAAACTGTGGACTAATTTTCGTTTGTCAAGTTGTGTTTTCGTTGACGTTTCAAGGGTAGGATAGCGCGCGGTTTTCTGTCGATCACGTGCGTGCGATGCGTTTGTGTAGTTTGGAGCACGCTGATTAGAAGTAAACGATTAATTACCGATTTTGGAATATTTAATGAGTTTTTCTGTTGAACTAAGTAATTAACACAAGTGAGTTTTTTGTTAGAATTGTCCTTCTCAAGGACTAACTAGAAACCTTTTAATTAGAATGTTTAAACTGGTGTGCATTTCTTGAAACGAACTTGGTTTAATCCCTTAATTAATAAACAAGTGTAAATTAAGTGAACTGAGGTGCCTCAGTTGTAAATTCTCCAAAAAACGATGACCATCAAAGTATTTAAATTCTGTTCACCAGCATTATTAGCTGTTGACATTTCTATGAATAATTGAAGGAGAAAAAACGAGTTTTGTGTTCTTACAGTATCATCATTAACGATACCATAATGGGGCTATATTTCAAGGGCTGCAGGCAATAAATTACTGTGTTTAAAAGTATTGACACTGAGGTGTGAAAGCTCAGCTCATAATTTGACGTCAACGAAATACTGACTGAACCACAAAAAAACAGTCATCAGCCATACTGGCCACTCACAAAAAAAAACAACTGCAAATATGAAAATTCTTTAAAAAAAAACAAATCTGTCAAATTCAACTCCCTTCAGAATTCTGTTCTCATTTCAAATTTGTTTTGTTTCTGTGCGAGCTGTAAGATGTTACTCAGTACTTTAACCCTGTACATTCATACCTACAAGCATTTACCTGACAACTAAGATTATAATTATGTAAATAACATGTGACAAAAACCACGAGCATCTGACGTATTTCAGATAAGTGAAGTTGTTCGCCTGTGTACATTTGAGAGTTGATTTTGTTAGCTCGTCTCGCTATGTAAACCTATGGTTGTTTACATAGTAAGTGTTGAAATTGATATGTTTTAAATTGTTTTAAAAGACTTCTTATTTTGGTATAATTATAACGTTTCTGAAGACGAAAGTTTTCCATCATAATCTCTAAAAATTAAACCCACTTAACGATTGATTGGAAGTTTTATCCTATCTGAAGACAATATGAGTGTATGTATGGTTTCTGGAATTAAGGTTTTTAAGCAATTTTTGTATTTTAGCTGTGTTCTTTTCAATATAAGTAATGCAGGTATTTAGAGCAAATGCTCCTTATTGAAATCAGTCAAAGCATTTTTGAGTACTATAAATAATAGCGGTAACTGATGTCAAATCTGTTTGTTCTAATTATTACACAAAAACTCAAATAATGGTGACCATGGTTTTAAAGCATTACGCGATGATATCAAGATAAAAGTTGAATGTAAACATTGTATTTTTTACCTTATTTGGTAGATAAGGACGTAACATGATTTTTAAAAGTAATTCTTAGCAAATAAAGACAACTAAACGATATTTTTAATTAAGTATATAATTATCATAGAAAAAGTACTTAAAAAACGACTGACGACGTTCAAGAGGTTTTGCAACATCTTTGAACAATGTAAAAACTCATAAATTATAATATTGCAACACTTAACTAAACATATTGGCAATTCTAAATTAGTAATGAAGAGTACACGTGTAGGTATGTAATGTTTTCATAAATGAAGTTAAAAACATATAGATGTAGAAAAACTAATAAATTACCTGTAAAAAAAACGATCGGTTGATTTAATCGATTTCTAACACAGCCTATTTCAATCCAGAGCTGCAATATAAAGGTCAAAATTATCTTAAACTATCATAATTACAACAATCAAATCCAAATTGGAACCTATTTTCCTGTAATAGCCTCCACATAAAATGCAATTGCTAATAAAAGGCTAACAATAAACTAAACCACGATAATATCAATAACGGCAGTGGATTGACCTTGGTCAAGCTTGTAGTTAATAAATAAAATTAAAACTGTCGTGTAACCTTTTTTGTTTAATTATTTTTTAAGAATGCCTGAATTTTTGAACGGAGCACATGCCTTGCCACTGAAACAATTGAGATTTATAACAATTTGAATAAAACTATCTAAGTATAACGTAATGTTTATTTCTTTTTATTTTAGATCATCGATAAAAAGTCGATACTTATCTGAACGACACCGAAAGTAGTAAACAATTGATCGGGCAGCGGAAGAGGAAATTATCAACGTTACAGTGACGGATCACGAAAAAAAACATCAGTGACTTCTGATCAGAAAAGATCACTAGATCAAATAGTTTGTTTTGTGTTAAAAGTGAGCTTAAAGTGAACGGCACCTGTGTTGTGTGGACACGCGATGACACGTTTGCGATTTTGACGTGTTTCCAGTCACAAATCGCAGAAAAACTGGAGGCCGACACGTATGAGGTGTCAGTTGTCGTCCAGCTGACAACAGATGTCATCCCCATTGAAGTCGGTGAGTCAGACGTTCATAAAAGAACTCTTGTACATTAATAAGTACAGTCGAACAAGCTACTGGGTTAACAGGCAGCTAAGTTGTAAATACTTTTAACCACGAGTTGGCTGAGTAGTCAATTCTTTGACACGCAATAACTCATAGTCACCCTAAAATGCCCCCGCTGCTGGAGCACAAGACTTTTCTCTTTGGAAAGGACTCTCTTAAGTACATCATACATTTAAAAAGTCAAAATGCTTCACAATAGTGCTACCTAAAACGTCGCGTCGGTGGTGATCGTAAAGATGAATAAATCCTGCCTGTACACCAAATAGCTTGTTCGACAGTACTTAGTTATTTTTCGACACCTGAAGTACGATCTTTTGTGGTCAAGACTTTGTCATCTCCCTCGGCTTACGTGATCTATCAGTCCAGTTTTACACGTTTTGTTTACTTCAACGGTTATCAGAATTGCCATCAACTCGCTAAGAAGAAGCATGTGATAATGGTTGATTGTGCATTTAGACTTAACGTTTGCTAGAGCAATCTACTCTTCAATACGTCACGTGGTACACATGATCACACATCACGCTATACATTTCCAGTATAACATGGCTTCGCTTTGTATAGGTTTCCCGTCCAATGATAGATCTGCATAAACTGGATTTTTATAGTTTGATTGGTTGTGTGCACACTTACGTAGGATATATCCCTTTTATTCCATTTGGAATAGTCTTTACTCGAGTCCCTTTGGTTTTATGACTTTGCAGGAGTTGATTTTATTTATGAAGATTGTATGTTTGAAGTTATTTGTTAGAATACGCTCTCAAGTATCTTGTTAAGGCACTGAGATTTGTCTAAAGGCAGTCCTGTTTAAAACTGAAATACCTACTATAAATATTTCGGGAATATAACACATTGGCCTTGGTCTGCAATGTTGCTATAGTTAGTGGTAAATAAATAACATTGAATTTGAAAATGGGCTTCCTCTCATAGAGTCAAACCAAATTACCTTATGTTTCACAAATAATCGCAAAGTATTATTAAGCAAAAGAAAATATTTAGTATAATAAACGTATCGTAAAAATAACAAGCCTTTCTTTTGACGCCATTTTGAAGTAAAAACTAGAACTATTTGCCAACAACCAATTATGAACAGTACTCGCAATCGATTCTAATTAGAAAACACATTTGGCATTAAAACGTGCCGTACCGAATTGACTTAAAGCGTTCTTTAGTCGAAAATCGAGTATTCCAATACCGTACACTCGATTTGGTTAATTAATGCAAAAAATGTCCCCTTTGCAAATTCGTCTTCTACACATAGTTATCGAAGATGGTAAAACTGGTCCTGCCAGTGTTTTTGTGAGTTTAAACACGTATAAACGGCTGCCGAGTGTAAAATCAACCTATCCAGTATCCATAGAGAATTATGTTTGAATTAGAATCTTTTAATATTAGCTCTGAACTTTAAGTAAGATCACGTCTTCCTCAAAATAGATTTTAATTGTTTTCCTTATGTTTTTCTGGGTAAAAGCAATTTTTTAAGGAACCTATATATTATTAAAGTTTTATTATTTTTACAATTCAAAAGCTGGTTGTTCGTCACCATAATATTTAAAATAGATTGAAACTACCTTTGCCAGTTTGCTTTTGTTGGGTTTGATTCTATTTTTGGAAACAAAACTGTTGGTTTGAGTAATTGGGTTCCACGAAGGCTACTTGCTTAAAACTGCATGAAAATTCACTTTGTATAATGAGCAAACAATATATCGGTGTATTCCTGACATCTGCTAGAAGTGAACGGATGTGCAAGTTTTAATTTCTAATAATTTAAGTGTCATACAAGTATTGGAGCATATTTTATTAAATGAACCCCTGTGACAGTTCTCTGTGAGTAAGATATTATATTTGTAATGATATTATGTGCTCTCATTGAGAGGAGGCCGTGTCCCAGCCGTGGGAACATTATAGGCTGATGATGACGATTATGTGCTTTCGAAGAATTTAGAACACTGAGAAGACTGGGGTCGCAGATACCGCATAGAATAGTTGGAAGAATTTTTACTATTGTAGATAAGACTATTCAAATGACACTATCAATGAAACATGACATTTTAAGCAAGTATATAATGTTGCGCCAACTCCAAATAAATTGGATTATGGGCAGGATGATAATGAGAGAAATAAAGTGCCTAATTATTAGATGTCGTATCATAGAACACGCTGTACGGATTACAAAACGTCGTTGTGTACACACGGCTGAAATAAAGTACGCCGCACTGAATGAGCACTTCGCGTTCGTCAATGCGGCGTAAAAGTGCCGCCCAAACACAAAAGGACGCATCGTTGATACGCCGCTTTGATAGCGAGCGAAGCGAGCTCGGTCCTTAGGGCACCCGACGACGTTAGGTTTGGTTAGGTTACTTTAACCCTGCAGATAGAAATGTGAGCCCTAGAAATAGGGGCTACGTCGAATACAACTTATTTTCGTAATTTTCAGTATTTTATTCTTGCTGACAATACGGCAAAACGTATCGGGACCACAATCTGCCTGAACGTAAGGACGGTGCATTACATAACGGCAACGTTTTTCAATCCGGCGGCGTGTTGTACGAATTGGCTGTGACATAGACACCATAAAGAAGATAATCTATTCCGCTATCAATGAATCACTGTGTAATAGGTAGTAGGTTGGTTCTAGTTCTCATTGAAGTAGGTGTCGTGAAAAATCTGGTCACGCTCAGTTTTGTTTGACCTTGCGAAGAACAAAATGGATTATTGAATGAATTTACTGTCATTTTTTACTTATTGCACGAGTTATGGTCATGGCACGGAATGGTATGAATTTGAATTATGGTAGCTAATAGGTGTATAATTAATTGGCATATTTGGATCTTTCAAAAAATGTTTTAGGATTATTTCAGTTCTCTTAGTCGTTTATATGTGTTATTAATTCCAATACCGTTTATCATATTTCTTCATAATTATGTTTGTGGCGGGTACATTTACCATTCACAAGTTACCAAAGTAGTACCTATTCAAATTTAATTTAACCAAATATATTTCCTAACACAACATAATAGATAAGTCTCAATTTATAGTAAAAACATAAAATTGCATAACATTTTTGTAGAATGATGCAATCAAAATATAAAAGAAAAATATTGTCTATAGTCGAACACTGGCAGGAAGAAAGTAACTTACATCGCAGTCCGTTCGAAATTTAAAAAAAGGGTTAAAAAAAAATATATTCTCATTCAACCTTGCCAGTGTTATTTGTTATAAAAACAGGACCGCCGCCGTGACCTTGTCAATGCGTCTGAGTGATGAAGATAAAAGAGGACGAAACAATATACCGTGCGAGGATACATCGCTTATCACCGCCACTTAAGGCTGCGTGTTCATTATATTTACGCTTTATTGCATTTTTTATAGTAGGTACGTCTTCCTGTTGGGGCTATGTATATTTGACATAAATTCCTGTATTCATTATGGATTTCCCATGTAAAATTAAACTTAGAGTTTAGCACTTTTCTCTCTGACACCTTTTCCTCTTCAAATAGATAGTATCATGCAATCAATGATGTCATTGTCAAGACTATTACATTCTATTGTTCGTTACTAGAATTGTAATTTTTACTGTCATAAATTGTCTAGCGATGTGACTCAGCGGGACTGTAACCATTATCAGTTATTTAGGTAGATAAAACACACATGAATACTTGGCTAGAATATTTTGACAGACGAAAAGAAGCTACGAAGATCTACCGTAGCCGTAGCCATGAACCTACGCCAAAATTGCTACAACTTGCTACGAACACTACTTGATACTATGACTTTTAGGACATAAGATCTTTCCTTGTTGTATGACGTATTTCTTGCATTTTTTTTTTTACTTTTTCGTTCCAACCTTTCTTCTAGTCTAGGTGCTGTTGTAGCTATTTACTAATTAGTGCATCATATAATTGTTATTTTACACACCGATTAATAAAACATGATAAATAGTCATGTTATCGCTATCAATAACTTTAAGATATCCTAAGCAATCTCGACATACGCGAAGAAAAAGGTAGAATGTGTTTGCAATTAATTTCCTTGCGAAACTCCTGAGTGAAATGAAGCAATATAATGGGCTTAAGCAAGGGCTAGGCTTTCGTAAGGGTTAGATACTTGTAACATGTACAACTGGCTTTATATACCTGTATTTCTATGTATATTTACCTAAGTGAATTCGCCGCACCTTACGTTCCCATGATTGTTTATTTTCGACTACGAATTACTCATCTTTAAGTAATTGCAGTAAGTCAAGATTTTGTAAGGGTTAATATTGGATAGACTGTGTATAATAAATAAAGGAGTAAATAAGATTTAAAGACGAATACTATACCAGCTATAATTAAAACGCTTGTAAGGCGTACTTATTTACCTAAAACCACATAAGTGTGTTCTTAGATAAACTTGGCTGCGGGACTCCTTGGCTGCGGGACTGTTTGAAAGAGATACCGTGTCCTGTTCCGGGGACAGGAAGTAAAGGGCGAGGAAGGAACATCGATGGGTCTTAGTCAGTAAAAGCCTGACATGCTCCGCCCAGAGTGGAAGAAGTTATTGATGATTTCCCACCCGAAAAAAGTAAAAGATAATCTTGGGCGGAATTCGCACATCTTCAAAATAATTTACGTTTAAGTCAGTAAAATACTAACCAGACGATAGGGAAGAAGTACGAAAATATTCTCCCATGCACATACCCACCAATTAACTTAATCACTATACTTTACTAATACAATTGATATGAATGTTTTGACGTCATCACAAAATGAAATAACTAAGAAGAACACTGATTTCTAAGAACTATAAAAGAATAAATTAAAAGCCATGGGTATTATAATAATAATAATAATAATAATTTTAATTTATTTCAGACCAAGTCCATTTTGTTAGTAACAATGTTCTTATAGACTAGTGTTAGTAATACACAGAGAAACAAATTATTAAAAGAAAGTAAATACAACACGAACGTAAAAACAACAATCACTGCTGCGCCATCCCATGAGATATGGCGCTGCAGTGATTGATGTAACTGCAGTCCAGACGACTTGCGATCATGTTAAGGATGCTGTTGGCGCTGCCACGTACTCTACGCACCAGGGAAGCGCATCTTTTACGAATCGTAGCGTAAAAGCAGTCGACGCGATGTTGAGCAAACATCCCTGATGCACTACAGAATCGTCGCAGCCCCATCAGCACCCTGAACGCATTATTAAATTGAACTCGGAGAGCACTGAACGACTTTTGAGAATAGTCTGCCCACAGGCTGCACGTGTAGAATGATGTACAATAAGATCTGAACAGTGTAATTTTGACTTCTGTCGAACAACGTGCAAACCTGCGGGCTATCATGTTCGCCCGAACTGCCAGCGCCCTCCGTTCCCTCTCAATGTCCTCATTGTCCTTGAGGTCAGAGGTAAGCATGTGTCCTAGGTATTTAAATTTTGACACCCTACGCAAGGCTGTACCATTAAGCGTGATGTTGGGAAATACGTTACCTGTACTATTTCCTCTGGCCTCAAACACCATGACCTCACTTTTGAGTGGATTATATTTCAAACCATGCTGCTGGGCATACGCCTCACAAATGGCAAGCAGTTTTTTAATGCCACATACTGATGCACTCAGTAGCACCATGTCATCAGCATAGCTTATGTTATTTACACTAATTCCATCTATGTGACAACCTATCCGGGTGCTACTGAGTGCAACAATCAGATCATTCATATACAGGTTGAAAAGGGTTGGAGAGGACAATCCCCCCTGCCTCACCCCGCACTCCAACCTGTACAATTGCGACATGCTTCCCGACCATCGCACGCCATTGACCTGATTACCGTACCAGTACTTGCAGATGTTGATGAGTTCCGGTGGTAGACTAGTGTTAAGTAGCTTTTTCCATAGTATATCATAGGAAACCAGGTCAAAGGCCCTCGAAAGATCAAGGAAGCATGCGTGAACTGTAGTATGACGTTTGGTATAGTATTTGACAGCATGCTTAACACACAGAACTGCGCTTTCAGTGGAAAGTCCGCTCCGGAAGCCGAACTGATTGTCATGAAGTTCAATGTGTTTGGTCAGCTGTGAATTCAACATGCTGTCAAATACCTTCGATACCACTGTAGCAAGAGAGATAGGTCTGTAGTTAGTCCTATCTGATAGATCAGCTGTCTTATTTTTAACTATAGGTATAACAATTGTTTTAATCATCTCATCAGGCAGATATGAGTGGCTCAGACAAAGGTTGAACAGCATAGCCAGCAATCTCGGCAAGTGGGGTCCAGCATGTTGTAGATGTTCAATGCTTAACCCGTCATGGCCGGGAGATTTACCTCTAGTCATTGATTTGATTACCAGCTTCACGTCACTGGCGGTCCATCTAAAACCATTTTTTTCACCGTCCTTAACATTGATCACCGACTGTGAGGACCCCAATGGCGATTTAACAGTAAAATGTTGACGAAACAGATCTGCTATTTCCCCGGCATCGCTTACGCCATCGATACACACAGGTGCTAGCGGTTTGTTGCTTAGTTTATTTGTGGCTTTCCAAAAAGATCGAAACTCGTTTCTCGAGTGATGAGAGGCCAAGATATCCATTTTCACCTGTTCTTCATGGTTCTGACACCATTTCAGTTGGCTCTTAAAGATTTTCCTGGCCTCACACATCTCGTTATAAATGGCACCTGAATTTGGTTTGCCATACCCACACCACAGATAAAATTTCCGCTTAGCTTCTCTGTGTGCCTCGCTAACATGTAAGTTCCACCCTACAACAGGTTTCTTTTTCTTACGTACATAACATTTACTACGTTTGCTACACAGCGCTGCCTCTCTTAATGTGTTTACAATTTTGTTATACAAACTGTCAATGACATGCCTGTGCTGCAAAATATTGCAAGTGTAATCTGCACATTTTATAAACTCCTCAGGAAAGTCTAGAAGTCTTAGGAGTCTCTGACATTCAGTCATGTATTGAGTAACTTGATCTACACTTCTTTCCCCCCATACAACCTCATTTACATTTGGTTTACAGTCTAGTATTTTAGGTGACACTATGCCTAGATTACACTCCATTATTAATGGAAAGTGGTCCGACCACATTACGTCATACTTGACAAACACTCTGCGCACTGACGGCACAGCTGCCTTAGATACTATACAGTGATCAAGCCATCTTTGCGAACCGTGAGCCTCGCTCACAAAGGTAAAACAATTACACGAATTAGAAACGCCCTTCAGCATTTCTACATCAATGCAAGTCCACTCCTGGTCCTCACAAAATAACGATAGTTCCGTATAAAATTGCTCAGTAGGGTGCGCATTAAAATCACCTAGTATATATACACAATCAATGTTACAACTGTCTATGATAGCGCTTACCGACCCAAGGATGTCCGTAAACTCGACTAGATTCGCCGCTGAGTCCACAGGCATGTAAACATTCACCACTAATACAGACCGCTCAGGTAACACTACGCGTATCGCACATATTCGCGGATTATTGCACTGCACCACTACCACATTAGGAAACACTTTATGCCGCCAGAGTATTCCGAGACCGCCGTGAGGGCGTCCTCGCAACATGCCCGACGACATGTCCACCGCCGAGGTCCCAGTGCAGCTAAACTCTTCATCAATACTACTCAAGTATGAAATATCACTGGGCAGCAACCATGTCTCCTGAAGAGCTATCAAATCACAGGTTTTACAAAGCTCACGTATTCCTTCTACAGAGCGCTTGACACTCTTACAATTAAAAGTACTGAAATTGTAAATGTCACTAGCCATTTAATTTCTTATATTGACCGTTATCAGAAACATTTATTGTCTCTGTCGAAAATCTCTTCTTGAAATGTACAAAGCGTCTGAAAATGATACCACTCGGCCACAGTTTCTCATCCAAAAACAGCTGTAATTTTGATGCAGATACAAAGAACTTATAGGCGTTATGGTCACTTTGCTTCTTCATAACTATTTTAGATAAGATAACATTTTCACAAGTTTTACCATAAATATATTTGCATATATCAGATTCTGACGTTCCCTTATGCACATTCGTAATGAATATGGGTATTTTTCGGTCTGCCGCCCTAAAATTATATTCGGTTGCTACCGTACTGCTACCCATTTTTCCCTTTAAACGGTTATTCCTGATTGGTCTACGTTTTTGTATTAACGTCCATCCTTGTTCATTGTCATCATTATTGTCCTTTGAACACAACAGAGCATTCGCAAACGTGGATTTGTTTGAATTGATCAGCTGATTGCAAACATCGTTATCAGCGGCCGGAGATGACTCACAGGCCTGCTCGACCGCTCGCTCAGTGCTACACGTTACCGCGCGCCCCGCTCCTTCGCCTTTTAACCGGTCGCAATCTACCTTCAATGTTTTATTTGTCGGAATATCTTTACTCGCCTCCCCGCAATCGTTCTCAATAACCATACTTCGGTAATTCAAATCCCCAATTGGTGATGATGAACCAGGTTCTGATATGTCATTTGGATCGCGTACAGATGAGTCATTGAGATGTGACAATCCCATAGGTCCACTATCTCGCCCCTGATAGACACACGTACCACCTCTCTTAAGATTCACATTCCTAATTGAGAACGCGGGGACAGAGTGACTCATATTTTGCAACTGGCTTTTTACTTCTTCCTCCAATTGGGTTATTGTGACAAAAGATGACTTGATATTCTTGATCTCAGATTGCACTAAAATCAGGTCTTTTAGCAGTTTAGACACGTCTAGGTGATCGAAAGTTATTGGAGGCAGTTTCTCTAAATCACGGGCTACAAACACTGGCATCACATCACTGTCTACGACCTTGAATAAACTGATGATATCCATTAAGTCCCGATTTTCTTTGCCCTGACCTTTTCGCACTCTTTTCCGGTATTCATCCGGTAACGATTCAAAAACCAACGTCTTTGCTTCATCAATTTGATCACTACTAAACGAGGACAAACAAATCTTCATTAAACTGTCTTCAGTTATAATCGAAATTTTATTTTGCACATATGACAAAAGCTCATTTATCACGATATTACAACTAGCGCATTTCACTGTTGTCGACATTTTTAAAAATTACAAACGCTGTTATCGCGTAACCGGGACCACGCTCGCTAGCTACCGCTGCGCGCGCGCGACTGACCGTCGACCGACGGACCGTTTAAAAATACACGTCATTATGATGACGTGTATTTTTAAACGCTCTTATTCTGTAAGTAATATTGTATGGCAGTCGTTTGTACGTCATACGCATATACGCCACAGTAATTGCAGTTTCCATAGTGTACACTGAAAGAAAACCATAATGTTTTTTTTCATGAGAAGGCTTACATCGTGTCTTTCATGGGCAAGACATTACATGGGCTATTATTAAATAAATAAAATAAAATTACATGCCAATGACTGTATTAAAAACATAAATATCCCCAATTTATTCAAGTTTAGTTCAATCAATCATTAAGTAAATAATCCCATATTCTTTAATACTTGCGTTCAACACATTTGTAATAATTTTGGTATGCAGCAAAACATACCTGATTCTCATCACCTTCAAAGACTTTTATATATTAACCATCTACAAATAATATATAGGTTGCCGGTTGGTGCTAGCAGTATCGATTAGATGAGTTACCAAATGCCAAGTCCAAAGGTCAGAGGAAATGAATTATCAGCAACAGTGAGCTTTCAGCGCTTGTTATTTAAGTTGAAAGTTAATTCATCAACATCATCCACAGCCTGACTTCACCCACTGCTGGCTCCACATTTCACGTACAAGTTATTTAAACAAAATTAAAATGATTGTTACCATCAAAGTTGTAAAACCGGTGCAGTAAAATATAAATTGCTAATTTAAGAGTGTGTCGTAAAATATCTTGTGTATTCTTTATTTTTAAAGTGATTGTTTAATGTGTAAGGATGCACATTAAGTGGAACTTTGAACTTTTTTGACGTGTTGAATTTCAAAATAAAATCTACAGGTACTACCCACTATGTCACCATGTGTCACATGCCACTATGTCACAGATAATGGTGTAGTTTAAAGTGTCATGGCTTGTGTATTTAATTGGAGGTGTTTACATATAGGACGACACGATTACTGTCGTGCGCGACTTTTTCCAACTAAAAACTAACGATAAATAAATCGGTACGACGTAGTGGGAACGGGGTCGAAGTCTGCAAATTCTGCAAAAGGAAAACACCCAAAAGTTAGAACAAATTACGTAAAATTCATCCAAAATTTAACTCTACTAAAAGTTTAAGAATTCACGACTAGCGACTGTGTCAAATAAAAAAATAAAAGAGAGATGAGTTACCAAAATCACAAAGTTCTCCCTTAACACCTCAATCAGGTTTTAATCTAGGTCATATAAAACTTCTGTCACACATCACACTAAAATAAGCCACACCCTTCGATAAACGGCGACCTAGAAACTATTTCGGACTATTTCCAAATCCACTACCATTATACAAATTGATACACCCATAAATTCTATTCGCACCCTCACAAAGACAATAGTTGAGCGATAGGACCGCCTACTATAATGGGATACAATTGACCTTGATTCTTTGCGTCAGCGACTCTCCCATGGGCCATTTCGCCGACCCCATCAAGGTTACGCGCCGAACATACTGTTTCAACGTTCGGCTGACATGCGATCCATCATTCTATTTTAAACCAAGTTCTATAACACTTTTTTGTTGTTCACGCGAAACGTCAAGTTCAGAATTTGGTTTTGATTAATTGAACGACCGTGTGAGATTTCAGAAGTGTATTAGTTTAATCATATTTCAGTGTCAGATTAGTTGACATTGTTTTTTAATACGAGCAAGTTAATTTATTTTTGCATATATTTGTGTGATAACTTGATAAGGTTTTTCATGCCCGAAATGTTGTGTTTTGTAATTTTGAGATAAAAAAAGAACAAATACTTTTGAAGTCTTTTGTTTATCGTGTACCGTATTAACTTATTCTTGTTTTATTTTCATCATTTGATACTCGGTACTCATTTTATGTTAACCTTGTTCCCATTTTCCTTGTTCCGCACATAAACGATGTCTGTATGAGTTCGCGATACGTAGCTTACAGGTTGACAAAGCAGCTAGGCGCCGTACGGGAAAATGAACAGCCAGTTTTATTTATAATTTATCTTTTTGACAATAATAATTAATTATTAATTACGGAGTAAATTCATTATGGTTCCCTCTATAAGGCAGTAAATTATTGATTATTACTTCTAACATGTTTTTTCTTCATACTGCAATGTTTATCAGTTGCTACTAAGGGAGCCATATAAAGGCATCACAACTAATTTTTATTTTATTACTTAACTGTATTAATATTTTACCTCCGTAAAATATAAATCGGTTGTTCATATTTTCTCGAGTTACTTCCGACAACCTAGTTATGTTCAATTGAATTGGGTGAAAGAAACTCGCTTTGAAATGGGCAAGCGAGTAAAATACTATAATTAATCATGAAATGAGTATGCTCAGGAAACGTTGACGACTAACTTCTTAATTTATGTAATCGTATGCTAATTCTAGCGTAATAACTTTGACAGACAGCCCGTATCCATTTCCAGGTTTAAAAAAAGTTTGTTAAAGCGAAAAAAAAACTATTATCAATCATTAACGTAAAAAAATTGACGAAAAAATGGGAGGAAATCCATTGTTTAAGCAATACGGGCCGGGGCTGTCCCGTCAGTTTCCGCCAAAATACGAAACCTTTAAAAAAAGTAAATAAATGTAACAAAGGCAACTTTTTTAATTTAGTAACTAATTGGATTGCGCACCGAAGGGATTGGCGGTGTGTCCCGTAAAGGTAAGGCCATTCTGTCTGCTAATTCCAGTAACATTTAGAGCAGTTGTAAATGAAACAAGCTGTGGATTTAGTACAAGGCCGGTTTGACACAAGACTGACATAACAATAATATTTGTTACTCTAAAATATCCCACTGATACACACGATATCAATACCTATTATGGGTGGAATATTTTGAGCTTGCGAAATTCTGACCATATTTGACAACAATATTTCTGAAAGATTAAATTACATTGTTAAGATTAGTACCTACTGACTAGGCTTTTGTTTGTTATGATAATGATAAAAGATCTATAGATATTGAGACAGTGTCGAGGGCAATCATAATTGTAAAAACAATGCAAGTGCTAAATCAAATACTTCAGTACAGTTAATAGTTTTGAGAGATCGAAAAAAAAAAAAAAAATGTCAATCACCTTTTGTGATTTTAATTGCTGAACTGACAATACAATAGTGGTGAAGTAATTGGTATTTGAAATGTGTTCAATCGTTACTTAGCTCTCTTTTGATAAACTTGTCAGTATACAAGACTTTTTAAAAAGCATAATCGTTAGCTTAAATAGTCTTCTTTTGTGTTATTGGGATTTTATATAAGATTTTCTACTGAGAAAACAGCTACTGAGCTGTCAGTAGTCTACCCGACGAAGTAGATAGAAGTAAATCTACTCGACTCCCTAAAACTTAGGGGAGCAAAATTTTGTTACTATTTTTGTCACAGTATTTTTAAATCCTGATTTATAAAGCGTAAAAATATTTGCAAACATTTTCACTCCCCGCTGTGACTGGCAAGTAAGTCATAAAAGTGTATCATTCGCGAATTTGTTTAGAGTCAACCGTGCGTGATGGATGATGGCACATGACGTTATACTCTGTCATGAGCCATTACGTGGAAAATTTTACAACAATTCCTCTTGTGAATAGGCATAAAATATAGCTGACAGTCTTGTTGGACTGCCTGCGGTCGTTCCTTGTTTAAATATAACATAATGATCTGATTTTCAGCTGCACCGAGATTGCAAGCTGTGCATTTGTCATGGTAATCAATAGCCATAATTATCAATTTCGAGGCTACGGAGACAGAAAATGTTTGAATAAAGAAACACTTTAGATCATAACTGATCTAATCACACTTGAGATAGCAAGAAAAGACTGAAGTTCTAACGTGCTTTTGATTGCCTCATATCTTTCAAGATTTCCAATTTCCATTAATTATTTAGAAATCTGATAATACCAAAATCCAAAACATATAAATAAAACCTTTATACCAGCACTTCTTTTGTTATTGTTTCATATTCATTCTCAGTATGTACTGCCGTTGGAGTACCAAATAAATTAATAAAAAATCAGTAAATTAAAGACAAGGGCTACTGATAGCCACTTAATAATTTATTATGTACGCCGTTCACATACAACCTATCAAGCTGTCAGGCCAAAGCCATTAATTTACCACATAAACAATTCTCTTGTAAACGAAAGAGACTCAATTGAATATTTAAGCGTAATATTGAATCAAAGAAAGAAAGAAATAACGTTGATTTGTCTAAAAAGACGTAGACATAATTTCGATTCTTGAGATGAACTTTGATCTAAAAATGCAGACAAACATGCATCTGAATACGGATTAATGACTGAAAAAGAAGAATGAGGAGGACGCAATAAATTCCGTTCCACTCAAAATACCTGATAGGAACATAAACAACTGTTTTAGTAAACTCTTGTTACTTAATCGCAATTCTAAAATACATGAAACAGAAACATGAAGCAAGCAAAAAAAGGTTCATTCAACAAGCATTGTGCATTAATACAAATAAGTTTTTAATCACCGACGAAGAAAAACTAAATGCTAAAAGTGGTTATGGTAAACAGAAGGTTTTTGTCTTTAACAATAAACCTGTGACAATATAAATATCAGCTGATGTGCTACGTCCTTATAGAACACATAAACGATAATGCGAACACCACTGGACATTTGTTTACAAAAGACATTTAACAAAACATATAATACGAAAAATTATCATAATAATACGCTCTCAAGGGAAGGAAAGATACTGTTTAAGTAAATCAAGAAATAGAATAAGTAGACGTTGAAGGTGAATGTGAAAATTCTTTCAATTTTAGATATGGGTTCGTTCGTTCTCTTTCTGACTATCGCAGCGTTGAAGGCAACAATTTTCAAACTGTCACGTGAATGCGAAAATAATTCACTAAAATGGAATAAATATTATAAACAATTACAATGTCACATGGAAGTGAATAATTCGTAGTGATTGCTATAATTCGAAACGTGACTCGCATCAGAGGTTCATGGCAAGGTCCTATCATTATTTAATTTACTGCTCTGCAAAATAATATCTTCTTTATGATTCAAGACATTGGTTCGAATTTTGTTTGTCCACCTGTTTTACGTCAGCAAATCTAACTTTGTCCAGTTTTCATTGGGCCACGTAAGGAAAAACGGGAAGACTCCTATTTAAAGTGTCCTTGATCCGCTGAACCTCGTTATCAAGTTCAATATGATTCATCGTTTAAGGATGCAAAGGTCTTTCGATTGCGTTGACCTGTGTGAATGTTATATAAACAATTCGAGGAATGCCGTTTGTATCAGTATTCACTTTTCAATCAAAATACTAGATAAAAGTTACTTGTATTTTAACAATCGTTACCTGGCTTAATACTTATCATTAAAATCGCAATAAGTCAAAGGAATTTAACGAATTCAAGGAGGCTTTTAAATAATCGATAATTAAATTATGTAATTACAACGATCATAAACCCACTTATTTAAGATTAAGTGTTATTTAATAAATTGCAAAATATAAAGAACTTTATTGTGGTTTTAAAAACACTAAAGTAATTTGTATCGCAGCACATTCTCGAAGCGTTTTTGAAAGGACAAGGCATTTGCACGCCGCCGTCCATACTTATTATATATACTCATACATATGTATATGACAGTAGGTTCAAGTTCCAAAGCTACATTGATATATTGCAAAAATGTAAATAATAGCGTCCAGTCTATGAAAAAACTATATTTATTAGAGTCTTAGGTGACTCCTCGCATACTAATGTAACGACGCGTAGTTATTTTATGAATGTTTATTGCTACGTTTCGTAATAGGTACTATGCAGTGAAGAAATTGTTACCAATTTTTTTCTCTATAACTTCGTGTAGAATCAGTAGATTCTAAGGTTTTATATCTCACTTTAGTGTCGAGGAAAATGTCGTTAGGAAACCTGTAATTATAATCAAATTCTAAACATGTCTCACTGAGAGTTGTGACGGTGTTCTCTGTCCTTTAGAACATTTGTAAGCTATTGGCATAATGTTATATACAATATGCCAAGTAGTTTTATTTATTACGACGTTTATGCTTAATTGAAGACCTTTAGATACTCATTAGGCACTCTATAAATATTTATAATTGGACAGTAATAGAATTATGGTTGGATATTTAACTAAAAAAGAACCTCAAAATTTTAAGATTTAAAGAGGTATCTCGGGTAAATAGATACTCATCTTGGTACACCAACGGTATAAAATATTATTTTTTGCTATTCAAGCTTATCTAGTAGGCCGTCTTGAATTTAGTTATCATTTCTTCGATCGAGATTGTCCGAGGTTCTCGTGTTTAAGATCTTTCTGGAAAAAAATGAAAGTTGATAAGATAGATGTCCATGACTATAAAAAACATCTTACAATAACACGATATTTTCTACCCGTTTTATACAATAGTTTGATAAAAAAAACGTGTGATGAATCGCTACAATTTATTTTACTCGACAATGTTTTTTGTATAATGCCGACAGTCAAAATACTAAATTAGGTAAACACAATACAAAACACTGATTGCGTGTGAAATACGCACGTATAGACAGCAGGTCCGTTTGTTCGTCCGATCAAATAAATTATATTTATTCAGCAAGGAAGTTTTCACAAACACTTTTGCACGTCATTTTTTAAAACTAGATGGGTCCGGTGTTCCGTACCTGACTACTCTGAGAAGAAACAGCCGAAACCAACTCAGAGGTCACATATTCTCTTTTGAAGTCCAGACAATTTTGCTCAATTCACATTTGGACTATGCAGATTAGTGCCTGAGATGGTCTTTTGAAGAGAGAACCATACAGATTTGTGTGGACCTGTCCAGTCAGTGCAAGCATTTGTCAGTTATCGTGTGCTAATGCAATGATGCGATAAGTCTCAGTTCAGTCATTTTGTATTAGATTTGTAGGTCAAGGAAGGACGCACTCGTTGAGTACTTTTTGTTATAGAAATTCAACTGTTTTTCTCCGCGACTGAAGGTGCGGCATCTCATCGATTCTAATAATCAAGTCAAAGAGTTTTTTTTATGTGATTGCGCCAATCTCTGGAAATACCAATCTCTGCTCTGATTCGAAAAATCCTATTGTGTTTTCATAGGCTAATTCTTCAGAAAGGTTATAGGATATTTAGGAGTGGAGCAAAAAGATTGGTACCGCTCGACACAGCTAGTCGTCATACTAATAATATTATAAATGAGAAAGTTTGTATGTGTTTGTGTACGAGTACGTATGTACGTTTGCTACTTTGCCACGCAAAAACTACTGAACGGATTTGGAAGTTTTCTAAATAGATAGTTAATAACCTTTTTTTTTGGATGGGGAATCATCAAATGACTTCTCCCACTCTGGGCGGAGCGAGAGGGAGTGTCATACTCTTACTGACTTAAACCCATCCATGTTCCTTCCTCGTCCTTTATTTTCCGGGGCCGCGGTATCTCTTTCGAACAGGCCCGCAACCCCGGCAGGCTAACAACCTGGATTAACATAAAGGGTACTTTTTATCCCAGTTATATGATCTCGTGGTACAATTATTGAACTCGACGCGGGTGAAACCGCGGGTATAAACTTGTCAGTTAATAAAATCATGAGTGGTCCGTAACCTTGACTGCTCCGATGATCACAAGCAACTCGACGATGATTGTGTACTCAAGCGCTCTTGATAACGACTTCGTTTATACTTGTGTCTTGCTGTTTTCAGTTTTTTCTGATTCAATTTTAGTTTTCTTTATTCTTTTCTTACTTACATTTGTTCAGGCTTTTGTTCATTTCGACTTGTTTAGATGTACACTAACTGTTTCATATGGTCGATGAGGCAAATTCTTAAACTTCACCTATTGGGCTATAGACTACATTGCCATATTTTATATCCTTGTAATTCTTTCTTTCAATGGAAGCCGAATAAGATATTTTCAGGAGATATTTTCGGGAAGAATGTCATGGATTGTTATAAAAACCCATATATTACCCATTTATAAAAACGTAACCGCAAGTAAATATTTACTTACTGATGATAATAATATCAATGCTTTCAGACCCACACTTTCCTCACATTTATTCCCAAGTTTTCCAACATCTACAGGAAAAACACAAAGTATCTATCACTTTTAGAAAATTTCCCATTAGCAATAGAGTAGGTGAAGTCCAATAACAGTTTACCTATAAACCCTCAATGAATGGTATACGTGAGTGACGTATGTTGTTTGTAGTAGGTAAACTAGGTACTCGACTTCACGTAGGTACAACGAATACAACAAAACCTTCGTTCAAATATTTTCTTCGAAACTGGTTAGCACCGTAGTTACTTAAGTGCTAAACTGGATCAAGATGTATCTTCTCTAGTTGAGTTCTGGGTTAGTTTTATGTGGTATTTTTTTTAGTCTTAGTAGAATACCTACTGATTTTGACTTTACTGCTAACTTCATGTTCAAAGTAATGTTATTTGATTTCCGTTATTGTTTTATTTGAATGCTTTTCAAAATTCTGAATATTCTTAGTTTTCAGTTTGACAATTAAGATCACAAACAAAATGGAACTCAATAAATATTCCGAGGAGCTTCAAAAATTCGTAGGGATTTTTAAGATATTTGCAAATTTTTTGCACACTCTACCTTATTTATTTATTCTTTTATGTAACATGATAATCGCATGTCAACGACAAAAAAGATATCTATTGTTAAGAGTTTTTTGTCTTGGACATGACAACTTGAAGTCCTAAATGATGCTCGCTGAATGAGCAATGGATTCCTTTGTATTCAGCTCGTTGTGTAGCGATTATTGACCACTTAAAGGGTACCTAAATGTTTAAAACATTGTTTGAGATTTGAAAAAATCTTACGGTCTGCCTTTAAGAAAAATGGCGTCGATTTATTAAATCGACAAAACCTTACACGTTCAGGTCGGTGACATTCCATTTAGCAGGATTGTTAAAAATCTTAGGCGATTCTCAGACGACATCGCTCGTCCGCGCGGTCAGGCGGAGGCGACGATGTAAATGTACGCGCGACCCAAAGCAAATACTACACAATATCTAGCATCTATCATACGAGAGGTTGTTAAATAATTTGAAAATATCAAGAAGATGAGGCCGCAGGAAAATCGGTAGGCAAATGCGGAAACTCACTTGATGAGCCGACACAAAAAATGAGAGGGGACAAAAATAGATTTAAGTACTATTTGTTTTAGTGACAGACGTACTTGGCGACGTCAATGTGGCTTATAACCACGTGTCAATATACATTACACGTAATACCTCTAGAATTAAGGAAAAGTCATAAAAATATTGGACTAAAGATGTTTCTACGAAAGCGATGTTGACTGAGTGAAACACGTGTTATGAACTCACTGAAAGTCCCGTAAAGACTGATTATCTGGTTTTACTGTCTGCCAGAGATAGGGCTCACTATATTTGACTAAGCTTAGTAGAAAACATTTGAGCAAAAATGCATTTTAAAGTACCTATAATTATTATTAGTAAAACAAAATTTGTAAAAATCTAACTTACGAACTTTGCCCCACAAATCCCTTTTCACGGAATCTCTGTGAGAACGGAACAAACATTATTTACTTATAAAAAGATCATAACCAAGCAATAATTAAAGTACCGATCGAAAAAAATCTATATACATAGATAAGATCAAATGAATTAATCTGGATTTTACAGTTTTAAGAAGACTTCATTCTTTGTCAGCCTTCACTAAGTCAAAAGTCTTAAATAATAAAAAGTATTCTCTTTGCACTAAGTAATCAGTTCAAAGTGTTTTTGAACTACGTAGACGTATATTTATAGACGCTGAACAATACTATAAGTCCTTTCTACATTTTCCTGGGAAATTCTAGGTGAATGTCTTCTAGGACATGGGTTATTCCAATGTGACATTAGTAAGTACTTGGCTTAAGTAACTTGGTTCAAGCTATGTCTTTCACCTTGCTTTGGTACAGTTTTGGATCTTTGCCCACATTCAATAATTACAAATTCTGGGTCAAAATAGTTTATTTAAGTAAGTTCTCAAATTATTTTATTTACTTGTACAAGGCAGTGCCTTTTGTGGACTTCAAGGCACTTCCCCATTTGTTCCATAGATATTTAGGACTGACACATATTGGGCTGCGACCTCGCAGGGCTGTAAGTTATGTGACTGCCGATGGATAAATTGATAAGGATAATCATGTATGTATTTTATGTTTACTTTTCGATAGTGCGAACATAATTTTGATTTGAAAAGCACAGGAAGTAATTCCAATTCAGTTATTTTCATAATAATGTTCTTTTTTTAATGTATTTTTCGTGACATCATACTTACGCTTTTCTTTAGTTTTACCTAATTTTATACATACAAAATAAATAAATCGTCGGAAATGTGGAAAGATACAAGCTTATTTTAAATTCATTGCCGCCTATAAAACAAACTAAACAGGTGACACGACCTGGCCACATGACAGGAATAACTATTTATCTGACTAAAAAAATGCGAAATTCAACGTCGTTAAAATAACATCAAACTAAATAAGCCATCCATCATTTGTCAAATATTATGTCCGCCTCTCAGCTTTGATAAATATTTACATTTTGACAAGACAAGTTGTTTTCGAACAATTGCACAGCAAAAAAATCAACATGACATAAATATTTTGAGCTGAAGACTTCAGCTTAAATGAAAAATTACTTAAGTCCTTACGTAAGTAAGAATACAAAATGAAATGCAATATGCACAGTGAATACAATGATAGCTTTGACACAAGATTCAATTAAATTAACTAATGACGTCACAGGGAACAATGAAAGAAATGTAAGCGAAAACGTCAACGAAATACCAAGTGACGAAATAGGAATAATTTGGCAGAATGCCTGCTATACAACTGAACTTGTCCCTAAGAGTGAAGAAAGGAACGCCGTGCGCAAACCTAAGTAAGGCATACAAGTATTAGTCCAATTAAATAAAAAAAAATATAAAAGTTTATTGGTTCAACTTAGATAACTTATTATTTTTTTTTTTTTGTGATGAAGGTTTGACATGCTTAGTCACTGGCCATGCTCCGTGGTTAGAATATTGAGCAGGAAAAGGCGGCTTGGTTCTTCAAAGCGATTGTCTTACATTGACTATTAAAAGTATGATTGCAAAAAAAAAATAGTTAACGTTCACGTATAGGTCAAAAATTTTCGCACATAGACGTGCTACTGGGATGGAAAATATCCTATGATCGAGGTACACAGGTCATGGTCTATCTTTCCGTTTGGCCGTTAAGTTCTTTCACGTTATTGACATATTAGGCAAGATACGTTCAATTGGCAAAATAAACTGATGAAAAGCCTGGAAAAGTCATCGTATTTTCATTTACGAAAGGTTAGAGTTGACTGGCATAAAACATGGCGGTTGTTTAATTTACTGCACATGTTGTTTACACACTCTGTAAGCACCAGGACCTACAAATTCCAATTAAAACAGATTTCAAGTTCAGTATTAGTGCCGGTTTGGTAACCCCAGACAATACAAACCCCTTGTGTTCTTTCCCTTTTCCTACCCCTATTTCAACATAGCAGCTTCGGCAAAAAAAAAATATATATATTTTTTTTTTTTTTTTTTATCGTGCGTTGTTGTGTTTTGTTTCTAAAACGTGTGTATTAAATTATTGGTAGATATTAAATGTGTTTATAAACTTATAAAAAAATGTTTTAAAAACAATACTTACAGACACGTACATTGAATAAAAGAATAATTAATCTACGAAGGATTTTCTGATAAAGAATACAGGTTTCCTTCCTTCCTTTTGTGAATCAAGAGTACAACAACAGGTACAGATTCTAGAAAAAAATATTACATCCTTATTGGCCTCCTACAATACAGGTCAACGATAATTTGTCTGTCATCAGTGGGTATTTTTATCTGCCGTTTGTCTACTGGTATAGTAAAACATGTTACTTTCCTACAGATTTTCCTAAAAATAAATAACTAGCGAGTTTCATACTTAGGCTAAATCTACCCACTCGTACTATAACTATTAGTACCTGAGCGACCTATAACTCGGGTGAAAATAGAGAATACGAATTTTCCCAGATGTGAAACTTATCAAGATCGATTTTTCGCCCCCGTAAACACCTACATTGTAACTTTCATTAAAATTGTTAGAGCTTTTACAAATATAACATTAGTTAGTATAGTACACGAAAAAATGGATGAAGGAAGGAAGAGGAAGGAGGAGGAAGGATTATTGTATTGTATTGTACAACGGGCTGGTGTCCGCAACTCCACGTCAATGCGCGTATTTTGCGTATGGGCTATAATCCACCACGAGGAAGGATTCTAAAACAGTGCAGCTAGTGCAATTTAAAAATAAATAAATAGGTCTTCTAAGTTTGAATGTTGGAGGTAATTACAGAAACAAGTACTCGAAGTCTCTGGCCGTCAATAAAACTGTAATAAAAGCGTATTACCTATTGCTATAAAAATGCAATTCTCATTTTGCTGAATAGATATTCAATTAATAAAATTAGATTGTTGTTGCCCTGATTGATTTTAATAAAACATTTATTATTAGAATTTGAATGCTCACCATTTATTCGAAATAAACGCTTGCTGTGACCATGAAAACTTGCATGCGTATGTTATCGATTCTCATTATGTAGACAGTTCTACTGTAAGAAAATTAAATCAATTCAGCAATTGCGTATTGATCGGATAACTAGCTGTTATGGTTCATGGTTTCCTGAGACCAGTACTGAATTTCATACACGTCTGTATGTTTTTCTTACAGGTGATATTCTATACAAAAATAAAGTGACATGAAAGCAATATTATTATTACTATCTACCAAAATTATTGATCTAGTGGGTTTGATGCCTCAATTTGCTTCTTAAAAATTTTGTTTGGTTGGCCCATCAGTTAAATTTTATTTAATTCACCGTTGAACCTATTCTGCACTCAGTTTACTTAACTTTTTACGCTGGGTAACGTGGAATCCCCTAATAAATATTTTTGAAATATTGATACTTTTAAGACAAAACTCGTCCATATTTCTCGTATTTTATTGCAGTTCACATTTGTTAATTATAATAAAGCTTTTACAAAGCCTTTCAATCAAATGGTTTATTATTGACAAATTGACTGTTAGTGTTAATAGTCTATTGTGGAAAAAAAACAATTAACTAATTCCATTTGTGTAAAAAGATATTGATAATTAAATAACCTTCATGGAAACAATGTTGAACAGCTTTTTCAGGCATTACTTTTATTTATTTTTAATTTTGTATGTCAATTAGATGCGAAGCGTTATACGGTGCTTTCGTGCATTTTTAATGGCTAAGAAAATGTTTAGGGGTGAATATACTCTTGAGAACAAACAGCTTTTGTTCTACGACATAAAAATAAGGAAACATTTAATCTTCCGGTAAATTAAGAAAATGAAACGACTGCGTCAGTGGGTCATTTTTTAATTCATTTGTTTTTTGTTTTGAGCGAGGACCATTGTTTTGTCCTGGATGTTTATATGTATAATAAGTATATATAAATTAACAAACAAAAAAGTATATTATGTAGTATATCAACTGTCTGGTGACCACGACACAAGCCTTGCTTAGTGTGGCATTAGATGGCGTTGTGTGTTATGTCCAGCGATATTTATTTTATTTATTTATTTATAAGTAATTATATTTTTTTTGAAATTATCTACAAGAACAATTATGTAATTAATATCTTTATTTTGACTAAAATCTTTACAAAGGGAACTCCTGATAACTTCTAGTTTAATGTCAACATAAAAGTGTTAGCTGCTGGAAAACTGAAGCCCTAGCACAAAAATTTTTTTTTGAATCGAAAATACAATTATCCTTTAGCATTTTTTATTATCAACAAGCACAATCAGTATCATCCAAACATATGAATAAATTCTTAAAATTATGATTATCTTAATATATATAAATCTCGTGTCACAATGTTTGTCCTTAATGGACTCCTAAACCACTTAACCGATTATAATAAAATTCGCACACCATGTGCAGTTCGATCCAACTTGAGAGATAGGATAGTTTAAATCTCAAATTATGAGATGCAGACGAAGTTGCGCGAGTCAGCTAGTAATATTATATGTTTCATATAATTATAATATTAATATTTTATTCGGTGTACATTACATACTTACGTTACGTTAAGTTTACATCGCGCGCTTGTCCTGAGCAAAAATTCCCTAGAACTTTTTGGTCAAACATAAACAGTGATGTGTGTTGTGTGCATTTCTTTTTAATTACCAAAAAACCCATTAGTAACCGGACTTGTTTTTACAGCATTTCTGCGAACAAAAACAGTTGGCAAAAAAGCTAATATTGACGCGGTAGCCATCAACATATACATTCTTGTACTTGACCGTGAATGGCCGCTGATATTTGATTACGTTTATTATGATCCGTTAATAGAGTTTTTGATGCATTGTTCGTTGTAGTGATTGAATGGCAATGTTTATTTGGAATATTACTGGTTTTGAAAAGTTCCAAAGTAAAAGTTTATTTGGCAGTAGGTACCTTTACTGCCCGTTTGAGTATCTGAATAGGGAACTGCTCAAAGCCTTTTTAAACGGTCTATTTCAATCTAGAACTCAATATTCAAATTTCCTTTTATAAGTCTTTCATTATTAAACTCAGAAACCAGAAAATAAAATAATCAGCCACCACAAGCATTACTATCTTGTGACTTACAAGATATTTATGAATAAGAACTTGTTTGTGACACTGAACATTTTCCAAGGCTTGAAATAGGATGGATTCCTTGATATATCTAGGAAATCAGTTTCATCAATTCAGCCTGGAAACACTCACTGTTGAGAAGAATTGAGAGTGAAAGATTGAGAAGAATTGAAGAATATCAGAAGAAAGGGAGGCCCATACCGGGCCTCCCTTTCTTCTGATATTCTTCGTGCGTCCCTTAACCATCTGTTTCCTTCGATTTTGACGATATCATTGACCCAATGCACAGAAAAACAGTTTTTTGAAACAAAATCCTGTGTCATTATTTTTTCATGGGCTTTGTTTAGTTGACTGGCATGACATAGTTTAATAGTGAAAGCTAATAACCTTTTGTGAACCTAACAGTAATTAGTTATAATTAAGCGGCTACTACATTTTTATAACAGCTCTTCATCATCTGCCTAGCCTTTTCCCAACTATGTTGAGGTCGGCTTCCAGTCTAACCTGATACAGGTGAATACCTACCTGTGTTTTACATTGAGCGACTGCCTATCTCACCCCCACTACCCAGTTAATACTGGGTAATACGATACTCATTGGCAAGACCTTTTGTCCCACTAACTACCTGTAACGACTGTCAAAGATCTACAAATGACAGCCTGAACTAACTTTTCCAAGGCACGGAGGAAACTCGATATATGTAATGGGTGGTCACCCATCCACAGACCAACCTAGGTAAGCATGGCTTAACCTATAGATTAACTTGAGCTGCTGTTATTAATAATAGCCAAGAGCTCTTCACCCCCTCATTTTATTAACAAAAAAAGGGAAAAAAAACAGCTAAGTAAAACATAAAAAAGCAATGCTCTGAATAACAAAACAAATGAATGAATCAGTAAAAGTGACAGTTATACCGGTTTACCGAAATGTTTGAACGAGGAAAATCAACTGAAACCATAGTACCTATAAAGAATGACCACTTTAAGTATGCAGTTCATGGTGGCGTTGCTTGTTAAGAAAATTGACATCGAAATGTAAAGCTTGGTACATTTATTTTAGTTCTGTGTTTTCCCGCCCGCAAAGATAAGTTGGTTGAAATGTTAGCAAGTGTGACACATTTGATGATAAAACTGCGCGTGATTTTATTTTCATTTACACACATTGTTGCTTGATTGTAGGCTGCTATGCTTCATGTTTTTGATTCTTTCACGGTTTTTATTTTTGGATTTTGTTTGGTTTTTTTTTATCTTTCATAAGTGAGTTTCTATCTAACAACATCACGCCGGCAGCGGTGTACCCATCGTAATAGAACGGCCCACATTTCGCCAGGTACGTTTATGTCTCATGTAATAGGAGGGAGCCTATTGCTATCAGCCGGGCACAAAACGTGGCTACTACTTTGAAATTATTGATGGAAAATCCCAACAACATTTTTCACGACCCGGAAATCGAACCCAGGATCTCATACCCAACAGCATCTAAATTATCCTAGTTTTCAAATCCCGTATCCCCACAGAAAAAGCCCAACCTAATTCTCATAAATGAATCAGCTGGTTTGATAATTAAGTCTTCTTTATAGTGTATCACGTGTTTATGTACTATATAAAACGATTTTGTTCTCGTTCTAAGTTTATTGAACCAGTTTCGGTAACCTGTGGCCCTTGGCCATGAACTCTTCAGACGTTGTCAAAAATGTTTTGTGGAAGGTACCTAATATCTACCTACTAACATTATGTACTACGGTTTTTTCTATCATCATCATCATCAGTCTATAATGTTCCCACTGCTGGGACACGGCCTCCTCCCAAAGAGAGGGAATGGGCTATAATCTACAACGCGGGCCCAGTGCGTTCATTCATTTCTTCTATAGACATAGATAAATAAATGTCCCACATAACCGACGCAGCCTCCTACGGAAGAATACGTTACTATGACTGTATGACTCAACGTCGCCGATAAACAATAACATAATGACGTATTTATAATTTTTTGAATAGACATTTTTTACAAGTCGGTATTATACATACATAGAGAACTATGTTTAAAGTGCATTATAAAAATGCCTTAAAGCCCTGCATGCAGGGCCCTGCCTGCAGGGACACTGCCAATCTTATTGTGTGTATGTATGCAGGGCCGATATTTTAAGGCCTTTATTGGATAAACTTATTGGAAGAATGAAGACGTAAAGAGTTCCGTACTCAACGCCAATCTTTATTGAATTTCGGATCCAAAAACGAAAGACAACGAGTATCTTCGATTTTCAAACGTTGTCGACGTTCATGGCACCTTGCATTTGTTTTTTTCTTGGGCATATAATTTTGGTTTACCGCTTAGTTAGGTCTACAGTCAACCTTTTTGATACATTCCGGCCATTTTTTGCGTATTTTTTTGTGCGGGTTTTAAATAAACAAACAATGCTTGTGAATTCATGTGAATTCAGGGCCAACTACTTAATGTTTCTAATGGGAACAATTCTTCTAAATTAAATTTATACTAATAATTATAAAGCAGAAGAGTTAGTTAGTTTGTTTGTTTGGTTGAACGCGCTAATCTCAGGAACTACCGGTTTGAATAGAAAAAATATTTTTGCGTTGGATAGTCCATTTATCGAGGAAGGCTATATAACATCACGCTATGACCAATGGGAGCGGAGCAGCAATAAGAAATGTTGCAAGCGGGAATAAAGCTTCCCGCGTTGCGATATCAAAACTTCACGCGAACGAAGTCGCGGGCAGAAGCTAGTAGCAAAATGTAACTATATGCTAATTTTAAACTTTACTTCTGTCATTTAAGTTCTGATTCCTCCAAGCATCGAAGTGGTATAATGACTACAATCTGAATGTGCGTTACAGGTTATGGCGGAAGCCAAAAGTTTATAAATAAAATAACTGCAAAAAACCAGTATCTAAATATACACGATGGGAGTTTTTTTTTATCGTGGAGGCGGAGATGTACCCATGAAGTTTGATGGATGACACTATCTAGGCACGTGCAATGAAGAGGTTTAATTTAAATGAGCATAACATAAATTCACATAATTATGAAATCCGGGGTTAGGCAGTAATGTTTAGGCGCCGTGTAATTGAAAGGAGCCTATAATCATTAACCGAACTCAAATCCAGATTCCGTTGCTGCTACTAAGGAGCTCTAGGTCGAAAAACCCAATAACACATTTCTAGAACTAAGATCCAAGACCAGAATCAAGCACCTCATGTTCAGCCGTGACGTTGACAAACAAACTTATTGTTACATAATACAGGCAGTGCTTAAACAATGTAGTATTCAAATGAGGCCACTAAAAAAAATACTACAAAGCAAGTATCAAGATTTTACAGCGCAGTCAACATTCTAGGACATAAATTCTGAAGTGGTAAGTGCTGATGGCAACATTGTAAGTGCATTTATATTATGATTAAGTCATTTACTTCTGGTTACATCTAGACATCTCAGCAGTAAAATCTAGTATGGTAATTGAGGAATAATCATCGTAGAAGGTATTTGAATCAGAGTTTTATCGGTGTCTTCATCTCAATTGACACTGTTGCCAATGTTGGATCCAAAGATCACTAACTTAGAACTTTAAAAGCTTATATTTAATGCTGCTTCTTAGTTAACTACATTAGACCTGTAGATCTGCCATAATATTTTATGGCATGGTACTCTCATCATCACCAACCAACCAACTATGATAGGACCGGCTTCCAGCCAATCCGGATGCAGCTGAATATTAGTATTTTACATGAAGCAGCTACATAAGGAGTTCCACAACTAAGTGAGTACTAGGTAATAAGTACATTGGGCTCTTATATGGTCTCAACCAGACTTACCTCTTGGTAAGACTGTTTGTCAGACTTTTGGGCCACTGGCTACGACTGTCAAAGGTGTATCAAGTGATTCGCCACAATAATAAAGTCACAGTGAGATTTAGTGCATGTTTTTTTACAAAAAGCTCTTGGAGTCACTTTAATGAAATACAAAATACACCTAACGATTATTTAATTATGAGAACTCGCATTAAGTTCCCAACATACGTATTAACTGTATACTTCTACAGTTCATTGAACTTTTGACTTGGCAACGTTACCCAAGTTTTGTACCATCTCTGAATAATGATATTTATCCACACACATTAAACTACTCTACCCTACATTAACTAGGAAGATGGCTTGAATGCTGATTGGGATTTTCTTAAGGATGTGAGAACTTGGGAAAATTATGCATAATTGAGTATTAAGACTAATCTAGGGTGTGGGAAAGCGATCATATTACCTAGTACCAACTTGGTTGTGGAGGTCAGATTGACAGTCGCTCCATGTAAAATTCTGGTGTTTAGTTGCATTCGGTTAGACTGGAAGTTGACCTCAACATGATTGGGGAAAGGCTAGTCAGATGATGATTACGTAACATATCGCACAAGTGATCTCTAAAGGATCAGCAGAAGTGTTCACATTTTTACAGTGACATCTCAGTCCCATGTAATAGGGAGAGCCCCTTTTGCCACCAACCAGGCACTAACCGAACGAGAATCAAATGTTAATGCGTTTATATTTGTTTAAACAAAGTGTGATCAGGTCTTAGCCAAATATTGTTGACAATACTGAATCATTGATTAATGAGGAAGATTTTCCTATTTGTTTTAGCCACATGTTTGTTTAGGCGATCGAGATTGACGTGGGCAATTCAATAGTTCTCAGAAAATATGACTCGGACTCAAAATAACCAATGGCTGTCAGATATTAACACAATAGCTAGGTACTTATTGTTTATATGGAAGTTAATTAATCATCTTCAAAAAGTAGGTGCCTAATAATAAATAATGAATCGAAATAAAAGCTGGTCTAACTTTAAATAAGTAACACATAAAACAGTAGTAATTTTTTGACACTTACTTAAAAAAATCCTTATTCATTATGAATAGCACGGCTATTAATGAAAAACGATTAGGGTCGAAAATAACTCACAAATCAGAATTACAAAACACATTGATTGTAATACAGAAAGTACAATTAAGAATTTAGAAGCAGGTATATAATTATTACTTACATGCAAATCAAGAACAGAGCTAAGGAAGATTACGGTACATTGTGATAACTTGATAGTCATTACCTATATGTCTCCTTTGCAGATGAGTGAACAACTGCATTTGGCATGTGATCTATGGCTGGTTTTATAGTCACGCCGCTAGACGCGCCGTTGGGCAGAATTTGTATTGGAGTAGTAGGTAGTAGCGTTTCAAATTCTGTCCAACGGCGCGTCTAGCGGCGTGACTATAAAACCAGCCTAAGTAACGAATTTGGTGTTAATTTTATTCTTAAACCCGTCAAGCAATTGCCTGTAACCCGTTCTCGTACGAATGAAAACTTAGGGTTACAATATTCGAGACGGAATGGGAAGCCGTTACCTCCTTCTGCGAAGCAGTCATGCTAGCGAAGAAGGTGGCAGAACGAGAGACGTTCGTCCGTCTTATGGCGACTGGCCGTGTCGACGGCACGTTCGTGTTCCACGCGCGCATCAAAGAGATGTCAGCATAATGGAGCAGCCCGCAAAGGCCGAACCCTGCCGGAGCCGCGGTTTTAGTCAGAAAAAATCTGACACTAGGTCCCGCTGCACCCAGAGTGGGTGAAGTTATATGATGATTTTCCAAAAAAAAAAGTAGAAAAAATACAAAAGGAATAATTTCTAATACAACGTGAACTGAGACACTTGATTTAGATGACCATGCTAAGTGGCCTTTTGCAGTTATATATGTATATCAAAGGTCTATTTCTAAGAAACACGTGAAGGCGTACTGTATAATAGGGCACGCCACGATAGTGGCGGTAAGTCCCCTCTTTGAGGAGTGGCTGGAGAGGCGCCACGGCGTCCTCACCTTCCACCTGACGCAGGTCCTCACCGGACACGGATGTTTCGGGAGGTACCTGCACCGAATCGGGCGGGAGGAATCGCCCGGGTGTCTCCACTGCGAGGATCGACCGGAGGACACGGTGAAGCACACGGTGGAAGTCTGCCCTGCGTGGGCGGAGCTCCGCCGTGTCCTCGTGGCGGCGATCGGCGGCGGCGACCTCTCGCGTCCGGCCCTGGTTCAATCCATGGTCCGGAGCGAGACGGAATGGGAAGCCGTCGCCTCCTTCTGCGAAGCAGTGATGCTAGCGAAGGAGGTGGCGGAACGAGAGAGGGAGAGATCCTCTCTTCCCGGCCGCCGCGGGAGACGCAACGGGCGTCGGGGGCCACGTGGTGGCTACCGGCCACCGTAGATGCGGGCCTGTAGACGGCTGGCTATGGGCTAGCTAGCCGTCCGGCCGTCTACCGACGACGACAGGCCGTGTCGACGGCGCGTTCGTGTTCCACGCGCGCCTCAAAGAGATGCCAGCAAAAGGAGAGGGGGGCCCCTCTCCTTTTGCTGGCATCTCTTTCGCATTCTCGCAAGGGCCGAAGCCTGCCGGGGTTGCGGGCCTGTTCGAAAGAGATACCGCGGCCCCGGAACGTAAAAGGCGAAGAAGGAACATGGATGGTTTTTAGTCAGTAAGAGTCTGACACTCCCTCCCGCTCCGCCCAGAGTGGGGGGGGTCATTTGATGATTTCCCATCCTTAAAAAAAAAAAAAGGCGTACTGTATAATATAAATGTGCAGTAAATAACTAAAATAATATACTTATTGTTACAGTCAATTTACATATTTTATAAAACACATGTGCTTAACAATCACAACGCATATGTTTAGCACGTGATCAGATGCTGTAGGTATAAGAATAAGGTGTTATATATCTAACGTTTTTGTATCGTAAAACGTGAATGGACCAAAATAAGTCGACCTAAACCTGTTTTGCATTTTTAGATAAAGAGTCAAAATGTAAAATAAAATATTTTTTATTTTTATCTTGACCTTTACTTCTTTGTTTGAGATTTAAATATTAGGCTTTTGCCCTGAAGAAGTTTTAGTTATTGTTATTGTTTGAATCTCTCCTGTTTGATATCAAGAAAAATCAGCGGAACTATCTGCAGAAGAACAATTTATGTCAACCGTAATAAACACCTTGTGTTAAATTGATTGTTACATTTGAATGCATTAAATTGGCCCCTCACATTTTACATTATTTACTGTACAGACTTAAAATAATAGTAAAAATATGTACATGTGAGTATTGATTGATTCCCTCCCCAAATATGTAGTTTTTCAAAACACTTAAAAATTACAATGTAAGTCCAACTAATTCCTCAAAGAAAATAATAGAATTTCACACTCCAACCTTCAGTCATTAGTTCAATGAAGCGGGATGAAGTTCGTTACACTCAATTTGTTTACACTCTGACTGTGCAAGTGTGCACGTGCAAACACACGTTACACACGTCGTGCACTGTGCTGAGCGAGTCAATAGCCGTCATTACGCTCTTCATGGAAAACGTCATCTAAACGGACTTGAAAGAAAAGCAGAATGTTTGTATAAATTGCGATGTCAAGACCATCTTATTTACAAACTAATAGATCTAAAATAAAAATAATAAAAATATGTACAATAATCAAAATGGGAAAATACACAATTGTGACTGAGTTAGGCGTCTTCAGTAGAAGCTTACAGTTCCACTAACGGAGAGAACATGCAGGGTTTGAAATTGTTTCATCTTTTTTGGAACAGTATCCGAACATCGATGAATCTTTACATAATAAAATGCAGATTTCCTGGCCTTCGACCATCTTGAAATCGGGGTTTATATAAAGACTGCCGGAGTTCCAGATTCGATAATGCAACTTGATTTTGGTAATACCTAATTTAAAGCAAAGATGTAAATCTAAAAGGGTTGTGAATTCCCTTAAGTTAATATACGAGTGTATAAGACGTCTTAGTCAAGCATTTGATACACGAACATAAAACATTCTAGACTACTTACATCCTATCCTACTTCCTACTATCCTACTAATATTATAAATGCGAAAGTTTGTGAGGATGGATGTATGTTTGTTACTCTTTCACGAAAAAACTACTGAACGGATTTGGATGAAACTTTACAGTAATATAGGTTATTCATCAGAATAACACATAGGCTACAATTTATAATGATTTTATGTAGTTTTGGTCATAATATAACGATACGTGTAAATTAAGTCGGAAAAAAATCTTCCATCTGAGAGCTATCTTGGCGTGCGCTGCCTAAACCAATGGAGTTACATAAAGATGATGTACCGCAGGATTGTTTGTCTTAAGTAGATCTAATTAAAAGTCCGCGACAGCATATATCTACCTTTTATGTGCAAGCCAGTACAACCAAAATTGTGAACCATTAATCTAATTAAATTTGGTACTATTTTACAATGCACATTTAGTATATAATTATCAAACTCTTATCAAAATGAATACATTTCTCGCATTAAGTATTTAATGTAGATATACTTTGTCTTTCACACTAAGTAATTTGGCCGAATAGTTTAAAAGTTATCACGATATGATTGACTTGAACGGAGCGCCTAACGCCGCGGCGGCGCGGGAGGGGCGAACAATGCAATCCAAGCAATGACGAGGCATCGCCGAGTGCGCGACCCGAACGCGGGCAGACGCGTGAGGGCAGACGTCATTGATGGTTGTGATCTCTATGCATTTTTATTGCCATTTATTCTTCGTCGTTTATCCTAGATAGCGATTAGCGATTTTTAATTCAGTCGTATAAGAAAAATGTCACGTAATTTAATGTGGCAGACCAAATTCTACGCGAGCGAAGCCGCGGGCAAAAGCTAGTAGTTTTATATTTTTGATTGTTAGACTTAGGGCCTGTTTCACCACTTACTGATAAGTTCCCGGATATCTTATCCGCCAGATATGTGTGATGCCGTCTCTTTCGGTTCGTACTAACAAGAGGGAGATGTCAATAGAGATATCTATCAGATAATTATATCGGGCACTTATCAGTAAGTGTTGAAACAGGCCCTTAGAACAAAAACAAAACAATTCGGAACTACCTTTTAAATAATTAAAACCAACCTCGCGTGGTTATTAGTGTTACTATTCAAGTTGCTTGAACTCTAGCCTTGTGCCTTGTATACCAACAAAATTATCGCCATGAAACTGAAAAATACGATAAACGGAATGATCTACGACTGTAAATCGCAGGTTTCTGTCGCGACTGTTTTAAAGGTCAGTGTTAATGGCCCAGCTAGATGGCGAACTTGTAGCGATTAGGGTTTTGTTACATGGTACGACTTTTGGACAGTCATGTCGTGGTGTCGTGACGCTATCGTGACAGAATGTCGTGGCACTTTTCTAGAGAGACGTACATGTAGACGGCCCGAATGGCATAGTTATAGTGAAGCTGCTTTACGTTTTTAGGGTCCTGGGTTCGAATTCCGGTAGGAGCAAATGTTTGTGTGATAAGCATGGACATTTGTTTCCGAGTCATGGATGTTTAAATGTATAATAAGTATGTATTTAAGAACAAAAAGAAGTACATTATGTAGTATATCTACTGTCTGGTGTCCACGACACAAGCCTTGCTTAGTGTGGCACTAGGTGGCGCTGTGTGTTAATGTCCAGCGATATTTATTATTTTTTATTTATTTTTATTATTATATACCTATCCAGCAGTTAACTGTGGCCTCTCACAGTTAACTGCTGCCAAGTTGGTTGATTGTTTTATTTGGTCTGTTGTACACTTTTACGATTGGTTGATTATATCAATCGTACAACAGATTAAATAAAAAAATCTTCTGCGATGCGATCTGACACAAAATGTTACCAGGTATTCTGTAATTTTAACCTTTATAAAATTTGAGAGTGTTCATAAATATTGGAAATAATTTCCATTTTGCAAAATTTTAAGTTGCAAGTTTTTTTTAAATATTAAAAGTCGACAAGTATAACCAAACCTTATCCTCAACCAGACTTTGTTACTACATAAGATTTTATCGGAAATACAGGCTTTTATGGTGTCCTTCAACTTAAGTCAAAAGTTAAAAAAACTGCTTTTTCGTTCGTTCATCATATTATTAATTATACTGTGCCTAGATGCCTACTAATGGAACTCAAGTTTGTATTTCGGCGTATATAAAATATGCTTAAAATATACCAGCACCTTTCGTTTTGTGTAAGGTAATTAGCATAATGTGATACAGAAATAAGCTAATAATAGAAAAAGTTCGTTTGAAATATAATGAATTCAAGGATTTGTTTTTTACACCCGATTCACAATAAAAATGGACATCACGCCGCCTTTATCACGTGTAGTTGCGGCTTATTGGACGATTCGCATGAATTTAACTCGCACAAAACGTGCGAATCGACTCCTTTAAAACATATTATTTTTGCTGTAGTCGATTCGCACGAATTTCATTTATTGGCGTGCGAATCGACACCCTCACAAATATGCAGTAGGCTATTCGCACACATATTGTTTTTATGAAATGCAGTTACGATAAAGTACACTTGAGCACAGAAGTAGTAAGGTCAAATATGTTTTACTCGTAATAGATAGAAAATAAAAACACAATATATAACCAACAATATCTGTATTAAAATTAAAACTAAGTACTAAACATCTTCTAAGCTCGTGGTTTGAGAATTAAAAATGAGCAAATATCGATCACAGAATAATAAATAAGTGTCACTAACAAACTACTACTCCACTAACCGCGTAGTAAAAAATAAAAGTACCAAAAATTTACATTTTTTTTTTACATTACACAAACATTTACGTTTTTAATAAGGTAGGTATCTATATAATTAACAACTTTTTCTTATATTTATTATTGACGAACATTTGGTACAACAAAAACATACACAGTTCTCATAATTATAACAATAAAACTTTTAATCATAAAACTAGAACTAGGGCTGTAATCACAATTTGAATCACAGATTTTTCTTTTATTATTACTTATTCCATACAGATCTTTCTTAATTTCAAGAAAATATCTGCTGTTTAAACTTCGATTATTTTTTACTTTTATTTCAGTGATGGCTGAATACGACTGTACTTTTTTTAAACCTTAAAATGAAATGTGTGCGAATAGTCTACTACATATTTGTGAGGGTGACGATTCGCACGCCAATAAATGAAATTCGTGCGAATCGATTACAGAAAAAATAATATGTTTTGAAGGAGTCGATTCGCCATTTTGTGCAAGTTAAATTCGTGCGAATCGTCCAATAAGCCGTAGTTGCATCCGTACATGTATAATTTAATGTCTGCTGTACTAAGAAAAATGCGAATAAAATACTTAAAACAAAAAAATACCGTGACGTATCGACGTTGCTTATAAGTTATATGTTTATCTAAAAAAACTAAAAGAACGTACTTACTTAAATACCAACTTGATAAATATTGTATAGAACTTTCGTGAATTTCTGTAAGGATTACTTTTGTAGTGAAAATTAAAGAGATTTATAAAACCTTCCTAAATAAAATGTAAAGAATGAGCCTAGGTCATTAAACTTTGTCAGTACCACTTACAATATCCATACTGTGATACTACTATTAGAGCGTAGGCTATTTTTTAAATATCGTTTATAAATATAATGTTCGAGGGGTAAAATTTCTGACCTCAAAAAAGGCTAGTTCATAAGACTGAACACAAAGTCACAAAGCTAGATCTAACGTAGATCTAGAGGTTATTGGCTTCTGCACTAAATGTGGTTCATTCTGCATAATTAAATTTAAGAGGTAACTTGGAATATAGTATATTAGAAATGATTGTATGTTTTACCCAGTAGTGAATAATGAAACTAGTATTTAATTTGGAAACTTTGTTTGTTTCATTGTCTTTTGAATTACTGAACCAGTATTTACTTAATAGCAGCACAGTTTAACCTTTGAATGTCTTAATTAGAGACACAATAGTAAGACAATAGCTTAAGTCGAACTGTGTAACTTAAGACATTCTAGAAGTTAAGCAGATCTTTTATTGTACGGGAAGCTCATACAAAGGTTTTACTGGATATGTATAGCTTGATATGTCACCGTGTGTAGAAGCTACTAAATGTTTTCATTTTCATGAATAATGAAACATCACTTTTCAGATGTCATTGGCAACGATACACAAACGTGTCATATATTAGACAAGCAGATTCCTGCGTACAAATTATATTCTAAAACCTTCCTCGAGAATCACTCCACTGAAAATCGGTGCAGTAGTTTTCGAGTTTATGGCAAACAGACAGACAGATGCTGCGGAGGACTTTTTTTTATAATATGTAGTGATGACAAAATATAGCCTACGCAAAAATGTAAATCTTTCGTTTAAAAAAAATCCGTTATTCTACCAGAAGCGATGCATTACCTAGTCAAAATACAACCACTGATTATTCGGTCATTATGTCAGCATAAACATACATTACGAGTACAGCACTTTATGTAAAAATATGTATTGTTGTAATGTTCTGCCGGTTGTAGGAAATGTTCAATTATTGCCAAATATCGCTGTTTTGTAAAACAAGCGGTTCATGAAAATTGTGCGGACAATCGTCGGACGTTAACCCGACTCAGACTGTTTTCACACGTTGTCTGTGGGGCTGTAAACTTAGAATATTGAGCAACTGTTTTTAGATGTCTTAGAAATTGAAACAAACAGGAAACCATGGATATGGGGTCTTTAGAAATCAGCATGATAGTTGTAGGTTTTTTGTTTCGTTTCCTTCTTCATTACAAAAATTCGCGCCCATATTCCTTTAAGTACCTTATAGCACATACATTTCGCTTGTTTTAGTCACCTATAATATTATAGGGGACGAGTCACGAGCCATCAACCGGGCACATTAAATTGAGTTTGAGTTTGCGACTACTAGACCAACGAGCCCTTATTCTTCTCCAAAAGAACTTTTCTTTTCTCTTAAGAAAATGTGATAGAAAGTTACGCAATAATGTAATTCCTCAAAGAAATTATTAGCTGTAAATGGAAACAATTGAATTTATTGGAAACAGAACTTTGACCAATGTAAATCTTGCTTGTTGAAATAGTTCTCGCTTATTTTCACAAAACATTATTATAGCCTATAGTTTTAACGTTCGGATAAGTGTGACTTAATACAACCGTCGTTATCTTTAAGGTAATCGTCCACTTGTCCTCACAATACGCATCGAACGCATCGCATCAGGAGTATTATTAAATAGAGGCCTTACTCTTTAACGCTGCGTCCGTATATTCGGATCCATCCGTCTCTCTCACTCGCACTCATCTGCAGACGTGCACGATAGAGACGGATAGATCCGAATAAACGGACGAAGCGATCCGTACGGTGCGAATCAGTGGACGCACGTGTATGACTTTCCATATAAAGCTACTACGATCCGTTTGATCAGATGCGTTCGATGCGTACAAGTGGACGCTTGCCTTTAAAAATAAGCATAATGGTGGAAAAAATGTTACAAACCAAGTTTTTTTACTATAAGACACTCAATAAAATAAGTTGTACCTCAATTTGAATATCATCTTTTGTAAACATGGTTCGTGTCACAAGATCCAGTATGCAAAATACTATAGTTCCTCATTAAAATCCTCGATTTTTTACTATACGATAACCAGCACAATCATTACGTTAATAAGGTAGAAACATGAAGTAAGTAACAACTACTTACTGTTATCTGTTTTTTTTTGCTATACACGTAGAAACAAATGACAAGGTAGCCGTAGAAAAAATAATTTGCAATAATTAATAACTCCTACCAAGATGTGTTTGAATTGTTTCCTGAAACCACAATATATAACTTAGTTTATAATTTGTTTTATTACCCTTCAGTATTTAATGTTTACTTAACTAATTCATTACTTTTGAATTAATATAAATAGATTTATGTATTTGAAGTTCTCGTACTTAACCCAAATTTAGAACCTAGACCCAAAAATAATCCTCCTGACCGTGTTTTGGTCACGGCGGCCAATCTCGGAGATTAACCATCGAGGCGTGAGACATTATAGTACGCAGAGACAGGTGCAATCTCTCTTCAATCACTTAGGCGCAGGACTAAAGGCTTAACGTACTTTCCTATAATATGCAAGCGGGTATCATACCGTCAACAACAAAACTTCGGGCGGGCTGTTACTGGGAAGTTTCTAATGAAGAAACAACACTCAACAACACTTTCGCCGAACCGGGAATCGAACCCAGGACTCCACGCTCAGCAATCATGCTTGTAACCGCGAGACATTAAACCAGAATGAATAATTTGATATTACACAAGCATGAAAAATGTAAGACGATAAACATTTGAATTGGAAATCGTCTAGCCTTTTCAAGTTCCTAAGTACCTAGTGTATAAGGATGCTTACAACAAAAAAGACAAGTTACCATAAGCAATAACTACCAATTAAAATAACTTCCAGTCGGACATAGATAATAGATACCTTATTAAGTGTTTAACTGTGTACAATACTGATAGTTCTTTTTTTCTTTTCCAGGTAAGCATCGAGTTTGGTTCTGTTACGAACAGGAATCAGCCTTCTCACCAATTGTATGTATGAATTATTCATTGACTGTGTTATATAACTTTACAAAAGGCCTTGATGTAATTTACGAAGACTCTTGAAGAGAGTTTTGTCAGGTAAGGGTAGGCTAGGATGGCTGTATTGCACTTATCATCCATTTCACCCGCTGTTAGTCGACCAATTACTTCAAAATAAATATCTACGGAACAAAAAAAGCGAATGCTGCGTCATACTACATTTCAGCACCCGTTTTCTTGCAGAAAATTATCTTCAAGTCAAGATCTTTTATAACTACTGTTGAGTGAAACGATAATTGCGAACCTAGAACACTAACCAAATCTATACTTAATATTATAAAGCAGAAGCGCGCTAATCTCAAGAACTACTGGTTTAAATTGAAAAAATATTTGTATTTTGGATAGTCCATTTATCGAGGAAGGCTTTAGGCCATATAACATCACGATACGACCAGTAGGAGCGGAGCAGGAATAGCAAAAAAACGGGCAATTTTTTCCTTTCATTTTTCTCTCAGTGACGACGAAGTTGCATGGGTCAGCTAGTACAATATAAACGATTTAATAAACTAAAAACAACGTTAAAATAAAAAGGGCACCAAAAAACTCCCCCTTAACGCTGTCAGCGGTGATATACCCAAGAGTCTGATCGCGTTGCCAAGTTGTATAGCAACACTTAGCCTCTCGCCAAGGTAAAAGCCTAAAAACCTAAAGCCTTCTATCTACCCATACGGTACGGATTAAGTGTTCAGTGTCATTGACACTCATTTGAAGAATACCATAATACGGTACAGCTAGAGTCAAACATACTATTGCTATCGATACACCCGTAACCGATCTATAGAGTGTGAAATACCACACTTGGATGGCCAATGTTCAGACTTGGACTTTGTATAGGCTGAAGTCAAGTCAACCTAAAGCAACCTACATGCGACTTTTTTAGTCGCCGTTGATTCTGGCTTTCAGGAGTTTTGCAGTATTTCTTAATTGCGGGCTTCTTGTTCCAAATATACAATTTTGATTGGCGGTATGTTTGTACCTTGAGATGAACGAGTTTGTCTCCACCGATCACGTTATCAGATCACGTTAGCCACGGATCACGGCGAGTTGTATCCACTGATACCCTTATAAGCGTGACATTGTGCACTGAAGTAACCTATACATAATAATGCAATATGTAATAGAATGCGGAAGTTCATAATCCGTTCTAAGACCAAATGCAACGGCTGAACGACTCAGGCGCATTGCAGTCGACTGAACTTTTTCGCGTTAATCGCTTGAAGAGCTTCTAGGTATAAAAATGCAGTACATTATTTTACATTATTTTTTTTTATTTTTTAAAAAAGTAAATGTAAATGGGGCGACGTCCTCCGGGTCTCTAGTAAAGATAGGCGTGCCCCAAGGTTCAATTCTCGGTCCTTTCCTATTTCTTGTGTACATTAATGATCTCCCTTATATGATGGCCAAATTATCAGATATAATTTTATTTGCTGATGACACCTCGCTAATTTTTAAAATAAATAGAAAGGATACGCTTGTCCAACATGTTAACGAAAGTCTAACCGTTCTCTCAAAATGGTTCGCTGCTAATAATCTTCTATTGAATGCAAGCAAAACTAAGTGTTTAAGATTCTCCTTACCAAATGTACCACAACGTGATCTTAATTTAAATCTTGACGGCAATAAACTTGATGTTATAGCGGAAACTGTATTCTTAGGGATTACTATAGATTCAAAATTACAGTGGGGCGCGCACATTAGAACTCTTTCAGGTAGGTTAAGCTCAGCTGCATATGCAGTTAGGAAAATAAGGCAGTTAACGGATGTAGCCACAGCTAGGTTAGTTTACTATGCTTATTTCCACAGTATTATGTCTTACGGCATCCAGCTGTGGGGATCAGCAGCAGACGTTGACTCCATTTTTATACTACAAAAAAGGGCAGTCCGCGCGATTTATAAAATGGGTCCTCGCGAGTCACTCAGAGAAAAATTCAAAGAGATCGATATACTAACTCTGCCTTCACTTTATATCTTTGAATGTATTTTATATGTCCGTAAAAATCGAGGGCTTTTCAAAATTAGAAGCGACTTCCACAATAAAAATACACGCAGTAAACATGAAATTGTAATACCTAAATTCAGATTAACAAAAACTAGCAAGTCTTTTATTATAAACAGTATACGCTTTTATAACAAGTTGCCAAAGTCAGTTCTAGAACTGACCGATGGAAAGTTCAAGAACTATATTAAACGTGTCCTTATGAAAAAAGCATATTACAAAATCAAGGACTACGTTGATGACAAAGAAGTTTGGCTATGATTCCTTCTGCGCATGCGGCTTCCCTGGTAGCTCATAAACGGCACAGATTTGTGGATGTCTCTAACTATTCTCAATCTCATTATTCTTTTTCTTTTGATTCAGATTATTACAGTAGTTTTCAAATCATTTTTTTCTCATATTTTGCTCAGAATAGTTACAGCACTGATGACAATATTTGTGTCACTTGTTTAATTTAGTTCTTTAATTAAATATTCTTTTTATTTTTTTATTTACTTACCTTTGTATAGATGCTTTTTTACCTATTATTTGTGAATGAGTGAACATTGAAGGCCTTTTAGATTCTCGGATGCTGTTTAACTTTTGTTAAATATTCCTTTTGTTTTACATTTTTTGTATAGCAAGCAACGACCTATTGTCGGGCCTACGCTGTCCCCCCATACTTTAGTACTAATGCTGTAATGAAACAATAATATTGTAATACCAAATGATTTGAAAAGAGTAACCATGGAGTTTCTTGCCGGTTCTTCTCCATGGAATCGACCAACGCGAACCGTGCACCTTTTTCGACGTTTTATAAGTGCCCATCCAGGCCTATGTGAAATAAAATATTTTGATTTGATTTGATTTGCTCAGGAATTCCAATTGCTCAGGAACGCGAAGATGTATCAAGGTGTTTAAACCAAATACTCGGGTCTACAGTCTTCTGCATGTGCAAAAAAACTATCTATTAAAACATTGACCGTTTATGTCGCGTATTTTGTGATTTTACAAGGGAATTAAAATTGATAGAGTAATTTCCGTGACCTAGAATCATGAAAATAGGCATGAAGCAATATTTTATAGGACAAAAAAAGGAATAAATCTGAAAATCGTAAATGTGTAGATAATTACGTTTTTTTTTTATCCGTGCGAAGCCGAGGCGGGTCACAAGTTTGTAATAAAATAAAAGGAAGGAAATATAAATAAGACATAGGTACAATTGTTTTCTTTTAGGTCATCGTTTTGACCACAATGGGTACCTAGAATGAGCAAGAAATGTTTTATGTTATGCAAATTCTACGCATTAGCAAGACAGCATTATGAACTTTGCATCAGTACCTACTTACCTAAATTCAACAAAAATATCTAGGTACACACGGCGACTCATCAAGATATCCATTTTTAGAATAACAGCTTCGCTCCCTGTATGTACAAGCTATTTGGTTTACAGTTTAACCCACAACTTACATTGAATTCAACCTAATAGCTTGTTCGACCGTAAGTAAATTAAAACATGGGAATCGGAATTGGATCAGAAGTTCCGAAGATTACACCATATGTATGTATGGTGTATCTTCACACCACATTCATACTACATATCTTTTACCTGCTTATAATATTAGTAAGTATAGAAAATATAAAAAGCTCTGCAATTTACACGAATGGGTTTTCATGTAGGGACATCGAAATAACTTCCCAAAGCGTAGAAACTTTCATCGGTTAATAAATTTGTTTTTTCATAGTACTAAAGTTAACAAGTCTACACAAGGATTAAACAGCAGATTTTTCGTTTTTATAACTGAAAGACCGTACCCTGTATTTTGTGATCTCATTTTTAACCTATAGCCTGCTCTGTCCCTGGCCAAAGGTGTCCCTTTACTCTTTAATTATCTTAAAGGTGCCCTATTCATTAATATTTCCCTCATAATATCAATTTAGCTTTTTTTAGGATGGGAAATCATCAAATGACTTCTCCTCTCCCACTCTTGGCGGAGCGGGAGGGAGTGTCAGACTTTTACTGACTAAAACCCATCCATGTTCTTTCCTCGCCCTATACGTTTCGGGGCCGCGGTATCTCTTTCGAATAGGGCCACCACCCCGGCAGGTAGGCAAGATCCTAACATGTAATTTAAGTTATATTTTTGTGTTCGAGCCTGCTCCGTCCCACCCCTGGGCAAAAGCTTCCCTTCACTCTTTTAATGTCTTGTGTTCTATTAATTATTTTTTTCTTAATAATATCAATTAAGCTTAATTAATTAAAATGGACATATTATTATCATCCAGCCAAATCCACCTCCACAATTTATATTCTAGCTAAATCCAGTTCAGGTCAATTTTGGGCGTTGTCCACGCCGGCTATCACTTAACAGGGAATTACCAATTTGCCAAAAAGCACGCCAAGGTTAGAAGGTCGTGTCATTTGGGCCCGTGTGGTACAATTTAAAGGACTTACTTTTTATTATAGTCACTTAGCTCTATGTAGAATTAAACGATTATGAGTGTCGTCTACATGGGAATTTAATTTGCTAAATTAGTTTTGAAACAATAGTTATTGAATAGTTTTTTTATTCCTTTGACAGTAGTTACAGTAGTCACGAAAGTCTGACATCCAGTCTTACCAAGGGGTGTCGTGTTACCCAGTACTGATTCAAAATCAAAATATTTTATTTCACATAGGCCTATAGATGACTTATAAAACGTCGAAAAAGGTGCACGGTTCGCGTTGGTCGATTCCATGGAGAAGAACCGGCAAGAAACTCCATGGTTACTCTTTTAGGTTGTAGGGGTCAGATAGGCAGTCGCTCCATGTACAATACCGGTATTCAGTGGCGAAAAGGCTAAGCAGATGGTGAGTGATTTAACAGTTTATTCTCAATCAATTCCATTTTTTTGTTTCGTCGCTTCTTTCTTAATCTTCCTAAATCTCATAAATTTCCCTAAAATTTTTTTCGGTTTTTGCTTCGGGTCGTGTTATACTTTATTTTATGCCAAAGGTGGGCGAATATACTATCAATTTAATATGAATAAAAGCACCATAAATTCGCCACAAAAGTCACAAACTAAATAACGACCCTATAAAATAATAATGAAGCCATAACGCTGACGCTTATGTTTCAAGTGGCACCATAACTTCAGGGCGCAGTGCAAGTTAAAATGCTTTCGTGCTTTCCATCAATATTTTCTCACTGACGGTACCTAGTTTAGTTTCCTTTACGTTAATGAATTTGATAGCTAGCTTTTTACGTTATGGTGTTAATTGATGAAACTAAAAGCTTTATAGGTAGGACGAGTAGTTACCTATTCAGAATCAAAAATTATACGGTGAATAAAAATTGTGTTAGTAGAAATGGTAATAGGCGTACCTATGCGATGTACATAAATACATCTCTGCCTTACCCTTTTAAGAATACACACGTGATATAATGTTTAAAAAAAAAAAATTTACTGTCGAAAAAAGGAGAATAGTCGCCTCGGACTATATAAGGTTATAACTCAACCTCTTTTTTTAAACAGCTTGTTTCTATACATCTCAAACCTAACCTGTGTACCTAAAATAATAATACGTCGATACTATAGTCAAGATCGAATCTCTATTAATCAAATTAGTTCAATTTCCTTTGTGGTCAATCAATCAAACAGATCAAGCCGGTCACCTTTAAAATGCACTCAGATGTTACCTACAATAAGGTTTATTTTTACAGAAGTAACGTCCGGACAAATAGGAATCTATTTTTAAAAAGATTTTGTGAAGGGATAAGGAAGCTTTTTCTCTTTTTCAAGGCTTATTTCGAATGTTATCAACACATGATATGAAAGAGTGGTTCCGTGAAATACATTCGAACATAGAAGGACATCGTACCAAACAAGTATTTTTAAAACATTTTCGTTGTTATTACTGCTCAATACTGAGTAATGATAGTCGTGATTTTGCATTTAATTCAAGTGTAGTGTCATGTGAGATTTAATTAAATAAAAAATTGCAATGTCAGTGAGCCGTGGTAGTACTTTTAGCCGTACGAAAACAAGAGATTTGGCAAAAGAGACCGCGAGTGTTTGAACTTCATAGTTTTCTATGATAGCTGTGAAACTTACTGGCTGAAAGGAATAATTAAATTAGTTTCAAGTAAGTAGTACCTTTTTACAAGCCCATTTTGTTATGAGTTTGAATTTCTTAGTTGAAAAAAAAAACACTCTCTTTGCCCACGTTATTAAGTTTGGCTTTAAATCGTGAAAACGTACAATTTGGAAAAACAAATGTTCTGCACTTACACTAATATTTAAAAAAGGAAAAATTTATAGTTTTGTGTGTATGTTTGTAATGAATAAACTCAAAAACAAAATGATGAAAAAAATGATGATCATCATTGGAATGCTACATTCACCCTGAGTAACGTAGGTAACATTTCATCCCCGTACTCCCACGAGAGCGGGAACTACGCGGGTGAAACCGCGCGACGGCCGCTAGTTACTAATATTTCTCTTAGCTTACAATAAATTATGTGTTGTACTACAATTACTACTACACAGTGTGAAACGAATCGGTACTTGTATTATAAAGGGTGTAAAACACCTCTTCACTCAAGCCGAAAGGCACTTGTTCTCCCTATTATTGCGATCATTTTTTTGTTCCACACCATATCTGGGAACCTCCTAGTTACGAAGATATGGGGGGTCAAAGTTACAAATTTTCGACTGTTTTTTTTTTAAATACAAGTTCTTTTTGTAGCATTTTAACTTTTAACACCTCCACGACCCCCGTACTATTCAATCCATCCATCAGCACAATGTTTTAAGTGCGTTACATTGAGTTCTACCACAAAACATGACTTATAACCTCAAAAAAAAAGTTGTTTCCCAGCAATGTTTTGTTGCGTAAAGTTACGTAGTTTGATGTACAGAATGCTTGGTTAAAGGCTTTGTGATGAGGTGGTTTACACCATGTATGAGAACCAAGATTACTAATATGTTTCTATACCTAACTTAATATATTGTATGTATTTGATAACACTGTGTAGTTTTACCCTTGTAAGGCTCGCAGTATAACCAGTTAGTAAGCCGTTGTAAAACTCTTGCAAACCGTATGTACCTTACAACTTACAAGCTCATATCTTTAGACTGTTAATAAATATTAGACTTATATGTTATACATTAGTTATTGCCGTTCCTTATATACAGTCGAGGACTTTTATTCGTGAACCACTTGCCACTATTCGTATTTTAGCCGTGAATGTATAAAAATGCAAAATTGGAAAGTAATGTAAGTCAATTAAAGTCCTCGACTGTACCTATATTTTGCATCAACAATCAAAGAGCTTTGTAGAAATCAACACTCAAATAGGTATTATACTTGCCCTACCGTTCATTCATTCGATAGTAGATAATCTTCTGTAGATGAAGTTCAATACTCCTTGATAAAGTTGTCTCCAAACTCATTAGTTACTGTATTAATCAACTGTGTGTGGCAAATTGTACCGGCATTACAAAAAAAGTCCCTAGAACACCAACATGGTACAAAAAGCACTACAGACACGAATAAAAAACTGACATCAAAATTCTGAATCGCGCGATTTAAGTTATCGGCGACTTAGGTCCACGTTCACAGAAACGTAACGTTCTGATTATCTAAGAACAGCTATCACTGTGACAAGTTCCCATACAAAAATGTGTTTTAAACAGCCGGTTTTAGATAATCAGACCGTCATCATTTTGGTGAACATGGACCTTAAGACAATATAGAAAAACCCAACAGCAACTGTCAGGCAGTAGCTCAACAGACACAGCATCCGGCCTGGATTTTCCTTTTTCCATAGGGGACAAAAAACTTACTACACTGTTCTTCATATCCATAAAAAAAACTTTATACAGGGTGTAAACCACCTCATCACAAAGCCGTTAACCAAGCGTTCTGTACATCAAACTAAGTAACTTTACGCAAAAATGAATGCTGGGAAACAACTCTCTTTTATATGTGGTTTAAAACATTGTGCTGGATGGATTTAATAGTACGGGGATCGTGGAGGTTTAAAAGTTAAAAAAAAAAAACTTGTCAAAAAGTTGTAACTTTGAACCCCCATATCTCCGTAACTAGAAGGTTCCCAGGTATGGTGTAGAACAAAAAAATGATCACAATGATTGGGAGAACAAGTGCCTTTCGGCTTCGTGAAGAGGTGTTTTACACCCTTTATAACACAAACTGACTACTCAAAATCAGTGACTAGTTTGCAAATAAAAGCATATTTTCCCACACATAAACTTGACGGATTAGTTTCAGGTTTTCAGTCAATATGAGGTTGTGTTTCGTCCCCTAGTGCATAGAGGGGTTGTTAATAATTGAAGGGTTGAGTCACCCTTCCAGACGGGAGGGAATGTCGATAGGGATATGCATTCGTTTAGGTTTCTTGCGCTTTGAATATCAACTGTGAAATAAAGCCTAAAATAAAATAGATTGAGTTCAAGTGAAACAAGGAAAGAGTAAAAAAAAATTGTTTTAATATCTATACTAATATTATAAAGCAGAAGAGTTTGTTTGTTTGTTTGATTGTTTGTATGTATGTTTGGTTGAACGCTCTAATCTCAGAAACTACCGGATCGAATTGAAAAGTTCTTTTTGCGTTGGGTAGTCCATTTATCGAGAAAGGCTATAGGCTATATAACATCACGCTAGGACCACTAGGAGAGGAGCAGCAATGAAAAGTGTTACGAAATCGGGGGAAATTTTATTCCCTTTGTGAGCTTTTTCTCTCTTATGTGACGCAGACGAAGTTGCGTGGGCCAGCTAGTTTTAACATAACACTTCATATGACGCACACGTGAGTTGCCTGTAATCTTGGAAGGATTAGCCAAAGGTGTACCCACATGTCATCAGTTAGGTTTAAGTCCCACGTCATAGGGGCAAGCCTATTGCCATCAACCGTGCACAGGTACAGGCTCCGTGGCTGCTAATGAGAAATTCCTAATGGAAAAACCCAACTTTGCTCGAAGCGGTCCGGACAGAAGTAAAGCTTAATAATATTTATATTCAAGTGCATCAAAAAGTATCCTTGTTAAATCTTAAAGTTATATAGTTTTAATCACAGTAGTTAATTATAATGATGCAGCCTGCAAAACATGTTTTGACTTCATCTCATGAATCTACTCATTATCCTAATCAGCAGCTTCACTTTGCAAATCACGAAAATCAATTGCAAATTTCAAACTACGCTTCAAAACTCTGAGTCATTGTAAGATATTATTATAGGAAGACGTAAATCTTAATTGGACCCATCGCTCATTTGACACATCATAACTTTGTGGGAGGTGTTGTGTCATGTGCTAGAACATGATTAGAAAAACGTGTTATGGTACAACCAACACTTATGGTACCTGAGATTCATATACGGATAAATAGGTATGCCATATTAAATCAACTCAATCAGCTGAGCGTATCGCATAACATTTGCATTTCCGCATACATTTTGTTTCGCTGCCATCTTTAGGTCGTTGTTCGGGATCGGACTGGTGTCATTTATGTATGTAGCTTTTTGAATATTTATAATGTCCTCTGCTCACCGGCGGAAAGCATTTTTTTTTTTATATTTCGTGTTTTTTTTTTAATATTTAAATTGTGTGTGTGTTCCTGTTTGCATGAGTCCTTCAAAAATTGCTTAGTTTTTTTTTTTTAATCACATCTCACCCTATGAGGCTGTCGTCTGCTTAAACGGACTATCCCGTGGGTGCCTTCAATGTAAGAGCCTTCTATCCATATGAATAGCTTAATACTTGCCTGTTCTTTTAAAGGGTTCCTGGCAGCAGCTGGATGAGATTTTCCGAAAAACGAGTTAAATGCGAAAAAGAAGCGTTTTCCAGCTTTTCTCTTATGAAAGCTGTTGGTCTTGGTCACTGTAGGAATGACTGCCCAGGTTATCATTGTCATTGGCACAACATCTGGCATCTTTACTTAAGTGATAAAATAAATGAAGTCCATCAATCAAGCATATCACAATCCATTTGCATTTCCGCTAAATTTGAATCCATCTTTTCCTTTTAGGTCGTTGGACATTTTTACTCCGGGGTTTCAGATGTTTACTGAGGAGTGATTCCTTGTTTAGAATTTCAGCTTCGTGAAATTAGTACGACTGCACTAAGAATGCTAACAAGCAAACATCACAGTTTTAGGAAGGTCCGTGTTTGGTTATTGATGACGTCAAATCCCTCTTAAATCCTTGAATCAGAACATGGTATGTCCATCTTTTAGTACATAAATAATTCAACGCGGCTCCCCTCTAAGTAAATGTATCTATTCGATCATTCTGTTATAGAATATTAAGATAATCTCTGCATAGAGTTAGTAACTCACGTTGCGATGCACGGTCAGTACGTGGTCAGTTCTTTGAAGCATTTTGACGTCAGTTCTGATGCCTATTTTGCATTTTATTGTGAGCCACATAAGTTGTAATTTGGAATGTCTGAATAATTTATTTCAGATTTTTACTGTAACAAAAAAAGAATTGCATAGAACAGCTTTTCGGTTCTAGAAAACATCTAAAATCAATCTATGAATAAAATAAACTTACTTACTGCAACAGTTTTGATAAAAATATTTTCATCCCCCCATCTTGGAAAGAGAAGTTTTGCTCTTCGATATCTGAGTGCAAAAGCCGTTTTTATCGTCTTGAGGGTAATGTAAATTTGAATTTAGAACATCGTGTGCACTAAGCATGTGAATTCAAAACATAATTAAACCTATTTACTTCTACTTCTATGGTGCCGACTTTATCATACATTTTTTTTTTAATTTGTTAAGAACTCAGACTCGGAACCTTCTTGGTGCCTCTTTTAATATGTTTTGTCATATTGTTAACACCTTAGGTTAAAAACAAGGAATCCAACAAGTGAAAATCCTAAAATGACCACTCATTATCTAGCGACAGAATTAACTGAATTTGTTAATAATGCGCATTTTTTGCGTTTATTCATTTCCTCGCTGAGATGGGATGAAAAGTTGAGAGTTCAAACTTTTAAGAGTTTTAAGAGTGCAAAGATTTTTCACCTCGTGCTCAATTTTGAAGCGAAAGATTCTAAAATTGAGTCACGAGCGCAGCGAGTGATTCAAAACTTAGAATCTTGAGCGTTAGCGAGGGAATTTATTTTAAAAACAACTTTGCACTTTTGTATAACAAATAACTATTATCATTTCATTGCTATAACTGAAAATATCTTAATAATTATGTAGTATGTATTACGTGTTTCACTTATATAATATAACAGAATAAAGTACTTAGGAAACACCGATAAGTAACTGGGGTGTATAATATGGGTATATTATTAGTGTATAAACCTGCAGTTATCTCACTTAGCGCGGCTTATAAAATCGCTTGCTTGTAACATAATTAACGTGCATTGGTTGATGTATTCATTATTAATTTTGCATGATAAACTTTACCCCTAAGTTTTTCTCTACCGCTATAATAAAGGGTGTAAAACACCTCTTCATGAAGCCGAAAGGCACTTGTTCTCCCCATTACTGCGATATTTTTTTTGTTCTACCTGGGAACCTTCTAGTTGCGGAGATATGGGGGGTCAAATTTACAACTTTTTGACATGTTTTTTTTAAATTACAAGATTTTTTTGCAAAATTTTGACACCTCCACGACCCCCATACTATGGAATCCATCCATCAACACAATGTTTTAAAGTGCATTACATTGAGTTCTACCACGAAACATGATTTATAACCTCAAAAAAAAAGTTGTTTCCCAGCAATAAGTTTTGCGTAAAGTTACTTGGTTTGATGTACAGAATGCTTGGTTAACGGCTTTGTGATGAGGTGGTTTACACCCTGTATGTTGAAATATGATATTTATGACTTGGCAAAGGTTGCAGGAATCCGCTGGATGTGTGTCGCACAGGACCGGTCAATGAGGTCTATGTCGAGCAGTGGACGTGTTTCGGCAGAAATGATGACGACGTTTAATTTAGGGAGCTCGTGGCTTTATAATAACAGCCACTAAGATCGATGTTTATGTCAAACCGTGCTTGCCGCCGTTAGTTCAGGCTCTCATTTGTAGAATTTGACAGTTGGTACAAGTAGTCAGTGGCCTGCAAAATCTGAAAAGCAGTCTTACGAAGGGTTATATGATGATATCAAATAGGCAGTCGCTCCATGTAAAAATGGTATTCAGTTGCATCCAGGTAGACCGGATGACGATATAGTCCGAACAAAGATCTTGGCAAAAGGAAGAAGGTTGGTCGTAGATGATGTTGACGTTCAAATTGAATCGATGCCAGTTCGTAGTCTCAGAAACCCAGTCCCTTAACTTTAAGAAGCCGGTTTCTTCATCTTAGTAACATTACGACTTATTAATTAAACCAGTAGTTACATAAGAGATAAGGAATAAAAAACAAAGCAGCCAATTATGCAAAATAATATGCATAAAAAAAATAGATGCAACTGACGATATACAACAGTACTACGTAGAATAATACGATCCTTCGCAATCACGTTCCATGCACTTGTTAATGGCAAACATTTGAATTTATCACTTCAGTGGAATCTCTATTGTTTCGTTATCAAACACATTATCTGCTGTTATCATAGTAACACGTACTGACAAGTAACGCGTCAACTTGAAGGTGATATAAAGAATCTTGTGAACCAATGGAAGTGGAAAATATTGAGTGCTGGATTTAGATTTAGTGTTTTGGCTTTCCTCATTACAGTTTATCTATAAATTATCTTCATTTGTTTTGTAGTTTTTTAAATGGAGATTTTGTTCGTCTGATTTCTTGTTTTGCATGTTAACTCGTCTCTTAAGATTAGTTTAGGTTTATTTTCTAGCACATTTCTATTCCTATATTCTTTGACACTTAAATGTGGAAAACCACCTCGAAATCTTGACGGGTCTCTTTTACTTTTAAATGATTGCTATCATAAAATAAAACGTCTAGAAAAATATGCAAACTCTACTTTTTCTTCATGAGGAATTTATTTCAGAGTTTTATTATGCCACATAGTTGAAAAACAACCTGTTTGAAGGAAGATCATTAAAGTTTCTTACTCAATGTTAAAATCTTCTCATCATTTAGTTTGTAAAAACAGATGTATGGAGTAAATGACCTTGTGTCTATCTAATAATGATTTGATTATGGTAATAAACAGAAATTATTTTACTGCCGTAACAAGATTCTAGTTAAAAAACTTATTTGGTATGTATGATAAAATTCATAAAATACACGTGTTTGACGTATTATCTCCGAAATTATTTAAGATGGTCCAATATTTAATCAGTTACTGATCTTTTAGTCGTTTTAATATTTTTTCAACTGTTTTCTACAATGGTTATTTAAGTGTGAATATTCGTTTTGGTTATAAAATAGAAGGATGGTGTTGGAAGTAAACTATATATTAGTATATACTACCGGAATAAAAGTATCCTATAAAATGTTAATCCAGGTTATAAAGTATCTATGTGCTATATCCATCCATCCTCACAAACTTTCGCATTTATAATAATACTTATTTGTATTATATGACCCGTATTATTATTATTATATGACCCGTATGGTGTATAATATTCCATTTCCTCTCATAAAGAGAAGATCTGTTTTCCAGCTGTGAGGACATTAAGGTATTGATTATGCTTAAAGATCTAAGTTGATAGAGGAAAAAAAGTTTCTGACGAATTGAGAACCTCTTCCTTTTTTAAGTCGGTTAAAAATGGTATGAATCTGTCGTTCCAGCGGCGAATTTTCCTTCCGAGGAAACGTCCCGTTTGAATAAATAAACCATTTCGTTGCTACTTCATAAGTAATACGATTCCAAGCCTTCAACATAAAATCATGCAACAATGTCTTATTGTCCTTATTGAAGCATGTCAATAAAAGAGGCGTTTATATTATTAGGTTCGATACACTGCATTCAAATTAGCTCTTATACCATTTATATATAAGTTCGTGCCCACTGGAATGTGTATTATAAGCAGGGATTTCCCTTTCATTGTCAGTGTTATCCTTGTTTTATCAATAAGATCGTGACTACCTACGTTTTGGAATATTATTTCCAGGAGCTTTCTGTCCTTATTATGAATGGCAAAGACTTAGATCAGAATCAGAATTATTCATTTGTTAAACATAGGTATAAACATTATAGATCTTATAAATAGTGATGCTCTTGCTATGTTTTGTCGTTCTGACATACAAAATTTGAATAGAAAAAAAAGTAAACAATTAAAATTACAAATAAAATGTCAACTAAAATAAAAGGGGCAAAGGAAACAAAGAAAGAGCAAAGACTTGACTAAGTAAAGGGTAATCAGCCATTAATGTTTCTACTTCTGGGACACAGGCTTCCTCTGTATAGAAGGGTGGGTGGCAGTGGTGAAGGGCTCATACAACTCGAAACGCACCGGCTTCCCTTCGGAAAAACCACTGTACTGGAGTCTACTATTGCTAAAACTAAAACAATGTAGGTAATTCAGTTAGGACGTGATTGCTCAAACATGACTCAAACTACAAATGGTTCAATGTATGGTTTTTTTCAAATATTATTAAAAATTTGCACCGGATCGGCTAGACTGTTACAAAAAAATTACCCTTCGCTACTGGCCCAGTACGAAATCTATACTCTATACTAATATTATAAAGCAGAAGAGTTTGTATGTTTGTTTGTTTGGTTGAACGCTCTAATCTCAGGATCTACTGGTTCGAATTAAAAAAGTCTTTTTGTGTTAGATAGTCCGTTTATCGAGGCAGGCTATAGGCTATATAACATCACGCTACGACCATTAGGAGCGGAGCAGGAATGAAAAATGTTGCAAAAACGGGGATTTTTTTCCTTTCGTTTTTCTCTCTTTATGTGACGCAGACGAAGTTGCGTGGGTCAGCTAGTCTGAATTAAATTGTCAAATCACATTTTCCGTGTCTAAATTTTTTCGATCGGCATTCAGCTTCCTGACTTATCAATGATCATAATTGAGTATAATACAGAAAACAGCCACACATTAACTTTATTACAAAAAATACATTTTTAATTAATAAGAGGTCTTACCACTGGCTATCCAAGTATCCTTCAACTGCAAATGATGAGTAGGGTTTTATTACCCAGATATTAACAAGTATACCAATGCCTTCTGTAAACCTAATACTTGAGTGTTATTTTCTGGAAGGATCAAGGTACAATTGATAAATGACCATACTGTACTTACCTCAGTATTACAGTTTGTTATCTTGATCTGCACGTGGCACGCATTAGCTCAACGTTATTCTGTAGTGCCTGTACTACTATAATTTTGCGTGAAGACTCGGATGGTACATAATGACCATTTTCATCATTGGTTTACACAGTTTTGATCAAAAAGTTTCTTTAAAACAATTTTGGGGCAGAATCGAGGAGCTCGCTGCAGGCATATTGGTCAGGCAGGTTGATTGGTTGGTTGATATTGGTTGGTTGTAATTTTTTACAGGGAGGAAAAAAACCCTAAATTCCATCAAAAGGATTTTTTTGTTGTAAAGTGAACGGAAATTTCATAAGGTAGAAGAACACAATAGTGTTGCTTATGTCTTATGTTCTTCCAGCAGACCTGAGAGAAGAAAATTGCATTAGAACTGTAGGCACAACGTGTAAAAATACAAAACAGGAAAATTTTAACTTAAAACAAAATATATAATCAATAAAATAAACATACATACAAATGTATACCGGATGTAGTACCTCAACCTCAACCAAGCATTCTGTACATCAAACTAAGTAACTTTACACGCAAAAATTATTGCTGGGAAAATAATTTCTTTTTTGGGGTGAAACATCATGTTTTGTGGTAGGACTTAATGTAACGCACATAAAATATTGTGCTTACAGATAGATTGAGTAGTTCGGAGATCGTAGAGTTGTTGGACGGGGAGAACAAGTGCCTTTCGGCTTCGTTGTGAGGTGTTTAACACCCTTTAAATAAATAATTACTAGTATTATTTATCTCTGAAACCAGAACTTATAAAAAAAACTCCATAATAATAATAGAGAACGACAACCTCGTGAAAGCTGAGAAAGAGAAACAAAAAATAAATTATCTCGACTTGACACGAGATTCGCGACATGTGGAATATGAACTCGATTATCATCGTGCCGATTATCGTGACGGCCAATGGCCTTACTGCCAAGAGCTTCGATGACCATCTATCGAAGCTCTCTTTAGGCGGCTGGATCAAGAGCCTGATACAGAAGCCAGTACTCCTCGATACGGTTCGCATTGTGAGGAGGTTCCTGTCTCTGCAGCCTTAACCACCGGTACCACTATGCCGGTACCACACGCGGTGGACCACTATTTTTTTATGTTTTAAAATGTATTTTTAGTTTTGTTTTCAGATATACCATTTAAAAATGTAAATAATATGTTTTAGAATGAGTAAACGAAATAATAATAATAATGATTTCTTTCTCACCACAATATAGGCACATTAGACATGTATCAATTCAAATTACGTAACAAGTATAATTATGGAATGACAAAAACTAAAATTTTATAAAGGCCATTAACCAGTCAACAAATATCTTGAAATTCATAGATTGATAACGATACGTTAACTTTCCAGATAACAGAAATCACTTGCGACATAATTTGATATGAAGAAAGTATGTCAATAGTTTGTTATTTGTCTCTTTGCGTGCCTGTACCTTGTTATTTACATCAATAAATGAAATATTTTAGAGGACGAGGTAACTTTATTAATAAAAAAATATTTTTCAGTTTTTGCTCTTTTGCAAGAAAATGCCCAGACAAATCATCACAACATAATAGGCAGAAGTGTAAATAATAGTACACTCACATTTCGCTAGTTATAAGTCCCATGTAATAGGGGTCGAGCCTATTGCCATCAACTGGGCTCAAATCCAGACTCCGTGGCTGCTACTGCAAAATTCCTGATGGAAAAGTGCCCAATAACAAATTGTCTGGACAGATCATACGTTTATTCTCATGACATAGCTAAATAAGATAAAAAACAAAAAAATAGGGTAGACGATAAAAAAAATCTAATTAGTCCGTCAGGTAGAATATTAAAAAATATTTGACCAAAATTTATTCTTATGTTACGTAAATCAAAATTGACGAAGATACGACGCTTTTAAAATTCTCAATACGTCACGCCTGGGTATAATTTTTAGCTATTTCTGACATCACGTGCCTCCACTCTCGAATTTTGATGCGTTTTATCTTTGTCAATATTCATTGTATTACACAAACAAAAAATACGTGTTCATTATTTTTCAATACTCTAACTGATGGACGAAATAGATTTGTAATTTTGATACTGTGGTCAAGCCTATTCATCCTAAAAATAATTTAACTTAGTTGCTGTCAGTCTACTTTCCAAATATACGCAATCCTTGAGTACTGAGGACTGTAAGCTACTGCAAAGAGAAGATCACACCACTAGTATAATAAATTTTTCATATCATTCAAAAGTATTGTTAAATGCAAGCATACAAAAATCATATGATATGTACCTCGACGGGGTTCTGCGTAGTTTGGCTACAGATGCTAAAATTTTGTGTATAGCTGTTCAAAGCATTTTTACTTGTAATATATTTTAAGTACTGTTTTGTGAAAGAAATCAATTTATTATAATTATTAAATTTACTGTAGTTTCCTTTGCTGGCGCCAGATATTTCAGTCTTCCTGGAAAGATGGGTCTTAACACTGCAGGATCGAGTCTGTTCACCATTTTGGTTGTCCACCCCTTGGATTTAGCTGTGTCTCTCTAGATTGTAACCGGGTCTTCTAATGATGTGCCCGAAGTATCACATATCACAATTCGGTTGAGAACTCAACAGTCTGTTGCAGTCAGCACGGAAACAATATGCCATCATACAAATTGACTTCAATAGGATCATTATGGTTACGTGGAAACGGTGTTGACATTGCGTGCTCTCAATAAAATTGCTAGTATTTCAATTTTGTGTTAAATTGCGTTTAATCTGGAGACCCACGATTTGCGGTTTGTGGTTAACAGCAATAGGTCACCATCCTGTGTTATTCCGCCATATTTATTCAACAAACTAAGTCTACAGTTTGATTAATTAAAGAAAATCTGAAACTTGTTGACAATAATTTATTCCATAAATAAAGATTAATTGGTAGTGTTGTTATTACTTTGATGTATTACCGTTAAAGTATGCGGTCTTCCGTAAATAACACTTTACGGCATAATATACCTACTATATTTTGTACCTTTACTTATTTCAAAATAATGATTTTGCCCTTGAAATCTATCTATATTTTAAAGTCTCATTACTTGGAAGATATTACAAAACATCACGCCTGTAATTAAAACATTTCGACAGTTATGTTTAAGTCCTGTGTTGTGGAGGGCATACCTATTGCCATCAAAGGGGCACAAACCCAGACTCAGTGGCTGCTACTGAGATATCTGTAATGGAAAACCCCAATAGTAATTTGCCCAACCCGGAAATCGAACCCAGGACTTCATGCTTAACAGACGCGATAAACAAACTCACTTTAGCATCTGAAGAGGCAATCGATATTTTTTCATAGATGCTATTAAGTTGAAACTTCCTCTCGTTCAAAATTATTTTCATTACAAGCTTTTTTTATATTCTATAGATTTTGCTGTACGGTAATATACAAATTGACTTTGCACCCAATCAAAACTGATTGAATAAAATAATTGCAATATCCCAAGAGGGAAATAATCTTTACAAGTCTTGAAGCAAATTGAGGATATAACGTCACCCATAACTTAATAATAATTACATACAAGTACTTTTTAATAGTAGGATGTCGTAAAAACAACTTTTCGGGGTTTTTCCTTCATTGCATCTAGTACTTTTATGCTAAAATTCCAGTTTCTAGGTGCAAATTAAACATTTTTTGATACAGTAAAACCGCAAGAGACCGTCTATATCTTTATTGGTATGGTTATAAAGATTATGCACTGAAACTTCTGTGTAGTTTGAAGTTCTTGGTGCATGTGCGTGCGATGTAGGTAACATAATTATAAATCATAAACAATGCTGATAAGATAAACTCTTATCTGACGCACTTTGATTGATTTATATCCATGTGTTTTAGGTTTCCGCTTCATAGCAGTAGCTGAATAAAATCTATGTAAAACGGTCAAATCTTCGTCGATCGTACTGGTACATCAACAGCAAACACGTCAATAAAACAAAAGATTTTTTTTAAATATTCCTTACCAAACACAGAAGGTACGCCTGTGTTTGCTAAGGAATTTTTAAAAATGTAATTAATTTGTAAATAAATAAATAAAGGGACCACAATAACATTCATTTATTATAAGGTAACTTTAGTATATAGATATTCTGTATATCTATATACTAACATTATATGATACGAGTAAAATACAATTTGTGTTAGTAACACTTCACTTGTGCACTATGTCACTGCGCGTTCATGTGGCACTTGCTCGTGGAATGGAACACCACGATGGAGATGATGATATTACCTAATTTCAAGAAAGTGGACTTAACCCAATAAAGTCTGCCATAATCCTTAGGATTTCCTTAGCGGTTGCATACAAAACTTGTAAGGTTTTTCCAAGGAATAAAAAAGCTAGGTCGACGTAATATTGACATGAGTCAATCTATGATAATATTTAATTATCTGCACAAGACACGGTTGCTAGTCACCGCCGTAAGACAGCACATGTTCAAAACTAGTTTTCATTGCGTAACGTTAGACTTATGAACCTAACTCCATGTCCTACCTGGGTGACGTAGTAATGCTATGTCAAAGCGATACTTTTTCATCTTCGCAAAGGGTTCATTGCTTTCAAATGCTTCAATAGCAAGTTTGTATGCTCTGAAGAGGAAGACAAAATGGACGTTACACCCGAATTGCGGTATTAGTTATAGGTAAATCCAAAAACGTTTAGACGAAATAATTAGTTGCTTTTATAAAAACGACTTATTGCAGCTGTGCAGTGGAGGTATATAGAATTTACCGCCACGATGTTGGAAGTAAAGGTGAACAAAAGTATGTACATGGACATTCTTTAGCCGAGTGGACGCCACTGCCACTGTGACGAAGGACTTGACAACCTAATTGACACTTACCGGGCCCAAAAATTTGAAAATGTCCGTATAGGAAAAACACCAAATACCTTTCTTGACCCAGGATTGGTCATTAGATCACAGTTACAAATGCTAAGCAGTCACGTCTTGCTGTTCTTACAAATTCTAAGTTTAAAACATCGAGCATTATAGCTTAGCTTTGGTCACCTAGGACTCGGTCTCAAATCAATATTCGCAGTAACCTATTAAGACCATTAGCTAGATACTGCTAGTACTTGTTTTAATAATTTTCCTGGTCTTTCATGTTGCTAAAGCTGCCTTATAGGCTTGAATGAGTATGGTAGTAAAGTTTCCGGATTGGTATAATTGATTGATCTATTTTCCGAATGACATGTGCGCCTCAATACGGAAACAATTATGAATCAATACTTAATACACCTTGGTAAGTCCTGTGTTCAAAATCTATTATTCTCGTCAACAATACGGTCCACGATTTTCCTTAATAGATTCTCGATTAGATCTTTTGCATGCAGAACTTCTGTTATATTAAGGAAAAAAGCTTAGTGATTCTACAGCTGATTTTGATGACGTTTTCCTTAAGTATTATTAAATTATGTAACTCATTTTTAAACGTAGTAGACAATTATTACAATTTCCTTGAAATATCACATCCTCATGACTGAAATAACAATAAAAGACGATTACCTAATTTCAAGAAAGGGGTTTTACCTACCAAAATCGAGTGCTATTATATTCTTTTGTTATTGTGCATGCGGTCGGAAGCCGTACCCTAGTTATCGAGTATTTGATCACTGTCCCACATTTAATTAATTATCTTCCACTTAGGTATCTAATAAGCGCCCTTGCCCCTTATTGAGCATAGTTCTTTGGTTTGGTATTTAACTACCTACTGAAACACATTGTATATTGCAAGTCCCTGTTGCTATCACTGTTAAGTTCCGTTATTTTTCTTATGCACATTCCACTCCATCTTAGTTAGTTTCGTGGAAATAGTTTTAGAAAACAATAGATGAATTTCACAATAACTTGTCATCCTACTAATATTATAAATGCGAAAGTTTGTGAGGATGGATGTATGTTTGTTACTCTTTCACGCATAAACTACTGAACGGATTTGGATGAAATTTTGCACACAGATGGTTTACAACCTGGATTAACACATAGGATACTTTTTATCCCGGTAGTAAAATCCCATGGGACAATTTTGAAACTTCACGCGGGCGAAGCCGCTGGCAGAAGCTAGTGTTTATATAAAGGTAAAAAGGGGCTAGCTAAAAGGTTTTCTCATTTCGACAACCAAACATAAGATATGCAAAACAAGTAAAAAGTGTTCCAATTCGTAACTACACATTCTAATCTTTATACACTGAATTCCATTTAGTCAACCTAGTACCTATAGGTACTTACCTAAACATGTTTAGAAGATTATTTGGTTTTTTAAATAGTTTTAAGTTAACACGTTTTTAATTTTATCAGTTTAGAATGTCGACACTCAATTTCCTTAATAATCTTCTATACTTATAATAAATCTGTAGAGAGGTCAATTCTGTACATGAAATATATTTACAAAATAACTATCGGGGGGTGATTAGTGATCGATACGATATATGAAGAAAGTATGTCAATAGTTTGTTATTTGTCTCTTTGCGTGCCTGTACCTTGTTATTTACATCAATAAATGAAATATTTTAGAGGACGAGGTAACTTTATTAATAAAAAAATATTTTTCAGTTTTTGCTCTTTTGCAAGAAAATGCCCAGACAAATCATCACAACATAATAGGCAGAAGTGTAAATAATAGTACACTCACATTTCGCTAGTTATAAGTCCCATGTAATAGGGGTCGAGCCTATTGCCATCAACTGGGCTCAAATCCAGACTCCGTGGCTGCTACTGCAAAATTCCTGATGGAAAAGTGCCCAATAACAAATTGTCTGGACAGATCATACGTTTATTCTCATGACATAGCTAAATAAGATAAAAAACAAAAAAATAGGGTAGACGATAAAAAAAATCTAATTAGTCCGTCAGGTAGAATATTAAAAAATATTTGACCAAAATTTATTCTTATGTTACGTAAATCAAAATTGACGAAGATACGACGCTTTTAAAATTCTCAATACGTCACGCCTGGGTATAATTTTTAGCTATTTCTGACATCACGTGCCTCCACTCTCGAATTTTGATGCGTTTTATCTTTGTCAATATTCATTGTATTACACAAACAAAAAATACGTGTTCATTATTTTTCAATACTCTAACTGATGGACGAAATAGATTTGTAATTTTGATACTGTGGTCAAGCCTATTCATCCTAAAAATAATTTAACTTAGTTGCTGTCAGTCTACTTTCCAAATATACGCAATCCTTGAGTACTGAGGACTGTAAGCTACTGCAAAGAGAAGATCACACCACTAGTATAATAAATTTTTCATATCATTCAAAAGTATTGTTAAATGCAAGCATACAAAAATCATATGATATGTACCTCGACGGGGTTCTGCGTAGTTTGGCTACAGATGCTAAAATTTTGTGTATAGCTGTTCAAAGCATTTTTACTTGTAATATATTTTAAGTACTGTTTTGTGAAAGAAATCAATTTATTATAATTATTAAATTTACTGTAGTTTCCTTTGCTGGCGCCAGATATTTCAGTCTTCCTGGAAAGATGGGTCTTAACACTGCAGGATCGAGTCTGTTCACCATTTTGGTTGTCCACCCCTTGGATTTAGCTGTGTCTCTCTAGATTGTAACCGGGTCTTCTAATGATGTGCCCGAAGTATCACATATCACAATTCGGTTGAGAACTCAACAGTCTGTTGCAGTCAGCACGGAAACAATATGCCATCATACAAATTGACTTCAATAGGATCATTATGGTTACGTGGAAACGGTGTTGACATTGCGTGCTCTCAATAAAATTGCTAGTATTTCAATTTTGTGTTAAATTGCGTTTAATCTGGAGACCCACGATTTGCGGTTTGTGGTTAACAGCAATAGGTCACCATCCTGTGTTATTCCGCCATATTTATTCAACAAACTAAGTCTACAGTTTGATTAATTAAAGAAAATCTGAAACTTGTTGACAATAATTTATTCCATAAATAAAGATTAATTGGTAGTGTTGTTATTACTTTGATGTATTACCGTTAAAGTATGCGGTCTTCCGTAAATAACACTTTACGGCATAATATACCTACTATATTTTGTACCTTTACTTATTTCAAAATAATGATTTTGCCCTTGAAATCTATCTATATTTTAAAGTCTCATTACTTGGAAGATATTACAAAACATCACGCCTGTAATTAAAACATTTCGACAGTTATGTTTAAGTCCTGTGTTGTGGAGGGCATACCTATTGCCATCAAAGGGGCACAAACCCAGACTCAGTGGCTGCTACTGAGATATCTGTAATGGAAAACCCCAATAGTAATTTGCCCAACCCGGAAATCGAACCCAGGACTTCATGCTTAACAGACGCGATAAACAAACTCACTTTAGCATCTGAAGAGGCAATCGATATTTTTTCATAGATGCTATTAAGTTGAAACTTCCTCTCGTTCAAAATTATTTTCATTACAAGCTTTTTTTATATTCTATAGATTTTGCTGTACGGTAATATACAAATTGACTTTGCACCCAATCAAAACTGATTGAATAAAATAATTGCAATATCCCAAGAGGGAAATAATCTTTACAAGTCTTGAAGCAAATTGAGGATATAACGTCACCCATAACTTAATAATAATTACATACAAGTACTTTTTAATAGTAGGATGTCGTAAAAACAACTTTTCGGGGTTTTTCCTTCATTGCATCTAGTACTTTTATGCTAAAATTCCAGTTTCTAGGTGCAAATTAAACATTTTTTGATACAGTAAAACCGCAAGAGACCGTCTATATCTTTATTGGTATGGTTATAAAGATTATGCACTGAAACTTCTGTGTAGTTTGAAGTTCTTGGTGCATGTGCGTGCGATGTAGGTAACATAATTATAAATCATAAACAATGCTGATAAGATAAACTCTTATCTGACGCACTTTGATTGATTTATATCCATGTGTTTTAGGTTTCCGCTTCATAGCAGTAGCTGAATAAAATCTATGTAAAACGGTCAAATCTTCGTCGATCGTACTGGTACATCAACAGCAAACACGTCAATAAAACAAAAGATTTTTTTTAAATATTCCTTACCAAACACAGAAGGTACGCCTGTGTTTGCTAAGGAATTTTTAAAAATGTAATTAATTTGTAAATAAATAAATAAAGGGACCACAATAACATTCATTTATTATAAGGTAACTTTAGTATATAGATATTCTGTATATCTATATACTAACATTATATGATACGAGTAAAATACAATTTGTGTTAGTAACACTTCACTTGTGCACTATGTCACTGCGCGTTCATGTGGCACTTGCTCGTGGAATGGAACACCACGATGGAGATGATGATATTACCTAATTTCAAGAAAGTGGACTTAACCCAATAAAGTCTGCCATAATCCTTAGGATTTCCTTAGCGGTTGCATACAAAACTTGTAAGGTTTTTCCAAGGAATAAAAAAGCTAGGTCGACGTAATATTGACATGAGTCAATCTATGATAATATTTAATTATCTGCACAAGACACGGTTGCTAGTCACCGCCGTAAGACAGCACATGTTCAAAACTAGTTTTCATTGCGTAACGTTAGACTTATGAACCTAACTCCATGTCCTACCTGGGTGACGTAGTAATGCTATGTCAAAGCGATACTTTTTCATCTTCGCAAAGGGTTCATTGCTTTCAAATGCTTCAATAGCAAGTTTGTATGCTCTGAAGAGGAAGACAAAATGGACGTTACACCCGAATTGCGGTATTAGTTATAGGTAAATCCAAAAACGTTTAGACGAAATAATTAGTTGCTTTTATAAAAACGACTTATTGCAGCTGTGCAGTGGAGGTATATAGAATTTACCGCCACGATGTTGGAAGTAAAGGTGAACAAAAGTATGTACATGGACATTCTTTAGCCGAGTGGACGCCACTGCCACTGTGACGAAGGACTTGACAACCTAATTGACACTTACCGGGCCCAAAAATTTGAAAATGTCCGTATAGGAAAAACACCAAATACCTTTCTTGACCCAGGATTGGTCATTAGATCACAGTTACAAATGCTAAGCAGTCACGTCTTGCTGTTCTTACAAATTCTAAGTTTAAAACATCGAGCATTATAGCTTAGCTTTGGTCACCTAGGACTCGGTCTCAAATCAATATTCGCAGTAACCTATTAAGACCATTAGCTAGATACTGCTAGTACTTGTTTTAATAATTTTCCTGGTCTTTCATGTTGCTAAAGCTGCCTTATAGGCTTGAATGAGTATGGTAGTAAAGTTTCCGGATTGGTATAATTGATTGATCTATTTTCCGAATGACATGTGCGCCTCAATACGGAAACAATTATGAATCAATACTTAATACACCTTGGTAAGTCCTGTGTTCAAAATCTATTATTCTCGTCAACAATACGGTCCACGATTTTCCTTAATAGATTCTCGATTAGATCTTTTGCATGCAGAACTTCTGTTATATTAAGGAAAAAAGCTTAGTGATTCTACAGCTGATTTTGATGACGTTTTCCTTAAGTATTATTAAATTATGTAACTCATTTTTAAACGTAGTAGACAATTATTACAATTTCCTTGAAATATCACATCCTCATGACTGAAATAACAATAAAAGACGATTACCTAATTTCAAGAAAGGGGTTTTACCTACCAAAATCGAGTGCTATTATATTCTTTTGTTATTGTGCATGCGGTCGGAAGCCGTACCCTAGTTATCGAGTATTTGATCACTGTCCCACATTTAATTAATTATCTTCCACTTAGGTATCTAATAAGCGCCCTTGCCCCTTATTGAGCATAGTTCTTTGGTTTGGTATTTAACTACCTACTGAAACACATTGTATATTGCAAGTCCCTGTTGCTATCACTGTTAAGTTCCGTTATTTTTCTTATGCACATTCCACTCCATCTTAGTTAGTTTCGTGGAAATAGTTTTAGAAAACAATAGATGAATTTCACAATAACTTGTCATCCTACTAATATTATAAATGCGAAAGTTTGTGAGGATGGATGTATGTTTGTTACTCTTTCACGCATAAACTACTGAACGGATTTGGATGAAATTTTGCACACAGATGGTTTACAACCTGGATTAACACATAGGATACTTTTTATCCCGGTAGTAAAATCCCATGGGACAATTTTGAAACTTCACGCGGGCGAAGCCGCTGGCAGAAGCTAGTGTTTATATAAAGGTAAAAAGGGGCTAGCTAAAAGGTTTTCTCATTTCGACAACCAAACATAAGATATGCAAAACAAGTAAAAAGTGTTCCAATTCGTAACTACACATTCTAATCTTTATACACTGAATTCCATTTAGTCAACCTAGTACCTATAGGTACTTACCTAAACATGTTTAGAAGATTATTTGGTTTTTTAAATAGTTTTAAGTTAACACGTTTTTAATTTTATCAGTTTAGAATGTCGACACTCAATTTCCTTAATAATCTTCTATACTTATAATAAATCTGTAGAGAGGTCAATTCTGTACATGAAATATATTTACAAAATAACTATCGGGGGGTGATTAGTGATCGATACTGATGCCAAAAATGCAATCAGTAAAATTTTTGTCTGTCTGTCTGTCTGTCTGTCTGTCTGTCTGTATGTTATTTATAGAAAAAAAAACTACTCGACGGATTTTAACGAAACTTGGTACAATTATTCTACATACTCCTGAGCAGGTAATAGTATACTTTTCATCACGCTACCATTAATAGGAGCAGAGCAGTGAAAGGAAATGTTGGGAAAACGGGAGAATTTACTTGGTTTTTTTAGCTTCCGTCGCGTGTGCAGCCTTAATGGTTAAAGCTACATAGAAATCATGTATAACGGAAATATTCCACATAAAATTATATAAAAAATATCCCAAGACAGCATATGTCTATCTTTTATAGTTGACTCACAATAACACGTGTACCTCCGGATAGCTTAGCAGTTCGGAGATTTGTTATTATTATATTTGTTTACTCTTACGTTTATAATATTCTCACTCAACCCCAATTAAAAAAAATAACATCAGTTATTCTTCGAACTCCTGGGCAGGTTATAGTATACTTTTCATCACACTACAATGAATAGGAGCAGAGCAGTGTAAGGAAATGTTGGGAAAACGGGAGAAATTACTTGATTTTTTAAGCTTCCGTCGCGTGTGCAGCCTTAATGGTTAAAGCTACATAGAAATCATGTATAACGGCCATTTATTTGTAACATTACTCACATTTTGTAATATTATAAATGTGAATGTAAGTTTGTTTGTTACGCTTTCAGAAAACTACTGAACGAATTTGGATTGCACACAGATAGTTTATAGCCTGGATTAAAACATAGGATACTTTTTATCCCGATAGTAAGATCCCATGGGACAATAATCAAACTTTACGCGGGCGAAGCCGCTGGCAGAAGCTAGTTTTAAATAAATGCTCTGATTTTTAATTAAAAAAGTATTCCGATAGGTACCTAAATTTGACATTTGACATTTTTTTATAAGAAAAATAAAGAATTCGTAGCAAAATTAATATTCATTGTTTAGTATCCACCTACTCTCCTGCGTCATAAAATGCATTAAGACAAACACGCCTTAATATTGATACCTACTTCACAACTATCTGCTATTTCTAAGAACAATCGAATCAACACACATTGGTGCCTAATAGGTTTGTGTGGTACCTTTTAATTTGTACGACAATTTATTGCATATTAGACAAACGACCAACGTGATCCCTCACGTGACTTTAAATGATTTGTATGGAAATCTTGTTATATTAATTAGTTCTTGGTATTTCAATGTGTTGGCGTATTGAAATTTTTCTTTATTCTGTCGAAAAGTTTAGAAATCCGGACGATCAATACACAAAATCATCAGGTAACAAATCATCTTCAAAATGAAGAGAGATGAAACGCCAAAATTCTGCACAAGGCAGTACTTAGAACTTAAATTAGTCATTGTAAGAATATTTTTTTATTGTATCACCTAGTTAGTTAGTGTGATAAAGTAAAACGCTCCATATAAAATACTGGTATTCAGCTGCATCTGGTTAGACTGGAAGTCGACCCCAACATAGTTGGGAAAAAGCTGCGATGATGATGATGAGTGTGATAAAGTAAACCCACTTAAATTAAAGGCCAGAAATCACACTATTACTCTAACACGGGACTTTTCAGCAATCGCATAATGACATTATTTCAGAAGTATCCTTTAGCTATATTTATTGTTTTGATTAGTCCACTGTATTTACAATACAAATATTATAAAGCTGGAGATTTTGTTTGTTTGGTTAAACGCACTAATATCAGGAACATTTTATTTGTGTTAGATATTCCATTTATTGAGGTTTTACGCTATACACCGTGTTCCTGAGGATATACATTAATTTTGAATAATACTTCTATAGATCTTGTTAAACATATCGTACGAAGGAAGTAGTAGTTTAAATGGCATAGTTTTTAAGTTATTGGTAATTTAAGTTTAACCAATTTAATTATGTTTTGCTGTGAGAAAGAGTCTTTATTTGTGAGATGTTGCCACTTTGTGCAACCAAAACTATCAAACTGAATTTCATATCGCAATGTTAAAGTACACTTGTGAACAAAATAACCTAAGTTAGAGGCATTTTGTGTTGTGTTGTGATAAAATGAGTTTGTAATCTAAGACGAACACGATATGTTTTTACTTATTGCCACTAAAAATATAAAAAAGTAAAAAAACAAGTAAAAATGGTAAACAATAAAAATAAAAAATAGTAAAAAATTGTCAATTTAATAGTCTGAATAACATGCCGAAGTTAATGTATAACCTCAGGAACACGGTGTATAAAATCACGCTAGGACCTGAAAGAGCGGAGCAAGCGAAAGAAAAATGTTGCAAAAACGGGGAAATAGTATTTCTTTTGTGAGCTTTTCTCTCATAAGTAGGTAACGCAGACGAATTGTGTGGGCCAGCTAGTTTACAATATTAAATTTGATACTTAACGTACTTAATTTAGTTTCAAGCTACTGTATTTCCACGCGGTCAAGGCACTACACTACAGATGACCACAGATTAGTAAATAGTTTAGAATGCAATTAGTACCTATTCTTTGCTTCTTTGACTAAGATATATGTAACACAAACAGCAGTGTGTGTGATCCTTCTATTTCTTGTTGCAATAATTACTGACATAATACGACACTAATAACTTCTACAATTACGATGAATGTTTTTATTATTTTACATCATATTTGTCTTTACGTAATTAAATATGCAAGCTGCGATTATCGAAGACTGAATAATTATATCATTAACATATTCATATTTACATTCTTTTGACCTTTAATAGTTTATATATGAACAGTTTGTACTGACAAAAAATATTATTCCAGACAACTGGGTGGTAACATATTTGCAGCCAGAAGTACGTCATTTTTTTATTCTTATTTAATTTTATTCATGACGAAAACACAGGCGAGTAGCAAGAAATTATCTATACTAATATTATAAAGCAGAAGAGTTTGTTTGTTTGGTTGAACGCGCTAATCTCAGGAACTACCGGCTAGAGTTGACAAAATATTTTTGTGTTGGATAGTCCATTTATCGAGGAAGGCTTTAGGCTATATCACATCACGCGACAATGATTAGGAGCGGAGCAGGAATGAAAAATGTTGCAAAAACGGGTATTTTTCTTTCATTTCGTTTTTCTCTTATGTGACGCAGACGAAGTTGCGTGGGTCAGCTAGTATAAACATAATTATAATAGACCTATTGTGTGTTTTTCGCAACAAGCTTTGTTATGAGACATAAGTCATCTGCCTATATCCTTTTCCTTATTTGGGAAAAGGCTGATACTAACTTATGTTTGGATCGGGTTACAGTCTAACCTGATACAGCTGAATACCTACCTGTAATTTACATTGAGCGACTGCCTATCTGACTTCCACAACCCAATTAGTACGCGGTAATCCGATAACCCTTGGTAAGACCGGTTTTTTTTTTTTTTTTTTTTATTAGCCTGTACTGTCTCACTGCTGGGCAAAGGCCTCCCCCAATTCCTTAAGACCGGTTATGGAACATATATTTTTTTATATGTCAAACAAAATCCAAACCGAACTCGTTAAGATACAGTTATTAATTATTTACATAAATAAAGCATTCAGACGGTGGCTTTAATCACTAATCGTTTGTCTTTCTGCCCAGTTTTCACTTTATATTATTGTAGAAATAGATTAATTTCATGTTTGATAGATAAAGTAATGAGTGTGTCTGTTATAATGATCACAGCCACTTTATCTGTCTTGTTATACTTCATTTGTATGAATAATTGAAAATAGATCATAGAGCTAATCGCATTGCCTACATATGCACCAATAAAATATAACTTAATAAGTACAACAACAACATGCAACAAGAAATGCATGCAACTGCAACATTTAGAAGAGACGATTACGAAGACAAGGCGTCGGTGTTTGGCCGTTGCCTTTTCTAAAGTGGGCTAGATAAAGCTAACTGCTGAAAATTATTCAAAAACATAAAATCACGACAGTAATCACAAAGAGAGAGGTATCCATTAGTACGTACCCACATTTCGCCATTAATGTTAAAGTCCTATAAAGGTCCCCATAGGTTTTGTGGTTTCTGCCATACCATGCTCCCATGGGAAAACCGTGAGTTTATATTTATCTCGTCTGAATGTGACAAAAACACATAACCTCGTCACCCATTAACACTGAACTTAATTATGAAGCCGTGTCATAATTATTAATATAATTATGACACGGCATCTTAATCAAGTTCAGTGTTAATTTTTATTGCCGGAAACAATGTGATTATCTCATTGAGAGCAACCATAAGTCTTTGAGTGCAACTTTGTTTGTTTATGTTCATATACATATATCATATATATCTATAAATACTACATTTACATATTCCACTGCACAATGACGATATGTGGTTTTAATTTCCACTGAGCACTAATATTGAAGAGGTATTAAATATTAGATTCTGCAGATTGTTAATCAGATCGAAATAATCGTGAGTGTAATGTATAGCATGACGAGCAAGGTCGATTAGTTATATTGGTGGACAGTTCTACATTTAAGACTGTAGTTGGATCCGTATGGTACCCCTGTGGAGGATCGAAGAACCAGGGTGTCTCAATCTCTACCTAAATTCTATAAAATCCTGATTTAGATATAGTTAGGAAAAAGAAAAGGCCAGATTTAAACGTGGTACAAATTAAACAAGTATTAATACTTGACCAAGATAATTTAGATTAGTTGGATGCAAACGGTATAACTAAGAATGAAGATATTAGCTACATTGTCGCAGTAAATGGTGGTAAAGACTCTTCCTTTCACGGAGAGGAAGCTGAAGTTCAAGCAGTAAAATCATTATAGGCTAATGATGAAGATTGTGAACGTAGTGAGAAAAGTTTTAGACCAGAGAAACGATGGATGGACTGTAAAAGATGATGGCAAGAATATATCTGATGAGATGACGAGTAATATAGAAGTATGGATGAACAAGTTATGCTGCGCGGAACCCTAAAGAATTGAGATAGGTAAGGGCAAAAGAATTATGAATGATGAAGATTGTGTGAATACTAATTCTCTCAGACTGTGGGCTTATGTTGAAAAACTTAGAGCCTCAGATGTGAATGGTTTGACCAGACAGTAGGTACATACAATACAAACCTTACCACCAAAACCACACGTGAACTAATCACATGACAGCGGCACATACACAAACAATGGTGTGACCTCATGTTATGTATCATTGTCACTACCACTGCCTATATGTGAGGACCATATGGGCACGGGTCGTAGACACGGCGCTTCGTGCATACAAATTGATATGATTGACCTTACAGTGTTTATGTTCTTATTGTACTTCCGATTGTTATTGAACTATTGATCAGTATCGTGGTATTTTGGAGTTAGAAGAGGGGTGAATAAGAACCTTGATCTTTAGATATGTTCTAAGCTTGGATACTAAATTAATCGGAGCCCTCCTTTTTTCTTCCCATTCCGATATATTTGCCTTTTTAATGTTCCTTCTTTGTGACCAGAAAAGTCTGGTTCTAAATTATTTGAGCCAAAAGTGTTCAAAATGCATTTTCTGATAAACCAAGAAATCTCGTTAACACCAACTCATAAACCTGTGTTAGAATTCTTAGCTTATTGATTACCAACTTGGTAACCTTTCACTGGAAGGCCGTAACCGCAAGCCTGTGGACGGTGAGCTATGGGCTAGCTCGCCGTCCGTATGACGACAGGTCGTGTCGATAGCGCGTTTGTGTTCCACGCGCGCCTCAAAGAGATGCGCATGGATGGTTTTTAGTCAGTAAAAGTCTGACACTCCCTCCCGCTCCGCTCAGAGTGGGAGGGGTCATTTGATGATTTACAACCGAAAAAAAAGGTAACCTTTCACTTCGCTCCAGAATAGAAGCTTCTAATTTTTTTACCATAAGTATGACGTCTCTCTTCACACAATGATCTTTCACAAAATGTAATTTCAATATTTTAATGTATACTGCCTCGATAGACTGCACTGGTCGCAAGCGCGACCACTAGGCATGAGTTCCTAGGTTGTTTGATTCCCGGGTCGGGCAGTGTTCGTTTCTCCATTCTCAGTGGCAGCCACGGAATCTGAAGCCGAGCCCGGTTGATAGTAACCAACTCGCATCCTATTACAGGGGACTCTGACGTAACTGGTGAAATGTAGGCTGTATTAGGTACATCTCTGCCTTACCCTTCAAGAATTATAGGCCTGATGCTGGTATATGTATATCGTAACCACCACATCCGCTGGATAATCCGATGAAAACATTCACACATAATCACAGTTATTTAACCTATTTTTGAAAACCATTACTACACAAATAATCATGCAGCCTTTTTGTAGAACCTCATTTGTTTTTTTTTGTTTGCAAACAATATGGCCGGCTATATAAATAGGTGTTGAAGCTTTTATATTATGTGCGTTCAAGGTCGAAGTATTGTGTAACATGTTATATTACTAAGTTATGTATATTTTTATATTATTTTAATTGATTGTAAAAAATCTGTAATACTTTGTTGGGTCGCTAATTAGCTGTTGATTGAATTTGATATTTAAATACTTCAATGGTTTGGTTGAGGTATGCTTGGAGTACATTTTAAAAGTAACTAAATAGTGAAAAGGTTTTAAGGTAACATTAAACATCATGTTCTGAAAAAATAAATCGATTTTCATCTTCATATAAGCTTTTGAATCATTCTTCATCTTAGCGTGTTCATGGCAATCTAAATTGTCTCCCTAAAGCTGAGCTATTTATAGTAATTGTCGTTGTCGGTAGCGTCCATCAGTTCCTGTAGTGAACAAATAACAAGACACTAAGCATAGTGAAAGTGACCCATCGGTTTTGGAGGTCAAGGTGGAGGTCATTAATGAATCTCCACCTGAATCTTGAAAATAGTATCCATCTACTAACGTAGGCGGGTTCTTACTTATCTTTCACAGTTCTCACTACCATGTTACCCAGATTTTACAGCCTTTGTTCTAAAAATAGAATATCAATAACGTTCCGACCTAGACTGAAATAGAGCGCGTTCTATATTTGAAAAATAGGTCAAACACGTCCAGGCACTATCAATTCCATTCTATTACAGTACAATCCTGACGTAATTACTATAATTGAATGTAAAAACCACAGAATCAAGATATGGTTGGTTATATTTAGAGCAAAACCGCAAATGGGATCTGAACAGCTGTGTAGACAGAAAATAAATCAAAGAAAAAATGTGACTTGACATGGTCATGATACTGACCGATTTGTGGTTGCGACGCAGCGACGTAAAAGCATTTTATTAGATGATGTTATACTCGTAGATTCTATTTTTTTAGGTGAACGACTAGTTATGTTCCCCCCCTCCGTGGTGTCACAGTGATCGGACGTGCTTTCTGTTCTCGTTGTATTCAAAATTATAAATCAGTGGAAAAAGTGATCACACTCTTAAGGAAACCACATCAATACAAACCCAAGTGAACAAGTGACAATCTGTGTGAAAATTATAGTGAAATAACAATTACATCTCCTCCAAAATACAAACAAAAACTTTAAACAGACAACAAAATTTTAAAAACTGTGCCAGGTTTGAACTTTGAACTCATTAGTGTGCACAAAGGATACGAGCCAGCACGCATCGTCTAAGTGACGAATTCTGTGCGTTAACTAAGGATTGTTATTTTCGATCACGATTGTAAAGCTCTCGTAGCACTGCGGCGTAGGCTGCCGACTGTCGAAACATCGTAGCGAGTTCAAATCCAAGACCTCAAGAAAGTATACTTTTTGCTTTTTGTTTCTTCAAGCTTTTCTATAATAAATATACAACTACACAAGGAATTATATATAATCGAATACATCTTATTTTAGCATAAGATTGTTTGTCTGAATTATTATACATATTTTAAACGCAGCACAGTCTTACAGTAATATAAAATACATAGAAAATGATGCCGCTACGACGCACTCCGCCTGCATCACCGGCCACAATGAGTGGGCAGCCACCTGTTCTTCATCAATCTGAGCCTAACATTAGTGCTCTTTCGGAATTGAGTGAACCTTGCTTGGATACAAATATAACCAGTCGCAATAAAAGGAAACGACACGATCACGAAAGTTTTGTCAACATGTGCGAGTTCAAGGACGAAATATCGAACACACTTAAAGAGCTAAAGAAGGAGCAAACATTGTTTCGATCAGACATTGCAACGACGCTTACGGAAATTAAAAACCAATGCAGTAAGCTTCAGGATTACGTTGATTTTTCTGTAGCCAAATATGATGAGATGCTGGCAAAAATGCAGGAATATGAAGTGGAGAGAAAGGAAAATCGGGATTATATATGTAGACTTGAAGATAGAATCGACCACCTAGAAAGGCAATCAAAACTAACTAGTCTTGAAATTAAAAATGTCCCAAAAACTGCCGATGAATCGAAGCTTGGTCTGGCTAACGCAGTGAGAAATATCGGCAACGTCCTGGATACCACCATTGTTCAGTCCGATATTAAAGATGTTTATAGAATAAACTACAAAGGCTCCACGAATAACACCATTATAGTGGATTTTACTACCGTTATGCTGAAATCAAAATTACTTCATTCGGTCAGGACCTTCAACAAAAACAACCAGAACAACAAATTAAACACATCGCACCTACGAGTTGACGGCCCCAAGGTACCTATTTATATATCTGACCACCTACCATCTAAAACCCGAAAGTTATACTTTTTAGCAAGAGATTTCGCCGCTCAGAATAATTATAAACACTGCTGGACAGCATATGGTAAAGTCTACCTACGCAAAGAAGACGGAGCTCAGCGTGTCATAGTTAACTCTGAGGGAGACATAACCAAGTTAACTAAAATCTGACTATATAGTCATTATGTGATTATTACAAAGGCACGCATGCCCACTTTTAATCTTTGTTACTATTTACTTATAGGTACAAAACGATGCAGCATGCCTAATTTTAATTATTTCTTTAATTACTTCATTGTTTTTTATTATTTATTGTTGAAAGTTTTGGATTTTTATAAAACACTAATTCACGCAAACACTCTCAAACAATCACACTGGCACAAAAATACACACCATCCTACACCCTACACACACAAAATACTTACAGAATTTACAAATTCACGATCAAGACCTGTCTTTAGAGGTGGTTTTCGCATTTTTATGAAATACTGGTGTGACTCACACGTTACTGGAAAAATAATAACATTGAGAACTCTGTACTTTGTCTTCTTGACTTTAAACCGTACCATTCGATAATTCAAATAATGTAAATGATGTGATAAATAATTTGGATAACGCTACTTTTTCAAACGCAATAACATGTGACCCAGATGATTGTACCAAGCTGATACCCTCTAACAAGTGTTTGACTATTTTATCCCAGAACATTCGCAGTGTAAACGCTAACCATGCGGGGCTTTTAACTCTATTACAAAGAATTGTGGTACCTAGTGACATTATTATTCTGTCAGAATGTTGGCTCTCCCGCAACCCCGTCATTCCGATTCTGGAGGGATATACTTCTTATAAGTCTTCAAAAACCTTCAATCAAAATGACGGAGATATTGTATACGTCAATAGTTTGCTAGCTAACGTGAAAGTTAAAGAACCCGTCGTATCCGAAGCGAACTGTTTGACAGTTACGATTGGAGTGGATATAGCCATCATTGCCGTGTACAGGCCCTATGCATTTAAAAATCCCTCAAAATTTTTACAATCAATGGACAGTGTTTTATGTGAGCTTAAATCGTTTAGAAACATCGTAATTATGGGAGACATAAATATTGACATTACCCACAATAATAAAGATGCATACTCACTGGACTATTTGGATCTACTAGGTCACCATGGCCTTTTCCCAGGACATACGTTAGAAACACATGGATCAACATGTCTTGATCACGCCAATATAAAGACTTCTTTCTCTAGCACAGTCATGGTGCTACAATCCACTGTCACAGATCACTTTGCAGTTTTACTCTTTTTGGTACCAAATAAAATCAAAGTTCTAAACTCAAGCCAAATTACAAAAATAAGTGAGGATGAGCTTGCTAATGACATTAATAATATAAGTTTCGATGCCGTCTATGCCACAAAAGATCCTAATTTGGCTACTAAATATTTAATGGAACCACTTCTCCTAGCTTTATCTAAAAACACTAAAACTATTCCAACTTCACGTAGACGCAGGCCGATTAAACCCTGGATTACTCAAGGACTACTAAAATGTATGCGACACAGAGACAATTTGTTTAAGAAGTTTAAAACAGATCCAACAAATGAAGTCGTCGCGGTCTCCTACAGAAGGTATCGTAATTTCTGTACAAACCTGCTACGAAAAGCAAAAAGAGATTATGAGAGACTAGAATTTGAAAAAGCAGGAAGAAATTCTAAGCAGGTATGGCGTGTTATTAAGAGTGTCACAAACATAGGACAAATAAAGTCATCAGCCTATGATCTCATAGCGAATCATCACGATAAGCAGGACTCTATAAATCAAATTAATGATTATTTCGCGAATGTAGGGAGACGTCTAGCTGACAAAATTCATAGAGACCCTCGATCTTTTTCGCTACCCGACCCTCAAAAGGAGTCTTTTGTAATGTTAGAGACAAATGAACAGGAGGTGGAACGATTAATTCTTTCACTTCGAAATGATTGTGCAGTTGGCTGGGACGGTATTTCTTCCAGTTTTCTAAAACGACATAGAAAAGCTATTGTGCCTCCATTGACACATGTTTGCAATCTGTGTCTGGACTCTGGTATCTTTCCAAACTGGTTTAAAAAGGCAATTCTTCACCCTATTTTTAAATCCGGAGATCGTGACCGTGTCGAAAACTATAGGCCCATATCAGTTCTACCTGCGATGTCCAAGGTACTGGAAAAGCTCATAAATACAAGACTGGTAGCATATTTAGAAGCTCGTAATATTTTTTCAATTAACCAGTTTGGCTTTCGAAAAAATCTATCCACTGCTGATGCTGTTCACAAACTGGTTAATCACATAGCTCAGAAACTCGACAATGGTAAGAAATGTGTTGCAATGTTCCTGGATCTCGCGAAGGCATTTGACACGGTCTCGATTCCCATTTTAATATCTAAGCTCGAATGCCTGGGTATACGAGGTACCCAGCTATCCTTATTTCAGAGCTATCTTACAAATAGAACACAGAGTGCCAAAATTGGAACTTACTCCAGCAGTGATCTGAATATAGCTTTTGGTGTGCCACAAGGCAGTATTCTTGGCCCTACTTTATTTTTAATCTACATGAATGACCTGTGCTGCCTCAGTCTGGAAAACGGTAAAATATTTTCCTATGCGGACGATACAGCACTCGTATTTGCGTCAGATAACTGGGAGGAGGCATATCGCCTTGCTCAGAAAGGTTTCGATACAGTCAGTGAATGGCTTAAGAACAATTTGCTTACCCTAAACATATCGAAAACAAAAATAATAAATTTTTCGATTCGAAATACCAATGTGTCCGTTACAAGCTCACTAAATGTTGCTGCCCAGGTGACACTATCTAATGGTAATAGCGACGGCATTGGCACCCATGATCACAGTAACATTGAACGAGTCACCTCAATAAAGTATCTTGGCATAGTGATTGACTGCAACCTTACTTTCAAAGAGTACATAATAATTCTATCAAATAGAGTGCGCAAACTAATGTACATTTTTAAACAACTACGCAATTCAGCAGATGCTGTTGTCATGAAAATGACATATCAGGCACTATGTCAGTCAATTCTGGTCTATTGTATCTCGTCCTGGGGCGGGGCAGCCAAGTCCCACTATATTCAGATTGAACGTGCGCAGAGAGCGGTTCTTAAGGTGTGCTGTTTCAAGCCAAGACTTTATCCTACCGTCAAGCTCTATGAATATTGTCAAGTCCTTACGGTTAGGCAATTGTTTGTATTGACCACTGCTATTAAGCAACATTCTATTTCCAACTTTTCACAGCAAACAAATCGCCGAAACCGTCTAGTTGCCTTAACTACTCCTCTTAAAACTTCTTTTAGTCAAAGATTCTTTGTTTTCCTCGGACCCTATCTTTACAATAAATTAAACCAAATTCTTTCCCTACACTCATTGAATAAACATAATTGTAAAATAGCTTTACATTCCTGGCTACAAAGCCAAACATATACCGCCACAGAAGCTCTCTTTAACGTATTAGTCTAAATCAGACGAATCCACTAACATTCTCTCCAACACATAAACATACACACATACACTCACGCGCATACACACACACACACAACCTACATTCATCAACCCATACATACTTTTTAACTTTTTAATTTGTTTTACTTAGATTATTCTACTACTCTCTTTTGTTTATTTTTATTTTAATAAGCTCACAAATTGTTTGAAATTTTTGTTATTTGCTGTGATACCAGATGTATTAAGCTATCAAATGTGTAACTCTAAACAGGTGGGGACCTGGTGACCTGTATTACAGGTGTTACTACCTACCACAGGCACCAGCGATCCACAACCAAAATACGTTGGCTACTGCATATGTGTAAATATTGTTTGTATTTTTTGGCTTGTGGTGAGAAATAAACACTTTTTATTATTATTATTATTATTATGTTTACGAACCACGAAGGAAAATAGTAGCATTCAAGTCCATTCATTCATACACGGTGTCGACCACACATTTTGATCGTGTAGGTGTTACCAATTTTTGTATGGGACAGCTGATTTTTGTCCATTCTATACAGTCATAATGATGATAGCTCTGGCCTTAAAGGCAGACCAGGTCATGGACTTTTCACCCTTATGCTCTGTGTTATAAGGTTGAAATGTGGTCAACTGACAGTGAGTGCGGTAGTACCTACAAACACTTGTGTGACCTCATCTGCCTAGCCTTTTCCAAACTATGTTCGGATCGGCTTCCAGTCTAACCGGATGCAGCTGAATACCTACTAGTATGTAGGTGCCTACTTTTACTTGAAGCTACTGTCTTTCTGACCCCCACAACCCAGTTAGTACTCCACTGGGTAATATGATACCCCTTGGTAAGACTGGCTGTCAGACTTTTTGCCACTATCTGTACGGCGGTCAAAGATCCACAAATGACAAGCAGGGACCAACTGCTTAACGTGCTTTAAGAGGCACGGAGGAAACTCTGAATGTAATCCCCCATCCACACGGCTTGACCGACCCGAGCGGCTGTTATTAATAAGCCACGTGCTCCTCCAAACAATAAAATTGTGTGACGATGACTATTACCTATTACAAGAATCATTATTCGCAACTTTTAGCTCAACTGTCCCTTTAAGATTATAGAGGGAAAACCCGAACCGAAGCCAAGCTATAAGCTTAGAGCTATGAAAAAAATAATTATTATTAAATTCATATCCTCATCATCAGCCTACAGCAATCCACTGCTGGGGTATAGGCCCCTTTAATCGCACGAGACTCAGCTTGATTTTCAGCAACTCTCATCCAGTCGTTACAGCCACTCCACGGAGGAATCAGTCCCTCCTGCCCGCGTAGCATGACCACCGTAGACACGACAGAGAGTCGACAAATCTTTTGTTCATCTGTTATTTTGTCGATTCAATGACAGATGAACAAAATATTTGTCGAGTCTGTCTCGTTTCTCCGGTGGTCATGCTAAGCGGGCTGAGGGCGTCCCATCTTACGTTTGACGACTCGCAGTCCAATTCATATGCTTGGCTAAAATTTGCTGAGCATTTATTTTAAGCTTTATGAATTAAAGAAAATTGTATTCCAAGAACACTCTCTACCGATGTCTGCTAACTTAATCATCTAACTGCAACAGTTAACACAAATCGATTAATTTCTATCTTAAACATCGCATTAACCGATACCGATTACCATTACCGTTGACTGATTAGATTTAAGACGTAACATTATTGTAGTAATAAGAATGACTGATTAGATTTAAGACGTAATATTATTGTAGTAATAAGAATGACTGATTAGATTTATTACGTAACATAAAGGGTGTAAAACACCACTTCACGAAGCCGAAAGGCACTTGTTCTACCCATTATTGCTATCATTTTTTTGTTCTACACCATACCTGGGAACCTTATAGTCACGAAGATATGAGGGGTCAAAGTTACAACATTTTGACAAGTTTTTTTTATAAGATTTTGACTTTTAACACATTCGCGACCGTACGCGTACTACTCAATGCATCCATCAGCACAATGTTTTAAGTGCGTTACATTGAGTTCTAACCTCAAAACCTACCTCAAAATAAAAAGTTGTTTCCCAGCAATAATTTTTGCGTAAAGTTACTTAGTTTGATGTACAGAATGCTTGGTTAACGGCTTTGTGATGAGGTGGTTTACACCCTGTATTGTTGTAATAAGAAAAATCACAAAACATCATCGTGAGGAAACCACCTAGTCCTAGATCCAAAAAATTCGAAGACATGTGACATCTACCAATCCTCACGGGGCCCGCGTGCTGGATTACCGCCCATTCCCTTTCAAAGAGAGGAGGCTTGTGTCTTAGCAGTGGGAACAGTAATTAGGCTGATGATGATGAAGACACTGACTGGACAGGTCCACTCAAATATGTGTGGTTCTTTCTTCAAAAGACCATCTCAGACACTAATATCTTCATGATCCTCATGTGTTTGAGCAAGATTTTGTCTGGACTTCAAAAGAGACGTTGACTCTGAGTTTGTTTCGACTGTTTCGTCTCAGAGGTACGAAACACCGGCCTAGTTTAAAAAAAATGACGGGTAAAAGTGTTTGTGTAAACCTACTTACAAATAAACATCATTTATCATTTAAGAAAAATCTTATGATTTTCTTTCTTCAGCTGTTCCTGTTTTTGAGTTATACCCTCACCTGTAGAGCCGTCTTTTCCGGTGGTAGTACTTTATTGTCCTTGCTTCCTTAATCAATAACAAAATTAGTAAGTATGGAAAATCCAATCTTCTCATAATATATCTGAAATAAGGCTATAGGGCTAAAACCACCTGTCAGTTTTTATATGTGCCATTACTAAAACCCTCGTCAAAGTGCTTTTTCAGTTTCGTTGATTCTGTAAGTAGTAATGGAAGTTTTTAATTAAATGAATGTCAAGGTGACATATCGGTGTTATTGCGATGAGTAAAATATTTATAAAAAACACCTAGCCACTGACTTGGTATGTTAATGATCTTTGTTTATTGCAGTAAAACAATGTGTTTTCAATCAGTATTAACTCTGTACTTACTTCTGTAGAACTGCTACATAAATAAGTTAGTTATGTAGGTGCTACACCAAGTTTTTTTTGTGGACATTACAGCGCCATCTTGTGCCACACTAAGCAACGAGGATGACACTAGTTACTTAATTGATTATACTTCGTAGATACTTTTTTGTTTGTGGATATAGTATTTTAACATCTATGACTCATTGACTCGTACAAAAATGTCCATGCTCATCACAAAAACATTTGCTCCAACCGGGATTCGAACATTTGGGTCGTCAAAGTTGTGTACGGAATTGATTTTTTAAATGGTCACGCGGGTACCTACTTCAGTAATTTTTATTACAATTAACACCCGGTCGCCATAATCTGAAATGAACGAAAAAAAACATTTTCAATGACTTACTATAGGCCATTGTTTTATTAACATACTTAATATGTAGTTTAGTTACCTACTCGTTATGAAATAGTTAAATATATCAACATACATAGTGTATATAGGTAATTATGCATGTTGAAAACTGATATCAGTCTTTCAATACATAATTATGAAACTTTATCTTACGAGGCACCTAAGTAGGTATATGAGAATACCTGCGTAAAACCTGTACCTACTATTATTTTTCAAGAATATTCTATTATAGTCCGCGCCATGAGAAGCATATTTTTTGTAAACAAAGAATTTCCAACAAGATACGTAGCGACAATTCAATCAACAAGAAATACTTCCAAATTCAATCAACTCAAATTCATACGTGTAATACGAAATTAACGAGCAATTTCACTTGGTCAGGTTATAATATAGCGACAGAAAGCGCTGTCGTCTTATGTTTTGTGGTACAGGAACGCATCTGACACCATGGAACGTCAACATTTGGGCCGCCATTTTGAAGTAAGATCACGCTGACGCTGTCATTTTTTAGTTTTATCCAAAGGTTGCGAAACCGAATGTGTGTTTACAAAATTTATAGCTTCTCGTCGTGGGGAGGGGACTTAGATTTTCGGGTTGTTCTTAGGTCCATGTTCACCGAGAAGATAACAATCTGATTATCTAAAACAGCTGTTTAAAACACATTTTTGTATGGGAACATGTCACAGTGACAGCTGTTTTTCGATAATCAGACTGTTATCTTCTTGGTGAACATGGACCTTAATGATGTAGATTGATGCGCTTGCGTGGAATTTTTATTGATATCGGTAGCGAGCGTGAGGAAAATATCATACGAATTTCCGTCTTAAAAAAAAAAATTGCCCGTTGATTGATGTACAAATGAAACTATGGTTTTCCTGAAATATGCAAAGTGTAGGTATGTCAACCAAACTTTCCAGAACAAAATAATAAGATGGTTAAGAGGCGATTTCTCAAATCTCCCGGTACCTACTTCAGAAACGACTGATACTTAACTCCTTAATATCAGATACCTAGTGATTCTTGTTATGAAACCAGTGAAATACCCTTTTTGTGGCAAAGGAAAAAGTATTTGAAAACATTGAAATATTGAACGTAAAGGGTAAAATCGCATACCGTTAGAGTTTCTAAGGGCAGCTCTATCTCTAGATTTCCTGCCCCTCATTTAGTTTTTGCAAGCTAAGCGTAGCAAATTTAATACATACGTAGTCGTACTTACCAAATATGACTTGCCACCACAAAAACTTGATTTATATTGTTTGAACATCAGCTCCGCAGGCTTCAATATTATTATAATTTATGCTGACTTCTCAAGCAGCCACATATTTTATTTAAAGATTTTTTTGCTAAGGTCAAGCAACTGGAATCAAACATGGTGGGTACCTATTTCTCAAGTATTTGTACGATATCTTATCCGACAGAAGAAGTACTTAGGTACCCCATTGACGGGTGTTTGACCACGTCAAACAATTATTGTTGATTTTGTGAAATTCCAAAGGTATCCAGCTTATCTAGGAATCAATATACGTAAAACAAAGTGCTGATACTTATGTTTCTACGCTTTTTGATAAGATGAATGTGCGTTACTGACTTAATAAACGGGGCACACTATAATCAAGTTTTTCAGTAAACAATAAACTAACCAGACTTAAAAATGCACAACTTTGTCAGCAAACTAAAGAATTAAAAGTGGACAGTTGTTTCAATTTAAAACCAATGCAATGTAACCTGTAAAATAAAGGCTCTACGCAGGTTTGTGAATGCTTCACACACGGGATGTTTAAAATTAATAGCTATGTGTATTTCTTTCATTCAAAACGTACGCAAATTGTTCCTCTTCTAAAATTCCTAAAGCCGCATCATATTCCGTCGAAGATAATTATAGGTATTTTAGACAGTAAATAAGTAAACGTATTGTAAAGTTATTGGGAAAAGCACCAAGAAGCAATAGTTATCATCGGAGATGGAGACTACCTAGTTCCTTAAGCGCCTTTTTAGCAGTTTCCAAACACAATTTCCACCACCATCTACAATATTCATCATCATCATCTTCCTACCCTTGTCCCATTTTATTTGAGGTCGTCCCAACACGTTTTCTACTTCCATTCTCCCCTGTTAGACGTCACGGCATCATTTACTCCTTTCTCTTTTATATCAGTCTTTACACAATCCATCCATCTTTTCTTTGGCCTTCCTCTCCCTCTCCAGCCATCAATATTAATGTCCATCACTCTTTTAGTCATATGTGTTTCATCCCTCCTCATTACATGTCCATACCAAGCCAAACGACTTCATATCAATTTTTCAGTAACAGGTGCCTCTTTCAAACTTCCTCTAATATATTCATTCCTTACTTTATCCATTCTTGTCACTCCACACATCCATCTCAACATTCTCATCTCCACTACATGCAATCGTTTTTCATCTATCTACAAAACTAATATCCTAAATAAGTCAGAAACCGAATCAAAATCTGCACATAATTATGTAAATAACAAACAACTGTCAATGATATGAAATGATCAAATCGCGGCCGACCGTGTCCCGCGACACGCTTCACTCGCGGCCTTCTCTCGCTGGGGTTACGAGTCGCAATCAACGATACAAATTATGTAATTCAGATTGTAAACAAACTAAATTCGATGCAATATGGCGGGTATTATAAAATAGGTGCCTGCTTAATTTAGCTGCTTTAATTTTCCTGTTTCCGGAATAGGTACAAATTTTTCCTGAAAGTTATTGTTTCTTTAATATGAAGGGTACAGGGGCAAAACAAGAAATGTCACAAAAAGTTAATAAACGATGGCAACATTCTCATATTCACGCGTATTTTATTGGCATTATACAAAAAGCGTTAAAAAAGCATCATCATCATCATCATCCACGGCCCGAACTCACCCACCCTTCACAACGACCGTCTTTTTGTAATAAACTTCACATAGGTATCCTCCTCATTCGATATAGCTCTATTCGACATAACGTGCATTCGAACTCGCTTAAGTACCTACCACTCGCTTTCGAAAAAGCGTGCGTCGAAATAACGTCATTCGAAATTTCATATCACGCCCGAAATGTATCAAATACTGAGAGACAAAACACTAACAGAAAGACCAAACCATTTGAGTTCAAACTAAGGATAATATAGTAATATAGTAGGTAGAAACTCATAAATTCATACAATAAAGCCTTTTATACAGAAAATGGATCTCTGAATGATTGTATGGGAAAACGCCATCATTACCTACGTTGACGACGTTGACAGTCCTATCACATATGCTGAGATTTGCTAGTCATAATGACAGCCAACATAATAATGTTGGCTGTCATTATGACTAGCAAATCTCATCTTGGAGATACATCTTAGTAGTTATCGTCTTTTAACAATACTCTCTTCGACATAATAACTAGCTCTGTTATTAGTGTCACAGCTGAAAAAAGGTACCTACATCAGCTCCGCTTTCAAAGTCTTTGAACTCGTGATTAAACTCAATGTTATCGGAACCACCTATCACCTAGGTACCTAATCAAAATTGTATTAGTCACGTGGCCCCATTGTTTTCAGATAGATGGCCTCCGTTATACCTACAATCATTAATAGTTCCTAATGGCTCAGATGAAGACTGAAAAACGGATGTTTGTTCAGCTGAAACTTACTTCATTAACAGAAAATGCATTGAATAAGTACCTAGATATTCTGTTTCCACAAAAGTTATATATTGAAAAGCTTTTAACTGATAATTTATCATGAAAGCCCTGAAATTATAGCTTAAACTTAACGATTGACGGTTACAAATTATAGAAATAACGACCTTTTTTTTGTTTATTTCAGCAATGTCGGCCGATGGGTCGACCACGGACATCAATGCCCTGCTCAATGATACAGGTACATATTTTTTCTTAAATATATTTATATGCTTTTACTGCCATCTATGGTTTTAACGCCAAACAAGCACTGATCGCACAAAGTATGTTCTGTGATAGTACTTACGTTCCATCACAGATGGCACTGTATGTCACATTATGTCAGTACTCGAAATAGTTATAGCGTGTGATGTATAGATGGCGCTGTTACCAATGTTATCTTGTCACTACTAGCGACATCTTACGAGAACTTGTGAATGTTTTTTTATGTTAGTTCTTACTATTGCCGCCAGGTGGTATTAGTATCCGGTATTTATTTTAATATCTCAATAATCTACTAGGTGTCGCCCGAATCCTTCTATTTAACAATAATATTGGACCCAAACAATTATTTTATTATTTCTAAACAAAATCTTTATTCTATTGACTAACACTACAGATAACTACGAAATCGTCGTTTTCTATACTTATACGAGTACATAGAAAATAAAAAATTGGTTGTCTGTAAAGTCGGTTTACGGACGATAGATTTACGTGATAACGTCATAATCATTATTTTATGTAATACAAACAGGTGGAACGTTACTATGGAACGTTACTATTTTTCATGAGTGTTGCTGGTATTATCAATTTATAAGACGTTATCACGTCAAAACCAAAATTCTGAGTTAGGTACAAAACAAAGTTCCTGCTGTCATTTTTTTATTTAATGATGCTGATAGTACAGTTATCGTGATTTGAATGTAACAAATCTTTTTAGCGTAATATACCTATATATTTTTTTTAATCGTGTCTGGATATGTACCTATGTGTTTCCTTGTTACATTATTATTTACTCGTGATTGTATGAACGTTTTGATGAAGCGGTAGCAATACAAAACTTAATTAGGTAAGTAGGTAGTAATTCTTGTTCTCATACTTACATAGGTAGTTATGTACCTATCTAATTTTCATTTCATTCATAAATCTCGTATGATTTATGGAAATGAATGGTGCGTCATACTTTTATGGTGGAAATTAGGCATTGTTAAGACTTGTGAAATCCATGAATAAAATCAATGTTCGACTTGGGTCCGTCTGCGTCATACAATGTCGTCAGTCCCCATAACAGCTGACAATATGTTACCGTCTCATAACCAGTAATTCATGTGTTAATCTGTTGGTAATACTAATATGATAAATCTCTGCTTGTACCTACGTCAACGGACATGACAACATTCCGTTTTCTAATGAATACCCACCCGTTTTTTTCCTAATTGTGCCGGGTTCCGCGGAAGTGTTCTTTTTATTTACTTATGCAACGATGAGCTATGGAAAATTACATATTATGTTGTCTACGAAGTTCTGAATTGCGGTTAAGCCACCTGTTATTATGTTTTATTTAATTATGCTTGTTGTATGTTTGATGCAGTTCATCGTGAAAACCATATGCCATTTTTTATGCAAATAAGGAATCTTGAATCTTGAACCGTCCTCAAGTTTGATGCTAGCGAGTTGATATTCACTGTACCCGAAGAAACAGAACACAGGGTGCCTAAAATAGCCACTTTAGCAGAATCTTACTTAATAGGATAATAATATCTAGAAACTAGGAATCACTATCACGACATCAATATTATAAGGTACCGCGGTAACAAAATCCTTTAAGGTGTACATTTTAGGCACCCCTGCTAACACATCAGAGGTAATTATTTTAGCAAGCATGTAAAATTGCCTTGGACATTTTAATTCATATAGCTCCTAACTGTTTATTGATAACTTTTTTCATACTCAAAAGATAAAACTTTTTCCATCAACGCATCCCAGCTGGTGGGCAATTAGTTGCCCACCAGCAACAGCAGACAGCAGTACCTATATTTATAAAAACAACGGTTCTCTTTTAACGTTTATCTGTCTGACGTAGTTAAGCGTGCATTTCGGATATCATTTTCAACAATAATGAGCACCTACTGTACACACAAAGGTCAGGATTGACGTATGTAGTAATTATTATCTTCCACTGATTAAAGAATACTGGGTTGAGGCTAAAAATAAAAGTTCATGTGACATATGATATGATTCATGCGTAGCTTCTTAATCCATTAAAGGAAAATAAACACTGCTGTTTTTGAGCCGCAAAAAGTTTGTACACAAACAAACTAACTCAGTAAAGTACCTACGTCTAGTTTTTTTTGTAGGTGGGTTATGGAAATAAATAAACGGTAATTACTTACGTCGTTTGAAGGCTTCATTGTCTGTTTGAGAACATTTTACGAAATACACGGCTTTCAATAAATTACTAGAGATGAGATTTTGTTAGTCAAGGATTTTAATTAGGTAAATCATAATACCTAATGTATAAAACTGGCGTGAGAAGGTTATGCTTCCAAAACACAAAAGTCAATGTTAAGATTTATGCTAAAAAAAAACATTGGTTGTCTGTAAAGTCGGTTTACGGACGATAGATTTACGTGATAACGTCATATAATCATTATTTTATGTAATAAAACACGTGGAACGGTGGAACGTTACTATGGAACGTTACTATTTTTCATGAGTGTTGCTGGTATTATCAATTTATAAGACGTTATCACGTCAAAAAGTTAAGAAAGGAAGTGTTTTATGCAAACAGTAGTATTATCAAGTAGTATTAGAAGAAATAAATCAAACTTATTTTTGAATTCGAGGAGAATCGTCACTCGTGAATGAGCTTTGAATATTCTACTGCATAATTATAAACATTAACATAAGAAATCACAATGTATATATATTTTGTTAGTGTCCTTATTAAAAAAATAAGATGAGGTGCACGTTCTGTAGTTATACTTACGATAAAGTTTGTTAACCTGAACACCTATCTAGTTATTACCAATACTTAGAGGTAAATTTTCAAAAACTTTCACTGATTATATCTCTAAGCCTTTGGAAAACCCAGTTAGCAGTATTGAGGTGTTTAACCTAGAAACTTTTAATTCAGCAAATAAATAAACATGTAACATTATATAGGTACCATTCATTATGTTAAAACTGTATACAGTAAACAACAAAATAAAAAAAGTAAACTACTATAAGACAAATTCATTGTAAATTAAAAGCAACTGACGCACAAAAGACAATTAACTCGCGCAATTAGTGACAAATAAATTTAAACCAATCAACGAATACTATTCCAGAATTAAAAGTGACATTCAGTTTCTAGAACGAAGTTTATGGAGAAGTTGATACGAAAACTTGCTTACTTAGGTCAAGTTACTACAAGCATTATGATAGGACTTGCCTTCAAACTTAGTTATAAGTTCAGTCATTACATAAGAACTCAGAAAATAGAGGGGAAATCCGCAAAATTACATAAGGCTGATTGTCCAGGGTAGCGAAATTCAAATTTTCATACGTTTTATTCCAATTTGCAGGCCAGTACCTACTTGGTTGTATGTTGATGAAAATATTATTCACCACTGTAAGACGTATGTACAGAATTATAATCATCAAACTCATCAATACAACCCTCTAAGGTCATGAAGATCGAGTAATTCGTTCCTCAGCCTACAAATTGCAAACAACGTAAGAAAAAATTAATTTCGCGGGCTGCCCTGGAGCATCCAGCAGTTCTTTGTCAAGAGTTTGGAAACCATCTTCCTAGGAAAGTGGTTTTACAGACTGTTGAGTGAGAGCAAATAGGTCGATAAGTGGTTAAAATAGAAGTATATATTTTACCGTGTTCTGTTCCCATCACACAAACAAAACGGTTTTGGGAGGCATTGTCATAAATAAAAAAAAAAAAAACTAAATTTCTTCTGAAAGTTATTTTTTTTTATAAATAAAAAAATATAAATTCTCAACACATGCAGATCTAATATAAATTCTGCCTAAAGGCACCTACCCGGCTGGCTATCAGGTATACGCAAAGGTGTACCTGATAGGGCCAGAGTGCAGGTATACACCCGCCAGGTAAGCTTTACCTGCGTACGCCATTGGACTAAAGGTCGGTTGACAGATAAGTGATTTGCAATAACACTTCACAATAATAATGGCGGCAAGGTCCTCTTATAACAAAATATTATGATTAAGTAATCAAAATCTGCGCAGAAACATATCTGTAATAATGTTCTAGTTTATAGAGGAAATCATCCGATTTGATATGATGCGTATTTAGGAACAACAAACAACAAAAAGTACTTGGCCTAGACTGATAGCAATTTATTATTATCAATCTGCGGGGGGCACGATGTCGATAACATACTAATAATAGTGCTTGACACACCTTAACCTCTTGACGTATTTATCAGACAGTTATCGACCGTGGAATCCTCCATGCCCTCAGATCAAGGCGTGCATGATCAGGCCAGATAAATTGAGTACATAGTTTGAAAATACGCGACCCATTTCATCATGCATTGTTTGTAGCAGATTTCTCTAAATGTTTTCGTTTGGAACAGACGCAATTTAAAATTATGTAAACATTTTTTTTACGTTGAGTTCATTCTATTTCAGACGTTTTTTAATAAGAAAATAATACCCAAAATAGCTTGTAACGATGTGAAGAGTTCAACACGATAGTTACATTTGCTGTCGGTAGTTACACGATTGTCTAATAATTCATTGTACGTACAAATTAGAACTGACCTACCACAGAATATACATGATTGTGGATTGTGAACTCAAGACAAACAAACTCTTCCTAATTTGCAAACCAAAGTGAAGAAACGCAGCAATTAACACGCTGTGAATAAACTTTTGCTATAAAACTGTTCTTTTTCAAATTTTGCTTTCAAATTACAAAGACGTCATGGTTTCCATCTCAAATTTCCAATTCCAGGTCTCTTGCCTACTAAGTATTAACTAGAACTGATAGGTACGTCTGTGTTCAGCCTACCAAGCGGTATGACGGAACGGCGCCATACTAATATTACATCTCCGACCACAAACATCTACGTCAAAGGATAAAGTACAAAGATAGCCTGAGATTACATTACAACGAGTGCTATTCTCTGTATGCTGGTGGTGCAAAATATGGGTGCAGGCCCCACACCCACAAGCTATTCAATTAGATTCCATTACATCCGGCAATTAAATGAATTGGCGGAAATAGTATTACTAAAGGAAGCTTGCTATAGGTTTTTCCTGGATTTAAGTTTCCAAGTGCATTGTGAAGAGGCCACCAGAATAGAATAAAATTCTGTCATCCGGTTCCTGATTACGTTAGCTTTTGCATAATATTTTGTTATTGTCAGCTTATTTGTGTGTCACAAAATGAAGGTGTGGCGATGTGATGCGGTGTGCAATGTGGTGTGAGATGGTGTTGTTACGAGTATGTGTAAACGTCATACTAGATCAGTTATGATCAAAATAAATAAATTATGGCCAAATTGTTGACGTCATTGGCCTTGGACCTTTATGGCGGTTCTCCAAATTTGTGCAACGAAATTCGTAGTTAGGAAACGGTTTCCTTTTAATTAATAGATTTCGGTCAGGCTTTAGGTTGGACACGAACGAACTTTAGTACTCTCCTACTAGTCTTATATAACCAAAGACAATGTAATAAGTAAATAATGACAGCGCATCTCCAGACATAATTATGTCCTTATCTAAGTACATAATACGGAAGACTTTAAGTGCTCGTGTAGATTGCATAAATACTTCTTCTTTGAAGATAGATTCTATCATGCAATGTTTCATTGTGACCATTCATCCAACGGTCTTGTGAGACATCGTTTGTTTTTATTTTGTAATTTGATTGATTCAATTGTTTAAAGTTGTAATTCATTTTGTAGAAGTCAACGTCCACTACCTAAAAGGCCTTCGTTTGAACTATTTTTTTGGTCAACCCAATCATACGTCTTAGGTGATTTCCCTAACCCTGTTTTTTCCGCCGAAAAACATAAATAAAAACTCAAACACTAAACGTAATGTTTTGAAGTAATTACGTAAAGTATGTTTTTACTCTTGTTGTGTAAAATAATATTTTCAATGTCGAGATCATGTACGTCAGTGTAATATAATACATTGAGAACTGTATGTAAGTACTTCACACGTACCTATCTGATCTGATATTGCGTATTAATCACGATCATGATACGCAGATATTTTGTTTCACATTTATTGGAAAATCTGAGTTTTATTTTCTAGTACCTGTCGTCAGTCTTCAGTTCTACGTAGACGCCAGCACAATCCGTCTTTCTTAAGGCGACTAAAGTAGCTTAACGCGAGTTTTATAATGCCTGAAAGTATTTGATTCACTGCTAAAAACAAAACCAGAAAAATATGTTAATATATTCATCAGAATATATGCTAGTATGAGTGTTTTGAAAACATAATAGTAATAATTTTACTCGATAAAAAAAACACGAACTTATCTCTAAAATATCTTTCAAATAAAAAAAAACTTACCTACTAATGTGCATGTGAAAATTCTGTTGTTTTGGCAAATAATTCTACAAGCAATATATTAGTATGATAGTGTATTAGTTTTTTAATCCAATCAATATTTTTTTTTGTGTAGTGCAAGCTGATTAGAACTTTATTCGAACAGCATTTCAAACGAAGTTTGAACCACCACAATAGAGTTGCTAATTTAGGTTGTCTAGTCGCCTTAAGGCGACTACAGCAGCTAAACGCGAGTTTTATAATGCCTGAAAGTATTTGATTCACTGCTATAAACAAAACCAGAAAAATATGTTAATATATTCATCAGAATATATGCTAGTATGAGAGTGTTTTGAAAACATAATAGGATTCATTTTCCTCGACAAAAACAAATCACGAACTTACTTTTCTCTAAAAATTATTTTAACTAGTAAAAACCATACTAAAATAAATGCAATCATTCTGATTTTTGGCAAATATTTCTATAACCAACATATTAGCACCATACTGTTTTATTTTTTGTAAATCGATCGAAACCACTCATTTCGCTCTATTCGGCCCGCAGTGACTGACGTAACAACCACTTTGTAGTGCAAGCTGATTAGAACTTTATTCTAAGAGTGTTTCAGACGAAGTTTGAACCAAGACCTTTTTAACTTATAATTTATAGTCAATGTCCAAGAAATCTTTCCCATTCAAAGACCTAAGTTAGTGCTTTTATTGAAGGTTCCTAATTATTGTTGGTGTAGGAATACATACCCGATTACTTTATTTGTTATTGACAAAAAAAATCTTCATGACTTATAGATTTTTTTTCATAATTCGTCCCATTGCCTATTAAAGGACATTAAGTTAAATCCTGTCTTCCATGACGTAATTATTTGGAATATTCCATGATAATATTCATAAAATTATCAAAAACTTACAAACTAAATTATTTTTATAAATTATTCAAAAGACATTAATTAATTCCTAAATTAGTTAGAGTACCTTATTAGGTTCCTTTAAGTTTATTATGTTAATTAAACTACTAAAATTAATATTGACTCAGTGGGTAAGCGTGATAATTATCTTTAATTAATGTTAATAATAATGAACCTGTTTCTTGTTTAACAAAAACCGACTTCAAAAACACAAAAACGAGAAAAAAAACTTTAAAAAATAAGCTTCAGAAGTCAGTGACCTTTATTTGATTATGTTATGTTATGGTGTAAATAATAGACAGACATAACATTTCAGCAATCCCAGCCCATTTGCTATCATTTATTGAGGAGTTCCGTTGCCTATCTCCGAAGTTCTTCATCAGAACTTCACCAAATTGAAATGGGATCTCTCCGGAAAAGTACTCTTTCTAAAACTACACAAATCACTTCGAGTGTGCCTATAAAATTTGAGGAGTTCTCTCTGTTTCTCCAGGATCCCATCATCAGATCCTGACTTGATGACTATGGGACCACCTCGGATGTATACTCTATCAAACAATTCTCCTCCTTTTTTAAGTCGGTTATAAAGATTAAGTTTTAGCTGCTTAAAAATCTAATAAAAATAATTATTATTAGATTTTTCCACGCGTGTCGGTGACTGGTACTATAAGGTCTTAAGGTGAACAAGATTTTAAATATTTTTTTTTATAAATTACTCTAACACATTGAACTCGAACAAATTCCTATTTTCTATTTACATATGTGTATATGTTATATTTTTAGAAAAGTTAGGCAGATGATGATGTTAATATAATTTATCAGGTAGGTATGTTCGTTCTGATCTTGTGATCTATGAATTAGGTTCTGAGTTGCGGATGCCAAAATACATTCAATGCATTTGACCTGTCCTATCATAGCTAATTAAGATTCTATATATTGTTGTGGTGCTACTAATCATATAATCTGGTCTTATCTCATTAAATAAAAAGTAGCAATAAAGTTGTACATAGTTTTTCGATTACATTACAGGTATTTAGATTGACAGTCTATTAACTGGATGTTCCACTCTTAAAACCTTTTTCCTATGTTTGCAAATAACGTGTTATCGTATTCTAATTTGGGAATGACGGTGGTTATCAGTTATTTTCCGAGGCGAAAGTCGTAAAAGTCGTTCCAGAAAAATAAGTGAAATAGGAACGCAGTTGTTTTCCCAGGAGACACAACTTACTACTACAACTATTCAATTATACGGACAGGTCAATACCCTGGTATTGGTATTTAACCTGAATGTTTTTAGGGCGATCCTTAATATGTTTCAGACTTAAATTCAAATGAATAAGTAATAAGTATAGTGTTATCATAAGGCAAACCAAAACAAAATATTAAACCAATTGAATAAAAAAAAACCGGAATTAAACAAACAACTTGATGTATGTTTAGTTTTGTTGTTTTCCTTTGTACCCGGAATATCCTAGGACGTGGAAAAATGCTTAAACGACTTATGAATATTGTATGATGTGTCGTCGAAATTTTCCTGTTGAGTTTTCCAATAATTCCGATTAGTGTGAACGGAATAAAGTGTGTACCATGTTGCATATAATTATTATAAATTAAAATGACACGCGCGCTTCTTGAATAAATTAATTTTTGTATATTATGTTGATGTGAAATCATGTTTGTTTACTCATGTAGGTAATAAACACAATCAAACACAAACAGTAAATGTGTGTTTAAAACAGAATTAGGATATAAATATTATGAAATAAAATATTCCAGCACTTCTAGTAGAGCTTTTTATTGAACCAAGTAACCTGATATTTTATCTACCTTTGTTACACTACGTACTGTAGGTAACAGCCGCAGGGGTCGAACTTCAAGGTTAAGCAACACATGTGAAGGTCGGTTCGTGGATAGTTGTCCATTATATCCTGAGTCTCCTCCGTGCCTAGAAAAGGACGTTAAACCGTTGGGTCCGGTTGTCATTTGTAGACCTTTAACAGTCGAGAGGTCAGACTACACATTATTAAATGGGTTGTGGAAGTCAGATAGGCAGTTGCCTCATATATGTAGCGGCATCCGGTTAGACTGGAAGCTAACCTTAGCTTAGCTGGGAAATGACTTGTCTCTCAAGAAGAAACTCATTTGTCAATGGAATTTTTAGGTCTGTTTATTTTTAAGCAGTATTTTATATGATTTACCTTGTTTATTGTAGGTACTCACTACCAAGCAGTACTAGGTATAACTATGACTGAAATCATTATAAATTCATCCAATGTATTGTCCTGAAATATCACAAAACCACATATTCCGTCATTTTCTACAAAAGGAAAACGTCAAGAAATTCCATAGAGTAAAATATGAAATGACAAGGCGTTAAGTCCACTTTTGTACAGTTTTAATTGTGCATAAAGTTTTATTAAATAAATAAATAAATGACCTAAGATGATAAATTAAACCTATATTTTTAACCACAACCAAGTACATAAGTAATGCACTAACCTAACAAGTAAATGACCCACTTAATATTAAAGATCAATTATCATGCTTATTTTACTAAGAAATTCCATTCAAAGGATTAAACAATTGTAATTTCATAGTATCCTGCACCACAGAATAAATCATATATTAGTACTTACATATCTTAAGCTCGTAGCACCTTAAGCAGACGCTCGCTTCGATCTTCAGGTTTAGCCGTGCTTGCCTAGGTTGGTCTGTGGATGGGTGACCACAGTTACATACCGAGTTTCCTCCGTGCCTCGGAAAGCACGTTAAGCTGTCGGTCCCGGCTGTCTTTGGCAGTCGTTAGAGGTAGTCACTGGCCCAAAAAGTCTGACAACCAGTCTTAGTAAGTGGTATCGTATTATTTAGTACTAGCTGGCCCACACAACTTCGTCTGCGTCACATAAGAAAGAAAAAGCTCACAAAGGGAATAAAATTTCCCCCGATTTTGTAACAATTTTCATTGCTGCTCGGCTCCTAGTTACCATAGCGTGATGTTATATAGCCTATAGCCTTCCTCGATAAATGGACTATCCAACGCAAAAAGAATTTTTCAATTCGAGCCGGTAGATCCTGAGATTAGCGCGTTCAACCAAACAAGCAAACAAACAAACAAACTCTTCTACTTTATAATATTAGTAGAGAAGTATAGATTAATTGGGTTATGGAGGTCAGATAGGCAGTCGCTCCATGTAAAATACCGATATTCAGCTGCATACGGTTAGACTGGAAGAGGACCCGAACATAGTTGGGAAAGGGCTAGGCAGATGACGGTTCGGCTTCGTTAAGACGATTTTTACACCCTTTATTATTTCCTGCTGGAATGCAGACCCTTTTTTTATTGTTATTATTATTATTATTTTGGAAGGGAAATCCATCCATGTTCCTTCCTCGCCCTTTATGTTCCGGGGCCGCGGTATCTTTTGGATAGGGCATCTCGCAGTTCAGTCTGAGAAGACTGGCTTCTGCTTAACCGGGCAATGTCCTGTGGATGCCTTGAATTTAAGGCCTCCAGCCAGGGCGGAAATAACTATAAACTAAGCGACAGCGCTCTAAGGGCACCCCCTGTGGGGTACGAACCTCGGCTTAGGGCGTCGCTGGGGGCAGCAAAGGGACAGGCTGGATCTGGTTGTCATTATTTAGGGACTGATTTATTACTACAGGCTCAGCATCGCGGGCTGGCTCGAGCAAGGGTCGGGGAGGGATTGAGCGGGGATTTCGCGCCGGACCTCTGCGGCGAGGTCGGTAGGTTTTCGGTCTGTATTTGTAAGCTCTACGAACTGTACTGGTATCTTTCCTACTCTCTTGCAAGATAGTGATCGGATCGTCGGGGGCGACTAGGGTGTGACGCGGACGTTGGACGGAGCTAATACGCGATGGGTCGTACCGGGCGGCCGATGCGATTAGGGGATTCCTATGCTTAATAGCAGAGTCGAAGTAACGCTTGGAAAGGCGTTTCATGAACTGCTTAACGGTGGGGATTCTAAGGTCTACGTGAAGACTATCGTTACGGACGTAAGGGGGGGCACCGGTGATCTTACGGAGGAATCGGTTCTGCAAGGTCTGCATCGTGTGGATATGACGCGGGTGGGCATGCGCGAATACTATGCAAGCATAGGTCATGATGGGACGGATGACTGCGGTGAAAAGACGCAATTTGCACTTGAGTGACAATTTGCTCTTCCTAGTGATCATGAAGTGGAGGGCCGCGGTATCTCTGGAATGCAGGCCCTTAGATTTAAAAAATTACATAGAAATTTTAGTGTTAGGTTTTCTGAGGATGTTTTAATTCACCTAATTTTCTATCATGTTTTGTTAACATTGTGTGACGTATTTCATTTGTTATTAAATGTCCCAAAATCATAGTGACTATTAAACCCCATGTTATCATAGTAGTTTAACAATAATTATGTTAAGCATTTTTTTTAATAAGTGTTGCACGCATTTTTCATTTTTACATTTTTTTCACGCATTTTATTTTTTTTCTATTTCAGAATCAGATCTCACGAGTCTATCGCATGTTGGTAAGTACATCATTTATTGTTTTTCATTGTTTTTGTTTTGTTTTTCATTAGCATTAATTGTTGTGTTTTTATCTTTGTGATTTCTATAAACAGGTGACTGGTGATTACATAATTATACCTAAATCTTTTAGTCTGAAGATCTTACTTAGGTACTGGTTTTTATCATACCCTAAAGATAAATAAACATCCATCGCAAAAAAAAACAAATTAAACGACAAAAAGGTGTATAATATATTATGAATTTGCATCAACACTTTTCCTACAATTTAAAGTATCATTCATTCTCTGCTCAATCTCTGCGATTTAGTCACTTCTAAATTAGTAACTGTAACTGTTTGACACCGCGACTTCATAATATAACCCCTCAAATAGGATGTTTTGGATAAACCATTGCCACGAGGCGCGAAATCCAAAATAAACATCTATTCTTACGTGGGCACATACTCTCAAGTGTTGAGAACCGGAATAGTTAGGAATTTACTCGTTCATCGCTTGAAATGTGAGGAAACAACGCCACTTGAAGGTGACAATGCAAGTAATGGACACAATACTGGAGATAAAGCTCTTACAAATCCAGTTTGTGCTGGTCTAGGGATAGAAGAAGGTTACACAATGACCGATGTTAGGTAACATTGTCACTCAATATTGCACTGAAGTGAAGAATTTATGAGTTCCTCATACGAGGTTAACGATGATTTGGGGGCCATTCTCGTTACATCCATTAAAATGGAACTACATATTAGTAAAAGACGAACAAGATACTGCTGATGTTTAGAATCGGGTTAATGTTTTCTTGGCCTTCTAAACGTCTTTACATCACTATCAAATACACTAGTTACAAAACAATGCTGCACTAGACTTCAATAATTCATTTGATTTAAAAAAAAAACTTGCTAGTTGACGCCTTCCGCAATACAAAGTCAAAATGTCAATCATTTGTGCAATGTTTGAACTAGACTTCCTACAAGTAACTACACATTTCATTAATGCCATGATCAACTATTCCTAGGATCAAACCCGTCTAATGTTAATCAACAATTAACCTTCAGCAATGATGGTAGAGTTCAAATTGAGTAACATGTTTTCTAAAGAATAGATTGCTACTGAAGTGGATTTGAAGGTTTGTGTTACGTCGCAGATAAATTATTTAGTTATGTTTGTGTTTCTTGTCTTATATCAATACTGGATAATTTAAATATTAATTTGAAATGGAAAAGTATATATTTTATATGCCAGGTAATCTTGAGAGCGTAGGAGAAATCAAAGATGAAACTCCATAGTTGACTGATGGTATTATTATATCAATTGAAACTGATGACTCAACAGACGATTTTCAACTTAAAGACGTACTAGTATAATTTGAATCTCGTACAGTAACAGTTTTAATGCGCATTCGGCTCAATAACAAATCAGTCATCAAGAAACGAAGGGCAGTTGCACACGTTACCCATTACAACAATATTATTGATTAACAAACAACCACAAATTGTTCGGTATATGATTAACTGACGCTCACAGAGTGGCCTTATTGTACCAGCATGCGTTTCAATTAAGGCTCATAACAGTAATTGGTGTCAGCATTTGGTACGAACAGTTCCTCCAATGTTCGTATAGTTTATTCTATTAAATGTTCATTTACACAATTTAGTTGTGGCGGAATTTGAAATTGTCGGCAATTTGTAGGTACCTCTTTGTGTTTAGTTACTACTGAATTCTATTCTAGTAAATACAACTAGCTTACAACCTTTTTCCTACTCCTCCGCTATACTTTCTGCTTAATTTCAAATTGGGATCCAAGACAGTTAAATTCATTCTCTGGGACTTCATCGAGCTTTAGTGTCTCGGCGCTTTTCTGGTGGTCGCCACTGTTGATTCTGGCTTTCAGGAGTTACAGTGGCTTGGGAATAGTGTGGCGAGCTTGTCCCATGTGGAATCAGCTTGAAGTTTTTCATTGAGGTTTCCGACTAATATTTCACATCACTGTTCAATTTCTGTTTCAAAGTAGTTTTATACATTTGTGTCATTAAACTCGATACCCACGTGGGTCCAAGGTTTAATCAGTCACGCCGTTTGCAAGTGATTTTGATTTTCCCACGAAAATGTCAAGAGAGTGCAGTAACTTTTTGAAGAGAACTCGTTAAAATTCTCAGACATTTTGGCAAATTACCAATAACTGCTAACAAATGCTGTACACGACCACCTTATTACTTCTCAAGCAGTAACGTTATTTGCAGCTTCCTTATCCTGCTTGATTTGGCTCTCTATTAGTAATCTATGATTGTAATTTCCGTAAACATTTGTCGGAGTACGGTATCGAAGATTTCCGAAGCTTATAGTTGGGTTGGGGAAGTAAATACTGATGCTGGCAATGTTCCAGAGATCATGACAGTTGAGACAAAGGTTGTAACTAATTATTGTTCATCAAGTACTCGTACAAAGAACATTTTGTACTGTGTTCTTAAAATAAGGGGTTTCTGAAGTTCGCAAACTCATACTTACGTACGATCTACTACGCTAACAAGTTTCATATTTATCAAATTTGTTTATATGTGGCATATCAACTGTCTTGTTTTGCATTGTTAAGATTTCTGTCAGCATGCACCTTTGTTTATCTGTCAGAACCGTGATGTATGTTTTCGGAGTTTTCTCTGAAAATTTACGTGTAGAATGTTAACCCAAATCGTAAAAACGTAGCCAAGGGTTTTATTTAAATTATCCTTGTGTGCCACCGGTCATAAATTATGTTAATAAAATTAATAATACTGAATTACCCACTATTAATATTAGTTATTTTAAATTACCACATTAAATACTAATATTTAGCATGCGGCTAACTCGTGATGGCCATAGTACGCTGACAAAACGAATTTGCTTGGAGTTCATGAATATGTACGTATTTTATTTGAATATTTCTCACATTTATTTCACGTCTCGGGTCTTAACGTGAGTTCGTTTCTCTTGTTATTTTAATTGCTTGCACTAATTTATGTGTAGCGAAAGAACAATAATGTCAGTCACATTGCAAGTCACATTGTCAGTCACATGCGCGATTAATTTGAGACAGACTTCAGTTCTCAGACTGTTTTAATTGGCCACTTATTGGCATGATGGAGTTACTTACGAATAAAGGCAAACTGTGGAAATAATATCTTTCATTTTTCTCGTTAATCAACATATTTAATCATCATGACTTGACTTCTTCTTCATTTTAATTGACTTCTGAATAGTTTTTAAATCGTTACGTAAAGAGACAAATCAAGATAACATTCCAGTTGGTTATTTTGTATTCAAAGAGGTGTTCTTTGCCATAAGAGTTGAAAGTGAACACTGAGGGCCAATGAACTGATGCAAGCTTTAACCCCAGTTGCTAGAGTCAACGTAGCAATTGCCAACAAATGATGGTGTTAAAAAGGTCACTGATAAATAAATGTTGTTGAGCATTTAACCTATTAACAAAAATTGAGGAAATTTTGCATGTGTTGCGTCAGTATCTGTCCTAAGGAAAAATATTATTCACATCAACAACAATGGATGAAACAGACAAGCAGGTAAAATGCATTATTGTTGTTGAGGAAGAAGCTCAAACAACACTTAATGCATTTGTTATTATCTATCAGCACACTAAATTAAAAACCAAAAACACATAAACAAAAAACAGGAAAATCATTTGAAAAACTGCGTAAACACAACATCGTGTCTTCCTTTTACCAGACACAATTACCTAGAAAGAACCACATAAATGTGTTTTCAATAACACTATTTATAATTTCAGAGACGCAGTATATTGTGACGTTGATTCTGTCCAGAGCATATGAAGCGAACAATTAAACACGCTTTGATTATTTTTGCAAGACGAAAAAAGATCTGACGAATTTCTACGCAGCGATATACCGGAGAAGAATTAATAGGATTTACTGGTGAATCCGTTATCTTGGGATTTACAACCCCAGCTGATAATAAATAATACAATATCTTTTACGATTCACCTGTATTTTGTAGCCAAAACATTTCTGGAAATACATTATCATGCTTGCTACTGATAAACGAATTTGGAATTCCCAAACGGAATTTGTTTATTCGGGTATTTTTTAGCAAATAGTTTTGAATAATAAGGACATAAGCTACGGATTAAATTATTAATTATTGTTAGTTGGTAACAAGAATAGGTACTAACTAGGCTTCAGTTGTCATTTGATAAGGCTCTAATGTTTCTTATCTTAAAGGCCAAAGTAGTTTACATAATTTAGAATAACACTCACTAGGGGCATTGAATTACATTATAATTTATTGTCCGTGAAGAATGTTGTCGTTATATTAGTGCAATGATTATTTTGACATTTACATTTAGAACAAGTTTATTTAATTTACAAATGGAATTTTATATTTCAATGATAATTATGTGGAATGTTGTATTCTATTTAATTCCATGTTATATTTTAAACTTTAAGTTTCATTCAATCTATTTATTGGCACACAATACAACTTTGATAGTATTGTTAAACTTTGAAACGTATTAAGGTAAACAAAACAGTACATTTTAAATAAGCGAAGACCTAGTTTGTAATAACAATAAATTAGTTTTAAATCCGTTTTATATAAAACTGGCAAATACAAGTCGGACAAAACTTTTTGGTTTGCATAATCTTTGATTTACGACCCACGGAAGTGAATGCTCTACTTATCATTTAATATGTACATTATGAAGCTTATGTTACTTAAGTTTGTTTCAAACAATTCTTAATATTATGATAATAATACTGTTGTCTCATCTCTCGTAGTTTGTTACTAAAGAAAACTTACGATGTCATATTATTTGACACATATCTTGAGAAGAAACGACGTACTGCGCAGTATTTAGGAACATTAGAAATGTTTACAGGCGATACTAGATACCTTTTTTTTTTTTTTTTCTTTTTCGGGATGGGAAATCATCAAATGACTTCTCCCACTCTGGGCGGAGCGGGAGGGAGTGTCAGACTCTTACGGACTAAAACCCATCCATGTTCCTTCCTCGCCCTTTATGTTCCGGGGCCGCGGTATCTCTTTCGAACAGGGGCCGTATTTTTGAATCAATAGAATTCCAAATCGTGTACGAAATCGCAGAATTCGTATACGAATCCCTAAAATCGCTATTTTTGAATAGGTATTCATACCCGTGAATTTTGCAACGAGTGGTCCGACCCACTCGTTTCCGATGTTCTACCAGTAGAAATGAGAGTGAGAATGACACTGACAAGTGAAGATTTGTTGACTGATTCTTTTTTTTGTCGTTTCCCATTTTCTACGTACTTTCTTTAACAATTCAAAAACAAATCCACCACAAATAACAACCGGGAAAAATATGTGAAAACTAAAGAAAAAAATATCGACATCCCAATGATAGACGTCAGACAATGACATTATATCTTTTTAATTAACGTTCTCATTACCGGTTTTTAAATCAACGAGTTATGGCTTTCCGGTTTTTTTTTAGAACAACACTCATTTCTATTACTTCAAAAATACGTAAAATTTGGAGCAATCGAAATTCATTTCGTATACGTTTTGCTTTCGTGCGCGAATTTAAGATTCACTTCGAGTGATTCAAAAATACGGCCCCAGGCCCGCAACCCCGGCAGTGGGCAATACTACCTCAAGTTTGATTTGGTGTCATTATTCGCTTCTATTTGTAATAAAAACACTTCGTATTACCATGGTTAGATGCTTATATTTCAATCAAAACGTATCGTTTTATGATTCTAGGGCATGTCGATCATTGTTGTGGTATTTGAAATTTGATTCGCGACGTGCAATGAAGATCGAATTTTATTTGTCTAGGCGATATCCCGATATATCTCCAAACAAAAGTATTTTCGTTTTCTCACCAACTTTTATTTTCATTTTTCATAAATTACGTTAAACTTTACTACTAAAGTTATAAGGTTTGGTTTGCGTTAATTGTTTACAAACTCGTTGGTGAGTTAAAATTGTTTTATTTGTATGGTGTATGGCCTGTCCTTGCTATGACACAACCGACCTACTGACCTGAATGTATGAAAATTAAACAATTTCGATGCTTTTGTAAAGATATAGGACATGCTCGCTAATTAATAAACGTCACGAAATTGGAGAGTTGTATGTACCCACCTACCTAGTCAGAATATGTTTGTTCCGTTGACGCCATTATTCTTCTCAGAAACCGTGATTTTAGTTGTTAGAGATAAAATACGGATTCGGTTTACAGCTCGGAAAAATAACGTGAGAGCTGTAAACTAAAAATAATGCTCACGTGCATCCCTGAAAAACAGCTGCTTCTAGTTACTTTTCTCGTAACCTGTAATGGCTGGATATTTTTCATGAAAACAAGGAGTGCGGTAGCTTATTCGGCTATCATCTTCGCATTAACGATCTTAATAATATGAGTACATCGGTACTCTTCACTCAAGGCTCCAATCTCCTTGATTACAAACTCGGCACGCGTTTAAATCAAGCGCCGGCTAGACGCATACGAGCTCACGTGCACATTAAAATGTAAAGATGACAGAACAGTTACATATTGTGGTAATTTTCTCGCTATTACTGTTGAAAATTAGAAATTTTGCAGATGCCAGGCGATTAGTCAGCGGTGTTTACTTTGTTTGAGAGTGCATGTATGCGGTTGTGTTTAAAAATATGATATTGCAATTGTTAGTCATAAGCAATTACTAATTTCTGTGTATTTTATTAGTATCGATGGAAGGATGAACCTGACATTATCATAAAAATAAATATGCAGGTCCTGTGGGGACATACATGCAGTTGTACGGGCGTTTGATGATATTTTTCCTTATATGCATTTTTGGGACATAAATAGCTGAAACAGAGTGACTTAAAACGCTCATTCGGAACATAATATAACATCACGCCTGGAATCCCTGAAGGGTTGTGTAGAGGCGTACCTAATAATACCTACAAACCATTTCGACAGATATGTTTAAGTTCCGTGTACGTACTAGGGTGCGATGCTATTGTAATCGACCGGGCACAGATCTAGACCCCATGACTGCTACCGAGAAATTCCTGTTGGAAAAACCCAATAATGCTTTGCCCGACAGACCAGCGAGGCAGTCTCTTCCAATTGGTACTATTCTTTTGGAAACGTTCAGAAAACTGTTTTTTCAGTTTCCAGTGATAGCTGGATGTTTGTTACCAGCTGCACTGCTGTAATAGAACGTAGTACAATACACGTAAGATTTACGTAACACTTGAAGTATGTGATTCCATAATAATATGTAACTTTGCGACCGAGACGGTGGTTTAGAATGCACTTAATTAATACGTATCTCGTGCTTACCAATTAAAAGTTATGCAATGATTATACATTAGGTAGCTAGGAATTGCAACTGCAGTACTAAGGAAATCTGTTTTCCGTCCTATTTGTGTTGTTTTCATGGTCCGATTGTTTATTGATCAGGAATAACCATTATATTGTACCCTCTTAGGCTACCTACGCAAACCGTTTTGTTGCTATTTCAATTATGTTGATGGAAATAGTAAAATGCAGTATGTACTACATTTGTTTACTACTAAAAATATCTTCCCGCGTCACATTTCAGACGTTGACGCTAAATAAAGCAGGATTTAGACATTGAGATGTTTGATTACAATTTCTTATTGCTTGTAAACACCAGTCTTGTGTTGTTGATCTAAAAATGCAATATCGAGTTTGAACCTGACATTGATAGGTTTAAGTACTTTTACGTTATCATTTAGATTGAAGGTTGAGATAAGAAAATGAATAGTTGCGTAACAACATTATATTGTATTCTGAATAGGTAATGAATAGGCAATATTCTTGCTTGAAATTAGAACGACAGAACGTAACAAGGTTACCAACATTAGAAACTGATGGATCTGATTATAAAATACTAAGTGATTGTGTGACTGAAGATGTAAACAAATCATCTTTGATGATCCATTTCTAAACAATTTTCAAATCGTGTGCCAATATTAACATGTAACAATTACAGACTATTGAGCGCAGACGCATTCAGATTATCAACAAACGGCTATTATGTTCCAGAATAGCAGTATGAACTGAATCTTGCAGTTTCGTAATCCAATTACAAGTAATCTCACCTGAAATTATACAATTATGTACATTACTTGTTGTGACATCGCTGGCTACCAAGGCTGTGATATCAGCTGACCAGGAAGACGAGAAGCGTTGAATAGCGTCGTATTTATAGCTGTCGATATCTCTAGGGGCGTGACTCTTACGTCGTTTCACAGGTGCACCGTTTACGCAATGGGGCTTGCGATGCAGTGTCTATCAGGACTCTTATGAGTAAATTAATAAATCTTGCAATAACAGTGTTTCTATTTCCAATAATTAATTTAATTGTGTATGGAGAAAAACAATGTTTTATCAGATCTTCTTGTTTATGTTGTGGTTCTCAGTCTTGCCAGTTTCAAGGTCAAACATACGTGTTTATTATTATGCTTTGATGCAGTGAATTAGCAACTCGATATTATTTACCATCTGCACAGTGTGTAAACTTTACGATACTGATTTGAAAGGTTATGCTAGTTTGTAATACAAAATAAAACAAATGGAAATGTGAGAAAAACAATTTCCTGGGATCAACGAATAGACTTATTGTCTTTTAGGTTATTGTCTTATAATACTCTTTGGTATTATTCCACACCTAGACGATTCAAGATCCAAAGAAATCCACTGAGTTGAAACGAATTCGGTACTTAATTTTTGTTCGAAAAACACGTGGGTTCTCAATGTTCAACTAAAGTTTTATGGTCACCGTGGCTGAATAGTTCAAAAGATTTACGTCATTAGTGTAAGTATGTCCATTTGTATTGGTATCGATATCAATACAGCATGTGATTTCAACTTCATGGTTAGTTTTGGTGGAACTAATTGCTGATTATCTTTGAAATTCACATGATTTGCAGTCTTCGACGTTATTACGTTCAAATTTTTGCTCACTGTCTTGTTTGGTCGTTCACTTTTGACATAGTAGGTAGTCGTGGTCATCTCACAGCTTTCCTCGCTGCCTTTGCGATCCTTTCCACTGGTTTCTATTGACCGAATTGCGATCATTTTCTGCCAGAGGAATGTTGGTGACAGATTTGATAGAATTTGTACATCGGGTGGGTGTCCGACCACCTGGATTCTTGTCTTCGACTCTACCTTGGATCACCTATCCAAATTTCGTGTGGAGTTTAATACTACAGTTGAAATTTTGCTAGTTGCTTTGTTCCTGAATCGATCTGTCAATGGTAATGATCAAGACCCTCTTGTTACCTCATGAATCTCCATTTATTACTGTTTATGGTTTAGTATTCTTGCAATCCTCGCTTCCTAGCTTGCTTCCTCCTTCGCTGTTTTTCTCATTGCTGATGCGGTGGTGTTTCAAAAACTGGCTGTTATAAATATTTTTGATTCAATGTCTTGTCACATTGAGCCACTTTGTCAGAGCTTTCAATTATTCAGTTTGAAACGTCTAGCTGATTCGTTAAATGTCAGTTATGCGCAGTATGTTATGTAATTCGACCTGAATGTCAAAAGGCCAATGTTTTTGTAGAAATATCAATGTGTTTTTATTTATTTACCTTTGTATATACATAAAGGTACGTTAAGGTAATGTTGCATCTTTGAATAACCACGTCATGTCAAAGAGAAGGTCACAGTAAATTGATAATAGCAATGAACTCACTGTTTGCTTATCAACAATGCCAAATGATTAGATAATAGTATAATAAAACAAAATCAGTTTCCTCTGTGATAATGTTTGTTTTTGTATGATTTTAAACATTCTTCTACGATTGTCTGTGATAAGATTGATACTTTATGTTGTAATGTTTATTTATAAATTCGTGGAAATTGTGGAAAAGTTCTCTAAGTACGTTTTCTAGTAAATGGAAATATTGTAGTAAATATTATTGTTTTTACTGAAGGTAGGACAGGACGTCGGTTCTTTCAACTATTTTATTTAGTTAGTGCGTTTTATTTACTATTCACTGGGGTTGTTTAGTTTTTAAGACACATTTTAGTAACGTATCTGTTATTGTTTTACGGCAGTCAACCGGTCATCGGCATAAGGTGTAAAGTCTCAGAGGTCTAAAGTTCAATACCCGATTCAGGTAAAAAGTAGATGTTGTTAGATTCATAACGTTTGAAGAATATCTCCAATGGTCAATACTTACAATAAAATGGGCATTGTAGCTTGTATCATAATTATTTTAATCAACACATGTAGGTATGCGCTTATCAAACCAGTGACATTTACCGAAATATCAACGTAGGTAACGTAAATTACGCATATTACATCGTATTGCACAATGTTTTGATACTGATGATGAAAATTTACAGGAAAATCCACATCAGGTAATATCAGAATGTAAACATCCTCTGTTGAAAATGGACCTTCTTGTAAATCACCCAATTTCAACACAATGGGTGTAAGGTAATTGAGTGTGAATTTTTCCTGTTTCACAATAATATCATGATCGGCCTTTTTCCCAACCATATGGGGTCGGCTTCCTGTCTAATCCTGTCGGATGCAGCTGAATACCAATACAAATCAAATCATTTATTTCGTGTATGCCAGTTACAGGCACTTTTAAAGTGTTGAAACAATAATGAACATTAAAATATGTAGCTACAGTCCCAGTCACAAGACATAAAAATTTTGAAAGTACTGTAGTTGCCCATTCCCTAACGTAGATCTCTATGGAGAAGAACGGACAAGAAACTCCATGGACACTCTTTTAAATTATAACGTTGTTACAAAATCGTGATTACATTATTCATGTTGAGATGGTACATTATACGAGAACAATGTAGGAAGATGTGCAAGGTAAAACCTAATACCAACCAACCAACCACTACCAATATTTTCCAAGGAGCGATTGCCTATCTGACCTGCGCAACCCAGTTATTACTGAGTAATACCATCGATACTTACATCTTTGGTAAGACTGGTAACCAGACTTTCAGACTACTGACTACCTGTAACGTTTGTCAAAGATGTACTATGTGTTTTATTTTCAGGTCACTAGTTCATTCAAGTACCCATTTAAATGTAAGAAATCTGATAATAAACATAAACGAGCTTTACACCATGGTCATTATTTATCTTTTAATCGATACAATCAGTTATCGAAACGACCTTTCATTAAAAACAACACTTGGGCTTTCTTAATCATACGAATGAGATTAGTTATCTTTTAAACGCAGTATTTATTTATATAAGTTTTGTTCCTAACTGATGTTAATTATTTTGTAATTGGGATCAAGATCAGCACCTCCTTCGTTGTTTAGTCTCAAGAAGCGCTAACATTGTTGGCGGTGATGAATCTAACCTCTGGCTAATCAACTCAAATTATCGCGGTCCACATGTATTTTCACAACTAGTATTTTCAAAGTTGCACCGCAAGACTTTTTAAGGTTTTAGTCTCATTTAAAGGCACCGACGCACAAACGGTTACCACATATCCAATACATCATAATTCAATTCATTGAAATATTATCTTCTGTAATCGCCCAGTCAAAATTATAGTCTTCATCACGAAAATCACCTATATTTAGGAAAAACTACCAACATCTCATCTGGAACTTGAAAATCAAACAGAGGTCCTTCGAGCTGGATTGCACTTTTGCAGGACACAGCGGATAAAAAAATCTCAATGTGGTTCAGAATTATGGACTGAATACGTAGTAAACGTTTGTGTATCAGTGTCCAGTTCCACCCTGTATCATTAAATTAACATGAAAAATGACCGATTCTTTAAAGTTTTCAATTTTGATGTTGATATTCTTCGGGTCGTGATTGAGGGAAGTATCTGTTATGAACTCTTTATGGTATCTACTCGTCATAGACATAATTTATGATCCTATTTATTATAAATCTTAACAAAACAAAGGAGAGGACAAGTTACTACTAAGTACAAAGGAGTTCCCTTCAGAATGACCAACAACAATGCATTGTACAATATCAGCATTTTAATGAACAACTTCGTATCTTCCGTGAATATTATGTGCTTTGTTTTAATTCAGCGATTACGGTTCTTGCATAACCAATAACAAAAACAAAGATACCTTAAGTACTACAAAAAAAATACTACCTACGTCGTTATAAAATAATGCCATCAGGCTGTCGTTGAACAAATTGATGTTTGTTCCTAAAATAAAATAGCGTCATGTATAGTCGTCATTTCTTTCTCTTCTACGAAAATGTTGTTTCGAATGGAAAAGTAATTTAAAACTCATGTTAAAACGGACTGTGACGTATGAGCCCATCGGCGGCGTCGGCGGCGTGGGTGTAGCTCGTCCGACACTGTCACAGCCGCCCGTCACGTGACCAGACGCAATTAGACAAGACGCACCTTCGTCATGTCATTGAAAATATTTTAAAAACAAAACCACGCAATTATCACTCTTAAGACTTCGAGAATAAGGCTAAAAATTATACCTTTAATACAATTGACGCAACAACTTTGTCGTAGTAATTCAACTGCGCAATTCTCGTCGCAACATCGGAATTTTGTGTCCCTAAGATTTGTGTAAGATTGAACAATGGGCACAGTGACGTCTTGCCGCGGTCTTGGGGATCTTCTACGTATTTTATAAACAGGGTCTTTGTGCCCGAATAATTGATAGCGACAGATCCGAATAAACAGAATATTTCGATGTGTTGCATCTGAAGAAAAAGTTTTCAGTGTCGCAGCTTCAATTTTTCATCACGTCAGTTTTCAGAAAACATGCGCAGCAGTCTTCTTTATTATTTGATATATCGTTGCCCTAGATAGGATGATGCCAACACACTAAATTTCAGAGAAAACTACAGAATAACGAATTAGGGTACCTACAGTCGAGATCAAACATTGCAAATTAAAGTCCGTTTATTTTATCATCAAAGAAATCTTTAAAAAGATAGAAAATCACCTTGTTGATTCGACGTTTACTCTTTCTTTCTACTTTCTACACTATAAGTAAAATTTATTATGAGCTGATCTTAAATCGGGTTATTGACATAACTCTTACAGAAATAATCTTCGTTCAGATAAATCAAAATTACAGTCAGCAGTGGAATGGCAGATTGATTGCAACATTTCAAATGAAATTGGTATTGCCTGAATTATAGCCCTGTGAGGATTATCTTTTAAAACGTTTTTATACAAAACACAGTTTATGGATCACACCGAAAGTCGGTTTATATTACAGTATTGCGTAGTTATCAAAGTCTGTGCTACAAATCATTAATGTAATTATAGAGTACATATCGTGTATGTACCGAGTCACGTGTTTGGCATATAAAACATTCATTCGAAGGACCAGACGTTGCACAGACGGCTCAATTTCGTGACGTAGCCTCAATGTCGTTTGGCTGAGACCTTGGTGATCAACCTTGACCTAAGTGTCTCCCAAGGTGTACGGTTTATGTTTTGAAAGCAATTGTACCTGAACGATCACCATTAAAGGCAATCACAATTTAGTTGTTGACGATCCCCAGACGCAAACATTTTTTTTAACCAGAAACAGGAACTGCTCTTTGCTCACTGGTTATTTGTTGTTTATCAAATGTTAATTTACGTGTGGAAACTTTTAAAGTTTGCTATGCCATGGCTGAATTCCAATGTCCTCTCTACCGCATCGATGGAGAGTTCCACAGTCAGAAGGCGATCTTGACCTCACACGTCCAAATCGAGAGTTTGTCACAATCTTTACGATTTCATTTTGAGCGAGGTAAACATAAATGGTTTGCGTTCAACCAATTTTATGGAATAACATCAGAATTTACTATTTAAGGTAAAATGTGGAAGGTCTACCTTGCCTTTGCATTGCTTTTATTACTGCAATGATCTTGAAAAATATACTTAGGTTCTTAACTTATGAATACAACTTTACTAAACAAAGTTTAATTAAGTTTTTCTAACGAATTGCTTGTAAACATGAATGCAAAACATATGGTAGCCATCTTTGTTTATAATTACTACGTCACACAATGACGTCAAATCTAATTACGACGTAATAAAATTAATTCAAATGACGATACTTAAAAACAGGAAGGGTATTCATGAGATGATAGACAGATATATGCTGTCGTAACGTAACGTACCACCCACTAGTCATTCTGATTGACAGGGAGACAAATCAAAGGGTTATTTTTATCCCACGTCGGATGGGGGTTGACCCACTGTTGGCGGCCACTAATGACGCAAGTTCAGACCTTCAGTTTAATATTTTAGTAGTTAGCTTCAAAGACGTGTTATTGATCGGCGTAATGTTTTAATCAATATTTTAGTATGGCGAAGGTGACGGATATAAAAAGTGGTCTTCAGAGACCACATTTTACTGCTTTCACAAATTTATATTTTCATCAGCTTTTCTCGAATAAATTTCAAGGAAAAATCTTTAAAATTGGAAATTAAAATAGTAGGAGCAATGCGGAAACTAATTTTATTTTGAACGTGAAGAATATAAGTTATATTTAAATGAAAGGACGTTTGGTTGACGTACTGCCCACGAAAAATGAAGAGGTATTCCTCAGAGCGCACCTATTTCTAAGCGCAACCATCTAAACGCAACTAAGAAAGAAAGAAAAAGAAAGAAAGAAAAATATTTATTTGACGTCAGTTAATGAAGCACACACAATACTAAATAAAAAAGATACAAAACAATAAGTTGGACTTAGTAGTAATGTGCTGTGTGCCTCACGGCTGCGCCAAAAAGGTCCATTTCAGCATTCATGCCAGACAGGTGTAGAAGCTGTCTGACGCTGGTCTTCCAATGAACCTTGAGAGGGTACGTTACAGAATAAACGGTTTCAAACAATATATAAACAAATAAACAAATAAACAAATGGTTAATAAGAATAAATAGATAACGAGTAAATCACTAAATCATTCCTTGGAGCGCAACCATAGACTAGATCATGAAATTTATGCGTTTCGGTCATTGACAGTTATCTTGTTTTATCTGATTTCCCAAGAAAACAACATTTGTAAACAATAACAACAAATACGTAGGTTCAACTAATTACTTTTTCACAAAATAATCTTTTTGTTTTTTAAGATTTCCAGGAATAACAGATTATTATCCAACCCAATGTTATTTTTTTTTTATGTTTTCGTCGTCAATAACATGTTATGAAATTAAAATATGATTAAACCAAAGCGATTAAAATATTAACATTATCAACGACATTGATAATCATTTCCTTACTAAGCAGATAAGTACCAAATAATAATTTGATAATTAGTTAATAAACAAAGGTGTTAACAACGCAGTTACGATAACGTTATCAATTTCATTAGTAGTTAGTAATCATTATACTTAACAAAAAAAACATTTGTAATTACATACATTATTTATATGTATGTATGAGGATTAACAGTAACAGAACTTACTTATAACGCATCAATAATTTTGTTTGAAAATAAGACTTTTTTGCATTGTAAGAACACTGTTCACACTTCCATAATTTTTGAATTTTCTAAAGGGTGTAAAACACCTCTTCATGAAGCCGAAACGCACTTGTTCTCCCCATCATTGCGATATTTTTTTTGTTTTACACCATACCTGGGAACCTTCTAGTTACGGAGATATGTGGAGTCAAAGTTACAACTTTTTGAAAAGTTTTTTTTTAAACACTAGTTTTTTTGGTAAGATTTTGACTTTTAACACCTCCACGACCCCCGAACTATTCAATCCTGGATGGATTGAATTCGCACATCGCAATTGAATCAGCATAATGTTTTAAGTGCGTTACATTGAGTTCTACCACAAAACATGATTTATAACCTCAAAAAAAAAGTTGTTTCCCAGCAATAATTTTTGCGTAAAGTTACTTAGTTTGATGTACAGAATGCTTGGTTAACGGTTTTGTGATGAGGTGGTTTACACCCTGTATATTAACTCAACTTAAATAATCATCCTGTAGGTGCAATTCGGAAGTAATCAAATGCAACTGAAATTGATAACCCACAAGGTTTCCAGCAAATAAATTATGACTTTTACAATTGCGGAAACGATGCGATTTCGTCAATTCCAGCCCAATGTCATTGATTAATCCTTATTGGATTACCAGTGGCATTGGGAATAGGGACATTGAAACATCAATACACGCGACTGCTAATCTATATAGAACAGTATAGTTTTATATTTTAATAAAAAAAAACAGTATCTTATCATGAGAAATAGTAGGTTGATCGCCTAGTTTCTGCTTATCCAGGTACTTTACAATAGTAGTTTCGCAAAATATTCCGTTCGAACGAAATTGGTTCGGGTCTGACTCACTTGGGTAGTTCAGAGCAGCATTACGGACCAGTTTCGTCTGACGAAATAGTGCAAATTGCGAATACGTCATAGGGAAATTAAGGCTTATTTATATTAGCATAGAAGTGACTCATGCACAGTAATATTAATAAAAGTTATCTGGACGAAAGCGCAATTTCGAAGCTTAACTTGGATTTGCAAATTAAGGTGCATTGCAATAATAATTACGGATGTATAAATTAGTCATTTCATGCTACCTAGCAGTTAACATTTATATCTCAGGAAGGTCCAAATAAAAGGATTACAATCAAATCGATATACATAAATTTTATAATGCATGCGTAAGAAATTCTGATGAAATAAATTCGAAGTACATACTTAGTCTTGCCAAGTCATTGTCTCGAGTTCGAACCAAAGACACACACCTCTGATTTTTCAGATTCATGGCGTTTAACACTTATCACTAGCTTCGGCTAAGGAAAACATCCTGAGAAAACCAAAACCAGCATGCCTGGGAGATATTTCTCGACGGAATGTAAAGCCAAGTCAGAGCGTATAAGTATGAGCGGCATAAAACTTTGACACCAGTGACTAACCAGTCACACACACGAAAAAGAAAGAAAGACTACTGAAGAACGTTTACTTATAAAACAAAAATAACTTTAGTTTCAGAAGTCGGTGACTGTTTGATCGGTTTCGTTTTTTTTTGTCACCGACTTCTGAAGCTAAGGTTTAAAAGTGAAAAATATTGTTTTTTGCAAAAAATATTATTTTTCGTTTTTAGTGGTTCACATGCGCTTACCCCTTCACAGCGTACTGGCGTGATATTATGTTATGAACCAATACAATAGACAAATATGAGATTTAAGGAATCGCAGTTCATTTGCTTTCATTTATTGAGGAGTTCCGTTACCTATCTCCGAAGTTCATCATTAGATCTTCATCAAATTAAAGTGGTACCACTCCGAGAAAGTACTCTTTCGAAAAATTCCCAAATCACTTAATGTGTGCCTATAAAATTTGAAGAGTTCTCTCTATTTCTCCAGGATCCCACCATCTGATCCTGACTTGATGATTATGGGATCACCTGTGGCCCTTTGTGTCCTTTTCAAACAAAATAATCCAAATCGGTCCAACTATCTTCGAGTAACAGGGGAACATACATAAAAGAAAAAAAAGGTTCCGATGAAATGATAACCTCTTCCTTCTGGAAGTCGGTTAACAAAGTCCTCCGTCGCATCAGTCTGTCTGTTTGCGATAAACTTCAAAACCACTGCACCGATTTCCATGCGGTTTCCATCAATAGATAGAGTGGTTTTCGAGGAAGGTTTTAGTATATAATTTGTACGCAGGTAAAGCCGCGGGCATCAGTTAGTGACATAAAAATGATAGTCGGCGACATGCCAGCCCTTAAAAAGTTCCACGATCTCGGTGGCTGACATTATCCCTAAATCAAACTCTCCACCTTGTTACTCCACACTTAATGATGGTCATAAAAGTTGCTCTGAGAAACATAAGGATCGTCTACAGTATTCAGACTTCTCATGTTTGTAATGGTCAATCGGCTGAAGAATTTGAGATGACCTTATAGTGACAATGCTGTATGAACGATTCCCTATTAAAGCATTTGAAACCAATCTCTCTTAAAATTAAATGCTAAGAGAAAACCCAATACTTAATACATTAATTGACGGTGTTAGGTTAGGTGATATTTTTGTTGTAATAACTAAGAGTACTAATAATGTACACGACAAATTGTTCTTAAATCCAAAATTTCGAAAACGTGCATTATTTTATTCACGTGAACTAACAACAAAACCGAGTAACGCAAACAGTCATTAACTTTTAGAAGTAACACGACAGTGATTTAAACTTTACAGCAGCGATACGGTTCTCTATCGTATTATATAACTTTTTAATCCATAATCTAAAATGACATAACATTTTTTGTCATAATCATCATTCATCCGAATGATAATTTACCCGAACTTTAAATCACATAATATCATATGCCATAAAGTTGAAATCCCTAAATATAATAGGCCCTAAATCCGTTTGTCATAAGTATTACAATCAATAATATACAAAAGACATAAAATCGTTTTCAATAAAAGTCATAAGTCCTATTCTAAGTAAATGTTTAATCGTATATAGGCGTTGTCCTGCAATGCAAGCAAGCATGCAGCAAGCATGCGGCACGCATGTAGCAAGCATGCGGCAAGCATACAGCAAGCAAGCAAGCATGCAACAAGCAAGCATGCATGCAAGCGTGCAGCATGCAAGCAAGCATACAGCATGCAAGCAAGCATGTAGCATGCAAATGAGCAAGCATCATGCAGCAGGCATGGTTTCTGTCACGGCTCCGGCGCTGCGGGGCTCCGGCGGCCTCACGCGAGCTTATCGTCGCAGATAGGTTTAACGCTCACCACCGCAGCTTCGGCTTGCTGGCCGGCAAACGCCGGCCAGCCTCAGCCGCGGCGGCGAGTGTTACAACCACCTGCTCCTCAACTCGCGGCCCGCCTCGCCCCTCCGCGCCTACGCGATTTTAAATAACACTCTTGGGGTAGGGCAGACAAGACTGCATGGAGTCGGATTTACAAATCGTTTCTGTCACTAAAACCTAACTTATAGGGATTTTTTTAGCGACTAACAATTTATATATGACCATTCGGAATTATACACATTATGTGATACAATACTTAGGACATACGACTTTATGTCATGTAAAATTAGGAGATTCAATTATTATAGTATTCAATATTATGACAAAATAGTATTAGAAGTAAAGTTAGTTATGTAAAACATGATTTCGGTGTTCTGAACATTATGGTTACTGAAGTTTATAGCAAACGTGTTATGGATAATGATTTTCGGACAAAAACTTTTAGGAAAATCAAGGGAGTACCCAGCGATACAAAAGTCAAAATTGCTTGGACGAAAGCTTATTTTGCAAACTTATTGTGAACGATACAACGCACGAAGCGTTCAAGGCGGCTGGTACGTAAATGTCCATAATGTACGTAAACCGTACATTTATAAAGCTTGTCTGCCATATTATTTTCCTTGAAGCCAAATTAAAAGTGCGGTGTTCCGGCACACTGAGGAAAAACAGGAGGAAGACAGTTTTATTATTTGCTGGGAAACTTGTAAGGCAAAATATTTGTTTAACGTATCAATTTTTCGGGTGCAAAACCGGTAATTACGCTATTGGTGACAAGAAGATCATCAATGTGCATAATACGAAAAGAAAATGTCTTCCTTTCTTAAGGGGGTGGTATATGCTATCGAAAGATTTTCTCCAAAATTGTAGTCGGTGGTGAAGTGAAACGTGTTTACGAAGGGGTACGTATCATAATCCCGAAAGTTCATAATACCTATGATTGAAATACCGATGTCCAAAACATCGAAATTCAAAATACCGAAAGTTTTAAATGCCGATAGTCGTTATATCGAAACACAAAATACCGATGTTCAAATGCCCGAAAGGACGAAATCCCTAATGGACGAAATACCGAATGGACGAAATCCCGAATGAACGAAATACCGATGGTTGTAATACCGATGGATGAAATACCGAATCGACGAAATCCCGAATGAACGAAATACCGTTGGTTGAAATACCGATGGATGAAATCCCGAATGGACGAAATTCCGAATGGACGAAAACTTTTATTTAATAACGTACTATTTGACAAACAATTCATAATTTTTCGTTTTATGTCATAAAACAACGTTTGAAACAAAGATATTTATTGTGGCAATCCAAAAAAAATATATATTATGGTTTCCCATAAGCACGAATTTGGTGACAAAAATGAATTGCTGCAGAACCGACTCCACGTAGTCTTTTCTGCCCTACCCCGAGAGTGTAATTTAAGCCCGCGTAGGCGCGGAGGGGCGAGGCGGGCCGCAAGCTGAGGAGCAGGTGGCTTTAACACTTGCCGCCGCGGCTGAGGCTGGCCGGCTACGGCCGGCCAGCAAGCCGAAGCTGCGGTGGTGAGTGTTGAAACCCTCTGCGACGATAAGCTCGCGTGTGACCGCCGGAGCCCCGCAGCGTCGGAGCCGTGACAGAAACCATGCCTGCTGCATGCTGTGTGCTTGCATAGAGACTGCATGCTTGCTGGTTGCATGCTTGCTGCATGCTTGCAAATCGTTTTTCTCGGAAACGGTGACTATTTCGGGATTTGGAACTACGGAATTTTGAACTTCGGGATTTTAAACTTTCGGGATTTTAAACTTCGGTATTTTAAATTGTCGGGCAAGTGAACTTTCGGGATTTTGAACAACGGGATTTTGAACTACGGGATTTTAAACTGCGGGATTTTGAACTTCGGGATTTCAAACTTTCGGTCAAATGAACTTTCGGGATTTTAAACTTTCGACCAAACAACCATTCGGCGTTTCAATTTTCGGGATTTCGTCCATCGCTATTTTAAAATTCGGTCTTTTAAAATTCGGGATTATGATACGTACCCTTACGAAGACATTATCAAGATAAAACTACAATTTTTAACAAAATAACTGCTAATTACAATGTCATGAGTCATTTAACCAGTTAACAACGTGCGCATGATCACTAGAAACTAAACATGACACACGTTTCACGCTTTTCCTCCTTTCAACTTCAAACATAATGAGAAAACATCATTAGTGGTTATTTATTCTAAAATAAATATAGCAACGATGGTGCACGATGCATTTGTTATACTAGACCTTATTGATATAGTTGACACTGAATTAGAAGTTATTGTAGAAGTCGAAGGAAACAATGCTAAGGAGTTTGTTGAAATAGTTAATGAAATTGAAGACCCTGATTTCGCAAAAGGGTCTAACGATTTCGAAATGATTGCATCTAAGCCTGCCAAAAATGGAGAAAAACATATATAGGAACAAGATGAAATGCATGAAGTGATAATGAATTGTCTCGCACTAAATATAGACAATAATGTTTGGCAGAGAAAGCGACAAATCTTAATAATCATCATGAAGATTTCTAGTTGTATCACTTACGTCAATAGAACATTGTAGACTTCAAGGCACATGTGACACATCTAAACGGAGCTATAAACAGTTTTATTGCCTTTTAATATGCTTTTGCTATCCTGTCTGTGGCATTGCTCACGTCTGTTTCTAAATCGGTAAAGGTAATAGGGTCTCAAAATAAATCGGTTTATATTATAGACTGTTGCATATAAATCTTCGATCGAACAGTTTTGTTGAACTTACCTCTGAATTAGCTGTTGAAATTAGCATTAAGATAATAAACATTACTGAGAAAATCTAAAACCTGTACGTGTTACAGTTACCAACAGATTTATTAAGTTAATGACAGGGCTTACGCAAAACTCGTTGGTTTTACGCACCTTCAATTAGCAGATGTTTTTGCAAAACTCATGTTTGGTGCGAACTGTTTCAGCATTTATTTTTGGTAGTACATTCATGTTACAAGAGTAATCAGTTTTTCGTACTACCTAAAATAATAAGTTAACTGTTTGAGATATAACGTAACACTTACGTAGTATGAGTCAGGCAAGTATTTTGATCGTAATGCTGTAATAGATCAGAAACAGGGATCCACTTAGCCATTTCTTTTTACGATTTTCGAAATACTTATGGTAAAGACTGTCGATAAACGAGAGAAATTCAGTAGGAGTTTAGTCGAATAAATGAACGTATCCAGTTGATTCTATTACTGGAGATCAAACCGAAGTATTATCAATAACAATGATTTCATGTTACAACGCTCAAGACTACTCTAGCTGTTAAGATACTGCATGCAACTTGAGGCGAGGAACGCAGCTTACGAAACTTTAATCGAAGTACATCAACCTAAATGCATCTCTAACAGTATCTTCGTTTACTGATGTGTAACATGACAGTAAAAAGGAGCTAACGAAAATTACAGGCAGTAAAACTTGAAATAAAATCCAAGATTACAATCTCTCCCATAACTTTAATGATTCCTCTCATCGACAGGTAGATGATGAAGCAAGTAATAAAATTTAATTAGGGCACACGTGTTCCAACGTCGGAAGGGACGGTGCATTTCGAGACTGGGTTACCAATGACGTCAGAAGCGCCCTACATCTACTGCCAGACTATTTTGGTTAGGTTTTTTTAGAACGCATCTCTGGACTCTGAATGCATTTGGAATATGTGTGACGAAATAAGATATAGAGTTGTTTTTAAGCCACTTCAGGAACGTATATATCACTTTTAATTGGTTTCTTCGACTTAGTGTCGTAATACAAAGATTGGATTGAATTTTTGGGCCCAGACGACCTAAGTTACCTTCTTTAGGTCGTATAAGGTAGTTAAAACATTAAAGTATATAATGTAGAATTCAATTTGCAAAATACTAAAGGAAAATGTAAAGATTTTATGACGGGGGACGTAATCCATTCAAGTTTGACTGATGATGTTATTTGAATAAAACCCCCGTTTTTGAGTCATATAATAATATCAAGATTTAGCAATGACATGATTAAGATTTTATAATAAAAACACCTTAACAAAAACCCAGTTTTTTAGGTAAATTTGATTATTTTAGGTGGCAATTACTTTAACATCGCCACTAAATGGCCTCGACAATATCAAACAGGCCTTCAAATGTCTTCCTACATCCCCCTGATAGTTAAAGTGTTTAGAAAGCCATTATTCAATTAGCTGTCACTTCACGTCAGAATGACAGGTAAGGTCCAGTTGAAAGGTCGAGTGAAATGACATTTCACGGCACTGTTACCTCATACGCTTCACGCTTCCATCTTTATTAACGGGCTTATATATTTAGTTCGCTAGCTACTCCCCCTATGACGTCAATGCTGACATTTGGGTCTGCGTGTGGCAAGCGTTTCTAGTCTAATAGCCATCGCCCAAGAGTTATAGCTAATAAATAAATTGTCACGGCTCATGTTTTTGTGAACTCTCTACTAAAATGTGATGTAGAAATTGTAATTCGTTGTTTATGTTTTATGACTGCGCAAAGGTGTTAAAAGAAAGAGGAAATGTAGTTACGGTGACTTGAAAATATAATCTATTGTTTAAAGTTTGTTTCGTGAACAGTCAATGCAGTCTTGGAAAGGGTTGCAATGTTAGATGAAGTTACCACTGCACTGTGGTAAATGGTACCGCATAGCTGATAGGCAGCGCCTCAAACTGGTTACTTCATCTGCTCTTCAGGCATTTCAATCGCATCAACTTTGAGCACTTGCATCAAAACTAGGCAAATGCTTCTTCAGGTGCGCAACATTAGCTAATACAGGACGTTTTCATGGAATTAGAATATAAATATTTACTTCTCATCGAGTTGAGGTACATGGGATTGACAATGCCAGATAGTCTGTCAGATCCAGCAACGCAGTTCTAATCTCATTTTGTAACACATACTGTTTATTGAGCAGTCCAAGCACAGTTTGTTTGAATTATTGTCTATTTTGGATCTGATCTTGAAAACGTGCTGGCTGGACATCAACCACGGGTTTATTGTACACCGTAAATGAAAAATGTGCTTTCAAACTCGTATTTTCAGTTTTATCGGATTTTAGCTACGTTAATGTGTTTATATCTTGAATGTTTTGAAATGTGGCCCTTTTTAAACAGTGGCTCATGTAACATACAATATTTGTATCTATTTGACGCCAACGTTCATAAGCCAAAGCTGAATGAGAAAAGTGAGTTTTAATTAACGGTACAGTCTGGCAAGGGGTTAACTACTTCTTGGCGCCGCCGTTTCGGGTTACACAAAGGTGCATTATTATTGTTTGACACAGAAATGGCAGACGGCGATAAAATAAGAAAGAGATAGGACACTTTAATTCTACCAACACGATGAACGTTCCAAATGTGTCTGTGTACAAAATTAACGAGAGGACCGTTTTATTGTGAGTCAGTGAGAGACACACAAACAAACAGGTGAACAAACTTACAAACACACAACATTCGATTTGATGAATCGGTTTCGGAAGTAGGTCTGTTGCATTTGATTTGTAATCGATTATTGTAATCGATTCGAGAGATTTACGAATCAGATTCGTACCGTGCTCGAATTAGCCGCATCTTTGATCGTAACCGTTGGACGTTTGATGTGTTCCACATGCACAAATAGCGCCGTATCTATTGATGCTAGTTTTTTTTTCGATTTTGATTTATGCTTCTCGTGTGCCAACATCGCAATTACGTTGGGTTTTACTGGGAAAAGATCGGATGTAAATCATTACGAAATATGATACTAACATGATTACAAAATTAGGCCGAGAGATTACCTAACTGCTAAGATTTTAGGTAAACCCTTTGTAGTCATTTACTTTTCTTTCCAAAAGATTTTTCCTTTAACCCTGCAAATAAAACTTCTGGGAAATCACAAGACCAGTTGACATTAAGGAAAATGACCTCATGACATCTTTATGTTCTTTATATGGCAAACATGCATGCACTCACCATATAGTTAAGATGACTCAAAACATTATCCGAAGTATTTTTCCCAGTAACAGTGTAGGAAAAAACGCCTTTCCTTTAGGTAGACAGAATTTTTTTATTCCTGCAAACTGCAGCCATTTAATCGTAGCATTTCTGCTAAACTATAAAATCTGTTTTCTGAGATGAATCATAAACACTAAACAACACCATAATATTAATTTACATCTTACCATTTATGTAGTCAAGAACCAGTAAACGTAAACAGGAACCTCAGATGCGAAGTCGACAAGCAGTCTGAAGTACGAACAAGTGTATCTTATTAATATCTTTCGAATGTAAACATTTTGCAAGGAAGAGGTTTCCCGACTCCTTTAATTTAGAACAGTCATCGTAAATTTTATTGTATTTATACATGTTTACTTTAGCAGTGCATTTAATTTATGTGCTCTTCTTACTGAAATAGTCTTGTTTTTCGTCTGGAGTGCACCTTTGAGTGGATTAGAAAATATAAATGTCTTACTTTGCAATTGCGTAATGGTTGAAGTATAGATTGTTTCATCCAAATTGCCTTTCCTAAGGAGAGAGGAATATATTCGTCGTAAACATATATCAGAATGACTTTAAACATTAAATGTTGCTTGTTGTGAGGGGGCATTGACTACGAACACATTCTGGTGAAATATTCAGGTGCTGTTACTAAAATCGCTGTTTTCTGGTAATTTTCCTTTACATTTTTATACTTATAAATTGGCTTACCAAATTCGCTACTTCTTTTATATTTTACAAAGAAGTATGAACCAATTAGTTAAGTGTTATCGAACTTACATTAATTAATTACTTTTAAAAATAAAACCGAACCATGTCGGCTAGGATAAAAACCTTTCCAGTTTTAATTATCAGGGAAATAATTGCGTCTTTGTATGTTTTAATACCAGTTAGTTAATTGGGTTTCTACGACGTAGACATGACTAAAATACAAGTTTAATTATTTCTAGTTTCGTAACTAGGAAAACTCCCTCTCATTGAGAGGAGGCCGTATCCCAGCAGTGGGAACATTATAGGCTGATGATGATGATGATGATGATGATGAACTAGGAAACTGATGTTTTTTTAACTGTATAAAATTGTTAGGCGCGCTGATGATACCCTTGTGATTATACAAGATTCGTTATATTTTTACGTCGGTAAAACTACTACCATCACAATGGGCTCACATTTCTTTTGAATTTTATTATTATAATAGTAGATGATAAAATCTGTAGATATGAAGATACTGCTAGTTATTATAGGATTTACTACCAGCAGAGGCACGAGTTTCACTTCCATCGCTGCTACTTCCGTAAACAAGACTTTCTTCAACTAACATTAGCTTGAGAGACTAAAGTATCATTAATGTTATTAATGTCAATATTAATTTGTTGAAGATAATAATACACTACGCTTTCTGTATGAATAAGCTTAGAAACAACCCTAACAAGCTAATAATAAAACATAGTTTTACAGGTTCTCATTTTAGTGCTGAAAACAAAAGCATAAACACGAATTTCTATAATTTACTGCCATATCATTAATGTCAAAATAACCCATATTCAGTCGGGAGAAATTGAAAAGAGTAATTGGGACCATTGAAGTGGTTCCAAGAAATCTGGACTTGTAAATTAAATTGGCCATATTACGACTGGCCAAGTTTTTGTCTGTCTGGACCAAGACCCAGTTGCCAGACAGTCTGTTAGGACGTATTTTTTAAAATAAATAAGATGTCACACCTATAATTCATTTCGAAAAGATTAAATAAACGTATATCGATGATCACGCCACGTTAGCCTAAATAAAAATAAGATAAGTGACAGAAGAGTTTCATCGGCTTCTATATTATAACGTTTGATGTTGTGAGTTTGCGCTGACGACTTCCAGACTTTTCCACGAGTCTGTAGTACTGGCGTGATTCGTGTTTTAGGGCGATTTGCTGATAGTTTTATCATATTGTACATCATGTTAGTCTAGAAAATTATTCTCAAAAATATTTTTATAAGCTTTATTCGAATGCGATTCCTTGGCATCATTTAGTTCGTGTAGTTGGTATCATTGAGTTCTGAAGTGTGAAACGAGGTCTTTGTCTGGCAGTAAGGTGATAAGTCAAGAACTTTATTGTTTCAGCATCTGTGGCCTCTCTCGTGGGCAAAGACCTTTTTACCTTTCTCGTATCCCCAAATCGTTCGCGAAGTCGAGGGTGTGCTTGTGCTGCTGAGGTAGATCCTATATGTAAATATTTATAAAGTTTGTCTATTTATTCTAGAATGTTTACACAACGACAATGATTACATTCCCACTTTACTATTAATAACTGTTAGGTACTATTAGCAATCTTTTGTCATCTTTACATCGAGTTTAGTTCAAGTTCAAGGCGTGATTTAAATTTAATGTTGCTTCGCTACGGAATGAGGACGGTCTGCGGACATTTGACCTCTATAGTCTCGACTGTTTTGACGCCGACCAAAGTGTAAAACAAAACTTTAATTATTTATGAGACAGAAATCAATAGTTTAGTGAAATTACTGTCTATTGAGTACCGGTGCTCCTAATGAAATGTATAAAATAAAGCGTAGTATAAGAAAATGGCTGCCTGTCGTGCTTGTTTAAAATTATAATTTAGGGGAAACGGTACATTTTACCGTTTTCGAAATAAAGATAAAACACAATGTGTTATTGTTATAACATGCCTCCTATAGAAAGATTTTGTGTTTTGAATATCAAATTCTGCTTTTTGGATGTTTTGAAGATTGTGGAAAGTAACGAACGAAAACCCTGGCTGCTCAATATTTGATTCGTGTTTTGTTCATTGATCCATCACACCCTGCTGTTTATTGATAAAACTGGATTTCTGGTATGCTATTATCAAATATTATACAACATTTAAACCAAAAAAAACACGTCTTCATTACTAGACACTACAGTGTCTTGATATTCTCATCTGCCTGTTTGTATTTAGTCCCACACATATTTTATCTTATGTATTCGTACCAACATTTCGGTCTATTAATATTCGATCGAATATTCGATGATAGTCTTCGAAAGTTGACACCCCTCCAAATGAATGCTATAAATTATTCACCACATAATATCTGATGGAAATTTTCAAACCAAAGTGCACGTGAACCTAAAACGTGATTTTGAATTAATTCATATTGAAACTTGGTTACAGTCAAAACATTACTGGTGCCAATCTGTTTAGTATCCCACTTTAATATAGGATATTAAAATGAATAATAACGAAACATATTCCTGATGTTATGAAAATAAATATTTTGAGCACATCCAGAAAGTGGTTAAACACTTTCGTGGCCAGAATAAACACACGTTTTGAGGGTTTTTGCAAAGAATCAACAATATTGAAATGCTAGAGAATAAGCATTATGTCGAACGGAAGTCGTTCCTGTGAAAAATAAGAGCAATTTAAACGTCAACATGACAATATATGAAGTTATAAAAAGAGAAGCACAACTGTGTGTTAATATTGAACATGCTCATATTGAAGCAGCAATGCAAATAGCAAGAGACACAAATGTCAATTACAAACAAACTAATGAACCAGTCACAAGCGATTATCCTATTATAAGAGAAGAAGACGAAGTTAACGAAGGGCAAGATTCCGTACGTAGTCTATTTTCTGTTAGTCAGGATCTAGTTTTTCTAGCTATTCATACTTTTCTTCAACATTTATTTTAAACAGTACCTAACCAATGTTTGCGTGCAACTACAAGGATACAAAGTTCTTAACAACTACTTTTATCATAATTGCCTCGGCACGTGTATCTATGACTACAAATACTATTGAACCTCTATCAGTCTTTAAGTCTATGTAAATAGATGCCATTGTTGCTCAACATGGGGCTTAAAATGCACTGATCCAATTACATCTATTTATGATTATCACCTCTGCAGTTCATATTGTATGTTTAAATTTATATAAGTGAAGGAACATTTTTGCCATGTGTTATTTAAATACCTGTTTGTGTATTTTAAACTAGCAGCAGAAGTATTGCTATATCATTTGCTAGGGTTACGTACAGAAGATGACCTGATAAGAATACTGCAGAACCGTTGCTTAGAACTACAGCATCATTCAAAGCGACATTGGCACTATAACACGGTTTCAACGAACGAAGTTCATTAGCCTCATCACTAAATGGAAACACGTTGTATTCCTGTTTTCAAAACAAAATGTTTAAAGTTAAAGAAACAAATAAAACGACAAGCAATTGTTTACTCCAAGAGAAAGAAAAATCGAACAAACCATATGTGCTCCAGAAAATTGCGATAACAGTTCTAGATTGTACACGGAAGCTGGTTACATTTTGGTTTTAAACAAACAAGCTAAATTATAAACAAAGCCCGGTACTCGAGTTTTTGAAACCTAGATTTATAATGTGGTTGTTGTAACACTTTGAATAGTTCAGACATTCACTCGTAATTTATTGCGTACTTCTAAACGCTTGTTCGGAAGAATTATTGGAGTAATGAAGATTCTTTCTTAGTGGTAATGAATGTCGTTGTGGGTGCTATAGAATAGAATAGTCTTTATTATACAGGGCTCATCACAAAGCCGTTAACCAAGCATTCTGTACATCAAACTAATTAACTTTACGCAATAATTATTGCTGGGAAAAAACTTTTTTTTGAGGTTGTAAATCATGTTTTGTGTTAGAACTCAATGTAATGTAACGCACTTTAATCATTGTATTAATGGATGTATTGAATAGTACGGGGGTTGTGGCGGTGTTAAAAGTCCAAATCTGACAAAAAAAACTTGTATTTAAAAAAAACTTGTCAAAAAGTTGTAACTTTGACACCCCATATCTCCGTAATTCCAGAAGGTTCCCAGGTATGGTGTAGAACAAAAAAATATCGCAATGATGGGGAGAACAAGTGCTTTTTGTCTTCGTGAAGAGGTATTTTACACCCTTTAAACACCATAAAAATTATAGATACAATTTTTTTAAACATTTTACAGGGGGTGACACAAAGGGCGGTCTTATCGCTAAAAGCGATCTTTTAAAGACAACCTTAAAATAATGAACCTATAATTTTCATCTTTGGTTGGTAGTTGATGGAGAGAGAGAGGAAGACTAAAGAAAAAGATGGATCAATTGCGTGGCAAATGATATAAAGAAGAAAGGAGTAAATGATGCCGTGATGTTTAAACAGGGAAGAAAAGAAGAAGAAAGCGCAACACACAGAATGTAAACAGCACACGTATAATGGAAAAAGTGCTGGAAGATCACCTTGTTGTACATTTTATATTTCGTTTGACAGTTAAAATCAGCCATGTTTATATGATGAGAGAGCCAGATGTCGAGAATCGGTAGAAACTTAATAACTCACCTGATGTAAGAATGTGACAAGGTTATAGGTACTCCTCTAATGCTGTTAGGGAGCTATTATACCAATTGTGTAAATGACAATTCCATTGGCAAGAAAACGATTTATTCTTCATGGTAGGAGATACGATGAATGTTGTTTAAAGACAAGTGGTGATGTTTTTTTATGTTTATACCTCACAGTAAAGTGCATATATTAGTTACTTATCCGTTCCAGTAACCATTATATTAACAAAACTCTTGTACGTTGTTTTTGTTTACAAAAATAGTTTATTAACTATAAATTATACCTCTCCACGTCTGCAATGCATTACTTGAGTGAACGAATTACGAGTATTCAAAATTTTCCGATTTTAACCTTCAGAGCTTTCAACATCTGTACAAACAGGAGTCATTTTGAATGACGTGACAGACAGCCAACAATTTTTAAGAAAACAGAGAGAGCTTGATAGTTCAACGTTTAATTTCCTTTTGTTTTTTGTTCATAATTCTCTGTCTTATTCTTTGTCGTATATATCGACACGTCTTCTACACATGCTCTTTATGTTCGGGATGTATTACCGTAAGATGAACCCCATACGGACCCATCAAATACCACCATTGTAAGACGACTACCGTCTCAATCGGCTAGCAACAGCGCATGTAGCTACAGACGGTTACAAATGACATGGGTAAAGTTCGACACGCCAATTACTTGTGAAATATTTGCACATAAATTAAATTTATCATTACCTACCGTTAAACAGGTGTCGGGAATTGAGAAAACCCGGTAGCTTTGTAATAAATGAATTGTTGAAGTGGCCATAAACTACAATAGGGCATAAAGTAAAACACGTGGAAAGTATAGTAGCAATATATCGAACATTGACACACCGTGGGGCTACTGACGGATTAGTTTATCCTGTGACGTAGCAACTGTAAAACGAGCAAAAAACCTAGATTTGTTTTAAAAATGTCAACTTATTTTGAGACTAACCGTCCCACTGAGAGCAGCGGTGGCCCAGTGGTGGCGGCTCCGACTTACGAACAGTAAGTCGTGGGTTCGAACCCAGACAGGCGCATTACTTTGTGTAATTTATTTCATCACCGCTGCTCTCAAAAACGGTGAAGGAAAACATCGTGAGGAAACCGGCATGTCCTAGAACCAAAAAATTCGACGTGTGACATCTACCAATCCGCACTGGGCCTGCGTGGTAGATTATAGCCCATTCCCTCTCATTAAGAGGAGGCCGTATTCCAGCAGTGGGAACATTATAGGCTGATGATGATGATGATGAACTGACCCACGCAACTTCGTCTGCGTCACGTAAAAGAGAAAAAGCCACCAAAGGAATAAATAATTTTTTTATGCTTCGCTGCTATTGGTAGCGTGATGTTATATAGCCGATAATTTTTCCTCGATAAATGGACTATCCAACACAAGAAGATTTTTTCAATTTCTCTCAAAAGTTCCTGAGATTACCGCGTTCAAACAAACAAACAAACTCTTCAGCTTTATAATATTAAGTATAGATTTGAATTGACGGCACTTTTTCAAGTTAAATTTCTAAATAAGCAACTTGTTTTACTATGTACGGTTAAAAAAACAATAACTGATTTATTTTTATTTCAACCGTACGATAGAAACTATGCCTGAAACAAAAATCATTGTTTTAGGGATATTCATTTGACAAAATGTTTGCATCAGGGAAAATGGCTGAGAAATGTGACATACTCGTATATATTTTTATTTCGTTTATAAACAAGAATATGGCATAAGTTTAGAGGTACTTTTTTGCACAAATAATAATGACTGTGTAACAATGTTTAAAATATGACAGTATTATAATTATATAATACAATGCTGGCTGAAATAAGATAGGGGAGAGTTCAGTAGACATATCTTGCGTAAGTGATATAAAATGAAATGACTTGGCATATCACCAGTTTTATATCGCCCTTGGTAACCGACGGTTAGTATGTATACCTATTATCTAACTATATCTTAGCTGCCACTGTGACGTAATTCGTTACCAACTGGGTAATAATACAATTCAAACGACTATGGTTCAAAAGTTCTGGTAATACTTAACTTATTTTTATTATGAAATTTTTTGAGAGTCACCTCCAGTACAGAATACTGTATCTGCATTAAAAAATACGCACAAGTTAATCTTCAAAGTAGGTAACACAATTTGTGTAATTATAATTACCTCATTTTATTTTCAACGTTTTTTTTTCATGTGAAAATTTCATTACTCATAATTATTATGAACTGTCTTGATAACATCATCAAAGTCTACAAGAAAAACTAACATTTGAAAACCGGATAACTAGTAATTTAAATGACTTCATTTCCACGTATGAGACGAGCTTCTGCTGTTCATATTTTAATTTAGTTTTCGCGAATGTTCACTAATATCAGTTCTAAATTTAGTTCATGGTGACAATTTATCATTTAGTTCTATGTGGGCCATGTCTTTATCGCGAATCTTAGATACGTCTTGTCATAGCTTCCGATATCATATACGATAAGTAGACTATAGCCTAGAATTTAACACACCGACTAAAACGAGTTCAACTAAAACTAACATCTTCTTGTTTGAGAAAATAGCACGACGCAAATTGGATACATTATTAATTGCATTACCAGTACACAACCAGTATTTTTATCACCACAAAACAAGCGTGGATTGGCGTATTTTATGCACAAAATATATTACCGTTTCATTTGTTTAAACTAGTTCATCGACGTCTGAATAATATCTTCATTTGCCAAATTTGCTCAACCGTGACATTAGAACCAGCTTGGCTGCAATAAATTTTCAACTCTTTAATGTTCCAGCAATCTTGGCGACTTTGACTCTTAGCCATAATTTTATGTTTTGACGTCCACCAGTTTATAGTCCAGTAAAATATTTAGAATTTCGCAAAACAAACATTCAGCTTTCTTGTTCTCAAACGTTTCTGAGAATACTAGTGAATTAGGGCAGGTATTGACGTATACAATATCCAATTACCTTTAAAGTAAACTTCAAAATTGAGGTGACCTACAAACCAATATTTTTCATCCAAGAACCCTGCCGTTTAAACATTTGAAGATGCTCTTCAACTACTTTGTCACTAAGGAATGTTTTTCCTGTCCCGTTTACAGTACAATAAAAGCCATAATCCATTAGATCATTTCTAGGTAACAGCAAATATAAACTGGCCAATATCTATCACAAATTGATGTTTGACGCAGAAGGCGAAAACAGAATACTGACCCATTTCTTTTGAGGGGAACGTTTCAATATGACGTCAATGTGATGTAACTGGATTATCTGGACGTTAACCTGTTCTAAAAGAGAGATATCGTTGCGTAATAAAAAATAATATATGAGGGTCAGAGTGATCAATGGTTATGGAATGACTATTAAAAGAGAATGAAAACGATACTGAATAATTTATTTTCAAAACATCTTTGACCATGTAACATTTCGAATGCTTAACCTAAATGCTATTTTCTATCGATCTAGTTAGATTCAATGTTGTTATTATTAATCAATAGTTAAGCACTGAAACCTCGTAGAAAATAAATAATGAACCGTATTTTTCTAATGTTTCGTGACCAATTTCTTCTTTGGCTTGTCTTTCAGCAGCATACAAAATCGGGGCGACCACATTACAATTGCTGTTGCGATAATGTAGTGCTATGCTAATTTGAGTTAAGTGTTATAGAAATAAGCTGTATTACTGTTTAGTTTTGAAATGTTTTACCTGAAAATACTTAGTATGTCTGTGGGTGAAATTAGCCCCAGACTTCAGACGACATAAATATCTATAGAAAGAGTACATAAGAGTAGTTTCGTCTGGGTTGATATTTCATTTGGCAAAATGTGCATTTGGCGTCTATTCAAACGTTGGTATTCTTGAATATTGAAGCCAAATAAACAACGTGTTTGTCCAAACTACTATATATCGACGTAAACAAAAATATGAGTAAATGACTCCAGTTTATTTGAGATGAGTGATTTTACGAGAAAAACTTCTGCAATTTCTAGTCGAGGAAAAAAAGAAATTACTTAACGACAATTATTTTATCCCTCTTGTTCTCTTTGATAAATTAAACAGATTTGTGAAAAATTCTAACGATTCATCCAAATATTTCAAAACATAAACACCACTATGTCAATTTTAATGTCAGCTGTATCAAGATTTAAGCACTGTTTTCTTTTCAGTATTTATGGGCGACAAAAACGAACCAGTCTATTCTTTCCAAGATTATCTTTTATGAGAAGGTAGCCTATTTCATTTCAGTCGCTCCATGTAAAATACTGGTATTCAGCTGGATCCGGTTAGACTGGAAGCCGACGCCAAAATAGTTGGGAAAAGGCTAGGCAGGTGATGAGCCTGCTTCACAGGAATCTATCGTAATCGACAATAAGCTGATTATTTGCCAGATAAAGTCGTCAGATAGAGGATTTTATTAGGCAATAGAGCTTGGTGTTAGCAATAGAACTTCGTAGTTTCTCATTCTAACTAGACAAATATTCTTTTTTTTTCTTTTATTATGTACCTAACCACTTTTCTATGATTAACCGCTACATTGATTATGAGAAGCTGATATAAATAGATAGGTTCCTAGGTCTACATTGACAATGAGTTGGTATTGATGGGTATTATGACAAGTGTCTCCTACGTTTCTATGGTATCTATTTTTATCACAACAATGGTTTTATAAATATACCTACCAAGTATTACATTTTTTTACAGCTGCATCGTTAACATCTTCCATATCCGTTGAATGTTCCACGTGGTAGTCCTTTTAAAGGCAATCTTGTAGTTTCAAGGTAGTCTAAAAATGTTAATGCTGGAATTGGCATATAGCTGCAATAAAAATAAATTAATGTCGGATGTGTCTTTTAGAATAACCTTTTTGTAATATCAGATTTAACTGATGTTGGTAAATGTTCCTTGGATAGGTCATACATAGTAACGTTGTATTGTCATTAAATTACAAAGTAATTGTGTATTGCGATTTAATATCTAGCTTTGTAGGTACCTATCTATGTGATACATCTAGTCTGTTTTAAAAATATTATTTTATCTGTGAAACTAGATAACCTCAAAACTAATTTTCTAATTAAGCCCACTTAATAAAAAAGTATTTTAATCGAATTATCATATTTAACCTGGTCTCTTTTGCAAATTAAGGCCATATACCACACCCATGCAAAGTGGTCTTAAATTCTCCAATTTGGCAACTGGTCTTTTGGGAACATTGGGTGGGGTAAACGCTCTAGTAACGTAGGAATATTTTGTGAGCACGCGAGCAGTCACGCACGATTTTGAGGTCAAGAATCTACGGGTCCTCGACTCATGCCCTTGAGTTTTTTTTTTCAAAGCAACGGTCGTCTCGCCCGGTTCGCGGTGTTGCCAATCGTAAATATGTTAATTCGCCATAGTAGAAATTCGTGATTTTGCGCTGTTCTGTATGTTTGGGCACGCAAAGAAGAATGTTAATACCAAAAGTTTAATTTGAGGTTATTTTTCGGGGAGGACTTTTTTCTGAATGATAGCACGATTTTTAATGAGCTAACATTGAGACTTAATTTTTGTGGTTTTAATCTGGCGGATTTATAATTTTTATGACCATAATAACGTTTTAATTATAAACATTGCATCCTGGATAAGCCACAAGGTTCACAACGATATCTTTTGCCGCTATAATGACGTTGACAGAGACACGCTATCGGTAAACTTTTTTTAATTTTTGGTGTTAGTTCCGATTCTGCCCACGCGCCAAACGATCCTTGTACAGCATTTTGTATGAGGTAAATAAGTAACGGAAAATATAAAATAGTTTTATTGCCACTGGGTTAGTAGCACAGTAGAGCATAACCAGCTTCTATAGGACTCATAGGCAATTGGCTATTAATTTAAAATGTATATTCCTAGTTTACATAATGAGACTGTTATGTCAAGTGTAAATAGAACAATCTATGGAATATTATTAAATTGGCTAAATGGGTGATTAAATTACAAGCCAATTCCTAAGCGAGAATTGGCAATGTTTAGGAACATAAATTAATGTAAGTTACCTACCTACGCGGATACATTTAGGTCAATAATGAACTCTGAAAAAGGTTTTGTCAAATCCGAGGTACCTTTTAAAACCATTAATTTTTACAACTAAGGATAAATATTAAACGATGCTTTCTTGTGAAAGCAAATATGTATTAACAAAATGAGAAACCTTTTTCAAAGATAAAAATTAGGTACCTCGGGTTTTCAAATGGTTTGTATTTACGGCAAAAACTTTTGGGTAGTGTATTTGTACCAAAGATCAAGCAAATAAATCAAACCTTTGATGACAATGATAAAAAAAAAATAAGTACAGAAAACAATTTCTAAACAAACTAAGATTTATAATACAAAGAAGAATGGCAGCATAGGCTTACGGTCTTTTATTTATTCATGTGCAGTTTACCTTTCGAGTTCGACGGCCGGTTACGCACCTGCGTTCCTTATGATCTTTTTATTTTATTACCATTGCCCTTTAAGATATAGACAGAGATACAATATAAAGTGAACTTCATCGTTACATTGGAATGTCATCGGTTCCTGTACCTACGGCCAGTGACACACCAATTTTATATTAGACGAGGCTTCGATTCTCTCTAGAGTTTTTTTAAATATTTTTCCTGTTGCCCCACCCGAAAAGTCTTACATCACTGTAAAATGATGTGCTCTCGTAGCCAAGAACTCATTTTCAACGTTGATTTGTGTAAAAACAGTTAAATCACTTTGAGCTTTGCTAAACAAATATTTAAATGCTGGAAATATTGCCACAAAAAAAAAACTCGTTTACATATTGTTTTACTTTTGGTTAATATCATTCCAGGTTTTTGATGGAGGTTCTAATTAAGTAAAACAAAAATGAAATAGTTAGTGAAGAACTATAACTTTAATATCATACTTCCCAAGTTCTTTACATTGCATTTGGCCTATCAACTATTACGCAAATGACACGTTTAACCAAAAATAAATAAATTGAAGGAATTTAGTAAAAAAACCGTAACCCTAGTCTAAATCTGGCGCCAAAAAATTGTGAAGGTTGGCTGATGTGTTTCATGACTAAAACTCTATTAACGAACTGAAACTAAAACATCACGTGATTAAAAAACGCAACTATGTACTTATTTCGCGCCAATTTTGGGCTGAAGTGGCTTTAATTTATCTTAACAAAATTAGGCTTTTACTTAAGAAATATAGTTTACCTATGCAAAACACTAACCAGCCATCCAGTTAAACCAACTCAATTAAAGCTTTTTTTTATTAAAGCCAGTAGGTACAGTCACGAGCACCAATATCTTTTCTAACCTTAAAAATATTTGTTCGAGAAATAACGATTGAAACTTAGAGATAGGATATGTTTCATAAAAATATGAGTTCCAGAATACTATGTTCGTAACAACATGACATTTTAATCAGAACAGTAGGATCAAAACTCTTTTAAAAGTTGTCAAGTGTTGACATATTGGTGTTCGTGACCTTTCAATTATTACTAGCCTTCCATTAAGTAGAACTCGCCCCAAATTCGGACGGGTGCAATGTAGATATAAAAACCTTATAAGATCTAAGTTTACATACAGTGACTTTGTTTTATACTATGTAAAGATTTTATAACAAAAAATCTAATATTGGGTTGTGCAATTTGCCACGGCTTATGCAATCTTTCAAATGGTTTCAACGGTTACAATTTATTTGTGAATACGTTTGAAGTGAAACTGATTCCTTAAAGTCAATAAGTGAAAATAAACGACATGAGTTACAGAAATAACCAAAAGTATAAAAACGTCGTACAAAAATAAACTTTTTTACAAAATTAAAGGAGGTAATTAGAAAACGACAGATTTACTTTAAACACGATGAAAGAAAAAATTAATTCAAATAAAGAATAATCTCAATGTCAACGATTCTACTTTTGCACACTTTGTTTATTAAAAAATAAAATGCTTTACACAAAAAAGGCGTTACGCGCGTATATTCCCATTTAGTTCTAAGAAGTACAGGTTCAACGACCCGCTAAGATCCTTGATCTCTGAATGAAACTCTTTTTATTTAATGCTTGAGTCTTGGAAGTTCTTTAGATTTAATTACATTTTTTTTACACCTGTGGAGATCATATAAACGTGACGCAATAAAACTGAACTTTATGATTTATGATCAATTACCAAAATAAAACTTCCTGTCTATAGTGTCAGCAAAGTAGGAGCCTCAAAAGAAAGTAGCACACCAAATGTTTATTCTGTATTATGTACTAACAGAAACATTATGAATACCAGACTCCATAAATAAGAACCTACACACAACGGACAACATCATTATAGTTATAATACGAATTAAAAAAACACAGAAGGTGCCTATCGTTTTCTAAGCTGGAGTGGGACTGGACCAGCCACGTCTGCCGCATGCCTGCATGTATGTGCTAAAATAGCCACTTTATGGAGCCCTGACACAGCCAGAAGGTGTCACGGCAGGTCGAACTGGACAAACCAACGACCAGCGGGTTACATTAACTCTAGACCGAAACAATTGGAAGTTATGGGGAGAAGCCTTTGCCGAGGAGTGGAATGATGCAGGCTTACAGTATCAACATCAGTATCGTTATTATCTGTGATCGGAATAGGTAGAGTAGTATTTAGGTTCATTGACCGCAAACATAATATTGATGTCAATATGGATATTCCACGGGATTCCGACTGATACTACGGGAGTTTATTATTATATTATTTGATTAAATAAGTGATTTATTGTTGAAGCGTATTGATTATTTTAATTAAGATTTTATTGTAAATACAAATTGTTCTATTTGATAATGTTTTGATTTTCTGAGGAACAAATAATTTGTATAGTACTTAATATGTTTTTGTACCAGTCTGTATGTTTAAACAGTTCAGAATAAAACTGTTTAAATGATTGTTGATTCTTGAATAAGAAATTATTACGTAAGAAATCATTTTTGTGGTTTTATCAATCAAGTTTATCTCTTTATGATACTATCCTTAATCCCGTCCTTCTTATATTTACCCGTCAGAAAGGAAGTGTAATCTTTTATTAGTCCCCAAGCTGAGAATAGTTTTTTTATGTTTTACTACCTACTTAAAAACCAAATCCCATAGGTCATAGGTTAGAATAATATTATTATTATTATATATTATATATATTATATTATTATTATTTAATATTATTATTCTAACCTATGGCAAGTACGGTCAAACAAGCTATTTGGTTTTCAGTTTAACCCACAAATTACATTGTAAAGTGTAAACCTAATAGCTTGTTCGACCGTACATAAAACAGCTCTACCTATTCCGATCCATGGCTATTATACACAAGTTATCTAATATACGATGAAACGGAGCGATGATGAAAAAGTCTAACAGCCATTTATCAGCCAGTAATCGACGGGTTAATACATTATGGTGAACTCAAGCCATCAACACGTTTCGTGTACCATCGCCATCTTTTATCTAACGTGCCAGCTACAGGGGTCAAATCGACCCACAGATTATCGAACTTAGATTAACTACGTATGACCTTTTTATCTTCTAAGAGAAAATGGTGTGAGAAAATACGTGTAAACTGACGCGATGTTAAATAACATTTTGTTATGTTAGATTGATGCCATTATTTTCTTGATTGAAATGACAAATATGCGTGTGGGAGACATGTTCCCTTGTACTAATTAGCCCCCTATAGCCTGAGTACGCTTGGCAAATTATATTATCACGTTTTGTCTGCGTGATGCTTTAATTAGACGCACTAACGGTCGTTTGTATAATGGACTCAGCGCCATGTTTTTATCTCAGTAACTTACTAATACCTCCATTGGTGCACAATTTTAGCATGGAAGATATTATATCAACTAAATTGCTTTAAGAACCTTTTTGGAGTTATTCAATTTGTGAATGTTAGTGGGAAATAAAAATGAATAACTACTTCTTTAATTATTCACAAAATCCGTGTACCTACTTCTTGCAAGTTGTGCCAAGCTAAGCTAGAATGCATTCTCGCTATTTGTTAGACGGTAAATTAAAAGAAAATCAGACACTTTTACGACACATTTCCATCGTTTACAACTGTCCGGTTGACAATAATGTAAACAACTTTACACTTTATGTCTTATTGGTTAACCACTTGATGATTTGTCTAGTATTTGTATGAGACCTCTCCTTGAACTTTGTTTTTTATTGTCCTTTGTCCAGCTTTTAATGATGTAATAAAATCTGTCGAACGTATAATAATTTAGAAAAAACATAAAAAAAACACAAATACGACCTTTGAGTGAAAGATGATAAGATAAAAGGTGATCTTTTTTGTTGATAAAAAAATAAACACCATTTAAACAACTTAATTTTCACGGAAATTATATAAAACAAAGTTTACTTTATCATCGTAATATTTTATCAAACATTTTTTTAGCAAACTGGATGGTATCACTGAAAATAATAAAAGTATTAGCTTATCTAAAGTATTGTAAGCTTTTAATACAACCGTATATTTCCGAGCACATAGCGCATTCGTGATTCTCATTCATTTTTATCGTAATCTCATCTCTCTAGGTTCTACTTTATCTGTAGTTAATCTTTTAAAAGGAAAACTACTAAAATGATGGATTTTTCCGGGTTTAGTAAGAACCCATTATTGAATGGGTTCTTACTAAGGTTTCGTATGTTTAATCAATTTGTTATCAGATCTATCAAGTTTCTTTCTTGACTTGCAAAGTTTTGTTGTATTAAATGATAATGGTAGTAAGATAAGAGTGACTAAGTGAAACTATCTCACGAAATAGTAAAATAAATTGAGAACATTTCATCAGACAGCATAGCGACCGGTAGCAAATAAATTGACATTGGTTGACATTAAACGTGTCCACGTATATTAACAAAAGACGAGGAAACAATGCAATAGCACCTGTGTCTATAAGAACTTTAATGACGTATTTGTTGAATACAAAAATATTGTTCAGAGATTCGAAACAGATGGATGGACCCTTAACAAAAGATTTCTTACGCGAAAACTCATAGAAAGAGTGATTCGCAATGGTGTTATTGTTTCTTTTGCAATAACAAGGTTTTATTTACCATAGTTTCCAGTGAAGGAAAACAATTTGTTGTGCCTGCAATAATATTTTGACTTTGAATTTGAATTTTTCACGTATCGTTACGATAGTAATCCTAATTTCCTTTACAATAGTACCTACTTGCCATAGACATGCGAAATATTTTGACTGTTTGTCTTTTTTCTGTAACTAATAAGTACTCTTCCTAAAGTTCCGGCTGTTAAATAAAAGGTAAACGTAAGAATTTAACAGTAACATACTGATTTTCAGATCAATACTGAATCACATGAAAAAGACACGATAAGTACAGAGATAATAACCACATGGTTAGTTCATCACGATGTAACCCATGCGATGGTATCGTGACTGACTAAATTCTGCTATTCATTATATTGTCACATACCTAACTGAGATAAATTGTCTCGGTTATCTCACCTACTTCAACCATTAACCATCTTATATGTTTATGGAAAATAACATAGAGGTCAAAAAAAAATCTGGTAGGAGATCAATACATTGCACGATCAATGTTGTTTTTATTGATTGGCAATTGATTAATAAGCAGAATTTTAGAATTTCTGAGGTATTATGAAAATCTTGGATTAGATAATAAATAAAAAATGTAGAACGATATGTTCGTCACAAAATTTTATGTAACTTAGCAAGAAGTTTCTAGGCTTAAGCGTCGCTATTCAATTGTTTTCTTTATTTTTCTGTTCTCTTTTCAAAAACTAACGTTCGATTTGACATTGGTCAATTACATTTGGCATTTTTAAAAAGATAAACTACGTTGACATTACGGCATCTTGTTAATACCAGTAATTGCTGCCAAACCAGTATCTGTTATCAATGTCACCCGTTCAGTTTCTAATCCGGCCTACTTTTTAACCGTGACAGACAATACAACTAATGTATTGTTTACTGTGAACATGCGAGCGGTGCCGCGGCAGCGGCCGGCGAAATTGGTCTCGAATTTTTTTTCATAGTGCCCCCAAGACGATGTTTAGGGATAAAAGCGTTATGATAAAAAACAGTAGGAGTTTAAATATATTTACATTAATGATATTATTAATTACAATTTTCGGAAACATGAGAGTTATGAACATCGCCGGTAGCACTACAAATAGTATGAATGAAAACTTTTGGATGAAAAATTTTAGGAAGAGTGATCATTCGGATTACAAATCATTAGCAGAACAATTTCGGGTAATGAGCAGCGGTGGCCCAGTGGTGGCAGCCCCGACTTACGAACAGTAAGTCGTGGGTTCAAACCCAGATAGGCGCATTACTTTGTGTCATTTATTTCATCAGCAATGCTCTCAAAACGGTGAAGGAAAGCATTGAGAGGAAACCGGCAAATGTCCTAGAATCAAAAATTCGAAGACATGTGACATCTACCAATCTGCACTGGGCCCGCGTGGTAGATTATAGCCCATTCCTTCTCATTGTAAGGAGGCCGTGTCCCAGCAGTGGGAACATTATAGGCTGATGATGATGATGATGATGATTATTTCGGATAAAGAACTTTAGGTGAGCCCTATATGGACCCGCGATTTTACCTTATAATTTGTTTACATCTTATCCTCAAGTTTTTTTCCCGTTAGATAATAGGAACATGATGGTATGTGTCGTTTCCGGTTCTCCTACATAAGGAAAAACCCGATCTTTTTGAAATTTTGTGGTTTGCGTGGGTCCATAACTGGCTCTAAGAGATTTTTTTGAAATCCCACGTTAAAAGGTGCACTTTAGTATGGATCGTTTTAATATGGGCCGTACGTTATTTATAATGTGGGCGTTATATATCCGCACCTTGTAAAATAAAAACTCGTTGATTAAAATTAAAAAAATACTAACACAAAGCAATCGATAGTGTTTATGGATAGAAGGCCGAACATCGGACAACCAGTCATTTCAAGAGATGCACTATGTATTACCTACTGACCTAGTACTAAACTTGGTAGTGAAGATCAGATAGGCGGTCACTCCATGTAATTTACTGATATTCCGCTGCATCCCCTTAAACTAGATGCCGACTCCAACATAGTTGGGAAAGTTGACGATGATGAGGAAAAAACAACAACAACATGAGTCTTCTTATTAGCATTTAATATATTCTAAGCCGTTGCTACAATTTCTCCAGCCGTCAAAGTCCGTATACATCAACCAACTTATGTGTGCAGGCGGGAAAACACAGAACTAAAATAAATGTACCAAATTTGACATATAGATGTGAATCTCTTGACAAGCAACGCTACCTTGAGCTGCACACTTAAAGTGGTCATATTATAACTTTCACTTTTCTCCACGTTTGTAATGTGACACCAAGTCAGCAAATGTCAATTAATTACTCTCGAGATAAGAGACAAACGGTTAATGTCAATGTCTTGATAAAAACAAACGACTGCATGTGATTAAACTTATCTCAGATGCTTGAACTGTCTCGGTATTTGATTAATTTATCTTAAATCCGTGTTTGTGAGACATCTTGCATGCAAAGTAACGTATGACTTATGAGTAAGGTTCTTATATCTGATAATAACTGATGCCCGCGTCTTCAATCCCGTACAAATTATACACTAAAACTATCCTCGAATCCTCTATCCATTGGCGAAAATAGCATGAAAATCGGTGCAGGAGTTTTTGAGTTTATCGCGAACAGACAGACAGTCAGACGCGGTGGAGGACTTTATTTTATAATACGTAATGATGTATGATATGGGCTATGGGAAGAAAGTAGGTGTCTGATGAGATGACGAATAATAGAGAGTATGGGAGAAGAAGACATGCCACCGCGCCGACCCTAGATAAATTGGTATAAAGGCAAGAGACAAATGATGATGTAAGTTAATAATGACACCACTCAGATCCAGCCTGTCCCCTCGCTGTCCTCTTCCAGCGACGCCCTAAGCCGAGGCCCGTACCCCGCAGGGGGCGCCCTTAGCGTGTAGTCGCTTAGTTTGTAAGTTTTATGCCCTGGCTGGAGGCCTTACACTCAAGGCACCCACAGGATAGTCCGGTTAAGCAGACGACAACTTTTCTAGGTTGAACTGCGAGATGGCATTCCGAAAAAAAAAATGATGTAAGTTAATGGTATAACATAAACCTTCAGGGGAAAACAGGCGTCATTATAAGTTATGTAATGGGTATCTCCCGTTTCAAATTTTGTTATTTAAGTCACTAAACCACAGACGTTATTTTCATTGATTTAATTTTGCCAACGTTAATTAATTCGTAATAACCAGTAATAGTCTAATCGTTGGTTTAGCAACTATGATAATTAAATAAACTATTTCCATTAAAATTCAAATTTTTATTGGCAGATTATGTTGTGAATTTATGTTATGTATTAATAAAAATATTCCAGTAGTTTCTGCTTACAATTTTATTAGTTTTTGGGCAATAATTCCATAGTGAATTCATCTTCGTAATATTTATGAATTAAATACCTTTTTAGATTCCTTCTGCGTCAGTCAGCGCATAGCGTGACGTTATTTTAATTGACCAGCTTATACACCATTATTTTCGACATAATTATTTCGACACAAAAACCTTTTTCTTTAGAAACATTAAATTATGTTGAAATGAAACAATCTTTGAGAGACTCGGCATTAAAACAATCAATTATTTCTAACGTTAGTATTAATATTAAAAACGTTGCCTATTAGTTTGTAACAATTAATTACATAAACTCTTACATCATTCGTATTCGCAATACTCTAATAACATACGAGTATTATCACTTGTTTTAATGGTTTAAGAGGTAAACAAATGAACAACCTGAAAGTATCTTATTACCCAATTAAAATACAGATTAAATATTTTAATATTTACAGACTTCAAACCAACTCATTTTATCCATGTCATACTGTCAAAGACAGAAAGCATATCTTATAGACTTTTTTTGAGTATTTATTTTGTATCACTTTTAAGGTGTTTTTGTTTTTAAAGCCAAACAAACACAATTTTCTTTGTTTTTCACTTACAACAACAACACAAAAAGGTGGTTTTCATCTTAAAGCATAGTTTAAGACGAAAACCACCTTTTCTTCATGCTATTTGCTAATGTTGCCAAAAAATGTTAAGCTGCTGTAAAATGCGCCCGAAAATCATGTTTTGTCAATAACAGAATGAAAGATTAGAGTTTTCCATTCACTATCTGATGTACTTTAAACTGTTTTGTCTTTATCATCATTTTATTTGCTGATGTTACCGAAAAATGTATTAAGCTGCTGTAAAATTCGTCTCTATGTCATACTATGACAGAGGAAAAAGCAAGGTTAGGTGTAGGGTACAGATCTTTCCATTCACTATCTGTTCTACCATAAACCTAGTCGATTTCTTCTTCATCTTAGTGACGGATGTTACTGAAAAAATTCATTAGCTGCCTGTAATCATGTATTGTTTTTCATCCGGTGAAATACTCGTACGAAGACAGTTTTTGCACCTGTCATTGTCCTACAACTGTCACACTGCAGTATGTTAAAGTTAGAGACAAGAATATAATATCTAAACTAAACCACTTTTATTTTTATAAACCGTTTTCATCCCTCTGCTGGGCAAAGGCTTCTCCCATATCTTTCCAGCCACTCTTCGTTACGCCACCTCGATCCAGCCATCGTAGTGTGCGTCCAGGTCAACTTGCCACGTCTTTCTGAGTCGGCCTCGGCGACGACCATCCTCACTCAGCACCCTCCATTGAGTGGAGACTTTTGCCCAATCGTCTTTAGGCAATAATAATTACTACGTTGCTCGTATGGAGAAATTGTTTAGTTTTATAGTCCGTTAATACCATATCTTTCAATATGACCAAACCACTTTTATGGTGTAGGTTTAATTCTGGCTTAGTAACAGTCATCGGATACCATTATTTGTGTTCTACTAATGCTTGTTTTGTGTTCAGGAGTAACAATAGGTTATTTGTAATTACTCTTAAAGTGAACACACCGTTGAGTGAATAATAATATGATTTATATACTCATAAACTACGTGAATTGCTTTTTTATAAAGAAACATATTACCTTGAACACATAAATACCTAGGAGAAATAATTATTTTATAACAAAAAGAAAGTTGACTGAGAAATGGTCTGTAAGATTTTTAACGTTCTGAACAACAATATTGAATCTTACATACAAATGATGATCATAAAAACTGAATGAGAATTTTATTTTCTCATCGGAAGTTGATCGACTCATATTGTGTTTCAAACGAAGCTCGCATCAAAGATTCCACGATTATTTCTCAAGTAATCGATCTTCCAAATGAACAGGAATCCCACGCCTTCCTCTTATTTAATTTCCGTTGTTTTTAAAACGAACTATAAACACCAAGGTAATAGTAAAAGTATACGTTTAGTTTCAGTTGAAATATACACGCGTAAGGCACACAATCCATTACGGTTTATATAAAATCTGTAAATGTGTGAGTTGCTTAGACCACCTACGTATATGTCACAGAATAAATAAAATATAAAATTGAATAAACAGGATTCATAATGCACTCTTGATGCCTACGCGAGCGTATAAAGCAGGGTTCGAAATAAAAATTATCAAAGAAATATTGGTCTACCCCCGTATAACATAACCCCAGTTTAAAGTACGTCTTCTCAACTCAGCCTATCCCAGCCCACTGCTGGACATAGACCAACTAAACCAAAAATGAAGAATAAAAAAAATACAGTGTCTCCAAGTCTCCATCCCACCTTTTTAGAGAAGTCGTTCCACCAAGGTAGGGTGCGTTTCATTATATCAGATACGCCTACTACTGTAAACAAAATGGGAATTTACAAATTATTCATAATATAATCGATAACATTATAATATCACAGATTATTATTTATGCTGGGTTTCCAAATAACGGAATTCCCAGCCATTTCAAGATATGAATCTAATTTCTCATGATTTACCTTTATTGTTTTATACTTTAGTGGCTGATAACGCCTTATCGACCTAACAAATGCGATTTACTATTAAACTATGTTTGCGATAGCAATAATTATCAAGTACCTACCCCTTTATATCCGTTTCGTCGGGGTCAGATCGACCTAGATGTGAGACAATGCTTTGCGAATTGGTTTAACGCAATTGTGAATACCTGAATACCTTGTTACCTTTGTGTCGGTTGCAAAAGTCGATCAGTTAGATTGACAACAAGTACCAATTACGTGACTGCGCCTACCAGAATAATCGTTATGTCACTTGGATACTTGTACTGAATGTTATTGAGTTTATGACAGTTAAAAGTAACAGTCGAATTAAGTAATCAAGTTTACTTGATACTTTGAGATTAGCAAATCTGTTTCCATATATTTGTTTTCATACTACACGACTAATTAATTCCCATAAACATGTATAACAGCCAAATTAATATACATAAGTACAATTTACGAGATATATTAATTAATTTGTGTGGACACGTACGCTGCGAGCCGTCTGAACATTACTCTATGGCCGCATATAGGCATCACGTGTCGGGTTATATCACACTTGAGACGCGTGCGGCTGTGTACACTCAACCACACCCACTTGTACTAAGAACAACTACTACTGCTTTGAAATACATTCGTGAGCAAAGTTAAATTGTGAGCTTATGAATGAAGTTGACTTTACCAAAGCGAGTCGGTTTGATTGCTTCACAGTGTGCCGTGTCAGTTGGGTTTCAGTAATTAACTCGTATCTTAACGGTGTAGGCAAATGTATTATATGACTCCAACGTCTGGGATTACTGAGTGATTAAGTTTTTATTGCAATGCAACGTAAGTGTAGGTCGGACCTTTGGCCCCTTGGCAACAGACTCGTCAGATCAAGTATAAATCTTACGTCTATCGGAAAAGGGGTTATTTTACCTTATATTTGTTAGGAATAGCAGACCACCAGTTTTATTTTTTACTAGATTGACACACTTGTTTCTTTTTATATCAATTCTGATTATAAAACAAAAATCGTATCTATGAGTATTACAATTGTATACTTTGCCCTGCACCTTATTGAATCAATAGCGAAATAACAACGTTTCAGTTTTCTATAGGCACGTGTACTTTAAAACAGTACTAACAAACCTTCGATTATTCGAGTAGGTTTATATAAGCTGCAAGGAAATGAGAAAATGCCTGAGAAATAAATCTACAGATCTCATGTATGTACTAATGTATGTATGGTTTTATAGCAAGCGTAGGTTATGCCCATAAAAATGGGTACCTACCTACTGAAATAAAAATGAAATTTTCAATGGTATTTTAAACTGACCATTCATAACTAGGTACGATTGTCGTAAAGGTTTCTATATATATGTATCTCTATAGTCCACAGATTTACCACGTCGTTGTTAAAACTATAAAAACCCTCTTTACTGTTTTTATACTCGTGTTATGCTGTAAACTATGTTGAAGTTCAAGGCTATTATTAATTGCTCTAAGGTGGGGTAATCATAGCATAATCCAACCAATAACACTTGCATGATGCAATAAATTACTCGATTTCTTTACTGTACTTCTAATTCCCTCCACCGGCATTATTGTGTGTTTGACCAGATTTAGGAACGTGCACGAAACAAAAAAAACTGTAAGGATCGTAGGAGTTGACATGTTTTTTTTTCCATAGAAAAAGATCTACTATGCACGGTCGCCAGCGCATCAAATAACCACAAACTGTCAAATTTCTCAAAATTATTTTCAACCACAAAATGTTGATGGTTAAGTACAAAATCGAATGAGAAAACTTGACAGTTTATGGTAACTAGATGCACTGGCGACTGTACCTAAATATTTCCCATTCTTCATAAATGTTATAATTTGTTTCATAATGTCATAATGCCTTCTGGTGAAGACCCTAAACCCAAAAGGAAAAAAAAAACTGGCCATAATCAAACGTACTACAAAGTATCAGATTAAGGTCATAGATCAAGCGAAACGCACCTACTTACTACCAGATTATATAAGTAGGTACCTATCTAACAGTACCGTTACGTTTTACACAGGAAAATGTAGATACATAAAATAATAAACAGCCAATATAACTCGGGTTTTCCCCACGAGTACCCACTTTTTGACCAAGGGAATTTTATTTACCATATGCTTTTGCCCACGCGTTCAAAACATCTTGATTTTATCTCCCAAGTACTGCTGAATCTAAGAATAGTTAACCCTATTTCTAGTTGTGGGATTTCTAAGTATGCGAGGGCAAAAATATATATGCTCAACTAATAATAAACCATGAAAAAACCATTTTCTATGTAGGTATACAGAGTGGAGAAGACAATACGACAATAAATGAAAACACGCGTAATACTAGTTCATAGGAATAATTCTACACAATTAAAAAAACCCAAAACCGAAATTTAAAAAAAAAAAAAAGACAAAATCTAACTCTAAGGATACTCTTTACGACTCATAATGGCCTGGTTTAAGGTCTAATTTGCAGCAAATCAAATTTAGCGAAAGTTTTAAAATAGCTAGTTGGCAAGGGGTCGTTAACCTGTTAGTGCTTCCTTAAAATCAGATACATCATGTAGCAAATGTTGAAGGTGAAAAATAATTTCCTGTGACTAAACTACTTGATATTTTCAAACGAATTTTTTTTGTTTGTTAGGAACGTCTTGAGGTATGCGTAGTTTAATTTAATGTCGTATTGTCATCACCACCCTGTATAGGAAACTCAAACGGCAGATGTTCCGTGTTGTGATGAACAGGGCATTGATTCGTGTCAATGACCTTAGATAATATCTTTCCCATAGACATATTATTAAGTTCTAAGAAACGGGAAATACTTCAGTGAAAAGACGCTTATGGCCTTCAAAGAAAGTACCTTGAGAAAATTGCAATGGAAAATGTTTTATCCGTGACATCAACGTATATAATATGACGTGTATGTAAATCAGTGAAGGGGTACACTAGTCGTGACTCATACGTTTTTTCCAGGTGAATACAGATGATTTCACAATACATAAACACAATAATACACTAGATATGGAACACAAAAGTAAATGTGTATTAAGTACTAAGAATTGTTTCCTTACGTCGGTAACGCATATCTCGTGAACATAATATTATATTCGTAATTGTTGCTGTTTTTTCATAGCACGTGTGCGTGTGATTTCAAGTTAAAATACAACATAATACGAAATGATTACCTAGTAACTACTTGCCTTCGTGGAATCAGGCAAACTATAATATACTGCGGAAAATTTTCAGGTTTTCAGCCTTATGTGTATAACCATCAAAGTATTTAGTACACATTTCCATATACAAGAGTTGACTAATACTCATAAATCTTCTTAGAGAAAACTTCCCAATTAAAACGTGGTTTATATTATGAACGAAAACACGGCGGATGAATCAGTAAGTTTGTTTTTGTATGTTGAATTTTCTTACAGAAAATAACCATTGTATTCTGGGTATCTTTCTCATTCTATCAATAAAATTCTCGGTTTCCAAAATATGTTTTGAGAAACGATCTAGAAATGATGAGAATTTCTGGATCGTTTCTCAAAATATATTTTCTAATCGAACTAAAGCCTGTTTTATCCCTTCCTTTACTTTTCCGCACAACTCTGTCGTTTGCTATAGCCATTATCATATTCATTCTTCTGCCTTTACCCCAATATGTTTAGCTTCTTCATCCATACTTCTCTATCGCTCGCCATCTCATCACAAATCTCCGTTCTTCCGAATTATTTCGTTGGGAGCACAATTTGATTTAGTACGTCTGAACCTATCCTATGATCCTAAGTCTGCCTTTTGTATATTCTTCTTCAGAGTTGATTTCATAACATCTTCCTTAACATCTGACGCAAACATCTACTAAACATCATAGGAAACCCGTTCTTTACCTTGATTTAAACGCAAATTATTCATCCATCGACAGACTACCTAGAAATCCTTCGATTTATGCCTGTTTATATTGCCCGTAAACATTGATTCGCGATTTAGATATCAAAATAAATGAAAAAAATATGGAAAAAATTGTAATAAAACGAGCAAATAACCACGCTTTTAAAATGATCCCAAACCACAACAGACTGAAAAGGAAGTTTTGAAACAACATGGTAGAGAGGTCATAACAGATGGTCCCGATTCACAACAAAGCCTTGTCCTCAATTCTGTTTCGTTACTATACTAGAATACATTCTTTAAACATCACTGTTGTAAACCTAGAACATACCATCTGGCTGCAGGCCGCTGCTGTGAAAGCATTAGGTAGGTAAGTGTGGCGTAGCTCCAAGTAGGTAAGTTCAATAGTTTAAAGTATGCTGAAAGTTCATTAAACCTTAATGCAATTGCACCTTTGTATATAAACATCCCTGCATTGTCCATGTTGTAATCATTGTCTGGCTCCTTATCTATGAAGATAGTGCTATTACAAATACTCGTAATTACGGGGAATAGTGTATAAATAGAAGAGATAATAGATATTGAGTAGATATTACTGGAAATAGTAGATAAGTACCTATTTCAAAATGTTTTTAAGGACGCTTGATGGCACTGCATTTTATCTTAGAACAGGAAAAGTGTTTGAAGGATCATTTGTTCAGATAAGATTTGGATTTTCTATTAATTAATTGAATATGAAATTATCATTTATCACGCGGCTGTAAAAGTTTTACTGCATATCAAGTTATCTCATTGTACTTGTGCCACACTTATGACCAGTGATAAACTGCTTATTGTATAATTTCTGATTCACAAAATAATCTAGAGAGATTCTCGATGATTCAGAGTAGTCTTATGTATGAATTTGTTGATAACAACTGCGTGCATTTGCCTTCGTTTCTATAATCTTTGTTTTGTCATAAGACTCCTTATCCCAAGGCTCAATATCCTTTGATAATTTAAAGGCTTTGCATTTTCAGACAAATGATGAATCAACGCGTTTAAAATGACTTAAGGTGACTTTTATGAGTCACAAAAAGCTACTTTTTTACCAAATAGATGTTTACAAACATTTCGGCATAATAACAATTACGACATATTTTTTTCCTTGTTTGTAAAAAAAAAACCCAGTTCTTTGAAACAATTCAAAACAAACCTCCGTGTTTTTTTTTATCAAATCGCGATAAAGTTGCTGAGATATTATCGGTGAAATTAATTACAACAACAATAACATTGCAATCAGTTCCGCAACAACGATTTAGGACTTCATGTGATGCGGTGATCACCCATCCTACAAGTACGACGCAAAAAGTTTTTAATATATAATGTCGGTAAAGTCCATGACTGAATTTCAGTATTACAGCGCGAAATTCACTGAAACTACACAGGAAAACGAATGTTAGCTACATTATTATTATCAATTATTTAATTGGTGGGTCACTAGAATTTACACACATCATTAATTGAATTTGTTTAAATATTGAAGGTCAAATTGGTTGCTAAGTTCTATTTATTGTTACCAACAACATATAATGTTATATTCTAAAATGACGTTTTTCATGGACGTTGTTGATATGAAGAGACTCATATTATAGCATTCATTGAAATAGTATTGCAGTAATAGCAAATAAAGGCCTTCTGCTGTTAAATAGAGAGCAGAGCTTAATTCAAGGGTAGTGCGCTGTATTTGAACTAATAACGAAGCTTGCTTGGTGGAGCCAAACGTTCGATACAATATTCAATATGTTCAATTACATTTTAAAGCAAAGGCCTAAATAATAAACACTCAGCCCCGCAATTACAGCAAACTGAACAAGTTGTGGTACAGAATTACAGAAAACTTGTCAACAATGTGAACAAAACATGTCTGGAATATGTTCGAAACATATGGTAGATGTTCGACACAGAACACATTTTTACAAGACTTATTCTCACCTTACAAATGGGTGTAATCGCGGGGTACCTAACCAATAATTCCGCAAACTATCAGTTTCCAAGTAAAATGTTCGCGCCTAATTACATGCATATAAGTTAGTACTATCGAGTAGGCGACAGTGAGGTTTCGCCTTGGCACAGTTAGGCTAGCTATTTCACAGCTGTGCCTTCCCGCTCTATGTACTACTTATAAATATAATGATGGGTTTAGAATTGCTAATAAGCAAGAACTGATGCTAGTCCCGAGGTTTTTAGGCACAGAATCATCGAACACGGTAATTAAGATAGATGCAGGGTTAAGTATTTCTATTAAATATTTCGTAGTAGTCGGTTAAAAACAGGTAAATTGCATTAGTTTCAGCACATTCTGCTCAGTAACCGCCTACAGAGAAGAAACGTGTTTGGCTATTGCATTTTGCCAAGATGACAATCTGTTACATTCAAATTAACAATTAATACTTCGACTAGGAAGTAAACGCGTCTATTATAAGTTCATATTTTTGGCGATCAGGAAATACTGTCCAAGAATTGTTTGGCTCTTACCAAACAATGTTACTGGTTCTAAAATTAGTCAACATAAGCCTTTAACAGTTCAAGAACGGTCTTAAAATATTTCTAAATGTCACCAACATTCATTAGGTGTGTTTAGAGGTTGATCAGACTGTATATTTAAGTTTTTATCAGACAAAGACTAGCTATTAAGCCATGAGATTTGTTCGTGATCAATTCGACGTGCTTTAGCATTGTCTTTTTTTGTTTTTTTGTTTGATTTATTTATTAAATATTGAATCATGTGAATTTCAGAAAGATTAATACCCACAGTGTATTTAAAAATAATTTTAAAATATAAATTGACGCACTTTTTCAAAAGTGTTTTTTTTCCTCTAGTGTAAAACAAAACAATTCATTGTTGAATTGTTTTGTTCTCAAATTATTTCCGCAAACAAAAACAGTATGAGGCTATAAAATTACATGCCGAAACGGTTGGTGTGGGAGCGCCTCAACAAGGCCTTTCATAACAGCCGGGCATGACTAAGTCGCGTGATTGCAGAACCGTCTGGTCTGGCCCCAATACTTCGCTGAACTTGACATCCATCAGGTTTAATTTGGCCCTTAGGTAGGTAAATGCCGCATGAAAATAACACAATCATTAGTAAAGTACCAACTTCCAACGTTTCGACATGAATTCCGACCAAAGTTCCAATGTATCAACAGTTGTATCCGACTCTAACAATAAATTGAGGTATGTTTTTCACGTGTTTCATCTCCATCTGTCGAACAAGTGATCTCTTGACCCTTTAATCTAGATTTTTAGACAAAAGCTATAAGGATGATACTTCCAGATGTGATGTGGGCGTTTTAACTGAAATAGCTCCTGAATTGGGTTTGCTGTGACGTGAGACCTACATTTTGAAGTATGTTTTGGGTAAAGTAAGCTATCGCGATTATGATAATATTTATGAGTGTTTAATGGCGTTATTTATAATCTGGTATTACTTTGTGTACCATAACTGTGTTATGTGATCATTACATTTTGAATTTTGAATTGCAGACTTATTATAAAAATCCATAAAATCTGCCTCGTGATTCGTAAGGCTTATTGTGTGTAGAACGTCAGTTCTGATGGTTCTGAGGTTTTAAAAATGCTATAAAAACCAGTACGTGTGGGAATTTAACGTCAAAACTGTATGGCATATAAAGTTCGTTATGACGTCATCGAGACAGGTCTATAGAATAACAAACCGTATAAATTATTCTTTATTCACAACTTGTATAACTATCTAGTTTAACAGTTGTCACTTCGAAGGAAAAAGGAACCGACAATGAAGTCAGAAGATTGATAGATCGTTACATAGAAGTAAATCTAGTACACTATCTCATGGTGACATAAAACCTTCAGATCAGACACCTAGCAAACTGATACTTGCTCTGATAACCAATGATAACAGATCTATCCATGTAAAAATAATACTTGTAAACAGCTTCATAAGGACCAATTTTGCTTGACACTAGTGTTAGTGTGAGTTGAGAAGTCTCAACTTAAATTATTCTGAGAATTTTAAATTTCTGAGTTTAGAATCATTAGAATTTAGGCTTTACAGGCTCATGTCCTGCAGTAAGAAAACTTTTGATAAGTTACCTTTCTGAATACTAGTGGGTACTGTCGAAGAATTCATTATGTCTCGTAACCCCATAGATGTACCATATGAATACCTACCATATGGATGTTTATCGAATGACTTAATATTTCGCAATTTATGCCAACCACTTATCTTGATAGGCAAACGTAATCTAGTTTACAATCTGATGAAGAGTGATCGGTTGAAATCATTTCGTCTATAAAAAGATGCTCTCGTAAGTAGGTATATACTTCTACGCATTGGTATTGGATGGAACTCTAACAGCATTTATTATAGAAACACTGGTGCCCCAATTTACACCCCCCTCAAATTTGAAAAATCAATACATGGTGGGTGTAGAGGGAGATAGAGAAAATGAAAGGGAGAAGAGAACTGTTGCAGGTACTTGAAACAAGTATTGCCAGACAGGACTTGATATTCGAGTGCCAACAAATAAGTAGCCTTTACAAATTCAAAGAAATAAGCACTATAAGGTTCAAATACTCTTTTTACTAAGAATATAAAGTTTTCAAGAATAAACGCTCTTAAAGCAACCTCTTTAAAAGGGAAAGACACAAGTAAAGAACAGACAGAATTGTCAGAACAAGTCACGCGCTGATTACATAGAACAAAAAGCATTAATTGCAACGTGACATCGTTGAGAACAACTGTAATTTGACTCTCTGACTGCGCATTAAAAATAATATAAAAATAATGAAACAAATAATTGTAAAACTCAGCTATAAAAATTGTAAGTTTAAGTTGGTGTTGAGCTCAATTGAAAGTTGAAATTACTTTCAATAACGATAAATATGTAAAAAAAACAATAAATGAACCCCAGTGATCATTAAAAGTGCTGACAAAAAAAACACTCGATATTAAGCACTCTTCAGAAGTAATAAAAGCTGATTCACGAAGATAAAAACTTTTCTACAGAGCTCGATTTTGATTATTTAATGCACGTTAAACCGAAGTCACCACATAATTAGCGTCTCGGTGTGGGTTTTGTGGGGAAAACAGGGTTTTCTCGAAACTCGCTATATGAAAAGTATGGTGCAAAACCCCTGAATCAACCCTGCAATGCGTCACCGAAATGACTAAAAACCAAGCAGAATTTGATACTCTTTACTGAAAAATCAGCGTATATTTTTAGTAGACCAACTCATTACCCCATGTGGTTAACTGGGTCGTCTGAGGTGAATCACTCTGTATGGCTAAAAGATCTTGTTTACATAGCTGAATTACTTCAAAATAATTTGCGGTAGTTAGATACAAGGTGTGAAGGATCTTCGTTCTAATTGTTCGAAAAGTTGCATCGATCTTTGAAATCAAAGCGTTTCATGTTTCTTTTTTCTATTTTGGATGAGTATGACATTACAACAACTTATCCGTATTCGAAGGGTTAGGCAGATGATGTGATCCCACATTTTTCCAGTTATGTTTTAATCCCATATCATAGGGGGCGTGCCTTGTCATCAACTGTGTACAAAACCATAATACTTTCGGCTGCGGCCGAGAATCGCGGCGATATTATCGTCCTCGCCACGTTTTTATATACACTCGCTTTAGGGCCATCTCCACGAGCACAGAATTTCGTATAATTTCGTATAGAAATACGTTGAATCGCCGCGATTCGTTCGCTCATGGTAGTTTAAATTTACTTAGGGGCCACCCTAAGTAAATCTTTTCTGAGGCGAATTAACCACTGCTTGTCTCTGCATCACCCAAAGGTTGACTGGTAGAGAATGCCTATGGCATTAAGTCCGCCTCTGTACTAAGTGCTTGAAGTGTTAAATAAATAAATAAATAATAATTAACTTTGCATGTCATAAAAATAAAACTTTTACCATTTTTCGGTCAGATCTTATCTAAATCGCTGTGAAACTACGGCTTTGAGGCCTACTTTAGCCAGCTCTCTCTAAAAGTCTTTAAATATTCTTTTAACAGATGTTTCTTGAACAAATTCAGTGACCTCATTTCTTGAGAACATCTTCACTGTTGCAGGCGGAAGCTTAGTACAATGAGACAAAGGAGATTTTGCATTTTGAACCTAAAAGCTATGGCATTACGGCTGGAAGTTAATTTTCGGTTTAAACAAAGTACAGGAAAAGTCGAAGCAAACTTTGGTCACGAAACACGACATCAGTGCCTGATAGCCATTTGAGGTTAAGATACTTAGTTTACATTAATAGTTAATTAGTACGTGTTTCTGGATTTAGGGTTCTATTGCACAATAATAATATGCTGAAATAAGTTGACAATTGTTTTTTTTTTTGTGAGAAATACAACGAAAATTAATATTGCGCAAGATTCGTGACTAAACTATGTAGTTTCCTTTGTACACTTACATAACCTCAATTGCTGGAGATTGCGGCAACTGTTGCGAAACTTAAATGTACTTGCATAAAAAGAGTTTAAAAAAAAAACGATAGAAAGTAAATCGCTCCATCAAAAGCTAAGTGGAAGAATCGATACAAAAACTAGTTTTCTAATTGACTTTGATATTTTATTTTGACCGTTGCCATAGACAATTTCAATCTGTCAATCACACTGGCTGGTTCCTCATGTTAAACTCGACACTATTGATTGATTGAGATTGAAGTATCATCAAACTTTCTTCTGTTGAGTCCTGGGTCAACAGCCCATATGATTGATAGTGGCATGGACATATTTTACGGGGTCTACGTGCATGGCAACATGTTAGAGGTAGGGAAAACGTTTCAGGATAAATATATTACATACATTGTACACGTTTACTTGCACATTTTAATAAAATTAAATATTCTTGTTTTGTGTAGTGTACCTGCATTTACCCTAGGTAGGTAGACTGGTAAAAAATGCCCAAGGTATTAAGTCCGTCTTTGTACAGTTTTTAGTTGTGGATGAAGTTTTAAAACATAAATAAGCAAAAATAATATTTTGGGTTAGGTATGGGTTTAATTTAATAATCGATTGTTACTGAATTATGTTTCTGTCTACCAAAACAAGAGTTCTACAGCAACCAAAAGAACAGTTTCGTGATTACGATTTGTAATAAAAGAATCTTATTAACACTTACACTTTTAACCTCAGAGGTGAATGATAAGAATCTCGGAGTAACTGGATATAAGCAGTTCGCTCTTTGTAAGAAAGATAAATGAGCAACATTTTATTTTAATATCTATTTAAGTTTTCAGGAAGTCACGTTTAAGCTGACTGATAAAGTGATATTTTTATACACGTTCAAGTTCTAACAGGGTTACATAAAGTACAGTATTCTTTTTTCTGATGAAGTCATGTTTTTTTTACTGTATTTAGCTTAGCCACTAATAAAATTTAAAAAAAACATTTATTCAATTTATTAATCCCCGAAACCCTTTAGACAGACGTATACATAATAAAAATAGTACGCCTACATTTCACAAGTTATGTTGTAGTAAAAGTTGTGTATTTTTCAAATATCCTAAATTTTTGTATTCAGGTTTGTTTTGAATGTTGTAGTTAGTTTTTCCTATGCCGTTGGTATTTTCCGCCAAACAACTAGCATTATTGTGTTAATTTTCCCCAAAATAATTAAATTTTATTCTACAGTAAATGCTCATTTAGCCGTATTTCTTCATTGAGGATGTAGAAAATGTTAGTTCGTTTAATAAGTTCGAACCAACATTTTTCACATCCTCAATTAAGAACAACAAGAAAAAAAAAAACACATTGAGTCGTTTTTTTTTGTATTTTTTTGGTAATACGATACAACTGAAGAATACGGTCCGGTATTATTCAAGTAATATTCTGTTCATATCTCTGAAAAATCCCGAAGAGTGATCGATGTGAACGTGTATGAATCGATATCGTGTAAATATCAAATCATTCATCTATCTAAATATCTCCTTGAACTTTTAATCTGCCCTGACCCGACTTTCAACTCACACATGTCATAGTCTTTCAACTCACACAAGTCTGTTTGTAAAGTTTAAGTATATCAACTAATAGGTCCTCTATTATAATTAAATGTATGGCATTTTCAAAGGTCTGAATTCAACCTTTTAAAATATGGTTGCCAGTAGCCTATTTGGAAATGAACTACTTTGTAGATTAGTAGCCTAGATCTGTTGCTGTACCTCTGTATATGTGTTGTACTAGCTGGCCCACGCAACTTCGTCTGTGTCACATAAGAGAGAAAAAGCTCACAAAGGGAATAAAATTTGACCCCGATTTTGTAACATTTTTGCTTTCATTGCTGCTCCGCTCCTATTAGTCATAGCGTGATGTTATATCGCCTAAAGCCTTCCTCGATAAATGGACTATCCAAGACAAAAATATTTTTTCAATTTAAACCAGTACTTCTTGAGATTAGCGCATTCAAAGTTAGTACAGATATCAAAAAACGATTGGGAACGAATCGTACGCCTGTAATCCCCAAAAGGTGAAACAGAGGTGTACCTAAACTTCGCCAGTTATGTTTTAAGTTCACGCAATAGGGGCGAGCCTATTGCCATCAATCGGGCACAAGTTCAGACTCAGATTGGTATTTACTTCTTAGTATTATCGTTTATCAGTAAATACATACCTGGTGAGCTTGGAAGCTGACCCCAAAAAAATCAATAAACGGTAAAAGGTACGATGATGAATCGCCCAACATGAGTCAATGTTTTGAGTTCAGAGTCGTATTTATGCAATCAACACAATCAGGCTTATGTGGGTTCTGTATACCCTGAATAAGTAAGTACCTTAACCTACTTTAAACAACTCACTTTCGCTTCATTTGACACACAGTACTTTCATTATTTAAAACTCTGACAACCAGTACGTATACATCTAATCTGTCAACTGAAAAACACCTTTGTCTACGAGAGTTATAGTCGGTTTTTAAATGTCTTGACGATCGTGGCAAGTTTATAATTCGCTTTCTCGCGAGCGTCAGTGGAAGCATAAATAATATGTTTCTAGACTATTGCGGATTGAATGTTACAGTGACATTCAACTTTTGACCTCGACCTTTGGCTAGCAACAGTATCACATTACACATTTTATGACAAACAAATTACCGAACTTCAATTGAAGTTGTCACGCAAAAATGACATTAGTTCTCGTGCAGTTATGTGACAAGGGTTGTCAACGTTTTGGTATGTTTAGGGTTTCATAAATAACATAGCAAGGTGAAAGCTTGCATGTTACTGTATGTTTTGCGATGGTTATGAAAATGTTTTCTATTACGGTCACCTTTGATCGGCACGTGTTGTAACGTCACAACCAGTGCGACTAATTAAACGTTAAATGATTGATTGCAATTTGCCTTTTCTTCACGCGTTCAAGTTTATAGTCTACACGTAATACTTACTGAGCTTTGTTAGTAAACCATCCATCTCTGTTGCTTATCAAACTGTTTGACTTTAAAGCCTTATATTTATTTAAAGTAACTTCTGCCCACGACTTCGTTTGGACTCAGATACTTATTTGTTAATATATCTAGTTACGTATCGGTAACAAACATACAAACTTTCACCGTTATTATATTAGTGTGACTACAGTAGGATGAGCTAAATGATTCCATTAAACAAAACGAACGAAGGACTTACAAGAAATTCTATTGAAATACGCGATTATTCACCCAAGTTCTTAGACCATAACATTATGCAATGATACTATGTAATAGATTGATAGGAATCGTTAGTAAACAGAACCACCGGTAGTGTTAGTGAATCAGAGCCAAACGTTTACGACGATACAATTTATTAGTCATAGATACATCTAACTTGCATATTATTATACTGGGTAATGCAAATTTTACGACTAAGAACAAGTAGGTCTCTTCCTGTGGGTTTTTGTGAGGCACAGTTTTAAACAGGAAGGTTTAACATCGTCCCTTATAAAATAATGTTAAGGGTTAGTGCTAATAGTATTATGGATCTTTGCCTAGTAAGACGGTCTTACTAGAAACTCAATGAACGGTCATCTCAACGTTCACTTGTTTCGTAGCGATAGTTAACACGATATAATATACCGATTATTTCAATGATGTTTCCTTTTTTTCATAGCCCCACTTTAGTAATAAAATTTCCTCTAGACATGTCTATTAATTTTCGATTCACAATGTTCCACACGTATATCTGCACAATATGAAGGGAGTAACTGTGGTGATGCAATTGTACCAGGAAAACATAAGTCTATGAGAGATAAGCTTCTGACTACCACTCGTCTAGGTACTTGACTTCTATGGCAGGCGTCAGTCGCGTGAGTCTGTATGGTCATCTCACGTGAGCGACTGTAGTACACAATAGTAGTTCTAATGAAAATACCTTGTTTAGTCATAGATTTGTTAATAAATTCATGACTAAACGGTTTTCATGAATAATGTTATACTACTGCTTTTTACACCTCTCAAATCATCTGCAATGATTGAAGCAATTTTTCAACGTTGTGCTAATGTTTGATTACCGTGAAAACCTATTTATTGTGGCGTGTCACGATGCCTAGTTTGTGTATTTTCCTCGTTAACGCCATATTGAATAGTATTGATGAGGATGAATAAAAATATGTATTAGGTGTGGTTTTATCCTCGTGCCTAATTAGCATTGCAATCATCTCTTCTGTATCATCATCATTTGCCTAGCCTTTTCGCAACTATTTTAGGATCGCCTTCCAGTCTAATCAGATGGAGCCGAATACCAATATTTTATATGAAGCGACTGCCTATCTGACCAGTAATGACTGTCAAAGATCTATAAATATCAGCTGGTACCAACGGCTGTAAAGTACCGTTCATTATAATTCAGTTTAGACATCTTAGGCCCTACGTGGACGCCCACGGCTAGTGGTAATTCCCATTGCAGAATATGAGTGCCTTTCTATTAATCAATAGCAACTACATATTATGTATACCTTTCTTTGTAAAACCCTTATAAATAGATCGCGGTAGATTGCCTGCAAGAAGTGCACATAATGCTTATGGTACTTGAAATAGCGTGCATATCAGCTGGTAGGATTTACTAGCAATAGAAGGTTTTACTTATAGGTATCACCGCAATATGCTACAAAGGCACGGCAAGTGCAATGCAGTAACAACCCAAATGCGGACTAGATACAAAATATGCACGTTTTATCTGAGAGACAAAGAAGCCAATTTTCATCATCACTGTCACTACTGACTACATATTACAAAATAAAGACCTTTAAAACTACGAAAAGGATTTTGATACGGGTTTTTTTAATAGATAGAATGATTCAAGAGGAAGGTTTTAGTATATAATTTTACGCGGGCGAAGCCGCGGGCATCGGCTAGTACACAATAAAGTTCAAATTTGCAGTCTCATCTGAGCAACAATCAAAGTCAACTTTCAAAATGTGGGTTTGAATTCGAAGGTTTGTAATGAGTTGGTTCTGAAATAACGACATATCAATGTTTTTGTTCGATTAACCTAACCCTGTTATGCTTTATTTATTTACGACCTTCTTAGTGCGTATTATAGGTATTGGTGTTGATGTATCTCTAAACAATGAAACATAGTACTGAATCACAGCAGTAAACAGGGAAAGGAACATCATTTTAAATGACATAGTTGTTTACATTTCTAATATTACCTATGATGCGCAAGTCGCCTTGCTTGCGTTTAGGTGCATTTTCCTTTAATTACGGATTTTCCTTTTCCAAGAATTGACGCACATCGAAACTTTGATAGGTACCTATTTTATGCTAACCTAACATATACAAAACCTTTTATTATCGATAATTTTTCAAAACCAAAATCGTTTTTTACGTGCAAATACATGGATTTTTTATGAAATACGAGTATTGTAATTTTCAGGCTGTTTTTTTAAGAGATGAGCAAGATAAACTTTCAGAAATAAATGAATATGAGTTAGTCTGATATCTTATTAATAGAAAGACTTAGTCAAGTCTGACTGCTGGATGATTCAACGGTGTCTTCGGTACAGTCTGAAGTTGATTTATATGCACAAGACTATACCGGTCATTGCATCGCCATATTGTAGGTTTAATTCAAGGTTATGAGAAACTTTTTTATTGCCAACTAATAACGTTTTTGTGGCGAGTTTTGATGTCATTAGGATGTAATTAAGTTTGTAAAGACCTGAAGAAGTTTGATTAGGTTCCAAACCGGTGGTATTTGAGTAAAGATCTTAATAAAATTGTAAGAATGGTTCAAAATCTTTTAGACTTTTACAAGAGATATTATCCTCAATTGTTGTCAGAAATGTATGTATTTTTCCAATTACTTTCTTAAACAAACTTCACTGTTAATAATTTCGCTACCAAAATACTCAAACCACTTACACTCGCCAGCCCCAAGTCGATGACAAAGATCCATGAGTAAGAAACGATTCTATTTAAAGCAAAAAGGGGCTCACATTCCCCGCCGTGGATCCAGGCTCACTTGCTTTTATTGTGTTTCTCCTTTAAACACAAACCTAAATAGAAGAACTGGACTTTTGAAATGGATATTGCATCTTCAACGTTCTCACAATGTTTTTTACATCCACACTTTACGCTTGGTTTGTTATGGTGGCTGCATGGATTGCCGTAATACCATTTTGGAATTCTACCAACAAAAAATATTGGGGATTAGTCCTTTATGTGCTTGAACAAATTTTAAAATGGTTTGGTATGATTTATTGTAAGAATGAACTATCGATTTGACCTTAGCCACTTTTGAAAGAAACCCTGAACTTTGGTAATATTACTATACATAGAAGTGCTAATAGTTTTTTTTTTAAAGATCAAACACAGAATTTAATGTCAGGAATGAAATCCAGTCTCGTCATAGGCGTAAGACTTGCCATATAGATAATCACGATAAATCATAGCATTGCTACATTACCTAAGATCGGGGACAATTCCAAGATATTTTTAAACCGATCAACAAACGCAATACACTGGTTCCTGGGGCTGGCTTTCTCTATAACTGGATCGTACTTCCGCAGAACATGACCATAATAACTTTGGTCTTTACCAGTGAAAGTTGGTCTCGAATGTATTGCTCAACTATAGTTACCGAACCGGACGGAATTATCACAGCTTACTGTTATTGATTTCATCTGACAAACTTTTCATTAATATTAACATTAGTGTGAATAACAGATGTTCTTGTCACGGAAGTTCTTCAAGGGATGCCAAACGGCTTTCTCGGATTAAGTCTATGAAAAAGTATGTGTTTGCCAAAGGGCTTACTACATGTAAGACAGCTGAGCCTTTTGCCATTCATTACTGGTCTTTTTAGTTTTAAGGCTATATTTTTACTTTTTTTCATATCAGTTCACATTCAACAGTCGTCACGATCACTAGATCAAAATAAGCAGTTAGTTTCGCATGATTAAAGATTAGTCTAGTATATTCGTTCCTTTCTAAGCGCAACTGATTTCACTGTTTCGTAAAAGTATGACCCAGTACATGCTAAGTATTCTTCACGGTTTTTTAGAAATCTCAGCTTTCGCAGTAACAGTATTCTCTTATTATTTTTGCCTCATTTAGTTGCAAAGGCAACATATTGAGTCCGCAAAAATACAGTGCTAGCAGCCAGTTTGAATGCATGTCTACATACGGTTTTGTTACATACATTTTCAATTAGATAAAGATCGATCGTCCTACTGATTTAAGTACTGTTGAAATAGAAGGTACTACCAAATCACTGACGGTCGATGAAATTTTAACCTTATTACTTAGAGCATTAAGGGTAAAAAGTGGCAGACTGTCTGTGAACTCGATCCTCGATCTCGTCCTACGTGCTAAATGCCAATCGAGTCGCTGCAATGCAATAAAAATACCTATTTCTTTGTCTATAATAAGACTGCCATGACAAAACAGCGTGAAAAAATAACTGTGATTTATTCAAGCCAAAACATAACAGTTGACAATGTTTCGAAATATACGTCACATTTTAATGTTTGTGTTGTATCAGTCTGATGGTCAATCATAAAAATGTCACATTCCCGGTTATGAGTGATCGCAATATGTTCTATCTCTTCACGATAGGTCATATATTACAAAGTTCGTCAGCATTGACGCAATGTTTAGAAAAGATTTCTGTACAAAGTTGTGCTGTACGTGGTTTTACGGTGTTTTTTGATTAATGTTATACAAACGTGCCGTAAAAAATCACGTGTGGTGCCTATACATTACTTATACCAGTTTCTTTCAGTCACATTCGTTCGTCGTGATCTTCGAATCATTGTGTATTAAATTTTATGGAGCACAAAGTCACGTGTATTAAATAGTTGATTCTTTTAACAATTGCCATTGTTTGGTAGAATTGCTGTGGATAGTTCCTCAATACATTCTATGATATTGCATTTACACATCGTAGGTAGATGTAATAATAGTGACAAGGTATAGAGCTACGAGTCTTGAAAAAAAAATGAAGAAAGGATATTGAAAGGAGCATTTGCTAACAAAGTCACCTTGCAGCGGATACGTCGTATGTTGGTTAAAACACGTGGAAGTAGAGAGAGATGCGCAGCCGCAATTATTGGTTGAATAGTTCCAATCCTTCTTGAATGGATTCCCCAAGCGAAATATCTCTTTAACTGAAACATAAAAAGTAACTTAAGTTATTTATAAAACAAAAACACTATTTACAACCTTTATATCAAAAGCAGAAAAGAATTAAAAATGCGTCTACTTGTCAACAAAAAAAGACATAAAAAGACATTAACTTTTGTAAAATAAATATTTACTAATTCTAGCAAATATGTTAGTGATAATATTCCACCAGCCCGTATGGAAGTACATAAATCGATCGATATCAAAGTCCTTACAGACTTCCCTTCCCCCTTACGCTGACAAGGTCTTCCGTCGTGTTATTTTAGAGGACATCCATATTTTATTCATTTATTGGCGTACTGGCATCGCTTGTCGACCTTTTGTTTATATTACTTGAAGAACAGAAGTTGCAGGCCAATGTAATTTGGGTAAAGATATCGTTAAACCATATTATTTTAAGTACTTTGAACTTTGGTTTCGTTGCTTCCTTCTAGTTATCATCAATAAATACTTCTTTTTCTGCTGTCCATTGTCGTAGTTTCACGAGCCACAGGTTGTATGAGACTGATAGCCATGCTTACTGCTGTCACCACTGTGTTGACCAGTACTCGAACGTTGGCCTCCCCACCGTCCGTTACACATTCTGCAGTTGACCTGGCAAATTGAACTCTGTAACCAAGCCATTAAAAGAAAACTGCTAATCCAAATTTCGAACGCACCAACAACAGGTTGCCGTGCGAAATATAAGAACCAAGTGCAATGAAAAGTGCAATTAGGTGCAAAAGTGCAGTTACGCCGTATAAGCGTTCTTGGTACAATATCGATCAAGCCGTATAAGGAACAAGGTCACACGTGTCACGGCGAAAATGATGGGTTTGCATGTTTGGAGGCAACGGAGTTGATTGCGAGGACAGTGGCGTATTTAGGGAGTAATTGGTGTTGTTTAGGAGGTTCTTTACTGTTGATAGTAGGACAACTGTAATTTAAACTTTGGAGAGATTTGCATTGGATTTCGGATCTGCCATTTAGAAATTGTATTGGATTTGACAAAAAAATCCTCCAACTGTTGATTTGGGCATTTTTTACTGACTGTTGACGAATATTTGTTTTAAGATGCCGTCAAAGGACTTTGTCATTCTAAGAAACTACTACTATCTTCTTTTATATCTCAATTTTGGGAAAACTGATAAACCGTGGCCACGTAAAAAATAATACTTTTGTCGCTAACCAGAATGTGAAAGGCATGCATTATATTAAATTGATAACTGCACATACCAGGAAATGCTTTGAAAATAATAATTAAACTGATTATATTTTTAGATCTATGTGTCAAGACTATGACTTCCTGGCAATCTGTATCAAATAAAAAATTATATTGTTCAACTATTAATATTAGTTCTTGCATAAAATAATTGATAGTGATTGCATTATGAAATGTTGTTCTTTGTCTGCAAGAGGGCAGGACATACATACTGAAGTCTTACCTCTGGTAATCTATTTACCTATTATCCAGGAACTGATTGTGTTAAAGGCGCCAGATACATTATTACGTCAGTTTTAGGGTTTCGTCACAAAGGCTTACTAAACAGAATCCTTAGAAAATCCTAGCCTACTAACGTCATACTGGTCCTATAAATACTTCATTCAAACCAACTAGTAATTAGAGCAAGACTTTTCAATTTGTCCGCGGCGGAAATTTTCAAGCAAAATTCTCCTGCACTTTTGCCTAGACAAACAGCTGGTGTTTAGTTTTTGCGCATACGTACAGTGAGCTTTCCAAAATAAATACATATTTTTTGTCGATATCGCAGAAATCTACAGCTAAATGATCTGAAATCCTTGATTTAAACGGCAATGATTTTGAAATCCTAGATATAATTTTGCGCAGAAATATTCATAAAAGGCATATAAACATGTTTCAATCAAACTCAAATACATAACATAATGAAGACAATAAGACCACAAATACCTCCCAGGAGGACACCCGAAACGCTATAGGAAAATACCAGTCGGGAGTGCATTAACCCGGCGAGTGCGATGCACTTGTTACACCTGATCCCATCGTTAGGTCTACTTGTGGAACATTAAACCTTCGTATACTATGTACAGTAACGACAGCTGGGAGACATAAAAAGGGTTAACGACCGAAAAGGTTGCTCTCGTTTTTTATTTGTGAGAGAACATTTTGCTTTTATAGAAAAAGGAAGCTCAGAATTTGATTCGGAGAAGATAATTTAGACTGTTGTTAAGGACTTCCTTAGCTACGTTTTTTAGGTTTTTGTTACGGGGATTTCGAATATAAATTGCTGCTTTAAATTAACATATTCTAAAACGAACACAACTTTTTCGCTCGAGGCTCACGATGCGAAGGGTCCGCATCGTGAGCCTCGTTTAGGTTAAAAAAACTGATTATCCCATAGCATATCTGTCTATTTTTATCCTTCAAACCGGGGGAAAACAGCATGAATTTGCGTAAAACGTTATTTCAACACATATTTTACCTACAAACACACAGTTTTTGCATGCAATAGGAACATCCACCTCCTGACATCCTTTTGCAACCCATTATTAAAACCTACAACCAAGGAAAGTATAGTTATAAACATAACATAGTTTCTAGTAAGTGAATTATTCATTTATGCATGTCAAGATAAATGCACCTGAGAGGCCTAAGAAAGGATGGTTATATAAATAGATATCTGTATTTAAGCAACAATTAATTGTTCTCATGTTATGGTTTCATGGTTAGTTGATACCATTGATCTGATATAGCAACAAACAGACCGACAGATGAATTCAATCGAAGAAATTACACAACGTATATTATCTCCATGTTTCCTTTTCGCAGAATTAATGTTCGGTAAAACATCTTTTCGATTTCCAACTACAAGGCGTCTGAAGGAAGAATTGACACGCGTTTCTTTAGTTCCGACACGGTGTATTTCTGTGTCATTTATAATATCTTCAATCTTGACACTGTATTTCGAGTTTCACAAGAGTATACCGTTACCAGAAACGTTGATTCCTGATTCAACCTTGGTTGGTAATGGTGTCGGTATATAGTATAAACTTTATGTGTTATAATAAATATCTTCTAATAATACAAGGAAAATATTTTATTAAGGATAATTGCGTCATGTCGACCCGACATTCGTTTTAATTGACCGCAATGGGAATTTCTGCGTAGTCAAAGAGTAAATGCGTTCTTAGGATGTATCCTTTAATGTTTATCTAAGAATGTTGCTTTTGCCACTTTGAACTTTGTTAGGTATGTATTGGTTATTTAATATATTTGTTTGAATTAACGCCGAAAACTACTTGACAGACTTTGACGCGATATTTGCCTTCAATTAACACATGCCTTGCGGTTGCTGGCCGGTATTTTATATTAGACATTTATCATCGTAATTTGTCACTCAGCTAGCAATTAATTTTTAGCATAGGTCTAAGTATTAATCTAACGCCGACTAGTAAACTAATGTCTATTTATTTAGCAGCTTCTGCTCAAGGCAAGGCTAGTCCAGGTAGTTACTATTCAAGGTAGGCTTTTGACATTCAAACTTAATGGCTCCTGTATTTAGAGGTTCATTATAACCACATATTAAGCACACCATTCCCTGTACCTTTTTTCAAGTAACATGTTAGGCAGTATTTCATTTCTTCTTCAGGAAATTTAATATATCAATTTAGGAATCAAGTCTGGGAAATTGGCCAAAACGCGCAGCGAACAACTAAAAGAAGACCTCAGGTGGTGTGAAAATAGTGGCAATACTTACGTCTCTTATGCTATTTAACAATTTATTTGGAAGATGTTCCGCAGTGAATTCACTGGTGCATGATCCTATAGTATGTTCACCCTTAACGGTTTTTTAATGAAAGCATTAACACCGTTACAAACCTTGTTTATGAAGTAATGGATATGTAAAATGCACAGCCATTAGTAACTGAATAGCTTAGCCTAGCCCTGCAGTTTATCCACGTAAATAGCGAACGAGGAAACTAAGTACATTTATAGGTAGTGCATTTTGTACCTATTCTAGTAATATTTACCTGAAGCTTTGGACATGTGCCTACAATATTATTTGTATCATCATGATCTTAGAACAATCTATGGACTGGAAACGAATCTGTCATAGTCCCTGGCTTGGTGAACGGACTTATGATTTTATGGTTTAACACCGTTACTTTGATCTATTGGATTGGGCTTAAAATACATCTTTCTCTTGACTGTTGAACTTCAAATTCTTGACAAGAAGTCTCTTCACAAGTTATCGTGTTTGAATAAAGTATGTACCTACCTCCCATAACTTAGTATCAAACCGAAAGTAACTGTTTTATATAGCGAGTGAAGTAGTTTTCCTGGTAGGTAGGTATTACGGAATATAGCAAAGATATCAAGAGAAACTTCGTTTTCCTTTAACGGGTTTTCGTCAAAAAAACCCACAGCGATCGTATCGGGCGTCCTACATTTTAGTTTCATAAAAATTGTTTTGTGTTTTATTTATCCGTTTGGGTTTTGAAACAGAGAGAACTCACTGTATGTATTTGCCTCTGGACGTTATGAATTACGCAGGCATGATTTAGTACTTACCTAGCTTACTGGCACACTTAAGTAAGTAGGTAGTACTTTAAGATTTCATGACACTGCACTGTATGTAAAAACATTTACTGTAAGTTAAATTGTTTTCTGTGAACCAAGGGTAAAAATGACTAAGACCAATTTGTAGTAGGTATTCAATTAATTAAATTTAATACTTAATTCGGGGTTTAACATTTTGTAAAAAGGTCGAGAGCCATTGCAAAGTATTATATTACAGTGTTTAATATAAGGTTATCAAACACAAAACAATGAGAAACCAGTTTAGGTAACATTTTAAAAGTCGATTCGATACCGAATCGTATCGATTCGTTATTTGGTATCGATCGGCTCGGTATTCGGTAAGTGTTAAGGATGAGGCACCGTTCAATTGGCGAAGTGGTACGCGCACCCGTTAGCCGGTACGATGTACTTACGATGGTTTCAAGCTGGTTCTAAGCTGTTTGGTGTTCAGGCTTGCATTTATCTTTCTACTCAACTGCCAATGCTAATTTCCATTGTGTTTGTAACGTTTTTTTTTAAATTAGAGCATATTTAAAACTTGAAATACTCGTTCAAAAGATTCAAATTCGTTGTGTCAAGATACTTAGGAATAGGAATAGGATTAATTTATTAATTTATTTATTTATTCGAAGTCGAATGTTTTGTTGTACATGCGTTACCTGCCTCTTTACCAAAGAGTATTTCAACTGTACTAAAACTACTCACTAAACAATGGTCGAGCAGTCATGCAAGCTTAATGGAATACAAATGGCTTGTTCTGTCATTCGCCTGTAACATAAATAATAAGACAAAGAAATGCCATAATATTTACAAAAAGGTATTCTGTTTATCGCATACTTCAGAGACATATGGCATGGGCTGCCTGCAAAAATCGTTTACATAATAACTCGTGTCTTTTACAAACAATTGAACAACGATTGTCAAACACGTCTTATATTTCTAAAGCAGCCTGTAAAGTTGTTGACGTGCCACCACTGCATGCCGGGGCTGCGGGACTGTTCGAAAGAGACACCGTGGAAAGGCGAGGAAGGAACATGGAACATGGGTTGTAGTCAGTAAAAGTTTGACAATCCCCCCGCTCCCAGAGCGGGAGAAGTCATTTGCTGATTTCCCATCCGAAAAAAAAGACATGGCATCACTAGAAAAATGTCCTAAAATTTTCGGAAACATTTGATATTCTCGTCATTGACTCACTTTCTCAAATAGTTATTTCTTGTACCCGTCTGAACGATCCACACAAGCTTCGATCACCTCGCGACTGGTTCCATTTACTGGTGACATAACGCTATTCGATCTGCATTCTAGAACCAGATTACTTTTTTTTAAGAACAAGTTATTAACGTTATTAGGAACTCGTGTGGTTTTGAGTCACGTTCTCGAGGCGTGCATTTTGTTTTTGTGGCGGTTGCTAGGCTGCCATTTCTGTAAAGTGGTTAGTTTTTTTTCTGTTACCTGGTATACTATTATTACTTACGGGTAATACTGTGAAGGTTACCTGTTCTTAATGATGTGAAGGTACTTTGGTATATCGTTGGGTTCTTTTACAAAATTATATACGGGTCTAAGTTTAATGTGACATAAAGTATGATGCTTAATTTCCATGGTTTTTGTTGTTGTGGTCAACTAGCCGTAACTGTTATTATATTCCCCTAATCACTATATGACATTAATATTACCGAAAACTTATTGTGTTTCTTAGCTACATTCTTGTAGCGTCTAGCGAGACCAAACAATGGCATTAATTCACTAACTATTTTTATATTGTTATGTTTTAACTAAGTTAACTATAACATAATTTTCTAAGCTAGTGCCAACACTAACCACGATATTTATAAGTAATAGGTTACTTTTATGTAGGTAAATTTATATTCACAGGAGAAAATCTGTGAATAAATTGCTGTAAAAAAAACATTACAAAAGCTAAAAAAACACGGGATTAATTCGTACTAACTGTTAACTGATCACATTCGATGTCTTCCTTCTTAATTACCAATCTATGACGTCAGAGTTCCAAGAAAGATCTGTTAGATCACCATTGAGCAATCACCTGCAAAAAGGCCTTTTTGCATACTATTACCACGTAATAATTACGATCATTACTCACAAATAATGTTAATTGAATATGAAGCTTGTGAATCCAGTTTTAAAGTTTCTTTTCCTTTGTTACAGATGCCCCGAATGATGCGAATTACATGATATGTGGCGTCGTGATCGCGATGGCCCTCGTTGGGCTTATTATAGTGCTGTTGGCACTCACAATAAAGTAAGTAGCAATTCTGCATTTTCTATACTCTTAATGTGGTAGAGTTTAAAGGATATTACCGACAGGATATGAAAGTACATATCAACTTACTGAAAGTTTTCAGACTACAAAGAGTACGATTATAGTTCTGGTGTAAACGAGCAAAGTCCACAATATAGGTAACTATAAATGTTTGAAGTAGGTAATAACGGATTATCACTTTCAAAACATAATTATACTTTCCTTATACGGATATTACATAGGAAAAGTTAATAATAGGGTAGTATAGACGTACCTATAGTAAAGTATAATCTTTAAAAACGTTTATATTACAGAGAAAGTGAGTTTCTTTTCTGAAATTAACGATGTTAAAGAGGAATACGAGTAGAAGAAGTGAGGAGGCACGTAATTTACTGTAACAAGATCAGTGTAAGCAATTTCCGGTAACATGCTCGAATATAATATGTATGATATACTTCGATCTCCATATCAACGAATATAAAAAAGTCATAAAAAAGAGCATTCTCAAAGCACTCACGTTTACGATAACTTCGCAGTCGTTAAATTAAAGATATAACGTATGAAAAATTATTTATTTCTTCAGCAACGGTTCCTGTTGATTGATTTGTGCTGTAAATCAAAGCGTATTGACTATAAAATCAATATGGTAGCTAAATTGCGCGTTATTATTGAATAAGAAATAATAATATTTCTCCAATGAGATCTCTATGCCTGCATTATAAATAGATAAAAAAGATTGTTGAACTTGGCCGATATTTTTACCGCTTGATATTATTTGAGAAAGACGGTTCTAGATTTTTGTCTCGCCATTTTATTTAGAAACATGGCAGACAAATGCGTGGGTAAGTGAAGTTTCAATAAAGCCTGTTTGCGTTAAAATATGTGTTTCAGTAGTTTATGGGAGTCTCTTCAGTTAGGGCTGACGTCAGTATAATAATCTTCTTAAGTTATTGCATATCTGAAGAAACATTTGACAAGATAGATCACCTGAATATAGTCACTTATATCCGAAATCAGAGAACATCAATTGTCTAAGTCATTCACAAATCCGTTCTTAGATATATTGATTGACTTACCTAGCTTATTTTATTTTGATATAAGGTGAGTCAACGACTTATAAACTGAAAAAAAAAAACATTAACCAGCCCCCTCGAGCGAACTTTGTAAGTAATGAGTTCACTACAATGGTTAATGGGGTTAAGTTTGAACCCGTGACCCCTCGATTTGAAGTCAATGCCTTAGACGGCTATTAAAGGTATCTATACAAAGAGTTCGTTTTAGAAAATAACAAAAAAACTACATTTTAACGGCAAAACTGAGGTTAATAGCTCCTTGTAGCTTGTAGTACGGAAGCAAAGATAATAGATGTAAAACACAAAAGGCCAGATTATGTTATTAACACCTTCGTACTTAATATTGACCGCATTTTAGACTTGATCGTAATCTCTTCTTTATTGTCAAACGAGGGCACAACCGTGGGTGATAATGACTATAAAAGAATTTTCTAAATTGATAAATATGTCCCAGCAAAGGAAGAGGACCACACACGAACAAAATCATACAAACAAAAAATTACTGCTCGCAACAGTAAAAGTGGGCGTGTCCAACACGATGCAAATAATTTATAATACGACCATATGGCCGCTATTTTCGCCACAAGGGAAGTGTCCCAGATGTAACATCCTGCATGAATAATCAAACTTTTTCTTGATCTCATAGCTTTGCTAAAAGTAAGGATGGCCAGTCTTGTCGTGAATATCGTTGAAGAGATTTTAATGAGATCCATTCAAATCTTCATGGCCATTTAAGTAAGACATAGATCCAATGATTATACAATTACTGAATGTAGGTGAAGTAATCAATCAATTCTTTTACTTCATTTATTTTCTAGAATACGCAACTTAAGCAGAGGTTATGCATACCGAAGCATCTTTAAAAACACTTGCCATAACTCGATCAGGTGATGTAACACCCATTATATCTTCTGCATACGAAATTATGCAGACACGTGTGATTGTGTATAGGAAGTACGCAATATTTTATATACGCAGACGTGCATATAGGTTTGCAATTTCTACGTTTCACTGCATCTTTGGCAAATTGACAGGGTTTTGCAATTCTCTGGATTCCCAGTCAGTAGTGTAATTTCGTTGACGTTAAACGATTACACTGTAATTCTAGAAGTATTTACTCCAATAATGATGACATTTATACTCATTTATTTTATGAAGTACTTTACGAGTATTCTATCAGAATACCAGCGCTGTGACGTTTTTTTTAATGTTACAGCACCATGCTGAGATAGGAGCCTTTTGGCCTCGTACAGGACGAGTTTCATTCTTTTAATTTTTAAATAAATGTTTGTTTTTTTTTTTCTGTGTAATTTTTATAAGTACTTTTAATTTTGATGTGTTTGTCCTGTGTGGGCTAATAAATGCTTTTTCTTTCTTTCTTTCTTTCTTTCTTTTTGTAAATTTAAGAAAATAAATGCATCCGGCATGTAAACATCGGTTGGCTCTTTAGTTAATTTCAATATTTTGAGGGTCAGGTTTTCAAATTACAGGAAATATAATAATTGGCGTTAATTTCTTGTGTTTGTAGACCCATAAACCAGTTAATGGTCAGCCAATGCCCTATAACGAACTACTAAAGGCTATGGACATGAAAACCACGTGACAAGGATCCATTTATTTAGGTTGTAGTTCTTTATCGATAGTGACGTCACATTTCTTACTATTCGAATCAAATGCCATGAAATATAATCATTAACTTTTATGCCCATATTGAAATGTTTCTGTAAAACGTTACACAATACTGCGATGACGTGATTGACGTATGAATTATAATACAAACGGCTTGCAGCGTTCACAATTCAAGACTAATCATATCGTCAAGGCAATAGAATGGCAGAACATCTGTACTGGGTTACTTCAAGGATTTTGCGAAATGAACCTCGTTTTATTCGACTACTTGCATCTACTTTTATCATGACTTTGTTTGTGTGAATCATCCTGTGCTGCATTTAGACTGTCTATAAATCTTTCGCTTTGTGTACAAAATCTGCTTTTAGCTAGTTAAATAATTAATGGCAGGTCGGTTGGTTTGCTTTAAATCCTTTAAATAATTAAAGTTTTTTTTTGTTAATACATTAGATACAATAATAAATAAGAAGGTGGTAGTTTTCTAACAAAATTTTAATCGAATACACCTAATATTATGTAAACCAAAACTGCAAGAAACAATCAAAATTGTTTTCCTGTTTTCCTACCCAATAAATAATATAATTAAAGTTACATAAGTCTCAAACTAGATTTTTGTTAAAAACCTAAACCACCAAGTCACGATAATTATCTTGCTCACATAAATTCATGTTTCAAGAAGTAAATGAAATGTTTTCCTCAAAGAAAAAAAATAAATAAAAAAAACTGTTATGTCATAATTTCTTACATCAAGACATATTATCATTTTCCTCGTAGGAAAATCGTAGGTTTTACCAGCAAACTTTATGATCAATTGCCTCGATAATTTATGTAAGACAAGTTTGGCAGCTTTGCCGTGTTGAGCTTAGAATTAATATCATTTACTGTCCATAAATCTGATTGTCCAGTGAGTAATACAATAGACAGAATGTCTGTGGGTATCGAGATCCGGGTCTAATTTTCATTGTGCTAAACTTCCGATCTATGTTTGGTTTTGTGATTTGCCGCCATTTTGACACTTTATAGCCCTTGTTTCACAATCTTTTTGTCATTACACTCGTAATTTTTTTGTCAAACAGTGGTCAAACTAAATGTTGTCATAGGTCCAGGGACGTAAGGTACATGACCATTGGATAACAAAAATTGTTGCATAGCTAATTGCTTTATGCATCTCAAACGTTGAATGTACTCGTATGTATTACTGAGAGAAGAAAAACGACAAGTGCAGATGTATTTATAATGCTTACCTGGAACGCAATTTTGTTGTAACGCTGACTTAATGATTAGTGTCTGTTTTTACTGGAAACCATTTTCTATTCATACATATTAAAGATTAACTTTGTCTGATATTAAGATTACATTTATAAAGATAATTTTTGAACGCACTTTTCCTTCCTAAAATTGTGAGGGTATTTGTATAACATGTTTTTGGTTACTACCCTGTTCAATCGATGACATCTCAAGCCGTTCCATTTATGTTCTTGTAAATTAGCTGTTCGAAGTCGAAGGTTGTGAAATTCCGTATAATTTTGACGTAATTATTTTACTTGACTGGCATTCAACTTGCCTAACTAATTTTCTCTCATTATAAAGTGTTCTTTATACTTCTTCTAACCCTTCTTCTAATAACAAACTAAAATGATTGTCTTAAGTGTTATCAAACGTGCCTTCAAAAAATTAATAAGGAAAATGTAAGTACATCATTTAATTTGTAAGTTATAACCAATTTATTGTGCCTTGACGTATGACAATATGTAGCATTTTGATTGTGTAATCCGTGTTTGATTATCATAGTCAAAAATTTTGTTAGAGGTCCTACCAAATGAAAGCAGGGTTCTCATTTCTAAAGTCCACTATTTCTACACACTATAGTTCTCAAGAATGTTATTAGACAATGACCGACTAATCCCTTCAAAGCCGGAAGAACGTAGTATCATTATTGAAGGTGCTATTTATGCCCTTGCTTTTAATTATAAAGTGCATGGTCAGTTGTCTGAGCAACTAGGCCCTTGGAAAAAGGATATGAAGGTTTTTTTTAAATACGTACGGAATTACACAAAATTGCTGTTCCATGAAGTAGATTAAGTAAATCGATGGCACTAATGACAGTCGTTCACATGATTTGTTTTCTTTCTCGTTTCAACGTGTAGCTGTTAGATACCGTTGTCTCTCTCTGTGTTTTCTACAAATGGTTTTCAATCGACTTTGCCAAATAATTGCTTTGTAGATTCTAAGTATTTTCACTTCTTTGTATTTCAACTTAAAGTAACACTTAACAAATATTACTTTTTATTAGGAAAATTAGCAACCTTTTTTCATGAAAGGATATCCCGGTCGTGATGAGGTCCCCCATTTATTGAAGATTTTTCCAAAAAATTCCTTCATTAGTATACCTACCATCAACTTGTTAACTAATAATTTTATTTCTTTGTAGCTTCATAATATTTTCACTTCTTAGTTATACCAAGTAACACTTCTTTGTTAAACTAAGCAAATAAGTAGGTGAGAACTTTTTATAAAAAAAATTAGCACCCTTTTTATCCATGAAAGGATATCCGAAGTCGTGATGTCTCCCTTATTCAAGTATCTCACACTTCAAAGATTTTTCAAAATTTTCCTAGATTTGTATACCTACCACCAAGTTGTTAACTTCATTTTGAACAAGGAAATCGTTTTCATTGATTAGAATGTTCAAGCCGTGCAAAGTCAATGTCACGTTTTGCAAGTTGGTACGACTTCGTGTGATGTGCAAATAGGGCGAACTAAATAAAACCAGAATATCGGAAAACTGGTCATATCCAGTTCTGACTCTTCACACTGTCCACTTCAACACTCGGCAAGTGAACCAGGATCAATAGTGGACGTCAGCGAGTATATCGACCAGTGGCGGCCTTTTGAAAGCCTTGACAAGATATTAACCGCAGTAAAATATGGCTGGGTAGGTACTTCATTCTTTTAACCTCCAAAATAGTATTAGGGGCAGGGATTATTATCCATTTATGGTAATTAAAATAATAAATTGTTGACTGAATTTTAAGTGAAACACCACAAAAGTAACACGGTTTCTGTTTAGGAGACTGATCTTTGGAGACCTTTCAAAGGTTGTTAAACCCTTCACAATAGAACCCCGTACCCATACCTCGGGGTACATTGGATCGGTTTACACCAGATGTTCCTAGTAAACGTTAGATTTTAATAAGCCACGTCCTTTGCTAATTGATATTTCCGCATTGGGATCTCTATACCACTAATTAATCCCACAGCTGGATTATTGCGGACTTTATTAATTGTTTTGCACATGTTTTTGATTATACCACTTTAGCAGACGCCGTTTTCGTTGAAAACCGGGGCCGTTTAAATTGTTTTGTTAGCCCATTATATAGTCATGTTTAAATAGCGTGAACTGCTGAAGAACCTGAGGGTTTAGATAAAGTGTCATTCTAACATAAATAACATGAGAATGTCAATAAAAGCATTTGACTGATACAAGATAACGAAAACCTTATGTCAAACCTGACAAAAATCGTAGAAATACAAAACGTTTTGGAGAAGCTGTTTAATCTCCTCAGGCCTCCAGATCGACTTTTTATTAGAAAGGTAGAGGAATAATAAAAGGTGAAGGTGTGTCTCTGATAAATGATCACAAACATAAGGTACAGGTACAGACGAGTAAAACATTAAAAACACTTGAGGCGTCGTAATGTCTCAATGATTAAAAAAAAAATGTCTACCTTTTCAAGTGTTTGACATAAATATTTTGAAGGCAAAAATAAACATTGATAGAATCCCCGCATACATAGAACTATTCGTTTCATTAGATAGTCCAAATAATATAAAAAAAGCGTAACAGAAATATTTCAAGGCGTTACTCAACTGAATTATGATAATATTTGTATAACACACGTACATAATGGTAGTTATTATTAGAAAATTTGCAATTTAACGCATAAAGAACCCCAAGGTTTGGTATCAACGTTAGACTGGACGCTTGCCAAACTTCACAAAACCGTCTGGACATTACAATAATCTCCGTTTATTTTTGTTAACTGTGCTGTTTTAAAATCGCAAATCAGCGCTATCAAATCGCAATAACAGTTAAAAGAAACTTCTTCTACCATCACTCCAGCCAGTTTTATAGGAGATTCACTTTTATGTCAGCCGTATATCCACAATTTTTATTTCGGCAAACAGTTTGGAGCCCGTCTTTCTTTTTTAGTGTTGCTTACGATTTTAAAATAGAAGTAAAATGCAATGGGTGGTTTTGGCGAAGTTTGTAACGATAGTAAATTTGCGATAATTGTTTTGGTGTAGAGTGCATAACATTTTCAACCTTCTACTATCCAGAATTTGAGGCGTTTACTAAACTTATGCGGTATTTTTTCTTATTAGTTAGAAATTCTTTAAATTCCAATGGTTTTAGCTGGCAGAATCTATCACTTAACTATTAACTTAAAACATTTGTTGGGATGACATATAAATACACAGTACGTTGCTGTATTTTCACATTCCATTTAAAAATACTGGCAAAATGTACAAAAGATAAAATAATTATTTTGAAAAGTATTGGTTTTCCCTTCAATTGCATCCAACAAGCATGTAGGATTGCCATCTGTTGAAACCTCAACGGCTCCATTGAATAGTGCCATTCTGATGTTAACCACGCCAGTCCGAACGAGGTCGGCTATTGTAGCCGACTACCATGGCTAACTTGTCAGGGCATGGCGTTCCCACGACGAGGGAATGAATGCATGGATTGATGATTAGCATTTGAAACATACCTACTGCCCTACCGGCTAATGTGATGTATTATGACCTTCGCTGCCTTAATTACCGCTATTGCGTGTTCGTCAACGTTGTGATCAAAAATAAATTGTTCTGTTTGCATTATTTACTTTAGTTTGCGCGAACATTTTACTGAGTTTCTCCTTCCAATCAAAAGCTTTTCTTTTTCCTACTTGAAACACGGATATAAATTATTTTTTGTATATGTCACCGTAAAATTGTCAAATACGTTATATTGTAATATCTCTAGCGATATTGTAAAGTCTCGAATTATTGTCAAATGAACATACTGCTTACAACAAAACGCATTATTTTTCGTGAAATGCATGCGATGGTAGTCAACTTACGCGGTGTGGAGGGAAGGAGGGGTCCCCCTTGCCTAGTGGCACAACTCTTATGAAAAGATAATGCACCATTCCTGAGAAATACCGATTAATATAACATAACCTTAAAACACTTTATATTCCCCCTAAAAAGCGTAGTCGACGGAGCCCCGCTTCGCGGGGCCATTATTTCCGAGTGCAGGGTTTAAAGGAACCTAACTAACCTAACGGGGGTGCCCCAAGTCCCAATTATGGGGGCAGAGATACTTCCGTATGTTCAGTTGACAATAGTTCGAGACATTACAATATCGCGAGAAAAAACACGTTATATTGTAATATAACGTGTTTCACAATTTTACGGTGACAGATATCTTTCGAAACATCTGGTCATGTTTGTTTACATTGTTTATTTTGGTACTTTGACAATTTGGGCAGATAGTATAGTTTTAGTACATGATTACGTTAAAAGTGTCAACTTATCTAATCGGTACATAACAATACTATTAGCGTAGCAATAACATTATCTACTTGCTTTGCATAACAGAAAGCTGTGTAAGCTCTGACGTCAATGTTTGATAGAACACTCTCTAATGTTTCAACGGGTTTTCTTAATACTTCTTTTCTTCTGAATCCTATTGTTTAACAAATGGAACAAAACGTCCCTAGTTGATTCAGTATCTTATTGTATTAAGACTACATATCGTTTATTGATAGTGTGCTAATAATACCAAACGGTTTCAACTGAAAGAAAATCTAACATATTCTGCGGTGTTACATATACAATTCTGGTTCGATTGTCTTGTCTCCTACAGGCCAGTATTTGTTATGTATGAATGCGGCACACGGGGCCGACATCCGCTGCGTTGACGTCCAACTGTTTTCAGTTATGCCACGACGAGCATATAACAAAGCCGTCTTCGAAAAGATTATTTGAATTTGAAAGACTGGAGAAAACAATGTGTTAATTCGTTATACTTATCAAGTTTTTATCCGTCAAATGTTGTGTTTAAGTGTGTGTTCAATGTTATTGGTGTCTGCAAATGACAGGATAATGGATCGCTCGCGTCTGGGACTCGGCCGTCGTTCGCATTGTAAATGTGGAGTTTCCTGAATATGGAAAATAGGTGGAAATGGATGCAAATTACAGTAACGCGACGGACTATTACGAAGGGCTTTCGCAGTGCGGGGTCGGTCCCCATAACATCGCAATAAGGTAACGGGAGAGGTGCGTGTTCAGTCGCCACCCACCGCTGCGCGAGGCGTGGTGGCCGGCGCCACGACCGCCGCTCAGCCAGTCAAATAGTCACCGTCGGCTCGGCCGTGTGTATTGAAAACTCGCACTGGCGCTGGCTGCCAGTGTGCGCCAAAACACTCGTTTCGCGCGGCTCACGTTGGCGATTTGCCTCAGCTGTCCTTACTCACAAGTCTCCTATAACCTGTGTCTGTAAAGTGTCTGTGCACGCGTTTCGATGCTCTTCTCTCCTATCGCCGTCGAGGCGATGAAGTGCAAAGAGGAAAACTGCGAAGTCGGCGTGGTGCTAGAACACAACTCCCTGATCGTGTTGTCTGTTGACAAGACCATCGTCTGCCTATGCGGAAGGGATAGGAACAATCCCTTCGAGCGCGGGTAATTCTCATCGTTCTGCATTATGGTATGAGGCTAACTTGCAACCTCGGCTTATCTCCAGAGTACTAACAACTGGTAATATAGCCTGGCTAGTTTAAGACACGATGGTTGCCCAATTCCAGTGGTATGATGGCATAGGTACCTACCTGTAAGCGAACCGGCCAAACTTCTTGTCTCACCTCGACAATACCGACATTTTCACATAAAATAAGGTTATAATTTTATATTTTGCAATAAAATTCGCTGTTTTCTCAAATGAGAAACCAGTTTGCTGTCATTTCAATATGCTCGAAGGTTGCATATGGTCAAGGCAAATTCCTTGCAATTGGCCATAATCCAGTCTATATCTGAATGTACTACATTTTTTAAAAGAACGGCCACTAAAATAACTGGACATTTTAATTTTGTGCCAGCCGAAGTTTCCGTGTTCAGTGATTGGCTATTTAATGTACACCGTTCTATTTAGAAACCAACAATTCCCTTGAATGAGTCACAATATTGTTACCGGTGACTGACAAAAACCTGATAGTGGAGCTATATCTACTGACTATGTAATGCTATGTTTGGTAAGAATACTAGTAGGTATGATGACCGAAAGAATCGTAGAAGGTCGTGGCCAGCCGTACAATGGCTTCTGTCAAATACTACTCGAAACAACCAAATTACTTATGGCACGATTAATTTTCATGCAGAATAACTAAATTGTTTAACAGAGACGTTAAAGAATATACTTCTTTATGAATTTAAGGAGTCCATTTTTAATAAGATGGCTCTCACTAAAATGCCACTTGATATAACAATAATTTACGACTGTTCGGTTGAGGGGAAGTAGCTGCCGGGGCATGCGGAAGTTAATGACAAGTAGATAAAACGGAACACATAAATTGAGTACGTAGAAAACTAATTAGTATACATACTACGTCGTAACAAAAAAGGTTATACAGAGCGGAGGTTGAGCACGATAGCCTTCTATCTATATCGGTAACATGTTAACCTACACTGACTGGGCACTAGGCAGGTGTGAGTGAGCAGGTGTTACGACTTTCTTCAAACATCAGAATAACCTAGGTGTAGACCGATTCGTAAACACGGACATGCAAGCTGTAAACAAAACCTTGCCAAGATGTGAATCCAAGATCAGAGAAACTTTACTCGTACCAAGGTTACATCAGCCGCATTTAAAAATTATGAAATCATTTTCATTTTGCAAACGATTAACCGAGATAAAGAAAGTTTTGAAAGTCGACAACGATCAATTAGCGACAGCCAAGACGATACGGACTTTGTTTTGACCTCAATCAAGTTTGAATACAATAACATTGAACGGCAGCTTTCGATTTTATTGTTCTCTAACTCGATGAGGACAGCGCAATTATTCCGTTGTTTGTTAGTTCAAACTTTGTTAAAAATGCACCCTTGTTGACTCCCATCATACAGTTTGACGTCAATGCTAACAATCACACGCCGCTAATAACCATTTCATCAATAAACTGTATATTGAATGAATTTTATTGTTCAGCAATCGAGTAACTTGGGGGTTTCTGAATTAGTTAGGTTGAAAAACAACATCATCCTCAACATTTTACCAAAATCGCAAGCAATAAACAAAAAAAATTGAGGAAAACAAAGTCACCAGATGCAGAGGTTATGACGCTTGTTTACCCTCAAATTAAATAATGGCGGAAAGATAATGGATAGCCTCTGATTGACGCAATAAAAGGTCAGAAAAAATATTTGGTTACTAAGTAATTGTCACTATGGCTCCATAGTTAGCCACTTATAAACATCGTGGTATGATTTTTGATAAAACGTCTGCGTAAGCGAAGCAATAACCGAAGAAGCTGTCGTCAACTGAAAGATTCCAGTCAACATGTCTGAATTCAAGTAGCTATTGATTGATAAACATGAATGTCATCTCATGTCAAAGAAGTAGTTACTGTCATTGCACCGATGATTTAAATCATGAATCGGTAATTTGAATACGAAAACATTTCTTAAATGTAACATGAAGATCTGCTCATATTCTCACTAAGATGTTAACATCCGGTGGTTATTTCTCAAGCAGCAATATTTAAAGGAACACTTGAACAAGCAACCACACGAGTTCTGTTAGTACTAAATGATAATGAAATAAATGATATGGCATATTGAGTAGACGAAACAGAGGTTGCTACAGCGTGTTATTATTTACGCTTCAATGTCAAACAATCATGCACCGTACGCACGGGCAAATAAATCTCTAAGTTAAACACAACGTTAGCCTTTGTCTGTCCAATAACAGAAAACTTTGGCCCATTCATGCAAATGATTATGTTCAGATTGATTATAATTGATATTCAAATATTTATTACACTTGACAAAAGGGAAACAAACTCAGCATGCATGAGTTGATGAAGGATGCCAGTATTGCATTATCGTCACGTTTTTTCATCCTTTGTTAAGCATGAAGGTAGGTAGCCCTTCCATGTTTACCTATTAGACCAAATTGTACTTTTGCACAACATCCTAATCGATATTAGTTTCATGCTAGATACCCATAGTGTCTCGAACAATATTTCGCAGTGGTTAGCAACAGATGTATTTGAATTTGGAATACAATCTGACTCGTCTATTGTAATAAATCGATTCTATCGCAAAATAATCGTCTGCTTTTGTTCTTTGAAGAAACTACATGTTTTTTTTTCTGTTTTATAACAATATCCTCTAGACGTATCTCAAGGGCAACGACTCATAATGGCTCACTACCTGTGTTTTTTATCCCGCCAGGCACTACGCGAGTCAAAGGCCCGGAGCGGCCGGAGCTTTGCTTAAGTTAGTCGTTGCTAAGGGCATTGCACCTTTGCGCTCTCCCTTGCCCTGCAGCCCTACTTTAACTTTTGGAGTCGAAAGCTCTCAATGTGAGCCTCCCTTACCGCCGTATGAATGCCAGTGGTAGTCGGAAAGAGATGCAACGTCAGCGTTTTGTGCGTCTACTTTATCCATAAACCCAGCTGTGCGTAAAGTATTAGCTATACTTTACTATACATATTTATATTGTGGACTTTGAACTCGTTTAATGGTGAATTGCAGAACTCCCTCTGACTTATTATTATCTGTGGGATCGATACGAGCACGTTTGATTACTTTTATATCTAAAGCAGTTTTAATGAGGGCGTACTCGCTCAGTGTTTACTTACTTCTTGTACTATCAGTAACTAGCTGGAAGTTAACAGTACTAGCACTGTATTGTATATTGTTAACCGCTTGCTCTTATACGTCGTACTGTATTTACTACTAAAATTATATGTGTATGTCTGTAATACTCGTATGAAACAGCTTCATTAAGAAAAAAATATGCTTTGATGTATTTAATTTTAAAAACAGGTCCAGAAACACGCAAGAATAACTAATTGCCACGGAATATATTAAATTAACCAGTTTTGCACTCACAGCCGTCGTGTATATTTTACGTGTGGTTTTACCAACAATTGTAGAAGTAGACAACAATTTATATGTGCCGGCTATTCGGGACAAACCAACGGTCGGGCCTTCTGGTGCGTCATAACCACTACGATACGATAGCGTCGGGCGTCGCGCGCCGCCACGCCACGCCAACATTTGTAGTTTTTCGCGGAAAACGGTCATATCGTCAACCGTCCCCCACCGCCCCCCCTCAGCCCGCGCCAGCGCCGCGTCATATGCGCGTCTATAAAAGCCATGCGCGCCCCTCCACTTCAACTCAGACGCATGGAGTACTCCGTAGAGGTCGTTTGGCACGAGCGAGCGCTTTGCTAGGCACCTGCCGGCCACTCTCTACGAAATAATTCTAGTCACCAACCGCGCAGCTGAAGCTCGCGTAACGCGGTCTACCGCGCGTTCCTACGAACAGTGATATAGTGCAATAGCCTAACTACAACAAATAATTGTGATAATTTATTTAAATTAGTTTTTAGTTACACGCGTCAATTAGACCGCGATACGGCTGTGAGTTGAGTGAAAACTGTGAAATTGAAATGTTGTGACTGCCCGACTGGAACTTTGTACCTGTGATCCAGCCCAGTGTGATCAGTTATTCTTGCGTCGAAGGACCGTTTGCAACAATGGTTGGAAACAACGGTACTATGATGGCGATTCGCATCGTCCACAGCAAGCTGCGCAAGCGGGAGGAGCATTCGGCTTCGGTGCACCCAGCTGAAGTACTTCAGGCTGCACCTGCAACGCAGCCGGAGCCGCTCGCCTTCCGCCAGCAGCCGCTGTGGCAGTTCCCGCCGCCGCTGCCCCCGCCTTACGTCTATCCTCACGATCAGGTGTGTACTCAACTTCATCACAAACAATAACAATGCCAAACATTAATGCCAACTAACTATTTCAAGAATCGAAACCAGTTCCAGCCGTTATACTTGACCCCAATTCTGTTTTAACGAGCTTCAATGTCCAGCTGCAACGCATTCCAATTTATTCGCAAATCTCCGCTCGCCTCGATAACAAACAAATAATATTGAAAGTTGCACGTTGGGAAAGAAACGTTACATTATGATACGGAAGAAATCGTGACTGGTTCGACCCTCCCCGCCACTGAGAGAGAGAGAGTTGGTGGAACACGTAGACACGATATCTAAGTGCGAAATAAATTTAAATGTCGGGACACGCTCGTTGAATAGAAAGCTGCACAAGGCGAGCATGTCGTAACGCTCCGACCTTCTTTCTTGCTGTCTGAAGAACAAAAGAAGCTAATGCAAACGTCTGTATAAAATTTTAACGTGTTAAAACACTGACCCCAATATCACGCTCTGATAACCGCTTCCCGAGGCGAGGCTTACCTGCGAAACGGCCCATTGATTTGTTATATCGAATCGTACAATATGTTTGTACAACGGCTGCATGAGCACATATCAGAGACTCACCAGGAAGTAGATAATGCTAATGTGTCTTTGAATAGCGTATTCAAGGCTTGCCTCATTCTTGTTTGGCCTCAACATTACTTCTACTTTGCAATATTGGCTTCCTAGTCATGTAGCAAAGCTTATTTCCAACTTGAACAAACTTGAACTTAACGTAGTTGGTTTCTACTTCCAAATAAAGCAAGAAAAGGTCTTTATATTCATCTGAATAAAAAACGTTTCCTCCCAAGCATAATAGTACAAGCTTCTTTAATTTTCTCGCATGACAACAGTTTAAAAATAGCGGCAGAATGGTATTGTGTAACGGCTCAAGTTGTTTTACGCGGGGCGGAATAAACGTGGTGAATGCATTGGGGTCGGTAACGGCACCAAAGTCTGGCAACCATTTTTAGGGTCAAAAACCTTTGTGAACTCCCAAACTTGTCTTGACTGTAGCGTATGTAACGAGACTGATTGTTATTTTTCTATTGTTTATAGGACAACCTTATGCAGCCGCACGGCAACGAGCGTGCGAGTTTCCGCAGTCTTCGCAAGAACATCGGTGGTCGTTGGAAGCGACTAGTGAAAAAGAAGCCTGAACAGGAAGTTTACACGATCCCGCCTGAGCTCAAGCCACAGCTCAAACAAATATATGTGTACTAATTAATACACGGACTAGTAATTAAAGCTGAAGCAGGATACTTCGCTGCGTTGATCTAAAGGCGATGACATCAACCTCAACTCGACGGTTGTAAAACATCAACTTATATCATTACTCGAATATCAAAATTGTAAACCTGCACGGCTCGACAGCCACTATTTCTGAACATATCCCTTTCGACCAATTAATTCTAATGAGCAATGTTACTAAAACATTTTTCTTTTCATTCACCACTTCATTGTGATTTTAAAGCCTAGAAATTGTATTATTAAGTATTAGAATTTGATGTTTGTGTCTTGTGAGTGTTGTTCCGTTGCAGATCGTATGAGAGTGATAGTCAAATGAATTTAGTTTAATTAATTTAATGCTATGAATGTGAATTAGGAAGATGCGGTCGCGCATACTAGTGACGAAAATCCAATAATTATGAATAAACAATTATGATGCCTTGTTAAATGTAATTTTTGACTAATTAGGGCATTTCGTAGTTCATTAACTTATTGTAGACATGATCGTATTCGTAAGTGAACTCCGATCAAAATAGTTTATGAACTTATACATACTGTATGTATACTGTGTGAGAGCTGAGGTTTGAACATCTTATTGTTTGATGCAGTATTTTTAGATCATTCATTTTGTGTTGCGAGTGAGACTGAATAATGGTACAATTTTAAGTGTAACGTGACATTGAAATTTCGAATAAAATACAAATATTTTCTGATATTATTGACTATAAGTATCAAATATCAAACAATATCACGATGGAATATCAAATGACCTAGTTGTTGAATGTTGAGTTGCTCGAATTGCTTTTGTAGTATAATTATTCAGATTTTCGCCCGGTCCTTACTGTGATATAATGAATTAAAATGAAGTGAAGGAATAAAGAAGTATTTGACAGAAAGCTGTAGTTTTAACTTGATTGCCTTAATACCTTGTCAATTAAAGTCTAGCAAGGGCCGACGGTCGAGAATTTTGATAGCTCATATTGAGCCTGATATTTTGATGAAGTAAGCTGATAGATAATAGGTAGAATTGAGCCATGAATATAGATATTTCTTTCATTAAATTAACTGTTGCTGTAGAAAAAACCATGTTATAACTGTAATTTAACATCGTGAGAAGTTTTTTGTTTTGAAAAAAATGTAATCTTTCGTTGAAATATTGGAAAATAAATTCCATCATTATACTGAACTGTTTTGTTTCCTTATAACCTACCTGAAACCTTGTTCCTTTACAATGACGGTTGTAAAAACCTCATTGTTTTTGTTTGATTTTACAACATGCCTCAGAAGTGGGTAATTTGAGGTTATGTTACTTCAAAACATTGAGGTTTTCCTTGGTCTACTAAATGAAAACAAACATGCTTATGCAATGACACGAATAATTAAGACTTAATTATTCACCTTTCGTTATTATTAAGAATGTGGTGCGACTTGAACTTGAAATCACAAATTAATAGGTGTAGGTACTACACGAAACGTTGATTTTGAGGTTATGTCTACAACGCCATCTGTTGTGTCTTGAACTAATCTGAACAGTTTGTGATATAGCGCCATCTATCAACTACATGAACTTTTCTTAAATTTAACAGCGCCATCTCTTGAAATGTCGTAGTACTAGTTGGCTAGCTGACAAAGGAGGTTTTCCCTAGTTTCATGATTTCAGTTGACGCGTTCGGAAAACTGACTAGTTTGTAACTGTTGCGGTAGATGTCACTGGTAAAAAACAAAAAAAAAACGTGAAAATCACTGCAACCAATAAAATTCCTTGCATGGTATGTAGGTAGTATGATTTCGAAAACCGTTTTTTTACTGTTCTTTTAATAATTAAATGTGTTCACAGTACGTGTACACACGCCGACACCTAATTATACATATTTTCGGTACAGCCAAATTTGGCCTACTTAAACATAAATGAGTGAGTAGAGGTGCACCTTTCCTTTTCGACACTAAAAGGCTTTGTAAATAATTAACCCGTTTGGTTAAAATGGAGCCGAGACCAACGCCCGCATGATGTCGGTCTCGACCCTAAACCACTAACCTTTGAGAGATTAGTTGGTATTAGGAAATTATCTTCCTTGTGTCATTATGAGATGAAGGCATTCGCTGCGAATGTTTCTACTATTATTCCACTGACTGTTGATTACATGGGTACTTATGTGTATTGTGATTGTTCTGTTGTTGTTATTTAATCAGATGTTCCTTAGCTTTTGTGGTGTTGTTAATAAGTGCGACAACATGGGACTAAATTAAAGTTACCTACTCGGACTGTGGGTGTATAATGAACATTGAAGTAGGCAGATAGTGCCGCCGCGGGAGACGCAACGGGCGTTGGGGGCCACGTGGTGGCTACCGGCCACCGTAGATGCGGGCCTGTGGACGGCTGGCTATGGGCAATAGCTGGCCGTCCGGCCGTCTAACGACGACGACAGGCCGTGTCGACGGCGCGTTCGTGTTCCACGCGCGCCTCAAAGAGATGTCAGCAAAAGGAGAGGGGCCCGCAAGGGCCGAAGCCTGCCGGGGTTGCGGGCCTGTTCGAAAGAGATACCGCGGCCCCGGAACGTAAAGGGCGAGGAAGGAACATGGATGGGTTTTAGTCAGTAAGAGTCTGACACTCCCTCCCGCTCCGCCCAGAGTGGGAGAAGTTATTTGATGATTTCCCATCCTAAAAAAAAAAAAAAAAAAAAGTAGGCAGATAATTAAACCCTTTCTAAGAAGAAAGAGAGTAGTGTTAACATATTCAACAACAATGTACAATTTTAATAATAAAGTCACTAAACATAAACCTTTTTCATGGGAGCATAAACGACGGATCGCTACCTGAACGATCCCTACACTCCTATTCCTTTTATTCAGCACGCGTTCATAATAATGATGAATTATATTCTCGCCTTTTTAAATTTACAGTTTGTCGTTAATAGCAAGCGCAACTCAAGTTAATGCAAGCTTGATTCTTAAAACTATTGATCTGTTAAAAGGTTGCGGCCAACTGGGCTCAAACTGCTTTGCAATACTGCTTTGAGCTTCAATATAAAGAGCGTCAATAACTACACAATCGGCAAAATATTATATATCATAACAAGGTCGAATGTAACTGATCTAATTCTGTAGCCGTATACAGCGTTCTGGTGCTCACGAGTGGAATCAAAAGAAAAAAAAAATAAAAGAGAAGAAACCCACAAACCAAATTAAAAGTGAGACAAAACGACATCATCAAGAAGGTACCAAAAAAAGTAGATGAAGGCTTGAATGTGTAACATAAATAATTAATCGTAAATACTTAATTTACAATGCAACATGCAACTTAAACCTTGGTATATTCAGAAAGAGAGATACACGAATGTAAAAGATTTCCTTTGCAACAGATCATGCATGTGTCACAAAATCATTTCACCAATCTGATCCAGTTGAGCAAGTGATCGTCAAAAGATCTATCAAAGCCGATATACGCAGTTACGAATTAAATAGACCGGAATAAAACGCTAAGATAAAAATAATTTCTACCTATAAAACTGACCCTCCTCATCCGAAATTAAATTCCGCATCCACGAAACACGAAATCTTAAAACTCCATTACTAACGATCTATCGGCAGTAGATGCGATTACGTAGCACGTCTGCAAAAACCCGTAACTCAACAACTGTACATTTCGAGAAAACAGTGAATATTAATGTGTTAAAACTTATTTTATTCAGTACAACAGTATATATAGCTCAATGGTACAACATATTGCAATCAATTATGATATTTTTCCTTACAACGAAAAATTATAAAACAGAAAAAAATGATAATATTGAAATATTTGTAATTCGATCCGATATTTAAAAATATCGATAGTTTTTTTTACGGATGTAAAATGACAACCTTTTTTGTTTTTATTTGAGATACCGCTTTTTGGCGTACGCTGGCAGAACAGACGTCTAGCAGAGCTCTCGATGGCGGCGGTAGGTTGCCGGGGGGCATCACGTGACGTCCTTTGTTGTTACATAAATAAGCCTCATTGTGTGAAAGGGCCGCACGCCCTCATTATAACAAGAGAGAGAGACGTGCCAATCTATCGGACTAGATTTTGAAAGCTTGAGCGTGATTTGACGGTATCTGTGGTTGAACGGAAGTTGGTGCTTAAGGGGGAGATTTTTGTTCGTGTTGTAATTTTGGTTGTTCTTTGCGTTTCATTTTGATGATGTATTGAAGTAGTGCGTGAATTGGTTTAAGGATATCTTTGTGTTTTGCGGTTACGCTTTAGATGCTACTTAGTAATACCTACTATTTGTTCCGTTTATCCCCTCCACTTGTCTTTCTTCTAAACAAACATCAATATTATATAGATTTCGTTGTCATAGCAGTAAAACTGTGCATCACTCACCATGATCCTTTGAGAAGTTTTTTACATACTACTATGTATTTCCCACATTTACAATACTTTGTGACAAATATATCCAAGAAGTCATAAAAGTATTGCTGAACGATAGTCGGTTTCATAGCAGTTTTACAACCACAAACTAAATCAGTATTCTGCAAAATATGCCAGTCGATACTATCGTTGAAAATGATGCGTGAAATCGCATTGGACTCACACTTTGCACATTCTATTACAATGTTCCTTACTCGATTATTATGCCTTACTTTACTTCAAACTTTATCATTTTTTGTCTTTATTTGATTGATGTCGTTTGTCACACAGAGTTCTGTACCATTTTTGCTAGTTCCACTCTCATCAAAATGTTGCTATCCTTGGTCCTATTCTACTTGGGGTCGGCGCATCATTTTTTATTACATACTAGCTGACCCACGCAACTCCGTCTGCGTCAAAAGTACTACCTACCTACTACTACCTACCTACTACTACTACCTACCTATTACTACCTACCTATTACTACCTACCTACTACTACCTACCTACTACTACCTACCTACCTACTACTACGTACCTACTACTACCTAACTACTACTACCTACCTACTACTACCTACTTACTACTACCTACCTACTACTACCCACCTACTACTACATGTTTTACATAAAAACATTCTCCTGACAATAACAAACACAACAAAAAAAGAATTAGTGAAATTGGTCCAGGCGTTGTTGAGTTATGCGCTTACCAACACATTTTGCGATTCATTTTATATTATAGATTTCACACTAAACAATACTTCTTATTTCTATTCAGATATTATTCATAAATCACACGTTCACACATCGATAGTTAAATAAGTTACGTTTTAGTTCCTTATAATAGGGGGACCAAATCTATTTTCTTCAACAGGTCACAAAACTCTGCGACTGCTTTAATAATTTTGACAAAATGTGGGAGTATCGGTCCTGCAAAACTCACCGAACATAACAAACATAACATTGTTATTTCTAAATCGACTGGGGTTCCATCTCTTATGAAACAATCTTATTGTTTAATTGAACTTTCGTTTAGCTGTTGGCATAAATAAAAAACTCATATCCATTCATAATTCCCCACAAAGCAAAACAGGAAAACCCTTGTTTTTCCCCAACAAAGAAAAAAGTCAAATCAATAAAACCATTGACTTGAAGTCCAGCATTTAATTTGGATTTGATTAGTTCCCGCGCCAGCAAAAACCGGGCGTTCATGAATAAATATGAACGACCGTTATCACAAGTAAACAACGGTTTTGGGCGGAAGCCTTAACAAAAACGAATTTCTTTGAGAGCCGCTACCAAAACGAGGCGACCTAATTTCTCTTAACAAGTTTGTTTTAATCCATTTACTAAAGTACTAAATTTTGGGGACAATCGGAGGTAAAAGTTGACTAATGTATGGTTTGGCGAAGTCAAATTGATTTAGTTTAAGTGATGAATGTTTATTGATTTTGACGATAGGGAAGGCTTTGACGAAGAAAATACTTTTGTGAACCTTGCAGTTGTAGCTATGAGTCCATTATGAATGATGTGTGATTATAGTGGAGTAGGTAACTGGTTTCTAAACTCTTCCGCGTGGTAGTGAAGTACGCCATGGCATGGCATTCTATACCTCTTCTCGTAACATTCACTGACATTCACATCCATTGAAACTTAAATTAAACAAAATGTTCAAACTACACAACCGACTCACCATCATTAGAATCTAAAAGCAACGTCAGATGCCATTAAGGTGTTAAAATTAAAAGCATAAATCCACGTGAAACGTTGAAGTACAGTATAATTACAGTAGCTATTTGTAATTCATGGGCAGGCTGGCCTCTTGAGCCATTACACGGGTCCTCTCCACCGCACAATGAGTACAAGTATGCGGTAACATGTTATGTTGATGTAAGTGTTCCTGGATGTGCTAAGGGCCTCATCATTTTCAAAGTGACGTCGACTTCGTAAATGTTAATGAAAGAACGATTTAGAGGGAAACATACAGAATGATGTTGCAGAGTTAGTGGTAGAAGAGAAAGGAGAAGAAAATATCTTAAGCATAAATGAAGACTGATTAGAACAAAACAGAAGACCGGCTGTTTACTAGGAAATAACATGTGGTTAAAATTAAGTGGATGTAGCCTCCTATTTAGTTGTATGAGTGACAGAAGAAGAAACAGTAGATAAACAGAACACATAACATGAATGTGATGATATTTTTAATTTTGTTGGTTCGCAAACAACAACATCATGTCTTATTCAGTATACTTCCTCATACAGAATCTACGTCTACAAGTGCGCATGGCCAACAATCGTCGTATAAATGAACAAGGGAATTTCAGAAGCCTCTTTAGTACGAATTAAGTAGGTTTAAGTGTAGGGGATAGTGCAAATTGAACGTGACTACTGGGGGACGGAAGGTATTTTCACTTATATTTTATATCTAGTTAGTGTTACTTTGTTTATGTAGTTTGCAGGTAAAGCTTTGTTGGTTTAAGCTCGGTTTTATGTTTATTGTGTGGAGATTTGAAGTAGGTTAAGGTGTGTAATAAAGTAAGCGACTGGTGGAAAGATTATTACGCTGGTAGGATTGTAAGTTTGAATTTGAATAGAAACCAGTTCTAGTATTATCCTTCGTAGGTAATATTTCAATACTAGAGTCAACAACATTCTTAGTTGTTATCCGTTGTAGAGTTATCGAGAACTTTTAGAGTAAAGAGTGTATATTATGTTCGCGTCACATTGCAAAAACCGTTAGATTGTAATATAACTAGCGAGATTGTAAACTAGTAAGATTGTCAAACGAACATACTGTTTACAATATGACGCATTATTTTTCGTTAGATTATAATAATCTGTCGAAGTGAAACCATAATATTGTTAAACTAGCTGACCCACGCAACTTCGTCTGCGTCACAATAAATAGAAAAAGTTCACAGGGGGAATAAAATTTCCCCCGTTTTTGCAACATTTTTCATTTATGCTCCGCTCCTTTTGGTCATAGCGTGATGTTATATAGCCTATAGCCTTCCTCGATAAATGGACTATCCAACGCAAAAGCAATTATTGAGCACTATTCTCACAACCAATAGTTTATGTGCCACAAATATTTTTCTTTTTTATCTTGAGATGGGGGATGTATAATAATTTTATGACATAATAATTGTATTTGAAATAATTGATGTGACTTTTGTTATTTTTTATTCTAATTTAATTTTGGTTTGATTTTAATTGTAATTTTTAATGTTACTTTTAATTTAATTCCTTGATTTTATCTTCTAATTTATTTCCTTGAATTTTTTGTTGTTAAAAATAATTTCATAATTACTTGTTATGTTCCTACTTAATTTTATTGTTGTTGTTTATTTTATTTCTATTTTATTGCAAATTATCTAACAAGAATAACTTCAATAGTTTTAAATTGTAAGTATCTTGTTCGGCTATGTAACATTGTAACAAGATAACCATAATTGGTACATGTTGTGTTAGCCTGTAAGGAATTGTTGCACTTATAAAAGTACTACTGTGCATAATAATTTCAAATGTTCTGTGTATACAATTGTTGGCTAACCTAAATAAATAAATAAAAAATATTTTTTCTTTTCGAGGCGGTAGTTCCTGCAATTATCGCGTTTAACCCAACAAACAAACAAACAAACTCTTCTGCTTTATAATATTAGTATGCGACGGAAGTCAACCACTCTCATCGGTACAACTCTCATGAAAATTACTGAGAAAAACCGATTAATATAACCTAACCTCAAAACATTTTATATTATTAATATTCCCCTACGAAGCGTAGTCAACGGAGCCCCGGTACAGGACTCCTATTTCTGTCTGCAGGGATTAAATAAACCTTACTAATCTAATGTCGGGGTGCCCCAAGTCCCGATTACGGAGGCAGAGACACTTCCTTCGCGTGCATTTCACAATATAACGGATTCACATCGATAGATTATAATCTAACGAAAACTATATTATATTGTAAGCAGGATGTTCGGTTGACAATCTTTCGAGAGTTTACGATCTCGCTAAATAGATTACAATCTAACGGGTTTTTTAAATTTTACGGTGACATTTATATTACAGACAAAACTGTTGTCAGTCAAAATCCTTATGAAGTTAAAATGGTTTTTCTGCATTAAAAATATGCTGTTTTAGAACGCCTCACTTGTAAATAACTAGTCCTAGAATTACTAACATCATGTTTTTCAAAGGTTCGCAAAAAAAAACCTAACAACCTAATATGTTACTTGCGATTCACCATCATCATCATCATCATCATCAGCCTATAACGTTCCCACTGCTGGGACACGGCCTCCTCCCAAAGAGAGGGAATGGACTATAATCTACCAGATTGGTAGATGTTACATGTCTTCGAATTTTTGGTTCTAGGACATGCTGGCTTCCTAACGATGTTTTCCTTCACCGTTTTGAGAGCAGCGGTCATGAAGTAAAATACACAAAGTAGTGCGCCTCTCTGGGTTCGAACCCACTACTTACTGTTCGTAAATCGGGGCCGCCACCACTGGGCCACGATTGCGATTAGTTGATGTTAAATATTTTTCATCGGCTAAAAGTAGTTTTGACTAGCTTTCACCGATCATAAGTAGATATACTTCTGATTAACAGTCTGTGACGTCTATGGATGGTGTTTTCAATTTCCCTGACTTAACTGGGTTTCTGAAAGAAGTGACGTCGACTTTTATTTTCCAGAAACTATATAATAAAATCGTGCTACTTTTATTTGAAAATAAACTGAAAGGTCGACTTTTAAGTTCATTTGTAGTCGATGAAGCTTCGTTTATACAACCCAGGTCGTGTAGTTCACAAACTTCGCCTGTTACAACATTATAAACTGTTTTCATTTCCACTTTTACAAAGTAGATCAATTTCCTTCACAAGATAGATTTAAGTTCACCTAGTCTTTTTATTAAACTTACCAAAGTAAGTCTTGAGTTTGATATTTATTCTAGAAAAAATATGTAGACAAGATTTCAGATACCGGTGTTACCACAGACCTGAACACGATTGGAATATTGAAATTTTGACTATCTTCAAACATTTTTCAAGAGTATGTAGGTACACATTCTCAATACGCGTTTTATGGGATCTTATCGGCTTTCCTACAGTATTGAAGTTGTAAAAAGTTTAGCCCCTTTTCATGTAACATTTGCTTGTATAACCAAATTATCAGTACACGTCAAAACTTTCCATCCAACCTTAAGATGAAGACATAAGATCAACATTGCTTTGGCAGGTTTTTATGAAGGGTAAAACGTAGAAGTAAGTGGAAGTTCGTCTCATATCTCGTCATAACATTTTACTGTCACAATACGTATATATAGGATGTCTCTAAGTATGGCAATGTACTACGGAAATTGGCTGCGTTGTAATCTGTACTAAACTTTGTATCTCTTGACGTGGAGATATTATGTTAGTTGCTTGACGTTTCGTTAGATAACTTTGGTATTTAATTCTATTTAAGAAGCTCTTTGAAGTCGCAGAGGACTTCTGTGACAGTTTCTTTTTGCATTTGGCGACGTAGTCACCAACAAAACGCTGCAGTCGGGTTGCCTAAGCTAAGACGCTCATTTTATTATGCCAATTCAATTAATATTTATAAGCATACCTACTCTTCTGTATACCCCTGGCTAATAGTGGCATTCTTCTCGAGGTACTTTTGCTGCTTGCAAGGTTGCAAATTCTCAATTTCATTCTTGTCGTATCAAGTTTTGCCTAGAGTTGCCATGACACTCAGTAATAGAGTAAATACATACAAATTTGACTTAACGTTTAAAATTACAGATATAATTACTTCTTAAAACACGGATGTTGTAATTCGTAATTGCGGTGGTAGGTATCGAATGTTTAATTTTATGGCTGTAGACAGTACAGGCATTTAGTATGCAAATTAATTACAACATAATTAAACTGTGCGGTCCCTCTCTAAATAGGTCACAGCATCTCATCTCGTGGGTGCTGTTGGGACCAATTAAGTGATTGTGAAAGCAGCGGACAGCCCAGTTAGAAATCTAGATTTGTATTAGAGAAGTTATAAGATATTCGAAAAAGTAGGAATTGAAAAAACCCAATCTACACAAATACACGAAGGAAAAAATTGTATTTTTGTGTATGTATGTTCGTAATGAATAAACTCAAAAACTACTGTGCCGATTTCAAAAATTCTTTCACCATTGGAAAGCTACATTCACCCTGAGTAGCTTAAGCTACATTTACATTCTATCCCCGTACTCCCACGGGAGCGCGAACTACGAGGGCAAAACCACGTGACGTCCGCTAGTACCTAAATTAAAATATAACTTTATCCCGGGACTCAAAATCCTGTTAATATTTAAACACAAAACGAACTCTTCAACCATTATCAAAACGAAAATAAAATCGGTAAACAACATTTCTGCCATATCTTTGCCATATCAAACACGAACATCATAATATTGCATAACAAAGAATCTCAATCCGAAACCCCTACTAGCTGAGCAAGAGATATGCTAACTTTCTTTCATTAAAATAACAATTTCCGTCCTCAATCCAACGTCATATGAAGAATCCAATTAATAATGTACCGTTCCTAAAACATTGTACTTGCAAAGCAGATGCCTTCCAATTTTCTTATCAAACCAAGCGAAAAATAATATTCCGCACATGGAGTTATCTGCGTATTACAAAAGGATAAGTTTCCGATTGACTAGGCAATATCAAAGGGCGAAACATTAACGCAATGAGGGCTTGCTGTATTTATACGTAGGGGTACAAGTGCAGGCAGAATAAAGTATACAGAAGTATTTTTATAGGGGATTGATCTCGTGACGGAATTTCAATTGAGTTGGTGGACGAATGAGTCATGTCTTGTTTTAAAAGATTTTTTCTCTTTTCGATTTGTCAAGAATGAATAGATTTTACCGTCAGGAAAATGAATTGAAATGGCAATAAAATCATAGCTGTTTAATACAACTACCTACCTATGAATATTGATTTGAACATACGACCTATTCATTAGTCATCATCAATACTAGTAATTGTTAATTTTGAATTTGATTTTATTGTTAAATTTCTAACTTATGTGATGTTAATGTAAACTGGAAGAGCGGAAGTACCTACTACAAGTAATTTTTTGCTCAAAAGGTACTTCCTATTATTTGATTGTTATGTCATAAAATTGAAAAAAACTTTTTTTTTTTTAATAAGTCGTATGCTCATAATCATCATAATGCTCGTATTATCATTATAATTGAATTTAATTTAATTCTGAAGAAGCAAATAAATTATTAATTAAATTGAAAGCAAGTGTAATGATTTACGTTGAAATGATTGCCATATTTGTAAAGAGAACATAATTTTCATATTACGATAAAAAATACATCAACACTTTTAAATACAATTGAGATCTATTTTTACTCGTCATTCAAGTTAAACACTGTATAACTACTGATTCCAATTGATAGTTATGTATCTCAGCATGGATTCACAATAATTCCGTATTCATAAGTCAGTTGAATCCTTAAGCCAAGCTAAACAACCGAAACAGTAAAAAAAGCAAATCAAAGCGACCAATCAATTAATTTATAAGATTGTAAGTAAACCCCAGACTGCATAAATTGTAACCCCGAATAAAATTACAATTTCTCCCTTTGTTCATTCATCGTTCATTGAAAATCTTGAAAACACTTTTAATTTCTTCCATTACTTAAAACATTCCCTATTGGAGACTTTTTATTTGTGATGTTTAACCAACGGATTGACTTTTCGATTGACTTGAGCAGTTCAAAAGGGCGGAGGGCTCGAAATTAACGCAATGTAGGGTGTGCAATGAAGGAGTGATAGCATCAAAGGGAAAATGATTTTCTGATTTTCTTTGTAAAATATATGTATTTTCTTGCAGCAAATTGGCGTTCGTGGGATAGAATAATTATGGCTGTAAGTATGTGTATCTTGTACTTATATTTTTTTATAAAATTAACTATACTTTTTGAAAATCACTGACTATATCCTGAAAACACTAGAATGGTGCGGTCACGCCGTGATAGACCAGATATTTCACAACGATATTTTTGTCAAAGTTCTTCTGTCCGTAGTGCAGTCCACTTGCTAGTCCGGTCGGTTTGAGCACAACTGAATACAGATATCATAAAAAATAACGTTACAGTCACAAAAATCTCTCTCTATTTTTTTCAGTCTCTTTAACAGATATACCTAAATTTAAGCAACAGACGCGAACCAACGAGACAACTCAAAAAACACGTCATATTTCACACTACACTACACTCAATGATTCCTAGCAATTAGTCAAGTCAGTCCTTAACATTTAGCAGTTGCTAATTGAGCGCATCACAATGCAGGCGATGAAATAGCAAGGTTCCACTTGGACGCGCATCGTTCACGATCCAATGAATAAATAAATAGCTTTTGGTTCCAGACGATTGTTAAGTGTTGAGTGATTTTTGTTAACGCTGTTTTTTTAATCCTGCGAGGTTAAAAAGCGTCTGCGATTGGTTTTAAAGCTGAATGATTCGATTTTTAATGCATGTATTTCATATTTTGCAACAGAAAATCTAAGTATTTAAATCTGATAATGTTTCTGTAAATATGCGTCGCGTCGGTATGAACTGTATACCTAGTAGAGTATAAGTAGGTGTACCTACCCTAGTATGATGCCTAGGTAAAAAAATTGTAAATTAAAAGATTATTCCATTTAAGTATCATTATTTTATAAACTAGAATAAGCCTCTGCCCAGCAGTGGGACAGTAACAGGCTGGTATATTATTGTTTAGTACCTATACAATATTATAATTATGCCATTTGACACACTGAAATTTACAGTTACCAGCAACATTTACGATTAGAATAGTCATTTCAAGCTTAATAATTTATTTCATCATCATCATCATCGGCCTATTAATGTTCCCACTGCTGGGACAGGCCTTCTCTCTATGAGAGGTAATGGGCTCTATAATCCACCACGCGGGCCCAGTGCGGATTGGTAGATGTCACATGTCTTCGAATTTATCGTTCTAGGACATTAATAATTTATTTGTAGATCACAAAATCAACGTTGAAATGGGCAGAAAACTTACAAGATTAGTAAGTACCACACAGATATCTAGCGGTAGACACATTAAGCCAGAACGTCTCGGAAAAAAGCGTTGAAGGCGCAATCCAGCGCTAAGTCAGGCTACTTAGCAACTTGCCAAATGGAATCCATTACAACAGTTCGGGGTATCGACGTGAGACGAGAGCGTAAAGGAGTTGGCTTTTTTGGTGTTTTCCTCTAGCTTTCTAGCTGTAGAGTATTTTTTGCTAAAAAGAAAATGTAAGTGTGTACTTACGAGTACCTACATTTTTTACAGTAAGTTCAACAAACCTTAGGTATATTTTGTAAGGATGTCAGAATCAAGACAGAAAGTTTCGTTTCTAGGGTTACGATATTTTTTTACTGATAAGAATCAGATTGCTCATCTTGCCTGGAACGATAAATAGATTTTTAATCTAAATAGTTAAGACGTTAAATTAAAAAATAAACGTGGACATTCTTTGGGTTCCGTACCCGAAATTATAATTATTACTAAACTTACGTACGTCTGTCAGTCAGAGAGCTGTATCTCATGAATAGGTAGACAGTTGACATTTTAACAGAATGTGTATTTTTCCATGACTAGTCATTGTTATATGCTCCCAATTTTTCGACGCTATTGCAAGCGCCATGATCGCGGGTTGACTGGAGAATGCGGGTGGATGGAAAATAAATTGTTAGGAGCAGACAAATCTGTCTACCCTCATAGCGCTTGCAACAGCGTTGAAATATCTGGAGCTCAAAATAATTAATAATCACGGAAGATATCCTGTAAGTGACAATAAAAGTTTATGTGTAGTTTGGTTGCCGTTTTAACAAATTACAATAAAAAGAAATTAAAAATTACAGGGTTCTCTTCTACTAAGATAGTACAGAATCCTTCAATTTCGTTGGACTAAAGTAATTCAAGGCTTGTAACGCAATACATTGCCAAGTTAGCAACATGTTTAACCCATTACAAAATTGTAAATTGGTTAACTACGCAGATGAACATAAAATATCAATTTTTAATCCCATAACACGCCCCGCTACACCAATTTAAGTCGTAACCCATTGCAATAAGTGCTACAACATATCAGTAATTGTATTATATAATAAGATACTAAAACGAAGATTTACACGAATGTCAGTGCACTAAAACCCGTTTTATAGGTTGTTTCGTACTATAAAAATGTTACGACAGCGTTTTGTTACAAAAAACAAGGTAGAAATATATAAAATTGACAGGCCAAGTTTTATGTTGTCGTCAATAGTAAGCCGCTTCGAAACGATTCATTAGGTATTTATGTAAATGTTGAGTTTATTACACAAAGTATAGATTTTGCTCTAGTACCGAGTACGGGGCGCGGGATATAAATCGTCTAAGCGTTTTGAATTTACTGGTAACATGAAGTAATAAGAATGGAGTATTCATCTATAAAGCTTATTTGGCTTTTATTCTTCAAATTAATCAGGAACAATGTTTTTGTGGATTTTGGCTTAATTATTTTTATGAAATACTCTGCAGGTTACAAGGAAATTTAATTATGTATTCTGTATATAGCGTTAGATAATCAAGGCGACATTAAATACGGTGAAAATAGGATAATACCCACAAATATGTGTGCTCCATTTCTTCTTACTCCATGTCCAGTCAAAATAAAATATTGGTTAGTTTATGTTTAAACTTTCAGGTTTAGTTTCAGGCTGGATTCGGAGAGGTTAAAAGAGGCCAAATTCCGCATACTTGATAGTACCTGTTATTAGTTTAGTTACTTTATTTAGATTGAAAATAGTTCTCGGACCGCTTGACTAGAGTATGAAAGAAAATAAAATGTTTTTGATTAAAATTTATGGTTAAGAAAGTATTTACTACAGTCGTAAATTTCAACAATTGTACAAATACTGTTGTTTGCATCCAAGTTCAAAATGATTTTCCTAGAAAGTTCTTGTAAAGTTCTACTTTTCAGATATTTTTCATATTTTCTAAACTTATAGTTCAATAGTTAGAGGGGGTTGGGGGACACATTGTTTTTTACTTTTGAAGCGATTATTTCCGAAATTATACCTTTCCAATAATATATCACACGTTAGGGTTGAAATTAAAAAAAAAAATCATTCCCACTTTACATATAGGGGGGCTACCCTAATTTTTTTTACCCATTATTATTTTACGACTTTGTCGGCGTGATTGATACACATATTGGTACCTTTCAGCTTTCTAGTGCTAACGGTCACAGAGATTAAGCGAGGATGGACAGACAGACATGGCGAAACTATAAGGGTTCCTAGTTGAATACGGAACCCTAAAAAAGGAGAAATTTTTTAATTAATAGAGGAGTTGGATAAAGTGATCCTATGTCAGTAATAGTCTTGTCATACTGTCCTATCTGACCTTCACAACCATATTAGAACGAATACGATACCCTTTGCTAAGATCGTCTGCCAAACTTTCGGGTAACTGACAACCTACCGACTGCCAAAGATCAAGTAATGACAGCCGTATTGTAGGAACTACGTAGGAAACTTGGTACGTAATGAATGGTCACCAATCCACAGAATGACCTAGACCAGAGTGGCTTAACATAAAGATCGACCCATGCGGCTGTTTTATAAAGCCACGAGCATTCATAGCTATACTAATATTATAAAGCAGAAGAGTTTGTTTGTTTGTTTGGTTGAACGCGCTAATCTCAGGAACTACCGGGTCGAATTATAATTAATATTATTATTGCGTTGGGTAGTCCATTTATCGAGGAAAGCTATAGGCTATATAACATCACGCTTTGACCAGTAGGAGCGGAGCAGGAATGAAAAATGTTGCAAAAACGGGGTTGTTTTTTCCTTTCGTTTTTCTCTCTTATGTGACGCAGACGAAGTTGCGTGGGTCAGCTAGTTGAGAATATAGGTAGTGAAATTTTCAAAAAGCGAAGTCAAGGTCACTAAAACAGCTCCTTACAACTTGACTAGTCAGGTAATGCGGTATTCGTAACATAACATAAATAGGCCTTAAATTAAAGCGTATTCTTGGAACAGTAAATAAATGTTTTTTAATTGTTCAATAACATTTTATTAAGTCGACTTATTTTAGACATCTAAAAATAGAGCACTTACCTGCGTTAACGTTTTTCTGTAGGCGTAAGAAACTCACAATCGGATAACTAAATATAAAATTATATTTATAAATACGATCAAATCCATATTAAGACCAAACTGACATAAAGTAAAAAAAATAAAATAACGATGAGGAAAAACGTTGATGTTTTTGTTTGTTTGTGAGAAACTGAAAGAATGTTATTATGGTCGTTATGATAAGCTTTCAAATATTCATACAATACACTTTATTGCTCAAAAAATGAGGCAAAAGTTGTCATAAAGAACATAATAACATACCGAACAAACACTAGACACGGCCATTTAAAAGATAACTAAAGTTTCACTGTGGTTTTATACCTTAACATGTTCCTAGATTTTCATAAAAACTAAATATGCTATTAAATAAAATGTTACGTAGTGGATTTTCAATACTACCGAATAGTTATCTTAGGTCGCATAGTCGTAGAACCAATGCCGTAGAATACGCTACGAACGTAGCGGTGTAGCATATTCTACGTAGCACCGTAGCAGTTGCTACGTACAGTCTTGGTATAAATATTTCAGTACAGGAAATTATGCTTTTACTGATACTGTAGCCGTGCAAGGTTTTGAATGGAAAAGCGAGTCTTCGACTGCTAAACTGGAATGGAACTTGAATTATGTATTTCGGATCTGTTTTATTGATAATTCAGAGGAAGCTTTTCCTTTAAACGTTAACGTGCGAAGAAAATGGTTTCTTCGATGTTTCTTAAATTTTATTAGGTTTGGTAATGTGTGTTAATATTTAAAATATAAAAGGTTTATTTTATTCTACATTAAAGTTCATATTTTGGCCCATATTACATTTAAGAAACTCACCATGTTCAAGCTCTACAATGTCTTATCAGGGAAAAAAGTATAATTTTCTACTGGTTCATTAACAGTCTAATGAACAATTTATCTAAACGCATAGCAATTTGCAAGTACGCACTAATACTATCCGTGTATATGGACTGATGTATTATTTATTTACGCCTCGTTGATACGGAAATTGCAGTTTTGTAATATTCACGAGAAACGGCGCTGGATTAAATTCTAAGTTATAATTTATAAGCGCACAGCGTATTGAGGCAAAGGATTAGCTGTAATTATGTAAGTGGCACTTTTGTTTTTCATATAATTAGCTTGTGTCTGGAAAAGAATTTATAAAGTTCATGGTAGTACTTTGTGCACATTTTTTTGTATTTTGTCACATGTCTGGCTAATGTAGACGATATTCTGGAGGCTGATAGGCCTGTACAGAGCATTGGATCTAATGTTGAGGTTTCTGCAACAAATATTATCATAACACATTCCTTGTGACACACTCGCGGTAACTAGCATTTTATCTAGATAACAGTTTTTGAAAAAGAATTCTGGAAGGTGGCAAAATCAAGTAAAAAATTAAAAAAAAAATATTTGAAATAGGCCTAGGTGGGTAATTATAGGACGTGTCGAAAAAGGTGCATGGTTCGCGTTGACCGATTCCATGGAGTAGAACCGGCATGAAACTCCATGGTGTGGCGTTTCTGAACGCAACCATAAACGCTGGCAACACCAGATTATATAGCCTGTAGACTACTTGGTTGGTTTTTCACACACACAGCGGTTACAACTCTGATTTATGTATATGTATATGATTACGAAAGTTCAACATTACAAGATCCGATATTACTCCTACGCTGGATTTTTATTTCCGTCGAACTTCCTCGTCTTGTGATCAAAACATAAGGGAACGAACAGTGACTTCTCGCGTTCCCAAAGTGGTGACCCCGACGTGATATGAACACGCAACCTTCAGTGAACTACATCTCGCGAGGCAAACTCCTGTAACTTTTCGTACATGAGATCCAAAGCTCCATACTACGGACATCCCTGAAGACATCCGACCTGAAATACGAGCTATCCTGCGAACCACGAGACTCCCGCATCCCAGACGTATTATTTCCCGAGTACGTTCGTCATACGTCATTGCAAATCAATTAAAGGCCGATCAATGTGATCTATGTGATGTGATGTGAAATTGTGAAGAAGAACTGAAAACATCGTAATTCCATCTATACCGACAAGTTTAAACTCGTTTCTTGGAAAATCGATATCATACGGAGTGCATCGAACGCCATCTGTCGTTAACCGACGACATAAATACAGTTCCAGTGACTGCCGACATGACATCAATTGACGTTCCGGTCCACGCAAGTACCACTTAAATATTAGCTGGACATTCTCGTATTAGCTACCAAAAACAAGGACTCTATATTTTTATTTTTATTATAAAGATTATTAAATGTAAAGCTAATTGAGACGATAACATTTCGTTTTACTTGCATTTGTGTTTCTTGTGTTTATTTGTAGGTATTTTTTTTTATTTTGCCTCAAATTGGGCTGGAAATGTTTTGATATGATATGTTACATGCTATTTTCTTTATAATTACTATATTTTTTTTTAACTGCATTGAATAATACATACTCATAAGACCAATTTCGAGATATGAGTACTCGTCTATAACCGTTTCTATGTAAATGGTTACTCTTTTTAAATCATTTGGTATCACAATAGTATTAAACTCGGTTTCTTGGTTTCGTGGCTTCGTCGCTTCCATTGTGGTCAATGCATTGTGAAAGTCGAAATCGTATGTTTCGGTTCACTTCGCTTGGCATGTTGGAATCGATGTTGGTAATAGCAGTGAATATGGTTTTTCAGTTCATCCCAAGTTTTTAGACGATAGGTATACTCTAAAAATATATGAATGAGCTACCCCAAAATTCAAAAGCAGTGGAAGTTTTAGGCAGCTTGACTTAAATAATTTGATACCTAGATAAAATTATAGTGGCCTACATAGTAATTAAAAAGAAAATTAAAGATTTTATCGCTTGGCATACAAATCGTCACCTACTAAGGCATTTACTCAAATCAAACATTCATCACGCTAACTAAACTTAATTAAAACCTAGAAACCTTTAATTAAAATACACAGTTTTCCACATCCATAGTTCGTTGGCACAAATAATCTTACTAAAAACTGTGAAAGATAGTAGTTTTAACGTAACGTCTAATAACTACCTATTATTATAACTAAAAAAAGTATAATTGTAATTATTAGGAAACATCTATGTTTTGTTTCATTACGACATTTCATATCACAATTTGATATTGATGAGAGGTGACTTTATACTTTTAGGTTATTTTTTTTTACTAGAAACACAGCTTTTTCGATCGTAGTTTAATAAACAATAATAATTGTTTCAGACTAAAAGTAATTTTACCGTCTCTTATTCGCAATAATTTCGCACTTATAGGTGTGTTTAAACTAAACGAGGCAATACTTGTTCAAAGCTCCCACACACACTCCAAACCACACACACACACACACAGGTCACACGATGCCTTGTAACGTAACAGCTTATAAAAAGTAGATTCAACCTTTTTGACCATGTTACTTTAATACTTCGCGCAGATTTTACGGAATATGCTAACATTCCTCCCATTCTTTTGCTTTAGTTATTATGCCCGTTTGGTTTAGACGCATTATAACGCACGCTAAAGTCTATAATTTGCACCACACATTACCCTGGTGCAGGAAAACCCAGGGGAGAGTGTTAGTGAGTTCGTTTGAATGATTCGACACCTCCCTAGAGTATCAACCCTTTCAACAACTCAGGGGTGCAATTTTACATAATAATAAGCTGTGTTGTTTTTAACTTTATGAGAACAAATACATAATGTCTTTTGGAAGTCATCCTATATCTTAATTTGCTTTAAAATCATACGTGTTTTAGTACCTAAGTAAAAAGCCGAATATATTTTAGAGATGTTCTTGGGTATTGTCTCACAAGATATCAAATAGTGTATTAAAATATGGACACATGGACTACATTTTAGTTTTTTTTTTTTTTTTATTTTTTATTATTCAAAAACAACATTATTTACATTGATCATACCACACTTACATACCACACAAACCATCGTGGGTTTACCAGTGGTATGCCAGACACAGCCACTCGGTGCCACAACATAAAATTAATAACTATATGTAGTAATTAATAGGTAGGACGCGCGAGATTTGGGCGCAGGTGAGGCATACGGTGGAGCGCAAGCGCCCCCCCCCCGGACACCCCTCACCCCGCGAGGCGGGGCGCGCGACGGCGGGGGAGCGCGCGCCATCCTCATACCACACACCCGGACCGCACGCGCACCGCAAATATAGTTAAGGAAATTATTTAGGATAGTATTTATATTATTTTAAAGTTTAAAAAATTACTGAAAGAGACACTTCCTAGACCGTGCCACAATCTAGAAAGTATCTCTTCAGCACTTTCGAACAATTTTTCATATTTATTGCATTGCAGATTTCTAGCGGTAAGTCATTCATAATTGATGGTAGCATGCATTCCCACGTCCTTGTTCCATAGACGTTATTACATTTAGGTATCTTATATGTGGGTAGGTATGACAAACAACGTAACGACTTTAGCCTTTCGTATTTTCGTATTAAACCTAGGTTGTGGTAGTTCTCGTTTACAAAGAGTAATCGCGCCTTGTCAAAGACATTTACAATTTGACAGTACTTAAAGAGACCCGTGTTATCATCTACTGTATGGAATAGTCTTACCAACGCAATTGTACAGCTATAAATATTTGATAATGAAGTAGAAAACGACGGTGAAGGAAAACATCGTGAGGAAACCGGCATGTCCTAGAACCAAAAATTCGAAGACTTGTGACATCTACTTGGGCCCGCGTGGTAGATTATAGCCCATTCCCTCTCATTGAGAGGAGGCCGTGTCCCAGCAGTGGGAACATTATAGGCTGATGATGATGATGAAGTAGAAAAGTTCTTGGGGGAATATAGCCGCGCCGTGTTATAATTTTTTCCTAAACCATTACCCGTGTCATAGCTATATGACACCTAGGTAACCACCAAAATCCCACATCAAAGTTTAAGAAAGTGTCAAAACTCGAGTGATACTTTTCATACGTTGAAAAGGTAAGTACTTGTCGTGGATTCAAAGCCACGGCCCTCAAGCAACGTCTGACACTTTCAAGCCATTCCAATCAAAGCCGGCCCTTAAATATTAAAAGCTCGTTACACTAATGAATCGTATCTGATTTTGCCGTCGTCTGCAACGCCTTCAATGTCTTTTGGCGTTCTTTACAGCAGTTTCTTAAGAAATCTTTTGTTGGTTCACGGTTTTTTTGCTCGTGTTTTTAGTTGTTATTATTTTTTTAATGCGGAGGTCTGTTTTTAAAGTATACTTAATGTTGCGGTTTTCTTTACAACAATTCATGTCAAAAGATCTTCACCGTAAACAAACTCAAAATACTTGTCATTTCTTAAAATAACTTCAAGGAAGGTACGCTTTATAGTCGAGAAGAATCTGTAGCTATTTCAGCAAAAAACTACAAAATGTCTGTCATTTCGTCACAAATTAATGTCACATTCCAAAAAAAAACAAAAAACAACACGCCAACAACAAAGGAACAAAGAAATGCAACTAACGATCGTCATTTATCACAACAGAATCACATTTAAAGTCCGTCCTAAAGAATCAATGTTTTGTACGAAACATTTCTATCCGTATTCTGTTTTAAGGAAAATCTATTGGAATTGTAACTGTTACAATACATTTTACTTATAGTGCAGAGCTGCACACCTCGGTGTTTCACGTCGATTGATCGGGAATAGGGATGCTGATCGAGTAGACGACACGGAGCGTAAAATGAGTTGTTCGCATCGCCGCTTCGGCCGTCTGCCAACACCGTTCGCTAGTAAACATCTATTGTCTTGCTCGTAAAACGTACAAAGATTTTGTTCGGAAATTGCAAACGTCTTAGATACCCTCCCCCCGAAGCGAGGCAGTAAAGTCGCCTTTCATTACATCAACTTATTGGATGGATTCCAATATTTTTCGTGCGACTGCATTCGATTGCATATTGCGTACGGTATGATTATCGGCAATTTATATCATGCGTTCGACTCTGCATATTTTAGGATTCGTTTCAATATTCATGATTGCGAAGCGTCTGATAAGATTTTTAAGGTATGGTTATTTTTATCGGAAATGACAACGTTTTGTGGTTAAATTTTTACTTTGCGTCTTCTGAAAACATGATTTATAAAATGTGCGTTCAAATAAATATTTTAACATGATTCCTGATAGATACCTAGAATGATTAGTATTAGGGGAAAAGGTCAATTTAAAAAAGTAAAACTTCTAGCACTTATCGTTTTTTTAATTTGCAGAATGAATTATGATTGATTAAAAAACTTGTATTACAAGCACTGTTTTAATTAAGTTTTCACGGTTTAAAACGAAACTTACACTATCGCTTACGGGATATCTTCAGTGATTATCCATAATTTTGAGCTCCCGATATTTCAACCAACCCGCGATCACGCTTGCAACAGCGTCGAAATATCGGGAGCTAAAAATTATGGATAATCGCGGAAGATATTCCGTAAGTTACATTAAAGAATTACAAGGTACTGAAGATTTTTTACAAGGCTTGTATACACCTGAAAAGGGGGCTTACGATTAACTCTATGTAAGAATAACAATAGGTACAACAGTAAACTATATTGGCCAGTTAATGTCTCATGTAGATCGTAAAAACATACTAGGGGAAAGGGCTGCTGAAGTGCTGACTCATGCAGTAAATCTACTAGAAACTTACTTACCCCTAGTGACGGATCATTATTTACTGCGATGCTTCTCTTGCTTGCAATAAAATTAGTAATAGTACCTACCGCTGCAATAAACAGATTTCTTTATCTTTTTCTCAAGTACATGAACAAGATTAGCAAGGTCAGCGACAATTTCTTTAACTATTTGTAACGTGGTCTTTTCATTATACTTTACTCTATCATTCACTCTATTTTATCCTTCACATACCCTATTAAAATTAACCTCAAAGAGTTTACCTCAAAAACCCGAAAACAAGAAGTAAACTCAACGTTCAAGTAAATTATTATAAGGGTGTAAAACCTGGGAAAACCTTCTAGTTACGGAGATATTGGAGGTCAAAGTTCCAACTTCCTTTTTTTTAATACCATTTTTATTGTAAGATTTAAAGTTTAAATACTCCCACAAACCCCGTACTATTCAATCCACCTATTAGCAGAATGTTTTGAGTGCGCTACATTGAGTTATACCACAAAACGTAATTTTTTACCTCAAAAAAATAATTTCCCTGCAAGAATTTTTGCGTAAACTTACTTACTTTGATGTACAGAATATTGATTGACGGCTTCGTGATGAGGTGGTTTACACCCTGTATACGTTTATGAATACTTACATACGTCAATAACATCACATCCATAGATACTGTTTTTAATATTTCTATGATCACATCTGTAGGCTATCCTAGATGGGTTAGGCAAAGGTGTACTTATCTCACACCCACATTTCGTCTATTTTGTATTAAAGTCCCATGTAATAGAAAGCGAGCCTATTGCCATCAAATAGTCACAAAATCCAGACTCCGTGGCTGCTCCAGATCCGGGAACCGAACCCAGTATCTCATGCTTGTCGCGCTTGCGAGCACTAGACAGTCAACAAGGCAATCATTTCTGAATACCTGTTGTATTGTATTGTACAACGGGCTGGTGTCTGCAACTCCACGTCAAACCGCGTATTTTGCGTATGGGCTATAATCCAACATGAGCCCAGTGTGGTAGATGTCATATGTCTTCGAATTTTTGGTTTAAGGACATGCCGGTTTCCTCACGATGTTTTCCTTCACCGTTTTTGAGAGCAGTGGTGTAAGTCGGGGACGTCAATAACTTAATCAAATAAGGTATCTACGTTGAAAGAACAAAAGTTCCATTATTAAAAAATACCTTAATATTTTCCTGCTGAAGTTATTTCATTAGCTCCTAGTTTCAGTCTCAATATTTTTCAATAAACACAATTCCGCTAAGAAAACATCACAGACTGTTTATTACTCGATGTTAACACTTCGCTGGCTAATAGAGTTGTTTACAGAACTCTATCGATTTGCGTTGTGTAATTGCCAATCAGAGTGGAGTTTTTTTTGGTATAATTTTATGTTTTAATTTGAGTAAGTTTTAGTAGAACATTGAGTTTAGTTTCGGTTATATTATCGGATATGTATTTATTTAAAAATCGTAAATTAGTATGGATTTTGACAGGTGACAGGACAAAATTAGGCAAAGTTGATTATGCGACATCTGGTGGAATAAAAAGGCAGTTTTTCCACACATTTGCAACACGTAGTCCAAAGTTTATAGTTCAAAAACATTCGTTCTAAATTCAAACAAAATGCTTCCCATTACAGGGCTGGCAGTCTCGACAGAGATAACGATCGCAAAAGTAACAAAATCGGTCGCAAAGTCTTACCGATCCAGATTTAGCGATATTTGGTAGTCTCTACACTCAAAGGTAACGAGTGTCCTTGGTTTACTAACAATCTTTGTAGCTAACTGAACGAATTTCGTAAAGTTTACGAATATATTTTGCGAGCATTTTTGACAGCCCGCAAAGTGAATCGTTACCAATGTAAGTTAATTTACTAGTGGTTTTCGCGGAATTATTGATAAAAACTGTGCCAGGCGGGCATATTACTCGAAGGGCTATTGTCTGTACCAAAATGTTCTGTGCTTACGGCCTTCTAGGGCCGTAAGCCAAACCTAACCTATAAAGGTTCCGGACATGAATTAGGCGCTCCAACCACGGAGCGACCGATTTTTCCATTGTTTGCATACTTGCATACAATGGAAAAATCTGTCACTCCGCGCACCGCGGGCGGGACGCATCTTCAGTGGGTGGAGTGCCTTAATGTGAATAGGCGTCGCTAATATTGATTTAATTGGTAGGAAGAGGATTCATTTAAATGGAAATAACACACAACTGCAATCGATTCCTATTATCAACTTTATTACTATCAAAGTTATTCAAATATTCTACTAATAAATAAGGTCGCTCACACATTTTAAATCTTATTATGTACTTATTGTTTAAAACCAAATGTATAAAACATGTGATGAAGGTCATATGTACCTGTCTATATTTGCATAAAATGTGAAGTAAAAAGGACACGTTTCATCATACCCATAATACAATGGCATGAAAATTACAAATTGCAGTACATCATAGCTGTACTTATCCTGTCGGCGCCTCACATATGCGTGGACGACCGCGGGGAGGGCGCGGGGCTCGGGGTACCGAACCCGGCAACGCGAGCGGCGCTGCGCGCCCTACCACTCACTGAGCTCACAGACGCCGGTCACTCGGGCATTTATTTGTACGGTCTTCATAACGTGTTACATATTTTAAATAGGTGTAATACCACAATCAACATACACATCTTTCTTTTCTTTCTTTCTTTCTTTCAATTACACAAATATAGTTTTGGAAAAATCTGATCAATATTACACACACTTCACAAATTCACTGTTTGACTTTCTGCTTGTTCTTCGTCATTCGTTTACCGTAGTCACCAGCCGGCTCGAAGGCCTTCTGTAGTGTGACACAACAGCTCGCTACATGCTGCTTCTGATAGCTTCGGCATGGTTCGACACATCACACGATATATATATCAGGGTTAAAATGTAAAATTCCCAGAATTTGCTTACTTCTGTATCCGGACGGAATAACCTCAGAATTGTTCACGGAGCTGCTTTATGAATTTCAGCCATCTCTTCAAACACAACGACTTTACGAACTTTAGGTTGAATTCCAGTATCACTTCTCTACATTATATACGTGAATGTAGAAGTATGTTGGTGGGGTCGCAGCTTTAGGCAAAGGTTAAAAAAGAAAAAGTTAGCGGAGGTACTGTACTCTTTCCTATCAATGAAAAATGCTTCAGAAAATACCATTGAAAACATAAATAAATATTGGATTCCAATGACAATGACAAGAATACAAAACCAATTGACAAGTTTGACATTGACATTAAACCAATGTTGCAAGGAGGCAAATTCTAATTTCCACAAATATTTTATCATTTATTTAATTTTTTTTAAACGTTTTTGGCTCTACTTACAAGTTTTCATGAAAAATTGTGCCTTCAAAATATGGCTTTTATAGTCTCAGTTTAAGTTCCAAGAAAACAATTCCATTTATTGAACCATGTTTTCTACTTTTCCCCATACTCAAGGAGATTTTGTAAAGGCATAAAATTATCTTTGAAAAAGCCGAACTATGAATACGTCTTTTGCTAGCCTACCGACATCGATTTGTCAAGATAATGTACGACTTTGCGCGTTATCTTGAATGTAGAGACTTGCGTTTCTCGCAAGCGTTGTTATTGCAACCGATTTTTTCGTTGTTATGTATCGCTCGTTAGCGTACCACAGCATCGTTACTAATGTCGAGACTGCAGGCCCAGGCATCCTATTCTTATTAAAACAATATTCCCGTACGTTCAAAAATTAAACTTTCTCAACAGTTCGGGCTGTACGCGCAGTAACTTGGTTTCTTTAGTTTGCTCTAACTTGTATGCGAGGCATTATCTTCGTAACACAGGCAAAGTAGTGTAAGAACGAGGGGCATACGACACGTTCTCGCTTGTAGTTGTTACTGTTTGTTAGGTGAATACTTTGTTTAATATATATTTTAATGTTTGTTCATAATTTCTTAAATACATTTTGCGTAAATTGCGTAGAGCAAAAGGTTTGTCTCTAAGTTAAACCACGTTGAAATAATGCTTGTAGTTTTTATTTTTAGAAGATCTCTTTTCTTTATTGGAGAACGTTTCTGTTTTTAAAAAAGGTCGTGGAATAAAACGTTTATCCATGATAAATCCGTTGGAAATTGTACAGATCAAACTAAAATCAATCAATCAGATATATTTAAATAAAGTTCTTCTAGTCAAAAGGAAAAATCTCACAAAATATAGCCACAAGGGACCCAGTTTCATTTCATCCATGTCGCTACGAAATGAATTATAAGTAGCAACATGATACACTCCCTCTGGCCGTATCGGGTCATCGTCCGGAGGATTATATCCATTACTCCTCTTGTTCGGAGAAGTTCTATCATAGTATTCACTAATCCAGCAATGTACGGAATTCATTGGTGTTAGCCAACCAACATGTAGATGCAGGGATATATTTCATAACTGCAACGGACGCTATCTATGCATGCAAATTGCGTTTTACCGTGTGCAAGAATGAAAATATTTTCTAAAGAGTTTTTAAAATATTTTTCTAACTTACCTGGTGTTATCGTTTCTTGTAAATTGTTTTAGTTTAGTAAAGTTATGACATTTAATAGCTTGTGTTACTACTTACTTCTTGATAAAAAAATCCAATCCAACTGGTAATGTAATTGTAAATTGTGAACGAGTTCGATAGTCGGCAGTCTCGTTGGTCTGGTGGTTGCAAGGGCGACTGCTGAAGTCGTGGATTCAATTCCCCGGTTGGACAAAGTGTTATTTTGTTTTTCTTTCAGGAATTTCTCAATGGTAAGAGGCTCACCGTCTGTTACTTATGACTTAAAAATTACTGTCAAGATCTGGGTGTACTATTAGGTACACTTCTGCCTAACCTTTCAGGGCTTACAGGCGTCATGATGTTTATCTTAGTTACAAAAACTTTACCCAAATAATGGTTATACAGGGTGTAAATGACCTCATCACGAAGCCGTCAACCAAGCATTCTGTACATCAAACTAAGTAACTTTACGCAAAAATCTGGGAAACAACTTTTTTTTTGGGTGTTAACCACGTTTTGTGGTATAACTCAATGTAACGCACTCAAAACATTGTGCAGATGGATGGATTGAATAGTACGGGGGCAGTAGAGACATTTAAAGTAAAAATCTTGCGACAAAAAGTTGTATTTAAAAAAAATAGTCAAAATTTGCAACTTTGACCCCCAATAATATCTCCGTAACTAAAAAGTTCCCAGGGATGGTGTAGAACAAAAAAAAATATCGGAATAACGAGGAGAACCTTTCGTATTCGTTGAGAGGTGTTTTACACCCTTTATAGAAAAAAAAGGTCAGTAATAATAAAGAACTTGTACGAGTAATTATAACGAGCTTCACGAAAGTATTTTTACTAACAGACCCCACATTCCTTTTGACACGGTATTTAATTATAAAAAAATACACTACAGAACACAATTGTCCCTTTCAAGGGAAGTTAATTTTTCCCTCAACGGGGACTGAATAAGCAGATTAATTAGTGGGAACAAGGCGACTTTATATGCTCCCAGTCTCCATTGTGGTGTTGTGAAAACTGAGGACTCCTTATTGTTATATGATCATTGTGGAGCTCGGCTCATGAATAGACGCACACGTGAAAGATTTTCTTGTAGAAAGCCGTAATAGTTTTCTGGGATGAATAATGAAAACCACTAATCTGCCTGTAATAGGTTTTGTGCTTTGTTAGAAATCTTTATGCAAACCATTTCATGTAGCCTTGGATAAAATCGTTGTTATCAAGGTTTGTTTTGCCATCTAAAATCTTGTTATTCTCTACATCTCAAACAAAAGCTTTAGTGAGTTATAGGTTTGTTCTTGATAAAGGAAAACAGCGGTAATTGTCTCAATACAAACACGGATATTTGCAGGCATTCGAGATAACGATTCTCTTTTGTCGTCAATATGTACCTGCATTTCAATAAAATTGATAAGAGAAGGCAAAAAGCATGCTGCATATTCCGTCATGCTTCGCTAACACTTAGCATTGATCATTTCATATACTATACAACGTTATTTTTTTTGTCGTTTTAATCCCTTTAAGGGCGGATAGTACTCATGAAAATGAACAACTTTTACTATGGGACCGACTATGAAATCTCGAAAAAAAAACTGCTGCTTCATACATTATTGGAAGCGTAACTCGAAAAAATGTAGGCAGCTGCTGAATTTTTTTTCTTTTTTAGAGGGATTAAAACGACTAAAAAATAACGTTGTATGTGAGCTCAAAAGTCAGAAAGAAAATATATTTATTCGTCACAAAGTAAAAAAGCAAATATTAATAAAGAAAACATACAACGCAATTAGACAAACGCAAACATTTAGACTACAACGAAACCACATTGTAATAATAATTTTAAAACCGAAGAGAACTAAAACAAAAAAAAAGAATCAACTAAGTTCCACGTCGTGACTGCGACAATAGGTTACCACTCAGCATGGTGCTGTGCTATGGGGAGCCCACAGAACAGCGTTGGTTTTCAGTGGTCACCAGTGAAAAATCGTACGAAAGCCAAAACAGCGATATATATTTGAATAAATGAGTTACTAAAATAAAACAGATAGGACTTAGATTATAACATAAACAGCATAAGAAACAAAAACATTGCAAAATATATAAAAGGCACAGAATAGATAATAGTACTAGGTGGGTCGTTCCGTAGTTTCGTGCAAAAACGATTTCCAGACTAATTTACCCATGGTTTTCATTTCTGTATTTTTTTTTTTAACCAGAATGGATAAAGACATAGTTACTTTAAAAGGAGTATCGATAATATTAGGTTTTGATTTGTTATTTTATTTAATAAACTAATAAAACTGCGTCTAATCCTCTCTGTTTCCAACTAGGGACCTCGGCGTTTGTTTTCATGTTTATTTGTCTACAGTCGAATTGATAGCTTTAATTAATACGGTTTGTAAGAACCAAACCCCTGACCTATTCTTTAAGTATTTTAAATATACCAATAACTTAGTAATAGTAGAAAAAAAGCTATTTTTCTAATTGTCACAAAAAAAACATCATCGCCATCCGTACTCGGAAACTTAGTAATTTTGTAGTGGTTTATTCGGTCCCTAATATAGTGCAGGTCACAACGTGTTTCTACTGGTCGGTCAGCCGCGGCAAACAGAGCAAAGTGGACGTACGCCTATCGCTGTCATAATTATTTGAAATCTTCGTGCTTCGTCCAGAAATAATTTCATCACATTCCTTCTATTTCACAAGGTACTGTAGTAAACAAATTATTATAAATACTAAATATGTTTGGCTTTCGAATTGATTTTGATCCTATTTTATTACTGAGTGGCTAATGTATTCGGTAACGAAATAATTAAACAAAATGTTAGAATTTTTCATTCATCTCCACTTCATCACCTTCTGTCCCCTCCAGTTTTCCTGAACATATATATCAGAAAAAGAAAACAAAGACAAACTGGAAGGTAATGAAAAGTGAAAGGATTGTAATGAACTACGGCGCGATGGTAATGATGTGAAAACTTAAAAAATACTTAATTCTTCACTATCATCTGATCCATCATATTTATATATATATTATGAAATATAATATAATATAATATAATGACGGTGATTATTGAAATTATACTGTTTTATTTAGCTGTTTTAAATTACCGTCTTTTACGGTTCATTAACATCCTAACCCGACTTACATCATTACCATCGCGCCGTAGTTCATTACAATCCTTTCACTTTTCATTACCTTCCAGTTGTTAAATTTCAATTGTCATTTTCTCCGTGAATAAACAAGATAATAACGTGCCTTCCACTTTAAATTAATCTGGTGACAATTTGTGACTCGTGTATATAAAAGAAAAACCTAAAATCTAATATTTATTTTTATTCTGCGGAACGGTTCTATTTGCACGAAACGACGGAATGAACCGTTAGCGATAAAAGTCAATTGAATAATATCTCACAAAAATGGAAAGCTGCGTTTTGCTATTAATTTACTTCAATAAGTAGAATGAATTCGTCGAGGATGTTTAACAAATACTCACTCATAGCTCACTACCTTACAGTTTAAAGGTTGTTGCCGAAGGTTCACTTTGAAACATAGCCTTTTTCGTTCCAATAGAAATAAAATTAGTTAAAAATCTTACTTACTGTTTCCCCAAGTTAAAAACAATCATAAAGAACTAACAAAGCAATAACTAGTAGACCGATATCACCGACTGGCGACTCGGAACAAACTTGCTAAGAAAATGTATTTTTAAATCGTCGCCGTCGCGTCTTCTCACTGAATCCACTCAATTAGTAACAGGCTAGGAGTCATTAATTATAGCGCTCCAGACACCGTTCTATATACTTCTTTTATGGTATGAATGAGTAGTTTACTTATGTAAGCGTGGGGTAAATAATTGGTGATAGCGAATAGGTCTTTGATCAGAACACTTTGTGATTAAAGATTTTTTTCATCCCCCATCTCGGAAAAAGTATTTTTGCTCTTCGATATCTGAGTGCAAAAGCCGTTTTTATCGTCTTGAGGGTAAAGTAAATTTGAATTTAGAACATCATTTGCACTAAGCATGTGAATTGCAAACGTCATTAAACCTATGTATTTACTTTTACCTCTATGGTGCCGAATTTATCATACATATATTTTTTAATTTGTTAAGAACTCAGAACCTTCTTGGTGTACTTTTTTAAATATGTTTTGCGCGCGCCATTTTTTTTCACGTCATATTGTTAACACTATAAGTTTAAAACAAGGAACCCCAGTGAAAAAGTGAAAACCTAAAATGACCACTACCACGACCATTATCTAGCGACGTGGAAGTTTATTTGACGCCAACAGAATTAACTGAGTTTGTTAATAATGCGCATTTTATTTTGCGTTTATTCATTTCCTCGCTGAGGTGGGATGAAAAGTTACGTGTTGCACTCGAGTGCAAAGATTTTTCACCTCGTGCTCTTTTGATTCCCTCGCTAACGCTCAAGATCTAAGTTTTGAATCACTCGTGACTTAATTTTAGAGTCTTTCGCTTGCTCGGTCATCAAAATTGAGCACGCGGTTAAAAAACAACTTTGCACTCTTGTATAACAAATAACTTTTTTCTTGTGACGAGTACTGGCTGTTGCCAGCACATAACCAGCAGCTGCATTCTTTTCTAGAATAAAGAAAAAGATTACATTTCAGACGATTACATCGGAATCATAAGCAAAACTCTCGATAACATTGGACCGCAACTTAACTGGCGGTGGTGAGTACATCTCTGCCAAAATTTTGTTAATTATTTATTTATTTATTAACTTCGGTGATTCTAAGAGCACAGTCATATTTTGTCATAAGCAATACCATCGAATTTGATCTAACAATCGAGTACGGTGAACATTGTCATTCAAAATCAAAATCAAAATATTTTGTTTCACATAGGCCTAGATGGGCACTTATAAAACGTCAAAAAGGTGCACGGTTCGCGTTGGTCGATTCCATGAAGAAGAACCGGCAAGAAACTCCATGGTTATTCTTTTCAAATCATTTGGTGTTACAATAATATTATGTTACAGCATTCGTTAGTAAGTATGGGAGGACAGCGTAAGCCCGACAATAGGTCGTTGCTTACTATATTATTAATATTATTATAGAAAATGTAACGTATACAAAAAATGTGAAACAAGATAAATATTTAACAAAAGTTAAACAGCGTCTGGGAATCTACAAAGCCTACAATGTTCACTCATTCACAAATAATATGTAAAAAAAAGCATCTATACAAAGGTAATAAAAAAAAGAAAATTTAATTAAAAACTAAGTTAAACAAGTGACAGAAATATTGTCGTCAGTGCTGTAACTATTTTGAGCCTTTAGTTGAAGACGGCGCATTACTTTGTATTATTTATGTAATTTACTTCATCACCATTAGTCTCTCAAAACGGTATTGGGAAACATCTTGACTTCATTGAGAAAGGAGGCCGAGTTCCAGCAGAGGGAATATTATAGGCTAGTGATTATGATGTAGGAACAATTTTAATTGTTGAATAGCCAAGATCCTGATACCTGCTATTTTAAAGTGTTATCTTGGAAAATACTTCAAGGTACTAAAAAAAAATACTTCTTATTTAAGAGCCCTCTTACAGTCCACTAGCGCCGCCAATCGAAAAAATGTCATAACTCGTAAATAGAATCAAAAATACAAAATGTGGTCTATTATTACTGTAGAAAAGGCAATAACGTAATTTTATAACACATTGTCACCACTTGAAATATAGCTGTTTAGCTAAATCGTGTATTTGTAACAAAAACGGCCGTTTATGTTTTGAATGCACGATTTAGCTAAACAGCTATATTTCAAGTGTTGATAAGGTGTTATACAATTACGTTATTGCCTTTTCCACAGTAATAATACATAGTACATATTTTGTATTTTTGATTCTATTTACGAGTTATGACATTTTTTCGATTGGCGGCGCTAGTGGACTGTAAGAGGGCTCTTAAACTATAATCTATAGTAATATTATAAAGCAGAAGAGTTTGTTTGTTTGTTTGGTTGAACGCGCTAATCTCAGGATGTACTGGTTCGAATTGAAAAAATCTTTTTGTCTTGGAAAGTCCATTTATCGAGGAAGGTTAGTTATAGGCTATTATAACATTACGCTTCGACCATTAGGAGCGGAGCAGGAATGAAAAATGTTGCAAAAACGTTTTTTCCTTTCGTTTGATGTGACGCAGACAAAGTTGCGTGGGTCAGCTAGTTTTCACATATACGTTTACATGAACAATTTACTTTCCAAGTAAAAATTAAGATTAGTATAGTAAAGAAAACTTACAACTCCAACCGCCTTTGTTAACATTAGCCTAACATTTAGTTTAAGTAAGAACTTCGAAAATCTAAAATATTAATGGTAGGTAAATATTTTTGGACCGTGCTAACCTCGATTACTTTTAAACTTCGATCAATATTGGCTGGGGCTTCTAATAACTTTTGGAATACTGCTTTCTAGAAACTAGCGTAGGTGTAATTAGAGCTTGTAAAGTACCTACTTCTTCTTAATGCTCTACTAAAAGTAAAGGCGTGCCAAGGACAATGTGGCAATATTCTTTCTAGATTTAAATAAGATGCGAGTAAATGAAAATGCTCAAAGTTCGAATAGTTTTTTACATTTGACACGCCTTGAGATATTTTATTGTTTCAAAATAGCAAATGAAGACGATCCGACATGTGTTAGCTACTGTTATTATTTTATTTAGATATATTAAGCAATTCTCTCAATATTATTCATTTTATTAATCGTGTATTTGTTTAGTATTTTATTTTGTAAAGTTGCCATGTCCCAAGTGAAATAACACTGAATAATAGTTGTTTAGTTGCTAAACTGACTTTAGCTGTCAAATAGTAGATTACTTATCTATGTTCACTTGGGAGCATGGCAGTGGAGTTCGAACACTCGTCGAGTGAAGATGTATTAATCGTGACCAACAAGTGTAATCAGTGCTAATAAAGTGATTATAAAGTTATACCGACTTTACTTTTCTTGACAAACGCATAGTGGATTACAGTTCAGAAGTGGGATAGCACTAAGAATACGTTGGTTTCTTAGTGTTACTGATCGCCCTGGCAAAAGTGCAATAAGTTATAAGGTACTGTTCCTTTTTGTCTTTTTACGTATTTAATTATTATTCGTTTAGATTATAAATTTTGTAACCCACATAATATTTTTTTTTCTGTACGTAATGAAATGGTGTGATGTTTTAAAAAATGCTTCTAGACAAGTTGCTACTTCAAATCAAATTTGAATTTAATAGTGACAGTTAACCTTAGTAACGAATAACCTTAGATTTTGTTTTGAAATGAAACACAGATAGTTTATTATTTTATTTCACAATTGAAAATCAGTAGTCTAGATAACGGTTTACTCGGTTACAAAATTACTATTCCAGCTAATCAAATGGAGCGTCAGGCAAGTAGCCGAACCAGGCACTTGGGTACTCCTGATCCCAAGTCGACTTCTGGTGCGAGGCGCAACCGATGCGGTGCGAGGCACAGCCGGAGTGGTGCGAGACGCAGCCGGAGCGGTGCGTGGCGCAGCCGGAGCGGTGTGAGGCGCAGCCGGAGCGTTGTGAGGCGCGGCCGGAGCGGTGCGAAGCGGAGCGGTGCGAAGCGCAGCCGGAGCGGTACGAGGCGCAGCCGGAGCGGTGCGAGGCGCAGCCGGAGCGGTGTGAGGCGCAGCCGGAGCGTTGTGAGGCGCGGCCGGAGCGGTGCGAAGCGGAGCGGTGCGAAGCGCAGCCGGAGCGGTACGAGGCGCAGCCGGAGCGGTGCGAGGCGCAGCCGGAGCGGTGCGAGGCGCAGCCGGAGCGATGCGAGGCGCAGCCGGAGCGGTGCGAGGCGCAGCCGGAGCGGTGCGAGGCGCAGCCGGAGCGGTGCGAGGCGCAGCCGGAGCGTTGCGAAGCGCAGCCGCAGCATTGCGAGGCGTGGCCGGATCAGTGCGAGGCGCAGCCGGCGCGGTGCGAGTCGCAGCCGGAGCGATGCGAGTCGCAGCCGGAGCGGTGCAAGTCGCAGCCGGAGCGGTGCGAGGCGCAGCCGCAGCGGCACGAGGTGCAGCCACGTTGACATCGGCCGCAGGCATAGCGGAAGCAAAAGCGTCCGCGTTAACGCGAGGCTTTCTCAAGGTAACACTCACGTTGCTGAACAGGTTAGTGATAAAATTTTACTAGCTCAAATGTTAAAAGAAGTTGTTCAGACCATGAAAACTGATGGAAACAATGAACGTTTTCCTGTTTTTAATGTAATTCCTGAATTTGACCCATCGAAACGGAATCAAACGATAGAAATGTGGATAACCAAAGTAAATGACTGTGCACAAATTTATAACTGGTCAGACAGACAAACAAGTCATTACGCACTGCAAAAACTTGTAGGTTTTGCACAAAAATGGTACCAAGGACTTCCCAGCGTCATGTTTTCCTGGTCTGAATGGCAAGATAAACTACGTTCCTCTTTCCCAAGTGACGAAAATTACGCCCAGTTGTTGTCAGATATGCTTGCGTGTAAAGCGCGTTTTGGAGAGTCGTTAGAGGAATATTTTTATAACAAAACAGTTTTGCTAAATAGATATAATATTGTCGGAAAGAATGCCATTGACTGCATACTTTTTGGGATTGAAGATCGTTCTATAAGAACAAGCGCGGAAGCAGCCCAGTACTCTGATCTCGATAAGTTACTAGTGTATTTGAAAGGAGTTAAAATTAACAAAAGAATCGACAAAACGGTACAGCAGGCAAGCGTAATTGACAATAAACGTAATAAAAACAATAGAACTAAAACTAATATAACAGAATTCACAGCTAAATGCTACAATTGTGGTGAAGAAGGTCACCCGTATTATAAGTGTAAACAATCAATCAAACGGTGTACTGCTTGTAATAAAGTAGGACATTTAGTTAACGACTGTCCCGATAAAAAGGATACATCCCTTAAAGCGGTTTTAGGTATATCCGCAGAAAATGAAAATGACTGCAAATATTTTAAACCAGCTTTAGTCAATGGTACAACACTAGATTGTTATATTGACTTTGGGAGTCAATGCTCCATGCTGAAAGAGTCAGTTGCCCGTAAATTAACAACCACATGGTTAACGAATGACTTGCCAATTTTGAGAGGTTTTGGCGATTCCGTGGTTAATTGTTTAGGAAAATGTGATGTAAATATCGAAATAGATTCCGTAAAGGCAGTAGTACCAATACTTATAGTCTCTGATTACTTGCTACAAGTCCCTTTATTGTTAGGTCAAACGTTTACTGAGCAAGATCACGTTATCGTTATTAAAACTAACGAAATGCTTCAGATACACGATAAAAACAAGCCAAAGGCTGTGAGAATTTCATTACACGTTTTAGACGATAGTAATATAAGTGGATATACCGATGTCAATGTTTACTCTAAAATTAAATATAGTGGTGATGTGCTAATAGAACCCAGTTTAAGTTGCGAACCTAATAGGGAGTACGAAGTCGTTCAGAGTTTAATTAAATTAACGGATGGTCAAGGTCGGGTTGTTGTAAAAGGATTGCGCTCGCTAGTGTTTCCTTTGAAACGAGATACACTATTGGTTCGTGCAGTCCCGTTCACAGAAATGCAGTCATACCGCGTTAATAGAATTGTAGGAAATAACGAAGATTTACCAAATCCTATAATAGACAGTTCGTTAATAAACGTAGGAGATGCATTAGGGAAAGAAGACCGTGAGTCATTGTTTAAGTTACTGAACGGTTATAGAGATTGTTTTGCATTTTCGACCAAAGAATTAGGATGTGTCAAGGGGATAGAGATGAATATCCACCTAAGTGACAATAGTCCCATTGTGTATCGGCCTTATAGATTGGCTCATTCGGAGCGGCAAATTGTTAGGGGAATGGTTAAGGAATTAGAGGATTCGGGAATAATACGACCATCCACGTCAGATTATGCATCTCCAATTTTATTAGTAAAAAAGAAAACTGGGGATTACAGGCTTTGTATAGACTTTAGAGGGTTAAATAAGAAAACAATTAAAGAACACTATCCGTTACCAAGAATAGACGATCAATTAGACAATTTATCAGGTTTTAAGTTCTACACGACCTTGGATCTCGCATCCGGTTACTATCAGATTTGTATGGCAGAAACATCTAAACATTTAACAGCTTTTGTCACACCTGATGGCCACTTTGAATTTAATAGGATGCCTTTCGGATTAGCTAACTCCCCATCTAATTTTCAACGAGCCATCAATAATATTCTCGGTAACGCGCGTTTTAAAGATGCATTCGCTTACATGGATGACGTTATTATTCCATCAAAAACGATAAAGGAAGGTTTTGAGAAATTAAAGAATACATTGGACATATTTAGAACTTCTGGTATAACTTTAAAACTTTCAAAATGTAACTTCTTTATGCGATCCATTCATTATTTGGGGTTCGAAGTGAATGAAAGGGGAATAAGGCCTGGAAAGCACAAAATAGAGGCTGTAGAACATTTTCCCCGCCCAACTGATCAACACAAAGTCCGTCAATTTATTGGTTTATCAAGTTTTTTTCGGCGTTTTATTAAGGGTTTTTCTATTATCACCAAACCATTAACTCAACTCCTAAAAAAAGATACCGCCTGGTGTTGGGAAAGTGTCGAAGAAGAAGCTTTCCAAAAATTAAAAACTGAGCTTATAAAACGTCCCGTTCTCGCCTTTTATGATCCGACCTACGAAACTCAAGTTCATACAGACGCATCTAAGTAAGGAATCGCCGGGATATTAATGCAAAGGTCTAAAAAGGATTCCCCATTCAACGCTGTGGCTTATTATAGCAGACAAACATCCCCCGAAGAAGCGCGCTTCACTTCTTACGATCTAGAGACTTTAGCTGTTGTAATGTCGGTACAGCAATTCAGAGTATATTTATTAGGCCTCAAATTTACGATAGTTACTGACTGCAACTCTGTTCGAGCCACATTTGAAAAAAAAGACATGATACCGCGGGTGGCAAGATGGTGGAATTCTTTACAAGAATATGATTTTAATATTATTTACAAACCAGGCTCAAATATGTGTCATGTCGACGCCCTTAGTCGTAACCCTGTTCAACAAACCGAATATACAGAAGTTAGATTAATCGACACCAATTGGATAGCTACTGCACAACAAAATGACTCTGAATTACAAAGAATAATAACTACACTTAATGATAAAGAAACAGATAATATAATCGAAATTAAAAACAACTTTGTAGTCAAACGCGGAATGCTGTACAGGCAAACGCCTGAGGGTGACCGCTGGGTTGTACCTAAAGGAATACGGTGGCATATACTGCAAACGAATCATGATGTGTTGGGACATTTTGGTTTTGAGAAAACTTATAATAAAATTAAAAGTCAATATTGGTTTGCCAAAATGAGAAGATTTGTTCAAAAATATGTCGATTCATGCCTTGAGTGTGCTCATACCAAAATCCCCGCGGGTAAAAAGTCTGGAGAGTTACACCCAATATCTAAAGTAGATCGCCCGTTCCACACACTTCACATAGATCATTTAGGCCCGTTCGTGCGCAGTAAGAAAAATAATTCTTACCTGCTATTAATAATAGATGCATTTACAAAATATATCATACTTAACCCAGTGAAAACTACAAAGAGTATACATAGTATAAAAGCATTACAGACTTACTTTCACACTTTTGGTGTACCTCAAAGAATAATATCGGATAGGGGAACCTCCTTTACTTCAAAAAAGTTTAATGAGTTTCTTAATTCATTAGGTGTTAAACATGTATTGAATTCAGTAGCTACGCCGCGAGCAAACGGGCAAGTTGAGAGGTACAATAGAACCGTCCTCGCTGCACTCGGTGCTAAAAACAACAATAAAAATGAAAAATTATGGGACGAGGCAGTTTCCGAAACTCAATGGGCATTAAATAATACATTTAATAAGGGGACGGGTAAAACACCGGCAGAGGCGTTGTTTGGCTTAAAATTAATTGGGACTAATGATTCCTCTCTTTCGCTTACCACAAATGGTGAGGAATCGCATGATGAAAGCACAATAGAAATCATTCGAAGTCAAGTCTCCGAACATATAGCGAAAAATCAGGTTAGTCAGAAAAAGTCATTCGATAAACACAGAAAGAAAGTTGCCTATGCTGTAGGTGATTTAGTCAGAATAGAAAGAGAGATCCCTTCCTCTGGTCAAAGTCGAAAACTTGTCCCAAAACTTCGTGGCCCCTATCGTATAGTTACGGTATTGGATAACGATAGGTATATTGTCGAAGATACTCCGTTATCTCGAAAGGGTAACCGCCCTTTTACTGGTACTTTCTCAGTGGATAAGATCCATCCATGGGTAGTCTTTAATAGAAGTAATTACGGATCTGATAATGATTCTACTAATGACCAACAGACTGATGATAATGATAATGAAGATAACCTCGCCAGTTAATGTACCTGTTTGATTGTTGTAGAGATATTAATGTGTTGCCCATGATTTAATTGAAATAGTAAGCTGATTAAAATGAGTTAATGAAATCCCAAAGATGAATTTTGTGTAATCGTCAGACCACTGAAAATATACAATAGAGGTTTCTGGGCTTAGCAATACTGAAGACATGAAGGGGCTACAGTATTGATTGTAGATTTATGTAGAAGTTACAGTCAGACTACTGGAATGCAGAGGTTTCAGTAGCATGACTTAGCAATACTGAAGACATGAAGGGGCTTCAGTGTTGATTAAAGATTTAAGGTAAAAAGTTACAGTCAAACCACTGAAATGTAGAGATTTCAGTGGAATGACTTAGCAATACTGAAGACATGAAGGGGCTTCAGTATTGATAGATTTATGTTGAGTTACAGTCAAACCACTGGAATGTAGAAGTTTCAGTGGAATGACTTAGCAATACTGAAGACATGAAGGGGCTTCAGTATTGATAGTAGATTTATGTTGAGTTGCAGTCAAACCACTGGAACGTAGAAGTTTCAGTGGAATGACTTAGCAATACTGAAGACATGAAGGGGCTTCAGTATTGATAGTAGATTTATGTTAAGTTACAGTCAAACCACTGAAATGCAGAAGTTTCAGTGGAATGACTTAGCAATACTGAAGACATGAAGGTGCTTCGATATTGGTTGTATTTTGTAAAATAATGATGTTGTCGTGAAATTAAATTTAGATTATGGGATAAAACATGGTAAGAGTTTCGTCCACTAAAATTGTGTATTCATAAAATATATTTGTTGTAGAAATGTAGTACTTACAACAAATATTATGATGAAAGAGATTGTTATCGTTTAGATGTAATAGTGTTCAATTTTTTTAATGATTAAATATTCAATTTACTGAAAAGAATTAAATATTGAACAAGCTAATATTATATTCTCGGGACGCGAATGTGTCAGGAAAGGCCGACTGTTAGCTACTGTTATTATTTTATTTAGATATATTAAGCAATTCTCTCAATATTATTCATTTTATTAATCGTGTATTTGTTTAGTATTTTATTTTGTAAAGTTGCCATGTCCCAAGTGAAATAACACTGAATAATAGTTGTTTAGTTGCTAAACTGACTTTAGCTGTCAAATAGTAGATTACTTATCTATGTTCACTTGGGAGCATGGCAGTGGAGTTCGAACACTCGTCGAGTGAAGATGTATTAATCGTGACCAACAAGTGTAATCAGTGCTAATAAAGTGATTATAAAGTTATACCGACTTTACTTTTCTTGACAAACGCATAGTGGATTACACATGTGTCTGAGCTTATCAACAAGCGAAACAATAAGAGAGTTTTTTTTTATGCTCTTGTCTCTTACTAGGATAGTCTCTCTGTACACATTATGCGATTAAGCGCTTTTTTGCTGCAACTACCTCTCTTCTTTTATTTTATTACTTTACTTCAGCAAACTAGGTTAAAACAAAGTTAAAGCGAATAGCTAGCTTTATCCGTTTCTAACAAAGTGCATGTAACGAAGCTAGTAAACGCATGACTCACTCGGAAAACTTAAACCTTTGCGCTGGGGTAATCTTTATTTGTTTTATGATTCTGATGTTTGCACCTATCCAGCCTACCAATAATTTAAGAATTCACCTGGCCATATTTAAGAACTTCGTGTCACTAAGTTTGTATCCGCTTATCTCCAAAACCACTCAACAGATTTCAATGAAAATTGTATGATTGTGTATGGTCCAGTTTGAAAGATAAATTACCAACATACCAAAGTGTTTTAATGTTTAACATTTTGTAATAAAGCCTATTCATCCTTTCAATTAGTAGTAGTCGATTATACCAATTATTTCTCTCACACATTTGGGATGACCACGGTAACCGCTTACCGAAACTCAAAGCAAAGTCCAAAGTTCTATAATGTAAGGAATAGTTCTCACATGGAAAGCGGTTATCAATCGACCAGCATCCCCCAACCGAGGATCACTATTAGTCGGCCTCACGGTAACCAAAACCACAGAACGTCTAAGGTTCCTAGAAAACAATCAGCTGCTATCGAATAAGAGCCTCATCACACTAGCGAGTTGCGAGCGAATTGAAAGCGGGACGAGTGCGCAGCGAGCTCGCCGCGAGTTGGCAACGTGTGCCGGGCGAACACGCCGCGATGAAAATTAAAATTAATGATTGGACAAAACACGGATCGCACACCGAACAAACTTGCTGCCCACCCGCGGCGTGTTCGCCGCGCACGCGTTGCGAACTCGCGACGAGCTCGCTACGCACTCGCCAACTTTCAATTGGCTCGCAACTCGCTAGTGTGATAAGGCCCTTTTTTTTTTTTTTTTTTTTAAGGATGGGAAATCATCAAATGACCCCCCCCCCCACTCTGGGCGGAGCGGGAGGGAGTGTCAGACTCTTACTGACTAAAAACCATCCATGTTCCTTCCTCGCCTTTTACGTTCCGGGGCCGCGGTATCTCTTTCGAACAGGCCCGCAACCCCGGCAGGCTTCGGCCCTTGCGGGCCCCTCTCTTTTTGCTGACATCTCTTTGAGGCGCGCGTGGAACACGAACGCGCCGTCGACACGGCCTGTCGTCGTCGTTAGACGGCCGGACGGCTAGCTAGCCCATAGCCAGCCGTCCACAGGCCCGCATCTACGGTGGCCGGTAGCCACCACGTGGCCCCCGACGCCCGTTGCGTCTCCCGCGGCGGCCGGGAAGAGAGGATCTCTCCCTCTCTCGTTCCGCCACCTCCTTCGCTAGCATGACTGCTTCGCAGAAGGAGGCGACGGCTTCCCATTCCGTCTCGCTCCGGACCATGGATTGAACCAGGGCCGGACGCGAGAGGTCGCCGCCGCCGGTGTGATAAGGCCCTAAGGTATTATCACGAAACATCAGTCTCAGTCGAGACAAACGGTTAAGTACTAAACACCGACATGTGATGTAAAGTACGAGAATATAATTAAGTCTGAAGCAAATAGAGCCAATGAAACGGCAAACAGATTTAATGAATAGCACGACTGTCTGGAATTAACGCGACCATATTGTTAGCAAATAACGAAGTGTAGTTCGGGTACTATGGTATTTGGAGTGACTACTTACACGTGGGATTAACACGCTTGTTAAATAGGCATGGTGTTTTAGAAAACGTTAGATTTGTAGTGTTGCGTCTGTCACTTGTCCGGGTAACAGTATGCTTTAAAAACATCATTGCGCGTTTAAAGCGTGATACACAATTACACGTCATATTGTATTATACATGGTGTAAACCACCTCATTACAAAGCCGTTAACCAAGCATTCTGTACATCAAACTAAGTAAGTAACTTTACGCAAAAATGATTGCTGGTAAACAACTTTTTTTTTTGAGGTCATAAATCATGTTCTGTGGTAGATCTTAATGTAACGCACTTAAAACATTGTGCTGATGGATGGGTTGAATAGTACGGGGGTCGTGGAGGTGTTAAAAGTCAAAATCTTACCAAAAAACTTTGACCCCCCATATCTCCGTAACTAGAAGGTTCCTAGGTATGGTGTAGAACAAAAAAATGATCGCAATGATGGGGAGAACAAGTGCTTTTCAGCTTCGTGAAGAGGGGTTTTACACCCTTTATATTATTATTATATAATATATTAATATAATCAAACTGAAGAGTTTGTTTGTTTGGACGCGCTAACCTCAGGAACTACCGGTTCGAATTGAAAAAATATTTTTGTGTTGGATAGTTCATTTATCGAGGAAGGCTTAAGGCTTTATAACTTCACGCTACAACTTAGGAGCGGAGCATGAATGTAAAATGTGTCAAAAACAGGATTTTCTTTAGTTTTTCTCTCTTATGCGACGTGATTAGGTGATGAGGTGGTTTACACCCTATATAGGTATTATATCTGCGCTCTAACTGCCAAGTAAAGCGCGACTGCTGAGCATGCGGTCCTGGGTTCGATTCTTAGGTCAGGCAGTTTGATATTGGGTTTTCTCGTCAGGATTTTTTCAGTAGCAGCCAAAAAGTCTAGATGTAAGCCTAGTTGATGTCAATACACTCGCCCGCTATTACACGGGACTTAAACATAACTGGCAAAATGTAAGTGTTATATTAGAAACACCTCTGTCCACCTCTGTCCTTCGGGATTACAGGCGTAATATTAACTCTTATTGGGAGAAAACTCCGTACAGTTCAATGAAAAAAAAAAAACAAATCAGTTCTTCTCACTATCTTTTTCTTAGAACTAACGAAGATAGATCAAAGTAAATGGAACCTTGTAACTTAGTCCTCATTGTTGAAGTTACTATCAATCAGGCAAAGTGACTTTACAATATAGTTATTTTAAAGTTTCCCCTTCAAACATTTGAGTGCTCCCCTTCTTCCAGCAATCGTTCAAGTGTGAAATAACAAAAACTAATATCAAAGTTTTACAGCTGGTAGTTTTCTCAAAGAAAATCCGTTCATTACCTCACACGTAGTAAATTCTCCGAATTTCTTGATGCCTTTCTTCCCCCATTTTGTTTTATCTCACTCTTTAGTTTGTGCTCACATAAAGCAGAAGAGTCAAACAAGAAAATCAATGAGTTTCTTGAAAGTAAATAAATCTTCATTATCACAGAAGGGGTGAAGTGTTAAACTAGTCTCTCTCTAGACTCGATAAAGGATGAAAAAACCAAGTTCATCGTCATTTTCCACCCTCAATTCTTTAGTTTTTTTTTTTCTGCTTGTTCAATTTTCCTAAACTTCGGTCTGATTCCTGATATAAGTACTTAGTAACAACTCATCCATTAACGTCATCATCATCATCATCATTTCGGCCGAAAGACGTCCACTGCTGGACATAGGCCTCCCCCAAGTGTCGCCACATTGACCGGTCCCTTGCGACTCGCATCCAACGGATTCCCGCAACCTTCACCAGAATATTCAAATATTCTATATTAGACGATTACTATAATCCCTGTCTTGTAAAAGACGTACTAAAATATTCTTTCGCTTTATAGTATATGGTTGTCAAACAATATACAAACGTAACGTACTCTCTCGACTAGATTGTCAAATAAAAATTTAAACATTACAAAATAGAATGAACCAATACAGGTACAAAAATAAATGTAAACTACTTTACCAAAACCTACCTATGCATCCTACAACCATAGCCTGTAGCAGAAAGTTTCGTTGCCAACTATTGAGCAGACAGGTGGCAGACGCTTTCTGCCAAGCCAATAAATCACTGAGCTACTTGGTATTGCCCAGGATGCTCCGATACGCCGGGCAACTCCTGATTAATGTGCCTGATTTGACCGCTGCCCGGATTTATAGAAAAAAATATATTGTTTATATGTATTTTTGGGTGGCTTTAGATGTGCTTTGCGGAAAACCGGTTAGATAGTTTTGCTGGTCAGATAAACATGAGGTAAAAGAAATATTAAGGTGGCTTTTAGCCTGTGTATATAACGGTGAAAAGCAATGGTGTTTTTGTAGTAAATATTTTTTTTATAGCAGCGGCAGCGTATGCATAAAAGATCGTAATATAGATTTGTGTGCTCACATGGTAAGCCACATTATGTATGTTACACATTACATAACACATTCTTCCTAGATTTTTATCAAAACATGTAGAACCGAACGAGTTTCACAGGGTCATAAATATTTTATGACCCCTATGAAAATATTTATACATGTGCCAAAAGCAAGGCGACTTAACAATATCTACATGATAAAAAGTATGTACATATACGAGCACACCCCTCTTCGACAAAGGAGAAGTTTTCAGTTCAAGCGCCTGAAAAATATTACCCAACTTAAGTTTAATCTGTTGAAAGAGCTCTAGGAAACAATTGTAAATAGGAACTCTTCGTTTAAACAACGACGATGTTTGTCGAGACGGTATGGAGTTGGATTGTATAGACAGGAATGAAAATATTGTCAAATACATGATTCTTTTGGGGTGTTCTGTCGAGCATGATCAGGTGCGGTAGAAATACTATAGAAAATAGTTTTTCTTATAGAATAGCCAATAAGATGACGGTCTCATTATCTAAGAACAGTTGTTTAAATTTGATTTTTGTATGGGAACATGTCACGGTGACAGTGTTTTTAAATAATCAGACCGTTATCTTTTCGGTGAACATGGACCTAGGTCGTAGGTAGGTAAAATTAAATGTATGTTTTTTTTTTAGTTTCATCATTATAGTTGAAAGTAAACTAGAATTTTCTAGACAGTTTGATTTTATTTAAGTTTATACATTTCCTAATCTATTCGTAATACCAACATGTTTTCAGGGAGTGTTATGCAAATAGAAAACAAATCGTGGTCACTATTTTTTTAAACGAAACCTCCAACTAAAACACAAACGCAAAAATAATATGAAAATAAACCACGGAAAACTTTTTATTGTTATAACTGTAGTTACGAATAAATTGCCCCGACAGTCAGATAGCCCCATTTATTGGACGTAGACGTTATAATTTTGCAGGCAAGTTGGGGAAAACAAATAATTCATAAACACACAGTGGCGTAGGTGTACACAAAGTGGATGGCATTTACACAGATGTATAAGTGGTTAAATAAAAATTATTTGCTCCAAATTTTATGGAAGCAGGTAAAGTAAAAAATGGTCGTAGCAAGTGACGCTATGGTGTGTAGCTTTTCCGAAACCCTATGGGGAAAAAGTCATGAGATTATGGATGTATTTTAATAGCAGCACGGATGGCCGATGGGGCTGAAAAGTTCTGGAGTGGCGACTGTGAACCGGAAGGTTGGTGGACTGGTTGCGATTATCCACTGGATGCGAGGCACAAGGGACCAGTCAAAGTGGAGCCCACCCTTGAGGGAGGCCTATGTCCAGCAGTGGACGAATTTCGGCGGAAATGGTGATGATGATACATAACATAACAAAATCTTTTGCTCTAGGTAAACTAATTCTTAGTATTAAAGCTCTCGGTGTAAGTCAAACTCAAACGATATGATTGTGATAAGCTGTTTCTTGCAGCATAGCTCTTGCGTAAAAAAAAACTGGCAGACGACTTGAAATTACTCAAAAAACGCTAGATCTAGTGAACGACGCATTTGGCACAGTTTTTAGGTCTTTAGGTACTTTGAGCACGTATCTCACACACCTAAAGCCTTATTCTTTGTAATAATAGCTGACAGTAAAACACAGTCATCCTTTTGTTCAAATCTTTTTTTAGCTACCAAAGCACACAGCCGTCAATTTCACAAATTGGTGCCAGTCTGTTGCCTAAAACTTTTTAAGGAGGTTTTCCCACCCAACTGAGAGACCTAATCACAAGTATATCGACTAGTTATTAGTTCTCGGAGTGACGACCCTATACCCTGGACGAGTAAGTTGAATCTGTTCCAAAAGTGATCAAGTTCGTCGCATATCGTCGTAAATCGATCTATACAGATTGGTGGTCCTACGACTATCTAGAGATTGGTCGTCATGTTCCACAGCAATATGTTGTAAATTCAAGATCACTACATAGTCTATGCGGTCTAAACAAGAGGAACGTATGTAAGTATGTATTTCAACACGATTTTCAAAAAGTTTTGAATAATGTTTACAGGATGGAAATGGCACCGACACACAAACGGATACCTCATATTTGGTACATAATTTTCTGATGTGTTTTTGAGATTCACATAATTATTATATTGAAACGGTGAAGGAAAACATCGTAAGGAAACCGGCATGTCCTAGAAACTAAAATTCGAAGACAATATGACATCTACCAACCCGCACTGGGTCCGCGTGGTGGATTCTAGCCTACACGCAAAATACGCGCTTTGACGTGGAGTTGTGGACACCAGCCCGTTATACAATACAATACAATCATTATTGCTCAAATAGAATATCATTTTATGAAGGCTGTCTCATGATACTGTTTGTTGTCAAGTGAAATGAACACTGCCCGTCTCATCATCATCATCATCATCTCAGCCGAAAGACGTCCACTGCTGGACATAGGCCTCCCCCAAGTGTCGCCACATTGACCGGTCCCTTGCTACTCGCATCCACCGGATTCCCGCAACCTTCACCAGGTCATCGGTCCACCTAGTGGGAGGTCTTCCAACGCATCGTCTTCCGGAAGACTGCCCGTCTGTTAAGTATTAAATATAATGATTGCCTTTCAGAAAAAAAAACAGCTTTTTGAACAAATTACTAACTTATGAATATGCGGTACCTACGTACCTACATGTGCTTTCCATTTGATGTAAATCATCACCGTTTTATATTCCTGACACATGCTGCAAGTTTGATGTTACAAAACGGTGTGAGCGTCAGCATTTTTAATAAGTTTATTACCGGACGGCCACTAACGAACGGTCGCAGGCCGGGACAGAAATTGACAATAAATAACAAATGGCTAGGTGGAGCTACCCTTTGTCTGTAAATTTACTCTCTATATCTTTGTGGGTGTTCATATTTTACAGCAACGGGCACCAATTAAGATTGTCAGTATCAATCAATGCTAAAATGAAATAGTATTTCGAAGATTCGGTGGTTCTTGTTGTAATGAGAACAATTTCGTTAGGTTATTTTGTTACTGAGAGCAGAGGAGAGCAGCGGTGGCCCAGTGATGAGAAAAACCATTCTCACTCTCTCTCAATTCTGAGAATGAGCCGGTGGCGATCCCGACTTACGAACAGTAAGTCATGGGTTCGAATCCACGCAGGCGCATTATTTTGTGTAAATTATTTCATCACCACTGCTCTCAAAACGGTGCAGGAAAACATCGTGAGAAAACCGACATGCCCTAGAACCAACATGTGACATCTACCAATCCCCATTAGGCCCACGTGGTGGATTAAAGCCCATTCCCTCTCACATAGAGGAGGCCTGTGCCCCAGCAGTGGGAACAATTAATAGGCTGATGATGATGATTTTGTTATTTATTGTAGCTGGTGGTAAATCAAACGTTCAGAAATACCTAGCTTATAGTGCTGGCCTTGTAAATGAACAGCGTTTGCGTGGACTCGGCCTATGGCCTGAATACTTGTCGCGCTCTTGTGACGGTCGGTCGTGACGTCAGCGTCGTAGTGTGTTGCTAAATAGATCACAATTTATACTCGTTTGCAACCGACCGTCAGCGCGACAAGAATTCAGGTCTAATAAACCAGTTTTAGTTTTCACAATGATTTCCTATTTATTGTTTAGGAGATTAATGGTTTTTTTTTCAAAATACATATTTTGTGCTGGAAACCAATGTTCGTAAAACTTTAATGAATAATAAGACAAATTGGTCTCTGAACGAAAAGTTTAACTAACAAAGTTACCATCATTCATCATCATCAGCCTATAATGTTCCCACTGCTGGGACACGGCCTCCTCTCAATGAGAGGGAATGGGCTATAATCTACCACGCGGGCCCAGTGCGGATTGGTAGATGTCACATGTCTTCGAATTTTTGGTTCTAGGACATGCCGGTTTCCTCACGATGTTTTCCTTCACCGTTTTGAGAGCAGCGGTGATGAAATAAATTACACAAAGTAATGCGCCTGTCTGGGTTCGAACCCACGACTTACTGTTCGTAAGTCGGGGCCGCCACCACTGGGCCACCGCTGCTCGCCATCACCCACCCACCATCATTCATACACAGGCATAACCACTATTATTGTCGATAATGTAGACCGCAGGCATGACAACACAAACACAAACAGAATGAGATTGTAACATACCACATTTCGTTTTTATTGAATATATCTGAAATAATCACAGTCGACAGTTTCATTCGGGGAATTGTGGTCAGTATTTACTAAAGCAATAAATCCAAAACAAGTATTTTTCAATGTTACATCTAGGTAAAATGTATTAAGTAAGTCAATTTTTTGTGTTTTTAAATCCCGAAAACCGACTCAGAATATCAGAATGAACGCCATTAGGTTGCAATCATTTGGTGTCCAACATAAGCTTTTCTTCTTCTTTTTGAATTCATGTCTCAGTTTTTTGTCCGACCACCAACGTCCAGGTTGGTGGTCGGACAAAGCTCTGTCGTTTGCTTCGTTCAAGTTCTGGAGGGTGCAATTAGACGGGCAGGAGAGAAAGCGTAGCACAACAAATCCTGTGTTGGGGTTCCACACTCGTATTGTATCCCAGATGGGTCGATTATACCCCACCTAGCCAAATTGGACACGCAGTCTGTCCAAAGAATTGTAAATTGGCCACCAAAGTTCGTAGTGTACGATTTAAGACGCTTAAATGCTCAGCTGTGGACTGCTGTGGGCTGATATTGATTCATGAGAATTATCTATCTTTAGGAAAACAGTGTTTTTTTTTTTCGGATTTCAAAAACCGCTTTGGGTGGAGCGAAACGTAGTGTCAGACTTTTTTTTACTAAAACCCATCCATGTTCCAGGTTATTCATTAATAACCGGGCACCCTGTATACAGGTGGTATAAAAAAACATTACAGCTCTAATATGTCATAGTAGGACGAACAGAAACTGGTCTCCGTCGTGGTCCTACTAGAGGACAAAATAGTAGAACCACGAAAAAAATGCGCTTGTTCGCCAGGCCTTTGTGTTCCTTTTGGGGCTACGGTATCTCTTTAGAATAGTCCCACATCCCAGAAAATTGGTGTCTAAAATACATTGTTTAGTATCCTTTAAAATTAGAACTGATAGGCATTTCAAAAACAACATCAAGCCACAAAATATAAGTTTGCAACGATTCCCTAATAGCCCATTTTAGAATTTACGTCATTTTATTATAGCAAGCACTATACACGGTGTAAACCACCTACTACCATCACAAAACCGTTAACCAAGCATTCTGTACATCAAACTAAGTAACTTTGCGCAAAAATTATTGCTGGGAAACAACTTTTTTTTTTGAGGTTATAAATCATGTTTTGTGGTAGAACTCAATGTAACGCACTTAAAACTTTGTGCTAGTGGGTGGATTGAATAGTACGGGGGTCGTGGTGTTCAAAGTCAAAATCTTACATGAAAACCTTGTATTTGAAACAAAACTTGTCCAAAAGTTGTAACTTTGACCCCCCATATCTCCGTAACTAGAAGGTTCCCAGGTATGGTGTAGAACAAAAAAATGATCGCAATGATGGGGAAAACAAGTGCCTTTCGGCTTCGTGAAGAGGTGTTTTACACCCTATATTATTATACACTGAAAAACAATAATCACAAATCCTAATTTATCATTCATTCAATATAAAACAACCGCAAAGCCACTGGTATTAATTAAAATATATCTAGAGTCATGTTATGCGTGGGTTAATTACACTATTTATGTCGACATTGGTAATTTAGAAACACCACAATACTACTCTAACTATTTTTTCAATTCAAAAACACTATCTGTGTATGTTTCCACTAACGTTTTTATTTGTGTCGTTCATGATTTGTACAGTCACCCCATCTAGTACTGTCGGTGAGAGCTATCTGCCTCTGGAAGCACAGATATAGAACCCCTGTTTCTAAAAGTTTATTATTTAACTGAAATGCAATGCAAGACCTTGGATTAAACATATCAAGAATAATATCACGAGTGTACGCCTCTATTTATTATTTAATCATCAGCTACTTTTAAAACAGTCACCTAAGCGTAGAATTTATGGCACAATACTGGATAAACCTTCAAAAACCGCAAATTATGCCTAAATACCTACTCAATTTATTTCTGCTCACGGACAAAATAAACCTACTCGGTGTTTAACATCATACTTCTAGTATGCTCAAAATTTAGGAGAAAGCTAAACGAATTACAAATTGACAATGATGGTAATAATGCTTGTTTTCAAGCCAACTCGGTCAGCTTCCACTGTAATTGGATGATCGCGTCAGCTCAGTGAAATGCCTGAATAAGACTGGTTGTCAGAATTACCAAGCATAATGTCTCGCATAACGTCTCGCGTTTAACGAACACCACAATTACGTCTACAAGTAAACAAAATTCAACAAATAGGCGACATCACTCCCCATCTAAACCAATAACTGAACACGAATCCCACAAGAATTAATTAAAAACCGCCATGATAACCGTACCGTGTGTCAACTGCCAATTAAGATCTATTAAACATTATATCGCTTGTTTCTCACTCGCTGGGCCGTGGCAGTACACATAAAGCATTTGTTAAGGACTTTCTCGACGCCTTGAGTTAATCAAGGAACACGAATGTGTGCTTGCTAGATATGACTGATACAATTTTATTTTTTTTCTAAAATAACTAGATATATTTAAAAACGATTAACATTTCATTTCAAATTAATTATTTTAAATATTTATGCTACAATAACTTTATTAATTAATTATCTCTTTTAAATTCGAGATTTATTTATTCAAAAATTTATTTTACCGTACCATAGGTACCTACCCAGTTATGAGAAGTTCGTGGCTAAAAATAATAACAGCCGCTCGTGTCGTTTAGGTCGGGATTTAGGTTAGCCGTGCTTGCTTGAGTTGGTGGGTAACCATCCGTTACTTTCCTCCGTGCCCGGAAAGCATGTTAAACCGTAGGTCACGGCTGTCATTTGAAGATCTTTGGCAGTCGTTACAGAAAATCAATGGTCCAAAAGTCTGATAAACAGTCTTACCAAAGGAACCAGATCATGAGAGGTTATTACCCAGTATTAACTGGGTTGTGGAGGTCAGATAGGCAGTCGCTCCATGTAAAATGTAGGTATTCAGCTGCATCCGGTTAGACTGTAACCCGACCCCAAAAAAGTTGGGAAAAGGCTAGGCAGGTAATGATGATGACACAGTAGGCACTAAATAAGAAATGTATTGGATTAACATAAGCAACCGAACATGGAGTGACATATAGCCTATGTTATAAGTTGTTGTAGGAATACGAAACAACTTGAAATCGATTGCCATGCGTCTAAGCACCGACCAGCATCATGAAGGGTAAAACCAACTAACCCAAAAGTTTTTTGTGGAACTAAAAATATCTGTTAAAAAAATAACCGTTCAAAACCAGTAGATACTTATTGTTTTCGTCATGTATAAAAATAACAGTCTCCTTACCATAAACATCAGTTTATTGTAGTACTAACTCTAAAGCCTAATACTATCTAGATTACATTTAACTGCGCTACCATTACTCCGTTTTCTAAAACCCTACGGCCTGTACAATCAAAGTAACGTTAATGGCACTTCTAGTACGCAATAAAAGGACTGTTACTGTATCATTCGGAGTACTTATTGAGACTTATATCTTCAAGAAAGGGTTCTCGTCTTTCGATTACCGGATTATTATTTCATTAGAACAACGACCTTTTAATTGGTTTGCGTTTGTTTTCAAAGTCTAATTTACAAATATTGGGTTTGAAGCGTTATTAAGGAAGGTAAAGATGTTTTGTGTAAATGTTGTTGAGTTAATTTAGAATTAAGTGTTAACCATTTATGAAATGATCGCTAATGCTTAGAAATTCATTTGCATGGTCGACCGTGTTATTGAGTTGCCCTTGAGTGTTTGGCAATTGAATTACCATGGTTATCACGATGAAGTTTCTCATTATATTTTTGTGCTGGAATTATTTTAAGTTTTTTTTATGTATTTATATTTAAGTTAGTTGGCTGAAGTTAGATGTTAAATAAGAAATGACAATTTAGGATGTTAAAACTATGGTTTATGGTTTGAAGGCATCTCCGAAACTAAAGATCCAATTCTAAAAATTCTTTCACTGACCGAAACCTCCATTATGCGTGGGTACTATTGGCTATAAATTTTATTTATATCATGCACATTAACCAAGATATCACATTTTTTTGCAGACGAAGTCGCGGGCGAAGTGTTAGTAAACTATACTTAATCTCATATCTTTGCAACAATCATAATTTCTGTAATCACGACATTTAAGCATTACTCAAAATGAATCGCAATCACATAAAGTAATCACAGTAAGTTGAAATTAAAAGAGCATCCAGCGAGACGTCGCGACGTCTTAAGATTAAAGTTTACACAACAGAAATATTTCTGAAACGTCGACTCGGAAAAGTTTCGCTTTTGTCATGTAAGAAAATACGAAGAAGCGGGATCGTTTGTCTTCGGTGAGTAAAGCACTAAACTCTAGAGTTTTGCATCTACAGCAATAAATATTCGTGAGAATGTAAAAGCAGATACAGAGAGGAATTAAAACGATGGATCTAGATTTGTAAAGGCTTTTAGATTTGATAGATGGTTCGGTAAATGTTTTGTGACAGTATTACTTGAAAAATGTCTCGAGGCTTCTTGTCTAGATTGTTGTGGTCTTGAACAAAAAGGTATGTGACGTTTTGATGTACTACACTAATGCCTAAAATTTCGGATTCCAAGAAGATGAATCCGATTTGTAAGGGCCAAAAGCTTTCTTGAAAGCTTTTAATTTTGAAATAATTGAGTTTCGAAAATAACAAGATTTTACTTATTACTTTTTCTTGCTATCAATTATTTTCTTCAGCAGCATTAACGAAAGACAATAATTAAATACTGTAAATAATTAATATTGGAATGTACATATGGTAATGCAATATGCTTCTCTTTTCTCAGAATTGGCGCGTTAAATTAAATGATTAAAACAGGCGATAAACTACCCCATGTTTCGATCTGAGTCTGCCTGGTCTAGCCAGGCTGACAGACATAAATAAAAACTGCGCAATAATTCTCACCAATTAGTCAAATTGATTCAATCACTAATTGAATGCTTCACAATGCAGCTGATGACATACGTTTCCAGTTAAACGCGTTCCGTTCACGATTCAGTGAATAAAAAATAGCTTTCGGCTCCAGACGACTCTTGAATGTTAAGTGTTATGACTTATTTTTGTTTAGCCGAATTTCTTTAGCCCTAAGATGTAAAGAAACGGTTGCAATTACTTTGCTGGAGGCAGATAGGGATACGACATGTCACTTCTTCGCGCGTTGGTGTTGTAAATCTGTTGTTTAGAATCCTGGATGAGAAAGAGTGACCTGAATTCGGTTTTTATACATATTTATGATGTAAATATTATAAAAAAAATCATGAGAATTGTTTTTATTAAAAACGTTAATAGCGACTCAGTAACAACAGCCTTCAGAGTTTATTAGAACCATTCTACCGGTTAAGCCACCAGTATCGACCATTGTAGACCTTTCAGTTCTATGATGGTGGTATTGACGCTCTATTGTACTCTTCTAGGTCTATATCGGTAAAATATATCCTTTTAAGAGTCTAAGGTGGTGCAACGGATTACTGATACTCCGTTGTTTCTCTGCTGCAGATATAGAGTTACAAATATGCTATATACCACCGTTAGGTGCGCTTTAGCGCTTTAAAGGAAGCTTGTAACACTCCATTTGAACACTTTGAACTATTATAGCCCTGTTGTACGGCCATTGTACCACCTGCCTGTTAAAGAGCGATTCAATACGCTACTGTACCACTTAAGTATTATTGTAAACCCCTTGAACGGCTATTGTAGAACATTCAGGTTGTACAGAAGTGATTGAAGCAGCTTGTGTGCTAGTTGGGAAAATTATTAAAAAATCTCCTGCAGCTAATGTGACGTTAGCATGAAAAGAATCGAACAAAACCTATGCAATGCAAACAATAGCTTTTGCTGCACGATTTCACGGACCGTGTATTCGCTATGAGTCAGAATAGCGTTAAAGAAATTATGCAGAGCGCAACAGGCTTATATTGTGAAAAATACGATCTTTTCAGAGATGGCCAAACAAAATGAAATATTTCTTTCGGAGCAGTTTATGTTTCCGACGTTGTTTGTTCAGTACTTTTTGTCACTGATACTAAAAAGCCTAAAATAGCTTTCTTGTGCTATAGATAAACCAGAAAAAGCTAGATAAAAAACTTGATTTATGATGACAGGCAGGTTCCAAACTATTTTTGTATTTATTGAATTCCTTTTCTATTTGTTTAAAACAATGGTAAATTTCTGAGAAGTTCTGATTGTTATTTTTTACAGATCTGTAAAAAGGAAATTTAATTACAGCACGGTACTTGGAAAAGTTCTTGAGACTTATTAAGCAAAGAGACGACTTGTCTCAAAGGTAAGTAAACAACAGCAATTCAAACGTAGCTATAGGTAGGTTTAATCATATTTAAAAAAGGCTAGAGAAAAGATACTCATGGGTATTTTAATTATATCTGCTCTGTTTAGTCCAATTATCACAAAAAAACCCGTACTTTTTTTTATTTAGACCCTATATACTGTCGCACTGCTGGTCAAAAGTCTCTTCTAATTTCTTCCACGATCTCTTTTTCACCACTTCGACCCTGTTTTCACGGTATGCATCTAGGTCCTCTCGACCGCTTTCTAAGCCATCAGATGGATCTTAACTTAAAACTTATATATTGTCACTTACTGGATATCTTCCGTGATTATGTACTGTTTTGAACTCCCGATACTTCAGCGGTGTTGCAAGCGTTATGATCGCGTGTAGTCACTGAAGATATCCCGTAAGTGACACTATGAGTTTAGTTTTGAACCGCGAAAGCTTAAAACAGGGTCCTTAACTTATTGGAAGTTCTAATTTTGTAAAAAAAAAGCTAATATTTATATATATATATATATATTTTCAATTAATTGTAATGTTTCGTTATTTAGTTACTTACTGTATGAGAATTGTTTTCATTCGTAGATTTATTTTTTTGTTTGAGTCTTAAACCGTTTAAAGGATCACCTTAATTTCCGAGTTTTATTTTTGTCTAGGCACTAATTGTATCCCAATTCTTCTTCTTCTTCCATTCTTCTCCCATCTCATCAGACACCTCTTTTCTTGCTGTTTCATCCTTTACACAGCCTATTCATCCTGCTTTTGGTCTTCCTCTACTTTTACACCTAATCCTATAGAACAATCAAACTATATAAAGCTGAAGAGTTTGTTTGTTTGTTTGTTTGAACGCGCTAATCTCAGGAACTACTGGTTGGAATTGAAAAATCTTTTTGTGTTGGATAGTCCATTTATCGAGGAAGGTTATAGGCTATATATCATCAGGCTATGACCAATAGGAGCGGAACGTAAATGAAAAAATGTTGCAAAAACGGGGAAAATTTATTCCTTTGTGAGCTTTTTCTCTCATATATGTGACGCAGACGAAGTTGCGTGGGTCAGTTAGTACAGGATATAATTAAAATAGGGTTGAACCTGAAAAAGGATAATCGTGATAAGTACACATCATTATGAACAAAGATAATGGGAACCTGAGAAATCACGAATTCTCCGAGCTCGTTTAGGGCAACAACGGCATTTTTTTACCTACACTTCCCTCGTATGCATTTTTTACAACTTATTCATAGATTCTACTGTAATATCAGTCATATTTACTGTTTGCTTTGAATTCATTCCGTCTTGCGTATATCAAATAAGTACAAATTATATTCAAATTCTATACAGTCGATTATTGACGATGAAAGCCAATACGTGAAAAAAACGTGTTATTTCAAAGCGCCAAATCCACGCTTTGGCTTTTTTATTTTCAATATTTTTAATTGGTCAAATCAAGTTTAGTCGAACTTTTTAGTATTGAAAACACTGGACAGCAAAGAAAAAGGGTCGATTAGAAAATCTTTCATATCTTCAAAAGTACACATTTTTTATTAGTTAACATTACTTTTTAAGCACATTAAAATATTTTTTTAATTTAGTCTGTATTTCGTAAAGCTAAGTCGGGTACTTTTGAAGATATTGAAGATTTTCTAACCGACTCTTTTTCTATGCGGTCCAGTGTATTTACAAAGGATCCTAAATTAGGTCTTGACAGAATAATCAAACAACTATCGTGTAATGGCTCTAGGTCTTAACCAAGGCGTCAAGAGGGCTCTTGGGATCGCTTCAGAACTACTCGGCTTAAAGGTGATGACGTACTAACCTGAATAGAAATGTGCTTGATAGTAAATAAAGGTTCTAGGTCTTGTTTACGCTAATATATTGGCCAAGGGAGGATTGAGTGGGTAAGTACGTGGAATATGTTATAGACTTCTCTCTACGTAGATGTTTTTATATTATGATTATTACTGGAGATTTTTAAAAATCTGCCTGTTTATTATGTCGGCTCTTACGCATTGTGAGTGTAGGTCTAAAATGGTCTGCCGGGGTTGCGAGCCTGTTCGAAAGAGAAACCGCGGCCCCGGAACATAAATAGTGAGGAAGAAACACGGATGAGTTTTAGTCGGTAAAAGTCTGACACTCCCTCCCGCTCCGCTCAGAGCGGGAGAAAATACTTGATGACATCCCATCCTGAAAAAAAAAATGTCTAAAAATGGTCCGAAAAAATAAAAATAAATAAAAGGGGTCATGAAGGCAGAACATCAATATAAGCCAAACTAGAAAAATAAAACAGTGAAAAAATTAAATTCCGACGTGAATTTCAGACATTCTAATAGAATAATTCGGTTTTTGTCTCATAATAAATCAAGAATATAAGGATAAACCAGGAGCTCGTGGCTAAATAATAACAGCCGCCGCCGCGGCCGTGCTTACCTAGGTTGGTCTGTGGATGGGTGACCACCCTTAAATTACATACCGAATTTCCTCCGTGCCTCGGAAAGCACGTTAAGCTGTTGGTCCATGCTGTCATTTGTCCATCTTTGGCAGTCGTTACAAAGAGTCAGTAGCCCAAATAGTCTACCAACCAGTTTTACCAAGTGGTATCGTATTATCCAGTATTAACTGGGTTGTGGAGGTCAGATAGGCAGTCGATCCATGTAAAATACTGGTATTCAGCTGTATCCGGTTAGACTGGAAGCCGACCCCAACATAGTTGGAACAAGGCTAGGCATATGAATAAATCAAGAGTATCTATAATAATGATTGCAAGAGATTATTTTTTGGAGAATAAAATGTTCGAATAGTTACGTTTTAAAAGAAAATAAACGCCGATAAAGTAGTGATTCCGATTTGGGACAATCACGATGAATGAAGTGAAGAAATTTCCAAGTAATAATTAAAAAGAACCTAAACCGTATGATAATAACGTCTATTAAAATATGTTAAATGCCTGTTATGAACGAGTAACTTGGATTGAATGAGTATGATAAAGGGTGTAAAAAACCGAAAGGCACATGTTTTCTCATTGTCATTGCGACAACATTTTTGTTTTACACTAAACCTGGAAATCTTTTAGTTACGGAAATATTAGGGGTCTATGTTCAAACAAATTTTTAATACAAGTTTTACTGTAAGATTTTAACTTTAAACTCTTCAATCGTCCCGTCCTATTAAATCCATCCACCAGCACATTGTTTTGAGTACGTTACATTAAGTTCCACCACAAAACATGACAATTCTCCCTTCCAAAAAAAGGGGGGGGGGGGGGGGTCAAAGTTCCAACTTTTTAGGGTTTCGTAGTCAACTAGGAACCCTTAGTTTCGCCATGTTTGTCTGTCCGTCCGTCCTCAAATTTGGTACCAATATGTGTATCAATCACGCCGACAATGTGGTAATAAAAATTGAAAAAAAAAAAAAAGTTTTATTGGGGTAGCCCCCCTATAATGTAAAGTGGGAAGTGATTTTTTTTAATTCCAACCCTAACGTGTGATATATTGTTAGAAAGGTGTTTAAAAATGAATAGGGGCTTACTGAAATCATTTTTTGGTAATGTCAATAATTTCGGAAATAATCGCTCCAAAAGTAAAAAACAATGTGTAACTTTTGAAACCCTCTAAATATTAAACCATAAGTAAAGAAAATATGAAAAAAAAACAGAAAAGTAGAACTTTATAAGGACTTTCTAGGTAAATCATTTTGTACTTGGATGGAAACAAGTTTTTGTACAAAAAAGACAAAAAGTTGTGCAAAATAATTTCTGGACTAAGTTTGTAGTATAATCGTATTTGCAAGCATTTTTTTTAACTTCGTTTACATATTTTATTATCCTGAACGTATCTTTTTTAAACCAATAAAAAAATTATTAAATTCGGATTGGATTGAACACTTATTATGACGGATGGAAAACTACGGAACCGTACACTGAGAGTGGCCCGACACGCTCTTGGCCGGTTTTTTAAGAAAAGATAAATTATATTTTATTTGCTCAAAACATGTGTCACATACAATAATAAAAAGTGCATGTAGGATAAAGTAAATACTGAAAATCGTTCAGACATGTTTTGCCACATACATGGCGTGCAAATGTTTTAAATTTGGATAATTGAGGTTTTTAAATATACCATTTCAGTCAGTGGAATTGAAATTAATGGAAAACACTAAATGTCCAAGCTAATCATTACAAAAACACACAAGTGATTTTACCGGTGTCTGTAAAAAAAAAAATATAAATTAAGTATACTAGTTTTTATTGTATTATTTTTACTTTAAGCACTTCCATGAGCCCCGTTCTATTCAATCCATCAGTACATTGTTTTGAGTACGTTACATTAAGTCACCACAAAACATGATTTTTCAAATAAATCGTTTCCCGGCAATGACTTTTGCATAAAGTTACTTAGTTTGATGTATAGAATGCTTGGTTGACAGCTTTGTGTTGAGGTTGTTTCCACCCTGTTATGTATGAACGAAGTTAAATGCACACTTAATAATAATTAAGTGTGATAATAATAATAATTATAGAAGTTCTTACATCCATTTTGAGAGCAAAAATCAACAAACATATTGAGAGTAATTCTATCATGTCTACCTCTCAAAATGGATGTAGGAACGGGTCCCGTGGTACTAAGGAGCTGCTCCTCATTGATATGGCCATTAGCCAACAGGTTCGCCGCTCCCGAAAGAATCTGTCTACATGTTGGATAGATTATAAGAAGGCCTATGATTCTGTGCCTCATACATGGCTCATGAGGGTGCTGGAGTTGTACAAAATAAATGCAACTCTACGCGCCTTCCTTGAGTCATGTATGGGGCAATGGAAAACGGTCCTTCGATATCCAGGATGTCGACAGATCCAGGGGAGCGATGAACCTGTATGGATTAAACGGGGAATATTCCAGGGCGACAGTCTGAGTCCACTTTGGTTCTGCTTAGCCCTGAATCCTCTAAGCACATTGCTGGAGAATTCAGGACTAGGCTACCGGTTGAGGAAAGATGGTCAGGTTATATCTCACCTGCTTTACATGGATGATCTGAAACTCTTTGCCCCCAACAAATTGCAACTGTTGGAGCTACTAGAAGTAACTGAAACTTTTAGTAACGCCATCAGGATGGAATTTGGTGTGGACAAATGTGCAGTAATGTATGTAAAGCGAGGGGAGATTATGGAATCCGAGGGACTTCAGCTCTCGGATTCCATACACCTAAGATCTCTTTCCTCATCCGAAAGCTATAAGTATTTGGGTATGTCGGAAGCGTTAGGCATTAACGTAACTGACATGAAGCAATCGTTGAAGGAGCGCTTCTTCGGTCGTCTGAAGAAGGTTTTAAATAGCCTTCTTTCAGGTGGAAACAAGGTGCGCGCCTTCAATGGTTGGGTCATGCCGGTTTTAATGTACTCTTTCGGCATACTCAAATGGACTCAGACGGAACTTGATGCCCTGGATAGGAGGGTACGCACACTGCTGACCGCAAATCGAATGCATCACCCACGGTCGTCGATGATGAGACTGTATATCCCTCGGAAGTGCGGGGGTCGAGGCTTCTTAAATGCTAAGAACCTGCACAACCGAGAGGTATGCAGTCTCAGGGAATATTTCCTGGAAGCCGACGTGGGGATGCACCGAGGTGTGGTCTCAGTGGACAAGGGCCTCACCCCGCTCTCCCTGGCTAACGGGAACTGGCGCAAACCTAAAGTATTGGACACTAATGACCGCAGGGAAGAATGGCAAGGCAAGGAGCTTCACGGACGCTTTTACCGGGCCCTACATGGCCCTGATGTAGACTTTTTAGCGTCCGTATCCTGGCTACGCTTTGGTGACCTCTTCGGGGAAACCGAAGGTTTTGTTTGTGCAATTATGGACGAAGTTATGATGACGAATAACTACCGCAAATACATTGTGAAGGACGGCACGGTTGACATATGTCGGGCATGCCACCGTCCGGGAGAGTCGATCCGACACATTATTTCTGGGTGTTCTAGTCTGGCTAACGGAGAGTACTTGCATAGACACAACCTTGTTGCCAGGATTATCCACCAGCAACTTGCTTTGAAATACAACCTTGTGGAATCAGAAGTGCCATACTATAAGTATGCACCCGACCCAGTTCTCGTAAATGGTAATATCACGTTGTATTGGGACCGACCTATCACCACCGACAGGACTGTTGTTGCCAATAGGCCTGACATTGTGGTGATAGATCGATTGGAGCGTCGCACAATGATTGTTGATATAACGGTCCCACATGATGAGAACCTCGTGAAAGCAGAGCAAGATAAAAAAAACAAATATCTAGATCTGGCTCGCGAGGTTGTCGACATGTGGGATGTGAGTACAGCAATCATTGTGCCGATAGTCGTGTCGGCCAATGGCTTAATAGCCAAGAGCCTCGACCAACACCTTAGGAGGCTCTCGCTTGGCAGCTGGATCAAGGGCTTGATTCAGAAAGCAGTACTTCTCGACACGGCACGTATTGTTAGGAGGTTCCTCTCTCAAGAGCCCTGACCACCGGCAGCTCGGACCCTGTCCCCAGCGCTAGTGAGCTACTGTTTTTATATTTTTAAATGTTTTTTTTAAATTTAGTTTTGTAAATAAATATTTAAAAATGTAAAAAATATGTAAAATAATGAATAAAGGAAATAATTATAGTAGTAGTTAGACATTACTCTGTTGTGGTACTGGGGTAAATTGGACCAGCTGTCAATAATTGCGCTCTGCTGATTTTTTTTCCGTGCTTGTTTTGAACAAGACGTATCTATCTATCTTTATCGTGTGGTAAGTGCTCCTAACCTGGTGTCAGAGTTTTATGCCGCCCATGTCCTTCTGACTGCGCTTTACAGCATGTAAAGTTTGTAAAACTATGTCTCATACAAGGTTACCTCACGGTGTTTTTCCTTTACCGAAGCCAGTTATAATGAAAAATACGCGCTTGCGTGTCTTATCACTGCTACAAAAATAGTAACAAGACACTAAAGTAAATACTTACTTCAGTGCGATAAAAAATCTGCATCACATCAAACAAACTATACCTTCTACAATGTATAAAAGAAACAACTACTCATCAAACTGAACCACTTTCTCTATGGGACCACCATGGTAATCGTCAAAAATAATCAGCCGTCTCATACATTTGGTCATTTGGTGAAGTAAGTATTGGGATTCTGTTGTTCTGGGGCCGTTGATTATTTTTCGTGATTACGATGGTGGTCACATGGAGAAATTTGTTCAGTTTGATGGGCTGTAGCACACCCTTCCATATGACTATACCCTTTCTGTTAAAACTTGTATATTTTATTCGCTTCAATGATCCAATCACAATAATTTTGTAAGGTTGCGGTTTTGGCAGATAACCTTTACAATACCTAACATCATTAGGCCTATGTAAACCCTTAACACAAGGGCATGCTGAATTGTGTTACCCAAATTAATTAATTTAAACCACTCCCTCAAAACTTTGATACTTCAAAAGTATGTGACGACTGCACATACATGGGTTTGTTAAAAGCTTTATGAAAGCGAATTTCCTGCATATTTGCTACCCTTAAAAGTATTGTGTTAATTTCGCCCCTAAACTGGCGGTGGTTGGTATGCTTTGACGATGGCGACCCCTTCTTATGTTGCAGATGTAGGTACCTTGCTTCATTTTATTATATCGAGCCATCGTTATTTTTGTTGTTGAATTGTGTGGTTTCTGTTTGAAGTACAGATGCCAAGTACATCAAGCTAGAGTTTCAACTTTATTGCTAAACCATTAGGATCATGGTTGAGTGGGGGAAATTTGACAGTTTTAAGTGGTTGATTTGCTGGTGCGTCTGTATCTGTGGACACTTACTGCAGAAGTCTCAAAGTTTTGTACGAGTATTTCATCCTCGGCAGCGATTAAGCAAATTATTTTGTTACATAATATAATAATGTGAACTCCTTGTTTACCTAGAACATTTATTTGATGAATTGATTTATACTCTATGTTTGTCACTACTGTCTAATCTTAATGTTGAATAAAACCAATTAATTCTGATTGGTTTTGTCTTTATGTTTCTTAGCATGTATCACATAACATAGCCTCACGCCTGTAATTACTGCAGGGTTAGGCAGAGGTGAACCTAATAGTTAGTAGAACCTGTTTAAGTGCCATGTAATAGACGACGAGCTTACTGACATCAACCAGACCCAAATTCAGACTCTGTGGCTGTTACTGAGAAAATACTGTTAGAAAAACCCCATCACACTTTTCCCAACCTTGGAATTGAACCCAAGATTGTGCTTGAGAACACAAAATCAACGAGGCAGTAATATTGATTGAACTTTTTTTTTTTAGACGATGCGTTGGAAGACCTGCCACTAGGTGGACCGATGACCTGGTGAAGGTTGCAGGAATCCATTGGATGCGAGTCGCACGGGACCGGTCAATGTGGCGATACTTGGGGGAGCCGAAAGACATGATGATGTGATGATTTATTTAAGTCATTTCATTATGTTATGTGGCTCAAAAAGCAGCCCAAATTAAATGAGACTGAGCAGGACATGTCTAACGCATGCCGAACGAACTGTGAGCCCGTAAGACTCAGGAATGGTGCCCTGAAACAGTGATACACGGGGTCGCGGCAGACCACGAAAGAGATGGTGGGACGAACTGGATGTCTTCCTTGAGAATTGGAAAGAAATAGCACAGAATCGTGATCGTTCGAAGGAATGGAGCGAGGCCTTTGCCCAGCAGTGGGATAATACGGGCTAGCTATAATAATATAATAAAATTCATGTCTGTCTTACCTATTCAGTTGTATAACTTTATTTGTGCGACCTCTTGAAAATCAGCTACACTTCCGAACTAGATTTCTTTGTGACATTGTTAATAAAAGATGTTGCAAACTAGGTCAGTCAGATAAATATATTTAAATGGCCAAGAAATTCTGTTACTATTCTTCCGGGAAAATCATGAGAACTCAGATATCTACGCAATATTTACAAACTGATCTTGCACCGACGAAAATATAACTGTTTAATCTCCATATTAGCATTAAATGGCGCGTTCGAAGGAAAACGATATTATTAGTTATTTTCAGAACGCATCGTAAGGAAAACAATACTGAAACAAAGCATTAAGTTAATTATATTTAAATGTATTACTAATAAATAACTAGTTTTCGTAGAAGTATGAGGTCATTTAAGTCGGTGGCCAGATGACCCCACTTATCAATTGTACAGGGTGATTCATGATTGTAATTTTATTATTTACCCGAAGATAACATTTTATTAATCAATAAAATACATTTTTAAATATTATTTTAATCGGATACTAATTAATAATTATTGCGGGGCAGCGTTGTATTTTGTCATATTATATTCAATTGATTTTTATTTTGTAACTTAGCCAATAAAGTTTTAATAAAAAATAGATACAATCTATCTTTGTTTTTTTTTTGTCAGCCCTAAAAAAGCAAAGGCCGCCAAAAGCTTCTCAATTTTGCTTACATTTTGCTTTAAACAAAACTAAATTAAAAACCCAAAGTGACCTACATATTTAACATTTCTAGCACACAATATTATAAAGATGACTACTTTTACATAATGTTGAATAATCTTTTGTGTTATAAACACCTGTAGCTAACTATAGGTTACTGCCCGGGTCAGTGGGTTAGTCAAAACAGCTGCTTATTCTTTTGTATATAATATAAAAACTGTGCTTTGGTCACGGGTTTGCTTTGAATATTATAATATTCCCTTTAATGTCACAATAATTTAAGCACCCTATAAATTTTGGGATATTTTATATCTTTTCTACGTAATAAACACGCGATATTCTACATAAAGATAAGCACTATTAATATTCACGAGGCAGAGAACATATAAATATAGTTTCTACTATTTTTGTAGTAATAGTCAACCTTTTGATTAAATATAATAATATTTCCGATTCCGGTTTTTTAATTTTGACCAGAAACTATTCTTTGACACACAAAATGACTTTTCTATAGTGGATATTGGCTTAAATTAATAACTTACATAAACTGTGACTGGCTAATTGTAATACTGACACAATTAAATTAAAAAAAATGCATTTCCAAATGATAGAACAAAGGTATTTATGTGAGTGTCTCCTCATGACTCACTGAAACTTTCATTTAAAAGGCAACGCGTTGGGTGCCCGAAACCATTGCTTGAGTATACTGAGAATTTTGAACACACTGTATATAAACTTGTGATAATTATTGTGTACGAATATTTTCATTGGGATTTTTAATTACATTGGTATATAAGTCCTAGTAGTACGTGTTTAGAATAGAGTACCTGGAAACATGTCGGGAAGAATTTTATTTTTAGTTTGTGTTTTAATGGCAGTATGGGAAGTAAAGACTGTGGCTTTGAAAGGCCCTGTTTTAACAAGATATGATCCATGTGGGTTAGGTTTGATACAGTTCGATAGAATCAGTGAAAATTATTGGAGGGGGATTGTGCATTTTGGACTATATACAAATATGGTGAAAGCTGAAATGGTGATTGTGTTTAAGAACGAAGTTACTGTTTCTGCAGTGAGTATTACTTTTGAGTTTATTTTGTTTTTGGAAGCATTTGCGGCTAGATAATTAATTAAGTAATATGCCCACGGTCATAAGTCAGTGCATTAATGGATGATTGTGCAAAAAAAATGAAACCAAATAACTCGCCTAACCGCCTAACCGTAGTTAGTATGCTACGCTATAGTTTGTGTCATTACGAAGGAATATATCAACCTGAAAATGACCTTATCATTTTAAAACAAAGGGCATACAGCGAGATATTATGTATTTAAAGCAGCATTTGCTTTCAGCAACCGAGTATATTCACAACACGCAGAACGAACAAACGCGATCTATGGGTGCAAGCAGTAAGGCCGATACCGGTGCGCTACATATTTTACGTGGCCACAGACAATTTGAAAACAAATGAAAGTGATGTTCCAATTGTTAACATTTTGACGTTGAACAATGTTACACTTTGCAATGATAAGATTAAGGTACGTATTTGTTTGACAGGGTGACAAAAAACGACAAAAATGTATGGAATCGATCATTGACATTAGCTATCGAAAATTGGAAGTCAATGTCAAAGTTGTTGTAGAAAAGTCACATGTTTTGAAGCAGATTTCCAGTTGTATCTGCCCTCACTGACTCTTAGACAAGTGCAAATCTGTTAGCTTTTTTCTCTAGAACAGAAGTCTGCATTTTGTACACACAAACATATAAATACCTAACATAAAGAATCTTAGGGTAAGAAAAAATTACAGGTCACAAAAAGTGACCGTGATCACGACCCTAAGCATAGAAAGAAAGTGCTATTATAGTTAATGGTCGATATTACTCACTCTCGTAAAGTTAAAAGGTGAAGCGCCTGGTACAATTGAGGCGGCACAAATCCGCAGGACGACTGACTGTGATATGAGTGCAGAAATTAATACCTACAGTTATAATTCAATAAATCAAGTATTATAAATTCTTAGACTGAAAATAATCTTTTAGTGAAAATCATAGTAGTGGTAAATCAAATAATAAAAATAAAGAAAGAAAGAAAGAAAAAGCATTTATTAGTTTAAAGTAAACAAATGAGAGAATAAAAAAAACAATAATAATAACGAAATCATAAGAAAAAACAAACAAAATACAAAACAGAATTTGTCCTGTACAAGACCAAAAGGCTCCTATCTCAGCATGGTAAAAAATAAGTAATTCATCTTTTTCCTGATGAAAATTTAAGATGTTAATTTTTTTTATCTAAATCATATAAAGGGTGTAAAAAACCTCTTATCGAGGCCAAATGGTACTTGTTCGCCCCCATTTTTATATAGGAAGTACATCATACTTGAAAAACTTCTAGTTAAAAGGAGATATTGGGGGTCGAAGTTTCAACTTTTTTGCAAATTGTATTTTTCCACTCTAAACACCTCCACGACCTCCGTACTATAAACCCATCTGTCAGCACAATGTTTTGAGTGTGTCACATTGAGTTCTCACCAAAACACTATTTGTTACCCCATTAAAAAGTAATTTCCCAGCAATAATTTTTGCGTAAAATTACTTAGTAGTTTGATGTACGGAATGCTTGGTAATGAGTCTGTTTAAAAGTATAAGTATGATTTTATCGTTACTCGAAAGGCAATTAGCAATAGGCTAGTTTCCACCATCAATAAATTACAAATCTATTTAGTTCGTCAGTTAAAGTATTGGAAAATAACGTACTAAACAAAAAATACCTACGTGTCCACGTATTTTTTGATTTTGTAAATCAACGAATATTGACAAAGATAAAACGCATCAAAACTCGGGAGTAGGGGCTCGTGACGTCAGTACTCACTAAAAATGATAGCGAACAGTGACGTATTGAGAATTTTACAAGCGTCGTATCTTCGTCAATTTTGGTTTATGTGACAAAAGAAAAAATACGGGTCAAATATTTTTTGAGATATCTAAATGACGGACTAATTAGATTTTTTCAGTTAACAAGCCTATTACCTGATTAGACCTGTCATATTGTATGGATCAAAATGCTGGGCTGTGAAGAAGATGGATGAAAAACGATTGCATGTAGCGGAGATGAGAATGTTGAGGATGTGTGGAGTGACAAGAATGGATAAAGTAAGAAATTAATATATTAGAGGAAATTTGAAAGTGGCACCTGTTACTGAAAAATTGAAAGGAAGTCGTTTGGCTCGGTATGGACATGTAATGAGGAGGGATGAAACGCATGTGACTAAAAGAGTGATGGACATAAGTATTGATGGATGGAGGGGGCGAGGAAGGCCAAAGAAAAGATGGATGGATTGTGTAAAGACTGATATGAAAGAGAAAGGAGTAAATGATGCCGTGACGTCTAACAGGGGAGAATGGAAGAAGAAAACGTGTTGCGCCGACCCCAAATAAAATGGGACAAGGGCAGGAAGATGATGATGATGAAGCCTATTACCTGACATTTCCTAATTTCAGGCAGCACAAACAATAACACGACTGAACGTCACCCAGCCTTTTTCAAACAACCAATACGCCCATGTCTGTGGTAGAAGATCCATCAACCATACAGAATTGGTGTCAGTTAGGACTGAAGCGAGAGCTGGAGACTGGCCCTGGCATGTGGCTATACTGGTCAAGAATAGACGCAATATACTGAAGTATCACTGTGGTGGTAACATCGTGTCTAGAACTGCGATTTTAACTGGTGAGAAAACAGAATTTCGAAATGATTTTGTGAACATGGACCTTTCCATGTTCACCAAAAAGATGACGCTCTGATTATCTAAAAACAACTGTTTAACGGATGGCCGATGGGGCCGAAAGTTCTGGAGTGGCGACCGCGAACCGGAAGACGATGCGTTGGAAGACCTCCCACTAGGTGGACCGATGACCTGGTGAAGGTTGCGGGAATCCGGTGGATGCGAGTAGCAAGGGACCGGTCAATGTGGCGACACATGGGGGAGGCCTATGTCCAGCAGTGAACGTCTTTCGGCTGAGATGATGATGATGATGATGAACTGTTTAAAACATTTTTTCTAAGGGAACATGTCACAGTGACAGCTGTTTTTAGATAATCAGACCGTTATCTTTTCGGTGAACATGGACCTAAGAAATGCCTGGCTGATTCTGATAGTTCCAATGCTACGTTGTATGTCAATAAAAATATCGTTCACGACTGTAAGACGTATGTAGTTACAGAATTATCTAAGTTTATAAAGGTCGAGTAACAAATTTTTCACGGTCAAAGTCGTTCCTCGACAACTTAACAAACAATCTAGCACTGGCCAACACTGGCTAAAAATTCCAAAAAAACTTAAGAAAATTTGAATTCCGCGGGCTACACTGAAGCATTCATTCACTGGAAACCTACTTTAGTTTTTGACTTGAGTGTGCCCTGGCGGTTGAGAGTATGTCATGCTCACTCAAATGTCTCGCTGATGATGGCGCGTGTGTCGGACCATTTAGTTCCCTTCAAAATGGTTCAGCTGAATGGTGCGGATCCATGCGTCATGTTCGTGAACGGGCGCTGTCAGTTGCCATGGCTTATTTGAATGAATTATTTTGTTTTTACTATGGACACTTTTAACGTGCACATCTTGCTACATTGTTCTCACATAATTTACCATCTCAACATGAATTATGTAACCAAGATTTTTGTAACAATAATTTGATTTAAAAGAGTGTCCATGGAGTTTCTTGCCCGTTCTTCTCCATAGAGATCTACGCTAGGGAATGGGCAACTACAGTACTTTCACAGTTTTTATGTTTTGTGACTGGGACTGTAGCTATATTTAAATGTCATCTTTGTTTCGACAATTCAAAAGTGCCTGTTATTGGCCTTTTTGAAATAAATGCTTTGATTTTGACATTAAGGTCGTGGCTCACTTGACAAGTCAAAAACGGTCTATCGATATAATGAATGAATTCATCATACCCCTCTTTTTTATCTTGTATGGATGCGCTTTGAGGAATAAACATCTAATACTTTTAATTTAATTTTTTGAGCGCAACTAATAGTTGCGCTCCGTGGAATGATTTAGTTGCGCTTAGAAATAGGTGCGCCCTGAGGAATACCTCAAACTTGTATGTTTTATCCCTGAGTGGCTACTTACATTATCTACCTACTTCCTATTCTATATACCAAGCATACATATCAGAAGTAGGTAAGAAAACTTGACAACAAGAGAATGCCTATTGGTATTAAGTTTACCTATATATTAATATTTTAATTTTGCCGCCAATATACGATATAAATGAATAAACTTGGTTTATTTTCTAATAATATGTGGTATTAAATTAAATGAGAATTATGCATGACGGAACTGAACTTTTAATTGTCTAAATAAAACTTCAGTTCAATCAACAAATTCATTCAACAAATTCATAAAGCTTTATTGACCTAATATGGTCCTATAATCAAGTTGTAATTCCAATAAAAATACTAATTTACATTTTATTTTCAGCCGGCCACTGTGTTTTCAAGGACGGTATAACTACAGAAGCAAACAGGGTCGTCATTATTGCTGGTACCAACAACTATCAAGATCTTTATCAGCCTGGCAGACAAACGCTCGTGGTAAGAAATTTATTACTATTTATCATTAACAAACAGAACTGCAAGAAAAGCCGTTTTCCCCGTCCCTCGCTCGTGCCAGCCCGCGTGGCTGAGCCTGTAGTCCAAAACCAGTCCCTAATTATTTTGACTCCACTCAGATCCAGCCTGTCCCCTTGCTGTCCTCTCCCAGCGACGACCTAAGCCGAGGCCCGTGCCCCGCAGGGGGTGACCTTAGCGTGTAGTACCTTAGTTTGTAAGTTTTAAACTGGAGGCAGGCTGGGCCGGACTGGAGGCATTACACTCAATGCACTCACAGGGTTAGACAAAAATTGTCAAACACGTTAAGTTGTAATCTCTCTAGCGATATTGTAAACTCTCGAAATATTGTTAAACGAATATACTGCTTACAATAAAACGCATTATTTTTCGTGAAATGCATGCCCCTCCTTCCCTGCACACCGCGTGAGTTGACTATCAGTCAACTCACGCAATGTGGAGGGAAGGAGGGGTCCCCCTTGCCCAGTGGTACCACTCTCATGAAAAGATAATGTACCATTCCTGAGAAATACCGATTAATATAACCTAACCTTAAAACACTTTATATTCCCCTAAACAGAGTAGTCGACGGAGCTATTTCCGAGTGCAGGGTTTAAAGGAACCTAACTAACCTAACTGGGGGTGCCTCAAGTCCTGATTATAGGGGCAGAGATACTTCCGTATAATATTTAGAGAGTTTACAATATCGCTAGAGAGATTACAATCTAACGTGTTTGACAATTTTATGATGACAGATATATTATATGCCTTGATAGTGCCAGTGGTTTTTTTCATTTTCACCTTTTGATGCAAACCGTAGCCGGCCATCTTTAAAACGCCACACAAAAAATACAAATCTTACTACCTCTCACCAAATCCTATATCGCACATCTTCTTAACCACAAGACTAGATATAATACAATAGTCTGACAACAAGTTCGAGGCATCTACGACCCTCCAGACTTAACACCCGTCTGGTCGGAAGTTCTTCACTTTTATACAAGGATGAAATAATTGCCACCCTGTTTTCATATCTAAGTACACCTACATAAGATTTTCTTTTTTCAATTCCTGTCCAAGGTTCTTCTTCTACAAAACCCCTGATTCATTTAGTTAATGATTCACTAATGTAGTACTACTAATGTATTTTTACAATAAAAGCTCATAAAATAAAAATAAATATCGCTGGACATTACAGCTAAGGATATTCGGCGAGTTATCAAGTCAATGTCGCGTGGTAAGTCTCCTGGCCACGACAGCCTGAGCATTGAGCATTTAAAGCATGCTGGCGTCCACCTCCCCAGAGTTCTTACCATGTTGTATACTTGTTGTTTGGGACACCGGAGTGCTCTGTCGGAGCCGTACAGGTTGGAGTGCGGGGTAAGGCAGGGCGGACTGACCTCGCCAAAGCTCTTCAACCTGTACGTCAATGCACTGATAGAGGAGCTCAGTGGTACTCGTGTCGGCTGCCATATTGACGGTGTTTGTGTCAACAATATTAGTTATGCAGACGACATGGTGCTGCTGAGCGCCTCGGTGTGTGGCCTATCCAGGTTGCTGGGCATCTGCGAGCGTTACGCACTAGGTCACGGTTTGCTCTATAACGCAAAGAAGAGCGAATGCATGGTCTTTCAGGCCAGGGGTCGGAACTGCCCGGATTCTGTTCCTCCTATAAGATTGAATGGTGTCAACTTACAAAGAGTTCAACAGTTTAAATATCTCGGGCATATCGTGACCTCTGACCTGAATGACGATGCAGACATCGACAGGGAGCGGAGGGCGTTGTCTGTGAGGGCCAATATGATCGCGCGCAGGTTTATTCGCTGCTCGGGGGCCGTCAAAGTAACGCTTTTCAGAGCGTTTTGTACGTCCCTGTACACGGCCAGCCTTTGGGGTTCATATACCCAGAAACAGTACAACGCTCTCCGCGTTCAGTATAATAATGCGTTCAGGGTGCTGTTGGGGCTGCCCCGGCACTGCAGCGCGTCGGGGATGTTCGCTGATGCTGGTGTCGACTGTTTCTACGCGACGATGCGAAAGCGGTGCACATCTCTGGGGCGCAGGCTCCGGGCTACCTCCAACACTATCCTGAACGTATTTTCGAACAGGTTTGATTGTTGTTACATTAGCCATTGTTATATGGTTAATGTAATGACAAACAAACAAATGACTCAGAGGCAGGCGTATTATTAGTCCTTCATTGTAATTTTAGTTTAATGACATGTTTATTATTTAATTAATTATTTTTGTACTTTTTGCGATTTACCTTTTTATTTTTATAATTGTTAATTTTATTTATAATATTCAATTGTTGTTTTAGTTTCAATTTACACTACCTAATTGATTAATATTTTTATGTACCTACTGATTGAAATTTTAATTTTGTAATGGTTAATTTATATCGAATTATGTTTGATTATGATCCTAAAGGGATTGAAATAAATGATTTTGAATTTGAATTTGAATTACACACAGCGCCGTCTAGTGCCACACTAAGCAAGGCTTGTGTCGTGGTCACCAGACAGTTGATATACTACATATATACTTTTTGTTTGTAAATACATACTTATTATACATATAAACATCCATGACTCGGAAACAAATGTCCATGCTCATCACATAAACATTTGCTCCTACCATCATCATCATGATACACAGCCCGACTTCACCCACTGTTAGGTACGGGCCTCTTTTTACTTGTGCCAAGCTCCACGTTCTTGTGCCAGCCTCATCCATCAGAATTTTCTCGCAATGGGAATTTTCACACAATGTCGTCTGCCTATCTCGCCGCCGAACTACAAATATTTCTAGTCCTTGGACGCTTTTTTCATTTTTTATAAGCCTATATTGTCTCACTGCTGGACAAAGGCCTCCCCCATAGCCTTCCACTCCTCTCTCCACGCGGCTCTAATGCTACTAAATAATTAATATCAATGCAAGTTAACAAACGCCAACTTGTATTAAACTAAGTTGAATCAAATAGTGTTCAATTCTGCAAACGCTCGCATAAAATTCGAATGCAGTGACAGCACGGTTAATAGACGTACCTACATTAATTCGGTGATTGGTTCATTAGAATAATTAAAACCGATTTCAATTTAACTGCTGAATTTAGAGCGTGCTTACTATTTCAGTAGCTGAATCGATATTTGAAAGTTCAGACATACGTACTTCTGTTAAACAATTTGTAACAAGACCAAGCTACTAAGCATAAACAGGCTAAAATGAACAGCACAGCACAAGATTCTTTTGTATGAGATGTTTTCTATACCGTTTTGAGAGCAGTGGTGATGAAATAAATTACTGGGTTCGAACACACAATTTACAACTCATAGTTCTTGCTTCGATATATTTACAGTTTCTCATAATAGACGCACTTCCACTTTACCTCGTTTTTTTTTGAGGGTGGGAAATCATCAAATAACTGCTGGAGGGAGTGTCAGACTATTACTGACTAAAACCCATCCATGTTCCTTCCTCGCCCTTTATGTTTCGGGGCCACGGTATCTCTTTCGAACAGTCCCGCCACCCTGGTCCACTTTACACTTTACTTCAGTATAATATTAAACACTATAATATGTTCTAGAAAGCAATCTAATACCTGAAAATTGGTGTTAGATTACATAGTTTGGGTTTACTAAGCCTAATCGATGTTTGAAAGTTTAATTTAATCCGTCTGTAATTACTTTAACTTAGTTTTATCGTTTAACATAGCAACACACACTAACATACTTAACATATAACATAACACACACAATTAGCATACTTAACTTTATTTTCTGAATGATGATGTCAGTTTTCCCAAAATATGTAATATTTTGGGAAAACGTCGTCGTTTTGGGGAAACGAACAAATGGTCGTCATTTTAAAGGGTGTAAAACACCTCTTAACGAATCTGAAAACCACTTGTTCTCCCCACCATTGCGATATTTTTTTTGTTCTACACCATACCTGCGAACCTTCTAGATTCGGAGATATTGGGGGTCAAAGTTTCAACTTTTTGACAAGTTTAAAAAAAAATACAAGTTTTAAATGTAAGGTTTTTCTTAAAACAGTTCTATGACCCCCGTACTATTCAACCCATCCATCAAAACAACGTTTTAAGTGCGTTACATTGAGTTCTGCCAGGAAACATGATTTCCCACCCCAAAAAAAGTGGATTTCCAGCAATATTTTTAGCGTAAAGTTACTTAGTTTGATGTACAGAATGCTTGGTTAACGGCTTCATGATGACATGGTTTATACCCTGTATTAAGAACTCGTAAAGTTCCATTGCTAAACATGGTTCAAGCTTCTGTGTTGGTTATAGTCAAAAGGTGTTACTCGAATGCCATCATTCATTTCCTCATTGGTCTAGTGGTCGCAACCGTGACTGCTGAGCATGAGATCCTGAGTTCGATTCCCAGGTTGGTCAAAGTGTTATTAGGTTTTCCGTTTTCATCAGGAATTTCTCGTAGGAACCAAGGAATCTGGATATATGCCTGGTGGATTTTAATAAGCTCGCTCATTATCGCGATATGGATTTTAAGGAGCCGGCGGAGCATGCGTATTTTATACAAACTCAGGACCAAAATAATTTGTAAATCAAACATTCTTAAGGTAGTTTGTATTTGGGCTAGCTAGCCGTCCGGCCGTCTAACGACGACGACAGGCCGTGTCGACGGCGCGTTCGTGTTCCACGCGCGCCTCAAAGAGATGTCAGCAAAAGGAGAGGGGCCCGCAAGGGCCGAAGCCTGCCGGGGTTGCGGGCCTGTTCGAAAGAGATACCGCGGCCCCGGAACGTAAAAGGCGAGGAAGGAACATGGATGGTTTTTAGTCAGTAAGAGTCTGACACTCCCTCCCGCTCCGTCCAGAGTGGGGGGGGGGGTCATTTGATGATTTCCCATCCTTAAAAAAAAAGGTAGTTTGTATTTATTTCGATTGGATTACAGAATATCTATGTTCCCAAATATTCATTTTGAAAGGACAATGTTATATAGACGAGATTATGAGGAATTTAAAAATTTCCATCGAAAACTTATTTTGCTCATAACTTTTGTTTTAATCAGTGTCCAATCAAAATATATTTGTTATATGTCGATTAAATTTCAGAATGTCTAGGTAAGACATTCTGAAATTTAATCGAAATGAATACACACTACCTCAGGAATATGTTTGATTTACAATTTTTTTTAGTATTACGTTTGTATGAACTCGTTTGCTCCGTAGGCCTCTTAAATGTTACTGGCGAAAATGTAGGTGTTTATTCATAAACACAAATATTTTTACATCTAAGCCTAATCCTTTGGGGATCAAATTCATGATGTTATATTAATGTAATTTATCAATCTTATTATTTGTTTTTAACAACTGCCCAAAAAAGGAAGTGCCGTTTATCGGAAGCCATTCTATCGGTGAAATATTAATTCGAAATAATATTAATTATATCTTGAATTTCAATTAATTAATTTTAATTTACAGGCCCAAGAAATAATACTACATCCAGCATACAATGATGACCTCTCTACGTCAGACCTGGCTATCATCAGGGTCAATCCATTTGAATTTACAGAATATGTACAACCTGTTTGTATTTGGGGGCCAGTGTATGACAAAGTTAATCTTGTTGGGAAAGAAGCTACGGTAAGTTAACTAGTTCATTATTGTTTTCTTTAAAAGGTATTTACTGTTGGTCCATATTCACCGAAAAGATAACAGTCTGATGATCTAAAAACAGCCGTCACTGTGACATGTTCCCATGCAAAAATGTGTTTTAAACAGCTGTTTTAGATAACCAGACCAGATAGAGTGTATTTCTGTCACAAGGCTGTGTATTTAGAACTGTGGCATATTTACATACTATTTTTTTAATTCTATTTTTCATAGCATGTGTATTAATAGAGGAAAATAAACGCCGAATAATAACATCGAAGTTTATTTTAGTCTGTTTTGATAGATTTTAAAAACGGTGCTACGAAACCGTTCGTGTGCAATTTTCTTAAACATAAGATAGAAAGAAAAAAAATGCATGTATTTTCTTCTGTACGGGCTACCGTACAGAAGAAAACACATAAAAATTAACATTATTTACAACTATATGAAAATGATAGATACCGACCATCACAAATAATTTAAGTTAAAAATGACTAGATTTTATTCCTATTTTCAGGTCGTGGGTTTCGGTACAACAGAGCACAACAAGCCGGCCGATGTTTTAAGGTCAACATACACTAGGATACAGAACGATACGACATGCATTAACTTTTCTCGCAAGCTCTATTCAAGTTTACTGAATGAGTTCACTTTCTGCGCTGGATATGGACCCTCATCAAGTAAGTAGCTAGTTAATTCTAGTTTTTTTTGTAATCTGACCACCCACCGGCACAGAGAACCTAACCAGACATTTATATATTTTACCATTTCGATATTCCGTGGGAGGAAACCGCCGTCTAGATCGGCCGCGGCGACGGTGTTTTTTTTCGTCTAGATGTTTGGAAGGAAAAAGAGGAGGCCTTTTTTGACGACCCAAATTGCGTAGTGATAGTGAGACTGCCTAACGTTCTTATGGTCCTGGGTTATGATTATATTGTTTCCGAGTCATGGATGTTTATATGTATAATAAGTACTTATGTATTTACAAACAAAAAAGTATATTTGTAGTATATCAACTATCTGGTGTCCACGACACAAGCCTTGCTTAGTGTGTGTTAATGACCAGCGATATTATCAATATTATTTTATCCAGCAATGGGACACTACATGTGTAATCTAAAATAAAGTTACCCATCTATGTTATTTTTTTATTCCTCGTTAAATACGATTTATTATGTCAATCACCAAAATTGAAGTAAGCAGGAATATCCTAGCGGTGTGACCGTTGGACTGCCAAGTCAAATGTCGCTCGAGTTCGAACCCAAAGCACACACCTCTGATTTTTCGAATTCACGTGCAGTATTGCAGTTTAATTATCAGTAGTTTCGATGAAGGAAAACATCGTTTGGAAATCAGCATTCCTGAGAGTTATTTCTTGACGGCATGTAAATCAAATCAAATCAAATCAAATCAAAATCATTTATTTCAATCTCTTTAGGATCATAATATTATACACATTCGACATAAATTAACGGGTTACATAATATCGACAGTAACTACATCGACGGTCACTGTATCGATAACGTGCCATCGACGGGTTAATGAGTCGACAGTACAATAAATCGAAGATACACTACATCGACAGTACGCCAAATCGATAATACGCTGTATCGACAGTATACCATATCGATAATAAGTTGTATCGACGGTGCACCATTTCGATAGTACCCTGCATCGACTGCCCAACCTGAGCCAGATTCTAATTAAAAACATAAGCTTGTTTAATATTATAATCACAATTTATTAATTTTGTATAAAACATCTCATCTCTCATCTCTTTTTATCTACTTTCCTTTCGCAGGTATGCTGGTAGAGATTTCTTTAGAAATAAGCATCACCTTTGTACCTATTTTCTATTCCTTTCTTCTTTACTGTATTTAGTGTGTTCATAAATTGTTAAATAAATAAATAAATTGTTAAATTATTTTTTGTTTATACTAAACCCGAAAAGGGGTCATTGTACTCATCATTTTGAACAACTTTTTCTATGGGAAGAACCTCGAAATCGCGAAAAAAAAATCAGCTGTTCCCTACATTTTTGTTTTTTCTTCTTTCAAATTATGGATAGTTTTCTAAGACCATTTTCATGTAGCTGCAACTGTTAAGGTAGCTCCCTTTACTACCCCGTATATTCGTACTACGTATGTTCCCTTTATCGATTCCTTATATACACGACAGCCACCAGCACCAATTATAACAGGATTTCTAGAACTCCAACAGAATTCTAAACATTCTCAGAACAATATACAGAAGACGAGCTACGGACGCAGTACCTGTAAGTAACATGAATTGCGTCTGTAGGTAGTATCTTAGGACGCGTTCCCACTTTGTCGTGAAGATAGAATATAATCGTGTAGTTTTATGTGTTGTGGCTTTTGTATTTAAATGGAGGTGTTCACATAATAGGCCGACGCGATTACGGTCGTCCACGTAAATGCCAAATAAAAACAACGATAAATTAATCGTCACGACTGAGTGGAAATGCGGCCTTATAGTAGTACGTAAGACAACCAATCATGCTATCCAAAACCAATTAAGCTGATCCCTCATTGGACGTTAAGCTCATACAAAGTGAGCTCAGGTTATAATATAAATGTATAACTTGATCTGTCGGCATGTGAACAATACTAATGAAAGACGACGCGATTACTGTGACTCCACGATTTTTGCCAACTAAAAACCGATGATAAATTAATCGTCACGACTAAGTGGAAAAGCGGCCTTATAGTACGTAAGACGACCAATCAAGCTATCCAAAACAAATGAAACTGATCTATCATTGCACGATAAGCCCATGCAAAGTGAGGTCAGGTTATACAGTAAATGTATAGCTGTATGTGTCTCCATGTGTACAACACTAACGAAGATTACATTGATCACTGGCCCGTAACCGATGGTGTGGCTACCTGTTTGGTTACGGTTGCAGTATATTGAGTAGATTATTGCTGTACGTCTGCGGTGTGGGTCAATTCAATACTATGTCGGTTGTGTGGATATTGCTTTGTGGGAAAATATTGTTCAGTACAAATACATTGTATGTAACGAATAGAAACTCATTGCTGTATATAGTACTAGCTGTTGCCCGCGACTTCGTCCGCGTAAACCACCCTTGTCAGCTAGGGCATAAAAGTAGCCTACGTCTTGTTCTCTGACCTACCAAGTAAACACACAAAAAAAAAAATTAAAATCGGTGGAGTCGTTTCGGAGGACTTTGATAACAAAAAATGTGACACCAGATTTTTATATATTAGATAGGTTTGTCTGGAGCTTCGCTCGCGTTGAAGTCGGGGTAATTTTAATTAAAAAATGAGGGAATTTCACTGGGCAAAACAAAGAGTAAGTAAAATTCAAAATCCAGCAAAATTTTGAAGATATACATATCTGGTTTGCTCATAAATTAGTTGGTTTTAAAGCAAACCAGAGGAACTTTGCAAAAGTATAGTGTAAAATCTTAAATTATTGTTTAGGATGGAATTACTGTGGCCCGTAAATTACATAACGATACGTAGCTATGAAGACAAACAAAACTTAAAGAAAAAATAGATTTGTGTTCAGTGAAAACCATGAAACGACCCATGAAGGAAAAACTAAAACCACCTCATTTTGACCTCATTTTTTGTTATTAGCGATTCCGTAAACCACGCAAACGACACCAGTCACAGAAAATTTACTTCAACGCCATTTCGATTTTCATTTCGATCCCTTTTGTAAATGACACCCGAGATGGAACAACAAAAACTTTTCTTTGGCGCTATCTTAGATTTTAATTTCGACCTCATTTTTGTTATCAGCGACCCCGAAACCCACCAAAACGACACCCATGACGGAAAAACAAAAAAACTCCTGGGCTCTATGTTTGACTTTCATTTTGACCTCTTTTTCATAATAAGCGACCCCGAAAACCATGAAAACGACACCCATGACGAAAAACACAAAAATTTTCTTCAACGCTATTTCGATTTTCACTTCGATCTCATTTTTGTAATCTGCGACCTCGAAAACCACGTAAATGACACCCGAGATGGAAAAACAAAAACTTTTCCTCGGTGCTGTCTTGGATTTTTATTTCGATCTCAGTTTCGTTATCAGTGACCCCGAAAATCACCAAAACGACACCCATAACGGAAAAACAAAAAAGAAATCCTAGGCGCTATGTTAGATTTTCTTTTTGATCTCATTTTCGTAATCAGCGACCTAGAAAACTATGAAAACGACACCTATGACAGAAAATCCAACCAATCAAAGATGGCCGCCATTTTGTTTTTAATTTAACTTTTAGTACATAATGTGTCGGGGTTTTTTAAATTTTAAATTTAATCATATTGTTTACAATGCCTCACTCACACTAGTTCTCTTTCTTTCCAGCCAACAACCCACGCAACGGCGACAGCGGAGGAGGTCTAGTAATTAGTACCATGCAACCTGACCACATGATCAGCTATTTCGTTCGAGGGGTCCTCTCAAAATGTGGAGTATCACCGGGACAGAAGGAGTGCGATCCAAAGTATTATGTGGTTTACACTGATGTAGCACCGCACTACGGGTGGATCTACCACCATGCTGGGTTGGAGTTTAGAAACAATGTTATGGTTTCTTGAAGAGATAGACCGGGTGTAAACAGACGCATCATGGGGCGGTCAACCAAGCATTCTATATATCAAACTAAGTAACTTATCGCAAAAATTATTGCTGGGAAAAGATTTCAATTTTTGGGGAGATAAGTTATGTTTTGTTGTAGAACTCAATGTAACGCACTCAAAACAATCATCAGTTCAACGTTTCAAGTACTCGTAATTCTAGATTTGAATGTAAGTAAAATCTGTTGACACCTGTCTAAAGATCTTACATTAATTTCTTGAATTACTTGAAAAAAAACTTGACAAAAAGTTGATCCCCAATATCTCCGTAACAACATATAAGGTTCTCAGGTATGGTGTAGAACAAAAAAATATCGCAATGATCGGAGAGAACAAGTGCTTTTCGGACCCTTTATTGTTTCTTCATTCGTTTTTAGACTGAAAGTGTTGTACTCAAGTTTTAGTTTTTCGTTTAGACGCATCTGACGGACTGTCACAAGATTTTTTTATGGGAGACAGTATCATTTTTGTACTCGTAAGTACTTTATTTAGTTTATATTTAGACTTAAGTCGGATCTCTTTTTATTAAAAATATTTTGGTTTTGTACAAAATAAATGAACTTTTTAATTGTGTACTTTTAAAACTATTTAGCTATTTAGTAATAAGAATAATATAATCTTTAACAAGCAAAAGTGACTTTTATTTAAAAATAATCTTATAAGTGTAAATGTTGCCGGCCAAACACGGTTTCAGGACAAACTAGCTTTGCCCAGACTAAACTGAAACTTGAGCTCGTTCGTGCATCCTACTCGAGGTAGACATGGTCGACTGAGCCTATAATCAATCCGTGTCGAGATGCAACAAGTCGGTATAGTTTAGTCTAGGAAAAACAAGTTTGTCCTGAAATCGGGTTTGGCTCGTCCAACCAATCACAATCATCCTGGCCTAGCATTTCGCCAACTATTTTGGGTTCGACTTCCAGTCTAATAGGGTGCAGCCAAATACTGTATTTTACATGAAGACCCGAATGGCGCAGCGGTAGTGAAGCTGCCTTACGTTCTTAGGGTCCCGGGTTTGAATCCCGGTAGGAGCAAATGTTTGTGTGATGAGCATGGACATTAGTTTCTGAGTCATGGATGTTTATCTTATTGTTTTTTTTTTAAATAAGTATGTATTTACAAACAAAAAGGATATACAGTGTGTAAACTACCTCATCACAAAGCCGTTAACCAAGCATTCTGTACATCAAACTAAGTAAGTTTACGCAAAAAATATTGCTGGGAAACAACTTTTTTTTTTGAGGTTATAAATCATTTTATGTGGTAGAACTCAATGTGACGCACTTAAAACATTGTGCTGATGGATAGATTGAATAGTACGAGAGTCGTGGAGGTGTTAAAAGTCAAAATCTTGCAAAAAAAACATGTATTTTAAAAAACTTGTCAAAAAGTTGTAACTTTGACCCCCCATATCTCCGTAACTAGAAGGTTCCCAGGTATGGTGTAGAACAAAAAAAATATCGCAATGATGGGGAGAACAAGTGCCTTTCGGCTTCGTAAAGAGGTGTTTTACACCCTTTATGTAGTATCTGTTTGTTTGGTCACCACGACACAAGCCTTGCTTAGTGTGGCTCTGGATGGCGTTGTGTGTAATGTCCAGCGATATTTATATTTAAATCAGTAGCTGGACACACTATGCCCCATCAAACTCGAAAATGTAAATTCAAAGCAAACTTCTTCATCTACTAAAATGCAACCTTTCATCTTAAAAATTGGAAATATATTAATATTTCCTTGAAGCAACATCACGAGGCGCCGCTCTTGCATAATTTATTAGAATCTTATTAAAAAGTGTCAGCGAAAGAAAAAAGAGGGTTTCATATTATAATAAAAGTCTCTCTATTATGTCGTTGGACTAAGTTGTTGTACGAAAAAATTCATTATGCTTCTTTTGTTTTTGTACTTCATTGTTCAATTTTTATCTTTAAATAAATAAGTTTCTTAATGATCTTTTAATGAATTTGCAAGGAAATGGGTCACCCTTTTTTGGATTTTATTCCAGGTGGATAAGTAGAGACGGTTTTCGGTCCACGTTATAGGAAATTTGGGTTTTTTCTTTAGGTTCACGGGTAAAGTAACTATTTTGATTAACCGCTAATGCATTTCATTAAAATTAAATAGAGCACCTGTAGGCGAGATTTCATGATATAACATCACGACTCGGGGTTACCCCCGAACGGTTAGGCAAAAGTGCACCTAATAGCCATATTTTCACCAATTATTATGTTTAATACCATGTAATAATAGGAAGTAAATCTAGCCATTATGGCAAACGGGCACAAATCCATACTCCGAGGCTGCTACAGAGAAATTCCTGCTAGAAAAACCCAATAACACTTATCCCGACCTGGGAATCGAACCCAGTACTTCAACTTCAGCAGTCAGTTGCGCTAGCGACCACTAGACCAACAAAACAATCAAAATGGAACAATATTTATCAGTTATTTGCAACGTAGCCACCTTTTAGACTACGTCCTCCTAACGTGAAAGATACGATAAACTAAGACAGACAAATTCTTTAAAAATAGAGATTTAAGAACGAAAAAAAGAAAGAAAACTGCGACGCGAAGTTTTAGCCGCACAAAATGATCCAAGTCGTACAAAATTAACAGAACAAAAAGTAAAATAACAATGAGCAAGAAACAAAGGGGAACAAAAGTACGTCGTGGCAGGCTGTGAGCTAACGAAGCTTTGCGGCTAAACCACCGGTGCATGACTGTGCATTAAATTAGTCCACAAACACTCGCTAACCAGGGCTTATGTTATCACTAGCTGACCCACGCAACTTCGTCTGCGTCACATAAGAGAGAAAAACGAAAGGAAAAGATTCCCCGTTTTTGCAACATTTTTTATTCCTGCTCTGCTCCTAAGGGCCGTAGCGTGATGTTATATAGCCTATAGCCTTCCTCGATAAATGGACAATCTAACGCAAAAAGATTTTTTCAATTCGAACCAGTAGATCCTGAGATTAGCGCGTTCAACCAAACAAACAAACTCTGCTGCTTTATAATATGAGTATAGATATAGATAGTATAGATGATATATGTCACAGTCAAAAATGTTAATCAGTTAAAACTACTTTTGACCGGTGATAACTACTTTAACAATACATTTGAAACTTATTATTATGGGTTGTTAGGTTTTTTTCTGTAACCCTTTGAAAAACACGTAATTCTAGGATTACTCATTGCTCGCAGAATGGATGGCCGATGGGGCCTAAAAGTTTTGGAGTGGTGACCGTGAACCGGAAGATGTTGCGCTGGAAGACCTCGCACTAAGTGGACCGATAATCTGGTGAAGGTTCCGAGAATGTGCTGGATGCGAGTCGCACAGGACCGGTCAATGTGGCGACAGTTGGGGAAGACAAATGTCCAGCAGTGGTCGTCTTTCGGCTGAAATGATACTGATGATGAACTCAACATATTTTTAACGCAGAAAACGCATTTAACTTCTTATGGAATTTGACTGGCACCAGTCAAAAGTGGTTTTGACCGATTAACCGTTTTAACTGAAACATTCTCTTACTCGCCGGGTAATACGGTCCAGTACTCACCGAAATGTGATATTGGATGGGATAGCGAGGAACTGAAAACAATGAATCTTCGTTTTCGAAATAGTGGAGACAAGGTGAATTATTGTTCACTAGCTTCTGCCAGCGGCTTCGCCCGCGTGATGTTTGAAATTGTCCCACGGGATCTTACTACCGGGATAAAAAGTATCCTATGTGTTAATCCAGGTTATAAACCATCTGTGTGCAAAATTTCATCCAAATCCGTTCAGTAGTTTTTGCGTGAAAGAGTAACAAACATCCATACATACATCCATACAAACAAACTTTCGCATTTATAATATTAATAATATATAGTAGGAAGGATTACAGTAATTCCACGTAACGTACAACCACTGTTCTGGGCGGTGAAGGCGAAAGGATACTTTACAGCCATGGCAGGCCGTTTGATGATCACATTTATTTTGTGCTAGCTTATGCCCGCGGCTTCGCCTGATTGGAGTTCGGTTATTGCCCCACGAGATCGTACTCCCGGAATAAATAGTACCCATTTTTTTTCTCTGTAGGGCATCTCGCAGTTCAGTCTAAGAAGACTGGCTTCTGCTTAACCGGGCAAGTCCTGTGGATGCCTTGAGTTTAAGGCCTTCAGCCAGGGCGAAAATGACTATAAACTAAGCGACAGCGCTCTAAGGGCACCCCCTGTGGGGTACGGACCTCGGCTTAGGGCGTCGCTGGGGGCAGCAAAGGGACAGGCTGGATCTGGTAGTCTTTATTTAGGGACTGTTTTATTACTACAGGCTCAGCATCGCGAGCACGCTCGAGCAAGGGTTGGCGAGGGATCGAACAGAGGTTACGCGCCGGACTTCTACGGCGTGGTCGGAATGTTTTCGGTCTGTATTTGAACATTCTACGAACTGTACTGGTATCTTTCCTACTCTTTTGCAGGATAGTGATCGGATCGTAACAGTACCCTATGTGTTAAATCAGGTTATAAGCTATCTCGAGGCTAATTTTCATCCAAATCCGTTCATTTGTTTTTGCGTGAAGGAGTTGCAAACATCCATCCATTCTCACAAATACGAAGTAGGATGGGCTTCATGTGACTTGACTAATAATGTCTGTACTTTAAAAATACCAAGACCTCAGTATGTTTCGGCTGTAAATAGAAATCAAATTGTTTCAGGATTCTTGGTGTCAGGATATTGTGGTGTAGCAGTTCAAAAATAGCTTCACCGTACTAACAATGTCAATCAGAAGGAGTCAATATATTTTTGATTTCAAATCTCTTTTAAACTAAACAAGACAGTACATACAGATTTGTGAAACATGTATCAACGTCAAAATTACTGTCAAGGAATCACTAAATAATCTGTAAAGTGTTAGGTATAACAACAAAGTTACCAATTTCCTTACTGAAAGAGGCTCACGTAATTAGTACAAACATAAAAAGATAACTGCTACCAAATTCTGCATGCCTTGGACTCACTTACCCAACGGGCAGTAAGTAAAGGTAAGTATTAAGGAAGTAATTTAATTAAGTAATTAACTCCAGAAACGTGGTAATCGCATGTAACACCGCCGTTTCACTGACTGGGTTTATAAAATAGAGGTAGCGTTGTTACCACTGAAAAATACCACGACTCCTGCTTAAATTCTTCAACACCTTTATTGTAATAAACATAAGTCCTAAAGTTCCTTGTGTCTATTCCAAAAACGCGCAAAACGGTTATGGGCGTTTAGTTTTGTTTCCTTTTTTGTAGGTATTAAAGTTAGAGTCAAGTAATCCTCTGCTTTCCATGTAAAAGCATTCCACACCTGGGATCCTTACGTGACACTACGCAATAAAGTCTTTTGTGTTGTTAACTTAGAATTGCAGCTAAATCCAACTTTGTTACAACAGTCATAAGGTTAAATTTCCATAGACGTCATGAAATTGCAGGGACAGAAACGAGGTCAATGGAGCAAGAAGCTGAATGCGTTTGATAACTTAGAATAGGTAAAAGACTAGAATGCTAGTAGAGTCCCAACTGCTACTAGAATGCGGATGTAGTTAGAGTTATAAAAGTGCTTGAGTATTATCAGAAATAAATGTGAATTATTTCTTTTAAGAAAGAAATAATCCCAACCAGAACAGACCAGCCCACCACCACCCCCACCAGACCAACCACCAGACCACCACTCCCAGACACCGACCCCGACCAGACCAGACAGACCAGGCCGCCAGCCACGCCACGCCACACCACGCCACACCACGCCACACCACTCCACCACGCCACGCCTGGCCGAGACCAGACACTGGTCGACTGGTGCCGACAGCTGGTGCTGTAGTACATGTAAACTGATCCGTTTGGAGAAATTCAGGATATCATGGGGATTCTTGTGTCTTCATTTGCTTTTAATACATGTTCCATTAAATTTAAAATTGAAATAACCCCCGACACTTAAAGTCATAATTTAAAGGTATTTTTTTTGGAACGAAGTTCCCTAACGCGACTCACGGGTAGTGCGATTTAGTAGAAATCGTCACATAAAGAAATGCCGTATGCTGTGTGTGTGTAGTATAATAATATAACATTCCTCATTCCGTTTCAATATAGTGTAGGTACTATTATTCTCCTCTTCAAGACCTTTCATTTGGTACAAATATTGACGGAGTGGTTGAAAAAATAATTATCTAATACGCCATTTTGTGGTGGCGACCATCTTGGACTGATTTTTATCAAACATAGCTAAGAACACTCCCGACTAATTCACATTTCAAACATAAAAAAAACAAATTCATAATCGTTTCATCCGTTCGGGAGCTACGATGCCACAGACATACTGTTGTTGGTAATCTTATTAATTGAGTCGTCCCTGTACTGGGAACTGGAAAAATCGTATTTTTTTAGAACAAACATTCATAACAGCACACCTGTAGTCCCCAAAGCATTATGCAAGGATGTACCAAATAGAACATCGACATATCGCCAGTATTATTTAAGTCCCATTTAATTAGGGGCAAGCTTATTGCCATCACCCGGGCACAAATAGAACGTTTTATTATCTAAAGTAATAGTTTATTACCTAACCATTCATTTTGGATTTCTGCCTATTCCATACATTTACTTAATCTAAGGTATGCTGCCGTTACAAAAACTTGGCAACACGCATTGCGTGTTCAGAAGGTGTAGGCTTCCCGCTGCGTTGCAAACCTAGTGTTACATTTGTTATTTTTTATATCGTTTCAAAAATTAGACGTAATATTTAGTATTACAAACCTCTCTCAAAACCCTCGGATCAATTTTAATAAGGGACTGTTTGTTTCAGAAGTTTTGTCAGCAACTGTACTTACAATTAATATCCAATCTTTTTTTACTGTTTCTACTAAAAAAATGCCATTAACTCCATACTTTTTTTAACAGAAATGATATGCTACCACATACATAAATTCACTTCTTTTCCCAAAGGTGGTAGGCAAAATCTACCTGCTATAGCAGATAGATTTTGAACGTATATGTTCCATAGGTCCATGTATATCTACTTTTTCTACGACCACTTGAACATCTGGTCATACTCGCTCGCATACTACGTGGCTGACCTTTCAGAAGAACAACATTAAAAAGGTAAGTCATCTAAAGTATAAATAAATCGTTAATCACTTCAGACTGTCTAGCAAACCGTCACCAAGTCCTCTTCAAAACTACTCGCGGTTGAAAGCAATATTTACAAACTTTGCACGATTGAGTTGAGGTAGACGCTAATTCAATGGACTACCCACGCCATTGATCGCCTCTTATAAACCTACCTTCCAAGTATCAAGCAGTAAACTGTTAGTAAACCATGTACTCATGTTTTGATTACAATCATATTTTCATTCGTTGTTACAGAGCTTCCGGGATCGATCAAGCAAATTGTTAATTTAATATCTCTTTGACGTACGTATTTCTTATTCAAAAATCGTAAATCAGCTACTAAAATGAACTGCAAAAATGCGGTAACCCCTTTTGAGGAAATAGCGTGACAATGCAAATCCATTTGATGGAAGACGAAGGAATTTCACGACAGCGCGGCAGCGGTTCCCCGGATCAAAACATATTCGATACCGTATCGTTTATCTATCTTATACAATCTATTCAAAACTCCGTCTCAAGTAATTGGAAGGGAAAACAAGAGAAGAAGAGCTACGCAGAGAAAGTGAACCTCTAAATTCTCTGATAACTTAATGATGTAAAATTTATCTAACGTTCCCCGCCTATCTCTTAAGAAAGTGGCATAATGATACTGACAAAGGGGGAATTTATTCTGTAGCGATAACAAGAACACTTTTTTATATCAAAATCAAAGCGTTGTTCGAGTTTTCTTTGATGTGCCACAATTCCTTTTCAACTGGGAATCGAATTCGGGGCACGTAAAGTTATAATCATGTCGGAGTCCTCCAATGTTTGATAAAGTCTCGTGTGTACGAGAAATGGCGTGCAATTTGTGAGCTTAAAATATAGCAAACTTTGAGATTTTTAACATTTTTCAATGTGCCAGGAACAAATTGTTTGTTTTTTTTGGATTTCTCTCAATCGAGTAATTGTTATAATATAAGAATGTTTGCATCAATGTAGACCTATTTGAATCTATACATATAACAAAATCTTAGGAAAGTCAAAACTGTACATTGAATTTCTTTTTAAAGAATAAGTGATCGCGTGATCTACAATCGATATCGAAGCCAAAAATATAGTTTTTAGAATTATTGTGTGTTTGTCTGTATGTATGTCCGGCCTAAACTCAAAAAGTACTGCATGGATTTACTTCAAATTTGCATGAATATTACTAAGAGGTCGGGTCAACATATAGGCCACATATTATCACGCTACGGGGGAGGAGCTGTGAATCTATATGACTGACTGGGTGATATATCAACGCACAGCCCAAATCGCTGGGTCTACTGATTCCAAAATTGGCAAATTGGTTTCCTATGTGGTCTTGGGGTGCAGGTAGAAATAATTTACAAAATTCGTCCTCCAAAGGGGTGAAACGGGGCTCCAAAGTGCGAATGGGGAAACAAGATTTGTTAGTCTATTATATTTGAAACTTAACAAGAGTACTCCTATCGATAAATGAACATTTGTTTCAGTTTTGTTCAGAATTCAACCCCTAATATGGAGAAATGGCGTGAAAAAGTCTGAAAATCAACATGGGTGTTGTTTGTATTGTGTATCGGGTTAGGTGTAGTACAAAAACAATGATTTTAAGATTTAATGTGGCGGACCTGAAATTCTATCATCCCCATTTGGGATGCAATGGGGTTGGAATGAAAAATTAAAAATCATTATGGGTGTCGCTTCCGAGATTATCAGGGGTGCTGATTACGAATATGGTATTTATTATGACATCCAAAAAATGGTGGTTTCGACTTCTCTACAGGGTTATTGGGGTATCAGGACTACTAAGGTTTACTCTGTAGAGTCAACATAGGTAACGTCATCATAGTTGAATAAATAAATAAATCACCATCATCATCATCTTTAAAAATAAAAGAAAATAAAAAATTCAGTAGGTCAGAAAACAAGTCGTAGGCTACTTAAATTTTAAACCCCTACATGACAAAGGTGGTTCACGCGGACGAAGTTGCAGGCAACAGCTAGTCATTAATAAAGTTAGCATTAATCCTGGTAACTTCATCAAACCAGGAGAAAGTAAGAATCAATTACAGAATTAGGTTCATTGCAAGCGTTTTGCAAGAAAAATAAACACTTACTATTCCTAATAAATAATTATGAAGACTGGGTGCATATCCAGGTCAAAAAAAAAATCTTGTATTTTTCCATCACGAATATTTCAGTAAGAGCTGGGAGTCTAGACTAGTGCCCGGTTGATGCTATCTGGCTCCATCTGGCCCTCCTATTACATAAAACTTACACGTCATCATCATCTGCCTAGCCTTTTCCCAACTATGTCGGAGTCGGCTTCCAGTCTAACCAGATGCGGGTGAATACCAATATTTCAAACGAAATTGACCGAAAACAGAGTACTCATCCTAGACTAAATATTGCAAGCTTGATATTATTATGTTAGCAGGAAATACCAAAACATTTAAAATAAACAACAACACTTTCTTTATTTCTGCTTTTAGATTCTCATTGACATTTCCGTAAATAAAACCTTAGTTTCAAGCATTTCAAAGGCCTGTATTTATTCTGGCAACTGTTCCAGCTGGGTCGGGCGAGCCTTGTGTCCGATTGGCTGGGATTTAGTCGAAAATTGCCCAAATGAAAGCTCAATGAACGTGTCACGGCGAGTCGCCGGGCACATTTGTCCACGTCCCGAATTGTCCGCATTGCCGTACACTAGAGCTGGCGATTGTCGATTAACGATGCGAGATCTGAAATGGAAAATCATACTTAAATTAGTTTATTCGTTATTTGTGGTCTTTCTTTTCCCTTGATACTGGAACTGGATTTTAGCTCAGTCATTACATTACAGGACTGTAACGGTTGATTATTTGAGATTGTCAGTAGGTAATACAACTGCAAGATTTTGAAAGAACGGCGGCATATCAAATAGAAAAACGACAAAGTGCACGTTCAATTTTATGTCTGACAGCTTTTTTAATGAGGATTAAATTACTCTTCTAGACTCTGGACCAACATACCGCTTGAAATTTTTTATACGAAAGGAATAGGTAACTACAATATTCTTCGATGTTTTTATCTAAGTGTATGTGTGGGAAAACACTGAAAAAAAATGTATTTGTTTTATTAGTTTACTCTTAATTCATATTTTTAAAATGCAGATTTCTGCTAAGTTGCCTGCACAATATGTTAAAATATCTTCTGAAAAAAAAAAGCAGACTACTAAAAGACGCAAAAAATACAGAGCTGTATCGATATCTTCTGGTAAGTACCACATCTCTAGTTGACACAAGCTGCCCTAGGGGTCGGACGTCGGGTCATCACAGGGAGCGATCCGCCTCCCGTGTCTATGACACAACGCGCTGTCATTTATCCGCATGCAAAAATAGCCTGCATAGTAATGAATGACAAAATACTCTGATCGCTTCATTAGTGTATGTCTGTGGGTGAAAGGTTTGGGGTTTGATTCCTGGGGCGTATTGAAATAAGTAAGTTTATGGTTTGGTGATTTTTTACTTTGTGGATGTACATATAAGTACCTACCATTTGTACCAATATAGGTATACAAGGTGTACCACCTCATCACAAAGCCGTTAACCAAGCATTCTGTACCTACATCAAACTAAGTAACTTTACGCAAAATTATTGCTGGGAAACAACTTTTTTTTTAGGGTACAAATCATGTTTTGTGGTAGAACTCAATGTAACGCACTTAAAACATTGTGCTGATGGATGAATTGAATAGTACGGGGGTCGTGAAGGTGTTCAAAGTTTTAATCTTACAAAAAATACCTTGATTTAAAAAAAAAAACAAAAAGTTGTAACTTTGACCCCCAACATCTCCGTAACTAGAAGTTTCCCAGGTATGGTGTAGAACAAAAAAATGATCGCAATTATGGGGAGAACAAGTCTCTTTCGGCTTCGTGATGAGGTATTTTACAACCTTTATTAGAATTTTCGATGAAATTAAAATCAAACGTTTGTACGCCAAAGAAATTGAAAAGATTTTATTTTCTCAACACAGTGGTTCTATGAAAACCATGATTGTCTATTTGAATCATTCATAATTTTGGTTTGTTAAGTCAGAATTATATGAATTTGTGGCTTGAAAGCCTATTATACAGTTTCAAACAATTAAAGAGTTATTTCAGATCTACAAAGTAGCAATAATTTGAGTTGGGCAAAGTTAACTGACGCGTAACATTCTAATTTTGTACTGTAACAGTAAATTTGTAACGAATAACTTTTCAAAGAAACTCCAAATGGCGCTAAGAACTTAGTCGACTACGATTTCCGGTAAAGAGAGTCAATGTTACCTTAATAATTTATTTTTTTGAATAAGTTGGTAACATTTGCTATCAAACTCAATGATATTATAAGTAAAAAAGGCAATCAGTCAATCTAAATACTTTTGTCCGTATTGAACGTGATTATTGTGAGAAACGTGATTATTAATGCATGCATACAATTGCTTGATGAATAAAATTTTATTATAATCATCATCATCAGCCTGTTCATGTTCCCACTGCTGGGACACGGGCCCAGGCCCGGGTTTCTTCACCGTTTTGAGAGCAGCGGTGATATAATAGTTTTTATTTTAAAGTCAAAAGAAATTGCAACTTATTTAGTTATCTATATATCTCTTTCAGGGACGGTACCCATTTTAACTTCCATTTCTGGTGTTATGATTAAACTACTTCCTTGGCACAAATACTAACCATTGACTATTCTATAATACTACTATTTTATAATTAGAGAATACGCGAGGCAATTAATAGATCATTGATCACATTTCCACTAATTGCCAAGCGCGTCTGATTATGGTTCTATTCCACTGAGAGTTCTAACTGTATTGCCACTCTAAGCTGATGAACGTTTGTAGTAAATTATAATAAGGTACTGGCTGCACACAAATAAACGTAACAGAATGTAAAAACAACACAGTGTGTGAAAGAGTAGACAGAGACGTAAACCCATGTTTATTCAGTTCCATATGACCTGGTGGGAACAGTTTCTCAGTATAAACACAAGCGTTTGGATTTAAAAGTCCATGTTGCTACTAAGAAATTCCTAAGGAGAACACTCAATATATTTGTCCTTGACCTTAAGCTAGTCCGAAGGTCAAAGACGAAGCCTTTGACCTTGGGATCTACGATTTAAATTCACATAAGTTACTTTATTTGAAATACTTTTAGAACGAACGGGAAGCTCTATAGTTTTCTGCCGTTGATTATCTATCCACCTAGATAGAGATCTACCTTTTTGGCGGTTTTAAACTGTCCAACTGATAGACAACACGACAACTTAAAAGATTCAAGATTAAAGAAACTTAATGGCCACTAAACTATTATCATCATTTTTAATAAGCGCGAATGATGTACAAGAGGTCTTGGGTTCGATTCTCAGGTCAGACAAAATAGGGTTATGGGTTTTTCATCACAAATTTCTCTGTAGCAGCCACAGGGTCTGGATTTGTGCCCCGTTGATGGCAATAGGCTCGCCACCTATTACAGGGACTAAAACATAAATAAAATTGTGATACGTGTGGGAGTACTTTTATGTAGACTTCTGCCTAACTCTAAGGAGATTACAGCCGTGATGTTATAAAATAAATGCTTTTATGAGGTCAACTGTCGCTTACAATCGTCAACTATAAAAAGGCTTCAAAATCTTTATCTATACAGGGTGTAAGCCACATCATCATAAAACCGTTAACCAAGCAATCTGTACATCAAACTAAGTAACTTTACGCAAAAATATTGCTGGGAAACAACTTTTATTTTTGAGGTTATAAATCATGTTTTGTGGTATAACTCAGTGTAACGCACTTAAATCATTGTGCTGATGGATGGATTGAATAGTACAGGGGTCCTGGAGGTGTTAAAAGTAAAATCTTACAAAAAATACTTGTCAAAAAGTTGTAACTTTGACCCCCCCATATCTCTGTAACTAGAAGGTTCCCAGCTATGGTGTAGAACAAAAAAAATATCGCAATGATGGGAAGAACAAGTGTCTTTCAGCTTCGTGAAGATGTGTTTTACACCCTTCATACCAAAACAACGAAGCCACGAAGCGGCTTCTATCCTTCTACCTACATCCCAAGTTTCAAGATTCCTCATAATATCCGGTGTAAAACTAAACCTCTCGGACTACGCTGCCTGGCCCATTAAATTAAATGTGCTGGCTTTAAGGTAACGGCTACTTATGCCTCCACGTAGCTTGGATATTATTTTGATCCAACCTCTTTTACTTGAAGATTTTTGTCCCGGAAGACGTTGAGGTTTTTGCCGAGTTTTGTGTTGATATTTTCAGTGTTTTTTGAGGAAAGGTCAGAAAATACGAGTGTTGTGTACTTGGTGACTGATTCATGCAATTATGTTATTATCTAGTTGCATCAAAGTAGACTTAAGACCCGTTCATTTAAACTTACTTACGTTTAACTGCCAGTTAATATGTTACATCTCGCAGGTATCGGTGTTTCTATACACAGTTATCTTTAAATATCTTAACAGCGTCATCTACCTGTCACTTGATTCATGGATGAAAGATTTTCTGTGATGTTTTGTTTTTAACCACAGATAGCAACCTACCGAAACCGAACAGTAAGTTTTTGAAAATGGCCGATATGGACTTTGGTAGCGAATGACTTGATTAATGAATTTGGGATGCGCATCATGTAAAAAAGACTAATCTCTAAGGAGTATCTATGCATATCAAAGCTTTTGAGGTTCTTGTATTTTCACCTAACCCCATGGGCATTAGTTTATGTTTATGGTGACTATCATTAAGTAAGTTTGAACATCAATTTTTTAAACAATTTAATTGTAAACTTTATGTTTTGAACTTAATGAAAATGTTTGTTCATAAGCATGGACTTAATTAAAATATATGTACGGTCGAAAAAGCTATTTGGTTTACAGTTTAACTCACAAATTACATTGTAAAGTGTAAATAAACAAAATAGCTTGGTCGCCATTGCTGCTCATGTACCGGTACGAGCAGCAATGGCGACCCCGACTTACGAACAGTAAGTCATGAGTTCGAACCCAGGCAGGCGCATTACTTTGTGTAATTTATTTCATCACTGCTGCTCTCAAAACGGTGAAGGAAAAAACATTGTCAGGAAACCGGCATATCCTAGAACCAAATAATTCGAAGAAATGTGAAATCTACCAACCCGCGTGGTGATTAAAGCGTATTCCATTATGTCACAGCAGTGAGAAGATTAATAGGCTGATGATGATAGTTATGTATGTTAAAACACTTCGTTGGCTTTTAAACGTTAGATACAATCAAGAAAAATAGAACAGGAATATGAAAGAATTCTTATTTGCCTAATTACAAGCTTGAGTATTGAGTGCTATTCGTGTTTAATCAATAACATCAATCAGTCCACTTCACGGGAAACCATGAATGATAATATTATTTACTTGTTGATTAATTCGCTGGCCTACTTTTTTGGAAGATCCCCTCTTTCGTAGAATCATAATTAATATCAAATAAATTCATATTTCCCTTGAATTCCTCTTCATATATTAATCCTTTAAAAGCAACTCATTTAGTTTACTCAAATGCATTCACAATTTTCATTTCGAAATAAAATTCAAAAGAATAATAAATACGGGAAACATTTATAATGGGTACATTAAATAGGGTATTCACACACTACAGAAGTCAATCAAATGACGTACTTAATACGCAAGACTCAAAGCAGAAAAGCTTTCAAGCGTGTGTTGGAGTCGAGAAATATGCACAAAGCCGTCGAAGCCCAATTGACCTAAATGGACACACAAATAGTAAAGGGAAAGACCCGTACGAGGTCATTATTCGCCTCGGAGTCCAGCAAAAGTGTCAGTTCGAAGGAAGACGGACATTTATCTACATCCTAAGGGCACCAGTGATTTTGGGAAGGATGTATTAGTGCGTAATAGGGTTTTTCGTGAAATCAACGCGGCTTTGAATTATTTAGCTGTTATATTGGTTGAGGTTCTGTGAAAGAAATGGAGTTTCCGTTAGGTGGAAGTGTTTATTTTTGTGGTGATTTCGGGTTTTTTGTATGGACATGTAATGAGGAGGGATGAAACGCATGTGACTAAAAGAGTGATGGACATAAGTATTGATGGATGGAGGGGGAGAGGAAGGCCAAAGAAAAGATGGATGGATTGTGTAAAGACTGATATGAAAGAGAAAGGAGTAAATGATGCCGTGACGTCTAACAGGGGAGAATGGAAGAATAAAACGTGTTGCGCCGACCCCAAATAAAATGGGACAAGGGCAGGAAGATGATGATAAGAGTAGAGGAAGATTAAAGAAACGTTGAACTGTGTGACGTATGAAATGGCTAAAAAGGAGGTGACTGCTGACGATTAATAGAGGAGCATGGAAGGAGAAGACATGCTGCGCTGACCCCATATAAGTTGGGATCATCATCTGCCTTTTTCCAACCATGTTGGGGTCGGCTTCCAGTCTAACCGGGTGCAGCTGAAAACCAGTATTTTACATGGAGCGACGGCCTATCTGACTTCCACAACCCAGTTAATACTGGGTAATACGATACTACTTGTTAAGACTGGTTGTGTGCCAAATGAGTTGGGATAAGTATAGGAAATGATGATGGTTTTTTAAAATACGTCTTCGATACAGCGAGTACAGTAGACCGCTTGTCATAGGAAACGAAATCAGTATGAGCTGGTCTCGCATTCTATTGAAACTTCGTGTTAATAGTTATTTTCAAAAGAGTTTCTCGTAGCGTACACTCAATTTCCATGGCGGGCAGGGCAAATGAAACGGCGTATACTGCCAGGCGAGCATGGAACTTCCCTGACCGGTATTAATTCCAATCTAAATTCGATTCACTTTGCACTTTTTGCGATTTTCACGGCCTGGGGCACTACCACCTCTTACCGCAGATTTATAGTACCTCAAATTTAAGTCGAAGATACTTTAATAAACTGATGATGTACCGCATCTGGTCAGACTGCAGCAGCTCCAAGATTTTTTCTGAAAACTTCTGCCTAACAATCTTCTCCTGAATATAAAATATATCAAAAACGAAAACTATCACATAAATCATACAGTTAATCTATACTATATGTACCAATATCTATACTAATATTACAAAGCAGAAGAGTTAGTTTGTTTGTTTGTTTGATTGAACGCGCTAATCTCAGGAACTACCGTCTCGAATTGAAAAATTCTTTTTGCATTGGATAGTTCATTTATCGAGAAAAGCTACAGGTTATATAACATCACGCTGTGATCAATAGGAGCGGAGCAGCAATGAAAAATGTTACAAAATCGGGGGAAATTTTATTCCCTTTGTGAGCTTTTTCTCTCTTATGTGACGCAGACGAAGTTGCGTGGGCCAGCTAGTTATCTATATTTATCTACAATATTGCTACTCACCCATTACCAGTAATTCATAACCACTGCCGAGCCTAAAGTACAACAGTAAACAACCAAATAATTACAGCCATTCAGTCCCTTCTCCCAACCATTCACAGAAAAATATTCTATTAAATCCTGAGCAGCGATGCTCCAAGAGAAACTAGTTATACTTTAAAAAACCTTTTCGTAGGCCGGGCAGGAGCAATCTTTTGGTCCATTAAATTGTTCACGCTCACCGACTATGGAAATTGGACGTAAAACGAAATAATGTATAGTAAGGAAATAGTTCACTGAGATTTGTAGCGTCGTTAGACAACTAGTTGGGACATCTGCGTTTAGCTTGTGTTGCGTTTTATTGTTATAGTTGTAGTATTTGTTAGTTTGTAGTTATAAATACAAAGGAGTAGGGAAATTTTGTAGTTTAAAAGGCTGTTTAAAAAACATTTTTGTAATACGTCTTCTGAAAAAGGAAGTTATATGGCCATACGGTGAATCAGAAAAAAAGGAAATAATGTTATCTTGTATATAATTATAATAGGTATTGTACCATTCCAAGTCATCATCATCCACAGCACCACGTAACCCTGCGCTGAAGCCCCTCTTTTGCTTGAGCCAGGCTCCACATTCTTGTCACAGCCTCGTCCTGGTTATTCCCAAGATAGTAACGATGTCATCTCGTCCGTGCCACCTAGTTACATTGCAGTTACATTGATGTAATTAGCTGGACATTTTTATTCCAAGTAGTTACATTATTTAAAAATTTAACTTTAACGTAACTAATGAGACTTTTTTGTTCCACCTAGTTACATCGTAGAAAATAAATAAAAATAAAAGACAATATTTCTTTATTGAAATTTGATATAGGTATTTGATTAGTTGCTATTCGAGGAATGAAACAGAACAATATGGTGCAATTATTATAAATCAACAACTTTGTTATTCATTTGCGAATATTACGTTTCACTTATTTATCTGACAATCAAAGAAAATTAAATCGAAATCTATACGAATTTGCACTACATAATTTAGCAAATTATTGTTTAGTAGGCAACACAAAATACAATATTGCAGGTGATATTATTTAGCAATTATTAACGACATTTACCGAATGGAAACTACAATGCAATATCGAAGTGCAGATTCTAACATAATTTCATGGACCACTTCATTCCTGTTAAATCATAACAGTTGTAAACTCACTGGAAGTGACTGCTAGCTGATTGTATTATTGAAAATTTACTAGCGGTGTATGAATCGCCTAACACAGAAGAGTTTTTCGTTACGTGACAGTCACAGGGAAACTTGATAAATGTTTTCACATTTGGTTAGTGAAAAAAGAAACTGTGATCTTGATGAAAACTCTTAACTTTGTTTTTTTTAACTCACTATGCAATAAACGCTAAGCATTAGAAGTTAAAATATACCTACTTATTACAAAAGTAACTTACCAAAGCTCTATCCGAAAGCTACTTGGGGACGTTCAAAGATATTATACAGGGTGTAAACCACCTCATCATAAAGCCGTTAACCAAGCATTCTGTACATCAAACTAAGTAACTTCACGCAAAAATTATTGCTGGGTAACAACTTTTTTTTTTGAGGTTATAAATCATGTTTTGTGGTAGAACTCTATGTAACGCACTTAAAATATTGTGCTGATGGATGGATTGAACAGTACGGGGGTCGTGGAGGTGTTATAAGTGTAAATGTTATAAAGCAAACTTGTATTTAAAAAAAAGAACTTGTCAAAAAGTTGTAACTTTGACCCCCCATATCTCCGTAACTAGAAGGTTCCCAGGTATGGTGTAAAACAAAAAAATGGTTGTAATGATGAGGAGAACAAGTGCCTTTCATCTTCGTGAAGAGTTGTTTTACACCCTTGATAGTAATAGTCTTACTCGAAATTCATGATACATCTTATTCATAACATTCCTAAGTGTAGAATTCTGCTGACGCATAATTATTTAATCAACTTAGACGTACCGTTGCTTTAACGTGATTCACTACAGGTTCAAGCTTATGAATATTAATTTACATACTTTATTGAAAAAGAATTTTTTTTATTGACACTGGCGTACTTTATGCACCACTTTCAGCAAAAAACTTCTAACTTTAAAAGCTTAACTTCGGTTGGATGTACTAGATGGCGTTAGCAGTAGGTACCTACAACAGTAGGTACTTACAAAAGGATAAAGTTCAAGAACTACTGGATAATGGACCTAAATACTAATGTAGACATAATTGAGGGAAATCGAAAATCTCAGTTGTAAATTAGGAACAGTCATTTATGTCTTCTAAACAGACATTTACCTGACTCTGACTAGCATGAAATCACAGGTAACATAGTAATTAGTGTACCTAATGGCGCTTCTATCATATCAATATCTGTAACGGTGCGCGCGCGGAAAACTAGGTTGGAATAATCTAGTTTATCTGCCGAGTTAGCGAATATCACGAAATAGCTAGCTAAGTTATTAATTTTCATTTCATCAGAAAAAATCTCATCTCATTGGTAGTGTCGTATTTCAATTTTTTAAAGCGTGCCATGATTTCATAATTTATCTAGCTTTTATTGGCTTTCCTGAATTAATAACTATATTCCATAAAGTATTATAGGGTGTGCCTATAAGTTAGTATGTAGGCTTTTTGGCCGCTGTCTGGGTGTCGTGTATTGGCATTCACGCGGAAGGCTACAAGACATCTCGACTCGGCGCGATACGTCGCGGAACAAACGTCATCATCATCATCATCATCATCATTTCAGCTGAAAGACGTCCACTGGACTGGACTGGCTGGACTTTGGCCTCCCCCAAGTGTCACCACTCTAGGCATTGTCTACACAAACGGCTGTCTTCGTTTGACACACCACTGTGGGCTAGACGAATGTAGTTTTTGGGTTCTCACTCACTCAATCTGATGGACATGAATTTTGGTGGATGGAGAGGGAGAGGAAAGCTAAAGAAAAGATGGATGTATGGTGTGAAGAATGATATGAAAGAGAAAGGAGTAAATGATGCCGTGACGTCTGACAGGGGAGAATGGAAGAGGAAAACGTGTTGCGACGACCCCAATAAGAATGAGGCCAGAAAGATGATGATGATGGTGTCTCCAAATTGTAAACAATAACCTCCTCTCCTCTTTGAGTTGCAAGGGTCATAAGTCCGCTTTAATATTCGCAGGAAACTTAGCACCAAATTACTACGGTCATGTCGCTTCAATCTTGACGTTCTACGAAACCGCACTGTTGAGTTAGTTCGGTTCAGGCTATGAAACTGTGACAAGTATTATTGTTTTCAACAAACTACGAATGAACTTTTAAATTGTTATTAGATACTAGTTTTGGTGAAGACTGGTTAGAAGTAGGATAGTTTTGATTAAATGTAGCCTCACAAAAGTTTTGCACTATGACTTAAGGTATAATTCTGACGGTGACTAAAATACTTCTGTCGATGATGACGTTGCTGCCTGTTGCCCTTTTCATGTGCTTACCTTGTTTTAGAAACTTGTGTCGTAGTCGTCGGAAATGTATCATTACCTACTATGTATGATTAAGAAGAATAAAATCTGTATAAAGTTTCTATAGGTTATGTTAACTTACACTTAACAACTAACTAACAACAATTAACTTTTGTTTAGGTTAGTTAAATAAATTATCCTTCTTTTTCTTCTCTTTCAACCTTGAATCACCAATGCTTAGTGCAGGGTCTCTTCCATATTTCTCTATTGTAGTCGGTTGTCTACCCGCATTTATCCGCCCTGCCCTCTAGGACTTTCCCCCATTTTTTACCCCCTTACTGACTAAAAACCATCCATGTTCCTTCCTCGCCTTTTACGTTCCGGGGCCGCGGTATCTCTTTCGAACAGGCCCGCAACCCCGGCAGGCTTCGGCCCTTGCGGGCCCCTCTCCTTTTGCTGACATCTCTTTGAGGCGCGCGTGGAACACGAACGCGCCGTCGTCGTCGTTAGACGGCCGGACGGCTAGCTAGCCCATAGCCAGCCGTCCACAGGCCCGCATCTACGGTGGCCGGTAGCCACCACGTGGCCCCCGACGCCCGTTGCGTCTCCCGCGGCGGCCGGGAAGAGAGGATCTCTCCCTCTCACGTTCCGCCACCTCCTTCGCTAGCATGACTGCTTCGCAGAAGGAGGCGACGGCTTCCCATTCCGTCTCGCTCCGGACCATGGATTGAACCAGGGCCGGACGCGACAGGTCGCCGCCGCCGATCGCCGCCACGAGGACACGGCGGAGCTCCGCCCACGCAGGGCAGACTTCCACCGTGTGCTCCACCGTTTTTGGACTTTCCCCCCTCAAGTAGGTAAGTAATAATACTTACTTCACTTTAATAGGCAAATAATAATACACCGAGAAAATTGCCGGAACAAAGACTTTCAAAAAACAAAACGTGTACTATCTTTTCATTATTTTAGACATTAGATTGAAAAGATCAAAAGAAGATTTTGCGTCATCACAATATCTTAAACCTTAAAAAAACTCGCTATTACCCAATCACTTGGCTGACTAGATGACTAAGAATACCGGAATGCCAGTAGCATCCTGTACATTCCCAACATCAAAGTGCGTAAATATCGCATGTCTAATTACTGCGGATATTTATCAGGCTGCTTATCTACTTCCTGTATCTATAATTAGATAGCTATGTATGCAATATAATCTGAATATTGTAGGCTATAAACTAGGTATTATGATCGAAGCTGTTAACGTCCAGTTCACCACACTACATCGACTGTTCTAGGTGATACATAATATCATCATCATCGGGGGATTACGGGCTGATAAGTCCGCAATCACCCACAGCTGGGTTTAGGCCTCTCCTTTCTTCTGCACCACTTCCTTGTTCAGTGCTTCCTTTATCCTGGTTTTTACCGCAATTTTGACGATATTATCGACCCAATGAGCTTTAGGATGAGCTTTTTGAGGAGCTCGTGGCTAAATAATAACTACCGCTCGGGCCGATCTTTAGGTTAAGCCGTGCTTGCCTAATTTGTTATGTCGATGGGTGACCACCCATACATACCGAGTTTCCTCCATGCCTGCCCGGAGGTCATTTGTCCATCTTTGGCAGTCGTTACAGCAAGTGGTGGTATTCAGCTGCATCTGGTTAGACTGGAAGCCGACCCCAACATATTTGTGAAAAGGCTATGCAGATGATGATGAGCTTTAGGACTGCCCTGGTTTATTTGTCCTAACGTTGGCAAGCACTCGGTCAAAGCTCTGATTCATCGGCTATCTCAGCGTCTATAGCCGGGCGCCTAACCGGGCAGGCCACGGAGTTTGGATCCGGCGTCTACCTGGTTGATGGCAATTGGCTCGCCCTCTCATCATCAGCCGAAAGACGTCCACCGCTGGACATAGGCCTCCCCCAAGTGTCGCCACATTGGCCGATCAAGCGCGACTCGCATCCAACGGATTCCCGCAACCTTCACCAGGTCATCGTTCCACCTAGTGGAAGTCTTACAAAGCATCGTCTTCCGGTTCGCGGTCGTCACTTCAGAACTTTTCGGCCCCATCGACCATCCGTTCTGCGAGCCATGTGAGCTGCCCACTTAAATTTGGCAATTCTTCGGACTCGCCCTCTATTAGTAAGATTTTTAAATGAATGGTGAAAAATAAGTGTACCTACACACACCTCTCCCAAACCCTTAAGGGATCACAGGCACGATATTGTGATTCTCAATAAATTTTTTGACTTTGACTTTGACTATGGTAGGTGTAAAGTGCCTGTCTGGGTTTGATACCATGGTCTATAACTCTCTCACTGGCTCCGTAATTATATTTTTATGTTGATATCTTACAAAAGCAAGAAGTCCACCTGATGTTAAGTTATACCCCTCCCTTAAACATTTATTCTGCTAAAGGAGTTGGCAGTCCAGGAAAAATGTGGAAATTACACTAGCATACCTTTTAAACTGTAACACCACATTACTGCTTGGCGATTAAAACAGGTAAGCTATACGTACAGTACACTTCTGAGAGTACAGAACAGTACACTACTTTTGACATTCAAAAGTGCCGTAATGGTCTAATAGAAATAAATGTTTTGAGTTGAGTTTGAGTTTGAGTAATAGGAGAATTCTTGAGAGCCAAGTCATCATCGATTATCAATGTCAAGGACGCTCCGAAATATGGAATTCCCCAATAGGCAAGTAATACGTATTATTTACAATCGTTAATTAAATATTTGTGCGGGGCTGGCTTCTACCTGCGACCTGACCTTTCTAAGTTCATTGACTTTCTATTCTTAAGCGTTCAGTGACTGACACTTTAGTGTTTTGTAGTTTAATTAAAAGGTTTATCTTAGTTTTATAGTCAAGCTATAGGTAGTCTGTTGGGATAGGTCAGTAAAAACAGATATTGGATTATATAAATTCGTCTTTACTTACATCTAAAGAAGGTTATCTTTTCGCCTGAATATTTCATCCATTTTTTAACATTTCATTGTGCGACTCGCATCCAACGGATTCCCGCAACCTTCACCAGGTCATCGGTCCACCTAGTGGGAGGTCTTCCAACGCATCGTCTTCCGGTTCGCGGTTGCCACTCTAGAACTTCTAGTTGTTAAATGTAAAAAGTGAATGACGTGATCAAAAATGAATGAAACTTCAATTTATCAAACGGACGCATTTTTATTTTCAAGGATATCCCTGAAATGCCTAACAAATGATAAATGATAAATGATAAATGATCTTTATTTTGTAAGTAGGTTTTCACAAACACTTTTACACGTCAATTTTTTTTTTAAACTAGATGGGTCCGGTGTTTCGTACCTGACTACTCTGAGAAGAAACAGCCGAAACAAACTCAGAGGTCATAGTCTCTTTTGAAGTCCAGACATAATCTTGCTCAATTCACATGAGGATCATGTAGATGTTAGTGTCTGAGATGGTCTTTTGAAGAAAGAACCATACAGATTTGAGTAAACCTGTCCAGTCAGTGCAAGCATTTGTCAGTTATCGTGTAGCTCGACTTATAACACAAGGAGCTCAACGAAACGACGAACAATACCAAAGAAAGGACATTTGGGTAGGTCGCTTATAGAACTCAAACTGCCAGACGGTTGGGGGGTAAAAAAAAAAAAAAAAAAAAATGAAATGTAACCCACATGGTCCTCACATTCACAAAAGCGCAAAAAATAAAATAAAATTAATAATAATTTACAAAATGAATGTCAATAAAAATACGATATGTCAAAATACACACACATAAAACAATAAAAATTAACTAAAAATGTAAAAAATAATAAAATACTGAACTAAGTATTCATGTCAAGTCATTAAATGTCGAAAACCACAAGTAAATATTCATGTCAAATACACACACACACACACACAAAATAATAAACAATAAAGTAAAAAAATAATAATAATATGCATTCATGTCACAGTGTATAAAAGAAAGGAATCAATAATAAACAAGCGAAGTCCGAAATTTCTATATTCGCAGAGCAAATTTCGTTGGAGCAGCTTAATCCCAAGCCTTTTTATCATCGAGGTAGTGATTAACATGATAGTAGGCTTTCAGGCATAGCTTCCGTTTTATAAACGATTTGAATTTATTTAGACTAAGTGCTTGAATATGGCTCGGAAGTTTATTGTAAAAGCGTATACATTGGCATCTGAACGTTCCCCCTATTTTCTTGAGCCTCGTAGCAGGAATAACAAATTTGTGTTTGTTTCTCGTATTTATGTTGTGGATATCACTGTATTTTTTAAACAAATTAATATTTTTGTGTGCGTACAAAAGATTTTCATAAATATATTGAGAGGGCATAGTAAGAATATTAATCTCTTTAAATTTTTCTCTGAGGGAGTATCGGGGACTTAATTTATAAATTGAACGAATTGCCCTTTTTTGCAATACAAATATAGTCTGAATATCGGCGGCATTGCCCCACAAGAGGATACCGTACGACATCACGCTGTGGAAATAACTAAAATAAACTAAACGGGCTGTTTCCAAATCAGTTAAATCACGAATTTTTCTAACGGCGTATGCTGCAGAGCTAAGTTTTTTTGACAATTTGTGTATATGCGGGCCCCACTGAAGCTTGGCATCCAAAGTTATGCCTAAGAACACTGTGCTGTCTTCCGGTTTCAACTCTTCATCCTTGATTACTACACTAGTTTCCACTTGTCTTACATGGGGTATCGTAAACTTAATACATTTGGTTTTTTTCTCATTCAGGAGTAGATTGTTCAAAATCAAAAAAATCAAAATCAAAGCATTTATTTCAAGTAGGCCAATAACAGGCACTTTTGAATTGTCGAAACAAAGATGAAAATTTAATGTAGCTACAGTCCCAGTCACAAGACATAAAAACTGTGAAAGTACTGTAGTTGCCCATTCCCTAACGTAGATCTCTATGGAGAAGAACGGGCAAGAAACTCCATGGACACTCTTTTAAATAAAATTATTGTTACAAAATCTTGGTTACATCATTCATGTTGAGATGGTAGATTATGTGAGAACAATGTAGCAAGATGTGCACGTTAAAAGTGTCCATAGTAAAAACAAAATAATTCTTTCAAATAAGCCATGGCAGCTAAGAGATGACCAGTCACAACTGACAGCACCCGTTCACGAACATGACGCATGGATCAGCACCATTCAGCTCAACCACTTTGAAGGGAGCTAAATGGTCCGACACGCGCCACCATCAGCGAGACATTTGAGTGAGCATGACATACTCTCAACCGCCAGGGCACATTCATGTCAAAAACTAAAGTAGGTTTCCAGTGAATGATAGCTTTCTAGTACATAGTACTCACACAATATGGGCTATACGATTATATAATACTAACAATGAATCTATACAATGCAAAGATAGTTGTACAATCTTCGGCAGCTCCAACAATACCGTTTAATGCTATCAAGTTTTGCGCCCCTGTCCTTGTGGAGCAGGACCAGCATTGAGCCAAGCATTTTTATCAGCGATATAATCGCTCAACTTGTAATATGCTTGCTTACATAGTGTGCGTTTAATACATGTTTTAAATTTCGTCTCATTCAGTTCAAGAATACTTTGTGGAATTTTATTATAGCATCTCAAACAGTACCCCATGAAAGATGAGTCTACTTAGCGAGTCTAAAGCCTGGCTGAACTAGTTGGTCCCTATTTCTAGTACTGTAATTGTGTCTGTCGCCTCTTTTACCGAAAAGATGCAGATTTTTTCTGACGTACATTATGTTTTCGTAGATATATTGGCAATGAACCGTCATGATGCCAATATCCTTAAATAGTTCCCTTAGAGAATCGCGCCTACGAAGATTGTATATGGCTCTGATGGCTCTTTTCTGCAGAATAAATATAGACTCAATATCAGCAGCCCATCCCCATAGCAAAATACCGTAAGACATTATACTATGGAAGTAACTAAAATAGACCAGTCTAGCGGTATCCACATCTGTGAATTGACGGATTTTTCTAATGGCATATGCTGCTGAACTTAAGCGCCCCGCAAGAGATGTTAAATGAGAACCCCATTGTAGCCTTGAATCAAGCGTAAGCCCCAGGAAAACCGTTTTATCTACGAATTCAAGTTTCTCTTTATTCAATATTATCTCACAATCACTACTTTTAACATTCGGTAATGAAAATCTTATGCATTTAGTTTTTTTTTCATTTAATACCAAATTGTTTGCTGTGAACCAATTTTGGACCTGAAGTAGGGCATCATTCACGTCATCTAGATTTTTGGCCCGTCTATTTATCTTAAAAATTAGAGAAGTGTCATCAGCAAACAACACCATATTTTGCGATTGGTGTTTCAACAAATAGGGTAGATCATTTATATAGACTAGAAAAAGGAAAGGACCCAATATTGAGCCTTGCGGAACCCCCATTTTTACATTCAAACCCTGTGAATTAACACCGTTTATTTGAACATGTTGTTTTCTATCGCTCAAATAAGATTTTAGCAGGCTAAGTGCAAGTTTACCCAGTCCGTAATGCTCCAGTTTCAAAAGTAATGTGTCGTGATTTACGCAATCAAAAGCTTTGGAGAGGTCACAGAAAATTCCTATTGCGTCTTGGGACTCTTCCCACGCAGCAAATATATGCTTTAATAGGGTTACACCGGCGTCAGTTGTACAACGTCCCTTGGTGAAACCATACTGTTGATCATGGAAGATTCTGTTGGTGTTAAAATGATAGAGCATTTGATTAAGCATTACTTTTTCAAAAACCTTGCTAAAAACCGGTAACACGGATACAGGTCTATAATTATTGGCATCTTTGCTGTCCCCGGATTTGAAAAGAGGTATGACTTTACTGTATTTCATTAAATCAGGGAAAACTCCTTGGTCTACACATAAATTAAAAATTAAAGCTAAGTACGGGGCTATGGTCTCAAGTATAGATGTGCAAACTTTGATAGACATTCCCCATAAATCTTCAGTCAGTTTGATTTTAATTTGCCGGAAAGCTTTAATAACTGTCATGGGGTTAATGTGTTTAAATTTAAATTCAGCCAGGCAGCCAGACACATTCGCCTTTAATAAGCCAATTGAGGCTTCAGGTGAGGAAGCCTCCGTAGTTTTTATTGGTATTTCGGTAAAAAAATTAACAAATTCTTGAGCTACTTCCTGATTAGAGCTTTTAAGACCACATGCTGTATCTAATGTAAAAGTATTATCACGTATTTTCTTTCTGTTGGTCTCGTTATTTATAAATTTCCAAACGGTCTTTATTTTATTTTCTGCTGTTTTGATCTTGTTGCTAATGTGCAGGGCTTTAGCAACCTTGCAAGTATTTCTAAAAATCTTTGAATACGTAGCAACATACTTGTTAAAAGTTTCAGTGTTTATAAAAGGCTTAAGGCTGTAAAGCTCAAATAGCCTTTCCCTACTTTTTCTGATACCTCTAGTTGCCCAATCACTAAATATAAATTTAGGGCAAATACTCTTTGTCTTCTTTTCAAAAGTTTTGCTGAATTCCGTGTGAACTAATGAAAAGAAACGATCATACAATTGATTTATATTAATATCCTCTTGGCTCATTACACTTAACTTGTTCTGTAGGGAAGTATTATACCTCTTTAATTTGCAAGATGTTATAGGTCTAAATTTAATCTGAACTTTTTGCATTGGAGTTTTACACCTAAAAGTTACAGTTTGTCCGCTATGGTCAGACGGCAAACAATTTATTATGGCTTTATCTAAGTAATCACAATCGCAGAAAACATTATCTATACAAGTAGCAGAAGAAGTTGTGATTCTAGTGGGTTCAATAAAAACGTTAGTCAAGTCAAATGACTTAAAAAGATTTAATAACCGGCTGCTATTTGAATTTTCTTCTAAAATATTGATATTGAAATCACCACAAATTATTTTAGATTTATTACTGGCTGCAAGTTTTGCCAGGACATCTTCCATTATAGATTCAAATATGGAAAAGTTTTGATAGTTTGGGGGTCTGTACACACACACAATTATATGCTTATCTAGCTCAACACAGGACAGTTCGACACAATGTTCAACCGAGAGACCTACTATGTCATCACGTTGCTTATATTTAAAACTATTTTTTATTAATATTAGGGAACTTCCACGAAGCATAGTTTTACGGTTAATGCAGCTACCCACCATATAGTTCTCATAATTAATAAGCATTTGGTAATCCTTTAGCCAATGTTCAGTAAAACAAATAATGTCAAACTTACTATTTTCTAAAAACAATTCAATTTCTAATAATTTGGAAGAAATGCCTTGGATATTTTGGTGGAATAATTTTAAGGTGTTCTACTGAGGCCCTTTTTTACTAACTAATGGAGTGCAAGAAGATACCTTGCTGTTGGTAGGATTAACAAAAATATTGTTAATGGTACCTTCTGTTGTCTCACATTCTAGTTTAAATTTATATTAAAATTTGGAGTGAGGCCGGAGACACCCGTGCCATCCTCAGACAACAAGACCCTATCACTAATAAACCCTAATTGAGAATTTTCCATGGAGACAGATGGATCTTCCCCAGTAAAATGTGTGTAAACATTTATAGCACTAGTGCTATATACATTTGTGCCAGTCACCTGTACATTAGTAGAATTACTAATTGTCGCAGTGTTAATAATATAACTAAACTTAGACATACTATTTATGTCTGTGTGAATACTATAAGCTAATAGCCGAGCTATTTTGTGTCTACATCCAATAGGTAGATACACCTTACCCCGTGATGACTTAAGATTACCAACTATAGTGTTGATATCCAGATACATAAGCCTGTCACTATAGTGACCTACTAAAAAATGTACATGTTTATTCAACATATGTATATAATCGTTTTTCCTACTACTTAAATTTTCAAAATATGGAAAAGCACACAATATGATTTTATTACAACTTAACTTTAGCAACTCAGAAACACAGTCGGTGATATCTTCCTTTTTTACATTAAAACTATTACCAACACATAGAGTAATGGTAGTGTTAAGATAACAATCATTTTTTACTACTGATGCCATTACTTGTTTGTAGCTTGAGCCTGGCATGCAATAATTTTGGGTACAGTAACTCAGGTTATTACTGATCAATTTACTTAGCCCTCTACCCATACTATCGGAAAACATAACTGAATGATGACAATCATTACAATCAGGTGATACAAAATGACTAATCTCAGGCTGTACTACTTGTGAATCAAGGTATTGATGGATGATGAAGTTCTGAGCACTCACAGCTCGGGACGGGTCCTCCGTTGCCTCAGGCTGGAGGGCATCAAGACTGGGTTCACTCCGACAAGTACAATGAGTGTTGCTGAGAGTCAGCATGTCTACTTTGTCAACCAACTCATTTGTGACAAGAATATGCTCCTTAATTTGTTTCTTAGAGCTTTCATATTTATAATATAAAGATTTTAGTGACTCATTCAGTGCCTCAATTTCAGATTGTAAGCGCTGAGTGTCTATTTCATAAATACTTGTACTGTCTTCTAACTTAATTTGATAGTTATTTAATCTATTAACAAGAGAAACACGTTTTTTCCTTAATTGAATATTTTTGGAATAGTGTTTTTGTTGTTTCTTGTGTTTATTAATTTTTTTAATGATTTTATTCAATCTTGCATATTTTTTAATTTTATTTTTACTTACTTTATGGTATGAATTATGTTTCAGTAAGGAGTCCTCTGTAAGGTCTATTGTTATGAGGGAATGAGGGAATGTTAACATTAAACCAATTAACGACTTTTTCCAGGGCGCTATTAACATCATCCGTAACTAACTGCTGACGTTTAAGTTTAAATAAAAGTGAAGTGTCGTCTGCAAACAATACTATATCATGATTATCCTTTATGAGGTAAGGCAAGTCATTTATATAAATGAGAAACAAAAATGGACCAAGAATTGAGCCCTGAGGTACCCCCATTCTTACTACGGATCCGGGAGATCTTTTCCCGTTAACATCAACTCTCTGAATCCTATCACTCAAATATGAAGTAAGAAGATCCAGAGAGGCGTTACGGACTCCGTAATGGTGTAGTTTCCTGATTAAAGTTTCATGAAGAACGCAATCGAAAGCCTTGGATAAATCGCAAAAAATTCCCAAAGCATCGAATTTGTCCTCCCAAGCATTATAAATGTGTCCTAAAAGTTCAACACCGGCATCAGTAGTTGAACGACCCCTTGTAAAACCGAACTGTTTTTTATGCAATAACTTATGTTTATTAAAAAAACTTTGCATTTGTTCCAAAATTAATTTTTCAAAAATTTTACTAAATGTTGGTAGTACTGAAATAGGTCTATAATTTGTGGGGTCTGATGTACTACCCGATTTAAATAATGGTATTATTTTACTATATTTCATTAGATCAGGAAACTCACCACGGTCAATACAATCGTTAAATATTACTGCTAAAGAAGGAGCTACAATGTTTATAATAGATTTAGCCACGTCCACAGAATGACCCCATAGATCGGCGGTCTTTTTAACATTTAAGGTGTGAAAGATTTTAATTATATCTTTACAGGTTACATAATGAAAGTTAAATTCGGAATCAGAGACTGAAACGTTTTCCTTAAGTAAAGACTCGGCAGCAGCAGGTGACGAGTTTAGCGATTTAGTAGTCGATACGGGAATATCCGCAAAGAAATTTTCAAAGGCCGTAGCAACTTGATTGTCTGCATTTAAAACATTATCGCCAATAGCCAGGCTGATGTCACTACTTCGGTTGCAAGACCTTCCCGTTTCGCTATTAATAACGTTCCATGTCATTTTAATTACATTACTACTATTTTTAATTATTGAACTCAAATAACGCGACTTTGCTATAAAACAAACTTTTTTAAATAATTTAGAATAATTCTTAACATACAAATTAAATTCTACAGTGTTTACATATGTCCGCTCTTCATACAGCTCATACAGTCGTTTTCGACTCTTATGAATACCAACGGTGGCCCAGTCATTGAAAGAAGCGTTACTATTAACCGAGATTGTCTTAGGGACAAATGTGGTTTCAAATTGTGTGCAATACATACTAAAAAAATCGTTATAGTGTTGATTGGGATCACCATTGGTTGACAAAAGAGGTAATTTAGATATAAGTTTAGTTTTAAAAGTTTCCAGGCGATTTTTACTTTCAGGATTAACAATGATATCTTTTTTAGAAACTTTCTTGTCCACATTTGGAATTGTGATCAATTGCCCACAGTGATCTGAATCAATTAAGTTAATAATCACTTTTTGGGTAGGTATAATATCGGGTACGTATCATAATCCCGAAAGTTCATAATACCTATGATTGAAATACCGACGTCCAAAACATCGAAATTCAAAATACCGAAAGTTTTAAATGCCGATAGTCGTTATATCGAAACACAAAATACCGATGTTCAAATACCCGAAAGGACGAAATCCCTAATGGACGTAATACCGAATGGACGAAATCCCGAATGAACGAAATACCGATGGTTGTAATACCGATGGATGAAATTCCGAATCGACGAAATCCCGAATAAACGAAATACCGATGGTTGAAATACCGATGGATGAAATCCCGAATGGGCGAAATTCCGAATGGACGAAAACTTTTATTCAATAACGTATTATTTGACAAACAATTCATTATTTTTCGTTTTATGTCATAAAACAACGTAATATCCATATCGTCATAATTGCATAAGTACCTATTTATTGTTTGTTATTTTATTGTTTTTATAGTAAGTAAGTAGTAAGTTTGTCTAGTTAGTATAGTATATTTATAGTATGTATGAGTATGTATTCTTATATTGTATATATTTAATTAGTTTTATGCTGTATGTATTCCATTTTCTCTCCTTCTTTTACACACTATGTCTACATCTCTTTTTTTTAGTATCTCCTTTCGCAGGTATGCTGGAAGAGATTTCTTTAGAAATAAGCATCACCTTTGTACTATTTTCTGTTCCTTTCTTCTTCTCTATATTTAGTGTGTACATAAATTGTTAAATAAATAAATAAATAAAATCAAAGATATTTAGTGTGGCATTCCAAAAAAAAAAAAAAAATGATTATGGTTTCCTATAAGCACTTTTGCGACAGAAATGAATCGCTGCAGAACCGACTCCACGTAGTCTTTTCTGCCCTACCCCGAGAGTGTAATCTAAGCCCGCGTAGGCGCGGAGGGGCGAGGCGGGCCGCGAGCTGAGGAGCAGGTGGCTTCAACACTCGCCGCCGCGGCTGAGGCTGGCCGGCTTCAGCCGGCCAGCAAGCCGAAGCTTTTATTCAATAACGTATTATTTGACAAACAATTCATTATTTTTCGTTTTATGTCATAAAACAACGTATAAAATCAAAGATATTTAGTGTGGCATTCCAAAAAAAAAAAAAAAAAATGATTATGGTTTCCTATAAGCACTTTTGCGACAGAAATGAATCGCTGCAGAACCGACTCCACGTAGTCTTTTCTGCCCTACCCCGAGAGTGTAATCTAAGCCCGCGTAGGCGCGGAGGGGCGAGGCGGGCCGCGAGCTGAGGAGCAGGTGGCTTCAACACTCGCCGCCGCGGCTGAGGCTGGCCGGCTTCAGCCGGCCAGCAAGCCGAAGCTGCGGTGGTGAGTGTTAAACCCTCTGCGACGATAACCTCGCGTGTGACCGCCGGAGCCCCGCAGCGTCGGAGCCGTGACAGAAACCATGCTTGCTGCATGCTGCATGCTTGCATACTGCATGCATTATCATGCTTGCTGCATGCTTGCATACTGCATGCATGCTTCATACTTGCTGCATGCTTGCAGTATGCTTGCTGCATGCTTGCTGTATGCTTGCAAATCGTTTTTCTCGGAAACGGTGACTATTTCGGGGTTTTGAACTACGGGATTTTGAACTTCGGCATTTTAAACTTTCGGGATTTTGAACTTCGGGATTTTGAACTGTCGGTCAAATGAACTTTCGGGATTTTGAAATACGGCATTTTGAACTACGGGATTTTAAACTCCGGGTTTTTGAACTTCGGGATTTCAAACTTTCGGTCAAATGAACTTTCGGGATTTTAAACTTTCGACCAAACAACCATTCGGCGTTTCAATTTTCGGGATTTCGTCCATCGGTATTTTAAAATTCGGTCTTTTAAAATTCGGGATTATGATACGTACCCATAATATCAGTGTAAATATTATCTAAGCAAGTAGCACTAGTTGGGGTTATTCTAGTAGGCTCAAGAAATTTGTGATCAAGATTGTATGACTGAAACAGGCTTATAATTTTAGAACTTAACCCAGAATTTTCTAATAAATTAATATTAAAATCACCACAACAGATTATAGACTTTTTGGAACTACTGATTTTATGCAATACTTCATCCATTACCCTTTCAAAACAGTCATACAACCCTGAAGGAGGTCTATACACACTTAATATAATAAACTGCTCCAATTCTATACAGGCTATTTCAACTGTTCGCTCAACAGATAGGCTAACAATATCCTTGCGGTCTTTAAATTTAAGCTGGTTATTTACTAGGATTAATGCGCCGCCATGTATAGCATTTACCCTGCTGAATAAACTACCAACCTGGTGATTACTGAAATTGAAAATTAATTGATCATTTTTTAGCCAATGCTCCGTTATACAAAGAATATCTATGTTATTACAATTCAAAAAAAGTTCTACTTCTAATTCCTTGTTTAAAAATCCTTGAATATTTTGGTGAACCAAGTTGATGCCATTAAAATTCTCGAAACATTCGCCTGATTCATTACCTGGCTTCCTTATAATGTTGCAAGAGGTTGCCTCTGTTGTCTCAATTTCTAATTTAAATGACTGACTAATTCATTCACTGTGATCAAACTATTGACAGAGTTATTTAACTGAATGTTGCATTGTTCAACAGAGGCAACTTGATTAGCCAAGTTCTTGGCTGTAATATAAAAATAATATGATAGCGACACAGCTACTTGTCTTTTACAATGCTTGGAAAGATAGCACCTGTCCACAAGATATCTATCTTTTGTCAAATAAAAATTGTCACCAGTATAATTGTTGATGTCAATTAAATGAAATACATCACTATTAAATGTCAGATCATGCAATGTATTATTAATATTATATCTAAAGTAATTTTCTTCCTGTGGCAAACTTTTACTATATGGAAATGTGAACATTACAATTTTCCTTAAACTCAGGTTACTTAGTGTTCTATAATATTGGAGTAATTCTCCTTTATTCACATTACCCCTATTTCCAACAAATATTATAAGTATAGAATCCTGGTTGAAGTTGTAATTAATAATGAAAAAACATGACATCTAAGTATAGTTTTGAAATGAGTATAATAATTATTATTTATTTATTTATTCAGTAGTAGACATATATTTTACACATTTAAGCTGCTTTCGATAAGACCCAACTAAGCCCAACCTAGGAATCGAACCCAGAAAAGCAGTGAAAAGTTCTAAACTTAACATAAACGCTAACGAAATATTTATCCAGCGTAGACAATAAACAAAATAGAGAACAATCTTCAGCCCGCATCGCTGGATTCATGCAAACTTATATAAAGCAAGTTCGTTCATTTAGTTGCAGCTTCCAAAATGAGATAAAACAGGTCAAGTAGTTTAATGAATAACAGCTTTGGCAAAAGTAAACTTTGTCTCCCTTCGTCGTTTGTGGGTAATTATGCTTTGGTAAGTAAACAAATAGGTATGACACGTTCTTAGATGATTAATGTAGGTATGTGCGAGATTTTCCCTAGGTAATTCATCTTTAGTTTTGACCAGATTACGCCCCTTGTTGCAATATTATAGTTCACAATATCAAATCTTTCCTCTTTATAATTATACTAGCTACCAGCACAACTTCGTCTGCGTCTCATAAATTGAGATTTAAACTATCCTATCTCTCAAGTTGGATCGAACTGCACATGGTGTGCGAATTTTATTATAATCGGTTAAGTGATGGTTTAGGAGTCCATTGAGGACAAACATTGTGACACGAGATTTATATATATTAAGATAAGGGTAGCGCAGGTTTGACGATTTCCAGCCACCCGAACAAGCCGGTTTCCGAAAAGGTTTTAGCACCGTGGACCACATACATACGCTTCGGCAGGTTATACAGAAGACCGAAGAGTATAACTTGCCTCTCTGCTTAGCGTTTGTGGACTACGAAAAAGCCTTTGATTCGATCGAAACCTGGGCTGTACTGCAGTCTCTCCAACGGTGCCAAATTGACTATCGGTACATCGAGGTGTTGAAGTGTTTGTACAAAAACGCCACCATGTCAGTCCGACTTCAAGACCAAGCCTCGGAACCTATACTTCTGCAGCGAGGTGTAAGACAGGGAGACGTCATATCTCCGAAACTGTTCACCGCTGCACTGGAGGATGTCTTCAAGGTTCTGGACTGGAGAGGGCTAGGCATCAACGTCAATGGCGAGTACATCACTCACCTTCGGTTTGCCGACGATATTGTGGTCATGGCTGAGACCATGGAGGACCTCAGTACAATGCTCAATGACCTCAGTAGAGCCTCCAAAAGAGTGGGTCTAAAAATGAACATGGACAAGACGAAGGTCATGTTGAATGCCCATGTCACACCCATTCCTATCAAGATCGGAGACTCTACACTCGAAATTGTAGACGATTATGTATACCTAGGACAAACGGTCCAGTTAGGTAGGTCTAACTTCGAGAAAGAGGTCAATCGTCGAATCCGACTCGGCTGGGCAGCGTTCGGGAAGCTGCGCGGTATCTTCTCGTCCAACTTACCGCAGTGTCTCAAGACGAAAGTCTACGACCAGTGTGTGTTGCCAGTGATTACATACGGAACCGAAACGTGGTCGCTCACAATGGGCCTTATCAAAAGGCTTAAAGTCACCCAAAGGGCAATGGAGAGGGCTATGCTCGGAGTTTCCTTGCGTGATCGAATCAGAAATGAAGACATCCGCAAGAGAACCAAGGTCACCGACGTAGCCCGAAGAATTGCTAAACTTAAGTGGCAGTGGGCAGGGCACATTGCTCGCAGAACGGATGGCCGATGGGGCCGAAAAGTTCTGGAGTGGCGACCGCGAACCGGAAGACGATGCGTTGGAAGACCTCCCACTAGGTGGACCGATGACCTGGTGAAGGTTGCGGGAATCCGGTGGATGCGAGTAGCAAGGGACCGGTCAATGTGGCGACACTTGGGGGAGGCCTATGTCCAGCAGTGGACGTCTTTCGGCTGAGATGATGATGATGAAGATAAGGGTAGATAGACAGCCTGTGCAATTATGATGTATAAGCTAATGTGTAAGTTTCATAAAAATCTGTTACTTAGTTTTTGCTAGAAAGAGTAACAAAAAAATCCATCCATTCATCCTCACATCGTATTTATAATAGAATAGAATAATTTTTATTGTGTAAAAATATGGTACATTTAAGGTCTTATAAAATAGGGTGGTAAGCTCACATGTTTCGCCATTCAGAGGCATACAAATATTAGAACTTAACAATTTAAGATTCATATATCGAAATTTTAACAATTGCAAATGCTAGTTAAGAAAAACAAAACATATAAATCATATCAACTTAAAACACTTTATAGTACTCAGTAGCTATATTTATCAGTTTGGCATAATGTGCTTTGATGTGATTATGTGAAGGTATTCCTAATCTTGTGGGATCTCGACGAGTGTATTTGGAGTGCAGGTCAGATGCTATAAAAAAATTAGCGTGCTCTTTCACAAAAATTCCAGCCTGCGTTATAAAAAGACCTGGTAGGGTTAGTAGTTTTAATTTTTTAAATAGTGGTCTACAGGATGTTAATGGGCTGATACCGCAAATTGTAAGTAAGAAAATGATACCAAAAAGCTCTCGCTTAGTTAATGATTTTTAGTTCTGCTTATTAAGAGCAGTCACCTATTTGGCCTGAGTTTTAATAAGTTATAAAAACAAGTCTAGACTCAATATTGTAAAACTTTATAAACATCTATAGTTCTATTTTGAATATAAAATGAGGGCCGAATCAAATTAAATGTAGTTCAATTCACAAATAGAGGCGCCTCAGAGATTAATAAATAAAACTACGCATATATCATTCGACACAGCGACCACCCGCTGTCCCATATTATATTGACTTTGTGACCCTATTTTTTCCCATTAATCCGACGTTTAGTTACGTAAACAAATACTAGATATCTTTAAAATATGCTACGAGTTTATAAGACAGCAACAAACGACAAATGTCATATCGGATATCATAATGACATTTGAAAAATTAATTCGGCATATCACGTGGTGCGACGCGCACCTCTATGAAACGAAACGATTAAGCTACAAAATGTCAAAAAGCAAAAGCACCAAGTACTAGGGGCGGCGACCGCGGCTTATAGAGGGGAGAGGGGGGCAAAGGGGAGCGTGGCCGCCAGTTTCTCGCCGACCACCGCGCCGCGAGCACGCCTTGTAATGCTCACAGTATTTTGACGCGACATGGCCTCGTCTGCGAGCGGCAACATCGTCGTCGAGTGGTTGCGATCGCTCCACTTGGGCCAATACGCGGAAAGTTTTATTGATAACGGATATGATGACTTAGAAATATGCAAACAAGTAGGAGAACCAGACTTGGATGCTATTGGTGTCCTGAACCCTGCTCATCGTCAGCGATTGCTTCATTCAGTCAGATCTTTGAGAGAGGAAGGAGCGGCGGCTGTTTATTTTACTTTGGAAGAGGCAGCCGCCGCTCGGGACTCTTGCAGATGTGAGGAAGAAGCAAGGAAGGAGCAGGCGACAGCAGCAGTGGAACCGGCAAAATATGTTGACGAATATGAGGAAGGGAAAGCAGAGTTAGTGAAGATACCTCGGATGCAACTGAAGCGTTTGCTTCGAGAACGCCTCGCTCAGGATGGGATCCGTCTGAGCCTGCAGCCATATTCCACCACGGTCAGTGATCATTAGCCCTAAACCGTGGGCAGTGCTTCTCGCGGTTAGGACCCGTGATTTGTGAAAGTGAGAGGATATATCTCTGAATGTATGTTTTGTGTCTGGAGTGAGTCGTGAATATAGAGTTGTCGGTATGTTACACTGCAACCGCGTAGAGACACTGCCTGCGTCTTGTTATTTCTTTTGAATTAGTCTGTGTGTGGTGCGGCCCGTCTTCGACCGCCCCGAGCGAATCGCTCCTCGGGACGTGTTGCCATAAAGTTTGTTGCGTGCGTGATTTCCCTCGAGATGAGGAGTTTGCGCGCCTTCCTGTCGTGAGAAGATTGTAATCGCGTGCCTGCCGGCTCTAAATTGGGTTTTACGATAAATCGCGAAACCTGTTTTAGCTCCCTAAGGCGTTAATTAGTAATACGGCTTGTTCTGACATGAAACAAAGATCTCATTCCCATATAAATATCTGATCAAACTTAAGCTGGTGTATTGCATTTCGTGACTTGATAAAGTTACAGGTAATTTGCTTGGTTGCTAAAGAAATCGGTGATAATGTTCATAAAGAAATAGCTGTAAAAGAAACACAAATCTAGTTTTTAATTATATTTTAATAATGAAGCAATAAAATATCTTAAAATAAACAAAAGTAATTTAGAAACGAATAAACATGAGAACTCCAGGGCCTATAATAAAACAACGACAAACAAGAGGGAATCATAAAAAGTAGACGATTAAAATAAAGTAACGTTTAATGGGTCATTATAAGAAGGTAATAACATGTTATTGTATACAGAAGTTTATAAATTTCACGAGTAAACGTTATCTTTATCACATGGGCGGAAGCGCTTAGTTGATATTTTAATTGAGGTGTTATTAATTATTCCAGTGGGTAGTGATTAAGAGGGTGGAATATTGCTTCGAGGGTACGCCTTTCTGCGTTGTGTAAATTATACTCGGCATTTGTCAGCAACTTGGCATGCACGTCGAGTTCTTATCGTTCATTGATTTTTCTGTATCTACGTAAATATGCTCCGATTTGATAACACTGATTACTTTGGGATTATTTTCATAGTTCACCTAATACAGGAGCAATTATACAAATGCAACGTTGTGTAAGATGAAAATGTGTGCTTTAGTCATTGAATTCATTAAACCGCATACTGTACACATATTTTCAGTCCACCACTAAAACCTATTTTCAATGTTACTTCCCTGGTATAAAACTAAACACAAAAACCGTAAAGGTTTCCACGTATTCCTTACTTTTTACTACTTGCGGAATTTCTTTGTTTCCAACCTGGCTTACAATGCATTGTTTCTAATAATTTCGCTAACAAGTGGTTGGAAAATAGCACGCTACAATGGACACTGCTTGCAATAGTTAATCCATTTGAAAACAAAATAAATTCCTTTCCCAAGATGAATGTTAAATTGTTAGGAATAACTTTGAGCAACAATTCTTTAAGCTTCCGGCTTAATCCCAGATAGAATTTTACTAACTTCGATATTATTATTTTTGGAATTTCATTCGATAATATTTTCTATATCGAATAGTGAAGCGACGAGCCTACCGTAATTACCTGTGATGATTTTTTTACCGGTTTTCGGTCTCCATGTTGAAACCTGTTCGGTCTCAAGTGCGCCAAGAACCCACGTCGAACAGGCGCGCATTGGATCGCCGGCAAAAAATAATCTCAGAATGCCACTGGCATTACAATCTTGGAGCCGAAGCTATGTATAACTCTCGAGTAGCAACAGTACAGTCAATATTTACTTTGAGAGAAGTTATTTTGCGTTGACAATTTATTTCAAAATCGATACATAGAACATAACAAATTATCTCCCAATCGGGAATTTCAAAGCATTGATGCTGATGTCATTAATGTGGTAATTTGTATCAATGGCGCTATTAACTAAATGTGCTGTCAAAGTAACACGCTTTGGATTAATTATCACCGTGCTGCATTGTGATAGATCCACCCCCATGTCTACCTGGGAGCATTCCTTTTCAACTTTACCCAGTACAATAGAATTGGCTAGGATTTTTTGTCTACAGCCGCTTTGTAAAGCGATTACCGCCGGAACTGTGCACAAAAGCTCTGACGAAATTTGGTGGGTATCAATATCGTAGTTCCGATTTAATGGCTAATATTTGTGTGCTGTTGTCTTGCATTGTGTCTGCTACATCCGCTGTGAGATCACCGTTATTGTCAAAGTTAGGGTTGTTCCATGTAACAGCTTGCAGAGGATTGTGCTTTGTAATTGATAGGCTTACTTACAACTTTGTGTGAGTTAAAGTTGACATAAATGGATTTGGACAAGAAAAAGCAATCAAAATGAACTCTAAAAGCATTTCGATTAAAACTAGTAAAATTACTAATCTCTCCTAGTTTAAATCGATTTTCTTCTTCCTTTCTCTAGGAAACGTATAGGAGAGACTAAGAATCTAATAAACCGGCAATTTGTTTCCACTAATCGTTAACGATCTTGAGCCAGAGTTAATCCTCTCCTAACCGTATCTATTACAAATACCGATCTTTTGTAGTATCTCTGTGAGCCCATTATGAGCCACATCTTCCTTTAGGTTGCTAATTTTAATCGAGGGGAGCCGAGGTGCGGATGTAACGGATTATATCGACATTAACGCCTCTTAATGGATTCGATTCCATTCTCAAATGATACATGGTAGTATTTTATTAGTCTGAAATTCAAACGAATCGCGACAATTACCATTAAAATATTTTATTAGCAGGTTTACCGCAAAAGTGCTCATATTTCCCAAATTTATGATCACATAAATTGATGATTATATTCAAATAGTTTAACTGGATAATATCATTTAAAAATCGTTGAAGCTAAAATCAACGTTACTAAAAAAGTAATTAAAGGTGTATTATAAATTATTCAACAATTGAAATGTCTAAATTGACAGCTTTATTTCTGTCTAAATTGATAGCGTCAATACTAAAATCGGTCCCTTTTATGTTTGTCTACTTCTGAGTCACTGATACAAAACGGTTTAAAATACCACACGGATTTTAATGGTCGTAAAAAATAATGTCTCACGATTACAAGTTCACTTTAATACGAATAGAAAAAGCTACTATCTATTGAATACGCTAAAATGGTTCAGTAAACAGGTAGAGTAGATAAAAAAAAGTGAATTAATGAACGGTTCGATGGTTCTCATAAGAATTAGTTTATGTATGTAGGACCATAAAGGTCAATTGATGTTTATAAACGAATTGAATCGGACATGACGTTAGTCACTTTTCTATCTGCCCATTTAAAGTGCGTGGGCAAGTCCATAATGTTGACACAAGGTAGTAAATGAAAGCATTCGTTTCCATTCTTCAAACCTTTATTTGTAAAGCTTTTGTTGATTGTAGGAGATTTGTAAGTCGTTGTTGGTCCAAATAATTAGATGTCTTTCGTTTTCCACATATGATTTCCGTTATTTATCGTATTGGGTAGGTATTTGTATTCATTTGTACGCACGTTGTGTTTTTTGTCTAACTAATATTTGTTTTAATTAAAATTGTGCGCCTTTACAAAGAGTTGTTTGCTTGTGAGACGTGGTTTAAAATTAGCTGGAGCGGGTTTTTCTACCTGTGTCGCCGCTTTGTTACAATGAATGTGTGCGGAGTCACGCGGTGTCCCGGACTCACGGCTCCTTGATATTCTTCGCCGCTTGGTAATTTTAATCACATGAAGTGAAATAACTTTGTGGATGTACCTATTTTATATAAAGACCTCGTGTTATTTATTGCAAATGTTGCTTATAATGAAATGGTTAATTAAATTGAAAATAATCTGTTCAGTTTCTTAAATTCACTTTTTGTCGTAGGTAAATTAGCAAGAACGACTCCAGCTGTTCATGCATTTTAAATTGCTTGTTCTTGTATTCTAATGTACAATTCGCATATGTAATGATCACGTGAAATAAAGTCCATTCAAGGCTACGTCAAAACAAATTATAACAATATATTAACCCGGAAAACACCTAACATTTTTATCAATGAAACCCTAAAACAAATTCCCAGGCTCAGAAACATCAACAATTGAAGTTCGGTAGGTGTAAGGCGATCCGGGCGAGTTTGCTTGACGCTTCCAGATGTTTGCTTTGCCCACAGACTGCAAGCCCAAAGTCGGCAAACTTAGAGATTTGCTCTTCAGCTCACCAGGGAGATTAGCATCGGAAATTGTAAGGCCAGGGAAGTTCGCTGAATCTATAGTTGTCGGAATTAGATTTGTATTTTGTCAAGTCTGGCTTTGTTAGCTGTTCATTATGCTCAGTTTGATAACTAAGGAGCTAGGAGTTGTATCTTGATTAAGTTCATGTGCGGTATTGTCTGTCTTTGTGTACGCCTATGTTCATAGAATTTATTTTGGGTTTGCATCTAGGCTCTCGCCTTTCATGTTCTTGTTATCAAAGTACATATATCGTACATATAATATATTTACGAGGTTTGCGTACGTATGGAGCTCAAAGCGGCATGAATATACAGTTTATGGTTGCGCTTGGTAGGTAACTGAAAATATGTATAATGCAGTATTTTCCAAAACTTGAAGCTTATCATTTGAAGACCCGAATGGCGCAGCGGTAGTGAGGCTGCCCTACGTTCTTAGGGTCCCGAGTTCGAACCCCAGTAGGAGCAAATGTTTGTGTGAGAAGCATGGATATTTGTTTCCGAGTCAAGGATGTTTATATACACTTATTATACATGTATAATAAGTATTTATTTACAAATAAAAAGAAAATATACGTAGTATATCAACTGTCTGGTGACCACGACACAAGCCTTGCTTACTGTGGCACTAGATGGTGCTGTGTGTAATGTCCAGCAATATTTATTTATTTATTTAAACTTTTCTTCCTGAATACTTGAAATTAGTTTTTTGAGAACCTGAATTTATGTAATGTCCGTTTTCAAACTTAATAGTGTGGCAGGTTCAGTGTCGCTCCTTCAAACTTTTTATTTACCTTTGTTACAAAGCTACATTTATTATGTTCGCTTTCTACTTTCTTACTTATATGTACTTGTATTTCTTTTCCGAGATACACGGTCAAGTATCACAGATTTATTATTGTTAGACGATAGCGTAGGCAGTAGCAGTTCCTCTGTCAACCGGACATCAAAATGTTTAGTAGCATTATTTACATTTAGTTTACAAGTGCCTGTGATCTGTAGTTTCTGTGCATTCCTTAGGAATACTGTCAGAATCTCCGAAATTGAATAGCTGATAAGATTTATTTTTTGTTTTGAAACTTCCAACTTATTTGCTAATATGTTTCTTGCCAAAATGAGTGTTGAATACTCACTTCATGACAGCCCTTGTGATTGTGTCGTACCACATGTCGAATTCTGACTACGAAGAGGATAATTATGTAGTATTCTCAAAACTGGGCAGGATGCCTACGCAAGTTTCTGTAGTATAAGTTTTTTACTTTAGTATAGATCGTGTTAGGTACATTGCTATGTTTCCAAAACAGATTCCAACCTAGATAAGATTAGAATCAGAATCATGAATCATAGACCGTCATCAGGAAATTAGGGATGCATTATAGATTTTAACGTTATCGATTCATAAGATAGTCATGACAATGTATTGCTTGTGTACTTTATTTGCATTGCTGATTCATCAGTTTAGTTGAAAGACATCCATTTTCCTTCCAGTCCTGAAGGCTAAGACATTTCTTACCTACCATTCACTTCAGTTCTGGTAAAAAACTTATTAGGTATACCAATTACTCAGGTCACATTCAAGTACATACTTATCTCAATCATCATACCGTATGATCGAGTATATCGTTTTCAATACAACTGCCGTGAGTATCTCCAATTCATCACATATAATAAAAGACAGCCGATTTCTCAAGGTCGTACTCGTACAAGGAAAGGTTAATATTCGACGTAATCTTCCACGTGATCCGGTTATAGGAATATGTTGTACTAATACACCTATGTGTTTAGGTAGTTGTCGTGTTTTTGTCGTATTACTCACTGTTCTACTTACGAAGTTATCAGTACATGGAAAGTGACATGATAATTTATATCAGTAATGAAAAATGTTTACTAAAACATGTCTCGGAGAATGTCTACAAAATATGAAGTCACCTTGTAAGTAGGCAACCTAAAGGGTCTTTTTTGTGTTTAAATTTACTGTATTCAACAGAATGAAAGTAGGTAGGTATGTTCACTGTCTAACAAAATTCAGAATTCTTTTAATCTAGTTTTATTATTGCTAAGCTAGAAAGGGAAGGCTAACTAGTCTGGTTAGTTTTTCTAATTAAAGTCTAAATTACAATAATTAGCTTCATAAATGCCAGTCTTACTTGAACTTGAACCGACGCGATCTCTAGTCGTTTATACCGGGTGTAACTTTATAAAAAAACAGTAAAAAGTATTTCTGACTTTTCAAAGAAACGTACGTAAACATGAGGAGTCGAATCGTGATAGATCTTCAGCTATAACCTGTCCACCGGAAGATTTATTTATAAGAGTTCTTAATCAAATACACAAGGGCCTTCCAAGAAGGTGAGCCTCAAAATAAACTGTTTGACTCTTTGTTTTGGCTTCTTAGGTGGCTTTCTCGTATTGAGTTTGTTAGTTTTTACAATATAAATACTGTAAAGGGATGTCTAGTTCATTAGTTGTGGTTAGTTATGTATTCAATAAACAATAATTCTCAAGTGCAACAACGTTTATAAATTGTTAAGCAATATTGTTTTTAAGAAAGTTAATTTTCAAATTATAAAAAAGGAAGGCACATCCACAAAATTTTCGAAAAAAAACTGGGAATGACCCGCTTCGGGAAGCGTCACAAATTGGTTACAATAGCGAAATAAACGTTGCGGAATTTTTCATTTGCACACCGTTTCACACTTTGGTGTTAGCTTTAAATTTTAACTGTCCGTGCGGGCATCGATCAAACATTGGCTTGTCGCAAACAAGAATATTCATAGTTGTATCCTTTGATATTTTGACGACTGATATAACTTCGGACCTTTTTGTGGATAGGAGCATTGTCCATTTTTTGACAATCGATATTAACTAGCAGTTTCCTGCGACTTCACAACTACACAAACTACTAACAACCTTCCATTGAAACCACGTTTTCAAAAATCCTTTCTTGGTGTCTCCAGATTTACGGAACACAATTTCCTATGTTTATAAGTATGGTTGAAGTGCATTGTCTGTCAGTCAACGTGTGAGCTCATCAGCCATCAAATCAAATAAACAGTGCCAGTCGATATAGGTCACTCCTCAAATCCCGCTAATGGATTCCTTAATACTCCGATTAATCCTAGAATATCTGAGAATGTAGATTAACTAAGCATTCAGCTGGGCTGCAAATAACAAGCTCTCTAGAAATCATGATTGAGTTGAATACATTTAACATTTTCCTCTTTAATTCAAGAAAATTAAAGGAGAGAGAAGAAAACTACATATTATGTAGAAATGTTAGAAATTTTTGTTGAAGTATAAAGTAATTAAATGGAAACATGTAAATAATAATCAATTAATTTGACGAAAAGCAACTCAAGAAACGTACGTATTTTGAATTTGGGCTTATGAATTTGATTTAGAATGGAGAGAAGATGACGCTAATGAAAAATAACAATGAACTTATAAAAGTTCTATCCCTACTATCCATACCATTATAATTATAAATGTGAAAGTAACTCTGTTTGTCTGTCTGTCTGCTACCTTTTCACGACAAAACGGCTGATCGGATCGTAATGAAATTTGGCAAGGAGATGTATTTCAACCTAAGGAAGGACATAGGCTATATATAATCACGCTAATTACTTACGGGGGTGAGCAATATTGCATTTCGTCTATAGCTTTCAACTGTTTGACAACTGACAACTGTCATAACATGCATTGTAATAGAATAACTATTTTAGACAAATTGTCACGAGAACAAATAGCCCGTCGGTGACGGCAACCGCCTTCCGAACAGTGAGTCGCAAGGTCAAGCCTCAGTACAGACATAAAATACTTTTTGATTTTTTGTAATGCTGTAAGATTTTCGATAGTAACTTTGGTTCGCACGTTCAAAAACCACCCGGTTTTCACTTTTTGTAACAAATTATTTTGTTTTTTTTAAAGCTTACATATTTCCAAATCATTGTTTTATACATATTTTTTTAACACTTAAACGACAGTTTGGGAATCATTTATTTCAAATAATAAATCTGTAAAAATAACGCTTAAACTGTTAAAGGATCACACACAGAACCCTTTTTCTACTATTTCTTTTTTCGTCTGTGTCTGTGTGTCTCAACGTAGCCCATTTACGTGTAAATTATAAAACCAATGTGGTTTGATTTAATGCACAAATTATTATTGTGCATAATTTAGAGAAAGTTTTGATTTTTGTTTCTTTGCAATCGGTGCTCTCCATCAAAAGATACATGACTTTAAAGTTTTTAAGGAGAACTTATCATCATGATCTAAGGATACATGCAATGACATCTATGAAACCGAAATGGTACTAATGAATAAAAATCACAAGATAGAGAAGAAGAGAATAGTCAACATGACCCTGCTTTAAGAATCTACAAAGCCAGTAGAGTGTCCGTTCGACCGCTTTCCATGCATATGTTTTAGCAGTCTAACTTCGTGCTCTATAAATGGCACTGTTCATTTGACTCCATTTTCTGAATCACGGTGTTATGATTTTCCGTGAAAGAATGAAACTGGTATTCGCCCGTGTCAGATGTCTTTTTTTTTTTTTTTTTTTTAGGATTTGAAATCATCAAATGACTTCTCCCACTCTGGGAATGACTTCTCCCGTGTCAGATGTCTCAAGTTTAGTTTTTTGGAAGAGGTTCAATTCAACGCCTGTTTTTCTTTATGTAGGTACCTATATTATGGCTGAGCGATACTCAAATGACGAATGATGAAGTCGCACGAGACCGGTCAATGTGGCGACACTTGATAGGCCCATGTCCAGCTGTGGACGTCTTTCGGCTGAAATCATGATGAATGATGATAATTCAAACGGAGTAGGGCAGGACACCTAGCAAGGCGCGGTGATGTCAGGTGGAGTAAAGCTGTGACCAAGTGGCATTCTAGAAATCCAAACAGAAGTTTTGGTCGTTCAGCGGTGAGATAAGCAGACGATATTGTTGCCATTGCGGGAATATCCTGGATGAGACTGGCACAAGACCGTGGAGCTTGGCACAAACAAAGAGAGACCTGTACCCAGCAGTCGGTGAAGTCGGACTATGGATGATGATGATGATGACGCATAACTTTTTCCAGAGAAGTTCGATTTTCATGATTATTTTTATTGAAAAGCGTGTTTAGCAAAGTTTGTCCCATTTTTATTGAAAATAGTTGTGTTCGAATTCATGTGCGTATTGTATAATCATGGCTTGCTGAAACATCGTAAGGAAACCAACATGCCTGAGAGACATTTGGCGTGTTAAGCCAAGTCAGAGGCCCATGGGTAGCATAAAAACTCTTACACCAGGTTAGACAACAACACGATAAGGAAGGAAAGATCGCTTGCTTCGGGGAAGAAAAACATCGTGAGAAAACCACAGCATGCCTGAGAGTTATTTCTCGACGGCATGTAAAGCCAAGACAGAGGACCTTGGATGGCATAAAAACTCTGACAACAGGTTAGGCACTAACCACACGATAAAGAAGAAGATCGTTTTGGGGCTTATTTCATAAACCTTTTTGACAACTTTAGACCTGTCTGAAGTTTGACTGTGATCAGTTACAGCAGCTATATCGTGTGTCGGCTCATTTCATACACCTTGATATAAACTTTAGACCTAGCTAGAGTATGAGTATTATCGGAGGTCTGACGATGGAGACGAAAGGCAGTCACAAGAGGTCCGCAACACTTCAAATCTGCTCTATCGTGTTTAAGGCTCATTTCGTGCATCTTGATAAGAACTTTAAACCTAGCTGGAGCATGACTGTCATCGATAGTCTAACAATGGAGACTGAAGGCAGCAGCAGCTAAATCTTCATTGGGATCACTTAATGCACCTTGATGAGAACTTTAGAAATTGCTAGAATATGACTTTCATCGAAGGTCTCATGATGAAGGCTTGGAGACGAAAAGAATATGCAATAGGTTTTCAAGAGTGTACAGCATCTACATCGTATTGTGTTGACCTGCCTGGAGTATGACTACCATTGAAGGTCTGACTTTGGAGAAGGAAAGCAGATGCGAGAGGTCCGCAACAGTTTGAAGCAGCGTTAACGTGTCTCGGCTCATGTCATGCCAATTGATGAGAACTATCGACCTAGCTGGAGTATGATATTGTCGAGTGTCCAAGGATAGAAACGTAAGGCTATCGAGGGAAGAGTCCTTATTTGGAAAAACATACGTTGAATATATTGGCGTTTAATGTAAACCTATTCGAGAAAAATTTAATTGTTACTGACTTCAATCTGTACTAATATTATAAAGCTGTAGAGTTTGTTTGTTAGGTTGGTTGAACGCGCTAATTTTAGGACCTGTTGGTTCGTCTTACGCAGACGAAGTTGCGCGGGTCAGCTAGTAATATTATAAATGTAAATGTAAGTTTGTTTATTACGCTTTCACGCGAAATTTACTGAACGGATTTGGATGAAATTTTGCACACAGATAGTTTATAACCTTGATTAAAACATAGGATACTTTTTATCACGGCAGTAAAATCCCATGGGACAATAATCAAACTTCACGCGGGCGAAGCCGCTGGCAGGAGCTAGTATTAATATAAATTACCTAAAACTGTACATGGCTGTCGTTATTGTAGCCGAGCTTCCCGTGGTTGGTTTGTGGATGGGTGGCCGCCCTTATAGGCAGTAGAAATGGCTTCTAAAATGAATTCAAAAGACACAGAGAAAACTGATACCCCGCCTACTAACATCATGTCTATTCTCTTTTCCGACCAAAACTCATAAAAAAAATACCATCACTAACATTTTAAAATTGCTCAATAATAAATGAAACAATGTGTTTGAAATTGCTGATACTTATCTAACTGCTGATAGTTTTACTAAGAAAGAAACAATATTATCAGTGCGGTGTTATACTTAGTTTCACGTTAAACAGTAAACTAATATAGGCTTGCTTTCTTAGAACTTTGCTTTTATTACAAACCCAAGGATTTTGTCGTAAGTAGGTCATTAGTTACGTAATAAAATTTAGGTACTTAAGTACCTTTATAATTTATTTTCTAACTTTGAAATTTCCACATATTTGTTATACGTTAAGTATTCATATTCACTTTTGCGACCTGAATAATTCAAGGCATATTAGCAGTTTTTTTTCAATTGACTGTGAAATTAAAATGTTTTTCAACGTTTTTTTTTTTTGGTAAATTGCTTTTGGGGGTAGGCAAGGTCTGGTAGTTTTTTTGCCTAGCGTATGTATATATGTATATACTTTAACATTATTAAAATCACTATAAAATATTTTTAATATTAATTTATAAAATTTATTTAATTTTAATATTTAATCCTTTCGTACTAAAATATTTCAATTTTTAAAAGATAGAAACCAACCTAGCCTTAGCGTATCTATAGCTTAGTGAAGTGGCCGTTTGACTGCCATAGGTCTGGGGTTCCCAATGGGGGAACCCAATGCACCTCTGATTTTACGAATTGCATAATTACCATTTGCTTCGGTGAAGGAAAAGAAGCATGTCTGAGACATATTTCTTGATGCCATGTAAAGCCAAGAGTCAGCTCATAGGTGGCATCAGAACTCTATAGGACACCTGGTTTAGCATTAACCAATTTATACAGAAAGAAGTAGTTCTTTTTTCTTGCTAGACTTTCTTCTCAATTAGCTATACACGGCCTACCAACATACCTACAGGAAAGATTACAACCGACTGAATTACATGTCTGATTTGGTGCTTACAACCTAAATCCAATTACGACTGTGTCGCTTACGATTTCGAATTTTATATGTAACGTTAGTAATCCTTAGAAGCCCAGGTAATAAACAGTTAACCTTAACTTTTGAGTCGGATAAGTTTTCGGTCTAGAAAGAATCATCAGAATACTCCGAGATAATCTACCATCTTTGTATACTTGTCTACTACTATCATAAAGAGGAATGATTTATATTTTTGGATGTAACGGATAAATTTAAAATCATCTGGACAGAATTGAAAAATTCTTTAAATATCAGCAAGTAACATAGACTATATTTCATCCCCATACTCCTACGGGATCGGTAACTACGAGGGTGAAACCGCGTGACATCCGCTAGTGCAGCGGTTCGTTAACTTATTTTGTCTACTGCCCACTTCGAGAGTAAAATATTTTTAGCGCCCCCCTTTTCTATTAAAATTCCTTAAAAAAAAGTCTTAAATAAAATTTATAAAAATATTAATTATATTAAGAAATTAAATTAAAAAATAATAGCAAGTAACAAACTGCTAAAAACTAACAACTGTTATGTTAGCTTAGCTAGCTAGTATAGCTTTCATTTCAATTATTAATTTAGTATTTTTCTTTTATTTTTTTTTGTAATTTTATTCCTTATTTAATTATATTGCTTTTATTTATTCAATAAAACAGGACAGATAGAAAGACCGGGAGAAATATCGAACCGAGTTAGTTAGAGCAATCTTTTAATTAATATATTAGTTGTAGTCGAGAATCGAGAGCACAGTCGGTGTCTAAGAGTACTCCCAGATGAAATTACAAATCGCCCCCTAAGCCTCTACACAACACCCCCGTTTTTTTTTCTGGGTCTCTTCTTCCCCCCCCCCCCCCATTAAGCCTGCAGCGCCAACAAGGGGGCATTATCGCCCACTTTGGGAAACGGTATAGTTTATTAAACAAAATTGATAAAAGAGAGAATTAAGAGATATGCAGAGAAATAGTGGAAAATTCCCTGAACATCTATCAATATTGCGATACAATTTCCAAACAAAGCGCACATGCATAGAACATCCCCTACCTTGTACCGCGGTACCACAGTCTGTGCTTAATACCACCAGCTTTACTCTCCGCTCTGCCAAACATTGCTTTACAAACTGTAGTTACACTGTATCCTAGGCTGCGGAGCGTAGTTATACCAACACCAACAAATAAACGTTTGGAACAAACAAAAAACCTTTAGTTCTGTTCCGGTGGTTTGTGTTTTTTTCTTTCACGTAATCTTTTGTTTTTGTTTCCAGCCTGAAAATGTCCTTATATCGAAACAATCCTCTTTCTCTTACACTAAACTACATTTACACTACAGTCGGGCCAATTTAATGGATCACATTTGACACTTAATATAAATATGACAACGATAGCTTGTCACGGCTAGCATAAAATGTTACTTATTTTATGAAGTTAGAACTGTACAATTGCTTAACTATTTTCAAATGCGATTACATATTTATTGCAATAATGGGAAAAGAAGGTAACCTTTACTACGAACTGACAGATGTCAAATGTTATCTATTAAATTAGCCCTACTTTAATAAGGAGAAAAGATTTTTTGTTTGTTTTGTTTGTTACGATTTATCTCAAGAACTACTCAATCGATGTAAAAAATTCTTTCACCATTACAAAGCTGCATCTTTACCAAATAACATAAGCTACTAATTATATCGAGATCTGGTAAATTAGCCGAGCTATCATAATTTTCGCGGACGAAGTTGCGGGCGAAGTGCTAGCTCTTCATACTGATAAAGATCTCGAATATTTATTGTCTGATGATTGTCTGTTTTGCGTCTGTGCATTCAACCTGAATAAAGAATATTCTGTTTTTAATTAAGTTTCAGGCTTTTCCAGGGTTTCCATTCCCATTTTTCTACTGCTCTATTTAGTGTAGAGTTACTAGAGATTTCAGTACATTATCTGCCATCCGATATCCGAAGCTTGTCCGCAATTTATATCAGTTTGACCGAATCCTTAAAAATCATCAGGACTTTTTTAACTAAGAGTTTGTGCTGCAGCAGGAAAGAAATCTCCTACCTGCCCCAATATCATTAAATTAAAAAGAAAAAGAAAAAACCAATAAAGATACCAATTACGGTTCAGTATATAATGAGCGACATTCGAATGCTATTATTTTCGTATTAACTCGTGATTGGTGCAGACCACTGGACACAAAGTTTGGTTTCCGAACGAAATTGGTTAATAATGATAGGCTGTCCAAAACAATGCAGCTTCCCCTGTTTTATTATAAAATTTTAGGTTTATAAAAACCTTAAAATGTAACGTTTACCTAATTATCATTTCGATATTGTAATTTTTATACCAAATCAAGATACCCACATATTGTTTTATACCATCCATTGTTATTTCTGCTTTCATCTTATCACAATACATATTTCATTATCTAAATCCTTGGTAAAACTAATAAAAATATCAAAGACGAATAAAATTCCTGACATCAAAAACTTTACGACGCTACTCCAATCTGGCGCTATATCTAATTACACAGAACCTCCAGCCAGGCAGTATGTGAGCTTCAAATCTAATTTTGCTCACGTAACTTAATATTATTTTCCCTCTCATTGAGAGGAGGCCGTGTCCCAGCAGTGGGAACATTAAAGGCTGATGATGATGATGATGATGAACTTAATATTATACCTAATAGTATACACCATGAACTATTAGATTTACTTCAAAAGGTTAAAGTGATCAGGTTTCATGTTTGGACCGTGAATGGGACGATAAACCGCCTTACTTAATAGCTCGGCGTGGGTTGACCATGCATGTGCGCATACGCAGTCTCTCTTTTTTCTCACTTTTATGTCCATCAAGCGAGGCGCCTGAGTACGACTGGCACAGCGGGACCTACCATAGGTGTTTGTGATTCAGTTAATTTATTACACTACTGTGAAACATCCTTTTTTGCTGGGCACCTCTTTTGTTAGGGGTATTTTATTAACGGGAGTTATGGATCTTTATTAATGATGGAGGGTTAAGGTCATGCGTTTTGAAGAATTTAATGAAGTCGTATAGAAGTCAGTTTTATTTATTCGGATATTAAATTAACTGATACTTTATACTAAGAAATTGAGATTTACGTCAGATTATGCTACTTTTCAGATTAAGGAAATCCCTATTTCATTTTGCTCACTTCAATCGCTTTGAGGATAACAATAGGTAGAGAAAAGGACTTATATGGCAGAAAAGAAATAATATAATTTATATTATTCTAATAAAAAAGCCTTATGGCTGATCCGTACGTGCTCTCGAGCGAGACTCTTGCTTCGTTTTTTACGACCCTTGAGCGATAATCCCGTGGTAATGCCTACTAGGCTCTCAAAAATCAGTCGACCAAAGGTCTAGACGATCGTCAAAAGCCCTTATATCCTCTAATAATGAGTTAGGCGAACGGAGGTACCTCTTTATACTCATCGGCTCTAACTAGATACTTCTACACACTGAGGTACTTCAAATTGTGAAACGTTGGTACTTAATTCTTCTAAAGTATGGTTAAGTTGTAAGGGTGTCGTAAGAGATATCTGGGGTATGGCAACCCTAACCATATGTCTACAAAAATGTACCTAGTTGCATTGCGTTCAGACTGACGCAACACTGCTGCAACAAATGTGCTAATTATCACTGCTTAGCGATCGCCCGTTGTTTTGCGCAGCGTAAACCCATTTTCTGAAATCTCGATTTTAACCGACTTATATAAACCTACTTAGTTTCAATATTTGAGAAGACGTTTTCAAATGTCAGCCGTCACTCGTTACGCGTAAAAATTTGCTTTAGCTTGACTAAAGAAGCTAGCAGGAACTAACCTTGTAGTTACTAATGATTTACGAATTCGTTCTCGAAGCAATGAGGATGTATGGGCTTATGAACAAAGGACGCACACTTCCTATAACAAAAAGGTACCATCTCCCGACCAGGCGGTCGGTATGCCCTAGTTGGTTAAAGAGCCATGCACGCACGTCAGTTTCCCTCGTGATAGGCAGTACGATAGTTCAGGCTGCGTGCCACAAACTCTATGTATTCAATTAGCATAAGTTGCTGCTAAGGACGGCCAAGTAGCACTTACATAGCTACGTGGGTGCCCCTTGAATCTACAATAATGATGTATTGTAGTTTAAATATAGCAATTTGCTCTTCCAGACAACTTGACACTTTGTAAACCCACAGGCTTCATTGTCTTCAATTGATTCTTTTAAGAGTAATGATAGGATGCGCTTGTCATCTAAAACATTGCCGTTAATGCATTGATATTGATCTAAAATAAACTTAAGAGTGCAGTTAATGCGTTGTCGGGTCGGAAAATGATGATTAAGTGATACATTTATGCGAATTAGTTTTGTATGAAACAATACATTTCGTCAGTATGCAGGGTAATCATTCTTGTTACACACAGGAAGCCTGACAATATCACAAATAGTTCTTGTTCTCTAAATATAGACTAAAAATAACCTTTCTCAATGTTTAAAATTGTATCTAAAATTAAATGAACATTTTATATGCCATCAACAATCAATTGTAAAATAAATAAATAAATTGTAATGGGGTCGTAATGGCATCCAAATTAGAACTTTAGTTTGCTTGAAAGTGAATAAGGCTAAAATTGAATTAGGAATGTTTTTATTAAACCCAACTTTGATTGTTAAATTCGTTGATTACTTGTGAACTGTTTAATTATTCTAAGGGGACGAGTTTGTTTAAGAAATGCATATGAATATACAAAATTATTGTCATTGAAAAATTTTAATCCAATACCTACTTCTACCTCAATATTATAGACAGGTTCGTACCTATCTATAATAGTGAGGTAGAAATGGATCCCATTGGCATTTTTCATTGTTTGCTGAAAAGTATTGATTGTCACTTGCAACGGATTAATTACCAAGATTCGGATGTAGCACGACATAGACATATATACATATATTGCAAAATATTTGAAGAAAAAACAGGTCACGTCTACGAAATGCCGAAACATGGAAAGTCCCTCAAATATTAAAAGCCGAAGATGAATCACTGTCCCAAATTCTTTTACTCTTTCCCTAAAGTGACGCATCCGCCAATAAACTGAGTCGGGGTAGAATATATCTTTTTTTACAACTAGCTAGCCCGGACAGTGTAACGGGAACAATGCATTCCTGTTGTTACGTTCGGCCAACAAAAAGGCAACAAGAGCAAATGTTTTTTGTCGCCAACCCCGCTAAATTAAACAGGGAAGCTGATTTTGTTTTTATTTTTTTTTCCGAGCAATTTTGCTTTACGGTGAACGTGAAAGCCGAAACAGTAATGACCTTTATTATTCTTGTAATGGTAAAAAATCTTTCGCGTGGTGTTTTTGTTTTGTGTTGATTTTTGAGCTCTATTACATGAAGTATTTGTTTGGTTACCGTGCAGCCGTGTTTCAATCGATGAATGGGCCTGCAGTTTTGTTGTAATTTTACCGTATTTCACTTTGATGTTCGTTAACACAATGTGAATCAGCAGAATCCCGTAAACTCGCACCAGCAAGTAAAGTAACTGCCGCAATTAAATCCAAAAATATCTCTGAGACTAACCGAATACGGAAAGAAAAAATATGCACAGTTTCGATTTAACGATTACAGCCGTTAAGATCTTATTTACAAAGTATAAGCTATATACACAATAAATAACTAAGAAATGCGGCTTAACGTTGTTTTGCATGCCCACAATCGGCTGTAACTTGACTAAATATTATGTCGCGTGCAGTATAAATTTGGAAGGCAGACGCAATTAAACATTTACGATTAATTTTACGACTACAGCCCTGAAAGAGTATACAGTGTTGTATTCAAATCAATATATTCAAAGGATGGATTTAATGAAATTATCGTTCCAGACATAAAATGTAATTTTTGATAAAATACCACTGGTTGGGATATTGGAGAAAGGTAAAGCCTTTCTCCACGACCAAAGAGGAAAACCTATTATTTTCAGCAATATTATGTATACCTGCATTATTCGGTTGGTAAATAAGCGTCCTTCGAGCCGGATGGATTTAACGATCTATACCGTTAATGACAGACGGAACCAGAATTAATCAGCAATTCCTTCACACGCCACAATGATCCTTAACAAAATTAAAGCCATGTCTTTTTCTCAGAGATACGTTCATGTTAATTTAATTTGTTGTAGTCTTTATGTTTTATGCATTAAGGAACTCTCTTCGTGTACAACATTGCCTAAACGTGTTGTGTTTCCAGTGTTGACCCGAGCAAGGGTTCGATTAACATTCCTCTCTCCGTATGATCGCTTCGGGATCCAATCAGGCCGGTGTTCACATAATTGTTTGCGGACATGATTTTATCGGAAAACTACAACAGAACGGGGCTTCGGGACAACGGTTGTTCATTTCATGCCATCCATCTAGAAATTATTGGTGCCCTCAAGCGATGATTCGCAACCAAACTGCGAGATGGTAGTGGGATATTGGGTTTTGATATCTGGGTTAATTTGGAGTTTGGGTTAAAAGGTATTGAACGTAGGGCTATAAAAGAGACAGAACTAAAAACATAAATTATTTACAGTTATATCAACGCCATAAGAAATTAACTGTCATCCTGCCACTAGATCGCGATTTAAAACCATTTAACACCCCACATCCGCACAAAAACTAGTATCATTATCAGTTCTGCGGTAACCGCGACCGTTGCTAACCCGTTAAGGACCTTCAGCTTAATCTCGTATGTATGTATGCTGAGCATCCACGAACGCCATCATTTACCATCAGTGCTGCTACTTTGCGAGGTCGTATATCGTTACCAGTGTCCCTTAATCTAGCGGTAACTGTGGAACAACAAAACTCATTACTCGGCGCTATTCGTGGCCGTACCTGCGAGTACTGGGAAGCTCGTGTTGGGACTATGGCGCAAGCTAGAAGCGACGGCGATTTACTCGTATGGAGATCTCATTGAGAAAAATCGTGGGTGGCAGATTATTATTAGGTTAACATGAATGCAGAGATTTTATGTCCTAAACACAAAAGGACATGGACAAAAAAGTATATTCCATGTACACATACTAAGTAAATATGACGTAAAATAGAAATAGAAAAATGAATTAATACGTAGTTTTGAGCTTCACTGGAAGAGTCAGTATTTATTTCAAAATATTAAGTAATGCAAGATAAATTCAATGCGCCATTTGTCAGCTTCCGCCATAATGGAACATAGGAAAAACTAATACGTTCCAAAACATGCTTACTACCTATATACGATATGGACGACAATGCAACTAAGAACATTTGATGCACACAAAACTGTCTTTTTTATAAAACAATTCATTTAAATAAAATATTTATTTCATAAAAACATGCATTATGCGTTTAATCAAATATAATGTTCATAAAGTTTTTTTTAAATTAATATCTATTTCATAAATGAAATATCACTTATAACGGAACGCGTTTTCATGATTGACAGTGTGTTTGAACTGTCAAATGTCATGTCATTTCATAATGTCATTGCGATTTGCATTGTACATGCACATTCTTCGTTACGTTCAGTTACGTTGTTTCTGTGTTGTGTTTTTGTGATTATTTCCTAATGTTTCTGACCCCTGCTTCTCTCCACGGACTGTTACCTTCTACCAATCGTTTACCTTACGTTTTTTAATAGCAAATCTTATTGAGTTCACTTTATTGCCAGTGATCTGATTATAGGTTAAGTGAAACTTTTCACGTCCAGTCTGTTGTAATGACAAGTGCTATGAGTTTTTTATTTATAGTAATTTAATGTACCAATATTCACGAATATAAAACGACAAAAATCGTTGGTGTACATTCAGTTTGATAGGTATGCACACTCCCATACAAAAGTTGGCCATGTCCTTTTATGGGAATTTCATCAAAATGGAAAATGGCAATTTATAAACTAAACATTATTGTGCAGTGGAATCCTACTTGAATTGAACATGCTAGATTTTCATATATTTCCGCAATAATCTCAAACCGTAACATCGTGATACCTACAACGCCCCAAGTCACTCCGTTCATAACAAAACTTCTAGCACACCGTAACTTACTGGAACATTAATGAATATTATGCCCGTAACTCACCCAACCCGCATTAAATCTCACACAACCGGGGCATAGACAAAGGTGACATCTAAAATACGACCGCGACCGTCGCCCGCGGCTTACTTTTACTATGAAAGTTTATCACTTGCGCCGCGTCATTATTTGGCTTAGGAGATTAGCAAATGGGGGCAACTTGTTCGGTTTACGAAGCCTAAGCCAGACCACTAAACCCGGAGAACTTACCGCTACCTTGGCATGGGGATTTTTAATTATATCATTAACTGGACCAACGCACGCGCGTGCCGATTAGCAGTTTTATAGCTATGAAGCAGCGCTTGGCCCTTATTTATGGGTTATAGTGTGGAAAGTTGGCTTACATGAAGTAATTTTGTTCCCGTTAATATGTTTTGTTGGGTATACGAGGTTGTCACGCTTTTTAGAGTGAAAATAATTTTAAAGTTTCAACACCGTGTGATATGGTTTTGTTACACGATAATGGGGACGGCTGAGTAATTGTACCTTATCAGTAGTGTTATTTGGTATAACTGGAACATAAATCGCTAACCCCTTGAATTCTTTACCCCAAATTAAACGCTTCCCTCCGATACTCCCCTAACGCAAGAAAAGCGAGAGAGAAGAACATTTGAAAATAGAAAGGAAATATTTCTCAAGGTAGACCTTTACGTATTTAAAATTCAATGAGGTATTTTTATTTTCCAAGTTTTATCTTACCCCATTCATTTGTAATCGATGAATGGACCTGTTAGTTTACAAATATTAAGCACCGTCTTACTTAGCGTCGATCAGATTATGTATCTCAGTTCGCCATAATCGCCTTAAGTACTAATCTCTTCATTTATATTACGAAACTCCTTGGACTTGAATAATTAATTTCAGAATTTTGTTCGAAAACAAATAAATGATTGAGCTTCTACCTTTTTTCTATGAATTGCTTTTCTTGAGTAAACATAGAGCTTTATACTATTTAATTAAAAGGTAACACCGTATATCTCACACTTACGTGCTAGTAAGCTTGGTATTCGCAGTCTTATTAAAACTTTAATCAAGTTTGTACTTTTTTAATCTGGCCACATCAGTGTTATTTAGCAGCGGAGCGCGCTTACTCGGCTAATTTAAATTTCAGCAATTTATAAATACACTTAATTAACTTAACGTGTTCAAAACACATGCTGGCCAGGTGAATTAAGAACACCTGCCGTATTATTCCTATGCGAAACTTAATATGGAGCTATATTTTTTTCTTTTTATTGTATATTCCTTTTAATTTGCAACCCGATAACTCATGTGACCAAGGAGGACAGATGAGCCACTTAACTCACGGTCTATTGAATTTCTGCCGGATCAGACTCTCGAATGTTATCAAAGGAATAAAGAAGGACCTCTTTTGTTTTTTATAAGCAGGTTTCGTGTGTAGATTAATCAATCACATAGGTAGGGACTGGAAGAAAATTCAGGTCAAGAATTAATGTAGTATTGTACCTAAATAAAAATCTTTAACAGACGCAGAATGGGCAAATGTGTATGTAATGTTTGAATCAAAGTTGATGGATGTTTTTTTACTGAAAACATTACTTACTGTTACTACAGTAAATATTTTTTTTGTTAAAATGTAAATATGTGTATGTCAGTAAGAATGTACAAAACTCGTCAAGCTACATTGCTCAATAAGATGAAAAAAGATAAAATACCTTTAGAAAACTGACAACAAAGACCTATTAAAACAAAGCCCAAAGCTTCGGCTCGTTACAAGAAAGATATTTTCACAAAATTTCTAACGACGACAACTTTGAGTTACTTGTCACTTCGCTCAAATGGCAGTCATTTATTTTGAACAAGTTCAAAACTAACTAAAGGAAAAACTGCTACAGTAGTTATATCACGATTCGGGAAGGAACTGTGTGAGGGACACACGGAGTCCCAAAATGGGATACTAATAGTGTAACGTAGCTGAAATGATATATAGAAATGATATATTATATAGTCTATACTAACTATTCTAAAGAGGTAAAATTTATTTGTTATCTTCGGAACTAACGATTTTTCATTGGCATAAGCTATAAATTAAATATTCATATTATTATTTATATTCAATTATTCATATTAGCCGAGCTATCACATTTTTTGTAGATGCGGGTAAAGTGCTCACACACATCAAGAAGTCCCGAATATGAATTAGGTGTAAAATGGGAGGAATGCACCATTCTGGTTACTTTTGTTATATGACAGTTTAATTCTCAACAAAATATGGTGCAGTGTGGTATATTCGTGTGTCGTGTGCTTTTGTTTAATTACGCTGAATTGAAATGCTTTTTAACGGGTATTGTGAACTTTGCGGCTTTTCTTATAAAAAAAATCAAAGCATTTATTTCAAGTAGGCCAGTTACAGGCAGTTTGGAATTGTCGAAACAAAGATGAACATTAAATGTCAGTTTTTTTGTGTCTTGAAAGACATAAAAACTGTGAAAGTACTGTAGTTGCCCATTCTCTAGCATAGATCTCTATGGAGAAGAACGGGCAAGAAATTCGAAGCACACTCTTGTGCACGTCAAAAGTGTCCATAGCAAAAACAAAAATAAACGCGCCCGTTCACGAACATGATTCAAGGATCTACACCATTCAGCTCAACCATTTTGAAGGGAACTGAATGATCCGAGACACCCGCCACCATCAGCGAGACATTTTAGTGAGCATGACATACTCTCAATATTTTGTTCTTCAAAGCGAGCATACTTTAAAAAAGCCAGTCTATATTTCGGCGAAATTGTCACTGTACCTTGCACGTCAATTTCATCGTCCGTGTAACACACATGTTTGGAAAAGAAAAGAGGAAAACTTTCATTTTTACGCCGTCTAACGGATTCAATATCGACGCGGCTTGAATGAGTTTTGGGGGTGGAAAAATCGTTAATCATCCCTTTGTTGGAATTTTGTTACGGCCTAACTCGTTGCTCGGCTGTTTGGCCTTCCATTTTTCCTTTTGAATGCTGAAAGTGGGGCCCGTTCTTGACGAATTGTTTTCATGGGAAAACAAAAACGGATTCGTTGAGATTCGGGTTCGTAATATGTAAGGAAAGCCGGCTGGTATTTCATTTTGGACATACGAGTAATGTAGGTATTCGTATGATATTGTTTTGTTACGAAAACTTATATGACTGAGGGATCAGTTACAGAAACAAAAGAAGACTCGACCTTTAGACTAAAATGAAAGACTAGAATATTCGATATCTTTTATTTTGAGAGAACGATTAAGTTGTCGACTTCTTCACATAAATTCACACGTATAGAATGTAATCCGGTTTCGTATCATCCTATGTAACGTGAAACTCGACTATTGCGTTGAAAAACAAGCGAAGTGATAAACCTCAGATCACACTCTCAATTACAATTGCGGTTATCTCATACCTCCGGTTAAAAAGTAATAAGAACTAAGGTTTTTTATCACACTTGTTAAGTCTTATTATGTTTTTTTTTTTATTGAAACAGGTGTGTTTTGACCTTTAGATTTGTAGATCATATATTTTGATACGAGTTTAACAAATAAATGTCATTAATAACTATCAAATAGGTGTTTATCGTTCCCCTCCTATAATCCATTAATCATCATTTGCCAAAACAAGCGTTGTAACGGCATCAGACATTTTTGGCAAAAGTAATAATTGGCTGCTTTTTTCTGTATTGGTGTCTTTTTGTGTCTCGGTTTTCATTTGAAGATAGTCGTCTTAGACAATCGTTGTTACATACAGCCAGAGTGGCTCGATAGTCTGTCCACCAGTCTTACCGAGGGGTATCGTATTGTCCAGTACTTGAGGAGTCTAGATAGGCAGTCGCTCCATGCAGGCATAATCAGTCATAATTCTGGCATCAAACTGCATCCGGTGAGACTAGAAACCGACACAAACATAGTTGGGAAAGGGCTGGGCAGGTGATGGTCACTTTTTATATATAAAAAAAAAAACAAAATTGGACGTTTGTGCTCCGTTCTTAGTAGGCTCATAACTTTAGTCATGAATACACTATGTTTGAAGCGACGAAACCTATGTACTCGTAATATAAATGTTTCCTTGCCATCAATCCCAAAGCGGTCTGGAAATTTACAACACAATTTCAAGCACCACTGTAATATTCAGCTCTAATGGTATATCCAAAGTTTTAATTAGTGCTGAAACTGTCCCCAAAATAACATTTAAAATACGTGAACAACATGGGCTGTTTATGTCCATTTCACCTAAATAAATGCTTAAATATCTATTATTGCAGTCGAGGAGCTCGTCGTTAAATAACAACTGCCACTCGTACCGATCTTTAGGTAAAGCTGTGCTTGCCTAAGTTGATCTGTAGATGGGTGACCATCATCATTACATACCTGCCGAGTTTCCTCCGTGCCACAGAAAGCACGTTAAGCTGTTGGTCGCGGCGGTCATTTGTAGATCTTTGACAGTCGTTACAGATAGTCAAATGGCCCTTAAGTCTGACAACCAGTCCAACCAAAGGGTTTCGGATTACCCAGTACTAACTGGGTTGTGGATGTCAGGTAGGCAATCGCTTCATGTAAAAACTGAAAATTAGTTGGGAAAAGGCTAGGCAGATGATGATAATGATACTGTTGTTGCACTGTTCTCTTTTCAAGAAACGTTCAGTTGAGATTTGAAATTCGAACAGTGATAGGCATTTGTTTGTTATAAGTGTTAAAAGTTGAATAAATTGCACGACACACACATTGCCAGTCCATCGTTTATCTTCGAGAACAGTAATTAAGCCCTCCCTTTGGAGGATTTTTACGACTTGTGCGAGATGATAAGCAGTGAGCAGTCGATTCACAACATTTCAACATTTGAGAAGATACACAACTTTACCTGTGTTAAATGTTAGATGATTTGATGGTTTGATGTTTGTAATATTCAATATTTATATTATAGGTATATATTTACAACATCATTATTTATTTTTACGTGTTTGTATAGTTGTATTTACGTTTATTTTATATAGCTATATTTATCTTTTAAGGGTTTTAAATTTAATTTTTTATGTTTTGCCTTTTCTACACACTGTGTCTACATTTCTTATCCAACTTTCCTCTCGCAGGTCTGCTGGAAGAGATTTCTTATGAAATAAGCAGTACCTTTGTGCTCTTCTATCGTTAATGTCATGTCCTATGAAGTATTTTGTGTGTACATAAATAAATAAATAAATAAATGATTCTAACGATAGTTTTTATGCATATTTTGACGTGACAACGTCTTATAAATTGGTTTGCCGGGTGACACTTCAAGAAACTGCGTTACGCTCCGCTCACGTTATGCGCTCACAATGAGAGCGAGTGAGAGGCACGCGTCCCTTCCACTCGGGCATGGTTAGCCCGCCTAAGAGCGAGAGAGACAGACATATTTCATCCTTCTTCCTACTATACGAATGAATATTCACATTAAAATTATTTTACCACTCAAAGTCGTTGTCACGTAAAACTTTCGCCCGTATACCGACTATACAGGCAACCAATTTTTTTTGTTAGCCTATTGAAGTGTCCCACTGCTGGTCAAGCAAATCCTCCCTTGTCATCTTTCAGACTCTCTGTCCTATGTCATTTCCAGTTTTTTTTTTAGTAACATTTTTAGAGCTTGTTCTCATTACTCGTGCGTCTCGTATCGCTCTTTTTGATTTTCCTGTTTTGTTATCAATAAAATTTGGAGAAGTAAAGTTTTGGCAGATAACTGACCTATAAATTTATTATCCAGAAAGCGTTCTTTTTACGAAAATCGCATCGGACATGAAATGGAGTACCAACCTACCCAACTCATAGCTATGAAAACTTCTCGCGATCGCGTGCCTCTTAATATAAACAGCTTATAAGTACTTAAACGTGTTACGTAGGTATGGAATATTTTCAGGTGTTGCATGCTTCAGGGACTCATTATTTAGATTTATATACAAGATTAAGCATTTGGACCCCTAATGCGATTAATAGTCGCACTACACTTTATTATGCATATTTTATTTTATTTAACTTCCCATTGCCAAACGTAGTAAATTAAATCTTTAATAATTTATGTGATTGAATATTATGGAGTCGGTTTTTATTGTTATTAATTATAATGAGGGGCGTTTTTCTTGATTTCCATTATTGCGTAAAAGTCAAACGAAAACAAAAAAAAAGTTGAGATCATAAATCGTATTATTTGGAACAGGAAAACTGTACAGTCATAACATTATGATTGTATCGTCTCATTTTGTTTAATAACAAACAACGAATAATTTAAAAAGAGAAAACCAGAGTCAGTGAATCCTTTTTTAAAAAAAAAAACAATGTTAAAAAAAACCATCAACAAACAATGTCCACTGCAAAACCAAACACAACATTCAAAATCAAACAAACACTAAAGTCAAAATAAACAAAAAACAAAGTATTGCAAACAATACATGTTAGACAATAATTAGTTAACAAATAGGTGGCGACGGGGTCGTAGGTTATCTGTCCCTCAGTTTACACAGCATTGTAGGGTCAAATCAGTGCTATATAAATACTACATCAGCTCAGATATGCTGGCTTACTGGTTCCATTTGATTGGTGTGTTCAAGTTATAAGCTGATGGCGAGTAAGGGTGGGTTTTTGTTGAATATTTATTAGTTTTTGACACTTTAAAAAGGGTTTATTTAGGTAGCATTTTATGATGTATTGTAATAATCCTTTCTGTTGAAGACAAATATTAAAGAGGAAGACTTTAAGTACGAAATCTGTTGGTTTTGACTCTGATTAGTAGTTTTTAAAGCAGATTTTTTCTAATGTAATTATTATATCCCTTGAAGACAATAACTTAAAAAAGGAGGAAAGCTTTTAATGACGAAATCTGTTTCTGAACGAGAAGCTTACACTTCGACCAACTAGCGAGGCGACTAAACACAGAACTAAAATAAATGTACCAAGTTTGTCATGTTGATGTATTTTTACTTGACCTTAAGCTGAAAACTTAAAATGGTTGTACTGTTTTATTATTAGATTTTTTTCGTTCTTGATGAAATTGACAATGAATGACAGAATCAATAGTCGCTGTTGGTTTGACTAAAGTTTTGAATTTTTAAAGGTTTGAATAATAGTTATTCGTTTAAATAAGTCGTTATAAAACGTTTGTATTTTTTTACTCACTATTTAAACTTTGATGAATTTAAATCCTATATGCCGCTCTAAAAGCTTTGCCACTCGCTACCTCCCAACACTCCCGCCACCCTCCGAAACACAACTGTGTCAACACACTGGAGATAATTCGAATACTCGATGAGAAATGTGTTTTCTTATCTCAAGGTTTGCGAGCAACCGACGGGTTCTTTGATGAACTTGTAACGAGCAACACTGCCCGACTAAGATAATAGCCATTTCAAGTTTTGTTACTTTTACTAATGAAGTTAGGATTTTAAGAAAATAAATGCTTTGATATTCCAGAAAAGCTGTCGGAATTGAATTTTGGAATGGTTTGAACTGTTATTACACAGTTCAATGGCTTGGTACTAAATTTGATCCTATTTGAGCTAGGACAGCAAATATTCTCCTCGTCTTATTTTCTATTACTCTTAAACTCAGCAGTCACCAGTCCTTTCTAGTCATACATCCTTCGAGTCCTTCACTTAGTCTATTCATCGTTTCTTTCTCGAATTTCTCTACTCTTTTAGCTACTTGGACAACGTAAATGTTCATTTTCAAAAGATACAACGAAAAACGACGAATGACCAAAAATAAACGGTCACATACCTACCCGAAATAAACCGCAGAAAAAATCACATTGAAAGTACTTAAATAATTTCAGTTCCACTTGCAGGAAATTTCGCAATTCCATTTCAAACAGAAATCGGTCGAAATGATAAAGCTCCAAATAACATTTCGTTAACAGCATCTCTCATTGAGTACACAGTGACAGTCCGGTCGGAAACAGACCCCAGCTCACAAAGGCATACCAGTCAATCTGATTTCAGTTTTAAACCTGCACGTGCTGTCGGAGTCGACTGAAATGTAATTAGATTTACGCATTCAAAACATCGATTTTCATATCTCGATATTTCGAAGAGGGAAATTTAGAATCCCTCTAAAAGTTATTTAGAAAACTAGAAATTTATTTTATTAGTCCTGCGCTGTCCCACTTCTGGACAAAGGCCTTCCCCCAATTCCTTCTATATGCTGTTTTCCCGGTGCGTCCTTGAACCAGCTCTCACAGTACGCGTCCAGATCATCTCACCACATTATCGTGTGGAAACTTTAAAAGCGATCATAGTGCAAGCGGCTGACGTGACCCAACCAGTCCCATTTTAGCCTAGCAGCCTCTTTGTCAACGTCTACGCAGCGTGGTCAGTTGTGTATTGAACCCTGTGTTGTCTTTTGGCAACCATGATGCTGCGTTCCGTTGCTCATTGACAAACTCCGTGAGTGTATAGATCTGAGCACCATAGGTTAGGGTGACTTTGTTTAAACTTCGTTTTTCATAAAACTGGCTTTCAAAACGAATATATACCTCCTCTAAAATTCAACACTTACTTGAGTTCAATGAACTTCAAAACAAAAATCGTGTGTAAGAGGTTATACAGTCATAGGCATTTGATTAGCTTACTTACTTTTATGAAGAAATCACGACTAAGAACTCGGTAGTCAATAACCCTCGTAATAAATGTACTGTTATGAACTGATGAGTGATGACTAAAGAATAAGTTACTTACAATAAAATGTAAATATTCAAATTATTCACTTCCAATTCGTGTAATGATGATCAATGAATAGGCTAGTTTCCAACATCAGTAAATTGCAAATCTATTTAGTCTGTCACTTAGAGTATTGGAAAATAATAGACACGTATTTTTTGTTTTTGTAAATTACTCGTAATGAATATTGACAAAGTTAGAACGCATCAAAAGTCGGGAGTGGGCTTGTGACGTCACAACGCACAAAAAATCACAGCACGGCGTGACGTTCTGAGAATTTTAAAAGCATCGTGTCTTCGTCAATTTTGGTCTACGTAACAAAAGAAAAAATACGTGTCAAATATTTTTTGATAATCTAACTTCTTCTTGTTCTTCGTGTCGATGATTTCCCCTTTTTATTTTTAAATTATTGTCGACCAGTACTCTGCTACCTCGACAGCGTTGGGGGTGGCCTCGGAAAGGTCCCTCAGAGTGCAGGTGGAGCCACACATAGTGCAGGACAAGAGGAACTGACGGACTACAATTAGATTTTTTCAGGACACATGCCTATTGCACAATTTACGAACCCTAGCGACATATCACCGTGAACGGTTAGACAGAGGTATAACATAGCACAAACATATTACGCCAGTTATGTTCAAGAGGAAGCAGTCCCAGCAGTGATGATGATGATGATCAAGACTCATGTCATAGTGGGCAAGCCTATTGCATCCAACCGGGTGCAAGAACAACAGAATACACTATATTTGAATCTATACGAATTACGAACTAAAGTTAAGACTCAAATATCCTGCCGTCCCACTTGTAAGAAAACCCCAATGACTAATATCCCCATGACTTTTTTTTTAATGTCACAACACCATGCTGAGATATGAGCCTTTTGGTCTTGCACAGGACCAATTTGATTGTTTTTATTACTCTAATGTTTACTTGACCATATAACTTTGTCTATTCTACCTTTTTTTCTGTTATGTCCTGTGTGAGCTGCGAGTTTAATAAATACTTTTTCTTTCTTTCTTTTCATGCATGCTAGGTAGCCCCGCAAACTATTAAAACGTGCTTACTTACCTAAGCAGCAAGTTCACGGAACCGTATTTCCTTTTCGGTGACTAACTACTTCCGTGTGAAGATAAGGCAGCCAATAATATCGTGTGTTCAAGCTTCATACATTACTAAAAGTATCGGTGCGGCAAGCTATGATATTGATAAGATATTACTTTGTAAGACACCGCTCCTTATAAATAAACACTTTACTTTGGTCAGTTAGTCAATAAAGGCATTATCTATTTACGATTAAGCTTACCAACACTGTTTGAATTGGAATTACCGGCCCGTATGGTTTTTTTAAGGTGAAAGCGTAGGTAGCCCGCGAAATTCAAATTTTCTGACGTTTTTCGCAATTTGCTGGCCAGTGCTAAGGTATGTTGATGAAAATATCGTTCATGACTGTAAGACGTATGTAGGTAGTTACAGAATTATAAGGATAATATTTTTGTGTTCACCAAAAATCTAAAGGTACATCTATGTATGCATTTCTAAAATATTGATCTTAAACCCGTTTAATTGTTTTACTATAATTAAACTGCTCGGCCAACAAAATATGTAACATCAAACAAATTCCAAATTAACACCAAGATATAACACTTTTGTATTGTAGTGCGCTGCAAATATTCTATTGTAACAATAACTATTTTATTCTTCCCCGAAAAATACTGATCGTGCACCAAATATTCCTGAATGTTACACATAATATTTAGTATGCATCCTAGTACCGTATACCCATTTAAAACGGTTTTGTACAACTTTGATGTTACTAAAATAATTATAATTGAAGAACAAATAATGCATTTCGTAAAACATTACTTCGAAGACTTATATTTATTTTACTAAAAATGGTTTTGGCGCGCTTGCGACGCGCATGTCACCGTAAAATTGTCAAACACGTTATATAACGTGTTTTTTCTCGCGATATTGTAATGTCTCGAATTATTGTCAACTGAACATACGGAAGTATCTCTGCCCCCATAATCAGGACTTGGGGCACCCCCCCGTTAGGTTAGTTAGGTTTCTTTAAACCCTGCACTCGGAAATAGGGGCCCCGCGAAGCGGGGCTCCATCGAGTACGCTTTTTAGGGGGAATATAAAGTGTTTTAAGGTTATGTTATATTAATCGGTATTTTTCAGTAAGCATTACATTTTATAATGTGTTCATTTTTTATTAATAAAGCTACATTGGACATTAATTGGTGTTTGATTCAAATACATTTTGCAGTGCATTATCTGAAGTAAAACTAAAAAAATAAATGCTTGTTTTTAAACTTAGGTGTATTACTATTTTTAGAAATTTGCAACCGTTGTTAAATAGATGCTCGTTATGACATATTTTAATGAACATATTTTGGTGCACATTCAGTATATTTGTGGAACACAGGCAAAATTAGGTAAATGAAATGGGAATAAATTGAAGTACTTTTAAATACCATCCGAATTATAATAATCAAAATCACCCCCAAGTTCATAAAGGTCGAGAAACGATTTTGTCAAGGTCAAAGTTGTTCCTCGATCATCACACTGGCCTGCAAAGTGCAAACAACTTAAGAACATTAGGAGGACTCTGGAGCATCCAAATTAATACTTCTTTGCAGCATAAGTTGTTGGGTTACCTGTAGGTATTTCTAAGTAGCAGCTAAGGAATTTGGATTTGTGCCTGCTTGGGAATAGGCTTGCATCCTATAACATGAGACTTAAACATAAATAACATAAATGTGTGTAGTACATCGAGCATTATTTAGTACCCTACCGAGACATAATTTTTTTTTAGGATGGTAGTATAAATCATCAAATTACTTCTCCCACTCTAGGCGGAGCGGAAGGAAATGTCAGGCTTTTACTGACTAAAACCCATCCATGTTCCTTCGTCGCCCTTTATGTTCCGGGGCCCCGGTATCTCTTTCAAACAGGCCCGCAACCCTGGCAGGCACCGAGACATCATCATTAGAGAATTAAAAGAGTAATGTTAAATTACATTAAAGTTTAATTTTATTTCATTGAAAGCTATTAAAACGACACAGGAAAACATCGTCAGTAAATTGCCTGGACCTTATGACCTTGATTAAATGGCATCTACCCTCACTGGGGACTCGTGATGGATGGATAGTCACTCCATTCCTCCGAGTGGACCAACCATCTCGTCTCCACGAGGTAGGTGTTCCAAAAATCAAAATCAAAATCAAAATCAAAATCAAATCATTTATTTCAAGTAGGCCAATAACAGGCACTTTTGAATTGTCGAAACAAAGATGAAAATTAAATGTAGCTACAGTCCCAGTCACAAGACATAAAAACTGTGAAAGTACTGTAGTTGCCCATTCCCTAACGTAGATCTCTATGGAGAAGAACGGGCAAGAAACTCCATGGACACTCTTTTAAATCCAATTATTGTTACAAAATCTTGGTTACATCATTCATGTTGAGATGGTAAATTATGTGAGAACAATGTAGCAAGATGTGCACGTTAAAAGTGTCCATAATAAAAACAAAATAATTCTTTCAAATAAGCCATGGCAACTAAGAGATGACCAGTCACAACTGACAGCGCCCGTTCACGAACATGACGCATGGATCAGCACCATTCAGCTCAACCCTTTTGAAGGGAGCTAAATGGTCCGACACACACGCCACCATCAGCGAGACATTTGAGTGAGCATGACATACTCTCAACCGCCAGGGCACATTCAAGTCAAAAACTAAAGTAGGTTTCCAGTGAATGAAAGCTTTCTAGTACATAGTACTCACACAATATGGGCTATGCGATTATATAATACTAACATTGAATCTATACAATGCAAAGATAGTTGTACAATCTTCAGCAGCTCCAACAATACCATTTAATGCTATCAATTTTTGCGCCCCTGTCCTTGTGGAGCAGGACCAGCATTGAGCCAAGCATTTTTATCAGCGATATAATCGCTCAACTTGTAATATGCTTGCTTACATAGTGTGCGTTTAATGCATGTTTTAAATTTCGTCTCATTCAGTTCAAGAATACTTTGTGGAATTTTATTATAGCATCTCAAACAGTACCCCATGAAAGATGAGTCTACTTTAGCGAGTCTAAAGCCTGGCTGAACTAGTTGGTCCCTATTTCTAGTACTGTAATTGTGTCTGTCGCCTCTTTTACCGAAAAGATGCAGATTTTTTCTAACGTACATTATGTTTTCGTAGATGTATTGGCCATGAACCGTCATGATGCCAATATCCTTAAATAGTTCCTTTAGAGAATCGCGCCTACGAAGATTGTATATGGCTCTGATGGCTCTTTTCTGCAGAATAAATATAGACTCAATATCAGCAGCCCGTCCCCATAGCAAAATACCGTAAGACATTATACTATGGAAGTAACTAAAATATACCAGTCTAGCGGTATCCACATCAGTGAACTGACGGATTTTTCTAACGGCATATGCTGCTGAACTTAAGCGCCCCGCAAGAGATGTTAAATGAGAACCCCATTGTAGCCTTGAATCAAGCGTAAGCCCCAGGAAAACCGTTTTATCTATGAATTCGAGTTTCTCTTTATTCAATATTATCTCACAATCACTACTTTTAACATTCGGTAATGAAAATCTTATGCATTTAGTTTTTTTTTCATTTAATACCAAATTGTTTGCTGTGAACCAATTTTGGACCTGAAGTAGGGCATCATTCACGTCATCTAGATTTTTGGCCCGTCTATTTATCTTAAAAATTAGAGAAGTGTCATCAGCAAACAACACCATATTTTGAGATTGGTGTTTCAACAAATAGGGTAGATCATTTATATATACTAGAAAAAGGAAAGGACCCAATATTGAGCCTTGCGGAACCCCCATTTTTACATTCATACCCTGTGAATTAACACCATTTATTTGAACATGTTGTTTTCTATCGCTCAAATAAGATTTTAGTAGGCTAAGTGCAAGTTTACCCAGTCCGTAATGCTCCAGTTTCAAAAGTAATGTGTCGTGATTTACGCAATCAAAAGCTTTAGAGAGGTCACAGAAAATTCCTATTGCGTCTTGGGACTCTTCCCACGCAGCAAATATGTGCTTTAATAGGGTTACACCGGCGTCAGTTGTACAACGTCCCTTGGTGAAACCATACTGTTGATCATGGAAGATTCTGTTGGTGTTAAAATGATAGAGCATTTGATTAAGCATTACCTTTTCAAAAACCTTGCTAAAAACTGGTAACACGGATACAGGTCTATAATTATTGGCATCTTTACTATCCCCGGATTTGAAAAGAGGTATGACTTTACTGTATTTCATTAAATCAGGGAAAACTCCTTGGTCTACACATAAATTAAAAATTAAAGCTAAGTACGGAGCTATGGTCTCAAGTATAGATGTACAAACTTTGATAGACATTCCCCATAAATCTTCAGTCAGTTTGATTTTAATCTGCCGGAAAGCTTTAATAACTGTCATGGGGTTAATGTGTTTAAATTTAAATTCAGCCAGGCAGCCAGACACATTCGCCTTTAATAAGCCAATTGAGGCTTCCGGTGAGGAATTAAGAGCCTCCGTAGTTTTGATTGGTATATCGGTAAAAAAATTAACAAATTCTTGAGCTACTTCCTGATTAGAGCTTTTAGGACCACATGCTGTATCTAATGTAAAAGTATTATTACGTATTTTCTTTCTGTTAGTCTCGTTATTTATAACTTTCCAAACGGTCTTTATTTTATTTTCTGCTGTTTTGATCTTGTTGCTAATGTGAAGGGATTTAGCAACCTTGCAAGTATTTCTAAAAATCATTGAATACGTAGCAACATACTTGCTAAAAGTTTCAGTGTTTATAAAAGGCTTAAGGCTATAAAGCTCAAATAGCCTTTCCCTACTTTTTCTGATACCTCTAGTTGCCCAATCACTAAATATAAATTTAGGGCAAATACTCTTTGTCTTCTTTTCAAAAGTTTTGTTGAATTCCGTGTGAACTAATGAAAAGAAACGATCATACAATTGGTTTATATTAATATCCTCTTGGCTCATTACACTTAACTTGTTCTGTAGGGAAATATTATACCTCTTTAATTTGCAAGAAGTTATAGGTCTAAATTTAATCTGAACTTTTTGTATTGGAGTCTTACATCTAAAAGTTACTGCTTGTCCGCTATGGTCAGACGGCAAACAATTTATTATGGCTTTATCTAAGTAATCACAATCACAGAAAACATTATCTATACAAGTAGCAGAAGAAGTTGTGATTCTAGTGGGTTCAATAAAAACGTTAGTCAAGTCAAATGACTTAAAAAGATTTAATAACCGACTGCTATTTGAATTTTCTTCTAAAATATTGATATTGAAATCACCACAAATTATTGTAGATTTATCACTGGCTGCAAGTTTTGCCAGGACATCTTCCATTATTGATTCAAATATGGAAAAGTTTTGATAGTTTGGGGGTCTGTACACACACACAATTATATGCTTATCTAGCTCAACACAGGACAGTTCGACACAATGTTCAACCGAGAGACCTACTATGTCATTACGTTGCTTATATTTAAAACTATTTTTTATTAATATTAGGGAACCTCCACGAAGCATCGTTTTACGGTTAAAGCAGCTACCCACCATATAGTTCTCATAATTAATAAGCATTTGGTAATCCTTAAGCCAATGTTCAGTAAAACAAATAATGTCAAACTTACTATTTTCTAAAAACAATTCAATTTCTAATAATTTGGAAGAAATGCCTTGGATATTTTGGTGGAATAATTTTAAGGTGTTCTGCTGAGGCCCTTTTTTACTAACTAATTGAGTGCAAGAAGATACCTTGCTGTTGGTAGGATTAACAAAAATATTGTTAATGGTACCTTCTGTTGTCTCACTTTCTAGTTTAAATTCATATTAAAATTTGGAGTGAGGCCGGAGACACCCGTGCCATCCTCAGACAACAAGACCCTATCACTAATAAACCCTAATTGAGAATTTTCCATGGTGACAGATGGATCCTCCCCAGTAAAATGTGAGTAAATATTTATAGCACTAGTGCTATATACATTTGTGCCAGTCACCTGTACATTAGTAGAATTACTAATGGTCGCAGTGTTAATAATATAACTAAACTTAGACATACTATTTATGTCTGTGTGAATACTATAAGCTAATAGCCGAGCTATTTGGTGTCTACATCCAATGGGTAGATACACCTTACCCCGTGATGACTTAAGATTACCAACTATAGTGTTGATATCCAGATACATAAGCCTGTCACTATAGTGACCTACTAAAAAATGTACATGTTTATTCAACATATGTATATAATCGTTTTTCCTACTACTTAAATTTTCAAAATATGGAAAAGCACACAATATGATTTTATTACAATTTAACTTTAGCAACTCAGAACCAATAGTTAGAACATTTAGATAAGTCTGACAATCATCATCTTTCTGTCCTGTTTTCTTCTTCTTTTCTCCTCTGTCAGACGTCACGAAATCATTCACTCCTTTCTCTTTTTTACCATTCCTCATACAAACCATCTATCTTTTCATTATGCAAATCTGACAATGTAATCAAAAAATTCGTGACAATTGCTACCACAAAACTATCTCAGAACCGTATTGAAAAGCCTATTGGCATCAAAATGTATGTAAAGCATAATTCCGAAGTTGAAGTTATCGAAACATTAGATTTAGATGTTTGATTCAAATCAAGCCGTAATTGCGACCCGGATTCGGATTAATTTGATTTTGATAGGTAATTGATTTGGTTGAGAAGGAAATTGAAATCTGGTTTTGTAAACAGGGTAGTTTTCATTGAGAAAACTTGTCCGCTTTTAGCCGAACTAAGACTCGGGAGAAAGGAAATGATCAAAGATATTCTTATGAAGTTAGAAATAACTTAAATAACATTGGCCATGAAAAAGGAAACAGATTAAAATGAATATGAAAACCTCTACCGAAATAACAGTATCACGTAAATTGGGTAAATTAATAGTAATCACGGAGTAATCGGTGTAAATACATTAAAAACAAAAAAACATGCTCCTTTTTTAGAAGTCATTTCAAAAGGATGACATTTGATCTGTAACCTCACCACCTTTTAGCCTTGAATTTACTTATTTACATTTCTTTCTAGCTATCCAAATCATCATCCATTCAGAGACCCATATACTACCTATCAATCAAAACACACACACATGTAGACTATTAGGTTCGGCAACCAGAGTTGCATCGTTTACCGACGCGTTTTGAACTTACAAGTGCAATGACCCCATATCACTTTGTACACAGGTGTAATGAGGATCGCAACTATAAATATGTATGTACATATGTTGCCGCATATATCGATTCTATAAATGGATTTCCCGCTACTTCGAGACAGTGTAATTATTTTTAAACGCGGAAATGAAATGGTGGTTTGATTCGAGGTTGTGTTTGCTTTTAGTTTATAAATGTATCAATCAAATAGGTTGTAAATGATTCTTTATGGATTCCTGGCTTACGTTTCCAACGCATAATTTTCATTGCTTTTTTCGATTGCATGATCCTGTGATGAAAAAACCCAGTTTATCACGGCAGTTGCAACAGCATGCGGGAGAAAGAGCAAAGCAATTCAAAACATTTCGCAAGTCAGAGTTTACTTATGATAATTAGGTACATTTGATTTGTTTACAGTAACAATTTCCGTAATACTTAAAGGAGAATGTGCAGCATACTATGGCACTTGGTTGCGCAACTTTTGATACAGTAAAGTAGTAGAAAATTAGCCACAAAAAAGGGTTAGTGTCATACTTTAAAACGAGGTTCAATTCAAAATTAAATATTATGGGGTTTTTGAAAAAAAAAAACATAAGTAACTGTTGAGGTTATGTTACATTTCAAAAGAAATCGAAAACGCCATTTTGTTTGACATTTCATCGAATAGTGTTGTGACCAAACAATAGATTAGGTACGGAGTCAGAATCGTAACACTACAGATTATATCTTAATTGTTTTATTTTTACCTAGAAATTGCTTTTTAACGAAAGAAATAGTAACATAATTGAAAAATAATAATAATGACAACTCTTAAAACGTTTTAGTTACGAATGTAGATTATTTTGTTGCTCCACGATTTATGTTAACGTTAAATCGATCGATTATAATTGAAAAAGGAGTCGCTTCACTATTATGCAACAAATGACGTATTTGTGGTACAGGTGGTACTAGATACTAATTAAAATTAAAATAGAAACCCCACAAATGATTTCAATGAATTTAGGTAAAAAAATCATTAAAATTATTTTAAAAATTATACATTAAACTCCAATAGCCATACGTGTCAAAAAGCGATACTATTGGTGCCCAATTTCCTTTCAATTCAGTGACGCATCTAATCACAAAATATGCTGATTGGTTGAATAAACGATTTTAGAGATTAGCCTACACAAATAGCCAATTTAGGCACACAAATCATTCAATCAGTTTTGCTACGTACTTTTGACAATGGGATTCTTAAGTCATGCTTCGAGTTGATCGATTAAATAATTGTTTGCTACAGTAGTGGAAAATGCTGGCAAAAAAAATAATCAATCAGAATTAATGTACATAAAAGATATAAATGGACTTATATACCGGTCACGTAGCGTGTTTACGGACAATAATTGGCCTTTTTTGTTACAGAAAAGCCTTTTAGATTTCGTTAATGGAAAATATTATGAATATCGGATGGTAAATTAATTTACTGCCGTACAATTATTTGATTTTATTGTACAATAGTAGTTTATGCGACTGTGCATAATGAAGGGCATTACAACACGAGTGTGGGTTTAAGAAACGAGCCGACGCGAAGGCGAGTTTCTTAATAACATCACACGAGTGTTGTAATGCCTAATTATGTATAGTTGCATACACTACTTTATCTACCCAAATATCATAAGGGCTCTATGATTGGTTCAGGAACCATAGGGAAATGACCTGCATTGTTACTTGGCCCTTGATTTTTGTGCCAACAGGTTATTAGTTGCATTCGTCGCTGCATTTACGATATCTGGCGGAGTATTCATGTCAATTTCTGAGTCACTATCACTCATTTTCGACAGAAATAAAGAACTTATCAGAAAATTTGTCTACTCGTAACTGGATTACTGGAAATAAAAAGCTAACGAACAAATGACAGCTCGAAATGGCGGCGTTTCGGATATCTGTCATTTTTTTTTAAATCATAGGCAAACGAACAAAGTCAGACGATCAAAATGTCGTGCGATTTATAATTAAAATCATACTGAATTGGGGTTTTTTTTTTTTATCGATGTCTGATTTAATGTAGGTGGTACTAGAATAGCACACTCACTTGAATTTGACACCTGTTCCAAATTTAAAACTCATAACCTACTGTTTTCAGCTGCGTTATGAGTTCATTACAGTTCCGTTTATTTCTGCAGGTTGGTAATGCTGGTCATTGCCTATGGTTTTTGAACGCATTAGAGAGGGTTTATGATATTTGGGTAGATAAAATTTATTAACAATTTCATTGTAATCATGTTCTTCAAAACAGCTCTCACGAGTTTGTTGGAACCTGAAAGTTGCAATAGAGTGGTTTACGGGAGCCAAAAATATATGGGAAAATTCTTTTTCTTTTTTTTTCACCCGACCAGAGCCCGGTCTCCTAGGTACTATATAAAACCAGCAGCCTTCTCTAATCATAATTCGTCTCACTTTTTCCAACTAGTAAGGGTCGGTTTCGAGTAAAGCCAAGTGCAGCTGAATAACAGTATTTTGCATGGATCGACTGCCTATCTGATCTCCACAAACCAGTTACTCGGAAATACCTGCAAACCAGCACACACTACTCTCAAAACATTTTACCCAAATTCATTTGAATATGCCAAACGCAAGCAGTTAAAGTACGAAAAAATATGAACGATGCTACCCTACCACGTTTTTCTATTTTTTTCAGCTGACCGCAACCTTTAATTCTGCGATAGTTAAATCGGCTTGTGTATTCTAACATCCGACAAACCTCGGTTACGTTTGATGGATAGTTCGATACAGTTTTCATTTTAAAAAATGATTTGTTTTTTATTGATTCCGAGGTTAGATTGGTTTTCTTTTTTAAAAACAATTTAGGTGACTTATCTTTTTGTATTCAGAAGTCATGTGGATGTATTTTGGTTTCGTTCTAACCTCTTTTGGGCGGACCGTATGTCTCATTCAAATTAAATCATTATAGTCAATTTGATTCCCATGTAAGCTTTTAGATTTCCGTTTATTTATCTCTCTAATGAGGCATATACAGTTACTTTTCCACGCCCATATGAAATGTATCGGTTACGTGTATTAACTAACTAATGCTCACTTGATTACCCATTTAAATACATACACAAAAAAATATGAAAAAGCAATACCAGTATTTCAAATATATGACAGGTATAACGGGTACCGGAACTTTGCGGCTCTGTCAAGTAATCATCGTTGAAAACTGACATCTGTTTACATTTCATTAGGGTTTGCTTTTGTTTGTAGTCTTATTGTTATGTTAAAGGCCTGGGAGGATCATACTCACGCGATACGAATATAAACATGCCACTGAAGGTCTCGCAGCTCGTGTTATATTTTCTAATAGATGAACGCATATTTTCTTGTAATGGTCCAACTTTGGCGATGGGCGTCAGCAAAGTTTGGGACCATTTGTTGTGTTTTAAACCTGTGCTAAAATGTTGGCGGTATTGTAACATCATTATGTCAGGCTTTATGGCTTCAGGTGTTCAGAGTTTCTTGTTACTTTTAAATATTAAAGCTTCTTTCTTAACTCTTTTGAAACAACAGTGCTAAATTCTCATTTTGGTTTTTTGCTGACTAGCGAGAAATTGTTTTGCTACCGCAAAAATATGAAGCAAAACTCTCTTAAATATTTTACTTCCATACTGTGTTGAAATATAATACGAACGTTCACATCATCAAAAGGCACATGTGTAACCCCTTTTTACATGAAAAAAAAAACAACACAATACAGGCCTTTTTATATCTGTATCAGGCGTCGTCATATCTAATGTGCTTCTAAATTATTCACTTTTCGTGTCCCATATTCGACTGCTAAATATTCCTTTGATACGACATCGAAATTCGAACAAAAACTATGCATTAAACAAGACGACCACTCATCCGTATTCCGACAAACTGTAGCTAAGCTTATTCGAAGTCGCCCAGGGGCCTTTGAATTGCAAAATGCTACGGCCATTACAAGAAACTGTATAAAAAGCGAACCTCAACTCTATATGTTGAATGGAAACGGCTTCTTTTATGTAATGGTTAGATTTAATAACATACGTTTTTCTATCATAGTCGGACACGGCATTCTAGTGTTGATTAATAGCACTGGGCAGTTTATTATTATCATAAGAATCTTACAACAAAACCAGTCCCCGTGCTGGTAAAGCTTGTAGTGTGTAGTTAATGAACAAAGTATACACGCACAGCTTAAAACAATATATCTCATTTACAAGAACAACTACAAAATGAAGTCGTAAGTAAAATTAAATTTGTACCCTTCAGTACTCGTATCACTGAATTACATCCTAAGGCAGTTCTGATATTCAATGGCCAGCTTCACTGTTTATTTACGGGCAACGTGTATGAGATGCCTCCATAATTTAAAGGTAAATTAACCCCGGCCCGGTTGATAGTGGTTATGCCACCCTTTCTATGACACGAGTTAATTGCATCCTACATTTTGTAGCCAAAATTTCGTACATAATATTTTACGGTGACTTAAAGTGCCTTTACGAGGACATGGCACTACAAAGCTGGAGTATTTGCAAAAACAATTTTAAGCACTAAACAAGTTGATGAATCTGCTTTTATAACATGATAAAAATCTGCTCTTTGAAATCCTTCAGTAGACAAAATAGAAGAAGAAACAAGAATATTATGTGTAATCGAGTATACTGCGATACTGATTTCACACTGCTTACTGCTCATCCAGCTTAACATGCGTATGTATTTCCACTTTCCTTCTTAGTACGATAATACACGACCGACTTTATTCCCCGATCGGCTGGGAAGATGAAGTTAATACTGCCATTAGGAAATCTCACACATTTGAATAGTTCTACGGAACGGCACAGAGATCTTGTCGCCTACTCTTGAACTGGTTGACCCTACTTTTGATTTTATTTGGAAGCTGTATTACTTACCAATTTTTATTTTGAATTCAGCTTCGTTGATTTTGGGATTTCTGGTTTTCTCATCATTAGTCTCAACCTTGTTTTCTATGTCTGTTATACTATTGCTTAGTTTTCCATGCTTACTAATCAAATGTTTTTTTTTTTGTTACAGGTAAGTCAGAAATAACATACCAATAGATCATGGAATATTTGTAAGTGCCCCACACAGTGAGCTTTAAATATAATAATAATATAATAAGAATTAAACAAAACCGAATCAAAATCAACTCTAGCTGACAGAATATTCGGGCACCCAAATCAGGTCTAGTCAATCACGTAGTGTAAAGTAACGAATAATACTTACTAGCTTTACGCGAGTGCAGAGGGATTCGTTAAAAGGGTGAAGCAACCTCGTCACATTGTTTATTTAGTCCGTTCGTCGGTCGGGCTAGCCTAATCCGGATCGATCGTCCGCCGGAATGTTCGAGCCAACCTTTGAGCAGCGTTGCCCGTCACGTCTGCAGTATTTACAAGTTTTTAGGGTGCTTGCAAGGTTTCCGTGTGTGTTCTCGTACAAGAATGTAATGTCAATATTTTGTTCGTGTTTTTTTTTGGAACGTTCTGTTTTGTTTGGGTTGAGATGATTCTGCCAAATATTTGTATTGGTTTCTACTGAATGGGAAACAGTATTGTTTTGTTAAAATTTGAAATAATCCGTACTAATTGCTCGCACTCGTGACTCTGTCTATCCGTCGGTCTGTCCACCTCTCAGCCTATCTGTCTGTTACTTTTCAGCCCCAAAACAACTGAGCAGATTTTAATTACACTACGAACAATTCGTTATTAATCAGCTAAATAATTCGAAATTATGATGATACCAATAACAGCAATATTTAGGTAGGTACACAAATTCTAATCTATGTTAATTTAGCTTTGTATTAAAATATATCAAAGTTTATCACACCAATTTAAACTATGATTTCATAGTTAATTAAAGTGACCTGTAACAATTATGTTTGTGGTACTAAATCACTAGGCAACAAAAATTTGAAGAGCTCTCAAACTATGAGTTAGTCCATTATAAAAATAGGATGTACAGTTTTTAATACATTGGTCGGTTTCCCGATGTCAGTCATCAGCTGGCTATTATCGCTATCCTTTTTTGTTTCTGTAATAAAATCATCATCTGTCTCGGTCTCTCGTATGGTGTAAATCCCCAATCTCATGTTTATAATCACTATGCAAATTGGAACATTTCAATATTGCGCTTGAACGGGACCAATAAGGCTTATTGTAATTGAGTTCTTTATGTTTTTGTTTATGAGAATCGGTTGACGCTTTGATTGTTGAATTAAAGGAATATGTTTTGACTTATTAATACGTATGATCGAGGGTTATTTGGAGATTGGTAGCAATGGGGAGTTGTGGATAGTACTTGAGATACAGTAAGGGTGATTTGAAAGCTTGTATCAGCTGCGAATCTTCTCGCAGTCGTTTTAGAGACGATTGAGTGAAACAGTTGGCAACAATGAAGTAGTAAGTGATAAGAAAAAACTCTTTGCCATCACCGAGTAGATACATTTTGAAGCTCATCTAGTTAGATAAATAAAATTAAGAAACTAATTAAGGTCGTTTTTAATTGTGTAGATTTTGAAGTTGATTTCTCAAATCTTGGGTAAAATTCTTACTAATTCTTTGCCCATTTCTTTAGTTTGATTTTGATTCTTGCAACAAATAACTTTGAACTCTTTTGTTGCATTTACCTAGCATCGTCGTGATTTTTTTAATCAATGATTTACTCAAACAAGGTACCTACCTAGTACCTATATCAAACAAGCAAGGTACCTACCTTGTACCTATAGTCCGCGCGTGAGCTCCACGGATCGGTGGTTTTATTTCAAGTACATAATACCCTCATAGAATGATTTAATAATTTAGTTAACGCGGAATACTAATTATTTAAATCATTCTATGAGATTCGATTCTTTGAAGCTTGTGCGCTGACTATATCTATTAAGCTTCACTGGAACTAGAGTGCTCTGCTCTGCAAGAAGTAAACAGACCACTAAAGAAAAGTATATGTACATGAAAATATTGTTAAACAAGAGAAAATTTCAATCTTTTAAGGTATTGTAGATACTTAATAAAGTACTTACCTAGATAATGCTATTATTCAGTACCTTAGCTCTTTTCATATCTTTACGATGTTCTGAGAATAACTCTGGCATACTCTTTGCATTTTAATACAACGCGTGTCAGTATAAAAATATATTAAACTTTGAAAATGTAAGAACCGCATATTTTTATTATAATACCAGAAGAAGTATTCAAGATTAGAAAGAAGACTATCGCTGTGAAGATATTACTTCAATATTTCATATTGTACCGGTGATATTAAATCCACCCACAATGTCTTGCAGTACAACAATGCACTCTTGTTTCTAACATAATAACTCACAAAGTTCCATTAAATTATTCTAATTGCTATAATGTCCCAACGACTGGCTTGCCAATTAATAATTCTGAGTAACTAAGTAGCTTTTCGAAGAATTTATAACGTTACTAACAATAATTGCAATGCAGTCTGGCATCTGGTTAGTAAAGGTAACTAAACGAAACATAAATGCCTGTTTTCACTAACTTTAAACAACACCTACCAGAAAGGCTCAAGAAAACCGCACTGCAGTATATTCAACACTTTCCTCAGCCCCTAGAGTTGAAATTCCAACAGTACAGCCATAAGCATTTGTTTAAGTGTGCTAAAAACGAGCGTAAGTAGGTAGTTGATTTCCGACAAGTAATAGTTGAAATACGTCAACATTGTTCAATAGTACATGACGTGCTGTCTACTCCTGAACTAAATACTATTCAAGCTGGTGATTTACGATTTGTTTAGTAGACTAATAAGTGGACTTAGCTTAACTTAAGTAATTTGTAACTGGACAGCTCAGTTGTATGAGGAAATTACCACATTTATTGAAAACACCATCGAGTTAATATCTATTTAATTAATACTGCATTTAGAATAGAAAAATAATCTAAAAAACACATCTTCATAAACTGCAAGGAAACTTGATAGAATTGAGTACAACAATTATAGATAACGACTAACAAGTGTAAATTGTGCAAAGCTATGGTGCGAAGTCACACAAAACCATATTTGCAGAACAATTATCTCAACACACCAAGACAAATATAAACCCAAACCTCAATATTTGTGCTCACACTATATTATGACTACTCTACACAGATGTAAAACTACAGCAGACAAAACTAAAAACTCTCCATTTCTATTCAGAAAACGTGTCATAAAATAAACGATCCCAATTTTACGAGCTGATAAATACTAATAACATTACTCTAACAATTCAAGATACGGAACCCTGCGTAATTTAAAAGAACGATTACATTAGCATCTTGTTACCGCATACTGAGATCACCCCTTATAAAGTTGCCAAAACCTCCTTTGATCTTAACATTGTTTTGTCCGGTAGAAGGAAATTTATTTTGAACACACCCTTGGGTAACGTATTTTATTCAAAGTTGGTATAACATCTTCAGGATATAAACCCTTATGTGTAAATGTTATTTTGAGAATTGTGTTAAGAATAGTTTTGTTCGTACGTAATGCACAAAGTTTAGTCCAAGAATGTAAAGTATTAGCCGTTGCGGATAGATTAAATTTATAGGAAAATTGTGATACGAAGTGTACAAGAATTATTCGTACTTGTAAAGATGGAGAACAATAGTAAATTTTACTTAAAAGAAAGACAGACACAAAACAAATTGCTTCAAAGAAGCGTCGTAGATAAAAGCGTTTGCAATCTGTCACTGCTTATCATATGTTTGCTATCTCAGCGCTCAGTTAACAGCGTGCAAAAAAGAGCCGACTTGTGTGGCGTACTTCAGAAGTTTGATGCTTCATCTTGACGAAAACCGGACAAAAATGTGAAGGATAGCTGAAAATACCTTTACCTTTAATACCAGGAATAGTCGTAAAAACTTCGCCACTGGCTATCTTGAACTCTTTTTTAAAGATTAAGACTTCTAATCGTATCCGTCCCTCACGATGGAAGCGCGTCTGTGGGAAGATAAAGGACTTACCTCTTCAAAACTTGAACCTCCTTACTATTGTGGAGTGCATATTAAAGCGGGCGCGGCTTTCTTGTGAATTGGCTCCTTGATTTGAAGTTTACAGTCGTCGAAAGCCAATTCAGGGGTTAAATAATTTCGACTAATTCTTGGCTTTGTTATTCCAAAAGGGTTTATTTACTTGAAATTAGCGCCAGCCGGCCCATAAGCTTGTCGATTTGCGGCGGAGAGATTGGCATCTCTTATTTTTTGTTTGTTTTCATCGCTGATTCTAATTTGTGTTATGATTGACAAATTATTAGTTGGTTTGTGTGCTATTTAGCTTTAGTAAATGTACTAAAGCCACCAAGAAATTCAGTTTTATAGCTCCAACGGCTTTTATTTTGGTTCCAGTCACATCTCTATTTAAAAATGTATCTCTTTATCAACGAGTTTTACGATTATTGCTGGAAATAAAAATATGTTTATAATCGCAAACTATAGTGTAACTAACGATATAAAAACTAGACTAGCCTTATGCGATAAATCAACTCGCCTGCTGAATGGGCAATCGAATATTCATGCGTAAAACATGGAGCCGTTAATAAAACGTACAACCAAAGCCACTTCTACACAGACCTTAATTATGTAAATGTCTATGATATAAAGCTCCATTTTATTACAAGCGTAATTGTTTTTGCATATTCAGAATATATTATTGCTAAAAACGTTCACAACACCGCTCATTATAGTATCATCAAAATAGAAAATCCATTTAATTTGTCATGTGTGTTTTGAACGTGTGCCTAAGATTGACTATATGGGCAACTTTAATGTGATTCTTTAGATAAAACCGATTAATGCACCAGTAAAATTTTATAGCTACAAAATAGCTAGGAATGTTAAGTTAAACCGTACTAGTGATTATTTTTTATGTGTTCATAAAAATAGACAGCGGCAAACGTTTACTAGAAAAATAAAAATATTGATGTTGCTTAGGTTCTTCTGGAATTTTCATATTGCAGTTTGCCGCTTTAAAAGTACGGAAGTCGATTAGATTATTACTTACTTGGCAAATATAATTATGTTTAGTAATGACTAGTAATTACTACTCACGTTTTCTCTACCTTATAATGTATTTACATAAACAGCTAAAAACAACACAACAGTTATTTTTACAACCTACACTGAAACGATTTCTCTCACGTATGCCTCCATGAACACAGATTAACTGCTAAATAAAATAATATGAAGTATAGAGCTCTGTTGAGAAGACAGCAAGAATAAACGTTTTGTACGTCTCTTGAGATTTAACCGCGAGTCAGAAATTGTTCCCCGCTACTTATGTTCGACTGATGGCGAAATAAGATTTTTGTAATTTCAAAGCTAAACTTTGAGTATTGTGCGGGCGCCAATCCTATTGTCGTGAAACAAATGTATTTTAACTTTACACTGTTTAGCAATAAGGATTGTTTCGGAAGAATCCCCACAGTAAATAATTCTGTTAGATGTTGTGACTTAAAACGAAAGAGCTTTTCTGTTTGGAGATGCTAAAATCGGAAAAGTAGAGAGAATTCAAAGAGTCCAATCTATCTTTTTAAATCACAAAAGCCTGGCATCCATGAATTCCTACAGTCTCGCTAGATAAACGAATTTCTCCTAACTTGATTCCGGAAAGGTCTATTTTCATCATCAACACAAGGGTTCAGAAACTGTATCAAAGCTATAAACCGTAGTAGAATTTTTGACTCCCCATATAGCGGACATAAAAGAATCATTTTTCAATTTGCCAATACCGATTCTTGTGAATGTTTCACGCAAAAACGTACACGACACACGATAGCCACCTACGTTGCGGAATGGAGCGGATTGTTGCTACTTTTTTATTCGCCCGAGTTCCGACAAAAAAGCAATCTATGAATCGGCCGCTTGCCCACAACAGCTTTGCATGCGCAAAACTTCATAACATGACTTACTACTTCGGAATTCGGTCGATAATCGCACAATTTTAAAATTGGAAATTATTAAACAGGTCGATCGTGTAATACGAGATTTGCGGCCATGAAAGCCAGTGTCGCTGAGCTTCGTGTATTAGATTACCTACTTTGCGGTTTGTGTAGACGCCATGAGCATTGTGGTTACAAAGCTTCTCACGGTGCGCACTGCTCCTAGCTCGTACGTGTCTAATCCGAATTCCTACTATTGTTTCAAGCGGAAGGTGTTATTAACACGTTTTTTCCACACCTCCAACAGTACTCGTTAGTCTAAAGTTACTTCAAATAATTATGTCCACTTAGGAGATAGGTACCTACGTCTTTTATTTCATTTAAAAAACCTTTAACATTCACAGTAGCTCTGAGACATTTGTCCGCTCGTAAGAATATTATTCTACGGGGTATTCTAAAGATACTGTGAAACTGTATGCGGTGTAAGTCTTGTGAACGGTCCGGGTAATTTATTCGTTCCCTAAAGCAGTGCATCACCGAAGACTGCGCTGCTGCTGCCCGTAGCGTGGGCGGCACCCACCATTGTGACAAAATAATGTCTCCTCACTATAACCTTCTTCCATCCTCCGTTGCATCCGAAAAAACGCCTTATTCTTAGAACTACACAACTGCTATTCCCGCGCATCGGCGCACCAGATGGTACGCCGCGATAGCGCTGAATAATCAACGCTTAAAACGTCTGGAAAAGGAAGATACGGTAATGTAATATGAATAACAAAACGACAGAGATATATTCCTATTTAATTCTTATTACTTACGACCAACAATGGTCAAATAAATTATTTGAGTTAAATAAGTAATTTTATTGCTGTGAATCATGGTTTGTGGGGACTACTGAATCAATAAACGTTAAAATGAGGACTTATTCTCCAAAGTCGAAGAGATTTTTTGATCTACTTTTTATTCGGACACGATAGGGTAGGACGATTGTGTTTCTCACTCGAGTCGGCGTCGTGGCTCCAATTTTCCGACAGAGTGAGTTTCCAGCAATTGATGCGTTGTGACGCGGCGACAGCTCGCGAGCTTGCGATTAATTACTTTCGCCAAGTCGACTTCACCGTAGCCGGGTAGGGCTTCGCTTCAACTGTCGTGTAAGTTTTTGTTACACCGTTTTTGCATGCAAAACTTGCAGTCGGAATAAATTGAATTGATACGTGGCAACACCCGACTACACCAGCCGTATCGTCTGTAAGCCTTTGCTGCACACGTTTTGTATTATTTATTTTGACATCTCTCGAAATAAACTTAAAAGCAAAAGCAATCGTATTTGCTTGTCATTTTTATCAATGTTTAAATCATTCAATGCTTACTGATCACTCAGATTTTATCCAAGTCACTTCACTGCCATATATCTGCAATCGCATACGTGTTTAAGTTGTATAAAATAAACAAGCTCGTTTATTTTGCAAACATAATTTAACATTACAATCTTGACTACCATTGCTGCATTGCTTTGGTTTGCCTGCATTTGCGGCATACTTTAAATCCACACGAGTAAAGGACGATTTACATTTATTCGGAGCTAAAATTTTAATCCGGTTCTTTGAAATTCATACAATATGATTTAAAGTAAACCAACACTATGCAATTATGACCAGAAAGTTGAAAGCAAAAAAAGAAAAATATTTTCTTTATTCGTTGTAACAAGTATCACGCCATTCCGATATTAGCATACAAATCACACAGACAACCGCAAGTAGCAGTAATTTGAATGTCGAACACGAGAAACCGTTTCACCTATACCTGCCTCCAGGCGTTTAACCTCGCGGAAAATGTGAATAGTAACTTATTCCCTTCAGAGGCAGGGTTCGGTTGGCGATGTGTGAATCGACCTGGAGGGGTGCGTGGCTTCGTGCCAACACCGAGACCTGCCGAGCCTTCCCGAGGTGCCTCTGAATCCGACTGCATGCATGTTAGTACATGTTTACTGATTTATGAGACCGACTTCACCAGTGCTAAGCAGTTTATGTACGATTATAATAAGGTCAGATGGGACGGAATGTTTGGAAATGGTTTCGTTATTTTTTTTATTTCGTTGTAATACTTTGATGTTTTGTGGAATGAAGTCATTTGAATAGTTCTACTGTCATGTTCAGTTATAATCTTGCGTTCTGATCGCGTAATCAAGGTTATGTGACAGTTATAGAAGTTCCGTTGTGTTATGTTATGGGAAATCACAGTGATGATCGCTTTTCTATTTCCACAATATCGACTGATATTCCGACACACGTGTTCAAGCCTTCATTATTTTAACGATTCTAATTATATTAATCACAGTGTTTTGTAACTTTCCTTTCATGGTACAATTTATATATTAAAAAATAGCTGTTGTCCGGGACTTCGTGAACGTGGATAAAGTGTATTTGTGAAAAAAAATCTATGATCTATTCTCAGACCTACCAAATACAACATACACAAAATAAACATAAAATCGGTCAAACAGTTTTGGAGGAGTTCGATGACAAAAACTAAGACACAAGACTTTTATATTTAAGATTTTTTTTACCCTCGGCAATTTCAGTGCTAGAGCAGTGTTAATAACCACAGGTAACTAAGTTGCATTCTAAAAAAAATACCCTCGGCACACCAAAATTGCTACCAGCTTTGCAAGTAAGTTATTAACACCAAAACTAACAAGCTCTAACCAGCAACACTACATAATAGAGTAACTAAGCTAACTACCTACAGTACCTAGACTGTAATTGAGACTTACTCTAAGCTTTGACATGCTAATGTGTGGCGAGCAACATGTGGCCAACGACACACGCCACGCCACGCCACATCGACCGAGAAATTGACTTGGTCGCTCACTTGCGAGGTGGTGGCGTTTTTATGTAAATTGAAGTCTATTCGATGTATTTAACATTGCATTCGGGTCTGAAATCCATTAACAGTTAAGCAGAGGTGTACCTAATTATACACCTGTATTTCGGCAGTTATGTTTAAGCGGCCGGCGGAGCATGCGTCTTTCATACAAACGTAATACCAAAACAATTTCTAAATCAAACATATTGTAAAGGTTTATTTCGATTGGATTACAGACTATCTATGTTCCCAATTACATACTGTAATCCAATCGAAATAAATACACACTACCATCAGAATATGTTTGATTTACAAATTGTTTTGGTAATAAGTTGGTATGAACTACGCTTACTCCGCAGGCCTCTTAAGTCCTCAAACATTATTTGAAATAAGAGAGTTAAACATAACTGGCAAAATGTGGGTGAATTAGGTAGGCCTATGTATGTATGCGTTTATATGTAGTATATCAACTATCTGGTGTCCACGACACAAGCCTTGCTTAGTGTGGCACTAGATGGCGGTGTGTGTAATGTCCAGCGACATTTATTTATGTATTTGCAGCACTAACCTTTCGGGGATATTGTCTGTGTCTTGTGTCTTTTATATTTAATAAATACCTTCGGGTGAACTTAGCTTGAAAATAAAGAAAAGCATTTAATTGATCAATCAGGTTAATCTACTAATGCGATTGAGAACAAAATTTTTCTCCATTTTTTTAGTATTGGCACTGTGACACCCTAATATTGTGACACAAAGTGGATTGTGAGAATTCGACTCATTAATTGACTGTTTTTTTGTAAATAAGCGCCAAGTACGGCATATCAATAAATAATTTCAATAATATGTAAATGATTATAGCGTTGTTAATAAATCGTGTGAAATAATTTCTAACGGTGAATCATTAGTAATTTATTTCCAAAATGTATTTACTTTTATTTTCGACCTTAATCTAAAATATTTCAACACGCAATTGTCACATTATAAATGTAATCAATCAAATAAAATCTCTACACCTATTTTAAAAGGGGATAATAAATACCATACACAGAAATTACAACCCTAACTTTGCAGCTTAAAGTGTAAAGTTGTGAAATAGAAAATCAACCCTTGAAACGGTTGTCACTCGAAATTGACATCTGGCATTTGCTTTGATATTATTGACGGGCTAATTCATTAGTCTTCACTCTGGGGGCACAGAGTAGTGCGAGCTTGCATAACTTATTGATATTTTGTTTAGAACTTTGAATGTTAGACGTAGAGTTGAATTTCGAGCGCAATGAATACTAAGGAGTTCAATATTTTTTGCAACGCTTTTATATTTTTGGAATTTGAGTCACAAAATGGTATAATTTTAGCAGTCACAACGTAATAAAACCAACTCTGTCTTCAAAATCATTTTCTATAATATTCGTGAACATCACAAGATACAAATGTATGTATTTTGTGTTGTTACTTACCTTATTTTGTAACAAAAGATATACGAGTACGTCTATGTAATTTTGACTAACAACATAATTTATGTTCCCATTTTCCTTGAACTCAGTGTCAAGACCAAAAATAACCTCATTACTCCAAAGCCATTTTCCTTACCGCAGACTGAAGAGCTAGGACAACCTTCAGCTTGTTCGTTTTCATGAAAAATCTAAACCCTTACTCAGTATCGCGTGACATTGAATTATAAGACAAATCGAAGCCATTCTAGTATTCAGAACAACTATTTTTACTTGACTGTTAGAGTAAGAGGTTCACTAATAATATTTATTTTCCTGCCAGTTTTGGAATGGATAATGTGGCGTGCCAGTCAATTATTTACCCGTGCGCCATGTAAGGGTTAGTTTGAAAGTGGCTGAAGGGAAAATCGGTTACTACAATGCTAATAAACGCTTAAGTTTTGTGAGCTATGAGCTTGTTGCTTTCGAAACTATTGCGTAATCAGGGCGAGTTAACGATCGTGATTTTTAAAATAGACATCTAAACTGATATGATAAAGACGAAAGATTTGATTTTTTCTGTGTGTTTGTCACAATTTAACTCGAAAACTACTCAACCGATTTTAAAAAATCTTTTGCTATGAGAAAGCTACATCTTTACCAAGTATCCTATAAATTATGTCAATCCCTACTAATATTATAAATGTGAATGTAAGTTTGTTTGTTACGCTTTCACGCAAAAACTACATAACGGATTTGGATGAAATTTGCACACAGATAGTTTATAACGTGGATTAAAACACAGGACATTTTTATCCCGGTAGTAAAATCTCAATGTGCTACTTAGTTGTTAAAAAAACTTTTCAGCATGAATAATATGATTATGCAATTTAATTACCAGTGAAGATTCCTGGCTATTAGTTGGAACTACTATTTGAGAGTCACAAAGTAAAATTTACTTTGTGACTCTTAAATAGTAGTTCAAGCGAATTAGAAAAAGTATAACAAAAATGATGATATATGCTAACGCAAGCAATTCGCTCAAAACGTCACAAAATTGCTCCTAGCTAGGATGGCTGTCTAAAGGGAACGGCAACAAAGCTTCACTGTGTCCTAATCGTATGAATAAAGAGACAACACAGTTGCTTCCCTTGCCTTTATTGGTTTCACGATTGTCCACCGTTGAAGCCTGTAATTGGTCCATTGGACCATTGCTTTTCGCTTCTCTACTCGGTCTAACAAACTTTCCACTCCAGCTATATTAACTTGCTAACAGTATACGTAAATTTGATTTTGCCATTAACACATGAGAGGTATATGAGGGATAGTGTTACTTTATCGTAGTTTCCCGTTAAGGAAAATTCACCCTTGGCTGCATTGTGAGTAATGGATAAGAAGCTTACTGAACAGGACTGGCCAAACTTTGGTTTTTTACGAAATTATGGTTCTCTTATAGCTTACTTGTGTATAACGATTTCCTGTTGATTTTGCTTTTTATTCACTCCTGTATTGGGAGGCTAGTTTAGCTGGTAAAGTGACACCCTTTTTTTATGAACTTCTACCGTTACTTTAAATATTTTGAAAAGAGTTCGCATCGATGTCTCGCTAGGCGCTTTACATTCTTGATTCGTGTCTCCCGCTCGCCCTCGGCCTTGCAGTTCCAAAGGGTACGTATTTCCGATTAAAGCACCTTGCTCCCCCCTCACCTTTCCTCACTTATTGTGTCACCCTCGTCACGATTTTTCATAGACGTGGTTCTCCCATCCTCTTCAACACACTTGATTTGCAAAGCACGTATACTTCGCCAACATTAAATTACATTCAATCCTTTATTTTGAGCTTAAAGTCTTTGTAATAAGGATTGTCTTAGCCGCAAAGTAATCTTAGTAATGCGCCCAGACTATCTCATCGTATTGTCTGAGTTGTAGGGGCGGTGTTTCGTTCTGCGGCGACATCGTTCAGTGCACCTTATTGGAAAAATAAATCGAATAGTCAAAGCTTTCGTGCTTGGCCGTCGTTATCAATAATCCAAGTACGTTCTCGACTTCTTACCGTCCAATTGATTTAAACATCCACTTAGTATAGCGTGAAATTATTTTGCATTCAACTGGCAATTTGTCTAAGTAGAAAAGATTTTGCTTATAAATTGAGTTAGGTAATTATCTAGCCGATAAATAGTCTGCTTCATAAACAGTAATTTGTTACTCAACGTAAAATCTAACAAACCAATTGTATGTTGGGTTTGTTATTTCAAATTTTACAACTTTAGAAAATCTTTTTTGAAATAACTCCAGTTATTGAGAGCTAAATTAAAACATTAATTATTTAACTCCTCAGACTAATTTGCAGATACTTTCAGCAAAAAGTTTAATGAGTGGTCCTCATACAGTTTACAACTGTAATTAAATATCTCATACAATACCCACATCAAGCAATTACCACATTTTCAACCAGCCAAGTCCGCGACCCAATTAAAATAATGCGATTGTAAAAGAATAAAACCGATATATTATCATTTATTACGGTTCAATTACTGTATGACGGACAATTTCTAGTTAATAATGCTTGTGGTCAGCCATTTTTATTTATGCGTCGTCATAGTAACGGGGTATAGTTTTTGCTTACTGAACCCCTTTGTTGGAAAAACTTCGAGTCAGTTAATTACGGTATGTGAAGTTTTGGCAGGTTTGTGAGTTTTTACGCTCCGTGTCCGTAAGCCGGTGGTTAGTTAAGCGTGAGGTTTAAGTAAAAGGAAAACGAGTTCTCGCTTTGTTTTACTTAGTTAGGTATTTAATTATGTGTGTGTGAAAAACTTTAAATTGTTATAATTAACTCATTTGAATCGTAAGTACTGTAATTAAAAATTTGTGGGATCCAAAAACAATCACGTTCAAGGGAAGTTTCTTAGAATGTGGAGGAATTCTACGAAGGCGCTTCTGAAATATCTCTGTCATTATCTCGTAAAAGTATCTCATCAAATCAGTTCCTAAACGTTGAACGTCAGAACAATTTCGTAGACAAAATTACTTTTTACGAATTTTGTTTAAAAAACAAACAGAAAATGTATATTATCTGTTATTATTATGCCTTTGACGGCCATTTAATCTCAACTTTACGCTAAATTGTATTAAAACATAGTAAAAGCCCACGAAAAATAATCGTACCTAATTACTTTAATTACACGCCAACTAAACGCCTCGAAGCGTGTAATAATCAAACTTTCTCATTAACACAACAAACGAATAACAAAACTCTGGCAACCCTAAAAATCATTAGCAAACTAGTTTAATAACAAAAGCAACAGTCCGGGGCCGAGACCTCTAACTTAGCAAAGTAAATAAATCAGAACTTGGCTCACCACTACCAAGTATCACAAAATAGATAGGGTGCAGAAGGTATGTTTCAGCATCTTCATGTTACGCGGAGGAATCAGGAAAATTTCATCCCAGTTTAGTGGTCGCGAGCGTGACTGTTGAGCAACGGTACCTGGTTCCGACTCCCAGGTCAGGCCAAGTATTATTAGGTTTTTCATTCAAGAATTCCTCAGTAGCAGCAAAGGAGTTTAGATAAACACTGTTTTAGGCTTTCACGGTTTAAAACTAAACTTATATTGTCACTTACGGGATATCTTCCGTGATTATTTTTAATGTTGAGCTCCCGATATTTCGACGCTGTTGCAAGCGCCATGATCGCGGGAAATATCGGGAGCTCAACATTAAAAATAATCACGGAAGATATCCCGTAAGTGACAATATAAGTTGAGTTTGGATAAGTGCCCGGTTGATGGCAATAAGCTCGCTCTTATAGGACATAAGACTTGGGACTTCAACAATACTGGCAAAATGTGGGTCTACGGTAGAACAAGCTATTTGGTTTACACTTTACAATGTAATTTGTGGGTTAAACTGTAAACCAATTAGCTTGTTCGACCGTACTATTAGATACAGTTCACTAACGTTTCGGGGATTGACAGGCTTGATGTTATGTTATGAAAGTTTTGTGAATGTAGATGGCTGTAAGAGTAGTGAGTGGAACATCATTATGTGAAGGATGATGCTAGAAAGAAGATGCGATAACCAGTTTAGTACAGTATTAAATGGGAAGACATGCTGTTATAACCCCAAATAAATTGTGATAAGGCAGCAGAATGATGATGATCAGTTCCAAGCAAGGCGAAATGCATGCACACATTCGCACGAATACGTCCAACGAGTGAGACGTCTGACGTATTCGCGGGAATATCATTGGTTTTTTTCGGACTACAGAAATCACGGTATGCATCCATGCATCCATGTGAGCGTTCGTTTTCAGTTACTGTATAAAGCTGGTCTTCTGCATCTATTGTCTATCTTGTGCAAGTACCGTCAGAACTATAGCGCACCGAGATAAACCGAGGTGGTCATTATTGTGGACGAATAACTTTTCTTTCTGACTAATTACCGTAACAGCGGGTGTTTTTCTTTATATTATTATGCTAATGTTGTAGAATGTAGTTAATTCAAAATTAAAAGGGACCGTGAATATTCGATGCCCTTTCATGAAAATGATTCAAAGTTTGTTCGATTCTTATAAAGTTTTACGTACCATGTTGGAATTTCATTTGCACGTTTGCACCAAATAAAGTTCCGAAACGCTGTTAATATCTAGTGTTTTAGAAAGCGTCCTTTCGCCCTAAATTTATGTTGAAAATCCACCTAATTAGAACTTGTACAAAAAAAAAACATATAAATCACTAAATTATCTCACCAATTCCTTCCAATACGAAACTCGAATCGAAAATTAATCAACAAAAATCGTTACACAGTCCGATATTGATAATATTACGGACGATCATATTTCATGATCACTTGATTGATTTACAACGGTCGAGATGCTTGCTTTCCAATTCGATTTATTGTTTGCGGTCGCAGGTAAATAATGTCCGGATCTAAAGTGGCAAGAAGTGACACTTGGGAGTTTAAATGCAAATACAGTCATGGTTGTTTGATTTTTGTTTATTGTTATTAAAGGTGAGCGTTTGGGAGTGTTGATTTTTCATGATCAAGACGACACGACGATGATATAAAAATCGGTCGTAGGGAATTCTCCGTTTTCGAGTAGGAAAAGCTGTACGTTACCGATTTTACTGAGTCGATCATCAGTTAACTCGGTAGAACCTATGAACTAAGTTGTATATAAGATTTTCGATGCTATACGCACCTGAAAATCGCTAAATTTTAATATCAATAAAAGTTTTGTAAGTCGAATTTTCCAATATTTAATGCAAAATTTGTGTGGAAACTTAGGCAACGTCTAATAAACTTTACAATGTTTTATGATACTAGTGTACCTACCTACAGTTTAAAAGCACTAATAACGTTCCTAAAAACAGTGTTTACAAATTTCGTCTTTGAGCAAAGGCGAAAGAATTTGCCATTAAAAGTTTTATGAATTATGACGTAAGTTCAAGTGGTTGATTAACTTGATATAAAATAAATATAAAAAAATGGACGCTCTTTATCTTTTCATTGCGTGAGACGGCTACCAATATGTCCAAGTCAAAACAGGCACAAAAAACATTCGGTTTGGCACTTCAAGCAGGTTTCTTTTTTGTCTACACAATTAATCAGTTTTGTACCTGGCTGCGTATTTGTACATCCAAACGTTCAAATTAATCTTTCGAAAGAATTCACAGTATTTGATTGATTTGTTTGGATAAATATAATTGAGTTGGTAGCCAGACTGTAAGATAAAAAAGAAAAATAACTAAATAATTGAAACAAAATACATATAAAATACAAATAATTGATAAAAATTATTTATTGTTTTATTTATGTGGTATCTTTTATTATATTAACAAGAACTTAACATTAATGAACATTTTTAATCATGAACTTTGACACGGTACTGATAATAGCAATTCTTTATCGTTCTAGGTCATTACAATATCTTTTCGTACAAAGACCTTCTCCCACTGATTTCATTCATAAATCTAGAGCTACTCGTAAACTTTACTCAACACTTCCAGTAACGCATGCCTTTGCATCCGAGTAAACTATTAAATGATTCCAATCGCCCAGCGCATGCGAGTGAAGCTATCAATGCTGGCTACCTCAGGTCATCAGGTCAAGCTTGAATAAAAGGTAGTTTGGTATGTGGCCTGACTTTCATGTGTACTTTCACATATAATAAAAAAAAGCCTGAGCTTATTAGAATTGATAGTCTTCTAGAAAGTACAAACAAAGAAATAAATGATAGACTGTGTGATTCCTTGATAAAAAATTAAGTAGTTATCGTTAAAAGTGACCTATGAAGTGGAATCATCGTTTGCCTAACCTTTTTAGGGTTCCGCAGCCAAATGGCAAAAAACGGAACCCTTATGGATTGGTCATGTCTGTCTGTTTGTTTGTCCGTATGTTACAACCACTTTTTTCTGAAACAATCAGAACTATGCAGTTGAAACTTGGTAAGTAGATCAGATGTATTCTGTGAACCAAATTAAGATTTCCACACGTAAATGGAATTAAAAAACATTTTGGGGGTTCCTCATTCTTAGAAATTAAACACAAAACAATTTTATTTATCAAACCCATACGTGTGGGGTATTTATGGATAGATCTTCAAAATTGATATGGGAATGAGGTTTCTAATATATTTTTTTCTAAACTATTCAGTTTGCCCGAGAGACACTTCCAAAGTGGTAAAATGTGCCCCCCCCAGTAACTGCTAAAATAAGAGAATGATAAAACTAAAAAAAAAATATGATGTACCATGTAAACTTCCACTGAAAATTCGTTTGATCGAGATCTAGTAAGTAGTTTTTTTTATACGTCACAAATCGTAAGCCGCAATTTACACAATTTTGATACGGAACCCTTCATGGACGAGTCCGACTCGCACTTGGCCGTTTTTTTTGCCTCGTGGCATTTTAAGAAATCATAATTGCAGCTGAGCGACGTCCACTGCTGGACATAGGCCTTCCCCCAAGTGTCGCCACATTGACCGGTCCCGTGCGACTCGCATCCAACGAATTCCATCAACCTTCACCAGGTCATCGGTCCACCTAGTGGGAGGTCTTTAAGAAATTAATACTAACTATTTTAAATCCACCTTTGGAACGAAAATGTGTTACATTTTTGCATAAAATGTAAATTCCTCTCAAATTAACAAAACGCAGTACAAATACGTACAACAGCAAGCAAAAATGTTACTCGGACATGAAATTAAATGACTTTTTCCTGTCATTTAATTCGGAGTAATAAAGGCCGTCGTCAAATATTCATCCATCAGGGCAAATCATCTGTGCAACGTTGACGATCGTCCATTATTTATTTGGCAACCATCATCATCATTATGTACGGGAACCTTGGAAGATGTGAAAGGTAAAGGCGGCAGGCGAGTTTTATAAGAAATAACTGTTTTTGAAAGATTTATCAATATAATATTCCATTTTTATAATTGTTTCATCTATGCTCATCATAAGCCGCTGCTGAGACCCTACTCCCTAACGCTTCGTCCGTTTATTCGGATCTATCCGTCTCCATCGCGCACGTCTGCAGATGAGTGCGAGTGAGGGAGACGGATTGATCCTAATAAACGGACGAAGCTTTGGAGAGTAGGGCCTCTGTAGTGTAAGGATGATTGCCAGTCGCTTGGACTGTGTTTATGTGAGTCACTGTTGTACAATTACTCATGGGTGGTCACAGCAGTAATCCACCGTTATTTGTTGTGTTGTTTATTTTGTTTGTACTAAACATAGTCGTAAGTTTTACTAACAGCTTTTGAGTCAATGATACTTCAATAAAGAGAAATTCTATTCTATTCTATAAGGGTACCTCCCTGTCAAAGATCTTCTTTTATTATTTAACTGGAAATGGAATAAAAAGTATCTAATGTGATAGTCCAAAGGAGCTTGTGGCTAAATAATAACACCCGCTCGGGTCGATGTTAAGGTTAAGCCGTGCTTCCCTGGATTGGTCTGCGGATGGGTGACTCTTACCGTCATTCCTCCGTGTCTTGGAAAGCACCTGGCTGTCTACTGATGATCTTTGACAGTCGTCACAGGCAGTCAGTGGCTCAAAATGTCTGACAACCAGTCTTACCAAGAGGTATCGTATTACCCAGTATTAACTGGGTTATGGAGGTCAGATAGGCAGTCGTTCCATGTAAAATCCAGCTGCATCCGGTTAGACTGGAAGCCGACTCCAACATAGTTGGGAAAGGCTAGGTAGATGATTTGACTGTGTTAGTCCAGGTCATGTCTGTGTGCCAAAATTCACCCAAGTTCAACCGTTTTTACGTGAAAGAAGAACAAACATTCGTACCTTCGCATTCAAAATAGTAGTAAGATAGTAAGATTTAAAATTCTCACAGCTGTTTAGTGTTGGAGTCCAATTTCTTAAAATTAGGTACTCAAGAAGCAAGCAGTCTAGTTCAACTCGTCATTTATGTTTGCGTAGAATAATAATATTATAATAGTTACTAAAAGTAAATGATAAGGCAAATACACTGCAACAGTCACCAGCGAGTCCCTTTTCAAATTGGAATTAAATTAATGTAAGATATCAGATTCTACACAGGATAACAAAAAAATGTCACTGGCAGCTTTTATACATGGGTAATGACTCACCCCCTAACATCAATAGGTGACCATATGGCATCATAGAAAAAACATCCTCAAAGATATCAATATAGCAGCACACATCTTTTTTTTTTTTTTTTTTTTTTTTTTTTCCTGTGGCAACACTACAGCTAACAGCTGATTTTAAATCGTCCTTGTAATTTTATCTTAAAATATTGTATTTCTTTGTTTTCTATAGCATATTTCCAATTACTCATCAAGTAAAAAGCATAATCATATGTATTTTGTGTTAGATTCACGTAACAAGTAAAAATAAAGTGTTTTATTATTATGTGAATCAGTGACAGTTACCGGCTCAAGGAATTTTTGCATTGTCATCTTGATATCAGGTACAATACTTTACATTCTACTTGCTATTTAATTGTTTACGTGCTCTAATTTTACCATCAATTACATGGTTCACATTTTATTCGGTTACTCACGATAAATATTGATCTTTGAAACGTAAACATAACCTTACTTGGTTCGGTGACAGAACCCGCTGCAAGGCTAAACTTATTTTCCCCTTTTAAACCTACTCTCTATTCCTCTACACCTACTCTCTTCCAATTTCATTTCTCATCCTTTTCCAAACTAAAATCATGACTCTGACACGTTCCGCCCACGCTCGCCAGGAAGAACTTAAACTGGCTTTGAGCGAACTAAAGGCGTCTAAGCAGTCCTGTGACCAACTAAGTAGGGAATTGGATGACAATGAGAGGGTTCTCTTTGAAGCCCATGAAATGAATAGAAAGTTGAAAAAGGAAATGGGTCAGATATACAATCAATACACTGACGCCATAGAAGACCGGGATAGGCTCCAAGTTATTGTGGACGGATTCAGCCAGTGTAGCGCTGAGTATGAACAAACTCTAAATCATAAACATCTATTAGAACAACAGCTACATGAGGCTAGGAGTCATATAACAAAGCTTGAGATTGACAATCACAATATCACTGCCTCGCTGAATCAAAGTCTGTTCAGTGAATTGGTGCCTATTGCCCCGTCAATGGTTTCTGCCACAGATCCCTCCCTCACCATAGATTTGACAGGTGAGGATGGTTCCAATTTATGTAGTTCAGTGAGGGCAGTCACCAGTAAAAATAAAATAAAAAAATACATAAAAATCAATAAATACATTGTAAAAACACAAAAAATGGTTAAAAGACAGAAATATTTCATTAAAAATGTTAAATTGAATAGGGAAAGATTAAATGTTTTAAAACAATTAGATATATTGTCATTTAATTTGGAACAAAGCACTAGGAGGTACAAAATTGACACCGAACATCTGCAATCAAAACTTGACCACCTACAGGAGAAGCTAAGTTCTATGACTAGCAAATATAATACCTCTGAACAAGTCATGAGGGAATATGTGTTGGCGATGAATGATTTGGTTAACTCACAAACAAACAACTGTGAGCACTGTCAATCAACTTTACATGTAAATACACCAGACCATTCGTTGACAACATGTAATACCACCTTACCGCAGCCAAGTGTTGATTTGTATACTCCTGTGAATAGTTCCCAGAAACAATACAAACATAGTGTAAATAATGACATTGTAATTTTTTGTGATGAGATTGGAAAAGATCTTGGTAATTTGTTAACAGATGAATATCCAGGACACTCAGTAATAAACAACTGTATGCCAGGATGTTCTTTATATAATATTATGAAAGAAATTATTGAATGTAAGTTTAACCAGGACACCATTTTATTAATTTTAATAGGTAATAGAGGAAAAGTAAACAAAGGAGAATTGCTTCAGTACTATAGAACTTTGTCATACTTAAATTTGAAAAAAATTGTATTGTTTACACTTCCCTATAGTAAAAGTTTGCCACAGGAAGAAAATTACTATAGATATAATATTAATAATACATTGCATAATTTGACCTTGTATAGTAATGTATTTCACTTAATTGACATAAACAATTATATTGGCAATAATTTTTATTTGACAAAAGATAGATATCATGTAGACAGGTGCTATCTTACAAACTATTGCAAAAGACAAGTAGCTGCGTCGCTATCATATTATTTTTCTATTACAGCCAAGAACTTGGCTAATCAAGTTGCCTCTGTTAATCAATGCAATATCGAGTTAAATTACTGTGCCAATAATTTGTCTACATTAACTGAATCTATGAATCATTTAAATTAGAAATTGAGACAACAGAGGCAACCTCTTGCAATATTATAAGGAAACCAGATAGTAAATCTGGCGAATGTTTTGAGAGTTTTAATAGTATCAACCTGGTTCATCAAAATATTCAAGGATTATTGAACAAAGAATTAGAAGTAGAACTTTTTTTGAATTGTAACAACATAGATATTCTTTGTATAACGGAGCACTGGCTTAAATGTCACCAATTAATTTTCAATTTTAGCAATCACCAGGTTGGTAGTTCATTCTGCAGAGTAAATGCTATACACGGCGGCGCATTAATCCTAGTAAGTAATCATCTTAAATTTAAAGAACGCAAGGATATTGTTAGCCTATCTGTTGAGCGAACAGTTGAAATAGCCTGTATAGAATTGGAGCAGTTTATCATTTTAAGTGTATATAGACCTCCTTCCGGGTTGTATGATTGTTTTGAAAAGGTAATGGATGAAGTGTTACATAGAATCTGTAGTTCTAAGAAGTCTATAATTACTTGTGGTGATTTTAATATTAATTTGTTAGAAAATTCTGGGTTAAGTACAAAAATTTTAAGCCTGTTTCAGTCATACAATCTTGAAAATAAATTTCTTGAGCCCACTAGAATAACCCCTACTACTGCCACTTGCCTAGATAATATTTACACTGATATTATACCCACCCAAAAGGCAATTATTAATTTAATAGATTCAGATCATTGTGGGCAATTGATCACAATTCCTAATGTAAATATGAAAATCACTAAAAAGGATATCATTGTTAATCCAAAAAGTAAAAATCGCTTGGAAACTTTTAAAACTAAACTCTTATCAAAACTACCACTTTTGTCAGCCAATGATGATCCCAATCAACACTATAACGATTTTTTCAGCATGTATTGCACACAATTTGAAACCACATTTGTCCCTAAGACAATCTCGGTAAATAGTAACGCTTCTTTCAATGACTGGGCCACCATTGGCATTCATAAGAGTCGAAAACGACTTTATGAACTGTATGAAGAGCGTACTTATATTAACACAGTAGAATTTAATTTGTACGTTAAGAATTACTCTAAATTATTTAAAAAAGTTTGTTTATTAGCAAAGTCACGTTACTTGAGTTCAAAAATTAAAAATAGTAGTAATGTAATTAAAATGACATGGAACATCATTAATAGCGAAACGGGAAGGTCTTGCAACCGAAATAGTGACTACAGCCTTGCTATTGGCGATAATATTCTAAATTCAGACACTCAAGTTGCCACAGCCTTTGAAAATTTCTTTGCAGATATTCCCGTATCGACAACTAAATCGCTTAACTCGTCGCCTGCTGCTGCCGAGTCTTTACTAAGGGAAAACGTTTCAGTCTGTGATTCCGAATTTAACTTCCAATATGTCACCTGTAGAGATATTATTAAAACTTTTCACACCTTAAATGTTAAAAAGACTGCTGATCTATGGGGTCATTCTGTGGACGTAGCTAAATCCATTATAAACGTTGTAGCTCCTTCTTTAGCTGTTATATTTAACGATTGTATTGACCGTGGTGAGTTTCCTGATCTAATGAAATATAGTAAAATAATACCATTGTTTAAATCTGGTAGTACATCAGACCCCACTAATTATAGACCCATTTCAGTACTACCCACCTTTAGTAAAATTTTTGAAAAATTAATTTTGGCACAATTGCAAAGTTTTTTCAATAAACATAAGTTATTGCACAAAAAACAGTTCGGTTTTACAAGGGGTCGTTCAACAACTGATGCCGGTGTTGAACTTTTAGGACACATTTATAATGCCTGGGAGGACAAATGCGACGCTTTGGGAATTTTTTGCGATTTATCTAAAGCTTTCGATTGCGTTCTTCATGAAACATTAATCAGGAAACTACACCACTACGGAATCCGTAACGCCTCTCTGGATCTTCTTACTTCTTATTTGAGTAATAGGATTCAGAGAGTTGATGTTAACGGGAAAAGATCTCCCGGATCCGTAGTAAAAATGGGGGTACCCCAGGGCTCAATACTTGGTCCATTTTTGTTTCTTATTTACATAAATGACTTGCCTTACCTCATAAAGGATAATCATGACGTGGTATTGTTTGCAGACGACACTTCTCTTTTATTTAAACTCAAACGTCAGCAGCCAGTTATGGATAATGTTAATAACGCCCTGGCAAAAGTTGTTAATTGGTTTAATGTTAATAATCTACTCTTAAATGAAAAAAAAACTAAATGTATTAAGTTTACGATACCCCATGTAAGACAAGTGGAAACTACTGTACTAATTAAGGATGAAGAGCTGAAACCGGAAGATAGCACAGTGTTCTTAGGCATAACTTTGGATGCCAAGCTTCAGTGGGGCCCGCATATAAACAAATTGTCGAAAAAACTTAGCTCTGCAGCATACGCCGTTAGAAGAATTCGTGACTTAACTGATTTAGAGACAGCTCGTTTAGTTTACTTTAGTTATTTCCATAGCGTGATGTCGTACGGTATTCTCTTGTGGGGCAATGCCGCCGATATTCAAACAATATTTGTTTTACAAAAAAGGGCAATTCGTTCAATTTATAAACTAAGTCCCAGATACTCCCTCAGAGAAAAATTTAAGGAGATTAATATTCTTACTGTGCCCTCTCAGTTTATTTATGAAAACCTTTTGTACGCACACAAAAATATTAATTTGTTTAAAAAATACAGTGATATCCACAATATAAATACGAGGAACAAACACAAATTTGTTGTTCCTGCAACGAGGCTCAAAAAAATAGGGGGTACGTTCAGATGCCAATGTATACGTTTTTACAATAAACTTCCGAGCCATATTCAAGCACTAAGCCTGAATAAATTCAAATCGTTTATAAAACAGAAGCTATGCCTGAAAGCTTTCTATCATGTCAATCACTATCTCGAAGACAAAAAGGCTTGGGATTAAGCTGCTCCAATGAAATTTGCTCTGTGAATGTGGAAATTTCGGACTTCGCTGGTTTATTGTTGATTCCTTTATTTTATACACTGTGACATTGAATGATTTGACATGAATACTTATTTCAGTATTTTATTATTTTTTACGATCTTTTATTTTTTTATTTTATTTTATGTGTGTGAATTTGACATGATTATTTACTTGTGACTGACATTTAATGAATTGACATGAATACTTAGTTCAGTATTTTATTATTTTTTACTTTTTTGTTTGTTTTATGTGTGTATTTGACATATCGTATTTTTATTGACATTCGTTTTTGTAAATTATTATTTATTTTATTTAATAATTGTGAATGTGAGGACCATGTGGGTCGCATTTTGTTTTTTTTTTTTTTTTTCCCACGACTGTCTGGCAGTTTGAGTACTATAAGCGACCTACCCAAATGTCCTTTCTTTGGTATTGTTCGTCGTTTCGTTGAGCTCCTTGAGTTATAAGTCGAGCTACACGATAACTGACAAATGCTTGCACTGACTGGACAGGTCCACTCAAATCTGTGTGGTTCTTTCTTCAAAAGACCATCTCAGACACTAATCTGCATAGTCCTCATGTGAATTAAGCAAGATTGTCTGGACTTCAAAAGAGACTATGACCTCTGAGTTTGTTTCGGCTGTTTCTTCTCAGAGTAGTCAGGTACGAAACACCGGCCCCATCTAGTTTAAAAAAAAATGACGTGTAAAAGTGTTTGAGAAAACCTACTTGCTGAATAAATATCATTTATCATTATCATTTATCATTTATCATTTATCACACGGTAATACCAACAACCAAACATTACCAATTCTAATGTGTCCGCATCCGTTACCCGCGGTTACCTCTCCCTTGCACCCAAAACAGAAGTGACTGCGCGGGCTGTGCCCAATTACACCGAATCGCGTTGTTCCCTACCATAATTTGTCCGAAGATCACAGTAATTTAGCATTTTGTAATATTCCATTATAAGTAGCATCCGGATGACGTATAAATTGTAGACGTCCAAATTGATGACGAACAAAAACTCGCACTTTCGGAGTCTTGGCTCTTGGTATTCGGTTAATTTAGATGCATGGGAATCGATTTTGTAGTGAATACGGTGAGGGGTAATTAAGTCGTGTGAATTGCATGCGGTTGCATACCAATTACTGTTTGTATAAAGTATTGGGTAGGAGATTGTTTTGACGGATTACCTCCAAAAACTGCAAGGATAATCAAATTCGTTTTCTGTTTGTGCAATTAAAAATTTCGGACATGATAGATTAAAAGTTGATAATATTGTTTTTTACTGTATCTCTCTTTGTTTGTCTTTGTGCGTAGTTTTCAGTGTTGCCATTAAAAACGTGGGCGCAATGATTACAACTTCCAAACAGTTTTACTCCAACTATTCCGAAACACAACCCTACAAAGGGCATGAATGATTAAAGTGCGCACATGTATGAACATGTACATACATAAGTATACATACGTACGTAGTTTGTAATAAGTTAATATAGTAACCATCTATCTATTTAATCAACTAAGTACAAAACAATAGTGAACATTGATTATTCTTTATAAATTTTTAGCAGTTTTTAGTCAGGTCCAGTAATTTTATTTCAAGAGTCCTACCCACTTTATGAAAAAAGTAAAAGACATAAATAAGTGTAATTTCAACTTAATTTAAATCATCTTATTGAAATATTTTTGTAAGACACATAAGCCTACCTCAGTTACCAGTTTATTTATCACATATTCCAGTCTATTCTCATTTTCTCCTTTCATTTCTAGCTTTTCTAATTTTGTACATCCAATTAGTTCTCACCATTCTTTGTACTTCTACTTTCAGTTCTATTCCCTGAAACCATGCCTGTGATGACCCGTAAGGCTACTACCCAGGAGTTGCAAGCTAAGTTGAGAACGGCCCTTGATGAACTTAAGGAATCAAACAGCAAATGTCAGCAGCTGTTATTGGATAGAGAGGAACATGAGGTTGAAATCGAGAAAGTCGTTCACAAAAACACTAGCTTGAAACGGGAACTCGTTGACCTGCACCAACAGTACATGGAGGTTGTCGATGAACGGGACAAACTGCGGGTGGTCACAGATGGTTTCAACGACTGCAGTAATTATTATGAAACGGCTTTATGTAAGGTTAGGGACTTAGAAGATGAACTGCTTCATGCCAATAAACAAATAATTGAGTTTCAGAAACAAAGAGAATGTACTCAGATTAGGGAAACAGATCATCTATATAATCAATTATTAAATTCCAATTGCAACCCACATTCTTTAACAACAATAGATCTTACTGAAGATTCTATTCTGAAATATAATTGTAGCAGTTATAAAGTTAGCCAAAATAAAATAAAAAAATATGCTAAACTTAATAGAATAATAAAGAAATGCAGTAAATTTAAAAAACAACAAAAACATAGTTCTAACATCAATAAAATAAGAAAAGAACGTGTTTTTCTCATTAAAAAGTTAAACAACTATCAAATTAAATTAGAGGATAGTAAACATTTTTATGAAATAGATACTCAAAACTTACAGTCTGAGATTCAAACATTAGAGCATCAACTTCAATCATGTTATTCCATGTATGTGAAATCGCAAAAACAAATAAAGGAACATATCCTAGCTACAAACGAATTAGTCAATAAGGATAATAGTAATGCAGACAGTGAAGACATGATGACCTTCAATAACACCCAATGTACATCACAAAGGGAATCCAGCCCGGACACTTTCATGCCTGAGGTAACAGAGGACTCGACCCGGTTGGGCAGTGTTCCGGGTTGTATCCCCATTCTAGATTCACCACACATTGACCAAGGTTCATCAGTGGTAGGACAAACAGAATGTAGTTCTCCCCCTTGTTGTAGTACACATTGTGGTTGCTTTATTATGTTTTCTGATAGTTTAGGGAAAGGCTTGGGAAAATTAGTTAGTAATAATCTGAGTCATTCTACTCAAAATTATTGTACACCTCAGGCTTCATACAACCAGATAATGGCATCCATAACTCGGAAGGAATTCGATCCTAATGATATTGTAACTATATTTGTTGGTAATAGTTTGAACGTAAAAATTGATGAAATCACTGACAATGTCACTCAACTGTTGAAACTAAATTGTAAGAAAATCATTCTGTGTGCCTTTCCATATTTTGAAAAGTTGTCAAGCAGGCAAAATCATTATATTCATAGTCTTAACAATCACATGTGTTTACTAGTAAGTCACTATTGTGACAAGTTGACGTTTTTCGACACTAACAGTTTCGTCCAGAAACTGAAGTCAACGAGGAATAATGCGTACCTGCCTATTAGTTTTAGACGTCAAATAGCTCGGCTATTAGCTTTTAATTTAAACTCAGACATATGTGGTATGTCGCAGTCTTTTGTAAATAGTTCCACGGAAATTAGTAATTATACTAATTGTAATTATACACATTTTAGCTTAGATTTAAACTAGTCAGTAAGACAATGGAAGGTACGAATGATAATTTAGGCAAACTTGTCAACTCTAAGGTATCTTCTAGCTCTCAGTTAATTAATTGTCAAAAAGGGGTTAAGCAGAATTCCTTTACATTATTTCATCAGAATATTCAGGGTTTTTCTTCCAAACAATTAGAAATCGAACTATTTTTAGAAAAAACCAAATTTGATATTATCTGTCTATCTGAACATTGGATGAAGGATTACGAAATGCAATTTAATTACGAGAATTATAGTGTGGGCAGCTGCTTTAACCGGAAGTCTAAGATGCGTGGGGGTTCATTAATCTTAGTTAAAAATTGTGTTAAATTTAAGCCTCGTAATGATATTGTCGATCTTTCGGTTGAACATAGCATAGAATTGTCTTGTGTTGAGCTAGATAAGTATGTCATAGTGTGCGTTTACAGACCCCCTAATTACCTGAATTACTCTATCTTTGAGTCAGTAATGGAAGATACTTTGGCAAAACTTGTAACTGGTAGTAAACTAATAATTATCTGTGGTGACTTTAATATCAATATTTTAGAGAATAATGTAAACAGCAGTAGATTTTTAAATCTCTTTAAATCATTTAATTTGTCTAATGTTTTTTCAGAACCAACCCGAATTACTACAAATACTGCTACATGTATTGATAATGTTTTTTGTGGCTGCGACTACTTGGATAAATCCATCGTAAATTACCTTCCTTCAGATCACAGCGGACAGACTGTTGCTTTCGCGTATAATAAACATTTACAAAGAATCCAGATTCAAACTAGACAAATAACACCCAGCAATTTAGAAAAGTTTAATAATAATTTAATTAGCAAGTTAAATATACCAGGCCATATTGGAAACAACGTAAATGAATTGTATGAAGAATTCTTTTCGGTAGTGCACACCGAGTTCAATAATACTTTAAAACAGAAAACTAAGACTATTGGCCCAAAGTTTATTTTCAGTGACTGGGCAACACAGGGTATTAGGAAAAGTAGGGAACGATTGTTTGAGCTGTACGGCCTTAAGCCTTATATCAACACAGAAACTTTTAGTAAATATGTGGCTACTTACTCGAAAATTTTTAAAAACTCTTGCAAGATAGCCAAGTCTCTTTTCATTAGCAATAAAATAAAATCAGCCGATAACAAAATCAAGACGGTTTGGAAAATTATCAACAGTGAGACTAATAGATCTAAAAAACCAAGTAATGACATAACACTAGAGACCTCACATGGTCTCGTGAGCTCTAATAATGAAATCGCTCAAGAATTTGTAAATTTCTTTACCAGTATCCCACTTAAAACTACTGAAACCTTAAATTCCTCTCCCTTGCTCTCTATGGATTTATTGAAGGCGAACGTTTCAGCCTGTTCAAATGAATTTAAATTTCATCATGTAAACCCCATGACAATAATAAAAGCTTTTAAGCAAATCAAGATCAAATTAACCGAAGATCTATGGGGTATGTCTATCAAAGCTTGTACCTCAATTGTTGAGACTGTAGCGCCGTATTTAGCCTCAATATTTAATTTGTGCGTGGATCAAGGGGTCTTCCCGGATCTAATGAAATTCAATAAGGTAATACCACTTTTTAAATCCGGGGACACTAAAGACACCAACAATTATAGGCCCGTATCCGTGTTGCCGGTTTTTAGCAAGGTGTTTGAAAAGATAATGCTCAATCAGATGCTTAACCATTTTAACACCAATAAAATCTTACACGAACATCAGTATGGTTTCACCAAAGGACGTTGTACGACTGACGCCGGTGTCACTTTATTAAAACACATTTTTACTGCGTGGGAAGAGGCACAAGATGCCATAGGAATCTTCTGTGACCTCTCGAAGGCATTTGATTGCGTAAATCACGAAACCCTGATTTTGAAGCTTGAGCATTACGGTTTAGGTAAACTTGCGCTTAGTTTAGTAAATTCATATCTTAATGATAGACAGCAGCATGTACAAGTAAAGGGTGTAAATTCGATGGGTTTAAAAGTAAAAATGGGTGTACCACAAGGTTCGATATTGGGTCCCTTCCTCTTTTTTTTTTTTTAGTATACATTAATACCTGTGTATGTCAGAGGGCACGTCATAATCCACCCAAGCACAAAGATTAACATTTAAACAAGTTTTATGTAAATCATACTGGATAAAACCAGTTTCATTTTTGTGATCGCTCGCCTGGAAATGGTTGCTTTCTTTGAAATTGCATCATTCTTTAGATTAGTTTCTACTGAAGGTTTCTTAATTTCGTGTAATATTTGGGTAAACGAGTAGTTCTCTATGTAAATTAAATCCAAAAATTGAAATGGCTAGACTGATATGGTTAGAATGAAATATTCATCACTTTTTCTTGAATTAGAAGCTATTTTAAAATACTGGCTCAATGCAAAACACAACAACAACTATGACTCATTCGAAAGAGGCGTCAATTCACTGGCCGGAAAACGTGATTCGAATTGATTTACAAATCAGCCAATCACAGCGCATTAAAATGACATTTACAATATCAACCAATGAGATGAAGAGGCAAAACCGCGGCAATCCTAAGAAGCTTAGCATTCGAATACCTACATTAACTTTGAATACCATTAAGCGACCTTGAAACGTCCACAAAGTGCTTTGTCGGCTAATAAATTGGTGGCTAGCCTCGGTCCGGGTGACGTATAGATATTCATTGAAGGGTTAAGCCCAACTAGTAAAATACTATAGTTTGTGTGGCACAAGCTTTTCAAGGTTACCTACAACATAATATCTGTGGCCTGGTGCTAATAGGGCCAATGTCAATAATGATTATTTTCAGTAATGAGCATTATAACAATGAATCAGCATTAATAGTTATTACTTAGGTGTTATATTGTAGTATAGCAAAAATATTTTACTTTTATTTGATTTATGTTTTTAAGTAGATTTATGAATTAAATTCTAATTTAAGAAAAAAATGTTATTTTGGAAAATATTAACAACTTAAGCCCCTTTAGCACTGATGATAATTATTATGTTAGTTTCCAATAAAATAATGTCTTTGATTAAAAAGGCCAATGTTGTTTTTCTAAGAAATTTTATTATGTAGAGATTACAACAATATTTTTAATTTTCTTCATCAGAACATGACACAATATCCTCCATTTCGGGGCCAGTCTCCAAAGACTCATAAAATGGACGGCTAGATGGTTGGAGGTACTCCAGAAATGATTGTAGGTCTCTGACTTTTGGTGCAGGGAGTTTAATAGGTCTCTGATTTAGGGGCATGAGAGGTGCTACTGGTGCAGTATCTTCTGATTGTGAACGCATATTTCGGTTTCTTTTTAAACTTAGCAGTTTGAAAACTTCTTCACTATCAAATGAGTATTTGTAGTATAATACCCCTGGATCTACTTTTCTACACTGTATCCATTTTATTTTATTCCAATTGACCTTTTCTTTCACTGAATTTATCTTTCGGTGTATGTATTGTGTAGTGAGCAGTTTTTGGAAGTTGTAGAACTGTGACTGTTGCATTTCTACAACATTTATTTTTGGGTTCCTATGGACTGTTCTGATTAGGTTTGCCCAGTCTTTTGGTAATTCTATTTTCATTGCAGTTTTTTTTTTAGCTTTTTCTATAGAAGCATGTATAGTGTCTGCTTCCATATGTGTGTGGCCTGGTTCTAAAAATTTAAGGTTTATAATGCTTGGCGAGTTGATAGAATTTTCTATAAAATACATGATCATAATGGCAACATAAATATTTCGATTCTGTCCTGGGCAGCTGTCACTATACATGTTAATTTCGTCTAGGTTATTATGTAGGGTGTTCAGATGGTGATATAAACAAGAAGCGATTTCTTGTCCTCCTCTACCAGCAATTGTTTCATCCCACAATAAACAATATGCATCAGCTGATGATTGTGATACTCTATAAATTGTTAAGTTCAGGGTCCATAATTGTCGCTTGTAAAAACTGAACCCTGCTGTTAAATAAGGTGTTGGAAGACACTTCTGTAAGTCAAAAGACAGTGTTATAACTTTGTCATTTACTTTAGCTTTTTCATTGTCTCTTCTTTTCTCAGCATATGAAGACTCATACAGCTTTTCATGTTCATATCTTTCTGCCTCAATTTCTTGTTTCTTTTCTAAGTTAGGCTCCACTTCCAACTGCAATTTAAATTTGTCACATTTTCCACAAGTGTCATTTTTCGGTTTTTTAAATGACAAATTAAACTCTTCCACAAAAACTTTCCTGTAGTAGCTCTCTTTAACGGGGGTTTGTCCATTTTCATTACAATGTGTGACATACAAGCGATACATCAATGCAATGGAAAGATCACCATTTAAATATTTTTTTTGGGTATGAGACCTAGAATAGTGGCTTTCATAAGCTGGAAACATTTTAATATGCTCTTTTACTTCCATCTTACTGGCCTCGCTAATTCTTTTCTGTTTTTGGTGCCTTCCTCGCTGATCTTCAGAAAGTATTCCTACCTCTGAGTTCCTTTTTTTCTCAACAATTACTCTTACTTTTTTCAATGATAATGATAATGTATTAAGGAACATAGTTTGACATACTTCAGTTCTAGTTTCACTTTGATTAGTGAAAAAGTATTTTCGGGTCCATTGGCGTCTACTCAACCCATTGACAACCTTAGTCGACTTTTTTGGAAATTCTTCAATCAAGCTTGCTATATACTGTGATTGACTTTCTGCAGTTAAATCATACAACTCGTCAAATATCTTTTGTCTCAGGTATTCAGGAAACTTATCAGCACATTTTTTCTTGCAATTGCAGGATGGCCCAAGTTGTTTAGCCGGTTTCAGGGTGCCTTTGCATGATGTATAGCTTCTGCCATGAGTCCTATTCTCCTTTCTAACATTTCTTGTCCATAATTTAGGATTCCTTTTTCTTTTTCTACTCAATTGATTTGGACTCTCAGGAACAGCAACAGCAGAGACAATATTTGAGACATTATTCAAATGTGAAGACAAACTTTCAGTACTGGCAGCTGGGGGTTCTTCATTATCTGATGAAGAACTGCTAGACTCATAAGAATCAGGTATATATTCATCCGAACTGTCACAAGATAACTCTAAGTCACTTAGTAATATGCTTCGGTTCTGTAATTTTTGTAGAACACCTGTAAATTAAAAAGAAGTTATAAAAATCAATTATTACATTGTACATCATTCGAACATCCTTCCTGTTCCGTAGATGGCTGAACAGGGGAAGTGTGATCGGTGTCCAGAATAAATTAGGCATACCTACAATCATTAGCATAAAAAAATACAAAAATGAAACTTGACCAATCCCTATAATAAAAAAAATACAATTTATAGAAACTTACCATCATTCAGCTCACTAGAATGTGGCATTATTGATTGCTCTTCCATATTACATCCTTGCTCAGACCGACAACCTACAATTTAAAATACACATTAATTAGGTACACTCATTTAAGCAACTTTAAACTAAAACCTATAACAAAAATAAACACCTGATCCCTAAGTCAGATAAGGTGAATTTATAATAGCTATTTTCTAATCATGAAGACTGATAAGTATTTTACAAACCTTCGATACTTGAACTTGCTACTGGATCCACTTGTGGCCGATGTATTTCAAGACTATCACCATAACTCTGCTGATATTTTGCTGATGATGCTGTGTGTAATGGCGTGAACGATTCATCTTCGGCATGATGTTCTTGCACAGATTGAGCTACAATTTACAATATAACTTGTAATTCAACATATTTTTACGTAAAAAAGTAAGGCAGGACACAAAACTCAAATCTTACCGTTATCAACAGATTCTTCTTCGTCAGTAGCTTCAACACGAGTAAGTAATTGCAACATTTTCGCACTTCGGTTATCTTTAAACAATCTTTTCGGTTGATTCATGGTAAGAAGTATTTACTATCAAATAAACAACAAAAGAAAAGATTTTTAAACACTAAACGTCAAATTAACGCGGCTAGTTTGACAAATAAACATTGGCTGTGACTGCCGTTTGACACGCTGAACCACAGAATAAACAGCCAAAACGCCGTTTCGTTTCACGTAAGAAAGACCAATGTAATCTGATGCCTATTTAACAGAGATGACATTTTAATTTTTTATTCATCACTTGGTTGCAAATATGACCAAAGTTAGCTTTGGTCTTTTTAACATTTGGATATCACAGTAAAAATATTACTGACTTAGTGCAAAATGGACCAATGTATACAATGGTCTATTTTGCTTTAGTTTATTTAGAGCAGCAAACTAAAATTATATCACAAAAAGGGCTAATGTTAACTTTGATCGTTTTAGTTCTTACTCTAATAACAGGAAAGTGAAAAATAATAATTTCTTATCGGCTTAAGTATACTGCAGCCCTTTTAACATTTATTTTTGTTTACTTAACTGTATGAAAGCGCACACTACATTGGCCTTTTTTACATAGTAACTTTTGAAAGATTGTTAATACACTAACGCCCTTTTAGCACAAAAAAATATCATACTTTTACAATAAACTGGCATTACGATCTCGTTTCATACAAAAACGTACTTTGGCCCTTTTAGCACCAGGCCACAGATATGTATCAATCAATTGATGGTAATATTGTCATAGAAGAAAGCAAGAAAAAGCTATTTTCAGCTGTTTGAACACGAAGATTTTCTGTTCAATTCAAGTTTATTATGAACTAATGACCCACCCCGGCTTTGCACGGGTAGTAGAGCATATTATGCTTGCATTGTCTGTTTAGCGATTTCGATGAAAGCTGGTGGTTGACTTTTTCCGACATTTCCAACAATTATCGTCATATTTCAACCAATTTACACAAAATCTTAACATAATGTAATACTTAAACCTTCCTCATGAGTGGTTCCATGAATTTGTGAAAACCGCATAATAATCCATTCAGTAGTTTTTGAGCTTATCGCGAACTGACAGACAGACGCGGCAGAAGACTTCATTTTATAATATGTAGTCATTTATGTAAAGAAGACATCGAACAGCCTTAGAAATAAAACACATTATTCCAACCTAATTAGAGAATGTAATAAACATTTCACATAGCCCGAAACCTGATCAAAAGCCGCGGTCATCGCTAGTTATAAACAAATTACTTTCTTCGGAATGCTCTAATGAAATAGCCTAGTCTTATAGCGCCCCATAAGTTTTACGGTACCAATATTAAAGGTATTTCAACCAATTAGCGAGCTATGCAGTCACCACCCCCTCGATATAGCTCCGCCTTATTCTTTGTTCAGATCGAGAACTAAATAATGGAGTACAATTACTATTGTTTTTACCCTTTAGTTATTTAAAGCCCTTGATAAAAAAATCATGGCTGCATACACTATTGTCGTGGCTGACTGAAATACATACAACAGTGGGTAGGTAGATATTAGGCCGCCATTGTATGCTATGTGCTTTCACATAATGTGGGTATAGCTTTTTTTTGATAAATATTTTGGAATTCAGAACTCCGTTTGACAAAAGTATAGTCGCCTGCGCATCAAGTTACCACCAACTCCCATTTTCTCATTGGATTTTCAACTTACCATCAACATTTTATGATTTAAAAGGATTGGAGAAACTTAGCGTGCTGTACGACTGTACCTAAAAAAAAGCATCTAAGGTCCATGTTCACCAAAAAGATAACGGTTTATCTAAAAACAGTTGTTTAAAATTGTTTTTTAAACAACTGTTTTTAGATAATCAGACCGTTATTTGTTTGGTGAACATGTACCTTAGTGTGTTATGATTTGTTTGGTTTATTTCTACAACATATCAAAGCTATCAAACCTAGAACATCACGAGCAACTAGACAACAGTTCAAGACGAAAAAAAATCATAATAAACCCCAAACATAAAAGAGTTCAACTTCCATTTCCATCAATCTACAAACATACGCGTGAAAACATCATCCTTTTACCGCCGTGTAAAAACCTCACGGCACATGGAATAGAAAACGCCATTTGCAGCGCATCCGTAATCTACTATCGAACGCTATCGTATCCGTCGACTGACTGATTCGATTCCGCCGCGTTCTTCTTCGTGTGAAAATAACACGTCACTCAAATACAAACGATAATAAATTCAATTTTCTCTTACCCTAGCCGTCGTCGAAACGACGAGCGGTCAGGATTAAACCGTGTCCCACTCGCCTTTTGTTCGCCACATTTTCTCCGTACGTTTATATATTTTTTCGGACCGTTTGTGCCTTTTCCGTATGTTGTTAAGGCGGACGCAAGATCGGCTGTTTTCGGATAAAAAACTTATTGCTAATGAAAGAATAATGAAATGTCTTTGTATGTAGAATCAACGTGGCCTTTGATTGTTTCGCTTATTATGGGTTCTTCGAAGCTCATTATTACTGTTATTACATTTTCAATTTGCGTTCGGATACTTTTTTTTTTCATAAATTATTTTCTAATCTGTTGACATTCTAATGGAGCGTTTATTTATTTAACAACTGATCAATTTCCTCAGTATTACGCTAACGCTACCACAGTTGCAGAGCTAAAGTATTCACAATAAGAGGCAAACGCGTCGTTTCTCAGAATTCATGATCGTGTTACCTCGCACTGCCGCCAATTAAACCGCGTTCTACCCTCGTTTTGTTTTTATTGCACACACGATACGCGGATTGAGTCGGCACTAACTTACGCCGTCTGATAGGTATTTTAAAAGAATTCCTTTACTGTAAGATTAACATTTAAAGCTACTTTAGAGCTGTGGGATGATATCAGTATTAACAATAAAATCCCGAACTGGGTTTTGGTATTCGAAGGCTTAATTATAAAAGTCCATTTGGGCGTTTTTAATACTTACTGTACCTAAATGACCAAAAGAGGTCAACGATCTACTTAATTAATGACCAAATTCTGTGTTTTAATTCGGTTAGTGGCTTACTGAAGTAAGGATTAAGAAAAATATTCAAGGTACAGAAAATGTTTGTACAATTTCTGTATGAAATACCTATTTGATTCAAACGGAGAACCTCCGGAGATTACAAAGCACGTTTTAAATCTTTTACGAAACATTCAATTCCCGAACCCACGTCTATGAAGATTTAATTTCAAAAATCGAATAATCCGAACCGACTTCGTGTACGTTCGGTACCCACACGAATATCGGGTTCCATAATGGCGTTCCGCGGAGAAAATGTTTTATTGGCCTTGTCGCCTCTCCAGCCAGCAATAAAGGGCAAGACTATCGCCGGTGTATAAAACGCACCTTTATTATTTCTTTGTTTTGCATTGGATTGTTCGACTTCGCATTTGCCGTATCGACAATCGGATTATGAACGCAACCACAGTCTCAATGTCTAGCCGCCATTTGCAAAACTGTCTATTTGAGGTTTAACAGTAAATTAACAGTAAACCCTTCCTTTTTAATTTATCTGATTACTCTTGTGGTAGACTTCAAGTTGATTGGTTGTTTTTTGTGTATTTATTTCTGGCCAGTGCCAAAAACTCCAAGTGATAATTTACTCAATTATGTGTGCAACTTTCAACAACCCATAATCTAAAGTTACATACAATAAATCGATGAACCGCTTTTGACAAAAGGTAACGGTACCCGATATGCTTCCAATAATAAAATTAAGGTTGCAAAAACTGCGTGCTCCATTCAGTGAATCGGCAATTTGCATGCGTAACATCAAGCCGTAACTACCTGGCTCGGGCCCGAATTATCCCGAATAAGGTGCAATAAAAATTTTATATTTTGTTATTTAGGTAAAGTTCACAGTCACGATATTCTCTTACCAGATTATGAATTTAAACTGCCTCTTCGTAAGGCTAATGTACCTATTGTGAACTTTTTCCTGTTACGACTGTGAAAATTCCACTCTCTGTTTTTCTAGTTTTCTTCTTCAAGAAATAATAAAATGATCGACTTAGTGCAACCTGAAGTTGCATTTTAAGAATTAAGAATGTAGTTTTTTTTTTAGTTTTAAGATTCGACTGATTTCGATTCACAGGAAACCGGATTTTTAATGAGTGGCTTTCTTGGTAAATAACTATTAAATAAACTAGTAGTAGCCTATAAAACATATGATGAAAAAATTCTATTTAATTAAAAATATTCTTTATTACGCATAACTTTTCTAATATAAACAAACTTTATATCCGAGTAACACATACATATCTCAAAAACAAATGGACAAACCATGATTTTAATAATTTTAAGTGGCCATAGGACACGGTAATAGAATTTTAACAACTCCCGACTTTTAGTCGCAAGAAGCGGCGTCGTTTCAAGTCTAATCGCAAGTAGCGGTCGCTGCCCATTGGAGCTTGGGAGCGCTCGACCGTTCGTGGTCAACTTGATACGTTGACAATTCAATACCTTGCATTAAAGATAAGGCTTATTACAAACTATCACATGACGTCTGAGAGACAGTGCACATAAAAATCTTTGTGGAGGTCCGAAACGGTGGGAAATAAGTTAGACAAAAAACGCTAAGTCAACAAACCTATGTTTTGAGAGAACAGGAAATTGCTTTGAGATGTGTTTCTGTAATTCAAGGCTATCAATGACATTTTAATGCATATTTCACGTATTTATTGTTTTTTTTTAATGATGCAACAACAAACGTCATTACAAAAACTAAAAACCCAACTCAAAAGCAAAAAAATAAGCACATTTGGCACTAGATTTTGTAGTTTTTAAAATTTTTTGTTAAGAGCCTGGTAAACACATAACTCTCCTCAGTCAAGTAAACATTACAATTATTTCCGCATTATTATAGATTCTATGCAAAAGTTTCAAGCTTTCAGGTAAAACGTTTTTCGGCTTACTATGATGATATATCTATTTAAGGGTAACCGGTTAGAAGGTCACACATTTGTTATGTAACATGCAATGTAACTCCGTTGCCTTATGTACATACGTTACCAACAATGTTTGCCGAGCAAACACACCCGGCATTCACATTTTAATTCAATGAAATTGAAAAGCTTATTCTGTTATTTTTAAAGCATTTTAAGCAATCTATGTTGGTTAAAGTTTCTGGTAATGATATTTGCGTTTGTTGAGAGATAAAAAAATTAAGTCCTACCCAGTGCGAGTCGAAGAAGCATTCAGGCGTTCTGGATCAAACGTCATTTAACATTTATCAGTAATTATTTATCATTTAAGTATTATTTATCATTTATCATTTATCATTTATCATTTATCATTTATCATTTATCATTTATCATTTATCATTTATCATTTATCATGTATCATGTATCATGTATCATGTATCATTTATCATTTATCATTTATCATTTATAATTTATCATTTATCATTTATCATTTATCGTTTATCGTTTATCGTTTATCGTTTATCGTTTATCATTTATCATTTACCATTTATCATTTACAATTTAATGTTTGACTCTACCTATTTATGTTTTTCTGAGTTTTTATTAATATTGTTGTTATTGCGGTCATAGTATACACTGCAACCTATACCTTCCGACCATAGCGCTGGTCAGAAGGATAGACAACGGAGCCTTGGTAATGGGGTGTCATTGGCACCTTTAGATGTGCAACCTTTAAAAGGAGAAATCGTGTTAGTACACCTTATTTTGTTTCTTTTAAAGTTCAATTTACGTCAAAAACAGTGAATAATAATTGAGGCAAGAATTTAATCAACAATAACTACTAACAAAATGTTGATTACTGCAGTTCAGTCATTAAATTACTAACTAGAATGACTATCCAGCAAGATAATGGGAATGCACGTAATTGAACGAAATAACTGGGAGGCATGATGTCGTCTTCAGCAGTTTTAATTAAAAACTACGAACAGGAATTTTTATCTAGTTTTAAGAAGTAGCTCCATTAAGTAAGTAAGTTCTTACACAAGAGTACTAAAGGACTAAACTGTGTTATCTCTTATCAGTTACTGAAACTAAGACGCGTATTCTGAAACGGTTCTTTGAATTAGATCCAGTACAGTCGCAAGCAAATTCTAAAGTACTTAATTTTCGCGTGATACATTGATTGAATCTTTGAGATTGGACCCTGTTTTGATAAAGTATGGGCCTCTCATGGCCAAAACAGACAAGATTATAAATTTGACGCAATGAGAAATAAACATTTATTTAATTATTTCAGGTAAAAGCTCAAAAAAACACAAAATTAAAAATAAAAATAAAATGAAAAAATCTAACGTTATTTGCAATTTGAAGGTCTGTGTCATTGAATGGCTATTTCGTGAAAAAGTCACTCTATGGGATAAAGGAAGTCAGAGAGTTGATATGATGATTTAAATGATTATAATTCTGTAGATACATACGTGTTACATTCGCGAATCAAAATTTAGTTTAACAAACAGTCTGACTCTTTCTTGGAAATAGCCAAAACCTTAAGAAAAAAATAATTTCGCGGGCTAACCAGTGCTTTCTCCGTAAGGGTTGCTACGTGTTTGTGTAATAGTTTTGTACCGAAATGAACACCGACAGTTAAAAAAAAATCGATCACAATCATCATTCATCAGCCGAAAGACGTCCACTGCTGGGCATCGCCACAACAAATAGATTTCTACATAGACAGTGAATCTATGTAGAAATCTATTTGAATAAGATCTCGCTGAAGAATTTTGAACTCGTCAGAATGTACCCGGGGAGAGTTCCTTCGTCTATTCTACTCGATAAGATAATGCGTACCCGTGGTCTATGATTCTCGATTACCTGACTGAACCGACGGCATGCCATTGCACCTCACTAAAGGCGCTAGGGCTGTAAGATAACACGTAGAGGTGCGACTCAATGGCATGCGGCATAGCTTAACCGTCTAGTATAGTCCTTGTTTCCAATTGTTGTTATTTCCATTGAAACGAATATCAACCGTATTTCAATGTACATTAAGTTGATTTTAAAATCACTAGTAGTACTGAAATAGTTATTAAAGTATTTACTTGAACTCAAAATCAAAATCAAAATATTTTATTTCACATAGGCCTGGATGGACTTATAAAACGTCGAAAAAGTTGCACGGTTCGCGTTGGTCGATTCCATGGAGAAGAACCGGCAAGAAACTCCATAGTTACTCTTTTCAAATAATTTGGTATTACAATATTATTATGTTACATTACAGCATTAGTACTAAAGTATGGGGGGACAACGTAGGCCCGACAATAGGTCGTTGCTTGCTATACAAAAAATGTAAAACAAAAGGAATATTTAACAAAAGTTAAACAGCATCCGGGAATCTAAAAAGCCTACAATGTTCACTCATTCACAAATAATAGGTCAAAAAGCATCTATACAAAGATAAGTAAATTAAAAATAAAAATAAAGATTATAATTAAAGAACTAAATTAAACAAGTGACACAAATATTGTCATCAGTGCTGTAACTATTCTGAGCAAAATATGAGAAAAAAATTATTTGAAAACTAGTGGCGGAAACCGAACTTTATGTCGGGTCTGGTATTAAAGTAGTTTTTTTTCAAAATACGTATTTGTAACCATTTGGATGATTATAAATATGTATAACACGTATGTATTTATTGCAAACAAAAGCATCTATGATCAACTATCTGGTGTCCACGGCCCAAGCCTCTTTATTGTAATGTCCAACGCTTTTTATTTATTTATTTTCGAAAATTAAATGACAAAAGCTTGGTATGTTCCACCCTTTGTAAAGGTAAAAAACCTGTTACATATCACGCACTGGATCACGTCCGGACGTTGTGTGACTAGCTCTTGCCCAAGGCTTCTCTCGCGTTAAGCTGGAAATTATCCTACGGGTTTTTTTTTTAAATACATCATCATCATCATTTGAGCCGAATGACGTCCACTGCTGGACATAGGCCTCCCTCAAGTGTCGCCACATTGACCGGTCCCTTGCGACTCGCATCCAACGGATTCCCGCAACCTTCACCAGGTCATCCAGGTCCACCTAGTGGAAGGTCTTCCAACACATCGTCTTCCGGTTCGCGGTCGCCAATCCAGAACTTTTCAGCCCCATCGGTTATCCGTTCTGCGAGCAATGTGCCCCTGCCCACTGCCACTTAAGTTTGGCAATTCTTCGGGCTACTTTTAAATACATCAAGTATGATAAAGACACTCGGGAATAATGCAGGTTCTATTAGTGGAAGAGTTTTCGGAATCGGATAATTCCAAATCTCATGAGGAGCTTGTCTAAAAAATAACAGCCGTTCGCTTCGATCTTTAGGATCAGCTCGGCTGGACTGTGGATGGGTACCCATTACAAGCCGAGTTTCCTCCGTGCTTCGGAAAGCACGTTAAACAGTGTTGGTCCCGGCTATCATTTGTAGATACTTGACATTCGTTACAAGTAGTCAGTGGCCCGAAAGGTCTGACAACCAGTCTTATGTAATCGTATTGCCCAGTACTTACTGGGTTGTGGAGGTACTAGATATTTTATTTATTTTATTTTGTCGTGTTTACAGCTTACAGCTAAGAACTAACAATACAAACATAATAGGGCATTATAGTAAGGCAATCAACGAAAAGCCATTTAGAAAGAAAGAAAGAAAGAAAGAAAGAAAGAAAGAAAGAAAGAAAGAAAAAATGTTTATTTGACGTCAGTATTAAGCACACACAATAATAATAAAAAAGTAACAAAAAGGACAAAAATACATAGTATGTACTGAGTGCCTCACGGCTGCGCCAAAAAGGTCCATTTCAGCATTCATGCAAGACAGGTGATGCTGGTGGTAGTCCTCCACATTTAGATGGTAGTGATGTGGTGGTTTTTTTTCCAGATATAGGTAGGTAGGAGATAGGCAGTCGCTCCAAGTAAAATACTGGTATTCAGCTGCATCTGGTTAGTCTGGAAGCCGACTCCAACATAGTTGGTTAGGTTAGCTAGGGAGTTTGGTATGCTCGGCAGATGATGGTTTTATTCGTTCCGAAGATTACCTTTTACATTCAAACTTACAAATTTAACCTTTTTCATTTTACAGTATTTTTTTTAGATGTCGGTTCTGTGCCGGTTTTGGGTGTTAGGTATAAGTCTTCGGAGCGATGGGATTTAGTTAAAGCACTTAAGTGTTACCGAAAACAGTAGGTACCTAAATAAAATACATTAGACAAAAATGTTTTTGCCAATAAATGTTTACTTAGGTAAGTATTTTCAGGACTACCTAGACTTTCCTAACGCATGTCAAGGCAAATCAAGAGTGATTTTAGATTTTCTCTAAAAATGCTAAGAAAGAAACGTAAGACGTCAAGCCCTATAACTGTCTCCATATTTGTTATTTTTATTTCAATCGAGGGCATTTTTAACCGTCGACGCAAACAGAGGGGTGTTTAATATGTGTATTAGTCTGTGGCATCGTAGCTCCCAACGGATGCTCCGATTTTGATAATTATGTAATTTTGTGATTTAATTTTACTCTTTTTATAAATTAATTAAGTTGTTTATTTATAAAAACATCTGACTATTTATTTTTGTTTCAGGTAAGCTTCTCACAAAAGTCAAAAGTCTCACACTCAAACTCATTGAATACGGTAAGGCATTTGAGTTCAAGCTCAACTCATACGCTCTTTGATGCTTCGTTCTAATACGCGTGGAAGTATACAATGATGCGTGGTTCCTAGATATGGTACATTAAATAATTGCCGCGTCCATTTAGTAAAGTGAACTGGGAACTTAAGTGTGCTTGAAGCAAGAAGGAAAATGTAAATGCGTAATGGTGAAAATTCTAGTCGCTTGTTCGTTGTTTATATATAATGAAATGATGGGTACGGCGAATTTGTTACCAAAATAGCACTAGTGCTACAATATAACATTGCTTGTTTAGTAAGCGGTACTTAAATGAGTTTAGGACAAAATTCTTCGAGATCGAATTCCCGTAAGATGCTACTTGATATTTGGTTGAAATAATTTTCTACACAAATTTTAAACTTTCGATTAAGAACATCATGGACCTAAAACATTTCAAAACGTGTTAACATTCTATTTCCTCAAAAATCAACTACACCAAAAGCAAAAACGTCATCCGTAAACCGTAAAACGTTTCCAGTGTTTGTAAATCCACGGCCTTTGATTATACACCGGAGGGAATGTCCTTTGAAGTCCACCGCGAGGTCGGTGGTCCACATTTACAGTTTCTTTTTGTTCTCACATCCCTGCTTCCGTCCATTCGCATTGTCCATTAAAGGATCATAGGCCATTATGCTAAGCAGTTTGTCGAAGTCTATATTACTTTATTACACCTATTATTTTGTTTGCGACCGTATTTTTATTAGACGGTATAAAAACGGATGAAGTCGATTCTGGGGAGTGATGTTTGGCGTCAACATAGATTATGTTTGATTACGGTCGATGTTAGCATATCAAATATTATGATAACAAGTAAAAGGCAAGGCCCTGCTTTTGGTTACGTAAACAGAATTCATAGAACTCCGTGATATTTTCAGTATTGAATGAAGATAAAAAACGTAAACAAAACGGTAATACATTTATAGAAAGCTTTTTCAATCGTTTGTTTTGATCCGAAAATTGAATAAATTGTTTATCCTGTGACTAGACTCGCCATATGACGTATGCCTGAAACAGTAGCACATCAATTACAATTGCTAATCCAAACGCGGACTAAAACACGCAACAATGAAAAAACGTATACATTTTTAAATTTCAAATCCAATCCTTTCTGTTTTCTCTTTGCATTGCTACCCACGTACGGGTTTGCTCCTGTAAAATATTAATAATACAATTCCGGTTCTATTTTCGTAGTCACTCACTGCTTTAAGAGGATTTTGCGGCAGTGAGACGTTTACAAGAGCAGTAACAATGTTATTCTTCGCCTTGACAAGCTCAGGCGGGAAGCCGACCTATCAATCATCGAATAGTGCGGTGCGCTCGGGCGACGTGCCAACTGTCGATTCGTCGATCCGGATGCCGCTTTTTGTTTGTAATTATGATAGAAAGTGTTGCCGAAATTCAATTAATGGGAGTGCTCGTATTCATATTAATATTGGAACAGTAATTTAGCGCAACTTAACGAATTTCGACTTCTATAATGGTACTCGAATGGCGTAGTGGTAGTGAAGCTGCCTTACGTTCATAGGGTCCTGGGTTCGAATCCCGGTAGGAGCAAATGTTTGTCTGATGAGCATGGACATTTGTTTCCCAGTCATGTATGTTTAAATGTATAATAAGTATGTATTTACAAACAAAAAAGTATATATGTACTATATCAACTATCTGGTGTCCACGACATAAGCCTTGCTTAGTGTGGCACTAGATGGCGCTGTGTGTTAATGTCCAGCGATATTTATTTATTTATTTAATACTTAACATAACAAAAAAAGCTTTAAAACATCAAAAAACACTGACATTATTTTACTCGTTTAGATGAGGAAACATTCCAATGTTATTAAGAATGGGTGATGCGCCGCCAACCATCGAGAAGGGATGTCACCCACAGACATCACTACATCTAAGCCCCTTTCCAGGGGGATTTAATCGGGATAATACATGTGTCGCATCTTATTACCAAACTGAGATTGTGGCAGGAGCAAACAAGCTGTAGGCCCTCTCTATTCCGAGTCAACATGATATCACTTACGGAACCTCTCCTCACAAAGTATATTTGTATTGATGAATTCTTTTTCATCTTTTACTGTATCCACTTACTAAGACCGGATTACAATGTTAACTTTACATTGATACGTATTTTATATCGACTAACGTTATTGAAATTACTACAATAATATTCAATTTCACCGAAAGAAATGAAATTTCGACGAACGTCACTAAAGTTCGATATAAAAATGTTATTGTTAGTTCCAAAATGTCAGTTCACGTTTGACACTTAATTCAAATCAAAGTATCAAGTTGTCAACAACTGTCGAATGGCTCCCCAATAAATTATCTTCAAAGTAATCGTAAACGTGTACAATCCTATCGTCGTTGAGTAAAATAAAAACATGCTTGATTTTACTGCTCTCTAGTGACAAATGTAATAAATTCTGTACTGGGAACTCGTAAAAAGTGTATCGTATATAGACGTCAGCGCCGTCGACGTAATGTGACGTTGAATTAGTTCCTCTTAACTTTCTAATAAACAAACTGAAATGACATAATAGCGATGAGACGATACTGCACGTGATTAGTATTAAAGTGGTACTGTGAGACTGAACTATAAAATATTTGATGTATTTCATTTAATAAAATGTTTATATCTCTTAAAGCTTTTACTATCCACTGTTGATGGGTAAATTTGGTCAACTTCTTGATATGAAGAGAAATGAGTTTAAATGTAATTATTGAGATGTGTAATCAACTGTATTCTAGATGGCCAATAATGAGGATACTATGTCATCATAATAGACTATTACTACATATATACTTTTTAGTATATATGTAGTAATAGTGTAGTACATCAACTATCTAGTGTCTACGACCCAAGCTTTGCTTAGTGTGGCACTTATTATTTATTTATTTATTTATTCGTAGATTTGGAGTTACTCTTTAGTCATAATTGAGTAACGTATTAAACGTTTGACAAAGCAAACAACAGAGTCAGTAAACAATATAAATATCTTCACATATAATTATGATTTCTGAGAATTTTCCTTTTTATGTCTGTAGTTCCCAGAATTTTCTTCTCTCCCAAATTAATTCTACTGCACTAACGAAAGGCGTTATAAATAATAGTCATTATTATGCCTTCGTAAAGGCCGGTGCTCAGTAGAAATCTGTCATAATTTATAAATTTTATCATATTACTCAATTAATATTGAGTTATTTATAACCCCGTTGTGTTAATATTATTTAATGGCTAACGAAGGTAATGGATGGCAGAAAAGGACACTTTATCTACGAAGTGATTGGTTTAATCACCAACCTGTGATGGCTTGATATTTGATACTAATTACAGTTTATTGTACCTTAAAATATTATAGAAACCTTCTATTTTCTTTGAACTAAACTAAATACGCAATAATTCGTGGAGTGGTTTATAAAGTAGGTTTTATTTGTTCTATAACATTTTACAGTCATAATTTCTTCAGTTTTAGAGGAGATAAAACTCGTTTTAGTGTTAATAAAAATGTTTACCTTGCGGGATCTCTCTAACCGTGGGTGTCACATGAGGCAATCAAGGGATTATTACATGCATCATAGGCTCATGATATAACTATAAACTGTAAGCAACTGTATACCTTTACGTCATTATCTACATTATCTCCCTTTCTCAAATTATGACTTGGTTTTCAGTCTCAGCATCCATTGTAGGGTCATTGGTGTTACAGACTTACAATCCCCATGATTAGACTGACTGTAAGATTTCTATCTTACTACATGTAACGATTGTCATAGATCTAGGAATGACAGTCTCTTTTTTATTGACGATTGATAGCTGTGTTGATAGCTTGTAATGGGAGCTTTCTTAAGCACGAGGGCTCTGTGTGTACAATGGATGTCCATCCATAACCCGACGACAAAATGATCTCGAAAAGCATAGTTTAACCTTGATCGACCCATGCGACTGTATGCTTTGCAACGAGACACTACCTTACAACTCTCTCATGCTCGTTAGACGTTTATTAAGTTGTCGCAGTCATAAGTAATGGTAGAGGTCAGTTGACAGTCAAGTAACGTCATCAACAGAACACTCAATCTGCAGTGGCAAATCCAAATGGTCCCAGTGATTAAACCATGATCCTTGCAAGATCATTTTACAAACCTAATGCGTTTTAAATTACGGATACACAGAACTCTAAGCACGCGTTCAGAGAATTATTCGTTCGTATAATTGTAATAGCGAGTGTGAAGAATTTCTTAATTGATATAATAAATTAAATGGCTTAGGAAAGTCTTTCGGCTCTTTTGTGATAACGTGTTAAGATTATAAGATTTATTAGAACACGGAAACTGTGTACTAATTGGTGTTTTATGAGGGCATGAACGTGTCCGTCTTTTGTTTACATTTCGATATAGTTATTAGAAGGTTTACTCCGTTTTATTGGAACATACCGATGGATACGGATATGTTCGAGATGTGGCTTGTGCATTGTGTTTTGAAATGCCACAAATTTTTGGTGGCGGCTTATTTAATTCTCGTAAATTCTTGAAAGACGCTTTGGGCAATTCTTTTTCCTCAACTATTACTCATAAAGTTTGAAAGAATGTTTCTGAGGAAATTAGGTATATTTGACTCTCGCCAAAGTTTTGACACTTTTTGTTTGAGACAGATAAGCAAAGTGTTATCAAAATAGCTCTTACCAGTACATAAACAAAATGTCCTTTCACCCACTTTAACACGATTATTAGTCACCAAACATTCCCGTGGGAGTTTAAATTGCATCCACTATTCAAAATACTCGACCACTGAAGTGTCTTTTGTTTAAAATTTAGTAATTTTATGAAACTGTCTTTAAGTGCTGGCTTTAAATTAAGTCGAGTATGACAGGTTTCCTTCGCGATTAGATAAACTAAGAGGTCCTCGACTCCTTTGTTGAATTGTGTAATGTTAACCAAATATTTGTTTCGTTGTTAACTACAAAGGTTCTTGGGCAATGAAGTATCTTGAAAAGCGCTTCGTAAATGAGACCTTACTTTAATTTTTATCTTCATCTTTACAATTTACTAAGAAGCCATCTTAACATAGTTTAAATCAAACACTTGGATCTTCTAAACTACGCAAAGAAATTCTAAGCAATTTTTAGCAATATATTGAGTAATTCGAAGCCGAGGCATTTTTTTTTTTAAAGCAAGTAGGTTTTCTCAAACACTTTTACACGTCATTTTTTTTTAAACTAGATGGGGCCGCTGTTTCGTACCTGACTACTCTGAGAAGAAACAGCCGAAACAAACTCTCTCTCTCTCTGTCTCTTTTGAAGTCCAGACCATCTTGCTTAATTCACATGAGGACTATGCAGATTAGTGTCTGATTATGTCATTTCGCAAGTAGGTAATATATGAAGGCAAATATATTAAGGCATTAAAGCATTAAGGAATTAAAGCTTTATTTTACAGAAGAATGCCTCAACTTCAATAAGATTTAATCTTTTGAAGTAAACAGCACATCTCGTCTTGAAATAATGTTCAGGCAGTGTGGCGTCATCGTTATTAATTAATTATAACGAACCCAACAACTGTTGTATCATTGTCATCACAATTCATTTTGAATTAATACCGCAGTCACAGTGTACGCAGCAACGACGAAAATATAAAAGCGAATGTTGCCATTCTAAAGACAAGTACAACTGCCGCACTGCCACTACAACTAAGTCAGAAACCAAATTAGAATAGTCTACCGAGCATTCAGACGGCAAAACACTAAGCTGCATTACAATTTTCATCGCTCGAACAATCACACACGGCTTTGATTTACGTAGGTACCGCCTTATCTCAGATGAAAAGCCGACTTCTCTAAGATAAAAGGAATAAATCACATGTCAGCCGACCGACTTTCGCTGCAAGAATCCTGAATCTCCTCGGGAAATACCTTCTCCCTTGAAGATTATCTACAACTTTATTTTGTTCGCTGTATTACTATCAATTTATTGTTCCTTATTGGACTGCTGTTTTGGTGCGTTGTTTTGATGTGAGAACTTCTATTTACGTTTCTTGTCTGATGTTGGTAATAAATATTAATGTTGCTTCGGTCAGTTCAAGCGTTGGTCTGGTATAATAACATAACATCACACCTGTAGTCGGTGAAGGCTTTGGCAGAGGTGTTTCTAATAGTACACCCACATTTCACCTGCAGTTATGATTGTTTAAATACATTGTATATTTCATTAACCGCACGCAAATCCAGACTCCGTGACTGCTACTGAGAATATCTTGATGGAAAATCGAATAACACTTTACCCAACCTGGAAATCGAACCCAGGACCTTATGATCCCGGGGTTGGGGGCCACCGGGGTTGCGGGCCTATTCGAAACAGATACCGCGGCGCGGCCCCAGAACATAACGGGCGAGGAAGGAACATGGATGGGTTTAAGTCAGTAAAAGTCTGACACTCCCTCCCGCTCCGCCCAGTGCGGGAGAAGTTATTTGATGATTTCCCATCCTAAAAAAAAAGGCCCTCATGATCAGCGGTCGTGCTTGCACCTACTAGGCCTTCGAGGCAGACTAACATAATACTGTTTGAATTTTTCATACCACATAATTCTCTTGCGCTTATCCCAATATAATTGGTTCGACGCAGCTTGTTCTTCTTAGGTACTTCTCTATTATTCGTTATCTCAGTAATCAAATCCTTTCCAGCTACCAAGTTTTCTAATACATTTGGAATCTGCTCCTTAAATCCACTTAGCATTACAAAATGAAATAGTAGGTACCACAACCAAATAACCAGTTCCACTTCTTTTTCACTTCCAATAATGAAGTTGTCATTGCATTCGGAAGTATATAAGTAGAGGGCGGTAGGGCAGCGGGTCATTAGTGACCCAACACTCAGGACCGATAAGATAAGCCAAATTCGGCCCCTTTGCTCCTTATCGTCACGTCAAAATATTTTATGTGCCACGATTAGTGGCCGGACAAAAAACTGTTGGAGCAATTATTATGACTGTTTAGTAGTGTGGGAATCGCATCTTGAGGATTGTGACTGCGGCTTTATATGGAGAAGGTGTTACGTTTACAGCTTGAGGGCAGTTGTCCTTGAGTGTGATCCCTTACTTAGCTCGGTTTTTTGTTTGATGTAATGCTGTTATGATGGCCACTTCGCTGTATATGACGCGTCTTCGGCAAAGGAAATAATAATGGTTCTTAGAAAATAATAACCATTGATTTTAGTAACACATTGTAAAGTTTTAACTAGAGACTTGGTGTGTTAATACTTCAGCATAGTCTTAAATTTTCACATGGAAACTTCAGCCATCAATAAATTACCTACTCGTGAATTCGCTATACAAAGTAGTTTTTCAGTGCCTACCAATATTAACATATCAGAGAAACTGCGTACAGTGTGTAGTAAATAAAATCTATGATATCGAAGTGATAAAAAGCTTTTTGGTACGCCTAAAAACTTATGAATAAAGCATAGGAATTTCAGTCATAACCGCTGCCTTCTTTCGCTAAGTAACTTCGCCTATTCACTTGAACGTAAAAATGTTGAGCAGCGTTTTTAAGCCTCTCGACACGCAAAGAAAGTAATGCTCGTAATATAGGTATAATGCTTTTTCTATTTTCAAGCTAAGCTCGTTAGAAATTCATTTCAGAAAATAAATTCTCTTTTTTCCTTATACCTACTTAGCATATTTTGTGACGAAGTTCTTGGAGATACGAGTATGATAGGGTTTCTTTTATATTTGAACGTTGAATATTACTTCTTACTACCAGACGGGTATTAATATGTCAAACTGTTATACATTAAGATAATGCTGAAAAGAGTTTGTATCCATTACCTGAGTACATAGCTTAAGTTTAAATATTAAACAGAGCAAACATTAATTATTAATGGGTATGTTAATTCTTTTCTTAAGTGGGCTTAGTGGTAATAGAGAACCTACGTATTTTGTCTTTAAATGTAAATAATAATTACAGTTACCTACCATTGGCATAAGTATAAAACAGAGTCAATTTAAATCATGTGTCTTAACTTCTAAAGAAGTAGTATCGGAAACCACGTGAAGACTCGGGCAATCTAAGAAATTTGTTACTTCAACAAATTTGGCTAAGCGTGTTACTGTTACTGACACATAACTGTCAAACTGCAACTGTAAGACAGAGACGGGAACCTGTTTAAGCCAAAGCACATGCCAAGTACGTAACCTTAATTGATTTTGACCTCCGTGGTCAAAAGTAAAGGAAGTTAACTTTGACAGCCCCTGGCCAAAAATAAACATTTTAATTTTTTTATTTGTTGACCGACACGTAGGGTGACAGTGACAGCTGCCATTGTTTCATCCGAAAGTCACCCAAATTGGACGTCATTTTGTTGCTTTTACGTAATGAGTTTTTAATTCTGGAACACCTTTTGTAAAGGTGACTGTGGACTTTGAAAACGACCTCTTATTTTTACTTTAATTGTGTTTCCAACGAAATATGAAAATTGCTTTTTAATTTAATATGGACTTCAAAGTTTTCGAATAAACTTTGGGAGATTTAAATAGTTGAAAAGTTATTCAGTTGAAGTTTATAGTATTTATACTTTAATAAGTTATTTTAAATCACTTCTTTGGCAATTTCGTTTCGACTCATTTAAATTTTGTCGCTGTCGTATTTGAGGGTAATTAGATCTAATAGTCTAAGGTCTAATGATATTTGACTTAGCAATTCAAGAAACTACATATATGACTCCGAATTTATAGTCGAGAATTAAATTTAATTGCAAATGCATAGCGTTGATAATCCTATTACAAGATTGTAGGTAATAAAGCCAACGTTGTAATCACACAACTCCGCTAATAATATCATAACCAATCTACATTATAATTTCAAAAGTTAATATCGCAAGCACTACCACGCAGATGTCGAATAACAAGTTTACGTATTCGTAGTACGACACGTACCGCTAAGTACGCCATTACGTAGCATTTCCGACAGTAAATTGCGTATCGATGTTACCGCACTATGTGATTTCACGGTGGAGCGTGTTAATTTTGCCAATATAACCGTCGTTATATGCGAACATCGGGGGTACATACGGGTTGTTTCCTGCGTAGCGTATGCTCTGATTGAACCCTGTGTTGAATTAATTTTACAGAGTGCGTTAACAAGCTAATTTCTGGATTATATGGTGTGAAAAAGTTGGTGTTGTTTGTTTATAAACAAAACTAAGTGAATATCAGGAAAATATATTGTTTAGCAAATAGAATGACGGTAAGTCGTCTAAACTATATATTTTCCTGATATTTGTCCTGATAGTTGTCCATAATGATCAAATTGATTCTTTGTTGTCATTCTCAGACAGTTTTACGAAATTATGTAGTTGTAGTGTGTCAATTTTTTTTCCCTATTTATTTGTATTAGATTTAAGTTCAAATTTCCCTGACTGCAGATTAAATCTTGCTTTTCCTTTAGTTATCATTTGTGATGGTTTTATACGAGCTTGAATTAACAAGGTAGATATAACATAGTCCAAACTAAAACCATAAAAATCATTGTGAAGTAGCCCTACTAAATAAAGAAAAAAAGCTCAAAAAAACCAGCGATGACATACACCTACAGCAATTACTGTTATTACACCCATCCATCGTCAACTGTCCAACAGAAATGCAAACCCATAATTTCCTAAAGTGCGCATTTAGGAGCACATGAGCAACATAAATTTGATCAAACAAATATCTCGTTAGCTCCTGTGACGTCACAACGTGCCACCAGCTGCCCATTCATTGTCATTTACTTTGATGCTCTATTGATCCTGGCTACATGCTGGCTTATTAATATACTACAAGCCATAAACTTGTAGCGCCAATATTCAGCCACATTTCCTTGGGAACATGCAGTGTGTTAAAACGGCAGTACACCTCGTTTACAACTGACTGACGTTAGCTTGTGGTTAAACCAAATTGTACATGACATACCTACTCCTCTAAATATGGTACATGTGACAGTTTGCTGGGAACTAAGTAATGCTAGGTTAGGTCCACATTTCTGTGAATTAGCCTCCGCTCTAGATACATGGCGGTGACACGCGAGGCAGATAGCTGAAATTATTGTATCTACAAATGTGGCCTTAGCGAATATGTTTTCGAAATCAGCTTATGAAATAACTAGCTTTGCTTGAAAAGACGCACCTCTACCTAGGGAAGTCGTAAAATTAACAATTTAGGTAACTTAAACATAAAAAATCGGTGTTTGATTTGATTACGCTTAGACTGTTTACTTGCCAACTTGAATAATTCGATGAGATGAGTAACTTAATCTACTGTTTCCTCATTTATATAATACCTATTATTTATTAATAATCAAACACAAGGTAACACATTACTTGACTAGCTAACAAGGAACTTTCTTATGACTCATGATATCTAACAACGTGCTTGCTTATTTAGCGGTCACGTAATTTGTGATTACGTTACATTTTGCCAGCAGACCTCCACCCTCGTGCCCAAAATGACACGTAATCGCCCTGGTCCACAATCTTGGACCATAACATGCGTAAACTCGGAATACATAGAACTATCCCTTTTGTTATAAGATCAAAGAGACACTTGGTACGCAAGGAAGCAGCGTAATTGATGATGTCTTTTGTGCATTATTAAGCAAGCGTACCTTATTTAATAGTCGTATTACGTGTGATAACTCATTAGTCAATGTTGTTGAGCTGGTCTATTTTGGTGTGTTATGAATAAGATATGATGTTGTGTTCTCTGTCTCTGGTACTGCAGTCATTTGTTTTAAATCGCAGGAAAAGTCTGTTACGGCTGTTATTTTACCTTTCCTTACTTTGTTGGTTGGTGTTATATTTTATTAATCTTATTTTCACTTTCGTTTTCGTTATTTTCTTTATATAGAATGATTTCGACGTAGTTCCGTCCTCGGTGAACTCATCATCTGCCTAGCCTTTTCCCAACTATGTTGGGGCTGGCGTAGTATTACCAGATGCAGCTGAATACTAGTATTTTACATAGAACGACTACGCTCTAACCTAATCTAACTTCAACAACCCAGTAAACTCAAACTCAAACTCAAATCATTTATTTCAACTAGACCATTACGGCACTTTTGAATGTCGATAAAACGAAAAGAAAAAGGCTACAGTCACAGACACAAGGCATAATAACTTGAGAATGTACTGTAGTTGCCCATTCCCTAGCGTAGATCTCTATGGAGAAGAACGGGCAAGAAACTCCATGGACACTCTTTTCAATCAAAAATGTTCTTACAAAATCTTGGTTACATCTTTCATGTTGAGATTATACATATATGTGAGAACGATGTAGAAAGACGTGCAGTATAAGAGCGTCCAGAGTAAAAAAAGAAATAAATCAACAATTTATAAAATAAAGCAATTCAAATGATCCATGGCACCTAAGAGATGACCAGTCCCGACTGACAGCGCCCGTTCACGAACATGACGCATGGATCAGCGCCATTCAATTCAACCATATTGAAGGGAACTAAATGACCCGACCCACCCGCCACCATCAGCAAGACATTTAAGCGAGCATGACATTCTCTCAGCCACCAAGGCATATTCAAGTCAATGAAAGATAACTAAATGCAAATGGTAGCTTTACAGTACATGGTACTCACACATGTGCTATGCAATTATAGTTCAGTCTAACAACACAGCGGGTCCTCTAGCGTGCCATGAAACTAATATTAAACTATTAATCAGATCCTTCATTAAGCATAGAGTAATTACTGTGCTTAATGGATAATCTGATAGCGTTTTACAACTTTATGAAAAACTGCACGGATTTTTATAACATTTCATGAAAAATATTCCACGTTTGCTCGTTTACGGGACGGTAAGACTTTTAAATGTAGTAAAAGCTACAATTACTGATACTGTGTGTTTTTTTAAATCTGGGTCTGTTATGGTCTCGGTCTGTTATGTGACAGAAATGTTATCTGGGTGTTCTGTCACTAACTCCGAGATTTTAGTGGATTCCGTCACGTTTGAGAGACACTGCTTGCAAAATCACTTCTCTTCGTATCCCAAAATCTGTATCCGCAAGGGTGCTACCCCACTGAGCGCACGTGTACGACACAATTACGTGTGGAGACACGTAACAAGACGTCCATACCCACTGGCCATCCACGCACATGGTACTACGGTGTCCGTATAATGCCACCGGTATGCGTACCTCGCCTCGAATGCATTTTGCATGCAAAACGTGGCTTCACCCACGCCTGCGTCAGTTGTTCAGAATCCCTGAGTTTAATGAAGGCTTTCGTGGTTGTTGCCGTGGGTTTCAGTGAATGATTGAGCTTATGCATTCTACATTTAACTCGCGGGGCGGAGCTGTGCGGGGACTATCTGTAGACAGATTTATTATTTAGTACAGCAAAAAACTATTTACACTAAATTAATTCATCTTTTAACTCGGTCTTCTCACAGATTCACAAACATTATAACGTCATCGTTTTCCAGCAAACAAGTCTAATCCAGGGTTGGTCTCCACCCGGGGCTGCGGGACTGTTCGAAAGAGATACCGTGGCCCCGGAACGTAAAGGGCGAGGAAGGAACATGGATGGGTTTTAGTCAGTTTTGGTTTAAGTCTGACACTCCCTCCCGCTCCGCCCAGAGTGGGTCATTTGATGATTTCCCATCCGAAAAAAGGTTTGGTCTCCACTAGTGCGTTGAGTGTCGTAAACGTACATGGTTTGGGGAAGTGGACCGAGCTAAGTGCGACTAAATGGGACATTACACAATTTATGTTTTCTTGAGCCAATATAATTGTTTGGGAAAAATAATTGACACAGCTCCGCATGTACATTCCGAGGCGTCGGTATAACCATGTACATTATGCGCAATTTTTATTTGACCACAGCACGCCTGTCTTTAAGGGAATTAAAATTCAAACGTCCTAAAAGAAACTTAGTACATAAAAGTTCTTCGCAACGCAAATGAATATGACTGAAATTAATTTTTGTAAGAGTTTCTTTTCTTGTGTTTGTTAGCGGTAAAGCCGGTGTTGAAAAAAATATCACAGCATTATTTAAGTACCTACAAACTTTTCAGTTCATCGAGTGTTCAATGATTTATACTTTATAGATTACACTTTATGTAGGTAATAACTGTCTGAATCTCGTAGTCTTTACATCAACATTTTATACGTCAATATCACCTTTATCAAAGCTTCTTTATAACTTAGTGATAATATATACCCACAATGTTTTTTCAAGCCACGTAGCTTGGTACTCATCGACCCTCCTGGTGGCTGTCAATTCAGCAATCGTTAGTATATCACAACAACTTCCTTTGTATCTTTTGTTCACGCAATTTGCGTCGCACGAGAGCTAATGAAGCTGTCTGGGGCGATGTGGGGGACCACGGTTTGGACAGCGAAATAACATGGGAATTGGCCGAATTAATGTTAATAAGTAGAACAGGATAATGACGTGTTACGTTAATAAAAGAAAACGGTTGTTTATGAAAGAGCTAGAAAAGTATTTGTTTGTTGTATTTAATCTCAATGAGTTCACCTAAAAATATTTTTCCTCCAACTTCCGTCCTACAAATTCTGTGTCATATAATTTACTATGCTACTTTAGCATTAATCCTTCATAAACCGACAAAAAGAGGAAAAAGTAAAGTAAAAAAACGTCACACAAAGAAAAACTGTACAAAAATTATGCATGAAAAACACACACTGCCGACAAAGACGTATTAATTTGCCACACTATGCAATTTTGTGCGAAAAAAAAAGCTCAAAGCCATTATAAAAAACACGGTTCTCGCATACAGGGCTATGAATAGGTAACTACGGTTCACAGTTGATACGTCAAACGGAGGGAAACAAGCCTTTTAATTAAACGTCGGACATTAGGGAATTTGACAACCGATGTCCGTATTGAATCGATTCACTTTACATTGAATCGTTTCGAGCCATAAAAATTTAATTAGCCATCCACCTGACAAGTAATCCTTCTCTTTTTGACACTTGAGTAATGAGGGAGAGGTGAGAGGTCCGATAAATTCTTGGTAGCGGTAGGAAGCGGCGTCGAGGCGCATATCCGGCCTATTGTTGGGACTACGGCCCTTGAACGTCTTGCTAATTAGTCAAAAGCGTAAGCGGTCGTGTGACGGTAATTACGTCATATTGTGGAGCTGTGAATGCTTTGTCACCCCTCATTGTTGTTAAACGTAATAATTACGCCAAAGCTATGGTATTCGTGGGATAATGTTGTTTGCAATAACTTACCTAGCGGTTTAAGTAAAGGGCTAGATTTCGGTTCAGTAAGTTAGAAGTTAAAACAAATTTACCATTTAGACTACTTTCATAAAATTTATCACTACATAGTATAAAACAAAGTCCCCCGCCGCGTCTGTCTGTCCCTATGTATGCTTGGATCTTTAAAACTACGCAACGGATTTTGATGCCGGTTTTATAGATAGGGTGATCCAAGAGGATGGTTTTAGTATATTTTTACGCGGACGAACCCGCGGGCATTAGCTTATTTATATAAAATTTCATTTGCAGAGCTTATTGAATCTATAAGTTTTTTTTTTTTTAAGTCTTGCATGTATGCCTGTATTTTTTTAAGTCTTGCAATGTAGACAATGTAAACATTGTCTACATTTCACATGCATAAAAATGCCAAGTGGAAGTGCGGAGTCTCCTAATAAAAGCAATTAATCTCCTAATACAAAAATAAAGATTTATGAAAAATCTGTTCCCATCTGCTGAATAGCCTACTCAAATAATAAATGTTCCTATTCTGAAAAGTGACAATCACGACTTCTTACGAGCAATGTTCGTCGTAACGCTTCTAAACGCTTAATCTTTTCGCTTAGTCCCCTTCAGGCTGATACAAGCGGCTGCTAAATGACGCGTGTAAGGCAACGCGAAGCAATTTGGCAGCAATTCCCGGGCCGGCTTAGTGCAATAAGACTTCACTATTTTCACGTAAAATAATATTTGAGCAGGAACATTGATCCTCAAATAGATGTCTTGGAATGTTCTAGATATTTTTTGTTAGTCTGCCAATAAGTTGTTGTTCAAGATAGTGGTAGATCTAGATAGGTACTGTATGAATTGTATGATGCTTAGGGGTCTCAATATTAAAACTATCTTGAACATCGTCACCCTAAAATTGTCAAATACGTTATATTGTAATATCTCTAGCGATATTGTAAACTCTCGATTTTTTGTCAAACGAACATACTGCTTACAATAAAACGCATTATTTTCGTCATTTCGTTTTCATCATTTTCGTTATCAGTTTCATCATTTTCGTGAAATGCATACGAATAGTCAACTCACGCGGTGTGGAGGGAAGGAGGGGTCCACCTTGTCCAATGGTACCACTCTCGTGAAAATATACTGTACTCGTAGGTACCATTTCTGAGAAACACCGATTAATATAACCTAACCTTAAAACATTTTATATTCCCCTAAAAAGCGTAGTCGACGGAGCCTCGCTTCGCGGGGCCTCTCTTTCCAAATGCAGGGTTTAAAGGAACCTAACTAACCTAACGGGGGGTGCCCCAAGTCCCGATTATGGGGGCAGAGATACTTCCGTATGTTCAGTTGACAATAATTCGAGAGTTTACAATATCGCTAAAGAGAAACACCTTATATTGGAATATAACGTGTTTGACAATTTTACGGTGACATATACACGCAGAGACTTACATTACGCAAAACTTCACAGACGCAGGTAATTTGAAGCCCGGTTCTTACTACTTCTTACATCTTCTAAATAAAGGGTGTAAAAACACTTCACGAAGCCAAAAGGCACTTGTTCTCTCTGTCTTTGCAGTACGGAGATATAAGGGGTCAAACTTCCCAATTTTCCACAAGTTTTGTTTCAAATGTATTTTTTTTTTAATGTGAAATTTTATATGAAACGTCTCCAGTACTATTCCATCAATTCACCAGCACAATGTTTCATCACTTCTCAGCAATTTTTTTTTTACATATAGAATTTAGTATGGTGTACACTGTACAAAATGATGATGATGATTCGTGATGAGTCTGTTTGCACCCTGTATACCAAAACTAACAAGACTACTAAATGGATATTGATCACTGTATTCCTACTATCCTAGTGACGTCACTAGACCGTAACTCCAAGCACTATTAAGTAACCATTTCCCTCGAACAAGTCCGGACAATCCCTTGGGACAATCAGTTACACAATGCTTTGTACATTCTATTTTTATTGCAGTCCCCGGACCATTAGTATGGGGAAATTAGCTAATGTGATTTTAGAATTAGGTTGGTAATGTTACTGGGTTTAGTTGTACGTTAATATTGAGTATACGAGCGGGTGTTATAGATTTAGATTATCTAAAATGGCGATGGAATTTTAGAGACAAAAGATAATAAACATGTATACGGTGTTTAAAAAAAATGAGGACTATACTGATAAATTGAACGAACCAAACATTCACATCCGTTTAGTTTATGCGTGAAAAAGTAAAAATTATCCATCCATCCATCCACATCCGTAAGTCAAACCTGCTTCTGTATTAAAACATTAAGTAATTCAACGCTGAAGAAATGTTGACTGATATTATTATAATCGAAAACAAGAAAATAGGTCTTCTCCTTTATTGTGAAAGAAACACTTTGAAGGTAAACAAAACACAATCTTTAAACGAACTTCTAATCCAAACTCCCTTCATCGAATTTTATTTTCAATTGCCAAACTTTCAACCCGTAAACTTATTACACAAATCTTACTATTGTTTCCATAACATAATATCGTAGCTTCACTGACTATTATTACGTAGTTACTCTTACAAAACAACTTAAAGATATTTGGCAAAGGTTTCGCCGAGTTTGGTTAACTCTAGATCCTGAGGAGTAGCAATATTGAACCGTGCCAACAATTGTGTAATCAGTATAAGTATATAGGGAATCGGGGAATGGACTGTCAATGTATTGAAATAGGAATGAAGTTATGAAGAAAATGTAAATGGAATCGGGCTCGAATGGGGTGCTATTAGGTCCCACGCAGATGCTAGACTTACATTTCTAGGTAGCCAATGTTTCTTTGAAGCAATCTCATCGTTCAGAATTGTAGAATATAGACGTAAATAATAACAAGAGTGGATAAAGTACGGAATGAGTGTAAAGGGTGTAAAACACCTCTTCACGAAGCCGAAAGGCACTTGTCCTACTCATACCTGGGAACCGTTTAGTTACGGAGATAATGGGGGGTCAAAGTTACAACTTTTTGACAAGTTTTTTTTGTAAGATTTTATCTTTTACACCTCCATAACCCCCGTACTATTTAGTCCATCCATCAGCACAATGTTTTAAGTGTGTTACATTGAGTTCTACCACAAAACATGATTTATAACCTAAAAAAAAAGTTGTTTCCCAGCAATATGTTTTGCGTAAAATTTCTTAGTTTGATATACAGAATGTTTGGTTAACGGCTTTGTGATGAGGTGGTTTACACCCTGTAGTAGAGGAAGTTTGAAAGTTGCGCCGGTTTCAGAAAAGTTCATAGGGAATCGACTGTCTTGGTCTTGGGCATGTATTGAAGACGAATCGCAAGTGATTAAAATGAATAAATATCGCTGGACATTATACACAGCGCCATATAGTGCCACACTAAGCAAGGCTTGTGTCGTGGTCACCAGACAGTTGATATACTACATATAGATATACTTTTTGTTTGTAAATACGTACATAATACATATAAACATCCATGACTCGGAAACAAATATCCATGCTCATCACACTAATATTTGCTCCTACATTTGATTAAAACAATGATGAATATAAATGTTGATAGATGGAGAGGGAGAGGAAGGACTAATTGTGTGAGGAATGATTTCAAAGAAAAAGTGTTAATGATGGTTGACAGAGTAGAATGGAAGAAAAAACAAACACACGTTTGACACATGGAACAAGGGCAGAAATAATTATAATTAAAAAAAAAAAAAAACATTTCATGTCTTTTAGTCCCCTTTGGCTCTGATAACGTTATACATATTATTTGTTATAAAATAAAGCGTGTTTTAAGTTTCTGAAATCTACTTCTGCATAATTGAAAATCGTCTTAAAGAACGGATTCAATGTACTTACTTTCAGTTAACTTGTGAATCTTGTGATCTCGCTTGAGATCCAATTTATCCTATAAGGGAAATGGAGCGCGTAAGTAAGATAATATCTTCACCGTATGTTACGCACTTTCTTGATTTAACTTTATGTATACTGACCGTCTTTAAATTTATAAAAGAAAACAAAAGCATACACTGTGTGCGTTGGGGAAATAACTTTTAAGTTTATATGTATGCATCTTTCCTCGCTATAATATAACTTACTCCATATTTTATTCAATTTAATAGCCTACTCTAAAGGCGCTCACAATTTTCCAGACCCATAATTCAGTAGGCATACCGTTTACTTCCATTCCTAACCCCAGACGAACCTCGTCGCCGTCACGAAACTATTTCAGCAGAACCTCAGCTTAAATAAAATACAGAACAAACTAAGGTGTCTGCCAAGACTTGCTGAGGTCCTGAATATTGTAGGCAGGTGTACTATCTCTTTCGCACGGCCGATGGATACATTTCAATATTTATGTGTCTAGCCGCCTCGTAGTTTCGCTTCCTTTAGAAGCGTTTGCTGTTGCTTAGTCCTGACTAGGAGTTGTTGCAAAAGGCTTCAGGAGCGTAACGCGAGTTTTATAAAGCCTAAAAATATATATTATGATTCACTGCAACCAGAAAAACACTCGGTAAAAAAGCACGGCCTTAATTATCTAAAAAAAAACATTTAACGAGTAAAACATACTAAAATAGATGCGATCATTCTGATTTTTTGGCAAATAATTCTACAAGCGACTTAATAGCATCATTATACTTAGTGTTTTATTTTGTTTAGTCCAATCAATAGATGCTTTGTAAATCGATCGAAACCACTCATTTTGCACTATTCGGCCCGTAGTGATTTGACGTAACAAGCACTTTGTAGTGCAAGCTGATTAGAACTTTATTTTAACAGTATTTCAAACAAAGTTCTAATTTAGCTCCTGTAGTCGGGATTTAAGACCTTCGATTTTTAAAAGGTACAAACATAACTCTGTTATATGAATTAACCTTCTATCTCCTTTACAAAACTTGTATGAATTTGGAACTTTTTAAAATAAGACTACAATAATACTAGCTAGAAAACAAAATTCATTTAAAAATGGAACGTTCATGACAATGCTGCAATAATGGTTCATTGATACTTACCTATAATACAAAAAAGAAACTTCGACATTTTTTATGAATGAGATTAAATTATAGAACATCGTAGAACAATATTTTAAAATCCATTGATCTCTTCATTTCGAATAATCTGTCTTTATTAGACTACATTACATAATAATCGACGTTTAAACCGAAAAACATTGGGATTTTTGAACATGTAGGTGAGATAAAAATGAGATTACTATCGTATTGTAGACCGTTGTTGTATGATAGGGAAATTATTTAAATTAAAACACATACATTTACGAATTTATGAATGTTACATGATTGTTGTAGTGAGAGATATGAATCGATGGGTGTCATTTATAGATTGAAATCGATAATCGAAACGATTACTTGAGTGTAGATACAAGTTTGGAATTCGATAGATTTACATAGATTAGGAAATCGTTCAAGAATCTCGAAGTCCAAGTTTAAGTTGCATATCTTCCCGGTCTTCTGCCCGTCCTTTCTGGTCTTCTTTCCGTCCCTCCCGGTCTTCTTCCCGTTCCTCCCGGTCTTCTTCCCGTTTGTACCGTCCTTCCCGGTCTACTTCCCGTCCTCCCCGGTCATTTACCCGGTCTTCTTCCAGTCGCTCCCGGTCTTTTTGCCGTCGTTTATGGTCTTCTGTGCTTTCCGAGGCACAAAGGAAGCTTGGTATGTAATGGGTAGTCGTCACCCCTTCACAGCGGCTGTTATTACTTAGTCACGTGCTCCTTCTAGACTAAAGGAAGTAATTACAGTCTTATTATTAGACTACAATCAAATTAATCTTCTCATCAAGTGATTACAGAAAAACTTTCCTACTTTCACCCATGTTTTTTCAACATACCAACTAATCAGTCCAGTAACTTCTGAATCGACATTTAATGACTCTCCTTCACTTAATTTTCTGCCACATAACAACTATCAACACGACGAAAGGCATCCATCATAGAAAGTGGTACGTAAAACAATTTTAACCCGTCGCTGCTGTCTAGATTATTACAGTTGATAGTGAACTGTAATTATTAGTCGTAGAGTACAAACTGTAATTTACAGAACTGTATTACTGTAATACGTTTAATGTGTGTTGGTATTCCTGTCGGTTTATTTGCTATTTCGGTCTGTCTAAAATAAAATGGCTAAAAAAAGTTGGTTGTTTGATATGTTTTGCGTTTACTTTTTAATGAAAAATGGTAAACGGTTATTTAAAAATAATTTAAGTTTATTCAGTTTTTTAATAGTAATATGTATCAAATCAAACTTTTAATTGTAATACGTAGTTAGTCGTTTGTACCATTATTTGTTTTGGAAATTTTCTTTACTATTGCACGTACTGTTTTGTCTCTGCATTACCCTAAGGAAGACTGGTAGAAAATGCCCAAGGCATTAAGTCCGCCTTTGTATATTATGTGCATAAAGTTTTAATAAATAAATTAATAAGTAATTAATAATTATCTACGTTACTACGTATGACTGACACTAGACTGTTTTAAGTTCAATCAAATTATGTTTTTAGTTCGGTTCATTGTGCAATACATTCATAAAGTTCGTTACACGATCACTTGAAGAAATGTAGAAACCATATTACGAGTATAATTATTAGGACTAAAATAAGCACCCGTTGCACCTCCCCATTCACTAAACCGCACTCATCTTTCTAATCTTAATTGCTTTTTATTTTGACTTAATGCATTTCTAGATAACCACATACTACAAATAGCGGTAATAACTCATGGTTTTCAAGTACTCCATCTAGACAAACCGAATAATACATCAAAGACAGAAGTCATAAATATTTAAATTGCAAAACACTTGAGAGCTATTCTGGTGACATCTGTAATTCAGATTTGTTCTGGCATGTGAATCATAACAGCAAAATTTAATATAAGACAAAGTTGTAATAGTACCTATACGAAACCTTGTACTTGTCAACTGTGATTATAGAAGACTAGAATGTACTGCTACTGGCTCAATTAACATATTTGTTTGTGCTAAACATATATTCAAAGCCGTAAAGCCAAAATAACAAAGCTTTCAAGAAATATAGGCTAACCAGGTAGGTAGCTACCTAGTTGCGGTTCTGTCCTATCGTATTTTGAGGTGGCTTCGCGGGGTCACGGACAGGGTTTCGTAATATGCGTGAGCGTAATCGTAAACATGAAAAGCGGTGCGCGTAAATAGCGCAAGCGGTAAGCGTAAATCTTTTGAGCGATCGTTAAGCACAACCGCGCTGTGGACGTCAATTTATCGATTGCATTACATCGCCCTACACCACGGCCGCAATGCTGTGGCCCCCAATTTTAATTATTCACTTGCCACCTACATTTTTAATCACACCCCGTGTTCGGGAACTTTACGCGTACAGAACGATGCCAAGCTGTCATGAAACAAAAACCAAAGATAGAATTATATCAGTGGAAATTTTAACCACAAAAATAAGTAACATTTGACGTTTCTGTCCCAGCAGTTAAAACAGTAATTACGAAAGAACCCGTCTAACGTTTCCCCGGGGTATTCTACTAAAACGTAATTTACGCCGGCCGAAATTCGAGGGTATCTACAAAAAAGCGAGCCGTATCTACATGTCGCTTGCATTCGACGACGCGACTCATTTCTGAGAAGACAAATTACGGAATCCGTGGCAGTCGGCCGCGTAAAAAATGCAGCAATTAACTACCAGACGACGGTACCGGAATAACCATCACTATTTCGGGTGAACGATCATTTCGCTCGTTATTTTCGACTGTTTACGTTTTTTTTTGTCAACAAATAGTTTTAGGGTGGGAAATGTACAAATTATAACTAACTTCTTCTATAAAACTTCAAAGGCAAATACTTTGAAGACAATGTTGGATCGTTACTTCATTCGAAACGACTTCATTCAAAGCATGTTTAATTCTAGCCTTATTAATGTCTGAGTGTGCGAACGTCTGTAAGAAATAACAAATGATCTTCGCCAATATTAATGCGGTAGCTTCTCTAGCTCCAGGCGTATGCTCGTTTAAAGCACACAGATTTATGGTCCATAAGCCAGTCGAAAAGTAAATCGTAAAAACGAGAGGCAGTTTGCACTTGCAATGCCAATAAAATAATAAAGCAATAAAAATATATATTCAACTCAACGGGGCGCATGTTTCAACCGTGGAGAGGTTAAATTGCTTCCATTCTGGGCGATAATTGTCAGTTATTTTGTAATGGAAGGGTAAATTATGAAATGTGGTTGTAAGCGGTCCGATTAATATAATCAAAGACGTTTGAGACGCTAATGCCGCTTAGATAGCTGTTGTCAATTAATTATGAAGGCAAAATGCAGTGTAACATAATCAGTTATTTATCACCGGTGTGTCAGAGCAAGTCGTTTGTCAAAGGTTTCACCCACGGCGCTACATCTTGGGTATTCGTCAACACAGTTACTTTTTAAATGCATTATGAACCTTAGCCAACTCTGCATAAGGGGTTTTATTGGAAAACCTTGGCTTATTAGTTGTTGTGATGACAACCTGAGATTACTAGCTTATCTGATTTCATCGTCTTGCAAGAATTATTTTTAACTTCAACAAACTGTGTTTATTTTAAAGATGCCGACAGAAAGCTATATAATCAAGCCATAAATGCACCATGAACGTTCCGCAATTGCAATGCGGTGTCTAACTTATATAAAACATAGGAATGTAATGAGCGCATTAAATTTACAACGCAAATACATCGCTCTCAGCGCGCGTACAGTTGGTTAAATCAAAAAGCCGCCGTCAATGCGCCTGTCTTCTTGTGCGACGAACAGAATGCAATCCATGCAGCGTCGGCTCCCACAATCAGGCCGGCAACCGCCCGACTAAAGAGAAGAATTCAAACAACGGCTTTTTGAGCGGCCCTTCACCATTCAAATTAGCTTAATGCGTTGAGCACAAAGCTTTGCGATAAGCGTGGAAACCGGGAAGCTGCTCGTTCCGACAGATCGCTTAGATATTTTTAATCAAAACATTTGGGGATCGTGTCGAACTTTTCTGGATTGACGGCTTATCGAACCGAAGTTTGGGAAGTGTCAATAGCGTGATTTCCTTTCATCATTAGGGGTTTTTGTGTGAGGAAAGAGTTGTGTCTTGAGTTCCGGCGCAGACAGTCGTCTCAGTTGTGACGTATCTGAAAATAGACAACAGATGTAGGTATCGTTTGCAACCATTCGTCGTCGCACAACACGCGCGCTCGACCGTTGACAGATTGGACGTTTTAAATTTAGAACAACCATCCTTTATTTTGAACCGGTAATGAAATATAGTCTGCCGATTTTAATGTTTATTTTTGTTTGTTCAGCTGCTGTACCATGATTTGTTTCTCCATATTTGTCAACAAGCCAAGAAACGTTTTTTTTTATTATTCATATTACACAATACAAATAAAGCTAAGATGAGGATTTTATCAGCCTCATAAAAGGTGATGTAGAGAAACGAGTTTCGACTTCCGACGTCAATACTATCAATTTCAATATGTGTTTTCCATTGACAGTGTTTCGATGTTTGCGGTAAAATATACGAATGGGGAATATTTACGATCAAACGATTGAGTTTCTGTTGAATGTGTAGCATGCTTCCATTTGGCTGTCACTCTCTACCCACGTGTTATTCAAATGCTTTTGTTTATGCATTATGTGGTTTATGGACAACGGAATACGCCCGCGATTCTACAATAGCCTATCTTTTGTAAAATATTTCATAATGTCTATTGAATGCGTTGCCTTCGCCCATATAATATTTTATGACTCAGTATTGTAGTAGTGCAACTCGTAATATTGGTACTCGAGTGTTATTGGATGCCACGAAATATTAAAGGTATCCCGGAATTTGTGATTTCGATGCCAGTACACTGTATAACAAAAATAATAAAACATGAGTGCTTCAGTATCATCATATTGTTCTTTATTCACATAGGTACTTGTGTTGGCAATTGGGAAAAAAATGTCCTTTTTAATTGAATAGATAGACTTGTCAACAAGTCTCACAGTTGTGAATATGCGTTGAATACTAACAAGCAAATATAATGACATTACATCTCATAAATTGTGATTACGTGACCAAAATGTATTTACAGTAAAACATGGCTGTCGCATAAACCGTCAATGTATCAATCGATTGAATTGAGTTGTATCAACGGTTTAAATCCTATATACGTACACTTGATTTGTGTCTGACAGCAGTAGTTTCAAATGCAAGTCATTTAAGACATTCATTCCGTTTACTAGATTTAAGGGGCCGGCGGAGCGTGCGTATTTCATAAAATGATTTGTAAATCAAACATATTCTTAAAGTAGTGTGTATTTATTACAATTGGATTGCAAACTATCTATCTTCCCAATACACATTATGAAAGGACAATTATATAATATGGACGAGATGTAAGGAATTTACTGTAAAAACTTATTTTTCTCATAACTCTTGTTTAAATCAGTGTCCATTCAAAATATGTATTTGGGAACCTAGATATTCTGTAATCCAATCGAAATAAATACACACTACCTAATGAATATGTTTGATTTTCAAATTATTTTGGTGTATTACGTTTGCATGAACTGCGCTTACTCCGCGTGCCTCTTAATAGAAAATCTTGTGTCTATGCTTGATGAATAGGATACCGCACAGGAATGTTTAATTTTATCTAACAACTAACTTATGCCCGTGGCTTCGCTCACGTGTAGTTCGACCATTGTCCCACGGGATAATACTACCGGGATAACAAGTTCCACTTGTGTTAACCCAGGTTATAAACTATCTGTATGCTGAACATCATCCAAATTCGTTCAGTAGTTTTTGCATAAAAGAGTAAAAATCATCCATCCTGGCATCTATCCACACAAACTTTCGAATTTACAATTTTAGTAAGATAACAGTCTAAAAATGAACTATCAAGTTAGGGAAACTAGAAAAATCTTAGCGATGCTTCCGATTTATCTACGAAATTATTTTACCCATCATTATCAGATCTAACCAGCCGTATATATCACACCGTAAGCCCCATGACTCATAGCACGTAATCCCTTGTTATTTCACAACTGTGTTATTATCCGATAGTATCACCATGGGCCAGCGTGGGCCATGTTTATCCATGTTCTGTGCAAGTTTAACTGAGGAAACAATACGTCATTGTCAATCTTCACTCGACCAATTAAATAAATAACCTCCGGTTTGTCTGTAATTTCTTTGGCTGTCACAACGAATTAATGCTTTCTTACATCAAATTCATCAAGTTCTTTTGGTTCATTAAATTATCTGGTTTCTTGGTGTTTATTTTATCAATATTTAGATGTATATCTTTGTTGACCTCCTGAATTTAATTTATAAGCTGTGAAAATATTAGTATTAACAACCTATTATTCGAAAATGTCGTTTATAAAAGCAACTACTATAAATTAATTACTGAATTAATGTATAGTAATTGCGTTTAAAAACGACGACGATGATGTAAGTAGTATAATTATATTTCGAGATTACTGAGTCTCAAAATATAAATATACTACTTACATCATCATTCTCCTGTCCTAATTCGCCGACACTAAATAAATTGTTATAATATGGTGTCGGCAAAGCTCGTGTTCATCATCCTTTACACAGTCCATTTAAAAAATGGACCAACCAACCAACCAACCTTTTCCCAACTATGTTAGGGTCGGCATCTAGTCTAAACGGATGCAGCTGAATACCAGTACTTTACATGGAGCGACTGCCTAGCTGACCTCCACAACCCAGTTAATACTGGGTAGACGATACCTGTTGGTAAAACTTACTATTCAATTAATTCAAATAAAGGATGATTTGAAGTGTCGCTTACACTTCAAATTTTCCTTGCCAGCACTATATTAAAGCTTACTTCCAATATCCAATTTAAACTAGAACAAACTTTACTCCCAAACTTGAAGTTTATAAGAGGAGTCGCGCCGTCGTTTTTGTTTCTTTTTATAATACCAATATCTCGAAGAATATCTTGCTCAACGTAATATTATACGAGATGGGACTGGATGGCGTAGTATTTTATTATCTCGAGAATACTCCAGACACGCATCATCTATGACATCAAAACTCAATATCCGTTCGGAACATTTGTTATAGATTTCACATTTCCGTCTTGGCTAAAGTGCTTTGCTGTGCCATTTGCCACGATAAATATTTTGAAATACAACTATTAAGTCGACTTTCCAATACTAGTTGGCATTAAATTTTACGATTGTGTGGTAGTCTTATTTCATGGGTTTATTGTTTGGGTAATCTTCTGGTAATAGCATATCATGTTTTGCGAGTACACTCTGCGCGCTGTACAGGGATTGGGGAATTTCTAGTTTGCAGTTTCATTTTAGTCGTTCCACTATCAATACACTTATTGTGAAAGCAATTACTTTACTAATGGCTGCTAAACAGACACCCAATATTTGCAACAACGTAAAATCAAATGTTTCACTAAATGGTTTCGTTTGAATTCTGAATACGTTTTGCAAACCTATATGTATTTCTGTTTTAGGATTCCTATAATTTTGTGGTATTTTGGAGTTGTTAAATGCATTAACAGAGCTCTGTTAATTAATAAATTCAGTTGAAGCAGTTAGTCGATTGCATTTTAACACCTATGGAATATTTTAGGGTCAGAATATTAATTAAATTACCTTCACAAACACACAGATTGATCGGTTCTTTGTCGTTCTTTCGAATGATTAGCAAAAATGAAATTAACTTAAGACTAACTTGGTGATACAATTTTAATAGCTATTTTCTCGGAAATCGCTTACGGGAAATTATTTGATCAGTTTTCTAAGTAATTAAGTGTACATTAAAAATTTAATAAGTATTGCACTTAAAAAGTGCAGCTTTGATTTTCCTGGTAAATATGAAATTTAGTTCTCCCCATCCATTTATAGGACGTTTTATCCACGACTTTTTCCTCGTGGATTTCAAAATATAATCTGCAACATCTAGATTCACAAACCTTGTGAATATTCAGGATAGCTAGAAACCAGCGTTATTTTCCAGATCTTAGGCTACCCTCTTAAGGGGCGTTTTACAGTCCACTAGCGCCGCCAATCGAAAAAATGTCATAACTCGTAAATATAATCAAAAATACAAAATGTGGTCTATTATTACTGTAGAAAAGGCAATAACGTAATTTTATAACACATTGTCACCACTTGAAATATAGCTGTTTAGCTAAATCGTGCATTTGTAACAAAAACGGCCGTTTATGTTTTGAATGCAAGATTTAGCTAAACAGCTATATTTCAAGTGTTGTTAAGGTGTTATACAATTACGGTATTGCCTTTTCCACAGTAATAATAGAACATATTTTGTATTTTTGATTCTATTTACGAGTTATGTCATTTTTTCGATTGGCGGCGCTAGTGGACTGTAAGAGGGCTCTTAATCATATCGGTACTAAGTTTATTCGTTTAATCGTGATGAAGTAACAAACACATTGACACTGTCGAATCAATTCTTATATCCGTAACATCAACCTGTGATTCATTTACATCTAGAAACTTCTACAAGAAAAGCATGAATGAATTCAGCCTATTCTGGCCACAAAGTGAGGGGGGCAGGTGAATCTGTATATAAATCGTGTCAGCGTCGCATCGACTCCGTGGCACGCGGAACCTCGTCTTATTGTGCTACCATTTGTTTTGTTTAGCGGCAGACGGGACGCGTTATTTTAGATTCGCCATCTTCGAAGTTCGAGCTCTGCTTGTTTGTGAATTGTGAGTTTGGTTTGTGTTGCAATTAGAATAGGATAACATGAACGTGTCCTCGAATAGGAAATCTGCCAGCCTGTGTAAGTGCGATTTATTATATGATAAGAAAGGTATCTCTTGCTTGTTTCCTTCAAATTGTATTAAAAACCTCATCATACAGAGAAAAATCAGCATTGTAGTAACTACAGTTGAATCGGATTCCTTTATTGCTTAGTTTGAATTGGCAATTACATACCTACTTCACTTGTTTTAAAAGTAAGATCATTAAGATTTTCTCCTATTCACCTATCTCACAGGATAACAAATTCCTCCTTTGTGATTATTCAGAGTAACGAAGAAACACCGTTTTTCGTAAAAGCCGAAACTCACAAACTCTTGCTTGAACGAAACGAGAAGTTTGAATCCCGAGAGTTTTGAGACGAGAGCTCTCGCCCACATGTACCAATGTATTTGCAAGTAATTGAAAACTCACATGACAGCTATCAACTCTCTTACTTTCTGTTATTGGGAAAAATAATACATAAAGAGGGTGTAAGAAAATGTTTAAGACAAGTAATTTTTGTAGCTTACTTTGAAATTGACAATGAATGAGGAAACAATTCTTCGGTCATGTGACATCTAGGTACTATTTCAGTGCGAATTAGTAGATGTCACATGTCTTCGATTTTTTTGGTTCTAGATATCCTCACGATGTTTTCCTTCATCGTTTTGAGAGCAGTGGTGATGAAATAAATTACACAAAGTAATGCGCCGGTCTGGGTTCAAACCCACGACTTACTGTTCGTAATTCGGGGCCGCCACCGCTGAGCCACCGCTGTTCTTAATGCATGATAATTATCACAGTTGAAATAATTGCAGTAATCCGCAACATTCCACAGAAAATTTTCACTTTATTTTCGCTCACTCTATTTCAGAAATTCTCATTCCTAATACAAGTTAAGTAGCGCCACCGTGTCCATTGTCTACCATTTTGTGTTTTGTTCGTTTCATGCTTGGCGTGTAATGCTATTTTAGATTCGTGATCTCTTAATAGTATTTGCTATTCCAATACTTGCTTGCTACTGAATAAAGGAGGAAAATCTTTCTTGTGAGTTTGGGTTTGGGTAAGTTCTTTTAGTAACGTTGTTACTGATACATTTCTCGTTATGGCTTGTTGCAACAAAAAGCTAAGGCTCGCTTGAACCGTGTCATTAAATGCGATTATCGCTTGACATAATTTAAAACATCGTTCTGTGTCTTTCAACTGTAAACGATTGATAGAAATGGGAAGATCTTTAAAATACGATTTGGTAATTTTCTTTATTGCCTTCATTATTTTGAGAGAGAAGCATTAAGACCATTATGAGGATTTTAGTGACCCGTTGAGAAACGCCCGTATGATTTCGCATAAAGTGGAAAATGGTGTACTATAAGGTACACGTACTATCTAACTCTTTGTCCATTACAGGCGTGATGTCATGTATGTTGTTCATAATACTAACTTCCAGCAAATCAGCCTGCATGAAAAAAAAATACACACAATTATGTAACTATAATCACCGGGTTTCCAATGAATCCTAAATCTTGATTGTAGACTAATTTACTCTTCCGAATACCTTCCAAACTACGACCTCCAACATAAAACTTGATCGTAAAATTAACTGTGAATGATTTCGTTCCTAAACTTGAAGTTAATTATGTTAATGACTCGTCATTAATGTAAGGAATTAAAGTAACAGCATAATCTTTGACGCTTTAAATCTTGTGAACCGGTTTTGAATCAATCATCATTAAAATACTAGGCTAATATAGACATCTTTATCAAATACGATTAAGTTTAATTTTCTTATTTAGTACTCGAATACTACCGAGTTCACTTACGGTTGACCAGTTTTCAACCTTATTCTGAAGGCATAAGGAGGAAAAGTGGCAGACCAAATCTGATTTCCGAAAGCCAAGGAAATCACTTTAATTTCAAATAAGTGGAAAATGTTTTTCGTTTGATTTTGGCTGCTTCGTTGGCCTAGTGGTAACAGTCGCAACAGATGATCCTGAGGTCCCGGGTACGATTCCCGGGTCGGACAAATTGTTATTTGGTTTTTCCATCAGGAATATCAGTATCAGAGGCCCTACTCTCTAACGCTTCGTCCGCATATTCGGATCCATCCATCTCTCTCACTCGTACTCATCTGCAGACGTGCGCGATAGAGACGGATAGATCCGAATAAACGGAGGAAGCGTTAGGGAGTAGGGCCTCAGCTACGGAGTTTAGACATTACGTGCCCGTTTGATGGCAATATGCTCAATCCATATTAAATGGGACTTGAAAGTAACTGGCATAATGTGGGTTTACTACTTGAAGCCTACATCTGGCTAATCCTTCGTGGAATACAGGCGTGATATTTATTTATTTTTTAAAAACTTTATGCACAAGTAAAAACTTTACAAAGGCGGACTTAATGCGTTGGACATTTTCTACCAGTGTACCTTAGGGTGATGCGGAGATAATACACAATAGTACACAGAAAATAAATAGGTAAGTATACAATACTAATATAATTACGTCACCGTAAAATTGTCAAACACGTTAGATTGTAATCTCTCTAGCGATATTGTTAACTCTCGAAATGTTGCAATATCTTTGCATGAGAGTGGTACCACTGGGCAAGGGGGACCCATCCTTCTCTCCACATCGCGTGAGTTGACTACCATCGCATGGATTTCACGAAAAATAATGCGTTTCATTGCAAGCAGTACGTTCGTTTGACAGTATTTTGAGAGTTTACAATATCGCTAGAGAGATTACAATCTAACGTGTTTGTCAATTTTACGGTGACATAAACATACATAAAACATTTATTCTGATTATGGTTTTTTTTCCTAAGGTAATTTTTATAAGTTTGAACTTACACGCTTGTTAATGATATATCTGCACTCACAAAACCTTCTCAGAACTCCAAAACAAAAGCAAATTGTTATAAGGAAACTATAAAATACTCTTCGCCTAGAGTAGATAAATGTATTAAAGCTTTAGTTTCGTTCAGACGGAACGTAAAGGCACAATACAAATCGATAGTCCGTCGCATAAAGTTTTCACGATCACTAAAACAAACATCTCTTCTCTCTACTGCGAGCCTGGTACACCTTATGTGTATACCTTCCTTAGCTATCGTGTTCCTGGGATAAATTAATCCTGTTACACTGTTAATACCTATTGTGCTGGGACGAAAATACCACCCTTTCTCTTCCCACTGATAGTGTATCAAACGACTTTGGGATTATGTGGGGTGGCAACGTCTTCCTGGATTTTGTACTGCACACCTATTGTTTATTGGCAATTGTTTTAGAGACCAAGTTTACCTTCTATTTTATAACTAGGTGTCTTGAAATTCACGTCTGTTGTTTCTGCGTTTTGTAGTCTGAATACGAATCATTGTGTGTAAATAAATGAATGGAAAATTCACACGAGTAGATAATATAAGTACGTACATAATATACCCCGCCCGTTTTTTTTTCAAATCATCATCACCATTATCATCTGGCTAGCCTTTCCCAACTTGGTGTCGGCTTTTAGTGTAACCAAATGCTGCTGAATACTAGTATTTTACATGGAGCGACTGCATATCTGACCTCCACAATCCAGTATAGGTAACTGGGTTTGAATATTAGTTATTAATGTGTCCCACTACTGGGCATAAAACTCCCCCTACATCTTTCCAGGTACTCTTCTCGTGTGCCTCTTCGTCGTCGACCTCAATCCCAGTCACCCATTACGTTGAGCATTATCTGATTTTTTTTAAACGTTTCACTTAGCTAAAGAAAACACAATTATGTACTGCAATATTAGACTCAAAGCTGACTTTACAAAAAACATAACCCTCCTTCTCGGTCGGATAATTAATACTGCATCGAATACCTTGGGGTCCGTTGAACCCAGCATACAATGGATGTAATGGCACAACATGAGCCGACAGGCGTCTGCCACACAAAGGCTTGGACTGTCACAGACCGCCGCGGCTAACTAGGGAAGCTGAAGGGTAAGTAACTGGCACTGTTCGGGAACTATGATAGGAAGATTTCCGGTTTTGTATTTTTTCTTTTTCTAAGAGAAGTCATAAATTCGTTACTCAACGGTAAAACTTGTCTAGCTTTTATAAAAAAAAGAGGTAAAATAACCAAATAAGCTATTTTATACACGTGGGGACTTTTAAGTTCTATAGCTTTATAAGTAGGTAATTGAAATTATCAATGATACTGATAACTACACAGTTAGCATAATTAAATAAAAATATTTTTAATCCCTCTAATAACCCAGATCGAGTTGCAATAATCAAATTATGGTACTGATGGGTCGTCACCAAAGCTTAGTCAGAGGCGCTTAGCAGGATTTGATACATACAGGCGATCATTTACAAGGTTTCCTAAAAGATTTATTTCGTTGCACATTCTAAGACATTACTAAGAAAAACTTTTATTAAAATGTTAAGTATAATTTAAGTTACGCTAGCAATATTATTTTGTTCTGTGTTTAAGTTGATTAAGAAAATACCTGACTTCTACCGTGTAATGTATTATTATAACGACTCCAATTTCCAACACTGAATATCTACACTATAAAATACTAAAGAGGAAAGATTAGATTTTTTGTTTGTTTGTTACGATTTAACTTACTAATTAACCGATTTAAATAAAAGTCTTTTACCATTACAAAGTTACATCTTTACCGAGTAACATAGGCTTTAAATTATATTGATATCATGCAAATTTGCCGAGTTATCCCAATTTTCCCGTATGAAATCGTGGGCGACGTGCTAGTAAAGAACGAATTCCTCACAATGCAAGTCCAGCCGTATACTTACACCGCAGCGTCCGGGACCAGTTTTATGACAGAGCCTTAATGGTGACTCCTAGCTTGTCCGCATCTGTTCCTTGATGAGCATAAATTACCGATTAAACCAGTATTTTACTGCCTATTATATTCATTTTGTACTTTTATCCTCTGTGAATGCATCGTTTATAGATTTTTTCTTGACTTATTATGCGCTAAAATTGGATTCATGCGATGTTGAGTGATTACAGCGCTCTGTGTTTAAGTTTAAATGAAAATAATAATGTCGTACTAAAATTTATACTAATAAGTAGGTATGCAGCAGGTAGTATGTTAACTTATTAAAGAAAACTATAAAAAGTACAAAAAAAACAAGAATGTATATTTATGAATAAATATTGAAACAAATATTGAGACAGAAAGGGTAAACTGCAAGCTTATTTCTACACTATCATATTATAAAGAAAATTTTTATTTTTGTGTGTGTGTGTATTTGTAATGAATAAACTCAAAAACTACTGAGCCGAATTCAAAAATTCTTTCACCAATGGAAAGCTAAATTTACCCTGAGTAACATAGGCTACATTTTATCCCCGTACTCCCACGGGAACGGGAACTAGGCGGGTGAAACCGCGTGACGTCCGGTAGTTTTTAATAAAATTCATACATCGCTACTATGCAAAGCTAAAACTTTTTGAATATTTAATTTACATATTGTGGTGCAGAATTTCCCGTGCGGTGGAGCCGACACGTGTAAACTGTCCTAGGAACAAGAATGTCCGTGCACAGAGCACCTATGTAACACGAGTTGCTAAAAGGAAACAACCAAACCCGACCACAAACGCTCCTACGTACACCTATTTTATTAACGAGCCGACAATTTAAAGCGAACTAGAAACTCATTTAGTGGCCATTACCTCCAACTAACTACCGGTAAGCAGATTAAAATGCATGCCAAAAGTTTAAATTTATGTACCGGACGCTCTCTTCAATTAAACTTGTTATAATGAAACTCTGGAAAAACTGAGTAAATTTCTGCGAAGAGACGACGCAAATAATTCCCAAGTTTTGCAATTTATACTCATTTTAAAGTTGAGTTCGATGGCGCAGACGGTCCTACAGTAACCCACGACCTGAATTGATTATTTTAACGCTTTTCGGATCTTTTCAACTTGATAATTTCGTCTTCCTTGTTACTTGTTGTGTTCAAGTTTAATTTAAGCCAAGGACTTGGGTAATCTGATATTTTAAGGCGACATTTTGTTATTTTGCTTGGTGAAATAATATCCCAATTATACTTTCTGTTTTCCTCTTTTGACTAAGAATCGATTACAAATTTTTAACTCCCAACACTTTTGACAAGGTGCATATCTATTTGCCACATACGAATACGTAGTATTATTTTATTGGCATTCATATTCTACCGATTATATCTGGAATTTCGAACAAAATAATAACTTACACATTTACTTTTGTAAACATTAAAATAATTTATTAGTCATTATGTTAACAAAGGTACACAACGTTAATTTAATGAAAACACGGAAAAGTACCACTCTGACTAATAAATTTTAAAATGAACACACGGTAATTAACATTTACATGCAGCCCATTAATTAATTTAGTAACAAAAGCTCTGAGCTACTTCTAGTCGTATATAGACAACTAATGCTATTCCACGAATAATCAGAAACAAAACGATAAAAGAATTCCCCGAATGCCATGTTCTGTTTCTATTACCTAACTTTTCGTTTGGTTGTTTTTCGAAAACATTCCAGCTGCCGTTGGCAAACCATTCAATGAACCCGTTTCTATGCTCTAAACGACTGGTCGTGGTCTAAATATACCATTTAAATTCAAGAGCAGTTACTATGCCTTCTTCTGAAGCATCATGAGCTATTTATTATTGTCTTTTACGGCGGTTCTTTGACTTAGTTCGCCCACTCCGCTATATTTTTAAGTGTTTCAGTCAGCAAAAGCTTTGCCATTGACTATTCTATTTCGACGGAAGCAGAGCGGGCGTGAGAAGCATCGATAATCAGCAGCACTCCATTCGGATAGTGTTAATGAATTTCTTTAGTTAAGTATTCACAAAGCAGTCGCAGTCCGCAAAGAGTTCATTTGAACAGCTTCCAGGATACAGGGGGAAAATAAATAAAAATCGGCCGCATCAAATTGTGCGGAGTGACTACGAGGCAAGGTCCCGCGAGCACTTTCTCATGCAAAAGTCGAACGGTTACTTTAATTCTTAGCTCAAGCACTTGTCGGTTTTACGAGCGTGGAGCGATTTAATCCACTTAAAACGCAGAGCACAAACTCCGAGCCGACAAAGCTCTCAGCCGCTCTCATTTAAAAATGGAAATAAACCTTCGGCCATCTTTGACTCAATGCGACCGCTAGTGGAATTCTAAGTGCGGTCTTCAATGATACAGCTACGATTTTTTACCCATTTGATGGATTGCCCTTGATTTATTGCGCGGTTTCAATGAACGATAAAGGAAATAGTAATACAGGATATCTAGACATTGGACACGTACAGGAAACTGTAGACTATGTGACTACCACATGCAAGACATTGAAACTTTCAACATATTGTTGTTATGGAACCTAGACCACCGAAGTGGTTGAGAATATGGAGAGTGTTAAGGGAGTTACTGTTTGTCTTGGCAAATTCTTATGAATCCCAAAGATAAACATTTGGTCTGAAATGTTTATTTAAGAAAGCGATGGGTAAACATTGTAAAATTATGTAAGGCTAATCCGTTGCAAAACAGTTATGAAGTGTGAAAAGTTTTTAGGCAGATAAGAAATCAGAAAAGTGTGGAAAATCTTAACATTAAACTTTTTGCTTTGACCTTTTCACCGTTAAAGAAATGGAGAATCGTATCTGAAAGTTAAAGCTAAAAGATATCAAAACTTATTTAAGCGAAAACAATATTCTTAAAATAGATTACCGGATAATTTATTTCCTATCTCCGAAGGAATTTCTGAAATTATCCGCCCTTAGTCCTCGTCTTTAGCTTTCTCATCTTAATGAAAGAGTTTTGCGGCCAAGATTATTTTGAGTTGTTTATTTTGCTTCCGCACAATCCTTCGACCGTGGTCGTAACTTTTGTATTTATTTCTATGGCGCCATATTGTGTGGATAATTTTCAATGTTTTTGTATGAAAAGACAGACTAAATATAGATGTGGCTGAAAATTTAGAGCTTCGCAAATCATCATCATCTGTCTGGCTCTTTCCCAGCTATGTTGGGGTTGGCTTCCAGTTTAGCCAGATGCAGCTGAATACCGGTATTTTACATGGAGCGACTGCCTATCTGACCTCCACAACCCAGTTAGTCTGGGGATACCATACCACTTGGTAAGTCTGGTAGTTGTATTGGCTGGTTGACTCGAGCTTCGCAATTGCGCAATCTATAATTAAATTTCAAAGTGCGAATTTAGAAACGAGAACTATTTTGGACACAGTTTATTCGTGCTCTAGCTGAAAGCACTAATTGAGAAAAGCAATTCCATCTTAACCGAAAGCCTTGCTAAAAAAGTGCCAAAATAACCCACAAAGTACAGGATCATCTATGACCTTTTCACGACCTTGACGACGCAAAAAATTGTTGCAATACACAGTCCATCTGACACATTTCAACCTCACGCCAAACCAATTATGCATCAACAAATACCTTAAATTTTAAGAACCGGCTTTTAATTCTCTCTGCTTCTTAATTACCTTACTTTACGTCGATTCTCCCCTTTTTTGTGACTCAACGGAAATTGCTCGGAAAAGTCACTTTAAGCAAATAGGTCTAGGTAGGACAATTACGAGGTTTTTTTTTCTCAATTTCGTTAATTTCGCCGTGTCAGTTGTAATTACTGTGTAATTGAAAGCCGTGTTTATCGTGACTTAAGATCAGTATTGGTTTTGTGGTGAAGACTTAAAGAAATAAGTTCCTGTTCAAACGTTGACACTATGACAACGTGATTTCGATGGTATTTCATTGATAAAAATAGTTTATTGAGTAGTTAAAACCGTTAGCACATATTTTATTCAATTAATGTTTTGTTCTATAATGTCTTAGCTGTTTTATGACGACATACAAAACGTGAGTGTCAGGAATATAAAAATATGTGTAGTTTTATATCATCAGATAAAGTTATCATGTGAGAATCTTGAATTACAAGTGTTTCGCAGGTTTAGTACGTGTTAGTTTAAAACGCAGTAGCATATAATTTGTGAGGAACAAAGCTTAAATCGTGGCTTGACAAGCAGGCTAACATCATAAAACTACAACTAGCGATTTTTACTAGAAGGTGGCCATCTATTATTATGATATTATTATTCACAAAAGATTCGCCTTAAGTCCCTCTCTATGGGTGTTGTGACTACATTTTGTCGAAGAAAATGTTTTTTAAGATAGACAACAACATACCATGGCGCCTATATTCCTCGAATGGCAAACTTTTATTTGCCCTAATATTATAAACAACAAAGATTTGTATTTTTGTAAGTTTGTTATGAATAAACTCGAAAAATATTCAACTGATTTTTAAAATTCATTCATTGTTAGATTGCTACTTTATCCCTGAGTAACATGGGCCATATTTGTTACTACCCGAAAAAATGTCCACGGGCCGATAGTGTATTTTATGTTCATATAGTTACTGTTTATTAATTTAATAATCGGTTTTATTTCTTCCACAGGACGGAGACCGGGGCTACCTAGAAGGTCTGGCCTCCCGGTACGCAGACCTCTTCTCAACACACTATGGCGATGTTCTAGACCACCTCGAAGAGTTACGAAGACACGAATGGGACGAGATGTCACCTCGTATGAGGGTGCTTGGAGGCCCTGGAACACCCCAAACTCCACCTTCGGCAAGTCCTGGTTCCCTAGCTTTGAATAACTTGACCACGTCGCATTCGCAGCCCATTTATGTGCCTGGAAAGTATTCGGTGAGTTGAGTGAGGTTCTCATTTGTTTTTGGGAATGGTCATCAATTTCACGAAGTAGTCAGTTGTAGATTTAGAGTCATTATTTTTTATATTTTTTATTTGCTGGCTTCTGTAGTTTGTTGGTATGTAAATGTGTGAGTTTGAACTACTTTTAGAGATATGAATTGGAAAGTTTTTTGTTGAAAATACTTTGGAATGCATGCTGCATTTGGCACCACATTCATATACTTTTTTGGCTTCATGCAAGATTTGTTATCTGTACCAATTTTGTCGATGTTACTTTTCGGGATGTTTTCACTTCCTCGTTTAGTTTCGATTCTAGCAAACTATTATTCTAAACTGCATATGTAGAAACAATTCGATCTTGTTAAGTAGTAGCACGCACATACACCAGATTAAACCTTTATAACTATAGGAAAACTCAATTCTCACGTTAATTTCCAACATTGGTACACCTACTTTTTATCAAGCACAAAAATTATGTTAGACATTCCCACTTAAGTGAAAAATGACCTTCAAGTACAATGTGAAAACACGTGATGAACTTGAACGTAAATCCTCTGTCGGCCATCAGACAAAAGTCCAAGGTCATAATGATGAGGCCCGCCGAGGCCCACAGATAAAACGGCCTGAATAAATAATAGGATCATGTCATGTAATCAGACTAAGCGGGCCAAATCGTCGCTTTGTGTAAAATTAGCCTGGAATATTAGGCTTTCAACATTGCCACTGATATTTGAACCGTTTTTCTGAATATGATTTCATTTTTTTGTGAACACACTCTAAGTAAAGCGGATTACCTACCTCCAGAAGGTTTCTTTCGCATTTATTTCAAGTCTGATATTAATACAGATTTTTTGTAAGAACACCTATTATGGCTTTTGTCAAAAGGTATTTTCTTTCTTCTGTCTCATATAAATCTAATTTGCTCAAAGTTATTGAAGATACGGATAAAAGTAAGCTTTATGGTTTCTTTTATTACAGTCAATACTTATTTTATTGAATTTGATTTGATATAGTTATTGCTTTTATTGAAAAACATAGTAGACGAAATAATAGTACCCAGTATTAACCAGGGCCAGTACTTATACGGGGTTGTGGAGGTCAAATAGGCCGTCGTGCTATATAAAATACTGGTACTCAGCTGCATCCGGTTAGACTGGCCGACCCTAACATAGTTGAGAAAAGGCTAGGCAGATGATGATGATGATAAGACATTGTGTATGTAGGTCAAAGTAAAATAGTTATCCAAACTCTGGAGTATGAAAATATTATTTGGTAACATCTTGTTTCTTTTGTACAGCCCTCAAGCTGCCTCACAGAGAAAGAAGAGGACGAAATATACGGGTTCGGGTACGGCGTGTTCGGCAAACAGATGCTGCAACGACAACAGCAACAAAAACAACTGTTGCTGGCGCAACCGACGCAACCACTCATGCACAATACGCAACATAACTATCAAAGGTGAGTGAGATCTTACTGACTAGTATAAATGTAAATGTTTGCGTGAGGGTGGGGTGAGTGTATGTGTGGATGGATGTTACCCTTTCCCGAAAAATATTGAACAGATAAAAAAAAATTAAACACACAGATATTTCATAAATCTGAATTACCTGGAACGAGCGATTGAACGTTTCATTAAGCGGTTAGTTCCTAAAGTATCCTAAAATAATAAAACATTAACAATAATATTAGAGGCGTATCAAAAAATTGTAAGAATTTCCATAAACAGTAGACGGTTTTTAACTAGTCACATGAGAGCAGCGGCGGCCCCGACTTTGTGTAGTTTATTTCATCATCATTGCTCTAAAAAACGGTGAAGGTAAACACTGTCAGGAAACCGGCATATCCGAACCAAAAATTCGTAGACGTGTGACATACACCAACCCGCACTGGGCTCGCGTGGTGGATACATAGGCCTATACGCAAAATACGCGTTTTGATGTGGAGTTGCGGACACCAGCCACAAAAACTAGTCACATAACATTGCTGACGTGCTTATCAAGTATTAAATTACATACTTATTTGTTTTAACGCATTTACAACGATAATCATGTTTTTAATACACCATCGATATTTTTATGAACACGTTATGTAGCGAGTGAGGCATCAAATGAAACTTGATCATCTGGGATTGGCAACTACATTAAACTGACAGTTCACGTCAAGGTATTATCAAGCTTAATGCAATTGCATATACCTATATAATACAAAGTAGGTCAGAACCCTCTGAATACAATATTTCATGCTTTCAATAAATGTTGATACTTATTAATAGATTATTATTGATCTATGCAAAAGCGGTCAATGACCTACCTACATTTATTAAAGTTTTTAGTTTTGAATTATAAAAATAAGCCTGTTCCTGTCTTGAAACGTGTCAATCGTGATTTTCAATTTTTTTTCTAATAAAAACCAATACATGGTTTATTCGTTTTGATTCGTATGAAGATATTAGGTAAAGGGCAATGACCGGTATTGCGATCTTTTAATTATAGTTATGTTATTGTGACCTGGTTTCAACAGTTTAAAGCTGAAAGCAGAAATTGCGGTCAAAGGACTGAAACGGACTTCAGATGTGGAGATACTGAAATGTAACTGCCTTGTTAATATGGTGTGGTCGCAAGCGCGACCGCTGAGCACGAGGTCCTGGGTTCTGAGATACCCGCGTCGGGCAAAGTGCTATTGGGTTTTTCTATCAGGAATTTCTCAGTAGCAGCTATGGGGTCTGGATTCGTGCCTCCTTGATGGCAATAGCCTCTGTCCCTATAATAAATAATAAATTTAACTGGCAAAATGTGAGTATACTATTAGGTACACCCAGCTCATCCCTATGGGGATAACAGACGTGAAAATATGATATACTGAAACATCTGTCAAAGTCTGATGTCCACACAGCCAGTCCGGAGTCCGATCCGATCGGTTTGATCGCACCTTTCATTCAATATTAAAAAAAATAACTAACACATCAACAATTTTATATAATTATAACTATGATTTAGTCAGCTTGTAAATAAATTCCATAACCTAACTCTAACTAAATATAAAACGGTAGTATAGCGAACACTCGAATGGTGATCATTAGAACAATAACTCGCAATCAACCCTGCGAATGCCGACGCAACCCGAAACAACTTTATCCTTATTCGACGAAGAAAATTCGCGGTCGGCTTACACGAAATGTTAACGATAACGAGAATAGCTAGGAACGTAGTCATAAATTATTTGGACTTTAACAGGTGTACTCGTTAGATAAGCTTTTGCGCTGCATGTTTAAATGCTAATCTAAATTGAAATCAGACATTCGATTGGCGACAGTGGCGGCCTCCGTGTTGAGAATAGGCGAAGTGATGCACGTTTAGTGGGAGAGGCAAACTGCATTCTTCTTGGGGGAATAGAAAATGGGATGGAGTAGGTTGAAACTCGTATCCAATTTGATCTACACTAGTTTCGATTTTAATTAAATTCGTTATAAAGTGATTTTAATTCACTGTAGAGGGCCTAGATAAGTGGCAAACGATTTCAAAACTTATCGAGTCCCTACAAGAACATTCATAAATTTCAATAAAAGGATTGTCAATTTTGCGTAGCTTATGTCATGTCATTAATTAGTGCAGGCACCTTTTATTTAATTTTTTTTCCGGTTGGGAAATCATTAAATAACTTCTCTCACTCTGGGGGAGGGAGTGTCAGACTTTTACTAAAACCCATCCGTGTTCCTTCTTCGCCCTTTATGTTTCGGGGCCACGGTATCTCTTTCGAAGAGTCCCGCAGCCCCGACAGGATTCGGCCCTTGCTTAACCTATGATACACTTTTGTCTGTAATGTTTATTATAGTTTCGATTTTGTTTTTGGAAACTAAATGTGTTTCTTACAAAAAATATATGTTTAGTTATTTGCCTAGACACTCAGGTGTATTCATTTTGGTGATATTAGGTTACAATTCTGCTTTCAGAAAAATGTAAAGTTACCTCAATAATAATTGACAAAATACACACGTGATATCGGTTATAGCAAAAGAAAAAATATTTTCGCAAATTTATTCTAAGCCTAAACAAACAAAAACCTAGCGTACACATAAATATTCGTCAATCGTTCCAACACCGAGTCCCACTGAAGTAAGTTCTCATTACACCGGTGCTTGCTGTAAAATAAATTCAAATTAACGACTGATGGATATGTCCGGGCCGGGCGCTCGCACGAAGAAATTTGTGTTAAGACCGTATTTAAATGAAGGACAATCTTTATTGGCTACTAAACTAGAACTAATAAGGTAAGTTGTTGCAAACTATTTATTTTCTGTCTCAATAATTATGTTCACGATAATTGAGAAAAGGGTAATTTAGATCTTGCATTGTTTTTGGAAGGGTTAAAATATGACACAAAGACGTGGAAGTAAAATAAAAATAATGTAACTTAATCTTCTAGGTCACTGTCAAAGATAATTGTTTTAGTTGTTACCATTATTTTATTTCTATTAAAAAAGTTCTTTACACAAACATCAACATAGTCGGAGGGTTAAACAGAAACATGAGTAATGTGCAGCACACATTGCCTGTAATACTTTTGAGAAAAATAAAACGAAAAGTAAAACGAGAAAATAGACAGATTAAAAATGGTTCGAGTATGACACGAGGAATACAAATGCTACATCATAATAGTCATGATGTAAGCCGGTGATGAATACATTATGTTTGAAAAGTGTATTGTTATACTTGGAAATACTTCAAGTAATAGTTATTTACTGTTACGCTGTCGCGTCTGACTGACATGATATTGCGTGGGGCTTTATAAATCCTCTCTAAGGCCTCCTTTACATAGATGATGCCATTTTTTTGAGCATACAAGTGCAATAATTGAAAGCAATCGTTTAACCGCCATAATTGACTAGAAAAACCGCTCCCCGCCGCCCCCCCATGGACGAATTCCGCCCATTCACGAACTTAGCCTAAATTTTGACCTTTTAGATTTTTTGGCCAAGTTTGAAAGCAATCGGTTCATAATTGCGACCTGTAGAGTGTGGCTAAATTTTGCTTGTCACCCATATACATACGTATTCATAAATATCCCCGTAGGTGAGAGACCAATAAGTAGATTATTTTTATTAAAAAAAAGGAATTCTAACTAATAGATAAAAAAAAAAGGAAATTGCCTAAAATTGTATTAGAAAATTAATTGTACGTGTTCTGTATTCCAAGAACATTTTTGAATGGAAAAATCTTTTAGTAGAGCAAGAATCTGACATGTGGTTTAGACGATACCAGTCATTTACTGCTTCAATATTATTCTAAACTACAGGCGATAAACTTGCGTCGTGTAAATGGGCCTTTATAAAGGGTGTAAAACACTGTAGTAGATGCGAAAACAGGTTGTGTTGTCTTGTTACTGATTTTAAGACTTGTATAGTCTGTGTTAGTTACGCCATTAATTTATTATATCTTCAAAATTACATGGGACTTAAACATAACTGGCAAAGTGTGGGTGTACACTTATGCTCAAGGAAGGTTTTAGGCGTAATGTTATATTATGATTGGCTCAGCCGATGTAGTTTGCTAGATAACTTGTTTAAAGCGAGACACATTATTATAAGCACTCTTATAAAACTTATTTACCAATCTGCGCTAATATTTCCTACAAATAGAAAATGAAAAGCCCAAAAATGTCTGCCACCACTAGGCTATATTTAGATCCTAAATTGGTCTCGAAATGGGACGAGTAGAGTCCTCAGCAGCAAATGGGCCACCCACACCGTAACGTGGGTGTCAACTATGGGGTTATTACAGGTGGACGCACGGTGTATGAATAGTGAATTTCTTCATCCGTGCATGCGGTTAGTGACTGTGTTAAGCACGGATCACGGCGCATCTGTCAAGCGTGTTAGGTGTGGTTTTACGCCTGAAAGAGTGTTCCTGAAGTTGAGAAGATCTTTAAAACAATATCGATGTGGGAAAAGGCAAAAAACTACCGTTTTTGGCTTTTGCTCATCATCATTAAGGAAAAGGAGTAAATAATAAATAAATAAATACATTATTAAATATCACTTGGCATTACACACAGCGCCATCTAGTGCACACTAAGCAACGAGCCTTGTGTCGTGGACACCGGATAGTTGATATATACTACATAGCTACTTTTTTGTTTGTAAACACATACTTATTATACATATAAACATTAATGACTCGGAAACAAAATGTCCATGCTCATCACACAAACATTTGCTCCTACCAGGATTCGAACCCAGGACCCTAAGAACGTAAGGCAGCCTCACTACCATTGCGCCTTTCGGGTTGTCGTCGTCGTCATTGCCATATGTATTTTAAATGATGTTGTGATGTCTGACATGGGAGAATGAAAAAAAAAGAAGCAAAATCGTACCAAAGAGTTTTTATTGAAATGTTGGAAAACAAGAAAAGCCTGGCAAGAAAATTAGAAGTAATGTAGTAATACTTAGGAAGTTGAATATTTCTTTCCAGAATAACTCACGTACTGTTGATGATTTTGTAATTTGATAAACCTTACAAGTACAAACATTGGCAGTTATTATTTCTTTGATTGGTCCAGCCTACGCAGAAACTTCATTTGTTTATTGTGTCAATAGTGCCTTGAGTAATTACGTTTGTCTACGTTCAAATTGAACTATCTGCCTAGCCTTTTCCCAACTATGTTTGGGTCGGCTTCCAGTCTGACTCAACAAAGTGAATACCAGTGTATTTTACAAGGATAGACTGCCTATCTGAGCTTCGTAACTCAGCTAGTAATTGATACTACGATACCCCTTGGTAAGACTTGTGGTCAGACTTTCGAACCACTGACTGCCTGTAACGACTGTCAGAGATCTACAATTGACAGCCGGGACCAACGGCTTTACGTGCTTCCCGAGGCAAGGAGGAAACTCAGTAAGAACTGTGTGATCACTCATCCAGGAAATAACCCAGTCAAGTACGGTTTAACCTGAAGATTGACCAGAGTGACTGGTATGATGTAGCCATAGACTCCCAAACATAAATGTACAAACTAAACCATTATCCCTAATTAAATCTAAATACCATAAAAGTTAATACCTTCCTAATCGTAAGTACAGTCAGGAATATTAAAATCTGCTTTCTCGACCGAGCGGGGGTGTTCCCATAAATTTGTACCAGGGAAACCGCGTCACTGGCCCACGCATCCAATCTAGCATGTCTTACAATGCTAATTAGATCTTTGCACCACTAGTTTGCCTAATGAATTACTCGTAAAAGTGTTATTCGATTGCAAATAGAGATTATTTATGGTAATATAAACTTAGTGGGCGTACGTTAATCGGTAGTCCGGGAGTTGTAGATTTGATTATGCCAAATCGAGAGGGGTAACTGTGCATTTCTAAGTAGTAAGATAATTTTGGGTACTCGTAGCTTACCTTTTTCCGTGTATTTTGAGCTCCCGATATTTCGTGACTTATCGGTGTCGAGTCCAGTAGTGTGCGTAGCAAAAGTCAAAGAAAAAGGGCAGACCTATTTGTCTGCTCCTGAATTTTTTTTCTCCATACCCCGTATTCTCCAGCGATTATGGTGCTTAGCAACAACGTGGAAATATCGGGAGCTCAAAATTAATAATCATAACATTTTAAGTTATAAACTCTGAAAGCTGTTTTAAACAGTGATTGGGTAGCACTTTCATGTAACTTATGTAGTTACACAAAATAAATGATAGTTTTGATTAGGGAATCGTTATTCGCGACAACAACAAGATTTTTTTTAAATATTCAATAATAAATACTTACTTATGCAAAAATATTCCAGTCCCTGTAAATCCCTTATAAACTATTTGTACGAGAATGGGAATCCTGAAGTTCTTCTGTACGATAATGAGAGGTAACAACGTATGTTAATCACCAATCTGTGTGCCAAGTCAATAATTACAAGCAATATTTTCTCATCCGGTCTACGAAGAGGTAGAATATACACCCCTGCAGTGGGTGTTTACGGGCTCATAATTTGACAATTATTGTACAGTAGAGAAAATATTAGCATAGTAAATGTGCTGTAGTATTTCCACAAACTGCTCCTGGTCTAGCCATTAAAGTGCAATGCCTCTGCATTAAGCTAGATCTTTATCTTTTACTGCTTATGCAATAAAAAATATAATATGCAGTATATTGCAAATAAACGGACCGGACGTCCGGTTAAATACATTTAATTAATTAATCGTTATTAGCTAGTAATAATAAATGCGGTTAAACTAAGGGTGACGTCAACAGCTTTCATTGCTTCAATTCTTTGCTTTTATAAAAGTTTATTGGGTAATTTTGTAAGCGGTACGCCGTGTGACTAGTACGCAAAAAGGGTCTAGGTTTATTCTAATAAAGACTGAATTTTAATATGCCATAATAAAACTGAGCTAAACAATAGAGCAAGGGTGAGATGTGCATGTGCTATAGTTATACCTCACTCATCGCGAAGCCGTCAAAGAAATAGAGCCGTAGAGCAAAAAAATATCGCAATGACGGGAAGAACAAGTGCACACAACACAACAACAATACACACGCAATAACTGCCGCTCGGGTCGATCTTTAGGATTAGCTGTGCTTGCCTAGATTGGTCTGTGGATGGGCGAATGGGCAAATAATAATAAAGAAGACAATTCTGTCCCAGCTAAGGAACCTAGCTAAATCGATTTGTCGCCCCCGTAAACCTTCCACTGTATCTTCCGTCGAAATCGTTAGAGCCGTTTTCGAGAAAGTGGTTCCAAATAATTATACAAATATTGCTCGTTTAATAGTATAGGATAATATCTTGCAGTATTGACCAGAATATCCAACCACGACATTAACACTGCTCAACCTATCTGTAGTACTAATGAAAGCGACTAGCTTATAAACTGAACGTTTACGAGCAACGCGACTTGCTCAGGTGGCAAGTCAAATATTCATCTAGTTCTAACTAGTTCTGAGTATTAATTTAGCTCTTGGGCTGATGGAGAGGATTGTTTTAAACGTTGCTCCACATCAAGAATCTTTCCTTTGTCGTGGGTGCGTTAACAAACATTTAAACTAACGTACAGTGGAACAAGCTATTTGGTTACAGTTTAAGCCACAAATTACGTGAATTATTAGTTGTTAAGTGTAAACCAAACAGCTTCTTTGCCACACACAAACAGCCAGACCCGGAACAACTACCGGCAGGTCAGGAAATATTTGTCCGTGCGGGGTTCGAACCCGCGACACGCGAACGCCGTGACGTCAAGAAGCCAAAGTCAAAGAAGGCAATGTAGGCTGGCAGTTGAGTTGATATCAATATATTTGGAAAAGGTATGACAATAACATCTGTAAAATACTACTATGTAGGTATTGTAATATTTCCCAGATGATCGATAAAATGCCAAAACAAAATTGACGGGCTGTACTGCAAATAATCAGTATGTTGGGCCCTATCAGAATACCAGCGCTCTGACGTATCTTTAATAAATGTAACATCACCATGCTAAGATAAGAGCCTTTTGGCCTCGTACAGGACGAGTTTCGTTTCTTTCAATTTTAATTTTTATCAGTTTAATTTTTATTAGTAAGTTTTAAACACTGATCATTTTGATGTGTTTTGTCCTGTGCGGGGTAATAAATGCTTTTTCTTTCTTTCTTTCTTTCAAAATAGCATCGAAACAATTAATTCTCAGTTTTATTTTTCATAGATCAACACCATAAAAGGGGGAATAGGAATCATAAATCAAATAAACCAGCTCCCTCCATAAAAAAATCTCTCGCTGCCTGCTGATTAATGTACAAAAAGTTTTAGGGGTAACTGCAAATTTTCTCCCATTTCCTGAAATATAAATGAACGAATTCCTAAATAACGACATCCCTTTAAAGAACCTTGAACTCTTTGCCTCCGACCAAGCATCAAAGCTTGCGACTTCTTAAAGTATTAAAATATAAGGATACCCCTCTCTGCTTGTGTGAACAAAGTTACGGGTGGAAAATTCCCAACTCAAAATAAAATTATCTTATAAGCTGAATAATGTAACCCTTTTGTTCTTTTTGTAAATGTTGCAAATTAATAATATCACTAAATTCTAACGAAAAGTAATGTGTGGATCGAAATACCTGCCATTTTGGATAGATCTTTTTTAAATTCTCTTTTTTACAATGTCAATGTAACCCAAAATTTGGAATTTGTTTTTAGCTTTGAATTGCATCCATCATCCTGTAATATTTTTGTAAAACAGAACAGGCAGAAAACGATATCAGGTGTCCTATTGTTTGTGGAACAACACCATATTTACACTCCCGGGCACAGTCATCGTCGGCGGTAACCTCTCGCGTCCGGTCCCGGCTCAATCCATGGTCCGGAGCGAGGCGGAATGGGAAGCCGTCACCTCCTTCTGCGATGCAGTCATGCTATAGCGAAGGAGGTAGCGGAACCCGAAAGGGAGGGAGCCTCTCGCCCCAGCCGCTATGGGAAACGAACCGGGTGTCGGGGGCCACGTGGTGTCTACCGGCCACCGTAGACGCGGGCCTGTGGACGGTAAGCTATGGGTAGCTCGCCGTCCGTCCTTCTTTTGACGACAGGCCGTGTTGACGGCGCGTTTGTGGCAAGGGCTGAAGCCTTTTTTTTTTTGAATGGGAATTCATCGAATGACTTCTCTCACTCTGGGCGGAGTGGGAGGGAGTGTCAGACTCTTACTGACTAAAACCCATCCATGTTCCTTCCTCGCCCTTTATGTTCCGGGGCCGCGGTATCTCTTTCGAATAGGCCTGCAACCCGGCAGGCTTCGGCCCTTGCTGGCTCCTCCCCTTATGCTGACATCTCTTTGAGGCACGCGTGGAACACGAACGCGCCGTCGACACGGCAAGGGCTGAAGCCTGCCGGGGCTGCAGGACTGTTCGAAAGAGATACCGCGGCCCCGGAACATAAAGGGCGAGGAAGGAACAATTTTTAGTCAGTAAAAGTCTGACACTCTCTCCCGCTCCGCCCAGAGTGGGAAGAGTCATTCGATGATTTCTCATCCGAAAAAAAACATAATAATAAAAGGCCACAGTCATTTATAAATCTCCACCTGAACAATTTTATCTTGCTTCGACCTGTGTCTTTTTACTAATGAAACATGCAGGAGTTTCGATAGTAAACAATTAGTTTGCTTGAGATAGTTAGGTGTGTAGTTAGTGTCATCAATTAAAAACAACAAAAAAAAGAAGTAAAAGCCTCATACACATGAGAGGTAAATGACTTTTCGAAAACAAAACAATTTATTAAAAACAAAATAATGTCCAATATGCGTTTATAGTGTTTCAAGCGATGTAAATCAACCATGAGTAATTATAATTATTGTCATTTCCACACTAAAATAATATAAAATATCGTCTCTACGTATAAATCAAACATCACCTTTGTGCCCTTCAATAAAATACACCACTTTATCAAACCACTATACTTTGACGACTAACAACTTAAATGTTTAAATACAATAACTGTACGCCTGCATGTGACATGTTAAACAGACGAACTAACGAACCTTTACGATAGTTACATTACGTAAATTCTATGTGTTGACCACAGAGTACAGAATCTTAGAGCCGACAGTGACTAGAGACAAGAGAAGTAACAACACGATCGCATTATCTCTCTCTCTCTCTCTATAGCCATAATCATAAAGTCCATTTTAAGAATTTTGATTTTTTAACGTGATTCATGTTATGTTCTGCTCAAGCGGCCATTTTAGGCCCGCAGGCGTCGATGACAGCAAATGTCAAGCGTCTTCAAGCATTTTAGAGGGGTATTGCATTCAAATAGGTTCTATAGATAATGTGACCAAGTAACTTTGCTTTGTTGAGGTCAGATACCTATGCAGTTTCTCCCTGTAAATTTTGGTATTCTGCTACCTCGCCAGATAGTTAGTTTGGATGCCGACCCGTGGCTAGTCAGATGATGTTGTACTTACAAAAAATGTGGCAAGGAAAGTGCGTTTAGCACGTAACTTCTATCACATACCTCATCTGTTACAGTACACTATTCAAGGAAAGACAGAAACATTTGGTATGAACATCGTGAGAGTGCCACCTCTAGAAACGGCCGCCTTGGAGACTCCGTGCTCTGTGAAATACTAATAATTTTGTATCAATTGATGGGAATGAACGCTGAGACTAATGGTCTTAAGACTATGATATTAACATACGTAAAGAGAGGAGTGATATAAAGTTTAAATAATATAACTATAATAATATTATTCGTATTCGTATTCATCGTATTGCACTTGTCAGATATTGTACCTATCTTTCCTACACTAGTGGTGTAAGATTGTGAGAGTAAAACAAGTTAAAGTTCAATCTACAATAGAGAATTCTTGCAAAAAAACACTTAATAACCTCTAGGCGAAAGAAAATATTTGTATTTTTATTTCAACTTTGCCTGCCCCAGTTTCCAAGCTTCATAAATAGGAGATCAAAATAAATACATTCAGGTTCAATATTACTGTACATACACTCACTATTTATTGAAGTCAAGCAAGAGAAATTCCTTTCATCAAAGAAATTCCCAGGAACTGCAATATTGTCGATGCAACCGGTCCTATTATGCTCTGAGCACACGCCTTTATGCTGCGTACTTAAAATATTTACTCGACTGAACAAATATAACGCAGCAAGTAATCAAAAGCTGTGTTTAACTGCTTAAATCACTAAAATACCAAGATATAGGCTGTATAGTGTGTACTGGCATTAAGGGCGATATGCGTATTGCGTACTCCTTACTCAATTAACGCTACGCACAGACGGGAATCCCACTAAGGTACGCGATTACGGGTGCCGAGATACGGGAAACGCGAGAAACGCTGTGATACGCGGCCTAACTAGACGAAATTTATCTCAATGCTATAGAATGTGCGGTGTGTCGTTATTTCTGATTCGCTATCTGCTTTGTTGGTTAGTTTCGATTACGTTTCGACATTAGGTCCAGTTTCGTATAGCTTTTATGAGTCGCCTGACAATTATTGGCTTTGTCATGACCGAGTGAGAGTTATAACGTGCGTCTTTAAATTGAACTTTATGGCTTTCAAATGAAGACCGCTTTGGAAATCGTGGTGTTGAACGACAATTAAATAGTTATAGCTCGTGGAATGAAGTATTTATTGTGTCCTTTTAGAAAGTTTATGGTTAGATTTAGGAATAATTATGGTATGTTTGTATGAAAACAATTTGTTGCGAAAATAATAAAACTTTTATTTGTTACATATGTGGTTACATATCTTTAATAAATTTGTTTGGAAGATAAATCTAGAAACATTCGTGTTAAAAGCTTTTTCATAAATATATTTATACAACTTATTTGACCAGCTAGCTTTACGGAAAGCTATTGAAATAGTGCTATGATTGGATAATAAATCAAACAACTGATTTAGAGCCCACGGCAAGTTTTTGATAAACCGTGTGAACATACCAACAAAATCGGAATTAATATAAATTTATTACCAACGTAGAACTAAATTGTTGAGGAAATCAATATTCATTGCATCCGCGGCATTGCATGGTGGCGATATGATACTCATTCTGATTTATTGCCCGATCCCAACTGTATATTGGGTTTGCGAACTGAAACATGTGCGATATTGAACCATTGTTTGGAAATGCGCGTCTTGAAATTCGGTAATCCTTAATGATTTGGTATGTGTTTCAGTGAAAAAGAAACTACGGTACCGAAAACTGTCTGAATTGCGTTTGTTATTTGGTACAATCAAGACATTTTTTATTAAAACCTACGTTATCAAATCTTATAGATATGTTGACACTGGCAATAGGTACGCAATAATAACCCCCGAAAAGAACGACTTCCATTTCCGCCAAAACCAATCAATATTCAATTATGTGCTGACAGTAACATTTTCAGATTCAATAACACGAAATTGAAATAACATTTAAAATACCAGACGTATTAATTTTATACTCGTAAAATTAACGTCGGTTTAAACGTTCAATTATCGGAGCTGGTTAAGGGCGCGTACACATCAAAACGAACTCTTTACAAAATTTACGATTTCATTAACCGCCACTCATTTCACGGACAATCATCATTAGCGGGTATTGTTAATGCCGAAGTCGATTAATTTCCCATTTTCCGAATTCCGAATGTTTTGCTTAGTCCGATCTTTTCCTGTTTTCCGCTTATCCGTTTTGTGTATTTCTGTTTACGGCAACTGTTGGATTTTGTTTTTCAATTGCTCTTTTTGATGTATGGACTTTGTGAGAATTGTCAGGGGCTTGTGGACTATGAAAAGTATTGTACAAGGATTATGCAAATATCAATGCAATATCGAACTATGGATTGCTGTTGAATAAAAAGACAAAAAAATCTTTCTATTATGATGTATTCACAAAAAGATACCTCTTTTTTGTGAATAAATAAAGTGTATATTTATTCATGTACGTAATAGGCTAATGTAAAATGTATTTTGTTTCAGTTGCCTAAGTCCACGGTCGGCGTATTTCTACGAATTCCCACCGAGCGGTGAGTACCTGTCGTTCACTTAAGCATTTAAGTTTTTGATCTCATTATATCTGCCTATTCGACTTTTGTTACAACAAAAATTAATTAATTAATTTGTACGCTCCATTTACTAGAATAACCTAGGCTCTAATCTAGGAAGAAATTTTTGTGAACTATCTTAGTTTGAGACAGGGACGGTGTCGGTACCGGAACCGAATATGGTAACAGCTAGTGAGAATGTTCCAAGTTTCCGATTTATTAAATAGGTACTTCACTTAGTGCTAAAATAATTGAGACCAAACAGAGTAGCAAAATACACATGCAAACAAAAAAATGCATGAACAATGTCATTGTGGACATTTTCTCCGATTACTTACCACTACGTCACTCAGTGTTAATAAGCAATTAAACGTTATAATACAAGACCTTTTAAAACACGCTATAAATGTGGAGAAAAAACCTAAAATATGCCTAGCACTTGAGTGCTTGATTTATTACCTTCTAATGTTAGCTAGACTGTCGGGTCGTGACTGGCGTTTTTAGACCTAATTCGTGAAAAGCAATTTTGTTAGTGTAATTAATAGGTAGAAGTTTTATTTGTAGATTTTATTTAAGAGAGTCTATTAGCAGACAAGAAAATAGTGGTTTTCTTTTTTGAATTAGAGCTATAAATCTAAATTAACCATTGAAAAATTTCAAAAGTTTTTTTTTATGTCTTTTATCTATTTTGCGCTATTAAAATATAATTAATTAATTATTATGCTACAAAGAGTGATAATAAATGTTCTTCTTACTTTTGCGAAAAATAAATTGTATTCGTCTCGTTTTCCACAATTCCGTAGTTAGTTACAATTTAATTTTAAGCAGGCATTGTTTTCGTAGACAACTGCCTGGGTACGGCCAAGAAGAAGGTGACAACGTTCTCAAGGCTGCTGCGGGGTTTGAAGTCTCATAGGAAAGAGAAGCATGGATCCTGTTCGCCGAAACACACTCATAGTCCTCGACAAGTACTGCCACCCCAACGGGTAAGTATTTCATTTGTATTTCAACGCTTTTTAGTGATGGTGACTTGATGTTTTTGTCAAATTATACCCTAACATACGAGAGTTTCTAATCAGCCTATTGCTAGATTTGAAAAAAAAAACGCCGAAAAACTGATTTACCTTCACCTTCTTCGATTTAACAAAACGGCGTTAAATAGCTGCCAGAGGTGGTATTACATATCAATTATGATACAGGTAGCCCAGCTTTTCAGCGCGGTATAGTAGAGCTGATTTGATTACTCCCATAATCATTTACGGATAAATAATTTGTAAAAATATCTTGTCACCATATGAATGCCTTTGCCAAAACGTTGTTGTTGTGTGTTTTCTTAACAGGATTGCAGTGTGTGAAGAATCAGTATAATTATAAAAAAATCAAACGAAACGAAACCATTTATAAATGACAATAGACGATTTGAGAGCTTGTCTAGATTTTTTTTTAATTTATACAAATGAGTCGTAGGTAAAATTAACATTAATAAGAATTGATTACATCTGTGAATAACTCTATTGCCACAAAAAATATTATAAACAACATTGTGTTAATAGACTTTGAGTTAATACTTACTTTCTAAAGTCTAGATTAATATAGGCATGAATAATTTTGTTAAATAATATGTAATTTTTAGACTATTTGAGTTTCTAACTGAAGAAGTTGTGGGTAATGTCAATACGGTGTTATTTCCAATCAACTAGTGCTCCAACCATAAACTTACTATTACTATCATCAAAGCGACTAATAATATTTCTTTTTATGACCTATTAATAAAACAATAAAGTTTACAACTCTCGCGAGTGTGGTCGATTATGCTGTGAAACGAACTGCCTATAACTTAACATCTCGCACTTGACAACTGGTTCTTCTACACAGTTCAATTAGAAGAAAGAACTGCTGCATTAATTATTTAAATTGAACATGGAATAACAGATTGAATTAGGTACCAATACCACACACTCTGGTTGGATAGCAGAGTGCAGAGTGTATCATCCGGCTCGAAGGACCAAAATAAATGTAGGGGATCCTTGCACGCACTTAGTGATGATAACGGGAAGATTGGATGATGATGAAAAATCCGACCACCGCGAATATCTGTTATAAACTGATTGATTGATTGAATGTACTTACACAAATTGTCTTAGTGATAGACGAAATTCTGAGTGCACAAAATGCACGGCGTGTGACTATAAAATAATGTGCAGAAACCTCATTGAGTTCTTCTAACGATACCTAATCTACTTTTATTAATATCTACCTAGTCCTACGTAGCATAAGTCATTAGGAAAAGAACCTAATAACAATTTCTCGATCAAATCAATAAGGCTTTTATTGTGATCGAATCCCAATTCCTCGTAAAAATATATCGTCAAATGCTACTTGAACTGCTCCCAAGTCTCCAACCACTCCAGATTTTAGGTCAAACACAATTAGATCGAAAACAATTGAGTCTCCAATAAAGTTGGCCACATACAAGTCTACCGCTATTGTCGTCGCGATTTCTCGTTAGCAACAACAACTGTTTGTAACCGAATCTTAGTTTGAGTACACGCTTACGGCGTCTGTCTCTCGCGTTTTTTCATACATTCCTTTTTGCAACCCCCCCATGCACCATTATGTGGATCCGGCGCGACGCCGGTACGCCTTTGACATGCACTCTGAGCAATTAGTATGACGCGTCGTGTGTACGTACCAACGTACGTACAATACGTACTTGCGACGCTTAATTTTTTTGGAATGTTTGCGCTTAAGTCTGGGGGTTTATTTTTCGAGTTTTTGGTGGGAAGATAGTGATGAAAGGGTTTTGTTAGAGGTTTATATTTTTTTGCATGGAGAGTCGCAATTAAATGCACGTTTACGAAATTTATTTGAATGGAAAAAATACAAAAGCTCACATGCTTTTTAATATACATATATATAGGGTAAAGGTTACATATCACGGAAAACTTGAAAAAAACTTCATAAAGAACTCCGACATTCTTTACAATACAAGTCATCGACCTACATCTCACAATGAAATGACAAGAAAAATATGAATTCCTCAACATACCAATAACCCTCACACAAGAAATACACGCTTCGAATACGCAACTCATCTCTCCCAAATTAAGTGCTACATTTTTCCACGTCCACCTATATATTTATTAATCTCAAGACGAGAGGGGTGAAGAACAACCCCCCCTGGGTAGTACGTCACCGCATGCCTTTTGAGAAATGACGCCTGCCAAAGTTAAGTCGGTTGAGCCAAGCCAAGACGGTGAGTTATGAACGTTTGTTGGGCCAAGGGATAAAGGCCATTAGAGCCCCGGTATAATCCTTATCGGCCAAGTTGCACTTAGGATTAGTCTTGTCAAAAGTCGCCTTTTTCGGTTTATTGACCAAGCCGTGTCCAGCTGTGATTAGGGGATCAGAAGTGGATGGCGTTATTTGTAATGCTTGTAAGTAGGCCATTACTTCGAAAAGTTGGGTTCGATGCAAGCACTTGTTGGGATTATTAGTTGAATGATGGATGGGGACAAAATATTGCTGATAACGAGTGGTTTATCAATTGCTGTGCTGTTGTTAGTACTATCGATCTATTGTGCTTTATGATCTACTTAATACATCAAGTTACGAATGAAGTTATAAGTTTAATAAGTGTTTGACTACGTAATAATGAAAATCAAGAAAGAATAGTAGGTAACTTAATAAGTGAGCTCGACTATGATGTAACACACAAATTAGCGTGTCCTGCTAACATAAATCACTTTTGCAGTGTCAAGCAGCATTTCCTTTTTAAAAGTAAGTCCAGCCAATTTTCACTAAATTAAATTTTGCTTAGTCCCATGCCCCGGCGTCGCCTGATATTACGCCGGCAAATCCGCGAATAAACTTCTTTAGCCTTTGCTGCTATTTTGCCGAATTAGCCGTTTAGAAGAAAAAAAAATCTGATGCGACACAACTTCCTTTAATCTTTGACCTACTTGTTTTATATAAGGAGGCGGAGGTTATCAGCGATAAAATATTTATTTATAGGATTAGTCTTCGTTTCTGAACTGCCAGCTTTTTTGCACGAATATGTTATCCATGAAGATGATAGTAAAATAAAACTAAAAGAGAACGAACAAGCCAGCGCAGCGCTATATATTTACTGCAAAGAAGTAAAGCTATTTATTGTATCGATAAAATTATCAAATAAAAATATTTCCAACATAACATTCTTCAGAAACGGCAATTTTAAACTTAAACACAACTTTGAGTAAGAACAAAGTAATCATGCAATTCGCCTCACACGGTATTGGCACGTTGCCGTCGATACTTCTTGTGGGAGGTATTATTGGTCCATGTTTATGTGTATGGTTTGTGCTCTAAAGGATAATAAAACGTTATAGTTGCTCCACGGGCGCTTTTAGCATTTCGAAGACCGTAAATACGAGCATCTTGTACCTATAAACGAGTATTGCACGTTGCATTGTTGAACAATTTAGTGGTGGAGTATATTGCGTGTTTAGGCGCCCATTTCACCTTCACCGTTAATAAAGAAGGAGATAAAACAGGATTTGCTGATGATGGGTACTTAGGAACAGCGTAGCAGCTAGCTTTACTGTATCTACAGCGCTAACCTTTTTGTCTGACATCGATTTAAAATGTAAACTTGCCTTGCCTGCTTTATTTCACTGGCAATTTTATTTTTAGAGCAAAAAGATGAATAAAAGGTATTCGTATAAATTGTAAAACGTAGAGAATGGGATCTAATCAAAAATTCACAACATCACTCTCTTACTATCTTAAATTCAAATTTTTGTTACAAACAGTTACAACAAACAGCAGTTACAAACAATTGTATCCGAAGATTTCAACAAATTCCCGAAGTTAGTCGCAAATTGTGTAGTACTAAATAAAATTTCATTTTAAACTACGAAACGCGAAGTATGCAAATGAATCGTAAAAAGATTTTCGTGTAGAATAGATTAAAACGTAGCCGATATTAAAGTTTCACAAGTGAGGGAAGTTACTCGTTGTTACTAGGGTTTACAGACAATTTTTTTTTTCAGGACTTTTTTTAAATAACTTGCTCTTTTTTTTCAAAGCATTTATTATGTTTGCAATTCACTAACCGTAAACAATAAAAAGTTAGTAAATAACTTTTGATCACTGACCACCTACGGTAGTAGTATGGTAGTTTTGACTTTTATCCTCACAAGATCGTACTGTATGCAGTACGATCTTGTGGGGATAAAAGTCAAATGATAAGAAAGTATGCTTTCTCTGACTAATTTCGAAGAAAAATATCTGATCAGCCTAGGCGTACATGGATAGACAGGCGTCTGTCTAACTTACCTTTCTTTGAAAATAGCTCATAAATGCCGATCACACAGGTAATTCCACACTTAAAATATTAGACAGGTTTGTTTCCAATTGGTCTGTACATTTTTGGCGAGCTTTGTAGAAGACATCATATTATTATTCTAAATTCCATCCCAAAAAACAACGAAATTCGAATTTCAAAACCTCATTCTGTGGCTCTTCCCTTTCTTCTATTTTCATCCAGACAGAACAATATTCCAGATTAGTCCATAACGGTACGCGAGGCAGCCCTGGCCACACCACATTTATCAACTTTACCGCTGTTATGTATTCAGAACCATTGTTTTTGACGCAGATTACTTTCCTAGCACGTTTAGCTATGAAACTTGTATGCAACTTTGTTTTGAATATTTTTGCATTACTAAATGCCTTTAATGTTGCGCCTAGTTTTGCGGTTTGGTAAAAAGTTTTTATTGTTCTGTTTCTGGAATATTCTTTTACTGCTTTTTGATCCTTGTTTCGTTGTTGGTGTTAATTATATTTTTGTATTATTGTGTCACTGGGAAGTTATGCTACCGAAATAATTAGAATAAAGTATATATAAGTAGCTCTACTTTCACTTGCATTACAATCAGCAATACAGTCCATACTTTAATCGTTTTTATCGCTAATTTAGACTACAATCCAGTATAAACGCGATCGATCTTGTTTTTGTTCAATCCGCCAATCATTTTCCACCATCAAACATAGACAATGGATGAAAATGAATTAATAATCCAATATCTCTCAATGCTTGTCGCCAATTATTGTGTCAATTGCAATTCTGAATACCTCTGTACAACTGCCAATCAAAATTAAATTTTATTGCGATGCAAAATAGGTTATTTATTGGACGTCGTTAATAGATAGATCAATCTCTAAGCGAAAACCATGTTAGTGTCAAGTTAAATGTTAATTGCGAAATTGATTTGTTTCCCTCGATGATTTATTATGACGTAAATTATTTAGTACTACATTGCACTGTTATCTTTGGCGGTATAAATCTCAATTTAACTGAGTGTGAAACACCTAATAATGTTCTAACTTCGTGTGTCATAGATAAATGAAATTTACTGTGTTAAGGTACCTATGCGGCCCGTCTGTCTTTCTAAATCCATCCTATAAGTCACAAAAATATTGAAAAGGTGTACTATAACTCTTGCCTAAAATGGCTTCAAATCCCATTAAAACAATGATACCCAAAAACATCCTTTAAAACCAGAACCATTAAAGCCGTCAATAGCTCAAACACAATTTAAAACGATATTTCCGCATAAAGAAAAACGTGTGTGACTTTGATAAGGGGCCAATAAATCGTTCGAGGTTCGAGTTTGGGGCATCCTCGTGTCGCATTATAGAAGCTCCTATTGTAGGCTATTCGCATTATTCCCTTATCAAGTGGGAGTTAATGGGCGAGCATTGTTGGTCCTATGATTAATTGATTCGTACGTACATGCTTTCATTGTGATGCAGATATCCTTAGCTTTTTCCTTGCTTAAGTGAAAATGATAAATGAAAAGCTATTGTTGTTCTAGTTGTAGTGACGTTATGAGCGTATGCTAATTAGAACGGTGTGATTTTGATTGTTTGTTTACTTCGTTTGTTTTGTCGTTGTTGGCACAGACAATAGTGAATTATGAATGAAGTTGAGGTTTTGGTAAATATTGAATGTTGGTTTGTAGTTCGTCTGCAGTAGGATGTTGGTTTTGGTACAGTTCTGCCGCAGTAATATTTGTAAGAGCAATGAATACAGAATGATGATATTAATATGGAGTATGTACCTGTCTGTTAAGCTCCCCATAAAATGGTTTGACTTTCGGTTGTAAAAAGGTCGCCTTATCTTTTCATCGGTGTCTTTTTGATGTTCAATCACACGACGTTTCTAATAAAAACGCTAATATCGTCATTCCTTTTGGAGACGGAAAAAACCGATGTTCATGGTAAATAGGTATTTATAAGAAGTTACATAAATGTTACTTATTATATTTCGTTTAGGTGTTACAAACAGGAAATTAATTATAATGATGAAAACATACTTACTTTTTAATTTTTGCTCTAAAAAGGCTAATCAATCAAACGCGCTATTCAACATAATGAAAAAAGTTCTAGTACCTACTAATTTGATAATAAACTTTACGCTTACAAAACTTTATTTGCACTAAAATTATGATGGTTGAAAACTTCAGCCAACTTCAGGCGATAATTTATCATATCGCCCGGAGCTACGGTGATTCGAGAAAAAGTTAGACTTTCCGAAGTTGCTTGCTAGTGTATTTGCGAGAAATCTTTATGAGAAAAATGACTAGCCGATCATATGATAAATGATGTAAATTCTACTCTCAATAGGTACTTAATTTGTGTTTCTTTTGAGTTGTGTAGAACTTAGATTTAGTATCCGTTCAACCGCAGATATAACGTTCAACGGTTTGCACCGAGTATGTATGTACGGTAAACATTACATCACAAATATCAAAAAATATTTAAGTCTTTAATCTATGTAACTCTGTTTATTTTTATGGCATTTATTCATATGTATGTGTTTACGAACATTATTTATCTGTGACCACTTTGACACGAACAGCGCCGGAATTATTTTCAGACAAAAATCTCAAGCTTCAAAAAAGGACAAGAATCTTAAAAGGAAAAGCCAGCTTTTACAAGCGATACTTTCCAACAGGTGGACACACCGGACAGCGTGCTACAAAGTGGCCTTGGTCTTGGCCCAGGGCCTGACACGGCTCTTAGGTCCATGGTTGACCCAAGAGACTATGACCGCCTCCGCTTCTTTCAAATGAGTGCCGCCCAACCAAACACCTTCGAAGAAACTATACATAGGGTGAGCATTCAGCACATTTTCCTTCTACATCTATGGGTGACAGAGCTGTATTAAATTGCCATGCCAAAATCACTTTTATTTGTTTAAATATCATCACATTCTTTGTTATTATCGTCTCTACATAGGTTTGATTGAATTATGTTTAAAAAAATGTTCAAGTAACTTTTTAGTCCATTTTCTTACATAATGAAATTCACGCTGAAAAAAAATGTAAGCAGTTCCAACATGGCATTTTAAAAAGAGATTATGCTAATAATATTGTATCGTTAACGTCTTTGGTTAACTGTACAATAGAACGCTCTGACTCAAAGGTGCTGCAGGAAAATGCCGCAATCTGTTATGCTCTGGATGGCAAAATAAGCCTTATTATATATGAGTATCGATATATTTTTATTTATTTGTTTAAGCATTTCAATATAGTCACGTTTTTATTGTATTTGGCTTTTTTCTTGAATTTTTTTTACATTATAGAACCATTTTATTTGTATAACTGCTTATTATTTAATTTGATTATCAAGTTTTTTTTTTTAATTATCTTCTCATTATATTTTGTGCTACTTTTAAAATACTGACATGTGTACGTGTTTCTAAATTGTTAAGGAAATAAATAAATATTTATTGCCAATGTAATGTATTCAGGTATTTCGTATTTATTTGCCATACAGAGTATTAACAGGTTTCAAAATTTTCAAAATTCAAAATCTCATCAAACACTTTTGGCTTCTTTTAATCGGCATGCTCAAAGAATTGGAGGTGGCTCTACGAATCGTATTATATCGCATAAAATTATATTTTATTACTCTCACGTTTTCACCATTTTATTTATTATTGTCTCTTCATTATATAAAACACATTACTTTTCTCTTATTGTTTGCACAGCTCCGTAGTTTGTCATTTTGCACGAAAAAAATGTTATGCATGGTTAATTTCACAGAAATGCATGTTGTGCACGACGGAATCTGTTTTTAATTAAGAACATCATAAAATCACTAAATCCAATCTCGTTTAAAATTATTTTATTTTTTACACATTTTGATGCACCTACATTATTACGAGTATATTTCAAAAAAATCCACAAAAAGAAATGACGGTAGTCGAGTTTCTTTTAAATTTCAAAATGAACCCCAATCAAGGATTCTTCAGATACCGAATTAAAATAGAAAATTAAACTTGTGCTTTTCTTGTTGCAGTTAAAAGTCCAAGAAGCAATGAAGAAAAAAGACAAACTAGCAAGAGAACAGGAAGAGGTAATATTTATGAAAGTTAATCTGAAACTAAGATAATATATGCTGCATCCGGTCAGACTGCAAGCCAACCCCAACATAGTTTGGAAAAGGCTAGGCAGACGATGAATCTAAAAACCATGATACGCATGAAATACCTATTGTAAATAAAATAGAAACAATATGCAACGGACACATGAAATGCCTAAACATAACACAAAAAAAAAACAAATTGAGAAATGTTTTTTTTTGTCTAAAAAAGGATACATTCAAAAACGATACCGTAACTTTGCGTCAAAACGCGTTCCAAAAAATACTTCCATCAGATATTTTTTATTCACGACTACGCTCAAAACAATGCCTTAATGCAATCGAAAAGTTCCCTCCGTGCACATAGCTACATCCAAAAATAATCTGATGGCAGCCTCGCACCAACGTGTAATCTCCTGACTGGCTCAACGATTCGACGCACCTACCGACGCAAGCTAATCGTGCCCTAATCTCGGGCTAAGCCTATTAGAGGCAGTTGTATCGCTTCCCTACGAAACTTCGGAAGCCCCTTGCTCAGCACATTTTGCTCGTAAAACTATGGGTCGAACTTCAGAATATTGAACATTGAAATTTTACTATTCCAATAAACTGTTTCCCACAATTTCGGTAATACTGAAATCGGTGATACAGATTTTAGGTGTTTATTAAAATGTTGGACATCATGAGCAAAAATTTAAAATTGATAAATAAGTATCGTATCCAACGACAGATACCCCTTTGGCATAGATGACCGATGCGCCAGACACTTGTCTAGGTGCCGTATTACAGAAATATATTGATAACAAGTGGAAACCTTTAGTATATATAGCTGAGTTATATTTTTTCTTATATATACATTTTAATAAGCGCCAAGTTGCTAGTCTATTACATAGAAGCATGTTATGTTAGATATTCTTACGGCATGTTCCCGTAAAATTTCGCTAAAATCTCATTTTCTAGAACAGTGCGACACGTAAATCCTTTTCGTGTATAAACTGCGCCGTCTTGGTAACTAAGTGTGCATAAATTAAGTTAATGTTCAATACTTTTCTACTTACGAGAAAGTGGTCTTTTTATTGCCCCCTTTGAATATTTATTATCGTGTTCACGCATTCAGGAAAATATTTCGTGAGGAAACATTTTAAAAGATTTCTCGACTCGCTTGTCGTACAATTTATGTTTAAAAATAAGCGCGCAAAAACTCTTGATAAACGTTCTGCTGAAGGAAATATCTTGATTTATATTTCTGAAGAATGAGAGTTCCTTATCAATAATGTGTCTTAAATATTTCTATCTTAATCTTAAAATTCGTTCACGCGCCGTTCTTACCTCTATACGTACGACTGTACGTGCACACTGCCAAATAAAAGCATCTCATTTCCTTATAAACACCATAAAGATTTTACGTCTCACTTTAAGGCATTGCTATTTTACATGAAAAAACTCGGATGAACTCAGCAGGCGGGAAAAATTGCAAAATCCAAAAATGTTTAGGCACAATGGAACGGACTCGTGAAAATTGCTCATTATTTTTAAAATTAAAATTTTCCTATCTTGTTACTCCTCTCCCCTATAAAATGGCCAGCTCAGTTTTCTTGCAAAATTAAAATAATGTTATCTACTTTGGGGGAAAAGTTCCCTGAAATTCATGTCTGATGTGTTAATTTTTTTGCAAACATTCGTTGTTGTTACAGATCCTTAGAGATATAAGGCATGGTCTTATGAACATGGGAAGAGACGGTGTGCGAGGACCCTTCGGAGGTATGTTGTAATTAATTCCGGACATAACCTTGTCCAACAACATATTTTATTCATATTTGGACAAGGTTGAATAACAATTTAAAATGTGCTTTTGACCTGAGTTTTACATTTTTAATCTGATTGTTTTTGGTATTTTGGGAAAGATTGCAAAACGATAAGCATTTTATGAATTTGTTGAAATAATTTTAAATTGTAACATCTCCAAAGTATCAAAACAAGCAGATTAGCTATTTATTGTTGAGCTCCCGTGATTACGCATGATGCTTGCACGATTTTTGAATACTTTTTGATCAATATTGTGCGGAATGCTTTTTTTGAAAATGTAATTCCACGTTCGACATCATGATCATCCGGTACATATGCTTTTGATGTGCATCAGTCATTAATCATTTTATTATTTGTTAAAAAACATGAACTCGAAACTTCAATTTCATCGATTATTATTTTTTATTGTTCGATTTTATCGTAACCAGCTTGGAACTATCAGCGCGGTAGGCTTTGATAGAAAAAAAATATTATTGAAATCAAAGCCATTATTATCATTCATCTAATCAATGTTTTCTTTGCGAGAAATGCCGAATGCATGTTTTGGACCAACAATATTTTGCAACCACGCACGGCTTAACGATGTTCGTACACAGCTTTACTGCAGTGTTGTCAGTGAATCGCCACAGTATGGAAGGCATTTTACGGTAAACTTTTTTGGCAATTTTGTTAGCACGTATTTTTTATTTGCATTACTGGAATCTGAGCTGCACTGGTCTAATAGAAGGCTCGTTTACAGACGACACATATATGTACGACGACGAAGCAAGAGGGCTTTCAGGGAGAGGGCATTGGTACGACGAACCGCCATACGAGAGTGACCCTGAAGACTTTTTGATGGGAGGTGGAGCACCGGCAGCTTCGTTTCAGAACGGACGTGTTTGCTTTACCCTCAACCTAAGAAATGAGTCCAGAGGTGAAGGCGTAATATCACTAAGAAGCGCCGGCGATATAAGTTTAGCGAGAACCCCTCGGAGGGGATTAATTATTCCGCAGAGTGGCCCCTACCCGACTACCGTGATCCCCCTGCGAACGGCAAGAGATCGGGAGAGTGGGGATTACGCCGCGTCTGATATCCAATCTATAGGATCAAGACTGTCCGGCATCTCTTTAGAGTCAAACCGGTCGGAGCGAGATTCCAGGAGGGGCTACAGGCAAATGTCCGGCTACCGGATAGGAGCTGATCCCTTATCACCAGCTTCGTCTGATTACGAAGATCAAGAAAGTGAAACAGATTCACAGCACATAGCCACCGTGCATAAGGTAATTCATCAAACATTCTGCTATTCGTTGTATTTTCCTTGTTGAAAATTGTTTCTATATCAAATTAGCGTAAATTAATAAATTAGCTGATGCAAATGTTGCTTTTGATTTTGATTTCCTTTGCCCAACTAACAATTTTATCAATTCCAGTCAGCTGAAGAATGTGAAGGCGTGTCGAATTTGGCAGGAAAAGTGAGAGGTCTCAGACAAGACGTCCAAAGAAAGATATCGAGGTTAAGACAAGAAAGGGGCCCAGAAGGCAGTGACAGACGGACGAGTGGTGACCAAGCGTTTCCATGTTCTAATAGTTCTTTCGAAAGTCTTCCCAGCGGATCAGGCAGTAGTGAGTGGATTTATTGAGTTATTTTGTTTGTGTTAATATAAATGGTTTTGTAAATAAGTTGGTCTTTCCTTTCTTTGTACCATAACACCCCATGTGTTACTTACAGACACTCTCTTGTAATTTATGTAATTCTCAATTTTATCTGCATCGTAATCTAACCCTACTAATTGCATCGCATTGAAATACTAAAACTACTACTTATTCACAGTCCAACAAGATGTACACAGGTATTCTACTTTCAATGTGTTGGTCATAGACATTGAAATTGATTTTATCTGAGCCTAGAATATTTATGTACAGGCACACAAGCGTTGGTTCGCGCCGGTAGTAATCACTCATCTCTCTCGGCAGAAGAAAACATAGAATTAAGTCCAGCCGGGCGGAGTTTACTCGTGCCGCAAATGCTGTGTCGAGCTCGAGCCCTCGTCGATTACGTACCCAATATTTATGAGAAAGATGCCCTGAGATACAAGGTAAGACGACTTAATACCAAAGCGCACTCGCTGCTCGCATCTCGGAAGGAATTTCTAATAACGTGTTATTTGTCAACAGAAAGGAGACATCATCGAAGTGATAAACATGAATGCGTCCGGCATATGGCGAGGCGTATTGAACAATCAAGTTGGAAACTTCAAGTTCGCCCACGTCGAAGTTTTATCTGAAAGAGACACCGTCCGTTCAAGATCCTCCAAATGGTGCAAAAGTCGCGAAAGGCTTTGGGAAACTCGACCACGTACGGTAGAAGAATTATTGAGACGGATTGATTTGTTAGAGTATGCCGTGGCCTTTGCACGGAATGGATACGAAGACATAGAACTATTCAAGGAGATCGAACCATCAGATTTGGACTACTTGGGAATAATGACTCCTGAACATCGTACACGTATTCTTGCTGCCGTTCAACTTCTGCACCAGCTTGAATGTGAGTTGGAACAATAATTTTGATCACTTAACTCCAATAAAGTAATCTATGTTATGAAGCTTCTAAGAAAATTATCAACTCTCGTAGGTGGCGAAGGCGAAGCAGAAGCTGACGGAGGCGGTTCAAGCTCCGAAGGTGGTGACTCTCCCTTCGGCAGACGACAATTTCCTCGAGACTCGGGGTGTTACGAGGCCGGTGTCGGAGTAGGAGGCGTCCGAGTACGGACTTCACCATTAGTCCACAGAGCTGATGAACCGACACACAGGCCCCCAGAACCAGCGCCGCAAGCCAAGCGGTCCATTCGTCGACGACAACCAGATGACGCTGAATGCGACAGAATTGAACGCTATCCAGGCACAGGTACGGAACGAACGGCCGTACGCACTGGCGGTCTTCCCGGCGGTGCCAGAGATGATACTTGTGAATCAGATCACCGACTCAATGTAGTCAAGTTTGTAGCCGGCGGGGAGCCATGTGCATCGGAGAAAAGTAGCGACTCGGGGGTGAGTAGTTCGTCACTTAGTTCTGCTCACCCCCACCGTCCCTGAGCGAGGCCTGCCGCGCCCGCGCTTGCCTAGGCGCTGGCGCGGGCGCGTGCGCAAGCCGCGCAGCCGCCCGCTCCCCACGCCGACACTGAGCCATCCGCGCCGCCCGAACCTGAAAACGAATGAACTACTCTTAGGCCAATTCTAAAACCCCAGATAACACTTTTTTAAGAACACTGAAAAAGTATCTTTCATTGCCAATATTTTCAATCTTCGCACCAAGTATTCCTATTACATGGGTTCATTGTCACATTTTATCAGATGCATTTTAGTATTTAAATCAACTCTAAATAAGACTGAAACTTACTTTCTGCATAAGGATGAGGTAAATGTTTTGGGCGGTGCGAACGTAGATTAGTGTGGGTAAACTTCTATTTGACTTCTACCGAAGCAATATGTATCTGATTAGACGATTGTCTTTAAAATGTCATTATTTACGATGTAAAACCCACAAACATTCTTTGTGTAAGAACTTGTTACTTAAAGACTGACTTGAGTTTCAAAGCACATGTGCGTGCTGTAATTTTTATGGAACGAATAACAGTTAAAATGCAATAATGTAAAGATTATGATAACTCTTCTTCTTTGATATATTCAAGTAATACAATGTGGACAAAGATAAATTAATCGATGTTTATAGATTCAATCGTAAAATAGATTTCAGTACGGAATATTATTGTGGATTGTAGATATTTATATAGGTTGCTTGTTACGATTTCACATGCGGATTTTGAAATCGCTTTTTATCATTCCGTTATAAATTGAAAAGCATATCATGGATGGCAGCAATTTATTGTAATTTAAGTTGGCTTTTGATTCGTTACTCTGTTCAAAATACAAACTTTGTTTGCTTTATCTACTTCCTGTTTGGTTGGTTGCAATAATCCTTTGAGCTGAAAATTCGCAAAGGTACATTTCCTTTAGATTTCATTTTAATATCGTCCATTCGTACATAGTACATAAAATGTCCGGGTAATGGCCACATTTCCCTGTACGAAGATGATATTTTTAAGTGAAAATACAAATACAATACTTCCGATGCATTTCTCGTTTATTTTGAACAGAGTATTTAAAAAGCATTTATGACTGTATTTAGGTATTAGTAGAGGAGGCAATAATGCCAGTTTGTGTAAGTACTTGGGCGTTGGAAGCGCAACATTCAATAGCAATAATTGTAAATACATTATAGATAGGTTAATTATTATATGTTGATAAAAAAAGTTTTTTGTAATTTTTTAAGAGAGCTTTATGCGGTATGCCGTGTGTACAGATAATGTAGTGAAACAGTGAAATTTTGAATTTCACCCCGCGATCTTCCATGTCATGTTGAAGCAATTTGACATACTTTACGATTTTCACACTTGTGACTGGGCTCTCGTAAAATTGTAACTACTGTCAAACTACAGACGGGAACAAAACAATAAGTATTGGGTTTCGCAGGCTGGAAATGTGTCGCTTTTCCCCGTTGAAATAATATTACGTTTTTCATATATTGTACTACTTACATAATGTGATTTTCTTTTTAATATTGTCGGATATGGTGGAACTGTCTTCAATGTGTGCCGTTATACATATCGATGTATGTCTGTAGTAGAACGATATGTTGTATTCTAATCTTGTGGTTACAAAAGTCTCCGTGTTCTATTACAATAATATATTTCATATCTAAGAACTTCTTATGTCAGTAGACTATCCAATTTTCAATTTTGTTTGTCGTTCATGTCAAATGCCTGAATGTTTGTTTTTAATGTTTTTGAAGAGTTTTGCCCATTTTTTGTAAAAAGCTCAGCCATTCGTGTCAAAATTGGGCACTCCCGACTGTCCATGGTGTTCCTCTTGTAAATTTTGTAAAAAAGAAATCTTACACACTTTTCGAATACAATCGTGAACTAGTCCGAACTATTGAATGTACATAGTTAAATGTTTGTTACTTGTATATTGTAGATAGAATATATTTCTTTTGACAATTGTATATTCAATAAAATTAATTCTTTATTAAATTTCAATGTTTAAAAAGATAATTTATTTATAATCAAAATTATGTTAACGATGCTCAGGTAGATTTGAACTTATCCATAGGTTTTGTGGTTATAGCGTTGTTTTAAGACTTGTGATTATAATAATTAAGCTGTATAATTCACTTTTTTTTTTCATTTCTGTTAGCCATACATCATTAACTGTGCGTACTTTTTGTAGCAATATTTATATATTTTTTAAACAGACCTTATGTGTAAGTTAACAAATCTGTTTACAAACATGGATTCTAAATAAATAAATCCAAAAATTTAATCTGGTTTTTCATTTAGGTACACAAACATATTTCAAGCTGTTTAAAGTCTCTAGAACAAAGAACCTTTTACAAAAAATATATATTATCAGGAACACGAACAATTCCAGCAAAAATACATGAACTCGAAGAGGGATTATACATTCGAGGAACCAAATTAATTGAATTTAAAAGTATTGACAATTTCAATTTACGTAATGAATGCGCAGAAATTATTCAGGCACTTAAGAACTTTTAGAACAATCAGTTTATTACCTAGAACAGTTTGAGTTATTATGGGTAAATTATAGAAACAACAATAACATAGAGTTGATTTACATGGAAATATTATGGATATAGAACAATTTGTCAGATTGCTTTATGGAGTACCTACTTACGTTTTATTTTCAATTAGTGTTTATGCCAGTTTACAGACTAACAAGAATATCAATATTAGACCTTTCTCTCCTTACAGTGGATAAGATGGATATTTACGAATCCCTATCCCTACTATTACATAAATGTGAATGTAAGTTTGTTTGTTACGCTTTCACGCGAAAACTACTCAACCGATCATCATGAAACTTTGTACACATAGTTTTGGAGGTATTAGAAGTAACACAGAATATTTTTTATTAAAAAAAACCAACCCTCACTCGCAGACGAAGTTGCGCGGGTCAGCTAGTTTATAAGCAAATAGGAATATCATTCGATCTTTGTCTACTTATACTGCCAGATATCAAAAACAGGAATTCAAGACTTGCTTTAAACAAACTGTTACATAATATTAAACTGCTATTTGCTCAATAAATCACCCTCAAGCGCTACCGTAAAACCACTCATTCATAGATAGTATCTAAGTATTTACAAATATGATATAGAAACAAAACTTGTTTAATCCACAAGCATTCATATCTTATCCTAGTTATTAATGAGGAATACTTAATCTGAGTCAAACTATTTCTTCAATTGATTGCAAATCAGTATTTCTGTTGCGCCGATGCATTATCGATTTCTGGAGTTGGCGAAATTGATTTTGCTTCCAGTGTTTTCACTACAGACTATTGTACACTGTATCATATAAAAGATAAGGATTATATTTGGTTAGCAGGTACGATGGTGTATTTATTTAGAGATAACAAGCAGATTCATGGTGCAGTGAATAAATATCGACAGTACATCAATGTTGGGGAGAATACTCACTTGTTTCTGGGAAACAACTTCATTATTTCCATTTCTATGTTGGAGGAGGTTGTAATCTGAATTTATTAGAAATAATAAGATATAGAAAGCTATTTAAATACTTCACAATCTAATTTATCACACAAGCAAGAGAAAATCTAAAGTAAGTTTAAGTTTCTAAAATTTTAATTATGGTCTAAGTAGGTAACTTATTGCTATCAATAAGATCAACAGCGAAAACCAAGCTCAAATAAGGTAAATGTAATCTCAAGAAGATTGAAACCACGAAAGTATAATTATTTTCTTAATTATTCAACTACTGCCACATTTCTCAAACTGACAGATACAAGTAGTCATTTTTGCAATCAGAAACGTAGACAAATCGCAGCGATTCGCAGCCAGTGTGCTATCTGAAAGCGCCTATAATTATACAAGCCATGACTTATGGCGGCTCACCGAAGACCTTTATATCATTTTCTTTTGCACATTTTTTAGTTCGCACACGAATAAATCTTGTCACAGGACTCAGGGGATATGGCGTCATGTACTGTTATAGTCCTGCCACTGTTATGAGGTTTTCTGGCTTAGTTTTTAAAGGAGATTTTTATATGTACATCTCATCATCTGCCGAGCATTTACCCAACTATGTTGGAGTGATGGAGGCGGCATCCAGTCTAACCGGATGAGTCTTAATACCTGTATTTTACATGGAGCATCTGCCTTCCTGACCTCACACAGGGGTTAGTACTGGGTAATACGATACCCCTTGGTAAGACTGGTTATCAAACCTTCAAGCCACTGAGTAAGTAAAATGTTAAAGATATCTCAAATTACTGGGTCGAATCTCGTTTAATTATTAACTTTGGCATTTGCTGTGACTTAAATTCTTAAAAAAAAAACAAAAACAACCACATTAAAACGCAGTTATTTCGCAAAAATCTGATGAAGATTTTCACTCCTTTGCTCAAGACATGTTATCGCACACACATTAACTCAGCCAACTGTACGAGACACAGCACATACATTTATAATTCTGAAGGCACAGGAACCAAGTTACGACTAGCGGAAAATTTACGGTGTCCATAAACGTCCGAATGCAAACTGTATGACGGGAACTCCGAACGCGAATAGTAAAATTTAAAATTAAAGGCGTTCACTTTGTCGTAAATTTTGGATGGCGCTATTTTATTTGTTTGTTTTGTTTGTTTTTTATTTGTAGAATATCGATACATACTTTAATGGGGATTAAGAATTGAGTAGTGTTTCATGGAGTCGTATTATGGAGCGCGGTGTACAGCGATGCGAATTTATCAAAATTAATCAGATAGTGTGATCAATTTTCATCGTTTTGCAATACGGCTCGAAGGACTTTAGGAGATTTTTAAAAATATTTAAGAACACCTTTTACGTTAAGTTTACAAACTAAAGAACTAAAACAGAAGCGGTAAATTCAAATTTTCTGCTTCTTAAAAGTTAAATCAATATTTTTAAAGAGCTTTCCCTTGTAAATTTTTTGAAGCATGACCAAAAAATGAATATTCTATTAACACTTCAGTAAAAAGTATAAATTTTTTGAACGTTTGATCCCGGTGATTTGAATTATTGAGTTGCCTACATTGAGTACTCAAAAAAATGGCACAATATATTTGCGTCGTTCAATTTTAGTTGAAAGAGGATGCCCTCGAATTGGTCTCGTTAAAAATTCATGAAAATTCGTTGTGAAAAAATTGTAAAGCCGCAATTGGTACATACCTACCTACACAGATTTTTATGATTCTTTCGATGGTTATGTTCTAAATCATTTCAACTAAACTTTTTCAGTATTGCTGAGCTAACCGTTCTCTCATTTTGTCTATAAAATGATAAAGCAAGTTTGTTTATGGTTTAATACACTCCCTGTATGTGAATTTTCTTGTGTTTTGCGTTCAATGTAATAAAACTCCTATAGTGCTAAAACATTTGGGATGGAAATACTTCGTTTTTAACGTGTCCGAATTGCGTTCTGGTAATAAAAAAATAATAATTAAATAAATAAAGCAGAAGAGTTTGTTTGTTTGTTTGTTTGGTTGAACGCGCTAATCTCAGGAATTACTGGTACGAATTGAAAAATTATTTTTGTGTTGGATAGTCCATTTATCGAGGAAGGCTTTAGGCTCTATAACATCACGCTACAATCATAAGGAGCGGAGCAGGATTGAAAAATGTTACAAAACGTATATTTTTTTCCTTTCGTTTTTCTCTCTTATGTGACGCAGACGAAGTTGCGTGGGTCAGCTAGTCAATTCATAAAACCTTTTCTGTATTAATCCAGTACTGTATTGTGTGCAAGTATATAAGTCACTGGTGTCTGGCTTTTAGGCTGACAACTGTAAAAAAAAAACGTGTAAATGAGGTAATTTTTAGTCGAATTCACACGTTTAATAATACATTCACTTATAAATATTTCACGTAAAATTCATGAGCTACCTATTAATTTCACACATATCGCGCTATTATTGTAATACATCGATTCATAATTAATAAGCTGCCCTCACCTATTCCATGAACGTTGATTAATCTAGACATTAACACACGATGAATTCGTTAATGGACGTACCAATAACTGGCTATCAATAAATTTACATGTATTGTGGAATCTGGCATATTTGCATAAACTTTAATTATGTAAAGTGATAGAAAAAGTTAGTTATGTGCAATCAAATCCATAGTCTTTTGGTCTCGTACAGGTTTTTTTATATTTTGTTTTTTTTTTTATGATTTTACTATTTTTCTCACAATTTTTACTTTTGATTAGTTATAAATAATCATTTTTTTTATTTTTCTTATTTTTGTGTTTGTTTCCTGTCGGGTTAATGAAAGCTTTTTCTTTCTTTCTTTTTTCTTTCAATGGCAAAAAGAAGACAATCCAATTTGACTTCAACAAAAACAAATGAGATAATTAGTTTAAGTGAGAACCAACAATAAGAAAGGGTTAGGTAGAAGAGAGTAAGTACATACCACATTTTGCAAGTTAGGTATAGATAATATTAAGTGACTTGAAAAGTGTGAAAAACCTCTTAGCGAAGCCAAAAAGCAAGTTTCTTCCCGTCATTGCGATCATTATTTTGTTCTACACCATATCCGGGAACCTTAGGTATAGTTACGGAGATATTGGGGGTCAAAGTTCCAACATTTTGATAAGTTTTCTTTTTATATAATTTACTAGCTGACCCACGCAACTTCGTCTGCGTCACATAAGAGAGAAAAACGAAAGGAAAAAAAATCCCCGTTTTTGCACTTTGCATTGTTTTCATTCTTGCCCGCTCCTAATAATCGTAGCGTGATGTTATATAGCCTAAAGCCTTCCTAGATAAATGGAATGGCTCGAATTGAAAAATTATTTTTGTGTTGGATACAACACAAACATATTTTTTCAATTCGAGCCGGTAGTTCCTGAGATTAGCGCGTTCAACCAAGGAAACAAACAAACAAACTCTTCTGCTTTATAATATTAGTATAGATTAATGTAAGATTTTTAAACACCTCCACGATTTCCGTACTATTTAATGTATCCATGAGCAATATGTTTTGAGTGACTTCTGCCTCAAAACATGATTTTTCACCCCAAAAAAGAAATCGTTTCTCAGCAATAATTTTTGCGTTAAGTTACTTTATGATAGACAGAATGCTTAGTTAACTCAAAATTATTGCTGAGAAACGATTTCTTTTCACCTTGTATGGAGAAGCCAATTGCCATCATCCGGGCGCAATTATAGACTCCATGCTGCTACTGAGAAATTCCTGATGGAAAAACTCAATATTTCTTTGCTTGACCCGGGAATCGAACCCAGGTCCTATTGCTCAGCAGTCATACTTGTGACTACTAAAACAACGAGTCAGTCAAATAAGTGATAAACAAGTCTCCTAAACATACATAAAAACTTAACACCACACTTAGCGATTTAAACGTCATAGAAAGCTACAAAACACAGTGTAAAAAAGTAGCATCAACGCCCATAAATGTAGTATTAGCTAACTGCATATCAGTTTACAGTATCGTGGCATTCTGTGGGGCTACATGGGTGTTCAGACATGTTTACCTGAGTTAGGTATGTGCACTGTAATTAACTTTTTATTTTCACACCGACAGACCACCGGCCCGGTTCGTTTGAATAGCCGGACGGGAATTGCGAATAGGCAATTTGGTGCCGCTATAAATATTACGGTGGATGGACGTTTCGTTTGATAGATTCCTTTGTTAAATGTACAAATTTTAATGTGGATAACATTATTGATTACGATACAGAAACACCAAGTTGTGCTGATAAGATAATAAAATACATACCATCTTTAAGTAAATTGTCGTCTTTTTCATAAAATATCCAATCCTCTCTCTCTCTCTCTCTCTCACTTCTTTCACAATAAAATCGTGTTCAGTTGCTATATTTTCTGTTCATTCGCTGCAAAAAGTGGAATTGTAATCCATATAAGTATTTAACTTTTTACCAACTTAATAAGCCCCATACCATTATTGATTACGATACAGAAACACCAAGTTGTGATGATATGATAATAAAATACATACCATCTTTAAGTAAATTGTCGTCTTTTTCATAAAATATCCAATCCTCTCTCTCTCTCTCTCACTTCTTACACAGTAAAATCGTGTTCAGTTGCTAAATTTTCTGTTCATTCGCTGCAAAAAGTGGAATTGTAATCCATATAAGTATTTAACTTTTTACCAACTTAATAAGCCTGTAAAACTTAAAAACATTAAAGGCTTATCCATGTTAATTCAACAAGAGTCTGAGCAGCAAATATGTGCACATCTTTAAGTTTACGCTAAGAACACATTCAACTGATCGGAGATTGCCACTTAACATCGCCCTTAACTGAGTTTACGATGCCAATGACTGTTATACTGGAGAAACTGTGTAATGAAGGTTTTCCAACTACGTGCAAAATGTATGGCGCTGTGTCGCAGTGTCGGCACTTAATTTATAAAAACAAAAAAGTGAAAAATAACTTTAGCTTCAGAAGTCTGTGACCTTTGTTTGATTGATTTAGTTTTTTTGTCACCGACTTCTGAAGCTAAAGTTATTTTTCACTTTTTTGTTTTCTCTGAAGTCGGTTTTATTTTTTGTAAAAAAGTTTTTATTTTTCATTTTTTAGTGGTCCACATGTAATTACCCCTTCACAGCGTACCGGCGTGATTTTCTTTTATGAACTGGTGTAAACAATAGACAGATATGAGATTTCAGCGATCCCAGTACATTTGCTATCATTTATTGAGGAGTTCCCGTCGCCTGTCTTCCGAAGTTCTTCATCAGATCTTTACCAAATTGAAATGGGATCACTCCAAGAATGTACTCTTGCTAAAACTACCCAAATCGCTTCTGGTGTGCCTATTTCTCCATAGAACTTAACATATCTAAGTGTCGAAATCTGGTTGTATTGTACACTTCTGCGCACTCCCTCAGAGCAAACCGGCGTAATGTTACGTCACTATGTTACGTAAACAATAAACAACCAAGCGATTGCAGCAATTACTGCAGCTTTGCCGTGTATTTTTGAAGAGTTCCATTTATATCTCCGAAGACCAGCGTCAGATCTTAACCAAATTAAACGTGTGGTTCCGACACGGAAAGCACCAGCTTTCAAATAAAAAAAAAATCATCAAAATCGGTTAACCCAGTCGAAAGTTCAGAGGCAACAAACATTGTCGAAATCTGGGAGTTTTGTACACATCTAGGTACCCCCTCAGAGCATACAGGCGTGATGTTACGTCATGATGTAGTATGAACAATGAACCTACAAGCGATTGCAGCAATTACTGCAGATTTGCCGTCTATTTTTGAAGAGTTCCTTTGTATATCTCGGAAGATCAGGATCAGATCTTCAACAAATTAAAATGGGACCAATCGAGAAGCACCAGCTTTCAAACAAAAAAAGAATCATCTAAATCGGTTCACCCAGTCGAAAGTTCTGAGGTAACAAACACAAAAAAAAAAAAAAAATACAGTTTTTGGAAGTCGGTTGAAAATAAAACCGACTCCAAAAAACACAATAAAGTGAAAATAGTGAAAAATACGTTAGCATCAGAAGTCGGTGACCTTTGTTTGATTGATTTACTTAGTTTTTTGTCACCGACTTCTTAAACTAAAGTTATTTTTCACTTTTTTGTGGTTCACTTGTGCTTACCCCTTCACAGCGTAGCGGCGTGATGTTATGTTATGAACTGGTGTAAACAATAGATAGACATGAGATTTCAGCAATCCCAGTTGATTTGCTATCATTTATTGAGGACTTCCGTTGCCTATCTCCGAAGTTCTTCATCAGATCTTCACCAAATTGAAATGGGACCACTTTAAGAAAGTACTCTTCCAAAAACTACCAAATCATATCAAGTGTGCCTATAAAATTTGAAGAGTTCTCTCAATTTCTCAAGGATCCCATCATCAGATCCCGACTTGATGATTATGGAACCACTTGGAAAGTATATACCCTTTCAAATAAAAAAATAATAATTCAAATCGCTCCCCAGCCATCTTTGAGTAATCGGACCTCGAGGGCTCCCCCAACTGTCGCCACATTGACCGATCCCTTGCGACTCGCATCCAACGGATTCCCGCAACCTCCTGATGAGATCATCGGTCCACCTACTGGGAGGTCTTCCAACGCATCGGCTTCCGGTTCGCGGTCGCTACTCCAGGACTTTTCGGCCCCATCGGCCATCCCAACTACTAGACCAATGAGGCACTCTTATTTACAAAACTAAGCACATTGCTCAAATGGTCGTTGTTTTAAATACTGACGACCTCGACATCAAGCTGGTTGCACAATGAGTACGAAAAAAGGAAGATAAAAATACATTTCTCGTAGCTCATCAATCTTAATGACTGATTAAGTATTTTCTGACATAAAAACGCATGTAGTTAAACACTTATGTTTAATTAAAAAGATTTCTAGTTAGAACGACGTATAGATAGAAACCGGTCAAGCGCTCTCGGGTTTGTAAGTACTTTTGCATAACTTCTAGAAACAATGCATTAAGTAAGGGACATACCCGCATTGGCTGAATTTTCTAGGAATTTCATGTACTGCTGTAATGCTGCTTTGGAAAAACTACGTCATTCTAGCGGAATTGCAATGCACAGTGCATAAGGCGATACATTGTATGCATGTGCTGTTAGATTAACGAAGAGAGTATAAATAAGACATCTTATATTATTATTTTGAAATCCAAACACTTCGTCTGTGTGACTGATGTAAGATATTTTTACGCTTCCACAAAACATAGGTCAAAATATGGGTTAGGCTTGGTCCTATTTCAAGTTGTGTTTATGGCTGCAAGTGTGTGCTCAAAGGCGTTACGTTATTACGTCGATTTTTGAATCGAAAATACAATTTTCCCATAACATTTCTGTTAAATTGTTTGCTACGAGCACAATCAGTATTATCGATAGATATTAATAAATTCTTAAAATTTAAAAAACACAATACGTGTTCGTGTTTTTACGTTACATTAGAGGGCTAATGCTAGGGAGGCTCTGGACTCCAAGGAACCATTCCAAACCACCTAAATGATAAACAAAAAAATCATAACACCAATTACCTAAAAAACAAATCTAGTACAGACAAGAACAAAATTGTTATAGCTAGCTAGACTGATCAAGGTTAAATTAACCTCACGCGTTCAACCTTTACATTACATTCAAAATTCATCCTCTGGTTTCAGAATGCCCCAGTGTACACATAACCTAACTCCAAAGTGTTGTACTATCGACGTAGTGGGTACATTAAGAGTGTTTTACGACATTCACTTCGACTAATAAGTACCTAGTTACAGATTAAAATTCGCTTTTGTGCTTTAAATTAATTCGAAAGTCCTGAGTTAACTGTTGATTGTGTAAAAGGGGGTTTTAAATAGCGTTTAACATGAGTATGTTAAAAATAAATCAAATTAATTAATAAATAAAACATTTTTGTAACTTTGAAAGTGGTTCAGGTTGCCCACAAACACCGTGTTTTCTGTTCGCTTGTTCTGTCTCATTTCCTCGCAAAGGTCATCATCTAACTTCTCATGACGACGGTGTGGTTTTTCGCGTATTCATGAAGCATTATCATCTTAATTCTCCTATATCACAGCCTCATCTAGCTGTCTCCAGGCCTTGTGATATACGTGGCCCTAAAACTGTGACAAGCTGCTTTTTCTTTAACATTCCAGTTTATTTTTTAATTCTTATGATAACATACTGTTGATACTACAGCATACTAGAAGTACTGTTGTTCGATTTCCAAGGCATGTAAAAATGTTTGTGGCATATTCACTCTGAAATCTCAAAACTTCGTTAGTCATAGTAATCGCAAGGGAAATCGGAGTTTGAAACATGCTGCCTTGTACTACTTTAGTGTGGCTGTTCTATAACACTGTTCTACTGAACGAAAACTCCTGATTTTTTCATCATCTCTCGTAGGTATCGGAATGAATTACTATAAAAATTTGCTCCATGGTAAAAAAATGCTAAGTGATAGCGCAAGTTTACGGCTTCAGATGTGGTAAAAGCAGTAGTCAGTTATTCAAGCCTTGGTAAAAATATTAAACCGCCAGTAAGGAGTTATCCCAAGACTTTCAACCTGAAGACCTTGCAAGACTACCTCTTCTATCGATGATGGAAAAGTCATCATGTTTTGTTTATTTTTAACGAACTCAATGAAATGTTCAATCAGTGAAATGTTTTGTTTCTTTTAAACAGGACGACTCGAATGGCGTAGTGGTAGTGAGGCTGCCTTGCGTTCATAGGGTCCTGGGTTCGAATCCCGGTAGGAACAAATGTTTGTGTGATGAGCATGGACATTTGTTTCCGAGTCATGGACGTTTATATGTATAATAAGTATGTATTTACAAACAAAAAGTATATAAATATGTAGTTTATCAACTATCTGGTGTCCACGACACAAGCCTTGCTTAGTGTGGCACTAGATGGCGCTGTGTGTTAATGTCCAGCGATATTTATTTATTTAAACGCACCCACGACAAAGGAGACATTCTTCCTCTAAGATTTTTTTCAGTGTCGTGGTGCGTTTACAACCATTTAAATCCACGCACACAAACAGCCGGACCAGCCCCCGTATTCACAACGCTTCGATTCGCTTCCGATTCGGGAAGTCGTATGTCTATCTCGGTCGTTTTCGTAATGCCAGAAGAAGACAGATATACGAGTTGTCGAATCGGAAACGAGTCGAACGTTTGTGAATACGGGGTCTGGAGCAACTAACTACCAATAGGCCATACAAATATACATATATATATATTTCGAGCGGGATTCAAAACACGCGACGCGCAGCGTAGCAGCCAATCGCTCAGCCACTTTAAGTGTATTAGTAGTCCTGACAGACCGATGTCCATCATGTTGAAACTCGTTTTTGAAACGCATAAATTGTAAAATTACTGCCAGTGCAGTGTCTAGAAACTACATGTCGAGGATAACACGGGAAGTAATCATAAGAGGTAAATAGCATAATAACTCAATGCAGCAATAATATATAATGCAATAATAAGCAATAATATGTAGCAATAATGCATAATTATATAATGCAATAATAAGCAATAATATAAAGCAATAATGCATAATAACTCAATGCATGACTTTCCACAGTTATTACTACAGTTAAACCTTTATTTGGGGGCTATTTGGCACTAATACGTATACCAAAATGTTTTTGGGTTTTCCCATCAGGAATCTCTCATCATCATCATTATCATCATCATCAGCCTATAATGTTCCCACTGCTGGGACACGGCCTCCTCTCAATGAGAGGGAAACAGGGACAACAGGAATCTCTCAGTAGCAGCCAATCAAAGTGTTGCTAGAGTTTGTAAAATAACTTCTACCATTACAACAACCGACAGTTATCGATATTTTTGGCTGAAATTCTGGGTCGACAAATAGCCCCGTTTTACGGCACCTACCTATTTTCTTATACCTAATTTAAAAAAGGATCCGTACCTGCTGGAATAGTACACGACTCTCTACTTGTAAGAACATATTCAAGTCTAACTTAGGATTGCATTAGTTGGTAAAAAGAAACATGAAGAAACCTGTCCGTCTTGGAGTCTTGATACACACGGACGGCTAGCTTGATGAATAACAAACACACTAATATTAAGAACGGCAGGTTAAAGAATCATAGTTTTGTTAAAAAAGTTTCATTATTATTTTGTTAGTATGTGTAGTACTTCCCGCTTCAACAAAGCTCACAGTGTACTATTAGAGGCACGAAAGCCAAGACGATACTATAGTGTTCTTCGCGAATGGTATGCAGTTATAGTACCTTGTTAATTATAGGTAATAAAGACAATAATTCCATAGGCACACATTTCACATTTTTTGCCAAAATAATGTAAGAGTTTCATCTGATCTGAGCAAAGCAGAGTCTACACCCAGCAAAAAAGGCCTAAGTATCGCCAGAAAGGTTGGAAATCTTAATAATAAGTCTATGGCTATTTATTTCGTGTGACGTTTGACAGTGGGAAGGGACGAAAATGCGTCGACCCCTTGTAATACGCGACAAGGGCTGGAAAATGATGATGATCCATCTATGCGTTCACCAAGTTCAAAATTGATCTCGTAGATGCTTTGAACTTCAAATAATATTGTGGTATTATGAAAGAGACGAGAGAAGTCGTTATAAACCTAAACCAAACCTCTTAGTTTATGATATAAGTCTTATTTCTATTCAATGTGATAAAACAAGCTTCAATCCACTATTCCTTCATGCGCTGTAACCTGAACAGAACGCCAAACAGCATCATTACATACACAAATCAAATTCACCGACATCCAGACTAGGAACAAATGTTTGTCTGAATGCGGAGCGATGGGGACCAAACGTGACTCGATAGCGCCGCGTAGCACCGAAGTTGAACTTACAACGCAGGGAATTTCAGATAGAGGAAATTCAAGAAAATCTGGGTATTTCAAATTTAGATACACTGGAGCGATGGAATTTGATGCCAACCATCTTGATGGAATATCTGACTCGAGTCGTTGAGCTAATGCTTGCGGGAGACCTTTACATCGATGACAAAGTTTGGGCTATTTTGCTGATGATGTTGTTCTAAGATAATTCTACTACTTCCAAATCCTTCAACGCCTATTCTATTTCTCGTATAAACTCAATGTTTTCTTGTTAATACTTTTGTCAATCAATCAGCTTATTTCATAAGAACTGGTGGATTTGATTAGGCTATAAACTCAGTCGGATTATACCTACCTGTACTATTGCTCTACATAAATGAGAATAATTATCTCTATCTGCTCATAGCCGTCTTAATTTCTGGTAGACCGTGATCTGGGTTAGAACTTCAGATACCTTCAGATATTTTTACCTTTCTTCTATCCACGCGAACGAAGCCCAGAGTTATTAATAAATGAGTATTTGGCCTAGAGGTTATAGGTCTCATACACGAGGGTGCCAATTCGGGCAAGCACCAATATTATTGTTTTTTAATATTCTTTATCTTGGAAATCTAAGACCTGAATCCTTGCCGCGCTGACGGTCGGTCGTCACGTCAGCAAGAACAAAATACGGCGGTCGGTCGTCGCTGACGTCTGCGTCACAGTACGGTGCTATATAGAACACAATGTATACCTACTCGTACGCGACCAACCACAGACAACCGACAGTAATTCAGGCCTCAGATTACGATGAAGGAGAACATCGTGAGGAAACCTATACTTAATTACTAAAGTCTGAGATCGCTAACCCGTTTTGAGAAGAGTCGTCTGTATGAGAAGAGTCCTTTGCCTTGCAGTGGGACAATGATATGCTGATACTATTAAAGTAAAGAGAGCTCGAGAAACAAATGAACAGTATGTCCGCTCCGAAGTCATCGACAAGGTCTCGGTAAATTGCAGATCTCAGAGCGCACTCACAGGTGGTCTAAACGGAATGTTAATGCGTTCAAAGTGCCATAATTTCTGCGTAAACTTACGCTTTCAATAATAAAAGTTTAAATATTGAAGTTTATAGTTTTTCTCACTGAAATGAGTTTTAAACTGAGTCTGTGGTCGAAATTGGTAGTTTGATTTATTGGCTAGTAAGTAATAGTTAAGTTTATGAGTCAAGTCTCAGATATTTTTCTTAATATTGTTAAATTACTAGGGATAATGAATCTTTAGGAATGTCTTTAGGAGTTGCTAGTAATTTATTTAATGGAAAATTTAATTATCTTTTTCTACTACTTGTTTTTGGTGAGATGAACTGGAGAGGTAAAATTGAAAGGAGAACTTGCGGGCACGCGAAAGATGCACCAAACGAGTAGCTTTGCCGAGAGGAATTGGGCAGGCTAGGTGAAAAAACTAAGGGCTATGCTCGGAGTCTCCTTGCGTAATCGAATCAAAAATGAAAACATCCGCAGGAGAACCAAGGCTATCGACGTAGAAGAATTGCCAAACGTAAGTGACAGTGGGCAGTGCATCTTGCTTGCAGAACAGATGCCCGATGGGGCAGAAAAGTTCTGGAGTGGCGACCGCAAACCGGAAGACCTTCTCACTAGGGGGACCGATGACCTGGTGAAGATTGCGGGAATCCGCTAGATGTGAGTCGCACGGGACCAATCAATGTGGCGTTAGTTGAGGCCTATGTCCAGCAGTGGACGTCTTTCGGCTGAAATAATGATAACTTCCATTGTGACAAGTGACCTTCACAGCGTCTTAAGTGAAGACTTTTTTGTTTATTTCTTTCCTACATTCTTATGTAACAAGTTCAAAATTAAATATTTTCCCTTTATTTTATTTGAAAATCTGTTTTGATGACTTTTCCAAGAAATTAGTTCAGTATTTAAATAACCTTATGACAAAATAAGATAAAATATATCACGAAGACTACATCAGATAATCATTTTACGGATTATTATGTTAGCAGAATCTCGAGTAGCTGGCTACCATACTAGTGGATAATACAATTAATTACGTATGGTAATCTTATCCGAAGCTTTACTAATTTCTGGAGAGTTTAACAATATTAAATACTTAAAGCGTTGAACATTAGGTATTTTGCTTGTTATTTTACGTAAACTTGAAAGATAAAGAATCTATTGGTAATACGTGATTGCTAAGAAGATAATTATTTAGATACAGTTTCTTGGAAATCAAATTCAATTGCTATGGGTAGGTTTGAGTAAGTGACCACTAGGGTCACGATTTTTTATGGACACATGGACTCAGAAGCATATAGACATTTCTGATTAGAACATCTGTTTATTGGTCTCTACTGCTCTTTCAAACCCTGTTTTGGTTAAGTATACATAAAAGAGGGCAGAATCACAATAAAGGGGAGAACCGAAGCGCACGCACCGACTGTTTGCCAACGGAATCAAGCCCAGACATATGATTACACGCGTTTATAGCCGACATCCTTGCAGGTGGTCCGACAACGTGTAATTTACTTAGCCGGCCAGCTATCTTGCTAATCGATGTTTACTTCGATAAGTCACGGAACAACCGATAATTTTGGCCAACCATCTGTCTACTTTCAAAAGGAAAATGGGTTTAAAATTAGTAGGGCTTGCTTGTTGGATGGTATTAAAATTAGCTTCAGTTTTCCCGTTGGTGAGTAGGTACTTACCAATTTGGATACAGCAGAAGCCATAAATATATATTTAGGATCTATTTTGAGCAACACTTCAGAAATCAAGGGTCAATCCTGAAATTCCATACCAATTTGGTACATGTAGGTATTCTATCGCCGTATTTAGCACACTGCATGAAAGAGTAAAGTTTCCAAACAAAATCGAAACGTATTACAACTCACTCGTTCTGATCATAAGTTTACTAGCGTTTTATTTGTCAATGTAAGAAAAACGTAAAGCATCACGAGTTTGTTCACACATACAATTATGTAACGGAGAATCGTGCCAAACCACAGCCGGCGACGACGTCACTTAAGTCCTTACTCGGCCAAACCTCCGAAACGCGAGCCAACCCTCGGAGGAGTTTTAACCCAACGCGTTTTTCCGAACTCACGACCGAAGTCGCGTTCGCGAACCGTTCCACAAAAAGCCCTCCACCCATTTAATTTTATGGCAAGGGCGGCGAAAACTCGTCTCTCGTATCCTCCGCTGGTCTTTTATTGTTTGTATTTTTTCGCAACTCGACGGCATTCACGGGGCGCGCAGAAAAAGAAGAGTATTCATTGTTCACGTAACGCTTCGTACATGCCAGCGTATGTTTAACTGGGAAGTTTTAACTTTTTAGGTTTTAACGTTGCGTTTCGTAATGCGGTTTAGCGATCGTTTTAGTTTTGCTCAGTTTGTGTGAAAGTTAGTAAGTAAATTAACAACAGGAGCAGCCAACTGTACAGGCACATATATCCTTTAAACAGCTATCGTTGAGAGAACATTATTAATTATTATGTTGTTGTTGTTATTGTTACATTCCACCAATGAAGCAATACATTTTATGATAATTGTTTCTACCACAGACAAACTCAATAAAACAATTACTCAGCAATTCTACCCATTTAACCAAATCAGGTTCTATGCTAGGAATTTTCGTAACATTGTTTAATCATGAGCCATGATTTCGCAGTAATTTTAAGTATTTTGAAATGAGAATACTGGCCACGTACTCGCGCTGAGTTTTTTGCTGAAAGAATAAAACTGTTTAAATAAAAGTAATTAAACGTTAAAGCAGAAAATGTACTTACAGATATACATAAAAACGTAGCAAACCAAAAACGGGGTAAAAGGGAGCGCTCGTTGAATGGCTGAAAAAATAGAACGTCAGCAAGCCAATAAAATAAAGAGGTTCAACAAAAAAGAGTAGATTCTCTAAAAAAAAGGGTTTTTACAAATGTCTGTTACGTGAGACTTTCTAGTAGGTCACTGTAGACCACTGGCTTGAAGTTATGAAAAATTGCTCAAGTTAAAACTTTTAGATAAGTCCTTATTACTTTTTTGTTAACGTTGAAGAAGTCTTTATTCGTGCAGAAATAATGCTTTAAGATTCTCAGTGGAAACTTTTTAAATTTTGACCTAGATTGTGAAATAGTCGGCTTAACGGTCTGTTGTTTTAGCTTAAATGATAAGGTGGGCTGATTAAAGAAGAAAAGTCTGAACTGATATTATGATATTTTTTTCTTAAGGATTTTTCTGGGTAGTGCTATCCTCAATTCTTAGAAGTTTCTATCTATCTATCTATCATGGGGTTTAGGTTTCCGCACTTAGTCCTTGAAGTGGACCATTGTGCGTGAGCCATGGTGGCCGATTACTCCAACCAGCCCACCTCCCTCCAGAAGCAGATTAAACTTCCCGGTCTCCTCAGGATATCTGCAAGTGATCCTGGCGTTCCCAGGGTCTCCTCGCGAATCTTGGTAACGCCTGTGCACTCCAGGAGAACATGCGCTACCGTCTCCTCCGCCTCCATGCACGCTCTGCACAGGGGACTGTCGGTGATACCTAGGGTGTGGAAGTGTTTGTTCAGCGAGCAGTGACCAGTGATGGTCCCTGCCACCAGACGCAGGCTGTCTCTGTCCAGGTGCAAAAGGCGCCTGGTCAGCTTTGGATCCAAGGATGGCATAGCTTCCTTGGATTGCCTACAACCTGGTGCCAAGGCCCACCATTTCTCTGCTTGTAATCGGGTGTGATCCTTTAACCAGTTCCTCAGCTGCTTGAAGGGAATGGGCACAATGGGTTCGGGTCCGTAGGGTTTTGTGCTGGATCCTCTTCTGGCAAGTTCATCAGCCGCATCATTGCCGAGTGATCCACTGTGTCCTCTTATCCATTGCAGCGTTACCGTGTTGTGGTTCAGCACCGTGATTCTTTCTAGGGCCCTGTGGCACTCTAGTACTAGTTTCGACGTGATCTGGTTACTCTTTAGGGATTGAAGGACTGAGGCACTGTCGGAGAGTATACGAATGTTGGTGTCCGTAACCTCCCTGGCCTCTATGGCGTGTGCTGCTTGGATGATGCCTACGCACTCTGCTTGGTAGACAGAGTTGAGCCTTCCGAGAGATCTTGATATTTTAATGTTGAGGTCGTCGGAGAACACCCCGACGCCTGTCCCATCTTTGGTTTTGGATCCATCAGTGTAGATTCTTAGCTCTTTCGTGCCTGAGTAGTCGCACAACTCCTCTACGAGCACTATATTGTAGTGTTTTTTGAAGCAGTGAGTTTTCAGAGATCTGTCGATAGGTGATGCCATCATCGGCTGATCTCTGATTGAATCTCCTTTGATACGCGTGTGTTTTATTCTGGAGTCGTTGCTTAGGGTGCCGGCTAATTCGAGTCTGAAAATCGCTGCGGCCGCCTCCTCTCTCACGACGAGGTGTAGGGGTGGTAGCCCCAGCATCACCTGTAGGGCAGCAGTTGGTGATGTTCTCATGCTGCCGGTGATTGCCACGCAGGCAAATCTTTGTAGTTTCTCAAGGTCCTTTTGGGTCGTGCTTAGGTTGGTCCTGGGCCACCATACTAAAGACCCATATGTGATAATTGGTCGGATAACTGTGGTGTATAGCCAGTAGGTGATTTTGGGGCTTAGGCCCCAGTTTCTCCCAAGGAGTCTCTTACATTGCCAGAGGGATATACTAGCTTTTGTGGTGATGTAATCCGTGTGTTTTGCCCAGTTTAGCTGTTTGTCCAAATAGATACCCAGGTATTTGGTCTCAGTCGATAGGCTTAGGGTTGCCCCAAAGAAACTTGGTAGGTGCAACGTTGCCAGCTTCCTTTTTCTTGTGAAGAGGACAAGTTCGGTTTTGGTGGGGTTCACTGCTAGCTTGTGTTCGTTGCACCATTCTTCTACTATCCTTAGAGCCTGACGCATGAGGTTGCATAGTGTGTTTTCATGTGTCCCATTTATTATTATAGTCAGGTCGTCGGCATAGCCCACCGTGTAGTAGCCTCTGCTATTGAGGCGGTTGATGAGGCTATCTACTACGAGGTTCCACAGTAGTGGCGAGAGGACACCACCTTGGGGGCAGCCCTTCGCCACTATGGCCCTAGTGGTGTCGTTTACTGTAACTTGAACCGCCCTCAGTCGGAGCATATTTGTGATCCAACCTCGCAGGGTTGGGTCCACCCCGTGTTTCTCGAGGGCTGCGTTGATGCTATGGAAGATGGTTTTGTCAAAGGCGCCTTCTATGTCGATGAAGACGGCCAGTGACGAGCATTTGTGTTCCACTGCACATTCGATCCTGGAGATCACATTATGCAGCGCGGATTCTGTTGATTTTCCTGTGGAGTACGCGTGTTGCTGTTTGTGAAGTGGTCTTTCTCTAAGAGGTCCGTCCCGAATGTGTCGGTCGCAGAGTCTCTCGAGAGTTTTCAGTAGGAAGGATGTTAGGCTTATTGGCCTGTACGCCTTGGGTTGTGTGTAGTCTGATTTGCCTGGTTTGGGGATGAAAATTACTTTCACCTCTCGCCATGCAAGTGGTATATATCTCTGTGCTATGCAGGCTTGATAGATGATGGTCAGCCATGGCGTTAAGACGTCCAGTCCCCATTGTAGGAGGGCGGGGAAGATTTCATCGAAGCCTGCAGATTTATATGGTTTGAAAGTTCTTATTGCCCATTTTATTCTTTCTGCTGTTACTATAGTGCGGGCTCTGTCCCAGTCTTGGTCGTTTGGTGTGTGCGTTGGTTCAGTTGCCCAGGTTCTGTCTTCGCAGAGGTCACAGTCTGGAAAGTGGGTTTCCAGGAGAACCCTACTTGTCTCGTGATCCGACTTGGTGAATGTGTTGTTTGGGGTTTTCAGCGACCCGAGGGCGCGATCCTGATCGGTAGACAGGATTTTTCTTACGCGTGCGGCCTCGCTGTTCGATTCAATCTCTTCGCAGAACCTTCGCCAGGCCGCCCTGCTGGCGTACCTGACTTGCCTTTTGAAGGTGTATTGTGTTTTTTTGTATAGATCCCAGTCTTCTGGTAGCCTGGAGTTTTTTGCTTTGTTGAATTGTTTGCGCATGGTTTGCCTGAGCTTACTAAGTTCCGAGTTCCACCAGGAGTTGTCTTAGAAGTTTATGTAGTATTTAACCATAAAGTTCGGTACGGGCCCCATTCGGGGCCGGGCACTGAAACCTACGCTGGCTCGGTACGGGCCCCGAATGGGGCCGGCGGTTAAGTCATACGACATCCTTATTTTTTATGTAAATATTTAATGTTCTGATTATGAAAAACTATGAGTGTGCGTTAATTAAGAGAGTTGGAAAAAAATATCATATGTTAGAGCCATTCAAAGTTCTGTATTTAGCGCGCAACATTCTTAATTTACCCTAATAAAATCCAAATGCGTAAATACGTTCATCACCATTTTGACGGCAGTGCTAGCCGACGCTAAAAATCATGAAAATTTGGGTTTTCGGGCTCCAAGCTCCATTATGTTGAGAAATAATAACTCGTCATTTAATTATGCGACGAATTCATCCATAGTTCAATTTTAATAAGCAGTGGTAATGATATATTTTTATATCCAAAGTCAAAGTTTCGCGCCAATCTTGTTTGTTTACATTTTATTTTTCACATTTTAACACACAGACACGTTTAGATTCGACAACAAATATGACAAATATCATTTCAAATATTATAAACAACATGAGAATACCCAGATCTTAGCGTTATTTACTTATATAGGACCAATAACACGTACCTAATATTCATTACCACTACTTAATTTTGTATTCGAAAATAGACGACCATTTTTTTTTCTTTTTTTTTAATATTTGTGATGTGTGAAAGCGATTATTCAAATCGATTCTTTTTTTGTAAAGTTCGATTAAGTCGACTAATTTATTTACGGAATTAAACAAATCGATGGACGGAAAGTAAAACAATTTTGTTTATATTTATTATAACATTGTTAAAAAGGTTTAGTTGGGAAATCTTAATAGTTTTTCGTACATCGTATTACCAACCGGACCCAACAATAAACAGCACAGATTGACCAAAGGCTAAATTCGCGCCGATTTTTTTTCCTTACCAAAATTTAAATTAAGAAAATAAGAATGCACTCGCTGTTTAAAATTACATTGTACTTCAATGTAGGTAATTTATTGTGATTTTTTTTTCGTTCGTTGTCAGTGCGCCAGGGATGAAAGGTAAATACTCTATGCCAGGGATCTTGGTACTGATTTTTTGGGTGTGGTGAAAATTGGTTTGGTTTCCACCATGATAATTGTATTTAGTAAACAAAATGGGGAATGGTATGATTATTGTACTGTGTTCGGTTGGATTAGTTATTGGGATACACCATTTTATTTTCAAATACTTTTTTAACACCCTTTTCTATCGCATTGGTGGGCAAAGGCCTTCCCATGACTTTCTAATTTTATTTATTTCTCGCCTTTTCCGAACAATAATTTTAATCGTCAATTTTAATTTAATTTTGAAAGACAGGCCGAGGGGAGGAGCTTGTTGTTAAATAATAACGGCCGCTCGGGTCGACGTTTAGGTAGACGCCTTGCTTGCCTAGGTTGGTCTGTGAATGGGTGACCCATTACATACCGAGTTACCTCAGTGCCTCTGAAAGCACGTTAAGCAGTTGGTCCCGGCTGTCATTTGTAGTTCTTTGGAAGTCGTTACAGGTAGTATCATCACCCAGTACCAACTGGGTTGTGGAGGTCAGATAGGCTGCAGTCGCTCCATGTAAATTACTGGTTTTCAGTTAGATTGGAAGTCGACCCCATAATAGATGTGAAAAGGCAAGGCAGATTATGAATTTTCATTTGATTTTGAATACTTAGATAAGCTTGGTTTAGTAACAACGGTTTTAGCATCCATAATATTTATTTATCATTCAATTTTTCCGATCCTTGGCGCACTATATCCAACCTTCAGACATAACAAAACAACATTCACAATAAATGATTAAAGTAAATAAAAATACTTTATAAACGTGAATGTATAGTCACAATTACATTCCTAATTTAAATTTTGAATTTAAAAATGCGACGCGTGTTTAGCAGGAGGTTGTCCGTTCGTACGGTTGAAAATATTAATAATTCATTTTCAAATTTTGTTTTTGCTTAAACTGTGAGACCTCATATTTTGCCACGTCACGGTGCTAGTTCCATAAGTTTTTAAAGGAAAGATTATCATCAAAATGTTGACTTGAAGTAAGAATTTCGTTATTTGTTTAGAGTTTAGAGAGTTCTGTGTTTATTAACTATTAATAAGTAAACCAAAAGCAACAAATAATTACTATTCTACATATTATTAAACAAGTAGTATAAAAGAATTCATTTCAGAATTTCAATATAATTATTTGAAATTATACCAAGGAGTTTTCATTGTGTCTCAAAACTTTTTTCCAAACTTAATTTGATTGCGAGTATCGATTAGGCTGAATGCAACATTTTAATCGTAATGAAGAAACTCGGGTTTACGGTCAGCACTACGAAGTGATAATGTCATGTGATAAGTTGGTTGCAACATTGTTTTTTTTAGTAATATTTGTCAAGATTTTGATCGTAATTTTTTATGAAATGATGTATGAATAATTGCAAAAATAAGAACGCAGATAGAAGGTTACTGTTTTTATTTAGCTTTTTCCAGTTTGTTTAGCGAACTTGAAGCTTGCCTATGTACATTATTTCCAGCGCATCTACGTTACCTAGTTTTTGGAAGGGTGCAGTAATATGTGTTTTATAAATATTTGGCAATACACTGACGCCGTTTTGCCGACCTAATCACGTTACTGGAGATATTTACCATAAACTTATGGTATGAAAAAGCTTCCTACACATATTTTTCATTAAAAAATCGAATGCTGAAAGTTCACAAAAATTCTGTAAATTTTTGACAAATTCGCATCATCCCGCCGATTCAGCTGATGTGTCATGTGTCAAAATCTTGTCGTGCATAGTGGTTAAGCAAGTTAACAGGAGTTATACTGGCTGTTTTGCATTTCATCAAAAAGGTACTCGTAAAAAAGGTTGATTGAAACCACCTCCTTCACATAATACCAACAAAAAAAATTAAAAACCCACTTCACCCATCCAAATGTCCATCCAGCCAGTGACAGTCCAAAATCTCTTGTCACTTACATCTCGACCGGGGAATCGATTAACACTCGACATTGTTGAGAGTCCATTGCCAAGGGACCCAATCGTGTACTGACAGCGCCACGGATATTAACCACTCGTTGGTTAATTGTCCCCAGTTCAATTATCGAACAACTGTCAACGGAGTATTCAACGGACAAGCCCAGAAACAAGTTTAGCAAACGATTCGATTTACAAATTTGTTAACTTGGTGATCGGCGTGATCGGTGTCACCGGACCGGAGTAATTAAAAATGGCTTGGTCATGAGCGGCGAATCGAATTATTCATGTATGCACCTCAGTTTCAGTATTGAGGAATCACTAATTGGATTTTATTGAGTACCTAACCCAGTATGGAAGAAGGTCCGAAAAATGCAGAGAGAACTATTGTTTGGTCTTCTATTTTTGTAAGCGACTAATTCTTGAAATTAATCCAAATAACTTTAAAATAAGTAATAAATCGCATGTCCTAGACCCAATCGGCACTGGCCCCGCGTGGTGGATTATAGCCCTCTCACAGAGAGGAGGCCTATAACCCAGCAGCTGATGATTAATTTACCTAGAGCTAAAACTTGAATACGGTCAGACTTCTTTTTCCTTTTTTTTAAGTTTAGCGACAGGTTCTTGATTTTTTCGTTTAAACGTTTCTCAACTTAGAATAGACCCCTTTTTTAGTTACCATAAAAAAGGATTAAGAATTACATGACAATAGATAAATTTTGTAACTAAACATGAACCTCAAAATATGAGTATTGTCTAACGCCATTCAATTTCTAATTACATGGTAGATACTAATTGCAGAATACCTTATGATTCAATGGATGCGAGCGGGGAACTCAAAAGGAGCATCTCAAAATGAATCGTCGTTGAATAATTGATGTCTCCGTACTTTACGACACGATTGTCTACTAAATGCAATGATTAAACACACAGACTTGCGATTAGGTATAATATTCAACGCAATCATTTTTATTTCATACTGGAATGAAGTAGTGGCATAACTAAAAGTTGGTAAGTAATTATTTGTATTGAGCGTAGGTTAAAAAAAAAGAAGACAAATGTACGAAGTACAGCCCTGCCACCAGCTTGGTGACTGACTTATGTTTCTACTGCAGTACGATACGACACAGGGAAACTTATTTTAACAGGTCTGATTGATGAATCAATGGCACACCTGGTGTAATTGGGAGCTACAGTCATTGATTCAGTTATTATAAATCAGATCTGACAGACTAGTATCATAATCACAGCAAACATCACCTTTCTAAGCCAACTATTCAAGGATTTTGTTACTGCTAGATTCAAATCGAAATGTGTGTGGTCTCACAAACATTTCCTAGAAACGCGGTCAAATAGCCAATGTGCAAGTGGCTTTTGACCCTTTCGTATCGTGTCAGTAGTACCGGTAACGATAGTACTGGAATTTTGTCCAAGTAGGTGCTTGAATTGAGGCCAGGGTTAACTATTAAAACCTGCTGTATAAGATAGAACGTTGTAACGGCCTTGAATAATGTGTTTTAGGTCTTGGGTTACAACCCAGTCCGACTTCACTTTGTGTGTTCGACCCCTGCTCTCAAACCCGTGAAGGAAATCTTTGTGAGGAAACCAGCATGTCTTCTAACCAAAAATTCCAAGAAATTTCTGTCAGTCACCTCATCCTACTGAGCATAGTTGTGGATTAATTTCCATACTATGCTCTTTCCAAAGGAAGCTTCATCATCATCTGCCTAGCCTTTTCCTAACTATGTACAGGCCAATTATGAAGGGTTTAAAAACAAAAACACATTTAATGAAGAGACCGAGAAAGTGTCTGGTTGTGAAAACATTGTAGATTCTAATTTTCACTCATTCTAATTATTTTAACTTGACTTACTTTAGATACCGGTGTGACTCCTCTATTCAATGCGTCTATCAGCACAATGTCTTGAGGTTGTTAGATTGAGCGCTACCGAAAACAGTGAAATTACTCATCAAAGTTTTTTCCACTTTTTATTACCTTAGTTTGCTGTAAGTATACGATGCTGGGTCAACTTGTTCACACTTCACACAGCTTCGTGTATGGTCCGTTGTCACCCTGTATGTAAGATGAGATGCAGAAAAGGAACAAGTAGGTAAAAATATTCAATCACTAGACGGCTAACTAATCTTTGACTCCAGCTGCTGCTTTGTGTTTTGTCTCCGAGTTCTAATTGAATCAAGATCTGTCTCTTCTTAAAGAAAAACCTACTGTTATTTGCGTCGTAAAGTTTACTCTTCGCTTCGCATTAATTAAATTATGTTAATTCAAATGTCTATGAATAAGGGTGTCTATCAATAGAATCATTGTCTTACTGTTAATAATATGGTTATATCATTTGTTAATTGTTTCAATTAAGTTTTATTTAATGTTAATTAGTAACTTTTTTTTCATTAGTATTCATAGTTTTAAAAGCTCGTTGTTTCGCCTTTGTTTTCTCATCTTCTTTTGCCATTACCTTGCTCTGTCCCACCTTCTTTGTTTGCACCCACAACACTTACATCGTTCAAAGTGAATGACGACTCGGTGGCAAGTTCCAGTTCTAAATCTTATTTACAATAATCTCTATTTTATCATGTGAAAGAATTTTTAATTGCTACTGAATGTTTAATACTGGTAGTATTTCATTAAATCTACCCACTTAATGCCTTTGGAAATGGACTGAAAAATTGGAATTGAAATTTCATTTAGCATGAACGATTAACCGCTCCAATGTGATTGCCATGCATCTATGCTAATTCCTTTTTTATTGTGGACTCCATCTTTGATGGGTGGGTAATGGTCATTAGTGGCCCAACCTGGTCGAATAAGATTAAACATCCAATTATTAACATTTACGACTAAATCTAGGTATAAAGGGTGTAAAACACCTCTTCACGAAGCTGAAAGGCACTGGTTCTCCCCATCATTGCGATCATTTTTTTGTTGTACACTATACCTGGGAACCTTCTAGTTATGGAGATATGGGGGGTCAAAGTTACAACTTTTTGACAAAGGTTTTTCTGTAAGATTTTAACTTTTAACACTTCTATAACCCCCGAACCATTCAATCCATCCATCAGCACAATATTTTAAGTTCATTACATTGAGTTCTACCACAAAACACGATTTATAACCTCAAAAAAGAAAGTTGTTTCCCAGCAATATTTTTGCGTAAAGTTACTTAGTTTGATGTACAGAATGCTTGATAAACGGCTTTGTGATGAGATGGTTTACACTCTGTATAGTATATAATTTATTTATATAAGGTAATAAAAAATTAACTGCACGAAACTTGAGGAGTTGTTTGGAATCACAAATAAAAAATAATCACGAAAAAATTTTATATAAGTAACGATCCGTTTCAAAGATATGCATATTTTCACTGCGCACAAAATGATTGAATATGCGCACTTGACTGTACTGTGACTGCGCCGTGAAGGGTGCCGGGCGCGTAGTCGTTCACCCTTGCGACAGCGCAAACGTAGACAGCTGATTCTAACTCTCCCATCTCATTTTTCAGACTTTGGTTTGGCAATGTTTTTTTTTATGTAAAAACTAAAAATGCTTGAACAAAATTTTTTTTTTTTGGAATACGTTTGTTTATTGATACCGAGTACGTACACGAAATTCTTGCAGTTAATTTTTTAACACCTTATATATGTACTTTTTCCCATGGGGGTATGACAATGTTAAATCAGCTGAAATAAAAACATACTTTTTGATTAAACAACCTTTTCGTGAAACCTATTAGATGAATTGACTAATAAATGACTAACAATATAAAACGAATACAATGTTCCACTAAGTGATATAAATGCATGCGAAGAATGCATGCGAATAACTTTATTAGAAGGATTCTTGTACTATGCAATTGTTATTGATTTCTATTATGTCAAGTGGGGTACCGTGAACTGTAATTCCTTTGTTTTCATCGAAGAAGTCATTATGTTGTTATGCATAAGCTGTTATAAGTACCTAGTTACTTACTTATGCGTATGGTGGGAAAAATGGAATCTAGGAAATAGGTAGGAACGGCTTCTAGTGTTACTTTAAACTGAATACTTGCTTCATGGGAAAAATGAACTGAATGATACTCTTACTTGATTGGTACCTATCTATACTTAATATTATAAAGCAGAAGAGTTTGTTTGTTTGTTTGGTTGAATTCAAAAATTCTTTTTGCGTTGGATAGTCCACTTATCGAGGAAGGCTATAGGTTATATAATATCACGCTATGGCCAATAGGAGCAGAGCAGCAATAATAAATGTTGCAAGTGGGAAATTCACCGAATGAAGTCGTGGGCAGAAGCTAGTTAAAAATAATTGATATTATGGGTGGTTTATAAAAGAGTAAGTAAATATAATGTCTTCTTGGTTTAGTGGTTTTCCATCAGAATTTTCTCAGTACCAACCACGGAGTCTTGATTTGTGACCGGTTGATGGCAATAGGCACGCCCCATCCAGTCCATTTTTGTCATTTTTATGTTTTCAATGATTTTTATTCAGAATACCAGAATTTATTAAATGGTAAAAGACATTAAATCCTACAGCCGCTAATTTCGCAGATGTAAAACTATTAATAACATTAAGTCCCTAGACTTATTTCGGGTATGGACATTTTTAATTAGGTCTACTGAATACTTTATAATATGTGACTTATGTCCTAGAACCAAAAATTCAAAGACATGTGACATCTACCAATCCGCACTGGGCCCGCGCGGTAGATTATAGCCCATTCCCTCTCATTGAGAGGAGGCCGTGTCCCAGCAGTGGGAACATTATAGGCTGATGATGATGATGATGTGACTTAATGTTCTTCACTTTTCACCTACAGAATTAACGAACCACCAGATTTAGCAAAATGTGTTTATGGCAAGAAAATACTTTTGATGCCCAAAATTAGTAAATGATCACGAAAATGTATCCCCATTTTATCGTGAAAGGTGATCAATTGATATTTTAGGTGATAGATGTTAGTGGTCAGTGTGGTCACAAAGTTATTTTTGGTGGTCATTATACAGGGTTATTTTTTGTTTACACTAAACCCGAAAAGGGGTCATTGCACTCATCATTTTGAACAACTTTTTCTATGGGACGAACCGTGAAATCGCGAAAAAAAAATCAGCTGTTCCCTACATTTAAAGTTGTTCAAAATGATGAGTACAATGACCCCTTTTCGGGTTTAGTATAAACAAAAAATAATGTTGTATTTTCCCCCTTAAGTACTTGTGTACGCAATGGAAATGTTAACATAAATAACTAGGTTTACTGACACTGTTAAATAAAATTAAACATTTACTTTAAAAACAATTTATGCTTATCTGCAATTACTGTGAAACAGAGACACCTGCAATATAATAATAATGTAGTACCCACTCTCACAAACAAGAATATCTTAATTTTGAAAAAACGTAAATGGAATATGTCCATGCAACCTCAAAAAAAAACTGTTTACGATACGATTCCTGTCACAATACAAAAGGTATTTTTGTTAAGCTCACGATCTTTAAGAAACAAGCCCGGTCTCAGATGTAATTTGAAAGCGAATGACATAAATTCTTAACGGACAAACGGACAGGACAACTTGTACAAATATCCGATTACATACAAACAAAAAATAAAACATGTGTGGGCGAAATTTCTTCTGGCGACCTCATTCTTGAATTGGTCAAGCCTCCTTGATGAATATAATTTTTATGCAAATGCGTAAGCGCACGCTCAGATTCCATATTAAAAATATCTCGAAACTGCGCTTTAAATTTTGTTTTATAAGGTTTAGAATTCTCTGTTACGTCTTTTTGATAAATGATCGTAGTTAAAATATTTAAGAAGCGTTTTATCCACGCCTAATTATTTCAGTGGAAATTGTTACGATTTATTTCCATTCCAAAAGAGATTGCGTAGGATCTATCAAAATATCTAATCGAGTACAAAAATAATGAGGCTGTAGACGGTTTTATTTTGTTTTACATAATTTGTGGATCGTTTTCTTTTGTTTGTATACTTTTTATTGACCCGTTTTCTTTTATCTATCAAACTATATTTACCTGTAATATTACGTTACAGAGTCAAAATGGCTCAAAGCTTATTTATATGTAGGCCATTGAAAAATATGTCTGAATTCGTTCTGTTTTGATTTCTCTTAATAACAGACTAAATGAACGAATTGAGAACTCTTCGTTTCTTAAAAAGTGTGATTAAGATAAATATGACAGAAGCTTAAAAATACAACTGTAATTCTTGCAAACTTAAATATTGCAATTAAAGATTAAAGTTTAATCTTGGACAAATATAAAGTGGCCTAATTAAAACGTTTGTGAAAAACACCTGCGTAGGCTAAACGAATGTAAGGCAAACATGTCGATAATTCAATCTAATTCAATATTAACATAACTAGAACATGATTGTATATTTGCAAATACATAGTTACATGTTTCATGGATAACTATTATGAACAGCTGGCTTAGCTAAAGTTTAAATAAGACAACAGAACGTAGGAATATATTACTGTAGTAATGTAGAAACCTGTACTCGGTTTTTTGCAGAACCCCGTTGGAAATGGAAGTTCTGATTTGACCGCATATTATATTATTAAGATTCTAAAGGGTGTAAAAAACCTCTTAACAAAGTTAAAACGCACTTTTTCTCCTCATCATTGCGATCTTATTTATTCTACTCTATGCTCGCACTTCTTCTCCTAATCATTGCGATCTTTTTATTCTGCACCATACTCGCACTTCTTCTCCTCATCATTGCGATCTTTTTTATTCTACACCATACTCGCACTTCTTCTCCTCATCATTGCGATCTTTTTTATTCTACTCCATACTCGCACTTCTTCTCCTCATCATTGCGATCTTTTTGATTCTACATCATACTCGCACTTCATCTCCTCATCATTGCGATCTTTTTGATTCTACACCATACTCGCACTTCTTCTCCTCATCATTGCGATCTTTTTTATTCTACACCATACTTGGGAACCTTCTAGTTACGGTGATATTAGGGGTCAAAGTTTCAACATTTTGTTATTTATTTTTAAAACACATGTTTTAATTGTAATGTTTTTACTTTAGACACCTCTACGGCCACTGTACTATTCAATCCATTCCTCAGCATTGTTTTGAGTCCATCACATTGAGTTCTACCACAAAACATAATTTTTCACATTATAAAACATATGAATACGGGTATTTATCGCGGGTTTTGTTCGCGATAAATACCCGCATTCATATGTTTTATAATGTGTTCTGATCGTGAAAGTTTAAAAAAGATGATTTTTCACCTCAAATAAAATTGTTTCCCAGCAATAATTTTGCAAGAAAGTTACTTAGTTTGATGTACAGAATACTTGGTTGACGGCTTCGTGATGAGGTTGCTTACACCCTGTATGTGGTTGATTTTCTCTTCTTTGTGGTTTGCTGAGGGCATTGAGGAAACCGCAAAGATTAATGGATGTCAAAAAATAGAAAGCAAATCCACAAACTTTACTTAAAAAAATAAAATTGAATAACATGAAAAATGTTATAGATTTTCCCCCTTTTGAAGTGTGTTTTCGACATTTTTCATGAATATCTAGAATATTATGGGCGGTCACATGCGCATGGGCGACATTGTATATCATTGTCCGATACCGCTGAGAGCACGCTCCAGGCAGATTATGAAAAGCCGTTTGGTGATGGAGGCCTCCAGTATTTCATGGATAGTTGATTTTCTTGGTGTTATGTTGAATAGTATTGTTTATTGACAATCTGCTGTTTCAGTTTTAATTCCAAAGAAGGATATTCTGAGGAAATTTAATCGACTTCATCAAAACGTTAATTCCAACAACAGAGAAAGGATAGTTATTAGGTTCCGAAATGGGTGAAGTTAGACTGAGGATGGCGGTGATGATAACGCAGAATTGGTTATAAAATACCCAATCAGGTAAGAAAAGTTTCCATGAATAAAGAAAGCAATACAAAAGAAAAGAAAAAACTCTACCTAATAACGATAAAATAACCGAGTAAGCTTCAATATTACCTCACACATGCGGCAGCAACATTTTCTCTTCTCTTTCAATATTGAAAACAAACACTTACGTCTTTACCGCGCCTCATAAATTCATTCAACAAATAAGGTAACAAATCAATATGCTTACAAGGCAAGAAAATACAAAACAAATATGGTAAAATTTCACTCCTCGATTCAAGTCATTATTTTACCATAATGTGATATTTTGAAGCAACAGCTTCCACTTTCTAAAGTGTCTCGTGACAACGGGGCAGAAGAATGGTCACGCGAACGATGTATACGGCGTTTTCAATATTATGTGGCACAGGGATATTGTATTTGAATGGTGTTATTGTATTTTATATTTTTATTCCTTTTGTGTGAATTCAATTACTTATAGATCGAGTTTTTTTTTTATGCAAGAGTACTTACGACTGTAGTTTATTCTGTCTACATTTATCCGGAAAATAAGGTGTAGTGGTCGCAAAACATGTGTTCTTCAGTTCGAATTTTTCGAAGTATGGATTGATGACAATCAGGTCGCCCCTATTACATGGGATTTAAACACAACTGGCGAAATATGGGTGTACTATTAGTTATACCTCTGGCTAACCCTTATGAAATTACTGGCGTGATGTTTTGTTATGTGATGTATAGAGTGCTGAGTGGCTTAATAATAATAATAATCTTCCTATTTTATATTCTATGCGCCTTTGATGACCTGATTCAGTTTTCCGAGAACAATCACTATTTATAACAGAATTTAAATCACAATACACAGAAAATTTTGAGTTACAAGGAAGACAGGAGACGGTTTAAATTAAACATTTTATCGCAAACGATAGCACCCACCGAAAAAGCTTTTGTTTAAAAATCGTTGACTGTTTCATTAAAAGGGCCGTTTTTTTATTAACACAACGAAAAAGTCTTACGCACACAGTTGCAAAGTTCTGCAGAATACTTTAATTTAAAAGTTTATTTAAACCGCGAAACGAAACGTAATAACAATTTTTAGCCGAACAATCATCCGCTTTTAATGCATCCACAAGTCTTTTAATACGTCTGCGTATCATGGAATTTAAAATATCGTTCCGTGTCACGCACTACACGAGCGATGAACACGAGTATGGAATAATAAATAATTATTCTGGCACTCATTATGGAGTAATTACCATGAATGCGCTGGATGCATTATTTATACTCAACTATAAACGGGGTTTGGAAAATTAAAAGTTACTGTTTTTGCAAAAATCTTGTTTGGTTCAGGATTAAATACCTAGCTTAAGATCCCTATCTAAATAAAGTTAAGATAAATAAATAAGTATCCGATCAATTATAGGGCCTTACTAATGGCACATTAGTGAGTAAATAGGTGCTTACTGGGTACTGGTACTGGGTACCTCTCTCATAATGTTCAACGAGCACCATGTTAGGTTGATAGCACAAATTTTCAATTAAGACTATAAATCGTACTGGACTCTAAAATTATTAACAAAATTCCAAAGTGACACAAGAATTTAAAAAAATTCTTAGGGTTCCGCTTTGTCAAGATTCTTTCCGAAGCTTGTAAAAACCACTCATATCGTGCATGGATTGGGTAAATAAGTTGCATATACAAAGAAAAATAAAACAAAATGCACACTACAGAACTTTGAAGAATATTTTCTTCACCCCACAAAAGTTGGGGCAAACTTAATAATATGTAGGTAGCGATATGCTTTCAAACCGTAATGAGTTCGAGAGTGCTCTTTCCTGTACGTTTATTTTGTGGACCATAACATATGACAGGACGATGAACTTTCTCAATATTTTTATCTCAGCTCTTTGAAAGAAACAAACATTTTGACTAAGTTTCCGTATAAATCATAAATTATGGAGAAGGAATATAAATTGCGCATTTTTTATAAGAAAAAACCTTATAATAGTTTTTAATCCTGAAGGTATTAAAGAATCTTATCGCAGCAGAGAGCTCTGCTTTGAAATTCAGTAACAAGAGAGAAAGAGAGAGAGTGAGAGAGTTTAGGTTCGACAACGTGTATCTACTTGAATGCATGATAGAATAATAGTGCACAAAAGTTTCACCAAAATAATGACATGAGGGCTAAGTTAATTATATTTTTTTTTGTTATTAGCGTAATTTCAATAGTGCCATTTAGAAAGTATGACTCACAACAAGGCTTCTGCATTGAGTCACTTCTTGTGGCTTTCTCAGAAAATGTAGCTTATCTGGCATTAATTGGATAAGTAATCTTCGTTATCTCCGTAGAGATAAGATACTGATCATTAGAGACAAAGTTCATAGCAACGCTTTACTATCTAGCACCTTGCATTGGGTCCTATCTACCAGACTGTCAAAGACGAAGCACTAACTGAGCCTTCTCAAAACAAAAAAAAAGCAGATTTCACAAGATCCATATAAGTACAATCATAATAATCCACGTTCACAAAATTATATGAAATCACAATGTTAGTAAAAATACAGAACTTACTTAGCTACGTTAGTATTTACGCTTAAAACAGCAAGCAGCTGCAAGACAGGGAGACAAAGTTCGTCTGGTACCTTAATTTAATGGAAGTAAGGCCTACCTGGAGCTTTAAATATAGCAGATCTAGCTTAAGGTACAGGCTGACAATAGTAGTTTATGCGACTGTGCATAATGAAGGGCATTACAACACATGTATAGTTGCATACACTTCTTTATCTACCCAAATATCATAAGGGCTCTATGATGGGTTCAGGAACCATAGGGAAATGACCAGCATTGTTCCTTGGCCCTTGATTTTTGTGGCAACAGGTTATTCTGTTGCATTCGTCGCTGCATTTACGATATCTGGCGGAGTGTTCATGTCAATTTCTGAGTCACTATCACTCATTTTCGACAGAAATAAAGAATTTATCAGAAAATTTGTCTACTCGTACCTAACTGGAAATAAAAAGCTAACGAACAAATGACAGCTCGAAATGGCGGCGTTTCGGATATCTGTCATTTTTTTTTAAATCATAGGCAAACGAACAAAGTCATTATTCTTATGTCACTCGAGATCAAAATGTCGTGCGATTTATAATTAAAATCATACTGAATTGGGGTTTTTTTTATCGATATCTGATTTAATGTAGGTGGTACTAGAATAGCACACTCACTTGAATTTGACACCAGTTCCAAATTTAAACTCATAACCTACTGTTTTCAGTAGGTTATGAGTTCATTACAGTTCCGTTTATTTCTGCTGGTTGGTAATGCTGGTCATTGCCTATGGTTTTTGAACGCATTAGAGAGGGTTTATGAGATTTAGGTAGATAAAGAACTTTATGTGCAATATTAGCGGCCGTAAGACAGGGAGACAATGTTCCAAGCAAAGACTAACTTACGTATAACTGTCAGTTAAAATACTATACCAATCTATATAGATAGATAGAAGATAGAATACTCTTTATTATGCATAAAAATTAAAATACAACAGACACACACAGTTAGCTTGAAATATTCTATACGCGTCACCTATCTGTCAGTTGATTCATAGAAAAAACAAACAAAGATTTTCTGTGACGTTTTGTTTCTAAACATGTTGTAAGCAAAATGTCAAACAGACAGAGATAGCAACCTACAGTAAGTTATTGAAAAGGCCCGTAAGGAAGCACCTAACTGAAGCTAAAAATATTGCCGATCAAGCTTTAAGAAGTGTATCGTAAGTGTATCCTCGCTATCAAAATTAGGTTTGCTGTAAGAAAACCCAATTCTGGGTTAAGGTCACTTTTGTACATAGGCTATGTTATTGCAATTTATATGTATACTTGTTTTTTTGTGTGTGTGTAGGTGTATAAGAAGAGACTGAGAAAGGCCAAAAGAAAAACCTAAGCCCAATATGCAATGTTAACAGCCATGAAACCGACAACTAACCCCCATATTCACGTTACGTAACAGATCTAAAACGTAACCCGACCCTAACAATCTAAAACAGAAACCCGTAACTCACAACCCGCAAAATCACCTTTCGAACATTTTTATTCCCACATCCCGTCAGATCACGTTTGATATAGTTATTTTTACAAAGGTAGTGCAGTGGGGGACAGCGGTCGGTGAACGTAACGTATTGGCCGGCTTACACACGATCCCTTGACTGATTTATTGCGTGCGTAAATCTCCAATTTACACGACAATGTGTCTATGTATAGGTAGGCAAGCGATCTAATCGACGATAAGAATCAGGTTTATCCTCGTTTTCGGATTTGGGCGTAATTTGCTTTGCCTGGTTTGAGCGGTCTGAAGGATGGGTTGTTGAATTTTAAGTTTTATTCCACTTGTACTTTGTTGGTTATCTGGTTTATTGGGTTGAAGGTACGTATTATCTTAAACTACTTCATGATTTTCATTGCTGGCCTTAATTTGCGATATAATGCTCTTCATTCCTATTTGTTTTGCTCATTGTATGTCATCATTTCTATCCGTGGCTGATCTTGGTGCCTTAAAATCATCCTCTGTCATATCCACAATATCTTTATCAGAATGTCAGATCAAACTGTGGAGAAAAGTCGAAAGAATCTCAGTTAGTACCTACACATGAGGGCGCATGTTTACATCTTCGTTCGGTTCATGCCGTAGTAATGAACTTACAATGGCAATCGCTAGACTAGATTTTTTTCTCGAATGCCTCATGTCTCCCACTGCTGATCAAAGGCCTACCCCATATCCTTTCAGTTAGGTAATGTTCTCTTGAAAAAAATGGTCCAGTTGAAAACCAGCGTCGGGCACTAGTTGTCCGGCATTTTGCTGAACTGGGCCTATTTGGCGCAGCCGTGAGGCACACGGTGTGACATAATTCTTACTTATTTTTTTGATTAGATTTAATTTTTCTACAAGTAAGGTTTTTTAATTTTTTTTTATACCGTGTGCAATTGCTTGCGGCTTGTGCCAAGTAGGTAAATATATTTTCTTGCTTTCTTTCTTACGAAACAATTAATTAAAAACTAAATTCACTGATTTACCCTATTACTTTACATAAGTCAACAAAGAAATAATTTCCATAGAATTTTTTGTACAAAACCTGTGTAAAGGATATCTTCAAGACTAGTGACGTCACAAGTTGTTTTCTTCACTTCAGACCTTGTGACTCAATCCTTATCGATCAGTTTTTGTAGTAGTTAGGCTTAGTTCAGGATTACCACATTCTTACATTTCGCTGTGAAACCACAAAAGGTTTGAGGTCACAGAGAAATGACCCATGTAGAGAAATAACCACCGTTAAAATAGGTCAAGCCTTAATATTAAACCCAAAGGTGTAGGCATGGGATGATCCCTTCGAACCCCACCAATTTCAATATACAGAAAAGAAGGCGTTTCAAATAAAAGCATATTTTACTTAAAAAATAGTTTTGATTATGAAAAATATACTGCCTAAATACCAATGCGAACTGTCAAAAATACAAAATGGCGTTAGAATAGTAACAGCAGAAGAAACCACCAGTTAGCACAATCGAGAAAAAGACGCAAGGAATAAATTCAAACCTGTGCTGATGATGATGACATAATTTTCTGACTTAGGCCATTGAGATAAGTGGAAAAATGGATGGATTGTGCGAGGATTGATTTGAAGGAAAAAAAAAGAGTAAACGAGCGTGCGTAGCGTGATGATTGACAGGGGGGCATGAAATATAACAACGTACAGCACCGATCTCAGATAGCATGGAACAACAGCTGGAAGATGATGATGATGAAACTAGTCGACTGTTGACTATCCCAAACGTGTATCACCAGGACACTGCAACCGGATTTATACCTGTTTTCTAATATTATTCAAATTCAAATATGTTTATTTGTGAAACATAGGTAAAAGTATGACATTTACAATATGACATTTACAATGAAGATCACACTACACAGATAATAGTATATTTACTGGCTGTTTAATTTTGTATGTCACAAAAAAATGAATAACTTTTACTCCCTAGGGAATAAAGTGGTCACTAACTTTATTCCCGCTTCGTAGGGCTACATTGGCGTACTTTTAGAGCATGATTCCCCTACGAATCGGGATTAAAGTGACCGGTTATTCCCTAGGGAGTAAAAAGTAATTAAAAATTAAAAATGGAACGATCTTTTACTCTGAAACGTCGAGTGTAAATTTGTTCAGTTTGAAATGACTATTTTTCTCGCACTCGAAGTGAAAAGTACAGCCAATTTAATATACCCTCGCTTACATTGCCTCCCTCGCAAGCTCGGGAGTCAAACCACCTCAGGTATATTGGCTTCGTTTAGTCCCTCGTTATAAAATATACTATTATTAAAATTAATTGTAATACTTTTATTTTTGTTCAAGTGGGGTACCGTAGATTTGGTATCCTTTAATGTCCTTTGGCACAGAGATAGTTTATAGCCTGGATTAAAATATGGGATACTTTTTATCCCGGTATTATGATCCTGTGGGACAGTATTAGTACCGAAATTAATGCGGGCGAATCTGCGGTCATAAGGTAGTTTAAAAAAAAAAACCGTCTTAAGGTGAAAGCGTCGGAAAATTTAAAAGAACGTAGGAAAGTTTGAATTTTGCGGGCTACCCTGGAGAACACACAAATCAAAGACCGACCTTAAACCGCAAAACCAAACCAAAAAAGTCGTATTGCTTGAGTTGCCTTTTTACTGTGTGTTTTATTTACAAGTAGTGAACGAATTCGTTCAGATCGAACGATTTGATTTGATTTCATCAAATGAATATGTATGTGTATTTATTTTATTCGTGTTTTTTGTAAGCCTGGCTTGATCTGATAAGTTAAATTATTATTCTGTTCGGTTGAAAAGAATACGCTGCTGGTGACAAAAGATGGGCTAAAAATAGATATAAGGACTGTGTTTCAGAAGATTACGTCTGAATATTATATGTTATGTAACTTAGTTATTAATAAAGGACCTGTTTTGGAGCTTAATAACCATTAAACCTTCTGCCCACATTCAGATTTAGAGCTTAAGTAATTACCTTTAAATATTTAACAGCAACATCAAGTCTACCTATCTTACCACAATTTCTCTTTTCATCTTATTTGAATTCCCACAAAGAATAGTATTGAATGAGAAATCCAGTTTAGCTCAATTTATCCACATTCTATAATAGTGATGCATTTGATTATGAAATACAAAGACTGACACACCCCCCGATTACTCTGTATTCCCGCCTTTGGTGTAAGCCGCGACCAGACTATAAGATCCCTGCCACCCCTCTCACCTCTTTGGTTTACAAAGGGTTAAGGGGTGATTGAAAGCTTCATTGCAGCTCTGTGTAAATTTGTCGTGTTTACCTGAAGTACTGGTAAGCACCTTTTATGTTTAGAATGTAGAGGCGATGGATGTGTCACGGCTGGAACATTATTTTTAAGTAATTTTATTCATGGTTTTATCATGCTGGAATAATACCTGTTCAACATTTAAATAATGTGCCAACTACAAGAGAATTTGACAATGCTTTAACGAAAAAAGCTTTTGAATAGTTACATTAATTAAATATTTCAAAGTAATACGCAAAGAGAAGACCTTTGTTCCAACAGTGGGAACATTAAAATAGGGTGATGATAATGATGATATGCAATCACTGTATTGATATTCCATTTCAACCTTTCCAATGCTAAAATGATTTATGCTTCGGTAATCGGTATTTAGAGGGAGTAGCCAAAGTAACTCCACTTTTTCCTACCCCTATAAAATTATACGCGTGATGCCGTTAACATAATGCCATATATTGTTGTGTGACTTCAAATGTAAGTAAGTGCTTAAAAAATCCTAGTGAAAGCTCAGCCTCTGTAGCCATAGCTTCGGTACTGTTTTCGAAGTTATAGCCCTGTACTTCTGTCCCACTGTTGGTGCTCTTTACCTGTTTTGATCAGTTGATATTTCTGTGACGTTCTGGAAATGCCATAACCACATCAATCCCATACCAAAACTCGTGGTAACTAAAACCATTAAATATCAACATGTATTTAATAAATAAATTATTTTAAAATTACCCAAACGACACACTATAATATTTTAACTTATTACGTCACTAACGGTCTCAAACGTGTCATGCCACCACATGAACCAATCCAATTGTCATATCCATCCACCCTAATTCGTGTACATTATTTGCATTCGAGAGGCGGTAGCTGTCATCGAGCACAGTTTATGCAGGACTGACCCGTGTTTATAATAACTATGCAAATTATTCCGATATCGTCCCCAATCGGCCTCCGACGGGCCAAATTGAATTTGTAACTCTGATTAAACCCCCCTTTGAAATGCCGATATGTACGGACAAAGATTTTTAATGAATATTTTTTTAATTAACATTTTTGGTGTGGTGTTGTACAAAAGCTAACGCTGTGTTACGTTCTGTTAGAAATTGTTTTTTAATTAAATTTTGTGTTGTGTTGACGAGAAAAATGTAATTGGATTGCGTGTGTGGACTGCATAGTTATCTACAGATTCATTTCTACTTGAAACAAGCAATTTTATCCACCTGATTTACATATTTACTTGCAGAACATACAGACCACTGGGTAAAATACAATAACTTCTGTATCTTTATTTCAATCTGCAAAACAAAACGAAAAAAGTTTCAAAAGCAAACTGACCAAGCAATTTTTCCAATCCCAATAAAGTAAGAGCATTGTAATTGTCTAGACTACATGAATTCTGTTTAAATTCTGCAAATTCAGTACAAACAAACAAATATATTAATATTCAATTTTGTAAGTTAAAATCCAGGGATTTCATGGCCCTACGTAATAGTGTGAGCACGATCAGCCACGTGGCACCCTTTAGTAATGTGCGATACACAGGAGCGGGTCCTTCGGTGAACTTTCAACACATTAGAAATAAAGTGTGCAAAGAAGATTGAAATGTGTATCATAAACTCAGACAAGTTTGTTGATTTGTTTAATCTATGGAACTACCAATACACCCTCCAAAATTTGATTATTTTTGCATTTGATAGCCCGATTCTTGAGAAAGGTTATTGGATATTTTTAACCATTCTCGAGCCGAGTACTGGCATCCGCGGGGAAGAGCTAGTACTGCATAAAACTAAATTACCTAGCAAAACTTCACGACATGACGTGATGATAAATAAAATGTATAATTATGTATTGTTATTGCACCACTACACTTCATTCCGCCCCAGAGGATCCATTGAGAAGGATTCCGGGTGTGACTTGCAGTAAAAAGTAACCAACTAACCAAACCAATTCCTTTGTTGGGCCGCGCCGTCCAAAACTGTAAAAGGTTCTGAGGACCTAAACATCTTCGTAGCAAGTTGTACAATCATACCATCTGTGTGTCCATTCAATCGTTACGCACATTCCTATAAGATTATACTAATGCCATTTTGATTAAAATGCAGTGCCTTTTTCAATATTGAATTTTACGCTTTGCGTGTTTAAAAGTCCTGTGTTATGGGGGGAAACAAATGGATTTCCTTATTCCAATTGTGCAATAGTAATAACGATTCAATAAAGTTAATGGTTAATGTAAGATGATTATTAAGGCGATTACATGAGCTAAACGCGAGTTTTATAATGACTAAAAGTATATGATTCACTGCTATAAACAAGACCAGAAAAATATATGATATTCTTCAGGATATATGCTAGCATGATATTGTTTTCAAAACATAATACAGTTAATTTAGCTCGATAAAAAGAAATCACGAACTTATCTCTAAAAATATCTTTCAGACAATAAAAAACATACTAATATGCATGCGATCATTCTGATTTTTTGGCAAATAATTCTACAAGCAAAATATTAGCATGATATTGTTTCAGTATTTTAATCCAATCAATAGTTTTTTTGTAAATCGATCGAAACCACTCATTTCGCGCTATTTGGCCCGCAGTGGCTGACGTAACAACCACTTTGTAGTACAAGCTGATTAGAACTTTATTCTAACAGCATTTCAAACGAAGTGGGAATCACCACAAATAGAGTGGCTAATTTAGCTCGTCTAAGCGCCTTAATGGATACACAGTTGAGTAATAAAGTGACTAAAATGTATGTTTTTCAGAAGTTGTTCTCGTTCGCTAGCTCGTTGGTCTGGTGGTCGAAAACACGACTGCTGAACATGCAAAGCATGAGAGAGGGATCAATTCCTAGTTCGGACAAGGTGCCTCTAGGATTTTGCATCAGGATTTTCTCAGTAGCAACCGCGGTGTCTATAACATAACTGGCAAAATGTGTGTGTACTATAATTGTATTGTATTGTATTGTACAATGGGCTGATATCCGCAACTCCACGTCAAAGCGTATGGGCTATATAATCCACCACACGGGACCAGTGCGGGTCGATAGATGTCACATATCTTCGAATGGTTGGTTCTAGGATATGCCTGTTTCCACACGATGTTTTCCTTCAACGTTTCTGAGAGCAGTGGTGATGAAATAAATTACACAAATTAATGCGCATACCTAGGTTCGAACCCACGAACTACTGTTCGTAAGTCGGGGTCGTCACCACTGCCACCGCTGCTCTCATGTGGGTGTATTATTAGATACAACTCTCCCTAAACCTTCAGGTATTACAGGCGTGATTTATGTTATGATGTTTTTGAGAAGTATTTATCCAGATAGTATGAGAATTTAAATTAGCAGTGCCTTATAAAAAATATACTTGTTAATAGGGTAGGTGACACACTGTGGAACTAATGGCGCTAGCATAGCTGCATCCAAGCATCGTCATTGGTTGAAAATCAAGGAATGTCATTTCATACCTATTTTAAAATACCTTGACCTCATTGGTCAGATTGAGACCAGCTACGGGGGCGCCATCTACAATTGGAAAGAAAGAAAAACAAAAACTTTTAACGGTTCCCAAGTGACATACTTTTTAAGAGCTATAAACGCGGTTCTCGCATAGACTTTGTATAGCAATAGCACGCTGTGACGTCACTTTTTAGTCAACTGAAAGACGAAACTTTACTGATTTCAAAGCAACTAAAAATCAAATTTGGCAGTTTATTGATAATAAATCGGGGTTTCGGGTCCAAATAAGGGCGTGTTTTTTTTGAAGATTAATTGGTGTCATGGAAATATTGTTTGATGGTGTCATCTAGCCATTTTGTTCGAAGTCTGAACCTTTAAACAGTTTTACTTCCAGTGGAACGTTTATACGTGAAGCACTCTAATTCCAATACAAAATAAATCAATTCCTATCAAACGAAAGTCAATTCTGCTCGAACACACTTCATAGATACGCTGCACAAACAATCCCTAAACATTACGTTATCGCTCCGTCAATCAGGGCATTTCAAACAGTTCCTTATCATTGATTTTTACTAACATTGATTGTTTACTGACAGGCTCGGTGCGCGATAGTGTCACAGTCAACCGGAACGATATAATGAGAGATACAATAAGCCACGCCTTGGCACACACCAGACCTCACTATATGGTGCCTTTTGGGTAGTCTTTCTACTACGTCAGAGGTCTATGAAAATTGGTCTTGATTAAAATTTAGAACCGTGAGTTAGTGAAGCGGTAGATTGTTTAACGATGTAATTGTTTCTGTTATTTGGTAAGTGATATGTCGTATAGATTTATGTCATGTGGCTTACATACTTGCGGTTAGAAACTGGTTTGAATTAGGAACATATTTGAGGGTATGGCAATTAAGTCGAGATTAAGTTACGTAAGAAAGCTTGGTTGGCATAGAAATTAATAGTGTATTTTTAGAACATTATCTGCCTTATCAAAGGCACTCGATTCAATACATAGCCTTTTGTAGATTCTTTATACTATCACTAATGTTTTCCACTTGTGTTCAATTCCTTCAAAGAGATAAAGCTGCTACATTTATATTTCCACGACGATATTCAGTTATACCCAGAATCGTAATATTGTGAGGAGATATTGGGTAGGCTTCGACCTAATTCTCGCTTCTGGGTGGCTACCATTGTGACCAAACCGTCGTCTTCCAAAAACTCGCTAATTTGTTTGAAGGTATCCGAATTTGCACCCTCGTACTGGTACATAAAAGGTCCTTAATCGTATAAACTGGTAAGAGATGTTACAAAAAGATAGCGCCGCGTAATCAACTCTCGAGTTTGGTGAAGGAAACGGGTAAAGATATGAAATTTTAATGGATATGCCACAAAATATTAATAAAATAAACAGTAATCGTATGAAGCGCGTTCTCCAGGTGTACTTTGCTGGGTTGTTTTCTTTAATGGGTTGAGCAGAATTCGAGGTTAATCAATAAGCGTTGGCACAGTGCGAAGCTATGAAGCCTGTATTACGATTTGCATTTCAATATCGGAGTTTGTGACAGATTGATACACGTCTAGGTTCTGGGAAAATTAGAATAGTCTATTTCCATTTCTGAATATTATACGTTTAGAGTAAATCCTGGAATTTTTTCTCTCTTCATTTCATTGAGTTTGATCGTCAGTCTCTTCGTGTAGGTTCGCGAAAGAAACATCTTTATTAACGTTTGAGTGAGCTACGTGTTGCTTCATGCACTACTGCACTATATTTAAGAGAACTGTGACAATTGAGCATCCAGTAACTCATGAGCGCTCTTTTGACTAAAACCAATGTTCTAATATGATGTTTATTGAAAGCAGCGATGGCCTAGTAGTGGTGGCCCCGACTTACGAACATTCCTTCCCGATTCACCACCACTGCTCTAAAAAAAACGGTGAAGGAAAACATTGTGAAGAAGCCGGCGGCATGTCCTAGAACCAAAGATTCGAGGATATGTGACATTTACCAACCCGCACTGGGCCCGCGTGCGCAAAATACGCGCTTTAACGTGCAGTTGCGGACACCAGCCCGTTGTCTAATACAATGATGTTCATGTGTCTTCATCGTCATCATCATCAACGCCTATTAGCTCTATGAGAGGGTATGGGCTCCCATGTACTGTCTTAATTAAACCTTCAAGTAATTTCAATCATGTTCGCCATTCAACCACTTGCCAATTTTGTCATACCGTACGATACATACCGAGTTTCCTCCGTACCTCGGATAGCACGTTAAGCCATTGGCCCCGGCTGCCATTTGTACATATTTGACAGTTGTTACAGGACCCGGGACCGGGTTGTTTGTGACCCAAAAGTCTGACAACTAGTCTTACCAAAGGCTATCGTATAATCCAGTACTAACTGTGTTGTGGAGGTTAGGTAGGCAGTCGCTCCATGTGAAATACTGGTATTCAGCTGCACGAGATGCCAAACCCTAGTTGGGAAAAGGCTAGGCAGATGATGACTTGTTTCTTACCGGTAAGACACTGGGATTCATAATCTTGCCAGTGTTTTATTTACAAGACAACAACACAAAATAGAAGAGACATTTCTATTTCCTCACATTAAATTACTAATTCAAAACAACTTCATTGCGTACACTCAATATACTAAAGATACTGTTCTCAACACCCCTTTCTACATCCATAATGTAATGTGCATGAGAAATATGAATAACGAAACGCGTAAAGACATCTGTTCGTGTATGAAAACGGGAAGGAGCAAAATTTAATATTGAATTAAGGCGTTACGTAGAAATCGAGAAAGGAGCAAAGGTGAAAATAAATCCTTGTGATATATGGGGGCCAACCTTAGGGCGTTGACAATTTTTGAGGTAACATTTTATGTTTTTCCCTCTTGTGTGCACTCTGTTGTAATGTTCTTTATGATTTGGAATACAACGTTGTAGCAAGGCTTGGTAATGTGGTCATGCAATTTTTGTTACTGCTGCTAATGTGTGCTATTAAGTCTTACTTATTTTTCACTTATTCTAATATGATTCATAATTTTGTTCTTTGGGATCTTTCCTGGTACCGGAAACTTGTTGGCAGAAATTACTTTTTTGATCATTTAAAAATGCGATGATTTTAGGGATCTTAAAAAGGGGCCAAGTGCGACTCGGACTCGCCCATGAAGGGTTTCGTACCAGATTGAATGAAAGATAAATTGCTGTTTACGATTTATGACGTAATAATAAAAACTGCTTACTAGATCTCGTTCAAACCAATTATAAGTGAAAGTTTACATGGTAATGTATATCATATATTTTTTTTTAGTTTTATCATTCTCTTAGTTTAGAAGTTAAAGGGGGGGTACACATTTTATCAATTTGGAAGTGTCTCTCGCGCAAACTATTCAGTTTAGAAAATATGATGTTAGAAACCACATATCATTTTTGAAGACCTATCCATAGATACCCCACACGTATGGGTTTGACGAATAAAAAAATTTTGACTTTCAGTTCTAAGTATGGGAAACCCTCAAAATTTATTGTTTTTTTTTCTATTTTTGTGTGAAAATCTTAATGCGGTTCATACATCTACTTACCAAGTTTCAACAGCATAGTTCTAATAGTTTCGGAAAAAAGTGACATACGGACGGATAAGAAGACATCGAGACAGACCGACCGACAGATAGACAGACAGACATGACGAATATATAAGGGTTCCGTTTTTGCCATTTGGCTACGGAACCCTAAAAAGGACAGAAGCTAGCATAATTTAAAGTTATTCTTGACATAAATTATGTCTTAAGTAGTATATTTAATTTTAATTTTGATAGTAAACATTATTTTTGATAACACGTGTTTCTTTTCTTTGGAATGATATTTCGGTAGGTTCCTAGATAAGTAAAAGTTGCTGAATACATATGTACGGCACTATACGGAAAAAAACAACCGCTTTTCCGGATTCAAACTGAATTCCTAATAACCTACGAGTATGATCATTAACCTGTGATCGCTTTCAAATCAATCAAAATCAACACTATCGAATTCCACTAAACACTACTACGCCCCTATCTCATTATCGTCACCATTCAGCTTCACTCTAGGTGTTTCAATAACCAACTGTCAAGTAAATTCCACATCAAAATTCCAATTTGTATCGCAGAATGTACCGAAATACAATTGCAGAACGCAACGGTTACATGGCGATGTCATGAATAAAGCATATCGGACGAGGTCCAATTTTCCGACGGTTTACACTGCACGACTAATATCTTCCGACTGCACATTCGATGCTGGAAATGATTCTGGATCTGTTATTAAAGTAACTTCGGTAACACATGTAAATGAGCTTCTTTTAAAACCGGTGAAGGCCAGAGGTTTTCACAAAAACAGTGACGTCAAAGAATTAAGCTGATGAGTTTTCTTTACGACTAATGTAATAGCGACTAATTGTGGAGGTCAGATAGGCAGACTGGAAGCCGACCCCAACATACTTGGGAAAAGGCTAGATTGATGATGATAATGTAATAGCGACTAATAAGACAAGCATGGAACAAGAAAACGTGCGTTTAACACCTAATCATCTAGGACAGGAGATGTTGATTTTCTCTAAGAAACTTAAATAAAAGTCTATTGCGATACCTCTGGTTTATCAGATATCTAAATTTAGATTATACTAAGAATACTAACCTAATACCTAAGCACCATTGTTACTAAATTTATCTCATTAGTGTGTAAGTAAGAGTGTCTTGAGACTCACCGACCCCACAGTCAAACCATGACAACAGTTTTGTGGGGCTTAGTTTTTAGTCTACTTATCATATTTGATAAATAAATTAATAATAAAGGTGACTATTACCAATTATTATAAGGTGGAAGACCGAGGTGTGAGACGTAAATCGGCAGTCAATCTATCTACCTTACTACAATTTTCGAAGAGCAGCGGTGACCCAGTGGCAAATACAATTATCGAAAATCTTTTGCCAGAAATTCAAAAAATACATACAGTGATTTTATTAAGTGGCGAGCAGATAAGAAAATAAAACTGCTATTTTCTACTTTCCTTATATTTGAAATGAAAAGTAGTATGCTTACCTCGGGTGAAAGACATAAATTCCTACTCGGACTATAGCCGCCCTCGCTGCACTCGGGCGTCTAAATACCTCGTATGGGAATTGATTCCTTTCGACCCTCGTGTATCAATCTACTATTCATCACCGAAGCTCTCAAAACTGTGAAGGACAACATCGTGAGGAAACCGAGTCCTAGAGGCTAGAACCAAACAATTCGAAAACATGTGACATTTACCAATCCGCACTGGGCCCGCGTGGTGGATTTTAGCCCATTCTCTCTCATAAAGGGGCCTGTGTCCCAGAAGTGGGAACATTAATGGACTGATGGTGATGATGAATTTTCGGTCGTGTTAGTTATTCACCAAGATCTGATCACATCATGATTGCTTCTGAGAAGATCAACCTATTTAAATTGTCACAAAGGTTTACAAATTCAACAGTTATCAACAAATGTAATCGGCGATATTGGCCTTCCTCAGGAATTATTTGACAAAGCAGATCTCAGTAGGTAAGTTCTGAAAATCAGTAGGTTCGTTCTGGAAAAGCAACCTCAGTATAGCTACAAGGCCGTATACGCTTAGGTAAGTGGACAAATGACCTACAATGCTAATCCAACAAGGTGTAGCAGGTGCTTTTCACCTCAACCTAGTCGTAAAAGTAGGGGTTCTTGTTGTTGCTTGCAATCTCTCTTAGTACCTTGAACAAATAATACATTTATTGGTGCAGAGAGAGGAGACTTGTGCCACAGAAATGGTAAAAAATTAGTCGGATTTTGCTTATGCTTCGCTGTTATTATAATAGTGCTTAATAGATAAATTATTCATATCATTATGAAATTGGCAAGAATTCTGTGCGTGTATAAGAAAGATAAAAAAAACCACACACAGAACATAAATCAGAAACATTACAAATAAACGACATATTATTAAATATGTGTATTACTTGCGACCCTCACACACGAAAAACATTGTAATCGCTGGTTTCGAAGATAAGTATGAACGAAGATAGTGACAAGAAGATTTTAAATACCTACAGGGTGTAAACCACCTCATCACAAAGCCGTTAACCAAGGATTCTGTACATCAAACTAAGTAACTTTACGCAAAAAATATTGCTGGGAAACAACTTTTTTTTTTGAGGTTATAAATCATATTTTGTGGTAGAACTCAATGTAACGTACTTAAAACATTGTGCTGGTGGATGGATTTAATAGTACGGGGGTCGTAGAAAAAAAACTAGTACCTATTTTTAAAAAAACTTGTCAAAAAGTTGTAACTTTGACCCCCCATATCTCCGTAACTAGAAGGTTCCCAGGTATGGTGTAGAACAAAAACATTATCGCAATAATGGGGAGAACAAGTGTCTTTCGGATTCGTTAAGAGGTGTTTTACACCCTTTATACAATTTCTTAACAATACAAAACTTGATTCAAACAATCTTATATTCAGCACCGCCTCCATTTGACCAAAAATCAAAAGCATGTCACACTACACTTTGCAGTGAACTGAGAAAAACAAACTTTTCAAATTGTTTTCACGACCGTATCATGATACTCGTATTTATTTTCCATTTGAGCTAGAGTAAATACATTTATTTTTATTTCAGATCAAAAATACACGTGACTTCGTGTGTGGCTTGGTCGGACAGGAAAAACGTATAAAACTACGGGATCAAAGCACTTTAACGTGGTTTATAAATTAACTTATTATAATAATATATTTTACTAGGATGATGTAGAGGCAAATAGGTCTTTTATCAGTCTTTTGACAAAGTGCTTTTTTCCCTACTCGGCCTCAGATCGATTAGTTTGATTACTGAACCTAAAAGTATCTCTACATGTTTTTTTTTTATATTGTTAATTATTAATAGGTATGTACAATATTTACATTCTACATCTAAAACTTTATATAATTACAAAAATAAAACTAAACGTAAAACCAGTAGGTATCAATATATACAACAATGTACATTATTAAAAAAAAAAAAATCTTAAAATTTGTTGTAAAGAGATAAGCGACAATAGGAGGCGCAATTAGAAATATGAAGATTTTAAGGTGCATTTGTTCTTGGAAGTTTCTAAAGCAACAAAGAACCCCGTATTAGAACCTCTTCCACTTCTTCATCCATTCGCAAAATTCATACACAAACGCTGCTAATCAGCCACAGAGTCTCAATTAAATCTAATTCATAGCTCCTTCATCCAAATCAAAGCACAACCTTCTTAATGTGCTTTCTATTGAAAACAAAGTTATATTTGACTCGTTCACCCATTCCCCAAGGCGGTAACTTGTCATCAGTGTTCGTCGCCAGATGTCGCATGCCGATTCCCCTTAACAATACTAATTGAGTTTTGATCCCCTAAATGTGACTTAAAATATTCGGCGGATTATGGTCTTAAGATGAAATATATTTCATGTGGCGATATTAGGTGGTAATTTAGTGCTATGTTATTAGTTGATGAACAAGCCTTTTAAAATATCTCTAGAATAAACTCTCAATTCAGTATTTTTCGTCATGACGTCAACGTTAAGCCATTGTATAATCTATATATTTTAATCTACGAAATATTATTGGTTCAAATATAAGTTTGAAAGCACACTTTAAAAGGTTTCAGGATTACAAAACATTAGCACCAATATTTAATTCAGAAGGTATAAGTGTGTAACTCAAGAAGTAATAACTTTGTGGAAAAATAAGGGAATATTAGGAAAAACACCAAGCCCTGGTATAATATAAGAATTCCTCGCTCGTAAAATATACTCATTTTTATTTCACCAAATTGCTGAGCGTAAAATTACTATTGTGCATACTACTCGGAGGTATTTTCACTCCAAAATAATAAGATCCTGAGAACAGCGAAGTCTCCAATATCTATGCAAACTGGTGAGTTATAGCCATAATTTTCTCGGCGAAAATCATCTTCTTCGCGCAAGACACTTTTTTATATTTAATCACATCGATTAGAAGAAGATGAATATTTTCAGCTTTGCTGCATAATTTACGAACGAAGTAAAGTGTCCCTATTTTATTTCAACATTTACGAGTATCTCTTACTCCGTTTCAGCACAATTAAATTTAATTAATACGAATAGTTCGCGAGTCGCACGCGCTAATGGCTTGAATACGTCTGTTTTCACAAAGGGATATAAATATACTGCCGGTGTTCATGTCTAACGCAATCCTCTTGCTTTCCAGCTGCTAAAGCGCTGTCCTACATTGCAATACGATACTCAATGTTCGTGTTCATTTCCTTTAAATAAGTTCGCTTTAGTTGAAATACAGCGGCTGTAAGGTAATATTGTCTAAGAGGATTTGCTTTATACCCACCAGGATTAAAAAATGAAGTTAGTAACATTCTAGTTTTTAACAAAAGTCTGGAGGCTATTGAGAGCTTTTCACACACAATTTCGTAAGGAGGTAGTCAGGATTGGGAGCGTCTTAGACGAGATTTTTGAAATAAAATTAATAATTTGATTAATTACTATTTAATATGTGGCAACGTGTTTACAGATTCGGATGCGCACACGGAGTGAGTTCCTAAGGGCTAAACTTAAAATCTAGACATAACAACTTTATCTCTCCAGGAATGACGCAAGCACCGCGATGCAGTCCCGCTCTTATGCTGACATACGCACAATTCGTATTGGCGGTGGTGCTTCCATAACTCCTCCCTCACCAAGTGCGAGACCATCGGTAATATTTTGATTCCGATGATTTCGCAGAACTTGACTTATACAAGACATTTTCTTCCAAATAACTATACTAAGACATGTTATAACTAAAATTACATAGAGTAGTACAGTCGCTAAGCTAACACTATTTGTTTTTAACGCACTATCACTTTTTGCTATTTCACTTTCCACTATTTCACCATTTAATGAGTAGGATAGATGTTTCAAATCATCGAAATTAAGGTGGTTTAGGTTCACTGTCCTGTTCCAATCGATAGATGTTTCCTCTAATTTAGGTAGAACCGCAACCGGGATTACTTGATATTGTATTCTCCTTAAATCATATTGTCGTTGGTGTAGTTTTATATTTTTCAAATAGACATTGCATTTTCCATTAATTTCCAATATATATGTGCCCTTGATCGGTTTCCTGATAATATCATCAGCACATGTTTCGGTAAGTATTATTTCATTTCTTGTATAAATTATCCATTTCAGGGAATCAATGGGCTGTACTTTCAAGCTTTCCAAGTCAACCACGAGCGGTGTACATAGACTGAGGTTTGAAGCAAAATTCATCAATTGTTCTATGCACGTACTTTCAGGATACAATACAATATCGTTTTCCTTGCACAGGAATTGGTTGGGTGCAATCTCTTCACATGGGCTGGCTAGCGGTAAGTATATAGGACCTTTCACCAGAAGGTAAGGATATTTAGGAATTATAACAGTAGCTATACAATTTTTATTAAGAATTGGTAATGAATAAATTTTGAAGTAGTTGTACGTATTCTTATCTATTAGTGGGATTTCCATAATGAATGTTATTTGGTTTTCTTTTACGTATGCTTTAACAGACATAGTTCTTTCTAACATTAGTAAAGTTTTTTCTGTTACAGGATAAATTAAGCTTTCAGTTTTAGAAATATTGTTTAACACTGATAATAATTCAGATGGGTCAACAATGGCTTGATGTACAACAGAAACTTTCGTAAATGACAGCGCAGTTTCGATTTCATTTAAAACTATATATAATGTCCTAAAATTATTTACAAACATATCAAACATGCTTAAAACATATGTAGAGTATATAGAGTTATTTTCTTTAGTACCTATGTTCTTAACAATTCTCTCTATGCGTTTCATGCGTTCGTCCAGGATTTGTATATTTTCCTGTAGAGATGTACTTTTATTAGTAATGGAATCAATCATTTTTGAAATGATAGTTATTTTCTTATCTATGTGAGTTTGGCCAATTTTTAGTTGAGATATTTGAGTGTCATATTGAATAGCATCCTCATGGGCCAGATTACCAGTCAGCGTTTTAATAATTGAGCCGAGAGGGTCAATGAGGCCGCGCTTGAAGCGTTTTGATGGAATAAGCTGCCTGAATTTCATGACTGTCGAGTTACGTAAGTATTCTACCTGTAATTTCATATTTTGGAACTCATTTGCGTATGGCTTATGGATGTCAACTATATTGCTAAACTCTTTATATCTATTAATATTAAATACTAAATCATCATTTATCGCCTTAAAATCTAATATCTTAACTAAAGTCCACTTATCTCTCTCTACTACCGCCTGCCCTTGTTTAACGGGTAGTATGCCTGGATTATTTTTAATCTCTTGAAGTTGAAGGCCCTGGATCTTGATCATGATGTTCAAGATCACGATGATCCGCCACGACCTGTGAAGGACGTTTAACGTTTTTAAGAGGCACTTTAGTTTGTCTTTTTCCTATCTGTACTGGTAATACGTTCCTATCTATTTGTCCTATTACTTTTGCTTTATGGTACCTGGGTTTATCTTTACTTGTTCGTATATTAATGTCCTTCACAAAAATACTGTCTTCTTCTTGTAAACTTAGCTCAGTTTCGCCGCCTTTATTTATTCTAGCTTTTTGCTTAGTAGCAACAATCTTTTCAGCTATGTACCTGTACAGATATTTTGTGCGCTTTGCATGATCTTTTACTAATTGTTGTGTATACGCCTTTTCTACGTTTACATCAAATATTTTACCGGAGTCAGTATGTCCAAATGTTACTTCAAAAGGTGTTAATCCTGTAGTGGAATGTATAGTGTGATTGTATGCCATTATAGAATAGGTCATTATAGAAGCCGCGTCTGTACATTTACGCTCATATTTTGCAAGCCTATATATCTCTATAATTGTAGAGTGAAATCGCTCTACGATGCCGGTAGAGTTGGGATTGTTTGGCGTTGTTATGTGGATCTCTATTTTATACATAGCTAAAAGCTCGCGCATGAGTTCATTGTTAAATTCGGTGCCAGGGTCACAAGATATCTTCCTAGGCACACCGTATATTGAAAAGTACTTTAATAAGGCTCGCGCTACTTCTGTCGAGTGCCTACTTGGGATTTCGATGGCCTGTCCTAGTTTACTGAAAGCGTCTACTAGTGTTAAATAATATTTCTTTTCCATACTAAATAAGTCGATAAATATTTCCTGAAAAGGAGCATCCTGTGTTTGTGTTAATTGCAAAATCGGTTTTATGGGTTTTCTTTCGTATTTCATTTGTTTACAGGGCTCACACATATTTATTACTGCTGCTACGGTATCTTGCATGTTTTCCCAATAATAATTTCGACGAATCCTAACTATTGTTTCTTTAATTCCTCTATGGCAGGTCTTTCCTTCGTGATGCTTTAATATAACAGCCTTTTGTTCTTTCTCATCCTCTATATATATTACTCTATCAGTGCACTCAAAGAATTCTACTGAATCTTTCTTGAAAATTTCTATAATAACTTTAGTAAATAATCTTCTATGTATTTCGCTCTCAAAGTATATAAAATATTTTCGTTTGGGTGTAATATACTCTTTTAAAAATTGTTTGATTAATTCTTCGTTATCTAATGGGAGAAATACTTCTAAGACTTTTTGGTTCTTTCTAGACAAATTTTGAACTTGTAATTTATTTTGAAACCAGGAAAACACTAATATTTGGTTTGGTTTAGTGTCAATTGCCTCTCTTAAGATTGGCATCCCAGATGAGTCTGGTTCTATATTGGAGGCTACCGTATCTGTTCTACTACTACTGGTTATTGAAGGAATAGGGAAATTTTCTTGAAATAGGTCTTCTGGTGTGGTCACATTAGAGTCAGAGTCAGAGTCTGAGATCGTTATTATTTCTGTTTCGTTTTTAATTTCAGGCTTAGTAGTATTTTTTTTTTGTTCTTTTAATGGTTGTATTACATTTTGTATGTCGGATTCGTCTATATTAACTTCCATTGATACGTCGTCGTCGTCAGAATCTATGGCATTAAGTTTTATACGTGATAAGGCATCGGCATTACTATTTTGTTTGCCATTTTTATAAATAATTGTAAAGTCATACTCCTGAAGGCGGAGGCGCCAGCGGGTCAGTTTACTGTTTGGTTCTTTCAGAGAATATAACCAAGCAAGAGGTCTGTGGTCGGTAAAAATTTGGAACTTGTTTCCGTACAAGTAGGGCCTGAAATGTTTAACGGCCCAAATAATGGCTAAAAGTTCTCGCTCTATTGTGCTATAGCGTGTTTCCGTGTCGCTAAGTGTGCGACTTGCATATGCGACTGGTTTGTCTGCTCCAATAGGTCCTTGGGATAGGACAGCACCGAGAGCTACATTAGAGGCGTCAGTTGTTAAAATGTAGGGTTTAGTAGAGTCGGGGTATTGTAATAAGGGGGCAGTAGTAAGCACTTCTTTACATTTATTAAAAGCATCTATGTAGTTTTGATCTATGATAATTTTGTTTCGTTTCTTTAGACAAGACGTTAAAGGTTGGGTAATTCTAGCGAAATCTTTAATAAATTTTCTATAGTATCCGACGAGACCAAGAAAACTTTTAATCTCTGTTGTTGTCTTAGGGAGAGGATATTTTAGAATAGCTTCAATTTTATCGTTATTTGGTTTTAGTCCGTCTTTCGTGATCGTATGTCCTAGGTACAAAACTTCTTTCCGTAAGAATTCAGATTTATCTAGTTGTACTTTTAGGTTAGTCTGTCGTAGTCTATTAAAAACGGCTCTAAGTTTCTGTAGGTGCTCCTGAAGGCTGGATGAAAAAATGATTACGTCATCGAGATATATAAGACAATGTATTCCTTGAAGACCTCGCATGATGTTGTCCATTGCTCGTTGAAAAGTTGCCGGAGCTGTTTTAAATCCGAACGGCATCCTTAAGAACTCATAATGCCCGTTTTGGGTGCTGAAGGCAGTTTTCGGTATATCGTCCTTATTTAATTCAACTTGGTGATAGCCACTAGCCAAATCTAAAGTTGTAAAGTAAGTGCTTTTACCCAGTTTATCAAAAAGGTCAGTTATGTTAGGAAGAGGGTACTTGTCATCTATCGTAATAGCGTTAAGTCTTCTGTAGTCGATCACCATTCTGTATTTTACCTCACCAGAAGCATCGGGTTTTTTGGGCACAAGATGAACTGGTGAACTCCAGGGAGAAAAGGATTCCTGGATTACGTTATCTTTTAAAAGTTTTTCGACTTGTCTATTGATTTCTGCTGCCTGAGCAGGGGCTTGTCTATATGGTTTAGTATAAATTGGATCTTCATTTTTTGTTCTAATGCAATGTTTTACCTGATTAGTAAAACTTAAAGGTATTTGGTCACAATAAAATATATCTCTGAATTCTTCACATAACTTTTGTATACATGCCTTTTCTTCGTCATTCATGTGGTCTAGTCGTAATTTAGTTAGATTTTCGCATAATAATTGGTCAGTCTCTATTTTTAAATTGTCTATAGAATTAACAAGGCATTCTTTTTCATTATATTCAGACACTACAAAAGGCTTTGTGACACATATTTCTACATATTTATCTGATGCATTTTGTATGACGGTTGTTGCATAACCATTAATACATTTCACAAGAGCGGTAGGCATCCGCACTCCTTTATAAAATTCAATGTAATTTAGTATTCCTTCACCATTTATTATATTAGTTGGTATTTTTGCTCGAATTTCTGTTCGCGGAGGAAGTTCTACAACATGTATAACGTTAATATCCGAATCTAGACAGATAGGTATTTCCGCAGTCTTCGTTATTAGAACACGTCTTTTTAGATCTATAACGGCTTCTAATTGCTTTAAAAGATCATTTCCTATCAACCCATCGTATAGTGAATCAACGTTATATACGTAAAATTTATGATAATCTGTACTTTGAAATATAGAGAATAGGGGAATTTGTATTACATGACTATGTTTACTTGAGGCATGTGTGCTAACTACTTCGAATGGTTCGTATGAAATATAATTATGAAAATATTGATTTGCTTTTTTAGGATGTATAAATGAACGAGTGCTACCCGTGTCGATCATGAACTTGCCTTCTATTTCCGGTATGTATATATGTGGTAACTTTAATTTTAAAGTATTACAGTTTAGAGTTATTCTTTCAGGTGTTGCTCTGTGGAGGCCCGTATACAAAAATTTTCCACTTGTGGGATGGATTCAGCCGTCTGGTTACCATTATCATTATTTTCTAACTCTATCTTTGGATTTTCAGTTTCCGAGTCTATCGGAGAAGTATTTTCTTCGCAAGGAAAAACATCATAGTAATATCCCTCGAAATTTGTAAAATAATCATCATTATAAGGATACAGTTCTAATTCATTAAGAGGAAAACCTTGCTGAGGTGATCTTTGCGGAGCAGTTCTCATAGTAACATCTGTGTTGTTTGGTTGAGGTTTATTTTGTGTGTTTTGTTGTGGAATCGTATTACCATAACGATTATTACTACCGAATCGTTGTGGAAGCATTGGTAACATTTGTTGATAGCCAGGGGGTCTATAACCGAAATTAGGTCTATATCCAAACGGAAGTTGCATTGGCATAAAGTTTTGTTTATTCATACCAAATTGGCCTTGGAATGGATGGGGTCCTTGCGGCAAGTTAAAAGGCCTTTTCGGCGGGATTCCGAAATTAAATTTGGGTGTTGCACCAAAATTATTTTTAAATGGTTGATTTTGTTGCATCATCGGAAGTCTGAAGCCCGTAGGCTGTTGAGGTAAACCAAATTTGAAAGATTGCTGAGGTGCCGATGTTAAAGTAAGCTGTGGTTTCGAATTATGGTTAGAGTTTAGCATTTTACCTCGCATTTGATACTGCTCATAGAAATTAATTTCTTCTAAAACTATGGACAAGGCCTCTTCCAAGGTCTGTGGTTTTTTAAGACGCACTATACGTACCATATTTTCAGGTAAATTGTATAAAAATACCTGTAGGGCTGTATTATTATATATGGCAGTCTTACTTACTCGTGAGTTTGTGTCATTGGTTTGATTAACTTTTGATAATAGAACAGACTTTACTGATTGAATCCGTGCGCAAAAATCTGTGTGACTTTCATTATTTTTAATTTTTAATGTCTCTAATTCTATGGCCAGACATTCTTCGCTTCGTGGATCACCAAAGTGTATCTCAAACAATTCTTTGAATTCCGCCCACGTCCGGATGTCTACGCGCTCGCTTATCAGCGCTGCTGCGTCGCCCGTTAGACGGCTAGTCACAACATACATTAAATATTCTTCTTGTAATTTGGATGATTTAAATTTGTCAATTATGTATTCACATGTACGCAGAAACAAATTCAGATGGCGTTTATTGCCATCGAAACTTGGGAGAATTTTATATAATTCGTTGGGAATGAGTTTAACTTCCGTCATTTCGGCGGTAATTTGTGACAAGTTTTTACGTTAAAATTAACTCTATGAACTCTACTTGTTTATTACAATAATTATAACTAGTTATTAATAATTATATTGCCTATGATTAATAATTATATCTTAGAACTCAATAAAATTATGTTATCTGAAATGTTACCTACGATGTAAAACTCTATTATTATTCTATCACTCTATTTATTTTCATTATTTTACTATCTCATGTATTTTTACATTAGGCACTTATAATTAATTTAAGAAAACCATATAACAGTCAAAATGGAAAATGTCCAATTCCAAGTTAACAAGGGGTATGATGGATATGAGGTATAAGAAAGGAGGTGAAAAGTCGTACTCACCAGCCTGCCTCGCCCATCATCAGCTCTCGTCTCCAAGTCACGTCGCTGACAATATTTGTTTGGTTCGTTGGACCACTTCGCCGTACATCACGCGTACCGTTGTGAAGATCGGAAAAGTCTATTCGCGAAAAATCACTAGTTAACGCGGGACAGCTTCCTCAGTGATCCGACCCGGCTGCGCCAGTCAGGATTGGGAGCGTCTTAGACGAGATTTTTGAAATAAAATTAATAATTTGATTAATTACTATTTAATATGTGGCAACGTGTTTACAGATTCGGATGCGCACACGGAGTGAGTTCCTAAGGGCTAAACTTAAAATCTAGACATAACAACTTTATCTCTCCAGGAATGACGCAAGCACCGCGATGCAGTCCCGCTCTTATGCTGACATACGCACAATTCGTATTGGCGGTGGTGCTTCCATAACTAGGTTGTATATTATTATGGCACTTTTAAGAACTCATTTTGACGTGATAACGTCTTATAAATTGATAATACCAGCAACACTCATGAAAAATAGTAACGTTCCATAGTAACGTTCCATAGTAACGTTCCATAGTAACGTTCCATAGTAACGTTCCACCTCCTTTTTTGTATTACATAAAATAATGATTATGACGTTATCACGTAAATCTATCGTCCGTAAACCGACTTTACAGACAACCAATTTTTTTCAGTGATGCAGGACAAGTAGACTTGTGTCTATCTTGACTCTGTTGCCCATTTTAAGCGACTTAAAAAAAAGGTTCTCATTTTCAAGTGTAAGTCACCTAATATATTATGCACACCTTAAATCGGTGACATTTGATGGGGGTAGCCCTTTGAGGCTTTGAGGGTGCCTACGAAACCATCGCACCTAATTTGGAATGCGCATACATGTATTTACCTTATGTTTGTCCGGTAACTCGGAAAACCTCAGACAAATCTCAATGGAATATTTAATTGTATGTTGGATAAGGTTTTTATAGGAATAACATAGAATACACAACATAGAATTAAATGCTCCTGCTCGTGGCTAAATAATAACAGCCGCTCGGGTCGGATCTTTACGTTAAGCCATGCTTGCCTAGGTTGGTCTCTAAATGGGTGACCGAGTTTCCTCCGTGCCACGGAAAGCACGTTAAGCTGTTGGTCCCGGCTGTAATTTGTAGATCTTTGGTAGTCGTTACAGGTAGTCAGTGGCCCAAAAAGTCTGAAAACCAGTATTACCCAGTACTGTGTTGTGGGTGGAAGTCAGATAGGCAGTCGCTCTATGTAAAATACTGATATTCAGCTGCCTCCGGTTAGACTGGAAGCCGACCTCAACATAGTTGGGAAAAGACTAGGCAGATGATTATGATAAGGTTTTTTTTTAAAAAAAGACAGGGCATTGAACTTCACAATTTATTTTCATTACACAGCTCGCAAGAGGAATAAGATAATCGTCCATTTGGTTACTTTGAAAGTTACAAACTTTACTGCTAAAGACTATAATGTAGGTGGAATACTAACATCCCTTTACCAACAGCATCATCGAATAATATTTTTTCCCCGTTTTATCTCAGCCGAAAGACGTCCACTGCTGGACATAGCCCCCCCCCTAGTGTCGCCACATTGACCGGTCCCTTGCTACTCGCATCCACCGGATTCCCGCAACCTTCACCAGGTCATCGGTCCACCTAGTGGGAGGTCTTCCAACGCATCGTATTCCGGTTCGCGGTCGCCACTCCAGAACTTTTCGGCCCCATCGGCCATCCGTTCTGCGAGCATTTTCCCCGTTTATCTACTTATAATCTTTTGTAAATTAATCTCTTTAGATTCAACATTTTAGACCTTGTAGACATATTTTCAGACTGTTGGAAAACCTACAAATTCTCAGAATAATAATTAGGTTAGTAACAGCTGTGGTCTTTATTAAACTTGAAGAAAGTTTATACATTCATATTTAAAGGAATGTTAGAATATTAAAATTCTTAAGACCAAGTGAGAACCTCCCTGAACCGCACCGTCTCCCATGTGGAGTGAATAGTAAAGTTTAGTTAATGTTTCCAAGCAATAATGAACGCCGACTACGCAGTATAGTTTGGAAAATTTCCGCCAAGAACAAAGAAACTTACAATTTATAGAACATCTGGCCTTCCATTCTGCAACAGTGTTCAGATTTTTTTTCTACATAGTCGTAGTTTTTGCACCGTATTCATATTTTAGCTTTTTCTAGTGTTATTTTTAAGGCTGGCAGCATCGAGATAATCACGGAAGTTTAGTGTCCGAGGGAAACTGCTGCAGTAGTTTTGCTAGTAGGTCATATTATTATGATGAGACGAACTGACATTTTTCTGATACAGAATTTTATAAAGAGAACTTTTAATGTATTATTTCTTTCATGAGTTTATTTTGTGTTCTGGATTTAAAACACATGACATACAAGCAAATGAACAGGAATATTTTGCACAAAAAATAGAGTTACCTTTGGTATTTTATTTTACAAGGCCGGTTTCAGTAAATTCAATTCAATTTATTTGTTTGACGTAGCCACATAATTTCGTAAATTAATATTTATAAGTGAAGTGAATTCTGGCAGTTTTACACAAATTATCGATGAATTCAATAAAATTGATGTACGTGCAAGCAGTAAGAATTGGCCAGCAATACTACAAAGAAGTTTTTTGTTTAATTTTTATTAAGAACTAGCTTCTGCCAGCGGCTTCGCCCGCGTGAAGTTTGATTATTGTCCCATGGGATCTTACTACCGGAATAAAATGTATCCTATGTTTTATGTGGGTCATAGCGTGATGATATAAACGTAAGAGTAAACAAATATAATAATAACAAATCTCCGAACTGCTAAGCTATCGGGAGTTACACGTGTTATTGTGAGTCAACTATAAAAGATAGACATATGCTGTCTTGGGATATTTTTTATATAATTTTATGTGGAATATTTCCGTTATACATGATTTCTATGTAGCTTTAACCATTAAGGCTGCACACGCGACGGAAGCTAAAAAAACCAAGTAACTTCTCCCGTTTTCCCAACATTTCCTTTCACTGCTCTGCTCCTATTAATGGTAGCGTGATGAAAAGTATACTATTACCTGCTCAGGAGTATGTAGAATAATTGTACCAAGTTTCGTTAAAATCCGTCGAGTAGTTTTTTTTTCTATAAATAACATACAGACAGACAGACAGACAGACAGACAGACAAAAATTTTACTGATTGCATTTTTGGCATCAGTATCGATCACTAATCACCCCCCGATAGTTATTTTGTAAATATATTTCATGTACAGAATTGACCTCTCTACAGATTTATTATAAGTATAGATAGATAGTAGTCCTTACTACGAGCTGGTCATTTAGTCAATCTAAACGACGGATCCCAACTTCATGCATCTACACTTCCACGTCGCCAGAACATTGAGTGCGACCGTTGTCATCCTTAAAATCTTAAATCTACACCAAGAGCAGTTGATGTGGATTCTGCACGTGGAATCAGGACTACCGTAACGTACCGATGTGAATTTAATGTTACATTTTCTATGAAAGATAACTACGTACGCTCTGTCGAATAAACTGCTGCCCTTATCATAACAAGACAGAAGTGATTTCTCCGAAACACACGTCCGCATAGCGTTCCGCTTGTGTTTGCAGCACTTGATGGTGTCGGTCGTCACCATATAAAGATATGGTAGGTTCATCGGAAAACAGTACTCTGTTCCAGTCTTCCAAAGTCCATGGCTCATAATTTGTAGCAAACTAAAGAAGGGCAACTCAGTGCTCACGAAGTAATTTAGGGTCTTGCCCGTGATCTTTTAATGAACACCGAAAAAAAACACCGTCAGGAGAATCATAAACTTGTCCCTTTGTCACGGCATATGGCCTCCTCAATTCTTCATCATCATTTGCTGATACTCACTTGTATACTGAAGCTTACATGAGCTTCCAAATCTTTCAATAACATTTACCAAAAAGCCATACATTTTAAGCGGAGACCTACACATGCTTATCCGTTTACTTAAAGATTTATTTCTCGCGCGAACTATTTCACACAAAATTGCCGTTACATCGCAGGTTTGGTTTATTTTTGACGGAATCTCTCAACATTTGGCGAAGGGATTTATTGATAAGCGCACTAAATCCTCTCGGCCTGATGTGTTTAATTCTGAAGTAATCCTATCTGTCGATATTTGATAGAAGATTTAGAGGTATATTTTTGAATGGAAGGTTATTTTACCGAATAGATTGTGCACTAGGGACAGTTGGGGCTTTTTGTTCAGCATTATTTTTATTGGGTAGGTGGTACAATTAACCACACGTTTGTGGATAATGCAACCAGCATTAACTGACTGGTCTCTTATTTATTGAACCTCTGTTCCGGTAAAATGGGGGGATAGGGATCCAGGGGTGAATAGAAACAAAACTTTGGAATGGATTTTAAAGTTGAATTCATATGATATGGTACCAACAAGTACTCCATTGTGTTTTTTTTTATTTAGCCTGTACTGTCCCACTGCTGGGCAAAGGCCTATTGTGTTAACTAAATAATAATTAATTATAAAGGTACCTTGTTGGCAATATAAAAAGTTTTGTTTCCATTCACCCCTGAATCCCTATTCCCCCATTTTACGGTATTAGTACCGTAAAATGGGGGGTTAGGCCAGCTCAAGGTCAAAGTGCTACTACCGGAATGATGTGGGGTTGATTAAGTGGGTTATACGCAAATCTATTCTATATACATAGTTAATGGCAACATTGGTAGTTCACTTCCTTTTACCATCCCATACATTTTAGACATTCCTCCATCTACAATCTGCAAGAAAAAAAACAATTAACTGTCACCATCAGACTGAAACCAAACTGCCAAAAAGCAAATTACAAACAAATTCCATTGCCAAAAATGTTGCGACATTCAATTATGTAGTCGCATGATGAATGGGTGTATTAATGTTCGTGGTCGCAAGTCGAGGGCGTCTCAACATTGCACGGACCGATGCCCTCGTTCGATGCACCGCACAACCCTGGTTTATGGCAGACAATGGTTTAAGGTTGAACCCACTGGGGTTTAAGTTTGCAAGGTCGAATAAATCGTTGATCTGGATTTTTCTTTTTAGTTACATTGTTGATCAGAATGGCACTTAAAAGGATTGATTTAAAACTAACTTATCATTTGGTGTCCAAGAATTTTATAAACCTGTGATTAGATCTCTTCTTCTTCATATCTTGTTAACATCGATGTGACAGGCAGTTTTGAACATCTGGGTCGTCAAATGCACGAAAAACTTGAATGAAAGTTTTGGTAACAACCAATATTTTCTTTTCATGATTTTTCTTTTTAGTTACATTGTTGATCAAAATGGCACTTAATAGGATTGATTTAAAACTAACTTATCATATGGTGTCCAAGAAATTTATAAACCTGTGTTTAGATCTCTTCTTCTTCATCTCTTGTTAACATCGATGTGACAGACAGTTTTGAACATCTGGGTCGTCAAATGCACGAAAAACTTGAATGAAAGTTTTGATAATAACCATTTTTTTATTAATAAGAACTATAAAAATACAGTCATTTATAAGCAACGAGACCAGACCCTTAATGTGTAGCTATATCTTTGTATACATACACACGGAAAAAACGGAGGGAGAATAAGCTGATTCGCACCACAATCGGCTTGTGTTTTTACTTTTTATCTCTAAGTTGTTGCGTTAATCTTTTGCTTTTCTAAACTGAGTGGTTTTTATACCTGTAAGTGTAGAACTTTTAATTCCGAAATGCAGAAGGGGTGCTTAAAATTGTGGTTTGCTGACACAAATCTGACTCGGACAAGAAAACCTGACGCGACGAAAATAAAGGGAGAAGGAAATATAATTTTATGGATTCGAGTATAATTTCGATAAGCAAAAAAGGATCTATTTGTGTTTACTATGTTGTATATATTTCCAACTCAGGTCAACATAATAGAACGGTTTTCAAATCTTTTTGGACTTGAAACGCATGCAATAAAAAAGTACGTTAAGTAAGTTACGTGAGTTACCACAAACTGTAAATGGAGACAATTATTTTAGGCCCACTTGGACGTTCTTTTTATTATTCACATTACACCAAATTTCTCCGATTTATTTCAGATCAAAAGAGGTGACAGTTCAAAATCGAAAGAGAAAACTTTATAATTTGTGGTATATTGATGCGCAGGTGACTGTAGCCCACACAAAAGTACTCAATATTAATACTCAGCCCTAAAATTCAACACCTTTCTTCAACGTTGGTCACAACGAAAAAAAATTAACACAACGACGACGACGCCAAGAAATCTCGGCGGCGGCTGTCAATAACAATAGCTACACTTTGTCTTGCTACGTGCGCAATCTGAAATCGCCTCCGTTCCTATAACACGCCAATTCTGTTGGCCAAACGAGCTGTGAAAGCATGCTATTCACGTACACACGTCCAATCCGCCCTGCGGTCTAGACAGAACTGGCACTGTAATTTGGAAGGGTGGTCCTGATGTGATATCAATAATTTTGAAACATGGTTGGTTGGCATCAACGGCCGATGGAATACAAAAGTCTGGGCGGTGCCGGTATTTTTATTTACGTTTGTGTAGATATGCCAAAACATTCATTCTCGTATCAGATTCAAGAATCACGCATCATCGTAACGTATCACAAATTCATTAATCTGATGATTCGTACATTTCAGACAAACGAGACCGCGTTTACGTTTTAGAACGACGAGACCCATCGCAAAAAAATCGAACCAATTAATATTCCAACCAAATCCAATGCATATTTCTTTTTGTGATTTGCAAAATCTGCATTAATATTCTGTACTCGAGTTATAAAATTAATGTCAGCTGTAATCAATACTGAATAATTATTCTATTTCGAGCCCCACAGTGAAAGGGCGCGTGCTATGTCATCGTGGACTTATCGCGTTGGCCGCGCGCCTGTCACTGGCCGTCACAGCCCCGCCGACCGTTTAAACGCAATGAATTTAAACATGGAAACTCGAATTGTATTTTTAATTTTGGAATGTTTGTTTTGAAGAATCTTTTTTTGATGTAAGATTATAAATTGGAAGTTGATTGCATCTTAGACTCTACCTACATAGTTATGTATACGTAGGTACGAGTATATGTTGATACCTTGGATTTGCGTAAAACCACATCAATAGTATTTGATTCTGGAAACTACTTCTCTGTAACTTAAACTGTTTGTCTTCTTCCAAATTTTTTTTTTAACATTTGACTTTGAAGAAACCCTGAACAACTTCTTCAAAGTCAAAGCTTGTGTTTCAGTTCCAGGACTGCAACATTTACGAACAGTTAGAATTGATTATTTAATTGCATCGCAAGGCAAACAGTACTCCATAATATATCGGTATTGACGTGGCTTACGTGTAAGGGCGGTGTTACAAGAGGTGTTTTGTCAAGTAATTACGCCCATAACTCCTTCGCTAACTACTTTGATTGACCCTTTGACGAACAAGGTATGTAATTATGTAGACATTTTTTTGGCGTGTTACGAGTAGATTGCTGAGGAGGAGTGTGGTGACTCTTGCTTGTATGCAAGTCTTTGTTACAGCCCTATTTTGTGACGCGACACTTTAAAGTGGAACTTTAAATCGAGTAGTACAGTAACAATAGTATCCACAACTTACATTTTTAAGGGTGTATAAGACGTGGCGGGATTTTTTTTTAAATAACGCTATGATGCAAGAAATATTACAGTAGCTAGGTTATGTCTCATATAACTTTCTCGGGATAACATGCAGCTTCATTTTTTTTCAAACTCAGATCTCCAAGGAAAAAACTTAGGTAGGTACCTATAATAAACAAAGCTGTTATATTTTAACTCCACGAATCCTACGTAAGTTTGCAAGAAACTTCTAACTTGTATGCAAGTCGGAAGCTTATTTTCTTTGTAATTTAAAATTTTCCAACTGCATGTGCTAGGTGTTCTAACTTGTTCTTGTTTCGCTGGCGAATTTAATAAGTTATGTTTCGTACAAATATAAAGAAATATTTGTAACGTACAACTTTGTTGTGTTGATTGTGGAATAGAAGTAAAGTGAGTTGCTTATGCTTGAGCGGAAGTACGCGGAGTGTTGTGATACGAATTTGTAAATTTGTACAATTTGGAGTTTGGGTGCTACCCAGAACCAGTACTTACATATTTACCTAACTATTATGCTATTTTATTATATAAAAAAACCAACTCCCGCAGTTAGAGATTTCATACGTTTTTCAAGCGAATTGCAAGTTGAAGTCTTTATTGTGTCAGTTGTTGCATAAATCTAACCATTTGACATTAATTGCATTTAGCTGTTATAAATGTATTACATTTAGATGTTAGAAATTAATTACATTTAGATGTTAGAAATTAATTCATTTAGCTGATAGGAGTAAAGCATGTGTTGTAAGATCCACACGCATCCCCAAGAAGTAAAGAAAAGAAGAATCATACGGATCTAACCTCAATCGAATCACAAAGCTCTGTTCAAAAGTAGATTTAAAAATTTCGAGTTCGGATTTTAAACGGGGATCAGAGTAAATCCTCTCCATAAATAACCCTTAGTGAAGTCATCAAAAGGGTAGCTCCGTTCAGGGCGAACCATGTCATGTGAATCTACCATCAATCTTAGGCCGGTCGCTGGTTGCACGCATAGCGTAACAAAGGTTCGGATTGTAGTGGTTATAAAACAGCGAATAAAATACTGCCACTAAAATGTGCCCAAAATAACAATTGTTCACACACGACTCGTATAAAAGTTAACGAGCATTTCACGTTGATATTCGACACGGAAACAGGTATTTTAAAGTCTTTGGGTGGCTTTTGTTTAGGGTTAATTTTTAGTTTTACGATATAAGTGCTAAGTCGGTGGACGGTAATTCGGTTATGGGCTATAATTCTTGAAATTTTGTTCTAGTTTCTACGTTAGTTATTTATTTATTAGTAGGAAATTCGGTTGGTAACTTGTTATAGCATGGAAATAAGATTTATTGTAGGTACTTACGAAAATGTTGTCTGCAACTGTAATTGGGACGTACATAAAGTACCCTAAACTGGGTATCAAGACAGTTGCGCGAAAGATATTTGGGCGAAAGACACTTGCGCGAACCCATTTGTGCGTAATACGCGAATGGAGTTTAGCGCGAGCAGATATTTGCGCGACAGGACAATGCACGAATGGACTTTTGCGCGAAAGGATAATTACGGAATTGGAAACTTGCGCGACTGGTCATTTGCGCGATTTTTGTATGTTTACTCCAAGTCCAAGATTCCAATCGCGCATTTGTATTTTACGCGCAAAAGGGTTCGCGCAAGTGTCTTTCACGCAAATGTCTCAGATCCCCACAAACTGTATACTTTTATTGTGAAAAGTATAATGTACTTACTGTTGGCGTTTGATACCTATTTTATGTAAATAACTGAATATACATTTTTGCGGTTCAACAGTTCTTGAACAAATGTGTGTTGATTTTTGCAATTTATGATGTTGCTGCTTAAAAAATCTACATCGTTCCTAATTGTTAAGTAAGGCGATTCATTATATTCAGTTTATATTTTATCGTCATTAAAATGTATTATTAATGTTATCGATAATTTTGAATAACTAAAAAAAATATGCGGGGCAGTCTTTGGGACTGCCGATAGAAGTACAAACTCGTAGCCGATCCTGCAGCGTAGCGTTAGGTGACCTTCACATGAGTTCCATGATTATTGTTTCCTTAAAAAGTGCGCAACGCGCCTAAAGAAATGTTCCCTTTAAAAATTGGTTTTCCGCTCCCGCTATTCTTATCGCTCCTCGTTTCACTATACATTCTACCTCTTCTAAGGACTCGAACGGCTTTGTTTGGCGTCTAGACTCGTAATCCATTATTACAGACGCCTTCGAGCCAGGAAGTAGGGACGGAGCGATACTTCTATACGCGACACTTAGCATATTTACAGTCCTGATAAATGTTGCATATTTATCCTTCGTTATCGTCCTTTAGACGTGAATGGAACTGTTGCATTTTTCTTCGACTGAAAAAAGGAATTGAAATGGTGACGGTTTTGGGTTTGTGTTAGAAAAGGCTTAGGGTTCTATTGTTCAGATAGTTTTCTTTTCGTTACCATTGCATACCGTTTTGCTTTGTTTTTAGATATGACTTACTTTAAAGGCAAAAATTGGTACGATTTTTTTTTTATGAATTTCTTAATAAATATCAAAATAATATGTCGAAAATTTGTCCTGCTGCACAAAATTCCCATGAAACACGAAATTACTTTCGAGAAATAACGTGTTTCTCGTCAAACTACTTCATTTACTCGTAACTTGTCTTTAACAAGGCCTAAATGGCCTTTTTTATCTTAATCAGAATCATACAGCACAGTAATTAACGCATACAATGGGTGCCAATTATTGACACACACTGCGCAGATTAATTAAAAAGGGATAAATAATCTCCTCTTGGAAAACGCATTGAACTTTGATTGGAAAGGTTATCGAAGATCAACAATTTTGATGCGAATGATTTAAAAAAAAACGTCCATTCATTTTAAATTTTCATACGGTATTGTGACTCCACATTGTACTTTCATGCATTCAAATATGCCCAACAATGGAAAATTTAAAATAATCGAAGGGGTGGGTACCCATTTCAATAGACCTTTTTATGGTGCAATATCGGGAGTTGTTTTGCTTAAGCCGCCATTATTTCGCCTAATAACTGAGAGGGCGTTATGAGAGTCTCCCCTAGACTACCACCTGATCAAATTATCATACATAACTCGAGTTATTGTCGACTGAATTGGTCATTATAAAGTAATGTAGTTTGTTTAAATACAACTTTCCGGTGGCGTTTCGTTTCTGCTTTTTATAAGAGGGGTTCCATATAATTTATTGCTCTCAAAGATAAAATTTCCCTAATGGATATTGTTCACGAGACTGAGTGGTCTATTTTATGTGCATTATGTGTACACGTAACTAGCCCCGACGTTTTTGGGGGAAGAACTTTTTTTTTTCAATTTCACTATATAAATGGGATGGAATTGCGTTTCGTGATCAAAGGAGAGATAAAAAAGTTGATGAGAAAATAGATGAAACTGGAATTGAAGCTATCTTAGTTTGGTTGAAAGTGTTTTAATTGGACTTTTATGTCTACAAGATCTTTTTCTATTGCTGGCTGAGAATAGATCCCGGTGGCATTGGTGCTATGGTAGATTGTTTACGTAGCTAAAATAAATAATAAATAGGGACCAACTAGTTCAGCCAGGCTTTAGACTCGCTAAAGTAGACTCATCTTTCATGGGGTATTGTTTGAAATGCTATAATAAAATTCCACAAAGTATTCTTGAATTGAATGAAACGAAATTTAAAACATGCATTAAACGCACACTATGTAAGCAAGCATATTACAAGTTGAGCGATTATATCGCTGTTAAAATGCTTGGCTCAATGCTGGTCCTGCTCCACAAGGACAGGGGCGCAAAAAATTATAGCATTCAATGGTATTGTAGGAGCTGCTGAAGATTGTACAACTATCTTTGCATTGTATAGATTCAATCTATTTGGTATTATATAAACGCATAGCCCATATTGTGTGAGTACTTTGTACTAGAAAGCTATCATTCACTGGAAACCTACTTTAGTTTTTGACTTAAATGTGCCCTGGCGGTTGAGAGTATGTCATGCTCACTCAAATGTCTCGCTGATGACGGCGCGTGTGTTGGACCATTTAGTTCCCTTCAAAATGGTTGAGCTGAATGGTGCTGATCCATGCGTCATGTTCGTGAACGGGCAGTTGTGACTGGTCATCTCTTAGTTGCCATGGCTTATTTGAAAGAATTATTTTGTTTTTACTGTGGATACATTTAACGTGCACATCTTGCTACATTGTTCTCACATAATTTACCATCTCAACATGAATGATGTAACCATGATTTTGTAACAATAATTTGATTTAAAAGAGTGTCCATGGAGTTTCTTGCCCGTTCTTGTCCATAGAGATCTACGTTAGGGAATGGGCAATCACAGTACTTTCACAGTTTTTATGTCTTGTGACTGGGACTGTAGCTACATTTAATTTTCATCTTTGTTGGGACAATTCAAAAGTGCCTGTTATTGGCCTGGACACTTCTGCTTTAACATTTCAATATCTTGACTACGAGATTAGGTTGTGTCAATAGAGTTCATATTCATTTAGAAACATATATGACTCACGAATTCTGAATTTTCTATCAGGGAAGAATAACGTGACTGTGGCAGTGTGAAATTATTGACTAACCTGGTATGAGAGATTATCAATAAGAGCGTTACTGGTTGTTTCTACCGAATTCACTGACAGTCGGCCAATTTTCAACCTTATTACCAAGAGTATAACGGTGAAAACTGGTAAACACTCAGTGAACTCGATAGAATCCACTTTAGTATCAAGTACAACAAGTACTAACGCACATTTCGTGAATTTTTCAATTCTAACATTTATTTTGGCCTAGTTTAGGTGAATAGTGAACATAGAATATTATTATTATTTTTTTTTTTTTGATCGTCTTTTCGCATTAAATTATGTCAGGGGTCAAACTGAAGAGTATGAAGTTTCAAACAGAAACAATCATATGAAAATATTGTTTTCAAAAGTTATAACAATATAAAAATTACGCACAAGTAAGTGGACTAAATGAAAGTACAAGTACTTAATATAGTAGTTTTTTAATCATAGACAAAGCTGTTATTGACCTGAAACTTTTTTTGCCTCAACTTTTATACGTTATTGGTTCTAGACCAATCACTTACTCGGAATATTGGAAAACAAATTGTATCCACTAGAAAATAAATATGACGTGTCTTCAACAAAGTATTGCCTCTTTTCTTGTTTTCGTTTGCGCACAATTGATTTTGACTTTGATGAAACAGAAAAAAAGAAGCGAAACAGAATTTCAAAATAAGAAAAACTGGGCCTACAATTCCCCAAGGTTATTTTTATGAAGAATGGCATAACAAACTATTTATTTTCATTTCTCATTACGAGTGCGTCTCACGTACTAAGTCTAATGTAAGCTGTATAGATGAGGCTCACGTAGACAACTAATTTAACACATTGTCAAGACTCCCCCTCACTCTTCCATAGTGCATACTCTTCTAAGAAATTGAAACGTATTGTATGAACTTAGGGCCGAGATACCAACATTTCTCGGAGCCCGAAAGTTGTGGGAAAAACGTTGGCAGTGAATAATTAATCGTTTATAAGTAGTGTGTGTAGTTAAAACTAACGATTGTGGTACGTGAGGTGAGGCGTTGATGCGTAGTTACATCATTTCTCGCTTTAATACTGAACAGATATATCAGAACATCATACAGCCAGACTTTTAATTTCGAGAAAGTTTCCTACTTGCCAGTTCCAATTGAATATGCATACATATTTACACATGTGCGTAGGAATCATCTCCTATTATACAATCTCATTGCATACCACTTTAAAACACCTATCTAAATGTATCCATCTCAAGCATTTGACGTACTATGCTTGTCTGACATCATAGTTTGGTACATGACAGAATAATACTGGAACAATAAATTAATGAACTGATTATGTACGTATTAGTTTCATGCAATGTATTAAACTGATACCAACCTCGAACTGACATTGTATTACGCAAGGCGTTGCGTTGGGACCTGTACTGAATGTCTGCCATTGGCATTTCTATGGACTGCCAGCCATTATAGGACACCTCCATGTAATTGTTTGTATTGTCTGCACTGCTGCTAATAACACAAGCTATATGAAAATGACGCTTGTGATACTGCTAAATGTTTTCGGGTTATCACTGAAAATACAAACGAGCCAACGCCAACGGTTACAAAATGAGATCACCGATCTATTTCAAAAGCAATACAATCAAGGCAAATTGTATCTATAAGTATACATATAATTTACTTTCGATTGTTATTTTCTTAGTTAGATAGTCATGTAGAATTACATGTTAGTCTCTTCTCTTTTTCTTTCTAGTTCTTTTGCCGTGGGAGAGTGTGAGAACGCATCCAAAACTTGGTTCATTTTTAGTCTGTGGTTGGGCTCAGGCCACGTTGAAGCGGACTAACTGTGCATGTGTTTTGCCATTCAATAAATCTATATTAATTAACAGTAGTGGTTTAATTGCAAAGATTCTTCAGTCTCAATCACTGAAACTAGCAATTCGGCTATATATGCCAGTAGACTTTAAATATTGATATTAATGATAATGCAACATAAAGAGCAAATAAATTGGTCATTGATGATAAATAAATGACCGAGCAGATATAATGCAAAGATCTCAAAAGCAGACAAAGAGAACTAATAAAGACGCAAAACAACTTCCTACCCAAAATAACAACATTTATTTTAACAACATGCATTGTCAACACAACCCTTATACACATGAACACAATAATTATTTTCATGACACTTCTACTGCGACACTTGCAAACGATAACACAATTGATAAGCATCAAATTCTTTGGTTCGTTCGCAGTATTTGTAATGAACTGTGCGCATCTCACCTCGGAGACTCGTTTTCTAGTCCGAACACGTCTTAAAGGGAAGCACAGTCACCCTTCAGTGGATGAGCGCTAAAATTGCGCTAGAGTAGTCTTGTGTCTGTTTTATTAATTTTTATTGGTGATTTTTCTTTCTGTTTTCGCCTGTTCTAAAGCTTTTCTTTCGTAACACCTAACGAAAATAAGTATATTTTTATGATTCTGGGATGAAAAGAGTTTTCTAATTACCAACACACTTTATCTAATACTATCACAATAAATGTTGTTTTATTGACGTGATAACGTCTTATAAATTGATAATACCAGCAACACTCATGAAAAATAGTAACGTTCCATGTTCCATAGTAACGTTCCACCGTTCCACGTGTTTTATTACATAAAATAATGATTATGACGTTTTTTGCGGAGTTTTAAAACAGGCCGACTCAAAAGTGTCCTTGTTACGTAACATCTCAAACGGTAAATGATAAATGATAAATGATAAACGATAAATGATAAATGATAAATGATAAATGATAAATGATAAATGATAAATGATAAATGATAAACGATAAATGATAAATGATAAATGATAAATGATAAATGATAAATGATAAATGATAAATGATAAATGATAAATGATAAATGATAAATGATAAATGATAAATGATAAATGATAAATGATAAATGATAAATGATAAATGATAAATGATAAATGATAAATGATAAATGATAAATGATAAATGATAAATGATAAATGATAAATGATAAATGATAAATGATAAATGATAAATGATAAATGTTAAATGATAAATGATACATGATACATGTGATAAATGATAAATGATAAATGATAAATGATATAGATAAATGATATTTATTCAGCAAGTAGGTTTTCTCAAACACTTTTACACGTCATTTTGACGTGATAACGTCTTATAAATTGATAATACCAGCAACACTCATGAAAAATAGTAACGTTCCATAGTAACGTTCCATAGTAACGTTCCACCGTTCCACGTGTTTAATTACATAAAATAATGATTATGACGTTATCACGTAAATCTATCGTCCGTAAACCGACTTTACAGACAACCAATTTTTTTTTTTTTACGTTTTGATTTATTCACGTCCACCACTGTGCTTCTGTCACACAGTTTATTTTTAATTACCCACAGTTGTTTTTAATTATTTGCTCTATCAATCTGTATCGCCCACAATCACTTCTATCATACCCATCATTTCTAGCAGCATCATCTTACACCCCCGTAACCCCGGTACAATTAACCATAAGTATTAATACTGTTTCCCCTACCGTTTCCGCGCTATTTCTCCTTTGCTTATTGCGTGGGGTCTCGCTGTTTTATTGGCACCGATTGTATGTACTACGACACTATCCCTTTTATGAATGTTATGGTTTATTTCGCCCACCCCTAGGATGTTGGTGTTCCTGAGAGTAATTGGCACCGCGGCTACTTGCACCCCTTAATGGCGGGAGCCATATATGACTTGCCACTTTAATACAGAGGAACAGATCAGGATTTTTTCTATGAATAAGAAAATGTTGGAGGAAATGCACCGTGAAAGTGTTGATCGAATCGAATTGTTACGATTCGGGGACCTATGTCTTGTTGCAATGATTTCGTGAAAAACTTCCTTATATACAACATTATTTTTTGTTTATACTAAACCCGAAAAGGGGTCATTGTACTCATCATTTTGAACAACTTTTTCTATGGGACGAACCTTGAAATCGCGAAAAAAAAATCAGCTGTTCCCTACATTTTGACGAGTTATGCGAACATAAATGTAGGGAACAGCTGATTTTTTTTTCGCGATTTCCCGGTTCGTCCCATAGAAAAAGTTGTTAAAAATGATGAGTACAATGACCCCTTTTCGGGTTTAGTGTAAACAAAAAATAACCCTGTATTTGGTGGTAGAACAAAGTCTACGTGTATCTTGCTGTGTTCTTAGCAGAAACTACATTTTCCAGTCGGAACAATGGGTGGTGCATTTAAATCAACAAAGGTATTACGACGCCCGGCAGCAACGATTCTCTGTTTACCAATTAAATTTGTAGAACACAGTTCCAGATTTAATTATCTTTTTTAACGAAGATTATGTCATTTGTAACAGCAACATGGAAGATGAACGCCATGCGTCAAGCATCAGATTTTTATGAGACTTGAAAATTATCTAACGCAAATACTTTGAAGACAAAGCCTTTTACATACCATTACAGACAACAACTATGTATCCTACATTAAACTACACAATAAGACAACCTATTTACTTAAACGAAAACTGTAGTTAAACTACATCCTACTGCCGAGACAATTAAAGTTCCGTTTCAAGTACCAGCCAGGAATTTGGGGTTCTTGCGGTCGCACCCACAACGCGTAGGTACCCATAGGTATAGCAAAGTGGGGTACTCAATCGCCTATCAACTTAATTGATCACAATGTTGGTGTACCTTTTGCAGCAATTTGGACTGGTTAAACGCTTACTTGGGCGTTTCCTGATTAATCTTTAGGGTTGTAATTGCGACTTGTTGGTTTTCGACGAATGTTTCCGTCTTTCGATGTTTTGTAAGGGTATTTATTGGGTTTACGCGTTTTTTGTTGTTGTGTTTTATAGGGTATAGAACTATGTTATTCATTATACGGCCTGGATATGTTATTTTCTGTACTACAGAAAACACAGAAGTGTCAAAACATCTTATTTGATTAATGTCTAGCCAACAACCCTTGATGGTTTTTTATAAGACGCTCGGTCAATATGTGCTTCAATACACCAGTCTCTCTTCAATCGCACTGTGTCATACACGCATATCCATACATCTAAGAAACGCTTTCTCATTACATAATATAGCAACACGCCTGTAATTTCTGAAGGGTTAGGCAGATGTATATGTCACCGTAAAATTGTCAAACATGTTAGATTTTAATCTCTCTAGCGATATAATATTATAAACTCTCGAAATCTTGTCAAACGAACAATAAAACGCATTATTTTTCGTGAAATGCATGCGATGGTAGTCAAATCACGCGGTGTGGAGGGGAGGAGGGGTCCCCCTTGCCCAATGGTACCACTCTCACAAAAGATAATGTACCATTCCTGAGAAATAGCGATTAATATAACCTAACCTTAAAACACTTTGTATTCCCCTAAAAAGCGTAGTCGACGGAGCCGATATTTCCGTATGTTCAGTTGACAATATTTCGAGAGTTTACAATATCGCAAGAGAGATGACAATCTAACGTGTTTGACAATTTTACGGTTACATATACATAGAAACGCTACCTAGCAAGAGTGAAAAAAGTATGTCATAAAAATTATTTAAACTTCCCAAAAAAGGAAACGAAATGAAATCTGATTTCAATATTTGTTTTATTTATTATGTAAATCAACGAGTAGAAAAATCTATCGTAGCATTTCTGAGTATTTTCATTTATAACTGGCTCGCGAGTTGCAATTTGTTGAGCGCAGTACAGCGTAGATATGAAATTCACAGTTAGTATCAATATTCGTATATTCATAATTTGACGAGATGCATTCTAGGAAAACCTGCTTCACTCAACGTTTGATGTTACAGTTTGAGCTAGCAATTTAAAAAAAAATCTGCTTGTTTATTTTGTTAGTTAAAGTACTGTGTAGCCTAGTTTTTTCCATCTATGTTGGGGTCGGCTTTCAATGAAACTGATTGTAGCTGAGTATTGTAAATACGATGACTACCTATAATATGACCTCCACAACCCATTAATAATACGAGACTCCTTCTTTCGAAGAAAAACATCGTAAAAAAACCAGCATTCCTGGGAGATAGATATTTCTCGACGGCGGCGCGGGCGCGGCATGTAAAGCTTAGTTAGAGGCCCACACGAACGCGTATAAAAAAGCTGGTTCTCGATCGTATTACCTAACTTTTTAATCCATAATCTAAAATTACATAATTGTTTTTGTCATAATCATCATTCTTCCGAATGATAATTTACCCGAACTTTAAATCACATAATAGCATATGCCATAAAGTTGAAACGCCTAAATATAATAAGCCCTACATCCGTTTGTCATAAGTATTACAATCAATAATATACAAAAGACATAAAATCGTTTTCAATAAAAGTCATAAGTCCTATTCTAAGTAAATTTTTAATCGTATGTAGGCGTTGACCTGCAATGCAAACAAGCATGCAGAAAGCATGCGGCATACATGTAGCAAGCATGCGGCAAGCATACAGCAAGCACGCATGCATGTAGCAAGCAAGCATGCAATGCAAGCAAGCATGCAGCAAGCATGCAACACGCATGTAGCAAGCATGTAATGCAAGCAAGCATGCAGCACGCACGTAGCAAACATGCGGCGAGCATACAGGAAGCAAGCAAGCATGCTGCAAGCAAGCATGCAAGCAAGCGTGTAGCATGCAAACGAGCAAGCATCACGCAGATGGGTTTAACGCTCACCACCGCAGCTTCGGTGCCCTAACTCTTAGGGATTTTTTTTGCGACTAACAATTTATAAATGACCATTCGGAATCATACACATTATGTAATACAATACTTAGGACATACGACTTTATGTCATGTAAAATTAGGAGATTCAATTATTATAATATTCGATATTATGACCAAATAGTATTAGAAGTAAAGTTAGTTATGTAAGACATAATTTCGGTGTTTTGAACATTATGGTTATTGAAGTTTATAGCAAACGTGTTATGGATAATGATTTTCGGACAAAAAAAATTAGGACAATCAAGGGAGTACCAAAAAAGCTAACACCAGGTTAGGCACTGACAACACGATAAAGAAGAAGACGATACTTCTTGGTAACTGTGAACAAATGTCTCCAAAGTAAGATTATAATATTGTATGTTTTCATTGCAACACACATCACACGTGATCGCCACACAAAGCGATGATTAAGGACCGTAAAGAAAAATTATAACTAAAAGTTTACAGTGTAGTCCAATAAAGTATATGACCACAGAACTACAAACACTGATAAAATCAATCCCAAATATAATAAACCAAAAGATTCAATGAAAACGATAAACAGTATCGAACAAAACATACTCCACACGTTATTATCACAAATAATATATGCGACCCAAATCTAAATGGACTAACGACCGTTGTATGAGTTGTGATCAATTACCAACTCTGTGTAATTATCAGAGACACCCATCTCGACTATAAACGATATCAGTGTATTGTATCTCAGTACTTATGTGGGAATTAGGAACATACTAGTGTTGGGAGCTATTTGTGTTTGGGATGTTTTGGGTAGATACGTTATAGATTTTGTGGGTACCCAAAAGGATAAAGATACATATTTATGTATGTTTGTAAAAAATTGAACTCAAAAAACTACTGGACCGATTTAAAAAATGTTTCACCATTAGAATGCTACAATATCCCTGAGTCAACCATCTGTGCAAAGCCGAGACAGACCGCTAGTATAATAATATAGTTTTAGGTTAATTTTAGCCATGTTTGGCAAAGGAGGTGTCTGGCGAGATGATAAGTAATAAAGAAGAAATGGAAGAACAAGACATGCTGGGCCAAACCTTAATAAATTGGGATAAGGGCAGGAGGACAATGATGAGCACAGCCCTAACCCCTTTTTTTTTTTTAGGATGGGAAATCATCAAATGGCTTCTCCCCCTCTGGGCGGAGCGGGAGGGAGTGTCAGACTCTTACTGACTAAAACCCATCCATGTTCCTTCCTCGCCCTTTATGTTCCGGGGCCGCGGTATCTCTTTCGAACAGGCCCGCAACAGCCCTAACCCCTAAAGATGGACTTGGAGAGAACGGTATTATATAAGATAGAGTTTGTCTGAATTCCATCAATTGTCGGGTCAACGGGGACTTGTTTTAAGAGCTGAATTTTATGGCCACACATAATACCTATGCTCGGAGGCTATGCTCGGAGTTTCCTTGCGTGATCGAATCAGAAATGAAGACATCCGCAAGAGAACCAAGGTCACCGACGTAGCCCGAAGAATTGCTAAACTTAAGTGGCAGTGGGCAGGGCACATTGCTCGCAGAACGGATGGCCGATGGGGCTGAAAAGTTCTGGAATGGCGACCGCGAACCGGAAGACGATGCGTTGGAAGACCTCCCCTAGGTAGACCGATGACCTGGTAAAGGTTGCGGGAATCCGGTGGATGCGAGTAGCAAGGGACCGGTCAATGTGGCAACACTTGGGGGAGGCCTATGTCCAGCAGTGGACGGCTTTCGGCTGAGATGATGATGATGATGACATAATACCTAGGGGCCGATCCTACTCCATCAGCACAGGTTGCTACTGAAAAAAACATCGATGGAAAAACCCAATAACACTTCGCTCAATCTTGAAATCGATCCAATTAGTTAGTTTTCAGCAAATTCGATGGCCTTTCAAAACAAAACAAACCTCTTTGGTTCAAGTTTCCTAGATTCAGGCTAGAAACCGTTTGCAGTCATACCTGAGATCGCGTGCACACAATCGAAAATGACACATCGTCCATTATGAAACCGTCCCAATTCCGGCATTGGGTGCTCTAGTCCGGCACGCCTCAACAGAATTGCCGATACCCTATCTTGGTATAGTGGATTACTCTAGATGAGAGATTAATGCACTGGGCACGTGATAATGGTTATTACCAACTATTGGTGTTATGTGCTCTGCGAAGTGTATTAGTTTGCTGATAACAAGTTTGCGGTGATAAATCTTATGTTTTGTTTATGGTGTGATTGCTTTATTGTTAATGTAGCAGTGTAATAGTGAGTCGAATGGTCAAAACTAGTTGCTTGACCATTCGACTCCTAATTTGTAGGCCTCGAATTGTAACCCTAGACATGCATCTCAGATTTTTCGGATTCATATGCCAGGAAAACATCGCGCGAATATCAGCATGCCTGAAAGATATTGACGACTTGAATGGCGTAGTGGTAGTGAAGCTGCCTTACGTTCATAGGGTCCTGGGTTCGAATCTCGGTACGAGCAAATGTTTGTGTGATGAGCATGGACATTTGTTTCCGAGTTATGGATGTTTATATGTATAATAAGTATGTATTTACAAACAAAAAAGTATATATGTAGTATATGAACTATCTGGTGTCCACGACACAAGCCTTGCTTAGTATGGCACTAGATGGCGCTGTGTGTTAATGTCCAGCGATATTTATATTTCACGACTGCATGTAAAGCCAAGTCCATGTAAAGTAACTCTGACACTAGGTTATTCAGGTAGTTACCAAACGATAACGAAATAATTGTCAATATTGGTTTTAGGATTGTATGTGTTTCTTCTTCTACTTCCTAGCGCTAACTCACTTTAGATGGCTCTCCTTATCTGGCGCCAGAACAGTATATCCTGGGTTGTCATGTTTACCAGTTCTTCCTCCAATAGGAGCTTTGTCATGCTCCTCGAGCACGTAGCCCGAGGTCGTCCTCTACCTTACTGAAATAAAATTTAATGGTAATTTTTGTATCGATTTCTTTAACTTTATGTGGCCTTATGGATTTATTCGTAGTAAAATAACGATGCCACAGAAACTCTTATGTAACGATTAGTCTTCCAGGCTTCAACAAATGAGGGAGAGAACCTCTCGCCCCAGGCGTCGGGCGTCGGGGGTCACGTGGTGGCCCCCGGCCACTGTAGACGCGGGCCTGTGGACGGTGAGCTACGGGCTAGCTCGCCGTCCGTCTCGACGACATGCCATGTCGATGACGCGTTCGTGCTCCACGCGCGCCTCAAAGAGATGTCAGCAAACTGACAGAGCAAGGGCCGAAGGTTGCAGGGGCTGCGGGACTGTTCGAAAGAGATACCGTGGCCCCGGAACTTAAAGGGTGAGGAAGGAACATGGATAGGTTTAACTCAGTAGTAGTAGAGCTTGGAAGACTAATCGATATTTCAAACTACTAAGTACACTCGCAATAAACGTCTAAACTATCCAGTACAAATGTACTGAACATATTCCCTATACATCGCAGCCTATCGATTGGGCTACGTATCTACCCTATAAATAGCAATGGCTGACAAATGGCGGGCCCGATCTGATATATTGACGTGTTGATATGCGCTGCCGAGGGGACGATTTTCAACTTCATTGACATAAATCCCGTTTTCAAGAAATATATTGGGTTTTATAGGGAAACAGACTGCTAGTGTTTGTATGGATTTTATTGTTTTTCTAGAGGGATGAACGGGAGTTGCTGACAGGGTAATAAAATATATTAAATAGTATTGTGTATGATGAGCTCTTCAGACCCTACTAGGGGTGGTTTGCTAAGAAGATAATATTGTGTGTTTTGTTAGCATTATCAATATTTAAATGCCATTTTTGTGCTGTGGATGGGACAAAAATAAGTCATTCATTTGTAAAAGTCAGCTTGGTCCCGGTCGGTGAGCGTTTCAATCTCGGATCAAACTTTTTCTGTTTTAATGAACTATCACACTTGCTCTGCTAGCAATTTCTGCAAGCATCAAAGCTAAATATTGATTAATTGTAATTAAAACAAACTAGGATTGAAGTTTTTTAGACATTCCGATAAATCTTGCATGAACGTGGTGATAACACATTATAAAAGTTTAGTTAGCAACTTTACTTTCTGAAACAATTCAAAATGAATGGAATTCTACTCCAGTACCTACCTACGGGTCAGAAATGATCACAGTATCGTCGAATAAAACTTTATTCATTGTATAAACGAAAAAAGTTGAGGTATCCAACGTACGTTGCGTGTCACAACCATCGGAAAAAGCCAAATAAAACTGTCCCTTTAAACTGAAAGTTTAAAATTTTATTTACATATTTGCATACAATATTTACTCGTGGATATCGTGTCAGCATTCCAATTACCATTTTAAGTTAACCTTTATTTGCGTAACTGGCGACGTTTTTTTTATTTTTCGTTTAGGCGAAAAATGTTACAACGAAACGAAATTTTACTTTATACGGTCGCTTTTGGCAAATTATTATTTATGATGCAAACAGTCGTTGTATGGGAAATTTCGAGTTTTGTGTTTACAGGCGATAATGGTAGAGGTAGCGTGTGAGTGAATGCCAACGATTATACGAATTGTTAGCTGTAAAATATTGTAATGTAGGCCAGTTGAATACGTAAAAATAATATTTATTTTCTTTCGTGGTCATGCGGCTTCGTAAATTAATAAAAGGTACGATTCTGTAATACAAAACTTTTAAAATAAGAGGGATTCAGAAAATCTGTATCGCAACACAATGACGATGTAGAATTAATCAAACCTGCCTAAGATTCAACCACAAAATTCATTCATTCAGTCATTATAAATAAAAATTAATCAGTCCCTCTGAAAAGAGTTAAAATGACATTTGGTGGAAGACTCGAGAAAAAAAATCTATAAAAATTTTAAATTCTCGTTTCAACGTTTTTAATATAGTTGTCATACTGCTAACGTTGTACCTGGACAACCCCAACCCCAAAGCCATGTCAGAGGCCCATGGGCGGCATAAAAACTCTGATACCAGGTTAGGCACTAAAAACACGCATAAGAAAGAATGCGCCCAAAATCCAGATAAAATTAGAGTTGAAATTGACGCTTTTATGTTAGCAGTCGCTTCATATAAAATACTTATACCTAACACTGTTTTGTACTTTCATGGTTTAAAACTAAACTTATATACAGTACTTTTTTTCAGATTTTTGATGGATGGAAAATGAATTATTGTAAATCTGATGATTTACAATTTATTTTCCATCCACCCGCATTCTCCAGTCAACCTGCGACCATGGCGCTTGCCACAGCGTCGAAATATCGTGAGCTCGAAATAATAAAAGATCACAAAAGATATCCCGTAAGTGACAATGTAAGTGACAATGTAAGTGACAATGTAAGTGACAATGTAAGTTTATACCTATTCAGCTGCATTCAGTTAGATTGGAAGCCGATCCCAACATAATGTTACTTAACAAAATCCTGGTCATCATCATGAGATGTCACTTAACTTTGATCAGTGCGAGCGTTTCAATAAAGCCCTCAGTGTAAATTCATGACATCAGAGCGACCTTTAAAATATTGGTGGCTGTTACACTCATAAACATTTATTTCAAGCCATAAAATGACCTTACAGCGATATAACGATTTGGCATCGAAGTGTCAATAAAATATTATCATCAGGTCACCGTTCCCATAAAGTTGACACGTGACCTAGAAATATGATCTTTATGTAACGATAATATGATACATTTTTATAGTAATGTAATAATCATTCATGAGGGAGTCAGTTTTATCCAGCTGTTGATTGCGATGTGCAACTTGACTAATTTACATATCTTCACGCCTTGTAATAAGTACACCCACATTTTGCCAGTTAGTTTACCCATGTATAAATATAAAACACTGGTGAGCCTAATATTGCCTTCAACCGAGCTGAAATCCAGAAAACGCCACTGCAAGTAAATTAATAAATTCCTGAAGGAAAAACCAATAGCTCTTTGCCTCAGTCAGGAATCGAACCCAGGACCTCATGCTCAGCAGTTGCGCTTGCGACCACTAGACCAACGAGACAGTCAACAAAGTTGACTAAAGGGCTTATTACATTACACGATTTGTCGGGCACGATTTGCAGGGCACGATCGGCAGTGCGGCTGGGAAGTAGGGGCGGTCAGGACCACTCGACCACCCGATTTCTTATTACACTTCTCTTTCCCTGCTCGATAAATCGTGTAAAATAATAAGCCTTTAATTAAGATATGGCTGATTTACGGTTGTGTTCAATATTAGTGCAAGTCCAACTCGTCCTGAGTTATGTCAACTTAGGTCAGCTCATCAGTGATAGTTTTTTACCCTATGCCCTAAGCAATAAGGTTGTAAAGTGGTCGACCATCAATGAACTCGATAGTACCTGTAGCTGACTGGTGGGATAGTCTCATACTGGGGCATTTGATGAACCTACATGCCATGCTACTGTGGTGCATAAATAGTAAAACAGTTGTACTAACTAAATCGACTTTGTCTGAATAAAATGAATTTCATTTACCAATAGGCGTCAAGGAAATAAGTTACTACGTAACTAACCTTTCGAACGCAAGTGTCACATATACGTGACTCGTGACTAGCAAGCTTATACCCTGTACGCCAAACGCCAAAGATCTGTGACAAAATGGTAGGTGAAATTGTGGCTTAGCGTGGCGTGCGTTCACACTCTGGCGTTCAACAGGCTAATGAAAACCCCAAACCCCAAAATGCTTAAAGGACATGTTCCTTCTTTTTGCCATTACTAACTTTTTTGTTAACTTGACCTTTCCGTAATGTAATTAAAAAACAAATTAGGAGCCGTGGAACCCAAGCTAAACCCATCATGGACAAATTAACCACAAGCAAATTACATAAAGTTTTAAGCATAGTAAACATGTTTCGTAATTACTTTAGGTACATTCCACACACATATTATTCAAGGACCTTAGGTAGGTACCTGTAATTAAGTTTTAAATACGCTAGAACTTAAAATTACGCAATAAAAGTTTTGGCGACATAAAAAACATATTATAACAAAATCAGTCTATAATGCAATCAATGCGGTACGCGTAGCATTACCCCGTAGAATTGAATTTTGTAGACGGAAGAATCGACAAAATGAAAGATTTCTTTTGTAAATCTGTCATTTTGTCGATTCTTTCGTCGACAAAATCCAATTCTACGGTGGTAATGCTACGTACAGGCGCTACAGGCCTCTTCTCTGTGACAAGGAGTGGGCTGTATTCCATGAAGTCTGCCCAAAATGAATAGATCATACACAATGGAATATGTATAACAAGACGGTACGTCGGTTATCGCAAACAAGTTTCCTAATATTTATTCAAGTACTTTCATTTTTTATATTTATTTTGATTATAAGTCATCCTCGAAAGTCAGCCATTTTTTCTCACCATGAAATTTATTCCATAAATATTAAAAAAAAAAAACAAACATAACACACCACTCCTATCTTCTCCTATAGGTAAAGCAGGGTGTCTCCCAGCAAACCCTAATTTCGCCTGTATGGTGAAATCTCAAGTGTGTATCCATGTGTGTTCTAGCATAACGTTTAATACATCCAAGAAAGAAAGAAATAAAAAATGTTTATTTGACGTCAGTACATAAAGCACGCACACAATAATATTAAAAAAGTTACAAAAATAAAGATAAAATACATAGTTTGAACTGTGTGCCTCACGGCTGCGCCAAAAAAGTCCATTTCAGCATTCATGCCAGACAGGTGATGCTGTCTGACGCTGGTCTTCCAATGAACCTTGAGGGGTTTAGTGACATACAGAAAACAGTTTCAAACATATTTAATAAATAAATGGTTACCCTACAATAAATAGATAGCGAGTAAGTTAATGATATGTGTACCTATGTATGAGTAAAATCTACCTAGTACCTGTAAAGAGAATGTAAGCAATACGTATTGCGTTAGAAAATACTACTGATAACAATAAATAAATAAATACACAGATAAGCCGAGACAGAATAAATATTTTTACATGAAAATAAAATATAAGTACGGTTTTCTTAGTATCAAACAACTACCACAATTATGAAATAAATAATTAAAATCACCACTACAAAGAATATAACCGTACAATAGTCAACGCGCGCACGCGCATCCATACATCACACCCTAATACAATATGCGGGTGACGATATCAAACACATTTAGATGGACACGCACGCCCACTTTAAGTACCCTATCCGCGACGCGTGCGCACCGTTCGTGGTCTATTTGCATTTGTGGTACGGCTGACAAATTACTATTTCACGTTAATAATTGTGTTGTCAAAAATGATTTATGTTGGTGATTTTGTTTTTATCTGAATTATTGGTTGATTGATGTTGCATCATGGGTGGATTTTGTATGGTTTTGTTATCACTATTATTGCAGATATACTATAGAGTACCAGCTTATACCCGTGGCTTCACCCGTGTGGAGTTCGGTAATAGTTGGGACTATTACCGAACTCCTCCAAGATCGTACACTTGGTATAAAAGTATACTTTGTGTTAATGTAGGTTATAAACTATATGTGTACCTACCACATTTCATCTAATTCTGTTGAGGAGTTTTTCCTTGAAAGAGTAACTAACATCCAGACATACTCACAAACTTTCTCGTTTATAATAATTAATATAGTAGGAAGTAATAAATAACATAAAAATAATAAATATAAATAGAAAGTAGGATTTTATGTAGGATTGACGCAAAGTTAAATAGTTGAAAGACATTCAGTCACCTTATCAGAACAAGTGTCCTGTGATATTTTCAAAACATAGCACAATTCTATTAAATATTAAAGAATAAGTGAAAAATGTTATTTCCAAAATATATATTTGTGAAGTCCAAACAAGCAGATCAAAATAACAACCCATAGCAACGTCACAGATATAGGAAAAACTAAAAGGTATAAAGCAGCTAGATGCGCTCTACACTAGAAGTGCTTCCTTAACATTAAACACATTTTTTTTGAGAGCAGCGTTAGTGTCGTGGGTTCTAACCCAGGCAGGCGCATTACATTGTGTAATTTATTTCATCACCACTGCTCTCATAAACGGTGAAGGAAAACATCGTGAGGAAACCGGCATGTTCTAGAACCAAAAATTCGACGACAAGTGACATCTACTAACCCGCACTGGGCCCGCGTGGTGGATTATAGACCATACGTAAGATACGCGGTTTGACGTAGAGTTGCGGACACCAGCCCGTTGAATAATACAATGTAATACAATACACAATTTTTTGGTATTTTTTTTCAAAAAAATCAAATCTGACTGAACTACTGCTGGTAAGTAACGAGCCAGCTAAAGTGCATAAGTATATCCGCAGTTAAGACATAATTTTAACCTTACACGTAAATCAGCATGGAAACATAATTAAATTTAATTAAACCCGCAAGGGGTGAGCCTTAAAGTTCACTGTGCAGCTCACGTTTTTATTTTTTACGACACATCAAAAGAAAGTGATATCACGTAATTTTATGGTAATGGAGGGGCGCCCCACAACCCCTAAAGCCTTTTAAATTTACGTTGTAAGCCTTGTGATGAGCCGAGTGTTTTACGGTTTGCAACATTTAACCTCATATGTGGCCTTGTAAGATTACGTCGTAAGGGCGCTAAGATAAGTCACCTTTTCAAGTCATTGGGTCGACATTACACAGTGGGATCTAGACTGTAACTTTGAACTTTCTCTGTTATGTTTTGTCCTCGAGCTACTTTACCCAGCTTCCTCTATGTTGGAGAAAATTTGTGCTCGCTTCCAACTTATCTAAAGCGATAAAGATGTACTTCGAAAGTAACTGTGTCGAGATTATCAAGTGCTCTAAGATAAAACTGGTTATGCTTTGTATGAAATTCGAATATTGTTCAGCCTGCAGGAATCTGAAGTTTCATATATTTGCTGACGTTAAATTTGAGTGGAAACCGTTTGATTTTAGTTCGTGTTATATTTGGAAGGTGCTTAAGTCCCTGACGGCTTTATCGAGCCGTTTAAAAGCTTTCCTTACCTGGGCATGCTGCCACGAGGCCAACTTGGAAATCCAGGTCAGCCGCAGCAAAGACAATCTTTTCAGATAGGGTTTTCGGACAACTTTAATTTCAAATGTGTATGCGGTGTGTCTCAACAACAATGACCCATATTCCATCTTGCACCGTATGCCCTAGCACCTGCGTACTTACATAACATGTAAAAACGGGTATGTATCGCGAATTTACCTTTAATTTAGAGTTTAAATAAAAGGTAAATTCACGATAAATACCAGTTTTCATATGTTAAATAATGTGTTCTGATCGTGAAAGTTTAAAAAAGACAACCTGCGTACTTGACAATCCTATAACTGCAACATAGGGCGGAGTTCGCATAGCTGAATTTTGGGCCAAACATATTTAGTAAAAGAATTGTAGGTGTAGAGTACTAACTTGGAGGTCGTGACAAAAAAATAACAGCCGCTCGTGTCGATCCTTAGGTTAAGCTGTGCTTGCCTAGGTTAGTCTGTGGATGGGTGACCTCCCTTGCATATCGAGTTTTCCTCCGTGCCTCGGAAAGCACGTTAAGCTGTTGGTCCCGGCTGTTATTTGTCCATCTTTGGCAGTCGTTACAGGTAGTTAGCAGTGGCCCAAAAAGTCAGTCTTACCAAGTGGTATCGTATTTCCCAGTGTTATGGAGGTCAGATAGGCAGTCGCTCCATGTAAAATACCGGTATACAGCTGCATCCGGTTTAACTGGAAGCCGACCCCAACATAGTTGGGAAAAGGCTAGGCAGATGATGAGAGCGTTTAGGGGCAGAATGTCCAATTCGCAAAACGTCCAGTGGTCGGAAACTGTCCAATTCGCAAAATGTTCAGCGGTCGAAAAACGTCCAATTCGCAAAATGTACAACCCAAAAAATGACCATTTCGCACAATGTAATTTCAACTATTATACCATTTGAGGATTACAGGCGTAATGATATGTAATTCTTACTACACATAATCATTTCTAATTTATTTTGGGTCGGGGAGCATGTCTTCATCTTCCATACGACGACGACTCGAATGGCGTAGTGGTAGTGAGGCTGCCTTACGTTCATAGGGTCCTGGGTTCGAATCCCGGGAGGAGCAAATGTTTGTGTGATGAGCATGGACATTTGTTTCCGAGTCATGGATGTTTATAATTATGTATGTATAACAAGTATGTATTTACAAACAAAAAAGTATATAATGTAGTATATCCACATCTGGTGTTCACGACACAAGCCTTGCTTAGTGTGGCACTAGATACTGCTCTGTGTTAATGTCCAGCGATATTTATTATTATTTATTTATTTTATACGTCTCTATTACTCGTCATGCAAGTAGTCATCTCTTTTCAAGCCATATCATCCTTCAGACAGTCCATCCACAATTTGTAATACACCATTCACATTAATTTGAATTCACACAAACGTCTATTCAATAAATTAAAATTAATAAAGCAGAACCTTTATAAATCATTAATCGACACGTAATAAATTATTCTTCATATTCAGGTCGAGGGATCTTATGACTTTATTTTTAATAAGTTTCATGCAAATCAGGCACTAGAGACTTAATATAGGTCTGATCAGGGTCCCGGATCAAATTGAAAAGATTCTGTGCAACGTCGAAAGTGGCCCCACTTGACGAAGGTACTGCTTTCAGGATCTCTCACGATATTTAATATGGGCAGCCGACAAACCACATCTTATATTGAAAAAGGGGTGGTCGAAAATGTGATGTGAAAAAATCAAGATGATTTTGATTTCTTTTGTTTTTGTAGTAGCAGTAATTTCAAGATATCTCTTGTGCATGATGAATACTTGCAGAATTCTTATTCTTTATCGTACACCAAGTTAAAAGAAATACCTACTAAATTACAATTATATGTATAGCTTATTATTTCCTTTACTAATTTCTAAACAAATTCATTACATTTTAAATATTAATTATAAAAAAATATATTTAAAAAAAAATGTAGCCCACCGGTATCGGGTACAGGGTCCAAGCCACCGGGGCGGTTAGGGCTATACAGAGAGGTACTTCCTAACAGTAAGAGCCGTGTGCCGCTTATTATTATGTACGAGTAGGTACAAAGGCGAGCTTCAACCCTGGGAATTTTTAGGTTTTCTTATAGCAAACTTTCTTCGATTACGAGATTTGCAAAGGAGAAAAATATAAGTATATTATCCTCCATATGCTAATACAGTACATTTAATTATCTTCTTCTTCGCAACGCGTAACCTTTTTTTAAATTTGGATTTGATATTATGCGTGCGTACCGTTTAAAATCAAGATAGGCTTGTTGTAAAATTATTTATAGAAACTTATTTCAAACTTATTTTACTTTGAAGTGAGACAACAGGCCTCAATATGGCAGGTCCAATAGGTACTAAAAGCAATTAAAACTCAACCTGTCATGGCATAATATTGCACATATAACTATTAACCTTAGGCATTTGATCTCTATGGTGCTTGTAAGCAATCAGTTAAGTGTCCCCGTTTTCTCACGATTTTGATCTCTGAACCAGCTGTATTCAAGGTTTATCGTATTTACTTCCAATGAATTGGTCAGCACAGCTTAGGGATAGAAGATGACAGATGGCAAGAACTTCTATATGTAAGCTAATATTTTATCAAATCAATAAAAAACAAAGATAAAACGCGTCAAAGATCATGAGTGGGCTAACGTCCCGCTTGTGACGTCACTTTCCGGCAAATAATGTACTCAAATGGGGCGTCACACAAGTTTTCGACGGACTGTATAGTCATAATTTTTTGGTAACGTGAAAAAACAAAAAAAAAATATATGTATGTGTCCAGTATTGTTTGGAAAACTATCTGACGGACATATTAGTTTTTTTTGTCATCTACCCTATTTCAGTGTTTTTTATTTTATTAATTAAGACTATGCAGGTGGTTATACAGGTACACTAGGTCACAGATTACCAGATAACTCACTACATACCAAATTTTCAATACCTACCGCTATAATAGCCTACACTTTCAAGTCGATAGACGCTTCGAACGAAAATGTACCTAACCTTACAAACGTAAAGTGGGTTTTGCTTTGTAGATCGCGCAGCCGTCTGCATATTGTGAATTGCTAGGGCTGCCTCTGTCGACGAAGATGACGGGATTTTTAGTATAGACGTACAATATAAAATAAAACATGTTCTATAATGTATCAGAATTTATAATTGTTTTAAAAATAAGTATAACAACGAAATATGTATAAAAAAGAATTGTTAAAAAATCAGCGTAGAGGTGTTTTATTTTGATGTAATGATTAATATTTTTTTCCCTTTCTTAAATTCCTAATTGTTGAACTTTAACATAGAGAATATTCGAAATCCGTCAAATAGTTTTAATAAGTTCAAGTTATCTTTGGGGAACTTGCGTATACGTGCGCGCCGCGCGGCTGTTGGCAACCCAGTGCACTATGGGTTACCGGTTACCCGGCGCTCGGTAGGTGATTAGCGCGTGTAAGTACATGGAGTGTAGTATCTGTCATCTGTGACTAGGTGTACAATACATCAGGCTACTATAATATGCCTAATTTCTTTAACAGATTTTTAACTTTGTCACTTTAGCATTAGATTCAAGGTTCATTGGAAAATTTGAAAAAGTTTCGTATGCTGGCGTCTGTACATCGGGCACCTATCCTTCAAGCTCCACCACAACTATAAGGATTTTCTAATATTTTGCCACAATAAACATTTTTTAAAGTGTCGATACAAGAGGAGAAAATGGCTCGTTCGATCTTAGGATTTTCTAAAATCTAAACAGAATTTTGCATAACAAGCGATATGATCTCATAACGTGAAACGACAGCTCAGATTACACAAAGCTTCTTCTTATAGATGTTATGTTATGTATCCTGACTTGGCTTTTCTTTATATACTAAGCGATTAAAACACAATATACGTCGATTTTGCTGGAACTTTAGAAGCATTATCTTTAATATTTAGTCAAGCTTTATCTTAAATATTTAGTCTGAAAAACATTCCGTTAGAAAAGGTCAATCCAATTATTTTTTCAGAAATTGTGTTTTTGACAAGAAGACAATTAGGCTTATAAAATATGTAACGTTAGTACTTTAGAATTATTAATCTTCATCAAAAACACTCAAGCCAAAGTTGCTCTAACTTCAGACGATTCAGAGTTTTTACAGCACAATCATTTCTCAGTGCATCGTGCATCGGTACTTATTTGAAACGTCACTCATTTCTCCCCGACCAACGTTAAAGCTAACTTGATTCTAACAGCTCCTTTGACGTTTACGTCACCTTAATAACATCTCTTAAGAAAAAGAAAACTCTTAAAAACGGGAAAAAAAAACCCTTATTCTGATTGCTATCGTTAGAGTCAGTAACGAGGCAGACGATTGATCTCGTCGTGACAGCGATACTTGTGATAAGCTTTATCCATTCTACGATAGTATCGTCAATTCAATTAACCTAATGATGTCTGGCCCCTCGTTCAATAGGACTGCGATCTAGCTGCAATACTTCCTTAATAGGTATTGGTTGATACATATCCGATGGAATGATCAATCACAAGCGTTGATTTAAGGAAATTTGTTTTGTTATGATATCCGATTGGTTAGTTAAGGAGACTGCTGATTATTTATTGTTACATGGTGATGTTATTTAGGACTTTTTTTTTACAGGAGTTTTTTTTTGTTACGGATATTGCTGATAAACTTCACGTTCACGTGATGGTGAAGTACAAATGGTTACCATGTAAGTATTACGTACTTCATTCTGCCCCTTCAAATTACAGAAACAAAACAGCAGATTTTTTTTATATTACCAATGAAAACATTGTATGTTGGTTGAAATTGATGCGTTTGTATATTCTGGTAATAAAATTTCGATTCTACAATTTATCACTCTGTTTCTTGGCAATTAAAGCTCGGATATGTTATTCTATATTATAGGTTTGATACCCCATGTTTTGGCATTAAACCACTGATATCAAATTTCACAATTCATTCATATTTTCAAAGAAAACTCTTCACTTCTTTACCTAACTCTATATCATGTTTTCATATTTTCTGAACGGTATCTTTATCGAAACTGGCATTGAAGATCAATACTGTCCTACTGTTTGAAGATAAGTATATAGGCAAAGAGTGGATGATGACGGAAGTATACCCTTTGAATAATTCAAGAAGTTTGATGGGTAAGTACTTATACTTTATGGTTGACAGCGTGTTATTTAAGCGCTGAGCGGCGCAACAACAACCCGTGAGATTTTCAACTACGTATTATCTTCAGACAAACATTGACTTAGATCGAAGCGCTTCAATAGAAGTACAGTTATGATATTTATGATACTTACTGGTGTGGAGGATGGCAAGCCGGATATTCGTTAGTTTAGATTGTATGGCGGCTTGCAGAAAGTAAGTGAAAGAAAGAAAGAAAGAAAAAGCATTTAATAGCCCGTACAGGACAAAACACATACAAATTAAAATTATTACCGACTATTGAATACTAAACATAGATAACAAATTAAAAATAAAAAGAAATGAAAGGTCCTGAACGAGGCCAAAAGGCCCCCTATCTCAGCATGGAAAGAGGACACAAAATAGAGAGAAGTTATCGAGATTATTAACTATAACTACTATTGAGTTCCTCGTGTCTTAATAATAAAAACCACTCGGATCAATCTTCAGGTTAAGTTGCGCTTATCTAGATTGGTCTGTGGGTGGGTGACCAACAATTACATACCGAGTTTCCTCTATGCCTCGGAAACCACGTTAAGCCGTTGATTCTGACTCTTCGTTGACCGAGATCTTTGACAGTCGTTACGGATAGTCAGTGGCCCGAAATCGTTACCTTAGTCCCCGCCACGAGAAGCTATAAATTTTGTAAACGCATTTGGGTTCGCAACCTTTGGATCAAATTAAAAATGACAGCGTCAGCGTGATTTTAGTCAATATTGGCGGCCCAAATGTTTACGTTCCATAATGTCAGATTCGTTCCAGTACCACAAAACATTTGACGACAGCGCTTTATATCGCCAAAAAATAACCAGACCAAGTGAAATTATTAGTTTCGTATTATACGTATGGTAATTGGAGTTGATTGAATTTGGGAGTATTTCTTGTTGATTGAATTGTCACTATATGTATCTTGGTAGAAATTCTTTGTTTACAAAAAATATAGCTTCTCGTGGCGCGGACTATAGTACCAACGCGGTTGTGGAAGTCAGAGAGGCAGTCGGTCCATGCGGATTCATGCTGCATTCGCTTAGACTGTAAGTTAGGCAGGTAACGATAGATCCTGTATTATATCAAAATAAATAAAAATGGCCTTCGAATCCGTATAATTTAAGAGCATTGTTTCTGTTAGCTGTAAGTTTCCCGAAAAGTATAAACAAACAAAACAAACGTAATAATAATTATTATAGGTAATATCAATAAAGTCAATAAACATACCGCAAGTTTAGGAAAATCAAATAGGAAAATGAAACGTTGAGATTTTGTTTATAAAATAACTTTTGTTAATATCAACGTTAGGTACAGATAACACCTCCCGAAATAATCTTATGGGACAGGTAGGTACTTAATGTTTTCCAAAGTTCTAGAGACATTTCAGAAAGTTGGAATTAATTTTAATTTCTAATTATCAGTTTGTACGTGTTACGACGGCTTGCGTAGGTTTAACGTCAAAACTTTGTTTGTTAAAGAGGTTCACGTTATCTACCTAGTTACGTAGGTATCCACCTATGAATTATCATGGAATGTCTCATTGTAAGTACTAAGAACTATAAAAAACATTGTAAACGGTATGTGGATTCTCTGACTCTTGCAACATGGTTGAAACTGTGTTGCAGGAGCAAGTGCCCTCCCCTACATAAAAAAAAAATCTATTTAAATATTTATTTATTTTATTAACAAAGGCATCAAATGCCAATTTATGTACAAAATTACTTAAAACTAAAATATTACAAAATTACTTAAGAAATGGTATCGCCATTAGTTACAAGTCTATTATTTTTTTTAAATAGAAATCATTAAATAAAATATTATAAATAAAACAGAATAAAAAATAAATAAATATCGCTGGACATTAACACACAGCGCCACCTAATGCCACACTAAGCAAAGCTTGCGTCGTGGACACTAGATAGTTGATATACTACATATATACTTTTTACTTTTTCATATTTATTAATAATTTTAATAAGTATATTTATTTATTTAATATAAATAATATTTTATTTAATGTTTTCTCTCATTTTATGGCCAAAATAAGCAGGAGCATTCTAATGGTGTGATCTTCGGACTACCAAGTCTTAGGTCTCAAGTTCGATCTCAAAACAAGCACCCTGACATTTCGGATTGATGTGCGTATTGTATAATTATCATTGGCTTCTGTGAAGGATAACACCGTGAGGAAACCAGCATGCTTGACACATTCCTCGACGGCATGTAAAGCCAAATCAGACGCCCATGAGGGGCATACAATCTCTAACACCAGATTAAGGAAACCACACGAAAAAGAAACGACCGAATTATTATCTAAAAAGCTCTGCGTTTTGTCGATACATTTAAGATTAGTCAGTCTTTCCGCCAATATGTCAGCGCCCGGTAGTTCCGCCCTGAGGCTATCGTGCAAACCTTGCAATTTTCGCTAAATTTTATAATTTCACTTTGTTTTATAGACCATAATGAAGAGTAGGTCGCCCCTGAGGCCTCTTAACTCTCCAGCATAACCTTAAAATTTTACGTCAAACTTAATTCTTTAGTATTTTATTTTCTTAATAGCTGTTACATCTTAATTGCATTCTCTTTATTGCTCCCTTTTAATGAACAAGTTCATTAGTTATTCTGAATTTAGAATAATTGAATTTTCTCTCAGATACCAAATCAGGGTTTGTTGGTTTGGAGTGACTGCGACACTAACGTTTTCCAAGTCAATTGGAATATACTTTATTGTATTTCGTTTCACTTCCAGAGGTTTGACTGAAAACAGCTGCTCTTAAAATATGAAGTTTTTATGTGTCAAACAATTAAGCTTTAAATATTTAGAGGTTGACAGTTTGTTTTTAACTGTCAAACTCTAAATATTTAAAAATCGAACGAGAAAATTGGTCAATTTGTGATAGCTTGATGTGCTAGTGACTGTACCAGTCGCAATATAATTTATTAAAAGTCTTTTTATAACACATGGCATATGCATGCACACACATGCATAGCACATGGTTCCATTTTCATTTGTGTATGTATTCTACAATAACCTGCAGTTATTTTACGCACGTTATTTACTCGAAAAATACGTATTTTCAGTATTAGAATTTTATTGCTCTAGGCCAACCTACGACAGACAAGACAGCTTAGCTAATTCTGACAGCATGTTGATAGATAACAGAATCATTACAATTGAATCTCCATCAAAACACATCCCAACAAAGAAAAGCTTTTTATTTCACCCATAAAACACCAACATAGCCAACATAGAGCAAAACATAACAAAAAAATGTGTGCAAGCTAGCATCATTATTTGAACCTGTCTACCCTCACAACCGGCCCTCCTGCCCGCTGGGACATAGGACGTGATAACGTCCCTCTGCGTGAATACGACGTTTGTTCCCCAGTTTGGCTATGAAACCAGCGATTACTGTTACAATGTAAATATTTCTGTATCACTATCTGGCAACCTCACGTAGGTCAAGCGAAGAGATGAATTTTATTCTGAAAGGCCCCAAGAAAACAATCCTTTATTCAGTGGCAGAAATCGCTTGACGGAAACTGACTCTGATTCCACGTATGCTTATGATACTCAACGCACTCGTGGAGACCGACCTTGGGTTGGACTTGTTTGCTGATGAATGGAATACGATAATGTTAGAATGTTTGTGGTATAGCGAGAACATCGAGTAAAAGAAATATGTATCTATTTTAGTGTTAATGGTATACGCTGTACTAAATCTATATATACTAATATAATAATCATTATTATAAAGCAGAAGAGTTTGTTTGTTTGGTTGAACGGGCTAATCTCAAGAATTACAGGCTCGAATTGAAAAAATATTTTTGTGTTGGATAGTTCATTTATCGCGGAAGGCTTTAGGCTATATAACATCAAGCTACGATTATTAGGAGCGCAGCAGGAATGAAATATGTTGCAGAAACGGATTTTTTTTTCCATTCGTTTTTCTCTCTGATATGTGACGCGGACGAAGTTGCGTGGGGGTCAGCTAGCACTTAATAAATACATAGGTATTCAGGTAAAAGACTTGTATAATTCCAGCTGCACCTTCAGGGATATTGATCCCTGAAGCTACTGAATCGCCATTGCTGAAGTGACAGTGTTATGGTCGAAGCACATCAAAAAAGAAGATTAAAGCGCTAAACCACTGCTGTCACCAGCGCTTTGCACATATAGCAACATCGACCGGCGCTTTCCCCGACTTATTTTTGGCCATCAGTCCACCTTTTAGTATAGGGCTAACACCGCTGCATCTTCCGGTAAGTGGTTACTGCTGCATATTATCGTGTCGTTGAACGCGCTAATCTCAGGAACTACCGGTTGGAATTAAAAAATCTTTCGGAGTTAGACAGTCCGTTTATCGATGAAGGTTATAGGCTATATAACACCACGCTACGACTAATAGGAGCGGAGCATAAATAAAAAATGTTGTAAAAACGGGGAAAATGTATTCCTTTTGTGAGCTTTTTCTCTCTTATGTGACGCAGGCGAAGTTGCGTGGGTCAGCTAGTTTTAAATAAAACATTAGCTCCATACCTTTAGGTACCTACCTACGTGGTAAGTACTATCTAGATAGATAAAGTTGTTCATTTCTAGAACTTCTAAAGCAGACTCAAGTAAGTTCCATTGTGCCAGTTGTCTTCTTGATATGTAGTTTGAGTTAAACTTAGAGCACACAGGTCAACTCGGTTGAAGATATCAACTCGAGCGCAATAAAACTTGCTAGTCGGCATCGTGAGAAACTTTGATATGTGGAAGTTCTAGGTTAGGTAGTGCTTGGGTTTGTCTTAATTTTGTATTGCTTGACTTCAACTGATATTGAATAAGGTGAAATATCACAACTTTACTACAGCTTACCTATTTTAAAGTGAAAACTTTTGATTTTGAAGTTTGGATTTTTTTAGTTTTGATTTGAGTTGAAAATCATGGATCTCGCGTCATCGTCACCGAACGCTTTCACAGAACGGTTAGTCAAATTTAACCTCAACAATTAAGATAAAATTTATTTTGGAATCCGTAGTTTTTCAGCCGGAAGAATTACCAAACTTAAGTGGCAGTGGGCAGGTCACATTGCTCGCAGAACGGATGGCCGATGGGGCCGAAATGTTCTGGAGTGGCGACCGCGAACCAGAAGATGATGCGTTGGAAGACCTCCCACTAGGTGGACCGATGACCTGGTGAAGGTTACGGGAATCCGTTGGATGCGAGTACCAAGGGACCAGTCAATGTGGCGACTCTTGGGGGAGGCCTATGTCCAGCAGTGGACGTCTTTCGGCCGAAATGATAATGATGATGATGACTTAGTTTTCACCTCTATGAGCAGTCTCCAAAGACTCCGCTACATGAGTTTTTTTTTTAATATTGCCAGTGCGTGTTTAGCGTTGGCCGCCCCCTGCTAGATGGATCGACGTCTTTGAAAGGGTAGTTTGGTCAGACTTAATGCAGAGAGTGGACGACACGATCTTGTGACGCAGCTTGTGGGAGGCCCTTGTACAGCAGTAGAGTACGATAGACATAACACATACACCCCGCTTATAATCCACGAGGAGTTAGGCAGAGGTGTACTTAAGAGTAAATCCAGATTTTGCCAGTTACGTTTAAGTCTCGTGTATTAGGGGGCGACATTCTTTTCATCAACTGGGCACAAATCCACACTCCAAGAAATTATTGAAAATCTCAATATCTCCTTCCCCGATCTGGAAACCAAACCCAGGATCCCATGCTCAGCAGTTACGCTTGCGACTACTAAAAATTAAATTGAAATTGATTAGTTATAAGTTGATTTGATTGAGCATGAGCTGGTACCGTGGTAATGTGATTTTTCAGTTCCTGCAATGTTTATAAATGAAAATCGCTCACCAATACTTGCTCACGTTAGAGCCCCACACTACACAATCGATTAACTATCGGTCCCGATGTTGGATAGTGCAATTGGACGTTATATTATTGAGCCGGCAGCTCAGATAAAATGGGCCCGATGACAGGTAAGTAACTAATTGATTTAGGCTATTGTTCGGTAAATCTATCGAGAAAACGATCGTACGGTACGGTAGTTCACTGTTCTCTATTGAATTGGAACAATGAATTCCGAGTCTGTATGTTACTGAAGTAGTGGAATAAAAATAACCAGGAACAGTTATGATGTAGCAATAATTTGTAAGATATTTAAATGCTTGAATTTAAGATTTTTCTTAAATGTAAGACACATTTAAGAAAAATCTTAAATTCAAGCATTTAGGTCCAGACAATGCAACAACTATAAAAACTATGTAAACGGATATATGTCGCGAAATTTACCTTTAATTTAAGTGCGACCTTTCGCTCGCGATAAATACCCGTTTCCATAACTTTTAAAATGTGTTCTGATCGTGAAAGTTTAAAAAAGACAAATGCAACAACTGCCTTAACTGCAGGGTCTGTAATCAATAAAATTTTGGATGAGTCTTCCTTTGATGACGAAAGTCAAAATGACACCCCTTATAGGAGTTAAACAGATGATGGTGGATGTGTGTATTAAGTTTGTCATTTGTTAAAACACGGCGACGGCTTTTGCGACAGAATGAATAAGTGCCCTGGGGATTAAATTATTGGATTACACATAATGCTTTGACAGTAGGTAATAGTAACGCTAACAATAAAACTACAAGGGGTGTCACGCGTGGTATCGGTAATAATGATATGCGTGATTGGTATCGGTACCAACGCACTTGTTAGTACCGTATGGGGTCGTAGAGGCCCCTTCTAAAGGGTGGCAAAACTTTTATTTAATTGAAATATTAAAATATTATGTTACTACTTACTGTGGAAATAACACAAGTTTATTCTCAAAAATGATCAGTCAGATAAATCGGTACCTACTCAAATTCAATTCTTTCATTTTACAAAGTATTTTACTTCGTTGACGCAGCGACCCAAAAAATGCTTCGAATCCGAGTTGGGGATAAAAGCAACGACTCTTTTGAAAACCGTTAATCATTACAGAAAATTTAAATAAATACCCGGATTAATTACAATTGCATTTTTATCGTCAAAAGACAATATCGAATCAACATACATGAAAAATTCATAAGCGATCCATTCAGAATCGATACATGTTATTAAAGAACGCGAATGCATCGATTCATAACGGCCTTAAAATAAATCAGAGCATTGAGGGCGTAAAAAATTCACTCGGTCTTTTAATATTTACCGATTGTTTTCAACTCCAAGTGAAATACTACTATCCCATCGAACATTGCCAGTTTAAAATGAACCCGCAAACTCCATCACCATTCTTTACCATGGTAGAACTTTTTAAGCATGATGAAGGACTGTGTGGGTCTTCGTTAAGTGGTTGTTTACCATATTAGTAGCTGTTAACATTCCTTAGCGATGCTTCATTAGAAACCGCTCCAAGCTTTTTAAGTGTAATGAATATACGGTTAAGCGAGCAGTGATAAATTGCCAATCAATTTCAGACTTTATAGTCCCAAGGTAAAGTTTAAATTGAATACTTTAATTTAAAATTGGACATTGGTTAAATTGTACGCATTGAATCAAGGATATTAATTGTTAATTGTTTTACTTTTGGAGCTAAAATAAAAGAAGCCGTTAAGAAAACTTTACGATTATAGTTCTTTGAAAAGGATTATTTAAAGAATTATATTCACTGCTAAAAATGTACATAAATCTCAATCGGTTATGAATTTTACCTTTTACTTTTATTAAAGTAAAAAACATAGGTACTCAAAAAATTTAAATGAGCTCTAAAATCAAGAAAGATTAAATTAAATTAATAAATGCGAAATAAGAGACTGCCTTGTTGGTGTAGTGGTCGCAAGCGCGATCGCTGTGCTGGTCCTAAGTTCTATTCCCAGGTCGGATCAATTTCTCAGTACTAGCCACGGAGTCTGGATTTGTGCTCGGTTGACGGCAATAGGCTCGGCCCTTATTACATGGTACTTAAACATAACTGGCGAAATGTGGGTGTACTAATAAATAAAACTCTACTTGTGATGTTATATACTGAAAAGGTTTTGTCCCCAAAAATTGTCTTATTTCAAAACCACTTTATTGAACTAAATTCACCTCATGCAATTCCTCTTACGCGAGGTAGACTTAAACTTGAATTAAGTATACTTTTATTAAGCTCCGTTACACCGAGTACCTCAACTTAGATATACACTTCGAACTAAGTTCTATGAACTTATAGAACTTCTACGTTTAAAGTGCAATTTAATTGAAGTACCCGCATAAGTTGTTTGAGCAACTGCGGGGTATGTTCTACTTGACCCTTTAACTTGTTGTATGAACGAGACAATAGCCGGCTAATTACACTCTTGTTTAACAATTACCCCTTTAGGAAGAGGTAAGAAACCTGTCACTATAAATGTATTTTAGATCGGTGATTGTCGGACCGTGAGATAAAGGAATATTCCGGTGATCGGTTACCCTGTGGCATGCTTAAATCTTACGAGTAATATGCTTTAAAACGTAAAGCAATTTCCATGAATATTGCTTTTGAATAAAATTAGCTCTGATTTCGAAAAAATTCTATATTTTTTTTTATTAATAACGGATTTTGGTAACATTAGATTTGTTTTATTTATTTATTTAAAACAGTTTAAGCTAGCATTACAATGTAAATTCTAATGCGACAGCTAAGAACTGAAATTACTTAAATTAATAACCTAAACTACTACAACAAAAATTACAAAAAATAAACAATATTACTAAAATAAAATAAAACGACAAAAACATTACACAATTAAATATAGTGAATTAATAAATACATTTTAAGTAATGGTAACAATTAGCTTTAAACTAACATTCGCCAAGTACAGGTTAGTCAGCGTCATTTACAAAACGTGTCTGAATTTTGTTAAAATTTTACTAATTTTTTTATAATATTTCTGTTTGCGTACAACTTTGCATACATCATGTTCCAGATCTATGTCTAAGCTAGTCTGTTCTCTTAAAAGCCACGTATCAAGTGATCACTAAGCAATGCTATCGCTGGACTTTGTTCATAATCTCTCTTTTGTCAGGGAACCAAAGTTAACGTACACTGACATTGTGTCATAACTAAGTGAGACCCTATATCTACCTCTATTGTTGCTAAACTCTATTGACATAGGTTTTAATACTTAACAGAAAATAACTGGGACGAACTAAAATGTTCCTTTAGCCTGAAAATTTAATACAAACCTAAGCATTTTTGTAGCTTTTCTCTTAACAAAAGTCCTAGTGACCTCAAACATAAAATGCTGGCTATAAAATAGCGTGCCGTAACCATTACCCAATGAAAACTCAAGAATACTGCCGAGTTGCCATCTCCAGTTGAAATACCTCTGTGTACAACATATACACACACGGCTCACGTTTCTCTTTATACTTTTAAACCGCTAAAATATTGTTTCTGGCGGGCGCGATACTGTCGACTCAGCATTGCTCGCGTCATAGAAGCTGTATGTACAAAGATTTTTGAGTAATCGGAACTGACTAATAGGGAAGGGAAAAAGTAGCTGTTGGTTGCAGTGAATGTTAACTCTATTCTTCTCGAAAAATGTATGGATATTTTTCTGGTGTGGCAGGTAGATTTTTTCTATCTTATGAATATGGTTTTGAATTTTGAGTTTTAAACACATGGTGGTTTAAACAGACTCGTCACGAAGCCGCCATCCAAGTATTCTGTACATGTACATCATACTAAGTAACTTTACGCAAAAAAATATTGCTGGAATACTTTTTTTATTATTTTGAGTGAAAAATCACGTTTTACGGTAAAACTCAATGTATCGTACTCAAAACAATGTGCTGGTGGATGAATTGAATAGTGCGAAGGTCGTGGTGTAAAAATCTTACAACAATAACTTGTATGCAAAAAAAAATCTTTTGGAAAATTCGAACTTTGACTCCCAATATCTCCGTAACTAGAAGGTTCCCAGGTATGATGTAGAACAAAAAAAATATCGCAAAGACGAGACGGGGAGAAAAAAGTGCTTCATTAAGAGTCTTTAAACAGCCTTTATTTTCATTGAAGCCAAGCAAAAATGTCACAGTTTACTCTACACTGAGTAGGTACATTTATTTTGTGAACTCTATAATTATGGAGCACAGACATGTTTACAGACTCAGTTTAATGAAAGATAACAATTTATATTTTCATCAGCGCTACTTGTGTTGAATAAGTCTTATTACAAGTGAGCTTTATTAAATTGGCTTCAAATTCTCTTGAAGTCCCGTCAGACATAAACCCAGATTTACGAGTGATTTTACTTTTATTGTTTCAATTTTATTTTCTCGACGTCTAGGTTTACAGCGCCCCGCGCCCCTGTTCCAGAGATACATACACCACACGAGTACTGTAAACTTGTAGACGGCTAGACAAAGTCTGCAGGGGTTACCAATTAAATATTGTTTGAACCCAGTAAGTACATGGGGCGAGCACTGGTTACTTATAATTAGTGTATGATAGTTTTAGGATTTTCTTTACTAAGAGTATAGAAAACCAGAGTAGGTAGAATTATTCAATGTTTTTCAGGCAGTGATTAATAAAAGTCTAAGTATTTGCACACTTCAACTCTATATAATAATATGTACAACCAGCACACAAGCTGCTCCAATCACTTCTGTTCAACATAAAATCAATCCCTATAGATTCAATAATCTATGTTAATACTTATTTTGCTAATATTGGAAAACAACTGGCCCAAAAAATTAATCCTGAATTAAATAATATTCTTAATAACTAAACGTATGCATTAGGACCACAACTTAATACTTTTGTACTATTAGATACGGACGATTCTCTAGTCTGAAGTCGATGGTATTCTGATGAATCTGAAATCTGACAGTCCTCCTGGTTAGGATAATGTATCAACATTTTTTTTTAAATACATAAGAAAGGAAGCTGTTCCCTTACGTATCAAAACGGTTACACGGCGTCAAAAACATAGTTCACACCGCTGTCAAAAGGAAAAGTGCCCAGAAGACGAGTAACATTGTCACGTTGGATGGCAATGCTGATTGTATGGCCATCATCATCATTATATCAGACGAAAGACGTCCACTGCTGGACATAGGCCTCCCCCAAGTGTCGCCACATTGGCCGGTCCCGTGCGACTCGCATCCAACGCATTCCCTCAACCATCATCAGGTCATCGGTCCACCTAGTGGGAGGTCTGCCAACGCATCATTTCCGGTTCACCATCGCCACTCCAGAACTTTTCGGCCCATCGGCCATCCGTTTTGCGAGCCTGTGCTCTGCCTACTGCCACTGCCTCACTGTTGGTTCTCTTGCGGATGTCTTCAATTTGGCCAACATAATGTTAAACAAACTGTTTTGAATTTAGAACAATTAATAGAAAGGGTGTCAATATAATTGAAACCAGCTCTCTAATAATTATTCTAAATAATACCAATCATAAATTAGTTATAGTAATTATGGCACAAATATAATAGTGTCGTAGCATAACCCATGTTGATAAATGTCTGAATATTAAACCTTAAAATAATGCACACAATGGCACTTGGAAGCCTCAGGCATGACATTAATGTGAAACAAGTCAGCGAAGTAAATTAGGTCGCAAATCATAATAATATACAGTGCAATTACTAATAGTAATAATAAACCTAGTCGTTTTCGTACCGGGTGTTGATTACCTCTGGTTGTTGAGGAAGCCCATGTTTTGCACTGATAGGTAGGTTGATAATGACCAGTATGTAATTGATTTACAGTCTTAGAGGAAGCAGTGGTACGTATATGTTACCGCAAAATTGTAAACCCGTTAGTTACATTGTAATCTATCTAGCGAGATTTTAATCTATCGAAGTGAAACCGGAAAATTGTGAAATAATGTAGGGATGAAGGGTCCCCCTGGGGCTCTGAGGGAGGCAGAGATACTTCCATCGCCTGCATTTCACAATACGGCCACCGTAGGTGCGGGCCTGTGGACGGTGAGCTATGGGTTAGCCCGCCGTCCATCTGTCTTACGACGACAAGCCGTGTCGACGGTGCGATCGTGTTCCACGCGCGCCTCAAAGAGATGTCAGCATGGGGAAGGGCAAGGGCCGAAGCCTGCCGGGGCTGCGGGACTGTTCGAAAGAGATTCCGTGACCCCGGAACATACAGGGCGACGAAGGAACATGGATTGGTTTTAGATAGTAAAAGTCTGACACTCCCTCCCGCTCTCCGCCCAGAGAGGGGGAAGTCATACGATGATTTCCTATCCGAAAAAAAAAGCAATTACTAAGTTTGAAATTCAAAGCTCATCATGATGAGCTGACCAAGATTTCTCCAACCGAAAAGACACAGGTAGTTAAGTAATCTTGAATGTCCAGTTATGAAAGCAATGGTGACTATTATTCATAACTGCTAAATAAGGGACACGAAATACTACAGTGAATTATGGTAGAGGAAATTGCAATAAGCAACATGCTCAGAAAACAGAACGGGTCGTTATTTTGCGAAAGTCTATGAACTTTCTATAGTGGTCTTTTGAAATGTCAAACTAGATATAATAAACAATTTTTTCACATTTTTATAAACCATAAGACCCATTAAGGGCAAAGTTTAGTATAATTACACAAAAAGACGGCAGACAAAACTGTAAAAGGTCAAGCTTTGACAAGACTTGAGGAAACTCTTTTAGAAAAATTACTCTGTTGTTTTACATGTTCTGAGGTTTACAATAGAATTCTTTGCTGAAATAAAATTCTTTTACCTCTAAATAAACCTTATGTAAACGAGAATAAAGGTCATGTACTGCAAAGGTAAAATAAAACACAACAATGAAAGGATAGTCAATGAATGAGAGCTTTTCGTGTCACATCCAGTGAAATAGCTAACCCCATGCATGGTCGTGTGTTCCCCTACAATGTATAATCCTACGCTGTGTATATTGGAGTAGCCAATATCAAGTTAGTGTTGCAAACCAGCGTTTGCTCCCAATCCTTGTTATTGAGGTGCCGTTTCGGCAGTTAAGATAGTTCTACACAGATTTGTATCGCACAAAATAACAGATAAAACCTTTCTTTCTCAATTGACTTATAAAAAAGAAAGCAAGCAATATTGTATGGATTGAAGTATAGTTTTAAACGTGTGTATCCTTATAAAGCAATCTTGCCCAAATATATTGAAATTAGATTACAACGTTATAAGAACAACTGTTACGTAACGGGTTTTATTTAAAAATATTGTTTTGTTTTCAAAAAAAGTAATACAATATTCATTTTTGTTTTTATTGCTTTTCCAGCGTAGTTGCAGTGAGCATTGTTTTAAACCCGAACTTAATCCCCAGGATTTTATATTGGAAAAAATGCAGAGTTATATTCTGTGTCCGAATAGGTTCATCTAAATCTGTTGTCGAAAAAATAGTGTTCCTATGAATCTTCACGCATAGAAAAATCACTCAAGTCCCAGTACCTATAAAAGTATTAAATACAACAATAAATAGATAACTATGGGCGCATTTTTAACTTGAAAATATATCGAAATGGAAATGTTGGTAAATGAGTGCGTTATTTTTCATGAAACAGGCTATGAGATTATATTTTTCTTGTTCCTCGACATTAACTGGCCTTATTTTAGCAGTGGAACTTAGACACTTTGATCACCCCTTTTTTAATTTAATGTTCTATGTTATTTTATGTTTGATTAAATCAATGCCTAAACAACGGAAAATAACAACAACCCTGCAGATTTAGTGCCTGTTTTACTTCAAATCCTTTATACAATATCCTTTATAATAATATAGCCTACCAAAGCACACATCGATAATTTTATACAGAACACTTAGTAATCAGATCAGCCCAACACTTCTGCAGTGACACGGACCAAGTTCATAATTGTATTCAAAGTCATAATTAAACTCTATACAAATAATTAGGTGACCTTTTAATGTTGTATTATTTTAAACATCAGACTGACGTTGCACAAGTCAAAATTAAAACTAAACAGAACGAAATCCTTTGACAGCCCTTTTTCCTTATATTCCCGTACCTACAAACCATACTACAGCCACCACAGCCTACCAGAGCACACATCCATAATTTTATTCAGAACACTAATTAATCACATCGGCCCAACACTACTGCAGTGACACGAACCAAGTTCATAATTGTATTCCAAGTTGGGACAGCCCTTGATTGATTACCACACCGGGCTTGTTCTGTCCCACGGTATCGGCATTAGGACAACACCTGTAAATTGTTGTGTAGTGACAATTAAATGTTTCCGATGTTGTGTTCTGTTTTGATGTGGGGTTTTGTTTTGTTTTTATTGTGCGTGACATTTTTTGACCTAATGGGGGTACTTTTGGACTGGGTTAGTGTTTACTTACTAGACAGACAGATTAGTAAGAAACTAGATAGTCACGACATAAAACCACAAAATTAAGAGATAGGAAGAAACTTACATTTAGTATTGGGTGTTCAAAGGTTGAAGAAGATAAAGAGAGGAGCGCTTACTTTGTCTCGACAATAACGTCAATTCAAATGCAGTTGTGACATTTTTGAGCTTTTTGGCGAAAAGCTCCCAAAAATGTTTGGAAATAAACCCAATGAATTTTATGAGCATCTTACTTACGTAATTTTCAAGCTCGGCCTCTGAATAAGACAGCACTGTCTTACTCAGAAACCAAATTGCAACCAAAACCGCATTTCAGCTCAAGATGTTTTGCCGACCAAGCAACAGAATCTACGCTTTGCAAAGCAGGAAATCGCGAAACATACAGCCGGTATCTTTTCGGAAGCCTTACTTTAAGTAATTGGAGGATGCATTTACATTGAATAAACTTTATATATTTCCACAGGTCAAAAACCTAGCTTAGTTTATGTCCATAAAATAAATAGAAAGCCCATTATGAATTCATTAAAACCTAGAACACATTAGTAGTTTTAATAAACACAAGCAAGTAATTCTCGCTTTATCCAGAGAATTAATAAATTTATTACCTAGGTATGTCGTTTCTCGAATTGGAAGTCGAGTCAAATCCGTACTTTCATTATTAAAGCACTTGCTGTGTGCTTGCATATTGAGGCGCTTAGACGAGCTAAATTAGCAACTCTATTTGTGGTGGTTCAAACTTCGTTTCAAATGCTGTTAGAATAAAGTTCTAATCAGCTTGCACTACAAAGTGGTTGTTACGTCAGCCACTGCGGGCCAAATAGCGCGAAATGAGTGGTTTCGATCGATTTACAAAAAAACTATTGATTGGATTAAAAAACTAAAACCGTATCATGCTGATATATTCCTTGTAGAATTATTTGCCAAAAAATCAGAATGATCGCATGTATATTAGTACGTTTTTTATTGTTTGAAAGATATTTTTAGAGATAAGTTCAAGATTTCTTTTAATCGAGCCAAATTAATTGTATTATGTTTTCAAAACAGTATCATGCTAGCATAATTAAATCCTGAAGAATATCATATATTTTTCTGGTCTTGTTTATAGCAGTGAATCATATACTTTTTGTAATTACAAAACTCGCGTTTAGCTCATGTAATCGCCTTAATGCAGAATGAAATACCCTTAACGAAATCGAAAGGCACTTATTTCTAGTTACTGATATATTGCGCGTCAAAGTTCCAACTTTATCAAAAGGAAGACTTCATTAAAAAAAAAACTACCTATTGGTCTCTCACCTACGGCGATATATATGTATACGTATGTATATGGGTGACAAGCAAAATTTAGCCACACTCTACAGGTTGCAATTTTGAACCGATTGCTTTCAAACTTAGCCAAAAAATCGAAAAGGTCGAAACTTAGGCTAAGTTCGTGAATGGGCGGTTTTTCTAAAATCAGTGTTTTGGCCATAACTTTTTTCCTGTGGAAATTTTTTTAACCGTGTTTCATTCTTATTTTTGAGTAAGAATACGGACAACTTGAAATTCAAACTTTTTTGATGCAACCCCTAAATTGGGGAGGGGGTTGAAATTTCCAAAATGTTTGCGAAAAACAATCATCATCAAAACAGTCATTATGAGCGTCGCAATAATTTTTTTTTTAAAGCAATTTGTTTATTTACAATTTATTGTTACCTTTGAAGTTTAGCGATAAAAATTATAGTTTTCGAAATAAAAAATTATAACTAAAAATTTGCTGGCGTTTCCATGCTAAACTCTTATGAGAGGATTTAAAAAGGATAAACTTTCCATTACAGGATAACGATTTTGAAATCATATTTTTTTGTAGATTGTACACATGTACAACTCTTTATACAAATTTTCAATAGTCGGACGCTCCAGCACCTTCTCCGAAATCTACCTCTTCCTGCGGCTGGCCGGAGATTTTTTTTTTGTAAGATTTTTAAATAACTCCACGACCCCGTACTATTTAATACATCTATTGGCTCAATATTTTGAGTGCGCTACATTGAGTTTTACCGTAAAACGTGATTTTTCACCCCAAAAAAAAAATTCGTTTCCCTGCGATATTTTTTGTTCATTTGATGTACAGAATTATTGATGGCTTCGTTGAAGGGTTCGTTTGCACCCTGTATAGTTGATGTAGATTTTCTTGAGTATTCTACTCGATACGAAACGAAAAACTCGAAAACGAAATTTTTGTGTTCATTTGATGTACAGAATTTTTGATGGCTTCGTTGAAGGGTTCGTTTGCACCCTGTATAGTTGATGTACATTTTCTGGAGTATTCTACTTCAAATTGATTAGCTTTTTTCGGAAATATTAGTACCTACAATTTTACAGTTTCTATACTACTTTGGGTTATATGACTCGCTACAAAACAACGTGCATTCATTGAATATCTACTTGTAATTAAATTGTATTTTTGTATCTATACTAATATTTTAAAGCTAAAGAGTTTGTTTGGTTGAACGCGCCTATCTCAGGAACTAGAAACAGGCAAGGGTAGAATTGCAAAAAAAAAAAATTGGTTGTCTGTAAAGTCGGTTTACGGACGATAGATTTACGTGATAACGTCATAATCATTATTTTATGTAATAAAACACGTGGAACGGTGGAACGTTACTATGGAACGTTACTATGGAACGTTACTATTTTTCATGAGTGTTGCTGGTATTATCAATTTATAAGACGTTATCACGTCAAAATGACGTGTAAAAGTGTTTGAGAAAACCTACTTGCTGAATAAATATCATTTATCATTTATCATTTATCATTTATCATTTATCATTTATCATTTATCATTTATCATTTATCATTTATCATTTATCATTTATCATTTATCATTTATCATTTATCATTTATCATTTATCATTTATCATTTATCATTTATCATTTATCATTTATCATTTATCATTTATCATTTATTTATTTATTTATTTATTTAACACTTCAAGCACATAGTACAGAGGCGGACTTAATGCCATAGGCATTCTCTACCAGTCAACCTTTGGGTGATGCAGAGACAAGCAGTGGTAGGTGTACATCTGAAAATAATTCGAATAATACTTAGGTAACTACAAAGATATATAAAATACTATAAATATCTATATATATATATATACTATAAATAAATATCAAACTATATATTACTGTAAAAAGAGAATTAACACGGATATACTAAAATAAAAAGACAAACAATGGAGAAAACACTACTGTTGTGATGAACCTGCCAGTTTCTTGCGAATGTACTCTCGAACTTTAATCTTGAAAGATAAACGATTGGTTGCCATCCTGATTTTCTGGGGAAGCGCATTCCAAAGAGAAATACACTGGACAAAAAATGATCGGTGAATGAAGTCAGTGCGGTGATTGGGGCATTGGAGAACACGGTTATACGATGATCGCAGACTCCTACTATGGTTGGCACAAATGTACTGAAAGTGGGGAGCAAGGTAACTAGGGGAAGTGGGAGAAATAAGGAAAGAAAACAAGGTAGTGAGCGCCCTTTGCTCCCTGCGCTGACGTATGGGCAACCACTTAAGAAGAGACCGGTGCTCGGAGACATGATCATATTTACGCAGATTAAAAACGAATCGAATGCAGTTATTTAGAAGACGGTCAAGTTTGTCGAGGAGATCTGCATTCAGGTCAAAGTAGCACACATCACCATAATCGATGATAGGAAAAATCAAGGACTGTACAAGCATTGTTTTCGTATTTGTAGGTAAAAAGTTTCTCAAACGGTACAGAGCCCGCAACGACCCAGTAACCTTCTGGCTGACACGGGCGACGTGGGTCTGCCATTTCATAGAGCTATCGATATACAAGCCAAGATCCTTCACATCGGCGCTAAAAGGGATGACCGTACCGTCGAAAATAACTGGTGGCAAGATTGTTCCATCCAACTTGTAATGGCTACGTGAACTCCCGATGATTATTGCCTGACATTTGTTTGGATTTACTGCCACACCAAATTTACCGGACCAGGTTTTTATAGCCATCAGGTCCCTATTGAGATTTTCGACTAGATCTCGTATTTCGTCAACCCTCCCCTGACAGTACAACTGCAAGTCATCCGCATACAGATGATACGCACAATGAAGCTCAGAAGTAAGGAGATTAATAAAGATAGAAAACAGAAGAGGAGAAAGAATACCGCCTTGAGGAACACCAGTTTCTAAATCACACCAACATGACGAGGAATCCCCAACGTGAACTGACTGCTGGCGTTCCTGAAGGTAAGAGGAGAACCATTCCAGTGCTCCGGGAGAGACCATAACATGGGATAAAATAGCTAAAAGGATATCGTGACTGACGGTATTAAAGGCATTCGAGAAATCAACCAGCACCAGTGCCGTCACCTTGGTGTCCTCCAGCCCAGCCCTAATATCGCCAGTCACTTTAAGAAGTGCGGAAACAGTGCTGTGACCAGGCCTGAACCCAGACTGTAGTGGGCTGATAAGTGAGTTGCGATGAACAAAATTGGAAAATTGTTTGTGAACACAGGCCTCAAGCACTTTTGATAGGAAGGGAAGGATCGAAATGGGACGGAATTGGGCAGGAAGGGTGGGATTTGGGACCTTGGGTAGCGGACAAACATAGGCTTTGCGCCACAAGGAAGGAAAAACTCCGGTAAAAAGGGAATAATTTACAATGTGGGTAATAGCAGGAAGAAGCTCATCCAGAAGAGTTGTGATCATACCACGAGTGATATTATCACAACCCACTGCTTTCGACTTGATGGACAGAATGGTTCTTTTGATCTCTCCCGGCTCAGCTGGAACAAAGCAAAAGTGGTTAATATTAGGACGCGTTAGACCAGAAATTAAAGATAAAGTTTGTTGCTTGGTTAAGGGATCCATAGATGAAGCAGAAGAAAAATGCCGGTTAAGCTCGTCCAAGTTTATAGAGTTTGGAAGGTCTAAATTTCGCGGTTTGCCGATACCCAGAGTTCCAAGAAATTTCCAGATATCGGCAGAAGAGGAAGAAGTAATATTATCTAGAATGTGGCGGCGTTTACCGATGCGTATCATCTGATTGCATCTATTCCTTGCAACCTTATATAATGACCAGTTCTCGTCAGTACGGTCCCTCTTAAATCTACGGAATGCTCGGTCCCTACGGCGCATCGCCATCCGTATCCCTCTTGTCATCCATGGAGCAGGAGGACGTTTAAGTTTAACCTTTTTGATAGGAGCATGGACATTGTAGAGGTTGACCACAACATCATTAAATATGGCAACCTTGTCGTCGACCGAAGAGGCTTCCAACATAGGCTCCCAATCAATCAAGGATGCATCTTTCTTCAGCTCTTCAACATTCATCCGTGCAAAACAACGCCTGTACAGAACCTTGGGTTTGGGTTTGGGAGGTTTCAGGATATATGAGAGGAAAATCATGTCGTGATGAGAAAAGCCAGGAGCGTCATGTTGACCATGGGAGGATACAAAGGAAGGATTCGAGGTGAGGATCAGATCGAGCCAGGTGTCATCACCAGCAGTGTTATGGTGGGTAGGTTGGAGCGGCAACACGTGCAGACTGGCTGACTCGATAAGATGGAGGAGTTTGCGGGATCGAGGGGCGGTACGGGCAAGTAGATTAGTATTAAAGTCACCCATGATGATGTGATGTGCATACTCTGAACCCAAAGATTCAAGTACTGATTCGAATTCAGTGAAGTAATCGATAGTGGGGGGACAGTAAACGACACCAATGACAGTTTTGGCTCCTTTGACACAAACTTCAAGGAAAATGAATTCTGCAGAAGCAGAGTATTGTGATGAAGAAGCAGCAAGAATTTTGTATGGGAAGTCACTACGGAGGTATATGGCAACACCACCCCCTCCCTTACCGATCCTATCATTACGTATAAGAGTGAAACCAGTAAGAGGGTACGTAGTAGACGGGAGATGTGGTTTGAGCCAAGTTTCGGAAATCAGGATGGCGTGAACATTACTATTATTGAAGGCGTCATAAAGCTCACTATAGTGGCTAGGAACGCTTTGAGCATTAACATGACACACGTTTACCAACCGATTAGACGTATCATTAAATGTTTGTTGCAAGAAATCAGCAAGAGTGTCATTGAATGAACAAAAGCTTCCATCGCTTGAAGAAGCAGCAGATTCATCCGCGGATAAGAAAGTTTCACTGTCAGACATAAATATATACTTAATAAATGTAAATAAATATATAATACAAATATTTAGAAAACAAAAACAATTAAGCTATAACTAAAAACTAACTATCACTAACAGGTGCACAATTCTGCACCACCCGCCAGCTCACACCAACACAAGAAGTATTAAAACAAGCATAGAAAAAGGCACATATACACATCAAAATACAAAGCAAAAAAAGAAAGCCGCAGTTCCCAGACATAAAGGGCAAGAATAAAACATAAAAGTGAAATAAAGAAGGAGGAGACACCCAACTGCAATATAATCTGTGTGTAAACGCACCCCAGACACAACAAAACGCGGACTTAAAACGTCACTGTCAGTTTAGTATTTCTAAAGGTCAATCTGACTTTCGACAAGCAAATAGTATTGATCAACGACTCAAATCTCAATTATTACAAAAAATAAACACAGTTGGGGGTATCCAAATACCAATTAAAATAAAGATGCAAAAGTAAACAGTTGTGAAACATAAGGAAGATAACTACATTATAAGACTGGAAAAATAGATACTGGTAAGTAAAGAATATGAATGATATTTAGAACTACCACTTGAGAAACACCAACAAAACATCAAACACTCTAACCTATTTTCGCGTTATGTTTTGCAGATTTCCGGCAGCGTCGCCACCTCCTCTACCACGCGCAGAAGGAGCCGCGTCCAGTGCCTTGGGGTACTGGGCTACCAAGGGCTTCAGTTCATCGAAGGAAGTTATCTTGTGCTTGCCTCCGTCAGGAGCCTTAATAAATATTACACCATCTTGAGTCCAGCACGATCGCATGCTGAAGTGCTCCCGTGCCTTGCTGAAGACAGATTGTCTGGTCCTGGTCAAGAACTCCTTCACAGCCATTTTGGAACCCTTCAAGCCAGTTTTAGCCTTCCAGACCGATGACCTCAGCTCTACGCTCGCAAACCGGACAAGGATAGGCCTGTGACGATCCTTGCTGAGGGCCCCCAGTCTGTGACAGGCTTTAATTGAAGATGCTGAGATGTTTTTCAGTGCAAGCTTTGTATGTAAGACATCCAGGATGACAGCTGTGCAGTCTTCGTTGTCCGCTTCAGTGAGCCCTTGGAAAACCAAGGCTTTCCGCCGGTGCCTGGTCTCTAAGCCATCTAATTGCTTGGCACACTCATTAATTTGGCTTCGCAGCAGCCCAAACATTGAGAACACAAGCTCACGGAAAGCGCGAAACTCCTCTGCAATCTTTGCCACCGTATCCTTGGCAGGCCCGGCGCACTGTATTTGAGCCTCAAGCTCACCCATTTTCTTCAGAAAGTTCTCTTCCAAGGTTTTTTGTGCAGCCAGGACTTCGGCAAATTGAGACATAATGAGTGTTGTGAAGTGCCTATAAATCTTGTGCTATGGTGTAGTGTAACAGCTGGCAGGTGGTTTATATTACTTGTCTAAGTCACATAAATGTGCCACAAACGTGAGTACTAGTTATTTAAGAGTTACAAACTAAGTACTGATGTAAACTTAATCAGATTTGTAATTTGTTATAATTAAAATAAAATTCCGGATTTAAAAAGATATCTATACTTTTTTCACACCTACCCCCGAAAAAAAAACATTTATCATTTATCAGATTTATCATTTATCATTTATCATTTATCATTTATCATTTATCATTTATCATTTATCATTTATCATTTATCATTTATCATTTATCATTTATCATTTATCATTTATCATTTATCATTTATCATTTATCATTTATCATTTATCATTTATCATTTATCATTTATCATTTATCATTTATCATTTATCATTTATCATTTATCATTTATCATTTATCATTTATCATTTATCATTTATCATTTATCATTTATCATTTATCATTTATCATTTATCATTTTTTTTTAAACTCCGCAAAAAACGTCATAATCATTATTTTATGTAATACTAGCTTCTGCCAGCGGCTTCGCCCGCGTGAAGTTTGAAATTATCCCACGGGATCTTATTACCGGGATAAAAAGTATCCTATTTGTTAATCCAGGTAATAAACTATCTGTGTGCTAAATTTGATCCAAATCCGTTCAGTAGTTTTTGCGTGAAAGAGTAACAAACATCCATACATCCATACTTACAAACTTTCGCATTTATAATATTAGTAGGAAAACACGTGGAACGGTGGAACGTTACTATGGAACATGGAACGTTACTATTTTTCATGAGTGTTGCTGGTATTATCAATTTATAAGACGTTATCACGTCAAAAATGTGTTCGATAGTCCACGTATCGAGGAAGGTTATAGGCTATAGGAGCGGAGCATAAATGAAAAAGGTTGCTAAAACGGGGAAAATGTATTCCTTTTGTGAGCTTTTTCTCTCATAGGTGACGCACGCAGACGAAGTTACGTGGGTCAGCTAGTCTCTTTTTATATCTGTCAACGTAAAATTGACAAATACGTTATATTGTAATATCTCTAGCGATATTGTAAAGTCTCGAATTATTGTCAAATGAACATACTGCTTACAACAAAACGCATTATTTTTCGTGAAATGCATGCGATGGTAGTCAACTTACGCGGTGTGGAGGGAAGGAGGGGTCCCCCTTGCCCAGTGGCACAACTCTCATGAAAAGATAATGCACCACTCCTAAGAAATACCGATTAATATAACATAACCTTAAAACACTTTATATTCCCCCTAAAATCGTAGTCGACGGAGCCCCGCTTCGCGGGGCCCCTATTTCCGAGTGCAGGGTTTAAAGGAACCTAACTAACCTAACGGGCCCCAAGTCCCGATTATGGGGGCAGAGATACTTCCGTATGTTCAGTTGACAATAATTCGAGACATTACAATATCGCGAGAAAAAACACGTTATATTGTAATATAAAGTGTTTGACAATTTTACGGTGACATATCGATTACAACAGATTCTGCTTTTTGAGATACCTCTCCTATGACTGTGTTAATCTAAAATTGAAAGTGTGATTGTTTATATAGGGTGACTGGCAATTAGTGATAACAAACAACTTTTACTATGGTACCAAAGCTGAAAGCACGAAAAAAAATCTGCTGGTCAGTACGCACGCTATTTGCGCACGCGCACACCGATGGATTCCACACTGTGCTGCGGCGCCGCATCGCTTCGTTGATGCTCCGTACGCGTGGGAACCCTAACTCAATTCTGAATGTGCTCAGCCACAAGCTGGACAGCCCCCTTCTTGGGCACTGGGTTCAAGCACAAGTGCTTGTGCCCGGGGTCTCACAGGGTGGCAAATACCTAAATTAACAATTTCTTTTTTTAAATGTAATTTTTAACTTGTTCTATGCAATTTTAATATAATTTACAATTTTATTTTTTATTTTTATTACAATTTTAAATTTTTCATTACAATTTTTAATTTTTATTACAGTTTTTAATTTAAACATGTAATCTTTGTCTCATGTAATTTAAATTTATTCTTAATATTTTATGGTTTTAGCATTTCAATGTAACTTAGTCTTTATTTTTTCTTTTTAAACTTGTTTTACCATCACTCGATATGGACTAATGTCTGAAATAAAAAGATTTTATTTTTTATTTATTTTATAGTACGCCTAATGTACTAAATATCGCTGGGTAACGACTTTTTTTTAAGAGGCCTGCGGACCATTCGAATTTCATACAAACGTAGTACCAAAATAATTTGTAAATCAAACATATTCTTAAGGTAGTGTGTATTTATTTTGATTGGATTATAGAATATATTGGTTCCCAAACATATATTTTGAATGTATAAGGATTTGAACAAGAGATGAGAAAAATAAATTTTCTATAGAAATTTTAAATTCCTAATATCTTGTCCCAACGATATAAAATCGTTGTCCTTTCGAAATATTTATTTGGGAACATAGACGTTCTATAATACAATCGAAATATATACACACTACCTCAAGAATATGTTTGATTCTCATATTATTTTGGTATTACGTTTGTATGAAAAACGCATGCTCCGCAGACGAAGTCACGAGCAGAAACTACTATTTACAACAATTAACGCCCGTGACTACAAACGTAGCAAGAGAACAACTCCGTCCACTACAGCACCCAATTCAAAACTTCAAGTGTATGTACACAAAGCGAATGTAATCTAGAAATTGAGCTCGTAGCAACCTAGACTTGTTTCACCTGAGCTTAGTTTAGACATCAAGTAAAAGCACTGGGGTAGAACAAGTTACTGTACTGTGTTTAATTCTGTGATTCACGTGTTTCTCACACATTTCACTGGACTTAACTTCGGGGAACTGGTTTAATTCGGGCTTGGTTACTGTTTATTTAAGGCTATCACTTGGTGTCTGAAAGTCTGGGAAATTGTCTGAATAGGTGGTCTTGTCAGATGTCAGATGGTCGTTTGGTGGTTTGGTGGAGGGTTGATTTAAAATTTCAGCAATAGGAAAACATTTTCATCATCTGCCGGCCCTTGTCCCATATTTCTTGGGGTTTTCTGCCTCTCTCTTTTGTTAATCCCTACGCTTTCATTTACTCCCTTTTTCTTTACATCATTTCTCACACAAACCATCCATTGTTATCTTGACCTTCCTCGCCCTCTCCATCCATCGACATTGTATTGATTTATTAATTAATACTTTTTGTACATAAAATACAAAGGTAGACTTCATGCCTTGGGCATGTTCTACCAGCCTACCTGAGATGCAGATACAAATCATAGAAGGTACAGAGAATTTCCAAAATATAAAGTAAAATTAATTTATCATATTCTTCATTCATGGGAAAACAAAATGATTAAAAAAAAGAGGCGTCCATGTAATACTGACCAAATTGGTGTAAATCTGTTTCTGCCCACATATTTTGTGATTACATATCTGAACAATACCGCTCAACGAATTTATCAAAATCCAACATAGAATTTGATTGACAAATTCAGTTAAACCGCTTCTAAATATAACTCCCACTCCATTTATGATACACCCACTCATCGTAATTATTAGATAAGGCTAGTAATCTTAATGTCAAGCTGTTGTTAGACAAACCAAGACTATAATTAACAAACAACAGTAGGGCGTTATTTACCACAATCCACCATTTAAGTATGTCGAAGAAACTACACGTACTACGTTGACGACTGAAACAAATTAAATTCTCACTAAGGATCATTGCATTGCTCTGCCCTGGCGTGTTGAGGAGATACATTTTTTTGTTCGGAGAATAGGCCAACGACATAATTGTAGCATTTAATAATGAAACGTACATTGATTTCTTCCTTACAACCTCTAGATAACAGTGTTTATATTAGCTAAGCCGTGTCTAACCGGAATAAATGCGAAAAATCTGCAAAAACACTAACGAAAACCAAAATAAACAGTAAAAGTAAATGTCAAAATCATGAAGTTGTCTGGCAACCACTAAAAACTTGATTGTTTAAACCATCTATGCGATTCCAGTTTAAACCTTTAAAAACAGCATTGGAAATGCTTACAGTTTAATAGTATTTATTTTTAAATTCTGTTCTGATTCTATTTTAATTATAGCAGATACCAATGGGTAGGTACCTTGCTTTATTTAGGTGAAACATTGTCTCCTTTGGTGATGTTCCACAAACGATGGGGCACTTAATATTGTGTCGTGCGTGTCCTGTTGTTTGATCACTACAGAGGATTTACTCCCTAACGGTATATTCGGATCTATCCGCGTCTCTCACTCGCACTCATCTGCAGACGTGCGCAAGCGAAGCGTTAGGGAGTAGGGCCTCCGGAACTGATAGATATTTTCGAAAACGCCAAACTAGTAGCTCAGTTCTTGGCCGACACAATTTAGATTGCCACTAACACACTAAGAAGAAGATTGCGCATTTTTGTTAAAATGGTTTTTTTTCATATTTTTTTTTAAACCTATGTTAACCATCCACCTGAAGGTTGCAGGAATTCGGTGGATGCGAGTCGCAAGGGACCGGTCAATGTAGCGACACTTGGGGGGGGGCTATGTCCAGCAGTGGGCGTCTTGTGGCTGAGATGATGATGTAACCATTGCGATGAGAGAAAATAAAGATACTGTACTGTATTTTAGTTACACATGAATTTATAAAAAGGAATTTATACTGAAACAAAACGTTATTTGAAACAGCTACAAAGATTCCTAATTAATAGAGCAATGCTTGGTTTTAAAACAATGAAACCGTTATTTGTATTTATAAGGGTAACCACTTTTGAGCTAGTTAGTATGTATTTAAATAAATAAATAATAAATATCGCTGGACACACAGCGCCACCTAGTGCCACACTAAGCAAAGCTTGTGTCGTGGATACTAGATAGTTGATATACTACTTTTTTGTTTGTAAATACATACTTATTATACATATAAACATCCATGACTCGGAAACAAATGTCCGTGCTCATCACACAAACATTTGCTCCTACCGGGATTCGAACCCAGGACCCTAAGAACGTAAGGCAGCGTCACTACCACTACGCCAATCGGGTCGTCAAAATATATTTTATTTCTCTAGTTATATGTGTATGTATTTCATTGCAATTATTACGCTTTTCATATATTCTTAATACTACCTAATACTATGCTCCTTGGAAAGTCTTACTGTCAGACTTTGGGGCTACTGACTACCTGTAACGACTGTCTAGGCTCTAGAAATAACAGCCTGTAGGAAACTCGGTATGTAATCCATGACCAATCTAGGCAAGTGCAGCTTAACCTGAAAATCTACCCTTGCGGCTGTTATTATATAAAACCACAAGCTCCTCTCAAATGATCATCTTATCTTTTTTGCCGAAGGGGTGAAATATCTATCCCCTAGCGGGATACCTTATGTTCTCAAGGAAATAGGAGATTAGCGTATTTTAACGGGCACATATTCAGAATTTAGACTGAATTTTTTCTCATTTCAGTTGGAGCCAAAACTATAAGTAGTTTTAAAAAATAAATATCATTTAAAGTATACGTATCCCTCAGACGCTTCTACAAAATGTAATTTCAAATAAATTCCAGGAAATGAACGAATGCAAACAAATAGTACCTTTCAAAACAACTAATACGGGAATTGTTTGCGTTCTCACTGCGAACACGTTTTAATAATGTCTCATTCAACAGATGATACCCACTAGAATAAATGAACTATCTAGCGAACTGTCGCTCTGTTTGTAAAACGTTAAGCAGCTTTTCGTTGAGTAATTGTGTACTTGTTCAGAACTGTTCAGGGTAGATTAAAATAGTTTCGTAGTTCGGATGTTTTGTTATTTTTGGGATCATGTTGTCAGCTACGAGTATGTGATGTCAGTGTTGTGGGTTTAGGTCACAAATTGATGCACTTATTTTCTGTTTTATTTCAAAATTAATACTATTCAACAAATATTGAATTATCGAAAAACATTAATTCCTCAGATAAGAACCGAAAAAGAGCTTTCTGTTTTTTTTTATTTCATTGTGTTTCGATTGTAACAAATTAATATTTGAGGCTCCATTTTCTTGTTTCATTCGTAAGGTTCAAAACAACTGAGAGTCCAGCCTTGTTGCCCGAACCCCGCCAGAGCGGAGGCAAGAGGAAAAGGCCAAGCGCAGAGGAGAGGAGATGCGTAAAAGCTAGGATGTATCCACCAAAGCAGTGCGGAGATGTGCAAATCTAAGAAGAGTGAGACCCCCCAAGTAACACAGTCTAGGAGGTTTAAAACAAATCTGTCTACTGACAGTCTATTCATGGTTAATCTTTAGATAGGGGCTTTCTAAAGATGGTTTCAATAAAGAAAATGTATTCTTATAGAGTTTTTTTTCTCAAGCTCGATTATTTTTGGAGCACTTGTTCTATAGCACACCTATTTCAAGTATGTCTATAGGTATATTGAATGTTTTAGGATAAAATGCTCTACAAATAGTTAATAAAGTCTAAAGGTACCTAACTTGAATTAATTTTATAGAAAAGATGGTATATTTTAAGATAAAACATTCTATTATTTCTATTATTTAGCTATTGGTACTCTTATCTTTGTATATAAAGACACTTAAGTCTTGATAAAATACTTTAATAGATATTTTTTAGTTTGTCTAAAAAAGTGATAGTGAAAACGTGTATTTAGTGGTTTTATTCCTAAAAATGGCTTAGTTAAGTGCATTTGTATTAAAAATTTGAATTGGATGATTTTATGCAATGGAGACAGTGTAAAAAAATTAAAAGGTCTGGTCTGGGCTTTCGTCGAAAAATCGGCAAATATATAAAAAGAAAAAAAAAAAAGAAGAAGAGATTCAAGATAATTCAGATTCCGAATCAGAATTTTCTCGTAACTTCTTCCAAAACGCAAGACGACGAAATTGGATCCACTTGCCTCAAAAGTGATCTGCGCGCCAGTGGTCAGCAACTCATGCTATAACTCACATAGCCTTGAAGTACTTATTTCAAATAATAAATAATTTTCAACCTGATACTCTACCAAAGGATCCGAGAACATTGCTCCAAACTCCAAGAACGATTGAAATGAAAAAAAACCGATAATGGCGAATACTGGCATCACGGGCCGAAGATTAATCTCACAAGATATTTTCAAAATTTGACAGAGAACAAAATAGTGACAATCGATGTTAACATTGATGGACTACCTACGTATAAAAGCTCGAAAGTTGAATTCTGGCCCATTCTAATCTATACATACCTGCTATTTTACACATTGTCTACAGATAAAAAAGAAATATCTTTTACTTACCCTCTTGAATTGATTAATTAAATTGCTCTGCTATTGCATAAAATGGTCTGCCGTTCACTACACATCAAATTACCTATTCACTGATGAACGTCTAGAAATACTGTGAGAAGATAAAAAGGAATACATAGATGACAGTTACTAGGTAATCTTAAACTATTCATAAATCTGTTTATTCTTTTACTATAGATAGTTTAGTATGTAGCAAGTGAAATTATTCTTGTCATAGAGCTAGAGCCATACTACAGAAAATTCTCTAGAGTGTTTGTTCTATTAAATTCGTTTTTCTAGTAAGTTATCTTAACGCCATTTTTATGACCTACTTTTGCTTCAAATGATTTTCGATACATATTCTAATGCTTATTTTTATGTTTTTATTATTAAATTATCTCTAATTAAACATTTAATATGTTTTAAATAACTATATTTCTAATAACATGAATATTTTAAGCATTAAAAAGCAATTTAAAAAAAATACTCATTAAAAATAATATTCATATGTGGTAAAAAAAAATATTAAATCTTGCATTTACAGCGGGCGCTCTTATTTTAAGAGAGTTTTACATAATATTCGACGATAGAATGTCAATCGCATATAGATTTGCTTGTTTACCCATTATCAACAAGCTAAAACACAAGTAAAATAAGAAATTTGTTACGCCATGATGCAATTCAATTATAAGTTTAAATAACTCTTGTAAGTTCTGCGCCATTATGTGTCGTTGTCTATTACAAATCAAATGTAACTTAAAGTTTATAGTCTTGAGTTAATTTTGGTTAAAAACTTGACGAGTAAAGACTTCTTCAAAGGTCTCAACTTTATCTATAAACTATCTACTAGTAAAAATTGTGGTCTATAAACAGTTTAGTGAGGCACTAGAAAAATCTCTACAGACAATTTGAGAATTTACAACTCTTATCTCTATCTATTCATGTTTTCTTAACTCATTCTTATGAGAACGGATAAGGTTGTGCCCACTTTTACTAAACTGTGTCTATAAGCGTTCTTGATTACTACTAGGGAGATATTTTACTCTTATGGTAGACAATTAAATTAAATTCTATTAGATATCTAATAGTCCGTTTATAGATGCGATTGTGTTATTTGGCGCCAGTTTGGTTATACTCGTCTTGTTGTGAGTCTAAACCGTATGGTCTTTGTCGACGAGAACTCACATAAAAAAAATGTGCGGTCGGGGGTCCTTACGCATTCGGAGTTAAAGAAAAACGACAAAGACACCCATGAAGACCAAACCGAAAATTCTCGTCGGCGGCATCAGTTACACCATAAACCTACGCACTGCACCTAAGATTAAAAAAATAAACGTCCACCAAAAAGTCCCGTGCGTCACATCAACAAATCTGGCAATAGAATCTGAGCAGAGCTATATGGGCCGACTCCACTTCATGATCACTAGAAAAAGCAAGTTGTCACTCAAGTGCAAGTTGCGTCTTTACACCGCAGTCATCCGTCCTATCATGACTTACGCTTGCATAGTATTCGCTCATGCCCACCCGCGTCACATCCACACGATGCAGACCTTGCAGAACCGATTCCTCCGTAAAATCACCGGTCCTAGCCCCCCCTTACGTCCGTAACGATAGTCTTCACGTAGACCTTAGAATCCCTACCGTTAAGCAGTTCATGAAACGCCTTTCCAAGCGTTACTTCGACACTGCTAATCAAGCATAGGAACCCCCTAATCGCATCGGCCGCCCTGTACGACCCATCGCGTATTAGCTCCGTCCAACGTCCGCTTCACACCCTAGTCATCCCCGACGATCCGATCACTATCTTGCAAGAGAGTAGGAAAGATACCAGTACAGTTCGTAGAATGTACAAATACAGACCGAAGACATTCCGACCTAGCCGCAGAGGTCCGGCGCGTAATCCCCGTTCAATTCCTCCCCGACCCTTGCTCGAGCCAGCCCGCGATGCTGAGCCTGTAGTAATAAAACAATCCCTAAATAATGACAACCAGATCCAGCCTGTCCCTTTGCTGCCCCCAGCGACGCCCTAAGCCGAGGTCCGTACCCCACAGGGGGTGCCCTTAGAGCGCTGTCGCTTAGTTTATAGTCATTTTTGCCCTGGCTGAAGGCCTTAAATTCAAGGCATCCACAGGACTTGCCCGGTTAAGCAGAAGCCAGTCTTCTCAGACTAAACTGCGAGATGCCCTACATAAAAAAAAAAATGAGGAGAGTTAGTGTTGCTTAGACAACAAAATAATCAATTGCGGTCCTCATCTCAAGCTTTATTAATCTGCTTATATAGTAACCAAAGAGTTTTTATTACCTCGCTTTAACATTAACACTTCCTTCCAAACAACAGTTACACGATAAACCCTAGCGGACCTCAAATTAAAATAAACGTCCACGAAAAACTCCCGCATGCATCACACCAGTAAATCTGGCAACAAAATCTGAGCAAAGCTAGTGTTGACTAAACACCAAAATAATCTATTGCGTTCCTTATCTCGTTGATAAGCTTTAAGGCTCCCCACACACAGGAGTCTTTTTGCGTTTCTGCGTTCTGTCTGCGTCCTGCGATATTGCGATAGTGCGTCCCTATTATCGCGGAAGTGGGTAACTTCAAAGACGTCCCAATACATAAATGTACTAAAAACCAATATTACAATATCGCGGGACGCAGAAACGCGGAAACGCAACTACTCGCCTGTGTGGGAGCCTTTATTCTCTGTTTAAATAGTCACAATAGAGTTTTTCCCGCCTCACTTTATCTCCAGCACTTGCATCCAAAGCGCTGCGCAAATACAACAAACCCACGCACGACAACTCGGATTAATAAGTAATCGTGCTACACAAACTCTCGTGCATCACATCAGTACATCTGGCAACAAATTTGAACAAAGCTAGTTTAGCTAATCAGATATTCTTCATAAAACCGCCACGCTAACAACAACGGACAGGACGCCAAATCAAGACAAAAAGATAATCAATTAAACAACTCCGTTGTTTATTCTCTGTTTAAAACAAACTACAGACTGACAAATGACAGTCCAGCAATGAATCTGTGAGTACCGTAGGTTCTTTTAGTTCCATATAATAACCAAAGAGTTTATCTTCAACACTTGCATCCAAAAACGCTGTACAACTACAAAAATCCCACGCACGATAACTCATATTAAAAAAATTAACGTCTAAGTACCAAAAACTCCCGTGGATCACCAGTAAATCTGGCAACAAATCTGAGCACGGCTAATGTTGCTAATCGCATATTCTTCACAAAACCGCCGAGCTAACGACCACGGACAGGACGGCTATCGAGACAAACTTTTTTACTGTACACGTTATCACTAGGGTGACCATGATTATGTAAATTTCTCTAATATGCCGTTTTTATTCATGGTTACATTTATTACCACAAAAGGGCACTCTAGCCAAAATAGGGTATGGTGTAATAGAAATAATGGTTTTAATGATACTTAACTGGCTACTTTACCTTTTAGGATATTTCTCAGAGGTAACACAATTATGCTGCATGGTTAGCGCAGCAGTATAGCTTCTATCCTATAAAAAGTTTTAATGCGATGAAAGCTATAAAACAACTTATATCTATCGTCGAGCTCATGTAATTTATTTTTTTACGTTTTTCGAAATTTACCGGTCAGTGTTAGACCGCTTTTTAGTAAATTTTAATCAAAGTACACCACTGATTGCAAAAAACGTTAGAAAATTTGAACTATGCAGTACGCAGGCTACCCTGGCGCTGCCTCCTTTAAATAATACCTACTTATGAAAATTTTTAAATATGTCTTAGCCAAGCTGTAACCACTCCCATTTTGGGATAGGAATAATTGAAAGGCATCATAGCATCGGTACCTCTTGGGGTAAACCATTACCGCCACGGATATCCTACGTTTGGGATTACTTAATTACGTTTTCGGAAGCCCGAGAGAATAATAGGTAGATATCGACCGAATATTTCGAAGAACCAAAATTACTTAAGTGATTCTCAAAGGTAATTTAATATTTAAGATGTTAAGAACCTATAAATTTCAGATATCAGCTTTAAAACTCATTGAACTTTAAAATTCTAAGAAATGGAACGTTGTACTCCGTTGCGGCCAAATTTCACCACCGAATCTAGAAACGTGATCAGCACTAACTGGGTTTACTCAGTTCAAAAACTGACAGTTTTAATGTTCCAATTAAGTAATTATAAAAGATGATCGAGTTTATACATATATACATAAGTGTAATATGTCTTACGTGTGTATATGTATGTATATATTTATTGTATATATGTAAATGGTACACCACAGGCTACCTGCAGTATTGTCTCTCCTTCCCCTTTAAATCCATCCAAAGGTTGTCTTTAAAAGATCGCTTTTAGCGATAAGACCGCCCATTGTGTCACCCCTTGTAAAGTATTTAAAATTATTGAATTTAATTATTTTTATGGTGTACATAATAAAGAGTATTCTATTCTATTGTCGCTGCTAAAACTCGCTTATGTTAATAAATAATTTGAAAGCTTCAGCCGCAAGAAAGTATAATTTTTTTTTTTTTTTTGCCCGTTTTATGTATTATAGCCCTGTTCGATAAATGGGCTATCAAACACTAAAATAGTTTTTCAAATCGAAACAGTAAGCGCTTTATAACATTCGTATAGACTTTGAAAATCTCGTTTTATTAAACAGGCTTGGAACTGGTAACCCTAGTTTTAAGGCATTCTACACACGTGCGACCGCGGCGTCCGCGGCCCCACTTTGACCACTTAATTCAATGAGGCTGGATTCAGCAGCCCAGCGTCGGTTTACAAACACGAGTGAACTCGTACGCTTTGTTACTGCTTGTGTTAATACGTTCTTTTGTTGAGTTTCAGTAGGCTAATTAGGTAATACATAGTTTGGAAGCCTTTGCTTTTGGAATCACGTAACAAAGGAGCATTGGTTTTTGGTTAAATGCACTGTTAAAAGCAGGATGTTGTGTGAAAGAATGAAGAGGATTTATTTTTTATTACAAATCTGTCATTTATTTTTCTCAAATATTACCATTATTTAAGCAGAATTATTCTAGTTTTATTCTTTACTACCTGTCCCACGCAACTTCGTCTGCGTCACATGAGAGAGAAAAAGCTCTCGAAAGGAATACATTTTGATTAACATTTTTCATTTATGCTCATATTGATCGTAGCGTTATGTTATAACCTTCCTCGATAAATGGAATGTACAACACAAAAAAAAAAATTAATTTCCAACCAGTCGTGCCTGAGATTAGCGCGTCCAAACAAACAAACTCTTCAGCTTTGTATTATTAGAATAGACTAATATACTGTTACTGCTACCCTGAATCATCCCACTGCTGGGCAAACGCCTCTCCCCATGATTTTTATTTATTTATTATGTATATTTATTATTTTTGTTTATTTGTTTAAGAATTATATAAGATTCATGAAAACTCCAAGAGACATGTAGAAAGTCTGTATGCAGCCTTAGTGATACTTGTAAAACCTATAATGTGTCTATTTTCAACTTGATTGAAATAAATTGAGATATTAACTACTAATCCAGTATGAAGCTTCTATATTTTATTAAGATTGTTTTCCTAATGATTTTAATCTACTTAAGTAATTACTTTTTGTTAATCATGCATTTTTCGGAAGGTATAATTGAATAAATAATTTTAATCTTGTAATCTAAACCTATTATCTTGATCAAAGCGAATTAAATATAAAGCTTTATAGCTAAATTGATTTATATTTAAGTTGTAAAACTTGATTAAGACGTTAAAATGACATTGTCCAAAACATAATCTAATCACTTAGCTCTCAAAATTGAATATGAATCACTTCTTCTATAAATTTAATTTTATGTTAGGCACTTTAAAGTTTACGACATGATAAAACTTGTAGTTGACTTATCTCATTAAAATCAGTCCGAAATCTAAGAGATCAAAATCTCTTCGAGATTAACTTTTCCAGTAACAAAGATAATATGTAAAATGGGCTGGTAATTTGGTCAAATCAAAACTTTAACAGCTCCATAACCAGTAAATACTTAATTGGTAAGCATTACTTTTTGAAAAGTACGAACAGAACCAACGAACGAGTAAGTACCAACATGTAAACCAGGAGTGGCACTTTGTACTTACAATCAAAACTCATTTTTTAACCAGTGCGTAATAACGCTATGAGCGTCTACTAATCATTCGTCGGAACTTCTTCGGCTCTGACGATTAGCAAGATATAACAAAATTTCCTTGTCACAGAAAAATCTCCAACGTACTTTTTCCACTAATCCTGAGGAGGGGTTTATCTGGGTGTATCTCAAATATTTGTACTATAATATAAAGGCCAAAGTTTCTGAGGTTGGATGGTTAGATGTCTGTTATTTTTTACGCGTATACTAGCGAACAGATATAATATGAACACACGTCTAGTTTATAACCTGTATATAAAGGGCATTAAAAACCTCTTAATGAAACTAAAAGTCCCTTTCCTCCATCATTGCGATCATTTTATTGTTCTACACCATACCTGGGAACCTTCTGGTTACGAGGATATTGGGGGTTAAGGTTACAATTTTTTTTTTTTTTATAAAAATTAAATTATTTTAAGATTTTTAAACATCTCTACAACCTCTGTAATATTTAATCCTTCCATCAGCACAATGTTTTAAGTGCGTTACATTGAGTTCTACCACAAAACATGATTCTACACCCCAAAAAAAAGTTGTTTCCCAGCAATATTTTTTACGTAAAGCTATTTAGTTTAATGTACAGAATGCTTGGTTGACGGCTTCGTGATGAGGTTGTTACCACCCTGTATTATGTGTGATAACTGTGATAAGGTTAATAAAGGATACATTTATCTCGGTAGTAAGTTATCGTAACTCGTTCCCCCAGAAATACGCGGGCATAAGCTAGTAATATAATAATAATAATATAGTCCGTGTTTTTTTTTTTTGTATTCAGATGGGAAATCGTTAAATGAGTTCTCCAACTCTGGGCGGAGCGGGAGGGAATGTCAGACTTTTACGGACTAAAACCCATCCATGTTCCTTCCTCGCCCTCTACGTTCCGGGGCCGCGGTATCTCTTTCGAACAGTCCCGCAACCCCGCCAGGAATATAGTCTGTTTGAGCTTAGCATGCAATTTTATTAGAATCAAGGAGTGCCGCAAGGAACTATAACTACTCCATGTTTTAATTTATGATAATAATATCTAACTTAAGCACTTGTGCTTGCAAGCTTCAAAGTAAACTACGGCAGTCATTTCACTTGATGTCCTAATAAAGGTGCCTCCTAAGCTGCTTCCGCGGATACTAAGGCTAGCGAGGTTTACGTAGGTACCTACATGTCATCTTTGAACTCTCTGACATGTCGATCGCTTACGAATGTTCCTAGGCTAGAAACCTCTAAACTTATAGTTATTCTACGTAAGTACCTATATCGAAACTTTGTTGTTTTGTAATGTTTTGTTTTGGTTATACATTTTAACACTTATGTCGTTTTAGAATTCACTAGTTATGAAAAACATCGAAAACTTTAGTTCCATTAAGGTAGCGATATCGAGTCTGTAGAGCTGGCTCTGATCGACTAATAGAGTATTATATGTTTGATTTTTTTACTATGATCCCCAAATTGACATCCGTTAAAGTCCATTAAAAGATGAACAAGTCAATAAAAGATACATTTGCACCGACAATACGGATGAAACGCCGAATTTAACCTAGTCATAAATAAAAAGAGCTCGTTAAAAACTCCGTCTCGCAAATACATGCATGTAAATTTTTGCAATAAAACTTTTAGTTTTGACAATAAATTCAATTGGGCCGTCAATAAATTTTCAAAGCATAAATCCTGCCAAGGTCTCTACCTATAGTGTGACGTCGTAAAAGCACTTTTATAGCCGCTTACTCGGAACAATAAAGAAAAGTGTCAATGTGGAATATTAAACCGTAATTATATTAAAACATCCGTTAATTCTCAGTTAGTGCTTGGCGCGATTTAGCTTCTGTGTCAATAAAGGGGAACAAAATGTTTTAAGCGCCTGCAGTAGGCCGGACTCAGGGCGTTAAAAATTTTATGACCCCCTAAATTGCTGAGAGAACACTGATTTAGGAAACGCCGTGTTAACCATGTATCGTTTCCTGTTTCATTAGAATGTACCTGGGCTTACTAGGTACTTCTTTTCTATTAAACAAAACTTGGGTAGATAGAAAAGACCAACAACAGAAATAATTCCCAAAGGCGCGTATAATTTTGGTCCAGAATTTGTGTCAGTACTAAGCGGTGATGTCACAGGGTCTATTTTTATTTTCCATTAAAACCACAGTAACGCTTTGTTTTAGAAAAACTTGCTCACTGGAATTAACTCACACAATACCTTTGTTTCTTTGTGATACATACAAGCTAAAATATGGACGGCCTTTTCAAATATTTACCTCACTCGTATTTTTATGTTCTTCTTTAGTAGATGTTTTATTAAAAGACAGATGCTTTGTGAAAAGAAAGTATTCAGAATAGTGTTGGGATAAACACACATACACCCACATGAAAAATCATCTAATACATCACGTTTTAGTACTAATATGTCACTCTCAAGAATAAGAAAATCGATGCTTTGATTTTTATTTAAAAATCAAGTAACTCTCTCATAGAACATACTCTCACGTGAGTTCAGTCCAATCTTCTTTCTGTAATTTGTCATCCATCGATGATTACCCACTGACATGAATAATTTGGGGATAATGTTACCCACAGGAAGGTGTACCACAGCCTACAACATTCATGTCTGTAAATATTTAAAGCCAAAAATAAACCAAAGGAATATTTTTAGTCTGTGGCCAGGTTTACCAGACTTTTTGGTACACAGCGCCACCGAAGTGACGCTTTTGTTTTTGTGAGACGTTCCAAATGTCAGAAAGCGTGAAGAATGATCGTGGAACGTGACGAAAAGGCGGGTGTTCCAGTAATATTTCGTGTGTCTTTAAGAAATATGACAGTTCGTTTTATACTTTGATTTGAGAGGACTTGGTTTAAGTATCGAATGTCTTGGAAGCATTTCAACTCGCTCGGAGATAATCACATGAATGGGCTCTTTGGAGTGGTTGCTAATTAGGTGTGACTTTGCTCACTAGAGTAATTATCTGGGTGTTAATTAATAGTATCATGACCAATTTTGGTGTGAGCATAATTTGTTGCTCCATATAATCTGAATATCGAATGACACTTAATTTTTACGTCGGTGATTAATTAGCTTTCCAAAACCATGTTTTATACTTGTTTTTGTGTCGTAAATCTTTGTCAGTTTAAATTAATGCTGACGTTTGTGCTGAAATTAAGGCTGCAAAATTGCAGGAAACATAATTAGCGCCATACTGTGATTTTCTCTTTTATTTTGCAGTGCTTGATTAATCATTTGGCATAAATACTGTAGCTTGATATAGTTGCACTATTATCTAACTCTAACACAATACCTAATTTTGGGAAACAAGAAAAACATAATCAATACTACGATAGAAGAATGTAGATTCTGCAAAGTGCATTACTGCACGTACCACTTTGACTTTGACCCTACTGGCTTAACGTAGTACGGTATTTCTATTGAACAAGAGATCAGATCTATGTGTTGGAAGACCTCCTACTAGGTGGACCGATGACCTGGTGAAGGTCGCGGGAATTCACTGGATGCGAGTCGCACGGGACCGTTCAATGTGGCGACACTTGGGGAAGGGGATCATTGTTCTACTACACAGTTTTACGGTAGAACTATTGGGACTTTTTTCAACACTAGTCCTACGATTTCAGGTGGTACAAAATCGTAGAACTAGTGGGAACAAAAACTTCTATAGTTTTTACTGTTATATTACACAATTTTACGGTAGAACTAATGGGTTTTTTTGTTTCCACTAGTACGTGCTACTATAACGTGGTACAAAAAACGCAGAACTAGTGGGACCAACTTATCCCATATGCCTATGTCCAGCAGTGGACGTCTTTCGACTGAAATGATGATGACGATGATGAAGAGATCAGATTAGGTTACACCTGACTCGAAAGTGAGAAAATAATGTTCTAAAACGTAAATAATTTCTATTTCAGCTAAGTTACGGAAACCTTCAATAAATTTAATTTATACATCCAAATAATTAAGCCAGACATACTTGGCTAAATGTTTTTACAGAAAACAACGGTCTAATTGACTTTAAAGACTGAAAAGGTTGGTTAGTAGAAACTGCCTATGGCATTAAGTCCGCATCTGCACTCTGTGCTTGTAGTGTTAAAGAAATAATTTTGAAAATAATTGCGCCATAACGAAAACATCCCAAATTTCCAATCAAACTCCTTCCAATTACAGTTCCACTAAAATCTACGGTGAAAGTTTTATTATCATATTATTCTATGAGCAAAAGATGCACGAATTCAGCAAACCGTAGCTCCCAAATTTACCCATTTGACTGTTGTAATCCATCAGTAACAGCGTCCTTTAATGGTTCAAATTGCACTGTCATGTCTGGGTTTAAATTTAAATCGGCAGAAATAGCAACATCTGAAATTTGGTAGCGAGATTGAAAAGTGAACGATACAGCGTTTCACTGAGCTCTGAGAAACACGATCCATCTCCTTTAGCAGTCGTCGAGGCGATAAATTGTGTGGAATCTAATATAGCCGTGATTTGTGCACTGTAGTTTCGGATTCAATCTGACAGCTTGAATAAAGTTACACATGAATTAGATGTTAGTAAAGTAGCTTCCACTGAATTTATCGTAGCAATATTGTTGATAACTTAATTATCTCTGAATTTGTAGTTTGTAACTGAATTGGGTTGTCTCGATTGTTTGAGTTTGTATTTAGTTTTAAAATAATTACCTGTAACTTCATTTATACATCAGTGTCATCGCTGTTGTCATTTTCACTAGTAGGCGGGTAAGATATCTACTTTTTCAAAGAGATGACAGTCATTACTATTTCAAGTTTCTTATCCACGACATTTATAAGTTCCCGGATGGTCAGCGCTACATAGTTCAATAGATTTTAATTAAAGTTTAATTTATCGTTAATTACGACACAAGTCATAACAAGGTTTAACGCCATCTCATAACTTTGGCAAGACAGGTCAAATGACTAAATCTAAATTGCGAACAATCCTTCAATGTCGTCACATCATTTTACAGCCGTACTTAAAACTTTAGAATTATCATTAAATACAACTTTGGAAACATATTAAACCTCCGCAAATCAGGTTCGCTTTACGATCAAGGGACCCAAAGAATTTATTAAACCAAACCGTACTATTTACGATTCGCACAGCAATCTATAACTCACGAACAGGAAAATGCTATCCTTACGATTTCATTACAATAAATCTCATGGCCCGAGTTATAAAGTTTTGTGTCGATCGAAACTAAACTAAGTAGATAATGTACTCTGGTCAGGCCATTCTTTACCTTGTTAATAGTCCCACAAGTGAAATTAAACTCGAACATCATCAAGATAAGGTTGACAATCAAATCTTGAAATATTTTACCCCACAACTTTGAGTATTTGATAAGTGCAGCCTGATAAGTTGCAAGCGATAATTGACCCATTATTTAAAGGAAAATGATAAGTTTAAATCTTACTCTAGTGCCTAGGATTGTGATTGGAATTCCATTATCTTAGGAAAACAGGGACAGAATCATGATTCTATTTTACGATTCTTTGTATCTTATCGGTATAAATATTTACGATCAAGATAATTATAAACGTTTTAGGTCATCGTTAAGTAATTTGCTTATCGGGAGTTCGGTTCCTTGTTAGATTAGAGTGCAAGAAATTAATTCAATAATCATAAATTTCCACATTAGGCTCGGAATTAATGTAAATATTTACCGTTATAGAAGTGACTTTGATAAACTGTCTTGATAAGAGAGTTGTGAGAGTCGTTCAGGTAAACGTAAGTCATTCCGTCTTCCGTCGTCAATACTATTATTATTCATTATCATCATCATCATCTCAGCCGAAAGACGTCCACTGCTGGACATAGGCCTCCCCCAAGTGTCGCCACATTGACCGGTCCCTTGCGACTCGCATCCACCGGATTCCCGCAACCTTCACCAGGTCTTCGGTCCACCTAGTGGAAGGTCTTCCAACGTATCGTCTTCCGGTTTGCGGTCGCCACTAGAAAACTTTTCGACCCCATCGGCCTGCGAGCAATGTGCCCACCCTGCTCACTGCCACTTAAGATTAGCAATTCTTCGGGCTGCGACGTTGACCTTGGTTCTCTTGCGGATGTCTTCATTTCTGATTCGATCACGCAAGGAAACTCCGAGCATGGCCCTCTCCATTGCCCTTTGAGTGACTTTAAGCCTTTTGACTGTTATCATTGTTCTGCTCTTATTCCAATTTATTTTCGGATCAGCAAAGCATATCTTCTGCTTCCATAATTCTCTATTAATTATCATCTCATCAGACACCTCCTTTTTTCAAATATCACCCTTCACACAGTCCATCCTTCGTTTCTTTGTCTTCCTCTACTGTTAAACCCAATACTTTAAGAAACAAAATCTCATCGATTACTTCACCAGTTTGCTCCACATTCTCTATTGTTTCATTTAACCACTTTCCTAAAAAAAGACTCGATACTTGAACACATTTATAGAATCGTAAAACGGGTTTACGATCCCAAAGCATAATCCAACATAAAATTATAAACGTTGTGTATCGAAGCAACCCAAAATCATAAATCGGAGTTTTCGTAACATAAATACATGTTTTCTATTGAGGGTGGGCACAGTACGTCTTAAAATAGCTGTGCTCAACAGTTACAGTTAAATATTGTGCCATTGTGCCTTTAATGTCTGTAAGGTGCATATAAACTGGTTTAGTGATGTTTTCAATGCACTAGTAGGTATATTCATATCTTGCCATCTTTCAAACAAAAGCAGCATCAATGCTATTCATTATTCTTCATACTTCCCTACTTGATTTTTTAGTTCTATCTTGAAGTTGCTTTCACTTACGTCAAGGATTCAGCCTGCATTGGACCAAACTTACCTATAACTGTGCTTAATTAGTTTCAAGGTGTCGAATTCGTAAAATGGTCACAAAGTGACATTCAAATTCATAATATTAACTGCGTCTGTGACCATTTTAATGAATTACCATTCTGCTCATGCGGCCATTTTGAGACCTGGTTGGACTACTACCTCCGATTGAGACTCGCGCAGACGAGGGGAAAATGGCAGATATAGAAGGAGGCCTACGCCTATTCAGCAGTGGGTGGAACCAAGTATGATGATCAATGATGATGAAAATATTTTCGGCTTCCAGTCTATTTTTACTATAACATAACATCACACCTGTATTCCGCGAAGGGTAAGGCAGGGGTGTACTTTATCTGCCGGGGTTGCGGGCCTATTCGAAAGAGATACCTCGGCCCGGAACATAAAGGGCGAGGAAGGAACATGGATGGGTTTTAGTCAGTAAAAGTCTGACACTCTCTCCCGCTCCGCTCAGAGTTGAAGAAATTATTTGATAATTTCCAATAAAATAAAAAATATATGGGGTGTACTTTATAGCACACCCACATTTCACCAGTTATGTTTAAGTCCTATTTAATGGGGGGTGAGCCTAGGACCTCATTCACAGCAGTCGCGCTTGCAACCAAAAGACAAAGACCGTACTTTTACCATCTGTAAACATCATCTGCCTAGCATTTTCCCGAATATGTTGGGGTCGGCTTCCAGTCTAACCGGATGCGGGGCTAGGCAGTCGCTCGATGTAAAATACTGGTATTCAGATACCAGTATTTCACATGAAGCGACTGCCTATCTGACCTCCACAACCTATTTAATACTAGGTGATACGATACCTCTTTGTAAGCCTGGTTGCCTGACCATTTGGGCCACTAACTGCCTGTAACGACTGCCAAAGATGAACAAATGACAGCCGGGACCGAAAGCTTAACGTGCTTTCCGGGGCACGGAGGTAATTCGGTATGTAAGGGTGGTCACCCATCCACAGACCAACCTAGGCAAGCACGGCTTAACCTAAAGATCGGCCCGAGCGGTTGCTATTATTAGCCACGAGCTCCTCAATTGCTGTTAATAATAGTAAACACAGAACATGTACCTACTCCAATTCGACCCAAAACGGGACCAATTTTGTTTTCAATATTATTTGCAGAACGTGATTCACTTGTACCGTAAAGTATTAAGATCTAATACTTATTACCAACGGATCGATCCCGGACAATAGTTTCTGTATCTATTGTTACCGACACGTTCCCTATACGTCATTTTGACGGCGATCGTGCTAATACTGTTACGGTGAAACGCATCTGCCTTCCATAATGCATTTTGTACGGTATTATGCAATTATTGAATTGGTTTTATGGTGTAATGTCGTTATTTGTTGCTAAGAGTAAAGTTATTGAAGCATTGTATTTGCTACTGGAACAATTGTTTGGCAGCTTTCGTTGAAAGTTTGTGAATGAAGCAAAAATGTTCTTGTATTAAATAATAATGATTTATATTAATGTGCAATAGTGGTTCATATAAATAGATAGGATTTTATGCCACAAGACATTCTCTACTACTCAACCTCTTCTACACTATATCTACACTAATATTATAAAGAGGAAAACTTTGTTTGTTTGTTTGTTTGGTTGTAATGAATAGGCTTAAAAACTACTGGACCGTTTTTAAAAATTCTTCCACCACTCGAAGGCTACATTATCCACGAGTAACATAGGATATATTTTATCCCCGTACTCCCACGGGAACGGGAATTACGCGTGTGAAACCGCGTGACGTCCGCTAGTGTTTAAATAAAATAACATTGTAATAAGGTACAAAAAGTAATATAAAAAATACTAACTACAAAATATTGACCTCTAAAATTGAAAACTACTCAGAAATACAATGAAGGTATTATTTAGACCGCAAAATTATTTTTGTGGTCAAAGTATTATCAATTATTATTTTTAAAACTAAGTTTTTTACATTAAGCAACTACTTCTGTTAAAATATCCCTATTATGATCTAAAATATCATGATCCTAAAATATTATAATTTCTAGAATCAAACAAGTTCGTTTAAAACAATTTATTCGATCCAACGAAAACTTACGAAGCTAATAATCGTTAATAAGAAGAACACAAAAAGGCGACGAAAGATTTGTACTGAAATGTTTACGAGAAGAAGACGTTCGTTATGACAAGCTGTGTAAAGTATGAAATGAATTAATATACTTACTTCAATATGAGTGAGAAAATGTTTACTTTATTGAATTTCTTCGTGATGTGTTTATTGGACAAGCTTCATAATAATATTTTGGCATTTTATGGATTTTGTGGCAACTATTAGCAAGTACTATTGATTCCATACACAATTAGTAATACTTAATTCAGTATTATTTGCCGAAATAGGTTCTAATCGCAATAGCAGGTAGGGTGAGTTTAGATCCACAACTTATATTTTATGGCATTATGTATGCTTCATAATAATATTTTGGCATTTTGTGGATTTTGTCGCTACTATTAGCAAGTAGTATTGGTTCCATACACAATTAGTAATACTTAATTCATTATTATTTGCCGAAATAGGTTCTAATCGCAACAGCAGGTAAGGTGAGTTTAGATCCACTACTTATATCTCTTTAAGCGCCTTGTCTGAGACCCACAGTCTACTATTTACCTGCTGTACGATTTCACAAAGTCTTAAAAACCAAACTCTCGGTGACCATAAGCTCAACTTCTAAAATGAGACATCTTTTGTAATTGAAAGATCTGTAAAAAATGATCCAGCATCGGCCACTGTGTAGACGACATGGCACAGTTCTTAAAAACTTCCCAGTAAGTCAGATCGTCAAACTCGCTATAAATAAGGCGAAGCCGGGGAAGGTTCAAATGAATTCGCCATTCAATATCACGCTACATTTTCTTTTAATCTGTTTAAATGACGACAAATTTACTGCTACAGATTTTCATTTAACGTTCTGAATATTTTCGTCCGTTTTTTCAGTGGCCCGCGATTGAATTGGGAAAACGATTCGTGGAATATCTTCTGTTTTCAGTTTGCGTAGCAGATATTCTGTTTTTACGTTCGTTCTTTTAGCAGTTCATGGAAGTGTATCTACTAACTCACTTTTGAACATCTATTAAATCACAAAATATACAACATTAATTGGCACTTCTTGATTGCATGCCTTTTTAGTAAAAAAGGATATACAATCGAGTAGAAATCATTACAAACCAACTTTCACGTTAACCAGCTGGTCTCGGCTGTAATTTGTAGAACAATGACAGTCGTTAGGGCGATTGTGCACTACAAGGAATTTTACTGTCCGAACATCCGACTTTTTACGGTCCGAAGTGGCATGAAAAAAACGGATGATTGGCTTGTGCACTTGTCCGTCTTTTCTCGGATGATACGCCTCAGTTTAGGGTAGCTCTGTCTTTGAAACACGCGCACCCCTCCTTCCCCGCGCCCGCCCCGCCTGCTCATGAAAATGGACGTAGTGCACAAGCATTTAAAACACGTTTTTCATTGCTGTCATTTCGGACCGGAAAAAACCGTTCCGGAATGGGGAAAAGTAAAATGTCGGACGGTAAAATTACGTATAGTGCACAAACTAGTATATATATTATATGGCGTGCCATATCGGACCGTAAAAAATCGGACTGCCGGACAGTAAAATTCCTTGTAGTGCACAATCGCCCTTACAGGTAGTCAGTGACCCAAAAGTCTGACAATCAGTCTCACCAAGGAGTATTGTATTACTCAGAACTAAATCGTGTTGTAAAGGTCAGATAAGCAGTAAAATACTGGTATTCAGCTGAGTCCGGTTAGACTGGAAGCCGACCCCGACATAGTTAGAGAGAAGATGGGGTGGGGGGGAGGCCAAAGAAAAGATGGATAGATTGTTTGAAGACTGATATGAAAGAGCAAGGAGTAAATGATGCCGTGACGTCTAACACGTTTTCTTCTTCTATTCTCCCCGTATAGAAGAAGAAAACGTGTTGCGCCGACCCCAAATAAAATGGGACAAGAGCAGGAAGATGATGATGATGAGATGATGATGATGGATTCATCATCATCAGCTCAGAGCAATTTTAGGTCGAAAATGGTTCAGCCCTTTCATCATAGGTAGAATGATCCCTTCGACGCCATTGATGAAAAAAAATAAGGATGCTTTACTCCAATCAACACTAAAATCTTTGATTACTCAAAATGTTAAGAATTTTCTTTATCAAAGACTGACGTTTTTATCTGTCAATAAAGCAGATAGGTATCTGTCTGTTTTTAGAACAGTTAATCGTAACAACCATTTCTCTGAAATGAACTTCGGATACGCTTTTCATTGCTCGTTTAGTGAGACGAGTCTAATAATGGAGTGTTATTTAGCGCGCAACATGATCAGTTTGCGATCGTTTGTTGGCTATTAATATGGCGTTTCGTGTTAATTTGTTTGTAGATGAGATTCAGAATAGCAGAGAGATTGGCTTCGAATCAGTTTAACTTAGTGAGTGACACGAATACAGAGCTCAGGATAGTTTAGTTTTATATAATATATTCAATATTTTAAATTACAAATACTGCGTAATTTGACTTCAATGATGACAAATAATTTGCTATATCCGCAGCATAGCATAAACTAGTGTTAGTCCTTTTTGCAGTACACACCGCAGCTTACTGTTGTAATTTAAAAAAAAAATGTCTATGAACTACCACTAAACCTTTATGGTAATGTACTCTATTTTTGTCTTTGGGGAATTGTATATGTATATAGTCAAAAATAAATGTACATCCATTACTAAGTCTTACCGAAGCAAGTTTGCTTTATTATGTAACAGCTCAATTTGGTGCATGTAAAAATTCTTCGAAAATTTGGCAGTGAGGATAAATAAAATGATACAGAGTAAAGAGTTATGTCGTAGGTTCAAATTCACACAACATGAAAGTCGGGGCTGACACTACTGAGCCTCAAAAGCACAATACAATACGAATACCGACTGAAAAGCGTAAAGTCGTCTGCCTGTCAAAGTTCATAGGTAACCGTTTACTATTTTCACTTAAGTGTCAAAAACAATTCCCACTCAAGCAAGTTTGATTACCAACACACCTTGTGTAATCACATGACGTCACTATACACTATTTGCTTTCCCATGTCGGTGTCCAAGCGACTAAACAGTTTAATACACGGCTAACGTTTAATGAACCAGTCATTAGCCCTGAATTAAGGTTAACGCTTCTGTGTTTACAACTGTTTATTTACTGTGGTTCTGTGGTGCCATGCATTTGGATATTATTAAAGTGAAGTTAAGGTGGCAATGGGGTTAAATGGTTTGTGAATGGGTACTAATTCTTTTGATCTGCTGGAGAAGTCAGAACAAAAATAAAATGTTTAAATAAAATAAAAATAAATACATTTTCATTCTGTTGGCAACCCTGACGCCTGCTGGTTGGCGCAGTGGCTGAGCGATTGACAACTGCGTAGCGTATCACGGGTTCGATCCCAACACGGAACAAATAAATTTGTATGTTCTACAGATAGTTGTTCCGGGGCGGGTCTGGCTGCTTGTGTATGTGAGTTAATTTTTTTATAGTTTTGAATCGATCTTTAAGTAAAACCCTGATTGGCGCAATATTCTTCATCGATTGCCTCGTGAGTTAGTCGAGTTAGATGGTCGCAAGCGCAACCTCACACACAAAGTGTGTTATGTGGAGGCTCAAAAAGGTATTTATCTTGCAATATTTGGATGTTTGTTTAGATAAAAAATATTGTAATTGATTTTTAATTAAAACAGTTTGTTATTCCCAACCGATTGAGCAGAAGTTCTGCATACACATTTAGATTGGATGATTCTCTTGCTCTTAACCAATATAATTATGGTTAACTAAGTAACGGTATTCTAAATCCGGTTTAGCCTACACTAAAAAATGGCAGACTCGTCTTTTCTTTATGCACCTCCATGATAATGGGTATCAATTAAAATGGTTTGCTGAGGTGACATCACACCCATAATAAAAAGCTTGTTTTTTAAAATGGTATAAGTACTATAACCTTGTTTTACTGTAATACGATCGCCATTCTATTTTGCCAGTCCTGCCGGTTTATTATCCTCTAGCGAATTCTCATTGAAACGGCCTATATTAGGCCATATTCAGTGTATGACTGATGTGGATCAAATGCCTTAGTTAAGCCCAATTTACACTAGGACAAGTGTGGATGATTAGTGGAGTTATGATACGAGTTTCAGTAGTCGCACTGCGATATAACCCTTACTGCCACAATATTAAGATGCGTTAGGGTCAAATTGTTACTACTATTATGCGGTTAATTTTAGTAAGTATACAACTTTTATAAATCAATGTTTACAACGTGTAACGTTAACGTTAAATCTACAATACCTCAGACAACCCAAATGATTATTGATTCAATTGACCTAATTGTAAGAGAAAAAAACATTTAAAAAAAAATTAAAGGTTTTAAGTGCTGTTTTAGTTTTACTGCCTATTTGATTTACTGGCAAGAACTATGTATTATCATTACGTGTATGAGAAATTTTTTATTAGTCCAACAGATTACAGATACTACACTCTATGTACTTACGCGCGCTAATCACCTACCGAGCGCCGGGCAACCGGTAGCCCATAGCGCAGTGGGTTGTCAACAGCCGCGCGGCGCGCACGTACCTAGTGTACCTACGCATATTCCCCAAAGATAACTTATTAAAACTATTTGACCGATTTCGAATATTCTCTACGTTAACAATCGGGAATAATTTAAAGGAGGGAAAAAATATTAATCATTACATCAAAATAAAACACCTCTATGCAATTTTTTTTAACAATTCTTTTTTATATATTCCGTTAAAATAATTATAAATTCTGATACATTTTAAACATGTTTTATTTTATAACGTAGGTACCTTTACTAAAAATGCCTACTAACATCTTCGTCGACAGAGGCAGCCCTAGCAATCCGCAATATCCACGCGACTGCGCATCTACAAAGGAAAACCCACTTTACGTTTGTAAGGTGAGGTACATTTTCGTTCGCAGCGACTATTGACTTAAAAGTGTAGGCTATTATAGCGGTAGGTATTGAATATTTTGTATGGAGTGAGTTATCTGTCATCTGTGCCATAATTATGTGTTTGTTCATTTACCTATTTTGGCGGGTTTGCGCACGTGGTGGCTTGGCCTATTAATAAATAGATAGGGCAACCTTTTCAATGGAGTTTTTTTTTAAATGTGACCTAGCTATATTAAAAAGTGGTTCAATTGATTCTGCTCGTGATTCTGATCAAACTATTTTCAGGTTTTGCGCATTTAACGTTACACAGATTTAGGTGTTTGATCTAATCTGTAGTAAATTCTATATCATTGTGAAATATTTTCTCTTCCATAAGATATTACAGAAAGGAAAGGCTGACTGGTGGTCGAGATGTGTGTCTTATACCTTTTCACGCCTTAACAGCTGACTGATTAAATTTCTATGAAATTGGCAAACATCCGAATCAGAATCCCGGCTGTGCGTTCTCGTAGGACCATTTCCAGCCCTCAAATCTGTGAAAGCACGTTCAAAAGCCAGTCTTATCTATTGCTGTTTACTGCTGACGATCTCAACAGCAAAGCTCTCAAGCATCGCAGGTACTGGTAGACAGTTAGCACATTATTCAGCCAGGCTGCGAAGCCATCCATCAGCTGGGCGACGTTCGCATGGCATGTCTGATTGGCTACCGTACCCTGCCGTACGTTATCTATCTACTTTCCTGTTGGCTCTTGGAATTCTGCTAACCAATCAGTAACAAGAACCTCATTTGTTTTAACAATGTTAGCTGCGGTTGTATTTGTGTGCTAGTATGATGACAGCCTGATGTATCTTGTGATCATTAGGCTTCACAAGTCCTTCCTTTTCTTCTTTCCTTTGATAACATGATTCACATTCCTGGTAAACAGTGAATCGGTTGTCACATAAGGAAGTCCTCAAAAATGTTTATGTTTGTTGTAATGAAATTAAGTACCCATCTCATTATGATGTACTCGCTTGCTTCTTTTATAATCAAGATATATAAGAAGTTGGCTTTCGTTAACTACGACATTCTACAAAGCTCAGTTTGCCTCATGTATGATGATGTAAATTCTGCATTAAATGTTAATTCATTAAATTTTAATGAAGTGTTAGGCAGAGGTATACGTTATAGTACACCAAAGTTTCGCCAGTCATGTATAAGTCCCATTAGATGACGAACTTATTGCCATCAACCAGGAAGACATCTTTTTTTTTTTTGATGGGATGGATGGGAAATAATCAAATGACTTCTCCCACTCTGGGCGGAGCGGGAGGGAGTGTCAGACTCTTACTGACTAAAACCCATCCATGTTCCATACTCACCCTTTATGTTCCGGGGCCGCGGTATCTCTTTCGAACAGGCCCGCAACCCCGGTAGGACCAGGAAGTCATCTAAGACTCCGTCGCTGCTACTGAAAATATGCTAATGCAGTCTTAGGACGTCTTTGATGTGTTTATTACCTTTTGAGTAGCGTCAAAATGACATAAATATTTTTTAAATATCTTTGGTGATGAAGTGACCCCAATACCATAATCGAGTATTGTCAAAGAATCTCACGTCTTTTTTCATTACAGTCAATCTTCCATACATTTCCCATAAAACTAACCTAAACACCTCCTGACTATCATTCATTAGTTTCGAACTCATCACTATTCTGTGACAAACATAACAAGGCATAATGAGACATAACACGGGCAAGCCCGTATGCCCCCCGTCATGTCAAAATCAGGTTCTGGTATTCAATGCAATCGCTTATTGGTCGTATAATAGTTGTATGAGTGACAAGCCCGCATCACGAATGAATACAATGTAATGTATGTAGAGAGCAGTGGCGACCTAGTGGCTATGGCTCTGACTTACAAATAGTAGGACGTGGGTTTGTTCCCCGTTTGACTTTTGGTAATTTAATTCAAACTACACTGCTCTTCAAACGAGGGAGGAACAAATCGCGAGAAAACTGATGTGTTATACCCACCTCTGCGAAACCCTTTGGGCGTTATAATCGTGAACGTTATGTTACGTTACTTTTAGGATTATGGCAGGTGAAGTAATCCTTTGGGGGGCACGATAAAGGAGACTCAATGCAAATTGTGCAATCACGATACTATCTACAAGTTTCATGTGCTACCTAGTACCGAGCTTACTGACGGCCTGCCCTAGTGATAGACCGTCTGTGAACTTGGTAGTCCCTACCTGTCATGTGACCCATTACAAGGTTTAGAAAAAGCCTAGTGGCCTTTTAATTGAGGATTTTCATGAGAATAATTATTTACAAAACAACGCACGTATGAATAGGAAAAAATGAAGACAAAACATTATTTGTTACTTTTATAGTAGCCTCGTATGTTCCACTGCTGACCAAAGGCCTCCCCATGTCTTTCCAGGTGCTCTTCTTATGCATCACCTCGAATTCTTATCAGCCTTATTTAAACTTATAGTTACTTGGTCCATGTTCACCAAAAAGATGACGGAAAAACAGCTGTTTAAAACACATTTTTGTATGGGAACATGTGACACAGTGACAGTTGTGTTTAGATAATCAGACCGTTATCTTTTCGGTGAACATTGACCTTATTCTTCTTCTTTATTTATCGTGTGGTTAGTGCCTAACCTGGTGTCAGACTTTTTATGCCGCCCATGGGCCTCTGAACGTGGCTTTACATGCCGTCAAGCAATATCTTTCAGGCATGCTGGTTTCCTCACAATGTCTTCCTTCACCGAAGCAAGTGATAATTATACAATACACACATAATTCCTAAACATCAGAGGTGTTTGCCTTTTTTTTTTTTTTTTTTTTTAAGAATGGGAAATCATCAAATGACCCCCCCACTCTGGGCGGAGCGGGAGGGAGTGTCAGACTCTTACTGACTAAAAACCATCCATGTTCCTTCCTCGCCTTTTACGTTCCGGGGCCGCGGTATCTCTTTCGAACAGGCCCGCAACCCCGGCAGGCTTCGGCCCTTGCGGGCCCCTCTCCTTTTGCTGACATCTCTTTGAGGCGCGCGTGGAACACGAACGCGCCGTCGACACGGCCTGTCGTCGTCGTTAGACGGCCGGACGGCCAGCTATTGCCCATAGCCAGCCGTCCACAGGCCCGCATCTACGGTGGCCGGTAGCCACCACGTGGCCCCCGACGCCCGTTGCGTCTCCCGCGGCGGCCGGGAAGAGAGGATCTCTCCCTCTCTCGTTCCGCCACCTCCTTCGCTAGCATCACTGCTTCGCAGAAGGAGGCGACGGCTTCCCATTCCGTCTCGCTCCGGACCATGGATTGAACCAGGGCCGGACGCGAGAGGTCGCCGCCGCCGATCGCCGCCACGAGGACACGGCGGAGCTCCGCCCACGCAGGGCAGACTTCCACCGTGTGCTCCACCGTGTCCTCCGGTCGATCCTCGCAGTGGAGACACCCGGGCGATTCCTCCCGCCCGATTCGGTGCAGGTACCTCCCGAAACATCCGTGTCCGGTGAGGACCTGCGTCAGGCGGAAGGTGAGGACGCCGTGGCGCCTCTCCAGCCACTCCTCAAAGAGGGGACTTACCGCCACTATCGTGGCGTGCCCTAGAGGTGTTTGCCTTGGGTTCGAACTCAAGACCTGTGATGGTCACACCGCTATCACTGCTATCACTTGTTTAGAAAACAATAGAAGTACCATCGAAGTTCATTACAGTCGTTTTGTAGGTTTACCAAACGAACAAAGTTGTTTGAATTTGTAAGGTTTCCACAGTCGTATGTATTATTATTTATAGAGAAGCCGTATGAACTTGGCTGTCGTGTCTGACTAGGTGCGGTCGAAATTATATTTATGTATTTGTTGGTACAAATACTTATGATGATATTGCGGTCTACATTTATTCCACAAATGACTGCAAGGGTGAGGAGATTTTAGTAAAGGTCTAGCGCACCCTGGGCAGTCGCCAGTCAGTTCCTGAATAATACATTGATTGTCTACAGCATGTGCTGTCAAATTTTAGGGATATTTCGTGCCAAACAATAGGAAAAGCGCTGTGCATTGTGTACGGTGGATGTTGTTTACAAAGTAATCGACGTTTAATAAAAAACTACTATCGAATCACTGTGTAGACTTGTGTCGTCACGCGGAGTAAACCAATCAAACGAATCTGTGAAAGACAACAAACAGTCACAACAAGTTTTACGTCAAAAGGTGTACCTAACGACACGATACAATACAATAATGTTTACATCAATACCTACTTAATCACTCAAAAATACGACCAACTCCCTAAAACACAATCCCACAAAATCAGCACCAATAAACAAACAAACAAAAGACACTCACTACATTACACCTCTAAACAACAGCTCATAAATCAATTGCCAACAATACATACAGAACATAGTCCTTCCAGTTAGATTCGCGAATATAACAAAAGTATGAAAATGAACGAGGTGGGCCATCAATCATTGGGGTACAAAATTAAACGTCACACGCGTGTTGGACCCCGGACCCCGAGTGGACGCGTGTGGCGCAGGTTAATGACGATGCAGAGGTTACTTAGGAGAATCTTGTTGTTACGAGAAATATTATGGTAGTGAATTGTAGAGAAGATTGAGCAGAGATGGGTTGTAGTAATGTTGTAAATTTAGAGAGTAGAATGCAGATACTGAAGATGTTAAGATGATATACAGGGTGTAAACCACCTCATCACAAAGCCGTTAACCAAACATTCTGTACATCAAACTAAGTAACTTTACGTAAAAATTATTGCTGGGCAACGACTTTTTTTTTAAGGTTTTAAATCCCGTTTTGTGGTATAACTCAATGTAACGCACTTAAAACATTGTGCTGATGGATGGATTGAATAGTATGGGGGTCATGGAGGTGTTAAAAGTTGTAACCATACAAAAAAAAACTTGTGTTTAAAAAAAAACTTGTCAAAAAGTTGTAACTTTGACCTCCCATATCTCCGTAACTAGAAGGTTCCCAGGTATGGTAGAGAAAAACGAAAGGAAAAAAATATACCCGTTTTGGCAACATTTCTCATTCCTGCTCCGCTCCTAATAATCGTAGCGTGATGTTATATAGCGTAACCTTCCTCAATAAATGGTCTATCCAAAACAAAAAAAAAATTCAATTCGAGCCAGTACTTCCTGAGATTAGCGCGTTCAACTAAACAAACAAACTATTCTGCTTTATTATATTAGTATAGATAAAAGCTCTGGAACATAAAAACCGTAAAGTTAAAAAAAGCAATACTGGTACCATAGCGTTATTAGTACGATACAATAGGCTCCCAAAATGAGGTCTTAATAAATAAGGAAATTGTAGACGAAATAAAAGTTGTGTTACAAAACTATTTCTAAAGACAACAAATCGTAAACAAACGACATTTATTTAACCAAGAAACCAAGATAATTTTGCAAACGCGATTTGATGTTAATTCTCAGAAACAAATCTTCAGAAGCACATCACAGAATTAATCATGCGTACGCCACATCAACGGCTCAACACCCACGAGTCGACATTTCACATGTATTCTCTATAATTTCACAGTAACCTACATTCTACAACCATCTACCAACGACTCATTAATACTACATTTGTCTCGTCAAAAGACAGAAATTCCTCCTCCACTCACCGTTATTAATATTGTATCAGCATAATTATTTTCATCCTTTTCAAGATCAAATGTGACAGGATCATAATTAGATTTATTATCACCAAGTGAATGTTCTAAAATTATTTTGTAATGTAATTTTATTAATACGCCATGACAAATTATCTTGTGAATTGCATTATGTACTCAATGAACGTCGTTTGTCAATGTACCTATTATATTTTAGGCTAGCATTTTGCCCGCGACTTTGTTTGCAAAAATTGTGATAGCTTGGCTAAAATCGTCATCATCATCATGACGTCCACTGCTGGACATAGGCCTCCTCCAAGTGTCGCCACATTGATCGGTCCCTTGCGACTCGCATCCAACGGATACCCGCAACCTTCACCAGGTCATCGGTCCACCTAGTGGGAGGTCTTCCAACGCATCGTCTTCTGGTTCGTGGTCGCCACTCCAGAACTTTTCGGCACCATCGGCCACCCGTCTAAAAAAAAAAAACATGTCCGGCTAAAATCATGGCATGAATTTAATTTATACCCACGAATAATGTCACTTTCAGCCCTAGAAAGAAATTGATTATTAGTTCCAAAGATTAATACCCTACAAACATAAAGAGACTATGACTGCTGAATTTATTACAAATCAAATCAAATCAAAATCAAAATCGTTTAAGTGTAAAAGTATTTGTAAAACATACTTGCAAAATAAACATCATTTATCACTCTCATTTACATACAAACTTACTAACAAATACCTCATCATAACATAATGATTGATATAGACTTTACGTTTTCTTGTTAATTCTAGTTGTTACTACTGTTTCTAGTATAATTTTGATAGGAATATCAATTAGTGTCAAGGTAGTCCTGTGTTTGTTTAGCAGGCACAATAAAATGTACATTACAATCGAATAAATTGTAACGAAATAATGAGAAATGCATACCAGCCTACCCTGTTCCAAAATTCCACATACATATTTTTTTAATTGGCTGTAGTCTAGTTTATAATAAGCCTTAGTAAAGTCAATGCTCCAAAGGCTTTAGTCGAAAATTGAAGCAATACCGTATTAGTATGTAGTTGATTTTATAGTTTAGTAAGCTAGATAAGTAAGTCAAGTATATTTAAAATAACAAGGGGAACTATGTTAGGGAACCTTAAACAAACAATTTTACAAAAAAATGGTGAAGCTCTGTTTGAAGTTTTCTAGGATTGATGATTTGATAATCAAGGATAGGTCAGCAAGCATGTAAGAGTGACCGTACGACTTTTGGTTACACTGATGATCATAGTTCTAACCAGTGTCAAGGTGTTCACAAATGAATTACGAGTATAACACTGAAAACAATAAAAAAAACATGACAATTACTTTGTCATTGGGGCTGAAGGGGCTGAAAGTAGTAGAAATAGTTTGTAGACCAAAACCTTTCAAAACACTGCTTGAAAAAAAAAAACAAAAAAGTGAAAAATAACTTTAGCTTCTGAAGTCGGTGACCTTTGTTTGATTGCTTTAGTTTCTTTGTCACCGACTTCAGAAGCTAAAGTTATTTTTCACTTTTTTATTTTTTTTTTGAAGTCGGTTTTATTTTTTTGCAAAAAAAGTTTTTATTGTTCACTTTTTAGTGGTTCACATGTGCTTGATACATGGAAAGTGCATACCGTTACAATTACAACAAGCCCAAACACGACTATGGTACATTGTCTCATTATGGAGTTCCGTGACTCTTGGCTTCATCATCAGATCTGATGGTAGAATGGGTCTTATCAAACGCAAATGCTTCACTTGTTGTAGAAAATACCAAAATCGCAACACGTTTTCATATAAAATTTGAAGAGTTCCCTCGATTTCGCCAGATTCCATCATCAGATCCCGACTTGGTGGCTATGGGACCATTTGGGAAGAATACCCTTTCCAACAAAAAAGAATTTTCCAAATCGGTTGGCAAGCGATGGAGTTATGCCCGAACAAACATAAAAAAAAAACTTCTTCTTTTTTAGAAGTCGGTTAAAAAAACCGACTTCAAAAAAAAAACAAAAAAGTGAAAAATAACTTAAGCTTCTGAAGTCGTTGACCTTTGTTTGATTGGTTTAGTTTTTTTGTCACCGACTTCAGAAGCTTAAGTTATTTTTCACTTTTTTGTTTTTTTTTTGAAGTCGGTTTTATTTTTTGCAAAAAAGTTTTTATTTTTCACTTTTTAGTGGTTCACATGTGCTTGATAAACATGGAAAGTGCATACCGTTACAATTACAACAAGCCCAAACACGACTAGGACACATTGTCTCATTATGGAGTTCCGTGACTCTTGGCTTCATCATCAGATCTGATGGTAGAATGGTTCTTATCGAACGCAAATGCTTTACTTGTTGTAGAAAATACCAAAATCGCAACACGTTTTCATATAAAATTTGAAGAGATCCCTCGATTTCGCCAAGATTCCATCATCAGATCCCAACTTGGTGGCTATGGGACCATTTGGAAAAAATACACTTTCCAACAAAAAAAGAATTTTCCAAATCGGTTGGCAAGCGACGGAGTTATGCCCGAACAAACATAAAAAAAAAAATAGAAACATCCGAATTGAGAACCTCCTCCTTTTTTAGAAGTCGGTTAAAAAAGAATGTTTTGAAATCACAAATAATGACTAAGTAGAAAACTAGGTAAAAGTTAGCATTTGTAAAAAAGGTTTGGTACTTAGACAATCACTTTGATCCATCTCTTAACCACTATGCACGACAAGATTTTGACACATGACACATCAGCTGAATCGGCGGGGTGATGCGAATCTGTCAAAAATTTACAGAATTTTCGTGAACTTTCAGCATTCGATTTTTTAATGAAAAATATGTCAAGGAAGCTGTTCCATACGATACGTTTGTCGTTAATATCACCAGTAACGTGTTTTGTTCGGTAATAGTAGTTTATGCAACTGTGCATAATGAAGGGCATTACAACACGAGTGTGGGTTTAAGAAACGAGCCGAAGGCGAGTTTCTTAATAGCATCACACGAGTGTTGTTATGCCTAATTATGTATAGTTGCATACACTACTTTATCTACCTAAATATCATAAGGGCTCTATGATGGGTTCAGGAACCATAGGGAAATGACCTGCATTGTTACTTGGCCCTTGATTTTTGTGCCAACAGGTTATTAGTTGCATTCGTCGCTGCATTTACGATATCTGGCGGAGTATTCATGTCAATTTCTGAGTCACTATCACTCATTTTCGACAGAAATAAAGAATGGGTTACTGGAAATAAAAAGCTAACGAACAAATGACAGCTCGAAATGGCGGCGTTTCGGATATCTGTCATTTTTTTTTAAATCATAGGCAAACGAACAGTCACTATTCTTGTGTCACTCGAGATCGAAAATGTGGTGCGATTTATAATTAGAATCATACTGAATTGGGGTTTTTTTTTTTTTTTTTTATCGATATCTGATTTAATGTAGGGTGGTACTAGAATAGCACACTCACTTGAATTTGACACCTGTTCCAAATTTAAAACTCATAACGCAACTGTTTACAGTTGCGTTATGAGTTCATTACAGTACCGTTCATTTCTGCAGGTTGGTAATGCTGGTCATTGCCTATGGTTTTTGAACGCATTAGAGAGGGTTTATGATATTTGGGTAGATAAAACGGCGTTAGTGTATTGGCAAATATGTATAAAACACATATTACTGCACCCTTCCAAAAAGTAGGTACCGTAGATGCGCTGGAAATAATATACATAGGCAAGCTTCTCGTTTGCTAAAAAAACTGGAAAAAGCTAAATAAATACAGTAACCTTCTATCTGCGTTCTTATTTTTGCCATTATTCATACATTATTTCATAAAAATGACGATCAAAGTCTTGACAAATATTACTAAAAAAAACAATGTTGCAACCAACTTATCACATGACATATCACTTCGTAGTGCTGACCGTAAACCCGAGTTTCATAATTACGATTAAAATGTAGCATTCAGCCTAATCGATACTCGCAATCAAATTAAGTTTGGAAAAAAAGTTTTGAGACGCAATGAAAACTCCTTGGTATAATTTCAAATAATAATTATATTTAAATTCTGAAATGAATCTTTTTAAACTACTTTTTTAATAATATCATGTAGAAATTATTCGTTGCTTTTGGTTGACTTATTAATAATAAATAAACACAGAACTCTCTAAACTTTAAACAAATAACATTTTTTTGATGATAATCTTTCCTTTAAAACTTACGGATTGGAGAATTTGGAGAAACGCCGTTGCCGAATTAGCACCGTATGGCAAAAAATAAAGTCTTAAAGTTTGAGCAAAGACAAAATCTGAAAATGAATTAAGTATTCATTTTCAACTGTACGAATCCTTTGGCTAAATTCGAATGTTTTGATTCAAAATTTAAATTAGGAATGTAATTGTGACTATACACATACATTCACATTTATAAAGTATTTTTATTTACTTTAATCATATATTGTGAATTTTGTTCTGGAATGTCTGAAGATTGGATATAGTGTGCCAAGGATCGGAAAAATTGAATGATAAATAAATATTAATGATTCTAAAACCGTTGTTACTGAACGAAACCTATCTAAGTATTCAAAATCAAACGAAAATTAATATATAATCTGCCTTATTTTTCCCAACTATAATGGGGTCGACTTCCAGTCTAACTGAATACCAGCATTTTACATGGAGTGATTGGACCTCCACACCCCAGTTGGTACTGGGTGGTAGGATATCCCTTGGTAAGACTGGTTGTCTAACCTATTGGGTCGCTGACTACCTGTAACGACTGTCAAAGAACTACTAATGACAGCCTGAAGTGCTTGCGTGTTTTCAGAGGCACGGAGGAAACTCGGTATGTAATGGGTGGTCACCCATCCACAGACCAACATAGGCAAGCAAGGCTTAACCTAAACGTCGACGTGAGCGGCCCTTATTATTTAACAACGAGCTCTTCCCCTTGGCCTCTCTTTCATAATTAAATGAAAATTGACCATTAAAATTATTGATCGGTAAAGGCGAGAAATAAATAAAAATTAGATAGTCCCATTTGCCCACCAAATATATATTCAGCTCTATATTCATTATTCAAGCTGAAATTATGTCGCTTACGCCTGAAGAATGCCCACCAATGCAAATGGGACTTTGCAATGATAGAGTTAAAAAAGTATTTGAAAATAAAAATTTTATGGTTTATCGAACACAGTAACCTAATCATACTATTCCCCATTTTGTTTACTAAATACAATTATCATGATATTAAGAACTAAACCAATTTTACCACACCTAAAAGATCAGTACCAAGATCCCTGGCGCACTGACAACCAACGAAAATAAATAATCACAATAAATTACCTAGTTTTAAGTACAATGTAATTTTGAACAGCGAGTGCATTCTTAAAATAAATTTTGATATGGAAAAAAATCGGCGCGAATTTAGCCTTTGATCGGTCTGTCTATCGATTTGCTAAATTCCGTAAATGAATTAATCGAGTTGATCGAATTTTCCAAAAAAGGAATCGATTTGAATAATCGCTTTCACACATCACAAATATAAAAAAAAAAAAACAAAAAAAAAATGGTCTTCTATTTTCGATACAAAATTAAGTAGTGGTAATGAATATTACATGATATTGGTCCTATATTAGTAAATTACGCTAAGATCAGGGTATTCTCATGTTGTTTATAATATTTGAAATGATATTTGTCATATCTGTTGTCGAATCTAAACGTGTCTGTGTGTTAAAATGTGAAAAATAAAATGTAAACAAACAAGATTGGCGCGAAACTTCGACTTTGGATATCAAAATATATCATTACCACTGCTTACTTAAATTGAACTATGGTTAAATTCGTCACATAATGAAATGACGAGTTATTAATTCTCAACATAGTGGAGCTTGGATGCCCGAAAACCCCAATTTTTATGATTTTTAGCGTCGGCTAGCACTGCCGTCAAAATGGCGATGAACGTATTTACGCATTTGGATTTTATTAGGGTAAATTAAGAATGTTGCGCGCTAAATACAGAACTTTGAATGGCTGTAACATATGTAGTTTTTCTTCAACTCTTTTAATTAACGCACACTCATAGTCTTTCATAATCAGAACATTAAATATTTACTAAAAAAATAAGGATGTCGTATGACTTAAACGCCGGCCCCGTTCGGGGCCAGTACCGAGCGAGCGTAGGTTTCAGTGCCCGGCCCCGAATGGGGCCCGTACCGAACTTTATGGTTAATACGCAGTGACATTTGACATTTCAATTATAAGTGAGTCTTCATAATCTAATCTTCTTTGAGTAGGTAATTTACAATATGGCTGAAATGGTTGATATACTCCTGAATAATATTCTTATTAGCTCCGAAAACATCCTACGCTTAGAAGTTCTGGCGAACTTTCTTTGCCAACTGGATTTTACTCCCTCGGGTGATCTCGTTTTCAGGTATAGGTACATAGGGTAGAATGGGACATTCAAGCACAAACGGTAACCAGTGTTTAGTGCGTCATTCCGAACCGATAATGTACAGGCGAGGACGTCAACTGCTGAGCCACTTGCCACTATTCGTATTTTAGCCGTGTAGTACAAATCGGGTTTAATCGGTTATTTTCTTACTTGTGAATGTATAAAAGTGCAAAGTTGGAAAGTAGTGAAAGTGGCTTATCAATTAAAGTCTTTGATTGGGTAATTTAAAAAAATCTGTGGTTCATACGAAAGTGCAATACCCATAGTCCGCGCGCACGCTCTGAGGAATTGGTGGTTTATTTAAATCACTGGTGGTTTTATTTCAAGTACATAATATGCTCGTAGAATGATTTCATAATTTAGTTCGCGTGGAGTACTAAATTGTGAAATTCCATGTGGGTATTATGTACTGACTTGAAATAAAACCACTGATGATTAAAATAAGCCACCAATTCTTCGGAGTTCGCGCGCTGACTAAATATGTATGTACTTAGCTATACATCCGTGTCCAGTAAATAATATCAGTTTTTAATTTTATAAGACAAAATATTTTTTTTCTCGATTACTATATGTATTGCTCCCATTCAAGGAACTTGTTCAGTTTGATGTTGGCATTAGGGACTACGCACACTTATTCAGCTCTATTCAGCTTATGCCCATAGAAAACAACGATTTTGTATAAGACGCGAATGCGCGCGTACGCGTCTCATACAAAATGCCAACGTTTCTATGGGCATAAGCTGAATAGAGCTGAATAAGTGTGCGTAGTCCCTCAGACACTTAAAATATGACTACACCTTGTATAATCCACGCTTTATAAGAACCTAGTTGAATTATTTATTTCAGTGTTGACAACAAGGAAGCTTATTCAACGAATATCTCGGAAATAGGAACATGCTAAGAAAGAAAGATATTCTCAAATTCAGTTTTCAAATCTTTTAACATATCCCAAAGGATATCTCCAATTGCGATTCTAAGATTGGAGAGTCTATCTCAGTCGCGTTTCTAGAATATATTCCTAGAGTTAGAGTCAATAAATTCGGAGATTTACCTACGTCTCACCGTGCTTCACACTTCGTTTTAAATTCAAATTCCAGGATTCCATAACTTGGCAGTCAATCAGGAGATTTTTATATCATATCCACGTGCCAGCCAAAAATATTATGGAGTTCCGCTAAAACCCAAAAAATATTTTTCAACTCAGTGGTTTCGTTACTCAATCTGCAACTCAGCTTACAATATAATCAGAAAAATAAACGTGTTTGAGTATATTTTTATACTATAGTGTACTAATAGGGTAAATTGCACGTGGCTAGAAGAGGGATTAATATATTTTTTTTAATACAAGAGTTTTTCGTGAGATTTTCACTTTTAACTCCTCCACGACCCCTGTACTATTCAATCCATCCATCAGCACAATGTTTTAAGAGCGTTACATTGAGTTCTACCACAAAACATGATTTATAACCTCAAAAAAAAAAGTTGTGTCCCAGCAATAATTTTTGCATAAAGTTACTTGGTTTGATGTACAGAATGCTTGGTTAACGGCTTTGTGATGAGGTGGTTTACACCCTGAATAAATGTTGATTTCTTGAGATGGAGAGGAAGATCAAAGAAACAATGGATGGATTGTGTAAGGAAAGACATGAAAGAATAAGGACTTAGAGATAGACAGATAAGATAGGTAGATAATTTTTATTTTTACATTTTCTTTTTTTCTCCTTATTCTTCCATCTTTACTAATAGCGTAACGATTGACAGATTTAAATAGAAAAACAAGACATATTGCGCTGACCTTAAGTAACATAGTGCAAAGGCAAGAAGAAGATGATGATTTTCTAGTCGGGTAATATAAATGGTACGTACTTATTTGAGAAATTCTTCCACATTTTAACAAAGTAAGTTATTCTGGATGGACGCGGGTAATACGAGTATATTATCGCACATAGAAGCTAGTAGGAGCTAGAGGAGCTCAGGGATAAATAATAACAGCCGCTCGGGCCGATCTTTAGGTTAAACCGTGCTTGCCTAGGTTGGTCCGTGGATGGGTGACCCCCCTCACATACCGAGATTCCTCCGTGCCTCGGAAAGCACGTTAAGCTGTTGGTCCCGGCTGTCATTTGCTCATCTTTGGCAGTCGTTACAGGTAGACAGTGGCCCAAAAACTCTGACAACCAGTCTTACCAAGTGGTATTGTATTACCCAGTATTAACTGGGTTGTGGAGGTCAGATAGGGAGTCGCTCCATGTAAAATACTGGTATTCAGCTGTATCTGGTTAGACTGGAAGCCGACCCAACATAGTTGGGAAAAGGCTAGGCAAATTTTAATGAATATAATAACCCTACCCCAACTCTATAACACCGCACTAATAACATACTTAAAACCAATCGAATATAACAGGATCATTCTCACCTTAATTCAACGATAAACCACAGAACAGATAAACACGTGTTACCAACATGCGGAACACATAAATAATACGCTATATTCAACTTAATCCACGATAATGGCCCAACATATAAAATAATACAGGTTAAAATTTTAACGTTGAACCCATAAAGGAGGATTAAATGGGACGACCGTTGACGGGGAGTTACACCCGCTTGAATTACAACTGGGACCTATGTTATGTATGTTACAGTTTCGGTTGCATTATTGGAAACAGTTTTGGAAGCAATAATAAAGGGTTATTACTTAACTTTTGAGTTTATGTTGCGGTATTTGGGAGACTGTTTCAGGGTGTTTTTGAACATAGAACAATGCAGTGCAGAAAAGTCACTCTAAACTTTTTATACGGGTAATACGTAATTTTCATTATCTGCCTATTTTTTTCTCAACTAGTATGTTGGGGCCTGGTTCCAGTCTAACCTTTACCTATTTGACCTCCATTACAAAGTTAGCAAAGGTACTCATAACATTTAGAATTTGTGACATGATTTTATGATAATAGAGCCACGGGAAAATGTCTTGTGTGTTTTAATGGCAATATTTTATAAAAAACCTAAATTAACTATATTATTATGCATTTTTGAATAAAACATCTAACGGTGAAGCCTTATTAAAAATCAACACTTGTGAAACCATTCACCATTAAAATTCGAAATAATCAAAATGACAAACGGCTTTAAGCAAAATATTTTACGCCCGTAAATTATAAGCAATTTCGTTTGAAATAAAAATAACAATCACCAAGCTGAGAAATTATTAAACAAATACAAAAGTGAATATATCAAGCGGCGCATCAAAGCGTCGACGATGATATATTTGTATCGTGCGCACGCGCAAGTAAATGGGACCGAATAAATCAATCGTTAAGGCAAAGACTAAAAAAACATTCGAATTTCAATCTTGGATTAGTTTTTTTGTCTTGATTGAAAAGTAGTGTAATGTTATATTAGTACAGTATTGCGAAAGTTTAGTTTTGATACAGTTGCAGACACAAACCTGATATGTATACTTAATAATATTATAAAGCAGAAGAGTTTGTTTGTTTGTTTGTTTGGTTGAACGCGCTAATCTCAGGAACTACTGGTTCAAATAGAAAAAAACTTTTTGTGTTGGATAGTTCATTTATCGAGGAAGGCTTTAAGCTATATAACATCACGCTACGACCATTAGGAGCGGAGCAGGAATTAAAAATGTTGCAAAAACGGGGTTCGTTTTTCTCTCTTAATGTGACGCAGACGAAGTTGCGTGGGTCAGCTAGTACGTATATATTAAACAAAATAAAATGAAGTATTTATTGTATTTTCTATACTAATATTATAAAGCTGAAGAGTTTGTTTGTTGGAACGCGCTAATCTCACGAACTACAGGTTCGAATTGAAAAATCGAAAAAATATTTTTGAGTTGAATAGTCCACTTATCCAGGAAGGCGTTAGGCTTTATAACATCACGCTACGACCATAAGGTGCGGAGCAGGAACGAAAATTATTGCAAAAACGGTTTTTTTTTCCTTTACTTTTTCTCAGCTAGTGTGTGATAGTCTTCCAGTATATAATCAAACATGTAATGAAAGATAAAAATATAATATAAACAATGGAGTAAGTGGTGGCAGCTTTCCTGTTATTTTTACAACGGAGGACTACAAATAAAACTCAACTTCAGTAGTAGTCTTTTCTCATGAGATGGTTTATTTCATAACTAATATATTTTTTTTATTCTATTTTATTTGGCATGGTTCTTCTCTACTGAAAAACCAAGAATTCTGAAACTAAATTATACGTTATGTCCCCTCTACATTTCCTACTCTTTGCCAACCCAAATGCACGCCGTCCGTGCGTCGAGGGGGCGGGATGCGCACGTTCATAACTTACAAATCGTAGCAACGCACAAATTAATTGCTTCGAATTCGGCGACCATACATCACAAATCAACATTCGTTGCCCGCTGTACACAGTATAACACTCCCCCATTCATAGTGACGCCAGCAATGTATTTCGAAACAGGAACACATTTTTCAAACTGTCGTATCTATTTCAATCAGCAATAATAGAAAAGTAAATAAATCTTCGTAGGTGTCGATATTAAGGCCAAATGGGGAAGATATTAACTTTTATTAGTGCGTTCTAAAGCTGAGCTATAAATGTTAATTAGTAGATATGCTAACATTCTCATTTACGGGTGTTGATAGCTTGCCAAAGACTAATTAAATAATAGCATTGAAGTACCTATGTAGGAATGTTCGGAATAGATAGACTGGGCGGTCGGTGGGTAGAACCATTTGTCAGTCAGCTTCATTTGAGGTCATTAAGGTTGTCTATTTGAAAAATAAATTATCGAACTAAGCATTTGACAGAATTGGTTCTGAGAAAAAATTTAGGCACAAATGAGGTAAAAAAAATACATTACTCTTCACATTTGAGCTCCACCGCAATTGAGTAAATAGTATCTATCTTTTTTTACCTACAGTGTATGACAACGACAGATGTAGTAATACGCAGGGGTGTAAATAACCTCATCACGAAGCCGTCATTCTGTACGCCAAACTAAATAACTTTAAGCAAAAGATAATTGTTGGGAAACGACTTTTTTTGGGTTTGAATCATGTTTTGTGGTAGAACGCAATGAAACGCACTCAAAACATTGCTGATGGATGTATTGAATAGTACGGGAGGTCGTGGAGGTGTTCAAAGTAAGAATCTTACAATACAAACTTGTATTTAAAAATAAACTTGATCTTTGACACCCTTTCCGAGTTTCCTCCATGCCTCTGAAAGCACGGGCTGTCATTTGTACATCTTTGACAGTCGCGTGTCGGTACTAACTGGTTTGTGGAGGTCAGATAAGCAATCGCTCCATGTAAAATCCTGGTATTCAGCTGCATCCGGTTAGACTGGAAACCCAACCTAAAATTATTGAAAATAGGCTCGGCAGAAAATCTTGAGTTTTAACAATAGTATTCAAATTAAAGCTGAGAAAACTTTTAAGGCGTTGTCAACACCAAAATGCGTTCACACTGTCAATTGGATATAACTGGCATTGGAGTAAACGAGAGCCAACTATTACTAGTCGGCCAGGTTTTAGGAGATAATAATAAATAAATAGTGAAATAAAAAAGGGTGGATTATTTGTGAAATATGACTCGTTATGGTTAAGTTGACTTCATATTTTTAATTACAGACCCATACGTCAAAAAAATAAAGACATAGAACCGTTTAATGATGATTTTAAGACCACTCTTTGCAATTATTTCCTATAAAGCCGATTTCGTTCAATTATGCTGTACCGAATCCGTCCACGATCTTTACTTGACGAATATTATCAGACATTTTTTGTTGCGCTAGAACAAATTAGGTCTTGTCCAGCCTCATAATCTTTCGACGCCAATTCTTCAAGACAACTAGCTCTGAAAAGTCCTGAGAACCGTGCGAATAAACTTCCGAGCTACCAAGGCAAGACGGAAGTAAAATAAACGTCAGAAAAGATCGTCTCGTAAACGAATATTATAGGCACTCGCTGACATACGTACGAAGAATATTGGATTTACAGACATGATTCAACTTTCCGTGTTTATTGAATAAATAATACTGATATACTTCTGCGAGTAATACGTTCTAAAGAGCGTTAGGGAAAATAAGTGAACGTGAAATAAAAATCTGCTCGTGTTCCTTCAGAAGGTCGAGAGATTAAACCTTTTTGGTGGTGAAACCGTCAAAAGCTGTGTGAAATTAGCAACATTCTGTTTTTACCAAGTCGCTAGACATGACAAATACCCTACCGACCTAATTATAGTACACCCAGAATACACCAGTTATGTTAAAGTCCTATTTCAGGCGAGCCAATTGCTGGCAATCGAGCACCAATTTCAACTCCGTGGCTGCCGCTGAAAAATTACGATTGAAAAACCCAATAACACTTTGTCCCACCAGGGAATCGATCCTAGCATTTCATGATTGGCGTCACATGACCAAAGAGGTATTCCTATTTTAGAATGACTTACAAACTGTAATTTTAAAATCTCTTGTATTTCACAAAAAAAAAAAAACAGACGGCAAAGTTTTTTAGACTTATTTAAGTTTTTTTGATTAATCATTGCCGGTTTTCCGTCCCTCGGTAAGCACGTTACGTCCCGGCTGTCACTTATCTATCTTTGGCAGTCGTTACAGGTAGTCAGTGGCCCAAAAATTCTGACAACCAGTCTTACCAAGTGGTATCGTATTGCCTAGTATTAACTGGGTTGTAGAGGTCAGATAGGCAGTCGCTCCATGTAAAATACTGGTATTCAGCTGCATCCTTTTTTTTTGGTTAGACTGGAAGCCGACCCCAACATAGTTGGGAAAAGGCTAGGCAGATGATAATGATTGCCGGTTTTTCAATTCCCCGAAACTGTTCACCGAACCGTTCTGTTCTCTGTTTTATTTTCAATATTCTATTCTATTTAATTTATAGTTTCACATCAGGTGAGTTGAGGCCAAAAGCAAGCCTAAAAAAAGAAAAAGGTTTTTTACCGACCGTAGTAAAAGCACTTTTATGGTCTAAATTACCCAGACGTTTCAAAAGCTCTATCAGCTGTCTGCAACCAAGCACTAACTCATGTAAATATTTATTTTACACGAGTGCTACCCCTATTTATCTGAGATAGCGCTGCAGATCACATTTCACGTAGGTTTGCAGAAGAAATCCAATCTTCGCCGGCACAATGTGGGAAGTACCGGGGACCTCACAATAGTCTGTACACATCCCACTGCTTTCAGTGTGTTCTATATTAAGTTTATTTTATTTGTTTAGCTGTGAGCTGCACTTTATTTTACTGTATTTGTAGTTTGCACTGATATATCTTTGAAGGCACGTCGAAATCTGCAGTTGTTACTATTGAATTTGCCAAATTAAAGCTCAGGATATTTGTCTCTGTCTTTTTTATTTGTGGATATGAGTAGGTGTTCATCATCACCATCATCAGCCTATAATGTTCCCACTGCTGGGACACGGCCTCCTCCCAATGAGAGGGAAAGGGCTATAATCTACCACGCGGGCCCAGTGCGGATTGGTAGATGTCACATGTCTTCGAATTTTTGGTTCTAGGACATGCCGGTTTCCTCACGAAGTTTTCCTTCACCGTTTTTGAGAGCAGCGGTGATGAAATAAATTACACAAAGTAGGTATTGTTTTGTGCTAATTAACAACAACTTTAAATCTGTCCGCAGATACAAATCTCAATTCTGTCCGACTACCAGTTTTGTCATGAGAAATCGTGTTACCTGGGATGTGTAGGTCAGATAGGCAGTCACTCTATAAAATATACTGGTATTCAGCCGCATACGGTTAGACTGAAAGCCTATCTTAATATATTTGGAAAAAGATGAAGCAGATAATGATTATTGAATTCACAATCCTATTTTTGCATTGTTTTATGAAATTGATTGGTAATGTTACCTTCTTCTTTCGTGTGATTAGTGACCAGTTGTCGGAGTTTTTATGTCGCCCATGATGGGTAACTGATTTGACTTAATATAAATGCCGTCGTCGTAGGAATGTCATAGGTGTTACGGAAACTTTGTGTGGTCTACTTATAAACCAATATATTTTCCTCTATGTAGGTACATCTTTTTGCATCTAGAGAAAACCACACACTTAGGTACACACGTGCACCTTGCTATGTAAATGCAAAGAGCATAAACCGGGACGCGTTATTGCGAAACGCTGTTTGTTTTAATGCGAACTCTGTCGCGATGTTATCGTTCTATATAATTGAATTCTGTCCGCCTGTCCCACCAGATGTCTTCGCTGCTGTCTCGTGAAGGTACGTTGCTATGAAATATTTGATAGGCGCCCGCTTCTGGATATGAAACTGTATAAAATGAATGTTCTTGTTTTGATCAAATAGATTTTTGTGGTTAACGGATGTTGTGTCTTTTATTGGGACTAACTTCAAGTGGATAGAAACAAAAAATATTTGATGAAGTAATTTGATTAGTCATTCTTCCTTACGATGAATTGAAACTGGTATTCAGCTGTTTCCGCCTAGAATGGAAGCCGACCCCTTCACAGAAGGGAAAAGCCAGGATAGAATTGTCTCAATCAATTCCCACTCTTTGTATTTGTCACCGTAAAATTGTAAAACCCGTTCGATTGTAATCTATCTAGCGAGATTGTAAACTCTCGAAATATTTTCAAACGAACATAGGTACTGCTCACAATTAAATGCATTTTAGCGAAATGAAGTGTGAAATGAAATCGTAATATTGTGAAGTGCATGCGACGGGAAGTATCTCTGCCTCAATAATCGGGACTTGGGGCACCCCGACGTTAGGTTAGTGAGGTTCCTTTAAACCGTGCTGTCAGAAATAGGAGCCCCGCGTAGCGTATAAAGTAACGCGTTTTGAGGTTAGGTAACATTAAGCGTTTTTCTCAGAAATGGTGCATTACTTTTCATGGGAGTGGTAACAAGGGGCAAGGGGGACCACCCTTCCTTCCTCCTCCACAGCGCACGAGGTGATAGATTACAATCTAACGAAAAATTATGCAATAAATTGTAAGCAGTATCTTCAGTTGACAATATTTCGAGAGTTTACAATCTCGCTGGACAGATTACAATATAACGGGTTTTACAATTTTACGGTAACATATATGTAGCAGCTAGCAAAAAAGCTCCTTATAAATTAGAATGCACGACTAAACTAAAATCCAGTTCTGAAGCAATGTGCTTTGAAATCTTCGTCTTGAAAATCTTGTTTAGTTGGTGCTTTTCGATACTAGGTAGTGTACATTGTAAAAAGGTACCCATCTTAACTTTAAACTTTTACTGCGTTCTTAGCTCGCCTATTATGCAAACGGCATACCACGTTTAAACATACTCGTAGCACTCTACATTCCTAAACATTCTGTCTCGATGTCTAAACACCCGACTCAGTGCTCAAATATTCCTCACGTCACGTAGGTATTGTATATGCAGAATATGAGAATATTATGATTTCCAATACTGCAGGGCAAAGTAAAGCCACTCATGCATGAACAAAATATGGATGTTGCTCATTTTGTTCGTTATAGTTCGAATGTGCATTCATGGTTTCAATTTTCAGTGGTTTCTGAAAGCTTTTAGAACTGGTGGTTACCTGGTGGAGTCATGCACTATGGTATTAAACCATTGGCAGTATTGTCCACAAAGATTCGTGGCTATTGGAAGGACAGTAGAGGCTTTGTAATATGTTTTATTCCGAACTGCTTAAGCTTCAAATTAAAACTATATTTGATGTAGATTTCCAGTAACTTTATTTATAGGCATCATGATCTGCCAGCTTTTGGTCAGATAGGCAGTCGCTCCATGTTAAATACTGCACTCGCTTAGCCTGGAAGCTGATCCCAACATAGTTAAGAAAAGGCTAAGCAGATGATGATGATCTGCCAGCTTATGGAATCTTTGGTACTGAGCATGTACCTAGTGAATAATATGAAATGATAAAAGCAGGTATTATATTTTAATTACTTGGGTACATTCTTGGTAGATAACCTATCTATTAAGGTTACCAGGCCTGTACCCTTCATTCGGGAATTCGATCAGTTCCAGGGCCAACACAAGACCTTCTCCAATTAACAATAAAATTGATGAAATTAATCCAGTATTCTCCGAAATAACTCCAAATTTGTACCAAGAATTGTAAGTAATTATAATTAAATACGTACTGACCCAAGGGTGGACAAGACACAGGCTGGTCATTTAGTCAATGCATCTGAAAGGTGCTTTTCTTGAACACATCAAAACAGTCTGTCTGCCGTTGAAATCGGATACGAGTTTCTTTGGGACAGTTGTTTAATCTTTAATCTATACTACTATTATAAAGCAGAAGAGTTTGTTTGTTTGTTTGTTTGGTTGAACGCGCTAATCTCAGGAACTACTGGTTCAAATTGAAAAAAATATTTTTGTGTTGTATAGTCCATTTATCAAGGAAGGCTTTAGGCTATGTAACATCAAGCTATGACCAACAGGAGCGGAGCAGCAATCAGAAATTTTGAGAGATTTTTCTGTCTTAAGTGACGCAGACGAAGTTGCGTGGGTCAGCTAGTCTTTAATATGACGGTTAGACTCACCTCCTTAAAGGATACATGTGAGTGTATCGCCACCTTGTATAAGAATCATCTCAGAGACTAGAAGTAGATCTATAATAGTTACTAAGTGTAGTGGATGCTGATGGTGTAGCCCGCGAATGTCGATCAATCGACTTTCATGAACTTGGAGGGTTGTATTGATTATTTATATGATTATAATTTTGTAACCACAAACGTTTTACAGCCGCTTAACATATTTTAATCAACATACAACTTAGAACTAGTCTGAAAATTGCAAACCTCCACCTTAAACATAATGTTTCCGTTTTTATCCTGCACTTTTGTTTCACGATTGGAGCATAGCACGTGCTAAGTATCGTTTATAGATTTCAGCCTATAAGCATCCTTTGCATGTTCTATTAAAAGTTTTCGTAATGATCATTTTTCACCAGCGGCATGCATTTAAAATACTCTAGACCAAGACCAAGCTTAGTAAAGACTAGACATATTCGTGTCTGAATATTACCTACCTATAGATAGTTTGAAAGAATGATTGTATTTTTTACGTCTTTATGAGTTGTTATGTAGTGCTCTCAAGGAAAAAAGAAGCTGGTTGCTGCTTATGATTTCTTTTATTAAGGTCGGTTTTAAAAATAAAACCTGTACACAACATTAACTTTAAAGTAAATCATAGAAATGGAGAACTTTTTCTACATACCTATAGTCCTATACCTACAGCAGGTATTTACCTTTAAACACTTCTTTTAAGTACTTTATCACCTACTTGCTGAATAAATATCATTTATCATTTATCATTTATCATTTATCATTTATCATTTATCATTTATCATTTATCATTTATCATTTATCATTTATCATTTATCATTTATCATTTATCATTTATCATTTATCATTTATCATTTATCATTTATCATTTATCATTTATCATTTATCATTTATCATTTATCATTTATCATTTATCATTTATCATTTATCATTTATCATTTATCATTTATAAACTTCAAAAAACCAACAAAACATAACTCTTGTGGAATATACGAGCAGACGAGCACACTTACATAAATGCTCACCGTCAAGCGAAGTCCTTCAAAGCAAAATTCCTGTGTAGCAATTTAAACTTACCGCGAGTTGCGAGTCACTCCGGGGGAACTTAAATCGATTCGTTTATCGATGGTTCACAAACGATTACCCTTATATTGCTGTTTTATTAGCCCATCTAAGATGATTCGCTTCTAATACAAGCATGTAAGTTTCGCCAGACTGTGAAACTGACTTTGGATTAAAAGACTCGCTACCAATTTTTTTCAATTGGGCTGAAAGATGAGAATTTACGTTGAAGAGTAGGTAATCGAATTGAAGAGACTTTCGGAGACGCTGCTTTAACTGAAAAAGGCTTTTAATGAAATTATGCTCGTAAGATTCTACAATTAACTGATTACCTATCTAGTGCTTAAGAAACACAAGACGTTAATAGTGCTATTAAAATTCCACGATGAGTTTCTAAAACTTGGAAGCCGATCGAAGTGATGAATAGAAACAAATCAATATGCAATACTGGACACAATAGAATTCCAGACGTGTAACATAATATCATTCCTGTCATCGCTTCAGGGTTGTACCTAATAGCTCATGCTTATAGTACACTACCATTTTGCCAGTTATGTTTAAGTCCTATGTGCGGAGCGAGCCAATTGGCATCAACCGAGCACAAATCCAGACTTCGTGGCTGCAACTGAGAAATTCTTTCTGAGAAGGAGGTGGCGGAACGCGAGAGGGAGAGAGCCTCTCGCCCCAGCCTCCGCGAGAGACGCACCGGGCGTCGGGGGCCACGTGGTGGCTACCGGCCACCGTAGACGCGGGCCTGTGGATGGTGAGCTATGGGCTAGCTAGCCGTCCGTCCGTCTACGTGACGACAGGCCGTGTCGACGGCGCGTTCGTGTTCCACCCGCGCCTCAAAGAGATGTCAGCATAAAGGGAGGGGCCCGCAAAGGAAGAAGCCTGCCGAGGCTGCGGGACTGTTCGAAAGAGATACCGCGGAACTGGAACATAAAGGGTGACGAAGGAACATGGATGGATTTGGACACTCGCATTGCTTTGTGTAATTTATTTCGACACCACTGCTCTTAAAACGGTGAAGGAAAACTTTGTGAGGAAACATGTCTTCGAATAATCTAAAACCAAAACATTCGAAGACTTGTCACATCTAACAAGCAGTGAGTGTCCCAGCAGTGAGAGCATTAATAGGCTGATGATGATGATCATGCATGGATAATAGGAGGTCTATCTTTTCGTTAAAAGCAATTTCATTACTTAGTTGAATCTGTTGTGCCAAAGTGGCAACAAATTGGTTTCTGAACAACAGAACCTGATGACGCGATAGGCACAGAAGGAGATTGTAAGGTGAAATCAAATTAGTTTATAAACAGTACGTCCAACTACGATGAACAATATTGTTTGGAAAAGACTATTTTTCTTTCTATACGAGTTACTACATTTTCTGTGAAACTATCTTCAGACTAGACGTTTATTTATCCCTTTTTCGTCTGATCGTATCAGACAGACATGCCTGATTGACATCAAGTTGATTTACTCTCAATCGAACTTGTATAGCATGTCTGAAGTGGTGTTTACTTATACATAAATACTTGAAGCATCTGGTGTACCTACTTTATAATAAAATTGTTGTTTTTTTTTTAAACATATGAGAGTAGGTACCTTAATATAGATTGGAAACTGTTTTGCAGATTGACATTTGACAGGCAGAATTGATTAAAATAATGATGAACTTTGAGAGCTCATTAATATTACGCTTTAAAACCATAGGAACTCTTTTGCCACCCTACAAGAATATGTAACAAACCTATAAAATATATTTTCACTAATCTAACCTGCAGATTCATCACATCATCATCTCAGCCGAAAGACGTCCACTGCTGGACATAGGCCTCCCCCAAGTGTCGCCACATTGACCGGTCCCTTGCTACTCGCATCCACCGGATTCCCGCAACCTTCACCAGGTCATCGGTCCACCTAGTGAGAGGTCTTCCAACGCATCGTCTTCCGGTTCGCGGTCGCGACTCCAGAACTTTTCGGCCCCATCGGCCATCCGTTCTGCGAGCAATGTGCCCTGCCCACTGCCACTTAAGACCTGCAGATTATTGAGCGTTATTTTGCTACTCATTACGTAACCCTTAATGTCCCACAGCTGGATAAAAGCCTTTCCCCATAGCCTTCCAATCTTCTCTCCGTGTGGTTTACTCCGGCCAATAACTCACAAACACCTCAAGTCGTCACGACGCAGTTTTCAAGGTCTCCGTCGGCGCTGACCCCCGACTTCTAGCACCTACTGCGTGATGACTCTTGCCCATTGCTTAGTTAAATTAGGGACTATCCTAGTCCTGCCTGTCCTGTTGTCTGCACGCTAGAAGAAATAATACGTAACGAAGCTGCTTCGTAAATAAATTCAGCAGTCGTGTTTGCAACCATGACAACACAACGGAGCAGCAGGCCAGCGGGGATAACAGTTCCAGTTAAACTTAGTATTACCCATGAATGCGTGGTATTACTAATCCCAAACTAAATCATACTCAAGTAAAATTTCACGAACAATTTCACATTATTTTAGGCGTTGACCGGAACAAACGGCGATTTGAATAAAAGCACCCGCCGTATGGTAATGGTAACCGGACGGAGGACGGCCTGCCTTCTAGGGTTGTCAAGTGGAAATGTAATATACCCAGATATTTGAATACTGAAAGTAAATGGTAGGATTAGGTAGTGATGGTCTTGAAAATTGTCGGTTAAATGTAAGATTTATTCATATTTTATCTATATTATTTTATACAAAGGTTTGTTCCAAAATTGTTTGTAGAATGAGTCGACTCAATTTAGGAGTCTTAAATAACTCAACTCATTCTTAACTATACGCGTTCGGTCGGCGACGCAAATGGTTACTGAAAGTTTAGAAAGTCGAAATTTTCATTACAGTAACTCTGTTTATTGCATTCCAACGGTAGACATCGCCAGAACTGCACCACAACACTGTCCTATCTTCCACTTAAAACAAAGCTTCCTTCCGTTTTACTCCTGCCATCCTTTTAAGGGTTTCAGTACATCAAGTTGGGGGGCTCTCTGTGGTAATGATTGCGTGTAGGGGAATCACTTCATCAAATTCATTTCAACACCGCGATAATCTAGAACTATTTTACAAACAGACAGTCACTTCACCCTAATGCCAACGATTCGGCAGCCCTACACAACCGGATCGTCAAACATAAACAGAAACGGCACTCGCGTCCGGTTCGCAGTGTCCGATCCGGTCTATTATACCGTGTTAACTGCCTTTTACGATGTTTTTGAGAGGTAAAAACAATATTGGACCGTTGTCACGTTCTTTGCCCATTGAGAGCCGCATTACAAAAAAGAATTGCGCTTAATGTTCGTTTAAAATGGGTTAATGCTTTTAACTGTCACCGTATTCAAAGATATGCGTTTTAATGATGCCTTCTGATATAAGCATAACTTTTACTTTCATTAGATGAGCTTAGGGTTTGTTTTATCCAACGACATAAATAGGTTACAATTTTATTTCAATGACTACCTATATTGAAATGGATATAAAAACATAAACTTTAAACAAAAATATAGCCAACGAAAAGCTAGTATGAGACTTTCAATGATTTTGTTTGCAGAACAAAACAATAATCGAGAAATTATCATACTATCAAGTATCATTTACATCATAATCTAAATTAGATCCGACTATACCCCTCAATATGCTCAACAAAGGATAGCAATACGCCGTTTCGTTATGAGTTACAAGGGTCGGTTGCGCCAAAACTACGCATCGATTCCGCGTACTACGAGTACGGTACGAACTGGCGTTTCGCAAACGGATTTATGCCTGAATCCATAAACGGACACACAGACATTGGGATAAAAACGTGAGCAAACTGGAATACTTGAAAAGGATAAACAATAAACACGCTTACCCATGTCATATTTGCAATTTTTTCTTTATACCTACAATTTCCAGACATTGTACCTACTGTTTTTTCTTCCTTTGTGTATAAAAACTTGATTTCAAATGAAACGGACGAAGGAATCTGATAGTTCTACTGTTCTAAAAATCTTGCTGGCAAAGGTGCTACAATAAATTGAATGGGGTAGAAGTAATTCTTGCAAACACGTCATATTTCCATCATTCCATGAATTTTATTCTCGTAAAAAAAAACGTTGATTGAAGGCCAATCATCTAGATTTGTAGCTGTGATAATAATATCGATTTTGGGTTCACGAAGAAATACTACAACACTACTTTATAATTGTATTGTAATAAAAACTTAATTTATGACACCTCTTACCGAAATCATAACTTTAATCAGGTACCAGGACATCATACCTCCACAGAGGTGTCATACGATTCACTTAATCTAATTACAAACAGATCGATGCGTCCGTGTGTCTCTCTGTAGTCAGGTCTGGCAGGAAGCCACGGTTCTCGTTTATATATCATCGTGTTTTGACGCCGAGCAGCCTGATGACACAGTATCGGCGGAATTGGAAAAATACGAACATTGCTAGCAATTTCCATTTTGCAGTTTTCAACAGATACCAACAACGGGAGCGGCCATTGAAAATGTAGTTCGACTGTGGACTATAATTTCAAGTTTCCTGGCTATTGAATAATGAAAAACTTTAAAATGAAATTCTTTCATATCTAAGGCAGCTTTTAGTAATCTTGAGTTATTTTCTTGCGAAAATAGTAGAAACTTTCAGTTTTAAAAATATTTTGACAGTTGATTGTGATAATCTGTGCTGTAACTTTTCTGTTGCACCTCAATGTTAAAGTAGGCCAACTCCACCCAATGAAAGCTAATCAGTTAAAAATAAATTGTTCACTATAGTTTGTAATAAATGATTAGGCTATATTTTGTTATTTTTATAACAAAACAAAGATAAGTCAAGGTTTTAGAAGAAACATCTTGCTTTCAAATAAGTTATTTGACAGACTGTAACGTATTCAATTCCAATGTTTTCACAAGCCAACTGTAAAAGTGAAGGAGCTAGAAAAGTTTCGAAGACATATGACTTAGTGCTGAGAGTTTTCTTTTAAAGTTTACTCAGTCGTAATGTATTTGAACTTTGACCTGAAGTAATCAATTGAAGTGAAACGGACTAAAGATGTGTTTTAATAAACATTGTTTTTTTTCATAAAAGAAAGACACTAACTCAACCTAATTTCGAATACTAGCATCATCTCTATCGGTCTAGCGTTTTCTCAACTATGTTGGGGACGGTTTCCAGTCTAACCGGATGCAGCTGAATACCAGTATTTTACATGGAGCGACTGCCTATCCGACCTCCACAACCCAGTTGGTACTGGGTAATACTGTACCCTTTGGTAAGACTAGTTGTCTGACTTTTTGGGCCACTTACTATGTAACGACTGACATAGACCTACAAATAACAGCCGGGACCAACTGCTTTACTAATTTTGAATAAATATTAGTACCTATATCTTTTCTGAACTCGTTTCAAACAAAGGTTAGCTTGGCCCCAAACTTAGACCTCATTAAAAAATCACATAGCAAACTGGCACTTCATTCGAACGCTTTAAAAGCAAACTTTCAGTTGCTAGAGATTAAAAGAGACTTAAATAAATTACACCGCACTGCAACGGAAACTAAATAATTATAACTTTATAATGCACTTAGCACGTCTATCCGTTGCCGGTTATATTGCCCGGAGAACAGACATAACTAAATCTGATACTTTAACGTAAATCCCTAAATTGTGGTGGATTCGCTTAACCGTTGCTGCACTGCTGATGTATTATGAAGCGAAACGGTTGCGAAATATGAAGAGGTTTTTATCTCTAAAGGCTTAGTAAATTGATTCTATTATTTTCCGAACATGCATGACGACTTGTATTTTTGAAAACTAAACTTTCAGCCTATTTCAAAAAAGTATATATAGGTAGTATATCAACTATCTAGTGTCTACGACACAAACTTTGCTTAGTGTGGCACTTGGTGGTGCTGTGTGTTAATTTCCACAGATATTTAATTATTTTATTTATTTATTTAGTGCCTAATGCGGAGCAACGGCATGTACGTACGTGAGAATGGACCGTCATCCACAGTGTGGTTTGAAAAATGACACAAGTCTTCGAAATTTTGGTTCCGGGACATGCTGATTGCCTAACGATATCATCCGTAACAGTGGCACAATCTTCTTTTGATGTTGTTTGATAACAACGTAGGTATCTAAATAGTACATTGTAATACAAGGGACTAAAATGACCCATTATAGACGAGGTAGTAAATAGGAACCGAGTTATAATGGATTTTAGCGCCGTGTGTTACACCGTACTTTTCACTACAATTGCGAGAAAATAAAATAACCATATTTAATATGATAGTATATTTTATTAAAAACTAGCTTCTGCCCGCGGCTCCGCCCGCGTGAAGCTTGATTCCCCATGGGATCTTACAACCGGGATAAAAAAAGTATTCTATGTGTTAATCCAGGTTATAAACTAACTGTGTGCAAAATTTCATCCAAATCCGTTCAGTAGTTTTTTCGTGAAAGAGTAACAAACATACATCCATCCTCACAAACTTTCGCATCCTACTAATATTATAAATGTGAAAGTTTGTAAGTATGGATGTATGTGTGGATGTTTGTTACTCTTTCACGCAAAAACTACTGAACGGATTTGGATGAAATTTTGCACACAGATGGTTTACAACCTGGATTAACACATAGGATACTTTTTATCCCGGTAGTAAGATCCCATGGGACAATTTTGAAACTTCACGCGGGCGAAGCCGCTGGCAGAAGCTAGTTTATAATATTAGTAGGATAGGATTAGTAGGATTAAACGTACAATTTGTACTGTTGTTCAAATTTAATGAGATGTTTTTTCCGGGCAACATAATTTCAGTTCTCTGTGAAGACGAATATAATATTGAGTCGTCTGTGGGTTAAACGTAGGAGATAAAAAGGAATCCTACTTATAATTCAAATAAATAATACCGCCGCCGATGCCTTTTTTATTTCTTCTGTAGCTAGAATGCAACGCACACATCCTGCCAAAGAGTTCGGCGTTTGGTTCCATTTTTAAAATAAAATGTTTTCATTTTTAATGGAACAGTAATAAATCAATTCTTTATGAATTATGAGTAAAGGCTTATGCGTTTTCAAACACAGACGACGAAAATTAAAAAAAAAATCCCTAGGGCATAATATGCAATTTTACGCCCGCGCTGGTACGCTAATATGACGGTCTTTTCGAGCAAAAGGAGTGAAAACCGTATTATTTAATGGTTGAATTTATACGTACGGTACGTCGTACGGTATTCTCTTGTGGGGCAATGCCACCGATATTCAAACAATATTTGTTTTACAAAAAGGGCAATTCATTCAATTTATAAACTAAGTCCCAGATACTCCCTCAGAGAAAAAAATAAAGAGATTAATATTATTATTGTGCCCTCTCAGTTTATTTATGAAAACCTTTTGTACGCACACAAACGAGGAACAAACACAAATTTGTTTTTTCTGCAACGAGACTCAAAAAAATAGGGGGTACGTTCAGATGCCAATGTATACGTTTTTACAATAAACTTCCGAGCCTTATTCAAGCACTAAGCCTGAATAAATTTAAAACGTTTATTAAATGAAAGCTATGCCTGAAAGCTTTTTATCATGTCAATCACTATCTCGGAGATAAAAAGGCTTGGGATTAAACTGCTCCAATGAAATTTGCTCTGTGAATGTTGAAATTTCTGTGTAATGTGAATGTGAATGTTGATTTGACATGAATACGTAGTTCAGTATTTTATTATTTTTTACGTTTTATTATTTTTTTATTTTTATGTGTGTGTATTTGACATGAATATTTACTTGTGACTGATTTGACATGAATACATAGTTCAGTATTTTATTAAAAATAAAGTAAAAATACTTTTATTTTTGTTTGTGTGTTTATTTGACATATCGTATTTTTATTGACAGTCGAATTGGAATTGTAAATTATTGTTTATTTTATTTTATTATTGTGAATGTGAGGACCTTGTGGGTCACTTTTTGTTGTTTTTTTTCCCACGACAGTCTGGCAGATTGAGTACTATAAGCGACCTACCCAAATGTTCATTCTTTGGTATTGTTCGTCGTTTCGTTGAGCTCCTTGAGTTATAAGTCGAGCTACACGATAACTGACAAATGCTTGCACTGACTGGACAGGTCCACTAAAATCTGTGTAGTTCTTTCTTCAAAAGACCATCTCAGACACTAATCTGCATAGTCCTCATGTAAATTAAGCAAGGTTGTCTGGACTTCAAAAGTGACTATGACCTCTGAGTTTGTTTCGACTGTTTCTTCTCAGAATAGTCAGGTACGAAACACCGACCCCATCTAGTTAAAAAAAACGACGTGTAAAAGTGTTTGAGAAAACCTACTTGCTGAATAAATATCATTTATCATTTATATAAATCTTAACAAGCGTTTCTTAAAAGATTGTCTTTTCAGAAAATTGGTAGAAGTACTACTCTCTAGACTATTTCAATTGTTGAGGTAAATAGGTATATTCCCTCGCGACCGATCATTATAGCGGTCTTAAAAGACTCTTATTCTACGGCAGACTTTTACGGGCTGATTTAATAAACTACAACCATTCTGAACGGTCTATAATTTCAGTATAATATCGCTCCATTTAATACGAAGGTTAGGGTAAAAAACTATAGCGAAGTACGAAATATTAAAGTGTTGAAATGAGCCGTAACATATTAAAGTCGTTACAGGACAACGGCTCAATAATAAATAACGAGCGAAGTTACCTCCTAACCATCCGGTAACGTTAAGGCTGCCACCTGAACTGAGAAAATATTACGGGGGTAGAGTGATATATTTTTGGAACACTTTTCCGGGACAGGTGGAAAGGTAAGGTCTTGTGTCACAATAATAACAGCGATTGAGTTATGTCTTTGTCCTTTTGCCGTTGACACTGAAAACTTCAGTAAGGCTTTCATTAAAAGAACCTCTTATTGAGCAGATGATTGACCTCCATCCTACTTATATTTACGGGTAGTGCTTACAACTTCACGTTCAAGCGTGAATTGTGTTAATATTGAACTTGCTGTAGGTATTAGCGCAATTATATTATTGAATTTAGATGTTTTTTCAATTCATCAAGTTAGTTTCATTATTTGCTCATTGATTAATGTAAGGTACTGGCCAGAAGTAACAAACTAATTGGTTAACGTATCAAAATTATGTATCAGTAATAATAACATCACAAGTTTGAAAATGGAACAATATTTAAATTTTATTTTAAGAGATATTATGAAATTCTATCAATCGACAGCCCTACAACGCGCGTACAATGTACAGTGATATGCACTTTCGCCTTCATTACCCGCGGGCGAAGTGTTTGCAATTAACGCTCAAACTTTCCGGGTCACAGGTGAAACTGGGCCCATTAGTGGCTGACTTTAAACGTTTTAGGAATCATTAGCTGCTGCTAAACATCGATGGAGTAGCTTTTGATTTTATTGGGTAATAGTGTAGACTGTAGTAGAGTTGCTACGGCGTTTGAGTTTTTGCTGTGTGGTTGTAAGTGTTGCATGTGCTCACTGTTGCAGCTGGGGCAATGTTTTTTATCTGTAACTAAAGAGTATTGGGAGATCTTAAAATTCTTATAAAACGATTTTTGTCTCTAATTTATTCAATTGAAAATCAATTGATTACTGAGAATTTTTACAGATAATTTGGAGATTGGGGATGATATATTTTTAGTTCTGAAACACTGAGTGGCAGATGGCCAACTTTAAGAGTGACTGCCATTTAACGTACATACTTATAAGCTGTTTTGTAATTAATTCGAATTTTAGTTGAATTTGAATAAACAGAACCCAGAACATTCAGTGTCCGCATAAACCACCAACACTTAAATTACAAATTCTGCAGTCAAAGCGACCAATGTAAACGATCCATAATGAGTTCTAAATCATGATAGAAATCTCTGAAATCTGGTACAACCAGTTGTTTACCTAGTTTTCCGGTTGACTTTCACTTTACAACGCAATAACTTGAAGTAAACAACATACCTTTCTTATGTTGATGTCTTTACGAAGTTAGTTGGTTCTGTAGTACGTAATATTCCTACCAAAGAACGATTAGATAAAACAAAAGACAATATTGATGATAAACAACGTTTCTTTCCATATCAACCTATTTTTAGCCCGCCACACTATTCCCAAGCCACTGTAACTCCTGAAAGCCAGAATCAACAGTGGCAACCACCAGAAAAGCGCCGAGATAATGAAGCTCGACGAAGTCCCAGAGAATGAATTAACCAGAAAGTATCGCGGAGCAGTATGAAAAACCGTAATTACCAATTCCCTAAATATCAGCAGTAGACAGATCGAATAAAGGCCAATAGACACAAAGGGACGTTTACACCTGGGATAGGCCCAGTTACCTAGCGCCACGGATAGATTTATTAACATTAATGGGTCCAAATTTGTGAGCTGTTATATATGATTCCAATAATAGGTATGGCAAAAACGCTTGAACGAACGGAAATTAGTTCTAGCCCGTTTTTTGGCCATCGGGACTATAGTACCCTCTAATTTATTTGAAGTTAAACGCCCATGGGTACTGTAGTACCCAAACTTTTTTTTTGGAAATATAGCCTTTTTGCTCCTAAAGTAAGAGTTGTTTTGGCCTGGCAACAATTTCGTTTCGTTCTTTATTAACCACCGCTCATTTCGAGGTATGACAACACTAGAAATCATTCAACCAACTCTCGAAAAAAAAAAAACAAAGTGACAGTTCATTGTGTGACGCGCTCGCGAACAACTTTGTACGACAAGTTAAGTTATTATCGTATTTTAATTGGTTTTTTTACATGAAAAACACCTAAAATTCTATTTGTGTGTGATAATCAGTTATTAGAGTAAAGGATTTAGTGAAAATTTCAAGTCTAGAAGTAACTTTTGTACTTAGTTTTCGAAAATATTCCGTAACCGGCTAAAAATTCTCAATGTACATATTTACAACCGATTTTATAAATGAAACAAATCATACACTCTAACGAAATATATACAGTTCAAAAGGCCTGTTCATAAGCATTGTAAAAAACATCAAGCGTTTGCCACTTTCTTAGAAACATTGTCATAAAACGTCTTTGTTTACGACAAGTGCGCGAGGCCCGGCGTTAGCAGCGATGACGTAAGAGCGCGGGACCCCTGACGTTGACGGTTGACGCGCGCGGGATGGCTCGACTCGGGCTAGTTAGAAAAATATCCGAATGATTAATTATCATTCGGTTTATAGTAAAAAACACTAAGCTTCAGTAGCATCATCATCTGCACTCTTGTTCCATGTTATGTGGTGTTGGTGCAACACGTTTTCTTCTTCCATTCTCGTCTGCCAATCGTCACGTGATCATCTAACTACTACTTTTTCCTTCATATCATTCCTCACATAACCCATCCATCTTTTTGCTGATCTCCCTGTCCCTCTACAAGTTTCACTGAACTAAAATTGTCACGAAAAGTCACAATACTTTGTCAACATATTTTTATCCATATCGATCCCTACATCTCATATCACAACGTAAATAGTTACTTGAGGATTATACCGGTTGAATGAGCAACAAATATTCCGCTCCCAGATTAACGTCGTCGGAAAAATAACATTCGATCATATTCTACCTACGAAAACAACAAAAAATCTTTCTCGAAATAACAATCAAAATCAACATTCAAAAGTATAACTAAAATCAGTCTTCTAGGGGCACTTCGGTACAAAAATACTCGATGGAATACCCGATAACAAAGCACTGCGGGGAAACTTATTCAATTTGAGTGAAGAGACAACTGTTCTTGGGTTTGAAAGGCACTGTGTACCATTCACCTAGTAGTTCGTTTTTTTTTTTCATTTTATCTGTTCCTGAACAATACTTTCATTCAATCCGCTTCTCGATATTAGACATGCAAGGCACGTTCGGTCGCGACTGCTCTGCTACCAAGTTTTGGGGCCGTGATTTGTGAATGAGAGATAGCGGAAGCGGTTCTGACACGTCTTCGTGATGACGCTACGACTAACTTTGCTCAAATAGTTTTTCCCCTGCCCCTTCGTTGCCAAATCTATGGGGTGGGAAATTCAAAATGAATATCTTGTGTTATTCAAACCATGTTCCTATTAGAGATTATTTGATTTCCACGAGTATACAGGGTGTCTCATTCAAATCGGTCAGTATGGGAAAGTCTGAAACTATAAGACATACGAAGATCTGTTCTGAAGAACCATGTCATCGATTTTAATAACAAGAAAAACTGCATTCATACATTTTAAAAAACATCTGTACTCCGTTCGGGAATCGAACCCGGCTATTTTGAAAAAAAAAACCTACACTATTTCTATTCAGATATCGATTGTGTAGGTCTTAAGCAGTAAATGTCTGTATGAAACATGATGTCAGAAATGAATAAAATGCATTGTTTCCACATACTTTAATTTATTTTAGTTGGTGCTTGAACTGACCACGTTTACAATATTAAACAAGTTCAGGTATTTAAAATTGTCTCTATGGTTGTTTGTACCTCTTTGCTGATGTAGCAACTTGATACATACACCTCTTTACATACCCACACACCCATTGGCATTGCATTAAACCATTCCGGAAGTTTTGTTATCTGCGATAATATCATATCTAATATCGTGTTGAATATTGTATTGAAAAAGGCGGTGGTCACTTCGAGCACCTATAAAATGCATTGTTTCCATATACTAAAAAAAAATAAAGTATATGGAAACAATGCATTTTATTCATTTTAGACATCATGTTTCATACAGACATTTACTGCTTAAGACCTACACAATCGATATCTAAATAGAAATAGTGTAGGTTTTTTTTTTCAAAATAACCGGGTTCGATTCCCGAACGGAGTACAGATGTTTTTTAAAATGTATGAATGCAGTTTTTCTTGTTATTAAAATCGATGACATGGTTCCTCAGAACAGATCTTCGTATGTCTTATAGTTTCAGACTTTCCCATACTGACCGATTTGAATGAGACACCCTGTATAATAACTCATCTATGGATATTTGTGTCTGATGCAAATAAATTAATTAATTAAACCTAGGTCCACAAAATGGTCAGTCATTCGGTTTTATTTTCTTTGCTTATTTAGCGACATTTTACACGGTATGACATACTTGTGCACGTGTCTGTCGGGTCATTTAGCTCCCTTCAACGTCTTTTTACATCGTTCTCACATGTATTCATAATCACAACATGAATGATTTACCCAAAATTGTGTAACAAAATATTGATTGAAAAGAGTGTCCATGGAGTTTCTTGCCCGTTCTTCTCCATAGAGATCTACGCGAGGGAATGGGCAACTACAGTACTTTCTCAAGTTATTACGTCTTGTTTTGTATTTTTGACATTCAAAAGTACCGTAATGGTCTACCTAGTCGAAATAAATGCTTTGAGTTTGAGTTTGAGTTTTGAGTTTGAGTTAAGACAAAAACCTCTTTCTTAACATTCTAGATTGGTTGCCGAACCTATCGGTACTTTCCCTATAAATGTGGTGTGGTGTGATCCAATTCGTCCAAACTAATAAATCGTCTAAAAACAAAACGAGCGCATCTCTACAGGAACTGAACCCGCTAATCTGCTAAGCCGTGGTCGCGCCATAACTCCAACATGTGAGCACCATGCAATTCTATTGGCACGTGCAAATGAACCACCGCACAAGCGTAGCAGTATTTGTCTTCATACTTTGTCGCTTGAAGCTCATTCAAACTCATACATTATTGATGACCGAATGTTCAGTAGGAGTTGACGCCGCCTACATGATCGTTTGATTATTTCATAGGATCTCAACTTATCAGAATTACGGTCGCACGTATGAATAGAATTTTTCTTTGTGTTGGCGAGTTTATTTGGTAAAAAAATATTATGTTTTGCTCTCAAACACTGTTCCTAATGTGAAAGGTTTTTTTCTTATTTGTCGTACGAAATCTTAGCTTTTTCATCGCTCACGTAAATAACGTTTCGATAGTCTAGATAAAAACAAGGCTTTGCAATGTATTATTCCAGTCAAATTGGAAATAGAACCTCATGCCGAACTTAACATTTACTCAGTCCATATCATATCATATTGACATGGCTCAAAAGGCTGCCCAACTTAAATGGGACTGGGCAAGACATCTCTGTCGCATGCCGAATGAACTGTGGGCCCGTAAGGCTCTAGAATGGTGCTCTAAAAAAGTAACACAGTGTCGCGGCAGACCACGAAGTAGATGGCGTGACGAACTGGATATCTTCCTTGAGTATTGGAAAGAAATAGCACAGAATCGTGATCATTGAAAAGAATTGCCTTTGCCCAGTAGTCTGCATTGTCCCAATGCTGGACTATAATAACATAAATACTAAAAATATCATAATCTTCATTACAAACCCCGCCCGAATTTTCAGCAAAACCACACTTCCAATTTACAAAAAAGCCCTGGCGAACTAAAATAAAACCTCTTGATTAAATCACACCATAGCTAGTAGCGTTAGTCCAACAATTAATCATGGCCGTTAATTTTATTAACAACACGTGGTATGTGGTTGTTTGTCAAGTGGGTATTTCATCCATTTGTCAATTGCCACCGTCGGGACCTCCCGTTGGGACTGTCGGCCCTGAAATCGTATTAATTTGATGATATCATGCGGTTCTAGTACCAGTGGTTAATCAATTATTTTGTCAATGAACACTGGTTTCTGTTACTGCAGTTTTAATACTGTTGTTTTATGTAATAAGCATATGCGACACGTGTTTTTTGTGGTTGCACCAATCTGCATTTGGTTAGTCATAACTCCCTCATGCCAACTCCCAACAGAGCATACGGAAATGGTAATAATACATCATCCAGGCTTGCCTGTCTGGCCTAAATTTGGCGTCGTTTAAAGTGATAATTATCATTTTGTTGTCTTAACGTTAATAATTATTATCAATGGTACTTTTTAAAATTAGTTCAAAAGATAGGAGAACATAGAGTACCTACACTCTTTTTAATTTCGGTTCGGCAATTTCCCCTTCGCCTTTCCCTTCAAATTATAAGTCTGTTCATCAAATGAAATGACAGCTTGTGAGACAACTCCAGATCATCGATCTTCATTTAAAAACTTTCTGACTCAAACTTTGAGAGTTGGATAACTTTCCATAAGGTTCAGTTTTTAAAACTATTCAAATATCCAACCTATGTTCTAGGACCCGTCAGGATTGGTAACGTACATAAGATTGATACTTTTAATCTTCAAGCTCGTGTCTCTTTTAGATGTGCAGGGTTCTTAATTACAATGGATGTTGTTCTACACACAGGATTTTGCTGCTTCCCTGTAGTAGGTCGAAAAGTACCAATAAGCATCTTTTGTAAATTTGGAATTTGCATGTTTGATTTTGTAGCCGTGCTAGTATGGTAGCGTAGGCTGGGTTCGTTCGATTCGAGGCGTTATTGGTTTCTACCAGCATAATATGCTTTACCTGGATTCTGAAATTGTTACTGGGTTTATTTAAGTTCTGATACATAAATGAATAAAGCGGAAGAGAGCAGCGGTGGCCCAGTGTTGGCGGCTACGACTTACGAAAAGTAAATCGTGGGTTTGAACCCAGACAGGCGCATTACGTTGTGAAATTAATTTTATAAGATAGTGTTCTCAAAACAGTGAAGGAAAACATCGTGATTAAACCGGCATGTCCTAGAAGCAAAATATTCGAAGATTTGTAACATCTACTAATCCGCACTGGGCTCACCTGGTGGATTATTAAGCCCATTCGCTCTCACAGAAAGAAAGTTCGTGCCTCAGCAGGGAAACTTAAATAGGCTGACGATGATGATAAATTAATCATAGTATATCAGAAATTAACTAACTATAATCTCAACATGACCCATTTAGACCCAGCAATACTTAATAATAAATAAATCAAAATCAAACTCAGCAACATCATCAATTAAAAACATTACGAGATCCACCAAAGATAACACTTAATTCACGTCAGCAAGTTTATTATGTACGCATTTTGAACAACTTCTTCGCCAAGATCTGCGTCACCCATACTAATTAATTTTAGCCCCGGAGTAACTTTTTCGCAATCGCCACGGACATTATGAATAGATTACATGGGCGGATAAACAGAGTCGTTGAACTAAAATATAAGTGAAAAGAAAATGGCACAATAAGTACTGGACTGGCCGTCATCCAAGCCTAATGACGCATTTAAAGCTAGATTTATATTTCATTTAAGCGTTTTCATCTGGTTCTTGAAAGAAAAATGGAAGTAAGTAAACTGTGTGCGACGTGCGTTCCGTGCCAGTAGAGTCTTAATTTTTTATTATTTTCTAAGGTTTAAGATCATTTATTCTCATAAGAATTACACTATTCACTTACATGAGAATATTAATACTAAACACTTAAAAATAACAAAAAGTTGGGTTATTACAAAAAAATTGACGTCGATATTATAAATGTTTTGAAGGTAGATTACAAATCATTGCGGGCAAAATGTTCGTTCGCTACATGTAAACAAGTATGTGTAACACAGATAAACGGTGACTGGATGTGGCTCGGCACTATGATAGGGAATGTAATTCTTTTACAATAAAATGTTTAAATAACTTTTTAAAAGTGGTTTTGGATGTACACTCTTTGAGGTCTCTCGGTAATTTATTAAATATTTTAGATCCTTCGTACACGATAGTATTCCTTCCGTAGTTTGTGCGAGTGGGGTGTAGTTTTAAAAAGTCTTGTTCACGTCTCAGTTTAATTTTGTTTTTTTTTTTTTTTGTGAAGGTTATGTTTGTGTGCATATTTTTATTTAGTAATTTTCGAATAAGTATGCATGTGTTATATATGTATGTTTGTGTTATATTCATAACTTTAATTTTTTTATAAAGTGTTTCTGTTGAAGTAAGATAGTACGTTTTTAATAGTTTGTTTTGAGCAGTTTGTAGCAGGTTTGTATGTGATTTAGCAGCCGTACCCCATATTACCACTAGGTAGTCAATATTCTGTCTTTCTTTTTCGCTAATCTCCAAAACGGCTGGACTTATTTTGACTGGACTTTTACTGACTGATAGAGTAAGGGTTTAAGGATTAGGGTTGCGGTTGCCAAAAATTAAAATCCTCGATAGTATTAAGGGAATCCGATCCAAATAGAAAAGTAGTAATTTCACGCAGACCAAGGTTGCGGGGCACAGCTAGTAAAAAATCCCACCAACACAGACACTCAAAAGAAAATGACGACTCGAATGGCGTAGTGGTAGTGAGGCTGCCTTACGTTCATAGGGTCCTGGGTTCGAATCCCGGTAGGAGCAAATGTTTATCTGATGAGCATGGTCATTTGTTTCCGAGTCATGGATGTTTATATGTATGATAAGTATGTATTTACAAACAAAAAAGTATCTTTGTTGTATATCAACTATCTGGTGTCCATTACATAAGCCTTGCTTAGTGTGGCACTAGATGGCGCTGTGTGTTAACGTCCAGCGACATTTATTTATTTATTTAAAATACGAATTTTGTAAGAATACACTTCACACAATATTTTGTTTCGTTTTTACGATAACATTGAAATAAATTATTTTACTTTATCCCAGCAATCACGTCTGTTCACCAAAAGCAGTAAAAAAGTAAATAAAACTTTATTTGTGTCTTCACACTGATTTGTATTCTCAAAGTTTTATCCCGACGAAGACACGAAGATAAAGTAGATATACATTGTCCCAATACTAAGTGTGTTCTGATAATGAAGCAGCAAATCCAACCTTCACTCCATATTCATAACGTAGCATTAGGGGTATTAAGGACAGAAAAAAAAACATCCCCCATAGAAAAGGGTACATCCACATTTCGACAGTAACCATTTCTGTATCTATACATAATACAGGGTGTAAACAACCTCATCAAGAAGCCGTCAACCAAATATTTTGTACATCAAACTAAGCAACTTTACCGCAAAAATTATTGCTGAGATGAATAAGATTTTTTTTGGAGTAAAATAACATGTTTTGTGGTATAACTCAATGTAACACACTTTACTTCTCCGTAGTACAACCAGTTGGACATCGCAGTTGTACCACGGGTCGGACACGCTAAAAACATGCATTGAGCTGATGGATAGACTGAATAGAACGGGGTTCGTAGAGGTGTTTGAAATAAAAATCCTGTATTAAAACTTATAAATCAGAAAAAAACTTGTCAAAAATAAAAATTTCGACCCCCAATAACTCCATAACTAGAAGGTTCCATGGAATGGTCTAGAACAAAAAAAATTAAAGCCTTTGGGATTTGTTAAGTCTTTTTACACTCTACAATAATAAAATTCATGACGCTTTTCATGTACCTATTTAGGTGATTACGTGGTTCTTCTTACTCTGACTTGACTATAAAACATTTTGATACGGTTTTTTTATAACAATTTATTCCAGATTCAATTGATATTGATAAAGCTTGCCAGTAATATCGATGTAAGTCATGAAAATCTTGCAAATCAGGAATTGCCCGCTTGCGTCTGTATAATTATCTGTGTGCATTCACTGATTAGTGCAAGTGCCTCATCAATTAAAATTCTCGCCTGTATGTTAATATTTTATTATTATATTTTTATAACAAAAATCGCTCATTCGCGTCGGGTCGCAGACGACAGCTGTCCCTACAACGCAACGAATTCAAATTATGGAAGCAAAATTTGTCACTGAATTTCCTCTATTTTCACCTTTGAATTTTCCCAGTTATGATTATTTCACCAGAATGATTTATTACATTAATTTGGCAGTGTCTTGTGACGTAATTGACGTTCTCGTTTGTCAAAAACTAATTGGAGATCGATGACCCGTTTAAATTAAAATCAGTGTAGCTTGCTTTGAGGGAATTGTTTATCTATTTGGTTTTTTTTTTGGTGATTTATTTATCAATAATGTTAATGATCTGGTAGTATCTAGGTTTTATTTGTCAGACAAATTATCCACAAATTATTTCATTTTGAGCAGCACATCGGAGTGTGTTCTAATCATAAAAGAAACTGAATACTCTGATATCCCCGAAGAGACAGAATTGTAAATTGTAAATTTCTGTCTCTCTCTCTTCGTCTATAGTTACTCTTACTATGTAATCCTCGAAGAGAGAGGCAAAGGTGTACCTTATTATTGAGAGTGGACTGTATTAAATTAAAGAGAGCGAATACTTTAACACTTTATATTATATATTAGAGGTCGAAAATAGCTTATATTTGAAGCGGGGCACAAGATTTTACACTATTAAATATTCCTATTACATAAGGAACGTACATAACGAATTAACACTTGGGGAACGTGGGACTCATTTACTTATTAACTTGTTACGACACTAGGTAACTGATAAGAACTATGAATCTACTTTATATCTTTGACAATCTGTCTGATATGGAGCTCTTCCTTGACTTCTTGAAGACTTCTCCTTGATTCACTGGTTGAATGAAGTTATTACTTGTTTCTATTTGTTCTTATTTGACTCGATTATCGATTAAATAATCGGTCCCCCTTACATAGATTATTACGTCATCGCAAGTTGTGGGGGCACTATTGCATCTTTCAGGGACCTTTAATCAATCATAGCCCGTAAAAATGGACTTTCCCATTTGCTGATGCAATAGTATATCTTATTGCGTAATATTTCCGTTTGGACAAGTACTGACTTGACCAATATCCCCTCCACAAAAGCTGATGCAACATCACAAATCATTGCGTAAGGCTTAAGGCCCTTGGGTTGCGGGCCTGTTCGAAAGAGATACCGCGGCCCCGGAACGTAAAAGGCGAGGAAGGAACATGGATGGTTTTTAGTCAGTAAGAGTCTGACACTCCCTCCCGCTCCGCCCAGAGTGGGGGGGGTCATTTGATGATTTCCCATCCTTAAAAAAAAAAAAAAAAAAGGCTTAAGGCCCTTTAGTATATAATAGTTCGGGGGTAGACAGACATATAGGTCCCCGTTATTTTCCTAAAAACTACTTATACTAGGGTTACATATTTATGAAGGGCTCGTCGTCCGTTACACTTATACTATATCCAAATTTCACCAGTTATGTTTAAGTTCTATGTACCTAAGAGGAATCGATCCTATCCAAATTTCAACTTTAAAATAAGAAATGTTACTGTTGGTAGTGAGCAGATATCAACTTTAGCCTAAACAAGAACAGTAAACATTTTATCCAAAAGTTGTAAATCGAAATTAAAATACCACACCGAACAAACTCCAACAAATAATCGAATAAATCTCAATAGAATGTAAATAACGCTGCGAAGCTGATAACGTGTGTTGCCTCTTTAATCTTCAACTCTTAAAGCGAGTGCTGCCCGGAATACTTTACCGACAATTTATTTACAACTCTTCGTCTCCATTAAACAAGAAATATGTTAACCACAATCGAATACGGCGAATCTAAGTAAGCAGATGTTTTATTCATGATGCCGCAAATGGCAATTACAGTAACAGAGAATACGAGCGGAAGGAACTTTGTATAAGAAGATGTGCTGGACACACTTTCCGCCGGAGACTTTGAATAGTCATAAATGTCAATGGGAAATAAGTATAAAGAAACTCCTTTATTTTGCTGGTTTAATTTTCAATGTATTTCGATTAGACGAGCTAAATTAGCAACACTATTTGTGGTGGTTCAAACTTCGTTTGAAATGCTGTTAGAATAAAGTTCTAATCAGCTTACACTACAAAGTAGTTGTTACGTCAGTTACTGCGAGTCAAAAAGCGCGATATGAGTGGTTTCGATCGATTTACAAAAAAAATATCGATTGTATTAAAAAACTAAAACACTATCATGCTAATATTTTGCTTGTAGAATTATTTGCCAAAAAATCAGAAAGATCGTATGGTTTATATTATGTTTTTCTTTGTTTGAAAGATGTTTTTAGAGATAATTTCGTGTTTTTTTGCTATCGAGTCAAATTAATTGTATTATGTTTTCAAAACACTATCATGCTAGCATATATCCTGAAGAATATCAAATATTTTTCTGGTCTTGTTTATAGCACTCAATCGTATACTTTTAGCAATTATAAAACTCGCGTTTAGCTCATGTGATCGCCTTAAGCCTTTTAGGTTAGGAGCTCATGGCTAAGTAATAACTGCCACTTACGTTGATCTTAAGGTTAAGCCGCGCTTGCCTAGGTTAATCTGTGGATGGGTGACCACCCATTACATACCGAATTTCCTCTGTGCCATGGAAAACACGCTTAGCCTTTGGTCATGGTTGTCATTTTTGTAGATCTTTGACAGCCGTTAAAGGAAGTCAGTGGCCCGAAAAACAACCAGTTTTAACAAAGAGACTAACTGGGTTGTGGGGTTAGATAGGCAGTTGCTCCACCTAAAATTCAGGTTTTCAGCTGCATTCCGTCAGACTGAAAGCCAACTTCAACGACCAACGTGGTTGGGAAAAGGCTAGGATGGTATTTTTAGTTTGATACTTGTTACTAAATGCTTATTCCAGGAGAAAATATTACGCTCGTTTATAACAGGATTTTGAAGGATTTAAAATGTTCTGAATAAACCATGTGAATCGTGGATCCTGGAAATTGTCCCGATAATGGTTTAATTGTTTGTGACAAATAGTATAGGTAAATCATTTATTACCTAATTTAAATCTGCCGTGCTCATTTGATATGAATTATTTAACACGCTAATTATTACAGTTTTTTTTATTTATTTTTTGTTAGCTTTTATTTTTCCTTTTTTGCATTTTACTGTTAACATCAACCGGGCACAAATCCAGACTCTGTGGCGGTTATTGAAGAACTCCTAAACGAGAAAAAATATTAGCTTTGCAACTTCTTAATACGCCTAATCTTTACCACTATCTACACCATACCAATGAGTGATGAGATCTCTAAAACTCCATTTCCCAGTCGTAATTCTGCTGACTATAAACCCGTATTCAGCTTAATGGGCTAATCAGGCTGTCCGCACATCCCCAATAAAAAAAAGCTTCGGAAATCGTTAACCGAACGATGTGGCATTGTTCACGGAGAGAATTATTCCCAATGTTAGGTTGATGTGTCGTTACACCGTTCAACCATCTCTGTGTGTTAAGGTCGATCACATGATAAGGGTAAGGTTTCGGCCTTTTTTATATAAATTATTCATTTTATATGCTATTCTCGAATTGGAAGGAGAGGGGACCTGATGACTGATGTCATGCGTGAATGAAAGTCACGAGCTTCAACCTTATACGTTATTTCAAGAGTCTATTTGGTCAAGAACCATCTATAATGTAAGCTCCACCAAGTTCTACAAAAAAATCAGTAGTGGTGTGTATCCCGGAAAAATATGAAAAAAATACGGTAGGGTTCTATAATTCGTGCGTGACTTAGCGGTAATAATAATTAATCCAGTAGCTGCCCTCTATTACCAATTACGCCATTCGGTCAAATATTACAAATGGTCACTCCACATGCAATCTACGACTACATTTTATTACGTCATGTTACGTATGAAAATATTATTATTTTCACTTGTGAGCGGGTTAAATGGAGCCGGAAGAAATTTGAAACAAATCTGGTGGGGTCATGCTTTCTGTGTAGAATAATAGACTTAATAAATTGTGCCTATTGTATGCCTGTTGGAATGCCTGTTTAGTGACCTCGACTACGAAAGAATCCATTTGTGTAAATTAAATTACGTACAATATACACGCTAACCATAAGGTGGTTTGTTATTTATTATAGTAACCATTTTCTTTTTGCTGTTAAGGAGATGGATTTCCAGAAGCAAACAGAACTTTACTAAAAGTAACAAATATAAAGGGTTTACTCTAAAATTATAGTTACAATTAATAAAAAAAAACATTAATTTACATGTCACTCAAGTGCGAAATGGCATTGCAAAATTCGAAGCAGACATACAATCTGTCATTGTATCGTATAACATAATCTACATCGAACCAGATTTTTTCGACGATGTGTTCAATGAATTCGATACGGCCCATTAGAACGGAACGCGAAATTACGTCGATGTACTCAGGGTACAACGTTTGTACGCAAAAAGTCACAGCGAGTTGTAATTCAAACAGAGCTCAAAGTAAGGGGCCATAAAAGTGATAAAATATCTATTTAGCTTCTTCTTCAGTCGTTTTCTCCGTTCATAGGCCCGAGAAAACGTTCGTTTCCTTCCCAAGAACGTTTGGTGACTGGGTAATTGCAGTTTATGTTAACTCAGATAAACGTGATAACTTTTCCGTTCACTTCATTCGTTCATTCGTTCGTTCATCGGCTTATTCCCGTTTTCCGAAGACGCAGCTAATAAAATAAACTTCAGTTTCATGATCTTTATTCGTGATACTGAGAATATAAACACCTTTATCGAAGAAAATACCACATTTCAGGGTAAAGGCATTTTCTTTTTATTCAGAAGTTAAGCTTTACTATTCTGTTTGTGGACAGAATTACTCTTTAACTTGTTCCCTGCTATCGAACCGGAAAATTACGTATTCTGACAATGTCAAATACTTTACTTCGTTTGGATTAATTAGCATTAATAAAACTGTATTTGCATTAGTTACGAAATGGGACTCGTCTTTAAACCAAGAGAGACCTATTACGTAAGAATTAAAATTCAAGAACATTGAACAGAATTTCCTATAATCGTTCCCCCGTAACATCCCGCTAGCTAGAAGGGAAGCTACAGTCCCCCTTAGAAAGTACGAGCCTCAAATTTGCCTCAATTTAAATTTGCCATATTAAACAAACACTAATTTACTCAAACAAAACAAGAGCACACAAACATAAACCGGTCCCTAAACAAATATTCGAATCAATTCACAGACCATTCAGATTTGCATTCGCAAAAAATTGCCAGTAATTAATCTAGTATGGTTGTTAAATTAAAAATTCTCCACTGTATCCGACACGGGGCATTAAACGTTTGGGACTGTACAGTGTACGGCTGTGTACGGCTGTCTATCAAAAAGCACTTTTGTGGCGTGGACGCCACGTGGTGCGGCGCGGATTTACCGCCCGCGGCATTTCCATGTCGACCGCATTGGGAAACTCACGGAGTTATGTTCGCTGGATGTTTTTCAATGCTATTTTGGACGTTTAGGAATTTGAGCGGTTCGAATTTTGTGTGTAGAATGCTGTTTTCTGTTTCTAGTGACCCAATGGATTTCCTTAACAACAATTCACTCGTTTGGTCGGAACTTGATTTGCTATTGTTGAAGAATAAAAGAATTTTCGGTTCTAAAAGGCACATTTGAAGGTTTCAGTTCAGTCTGTAAATACATCCATAAAAACCTATTTGCATGCAAAATGTTTAACGAACCACTGTCTTTATAGACCCATAATTATTATATTCTACCACAGAAGATCACGAAGTAGATTGCGGGACGTCTCGGATGTCATCCTGGTAAATAAAGAACCGGGTACCAATGGAACAAAATATGGAGGCAGGCCTTAGCCCATTAGTTGGCTTTAATAATAATAATTTTACCACGAACAAAAAAAATGTATGCCATTATTATGACTTATTAGTATACGACGCAAGTACGCTCTTCATCGTTATTTACTTTACGCCTCTTCACGTTTCCCTACATCCACGTCCCTGCTATACTATTGCCAAGCTGACAAACGGAGGCTACAATTAATTTCAGAAATACAGCCATGTTGACTCCATTTCGGTTGAGAAATTAAATATAAACATGTCATTGCTCCAGGCTTTTACGTGGTGTAGGGCCCCACGGGTAATGTTTAATTGATATCTTGATTGCTTCGCGATTGATATGATATGAAGTTGTAGAAACCGTGTTTCGGTATGATAGACAGTGATGGAAATTAACTTGGTAACTTCTTCTTCAGTTGTTTTCTCACTGCTAAGTGTCGTTATGTGCTCTATTAAACTATTTCGACAATTCCCATTTATGGCGATATTTCGTTTTAAAGGGTTATGTAGAACAGGGAGTAAAGATTTCATCTTACATAGAAAAGGGAGGATCCTTTGACCTGAAGGACGATGTTTCTGGTAGGCTATAATTGCCCACCATTGTTGCGGATAACTTTAACTGCGCGATTCAGAATTTGATGTTACATTGACATTTGTGTCATACACGACGTTGTAGTAGTTTTGTACATGTTTCGGTTTGTTGTTTCTGCTACGCTTAGTGATTTTTGACACAATCGTCTATTGGGTTACTCCCCATCTTTAGTCAAGTGTGTAGTTTAGACGTACTTGAAAACATAATTATGTAACGAAAACCCATTCGGTGTTGAAATTTCCATGTTCATGTTTTTCTTTCTTGTAAGTACAATAAAGAAATAGAATGGCCAGTGGAATTTTACTCATAGTTGTTCCATTTTCAATGTTCTTTTATTTGTTGCCTGAAAATTATTCCTATATAAGCATATTTCTATCGTATTCTGCTTCAATTCAAACCCAGCCCAGCTACTTCCTTTAAGTACACAATGTGGATCGGTTCACGGTGTCCACTCAAGAACTCTTGCTCTCTCAAAGCAATGGTTTTTCGACAGATACAGCTCTTCTTCCACTTGAGTTTACTTTGATTTTGTTTGACATTAACGTTTCACGTCTTGAAACGCTTGACTTGAAACACTTCATCGAAAGGGCAGAGGAAACCAAAATCTGATTTTTTTATACCTTCAAAGTCGATTGATGACTTCTTTGGTCAAGTAGTCGCAAGCGCTACTGCTGATTGATAGCATGATTCATGTCCGATTCACAGGTCAAGCAAAATTTTGTTTTTTTTAACTTTCACGATCAGAACACATTATTAAACATATAACGCCCCCTATAACACGAAGCTTTTTGAAAACCCAGCCATGCGTTTGGCCGCAACTCGCCAGATGCAGTCATGAACACAACTTTAACTTGAATATTGAACACTTCAACACTTCTTTGAACACTTTGAAATTACAGGAGACCTCTTAAATATTAAGGCAGTGAAAACCTATCTATCCAATCTATACTAATATTATAAAGCTGTAGAGTTTGTTTGGTTGAACGCGCTAATCTCAGGATCTACTGGTTCGAATTGAAAAAATCTTTTTGCGTTAGATAGTCCGTTTATCGAGGAAGGCTATAGGCTATATAACATCACGCTACAACCATTAAAAGCGGAGCAGGATTGAAAAATGTTGCAAAAACTGGGATGTTTTTTCCTTTCGTTTTTCTCTCTTATGTGAAGCAGACGAAGTTGCATGGGTCAGCTAGTCTAAATATATATAATTCAAAGGTGACTGACTGACTGACTGACTGACATAGTGATCTATCAACGCACAGCCCGAACCACTGGACGGATCGGGCTGAAATTTGGCATGCAGGTAGATGTTATGACGTAGGCATCCGCTAAGAAAGGATTTTGATCAATTCTACCCCCAAGGGGATAAAATAGGGGATGGAAGCTTATATGAAAGTCCTTCAGTTTTAAACTTAGGATCTTCTAATTTTGTGTTTTGGCTGACGATTTAAAATTAATTTATGCGTGTTTCAGCGTGTTTTGATAACTCCACCCGAAGGCTTATAAAGGGGATGAAATTGTATGTGAAAAATCCTTAATTTTCGACGTAAAAAGTACAAAATTTGTTATCTGGTCTTATGACTGGAAGCTGACGCAACAGCTTTATTAGAATTTCAACCCTTGAGGGGTGAAAAAAGAGCAACATTTTGTGTTTAATTAAAGTTTTTATTTTTTGAATCACCAAACAGTATCAAAGTTAGTAAGTCGTTAGTTTTTTTATTTCAACCGACAAAGGGGTAAAAGGGGGGATGAAGTTTTGCATTGCAGTTGTTCATTCGTTCACGAATAACAGCAGCAGGTGAGACCTTTTGCAGCAGTGCAAGTTAATAGTATAGGCCGTACACAAGTTAATAGCACACGTGACTTCCTGGCTGGCAGTACTTACCGTTTTGTAGGGACCTAGGTAAGCCGAAGATTATGGACTTACGGCAGCAGCAGAAAAAGGAAGTATGACAGCCGCCTCCTCCTGTGGGTGCCGCCCGCTCGCACCAACTCAATATGGTGTCACAACAGATTGATTGCTTCAATTGTACACTGAGCGAATTCACACGGGCCGCATTTTGCGCAATTACTTTAGTTTGTCAAATGAATTAATTTATTCAAAACATATATAATTTAACTTTAAATATAACTGCTCTATTGTATTAGGTACCTAAACCTGTAGTAATAGTTGTATGTGTTGTTTAAATAAATAAATAAAATAAATAAATAAATAAATTATGTATAGTAGAACGAGATAGAATGAGTAATTGTCGATATCGTATTTGATACCAACTAGAACTCTTTTATTTTGTAGATTTCTGTTTTTTTTTCCCTTCTGCATTTCTGATCTTACTTTTGAGTCAAAATAAAAATCAAAAATGGCGCCGACGAAAGTTTTTGGATTTTTAATCATGGGTGTCGTTTCCGTAGTTTTTGGTGTCGCTGATAGTGAAAATGAGGTCAAAATTAACACGGAACAAAAAGTTAACAGAAGCAAAAAAACAGTTTTCCTTTTTTTTCTACGGCTTCCCCTTTTTTTTTTTTTTTTTTTTTTAAGGATGGGAAATCATCAAATGACCCCCCCCACTCTGGGCGGAGCGGGAGGGAGTGTCAGACTCTTACTGACTAAAAACCACCGTTCCGGGGTCGCGGTATCTCTTTCGAACAGGCCCGCAACCCCGGCAGGCTTCGGCCCTTGCGGGCCCCTCTCTTTTTGCTGACATCTCTTTGAGGCGCGCGTGGAACACGAACGCGCCGTCGACACGGCCTGTCGTCGTCGTTAGACGGCCGGACGGCTAGCTAGCCCATAGCCAACCGTCCACAGGCCCGCATCTACGGTGGCCGGTAGCCACCACGTGGCCCCCGACGCCCGTTGCGTCTCCCGCGGCGGCCGGGAACGGCTACGGCTACGGCTTCCCCTGACACTATTTTCACCCTGCGCCACTGTTAGGTAGAGGTGTATCTAATCCTACACCCACATTTCGCACATTTAGCTTAATCCCATCAACCGGGCACAAATAATACAATAACACTTTGCCCGTCCCGCAAATCGAACCCAGGACCTCATGCTCAGTAGCGCTTGCGACAACTCGAACAACGATGCAGGCTCACACATGACCCATCAATATTTTCACGCGAACGAAGTCGCGGGCAACAGCTAGTATTGATATAAAACCATGTTACCTAGCAATACCGAACAGATAACTTTTATTTTAACGTAAACCTAAAACTGTCCATGGACTCACATCGCTCTTTTATTTATAGCGTATTTTAATCTGAAAATCGGTTTTTAAAATATTCACGCTCCAGTTTACAAAAATACCAGACAGAAATAAATGGAACCCAGATTTATTCGTTTACCGATTGATTAAACGATGATGCAATTATCTTATGTGCAGTTGATTCAATTAAATTGCCTCTATTAGCTGCAACAAATTATTTGTGAACGATTTACTTTTCAATTAATAAATTATTTTTTAAAGCTTTTGGACTTTTATTATTTAAATTTCGGTAATTATCTCTGAAATATTGAACTGGTTTTTGTTGAGTGTTACAGCAATTGCAAGAAATCAACTGGTATCAAGTAACGTTACTAGTGCATGAGCTATAGGTATAAGAACCACATAAATATGCTTGCAGGCGTGTCTTAGTTAACGCCTTATCTACAGTAAGCGTAAGAAATTTGTAGAGTGAAAACTGTTGATTCAAAAGTCACGCTTAATTACTTAAAGCTGGTGAGACAACAAAACAAATTAAGAAACTCGAAAAACATTATTTCTTACCAATGGGTTGTGATTGGCTTCGTTGACAATTAATTAATGTAAAGTTTTAATTTTACAAGGCCTTAAAAGTTTTTTTATAATATTGGTAGGCAAAAACCTAATACATTCAAAGTCACGCACACACAACACCAATGTGCCTGCTTACCTTCAAATGACATAGCTTCATATTTTTACGTCCCCACCACAACACACATCCTCATAAGGAAGTGTTTTGATAAAAATAATAAGTTACGGACACGTATCCACCCTCACGCAAGCTTGCAAAACCTTTACAATATTTTATCGTATTTTTTCCTTCGTCAATAGACCACGTATGTGGCCCCCTTACTCTTGATACAAGAATGCTTAGATCTTATCGGGATAAATTTACATATGGCTGAAAATATACCTTACATACTACTAGCCGAAGTTGAGTGAGTCTTGAAAATATGGACGGACAAGATTTTGAATTCTCCTTTTTTGTCTATCCTTTTTGTGAACATAAGCAAAAGGAACAGTGTTTAAAAAAATCTAAATGTTAAACAATCTCTCAATTATTACGATGATTTGTATTATTTTAATTCTGGGATTTAAAAAAGGAAAATCTTATAAGCGCCGCTCATAAACATGTATATGTATATAGTTTGACTATCCTGAAAATTCCAGGATCAATATTTTGTTTTAATGTTGTCTATTTATCATTTAGATTAGCTTTGAGGTATTTTGGAGAAGTAGTCCTCAACTTCAGTATATATTATGTATTCATGAAAAAGAGAATACTGCAGTAATATAAACACGAAAACTCACAATTTGAGCATATTTCCCTTTGTCTTCGAGAAATCATCTCATGCGATATGACTATCTGTGTACAGTTTTTGTATCCCTAATTGGACGGTTAACATTTTTTCATGTGGGTAGGTAGATAAATAAATAAATGTGATGTAACCGTTTCAAACCTTCCCCCCAGGGTTTTTGTAAACAAGATTTATGCAAAGAAAGGTACATGTAGCGTAGGTGTTTGTTGGGATATTTCGTTGAGCTCCTTGAGTTATAAGTCGAGCTACACGATAACTGACAAATGCTTGCACTGACTGGACAGGTCCACTCAAATCTGTGTGGTTCTTTCTTCAAAAGACCATCTCAGACACTAATCTGCATAGTCCTCATGTGAATTAAGCAAGATTGTCTGGACTTCAAAAGAGACTATGACCTCTGAGTTTGTTTCGGCTGTTTCTTCTCAGAGTAGTCAGGTACGAAACACCGGCCCCATCTAGTTTAAAAAAAAATGACGTGTAAAAGTGTTTGAGAAAACCTACTTGCTGAATAAATATCATTTATCATTTATCATTTATCATTTACACACATTTGACCCGTTATCCAGTTTCTAATAATAAAAAGACACCTTTTACCCACTATAAGGGCACAAAATAAAGGTTAGTAAAAGAATTTATTTCTCTTCACATCCATCTCATCCATCTCTGCTTTTGGCTTTTTGAAACCTAGTCAATTAACAACGTGGCAACACCGCCAGTCTCTTGGGCACATTAGGTACCAGCTGACAACGTGGAAGAGAAGTTTTTCGACGGCCTATTACGGTTTTTTGTTAGCTCATTTATTTATTTTAGTGTAGTTAATAGTTTTTTGATTAATTGTGCATTCTAATGAACATGAAAATTCTCAAATTTTCATTAACAATGTTTCAGGAGAAGTACGATATTTGTATGGCAGTAGGTCAAAAGTAGGTGGTAGGTGCGGGCCTGTTCGAAAGAGATACCGCGGCCCCGGAGCATAAAGGGCGAGGAAGGAACATGGATGGGTTTTAGTCAGTAAGAGTCTGACACTCCCTCCCGCTCCATCCAGAGTGGGTGAAGTCATTTGATGATTTCCCATCCCAAAAAAAAATAAAAAAAAGGTGCACGGTGCTAAGCACAGCTAGTTTTACGTAAAATGTCTGTGCTCATCGTAATCTGCCTAGCTACTCGTATTTCCCAAATAACGTTGGCGTCGGCTTCCAGTCTAAACCGGATGCAGCTAATTATCAGTATTTTCAACCGACTTCCAAAAAGAGGAGGTTATCAATTCGTCTGTATTTTTTTTTTTTTTTTTGTGTTTGTTATCTCAGAACTTTCGACTGGGTGAACCGATTTTGATGATTCTTTTTTTGTTTGAAAACTGGTGCTTGTCGTTTGGTCCCATTTTAATTTGCTGACGATTTGATGCTGATCTTCCGAGATACACAATGGAACTCTTCAAAAATAGACGGCAAATCTGCAGTAATTGCTGCAATCGCTTGTAGGTTCATTGTTCATACTACATCATGACGTAACATCACGCCTGTATGCTCTGAGGGGGTACGCACATGTGCAAAATACACCCAGATTTCGAAAATGTTTGTTACCTCAGAACTTTCGACTGCTTGAACCGATTTTGATGGTTCTTTTTATATTTGAATGCTGGTACTTTCTGTGTGGTCTCATAATCATCAAATCAGTATCTGATGATGGGTTTCTGGAGAAATAGAGAGAACTCTTCACATGTTATAGGCACACCAGAAGGGATTTGGGTAGTTTTAGGAAGTGTACTTTCTCGAAGTGATCCCATTTCAATTTGATGAAAATCTGATGAAGAACTTCGGAGATATGCAAAGGAACTCCTCAATAAATGATAGCAAATGTACTGGGATTGCCGAAATCTCATATCTGTCTATTGTTTACATCAGTTCATAACTTAAAATCACGGCAATACGCTTTGAAGGGGTAAGCACATGTGAACCACAAAAAAGCTAAAAATAAAAACTTTTTAACAAAAAATAAAACCGACTTCAGAGAAAACAAAAAAGTGAAAAATAACTTCAGAAAAAACGCTTCAGAAGTCGGTGACAAAAAAACTAAATCAATCAAACAAAGATCACCGACTTCTGAAGCGTTTTTTCTGAAGTTATTTTTCACTTTTTTGTTTTCTCTGAAGTCGGTTTTATATACGGAGCGACTGCCTGTCTTTCATTCACAACTCAGTAACTAGGTAATACGATACACCTTGGTAATTTGTACTGTTGCTTGCGGCTAGCGGTATATATTGTATTTCACCCATACATGTTTGAAGTCAACAAACATGACGCATTTCTGATTCATATACATAGGGCTCAGATTCCTATCTACTTTCAAACAAGCCGATACATCATATTAAGATCTAAAGGTTTATCATACATACATCATATTAAAGCTATACATTATCAGACCCTCACTTTGGTTCTAGACTAGTATCGAGTGAGATCGATGACTTATTTAGGATACTCGCACATATTTCGGGTTCTCACCAGTAGATGCTGCCGTTTTGTCTGTGCCTACGGAATTGAGATAAACGACCATTCGAATAGTGTTGAGGATCAAATCCAATTTTGCAGTCGCAAATTGAAGAGGGAACGTATCGAGTCCATACTTGTTAGTCGATACATCTCTATTTAGATATTTTGTTTTGGCGGATTCTGTTCGCAAGGGAGTCGGGTGTTGAATTTAGAAGTTGTTTAAGAAGACAGTTTATTGAATGTGAAGGCATGTTTTTAATAGTGTCAGGTAAATAACTGCTCATTTTTTTCTCAGTCTTGATCAACAAAATTAAATCAGAATTCATTCTGTGTAGAGATGCTAAAACACAACTATTTCACTTTTCTATTTTGTACACAAACTAGCAGAATCACGCAACTTCGTCTGTGTCACATAAAAGAGAAAAAAGCCCACTTGAGGAATAAGCATTCCCCGGTTTTGCAACAATTTTCATTTATGCTTCGCTCCATTTGGTTGTAGCGTGATGTTAATATGAAGTAAAGATTACAAGTATAGGACATGTTTGAGCTAGCTTACCAGTATATGTATCGTATTACTTATTATTAACTTGGCTTTGGAGGTCAGATGGATTCCTTGTAATATTTTGGTACTCAGCTGCATCCGGTCAGACTGGAAGCTAACCCCATCATAGTTCGTAAAAGACTAAGCAGATGACGATAATGTTCGAGCTAGATAATATTGTTTTACGTACTTTATACATTTTCCAGAAAATACTTAACAAGAAAATGCTGCGCTTTTGTAGAATACCTGAAAATAAGTGAGCTGAAAAGCGAAATGAACGCTTTTCTGGTGCTAATAGATTACTTCAATTCATTTGAAACTAGGTACAGTTACATAAGAACTTAAAAGTGTTAGAAATACTGTTTCGTTTGACTGGCAACGATTCGTGGAATCCATGGAAAGCCATGCGTAGTAGGGTACTTGAAGAAGAAGTATGACTACCTAGTTCAAACTTTGTTGTTTGTTTCTATGAAGAGCACTTTTGACATGAAAACGTCTTAATAAAGTCGAGGTAGTATTAAATAAATAAATATCGCTGGACATTAACACACAGCGCCACCTAGTGCCACACTAAGCAAAGCTTGTGTCGTGGACACTAGATAGTTGATATACTACATATATACTAATATGAGAAAGGATGAAAAAGTATCTGTTACCAATACCATACTCCTACAAAATGAGTTTTTTTTAAAGTGAATACTTGAGCACATTTTGTGTGAACAAAATTCATGGAACTCGCGTGACCGTCACCGAATGCTTCGTAGCACTCGTAGCCGATTCGTTACGGCGTAGCACCACTTAGCCGTGCACGAGGCACAACCCGTAGTAGATATCATTGTATAGTCCGCGCTACGAGAAGTTATAACTTTTTTAAACAAAAAATTTCTACCAAGATACATAGCGACAATTCAATCAACAATAAATACTCCCTAATTGAAACAACTCAAACTATCATACGTGTAATAAGAAACTAATGAGTTACACTTGGTCAGGTTATATTTTGGCGATTTAGAGAGCCGTTGTCTAATGTTTAGTAAGATTACGCTGACGCTGTCATTTTTTAATTTGATCCAAAGGTTAGCGAGCCTGAAGGTGTGTTTACAAAATTTATAGCTTTTCGTGGCGGGTACTATATATTACTTAGTTTTTTCTTCTATCGACAGTCCCCAAAGATTGCCCCGCATATTGTTTTCTTTATGTAGGTGCTTGAAGGTTTGGTATAATAGTTGATGTACAAACTTCACCTTCACTTAAAGTACGTACGGGATTATATCCGTGTTTTTTTTTTTTTAAATCCCGGACATAATCCCGAAGTACTTTAAAGTGTAGTGAAAAACCGTGAAAGTCTAAAACAGTGCACGAAACTTCACCTTTATTTGAAACGTTTTGGGCCAATAGCGTCAGTGTCAGTGACGATTATTAGGTCCTCAAAGGTACCAGATAATTGGTAGATTTAATCTTTTTTGTACCGCATTCCCGTTTTGTATCGTTTCGATAATTATGGGTCTACAAGCATCATGCAACTGTACCTTTGCATCTGATGTGTCTCCGAGATGTATCAAAGAAGGCATTTAATTTATCCCGTTCTCTGAAAAGTTTACTTTAGAAAACATCTTGTTATTTACGGATCTGTATTGGGGTAGCAACTTGGGGTTCAATCCAAGCAAAAATGACAGCAATCTGCGACTAGAGACAACACTAGGAACACATTTTTTTAAATTACCAAATAAAAACACTCATAATTTAAATTCAAAGCAAAGAAGTGTACTTTATGGTTCCCCTGTTTGTTATACAAATGTAAATTTCATTTTCTTACCCCCAAGTACAAGACGTTTACTATCCAAGTACCCCATCGCAAAGTGTAGTAATATTGTAAAATGTTTTCATAAAACATACGCAGGGGGACACGGGGACTTTGTAATTGAATTTTGAAAACCCTACTCATATGCTCATGTTCTTGTAATTGAAAACAAGCTTACAAGGTGCATCACAATTTGGTTGGCTTTTATATTGTTTTCTTTGTATATTTCGGTTTTCTTCTTATACGTCGCCCTGTAATTGGTCTGTCTTGCCTTGACCCTGACTGGTTTCTTTTCTGACAAGAGAATGGGTATGTTCCTTGATTGTAACTGATGAACGTCTGAATTTATTTAGCTGTTTCAAAAAAAGTTTCATTTTTGTAATATGTTTTTAGATTGAATCGAACAATATCCGCATCTACATCTGCACCCGGTTACGCCGGAGGCTGACCCCAGAAGGCTGAACAGATCATGATTTGTGGGTAAATATTATGAAGAGGCCTGCGGAGCATGCGGAGTTCATACAAACGTAATACCAACATAATTTGTAAATCAAATGTATTCTTAAAGTAAAATGTATTTATTTCTATTGGATTACAGAATATCTAGGTTCCCAAATATATATTTTGAATGGTAACTGATTTAAACAAGAGTTATGAGAAAAAAAAAATTCTATGGAAATTTTAAATTCCTCATATCTCGTTTTTATATCATTTTCCTTTCAAAATTTATACTTGGGAACATAGATATTCTGTAACCCAACCGAAATAAATACACACTACTTTAAGAATAATTTGGATGTATAAACTATTTTGGTATTACGTTTGTATGAAATACGCACGCTCCGCCTGCCCCTTAAGGCTAGAAGTTGAACATCTAGACGAAATAAAATGCTAAACAATAAAGTCAGTAAATAAAAAAAGAAAATTCATTTTTCCATAACAAATCAAGAGCTTGAGTGAACACTGAAACTTTACTTCGTTTGTACATTATTATGTTCAACCACCCAGCCGCAAGACAAATTGAAATAGTTTTATGATTATAGGTAAGTTAGGTATTTGTAAAAATGTAATGAAAGCGAAGTACCCGCAAGACTTTTAATGTTAACTTTGTACCTTTGCACACATTTTCTAATAAAACAAAAACATTTTGTGATATGGATATTTACCTTTATTATGTCGTGTTATTATTTCATTTCCCGGCAACGAGCGTCGTATTAGAATGTTTAAAAAAAGGTGGAATAACATTCATAAGAGATAATATTAGGAGGCTTGAGTTGATAAACGGGTTCTCTCACGTGGTGTTAACACGATGATATATTACACAATTTTCTTTACGAGCAAAACGGATTTATAACAAGGCGACGCCAGCGTTTTGAGCTTACAATGTTTTAGCTAGAATTTCATGGAGCAGCGTAGTGTGGAGTGTGTAAATATGGTTTCGGAAATACGGTTTATGTTAATCAGGCAGTGTAATATTGTAATCGTAAAAGATATTTATTTTGGCGGGTTCAAGGTTAATCCAGGATAATTGCTGGAACAATTAAATCGTGATTTATAACACCTTTACAAAATTAGGATAACCTGTAGATATCTCACGTTTTTAAAGATAAGTAAACAAAAACAGCGTGTGAGCATAAAAATACTTAATTTAATTTCAACAGTAAAATCTTTCGTTTTACTTTTGGAAATAAAGCCAAAAAAAAAACGCTGCAAGAAAAATTTTCCGCACAAAAAACACGGAAATCCTACCATTACAATGAAACAACGGGTATTACCGCCTAAAAAGAGAAACCCACACAAAAAATAACTAAAAACATATTTCATACCGTCACGTACGCTCCTAATACTGCAGGCAATCATAAAATGAAACATCATAAGGGGAATAAAAACTGAAAAGAGGTCGTAACGACCCAAGACGGGGTCTTAACAAATCGTTGGTCATCATTCAAGGTTATGGCCGAGGGGTGTTAGGACCTCCAGTGACTGTAGACGAAGATACGTCGTTTCATTGTGTGCAGGGAAATGATAACGCTCTGTTCGATTTATTATAAATTGAGGTCTGGTAAGCCCCAGTCTTATTAGCCGGGATAATGGTGGATGTTTGAAAAGGATACATATTGTGTGGTACCGTTGACTGACGGAATTGTAAGAAAATGTGTTTTTTGCTTGGATTTGTTGAATGTAGCGATATTTGTATGTCTGCGATGTAATTTTGTTGTCATTGTGGAGCTAGATTGATTTCATTATAATCGACAGCATGTGTGGTGTAACTCTGAATGATGTATTAAGGAATGGGGTTATACGAGAACATATTATATTGCGTAGTATATGTATAGTAGGTATATAGGTGACAACAAATTGATAAGAGTATCATCATCAGCATCATCATCATTTCAGCCGAAAGACGTACCGCCGACTGCTGGACATAAGCCTCCCCCAAGGAATTGGGATCCAGATGCTTTTGTTTTAATTATTAGGAATTTGCGCCACTATAATATCTTTGCGGTATTTTATATTCGAAAATTCATGTTTTCGAAACATATGCAACTCAGATGTAGTCCTTAACTTTGCTTCATCATCTCAGCCGAAAGACGTCCACTGCTGGACATAGGCCTCCCCCTAATGTCGCAACATAGACCGGTCCCTTGCGACTCGCATCCACCGAATTCCCGCAATCTTCACCAGGTCATCGGTCCACCTAGTAGGAGGTCTTCCAACGCATCGTCTTACAGTTCGCGGTCGCCACTCCAGAACTTTTCGGCCCCACCCCATCGGCCATCCGTTCTACGAGCAATGTGCCCTGCTCACTGCCACTTAAGTTTGGCAATTCTTTGGACTACGTCGGTGACCTAGGTTCTCTTACGGATGTCTTCATTTCTGATTCGATCACGCAAGGAAACTCCGAGCATAGCCCTCTCCAGTGCCCTTTGGGTGACTTTATCCCTTTGATAAGGCCCATTGTGAGCGACCACGTTTCGGTCCCATATGTAATCACTGGCAACACACACTGGTCTGACTTTCGTCTTGAGACACTGCGGTAAGTTGGACGAGAAGATACCGCGGCAGATAAGAGTATGCTGAGCTTAAATTAAGTATTTGTCAACAAATCCTTGATACAAGAGAAAGTCCTCTTATGAATACGATACATTAGTTATGAAGGACAATGAAACATTCTTCTTTCTATTTGCCTGCACAATTCAAAATCAGTAGCTTTTATCTAAATTGAAAGCAGTAAGTGGACCGTGTAATATTGTTGTGTTACCTCACATTTGTTGTGTTGGGTGAGATAAATATAGAGTTCAAACATTAAACTGTTCATTCCATAATACGATAAAACTATCATAAATAAATACATCGAAGAGATTATACACTTCCAATTAGTGATTAACATGTTCCATATAAACTCGTAAATGTATTTATTTAACATTTACGAATTTATATGGAACATGCCTAACCTACCTATAACCCATTTTATAAACCAACAGTATTATAATGCCAAGATAATTTAATAAACCCACACTACGTAGCAAAATAATACCTCTACAGGGTGTCCGATAATTATAAATGGATAACCTTGAAATGGCTTATAGTAGAACCTATGGACGTTCATTACCGGAAATCCTGTATATTGCTACAAAAGCTATATATATAGCATATTCTTCATCACCAACAAGACATTTGATAAAAATCAGAACAACCTTATTTGATGCAAGTCAAAATGTAATTACAAGCTTAATTTTTAAGTTTATTTAAAAAACTTGAAATATTATCTCGAAAAAAATATTGAAAATTAGGTTTACTCTATTTATTCTATTAGAGTACTAAGCTACATACGTTAAGAATAATAAGTTTATGTACTTAAAAAGTTGACTTGATAAGAACAGATCAGATCACTCAGCGGGCGGCCTTATGAAAACGCTTGCTTTGTAATTAATCTTCTTAAGATCTCTTAGTTTATCAGACACTTAAAAAAGTACTTGAGGCTCTCATCTCTGCGGGCCTGTGGACGGTTAGCTATGGGCTAGCTAGCCATCCGTCCGTCTAATGACGACAGGCCGTTTCGACAGCGCGTTCGTGTCAAAGAGATGTCAGCACAGAGAAGGGGCCCGTAAGGGCCGAAGCCTGCCGGGGTTGCGGGCCCGTTCGAAAGAGATACCGCGACCCCGGAACATAAAGGGCGAGGAAGGAACATGGATGGGTTTTGGTCAGTAAAAGTCTGACACTCCCTCCCGCTCCGCCCAGAGCGGGAGAAGTTATTTGATGATTTCCCATCCTAAAAAAAAGGCTCTCATCTCTAATACACTTTAGTTTTAATATTTAAAACTCTCAAAGCTTACACGATCATCCCTACGTTCTGATTAATGTTCTTCATTATTCGAGCTAACTTTCTGAATCGGAAACTTTTTAAAACAATTTGTCTAATGGAGAGGAAATCTGTCACTGACGAAAAACAAAAGGGAAGTTTCACATCAAAAAGAATGTTTTGAGACTCGCCAACTGTACAAGTGTTGTCTTTATACCTACCTAATTGTTGTAATTAGGAAAAAGTTTTTTTTTTGTGTTGAAATAATCCAAAAATATTTCAGTGAGAGGTTTAATTTTTGAGAATAAAAAAAAATTGTTTCCATGAACTCGGTAGATGGCGTTGAATTGACTACGTAACTAGGTGCCAAAGTCAAAACCATTGAAAAATCACACGTCGCATACGCTCGTTGACTGACACTTTCGTTTGCATAAGCTTCTGAATTGAACCTAATGGTTAACCTATGGTTTGGACCTAATGGTCCAAGTGAAATAATGTGACGTTCTGTTCCTTGCAGTAACATACCGAGATCAGCGCCATCTATCCAGCGACTAGGTAAGAGATGAAAAAGAAAGTCACTCAACACACAAGATTTAAAAATAATTCATACATAACATCATGCATGTAATCCCCAAAGGGTTAGGCAGAAGTGAGCACCTACATTTTGCCGGTTATGTTTAAGTCCCATGTTATAAGGAGCGAGCTTATTACCATCAACCGGGCACGAACCCAAACTCCGTGACCGCTACTGAGAAATTCCAGATCCTAATGGGATCCTCATTGCCCGCCCCGGGAATCGAACCCAGTACCATGTTCATGCTCAGGAATCATGAATAAAATTGTTATGTAATCTTCTCACAACAGGCACGAAGGGTGATAAACGTTCTTTTTCAATCAAGATGCTTAACTATGAGTTAGTGATAATCGATTAGGCCTACATATTCCAGATAAAATCCTCTCGGTAAAACAGCTTAATTATTGCTACAGTACATCGCAATTCAGTGGATTCAGTGACCTAATCCAGTAATCTATTTACTTTGTTTATTCGTGTTTTTAACAAATATTAACGGTCAGTGTAACTCGCACTCGTAATCGTACGTCAGGATTTAAGCTGATGTTAAAATAAATATCAGAGGAAAATCCAGCAATGTATAGTATTGAGGTTGCTATGAGAGCGACGAAATATCGCTTGTAACTTAAATAATTTAAACATTTTTGAAAGATCCAGTGTTGATCACTGCTTCGTTGAGTGATGTTTTTAACTCAGTTTTCACCATTTCTTTTATATCTTACAATTAAGACGCGCAGGATATTTCACTACTTAGGTACTACCGGAGTCGATGATTGTCCGTTTAAAGGGGTCCAGTGACCATGATCCTCATTAATGAGGAACTGTCCGCGCCGCCTACTGGCGAGTAGCCATAGCACTCAACGCGTTTATGACATCTGCTGACGAGGAGAAGAAGCTCCACTTCGACTCACGAAGCTATCGGCCGTCCAATTGGTCCGGCCACAAGTCAATCTTCAGCTCATTCTCTCATTCAATCCCACTCTCAATTCCATTCTATCGCGCTTGTATTGGATAGAATCATTCTTTACCTCTTTCTCCACCTTTTTCAATTAGGTACATAACCGCCTGCCACCATGTAAGGCTATGGCGGAACAATTGTAAATACATCTTTAACATTATAATCTATGTATCAATGCAAGTCGCTTCATTTTAGCCGACTTCTAAAACAGGAGGAGGTTCTCAATTCGGATGTTTCAATTTTTTTTATATTTGATCGCGCATAACTCCGTCGCTTGCTGATTTGAATTTTTTTCTTGTTGGAAAGGGTACACTGGGTAGGGTAGGGATTATTTTTTTGTGGGAAAGGGTATATTTTGTTTACACCAGTTCATAACATAAAATCACTTCAGTACGCTGTGAACTAAAAAGTGAAAAATATAAACTTTTTGCACAAAATAAAACCGACATATAAAAACACAAAAAAAGAAATTGAAAAATAACTTTAGGTTCAGAAGTCGGAGACAAAAAAATTAAACCAATCAAACAAAGGTCACCGACTTCTGAAGCTAAAGTTATTTTTCACTTTTTTGTGTTTTTAGAAGTCGGTTTTCTTTTTTGATAGAACATACCGATGCACATGGACCGATTAAAGAAGAAGAAGAAGGTACTACTACTACAAGACGTGCCTCGCTTGTAGTAGTAGTACCTTTGCTTGTTTCATTTCTACGATAATTCTATAGCTCGTAAGCAAGCAACCTTTCCTTTTTCCACAATTTCATTTCGATATCGTTTATTGGCAATATGACCAAACTTGTTCAGCTTTCCGCTGTCAATGTAGCCTCTGTGTCCGTTCGTTTGTCGAGTTCATTCGTACGATTCATGCGATTATAGCCATTACATCTGATGTATGCTGTATTTAAATTTTAGGGTACGGGCCCACCAAATATTTGGATTTTTCTATCAGACCATAACCGGCCACGTGCGAATGTGTTCCGGGTCTATCCGATTTTTTCGTACCAATGAATTTGAATGTGAATTGGTATGGCCTGCGAATTTATTTATAATCCATTTTGTTGAACGTTTTCTGAATTTTTCAATATTTTTACTTAACTATCGACATAAAATTTAACGAGCAAGCTAAGTGTATCTACTTTCTTGTAATCGGTACAAATGTTGCAAATGGAAAACACTCGACTCCAGCAGTCAAGTGCGTTTAATTGCATCTTTACGGCGAACAGCACACTAAAGTCCAGAATACCTATTTCGCAGATTTCAAATAAACCTTATCTGGAACATTGTAGCTGTAGTAACAAAGAAACAAAAGATCATTAAATATAACAACACACGAAAGCAATAAATTGTGTAACGACGCTATAATCTAACAAACTGTGCAAAACCGGGAGCATTTAAAATTTATCTTTGGAAAATATTACCCCACTTTTGATAGAAGGAAACCAGCTAACTCTGCAAACTAATGTTGCAGCCAACTTACCTCGGTATAAAAAGAAACGAGCCAACGTAATATTCCTTGGGGAATGTAATTTCTTTGAATAATATTTTTTTAAGTGCTCCTTGTCTAGCTAATTTCGAGATTGTGCTACTTTGTTTACCTTACTATGAAACTTAGTAGTTACTGCGTCTGATGAAATATAAGCTTTAAATAAATTAGTAAGAACTGAGTTTACGACGTCACACCTTTATACATTTAAAACCTTATTACTTACACTATAATAATAATCATGTTTATTTGACAAAAAAATTAAAAACACGCTACTCCTACTGAGTAACAAAGGATGAGATAGAAAGGGTTTGATTGGCTACAACGATCCTGCAAACAAACCAACCAACTTTTTAGAAGTTTTCCACCCCAAATATGCAACTTGGATATTGCCATCTTTTAGCCAATAATATTACCATTACCAACTTCCAAAAACAGATTTTTCAATCAGATATCCAGACAAAATACAACACTGAAATTCTAAAAACAATTCGAAACAAAAAGAGACGAAAAAAAAGAATCATCTGCTCAATTTGATCCACAATAACTTCGTTCACACTTAGTGCAAAAGTCTCACGTACTACTCCTGGGATCTCACTCTGAGATAAGTGAATTGTAAACCGGCACACGTGACATGGAACCCTGGTAGCACTGCTGGTACAAGCAAATAATTTCAAAGGTGATACTTGGATCTATTGGTCTGTGACGAGAAAGGAGGCTGTTTAGAGTGAGATTCGATTCCGATGTTAGGTAAATCGATTTTGTTGATTATTAGGTAGATTTTGAGGTGGAATTTAATATTTAGCAGAGTGTTTCATTCAATAACATTGTCCTTTTAATGACAGCCAGATCTCCCGACATCTAGAAGCTAAATTATGACTTATAATACGTATGTTGGTTATAGAAACCGAACCCAAAATACGCGCTTTGGACGAGGAGTTAGACGGACATCAACATGAAATACAAAACGATTTTTAAGGAAATGCTATTTTGGACGAAATGCGAACCCAAATAATATCTATAAATAAAATTCCTCGCATCACATTCCAAAATAAGGAATAACTAAAAAACTCTCAAATGAACCGCAAAACTTTTCCAAACGAGATTAAAAAATCGGCGAACTCAATGGTACGGGTAATACCCCCACAATAAGTTCGTTTGCGCTTGGTGCAAAAGTCTCACGTGCGACTCTTGGGATATATCTCGCAGATAAGTGAATTGTCGACCGGCAGTCGACACATGTGCCGTAGTCGCTGTGACGTCATTACGAATACGATTAGTTGGATTACTGTGCAAATTGTGAATTAATGTTGTGTCAAACAATTAAGCCGGCGAACCATCCAATTTAAATGGGATGCAGTTTCAGTTAGTGGTTTCTAAATTGCTGTTGCTGGTAACAAAAACGTAAATTAATTTATTTATTGATTTCAAATTAAATTTGAACTCCTAATTTTGAAAGGACACTGCTTTAAAAGACATCATGGAGAAAGACCCATAAGATAAGTATAGCCAACTGAAAGCAGACGTAATTTATTTCATCTTGTAAAACTTTCAGGCCCTTGCCTAAACACTTGACCCTTTTTACGATGTCTAAGAAATTTTACCCAACAAGACTAAGTTGATAACCAAATATAACATCTTGATGTAAGCAACTTCGGGGCCTATAAAACTCCAATTTAATATCTACTTTAGAAATTTTCTTCCTTACTAGAAAACGGAATAAATATGCCAGTTCCTACTTGGCCATCCACTGCGGTATATCACAGCTACATTCTAAAACAATAAGAAGAAAACTGTTAATGGAATTTGGTGAGTTGAAAAATATCGTGATTGAACAAAGTATTAGATTCACAGTTTCTTGGAGTTTGCAGGCAAACTTGACTGAATAGAACGTTATCACGAATTCTCTCGGCTAACTTTACCGACTCGCGTTTTATTAGTGTAACTGTTCGAATCCAAGTTCGGTCCAGATCTAATTCTGTTGTTGGAATTGAGACCGACGGTCAATGGGTGGTGTGATGCGCCGATAGATACTGAAATGAGGTTAATCTTCTTTGACTTAGTGTACTTTATTATGAAAGTACAGATGCCAGCACATCAAGCTACTACGACTATTAGATTTCTTTAATAGATTCTTAACGTTATCGCTAAAACAATAGGGTGCAAGGTTGATGGGCATAAAATTACAGTTTCAGTATTTCAAGAATAAGCCCTTTCGAGAACTTGTTCTTTTTTCCGCTGTAAGCCATTTTACGAATAGGTCCTAAATCTACTAAACCGATGTGTAATGTGTCTGATTTAGGTAGATGTAGGTAGATTTACATCTACCTGAGATCATTTTAAAGATAAGACGCTGTTGAAAACTTTAAAAGCCTAGTGGATTCCGCACTTGGATGATAGACGAAATATGTTCCGATTCTTGTGACAAACACTAATCGCTAAGCTTAATTGTCACCTTTTTTAGGTCAGCGATAGTCAAAGCATCGATCAATTCAAAGTTCTCGGTAAATTCACACTGCATTCAGAAATGCGCCAATATCAGACACACAAAAAAGTTTCTAAACAGAAAAACCATCCCTCAACTATTTCCAAAACGACACGATAGGTAAAAAAAAAATAACTACACAAAACTTCCAGAATTAAAACCAAAATAAAGTTAGCACCGAACCGAATAATGTTCGGATTTAAAATTTTACGTGCCAAAACTTCGGTGAGCCGTTTACTTCTAACGACGAATCGGCAGTTTCGGAATTTCACCGGCAATCCGAAATCGATTTAATCACGGGAATCATGCAAAGTTTCGCACAAAGTTTGTTTAAACTTTGGAATTGGAACAAATTGGAGCAGCATGGCTTGAGGCTATGTATTAATAGTAGATTCATGACGCCTAAAATTTAGTTACGATTTTTCAAAGATGTTGTTGATGCTGGATAAGCTTAAGTTTGCTGGGATTCGCAAAACTCTTCCGTATTTACAGTATACAGAAGCGTATTTTGAGAACCCAATGTCGCACAATCTTCATGATTGTTTGCTCTTATTTCGTGGTTACTTAATATAGATTATTGTGTTTTATGTATGTATAATATCATTATGTAAATGCTATCCATGTACCACCTGCAGTGAGTATTGTTTCTTTATATATATATGAAGTATTGAAAATATTGGTTTTAGCGAAACGACCGCCCAGTGTGCCAACCTGTGTGATTTTTTTTCTTTTGTTGTAAGTATATGAGGCAGGACATAATAGTCTATAGGTTGACATTTTTTTAGTCTAGACCACAAAATATCAGCCATAAAAATTGTTCTTTTATCAAACTAAATGTAAATTAACCTTTAAAAGGCTCATCGAAATTAAGTTGAAAATTCATGCACAGTTTCTATTCTATTACTTTCACAACCAAATTTCACTTCTTCTATAATATACAATGTTACTATCTATAAGACTTCTTAGTTCGATTGGACCACAGAGTAACCTTGTCTAAGACTTCCAAGTGTCTCTAACTCTTCGGTAAGGTCATGAAAGCAGACATAGACGAGAACGGTAAACGACAGGTGAATTGTCAAATTGCACGGATTTAGTTTCCCAAGTTTTGTGAAACGTAATCGTTTGTGAAAATAATTGTGTTTGTCAGAGGAATTTAATCAACTAGGTATAGCATCCTTATCTATCTATTTGAAATCAAGCTGGTACATTACATTTTCAGTTTTCAAAGTAAAAATCTGATCTCCAATTTATTATTTTTTTTGGCTGATCTTGATTTTTCCTGTTATTCCCGTTTTATAAAAGAGAGAGGAATCATTGTAATGTCATTACATTTGAAAGCTTGCTGAGTTCAAGGTCTCGCATCGGAATGTTAGGATAAAAGTTAACATTTTTAAATATATTAAAATCTTACTCTGGTTTTCCGGGAATATAATTGTTTATAAATTTGACACACTTCACTTGAAAATTTGCTGTGTTACCGATATACATTTCGTACAAGTATTCAATGCAATGTGCAGACGTGAGCACAACAAGCAACTACAATCTATCAAATTTATTTAATAGATTTTCAACTCTATCGCAAAAAAAAAAATTGGAAAAATATGACAGTTTTGGGTAGCTTAATATGCTGATCTGTCAATTAGGTAAACAATTAATTTCTTTGGTTTTACAGTTGTCATTCAAGATTGCTGTGTATATTTACCTAATCGGAAGAAAATTCCTGAGTTTTTAATTCAAAATTCCAGAGCTCAGCTTACAACATCTTGTAAACGCTACGTACTTTATATTTCTAAAACTTAGAACTACTAAATGAAAGTACACATGGTTCCGGGTTTCAAGTTTCAGTTTAAACATTTCAATGCAGTTTTATTTGCTGGCATACGTGTGTAGACGTTCTGAAAATGTTGCTGCACACACGATGCATAGAATAAATGTCGTGGAATAATTTAGTACCGAGGAATAGTAGGTTTCATAATGTGAAGATAGTCGTTGCGTCTTCAGTTGCGAAAACAAAATGATTATAGAACAGTTCTAACCTTTCGTTACCTAACATACTGTAGGTCAGAGTTTTTTTAATTGCGATTTATTTCTATGGATGTTAATTTAGGTAGTTGTAATTACTTACCTACCTCTTTTGATGACATCTTGGCCAAAGTATTGAGAAAATACATAACATCATAACATCACACAATGTAATCCCTAAAGGGGTAGGCAAACGTGTATATGGGCGCTAAACCATCATTTGATTTTAATTTTAAATTAGATTGTAATGTGAGGTTAGTTACGTTCTTATTTTGACTTATGTAGGTTTATTGAATTAATAGTTGCATTGTTAGGGTAGTGAGTTTTTTATTTCACATGTAATCACAGAACTAATATTTGTATTTCCACTTATTTACTTTCAAAGTAATCGTAATTTCCGTTTGATTCAATAATAAAGAGTTATGATTGAATTATCTAAAATATGGTTACTTATGTTTATTTTAATAGGGAGTTATTTTAAAATGTCCTCTTTAATTATATAAAAGCATATTCTTGGGCGAAGAGTAATAAGTAGTTACTTTTAGGTCTCACGCCTTGTAATATTAAATATAGTTATTTTTATTCTACCCATCGCTACCAACCTCAGTTTGAAGTTCTGTGTATAAAAAACGTTGTAATTTGAAAGAATAATTATTATTCTTGGAGATTCCTAGTTCGCTAATCATGGAATGAACACTCTAAACTGGAGTAAGGTATTTTCTTTAATTGTGCTGATATTTCCTGCTGTTTAATATTTTCTGAGTAATTGTGTAACTGTGTATATTTGTTGGTGCAAACCAATATATTGTGTGACTCTCAACGACGCTGCCCATGATGATGCCGACATGTACCTACCTAATTGTACACTCACACTTCGCCAGTTTTGTTTTTAGTACTCTCTGAGAAATTCTTGATGGAAGAACCCAATAACACTATAACAGCAGCCGCTCTTCCGATCTCTGGACAAACCAAGCAGTAGAGATTTAAAAAAATACATGACTGTTACCGTGATTTTGTAACTTTTATGACGGCAGTTTGATTGATTCAATAACCACCCTTTGTCATTGAGTTTAAAGTTCTAAGTAACCTCAGCATTTTTTGTACACAGTGATAAACATAACTAGCAATATTTTTTTATTACAACAACAATGTTCATAGTATCTATCTCGACAAAAGAACAAACCGTCACCGTTGCTCCCTTTCTTAGGTTTTGCTTTTGAAAAATAGATACTTTCTTTTTGCTCTTCCTTTTTCTTCTGATTAAGTTCGTTACGGGCTCTAAGCCATTTAGCATTCTCTGAGACACGACGGTAATTTTTTCCAGTGTTTTTCTTGAATAGTAAATTGTAAATTAACGGAAAAGTCTAGGCCGAAATGGCTTTCCTTTTTTGAATGAAAGACCTAAAAGTACTAACGGTGTTCAAATTCCTTTGGTATCTGTGAAATAACTTCACACAAAAAATAATCGTGTTATTTTTTTGCTCCGTGAAACTATTCCAAGCTACAGCGATCACAAAAGGGTTGTTCATAAACGAAACGCACATTGTATCTCACATCACTATTCTGTACCAAAACAATAAACTCTTTCATAAATAGTCGAACAACAGATAAACCTGTCTGATCAAAACGTTTACATTCTAAGTGCTGCACCGAAAAAACATATACAAGGAAAAAGATCTTCGTCTCAGAAATTTCATCGAAAACTCGATTGGGATTCCTACCGCGTTCACGATACGAGATCGATAAACAAAACGACCCTTGCCTCTTGAAAAAGTGAGATTCACCGGTTTTGCTATTCAGAAAGCGAATCTTTGTCATTGAAAAAGAATACTAGTCGTACTTATGCAAGCGGTTGTGATAAAAAGGGATGAAATATGACGGTGGGTGCCGAATGGAATTTTGATGCAGATGCGCTTGAAATGTGAAGTTTTATGACGTCCGAGATGGGATATTGCTTGAGTCCTACGATTTATTGATACGGTCTTTTATCATAAGATATACTTATGAATTGCTCTCAATGTATGTTTCTCTCAATTTATGTAACTCAATCTAATATTTTATGTGGGTTTATTAAATGATATTTGTGAAATGTGCAGAAAGTCAAATGCATTATTAAAAACAAATTTGTGCATAAAAAAACTGTAACCATATTGTTACACAAATTGGATGAAATATTTTTAATATTAACTTTAAAATGAAGGCCCAACACAAGTATTGTAATAATTAAAATGCTGCGGATGTGACAAATAAAATGAATAGTAAGTACATTTTTGCGTGCGTTATAATCTGAACGAGCTCCCAAGAAAAACTGAAATCTAGCCACGGGAGAATAAAGTTTAAATTGTAATGAAAAATCATGTCGGATGTCGGCTTGATGGCACTGTTGTATGCCTTAATAACTAACAGTGAACGAGTCAAAAGAGCGTGATAAAGAATTTACATTTAATGAAGGAGTACTGAGTGCAGACTCAGACAGGCGGCGGCAATACGTTGCGGTGGAATTTGCATTTTTATGAAAACTTCCATGACTTTGCAGACCACATCGTTCACAAAGAATATCTACACTTTGTTTCTGACAAAGATTGTCTTTATGGCAGTTTAGTGGGTTTTTTTTTATTCTCGCTGTAGAGAGTGCGATGGTGCATTTGTTCGACGTTTTATGAACGTCGAGAGTCAAGAATTGAACAGAAACTGCTACTTGGCACACGTCCAGCCGACCGTCAGTTTACGTTCGAGCTAAATGCTTTTTTGGATTTTTCCTATATTTGTCTTGGTGAAAAGGATTTGTCGAGAACGGACGTTGGTGGATTTTTGGCAAACGCAGGTTGAATTGCTAAAAATACGAGTAATCAAGAATTGCACCTAATCCCATTTTTATCGTTTCGATAGCTTGAAATAGTTCAGTTTGATTTCAGTTGGAAAGTATTTTCAGTACAGCAACTATTTATTAGCTACTATAAGGTCTCTTTTTTCAGTGACATGAATATTTTTTTATGTCATTCCATAAAATATCACTTCAATGTTGTGATAAGATTCTAAGGATTTCATAAAAGCCATCGTATTAAATCAAGTGACCAACTATTCTTCCTTTCCTCTTTACTTGACATGCAACTACTTCAACTCCAGTTTTACTATTCTTAGTTCAAAACTTGAAACTGAGAGCCTTCAAAACCTTAACTTGGGATACTTAAAACTGTTCATTTAATTCGCAACAATGGATTTTCGTAGAGCTCTTGTTCACGTACACTCACTAACTAACTCCGTCTGAATTCGTTAAACGTTAGGTAACCAGATTGTAACTTAAATCCGGTTAACGTGCCCCAGCAATTAGCTGAGAGGTGAGGACGTGTGGCATATAAGCCCACTGAATAATGTGTAGCTTAAAGAAACAGTGCAGTTAAAGTGCACGTTTTCCATGTTATTCAAGAGCTTGAGAAGTTTTTACAAGGATTTTTAAAGTTAATCTCTGAAATGCAGCGTTTGGACTTAATTAGTAGGTCAGGCGCAGTGACAAAAAAAAGTAGAATCGTTTTATTCTACTATGTCGACTGCCTGTTTAGTTTTGTAGTTATTATTGCGACTGCTGGCCATCCGTAGTTCGATTTCCAGGACAGCTAATGGGTTGTTAAGCTTACCTGTACGAATATCTCAGAAGCAGTTCCAAGGTTGGATATAAACCCCCTAACTCGCCCTCTGACTTAATCATAACTAACGAGGTGTGGGTAGGACTGTTCACTTGGTATACGTGTCCACTATTTAGAAAACAAATACCTACCCTTGTTTAGTTTGTACCTAAATAATCCTGATGTTCTAGGGTCGGTCCTTGATATTACGTTCCCACGCATGACCTAAGTAAATCTAGGTCGTGCGTAGGAGCCTGACGTCATGCTTTCAGGTAAACTAACTTCTAGTAGGTATTGAACCATCAAAGTTTGTACCTATTGATTTCTGTTTATGTTCGGCACAATTTTGGAGCAGGTGATTGGGCAAGACAAGAATAGGCTATGGAGGAGACTTTTGCCCAGCCCTGTGACATACAAAAGTGAAATCAATTAAAGAATTTCAAAGTACCGACTGACGAAGACATCATCATCATCAGCCTATTGATGTTCCCACTGCTGGGACATAGGCCTCCTCTCTATAAGAGGGACTGGGCCATTCTACCACACACCACGCGGGCCCAGTTCTAGAATATGCCGGTTTCCTCACGATGCTTTCCTTCACCGTTATGAGAGCAGCGGTGGTGAAATAAATTACACAAAGTAATGTGCCTGCCTGTGTTCAAACCCACGACTTACTATTCGTAAGTCGGGGTGACCTACACTGAGCCACCACTGCTCAGCAGAGCTGAACGTAGACAATCGCAGAGAATTTCATAAAATATGTTAATATTTACATTCCATTTGCTACCATAATATGTAATATCCGACTGAACTTGAATACATATAATTTGCAAAAATCCTTACTTATAACCTGGATAAAAAGTATTAAATGATGATCTAAGTGAAATTTCTTGGAGTTATAGGCTAAAATCAAATTTTCATAGCGTAATCCGCTAAGGTGGAATAAGGAACTCGTAAAAGTCACATAATTTTAATCCGCGATGATTTTATTGCGACAAAGAGCAAAATAAGCATGCTAACCCCATTTTATGCAGCCATAAACTTTAAGCGATTGTATGTTATCTTTACTTTAATAAAAACTCCCAAAAACACTGTCGTAGGAACTAATATCTACAGACCCAAACCTAACCACAAAAGAGCAAAACAAAAAAAGGAAAAAATAAGTACCCCAGACAACCAAGTGGCCAGTAATCATTTCTAGGTTTAACTTTAAACACGTTGTATTGAACAAGATAAAGTATCCCATAAACAGTCCAAACCACTCCAAACTCCAAGAAACGCCTAAGCCAAGCCTAGAAGCTCAATACCACAGATAAGGTCAGAAGCCGGCCACGTAATGACAAAGGTGAGTACGCTCAGTTCCATAATCCATTTATCAGTTGGAGTCACGCATCATGAGCCAGTGATTAGATGAGGCTTAATGATACGACGCGAGGGACGTCGTGGTTAGTAGTTTATGTTATTGTTGATGGTGCTAGATGGTGTTATGAATATTGGATGGGTGGAGGTAGTTTCTTAGGTAGGTATTGCAGTTAGTGCAACACTGTTTCAGAAGGACAAAGAATGAGGGTTGTGTTAGCCTGTTACTGTCACATTGCATGGTAAAGACCAGGGCCTCGATTCTGCTATCACGATAGTATCAGAATAGGCGATCATTGAAGTCACAATGATCAAGTTCTGTCAAGTTTTGACAAGTTTGGTACTAATATAATGGCGTCATTATGACTTCTCAATGAACAACCAGTGAGACTCCATTGAAAGAAATGTCATAGAATATTAATCTCGTACATGAAATCTGGCATGAATAAATGTTCGCATTTAGTAGTAGATATCGAAAACCATTTGTACTAATTAATGGTTTCATAATAATGGCAATACGAAAATGCCATTAAACACAATTTTATTACGAGACCATCGACCGACCATTGTGAATTTAGCAGATTACGAACTTTAAGCAAAATGAAAATGGGATGAGAATGGAATCGTGTTGGAGTGACGAATTTATTAAAATAGCAGAATTAGGCCCCTGCTCCCATACAGAGAAGGAACATGCAATAAATATGCTTGCTCAAGGTGGAATCAATATCCTCGCGATGCTTCTATCGCCGTTGTCAGTAGCGTCTAATAGAAACGTACACAGTACATAATATGATTTAAAAGAATCCATTAGTACCAGCCTGGATTTAAAAACCAAAACCTCAACCATGAGTGGTCATAAATGACTGTCCTGAGAAGGTTTTCCTTGCTGCAGCCAACATGGGTCCAGAGTCTTTTACAGTACGTGTCCCTACACACATAAACCACAGATAATACAGAATCTATACTAATATTTTAAAGCAGAAGAGTTTGTTTGTTTGTTTGTTTGGTTGAACGCGCTAATCTCAGGAAGTACTGGATCGAAGTGAAAAAAAATTTTGTGTTGGATAGTCCATTTATCGAGGAAGGCTTTAGGCTATATAACATCACGCTGCAATTATAAGGAGCGAAGCAGGAATGAAAAATGTTGCAAAAAAGGGGTTTTTTTTTTCCTTTCGTTTTTCTCTCTTATGTGACGCAAACGAAGTTGAGCAGGTCAGCTAGTCGTAAATAAAAGTCATCATCAGGTCTGAATCATAGATAGGTACCATTAATTGCAATGAAAGGGAACCCGATAGGAATCGTGATAAATAGACCCATTGCCTCTGATAAGTACATTTTAACTCAATTACCGACTCAATTAAACTGGACACAATGCTAACGCATTTCTACTATATTAGTAATAATAGCTCATCGTTCCCAATAATCATTGGTGCGTGGCGTGTGGCGTCGAACGGATTACAAGCGGTCAACGGATAATTTGAGGGGCAATATCCGCACTAGTCCCGCCAGTGCGGATAATGCGGATACGGATAACCAGCGGACTTACTTGCTCCGATTATATGGTTGTGATTGAGTGATTTGTTGTCGATCAATAGGGATGTTGAGGGTTCGATCTTGCTTTGTTTTGAATGAAATGTGTTGGGGTTTCAGTGGTGAGAGTAGGACATAATTGGGTATAGACGCAATGATGACAAATGAAACGTTTACTATTCAATGTAAGTATGTTCAAACGTCAGGTCTATTGAGTAACTGTCGTGTTCCGCATGGATATTGATATCTTTGGTCTTTATGATGTACAGTCAGCAAAACAGTTAGGTTAGCAGGCTAGCAATCTTCTTAGTACTACGGTTGTAACCAATCTGTTTGCAATCATCCAAATCCTTTCAGTAGTTTCTATGTGAAGGAATAACAAAAATCGATCTTTACATACTTTTAAATGTACTCGTATATCTAATAGTCGTAAGAAGATTGCTAACCTGCATACCTAGTCTTTTGTTGACTGTACATAGGCGGTAGTAACCATAAACCATCAAGCGTACCACCAGCTTGTTTGACAGTCAAAACAATGACAGAGTCGCATGTTCACCAAAAATATGACGCTCTGATTATCTAAAACAGCTGTTTTAAATACATTTTGTTCACCAAAAATATGATGCTCTGATTATCTAAAACAGCTGTTTTAAACACATTTTTGCATGGGAACATGGTCACAGTGACAGCTGTTTTTAGTTAATCAGACTGTTATCTTTTCGGTGAACATGGATCTAAATCTTGCAAACTAAATTCATCAACCAATTCCTTGCACACGAACAAAGACAACCCACCATATCAGTCATAATATTTTTTTCATTTCTGAAACCTGAAACGTTTTTGCATACAATTTGAAGGCCTGATAATTCCAATTCGCTTTCAGAAAACGTGGCGATATCTCACGTCCTTTCTTACAAAGTTTGTGTGTCATGGCCGCCTCTACCCAGTGTCACATTCTCCTTCGTAGGACATCTTGTAACTATGTTATTGGTATTGACTTCGAGTCACTCCGCTACGCTTCCATTAGATTACCTACTCAGTCACTCAAGTTTCTGCCTGTTCCAGTTTGTTTCTGTTCACAAGTCATAAAATAATTAATTTGAAGAAGTCAAAACACTCAAGGCTTATCTATGGAGATAGCATAGTTTATGCAAAAAAAGATTATTTCACCTGCGAAGCAAGGCACTAAAGAAAGTTTTTTTTTCCAATACTACTAACTTCTTCAACTCTTCATCTTATAGTTGATTTTATTTATAAACCGGTCTCTTGAATTCGTTAGTACACATATTTTAAAAGCCGCATCGGGGATGCGCTAGCTATTGCATTTAAACGGAACTTTTTCAATCAACAATCCCCCACAAATGATACAACTTTTTTCATCGAATATCGATACGAGTCTGCACCGAAACTTGGTGTATAGCTTATTGTTTTGCTAGTGCAACGAACAAATTGAATTTTACCAATCCACAAGATTACGTTCCAAGTGCCTTTATTCGGACAACAGGAGTATACGACCTAGTATCGACTTTTAATAAAAATAAATTCTGTTAAAATGAAATCAGACCTTTTTATCGACCCTTACAGTTTTAAGTGGGTTCTCTCTAAATTGGGTATCTTATTTGAGAAACTTTCATGTATCTGTTTTCTTTAGTAGGTAATTTGAATTTCCGAATGGTGTTTGCCTAAGAGACTGGAGTGGTTTCAAGCAAGGATTTATCCGAAATTCCGAAATGTTCAAAGCTAGCACAAATCGTAGAAACTGAATTTGCAGCATCTTCTTCTACACGAACAATAAATCACAGGACCGGGTCAAATAACGTTGAATCAACCTGTAAAAATCAAACAGCAAAAATCTTCAAAGATCGAAATATATCGGTCAAGTTTTGTGATCGCCGGAAAAATTTCAATCAAACAAAAGATTTCGTCGAAGTTCAACAACATACACTCGAAATCAGCATCAATTTGTAATCGATGAAAGAAAATCCCAGACTTTGTACTACTTGAGGGTCACTTGAAAAGCTTTACTTGCCTTACTCGAAACCTTTACAATTCCAAGTATTTGATTTTCTTCGTAAATTTTGTTCCCAATTGCCGTATAATGTTAGTGAGGCTTCAAACTTATACCATGCCGCGCTTATCTGACGTACACTGGCTTACAGGAGAACTAGTTTCGTATAATTTCTATTTTATATTATAATAGATAAGCTAACGTATATAGAGTAACGCCTGAAGTGGAAATTTCGTTCAGAAACTTAAACTGAAAGGTTTTGAAAAGTTTTGCGGTTGAATGCCGTAGGTGGCAGAATAGAGGCTGACTTAGATATACTAGTTAAACGTGCCAAGACTCTCTTCCCTGTATTCTTTGGAAACCCTCTGTCTAAAGTAATTTATTTTTAAATGAACCTTTTGTTTCGACGAACCTTTATTTCGAGGATACTTGATTGAAGGTGTACAAACTTGTCTGTGGTCTGAAAGCTATTAAATTATGTTAAACACTTCTTCAAAAAAGACAGAACACTGAATGATTAAGTTGCCTGCTAGCACAGTACGTTCACAGATAGGTTGACCTATTTCCTACAAAGAAACACGGGGCCAACGGGAATTGCCTTAATTTATAACTAAAACTACTGCTGCACCAAAAAAGACCCAAATACTCAACATCAAACGAGGAAAAAAGAACTATAAACGACAAAATAATGACGCTGGCCGGATTATTATTCGCTTCATGCAGTTGCAACTTCAAAATTTCTAGATAGTGCAAAGACACGTTCAGAAGAGGAAACGGGCATCGCAACCTCCCCTTATCTTAACCGCAGGCGAATACGGGCAACTGAGCATAACTGTGTGCATACTAAGCTCTGCGCTTATTTTGCTCGTTTATGCATTTCCGTGTACGGGTTCCGTAGTTTCTTAACGGTTTTATTTATGGAATTTTGTATATGAAAGCACGTAGCGTTAAATGAGAGCTGGTTCGAAATATTTTTAAAGTGTCTTTTTTTGTTTGGAAAGCTTGGATAGAATTTTCTCTGAAGATGACATAAAGACGTGGTAAACAAAAAAGAACTAACCTAATTGGACATTACATCTGGGTACGAAACCTGATTGAAATTGTAACATAATTTATTTTCATACCCATTCGCAGTCATTTCTTCTTTTAATTTTGGCATACCGTGTCAAAATAACTTATCAACAAAACATAAAACCGTTCGCAGGTATTCGAAAACGTAGTAAATGAATCGCCAATCAATTTATCAATCCCAGCAAAGTAATACTTCTTCTTCGGATCACTGCCTCGACAGTTTTATATTTTGTTAGCCCAGAACTTAACTGTATAGGTACTAATTTCACACTAGTTTTCGTTATTTCCAAGAAAAAAACTATGAAAATTATAATTATTGAAGATAGTTTCAGTGCATTTACCCCATCACCTTGAGCGTTACCTGAAGTATCAGACTTATTAAATTAAATATCAATATCACGCCTGATGAGTCCCCCCTGCTTCCTGGTGTAACTAAAATAATTATCTTTAAATACTCCATTTCAGTATTAAATTGTACGTTACTAATTGTAATGGGATTTGATTTCTACATTTCAGGAACTTGTAAATTGTTGCTGTTGATTTCGATGTAACAATGATTTTGGCTAGAGATTCATATCGATTAGTTTTCAACCAATTTTATAATATTGTTTTTCGAACGTTATCAAATAGGTACTGGTAAGTGTAAAACTGTAAGAAACCGCTTCGTCTAGAAAATGGCCAAAATTTTACAAAATCCCAGTGCTTGATGAAATTTCGATACATTCTGGAGGTTTAAAACACACGACAGAATTGTTGATTGCTGTCTTAAAACCTCTCAAATAAACAAGGTTTAAATTGCTACTAGCACATCCTAGTCATCATCTACCCAGCCTTTTCCCAACTTTATTCTTCCAGTCTAACCGGGTGCAGCTAATTACCAATATTTTACAAGGAGCGACGGCCTAAGTGACCTTTACCACCCAGTTACTACTAAGCACATCCTAGTAACACGCAGATTTGAGCGATTTTCTCGTGGGCCGTGGAAAAATTAAAATTCTTAAAATGGAGTTTATGTTTATGGACATAAAGTCCATTTAAAGATTTTTTTTAACGTGATTCATACTATGTGCTGCTAAAGCGGCCATTTTAGACCCGCTGTTCAGCAAAATGTCCAAACCTCTTTCATACTGTTAAGCCAACTAAACTTAATCGAGACTACTGCTATCTCTTTCTTACATATGAAACAAAAACAAGACAGAAGTAAACGAAAGCTGTCAATTAAACGACAGTACTCTGCAAGTTCGAAAGACATCGTCCTGAAGACTGAAGCAGTTACAGAGTTCCAAGCTTTATCCATTGTGATTTGTTAATTCGAAACAGAAACATCTGAGAAGTGTTAATTTTCTTCATTAATATTTCAGCCGAAAAACGTCCACTGCTGGACATAGGCCCCCAAGTGTCACCACTTTGACTGGTCTCGTTCCACTCACATCCAGCGGATTTCCGCAGCCTTCACCAGGTCATCAGTCCACCTAGTGGGAGGTCTTCCAACGCAACGTCTTCTGGTTCGCGGTCGCCACTCCAGAACTTTTTTTGTGATTTATTTTAAGTGGCCTGTATTAAATGTATATAACCGGACCTTCAACTAAATCATAAATCCCAATAAACAACTAAGAAATTATTGTTCATCTCCATTTAATTTTAATCCAGCGCCGATCTAATAAACGAGCGTCCAGCGAAGTGTTTGCACAAAACTGTGCAAACACGACAATATTGCTATAAGGCCCATAAATAATAATACAATTAGGCAGAGCTACTTGCACCCGTGGGACTTGATTTATCACCGACTGCGAATAATTTGTGACTACCCAAAGGTCATTTGATTATTTACAAGAATAATGTAAATATGAATTATTGTCGTCTTGATAGTACGGAATTGCGTGAGTGTTTTATTTCGGGGGACACACACAAATATGTGTTCAGCTAATTTTCTTTTGCACGAATTAATTAGGACTAAATTCTGATTACTTCAACTTGCTCGAAATTCATGCTAATTATTTCGTCCCCAGTGTCCCGTAAAACATAATTCATCATGATTATTCATGTTTAAATTAATTAAGGTAAAGTTAACTTTTAACTCAAGTACAAAAACAGACTTTCTACTCACATGATTTACATCTAAGCTAATAAAATATAAAGCCTTGTACAAGACCTACCTCCATTACAATAACTTGTCTGACCGTAATACATTGAAATTTTAATTAAAATAATACGTAGACACTTCATTAATAGGTATTATTTCATTAGCATTGTTTCTTTCTTATTAGTCCCACAATCCAAATTATACGAGGGTAGGCGTTAAAGGGACGCGTATATCGCACCGTAAATTGCCTACAATAAAATCGTAACATTGTCTTTGAAGTTCTATGACTAGATGTGGCTTGGTTACGGTATCAAGAATTAAGTGCGCTCACTTAAGGTGAAAACGTCAGGGTGGCACTCGAAATTCAAATTTTCTTACGTTTTCTGCAATTTGCAGGCCAGTGCTAAGTTGTTTGTTGGTGAAAATATCGGTCGTGACTGTAAGACGTATGAAGTTACAGAATTATAATCATCAAAATCATCAATACAACCCTCCAAGTTCATAAGAATCGAGGAACAACTTTGATCGTGAGAAAATTCACTCACCGACTTTTATGACCTTCATCAAAATACAACTTAACTTTGCCCTGCAAATTGCAAAAAACTTAAGAAAATTTATTGGAGCATCAGCCTTAATGTTAAGAGATGGTGCTGGAGGGCCATGTCCTGACATGTGTCTAAATTGATGTGCTGTAATGTTCCAGTATTTGATTTTATAAAATTTAAACCATTAAGTATACTAACTTATTTTTATACACATTTGCCAGTTTTTTCCACTACATTATTTGGATATAATTATTAACTTTTTTAAATATTGTTTGTTGTATCATCTCATTTCACGATGTGATTCTACACATATATCCCCAAACAGTATTTTCTTGTGTTTGTCTGTCCAAATAAATGTAAATTTTCTTTACTAAATAAATTTGACCTTCAAACCTGAAGCCACTTCTAGTAAACATTATAAAAACGTGATGGCTCCCGCTGAATAAGCAAAAGGGAAATAAGGCAGAAACAGTGGGGGTAGGGGCCAATGTAATTAATGCTTACGTTTAATTGTAGCCTAAATTGGAAGAGACGGACCCTTACCAATGTGAGACGAGTCGCAATGAAAAATAAAGTTTAGGATATTTTACTGTTGTGGCCGGGTAATTAGCTGATCGATGCGTTTTTTGGAAATTAACTCCGAGTTATTAATGATTTTAAACTAGTTGAACTTATTTTTTTTAAACTATTAGAGTTAAATACTACCACCACATTTTAAAAGAGACCATTCTCTTTGTTAAATAATTTGGGATAAAAAATTCGGCCGCCACGAATGAATTATTTTTTATTTAAATGTTGGCAAGAGTGGAAACATTTTTTTTTGTAATGCTGTAGTCTAAATGCTGTAGTGAATTCGGGAACAAAGATATATAACGATTTAATTCTCAGAACCCCTAATACAAATTGTTTCCCGATAAGCATTTATTAAAATTTTACTCTTTCCTTTATTTCCCCGTATGTCATTAATTACCAGATTGTATTATTTTATTATTAGCGACACTATGGAATGGTGTTAATAAATACCGGGTGTGTTTTTTCCAAAATCAATGGGTTCGATTTCTGTGTCTAATAATGATGCAGTTTTAGTTTTCTTCAAAATCAGGTTCGAGACTCCTTCAAACATATTTGGCTATTCGTATTTCGGATTTGGCCACCTATACCCACTTGAAAAAATCAGCCTGTATATTTCCGAACCCAAATGGTTTTCTACGTGTTGGCTAAATTTTACGGGTTTTTTTTTCATCCCATACTCATTTTACAAATTACCGTGTCTTGTGGTTGTATATTACCGACTCACAAAAAAGAGGAGGTTTTCAACAGTTGTATTTATTTAAATGTTTGTTACCTCAAGATTAAAAGTCTTTTTGAATTTAAAACGATAAACTTTTCGATTAGTCCCATAAAAGTTTCATCTAAATCGGTTCAAGAAACAAAGAAACGTTGTTCATTGTGTCTTGAACGTCATCGATTTCTAAAAGTAAAGTATTCAATACTTTTTTAGAGTTTTTTTTTTTGGAAGTATTTACCCGTACGTACTCACAAACGTCGTCATTTCTCATAAAATTGTTCCATGAAATGTATCGCAATATCGAAACCTGAAAATAGTTGATCAGAATCACGAGCAGAATCAATTGAACCACTTTTTAATATAGGTCACTTTAAAAAAAATCTTCATTTAAATGTTGCGCTGTCATAGGTCACTTTAAAAAAATCTTCATTTAAATGTTGCGCTGTCAATTTACTAATAGATCAAGCCTCGTGAGCAAACCCACAAACAAACACAAATGGTTGTCGCGCAATTTGAAGTTTCTCGTACGCGGGATAATAATAGTTTTTGTCAGTAAATCTAATTGCCAGTAGAACTAAAACAGCATATAGAATCTTTAATATTTAATGTTTTTTTTCTCTCAGAATTAGGTCAATTGAATTTAAAATCATTTGGGGTGTCTGTGGTTTTGCGCATTTTACGTTACACGTTGTATATTGTATAAAATATATCCTCGCAAAGCAAGAAAAACAGAAACGCACCGGCGAAGCCTCCATTTTAATATGAAAAGAAGATATCGAGACTTGAAAAACAAATAAGTGACAAACCGGGAAGCTTGTTTAAACATTGATACCCTTAATCTTCTAACGCTGCGAAGTAGAAAATAATTCATAAATATATACCACAATTTAAATACAGAAATTCTTCGGAGTGTAGTCAAAAGAGAATACTAAGCAATGAATGATGAGTAACTTTTACCTCAAATCTGAATATAAATGCAAATGCCGTCTGATCCATACTTTCAATCTCGACGCTTCTTTTGGGAGATTATTATAATTTTGTCAGAATCCTTTGAGTTGAACTCGGGTTCATAGTTTGAATGTTAAAATGTTTTAATACAATTGTAATTTAATATTTTCAGTTATTTATTTCAGTTATTTGGATGATAATTTATGTTCAACAAAGATTTTCGTGAACCATTTTTTTGTTATTGTTTTCGTCGCGTGTGTAGCGCTACGAGCCTACGAGCGTAGGCTCGTAGCAGTCGTAGGGCTGCTACGTCGTACTACGTCGTAGCAGGAACTGTGAAAGTGATGAATTTGAGTAGTAAAACAAAATTACGGTCATGTTAAAGAGACTACGACGTACGGAAAAGAAACATATTGCCTGTTTCTTTCTATTTCTTTCTTTCGTTTCTTAAAAATGCTACTCTTAGCTCTTTACACAAAATCCATTATTCCTAAGCTTTTAAATCGAACTAAAGCTTTTCCTCCAGTTTAAAGAAAAGATAAAGGTATTACGTAACAGGAATTCATACCTTGCAGTAGTCGGTCTCTAGTGTACCATATTGCACGCCAGTCGGACGTTTCCTATTTGTTATAGCTTATTATTTTCTATCTTTAGTTGCAGCCGCTGGAATTATTTCCATTTCTTGTAAAATTTGCTCTTGCATTTACTAAAGGGGGACCGTTGGTTTTGTTCGTATTGTCTTGGGAATATTTTTAACAAATGCAGCGATACGGCAATAGTGTATTGTATAAAATGCCTTATACAAAAGTTGAGCTAGTTTTACGTTGATAATCATACACTCCTTAGGGTCCCGGTTTCGAATCCCGGTAGAAGCAAATGTCTGTTTGATGAGCATGGACATTTGTTTCCGAGTCAAGGATATTTAAATATATATTAAATATGTATTTATAAACAAAGAAGTATCTATGTAGTATACTAACATTCTGGTGTCCACGACACAATCCTCGTTGCTTAGTGTGGCACTGTGAGTAATGCCGGGCGATATGTATTTATTTTTTAACCGACTTTCAAAAAGGAGACGGTTCTCAATTCGTTGCAACGTTTTTTTTTAAGTATGTTCCCCGTTTACTCGGAGATGGCTATACCGATTTGAACTATTCTTTTTTATATTTGGAAGGGTATACTTTGCAGGTGGTCCAATCATCAAGTCGGGATCTGATGATGAAATCATGGAGAAATTGAGAGAACTCTTCAAATTTTATAGGCGCACTTGATGTGATTTAGGTAGTTTTTAGAACAGCACTTTCTTAAAGTGGTTCCATTTCAATTTGGTGAAGATCTGATGAAGAGCTTTGGAGATAGGTAACGGAACTCTTCAATAAATAATAGCAAGTGGACTGGGATTGCTGAAATCTCATGTCTATCTATTGTCTACACCAGTTCATAACATAACATCTCGCCGCTACGCTGTGAAGGTGTAAGCACAAGTGAACCACTAAAAAGCGAAAAATAATTAAACGTTTTTGCAAAAAATAAAACCGACCGAAAAAAACACAAAAAATGGAAAAATAACTTTAGTTTCAGAAGTCGGTGACAAAAAACTAAGTAAATCAATCCAACAAAGGTCACCGACTTCTGAAGCTAAAGTAATTTTTCCCTTTTTTGTGTTTTTATAAAACAAAGGTTTTTAAATATACCCGGAAAATGTGGGTGTACCTACAGAAACACGTCCTCTACGGAAACCTTCGGGGCATCTTCTGGCTACTAAAAATACGGTTCATTCATCGAGTAACAAAACAATCTATTCCAGCTACAGTAGACAAAGATACGCTATCACTGCCAACATCGCCGAACCCCTCTTTGTTCGTCGATTGTTTTCTAGAAAGAACTTTCCATTAACTCGTTAAGAATTCCATCGAACTTTCAAGTTGACAAATAGTCGTTTTTCACACGAGACAGAACGATAACGTTTTAAAACGACACTGAGTAATACGTAACATGTGATCGAGTTGAAACGGATAAGAAAGAAAAAATAATAAATGAACCGAGTGCCACCTAAAAGAGATTTGAAAAAGGTCGTTACCCTGATAAAGTGCGTCCCTAAGTTTGCTACGCGTTCTTCTTTCATTTTGTGACAAATTGATGTATCCGGTGTTGGATGTTAGGGAAAGATTTGTCGTTTTTTGATGGACAAGTTATTCGCAACAAATAATGAAATGATGAATTCGGTAGTCGAAAATGGTACACGCGAATCATTCGGTTGCGGGAAAATGAATTGTGTTCAGTAAGTCAAGTTTAGACGACCCGAAAGGCGCAGCGTTAGTGAGGCTGCCTTACGTTCTTAGGGTCCCGGGTTCAAATCCCGGTAGGAGCAAACGTTTGTGTGACAAGCATGGACATTTGTATCCGAGTCGTTGATGTTTAAATCTTACTAATATTATAAATGCGAAAGTTTGTGAGTATCGATGTATGGATGGATGTTTGTTACTCTTCCACGCAAAAAACACTGAACGGATTTGGGTCAAATTTTACACACATATAGTTTATAACCTGGATAAAAATATAGGATACTTCTTATCCCGGTAGTAAGATCCCACGGGACAATTATTAAACTTCACGCGGGCGAAGCCGCTGGCAGAAGCTAGTGTATAATATGAATGTAATTAGAAACAAAAAGTATATTTGTAGCATATCAATTGTCTGGTGTCCATGACACAAGCCTTGCTAGTGTGGCACTAGATGGAGCTGTCTGTAATATCACTTCACTTTCACTTGTTCAAAAGCTGGTATTGTTGCGTTAAGTGATACCTAATAGTACCCACTAAAACTAGTACACAGGAAACAACATAACATCTGGTTAAAAACCTTAAAATTGTTTCATCTAGGATAATGAGTCTATTCAATATATTTGTTCATGTGTTTTTTTTTTTTTTGTAGTTTGCATATTTGGTCGTATGCAATTTTCAGGTCAGTATATTTGCATTTAAATACGTTTTATTTAAAACGACAAGTTCAATTCGTCTAAGTGACAGAAATTCACAAGAATGTAAGATACTAAAATACAAGTAGGCACAAAACTTGAGAAAATTAGAAGGTATTATACCTTCTAATTTTGACAATAAGATGTTACAAAATTGGCGTATTATTCGGCAAAAGTTTTACGGCACATTTTATTTGTATACTTTACCATCTGAGTTATCTAAGGACCCCTAACCATACTGAATACAAAATGTCGAACCTACCCTAACATTAACTCACTTTGAAGGACGAATAACATTATGAATGTAGCACGCGTTGCTGGGCCTCCTCATATTATTCGATTGTTAAAGAAAATCCCAAATAACCTTTTTTCACATATTTGCTCATAGGTTCCATGAGGGTTTTGATATATTGATGGTAAATGGATTGCTTACTTATATTGTACTATTACGTTCTGACTGCCTGCAAGGTCGTTTCAAGGTCGCAAATAAAAGAATAATAAAAAGAAAGAATAATTTATTTAAAAGAAGATATTACAAAAGTATACATTTAAGTGCAGTTGAGTTATTTTTAAAACAGTTGTATAAGTATTACTTATAATTAAATTACAATTACAATATAATATAATATATATATATAAAAATAAATGTGACTGCTGAGCATATAGTGTTCTGAGTTTAATTCCTACATCGGGCAAAGAGTCATTGAACTTATCCTTTAGAAGTTCTTGAGTAGCAGCCTGAAGTTTAGAAGTTGGTGGTGCTGCCCACAGAACTCGCAGAAGCCCGCAGATTCTGAAGCACACTTCAGAGCAGGCTGATTTTTATAGATTGTATTACAATGAGGAGCGAACACAGGGGGGTTCGCTTCCCGGGTCGTGCAAAGTGCCATTGGGTTTTTTCATCAGGAATTTCTCTGCAGTAGCGCTGCCACGGCGCCGGCGTCTGAATTTGTGCTTGGTTAATGACAATAGGCTCGCGCCTATTACATGGGACTTCCAGATAACTGGCAAAATGTAGGTTTACCATAACTAAGTACATCTCTGCCTATCCTTTGGAATATATAAACGAGCTGTTACGTATTATAAAAAAGTACCGGATTAAATTCGGAAAATTCGATAACTGCATTAGGTACCTAACTAATTACATAAACCAATAACGTTACCAGTCTAATTCCAAATCTATACCTAAATACTAATAATCTTGCAGATACTTGTAATCAAAACCAAGTTCAATATTCTGCGTAGACACAATAACCCAAGCATTAAGACAGAGCGCAAATTAAGCCATTGATGTGGTTTCGTTAATAATATTGTAATACAGTACAATACGTAGTACATATTACTGTGCGAACTTCGAGTAAATTAGTTCCAAAGTACCCAAGGATCAACAATGTACTATGTGTGGCGTGGCGTATACACATATAATGTGTCTATTATGAAATTGATTCACAGCTGTTACGCCCCGTTCATGAACTCAGTCGACAATGCACCTTGTGACACGGCCGTAAGGTATTGATGCGCACGTCTTTCACTTATTTTTTTTTCATGTACAGCCTGATTTAAACTGGCCATATTTATATGTCGTCGGTGCGCCTGCTAAAACGTTATGTGCATTTTTTTATTTTTTTGTTCTTTGCTAGATGTCCTTGAAACCGAATTGCACATCGATTACTATAACAAATAATAATATGTGTTATTGCCATCTAGAAATCGACTTGACAAAATCTATATGTGCACCTTATTTTCATTTCTGGCAATGATAAATTGGTTATGTGTTCACAAAATTTGTGTTCACATCAAACGTTTTGAAATCACGTTTTTAACCTTTGTTGCACATGTCAGAATTGGATTGCGAGTATTTGGGAGTGATGAAAAGTACATGTTATCATTTTCACTTGTATCTTGTATCATTTTTTTATCTTTTTCATACATAATATTTTTTGTCACCATACTGCATTTTTAATTTAAAAAAAACAGTTTATTGTCTCCCCTGAAAACTTGACTAAATACACATAGAGGTTTTGGCAAGCGCAGCGATGATGTGCGATATCTGATAATAGGCTTTATCAATGGAGAGGGCTTATGCTCAGAGTTTCCTTGCGGGATTGAACCAGAAATAAAACTGGCATGCATGAAAGTGTCCAGGAGAAAACGGTACATGCAACCTAGAAAATATCGAAATAGTCTATATTTTTCGTTTCAGCAAGCCTGAGAGGCCAACGTAGCACTATGTGGTATGTGACATTTTTCCTTGAGGGCGAAATAACCTGCACATCACTTTACACAGCAAATTAAAAAAAAAGTCTTAAGAATGGAGAGCCTTAGAGAATTTAAAAAACAGCTCATGCCATGCTTACGAAGGGTTATGTTTGTGATATTTTTTAAAAGTAAACTGCAATTTAAATTATTCAACAAAAAAAAGCTTCTTGGCACCATTTATTAAAAAACCCCTAGAATATGTTTTCTTTTTTTTAACAATTTCATTTAGTATTTGGGCCCCATTATGTGCAGCTGTGTGTGTAATCAACCAGCAAACAGTGCGACAGAAAATATTTATATATTTTACGAAGATTACATCTAGCAAATTAAGCCTCGAGTATTGTTTCTAAAACTCCTTCTCTCCTTACAAAATCCCTTAATACTTAATTACAACATACAAATAAATTATTCAGCTGTACAGTTACATATTTATATAGACAGTACATAAGTAATTAAATACAGCCCGAAGACTGGGACTATTAAAAGCAGGCGAGCGTCGTTTCGCGGGGCGTTTATTCCTTCAATGGTATAGAGATCTCTAATTAATTGTTCAGACTGACTCATTTATTATATATTTAAGAGCGGGCCTAAAGCAAAATCTTCAATCTTAGATTAGATTTTTAGAATAGTAAATCATGTTCAAATTAGAAAAAAAAAATATGTCAGGAAACTTCATAATAAATGTGAGGGTTGGGTCTGAGCAAAAACATAATAGGATAAAATTTTCTCGATAGAAAATCGTCACAAAGTTACCTCTAATTTTCAAGAATTTTGGTTTGTATTCTATTTTGGTGCATATTACTGAACCAAAAACTACATAAATATTATCACTCATGTGTAACCTAGGGCAGACTCTGAGAAAATTTTCAAAATATTTTCTATTTTAAGAGATAATAGACCCGAAAGAGTTTGGCGCTTACTACATTTTTAATCCGTGAAATGCGCCGTCTTCCGTCTCGCGGGACGCGAGCTTGAGACATCAGTTTGTTTCACCGATCAGTAGCCCTCGCTCTGTTGAGACGGGCAGTCTATGTCACTTTGCTCCGCGCCCAGCCGCCCTTATTATTTTCATAATATTACTAATTTTTTGTTGAGTAACATGGCTAACATGAAAAATACAGTAACAAAACGGAGGAAGCGAGAAGTAAAGCAGTTGAACACTCAATTTATGGCTGATTGCCGTAGTCGAAAGTACTTATGTATTTTTTACGTGCCTAAGCGCATAGTAAACTCAAAATAAACGGATGATTGATTTGATCGTGCATTGTTTTTGTGTGAAATTATGATATAATTATCATTATTACATACAACGTTGGATGCGAGTCGCCGTTGACCGGTCAATGTGACGACACTTGGGGGAGGCCTATGTCCAGCAGTGGGCGTCTTTCGGATGATACAACCCGTACGAATTAACTGTTATGTAGGTATATTATTTATTATAAATTAATAAAATATGGTAGTTATTATTTAAAGGGATTTGTTTTATTACTTGTAGATACGTTACGCACGCGGTACGTTATGTGTTATTATTACGTGAAAGTAGTGGGTGGGAGTAGGTAGTAGGTAGGTAGAAGGTAGATAGTAGATAGGTAGAAGGTAGGTAGTAGATAGGTAGAAGGTAGGTAGTAGATAGGTAGAAGGTAGGTAGTAGATAGGTAGTAGGTAGGTCGGGTCGACTAGTAAAGATTTAAAATAGACTAGGGCCCTAAAATGGCCGCTTTAGCAGAATCATAGTATGAATCACGTTAAAAAATATAAAAAGTAATGTGATTCCGAACACTCGCTTGTTTCAGGTATTAGTTCCCAGAAAATAATGCAAATCGAGTGATCGAGTTTGTTGATGGTTCTGTCGGGAGTACCATCGAGGTCGAAAAGAATTAGAATAATGACCAAAATGTTTCACTGGAGAAGTACGTTTATCTTTTCCTACTACCGAAATCTCACATACCTTATGTGTGCACCTAGGATTTCATAAAGAATTATGAATACCTATTTACAATACTCTGGCCACATTCCGGCTAAGTATTTTTTTACATTTCCAGTATAACGTGGCCTCACCATGTATATACTTTATGTACAATGAGAGATCTGCATAAACTGGTTTTGTATAGCTTGACCACCTGTCGTGCTTACCAAAGTCATAGTATAAACAGGAGCAGTAGTGCATCTACAGCTCAATCCGCGTTATAATTACTGTCTCAGGGTTGTCACTTTTAGCTATATTTAAATTCAGTGCCTATAAATGTGTTGTCTGGTTTTCATTGAAATCTACAGCATATTCTTTTTACTCTCTTATTTTAAAATTTAGAGGGGCGGGGGGGACATTTTTGATGGGTCTATCTTTCAAACGATTATAACGCATTCAAAACATTGTTCTGATGAACTATGTCTCCTAAACTATTATCAAAAAAAAAAATTTACAACAAAGACTGTGAAATTTACGATGAACACAGTGTTTACTATTTGTTTTATCTTAAATTTCCTAAACTACTGGACCGATTTACATGATTTATGCATGGATATCGGTTTTAAGGCAAGTCCAACGTTTTTACACTAATTTCAACGTCATATCTTAATTAACAAAAAATCACCTTTTCAAATTACGTAAATATGTGACACAACACTCTAAATTACATTTTTCTTGGTCTTATTGGACTTTAAAATTGTGATGGTGCTAATTCATCATAATACTATATGAAGATTCCAATAAGATACCATAACAAAAATACTTATTTACGACATAAAATTATTATCACAAGTTTTCAAAACACAAATTTTGATTCAAAACTAAAACGACTCGCGATGCTTTTTACGTATGGCCATTACTTGCACCATTGCTTGCACCCTGGTGTGGAGAAAGAGTCTCGTCGCCGACACCGTCAGTAAGTATTGGAAAATAATGGACACATACTTTTTTGGTTTTGTAAATCAATGGTCAGTACCTACTAAGAATTAAACGCAGCAAAACTCGGGAGTGGGGCTCGTGACGTCAGAACTCATTCAAAATTATACTAAGGCGTCACATTCGTAAATTTTGGTTTGTGTAACAAAAGAAAAAATACGGGTTAAATATTTGTTAGTAATCTAACTGACGGACTACCTAATTAGATGTCTTTTGTCGTCTACCCTATTCGTCAATCATTTTAAATTATGTATTTTGTAACTTTAAATAGGGATTGAGTTACTATACTTACCTAAAATACTGAGAAATCGGCATAACTCAACGTAAACAAAGTCAAAGAATCTATTGTCAGATCAAGTACCTAACATTCTAGTGGGAAAGTAGACCTGCCTACTTCGTCTGTCTAATAGAAGACTTATACAACATAAAAATAACTAGGTATCTCAGCATCAATAATAAATTATATGCTAGAATAAGCGACTTGCTAACCTTTCCTGTTATTTTTAGACACCCATACACACAGCAATAGGTTCTCCTGCGATAATCACCCATTTTTAATTTATTTGCGTATGCCTTTAAGCCGTGAGGCGCGAACTTTGTGCGGTGTGCAAGCCTCGACTGGCGGCAGTAAGACACGGGTCGAGATTTTGTTAGAGTGTGCGTGCGGCGACGTAAAGATAGTATGACACACACATACAAGCCGCGTGCGGTGCGTTTATATGAAGATATCCTACTTGATTTTTTTATACTATGCCAAAGTTCCTTTGTTAACCCCCGACGCAAAGACGACGGGGTGCTATAAGTTTGACGTGTCTTTGTGTGTGTGTGTCTGTCTGTGGCATCGTAGCAGCCGAACGGATGAAACGATTTTAATTTTATATTTTATTAGAAAGGTGAATTACTCGGGAGTGTTCTTAGCTATGTTTGATGAAAATTGGTCCAAGATGGCCGCTGACACAAAACTACGGATTACTTGCATATATTTTTTTTAAATTCCCTCGATATGGGTATCAAATGAAAGGGCGTGACTAGTAGAATACTCACTATGATAAATTTACAATCCAAGATAGCCGCCACCACAAAATGGCGAATTACCTTTTTTTCAATATGGGTATCAATTTATCAAATGAAAGATTTTGACTATAAACCTACAATAATGACTATATTCAAAGGGAATAAGGAATATTAACGAAATGAGACACGGAAAGTGGAGTGATGCCTGGTTCCCAGAATTTAACTATAATCAATTATTTTCTATTTAACTTTAATTACATTATGTGTCGGAAGGTTTTTAAATTTTAATTTAATTTTACTTGTTCGTATTATTTTATATTACTATTTTTACACAATAATAGAAAGAAAAACTTTCAGGGTTTCACCCATACTTAGAACTGAAACTCAATTTTTTTTTTTCTTTAAACCCATACTTGGGGTATCTATGGATAGGTCTTTAAAAATGATATTGAGGTTTTTTTATGTTTTTTTTCTAGAGACACTTCCAAAGTGGTAAAATGTATGTACCCCCCCATCCCTGTAACTTTTAAAATAAGAGAATGATAAAACTAAAAAATATATATGATGTACATTACCATGTAAACTTCCATAGAAAAGTGGTTTGAACGACATCTAGTAAGTATTTTTTTAATACATAAACCGTTTACCGTACATTCAATCAATTCAATTTTGAGTTGCTGTTTCAACCCTTCATGGGCGAGTGAGTTCGACTCGCACTTGGTCGTTTTTTTTATTAAATTGTAAAATATATAATATTTGCTTTCAAGTTTTTTATGTAAACAGGTGCTTGGCATTCTTGAAGGTATGTATTCAATTATTGCACCGGTATGTCCAAGAAAATAGCCTCATGTAAATGAAGCTTCAGTGTTGTGAATAAAACTAATAAACAAATATTAATATGATGATTATACGATATTTCTTACGATCGTTTCTTATTTGTAGCAAAATTAAAAACCAATTTAGGGTTCTAATTATAGAATCGAATGTATAGCACCGTTGTGTGTATGTGTGTATGTGTGTGTGTGTTGGTACAGTGCCGACCAAAAGTCGATAAGCAATCTCACAAAGCAATAGCTTGACGTTTAGTTTGACTTACGACCTTCTACTTTTAACAAAATAGATATTGTCAGCAACTAGTTGTAGTTCATAATTTCAATGCCAATATCTAAGACATGATGGCCTAGCGGTTGGGCCCGTCCAGAATTAAGAGCGAATCAGTAAGCCGTGAGTTCAAATCCCGCACAGTTACTTTTAGTCTTTTTGTAAGTTTTTACTCTACAGAAATATTATATTATTTAACTTGTTTGCTTTGTTCACACATTTCGTAAAGTTAGGGAGGTAGATAGAAAAATAAGTCAAGAATTTTGTTAGATTTCTGTGAGGTAGACATGAGTTTTATGAATATTTTAACTTGATCGGAATGAACTTTGTCGTTTGGTTGTAGTCATACAGAATACACTATATTATGTGGTATTTGATGGTCAGTGACGTGTGGTTTAATAGATAGCGGTATTGTTGTTGGTGTGATTCTTAAAATGCGGGCAAATATTAATATTAAGGCGAGGGCGACTATTATCGCGAATTATCCGCGCTTCATAAAAGTGGCCTTAATAGGACTAAATGTGAGTATTATAATTATTTATGAATTGTAACTTAAACATTAAAAATTTAAAAACGAATGGGTATTATAAATTGTTCATTTATTTGGTGACCTGTGGTTTACTTAATTCGTTATTTTTTTTTCAATCTATCATGCAAGATAAATAATTAGTGTTTATTATTGGATTTATAAATGCAGAGTGAATGAAGTCACTTTAGTATTTATTACAGCTGCCTAACATCATTTTTTTTGTTTAGAGAAATGCAGTAAGTCTCTGGATCAAAAGGTATGAGGAAGAAGGGAGCCTTGCAAGTAGACAGCGAAGTGGAAGGTCGTCGCTTATTAGCGAAGCGCAGCGACAACATATCGTGGGCGAGTATGAAACCAATGGTTTCACACCTACGACACACTCGGAGTCACCGCAAACTGTTCGCCGTGCCCTCCACGCTGAAGGCTTGCATCACAGAAGATCAGCTAAAATGCCCTTCTTGACAGAAAGACATAAAGAAGAACGATTACATTTCGCACGGGAATATTTAGACTTTCACTGGATTACTTCCATTTTGTTCCGGTTCGCGGTCGCCACTCCAGAACTTTTCGACCCCATCGGCCATCCGTTCTGCGAGCAATGTGCCCTGCCCACTGCCACTTAAGTTTAGCAATTCTTCGGGCTACGTCGGTGACCTTGGTTCTCTTGCGGATGTCTTCATTTCTGATGCGATCACGCAAGTAAACTCCGAGCATAGCCCTCTCCATTGCCCTTTGGGTGACTTTAAGCCGCATACGTCTACTTGACTGCATTGAAAATAATGGGGGTTATACAAAATATTAATCCCTAATGTTCTAGTTTTAATTAGACGTGTTACAAAATATTTAGCGATATTAATAATTCCTAAATTGAGGTTTAGTTTCAATCTTCTTTTCTTCAGGAAAATGAACACTTAAACTATAACCTCAATATGAGTTACATTTATTGTGACGTCACATAAAAAACATATTCACGAAGTATAAATTATGTGTTAGTTTTCAGTAAGCTCTGTTGAATACCGATAGATAGAAGTGGGTATCAACAATTATATTTGTGTTATTAGAATATCCTTGTTATGTTAATAAAAAATAACTTCAAAGTGGGTATATAGACAAACAAAAAAATCTTATGAACGGTAACAAGAGAACTTCTTATATCTAGGTAGGAATGTGACGTTACAAATCTTATTAAAGTTGTTAATTATATGAATAAATGAAACGAATAAAACAATTTTTGTTATCTGTCAGCACGACTTTTTTTCCACCTTCCAACACCGAAAAAATATTACACAATCTCATAAATAGTTATGATGGGTTATTAACTTATATTTAAATCTTTATAAAAAATAAATAATGAGCATGAACCCATTTCAAAATAAATACCTAAGTAAATAGTTTTTGTATAAAATACAAATATAAATTAAAGTGGTTACAAAAAAAAAACCCGTATGTAAACGGGATTTGAACTCAAGACACGTTGATCGTGAATCCACTGCTTAACCTAAACAGCTATCAACACCTGGTAGATATGGTCGAAGTTTACCTATCCAATGCAAATACGATCATGCGTTTGCTGCGTGTATAACAAAAGAGACGGTAATATATATCTTTTTGTTTCGTGGAGAGCGACGCGACAACTTGCGACAGTAGGCGACTCTGTGGCTGTGGTGTGCGTAGGTACTGTATTGAGACAGCTTACACATACAGCCGCACGGACGCTCGGCCGTGCGTTCACAGCAATATGATCCTTCGCGTGCCTGTGCGCTTATGAACGCTTACTGTACCTGCAAACGTTTGTTTTTATTCCGTATTCCGGAATTGATCATTTTTTTTAACTTTCTGACTACAGAATCAAATGCTAACTAATGTCGAAAAGTAGATTACCAAAATGGCGTAACAAACGTCAAGATACCCAGGTTTGCCGAAAAAAAATTACCACCTATTTAAGAAGTCGCTTCCAACCATTGTATCCTATTAATCATGCATACCGATGTCTACAATTCCGATATCTTATATTAAGAAAACTAAGATGAAATAGAATACTTACCTACTCAAAACTTTTATTTCACGACATACAAACAACATGGGAATGCATTGAAGGTGTTAAATTTACTAAAAAAAAAATAAGAATAGAAAGTGTTTTCATCTATCTATGTTGCATATACTCAGCTCAATGACTTCAAGTACGCGAGTTCGGTCCCGCGTGTCGCGCATCGTGGCGCCGCCCGTGTTTGATAAACGCACTAATGCGGGTGTGGCGAGACGCGCGGGGGAAATCAGAATTTTTCCTGGCGTTAGGCCCGCTCTTAATTGTTAATGCAATTACACTGAGGACTAATGGCATTTTTAGAGGCAGAGGGCCCGAACTCTAAATGCGTTTTTTTTTTCAATGTTTTTATTTGTGGGGTCTGAATGACTAAAGAACCAGCATCAAAAAACAAACTTCTTAAACCGGCTGAATAACATGTTTTAAATTATTTCAGTTAGCCATTTTAAAACAATATTTCACTCAGTTAAAGTCGTAATCAAATAAGATCACGTATTTCTTGATTTAAAACAAAGTTCCCAGCCTTACAGCGCACTTTATATTTCGGGACGGTTTTCACCACCTTCGGCCATTTTATTTTACAAGAAAGGTGTCGGTATATTAACTTTAATCATGAAAGCTTTGACCTCTAACATAATTACAATGAACGAAAATGAAAACATTACCCCAGCCCCATTTTGTTACATTAATACACGAACAGCTTACTTTTTGTCGGAACCTTATATAATATTCAAAAGTAATAAAGTGAAACATTGATTAAACGGACGGTAACAAAAGAAACCAATAACCATTAATATGACTTTATGAAATTGGAATTTTTGATCGTCCAAACGTGACGCTGTCGCGAATATAACGTCGTACCTAGTCATATTTTCAGAGAATATTCGATATTAAATTAAACCACTGATGAAAGAAAGAATTTTTACCTGCACAGTACCAATCTTTTTGTGAAAAGAATAGAAATCATCGATACGTCAATCGAAACACAAAAGTCAAAAATCAAAGTCGAATAGTTCAATTCAGCTTTCGGATTTCAATCAAAAACACACAACACTTTCAAAGAAATGACCAATGGCCATCATCAGTCATTTGTCTTTGAAACAAGGAATGTAACAGGTCTACTGACAGGTAGATAAGACAGAAGAAAAGATAGACTTAAAAAAAGGAAGGAATGGGTTAAAAGGAAGCCAAGGACGTTAACATGAACCAAGAAAACCCTTTCATTGTTCTAAGAAAACTATTAGACTGTGGAACTCATCCTCTATAACTGTGTTTTAAGAAATTGTAAACTTTTTAGATGAATAAAACATTTTAGACGTCCATCGATAACAACTATGTCGATAATTCCAACGCACTTGTTGATACCATTTAGAATTCAGGTCACATTTGAAGTGAAAAAGAGCGAAAATAAAATATAAGTGCGTTTGTTCGACCCGACAAATTGAAAAACAAACACTATTCATAAAATATTATCAAAGGTACACATGAGAAGTAACGAGGCATTCGGGTTCCCTCTGAATTTGTCAATTTCATTCTACACGACGCACAGTCGTAAGGAATGCTTAAGGAATAATGATGGCATCTGTTAAGGTAAATAGAATACGAACTGTATCCATCCGGGATTCACAGTACACCTCTTTCTATAAACCTCACACGGCACATTTGTGAATAAAGTACAGACTTAAATCAGATTTTCCCAGTCCACAATTCCGAACTCTATCGCAACTTCTCTAAGTTGAATTTTCTTTGTTAAATCTCGTACAGTTACATACAAATTTTTATCAAACGTATGTGTTACTCTGAAGCTTTATTACAATTTAAGCGATGTAACAAATTGTAAAACGTGCTAACGCGAATTCTGTTCACGTCCGTACTTTGTTTGGTACCTTCTTTCATCCTTTTGAAAGTACTTTTCTGACATGTTGCCCTCAAAGTTAGACTACCAATACGAGCTCGTTAGATCTGTGTTCCGAATTTGCTTAAAGCTTAAAGTTAGTTTTTTAGCAGTCTAATAAAAATAAAATAATAAAACTTACGTTATTTGGAGTTTACTTTAAGTGGACTTCAAATTACTGAATTTAGATCAATTTCTAACGAGCATCTGAAACTGAAATCTGTAAGGAAGCTGTTTTTCCAATAAACAAATATGACCCCCTTTATCAAAAGTATGTTATCATAACAACAAAAAAGGTCTTGACCTCCTCTAAACCTTTGCCAAATTCCATCACGTTGAAAGTGCCCCATAGGCATATTTTAATATTACATTTTATAACGAAACCCGCTCAACCGTGGCACATTCAAGATGCAAATCCCCTTAGGAAAGTATTAGAAAAATATAAAAGAGACTGATAAATCTCGCGTTGAGTCCCCAGAGTGTCCGACGTAGCGCGATATTTCACGGTATTTTAACAAATTTAACGAGCTTCCATATTTACTTCAAGAAACCTCCTTTTAGGATACATTGCGTTTATTCATAACCCTTATTATTCCTTATCGTGATGCGCTGATGTTACTTGTATGAAGGGAGACTGCTACAATAATAATATTATTATGGTATTATTTAAAGGCCTTATTGGTCTTATGGTCCCAAGCGCAACTGTTGAGCATGAGATCCTGGGTTTGATTCCCGAGTCGAGCAAAGTGTTATTGGGTTTTTAAATCGGAAATTTCTCAGTAGCAGTCACAGAGTCTGGACTTGTGCCTGGTTGATGCCAATGGGCTCGATCCCATGGGACTTAAACATGACTGGCAAAATATGGGAGTCCTATTAGGTACGTTTACCAAAGTTTTCAGGGATGAAGCGTGATGTTAGTTTATGTTACAGGTCATCGCGTTGGTGAGAAAAGCGTCCTGGCATGTAAACCTACCTACTTAGAAACCTTTTTTGAGATGAAACTTTAAATAAGATTAAAAAATACCGCCTATTTAAAGTTGGTTATAACTAAGTGCAATTTTAAAATAAATACTTTGCTTACTACTTGAAGCATCCAGTTAAATTTCCATATTTTCCTATCGTCGATTGATTCACCCTTAACTATGGTGAATAAAAAAAAAACATGGTTGTATCAGCTGTGTCTTTTCACACACAAATTGCAAGCAGCGTTAGTCATTAAGGGTGGTGTAGGATAGTTCTTTTACCCTATACGGAAAGAAAAACTTTTATTGTTCTGAGGTTCAACGCGCAAGTTAAACGTTTGTAAAGAATACTGGAAAATATTGGAGATGTTTGTCAAGAATAAGGGTGTAATGAGAGCTTTTTTTTTTGAGAATGAAAAAAAAGAATAGTTTTCCTTGAACTCGATCGATGGCGTTGATCTGACCACGTTACTAGGTGCCAAAGCCAAAATCTTAGAAAAAACATACATCGCATATGCTCGTTGACTGATATTTTCGTTTCCACAAGCTTCCGAATACGAGTATAACCATTACGTCAGAGTGAAATTACGGGGATTGTATTGTATTGTATTGTACAACGGGCTGGTGTCCGCAACTCCACGTCAAAGCGCGTATTTGGCGTATGGGCTTAGAATATGGGGATAAAATGTAGCTTATGTTACTCTCCGATAATGTAGCCAGAAAGAATTTTTCAAATGGGTCCAGTAGTTTTTAAGTTTATTAACTACATGTAAAAATAAAAAATCTTTCCTCTTTACAATAGTACTAACGGTCTTCACGCGGTATCACCCGCGTTGTTCCCGTTCCAATGGGAGAACGGGGATAAAATGCCTATGTTACTCAGGGTGAATGTAGCTTACTAATGGTGAAACAATTTTTGAAATCGGCATAGTAGTTTTTGAGTTTATTCATTATAAACATATACACCAAAATACAATTCTTTCCTCTTTATAATATTAGTGTAGATGTAGATTATTATAATCTATAGTATAGTTTAGAAGAACAATACCTAGCTAAAGTTGCGCGTTGTAAGTTTGTTCTAGGTATCTTGGATCTTGTCTACATAAACTTCTAATTAGGTACTACGAGCAGTTTACCTAAAGTTTATAAACAATTAGTAATTGGTCTCACACGTTAAACAAAACAAGATTCTACTTTGTGTTTGTGAAAAGTTCATCCAATATAACTTTATTATACCAAAGTACCTATGTATGTGCAAAATACCAGCGAATACCAGACAGTGAACCTTTGCTGTGAACTTTAAACTTTGCTTTTGCAGTGAAATTAATTTCAAAGTTCAGATAAAATGCATTCAATTTTACCTTTGGTGTAAATAACGTGGATTTTATTAATATTCTATCTTTGCTTTATTCTACTTTTGCTCTTTCTCTTGTAACATGGTTATTCGTTTAATGATGAGAAATCTTTTTGTTTAAAAATTTAATGTGAATTTCTGCAGGTCCTTATTAATAACCAACTAATAATATTGCGACAAAATTTACCAATTGGGTGGCGAAAATGTTCAACAAGCTTGAATTGTAACACAAAATCGAAAACGTCCAGAATACAACATGGTTTTGTATAAAAATGTGAACCGAAATGAAAAAGATTAAAATATATTACAATATTAAAATGGGGCCTTAAAAACAGCCCACTGGTTATTGATATTCAGATTTTCATACTCTGTTTGTTTTAATGGCTTAAAGAACTTTTAAAATCGGTGAAAAATCTGCATCTGCATAAAAATAATGACGTTCTCGTTCCGGAGACTACTAGGTCAAGGCAATTGCCATCTAACTCAATTGGCTCCTTGCGTCGAGATGGCCAAAGCACCTTTCCAAAGCGATGTTTGCAGTAAACCTTCTAAGCTTCTTATATCCACCTACACTCTGCAGGTAAAGGTCAAACACATCGCCATTAACCTCACCAATAATGGTAAGCCTAATCATATTTTTTATTTGCTAACCAAACATGGCTCTATGAAGGTTTAAAAAGGAATACAGGTAGACAAATCAGATTATCAAAGACGAGGCTTTATAAAACCAAAGTTTTTCTAATACTTGCCTTCTTGTGCCTTCTGCCGTGCTTTTTTGTTTTGCAATGAAAGTTGGTTAGCGCATTCGTTTTCGTCTGAAGAAGAAACAAGGCTAATTGCTGAACTCCTAACTTTTTTTTGAAGAAACGCGCGATACCACATAATTTTGTGTCACGAGAGAAAACGACACACTACTTTTGTTACTGACTGTATCTCCTGTTTCAGCTCAAGTAGAGAGCCGCCATAATATTTCCCAAAACAGCCAGTCATAAAGCAAAAACCGTTGGCTGGGCACTGTGGCAATTTATCCGTGGATCACCTGAGGCATCGAGGTCATCAATCCAAAGCCCCGGGGGCTAGTTTTCCAGGAGATTCAGACTTACACCTCTTTTCCCCTCTATTGCGCAGCTGAACGTAATGCGTTGGCGTTTATGGGGTGTTGTTTTTTTTTTCCTTTTAGTTTTTGTTTTCATAGAGGAGGAAAAAACACTGCGTTTTTTTTTAATCAAAGCAGCTGGTACTAATGGTTTACATTATTATGCAGAGGTTATATCTTGAGCTCGTGAGTTTCTTATGAGTAGAACCAGCACTATATCAAGTGTTCAGTAATTTCAGGTTTTTCATTTTTTTAATAAATTCGAGGTCGCTCCTAAAATCAAAACTTTTAAATGTTTTGTAAGTAACTGAGAGCGAAATTATTTAAATAAGAGTAAAAAGAGACCTCTAAATCAAACAATGAATTAATACCTTACATAGTAGCAATGATAATCTATTATTCAGCACAAAAAAAAAGTTCTTCTTAATTATTCCGAAATACATAATAAAATATTCAAGCGCAAAAAAATGTACGATCCATTAGGTACCCCACAATATTAATAACATTGGTGGCGCACTGTACAATCTGAGTCTTAAGATAATGACGATAGGGTTGAAATTAAAAATGATTGTTTAATTTTATTTTGTTCTGTCAGTGATGGGCTGTGAAAAAATAATGGTTATGTACACGGAGCATCACGTCAGTTGCACGCGGTGACTTTTGGGAATAATATGCGGTGTGGAGTAATGGTGAATTTCGACCCATCATTTTTATTTTAAATTGCGTATTAATTCATAGACCACTGAAATGTTTCGTGTTTCAAATTAAAAATGTTTGTGTATTGCAAAGTTTTTTGTTTACAATGCAAATATACGATGATCAAAACAATGATAGACAAATTTTGTTAAAGATAAATAATATGGCAATAAAAAGGATGGCAACACAGATGACGATTAGTAGAAAGAAGTCTTGCCAACCAAATAAAGGTTAAACCTTTTTTATTAAGATTTAAAGTCCTCGCCACGAGAAACTATAAACTTTGTACATATTTGTGCATTCGGGTTTGCCACCTATGGATAAAATTAAAAAAATGACAGCGTCAGCGTGATCTAACTTCAAAATGGTGGCCCAAATGTTGACGTTCCATGATGTCAGATGTTTTCCAGTACCACAAAACATTAGGCGACAGCACTATAGATCGCCAAAATATAACCCGAGCAAGTGAAATTGCTCGTTAGTTTCGTATTGCTCGTATTTGAGTTGATTGAATTTGGGAGTATTTCTTGTTGATTTATTTGGCGTTGCTTATCCTGGTAGAAATTCTTTGTTTACAAAAATTATAGCTTTTTTTGGAGCGGATTATATAATAGAGACACGTACCAACATAGTTTGTACCAAGAACCTTTCGGCTACCTAGTCAGATTACGAAACATCTTATAATATTTTAAGAATCTTCCTACCTAAGCATTTCATGTATTCCTCTTCTTTTATTCCAAAGCATTTTATTCCTTAAAATAGCTACAAATCCTCAGAAACTCGAGCACAAACAGAACAAAGCACATTGTACACACGGCCAGTGTTTTATGTCCTACTTGACAACGAGACACAAATTGGGACCCCAGCAGAAACAGTATATCAGATGTTTTAGAAATTCCCCTTTAGAAGTACAGCTTAGACAAATATAAGTTGTGTGCAATGCTGGTATGTTGCATTGTCAGGATCTTTGCTTAGGTCTCCGGGTTGTCTTGTTTGCGTTGATTATTTTATAAAAGTAGGATTTATTCATTATTTTTTAAGGAGCTCGTGCCGCTCGGGTCGAACTTTAGGTTAAGCCGTGCTTGCCTAGGTTGGTCTGTGTATGGGTGACCACCCATTACATACCGAGTTTCCTCCGTGCCTTGTAAAGCACGTTAAGTCGTTGGTTCTAGCTGTCATTTGTGCTGTCGTTAGGCAGTCAGTGACCCAAAAAAGTCTGACAGCCAGTCTTACCAAGGGGTATCGTATAACCCGGTACTAACTGGTTTGTGGAGGACAGATAGGCAGTCGTTTGATGTAACATACTGGTATTCAGCTACATCCAGTTAGACTGGAAGCCAACCCCAACAGAGTTGGCAAAAGACTAGGCAGATGATTCTTTAATAAAAGTATGTTGCAGTGATTCAGCTTTTAAAGACAGTAAAACAGTGTGATCTGTTTTCGGTTGTCATTTTTCAATAAATCAACTATGAGGGTACATCCTACAAAAGGTTTTGTAGGATTTTTTATTTGAGGTTTAGGATCATTTATTCTCATAAGAATTACACTATTCACTTACATGAGAATATTAATACTAAACACTTAAAAAATAACAAAAAGTTGGGGTATTACAAAAAATTAGACGTCGATTTTATAAATGTTTTGAAGGTAGATTAAAAATCATTTCGGGCAAAATGTTCGTTCGATACTTTTATTAAAGGTTATCCTACAATTTATTGTTAACACTTTACATCTCATTTAAAAGTACACGATATACATTTATGAGTGCAAACATTAATTACAGGCTAACACAACATGCAATTATATTTAAATAACATTAAATATACGAGTAGCAATATGAATGAATGCACTTAAAACAAAATAAAATCTAGAAACAAAACAAATCAAGAGATCAAAGATAAGTAAAGTTAAGTATAAATATTTAAGATAATGCTTCTCCACGTATTTTTACAGAAACTACAATTTCTAGGTGATGAGCGACAAAGAGAAATGTCCAATCAAAGATTAAATCAGTGATAAAAATGACAGAAAAATAGAAAAGGTTGTAACTCCATGAAGACCATTGCCAATTCTCTGGAGGCTTAGGTCTATTGAACTACCTACATTTATTTTAACTACTTTTCTTACTTTCAAAACCAAAACTAAGCCAGGTCAGTCTTGAATCGTCATCCATCGGAATCTTCAAAATATTTTCTAATGCAGCGATCGGAATAGGTAGAGCTATTTAGGTTCATTGACCGCAAACATTGATGTTAATATGGATATTCCACGGGATTCCGACTGATACTACGGGATTTTATTCGTATTGACTATTTTAATTAAGATTTTATAAATACAAATTGTTCTATTTGATAATGTTTTGATTTTCTGAGGAACAAATAATTTGAATGGTACTTAATATGTTTTTGTACCTACAACTTCAGAATGAAAATGTTTAAATGATGGTTGATTCTTGAATAAGAAATTGTTACTACATAAAAAACATGTTTGCATACATACTATCCATCCCCATATATCCATCCCGACCTTCTTAAATTTACCCGTCAGAAAGGAAGTGTATATATATGTATATATTATAAATATATTTATGTTTTATGTATTTATATAAGTATTTATTCTTATATTTTATTTTAGTTTTAAATGTTTTCGTACCTATATGTTTTCTGTTTTTGCACCTACTGTGTATTGTCTCTGCATCACCCTAAGGTAGACTGGTAGAAAATGCCCAAGGCATTAAGTCCGCCTTTGTACTGTTTTTACTTATGCATAAAGTTTTAATAAATAAAATAAATAAATAAATAAGTGTAAACTTTTATTAGTCCCAAAGGCGAGAATTTTTTATAATTTTACTACCTAACCTACACAAAAACCAAATTCAGGCACTCTTATAATATCCATATTATTCTAACCTATGGCAAGTACATAAAACAGCTCTACCTATTCCGATCTGAGCTAAAGAAAAAAAAAAACTTGACTCATTTGTTTTGGTTCGTTTGAAGAGGTTTTAGGGAAAGGGCATTGACCGCTAGTGTCATCTCAACTGGCAGTAACTATAGAGATCTGGAATCTGTACCAACCTCTCTACCTAAATAATATCAAAGCAGAATTTAACTAATAATCTTGACAAGTTCTGTGATGTTTAGAACTTACAATGGAAAACCCTCTAAACAGGATCGTAAATAAGCATTAACCCAGCTTTTGGAAGGCCCTAAGTCTTAAGACTGGGCCGTAAAATCATTTACCAGTATTATATCCTCTTGAGAAAGTTCTAAATGTAAGCATGGATAATCTCATGGATTTATAGTAAAATTTAATATTGAATGTACGCTTTATTTTCCCTTTTTCTAGGAATAGTATCGGCCAATTTATGTAACGTAGGAAATAATATGTCATAGCACTGTTCATGGAAATTCATCTCAGAGTCTGCCCAGCCTTTATCAACTATGTTGGTCAAGGCTGGGCAGACTCTGAAAAAAGTCTGTAAAAAGTTAGACTCTAACTGGATGCAGCTGAATATCAATATTATACTTGGAGCTTATCTGTCCGGTTCATGCTGGCACTACATCTATAGCAATACACTGAACAATATATAACTAAAAATAAAAATTATATAAATAAGTAATAATAATCGTTATAATGTTTGGCACTCCAAATATTTTAAAACATTATTCAGGAAAAAACGTAGCTTTCAGCACACGTGTATATTTCAGTCTCATCACAAAACAAAACAAGAGCTACACTTTAGCTGATGGCAGCAAAGTAAAAATATTTTCGTCAGTCAGTTTTTCATAAGTGCTAGTTTTAAAGTAACTAGTTTATCTTGTCTATATATATAAAAAACCCGTTGTCACGACATAGCATGAAAACGGCTTGACCGATTTGGCTGATTCTTTTTTTGTTGTGTTTGTTATTGTCAGGAGAAGGTTCTTATAAAAAAAAGTAGTAGTAGGTAGGTAGGTAGTAGTAGTAGGTAGGTAGTAGTAGGTAGGTAAGTGGTAGTAGTAGGTAGGTAGTAGTAGGTAGGTAGTGGTAGGTAGGTAGTAGAAGGTAGGTAGTAGTAGCTAGGGAGTAGTAGGTAGCTTTTTCCCTCTTATGTGACACAGACGAAGTTGCGTGGGTCAGCTAGTATAAAAATAAAATAATAATATCCAGTATTAATTTGTAATAAAGTTTGGGTTTTTTTAACGTAGGTATTTAAATGGATTATACCATTAGTTAGTGGATAATTATAATTCAAGCCCAGTACCCAAGATGGCTAAAGTAATGTACTGCTTCAGCCAACTTTTACAACACCCTAATGTAGATTGTCGTAAAATTATACTATGTTGTTAATAAATGGGTCACTAACTAAATCATTCTCCTTCACAAAATATTGCAAAACTAAATGAAACAATACTTCGTTCTAAATAATAAACTAAACCGCTGCACCCATTTTTCATCATAACCCCAAAAACAACGAAGTCTCTATACATTATTTATCGAATAAAAACATAGCGGGAGCAAAAATAAATCCATTCTGGGAGCTCAATAAACAATAGGTTTGGAATAAAGAACCATCTTGGCTTAGCTCGGTAAAACAATAAATGTTATCCCATAAAACACCGTTTACTGTCCAATAGTTGTCCACGGAACACTTCATACAATATTTATGCGGCACGAGATTCTCCTTCACGTTTCATTTTTTAAAACTCGTATATATTATTTATTAGATTCTGCTGGACGAAGGTGGACGTGCACTCATGTGGAGGTTTGAAATCATGCGACGTTTTGACAGAATTTTAGATAGAGTGTGTTTTAGCCAAAGAAGTGAGAAATCCGAAAACTTTTCGTTTTATTTGTAACACTAATCCGCATGGGCTCGCGTGGTGGATACTAGCCTATTCCCTCTCATTGAGAGTAGGCCAGTGTCCCAGCAGTGGGAACATTAAAGGATGATTGTCCTAAAAATAAATAAAATAAATATCACTGGACAGTAATGTCTTAGACACACACTCACACACACACACACACACACACACACACACACACACTAAGCAAGGCTTGAGTCATAGCCAGACAGTTGATATACTACATGTCTACTCTTTGTTTGTAATTACATACTTATTATACTCGTACATATAAACATCCAAGGGCTAGGTACTTAAAGTACGCCAGAGCAATCAAGTTAAACTTTTTAAATAGAGACCGCAGATGACGGATTATTTATGGTTCGATAAATCGGTTAACAAATCCGTCGGAGATCAATTTAAATAGGCCAGCTACTCAACCTGCGTTCAACCGTTCCATTGTCATTCTCTGTCATCACCAGTTGTTCAGCTGGCTAGCGGTTTTTTCACGTGGCTAATGTGTGCGCAGCCTAGTTTTAAAAACAAATAGGACCGCTTCCACCACAAACCACTGAATGCGTGCAGCGCTTCATGCTATCACTATCATTTTCAAAGGCTTGGCTGAAACAGAACGATGTTTTAGATTCGCCATGCACGCTACGTTCTTATAAATGAAACTTTGTAGAAGTAAGTAAATCTGCTAATAAAAGATAGTTCATGACGATTTTACAAATACTCCAAAAGCGAGAACTTTTGTGTTCGCAAGAAACTTGTCGTTTATCGTTTCAAGCCCCAACTTTGCATAAGCAGAGTTTAAATCAAACTTTATGACTTTAGGATTGCATTATACTGTGACATGAGCAAAATTGGATTATAAAATAAAAGAAGAATTTAGTATCTAGATAAATTTGGTTTTAGTTTCTTTTTTCTTCGGTTTAAGTCGTGATTTTCTTTGCGTAAAAGGGCCGTTTTTCTTTGATATACCTAATGTGTTTAAAAAGTAATCAAAGTAAAAATTAAATCTTGGTGGAATAGTTCTGAACGTAAATTGATCACAGGTAAAGAGTAAAGTATGCATGATTAAAAAGTCATAGACTTTTAAATATACTAATGATAGACGGGGTAAACGTGGCCAGAAATTGCACAGAACAAAGAGGTTTGGAGGAAGAAAGAGGAGGCCTTTGCCCGGCAGTGGGATGTGTCCCACTGTGTGTATGCTACAAATAAAAAGGTAGACGGGCTATGTGATCAGAAGAGCAAGAGGTCAGTCAGTACAAGCGCCACTGAGACATGGGGCCTTCGGGGCTGCGGGACTGTTCGAAAGAGGTACCGTGGCTCCGGAACATAAAAAGCGAGGAAGGAACATGAATGGGTTTTAGTCAGAAAAAGTCTGGCACTCCCTTCCGCTCAGCCCAGAGTGGGAAGTCATTTGATGATTTACCATCGGAAAAAAAAAGTAAACCACCTTAGATCTCTTTATAAACAGTTGAAAATCAATTATTCGGAAGCAATTTACGAAAAATTCAAAAACTTATCAGTAAAACACTCATTTCTCGAGTTAGCCCCCGGGGTAACAATTTATTTGTTTTATCTCAAGAACCCTTTGTTGTTACAAAACTCGAGAGCAACGAATAAAGCAGTTACGATTTAAATAAATGGACCATAACCGCTTTCTGAAGGAGTAGTGATGGCAATTAAATACGCGCTCGAAAAGATAAAAAGAATGTAAATATAAAAAAAAGAAATTACTTCGAAAATGATTCACGTTAAGGTTTCGGACTGGAAACATAGGGGAAAGAAGACGCCATTACTTTTTAACCGACTTCCAAAAAGGAGGAGGTTCTCTATTCGACAGTATGTATTTTTTTTTTTTTTATGTATGTTCACCGATTACTCGAAGACGCCTGAACCGATTTGAAAAATTCTTTTTTTGTTTGAAAGGGTATACTTCCAAGTTGGTCCCATAGAAATATTGTCATGATCTGATCACGAACTTCGGAGATATGGAACGGAACTCTTCAATAATAGACAGCAAATCTGTCGTGATTGCTGCAATCGCTTGGATGTTTATTGTTTACACAACATCATAACATAACATCACGCCTGTATGCTCTGAGGGGGTACGCAGATGTGTACAGTATACCCATATTTCGACAGTTAGGTATGTTAACTCTTCAAATTTTATATGAAAACGTGTTGCGATTTTGGTATTTTCTACAACAAGTGAAGCATTTGCGTTTGATAAGAACCATTCTACCATCAGATCTGATGATGAAGCCAAGAGTCACGGAACTCCATAATGAAACAATGTACCCTAGTCGTGTTTGGGCTTGTTAACGGGCATAACTCCGTCGCTTGCCAACCGATTTGGAATTTTTTTTTTTGTTGGAAAGGATATTCTTCCCAAATGGTCCCATAGCCACCAAGTCGGGATCTGATGATGGAATCTTGGCGAAATCGAGGGAACTCTTCAAATTTTATATGAAAACGTGTTGCGATTTTGGTATTTTCTACAACAAGTGAAGCATTTGCGTTTGATAAGAACCATTCTACCATCAGATCTGATGATGAAGCCAAGAGTCACGGAACTCCATAATGAAACAATGTACCCTAGTCGTGTTTGGGCTTGTTGTAATTGTAACGGTATGCACTTTTCATGTATGTCAAGCACATGTGAACCACTAAAAAGTGAAAAATAAAAACTTTTTTGCAAAAAATAAAACCGACTTCAAAAAAAAAAACAAAAAAGTGAAAAATAACTTTAGCTTCTGAAGTCGGTGACAAAAAAACTAAAGCAATGAAACAAAGGTCACCGACTTCAGAAGCTAAAGTTATTTTTCACTTTTTTGTTTTTTTTTTGAAGTCGGTTTTATTTTTAGACCATTGATTACGTAAATATCATGCGATATTAGTTGCACGGTCAGAGCGGCACGGGGGTTTTCTAACCATGCAGTGTGATTTTGTCGTTACGATATTTTCACTGCCCGTTATTCATTTTCAAGTAGCTCTCATCTCAGAAAATTCTGAGTTAAGTAAAATTTAATCTTGAGTCTGCGTCTTCATTAAAACTATTAGGTATGCTAATAGATGCCATAACTCCAGAACTAGGTCAGTTTAATGTTTAAAAGCGTTTTTAAAAATATCTGTTAGGTAAAAACGATAAGGTAATGAATGAACGTGGCGGAAAAACGGTACCTCCGAGTAAATAAAAATAATACGTCAACTCAACAAGTAGGCTTTTGTTCTGATGCAAGCTTTTGTAACACCACTTCCCCTCATCACAGAAGGTGGATAATGTAAAATTCGAAATCAACAGCGAGTCCAAAGCAAACTGTATTACGGGGATCGCCCCAGAATCCTATTTTCACAGGCCAGTTTGTTTTTATTGTACAAATTCCGTTGCCTTTCCTACCGTTTGTTTTACGCTTTTCCGTTTTTAATATACGGCTGTACAGCTTTAATTGCTCCAAGTCTCCTGTTATCACTTTTTGGGTGTTTTTTTGTTGTGTTATGCAATTTAACAAGTGTAAAATCGTTTGCTTTTCTGCTGCTTGTGGATGATAATGTTTTTTTTTTTTCTTTGTATTCTATTTTGAAAAGAGTATTGATTTTTCGTATTATTTGTTATAAGTGATTTGAGTCCGTCTATTAAATTTTAGTGTTGCCTAAAATCTAAATAAAACGTGATCAGCGGTTTGTTTTATAATAATGCGTTTAGGATGCTGGTGGGGCTGCCCCGGTTCTGTAGTGCGTCGGGGATGTTTGCTGATGCACACGTGGATTTTTTATGCAATGATTCGTAAAAAGTGCGCTTCCCTGGTGTGCAGGGTGTGGGGCAGCACCAACGGCATCTCAAGCATGATGGCCAGTCGCCTGGACTGTGTTTACGTGGGTGTTGTCTTATTTGTTTATATCAGTGATTACTAACATAGTCGTAAGTTTTACTAACAGCTTTTGAGTCGTGGATACTCGAATAAAGATTACTAAAGAATAATAAAGATGAATATATTCTATTCTAATACTACTGTTACAGCCTGAATTGCACCTTAAATAGGGTAGATGATCAAAAAATCGAATTAGTCCGTCAGACAGATTTCCAAAAAGTACTGAACACATTTTATCTTTTTTCACGTAAACAAGAAATAAAGACTCGTGTGACGTCACATTTGAGTACATTTTTTTTATCAGAAAGTGACATCACAACCGCATGATCTTTACGCCGTTTGTCTTTGTAATTTTTTATTAGTTTGATAAAACAATAAATATGTAGGTATCCAATATTTTTCGATAATCTAACTGACGGACTCGGACGTCCAGAATCATATTTTTTTTAGTCAGGAATCATTCCTATTGTAATACGATTGAAATCCAAACGCAATGGCTTCGTTAAACGAAGGTAAGAATTTATAAATTGACAATTTGTATATAAAGGTTTAATGCATTAGAAAATAACCCTATTCTTAGCGAAGTTAGGTAAGAGTGTTTCCCGTCTAATAACAGATTAAAAAAACATTCGGTGAGATTCCGGTTTTAAAACCGTGGGTTCCGCAGAGTACACACATTCATTCATTCATTTCACATCATCACATAACATTACATAGTAATGTTATGTGATGATATGAAAGAATACTAACATGGAACGAAATGTATGAAAATGGTGTTGATTGCTTTACGGAAATTATGATTTCGTAAAAGCAAGTTATGCAAAATAATATAAGTAAACTGTTTCTCATTGCACTTAGACGAGCTTTAAATTCAATCCTGTATTTATCTACACTAATATTATAAAGAGGAAAACTTTGTTTGTTTGGTTGTAATGAATAAACTCAAAAACTACTGTGCCCATTTCAAAAATTCTTTCACCATTGGAAAGCTACATTCACCCTGAGTAACATAGGCTATATTTTATCTCCGTAGTCCCACGGCAACGGGAACTACGCGGGTGAAACCGCGTGACGTCCGCTAGTTTAATATAAAATGTAATGTTCATGTAAATTTTCTCTTAGTTGTGGAAGTTTCTCCTTAAGTGGCTACAAGGTATCTCACCTAGATGGGCTATTAGTAATTTAGTACTATTGAAATTTTTGTTCCTTTTTGACGAACGGTACCCCAAAAAACGCCGGCAATTCCACGAAACGGTTATTGGATGCGAAGTGCGAACCCTTTATAAGAATGCAAATGTTATTGTTTTTGAACCGAAACGGAGGCTCTGAGGTGCACTCTCACTACCAAGATATCCCGGTAGTTTAGAAAGTAATGATCAAATAATATGGTGGTCAAACATTTCCTAGACCTCAATTCTAACTTCAGGCAGTTTGCACTCATACTGTGAAAGTGGTTTCTAAGAATATTTGAATAGTTTCAGTGTATTTTTCAAATTGGATCGTGTTCAAATGTTTTTTGGGACGAGGCGTTAAGTTCTTCTTTGTACGGTCCTTTTGTTATAGTCTAAATTATCTTGTATGAATAGTCCGATGTCTAAGTGGATATCCCAATTATACACCGTGATTTTTAGTCGTCTTACAAAGGCAGCCCACTTCATGTATCCAATGAATACTAATATTATATATATATATATATACATATATATTTTAAATGCTAACTATTTTTGCGACTTTTTGATTGAAAAAAAAAGCATTATTAAGACCCATGACGTAGTTGAAACACCCTGACAGCATAAGCGTCGCAACATAAATTTAAACATAAAATTAATTTTACGGTCATAGGCATATTATGTGCTATCGATCTAGAAATACATGCTATGTCTGGCTTCAAAGCTTTTACAAAGAAGATCGTGCGAATGAATTAAACGCGCACGGCCATCGGGACATTAAGTGACATATTACAATAATTTTAATACATTCACCACACAATTAATTATGCGTAGAATAAATTCATAACATGAATCAGACATTGTGGCGGCGGAATGTTATGTTGCTTTGTAATTTATAAACTGCAACATATCCGCTTCCGGCATTTGAATAATAGAAAATATGGTTAGTGTACCGCGATGACAATAAATCTGGTTTTAGGTGTGAATTATTGAATATACAGGCATTGTTAATGAACACTGGGTATTATGAATAGCTAGTTTAATTTGATTCAGCTCCAATAACTGTGCATGTGTGATTCAGATGCTTTGTGTAAGTAGTGCATCATCGCTAGTATATGTTAAGCGACTTGAAAAAGGAGGAGGTAATCAATTCGTCGCAACCGTTTTTTTTTGTGTATGTTCTCCGATTATTCAAAGATAGCTGGACTGATTTGGATTATTATTTTTTTTGTTTCAAAGGGTATACTTTCCAGGTGGTCGCATTATCATCAAATCAGGATCTGATAATGGGATCTTGGAAAAATAGAGAGAACTCTTCAAAAATTATAGGCACACATGAAGTGATCTGGCTGGTTTTTCGAAGAGTACTTTCTCCGAGTGGTCTCATTTCAATTTGGTGAAGATCTGATGAAGAACTGACGACCCGAATGGCGCAGCGGTAGTGAGGCTGCCTTACGTTCTTAGGTTCCCGGGTTCGAATCCCGGTAGGAGCAAATGTTTGTGTAATGAGCATGGACATTTGTTTCCGAGTCATGGATGTTTATATGTATAATAAGTATGTATTTACAAACAAAAAGTATATATGTAGTATATCAACTGTCTGGTGACCACTGAAGCCACCCGCTCTATACATCCAGGAGAAATCCAGATGGACAGAGATCTCAAAAATGTGTGTGGATCGCAAGATCCAATACACCAATGCCACTTCTACCCTTCAGGGTATCAAAGTAAAGACCCCCACTTCTACGGATTTCCGTAATTTGGTACACGCTCTTCGTGGAAGGAACGTCGCCTTCCACACTTACAGCCTCCCTGAGGAGAAGCCGACCCGTGTGGTCATCAAGCGGATCCCCAAGGAGATTCCCTCCTCCGACATCCTGGATGATCTGACATCCCAGGGCATCCCTGTTTCGGCGGTCCACCGCCTCCATAAGAATAGGTCCCAAGGGGGTGACGAGTACGATATGGTACTCGTAATATGTGACCCGGTTGAAGGGCACCACCCTATCTTCAAGGTCCGATCGGTGTGCTCGTTATCGGGCATTATCATCGAGAAGCCTAAGAAACTCAAGATAGTAGGGCAGTGTCATCGCTGCCAACTATATGGCCACAGCCAAAAGTACTGTTACGCACCGCATAGGTGTGTAAAGTGCCTCGGCGACCACGCCACGGCAGACTGCACCCGTCCCAAGGACAGGAGTCTCTGCACAGAGCCGCCTAGCTGCGTGCTATGCGGACAGTCTGGCCACCCGGCAAACTACAGGGGCTGCCCCAAAGCCCCGAAACAGTCCGCTGGCAAGTTGGCGAATCGCGCCAACCAACGTCAGCAGAGGGAAGCTCCCTCTTCCTTCAAAGTCCCGTCAACAGTCCTCCCAGAGCGTCTCAGCCCTCAGAGGCCTTCTCCTTGGAACATGCTGAACCATCAGCAAGCGTTCCCTGCCCTCGCGAAGGGTAAACCCAACCCCCCCATGCCCGGTCTTTTGGACAACCCTGTCCCAGCGCCCACTCCTGTGGCCGCACCTCAGGCCCCTCAGGCCCCTCCGCAAACCCAAGCTCCCGCTGCTCCTACCCGCACTCCTGCTTCTCAGAATTCCAATCTGAATTACTTGATGAGGTTCCAACCTCTCTGCACCGCTGAGGCCGACCGCATGGTCGCTGAGCTCAAAGCGGCAACGGACCTCCAGCAGGTCGTCGACATCATTGATGCCTATCCAGTCATCAAGGCCACTCTTCGTAACCTCAACTTCGCGCCGTAATGGATATCACACCAAATCCCTCTTGCACCCAACCCCGGTCCCTTAGATTAGGTTATTTTAACGCCAATGGCATGAGAGGACAGCGCGACGAGATCGCCGCCTTCCTCCGTGACCATAACGTTGACGTTCTCCTCATCCAGGAGACGTTCCTCAAACCCAGCCACCGCGACCCCAAGATTGCCAACTACCGCATAGTTCGCAATGATAGGCTACGTTGTCACAAGGGCGGCACCCTTATTTACTTTCGCAAAGAATTGCATTGTATTCCCATCGATCCCCCTCCTTTAAAGTCCTTACTTGAGGTTTCAATCTGTCGGCTTGCTATGACCGGTCATCAACCGGTACATTTAGTTTCTGCTTATTTGGCCCCCACTAATACTTGGGAAGATCACAACCTCCTGGTTAGCGATCTCACCCTTCTTTTCGGCTTGAGTGACTCCGTGATCATCGCGGGCGATCTCAACGCCAAACACCCGGCCTGGAACAGTAGAACGACGAACCCGAGAGGGAAAGTCCTCTACGATCTAGGCCAATCTCTTAGTTTCGACGCGGTCGCTCCTATGGAGCACACGCACTATCCTGACACTGTCAGTCATCTTCCCGACGTTCTCGATATAGCGCTGCTCAAGAATGTGAACCTTCGGTTACACATGATTGAGACGTTACACGAGCTCCACTCCGATCACCGTCCAGTGCTCATGCACTTAATTCCTCGCTCGGGTATCATTGACCCCAGCCAGCCCCTTCCCACTATTCTCACTACCGACTGGAGGAAAGTAAGCGATATGCTGAAATCCGAAACGTCACCACTTCTAGATGGTATTCCCGACCATATCGTCTCAGTCGCAGACACCGAGGCTGCAATCGACTCGTTTACAGAACACGTACAATCCGTACTGAAGGATTGTTCTCGTGAAGTACCGGCGGTGAGTGATCGCCGCTGGATACTTCCCGATGATATACGTGAACTGATAACCGAGAAGAACGCGGCCATACGTGCCTACAGCTCTTGGCCCTGCGATGCGAACAAGGCTCACATGCGTTCCTTACAGCGTGCTGTAAAGAAACGCACTAGTGAGTTTCGCTCGAGTCAATGGGACAAGACGCTTAGCGAACTCGAGCCCACTCATCAAGCCTTCTGGCAGCTTCAAAGGAAGTTGCGCACCTCGGAAGAGGTCTCTTCTCCACCCCTCATACGTCCCGACAAGAGCGTCGCTTTTGACGACTCTGAAAAAGCAGAATGCCTAGCCGACAGCTTGGAATCTCAATGTTCGCCAAGCACTCTACCAGTAGACAAGCAGCACCTTGATGAGGTGGATGCAGAAGTTGAACGTAGAGCATCGCTTCCCCCTTTTGAAGATCCCGATGACCCCCTCCCCGCCATCACCCCGGAAGAGGTCAAGGATATTATAGATAAGCTGAAGCCTCGGAAAGCCCCAGGCGCCGACGGTTTCACGAATAGAGTTTTTAAAGCCCTCCCCGCTAGGCTCATAGTCCTTTTGGCTGCCATCTTCAATGGCGCCCTGAGCAATAATATTTTTCCCCAAACGTGGAAAGAGGCCACTGTTATAGGTATTCCCAAACCTGGGAAACCGAAAGCCCAGCCCTCCAGCTACAGGCCGATCAGTCTCCTGAGTGCTCTCGGCAAGATCTATGAAAGGCTTATATACAAGCGTCTCAGAGATTTTGCCGAGACAAAGGGCCTCATCCCGAAAGAACAGTTCGGCTTCAGGACCGAACATTCTTGCATACATCAAGTCCACCGCATCGTCGAACACGTGAGCGCTGGTTTCCAGCGCGGAGCGATGACGGGGGTGATGTACTTCGATATCGCGAAAGCCTTTGACAAGGTCTGGCACAACGGGCTGATATACAAGGTTTATCAGCTCGGTGTGCCCGACCGTCTCGTGCTCATCTTACGAGACTTTTTGTCAAACCGTACCTTCCGCTACCGTGTGGGTAAGACGTTATCTTCTCCTCATCCGATTCGCGCCGGAGTCCCTCAGGGCTCCGTTATCTCTCCCCTCGCGTTCACGCTGTACACCAGCGACATTCCGAGGAACCAGAAGGTTCAAACAGCACTTTTCGCTGACGACACCGCGATTTATTACACCGGCCGTTCTCCGGATAACATCCGCCGCATTCTCCAGAAAGCTGCCGACTCGCTCGGCGCTTGGTTCCGTAAGTGGAGAATAGAAGTTAATCCCGAAAAAAGCCAGGCAGTTTTATACTATAAGGCACGCCTTAAGCGTTCGCCAGGTCCCCCCATCACTATGTTCGGTAAGCCTATCCCTTGGGAAAGGCAAGCCAGGTATCTCGGAGTTATTCTGGACGACCATCTGTCGTTCAAGGCCCACATCAAAGCAGCTCGCGACCGGGCTGCCTTTGCTATGGGCCGGCTCCACTTCATGATCACTAGGAAGAGCAAATTGTCACTCAAGTGCAAATTGCGTCTTTTCACCGCAGTCATCCGTCCCATCATGACCTATGCTTGCATAGTATTCGCGCATGCCCACCCGCGTCATATCCACACGATGCAGACCTTGCAGAACCGATATCTCCGTAAGATCACCGGTGCCCCCCCTTACGTCCGTAACGATAGTCTTCACGTAGACCTCAGAATCCCCACCGTTAAGCAGTTCATGAAACGCCTTTCCAAGCGTTACTTCGACTCTGCTATTAAGCATAGGAATCCCCTAATTGCATCGGCCGCCCGGTACGACCCATCGCGTATTAGCTCCGTCCAACGTCCGCGTCACACCCTAGTCGCCCCCGACGATCCGATCACTATCTTGCAAGAGAGTAGGAAAGATACCAGTACGGTACGCAGAGCATACAAATACAGACCGAAAACCTACCGACCTCGCCGCAGAGGTCCGGCGCGAAATCCCCGATCAATCCCTCCCCGACCCTTGCTCGAGCCAGCCCGCGACGCTGAGCCTGTAGTATTAAATCAGTCCCTAAATAAGGACAATCAGATCCAGCCTGTCCCTTTGCTGCCCCCAGCGACGCCCTAAGCCGAGGTTCGTACCCCACAGGGGGTGCCCTTAGAGCGCTGTCGCTTAGTTTTTAGTTATTTTCGCCCTGGCTGGAGGCCTTAGAATCAAGGCATCCACAGGACATTGCCCGGTTAAGCAGAAGCCAGTCTTCTCAGACTGAACTGCGAGACGCCATATCCAAAAAAAAAAAAAAAAAAAAAAAAAAAAAAACAAAAAAAAAAAAAAAAAAAAAAAAAAAGTCTGGTGACCACGACACAAGCCTTGCTTAATGTGGCACTAGATGGCGCTGTGTGTAATGTCCAGCGATATTTAATATTTATTTTTTATTTTAACTTCGGAGACACGCAACGGAACTCCTCAATAAATGATAGCAAATCGTCTGGGATTGCTAAAATTTCATGTTTGTCTATTGCTTGCAACAGTTCATAACATAACACCACCCCACACCACTTACGCTGTGAAGGGGTAGCACATGTGAACCACTAAAAAGAGAAAAAAAAAATAAAAATAAAAAAATCAACTTCAAAAAACACAAAAAAAAATAAAAATGACGTTATTTTTATTATTTTGTGTTTTTTTAAAGTTGTTTTTATTTTTTAAGACTACGAGTACTATGACAACAAAAACAAATCTTTTAAAGCCGTTACAGGTAGTCAGTGGCTTGAAAGTTGACAACCAGTTTTACTACACAGTGCTAACTAGAAGTCAGATAGTCAATCGCTTCCTGTTAAATACTGCTAATCAATTGTATCCGCTTAGACTAGAAGTCTACCACTACATGGTTGGGAAAAGGCTAGGTAGATAATTACTACTAAATTACTAATGATTAGGCATGTCGTCATATTCTGTCTATAAAGTTTTCAATGCTGTGAGACATACATCCTGTTTGTAACAGGGATTGCGATAATCTACTACCCCGCGTGTCAGTAATTTCTTCTAGCCCTCTAAGTTTTAACACACTTCTAAGATCTTTCTTCAACTTCGAACAAAAGCAATTTTCGACAATCTACATATACGAGTACTTCGAAACTCACCATAGTTTCCTTACTCTCCCAAAACTATCGAACAGTCAAGTTCAACCGAGCGACATTCCTCAAACGTCCCACCGAATTAGGAAACTAGCACCTCAAACTATGCCTAGTTACACTCCTCAAATAGTTCTACAGTCAGTCAATACAAGAGGGAGATTGTAACGAAATTAACTGCCGCGCCAAATCAAAGTCAATAACGTAGGTATCGGAGGTACATGTAGGAACTCAAACACGCGTTCGTGCGATAACTTACAGGTTGTGACGGAACCTCCCATACACCAGTAACAATATTTACTTAGGCCCAACCCTGGTTAAATTATTCACAACGGTATACCAACATATTTATAGCATGTCTGCGGTCGCCCCATTATTCTTTGTTATTTTTTGTGATCTGTAGACTTTAAAACGCTAGCGGCTTTGAAAAACATTTTCAAAAAAACTGCTGTAGGGTGCATGTTACAGATAGTACGGAACCTAATAAAATTAATCAAATGTTTAATTGTGTTGACTCTATTTTAACGGGTTTTACCTTTATAATGAAATTAATTAATTTACGTTCATTTTTTTTGGGGATGAGCTCGTGGTTAAATAATAACAGCCGCTCGGGCCGATCTTTACGTTAAGCTGTGCAGTGCCTCGGAAAGCACGTTAAGATCTTGGTCCCGGCTGTCATTTGTCCAACTTTGGCAGTCGTTACAGGTAGTCAGTGGCCCATAAAGTCCGACAACCAGTCGTACCAATTGGTATCGTATTACCTAGTATTAACTGGGTTGTGGAGGTCAGATAGGCAAACGCTCCATGTAGAATACTGGTATTAATCTGCATCCGGTTAGAGTGGAAGCCGACCCCAACATAGTTGGGAAAAGGCTAGGCAGATGATGACGTTTATTTTTACATACATAGATTCATGCCTTTTTCCCATGGGATAAGCAGAAACCAGAGAATGCCTGCTAGGTGCCTTGTATTCTCCTTTTGCTTCGTCCACGTTCAATGATCTGGCCATATTCGCACGCCGGTTATTTTTGTCTAGAATGATTAAAATGTTAGTTCCCAGTTTTCACAACACGTCTTCCATCCTCTTCTGTGTGTCTTTTTTGTAACTGCATCTTTCGTATCTCTAGCATATTGTCAAAACTTGCACACCTAACTATTGTACAACTCGATTGACTTGTAATGTACAACATGATTATGATTTGCATGCCCATGTGACGGCAGAGCATGGAGAACTAACTTCTATGACAACATCTATAACCAATTTGTATACCCATGTTTGCAAAGAAATAAATGATTTGATTTGAACTCATACAACCTCCATCTCAAAATATTTAGATGTCGGAATATTGTAGCCCGTAATGACCTACCGCTAGACAAATCCATCCCTCTTCCTTTCCCACATCTGTTCTATGGCAATTCTGGTGAGTCCTTCAGCAGGAATCAAAGTTGTCTCTCCATCTTCATATTTTGCTGCCACCATGTCACCTATCTTGATGTTAATGTTACCAATAAGTTAATTCGTTTCAGTGCACATTTCACGTGAGCAAGAGCACTTATCAAAATAGCTCAGCTATATATTCCACATCATCTTCCTGCCGCGGTCCCTTGTTACTCGTGGTCGACACAACACATGTTTTTCTTCCATTCTTCTCTTACCCGCAAGTTATCATTTAATCCTTTTTCTTTCATATCAATCCTCACACAATCCATTCCTCGTCTCCTTGGTTGTGCTTTTCCTCTCCATCCATCAACATTTCAGTTCTGCTATACATTGGTACTTCAAATAAATACAATTCTTACAGCCTAAATAAAGCGTCCTCACGCCGCCTGTAGAAAAAACATCCCTTGTTTAAAACGATACCTATTATTACCGTTGTATACTGTAACAATTTTTATCTCGTCTCCGACTCTGTATTCAGTGAGTAAACGTCAACGATAGGGTTACCATCGTTTATAAATCTGTTATCAAAGTCGACATTTAGTTTTGAAAAGTCTGAACAATTAATCTGAATTTAAAAATTAAATAGCGATTTGTGATTTGTGTGAACCCTTTGAATATTAATTTATGATTTTTACGGCCGTTTCTTTTTGCATTAGTTCGGAAAAATTTGATAATAGATTCATTCGAAAAATAATTCCATGAGCGCTTTTATTAGAGCACGCACAATCTATTGAACACTACAGGGAAATTGTAAAACCTGTGATGAGTTCGTTGTTATAAGCATACAGACAATAAGTACTTACTTCTGTGGGACCTCTTAACATGAGTCTACTCTGGCTCAAAAAGGCAGTTTGTGTTTATTCCTGTGGGCACCATTTGGTAGATATGCAGAACACTGATTACAACCCGCCTGCCAAATGTCGTAACTAACTATGGCAACTTTCCTCAATGAGTTTTCCTTGTAAAATGTGTTAGTTGAAGGGTTAGTACGCCATTGAAACTGCTTTAAAACTTCTGTTGTGTTCTTTGTTAAATAGTAAAGCAGTTCCAAGGTGTAAAAGAAAAGTAATACTGGTTTTACTGAATTTGTTTTGCAATGAAATAAAAACTAGTTTAAATAATAATAATATCCTCACTTCACTTGCACATTTACAAATCAAAACCCCTCACTGCCACAGAAAAATGCATTCATATTTCAAACTCCCAAAAGTGAAGCAAAATGGTCACTCCAGTCACCGCTCTCATTGTTCGTATAATACCGGACGGCCTCAGTTAACCGCACGGCAATTATACTGAACGTTTTCTGTCTTTCACATCTACTGTTGGAAACTTAATTTCCTTCGGCTTGTTCATTGTTTCATTGTGAACGATTTGGTGTAATTCTGTCTCTTTTGGAACTTTGTGGGGAAAGTTTTGAATATTTGACGGTGCGGTCCATGGGAAGCTTTGGTGAGTTACTATGTCAATTGGGTGGCAGAATCAATATCTGCCTAGCCTTTTCTTAAACTTTGGTGCGGTAGGATTCCAGTCTAGCGGGCCTGTGGAAAGTGAGCTATGGGCTAGCTCGCCGTCCATCCGTCTTATGACGACGTTTCGATGGCGCGTTTGTGTTCCACGCGCGCCTCAATGAGTTGGCAGTATAAGGAAGGGGTCCGCAAAGTTCGATGCGTGGCGGGGCTGCGGGACTGTTCGAAAGAGATAAAGAGATACCGTGGCACCGGTTCATAAAGGGCGAAGAAGGAACATGGATTGGGTGGGAGCGGAGTCGTGTAACTGAGCTAAGACCTTTAGGGTCGGCGCAGCCTGTCTGCTTCTTCCACACTTCTCTATTTTTCATCATCTCATCAGACTTCTTTTCTTGCCATCCCATTCTTAACACAGTCCATCGCTTCTTTGGCCCTACAAACCATAACAGTCCTATTCTACTTTAATATTAATAACCATAATAGAACAACAGAACATCATGACAATTCAGAAAGGATTAGGCAGTTCTACACCTAATAATACACCCACATTTCGCAAGTGATGTTGTAAGTCCTATGTAATAAGGGGAGAGCCCATTATCATCAACCGTGCACAAATCCAGACTCCATTGCTACCACTGAAGAATTAGTGATGGAAAAACCAATAAAAATGTTCCTGACCCGGTAATCGAACCCAGGACCTCATGCTCAGTATTCACGATTGCGACCACTAGACCAAAGAGGCAGTTTTTACAATGTAACAAAAGAAACCACATCCTACCCAAAAACATAAATCTAATTATAGTAAAAGTTATGTAAAGAAACCGTATAAATAACAAATTGATTCTGTAAGCTACTTTCAAAGTTAATTTAAACAAGATTATACAGAACCGTTTTAAGTAAAATAATAAATAATATTGAATACTCCAAAGCATGAATCTTCGAACATAGAAAGCTATTTTAATTAATCGCAATTTTGCAGAAATCTCAATTATTTGTTGTGAAAATTTGTATCTTGTCTGAGGAAAATACTTTAAATCTTTTGTAACTTTAAACGTCGAGTAAGTTGGGAAACTTAATCGTTATTTATAACATTGATTTTCATAACTGAAACAGATATCAGATGATTTACATTTTTTATTTAGCCCATACTGTACCACCGCTGCTTCAAAAGCCTCCCCAACTTCTTCCACGAGCTATTCCTCACGCCACTGCGAACCAAATCAAATCAAATCAAATCATTTATTTTTGCAAACATGGGTACATGGATGTTCTGTTTTAATAAAGTCCTCCACATTTTGCCGTCATTTGGGCATGCAAATAGTTAATTGGTTAACAATAAAATTATAAATTCCAGATAAGTGGCATGTCAATGGAAAAATTAATGGAACATACAATAAAAAATGTCAAGAACGGTCAAAGTCATTTAAAGAAAAATTTATACAAATGTCAACCTGTTCAAAGTAAATTAAATCAAATCAAAACAATTAAAATCAATAAATATAAATTAAATCAAAACAATTAAAATCAATAAATACTAATTAAATCAAAACTATTCAAAAATCAATAAATACCAATACAGAAATCACGAAATAACAATTTACTAATTTACATTATTCAATTGCAATAGAAAAGTTCTTTTCATTTAGAAAATCTACAATATTATAATACACTTTATTAACTAAAAAAATTCTCAGGGTTTTTTTGAACAGTGTCAAGGGCAGTTCTCTCCAACTTTTAGGTAAGTTATTGAATATGGTAGGAGCCATACAAAAAACACTTTTGCGCATGAGGCTTGTTCTCGCAGTATGGGAGCACACCCTGCTGTTGTCGCGCCTATTACGTGGGACCACTTCATCTAGTCGTTTAAATCGGTCAGGATTTGTTTTGACAAAAACAGCTACCTCTAAAATGTACAGACATGGCAAAGTAAGAATTTTATATTTTTTAAAGTAAGGCACGCAACTATCAGTAGGTTTGATTTTAAATATTGAACGAACGCATCTCTTTTGAGCCTTGAACACCGTGTGTTTTTCTGTCGAGTTGCCCCAAAAAATGACACCATAGCGTAGATGAGTTTCTACTAAACCATAGTAGGCTGTAAGTAATGCATCCACGCTTATTATAAACGACAAAGTGTGCAGGGCATAGGCAGATTTACTCATTTTCTTGCACAAGATTTCAATATGTGTTTTCCAATTCAGTTTTTTGTCAATGTGGAGCCCTAAAAATTTTGTTGTTTCCACCTCTTCTATAGGCTGGTTATCGTAATATATATTTAAATTACTTTTACTATTGGTCCGTTGACTAAAATGAATTAATTTAGTTTTAGTCAGGTTAATTTTTAAATTATTGTCATCTAGCCACTTTACCATTAGATTTATAGACTCATTTATGTCACTTTCATAAGTATCGACACTTTTACAAGGTATCGTTATGGTGCTATCATCGGCAAATAGTGTCAGAGGTTGCGGGATGCCTTTCGGTAGATCATTAATATATAATATAAATAAAGGAGGCCCTAGAACACTCCCCTGTCCAAATCACCAATCCTCTGTGATTCATTTATTGGTCTTACTTTGTCCTCTTTTCGACATCTTTGACTTTAACTGAAACTTCTTACACCAAATGAATAAAAAGCTAAAATTTAATTATTTAAATACTAAACTGATCTAATGATGTGATATTTCGACCTAATGATAAAAAAACCGGCCAGATGCATAAAAATAAGAAGCTGCTCTCAAAACAGCGAAGGAAACCATCATGAGGAAACGAGATGTCCTAGAACCACAAATATCGGAGACACGTGACATTTACCAATCCGCACTGGACCCACGTGGTGGATTAACTCATAACTTATCATAGAGAGGAGGCCAACTGCATGTTTGCGTTTATTTAAAAGCTTGTTTTTTTTTTGCAGCTGAAAGAGACCATGACCCGAGTATTTGATATGATGTACCTCTTCGCGTTCATCGGGTCTTTACAGACAGACAGACTGGCAATAAGGTGATCCTATTAGGGTTCCTTTATCCTTTTGAGATACAAACCCCGTTAATTGTGCTTATAACGCAACTGAAAGTATTGTCCAGTATTTTCTGAAAATCTTTAAAATACGACTTGAACAGAAAAGATCCCTAGTGTCGGTTAACACAAAAGGCATTCCCTTTAAATGCTGCACCTGCAAAAAGAAAAGCCATGGCTTGAATTTTTGGAAATTTGTGAAAACACCATGTAAATTCTGCGCATTCTATTAGCACAATTTGTTACAGCTACATAAATTTTGTTGCAGGGCTACCTGAAACTGGTGAAAAATGCGTGCATCTTTTTTGTCTGCAAATCTTTGGTTTTAATGGCGAAAAGCACGGTTCTATTGTAACAATACGTAATTTGGCCCCAGAGATATAAAATGGTATTATTAGTTGCATTTGGTACAGTTTACGTGGTTTTTAAGGCGTATTGTGATTTGAATTCTTGACGATGTTTCGTTTATCTTGCTAAAAATCTAAACTGCGTTCGAAAAAAACTACCAAAAAACTTGTTAAATAAAAGGCACAAAGGAATTAATACCAGCTAACAATTAGATTCATACCAACAATTCTAACATGAACAAGTTGAATGGAAACACCTGAAATACAGAAAACCGTTCAGAATATCAACTAGCATCAATGAAAAGAATTTTAGGCTGGTTCTAGAAAATCCGCTCAAATAGAATCCTTTGCTAACCAAACACAATTTTTAGAAATACCAAACAAAATCTGATCGTTGAAAGCTGTATTCATAGGTTCTCGGATTAAATGGAAAAAACACATGTCGCACCGATATCCTTTATATGTGTGAACAAACTTCCTCAATGTCCCTGTGTCCATAGGCTTACTGGAAAATTCGTGGGAATGCCCGCTCACTGAATACCTGCATTTATTCCACGTATGTTTTTCCTTTGTACGGTGGTAAATTAGCGATGTGAACAATGTTTACGTTCCGACGACTGCTAGTATATTTGGTGCATTTCGTAACGTCTGCACGCTTTGTAAGTAAAATTGTAGTGGAGAATGCAAACAATGCTGTATTTGTGGTCGGTTATGGTTTAAGTTGCGTCAGTGAATGATTCTGTTTCATGATAATGTGATGTGCAGTTTAAGGTTAAGTAGACGTACAACAGCTACATAAGTATAATGTTATGAAACAAAACTTTGAGTAAGTACGCGTTTATGGTAACACAATCTTCAGTATAATTTCGGGATAATTTGGGCTTCTTTAAGTAACCAAGTACATACTACCACCTTAACATGGTACAATAAATAAAAGAATATTTTGTTCAGCGAATACATCAATAACACCTTACACCCGTTGCATTCGTACTTACAAGACGATCAAATGCTCATGAACTTAATCCCCAGAAGGAACGAGCCACTGCATTTCGCAGACAAAAGGCATCAATTTCGAACAAAACAATTCCAATATTAGTAGTTCAATGCCGAAGCCGCGAAACGGTACTATCGAGTACACAATCCATCGTACAAGTTGCGATTGATTGAACAAACTACTGACTCCTACTGTGAACTGTTCGTCTTAAGACGTTCTAACCCGAGAAGTGTTTGCTCTACTTATCCGAATATCCGTTTGGAATCAAACTGCGACTGCGAATTTCTACTGCTCTTCAATTTTGACGTATTACCTTGGATTGTAAGCTTACTAAGTTCAGTCGTTTGAATTACTTTTGCTACTACGAAAGTACTAAACTAATAAACAAGTCGACTATATTGAAGGATAACGATTTTAAGAAGTGGATTATTATATATGGAAGAAAAAGCTACCACACAAGAAAGCCCATCATCATTGATGGGTATTCAAAACACAACCTTATATAAATATTTTACAACAAGGTCTATCCTACTTCTTGAGAGATAATAAAAACTTTACAGAACCGTAATAAACGAAACCCACGTAATTGTTGCACGGTCACCTACGTAAGAGTCCATAAAATTCTTTCTTTTCCCGCTTCTCCGCTGGCAAACCAGGCGACATCATAAATATGTATAGTGAGAATCAAGCATGCGTCGCGTATAAAACGCCGCCGAAAATGCGATCTTGTGGGAGAGAAGGTGCTTTACAGGGACTTAGTAGGATGCTGGAAGTTGTATAAGTACCTCTAAAACTAACGTCTGTAAATGAGGACCGTAGTTCCCTGCTAAGCTGGTGCTTATATGTGATAACACAGATTTGAAGGCCCTAGTATCGGACTTGAACTGGAAAAATACTAATTCATTATGTTTTCTGTTTCTCCACATATTTAAGGAAATTTTAAACTAAATGATGGGAAATAGACAGCACCTTGAGAGCTAGTGAGATTAATTTCTGGCTAAAACTGGTCAATTACAACTTTTTCTTTCGGTACGAAAGAAAGTGTATATCATGAAATTCCTTCGATATGATTTGAGAAATCATAATCACAAATCTTGCAATGGCATCCAGTGCGAAGTTAACACAGTGCATATTAAAGTTGTGCTTTCCAAGCCGTATGTTTGTCTCTCTTTTCTCCTCTTCTTCAAACTTTGGCCCACCAATGCTGAGTGTAAGTCTCTTACAAATCCCTCCACTTTTGGCGGTTTTGTGCCATGGTTATCCAGTTTCTTCCTTAGGTCCTTCATAGTTTCTTGTTCGCGATCTCCAATCTAGCACTTTCTTCCCACTTCTTCCATTCAGTCTATGGCATAAGGCTACACATTTTTGTACGACGCCAAAATTATTTTACCTTCTAAAATCACCACTTTACATTTCATTCCTCCAACTTTACTTCCACGTCACATAACACAGCAGTAAATCCCACCACAAGCACATCTAGCTGCCCTACATCCCTCGCAAGTGACTCACACACGGTTTATTTGCCCCTATTTGCATAGAAACGTTTTTTGTGGGCGTCCTTGTTTGTACAGAGGATAGGTGGAAAAAGCTTTCGTGAGACTAGAACTTGAAAGTACGAAGCTTCAGACAGATTTGTTTGTATTGAATGTAGTGTGTTTATTTTTTTACTTTAGTTCGCTTTACTGCAACCACAGTAGTTGATATTCATTTTCGTTTGCGGTTCGCGCCTTGGTTCTCCTTGAAGTTTGGTGACACTGCATAATTTAGCTAGCGGATGTCTTATTTTCGTTTTTTGAATAAAATCAAGTCATCAAGCTCTCGGTTTTGAGTTGTGTGAGTACCGGTACCCGGTTTATCAGCGAAAAGTGAGTTCAATGAACGGTTGTATGCCGTTCATTCTAGTTTCGTTGAATCATATTAACTTATTTCGTGTATTTAACGTACTGTTTTCCCAAAATACCGCTTGATCTTTGTGAAATACCTTGAAGAACATGCACTAACTAGTTAATTCTCGACTCGCTGAACCGTTGCGTGGAATCGTTTCTACCTGGATTTGTTTGAAAGGGATCGTACTGAATTCTACGAAACCTCCTTAGCAGGGAAAGGCCACCTTTGTGGGCTACAATTACTCGCAATATTCCTCGTAGCCTTGTTGACCTCGTGGTCGCGTTACTGCTGAGGCTTGGCTTCGATTCCCTGGTCAGGCAAATTATTATTGGGATTTACAACAGGATTTTTTCGTGGCAGGTTGAACAGAGTATTTGTGCGTCGTCGATAGCATTGGGCTAGCCCTTACCTTGCGTGGGACTTAACATAACTGGCGGAATGTGGGTGCAGCTTCCTAAAGTTCAACTCTACATAACCCTTCGGAGCTTACAGGTGTGTAAACAATGCTCACCTACAAAGGTAAAGAAAAGTGCCAGTTAATATCGCAATTGCGGACATTTCCATTTCCCTAACATTTCTTCCACGCATCTCTTTTTAGAACAAACCAAAACAAATGAACTATTTGTCGTTTTTCATTAGAAAAAAAAATGAAGATCACGATACTACCTATCGTGATCTTCAATTTTTTTTGAATTTTCAATGACGATTCAAAACTAGAACGCGGTTTTTTTTTAAATTTCAAAGTTAAGAAATTTAACAAATGTAGGTGCTCAATGACCGCTATTGCGATCTTTACTGGGTTACATTTTATGGGTTACATTAAGTCGTGTTAAAATATTAAGAAACATTTTTAACCCCCGACGCAAAAACGGGTGTTATAAGTTTGACGTGTCTGTCTGTGTGTGTGATGTCAGCAAAAAGAGAGGGGCCCGCAAGGGCCGAAGCCTGCCGGGGTTGCGGGCCTGTTCGAAAGAGATACCGCGGCCCCGGAACGTAAAAGGCGAGGAAGGAACATGGATGGTTTTTAGTCAGTAAGAGTCTGACACTCCCTCCCGCTCCGCCCAGAGTGGGGGGGGTCATTTGATGATTTCCGATCCTTAAAAAAAAAAAAAAAAAGGGTATCAAATGAAATGACTTGACTAGTAGAATACTATACACTATGATAAATAAAAAAACAAGGTGGTCGCTACCACAAAATGGGGAATCAACGAATTGACGACCCGATTGGCGTAGTGTTAGTGACGCTGCCTTACGTTCTTAGGGTCCTGGGTTCGAATCCCGGTAGGAGCAAATGTTTGTGTGATGAGCACGGACATTTGTTTCCGAGTCATGGATGTTTATATGTATAATAAGTATGTATTTATAAACAAAAAAGTATATATGTAGTATATCAACTATCTAGTGTCCACGACACAAGCTTTGCTTAGTGTGGCACTAGGTGGCGCTGTGTCCAGCGATATTTATTTATTTATTTTATTTTATTATTTTCTATTTAACTTTTACTACCTACATTATGTGTCGGGGTTTTTTTTTAAATTTAATTTTACTTGTTATCTACGGAAAAAGCTCCAGGAGCAAAAATAATTTCGAACATTAAGTAAAAGGTTGGAAAGGAAGGTTGGTCGTGGTAAAAATAAAAAGATTACACAAATGGTTAAGTCTCAAGTATTTTTATTTAGGCGAAATTGTTTAATTCGACACGGGGCGCAAAGGCCAGACCAGAACCTTCTTTATCCCCGGCATTTGTAGAGTAATCCCTTGAAAATTAATTACCAACCGGCACCGGCAACCGTTGTAAGGTGCGTTCCTGAATTACTCAACCTTTACTAGGCTTAAGGAGATATTAACCTGAGGTTATTGAAAATGGAAGTATTTTTAGAATATTTTTTTTTGTGTGCTGTTCTTTGCAGACATTTATTACGGCTACTTGAATAGGGAAAAAAACTTGGCTATATTTTACAAGTACTTAAAGATTCAGACGTTTTGATATCATGTACAGAGTTACTGATAATTCGACGTATTCCTTGCAGGACGTTATAGTAGGGTTGTAATGCAAGAATTTAAGCCACCAAATGTTCTACCGAAATTTAGTGGTTTTTGAGTCATGTCGATGAGAAATCCCAGATTAAATAATTTAAAGCCAAATTTAAAACGATTTACGACACAAATGCACTGAAATTTAAGTTATTATCATAGCTGATGACGCAGCAGACTTTTTAAAATAATTGGTGTTCGCTGACTTGAGTCCACCGCTACTACGTTTGCTCTCACAAATGTGCGCGAACATTTAGGTTACCAATATTTAAAAGAGGAAAGATTTGAATATTCATATTTTAATATAATAGCGAATAAACTTAAAAACTACTGGACTGATTTGAAAAATTCTTTCAGCAAAGGATATTTACTTTATCAGCGAGTGACATAGGCTATATTTTATCCCCGTACTCTCACGGGAACGGGCACGACGCAGGTGAAACCGCGTGACGTCCGCTAGTATTTATATAGTCCAAAGAAGAAAAAACACCACTTTTCTTTTTAATGTTTTGCAACTATAAACTAAACAAATCAAATCAAATCAAAATCATTTATTGCTTTAACCATAATGTAGTAAATGGTAGTAAATAAAATTATAGTAACAATTATGGACCCTGTCGGGCACAGCAATTTCTAAAGCAAATAAATAGGGGTAGGAAAAGCGCTTTATTACTTATACTATTAAATAATTATTTATTTCTTATTTATCTAATAATGATAATAGTCTCTAATAATAATAATAGTCTAACGAATCATTTCTTATTGTAAATAGTAACTATAATGTTTAAAATTGCTTAATTATGTACTAGCTTAAAAATTGTTCATTTATATTAGTTAAATCATAGTTATTTAATCAAATGTATTGTGTGTAAAAGTATTATAGTTTAATTTAATTTTGGTTATTTTATTTTATTAAGTGTCTGTTTTTCATAATTATGAATGATTATTGAATTTATCTGTTAAATATTCGTTGACTGTATAATAGCTTTTACAACAACAAAAACTAAACTTAATGTTTAAAACATAATAAATAAAATGTTTTATCTTTAACAAGTACAAGATTGTGGCAAGTTTTGAGACCGTAAACCCCAATAAACTCGCGAACTATGAAGCTTGTACTGAAACTTTTTAATAATTCAGCTGATTTGATGTAATTTTACTCCGCAACCGCATGCTAGTGTAGTCTTCTCACTACGTTGGTACTCTCGTTGATGACAAACGCTTTGGAAGGTACCGTACGGTACGTATTTTTTATTTTAAGGGGGAATTAAGAAATAGTTTAGTGCATTTTAGAGCATTTTTAACAAATATTGCAACCATATATTATAGTCATTGAGATAAAAATTACAATTTCTAAACATGCCTCAAATGTAATATCTTTAAACGGTGTACACGAACCCTTCAAGAAGACGTCAACCAAGCATTTTGTACATCAAAGTAACTATGTAACTACGCAAAAAATATTGCTGAGAAACGACTTTTATTTTGGGGTGAAAATTCATGTTTTACGGCAACCTAAAAGTCTACTGCTATACACCCCTTAAGCGTCACCACAAACATCACCCCTACATTTCCTACATTAAAAAAACACAATATTACACACTACTTTAAAAGTCCAAATCCAATATCCTCAACAAGAAACCCGCCCGTATCTTCGTCCCTACGGAACGCGATGTCTGGCGAGCCTCTTAGAGGCTTCCGCCGCTGAAAGGGTGTGTGGTCATGCGAGCAGCCCTAAACTTACCTTGAGAACCAATTTGTTAAATTATTTAACAGACCCCTAGAGGATGAGCGGAGGTCTGAGGCTTCTTGTGTTATGTCGATATAATATGGAGTACATGAACATTTCAATAAGCAGAGAAAACCTTCAACTGATATTTGTTAGCATACTTTATGTTAATATTCAAACTGCTCGTTAAAATTCGATTTTTGCAATTTCTTGGGCTTACTTACTGGAATGAACTGAACTGGGTTGTGAAGGTCAGAAGTAAACACCTGGTACACAGGTATTCACCTGCATCCGACAAGACTGGAAGCTGTCCCCAATAAAGTTGGGGAAAAGGCTAGGGCGATGATGATATACTTTTACTGTTACTTTTAGCCTGCGTGATCCCACTACTGCATCTCCCCATGACTTGACCAGTTATTTCTAATTAAGGCTAATGTAGGCCACTGGTCGTTGGTCACTTATAACTAAATATTTTCTGTCGCCAGTTTAAAATAAATCCCCCTGTATCCTAATGAAATATTTGTTATATTTGAAGATTATTGGGTTACACTAGCTGATGCCCGCGGCAAGCCCAGCATACAAATTATACAGGGTGTAAACTACCTCATCACGAAGTCGTCAACCAAGCAATCAAACTATAGTAGGTAGTTTATGCGACTGTGCATAATGAAGGGCATTACAACACAAGTGTGGGTTTAAGAAACGAGCCGAAGGCGAGTTTCTTAATAGCATCACACGAGTGTTGTAATGCCTATTATGTATAGTTGCATACACTACTTTATCAACCCAAATATCATAAGGGCTAACCCATCACGGGTTCAGGAACCATAGGGAAATGACCTGCATTGTTACTTGGCCCTTGATTTTTGTGCCAACAGGTTATTAGTTGCATTCGTTGCTGCATTTACGATATCTGGCGGAGTATTCATGTCAATTTCTGAGTCACTATCACTCATTTTCGACAGAAATAAAGAACTTATCAGAATATTTGTCTACTTGTAACTGGATTACTGGAAATAAAAAGCTAACGAACAAATGACAGCTCGAAATGGCGGCGTTTCGGATATCTGTCTTTTTTTTTTAATCATAGGCAAACGAAACAAAGTCACTATTCTTGTGTCACTCGAGATCAAAATGTCGTGCGATTTATAATTAAAATCATACTGAATTGGGGTTTCGTATCGATATCTGATTTAATGTAGGTAGGTACTAGAATACTCACTTGAATTTGACACCTGTTCCAAATTTAAACTCATAACCTACTGTTTTCAGTAGGTTATGAGTTCATTACAGTTCCGTTTATTTCTGCTGGTTGGTAATGCTGGTCATTGCCTATGGGTTTTGAACGCATTAGAGGGGGTTTATGATATTTGGGTAGATAAAGTAACTTTATGCAAAAATCATTGGAGGGAGACAACTTTTTTTTGAGGTTATAAATCATTTTTTGTGGTAGAACTCAATGTAACGCACTTAAAACATTGTGCTGATGGATGTATTGTTATAGTATGGGGGTAGTGGAGGTGTTCAAAGACAAAATCTTACAAAAAAAAACTTGTATTTAAAAAATCTTGTCAAAAAGTTGTAACTTTGACCCCTCATATCTCCGTAACTAGAAGGTTTCCAGGTATGATGTAGAACAAAAAAATGATTGCAACGATGGGGAGAACAAGTGCCTTTTGGCTTTGTGAAAAGGTGTTTTACACCCTTTATAGGGTGACTGGTAATTAGTGTTCGATACTTGAACACGTGATTGTGCTCATGATAACAAACAACTTTTACTACGAGACCAACCCTGAAATCGTTGTTCAGTACATTTATGTTCGCCTAACTGGTCAAAATGTAATGTAAATGTATGTGCTGTTTTTTTTTCCGATTTCGGGTTTGGTACGTACGTGTTTAAATATCGTACACTAATTGCCAGTCAGCCTATATATTAGAACCTTCCTCGAGAATCACTCTATCCATTGATAAAAGAGTTAGTAAAAGAGCAATTTTTGAGTTTATTGCAAACAGATAGACAGACAGACGTGGCGCAGGACTTTATTTTATAAATATATAGTAATATATTAGTAAAAACCAACAACTATCCCACACAACCTTTCCACCGACTGTATGGAAATTAAACCAAACATCTGTCCTATCCGTATTCAGGCAGAACACTTTTATCTCGTCCACCTGCTGTGGGGACAAAAAGAAAAACATTCTCCAAAAAAAGTTAATTAATTACGTATGCAAATTGACGAAAAAGTCGTCTCGTGCTGAGTGGCGAGCGAGACGAGATAATGAGATTGTGCAGCCTGGAGTTCCGAGATTAAATCATTGCCATGGAAAATGTGGAATTTCTAATGACTTTGATTAACGGGTGCACGCGGGTATCGGTCGAGACAATGACCTTATAAAATATTTCTAAACCTGCCAGACGAGTTATTTTTGCTATTCATCACAAGAGACATGTTCTGGAGAAATTCTCTTCTCACAGGTATGATGTTGAACTGTTATTTAGTTTTCTGAGTAGGCCAGTACCTTTACTTCCACAAGCCTTTGATCTTCCTCCTATTTTCTTGGAGCTTAAAGAAGAAACAAAAGACCATACCTACACTAATTATGTTTAACACTATTCGTGAATAAAGCGTTAAGTAAAATAACATAGAAATGTTTTTTCGATTCAATTCGCAAACTTTACTTTAGCTCTTCAGCTAACGGAATGTGGGAATCGGAAAATGAATTCGCTTTTCTAGTGATGACGCACATACTCGTAGGGAAGTATGAACTTAATACTTACTGAAGTTTTTAACCGACTTTAAATATGTGAAAAATTTAAAGCTTTAATTCCATCATTCTTTCTGCAGCAAACGACATAATCTGAACTAGATTTGGTATATTTGTTACAGCTGAATAATGTTTAATCCATAATTTTAGGAAGTTTTTACACATAAGTTAAGTCTGTTTTACTATAATTGCTGTTACCCACAAATTGTCTTTCTCGCGACATTTGGAACGAGTATTTACATGAATATCTATCGCGTAATATACTCGTAATTCATATGTACACCAGTTTTACAACACAATACATATATTATGTATAGTAAAGTGTGTACTATTTAGGTACACCTCTGCCTAACCCTTCGGAAATTTCTGGCGTGACATTATTACTCTTTTTTTGTTTTTTGGCTTTGATCTATACTATCTATCTATACTTCCATACTATAATCTATACTATCTACACTTCTATACTAATATTATAAAGCAGAAGAGTTGGTTTGTTTGTTTTTTTGGTTGAATGCGCTAATCTCAGGAACTACGCATTCAAATTGAATATTTATTTTTGTGTTGGATAGTGCATTTTTCGAGGAAGGCTTTAGACTACATAACATCACGCTACGACTATAAGGAGCGGAGCAGAAATGAAAAATATTGCAAAAACGGGGTTTTTTTTCCTTTCGTTTTTCTCTCTTATGAACGCAGATGAAGTTGCGTGGGTCAGCTAGTAATATTATTAAGCAGAAGTGTTTGTTTGTTTGTCTGTTTGGTTGAACGCGCTAACCTCAGGAACTCCCGGCTAGAATTGAAAAAACATTGCGTTGGATAGTCCTTTTTTCGAGGAAGGTTATAGGCTTATAGAAGGTTATAGGAAGGCTATGATCAATAGGAGCGGAGCAGCAATAAGAAATGTTGCAAGCGGGAAAAAAGCTTCCGTTGAGCAGGCGATGGGATTCTTCTGTCGCTGGTTTCGATGACTCAGAGCTGATTTCACCAAACACTATCATTGGTGAAATTCGCTCTTAAACCTACAATACGACAAGACAATACTTTACTCAACTTTACTTAACTCACTATTTCCTCACATTTCACTATTTACTCACATCAACAACTGAAAAGTATAGTTTCCACAAGCCTGTAGTTTTTATCGGAATAACCCGCGATGAGGGAGGCGCGGCTATTCACACGACAATTATTTTTTATTCCGTCGTATTTTGGTACCTATGTAACCAACCGTGGCATGGTATAAAGATATTTTATTGGATATGAAATAAATAGAGCGTGTTGAAAATGGGAAGTTTATGGTTTTAAGCATTGAGGTTTATGGTTTCATGAAAAATTGTGAGTTGTTTTAATAAATCGTTTTGATTTTCAACTCCGTATTCTTTTGATAACGAAGGTTAAGAATTGGCAGCACATACGATGTTACGAAATAACAATGGTTGATGATTGTAATATAAAATGATCATGAATACTCATGATGCATCTTCGATTCATTAAATAATTGAGTTCCTCAATTAGGATTTTTTTAAACATATGGAAACGGGAGACAGCAGAAGGAGGAGATCCTATTTTATACCAACAATCTATATACATACATATAATAAAATCGTAGGAAAGTTATTTTTTTTTTTAAAGAATACTTGGGGCGTGATCTACAATCGATATCGAAGCCAAAAATATAGTTTTTAGATTTTTTGTTTGTTTGTTTGTATGTATTTCCGGGCTAAACTCAAAAAGTACTGCATGGATTTACTTCAAATTTTGCATGAATATTACTAAGAGGTCGGGTTAACATATAGGCTACATATTATCACGGGGGAGTAGCTGTGAATCTTTATGACTGACTGGGTGATATATCAACGCACAGCCCAGACCACTGCGTCTACAGATTCCAAATTTGGAAGTAGGTTCCTTATGTGGTCTAGGGGTGCATTATAAATGGATTTTTCAAAATTTACCCTCTAAGGGGGTGAAACGGGGGTCCAAAGTTTGTATGGGAAAACCAGATTAGTTATTTCATTCGTAACTTCGCAGTTGTACTCCAATTGAAAAAAGAGTGAAAACGGGTTTTTGTTTTTTTTCAAAAGTCAACCCCTAAGAGGGGGAAATGGAGTGACAAAGTCCAAAAATCAATGCACAGCCCAAACCGCTGAGTCAACAGATTCCAAAATTGGCAAATAGGTTTCCTATGTAGTCTTGGGGTGCAGTTAGAAAAAAAATACAAAATTCGTCCTCCAAAGGGGTAGAAACGGGGCTCCAAAGTTTGAATGGGGAAACAAGATTTGTTTGTCGATTTTATTTGAAACTTACCGAGAGTACTCCTATCGATAAATGAACATTTGTTTCAGTTTTGTTCAGAATTCAACCCCTAATATGGAGAAATGGCGTGACGAAGTCTGAAAATCAACATGGGTGTTGTTTGTATTGTGTATCGGGTTGATTTGATGATTTTAAGATTTGATGTGGCGGACCTGGAATTCCATCATCCCCATTTGGGTTGCAATGGGGTTGGAATGAAAAATTAAAAATCATTATGGGTATCGCTTCCAAGATTATCAGGGGTGCTGATTACGAATACTTATGGTATTTATTATGACATCCAGAAGATGGCGGATTCGACTTCTCTACAGGGTTATTGGGGTATTAGGACAAATGCGCGACTTAATGGCAACTAAGGTTTACTCTATAGAGTCAACATAACATCATCATAGTTGAATAAATAAATAAATCACCATCATCATTATCTTTAAAAATAAAAAAAAATTGTGTATATTCGGTAGGTCAGAAAACAAGTCGTAGGCTACTTTTATACCCCTAGATGACAAAGGGGGTTTACGCGGACGAAGTCGCGGGCAACAGCTAGTTATTAATATACGGTTAAATAATTTATCATTTCATCAGATACCTTAATTTATTTGAGCAGTAGGAATTACTGCTTTTTTATTATTATTATTCTTACCTGTGTTACCTTTAATATAAGCCCGAAGCTTCTACCGGACTGCACCAACCGTGGTCGCGGGAAGACTGAATTGTTGGAGGTACCGCCACGGCAAAGCGAAGGTGTATATTCAACTACACTCACTCCCGTTCGTTTCCATGTTTTATAATGTGTTCTGATTGTGAAAGTTCAATAAAAGATTTTTTTGTTTCCAAATTCTAAATGTTTCATCCAGCAAATTGTATTCCGTAGTCCACTATAAAAATCCACTTGGATAACGTTGTCCATCCACATATTATAAGTGAAATCGTTCTTAAAAATGTCGCAAACAAATTGCCGATTTAGATCCCGTCCATTTTGGTACAAGTCGGCAGTTTTTAGGGTCCCGTCGTCTGGAAATCTAAAAAGTACTCTTAACTAAACTACACGACAGAATGTTTTTGCACTGAAGTAGATTTAACATAACCAGGAGAAAACAAAACTTAACTCCGAAGGTACAATGATTGGAAAAAATGGAAAAAGACAAAAACAATATTAAAAGAGCCAAAAAGAAGATTTGACTATTCTTAAAATATTGAAACTTTCAATAGACCATCTCAGATGTGACGCGTTAAAGTATTTTGTAAATCAAAACAGAAATAATTAATTCTGATTTATTGACGTCGAATTAGTTAACGTGCGGCCTGGCCACTGAACTAGCACACAGAAAACCACCTCTGCAAAAAAACTTGTAAAAATAACTGATTTGTACAACCAACACAACTAGCAAAAGAAAAAACTTTACAGAACCCAAACTATACAGGGACTTGCACTTTTCCGTTTTTTTCATGTACATGCAACTTCTGTACCACGCTCGGAGACCACGCTCGTTACACGTCATTAAACGATACTTTACGGCAGACGGCCCTCGAGACTGAACCCCTACTGCAGTCTATATGCCTCCCTGACTACTGCTCTGGATGAGCTACCAAACTACGGATTAAGAAACTTTGAATAAATGGTCAGTTAGCTTTTGAAGTATGATTTTTGTGATAATTATGTGTTTGAGTATGATACGGGCTTAAGTGTGTTGTAGAATAGGGTTTTTTTTTGTTCGGTGTATGATTGGGTTTTGTGAAAATAATCATCCATCTATACTTCTATACTAATATTATAAAGCAGAAGAGTTTGTTTGTTTGGTTGAACGCGCTGATATCAGGAAATACCAGCCCGTATTGAAAAAATATTTTTGCGTTGGATAGTCAATTTATCGAGGAAGGCTGTAGGCAATATAACATCACGCTATGACCAGTAGGAGCGGAGCAGGAACGAAATTTTTTGCAAAAACGGGGAATTTTATTCCCTTTGTGATCTTTTTCTCTCTAGTGCGAGAGACAAAGATCGAAGTTGCGTGGGTCAGCTAGTGTGATAAAATATGGAGAAAAAAGATTGCGGCAATTATTTATATCTAACCAGGGCACAATGAAATGTCAAGTATTTAAATAGTAGGTAATCAGGTAATATTGATATTACTCCCATTTCTGTTATTTTGATCATCGAGCATGTGGTGCTCGAAGCAACGTACTTATCGTTTGAACGGTCCATCCATTAAATGACCAATCGCTTAAATGGCTCTTCGAATATATGGTGTGGTAGAAATGACTTTAAGATGAAATGGCTTTCGAGCAAGGGTTATCCGTAGGTTGGTTTACCATTCACTGACCGATCGCTTCAGAAATCACACAATGACATTGAATATAACCACCATCCTTCAAGCTTTAAAAGTGCCAAGTTATTGAAACCACATCCAGCAACTAAGCATCCTCGAAGCCTGTAACGTGATTTTTGTCTGACTACCCAAACGCATGGCACATTTAATAAAATTTTGCTGGTACTTAATTTCAACGAATGGAGTGTCGCCGCGTATTAATTAAGCCCAACTTAAAATATTGAGCGTACGAGCCATGAAGAATTTATTTAAAATAATTTCATATATTTTTTGTGATTTTCCGGAGGCGTTAGATGTAACGAGTGTTTCGAATATGCAGCTCGGAATTTTCTAAATGAGTTTTGCTGTGTTTGTTTTTTTGTTTCATCTCGCCTGCTTTTGAGGGTTGTTGGGAAGAATTTCGTTGAAGAAAATTAAGAAGTTTTAGGTCCACAGACTCACGGAGGGGAGGCCTGACTCCCAGACAGAACGTACTTAGAAACATTATTATAATATGTACAGGCTGATTAAATTGTGTTTTTTTAAGTAGGTTTTGTGTAAATAATGATTAGGTTCAGCATAAAAAGGGTTGTAATTTTGTAACGAGTACGTCATGTAGAAATGGAGATACCATAGATATCTCTCTCGAGAGAGAGAGAGCTCACACTCAGCTGACAGCCCTGTAGATTGGGCGTGTAATCGAAACACCCATGATGGATGACTGTTTATAAACTTACATGCCGACATGGTGCATGGTTAGATGTCATAACAATGATAGGGTTGGAAAATATAGCTTTCTCCCTTGAGAGAACTAAAACATAGACGTAAAATCAATGAAAATCCTGAATTTTCTATAAGGTTGGCCCACTTGGACAATTAACATTATAGAGGAAGTTATTCAGAATTTATTTACATAAAATTAAACTAAAATAAAGTAAACCAACTCAAACATAAATACATCACGGAAACTTCAGCGGCCATCTTGCAAATTCGCTAACGCTCTATATTGTGCAGTCCTGGAATTACTTATTTCGGCTAATTTTGTGCCTTGCATTCAAATGAGTTACTGCACAGCATATCAATGCAGATAATCCGCCAGGAAACTTTATTGAGTTTGTTCAACAATATACCTAGCTGTGCCTCATAGAGGAAATTTATATTGAAGTCGACAAGAGACAATAAATTGAATATATATGCAGATGCGTAGAACGAGAATGTGTTATTTGCAACAATTTTTGAACCAAATTGCAAATTATGCTTCTCAGCGAAAAGCTGAAGTATTAAATTTAGCTTAGCTTCAGTTGTACTAAAAGTTTTATAGGAATGAAAGTTCTCATACGATTTCGCAATGCGCAAATTCTGGGGATCATTTTTAAATGAGACTAGTTTTACGTTTTATCTCAGATTTTTAAATAAAAATTAATTTACCGGCGAAAGTTATGACTAGGTGTTGAAAATATGAATAGGTACGACGTTTTTTAAGGGTAGTTAGTTCGCAGCCTGTATTCCCATAGTTTCCGAATATAACCAAGTACATGCAACCACGGAGTTTCAGCTGATACAAGATCTGCATCGTCGAAACAACTTTATAAAGGGTGTGACATAACACCCGCACAACAACACCAAAGTGTTACAAATTCAATGTAAGTTTGTCGTTCGGAGTCTTAGCGTGCGGGCGCGCAAAGCGCTGTCACTGTAAGCCCTAAATTAATATGAATCTCTAATTTGAGCGTCACACGTGTTGCGAGCTCGCAACTTTGCAGACTACGCCAAATTGGATAAACATGTGCGAGGAACGGGGGCCCTCCGTTGAAATATACGAGTGATACGCACGTCCGTTGCCGCTGCGATTCTGAATATTGAACACCTTTTTTTGGGATGACCCGGAATACATAGACGCTACAGTTTTGGAGCAAAGTGTGATTCTACTATAACTTGTTGGGGCCAAGTGTGATTCTACTATAACTTATCTCATGCTATCCTAGTAGATAACTTGAAAGGTGTGAGACAATTCATTTTTGATCTGGGTTTGTCTTGAAGGTACGTTTCAGTAAAAGTACGTACTAACTTAGACAAACACAGAATCGGCAAAAGAAAGTTTTTTTTTGTTACACTTCTGTCTTACCCTCTGCTGATTACAGGCATGATGTTATAGTATATTACAAACAATTTATGGTCCATATTCAGCCTTTTATTTCATTGTAGTCCCAAAATTCGAGATGCCTACTGAGTTTTTTCGTTTTACGGAAATAACTTGAACTTCGAAAGATATTATGAAGGAAAATCCTATCTATAACAAGTGATCCAACCATTTACTAAATGGCACGTGAAATTCCTCTCTATATATCATTATTGCTATCAGCTTTTGTTCACTCCTCACGACCTTAAGGCGTCGTCCGTTTTTTTCCGGTCAAATGCCAATTTTACTCCAGCTTTCCTATCTATTATGTTACAGACCTACTAACATTGTTCTGCCTTAAAAAACCCAGGATCCTTTTTTATTTTCGCTTTGAGTAGTTTTTCTCAGTCCCTAAAATGTTATCTAAGGGCTTCTTTTTTTAAATTGAATGCCTTTTTCGGTTATTCCGACAATGAAAACATTTTCTTAAAATGAAATTCAGATTACTGAAATGATGAAGACATTATATACTCGTAGATTCAAATAACAAACAACAATTAATATGGAATTGCTTTATTTACGTAGGTATTTATGTCGTTACTCGACTTTGTTGGAATAACAAGCCCTTCTCGGATTAGACTAATTAAATAAAGCATACTACAGACGCATCATAAAACCGCACTGTATGTTTTCACCTGCTGAGTTCTCAAATGAACGTGGCTTATGGTAATTCTAAATATTGCGTTTATTGTTATAACTGTGCAATTTTAGTTCCATTATAATTATGTGCGAAAAGGATATTACTGTGAATACCGCGAAATTGTAAAGAAACCTACAAATGTTTGTGAGGAAACGTGCAGATTTGTTCCGTAATGGTGGTAAGTTTTCCCTTTTTGTGCAAAACAGAAGGAAACGTAGCAATTACCAATCACTACAAGCAATTCTTATTCTTACCCCAACCATAGCTCTGATTTCGTAATCCGGAGACATCGACGAACTCATAGACAACCTTTGTTTTTTTTAAATGGTAATGTAATTTTCTAATCCTTTAACAGCAAAAAAACTGCACAAGCATTATTAAATCAATTTAAGGCGCTAATAAATCCAAGTTTAAACTAAGACGGATCACGTTAAGGCGGGGGCGGATGAAAAATGCACTAATTCTAAAGTAATGCTGGCCTCGCCGACGCCAAGTGCAATTCATTCTCATTAGCCGCGGAGCCTTTCTCATAACACGATGAAAATCACAAGAGGGATCCTGGGCACAATTATGGATGAACCTCTCCGAAATATTATATCGTTGTCTGTGGTTTAAATCTTCGGCTGTTACTTCACTTTGATGTTCGAAGGGTTATTTTGTAAGGTTGTCTTTGTTGCTCTGTTAGTCACTGGTTAAGGGATTAATTAGGTTAATTTTGATAACAAGCGAACCTTAAACTTTATACTTCGTGTTGTCCTCTGTTTTGGACACATTTTGCAAAATAGCCACCCTGAGGGTTATCCAACCAGTTGGTCGCTGTCTGGCAGTTTTAATTGTATGTATGCCACTAAATATAATATAACATCACACCTGTAATCCCCGAAGGATTTGGCAGAAGTGTACTAATAGTACACCCACGTTTAACCAGTAATCTTTAAGTCCTAGTGCAAAGTCGCCCACCGCGTCTGTCCCTCAGTCAGTCAAACAAGTATCGGGAATGGATGATTTATTTATGGTTCCAAATTCAAACTTTTGTTTTTATTGTTGTTGTAAGATTGGCACAACTGTTTTCCATTTTGGCGCGGAGTTTGACTTGCATCTGTTAATTATATTAAAATACAGTGCTGTTTTTAGTTATGTCATATTTAGTGTGTATAGCGAATTTGAGTATGGACAAAAACACCGAACTAATAGTTGGTCTTATATTTTTCATGGCTAATGGTATTTCGTGTTTGGAGTCACTGAAAATATTACAGAAGGCTTAGAAGTTATTTGATGATTTCCCATCCTAAAAAAAAGAGACGGTGAATCGATTTTATCAAAAACACGAACTTATGAGTGGTATAAAGAGTTCAAATGCGGTCGAATTGTGATGGAAGATTTGCCTCGCTCAAGCCATCAATGTCTGCAACTGAAGAAAAATCCTCATTAAACTTTGAGAGAGATAACCGCCGAACTTTCTGTATATCATGAGTCGTTTTGTACCATTTCAACTAATCATTTGGGTATGTAACATGTTACCGCTCGGCTAGTCCCAAAAGACCTGAATTTTCTGCAAAAACTCAAACGCATGAGAGTCGCCGAGGACATGCTAGAACGAATCAATTCCGACCCAACATTCATGAAACGCATTGTTACTGATGACGAGACTTGGGTTTACGAGTTTGACATGCAAACTAGTCAACAAGCTTCGGAGTGGCGCGAGGCACGAGGATGATTTTAGTATGAATTGAGGATGATTTTAGTAGGCAAAGCCTCGGGCATCAGCTAGTTTTACATAAAAATATACAAAATAAAATGCCATGTAGGTTCCCCAATTTGCGTACCGTTTAGCAGGCGACCACTCCACGAGCTACCATTCTGATGAATTCTTCTGCATTGTGGAGTATTAGTAAAGCAGCGTATTTCACGACTTGTTGTCATCCCGCCTTCTCGTTTTGTTTCCAGACACATTGTAGGTAATGACATAAAAGCTAAGCAGATTTCAACAAGATTAATTTTTAATTAGCTTCCAAGTTGAAGTAACGTAATTAAGTTACGTAATAAGAAATGTTTGTTATACCTAGTAGAAGTATTTTTATTACACTTTTAGATATTTTGAATACAGACCGAATTTAAGGCAGCTAGCTATTGCATAGTCAATTTTAAACATAGATCACGATCGAAAAGCTCCCTACTTAGGTATAATGAGAGCATTAAAGTAACAACAAATAAATACTTGCAATCAAAATACTTCCACAGAGTTGAACATTCGGGCCAAAAAATAATGAAGAAAGTAAATACATATGTCTTGCCAGGGATACAAGGAAGAATATTTTCAAAAAAAAAAACATTATATAAAATCAATCATCTTAGGTCAGCAGCTGTACATTAGAACCCTTTTACTATTACCAAACAACCGTATCGCCGTAACTACATATATCGCTGTCATAAATCTCTGATTAATTAATATTCTCAAAGCAATATCTAGGTCTTACTTAGGTAAATAAGCTATGTATACTAGTCAGCCAAATGTTCTTAGACGGGTAACCTCTTTAAGCCGTAAATCCCTTTCCCCCGCAGGTGCAAGAAGGTCTATCCGCCTAATTAAGGTGGTCACGTAAATCGACGAACGTCTAAAGTCCGTTTAAGCCTACAATTTTCGGAGCGAAGTTATTTTGAAATTAGCCGCATTGCAGTGCGATGCTAGGAAAATTTTCTTAGTAAAATAAGATTAAACGGATTGAGTTTGTAGTTTAACGTTGGTTACTTCGGAAAGTTTTATTTTCATCAGCAATAAACAGAAGTAAAGCTTTATTTAAGGAAAGGGCCGTAAGATTCATCTTTGATTGCCGGTTATAAACGAAATTCTGTATAGTCAAGCAATACAGAATTCCGGTCACTATTCTGCATTTACAATAATACGTTAACGATGTCAGAACTTGAATCCAAATTAAATCGCTCAAGCAACCTTGAACTCACGCTTTTTTACCAAGGGAGTAGTCAGAAACCATAGAGCGCTACCTGCTACGATCCTTATAATTATACTCCTTTAGCCTCTCCACATTCATGAATCTGGTCACGCCGGTTGTAAGTACTTACGCACCTGACTTTTTTGAAGAATTAACCAACTAAATTGCACCTTAACTCGAAATAACGATTATATTAAAGTAAACTATCATATTATTATTAAAGTTAGCACTTCTTGATCTTAACACGGCATATCACCAGATAGTCATAAATACTCAAAAAAATAAAATTAACACATTAACCAAGTTAGGCAACATCAAAAGCATCCACGGTCCACTAACCGGAACCACAAAACGTCTTCCAGTGAACAGCAGTTAGGATAATTACCATCCGTGATGAATCGTTTGAGGCATGTTTTTCAAACGCGTTGCTCGATGATTGATGAAGTTTAACGTGACGGTTAAAAAGCTAAAATTGTTTTGTCGAGTGACTAGTTATTGGTTCTTAATTACGTTTGAATTCTGTGAAAGGGTGAATATTGGACTGTGAATGAAAAGTTTGATTAAATATTTTGTCAGTGATTTTTAAAATGTCATAGGTTTTCATTGAAACATTGAAACATTATAGCTTTTTTCATCCATAGCATCGGAAGCGAGCCATCATCTGCCTAGCCTTTTTCCAACTTCCAGTCTAACCGGCAGCTGAATACCAATATTTTACATGGAGCGACTGCCCATCTGACCCCCACAACCCAGTTAATACTGGGTAATACGATACCAGTTAGTAAGACTGGTTGTCAGACTTTTTGGGCCACTAACTACCTGTAATGACTGCCAAAGATGGGCAAATAATATAATTAAATATAATTGGACGTGTTTTATTATCTTCTAATAACATTTTACGACTAATAATGACACAGTTGTACATCACAATTTTTTTACAAGTTGAACTAGAAAAATCCAACCAAACGCAAACAAAAAATCCTAGAAAACGATTTATATAGAAGCAGCAGACAATGGCGTATTGAATACGACCATTTCCCGCATTGTATCACTTTCTGTTTGACAGAATCGATTCATATGAGTTGTGAGAGCTGTTTGACATGCAAAAGGAAACATAACAGGGGTATTTGTCGCAAACACACGGAGCGTTTTCAACCTAGCTCCAGTCGGTATGGGCTAGTTATGAGAAGCTTTTACATTTGCAGTTTCTACGGCAGCTTAAACTTTGTAGTTTTCGTGGTTAGGTTAATGTTTCATTTTTCTAGTATGTTGCGTTATAAAGCTCATATTCACCTTAAAAGGAAAATGTTAATCGTCTGGAAAATGTTTCACATGATTGAACTAAAAATTAAAAAAAGAACTACTACTAAAAAAACCGACTGCGGATAGAAAACTGAACAGCGAAAAACCATTTAGAAGCGCGCTTTCAAATGTACATTTTTTTTGATTAAGTCATTTTTATTTTTTAAATAACTCGTTTTCGCCATTATAACTTAATCAACACTCAATCCGTACCACTCGTAATTTACCCGCACATAGTCCCACAACGCCTTTCGCCTCGTTTTGATCCGAACCACCGTTTAAGTCTGCAATCAGCCTTATATACGAGTGTATGAATATTGTATGAACTGCCCTATGGGAGATGTCTCGCGGATAAACGCCAGTTTTAAAACGTAAACGCAAAGAATTTTTCAGTGACACTGAGATACCCGAGGCGTGCTTACAGCTATGGGCAATATAAGCTGGAAGTGTGTGAATACTTTAAATATACAGGTATTCTCATCGTTATTTTATGGAACCTGAAGGTCGCTTTTGAGTTCTTGGTTTTAACGACTTGCGACGCGGTTTTTATACTCCGAAGGATCTCACTTTTAGTAATGCAAGCATTAATTTTTGACACTGTAAGAAAGTTTCGCGGTTTTTTCATCAGTCGTAACCTTACGAAACAGAAAAAAGGTATTCGTTATTCTATGCTTGTTCTTGATTCATTGATTTATTTAAACTTCATGTATAGTGGTGGTGGCGGACTAATTGCCATAAGTTCTCTAACAGTCAACTTTTGAGTTAAATGTGGTATTTAACTCAAAAGTTGACTGTATCACTTATGGCTAGTGATAGGGTACAAAATAATGTCTAAAAAACTGTCTGTGTGTGTGTGAGTTCTGATTCTGATTCTGATTAATGACGGATTAAATAAATAAATAAAATATCGCTGGACATTACACACAGCGCCGCGGCGCCGTCTAGTGCCACACTGAGCAAGGCTTGTTTCGTGGTCACCAGACAGTTGATATACTACATATATACATCCATGACTCGAAAACAAAATCCATGCTCATCATACAAACTTTTACTCTTACCGGGATTCGAACCCTGGGACCCTAAGAACGTAAGGCAGCCTCACTACTGCTGCGCCATCAGGGTCGTCAATCAAATCGATTGAAGAAACCAGCCTAAAAGACGTTATTATTTCCAAAACTTACCTACTGAAATACTAATAAAGACGTTCACTTTTGCATAAAAAATACTTTGCACAAAATGAAAACAAAGTAAATAAATATGTCAAATCTCTTTTGTACTGTAATCCTAGCGCGATCCAGAATATGTACTTACGGTAAATTCTAAAGATTAAAAAATGAAAATATGTTAACCAAATAAAATGTATTTATTATTTTATTCACTATGAAAGATATTTGTCGTGCTTGGTGCAATCAATTTTTATTTTCAATTCCAATATCGCTAGAATTTAGGTAACGTTTACTTTGTCTGTTTATTAAGGGCTTTCAAAATATGAATCTAGCAAAATTTCCATTACAGCCGTATTTCAAGAGAAAACTAAAATGGAGTTATTATAGGTAAAGTCCACATTAATTGACTGTCTGCTGAACGAATGTCTGCGGATCTCATTTGCCTCGGGCACTGAAATATTTTCTTCAGTGGAGACTCCTCCTTATTATATTTTGATTTGAGAAAACAAATGTTTATGACTTGTTGTCAGGTCTGTCTTAATAGGATTTGCAATGTTATTAGACTATCTTTGTCAACTGTGTTATTTGAGGACCTTTTGCAACATCATTTATGGTAAAAATCATAACATTTAATACGCTTATCTTATTTAGACCGCGATAATTAAAAATTTAGAGGCACTTAGAGTGCCAATCATTATTATTATAGCTAGCCTATATTGCTAGGCAAAGGCCTCTCTCCATTCCTTACAACGATCACGATTCTGTGCTATTTCTTTCCAATTCTCAAGGAAGACATCCAGTTCGTCCCGTCATCTCCTTCGTGGTCTGCTGCGACCCCGTATCACTGTTTCAAGGCATCATTCCTGAGCCTTACAGACCCACAGTGCCAATAATTTATAAAAAAATTGAACATCGTTGCAATGGATGGCAAAATCGCAAAAAAAAACAAAACTTTTTTGTCACAAGTGTATACGCAGCGTGTGTATTTGATGTTACTTCACAAGTGAATCTCTTTTATCTTCAGCTGAAACTTTGCCCAATTTATTTTGTTCAATGAACATTAACAATTTGGAATTAAACTTTTCGACGCTACAAAGAGCGTGATAACGTTTTATAAATGGCATTTTTCTGGAATTGAAAAAGAAAACACAATTACGAGAAGATCAGTGACTTTCGTATCAATTTATTTCAAGATTGTGTCTATTTTGTTTTTATGTTTATATGGTAGTATAAAGATACTTCAAAGGCAAATAAATTGGATGTTAAAGTCTTTGTCAAAGAAATTATAACACACTTCAAACATATTATTACTGAAAACAATATTATGTTCAATTTTTAATGTCAATTACAGGTTCACAATATTTGGGATTTAACGTTCTGACACCATGTAAAATTACCTGATTATCTGCTGATGATAACGTATTTGCTATCAAACTGTTTGACTGCATTATTTTGTAGAACTCATTTGTGGTATCGCGATGTGAAAAAGCACGCTGGATCTGGACTACGTAATACCTACCTGTTATAAAAAAAGTCTTCAACTTTTAGAGGAATTACTATATTGTGATAGGAAGCTTAGGAGAGCTGTAGAAACACATAATATACTTTCAACGCCGACTTGAATTAATCTGATTTTTGATTAGCCTTTTCAACTAATTGTCTCATCGACAAGAACAACAATTAAACATAACACAAATATATGCATTCAAACACCAGTGAGAGAAAGTTTCTTAGATAGTTTACATGCATAAAGCCATAACTGAAATGCGGGCAGACGATAATGCTATCTAAATTCAGCAGCGTCAGTGAACGAGCTACGTCTCAACGCGAACTTGTATGTTTGACAGTAATAATGGTGTGGTGGCTGTACGAGCGGGATTTGGTTCAGTCTGAACGTTGCCATCAATTGGCACACATCTCAATTGCCTTCTTCTTTGTGTCTCTGGCACGAATTTATTTTAAAACTAGCTGACCCACGCAACTTCGTCTGCGTCACATAAGAGAGAAAAACAACCCGTTTTTGCAACATTTTTCATTCCTGCTCCGCTTCTAATAGTCATAGCGTGATGTTATATAGCCTATAGCCTTCCTCGACAAATGGACTATCCAACGCAAATAGATTTTTTCAATTCGACCCGGTAGTTCCTGAGATTAGCGCGTTCAACCAAACAAACAAACAATCAAACAAACAAACTCTTCTGCTTTATAATACATATACATATATAATATATTAGTATAGACTGCATAATATGAAGCACAAATCGCTGGGTAGAAATTAGGTAACATACCCAGATTGGACTATACAAACAGGTTATTTTTTTATTTTTAACTTAATCTTTTTCAATTTTAAACTAGTTGTAGTGCGTAATACTCAATCGGCACGGCGGCGTGCGTGTATGATCAGATATATTTAACCTAGACGAGGCAAAAGGAGAATGATCGTTGCAGGTGGCACTATGTGGTATCTAACTAACCCCATGGAAAAAAAGCGCGAGAGATTCAGTATGTATGTTTGTTGGACGAAAAACACTTGTGTATTACGTATCAATGGCTTCTTGTCATATTTTTTTACTTTTTCTAACATTTCATTGTTCAAACCTCAACTACCACGCTCATCCAGCTTAGTCTAAAAATATTAAATTGTTATTCCACTGAAACGGTTATTACGCTAGAGAGGTCCGTTGGTAACATATTTAGTTACATAAAATAATTTAGTTTAAATTTTTCCCTCTCTCAGTGGGCCCTCAACTCGCACGTTTGACAGTAATAAGTCTGCTTCCCGGCGGTCCTCCAAGTTGTTCGCTCCCAACTTCTCATGCCTGCTTGAACTGGTAACTGCGACTACTCGAAGCAATTACACCAAACAACACACAGTCCACTAAGTTTCTTTTTAAACTTTATTAATTTATGCACTGGAAGACGTATTTAATATGTTTCAAGAAAATATTTTTTAAATTAAATGCAAGTCTGAAGTTCTTTGAAACAAAATTACTTTAGAAATGTACCTTATTTTTACAACGCAATTTGCTGTTTTAGGTGACTATTGTGTTTTAATGTGCTTTACTTCTAAATCTATTTGACGACGGGCTGCAACCTGTTGCAAATTAGTTTTGTGGTTCCAACAGTCTTCAACCCTAAAATGATTAGTGTGAATTGTTTCAGCCCAATACACAATTAGGTTCAAAATTGTACAGTTTGTCCACAGCTTCAACCCTTACCTCGCCTTTTTCGTTTTAAGGTTCGAAAAAAAACATGGACGACACTCAAACGCTTCCAACATAGGTAGATCTAGCTACACCTAACTACCTGTCTATCAACGTTCCCATGAATTGCTTCCGGCTCCAGACACCCCTTTAATCTCAAATGTACATAGCCATAGTAATTTAGATCCTATCTGATGGAACCATTGAATCTATGGCGGGGTAAAGAGCCTTTAAGTGTTGAAGAACCTGGAAAAAAATACAAAATCAAAGTCTGCGGTGAAAAGAAAGCTCTTCAAAGTATATTGCGCGGGTGGATTTGAGTCTGGTAGAGGATGGATTTTGAAATACTGTCTTAACGTTTTTAGACTTGTATTTATATGACTACCTGAGATTCTCATTTAGTAAGGGTTTTCCTGAGTATGATGAATTGAATTATGAGTTATCCGCTTTTGTAAATTGTTTTCATTCATAATATTTTGAATGCGAACGTAATGTTGTAAATTTGTCTGTTTTCTTTTGACGGATTTTGAGTTTAGTAAATACATAGATAGACCATGATCTAGGAAGGACAAATGTTATTTTTTACCCTGTTTCCGTTTCAGTGGGATATTTGTAGACAAAAAAAAAACACGGGCGAAAGCCATTACCACAAAAAATACAAAATAAATTTTAAGTTATCCCATTACCAATCAATTGTTTCAGCTAATTGTAACGGTCTACATACCCACACTCACTTGATGAATCATCTACCCAGTACAGACAGACAAACAAATAAAAACAGAAAAATAAAAAACATAAAACAACCCGTCAATGCAGAGACAAACGATCGAGTGAACCTGTTAGGGATCACATTCAATTTGCGCACTGTGGATTGAGGAGGGTCCGAAATGACGGGTGAAAAAGTTAGCGTGACGGCCTCGGAACTCGCCGATGGGCGACGAAATAATAATGTGAGCGATCACATTGATATGTATGTTGAATGGTCATTCGCAAATGTCCGGTCGCTATCGACGGGTTGGATTGGGCGGGATATGGATGACGTTTCGTGACAAACTTGAAATTGGGAGAGAATTTTTAGTTGAGTGAGGAGCACATTGTGTCTTGAGGTCCTCATGAATATAATATTTTCGTTGTTGCCATTAACTAAAGAATCTTTTTGACAAAATTACATCATATTTTTACATTCGATTTTTTTTTAGAACTGTATAATTAAGTTATTTATATTAAAAAATAAAAGACCCATGAACGAGAATTTAAAATGGTATGTATGTAGGTAAAAAATATCACAGAAATTTCTCATTTTTAAACAAATTGCAAACTCTCATTATTTTATAATGTTCCTGTAAAGTCAACTTTCTCAAAGGTTTTTTCTCTTTTCCTCGAAACACAAGTTCTATCTTAATTCCAGAAAGTTCCATGTTCGTATCTTGTACATTATAAATTCTCTATGCGTTAGTGGTATAACTGGAGCATGGAATTTTTAATCTAAGAACTTTTCCACTAAACGTCTCTTTCTCATATAACCTCATGAATGCTGTTATGGATACTGCGGCAAATATTTCGGAAAGTTAACCGTATTGTTTCTTATTCGCTTACTAAATAATACACAAGTATTATTTGCAATCGTTTGTACTTAATTTTAAAGGGTTTTTTATTTATTTGCTACCATTTAATTTTATAATATGTTTGAAACTGTTTTCTATTTGTCACTTAAGGCTCAAGGTTCATGCGCGTAGGGCACGCCACGATAGTGGCGGTAAGTCCCCTCTTTGAGGAGTGGCTGGAGAGGCGCCACGGCGTCCTCACCTTCCGCCTGACGCAGGTCCTCACCGGACACGGATGTTTCGGGAGGTACCTGCACCGAATCGGGCGGGAGGAATCGCCCGGGTGTCTCCACTGCGAGGATCGACCGGAGGACACGGTGGAGCACACGGTGGAAGTCTGCCCTGCGTGGGCGGAGCTCCGCCGTGTCCTCGTGGCGGCGATTGGCGGCGGCGACCTCTCGCGTCCGGCCCTGGTTCAATCCATGGTCCGGAGCGAGACGGAATGAGAAGCCGTCGCCTCCTTCTGCGAAGCAGTCATGCTAGCGAAGGAGGTGGCGGAACGAGAGAGGGAGAGATCCTCTCTTCCCGGCCGCCGCGGGAGACGCAACGGGCGTCGGGGGCCACGTGGTGGCTACCGGCCACCGTAGATGCGGGCCTGTGGACGGCTGGCTATGGGCTAGCTAGCCGTCCGGCCGTTTAACGACGACGACAGGCCGTGTCGACGGCGCGTTCATGTTCCACGCGCGCCTCAAAGAGATGTCAGCAAAAAGAGAGGGGCCCGCAATGGGCCGAAGCCTGCCGGGGTTGCGGGCCTGTTCGAAAGAGATACCGCGGCCCCGGAACGTAAAAGGCGAGGAAGGAACATGGATGGTTTTTAGTCAGTAAGAGTCTGACACTCCCTCCCGCTCCGCCCAGAGTGGGGGGGGTCATTTGATGATTTCCCATCCTTATAAAAAAAAAAAAAAAAAAGGTTCATGTGCGTGAGAGCCCTCACGACGGGGATGCGGTATCCCGGAGTGGGGTTGTCTTGGCGGTGTCTCTCGACATCGCCCACGCCTACAGCTCCATGCCCTGGAGCTGCATCAGACATGCATGGAGGCGATTGCCCGGTATCAACGAGTGCTTGACTTACCTCCGTCGTGTGGTCGGGGACTACCTGATGGCCAGGGCCGCTCTCTACCCCGGTTGCAGCGGAGAATGGAACCGGTGAGAGATGTCGTGCGGTGTCCCACAGGTATTGGTTCTGGGGCCGCCCTTGTGGAACATTGTTACGACTAGGTGCTGGGCGCCGACCCCCTAGTGGGCACACGCTGGCGCTGGTACAGGGGAGGTCGCACGAGGCGGCGACCGAGACACGCGGGGTGGCGATAGACATAGAGAGGATCCGGAAACTGGGTCTCGAGGTCAGAATGCGCCACCGTCGAGCCGACGTTGAAGTACCTAGGACACGTCCTCAACAGCCGGTGGAACTTCGTGGAGCATTTCCGACATTTGGCTCCCAAACTGGAACGGACCGGGGCTGCCTTCAGGCGGCTCCTGCCCAACTTTGGGGGGCCAAACGCCTCCTGCCGCAGGCTCTACGCGGGGGTCGTGCAGTCCATGGCCCTTTACGGGGCCCCAGTGTGGGCGCGTTTGTTGAAGCGACGTGCCGCTCATTATCTGAACGCGCCCCAAAAAGTGGTGGCCGTAAAGATGGTCCGTGGGTACCGCACGATCTCTCGCGAGGCGGCGGGCCTGCTTGCCGGATTGCCACCATGGGATCTGGAGGCGATAGTCCTCGCGCGCCTACACGAATGGCGCGCGGAGGTACTACGTCGGGGGGAAACTCCGCTGCCGCGGCGCACGCCACGATAGTGGCGATAAGTCCTCTCTTTGAGGAATGGCTCGAGAGGCGCCACGGCGTCCCCACCTTCCGCCTGATGCAGGTCCTCACCGGACACGGATGTTTCGGGACGTTCCTGCATCGAATCGGGCGGGAGGAAAAGGGGAGAGAACTTTTAGTCCCAGCCGCCGCGGGAGACACATCGGGCATCGAGGGTCACGTGGTGGCCCCCGGCCACCGTAGGCGCGGCCTGTGGACGGTGAGCTATGGGCTAGCTCACCGTCCGTCCGTCTCGTGTCGACAGCGCGTTCTTATTCCACGCGCGCCTCTAAAAGATGCCAGCAAATTGAAGGGGCCCGCAAGGGCCCAAGCCTGCCGGGGCTGCGGGAATGTTCGAAAAAGATACCGCGGCCCCGGAACATAAAGGGCGAGGAAGGAACATGGATGGGTTTTAGTCATTAAAAGTCTGACACGCCCTCCCCCTCAGCCCAGAGTGGGAGAAGTTATTTGAAGATTTCCCATCCGTAAAAAACAGGCTCAAGGTTCATTGGAAGACCAGCGTCAGACAGCATCAGCTCTCTGGCATGAAAAAGACCTTTCGGCGTAACCGTAAGCTATACTGCAAGTACACACACAACAATATTTTAAAAACAGTGCCAAAACTTATTTTTAAATATTGTTGTGTGTGTGTTTTTGAGAGTCCTGCGGAACATGCGAATTTCATACAAACGTAATACCAAAATTATTTATAAATCAAACACATTCTTAAGGTAGTGTGTATTTATTTTGATTGGATTACAGAATATATACCTAGGTGGGTAATATTATAGGTGGTGGCTATTGACATTTTAAATTCCTCATATCTCGTCTTTATGTATAAAAAAATATAATAGCTTTCAAAATATTTATTTGGGAAAATAGATACTCTATAAAATAATCGAAATATATTCACACTACCTTAAGAATATGTTTGATTTTCACATTATTTTGCTATTCCGTTTGTATGAAAAACGTATGCTCCGCCGGCCCCTTAATGTACTGACGTCAAATAAACATTTAAAAATGCTTGAACGTTATCATTAAATATGTGCAAACGGATTCATAACAAATTCGTCAGATTTTATGTATGGGATCGGTATAGTGAGCTACCTACTACAAATTAGAAATTAGGCGGGAAGTGGTACTAGCAACGTATCTTTTTACAGTTTAAAGAGGTAGTATTCAACATTAAAGTTTACTATTAGAAATAGGGTTTAATTTTCCGGATAGGTACGTGAAGCTGCTGGTGGTACCAAGGGCGCGCACTAACCTGCTGGGGCGCGCACCGCTGACTCGCGTCACACACTCACCTATACACTGACTGAGTTCACAAAGACTACATACTGTGTAGCATGTAAGGTATAATTAAGCATTTATTTTTGAGTTACTTTGTCGCATTAGATTAATCATCTGCAATGGCAAAGGTATTTTTTAATAAATAAATATTTATTTCTTACTTTTTAACAATAAAGCGTAAACCGAAGATTTAATAGAATATTGCCCAATGGTCCTTTAAAGATTAACGAAAGTTAAAAAATCGGTCAAGCTGAACTCGCACACAAATAGTACCAAACAATCAACAATTTTTTTAAAGATTATTTATTTTTACACTCAACAGCAAAACATAACTCGTTTTTCTTAGTATGCTAATGAAGAACAAAGTCTCGTATCTCAAAAACTACATATTATAAATATCAAACCTTATTCAAACTAATTTTCGTTGTTTTTAGTTTTTATGTCGCCTTTGCTATTTGGCAACGGAACTCTAAAAACGGCGAAAAATATTTTCATAGACATCTGTTGCCAGCGGTTTAGATATACTGACCACGATCAGTTTCATTGATAAATTTGGACAAATTTATGACTTTTCTAATTTTTTAACTAGATAGTTTAAGTACACCTCTAAAAGTTGTAAATAAAATATTTATACTATTAAAGCACTGGCTGCCTTAGTACATCAACTGGCGAAAGTAAACAGAAGAAAGTCCTAGAAAAATCTTTTATGTTACAGTTTTTCTTTCAAGTTGCCGCCAAGTGGTACTTCACGAGTCAAGACCCTCATAGAGCCAATGAAAGCCCATCGAAGCACTTGCATTCCTAAAAATACGAGCAAAAAATGTCTCGATACAAGATATTTTATCAAATAAAATGTAGAACGATTTCCGATCTTTTGAAAATTTATCCAGAAGCTAATTCATTGCATGTGAATCTGTTGGCGGGCCGCCAATAAATGATAATGTCATTTTCTCAAAGTAGATCCTTGGAGATTACAATGGGTTATTTTTATGTTAACGTACTTTGCTGATTAGTATTAAAAGATTTATTAAGGTTAACTTTTAGAATTTTTCCCAACTACTTCCTAACTAGCTAGGTCGTAAGATCTTTCAGCATCACCATTGATTTCGATTCTCATTAATTATTAATCTACTAATAACCATTACATTACCAACTCATGTACGTACCTACATTCAATGCAAATAAATTATTCTATTCTATTTCTATTCTATGTAATATAACATTATAAAGCTGAAGAGTTTATTTGCTTGTTTTGCACGCTCTAATTTAAGGAACTGCTTGGTTGGAATTGAACAATTATTTTTGTATTGGATAGTCCATTTATTCAGGAAGATTATAGGCATAATTATAACACCACGCTTAATGAAAAATGTTGCAATATTTTTTGCGCAAAATTACTTAGTTTGATGTACAGATTGCTTGGTTGACGGCCTCGTGATGAGTCTGTTTAGACCCTGTGTGAACAGATCTTCTACCTTCAGTCAACGTAAATGGGACGTAAATGTAAAAAGTCGCATGTCTTTATAGTGCAAACGTGAGAACGCCGATGAAGTTCATCTCTACAGAGGGGTAATTTTATAAAAATGTACTCTTCAACTGAACGAAGTAAATAAAGATAAAACTACTTTTTAGCTGGCAACCATTCCGGATGCGCTCAGGCAATAGCCGTAATAGTTTAGTTAAGAACATTCTCGAAGCCCCAACTGCAAGAGGAAACTATAATGAAGTTAACTAAGCGACACTGGCCCAAGTCTCGGATGCGATACAATGCAAATTAATTTAGTTCCTACGTTCTCCTCGTTTTTTGTTTAATTACTTGCGATTTTTTAAGGCTGATTGTCTTGGAAAGTTTATGGGCAAAGTGCTAAAAGTATTTTCACTTCAGACTTTTGCTACGTAATCAAGAATTTTGTAGGCGTCTTTACGAGTGAGAGTTTCAGTCTTAAAAGCGCTTAGGCTGAAAATGATAAGAAGAGGGGTTGAGAGAGTCAGAATATAAAAAGACCTTTAACAGAATTGAGAAAAGGTGGCGAACACAATGAATGAGTAGATTTAAAATCAATGCTCTAAAAACGGATAACTGTACAAGAACAACGTTTTGGAGTCTGCAGTTTGTGGCCAACAAGGTGACCCTCTCGGGCCTGTTATTTTCAGTTTGGCTAACCATTCCATAATCCAACAGTAATTCAAAATGTGACGTGTGGTAAATCAAGTAGTCAAGTAGTAACGCTAGGAGGTGATTTTGACACCTATTAAATGACTTATAACTCCTCAAACAGCAATTTAAATCCTTTGACATAATATAGACTTCAAACCCCATAGTGCAAAATTTACCTCTCTTTCGTTACCGTCAGACAATCGACTCTAAACACGGTCAAGAAAAACTTCAAGAAAACGAGCAAGTTTTAGAAATACAAAAATCATAGTGATGTTATATTCACCTAGCCGCATTGGCCTAGCGTGGTGGAATATGACACACTCTCACTTATACAGAGAAAATGTCCCAGCATGAAGAATGTACTAGGCCAATCATTTTATGTTAATCAAACATGAAAGCTATATTTCCAGTAGATCTAAGTGTCTGTAGAGCTTAACGTAGCCTGCAAAAACCTCCTTAATACCTATATACGACAGTTATAACGAGTGGTAATAAAACACGTCTGTATACACTGGTATAATTTCTTTATCTCGGCCCCACAGCTCGCTTTCCATTTGTCGTGCTCATCATAAAGACGGGGAGAGATATAAATTATTATTGCGACGCGTGTTCTGCTCCAACTTTCTGGGAGCTTGGTACCTCTGGTGTTTTGTTTTGACCAGTAAAATATGAGTAAAGTATTAATAAGGCTTTGACTTTGCAGAAAATACTCGTAGTTTTACTTAAACATTGAACATTGACTTTTCGCTATAATTTGTGTTTCAGATTATCGTTAAAATATGAATCAGGCTTATGTTATTATGATGGCTACTTTTCTTATTTTTGGATGGGAAATCATCAAATCCCGCTCTGGGTGGAGCAGTTGGGAGTGTCAGACTTTTACTGACTAAAATCCAATCATGTTCCATCTTACCCCTTTGTGTTATATAATGTAATAAGCATCATTAAGTACGACTTCTATAGCGCTTATCGCTCTAGTCAACTTTGTAGAATTGTATTCAAGAAGATTTTTGATCTTTTATAAACAATCTAGATAATGTGAGGGATATTTCTATACTGTTTTTCCAAAACATATGCTAGACCATTTCTTCAATACTTGGAAGAAGTGCTAAGTGAAGTAGGTTAAGTAGTGTTTATGTTTTTATTGAATAGTATCGAGATTTAAACAAATTAACTGCGAGGATAATAGGCCCTGCCCTTTTAACAAATATATTGGTCTGGTTTCCGCAATACCATACCATGCCCAAACCACGTAGTTGCAATACATTATAAAGTCTCATGAAAATTACACTGCGACACTACGTATGAAGCGATTATTTGTATTAAACTAAGCTGTTATTTTGCATTAAACTATTAAAACATGATAACTACATCTCCTAACCACCACTCAACCAACTAATACAAAACACAAAACAACTGCCGGTGTCACGGAGGTACTCTGAAACCCCCATAAAGGCAAGTTTACAAACCATTCCCTCTTTTATTGTAAAAGTTTAATAGAGAGAGGATCTGTAAATGGACCAATCAATACTTTATTGTGCTTTTCCCAGCTCTCCCCGTTTCAAATTGTACGAATCGAGGTGGAGGGAATATAAGTACACATTCCGAACTCCCCTCCTTACAATTGTTAAGAAAAGAGTTGTTTTTCTTTATTGCATTTATGTATGGAATGAGATATCTTATTTTTATGCGTGCACGTATGTAATTCTGTTTTCTTGGTTCTTTATTTAGTTACCCGGTAAGTATGCTTTCCTGAATTTTCATGAATGGGAACAGTGATTCTTTAGTTAGTTTGGTCCTTTTCTTTTTGGTTTGTTAGCCTTATAAATATGACACGTTTTTATTACCAATCAGTTCATAATTAACTGATTTAAAGAGCAGTGGTGGCCCAGTGATGGCGGCCCTGATTTACGAACAGTAAGTTGTGGGTTCGAACCCAGACATGCTGGCTCATTTCTATGTGTTATTTATTTCATCACCACTGCTCTCGAAAACGGTGAAAGAAAACATCGTGAGGAAACCGATGCCTATGGCATTAAGTCCGCCTCTGTACTATGTGCTTGAAGTGTTAAATAAATAAATAAACCGGCATGTCCTAGAACCATAAATTCGAAGTCATGTGACATCTACCACACTGGGCTCGCATGGTGGATTGGAGTTGCGGATACCAGCCCGTTAAACAATTAAACAAAAACTGATTACGTGGTATGCACCGAGTTCCATTCTAGCCTTTTTTTTTCTTTTTATTGTTCGGAGCCTATCGTGTGTCCCACTGCTGGGCAAAGGCCTCCCCTTTTTCCTTCCAAACCTCTCTATCTTGTGCGGTATCTGGCCATGTTCGCCCCGCAAACAGGATCAGGTCGTCACACCACCTTCGCCGCGGTCTACCTCGACGGCGATTGCCTCCGTCAGGCGTCCAGTGAGTGACGATCTTTGCCCATTCTTGCCTAAATACCAATATTTGTTTGGAAAAAAATTGTAGATCTACGTATTCCTAGCAAGGCTGTTAGTGTATGTCATTTATTTAAAGGCATCCAAAACATGAACCGTCTTAATAGAGCTGAGACGGCCACTGCAAAGCTTTTTCCGAGTAGTTTTACTTGAACAACTAGGCTTTCAGATTTCTCCACCCAAAACCTTTTAAAAACAGCACTGCCAACGTCAAAAAATTAACAGAACCGAAAAATATTAATGATTGCATTATGAGAAAAAAGCGGGAATCTTAGAAGGAATGAGCTCCGCGTCTTTCCAAGTTATAAAAGGTAAAGAAAGAGCTTGCATTTAGTGAATACCCATTCAGAGTTGGGGAAAATTCAGACCACTGCAACCGCGTATTCCCAGCACTTTACGAATGCAACTCCTTTTGATGGAATCCGTATTTTTTTTCGACAATCAGACTCGAAGAATGTTTTTTAGTAAGTCAGACTTTAGAATGTTGGACAAGGCTTTTAATTTGGATGTAGTGACTTTTTTCGTTGGTAAAGCATTCGTTGGTCATTCAAACGTATTACTCGTAGATTCTTATGATTATTTTGTCTTTTTAAGACGTGGTTAACTTAAGTGCAAGGCTATACGTCTAGATGAGTACATCTACACTTCTACCACTTCTACACTAATATTATAAAGAGAAAAAAAATGTTTTTGTGTGTCTGTGTGTATGTTTGTAATGAATAAACTCAAAAACTACTGCACCGATTTAAAAAATTCTTTCACCATTCAAAAGCTACACTCACCCTTCGTAACATAGACTACATAATATCCCCGTAACCCCAAAGAAAACAAAAAAAAAAGGACAACGGACGGACGGAAAACGGTGAAGGAAAACATCGTGAGGAAACCGGCATGTCCTAGAACGAAAAATTCGAAGACATGTGACATCTACCAATCCGCACTGGGCCCGCGTGGTAGATTATAGCCCATTCCCTCTCATTGAGAGGAGGCCGTGTCCCAGCAGTGGGAACATTATAGGCTGATGATGATGATGACCCCCAAGGAAACGGGAACTTCGCGGGTGAAACCGCGTGACGTCCGCTAGTATTACATGCAATTTAATAAAATTAAGTGTCAGTTTGTGATTTCAATAACCGCTTTTACTGGACACATCTGAAAGTATATACGGTACTTATAACAAAAAAGAAATATTTTTAAATGTTTATCTGTTCTTGTTAATCTCCAAAACGGCTGGACCGATTCTTACGGGACTTTGACAAATAGTTAATGTTGCAAGGAGTAACGAAAGTTTTATTGTAGACAAAAAAGGGTTTCGTGAAAACAGATTAATATGAAATTGTTAACAAAAACCGATTCAAATGGGGAAGTAATGTTTATAAAATAACTAGCTTCTGCCAGCGGCTTCGCCCGCGTGAAGTTTCAAAATAGTCCCATGGGATCTTACTACCGAGATAAAAAGTATCCTATGTGTTAATCCAGGTTGTAAACCATCTGTGTGCAAAATTTCATCCAAATCCGTTCAGTAGTTTTTGCGTGAAAGAGTAACAAACATACATCCATCCTCACAAACTTTCGCATTTATAATATTAGTAGGATTTCGTAAATAAAAGTCACGGGGCACAGATACTTTTTAATAAAATCTTTCTAATACAGGACAAACAATTTGCATCATATAGACTTATTTCATACACAGTAAGCACTTGCCCAGTAAATTATCCCCTTCTCCATATTCAACCCTACCTGTATTAAAACTTAAACCGACAGTTAGGAAAGTTCCCTATTATGGCGCTCTAGCCTTTCACCGAATGTTTCAGTAAAACTCTAAGATCAAAAGACTTTCCAAGTGGTTGCTCAAAATTTCCATTATACTACTTCAAAAAGTGAATTTACATTGCCCTCAGGAATAATTTGTGATTTAAACTTCTACCTCGTAAAGTATAAGTTTTATTTCTTTTATTAAAAAATAAAAATTGGTTGTTACAACTTTATTAATTACTGTCGTTATTTTGTTTAGCTCAGGGCTAAAGGTGGGGTAATAGCGAAAATAGTATTTATTTGGCAAAAAAAGTTCTTTTACCAGAAAGTTATAAGTAATTGTTATAAACATAAACCCGACCTTCTTTGTCTTCATTTTAACTTCATCTAGTTTTGGATCACAGCTCAGAGGCTACTAGAACCTCAGTTTATTCAAATAAATTGCTGTCTTTAATATACTGTCGCTTCTTCAACGGCCTATGCATGCAACATAGTAGTACTTATTCAGAAACATTAACGTACATTTATAAACTACACGATCAGTTTCAAGTTGCCACCCGGCGCCGCCTATTTCCTGCCCTCACAAACAACCACCATACATTTCTCTAAACCTCCCAATACACGTGGAGTCCAACAACAAACAAAATCCAATCACTCCCCTCTAATCAATCGTAAACCTTTTACGTCGTCATTTCCGGTGCCGTCAACACTAGATAATTCTTAACTAACCTTACATCTCAGTTCGGACACGTTTCTGTTTCGCAAATCTAATTTTTCTCCCGGGCGAATTCCTTTTTGAGAACTATCCGGGACTCGCTTCAGCTTCGTATTGGCAATTCCGACGAATGTTCCTATCTGTTTCGTTCGGGAAACTTTTTGTTCGGTACTTGTGTATCGACATGTTGTGACGGTACGATATTTACGATGATTCGTTGCTTCGTATTAAGTCATTCTAGCTTTGTTGAGAATAAACCCTTCTGTCCTTGATAGTAAAGACTCTTTAGCGATTAAGTTCCATACGGAAAGTGAAAATGGAATAGTATATTTTAGAGCTTAAATACTAAGAAGCTGGAATGGGTAGCAATTTTGCGCTGGACACTTCATGTCTAATAGTGGTACATAGGCGGACTATATTACTGAACTCTGAAGTTCAAAATATTAATATCAACACGCTTACAAGTAGAAGGTAAATTATAGTTTATCTAGTCTACACTGTTATCTATCAGTTTATAGAGTGTAACCAGTAGTACGTAAGTACTTAGTTACCCACCTATAATATTGCCACTGAAAAGTTTTGCAAAAAAAGCAACTTCAGCTCTAATCACCTGATTGCGCTTCTGGCTTGTTTCCAGCGAACGATTAGCTTAAATTAGACTTTCACAAAACATTTTATTGTAATCCACTTCACCAGGTATGCTTGCTACCAAAATTTGGCAGATGAAGGCAAAACAGAATAATCTGAATGTAGGTTCCTGGTATTTGTATATTTAACGAAGCTAATACTTAAAGCCGTATAAAATAATAACCGAGCACACGTTCAACACCTAAACATAAAACATGTTGTTCTTAAGGTCGCAAGACAAAAAAAAAACAACAAAAATATCTCATCACAATATTTTCTTGTATCGTACGGAACGATAATAACTTTATGTTGCGTGTAAAATCCCTAGCAATTTGTTCGGTACATGCCGGAGTTCTAGTCCTCATCTCCCAAATGTATTTGTATTTATTACGGCATGCTACAAAGGTCTTTTAAGCAAAAAGAGGATGGGCGCCAAAAACTCAATTCCGACGCTTTGCGACAAGGAAAACGGGGAAATCAAGTTAACGCACACTACGATACCTCAATGACACCGAACTGTAAGGAAAAGGAACTTATTATGCACTAGTGAGATAATAGTCATGACGACAGTATAGACAAATTGTAAATCTATTTAGTCCGTCAGTTAGATTATTGCAAAATGATAGACACGTATTTTTTGTTTTTGTAAATCAATGAATATTGACAAAGATAAAACGCATCAAAACTCGGGAGTGGAGGGTCGTGACGTCAGAACTAGCTAAAAATTATACCTAGGCGTGACGTATTGAGAATTTTAAAAGCGTCGTATCTTCGTCAATTTTGGTTTACGTAACAAAAGAAAAAATACAGGTCTAATATTTTTTGATGATTTAAATGATGGACTAATTCGTTTTGTTTGGTCGTCCACCAGAGACCATGGGTTCGATTTACTGGTCGACCATAGTGCTAATGGGGTTTTTCATAAGAATTTCTCAGCAGCGCAGCAGCCAGGAGTCACGAGTCAGGTTGAAAGCAATAGGCCCGCCCCCCTATAATATGGAACTTATAATATGTAACTGACGAAATGGTGACAATTTAGGCAGAGACCTCTGCCTGAACTCTCAGGGATAACTGGATTAATGTTATGTTACGGTAGGTTAATTATCTAAATTTAGGTACTTAGTTTAATGTGTAAATCTCATTATTCCTGTTTTCGTTCATTCATTCGAGGCACTTTTCAGAGAATTCTATTTCAAGTTACCTGGAGGTTCCTCGAAAAAGAATTCACGGCAATTATTATTTGCTTCATATTGTCGAAATGTCACGTCAACTATAAAAGTGGGTATTACAAATAATCATAGAATTCTTCGTACATTACTCACTTACATACTCAGATTTTAATATTAAAAAAAACATACGGGGTAGTTTTTAGAGACTGCAAGTAGAAGAATCAGCTACGAGTGCAAGGAAAAGCGTACGGTCACGTGAGTTCCATGACTTTTGTTCACTCAAAAAGTGCTCAGCTCTAAAGAACTTTTCACTTCAAAACTGCTGCGTTAAACAGTTGTACCTTTCCATTTTAATAAAGGTACCTAATACTATAATGTTCTACTGACCTTATTTGTGAAGTTCTTCAGAAAAGTCGGGTTCGTAGTACCAGCAGGCGAATATTATCAGTCAGATGTATGAACGTGGACGAAGCAAAAAAACTATGTGACGATCGTAGCAGGTAACGTTCTGTAGTTTATTCCGTGAAATCGTGAGTTTATAAATCTACTGCCGTTACGATGTTACGTTACAGTGTGACAAAATCCAAAATTATGGCAAAAAAAAAAAAACATTTTTATAAAAAATCCATCGAAGCGTGCCGTTAATGTAAACTAAGGTAGCGAAGGAATCCTGATTAAAAAGGTCCCTTACAAGTCTACAACAAATTGGATTCAGAGAAAAACAAGGATTGATTCCGGAATAGAAAATCGTTTTATGATTTTGGGTCCGGCACCTATTTCTTGGACGATATTCTTGGCGACCCAATTTGTTTTGCCGTATTGGAGAAGTCCTTGATTGCTGGATCTTTCAAGTTTTATAGTCTCGCAATAAAATAAGTAGGCAATAAATTAATATTATTTTTGGCTAGTATATAAGCTATTGCCAATGGATCTTAGTCTCGCTGCCTTATTTTTATGATAATATGTCGTAAGCATAACTTTGCACACGTTTTTCTCTAAGAGTTAGGCAGAAGTGTGACTTATACGTATTTAGCCAGTTCATTTTAAGCCCAATAATGGAACCGTTCAAAAACTTAAAACTATCAATATTGTTTCGACTATCCAAGAGATATTTTTTAAATAAAACAAAATTTTAAGACAAGACCGTGCATTGTGTCACCCTGTGTAAAATGTCAACTTTTCTACATTACAAAAGAGTAGATATTCTTTCCAAGTATCCATCGACTACAGGCTGCTAATTAGCAGTTCGTAAAAAAAGTGTGTTGTTGGCAACACTTTGCCACAACTGGGAATCTAATCCAGGGTCATGCTATGCCGCCGCGGGAGACGCAACGGGCATCGGGGGCCACGTGGTGGCTACCGGCCACCGTAGATGCGGGCCTGTGGACGGTTGGCTATGGGCTAGCTAGCCGTCCGGCCGTCTAACGACGACGACAGGCCTTGTCGACGGCGCGTTCGTGTTCCACGCGCGCCTCAAAGAGATGTCAGCAAAAAGAGAGGGGCCCGCAAGGGCCGAAGCCTGCCGGGGTTGCGGGCCTGTTCGAAAGAGATACCGCGACCCCGGAACGTAAAAGGCGAGGAAGGAACATGGATGGTTTTTAGTCAGTAAGAGTCTGACACTCCCTCCCGCTCCGCCCAGAGTGGGGGGGGTCATTGGATGATTTCCCATCCTTAAAAAAAAAAAAAAAAAGGGTCATGCTATCCCTATGGGCGGTGAGCTATAGGCCAGGTCACCGTCCGTCCATTTTATGACGACAGGCCGTGTCAGCGCATCCGTGTTGCGCGCGCGCCTCAAAGAAATGTCAACGAAGCAAGCCGAAACCTGCCGGGGCTGCGATACTGTTTGAAAGAGATACCGTGGCCCCGGAACATAAAGGGCGAGGAAGGAACATGGATGAAATTTAGTCAATAAAAGTCTGGCACTCCCTACCACTCCGCCTATGTGGGAGAAGTCATTTGATGATTTCCCATCCGAAAAAAAAAATCAGGGCCATGCTAAGGAGTAGGACTTACACACTGATACTATGTAAACTTATATCGTCACTTACGGGAAACCGTGAAACCCTAAAACAGTGTTTGATACTATGTAATTTGACAACTGCGCGCCTACACTAGGTCGAGGCAATGAAACAAGTGAGACAGTTACAAATTAATAACACCTACACACTTGTTACGTACCAAAAAGTTTGCTACGAATTATTTATTCAAAGTAGTTATCACAGAAGCTTACAGATTTCAGTAACGAAGTTTAAACACAGCCAAGCGTTGCATATAAAGTTTCAAATGCAACTTTGTTCTGAAACGGTGCTGACAAAATTATATATTAAATTTTGCATTGCATTCAAAATGTTTATAATAATAATAATAATTTTAATTTATTTCAGACCAAGTCCATTTTGTTAGTAACAATGTTCTTATAGACTAGTGTTAGTAATACACAGAGAAACAAATTATTAAAAGAAAGTAAATACAACACGAACGTAAAAACAACAATCACTGCTGCGCCATCCCATGAGATATGGCGCTGCAGTGATTGATGTAACACGTGCCAAAATATTCCGAGAAATATTGTGTTGAGTAAAAAATTATGATTGAAGTATTAAAAGACAGGTTTCTGGCCGAGTGCCTTTGTTAAAATAAATTGGCATACATAAATAGGCATAAATTGGCATACTAATACATAAATATTCAGGGTGATTGGAAATTGAATTATTCGTCAAAACTATTATGACTTAAATAGTTTTTCATCTTAAGACCTTCATTTCTTATAAGTAAACTAAACTAACATCTACAATTTGATTATAGAGTACAATTACTCTTTTGCAAAATCAGCAGTTTAAATTTTTTGATTTTGTGTAATTCAAACTTTTTTTTTAATACAACTTACATGCTTAATTCCAGGCTAAACGAAAAACGCCAACCATATTTCCACCAAAATCTTCACCGACATAAGGGTTACCTACTATCAAGATGGGAAACATTCAAACAATCGTAGGTACTTCCCTTTTTATCTCCCGTACGCTAATCGAAAAGTTTCCACGACATCGCCTAGTTTTCTTACTGCATCTCGTTCAGTATCGGACACCAAAGTTTTTCAACTGACTTCAATTTAATTTCTGTGTTGCTTTATGTTGACATTGTTTTGATTTTATTAATATTTTAATTTATGTAATAATTTGCATGCCGTAAGGTAGACTGTAGCCGATCTCATCAATTATGTACAACATCTTATACCTGTACCTACATTCAATGCAAATAAAGATCTGATTCTGATTCTGATTCTGATTCTGAAAAGTTTCGTAAAATATTGAAAAAACTTTCAACGATATCCTATCTTTATAGTTCAGCAGTTAAAGTTGTCCTATTGGAAAACATGGGCATTAAAATAACTGGGTAGTTTCAGTAAGTACTTAAGTAGATTTAGTTCTGGAGGTACTGTGTGGGTTTATATTTAAAGCTTTTTAGAAACCGTGTATGTATCTGAATATTAATGTACAGTCAGCAAAACAGTTAGGTATGCAGGCTAGCAATCTTCTTACGATTATTATAAATGTTAAAGTCTATAAAGATCGATTTTGTTATATTTTCACGCGGAAACTACTGAAAGGATTTGGATCAAATTGCAAACAGATTGATTATAACCCTTTTCCATGTATAATAATAGTAAGAAGATTGCTAGCCTGTAAACCTAACTGTTTAAAGTATGCAATAAACTAATAAGTTTAAAAAGCAACGGATTGTTTATGGAAATACTAACCAAAAGTAAAATTATAACCCTAGCTCTGGAGTCAGGTTTTTAAACGCTTTCTAATCTAGTTATTTGCCAAAGTAATAAAAGTCGAAGAGCAAGAAACTTAAAATAATTCAGTTTTGTTTGAGATTCAAGTTCAAACGTAGGTTGTGCATGTCATGAAAACATAATACAAATAGTAAATAATATAATTAAGTTAAAAAATCATAAAACTGAGAGAAATAAAATTTTATCTATGCTGAAGTAACAAAGAAAATAAAAATAAACCTAATTTTACTATGTTTTACCAAAGCCAAGGCCAAAGCGCAAGAAGTCGTAAATAGCAGAATAAGAAAGTTAAAAACTTCTTTGTGAAATTTTAGTTTATTTTTTAAGAAATAAAATTAAGTAAAGCTAAACTTTAGACAAAGGGAAAATTTTGATAATTATTTTCATTTTTAATAAGTAAAGTTTATATCAAAGTGGATATTTTTATAGTTTTAGTAAAGTTCGAAACTTAATGTTTATTTTCGAATATTACAGAAAGTGTTCAAGACTCAATAAAATAAATTGTCTACCATTTTAGTGATATAATAGACAATTAATTTTAGTGAGTAGTTAAAAACAGAACTTTAAAATAAAACCAGATATAAGTTTGTATATGTCACCGTAAAATTGTCAAACACGTTATATTACAATATATCGAGCTTCTCTCTAGCGATATTGTAATATCTCCAATTATTGTCAACTGAACATACGGAAGTATCTCTGCCCCCATAATCGGGACTTGGGGCAACCCCCCATTAGGTTAGTTAGGTTCCTTTAAACCCTGCACTCGGAAATAGGGGCCTCGAAAACGGGGCTCCGTCGACTACGCTTTTTAGGGGAATATAAAGTGTTTTAAGGTTAGGTTATATTAATCGATATTTCTCAAGAATGGTACAGTATCTTTTCATGAGACTGGTACCACTGGGCAAGGGGGACCCCTCCTTCCCTCCACACCGCGTGAGTTGACTACCATCGCATGCATTTCACGAAAAATAATGCGTTTTATCGCAAGCAGTATGTTCGTTTGACAATATTTCGAGAGTTTACAATATCTCTAGAGAGATTACAACATAACGTGTTTGACAATTTTACGGTGACATATACAATATTCAAACTAACATTAACAACAGTCGTCAGTGTATTTTCAGCACTGAAAACACCATTACCAGCAACCCGTCCTCTGGTTACTACAAAACACCGAATAGATAGAAACGGCACTCCATTTTGAAACATACGTTCAAAATCTGCATAAAAGCTACCGCAACTCAAATAAACCTCAACTTCACAGTACATTTTACCGTCATTTACCACTTGTACTTACAATGTAAGTGGACGTTTGTATCCGCCATACGAAGTAATACGTACGAACACTGAAATCCTTGCAATGGGAAATGAGCTGAGAAGTTCCTTGCTAACGTTTCCAGTTTGCGCGTTCTTTACTTTGGATAACAGAGGCCTGATTTTGCGATTGTTATAGTTAAAATATTGTATTTCTATGAGTTTTAAAACACAATAGAAATACCATTTTAACCATGATCTAATGAATGAGCTACTTTTGTATTTTCATTATTTAATTTTTATTAATTGACCGCAAACCGGTGACTGTTTTGTTAATTTTGTTATATGTATAATTAGTATGTTTTTTCAAACAATAAAGTATGTATGTAGTATATCAACTATCTGGTGTCCACGACACAAGTCTTGCTTAGTGTGGCACTAGATGGCGCTGTGTGTTAATGTCCAGCGATATTTATTTATTCATTATTCTACTAGTCAAGCCTTTTCATTGAATACTGACATTCAGGGAGTTGTGAAAAATAAAATGTAATTCACTTTTTGTGATGGCGGCCATCTTGGATTTGACATTTACTATATTGTCTAGTATTTTACTGTTAATCTCTCAACATGGGTATCATACATAACATGGTATAAACCCATAATGAGAGATTTGTTGAATAAACATGTAATACGCCATTTTAACCCCAGAACAGTATCAGTCGAACTCTTGAATATCTTTTAATATTGGTACGCTAATCAGCTTAACTGTGTTCGATGGGGAGGGTCTCTGTCTGATGCGGTCAGGTTGAGTGTGTTGTGAGACAAGGTGGTTTGACCTCGCCAAAGCTTTTCAACCTGTACGTAAACGGGCTTATCGCCGAGCTCAGCAGCATGCGTGTCGGATGCTGGATAGACAACGCTTGTGTAAATAAAAGTTATGCAGATGACATGGTGCTGCTGGGCCCGACGGCTGGCTCGATCAGGGAGCTGTAACGCGTGTGTGAGCGATTTGTCGCTAGTCATGGGCTTGTATACAATGTCAACAAAAGTGTATACATGGTTTTTAAGGCCTCCGGTGGACGTGTAAATAGCGATCCAGTTATAATGCTGAGCGGGATGCCACTCAAAAGAGTTGACCAATTTAAATACCTGGGACACTTTTTTAACCGGAGACCTCAAAGACGATGTTGACATAGATCGCAAGCGCAGGGCGCTAGCCGTCAGCGCCAACATGCTGATACACAGGTTCGCTCGTTGTGACTTTGGGGTAAAGATAATCTTTCTACACGAGCGGCCTATGGGTAAGGCATAATAAGAGGTCGCTAGATACCCTGCGTATTCAGTACAATAACTGCTTCAGGATACTGTTGGGGTTGCCGCGCTATTGTAGTGCGTCCTCTCAATTTTGTATTTGTTTCTGTTTTTGTTCACTAACAATAGTTTTTAGGGAGAATGTTACTTACAATTAGGCCTAGTTTCCATAAATAAACAAATGTTATTAAATATTATTAAAACGGCGGATTCCCGCGGCGGCCATTTTGGACTGATTTTTATCTAACATAGCTAAGAACATTTTCCGACTAATTCACCTTTCAAACAAAAGAAAACCTTAATCGGTTCATCGTTCGGGAGCTACGATGCCACAGACAGACACACACACACACACAGACACGTCAAACTTATAAACTTAACTTACGGTTGTATACCCCCGACGCAAAACGCTTAAGGTATATTTTGATATTAGTAAAAAAGTAACATTTGAAGTTATAATGATATTTATTATTTACGTGCTATTTATTAGAAACACAATTTGAAATATATTAAATAGTAACGTAGCTAAACAGGTTTGCATCAGAAAAAAAAAGACGTTTCTTGCTTAAATCTGGGACATAATCATATTTTTCTCCAGCATCCAAGTCCGGTGCCTAACACGGTTTCCCTTTAATCACCTGACGACGAAAAGGTCCAACAAATCTCTCAGGTATACCGTATTACTTAACTAAAAGAGCAGAGATCCAAACGGAAGTGAGGGCAGAAAATATAGTCCATAATTTAATACGTCTAAAAGGTAGATATCTTTTTAGGGGTACACGACAAAAACGCGCTACCCTTATTGAATGGAAGGTCCACATTATTCACACATTATATTCGGACGACAATATAAACGTAGACATAATGGAATTGAGTTTTATTTTCGTGATGTTAAACATATTTTTGTATAGAATGTACTGCCGTGTTTGGGGACATTGTTTGGGAAATGACAACGCTTTTTTCATGCCAGTCTTTGATGATTATAAAGAAAGGATTTCTGTTTGGAACGGTAAATAAAAACAGATTTTTTGTAGGTCTTGGACGAGATAACGTCTATGTATGTCTACTTTTATCTCAATTGTTTAAAACTGTTTATTTTCGTTCATTTAAACCAAAAACATAAACATATGACGTCTTTTGTAGGGAATCTACTGTTTTTTGCTGTGTATTTATTTAAACCTATCTTTTTAAACATAACACTACTTCGTAAGTACAAAAAATGCATAAACCACACCATCAAATCATCACATGTGCATGACTTAAGCCGTAAGGGCAGCTTTGTAAGAATACATTTAAATGTTATCCTTATTCTTATCCTTACAAGACGTAATATCAAATATAACAATGCATAAGAGCCGTTGTTAAATTTTCAAGAACCCAGCACGTAATCCGAGCTTAGTAGTACAGCGAACGATTTTTCAATCACGCTAGAAAATTGCATTTTTCTTCTTTGATGAAGCACCTCACTATTAATCTTACTATACGAAGACATAATCCGGCAAAAGGAGCGGTTAAACGTCACAGACTTCGATAAATAAGTGTCGCCAACTGAAATACTGTGACTTGTGAGTCTTTGAAAAACGATATCTTTGTAAAGTTTCCTTGGAGGAGTAAAACATACTTATTTTTAAGCTCTTTCCTCTTACGATTAAGTCTTCAAGTCACATACAGTGGCAACGAGCTGGTTTTAAAATGAAAGATGAAAGAGAGTTGAGTCCTTTACTTTGTTGATGCTACAACTTGAATGCGATGATAAACTACTGATACACTACAGGTTTATTTTCACCCGTACGGAATGAAAATAAGTTTTGAAGATAAGATAAGATTTTTATGTGAAATCTAGACGACTGTTTTCTTTATTGGATTTAAAAAAGAACTTGAGAAGTAGACTTAATTTGATGGCAGAGACTTAAGTTGAATGCATCATTATCTTCTTGCCCTTGACCAACGTGACTTGAAAACGGCGTAACAAAAGTTTATTTCGTCTATTTTTCCTTATCAACCATCACGCAACCATTTACTTAATCCTTTTTCTTCTATATCATTTCTGACATAACCCGTCCATTCTTTTCTTGGTATTTCCATTGGTACTCCCTCTCCTTCCAACGACATTTATTTGCATTTGCACAATGCAAATGCATATAATAACGTTGCAGAACAACAATAAATAATTGATTTGTTCAACCTATTTTGAATGGCTCGCAAAACGTTCCTTGCCCCTTGATTAGGGTAGTTACGGAACAAAGTAATGCTTCTGTGAACTCTTACGTTAAATAAGGTTCATTTTTAAGACAAGGCGGTTCGCACGTAGCTATTATATTCTGATTTGTAACACTCACCTTAAACTTTGAGAAATGACGGAGTCAAAATAAAGTGGGGCATAAAAAAATCAATACGTATATTAAGATCGTAAAAACTTCGAACCTATCAAATCAGCGTGATTTTATGATTTCCATAAAACACGGTCGATTGGTTTTCTTTTGCAAATCCTAATATTGCACTGAGAAAAGTTTCATCAATTAAAATTTTACTTGGCCTGGTGTGAATTCCGAAAAAACCTATTAACATAAAACATTCGTTATTTTCAAGGCGAAGAAGTTTTATGGTTTGTAAAATATTGAGGGCATAAATAAAGCGGCTGTCTTGTATAACAGCACGTCCCCGCACCTCGGCTCTACGTAAAGTCGTATTTTATCTCGGATTCTCTTATTCGTGAAAAATAAAAAAAATATGGATATAAAATTGCCAACGTGCACTGTTTTGGTTGCTGGTTACCGTCTCGTGACAGTTCGTAATTGGAAATACATTAGTCACTTCATTATTTTTTTACAAGAATATACAAGGGTTTAATACACATACAAGAAGTCTTTCACAATAGCTCTGTGTGGATTTAAGTGTTAACCCGTTCCCTGACCAACACTGCACACTAACATTATTATCCATTTCGAGTTTTAAGTATTTATTTTCTTTCTAAAACGTGTGGTTAGTCAAATGCCTAGCCTAAACCCATCTATGATGCTTTCTCGCCCCCTATGTTCCGGGGACACAGTTTCTCTTTCGCAGTCCCGCAGCCTCGGCAGGCTTCGACCCTTTTTTTTTTTTTTTTTTTTTTTTAAGGATGGGAAATCATCAAATGACCCCCCCCACTCTGGGCGGAGCGGGAGGGAGTGTCAGACTCTTACTGACTAAAAACCATCCATGTTCCTTCCTCGCCTTTTACGTTCCGGGGCCGCGGTATCTCTTTCGAACAGGCCCGCAACCCCGGCAGGTACGGTGGCCGGTAGCCACCACGTGGCCCCCGACGCCCGTTGCGTCTCCCGTGCGTTAATTTTGCTGACATTTCTTTAAGGCACGCGAGGAACACGAACGCGCCGTCGACACGGCCTACCGTCATAAGACGGACAACCACACCACACCACAGGCCTGCGCCTACGGTGGCCGGGGGCCACCAAGCGGATCAGAATCTTTATATAATTATGTCAGAATTTTAAACCACTCATGGGCCTCTAACTGGCTTTACATGCCGTCGAGACATATCGCTCCGACATGCTGGTTTACGCACGATGTTTTTTTTTTCACTGACGCAAGTGGTAGTAAGTTATTACCACTTGCTTCGGTGATTGTTACTAATAACACAATACGCACACGTATGCAAAGAATCTGAGGTGCGTGTCTAAGAAAAAGTATACTAATATTTTTTATAAGTATTGTGTATAGTCAACTTCACGGACAGTAAACGTATTGATTTACTCATAGTTTTTGTGATCACCTATTGAAATAAAAAGAGTTTTTAATGCCATAAATAATTTGTCATCTTGGTCTAAAAACTCTGAAACAACATCTTGGTTGTTTTTTATTTCTCTTTTTACCGCAAGAGTAATGCCCGCGACGACGCACGTATACCCACATATGAATTTTAAAAGCGCCCCCAATAGTTTACGTTCTTTTCCCTAAGGGGTAGTAAATCGTTCCTGCACGAGGTATGGGGTTAATGCCATTCTTCTTTGGGTAAGCTCCTGTATTTTTCCGAGTTATTGATAGGGTGGGTACCTACAGCTTGGAGCTGATTTGCAGTGTTTAGTAAGTACAAGCGTACATCTTGTATAGTGAATCCATATCTAAGACTTGCACATACCCCGTAGTTGAACATTTAGTAATATGTAAATTATATCACTGTTAAATAGTGTTAAGTAACAACAAGTTTTATCGTTTATACAGGTAATACTTAGCTGCCTGTGTAACGACATAAATCGTGATTGGTGTACAAGTAGAATAAGATCGTTTGTAAACTGTATTGTAAACCGCATGGAGTAATAAAGACCTTGAAAAATTAAAATTAATGAATGAAAAATCATTTGTTATTTACATAACATCAAGTGCCTAGCCTAAACCCATCCATGTTCCTTCCTCGCCCTGTATGTTTCGGGGCCACGTTAAGTATCTCTTTAAAACAGCCCCGCAGCCCCGGCAGGCTTCGGCCCTTCCCTGTGGTGACATCTCTTAAAGGCGCGCGTGGAACATCAACGAGCCGTCGACACGGCCTACCGTCATTAAGACGGACGACCACACCACGGCTGTAATCCCTAAAAGATTGGGCAAAGTATCTAATAGTAAAATCACATTCCGCCAGTTATGTTCAAGTCTTAGGGTGAGCCGTTTGCCATTAACCCGGTACAATTCAGCCTCCGTGGCTGCGACTGAGAAATTGATGATGAAAAATCCTAATAACACTTTGCCTGTCCTGGGGATCGAACGCGATCACATGCTCAGCAGGTTGAGCGCTTACGACCACTAGAGCAAAGTACTTTTGATTTATTACTTGTTTGCGACTTAACCACTATTTGACTTACCAAACTTTCGATCAGTACTTATATGTTACGATCCTAATATTAACCTCAGCCAAACCTTTCATCTCAGAAAGTAATCTAAAACTTTTACTTCGATGAAAAAAGAAAGTAATCATAGCTAGCTAAGTTACTTTGCGATTTCTAGAATAAAAGCTTTATTTTGGCGATGACAAACTAACTTACCAGACTGATGCCTTTTTACAATTACTTATTACTTATTACTAGACTTAGTTCTGTCAAAATAAGCCAACCCACAATCTATTACTATTTTTGTGTGCGTTGAGTCATCTGTTGGCCGATGTGGAAATCTTTAAACAGACTGCGTGCTCAAGTTGGCCGCTGTAGATCCAATCTGGCTAGATGGGGTATAATCGACCCATCTCGGAGACAATGCGAGTGTGAAGCCCCAACACAGGATATCCCACACCTTCTATCTTGCCTGTCGTGCACAACTAATTGCACCCTCAAAGACTTGAATGGGCCCAACGATGGATTCACCAGGTTGCTACGTACTGGTCGGAAAACATCTGAGTCATCGGTACGAGAAGAAGTTTGAACATTCTAAATGTGGTTTATTACTTTTTGATCAAATCAGTTCCTACTTAAAGGGTATAACAATACACTTGTTGTCCCCTCGGGGTCAAAGTTACAATTTTTTTTTTTCTATGAATTTACTTTAAACATCTTCATGACCCCCGTACTATTATTCAATCCATCTTAAAATCCATCTGAAAACATGAGCACAATAATGTGGTTTATTACTTTTTGTTCAAATCAGTCCCTACTTAAAGGGTATAAAAATACAAAGTTACAACATTTTTTTTACATGTTTTTAATCTATGAATTTACTTTAAACATCTTCACGACCCCCATCCATCTTAAAATCTATCTGAAAACATCAGCACAAACTCCACGTAGAGTCCTATCGAAAAATGTGAGTTAAGTGAACCCCAAAAAAATTCACATCCTAGCATTTTTTTTTGCGTAAAGTTACTCAAATTAGTTTGACTGCACAGAATGCTTGGTAGGCGGCTCCCTGAAGAGTCTGTTTACACCCTGTACATCCATAACACATGCTTGGAGCTTTAAATTAATCAGCAAATATCCCGATCGAATTCATACTTCATATTTACTATTTCCGAAAACGGTAGAAAAGATGTGGGTTAATACTTTTTTTCAGAACTACATTCAATTAACAGTAGTAAAATAAAAACGAGAAATTGTTCGTCGTTTCAGCAGTAGACATCGGCGTCGGCATTTACGATTTAAATAGGCCGTCCTATCAAAACAGAGGTCCGCCAGGATCCCGGATTTCGTTTTGGCAACGTGATTCACCGGTAGTTTGATTTGATTTCGAGATTGATTTTAAATTGTGTTTTTAGAAGTTATTACGTAAGAGCGCCTTTGATGTTTTTTAAGGCCAAAAGAAGTTCTCAGGGGCAGTTCTTTAATTTGGTTCGGTGTTATTTTTTAAATCGCTTTTACTAAAAAGTGGATGGCTATGGCCGACAGTTAATGTCCACCCAATCACAAAGATGAATCTGAGTCAAGTGTCCTTCTCCAAGCTCTTTTTAAAACGAAGACTGGTGTGTGTCTTAAAAAAGACTCTAAAAAAATTGATGCAAATTTTCATTGTTGTGTAGTTTCCTACAATCATCATCATCTGCCTAGCTTTTTCCCAACTTGGTATGTTGGGGTCGGCTTCCAGTCTAATCGGATGCAGGTGACAACCAGTATTTTACATGGAGCGACTATCTATCTGACCTAAACAACTCCGTTAGTACTGGGTAATACGATGCCCTTTTGCAGGACTGGTTATCAAGACTTTCGAGCGACTACCTATAGCGAAGATCTATGAATGACAACCAGGACCAACGACTTAACCCCTTTCCGAGGCACGGAGGAAACTTGGTATATCATTGGTATATCGGTATATCGGTGGTCATTCATCCACGAACCAACCCAGGCAAACGAGGCTTGACCTGAGCATAGACTTGAGCGGCTGTTATTTATCAACCAGCTGTTATAATATCCTTTTTAACCTCCGACGCAAAAACGACGGGGTGTTGTAATAAGTATGACGTGTCTGTGTGTGTGTGGTCTGGCTGTGACACCGTAGCTGCCGAACGGATGAACCGACTTTGATTTTGTTTTTTTTTTGTTTGAAAGGTGAATTAGTCTGGAGTGTTCTTAGCTATGTTTGATAAAATCAGTCCAAGATGGCCGCCGCCACAAAATGGCGGATTACATATTTATTCTACAACTCCCTCAATATGGGTATCAAATGAACGGGCGACTATAAAAAATTACTATGCACCACGATAAATTAAAAATCTGAGAAGGCCGCCACCACAAAATGGCGAATGAACGAATTATTTCCTACTTATCTTTTAGTACATTGTGTCGGGTGTTTTATAATTTTTAATTAAATTTTACTCGTTAATATACTATGGATACTTTAACACTTGCATGCTTATCGTTGAACTGTCCTCTACCAACTACAACTCTTCAATAAATAAAATAACGAAAACTGAGAATGAGGGAAAGGAATGAAAGTTTAGTACGAACCAACTGATGCCAACGGCCAATCAAGTTATGCAAAACTAAATAAAGCTGCTCTGTTATTGCACGGGAAGCGCATATAAAGCGAGGTCAGGTTATACTGGATATGTATAGCTTGTTGTGTCGCCGTGTATACTTAAGAGGGCCCAACTCTCTGTTATAATTTGGCCTGTCCTAAGAAAACAGAGGAGGGGCACGCGAGCCATTCGCCCTTCATTATGCCCTCGTAACTTGTTTGTCGGTAGTTTGATTTTATTATCAGTTTCATATTCATGGTGATTTTGTTACTGTTTGAATTTGCTAGACATAGAAGAGGGTCGGGACTTTTAAAGTAATTTCTCGTTAAAATAGCAATTAATAATCTTATATGTTTTGTGTAATGAATTTCGGTTTAGCTATTACAGGACACTTGCTCGGTTATCGTGTTAAGAGCATTGTGATTCAGAGGAATGAGGAAAATGCTACTTAGCCATTCATACTAATGAATGGCTAAGAGTAGAGGAAGATCAAAGAATTGATGGTAGGATGGTGTGAAGGATGATACGCCTAGAAAGGAGAAATTGTTATGAACAACATGGAAGGGTTTTTGTCAGTAAAAGTCTGACACTCCCCTTTCCGCTCCGCCCAGAATGGGAGAAAGTCAAAAAAAGAAAAAAGGGAAACGATGTTGAATTGTAACACACTTGAGTCTGTCTTTTTCTCCTATGTCAGGAAGTATTATTTTAATCTAGGCAATTTTTTTTTAAAATGATTATTATGGAATCACCAATTTTGCTTGAATATTGTGCATGCCATCGAATGCCACACTAAGCAAGGCTTGTGTCGTGGACACCAGATAGTTGAGAAACTACATGTATACTTTTTGTTTAAAAATACATACTTAATTTACATATAAACATTCTTGACTCGGAAACAAATGTCCTGCTCATCACACAAACATTTGCTCCAACCGGGATTCGAACCCGGGACACTAAGAACGTTAGGCAGCCTCACTACCTTTGTGTGCAATAAGTATTGAATGCAAGAGAGAAACGGGTTTAAAACTTGTACATTGACTTTTAAAGGTTTAAAACTTGTACATTGACTTTTAAAGGTCTTAAACGATTACTGGATAAGGACTATTGGAAACACGATAATACCCTGATGAGTAGAACAGTTTGCAATGTGATTATTATCATCATCATTTCAGCCGAAAGACGACCACTCCTGGACATAGGCCTGCTCCAAGTGTCGCCACATTGACCGGTCCCGTGCGATTCGCATCCAGCGGATTCCCGCAGCCCTCACTAAAATCTGTGAACCTAGTGGGAGGCCTTCCAACACAACATCTTCCGGCTCCAGAACTATTCGGCCTCATCGGCCATCCGTTCTGCGAGCAATGTGCCCTGCCACTTAAATTTGGCAATTCTTTCTATGAGATGACTACATGCAATAAGCTTTGAATACAAGAGAAAAACGAGTTTAAAACTTGTACAATGAACTTTAAAGGTCTTAAACGAGTAATGAACAACGACTATTGGATACAAGATAATACCCTGATGAGCAGAGCAATTTGCAATGTAACTGCAAATAATTGAAACATAGCTCAAAATGTAACTGCAGGAACAACAATGAAAACTATTCTCTCACGATTCAATCGTTAATTCCCGACATAAAACTGAGTTGTTAAACTTTGCCGACTTTACGGTCTGTGTTAATTACAAAAGCCAGCGGCTCCCGGCTTACAATGTGTGAAATAATCCATACCATTATATAAATGTGAAAGTAACTCTGTCTGTCTGTCTGCTACCTTTTCACGACAAAACGGCTGATCGGATCGTAATGAAATTTGGCAAGAAGGTGTATTTTAACCTAGGGAAGGACATAGGCTATATATTATCACGCTAATTACTTACGGGGGTGAGCAATATTGCATTTCGTCTATAGCTTTCAACTGTTTGACAACTGACAACTGTCATAACATGCATTGTAATAGAATAACTATTTTAGACAAATTGTCACGAGAACAAATAGCCCGTCGGTGACGGCAACCGCCTTCCGAACAGTGAGTCGCAAGGTCAAGCCTCAGTACAGACATAAAATACTTGTTGATTTTGTGTAATGCTGTAAGATTTCTGATAATAACTTTGGTTCGCACGTTCAAAAACCACCCGGTTTTCACTTTTTGTAACAAATTATTTTGTTTTTTTTAAAGCTTACATATTTCCAAATCATTGTTTTATACATATTTTTTTTAACACTTAAACGACAGTTTGGGAATCATTTATTTCAAATAATAAATCTGTAAAAAAAGCGCTTAAACTGTTAAAGGATCTCACACTGAACCCTCTTTCTACTATTTCTTAAATTTTCGTCTGTGTCTGTGTGTCTCAACGTAGCTCTTTTACGTGTAAATTATAAAATCAATGTGGTTTGATTTAATGCACAAATTATTATTGTGCATAACTTAGAGAAAGTTTTGATTTTTGTTTCTTTGCAATCGGTGCTCTCCATCAAAAGATATATGACTTTAAAGTTTTTAAGGAGAACTTATTATCATGATCTAAGGACAATGACATCTATGAAACCAAAATGGTACTAATGAATAAAAATCACAATGTAGAGGAGAAGAGAATAGTCAACATCACCCTGCTTTAAAAATCTATAACAAAGCCAGTAGAGTGTCTGTTCGACCGCTTTCCATATGTTTTGCAAATGTTCTCTATAAATGGCGTTGTTCATTTGACTCCATTTTCTGAATCACGTTTGTCTCAAGTTTGGTTTTTTGGAAGCAGTTCTCAATTCAACGCCTGTTTTTCTTTATGTAGATACCTATATTATGCCTGAGCAATACTCAAATAACCGAATGATGAAGTCGCACGAGACCGGTCAATGTGGCGACACTTGATAGGCCTATGTCCAGCAGTGGACGTCTTTCGGCTGAAATAATGATGAATGATGATAATTCAAATGGAGTAGGGTAGGACACCTAGCAAGGCGCGGTGATGTCAGGTGGAGTAAAGCTGTGACCAAGTGGCATTCTAGAAATCCAAACAGAAGTTTTGGTTGTCTAGCGGTGAGATAAGCAGACGATATTGTTGCCATTGCGGGAATATCCTGGATGAGACTGGCACAAGAGCGTGGAGCTTGGCACAAACAAAAAGAGGCCTGTACCCAGCAGTCGGTGAAGTTGGACTATGAATGATGATGATGATGACGCATAACTTTTTCCAGAGACGTCCGATTTTCATGATTATTTTTAATGAAAAGCGTGTTTAGCTAAGTTTATCCCATTTTTTATTGAAAATAGTTGTGTTCGAATTCATGTGCGAATTGTATAATCATCGCTTGCTGAAACATCGTGAAGAAACCAACATGCCTGAGAGACATTTGGCATGTTAAGCCAAGTCAGAGGCCCATGGGCAGCATAAAAACTCTTACACCAGGTTAGGCAACAACACGATAAGGAAGGAAAGATCGCTTGGTTCGGTGAAGAAAGACATCGTGAGAAAACCACAGCATGCCTGAGAGTTATTTCTCGACGGCATGTAAAGCCAAGACAGTGGACCTTGGATGGCATAAAACTCTGACAACAGGTTAGGCACTAACCACGCGATAAAGAAGAAGATCGTTTTGGGGCTTATTTCATAAACCTTTTTGACAACTTTAGACCTGTCTGAAGTTTGACTGTGATCAGTTACAGCAGCTATATCTTGTGTCGGCACATTTCATGCACCTTGATATAAACTTTAGACCTAGCTAGAGTATGAGTATTATCGGAGGTCTGACGATGGAGACGAAAGGCAGTCACAAGTGGTCCGCAACTCTTCAAATCTGCTCTATCGTGTTTAAGGCTCATTTCGTGCATCTTGATAAGAACTTTAAACCTAGCTGGAGCATGACTGTCATCGATGGTCTAACAATGGAGACTGAAGGTAGCAAGAGATCCTCAACAGTTAACAGCAGCTAAATCGTCATTGGGCTCACTTAATGCACCTTGATGAGAACTTTAGAAATTGCTAGAATATGACTGTCATCGAAGGTCTCATGATGGAGGCTTGGAGACGAAAAGAATTTGCAATAGGTTTTCAAGAGTTTACAGCATCTACATCGTATTGTGTTGACCTCTCTGGAGTATGACTACCATTGAAGGTCTGACTTTGGAGAAGGAAGGCAGATGCGAGAGATCACTTGATGAGAACTTTCGACCTAGCTGGAGTATTATATTGTCGAGTGTCCAAGGATAGAAACGTAAGGCTGTCGAGGGAAGAGTCCTTATTTGGAAAAACATAAGTTGAATATTTTGGCTTTTAATGTAAACCTATTCGAGAAAAAATAAATTGTTACTGACTTCAATCTGTACTAATATTATAAAGCTGCAGAGTTTGTTTGTTAGGTTGGTTGAACGCGCTAATTTTAAGACCTGTTGGTTCGTCTTGCGCAGACGAAGTTGCGCGGGTCAGCTAGTTTGTTTATAAATTATTTGTACAGCGCCAAGGTTCATCAAAACGGAGACAGACAAATTGAAATTAAATTTGATGTGATGTGATGGCGGTAACTATGACAAAGTAATATCTTGTAGTTAAACGCAATTTCAAGAAAGGAAAGAGTTTTTCCTTGGCCGTTCAACGTGGACCAAGATAAGTAAGAAGTTTTTTTTTTGCAAGACATAATCAGATTAGACTAAGATAATTTACGTAGTTCGGGCTAGATGAAACCCCGCTAGCTAGGTCAAATGAGTTTGAAGCATGGTTAATTAAAACTTATCGGTAAACTATGGAGTCCATGACAGTGTCTATTGCAATGTCTATATTTGGTTTAACTTACCTTAGATCTTGGTTTTAATAGTAAATGCAGCTAACTAACTCACTTATATTTCTTGTTTACTATTTTTAAATCTATGATTTATATAAAACTAGCTGAATCCTGAGTTTCCCTCTCATTGAGAGGAGGCCGTGTCCCAGCAGTGGGAACATTAAAGGCTGATGATGATGATGATGATGAGCTGAAGCCTGCGGCTTCACCCACGTGGAAATCGTATACTAAAACCTTCCTCGAGAACCACTCCAACCATTGGTGAAGTATGAAAATCAGTGCACTTGTTTTTCAACGACTTCTAAAAAAGGAGGAGGTTCTCAATTGGGATGTATCTACATTTTTATGTTTTTTTGCGCGTAACTCCGTCGTTTGCCATCCGATTAAAAAAAAAACTATTTTTGTTGTTGGAAAGGGTTTACTTTCTAAATGGTCCCACAGCCACCAAGTCGGGATCTGATGATGAAATCTTGGCGAATTAGAGGGAACTCTTAAAATTTTATAGGATAACGTACAGCGATTTTGATATTTTCTACAACAAGTGAAGCATTTGCGTTTGATAATAACTATTCTACTATCAGATCTGATGGTGAAACCAAGAGTCACAGAACTCCATAATGAGACAATGCATCTTAGTCGTGTTTGGGCTTGTTGTAATTGTAACGGTTTGCACTTTCCGTGTGTACTAAGCACATGTGAACCACTAAAAAATGAATAATAAAAACTTTTAGCTTCAGAAGTCGGTGACAAAAAATAATAAGTCATTAAAACAAAGGTCACCGACTTCAGAAGCTAAAGTTATTTTTCAATTGTTTGGGTTTTTTTTTTTTTAAGTCAGTTTCATTTTTTGCAAAAATGTTTTTGAGTACATCGCGAACAGACAGACGCGGCGGAGGACTATTTATAATATTATATGTTTTATATAAAATCATGACTGTAATTCCCGAAAGGTTAGACAGGACTGTACCTAATAGCACACCCAAACAGCTATGTTAAACTCCCATGTAATAGAAGGCAAGCCTATTGCCATCAACTGGGCACAAAACCGGATTCTGTGGCTGCTACGGGAAAACTTCCGATGGAAAAACTTACCTCATGACTCTCCTCATGACCTAATGCTCAGCAGTTGCACTTGCGACTACTCAACAGCGAAGCAGTCGCACTTGGGACTTCTTAACAGCGAAGCAGTCGCACTTGCGACTACTCAACAGCGAAGCAGTCGCACTTGCGACTACTCAACAGCGAAGCAGTCGCACTTGCGACTACTCAACAGCGAAGCAGTTACTGTTCCACTTGCGACCACTCGACAGCGAAGCAGTCGTGCTTGCAACTACTCGACAGTGAAGCAGTCGTGCTTGCGACGACTCGACAGCGAAGCAGTCGTGCTTGCGGCCACTAGACCAAAGGGGCAGGTAACCTAATACTGTTTACATAAAGCTTATAAGATTTGCACGATGCATTATTATTATTGAAACAATAAAGAGCTATTTCGATACTGCTTTTAATCCACCCAGGTCGATGCATGTCGCTCTAAATCTCTCCAAAAAAACAAGGAGATTCTTTCCCAACGCATTCATCATAAAAAGTACTTCGTAAGTAATTTCAATTATCCCTACATTGTCTCACACAAAACGCCTTTCAGATAAACACATCGCCAAGGGCCACACGTGCCGACCGTCTAATTAGTAGCAATAATAAAGACGTTTATTACTGCAATAACGTAGCAATGATACCTAAGTATTGTCGCGCGGCTCCTTAGATTTTATGATGCCAATTTAAGGAGACGCACTCGTAAACTTAATTAAGTGCAAACGTAACACCTACCGAAATTAAACGCATTATGTGTGTTGCTCCTGAGATTGCTCCCCACTGATTGTGTTATAAAAGTTTTATTGTGTTTTAATATATCTTGGGGAGGTGATGTAAATATTATTTTTGGAGGGGTAAAGTGGTTGGAAAGAGCCTCAGGCAATGAGATTTTGTTTGTTGACGATAATGATGGTGAGGGATTAGGCTGATGAAATGGCTAGTAGGTATCTTCTTTTGCGATAATTTAAATGCTATATCTGTGAACACAAAAACATCATACTAAGGTCCATGTTCACCAAGAAGATGACAGTCTGATTATCTAAAACAGCTGTTTAAAACGCATTTTTGTATGGGAACATGTCACAGTGACAGCTGTTTTTAGATAATCAGACGGTTTTCTTTTCGGTGAACATAGACCTAAGTAAGTTAAGTTCGTAAAGAAGTTAATCCTGGCTGCCATTCGTAAATCTTTGACAGTCTTTACGATTAGTCAGAAAACTGAAAGACTGACAATTTACCAAAAGATTTCGATTTAGCCAGTAACCGAATTGTGAAGATCAGATAGAAAGTCGCTCCATAATGGTATTAAGCAGCATCCGGTTGAATTAGAAGCAAGGTAAGGTATACTCATGGTGATCTGTTATACGCCATCTCTTTAGTAATTAAAATTATGGAATCTAGGAAGTTAATTGAAGATGAGATAGAAATGAGAACTTGGCTGTATCTTTCTTCAATTAGCCTCTAAACGTTTTCCTGGCTGGAAAGAGTGTTGAGCATGTGCCAACAGATGTGGAAGACATCGTGTCTCGTGCTTCCTTCAAGATATTAAAATACGATTTAATTATATAAGCACTTACATGAATAAGGTTTTGAAAAACTCTGTATTTTTTTTTTTGCTGCAAAGGTGTACGTTCCTATCCAATTTATTTCTTGAACTTTAGTAACCCAAAGTCCTAAATCAGATCTATACTAATATTATAAAGCAGAAGAGTTTGTTAGTTTGTTAGTTTGGTTGAACGCGCTAATCTCAGGAACTACCAGCTCGAATTGAAAAAATCTGCGTTGGATAGTCCGTTTATCAAGGAAGGCTATAAGCTATATGTATAACATCGCGGTATGACTACTAGGGGCCGAGCAGCAATGAAAAAAGTTATAAAATCGGGGGAAACTTTATTCCCTTTGTGATCTTTTTCTCTCTTATGTGACGCAGACGTAGTTGCGTGGGCCAGCTAGTTATTGTCATAAAATAAAAACAAAAATGATTTGAAATCAATTAACAAAAATACTAAAAAGTGAAAAATAACTTTAGCTTTAGAAGTCGGTGACAAAAAACTAAGTAAATCAATCAAGCTATGGTCATCGACTTCTGAAACTAAAGTTACTTTTCACTTTTTTGTGTTTTTGTATTTTGTTGGAGACGGTTTTATTTTTTTTTTTAAAGTTTTAAGTTTTCACAGAGTAGCGGCGTGATGTGTGTGTGTTACTGGTGTAAACAATAAACGGACATGATATTTCAGCAATTCCAGTCCATTTGCTATCATTTATTGAGGAGTTCCGTTGCCTATCTACGAAGTTCTTCATCAGATCTTCAAAAAGTACTCTTCCAAAAACAAATCACATCAAGTGTGCCTATAAAATTTGAAGATTTCTCTCAATTTCTCCAGGATTCCATTATCAGATCCCGACTATGGGACCACCTGAAAAGTATACCATTTCAAAAAAATAGAATAATTCAAATCGGTCCAGTCATCTTCGAGTAATCGGGGAACATACATTAAAAATAAGGTTCCGATGAATTGAAAAGCTCCTCCTTTTTGAAGCCGGTTAAAAAGCGGAGTAATTAATAGATGATGAATGAGAACTAAATGAATTCATCATTCCCTATCTGACCATCCCTAAAAAAAAATATACAGACAGCAGAAATAACCTTACATTTTTACTACAACCGTGTAGCAAAGATGAAAGAATAATTAAAAAGTTACTTCATAATTTATCCTCAGTCTGCTTCTACGGGTCATGCATGTATTACTGTGAGATCTAACGGTCATAGCAAAGTAGCTATTTGTTAGGGAGTCCCTCAAAGCTGCCCCAACTAACACCGTTTGCGGAGCAGGCTAAAGCCAAAAGGACGACGCGGTCTACTTTCCTAACCCCGAGGCTCATTGCATGTCTGAAAGCATTTTCAGTTTCAAGTTTCATGAAAAAGATCAAAGCTAAAATGTGTGATAAATATGATTAGAACTTTTTGGCCATGCCTTAATTTGAAGATGAAAACCAGGAATATATTTCAATGTTCCGTTTAGGAAACGTCGTCCATTGAAAAAAGGCGAAAAATACGCACTCCACTTAGTGAAGTTTTGAGATTTAACGCATTTTTCACAATTTTCAGTTCACAAACAAGCGCAAAAGCTTCTCATTCATTCGAAATTCCTGTATAGAAGAAACACCTTTGTCACATTATACCATTGTATGAACCTCGTCACATAGTCAAAGCCTCGTAAAAAAGTCAGCCAGCAAATGACATTATCTTTAGAAAGTATTTTAATTCGATGAGGGAAGTTCCCGTGGAGTTCCCGTCTTGGTCGTCGGCAATACGTTGTCGGACGATTTGCATTTTTATGAAAACGTTTTACGGGTCGGTCTGGGTCCTTACGGCGGCTTGTGCGGAATGAGTTTGACTCACTATACATAGAAGTTGCTAGTTGAATAGTTTCGTACTGGCATACATATTTTATGAGAACAGATAACTCATCTTCTTTAACTGTGTATTCTACCGAATTGATCTGACGCCATGGTTTAACTATCGTGTGTACTTCGCTAAAAGATGAAGGTTTATCCTGTAAAACTAATAAGAGTAGTATTAATATAGGAGCTTGGTTCCTAAACAGGCATAAAGGCAGATGAGGGATGAATTGATGACCCTCTAAAACTGGCTTTGAACCTATTTGGCTTGGTCACGACGTTCAGAGAAACTCACTCAAAAATGTAAAGTTGGTCTACCACACGGCCTTCAGAATTGTCACTCGTTGTCTTACAAAAACCGCTCTTACTGCTACAGACTTAAGACGTGCCGTCGACTAACATGTCAGGTATTTTTTAAGTACTTCTCTACTATTCTAGAAGGTATCTTCGTAAGCTATTATTTGCTCAAGAAATGTAAAAAAATTAACTGTACGAAAATGAAAGCAAAGACATTAAAATAAATACAGCTGTATAAAACATAGTACTCAAAATAATAGTGTATACTTTACCACAACTTGCAGTGTAATGAAATGAAAATATTATGAGTTGTAACGTTATTCCAGTGCTTCATATAAATTATCTAGCTGCACCTACGTTTTCAAAGTTTGAAGACATTTGGTACTGAGTTTAACGTGAGTTATTTTCTTTATTCATCATGCATAATGTTCAGCTGCCATGTTCCCACCTTGCGTAGAGTTCATTCGTGTTTGCAAGTGATATAAATAATTAAATAATGTTCACGCACATGCCTTTACACTGGTATTCCGTGTGAATCTCCATTTCCCGAAAAATTGCTACAATATTCTGTGTAACTGTAGCAGTTAGAATATTATTTTTGTTATTACTTTTGTTTTTACAAGACTTTCACTGCACTATTTAAATCAAAACCTAGAATGTTTTTTTGTTATCAAATCCCGCAACAGTGTTGACAAATATTGCATTAAACGACATCCACCATCAGTTTAAACACTGTTTTAGGCTTTCACGGTTTAAAACTAAACTTATATTGTCACTTACGGGATATCTTCCGTGATTATTTATTATGTTGAGCTCCCGATATTTTGCCGCATACTTCAGTCAACCCGCGATTATGGCGCTTGCAACAGCGTCGAAATTTCGGGAGCTCAATATAATATCCCCATTTTACCAGTTACTGTGAGTGGAGTGGAGAGTTCCTTTGCAATAGCCCCTATTGCCTATTGCATATAAACCTATTGCTATCAACTGGGCACAAAACCCAAACAAAAATGGCTAAGCCAAATTTTCTCTCTAGATTGCAAATTGTGATGGCTCGGCCAATTTGCATGATATCCTATGTCATATAGCCTATGTTTCTCGAAAAAGATTTAGCTTTCTAATGGTGAAAGAATTTCTAAAATCAGGTTTAGTAATTTATGAGGTAAATCGTAACAAACAAACACAAAACCAAATCTTTCCTCATTTTATAACATTAGTTTAGATGTCGAGACACTACACTAATACTTTTTTCCTTTATAACTCTCAAATCAAAGTCCTAAAAGTCTCATCAGTGTTTCTAAAAAACCCGTTGAAATCCGAAACCGTTGAGGTCGAGAGATTTTCTTCCAGTAGGTAGCGGAGGCACGTGAATTCCCGCATAAAATGTTAAACATCTGGACGACCGACGCTTCTAGGACAACTCCTATTCATTCATGTGCTCCTTGCGACGTTTTTTCATCTTTTCCGTTTTCGTGGGCAACCTCGCTGCGTTGACTTTTGTGCCGTGTTTTTTTAAAGAGGTTAGGTGTTTTTTTTGCTAGGGTTTTGATATTTCTGTTCTAATTTTAAATAGTGCATTTGTTGGTGTTTTATGCGTGAAGATTTTGACATGTAACACCAACAAGACGTGTACATTACATTAGGTGAGCATGAAGTTGTTTAATACTAAAACGCTATAGCACTTTTTCTTTCAATTACCATTTTGATGATAATATAGGTTTATTGGACCAAGTTGTACGCGGACCTATCCGCGTGGTGAATCACGGCTCATTATCTGAACGATCTTAACACCGTGTCCGATCTAAGAATCAACCCAAGGCTCTGATTCTCTTCAGTAGTGCTTGCAACCACCAGACCAAAGAAGCAGGGCATAAATAAAAAAAAACAATTGAATTACTCTCGGAGAACAATAGTTTCCGATTGAAAAAAATCCTTTAGATCTACTTTTTTCTCGGAAATCCAAAAATCTGCAGGTAAACATGAAATTAATCATCTTCACACACACATACAGGCCCAGCATGTTACCAGTTAATACAATACGGAAATTACTACCGCATTCAGTAAAGTGGCGGTAGTAGTAAATCAACACTTCCGGAGTACTGTATTGTAATTACTGCATAATTATTACGTACGACGAAATATGAATGGCAATTTGATAATATGTTACCTTGTAAAGGTAAATAATAATGAGCTGGAATCATTTCGACTTCTTTATCAGATTGCTACTTTGGGGCTTTGAATCTTTTACCTTCGTAAGTTAGATCTTGACTCTCGGTAACTTATTAAAGTCCGTTTGTGTTTCGTTCTTCAAAATACTCTACTTTTCAGGATTTCAGGTATCGCAGCAAGATCTTCTTCGTGTCGATAACTACCATGGTTTTTTAATTTCATTTCCTTAGACCAGAACTCAGCCACATCGACGGCGTTGGTCTTTGGACCTTCAATTGCAGGTGGAAATGCACAAAGAGTAGGTCAGGAGGTGGGCCATGGTTTACGATGAGACTCCATAGTCGCACTCAGCTTTATCGTTTAGAGTCTTCCAAGTCGGCAGTTGGGGAACTGCTTGGAGCTTTTCTACAGGCTCAACATAGTAAGCCGGTGGAAATCTAAGGTGCCACAACTTTACACAAGATCTACTGAGACGACAGAAACGCTTTAGGCCAGTGTGAAACTCATAGAACATCTTATAAAAGAATAACTTCAAGATGGATAAATCAAAACAAACTGCAAGAAAACTCAACCAAATACATCCTCCTTGACCGCACTTGGCTCTTGTTTTTTCAACGTCTGCAAAAGTGCAAAGTCAAGCTTCGAAAAAAAAATATGAACGGGAAGTTCAAAACAGTCTCAAGAAAATTTTTACTTTAATAGTAGTCGACTATTTAAACCGAGGAGCCAAGAGATCCCGAACTTAAGCAATTAGTGAGCTCCAGTCAGACAGCAATTAACGGAATATGCTATTCGAAAGCAGAAAAGGTAGAAATAATTCAGCCAATAACAGGGTGCTTGCCGAGTTGACTCGTTAGTTAAATAATTCATTAACTACTAATGACCGAAATATATCAACCACTTGGCGTGAAGTACTTGAGATCGGGTGTTATAATTAACGTTTCGTTGCTGATGTAAGTACTGAAATGGTAATGAAGACGGTGAAGGGGGGAGATTGAGTTTTGCAATTTTTATTTTATCGTGTGACGGTTCTCTTACAAAATATCAAATAAAAATCGCATTTCTTTTAAGGCGACGACATCAGCTAAATAAGCAACTCTATTTGTGGTGGTTCAAACTTCGTTTGAAAGACTGTTAGAATAAAGTTCTAATTAGCTTGCACCACAAAGTGGTTGTTACTTCAGTCACTGCGGGCCGAATAGTGCGAAATGAGTATTTTCGATCGATTTAAAACTAGAACTTAACTATTTAATAATAATTAATCCATCAGTCGATGTAGTTTATTAGCATTTGAAATTTTATGTTATGTTTTACATTATAATTATCATTGTCAATAAATGGCTAAACTGCTTTGAAAGAAAATTAAGAGGTATGTTTGAAGATTTTTTTGGTGCATTAAAGTTTGTCAAATTATGTTTTAAGTTCCATCAGTGTATGCAAAAAGGACTTCAAAATATAAAGTTTTTTTATTTGTCGAAATTATTTACATTTTTATAGATACGCTGCTTTTAAAAACCGCCTTTTGGACCGTTTTCAAGAAACCTCCGCCTTAAAGAACTGGTTGTTAAACTAACAAAACAAAACATAATGGCCCTTAAAAGATCTAGTTTTGTTATTAAGAAATAGTATACAATCTAAAGGGTGTAAAAAGACCGGGTTTGTCTCCACTGATCACAGTATCAGATCAATATCGAAACCGAATGGCACTTTTTTTCTCCGTCATCGCGATGGTTTTTTTGTTCTGGACCATACTAGGGTATCTTTTAGTAACGAAAATTTTATTGGAAGTCAAAGTTCCAACTTTTTTTAATGTTTAATCATCATCATCATTTCAGCCGAAAGACGTCCACTGCTGGACGTAACCTCCCCCAAGTGTCGCCACATAGACCGGTCCCGTGCGGTTTGCATCCAATGAATTCCCGCAACCTTCACTAGCTCATCGGTTCACCTAGTGGGAGGTCGCGGTCGCCACTCCAGAACTTTTCGGTTCCATCGGCCATCTGCGAGCAATGTGCCCTGCCCACTGCCACTTAAATTTGGGAATTCTTCGGGCTACGTCGGTGACCTTGGTTCTCTTGCGGATATCTTCATTTCTGATTCGAGCACGCAAGGAAACTCCGTCGATAGCCCTCATTTGCCCTTTGGGTGACTTTAAGCCTTCTGATAAGGCCCACTGTGAGCAACCACATTTCGGTCCCGTACATAATCACGTGCAACACACACTGGTCATAGACTTTTGTTCTGAGATACTGCGGTAAGTTGGACGAGAAGATACCGCGCAGCTTCCCGACGTGTCTTTAAATGTGTGGTATGTACTATCTATTGCCCATTCAACGAAGTTCTCAATATCGTTGCATGATATCCCGAAGATACAAAAACAGTTAAAACGTATTCCGTAATTTATTTCAACAATCAAGCGATACTAGAACGACAACTAGCTTCCAATCATCTTCAAATCTCACTGAATTCCAAATTGGTAAATATTACCGAATGGCGAACGTCAATCAATGAGGTCGAAAGATTAAAGGTTTCAACTATCTTTCTTAAATATATGTATATGTCACCGTAAAATTGTCAAATACGTTATATTGTAATATCTCTAACGATATTGTAAAGTCTCGAATTATTGTCAAATGAACATACTGCTTACAACAAAACGCATTATTTTTCGTGAAATGCATGCGATGGTAGTCAACTTACGTGGTGTGGAAGGGAGGAGGGGTCCCCCTTGCCCAGTGGCTCAACTCTCATGAAAAGATGATGCACCATTCCTGAAAAATACCGATTAATATAACATAACCTTAAAACACTTTATATTCCCCCTAAAAAGCGTCTTCGCGGGGCCCCTATTTCCGAGTGCAGGGTTTAAAGGAACCTAACTAGCCTAACGGGGGGGGGGTGCCCCAAGTCCCGATTATGGGGGCAGAGATACTTCCGTATGTTCAGTTGACAATAATTCGAGACATTACAATATCGCGAGAAAAAACACGTTATATTGTAATATAACGTGTTTGACAATTTTACAGTGACATAATATACACATTTCTCGTCTACAATAAAAGGAAGGTAAGTACCTAGGTACATAAAAGAACTAAATAATTTCATGTTTTAATTACTGTTGTTGTTCTCCGTTTCCCTGGGAGCAAACGAAAACTTTGCCGCCATAATTCACTCTGAATACCATCGGAATGTAATTAACTACTGTACCGTGTACTGTAATTAAATTGAGCTTAATGAATCTTGCGTATTTCTCTACAGTTTTGCGAAAAACTTCGCATTTTTATATTAGCATTCGTATTGGCAGAACATTTTAAAATTGTAGTAAAAGAATATAAGGGGTATACGAGGACACCTATTTTTTTTTTTAATGGTGCCGGAATAAACCATGCTATGTAAAATATAAAAAAAATTGAGAAATACCAGAGAAACGGAACTTATAGACTGTGTAAAAAATAATTTATGATGATTATAATTATAATTCACTAAGATGAAGACTATACGTCGACCCCTAATAAATTGATATAAAGACCATATAAAGACTTTACTATAAGTTCCATTTTAAATGCTCGCTTCAGCGCCGACAGTTGAAAACCCAAAATATTTGTCAATAAGAACCCTTTTGCAACAAGCATAGTTTGATTTCACGTAGCTTATAGTTACCATCATTTCAGATTAATCTATCAATAGTCTCAAAACGTCTTTCACACTTCTTCACAAAGGAAAATACACCTTAAGTTCATCTCAAAAAGAATGTCTGGCATTACGTTAACTTGAGTCACGTTGAGGATGATCTCCTGAAGAGCCGTCTGAAGTGGTTAACTCGTGTGTCATGTGCAAGCAAAGAGGGTATAATGGTGGGAATTGCTTGGGTTTTATTTGTACCAGAAGTTTAATCTCACGATCGAAAATATGTGTCTGATTAGAAGGAAAGTTGCAGTTTTATAATGTTTTCTAAACTTAAAGAGAGTAACGATCAAACCCAAACACTTATAATGTGAAAAGTCTGAGACAGAAACTGACAGAAACTGTTCATTTTGAGACATAAATCAAAACTTTTTTGACAACACGTCTTAATAACATCACACCTATCCCCGAAGGGTTAGGCAGATGCATATCTAATACTAAACCCACATTACACCAGTTATGTTTCTGTCTCATGCAATAGGGCATTAGTGGGGCGTATTGCCTTCACCCGGCCACAAATACGTACTCTGTGACTGGAACTGAGAAGCTCCTGATGACAAAAAAAAAGCATTGTGTGGTTTTATGAAACCACGGTAAAAGTAAAACTTTTTTCACATCATAGACATTTAACTAAAAATTTTCACATTTTTTACACTACACGGTCAGCTGGTGTAAACTTTAGGCGCCGCCATATTGACCTTGGCTACTCTGACGAGCGCCTTTCACTATATCCCTACTCCGCGGCCGACCGTCACGCGACATGCAACACACATACGAAAAAGTTTGACACGATGTAATAAAAGTTTTACTTTAAAAAACAATAGCACTTCCCGGTCCGGGAATCGGACCAAAGACCTTATGCTCAGCTATTGCGCGGTTCATTCTACCAATAATGCAGTCAAAACATCAATATCTAGTAAAAAGGCTTTTTATTCACATTTTCATCGACTTCTTAGGTTTCCAAGAAGCACGGAACAAGAAAAACGCGTGTTAAAAATGGCGACTTGTTAGCACAATCGATTAGTCTTCATTATGTTGGAGAATATAAAATTATATCTTTACACTGAATATAGTTACCTTTGTCATGTTCCACTTGCGACGTTATTATACAAATTGGAGAAGAGGTTATGACTTGCAAATAAGTAGGTACAGCATTTAATACTCGTTGATATTAATGAGTTATAAACATATATATGTCACCGTAAAATTGTCAAACACGTTATATTACAATATAACGTGTTTCTCTCTAGCGATATTGTAAACTCTCGAATTATTGTCAACTGAACATACGGAAGTATCTCTGCCCCCATAATCGGGACTTGGGGCACCTCCCCGTTAGGTTAGTTAGGTTCCTTTAAACCCTGCACTCGGAAATAGACCGTCGACTACGCTTTTTAGGGGAATATAAAGTGTTTTAAGGTTAGGTTATAATAATCGGTATTTCTCAGGAATGGTACAATATCTTTTCATGAGAGTTGTACCACTAGGCAAGGCGGACCCCTCCTTCCCTCCACACCGCGTAAGTTGACTACCATCGCATGCATATCACGAAAAATAATGCTTTTGTTGTAAGCAGTATGTTCATTTGACAATATTTCGAAATTTTACAATATCGCTAGAGATATTACAATAAAACGTATTTGACAATTATACGGTGACATATATATACATAACATCACGCTTGTATAGCCCCCGAAGGTATGCCCTAATAGTATATCCACATTTTGCAAGTTATGTTGAAGTCCCATGTAAAAGGGGGCGAGCCTTTTGCCATCAACCGGGCACAAATTGAACACCGTGGCCGCTGCTACTGAGAAATTTCTGATGGTAAATAGGTACCCAACAACACTTTGCACTTTTACCTCGTGCTCAACCGTCGCACTTGCGACCACTAGACCAACCAGGCAGTAAACACAAACATTAAAAAAATACCATCTTAAGATAAAAAACTTTTTTGCAAAAAATAAAACCGACTTCAAAAACACAAAAAAGTGAATAATAACTTTAGCTTCAGAAGTCGGTGACAAACAAACTAAACCAATCAAACAAAGGTCACCGACTTCTGAAGCTAAAGTGCAGCTAACTTTTTTTTTCACTTTTTAGTGGATCACATGCGCTTACCCCTTAACAGCGTACTGGCGTGATGTTATGTTATGAACCGGTGTAAACAATAGACAGATGTGAGATTTCAGCAATCCCAGTCGATTTATTGAGGAGTTCCATTGCCTATCCCCGAAGTTCTTCATCAAATCTTCACTAAGTTGAAGTGAGACTACTCCGAGAAAGTACTCTTCCAAGAACTACCCAAATCGGTAATCGGTCCCCAATCGGTCGGTCAGTTTCATGTGTGCCGATAAAGTTTGAAGAATTTTCTCTGTTTCTCCAGAATCCCATCATCAGATCCTGACTTGATGGTTATGGGACCGCCTGTGAACAAAACAAAAATAATCCAAATCGGTCCAGCTATATCTCTGAGTAATCGGGGAACATGCATAAAAAAGCGGTTCCAACGAATTGAGAACATCCTCCTTTTGGAAGTCGGCTAAAAAACGCAATGAAACTTCAATGGAACGGACCTTTATACTCAGAAATCTAAACCTCAAAACGATGTCTTTATTCAATTCAACATCTCTCTCGGTGATTTAGTATCGTTATCTTCAAGAGGCAACAATAGAAAGTCCTAAGTGGAACGATGCTTAAAGGTTGGACTAAGCGTGATTTATATTAGGCCCGGAGTTTTGCGGGCCCATGTCAAGCTTGATTCCAAGAGTTTCAACCATTAATATTCATTAAAAACCTCAACTTGTTCGCGTTTATTTAATTCCATCAGAACTATTTTCAACGTAAACAGTCTGATATAATTAACAAAGCGTACGGTATGTATCTAGGATAAAACGTCTAAAGTTAATTAATTACTAAACAACAGCGTTATCTTGGAAGGAGTCTGGAGTTTGTTTGGTAATGTGAAATTACGTATACATCGTGTATATAAAACGGTACGTTGTTGGTAGCAAAATGTGTTTTCTAAAACACGTTGTAACGTTTTATGATCGTTATCGTATAGTGTACGAAGTCATGTTCCTAACTCGGAAGGTTATAAGAAGTCTCGCTTGACTTGCGAATTTGAAAGTAAATTCTACATTTCGATTCTTGGTGCGAAAAGTGGAAAAAGCAACGAATAAACCTGCAACGCTTTACTCGTTACATTCAATATTCGCTGCACTTCACTAGAAATTCGAATTTCATTCGCCACCGCAGATTCTTCTTCAGATATATTTCAAACACTGGAGATTCGTCCAATCCGCTATAAAAAGTATTGCAAAAAGTACAAAATATAATGTCAGAGGCAGTAGTTTCGATTCGGTAAATGTTTAAAATACCTGGTATATTTTCAGGCTTTCTTGCATTTTTGCTTTAAACGTTTACATTGGTTTTTGTGGACCGAATGTAAGTTTATGGTCTTTACCGAAATTCTTACAAAACATGCGACTGCTTTCCACTATCAGTAACAAGTTGCTATGTACCAAATATGATAGTGGAAACAAAAGCAGTCGCATGTTACTTCAGTGACTGTGGCAAAGGAAAGTGTAGACTTATCAATTTATCTCCACATTCTGTCGCAGCATTCAAACATGGTACCTCACTCTCTCACTCAGACCTCCCACTAGGTGGACCGATGACCTGGTGAAGGCGGGAATCCGTTGAATGCGAGTCGCACGGGACCGGTCAATTTGGCAAGGCCTATATATAGCTGTGGATGTCTTTCGGCTGAAATGATGATGATGAATCAAACATAAACTCATTCATCTTATAATGCAACTAGATTTGTTTCACAAAGGCTTGTCGTTTATCTTATCCGCGATACTCGGACATATTTCCAAATGCCCATTCTGCAAGCACACCTGTAACATACCTACAGCTATAATGTGGCCGGTCACTTCCGCGCGCTTTCCGCTTAGTCTTCAATTTAATTTGATCCGACCCCCGTCTCATCCTCTCAAGCCGCAACATGCAATGAACGCTTCTTATAAACTCCTTCCAATCCTGCTGTTCAGACCAAACTGGATATTGTGGAGACTATTTTTGTTTTCAGGTAGAATTTTCAAAGTAAGAAGTTATAAAAGGATTTAGTTATTGTGATATTTGGGTAAGAAGAGTTTTCTTTTATTATACCTTGACGATAATGTAATTTTGTTATACATAAGCCGAAATACCAAGCCAATAGCCAGCCAATCCTCGGCATTCACCATGTTCTCGGTCTAACCTACTAACTAAGATTGCTTGTGGCTGTACTTTCAGATATGCGAAAAACTGAGTGAGGTATTGAAATAATTAAATATTATTTTTTAATAACTCTCAGTCTACTTCAAGATTTAATTCTTTGCAAAAACTTCCATGTTCAATATGCAGTTAAACTGCCTGAAGCGGTTTAAATATAAATAAATGCAAAGTTTTCTTTCATACCACCCCACTTCAGTCTTAAGACGGCGCGCTGAGCCGTATTAAATAAGATTTCTGTTTTATGTTGAATCAGCCTCCACAGCTTCTAGAAAACTATTTTCTATCAGTTCGTTAAATACGCTTATTGACGAGAAGTTTACAAGTTAATCTATCTTGTACTTTCTTAAGACAAACTTCTTTGGAAGTTTAAATACGCTGAGATATGATAGTTTATCTTTGCTACTTCCATCGAGTTTTATTATGAAGTGGTTTCATTATTGGTTCAATTTAATTAGGGTCCTAAAATGGGGTTCATCATCATCATCACGTCCACTGCTGGACATAGGCCTCCCCCAAGTGTCGCCACATTGACCGGTCCCGTGCGACTCGCATCCAGCGGATTACTGCAACTTTCACCAAGTCGGTCCAACCAGTGGGAGGTCTTCCAACGCAACGTCTTCTGGTTCGTAGTCGCCACTCCAGAACAAGAAAAAAGGAAATAAAGATGATAGTGTATAATTAAACTCAGAAGTCAACAGCTGTTTAAACTGCAGGCAGAGGCAAGCACTCGCCAGTATGTTTTGATTATTGTGAAAATGAGTACAAATATCAAATTGCTATATCAGGATAACAAAGTTATTTTGTCAGGCTTTGGTAGAATACTTACTTGACTTAAGTGAAATTTCACTTACATCGTTATCTAAAGTCGGAGGCACAAATTACCAAAATGCAGAAAAACAATATTTGAGAATGAGCATGACAACAAATAAAAAACGTATCTTTCGAACACCGAGTCCCGGTCGTCACTGGGGAAATTATGGAATATAAAATATTTGTATGATCGTCACTCCACCGAATTTTGCGTGTTGTATTTTTTTCAGTCGCTCCGATAAAAACTACGGAAAGTTATAGGAAAACGGTATAATATTTTTTTTCACAACGAATAAAATTGCGTCAGCCACGTTTAAGTCGTTAATTATCTCGTATTTGTACATTCAATCAATTAAATCGTTACACAATAATGATTTCAATCAACTACTTACAAAACTATTGGAGGAGCAGCCGCTCGGACAAATCTTCATGTTAGACTGCACTTGCTATGGTTGATAGGGACCCACTACGTATCAAGAGTCCTCGCACGTTAAGCCGTTGGTCCCGGATGTCATTTGTAGGTCTTTGGCTTTCGCTGTCGGTACTGGCCCAAAAGTCTGGCAACCAGTCTTACCAAAAGGAATCGTACCACCCAGTATAAACTGAGTTGTGGAGTTCAGCTAAGCAGTGGTTCCATGTAAAATACTGGTATTCAGAAACATCCGGTTAGACTGGAAGCCAAAAGACATAGTTGAGAAAAGGTTAGGCAGACGATGCTAATAAACTTGTTAGACTCTTGTTAGGTGTTATACTCTCCCAAGCTAACACACACCAACATGCATTCAGTCTACTGTGAAACAAAAGACTATCTTCCGTACAATATACAAGAGTACACCAAAAACATAGTCTCGAATTTAAAACAAAGCTATCAAAATCATAACCCAATAGAATATTCCGGGAAAACTCGCTACACAAAACGGAGACAAAAGAGAACAGTTGTTAGGTTAGACACACGACAAACATAGGAAGTAAATAGAGCCGACGACAGAGTTAAAACTAAATAAACTAGTTTGAAAGTCGATAGCGGACAACACACACAACGCATAGACTGTGTATTTGCATTTTTATTGGAACCGTTTAAAGAAACAATGGACGGATCGATTGAAACGCTTGCCGTTTGGGAAATTCAAATGTTTTTCCTTTTATGCTGTTTTTTGTGTAAGCCTTCATCGATTTTTATTTCAATATAATCTGGGCTGTGGATGTTGTTTTAGAAAGAGTGATAACGTTTCTGCTTCGTAAAAATAAAACAAAAGTAATTACTCGTCATGTAGGGAGTATTCGCTTTAGATACAAGGTGCTGAACTCAATCAACCTTGAACAAAGGTAACATAAACCTTGCTAAGAAGCTTGTGTGGGAGAGTAACAACTTTATTAAAGGATTTATTCGTATTACCTGAAACAAGCTCGAAAAAAGACCGTAATATGGCCCTCAGCAAAGGAGTCTTTATTCATGTTCATCATCTATCACTCCTATCCCCTAATTTAATGTGACTTCCTTACCCACTACTTCTCCTAAAGGAAAGTATCGCCTAAAACATTTGCAGGGCCATTCCCATTCCAAAACGGGCAAGAAACTCTTTCCATCTAACCAGCAAGAGCTTCAAAAAGTAACAGCAATTTCTCATTACCAAAACAGCATGTCATAAACAAAAACATATGTAAGTAAAAAAATCTCGATCTTCCACATGAAACCAAATACGAAAGCCCTTGTTTGCGTGCTGTCTGCTTCAAAGTCTTTGAATGACGTCACTGACAATGGGAAGCTCTCAACATGACGTAGAGCACTGCTACCCACTCTTTTTGGCAGCACAATCCTTCAAAGGCGGATGAAATGAGAGCATCTTAATATCCGCGTTTTAGTCTTATTTCGTGTGACATTAGCGAGCCCTCGACGAATGAACAAAGCCGTGGGTTATTCTGCCAATGTTTAAGTTTTTTAATAATTTTCATAAACTTTTTTGTAATTCGTTAAGTTTTTTGTGAACACTATGAGACTAGCAACAAAAATGTAAAGTTCTAAAGCAAAGTGTAACCTAACTAGCCAGATAACAATCTGTCATAGTTCTGTCAAACAAATAAATCTCAGTACATCAATTTAAATGTAATTTTGAGAACGTGTTAATTTTATAGTAATTAACACGTTTATTGTAATATTTTTTATAAAATTGAAACGTAGACAATTATTCAGGTAAACACCCTGTAACATTTTCAACATTCATAAGCTAGATTACAATGCATTTAATTACTAGCACAATATGTTTGCATAATGTTTATTAGATTGACATAAATTCACAATTACAATAACTGAAACCATTTCATTTTGTGAACCCAAAAGTGAAAAGACAAAATCACTACATACAAATACGTAGCTTTTACAAGGTTTGTTGAAAATATAAATAAATAAACATTTTTTAAATCCACCTCAGTATTTTTGCTGAATAACCCGCGAATTTAGGAAGCTGGATCTGAATGCAAAGGCTTCTTGTAACAGGATGCGATATCCTTTGTATGAGAATATGAAATGCATTTTAGACTCGTGTTACCTACGTCCCTTAATGAGGTCTCATAGAAATGGTTCTTTACTTACTTCATTTGAATGCATACCCCTAAATTTATTTTAAAATTAATTTGCTTATACTAATTGCTAATATTCCTGCAATAAATATACCCTAGTGCTCAATTGCGACTGAGAATTAATAACCTGTTTACATTTTTTTGTTGTTTTTTGTGTAAGTTTCCTTTTAGTAGTGCCAGTACTTTAAAACAATCATGAAGAAGGTGGAATTATTTTTCTTAGGCTTCCAGGAAGTAAGTGGCCAGTGGGTACTATTATAATCCCTCTAATTTAACAGCTTTATTTCGGAACTTAAATATCATATATTTGGGATCATATATGAATAGTCTAATTAACAGTTACGAGTATGTAGTTATACCAGAAAAATATTACGAAGTCAATGGAACTTGAACACGTTGTTTTTGAGTACACTAGATATCCTAAATTTTCGACCTCGAAAACGAACTCTGTGCTAACTTTTTTAGTTTTTCGCTTAGATCTTAAACTTAGCTTATTTTATGTACCTTTTTGGACGAGAAAGTAGAAGATCATTTTTCCTAAAAGTTCGTTCGCGAACCAAATCTTCAGGTCCAATATTAACGAAGATTTTAGGCAAAGTAGGAGGTATTATTAACATACTAGCTTCTGCCAGCGGCTCCACCCGCGTGAAGTTTGATTATTGTCCCATGGGATCTTACAACCGGGATAAAAAGTATCCTATGTTTTAATCCAGGTTATAAACTATCCAAATCCGTTCAGTAGTTTTCGCGTGAAATCGTAACAAAAAAACTTACATTCACATTTATAATATTAGTAGGGATTACTTTTCTCCCTTAAATTTCGATATCTTCTAATCAGTGATCACACAACATACTAATATTCTACAAGTGATACAAATTGTTTAACTGTATCGGCAAAGAGTTTGTTTATAGAACGCAGTGCTGACGCGAACGAGCAATTAGCGGAAAACCTTTGTTTTTGTTGCACTAACACAACACGCCTCACGAAGCTGTCACATGAACATAGTCGTAACACAACGCAATGCAGCACTTATTTACTTTACCAATGGATGCATTATTAATTTAGCAAACACGTTAATCGGGTTAAGCGACGCTTCTAATGAATTATTCTAATAGTTTTAATTATGGGAGGGAGGGAAAGAGGGTCGGGAATCGGATATGAAAGTCCTGATGTAATATAATAAAGCAATTTTTTTTTAAATGTTAATTTGTTTGTGGAAAATAATTGTTCTATCTCTAGTTTTACTTAACAAGATAAAAAAACACAACTAATACTTTACATTTAATTTATTTAATTTTAGTAAACTTAATTGTTTTACTTTAACTAAAATGGGTATGTGAAATAAGAAGATAGATAGATAGATAGATAGATAGAATACTCTTTATTATGTACAACATAAAGATTAAAATACAATAGTTTTAAACATTTTACAAGGGGTAACACAATGGGCGGTCTTATCGCTAAAAGCGATCTTTAAAAGACAACCTTCAAGACTTCTATGTACTATAACTTTTGGAACTTACAAGAGCCACAAATTGTGTTACCTACCTAATTACCTTTATGTCGCATGAAACTAGAGCATCAACTCTTTTACTAGCGGGCTTCTGGAATCTTTACTAACTTTGACAAACTGGTAATTCGCTCCCTTTGACATATCACTTTGGATGGACGTTTTAATATTATAAGGATGGCAAACTGTCATCCATACTTTTTGTATCTATATTAGCTAGACATATATTTCATGTTAAACCAATACCGAATGATGTGTCACTTTTCAAATTCATTTGTAGTAGAAAAGGGGTATGTCAACGGCAAAAGTTATAAACACTGCAAGGAATTTCTCTATGAATCTCAATATTATGACGCACACTAAGAAGCATTCTAACGGCTTCACCGCGGCACCAGTTCTTATGGTGTGTGATTACCATAATATTGCTTAAACCATCCCGATTTCAACAACAGTGCTTTACATGGTAGTCCCAGAAATTAAAGAAAGAAAGAAAGAAAAAGTATTTATTAGCCCGCACAGGACCAAATTATCAGTATAAAACTTACACAGAAAAAAACAAATATATATTTAAAAATAAAAAGAAACGAAACTCGTCCTGTACAAGGCCAAAAGGCTCCTATCTCAGCATGGTGCTGTAACATTAAAAAAACGTCACAGCCCTTCTTCACAGCTATTCTGATAGGGCCCAAAGTGAAGGTAATGCCACGGTCAGGCCAGATACGAATACAAATAAAGTGTAGACAAATAAACAATACAAATAAATTAATGTTTGAAGTATAAATAAATGTAAAGAAAGTAATAATAACACCTACACCCCACGTAATGAATACTGCTCGACAAACTGTGCCATGCCTTTCACTGGCAACACTGACGAACATAGACGTGGGCGCAGACATAAGACATTCACATATTTGTTTTATTTTGATTGGAATATTTACGTATGTCAGCTAGCTAGCAAGTGAAATCAAACAAAATATTAATACCAAATAATACTGTGATCATAATCACAACAGATAGTGTGCAGTGATAGTGTAACGTAACATAATATACGTATTAAACTGGGGCTGTCAACAGAGTCCAAACAAGACACAATCATTACCTACTTTTTGTTTAAATTCATACTTTCTTACGGTTTTGCAATTTGCAGGTCGATATGTCAGGTTGTATGTTGATTAACATATAATTCGCAGTCATAAAAAAATGGCTTTACAGAGTTATAATGACTTAAATCGTCCATATAACCCTCGTATCTTTATAATCACATTGAATTACTTTTTTATGAAATAAGCAAACTTAAGACCATTTAAATTTCGCGGGTAAACCTGGCGCTAACTTCTACCACTCTAGACGGCGCGGGAGGGAGTGTCAGACTTTTACTTTCTAAAACCCATCCATGTTCCTTCCTCGCCCTTTATGTTCCGGGGCCGCAGTATCTCTTTCGAACAGGCTCGCAACCCCGGTCGAACCGGCCCGCAACCCCGTTGGCGTTTCCCCCTTAAATACTAAGTTATATTGTATCATCATCAACGATATGTGTTGTATTGTATAATGGACTGGTGTCTACAATACCACGTCAAAGCGCGTATTTTGCGTATGCGTTATAATCTACCACGCGGGCTCAGCGCGGTTCGGTAGATGTCGCATGTCTTCGAATTTCTGGTTCTAGAACATGCCGGTTTCCTCACGATGTTTTCCTGTTTTGAGAGCAGTGGTGATGAAATAAATTACACAAAGCAATGCGCCTGTCTGGATTTGCACCCACGGGCTGCCACCACTGGGCCACCGCTGCTCTCATCAACGATATATTCCCTACATTGATATCTATTCAAAATATCCTTAGCGGTGACTATTTGGAAGCTATTGCAGTATATGACGTCTTCTCCGGACGGCGCAAGTACCACTAATTTGGCGTTGATGTTGAAAATGCCGGTGTCTATACCGAACTGGGTGCCAAAAGCTATGCGGGCCATGTTCTCGTCTTGCCAGCAAGCCAAACGATTCTCTGCAATTACAATACATTATGCTAATGTTAAATGTGGTGCTGTTTTTAGTTTTTATATTGTGGGGCATTGGGGTTAATAGGCTTCGTGCAATGAGGAAAAAAAACACGCAGAGAGTAAAGACGACGAGTATTAGTACCAATACGTTGCGTAATGTTGTCCATTGTCTTCCTCTTCGAGTGCGCCAGACCATTTATAACTTCTTAGTGAAGCCTCATCTGATATACCTCATTGAAATCTGCGGCAACGCGCCAAAGACTAATCTAAAAGACCTACAAATTGCTGAAAATAAAATCATTAAACTACTATTCCACTATGATTACCTTACACCTACATTTAAAATTTACAGGGAAACGAAAATCATGAATATTAGACAACTCCATACATACTGTACCAGCATACTTATTAGAACATTTTTAAATAAGACCATTCACACACAAATACACTTCACTAAAATACATCAAGTACATAACCGTAGCAGCCGTAAGAAGGACCACATTTTACTGCCTCGAGTGCGGACAGTCAATGGTGAGAGAACGATTGTTTTGCGGGAGTACAACAATACAATAAGCTACCTAAACAGGTAAAGAATGAGAGCTCGTTTAATATTTTTAAAACTAAATTAAAAAATTACATTCTAAATGATCAAACTTTACTTTAAGCCAACTTGCCCTGCTGTTGCATTACCTTTATTGTGGCACGGAGCTCGCATTAAGTTTAAAGAAAAACAATACTTATGTGTCTACTTAGTTTGGATGTCAAAGTTTTTTCTTATTTTTCTTTTATTTTTTCTTATATTTTTCTTATATTATGTTCTAGAAAAGTTCTCAAGTGTAATTTTTTTATTGAGAAATAAATTTCTTTAACCATACGTGCTACAGTGATAGGAGCTCGTGGCTAAATAATATCAGCCGCTCGGGTCGATCTTTAGGTTAGGCCATGCTTGCCTAGGTTAGTCTGTGGATGGGTGACCACCCTTACATACCGAGTTTCCTCCGTGCCTCAGAATGCACGTTAAGCCTTTGGTCCCGGCTGTCATTTGTCCATCTTTGACAGTCGTTACAGGTAGTCAGTGGCCACAAAAGTCTGACACCAGTCTTACCAAGTGGTATCGTATTTCCCAGTATTAACTGGGTTATGGAGGTCAGATAGGCAGTCGCTCCATGTAGAATACTGGTATTCCCTAACATAGTTAGAAAAAAGGCTAGGCGTATGATAACGTGATAGCCTAGTAATGTAACGTAAGTAATAGGCTACTAGTTTATTCAAAACTCACCTCTATAATGCAACGGAATAACCTTCCTATACAAATGCATTCTTCTCGCAGACTTCTCGTATCTCGTGACGGCTATCACACGGCCGGGTGGTGATGCACAAGACAGGATTCTAGCTGAGGCACCTGATGACGTCAATACTACCATAGCAGTAGCTCCACTTTGTATGGCTGCGAGAGAAGCGGCTAGAGCAGCTGCATAGGGTTGTAGAACTGGGAGCTTCAACTAAAATTATATTCCATTAGTTTAGCTTTGAGACAAGATCTAAAACTCGATTGATTAAATATTAAGTTTATTCAAGAACGAATAATTACCGGTGAACTCATTTTGAAATAATCTTTAACATTATTATAATCTTTTTCTATAATTTCTGTAGCTCTAACGACAGCCTGAATGCATTCTATGGGAGGTTTTCCATGTCGATCGTCCTTTAATAAAATGCCATCTACTCGGTTTTTTATCAAATCATGGACTTGTACTAATAACTGACGATCGCTAGCAACTTCTTCATAGTAATTATCTATTAATGTTGGGTTCATTAAAAATATAGGCTTGCGTTCCTGAAAAAATTGTAAACCTTTAAGGCACAGACGCCAGTACGCCAAACTACTACAATCTGACAAATGTCTTTAATAGATTTTCAACTTTATCGCTGAAGCTTTAGATAAAAGTTTGATTGGAATAATTTGGTTCAGTTCAGTTCAGTTTTGGCTAGCTTGATGTGCTGGCGTAAGTAATACAATAACAGTACAATTTTTTTTTAGAAAAATTGCCTTCCTGGACTTATCCCAATTTATTTGAGGTTGGAATTATACACTACGTAAAATACTGAACTGGTATAGTTCTATCTAAATTGTCCCACTCAAATACAAAAGTTAAAATAAACTAGGTACAAGAAGTAATTAAACTTGCTTCGTTAACAATATTTAGGAGGTAGTCTTGGGAGTTGCGAGCCTTTGTTTTTGTTAGGCCCAAATTAACATCCAGACTATAATATTGGTCTAGCCTTTACAACTTCCCGAAAACTTTCAACAACTTTTGAATTAACCTTGTAAATTCAGTATTGTGTAACGGGGACTTTGTATAGGGTGTTAAGAAAAATGACGCTGAAACTATAGGTATGACGACAGTGTCAAAAAATTGCAAATCAATTTACTCCGTCGATAATAATAGACTCATACTTTTTTTTTTTGTAAATCAATGAATATTACAAAGGTAAAACGCATCAAAACTCGGGAGTCGGGGCTCGTGACGTCAGAACGCATTCAAAATAATACCAAGGCATGACGTATTGAGAATTTTAAAAGCGTCGTATCTTTGTCAATTTTGGTTTATGTAACAAAATAATATATTGATAATCTCAAATTTGTTGATAATCTTAACTGACGGTATATTTTTTTTGTCGTATACCCTATGCCATGAATTCGGCAAATGATTAAAAACTCCCGAGAATAAAAATGCCTATCGGCCGTGTAGGCATTGTGTATGAATTAGGTTTTTTTTTTAACATCTTTATAATTCTTAAACGCGGCGTAGAATGATATCCCAAATTCGTGGTACATGCGATTAACGGTACAACCATTCAACTATTTAAACTAATATTATATATTTACACGCTGAAATTTTGGTGGTTGTTTTCCCGAAGCGAAATGAGATTGTATCGGTAATACAATCGATTAATATATAAACAAAAAATTCGAATAAATAAATCGCTGATTAACAGGGAGATAAACAAAGCTCTAAAGCGACTTGAACCAACAGTAATATCTACGCGGAACGCGGGCCGCGGGCGGGGGGTGTCTAGAACAGCCGTGCGGTCGTTGCACTTTGCGTATAAATCAGCTGATCACTACTCATGACTTAATAAAACACAAAACCCAATAAGTTATAATAATAATTTGAAAAATATATATATATATATATATGTTTAACTTTGCTTTTCGATAGTGCTACTGATGGGTAATCGTCCTGCCGCGGGAAAACAACCATTAAAATTTCACGCTGTATATATATTTTATAAAGTAAAAAATTGTTCGTAAGTTTTCATGTAGGGGGTAATCACCGAAACTAAGAAACCAATTCTAAAAATTCTTTAACTGGCAGAATTGTGGGTGCTAAATGCCAAAAGATTGCAAATTGCGCGCGAAGTGCTAGTAAAAAATAAACACTTCCCATCTACAGATCAGGATAAAAATTAAAATTATAATTGGCTTAGGATTCACCTCTCTGCATTCTTGCAAAAGCTCGTCAAAGTTGCAAAGAATATTGATCAACGTTGGATCCACAACGACGCCAGCTGAAATCTAATAAAACAAAATAATATAAAATCTCAAATAACAATACATTATTCGTCCCCTTTATAAAATTTAATATTTTGTTAACCATGATTATTTCATAAAGATCCTTGATTTCATACGTTGAAGGCCAGAATAATATTGGAAGGGCAGAAATTTTGTTATTTTCTTTCTTGAATTGTCGCAGTTGGTCCGTGGACATTATGTCTTTTAATATTATCATGTCAACCTGTTAAAAACTTAATTAGTTAGTTGTCTAATAACTCATCTCATCACTCTTTATAGTTTTTTTAAACAGCTAAGCGCGAGCTAGACGCACTCACAAAGTGTACCTTAGCATCAATAGGTAAACTAACAATATTTATAACGCACTTGCATAAGCCAAAATACACTCAACAGCAAAACTTTTGTTTTTCATAGCATTTTGATGAAAAATAAAAGTTACTGCAGCTGTTTCACGAAAATTGTCCCATATCTCAAAAGCAATAAATAACAAATATTATTCAAACTAATTTTTGTATCAAGTTTCTGTTACATTCTACAAACCTACACTGAAGTAGACTGTTCCTTCTCTTACTTTAGAAAATAGAGGGGGGCACAACATTTTTACGACTAGGCCTATGAGAGAAGCGATTAACTCATGAAAAGTAATTATGAACAATGTTATCAGCGCTACAAGTATATTATGTATACATTCTATTTTTTATTAGTTTTATTACATTTCACTTACTCTATCATCAATATCAATTGGGTTATTAACAGACATAGTGACACACATGCCAACAGGCGCACGGTAAGTAGCTGGTATCATTTCAGGCATTTTATCGAAAAATTCCATCGCCTTTTTGATTATGTGAAAAAACGCAACATCATGCTGTGTCATGTCTATATTGAATATGTTGACTCCGACGTTAGATAGGGCGTGAATGTCATAGCCATCATAATTCTCATCGTCTGGAAAGATAGGCTATCCATAAACAAGAGAAGTAGTTAAGTTAAATTCATACCTAGCCAGTCGTACAAGATACAGATTTCAATGGTCAATCAAATCCACTTAAATGCATTGGAGTCGATCTTAAACATTGGAATTTGAATCTTTTTACTACAAGCTACGTATGAATTTACGTTGGATAAAGATAAAATGCCTTGCCGCGCCGACTCCGGTGTGCACTGGCCCTAACTGCACATTGCTACTAGTCCAGACACTATTTTAATGACAGTATGTGCTAATTTCAGTAATCGGCTGACTCTCTCATTAAACTACAGAATTATAATGAGTTCTAAGTTTTTAATTACTTACGACAGTCGTACATTATGTTAACAGTTTGGTAAACTGTATCTTTTTCATTTTGCAATCCAAAACGTACCTGGAAATTAAACCGTACAATTTATTCTGTGGTCGTTAGTGAGCCCGTGAGCTACTTCCCAATTTACACACACGAACTTAATGACCTTCTGGCTAAAATACTAAAATCTGTAGCAAACTCTTGGAAAACAGATTATCATTATGCTTTTAGGGGAGTTAAATATAAACTGTGAAAGATTTTGCAAGAAAACACACTTAGCAAACTAACTGACGTTGAAACGAATTCCATGTTTTGTAGAAAACACACAGACATGTATCACTAAATAGGTACTTTATATGTATTATATTGTCCCACTGCAGGGCAACGGCTCGCTTCCCTTCTTCCACTTCTTGCGATCTAGTGCGATTGCAGGCAATCCTTTTGAAGAAGAGTCCAGATCATCCCGACATCTCCTTTGGTAAATGAGTATTTTATTATGCTTTAAAAAGAGAAATAATTATTATTACTAACACCCTCCCTGCCTCGAGAAGGAATGTAATGCATCCACCAAACCATTTTGGAAATACTAGTCGATTTTATATTTCGTCTTATTTGACTTTGACTTTGTTTAGTCTCCCACACCATGACCGTATAGATTTCATTTCAATCCAGTTTATTTAAACGTTTCTTTTGAATGAGGTTGTGTTAGAATCATGCATTGACTATCCGCAAAACTGAGGTATTCCTCAGAGCGCTCCTATTTTTAACACCAGCCAACTGAGCGCAACTAAATGATTCCTCGCAGCGCAACCATAAGTTGCGCTCAAAAATGAATCAATAATAAATATTATGTGTATATTCCTCAGAGCCCAGTTGCTGAAAGGAATCGGGAATATTTAATGAAATGTTTCACATTTTTATCTGTATACTTCTCACTCCCTCTCCAACAATTCCAAATAGTTTATGTTAATTTAAATACAGAAACATGTTTTCACAAGAATTCCCGATAAAATTGCGGGTACAATCCCATCCAAAATGTGACCACCGCATTAAATTTTCAGCGTTTAACCATAAGCGTCACCCAAAATAAAATTACCGCATGTACCAATGCGCCCTCATGACCAATTATGGCGTACCGATCCTCGGTAAATTTCAAAGAAACGATATTTTATGAGTTAAAATGTGGCTACATCCATCGTGTACGGAAGAGCACTTGAATTTATGCGCGTAATTAAGTGGAGTTTGCGATGGGGCCCGAGCTCGGCACTTTCCAGCAGTAAATGGAATTTACGTACGCCTCCTTTCGAACGTATCTTGAGTTTTTGGTTTAAAAATGAAAACGGAGCGTGTTGTTTACTAACATAAAGGTGGATTTCAAGTGGTGAGCTTTCTGCGCCTTTGATGTAGCTGTCTGCCTGGCTTGATGTCCACTGCTGAAGCTAAGGCTTCCTTTTCTATCGGCACATTTGCTTGATACATTTCTTCTATTCTCGTTTCCTATGCTATAACTTGATGAGAATATCTACAAATTGGTAGCTGGACCGACTGTGCACCAGACGTACCTTAAGCATTGCCACTATTAGAGGATAATATTGAGGATGTAAAGATTTTCGTAATCGTCTGCCTTTTTCCAAGTGTGTTGGAGTCGGCTTCCAGCCTAACTCGATGCAGACTGCCGACTGGCTATCTGTCTTCAACAACCCAGTTACAACTAGACAACACGATACCTCATGATAAGACTGGTTGTCAAACTTTCCGAACACTAACTACCTGTATTGATAGTCAAAATTTTACAAATGACAGCCAGGGCCAATGGTTTAACGTGTTTTCCGAGGCACGGATGTAACTCGGTGTGTGGTCACCTATCCATAGACTAACTAGCTCTTTATATTATAAAGATCTCCATGCAGGTGGATTATTGAATGATGAAAATACATTTAGAATACCTAATCTACACTTCTAAACTAAGGAAAAAAATATTTTTGTGTGTGTTTGTAATGAATAAACCCAAAAATTAGTATGCCGATTTCAAAAATTCTTACACTATTGGTGAATGTAGCCTACATTCACCCAGGAGTAACATAGACTAGAGGATGGAGGATATCTTCAAGGTTCTGGACTGGACGGGGCTAGGCATCAACGTCAATGGCGAGTACATAACTCACTTTCAGTTTGCCGACGATATAGTGGTCATGGCTGAGACCATGGAGGACCTTAGTACAATGCTCGATGACCTCAGTAGAGCTTCCGAAACAGTGGGTCTAAAAATTAACATAGACAAGACGAAGGTCATTTGGAACGCCCATGCCACACCCATTCCTATCAAGATCGGAGACTACACTCGAAATTGTAGACGATTATGTATACCTAGGACAAACGGTCCAGTTATGTAGGTCTAACTTAGATTAAGAGGTCAATCGTCGAATCCGACTCGGCTGGGCAGCGTTCGGGAAGCTGCACGGTATGTTCTCTTCCAACTTACCGCAGTGTCTCAAGACGAAAGTCTATGACCAGTGTGTGTTGCCAGTGATTACATACGGGACCGAAGACGGTGCGTTGGAAGACCTCCCACTAGGTGGATCGATGACCTGGTGAAGGTTGCTGGAATCCGTTGGATGCGAGTCGCACGGGAACGGTCAATGTGGTAACATTGGTGCGTCTTGCAGCTGAAGTAATGAATGATGAACATAGGCTATATTTGATCCCCGTCCTCCCACGGGAACGGTAACTACCCGGGTGAACGCGCGCGACGTCCGCTAGTGATTCTATATATTAATATCAGTATGCAATGCAATTTGTTTAATTGACTCTCATGGATTGGCCGATTGTTTCTATTCGCATGTACGTACTTATGAAAAATATAAATTGCAGTTATTGGCACTAAAATATTACACACAAAATGTTCGGCGTTTGTTGGAAACTCCATCGGCTCGACAGCGCTTAAATAAAACAGAGTTTGTGTTGAATATAAATTCCATTTCTATTCCATCCATTTTTACAATGCGAATATTTTTTTAGTTCTCGACATTTAACTGTCCACTTTTATTATTTTTACTCCCGTTTAATTGATGGACAGATTCATTGAAAAATATTGTTGGAAGATTATATCACTTTTATTATCATTATGTAACTGAAAGTAGCCTGCGCTGAACTTCACATGCTAACCCTAATCACTTTACAAGCAGAAACTATAAATAAATAATAAAAAATACAGTCACAAAGAAACATACATTAGTAAAAACCTGATTAACCAGACGCTAACTACACTTCAAAAGTTTGTATACAGATATTGAGCCCTGCCTCTCAAACTAGGATAACCGGTTCAGCTGTGAGGTTACTTAAAATTGGGATTAGACCACTGAGGACTCTGCCAACTTATTGTTCGTGTGCAACTAAGATTGTCTGTTTAGATAAACGCTATAGCTTATCACTTGGTTCTCAAAGAGGTTTTTACTCTGTTACCGTGAGAAAGGGTGGACCAAGGATGCTGAATGCGCTATATTGCATCAACGTCACATTGAACTTCAACTTTAAAATACACATGAGGTTAAAGTGACATTCACCCATCATACCAAGCCTTTTCCCCACTGTGTTGGCGGAGTCGTCGGTTTCCTATCTAAACGGACGCAGTAGAATAGCAGTATTTTACACGAAACGACTGCTTATCTGACCTCCACAACCCAGTTAGTACTGGGTTGTAGGGTATCAAGGGGTACAAAGTGACATTCTATATAGATAAATACAATTAGTTTCAAAGTTCCTGCTATTTAAATAGACCTTACTAAGATCAATGTCGGCACTTCGGCAGTCGTAATCTTTGAATGTATAATGATATGGCTCTCGAAGGTCAAACCAATCTTGAGTGTTATTTACTTCAACACCAGTCGTCGTATTAGCCATGACCGATGATCTTCAAAATGAATAATTACAAACATAACTGGTTCAATTTGTTAAAACGTTCATCAAAATGAACCACCATACGTTTTACCGTCACTTTGACGCAGCAATCTAACCATAGGTTCTATGCCCGCATGTAAATAGGCTTGTGAAAAACTTTTGGTCAAAGGATCCTTTACGAAAAGCGGGAAAAGCTATTTGTGGACATTACCCTTATACGCCAAACTTCAAGTGAGCATCCGAAATTATATTCCATTTAATTTAAGTTCTGTTACACTGAATTAACCCAACAATTCAAACCAATTAATTTTAATTGAACAGTTCTGTAGCTTGTTAGTTTCAATTATTTCATTATCTTCATTTACTTAAGTAGTACTAGTCTAAACAGAGATGCTGTCTGATAAGATTACGTCAGACTATCTAAATAGAACGTCTAGAGGAACTTCACTTGGCTCTATAAACTTTAAGAAGCAAAAATAAGTGATAATATGAATACAAAACATGGAGCAAAATAACATAGACGATATTTTGAGAGAACACCAGATGTCCGTACCCAATTTGATGAATTGGTCTGACATTGATCCAATCCAAGATTGATTCCTAACCAATATCTTATCAATCTCACATTACTTTATATAACCCTAAGAAAATCTCAAAAACCTAATAAAAACTTATTAACAGTCTCTAACAAACAAACTGCAAACAATTTCTCAACAAAATAAAGGATCAAAGACATGACTTACACGCGTCCATTGTGTCTCCGTCATGACGTTTCATATTACATAGGAACAGTACGGCAAACTGTTATAATGAAGTGAAATATTCATCAGCAACCGTCTGGAGACCTGGCTACCACCCCGAAAACGTACCTTCAAACTGCCTTATTATGATTTTTACACGCTATGTCGCTATTCAACCATTTTGGAATAAAATATGAGATTTTCACAGTGTTCTGGTTTGAAGTAACTATTCAAATGTCATAATCTTCCTGCTCTTGTCCCATCGTACCTTTACCGGCGTAACACGTTTTTTTCTACCATTCTCCCCTATCAGACATCACTGCATCATTTACTCCTTTCTCAAAAGTATTTTTTCAAGTCTATGGAAACTATACAGGTTATAAACCACCTCATCACGAAGCCGTCAAGCATTCTGTACATCAAACTAAGTAACTTTTCGCAACGACTTTTTTTTTGGAGTGAAAAATCGTTTTTTGTGGTTGAACTCAATGTAACGCACTTAAAACATTGTGCTGATGGATGGATTGAATAGTACAGAGGTCTTAAAGGAGATTAAAGTAAAAATCTTCCACCAAAAACTTGTATTAAAAAAAACTAGTCAAAAATTTGGAACTTGACCCCCTATATCTCCGTAACTAGAAGGTTCCCAGGTATGGTGTAGAACAAAAAAATGATCGCAATGACGGGGAAAACAAGTGCCTTTCGGCTTCGTTAAGAGATGTTTTACACCCTATATACTTAAATGAAAAAAATCTCAGAGAGCCTTCAAAGGCAAATGCTACTGAAAGATCCATAACAAATGAGGACATCACTCATAAGAAAATTAAAACAAAAAGAAAAACGAAGCTGGTGAATAGGATGATATGAGATATTTCAAAAGACTTACGATTTCTCTCTCTAACGGTGTCAATTAATTGATGGGCTATAATTATATCTCGCTTTAAAGCTGCATAAGGCTGACGAGATAGACTCTTTGCCATAATCAGTACGGTTGGCAGAAGGAGTAATTAGTGATCAGAGTACCCACGGTGTTATTAGCTGACATCACTCTGCTGCAATTTCGATCGTGCGTTCGTTAGCAAGCATTTGACTAATTCATTTACCTATATAACATACATCATGTAGGTTGTTTTTTGTTTTCTCCTTTCATAGAGTGGAGGTCTGTGTCCCAGCAGTGGGAACGTTAATAGGCTGATGATGATGATGATGATGATGATGATGATGATGATGATGATATAGGTTTCTCGCTATACAGTGCAAGAGAATTTCAGCGAGGAAAAGGAAGCTACAATTAGATATTTCTCACACTCATGTTCACTGCATGTACTATGCATGTATGTATATGTAAAAATCAAAGCCTAAATTCATTTTGAATGCTAATTCTATCTGACTGTACACCTGACTCATACTGGGTTACATTTCTTCTCCTCTGGTATTGCAGAAACGAAAATGAAACGATCAGTCAGCAGTTTTGCAAGTATTAAAATCATCAACGCATTTCCCTCGAGTGCCACAACCAAACTTCTCTTTTTACATTTCATTAAAAAACTAGCAATTATAGTAATGCACCTGTTTTCGTGAAATAAAACTAAGTTAAACAGAATAAGCCGACGACGGTCCCGCGTCGTTGAATTTTTGAGGGCCCCGTGTGAGACCGGCGCATATTTCGGATGAAAATCTGCTGCGGTGTCGCGTTGTATGAAAAAAGAAAACTCGTTTGCATACAGTTCGACATACGAGTGAAGCGACGTGTTTATGATGAGACGTCAGAAATTATGATTGCATTTAAAATGAGAGATGAGAATACGAGAATGTTTTGTTATTATCTTAGAATTTGTATGATGAGTAGCAATGTACTCGTAGGTATGTAGATTTGTGAAAGGCTATTAACCTGAAGACGTTGAATGATTCTATCATTGTTAGGGTTGCTTTAAGTTAAAAAAAAAAACGTTTTACTGCACTGTGCATATCTACATACATTAGGCTTTAAATGTGTTATGGTGTCTAGCATTGACGCATGAAGACTTCTTCGTGTTATGTGTCACTCTACTTTTTAATGAGATGCTAGGCAACCATTATTATTGACTGTCAGTAAGACTTTGAAATAAAAGGTGTAACTGAAAAGTAGTAAAAAAAACGTTTAAAAATGCTATTTAGTACGCGAGGGAATTAAAACTGATTCTCTTGCTAGATTAGGCCGCTCTATAGGAAGTGTATAATCCAAAGTGTTGGTGTTCTCGCTCATTAGCTTCTGCAACAGAAGCTTCGTGTGCTTCTGTACAGGTATTCTTTTGTTTTACCCGTCACTTATATCAAAATGCAATTATTGAATTGCGTAAATGTGCAACCGGCTCAGTCTAAGCATACAACCCTTTTACGACCTAGGTTGCTAATCACGTACGGTCGGTCGTGACGTCAGCGAGAACGAAATACGGCTGTCGGTCGCCGCTGACGTCAGTGTCAAAGTAGGTGCTTTATAGAACACAATGCGGACGACCGACCGTCAGCGCGACAAGACCTTAAAAACAGGATATTTTTTTTCCTCCTACAAATCGTGCAATCTTTAGTGGCAAAGAACATACTACTCGAACAAAATAGTACACCAGCGGTGACCCCATTTTTCTCAGTCGACTTGCAAGATTTAAACATACATGAAAGTTTATATGGATGATTGGAAAAGCAGTGAAAGCAAAAGTCGAGAACTTGGTATAGATTGCATTTCAAGTATTCATTGCTGTGTCGGAGACTGTAAAACTGCAGCTCGGAACAAATTCGTGGCGTTGAATTTAAAGTGACAAAGATATATTTCCTTCTCTGTCTTATAAAGAAACAAAGCTTTGAACAAACATTTTAAGGAAAATTTTGCTTACTAAAATTAAGTTTCTCAACGTGTTGCCTGCAGTGAGAGTTATTAAAAGTGAACGTGCTTCATACTATTTTCACTAATAAAGTTAACTAAATATATAAAACTACGACAGTCGTAGTCCTGATATAGGTACTGAGAGCCTTGATACAGTCACTAGGTATGTAATTAGCAAAAAACATAATTAAACATACTCTTATTTTTGCAGTTAAATCTAAATTAACTCCCAAAATAATCCGTCTATATTCATTCATATCCCATTTATTATATTCATCCTACCGTAAAAACGAACCACAAAGTTAGAATGCTCGTAACTTTTACCTTATGTCAAGTTATAACAAACTTTTAATCTCTTATGTTATCCCGTCAACGGCAGCAGACACGGTATAGATATTTTTAAAAAGGTTAACTGCATAATCCGAGCGAGAATGTAACGCACAAAAAAATTACAGTGTGGCGACATCTATCATTTCACATGTGAACTATGCATCATCTGACGTCACGCGTAGCAGTGTCATCTGCGAGATTCGTAACAACATGCCCAACAATTGCCGTTCGAATCCTCAGACATCACACACTCGCCTGGTCAGCGAAGACTCCCTTTCAATGGACAATGAAGAACTATTCACCTTGTTCCTCTTAGTTCTTTAACTGAACCTATCTCAACACTTTAGCATGCAGTACCAAAAGCTAGTTTTAATCAATCAAAAGGCTATAAGCTAGTTTAAAATAATACAAATGAATAAAAATAAACGGGAATCTTTTATTAATAATTAGGGAATGTCTTGGTAGAGGCACGTGATGTGGAGGGACGCATCACATGTGACAAAAGAATGATTAATATAAATCTTGATTGATGGAGAGGAAAAGGAAGACCAAGGAAACGATGGATGGATTTTGTGAGGATTGAAATAAAAGAAGATGATAGCGACAGAGACGGAAAAAAACGTGTTGCAACACGGGACAGCGGTAAAAAGATGATAAATAAATAATTAATAAATGATCTAGATTCTATATTTCCGGCCAGTGGCACTCGACTGGTAATCGATTAGGATTGCTTTAATAAGTACTTGTGTGCGCGTGACTTGATTCACTTGTTGTTTTGAGCTGACCTTCTGTGTTTTTCTGATCTGTGGCACAGGCGTCTACTATGCTAGTAATTGTATCACGTATAAGCACTTTACATTTTTTGATTACACACCCTGTTTGTACGTATGCGCGTCGAAACGCGGTTTGTTGACGAGATAATGAAATTAATGTACTTGTGTTCGGTACATTTATATGAATTATTACATTTTGAGGCTCTGTGAAGTTATAAATATTGCAGAGTAAATATTCATTTTGTTTTCCAGTTTTCTGAAATCTACACAAATTAATGTTTTTATTTTGTAATTTCGGCAGTTCCCCAAAAAGGAATAAATTGTGACTCATTTAAAAAAAAACGGGGATTATGTTATTTGATGTCTGTGGGCATTTCCATTTTATTTTCAACTTGGCAAGTTGTAACCAACTTGAAGTACTTTATTTCATTCACTGCAAAAATGCATTAATTAGAACACTAGTCTTGGAAAATGCCTTCTACCTTGCTTAAAACATTAAATAAACATGCCTGTTCAGACCGGAGCCTTGTCTATTGAGTAGTCTTTAACAAAACACACCAGTGACACATCAAAAACAGGGAAACAGGATTCTTATCCAAACTTAACAGAGGTAAGAGCCCCTACAAGATTACTTATTAAGTAGATTACCGGGCACGGCGAGTCGGCCCCAACTGCGGAACCCATTCAGGGTTCGTAGACGGGCGATGAATTTTTGAGAGGCCTTCACAACGTGTGTGAGACTAGCGACTGAAAGCTTTTTTTCAGAAAAGGAATCGGCGTCGCAGATAATGAGAGAGACAGACTACTCAGAAGAGTACGGTAATGGAATGTTTCTGGCGTTACACGATTATGTTTGCGGTACCGGCTGAGCTTTGTTTTAAATTTCGTTTGTGGCGCAGTGTAGGAATGACATGTAGACCACAAACAGAATTTAAACAAAGAACAGGAGGTTGTTTTTTTTTCGTTTTTGAGGTAAAAAGACCTCTGTTCTATTATAAACCAGCATAGCTTGAAGCTACTGAAATAACTCCACCAGTGTTGGATACAAAAGAAATAAAAGTCTTTCTGTTTATCACCCCCGCAGCATAAATTCAAGGAATGGACTAGATATTAATTTCAGAACTACAAGCCGGTAATGTATAAGAGGATTTTTAAAAGGAGATTTTCATTATTTATTTCCGACGCGTGCAAAGCCGCTAACATTTATTTATTCATGCCCCTTGCTTCTTATCTCTAACGTTTATTTTATTTTAGGTAACATTGTGAGATTTCAGTATTCATTCTCAACTGTACAGAAACATGTTTTAATATTTTAAACGGGTCGTGTCACGAAAGCTTAATAAATAATTGAAACATTCAAGTACTTGGTTCCTTAAAATCTACGAAGTATTTATTTTTTACAAGAGATAGAATTTTAGACACATTTTAGTAAACTTTCATCATCATCGTCAGCCTAGTAATGTTCCCACTGCTGGAACACAGGAATGGGCTATAATCCACCACACAGACCCAGTGTAGATCGGTAGATGTCACATGTCTTCGAAGTAAACTTTAAATATTTGAATAAACCTTTTGATGTAAAAAAAACAATAAACTGGGCATTTCGTTTATGATACTAAAAACGCCATTTAATAATTATATTGAATAAATTCAAATATAAATAAATAAATAAATAAATCATTTATTTCAGGTAACAAAGACCCATATACATACTAATGACATATTTTGTTAGTATAGTAACTTAAAAACTATGTTAGTACACGATGTACTTTACTTGCACGATCTTTTGTGCGTTCTTGTGGTATCTGTTCGCGGAAACGCCGGAACACCACATCCTGCGGCCAAAAACTTTCTTCCAACACCAAATGGAGCATACACGTTGGGATACGCACCACAAACGCCTTGAAATTGACGTTGCGGCGCGACTCCGGTAGTTGTACTCTTGGCGTGTACTTCAACCTTTGGCGCACGTACTCTTCGATGTCCTCAGCCTCCGTGGTGTAGTGTAGGCGAGAGATGTACAGTCACGTCTTATAATATGTAAACACTTAAGATTTTTTTTAATTGTGTTTCTTCTAATGTACTGATTAAAATGTAATGTTGTTACGTACATAGTAACCACTGGATTCTGGAACTCATATTTTTATGAAAAAGATCTAATATCCTAATTACAATCGTAATTTCTCGCGAAAATAGCTATAATATTAAGGAAAGTGTTTACATATTATTAGACGTGACTGTACACCGGGGTGTTCAGCTTCGCTGCGCGCAGTTTTACGTTGGACTCTGCAGGAGCCTTGCCGGAGCAGTTCTTACAGCTTCGCTGACGGCGTTTCCTCCGCTCTACCGTCACGAAACCGTCATCATCAGCCAGGTCCGTTGCTTTTGCAGGCATGGGTTTTGCGGGAAGAGCAGCAGGGATGCTCGAAATGACCACTGGTCCAGGTGGTCGCGTCGGTCGGGCAGCGCTGCGGGGAGGAGCTGCGGGGACGGGGGCGGGGCTGCGAGGCACACTTACTGCGCGCAACGCAGACTCAGCGATCGGCGGCGGCGACAAAACTCGAAACTCGTAGCTGACGCATTGAGGCAACTGGTTTCCCGACATGTGTTAACGTTGCTAACACGTGCCGGTGACCCAGTTAATGCCACAGAGTTGCGCACCTCAACTAATTGTTCACGCAAGTCTGCAACGGTGCTCTGGGATGCAGCCAGATTTCTCTGCACATCAGCCAAACTAGACTTAAGGAAGACGATGTCCTTCAGCAGGCTCGTAACATCGACGTGGTCGAAAGTGACTGAAGGTAATTTGGTTAAATCCTTCGCCACAAACGTCGGCACGTCGTCAGGGTCGGTCGCTTTCAGCAGCGTGATGATATCTTGCAGGCTTCACAAGGTTTGCCACAAGTGTGTCACTCATGGCTTCAAAATTTCAAGCGACGGCTTGCGCCGCGCTATACTATAATAATTATATTATTACACGAATCACCAACGTCTGCCTAAGAGCGCGGAACACACATGACTGATAAAAATATAAAGCGACTTTCCATAATTGTTATAATTATTGGAAGCCATAGAAAAACAAAAATATCAAACAACAAATAAGTATCCCTGCGATTCATTGAATCAAAACTGGTCTAAGTTTAGCGGTAATCGAATTCGTATTAATTTGTCATTTTCACCCCAGCTTGAATAGTAAACAGAATAATATTAATACCTTAACATCAAAAGTGCCAGACAAACAGAAGGCAACGCTTCCTTGATTATAATCCATGTTTGTGTTTATCTGTAAAACCACGGGAAATTAATTACACGGGTCGGGTGAAATTAACTAGAACATGAATAATAATCAGTGTGCGACCTTGTGATTATAATTATGGTAAAATTATGATCAGTAGAACAATGTACTAAAGAATAATTGAACATTTCCCGTGTTTTTTTCTTCCATTTGGTTTTTTTTTTTGGTTTGAATGTTATATAAATAGTTTTAACATTTTATGTGACGTTTGGAGGCCTATATGGAATTATGGACGCATTTATAGTGGACTAGCTGCTACCAGCGGCTTTGCCCGCGTGAAATTTGATTATTGTCCCATGAGATCTTACTACCGGGATAAAAATCCTATGTTTTAATCCAGGTTATAAACTATCTGTGTGCAAAATTTCATCCAAATCCGTTCAGTAGTTTTCGCGTGAAAGCGTAACAAACAAACTTACACCCACTTAGGTCCCGTTCCCGTGGGAGTACGGGGATAAAATATAGCCTATGTTACTCGCTGATAATGTAGCTATCCATTGCTGAAAGAATTTTTCGAATCGGTCCAGTAGTTTTTAAGCCTATTCATTACAACCAAACAAACAAAGTTTTCCTCTTTATAATATTAGTGTAGGTAGATATAGGATATAGGATGTCTGTTGGTCAAAATTGTGATACTTTTCTTTTCGCTCTATAAAATTAAGTTAACATTTGGTGTTGCCTTAATTTTACAAAACTTAATCATATCTTATTAAAACAGTAAAACTTCTTAAATCTAAGAATACGAAGGAATTTTTAAACAATCGCCGGCTAAACAGGGTTCAATTAGGATGAAATTTTTTGTATGGATGTTCTTCATTTTTTCAAAGAAAAATTTCATGAGGTACATGGATTCTTATAAAATCTTTAGTACTTTTTTTTCAGAGACAACCCACAACCGTGCGGTGTGGCGCAGAAATACTAGGAGGGCTGACCCCAAATAAATTGGGATAATGGCCAGGAGGAAGAAGAAGAAGACTTTTTTTTCAGTTAAACTTCTACATTTTAACTCTTTTTTGGTTTTTCGCCTTCGTCCCTGTCCGACGCCTTTGCAGTTTGCTTAACAAATAATTTCAATGTATTTACTTAGGAACATAAAAATCGTTTTCAAAACGCCAATGTAAACAAAATTTTTTCAGAGGAAAAAATAATTTAGATATTATTGCTTTGAACAAAAATGTTTCTGTTTATTACCTGTTTACATTAACGTAATAATTTGATCGGGGATTTATTTTTTTTAATTTTCAGTCATTTTCCTGGCTGTTAAATATGACTTTCAATTCAAACTTGTAACTTCAGCCATGAATTAGTACTACTAGACTTGGATTTTATTTACCAATAATTTTTAATTAGTAAGAAAAAAAGGACCTAACTCCGTAAGTCCGTACCCTTTACTTTATCACAGAGTATATAATCACTGCGTTTAATATTTTATGTATGTAGTCAAAAGCCAAAAAAACGAAATCCCAATATTGTATATGGTCATACAATCATGACCATAGACAATATTGGGATTTCGTTTTTTTGACTTTTGACTAATTTACTTCGCCCATGGAGTTTAGCAATGTAAACTCCATGGGCGAAGTATATTATTGTACCATGGTAAACTCATAGCTGAGTGACGCTACGATGATCGAATGAATGACTGAATAACAGATGATGGTCGCAAAAACAATTAATGGAGAATAATAAGAATTTAAGAATGGCCTGGCACTGTGCAGGCCATTTCCATAAATTGAGTGGCATTTTGGGATATAAACAACCGCTAATTAGCTTTGCGGTTAACCAATATCATTTATTGAGACTTCACATATATAATAAATAATTAACAAGACCATCTTTAACAAGCCTTTTAAGTATTTCAACAAATTGAAAATTTGTGCTGTGTAGTTTTGAAAAAAAATCTTTAATCATAATGATGATGCCTCAAAACTTGTTCAATGAAAACCAATAATTATATTAAACATACATGCACACACACACTCGCACATATACATAACATTTTATTACTCCTGGTAACTATTTGATTGGTATGTCACCGTATAATTGTCAAACACGTTAATATTACAATATAACGTGTTTCTCTCTAGCGATATTGTAATATCTCGAATTATTGTCAACTGAAGATACGGAAGTATCTCTGCCCCCATAATCGGGACTTGGGGACGGGGGGGCCCGTTAGGTTAGTTAGGTTCCTTTAAACCCTGCACTCGGAAATAGCGTAGCTTTTTAGGGGAATATAAAGTGTTTTAAGGTTAAGTTATAATAATCGGTATTTCTCAGGAATGGTACAATATCTTTTCATGAGAGTTGTACCACTGGGCAAAGGGGACCCTTCCTTCCCTCCACACCGCGTGAGTTGACTACCATCGCATGCATTTCACGAAAAATAATGTGTTTTGTTGTAAGCAGTATGTTCATTTGACAATATTTCGAGTTTTTACAATATCGCTAGAGATATTACAATATAACGTATTTGACAATTTTACGGTGACAGGTACATTAATAAATAATATTGTAAAATAGCAATAAAAGTCGAATACCAAACAATAATAAAGGTCGACAACTTCAACTGACACCCACATCCTTTCAATATAATCCCTTAAATACACGCCAATGAGTAAATACTTTCCTACATCAATAGAGCCGACAGTGGTTGACATCTATTGACCCGTACCCCATTTATCACACCGCCATCTGTGGGGACAATCGGGGCAAAAACAAAGGGGCAATGCCAATCACGTCGCGCTTGCTAAATAATCATTAGAGACCGCTTGGACTCAAAAATAAGTAGGTATCTGTTGTGGACATTTGTAATGATGTCGATGGAAAAATATTGCGAACATTTTGTTTGGCTAACTGTTAAAACAGACAATATTTGTTTGCGAAAAGCAGAAAATACCGGAAAAATGGGTGGAGTGATTTGATGACTCTTTTAATTTTATTCTTCTAGTATCCTCCCTTCTCGGGAAGAGTATTTTTGCTTTTCGATATCTGAGTGCAGTGCCGTTTTTATCCTCTAGACTTCTAGAGGAATAAAGTAAATTGAATTTAGATCGTCATGTGCACTAAGTATGTGAATTCAAAACATCATTATACCTATTTACTTCTACCTCCATGGTGCCAAATTTATCATTTAACCTTTTTAACCGACTTCTAAAAAAGGAGGAGGTTCTCAATTCGGATATTTCGATTTTTTTTTTAATGTTTGTTCGCGCAAATTGCCGTCCCTTGCCAAACGATTTCAAAAAAAATTTTTGTTGGATAGGGTAGGGTATACTTTCCAAATGGTCCCATAGTCACCAAGTCGGGATCTGATGATGGAATCTTGGCAAAATCGAGGGAACTATTCAAATTTTATAGGAAAACGTACAGCGTTTTTAGTATTTTCTACAACAAGTAAAGCATTTGCGTTTGAAAAGAACCATTTTACCATCAGATCTGATGATGAAGCCAAGAGTCACGGAACTCCATAATTAGACAATGTATCCTAGTCGTGATTGGGCTTGTTGTAATTGTAACGATATGCACTTTCCATGTGTACCAAGCACATGTGAACCACTAAAAAGTGAGAAATAAAAACTTTTTTTGCAAAAAATAAAACTGACTTAAAAAAAAACAAAAAAGTGAAAAATAACTTTAGCTTTTAAAAAAAATCAAACAAAGATCACCGACTTCAGAAGCTAAAGTTATTTTTCACTTTTTTGTTTTTTTTTTTAAGTCGGTTTTATTTTTTGCAAAAAAGTTTTTAATTTGTTAAAGACTCAGACTCGGAACCTTCTTGGTGTACTTTTTTTATTTTGTAGTATAAACGTGATTATGACATAATTATGTGCGTTATTTTATTTTTTTCTTAATTATACTTTGGAATTATTTGTTATAATTGAAAGATTATTCTGTAATATTTCCCTATCATAATGTAGTAGTTAATACCGCGCACGCGAACTTTGCACTCTTGTATACCAAATAACTAATACTTTTTAAAATAGAACAAAATGAAAAAAGCCTATAAAATAGTTTTCACAAGCTTTTATAAACTTGCTATTTCTGTATATTTGTTTTGGTTTTTTGCAACTGAATTTTATAACAGTTATCCAAACCCGATTGAAATTTGCTTAGACGTTTAGTTTGGATGACAATACATGGTTAGCTAAGCGAAGTCAATCTAAGGTATATGTTCACCGAAAAGATAACCGTCTGATTATCTAAAACCAGCTGTCACTGTGACATGTTCCCATATAAATATGCATTTTAAACAGCTGTTTTAGATAATCAGACTGTCGTCTTTTTGGTGAACATGGACCTAAATCCAATATAGCGGACTCCCAAGATGGCAGACTAGTTATTACCTACCTGTTAACGAGTGCTTACAAAGTATGTATTTTTTTGGTACCCATCATAATTATACTCAATAGAATAATATGAGGCTGCAGTGCCAAAAATTTCACATTTTCCGTACCAACATGACACGTTCTTCAACAGATTACCTTCCAGCCTCAAGACTTGAAGTAGACACAACATGTCTGAACATTTGTATGCATGGTGGTGAACTCTTTGCTGGCTCGAGGATCCTCGGCGTTATTTTTTCTTTTACATTTTATGCTCTTAACGTTTTGACGCGCACTTTCAACTCTGCATGTATCGTCCTTAACAAGCACAGATTTCTTTACGAATGAGAAATTCTGCTGCGTTCAAGGAATATTTTGTTTTGCGTCTGTTTCTTTGAGATTTAAATAAGATGCTACTAGATGTTTGTGTGCAAAAGTTTCTTGTTTCTTTGGGAAAATTTGGTGTTTCTCTCTGCACTTAATATATCTACGCCATTTTCATAAAATCACACCTGTAATCCCTGAAGATACCTCTTCTTCAGCTTCAGAGGTGTACCTAATAGTACACGTCCTTTCGCTAGTTGTGTTTAAGTCCCACGTAGTATAGAACGAGCCTATTACCATCAAACCAGCGCGAATTAAGTCACCTACTGCTACTGTAACATTTCTAATGAAAAACCATCGTGAGGAAACTAGTACGCGTTCTCGGCGGCACATAAAGCCAAGTCAGAGGCCCGTGGGCGGCATAAAAACTCTGACACCAGGTTAGCCACTAGCTACATGATAAAGAAAGAAATGAAAAAACCCAATAAAAGTCTATCCAACCAAATGTCCAGCAGTCGCAACCAATAGATCAAGTCAACCATAATAATATAATGTCATGAAAATAAAACAAAATATGTAGGACACGTTAGATTGTAATCTCTCTAGCGAGATTGTAAACTCTCGAAATATTCTCAACTTAACATACGGAAGTATCTCTGCCCCCCTAATCGGGACTTGGGGCACCCCCACGTTGGGTTAGTTAGGTTCCTTTAAGCCCTGCACTCGTAAATAGGGGCTCCCTATATTTCGAGAGTTTACAATCACTCTAGTTATTTTACAATATAACGTGTTTGACAATTTTACGGTGACATAAACATGCAATTATGCAACTATTTAGAATATTAAGTAATAAACTGGTAAACGAATACCAATCGAATCGTTTGAATTATTTTCTGTTTATTTCATTTAAAACTAGCTGTACCCGGCATGCGTTGCAATGCATTTTTTCCTACCTACCTACTACTACCTACCTACCACCTATCTACCTACCTACCTACTTCTCACCGTTTAAACCTTCCCTGGACTTTCACAAATAATTCAAAACCAAAATGAGCCAAATCGGTCCAGCCGATCTAGAGTTTTGGCGAGACTAACGAACAGCAATTGATTTTTATTTACATAGATAGATAGATAGATATAAATACTTTAACACCTAGTTACTAAGAATGTCGAAGTATTTTTTAAGTTTTTATTCGCAAAAATATTTTTATAAATAACATCCATCCACAACTGAAAACAACCTCAGTCAAAATATTTCAAAATTCCTGATTAATTTGGCGGAGTGGTAAGTTAGTTTTTGTCACAAATTAAAATTAATATCAGTTAGGGATCGCCGTCAAAGTCTCAACATTAATCATGATTAAAGTTAGACATGTTATAGATTTAGCTGACTGCTTTAAGCCTTTGATTTAAATTCGTATAGATGTGATTAGAAATTGCCAGAGACTTTTTTTAATGACTAAATTTTGTTTTGACATCAATTACCGAGAGTGTTTCTCTCATTTTCCTCCCCCATTCTCAACTATATTGGGGTCGGCTTTCAGTCTAACCGGATGCAGCTGAATACCAGTATTTTACATAGAGCGACTGCCTATCTGACCTCCACAACCCAGTTAGTACTGGGTAATACGATACCCCTTGGTAATACTGGTTGTCCGACTTTCGGGCCACGTCCTGTAATGACTGTCAAAGACCTACAAATGACGAGACCAACGGCTTAACGCGCTTTTCGAGCCATGGAGGAAACTATATATGTAATGGGCGGTCACCCATCCATCCACCCACCGTCCGACCTAGGCAAGAGCCGCTTAACCTTAAGATCAACTCGGATAGCTGTAATTATTTAGCCACAAGCTCCTCACCGTCAGTGTTTCTGTCAGAAAAAAATAAATAAAGAAATATTGAAAGCGCATAATGTAAAGAACTAATGTGATTACTAACTGTGCTTGTACAGTTAAATAGATAAAAAACGTGTAAATCGTGTGAAACAAATAAAAAAGTCATAGTATGATTTGGTGATTGAAGGTTGATCTTATATGCCGTGGGATCTGGAGGAGCCGTGGGATCTGGAGGCGATAGTCCTCGCGCGCCTGCATGAGTGGCGCGCGGAGGTACTACGCCGGGGGGAAACTCCGCTGCCGCGGCAAATTGCCGCTCAGCGGACTGACCTCCGGCGCGATCTCATGGCGACATGGAGAGAGCGACTGTCGCAACCCCGTGCAGGGCACGCCACGATAGTGGCGGTAAGTCCCCTCTTTGAGGAGTGGCTAGAGAGGCGCCACGGCGTCCTCACCTTCCGCCTGACGCAGGTCCTCACCGGACACGGATGTTTCGGGAGGTACCTGCACCGAATCGGGCGGGAGGAATCGCCCGGGTGTCTCCACTGCGAGGATCGACCGGAGGACACGGTGGAGCACACGGTGGAAGTCTGCCCTGCGTGGGCGGAGCTCCGCCGTGTCCTCGTGGCGGCGATCGGCGGCGGCGACCTCTCGCGTCCGGCCCTGGTTCAATCCATGGTCCGGAGCGAGACGGAATGGGAAGCCGTCGCCTCCTTCTGCGAAGCAGTGATGCTAGCGAAGGAGGTGGCGGAACGAGAGAGGGAGAGATCCTCTCTTCCCGGCCGCCGCGGGAGACGCAACGGGCGTCGGGGGCCACGTGGTGGCTACCGGCCACCGTAGATGCGGGCCTGTGGACGGTTGGCTATGGGCTAGCTAGCCGTCCGGCCGTCTAACGACGACGACAGGCCGTGTCGACGGCGCGTTCGTGTTCCACGCGCGCCTCAAAGAGATGTCAGCAAAAAGAGAGGGGCCCGCAAGGGCCGAAGCCTGCCGGGGTTGCGGGCCTGTTCGAAAGAGATACCGCGACCTCGGAACGTAAAAAGCGAGGAAGGAACATGGATGGTTTTTAGTCAGTAAGAGTCTGACACTCCCTCCCGCTCCGCCCAGAGTGGGGGGGGTCATTTGATGATTTCCAATCCTTAAAAAAAAAAAAAAAAAAAGGTTGATCTTATATTATCAATAAGTGAACCAACCGTCAGCTGCTCAAGTAGTGGTCGATTCAGGATTGGGAGATTACGAAAGTGGTGAAAATAAATAAAAAACTAAGTCACAGTACGCCGGATGAAACTTTTTTCATAAATAGTTTCCTCAAACTGAGCTTAAAAAAATCACCAGCTGCATGGTGGTGAGGGGATTATGCGTCAGAGGCTCGCATTGACTTGTAAAACGAACACGCCTGATGGATAACTTACAGCAGTCTATCACATACTCTAACTTGGTGATAGATTGCTATTAGTTTTTCATCTGGCGTGAATAATTTACAAGTTAATCCCCCTCCACCATGCAGCTGATGATTTTCGTTAAACTCAATATGATGTAAACTATTTAAGAAATAGGTTTTAACCGGCGTACTACGGCTTTTTTTTTCACCACTTCCGTAACCTCCCAATCCTAAACCCACCACGGGTGCGTCAGCTGAAGCTGGGTTCACTTATCAGTTAATCAAGATCTATTGAACAAGACGGCAACCAATTGGCGTAAATACTACCTAAAATGCAACGGTACGTCCCGGACTATGTTTGAGCTGGTTCGCACAACAAGCGCACTTAACACACAGAACGCTAAAAGATTTAATAAATCTACATTTCTCTGAAGTCTGAATTATTAGAAGTTGATAGAGGATAATCTTTAACATGTATAGCGCTAGTTGAAGTAAGTAAACTGTGGTGCAATCAAGCCTATCAGTGATGGTTAAATTGAAATTTATACAAGCAGTTAAAAACACAAATGTTTTTTTTTTCTGAAATTCGAAAAGTAACAGATTAAAAACCTACTTAAGAATAATACATTATTCAAAATCATTAGTTAACTTTTTTCTTTGAAGTCTGAAACTGAAAAGTCTCTATCACAGACTTTGATAGTTTTTAGTACCTCTTAGAATACTTTATTAACTAAATCTAGTTAACTTTTTTCTTTGAAGTCTGAAACTGAAAAGTCTCTATCACAGACTTTGATAGTTTTTAGTACCTCTTAGAATACTTTATTAACTAAATCAAACTTAAATATTATTTCAAGTGCTGAGTTAATAATTCTAGAAACAGTATTTAAACTAGCAGCTGGTACCTACAAATGGTAATTACTTTGACGCTATTGTAAGTCAATTAAAATTGGATGAAAGCTGCGGTTACCTTGGCCTTAAAATTGAGGTCGAAAAGTTTTATTACCGTTCTATCTTCCAAATTGCCAGTAACAAATGAGTTATTAAGAAGCTGTGCTGATTGGCTATAATATGGGGAGGCATGTAAGTTAAACTGGCATAGAAAGGCATATCTACTGTCTTTTCCGTTCCACGGTAAGCGCTTCTTCACACGTACCACAACCATACCACGTCGCAACGACAAAATGCTGTCAAGCAGTGGTTACGTGTGAATAATGTCGCTGCAGCTTTTTTGTAGTTGCGTTGTGCTACCGAAAGAATGTCGATGTGGTTGCATTGTCGCCAGTGGTTGCGATGCGGTTTTCGTAGCGGAAACACGTGTTGACCGACCAAACTCATGGAATTCTTAGAAAGAAGACGAGGAGGAAACTTTGTTATTGCTATCCTTGCTACGGCTATTATTAAGAAGAAGACGGCGGCTATGTGAGCGTTCCGTCGACGCAACGTTATGTTTGCGATGTGGTCGGCAACTAGTTCGCTGTGTCGCTGGTGGTTGCGTTGTGGTTGTGATGACCACATCGCATCATACACACGGTCGATAACGACTGCAAAATGTGGTACGTGTGAATAGTCCTATTCATTTTTGCCACGGGTGTAGTTGAGGTGTGGTTGTGGTCGTGGTGTGGTTCATACGTACTACACGTGTGAAGAAGCCCAAAGACTCCATTGCTCGTCGACAATCTTCTATTATTCTTCTTTCATTTTTATCGATCTTTGACAGTCGTTACAGGTAGTCAGTGCCTGAAAGTCAGACAACCAGTCTTACTGAAGGGTAATCGTATTACCCAGTACAAACTGGGTTGTTCACAAGCTGGATTCAGCTGCATCCGGTTAGACTGGCAACTGACCCCAACATACATAGTTGGGAAAAAGCTTATTTGTACATACTCTGTAGTACCTGCCATCACAGGACAACACCGCAATAGAAAACTTTTTTATGGATGTGTTTGTAAATACTACAGTAGTCATTTAAGAGGGCTATCACATTTTTCTTGTATTTGAGTGTTTGGAGAGTTCTGCACCCAAATTGATGCAAGAAAAATTGTGATATTTATTTAGAACACTCCCGTGAGAAATAATCAAACTTTGACGCGCATTTTTTTATATCACACATCAAAACTCTCAGTTTGAATGTGTGACTTGTATTTGAGTGACAAACTCTTCAAACACTCAAATACAAGAAAAATAATGATAGCCCTCTTAATCCAAAATACAGAACAAAATGCCAGTAGATTTAAATATGCCTATTAAATAGTGTTTAAAGTATTACATTAATAAATAAATAAAATCAAAATCAAATCAAATCATCTTTATTTGTGAAACACAGGTATTAAAATAAAGTCTTATTCATACATTTTAGTTGAGCTCTGTGTCCTACCAATGAAATACCACCAAACCAAACACAAATGCTGTGTGTAAAATTTAATATTCAAAAACCTGTAGGTTTAATGGCACATCACCTCAATAACCACTGAGCCAAATCTCAATGAAGGAGTCACCACAAATTCGCCATCTTTATGTAACAATACGTTGAGGTATATTCACACTAATTATAAAACACTAAGGGACGTCATTAAAACAGTACTTAAGGAGTTACGATCTCCTCTAAAAGCTTTGCCAAAGCTTTCTGTGGAGAACTGTTTATGCAGAATGTTAGGCCCCCGTGAAATAAAAAAAGTTAAAATTATGAAGCACTCATTGTAATTAAAATGACGCTTAATAGCTTATTCGCTGGATATTACTTTGTATTTAAATTAAAGTCCCTGAAAACGGTTAATTTAGTATTTGTGTATTTTTACTGACTACCGTCGCAAACAAGAGTACATGATAGTGTTTTTTCGTATTTTTCATTCCTGATAAGAAGAGGTGTCTAATGAGTTTTTTTTTTTCACAACTGTCGGGCAGTTTGAGTACTACTATAAGCGAGATACCGATATGCGAGTAGTCTTACTATAAATAAGCGAGATACCTAAATGTCCTTTCTTTGGTAGCGAGATACCTAATTGTTCGTCGTTTCGTTGAGCTCCTTGCGTTATAAGTCGAGCTACACGATAACTGACAAAATGCTTGCACTGACTGGACAGGTCCACTCAAACCTGTGTGGCCATCAAGACCATCTCAGACACTAATATCTGCATGATCCTCACGTGAATTGAGCAAGATTATGTCTGGACTTCAAAAAAGGCTATGACCTCTTAGTTTGTTTCGGCTGTTTCTTCTCAGAGTAGTCAGGTACGAAACACCGGCCCGATCTAGTTAAAAAAAAATACGGGTAAAAGTGTTTGAGAAAACCTACTTACAAAATAAATTAACATGATTTATCAGATGACGAGTGATAGAGAAAACATGGAAGAAAAAGACAGAATGCGACGACCCTTAATAAGATTGGTAGGTATGATGTACAGGAGATGATGATGATGATGATTATGATACCTAATAAAAATATCGAATAATCCGCCTGAATGTTTTCAAGCATGGCGGTGAATATAGCCAATATTACGAGTATTATACCTTCCTACCCTATTACTGGTAGGTACTCAAAAAAAGTGTTAGGTATGCAGGCTAGCAATCTTCTTACTACTATTTTAAATGCGAAAGAGTTATAACTAATATCTTTACTATTTCATTCAAATTCTTTCAATAGTTTCTACATGGAAAAAATAATAAAAATCGATCTTCACATACTTTCGCGTTTATAATAGTAGTAAAAGATTGCTAGCCTGAATACCTAACTCTTTTGTTAAATGTACATGCCAAGTACTAAAATCAAAAAGTAAAAAAAAAACATGTTCGAGAATAAAACATTTTTTTTCTCCACTAATTATTTTGGTCTATTATAATGTGCAAGTTTTACTTGAGACATACACAATCATACTCGTACATTGTAAGAATCGACTTAAAACAATCGTAGCAAAAATACAAAAAAAAATGCACTGCAACAAACCATGATCTAAAAATTCAATCTCTAAACTTAAAATACGAAACGAAAATACAAGAACTATTTAGTCAGCACTTTCGCACTGAAACTTCCAGAGACAGAGCGTCAATCGTCGTCGGTAATACGTCTCCGGCTAAATTCGCTAAATCTCTATTCTCTTCCGATTAATTTCCGTTGACTTGACCGCATTTCGACTGTAGCAGTTGAAATTCCATTTTAGATACCAAATTGAAATAAATTGATTTTGTTTAAGGTGATGTATTTCTATGTAGGTGTATTAGATAGACGGCTGTGACAAAATTCTGATTTGCCTAATACTTTTATTGAATAATATATGTATAGTGGTCGCTTACCGTTACCTTCGTCCCTGAATATTTATTGTTAAAAATCGGATTATGTTAACAATTATTTGTTTGGGTTTTTCTTTTTTTTTTGCACCTTAAACCCAATCCTTTTGCTAAAAAAGAAGTAACCTAAGTCACTTCTCAAAACATCTGTTTATCTATCTGTAAAGATTTCGGCAATATCAGTGCTACCCTTTCGGAGATTAACGCGCAAATAGACTGACAGACCGACAAAAAAAAAAGTAAATATGTGATAAATATATTGGATTATGAAACACTTTTACAATTGATTTCTGCTAACACATGTAAAACTTCGATTTTAGAAAGTCATTATCATCAATCATGATCAGCAGTACATATTAAAAGACTGCTCCCCGAAACTGTATCCATCCACTACTTAATATTTTTTCTATAACACAGTCCATTCAAAAGTCCTTTTATTTGATTCCTAAAAACGTATGCACCCGACTGTCACGTGACATGTTGAGATAAGTCGAACCCAGATCAAATTCACACTTGATTTAATCTTGAATAAAAATTCCAATGGATTCCCTTCTACCTCATGCTTATTTAAGGTCATATTATTTTTACTCGAATGATCGTAATAACTCGCGCTAGACTGTGAAAATGGAGTGCGAAATGCGAATTAATGTTAATGAAGTAACATGCGAAAATAAATTCATATTACTTTGGTAATAATGTACATTTGAAGTTGAATCTGTGTATTTTATTATTTCAGTAATTAGTATTTAAGTTACGAATACCACCATTTAATTCAATTAATTAAAAACTATGAATTAAAACCTTTACGCTCAATTAAAACCAATGTGTGAAATGAATAAAAGTATTCAAAGTAAAACCCTGCTATTGCGTCATATAGTGTAGGTATATTCATGAATGACAACTTAATTAAATGGAAGTATCTCTCAAAATGTCGATGATGAACATTCTCAATGAAGTAATTCGTCATAGGAAATTTTCTAACATCCGTTCATTTCGGTAATGAACATTCTCAATGAAGTAATTCGTCATAGCGTACCTACCTTCTGCATGTGAGTCGTATTTTTAATGCAGAAAAGGCATTTTACCATAGTAGGGCTTTGTTTGACACCAGTCAACAGTGGTTTTGACTGATTTTTGCCTGTTACATATTTATACAGTACATCGGTATTTTAAACTTCGAAGTTCAGTAATACAGTCTTCTTTCTTTCATTAATAAACGCCTCTAAAAGAGTTGTAACTGTTTTTCTTTATTTTATTACCTACTCATTCTCTTCACAAGTTCGCATGAAATATTTCCTCATAAAAGTCGAGAAAATCTCCCAAAAGATGTACTAGCGACCAGACGATAATTTACGTTGGCATAATCATGTATCGGTGTATTCATAATCAGGTCTTTGTTCTCGAGTTTGACAGAGTCGAGACATCCGCCACTCCGCTCGAGTTTGGCAAGAGTCTTCGTCAGCATGCGACGAATGTACGTACACTTTGGGATACTTATTTATCAATTTTGGTTAGGTGCTATATCAGAGTTTATGAATTCTTTATTTGGTGTGTTTTTTGTCAATAAGTTTTTAAATTATTTGATGAAAACTGACAAACGATTTTGTTTTGTAGATGGAAAATACTTTGTTACAAGTTTACCGGAATAATTTATACTTAATATAAATGTTATAGGCAATGTGTATAATGCAGGCATTCTATACATTTCCTAGGTATTGTATAGAATGCCGGGGTCGTCCAGGCAATGTGTGAAATGATATTGAATGTTCAAACTATTTTACACTTTACCTAGGAAATGTATGGAATACCTAGGCATTGTATAGAATGCCGGTTGACGCATAGGTAATGTATGTAACGTGTTTTTTTGCGTAGACAGCGTTTCGCACATAGCAGTTCCCTTCGGATAAACATTTAGTCAAGTGCACGTAGAGCTTTACATTTCGACATTTCCACCTCTCTTATCTTCTGCGATATTAGGACAAAATTGAATGGCAAGTGTTAAAGGTCTACTTGCACTTGACTGTACCTCAATAGAATCGAAACTTAAGGTTGGTATTTTAAACAATCAAAATAGCCACATATCAATTCTAAAATGTCAAATTGTACATGGTCATTGTCTTATGCACCTAACTCTACTTTTAAGATACAATTATAATGATCAAGTTCTTGTGTTTAATAATAAAAGATCTTCCTGTAAGTAAGTATATTGAAAGCAGTTACTTATTCTTACAAGAAAAACTATTGTGACACTGTACACAGCAACTTATTCTTAAAGCATGAACATTTTTTGGGTTCACAGTTTACTTTGCAAGTACATTTGAAAAATCCCTGACCGGTTCCAGTCGATTGCAAAGTAGCAACTGAACGCACTGTTGTATCCTGATTAGCGACATCTTCCATGCTTATTAATTTCTGTTGACAAACAGTGAATTATTGTCTAGAAAACAGTGTTTTTATGATACCTTGCTTTGTGCCAAGTTGATAAAGTTCATCTTCTGTCTTTTTGCTGCGTACTAACACAACGAACGAGTTGCAACTTGTTTACGGGGTAGTCCCGCACGCCGCGCACTCGCCTCCTTCCCGTGGTCGTTCATTATACACATTGCCTGATGCGCTTCGGGCATTTTATACAATACCTAGGCAATGTATGAAATGAATCGTATTATACACATTGCCTGAACGTTTTAGGCAATGTGTACAATGCCTAGGCATTCTATACAATGCCGGATTATACACATTGCCTATAACATAAACACAAATTCTTGAATGAGCTAAACAACACAACTCATTGTTTCAATAATTCATTGACTGATGTTCCTGATCGATCTTACTCAATAGGAAATATTGAGGAAGACCAAATCGAAACTTCCTTTATAATATAATGGGTTGGTGTCTGCAACTATACGTCAAAGCACGTATTTACATGTCTCGAATTTTTGGTTCTAGTTTCACCACGATGTTTTCCTTCACCGTTTTGAGAGCAATGGTGACGAAATAAATTACACAAAGTTAAGCGCCTGACTGGGTTCGAACTCACGACTTACTGTTCGTGTTCGGGGCCGCCACGACTGGGCCGCTGGTGCTCCAAAGAAACGCCCTTTTATCCTTATCAGAATTGTCTCATAAATATTCCCGAAAAACAAAAGTCCGTTTACTATGTCCGTGTATCGAGCTATCCCTCACTTTAAGGACCATCTACACAGTGAGGGTCCTCGACCTTTCCCAATGTAAAGGGAACACTGTTTTAACTTCATCTTCCCGATCCTCGCCATATTGATTACGTTCAGTCTCGCGCCGTTAATTTAGAGTAGCTGTTGTAATAAGTACACTGTAAACAACTAGGTTTAAATGTCAGGTGTTTGCCAAGTGCTGACCTTTAATCGTGGTAAACAAATACAAGAGATAGATTTCAAAGTTCAGTATTTGCATTTTGTTTACGTATTTTGAGAAGCCTGAATTGAGGATTATAATATAGTGAGGAGCTCTTTCTACTGAAACCAAGGAGGCTCTAGAACCCTGGATATTAATTTCCACCTCAGACTTCTGTACTTACTACGTTATTGTATCACCACAGCTGAACCATTTGAAAATGATGTGTGGAAATCCAAACTACTACTTACGCTCGTCGATTTTAGGATTTTATTATTTAGTAACATTATAGCAGAATTCTTAATGTGTATTCTGCTTTACCATCACTACTCTACTGTCGAGTAGTGGTGGCGACCCTAATTTACTCGAACCCAGGTGAAGGCACGTCCTAAAACCAAAAAATTCGAACACATGTGACATTTAACAACCCGCACTGGGCCCGCATGGTAGATGCCCAATCTCTCTCATAGAGAGGAGGTCTATGTCCCAGTAGTGCGAACAGGATATATTTTTATGTGTATTAACGAGAACATGGTACGGCTAATCCTTGCCATTCTATTTCTACAAAATCATGAACAATTTCTTAAAACGAGTTTCAAAAGCTGGCTTCAGCTACCTACCGCAATAAAACACTAACCTTTTTCTGTCCAACAGTCTCTACGCAAAGTTAGATTCTTTCGACATAACAACAAAAAAAATACTAACGCACAAAAAAGTAATTTCGCAGTTTCGAACTCCATTCCGACGGTTGTCGGTTACAACCGGGGACAACATTTGTTCGCAGCTACGAAGTTAAATAATAATAACGCGACCAGGACGTTTTACATTACGGCAACACGAAGTTACCCGACCTGTGGTGGAATCACGTGGAACTACTAAAAGGGTTATGTTCTTGAGTGCGAAAGGGTGGAGGAGGTGTTTTTTACGAAGAGGTTGGTAGAAAATGTCTTTGAAACGTAGAAAACGTGCATCTTCCTTAGATGACAATCTAAGGAAGATTATGGAGAAAATACTACTATGTCGCATATAGCTTGCAATCAATAATTCTGTTGTTTGCGTGTCTGGCTGATTTTACGAAAATAGAGTTTTTTTCTAGAAGTTTTACGAAAATCAGACATTTACAACGGAGCCCATCAGTGGCACTGAATATTCTAGATTGGAATGATGAGTACCGCTTGCGATTTAGACATGAAGACAGTAAACGAAATCTTCATAATTCTAGGCGTAAAAATGCTTCTCATTTCGTTCATTAGTAACTTTTTCCTACATTTTCGGTCTCATTGATACTTCTGTCTCGATGCGGATTTAAAACAAAAACTAAAGTGTTTATTACTTATCTTCGCGACAAGTAAAGACAACGAAGACTACGTCTACAGGTGTAGACCAAAAAACCCATTTGTGTCACACATCATCCACCAAATCATTTAAGAAGTCACATCCAAATCTTCTAACATTCAAGTTAATGTGTAATATTCGAGTGCATTGCGGTGTAACTCATATTATGGCGTCTGGGCTTGTTTATGCATATATTACGGACGCTAAGAGGATAGCAGAATTGGTTATAAAACATTATACGGTGTGACATGTCATCGTAAAGTTGTGCTACAGAGGAATCTTAGGTGCTTAGAGTTTTTAGGAGCACAGTTTCATGTTTGACATTTTGTGTGCGCTAGGTAGTGGCAGTTTTAACTCATCATAACCGTTTGAGGTTGTTATAAAATGCCTAACCACAGGTGAGTCGGTTTAGAGTGAAATAGAGGGAGGTTTATGAGGAGTCAAATGTGGAGCAGTAGAGTTTTCATTCCGAAAATTCAGTAAGGAATCCATAATATTGACTAGCCTTGGACTTGTATAACAGGCGACATGTCCTGCAATATGGCGATAACCTTTGCAATATGTTTTTAACATAGTATGTATTGCACAAAGTTACACACTGCTGCGATAATAAGCCCGCAATAGAAGTAGGACGCATTATCGCAATACCGCAGTACTCAAAAACGCAGAAACGCAAAAACGCGCCTGTATGGGAGCCTTTAGATAGGTTTTATTAGTTCGATCATGATGTTTAAAATTATTAGCTGCTTAGAATAATAATTAATTATCAGACTGTTTAGGTTCCACTACTGGGGCATAGACCACCTGTCTGTCAGAGAGAGTAGGCCATAATCCACTGACTGGACCTACTTCGGATTGTTAAAGACACATTTCTTAGAATTTTTGGATTCAGCAAAAGTCAATTTCCGAAAGTTGTTTTAATTTATAATTTTCAGAGCACTGGTGAACGAGTTGGAACCCTTGACAGGTCAGTCTAACCAAAAATTAGCCTACTTAAGTTAGCCTCAAGCTACATCATATTGTGCTTTTAATACCTATATTATTGTTCTTTCACATTAACAATTAAACATTCTGATTACCCAGTTAGAAGCACTGCAATCAGTTGACAAGAAACAACACAAACTTCCCACTTATTACCCCTGTATAGTAAAACAATAAATAGCTCTTGAATAATTGATACGCAACCGGTGTTCCGAGTGTTTCGTCTCAGCTTTGTTACTTATCTTGTCTTAGAGTTAGATAATTGGATCAAGATCTGTTGTTTAGAACCGTGTGACATACTGGTGGATACAACGTCGAACAAAATTTGTTTCTCAAGAGAAATCGCGAACATCTGCGAACCTACAGTATGACCATTTGCGGTTAAAGATGATGCTTGTCAAGAAAAAATGTATCAATATGTGAACATTAGTTCTGTGTTTTCTCACCTGTTCCAATAAGCTGGTTGAAGGGTAAAGAAAGCAACATTCTGTCAACGATGATGGGAACGATAAAATTTAAGGTGTCAAAAAGCTCACGGTAGTCGTTGTATAAACTACTAGCTGTTGCCCGCGACTTCGTTCGCGATGACCCATCGATATTTTCACGCGACATCGTTACATCGCTACATCGTTGTTCGAGTTGTCGCAAGCGCTACTGAGGATGAGGTCCTGGGTTCGATTTGAGGGACGGGCAAAGTGTTATTGTATTATTTGTGCTCGTTTGATGGGATTAAGCTAAATGTGCGAAATGTGGGTGTAGGATTAGATACACCTCTACCTAACAGTGGCGCAGGGTGAAAATAGTGTCAGGGGTAGCCGTAGAAAAAAAGGAAAACTGTTTTTTTGCTCCTGTTAACTTTTTTCCCCGTGTTAATTTTGACCTCATTTTCACTATCAGCGACACCAAAAACCACGAACCACTTTTGATTTTTATGTTGACTTTATCTTCATTCATCAAAAGTAAGATCAGAAATGCAGAAGAGAAAAAAAAACAGAAATCTACAAAATAAAAAAATCTAGTTGGTATCAAATACGATATCGACAATTACTCATTCTATCTCGTTCTACTATACATAATTTATTTATGTTTTGAATCAATAAATTAATTTGACAAACTAAAGTAATTGCGCAAAATGCGGCCCGTGTGAATTCGCTCAGTGTACAATTGAAGCAATCAATCTGTTGTGACACCATATTGAGTGCACGCGCTGCAGCAAGTTGGTGCGAGCGGGCGGCACCCACAGGAGCGGCGGCTGCCATACTTTCTTTTTCTGCTCCTGCCGTAAGTCCATAATCTTCGGCTTACCTAGGTCCCTACAAAACGACCAGCCGCGAAGTCACGTGTGCTATTAACTTGTGTACGGCCTATACTATTAACTTGCACTGCTGCAAAAGGTCTCTCCTGCTGCTGTTATTCGTGAACGAATGAACAACTACAATGCAAAACTTCATCCCCCCTTTTACCCCTTTGTGGGTTGAAATAAAAAAAACTAACGACTTACTAACTTTGATACTTTTTGGTGACTCAAAAAATAAAAACTTGAATTAAAAACAAAATGTTGCTCTTTCTTCACCCCTCAAGGGTTGAAATTCTAATAAAGCCGTTGCGTCAGCTTCCAATCATAAGCCCAGATAACAAATTTTGTACTTTTTACGTCGAAAATTAAGGATTTTTCACATACAATTTCATCCCCTTTATAGCCTTTGGGGTGGAGTTATCAAAAACGCAGAAACACGCATAAATTAATTTTCAATCGTCAGCCTAATCACAAAATTAGAAGATCCTAACTTTAAAACTGACGGACTTTCATATAAGCTTCCATCCCCTATTTTATCCCCTTGGGGGTAGAATTGATCAAAATCCTTTCTTAGCGGATGCCTACGTCATAACATCTACCTGCATGCCAAATTTCAGCCCGATCCGTCCAGTGGTTCAGGCTGTGCGTTGATAGATCACTATGTCAGTCAGTCAGTCAGTCAGTCACCTTTGAATTATATATATTTAGATTTCAAAGTTGCAGGGACTTGATAAATCAAGTTGTTTATAATTTTGGTATCTTTTTAAGTCAGTCACTATCAGTTCTCGAAACGACCCGAAAATGTTGTGCACCCACTAAAGCCGCATGTCCAAATACTTAGCGAAAGTTGTCTTTCGGCCGGCCTATTGTGGAAGCAGTGAATTATCTCAATGAACGCTAATTAAATTTCTTTACGTCTTACTATGCGGAAGGCGGCCCGCGATATCGTTAATTCGCCAAACGAATTGCTTTGTTTGTTCAAGTGATCGTACTAAGTGTGTTTTTATTAGTAATAGAACGCTGTTGTTAGCTTTAATCGATGGTTTGTTTACGTTTTTGAGTTCATTGGTTATTAATTGTGAGAAATTTTTAACCCCCACGTAAAACGACGAGGTGTTATAAGTTTTACGTGCCTGTGTCTGTGTGTATGTGTGTGTGTGTAAAAAAAAACGAAAACAAAATCGATTCATCTGATCGGGGGCTCCCGAACGGATGAATCGATTTTGCTTTCGTTTTTTTTTTATTTGAAAGGTGAATTAGTCGGGAGTGTTCTTAGCTATGTTTTATAAAAATTAGTCCAAGATGGCCGCCGCCACAAAATGGCGGATTACATATTTATTCAAGAACTCCCTCGATATGGGTATCAAATGAAAGGGCTTGACTAGTAGAATACTATACATTATGATAAATTAAAAATCGAAGATAGCTGCTACCACAAAATGGCGAATTAACGAATTATTTTCAATTTAACTTAAATTTATACATTGTGTCGGGTTTTTTTTTAATTTTTTTATTTAATTTAGACTAATCAAAGACTAAACAAAATGGAGGATAATTGCCTTCTTTTAGATTATTGAAAACTTTTTCTAGATTTGCTAGTGAGTACGTGTTTTTTGTACATGACAAGCATAACTAGCTAACATAACATCACGCCTTATCACGGGTTAGGCAGAAGTGTACCTAAGAGCCCACATTTCGCCAGTAATGTTAAAGTACCATGTAATAGGAAGCGCGCCTATTTCCATCAACCGAGCATAAATCCAGACTCCGTGGCTGCTACTTAAAAAAATCCTAAAGGGAAAAACCCGATAACACTTTAGCCTACCCGAGAATCGAACCCAGACCCTCATGATCGGCAGTCGCGCTCGCTCTCAACCAACGAGACAGTCAATCGATTATTACCTTCAGCGTAATATTACTCTAGCATTTCTCGCTCCATTCAAAACCCAAGGGAACCTAAAGCACTCCATCTTCACACGTTTACACTATCATTGACATACAAACTACCTCGCACTTGAATTTCTACGCGTGACGTCTAGACGCTTAGGTGCCTTAGAGACCGCCTAACAATGTCTAGAATCTAGATCATTGCTAGGCTTAAGATTATTTCAGAGAAGCTGGACTAAGTGTTGGTTGCAATCAATGTATTTAGCTCATATTATGGGTCACCTTTATGACCAAAATATAGATGTAATGAGCGCATCATTGTCACTAGTACCATTAACAGTTCCATGGTGAAACTAGTGCTGTTTTTTATAATCACTAGTTCCATTTTGAAAGAATTTGAAAATAATATAACGAATGTTGATTTTTTTAATCATTATTTCCACTAGTAAGAATATCAGACAGTTCCATGATGGAACTACTGTTGTTTTTGTTAATCACTAAATCACTAGTTCCATTTTGAAAGAATCTGAAAATAATGGAACGAATGTTGTTTTTTTTACCACACAGTTCCACATTATTATTTTAGGCACTTGTGAAATTAGTTAGGGGTGGAAACACACTAGAGGTAAAAACACTTTGGGCACGCCACGATAGTGGCGGTAAGTCCCCTCTTTGAGGAGTGGCTGGAGAGGCGCCACGGCGTCCTCACCTTCCGCCTGACGCAGGTCCTCACCGGACACGGATGTTTCGGGAGGTACCTGCACCGAATCGGGCGGGAGGAATCGCCCGGGTGTCTCCACTGCGAGGATCGACCGGAGGACACGGTGGAGCACACGGTGGAAGTCTGCCCTGCGTGGGCGGAGCTCCGCCGTGTCCTCGTGGCGGCGATCGGCGGCGGCGACCTCTCGCGTCCGGCCCTGGTTCAATCCATGGTCCGGAGCGAGACGGAATGGGAAGCCGTCGCCTCCTTCTGCGAAGCAGTTATGCTAGCGAAGGAGGTGGCGGAACGAGAGAGGGAGAGATCCTCTCTTCCCGGCCGCCGCGGGAGACGCAACGGGCGTCGGGGGCCACGTGGTGGCTACCGGCCACCGTAGATGCGGGCCTGTGGACGGCTGGCTATGGGCAATAGCTGGCCGTCCGGCCGTCTAACGACGACGACAGGCCGTGTCGACGGCGCGTTCGTGTTCCACGCGCGCCTCAAAGAGTGTCAGCAAAACGAGAGGGGCCCGCAAGGGCCGAAGCCTGCCGGGGTTGCGGGCCTGTTCGAAAGAGATACCGCGGCCCCGGAACGTAAAGGGCGAGGAAGGAACATGGATGGGTTTTAGTCAGTAAGAGTCTGACACTCCCTCCCGCTCCGCCCAGAGTGGGAGAAGTCATTTGATGATTTCCCATCCTAAAAAAAAAAAAAAAAAAGGTAAAAACACTTAGTATTTTGTTAGGTGATACTAGTGTCAATGAAGGTTATGCTGTTAAATCAGACGAAAAAACGACTAAGCTTAATTTTTTGCATTGATCTTCAATCAACGTACTACTATCTACACTAATATCATAAAGAGGAAAAAAAATATTGTTGTGTGTATATTTGTAATGAATAAACTCAAAAACTACTGTGCCGATTTCAAAAAGTCTTTCACCATTGGAAATCTACATTCACCCTGAGTTACATAGGTTATATTTTATCTCCGTACTCCCACGGAAACGAACACTACGCGGCTGAAACCGCGTGGCGGCCACTAGTGTTAGATAAATGGATCATGTATGTAACAGCTATCTTCAGTCACAATGAGAGTATTTTGAAAATATCTAGTAGCATTTATTACCAAATTGTGGTCCCTTCTTAATCCTACTTACGGCCATGTGCACCGAAAAGATAACAGTCTGATTATCTAAAAACAGCTTATTTCTAGTTAAAAAAAAATGTGTGTGATCCACCCCTAGGATCACTGTGACATGATCCCATACAAAAATTTGTTTTAAACAGCTGTTTTTAGATAATCAGAGCGTCATCTTTTGGTGAACATAGACCTTAGGGTTTATTTATTAAATAATTTGTAGTGGCACTACAAAAAGTACTACAGCAACATTTAACAAAAAGTACAGCGCCATCTATGAAATAACTGAAGAACTAAAATCAAATGACTAAATCGCGAATTTAAAGTAATTCGCGACTTTAAAAAACCGACAACAACTGTCGGGCATTACTCCCGTCGGTTCGGAGAATCCTCCATTTTCTATGAGGGATGAAAAACTTAACACCCTGTTCTCTTCACACCCCCAAAACTTTAAGAACACACAATGTATAGAGACGGACTAAAAGAGCCGGCGGAGCATGCATTTTTCATACAAAAGTAATACCAAAATAATATGAAAATCAGTGAAAATCAAACATATTCTTAAGGCAGTGTGTATATATTTCGATTGTATTATAGAAAATCTATGTTCACAAATAAATATTTTAAAAGGACAATGATATAAAGATGAGATATGAGGCATTTAAAATTTAAATTAATCTCATAACTCTTGTTCAAATTGGTGTACATTCAAAATATGTGTTTGGGAACCTGTATATTCTGTAACCCAAACAAAACAAATACACACTACCTTAAAAATATGTTTGATTTACAAATTATTTTGGTATTACGTTTGTATGAAATTCGTATGCTCCGTAGGCCTCTTAATGCCAATGTTATTCTCTACCAGTCAACCTTTGTGTGATGCAGTGACAAAATAAAGTTTCTTCTAAGCGTAACTAAAACCACTGCCTAACTCTAAGGTATTTTTTCTTAACATCTTTATTTCTTACCGCACACTACAGACAAGACTGTCTTGAGACAGACTTTCGCTTTTCAAAATATTTAAGGTTTGCAACACATTTAGAAAAAAATCGCAAAATAATTCTTCTCACGTGCGTACCTATTAACTAAAGATTCCCGTACCCCAGTCACGACTTTAGCTTATAAGTCATTGCACCCCCAGGATATAAGCCGGTTAATTGCTATTTATATACGGACATTTTTCATAAATATGCCAGATAACAATTAAGAATTAGGGATCGTGAACGAGGACTGTCCAAATATCGTTATTCCGAGTTCAAAAGCGAAAATCCGAACTAAAGGAACAACAAAAACTTAAAATCTGTAAATATGAAACAGAATATTTGTTTTTTTTTTCACTTCATACTTTTAAACCAATCCTTTGTCATCATTATCATTAAAACTGGAAAAGAGATATTAACCATGTTTTACTATTTGTTTTGAGTTCGCGATATTTCAGTGTTATTGCAAGATCACGAAAAATCCTTCAATCCTCAATCATCAGCATTAGTTCAAGCCCTAGCTCGCTTTTTTATGGGCAAACATTATTTATACTTTATTATTACCCGTGGTGGCAAGGCACAACGTGGTGGTGGTAATTACTACCAGAGTACATAAATACCCCGTAGTAAGCGATCCAATAGAACCAAGTGTTATTTGGTACTACTGAAATCAACAATCATGATCTCAACATTAACATTCTCAACACCATAATCGGATCTGTTGTACCTAATACCTCAATACAAACTGAAAATCTTTTTTATCTTTATAAAACTAGTATAGATTTAAAAACCCGTTTACAAAGAATAGCACTACCTCCACAAGTTCAGTAGTAATTTGCTACTATTCACATTAAAAATCCTTTTCAGGGCATGGCTATTCTTACAGAAGTAGACCTTTGACCCACTTCCATAATGTCCCATTCAGTGCTCAAACTCTGAGATTAATTCTCGGCCGTGACAAGGGTTTTCATCTGGATATTTGAATGAAATACCTGGGAAATTTTATTTTAGGGTTAAGGTACCTTCAGAGTCATTTTGTAGAAGTAACAAAGGAATTATTGAAATGGTTCAAAGTTGACTGCCTGCTGATCCGATTTGATCGACTGTCTCATTGTCAGCAAGCGCGACTTCTGAGCATGAGTACCTTGCTTCGATTCCCGCATCGGGCAAAATGTTATTAGGTTTTTCCATCAAGTAGTTCTCAGTAGCAGCCACGATGTGTGCCCCTTTGATGGCAATAGGCTCGCTCCCTATCACATAGGACATAAATACAGTATAACTTGCGAAATGTGGTTGTACTATTAGATACAACTCGCCCTAACCCTTCTGGGGATACAAGCGTGTTGTTCTTCAATCATATAAAATGAAATATAAGCTTATTTAATTAATGTTTCTAATTTTCCTAACTTAAAAAAATTAAGTGCAATAATGAATCATCGATAGAAAGAAATTAAAAAACTTACCTACAATTTTATCAGTTTTTAGCCGTAAAAGTAGAACGTCTCGAATATTTAAACATTGAATAACGAATTTACACTCGATCTGTGAAGTCCATCACATATCCAATCTATTTCAGTACGAGCCTTACACATTTCAAATCCATTCAGTATTCAAAATCGGACTGACTCTAAAATTCCATAATAGTCCTTCGTCAAACTGACATCACGAAACCGACCACCTTGAAATAGAAAAATCCTGACTCGTAGAAATCGTCCTGTCACAGCGCCACAGCGTAAAACAGTCCCAACTAAAGCTTAAAGAAGATCCACAGTACTACAAAGTTGAAGTAGGGCATTTTATCAGTGTATGTATTTTTGTTGAGATAGATTTGGTTAAAATCCCTAAGGGAGACGATTGCGGCAAGTGACGTCTTCTAATATTACCATTTAAACAAGTTTTATGGTAATCGCCGCGAGACGGGGAGCTTATTTTCAACTGAATTTCGGGAACGTTTTTCTTTCACAAGTTTAAAGGCGAAAAGTTACAAGATTTCTGATACCGACCGTTAATAGGCTTGGATGTTGTTTTAGAATAATTTAACATTAATTAAAGAAGTTTTGCTTTCAAATTCTTGATTGGTTAATGTTATCTGTTCGATTTATTTATTTAGGCGGATAATAAAGTCGAATATTGGTGTTAAGTTGTTTTGATTAATGGGTTATACAGACAATGGTCGTTGTTGGCGCCATTAACACTTGTATTACATTATTTCAACTACTTTGATGAACGTATTCTATAGAAATGAAACAATGGACTATGCAATTTATCTAATGTGGGTTAGTGCTTGTAACTACAACTGATGTTAGTTTATTTACAGTGTTGAGTGTTCCATATGGCAAACTGTGTTAGTATTGATAGCAATGGCAGTGGAAAAAGCAATAACTATTTACCAAGAGTATGAATCAACTTTGTGATGCATAACATTATGAGCAGCTGCAGTGGGTATCTCTTTCTGATGCAACTCAAACTCTTTATTGAATTCAATACAACTCTCTCTGTTTATGCGTCTAAAAACTCGTTTACCATACATAACAACATTATGGTAAATATTTCTCCTGAGATTGTTTTACGATAACCTTCCAAGAAGATCCGATTAGAAAACTTTTGGGCCAACATCAAATGACATTTTCGCTGGAATTTTATTAATTTGGCTGCCGCCATTTTTGCGGAAGTGCAGTTCTACTTGCAAAGACTGTATTCCCGGCGGTCTTTTGTGTTCAATAGTTTCCATACGTTCTGAGGTTTACGGCCACACTGCGGGTCATAAGTTCGGTAATGTATTAGGCGCAACGCTCCTTGGGGTTCTATATAGAGATGCTTAAAACGTAATGTATAGGTTTCTTATAATGTGGAGCGGTATTGAGAAGTGGGTTAGTGAAGTGTTGTATATTTTACTGTAAATGGTTGGTTGAGATTTCTTGGTAAAGTTAATTATGTTGGAATTTAAGATAGAAATAACGTTTTTATTTATTATTTTCTGTAAGAATATAAATTTTGATTGATGGAGAGGGAGAGAAAGACTTGGGTACGTTGGTTGGATTGTGTGAGGAATAGTATGAAAGGGATAGAAGTAAATGATAACATGGTAGTTGACAGAGGAGAATGGAAGAAAAAAACGTTTTGCGCCGATTTCAAGCAACATGGGACAAGTGAAAATAAAAATATATATATATATTGTGACAGGAAATCATCATCATCTTCCAGTGAATGTAATGTAAAGTGTAATGAGGGACTTTCTTTTTCAACTCTTCCCTAGTCGCTGGATAGATGGCGTTGTTCTGACTACGTTACTGCATACACACACATAATTTCAGTTGGACCTAATGATTATATTCGGAAGCTTATGCAAACGAAAGTGTCAGTCAACGAGCGTAGGTGACGTGTGTTATTTCAAGCGTTTTGGTTTTGGCACATAGTAACGTAGTCGGATCAACGCCATCTATCGAGTTCATGGAAACTATTTTCTTTTTTAATTCTCAAAAAGAAAACCTCTCATTTGTGAGTTAAACTGTTAACCAAATAGTTAGATCTACCGTACTTGAAGTGACTACAAAAGTGGTTTTTGGATCAGTATGCAGGTACATTTACAGGAAAAAAGATGTCGCTACTGTGCGCACACAAACAAACAGCTCCGTGCAATAAATTGCAATAAAATAGTTCAAGTGATTATATAGTAAAGATATAGTGTTTTAGTGAATACTTATATGACAAATAGTGAGTGTGATTGAAGATTTTGTGAAACATCCAGTTAAAACTGTTAAAAAGTGTCAAGAAAAATAACGAACTTTGAATTCAAAAGATAACACACATAACTTCTGATCCACTTCTAAAACTGCTTCATTCCAAGACAAGGAAGGGGAAAAATCTCAAAAGGTACATAATAAATACCAAATATTATCATAATCTACAATTTGATAAAAAATCGCAATATTACCTCGTATAATTGATTTAATCCACCGCCATCTATTGACAACGTATGGACAACGGACAATAAATCGAAAACTTTTCGCTACTCCACACTAGAGGTCGTAACCAACAATTAATTAGTAGTAACTGAACACCTCACGAGATGGCGCCTACTCCGCTTTGCCCAGGATGTCAACAAAAAGTACCGATAAGAGAGAATCTAACTTGTGTGCTATGCAAGTGCAGATATGATTTGGAATGCGCTGGTGTCTCTAAAGATCATTATATCAAAGTTATGACTTTGGAACATAGGAAGTCTTGGAAATGCCAGACTTGCGTTTGTAAAATACCAAAGACAGACAACTCTGACACGCCTGTACGGTCTGCAAGAGACCCAGAATATACTCAATACCCAATCACACCTATAGAGGGAATCAATATCACAATGAGAAAAACAATAATGAACCCAAGTGAAGCCACGCCTTGCTCAGACAGCCTAAGTTTCATAGGAGATACTCAGCAAACTCAAGAAAGCATTGAAATTTTTAAAGATACACAAACCCAAGTATCGATGCAAAGTTTAAGCGAATTAATAGTACTACGTTTGAAAGAAAATAATAAATCTATAATAGAAGAACTACAAACTACAATACAATACAAACTGAAATAAAAAAAGCAATTACCGAAATAACACAAGATTTTGAGCTGAAGATTAGCGATTTAACCATGAAAAATAACGACAGAAAACTAGAAATTGAAAAAATCAACATTAAACTAGAAAACCTTTGCGTTGAAAATGAGGCACTTAAGAAAGAAATAAGGGATCTGTCAATCCATTCATCCCAACCGCTACATGCACCTGAAATAAACCATAAAAAAATAGTACTGTACGGTCTTGCCGAGTACTATAGAGAACCCCAAAATGAACTTTACAATAGACTCATAGAACTATTTCGAGATATTGCAAATATGGACCTATCAGGATACATTGAAGATATGAATAGAGTGGGAAGAAAAGGGTCAAAGAACAGACCACTGATTATTGAGTTGCTCAGCAAAAGCATGACTAAATACATCTTGAACAATAGCCAATGTTTTAAAGGAACTGGATTGTTTGTATCTGAGTTTTTAGATGCAACTGCAAGAAAGGAGAGAGCACAACTTAGAGAAGAACTACTTAAGGCCAGGAAAAATGGCCTTTATGCAGTTATAAGGAATAATAAATTGTATATAGACGGAAAACCAACCAAACCCACTTACACTAAAGATACCCAAAGTAAAACACAAGAAATAAATTTGAGCTATCAGGGAAATGATATATTACCGATGCGCAATATTGACCAATCTTGCCGCACATCCATAACAAATGAAACTGAAAATTATACATTTCGTAAGTAAAATTGACAGCGACACATCATTTAAAATATTGTTCCAGAATCTGCAAAGTCTTTATAATAAACAGGACATCCTTGAAGCGTTCATTACTAAAGATTCAACATACAACGCACTAGGAATCTCAGAGACTTGGCTTACGCAAGAAAAGTTGGACATTATTAAATTTAGTGGATATAAATTCGCAGCATCTTACTGCCGCAGCACTCGAACAGGAGGAGGAGTCTGTATCCTACTTCAGGACCATATAGACTGCATCCAGAGAAACGACATTTCAGACATGTCCATAGAATATGTTTTAGAGGTATGTGCTACAGAACTACCTAAAGAAAATCTGTTAATTATAACCATGTATTGGAACAAAAGACAAGAAGAAATGTTCTATCAACAAATACAAAAAATTCTAAGATACGTAAATATGAAATACTCTATGCTTAATGTCATTATAGGAGGCGATTTTAATATTAATATACTGCCTGGAAATGTAAAATCGAACCAATTCTTAAATCTAATGCAGGAATTTAAACTCGCACAGCACATAAAAACCCCGACACGCATAACACCTACTACAAAAACATGTTTAGATCTCATATTCACAAACTTCACACATAAAGATATGTACACAACGGTAGAAGAGTTAGGCTTTTCCGATCACAATAGTACAATTTTACATTTAAAGTTACCCAAGCAAACTAAGAAAATAATGTGGTACACAACAAAAAGGCGATTCAACAACACAAATATTTTAAAATTCAAATCAAAATTGCACGAAATAAATTGGAACGACATAATAACAACTGATAAGAATATTAATGAAAATTATGAAGCTTTTAACGAAATCCTAATCAGCGTCCTAAACCAATGTATCCCATTACAAAAATATAAATTAAAAACAAATCATAATAAATATTGGCTCTCAAAAGGTATAAAAACCTGTTGCAAAAATAAAAGACTATTGAAAATACTAATTACCAAAACAAAAAACCCTATATTAACAAAATACTACAGGAAGTATGAAAAAATATTAAAGAAAACTGTAGTGATAGCAAAAAAACAACATTATAAACACAAAATGATGAAATCAAACAATAGAGTAAAAACAATGTGGGGTATAATAAATGAACGGACAAACAAAAATATTAGACGCGAAAAACAAAATATAACTATAAAATTAAACAATAGTAATATGACTTCAGAGCCCAAAGAGATAGCTAACATATTCAATAACTTTTTTGATTCTATTGGAAAAACTAGTACAAGCTCATCTGGCAATAAACGAAAAGAAACACCTATAATGCCTACAACGGAGAATTCCATCTTTTTGAGCCCAATAGATCCTTACGAGGTGAACGCATTGATAAAAACATTAAAAAATAAGTCAAGCTGTGGCGTTGATGAACTTCCACCTACATTACTAAGACAATGTGCAGACGAGTTAACTCTCCCTTTCTACAAACTAATTAACCAATCCTTCGAGGAAGGTACTTTTCCCAACATGTTGAAAAAGGCCCTTGTAAAGCCAATACATAAGAAAAATGAAAAAACTGACCCAAATAACTACCGCCCAATCGCTCTCCTACCAACTGCATCAAAATTATTTGAAAAAGCCATGTGCAACCGTGTCTACGCTTTTTGTGAAAAATACAATATATTTAATGACTGTCAGAATGGCTTTAGAAAAAACCGATCCACAACCCTCGCCGTCTATAAATACATACAAGAAGCCCTCGATATTATTAACTCCAAAAAATATGCAATAGGATTACTGCTGGATATGACGAAAGCTTACGACAGAGTACAATTCGACATTTTACTAAATAAATTATATCACATAGGGATCCGTGGTAAATGTCATGAATGGTTTGCGTCGTACTTACAATATAGAGAGCAAGTAGTGGAATTGGAATATTTTAACCAAACTACTCACGAAATAGAACTGTTCCGATCTGAAACCATTCCAATAAACGCTTCAATCCCACAAGGTAGTGTAATAGGCTGTTTCCTATTCTTAGTTTACATCAATGACCTCCCGAAGCATATCAGTGAACCTTGTGTTTTATTTGCGGATGATATATCTATTCTTGCTTCATGTGAAACAGATCTCAACCTTAATGACAAATTAAATTCAATACTTGACGCTACAACTCATTGGATGGCGGAACATAACCTAGAAATAAACTATGATAAGACAAAAATATTGACCTTCCACCCAAAACAAAAAAAACCCATAAATATTAACTTCAGTTTTAAAAATTATAAGTTAGAAACAGTTAATGAATTCACCCTATTAGGATTAAACATAGACACACACATAAATTGGAAGTCGCATATCCAGAAAGTACTAGCAAAATTATCAAAATTCTCATACGCCCTTCGGGAAATCAAAAAAACTACAGATATTAAAACTGCGTTGGTAGCATATTACGCGTATGCCTATGCATGGCTTAAATACGGTGTCATATTATGGGGAAATAGTACAGACTCGCCCACACTATTCACCCTTCAAAAAAAGCTAATTAGGATACTGGTAAATATTGAACAAACGGATAGCTGTAAGCCTCACTTCCAGGAACAACAAATTTTAACCCTACCGTGCCTCTACATATTTGAGATCTGTAAATTTGTTCGTAAATACCCGAATTTCTACACAACAAGAGAAGCAATTCAAAGTAAAATTACTCTAAGACATAAAAATAGACTAAACATCCCTACATCCCGATTAAAAATGCATTCCTCAAGTACATATGTCATGTCAATAAAAATATATAATAAGTTACCAGAGGAAATAAGAAATATAAATAAATACAACATTTTTATTAATAAATTAAAATTATTTCTCTTAAACAAAAGCTACTATAATGTGAATGAATACTTGAATGATAGATTTTATTAATTATATGTTTGTTAGTTGTATGTTATTGTCTTGTGAGTTTTAAATAATTATTTTTTTATGTGTAATTTAATTTTAATTTTGGCTGTGTTACTGTTACGACTGACATTTTAACTCTAACTTTAAGTATTTTGACATTTATATTTCATAATTTTCATCTTATTTTTTCTTGTTTTGTTTATCCAATTATGAAATAAATATGTTTGTTAATTGTATGTTATTGTTTTGTGAGTTTTAAATATTTTTTTTTTTTTTTAATGTGTAATTTAATTTTAATTTTGGCTGTGCTACTATTACGACTGACATTTTATCTTCACACTTTAAGTATTTTGACATTTTATTTCAATATTTTTATCTAATTTTTCTTTTGTTTATCTAATTATTTCGTTTTCATGTACATTTTAATTTTTAGCATGTAAGAATTAGATTTTGCTGTGCCCTGACAGGGTCTACAACGGTTCTTAGCTCTAAGCCTTTTGTTAACACCATGTTTTTACCTTGTGGAATGCAAATAAACGAATATGAATATGAAAAAAAACATTAAAGCACGTTATAATAATATTACTGTTTTGGAAAACTATCCGTGTTATGTGACAACAAACGATATTCATGTTAATAAAACTGGAATTAAACTTTTAAACTATTACACTAAACAAATCTAAAGATTTATAACAAACCGGTTTAACTTTTGCTGTTACCACCGAAGTTTTTTTTGTTTAACGCCGAAAGTTTTTATTGCTTCAACGAGTTCATACAACTTGAACGTGTTTTACTGTCTAACTAAAATGTATCTTACTAATCGTAATAACATAATTATTATTCTGTAAGCGTAGAAGGTTCAGCAGTCTCTCGATAGCAAATCCGACTTTGGTTTTGACAGATAATCCGAAAAATAATAAAATTAAATAAACAGACAGTCAACGTAGACTTCAGTGACCCGAGAGTCTAACAACCAAGGGATATACGTATTATCCAGTACTGAGTTGGGTAGGTCAGACAGGTAGTCGCTCCATGTAAAATACTGGTATTCAGCTGCATCTAGTTAGACCGGAGGCCGACTCCAACCTAGTTAGGAAAGGGCTATCTATGTGATGATGACAATGATGGACCACTGAACCGTTTGTTAATTAATGCAATTTGGGGGCACAGACTTGTTTTTATCTTACTTGTTACAAAATATAATAGTATTTTGCACATTTAACTAGCAACACCGTTAAACGTTGGCAACGCCATACCCCTCCCACTAACCGTAGTGCTTACGGGGCGGCCAAGGCTTGATCATTCCATCGCTGATCGTCTACTCGAGAAGTTCTTATAGCGAAAGCTCTGCCTGATAGACCGTTGCTCGTTGGAAGTTTAAAATATTGTTGAGTAACGGAAATATTATAATTTACTCTATGCGAAATAGTGATAAACTGATTTGATTGTGAGTTTGTAGTCGTTGATAAATTAAATAGATTAATAAACATATACAGGGTGTTTGGCAGAACGTTGAACATACGAAAATGGTGGATAGGTGGGGTCATCTGCTACTTACTCAGCCCTAATTTATTTGGGTATTAAAAAAAAAAATTTTTTTTGTTTTTAATACCCAAATTTGTTTCACCACTTTCTTAACTTTAAAGTGTAATTAAAGTGTAAAAGAATAAAAAAAAAACAAAATATTGCCTGTTTTACCCATTTTTAATAAAAAATACACTTTAAAGTTGAGAAAGTGTTGAAACAAGAAAAAAAGAAAAAAAATCTTTTTAAATACCTGGTGGGCCAGGGCCAAATAAATTAGGGCTGAGTAAATAGCAGATGACCCCACCTATCCACCATTTTCGTATGTTCAACGTTCTGCCAAACACCCTGTATAACCATGAAGCTGCCGTTTTTCTGAGTTTGTCTTACATACTGATAAATTAATTTGTGGTAATGGTAATGGGGACAAAAGAATATATGGTTGGGCATGATGTGTAAGAAATCAAACGTCCAGACTTACAATCAATTTGGTATATTGTCCAAAGTTCACGGTTCCCAACACAAAGCAATACAGAAGGCACAATAGGGTAGGCGTAAGCACAAAGCACAATAGCACAGACCAAGAGTTCGTAGATGAAGAAATAGATGATAGAAATAGATGATAGAAAGAGTTCAGGATGAGAAATGAAAACGATAGCACAAAATATAAACAAGCGTAAAAGATCGCGGCGGCAAAATCGGCGAGCAAAGAAGCGTGCGCTCCGCGTCGCGAAGGTGTAACCACTGGTCACTCCAGTGCGCCCGCGCAGCCGGCGCATGGAATATTCCGTGCCCCCGCGCCGCCCCGCGCGGCCGGTGAATCCCGTTATCTTTACGTACACTAGTGATGTCCAGCGTGTCGATGAACGCGTAAGTATCGATATCGACGTCGACCAACCAATTAATATCATTTCGATATTGGTGATATAATTTGTGTAAATAAATACGTGTGTAAATGTTTTAGTGTAAGTTGTAAATAAATATCTTGTAGACATAAATACCTATTAATAAATGTAATAAATATGAAAGTAGCCTACACCACCCCCCTCCAGAGACCGTCAAGGGCGATAAAAATCAGTAAACTTTACGCGACGGCCAGAACGTGTAACATAACCTGGTAGTTCACCTGGTGGGGGTTCATTGTCTTGGACGGACAATGTAAATGCGGGCTTAAGTCGGTCGATCGAAACTGTCATTTCTTTATTTTTGACAATAATTTTAAATACCTTATCCCCCCTAGAAATAACCTTATGGGGCCCAGAGTAGGCAGGCTGGAGAGAACCCCGCAATGCGTCCTCGCGGAGGTAAACGTGATCGCAAGTGTCGAGCTCCTTATAAATAAAAACTTTAGTCCTGCAATGGCGGGAAGCGGGTACGGGTCTTAACTTCTCGGCAAAATTTCTGAGTCTTGCGGTAAATTCGGAAATATCCGTAGTACCACTGGAATTGGGCTCAAAGAACTCTCCGGGCAACCTGAGGGACTCGCCATATACTAGTTCTGCTGAAGAGGCTTGAAGGTCCTCTTTGAAGGCAGATCTCACGCCCAGCAAGACCCACGGCAATGACTCGGTCCACCTGTCATTAGCATGACAAATGATTGCGGCTTTTAGTTGGCGGTGGAACCGCTCAACTAAGCCGTTACATGCCGGATGATAAGCTGTTGTCCGCTTGTGTTGGAATCCGGCTATTTTTGATAGATATTGGAACAGGGCCGACTCAAATTGTCGACCGCGGTCCGTTATTATATCTGTCGGACAGCCGAACCGAGAAATCCATGTGGATAAAAGGGCTTTCGCGACCGTTTCTGCCGTGATGTCAGGTATCGGTATTGCTTCTGGCCAGCGGGTAAATCTATCCACAGCTGTTAGACAATACCGATAGCCTTGAGAATGCGGTAGTGGGCCTACTAGATCGATATGGATCTGAGTGAAGCGCGCATGCGGTAGAGTATAAGTGCCAAGAGGGGAAGTCACGTGACGGGTGACTTTAGACCTCTGACATGGTACACAAGCGCGCGACCAGTCCCTACAATCTTTACGCACACCTGGCCAAACGAATCGCTCGGCAACCAATCTGGCCGACGCGTTTGCGCCAGGGTGACTTAGGGAATGCAGGCTTTCAAAGACCTGCCTCCGTAAACCCTTGGGAACATAAGGCCTGGAAGTTGACGTACTGACGTCGCAGTACAATGGAGTTCGGCTTCCAGGGACATGAAGTTCCTGCAACTTCAAAGAGGAACCTTCGGCAAGAATCTTCTGAAGTTCCGAGTCAGAAGACTGACCTTCGGCCATACTTTCAAGGCTCACTGGGTCTCCCAGTTCCTCAATGCGTGACAATGTGTCAGCAACCACATTATCCTTACCGGATATGTGTCGAATGTCTGTGGTGAACTGGGAAATGAAGTCAAGGTGTCTATACTGCCTGGGCGAACAGTTCTTCTTCCGTTCGTGAAAGGCAAAACTGATCGGTTTATGGTCAGTATAGACTATAAAATGCCTTGCTTCCAGCATGTGCCGAAAATATTTGATGGCCTCATAAATGGCCAACAGCTCCCGGTCATATGGCGAGTACTTACTCTGGGAAGTACTTAATTTCCTGGAGAAAAACGCCAACGGTTGCCAAGCGTCATCCTTAAATTGCTGTAGAACTGCTCCCATAGCTTTATCTGAGGCGTCAGTAACCACAGCAAGCTTCGCGGAACAGTCAGGATGGGCTAACAAAGCAGCATTAGAGAGACTATCCTTGCATGCCTCGAACGCTGCTAAAGTCTCTCCTGTAAGGGTAATCGGCTGCGTTCCTTTGACAGATCCTGTTAATAGGGCATGCAATGGGGCCTGGATCTCAGCTGCTTGGGGCAGGAATCTCCTATAAAAATTAAGCATTCCCAGAAAACCTCTTAGCTGCCGGACGTTCTTAGGAGGAGGAAAGTCCTTAACCGTCTGCACCTTGGACTCAAGTGGCCTAGTACCGCTTTCAGAAATGCGGTAGCCTAAAAAGGTTACCTCGCTGACACCGAAAACGCATTTCGAGGTGTTCACCAACATGCCATACTCTTTGAGCCGTTTAAAAATCTCACGCAGGTGATGTTCGTGCTCTGCTTCGCTCCTTGAAAAAATTAAGTAGTCGTCCAAATAACAGTAAACGAAATCTAGGCCTCTCGTCATCTCGTCCACGAACCGCTGAAAAGTCTGGCCCGCATTCCTAAGACCGAAAGTCATAAAAGGAAATTCGAATAAGCCAAATGGAGTTGTAATGGCGGTCTTAGGAATGTCGTCCGGGCTGACGGGTATCTGATTATAGGCCTTTTCAAGGTCTAGAGTACTAAAGACTTTACACCCAGCTATACTATGGGCAAAGTCGTGAATATGCCTGATCGGATACCTGTCAGGCACGGTGCGGGCGTTCAGCTGACGGTAGTCACCACAGGGACGCCAGCCGTTGTTTTTCTTCGGCGCCAGATGCAAGGGTGATGACCACGGGCTCTCGGAGGGTCTAGCTGTGCCATTGGCCAGCATTGACTCGAATTCCCGTTGCGCAATCTTGAGCTTATCTGGGGCTAGACGACGAGGGGTGGAGCTTACTGGGGGGCCTGGTGTCGTGCGAATGTGGTGTAAAGTGTTGTGAGGTGTTGTATGATATTTGCCAGCTGGTCGCGTGATTTCGGGAAACTCGGCTAGTATTTTATGATAATGGGTGTCACCGGTCGCGACCTTAACGGAAAAAACATCATTACAATTTGCTAATGAAGCTACAGCTGTTACAGTAGTTGATGTGTCTATTAGGCGCTTATGGCGACAATCTACGGCAAGGCTAAAATAATTTAAAAAATCTACACCTATGATAGGCTTAGTTACGTCCGCCACAGTGAAACGCCATTTAAAAGTTCTACGCAACCCAAAATCTAAATTTAAATGTATACAGCCGTAGGTGGCTATATTAGTACCGTTAGCAGCACACAAACTATATTTTGTCTTCGCACGACGATCACGAAGCGTTGACCGCGGGAAAACGCAGAGATCGCTCCCTGTGTCGACCAGGAACTGCGTCTTCGAAGATTGGTCAGTGACGTAGAGGCGACCAGAAGCAGATGAAGGGCAATCGTCAGCCGCCATTAGCGACCGCCCTGGATGTTTTCCGCCTTGAAGTCACATGGCCGGACACACTTGGCAGCCTTGTCTCCAAACTTCCCGTGGTACCAGCAAAGCGGGTGCTTGCGGTAATTGGATTGAGAGCGCTGCCTCGAAGAACTTCGAGTGTTTCCGGAAGCGCGGGAACGAGACCTGCTGTTCCGCCCAGATATCATCCTCTGGAACTGCTTGCGTAGCTCGGCGACTTCCCTAGCCAGATCAGCGTTGGCTGAGTTGGGTACAGGGGCTGCAGCGTTGACAGCGGCAACCGCCGGAGCTGCCGGAACGATATCATGCACCCGATCAGCTAGATCAGCCAGGTCCTCCAATGATCTGGAACTGGGTTGGCCTGCTAGCACCGTCTGGATAGAGACGGGAAGTCGGCCTGTCCATAGGGTCTTCAGGAAGTCATCTGGAACCTCGGAGTTGGCGAGTCCTTGAAGATGGCGGAGGAACTGGGATGGCCTACGATCCCCGAGCTCCTCATGCATCAGCAACTGCTGGATCTTCTTCTCGTTCGAAGAGCTGAGCCTCCTGATCAGTTCCGTCTTCAGCTTCTCATATTTATTTGTGGCCGGTGGCTTTATGATCAAATCTTTGACCTCCTTGGCGTGCCGGTTCTCAATTTGCCCGATGACGTAATTAAATTTGGTCGTATCGCTTGTAATTCCGGCTAAGGCGAACTGGCCTTCAATTTGCGCAAACCAAATTTCGGGTTCTTCGGGCCAGAAGCCTGGAATACGGGCGCTCACCTTGAGTACTCCGTTTTCTATCGACATGCCGGGCTCAACACTAGTGCCGGGCAACGTGGCCTTTTCTTGTGCATCTTTAAACAATTCCCCTTCCATGTCCTTAGCGGGGTCACCAGTATGGTTGGGCATGATGTGTAAGAAATCAAACGTCCAGACTTACAATCAATTTGGTATATTGTCCAAAGTTCACGGTTCCCAACACAAAGCAATACAGAAGGCACAATAGGGTAGGCGTAAGCACAAAGCACAATAGCACAGACCAAGAGTTCGTAGATGAAGAAATAGATGATAGAAATAGATGATAGAAAGAGTTCAGGATGAGAAATGAAAACGATAGCACAAAATATAAACAAGCGTAAAAGATCGCGGCGGCAAAATCGGCGAGCAAAGAAGCGTGCGCTCCGCGTCGCGAAGGTGTAACCACTGGTCACTCCAGTGCGCCCGCGCAGCCGGCGCATGGAATATTCCGTGCCCCCGCGCCGCCCCGCGCGGCCGGTGAATCCCGTTATCTTTACGTACACTAGTGATGTCCAGCGTGTCGATGAACGCGTAAGTATCGATATCGACGTCGACCAACCAATTAATATCATTTCGATATTGGTGATATAATTTGTGTAAATAAATACGTGTGTAAATGTTTTAGTGTAAGTTGTAAATAAATATCTTGTAGACATAAATACCTATTAATAAATGTAATAAATATGAAAGTAGCCTACAAATAGAACAAGTCACTGAGCTACATAAATAACTACCGAACATCATACGCACAAAAGGACATTATCTGCCTAGCCTTTTCCCAACTATGTTGAGGTCGACTTCCAGCCTAACCGGCAGTACAAGTACGTAGGAATCGATAGAACTCGATAAGATAAATTTGACAGTTATTCTCGATAAAATGAGTTTTTATGGAGTCAAAAACTCATTTTATCGAGAATGACTGTCAAATTTATCTTATCGAGTTCTATCGATTCCTACGTACTTGTACTGCGGATGCAGCTGAATACCGGTATTTTATCCATGTAAAATACCGGTATTCATCTGCATCCGGTTAGACTGGGTTAGACTGGTTGTCAGACTTTTATGGCCACTGACTACCTGTAACGACTGCCAAAGATGGACAAATGACAGCCGAGACCAACAGCTTAACGTGTTTCCCGAGGCACGGAGGAAACCTGGTATGTAAGGGTGTGGTCACCCATCCACGGACCAACCTAAGCAAGCACGGCTTAACCTAATCATCAGCCCGAGTGGCTGTTATTACTTAGCCACGAGCCCTTCCGCGCGCAAAAGGACAATGCCAGAATATTTACAAGTTTCGATGATAAAATACTATCAGCAGATAATCGAACAACCGATTGAAAATGGAATAGTTCCGAGCAACGTACATTTTCTTCTTTAGCACCACTAAAACTTGAACATTACCTCTATCCTTATTAGTTTCACTAGTGCAATTAAGGGGCGTCTCCTTACAGACGTTTCTCCATTTACTCGAACGTTTCAAGTATTGCCTTGTATTGTTAAAACCGGTGGTAATCGATTCTGTATCGAGAACATTGAGTGTTATTGAGGTGTTTTCTTATATCCCTGTAATGGATTTTTCATTTATTCTTTTGTTTTTTCCCTTCTCTATCTCTCACTATGTTTGTCATTTATCCACCAGCCGTTCAGAAGCTGGGGTCTTCGGATAAGTAAGTGTATTTGCTTTTCCGTTTGCTCGTGATAATACATCTGAAACTATTCTCTTTGAGCTTGAAGTGAAACAGTTTTGTTAGAACTACCTCTTTGGTTTAGTGGTCGCAGTCGTCGACATGAGGTACTGAGTTCGATTGCTGAGTCGGGCAAAGTGTTATTGCGTTTTTCCATAGGTATTGGTCAGTGGCAGCCAGCAGAGTCTCGATTTGTGGCAATTTAATAGACTCGCCACTTTTTATATGAGGTTAAGGCACAACTTGGGTGTAGTACTATTAGTGACACCTCTGCCAAGACCTTTGGGGATAATGGGCGGGATGTTATGTAAGAATTTTTGATATTTTCAGATTTAACACATCATCATCAACATCAGCTAAGCTGGTCATAGGCCTCTCCAAGAGGGTAGGCGACAAAAATAAATATAATTAATCCGTCAGTTAGATTTTGTTATATAAACCAAAAGTGACGAAGATACGCCGCTTTTCAAATTTTTATACAACACGCCTAGGTATCATTTCAGCGAGTTCAGGCGTCACGAGCCCATATTCCCGAGTTTTGATGCGGTTTATCTTTATTGACAAAGATTAAGATAGTTCATTGATTTAGAAAAACAAAAAAATACGTGGCAACTGACGACGGACTAAATAGATTCATCATAGATTCATTCTCATTTCATTAATTTACCCTATGACTATTTATTGTATTACCATTTATTAATATATTATGTTTGAAACTGTTTTCTGTGTCACTAACTCACTCAAGGTTCATTGGAAGACCAGCGTCAGACAGAATCACCTGTCTGGCATGAATGCTGAAATGGACCTTTTTGGCGCAGCCGTGAGGCACACAGCACAATCTATGTATTTTTGTTCTTTTTGTAACTTTTTCAAATATTATTGTGTGTGTGCTTAATGTACTGACGTCAAATAAACATTTTATCTTTCTTTCTTTCTATTTGCTTTTTTTTATACTTTTGTCATGCCTAGTGTGCATAGGCATGACAATATAGTGTGATTAAGCTTTGTTTTTAAAACAAACTAAATGTTTATGGAGTTCGAGACAGGTGAGTTAGGAATGATTATTTCGCTCGTAATGTAATTCAATATTCTGAGTTCTGATAATAATTTTCCAGGAAAACCTTTGACTTCAACAATATCACAGAGAGTAATTGAGTATCCAATATGCTTAACAGATTCTCGTATAACATCAACAGCTGTTTGACAATAATCACGATATTAGTAATATCTTGAGTTATCACCTCGTAGTTATTGTCCGGAGAGCTGAGATAATTTCTATGTATGAGTAAAATCGACGTAGCCCGAAGAATTGCTAAACTTAAGACCCTGCACACTCCCAAGTGTGCAGGGTCCGTTGCTCGCTGAAGGGATGGCCGATGGGGCCGGAAAATTCTGGAGTGGTGACCGCGGAACAGAAGATGTTGCGTTGGAAGACCACCCACTAGGTGAAGAGATGACTTGGTGAAGGTTGCGGGAATCCGCTGGATGTGAGTCGCACGAGACCGGTCAATTTGGTGACTCTTGGGGGAGGCCTATGTCCAGCCGTGAAGCGTTTTTTGGCTGAAATAATGATGACGATGATGAGTAAAATCTGAACGATGATAATTTTTTTTACGCAAGCCAAGTGACAGATCTGCTTTAAATTTTGATCGAATTATTTTAAAGATTGTTCTAAAACTCTTTGCAAAAAAAACTGAATAAATAACAGTTACTTCTCACTAGTTATTTTAACTAGTTCTACTAGGAATGCTTTACTTTCGGAAGTAACCGACTTCCAAAAGTAAAGTATTGTTTCGTTTGTTTCATTGGCTTTTTGCCAAAAACTGCCAAAAGTTATTTAAGACGTTTTTTTAACAATACATAAAGTTTTTAAATCGGTTCATAAATGATAGATGTATAAACAAACATTAAAAAGCAATCGAATTGAGAACCTCCATTTTTTTTTTAAGTCAGTTAAAAGATAACTCTTTTGCATTGACAAGCCTTCCACCCTTACTAAATGCACCACCATTAAATTTTGAATCTTTTTCTCCAAAGAAACAGTACTAAAGAAACTCCCGCACCCCAAATCGAGTTAATAAAAGGAATGAGAGCAGAACGTCTCAGCTTAACTTTTTAAATGCTTGGCCGCGGTCTTCCCAGTGATTTATAGAGGGACACGACCCTATCTGTGCCCACAAACTATTTAAATTAGAATGTTGTCTCAGATAGCCTTGAATGCGCTGATCTATTATCCATTGAGTTATGTGCTGCAAGGAAATAGTGCTGTTGGAAAGAATCGAAGACGTTGAGAGGGGAGGCAAGGGTGCAGTTTTATGTGGGTGAGTTGGGAAAAGAAGAATTAGTAATGCATTCGATTTATTTTCATTTCGTTTATTATCTCTTCACAAAGCTGACGTCAAGTTAATGTATAAAAATAATGGCTCGACTGCATTTCACATTTGTGTAGGTTTTTGGGGAAAACCTGTGTAACAGATAAAATTTATTTAAAACGCACATTTTGCCTCTGTACTCTGTAATAAAGAAGTGAATTAAGTATCATTGACGACCCGAATGGCGTAGTGGTAGTGAGGCTGCCTTACGTTCTTAGGGTCCTGGGTTCGAATCCCGGTAGGAGCAAATGTTTGTGTGATTAGCTGATGAGATGATATTCGTTTCCGAGTCTTGGATGTTTATATGTATAATAAGTATGTATTTACAAACAAAAACAGTATATAATGTAGTATATAAACTATCTGGTGTCCACGACACAAGCCTAGCTTAATGTGACACTAGATGGCGCTGTGTGTTAATGTCCAGCGATATTATTATAGTCATTTTTTCCGCATTGGGTGATATAGAGACGCACATTGTAGGTGTTAATGTGGAAATTAAATGATCAAGTACGATTTCACTCAACTATACAAATGCTGTGGTGATTCAGTGATGTGAAGTGGACATCTTTCTGCTGTAATGATGGTCTAAAAGTTATTTTTATTAAACAATTATTCGCAAAGTAGTATAAAGTTACAAGTTGTCACTACATCAACTTTGCACTCAAATTGTCGTATTGCCGTGACCCTTTTGTCTGTTAATTAACTTATATGATACTCTGTGGTTTCCGCCATTACAAAGGCCGCATCCTTCTATCCCGCGGGTGTCGTAAAACGCAACTAAGGAAATAGACAAAACAAAAAGCAACAGGAAATCAGCGACTTTTCAAATAGCTTTCACAATTATAACTCAAACAATAAACAAACTTTAAAGTCCATAACTTCAATTAATTAAATTAGAGAAATCATACTTGAATCTCCATTAAACCGGTTATAAAAAATTACTAGACATAAGCATAATAAAGGTCTCTTACTGAGTAATGCACTGCAATGTTCCAAAAAATTATAAACTAAATTATAGACTTTGTTTGCGTGTAAATTTTGATGTGTATTTCAAGGATTAAAAGTATTCATTTTTCAGAATATAATCTATCTTCTCGTAAAATTTTATGACGATTTAATCACATAAGTCGTGAAAAGGTTACAAACAGTTACTTTTGCAGTAATAATATTAGTGTATACTGGGTGTACCACCCATCACCAAGCATTCTGTACATCAAAAATTATTGCTGCGAAACAACTTTTTTTTTTTGAGGTTATAAGTCATGTTTTGTGGTAGAACTCAATGTAAAGCACTTAAAAGATTGTGCTGATGGATGAATTAAATAGTACGGAGGTCGTGGAGCAGTTAAAAATCAAAATCTTCTAAAAAAAACTTGTAACTTTGACGCCCCATATCTCCATAACTAGACGGTTCCCAGGTATGGTGTAGAACAAAAAATGATCGCAGTAATGTGGAGAACAAGTGCCTTTCGGCTCCGTGAAGAGGTGTTTTATACCCTTTATACTCGACTTCACTTCTTAGAATAACCTGCACAGGTAGGTTTTCAACCAACTGGCGGTAAAATTTTCGCAGAATAATCCTTCACCCTTATACCACGAGACATTTTATCCAGAACTTGAATGCTCTTTCAACAGAAATCTCTTCTTAGTACTCGTACATCCAAATCTGTATCTAGGCTCGGATAATGTACTGAAGTGAAAAGTTTACGCGTTGCGTAATCCTGACATGTAGGTTACGCATTATCGGCTCAGTCGTGTCGCGCCAGATGACTCGACAGTTACAATATAAGCAAAACATAGAACCGCACTCACTGTCTACTTGTAGGTGTGGGGGGCTATTGTGGGAGCGCTCGAGAAGATAATGCTAAAAAGTTTTTTTTGGGTCGATAGGGTTATAAGAGGACCTCAATTTAACAAACAGATGGTAAGACGCCTACAGCCTAGCTTCGGCTGAATGAGAATTTTCGAGGTGATTGGTATTCGATTGGCTGCTGTTGTAGTGATTTTCGGTGATCGTTGTGAAGGTAACGGAAGGAACTGCTCTAATTTCATGTTGAATTTGCTCTGGAAATTGAAGTTTTTATTGTTTTATCATAAATTAGAATAATTACGATTAATTAATAAAAATAATAAATATCGCTGGACATTAAAACACTGCGCCATCTAGTGCCACACTAAGCAAGGCTTGTGTCGTGGTTACCAGATAGTTGATATACTACTTATATATCTTTTTTATTTGTAAATATATACTTGTTATACATATAAACATCCATGACTCGGAAAGAAATGCCCATGCTCATCACACAAACATTTGCTCCTACCGAGATTCGAAACCAGGACCCTAAGAACGTAAGGCAGCCTCACTACCACTACGCAATTCGGGTCGTCAATTGACAGAATCTTTTAACAAAATAAACGTATACTCACTGGATACCTGATGCGGGAAGTCGGCATCGAGTTGGACTGCGTCGAAGGTGGTTTGACTTTCTGATCTTATGATCGGGGCGAACATGGCCAGATATCCCACAATATAGATAGGTTTGGCAGGAAAAAAGAAAGGTCTTTGCCTGGCATTGCGACACATGATATGCAAAAAAATCTTATGACAATGTGATACAATAGTTCAACTGTAATATTATTATGTGCTCTGACGAAGGTCAAGGACAGTTATTGTAGTTTATTTTTAAAGCAAAAATAAACTCAACATCAGTCGATACATTATATCTCACAAGGTAAATCTCTCAACACAAGACTCGACCCCCGCCGTACGTGTTTCCCAGGGACGCAAGGAGCACGGACATAAATTCCGGGACGCAAACTGTAGCCAGCTGTTCCGCTGTTTTGGGGAAATAAATACGGATTAGACGCGGCACGGTAAAGCGGAGTACACACCGAACGTTTGAATTATTGATCGTACGGGCCTTAGAAAGACAACAGTGTCTTCGAGTCTTTGTCCGGGTCTGTCCGTCAATTAGAGGTGTGGCAAATTGGTTGGCTATTTGTTTTAAGAGGTCGTTTTATTATGGTTTCTCTGTATTAAATGTTGGTTGGTGATACTGCGGTAAGACATTTGTATCTGTCAGTGGTTACAATTTCGCATTGACAGCGCATTTACATACATATGTCGTTACAGTTAGAGCTGTTTTTGTATAATAAGCGTGACTATGTTAGTGTAGTATAGTAGAACCACAAGGTTGTGATATTATTCTGTGAGGGTATCTTTATCCACTGACCATTTTTAGGGTTCCGTAGTCAATATAGTTACGCCATGTCTGTCTGTCCGTCCGTCCTCGCTTAATTTCTGTGACCGTTAGCACTAGAAAGCTGAATTTGGTACCAATATGTGTATCCATCAGCCCCCTATATGTAAAGTGGGAAGTGATTTTTTTTTTTCAACCCTTACGTGTGATATATTGTTGGAAAGGTATTTAAAAATGAATAGGGGTTTAGTAAAATCATTTTTTGATAATGTCAATAATTTCGGAAATAATCGCTCCAAAAGTAAAAAAGAATGTGTCCCCCCCCCCTCTAACTATTGAACCATAAGTTTAGAAAATATGAAAAAAAAACAGAAAAGTAGAACTTTATAAGGATTTTCTAGGAAAATCATTTTAATCTTGGATGGAAACAAGTTTTTCAACAAAAAAGACAATAAGTTGTACAAAATCATTTCTGGACTAAGTTGTAGTATAATCGTATAAGCAAGCATTTTTTTTAACTTCATTTACATATTTTATTATCCTGAACGTATCCTTTTTCAAACAAAATAAGAATTATTAAAATCGGATTGGATTGAACACTTATTGTGACGGACGGGAAACTACGGAACCCTACACTGAGCGTGGCCCGACACGCTCTTGGCCGGTTTTTTATATGTTCTGTCCAGTGCAGGCTTATAAAATGCATTATCTTTATTCTTTCTTTTTGTAGAAATCGGCGTTTTACTTTAGAATTTATGATGATGCTGTATGACCATGCATCAAATATCTTTGTAACTAGCGATGTTTCTACAAAAAATTTCGTGAATACAACGTAACTACGTAAATTATAATATTACGTGAATACGTGGAAAAACGACTTGGTATTCTCGCCTTCTCAACTGACAGTTATTAAAATACTAGCTTCTGCCAGCGGCTTCGCCCGCGTGAAGTTTCAAAATTGTCCCATGGGATCTTACTACCGGGATAAAAAGTATCCTATGTGTTAATCCAGCTTATAAACCATCTGTGTGCAAAAATTCATCCAAATCCGTTCAGTAGTTTTTTCGTGAAAGAGTAACAAACATACATCCATCCTCACAAACTTTCGCATTTATAATATTAGTAGGAAGTAGGAAGTAGGATATTAGTAGGATAGTAGGATAGGACTAAAGGACTAAACAAGTGACAAGAAAAACTTTCTTATAAATTCAAGATTCCAACAGTGCCTACTTCGTATCTGACGGCTTTTAGGCAAGTTTCTGTAGATTTTTCTTCTTTATACGTCTCCTGACAAGCCAAGACAGCAGCTTTCACTAGTTACACATGAAGTTGATTATAGGCATTTGTGACCGTGTATTCCCAGTTGTTTTGCTCAGCATTGACGACGTAAGTCGGTTTTTATTATTACTTAAATAGTTTGTGTTCTTATGGACTAAATAAAACGGGAACCTTATCTTTATTGTCTTCTTCTGCTAGCAGTAATTTTATTGATTCATTATTTCTTAGAGATACTTCATTTTATGAAAGTTTGAGAAAAAAGCGATTCTGCTTTTCTTCAACAATCAAATAGAGAGTAACAGCTTATAAACCTGTAGTAAAACTTCATTATTCTTAGATTACTGCAATTCAATAATATGATATCAAGAAAATACTTAAGTGATTTGTCATTCTTTCAATGCCAACTTAATTCAGTGCTAAAAATATATTTTCTTATTTTGGATGTCACCACTTATTTTATATTTTCCAACCTAAAAACTAATAAAACTTTTCAACGTCACGTAACCAACAGAATGGAGCTTATTTGGTCCGCTTTCGCCGTGGAGTGTTAAAATAAACTAAGTATTTGAGACATCGTAGACACGTAGAAGTGCTACGAGCTACGCGGCTACGTGGCTACGAGATTTATTGCTACGCTCGTAGCTCTATACTGAATTGAGTATCGCTAATTGTCATAATAAAGTGTTTATTGGTGCTAAAAGTCCGTTTTCTTTGAAATATTAAATATTCTGTAATTGCTTTTGTATTTGATCTTGGAAAGCTATTGAAGTGTTCCAATTTCATTTGAAATGGAAATATAAGCGTAAATTTAACATGGCCATGAAAATGGATTTCGGACGACGATTTTATGCCTCATTTTCCCTACTTAAGTTATTAATAAAGTTCTTTTTTTTCATTTCATAGAAATTACATTGCATTTGATTCAATGATCCGGTAGTTCATTTCTTAAGTCTGCCACTACACCAATGTTTAGTGGATTCACGTGGATGAAGTGAAATAAATTTTCATACCTTACTTTTTGAAAAAAAAACAATAAATATATCTCCTCAAATAAAAGTGTACTTCAGCAACCTCCTATTACAAATTAGCCTGCAAAGCTACAGCCACTAACTCATTTCTTAAATTCACTTAACTAATTTCCTAGTGGTATAACATAAAGGACAATGTAATTAAACTAAGGTTTGGTATTCAGAGCAGTGAGTCAATTTAAAACGTTGAACCTCTTGGACACCTTGGATGCATATTAAATCAGCCGATCTTGTGGTAACACTGCCTGATGTAAAGGATGCTGGAACTGACATCTTGGAAATAAACATTTAGTTGCGTCTTTTTCCCCAGAAGGTTAGGCAGAGGATTATTGAACACTCTGTTTTGGCCAGGTATGTTTAAGTCCCGTGTAAAAAGTGCCATCAAATTTAGTATACAGGGTGGAAACGGTAAACGGGGCAGTAAGGAGAGCTACTTTAACCGTTGCAGCAACATGAAAATGGTCTTAGGAAACTATTCATAATTTTTCGTAAAGTTTTGATCCCCATTCACAGATTTAAAAAAAAATACACTTAGCAAGAAAATTGACCTTTTGAACACAAAACATTTTTTTTGTGCCAATCGATCCTGTTGCAGTTTCCACCATGTATATTGCTACTGGGAATTTCTGGATGAGAAACCTAATTACACGTAGCCTGACCCGGAAATCGAACCCCTAACCTGAGCCCTTTTTACTACCCCTAGATCAAGATACGAACTTACAACTTACCTACGAATTTTCATCAATCTTAACTAAATGAAATAATTATTTACTACATTTCAGAAATATAAATTATAATTTACTTGTTTAATAAAACTGCACATTAATGCAGTTTATTTTGGGACCGATAAGTCGAAGAGTCGCCACATTGAGGGTGCCAAAAGATGAGCGTTAAATGCTGAAAGAGGCCTAGAAAACCCTGGCATACTGAGGAACCAGTAAAGGTTTTACTTGGAGGAAATTAAATGTCTATAAGGATGGTTTTTGTCTAGTAAGATAGCACTGGTTGAAAAAAAAATGCGAGGTCTTTGTGTTGTGATACTGGAAACATTTAAGCCAACCATACATCATTTTATAGGTCAACTAGATGCAGCATTCAGCCACTTTGTCACAATATGTCGCTTGTGGCTCGGGTGCAGCAACGAAAATGCAGAGTCCCTAAAAAACATGAAATATTACGACGGTTGGTTGTGACGGGCACTATTTGTTGAGTTGTTACCATCAGCAGTGGCGTTCTGAAGCCTTTTAAAATCAAAAATACAACTGTCAAATCAAATCAAAACAAATCAAATCGTTTATTTGTGATACATGGGTTAAATGCAGGTGTTCATTACATAATTATAAACTAATAATGTTCATACCATGATCAGCCACTTGGGCATACAAATGATTAAATAACAATCAAAATATGAGTCGAAATTCTAATTACATTTAAGATTAAATATTGATATTTATTATTACTGTTATTCATGCATGACAGACACAAGACAAACAACAACAATTAATCATCGTCAAGCGGACACGACACTTTTAAAAAGTTCTAGTCGATAAAAAATCATCTACAGAGTAATAACACTTCTCCACAAGAAATTGGAACAATTTGTTTTTAAAGATATTAATATTGCTACATTCTTTTACGTCATTAGAAATTCTATTGTAGATCTTCGTGGCCATTGCAAAGACACTTTTCCCAAAGAGGGTAGTTCTATATTGACTCGTAACGTTGTTATACAAATGACTTCTATTTCGCGATCTGAGCTCTAGTGTAAATAGTGATGGATGATTTCTTGTAAAGAGGGCCACTTCAAAAATATATAAAGATGGCACGGTAAGTATGTTTAGTTTTTTAAAGTAATCCTTGCAGCTATCAGTTCTGTTGAGACCACACATTGCTCGCACGCACCTTTTTTGACATTTAAAAACTTTGTCCCAGTTGGTAGCATTCCTCCAAAATATGATTGCATATCTTAGTCTAGAAGCCACATTACTATGATATGCTACAAGCAATGTGTTAAGATTGACGTTTTTCGCTAGCATGTATAAACTATAAGATAACTGTGACACTTTCTTGCAAACAAACTCTATATGACTTTGCCACTTCAGATTGTCATCTATATTGAACACCGAGAAATTTTGTTGTAGTCATCAATTCAACTTGTTCACCATTGAATTCTATTTGAGTTTGTATAGTGCTTTTCGTTTTCTGTTTAAATTGCATTAATTTCGTTTTATCGATATTAATTAATAATTTATTATTTTGTAACCATTGTATTATAGTATTTTGTTGGTATCATCACCGATAGATATGAATAAAGTCTTCCAAATCAGTTTTATATTAATGAGCGAGACCAATATTTACCATTTAAAATATGTAGTTCGATTTTCAAGTACGTCTTTTCGCGTTTTCGTAGTAGGCGTACCCAGCGACAGAACGTTCACTCACTATTGTAAAAACTAAAAATATATATATTTTTATAAATATCGCTGGACATTAACACACAGCGCCACCTAGTGCCACACTAAGAAAGGCTTGTGTCGTGGACACCAGATAGTTGATATACTACGTAATATACCTTTTTTGTTTGTAAATACAAACTTATTATACATCCATGACTCGGAAACAAATGTCCATGTTCATCACACAAACATTTTCTCCTAACGGGATTTGAACCCAGGACCCTAAGAACGTAAGGCAGCCTCACTACCACTCGGTCGTTAAAATTTATTCAAAAGTGTCCAAAGATATTGTATTGTATTTTACAACGGGCTGGTGTCCGCATCTCCACGTCAAAGCTCGTATTTTGCGTATGGTATAATCATCCACCACGCGTGCCCAGTGCGGGTTGGTAGATGTCACATGTCTTCGAATTTTTGGTTCTAGGATATGCCGGTTTTTTCACGATGTTTTCCGTCAGCGTCCAAAGATATTAAGGATAGATGGAACGGAAAATAAAATATGACCTAATGTCTATTTAAAGCCTAAAAACGGTTGAAGTAAATACCAAATTGGACACGTTACACTTGAATCAGACAGCAACTAGTTTTCTTGAATAACTCAATGAGCAGATTTAAATATTCCTTGGGAGTGTCTCTTCCATTGAAACACGCGCTGGTATATCGGCGGGCACATCGTCTTGCATAGCGAATGACTACAGAAATTGGCGTTGTAACAGAGCTCAGCATCCTGAGTCATAGATAAATGAGTATCAGAGATTTTATGGGCTTTGCCTAGATTTAGTTTGAGTTAGATTGATTTAGGTATAGCATGAACGCAGTAAGAGATAGGACGTGAGCAAATATAGACGAGAAAAATCAAGAGAAGGTTTGCAGTAGAAGTATTCCATGTCCTGTTCACAACCTCTAAGCGCACTGTTCTTCTTGGAATATCGCAGCGTCGCCGCGTCGCAGTGACTTGTGGTATGCTTTCTTTTCTTCTATTCCGCAGTCGTTGTCGCATCGCGCTTGACAACTGAGGGCTTTTTTGGAGATGTGGCTTTAGTGCGGTGAGGTCCGCAATGAATTCAAGCACATCGCGATGTTTTAGAGTGTTTACGGAGAAGCGTTTGTTCAAAATGCCGCATTACCTGCGGTGGAACGTGCAGATGACATCGCCACGATACCCGCGGCGTCGACCAGCCAGTTCCTTTCATGCTTTATTTGTGGAGAAGTGGCCAGAGCAACGTCACCTGTGTAGTTTGTGCTTGAAGTGTTTAATAAATTAATAAACAAGCTAGCAAGCAAGCTGTACCCACGATGCAGCACACGACGTCGCACACGCCGCTTCACGCCCTGTGTCTCCGTAAATAACGTCGTACATTGTCATATATTTTTGTGTTTGCGCGTGTGCAAAGCGCAAGCCGCTGCACGCACCACAATACGCTACGGCGCACGCGACAAGCAACGCATCGCGAGATGCCACGCGGCATTCTACGCGCAACGCATCGCGTCTCCATAAATAGGCCCTGAGGGTGTAGGTCGTGTCCAAGAGGCAGAAAGCTTGTTTTATTGTATTATTATCATAGTCTGACTGACCTAAGACGTTATGAACTTAATCAAATTAATTGTTTTGTTATTTCATCTAAGGGCGTTACTACTGCTGACGATGGGACTGTAAAACTTATTAAATACGAAATAATTGAATTCAACCAAAAAACTCAAATCTTTCTCGAAAAGAACATTTTAATTAACTTCAGAATAAATAAATACCACTAAAACTGAATAAGAGACGCAATCAAATTATCTAATTTTATTTGGTCTGTTAAATTCAAAAGCTTTTGTACTAAACAAATTCAAAGAGACAAACATATGCAGGATAGTAATTAATGAAATACATACGAACCCGCATGACAGTCTAAGTTCATGTTTACTCTGATCTCTTTGATTACTCTTAGGGCACTTGCACAAGTTTCCAACAACCCTCTATGTGGAAGGTTAACGACCCCCGGTTATATGCTGAAGAGAAATTGATTTCAAAGTATAATATCTTCACGTCAGTTTGACTCCCTTGTGGGTTGTGATATGGCATTGGAACAACTGAATCCCAATGGCTTCCATTTTACACTTTTCTACGACCGACCATTGCATCTTTTTGATATACCTGAGAAAGAGGCTTTATTTTTTCAGGTATTCGATCTTTCGGCATAAAGTTAATAGATCGGGTTCCTAACGTCGAAATCCGCACGAAAGTTTTCGATATTGGAAATGGCGTTACGGAACTCAAATGGAGTTGGGCGGGTCACCTAGCAAGACGCAGGGATGACGGGTGGAGCAAGGCTATCACCGAGTGGCGTCCAAGAAATGGAAAAAAGAACATGGGTCGTCCGGCGGCGAGATGGGCAGACGACATAGTTGCCGTCGGGGGAATAAACTGGATGAGGCTAGCGCAGGACCGTGGAAATTGGCACAAGAAGAGAGAGGCCTATAACCAGCAGTGGGTGAGTTCAGGCTGTGGATGATGATGATGATGATTCGATCTTTCATAATTCAGAACTATTACTATACGCTGTACCACCACCCACCTGCTGACTTCCCACTAGGTGGACCGATGACCTGGTGAAGGTTGCGGGAATCCGTTGGATGCGAGTCGCACGGGACCGGTCAATGTGGCGACACTTGGGGGAAGCCTATGTCCAGCAGTACGTATTTCGGCTGAAATGATAATCATAACTATACGCTGTAAGAATCATCATATCTAATTATTAGTAATTGAAAGTTTATTTTGTTTGTTTTGTTTGCAAAAACGTACGACGACCAATCAAGCAAAAAAATGCTGATCTCTTATTGTACGGAAAGCTCACACAAAGCGAGGTGTGGATTATACTGAATATATACAGCTTGATGTGCCGCTATGTGTGTGTACATAGAATTACAGTATATTATATCATTAAATCTGAAAACAAATACATTTTACACTAGACCCAACAACGATTTTGATATTTCTACAGAAGATCCGAATTCGTCCAGAAAAATGTTACATTTAATAGCAAAACTAAAACCAACAAAATATTTGTACGTAATACTGCGTATGAACTGCGAAAAATAGCAGGAAGTCTTTTGAAGCAACATTATAGTCCTATTGTATTGTATTGTCTTAATTTGTCTAATCCCATGTGTAACAAAAGTTTAATACCCTTTAATGAAGTTACCCAACAGTTTAAAGAGCTTAACGGCGTTTCGCTTGTGGTTAATTATTTATTTAACATTGAATTTACTTTACTTCCGTGAAGACGCATTACATTAAATATTACTTATGTAACTACTAACTCACAACTTCGCTTTACTGTAAATATGTATCTGTAGTTATAACGTTACATGTATCAAAGTCTTCGTTAATTTTCCTTACCATGTAATTCCAGCCTAAATCTATATGTATTCAAGACAAATTATAATGATCAACCGAAAACGAAACACAAGTAATTCATTAACAAACTTTACCTGACAATATCAACATACGTTTATAATAAATAATCCTTCCAACGAAACATAACTCGTAAATTAGAACAAAGGATTTGATGCTATATTATATAAAGCAACAAAACATTGGCCAACATTAGCCCGAACCGTAAATGATCTAAGCAACTGTAGGTATTCATTAAAGTCTTAAGTAAACTGCGCGACACAAAGTTCCTGTCAGTCACTGAACAGAGGTAAGTTCCCTGAGCAATTTGTGGCTTCCAACTCGTCTGCCACGCTATGTCTAGCAAGGGGTCCACTAACTTTGCTATACCAGCTTTACGGTTTAGTAGGGACGCTAAGAATTTATCGGTTTGGACGGAATTGGACTTGGAAAATTTGCTGTGCTGGATTGGAAAGAATAAACATCGTGTTTATATTTTAAAGAGGGAAAGCTTTAGCAGAGGCGTAGGACTGTGTAAATTGTTTATTGGTTGTCGACTGTTTTATGTACTTTTGTATAATACGGGTATTTTCTGTGTGGGTTCTAAGATATTTGAACAAGGAATTCTTTCGGAACGTTGAATGCTCGGTATTCTTTGTAGTGGCCATCATCTTTACTGTAACCCAGCTATTTCACCTATGAAAGTTCAAACCAAACTCCAGCATCCAAATATTTCCAACCTACACGAAACCCGACCAAAATACCCGATGAAAGGCAAAAAATGTAAGTAAAACGAAAGTACAAGTCAATTTGTGAGAGCGATAAAGTTTTAGGATATATTTCCTTCAAGGATAACATATGGAGTCCCTACAATGCAAGCTATACACTTGTGTAAGCTTCTTTAATGCGGTCCCCGGTACGCTGGTTTGAGAAAATAAGACACCCCGTAGCGGTTACGTAACTAAGTAAATCCCGACTAGATGTCTGCTATTGGGACTTTTTATTTTACGAAGGCAGAGTCAAGGGTCTGCGAATATTTTGTAAATGTTTTAGGATTACTTACGAATAGAGAAACATATTTCGAGGCGTATTTTGTAGAAATTGTCGAGTCTTTTTTACTATATCCATCATTTTAAGCTACGGTTTTTTAATACGGAATATTAACTTCAAATTTTATCTACCAGCCAGTTGGTTATAGAATCCCAGGGAAACTCGGATATTATTATTTTTTTCAAATCTCTCGTATTAAATAAATATCTATATTGAACAAATACAGAACGTGTATTCAGTGAGATATATTTGATGTTATTGTGTGAGTGATAAAGTATATATATCACGGTGTATAATTTGAAAGAGAATAAACAGAAGCCCTAGTTATAAATGACGTTATATGCACGAAAAATAACCCGACATTTCGGCAATCAGTCAGCGGGTTTATATGTTCACAGTGTCATTTTTGCTATTTTATCCTCAGAGTTAAATTATGTGTATAGTACAATTTTACAAACACAAAAAAAAAACTTTATACAAATGTGCAGGAAACAATATTGATAAATTTATCGTCGTGATTAAGAAAGAGCCACGTTTTGAAAAACTATACTTTTATAGAATTGTTGTTTTGTGTGCTAATAAATAGGGTGGGTACGCCTACCCCTTCGGGGGTAACAGACAACATATTATTTAGTTATGTGGTTGTTACAAAATATCTCTCTCTACGTTCCTCGTAAAATAGTGAAACCAACCCATCCTTTCAACAAAGCTCATTAATTTTCCAACAAACATTTTAGGACCACAATCAACCACACTTAGAACATATCCATCAAAACACAGCATTAAATAATAAAGCACTATTAAAGGGACCTCATATAAAAGTTATGATGGTGCCCATCGTCCAGCGATGATAATAACCCCTTTCTCCCCCGGTCCATTTTAACGACTTGTATAAGATGAGCAGCTGAGACACTATGTAATATTTTTCATTGCAAAGTCAAGGGGAAGTTGGGCAACTTTGTACTCCGGTTTTACCAAGGGTAAAACATTTTTGCAGCAAAATTGCGTTATTTCTGCGGTCGCTTTAATATGAAGTAATATTGCAGTTTTGTTTCTACAAACTTCAAAGCAACTATCATACTATAAATCAGACTGATTGCTAGATAAACCAAGTAGTTTAGATTGTGATACCTTTTTTTTCAGATAAGAAAACATTAAATGACCCTCCCCCCCTCCCGCTCTGGGCGGAGCGTAATGGAGTGTCAGACTTTTACTGACTAAAACCCATCCATGTTCCTTCTTAGCCCTTTGTTACCAGAGTCGCGATATATATCTTTCAAACAATCCCGCAGCCCCGGAGATGTGATACCTTGCTCTTATAATGACTTTGGCACACTTAAACACTCACAGCTTTCAACAGACGTTAAGAATAGACCGAAAAAAAACTTAACTGCTACTATTCCTTGCTCAGACTAACCATTTATAAGTCAACATGACTTTAATATCTTGTTCTTCCGACACTAACATACAAAATAGCTTTTATTTAAACACCACATCCTAAGGTTCAGTGTGGCGTGAAATCTAGCGGAATCATATAGTATTGTGGCAATATCTAAAGTAATAAGTTTTCGAGCACGTTTTATATTGCCCGTATGCAGAGATGCTACTCTATTTGTGTCACTTAGGAAACTGACGTACCGGGTGATCTTAGAAATACATATTAAGGATGTGGTATTATGCGTCGCTTTTTTTCTTTATTATATAAGTACTACGAATAAGTAAAATTAAATTCAAAATCAAAAAAAAAACCCGACACAATGTACTCAAAGTGAAATAGAAAATAATTCGTTATTTACCATATTGTAATGGCGGCCATCTTGGATTTTTTATTTTTTATAGTGTAAAGTATTCCACTAGTCAAGCCATTTCATTTGATACCCATATTGAAGGAGTTGTCGAAATAAATAAAAATAAATAAATAAATAAATATGTAAGTAATCCGCTATTTTGTGGCCGCGGCCATCTTGGACTGATTTCGTTTCCGTTCGGGCGCTACGATGCCACAGACACACACACACACACGCGCATACAGACACGTTAAACTTATAACACCCCGTCGACTGGGATCTATACAAAAAAACACAATACACCTTCAAAAGGCAAGTCAGGTACGCCAGCAGGGCGGCCTGGCGAAGGTTCTGCGAAGAGATTGAATCGAACAGCGAGGCCGCACGCGTAAGAAAAATCCTGTCTACCGATCAGGATCGCGCCCTCGGGTCGCTGAAAACCCCAAACAACACATTCACCAAGTCGGATCACGAGACAAGTAGGGTTCTCCTGGAAACCCACTTTCCAGACTGTGACCTCTGCGAAGACAGAACCTGGGCAACTGAACCAACGCACACACCAAACGACCAAACGACCAAGACTGGGACAGAGCCCGCACTATAGTAACAGCAGAAAGAATAAAATGGGCAATAAGAACTTTCAAACCATATAAATCTGCAGGCTTAGATGAAATCTTCCCCGCCCTCCTACAATGGGGACTGGACGCCTTAACGCCATGGCTGACCATCATCTATCAAGCCTGCATAGCACAGAGATATATACCACTTGCATGGCGAGAGGTGAAAGTAATTTTCATCCCCAAACCAGGCAAATCAGACTACACACAACCCAAGGCGTACAGGCCAATAAGCCTAACATCCTTCCTACTGAAAACTCTCGAGAGACTCTGCGACCGACACATTCGGGACGGACCTCTTAGAGAAAGACCACTTCACAAACAGCAACACGCGTACTCCACAGGAAAATCAACAGAATCCGCGCTGCATAATGTGATCTCCAGGATCGAATGTGCAGTGGAACACAAATGCTCGTCACTGGCCGTCTTCATCGACATAGAAGGCGCCTTTGACAAAACCATCTTCCATAGCATCAACGCAGCCCTCGAGAAACACGGGGTGGACCCAACCCTGCGAGGTTGGATCACAAATATGCTCCGACTGAGGGCGGTTCAAGTTACAGTAAACGACACCACTAGGGCCATAGTGGCGAAGGGCTGCCCCCAAGGTGGTGTCCTCTCGCCACTACTGTGGAACCTCGTAGTAGATAGCCTCATCAACCGCCTCAATAGCAGAGGCTACTACACGGTGGGCTATGCCGACGACCTGACTATAATAATAAATGGGACACATGAAAACACACTATGCAACCTCATGCGTCAGGCTCTAAGGATAGTAGAAGAATGGTGCAACGAACACAAGCTAGCAGTGAACCCCACCAAAACCGAACTTGTCCTCTTCACAAGAAAAAGGAAGCTGGCAACGTTGCACCTACCAAGTTTCTTTGGGGCAACCCTAAGCCTATCGACTGAGACCAAATACCTGGGTATCTATTTGGACAAACAGCTAAACTGGGCAAAACACACGGATTACATCACCACAAAAGCTAGTATATCCCTCTGGCAATGTAAGAGACTCCTTGGGAGAAACTGGGGCCTAAGCCCCAAAATCACCTACTGGCTATACACCACAGTTATCCGACCAATTATCACATATGGGTCTTTGGTATGGTGGCCCAGGACCAACCTAAGCACGACCCAAAAGGACCTTGAGAAACTACAAAGATTTGCCTGCGTGGCAATCACCGGCAGCATGAGAACATCACCAACTGCTGCCCTACAGGTGATGCTGGGGCTACCACCCCTACACCTCGTCGTGAGAGAGGAGGCGGCCGCAGCGATTTTCAGACTCGAATTAGCCGGCACCCTAAGCAACGACTCCAGAATAAAACACACGCGTATCAAAGGAGATTCAATCAGAGATCAGCCGATGATGGCATCACCTATCGACAGATCTCTGAAAACTCACTGCTTCAAAAAACACTACAATATAGTGCTCGTAGAGGAGTTGTGCGACTACTCAGGCACGAAAGAGCTAAGAATCTACACTGATGGATCCAAAACCAAAGATGGGACAGGCGTCGGGGTGTTCTCCGACGACCTCAACATTAAAATATCAAGATCTCTCGGAAGGCTCAACTCTGTCTACCAAGCAGAGTGCGTAGGCATCATCCAAGCAGCACACGCCATAGAGGCCAGGGAGGTTACGGACACCAACATTCGTATACTCTCCGACAGTGCCTCAGTCCTTCAATCCCTAAAGAGTAACCAGATCACGTCGAAACTAGTACTAGAGTGCCACAGGGCCCTAGAAAGAATCACGGTGCTGAACCACAACACGGTAACGCTGCAATGGATAAGAGGACACAGTGGATCACTCGGCAATGATGCGGCTGATGAACTTGCCAGAAGAGGATCCAGCACAAAACCCTACGGACCCGAACCCATTGTGCCCATTCCCTTCAAGCAGCTGAGGAACTGGTTAAAGGATCACACCCGATTACAAGCAGAGAAATGGTGGGCCTTGGCACCAGGTTGTAGGCAATCCAAGGAAGCTATGCCATCCTTGGATCCAAAGCTGACCAGGCGCCTTTTGCACCTGGACAGAGATAGCCTGCGTCTGGTGGCAGGGACCATCACTGGTCACTGCTCGCTGAACAAACACTTCCACACCCTAGGTATCACCGACAGTCCCCTGTGCAGAGCGTGCATGGAGGCGGAGGAGACGGTAGCGCATGTTCTCCTGGAGTGCACAGGCGTTACCAAGATTCGCGAGGAGACCCTGGGAACGCCAGGATCACTTGCAGATATCCTGAGGAGACCGGGAAGTTTAATCTGCTTCTGGAGGGAGGTGGGCTGGTTGGAGTAATCGGCCACCATGGCTCACGCACAATGGTCCACTTCAAGGACTAAGTGCGGAAACCTAAACCCCATGATGATGATGATGACCCCGTCGTTTTTGCGTCAGCGGTTAAAAAGTACGTGGTAACGTAGTTTTTACTTAGCAGAAAAGATTGATCAATTTGTGAATTCCGCGTGCACATACTCGTATTGAGTAAAGTGATTTTCTCCACGAACATAATTACTACTACATGGTTTACGTGTTTTTCATTGCAGTAATTACCTCCACTGTAGGTAATATTTTTGAAATTTTACTATGCTTGTCTTAAGCTCTTATGTATTTCATAAATGTTTTTTGTTCTAAAATGCAATGATTGCAATAATCCCGTCTCGGAATCAATTTCTTATGTCTTTTAAAGTTTTCGTGTCTAGTAAGCTGTTTCATAACTCATAAGTAATTTATTTAAAAAAAAAGTGAATAATAAACAAAAAAAAAGAGAAGAAACAAAAGCGACAGTTTTTATTGCCAATAAATAAATAAATAAGCTTACTATACGAATAGTACTTTTCTAGCACATTCACCATTTCCTAGCTTCATTCTAATCGAGCCCCGCGGGAACGAAGGAAGGGTAATTATAGTTCAACTTAAAGCTGCTCCATTTTAACAGGTAACACTAGGTCAACTATTATTATGTTGCTCTAGCTTTTACACAAAATGGAGACATTGTCACTTTAATTTGGTTTCAGAATGATTCTCGGCTATAAAGATCATAATTTTTACTTGGCTTCAGGTCAATGACTGTCCAAATTTTAAACGACTATTACCTAACAATGTCATGATTCATTTCCAATCTCGTAACTTACTACTGGCAAGAAACAGTAGACAAATCTACCCTTCCAAATCATTAATAAAACCCAGCTTTCTTAACGTAGACAAGGGAAAACTGAATAAGTAATGTTTCTACGCGACACTGTTGTAAAAAATGAAGTAGATAAAACTAAAGTAATCTATGCACCCCCAAAAACGCAAAGGCTTTCACAGTCCACTACAAGTTGACATAATAGTGATTTGTGGTCTAAGTTTCCCCAGCCTCCCCGCTCTCCCGCTGACACCCAAGAGAAATAACTTGACTCGTACTTTCTTAACGAAATGATTGCCTACGTGTACGTTGTTAGCCCTATTTATTTTGGGGTGGGTTTTATTTACCCTCTCTCCCCGGTGGATAATTCAGTTTCTAAGAATTCCGTATCGACCAACTGGGACGCATAAAGTATTTTTGCTTTCACAAGGAAGATCATCCTTAGTAAATGGAACTATTTACTTTATTTGTTTTTGGCAATTAGAAGTGATCTACGTTTGCTATTTTTTAGTTTATAAAGATGTAACTTTTAACAAAGGGTTTTTTTTTAATTTATTTAAAAAATGTATTTTCCCAAGCAGTGCAGTTGGCGCTTCCACTTCGAAAGTGTGAGTCACTTGGAAAGGTAGGTGTTCCATCCACCAAACCAAATGGTACACAGTTAATCTAATGATTGCATTGGAATAACCATGGAGAAACTCATGGCTTAATAATAACAGCCGCTCGGGTCGATTTTTAGGTTAAGCCGTGCTGGCCTAGGTTGGTCTATGGATAGGTGACCATCCTTAGCAGGTCAGATAGGCAGACGCTCCATGTATGTAAAATCCTATTACTCAGCTGCATCTGGTTAGACTGGAAGCCGACTCCTTCATAATTATTGGGAAAAGGCTAGGCAGATGGTACATTGGAACAAACAAGGTATTGTTTGCCTAATAACATACAGACGGCATACAGAACCTAAATGTGTCATAATTCGTAATTCGTCTAGTTATCACACTATAAACTATGTCACAGTAATGCATCAACACATTATCAAACTGTCACAGCTTAATCGTTTGAATTATTACCAAGATACTAACTTAGTAATATGAATATTAGTTAATTTAGTAAGACAATGCCGTGATTTTAAACAAAACAACGACAAGTATTTTTATGAGGAAAGAAAGAAAAGAAAGAAAGAAAAAGCATTTATTAGCCCGACAGGACAACACACAATAAAAAAAACACACAACAACACAACACGCAACATACTTTTGAAAACCAGCCAGCAAACAAATTAAATAAGTAAATACATCATCATCATCTTTTCTCAACAATGCTGTAGTCGACTCCCAGTCTAACCGGATGCAACACACGGAGCGACTGCCTACCTAACCTCCACAACCCAGTTAGTACTTGGTACATACCCCTTATTGTGACCCAAAAGTCTGACTAACTGAAACGACTATCAAAGACGTCCCTCGTCGTACTTTCCGAGGCACGGAGGAACTCGAGATGTGGTGGTCCCATCCACGACCCACCATGGTAAACGCTGCTTAAACTTGAAGGTCGATTATTATTCACCCAAGGGCACCTTGTAAACACAATTGTATTGTATAATCGGGCTGGCGTCCGCAACTCTACGTCCAAGCGCATATTTTGCGTACGGAAACACAGTTATTAAAAAAAAAATATATATATATATTTCACATAGGCCTGGATGGGCACTTATAAAACGTCGAAAATGGTGCACGGTTCGCGTTGGTCGATTCCATGGAGAAGAACCGGTAAGAAACTCCATGGTTACTCTTTCCAAATCATTTGGTTTTACAATATTATTATGTTTCATTACAGCATTAGTAGGTACTAAAGTATGGGGGGACAGCGTAGGCCCGACAATAGGTCGGTATCACTCATGCAAGACATATATAACTTCAGAATTATGTTCACCAGTAATAATAAACTTGACAAAGAGCACGTAAGACTCGAATATAATCCCGCTGCGACACTCATATCCCAACATCGAACACGGAACGGTGTACAGAGCAGATCAAATATGACGGATAATCGGCACACATTGAGATTAGCAAACATGGCCGCTACTCCACACCGTATGGACAGAGCACTCGACTTCTTCTATCGGAAATCCACAAAGTTCACGCATCAGGAACACTTGAGTGTCAGGCAATATTGACCGGTACCACTGATTCTATTGGCCTGTTTAGATACTGAGTTTTCTGAGATTTTCATTGATGTGTTGTGGATATATTCTGTAGATTCATCCACTTTCGTGTTCTACTAGTTTTCGTAGGCAGATTTGCACGTTATGATCGGAACTTGTAACAGGAACGCTTTAAATTAACCTATGAGACTCGGAAATAATCTTCCCATAAATAATTTTGAAATTCGGAATAGTATCAGTTATTATCCTTCTTACAAATATTTGTTAGTGATTAATTGTCTTTTGTACTCTTTTTAAATATCCTTTGTCTTTTTTTGTCTACGTGTGGAGGGTTGTAATTAGCGATTTGATAATATTACACTTTTTTTTTTTTTTTGATCTTTATTTTTAATATAGGGGTTTTTGTCCAATAAGGATATGTCAACCCCATCATACCTTATAACAATATAAATTCAACAAAAAAAAACCTTAATTGAGTACCTACAATAAACTAAAAATAAAATAAATAGCTACTCACTGCTGAACAACTAATATTAATCTACATAGTTTTTTAGCTGACTCCGATTTTGGGGTTGCTAAAATACTTTGAATTAGACCTACATCTAGCCTATTTAACTTTAATTCGTTCAGCAATGAGTCACGCTCATCTCTGTTCCGGACACATTCCATCAGCAAATGTTGAACATCTTCAATTTTATTACAACTTATACAATTGGGAGAACTAGCTTTTTTCATTAAGGACGCAAACTTTGCTGATGGATAGTGTCCGGATCTAAGTCTAAGGGCAGTCTTAACATAATTTCTACCCAAGGTAGTGCCATCAAACCAAGGGACACGAGGAAGCTCGCCCTGTATGGACTTATACCATATGCCTTTATCTATCGATTTACTATCAAATAATTGTTTCCAATCATCAAAACATACCAACTTAAATCTAGGTACCAATTCCCAATGATCCGGTAAGAAGTCAATTACCCTACCCTCTACTGCCGCCAACTTAGCTATACGGTCAGCTTCCTCGTTTCCCTTCAGACCAATATGAGCTGGAACCCATTGCAACTTTAAATCTATACCCCTTTTATTCAAAATAATGATAGCTTTAAGGATATCATAGGCTATCGTTGCACCTCTGCGACCAGAGGCACAACGAGCCACATGTTGCAAGGCACTCTTACTATCTGAAAAAATAACAATTCTATTCAAGTTATGATTAATTCCGTAAGATAAGGCCTGATATATTGCAATGAGTTCCAGCGTCATAATTGAGACATTACAATCGATTTTAAATCCTACTTTATGTTGTAAGGTTTTGTCATAGAAACCAGCTCCTAGACCCAGATTACTTTTGGACCCATCGGTAAATATTGTATGCCAGCCAATATAGTTTTCATTTAATTCGGCGAGGACATTGTTCACTAATATATGTATTTGGGTCATAACAAGTTTTAGAACATTGAATACTGTCAAGATTTACACATATTATATTTCCAATATCAATTCCTGTAACCCATACGTCTAAATTAAACATACCAAGAATACGGCCAGAGTTAATTTTAAGTTGGCAAACATCCTTGTAAGTTTTCACAAGCAAAGATTTTCTCTTGTTTTCCCAATACCTTGTATTACAAAAACCACTTAGATCCGAAATATTATTAGCAGTTACATTATTGGCCCACGAAATTATTTTCAAACTATATTTATACGCCAAGTATTGCCTTCTCAAGCATAGAGGTATTATATTTAACTCGCTTTCCATTACGTGAATCGGTGAACTTTTAATAAAACCCCCTATTATCCTTAAGGCCTGGTTTTGCAGTTTATCTAACTTTGAAGTATGTGTCTTCGCACTGCAATCATAGATAAAACAACCATAATCCATACGGCTTCTAATTAACGCAATATACAATCTGCGCATGTGAATTGTATGCATTCCAAAGGAGCTACCAGCAAGAATTTTTAATATATTTAAAAGTTTTGAGCATTTTTCTATTATTTCATTTATGTGTTTTCCCCATCGTAGACTTCTATCTAACCACATACCCAAGTATTTGATGCATTCAGAGAAACCCAAGTTACATCCATTTATCTTTAATGTGGGTAGTATTCTTCTGCGACCCCTGCTAAACACACAGTAATTTGATTTACTTGGAGATAATTCCAAGCCCAGTTCACTTAACAACGTAACTATGGAATCAAGAGCACTTTGCATATATCTTTCACATTTAAAGATATCCTTGTCTTTAATATACAGTACATAATCGTCTGCATATTGCGACAAAACTACATTAAGAGCCAATTGGCCTGTGCCATAAGTTATTAAATTAAAAATTGGTTGTCTGTAAAGTCGGTTTACGGACGATAGATTTACGTGATAACGTCATAATCATTATTTTATGTAATAAAACACGTGGAACGGTGGAACGTTACTATGGAACGTTACTATGGAACGTTACTATTTTTCATGAGTGTTGCTGGTATTATCAATTTATAAGACGTTATCACGTCAAAATGACGTGTAAAAGTGTTTGAGAAAACCTACTTGCTGAATAAATATCATTTATCATATATCATTTATCATTTATCATTTATCATTTATCATTTATCATTTATCATTTATCATTTATCATTTATCATTTATCATTTATCATTTATCATTTATCATTTATCATTTATCATTTATCATTTATCATTTATCATTTATCATTTATCATTTATCATTTATCATTTATCATTTATCATTTATCATTTATCATTTATCATTTATCATTTATCATTTATCATTTATCATTTATCATTTATCATTTATCATTTATCATTTATCATTTATCATTTATCATTTATCATTTATCATTTATCATTTATCATTTATCATTTATCATTTATCATTTATCATTTATCATTTATCGTTTATCATTTATCATTTACCGTTTGAGATGTTACGTAACAAGAACACTTTTGAGTCGGCCTGTTTTAAAACTCCGCAAAAAACGTCATAATCATTATTTTATGTAATAAAACACGTGGAACGGTGGAACGTTACTATGGAACATGGAACGTTACTATTTTTCATGAGTGTTGCTGGTATTATCAATTTATAAGACGTTATCACGTCAAAAATTAAAGGAGATAGAGGATCTCCTTGAGCTAAGCCTCTGTTGGTCCATCTGGTAATTATTGAGTCACAATTATTATTCAATTTAATTTGTAACCGTCTTTCACTTAAGTATGACCATAAGTAATTACAAAACTTTGACCCTACATTTAGTTGATCCAATATTTTTATGGCTACATCAACACACACATTATTATATGCATTTTCAATGTCCAGGAAACATGCTAAGGTTGGGATGTTCTCAGAAAATCCTATTTGTACATATGTAACCAAACGGGTAATTGCGTCCAAACAAGAATGAGCTTTTCTGAAACCAACAGTATGAGATGAAAGAATACTTTTCTGTGTACCACTCCAAACGTTTATACAACATCAAGTGAAAAACCTTACAAATACATGAAATCAAGGAGATAGGACGAAGCTTCATTTCAAGGCTATTATTATTGGGTTTAGGTATAGGAATTACTTGGATGTTTCGCCATTGATGGGGCACACTACCGGAACGGAAAATTGAATTAAATATGTTAAGTAAGAATAATTTGGCTACATTAGGTACACTTATGTATAACATTTTCTTTATTAGTCTGTAAGACTTCTTTAAAATAAAATAAATAATAATTTCCGAAAATAACCCCTACATCCAAACTTACGAACATGGCCTCCAGATCATTTGAAAAGTTGTTTGGGATCAGTACATAAGCAACAGCGTTCATTGTGATGTCACAGCACAAGTACAGTTCAGATCAGACCGTTCCTTTACAATTAATGGTGTAAAGGAAGGGTCATTTGTATGTAGTGTCTGTGTATGTAAGTGTCGTAGGATAATTTGATACTTCGAATCTTCGCGGAAATCCTAGGGGTTTTGCGAAAACGCGGATAATTAGACATAGGCGAAAAATTATCAAATCTTACTGGACAAAGTCAGGAATTTTGCGAAAATACTCGTTACTATAGTAAGATTTGATGTGCTCAACACTGATTGGCTACAATTTTGCTGGCTGACTTCTAATTGGTTCCTAGTTTGAGACGTCAACCAATCAGAGACGATCTCTTATTGAACGCGCTGACCGACCAATCAGCGTTCTTATTTCATAACAGCCAGCGTTTCGTTTCGCAATATTGCTATAATAACGAGTATTTTCGCAAAAATCCTGACTTTGTCCAGTAAGATTTGATAATTTTTCGCCTATGTCTAATTATCCGCGTTTTCGCAAAACCCCTAGGATTTCCGCGAAGATTCGAAGTATCAAATTATCCTACGACATAAGTAATGCACTCATACTGGATGTTTATTATATCTATTAATAGAGCAGCGGTGGCCCAGTGGTGGAGGCCTCGACTTACGAACAGTAAGTCGCGGGTTCGAACCCAGACAGGCGCATTATTTTGTGTAATTTATTTCATTACCACTGCTCTCAAAACGGTGAAGGAAACCGTCGACCATCGAATTTTTGGTTCTAGGACATGCTCCTAGAAAAAATAAATTCGATGACATGTGACATCTCCGTCCTCTTCCCCCCGGACCGCCGCAAGGTGTAAACGTGTCCACAGATCCGTATTCACTTGTTTTAAAAATAATTAAATAATTTTAGTAAAAATAAATTCATTCAAAATAATAGGAGTGCATAAGACTAAAAGTAGCAACAAAACACTCTAAATCGATCAGTGTGAATCTCCAAGATACCTGCTCGCCTGGTAGCTTGCCCAGCTACGCCCCGCCTTCGAGGATACGTAAGAATACTTACTCACAATACTTAACAAAAACCAGCGCTTGCGCTCCACCCCTGAGACTGCCCAGGCCACGCCCAAAAGTTAAACGATTGAAGAACGTAGGCAACGTTGACCCTGCCCCCTAATTAGCAAACGATACTAATTACCCAATTGTGTGCAAATTTCACTACGTTGCCTCCCAATTAGAGCAGTGGCGAAGCTGTATACTGTTGCGCGCACGCAGCGAGATTTTTGTGGGTGGCTACGTATTCCTCCTTATTGTCTATACTCTCCTAGTACTAATGGATTCACTCATGAATAAATCTGTATCCGAATCTGATATTAATGTGGTGGGAAATGAGCTTCTTAAGACGCCGCCCAACTATATATTTCAACGCACCAAGAGAAGCCGGGAGGATATCTCCCTCGGTGAGCAACTAGATGATTTCAAAAAGGAAATCAAGGAAATGATGTCCCTTTTCTCTACAAAACAAGGAAATGAGATACAACAAATGACCTCAACCTTAAAAGAAATTCAGCAATCAAACCTCAAAATTGAAAACTCGATTACCTATCTCACAGCACAAAATGAAGAGCTTAGCAAAAAAGTTGTTCAGCTTGAAAATCAAAACAAGGAGGACAAAAAATACATTACTCTATTAGAAAGCAAAATAGAAGAAATTCAGATAGGAATTCGAAAAACTAATTTTGTAATCAAGAACGTACCCAAACGAAGCAACGAATCTAAGGAAGACCTAATTGACATGATTATCTGTCTCTCCCGCAACCTAGAGTTTAATATTGCCAAATCGGATGTCAAAGACATATATAGACTACGAGGAAAAAATAGTGAAAGCCTTAATCAACCAATTATTGTTGAGACAGGCTCCACCATTCTAAAGACTGAAGTTATGAAGATGGGTAAGGCTTTCAATATTAAACATAAGTCGAAACTGAGTTGCAAACACCTTGGATTTAAATCCCAAGAAGATACACCCATATTTTTATCCGAACACCTGACCCCCAAGGGGTCCCGCCTTCACTTCCTGGCCCGAGACCTGACGAAATCAGGAGCTTACAAATTTTGCTGGACTGCGTACGGAAAGATCTACGTAAAGAAAACTGAAGTCTCACCTACCATAACAATCAGAAGCGAAGAGCAGGTACATAAGCTTATTCTGGATAAATGACTCTTAGAGCATGGTCATCTACTGCGCTTACGTCACAATTTACCTTACCTTAGTTATCATATGTTTGTTATAATAGTTTTGGCCACTTTTTGTTATCTTAGATGCTTTTTGATAGGCGCATTAATTAATTTGGGCTATTTGTTAATTTGCTGCTTGTCCTTATACTTGTGTACACGTATAATAGTTCATGCCAACCTCAACATACCAAATTCCTACACACACACAAACACACACTGCACACTTAATGACCTGAATACCTACACGTCCTCCTCAAAAATAATAATAACTCAGTATTGTCATCCGACCTGTAATCACATTTCGATGAGCCATATTTGTTTCAGTACCCTAACATGTAACAGCATCGACGTATATGACACTGTGACTACTACTGTCCTAATTAATAAATTCAATGGATAGTACCCTACGAACACTAACTGAAATAGACGAAATTGAAGTTGCACGAACATTTGAATGCGCCTGCACGGATTTACATAATCATATTATTACCGGTAAAAACGATTTAACCATAATCTCGCAAAATATACGGAGTATCTACTGCAACTTTGATGATTTCACACTCTTATTATCCACATTTAAATTTGAAACCGACATCATAATTTTAACTGAATGTAGGCTACACTCTAATAAACCAATCCCGCAACTCAGTAACTACCTTTCCTTCTATACTACACGCCAATTAAATCAAAATGACGGAGTAGTTGTTTACATAAAAAAATCTTTAAAACCAAAAGTTAAAGAAATAAGTCTGGCACAGGCATCTTGTCTCCAGCTGGATATACTTAATAATATTATTCTGTGTATATACCGGTCTCCATCTAACACAAACGCAGACAGTTTTGTAGATTCTTTAAGCACACACCTCAATAGTTTAAACTCCCAGCAAAGCATTATTATAGCAGGAGACATCAATATTAACCTTACAACTAAAGACGTTGAGCCGCCGCATGAATATAAAAATAGGACAAACTACCTTAACATGTTATCACTATACGGCATTCTACCTGGACATACCCTACCTACACGAGAATCGAACTGTTTGGACCACTTCATGATTAAAATTAACAAAAAAAAGGTATCAGCATCTATTGCTATTCTACATACGACTATCACCGACCATTACACCACATTTTTATCATTAGCAAAGCTAAAAACCAAACAAAATAATAATAAAACTACATCATCTGTTGACTTTGAACAGGCCCTAATACACCTTAGAGAAAATAACATTGCTGAGCTGCTATTCTGTAACGACCCGGACCGACTTACTGACCTACTATTATATAAATTGACTGAATCCATCAATCACAGCACTGTAATCAAATTAATTCCTAATAGCAAGCGTACCATTAAACCCTGGATAACCACTGGTATACTAAGATGCATTAGGAATCGCAATAAACTACAAAAACAAACCCGCAATGATCCTTTTAATGAAGTTCTAAAGATAACTTATCGGCGGTACCGCAACTTTTGTAATAATCTAATTAAAAAATTAAAAAGGAAGTTTGAAAGAGAACTACTTTCAAAATCAGTAACAAATAGTAAATTATTATGGAAAAATATTAAAACATTAACCTACACAAATAATTTTAAAATCTTAAACACGGAACTACTACACATTAGACCAAGTCCAGCTGAATCCGTAAATTTCCTAAATGATTATTTTGCAAACATTGGTAAAGAGCTAGCCCAAAAAATTAAACCTTCAGCTCATAATAACTCTAATGCTTTCCATTCAGAAAATCTACCATCACAGCCAAACTCGTTTGCTCTTTTAGATACTGATCCCAACGAAGTGGGCAGGATTTTGATGAGCTTAAAATCCGACAGTGCACCTGGCTGGGATAATGTGACAACTAGATTCTTGAAATACATAGGCAATGAAGTGGTTCCAATCATAGCCCACTTAACTAACCTCTGCTTCGCAAAGGGTATCTTCCCTGCGCCTCTTAAGCAATCCATCATCATCCCGGTTCACAAGGGTGGGGACGGAGACGATGTCAACAACTACAGGCCCATATCCATTTTACCAGCTATATCTAAAATAATAGAAAAACTAATAAATAACAGACTCTTAAAATATCTACACAACTTGAATATTCTAAGTAACACACAATTTGGATTTAGACAGGGTAGGTCAACCGAAGATGCGGTTGCTGCCCTTAGCTCTCTAGTAGCTGATAATCTGGATAGGGGTAATAAATGTCTGACTTTGTTTCTGGACTTAAAAAAGGCTTTTGACACCGTGTCTGTTCCCATCCTAATAAACAAATTGGAAACTGCAGGGGTGAGAGGAATCGCGCTCAAACTTTTTAAAGACTACCTTTCAAACAGGAAGCAGAGGGTTAAAGTGGGAGACCATGTAAGTTTGGACGCGGATGTCACATTTGGAGTCCCCCAGGGAAGCGTGCTTGGGCCTACGCTTTTCCTGCTCTATATCAATGACCTCTGCAATCTTAAAATTAATAAGGCAAAGGTTTTTTCGTATGCCGACGACACTGCTGTCGTCTTTACTGGGTGTACCTGGCGTGAGGTTGCCTTAAGTGCTGAAACTGGCATGACCCAAATAGCTAGATGGCTCTCAACTAACCTACTCACATTAAACACAGCTAAAACAAATTACATATGCTTTAGTATATCAAATCGCACACAACCCAGTACAGATTTTAGTATAAGAGTGCATACATGTGACGATGCACAGAATTGTTCATGTCCATCACTAGACAGAGTGTCACAGACCAAATATTTGGGTGTTGTTGTTGACCATAGACTCTCCTGGTACCCCCAGCTTGAACAAGTTACTAATAGGGTTAGAAAACTGAGCTGGATCTTCAGGACTCTGAGACATATTGTACCAAAAAATGTTCCCTCAAGCACAAAAACCCCCAGACATCTCCTCAACGAAATATACTTGGCTTTGGTACAATCTGTCTTAGTGTACTGCATCCCCATATGGGGAGGAGCGGCTAAGACTAAATTTATTAACCTTGAGCGGGCACAACGTGCTCTGATAAAAATAATGTATTTTAAGAGGATTAGATATCCTACCCAAAGTCTTTTCCAAATTAGCGACTTACTCACAGCGAGAAAATTGTATATAGTCAAATCTATTCTAAAGTCACACAAAACCCTTCCTTATGTCCCTGGCCAAACCTTGAAAAGAAGAAAAGACATAATAGCAGAAGTTCCCCAGACGAAAACAAAGTTCGCCAGCATACAATTTAAAAAACGCTCAGCTCAGCTATACAATAGATTTAATAGAGAGATTTATGTACATGACAAGAAACTACATGAATGTAAAAAAATAGTAACTGGTTGGATTAAACCTCTTACATACGAGGACACGGAGGCGCTATTAAAATAAAACACAAACCGAGATCATTTTCTATCCCATACACCCACACAGCCATAAGCAAAGCACACCCTTTCAAACATCCACGCTTACACTCTCAACACTCACTCACTCATCCACTCACCCCACACAACACAACCCCCCCACCACACAGGACATCATACACACACTCACACACCCCTCTCCATACACTCCGTATCGTGACAAGCATATTCACTTTCTCTCTTTTGTTTATTTTAAATCTTAATTTTGTATTTTTCATTTTGTGTATTTCATTTTGTATATTTAATTTTGTTTGTTTTTTTCTTTTCGTATTTTTCTAATTTAGTTTTTCTGTAAGTAATTATTGTAAATAAAAAACAAGTTTGTTAATGTTTATATGTTATGGAAGAGTGGAGTTTCCTAACACAGGCCTTAGACACCTAAAAGGAAACTCCAATCACTAGATTGTAAGAAAAACTTGGCAAAAACAATAAATAAATTTTTCATTTTTCATTTTCATCTACTAAACCGCACTTGGCCCGCGTGGTGGATTATAGCCCATACGCAAAATACGCGCTTTGACGTGGAGTTGAGGACACCAGCCCATTGTATAATACAATACAAATCTATTAATACCCCAAAAATGTTTTTTACGTAACAATTTCTTATTCAAGAATCAACAATCATTTCAACATTTTTATTCTGAAGTTGTAGGTACAAAAACATATATTACCATACAAATCATTTGTTCCTCAGAAAATCAAAACATTATCAAATAGAACAATTTGTATTTACAATAAAATTCTAATTAAAATAATCAATACGCTTCAACAATGTCACTTGGCTTATTGTCTCTTTTCGTTCCGTTTCTTCTTCCGTTTAGTTTTAAACCGTGAAAGCCTAAAACAGTGTTTGAATAATTCACTTGTTTAAACATTATAATATAAAAATTACCTATTCCGATCACTGGTTAATGTGAACTGTATCATGTAATTGTACTATGTAGTGTGTTGTGTGTTGTGCTATGTATTTTGTTTGCACTAAATAAATGATTTATATATCTATCTATCTATCTATCTATCTGTCTTTCATATTTTAGCACTTTTAAATTTACGATATCATAAGACTTCTTGTAATGATATGCTTGAAATTATTTTAGCAGTAGACTGAAATATCTTCAAGTTACATTTGGCAAGATTTAATCAGATTAAATTATGAACGCTTCCGGGATAACGAGGATATACGAATTTGCAACTGCTTTTGTGTAGATAAACAGTTTTGCTTAATTGGATTTAAACTTAATGATAAATTGCTGCCATTGTATCCCCCGTGTCACTAACGAGATTCACAGAAACTGATTCACTGTGCTTGTTCATATTCGGGAGGAGGCAGAATTCTTTATCGTATTGTGTTAACAAAGCTTTTATAAGAGGGGTTCACATTACATGGTGGCACTATAGTAGTCGCAGTCGTGACTGCGAAGCATGAGAACCCGGGTTCGATTCCACGGACGGGTAAAGTGGTAATGGGTTTTTCAATCAGGACTTTTGCAGTCACAGCCATAACTGTATATAGCCATAGCGGTACATCTCTGCGTAGCCCAAAAGGGATTACAGGCGTAATTTTATGATGTTTTTTTACTAATGAAATATCACCAGACACAGGATAATGTATTTACTGCGTCGGTTTCGGCGATCGCAAGCGCTACTGCTAAACATCGCGTACTAAGTTTTATTCTCATGACAAGCAGAGTGTATATTAAATGTAATAGGCTAGTTTCCACTATCAATAAATTGCAAATCTATTTAGTCCATCAGTTAGAGTATTGGAAAATAATGGACACGTATTTTTTGTTTTTTTAAATCAATGAATATTGACAAAGTTAGTACGCATCAAAACTCTGGAGTGGGGGCTCGTGACGTCACAACGCACTAATAATTATAGCATGGCGTGACGTATTGAGAATTTTAAAAGCGTCGTATCTTCGTCAATTTTGGTCTACGTAACAAAAGAAAAAATACGTGTCAAGTATTTTTTGAAAATCTAACTGACGGACTAATTAGTTTTTTTCAGGACACATGCCTATTGAGTTTTTCTATTAGATATATTTCTTTGCTCTTTATCTATTGGAACATAAACAAACCTGGCGAAATGTGGGTGTGATAATAGACGTAACGTCCCGTTTAAACACACATTACATTAAAAAAATAATTATGAAACGCCGATACATGGGGTCATAATTTCAAGGTTTTTTTTAGGAATGAAGTTCTTTAACTTTTCTTACGGGTAGTGCGATTTAGTAGAAATCGTAACGTAACGACGTAAATGTAACGTAAATGACGTATGCTGTGTGTGAGTTGTATAATGATATCATTTTCCTCATTCAATTTCAATAATAGTCTACATTATTGTACTAGTCCAGCCCTTTTATTTGATACCCATATTGAGAGAGTTGTGAAAAAAAAATGATTCACCGTTTTGTGGTGGCGGCCATCTTGGATTTGAATTGAAATGATTTATTATAACGTATAGTATTCTACTGGTCAAGCCTTTTCATTTGATACCCATTTTGAGGGAGTAGTTGAATAAATATGTAATCCGCCATTTTGTGGCCGCAGCCATCTTGGATTGATTTTTATCAAACATCGCTAAGAACACTACCGACTAAATCACCTTTCAAATAAAGAAAACAAAATCAAAATCGGGTTATCCGTTAGCTACGATGCCACAGACACACACACACACACGTCAAACTTATACCCCGTCGTTTTTGCGTCCGGGGGTTAAAAATAACAATCAATGTTCAAGTCACCTTTTTATCTCCTGACCTTTAAAACTCGACGGCACACCTCGACTTATCGATATTAGCATATAATAAAGGCGACATAACCATATTATAATTCTCGTAAAATGTACGTCTATCGCCGTAATTGTCCATTAGTTCTAATTAAAATAATCAATACGCTTCAACGGGAGGAGGCAGAATTCTTTATCGTATTGTGTTAACAAAGCTTTTATAAGAGGGGTTCACATTACATGGTGGCACTATAGTAGTCGCAGTCGTGACTGCGAAGCATGAGAACCCGGGTTCGATTCCACGGACGGGTAAAGTGGTAATGGGTTTTTCAATCAGGACTTTTGCAGTCACAGCCATAACTGTATATAGCCATAGCGGTACATCTCTGCGTAGCCCAAAAGGGATTACAGGCGTAATTTTATGATGTTTTTTTACTAATGAAATATCACCAGACACAGGATAATGTATTTACTGCGTCGGTTTCGGCGATCGCAAGCGCTACTGCTAAACATCGCGTACTAAGTTTTATTCTCATGACAAGCAGAGTGTATATTAAATGTAATAGGCTAGTTTCCACTATCAATAAATTGCAAATCTATTTAGTCCATCAGTTAGAGTATTGGAAAATAATGGACACGTATTTTTTGTTTTTTTAAATCAATGAATATTGACAAAGTTAGTACGCATCAAAACTCTGGAGTGGGGGCTCGTGACGTCACAACGCACTAATAATTATAGCATGGCGTGACGTATTGAGAATTTTAAAAGCGTCGTATCTTCGTCAATTTTGGTCTACGTAACAAAAGAAAAAATACGTGTCAAGTATTTTTTGAAAATCTAACTGACGGACTAATTAGTTTTTTTCAGGACACATGCCTATTGAGTTTTTCTATTAGATATATTTCTTTGCTCTTTATCTATTGGAACATAAACAAACCTGGCGAAATGTGGGTGTGATAATAGACGTAACGTCCCGTTTAAACACACATTACATTAAAAAAATAATTATGAAACGCCGATACATGGGGTCATAATTTCAAGGTTTTTTTTAGGAATGAAGTTCTTTAACTTTTCTTACGGGTAGTGCGATTTAGTAGAAATCGTAACGTAACGACGTAAATGTAACGTAAATGACGTATGCTGTGTGTGAGTTGTATAATGATATCATTTTCCTCATTCAATTTCAATAATAGTCTACATTATTGTACTAGTCCAGCCCTTTTATTTGATACCCATATTGAGAGAGTTGTGAAAAAAAAATGATTCACCGTTTTGTGGTGGCGGCCATCTTGGATTTGAATTGAAATGATTTATTATAACGTATAGTATTCTACTGGTCAAGCCTTTTCATTTGATACCCATTTTGAGGGAGTAGTTGAATAAATATGTAATCCGCCATTTTGTGGCCGCAGCCATCTTGGATTGATTTTTATCAAACATCGCTAAGAACACTACCGACTAAATCACCTTTCAAATAAAGAAAACAAAATCAAAATCGGGTTATCCGTTAGCTACGATGCCACAGACACACACACACACACGTCAAACTTATACCCCGTCGTTTTTGCGTCCGGGGGTTAAAAATAACAATCAATGTTCAAGTCACCTTTTTATCTCCTGACCTTTAAAACTCGACGGCACACCTCGACTTATCGATATTAGCATATAATAAAGGCGACATAACCATATTATAATTCTCGTAAAATGTACGTCTATCGCCGTAATTGTCCATTAGTTTGCGAAGCAGCCAATTACTCGTCCATTAGGCGTGAATCTCTCTAATAGCAATTTCGACGTAGAAACTTAAGAGGCGTCGTCGCCGTGGCACTGTGACTGTGATTACAGTAATAAAACTTTGAAAAACTGAGTTCGACTTTAGCGTTGAGTTGAATTACTGTCACGCTGCCGGTCGACAACGCACGGTCGGTCGCATACGTCAGCGAGAAAAAATAAACAAAGCAAATTTGCGCCGCAGACGTCAGCGTCGCAATATGATGCTATAAAGAACACAGTGTGTACTCGTACGCAACCGACCGTGTGCGACCGACCGTCAGCGAGACAGTAATTCAAGACTTAGCCAAATTAGTTGTTTCCGTTGTTTACGTAACTGCTGCCAAACGGGCTGTTTATTTTATTAATTTGGCCTTTACTGTCCCTCTGCTGGACAAAGGCCTCCTTCAGACAAAGCTCTTGCGCCACCTGGAACCAGCTCTCACGGAACGCGTACAGGTCGTCTCTTCATCTTATACAAAGTGTTAGTTATTTTACAATAAACAGCTACAATTTATAACGTCTACAAATAACAATAATATACATATGAAGTATTAACAATATTGCAGCCTACTACATTTTTTGCATGTTATCAAAAGTGCCACTAGATTTAGAATTATCTTCGTGTATTCGTTCGGTGTATATGTCATCGTAAATTTGTTTAACACGTTAGATTGTAATCACTCTAGCGATGTTGTAAACTCTCGAAATATTGTCAACTGAACACACTGCTTGAAATTATTTATTTAACAATTTATGTACACACTAAATATAGAGAAGAAGAAAGGAACAGAAAATAGTACAAAGGTGATGCTTATTTCTAAAGAAATCTCTTCCAGCATACCTGCGAAAGGAGATACTAAAAAAAGAGATGTAGACATAGTGTGTAAAAGAAGGAGAGAAAATGGAATACATACAGCATAAAACAAATTAAATATATACAATATAAGAATACATAAGTACTCATTTCATTCATTATGTAAAATAAGGAAATTGACATCACATCACAATACAATTACAAATTCATACAATTCAATTAAAACGGTTGACATATATTAAATGAATAATAATAAAGGACTTTCACTATTTGTTATTACCATTGGATAAGATTTTTTAATTAGAAACAAGTTTAATAAAGTCAAACTGAATTACTGCACAACATTTGACTGTGGCTGAAATCTCCTTTGGAGCGTGTCATATAATGAATCAAGTGACGACCTAGATAACATACTTTTATCATGAAGACATAGTTACAATTATTCGTTAATAGCAACATCTTGACAAAAGTGGGTAATGTAAATAGAAAATTAAAGTTCCCCAATCTGGTCAGGTTCTCAACCTCGCTTTCAAGACAGTATTAAACACGAATTTTTAAACAGTCTATTATGCAACTTGAGAGTTAAATCCGAAATTAAGAAATTTAGGATGAGACCATCGAACTAGTTTATTATTATTATATTATTAAAAACTAGATTCTAATGTACCTTTCAAAAGGTGTCTTTGGCCCGTGGTTCTGTCGATAACCATTTGAATTTACTTAAATATACTAAAAAACAACGTTTCTCTAATAGGGAGTATTAGAGAAACGTTATTAGAGAAACTGTTATGAATAAACAAGAAATATTTGTGCATTCTGAATTTTAAATACATTACCTCAACAAATTTTGCCTTACGTTTCTCAGACGCTAACTAACAACCCGTTGCATAATGAATCAACCTAACGAGTCAAAACGAACGATGCAACTTTGAATGTAACGGTCGCGACGCCATATTGTTCTAAACTCAAAATCCATTCCCGTCAACCGAACAATCCAGTTATGCAATTGTTTAATTGGTTAACAACCAACTGAACATTAGAATAAACTTGCATTGATTCGACAGTTCAAATTCAATTTCGATTTCATAAATGTTTGCTGTGATCATTGGGGTTTGTAAGTTTAAATGTTTGGGATTTCATTTAATAATTTGCGCTATTCAAACGAGGTTTGTGTATGTTTAGGAATTTTGGAGGTCAAAATATTACGTAAAGTTTTGGGCCTGGTTTGGGTACTCAAAATATTCCAGCACTTTGTGATGGGTAAAACTAAATTTCTCTTACATGATTTTGATCATGGTTTCAATACTACTGTTAAAAACCTAAACTTATATTGTCACTTACGGGATATCTTCCGTGATTATTTATAATTTTGAGCTCCCGATATCTCGACGCTGTTGCAAGCGCCATGATCGCGGGTTGACTGGAGAATGGGGGTGGATGGATAATAAAATTGTTACGAGCAGACGAATCTGTCTACCCGATTTCTTTGACAATATATAATAATATAATATATTTGTATTTATTATATATACCTATATCTATTTTTTTTTTAAGTTTAGTTTTAAACCGCGATAGCCTAAAACAGTGTTACTGTTATAAAATTTAGATTTCTCATAAAAAAACGTAAAAGGATTAAAAGATTTAAAATCAAACCAATGTTGTAGGAACTTTAATCACGTAGAAAAGAACTACTCCAAAATAACACAAACATCCGACAATATTTTGAAGCCACCAAATAAGAAATATTTTTTTTACATGAACATGAACTAGTTCCATATACACAGCAAACGCAAGACAATATCCAACCACTGCCAACCCTTGAAGTTTTAATTACAGTATACGGTCATACGCAAGGTCGTCAGAACAAGTTTGACACTAAACCTTTGGTCCCGTTAGCTCAACTGTCTGTGGTATGTTGATACACGTACCGCGGACAGCTTTTAAGACCTTTATCATGACGCGGAAGTGGTTATTCCCTAGATAATACTATGAAAGTGAGTAACTATATGTTATATATAGTGGCTTTTTATATAATGTAATATCGTTGCGCAAGAAGCGATGCGGGGTGCAACACCTGGGAAATAGTGGCGAAGTATGCACTATGAAAACCGTAGTAATCTTTTATGAAAATATCTTCTAAGGATCGCATATTGTGTAATACTATGTCTAAAGACAAACACTCAGCGGCAGGGAAACTAGTCTAATCACTAAACATGAATTCGTGAACAAACTAAGTGGCCATACCTAAATCATAATCACACATTAAAACGGAGAATTTAGATGTGTGATTATGGTTTATTCATGGCCACAAAATAAAAGAAATATATGTATTTGCCCGAGAAAAGGAGATAATTTGTTTTGGGCCCACCTGATCGTTGCATTTATTATTCAAAATAACACCAAAAAAAAGTAACCATTTTACTATGATATTAAACGAAATTTTACGTAGAAATGTAAACGGAATCTTAAAATCATAATATTATAAAAGCTATGTTATGATATTTTTTTGCGAGTCAAATCATTCCTGTTGTGGTCAATGACAGACAACTTCATTATTTTGACATTTACTTTTTTCTGTTTATTTTGGTTTTCGTAAGTGTTTTTGCAGATTTTTCGCATTTATTTCGGTTAGACAATGCTTAGGTAATTTAACCACTGGAATCTAGAGGTTATAAGGAAGAAATCAATGTAAGTTTCATTATTAAATGCTAGAATTGATGTGGGTGGCCTAATCCCCGAACATAAACAATTGTCTCCTTGAGCTCAAAATAAATATCACAATATTTTTCTTGTATTGTTGATGTGTTAGACTCTAAAACACTCAAAAACAAGACAAATTGTGATAGCCCTGTTAATGAAATACAAATGAAATTCAGAACTATTTCATAAACTGTATTCGGGTGACGTAAACGAAGAATGTGTTAGGGTACATTAGAAGCATCAACCTAACTCAGGTAAATTAACTTACTAAGAAACACAAACTTATATCCTTACTAAAGGAGCATCGGTCCAATACTTTACCAGGACATTAGCCAATAGGCGTCAATACAAATAAATAGTCTGGAAACACATTAGCGAGCTAAGTGCACAACTCCATTACGGCCTTACGTTAGGCTGCCACATCCTTTTGACCTATTTCTGCAATGTAACTGAATTATGTATACTTTACCTACCCCCTACCCCACTAGTTTATGAGAATAACTTTTGGGTGTCACAATCTTGGAGGGTAGTTCTATGTAATTTTGGGTTTTGTTGTGTTATTGCTGTTTTGGGGTACAGCTCGGGTATTAGTTGATCTATACATATATACAGGGTGAAATTGAATAGATGCGACAAATTTAAATATACAATAATACGTGTTGTCAAGAAAATGTATAAAACATAAAAATAAAAAAAAAATGATCGGTGTTACGAAAACCGTTAAAATAATAAAAGTATCAAAAATCTTGCCGGCTCATCGCAGTGCTCAATATAGCGGTCATTTACCTAATTTTGCCTTAATTTTTCTTATTTATTTTGCATATTACTGGAATACCGATAATTCGTACTTAAATAAAGATAATAACATCAATGGACCTTTTGAAACCGATAATCGCGTAATTTTTTTTAACGATTTAGATTGTAGAAAAAACAGTTTATAATTACTATGTTACTGTAACTGAAGCTCCAATTTCATTTTGTCGCATTAATTAAAATTCACCCTGTATATACGTTTTTTTTTCTTGATTTTCATTTTTTTTTAATTTTGAAAATATTTCGAACGAAATGAAATGATTCTTTATTTTGCAAGGTATAAATTCACCAACATACACTACCAAAAATAAACCACATTGACATTACACACGCACGCGCGCCAATGCAGCGAATTTTATAATCGACGCGCAATGTTGAGCAGTCGCAAAGCAAATTCAGAAATCGCCAGTATGATTTTATAGTCGTGGTTATATCCATCTTTGGGAGTCCACTATATTGGGTTTAGAATAGCGTCATTTATCTTACCACACATTGTCATCCAGTCTAAACATGTTTGCAAAATTTCAGCTCAATCGGAAACCAGGAAATGGATCAAATTTAACTTCTAAGGTTTGATCACACAGTTAGTTACAGGTGAAGCCAATAAATAAAAATCAGATTCATTTCACAGTTTCATTTAAAGAAGGATTACTTCACCATTGAAAAGAACTGTGTGCCCGTCAATTACTGTTATTCCGTCGGTTTCAGTCCATATTGGATTCAATCTAACTGTCACCAGCTGATTGAAAGCCCTGTCTGCCCATGTGAAAGCCCCTGCAAATATTTTATATGCTATGTAGATGGTGTGCCCGGGACGGATAGCGTGGTCGCCTGTTCGAAATGGTTTGCCAACCTTTGTCACAGTTAGGATTTTTGTTTGAAAAGAATGACTTTTAATAGATTTTTTTGTCGACTACCAACGTATATCACTGGTATTCCTGATACCTTTTCTGACATAATCAAAGAAATTATTTCATAGGAATTTCGAAACTTGCATTAAGCATGGTTCTCAGTCAGTTGTCCTTCAATAATAATAATGGCAATATGATAAGAATGTTTTCTATTAACCATTACTTAAAAAGATACCTCTTCGCTACTTGCTGTTAAATTGAAAGAATTTGTTTCAATTTTAAGCCAATTGAAATACACAGACGAGGCCAAATTTTTCAATTCCCTGCGGGACAATTTCGTCAACATTTTTCCTTTCCTTCAACGAGACCGATTTGTTAGCAAAAAAGTCGAAATGAAAGCTTTGGCAAATATAATTATTTGATGTTTGACCTTTCATTCAATTCGGTTCGGAAATGTAATAAGAGTCAAATTGTGATTAATTATACAATTATTATTTTGTATGTAGGTAATACATTTTTCTGTAAAACAAAGGATCAAACAGAATGGCCAACATTTTGACCTTCATAACTGTATTGTTTTCATAATTTAACCTGAATAAAGGTATTGCTACCCAGGTTTTAAAACGTTGTAACGCTTTGGTTTTAGTTTCGTCTATTGTCCTTGATGAATTAGAAGTATATATACCTATTTTTGGTTTACCAGGAACTGAGAACTGGACTTCATTCATCACTTTTTATTAGTTGCGTCAAATACATTATTTGGTTTCAACTTGGCAGTGAACGACACGAAAGTGACGGAAAGAGGAATGGCGTGGGAGTAGTATTAGATAGTAATTTGAAAGAAAGTGTGATGGATGTAAAAAGGATTAATGATAGATTAATAGTTGTGAAAGTAATGTTAGAAAACGTTGTACTGAACGTGATTAGTGTGTATGCCCCACAGGTAGGATGCGAAGAAAGGGTGAAAGAGAAGTTTTGGGAGGATTTTGATACAGTTTTGATGACCATCCCTGTGCATGAAGAATTGATAGTTGGAGTTGATTTTAATGGACATGTGGGAAGAATGAGAAGAAGTTATGAAAGAGTACACGGGGGATTGGGTTATGGTAATTTCAACAATGGGGGGGAAACTCTACTGCAATCGGCTACTGCATTTGATCTGGCAGTGTCCAACACTTGGTTCCAAAAAGCCGATGGACATCTCATAACGTATAAAAGTGGTTTGCATAACACACAAATCGACTACTTCCTCGTCAGACGCAACAATCTTAAGCACATCAAAGACTGCAAAGTGCTACCGGGAGAGGACTTGGTCTCACAACATAGACTCCTGGTTATGGAAGTAGTCGTTCAAATAAGGCTTATTAAACAAAAAGAGCGACCTCCCTCTAAAATAAAATGGCATATGCTAGAGAAGTATGATTGTGCGAAGAAATTAATAGAACAAGTGTTGGATAAAATTATAGAGATGGGTGATATGAATGATCGAAGTGTAAATAAATGTTGGAATGAGATGGCTCGGTGTATAAGGAGCGCAGCAAAAGGTATTTTGGGAGAGACGAAAGGAAAGAGCACGATAGACCGGGATACATGGTGGTGGTCGCCAGAGATACAGAATGTGCTGAAGGATAAAAAGAAGAAGTTCAAAGAATGGCAGAGTGTTGGAAACGAGAGTGCTAGTTTGAAAGCTGAAAAGAAACGTGAGTATGATGCTATCAAGAAAATGGCTAAGAGATCTGTGGCTATAGCGAGAGCAAACGCCCAGAATAAACTTTATGACACACTGGATAGTCCAGCAGGCCAAAAACAGCTATACCGGCTTGCTAGACCTAGAGAGAGAAAGGCGAAGGATGTCTGTCAGGTCAAATGCGTAAAAGACGAAGCTGGAATGGTTATTTCGGATGATGAGAAAATTAAGGATAGATGGAAGGGTTACTTTGAAAGACTAATGAATGAGGAGAATTACTGGAGTGGGGTACTCGAAAATAAACCAGTGAATGAGGGATTAGTGAATAAGGTCAGCGTGGATGAAGTAAGGATTGCAGTAAATGGAATGAAGAATGGTAAAGCATTAGGACCGGACGGAATACCGGTTGAAGTATGGCAGTTATTGCGGATGGACGGATGGACGTGGTTAGCTTTATTCTTCAATAAATTGTTGCTGGAAGAAGCCATACCTGACGAATGGTGTAACAGTTCGCTGGTGCCCATTTTTAAAAACAAAGGTGATGTGCTGGAGTGTAACAATTATAGACAAATAAAGCTAATGTCACATAGTATGAAAGTTTGGGAAAAAGTTATTGAAAAACGACTGAGAGAAGAGAGTGAAATTTCACAGAACCAATTCGGTTTTATGCCTAGTCGGGGAACGGCGGATGCCATATTCGCTGTCCGCCAGCTGTGCCTAAAATATAGAGGTGCCCATAAAAACTTGCATATGGTGTTTATCGACCTCGAAAACGCATACGACCGGATACCACGTGAGGTCTTGAGGTGGGCCCTTAAGGAGAAAAGTGTGCCTGAGAAGTATGTACAGTTGATCCGTGCTATGTATAGTCGATGTAGAACCCAAGTACGGTCTACGGCAGGCACTACCGGCAGCTTCAATGTTTCAGTCGGCGTGCACCAAGGGTCGGCTCTAAGCCCTTACCTCTTCCTTGTGATAATGGACGCTCTTACGTTCGACATCCAGGAAGAGGCTCCCTGGTATATGCTGTTTGCCGACGACATTGTGCTAGTTGCCGAGAGTGGCCTAGAGGTCCAGAGCAGATTGGAGGTGTGGTGGCAAAGACTGGAGAATGTTGGCCTGAAATTAAGTAGAACCAAAACGGAATACTTGTTTTGTGATTTCGGCGGTCTCTCCAGTCCTGTGCCCATAACCCTTGCCGGAACGCCCATACCGGTCTGCTCCGATTTTCGGTACCTTGGGTCGCTTATTCAGGAAAATGGCGAAGTAGATCAGGACGTAATGCACCGGATCAACTCAGGATGGATGAAATGGCGACAGGTCACTGGAACAACTTGCGACCCACGGATGCCCCTCAAGTTAAAGGGGAAAATTTACAAGTCCGTGATTAGACCTGTCGTATTGTATGGATCAGAATGCTGGGCTGTGAAGAAGATGGATGAAAAACGATTGCATGTAGCGGAGATGAGAATGTTGAGGTGGATGTGTGGAGTGACAAGAATGGATAAAGTAAGGAATGAATATATTAGAGGAAGTTTGAAAGTGGCACCTGTTACTGAAAAACTGAAAGGAAGTCGTTCGGCTTGGTATGGACATGTAATGAGGAGGGATGAAACGCATGTGACTAAAAGAGTGATGGACATTAGTATTGATGGATGGAGAGGGAGAGGAAGGCCAAAGAAAAGATGGATGGATTGTGTAAAGACTGATATGAAAGAGAAAGGAGTAAATGATGCCGTGACGTTTAACAGGGGAGAATGGAAGAAGAAAACGTGTTGCGCCGACCCCAAATAAAATGGGATAAGGGCAGGAAGATGATGAACTTGGCAGTGAACGAACTCGTGATTCGTCAAAAATATACGGAAACCACAAATAATAGTACCTAATATCCGCAAACGCCATTTTACCTACCCATTTCTTAGGTGCAACCAAGTAGAAAACCACTCTTATAAAACTAAATACAACTTGGACAATATAAGATGGAGACAGGACTGCGCCCGCACGTCCCTAGGGCTCCAAACTTTTGCAGATTCCGATGATATCAAACCGTTTATTCCTCCAGGAGTATCGTCTTCAGTTATGGCAAGAAAAAGGATCCAAAGTCACCCTTTGTAATCAAACTTTTCTAATGTTTTTTTTTCTTAGTTGTAAAGTGGATGTTTTTGGAAGTTCGGGTATAAAATGATACTAGTTTAAAAGTAGATGTGATAGATGAATCAGTTATTTGGATCAATATTAATTGACAACAAGACATTGGTTTTACTGAAATAGTATATGTTTTTCGGGATAGTATTGACTTACTGTTCTTTCGGTATATTTCTATCTCGGATTTGAATTGACAGAATTGACAGTTAGAAACAAAACGTCACGGATCATCTTTTTCTGTTTTTCTTTGTATCAAGTGACAGATAGGTGACACGATAGCTGCGTGAAACTGTAGCTGCTGCTAGAAGTGGCATATTAACTGATAGTTATCTACACATCATCATCATCATGAGGATAATTATAATGTTTCCACTGCTGGGCCACGGCCTCCATTCAATAAGAGGGAATGGGCCAAACTCCACCACGCGGACCCAGTACGATTGTTAGATGTCACATGTCTTCGATTTTTTTTGTTCTAGGACATGCCGGTTTCTTCACGATGTTTTCTTTCACCGTTTTGAGAACAGTGGTGATGGAATAAATTACACAAAGCAATGCGCCTGTCTGTGTTCGAACACGGTGGTGGCCACGACTTTACGTAACTCGGCGCCGCCACCACTGGGCCAGCGCTGCTCTTCAGTTCCACGTAAGTAAGTTATAGAAATAGGAGATGTAGAAGTTAGACTGAGAACTGTGGTGCAAATAGTACTTAGTTATAGTTTTCTTGCCAGGCAAGTTTTTCAATTCCGCATTTGAGACCTGAACATTACTACTGGTATTAAAGTTACTTAATAAAGTATGGCGTTTCAACATCCGACAACAGCTTAGCTAATTAGTAAAATTAATATTAAAATTACTTTCTTAACAAATATTAATGACGATAATTGTAACAAATTAAGACATTACCCGCAATTACACCGAAATTTTCTGTGGCTCCGTATATCGTCGTATAATTAGTTCTACTAATACCTTTGTGCGAGCGTCGTTCTAATTACACAATTAACGATAAAAGGGTGATGTCGCGGGCCATTGTTATGGTTATATTGTACTTTACATTATTTGTTTATTATTTCCATAATTCTTTGGGATGTGGGGGTCAGATAGGCAGTCGGTCTATGAAAACACTGGTAATCAGCTCTTTGTTAAAGTTACAATTATTATGGTGACGAAAGGATTAGTTAGCTACACTTGGTCTTTGACAAACATTAAAAAGTCCAGGCTCAAGGTTTGCCAACGTGCAATGGAGCGCAGCATCCTAGGCGTCAAACTTACCGTCCATGTATGCAACACCACAATGCGCTCCAAAACACAAATCACTGACGTTGCTCATAAAGCCGCCAAGGTAAAGTGGGACTGGGCTGGCGACGTCTGACGTATACCTGATGAGCTGTGGGCCAAAACGCCACGATGTGGACTCCTAGCACAACCAGAAGGCAACCCGGTACCTCAAAGGAGATGGCGGGACGAGCTGGACAAAACCATCGACAAGTGGTCCACATTGGCCTTGGATCGAAGAATTTGGAAGTCATGGGGAGAGGCCTTTGCCCAGCTGTGGGATGATACAGGCAATGCCACCATTTTGTTTATTGTTTTTGCACTCATCATACCACCAGAGTACACCTTTTTTTTTTTGGTTTCGAAATCATCAAATAACTTCTCCCACTCTGGGTGGAGCCGGAGGGAATGTCAGACTTTTATTGACTAAAACCCATCCATGTTCCTTCCGCCCCCTTTACGTTCCGGGGCCGCGGTATCTCTTTCGAATAGTCCCGCAGCCCCGGACCAGAGTGCACCTCAAAATCGCCTCGTATCGACATAACCATAAGAAGAAGAAGATACATCGTTTTCTTGTTTATATCATTAGACTGAATTTGGTTGCGTTTCAAATCCCACGCCTCATTCGCCACATCAACTCAAATTAAAAGCTATTAATAGTTGTAAGCTCATGATTAATTATTATAAAGCCCATACAAATGCCAGTCAAAACAAGCAAAAAAAAAAGCTTATTATTTCTTCAGACTGTAACTCATACTTTCTTATTTCAACATCCCGTAGGAAATTATACATCCAAGCAATATGACGTAAATAAATCTTATAAGATACAAGGGACAAACGTTCTTGCACGGTCTAACTGAAAATCAACATTGGCGCGACCCTTGTTTGTCCATTAGCTTGCCGCTAACTGTGCAAATAAGAAAAGAATGGCCAAGAAAAGTTGACAGTGCTTGTTATCATTTCGATGAAATTTTCTTCGTTGCTTTATTTTCGTGTGTAGTCTTAAATTTTAACAACGGGTATTACAGTGCTGCATTTTTAGCGCTGTAGTCACAAACTACAAGGTAGCGCTGTCATAGATCTTTTATTTAACACGTGGTCACAGTAGGAACGAATGCCGCCATTTTGTTTATTTCATTACAATTTTCAAAGACAATTTCACAAATATTTACAACAGCGCCCTCTTAAAAATGTCATTCAAGCGCCTTTAGAACCAAGACGTACTATATCTTTGTCGGCTTTGATTCCTATCCAAAAGGTCTTTGTACAGCTATATTTTGACTAGGGATTCGGACGCGAATTTTTTTTATAATCAAACCTGACCAACGTAGAGTGCCAGGTTTCCAAAGAAAAGCCGGCAGGAATCGGCTTCTTAAGTGCCTTCGGGCCTGGAACCTGTAAATATTTGAACGGGGTCTGGGATATAATAGAAGGACGCACCAACATTAAGGATGACGCACGCTAGACCATGCCAGGTCCTAGCCGAGAGTCAGCCGTAGCAAAATCCATTGTCCGATGCTCGGTAGCAGCTCGAAAGCGTAAGTGTGTCCATACAAAATTGCACGGTCGACACTCGGCTCGAATTTGACACGGTCTACCTGGAGTCCAGTAGACCGTGTCAGCATTACGTAACAAATAGACGCTTCCTCATCGTGAGCATTCGCCTGCAGTGCAACAACCCAAGACACGGTATGATAACTTGAAGTGTGCAGTGCAAAGTGGTGCTACTTGTCAAGAAAAAAAATGCGGGTCAGTCTTTGGGAACTGCCCCTGCCCCAAATGATTTCAAAAGAGTAAGAGAGAGAGAGTTTCTTGCCGGTTCCTCTCCATGGAATCGACCAACGCGAAACGAGCACCTTTTTCGAAGTTTTATAAGTACCCATCGAGGCCTATGTGAAATAAAATGATGTGATTTGATTTTGACTGCTGATAGAAGTTAAAACTAGTAGTCTACATCTGCTACGAGTTCTGCCCCTCGCACGCCTTGTGGTGCTACGCCGTAGCGGATAGGCTACGAGCGCTACGAAGAGTTAGGCGCGGGACAAACACGAGTAGCGTATGGCGTATGGCGTATGGCGGTGGCGCGGCGCTGGCGAGGTGATGGCGTGGCGCCGCTGCCGGTGCAGCGCAGAACAGGCGCGCTAATGGCGCCGGAATGGCGTAGCCCAGGCGCATTCTAGTCTTTTAAGTCTAAATTGTTACGCATTTTCGTTGTCTTGTTCCCGCCCTGTGCATGCCACTGCTAACTGCGGGTGCGCGGATGGCGAGGGAGTGGCGCCACACCCGCGCAACGCCATCTCAGTTTTTGTTCAACTCGCCTAATTTGTAATTAATAATGTAATGGTCAACTCGCCTAAAGAAGTTTTCACTTCTAAAATTCGTCACTATGTCAAACTTGGTAGATTTGATTTTATTTCTGTTTTTTCCTGCCTGCACAGATAAATTAGTTGCACTGTGTTGAGTATCAAGCTCCAGTTGTGCTGCTGGCGCTCTTGACTATTGTCCTGAAGAGTGGGAAGTAAAACTACTTGCTGCGATATTAAAGAACTGTGTCGATAATAGGTTACAAAGATTGCCGATATGCGCTCACGTCAAAGGGCGTCGGTGAGAGAAAGGCGCACAAAGTGCGCTTACACAGATAATAAAAATGAATGAAATGAAATAAGTTACAGGTTTATAACCATCAAAATCATCAATACAATCCTCAAAGTTCGTTAAAGTCGAAGAAGGACTTTGACCGTGAAAAAATCGTTCATCGACACTTATGAACTTGGAGGGTTGTATTGATGATTTTGATGATTATAATTCTGTAACTTAATACGTCTTACAGTCGCGACCGATATGTTTATCACCATACAACTTAGCACTGCCTTGCAAATTGCCAAAAAACTTAAGAAAATTTGAATTTCGCGAGCTACCTTGGAGCATCCGCCTTTTTTTAGGATGGGAAATCATCAAATGACTTCTCACACTCTGGGCGGAACGGGAGGAGTGTCAGATTTTTACTGACTAAAACCCATCCATGTTCCTTCTTCGCCCGTTATGTTCCGAGGCCGCGTTATCTCTTTCGAATAGGCCTGCAACCCCGGCAGGCTTCGGCCCTTGCGGGCCCCTCCCCTTATGCTGACATCTCTTTGAGGCGCGCGTGGAACATGAACGCGCCGTCGACACGGCCTTCCGTCATTAGACGGACGGACGGCTACCTAGCCCATAGCTAACCGCCCACAGGCCCGCGTCTACGGTGGCTGGTAGCCACCACGTGGCCTCCGACGCCCAGTGCGTCTCCCGCGGTGGCTGGGAAGCGAGGCTCTCTCCCTCTCTCGTTCCGCCACCTCCTTCGCTAGCATGACTGCTTCGCCGAAGGAGGTGACGGCTTCCCATTCCATCTCGCTCCGGACCATGGATTGAACCAGGGCCGGAAGCGAGAGGTCGCCGCCGCCGATCGCCGCTACGAGGACACGGCGGTGCTCCGCCCACGCAGGGCAGACTTCCACCGTGTGCTCCACCGTGTCCTCCGGTCGATCCTCGCAGTGGAAACACCCGGGCGTTTCCTCTCGCCCGATTCGGTGCAGGTACCTCCCGAAACATCCGTGTCCGGTGAGGACCTGCGTCAGGCGGAAGATGAGGACTTATATTGTGCCACGACTTCACAGATTATAAACATTTCCACGATTGGCGTTCAATATGACGTAGGAACACACTGTTGTTGTCACAACTTGTATCATTGCAGTTTGATCATTGTAACGCTACGTTCATCTCACTAACTGATGTAATGATCGAAACTGAACTGTTACATAACAGGTGAATGCTCCCGATGCGCCTGAAAAAGAACAAGAAAGAACATTAATTCGATAAATACCAAAGTGGTAATTTATTTGGCAAAGCAACCTTCTTTTCTATAACAAAATCTTTGAACCATGGTCAATATTATTGTACCATGCTTTGAACCAAGTATAACATGACAAATAAACGTCAATTTATTACGAACGACTTTTTAATAGTGATTATAATATTATACTCTGAGTTGTATATTTTATAAAGTCTTACCTTGTGTTGTAAATTAGTTTTTTTTCAGATTATTTTATTTTTAAGGTATATTAGTACTGTAGGAGATTTAGTACAATGGATACGGTAACAGAAACGATTGAGTTTGCAAACTTTGACATAACTGATGATAAATATGTGGAAAACATAACCTTTGCGCATAGAAGATCTCTTGTAATTGGAACAATCAGTAAACATATTTGCCTTATTACATAGCATACTAGATACCCGTCCTGACTTCACACGAGAGCCGTGTACTGATGTGGTCACATGTCAATACATAGAGTTTTCTGTGCTGTATCTATTATTATTAACCATGAGGAAAATATATCTAGACGATGGTAAATCTCATGAAAATCCACCGTGCCGTTTAGGAGGGCTGAGCGGTCACACAGGCGGACAACAATAGAATATTATTTTTATTGCTGAGTATGAACATGCCACAGATTCTGGATTTGTGCCCGTTGACGATAATAGGCTCGTCTTAATGCGGTGCCAACAGTCTTCGAATAAAATGGCTTTGACATACTGACAGACTGACAGGCAGGACCAATATAAATAAGAGTTCCATTTTTTTTCATTTTGTTACGGAACTCTAAAAAAACAAGAGTTGTCCAGAAATAAGCAGCGAGGGCACGCCGGCAAGCATTGATTTCTTGCTTTTAAGCATGCGTCCCAAGCGGGGCTCTCATCTTTTGTTAATTCTCTCTCGTCTTTTGTTAATTATCATTTTTTAAATTGTGTCGCTGTCAACCACTGGTGGACAAGCCGGGGGTGGACATTGGGAATCATCTGTACCTAACCTACCAACGACTACTCCTTGTTTTGGTAGACTGGACGCTGCAACGAACGAGTTGGTTGATTAAACGGTCGGCGATAGACTATTTATTGATGTATCTGTTTTGTTTACACGGGACCTATCGGATCCTATCTTTGAAGGTTTCTTGAGCGAGAAAATCATTGATACGAGTAGGTAGTCCCATCCTTATCACTAGTGGAACAGTTGTCAGAGTAATTACTTTTTGCGAGTAAAACGCTTAGACATTTATTCTCTTGGCAGGGGTGGTTCACCGCCGCGGGAGACGCACTGGGCGTCGGGGGCTACGTGGTGGCTACCGGCCACCGTAGATGCGGGCCTGTGGACGGTTGGCTATGGGCTAGCTAGCCGTCCGTCCGTCTAACGACGACAGGCCATGTCGACGGCGCGTTCGTGTTCCACGCGCGCCTCAAAGAGATGTCAGCATAAGGGGAGGGGCCCGCAAGGGCCGAAGTCTGCCGGGGTTGCGGGCCTGTTCGAAAGAGATACCGCGGCCTCGCAACATAAAGGGCGAGGAAAGAACATGGATGTGTTTTAGTCAATAAAAGTCTGACACTCCCTCCAGCTCCGCCCAGAGTGGGAAAAGTCATTTGATGATTTGCCATCCTATAAAAAAGGGATGGTTTACCAGATCGTGGGCCTGTAGTTCCTCACAGTCACTTTGTAACTTCAATGGCCCGACTGTGTCGTCTCTGACTATATTTTATTCTGGTCTGAATTTTATTTCCATGTCAAACCTTTGCCTTTGTTTGATTTAAAGACAGGTTTTTAAATGCAGGTTACAGATTCGCCGTGGCATAGGTTCGATACGTAGTTGTTGAAGATGCCGCTGCTACTCCTTGAGTACAAAACTGAGCAATGTTATCTTCTTAGACTTTCTTTAACATAATGTTTCCTGATATGTTTTTAGGTGATCCACATATACAGGTAGTGGATTTTCAGAAATTGATGGAAATGGGAATGAACGTGATAAAATTAAAGACGTCTCATTGTACCGAAGATGATCGAATAAAATTGATCAGCAGAATTGATCAAGCTTCAAGAAATTTAGCACGAAAACATAGTTTACTTGAATGGCCATGTGCAACATGTATTGAATTGAAGACAGGTACCATACAAACTGGACTTCTTCAAGAGGTACATTATTTTAAAAAATCCCTTTTGTGAATAAGGGAATTCAGTATTAGGCATTACCGTTAACGAAATAAGAAAAGAAATCAACCAGATCTAGTGCGTTACAAATTAACACGTCCTGGTTTGGTGTGTGGGAGGAGCTCGTGGGTAAATAATGTCAGCCGCTCAGTTCGATCTTTAGGTTAAGCCATGGTTGCCTAGGTTGGTCTGTGGATGGGTAACCACCCTTACATACCAAGTTTCCTCCGTGCCTCGGAAAGCACGTTAAGCCATTGGTCCTGGCTGTCATTTGTCCATCTTTGACAGTTGTTACAGGTAGTCAGTGGCCCCAAAAATCTGACACCAGTCTTACCAAGTGGTATCGTATTTCCCAGTATTAACTGAGTTATGGAGGTCAGATAGGCAGTCGCTCCATGTAAAATACTGGTATTCAGCTGCATCCGGTTAGACTGGAAGCCGACCCCAACATAGTTGGGCAAGGCTAGTTAAATCATCAATCTGGTTTGGTCTGTGGATGGATAACCACCCATTACATACCGAGTTTCCTCCGTGCCTCGGAAAGCACGTTAAGCAGTTGGTCCCGATTGTCATTTGTCAATTTTTTTTAGTCGTTGTCGTCAAGCAGTCAGTGGCCAAAAAAGTCTGACACCTAATTTTATCAAGGGGTATCTATATTACCCAGTACCAACTGGGTTGTGATGGTCAGATAGGCAGCTCCATGTAAAATACTGGTATTCAGCTGCACCCGGTTAGTCGAAGTCGACCCAAAATAGTTGGGAAAAGGCTAGGCAGATGATGCTACAGCTTAAATAAAGATTCGTCCTAATTTTACGTTTTATTTTTCAGGATGTTAGTGAAATATTACTAAACACTGGTGCCGATATAACTGTGACTACTGACATAACCAAATTTGATAAATGCAATAAAAACTTAATATTTATTGATGATCCATATTTAATAGGCCGTGTGAAAATAGGAGCTGAACTTAATATTGCACAAGACGAAATAATTATAGCGTGCACAGCGAAGACTGAGAAGTTATTGCAATGTAAGGTTGTCAAGGGCGGTTATTTAAAAAATATGGCTTATGTCTGCATGAGGGGCTCAAAACGAGCTCATCCAAATATAACGCAAAAGGATTACAATTTGTTACGATTTGCAATGGAATACCAAGTAGGTACATTTTTGGCAAATACAATAATACTACTAAAACTAAAAAATAGCAAATTAAAATGATAAAATATGGCATCCAGGTGGATATGGTAATGTTCAACTACCCGCGAAGTGTTGCAACAATCGTGAACATCAAGAAATACCTTGGAAATAACCGAGCAAAAAGACCAATGCTGATTGTTGGGATATCTACCCAAGAAGGATTAATGAACTTAGACGACTTTGTTAGGGTAAGATTCAGCTACCTAATAAATAACTAAAATACATAATATCGTGAGCTACAAAGTGAATTGGCCGTGGCTTGGGGCCCCAGACAGGTTTTTCAATTTCTAGCTTTTGTGGGCAGTTGTGGGATTTTTTTATAAACTTTGTTACAGGCCCATTGAAGGGTCGTGATCCTCCGCTGGCTCGGTATATCTACCCCTTAAGGGTTTGGGGTGTGACAGTTAAGAAATACGTCATCGTTATCATTTATGTAAATACTAGCTGACCCGCGCAACTTCGTCTGCGTAAGACGAACCAACAGTTCCTAAAATTAGCGCGTTCAACCAACCTAAAAAACAAACTCTGCAGCTTTATAATATTAGTACAGATTGAAGTCAGGGACAATTTATTTTTTCTCGAATAGGTTTACATTAAACGCCAAAATATTCAACTTATGTTTTTCCAAATAAGGACTCTTCCCTCGACAGCGTTACGTTTCTATCTTTGGACACTCGAAAATATCATACTCCAGCTAGGTCGAAAGTTCTCATCAAGTGGCATGACATGAGCCGAGACACGTTAACGCTGCTTCAAACTGTTGCGGACCTCTCGCATCTGCCTTCCTTCTCCAAAGTCAAACCTTCAATGGTAGTCATACTCCGGGCAGGTCAACACAATACGATGTAGATGCTGTAAACTCTTGAAAACCTATTGCAAATTCTTTTCGTCTGCAAGCCTCTATCATGAGACCTTCGATGACAGTCATATTCTAGCTATTTCTAAAGTTCTCATCAAGGTGCATTAAGTGAGCCTAATGACGATATAGCTGCTGTTAACTGTTGAGGATCTCTTGCTACTACCTTCAGTCTCTATTGTTAGACCATCGATGACAGTCATGCTTCAGTTAGGTTTAAAGTTCTTATCAAGATGCACGAAATGAGACACACGATATAGCTGCTGTAACTGATCACAGTCATACTTCAGACAGGTCTAAAGTTGTCAAAAAGGTTTATGAAATAAGCCCCAAAACGATCTTGTTCTTCATCGTGTGGTTAGTGCCTAACCTGTTGTCAGAGATTTATGCCGCCCAAGGTTCTCTGTCTTGGCTTAACATGCCGTCGAGAAATAACTCTCAGGCATTCTGTGGTTTTCTCACGATGTCTTTCTTCACCGAAGCAAGCGATCTTTCCTTCCTTATCGTGTTGTTGCCTAACCTGGAGTCAGAGTTTTTATGCTGCCCATGGGCCTCTGACTTGGCTTAACATGCCAAATGTCTCTCAGGCATGTTGATTTCCTCACGATGTTTCAGCAAGCGATGATTATACAATACGCACATGAATTCGAACACAACTATTTTCAATAAAAAATGGGACAAACTTTGCTAAACACGCTTTTCAATAAAAATGATCATGAAAATCGGACTTCTCTGGAAAAAGTTATGCGTCATCATCATCATCATCCATAGTCCGACTACAGCGACTGCTGGGTACAGGCCTCTCTTTGTTTGTGCCAAGCTCCACGCTCTTGTGCCAGTCTCATCCAGGATATTCCCGCAATGGCAACAATATCGTCTGCTTATCTCACCGCTGGACGACCAAAACTTCTGTTTGGATTTCTAGAATGCCACTTGGTCACAGCTTTACTCCACCTGACATCACCGCGCCTTGCTAGGTGTCCTGCCCTACTCCATTTGAATTATCATCATTCATCATTATTTCAGCCGAAAAACGTCCACGGCTGGACATAAGCCTATCAGGTGTCGCCACATTTACCGGTCTCATGTGACTTCATCATTCGGTCATTTGAGTATTGCTCAGCCATAATATAGGTACCTACGTAAAGAAAAAAGGCGTTGAATTGAGAACTTCTTCCAAAAAACCAAACTTGAGACATCTGACACGGGAAAAGTCATTCCCAGAGTGGGAGAAGTCATATGATTATTTCACATCCTAAAAAAAAAACAAAAAAAAGACATCTGACACGGGGGAATGCCAGTGTCATTCTTTCACGGAAAATCATAACACCGTGATTCAGAAAATGGAGTCAAATGAACAACGCCATTTATAGAGCACGAAGTTAAACTGCTAAAACATATGCATGGAAAGCGGTCAAACGGACACTCTACTGGCTTTGTAGATTCTTAAAGCAGGGTCATGTTGACTATTCTCTTCTTCTCTATCTTGTGATTTTTATTCATTAGTACCATTTTGGTTTCATAGATGTCATTGCATGTATCCTTAGATCATGATGATAAGTTCTCCTTAAAAACTTTAAAGAAACAAAAATAAAAACTTTCTCTAAGTTATGCACAATAATAATTTGTGCATTAAATCAAACCACATTGGTTTTAAAATTTACACGTAAAAGGTATAGGTAGGGTAGAGACACACAGACACAGACGAAAATTTAAGAAATAGTAGAAAAAGGGTTCTGTGTGTGATCCTTTAACAGTTTAAGCGCCATGTTTACAGATTTATTATTTGAAATAAATGATTCCCAAACTGTCGTATAAGTGTTAAAAAAAATATGTATAAAACAATGATTTGAAAATATGTAAGCTTTAAAAAAAAACAATAAATACTTTGTTACAAAAAGTGAAAACCGGGTGGTTTTTGAACGTGCGAACCAAAGTTATTATCGAAAATCTTACAGCATTACACAAAATCAAAAAGTATTTTATGTCTGTACAGAGGCTTGACCTTGCGACTCACTGTTAGAAAGGTGGTTGCCGTCACCGACGGGCTATTTGTTCTCGTGACAATTTGTCTAAAATAGTTATTCTATTACAATGCATGTTATGACAGTTGTCAGTTGTCAAACAGTTGACAACTATAGACGAAATGCAATATTGCTCACCCCCATAAGTAATTAGCGTGATAATATATAGCCTATGTCCTTCCCTAGGTTGAAATACATCTCCTTGCCAAATTTCATTACGATCCGATCAGCCGCTTTGTCGTGAAAAGGTAGCAGACAGACAGACAAACAGAGTTACTTTCGCATTTATATAATGGTTTGGATTGAATAATCTGCACATGAAATCCTATAAATGTGCGTTTCTTAAAAGAGTTGGATAAATAGCACATAAATGAACGCCATTAAAATAATCTTTCAAATTTATTTTATTTTATACTAGCCGACCCACGCAACTTCGTCTGTGTCGCATAAGAGAGAAAAACAAATGGAAAAAAAAAACCCGTTTTTGCAACATTATTCATTCCAGCTCCGCTCTTAATAATTGTAGCGTGATGTTATATAGCCTAAAGTCTTCCTCGATAAATGGACTATCCAACACAAAAAGATTTTTTCAATTCGAGCCAGTAGTTCCTGAGATTAGCGAGTTCAACCAAACAAACAAACAAACAATCAAACAAACTCTTCTGCTTTATAATATTAAGTATAGATTTATGAGTACGTTACATATGAGTATAACTCTAGTTTGACGGTACGGTTGACAGAGTGGCTGACCGATTGGCTGCTTCGCTGCGTGTCGTAGGTTTAATTCCTGAACGAATTTTGTATGGCCTGCAGGTAGGTGCTCTGGGTCTGGCTTTTTCTGTATGTGAGTTTAAATGTAAACGCGCCTACGATACTGGCGAAATTCCTCGAAAACAAACTCTGTAGTTTTAGTCGTACAGTGCTAATTTAAAAAATCTTGGATTTGTTCAGGAAGCCGACGGAGTTTCAATTTCCCGTGAGTTTTTGCCTTATGAAGTGGATCTACCTTTGTACAATCGCATGGGTCGAATACAAAGCTACATGTCTGGAAAATGCCATCAGGTATCAATTATATCACGATCTGATAATATTTTAGGACCGCAGTTCCTTCATTTTATTTTTAATTCCTTCATTTTTCACTAGGCTGGCAAACCATTTTACATATCAGGGAACGTATTTGAAGAATTACTTATGAATGGCCATATATGCACCAAAGAGATAGCTGATGTGACTAATTCCATAATGGGAGGTGCTTCTGGCTTTATCCTGGGTGATTTTGAGCATATGAGCAATATGTGTGAGACTATGAAAATGATGAATGAAGTATGCACTGGCGCTGAACCTCTTTTTATGAATAAGACGGAATTTTGGGACACGGTTTCACAAGTAAGACATTTTCAGTTCTATTACACATTTAGTCAATCCAAACCAAAAGAATCTCATTTCATGTTGTAGTGTTCCTATTATCCGATTGAGGAGGTTTATTTATTTAAACTTCATGTACAAGAGTGGTACATAGGCGTACTTAATGCCACAAGGCATTCTCTAGCAGTCAACCTTTGGGTTAAATAAAACATGTAAATGGGTAAATAGATTATGGGTCTAAGCATAACATAAAGAATGCAGGGGGATTGTGTCTCCCGCCATAGTAAATTCGCAAATAGTCTGAACCCTGGTCATTTACTAATTATTGAACCTTACTTTCCTAAACTTAAGTTTTATAGTTTAGGAGATAATTATGTAAATTTTTATACTTAATTGAGATTTTTCGAAAATTTTACCTTCAAGCATTCATAACTTTTTTTTTGCATTATTTTTGTAGTTTTTTTATTATTTAAAAAGTTTAAGTTTTTTTATTGTTTAAAAAGTATATATGTACTATATCAACCATTTGGTGTCCACGCCACAAGCCTTGCTTAGTGTGGCACTAGATGGCACTGTGTGTTAATGTCCAGCGACATTTATTTATTTGTTGGTAGTCGTAAACATTGGTATTTTAATAACCAATGTTTATGAATATCAACAAAAATCGAGTAGTTTCTTCGTCATGGGTGTCGTTGTCGTGGTTTTTGGGGTCGTTGATAGTGAAAATTTCAAAAGTCAATAAAATAAAAGAGGTTTTTTGCGATAACAGTTTTCTTTGTAGTTAATTTTTGATCAAATATTAACTACGAAATTGTGATTCAGTTTATGACAGTCAATTGTGTAATAAAAAAAAGATTTTTCAAACAGTAGCGTGAGAGCACAGTATTATGCTTGGTAAAAATAAAAAGCTAAAATCATATTTTCAGATGAAAATGCCAGTGAATGCAGCTGAAGCCAGCGCCATATCTTGTGCGGTCGTCGCGAATCAGACGAACGCTCGTATCATAATACTCCCGACAGTTAGCGGGCGTACTGCGTATCTCCTGAATTATCTGCGACCTAACTGCCTTATCATTGGCGTCAGCACCAGAATCAGAACCATAAGACAATTGAAAATGTACAGGAGTGTTGTACCGCTTTTATACAAAGGTACATGTTGTTGCTATTTTGTTGCGCTGTCTGAATTAGATTAAAACTTTTTTCACGCTGCCAACTGTTGATGTTTGTACATACATTTGGATACTTACAAAAATCATAATTTGAATTGAACTGGGGATGTTTACTGTCTGTTTTGAAGTCCCGATATTTCGGCGCTGACATGTCAGTTTAATAACTTACAAAAGCCTAATTATTCCGTTATAATTTAATCGAAGTATTGAAAATCAGAATGTCGTTTTTCGGACCATTTAGGATCCATCGAACATTTGATTATTTCGTTAATAATAGACTCTAATTCTCTTATTCACACTCTAATTCTTCCGTGTTATGAAATTCGGACTTTAGAAAATCGGTAGGTACATCGACAGTCTAGGGCGTTCTCGAATACCACACATAGATAGAAACTTAGATTTTGAAGCCACAGGCAACATTGCTGTTGCCTGTGACTTCGTCTTCTACTATTCATATTTTACTACAATTATACTGTCACATACCTACGGGATATCTTCCATGATTATCCATTATTGTGAGCTCCCTATATTTCGACGCTGTTGCAAGCGCCATTTACGCGGGATGACTGGAGAATGCGGGTGGATGGAATATATTGTTAGATGCAGACAAATCTGTCTACCCTCTTCCTTAGTCTAGCAGCATAAGTGTAGTTATAAACCGTTTTGACTTCCTTAGGTCCTCCTAGTCGTACATGGTTTAATACTGTGCAAGCCAGGGTAAACTTCGCCCTAAAATTCGCAGTTGACAAAAAATGGATCGATTGCGGTGATTTTTATTGTTCACTGGAAAAGGCAACTGAAGAGAGCTCCTTTTGCGATGCTGTTCGGATATGGACTGTCACTGAAAAATCCAAGACGAGTAAGATGGAGTGAGTATTTACTACGGAAACTAAAATAATTATAAAGTTTTGTTATAGATTTTTACAAACATGTTTAGTCGGTTCGTATTATTGTACGCTTTTATTCAACTTTCCTTATTACTTTGTTTGTATGTATTGGTCAAATCTTGCTACTGAATTTTATAGCAGTTCCCTCAGCCGATAGAGCTGAAATTTTACACACACCTTTGGTTTTAGCGACAGTATATATTTTTTGGTATTCTTGCAAACACAGTAACTTTCATCATATTTCTTTTACATCTAAAATAACCCATTTACTTTTATTAATTTATTGAGATTGTGAAGATTTTTGAATTCTTTTACTGGAGAAGACTGACAAAAAAATAGAGACTGAACTGATAGCTAATAATGTAGTGATATTTTTGCAGATGTCCCGAGTCTTATCATGACTTTAATATTAATACTTTCAATGAACCAACCAAAAAAAGGAAGTCTTTAGCAAGAAGATATACTGCAGTGATAGAAAAGGTAACTGAAGTGAAAGAGGTTACTGAAGAAGTAGAAACAGAAGAAGCAATAGAAACAGAGCTAAAGGAATCAACAACAAGTCCAAGAGAAGAAACGACAACAGATTAAAGAAATGAAGAAAGATGAGAGGAGATGGAGGCAGTGAAGACGACGATAAAAAATCAAAGAGGGAGTAAATTATACTCGTTAAGTGGCCTATTGAGTTTTAATTTACTCCCTCTTTGGTAGACGAATAAAAATAAAATTAGTACCAAGACATACTGTACAGCAGTGGACTTTTGAACTCTAGTTGGTAGATAGTTTTTTATATCATATGTAACGACAATTTTAGCATGAGTAATGGCGTAATTACAATCAATTTGTTGATTGGGTTTGATCAACAAAGGAAAGAAGAAGGAGAAATGACAACTACTACCGGAACGTTTATTAGGATGTCAAGCACACAGTGAGAGACATTTTTGTGGACAAATATAAGATGACCAACAGGCAAGAGAAGGTCGAAGACTATCGTTATATTCTTTCCTGTAACATAAAAACAACATCCGAAATTAGTTTTTTTTTTGTAGCAAACCAGTCTCTTTATGCTTTTGATCACAACATTCTCCTTATTTTACACCTTAAAATATGAAGTAAGCATTTTCCCTACCTTTTCACCGTAAAGTGGAATATATTTGACTTGAATATATTTTCGCATCACGATTCGTGAATTTCATTGTAAGTCTTGATGTGGGCCTTTGGGAGTCGGTGAGAGTCTGAACACAAAAGGTTTACGTATCAGGAGGACGAGAATTTTATAGATTGTGCTTCCCTCGAGTCCGTGATGCTATCAGACATGTATGAATTGGCGGCAGTAGGTATTAGAATTTGGAGACCACAGTCAGGGAAATCATTGTGTGCATTTTATTTACAATGTTACGAACAATATAAAATTGTAAACAGAATATATCCGAGCAAAATTCTCAATGAACTTTCTCATGGGGATTGTTCATACACCAAATATGAATGTGCCTTGATAAACATTTATTTTTCTATATGTGCTGTTGCAAAAGTTGAGAAAACAAGTAGTACTACAACTTTTAAATTCGATTCGAAGCTCCATAGCCTTTATATCCTAGAAATATCTCAAGATCTTCAAGCAGAAGACGATTCCCAAAAGTCTACACCAGTAGGCATCTCGCATCTCGCCTATGTTGACACGTTTATCTTACCTCCCCTAATGGTTCCACCGCAAATAAAACTCGGTTTTGTTTATCTACCTGAGCTTTATTTATTTTTGTCGCGTTGTTAGCGGCAGCTGCGGCTTCCACTTGTTTATCATTCAGCTTACCCCCAATTGGGATGGTACTGATCCCACCTGACTTCTGTAAACATTCTAATCCTTGATTTTGCTAAGGGGATTTGGATTTTGAAAGAATAATTGTTGCAAATAAAAGCTGGGATATGGTGATTTTCTAAAAATCATTGTTTTGTGTTACAGGGTGAAATCAGAAGATGTTGTTTATGAAATCCACTAATCCTGAAGTAAAATTTATTTAGTTTTATCATATGACGTATATAAGTATATAACATATTTATGTATGTTGTGTATGAATCACACAACATACATATCATATGATTCGATGACCCGAATGGCTCAGCGGTAGTGAGCCTTACGTTCTTAGCGTTGCGGGTTCGAATCCTGGTAGGTGTAAATCTTTGTGTGATGAGCATGGACATTTTGTTTCCGAGTCATGGATGTTTAAGTATTTGTATTGTATTGTACAACAGGCTGCTGTCCGCAACTCCACGTCAAAGCGCGTATTTTGTGTATGTTATCCACCACGCGGGTCCAGTGCGGGTTGCCAGATGTTACTATGTCTTCGAATTTTTGGTTCAAGGACATACCGGTTTCCTCACGATGTTTTCCTTCACAGTTTTTCAGAGCAGTGGTGATGAAATAAATTACACAAAGTAATGCGCCTGCCCGGTTTCGAACCCACGACTCGGTTCGTAAGTCGGGGCCGCCACCACTGGGCGTGTGCGTGTGGATTGAGAGATCTTTTCAAAAACCTCTTCCAATCCCAACCAAATTATAAGAGGATTTAGGAAATAATTGTGAAAACTTCATGGTAAGATAAAAAAATTGTGAAACCTAAACAAACAAAGTTAGAACTCATTAACTGGATCTCTCAATCTGGACAACTGAACAAAAAGCCATAACGCGTTTCCAAGAATATACTGCCTATGTGTTTATATTTTGCACTTTAATTAATTGTGAAGGATTTGTGAAAGCTGCTAAACAAACTTTCGATTCGTTTCAAAGCCACGTTTAAGATTTATAACGGTTTATATGGATCACTCAGAGTGGACAATTTTCGATTGAGTGATCTTGTAAAACACGACCTAATACTGAAAAAGTATGAATAATTATCATGTTTATTGCAAATTATGCTTCTGGAAAAAATTGTGAAACAAAAATCGTGATTCAAATCTTACTGGTTCAGGAGAAAATGAAAATCTTGTTTTTGTCGATCGTCCCAACTGAGAGATCATTATTTTGAACTATATTTAATAAACCAAAACTTATAGGTAGAAGGTAGATACATCAGAAATTGTGAAAAATGTTGTACTAAAATTTGACGAATCAGTCGTCCCTGTAAGTGTTATACTTAAAAAGATAAATCATTTTTTACAATCCTTGAGGAAAACGTTGAGTAGGGTGACCATGTCACCGATTGGAATCATTACCCGTACAATTCAAATTATGATGCACTTTAAACGTTTTTATACGAGTGATTTGTGTCTGGTTTCACTGCATAATTTAAATAATATAAAATTACGTTTTTAAATGACATGTTTCTGCATAGTTAGTTTCTGTATGTGTAGTGCTCTTACGTTCGTAATTCTAATTGGGAGGCCATACACCTCCTGCCGCAGGCTCTATGCGGAGGTCGTGCGGTCCATGGCCCTTTACGGGACCCCAGTGTGGGCGCGTTCCTTGAGGCGGCGAGCCGCCCATTACCTGAACGCGCCCCAGAAAGTGGTGGCCGTAAGAATGGTCCGTGGGTACCGCACGAAATCCCGAGAGGCGGCGGGCTTGCTTGCCGGATTGCCACCATGGGATCTGGAGGCGATAGTCCTCGCGCGCCTTCTAGTGCCCATCTAGTGCCACAAGTGTGCAAGAGGCTTGCCTCTTGCACACTTGTGGCACTAGATGGCGGTGTATGTAATTTCCTGCGATATTAATTTATTATTTATACGCAAGTGGTTGCCGCGCTTGATCACTTTGGGCAGTAATGTCAAAATGAGTAATATAAAATGTGTATAAATTATTTAGCTACGTCGATTTCGGAAAATAATTCAACAGTATAATTTTTTTAGGGTATTAACTTCATTGGACTTTTTAGGTGAACGCACACTTATCAGAGCCGAAAGAGACGAAAGAGCCGAAAAAATCGAATCTTAGAATTAATTGTATGAAATCCATAAAACCTCGCACTCTAATTATTCGGGTTGAATGAGAGATGATCAACTGTCTGGTGACCACGACACAAGCCTTGCTTAATATCCAGCGCTGTGTGTAATATCCAGCGATATTTATTTATTTATTTATTTATGAGAAAATATTTCTTTCGGTGCGGGTAAGTGTGCGTTCACCTTTATCAAGATGAATGATGAGAGTATAGAAAAGGTGATAAACCTGAAATAACAAAATAAATGTCATCTTCTATTTTTGTCAATGTCAATTTCTGAACAGACAATGTCAGAAAAATATTCAGAAGTTTGTATCGTGAATTTTTTACAGAATTTATTTTAAGATAACTATTTTAACTTAGTTCACTATTAAACATGGTGTGGCCAACGGATGCGGACGTTAAAATGTCTGAAGTAAGTTAATGTTTACGTATAACATTGTTAAAAACATTTTTTTATAATCATCAACATTCATACTTCCACATTTTAATTTCATTAATCATCTGGATATGCTTATTGTATAATTCTTATAAGTTCTAGTGTATTTGGGCTAGAGATTTTCCTCAACTAGGTACAATCAAGAAAAAGAAGATTTTGTCTCATGCAAAACTTGTTTCTATTGATATAATACAGCGTGAAATGTTAATGGTTGTTTTCCCGCGGCAGGACGATTACCAATCAGCAGTACTATCGAAACACAAAGTTAAACATAAAAAAAAAAATTTTTTTTTCAAATCATTAAAAAAGTGTGGAATAACTTATTGGGTTTTGTGTTTTATCAAGTCAGGATTAGTATAAATCAGCTGATCGCTGATTTATATGCGAAGTGCAACGACCGTGCGGCTGTTCTGGACACCCCCCGCGCCCGGCGCGCGTTCTGCGTACTGTTGTTGGTTCAAGTCGCTTTTGGGTTTTGTTAATCACAACTGTTAATCTGCCAGTTATTGAGTCTCATTTTTTTTATATATTAATCGATTGTATTACAGATACAAACTCATTTCCCTTCGGGAAAACAACCACTAAAATTTCAGCGTGAATAGCTTTCATGGCATGGCCACTATTTCGAAAAAAAAGTAAATGGCGGAATTTAGGCTATCCGCACTCCATACAAAACTCTCTCCATACCTTTAGCCCACGACCAAAGAACATTGGGGGCCCAGTAGGAACGGATGTGTATGAGTCCTTCTTGCTCTTGCGAGATTAGTCCTATGTCCTACCAGTATTTAAGCACCCCTTTCACTGGCTTCGTTTACATAAATGTGCTAAAACATCATCTACAAATAAGTGCCAGTTAAAATCACAATAGCGGTCAATGACCTACCTACATTTATTAGAGTTCCTAACTTTGAAATCCAAAAATAAGCCAGTTCAAGACTCGAATCGTCATCTATCATGATCTTCAACATTTTCTCTCATGAAAAACGATACGTGGTTCATTAATTTTGGTTCGTAAGAAGAGATATTAGGGAAAGGGCAATGACCGGTATTGCGATCTAAGGTCCATGTTCACCGAAAAGTTTTTTTTTTTTTTTTTTTTCCTTTTATGGCAACTGAGCCGTTTCCGACTATTCTGCCAGTGTCACGTCGTGACGGCAGTACAGAGAGGCAGGCCGTCGAACTTCGTACTCCGTGGTAGGTGTTAGTCTAGCAGCTAAAATTTTAAATCATTCTCATTTATGAATGTGGCCAAAATGTTGATTAATTTAGGGGAGAAGTGGGAGAGAAGGGTATGAAAGTTGGTTGGGAGAGGAATATTAAATTTGGAAATTTTTTCAGCCCGATTATCTAAAAACAGCTGTCACTGTGACATGTTCTCATACAAAAATGTGTTTTAAAGAGCTGTTTTTAGATAATCAAAGTGTCATATTTTAGGTGAATATGGACCTAACTGGCACTTACTATAATTAGCCTTTTCACAACAATCTTGGGATTGTCTTCCAGTCTAACCAAATGCAGTTTAATACCAGTATTTTACATGGAGCGACTGCCTTTCTGACCACAACCCAGTTTGAACTGTGAAATACGGTACCTTCTGGTAAGACCGGTTGTCAGACTTTTTGGGCCTCTGACTACATGTAACGACTGTTATATATCTACCAATGACAGCCGGGACCAACTGCTTAACATGCTATCCGAGGCACAGAAGAAGCTTGGTATGAAATGAGTGGTCACCCATCCATCCATTTTATAGTTTGACGCCATGGTGCTACCAGGTCAGCAGTTATCATCAGCACAAGCTCCCACAGCGCTGGATCATGTGTTGAACTTGGACATCAAAGCACCTGCCGCCTGCACACGTTTGACGGGCATTATGGCAGCACTTGGTAAATTTTAAAACAAAATTTTATTCAAGTTGGAATACCGTAGTAATTGCTTAAAACTTCAGACACCTCGCACTCTAATTGATACAAACTAACACATTTTTTAACCTACTTCCTTAAGTAGGAGGTGATCCACTCTGTATGTTTTTGTTATTGTGTACAGTCAGCCCCAAAAAGATGTTAACACGGACATGGACAAGGAACCATTTCATTGTAAACAACCATTATTCTATAATTATTGTGTGTACAATTTAAAGCTGGCCGGAATCGGCCGGAAATTTTATAATAATATGCGCCCAAAATCAAATAATTTGCGTATTTAAAATTTCATAAAATAATGTGCGTTTATGTTTAAAGATCGGAAAGAACCGGGTTTACTAATTTTGAAACAGGTTCTACATTTACCTTGAACGAACCGGGTGTACCCGGGTATTTCAGAAAGAGTGCACGCCATCATTTTGAACGAACCGGGTATACCCGAGTATTTCAGAAATAGTGCATACCCGCCCTCACCTTGAACGGATCGGGTATACCCGGGTATTTCAGAAAGAGTGCATGCCCTCACCTTGAACAAACCGGGTATACCCGGGTATTTCAGAAATAGTGCATGCCCTCATTATGACCCCATAATGTTCGAGTTATCAAAACTAATATTATAAAGCTGAAGAGTTTGTTTATTTGTTTGTTTGATCGCGCTAATCTCAGGAAATACTGGTTCGAATTGATTTTGTGCTGGATTGTCCATTTATCGAGGAAGGTTATAAGCTATATAACATCACGCTGCGACTAAAAAGAGCGGAGCATAAATGAGAATTGTTGCAAAAATGGGGAATATATTTTTTCATTTTGTGTTTATTACCTCAGAACTTTCGACTGCGGGAACCGATTTTGACGATCCTTTTTTTATTTGAAAGCTGATGCTTCTTGTGTGGTTCTATGTCAATTGGTTAAGATTTGATGCTGATCTTCGGAGATATTAATGGAACTCTTCATAATTAGACGGTAAATCTGCAGTGATTGCCGCAATCGCTTGAATGTTCATTGTTTAAACAACATCATGGCAGAACATCACGCCTGTATGCTCTGAGGAGGAACGCAAATGTGTACAATACTCCCAGATTTCGACAGTTAGCTGTGTTAAGTTCCATTTATTGAGGATAAGCCTATTACCGTGACATGTATTGTTTTTTTATTTATTGGAAAGGGTGTACTGCAAGGGTAGTTTGATAAGTGTTTGGTTAGGTTCTGATTATGGGATTTATGACAAAGTAACGGAACTCTTCAATTCTTAGGAGCAAATTTACGATACTCGGCCAAATATTTATAGGCTACCCGGATATTTGAGTTACCTACCATAACGCCGTTATTAACCGACTACAAAAAGGAGGAGATGAGAATCTCCTCCTTTTTTGTAGTGTTACAATGTTTCCCGATTACTCGAAGATGGCTGGACCGATTTTGTATTTTTTTTATTGTTTGGAAGGGTAATACTTCCAAGATGGTCCCATAATCATCAAGTCAGGATACCTAGTGATGATGGGATCCTGGAAAAATAGAGGGAACTCTTCAATTTTATAGGCACACAACGAGCAATTTGGGTAGTTTTAGGAAGAGTACTTTCTCGGAGTGATCTCGTTTCAATTTGGTACAGATCTGATGAAGAACTTCAGAGATAGGCAGCGGAACTCCGCAATAAATGATAGCAAATGTACTGGGATTGCTGAAATCTCATGTCTCTCTATTATTTATACCAGTTCATTACAAAAAAAGCACGCCGGTACGCTGTGAAACGGTAAGGACATACTTGTATGAACCACAAAAACGTGAAAATATAAAACTTTGTTGCAAATAATAAAACCGACTTCACACAAAAAATAGAAAAATAATTTTACCTTCAGAATTCGGTACAAAAAAACTAAATCAATCAAACAAAGGTCATTATCTCATTTATGTGACGCAGACGAAGTTGCGTGGGTCAGCTAGTATATTGTACATTTTGATACAAGTAGAGAAATTGTGTTATTGTAGTTCAAGGCGGTATTAACACACGAGCCGTAAGGCGAGGGTGTTTTTGAGCTGAGAACTGCAATAACAAATGTCCATGTGTATCAAACGACGTTTTTCAATACACTTTTGAAGAAATAAAATAAAATAATGTAAAATATTTGTGTCAAAAAAAAAAAAAATCATAGTCTCGTACTATGATTTTTTTTTTCCGTGTTTTGCTTTCGCCAGGTTGAAGGAGAGGCAAAGGTACCTATGAAGCCGTTATACAGTCTAATACATTTTTTTATTTATTTATTTAAAACACGAATAAATGTTGATTTGTTTATAAAAGTAAATATTAGTTATAAATAATCATGTTTATCTACGATATTGAATTTATAAACACTATTTGAATATTCGAAAAATGTTATAAAGAAAGACGTAGATCGCTTTTCCGAAATAAAAAAAAACATTCACCTCTGACTCTATAGTCAGAGGTGATGTTTTTTTTAAATTATGCAGTGAACCAATTTGGACTAAGTATAGTGCATTTTTCATGTTTTTTCTGCACATGTGTAGAAAAAACGTGAAAAATGCACGCGTTTGAAATACACTGGATTTTGAACCTAATCGTAGTGCGAAAAGAACCGGTTTTCGAGGAAGAGCATTGAAAAATATACTTCGTCGTGTATAGTGCTAAATGTCAGTACATTTGCAGCAACATTATTTATTATTCCAGGAAAATCATGCTATGACGTCGATATCATGGAGCAGATGATGGCGGCCGGCATGAACATAGCAATGCTAAACATGAACTTTGGGCCTCGAGAAGAACATGTAGAAGCTATAAAAATGGCCCGACAGGCTAGCAAAAACTTTAGCATAAAAATGGGTAGGAATTATCCATTAGGAATTGCTATGATACTATCCGGTAGGAAGATAAGGACCGGGCGTATAGCCGACGTAAGTTTTCATTTAGACTTGTTATTGCGAAAATTTGAATCTTAGGAACCACTATTATAACATATTCTTAGGCCCATGTTCACCAAAAACATGGCGGACGATCATCTAAAAATCTGTTTAAAACACATTTTTGTATGGGCACATGTCACATTGACAGCTATTTTTAGATAATCAGACTGTTATCTCCTCGGTGAACATCCATCAATATATGTTTATTGCGATTTGGCTGTTACTTGGCCGTTCCAGGACTTTTTCCTCTTCTTTTACAGACTTACGGTGAAGCGGTAGAACTAAGAACTGGCGAAGTTGTAAGATTGACAACAGACGAAACATACATGGATCGTTGTTCCATGTATACAGTTTACGTAGATTTCTTGCATTTTGCTGAGCAAGTAAACAAAAATGATTATATTGTACTGGACAATGAGGCGATCATGTTACGGGTAGAAATGATATCAACAACAACTTTGTTGGGTTTTTGATGTATAGAATAGAATAATAAAACTGCAGATTAGTAGAGAAATACGTGCGATCGTTGTAATGTCTTTTGTACAGAGTGAAACATAGATAATACACCATAGATGAAGTTCGGTGACACTGACAGATAATTTTGGTATGGCCTCTGGGCCTTTGTGCCATACAGATCAAAACTTAATGTTGTGTTGCCAACATATTGGCGGGGCAACTGAAAGACTAATTAGACAAGTACTTATTAAAGTTTACAATAATTGAAACAAAATTTAATTAAACAAAAGTTAATGAAGTATATAAAAATAAATCACATAAAGGGTAAGGTAATAATGATACTAATAATAACAAAAAGACACGAAATTACACATTAACCTATTAAAGCAAATAGACGATATAGCTAATAAAGATAATAATAATGACAAAAAGGCACGAAACTAAAATTGTTGTCTTGTTAACATTAAACTAAATTAACTTAAAACTAAATGAAGTTACCAAGTACTTACTTATTAAACAATGTAGCAGCTAGGTACATTTTTTTATATTTTATATGTAAGACTAAGTGTTATCATTATTATTAAGAAACTAAATTAACTTACACTAACTAAATTAGCTACCCAATAAACAATGTATCGAGTAGGTACAATTTGAAGACAAAACGTTTTCAACAATAACAATTTATTAACCAGTACCACTACATTCCAGCGGTAGAACACAAACTTTCATGACAGCTCTTTTATGTGTGTGGCCGTTTGCAGTTTTGACTTCAACTACTCTTACTTTGCCGTCTTTACCTGGCATATGACTGTATACAGCTCTTCATATGTTAGTTCTGATTCACAAATAGTATCAGCTTGGCTCAAAACTAACATAAATACACTTAGGGCGAGATTGTAACAAATTTAAATAATGCTTACTCCAAACCTTCCAGAACGACATTTTTATTTCATTACAAGTTTTCCAAAATTGAGATTGTTTTATTAAGTTTACATTAGGCTCAGGATAAGTATTTATGACTCTGGCTAGGGGCCAGTATAGTGGTGACAAATTGTCATCCCTTAGGATCACCAATGCTCCTACATTTACATTAGGTTGAGTGTCTTGCCACTTAGGGCGAGATTGTAACAAATTTAAATAATGCTTACTCCAAACCTTCCAGAACGACATTTTTATTTCATTACAAGTTTTCCAAAATTGAGATTGTTTTATTAAGTTTACATTAGGCTCAGGATAAGTATTTATGACTCTGGCTAGGGGCCAGTATAGTGGTGACAAATTGTCATCCCTTAGGATCACCAATGCTCCTACATTTACATTAGGTTGAGTGTCTTGCCACTTAGGGCGAGATTGTAACAAATTTAAATAATGCTTACTCCAAACCTTCCAGAACGACATTTTTATTTCATTACAAGTTTTCCAAAATTGAGATTGTTTTATTAAGTTTACATTAGGCTCAGGATAAGTATTTAAAGCAGTTCCTATTAAGAAATGACCTGGAGTAATACAAGTATAATCATTTGGATCATTAGATAATGGCATGAGTGGTCTGCTGTTTAAACTAGACTCAATTTGGCATATGACTGTATACAGCTCTTCATATGTAAGAATAGACTTTAGTAACACTCTCTTTAAGTGGTACTTTACACTTTTAACGCCAGCTTCTGCCAATCCAGCAAAGACTGGCGAATAGCAAGGTAAAAAATGAAAGTTAATCCTCTTTTGAGCTGAATATTGACACACCTGTCTTTGATGAACTGGCGAGTTATGAAAGTTATGTAGTTCGTTTAATTGGTTCTTTGCGCACTTGAAGGTGGAAGCGTTATCGCTATATATGTCTGTGGGCAATCCACGTCGCGATATAAATCTATTTAAGCAGGCTATAAAAGTTTCTGTTTTTAAATCAGTAGCCAGCTCCAAGTGGATAGCTTTTGTAACAAAACACACAAACAGGCAAATATAACCTTTTGAGATTATAGGTTTTCTGATCCTGGCTATTTTCAGTGGGATCGGACCAGCGTAATCTAAACCAACCTTCTGGAAGGGGCGACATACATTGACTCTATCTGGCGGCAAAGAACCCATTAACTGTTTTGCTGATTCAGCTTTTAATCTAAAACAGACAGTACACTTATATAACACTTTTTTAACTTGTCTGAGACCGTTCACAATCCAGAATCTTTGGTTTATTGATGACAGGACAAGTTTTGAACCCGCATGGAAGTTTTTTAAGTGTTCACTTAGAATAATTAAGTTTGTGATACGCGAATCCTTAGGTAAGACAATGGGATGTTTCTGTGTATAAGGAATGGAGGCATTTTGTAATCGACCACCCACGCGAACCAAACCCCTGTCATCGATAAACGGACTTAATGGCCTTAAATTACCTTTAACAATTGTTTTCTTACATTTGAGGACATGAATTTCTTCTGATAAATATTTATGCTGTTCATATTTTAAAATCAATGACAATGACAGATCAAGTTCTTGAGTTGTGATATAATTAAGTTTATTTTTAGAGACTAATTTTGACTTTGCATTCTGAACGAAACGTAAGATGTAAGCTAAAACTCTTATCATTTTATTGACATCAGAAAATTTTTCAAGAAAATCGAGACATAACGATTGCTCACCAGAAGTAGTACAAAGCATTGCACTTAAGCATGCAGAGTCGACGCTAACCTCTGTTAAATCCTCTGGCAAAATTAAATTTAGTTGTGGCTTGTACTCACGTGAATGCAGGAACACGGGGCCTTTCCACCACAGGTCATGATCGGCTAGCTCGTTTGGCATGACTCCTCGGCTAAGACAATCGGCCGGGTTCTCGTTCGAGCTAACATATGACCATGTGTATTTTTGTGTAAGTTGTGAGATGACCTTAACGCGATTCGCTATATAAGCTTTAAGTGTATTTATGTTAGTTTTGAGCCAAGCTAATACTATTTGTGAATCAGAATAAACTATAATATCCTGTATTTGCATTTTAACAGTTAATATTTGATGAACTCTGCTGACAAGCTTTGCTAGCAACAGAGCTGCATTAAGTTCTAGACGAGGAACTGATAAACTCTTAGCAATAGGATTTATTCGTGATTTCGAACACAGCAAGGATATCTTGACATTACCCACTGAATCCACAACTCTTAGATATACACAACAGCCAAAACCAGTATTGCTAGATGCATCAGCAAACCCTATAATTTGTGTAAAGCTTGTGTCATGCACACCTATATGACGCGGTATAAGCATTGGTTGCATTGTAAGCAAGCTATTATAAAACTTGTGCCAAAGCTGTAGCAGTTCACAATTTGGTACTGAATCCCAATCCAATTTTTCTTGCCATAAGCGTTGCATTATAGCTTTTGCACTCACTACAATAGGTCCAGCAAGACCTAGTGGGTCGTAGAATCCACTTATGAAACTAAGAATTTCACGCTTAGATTGAGGCATGCTATGAACAGTTTTTGGACTTGATATAATGAATGAATCTAACTTAATATTGTAATTCATACCTAGTGTTTTTAAAGAAGTGTTATTTTTCTCTAGATCAATCTCATCAAAATGTTGTTGATCTTTTTGTATTTCTTTTAACAAGTCTGGTGAATTTGAAACCCATTTGTGCAACTGAAAACTTCCTAAGCTTAACAAACTGCATAGTTGTTCCTTTGCTGCTGATAATCCATCCAGTGAATTTTCTGAGTAAAGAATGTCATCAACGTAGGTGGAGTTATTTATGATAGAAGCAGCTATAGGGTACTCATTGTGGTGTTGTTCAGCTAACATTTTCAAACATCGAGTTGCCAAATAGGATGAGCTCTTTAAGCCGTATGTAACTGTGTTTAATTGAATACATTTAACACTTTCGTCTGGAGAGTCTCTCCATAGAATATTTTGTAATGATCTGTGTTTGGGATGTATTTTTATATTTCTAAACATATTTTTGATGTCTGTTATGAAAAAATATTCATCAACTCTGAATAACATTAAGACATCTACAAGCTCCTTTTGTACTACAGGACCGTTAAGTAATAAATCATTCAAAGATGTTTTTGTACGGGTTTTCATAGAACCATCAAATACAACCCGGCATTTTGTAGTCTTTTTATCTAACCTAAGTACAGGGTGATGTGGTAAGAAGTACACTGGGTCAGTAGATAAGTTATATTGACTTATATCAATTAATGTACCATGATCTTGCTTTAAATATTCATGAATGAACTCCTTGTATAACATAAAAAGATTAGAATCTTTTTTAAATCTAACTTCTAAGTTGTGAAATCTTTTTAATGCCAAATATAATGAATCTCCTAAAGCTTGATTGATTGAATCTAATGGTAACTTAAGTGGCAAGATTACTTGAATTTTATTATTTTTTGTATCTTGCTCAACATTTTCACAAAATATCTTTTCACACAAGTCATGTTCAGAATGTGCCTCTGGAAAGGTCTCTGGAACACTTTCACACTTCCAAAACTCAACAATAGAATTGTTTAAATCAGAATCACATTTTTTGCAAAATAAAGTGATGACTGGTTCTGAGTGTTGTGTGGGTGTATTACCTGCAATTACATAACCAAGTCTTGTATTTAATAATGGAGTTTTTGATGTGACACTGCCATCAGCTGCCTCCGACCTGGATGGAAGAGCTTGAGGCTCAGGCGGCAGCAGGATCTGGAAAAATATGTCAGCACCTAATAGAATGTGTATGTTACTTGGCTCATTGAACCTTTTGTCAGCTAGCATAATTTTGGGAGGTAAAACTAAGTTACGCAAGTCAAACTTTCTTTGTGGTAACTTTGAAGTTATTTTGTCCAATAAGTAGCATGTGACTGAAACTTTAAAATTCTGAGTGAGGGAATGTATTTGCAAATGGACCTTCTCCTTTAATTGATTTGAAACATTGCCTATACCGATAACTGGAGTGTTGGCTACATCAACTTGTAGTTTTAATAGATTTGCAAGTTCTCTGGTCACAAAAGATGCCTGTGAACCAGTATCTAGAAGAGCCTTGACATAAACTTCTGTACCATTGCTCGCTAATAGTTTTACCTGTGCTGTAGGCAATAGTACCTGCTCGGACGCAGCCTCAGACATCAATGTCACTGGAGACGATGCCTTATCTTCGTGGAGCAATGTGTTGTGCCCTTCTTTGCAAACGTTACATTTAAAGTGATATCTGCATTTTTTTGTATGATTATTTAAACAAATCTCACATAATTTGTTAGATGTAGCAAACTTGATTCGATCACTCGCAGACATAAGTTTAAATTGTGGACAAGTAAAAAGCTTGTGGTTGGACTTACAGAGTAAGCAGCTTCTTGTTCCTACAGTCTCCGCAGCAGCACCTGTATCTGGATTCGCTTTCTTCACAGCTGCGACATGAGCCACCTTTGAATTTGGTTGGGATCTCTCCATTGGCCGCTCTGCATTTTCAAGTGCAAGTGCTCGCTTATCTAGAAAATCAATAAGGTGCGCAACCGTGGGATCTCGTACTCGAGCCAATTGGAATTCCCTACTACACAATAAGTCTAACTTTCTGGTCAGAATGCAAAGTACTATTGGATCCCATTGATCCACTGAGTGTCCTAGATTTTTTAAAGCAGCTAATTGTTGTTTTACAACAGATACAAAGTTTCTTAAATTAATTGCTGTTGATTTACATATAGGTACAATATCTAACAAAATGTGTATATGTTCATTAGTGATCTTATATTTGTTGTCGTATCTATCGAGTAATATTTTCCTGGCCTCATGGTAACTCTCAGAAGACAAGGTGAGATTTTTAACCAGATCGTGAGGTTCCTCTCGCAGAAAATTACGTAAGTAGAAAAACTTTTGCACGTCATCTAAACTTTGATTGTTATGTATGAGTGAATCGAAGAGTTGTATGAACGGCTTGAACTCGGAGTACTTACCAGAGTAAATTGGTACATTAATGGTAGGTAGCTTTGTATTGAAGCTTTTTGTAATACTCTGGGAATTGTTTTCACAATTAATTTTATCTAGTAATTCCCTGATGACGGTGAGCGTTTTGCTGTACTGTTCTTCTACATCATCGCCATCATCGAGGTCGGGGTCTATGGCGCAAATCTCCAATGTATAGTCTTCGTATTTTTTGAATGTATTGCGAAGACGTTCTTCCTTCAGTTGTAACGCCTGTTTAGAAAACTCCTTGTAACCCTCTTCGTGTTTGAACATGTTTTCAATTTTCGTTAGGGTACCTTTGATGGACGCTCGTTTCCTGACGAGCGCTTTAATTTGGTCGCCCTCCATTGTTGAAACTTGTTTCGCACACTGTAAAATTGCTGTTACAACAATTTAATTCGGTTGTAACTGAAAATATTTGACTGCACAACCACGAGACAACACGTTTTTTCTATAAATTTGATTCTGTCTGCAGCAAAATGAAAAATTGTGACGGTTGCGACGCGTTTCGATTCGAAAAGTTGCTTGAGTTGCTTCGTCGGAGCCACGTGGTGACGCGTGCGGCGAGGCGGGGCGGCGGCCGGCGGCTTTTGGGCGCGTGCTTCTAGAACTCGATGGACTCGCCCGTCGCTGATTGGCTCTTCAAAGTGGCGTGATATGACGCAAGCCAATCAGATGCGTTCTACTTGGCGCGGCGACAAATCTCGCTCGGCGTTACCGGAAGTTGCGTCCTGCTTGGCGAAGCACCCCGGTGTTAGGTTAGACGCCGAAAGTTGACTCGTCTTGCTTGAAGCCACGTAGACTAGACTAATTCACCGTTCCGTCGCTGGATGGACTATATTGTACTTTTTGCTCGAAGGACCATGTTGGGTTTTTGATGTATAGAATAGAATAATAAAACTGCAGATTAGTAGAGAAATACGTGCGATCGTTGTAATGTCTTTTGTACAGAGTGAAACATAGATAATACACCATAGATGAAGTTCGGTGACACTGACAGATAATTTTGGTATGGCCTCTGGGCCTTTGTGCCATACAGATCAAACCTGCAAAATTGAAAGAGGAGGATTTCTAGGATCATATAAGGACGTGTTTGTTCCTAACGTGGTATTGGAGATGCCAAGCTTTACCGATAAAGACAGACTCGATATTGAACTGGCGATCCAGCAGCAGGTAGTAATACATTCTTGTATCAGTTTCTCACAAATAATCGACAATTACACTGACATTCATCATCAGCCCCATCATCGAAACACCGGCCCCATTTAGTTTAAAATAAAAATTGACGTGTAAAAGTGTTTGTGAAAACCTACTTACAAAATAAACATCATTTATCATTAAGCCTACAGATGTTCCCACTGCTGGGAGACAGGCCTCTTCTCTATGAGAAGCAATGGGCTATAATCCACCATGCGGGCCAGTGCTGATTGGTAGAAGTCACATGTCTTTGATTTTTTTGGTTCCAGGACATGCCGGTTTCTTCACGATGTTTTCCTTCACCGTTTTGAAAGCAGTGGTGATTAAATATAAAAAATAATGCGCCTACGTACACTGACATTAATATAAGTAATCGGAAATTACAGGTCGATATTATAATTGCATCTTTTGTAGACTCTCCTTCTTGTTTAACTGAATTGAAAGTAATATTAGGAGAGAAGGGAAAAAAGATTGCTATTATATCAAATGTACAAACGATTGAAGGATTTCGGAATTATGACGCAATTCTGCAGGTATGTAGTATTTTTTTCTGCAACAAAAATGCGAATAATTCGCTGCTTGTATCACAGAAGAGGTCGACTGGTCACAATTTCCTTTGATTGCCATCCCTTGTTGACTACTTTTCCTTGCAATAATGCCTTATACGTGCAGGAAACAAATGGTGTAATGATAACAAGACAAGAACTGGCGACTGACATCACACCGAAGAAACTAGTTATAGCTCAAAAGAATATGATAGCTCGAGCAAATGCAGTAAGTATGCTTATAAAAAGTAACAAATTCATTAGTTGTGTACCATAAAAAATGGAACAATTAAAACAAGCAAAAAATATTTTGGATATTCATAAATAATCAACTGTTTAGCAGTAAAATAAAAAGGATCTTTTAAAATTGTATAGTAAACCTACAGTTTGTTCGAGACAATTTAAAAAAAAAAACAAAAAATATATATTTCTGTTGAACAGGTATTTATGAACTTAATGAAAATAAAACTATTCCAACCTTGCAGCTTAACGTTCCAACCTGTGTAAGCGCCCACCTTCTGTCGAGTATGAGGTTTAAAAAGGTTCCTCTAAGAGGTGAAGTACTTGATGTAGCCAACTGCATTCTGGATGGTACTGACGTCTTAGTACTTGGTGCTGAAACAGCAGTGGGCTTATACCCTGTTGAAACTATTGAAACGTTAAGTCTCGCTTGTAAAGAAGCTGAAGCTTGTGTTTGGACCAGACAAGTATTTAATGATTTTATTGATAAGGTAAATATATGACATCTTCCTCAGCTATGAAGCAGAGCTGGTTTTTAATGTTGTTATCATAGAAATATAAAAAAAAAACAGGAGAAACGGCAAGGGGGCGTGTCGGTGACCGCGCGACAGACACAAGACCCCCTCTCTACTCTGACCTTTTATGTATTTATTTAGTACATGGACGACTTACAGCTAATAAATACAGAAAAAAAAGGAAACCATAGTCACCAGAAAGCCAATTACAAGTCCTCACGTATAGACAAAACAATGCTGCTGCAATGCTGCAAGCAATGCTGTTTGTGCCAATCATAAGCAAATGGCTATACTATTTTGCAATAAATACATTGCTCCTCAACCCCTGCCTAAGTTTGTCGCCAAGTGACTGGACAAGCAATGTAAAAATCATCAATCGATAGTTCAATAAACACATGCGTCGCGTGGTGCGGCCACTTATCCTTACGACGAGTTAGTGATGGTGTGCGTGTGGATTGAGAGATCTTTTCAAAAACCTCTTCCAATCCCAACCAAATTATAAGAGGATTTAGGAAATAATTGTGAAAACTTCATGGTAAGATAAAAAAATTGTGAAACCTAAACAAACAAAGTTAGAACTCATTAACTGGATCTCTCAATCTGGACAACTGAACAAAAAGCCATAACGCGTTTCCAAGAATATACTGCCTATGTGTTTATATTTTGCACTGTAATTAATTGTGAAGGATTTGTGAAAGCTGCTAAACAAACTTTCGATTCGTTTCAAAGCCACGTTTAAGATTTATAACGGTTTATATGGATCTCTCAGAGTGGACAATTTTCGATTGAGTGATCTTGTAAAACACGACCTAATACTGAAAAAGTATGAATAATTATCATGTTTATTGCAAATTATGCTTCTGGAAAAAATTGTGAAACAAAAATCGTGATTCAAATCTTACTGGTTCAAGAGAAAATGAAAATCTTGTTTTTGTCGATCGTCCCAACTGAGAGATCATTATTTTGAACTATATTTAGTAAACCAAAACTTATAGGTAGAAGGTAGATACATCAGAAATTGTGAAAAATGTTGTACTAAAATTTGACGAATCAGTCGTCCCTGTAAGTGTTATACTTAAAAAGATAAATCATTTTTTACAATCCTTGAGGAAAACGTTGAGTAGGGTGACCATATCACCGATTGGAATCATTACCCGTACAATTCAAATTATGATGCACTTTAAACGTTTTTATACGAGTGATTTGTGTCTGGTTTCACTGCATAATTTAAATAATATAAAATTACGTTTTTAAATGACATGTTTCTGCATAGTTAGTTTCTGTATGTGTAGTGCTCTTACGTTCGTACTTCTAATTGGGGGGCCAAACACCTCCTGCCGCAGGCTCTATGCGGAGGTCGTGCGGTCCATGGCCCTTTACGGGACCCCAGTGTGGGCGCGTTCCTTGAGGCGGCGAGCCGCCCATTACCTGAACGCACCCCAGAAAGTGGTGGCCGAAAGAATGGTCCGTGGGTACCGCACGAAATCCCGAGAGGCGGCGGGCTTGCTTGCCGGATTGCCACCATGGGATCTGGAGGCGATAGTCCTCGCGCGCCTACACGAATGGCGCGTGGAGGCACTACGCCGGGGGGAAACTCCGCTACCGCGGCAAATCGCCGCTCAGCGGACAGACCTCCGGCGCGATCTCATGGTGACATGGAGAGAACGACTGTCGCAACCCCGTGCAGGGCACTCCACGATAGTGGCGGTAACTCCCCTCTTTGAGGAGTGGCTGAAGAGGCGCCACGGCGTCCGGCGCACCGAATCGGGCGGAATGAAACGCCCGGGTGTTTCCACTGCGAGGATCGACCGGAGGACACGGTGGAGCACACGGTGGAAGTCTGCCCTGCGTGGGCGGAGCACCGCCGTGTCCCCGTGGCGGCGATCGGCGCCAGCGACCTCTCGCGTACGGCCCTGGTTCAATCCATGGTCCAGAGCGAGACGGAATGGGAAGCCGTCACCTCCTTCTGCGAAGCAGTCATGTTAGCGAAGCGAAGTTAGGTGGCGGTACGCGAGAGGGAGAGAGCCTCTCTTCCCAGCCGCCGCGGGAGACGCACCGAGCGTCTTGGGCCACGTGGTGGCTACCGGCCACCGTAGATGCGGGCCTGTGGACGGTTAGCTATGGGCTAGCTAGCCGTCCGTCCGTCTAAGGACGACAGGCCGTGTCGACGGCGCGTTCGTGTTCCACGCGCGCTTCAAAGAGGGCCGGGCCGAAGCCTGCCGGGGTTGCGGGCCTATTCGAAAGAGATACCGCGGCCCCGGAACATAAAGGGCGAGGAAGGAACATGGATGGGTTTTAGTCAGTACAAGTCTGACACTCCCTCCCGCTCCGTCCAAAGTGGGAGAAGTCACTTGATGATTTCCCATCCCAAAAAAAAAAAAAAGGAAGACACTTTTTATTTTGTCCGATTTTTTTTTCGATTACCCTATTCATGTTAACGTTGTGTATATTCATTGCGATTTGCGAACCTGGCGTTGTGCAGTGCATTTAATGCAAGTTTTTTTTAATAGTGTGTTGTGCTTTAATTAATAATAACATACTCTTTAGTGACCGTGAATAACAATGTAAGCATCTTATTCAATATTCAAACCGTCATTATCATTAGTAAATTTTTGACACACTAATGTTTTTTGAAATGTGGTACATATTAAAAAGGATGTGACTACGTTTTTCTAACATAAAGAATTGTAGAAATGAGGAAGCAGAGGCAGTAAGGCTCTGCTTCCTCATTTCTACAATTTCGACCTAACTCAAAAACCACTGAATTTTGGTAGAACATTTGGTTGCTTAATTTCTTGCATTAGAACCCTACTATAACGACCTGCAAGGAATACGTGGAATTACCAGTAACACTGTATATATCCATATCTGATGACTGCTGATTTGATCAAATTGTGTATAATTATTTAGGCTCAAGCATCAATAAGAATAGTTTTCTTTTATTGTTTTTTTACGAAGTTTGAATGCTTTGGGAATATGTCTGAATAATCATCCGAAAACGGACGATATATCTATAATTATCGATACTGTTTAAAAATATCGATACGATAAATATCGATACATTTTTTTCACTATCTTATCCCTAAAACGAATGACGGGTCTTGACGGGCGTGACGTGACATTGACATTTTGACAACCATCGATATTTTTTCGTTTTGAAACAGTCGCCCGATATACACGAACGATGTTATTGTTAAATAAATAAATAACTATTACTGAAAGAACAATAATTCAATTAAATGTCCTTTTTTATAAGTAATGATTATAATGCAAATGCTAAAACAAAATAGATATCGTTTTTTTAATAACTTGTTTAGAACTACTAGTTTCAGCACGAACTTAAAATGACCTGACAGCTTGTTTATGGAGCTAGTTTTAGAACTACATTAAATTAAAACCACATATTAAATTATAATTTTTAGCTCATTTCGGTAGAAGGTTATTATTGTTACGTGTTATTTTTAATCAGTAAAATATCTATTTTTTTTATAGTACATATCGTTTCTGTACATACTTTAGCCCAATATTGGCTATCTCCTTTTAATGAGACAGAACATTTATAGATATTAATAGGTGTTGTTCTCCCCTGAATCCTCACCATTTTTTTCGATGGAATTCGCTATTCCAAGTTTGCCAAAAAAATTGTGTTAAATAGTGCTACTATGCACATAAATAGGGATGGTAAGGTATAATATGTAACCCAGTTTGTGTACAGGTAATATTTTTTATTTAATTTTTTTAGATCTCAAAGTCTCAAAGTCATGAAGAGAGGACGAAAACCACAAATAGATGTGAAAAAGCAAATTATATTATTTAAGAAATATGACGAACAATTGCAAAAACCCAATATTACGTACAATGATCTAGTTTTCTCAACAATATCTGGAGAAATTGATGCAAAAATGACACCAAAGGCGTTATTTATGTCTTTTAAAAGGAATTACAGTAAAATGGTCATAGAACCAAAAGAGAAACTATCAGAAAATACATCCGTTATATCCAGTCCGCTTTGTGTCCAGTCCGTCATATCAAGTACAAATTTTTCAACCCCGATTGTTAAAGACGTAGATTTGGGTACAAGTGCGCAGTGCAAGATATTTTCGTTTGATCTAGATGTGTACGAATTAAAACTAGTTGTACCTTTGTATTCACGCAAAAAAAAAGGTGATGGTACCTTTCAAAGGTACAAAACTTTACCTAAATTTCAATGGTCCAACATGATCAAAGAAAAAATTTGGCTGAATTCAAAATTAAGCTGCACTTGGGTCCTAAAAAAACAAAAAGTTACTGATAAGGCTTTAAAAATTAAAGGTTTTTGTACTCAGTGTAAAGCGAACATTGAAATATCGACGTTAGAAAAGACCGAAAAAGTACATACATATATCTGCAGCGTTCGAAACATAGTAAAGTCATACAAGCATAATCCAGTAAAAAAATCGAAACTGACGCCTTACAAAAGACGACAATTGGCCAAAAGTTTGAAGTACAAGCCCGCTATTTTGGTCCGTCATGAAATGGCCTCTAAATTAATATCTGACGTGAATATCGAGCCGCCAGTGTTGCCATCAGTTTCTCCTTTGCGCAAGATTAGATCAGATAAAAAGCTTGGAGTGTTATTCGATGGCAATCCTTTGACATCATTAATCATTCTAGCTAAAACAGCGGAATATGCAAATTGTGTAAGAAAAATTTGTGTTTATCCTAATTTTCACGTGTACTATTGGACTGATAAACAAAAAGAATATTACAAAGTGTATGCCGATAAATGTGGTACAGTTACTGTCACAATTGATGCAACAGGCTCTTTTTTTGAAACGATACGTCTACCCGATGGCACAGTACTAACTAAGACATTATTCTTGTACACTGGACTCATTACGGCAAATCATAAACTAAAAGCTGTACCTATTTTTCATATGGTCACAGACTCTCATAGTCAAATTTCACTTACAAATTGGTTAAAATCATGGCTAAGCTACGTTGTTAAAGTACCTAACGAAGCTATTACGGACGATTCATCAGCTTTGCTGTCCGCAAATACCCAGGCTTTTACACAACATAAAAGCACCAAGGAATATATTCAGCATTTATTTTCAGTTTTAGAAGGAAAAACCACCATTTTGCCTGACACTTTTATAAGGCTTGATACTAGCCATTTTACAAAAACACTGTACAATTTATCGTGCTTTACAGATGGCGTGGACATAAATGTTAAATACTTTTACATACGTTGTATTTTGATTTTGAAGAAATGCGAGGAGTTTAAAATAGCAAAACAAATAATTGAAAATATTGTACACATTTGTCTAGGACAATATAATGATAATGACGTATTGGCAAAGTCTAAAACTAATGACGCTAAAGAACGGATAGACAAATTACTAAATAATGATAATGTTACAGATATTACCATTACAGAAATTAATGAACCGAAAAATTGTATAAATATTGATGAAAGAGACATTTTTGAAACGGAAAATGGTACCAAAATTGATGATGATGAGTTGGATGAATTGAAAAACACCGATTTTCTAATGTGGTTCGATAGATTAGTAGAATCCAATAAAAACAGTATTATTTTGAAAAACGCGAATAAGTACTATTATCCGCCATTTGTATCCACCTTGAAGAGGTTGTTGAGCAAATTACCATTGTGGTCAAACTTATTATGTCCGTTTTTTAAATCGGAAAATAAGTCTCCATCCTCCTCAGCAGTTGAGAGTTATTTTAAAACTTTAAAAACATTAATATTTAAAACAAAAATTTCGAAACATAGGATCGATCAGTTCATGAAAGTGCACTTGGAAAATTTAGACGGAGAATTAAAAATAGCTCTAAGCGATTTACGTCAAGATGTAACCAATAAAATATCCCCATTTGTGAAACACTCAAGGAAACGTAAAACGTCTAATGATTTAAAGAAAATAAAAATACATAGGTCAGAAAAACCGAAATTCAACATTGAACAAAGATTTCCTATGGAGTCTATATTTTCCGATGAGCCATCTTTTTATGAAAATTGGAGAGGACAAGTTGAACTAGCCAAACCTACCTCACCAAAAATGCGTGTTAAATTCCTGAAAAATGGCAACCTGTGTAGTCCTGTTCCTAACAAAGATGGTAGTATAATTAAACTGACAAACACGTGTGGTCTAGACTCAGTGATGTATCTTTTAGCATTAGGATATAATATAAATAACAACATTAAAGATACTATAGACAATTCCAAAGATTTAACGATTACAGAATATATAAAATATTTGTCTGATATATATTCTGAACAAAAAGTTTTAGAATTGAGGTGTCGCATAGCACTACAACATTTTAAAATAAAAGAGCAACATGGTATTATAAATATTGATTGTGCTTGCAATGTTACATATGTATTTGAACATTTGCTACAAGATTACATTTGTAGTGCTGTTTTTAAGAAACAGTGCTCCAACGAATCATGTTGTTCAACCCGCATTTCAAGGAAGATTGCATTTTTGCCAATAAATATTAATATGATTTCTGTTTTTGGCATTTTTAGTCTAGAAGATGCAATCTTTATGGGTAATGAAACAAAAACATGTGATTTTTGTAAAGGTCAAATTATTATTAGTTATGAACTTTCAAATTTGATATCCATTGATTTGAACGGATGTGAAAAAGTTTATTTGAAAGATGTACCAAATACAATTTCTGTAAGAAACAGATTCTACAAATTGTTAGGCGGTGTTGAATTTATTCCTGCATTGAGTCCCGATAATATTGGCCACTACAGAGGACATGGTGTTCATAACGACCAAATAGTCTGTTATGACGATTTGATGGGAAAAATGTATAACAGCAAAGAAGAACCAGTGATTCTACATACTTTGTCTTACGGACTTATTGATTAGGTTACATCCTATTCTGTAATTATGTATATTATAGTGAAATTAAAAAAAAAAAAAAATGTGTAAATGTTTTTTTTTTGGTTACCTTAAAATTACTGATTTTTTTGAGTGTAGGAATTACTTAGAATTAGAAGTACGAACGTAAGAGCACTACACATACAGAAACTAACTATGCAGAAACATGTCATTTAAAAACGTAATTTTATATTATTTAAATTATGCAGTGAAACCAGACACAAATCACTCGTATAAAAACGTTTAAAGTGCATCATAATTTGAATTGTACGGGTAATGATTCCAATCGGTGATATGGTCACCCTACTCAACGTTTTCCTCAAGGATTGTAAAAAATGATTTATCTTTTTAAGTATAACACTTACAGGGACGACTGATTCGTCAAATTTTAGTACAACATTTTTCACAATTTCTGATGTATCTACCTTCTACCTATAAGTTTTGGTTTACTAAATATAGTTCAAAATAATGATCTCTCAGTTGGGACGATCGACAAAAACAAGATTTTCATTTTCTCTTGAACCAGTAAGATTTGAATCACGATTTTTGTTTCACAATTTTTTCCAGAAGCATAATTTGCAATAAACATGATAATTATTCATACTTTTTCAGTATTAGGTCGTGTTTTACAAGATCACTCAATCGAAAATTGTCCACTCTGAGAGATCCATATAAACCGTTATAAATCTTAAACGTGGCTTTGAAACGAATCGAAAGTTTGTTTAGCAGCTTTCACAAATCCTTCACAATTAATTACAGTGCAAAATATAAACACATAGGCAGTATATTCTTGGAAACGCGTTATGGCTTTTTGTTCAGTTGTCCAGATTGAGAGATCCAGTTAATGAGTTCTAACTTTGTTTCTTTAGGTTTCACAATTTTTTTATCTTACCATGAAGTTTTCACAATTATTTCCTAAATCCTCTTATAATTTGGTTGGGATTGGAAGAGGTTTTTGAAAAGATCTCTCAATCCACACGCACACTTAGTGATGTGGTTGTGTACCGATGTTTTTGTGTGGGTAAGTTATATGGTGCTTGGTAAATACACGATGTGTTAGATGACAAAGGTTTATAATTGATTGTGTACTACGTTCTGATTTAAAATGCGGGTGTGTGCGCGACTGCGTACCTATTGCTTTTACTGAACTGCATGTGTAGTAGTTGCCGTGTGGTAGAGATAAAGATAAAATGGAGACACAGGGTTCCGATACATTTTAGTCTAACGGGCATATCTCCTTTTATCATATATGGTTGTTATAAACAATTTATTCTCCTAGTTGTTATGTCAATGGATGTAACGATTATCGATACAAGTATCGCTGTGGCTACTAATTCACAGAACTTCAGCACCGGTATGAGCCGTAATCTACACTAATATTATAAAGAGGAAAACTTTGTTTGTTTGGTGGTAATGAATAAACTCAATTCTTTCAACATTGGAAAGCTACATTCACCCTGAGTAACATAGGCTATATTTTATCCCCGTAGTTCCACGGGAAGGGGAATGACGTCCGCTAGTCCTACTTCCTACTAATATTATAAATGCGAAAGTTTGTGAGGATGGATGTATGTTTGTTACTCTTTCACGCAAAAACTACTGAACGGATTTGGATGAAATTTTGCACACAGACAGTTTATAACCTAGATTAACACATAGGATACTTTTTATCCCGGTAGTAAAATCCCATCGGACATTTATCAAAATTCACGCGGGCGAAGCCGCTGGCAAAAGCTAGTATTATATAAGAAAGAACAAATACAATTAAAATACTTCTGAAAATGAAATGACTGCTTCAGACTGGATGCGAAAGAAAAAGTACCAGCTTAGACCACTGCTGGACAAAATACGGCCAGCGTGTTGACCGTGTATAGACCGAGTTGATAGGCTCCTTAACATTTTACGTTTCACAGACACCAATACCAATCGACCAGTGTACAGCCGCTGCAATGGCGGGAGTGATAGCAGCACAAAGGTCGATAGCTGCTGCCATTGTTGTCGTAACATCTTCTGGCAAAGCAGCACAGACCGTTGCGAAGTTCAGGCCTCGATGTCCAATCCTAGCGGTAACTAGGTACGGAGCCGTAGCACGCCAACTTCATTTGTGGAGAGGAATCCATCCTTTAATTTACGAAGGTATTCAAATGTCATTGATTAATTTGTATTATGATAAGAATGAGACAGCAATCAAGAAGATACGTCAGTAAAGACGGGTATACCAAATTCCAATAATGTAAGTTCTTATATTCTGCGTGAGTGTTAAGTGTGTATAAATTAAGTGCATTTTTGCTTATTTGTAGCATCTACGAACCCGGAATGGTCAACAAGTCTCGAGAAACGTGTGAACTTCTGTATCAGATGGGGCGTCGAGAGAGGTTTTATAAGGATTGGCGATCCGATAGTCATAATCTGTGGATGGGCTCAAGGATCTGGTTTCACAAACACGATGAGAATCGTGTATGCTACTGCGGACATTATCAACGCCATGTGATCAATATTCAGACATTGACAATGACGACTGTCAGTTGTTTTGCTATTTGGGTGTGAAATAATTGAATACTATTTCAAACTTAGATTTAATTTGTAACATGTTCGTTTTCTAAACTATTTTATTTGTATCTAGAAGTGTTTCCTCAAATAAAAATGTTTATCCTAGATTCTAAGTTCACTTTAGTTCGCTTTAAAATTTCAGGATTGGTCTAGCGTTCGTCCGGCAAATGTCTATCGAGAATTTTAAATTCTCTCTCGAATGTAACGAAGCTTACTTTGACTGAATATCTATGGGGCGTTTCAAAGCGTCCCGGGTGTCCGGGTGACGGAATGACGCTAGCGATCAGCATCAAAGGGTTAACTCCACTTGCTGGCCGACGAGGCAATTTGCAAAGCTCTCTGAGGTGCCCAAATTGAATTTATGTAATCTTGCCTTCACACTATCAACATACTGTTTGAAAATACTGCTAACTATTTGCTTAAGTTATTGTTTGACGTAAAGTCATGGTCTACTTTCTATAACTTAGAAGACATCACCTGAAACAAAAAAAAAATAAAGAAAATTGAATTACTTAATATCACGCGTGTAATCCTCATACGGTTTGGCAAAGATGTTACTAATAATATACCCACACACCCCCATATCGCCAGTTATGTGGCTAAATCCCGCACGTGATTAGAGGCGGATCGCATTGTATGTGACTAAAAGAGTGGTGAATATAAATGTTGATGGCTTTAGAGACATAGGAAGACCAAAAAAGAGATGGATAGGTTAAGTGAGAAAGAAAGAAAGAAAAATATTTATTTGACGTCAGTTAAGAAAGCACACACACAATAATAAATAAAAAAGATACAAAACAATGAGTAGGACATAGTAGAAATGTGCTGTGCTGTGTGTGTGTGTAGAAGTGAGAAACAACATAAAAGATATAGAAGTATTGTATTGAATACCGGGCTGTTGTCCGCAACCCCACGTCCAAAGTGCGTAGTTTTCGTACGGAAAATACACGCTTTGAACATAGAGGTAAATCATAGCTTGATTTTTGACAGGGGAGAATGATAAAAATAATGTTAATGTGCTGACCTCCAGTAAATAAGAAGCTGTAATGATGATTTATCAAATGATTCGACAAAAAGACAATAAATAAAATCATCATTTCACACTGAATTTTGCCAACGTAGCACCCTCCCAACAACTTACCCAAAATATTTTATTACGTTTAATAAAATGTAATATTACACATCGGTACCAATTTGCTAGCAGACCGCTACGTTCGTAAGTACGTCGTTGCATAGAGATAGCCAATATTGCTATCCACCGACCACACGTAAGCCACGGCCAACGGTAAAAGGTATCGCCTGTTTCAATAGACAGTTTACGACTTTGATTCTAAATTCTCTGTAGTGCTGTTTGTTGGTTTGAAGGAATTCTTTCAAATACTGCGTCTTGATTTCTGATTTTGATTTTCAGCGGCTGCCAACATGTTTTTTAATCATTTTTGCTGGAAAATATGAAGCTTTTCGTTACAATTTCCGTCTCAATGCACTTACCGACCTATTAATTAAATTTTAGTGTTAGAGTTTTTACGTTATACCACTAACGTAGACTTACTGACTTATCAGTTCATTATAGCTAGTTTTGATATTTTTTTCGCCTTTGATAAAATGGTGCTGAATTACCTTAGCATTTTTAAAATAAAAGAAGCAAACAACTTCGAACGAACACCAACACTTTTCTAAAGGCTCACTATGACCAGAGCTGACCCCAAGTCCAAGCTTTAGAGCTAACAATACACCATCTAACAGAGCCCAGTCTGTAACGGATGCAATTACACCCTTAACAGCCATGTTAGCCGAACCCCGCGTCGGTCACATTGTCAGAGTCCTAGGCACAGGGCAATTTCCACAAAAGGTATTTCCAGCATCCAATTGAACGCTAAACCCTGCTAACCTTAGCAACCCTGCTCGGTTGGTTGAAGTTACTTTAGGATATAAGCGTTTCAATGTGACATTGATATCGGTAAATCCGCGACTTTCACTGTAATTGAAACGTAATAGGCTGGATTTGTTATCAAGTACCGGTATCGGAAGCGTATTTTCGAAGCAAAAAGTTTCTTTTTTGTCTTCGAGTAAGCCAAATACTGTCGCGGTGGTTTGCAAATGTAAGACATTTGGAATAAAAACAATAATAAAAATATTACCGACAGCCTTTAACAATCTGTCCATAGAAGAACCAGAATAGACTATTAAAATATCTTTTGGAGCTTTCGTAAGCGTAAACGAGGTTACTCATAAAGAAATAACAAGCGAACAAAAACGCGAGATACGAAATAAAAAATCCGGTAATAAAGGTAGAGAATAGCACTTTTGGAGGCATCAAGTCGAGATGGGCGACTAAATTGTAATGTTTACAAGTTAAATTAGATGAGCGCTGTGGAAGTTATTCATAATGGAGGAAGCTCACCTTTTTGCGGAATGGTGGTCGCAAAGATTACGCACAATTTGTAGGTATTTGCCTTTCTCTTTTCGACAACAAGGACTCTTCAACCTACCTAGTTAAGTACTTAATGTTGTTTGCACTGTAACGACATTAAAAATAATTGCATTTATGTCAATCACATTAATTTTCTGTCTTCACATGTCTGTTACTTAATTCTACAACCAACGGACATTTATGTAGGTTTTACAGCAGAATTTCAAATAAAATATCGTTGAAATTATTTGAGAAGACTTTTAGGATCTGTATAAATTTTCAGATTACTTAGTTTCAGTTTCGAAACGCCATAATTTATTATTTTTTACCGTGGATGTATAAGAGGCTTAATTAGATGACCCTGAAGTGACCATGAAATGAGTCTTGGTTATCCAATGGTCTACAAAGGTCTCAAGCTTTCCAATATACATGACAGTTACCTACATCCATCTTTTTTTATTTACTCAATGTTGTTCCATTTTGGGTCTGGCCACTATTCCTTATACTTCTCTCAATGTTGCGCGGTTTTTTTCTTCTACATGTACAAAATCAAACGCTTCAAAATAACCGCTTTAGCAGAATCAAAATGGGATAATAAAATATGTTTCTATTCGTAAAATGGTCACAAAGTGGTATTTTACAATATTTAACTGTGTCTGTGCTAGTGTCCCATTCATTTGAGTCAAGCAGGAATTGTAATTTTGTACAAGACAGCTAAATAATTTTATTCTTGGTTACAGTAATGGTTCCATGGGATGATATGATATTTGTATCCCAATCCTTAAATATGACGACACATTTCTGATAAATACTGTATATTAAGCAAGCTTTCTACTTAAGCAAATTTTTTGTTAGGAATGTTCTCTCGCACTTGTTTTATGGAAAAAATATATATTTATATAAGTGTCTTATGTATGTATATGTATGTATTTATTTACTGTATATACGTAAATGGTACACCACAGGCTACCTGCAGTATTGTCTCTCCTTCCCCTTTAAATCCATCCAAAGGTTGTCTTTAAAAGATCGCTTTTAGCGATAAGACCGCCCATTGTGTTACCCCTTATAAAATGTTTAAAACTATTGTATTTTAATTTTTATGGTGTACATAATAAAGAGTATTCTATTCTCTTCTATTAACTTTTCTCGCCACATCTGTCCACCGTTGTCCTAAAACACATTGCAAATGCCTCTAACTCAGGGAAAGCACAAATAATAGCAACATCCGCTGTTTGAATAATTCTCGACTCCTAATCAGCAATCAGAGGATGTGAATAATTACTAAATACGGTATGTGTATTCAAAGGAAGCTGGGATAATGACCCCGGCACCGTCTAAACAGACTGGCTAACCCCCGCAATGTTGTAATCAATTAACAGATTGAATAAATGATCACTGCCGGTTGTTAACACTAGGTGCTAATAAATTAGCCTTTTGGCTTACGTAATGCAAGACAGTGGTCTTATTTTCTGTTAATAAATGTAATATTACATTATCGTCTTGCCTTTGTTTGAGTTTTGTTAGCATCGGTGATATTTTCTACCTCCGTATTCTATTGGGAGTCATTCCCCGTTTGACCAAATCATCTTTCACGTAATCAATTACTTTTTCTTGTACTCCTCTTATGGTTTTTTTTTTGTATGCTTCGTCATCAATGGGTAGGTACCTAATTGAAACGAAAGACCTTGAACAAAACGTCCTTGGTTATGATGTATTTTTTTTTTCGTGCCCGACCCGTTGTACAACTGCGATGTCCAACTGGTTGTACTACGGAGAAGTTTTACCCATGTCATTTTTAAGGACATTTCACCTCATCGCCAAAAGTAATGTATATGTAACGTGACCATAAATATTTTTCTTCAAAACGGGACATCAGTCTTTTTTAGCGTTGATGATCCTCGCCAATTCAAAACGTTTTGGCCCGTTTAAGCAGCAAAATCAAATTTGAGTTTTCTCATACATTTTGTCGAGTTTCATTCAGTAGTCAAACCAAACTTGAGTTTCCTTTGTGATAAAAATTGCAAGAAATCGGTATAATTTTCTATATGCTTATCATGATTTTTTAATAAGTATATTGAAAATTATACCGATTTCTTGCAATGTAAAAAAGTTTTCCACATATTTGTTAAGTTTATTTATACTTCTCTAAGGAACAAATTACTGTTAAACTGTTGGTGAAGATTTTAATTAGGAATAAAATTCTCAGAAACGGTAGGTACATGTAACTGGGATTTTTCAGAAGTCACACAATATGATGTTCACTAACTCTTTCTACTGGCACATTTGTGTTTTTTTTTTCTGGTACGTTTGTACTGTATCCAGGTAGACAAAAAAGTAATCAATTATTATACAAAAAGTTTTATGTTGAAGATTATTGTTGTGCTTCCACCCATCTATTTTCCGTCACAACTTTTTGATTCCTTTTGCGAAGTGATGTAGTTTGTAAATCAGTGAAAATTCGTCAAATACTTCTGTATCTTTAGTACTGTTAATATTATCCCTTTTCAATCAATACATCTAACGCTTTTTGAATGACTTCCCATTTAGGTAGGTATAATTTTTAATCTGCGCAATAACATATATCCTATTCTCCGGCGTCGCACACGCCACCCGCGCCCCAATGTTTATGCGGTTTAGGAAAACGGGACAATTTTGCGTCCCGAGGCTTCTTTCGGGGACACCGGGACAGAGAACCGAAAAACGGGACAGTCCCGTTCAAAACGGGACGTATGGTCACGTTATGTATATGTCACCGTAAAATTGACAAACAATATAACGTGTTTCTCTCTTGCGATATTGTAATATCTCGAATTATTGTCAACTGAACATACGGAAGTATCTCTGCCCCCATAATCGGGACTTGGGGCACTCCCCCCCCCCTTAGGTTAGTTAGGTTCCTTTAAACCCTGCACTCGGAAATAAGGGCTCCGTCGACTACGGAGAATATAAAGTGTTTTAAGGTTAGGTTATAATAATCGGTATTTCTCATCAATGGTACAATATCTTTTCATGAGAGTTATACCACTGGGCAAGGGGGTCCCCTCCCCTCCTTCCCTTCACACCGCGTGAGTTGACTGCCATCGCATGCATTTCACGAAAAATAATGCGTTTTGTTGTAAGCAGTATGTTCATTTGACAATATTTCGAGATTTTACAATATCGCTAGAGATATTACAATATGACGTATTTGACAATTTTACGGTGACATATATATAACTAGCTTATACCTGCATCTTCGCCAGCGTGAAGTTCGATATTTGTCTCACGGTATCATACTATAATATATATCATACTTTATAGTCGTGATAAACGTGCTAATCCAGGTTATAAACTATCTGTGTGCAAAATTTCATCCAAAATCCGTTCAGTAATATTCGTGAAAGATATCCATCCTCAAAAACTATCGCATTTATAATAATATTAGGACAATCCAATTTTTATAAAGTTTTGTTAAACGAATTGAATCTACCTATTCTACAGCACCAGTTGCTAAAACCATATTTAATCTTAGCACAAAATACACACTTACCCAACAAAGCGTTTAAATTGGCCTCTTTTAGCGTCGCCATTGTTATGTTAAAATAATTATCATATTTTTAACAGACCCACTGAATCCTTTCTCCAAGGCTATAACCGTACCACCCAGTTTACGAGTTAACCGAGTGTACGATATTAGGCAACCTTAGTTACATAGGGTTCCTACGGTCGCCCACAGGACAAATTACACGACAGAGAATGTGCCACAGGAATTTCAAACGTATAACTCATGTTTGTAAGGCGATTTTGGTGAGATAAGACCTCGGATTCGGGCTATCATATTAGTGTTGTTTCACTTACACGAAATGACATGGGATATTCAAAGTTTCAAGAGTGAAGAAGTCCTCAGAAACGTGCTCAAGCAATTGCTCTCGGCGTAGAGTAAATTAGTCAGAAAATGCGGAAAATTGTTTCATGAGAAATTAGTAACGTACTTTATATGATTTCCCAGTGGGCTCTAGTACTGTCTCACGAATTCTTCATCTAACAAGCGTAGGCTTTGAGTGCTAGCTTTTGTTAAATTATTTAATTAATTTGGTTCAACCTCCCCTTCAATGAACATAACTTACATTCTATTTTTGCTTGAAAATCTCGCAAAAATAATACTGTACTATTCCAACTTATTTGATTTTGTAAGTTGTGGGTGAGCAAATATTAGCGATGCAATGCAGCAAAAAGTCATCCAACCCATGAAATGATATCAGTCAACGATCGCTGAAGTCAACAAGAAAATAATGGTTGATTATACAATAAACTCGTTATTAACTGTTTGTTGATCACGAGTCAAATTCCAGCTGATCTTGCTTCTAAACATCATTTTGCCTGAAAGTTCATGTTTAAGTCATTGATTTCTATTTCCGCCCAATCTTAATGCTACATTCAAGTTCTATGAAATGCTCAGAGTCAATACGTCAAGTTCCAATAAAGACGTGCTAATTAGGTTAGCGTTATGCCCAACACCCACAGACGAACACGAAGGTACACCTAATGATTGCATCGCTGTAATGCAATCAGTACGCGTCCCTCGTGTTAATTTGGGCTGTTCGATATCTTAGGGGCTCCCTAAGGAATTCACCGAGTTCGGGAGATGATTGAGAACAGCCATTTGTCGGATTTCCGGGGTGACTGGTACATGATGCTGGGAAAGTTCACTTGTCACGTCTTTGTGCATGGATTTCAGCTGAGATTATTAGGATATCGTTGATCATGATGAAAATGTCTATGCTCATCACACAAACACTTTCTCGTACTGGGATTCCAACCCGGGACCCTATGAACGTAAGGCAGCCTCACTACCGCTGCGCCGAAAATAATAAGGTGATCATAGTACTTTGGCTTATTTTTAAAGCCTGCCAAACAGCCAGTAAGCAAAAATAGTTTAATGCCTACATAAGATGCCAAGCCGCAACCTATTATGTAAAACATCTTCTATTCAAAGCAGAGACCCAGGAAATTGAATAAAATTTTCTCGAAAATGTCCATTATTTACGCGGTCATAAAATGAGGTCTGATAAGGACTGCTCCGGTAACCGACGACGCTTTATATCACAGGATACAACACTATTATCTATCCAATATTTCAATGAAGATACTGTTTGGGAATAATAAAGGAGAGTGTCAGTCCTTGGCACCTTTTACGAATTATAATGGTATGAAATCTGTAACCATGCTTAGATATACCGGGTAGGAACACCAACAGGCTCTTTGGGTGTAATCTAAGATACTAGGAAGGACTCCCCCAATCCCTAAAAAATTGCGTCGCTTCGTCTTAAACAGACCGTACTTCCATACTATACTATACTAATATTATAATTGCGAAAGTAACTCTGTTTATTTGTCTGTCTGTGTGCCACATTTTCACGGTTAAACGGCTGATTAGATCGTAATGAAATTTGGCAAGGAGACATACTTCAACCTGGGGAAGAACATAGGTTATATATTATCACGCTAATAACTTACGGGGGTGAGCAATATTGCATTATGTCTATAAGTGACGCAGGCGAAGTTGCGCGGGTCAGCTAGTCCTTTATAATTATACAGGGTGAACTCCTCCACATCGAAATAATACAACTTTTCCGAATATTTTGACCACGTAGGTGTTGCATTTTTGTAAAAAACAAAATACCGATGTAGTCTACGTGGGAGGATTCAGAATTATGTACTCAAATACGTAGTATAACCGTTTTGTGTTTCGATATCTCTGCTACCCTGATCTTATAATGTACATAGGTTAGCAGCTTTTAATTGGTAACTTTTTAATTTTCCTTCTTTTACTAAACCATAATTATATACACCAGTTTTGACGCCGCTAAAATTCGGTGACTTGAAATTACAACTTACTAAATAATGTCCTAAAAAAACACAGCTTAATACCTAACTAATTATTCCTGGACCTATACAAGCATTTGGACTGGATGGCCTTCAGTTAAAATTTACGTTGCTATTTAACATCTCAAAGCCAAACCCTTCTTATCCCTTACTTAGGGCTGAGATTACACACGTCAAGTTTCTACCGTCGGTGACTGGGCGTTGACGAATGACTAGGCTTATAGAGGCTTATAGAACGCTAGCATTACCCCGTAACCTATAGTAATATAGGTCCTAGCATTACATAACCACCACGCTCCTTTCTAGAACTTATAAACATTCTAAAACTAAGAGATTCGATATCTTGATTAAAAATTCTTTCGCCCTTTGAAAAACTGTTTATTTTGGAATTCAATTTCGTTTCGATAAATATCAAATTTTTGATTCAAATAAATAACGAGTCCGGACTGTTTTTTGTGTGTTTAAATAGAAGTTTAAGATTAAAGGTAGGTATATTTAGAAAAGGTCTATTTTTCTGTCGATTTCAGACACACAAATCGTAGGTAATCTGCACTACAACAGATTTGAAAACTAAAGCGAATTCATTTCTAAACATCGACGTCACCCAACCGCATGCCTATCACCGTATCTGCACACATCATCTCATCATCTCAGCCGAAAGACGTCCACTGCTGGACATAGGCCTCCCCCAAGTGTCGCCACATTGACCGGTCCCTTGCTACTCGCATCCACCGGATTCCCGCAACCTTCACCAGGTCATCGGTCCACCTAGTGGGAGGTATTCCAACGCATCGTCTTCCGGTTCGCGGTCGCCACTCCAGAACTTTTCGGCCCCATCGGCCATCCGTTCTGCGAGCAATGTGCCCTGCCCACTGCCACTTAAGTTTAGCAATTCTTCGGGCTATGTCGGTGACCTTGGTTCTCTTGCGGATGTCTTCATTTCTTATTCGATCACGCAAGGAAACTCCGAGCATAGCCCTCTCCATTGCCCTTTGGGTGACTTTAAGCCTTTTGATAAGGCCCATTGTGAGCGACCACGTTTCGGTCCCGTATGTAATCACTGGTCATAGACTTTCGTCTTGAGACCCCTCAATGGACGCCGCATCTGCACACAAATTGCTATAAATTCACACAGAATACACAACACACAACACATCGAATTACGTAACTGTGCACATTGTTACATCCCAGAAACTACAGGTGTCCTACAAATTTTCTTTTCCAGCGCAATGAACTAACAACAAGGTATGCTCGAAAGCTTTGTGCTCAAGACGGATACCCACACTCATGTTGCAAGTCTTTGAGCCTTATTGTTCAAGATATTGCTTTATTTCAGGCATTTGCATGCGATAATATCTTCTTGCAAGACTTTGAGACGGATTTTTGAAATGTTTTGAGGGGAGTAGTATTTTATAGGTAGGTAAATTCTGAAATTATGATGCGAAGCTGTGTTTGAATTTAAAAACTAATCGAAGAAAACGGCTACGGTTTCAAAAATCAAAAAACGTTTCAAAAAAGTACAATAATTTCAAATTATCGGTTTATTTATGTAAAAAGCTAGATAGCAATAACAAATAATAACCAAACATTTTCTTTCATCTTGATTCATAACCTAAACAGAAATACGAAATAGGCCACCTATCTGCGTTGGATAATAGACCTATTATGTTAATTCCAAAAAGCGTTTTTGCTCTGACCGGATCTCTTAGGATTATTGCAGTGAGCTCATACTTCGTACGACCACATTTAGCACAGGCTGGTAAGTAAGCCATTGGTATAACGTGCGATTTTTACAGATTATTTTCGACCAACACTAAAATATATATCTCACTAAATTTTGTTTTGCACCAATTATCTATACTTATAATAAATCTGTAGAGAGGTCAATTCTGTACATGAAATATATTTACAAAATAACTAGGGGGGGGTGATTAGTGATCGATACTGATGCCAAAAATGCAATCAGTAAAATTTTTGTCTGTCTGTCTGTCTTTCTGTCTGTCTGTCTGTCTGTCTGTCTGTATGTTATTTATAGAAAAAAAAACTACTCGACGGATTTTAACGAAACTTGGTACAATTATTCTACATACTCCTGAGCAGGTAATAGTATACTTTTCATCACGCTACCATTAATAGGAGCAGAGCAGTGAAAGGAAATGTTGGGAAAACGGGAGAAGTTACTTGGTTTTTTTAGCTTCATTCGCGTGTACAGCCTTAATGGTTAAAGCTGCATAGAAATCATGTATAACGGAAATATTCCACATAAAATTATATAAAAAATATCCCACGACAGCATATGTCTATCTTTTATAGTTGACTCACAATAACACGTGTAACTCCCGATAGCTTAGCAGTTCGGAGATTTGTTATTATTATATTTGTTTACTCTTACGTTTATATCATCACGCTATGACCCACATAAAACATAGGATACATTTTATTCCGGTAGTAAGATCCCATGGGACAATAATTAAACTTCACGCGGGCGAAGCCGCTGGCAGAAGCTAGTTATTCCTATAATTACATTGGAGGGGCTATATTGCGGTCTGTTCTTGTCTTCATAAAACGAGTAGAATATTATAGATTGAAATTGCTTAGCAATAATTTACATTTTCTTCACGAATAATCTCAATAATTATCTACACTAATATTATAAAGAGGAAAACTTTGTTTGTTTGGATCTAATGAATAAACTCAAAAACTACTGTGCCGAATTTAAAATTCTTTCACCATTGGAAAGCTACATTCACCCTGAGTAACATAGGCTATATTTTATCACCGTAGTCCCACGGGAACCAGAACTACGCGGGTGAAACCGCGTGACGTCCGCTAGTTTATTATAAAGTAATATAATTTTTATACACTTGGCCAGAGTTTCGACTTATTTTCTGTTCAACAGCTGGATGTTTCCCGTATTTATAGATGCTCTGTGGCTGGATGTTTGCAAAATGTGCGGTTTCCCACCATTAACTGTCTTTGGATCGTGCATAGCTTGGCTTGGTGTGGGCTGTACCCTGTACACATTGGCGTGGAATGGCGTGGCGTTACCACAGAGTATCAATATAATTCTGGAGCCTCACAATATGATAAAGAAAAAAGTCGACTCTCAGTGAAGTCCGTAGTACTTAACTTACGTTAAAAACTGTATTTTCTATACAAGTAGAATACACTTGTCCTAATCAATATTATTTTCAACACAGTTGCTCAAAAACTGCATTTACGAAGCCTATATACATTGTTCAAAAGTTAAAAATTACGCACATTACAACGGAACGTGCGGTAAAATTGGTATTCTGACCTAAGTAGCTATTTTACCGCACTCCCCTTTTATAGCACCCAGTGCGTATTCTTTCCGTTTTTTTTTTTATATCCAACCAAAAAAAAATGCACCAACGAGTTTGACATTTCGAGAATAAATAAGCTGACTGACCGAACCTCCTTGGAAGTGCTTTTGCTCAATACGTTTGCCTCACTTTAATACAAAAGAGAAAGTGAGACGAAAAATGTAGTTCTAATTTTCACCGCGTGCATGTAGCGCCATTTGCAAATTCGCCCGATTTTCAAAGATTGTTGCGACTTTCCGACTTATATAGATGCTCTGTGTTTCGACTGATAAACAAAATAATAATAGGAGTTCAAGCGAGGAATCGCATGTTAATATACTAAAAGTATATGATTCACTGCTATAAACAAGACCAGAAAAATATATGATATTCTTTAGGATATATGCTAGCATGATACTGTTTTGAAAACATAATACAATTAATTTGGCTCGATAAAAAGAAATCACTAACTTACCTCTAAAAATATCTTTCAATCAATAAAAAACATACTAATATGCATGCGATCATTCTGATTTTTTGGCAAATAATTCTACAAGCAATATATTAGCATGACACTGTTTTAGTTTTTTAATCCAATCAATAGTTTTTTTGTTAATCGATCAAAACCACTCATTTCGCGCTATTTGGCCCGCAGTGGCTGACGTAACAACCAGTTTGTACTGCAAGCTGATTAGAACTTTAATCTAACAGCATTTCAAACGAAGTTTGAACCACCACAAATAGAGTTGCTAATTTAGCTCGTCTAAGCGCCTTAATATGGAATCTACTCTACCTGATATTATGAATGAGGTGCAAATTGCAGAAAACAGATTCTTGCCGCCAACAGAAGTTTTAGATCGTGGTTAATATAATGAATAATTTTCTCGCAAATGTGTTAAAAAACGATGTATGACACACATGCAGAAATTGGTTTACTGCACTAGTATCATAAATAAATATTCCAGTAAGAACACAGAGGATAAGAATTGCATCTACTAGAGAGCTGTACCGATCCTTTGGGAGGTCAAATACTTTTCATTAAAGCTTTCCACATTTTACTATAGTCAACACAGCTTTTTTGCATTTTACACGTCACTCAGCCAGACAGGTGCAAAAAGGTAAAAGGACAAAAGGGGATAATAAGGGGGATTGAAGTGGGGGCCACAGAGAGAGTGTGCCCTATCGTCCTCACGGCCCCGCCTCGAGAGGCCGGCTGCGGTTGAGAGGTGTCCCTCAAGGCAATTGGGAATGCTTACAGCACGTTTAGTTTGGGATCTTACCAAATATTATAAGCTTGCTTATAAAACGTTTTTGCATTGGTATCACAGTTTCCAGCTATAGCGACATATTTCTTCTCTCCATTCATGAAATATTTACCTACTTTTTCGCACAGTTGTTCCTTTGAAAGAGCACTGCTTTTTCAAGCACGAATTACAATATTATGTCGCTCCCACGGAGACTGGGAGGTTTAATTAAAATACAGGCTGTAATGAATTACTCACAACTGGCGCAGAAATATGTTTCGTAATGAATTTCCTTTTTAGTTTCATTGAGAAGAGTCTAACGAGAGATTATTATTCGACACCATTGCCAGTTATTTCTTCTTTTCGTATCTAGAAATGGGTACGCACTTGTGTCACTTAATCGCATTTAGTAAAAGATACGAAGATTATTAATAGGGCTGAATTCTTGCCGCGGTCGGTCGCGTACGGTCTGTCGTGACGTCAACGAGAGCAAATTACGGCTGTCGGTCGCCGCAATATGGTGCTATAAAGAACCATATTGCGGCGACTGACAGCCGTATTTTGCTCTATAGAACACAACACACATGATCGACCGTGCGCGACCGACCGTCAGCGCTACAAGAATTTATTTATTTATTTGGCACTTCAACGACTTACTCATTAAAATATACATAAATATAGATCACAAATTTTAGGTCCTCACTTTACCTAATTCGTCACTTATAGAAGTGTACAGCACTCACTAATTCAGGCCTAATGACACATAAACCCACGCTAATTTTAGATTAGGGTAGCCAGCAACTACGGAACACCACCTGCTTCGGTCTCGTTCACATTTTCCTCTGGTCATACAAATCAAATCAAATTAAAATTATAGTAACAATTATGGACCCTGTCGGGCACAGCCATTTTTTAAGGTAAATAAATAGAGAGAGCCTTTACTCAGGGTGAATGTAGCTTTCTAATGGTCAAAGAATTTTTGAAATCGGCACAGTTTATGAGTTTATTAATTACAAACATACACACAAAAATACATTTTTTTCTCTTTATAATATTAGTGTAGAAGTATAGATTAGAAGTTCTGACTATATTTTATAGATAACTCTTATAACTACCTACCTGGATCACCAAGTATCCGCGTCCGCTCGACGTTATTTATTTATTTAACACTTCAAGCACAAAGTACAGAGGCGGACTTAATGCCATAGGCATTTTCTACCAGTCAACCTTTAGGTGATGCAGAGACAATCAGTGGTAGGTGTCATTTCTGAAAATCTGAGAATTTTCACATACATCAATACCTGGTAGTTGTCCATAGATATAGTATATTGCTCACTGTAGTTGTCATTTGTGAACATGTTAACAAAGCTTTGAATTCCCTTACTAGGAACGAAAAACAGCAAAAGTCTGCAAAGAAACAAACAACAAACATGTAACTGTGTGTGCATATAGATATCCATAATATTATTGTTGTCCCGGGTACACGTAATTTCAAGAGGAAAGGCACTAATATTATAGCGTCGTCGGCAAGAACGCGGTTTAAAACTTGTAACACAGCGATAGCGATGCGATAAGCTTGCTTGAAGCAACTCACAAACAATTGTGTGATTTATGAACTGTGATAGATAGATAGATAGATAAATCATTTATTTAGTGCACACAAAAGACAAAGCACAACACACAGAAATACAATAAATGAAACAGTTCATTTACAAAAAAAACATAGTAACACCATGACTTACTTCAAATAACAAAAAAAAGATAAACAAAGGTACGTGGTTGAATTGGTACGTGATTAGGACACAAAACAAGAAAACCTACAGGAATACTGTAGAAACGTACATACTCCAGAAAATTATGCATATCCCACCGTAATTGCTACAACTAAATCCATGAAGGGGTCAGTTACGAAAAAAAATACAATATAAGAAAAAGACCATTGGTAAAAACTAAAACATGAAGATAAAAGAGTAAGTATTTAGAGGGTTTGCTTATTATATTACACAGTAATTGATATTTTGATAATGTCGTCATAAACCATTCGGGTTCCTCGAAGTGAAAAAGGAAAAGAATAAGCAAATATTAGTATTTTCAATTTATTAAATTAAAATTCCAAATTATAGCATCAGTAACAGCACGTGCACACACCACCTAAACCTCCAGCTTCATACATTTTTTGTTAAGCACGCGTGAATCGAGCTTCAGCCTAATGAGGCGCGTTACGATACATTCATTTCTTCGCACCAACGCTACTTCGTTAGTCAGCACTATGAAGACTAGGCGTAATGATACGCACCCGCTGTCCAACTAAAATTGTGGACGAGGAATATTCTTTTGAGACGGGAGTTACTTTCCTGTGTTTGTTGGATTTTTGTTTGGTTGTTCTAAGAAATCTAAGTTAATAAGGACTGGTTGTTTTGATGCAGGTGTCCTGAGCTTTGAAGGATAATTTTAGGGGAGTTCTGCTTGCACTGCATGAAATATCATCTTCAACACGGAATCTTATTTGCCATGCTCTTATCGTTTTCTATCAATCAGAGCTGATATTTGCTAGTGCGAGAAACAGCAAGCAGAAGCATAAAAAAAATAAAAAATCGCTGGATATTAACACACAGCGCCATCTAATGCCACACTAAGCAAGGCTTGTGTCGTGGACACCAGATAGTTGATATACTATACCTTTTTTGTTTGTCAATACATACTTATTATACATCCATGACTCGGAAAGAAATGTCCATGCTTATCACACAAATATTTGTTCCAACCGGGATTCGAACCCAGGACCCTAAGAAGGCAGCCTCAGTACCGCATAGGAGACGCTCTGTTTCTTGCTAATTCTCCGGCTCTTTTCCCTACTTATTTGGGATCGGCGCACGCAGCACATCTTTTGTTTTCAATGCTTTCCATGAATCGGCATATCAGTCGTCGAACCCGTCGAACGTTGGCTAATCAAAGACATAACAAGAACTGAAAACTGAATATTTAGTTCTAGAGTCGAGGGTATGTTTAAAACCCTTTGTATTATGCGAACGCAATAAACTTTGAAAGGATGTTACTATTTCTATTTATTCAATCCAGGCAGTTGAACATCAAAAATTGGCAAACGGTAATGTGATTGATACAGTACCAAATTCAAATCAGATGAAGAATCGAAGAATCGATAGTCTATAGACGAACAAAATGTTAATGTTGAATATATTGCTGCCTAACCTCGATGTCTCGTATAATAGGTTTTCCTTCTGTATTTAGATTTCGGGGTTAGGGTTCGAAACTCGCTCGAGTTTCCATGAGTATGGTAGATAAATTCTATTTCTAGGTTACGTTTCTTATTCCATACAGGGTGTAAACCACCTCATCACAAAGCCGTTAACCAAGCATTCTGTACATAAAACTAAGTAACTTTACGCAAAATTATTGCTGGGAAACAACTTTTTTTTTTGAGGTTATAAATCATGTTTTGTGGTAGAACTCAATGTAACGCACTAAAAACATTGTTTTTATGGATGGATTGAATAGTACGGGAACCATGGAGGTGTTAAAAGACATGTATTTAAAAAAAAAACTTGTCAAAAAGTTGTAACTTTGACCCTCCTTATCTCCGTAACTAGAAGGTTCCCAGGTATGGTGTAGAACAAAACAAATATCGTAATGATGGGGAGAACGAGTGCCTTTCGGCTTCGTGAAGAGGTGTTTTACACCCTTTATTTGTATAGTATTGAGATTAGACTGATTTTATTTTAATATTTATTTCATAAATAATGCTACGATTGCCTTGAGGAGCATAAATATAAGAGAGTACCGAACTTGGTAAGCCAGCAGAATGAAGGCAGACCGATAGAATAGGCAAGGAGTTGGTGAATTCAATTACAGCGACAAAATTTGACCGCGAATCGTATTGCTTATTGCTCGAAATAATAGTAATCCTATTATATAACAGAAACACATCAAAAAAACATCTAAGAATAACTTAAACATAGCGTATATGTATAAGTAATTCTTAGATGTTTCTTGCAGCAAAGAATATACATAGTTGGAATTAGTGCTTTTACCTTTATTCCCTCTATCATTTTGCGTACTTCCAAGAAATCACCATTACCGCTAGAAGGACAATAAAATTAACGTACATTATACAAGAAACACAAAAGGCGGGCGGCGTAAGACTATTTCAGCACTAATGAGCCCATCTACTTTAACTTTTGTCCTCAAAAGGCCACCAGCGCAAAAAATAGTCAATTAGTGTTCTACAAAACGTTCTTACTAATTAACTTGATCAAGCCCTTTTATTCAGGAGTTCCTTTGCCTACATTTTCTTTGCTATCTCTGCCACCAATGTCAAAATTGTACCAATATATGGTAACACAATCATCATCATCATCAGCCTTTAATGTTCCCACTGCTGGGACAGGCCTCTTCTCTATGAGACAGAATGGGCTATAATCCACCACGCGGGCCCAATGCGGATCGGTAGATGTCACATGTCTTCGAATTTTTGGTTCTAAGACATGACGGTTTCCTCACGATGTTTTCCTTCACTGTTTTGAGAGCAGTGGTGATGGTAGAAATTATACAAAGTAATGCGCCTGTCTGGGTTCGAACCTACAACTTACTGCTCGTAAGTCGGGACCACCACCACTGGGCCACCGCTGCTCTCAACACAATTACCCAAGTTAAGTTCAAGAATCTTTTATAAAATAGGTGCATTGTTGAATGTTTTGTATGAATGAATGTTTTATGTTGAAACAAGTCGAACATACGCTTAGCAATTATCATTGAGCAATCATGATTGCTTGCTCAGAGATCTGTTCTTCTCCGAGTCCTTTACCCCAAAATAGAACAGTAACAGGTTTATGTTATTATTCCTATGACCACTGTAATGAAGGATATGTAGGAAACTACCATTCAAGAAGCTGTCATTCATGATGTTGGCGTCGACAACATATCTGCAGGCGACAAAATACAAAACTAAAATAAACGACTTTTCGCTTCATTTTGTCTTGACTATAGCGCTCGACTCTACCCCGAACTGCAAACTTAAACTGGTCGTACTGTACTACTGTTGCCAAGAAATTAAACTGATTCTGAATTTATGAAAGGGTTTAAGGTCTTTATCGATTCCTTAAGGCGCTTAGACGAGCTAAATTAGCAACTATATTTGTGGTGGTTCAAACTTCGTTTGAAATGCTGTTAGAATAAAGTTCTAATCAGCTTGCACTACAAAGTGGTTGGTACGTCAGCCACTGCGGGCCAAATAGCGCGAAATGAGTGGTTTTGATCGATTTACAAAAAAAACTATTGATTGGATTAAAAAACTGAAACAGTATCATGCTAATATATTGCATGTAGAATTATTTGCCAAAAAATCAGAATGATGGCATGCATATTAGTATGTTTTTTACTGTTTGAAAGATATTTTTAGAGATAAGTTCGTGATTTCTTTTTATCGAGCCAAATTAATTGTATTATGTTTTCAAAACAGTAACATCATATATTTTTATGGTCATGTTTATAGCAGTGAATCATATACTTTTATTTATTATAAAACTCGCGTTTAGCTCATGTAATCGCCTTAATATAAATTCGGCACTTAGAAAATGCTTCCAATCCAAGGAATGGCAATAAAGTTCTAAATCCAATTCTTCATTTTATTATGGGTAAGTAATACCTACTACCGAGTTCACTGACAGCCAACCACTTTTCAACCTTATCACTTAAGACATAGGGTAAAAAGCGGTTAACAAAACCACTCTCACACAACGCCTTTGATACTGTAGGTACTATATTGGTGTCGGTTAGGATGACAATAGCGGTCATTGCCATTTCCTTGATATCTCTTCGTACGAACCAAATCAAACGAAAGCTTGTTTAAAATCACGGTAAAAGAAAGAAAGAAAAAAGAAAAATCAAAAGGATAAGAAAAAGAAAGAAAATACATTAATTTGGCACACAACAAAACAAAAAACTTTTTTACAAAAAATAAAACCGACTTCAGAGAAAACAAAAAAGTGAAAAAATAACTTCAGAAAAAACGCTTCAGAAGTCGGTGACCTTTTTTTGATTGATTTAGTTTTTTTGTCACCGACTTCTGAAGCGTTTTTTCTGAAGTTATTTTTTCACTTTTTTGTTTTCTGCAGCATTTCAAACGAAGTTTGAACCACCACAAATAGAGTTGCTAATTTAGCTCGTCTAAGCGCCTTAAGGAATCGATAAAGACCTTAAACCCTTTCATAAATTCAGAATCAGTTTAATTTCTTGGCAACAGTAGTACAGTACGACCAGTTTAAGTTTGCAGTTCGGGGTAGAGTCGAGCGCTATAGTCAAGACAAAATGAAGCGAAAAGTCGTTTATTTTAGTTTTGTATTTTGTCGCCTGCAGATATGTTGTCGACGCCAACATCATGAATGACAGCTTCTTGAATGGTAGTTTCCTACATATCCTTCATTACAGTGGTCATAGGAATAATAACATAAACCTGTTACTGTTCTATTTTGGGGTAAAGGACTCGGAGAAGAACAGATCTCTGAGCAAGCAATCATGATTGCTCAATGATAATTGCTAAGCGTATGTTCGACTTGTTTCAACATAAAACATTCATTCATACAAAACATTCAACAATGCACCTATTTTATAAAAGATTCTTGAACTTAACTTGGGTAATTGTGTTGAGAGCAGCGGTGGCCCAGTGGTGGTGGTCCCGACTTACGAGCAGTAAGTTGTAGGTTCGAACCCAGACAGGCGCATTACTTTGTATAATTTCTACCATCACCACTGCTCTCAAAACAGTAAAAGCACTAATTCCAACTATGTATATTCGGCGCTTAGACGAGCTAAATTAGCAACTCTATTTGTGGTGGTTCAAACTTCGTTTGAAATGCTGTTAGAATAAAGTTCTAATCAGCTTGCACTACAAAGTGGTTGGTACGTCAGCCACTGCGGGCCAAATAGCGCGAAATGAGTGGTTTTGATCGATTTACAAAAAAAACTATTGATTGGATTAAAAAACTGAAACAGTATCATGCTAATATATTGCATGTAGAATTATTTGCCAAAAAATCAGAATGATGGCATGCATATTAGTATGTTTTTTACTGTTTGAAAGATATTTTTAGAGATAAGTTCGTGATTTCTTTTTATCGAGCCAAATTAATTGTATTATGTTTTCAAAACAGTAACATCATATATTTTTATGGTCATGTTTATAGCAGTGAATCATATACTTTTATTTATTATAAAACTCGCGTTTAGCTCATGTAATCGCCTTAATATAAATTCGGCACTTAGAAAATGCTTCCAATCCAAGGAATGGCAATAAAGTTCTAAATCCAATTCTTCATTTTATTATGGGTAAGTAATACCTACTACCGAGTTCACTGACAGCCAACCACTTTTCAACCTTATCACTTAAGACATAGGGTAAAAAGCGGTTAACAAAACCACTCTCACACAACGCCTTTGATACTGTAGGTACTATATTGGTGTCGGTTAGGATGACAATAGCGGTCATTGCCATTTCCTTGATATCTCTTCGTACGAACCAAATCAAACGAAAGCTTGTTTAAAATCACGGTAAAAGAAAGAAAGAAAAAAGAAAAATCAAAAGGATAAGAAAAAGAAAGAAAATACATTAATTTGGCACACAACAAAACAAAAAACTTTTTTACAAAAAATAAAACCGACTTCAGAGAAAACAAAAAAGTGAAAAAATAACTTCAGAAAAAACGCTTCAGAAGTCGGTGACCTTTTTTTGATTGATTTAGTTTTTTTGTCACCGACTTCTGAAGCGTTTTTTCTGAAGTTATTTTTTCACTTTTTTGTTTTCTCTGAAGTCGGTTTTATTTTTTGTAAAAAAGTTTTTATTTTTCACTTTTTAGTGGTTCACATGTGCTTACCCCTTCACAGCGTACCGGCGTTATTTTAGGTTATGAACTGATGTAAACAATAGACAGATATGAGATTTCGGCAATCCCAGTACATTTGCTATCATTCATTGAGGAGTTCCGTTGCATATCTCCGAAGTTCTTCATCAGGTCTTCATCAAATTGAATTGGGATTACTTCGAGAAAGTACAATTCATAAAACTTCCCAAACCGCTTCTAGTGTGCCTATAAAATGTGAAGAATCCTCTCTACTTTTCCAGAATCCCATCAACAGCTTACTGATTATAAGACCACACAGGAAGCACCAGCTTTCAAATAAAATAAAAACGATCAAAATCGGTTCACCCAGTAGAAAGTACTGAGGTAACAAATATGTTCGAAATCGGGTGTATTTTACACATGTGCGTACCTCCTCAGAGCATACAGGCGTGATGTTACGTCATAATATAGTATAAACAATGAACCTACAAGCGATGGCAGCAATCACTGCAGATTTGCTGTGTACTTTTGAAGAGTTCCGTTGTATATCTCCGAAGATCAGCATCAGGTCTTCAGCAAACTAAAATGGGACCAAACGCGAAGCACCAGCTTTCAAGCAAAAAAAGAACCATCAAAATCGGTTCACCCAGTCGAGAGTACTGAGGTAACAAACACAAAAAAAAAAAAAAAAAAATACAGACGAATTGATAACCTCCTCTTTTTGGAAGTCGGTTGAAAAGTAAGAATGAAACCTATTACACAACTAAACAGAAAAAATAAAAAAAGATGACGACGATTCAAGAACAGGCTTGAACAGGCTTACTTTGATTTTCGAACTTTAATAAATGTAGAATGCGCTGCCGCTGCCGCTGCCAACATCGTGAGGAAACCGGCATGTCCTAGAATCAAAAATTCGAAGACATGCGACATCGACCAATCCGCACTGGGCCCGCGTGTTGGATTATAGCCCATTCCCTCTCATAGAGAACCTGTTGGCCTGTCCCAGCAGTGGGAACATTATAGGCTGATGATGATGGTGATGATGAATAAATGTAGATGCAATGATATGATAAGTAAAAAAATGTGTAGATAGGTTAGAAGCGCTCAGCAAGCGGCATGTTAAAATGTGGCTAATTAGCCAACCTTGACCTCTATGTCACTTTGACGGCGTCAACAGACGCAAGTCACGCACCGACTGCAATATAAGTAAAAGTGACACAAAACCACCGAAAATGCCGCCGTGTTTTTAGAGATATTGCACAAATTATACCAAAACATCACATATCATTCAAGTATACTATTTATCTTAATATTTTCACAATACAACCATTATATTTCAAAAATGACAATTTTGATAGATGTCATTAACGATCATAGAGAAAATTATGCCACAGAAATAGACAAGTCATTTGCTTAACAGTAGGTACAAATGGTGGCACATTATTAAGCTATTGCATAGCTTCTATCGCGGGCTTTGAGCGTGGAGACCGAATCCTCCGCGAATCCACGAAATTCCGTAACGAAAATAACCTAACAACCCCCGTAAAAAACAAACGCAATAGCTTTACCGCGGCAGTCCCCGAGTGCCACACGTCTTTTTTTATCCAGATTATTGTTGGACGCTGGACGTTAACACACAGCGCCATCTAGTGCCACATTAAGCAAGGCTTGTGTCGAGGACACCAGATAGTTGATAGATATACTACATATACACTTTTTTGTTTATAAATACATACTTGTCCATGACTCGGAAACAAATGTCCATGCTCATCACACAAACATTTGCTCCTACCGGGATTCTAACAACGTAAGGCAGCCTCACCCACCACTACGCCATTCGGGTCGTCAAAAAGAGAGGATAAACTATATCTTATATGTATTACTACATTGAAACAAAAAAAAAAAAAAATTTAGAGTCTCCTGCAGAATAATGTTTTTCCAACAAATGAACTTAAGTGCATCCAGTGCAGTGGGTGGATATTCTCCGCGTGTCTATAAGTAGTTCGTCTCTTCAAGACTAAACCTGAAGTACTCGTTATTTGTTGCGGGCCTGTTCGAAAGAGATACCACGACCCCGGAACATAAAGGGCGAGGAAGGAACATGGATGGGTTTTAGTCAGTAAAAGTCTGACGCTCCCTCCCGCTCCGCCCAGAGTGGGAGAAGTTATTTGACGATTTTCCATCATAAAAAAGTACTAGTTATTTCCGGAGTTAACTTTTTTTCACTGACAAAGTCGCGGGCACATCTAGTTCTTATTCCCGAGACAGGGCCCTAAATTGAAATTCTAAATTTGATTTGTTTTCATCTCGTTCAATCGTTCAAATGCCATTCCGAATTTCTATTGAATACTTTCATTACAAGATCTTGTGACACTCGAGCCCCGTTACCAGTACGTCGTGGCAATTAAATTATCGTTGATTTTTAGTTGGCATAAGTCATGGACGAAAGTTATCGTGTCGTCCTATATGTGAACACCTTCATTTAAATACACAAGTCACGATACTTAAAACTATACGATTATCTTTCGTCACGACAAAGTGGGATCGCGGCCTTAGTATATGCCTGTGTTGTCTTCGACTTCATCTGTAGGTATTGACAATACAGGGTGATAGCAAAGAAAGTTCGACAAGTATAAAACTGTTACAAAGCCAGGACGAAGCTAAAACATAACATAACATAACATGACATGACATGACATGACATGACATGACATGACATGACATCACGCCTGTTATGCCCAAAGGATTATACAGAGGTGTACCTAATAGTACAAACACATTTCGCCAGTTATGTAACTTAAGTCCCATGGAATAGGCGAGCCTTTTGCCATCAATCGCAAAATCAAAATCAAAATCAAAGCATTTATTTCAAGAAGGCCAGTTACAGGCGCTTTTAAATTATCGAAACAAAGATGAAAATTAAATCGCCAGTCACAAGACATAAAAACTGTGAAAGTACTGTAGTTGCCCATTTTATGGAGAAGAACGGGCAAGAAACTCCATGGACACTCTTTTAAATCATAATGATGTTACAAAATCTTGGTTACATCATTCCTGTTGAGGATGGTGCATTATGTGAGAACAATGTAGCAAGATGTGCACCATAGAAGTTTCCATAGTAAAAACAAACAAAAATAATTAATTAATAAATAAAAAGGTGTGGCAACCAAGAGCTGACCAGACTCCGTGGCGGCGACAGAGAATTTCATGATTGAGAAACCTAATGACATTTTGCTCGACCCAGGAATCAAACCCAAGACCTCACGCTTAGCAGTCATGCTTACGACCACTAGACCAACAAGGCAGTCTTACCTACTTATCCCTCAATTCAACAAAATACATCCAAACCGCATTCGTGCCAATCCAATCATGGTCTTATAACAACAAACCGTTATATAACACCAATCAATCTATTGCAATAGTAACAATAGTCCTCAGAACAAATGGCAGTTACTATTGGGAAACAAACCGTTCGATTCCGGGCCGGATCCGATCCCGCAATCCTGCGGATTGTGGACGAATTCAATTTTCTTCGCGTCGATAACTGAAACAATAACATGTCCGACCACTTCGGTTAGAAATACGAGTATTGAGGTATTAGGCATACAATGTTTTGAAATACAAGCTGCTAATCTCAGAGGACTAAGTATATGCGATTCAGTATTTTCTTTTAAACTTAGTGTTGGGGTGGACTGTATTGAATTAAAGAGGTGGATACTTTAACACTTTTATTGTATATTAGAGATCGAAAATAGCTTATATTTGAAGCGGGGCACAAGAGTTTACACTGTTAAATGTTCCTGTTATATAAGGAATGTACATAACGTATTACGACGTGGGGAACGTGGGACTCATTTACTTATTAACTTGTTACGACACTAGGTAACTGATAAGAACTGTGAATCTACTTTATATCTGTGACAATCTGTCTGATATGGAGCTCTTCCTTGACTTCTTGAAGACTTCTCCTTGATTCACTGGTTGAATGAAGTTATTACTTGTTTCTATTTGTTCTTATTTGACTCGATTATCGATTAAATAATCGGTTCCCCTTACATAGATTATTACGCCATTGCAAGTTGTGGGGGCACTATTGCGTCTTTCTGGGACCTTTAATCAATCATAGCCCGTGAAAATGGACTTTCCCATTAGCTGATGCAATAGTTTAACTTATTGCGTAATATCTTCCTTTGGACAAGTACTGACTTGACCAATATCCCCTCCACAAAAGCTGATGCAACATCGCAAATCATTGCGTAAGGCTTAAGGCCTTTTAGTATATAATAGTTCGGGGGTAGACAGACATAGAGGTCCCCGTTATTTTCCTAAAAACTACTTATACTAGGGTTACATTTTGTGAAGGGCTCGTCGTCCGTTACATCTCTCCCCCCGGCGTAGCCTGCGCAGCCTTCTCTTCCTTTTGTAGAACGACGAGCTTGCTGACCGGACGCTTGAAGACGCCGGTCCTTGTTCTCACGTCGACTACTCTGATGCCGCCGTCAGGTCCCGGGTAGATGTTCTCGACGACTCCCAGTGGCCACACGTTTCGTGGCAAGGTGCTGTCGGCGATGATGACGACGTCGCCGATCTCCGGCGGTTGGCGTTTGCTCTGCGGCTCGCCGCGGGGTACCAGTGTAGGGAGATACTCCCGCAGCCAGCGTCGCCAAAAGTGATCGGCAAGGGCCTGGCTGGCCCGCCAAGCACGTCGGTCGGCCTCGTCACAAGGCCCTGTTGAGGGTAGGCCCGTGGAGGATCCCAACAAAAAGTGGTTGGGGGTGAGGGCCTCCGGATCGGTGGGGTTCACGCTAACGTGAGTCAGAGGGCGTGCGTTGATGGCGAACTCCGCTTCGGTAAGCAGAGTCAGCAGCACCTCTTCAGCAGGCGCCCTTTCGCGCAGAGTTGCTGCGAGGGCAGTCTTTACGGAGCGTACCAGCCGTTCCCACGCACCGCCCTGATTGGGTGCGCCGGGAGGGATGAACCGCCACTCCATTCGGTGCAGTAGTCCCTCTTCTTGCAGTGCCGGTGCCCACTCCGCATAGGCCGCTCGCAGTTCTTGATCTGCTCCTCTGAAATTAGTTCCGTTATCGGAATACATGAGCCGCGGCCAGCCGCGGCGCGCAGCCATCCTTCTCAGCGCCATAATGGCTGAGTCTGTTGATAATGATGCGACGAGCTCGAGATGCACGGCGCGGGAGGTGAGGCACGTAAACAGTGCGCCCCATCGCTTCTCTCGGCGCCGGCCCACCTTGACCATCATGGGCCCGAAATAGTCCACACCACAGTTGGTGAACGGGCGATGGAAGGGGTCCAGGCGGGCGCGTGGCAGGTCTCCCGTGGCCGGCGGCTGCGGCGTTGCTCGCAGTCTCCGGCAGTACGCGCAGGCCTTTTCAATGGCTCGCACCGTGGGTCGCAAGTGGATGATCCAATAGCGCTGCCGTAAGTCGTTGGTAACTCGTTCCCTGTTGGCATGCCCAGCGGCGCAATGCTCGCGCATTACAATTAACTTACTCACTCGGTGGCGACCATCCAAAATGATAGGTCGCTTGGCCTCCACAGGCGCGCTAGAGGCTTCAATTCGTCCTCGCACGCGTAATAGGCCGTCTTCCAATACGGGGTCCAGTCTGTACAGCCGACTCGTCCTGGGGACGGGGCGAGCAGACTGGATTCTCTTCAACTCTTCGGGGAAGCTGTCCTGCTGTGCTTTCAGCAGGAGCTCCCTTTCGGCGCGTTCAATGTGCCGATGTTCGAGTCGAGGCGAGACGCGGCGGCACGCATCAATAAATGCGAGCACGCGCGCGGCAGCGCGCACCAGCGTCTCGTACTTGGAGAAGCGGGCAGGATCGGGCAGCCAGCTGTCTCGTTCAGGGGCCGGCACAATGTGCAGGACCTCCTCTTCGTTCTCTTGATGGATCCAGTGGATCACCGTAGAGGAGTCCGACCAATAGGTCGTACTGTCGATCTCGATGCGGTGTTTTTTCTTGACGGTGTCGGCGGGTCGGGCTCTTATCACCGCTGCCTGCAGCTCCAGACGTGGTTCTGTCTGGGCTTGCCGCGGTGCTACTTTAACCTTGGCCGCGACCAGCACGACGTCGATGGTCCCATCCTTGTTCGGATTCTGTACTGCGAAGTGAAGCAGGTACCAGCAGACGGGGCTATCCTTTTCTGTTCCGTCGCATGGCATCGCGTATCCTTTGTCCAACAGGTTCTTGACCTGTGTGGCGTACTGCACGGCAAAGTCCGGTGACGCATCCATTTTCTGTTCGATCTTCTTCAGTCGTCTCAGCGCTGCTCCGTAGCTTGGTGGCATGACCACGTTGTCAGTCCGCCACGGCAGCCCCACCTCGTAGCCTTCGTCGATCTTCTTGATCGTCCTTTTCACGATGGTCGTCGCCCGCTGGTCCGCTTCGTTCACGCGGGGTCTCTTGGCGACGCCCAAGGCTTCTATTTTGAAGTGTGCTTCGACTAGATCGTGCAGTTGCTCGTCTCCTCTCCCGGTCTCGATGACGTGCAGTATGTCTTCTTTTTGCGTGATAACGCTTCGTGGTGCTGTTCCGTGCACCACCCATCCCAACTCCGTTCGTGAGGCGGCTGGCTGATCGCGGCCACCGACTCGTAGTTCCCTGGTCACTATGCACTCCCAATGGTCTGTGCCCACCAAGAGTCCTGGACGAGCTTGTTCGTAACAAACCTCCTCTCTGGGCAGGTCTCGCAGGTGCTTGTGATTCAGCAGGTTGTCTGGGATGGATTGTTGGTGGAGCCTCAAGTCCTTGATGGTCCTTGCTCGAAGCTCGTGTGACTGACCGTCTTTCCGGATGCTCCTAACCTGCACCCGTACCGCTCTGCTCTCCTGCACTTCCGAAGACATGTTCACGCCGCGTATGTGTAGCGGGCGTGGGGTCCCTTCAGCTCCTATTCTGGTCGCCAGGTCTTGATCAATGAGGGTGACGGTCGCTCCTTCATCGAACAATGCGTACGTCATTACCTCCCCCCGTGACCCGGTGACTATGATGGGGCACATCTTCAGCAGTACCTTCTTCTGGTCGGCCGCGAACTTGGTCGCCACCGACAGCACCGCTTCTTCCTTGCTGGGCTCTGCGGTAACCTTCACGGTCGTCACTTCTTCCTTGGTGCCTTCCCTCTCTTCGTGGAGGGAGGCGTGATGAGGCCGGCGGCATTGGCCTAAGCCGCACGGCTTCGCCTTACATCTATATCGCCCATGTTTACTTTCGACACATCTAAAACATATGCCGTTGGCTCTGACATACTCCCATCGCTTCTTGACGCTCATCTCCTTGTATTTGGGACACTTATGTAATACGTGATCTTGTTTACAGTTAGGACACCGACCTTTTTCTTCTTGGCTCTCGACGGCTGTGTAGACGGGGGTAGCTCTCTTCTTTGCTGTCACTGGTTGTCTGGTTTCCTTCTTCTGGTTGGCGGGCGCGGCGCCAGTGGGCGGGGCGTAGGCGTATCGTAACGCCCTATCCGCTTCCCGCATCAGGAAACGAGACAGCATAACTATCTCCGGCTCCGTTTTGTCGTCGTTCTTGAAGGCGAAGTCGCACCATTTCGACTTCATATGTTGGCTCAACCTGTCCAGCACTTCGCCAGTCAGTACTGGGTTGTGTAGGTATCCTCCTCGGTCGACTGCTTTGATCACGCATACCGCGTTTTGCACCTTGATGGCGAAGTTGTTTAAGTCCGAGGCTGATGCCATGGGCTTCGTCAATTTCTTCATATCTTCGATGGCGCGAGCGATGAGTGCCTCTGGTCGTCCGAAGCATTGCTCGAGTGTCCTCATGATGGCCTCTGGATCAGTGGCAGTATGTAGGAGGCCGGAAACCGCCTCCCTTGCCTCTCCCTTGAGACAGCTCCTTAATCGCTGTATGTTCTCAGCAGGCGATATACTGTACATGTTGGTAGTGTCGTTCACGGCCGCCCTAAACGGCAGCCACTCGTTCACACTACCGGAGAACACCGGTAAATCCGTATGCCGTAATCGGGGTCTTGCCATCTTTTCTAAGGTCGTTGCCAAGTTATCGATGCTGTTCCTGTGCTTCGTCGATGCCGGCGACCTTCCCCGTGGCAAGTCGAATTTAATATGTCTTGGGTCCTCCCGGGGGGGGCCTTGGTCCCCCTCCCACCGTGATCTGAGGGGGTTCGTTTGAAGCCATTCATCCACTTTACTGTGATGGCTTTCCTCCTGAGTGATGAGGGGCTCATCCTGCAGGCTGTCCTGTTCATCCTCTAGGACAGATACTTGGGCGGCTAATCTTCTCTTGACCAGGTCCTCATCCAGGTCGAGAGACTTCTTCCGGATGGCTGCAAGCTTCTCTGCTGCTTCCAATTCGGCTAGCCTTATGCGCGTTGTAATACTGTTGGTTGACCTTTGTGACTTCTGTGACCTCTGTGACCTATGTGACCTCACCGATTGGGTGGGTGACCTCGTCCTTTGTCCATGTTCTTCACTCAGAAGAAGTCCTGACGATGGTCCTGCTAAGGTCGTGTCTGCTGTCGTAAGGGGCGCGGTAGTTGGTCGTGAAGATATAATATTTTGCTCACTTGTCACTGCCGGTGACAAGGGTGGGTTTATTGAAATCCTCCGTAGTCTCTCTCTTCGAATCCGTTCCGCTTCCTGGCGTAGAACTGCCTCTCTATGCTCGTCTGCCCTCTCCTGCAGGGCCCGCCTCCGGTCCTCAGCTTCTGCAGCATCACCCTGGCTTCGGGTGACCACCATTGTCCGAGATGGTACGCTACAGGTTGACTTTAAGCGGGGAGAAAGATGCGCGACAGTCCTATCCTGTGGTTTTGGACTTCACCAGATTCGTCCACTACGACGTTCACTTAGCTGCACTTCAACGCTGTTATTATATCACGACTAGTCCTCTATTTACCGCGACGGCACTATTACATACTTGTGACGGCACTATATACTTGTGACGGCACTATAACTTACGACGGCCCTATGTACCATACGGCACTATATCTAGTCACGGCGGCAATACGTTATCAACGGGCGTGCGCTATGTTATATAACGCGCGCTTGTATATGACGCGTAACTATTTATTCACAACACGGTCACTTTTATATGTTTTATAACAATATATCCGTTAGTATTTCATTCCACAACGCGAATCGAGTCAATTTACTTTTTAATATTCACTTATGAGTCCCACTATTCTGCTTACCCCCTTTATTAACGCGCACTATGATTGCGATTTAATACACAGAATATCGCTTATGAATCCTGTTATTCTGCTTACCCTTTTTAAACGCGCACTTATGATCGCGATTTAATACAGAATATCGCTTATGAATCCTGTTATTCTGCTTACCCTTTTTTACCGCGCACTTATGATCGCGATTTTGGCACACAGAATATCACTTTTCCTATCACGGAACTTTATTTACGCACGATATATATAAAGTTAATTTCGTTCAGTACTTACAGTTTTATGTGCCCGCTTATAACACTTTATTACGCGCTATGTATTATACCGGCACTTTTCGCTATTTAACTGGATCTGAAGGACCAAATGTTGGGACTTCACTGCTTATCCGTCTCGAATGGACCAAGATGTTAAGCTTGGTCTTTACTGTTCATATATCCCCGGCTCGAATGGACCAACTGTTGGGGTGGACTGTATTGAATTAAAGAGGTGGATACTTTAACACTTTTATTGTATATTAGAGATCGAAAATAGCTTATATTTGAAGCGGGGCACAAGAGTTTACACTGTTAAATGTTCCTGTATAAGGAATGTACATAACGTATTACGACGTGGGGAACGTGGGACTCATTTACTTATTAACTTGTTACGACACTAGGTAACTGATAAGAACTGTGAATCTACTTTATATCTGTGACAATCTGTCTGATATGGAGCTCTTCCTTGACTTCTTGAAGACTTCTCCTTGATTCACTGGTTGAATGAAGTTATTACTTGTTTCTATTTGTTCTTATTTGACTCGATTATCGATTAAATAATCGGTTCCCCTTACATAGATTATTACGCCATTGCAAGTTGTGGGGGCACTATTGCGTCTTTCTGGGACCTTTAATCAATCATAGCCCGTGAAAATGGACTTTCCCATTAGCTGATGCAATAGTTTAACTTATTGCGTAATATCTTCCTTTGGACAAGTACTGACTTGACCAATATCCCCTCCACAAAAGCTGATGCAACATCGCAAATCATTGCGTAAGGCTTAAGGCCTTTTAGTATATAATAGTTCGGGGGTAGACAGACATAGAGGTCCCCGTTATTTTCCTAAAAACTACTTATACTAGGGTTACATTTTGTGAAGGGCTCGTCGTCCGTTACACTTAGTATGCTTAATTAATGGCAACATAAGAACCTACCTGTCCACTTTTTTCAAAACTAATTTGAATTGTGTTTATTGAGTATTGTATCTATCTGTCACCGTAAAATTGTAAAACCCGTTAGAAATCAAAATCAAAATCAAAGCATTTATTTCAAGTAGGCCAGTTACAGGCACTTTTGAATTGTCGAAACAAAAATGAACAATTAAAGTAGCTACAGTCCCAGTCACAAGACATAAAAACTGTGAAAGTACTGCAGTTGCCCATTCCCTAACGTAGATCTCTATGGAGAAGAACGGGCAAGAAACTCCATGGACACTCTTTTAAACCAAAATATTGTTACAAAATATTGGTTACATCATTCTTGTTGAGATGGTATATTATGTGAGAACAATGTAGCAAGATGCTGGATAGATTGTAATCTATCCAGCGAGATTGTAAACTCTCGAAAGATTGTCAAATGAACATACTGCTTACAATTTAACGCATTGTTTCTCGTTTGATTACAATCTATCGAAGTGAAACCGTATTATTGTGAAATCTCTGGCCCCATAATCGGGACTTGTGGCACACCGACGTTAAATTAGTTAGGTTCCTTTTAAACCCTGCTGACAGACCTGACCTATGAGGTTAGGTTACATTATTCGGTTTTTCTCAGTAATAATGCATTATCTTTTCATGGGAGTGGTACCGTGGGGCAAGAGGGACCCCTCCTTCCCTCACCCCTTCCACACCCATGCGATTTCAATTTCGTTACATACCTTTCACAATATTACAGTTCAAACTAGGGATAAAAAAAATGGCCAAGAGCGTGTCGGGCCACACTCAGTGTAGGGTTCCGTAGTTTCCCGTCCGTCACAATAAGTGTTCAATCCAATCCGATTTGAATAATTCTTCTTTTGTTTGCTTTTTGTCTTTTTTGTACAAAAACAGTTGTTTCCATCCAATTTCAAAATGATTTTCCTAGAAAGTCCTTATAAAGTTCTACTTTTCAGATTTTTTTCATATTTTCTAAACTTACGGTTCAAAAGTTAGAGGCATACAGACACATTGTTTTTTACTTTTGGAGCGATTATTTCCGAAATTATTGACATTATCAAAAAAAAATTTCAGTAAACTCCTATTCATTTTTTTAAATACCTTTCCAACAATATACCACACGTTAGGGTTGAAATTTAAAAAAAAAACACTTCCCACTTTACATATAGGGGGGCTACCCTAATAAAACATTATTTTCCAATTTTTATTTTACCACTTTGTCGGCGTGATTGATACACATATTGGTACCAAACTTTCGCTTTCTAGTGCTAACGGTCACAGAGATTAAGCGAGGACGGACAGAAGGACGGACAGACAGACATGGCGAAACTATAAGGGTTCCTAGTTGACTACGGAACTCTAAAAAGGTGAAAATGAACGTCAGACTTGATGAACGGAGCAAGTACCTTAAAATGAGATTGTACTCTTAGGCGCGGGACAAATACAAGAGGCGTTGGGCATACAAAATGTAGAAGTGGTGTGCCGCGAGACATACTGAAACGACGTGGCGCGGGCGCCACTTCCTTGCCCTCGGCGCACCCGCAGGTAGCAGTGGCATGCACAGGGAGAGAACAAGACTGCGGAAATGCGTCACATTGTAGTCTTTAAGGGCCCGTATAACCCAAAATCGTGATTTTTAAACCCGTCTCGTGTTAATATAACTAAAGCGTTCACCGTGAGATTAATATATGGCAAAGTTGAGGACTGCTTCTAAGGTTCATACGTTTCGGAAACACGATTCCATAAAATTGTCTCGATAGAAAACTACCTCAAAGTTACCTCTAAAATAAATTTCAAAACCAAGTATTCAATTAAAAACGTTAAATTAGATCGTGAAACTTTACATGATAGTCGAAAACTATATAATGCAGTGTTCATACGTTTTCTTTTTTTTTTTAAACGCTTTATTTTCATCGTAATAGCCTCTTTTCTAAAATTTCAAGCTTTTTAACCAGTCACAGCTAGGACCGCCCTGCCCCCCGGCCCTCGCTAGGACCCCGATGCACCAATTGTCAGTGCGGCTTCGGCCTTCAGACGTGGGGGCTGTATTTCTTTGTTTTCGCGCAGAAAACCCGATGGACACCGATTTATGTTCTAAAGAAATTACTTATTTATGAAACATGAAATTTAGATTAAAAAATAAAGCACCCGGGTTTTTATTTTTCCAAAATATTGTAGTTTTCATTGATAAAATAATTTTTGAAATGGTTTGAAATCGAAATCTTATGTCAACGTCAAAAATGTCAGTAGGTAAACGTGCCTGTTATCGAGAGAGATATTTGTATCAACAAATTTATTATTCACAAGAAAAACATTTTATTAAAAATTATAATAAAGTAGCACGTGACTTATCCGTGCAAAGGGGTTTGAACTATTGGGCGGGATTTTCTTTTGCCATTTTGTTTTTTTTTTAAAGGTACGCACAAAACCTATATAAATCGATAGCTGTTATCAATACAAATAAGTTATGTACGAGACAAAAACTTCTAAATCGTCACGTTTCCGAGATTTAAGCTATCAAAGGTGTGCTGGTAGCGATCACAATGCCATATATTTCGGAAACTTGACGTTTTAGAACATTTTGTCTCGACAATACTTGTTTGTATTGAAGCCAGCTATCGATGTATTACGTGTTTTATGCGTGCCTAACCAAACCAAAGTTATGCTGAAGATTCCATCAGTGAATTGACTTTAACTCTGATAGCTCATATCTCGGAAACATGACACTTTAGGACATCCTGTCTCACGCAAAACTTGTTTGTATTGATACCAGCTATCGATTAATATAGGTCGTATGTGTGCCCGCTACTTTGAAAAAAAAAACAAAATGGCGGAAAAATGTTTCAAGCCCTTTCGCACTTTTGCCTGAGAACTTAAACTTTTGAAAAATTTACCATTATGATTTTTATCACTAACCCGAATTGTTTTAGTCAAGTTTGTAAATCGAAGGAATTACATTTTTCGTCCAGATTGTTTCCGTGATAATGAGCTATCAAAGTTTAAGTGCATTCACCGATGGAATCTTTTGCGTAACTTTGATTTGATCAAACACGCATAAAACGTCTATCAATCGACAGCTAGCATCAATGCAAACAAATTTTGCACAAATTAAAACGTTCTTAACGGTCATATTTCCGAGATGAGAGCTATCGAAGTTAAAATACAATCACTGAAAACATCTTCTAATCAACTTTGATTTGATCAGAAACCCATAAAGTATTTATAAATAAAAATAAAAATAAAAATAAATAAAATAAAAATAAAAATGTTTATTTCAGACTAAGTGATGTCCATACTTTGTTAGTAGCATACAAATTAAATTAAATATCTTAAGACTAATTTATCAATCGATAGTTGACATCACAACAAACAAGTTTTTTCTGAGATAAAATCTTCTACAGTGTCACGTTTCCGTGATCTAAGCTATCAAAGTTCTGCTAGCAGCGACCACAACGCCAAATAGTGCCTTCCGCCTGACGCAGGTCTTCAATGGGCACGGTGGTTTCGGGAAGTTTCTGCACCGAAACAGGCGGGAGGAAACGCTCCGGTGTCACCACTGCGAGGATCGACCGGCGGACACAGTAGAGCACACACTGGATGTTTGCCCCGCTTGGGCGGATCACCGCCGTGTCCTCGTAGCGGCAATCGGGGGCGGCGACCACTCGCGTCCGGTCCCGGTCCAATCCATGGTCTGGAGCGAGCCGGAATGGGAAGCTGTCACCTCCTTCTGCGAAGCAGTCATGCTAGCGAAAGAGGTGGTGGAACGTGAGTGGGAGAGAATCTCACGTCTCAGCCGTCGCAAGAAACACACCGGGCGTTGCGGGCCACGTGTTGGCCCCCGGCCACCGTAGGCGCGGGCCTGTGGACGGTGAGCTATGGGTTAGCTTACCGTCCGTCTGTCATATGGCAACATGAGGTGTCGCGCGTTCCGATGTCAGCATAAGGAAGGGGTCCGCAAGGGCCGATTCCTGCCGGGGCGGCCGTGGGACTGTTCGAAAGAGATAACATGGCCCTAGAACACAAAGGGGTGAGAAAGGAAAAGAAGGAACATGGATGGGTTTTAGTCAAAGTCTGGGACTCCTTTCTGCTCTGCCCAGAGCAGGAGGAGTCATTTGATAATTTCCCACCCGAAAAAAAGGGCGTATGATTGGAACTAACGCAACGGTGTTGTTAGAATTTCAATCCTTAAGGGGGTGTTTGTTCTTAAAGTTAAATTCACGAATATCATGAAATATGACGATATCACGTAAAATTATCGTCCGTTAAATCGACTTTACAGACAACCATCTTTTTTAAAGTAGCGGCCACGCATAACATAAAACCTTTAATATGGGTTTTTATCCAAATCTGGTATAAACCAAACAAGTTTTGTATGAGGCAAAATGTTCTAAAGTGACACGTTTTCGAACACACAAGCTTTGATAGCTTAAATCTGACGCTGTAGAAGATTTTGTCTCAGAAAAAACTTGTTTGTATTGACACCAGCTATCGATGAATATATGTATTATGCGTGGCCGTAATTTAAATCAATAAAACACAAAATGAAAAAAATTATAAAATTAAAAAATTCAAAATTCATTCGAGTGTCGCATAATTATGTTTTTATGTTAAACAAGATAATTTTTATGTTAATGCGCTATCGCATTAGGTTTATACCTGTAATGATAGTTTTAAGGAAGATTTGAAATAAATAAATAAATAAATAAGAACAAAATATTGCTGTTGAAAAATTGTCGATAGAAATCTCTTTTTAGGCTAGTATCAAGAAATGTAGAGTGAAAAAAAAAAAAACTAAATATTAGTTTCCTCGTGTTGACTTGTCAGTTATATTGCAGTACCTCTATCCAAATGTTTAAAAACCGAATTTAATTTAGGTTTCATTATGATTAAGCGAAGGGAGGTAAGGAGCTTTTGGCTAAATAATAACAGCGGCTTGAGTCAATCTTAAGGTTAAGCCGTGCTTGCCTAGGTTTGTCCTTATGTGGGTGACCACCTATTACATACCGAGTTTCCTACGTGCCTCGGAAATCTGCTGTCTGTCATATGTAGATGTTTGACAGTCGTTACAGGTAGTCAGTGGCTTGAAAGTCTGTCAGCCAGTCTTATTAAGAGGTACCGTATTACCCAGTATTAACTGGATTGTGGAGGGCAGATAGGCAATTGCTCCATATAAAATACTTTTATTCAGTGGCCTCCATATATTTGGAAAAGACCAGGCAGGTGATAATTATTTGCAATCGTTCCATCAATAGTGTAGTTCACCCTAAAAAAATCTTCTTGATAGTGTGAGCGAGATAGAACTATCTAGCCTGAGGAAGCGGGGGCAAAATTTGAATTTTAGCTGTCATTCTGTGCGCCCTTAAAGATTGAATGCGCCTGCGCCTCACCTTTCCGACACAGTTAGCGCGCCTGTTCTGCGCTGCACCGAGGTGCTGCGCCATCACCACGCCCCATAGCGCTGCGCCTGCGCCTAGCCTCCGCCCGACGCCTCTTGTATTTGTCCCGCGCCTTACGCACACAATTCTGCTAATTACGACCGCATAGAACCCCCTTAAAAATCCAACAGTTGACAAGGTTTAAATCACATAACTCCTGTGAGTTCACCTGCAATATTAAACTATCGTTCACAATTCCACATAGTTTACCTCCACGATCTAAATGATAGATAATGTTTAATGGCTTGTCGCGGAGACAGGTCTGTCGGTAACTTTTAATTACTTCGTCTGCGGCCATCGTGAACGGCTCATGGTAAGAGGTAGCCACTTTATTTAGGTCCTTGATTTGTGTTTCTAAACTTATATTTTAAAATTGAAAAGATTTGATTTTTTGTTTGTGTGTTTCTTACAATTTAACTCTAAAACTCGTCAACCGATTTTAAAATCTCTTTCACCATTGGAAAGCCACGTTTTTACTGAGTAGCATAAGCTATATTTTATCCTCGTACGCCCACGGAAACGGGAATTACGCGGGTGAAACCGCGCGACGTCCGCTAGTACTTGATATTTTGGATTTATTGGACCATCAAGATTATTCCATAGCCTTTTTAAATAAAGGCCAGGAGTAAGGGCATACTTCCAAAACATTAGCCTTATCGTCATCATTCTCCGCAACTTTCTTTTTTCCTCGCCTTCTTCTTCTTTTTACCTCAATTAATTTAGGGTTAGCGCAGCATTGCTATCTTTTTACAAAATTTTAAAGTATCACACACAAGTCGATATGTTACTAAAGGCATTTTTTAAAACACAACAAGCACGGTAGCTAAATCAAATCAAAACTTACAGTAGCATGTTTATTTCTCTGGAAAATCATTACAGGTTTTTTCTTTGCGTCTCTAGCACGACAGTTTTCTTAATATTGTAAGCTCAAAACTTTGCCACTTCCACGGCGTCTACCATTACAGTTACGTACATAGACGCAACCGATTGTCGTAAATACATCTGGGCCTCAAGTCTGCTATTACAATAGTGTCAGATTAGTCCATCATTGATTTCATAATTGTCAAGTTCTGTCAAGTTTTGACAAGTTTTATAACCCACTGTTATTATGATGTCATTATGACTTTCCAATGGTCAACCACTGACACTCCATTGTAAGAATTGTCTCAGAATGGTAATCTCGTACGTATGACAAATGTGTAAAAATATAATTACGTATAATGAAATGTGGCATGAGAAAAAGTTCAAAATTGAAAAATTGATCGAAATTTACTACTAGATTAGGCCCTGAACGGTAGTGGAAGGTAAGGTAATACGTACTTCCTATGTAAATCGCTGATCTGTTTATAGATACAATGTTATTGATTGATGCTTCCGCTTATTGTATCTGACAGTGACGTAGACATAGACGACGCGGCGACGTCTAGCTTCCATAAATATTAAGTTTACGTTGATTAATCATCATCTGTTGAACCTTTTCCCATTTACGTTGGGGTTGGCAGTCCAGGACAACCGGATGCAGCTGAATACCAGTTTACGTTTAAATATGTAATGGCTATTTGAGAAACTTTAACTGATGTGAATAAACTATAGACGCGATAAATAGGAGTCTTAAGTACGGAGTAAGAAAAATACTTTTGTTAATCGATTAACTCGGGTCGAGTCTTTAATTAAGGGGAGAAAACTTTACAATAAAACAATTTCAAAGTATCGAACATCAATCGTGCAACGAATAGCAACTGTCTAATACTTACAAATTAATTAACTTTGATTATTGATTTTATTTAGCGGTTTCGACAGGATTAACATTTTAGTAAATATGCCAACTACCCAATAGAATGTAAACGAACGATTAGAGAAGAGTATTCTAATATTCTTTGTTATTTTTCGGAATTAAAAAAAAACTTTAAAAATGCGTAGTAAAATATTCGAAAAACTCGCCCAACAAATGGGATTTGTAAGCGCATGTTGTAATCTATACGGTATAGATTACAACATGCGCTTACAAATCCCATTTGGCCTCAAGTCTGCTATTACAATGGTGTTGGAATAGCCTACCATTGTTCTGTCAAGTTTTGACAAGTTAGGTAATCTAATAATATAGTGGCGTCATTACGAACTTCAATGGTCAACCATTGACACTCCATTGAAAGAATGTCAAGAATGGTAATCCTGAAATAGAGGACTTATACTATTGGTGTTGTTAAGCTACGCAAAAAAAATCTTTCTGGGAACCGGCTTTTGAAATCAGTTTTTGATGCAGGACTCCAATGCAGCACTCTCAAAACATAGTGCTAATAGTTGCATTGAATAGTACAAGGGCCATCGAGGTATTTAAAGTATAAAACGCCGAATAGCGTAGTGGTAGTGACGCTGCCTTACGTTCTTAGGGTCCTGGGTTCGGATCCCGGTAGGAGCAAATGTTAGTGTGATGAGCATGGACATTTATTTCCGAGTCATGGATGTTTATATGCATAATAATTACCTATGTATTTATTTATTTATTTTAAGAAAACTTGAAATTTGTGAGCCACCTGGGGTCTGATTCTGTAAAACCTCATTCTAAACTGTGAAACTGAATCCGCTGTAAGTTTCTTGATTGGCATTCTAAAAACTTGGTTGATAATTCGAATTTACACTAGCGCCACTCTTGCGAGCGTCTCAGCGAGTTGAAGTTAATTGACAGAGATTTTGTCAGATAAAGTATGAGATGTCGTAAGGAGTGGCATTCTGTAAGGTAATTCCCCCATCACTTTGACGCTCACTTTGCACTCGAACCCGATTCAAAGTGTCAAATAAAAAGAACCTCATGCGAAGTAAGAGTGAACAGCGATGTGAGATGCGAATTGTTGTTTAAATTTTACAGAATCGACCGGCTGGGTGCTAAAAATATAGTGCCTTGTAGCAATGTACGTCAGTTAAGGTAACGTTTAAAAACTCAACAGTGGATGGTCAGGTCAAGTGGTCAATCATGAGAGCTGTTCTAATAAATTAATAAAGCAATTTAACTAAAGGTCCAACTCACGTTTATTACGTTAACCACTTGGAAAGCGGCACGGCCAGTGGCCCAGTTGTTGAACTTCCAACTAGTATTTTGCGAGTTGCTTACTGTAGTTAATGATAGTGTGGATTCAGCCTTATATTGCTGTGGTAGAGTGACATCTGTAGGTGAAAACATAATATCACGCCATTGCATTGGTAAGGCTCGGGTAGAGGTAAATCTATATCACCCACCGGTCCGCATTTCGCAAGTTATGTTATAATTAAATCGTAGCAACCAGAAAATGAATTGCCTCATTCTCAGCAGTCAAAATGATGATCAGCAGGTTGTTTAAGTAAACTCTCAATAGTAAGGTTTGCTATTGTATTTCATGTCATGAGCCACTCATCTTTTTGTTTTTTTTTTGTTTAATGTTATCACTTATTTTTGTGAATGATGGTTAGTTAATCTATAATAATTAGCGACTGTGCAAGTCCAAGACCTTAAAACATTTTTATATCTAAATGCTGTACACAGAAGCTGTTGGTGAACCTATGTTAATAAATAATTAAATAAATAAGCAGTCAGGCTTGCGATCACTAAATATATCTAGCTTCAATTCACCTTTTTTTAGTGTGTTTGTTGGTATTTGGTGTCGCTGAAGCAATTTAAATGTATTTCGTAATTGGAGATAAAAAACAATTTTAGTGATAATTAGGTTCATCAGTTTCTTCACGATAATCAGTTCATGAGATGTGAAATCATCAAAATAATTGAAATAGTTTGCGGGTAGAATATAGACATATTATCTAACCGCAAAACTTTTAGTACACATTGTACATACATCACGGAACTTGTGCTTCATTGCGTAGGTACCTACGTTAAGTAAAATATAGTTGTTTCAAAAGAAGTTCCAGAGTTTTGCTTATGTTTATTAGAATATATGAGAGTTTCGCGGTTATGGTTTGCCTAGCTGTGGCAGGTAAAAGTTTTAAATATAATAAAGACTGTTAGGAATGACGGTTATTCAGTCTTAAAAAAGGACTTAACAAAAATCATCACAATAAACACGTTGAAATTTGTACATCACAAGACAACTATGCAATAATTTTGGCATATGAAAGCATTCCAAATCTCTTATGCCCGATTTCCACCACAAGCAGAGAGAACTCATTAATGACTAATTTTATCTCGCAAGAGAAAACTTCGATTTGTTTTCACCAATAAAGAGTTGAGCGGAAATGACTCAGCGGGCAATAAGAGTAAAAATGAGCTCGCTCTGCTCATTCTTGTCTCATTTCTCTTTTGCGGTGGTCATGAAAATGAAGTCCGCTTCACTTAGAAACTTCTAGCTCATTACTCTTTCGCGATAGATTGAGCGGGTACTCAGACCGCTAGCGGTAGCTACGCGATCGTAGCAGCACCTACGTGGAAAGCTACGCCGTAGCTTGACGAATGAATAGCGTCACGCTGTTTTCTTCTTTATGTGATGTACCCTATCAGGGGCCATAGTTTGCTATTTTTATAAATTCATCACTCCAACACGGTCCCATTCCCATACCATTGTCATTTTGCTAAAAGTTCGTAATCTGCTAAATACATCATCATTTTGATAAATCATTTTGGTCGATCAATGGTCTTGTATGACATATTCGTAGAACCAATATTATAAAACCCGTTAGTACAAATGGTTTTTGAAATCTACCACTAAGAAAAGTTATTCATGTTAGATTTCATGTATCTAAATATTTTTACACATTTGTCAATAGGTACGAGATTACCACTCTATGCCATTTCTTTCAATGGAGTGCCAGTGGTTGACCATTGGAAAGTCACAATGACACCATTATATTAGTAGACCAGCTGACCCACGCAACTTCGTCTGCGTCAAAAGTACTACCTACCTACTACTACCTACCTACTACTACCTACCTATTACTACCTACCTACTACTACCTACCTACTACTACCTACCACTACCTACCTACTACTACCTACCTACTACTACCTACCTACTACTACCTACCTACTACTACCTACTTCCTGAATTTTCTTTGCTATAAACCTCACGGCCCGAGACCTTTCCAACGAATGCAAAACCGTGGAAATCGGTTCGTGCGTTCTGGAGTTATAGCATCAGGAAGGAAAACCCGACTTATTTTTATATAGTACTCGTAGATTACCAAACTTGTCAAAGTCAACCAAGTCAAAAATTAATTATAGAGTTTCTGACACTATAGTAATAGCAGAGTTGAGGCCCAGAAATAACAAATGTTAGGGCTGATAACTTGTTTCTTTAAAGCGAAAACTTCTTTAGACTTGTTGAGCAGTTTTTGAATGAACAAAAATCATGGAACTTGCGTGATCGTCACGTACTCTTTTTGTAGCACTCGTAGCCGATGTGCTACGGCGTAGCCATAGCGGATCGGCTATTAGTTTTCACTTCTATCAGCAGTACCCGAAGACAGTCCCGCTTGTTTTATTTTTTATTTTTAGAACCACAAACTTAGTGCCTACTTCAGTCAATCTTCGTTATACATAATGTTTTAATTCCATAACCTTTTTTTTTTAGGATGGGAAATCATCAAATGACTTCTCCCACTCTGGGCGGAGCGGGAGGGAGTGTCAGACTCTTACTGACTAAAACCCATCCATGTTCCTTCCTCGCCCTTTATGTTCCGGGGCCGCGGTATCTCTTTCGAACAGGCCCGCAACCCCGGAACAGGCCCGCAACCCCGGACAAATTCAAAACAATAATTGCACAACATAAAGCCACATTTAAGATGGCATTACCACCTCCACCTACCAATCTCTCGCCCGCGATTTCTTTCGCGGTTCCAACTATAAAACTTACATACATTGTGCCCTACCCCGTAAGAATTACATCTCCGGGGCCATTTGGTGTTTAGATAGGTATCTAACATAAACTAGTTGCGTCGCTACTCTCGCAGAGTTAGGCGAACTTTTAATAGTGTTCATGTCTCCAGAGTGCTTCCGAGACGTGATGTCGATGTACATTAATGTACAGGTTACTTAGTTATTATAGCGATGTATGCTTAGTTACGAACATAGGAGGTAAGTTTTGCAGGTGCTTGAAAGTGGTTAAGAGGAAAAATGTGCTTTAGGATGAGGAAATTGACTTTGAATCGGACTTTGATCGGTATTAGGATTTTAAACTAACAAAAAAAATGAAAACAGTCATTTAAAATTGAGGTAGGTACCCATGTTTTCTTTTATTTGAATACACGAAAGACTATTAGTAATTCACGCATTCGTCTAGGTACAGCGCAATCTATTAACTCACTATTTAATTATAATGTAGGTACACCTGTTTTCAATTTACGTCATGATACTACATATTTAAACACATACGGGAAAGAAGGTGCGATATTGATGAAACTACTATGGCATCGATATATGTTTTATCCCAGTTTTTATCATCCCTCGAGCCCCATACTGCTGTCTACGCACAGAAGGGCCCCAGAGACTCCGTATCCTTAAATTTCCGATGAAAACAAAGAATCCGTGAATATAGGTCCGCGGGAGCGAGCGAATGGAAATTTACATCCTAATTTCCCAGGTGTATACCCACTGAGCGTCTCTATTCGTCAGCGTTATCAAAAATCGGATATATCGGGACCCTGTAGTGTAAAAGGACGGTCTGTAATTCGATTACCTACATCGTACCGATTGCTAGGCTTTTGCTAACTTTTTTTTCGGTAAAAGAGGATTCTAGTCCAGCATTTTTGAATCAGCGGCTACTGCTAGTGCCTACTACATCCACACCCCCAACCCCACCCCCTAAACCTTATGAAGAATAGAACTGCCAGTAGCACGTCCATCTTTGTCAATGTCACAATTTGATGAGCAAACTATACTTACGTACATGCTCATTAATAATTATGAGGGAACTTGAATAAATAAATATCATGAAGAAGATATATTCATCATTCTGTAGGTACCCTTTGCTAAATATGGGCACCTCATTATAGATCATAACAGTTTAGATCCTAAATGAATATTGTACCAAGGAAAAATGAAGCTAGCTACCTTAGAAATAAAAAACTTGAATAAGCATGACGTGTCGAAATGTTTGGGCATTGGGTCACTTCAATATTCATCACTCAAATTGATGAATTTTGAAGCAAGCCAATATTCGAAGTCTGACGAGAGTCAGACCGATTGACGGACAGACACCACGGAACCAACGCCACTCAAACATTCCCGACATGACAGCAATGAAAAGCAACGAAGTTCCACATGCAAAACTTCAAGCTTGGAGACAGCCATCCATACCTACGTTATTTTCTACAAAACAACCTTCAGTGTTTGGCATTCTCTGTTCTTTGTCTTCACAGGTTTTTTAATGATACGATATGCCTTCCATTGTTTACAGTGCCTGGAAAAAACAAAACATTTTGAATGAGAAGACAGATACGACGATAATTAAAACCGCGGAATAAAGGCAAAATTCATTATAGGCAAGTAGTGGGATAGTCTGGTAGGTACAAGAACATAAAATCCACTAATTGCAAGCGACAGCTAAACTAAAGCGCTTTTCTGATTGCCGCTCCGTCTCGCCGCCGCTAGTGGTGCTCGAGACGCTGAATTCGTCACCTGTTGAAAATAATTAGTCAAAAAAAATCAGTACTAAAACAAAAATGCAGGTGCTGCGTAATGCTCGACATCTAGCTTCCTGTGTTAACCTCTCGACGCGAGAACTTGAAAAAATTCAGACTAAAATTTCGGTGGGAATTTTTCAACGAACGCAAACTATTCCAACGAGTGTGCTCGCTCGTCTGACGAAATCACAAGTGGAAAACAAACCTCTTTGGGATCGGCGCAATTTTCGTACGTATGTATGAGCCCTTAGCGGATTTTTAATACCGGTTCATAGGGGGTCGAGTAGGTAGGGAGATAGCCCTAACCTATGTACCATTGTATATTTATCTATGTAAGATAAAAACACAAAGAAGCTGTGGTTGGTACAAGTCGTGCATGAATAGGTGGAAATGGGTAGTTTAATGCGCAGATCAATAGGTACGGGTACCTCCTGTGTATATGATGTTCATTAATTTGATGTCCATGAAAATAAGTTAAATACCTAAAATTAATGGCTTCTTATGTTTTGGAGCCGCTATATAATGTGACCAGCCCAGTTCCATTTTAAGAACCTCGCAGAATATCGCCAACATCGGCGATGCCTGTCAAAATGCTACGCTCCATTGCCCTTTGACAAACCTTGATTCATTTAAAAAAAAAAGTCTGGGATTAGGATAGGCAAGATACACTGCCCCCACTTCCGGCAGCTGGCGCCCAACCAAGGTTTGCAGGCCCGAGCAACGCCTGCGCTAGTGCTGGAAGCAAGTGCGGTGTTCTTAATATATAGGTAAAATTATAAACGCTACTTACCTACATTGTAATAATTGTGTAGATGTAGATAGTTAGAAGCAAAGATGCTGTTGATAACATTAAAAATATTTTTATAAAACGTATTTTAGATTGTTCATAGATTTTTAGAAATTCCGGACGTGACGTCGGGCAACCCTGTGATAATTCTGGCTTTTCAAGTTTCCACGTCGACATCAGACTACAAAATTATTTAAATAACCACAAAGCAACTAAATGAGATAACTAATTAAAGAACCTTGTTTGTTCTTTAATTTTTGTTTGTTGGGGTCATGGACAAGCACGTATACGTGTCTGATCAAATTGTGCTGAAGATTCCATCAGTCAATGGATTCTAACATAGCTGCTCATATCACGGAAACGTGACACTTTATAAAATTTTGACTCATACAAAATTTGTTTGCAAAATTGTGTGCTAAAAACTCAACAATTTTGTCAAAAAACTAAAATCGATAAAACTATTAACATTTTGTTGAGTGTGGAAGTCACTAGTGCCATCATACGCGCTCCGGAGGTCACTTCACTTCGCAAGTGGCTAGGATACGCTTACAGAATGCAAAATCAAGGTCATTTTGAACCTAATGCGAAGTGAGAGTGCATAGCGAGGTGAGATGCGAGTTGTTGTTCGAATCTTACAGAATCGACCGTGTGCGTACGCGCAGCGGAATGTTGTTGAATTTAAAGATTTTAATTATGCAGATATTTAGTGTATGACGTCGTATAATTGTGTATGGTAAAAAAAAAATTCTGCACGCAACCATTGTGGAGAAATTCACCAATAACTGATTCCGCTGGGCGAACGTTGTCCTGGCGGAACTTTTCTTAATCCATAGACTTTAGAAGAAAAGAGATGTGTCCAAAAATTAGTGTGTATTTGTGTGTAATTGTGTATGTATGAATAAAACTAGTGCATGCATAAACTTCGGAGAAATTCAAGTTTCCGCTACGCGAACGTTTGGCCATTAGCTAGTTTGCATAAGAATAGTTGAATGAATACACTAATTATTGACATACATATTACCATGCAATTCCTTCAGAACGTCGTGATATTTGACTGCTTTGTAAACAGTGATCTGTTCATGGTAAATTTGTCCTATAACTCTTTAGTTACTAACGGAACATCATTGATACTTGGCAACATGTTGCAGACACTTACAAGGTTTGTATAAACGTGAAAATCTAGACCCCAAAGTGCATACTTTAAGAACTAAGACCTAATAAGCGTATTTTACGTTTATATTTTTATCTTTTAAGGCCTACGTTTTTTTTTAAATCTGTTTTTTAATCAAATATAAACAAATTCAGCAGCGGTGGCCCAGTGGTGGCGGCCCCGACTTACGAACAGCAAGTCGTAGGTTCGAACCCAGGCAGGCGCATTACTTTGTGTAATTTATTTCATCACCGCTGCTCTCAAAACGGTGAAGGAAAACATCGTGAGGAAACCGGCATGTCCTAGAACCAAAAATTCGAAGGCATGTGACATCTACCAATCCGCACTGGGCCCGCGTGGTAGATTATAGCCCATTCCCTCTCATTGAGAGGAGGCCGTGTCCCAGCAGTGGGAATATTATAGGCTGATGATGATGATGATGATGATGAAACAAATTCAAACCAACGTATGTAAAAATCTACAGCTCTCTATGTAAGCGCTTTATATGAAAACTAGCTAATGGCCAAACGTTCGCGTAGCGGAAACTTGAATTTCTCCGAAGTTTATGCATGCACTAGTTTTATTCATACATACACAATTACACACAAATACACACTAATTTTTGGACACATCTCTTTTCTTCTAAAGTCTATGGATTAAAAAAAGTTCCGCCAGGACAACGTTCGCCCAGCGGAATCAGTTATTGGTGAATTTCTCCACAATGGTTGCGTGCACAATTTTTTTTTTACCATACACAATTATACGACGTCATACACTAAATATCTGCATAATTAAAATCTTTAAATTCAACAACATTCCGCTGCGCGTACGCACACGAATCGACCGGCAGCTTTCGATTAATATAGGTCTTATGCGTGGCCGCTACTTTGAAAGAAAAACAAAATGGTGGAAAAAAATCCGGCCACGCTTCATACAAACATGTTCCAAACCCTTGCAACCTTGGCGTCCACGCAGAGTTCTCATGGTTGTTTCAATGTATATCTGTCACCGTAAAATTGTCAAACACGTTATACCTATTACAACATTACAATATAACGTGTTTCTCTCTAGCGATATTGTAAACTCTCGAATTGTTGTCAACTGAACATACGGAAGTATCTCTGCCCCCATAATCGGGACTTGGGGCACCCCCCCGTTAGGTTAGTTAGGTTCCTTTATACCCTGCACTCAGAAATAGGGGGACCCCGAGAAGCGGGGCTCCGTCGACTACGCTTTTTAGGGGAATTTAAAGTGTGTTACGGTTAGGTTATATTAATCAATATTTCTCAGGAATGGTACAGTATCTTTTCATGAGAGTGGTACCACTGGCCAAGGGGGACCCCTCCTTCCCTCCACACCGCGTGACTTGACTACCATCGCATGCATTTCACGAAAAATAATGCGTTTGATTGTAAGCAGTATGTTCGTTTGACAATAATTCGAGTGTTTACAATATCGCTAGAGAGATTACAATCTAACGTGTTTGACAATTTTACGGTGGAATTTTAGGCCTGCCAATTGCGAAAAACGTAAGAACTTTGAAGTTCGCGGGCTACCCTAACGCTTTCACCATAGGAAACTTAGCAGTCGTTCATACTTTGCTATGGTGCTTCCACACCGCAGTTATTCTTTGTGGATCAACGCAACCCCCTTAACAATGGTAAATTTTATAAGTGCCGCGCTGCGTTTTTTTCTCACCTCGCATGTGCTCGCATGCTGCGTTCCAGAATCACTTTGAGACAGTTCAACTTCCGTTAAAAGAACTTTTTTATCGGAATCTTCGAAATGCCTTACAAAAATAATGATTATTTGTTAGTTTAAATTATTTGAATATTTTGTGATTTTAACATCTTTACAATTTTGTATATAACGTTGCAAAAAGTATAAAAGGAACGACGAAAATTATGCATTGTTCGACGACCTCACATTTCGTCCTGGAGCACGACAAATGTCAAACAAATTGACATTTCCCGGATGTAAACATATTGATTGGTTGTATTTTTATCACATTTTATTGATTTGCGTCGGGTTAACAGTACAAAATGGATCAAGAAACCGCGAAAAAGCTTTTGGTTGAAGGAGGAACGTTTGTGTTCCTCGGAGTGCCTCAAGAAACACAATTTGGTATCGATATGCAATGTTGGAATACAGAAGAGGATTTTCGCGGAATTAAGATGATACCGCCTGGATTACACTATATTCATTTCTCTGGAGTCAGCAAAGGAACTGGGGATGTCTCGCCAAGGTAAGTGCTTCTTCTAACAGCACCTAACAAATGAAACATGGTGTGCACCACCAAAATAAACAATTTAACATGTTGTAAACAGAGACCACAACATACACAATTTGTAAAATGCTTTGTTTAAGAACCCATCATAACATAATTTAACAAAGGAACAGTAAAAATATCTTGACTCCAAGTCGGACTGGGCTTAAAATATTTGCACAAGTGTTATCTTTCAAGGTCAACCCATACATTATTTTTTTGGAGCATATGAATTCCACCTTACCTCAAGATACAAATTTTCTGGGATTTAGTATAAATATAGATTTGAGAATATGAACAAAAATGTAAGACTCAAGTGGCTCTGATTGTTTATGCTGGACATTTACATGATTAATTTTAATAAAACCTTGAAAACCCATAGTTAATATCGGATGATATCCTTTTGAAACAATTCCAGATCGGGCTTCATGCATTACTTCCATAAAAAGGAGTTTCTAGTCAAAATGTGGGACAAAAAGACCGAGGATATGAGCAAAGATGAGATTACAGATGAAAGCATTCAACGCCTTAAAGACAACCTGTTCAATCTGGACCGGCATCTCGCACCTTATCCCTATGAGATATGGCAGAAATGGAAACTACTGACTTCTCAAATACCAGGTTAGCTTAAAATATTAGAATGAAAGGGTGAGCACATAAACTGGTGTTACTATGTTGCAGTAATTTAATTCATACAATGCTACTGCAAAATTCCTGATGAAAATCGTAATAACACTGGACACTTTGAATCTGATACAGTAGTACTTACAATCAGTACAGTGATGAACAGAGACCGGATAATATGCAACATAAAATCGTCAAAATATGCATGCAAATGTGTACCATAAATGCTCAAAATATAAAACAAAAGTGCTTGCATGCTACAAAATATTTCTTTTAATTTACTTGCACCATACACTTTTCGACTCAATTTTTTTTTTTTTTTGAAAGCTGAATTTTGTCCTAACTCAGTAGGTATGTATATTATTTGTAGATTGAGCCTTCTATTAAATATAAAATATTTTTAAAACTTGAAACCAATCATCTACTTCAATGGCACTATTTGAAGTTTTGTGCTTTTTTTGCATTAATTCAGTTAGGAGCTGGTGAAATTAAAGGATGCAGGCCCAAATATGCAAGATATCCCGATTATAGCTAAAATATGCATCATTTTCAAATTACTCAACAATGTACAAATGCATGCAAGTGACCACATACAAGTGCTAAAACCAAGTCATAATTTCTTATCATTCTGTTTAAAAATTACAGCTGAACTAGCTGCAAAGCTATCTCCAGAAAATGGTATGATCAGAGCATCAGTGGAACTCCTATCAATGACAGATGAAGAAAGACCAAGGGGAGTCAAGACTACAGCCTCTATGGAAAGCCAGGAGAGTACAGACGAGTCCACTAAAGAACCTGGAGAAGAGAAGGAAGAACCGGCTGCTGGACAGTCAGATGCTAAGAGAGCAAAGAGGATTACAAGAGAAGAAAGAGAAGATGCAATGTTGCCACATTTGAAACCTGCTCCTGGTAAATTATATTGCATTTCATTCTTATACAAAATTTTTGTATAAAAAGATTAATAATTTACACAATGTTTTTATCAGATATCCAGCTAGTCTCTTAACATTAAAATCCAATGCGGTTATGCAAAATAACTATAACATTAAATATGTATTATACAACAACAGCAACAACTTGTTTTGTAACAAACATTTTATTATTAAAACACTAGCTAATGCCCGCGGCTTTTCCCGCCTACAAATTTATACTAAAAGCTTCCTCGAGAACCATTCTATTCATTGCTGAAAACAGCATGAAAATCGGTGCAGTCGTTTTTGAGTTTATCGCGAACAGACAGACAGACGCGGCAGAGAACTTTGTTTTATAATATGTAGATAGTGTTTAGCTAATTCATTCAGAGAATGCAATGTATTCATTAATTTTCCTGTTTCCCTATCCTATAGAACTTGTGCTTGTTTAACAAAAGGGTATTATTGAACTGAATAATTGTTATTTTTGACCTATTTGCTTTGTGGTTATTTGAATCGAAACAAAGACTCTTATTGAATTTAGTATGATCTGCCGATCTGCTTTCCATGTAATCCTTAGGTAGGATTACATGGGAAGCAGATCGGCAGATCATACTAAATTCAGCTTTTGCTGGCTGTTGGTGTTACCCACTGCCCACTAATAGTTTTTTTTCCTACTCGCTATACTTTCTGATTAATTTCATTGCGGGATCCAAGACACTTAAATTCATTCTCTGGGACTTCGTCGAGCTTCATTGTCTCGGCGCTTTTGTGGTGGTCGCCACTTTCAGGACTTACAGTGGTTTGGGCATGTGTGGCGGGCTTGCCCACTAATAGTGCACAATAGTTACTTGAATATGCTTTACTTACTTATCATAGGCCTGTAACAGCACTCGAGTTTGTTAGTCGTGAAAATCTACATTTGTTTGGGTTGTGTGGATCACTAATGGACACGGTGCATCGGTACGGCGGTGGCACCGTGCCATAGTGCCGTCTACAAGAGCCCTTAGCAGTAAATGCTTGATGACACTAAAGGCTAAGTACTTGAATTTTCTATTTCCAGGCATGTCTATGAGGTTCACAGAAATACCGCGCGACAAATTCCCTCCAGGATCTACACCAGAAGAGATTACTAAACATTATTTGGACCAATCATATTCATTGGAGCTTATGATCGCACAGCATGATGAGTGAGTTCTTGCAAGTTTTTCCTATTCAGTAATTTTATATTATAACAAATGAGCACTCCCCCGAGAGGGGGGCCTCGTTAGGTTCCTTTAAACCTTGCACTCGGAAATAGGGACCCCGCGAAGCGGGGCTCTGTCGACTACGCATTTTAGGGGAATATAAAGTGTTTTAAGGTTAGGTTATATTAATCGGCTAGGTTAGGTTGACTACCATCGCATGCATTTCACGAAAAATAATGCGTTTTATTGTAAGCAGGATGTTCGTTTGAGAGTTTACAATATCGCTAGAGATATTGCAATATAACGTATTTGACAATTTTACTGTGACATATCTATAGAATATGGATAGGTCTTCAAAATGATATTGAGGTTTCATTCATTTTTTTATAAGCTGAATAGTTTGTGCGACAGACACTTTCTAAGTGGCAGAATTACCCCATTTTTGTGTTGGATAGTCCATTTATCGAGGAAGGCTATATAACATCACGCTATAACCAATAGGAGCGGAGCAGCAATAAGAAATGTTGCAAAAACGGGGGAAATTTGAGAGCTCTTTCTCTCTTAAGTGACGCAGACATAGTTGCGTGGGTCAGCTAGTGTCACATATACGTGACAAGCAAGCGCGTGCCCTGTACGCCAAACGACACAAATATGTGATAAAATAGTAGATGGAATTGTGGCTTGGCGTGGAGGGCACGCACGAGCGTTTATGCTGTGGCGGTAAAAGGTTAAACGACAGCTAGTAATTAGTTTTTTTTTTAATATGTCAACCGCAATTTACCTTTCATTCAATCAACTCAAATATTTTTAAATTATGTTACCTGCTGCTACGGAACCCTTCTTGGGCGAGTCCGACTCGCACTTGGCCGTTTTTTTTTTCAATAAAATCGTAAAACTTAAAAAAAATTGTTTAATGTGTCGGGGTTTTTTAAATTACTGTAATTTAATTTATTATATTTTACTTGACTCGGCCTAGCGGTTGCAAGCGCTACTGCCGAACATGAGGTCCTGCGTTCAATTCCCAAGTCGGGTAAAGTATTGGGCTCGCCCCATATTACATTACACGATACTTAACATAACTGGCGACATGTATGTGTCTGGTAGTACATCTCTCCGTAACCCTTCGAGGATTATTTATGTTATTTTCCTTATACTTTATTTTTATTTTCAGGCCACTTCATATTATCGGCGAACTACAATTTGCCTACTTATGCTTCCTTATCGGACATTCCCTTGATGCATTTGAGCACTGGAAAGACCTCGTGATCCTCATCTGCTCTTGCGACGACGCTATACACAAATACCGAAGCGTATTCTTCCATTTTATCAGAACAATTGAAATACAAATCGATGAAATGCCAGAGGACTTCCTAGCTGATATAGTCATGAACAAAAATTTGGTGTATAAGAAACTCCGAGAATTCTTCCGTACTGCATACGTTAGCAAAGTCGATGGTCGTCTTCTAACAATGATTGAGAGATTCAAGGATAATTTGACAGACAAACTGCAATGGGATTTCACAGGTTTAGATGCCGATGAAGAAGACGAAAGACCAGTCATAGTTCAACTAAATGAGGGAGAATAAATTAGAAATAAAATAAATTTAATTAATATAATTATGGTATTAGTTCGTTTTATTTGAACTTTTAAGGACTGCCTTGCTGAGGCAGTGTGACGACGTAAATTGTAACAACAGTCTGTGAGTGGAAATGCGTATTTTTGTAATAGTATTTAAGAGCATCCAGTCTACAATGCGTCAGTGAGGCTATTATCTTAAAAACGGAAGTTTGTTTGACAGGAAAAATGTTTTTACAATAAGTACAAACCAAAGCAGGTATTTTTTTCCGCAAATTATTGAGTTGTAGTTGAACAAATCTTATTGCTACTCAGTTAAGAGCCCTCTTACAGTCCACTAGCGCCGCCAATCGAAAAAATGTCATAACTCGTAAATAGAATCAAAAATACAAAATGTGGTCTATTATTACTGTAGAAAAGGCAATAACGTAATTTTATAACACATTGTCACCACTTGAAATATAGCTGTTTAGCTAAATCGTGCATTTGTAACAAAAACGGCCGTTTATGTTTTGAATGCACGATTTAGCTAAACAGCTATATTTCAAGTGTTGATAAGGTGTTATAAAATTACGTTATTGCCTTTTCTACAGTAATAATAGACCACATTTTGTATTTTTGATTCTATTTACGAGTTATGACATTTTTTCGATTGGCGGCGCTAGTGGACTGTAAGAGGGCTCTTAAGTCAATCAAACTTCAAAATATAATATTCCATTTTTTTTTAAATAGATTCTTGTGTGTACTTGTGTACTATGTACATTTTTCACTAAGTAATTTTTCATGTTTAAACTTTTTATATAAATAAGTAGTGTCCTGTGAACCCCGCCGCACATATCAATAAGTCTTATAATGCAATTTACCTAATGGTAGACTTTTTTGGTATAGGTTTTATTGGTGTATTTAAAATATTAGAAAAATGAAGTCATTAAATAAATGGTACCTGCTGAATAACTTTTATTTTGTGTCATATAGGGTACAAATACATTAAACATAATAAAAGCCTTGAATATTCATGTAAACATTATGTATTAAAAATACTATTTCTTTTTAAATTGTTTCTTCATGGGTTTCTGACTCTGTTTCTCAAACTTCGCCTTCTTGGGTGAGACTGCTGGTTCTGAAAACAAATGTAAAAAAAAAATTAAATCCTTCCATTATCTAACACCATTTTAGGTTATTTATCATAACTAAGGCCGTTTTGAAACAACATGCCCCTCATCAAAGTTATTTGATTGAATGTAACTTGAGACCACTACCCCATGAAGATTGTTGCTACACCAAGCCTGATCACCAACACAACCTTTTATAAACTATCGTTATACATATTGTAGTCTCCAGCAGAACCATAAGTACTCATTCACGTTGACTCGCGGGCGCGGCGAAATATCACGAACACAACGCACGTGCGGTCTAAGTAGCGGGCAAGCTAGCGCCTGGCGCGCGCGGCGGGCTCGCGGCAATTTCAAACGCGTGAGGTGTTTGTGTGTGTTCACGTCGAACTAGCGGTGGAGCGCGCGATTTACTCGCGACGTCGGGTAAGTTCAACCAGTATGAACTTGTCGCTAGAAACGGACTCGCGCAAACGCCTGGCGGCCAATGTGAACACAAACTCGCCACGTCTCCGCGCCCGCACCCGCTGCCGCGCCCGGGCGTTCCTACGCGAACAAGTACTAAGACCTAAACGACGGCTAATACACGCGACCATCACATGAGTAAGTAAATGGAACAGAGTTTAAGCTTCATACAACCGCGCGAACCGGTTGCGCTACGTGCGTGACCACTGGCCGCTTATCGAGAGTGGACAAAACCGGTTTATGCTGTCACAGCCAGTCGATAATCTCAGGGTTGTCAGGGCAACACACGTTGTTTGTTTTGTGACAAGATAGAATATTTTAATGTAAAAACTTGGTATTTATTAATAATGGTTGTTTATTGTACTGTGTGTATGAATAATACTAGAAAAAAACAAAAATGTATCATACTTTAACTATTCCAAGGAGTACAATAGGTAAGTTAATATTCGATTAATTCGTTTTCACCTATTGTGACAACCCTACTAAAATAGGTAACAATATTTTGCACGTTGTTAAGAAGCTTATACTCTGCACGGTTTACTTACTCATGTGCGACCATGCTCTGTCCCACTCCTGGGCAAAAGCCTCCCTCCACTCTTTCCTTTTCTCGAGAACCTGCGCGTCCTCCATCCAGTTCGGTCAGAACTTGTCCAGTTCGTCCAGCAATCACCTTCGTGGCCTGCCACAAGAAGAGCGCGGCTCACTGTGTCAGGGCACCAGTTTCCTGCAATTTTGGCCTACAGTTTGTCCGGCAGACATTACCTGCACATTTCAGTTGGGCAGCCTTTTGAGCCACGTCGGCTATATTTATTTTGGAGTGCATAATTGTGTTTCGAACACGATCCGTTAATTAACACCTAGTATACTGCGCTCCATTGCTTGTTGGCAAACCTTGAGTTTGGACTCCTGGATGTTAGTCAAAGATCAAGTCTGTGCTCCCTAAGTTATGACGGGGAGAATACACATAAATTTGCATTTCGGTGCCATAGGCAACTCACCTTTAATTCAGCTTAATTATTTTTTTCAATTAAAACTTACTTTGAGGTGCTTTCATTTTAGCTTGAATAGGCTTCTTTTGTTCCTGCTTCTTTGCTTGACGTGTTTGTGGTTGTTGCTTCTGTACTGGTTGTGGTACTTTTGGGACTGGTTGTCCTTTAACCTTCTTTGGAGGTGCCTCTTCTTCATCACTGAAATTATAAAAAGGTCATGCATGTTGCAAATTTCGATGTAAACTTTTTGTTTTTCGAATACTTTGTTGCATGTAAAAAGAACTTGGGATAGTCAAATCAGACCGCGTAAGTATTACTAAAAAGAAAAATTAGTCTTAACCGAAAAGCTATGGCTGTTGTAAATTACTGAGATACTACAACAAACAGCATCAATATTTGTAACAGTTTCGGAACTTCCACTTTATGTACAGGGTCGAATTTTTCAATGCCGCCTGGAGGGAAAGTACTCTAAATACTGGAAATAGCAAATTTTACTCAAAAGAACCATTCCTTTATTTTTTTAAAGAAACAAATCTGCATTCACAGATTTTCGAAAATTCGTTTGTCACACTCGGGAATCGAACTGACTAAAAATCGGAAAAAATAACACCTGTATTTTGTTGAAATCAATTGAGAGGACTAATCGTTATGGCTCAAATTTCTCAAACAAACTTAATAAATGAAATGAAAGGAAAACCATGAATTCTAAAGTTATAAATTCAATAAGATAAAGCACTTTAATTCAAAGGATTGATTACAATTGGATTAAGAAGATTGCAATTTGCAAAAAAACATGGAAATTGCAATCCTCCAATCTATACAGGGTTATTTTTTGTTTACACTAAACCCGAAAAGGGGTCATTGTACTCATCATTTTGAACTTTTTCTATGGGACGAACCTTGAAATCGCGGAAAAAAAATCAGCTGTTCCCTACATTTATGTTCGCATAACTCGTCAAAATGTAGGGAACAGCTGATTTTTTTTTCGCGATTTCAAGGTTCGTCCCATAGAAAAAGTTGTTCAAAAGGATGAGTACAATGACCCCTTTTCGGGTTTAGTATAAACAAAAAATAATGTTGTATAGATTTGGCCATTTCAACATCACAATGACATAAGATATTGTTAATTTTATAAAATAATAGGAACTAATAAGTAATCAGATGCACCTTTGAGTAAAAGTGCTTTTATCCTATCCCATTGAATTTATAAGTTTAGATATGATGATATTTTCCTTTTTATGTTTCATGGTTTGATCCATGTAATATTGCCCCTATCAATTGAAGTAAAAAAGTACAGGATGTTATTTTTTCGAACTTTAGTCAGTTTGATTATAGAGTAAGGCCACTCCAGTATTTAGGGTACTCTCCCTCCAGGTGGCATTGAAAAATTCCACTCTGTATAAGTAGTAGTAAGATAACAAATAGATTAAAAATTACCTTTCTTCATCATCGTCATTTGCTTCCTCTTCATCACCAGACTCATCATCTTCATCACTCAAAAATGATAACTCAGAGTTTTCACTCATTTTTTCTAACATCTTGTCATATGCATCAGAGTCAAATTCATATGCATCATCACTATCATCAACCGATTCTTCAGAATCCTCAGCAACTTTAATAAACTCTGCTGGTTTCACACCAGCATTCTTCAATTTCTGTTCCTTTTCTTTTTGTTGTTTCTGATTAACTTTTACTGGCAACTTTTCCTTTTTGTTTGCTTTTGGTGCAATTTCTTTTTTAACTTCTGCAGGTTTCTCCTTTTTGGGAATTTCTGCCTGTTTATTATCCTTTTGTTTTTTATTTTTCTTTCCTTTTCCTTCATTAGCTGGTTTTACCTCAGTTTTGTTTACTTTTTTATCTTCTGTTTGTTCTTGTTTGCGCTTTTCAGCTTTTTTCGGCTTGTTTTCTTCTTTAACACTGTTGTTATCTTCTATTTCTTGTTTTACAATGTCATTGAGCAGTCCTTCTGGCACATCTACTGGTGCAAAGAAATCATAATTTATTCCTATTTCACTAAGTTTCTTTTTATTTTTATTTAAGCTGAAATAAAAATTAATGGTTAATATGACTGAGTAAATGACCCAGAAAACATTAGCCTAGTTGCTTTATAACATACTGGTAAATTTATTATTAAAAACAAAATTTATGTCAAAAACTTACTTAGACAAAAGCTTCTTTGCCCTTTTAAGTTCACCACCTTCATCTTTGTCTGCATTGAATGCCTGGAAACAAGAAAAGTTCACTTCAAACTATTGGCAAGGAGAAAATAAATATTAATGCAGCACAATTATAAACTGGTAAGATATCTGACCTTTTTTGTTTTTAATCTCCTTTGACTTGTAGGATTATTCACATTATTCCAGTTCTTCCTCAAGGCCTTAAGCTTTTGCTTCTCAGGAGGAATGTAAGCAGCTGAAAAAATATTGCTTTATATTGCACTTGTCTATAGATTAAATTACTTTAAAATACCCCAACACTATATAATTTTACAATCTATAATATGTATATTAGGTACTAGCTAACCCACGCAACTTCGTCTGTGTCACATAAGAGAATAAAAAATCCCCGTTTTTGCAACATTTTTCGATCCTGCTTGGCTGTCTAATAATCATAGCGTTATGTTATATAACCTAAAGCCTTCCTCAATAAATGGACTATCCAACACAAAAAGAATTTTTCAATTCAAGCTTTTTCGTTCCTGCTTGGCTCCTAATAATCATAGCGTTATGTTATATAGCCTACAGCCTTCCTCGATAAATGGACTATCCAACACAAAAATAATATTTCATTTTGAGCAGGTAGTTCCTGAGATTAGCATGTTCAACCAAACAAACTCTTCTGCTTTATAATATTAGTATAGAGATATCAAACCCTTTTATTACACCATAGTTTTTAACATATTTATTTCTTAGAAAATATACACATGACTTTATAGCTAAACACTTTTCTCATTAGAAAAGTGTCTTCAATCCCACATTACTGACTTGCCATTGCATGACAGTAATGTTGGATTAAAAACTTTACCTTTGAGCAACCTCTTTCCCATGAGATAATTGTTCATGGTCTCAGCTACAATCTGCCCTACTGATGGTTCCTTGAACTCTACAAAGGCGAAGCCTTTTGAATTGCCAGTACGTTTTGACCTGATCACTCGAGCATTCGTAACTACGCCAAACTGCTTGAAGTATTGGGTCATTTGATGCTGAAATTGCATTGCATAATATTATTTCCATGTCAATGGCAGGTGAGTAAATAATAAAAAAGAATATTTTTCGTTTGTCATATAAAACAGAAGACTAACCTCGTAAAATCCATGCGGAATATGCGATAAATACACCAACCCTCTTTCTTTACGCTTCCTCTTTTTATTGATTTTGCCATCTTTTTTTAGTTTCATGCTAAACGGCTTCTTCGGCTTAACCTCTTCATCATTTTTCGGAGGCTCGACTTTTCCTTCATTTTTCTGCAAAAATTATAAATTATCAGGCATGTCTAATATAAAATAACCCCACTTCAGTGAGACGGATATTCGAAAATACTAACCTTAATTAACTTTTTGATACCTCTAATTGACTTGACAAACTTCCTTTGTTTCTTAGAGTCTAACGCTACGTTTTCTTCCATATTCATTAACAAAATATTACCAAATTCGCGTGCAAAACAAAACCTGTACCGCACGTGTGAAATTGTGAATTGTGATAACAATTAATTTGACTTTGACATTGATTGACAGTGACACCCAGTGCTGCCAGCGAGGTCTACTCAAAAGTTACCTGAAATGTACAAAAAAGTAACCTTTTTGGAAGAAAAGTAACCATACACATTTTAGATGACCAAAAACATAAAAAGAATAAAAAATAATAACTTACAGAATGATGGGTAATGTAAAAGTTTCTTCCTTGTATTTAAGTTGTTTTTCTTCCTTATATTTAATATTTACAAAATCTACTTCTTCTACACACCTGTAACAACAGATGTAATTTACAAACGGAGTAAAAATTATAAGCATAAAACAAAAATTAAAAAAGCTTACAGAATAATTATGAACTCTTTTGGCGAGAAACTCACGAGTCACGAAGATCGACCGAAAAGATACGAACGAGTGGAATAAAAATGTCCAGCTAGTTACATCAATGTAACTAGGTGGAACAGACGGATTGACAGGGCGAGTAAGCGTAACGGACGGTTGATTTATAATGTATTGGTGTGAAAGAGAAAGGTATGTTTGATTTGATTGTGGTTGCACCACTGCCACAGAATCCATAGTAATAGGTACAAGCCACAGGAGGGAATTTTAAAAACCATTCCGCACCCAAATTCCAAAAAATCACCTAAACGTAACCTTTTGTGTCGTGTAACCTAGAAGTAACTTGAAGGAGTTAAAAATCACCTAAAAGGTTACTTAAGTAACCTTCTGGCAACGCTGTTGACACCACAGAGTATTATAAATATAATCACTACGTATGATTGACTTTGACACTACCCGACAGTAGTCGGGTTTAAAGTGTCAAAGTAATGCCTAGTAAGGCATGGGCAAAAAATATCGAGATATCGAACTGTTGATATTTTTCCATACAATTATAAAACGATCGAATAAAAAAAACTTAGTGACTGATGAAGACATACTGTTTTAATAACTTCAGTGGTATGAATTTGAGTAATAAAAAAATTGGTTGCCTGTAAAGTCGGTATACCGGCGAAAGTTTTACGTGACAACGACTTTGAGTGGTAAAATAATTTTAATGTGAATATTCATTCGTATAGTAGGAAGAAGGATGAAATATGTCTGTCTCTCTCGCTCTTAGGCGGGCTAACCATGCCCGAGTGGAAGGGACGCGTGCCTCTCACTCGCTCTCATTGTGAGCGCATAACGTGAGCGGAGCGTAACGCAGTTTCTTGAAGTGTCACCCGGCAAACCAATTTATAAGACGTTGTCACGTCAAAATTAACTAAAGTAACGACGAATATTGATTAATAACAAAATCCAGAACAAGCTTACAAAAAGTGGATAAATCCATTTCAGTTTTAAAATTCAATCCGTGCGACTATATTACTAAGTCAGCGACTAGAAATACAGAAAGGACAACTTTAATATTAAGATAAATTAAATTTTTCCAATTGAGGTTTTACATATCGAACTACTAAAAAGTTCACTTTAAGCAACGTTTTGCAAGCTGCTTTATTGATGATTATCTCTGCCTCCATAATCGGGACTTGCCCCTCCCCCCCCCCCCCCCGTTACATTGAACCCTGCACTCGGAAATAGGGGGTTTTAAGGTTAGGTTATATTAATCGGTATTTCTCAGGAATGGTACATTATCTTTTCATGAAAGTGGTACCATTGGTAATAATTCTTCGTTAGCCGAAAAAGAATAGTGTTTCTTCAAATAGTTATTTCATATATTATTTAATAAAAAATGTGAGCTCCTAATACTCTGCTCATTATAGTATTTTTCAAAGTGGTTTTTGTATTCGAAACACTTCACTTAAGATAAAATGTTGCTCAGTATAAAAAAATCATTTGCCAAATATTGAAAAAATTGCAGGACGTAACGTTGACACTCAAACAAATATTGGGTCGCTAAAATATTGAATGAAGCTTCTCATTTTGTATTTAAGTAACTCAAATTAATGTTTGTAAGTTGCTGTTCTGTTGATTTCTCGTCAGTCACTCACTTGGTACTACTATAACCTAAATTAATATTTTTTGACATTTAAAAGTTTAATTTACCGTCACTCGTTTTAATACTACGCATAATTATATATCGGTGATATTTTTTAATCGCGATATATTGATATTCGATATTTATATAATAGTATTGAATTCGAACCAATATCGTTTTTTTTTTCACTTGCCCATCCCTACAAAGTACCGCCGCGCTGGCCACAAAGTTTAATAATCACTATGCTTTAAGCCGCGTTCCAAATTAGTCTGTAAACGATTTGAGCGTCCATAAACCCGTTCCGAATAACCATAAGCGTGATATCGATGGCCCATGAGTCGTCATAGATGACGTCATGACATGGGCCATCTTGCGATTACACCGACCATGCTCTTACAAGCTCTTAGCTGTCATCATAATCGTGAAATCTAAATCGGAACGCAAAATATCGATGCGAGCGCTGTGAGTGATTATTTCTAATACTGCCATTATTATTAGGTACCAACTTCGGGTACCACAGTCTAAATTACTTTACTCTTTGTAATACGGAACACGGCCTTAGTGGCCTTAATCCGTGCATTCCGAGATATGAAATTATCACTCACAGCGCTCACATCAATATTTTGCGTTCCGATATAGATTTCGCGATTATGACAGCTAAGAACACTGTCATCAGGTTATTTGACAGCGCTCACGATATTTATTAGGAGCATGGTCAGTGTAATCGCAAGATGGCGCATGTCATGATGTCATCTATGACGATTCAAGAGATATCGATATCGAGCTTGTGATCGCGCTCACGGTAATTTGGAACGAGTTTATGGACGCTCAAGTCGTTTACAGCCTTACTCGGACCGCGCTGATTATTACCTAGTGACTTGACATTGACGGTAATGACAGTTGCACTCGTGTTGCCATGTCATTCCGGAAAACAAGCATGGCCAACGCAACGTCCTGGCCCCTTATTCACAACCATTCGACTCGCTTCCGATTCGGAAAGTCGTATGTCTATCTCGGTCGTTTTCGTAATGCCAGAAGAAGACAGATATACGACTTTCCGAATCGGAAGCGAGTCGAATGGTTGTGAATAAGGGTCCAGCAGCCAAAACAAAAAATAACGTAACACGTAGGAGCGTCCCCTCTAGGCGCCTCGCGACTAAAGCCGCCTGTAGTGGACGCAAAAAATAACAAGAACTAAAACGTAAACAAAGCGAAATCGATTTGACAGCAGCCTTCTCGCCAGTGGCGATATCTGCGCTGAGCTTTTCATGCGGATTCCCCATTGGGGGGGGCAGTATTGTTGTGGGAATTCTTGAAGGGATAAAATGTAAAAGATGTAATAAAAGATTTTTATCATGTGTTTGTTAGCAAATTGGCCATATTAGTAGTTTTGCCGTTGCGGGAGAAGGCTCATGTTAGAAAAAACGCGAGCCTTCACCTGAGTGGCAATTTTAAAGACAAGCACACATAGACATATACATAGACATTGACATAGATTAGTCATTCACACTACTGAATCCACCTTGAGAATAAGATATATTTATGGCTGTTCTTTTAAAAACCAGTTTCATTTATATGCTAAAAGAGATCTATAAGTGTCCGTAACTGCAGACGACGCGAGGGAAAATGCAGATTCCATTTTGGAAGTTATTGCAGAAATAGTATAAAATTGTATATATTATCTATACTAATCTATACTAATATTATAAAGCAGAATAGTTTGTTTGTTTGTTTGGTTGAACGCGCTAATCTTAGGAACTACGAGTTCAAATCGAAAAATTATTGTTGTGTTGGATAGTCCATTTATCTAGGAAGGCTTTAGGCTATATCACGCTACGACCATTAGGGGCGGAGCAGGAATGAAAAATGTTGCAAAAACGGGGATTTTTTCACTTTCGTTTTTCTCTCTTATGTGACGCAGACGAAGTTGCGTGGGTCAGCTAGTTGTATATAAAATTTGTCGTTTGTAAAGTCGGTTTGCGGACGATAGTTTAACGTGACAACATCATTACAAAACATTGATGATATGATTGCATACGTCATATGCTCCAATCGTAACGTTACAATGAGCGTAACGGGACAGCGCGTAACGGGACACTATTTCGTGCGTGCAGCCGGCGTTCATCGATTTATTAGACGTTGTCACGTCAAAAAATATGCCAGTTGTGTTGTGTTGTGGCGTGACGGATGTTTTCTTCAAAACCCCAATTTTATGGGGATTTAGGCACAGAGTACATTTTTACATATTCAGGAAAGGTTTGGGTAGAACGCGAAGCTGTCATCTGGCAACACTGTATGTGAAATTGATTTTTATCACAGATTACATCTGTGGATTAATATATACAGACTTGATTTTTATTAGAAAACAAATCATGAAACTGAAACTTAACTACGGTTATAAAAAGAATTTTAAATTTATAATTTAATAAATTGTGTATGACTCAGCATTATTAAAACAGTTTTTTAATAACTCATCAAAATGTCGGCTACCGGCACCCTCAACCAATACATACAGTTCGTCGAGCGCATGTTTAGAACCTCTCAAGGAAATGTACTGGCGCGTCTGCTGTCCCTTCGTGACGAACATGTTGCTAATAGGAACTTGCGGTCGAGTGACATCGCTACTTTGGTGGAAGGAAACTGTCTCGCTCCTTTGGACGAGATCATCATCACTCATCTGCTTTGTGTAAAAGTAAGTTTGTAGACCATTGATCACAATATTTTATAGCATCAGATTATATGTCACCTGCTGGACAACAGCCGCTCATATAGGTACATCTACTCCTATTTGATATCCTTAATTATTTTCAAGCGGCATTCTGACCAAGCCTATTAATATAACTAAAGGAAAGCAATGTCCAGGAATAATAGCAAAAGAGACCCCCTGTCCGAGATTTCTTTCTTTTGAGGCTTGTGGTCATCCTTATCATTAACTAGTAGTGTTTTCCTACCCAAAGGTTGTCATAAAAGGTGACTTTTTAAAAATTGCCTTCTAACAACAATTTATTGGTAATTTATATGGTAGAACCTAAATAAAGAGTAGTGTATTTATGCTTCCAGGCACTATACGTGAAAGACTTTATGGAGGCCTTTGAATACCAGAGTGCTTGTGTAGCCTGTGTGGTGCGCCTGTTACAAGCACAGGTTAATGTCAACTGGGGCCTACAATTGATGTACACTGTCTGCCTGGACCTGAGACTCATTGCATATAGGGCTGAGGCTTTTGGTAAGTGTTCTAAAATGGTTGCTTGCATTAATTTTAGATGGGATAATAGAAAAAGAATGTCTTGCACCAACTCCAAATAACATGACACCGGGAAATGGTGATTTTAGTCACACCTATGAACTGATGTAATACATAATTTATCTTGGATGATAGAAAGACTTAGTTTTGAAAATGGTTAAGATGTTTGCCTCTGTTGTTCCAAAGACAAATACCTCCTCTAGCTCCCTCTATGTTATCCTGTCCTAGCCTGAAGTTTTCCCACCATTCACAATTTCTTCCATCATCCATTATTTATATTGGTGTCCTTGTTACCTTTGCTATCTCTTGGGTGCTTGCTAAGTTGTTTGAACAGTAATTATTAGTATTTAGAAAATTATTATGTAATGACAATATATTAGATCACATAGATTGAGCTGTGGTCACTCTGCAGCTCAACTGCGAATGCTGCCTTTTTATGTGAAGCTCTCAAAGGTCTGAGAATGCTTGTGCATGGCAAATGGTTGTTCACAGATATCCAAAATATTTGGGATTGAATGACCAATCAACAATATTTGAACAGTCAAATAAGAAAGGAATGCAAAACAACTTTATTTATTTCAAGTATTTTAGTTTGAATAATAGTCTGCTCTGGAGCTTTTGCGGAGGGCCTGTGCTTGGTTTTTTCCAACTTTAATTTAGTTTATTTAAAGTATGATCCTGATTAGTTAATCACAACCTATAATAAAATATTGAATGTAATACACTAACAACTGCAGACTGCTAACAGAGAGTATTTCCATATACACAACCATGTAGCCAGGATTATCCATCAGGAACTTGCTCTAAAATACAACCTTGTGTAATGGGAAGTGCCTTACTATAGGTATGTGCCTGACCCAGTTCTCGATAATGGCAGTATCAAATTGTACTGGGATCAATTCATTATCACTGACAGGACTTTTATTGCCAATAGGCCTGATATAGTGGTGGTGGATCGATCAGAGCGGTGCACTGTGATTGTTGATGTAATGGTCCTACGTGATGGGAACCTCGTGAAAGCTGAAAAATAAAAAAAAAAACAAATAGACTTGGCTCGCGAGGTTGTCGACTTAGCGATCATTGTGCCGATAGTTGTATCAGCCCATGACTTAATTTGTAAGATCCTCGATCAATACCTGAGGAGGCTCTCGTTAGGCTGCTGGATCTAGGGCTTGATACAGAAAGCGGTACTCTTGGACACGGGTCATAATGTTACCTTGGTGCCTCTCTCTGGAGCCCTGACCGCCTGTAGCTTGGACCCTGTTCTCGTTAACGGTGGGCTACAATTTATTATATTTTAATGTTTTTATTGTTTTTTTCTAAGGAATATTTAACAGCTAATTAGTTAGAAATAATACAGAAAATAGTATTGAATCTCCCATTTTGTAGAATATGTCTCTTGCTCTTGTTTCTTAGCATACATTATTTATTCTTTGTTTTTATTTTCAGCTCAAGCTAATGGCAAGATTCTCGAAAAGGCTGCAGAAAGTCTACTGGCCTGCTTTAGGGTGTGTGCTGCTGATAATCGTGCACAAGATGCAGACACAAAGAGACTGGGAATGTTGACTCTAGTCAACCAACTCCTGAAAGTATACTTCAGGATCAACAAGCTACATCTATGCAAACCCTTGATAAGAGCCATTGATTCTTCACCCCTCAAAAAGCAGTTTCCATTAGCTCAACAAATCACATATAAATACTTTGTCGGAAGAAAGGCTATGTTCGATTCAGACTACCGAACCGCTGACGAATTTCTATCATTCGCATTTGTAAAATGCCACCGAAGGAGCATAAAGAACAAAAGGCTTATTCTCACATACTTAGTGCCTGTAAAAATGTTACTTGGCTTCATGCCCACTAAACATTTGCTGCAAAAGTATGACTTGATTCAATTTTGGGAGCTTGTTATGGCTGTGAAGAATGGTGACTTAAGAGGCATAGACCAAGTTATGGAAAATTATGAGAGCTTCTTCATTAGTGCTGGTATATACCTGATTGTGGAGAAATTGAAGATTTATGCATACAGGAACTTATTTAGGAAGGTTTATGTAGCAGAAAATAACCATCAAATCGATATAGCAAGTTTCCAAGCAGCCCTACAACTGATGGGACATGATGACGTGGATGCTGATGAAACTCAGTGTATTGTGGCAAACTTGATTTTCGACGGAAAGATTAAAGGATACATATCATTTCAACACAAGAAGGTGGTTGTGAGCAAGCAGAATGCATTTCCGTCTTTATCTAGTTTATACTAGTCCAGCGCGGGCTCTGTCGATGTGGAGCATAACTGTGCAGACTTCTTCTAAATAAATAGAAGGATACTCAATATCAAAGATCATTATTATTACACACCTTGCATCTGAACAACTATGCTAATATTGCAGTGGCACTTGTTTACTCTAGTCTGGCTATGATAACAATGTTTCTCATGGTAATTACATCAAAAGAAGTTAGTATTTTTACCATAATAAAATAGAAATGCCAAAGAATATGATGAATCTTTGATATTGTTCAAGTCTGTAAGTTTTACTCCCCTCGTAGAGCCCACAGTGGTTTTACCATAATCTTAAGATCTATTTTTGTATGAATTTTGTACTTTCATACGGTGAAGTGAAGAAAGTGGTGGACAATAGACGTTTGCTAGAACACGCACAAGTAAGTTTATTTTAAAATGGACGGTTCTTATTAACTGGTGCATGATTTATTATTTTAGCATTTAGTGATTTCTCAAACATGTATACCTGCCTACTTTTGTTCTACAACTGTTGTGTTTGGCTGCGGAAAAAAACATCCATTTGAATAAATCAGAACACTGAAATGTGCCAAAATGAATGACTGAATCTGACTACTAATGATAATAGGGTAGTGATACACCCAAGCTGAAACTGAAGCAGTAACAGGCTAGTCGTTTGTAAAACGGAAGTAGGCTTATTTTATTGAGGTCATTGACCTGATATAATGAATCAATGTACACTGGATTTTGAATTCCAAGTTGTATCAAGTAGTGTCTAAAATGTCATACTTAAAGTTATTTGAAATGACTTCGATATTTTTCAGTTTAGGTTAGTCCTTAGTGAGATATACCTACATTTTATACAGGATTGTAAGTTTTGTCATTAAGACATTTTAAATACTTAAAGTATGTGAAAATATGTTAACCGTAAGCTTAAAGGGTGTGTAATAGGGATGACGACACTATCAAAAAATTACAAGTCTATTTAGTCCGTCAGTTAGAGAATTGAAAAATAATTGACAAGTTTTTTTTTGGTTTTTGTAAATCAATGAATATTGACAAAGATAAAACGCATCAATACTCGGGAGTGGGGGCTGGTGACGTCAGAACTAGCTAAAAATGATACCTAGGCGAATGAGAATTTTAAAAGCGTCACATCTTCGCCAATTTTGATTTACGTATCAAAAGAAAAAATACAGGTCAAATATTTTTAATAATCTACCTGACGGGCTAATTAGATTTTTTTTCTCGTCTCCCCTATTCACTATTTATCAATTCACCATTATTAGTGATTGTATTGGAACAGAAATACACTTTTTAAACCTCATTCTTGGTTTTTTTACTACTTTAAAATATTTCAGTATTTTTGATTTGCAGGTACTACAGTGAAACCTGGATAATTGGGACATTCATGGGACCTGCAAATTAGTCTCACTTAAAGAGGTATTCTAGTGACCCAGTGTCTCAGATATCCAAGCATATACAGGCTGTATTTCACCTCATCACAAACCCGTTAACCAAGCATTCTGTATATCAAACTAAGTAACTTTACGCAAAAATTATTGCTGGGAAACAACTTTTTTTTTGAGGTTGTAAATCATGTTTTGTGGTATAACTCAATGTAACACACTCAAAACATTGTGCGGATAGATGGATTGAATAGTACGGGGGTCGTAGAGATATTTAAAGTAAAAATCATGCGATAAAAATTGGTATTTAAAAAAAAACTTGTCAAAATCTTGCAACTTTGACCCCCTATATCTCCGTAACTAGAAGGTTCCCAGGTATAGTGTAGAACAAAAAAATGATCAGAATGACGAGGAGAACACGTGCCTTTCGTATTCGTTAAGAGGTGTTTTACACCCTATATATGTTCGGACCTCAGCACGAGTTCTAGCTATGGAGGTTTCTCACTTATCCAGGTCCCACATTACCAAGTTGTACTGTATTATAATTATACTGAAAGTTCGTTAACCTTTTCGACGCCATAGCATAAACGCACGCGCGTGTTATCACGCCAAGTCAGAATTTAATCGCAAATACCTAAAAAAGAATGTAAGTAGTGCATCTGCATTTTTGTCACATATTTGTGTCGGCGTATAGGCCACGCATTTGCTTGTCACGTATAAGTGACAATGTCGTTCAAAAGGTTATTATTTATATTAATTAGGTAGGTAATTTTCTAAAATGAAAGCCCAATGACATTAAAACATTTTTTATTAAATCCACAATATATTTCAAAGAATAATATAAATATAATAAATTTTGCTAACCACTAATATACTGACAATGCTGAATATAATGATAGTCTTACAGTATAGTTATAGAACATATTTTTGTGATTTTTAAATAGAAAGTCACAGTTCTAAACTAAGTATACATACATTTACTCATTTACTTATACATTAGTAGATTTGGTATGTAGCTGAAAGTTGAAAGATTTGCAATGTGCAATATTGTGTTATACCTCTATAAATCTATTTACAATATACCTACAGCATATATGGCAAGTTTGGGAGCCAACTAGACTTGTAACCTTTTCCAGCCACGCATGCTGATCGCTTTACATACCTTCTTACAAGTCTTTGCAGCTGCTCAAGTGCTCATAGCACCTATTAATGTTTTCTCTAACTATTTTCCATTCTCTTGATTGGACATTTTTTTTATTCACAAAATTGATGTAAGTAATATCTGAAACCCGTTATTCTGTGGGTAAGTATTTTCAGATTTTTCAGTACTAGGTTGATTACTGTCTTATCGATCAGATTCAACGATAAGCTATTGGGAATACTGTATTGGTATCCCGTAGCGTCTATAAATAATGTAATATTTTTGTTTCAGTATAGTATTTTGTCTAAAGTAGCGTTCTAATGATTGATTTCAAGATATGTTTCTTAATATTGATATGCGTTTTCTGTGGATCTTTGTAAGCTCAATTTTCTCTATGTGGAAACACAACATTGCACATTGTAGTAACACCTTTTCTCCACCACGAAACTGCATCAACTTCGACATTAAAATTTAAATTGACTGCAACGAAACGGTTTGGCGCACAGGACTGTTATTGAATTGTTCATATGTACGTATAATTTTCAGAGTTTTGTTGAGAACAAAATAATATAATTGTTATCGCTCTGGGATCAGAATTCAGCTGTAGAGTAACCATTTGTGCAAAATGTGGTGACGAGAAGGTTCAGAATAGTTTGTAGAAAAATATGAAGAAATATTAGTCTACTATTAAATATATTTCAATATTATCTTACATTTAGCACTTATATTCATCTACATAAATCAAGCTAAACGAGAAGGTCTTACATGCAAAGCTAACAAATATTTTTGCCTTTATAATGTAGGTACTTAGATTTTATAATATAATTGATGTAATATATTTATGATACTGTAATAAGTCTCTTGGGATATACGATAAAGGATTTTAGACTCGACTCAAACTCAAATAGTCTTTTAGACTTTGACATTAAAGGGAAAATTAGAGATCATCATCGGTTAGTTGGATCCACTGCCGATCATAGGCCTCTCTCTCCTAACATTATTTTGACATTAAATGGTCTATATCTTACCTAATAATTTCTGGTCAACTTTTAGTCAACCTAAAATAGAGATTTTTCAAGGTTGGGATTGAAACTTCATAAAATATATCTCACATTGCTTACCTACCCTAACAAGTTATATATGTTTTAATACTAAGTTAAAACAATGTTGGCTCCTTTAAAAGTACAAGAGATCAATAGTTTAGTGATTCTTTTCATTTACTTTTTATACATTTCAAATGTACCTAAAAAAAGTAATTTTCCTTTTTAATATGTAAAATGTTATTCTCTTTATACATTTCAATTGATCATGACTACACAAGGAAATTGAATAGATTATGGGACAATAAATTGCAAAAAATATCTAAGACACCTATTGGTAAATGGAATAATAAAAAGGTGCAGTTGGATTCAAAATAATTACGAAGATACGGCACCGAGTACAAAATCTTTGAGTAGGTACAATTAATGTGTTTGGACTTTGTGGTTCTCGATAACCTGTGTAATTAATGGACGCCATCTAGTGGACAAGTTACTACACACTAGATGGTTTAGGTACTTTTCGCTTTACAAATAAGCCTATCTACAAAAAACTCACAGAAAAAAAACTGATTTTCCTTTTCCTACTTCCTTAAATTTTAGCACATGGAACGAAGAAGCTTGTTCTTGAAAATAAGTAATAAGTTTATAAGACGCTAAATTAAAATAAGTAGATAGGTATACCTATATCCGTTTGCTACGATTAAAGGCAATTTAATTTTCTAAGCTTTTCTTAATTAAATAAGTGCCTTAACTTCGTAGTTATTTAAAGTTATGCAGGTATAATAGTTTAGTTCATCTCTGGGAAACCAAACGTGCGCATCGGTTGTCGTTTTAGAAGCTCGTTCTTGTACGCTGAAAGAATTTCTCGAGACAGATTTGGTTTGGATGGTCTGGCATCGAAGAAGTGTCCCAATTGGCTGTGGAAATAAATTAAAATATTACTAATCAAATTCTTGTCTATCTACATTTTGTATGGATACCTACATAATAGTTTGAAAAAGTAAACTAAAATCCATGAAACTAAATGTACCTAAGTGAAAATGAATTAGAATAAAAGCAATTCCAAGTAGCTTACGCACCTTTTGAACGCTAGAGCATAAACGCACGCGCGTGCCATACCAAGACACAATTTCACCTACAATTTTGCCACATATTTGTGTCGTTTGGCGAACAGGGCACGCGCGTGCTTGTCACGTATTTGTGACAATGGCGTTCAAAAGTTTAAATTGGTAATTATTATAAGGACCAAATCAAATCTGTATTTTTATCAAATCTTGCCAGAAAGGATTTTCACATGAGTTGAGTAGTTACCTACCTAAATAATTTTTTATTTTATCCCTATTTCTCTTAATACAGCTAAACCGATTAAAATACGGATACAGCTGCAATTTACATTAATTTTAGTACTAGACTTACTTCGTCGTGGATGTTTGCTTTTTTTCTTGTGTGTGCTAATGTGTTTCCACTACTGCTTTATTCTAAAGTAAATGGATAAAATGTTTGCCTATTAGCTGGGTTGGCGGCCATTGCTTCGCGTGGTGACAGCAGCTCCGGGTGATCGCTTATTGTGTCGGTCAGAGCAGCAATCATCAAGTCTGAAAAAAAGTGAACAAATGATGCTTTGGTCTAGAATGATTATCTTACGCCTTGTCAGGAAAGTTAGATAACCCCTGTTATAGGCCCAAGGAAAAGGAAAAAGTGTGATCTTAAGCTTAACAGTTCAGTCATTAAATCTAAATAAGGTTGGAACTAGGTGGAGAGGGGCCCGCAAGGGGAGAGGGGCCCGCAAGGGCCGAAACCTGCCGGGGTTGTGGGCCTGTTCGAAAGAGATACCGCGGCCCCGGAACGTAAAAGGCGAGGAAGGAACATGGATGGTTTTTAGTCAGTAAGAGTCTGACACTCCCTCCCGCTCCGCCCAGAGTGGGGGGGGTCATTTGATGATTTCCCATCATTAAAAAAAAAAAAAAAGGTTGGAACTAGGTGAGGTATTCGAATGTTTCTGTTGATCATCACCAAATTTCGACTTATCAGTCTTATCACTTCATAGTATTCTCTTTTGAGAAGGCTAAGAAGTCACGTTACAAAAACGCCATGCTTGGAGATCGAAATAATCCCATACCTAACCAAACGACAAAGATGACTGTTATTATGTTGTAGTTATGTTATTATTCACACGTACCTAGCACTTTCTTCTCAATGGTGCGGGATAGCTGTCCCCTTTCTGCTTGGAGTTCCAAGAAAGCCATGAATCGTCGCGTGGCTGACCGTGCCGATGCAGGGTCTCGTGACAAAGACTGCGAGAACATCATCTGGAAAAACAACGATTTAAACTGTTAGGATTTTGAGCACGACTGTGGTATCTCATCTGATAAGAGGAAAATAGAAAATATAATTGTTTTAGGCACTTGGGAACTGAATCCAGATAACACATTTCACTGACTGTTCGGCAGATGACACATTTTTGTAAATTATAATGAGTAACTAGTGGGTGGACTCCACCAAAACGAAAACGATGTGCGGGAGTCACCCAATCACCTTCGTTGAAATCCACATTGCATCTTTCGTGTCTAGTGATTGATCGAATTTCAAACTTGAACGTATTCGCACCGCTCCGCTTGTCTCCATTTTGGTGGAGACCGGGCCTAAGTGTGGGTTTACCGAAACATTGCAACAGATTGTTAGCCAGTTAGTGGCTTATGCGTAGTCCATTGCTCGTATAATATCGTGATATCTACCTTAGCCAGCTGGTAGATAATCTCCTCAAGCGTGTATTCATTGTAGGGAATGCTGGTCGGCTTCTGCAATTTCTCCATTATCTCTTCATATTCTTCGTCAGGGAAGGACTGCGCCTCGCGTTCGTACTCTTGTGCCCCTGAAATGAATATCGGTAAATACAATGTTTATTTATTAGTTGTTGCATTGCATTTTAAACCTTATGGTAATGGTTATAAAAGTGTAGACGCGGTCATAATTTGCATGATTGCAGCGGTAGTTAAAAATAAATAATGTTAAGGTGTATAAAATTGAATACCAATCGAATCAATGTTTAAATTAATGAATAATTACTGAGCTATCTTGTCAGAATATGTCTGCACATGAATGTATATTTAAGACCGTAATTAGTGTACTTGAATTAAAATCTAACTAAAGCCTCAACGCTTAAAACTTGGTAATAATGTAAACTTGTCTGGAGTTCCTAATAAGCTTTCCAATTTCACGTTGAGTTTACTTAGTTTTGGGTTGATCAGTCTACCAGTAACCTACAGTTTCAGTACAGTTTCACTGAAAATTCAACACCCCAATTCACCCTCTTGGGGGTGTAATTTCGAACAACCCTTTCTTAGTGTATACTTGACGTAGATTATATCTATGGTAACGTCATACTACGTCAATCCCTACTAATATTATAAATATGAATGTAAGTTTGTTTGTTACGCTTTCACGCAAAAACTAATGAACGGATTTGGATGAAATTTTGCATACAGATAGTTTATAACCTGGATCAAAACATGGGATACTTTTTATCCCGGTAGTAAGATCCCATGGGCCAATAATCAAACTTCACGCGGGCGAAGCCGCTAGCAGAAGCTAGTATGTCATAATCTAAGCTCTATTTAAGCTAATTTCTTAAAGTAGAATTAAGCCTTAATTTCCAAAAGGCTTTGCGTTTTCTTTACATCTTAAAAATAATGTAATGTAAACGCTATTGAAATCAATTCAGTAACAGTTATTTTCGCTGATGTCAGAGAAGAAAAAAACATCTGACATACTAAAAAGGATCCAATAAATACTGAAAACTCACGCATAGACTGCTGCAACATAGGGTCGAAAGTCCTCTTGATGGCCTCAGGTCTTAGTTCGCTGCTGACTGGCAGCGCAGGGACCGGTGACAGGTTGTTGCTGAGTTCCCAATTCTTGTTCGCAATCGTTCGGATGATGTCGGGACTGTTCCCGAAAGGGAACGACTGGAGGGCCGGGCTGCGGTACTGGTACTCCTGAAGAAGGTAAGGTGGCTTATGAGACAGGGTAAGTAAATTAACATTGGGTAAACATAAGAGCCTTTGTGCGTGTAGTCGATGAAAACACAACTAGTGCAGCTTTTTCAAGCTTAGAAAGCCAGAAAATCATCCCGATTTAACCTTCGCCGAATCGACGATTAAGCGATTTCGCGAAAGTCATTGTCTCTTTATAACGCATGTGCCAAAAAACGTGTTGTCGCTAGTCAACTCTGTGATTGCTACGCTCTCTGGGGAGGCAGTCGTGTTCGGCGGGTATGTGTAAAGTTATCATCAAAGTGTTCGGCGTTTCGACGAATGGTTAGGTATAAGGCGCACGTAAGGCGTCTAGGGTTAAGTTACTACAAAGATAAGTACTACTGATCCTCCCTAAGTACGAAGATAATGAGTCGAATGAGTAATGAATCGTCATAATACTAAGTAAATAATCCAGCAAAAAGAGGATCCAACATTTTAAAATCATTGTTATTTGCATTACATTTACTAAATTGACTGCAACATTGAATTCGAGTGCAAAGACTCCCCTAACATTTTCCGTTGCACTTATGTAAGAAAACTAGAAACGTCTAGCTTCTATTTATCTCGAAGAGCTCTGACATCACCGTAATAAAATGTTAATAAGTAATAATACATGAAAACAAGTAAACAATCTGAATCTATTTATATTTTACGACATAATAACTAACACTTTTATGAACACTAAAGATTCATTAACACTCAAGCGAGTGTACCAAATGTGACACATGGGTCTAATAGACACATAAAACCGGGTATTTATGTCGAATCGTGAAAACTAAATTAACTTCTTTAATAGATACTAGTTTATTTTCTAAGACTACTAGCTGCTGCCCGTGACTTTAGTTGGCGTAAAATTATTACAAAAGCAAAATTTTCCTCGTTTTTGCAACATTTCTCAATAATGCTCCGCTCCTTTAGCTCGTAGCGTGATGTTATATAGCCTAGCTATAGCCTTCTTCTATATAAACACATAAATGAGTACTAATTCAATTTGAACCATTCGTTCCTGAGTTCGAACCGGAGTTGAAGAAGATCGTTGATATCTCGTAGCCGTATGCTACGCTTCGTAGACATCTCGTAGCACACGGCTACGATTGCTACGAAATACGTAGCACATTTTAAATTCGGTATAGCAAGTATTATTGTTTTTACATAAATGATGCACCTTGTATGAAGATGCCTTTATTACGATTACGATAAAATCCCAGTAAAACCGTTTGTTTTGGAACACCTTCTCGAAACCGGTTATTCTTAGATTTCTAAAAAATAACATAAAAGCAATCACCGCAGCGTTGTATAATATTCAACAATTTAAGTATCATGAAACAATTCACTTTGTAAGTATTTACGTGGGCGTCTCACCACACCGCCTACACAGATTCTAACATGGCTGCGGATTATTTCACTTTTTCTCTCGTAGTTCTTTGTTTCTGTTACCACGAACAGTTGAGTGACATTTAATTACACTTTTTCAGCTTACTTGACTATAAATAAACATGGCTCGTGTCACCACAGCTATGTACGCTGAGTTTTAATAAAACGCACTGTTAAAGCCGTTAATTTTAATCAGAGAGCAACAAAAACTAGGTTCAATGTTTACGAATGTAATTCTTTTATTGTAGATACAGTCACGAGAACCAATGTAGCAACTTTTAAAAGTGGGTTTTATTATTGTATTGATTGTGATTGTATGTCGATACGGACATAGTACCTAGGTATTATGAAATAGGTCTGATCTTATTGCAGCAATCGATTTTCCATGAGAATAAAAAAGTTGCAGAATTTTGCGTCAATACATAAATAATGCTCGCGCCTGCACGCAATATTGTTGTAATTTGTTTTAAAGCTCGACGTTACATACATTATGTATACAAAAGGTCAAAGGTGCAAAATTCTCGCAGTTAGCCAATGAACATCCAGTTAGCGGTTTCATTATCGCTATCCCACGCTTCATCTGAGTACAGTTCTGCCTTGATTTTGTGAATGTTTTGTTCTAAATGTTGCAGTCAGAACTGTAAACTAGTTAAAACTACAATTGACTGAAAAAAAAAGAGTTTAAACTACATATTTACCCTTGACTGCAAAATTCAGTCACACTTAATTAATTTTGACGATTTCAACTATGTATTAGTATTAGAATTTAAACTACTACTTTTAGAAACTTATTAGGCTAGTAAGTTTCCTTTGACTCTTAAACAATTTTAATCGTGTTTTAAGATAATTAGGTACCTAACGTATTCTGTAAATACAAGTTAGAGAATGTATAGAGAAAACGTATTGTTACGAGCTGGGTATGAGATAAATTAATTACTACCGATTAAACAACACAATAACTTTATTAATCACAAAACACTTTAACTTAATCACAAATACACTACTGATCACTATTCGCTTAGATATCGCACTTCAAGTTCACGTCGATTCGCTTCGCTGTGTAGCTAAAACAAGACTGCCGGTCGTGGCCCTGAGCGCTCTATTTATACTCGCCAACAGACACACCAGAATAACCACGAACATTCGAGAGGGTCATAAAAAACACTAAAAAAGATTCGTAGGTACCTACCTACCAGGTAGGTATTACCTATAAAAGTAGTAGGTATAAGCTACTTGTACAAACAAATATGAACCGTATGCCCTAGGCGTACGGTCGAAATTCTAATGTCTTTGTATAAATAGGTCGCGAGTTTGTACCTACCTAACTTTAAAACTAATAATAATAGAATGCTCTCGAACTTCTAACGTACACACACTGTAATCACTGGCTTTCTCGAATGTTCTAGTAGGTCCGATGTAACACTGCCCCCTCCTTAGACATGCTCGTCCCGAGCATCATTAGCCCCGTAGTATCGCGCCAACCGGTCTACATGCACAATCTTGGGCGCACCTCGTGGACCCTTCCGTATTCGGTAGGTGACATCGTTGATCCTAGTCACGACTCGGTATGGCCCATCCCATTTTGCTTGTAACTTCGGAGACTTCCCCTTGCTCCGCACTGGGTTATGCAACCACACCAGTGAACCCTCGTCAAAACCCCTACCGTTTGCCTTCCGATCATAACGGGTCTTAATCTTCTCAGACATCTGTTGGCTGGATTGTCGGATATGCTCATAAACATCGTTCAACTTATTACGCAAGTCATTCGCGTAATCTGTTACACTACATGGAGCATCAGGGGGAGTTCCAGTGATTAAATCAGCAGGTAACCGTAATTCCCTTCCAAAGTTCGCGAAGGCTGGTGTCACAGTAGTACTTTCGTGGACTGCACTTCGGTAAGACAGAAGAAACGGCTGTATGTGCTTGTCCCAATCCCTTTGCCGGCTTTCCACAACTTTCGCCAGATATCTCTCCAACGTTTGGTTGAATCGTTCTACCATTCCATCGGATTGTGGGTGGTAAGAGGTGGTTCTTGTTTTATGGGTATCAATCGACAAGTCTCTTGAAATAATTGCGATTCAAAATTTCTTCCTTGATGGCTGTGTATTTCTAAGGGTACTCCAAAACGACAGAAGACTTCTTGAACTAATTTATCTGCGACAGTTGTTGCTTCTTGGTTAGGAATGGCGAAGACTTCCGGCCACTTTGTGAAGTAATCCATGACCACCAGGAAGTACCTGTTTCCACTCTCACTTACTGGAAATGGTCCCGCAACGTCTAGTGCTATCCGTTCCCAAGGGGCTCCAACGTTATACACTTTTAATGCACCTCTGCTGCGTGTCTGGGGTCCTTTCACGGCCGCACAACTGGTACATTTGCGGCACCAGTCCTCCACATCATCTCGACAGTGGATCCAGTAGAAGCGTTCTCGAATTTTTAGGAGAGTCCTTTTAACCCCCATATGTCCTCCAGAACATCCATCGTGGTAGAGCCGTAGAACATCCGGTACCTTAGCTTTAGGGACAACCATTTGTAGATGACAACTGTCCCCTTTAGCGTTTTCCCATTTACGGCACAAGACTCCATCCTGGATCACCAAGCTGTTCCATTGCGCCCAATAACTCTTCGTGATGGAACTCATCGCAGCCACATCACTCCACTTGGGTTTAGGAACACCAGCTTTGATCCACTCGAAGATCGGTTTGATATCCGAGTCATTGTGCTGAGCCTGCTGTAGGGTCTCCTTCCATTCATCGCTGAGATCCGTTCTAAGCATCCTCACGGGCACTACTTCCTTAATAATAATAATAATATATCATTTAATTCAGGTAACAAAAGACCCATATCACATATACCTTACAGACTAACATACATATTAATAAAAACCACTAAACATAAATAAACTATTGCACACGAAGAGACGGCGTCATGCTGCGCTGCGTGGTGTCGCGTAGCCTTCCGCGGAATCGCCGATATATGACACCCTTCGGCCAAAACTCTTCCTTGAGGAAGGTCTCAATATGATGAGTCGGAACTCGCACCACGAACGACTTAAAATTCGTGTTGTGGCGCGACTCCAATTTCTCAACCCTCAAGGTCCAGCTGGTCTTCACTCGGACATACTCCACGATCTCCTCAACCATCGTGGTGTGATGTAGCCGGGACACATAGAGCTGCGTCGTCGGTATCGCCGGACGCAGCAGCATATTGGGTCCTGCCAGCGCGGTCCCGCACTGGTTCCGACTAGGTGGCTTCTTCCTCTTCTTTTTCTCCACCATCACAAAGCCATCCTTGTCACACGAGGCCGTTGCTGGGCCTTGCTGTTTCGAACCCTTGTTGGAAGTTTCACAGCCGCTCTTATTTTTCTTCCCCTTCTTCACCTGCGATACAGGCGTGGCGACAATCGCAGCGTAGGCACGTTTAGGGGTCGACGTACCTACACAAGTCACGGCCTCGACCGGCACCGAGTCAGCAACTACGGCGCATGTAGCAACGCGTGCGATAGCAGCCGGTGACGCAGCGGAGCTCGCTGACTCAAAACTGCCGACGCTAGCGTTTCTCGCTCCGCAACGTGTGCTCACGTTGGAGGCATCAGGCGACCTATTTACCTTTATAGCGTTGCGCAACAACTCCACTTCGGCACGTAGATCACCAATGACGTTATCCGACGCCTCCAACTTGGAATGTACCTCGACCAGGCTTGCCTTGAGAGTCGTGATGTCCTTCAGCAACCTGGTGACGTCGACGTGGTCAAACGTGACTGGGGGCAGCTTATGAAGCTCCTTCGCCACAAAAGCGGGCACGTCGTCCGGGTCGGTGCTCTTCATCAACGTGATGATGTCCTGCAAACACTTCTGGCCACCATCCCTCCGGCGGGACTGCATCTGCTCGACTTTGCCGAGCGACTGGAACAGAAGCAACTTGGCACCGCTGATCTCCTCCTCCTTGAAGCTGGACTTGCAGATCTGCAAGATGCTGACTTCGTCCATGTAGTCGATGGCATGTTTGATAAATGCCAAGACCTCGTTGGCTATGAGCGGTTGAGAACTCATAGCGACGCAAACTGGGCAACGGCTAAAGCCGTGCGACTCGTGAATATATTATTCGTATCGAGCTGCGCTAACACGTCCTTAGTCTCTTGCCTGGCACAGTGCTTACAGTTTTCAGGACAAGGTCTTCTTGACAGTTCATCTGTGTTGTTGTGGTTTCTCCACTGTTGCTGACCAGTCTTCTTAGCCGCTTTTCCCTGCTGAGATTGATCTTCTCTAGGTGCGCTTCGCTTTTTACAGTTCGATCTAAGGTGACCCCTTTCTCCACAAGTGTAACACCTAGGGCTGTATCGTCGCGGACGCAGGCGTTCAGGTGATGTCACAACTTGCTTTGGACAACTTGGCCGAAGATGATCCCTTTCTCTAGCTGTGTAGCAGCTAGGGCTGTAACCTTGCGCACGGTCGTGTACAGGTGATGCCACTACCTTCCTGACGCGGTGCGATCGGTGGTCTTGCCTCACTGCCTCTACTTCTAAGGCATGGGCCAAGGCGTCCTTCAAGGTCTCATGATGCCCAAGTCTCACGGCAGCTCTAACTTCTAAGTCACGTATTCCATCAACGAACGCCTGTACCAGATTTCCATCAATCAGTGCAGGGGCAGACTGGTAGGCTTTCCGAACGAGTTTTTCAACTTCCAGAGCCCACTGCTGTAGGTTCTCGGCACTTCGTTGAAAACGGTCCTTCAACTTGGCACGGAATACGTACTCCAGGTGCGCGTCGCCGTATCTGGACTCCAACGCCTCCAGTAGCTGCTCGTAGGTAACGTCCTTGCCGAGCGCCTCCAGAATAGTTAGGGCCTGGTCTCGGAGGCCCAAGGTGAGCGCGGTCATGGCTTGTGGTTTTGTCCATCCATTCGCCTTCATGACGGCCTCAAACTGTATTTTGTAAGCCGACCACGAAGATGTGCCGTCGAACGGAGGCACTTTAAAACCACGCGAAGAAGGTGCAGCAACCACCGAAGCTACAGTTCCACCTTCAGTCTTCAGTTCGCTCAAAGCCTTCTGCACCCCAGCAATCTTAACTTCGGCCTCTGAGATGCGATTCTCGTGCTGGTGGACCTGATCTTTCATCACTTTCAGGTCCTTGCCGAAAGTTGCATGAAGATCCTTTATGAGGATCATCTGCTCGTCTTGGCGGCGGACCTGCTCCTCCTGGCGGCGGGCTTGCTCCTCTTTGTCTTGCTTCAACTGCTCTTCCAACCGGCGAGCCTGCTCCTCTTGGCGGCGAGCCTGCTCCTCTTGACGGCGAGCCTGCTCCTCTTTGTCTCGTTGCAATTGCTCCCGTAACTGGCGAGCCTGCTCCTCGTGACAGCGTGCCTGCTCCTCTTGACGGCGAGCTTGATCCTGCAGCAACGTCATTAAAGCTGACAAGTCTGGCGCCACTGATGCTGGAGAAACTCCGGATGGTCCAGCGACTGGCTGCGACGTAGGCTGGACAGCACCCGTTGTCTGTGTCGGAGAATCTCCAAACCGCCTTTGGTCCATGTCCTGCTGTCGCTGACTTCTGGTACGGATACCCTCCGTGTCGTCCTTTGGTAGAATTGGCATTATTTATCTCTCACTTCTGACACCAATTTGTTACGAGCTGGGTATGAGATAAATTAATTACTACCGATTAAACAACACAATAACTTTATTAATCACAAAACACTTTAACTTAATCACAAATACACTACTGATCACTATTCGCTTAGATATCGCACTTCAAGTTCACGTCGATTCGCTTCGCTGTGTAGGTAAAACAAGACTGCCGGTCGTGGCCCTGAGCGCTCTATTTATACTCGCCAACAGACACACCAGAATAACCACGAACATTCGAGAGGGTCATAAAAAACACTAAAAAAGATTCGTAGGTACCTACCTACCAGGTAGGTATTACCTATAAAAGTAGTAGGTATAAGCTACTTGTACAAACAAATATGAACCGTATGCCCTAGGCGTACGGTCGAAATTCTAATGTCTTTGTATAAATAGGTCGCGAGTTTGTACCTACTTAACTTTAAAACTAATAATAATAGAATGCTCTCGAACTTCTAACGTACACACACTGTAATCACTGGCTTTCTCGAATGTTCTAGTAGGTCCGATGTAACAGTATTTTATTTTATAAAAGTTTTGACTACCTAACAAATACATAGTCATGCTCTGAATATTTCTTCATTTCCTTCGACGAATATTCCCCTTGCCGCAAAGACACGAATATTTAACAAACGAAGCCCAATAACTGCGTTCACGAATTTTAAATCTACGCAGTCGACACGTGACGACAGAAATGTGACCCAAAGCCAGTCAAATCGAATCAACCCGGTTTCATTAACAGATTGGCACGTGCGTATCATTCGTCGTACTGAGTCGTTCAATTAACTTCGGATTAACATCGGATCCTGAGACTGAAGAGCACGAAGTCTTTGACTACCTACACAGACACTGGCTTCGCAAGCAAGATGTGGTATTCCATCAGTAGTTTTTCTCAAACTAACCTATCTACTAAACCATTTTTTAAACCAGCAAGCAGCTATCTCATTTTTTACCCAGATTGTGAGATACTTTGGCATAGAGGCAAGAAAAAGGTGATGATTTTAACAAAATAAAGTATAGATAAACAATAGCTACAAGTTTCGCGCTTTGGCTTTCGGGGACAGAAAAGGATACACTCAAATAACCTACACTACAATACAATCTAAAAGGAATTTGTGGGAAGCCGCCATTAATTACCGATTGCAAAACTTTCTTCTTAAGGCACCAGGGGAATGTAAATTGGTATACAAACTTTTTCTTCTATAAAGGGAATAGGGCAGAATAATAAATAGCTAGAATACTTCCAGCGTCCGCTTGATCTTACAGATTATATCTTTTATTTTGTTGCGGTATCTTTTTAATTACTTGCAGAGTTAATTTTGCTTAAAGACAAAGATCTTTAAGTTAATTCAAGTCGATTAGTAGGATCCCCTAATCTGCTGGTGCTATATTTTGGTTCGATTTGTGTCACTTTGTACGCAGCATGCATAGGCGAATGAAGTCCGAGCAAATACATTCAAATCTATACTAATATTATAAAGCAGAAGATTTTGTTTGTTTGTTTGGTTGAACGCGCTAATCTCAGGATCTACTGGTTCGAATTGAAAAATTCTTTTGCGTTTGATAGTCCATTTATCGAGGAAGGCTATAGACTAATAATATAACATCACGCTATGACCAATAGGAGCGGAGCAGCAATGAAAAATGTTGCAAAAACGGGGATTTCATTCCTTTCGTTTTTCTCTCTTATGTGACGCAGACGAAGTTGCGTGGGCCAGCTAGTATACGATAAAGGCTTGGCTCCTACATCATACTTTATTCCATCAATATTCAAACGATACCGTGTTACTGTAATATTAAGTAGGTTACACGTGTTAAATTGAAAGTCTCATCGTTGGATTATGTTTATCAAACTATGTAAAATGTCAAAGTACCTCTACTTACTTAGTGTAAATAATATACCTACGGTGTGTAAAATCCTCACCAAAATATTATGCCTCGATGCCACAACAAAATATATGAATTGTTTTTGACCTATCCATTCAAAAACATCGGTAAGGAATCTAATAGTAAATACTTTTTATAACAGTAGGTAATTCACTTTACCTGAGCCTGTACAAAATTTTAAGTGGTTTTTTGTTGAGTTCGTAACAACAAAAATATTCTCTTTTGTAACCTTAGGTACCAAGTAGGTACTCTAAATTAACATTTGGAGTAAGTTTAATTTAGTAAATCTTCACGTCTTCCAGCTTAATTAACAATGAGCAAGCATTATTCAGTAACGGGCACACTAAGCTAATGTACTGTAAGCCGACGAACGCTACGATTGTTTCGAACGACTAATCGGGGATTCGGTTCATCCAATTATCTCAAATTCTGATAGCTATTTATTCGAGTAAAGTAAACTCACCAAAAACTTGAATTTCCACATTCATGTTTTTGGTAAGTACTTAATCCAAATTCAAAACAAAAAAACTTACGAGAACTAGAATAGTACTCGTTTAACAGCTTTGCTAATAAAAGAAGAGAGATCTCTATTATTTTATTATCTAGATACCAAGTTCTTCCGAAGTATAAGGTAAAAAAATAAACAATAAAAAAAAAAGTATAACAGTTTTTTTATTGTATTATTTGGCTTGCATTTGGCTGCAACTCGCCTGATGTGAGGCGATCATGTGGCCTATAGGGTGGAGAACGTTTGCAATGAGATAATAAGTTATGATATCATAATATAAGTAAAACATAATATAGAAAACGAAAACTTTAGGTAACAATTAGTTTAAAATGACTTATAATATCATTGGTTTACTCGAAGTTTGAATAGATCTAGCTTCATTCGTTCCTTACCTTAGCCTCAGCTTGCTCCATCAGCATGTTCCTCAACTTCTCCTGCTGCGCACTTTCCTCGGCAGCTTTCAAGTTCTGAGAATAATGTGCTCGCAGGTAGTCGATGTTGAATTTGATCTCTTGTAGGAAAGCAATGGCTTCTTCCTTTGTCATCTGGAAATTTACAGTATTAGTATATAAAAATAATAGTTGAACGTGAACTAAACAAAAGATAGTGTAAGGAGTGACTGGAACTTCAGAAGATCAAATGAATGTGCATTCATGTCTACTCTTATGGGAAAAAATAATAAATTTATGACCTATTTATTTTTGACAAAACTGCCACAATATTCCCTAACTACTGCAACTCCTAAAAGCCAGAATCAACAGTGATGACCAACAAAAAAACGCCGAGACAATGAAGCTCGACGAAGTTTCGGCGAATGAATTTAACCGTCTTGGATCCCGCAACGAAATTAATCGGAAAAGTATAGCGGAGAAGTAGGTAAAACACCGTAATTTCCACTTCATGATGTATGTAGGATGTAAAAATGTTACTGAAAATGTTTTATAGAAGTTGAAACGATTGTTGTTTACATATTTTTGTTGTTGATAAACAGATAACGACCTACTAAAACTATTTTATTCAAAAACAAATACAAAAACATGAATAATAACGAAGTTTTAGCATTCGTAGAATCGTATGATATTTTACGACTGACCAGTTATTCTTGTTTTATCAATAAAAGGTTCCGTATAGTACGTGCATGCAATATGGACGATTGGATTTAAAGTCCGATTCAAATATCCATCTGAACTAAAGCTTTATTGGTTGTTTTATGCCAAGCAGAATTTTACAATAAAATAATCTTGATAAGGACTATAATTGGATCATGCAAATACCATTCCCTCCTGAAGGAAGGCTTCAATAGCAGTGGTCACTCCTCGCTCGTCGCCAGTCCAGAATACGTACTCGGCCATATCCAGGGGCGAGTACTGGACGCCAGAGTATGCAGAGTAATGATCCATCTGTAGGAATTAATAACATTTTCACTTATCGTAAGAGCATTCAGTACATATTTTTGAAATGGAATGAGTTGCTGTATCGTTCTTTGTTGAAATAATTAGGTATCCTGGCTATACTAACTCAAGTTGCCTATTTATCAAGCATGGTTTTCGTTAAAGCGATTCTTAGAAGGCTTTGCTTCGGGCAACATATAAGGGATCCGCTATATTATGTTTATTTGTTAACAATGAATAAAGGTCAAGTTAACATCTAAGAAAAGTACGTAGTTGGTCTTGTTTTGGAATATGACCTTCTTGAGGTAAACACAAAAAGAAATTCACAAAGCTTTTGTTACACCTACGCAGGTAGACGTATATAGTTAAATCCTTTATCGAATTCAAATGCCGTTACTTCTTTGATGTGGGCTAAATAAAAAATAAACAAAATAGGTTTCGCCACTTCGCCACAAATTGTTAAAGCAAGCTAAGGGAAATGAGAAGAAAATTAGGTGTAGGTAATAGAAAAATATGTCGTTTCAAAGATGCAGCGTCGCAAGAAACGTGCAATACACTCCTGATGTTTTTATTGATTCTAGTTATTTAAACAGAAACAAAGCATTTGCCTGTTCACAGCCACTTTCTTTTTTTTTTTAAAGTCTGTTAGCTAGCCGGAAAATTAAAGCTAGTATTGACTACGACGTGTGTATGTTCCAATTTCACCTAACAACTACAATACTACGGCCACTACTACTATAATAGGCATGTCCTTTATTAAATGGGATTTAAGGCAACTACAAGAGCTAAATTAGCTGTTATTTGTGGTAGTTCAAACTTCGTCTCAAATACTGTTAGAATAAAGTTCTAATCAGATTGTACTACAAAGTGAGAGTGCGAATTTAGTGGAATCGATCGATTTTCAAAATATCTTTTGATTGGACTTAAGAAATAAAACACTGTGATGCTAGTATGTTGCTTGTAGAATTATTTGCCAAAACATCAGAATGATCGCATGTATTTTAGTATGGTTTTTACTCGTTAGAAGAAATTTTTCGAGATAAGTGCCTACGTGACTTTTTTATCGAGTAAAATTAATTGTATTATGTTTTCAGAACACTATCATACCATCATATATCCTGAACAATAACATATATTTTTCTGGTTTCTTTATTGCGGTGAATCATATACTTTCAGGCATTATAAAACTCGCGTTTAGCTAATATAGTCGCCTTAAACATAACTGGCGAAATGTACTATTAGGTACACGTCTGCTTAACCCTTCGTGGATTACAAGCGTGATGTTATGTTATATAACTCCTGCCCTTGCGAGTAATACATGCATGTCAAACTACTATGTTTATGTGTCCAGATTTAAGAGTCTTGATCTTAAGTAATACTGTAACAATTGAAGTTCTTTTCGTCTCGTTTCGCTAGCTAATTTGATTTGACCCTGAATATTACAGGTCAAATTCGGTTGTTTTCATGTAAATTCGGCTAAGACAGAGTAGACTACAGTTAAGTCGGTAAGTCCTATCTTAGGTATCTCACGTTATTCTTGGTTTCCTTAGTGATGTCAGCGTTGAATGCTCTTCGAACAGCTGTGTGCTGCGGGCCGGTAGGGATGTTGGTGGCCTGGCCAGGCTGCACGAGTCGAGCAGCTCCGTGGAATACCTGGGGATGTCAATAAATAATTTAAGTGAAATTTTCTTTAGGCGCGTTGAGCCTTTTTGTGATCGTCACCTAACGGTTCGTAGCACTCGTAGCCGATCCGCTACAGCGTAGCACCACTTAGGCGTGCGCGGGGCACATCCCGTAGCTGTGCTACGTCCAATTCACAAGTTAGCGTCAGCTCAGACCGAAACGCGATGCGACGTTGCGTTGCGTACAGAGGCCCTACTCTCTAAAGCTTCGTCCAGACGTGCGCGATAGAGACAGATAGATCCGAATAAACGGACGAAGCGTTAGGGAGTCGGGCCTCTGAAATGTGCGGTACTGAAAGAGGCCAGTGCAGTGGCACTGCACCGCGCGATGCAGCGAGGCGTTGTGGTGCCAATGATTTTACAATGCGCCACTCGGCGCCTCACGCGCTTTCAGTGCCGTCGCGTCTTAGTGTGACCCTTACTTAGTTTTCACTTCTATGGGCAGACCCCGTGCTCCACCATTAAAGCATTTACATGAATTTCGGTATCATGTTCAAATAATTTCCGATTAATTTTAATTAAGTGGTTGTAATTAGTTTCGTGTCCTATAAATTAAATTGTAGCAGTTTTCCGCAGTTACAGTTTTAGTAGGTAATAGGAGACCAATTATTTTAGTTTAATTTGACTTTATCCTGCAGCCAGGGTCGCCTTCTTTCGAGAGAACTCCTCAATAGTTAAAAGCACGGACACGAAACTACGCGTTCAATGTTCATAGTCAAATCTAATTTTCTTCTTTTTTTTTTAACAAAATCTTTAAAAAAACTACAGTACAATTCAGGTTTGTAGTAAACAAGTTCGTTAACCTTTTGTTTTAGTAAATACCTTCGCTAGGCAATTTAGCCGAAGACGCTCGAAGAAACGATATTGCGAACAGAGTGTTAAATGGTAGGAAGTAAAAAACTTTTTTGCAAAAAATAAAACCGACTTCAAAAAAAAGTCTTCTGTCTTCTGAAGTCGGTGACCTTTGTTTGATTGCTTTAGTTATTTTGTCACCGACTTCAGAAGACAGAAGACTTTTTTTTGAAGTCGGTTTTATTTTTTGCAAAAAAGTTTTTATTTTTCACTTTTTAGTGGTTCACATGTGCTTGATACATGGGAAGTGCATACCGTTACAATTACAACAAGCCCAAACACGACTATGGTACATTGTCTCATTATGGAGTTCCGTGACTCTTGGCTTCATCATCAGATCTGATGGTAGAATGGTTCTTATCAAACGCAAATGCTTCACTTGTTGTAGAAAATACCAAAATCGCAACACGTTTTCAGATAAAATTTGAAGAGTTCCCTCGATTTCGCCAAGATTCCATCATCAGATCCCAACTTGGTGGCTATGGGACCATTTGGAAAGAATACCCTATCCAACAAAAAAATAATTTTCCAAATCGGTTGGCAAGCGACGGAGTTATGCCCGAACAAACATAAAAAAAAAAAAAAAAATAGAAACATCCGAATTGAGAACCTCCTCCTTTTTTAGAAGTCGGTTAAAAAGCAATATGTTCGACGCTGTACTGTGGGTGTTCGATTCTCTTTATTGAGATAGGAATTGTACTGAAACTAGTCTATCGAAAATCATTCTGAAGGGGATAGGTAGAGTCACGCGTTAATCTAGAACGGGACTGAAATATTGTTCAGAATTTCAGATTAGTATAAAATCTTACAGATCAGATTTTAATTAGGTAGGTATATCAGTGGATATAACGATATAAAAACTCAGTATCTCATCATTTTAGATTTTAGGAAATGACGCTATAATGATAATCTATGAAAAAAAGTTTCTAAGCTATAATTCATCATCATCTGCTTAGCCTTTTCCTAATTATGTTAGGGTCAGCTGGGAAGGGGATTTAGCTGAATACCAGTATGTCACATGGAGTCTCCTCCACAACGCAGTAAGTACTGCGTAGTACGATACTCCTTGGTGTAACTAAGGGCCATCGACAGCCTCTAACGACAGATCTACAAAAGACAGCCGGGATTAATTACTACGAATGTGCTTTCCGAGGCAAGGAGGGGACTTGGTACATACCAATGATGCATGGTCATACATTCAAGGAACGACTTTAGCAAACGCAGCTTAACCTGAAGATTAAACCGTGCGACAGTTTTAATTGGCCACGAGGTTCTCTGTTCAAAGCTATAATTATAAATTTAAATTATAAGCTATTTCTGTATGTGCGAAAATTTCGCCACCTACACAAATTCGTTACCCAAGTTCATTGCCCATTGCCGTAGTCATCAACCCACGTCCCGACAGCTATGAGTGTTTTTAATTTTCCAGCAATCTTACACCCATTAGAGGGTTCAACGACCGAAATTTCATCAAGATCGTTGCTGTTTTTTAAGCCGAAAATGGAGGCAAGTCTTCCTAGGTAACAGAGGCTCGTCTTTCTTGGTTAGGCCCTTAACCTGGATTTTTCTCGTCACCACGGAAGAACAGACCTAGAAACACTGATGGTTACTTGAAAGGTCGATGACAAACGTTCGGAAAGTCATAGTCCACTTAGATGGCCGGACCAAACTCGCTAGACTCAAAACTCCACGACGCGCTTGAAATACCAAGCCTATACTTGGTCACAGATGGCGAAACATGGTCAAACAGAGGACTTCTCGTGAGGCAATCACGACTATCAGTAAAAAAAACAAGCACAAAACAGCTATAAGTACATAAAATATGATCGACTTTGACGAATGAATAACCCTTCCTATTCCTGTATTATTTTTGCTTTACCAAGACAGAAAAGCGGGCTTCGATAAAAGGGAACGTAGATACATGATCCGATCAAACAATGGCCTGAGTGTAGTTTGATGTGTTCAGATGATATCAGTTTTCAATAGACTTTCATTTATAATAATAATAATAATAATAATAAAATTTATTTCAGACCATCGAGTCCATATTTAAAACATTTCAATTTTTATCATTCATACATAAAACACACAAAACACACATGAAAGAATACAAAAACATAGGTACATAAAATGAAAAGATACACATATACATAATAACGAGAATTTCATTTTAAATATCTAAATGACGCACGATGAGTGGTCATCCAGTGCCACATCATTGGACTGTCCATTCTGTCAGCCATGATAGCCACCAAGCTATTAGAACTACCGCGCACTCGCCGCATCAGTGAGGCTATTCGTGCTCGCATAAGAGCGTAAAAATCAGGCACGCCGTATTCCGCAAACATCCTTGATGCACTGCAGAAGCGCGGTAGTCCCAACAAAACTCTGAAGGCGTTATTATATTGGACTCGCAGAGCATTGTACGAGCTTTTTGTATAGCCGACCCATAGGGCGCAAGTGTACATAGTTTGGCAATACGCTCTAAAGAGTGTAATTTTTACCTCTTCTGTACAACGTGCAAACCTATGGGCCAGCATGTTACATCGAACTGCCAATGCTCTGCGCTCCCTCTCCAAGTCTTCATCATCAGACAGACTATCGGTGACCCAATGTCCCAGGTACTTGAACTTTGTCACCCTAGAGAGCTGAGCGCCCCCTAGTGTGACTGGTGGGACGGTGTCGTAACATTTGTTACCCGCTTTGAACACCAGAAGTTCGCTCTTTGTCGCGTTGTACCTGAGACCATGAGCCACCGCATAGTCCCCACAGATGCCGAGAAGCCTCCTAAGTGCACTGATCGATGGGCTCAGCAATACCATATCATCCGCGTAGCTGATATTATTTACACAGTGCCCGTCAATTGAGCACCCGATATTGGTATTGCTGAGCTCACAGATCAGCTCATTTACGTACAGATTGAAAAGCTTAGCTTAGCTTAGCTTAGCTTATTTACAGTCTGGTTTACAATAGATTCTCCGCTGCACGACGATCTATTGTAACGCTGAGAATTCTCATTTTCCTGCATGTTCAAGAGATGAATGAATGTGTATTATGGGTATACTTGTACAGCTATCTTTGTCTGTAATTGAAGACTTGAAGTTTGTGAAATGTTCTCAATAAATTGTAGATTAGATCTGATTTTTTCGGGCTAAAATAGCGGAATATGTTTGAGCATTCAAAGCTTTGTTATTAAGTAACAGTAAACACCCACTTCATTCTTTGTGAAAAAAATGGTATACGGATTGGTTCTTCATACTTCAAGCCTGCCCATAGTTGGAACAAAAGCACCAGCTTGTTTTGTCGAACACAATTTTACAAAATTTTACATATCAACACCGTCCTCCTGATAATATCATACAAGGGCCAAAAGAAAGAACCATGCTTTACTACTTACTCTTAGTAACCTGACGGTCTACCTTACCTTAGTGGTGACCTCTTCGCTAGGAGCAGTAGTGGTCGCGTCATGCACGCTCACATGCGCGCCATCTTGGACCAGCACGGTATGGACACCTTCCGAGGGTACGTCGAGCTGCGCCTGGGCATGCAAGTGGGGCTTCTCGTTGCCCACTGCGTCGGCTGAAGCGTGCTGTTCTAGTCTTGAGACAAGCTCACCGTTGGCTTGCACAGCATCTATTTAACAAAAGATCTACTGTATTGGACAAACTAGAAACTTATAAATAAATTGATGATTCTACGTTTACTGCAGCTATCGATCGTTAGCAGCCGAATGCTTCGAAACATTCTCGACGGCTGGTTTGACTTTGACATTTAATCTATAAATATTCGGTGACCTCAAGTAGCCTGAGACCAAGGCGGGATGATAATGATAGCAATCTATAAATGTTACTCCTCAAAATATGTTGATCTCATCACGTTATTTTGACCCCTCTTTGTGGTCTAAGTAATCAAAACCGAGTCCAACAAGCTTTGCACATGAACTTTATCGTCTGATTGATCAGGGGGTCTAAAAAGACCGCTTTAGCAGAATTGTAAATGAATCACGTTAAAAAAATTAAATTCTTAAAATGGTCTTTGCAACCATTTAAATAAAGTCCATTTAAAAAAAAAATTAAACCCCCAGGAACGACATCGAAGGTAAAATAGAAATTGAATAAACATCATAATATTCCCTCTAGCCTTGTCGCAACTAAGTAAGAAGCTATACTGGAAGCCACAGTATAACTGAAGTCAGTGGAATACCAATTCACTTTGTCTACTCGTATCGACTTAACCAAATCTCTTATGTTAGTTGTCCAAAGACAGAACCACTAAAGTATCAACATTTTTTAGGCCTAGACATTTAAAAGCTAGTCACTGATAAAGTACAACAGACTAACAGTTGTTTAGCGAATGTAGTAGATAAGGGCGTTTAGTAACTGAGCTGAGTTATCTAGTCCCCCGATAGTATCGCTTTTAGCTTTGTTCGCGCGATAATGAGCGTGACATTGGACTGGCACGCTGGGTGCGTCGCGTGAATACGTTTAATGTTCCAGTAGAAAGCTTTGGAAATTACCGTGTCATGTGGAAAGAAGAGTGCTTTAGAAAGAGAGAAAATTGTTTTCATTTGGTTGTTTTTATTGTATTGGTACACTTAAAAATTAAACAAAATAAATAAACAAAACTAGGCCGTAGCTCAGCTTATTGCCAGATGGCACACAAAAGATACTATCTGAGGCTGATTTTAAGCTGCAGCCCACGACTGTCATTAAGGTTAAAAACACATCTTTAGATATTTTTTTCTACATTTCAACTTGTTATCGTGTCGATATCAATATAATTGCCTGCTGTTCTACTGTATTTACCTATTGGTTGTATTGTTTTGGTAAATAAGGTAGGGTGTTGTAAATATTTTGTTTCAGAAGAGAGTTAATCCAATCAAGTTATTTTGCCATGACAGAAAACAAATTTTTGTTGTGATATATTCAGCCAATGGCAATAAGGTCCTAAATAACCCGCATAATTATATTGTTCCCGTCTTTTGGGACGGAAAGATTTTGTAAATTTTTGTAATTAAATGTTATCCTATCATTCATCTTCCATATCTCAGTACATACTATTGGATTGGCAATAGAACACCTATACGATTTAGCATGAACTGTTTACAAAGCTAGGAATCACTTACCGAGTCGGTGATATTCCACGTGTTCGCTGTTCACTTCTTCTTCCTTGCCGGTCTCCGCTGTAATACGATTGAGAATTAATGTCATTTTCTACAGATACATTGCAATGTTAGAAAACTTTAAATCGAATAAAGAGTGATCGAGTCGTTCTTTATTCGATTTGAAATTGAAAAATATGATTCCATTTTGAACGTATCTAGACTTGTTCGTTCTCTGTGTGCAGGGTTACCATGTCTACTGAAAAATCGTGGTAAAAATCTTAGCAAAAGAGAAATTTTACTTTTATTTTGGATTTTTAGATTTTAGGTTTATTTTTATAAAATAGAAAAATGCAAACCTTGTTAGGCTTTGTCCGACTTTTATTGAAAGTCGGACAAAGCCTAAATAAGGTTTGTTTTTGCAATGGGACAGAATTATTGTTCAGAATGGAAAGCTACGTCAATGGCATCTCAGGGACATTGTTTCAAAACAAATAAGGTGAAAACCCGACAGAATAATATACAGGGTTATTTTTTGTTTATACTAAACCCGAAAAGGGGTCATTTTACTCACGGACGAACCTTGAAATCGCGAAAAAAAATCAGCTGTTCCCTACATTTTGAAGAGTTGTGCGAACATAAATGTAGGGAACAGCTGATTTTTTTTTCGCGATTTCGAGGTTCTTCCCATAGAAAAAGTTGTTCAAAATGATGAGTACAATGACCCCTTTTCGGGTTTAGTATAAACAAAAAATAATGTTGTATTTTGCAAATTGGTAACCGTAGAGGAACCTACATGGATGTGTAAATAAAATATTTGCTCAACATATGTTTACATTCAATCATTAACCCAATTCGGGCTCGACAACATGGGTAATCGATCAAGTTAGAGAGGAATGACTGATTGGTTCTAAAATATATGGAAAACGATACATTGTTGTGTCTTTTATACATGTATGTAGATTGACGTGAAGGACCAAAAAAGTCGTACGAGGTAATCAAGTTAGAATCTAAAAGAGGAATAAGTAAAATAGATAATCCTTCACCTGTTTGAAAGGCATCAACAAAGTTATGGTTTCATATTGATTTAAAGTATTTCACAAAATTAATATCTAGATGAAACCATGATTATAATCGAAAGGTTGACTGGTAGAGAATGCCATTGGCATTAAGTCCGCCTCTGTACTTTGTGCTTGAAGTGTTAAATAAAAAAAATAAAAATAAAAAATAAAATCGTGCAATAAAAAAAACAAAGCGAAGGCGTTTCAAAGTTTCAAGCCCCTACTAACAATTTAATTATTGAACATCCTCACAAACACTTTACAAACATGCGCAAAAAAAGGTCCTCCACAAAGATAAAAGGTACTTAATTTCTGTGGTCCTTTCATATCCCTGAACCCAATTATGGCCCGACCTATTTTCCAAAACATAAATCATGGGTCAAATAAAATAAAAAATACGATGTAAGGCTAATCTTACAATTTATATGTGATAAAAAAATAATCTGCTGACCCGTTTAGGAACCTCATTGGCTGAAGGTGAAAACGGTTTGCTACCAACCTTCATAAATATTCAGAACAAGGTGGATTTATAGTCTAGTCTACAATATACGTACGTACTTGTTCTTTTCTCTACTATTCACGGTCAAGATAAAATCGTTTAGTTAAAAGCAAGCTTAAACGATGGGCACACCAATATTATAATTTGTTTTTATTATTCTCCTGCCATTACTACAATTCATTTGGGGTCGGCGCCGCATGTCTCCTTCTTTTATACATCTATATTACTCACCTTATCAGACACTTCCTTCTTGCCATATCATTATTCAAACAGTCCACCATATATCGTTTCTTTGGTCTTTCTCTACCTTTATACCTATTCACACTCAAAACTTTTCTCACGACATTTTCCACATCACAAGACCATACTGTAGCAAATGATTCCCACGCATCTCATCAGTCAGCGGAGCCACTTTCAGACTTCCTCTAATGTACTTATTTCTTATTTAGTCCATTCACGTAAGAATTAAACAGAAAAGTTTGAAGAAGACTACAAAGATACATTATTTAAAGATTAGATACAAAAGGATGCTTTCTAGTTACGCGATAGTCGCATTTTACGTCAGCCGAGGGTGGCGAAATGAGGTGGGGGAAGTTGCCAACGACCTAACCCCCATCTCATACATTATTTCACGCACACTAAGCTATTTTTAGCACACACGATACTTGACCGAAAGTTGCTTACGTATTATAAAACAAAGCGCACACTTGCGAGCTATTTTCGTCCAAGAACTCATTTCAGGTGAAATAAAGTGTGTTCTGGAGCTAAAGTTACGACGCTATAAATATCTCTTGGAGTTTTACCTGGTATAAAAGTGTAAATACAAGTTCAAAGAGAGTATATAAAGCAGGTTTCAATGAGTCGTGACGTGATTGATTTCTAGTTACACATCGCGTCGGTTTTGGTTGGCAGGAATCTTATTAGGTATCAGTCTTTTGAAGTTAGCTAGAAACTTGGTTAGATCAGGAAAAGGCAATCAGGTTAGAGGGTACACGCGTGTAATAAAACCTGTAGGTATATTTAAAGTGTACACTAGGCTACGAGACTGTTCGTAAGAGATACCGCGGCCCCGGAACACAAAGGGCGATCAAGGGACATGGATGGGTTTTAGTCAGTAAAAGTCTGACACTCCGCTCCACCCAAAGCGGGAGGAGTCATTTGATGATTTCCCGTCTGGAAAGGTCACAAATCCAGATTCCGTGGCAGCTACCGAGAAATTCTTGTGGTAAAACCTATAATAACGCTTTGCCCGACCCGGGAATCGAGGCCAGGACCTCATGCTCAGCAGTCCCACTAGCGACCCCTAGGGGTCGGTCGGGGGGGTTGCTCTAGACCAACGGGGCAGTCATTTACATACTTTTGGGTCGTGTAGGTATCAATATTTTGTGTAGGGCAGCTGATTATTTTTGCGCGATTACCATGTTTGCCCCTATGGAGAAACTTGATCAATTTCATTTTAATTAAGTTTACGTAATATTTTAGGTTCAAAATAATATCAATTCGATTAACACCAATAAACTTGTAAATGCTGACGTCAAACTGCCTTCGAAGCAGTAAATATATTTCGATGAACAGCAATTAGTGAACAAATTATCAGTTGTCAACGACAACGAAAATTGCTTGCTCAAGAATTAAATGTGTTCAACTATAATTAATTTAAAGGTTTACACCTACAAAAGAGACTATGACCTCTGAGTTTGTTCGGCAAAGTAGTCAGGTACGAAACACCGGACCCATCTAGTTTAAAAAAAAATTACGTGTAAAAGTGTTTGAGAAAACCTACTTGCTGAATAAATATCATTTATCATTTACAACTGTTCTTCAATAATGCTTATATTTTATGGCTTACTAAAATACGAAATACTTAGCTTTTTTGGCTTATTTGAATATATTTATTGAACGAGTTTTTTTTTAAAAGAAACTTTGTTTATTTTAGACAATAGTAATTCATACTGCGAACAATGATTTTGTTCAACAAGCCATTAAATTGCTTCTCACAGCGTGGTTCAATTTCTTCATATTGCTCATACTAATAAAATCTTGAAAGCAATGACTGGAATACCAATTATTTCCCCAATAATTTGTATTGCTAAACTAATTTGTGGATTTTGTTACTTATATTGAGAAAGTTGTGGCCAAGTTCAATCCCTAAACGATTTCATTAATAGTTTGGTCATTAAGTACAAATTCGAACTTATCCAGAAGCTCAAACTTCTAAAAGTTTATCTACCTTATTATCCAATTATTTGAAAAGAAATAAACATCATCACATATTAAACTACTAAACTACTGATTGATTGATTGAAAAAACATAATTTATATGGTTAAAGAAATTCACTCAATTCCGTACGATCAGGGCGGGAGAAACGCATTTAAGTCGCTTAGAAAATAATAAACGATCGAATAACTCACGTGAATACCAGATTAAATTAGGGGAAAAAAGAATTTTCGAGAAAGATCCCTTCTTCTCGAAAAATCTGTTTCAAACGCTGAACACTTGCCATAACTGAGATCCTTCAAATTATGCGCATGGCATCACGTACATTTTTACCCCGTATCCGTAATAAATCTCTTCTAGTAGCTGTAAAATTCTTCGCGTATCCTGGCTTATCATGCGGCATTATATAAATGTATAGGAGAATAATTTAGTATCTCGGTTGTCGGTAGCATCTTCCCGACAGAATTTTGGCCATGGCGGAAAATGTTAACGGAGATAAACCAAGTTGTATATTCCAATAGTCTCTGCCCAAACACAGATGCACTCTCTAATCTTTGACTCTCATTATCTCGTTCCATTAGTAGTGAACATTTTTTGACAGCCTCGATTGCTTCGTGTAAATGCTGATCAGTCCCGTCTTCTATCCGTAAGTCCATCATATGTACGAAAAAAAGAAAAACAAAAGACAGCATGTTCAAAGAGTTTTATGCGCTATGCGCGGTGAAATGTGGGTCTCCTATTATAGTCGCCTCTCTGCCGTATATCCCAAACCCCCGACATATGGTATAACTAAGAACAGTGGATTTTTAGTTGATTACAGACATAACCCTCTGCTCGCCCAAAATGGGGCTTTTCCCACAAAAAAGGTGGCTCTCTGCCAAAGCCTTTGAGGAAAATAGTCGTGATATTATGGGGGTATGTTGATACGATTCAAAATGATAACGTACGACTAACCTATTTGTGAAATACCTTACCAAACAATGTACATATATATAGCTAGATACAACAAGCAGTTATATTATTAATTCTACAAAGGATCCAGTATAACTTTTGAAAACCGTATTCGCTGATTGCTCTACAATAGAATATGACCCAGTTTTAGGTCTCACTTGTGTCTGCGTTGTTAGTAACGGCTTTATAAAGGGTGTAAAAAGACTCTTAACAAAGCCGAAAGGCACTTATTCTCCCCGTCATTCTGATCATTTTTTTGTTCCACACCATACCTGGGAACTTTCTAGTTACGGAGATATTGGGGGTCAAAGTTATAGCTTTTTGTTTGCTTTGTTTTTATTGTTAGATTTTTACTTTAAATACCTCGACGAACCCCGTATGCTTAAATTCATCCACGCAATGTTTTGACTGCGTTACATTGAGTTATACCTACCACAAAACGTGATTTTCATCAAAAAAAAGAAGTTGTTTCCGAGCAATAATTTTTGCGTAAAGTTACCTAATTTGATGTACAGAATGCTTGGTTGACGGCTTCGTGATGAGGTGGTTTACATCCTGTATACTGAGAATGTATTTTATGAATATCGTTTTATTGTTAATTGAGAACATCATCTACCTAGCCTTTTCTCAACTATGTTGGGGTCGGCTTCCAGTCTAACTGGATGCAGCCGAATACCAGTTTTTACATGGAGCAACTGCCTATTTGACCTCCACAACCCAGTTAGTACTGGGTTGCCCCTGGTAAGACAGGTCGTCAGACTTTTTGTTAGACATTAATTTAATGTTCTGCTGTTAGCCCGAAGGTTGATATCATCATCATCATATCAACCTGGAATCACACACTGCTGGGCATCCCCTTTTTTGTCTAAGATTGATATAGTAACCTATAATGAAAGGCTCGTCCATCTTGTATTGTATTGTACGACAGGCTGGTGTCCGCATCTCCACGTCAAAACGTGTATTTTGCGTATGGGCTATTATAATCCACCACGCGGGCCCAGTGCGGGTTGGTAGATGCCACATGTCTTCGATTTAAATTGAAATTGAATGAATGAAATTTCGAATAACTTTATTTCTTTTAATTTTTTTTGCCTCTAAGTTAACTTAAAAGCAACTGTCAAAAACATACATAGTGGATAGTGGTGTGGTGATAGACAGATAGCGCGCCACGTAATTCTAATCGGTGTTACCATCCCGTACGTCGAGAACCTCGTGAAAGTTGGGAAAGAGAAACAAATAAAATATCTCGTCTTGGCACACAAGGCATATGGAATATGATCTATCATTGTGCCGATTGTCTTGACGGCCAATTTAAATACTGTAAATTTTGATGTTTTGTCTTGTGCAGGTTATTAAATGCTTTTTCTTTCTTTCTTATGACCAAGACCATTTTTCGAAGCTCTGCTTAGGTGACTGGATCAAGGGCATGGTTCAGAAGGCAGTACTCCACAATAATAATAAAAAAACGAATCGAACCACCTACCACCACTTACCTATATAAGGTGGAATGCGAACCGACGCACGACGGTTTATATATATGTTTATAGTCAGTACATCATTTGAATCTTACCACGAAAAAAATCGTTTTCTATGTTCTATGGTTCAAAATGATGTACCGAATACGTGTTAACCGTTTATGCTACGACCCTATATACTTCACGTCCTATTAACCCTTCAGAGGAAATCGGGTGCCAAATAAAGGTCTGCCTTTCAACCGATAACGGGAAACCAATTGAACAAAACAACTCTTTCGTAAATAACGTTTTATTTGAAACATCCGTGTAAATATATACGAGTACATGTCTGGTTGAAAACTACCTCCTTTTGCTGTCGGTCCGTGATTAAACACTAACTAAATTATACAAATTATACCTACTGCACTGGATAAATTATACAACACTACAGCTGGGGCCTGTAGAGGGTATACAGGGTGTAAACCACCTCATCACAAAGCCGTTAACCAAGCATTCTGTACATCAAACTAAGTAACTTTACGCAAAAATTATTGCTGGGAAACAACTTTTTTTTTGAGGTTATAAATCATGTTTTGTGGTAGAACTCAATGTAACGCACTTAAAACATTGTGCTGATAGATGCATTTAATAGTAGGGGGGTCGTGGAGGTGTTAAAAGTCAACATCTTACAAAAAACTTTTATTAAAAAAAAAAATTGTCAAAAAGTTGTAACTTTGACCTCGAGTATCTCCGTAACTAGAAGGTTCCCAGGTATGGTGTAGAACAAAAAAATGATCGCAATGATGGGGAGAATAAGTGCCTTTCGGCTTCGTTAACAGGTGTTTTACATCCTTTATATGTTCTGTGCTCTAGTTAGTGTTTGGGAAAAGTTCCTTGTTAACTACTCCCAACAAATTAAACACGAGTGTGTTTATTACAAAAGCTCTATTCTATATTAATGATGTAAAGTTTTAAAACACTTTAAAGTTAGTAACTGTAAAATTTCCGTGTTGCTGTGTTGTTCGTTGTTGTGGCAATGAATAACTAACTCACAATAACTAAACTAAAAATGTTCTAGAGGCTATTAATTTAAGGCTAGCTAAATTATTGTCATCATCATCATCTGCCTAGCCTTTTCCCAACTATGTTGGGGTCGGCTTCCAGTCTAACCGGATGCAGCTGAATTCCAGTAATTTACATGGATCGACTGACTATCTGACCTCCACAATCCAGTTAATACTGGGAAATACTATACCACTAAATACTATAGCTAAAGTTTGGTGCTTGAGTTAATTTTCCTGTTGGTGCAGCATCACAGCAACCTACTAAGATCCATGTTCACCAAAAACATGACGGACGATTATCTAAAAACAGCTGTTTAAAACACATTTTTGTATGGGAACATGTCACATTGACAGCTGTATTTAGATAATCAGACTGTTATCTTCTCGGTGAACATGGACCTAACTACGTCCGCTTTTAGCTTTTCTGTGAATGAATGAATTGAGTGTAATGCTAATGCACCGCGCAGGTACGAGTACGTGGTGAACTTCTCCGTGCACAACCTGCGTTTCAGTGGAAGGATATTTTAATATTTTTATTGCCTTTCATTTTTGTTTATACCACTACGTTGTAAATCATAGGGAGTTTTAACCCTTCGTATGGATCCACACAAGACACGATGGCTTTTAAATTGTTAATCAACTATACATACGCACAAAGACGAAGCAAGCTATACTTACGAACCTAGGAGAAGCGGTTGTTTCATTATACGGGAAATGAATACAAAGCGAGGCCATTTTATAGTGAAAATGTACAGCTTTAAGTGTCGTCGTGTGTACTAACACTAGGCACTTTACCTGTTGATAGAGATGCGGATGATTTTTGTGAAACACTGTAATTCTGTTCACATTTTGATACTTGCAAGTATTTTTATTATTTATTTCATGTTTATTTATAGTTTGATGATAGGTTTGGTAACTACAGCCTGTCAGAGCTGTGACCTTTACCTTTTACCGATAAATCTTGGAACTATTCTGATATTAACAATATAAACTACGCTTGGCCGCTTATTTGCTTAATGTGGCGATTATACCAGGTCCATTGAGAATACAAAGCTTATGTTTACAGACGATTAGGTAATCAATCATGATTGGTACATCAGGCGAGAATACTACCTACGCAATCTGTCAGTTTAGCACCGTATTCCGTTCAACAGGTGAATCTTGTGAATTGAGCGTAGTTCCCAAAATGTACCAATCCACTTCAAAAAATTCCCATGCTACTGTAGTGACGTAATCTAAGCATACGTTTTGGATGTATATGAGAGAGGACTTACTGAATAGTAATATACAAATTATTTAAGGCGATTAGACGAGCTAAATTAGCAACTGATTTGTGGTGGTTCAAACTTCGTTTGAAATGCTGTTAGAATAAAGTTCTTATCAGCTTGCACTACAAAATGGTTGTTACGTCTGTCACCGCGGGCCAAATAGCGCGAAATGAGTGGTTTTGATCGATTTACAAAAAAACTATTCATTGGATTAAAAAACGAAAACACTATCATGCTAATATATTGCTTGTAGAATTATTTGCCAAAAAAACATATGTTTTTTTTGTATGAAAGATATTTTAAGAGATAAGTCCGTGATTTTTTTTATCGTTTCAAATTAATTGTATTATGTTTTCAAAACACTATCATGATAGCATATATCCTCAAGAATGTCATATATTTTTCTGGTTTTGTTTATAGCAGTGAATCATATACTTTTAGTAATTACAAAACTCAAGTGATTGTTGGTTGTGTCATTATGTCAGAACTATGTCCAACTGATAGGTGCCTTATTGTTTTAGAAAGTTTAGTGTTATAAATGGTGTTGTATGAAGTTTGTTATCTTAATAGACCAGAATTTTAGAGCTCTCTTTTTTATCACGTCTTAGATAACATGACCTTACCACGACTCCCAGCCATCACAAGAATATTTATTAATTCTGACTTCAACACCAAAACAGAAAGTCATCTACATTCATGAAGGTTTTATGAATAAATTAATTGATTAAAGTTAACTGAAGAACAAATTACATTAATTTAATAAATATTCGGCTCGTGGAGAATATTACATTAAAATGATGGATTATGAATAAATTGTAGATAATGGATGGCGATAATTTTAAATTGTAATGAATAGGTAGCTGACATAACGATGCGAATGTTTCGTGGACAAAACGTTTCAGTCATCTCAACAGAGAAAGAACAAGCACTAAACTGAACACTATATTTGATTAGTTGTGGAAATTTTGCTAATTTAGCAACTATAAATACAATAAAATGTTATTCAAACTAATGCTAGGTGTACTATCGGAGCAAATAAGTAGTCCTCATTAAAATAAATTGCTTTAGCTCACCCATTTTAAGTTTCTCGAGTTGCTCCACTGGCACGTCCTGTAACAAAAAGGATGAGGTGTTTAATGCTTATAGTCTAGAACATACCTACCACCTAGGTTTCAAGTCTTACATGAAATAACACTTTGGATCAGTACCTCCTAGAAAGTACTGATCCAAAGATCCCCATTTATACGAACTTACTCCTAGTAAGTTCGTATAAAAAAACTAAGACAGCTGGAATTTCAAGACCTATCATAGGCTGTGAGTAGAACTGAGGCAAAACCATCTTTCTTTAGTCAACCCATTGCTCAAAAGTCATGGTGAGACACTAAAAAAATAAGCTTCAAAGTCCTCTCAAGTCAAAGGACATTTCACTAATGATACTGATCACGAAGAATCAGTGTCATAATTGCTATGGAATATGGATGACAGCTCTTAAACGCTGTATAATATGTAGAAGATGTCGTCTGTTCGGACCGCGTTCGGTTTCATTGTAAAATTAATGTGCATTGGGGTGTTTGCACTACCAAAGGAAGAGCCTACCTAGGGCATTTGATTACAGCCAAGTTGCGTGGGTCGAGCATATATGCGAGCTCCTTAATTAGGTACTATCTAGCGCACATATGTATGGAAATTTGAAGTGTAAAAGGTCATGATTGCGTCATACTGTTTCCGCTTGAATAGATTCTGTTTTGATTTTAGTACGAATAGGCAGCCAAGGTAGATTATTATTTGAATGAAATCATCGAACGCAGTAGGAATTCAAAACTAGAACCAGAAATAACCATGGAGTTTACGAGTTTACGTGACTCTACCGTCCTGTTCTTTTAACTTTGATTTGACATACAAAATCAGTGATATTTGTGTTGGTTGTTTTAAGGTTGCTTTTGGGTTACTGTCAATAACATGTCAGATTTCCTCCTCTTTGCGTCTCGTGTCAAGTCTGTTTAAATCACTGTGATCTTTAATTTTCTAACAATAAGGTAACTATTGAGTTGCTTCTGCAAGAGTTAAAATAACCATGAAAACACTGTATGTTTGTTAACAATATGAACTAGCCCTTGAACTCTTCGTGACCGTTGTTAACTGATGACCTAATTTCATTACTTCGGTCAAAGTTCATGTAAAGTGAAAAAAATTGAGCGTGTTTTGTGTCTAGTCAAAGCCAAATAATAATATGATAGTACAGTAAAATTACTAAAAATAGGGGTACCAACTGAATTTTCCTCACATAATGATTGAAGTCCGTATCGATTCATTCATTTAAGTCGAAGTTTTTAAGCAGGTCACCTCACTAAAAACCTAAAACTGACATAATTATGCCAAATATGATCGATTATATTGGCCCTACTGTAGATGGCTGTAGCGAGGTTAATGGGTTAATTTAGGAGATACATAATACTGTAAGTACTCCAAAGGTTTCTTTAAACTGACTCTAAAAAGGTCTTCCCTATGTCTATCTAATTGTTTGCTTACCCGCAGCTTTGTACGCAGTAAATGTTATAACTGGTTAGTCGCCTTTTTCATGATAATTTCCATCCGTAAAACTCACCCAAGCATTTGTACCTTCGTTATCTTTTGTAAGGCCTTAGGTTTTCAATGTAAAATATACTCACATGTTTATATTCTGTACATAGACAACAATTAAAATCTACATAGGTACAGTTATCGATCAATTCGGGAATTGGGGACAAACAAATCAGTTGATGATGATAAGTGAAACAAAGTTAAAAAAAATCTTCATAAAGAAAACTCATGTAAGAATTTTCATTTCTTTTCAAAATGTTCGGCTTGTAAAACTTCTTTTTTGAAATAAAAAATATAAAAGGTTGTTAGCGGACTTTCCGAATTCTTCAAGTTTTATCTTTATTCTCGCGCTTTTTTGAAGACAATGAATTATGACCCCTATTCTAGACTTACGTTTAGTCTATGAACATTTTGTATAAAGTACGTGCTAGCTTTTAGCTAAGAGATAAACTTTAAATGACAGAATAAAACTAATAAAGTATCACGTTTATCACTTAGGTTTAACTTTTCTTTCTCTATTAATAAAGCAGAAAGATTTGAGACAGACATAAATGATTGCGAAACTATGATGGTCATTTAAAAATATAGTCTCTGGATCCTTCGGTACCAAAGGAGATAGTTTTTTTGGGCCCACCTGGTCGTTGCATTTATTATTCATAATAACACCAAAAAAAAATTAACCATTTTACTATGGTTTTAAAGGAAATATTACGTAAAAATGAAAACGGAATCTTAAAATCATAATAAATAAGCTATGTTATGATATTTTTTTGCGAGTCAAATCATTCCTGTTGTGATCAATGTCATTTGACAGCAAATACTTACGTGAATAGGGGCGTTTTTCTGTTTACTAAAAAAAGTACGGTACCTATCCGTTGGAAATCATATGTGCTATACAATTATTATAGAATCAGAAAGAATATAAAAATAAATATTATTAAACTATGAGCATTTTTAATGCCATTTTTATAAGTTTACACTAAAATCGCATAGGTGGTTTAAACAATGAACGTGGCATGAAACGTTATAAACCCACTTTTTTTGTGATTGACAGACAACTTCATTATTTTGACATTTACTTTTTCTGTTTATTTTGGTTTTCGTAAGTGTTTTTGCAGATTTTTCGCATTTATTCCGGTTAGACAATGCTAAGCTAATTAAACCACTGGAATCTAGAGGTTCTAAGGAAGAAATCAATGTAAGTTTCATTATTATATGCTAGAATTTATGTGGGAAACTAATCCTCGAACAAAAAAAAATTGTCTCCTTTGTCAATAAGTAATTGCAATAAAAGCAAAACAAAGGACTTATAAAGCTGATGCGTTGTCCTTGTATGTTGAATAAATAAATAAATAAATATCGCTGGACATTAATACACAGCGCCACCTAGTGCCACACTAAGCAAGGCTTGTGTCGTGGACACTAGATAGTTGATATACTACATAGATACTTTTTTGTTTTGTAAATACATACTTATTATACATAATAAACATCCATGACTCGGAAACAAATATCCATGCTCATCACACAAACATTTGCTCCTACCGGGATTCGAACCCAGGACCCTAAGAACGTAAGGCAGCGTCACTACCACTACGCCATTCGAGTCGTCGTCGTCGTTCGAAAGGTCGGTAACGGAAAAGTTGTTTGAATGATTTGAGTGAGAGAAGATGTTGCCATCTTCATCATCTGTATACACCCACTGCTGGATCATCTCTTTTCTTGAGCCAATATACATGTTCTTGTGCCAGCCGCATCCAGGGTTTCTCCCCAATCAAAATCAAAATCAAAGCATTTATTTCAAGTAGGCCAGTTACACTTTTGATTTGTCGAATCAAATATTACTGACGGATTGTTGAACATTAAATGTATAAGTCCCAGTCATAAGACATAAAAACTGTGAAAGTACTGTAGTTGCCATGGCAATCTATGTCGTCTGCCCATCTAGTGCATACTCCTAGTAAATCAATTTTGAAACAAGCGTTATTGTTCCGCCAACTTTAAACGAAATTCATAAGTTTGGAACGTCATGGCGTGTAATAAGGAGTTCTAGCGACATATTTAGCGCGTTAGGGACTACTCACACTTATTCAGCTCTATTCAGCTTATGCCTGAATAGGTGTGAGTAGTCCCTTATACTGCAGTAGCTTTTCAAGGCTTTATTAACAATTAGCAGTAATTTGTATGAAATCATGCATATGTCACCGTAAAATTGTCAAATACGTTATATTGTAATATCTCTAGCGATATTGTAAAATCTCGAAATATTGTCAAATGAACAAACCGCTTACAACAAAACGCATTATTTTTCATGATATGCATGCGATGGTAGTCAACTTACGCGGTGAAGAGGGAAGGAGGAGTCCCCCTTGCCCAGTGGTACAACTCTCATGAAAAGATACTGTACCATTCCTGAGATATACCGATTATTATAACCTAACCTTAAACACTTTATATTCCCCTAAAAAGCGTAGTCGACGGAATGCTGTGTTTAAAGGAACCTAACTAACCTATCGGGGGGTGCCCCAGTCCCGATTATGAAAAATAACTTCAGAAAAAACGCTTCAGAAGTCGGTGACAAAAAAACTAAATCAATCAAAAAAAGGTCACCGACTTCTGAGGCGTTTTTTCTGAAGTTATTTTTAATTTTTTTGTTTTCTCTGAAGTCGGTTTTATTTTTTGTAAAAAAGTTTTTTTTTCTTTTATTTACATTTTTTCTTTTTGATTAGTTATAAGTTTTGTATGATTGTTTTTGATTTCCTTTTTTTTATTTATTTCATTTGTTTATTTTTTATTTTATACTATGTGCACTTGTAGCGTGTGCCAAATAAATGTATTTTCTTTCTTTCTTTCTTCTTTCTTTATATTGTAAACTCTCGAATTATTGTCAACTGAACTTCGGAAGTATCTCTGCCCCCATAATCGGGACTGGGGCACCCCCCGATAGGTTAGTTAGGTTCCTTTAAACACAGCATTCCGTCGACTACGCTTTTTAGGGGAATATAAAGTGTTTAAGGTTAGGTTATAATAATCGGTATATCTCAGGAATGGTACAGTATCTTTTCATGTTTTTATTTTTCACTTTTTAGTGGTTCACATGTGCTTACCCCTTCACAGCGTACCGGCGTGATTTTAGGTTATGAACTGGTGTAAACAATAGGACAGATATGAGATTTCGGCAATCCCAGTACATTTGCTATCATTTATTGAGGAGTTCCGTTGCATATCTCCGAAGTTCTTCATCAGATCTTCATCAAATTGAATTGGGATCACTTCGAGAAAGTACAATTCATAAAACTACCCAAACCGCTTCTAGTGTGCCTATAAAATGTGAAGAATTCTCTCTATTTCTCCAGAATCCCATCATCCGCTACTGATTTGATGATTATAAGACCACACAGGAAGCACCAGCTTTCAAATAAAATAAAAACGATAAAAATCGGTTCACCCAGTAGAAAGTACTGTGGTAACAAATATTTTCGAAATCGGGTGTATTTTACACATGTGCGTACCCCCTCAGAGCATACAGGCGTGATGTTACGTCATAATATAGTATAAACAATGAACCTACAAGTGATGGCAGCAATCACTGCAGATTTGCTGTGTACTTTTGAAGAGTTCCGTTGTATATCTCCGAAGATCAGCATCAGGTCTTCAGCAAACTAAAACGGGAAGCACCAGCTTTCAAACAAAAAAAGAACCATCAAAATCGGTTCACCCAGTCGAGAGTACTGAGATAAAAAAATTACACACGAATTGATAACCTCCTCTTTTTGGAAGTCGGTTGAAAATAAAACAGTGTGACACTGTGTGCCGCCTCACGGCTGCGCCAAATAGGCCCGGTTCAGCAAAATGCCGGACAACTATAGTGCCCGACGCTGGTTTTCAACTGGACCTGGATTAGTGAGGTTACGGATGTGAAACAGTTTTATATTTGTTTTTTGTCTTTTTTTGTGTATCGCTCCAGAGAAACGCGTTATATTGTAATATAACGTGTTTGACAATTACGGTGACACATACACATAATACGGCATGTTAGCGTTGTTTATGACAAAGTATTTGGTTTCCCTCGTGTGTATGAACTGATATTGTTATGAGCTTCTCTAGCGAATATAAAGGGTGTTTGAAAAATAGGTTGACATAATTTCCTAAGGATAGAGAGAGTTATATCCCAGTTTTCAGTGACTTTTTTGTTTGAGGCTGTAATAGAGCTCAATCATTTTTGATGCCAAAATTGAGTAGAGGTATGTTTTTTCTTATTTTAACTTTACTAGGAGGTGTAGGTTACATCCCCAATTCACTCCTCCCCCTCTCAACCCCATAACACCCCCAATTCCTCAATTTTTTTTCTTCTTTCTACCAAACACCCTGCAAAAACCAGTCTGGCGCTTGTTTACCTCACATTCTGCAAAAAACTGCCAGAACAACAACATTATACATATAGATATTGTATGTAAATCGCAGAGATTATTTTTGTCGCAGCCAACGTATCTGCATATTCCCTTATTAAATGACCTAGTGGTCCTAGTCCTTAGGGCGTTAAGTTAAATCTCTGGATCTCTATTTATACGTCTGACCCTGTTCCCCCGAAGGCCGGGGGCTACGCAACATGGGTTTTCCGACCAAGGCTAGCCGGCTCCCGGCGGTATAGATAATACTATTTCGTGCTTTTCATGTGATATTACGGCGTATATCGAATGAAGCGTATTATATTTACGTTTTAGACAGACCTGAAGAAATAAGTTGCGTACAATAGAACATTTTGATACAAGTGGAGAAAGTTTGCTATTGTAGTTCGAGGCGTATTGACACACGAGCCGTAGGCGAGGGTGTTTTTGAGCCGAGAACTGCCATAACAAATGTCCACGTTTATCAAACGACGTTTCTCAATACACTTTTGAAGATATAAAATAAAAGAATGTAAAATATTTGTGTCATGAATTATTACGGGATTATGAATAAAATTTTGTTTTTTTTATCGCGCTTTGCTTTCGCCAGGTTGAAGGAGAAGCAAAAGTATGAAGGCGTTATACAGTCTAATATAAAAAATAGTTTTTTTTACATATTTTTGAATTTAGAACACAAATATATATTGATATCGTGCCAGTTCCATGAAACTACTGGGTGAAAAAAAATCCAGTAGTCCCCTAATGGAACTAGACAATGGAACTGGCAATTTTACTTTCCGCGTTCTTGGTTGTTTATTGTTTATGTAACATAGTGACGTAACATCACGCCTGTATGCTCTGAGGGAGGTTGCAGAAGTGTACAATACACCCAGATTTCGACATTTAGATGTGTTAAGTTCCATTTAATGAGATCCTGGAGAAATAGCGGGAATTCCTTAAATTTTATAGGCACACCAGAAGCGATTTGGGTAGTTTTTGGAAGAGCACGTTCTTGGAGTGATCCCATTTCAATTTGGTAAAGATCTGATAAAGAACTTCGGATGATAGGCGACGGGAACTCTTCAATAAATGATAGGAAATGTACAGGGATCGCTGAAATCTCATATCTGTCTATTGTTTACACCAGTTCATAAAAGAAAATCACGCCGGTACGCTGTGAAGGGGTAAGTACATGTGAACCACTAAAAAAATAAAAATAAAAACTTTTTTACAAAAAATAAAACCGACTTCAGAGAAAACAAAAAAGTGAAAAATAACTTTAGCTTCAGAAGTCGGTGACAAAAAAACTAAATCAATCAAACAAAGGTCACCGACTTCTGAAGCTAAAGTTATTTTTCACTTTTTTGTTTTCTCTGAAGTCGGTTTTATTTGTAAAAAAGTTTTTATTAATATTTAAAAGAAATAATATTTATTTGTCGCAAGGACATGACGTGCATAAAAATAACAACGTAAAACGAGTTGCTTCTCACAAGGGCAACTGTACGTCGCTTGCTCCCGCATCACCAGTCCTGACTCTCTTTACATTTTTGCTCCTGGCAGCATAACTACCAACGTAGTTTGTAGGGAAGTGTTTTATGGTATGATACCGTTGTACGTATGTTTACTCTTTTGTGTCCTGTAATATATTCCTGCATATTTTTTTCTATTTCCTTCAGTCACATCTTATAACTGAACTCAGCAGCATATAACTTTCTTCACTTGATTCGCTTACAAAAAAAAATTGTAAGTTAATGCTATTTATAAAGTGGTTGTGTGTGTACTTTGTTTACCTATAATGCTATAGTGACACTGGCATCTTAGGTATTTTTGGTGCTGTAGAGCCTTCACGCAGACCACGTCGCGGGCAGCAGCTAGTTACAACTTAAAATGATCTAAACTAATGTTACTTACAAAGAGAAAGATCTGATTTTTTGTTGTTACGATTTAACTAAAGGACTACCTAAACGATTTTAAAAATCTTTCTCTATTAAGAATCTAAGTATCTATTAGTAACTTAGGCTGTAAACTATATTGATAAATGCAAATCGACCGAACTATCACAATTTTCGCGGACCTAGTCGCGGGAGAAGTACTAATAAATAATAAACATACAAATCACAACAAATACTTATAAAACAACAGGACGGAACAAAAAACTTGACAGCTTGCTCGTCGTGAAGGCGAGAAAAAGGTTCAGCTCCGCACGATGCTGTGCTATGGGGTGGCCGACAGGACAACGCTGGTATTTAGTGGTGACCCGCGCGTCCATCAGCGTTTTAACTGATGGAATGATCAGCAGTGCAAGTACGTAGGATTTGATAGGACTCTATTAGATAAATTTGACAGATATTCTCGATAAAATGAGTTTTAGACTCCATAAAAACTCATTTTATGGAGCATAACTGTCAAATTTATCTAATATTCTAGGTACTGGCACTGCTGGTCTTATATTCTCTGGACCCTTTCCATGTTTGTAACCAGGTCTAGCTATAGAATACAAGCGTCGGTACACATTAGGTACATCATCTTTATCTTCTACCTATTTATACAGAACTTATTAAAATTTCCAAAGGTCAAAAAACACGTAAAATAATCAAAATTCCATCTTCATCATTTTAGAAGTAAATAAGATAATTACGGCTGGCAGACGAAAACACCAAAATATCCTTCAGTAAAGTAATATAATCCTATTTGCATGCTGCGGGATTCACTGACTTGAATATTAAAAAGCCCTACTATTTATGAAGCGTTATTTTATTTTAGGCTTTACGGCTTCTGTTATTAATTTGTTTTTCAAGGGCATTACATTGGCATTATACTTGTTTTGGATGATATCAAAGATGAGAAAAGAAAGTTGAAGATAGCAATCAGCCCACAGCTGGGACACAAGTCTTCTCTTCTTTGTTTTTTTTTGGATTCATAGCTATAAGTAACTAAGTACTAAAAATACTAAAATCCCCGTTCAACACTCTGTGCGATTGAAGTATCAAATTAGGGCTCCCGTAGCCATTTCAAGGGTACCCAACAGATCCCGTATTTCAAGTGCTTTTGATACCAATCGAAAAAATCTCGAAGCTGAAAATGCCAATTCTTTTATGCGATCAATGAAACCCCCGCTTTTTGCCTCAACAGTCAACTGTTTTAAATTCCAATGAGCGCCATTTATTTATTCAAGCATACCCAACATTCAAATTTATTTTATTGGAGCGCAATATTCAGCCTTACAGATACATAAATAGAATTTCTAATTTATTGTAAGCCTACTTACCGCACTTTCCTTTGTTACATCGTAACAATGAACGATTCCAAAAATAGATTCATCAAAGGAGTTATCACGATTGGTACAATAACTCGTATTTCATACTCACTGCCTCCCTAATATCCAAAACCTCTTTGAGGAAACAGTGCACCGTGATAAATAAACCTCATGGATAATCCCAGATAAGGAGCTCATGGCAAAATAATAACAGCCGACCGGGACCGGGCAGCCGGGTCGACCTTTAGGTTAAGCCGTGCTTGCCTAGGTTGGTCTGTGGATGGGTGACCACCCTTACATACCGAGTTTCCTCCGTGCCCTCCGGCTGTCATTTGTCCATCTTTGACAGTCGTTGCAGATAGTCAGTGGCCCAAAAAGTCTGACAACCAGTCTTACCAAGGAGGTATTCCACAGAGCGCACATAGTTCTAAGCACAACCATCTAAGCGCAGCTAAATCATTCCTCAGAGCGCAATCATACATGATAAAAAAATTGAGAGGGGTATGATGAATTCATTCAGTAAATCGATAGACAGTTTTAAATCAACTGTCCTAACTGTTTATTTACCCAGTACTAACTGGGTTGTGGAGGCCAGATAGGAAAAAATACTAGTATTCAGCTGCATGCGGTTAGACTGGAAGCCGACCCCAACATAGTTGGGAATAGGTAGGCAGATGATGAGGTAATCCCAGATAAATCCAGGAGTATTAGGAATAAAAACCGTGGCTCTAATGCCCAACATTTTTTTTGGCTTTCATTTAATTTCCTACTGTAGTTATGCTTTTGTGTTAGCTGCACAAAGCTCTAAGTAAAATGTTTCACGAACAAAAACGTTTATGAAAACCAAACAAAACAGAAACTCTTCCACAAACAAACCAAAAACGATGACTTGTTTTTTTTATAAAATGGTAAAAGTAACATAAACATAAACGGAATCTCAGAACAATGTTGCCATAAACAAAAGCTATTGTGGCCAGTCTCAATAAAGATCGTTCCAATTTGAAACTCGCATTTATTTTAAGAGTTATTAGTATTTCATTAGGCGTTGGTACCTTTTTGCTAACGTGTTTTTAATGTAGGTAGGTACTTATTTTGGGAATACCCAGACAGCCAACAAACGTAAATGTTTGAAGTGCTTATGTGATTACTGAATGGAAGAACGATCACCACATTAAAGGGAAAGTAGGCAGCTTACTGATGCAGTCTACCTCATATATACAGTTCTAGTTATGTCACTATCTGTCTAGTCTTTTTACAAATATTTTGAGGTCGAATTTCAGTCTAATCTGATGCAGCTGCATACCAGAATTAAGTAGATTTCCATTTTTTTTTTTTAAAGACGTGTTGCACTCGGGGACTGCCGCGGTAAAGCTATTGCATTTTGTTTTTTACGGGGGGTGTTAGGTTATTTTCGTTACGGAATTTCTGGATTCGGTCTCCACGCTCAAGGCCCGCGATAGAAGCTATGCAATAGCTTAAAAAAAATCTACCTATTGGTTTCTCACCTACGGGGATATAATGTATACGTATGTATATGGGTGACAAGCAAAATTTAGCCACACTCTACAGGTCGCAATTATGAACCGATTGCTTTCAAACTTGGGCAAAACTCGGAAAGGTTACACTTAGGCTAAGTTCGTGAATGGGCGGAATTCGTCCATGGGTGGCAGCGGGGGGGGGGGGGAAGGTTTTTCTAATATCTGTTGGTCCTATGGATTTTTTTTTAACCGTTTTTCACTTTTGTCATTCTGAGTAAGAATACGGACAACTTTAAATTAAAACTTTTTTGATTCAACCCCTAAATTGGGGAGGGGCTTGAAATTTCCAAAATTTTTGCGAAAAAAGTCATATCTCGCTAGTGAGAAACACGTTACATTGTAATATAACGTTGAATTAAGTTCTATCACAAAACATGATTTTTCACCCCAAAAAAAATTGAAGTTTCCCAGCAATAACTTATCTATACACCGTGGTTTGAACCCTGTATAGATCTAGGTAGTCAACAAAACCCAGAAAATAATAATATCTATTCATTTTAGTAACTTAAGTGCGTGGGTGTATATAAATGTACGCAAAGCAGTATAACTTCTAGGAACCCACGCTAGGGAGTTAACATCAAAACATTATTTACTTACATAATATACGGTTTGTTTCCATACAGGTGGGAAAATGCAATTACGCGTAACAAAGGTAGGCGTAATTATACTGCCAGTCTTTATTCCCTTGAGCCAAGAGCGCGTTTTGTTTAATCTATCAAGTCGTAAATTGAGAATATGCTGGAAGTTATTAAAGCTCGCCGATATTAGTTTCTGTAAACTAATATGATGCTCCGAGCTTAATATCGCACCAGTATTCTTTTGAGATGGAAGGAAGAAGAAGTCTTGAAAATATTTCTAACATGTTCATTTCTGGAACTTCTCACAGACTCTGTAACTACCTATGTTGATAAATAAATTTTCTGATTCTGTACTTCCCAGCCAACTACCAATACACCGTGTAAGGCCTGAAGCCGAGGCCGAAGCCTGCCGGGGTTGCGGGTCTGTTCGAAAGAGATACCGCGGCCCCGGAACATAAAGGGCGAGGAAGGAACATGGATGGGTTTTAGTCAGTAAGAGTCTGACACTCCCTCCCGCTCCGCCCAGAGTGGGAGAAGTCATTTGATGATTTCCCATCCTAAAAAAAAAGGAGGAAGCTACAGGGAAGCACGGTAAATTAAATATTTCTTGCGTTTTTTGCAAATGACCGGTCAGTCAGGCTGTGCCTGTATGACTATTCATCATCTGCCGAGCCTTCCGAACCATGTTGAGGTCGACTTCCAGTCTAGCCAGATGCAGCTGAATACCAGTATTTTACATGTAGCGACTGCCTATCTGAGCTCCACAACCCAGTTAGTACTGGGGAATACGATACCTATATAAGACTGGTTGTCAGACTTTTTTGGGCCACTGACAACCTGTAAAAACTGTCAAAGATCTACAAATGACAACCGGGATCAACAGCTTGCCGAGCTTTCCGAGGCACGGAGGAGACTCGGTAGGCAAGGGTGGTCACCCATCCACAGATCAAGTTAGGCAAGCACGGCTTACAACCTAAAGATCGACCCGAGCGGCTGTAATTATTTTGCCTCGAGCTCCTGTATGACTATTATGTCATGAAAAAGTCATTCAATGGGATTAAATGTATAGAGGGTCGTATTGGCGATTTTAATGATTAAAACTCTGTAAAACCGTACTTGTAACGGTCGCAAATCATATTTTAACCACCATATAACCTGATACACAAATTCGAAAAACAGTAAGAAAATTAGAATATCGCGGTTAACTTAGCTAGTAGTTTAATCCAAATTGTAAAAGGAAATCAGCATTGTCTTATTTATATTTTTAAGTTTATACAGGGTGTACCTAAACCACCTCATCACAAAGCCGTCAACCAAGCATTTTGTACATCAAACTACTTTACGCAAAAAATATTGTTGGGAAACACCTTTTTTTGAGGTTATAAATAATGTATTGTGGTAGAACTCAATGTAACGCACTTAAAACATTGTGCTGATGGATGGAATAAATAGTACGGGGGTCGTGGAGGTGTTAAAAGTGAAAACGTACAAAAAAAAATGTATTAAATTAATTACTGAAAGCGACACTACCTACAGTACCTATATCTTGATGAGCCTGGCGGTGGCGGAACAGCAAAGATGAACCTAATGTAATCAGCAATCTAGCTAACAAAGTTTAACAGTAATCAACTCAATATCACTCACGACTAACGCCGATTATTATAGTCTGTGATACAAAGCTGTACCTTTTACCTAATGATTGACGTTCCAGTCATATTTCATAATTCAACAGGGACGAAATGTAAAACAACGAAATTTCTTGTGAATTAATGAAAGACAGTCACTTTACAGGATTGTCCTCTACGTAAAACAATCCTCAGGAATCTACTTAGTTTCCTCAAAGAAAAGAAAAATAAATACCGGTTATAATTCTTATTATTAACTTTCTACAGAGTAGCTACCAGCTATGTTTATACCACTTAAGTCTACTCTATGGATATAAAAAAGTCGGATAGACCCTGTCAGTCTCCTAGAACGGATAATCTATCAAACGATTTTGCACCCTTTGAAAACCACATAAAGTTCAACGAATTTATAAAGACAAAACTACAGTTAAGCTCACACATTACCTACATAGGTACATACATATAAGTGCTAAGATCCTGTAAATTTTGTTCTTACTCTCCATTCTTAATTTTCCATTACTCTCTGAGGTGCTGTTAACGTTTACTACGCAGAAGCTTGCACTCAATTGCAGTCCTTTTTCACTTGAATTGGTCCCAGATGGGAGTCGCCAATGCATCTGATGTAAAAGCGTTGACGTTTTTTAGGGTGTTTTTACTGTATCTTGAAACACTTTATTTATATTTTCGAAGTCCATTCAAAAAAGTGTGCAGCTGTTGTTTCTTCAAATACGTAATGGACACAAACATTCTGACCGTCACCTTCTCAAATCAATGAATCTATAAATAAACGTCTACTGAGACTGAGACTGATAAAGTGTAATAAAACATGTTTAAATGAAAGATCCACAAAGCATCTTTCCAACTTATTAAACTCTTCAAACTCACTTTATTATTTCTTAATATCATTTGACATCTAGGGAATAGAACTTATACATTGAGTTCAAACGACACAGCGATTTTATAAAGTAAGAAGTTTAAAAATAACTTCAATATAGATGAAACTTTCAATACCCCTGGGAAAGTATTTTCTCAACCTCAGGTAATATTATAATATTTTTATCAAAGAGTTGGGATTTACTGAAACTGCGAAATGTGTTTCTGAATAACTCTTAAATATGTGATGGAAATAAAAAAAAATATTCAAGTGGAAGATATCATTTCAATAAAAGTCCTTTATTAACTTCCTCACATCTCATGCTTATTTTGGTTCGTGGAAAAAGTGAATTGTTAATGTAAGATAGGAAGTAAGAAAGTTGGATATCACTTACCGATTTGCCGCCCAATCCATCATTGCCTGTAACAAAACAAAAATAAAGTTTATATTTTATTGTTGTTCACTTTTGACTTGTCTCGCTAAACGAACAACTTAAAAACAGTGAAAATTTAATTACTTAGAACATCTAAAAAGTATTGAAAATCTCCTAAACTATGATACCTTATTAGTCGTTGTTAATTATGATAACAAATTAAATCATACTCTCCGAGTCAGAGAACATTTACAGATCTGTGTGACACCACAAGGAAACACGATATGTAGAACCAAAATGCCAGACAGCACAAAACAGTAGAACCCCGAAAAAAAACACATTGTCAATGACCTTTCCTTCAATAAAGGCCGGAGCTGCCGCCACTATTTACACCTATCTAGTTGTTTGTTCCATAATTATAGTCTTTGTTTTGATGCGTACAAAGTTTCCAGTAGGACGAGCTGGTGAGGATCGTCTTCGCGGTCCATCGCACATTTAGGGCATAAGCTTTGATCGTACACGCGACACTAACTCTCACATAGTTTGATATCATACGCTGATACTTCAATAATTATTATAGACGTAGGTTATTTTTTTTATCATGTTTAGTTAAATAGGCTAGATAAACAAGCACTGCACAGCTTTATATTTAAGTTACTGAAGAAAACCATTTTTAGGTAGCTAATTAACTAATGTACTAGCATTTGGATAGAATGGAATCCGACCCGTAACATAGTTGGGAAAACGCTACGCAGATGATGTCGAGGTAACAGATAGGTAAAACGATAGATTGGTTAATAAATCCTTATCTCTTTTATTAATACTTCTGTAGTTATAGTTTTGGCCTGATAATATTATCATGACACAGTAAGGAATGGTCTTGATTAACGTTTTCCCTTTATGTATTATCGAATGCATCTCCCTTGCAGTAAGCCAAGTTGAAGCTGCAATTATTTACTTTTAGTATTATAGTATATACTCTTAACTACATCTAACAATTTAGCATAAAGCTTTCATACCTAGCTTACCATACCATCGCCATGGATTATTATGTAGCTTTCATACGCTCGTATGGTTTCTAAATGTTAGGCATATAGAGAGACCCCTGAAGTTTCAGCACCAATATGTGTGGGTGTTGATATTATGTTTCGGTTTAGGTAATCTATTTAAGGCGCCAATGGTAAGGGAATATGGCGTCGGCGCGCCAAGAGCTTAGGGATTTTATTAGTTAATACACTTCGCGTTATTAGAATTATCTTCGTGTAGTTACTGTTACCTTGTACTTAATACGATCTGGAGCTTAGTTAGTATGTTTATAGGTTAGAAAATAACGCTTTGATACAAATTTAACAATTTGGAAGGAAGTAATACAAAGGAACTCGAAAACTTTGCGTGAAAAAGCAATTAGCTGACCTCAAACATGTATATCAAGTGACCGTTTGTTGTTATATTGTTGTCCTTAAGACTGATTTTAATAACTGAGTCTTCATTTTGTATACGACGAGAACCATCTTTCTGTTGAAATCCAAAATTTTCAATGTCATGTTTTCTTTTATTGTTATTTTTGTCAGGTCTCTGAAGGTTCGTTTGGTGCATTCTAGTAATTGAACTAGTACCACTAGAACTTGCACTAGTTTGGTTATCTGCATTTGCATCGCCATTAGGGGGATTTTCTGTATTATAAAAAGTCATGACGTTATAAAATAATCTTCTAGCTTTATAAGTAGGTGCTATGGTGTAATGTTAGTATCGGTAATGTCTTAGTTGCCTCAAATATGGGTCAACGTCACACTAGGACAACTTAAATAGAGCAATAGGGTAACCGCATAAGTGTTTGCTCTCACGCCGGTTATAAACATATTCTGTTCTCCTATCGATATGTTTACTTAAAGGAGTACAATTAAATAATTTTTTGCGATGTATCATGAAGATGGTTTCTCTTTCTAATATTTCTTAAAAAATGTCTGATATTACTTCACAAAATCAACCACAGGTATTGGATAATTGTTTCGGGAGGTACCTGCACCAAATCGGGCGGGAGGAAAAGCCCGGGTGTCTCCACTGTGAGGATCGACCGGAGGACACGGTGGAGCACACGGTGGAAGTCTGCCCTGCATGGGCGGAGCTCCGCCGTGTCCTCGTGGCGGCGATCGGCGGCGGCGACCTCTCGCGTCCGGCCCTGGTTCAATCTATGGTCCGGAGCGAGACGGAATGGGAAGCCGTCGCCTCCTTCTGCGAAGCAGTCATGCTAGCGAAGGAGGTGGCGGAACGAGAGAGGGAGACCGGCCACCGTAGATGCGGGCCTGTGGACGGCTGGCTATGGGCTAGCTAGCCGTCCGGCCGTCTAACGACGACGACAGGCCGTGTCGACGGCGCGTTCGTGTTCCACGCGCGCCTCAAAGAGATGTCAGCAAAAGGAGAGGGGCCCGCAAGGGCCGAAGCCTGCCGGGGTTGCGGGCCTGTTCGAAAGAGATACTGCGGCCCCGGAACGTAAAAGGCGAGGAAGGAACATGGATGGTTTTTAGTCAGTAAGAGTCTGACACTCACTCCCGCTCCGCCCAGAGTGGGGGGGGGGTCATTTGATGATGTCCCATCCTTAAAAAAAAAAAAAGGTATTGGATAATTCGGTATGAGCCAAACTACATCATTGGTCTAGTGGTCACAAACGCTTTTGCTGAACGTGAGACTAGGATCGGATCCCATTATTCAATTATACAGCGTGAAATTTTAATGGTTGTTTTCCCGCGGCAGGACGATTACCCATCAGTAGCACTACTATCGAAATGCAAAGTTAAACTTAAAAAAAAAGTTTTTTTTTTCAAATGATTGTCATGACTTATTGGGTTTTGTGTTTTATTAAGTCAGGAATAGTGATTGGCTGATTTATACGCGAAGTGCCCGCGTTCCGCGTAGATATTACTGTTGGTTCAAATCGCTTTCGATTTTTGTTTATTTGTTAATCTGCCGTTTCTGAGTCTATTTTTTTTTAAATATATTAATCGATTGTATTACCGATACAAACTCATTTCGCTTCGGGAAAACAACCACTAAAATTTCAGCGTGTATAATACGATTCCTTGATATTAGGTTTTTCTGTCAAAAAATCAATAGCAGCCACAAAGTCTGGATTTTGCCCGGTCGATGGCAAATGGCTTGCCCCTATTTCTTGGTACTTAAAAAGTGACAAGATAATGGGTGTACTGCTAAGTAGACTTCTGCCTAAGCAAAGGGATAAACATATTCAATATTTCGGTACGTCCCAACGTTGTGGCCTCAACCCATAACACAACACAACATAAATAAATGTTATCATCAACCTTTAAAAAACAGCTGTATATCGCTTTTTGAATTCCCAAATTCCCAAAGTGCCAGTCTCTATTGCGTAATGACAAAACCGCAAATATATGTCTGCTAGACTGACACTAATAAAATTAATGTCAGACACTAGTGTTGAAATTTCACAGCTTGTAGACTGACTTTAATGTTTTATACCACTAGGTTTAGAATATATTACGCCCAGAAGTTTAGAGTAGTTTCTGTAACTGCTAAAACTAATGCTGGGTAAAGGATATAAAACACCGACTTATGTGTATTTTGGGACATCTAAAATGGATATCGAAACGTTGTTTAAAACTATTCCATGAGAGACTCTAACTCTAATGAAATGGAAGTGAGACGTGTTTAGAGATGTTTTCCTTCTAGTAGAGAAAAGAGTTTTCATTTTGCTTCTTATTGTCTTCCTATTGATTGCCATCTTGCTTCAACTTGAAAAACAAAATGGAAAAATTAAACGCAAACAAACGCAAAAAAAAAATACTCCTTTCAATAGATATTGAACCGTGCATTATGGCCATATACATTGATACATTTAAAGAAAACCATGAGCCTGGCCATTAGACTCGAATGGCGTAGTGGTAGTGAGGCTGCCTTACGTTCTTTGGGTCCTGGGTTCGAATCCCGATAGGAGCAAATGTTTGTGCGATGAGCGACATTTGTTTCCAAGTCATGGATGTTTATATGCATAATAAGTATGTATTTGCAAACAAAAAAGTATATATGTAATATATATCAACTATCTGGTGTCCACAACACAAGTCTTGCTTAGTGTGGCACTAGAGTGCGCTGTGTGTTAATGTCCAGCGATATTTATTTATTTATTATTTATTTTATTTTTCTATCTTCATAAAAGTGAAAAAAGTATATCTAAGAGAGGTGTGGAACATTTTTTGAAGTGAAATCTTCTTTAGGAACGTTGCAGCGTTGAGCACTTTTTGAGTGAACAAAAATCATAGAACTCGCGGGACCCGTCTTCGACTTCTATCGAGAGTCCCCAAAACATGCCTGAATTTTTTTTCGTGTCTATCTACAAACCACAACATACTCAAAGACTGACTGATTGTTGTTTCATTACATAATGGTATATCGAAAATACACATGCATTTAATCTATACTATTTTTATGTTTTTCTTAAATCGATTATTATAAATCAGAAGACTTTGTTTGTTTTGTTGAAGGCGCTCGTCTCAGGAATTGCTGATTGAATTTGAAAAAATCTTTTTGTTTTCGATGGTCCATTTATCGAGGACGATTATAGGCTATAACATCCCGCTACGACCAATAAGAGGGGAGCAGAAATGAAAAACGTGGCAAAAACGGGGAATAATTATTCCTTTTGTGAGCTTCATTTCTCTCTATGTCAGACAAAGTTGCGTGGGTCAGCTAGTATCATATACAATATCTTGAATCTACAATCCTAGTTTAAATATTTCTTTTGGTTGCTTTTGTATCCCTTGTGAGAAGTCCTAAATAAATACTCGTAGAGAAACAATAAGAGTGAGATCGCTTTCGTTTGCGTAACACAACTTTCTTTCACAATTTTATTGAAAGAATACTGGTAAATTCATTCGCACTTACCGATATGTGAAAAAAACTATAGTATTGACCAAGATTGCTTGATCAATTTAAATTAAAATGGAAGTCGAAAATTGTCTCGTAGGCGTAGGGACCGCATGTGCTACTTGCTAAGCTTTGTCTTGGGTTTGATGCTCGTAGGTTTGCCCCTAGTTCATGTTACAGGAATTAAAATTAGTTTAATGTGGTTGTTGCTTTTAAAGGCTGGTGCCCAACCCTTCAAACATTACAAGCGCGATATTATGTTATATTATTACAGTGGAACCAGAATATGATCCAAAAAAATCAACCATTCAAATAAAATATAGAAATCGCTACTTTAGCAGTATTTCAATCTATTGTTTATTTTACGTGGCAATATTGATCTTTGTCAGATTCCTATATATCTAATATGTCGCTTCATTACTTCACTTTATTCCCAAGTCAATATTACGAAAGATCTGGGATTTTTATTTATTCTACGTCTCTAATCAGTATTTCAGTAATCTTGCCTCATAACATAATATTATTATTGTCTACTACATACCATCACGCCAGAATCCCCAGATGGCTAAGTAGAGGTGTATCAAATAGTTCCTACACCGAGATTTCGTCAGATACGAGTATGTTTACGTCTCATGTATTGGGAGCGAGCCTATTGCCATCAACCGAGCACTAATCCAGGCTCCGTGGCTGCTACTGAAAAATTGTGATGGAAATCCCAACAACAATTAGTTCGACCCGGAAATCGAACTCAGGACCTCATGCTTGGCGAGCAGTCGCAATTGCAACCAGTGGACTACCGAGGCAGTTTCTATCTGTCTGCTATCTGTCAATATTATGTATACAGGGTGCAAACAAACTCATCACGAAGCCTTGAACCAAGCATTCCGTCACATCCGTAACCTCACTAATCCAGGTCCAGTTGAAAACCAGCGTCGGGCACTATATGTCCGGCATTTTGCTGAACTGGGCCTATTTGGCGCAGCCGTGAGGCACACAGCGTAAGATTATACTTACTTTTTTGTTTTTTTTTTGTTTCGATTTAAGGTTTTTTTTTACAAGTAAGGTTTTTATAATATTTAAGCCTTTTTTTTCTTATTTTTTTTTTATACCGTGTGCACTTGTGGCGTTTGCCTAATAAATGTTTTTTCTTTTTTTCTTTATTTCTTTCTTTCACGCTCTCTTTGTATATCATACTAAGTGAGTTAACATAAAAAATATTTCTGGGAAACGATTTTTAGGGGTGGTAAGACTCAATGTACCGCACTCAAAACATTGCGCTGGTGGATGGATTGAATACTACGAGGGTCGTGGAGGTGTTCAAAAATAACTTTGACGCCCAATATTATAGCCTTTACTAGAAGGTTTCCTGGTATGGTCTAGATCTAGAACAAAACAAATAACGCAAAAACACTGTATGAATCAACAGGTCTGAAATAAAAAAAAATGAATTTGAATTCATACGGTAGAAGCTGATACTAACTAAGTTGTATCGGCCGTAAAAACTTGTTGGAAAAAATTCTTGCCTCCAAAAGTGATGTCATATCAGCATACTACTGGTCACTTAGGAACCACAGGTAGAGTGAAGTAGACCATTCCTAGGTATTGCTTTTCATACGATATTAAACTTTACAGCATACATTCGTACATCAAACTTATTCGCAATAACAGTTTGAAGATCTTACGGGCGACTTTCCTCTGTAAAGAAATACATCTTCATTGACCTACAAAGACTTTTATTGCGAACGTTGGCAAGATAAAAATAAAGTTTCCCAAGTTGTTTGCTCTTCACCTTGCAGACTTGTTACAGCGAAACAATACTAAATAAACAAGTTAAGGCAGGTAATCGAGACTTGTAAATACAGATAGAGATATAAGGGAATTTAGATACCTATTTACCTTCGTAGGTATTATAAGCTCAATGTGGGTTTAGGCACAGATTTAGATACATGAGCTGATTTAAGAAGGAAAGATTTGTATTTTTGTATGTATAGAATAAACTTAAAGACTACTGGACCGACTTGAAAAATTCTTTCTGCAATAGATAGCTACATTATCGGCGAATAATATAGCTGGCTGGTAATGTGGCTGTGTGTTGTTGTGTAGTGTTGTACGGGGATAAAATACAGTTTATGTAAAATGTTTTTATCTGTTTTTTACTGTGTTTTTTGTTTTTTACGGGAACTACGCGGGTAAATCCAGCAAAGTTAAATTGAGGCAAAATATCACGTGACTCTCTTGATAATATTTAAAAATTGGCCAAGTGCGTGTTCCATACCATCTTAGTAGACTTATAGCGGTAACAGTAAAACACATTCTGTGATAATTTCAACAGTTTACCTATTACGGATCATGCGATAGGATGTATCTGACAGACAGACAGACAGACAGACAGACGGACGGACGGACGGTCAGCGGAGGTTCAGTAATAGTGTCTCGTTGGTTATAGACATTATTATAAGAGAGGAAATATAGTACAAATAGCGAACCATGTCCTGAAAAGCTGGATACTTATCTCATTATGTGATAACAATAAGGGTTGAGTAAAGTCATAAGTATAAATTCCTCAAGTGGAGCATTTAGGTCCATGTTTACAGAAAAGATAACAGTCTGATTATCTACAACCAGCTGTCACTGTGACATGTTCCCATACAAAAATGTGTTTTAAACAACTGTTTTTAGATAATCAGACCGTCATCGTTTTGGTGAACTTGGACCTTAGTAGCGATCTTCTAAAATATCTTTGGAAGTTTTATATATATTAAATATTTCAAAAAAAATCCATAGGAAAAAAGTAATGGCCAAAAAACTGTTTTTAGAAAAACCGCCGCCCCTCATGGACGAATTCCGCCCATTTACGAACTTAGCCTAAGTTTTGACCTTTCCGATATTTTGGCCAAGTTAAGTTTGAAGCAATCGGTTCATAATTGCGACCTGTAGAGTGTGGCTAAATTTTGCTTGTCACCCATATACATACGTACACAAACAAATCCCCGTAGGTGAGAAACCAATAGGAAGCCTACCTTAAAATACGTGTCAAATATTTTTTGAAAAACAGTTAGATTTTTCAGGACACAAGCTTATTAAGAAATAGGTATTTTTGAAAAAGTTACAAGTGATATTTCTACGTTATATAGGTACTAGTGACTGTAACTAGACCGGTAGATATTAAAACTCAATTTTATTTCAGACAGATTTTACCGCTGTCTCCTAAGTTATGAAACATAAATTTCATTTATCCTCCAAGGCCATAATCTTGTCAGGCTGCCTTCTACGAATACCACAGACCGGATGTTTGCAGAGTTTATCGTGAGATTGCAGCGCTACGCCATTTCCGGCGAAAGACGTTTCACACTTGACGTAAGTTGTGGTGTAGTTTGCTGAAAACTTCGTAGAACAGTAACTAAGTTAAATACTATCAACCTTGGCATTCAAGACTAACATAATTACGAAGTTGTACCCGTCTAATGGTCTTCATTAATTTTATGGGATACTTCGTCTGGTATTGTTTGTGATGACTTGCTAATTTTTCACCACTTTAAAAATATTATTCGTAAGTATACGTGTTGTGTAGGGGTAAGCGACACCCAAAAGGATTAATAAAATTAGTCTAATACTGATGGCACTTAGCAAAGCGTTGAAAATCGAAGTAAAAACTTTTATTTAGCAATCACTGAGATGTGATGTGGGGAGCAGCGGTGTCCCAGTAGTGGCGGCTACGAGTTACGAACAGTATGAGTTACGACAGTAAACAGTGTCGTCGGTTCGAACCCAGACAGGCGCATTTCTTTGTGTAATTTATTTCAAAACGGTGAACGAAAACATCGTGAGGAAACCAGCATATCCTATAACCCAGTGTTTCCCAAACTTTGTTATGCCATGGCCCGGTAATTTTCACACTGACCCTTCGTGACCCACTAAGTACTTTCAAACTCAAGCTGGTTCCATTAAGGATAAATAATACACACATTTATTAATAGTAGAAATGTTTATTAGTACTAGATACATATAATATTTTGGCATTTAGTCACTATTTAGTTAGTGCGAAGTATGCAGCTGTTTCTTATTTTTCACTAAAGAATCCAAGTTCGGGGAAAATGACGAAAGTTTTATCCTAAGGTCTGGTTCCACTTCAAGTCGGTTCCAATATTTATTTTTAAGATAAGCTAGTGTTGAAAACCCAGCTTCACATTTATAAGTTGTGACAAAAGGCATTAAAAAAAGTCGGTGACAAAAAAACTAAAGCAATCAAACAAAGGTCACCGACTTCAGAAGCTAAAGTTATTTTTCACTTTTTTGTTTTTTTTGAAGTCGGTTTTATTTTTTGCAAAAAAGTTTTTATTTTCAACTTTTTAGTGGTTCACATGTGCTTGATACATGAAAAGTGCATACCGTTACAATTACAAGCCCAAACACGACTTTGGTACATTGTCTCATTATGGAGTTCCGTGACTCTTGGCTTCATCATCAGACCTGATGGTAGAATCGTTCTTATCAAACGCAAATGCTTCACTTGTTGTAGAAAATACCAAAATCGCGATACGTTTTCATATAAAATTTGAAGAGTTCCCTCGATTTCGCCAAGATTCCATCATCAAATCCTGATTTGGTGGCTATGGGACCATTTGAAAAAAATACCCTTTCTAACAAAAAAAGAATTTTCCAAATCGGTTGGCAAGCGACGGAGTTATGCCCGAACAAACATAAAAAAAAAAAAAATAGAAACATCCGAATTGAGAAATAAGGCGAAAATGTGGCGACCCGGTTGTTTCATTTTGATGGCCCGGCACCGGGTCGCGACCCGGCTGATGGGAAACGCTGCATAACCAAATACTTCGAAGACTACCTACCAATCCGCACTGGGCCCGCGAGGTGGATTTTAGCCCATTCCCTCTCATAGAGAGGAGGCCGTGTCCCAGCAGTGGAATTATTAATAGGCTACTGATGATGATGAAGATGCCGCCAAGTGTATGGTTGAACAAGCTATTTGGTTTACAGTTTAACCCACAAATTACATTGTAAAATGTAAACCAAATAGCTTTCTCGACCGCATAGTTGTGTACTCTCAAATGGTTGTTTCGGATTTACGTGACAGACACACCTCACTATTAAGCCATAAAAACTTCTGCAACATCTGTTAACAGTAAGTATCTAGGTAATACTAAAATGACGATGATCTTCATACATCTAGTCCCTCCATTATATTCACGATGGAAACAGCACCAACTAATAAAATTAAAGCAGTAGCCACGGCGCGCGGCGGGTCTTCGACCAAATAATGGATAAATTGTTCATTAAATTCTCCGTTTCAGCTTCACGTTGAAATTGGACCTGGTTAATGGAGAGACAACTAAAATATTAACATTATAGAGAAATCTGCTGTCAGTTTAGTATCAAAATTCATCAGTTAGTATGTAGAGAAAGGTTCCACTAATATTTGCCGGTAAAGCTCGCTTTCAAAGCGGCGTTTTGACAACGCGCCGGCGCTTTGTATTTGGGCGGCTTGTTTACGCCGCTTTGACGGACGGAACGCAAAGCGCTCACTCAATGCGCGGCGGCGTACTTTATTTCAGGCGAATTGTAATCCAACTGAACGTGAGGACATAATGTATATAAAATTGGCTGCGACATATACATTTCACTTTGATTAAAAAACTATAAAATGATTTACTTCGTGTATTTTAGTTTCATCTAAATTAAAACCCTAATGTAAACCGCGTATTTATGTCACAATAAAATCTCAGGTGAAAAAGGTTGTAGTGTCAAACAAAAGTGAACTTTAATGTAATATAATGAAGCCTACATTTGAGGTAAGGTGACACTGCGTGGGAGTCTGTTCACGAAATACTCAAGTAATACTTACTAAGGACAATTTTATTATAATAAAAGTGTGGGTGGACATCTCATAATGAATAAGCTGTTGTTCTCCTAGCAACCTTGTAACCAAAACGTAATTTCTTCACGTAACATCTGGATCTTAATTATCATTTATTTTATAACGAGTGAGCGTACTTTGTGTATACTCGTACCCTACTTAACTTGGTTCTAGCAAATAGGTGTCATTTGGGAACGTAAAGAAACGTTCTTTTTTAAAGTTATAGAAAAGTTAATCACAAATGGCCTATTTTGGTCTTCAATTCTAGTACTGTCCGAATCTAGTGCCTAAAATAGACTGAGAGAGATAAAGTAACGTTACGGTCTGTAAGAGCTCATTTACTTCTTAAATAATAAGCTCTCATTTTTAATAAAAAACGTTTTGTCTAGATTTTTATTATTTTACTGGCTGTTCCTCGCGACCTTCGTCCACGTGAAATTATTATAAAATATGACTTACCTATTTGAATTCGTTTTTGGTAAAAATTAAAAAAGTTATTTTGCACGGAACCCTAATTCTTTTTTTAAAACCAAAATAGCCTAAAGAGCCGCACGTAGAGAGGAGTGGAAGACTATGGGGAGGCCTTTGCCCAGCAGTGGGATAACACAGGCTAATAAAAATAAAAAGTAAAATACCTAAAGATAAGACATAATCGTGTGCATGTTTTTAACGCTACCTATATTTAATGATACTTCACGTTAACGATGTTTAGTGAGGTCAACACCATTTCGTAATGAATGCGTTGAATACTATTACGAAGTAGATAGGTAAAATTTCCTTCTGATCACTCATGGGTAAGTAACAAGAGTGAACGCAGGGGTAACTTACAAAGAATGCTAATAAAACATTTAACAACATGGCCGGGCCAATTTACACATGTACCCAGTTTAAAACATTTTCATGAAAAAACTGAAGAATTTGCAACATCCCTTTTGGGATGAAAAGGGTGTACATATTCTGGAATGAAACGGTATATACAAATGTTCGTTATGTCAAATGATGAAGGTAACATGAATACCTAACAACCTTTTTGATGAAATTCAAATGTGAAAGTTAGCGTGTTCATTTAATTTACTTTTAGGAATAAACTGAAAAGGAGGTTACAGGAGGTAATTTTGAGGTATGATTTATGCTAAAACGAGGCCAACTATAAAAAGTAACGAGGGATCAAGCAACTAGGTGTGTTTAATGCCCACAATGTTGAGCGTCCCTGCACTCACAGACAAAGAAAAAAAATGGCCAAGAGCGAGTCGGACTCGCGCACCGAGGGTTCCGTACAAAGTTATCAATGGACAAACTTAATTAACTTTGATATTCGAAATCATAAAACGGCAAATAATAAGTTTGTAGTAGTAAAATCGTTTTGTTTTTGTTATTAAACTACATATTTCCGTTTTTCAGATTTTTCCTGTACATGTTTTCGACCCAAAACCTATAGGGTACTTACTTCCAGTTGACCTGGAATTGTCAATTTTGGTTAAAAACAAGGTCTTAACAAGGTCAGCACAAGTAAAGAGAAAATGTCGAAAAATAAAAAAGCTAACAATTAAGGTCAATTTTGGTACTTACAAGTTTCCGCGAAAATCTAAATTCGCCCATATTTTTTTATCGTATTGACTCAGAATTTTAAAACACTTAACAGGGACTGTAGACCTCGGTATATGGTATAAATTTCAACTTGCTACGTTCACCCGTTCCTGAGAAAATCGGTGGTGACAGACGGACAAAAAAGTGATCTTGTAAAGGTTTTACCTTTTGAGCATAGAACACTAAAAATCTATATACTTATAATAAATCTGTAGAGAGGTCAATTCTGTACATGAAATATATTTACAAAATAACTATCGGGGGGTGATTAGTGATCGATACTGATGCCAAAAATGCAATCAGTAAAATTTTTGTCTGTCTGTCTGTCTGTCTGTCTGTCTGTCTGTATGTTATTTATAGAAAAAAAAACTACTCGACGGATTTTAACGAAACTTGGTACAATTATTCTACATACTCCTGAGCAGGTAATAGTATACTTTTCATCACGCTACCATTAATAGGAGCAGAGCAGTGAAAGGAAATGTTGGGAAAACGGGAGAAGTTACTTGGTTTTTTTAGCTTCCGTCGCGTGTGCAGCCTTAATGGTTAAAGCTACATAGAAATCATGTATAACGGAAATATTCCACATAAAATTATATAAAAAATATCCCAAGACAGTATATGTCTATCTTTTATAGTTGACTCACAATAACACGTGTACACGTCCCGATAGCTTAGCAGTTCGGAGAATAAATGTGAATGTAAGTTTGTTTGTTGCGCTTTCACGCGACAACTACTGAACGGATTTGGATGAAATTTTGCACACAGATAGTTTATAACCTGGATTAAAACATAGGATACTTTTTATCCCGGCAGTAAGATTCCATGGGACAATAATCAAACTTCACGCGGGCGAAGCCGCTGGCAGAAGCTAGTTATGAAATATAGGTAAACCAATGTATCTGACGGTAAATATAGGAAGTCATGATCACGGCAGTTTGTAGATTTACATACAAGCTAGTTGGCCTAATCGGGGAATTTCTTTCAGCATCCCATGTGACAGTCGCCTGATTTTAGCAAGAGTCATCATCATCATTTCAGGCGAAATTCCTCCACTGCTGGACATAGGTCTCCCCCAAGTGTCACCAAATTAACCGGTTCCGTGCGACTCGCATCCAGCGGATTCCCGCAACCTTCACCAGACCCCGCATTCACAACGCTTCGATTCGATTTCGATTCGGTAAGTCGTATGTCTATCTCGCTCGTTTTCGTTATGCCAAAAAGGGATAGACATACGACTTGCCGAATCGAAATTCATTCCGAGCGTTGGTGAATACGGGGGCTGGTCCGCCTAATGCGAGACCTTCCAACATGCCAGAGACATGCAGAGTGGAAATCGTTTATTGGGGAAACTTTCCAATAACACACAAGTAGGGGCCAAAATACGTCTATTTATCCTTATGATCTTAATGAACCCCAGTTTTTACCGTCTATGTTATATACCAACTAGAAAGGAATATAAATTAAGCCTAGGAAGATATATTTTTATATTTTTTCATTTGAATAAATTCTGTTGGACGTGAAAATTACTACTGTCGTTGTTTTTGCTTTTTGCTTCTATCTTTGTAGGTCATGCGTGTCTCAAGGTTAGGTAGGCAGCTAGCGACCCGCCCCGGCTTCGCACGGGTACAATGCTGATACTAAATACACTACAGAAAAACTGTGAACGTTGTATAAAAACATAGACTCGCTCCCGCTGCCCGGCGCCGCCGCCCCGGCCGCGGCCGGCCGGTACCGCCGCAATCGCTACGTCCCGCAATTTTTAAATCTGTAATATCTTCGAAAATATTAATTTAAATCACATGCTATAAAGTGCAATTTTGATCTACATGAAATGCACAACGTATGTATTTAATTGGATAAGGAATGATACTGTATCGTTTAAAATAGCTTGGTAAATAACCCATATTTTTTTTGTAATATGCAAAAGATAAAAATGGTTACTGTGGGTTATCCTTAGGAGATAAACATATGCTGTCGCGGACTTTTTTATTCATCTTTTAAAGATATACAATTCCGTAGTACATAAATTTGATCTATCTCGTAAGGTTAAGCCAGCGTTTGCAATGTAAGCGCAGAAAAATATGTTTGTTATCACATTACAAATCTTTAAATTTCTCGACTTTTCTCTAGAATAATATGCATGTATTATACATATAAACCTTCCTCTTGAATCACTTTATTCATTAAAAAAACCGCATCAAAATCCGTTGCGTAGTTTTAAAGATTTAAGCGCACATAGGGATATAGGGACAGAAAAGGCGACTTTGTTTTATACTATGTAGTGATAATTGAATTAGGTAGGTACTACTTTTTTCACATCTAGTTTTATTTTTTTATGTTTAGTTTTATTTGCATTTATATGCAAACCCATATATGGCATGCACGTCGAAGAGTGCACAGTTAGAATGATAACTTAGACGAATTATGATACTTTAGTTTTGCCAAAAAATGTAATTTGGTATTGTTTGATCAAAAGTCGTATGAAAATTACCTGAAGAATATTTTAACTTAATTACTATTATACTACTAGACCCTATAGATATTTTAAATTCACAAGAAACAAAAATACCTACACATAACACTGTCGGTCGACTTATTTAATCTTGTTTGAACTGAACGAAGAAACATTACTGATTTAGGAAATAAAATATCGAACATTCAGCTTTCTATCAGCAAATTCCGCAACAAAATAAAATGTTTGATTTATTCCGATGACATTTTATCCGAAGATACGAACACTCCGCCACATATTAAATGATGTTACCTTTACATGATTTTATTATATTACTAGCTTCTGCCAGCGGCTTCGCCCGTGTGAAGTTTCAAAATTGGGGTTGAGTGAGAATATTATAAACGTAAGAGTAAACAAATATAATAATAACAAATCTCCGAACTGCTAAGCTATCGGGAGTTACACGTGTTATTGTGAGTCAACTATAAAAGATAGACATATGCTGTCTTGGGATATTTTTTATATAATTTTATGTGGAATATTTCCGTTATACATGATTTCTATGTAGCTTTAACGCGACGGAAGCTAAAAAAACCAAGTAACTTCTCCCGTTTTCCCAACATTTCCTTTCACTGCTCTGCTCCTATTAATGGTAGCGTGATGAAAAGTATACTATTACCTGCTCAGGAGTATGTAGAATAATTGTACCAAGTTTCGTTAAAATCCGTCGAGTAGTTTTTTTTTCTATAAATAACATACAGACAGACAGACAGACAGACAGACAGACAGACAGACAAAAATTTTACTGATTGCATTTTTGGCATCAGTATCGATCACTAATCACCCCCCGATAGTTATTTTGTAAATATATTTCATGTACAGAATTGACCTCTCTACAGATTTATTATAAGTATAGAAGATAAAGAGAAAGCTTCTTTATTGTGTTACTTAACCTATATTGTGTGAAAGCAAGCAATTATGGGCGGTAATGCAGTCCCTGGAGAGTTTGGAATGCCATTTTCGTTCCATCATGCTACTACCTCACCTCAGTCAATCTACTTACTGCTTTTGGGACAACGAAGATTGATGACAAATGGAATCTTGCGGCAAGATTTTTAAAACTCCATTCTATAAAGGTTTGGTCGCGACCTGCACGTTCAAGCGACTTGCTTCATGTAAAAGCAACTGAGGGGAAATACAACGGAAGAATTTGCTTTGAGTATGACACAAGTCATTTATAATGCGACATATGGACCGGCAGTATATGCAAAGTAAAGAAAACCGAAATAAAAAAATAGAAAAAAACTCTTAAGTAACTTAACCAAAAAGGTTTTTTTATTTTACACTTTTCAGTTGAAGCATCCCACTCAACTTCTTGTCATGAATAAGATATTTAGGAACCATCATGTCTTTAACATAGGCCAAAAAAACCCGCATTAAAAGAGCTAACTCATAAATAAACTACTAAAGCAAAGTTTTCTTCCACCAAATGACAAAGAAATCACGTAATTGTAATCACGGAGAAGATAATCGGTGAAACACATGAGAAAGAAAGATGGTCTCTTTTTTTTTAAGTCGGCTAAAAAGCAAGTGAGTGACGCACGTATCGCTTGTCGCAGGTCGCTCCGCTTGAGGGGCTGGACAGTGACAACATTCATTACTACTAAGCACCTACAAATACACAGTTTTAATTAGCATTAGGATGTTGTTCTGAAGTTAGTTTTAAGTCTTAGTCAATTACTAGATAAAAAATAGAGATTTCAAATACAATTTTCATAGTAAATATTCCATTTAAGAGCAGTCTGCGAATTTGCTCTCTAGTTAAGCAAAAATGTATTTCAGCCAACATTTGTTTCAGTTTAGCTTTTATTTTTGCCATTCTGAAAGCGGCTTTTACTTTCACAAATTGCTAGTTAAACGAGTTCAAAACATTTAAGGTTGTGTTATTACAATTTTAGTTTAATGTGCAACATTTGTATTTTGTGTTGCAGCATTTTAGCACTTATAAAATGAAAAAGACGGTCTCATTTTATTGCATCCAAAGTCTTAATTTCTGTTTTCTTGTTAACCAAGTAATTTACAAAGTTATTACAATACCTTTGTTTACTTTGAAACGTTTTTATATTAAACTAGAATTCCGCCCGTGACTTCGTCCGCAAAAATTGTGATGACTCGGGTAATTAAGATAATATCAATATAATGTAAAGCCTATGTTACTCGGTAAAGATGTAGCTTTATACTGATGCAATGTTTTCAAAATCAAAATCAAAATCAAAATCAAAATCAAAATCAATTTTATTTGTGTAACATAGGTAGTGAATACAGTTCTTAAATTAAAGAGAGGTCGCTATGTTATGCCAAGAGGCGTACAAATATATGGTTGCATGCTAAATAAAAAAATATTAATCATGCGAGAGGTATACACAAATTATTTGATAGGAAAATATGTCAAAATTTATAGGATTATGATAAAGAAACAATAAAAACAAAAAATAGAAATAATCAAAATGTCACAATAGGAGCTAGTTTCTACAGTTAATGCTTAATTACTATAAGTGTCAATATTCAACTAGAAATTGTCTACTGCGTGTAATCTCCAGTTAAAATAAATAAAACAGGTCTACATTAATTTATCATTCAAAAATTCATCAATCGTATAATAACATTTTTCAATTAATAACAGCTTTAATTTTGTTTTAAATTGAGTAGCATTCAGATTTTTTATTACATCTGGTAATTTATTGTATATGCGCGGTCCCATGCCTAAGACGCTCTTTCTCACTAAGGCCGTCTTACAACGCTGATTATTTAAAGAGTTTGCGTATTGGCTACGAATCGCAACATCTCGTAAAGTTGACACTTTTTCGAACAACCTCATGTTTGTTTTGACGAAAACACTCATTTCCAATATATATAATGAGGGTAAGGTAAGAATTTTCAGCGATTTAAAAATTGGTACACAGCTATCATCAATTTTTAGACCACACATCGATCTTATGCATCTTTTTTGTGCCTTAAAAACTATATCATTATCAGTCGAATTGCCCCAAAAAACAATACCATATCGCAAAATTGAGGCTACTAGGCCGTGATATGCAACTAGTAGGGCATTCATATTAACTTTTCTTGCAATTTGGAAAAGTGCGTATGCTGATTTATTTATTTTCTTACTTAGGTCCTCAATGTGGGCCTTCCAGTTAAGCTGATTATCAAGGAATAAACCTAAGAATTTGGTTACTTTAACTTCTTCAATATCACAGTTACTATGTCTAATATTTACTTTTGGTACTTCAGTTCTTTGGTGAAAGTGCATTATTTTAGTTTTCTTTAAATTAATAATTAAATTATTTTTATCAAGCCAATTAATTATGTCCGCTAGTGTATTATTTATGTCATCTTGATAAATATTACGATCAATACATTTTACTATGGCAGTACTGTCATCTGCAAACATCACCATTTGATGTTGAGTCACCTTTGGCAGATCATTTATGTAGATCAAGAAAAGACGTGGCCCAAGGACGCTGCCCTGTGGGACACCAAACTTTATTAATCTAGGCTGAGATAAAAAACTCTTTTCAAATTTTGTTTTTTTCACATATTCTTGCAATCTCTGTACATTGCATTCTGTTGGAGAGATAGGATTCGAGTAGTTTTAAAATGTTACCTCTGATACCGTAGTTTCTCAGCTTGTCTAACAAGACGTCGTGCTTAACGTAATCGAAGGCTTTGGTCATATCTGTGTAGATAGCACAGACATGAGTTTTTTGGTCTACTGCTAGCAAAGTACTACGTAAAAAATCAAAAATTGCCATGTTGATCGTGGTATTCTTCCTAAAGCCGTATTGTTCCTTGCATAATAAGTCAAATTTATTGAGATAACAATACAGAGACCTATAAATGATTTTTTCGAAGATCTTGGAAAATACAGAAATTTTAGCTATTGGCCTATAGTTCTGCATATCAGTTTTGTTATCTTTTTTATGTAGTGGTTTAATAATAACTTTCTTCAAGTCTTCAGGATAGACTCCGTCAACAATGCCAAGGTTCATAATATGAGCTAATACGGGTGCTATAAGTTCATTCACAAATTTTATCACCTTTGTAGACATACCGTCAAATCCTACAGTACTTGTATTTTTAAGTGATCTTATTGCCGAAATCATGTCGTTTGCTAAAACAGGCTGCATGAACATTGATTGGCTTGTTGGATTATCTAATTTATTGTCAAATTCTATGTCAGTTTTAATATTATTCTCAATGTCATCTATAAAATAATTATTAAATGTATTTGCGATGTCAAAAGGTTTTGAAAAGGTCTGATAAGATTTATTAATGGTCATTATTTGTTCTTTAGGATAGTTGTTTTTAGGTTTATTAACAATTTGCCATGTAGCTTTTGACGTATTCTTCGAGGTTTTTATATGATTATCATTTTGAGCTTTTTGAGTTAGCTTTATAATTTTCTTATATTGTAAAGAGTATTTTTTAAAGTTAGTTTTATTTTTTAATACAGGATTTAGTCTGTATGTCCACAGTAATTTTCTTTGTTTATTGCTACAGCTTTTAATGCCACGCGATACCCATTTTAAGTTTTTATTAGTATGAATTGTTATTATTTTATCAGGAAAGCAAAGTTTGTAGAATAGGGAGAACGTTTCATAGAATCTTTTGTAAGCTATATTGGCATCGTTACATGCATATACATCTGAAAAGGTTAAACTTCGAATGCATTCGCGGAACTTTTTGAGGTTCTCTGTGGAGTAGTCTTTCGTTATTATTGTTATTGTATTTTATTTGTATATTGATGATCCGGTCCTATCGTTAATAGCGCAATGTTTAAAGTTATATAATGTTGTATGTTCTATAGAACCCAAAATTTCGAAGACATGTGACATTTACCAATCTACACTGGGCCCGCGTGGTAATTTAAGCCCATACGCAAAATACGCGCTTTGACGTGGAGTTGCGGAACACCAGCCCGTTATACAATACAATACAATAGCCTAAGATTGACCCAACAAACTCTTCAACTGTATAACATGAGATTATAGATTAATTGCGTTGTTAAAGTTGAGCTTTTATAAAACTAAAAGATTATTCCAGTTACTTCTTATGCTAGCTCTACTATGCTCTAGTAACCAATCCCAGGGGAACAAAGAGACTTGAGATATTAAGACAAATGGCGTCCTACCTTATCTATTTGGAACCGTCCGACATTAATTTATCTAGGATGGAAAAAAACAGGCGGTGTGAAGCTGATTATTTCCTTCCCAGTAGCGTAGGAGTCCGCTTAACAATATGCTTTTATTTCCCTTTAGGTACGTCGATCGTAAATTGCAAATGAAAATAGATTAGTTCTGCTATAAAAGGATAAAATGGAATGGAAATATTGAATGTAAACTCTACTATTTCTTTTTTCTTTATGTTAGATTTTTTGCAACCTGATTGCATTTTTCTGAATAATTGGCTCACTGATCAAATAAGTATTCAACATTACAATGCGCTAGTCTTCTGGGCACGTTTTCGGATGACAGCTATGTGAAGTAGTGCTTAGACCATAGAGTATAGTCATTGGCTTAGACGCACAAGCATCTTGTTGTTTTAATAGTCTTTTTTTGTCGTAATTAGTTAAGTAGGTAGTTTTAATTCGTTGATGTTTTTATTTTTGAACTACAATTAAATAAGGGTAAGTGGTAAGGGTAAGTGGTTTTATTTTGGACATTTGTGTAGGTAGGTATTACAGTAGCTTGCAATAGATCAAAAACCAAACTTACATCGGATCCGCAAGATGGAAAATATTTCTTTGCAATTCCACTCAATGGCGCCTACATTCAGAAAACTTGCGGGCTGCGCGCTGGTATAAAATAGGTACTTGATTGAGTTACGGTTTCCCGCGATATTTTCTTTGTTTTACATTACCATAAACCTTGAATCATTTTGCTTCAGAATAGTAATATTTTTCTTACGAAACTCTGCTTACTAGACTAATTTCTGTGCCCATCCCATTTTATTTAGTGAATATTCAAGTTATAGAAATACAGATGAAATAAATTTTGATGAATAAATATTTATTTTAGTGGAATATTTATTTATTTATTTATTTATTTAAACTTCATGTACAATAGTGGTACATAGGCGGACTTAATGCCACAAGGCATTCTCTACCAGTCAACCATTGGGTCAAATAGACAGTATTGTGATAGAGTACAATAAAAATAAAAAGAAACATACCATCTTGTAATCCTAAAATAAACACATAAATAGGTACCTACATACTAATACATAAATAAGAATACAAAATAAACTAATATATATAAATACAAACGAATAGTCCGAAATACGAGAAATCTTTTGATATAATTACGACTCTATGAATGACTATATGGTAAACAACTCAGACCGACTTTAAATAAAACTTCCGAACTGCTCTTTTGAAAGCCAATTTGCTTTCGGCTTTTTTAATGCCAAGGGGTAGCGCGTTCCAGAGTTTTATAGTGGAGATAGCATAAGAAGAGGACATAAAACCAGTACGGTGAGAGGGAATTTGAAGGATTAGGTTTTTGGAAGCTCGAAGGTTCCGACTGTGAGAACTACCCAACACCTTAAAATAAGTTTTTAAATATTCAGGAGCGCATGGATCATTCATGGTGGTGAAAAGCAAGCAGAGAGATCTGAGGGATCTCCTGAGTCTGATAGGCAGCCATTTCAGCTGAGAGCGGTAAGAAGAGATATGATCATATTTACGAAGGCCAAAAATGAAACGAATGCAATTGTTGAGAAGACGATCCAATTTGCTAAGAAGTTCTTTTGTTAAATCAGAGTAACAAACATCAGCATAGTCGATAATGGGAAGCACAAGCGCCTGGACTAAAGTGGTTTTAGTGCTAGATGGGAGAAAATGTTTAAATCTATAGAGAGACCGCAGCGAGTAAGTGTCTTTCTGGCTAACCTGGGCCACCTGCTTATTCCAGCTGAGAGTACCGTCAATGTGTGTGTTCGACAATATGTGTTTGTAATAAATTTTGATGAATAAATATTTACTTTAGTGGAATGTGTGTTATAATATCTGTGTTCAATTTTTCTTTTGTTAACATGGTTAAAGTAGGTCGTCTAATTTACGTCTTCTACTTTCCAAACTACATCTAAAATTTTTACGCTATATTTTCAGAAGTGGTATATCAATTTATTCCCCATATCTATTTTTGTCTGTAGATCAAAATAAACGCCAGAAATAAATTACTTTCATCGAGTAAGATAATCAGGAGAAACATTCACCAAATATAGGCTGAATACGTGCAACGTGTACAAACAAAACTTAAGCAAACATAATGTTTGAGCACGATGACGGAATAGGACCCTTTCAACGAGCCTTGGCGCTACAAGAAAAGGGTCCTATTTCGGCGTCTCGCTTACATATTATGTTTGTTTTACGTTGTCATCGCGCGTACGTGTTGACAGGTTTGTTTCGGGAAAACCAAGATATTTCGCCGATTATTGAAAAATATTAAACATCGGATTAAAACTAAATTATATTTAAGATCTCACAAAGAAATAAGATCTCTTCCTTCACATCCACAATGTTTAGTACCCTTGGCTTTTGAAAACACGTGCGTAAAACATGATCATTTATGACTGACTCCTTAATACCAACACTAAACGTTTTTTTCAAAGATAGACTGTGTGATACCTACACTACATAACGACAGTAATAGTTATTGGGCTCTAGGGTACTGTTTACAGAATGATAGAGAAAGTTTTACTTTCCCTTTAACATATTTTTTATTAAAATTTGCATCACACTTAAGGCTCATTCTGAAATTTATTTGAAACACAGTTTCATAACGACATAATACATAAAAGTACGTAAGTACATACACTTTATTTTATTATTACGTATTAATACGGAATCTTTCTAAAACTAAATTAAGTTCTTTCTGAGAAATAAGAATATTATCTACTTACAAAGGCGAGAAAATTGTCGAGGCGTTTTTTATCCTCAACCAATTTTCAATTATTCAAGATGATATCTTTTTAATAAGTTACAACTGCTGTCTTTGGCTAGCCCGCTGTAAACATTACACGGTACAAAAAAAAACCGACGGAACGGTAAATACAGTATTTTCTATGTTCATTTTTTTCTGTATGTTCGAACACAGTGGAAAATCTGGCCAATTTTTTAGGTTTGAAGGTTCTTTTCTGTTTGAATAAATAACTTCATCATCATCATCAGCCTATTAAAATGTTGTCACTGCTGGGACACAGGCCTCCTCTCTGTGAGAGAGAATGGGCTACATCATCCACCACGCGGGCCTAGTGCGGATTGGTAGACGTCACAAAAGTTAAAGTTGTTTTTATATTACTTTGTGTAATATATTTCATCACCACTGCTCTCGAAACGGTGAAGGAAAACATCGTGAGGAAACCGACATGTCCTAGAACTTAACAAATGATTTATGAAAAAAAAACATAGGGACATGCCAACAGTGGTCATATTTTTTTTGGAAAAGAAAATATTGCTCTACAGGTATTGTCCAGGAAGGAAACAGGGAAGTCCCCGGAAAAACGGCCGTACTTTGTCCTCTTAACACTTTTCGACGAATGTGAAGGTTACGGATAAGTTTAATTTGATGCCTATATCGAAAGCAATCTTATATTACAAGTACCTCATAATGATTATATGATTACATATACGAATTTAATGATTACATCAAACTCCTTATTGGAAATTAGGTTAGGTATGTCACGTGTCGTATATATCTATGCTCGTTTGATGGCAATAGGCTCGCTGCCTATTACATAGGACTTAAACATAACTGGAGACTTGTGGGTGTACTATTGGGATTACAGGTGTAATGTTATGCTATGTCATAAATCTTGACTAGAAAGTGCCAAAATCAAATTACTATAAAATCTAAACCGACTTATTCACCACAACAGGTTTTATAACCAACCCTAACATTATACCGTTCCATTATAGCTGAAACAGGGTGAAAACTATATCGGTACTTGATCCCCATTTTCCCTATATTAACCTTCAAGTATCCATTGCACGTGACCTCGGCAGAGCTTTTACTTGAATTTAACGATGTGATAGCCGTAAACTGTCTTGACAATAATATAATCAGAAAGACGACAACCTTGTCCAAATGGACCATACTATAAGTAACTTAGTATTTAATGCCTATCTCATCTCTTAATTGCCTAGGGCTACGACGACCCAACCTAGGGTTAAATATATTTTCATTCGTTCACCTGTCTGCCGTCCTATAGCTATAATGCCGTTATCCAACAAAATCATTTTTTGAATTATGGGCAAAAAAGCGCGGGCTAATAAAAAATGCTTGACGTTTCATAACTTTCTCTCTTATCCGTGAGTTATTGGTATCAAAAAATAGATCTAATTTTGTACTTTCAAGTGGCCATACTAACACTTGCTAATTAAGATAATTTCTTAACAAAAATAGGTTTTTTGCGTTTTAGTTAAGTGTTTTAGCAATTTACAGCTTATGGAACCACGCCTATAATGCCGCTAAGCCTACCTTAACGGCATTTTAGTGTTTGGTTTTCACTATTTTTTTTTTGACATATAAAATACTTTAAAAGATCTCTACATTACCAAACTATAATGCCGCTAAATAACTGTAACGATGATATAGCTAAGCATCATGACACCAAGAACAAACACTATGCTAAACTGTAATGCAGCTAAAGCACTTAGCCGCAAATAAGACTAGTAACTTAAGTGAATATTTTGCCTGCATTTATTTTTTAGGTTGATTACTTAGCTTAAATGCCGCTAAAAATAAAACAATAAAATGTAACCGCGTTCTAGCTTTGAAACTCGACCACAAAAGTTGAGGAAATAAAAAAAAAAGGTAGTTACTTTGTGAGGACTTAGGTACTTGTAATACAGTTATTACAAGTACCTAAGTCCTCACAAAGTGATTTTGTTAGAATTAAAGAAGACCGTCATTAAATGAAAATGAGATCTTAAAAAATAAACACCTAAATCACACTTTAATATTGTTATTTTTTCGTGTCGATTGTAATGCAGCTAAAAAAATTACTAATTATTATTTCATTTAAAACGTACTTTACACATGTTTCTTAAGTGAGCTCTTGGATGCGAGTTTTGAATTCTTCTGTCGGATATGGTATACTAACAAAAATGTGCAGGTGATAAGGATTTCACAATGTCTTTTGATCTGTTTATTGAAGCTTCTGATTCTTCAAAGTCCTCAAAATCATAAAGTTTTACGTTTTTCTTCATAGCCAACTCGACTTGATGGTGCACTTGATCAGCACTCATAAACGTGTGCCCTGGTTCAATAATATAGCTATAGCATCATGCCAATCATCTGCTGCAGCTAGTGGCTTTAAAGGGGAACTGATTTCACTTACAGGTAAAATCAATTCCTCTTTGAAGACGTATTAACATCTTTATTCTAATTGTTCACGATGCATATGTGAATTAAGTAACTTGCGTATCACAAAACTTTTCAAAAATATTGGATGCCGTTGAACAAAACCTATTGAAGCACAAGGTATCAAAACGCTGTAGTTCGGGATTAGGACTTAAATTCCCTCTGTTAAAAGTGAGACTTTTCTATGTCAAATTGCTCAATTTTGGTGTCTCTAAGGCGCGGGTCATACACAAGTGGCATATGGCGGTGGCGCGGCGCGGCGCGGCGCTTAATCATGTCTAAAATGTTTTTGGATCTTTTTGGAATAGCAACGTGGACAATTTTAAGACGCAGAGTTTGATCTTGGGTTTTTGAATATATCAATACAGGGTGAATTTTAATTAATGCGACAAAATGAAATTGGACCTTCAGTTACAGTAACATAGTAATTATAAACTGTTTTTTCTACAATCTAAATCGTAAAAAAAATTACGCGATTATCGTTTTCAAAAGGTCCATTGATGTTATTATCTTTATTTAAGTACGAATTGTCGGTATTCCAGTAATACGCAAAATAAATAAGAAAAATTAATGCAAAATTAGGTAAATTACCGCATTATATTGAGCACTGCGACGAGTCGGACGAGATTTTTTTATACTTCTATTATTTTAACGGTTTTCGTAACACTGATCAATTATTTTTTAATTTTACATTTGATATTTTATACATTTTCTTGACAACACGTATTATTGTATATTTAAATTTGTCGCATCTATTCAATTTCACCCTGTATAATTATATTAAAAAACCCAAGATCAAACTCTGCGTCTCAAAATTGTCCTCGTAAAATGAGCGCAAAATTGTGCGAATTCGCGGGCTTGTACTGGTAGCTCGCTACGCAAAAACTTCAAACTAAATAACTACATAGCGATAATAATTGCGTTTAATTAATATTGCAATTTACTTCATTTAGTTTAAATAAATACTTTAGAAGATATCGCAGGTCTAAAATTATGAGAAACCAAAAATAAGCTGTTCGCGTGACGAAATCTAAACTATTAAATTAATCTTTTTTCAACCTGCATTGTTTAGTAAACAAAAAAATATCGTAATCAAGTTGTAAATAAAAAACTTGGAGTAGTTTTTCACCTTGATAAACAGTTCCTAAACCTTTATGAACTTGGAGGGTTGTATTGGTGATTTTGATGATTATATTTCTGTAACTATACATAGGTCTTTACAGTCGCAAGCAATATTTTAAACAACATACCGCTGACCTACAAACTGCAAAAAACGTAAGAAAATTTGAATTTCGCGGGCTACCCTGACGCTTTCACCTTAAGCCATGGTGGCACACTGCTTCAGACGCGGGGAGCCGCGGAGCGCGACCGAGCGATCGAGGGTAGTTAACCGCGTTTTAGTGTGGTAATGACTGACAACTGCATTTTTGTGTTGACGTCGTAAGCAATTTAACTATATTTCCAATTGAAAATGCCGTTATTGGCGTATTCACTACAAAGTGTCTTATTAAAAATACATCTAAGTACTACGCATAAATGCGGTTAAGTGATATTAACGACCTTCTTAACTAGTATTTTCATTTAACGGCAATTTAGTTATGCAACTGATGATAAAAAAAATTGTTATAATGTAAATTATAAGCCCTTAGTCACTTTTTAGTGTAGTAATGTTGCTTACCTGCGTTTTAGCGTAGGAGACATTACATTTATGGCAACTTAACGGCGTTTTAATTTTTTCTATCTCGTGATTTATAAATAGTAGAGAAACACTGCTTAGACAGAAAGATAGAGAATTTTTTTCTGATTATGGTGGTATCAAAAAACGAAAATCGACCAGGTGCGAGATAACGGCATTATAGCTATAGGACGGCAGCTGTGAAGGTCCCAGGTACCTAAAAAAGGTTGCCGACCTATACATGTGCCCTAAAAATTGTTTTGAAGTCCAGTACAGCGGTTAGTGTTAAGTAGAAAACCTCATTTTACGCCAGTGGTCTCATAAAACCTGTGACATATAAGTAGGTACACAGGTACCATGCATATGTATGTGGTATGCATGGCTATATTTTGTTCCACTTCACTCATGTTTTCAGTAGGATCTTTATACAGGGTGTATTTCACCTCATCACAAAGCCGTTAACCAAGCATATTATATGTATATCAAACTAAGTAACTTTACGCAAAAAATATTGCTGGGAAACAGCTTTTTTTTTTGAGGTTATAAATCATGTTTTGTGGTATAACTCAATGTAACACACTCAAAACATTGTGCGGATGGATGGATTGAATAGTACGGGGGTCGTGGAGATATTTAAAGTAAAAATCATGCGATAAAAAGTGGTATTTAAAAAAAACTTGTCAAAATCTTGCAACTTTGACTCCCAATATCTCCGTAACTAGAAGGTTCCCAGGTGTAGTAGAAAAAAATATATCAGAATGACGAGGAGAACAAGTGCCTTTCGTATTCGTTAAGAGGTGTTTTACACCACAAATTTTAACAATTCTTCTATTTATATAAAATAGAAGAATTGTTAAACGTGCTTCCGCATCGATCTCCGACCCAACCTTTTAAACCTTTTCTAACACTTGTGCCATAAACCACACAACAGGGTATATTGTGTGTTCACAGTGGGCAGCACTAACAAACGTTTTCCTGTATTTAACCAGCTCGTAATATATTTTTAGACCGCCCTGAAGTGTCTCACTTTGTGTGTTTGTTTTTTCCCTCGAATGAGCCAGCCGCTCGGGTCAATCTTTAGGTTAAGCCATGCTTGCCTAGGTTGGTCTGTGGATGGGTGACCACCCTTACATACCGAGTTTCCTCCGTGCCTCGGAAAGCATGTTAAGCCGTTGGTCCCGGCTGTCATTTGTCCTATAGGTAGTCAGTGGCTCCAAAAGTCTGACACCAGTCTTACCAAGTTGTATCGTATTTCCTAGTATTAACTGGGTTGTGGAGGTCAGATAGGCAGTCGCTCCATGTAAAGTACTGGTATTCAGCTGCATCGGGTTAGACTGGAAGCGGACCCCAACATTGTTGGGAAAAGGCTAGGCAAATGACGATGTTTCATGTATGTATTTATGTATCTATTCTTATATTTTATTTTAGTTTTATATATTTTCTTACCTATTTGTTTTCTGTTATTGCACCTACTGTGTATTTTTCTCTGCACCACCCTAAGGTAGACTGGTAGAAAATGCCCAAGGCATTAAGTCCGCCTGTGTACAGTTTTTACTTGTGCATAAAGTTTTAATAAATAAATAATTTTTGATTATCATCAACCCGTCCCAAATGGACCTTGGGCATATGGGACGAGTTGCTGAATTACTCTTCCCATCAAATATGTTGTCTCTGAAAGGATACCGTTAGTCAGATTGTTGAAGGTAATGGAATTTAGGTAATGGTTTTTTTTTTTAGGAATTTAACTGTACTACAATACTCCTACCATTACACATACCATTTCTACTTCTCATTATTTTATGTCATTTTCACAAGAGTATGCAGCTAACTACGTTATCTACATCTTATCTTATCAGCTAAATATGTTATACCGCCAATTTTATTTTAAAAGTATGATAAAATACGCTTTAACACACTTACAAAAATGAGATTACTTTTCGATCCTTGTTTTTTATGAATTTCCATATCGTAAAGCTCGTTTAGTTTTTTCTTCAAAGAAAAATCAAATAAGATTTCATCGGATTTGGACCGTTCTTGTTTCATTTTTGTCGATGTGCCGTAAATAGACAATCTATTTTCAATTTCCTTTTGGCCGTCTTGATTAATCCCTCGCTGATGTCCACCCATCTTGTTGAGAGCACGAAAACAAACAGTGAATAATCATTTTCTAAGGCTTCATGTTGACTAATTTAGGAAAAGCGACTTAGAGAGTGTTTACAAAGGTCTCAAAATCGGGCTTAATTAATCTGAAAACTATCGATACTAAATACTTCAAATATTTAGCTTGTCGTATCAATGACGTCAAAGATTTATTGAAGGGCTTAAAATCTGCAATAAACAATTGCATAATTTTCAACAGCGTGCTTTCACTCTCAATCGATCGTTCACGACAAGACGATATGAAAAGCGCCAACGAGGAAAATCGTCAGCAATTTAAGACCGTAAACTTTATTTTCTATTACGTTCAAAAGTCAGGAGGAGCGAACGTGCTTGGCATGGTTAGTGCTGAACCAATATGTTTGATGTCACGTACCGAGGCGTGGGTGAGACTTCTCGTCGTAGACGCGAGAAAGTGCGGCGTTACTCGTGTGACAAGTCTTGATGTAAAGCAAATGGAAGATGTGTTTGGTTTTTGGAGAAATATCGGAATGTAAATTTAGATTTTAGTAAATGTTAACTAAAATCTATCTCTATAAGTATATCAATGTAACAGACTATTTTTAACAAACTTAACATGGTTCTTAAATGAATCAATGGATACAAAAAACAATGTTATTTTTATTTTACAAATCTCGCAGAAAAAATGTGCACTTCGGAAATAATCGTGTATTTTCAGAAATATGTACTACAAGGTTGACTGACGATCGGCTACTTTTCAATCGTATTACTTGGAGCATAAGGGTGAAAATTGGTAGAATGACAGTTAACTCGATAGTAATTTTGTTGGTGAGATCTAACTTAATATAGAACATTAACATCCTTGAAATTACTTTTCTATGTTGCATTGCAATGATTAGAAAATAGAGTAACACTATGCAGTTCCTAAAACCTTTGACGGTTTGCGAGTGCGACCGGCGTAATCAGAAATGTAAACCACCAATAAATGTCTACTGAAGTATGACAAACAATTATAAAGTTGGAAAAGTTATTGAATAGGAAAACTTTTAAGCTGCCGGAAAATATAAGGAGGAAGACATTTCGAAATAAGGCTTTGAAACAAGTTCCTGCTCTCAAACTCAACAATGATACATTTTACGTTATTCTTAGGAATAATTTACTATCGGTACTGGAAAAAGCAGACAACTGTGTGATGAACTATGGGATGAAGTCATGTCTGTCACAAATATGTATTGTTACCAGAACTAAAGGTGTGTTCATACCCACCAGTGGTCGAAAAATTATTTGCAAATTTTCAAGCGGAGAACTTACACATATGAACAGTGCAAGTTGTATTAAAGCTTCCAATTACTTCCCAACATAATGTACCTGCATTGGATTTAATTGAGTAATACGAAACGACGTAACTGTCCAAATTCAACCCACATAGCGGCAACTGCCCCAAGACTAAATAATTATAAATGTATTCGAGCGAACCAGACCGTAAGCATTTAGAAGTCCTTACGGACATTTCACTAAAGTTGTACACAGAGGCGTATTTACCAATGTTTATTTGCTGTTGGGTCGCACTTGGGCATGAGATAGGTAAGGATTTATTTCAAGTGGCTTTTTCTCCTTGTGTAATGTAAGATTTTGTTTCGGTGGAGGTTAAGATCGAGGTTAGAGAGTAGATTTGTGTTAGTGAAAAGACAAAAAACTCCACTTACTCCTCTTTTTAACACGTTCTATTTTCAAAAATATTATGACCTTGAACATTGGTAATGTAAGGAGACTACTTAACTCTTGTCTACTTTATTCTTGTTTTATTAATTCCGTAAAATATCAAGTCTCGTATTCGAAATTCGAAAATTTAAATACGTATGTTTTTTTTTTAAGTTTGCTGGAAGAACGTGCTGGAATCGTATCTCCTCGGCAGCATTTAATCGTTTGAAACAGAAACACTTTAGTGAATAAAATCTTGCACTTCCCACGCTTATATACGACAGTAGGTACCTACAAACGTGCAAATTCTATTGTGTACATCCTGCGACAAATGTTGCGTAATAAATCATACATCAAGAAAATGTCTCTATGTTAAATGCATTAAGATACAGTTTCGTTTGCTCGTGTTGTCAAAGAAAAAGTTTAATTTGCCTAAAGGTCGCAAGTTTACGCAAAGTATTCTTAATATTTGATCCTCGGCTCTGGGAATTTTCATTCAAGATCTGTAAAGCCAAGCGATTTCAAATGTAGTCTTTTGTTTATCTTTTTCCGAGTTATACATTGACTTTCAGATGGAACGAAGTTGAAAAGTCTCAAGTGCCATCGATTTGGAAGGGTAGTTATGTAGATATTTATTTACTTTTCCGTCTGGGGCATCAAAGTCAAAAGTATTTCCTAGTGAAAAGGATTTTCCGCAGGGATGACTTTTTATCATGAATGAATGAATTAACAAATGGGCGTCTAGTTTATCGCTTTATAAAAATTGAGCACGTTTAAGTATACCAGAAAATTACACATGCTTTATTCATGAAACTCGTAAAACCACACAAATTCTTGAAACTAACCTATTTCAAGAATATCGAATCTATAAAAAGCAACATGAGTCACGGCTTGTTTACAAAACGTAGGACCTTTCTATTTATTCTGCGTAGTCTATAAAGGGAATGACAATAGACGTGAAGTAAATAACGCAACATCTTAAAATATGTGCGTCTTCTCGTACCACGTCGCCCACAGCTTTTAGAAGAATACGGTACCTAAAGATCGGAGATTTATGAATACCGTGGAAGATAAGTGCCAAAGAATACAGCAATATGTTTACTTATTCATTTTACGTACTTTTTCTTTTGTTACCACTTGGGAATTTATAGGATGTTCTTTAGCAAAAACCGCTTTTCCCAAATATTACGTTCCCCAAGGTACGGAACTCCTTGCTGCCTTTTAACGATGCCTGCAGCGGGGATTATAAATGTCAGTTTTACAGGAGTGTTTGTTTGTCTTCTTCAACATCGCAGTGACCTCTATACCATCATGCTTTGTCTCATTGATAACCCAAGAGCTGATGGAGCGTGATACTAATTTCGGACAGCTGGATCTACTAATCTATATGGTATTCTATAGGTGTAAGAAATGTGGTCCCGCTGACCTCAATCAAGTCTCGTGCATGTCCATGCGTAACTCTTGGTCAGGTCTTTCAATAAAATTTTACTGTAGAATAAATACTGCAGGAAGAGTAAAACAAAAAATACCCCACAGGTTTGCAAATGTCGACAAAAGACTTGCATTAAACTTGCTTGAATGCGTTATCGACGCCAATAAGTAGATGTTCAAACAAATAGGACTCGATGGAGCAAGTCCTCCAGACCTCAGTAAGTGCGCGCATGGAGTAGAAGCTTGCTCCATTGTTCCGTTAAGTGGCATTAGCAGCGTGGTATGCACTACCGTATGTGTAGATATTGCTTCATAGACAATTGGAAATACAAGGATTTAATTATAAACACTGCTTAGAATTAACCCGGAGAAGGCCGTGTCGAAATAAGCCGTTCGGGTCGATCTTTAGGTTAAGCCTGGTTAGGCTGGTCTGTGTATGGGTTGAAGACGGTGGTCCCTTCTGTCATTTGTAGATCTTTGACAGTCGTTGCAGGTAGTCAGTGGCCCAAAAAGTCCGACAACCAGTCTTACCAAGGGGTATCGTATTACCCAGTACTAACTGGGTTTTGGAAGTCAGATAGGCAGTGGCTCCATGTAAAATACCGGTATTCAGCTGCATCCTGTTAGACTGGAAGCCGACTCCAACACAGTTGGGAAAAGGCTAGGAAGATGATGACTGCTTAGACATAACATAAGATCAAACTGTAATCCTCGAAGGGTTAGACATTAGTGTATTTAATAGTACCCCCACGTTTCGCTAGTTAAGTTTAAGTCCCATGTAATAGCTCATCGTGGCTTAAAATTAAGTAAAGCTTAACATGTGTTTAATACCCCGGGTGGCGCGTTTCAAAGCGTCACAAATAGAGGAGCCTGGCAGCGTCAGGTCCTGCCGGGGTTACGGGATAGTTCGAAAGAGATAGATAGATAAAGATACCGTGGCCCCGAAACATAAAGGGCGAGGAAGGAACATGGATGGGATTTAGTCAGTCAAAGTATGACACTCCCTCCCGCTCCGTCCAGAATGGGAGAGTTATTTGATGATTTCCCATCCCAAAAAAAAAGTCTTTTTTTTTGGGATGGGAATATATCGGTTATCTTAACTATCATTATTACACTGGCTGCCTAAGCCACAGATCCATAAAACTATGCAGGAATATTTGAAGCTTTATATCACAATCTAACACAAAAATCATTTACATTATAATATTAGATGCTCGTTGAAATAAGTGCCATAATTGGCTTATTCGACAACTGGCGACTGTGAAACTCGCGACTGCTCGCGAGTTCCTTCCGATATTAATTATTATTTTTTGTCGTCAACTCGCACGCGCTTTATAAAGTACCGTCAAATGAAAACGGATTGAAACCAATATCCAAAAAAAATATAAAAAAACAAGCTTTGCTCGTTTCAAGATATTATTAGATCATACATTTTATAAGAACTATGACTGTATGTACATCTGACGTATTTTACGTAAGATTTCAAGGTCGCGCGAGTTGACGACAGCAAACAAAATTAAAATAGGAAGGTGCCAACTCGCGAGCACTTGCGAGTTTCACAGTCGCCAGTTCACGAATAAGCCCCATAGTTATAAGTACCATGTAATTACTACAACAATTCCATCTGCCATGAACACAGCTTCTTAATTTTAAATTTATGTTTTTAATAATATCAGAACGATGCATCTCATGTGCCAGTCGCAGACTCGCAGCTCGAAGTTTTCATTAAACAAGAATATAAAGTAATTGCATGACAAAAGAATATGCAAGAGACAGTATAAAAGAGAAATCATATAGAGAACAATTGTCCATTCAATTTCAAAGATGTTTGTTGCACGTAAACTCGAGTGCATGTTGGTTTTAACATTTTCAACTTGAGTTGGCCTTTTATCCAATATAAATAGAGGCCAGGTTTTACTGGTTATCTTATCGCGGACGTGTGGGCTACTGTAGCAAAAATCTCTTAAAATACTTTTTTTTCCTTCATAAATAGTTTACGATGATCTGATCATATTTGAGAATGTGTTGTATTTTTTTTTATTTTAATATTTTTTTTTTCTTTGTTCTGGTTAGCACAACGTCAAACAAAAATGAATTATGTAGGTTTTCATATAAATTTGTGTGCCAGATGTAAGTCACAATTGGCTGTATTTATGTACCAATAGATTGGTATATAAATACAGTTAATATCTAAGACAAACAAAGAAAGACTCTTACTGTATTTTCTTTCTCATTTATGTTCAATGCATGCCGTGGCAGCCTTTAATTAAGGCTACACTATAAACTGTTAGACTCAACATGTGTTCTTAAATATGTATTTTTGGTGTACGCTTTGTTGGTTGTCCTTAAATAAATAAATAAAGTAAATAAATAAATAAATTTGCGGGGCTAACATGGCCAAAGATCGCAAAGTATAGAGAGGTTTGGAAGGAGAAAGAGGAGGTTTGGCCCAGTAGTGAGACATGATGTAGGCTAGAAAGAAAAGAAAATTAAGGATGTTATAAAGGGACCTTACCTAGGAACCTTCTAAATATCCCCCATATCTATGTCAAAGTTACAACTTTTTGACAAGTTTTTTTTTTTAAATACAAGTTTTTTTGTAAGATTTTAACACCTCCACGACCCCCGTACTATTCAACCCATTCATCAGCACAATGTTTGAAGTGCGTTACATTGAGTTCTAGGTACCACAAAACATGATTTATAACCTAAAAAAAAGGTATTTTCCCAGCAATATTTTTTGCGTAAAGTTACTTATATGTAGTTTGATGTACCTACAGAATGCTTGGTTAACGGCTTTGTGTTGAGGTGGTTTACACCCTGTATTTGTTGATAATTATGTTGAGGACTTTATTTGTGTTAACTGGAGCTTGTTTAACTACAAACCACACTTACAAATCCATTTTTGTAATCAACTTTTAATCTCGGCCCAAACTTGAATTCTTATTTGTCGTAATTCGAATGTGGATAACATTCTTGATCTTGTCATGTAAGAATAAATAACTTTATTTAAAAAAAGAGTTAAGAAAATGATATTGGGATGGAACGTCGGAGAAGGTGGTATGAACAAAGCATTGGTAGTTCAAGGTCGTTTGTAAACCTAGAAAAGTTTAAACGTTTCGCAATATTAGTTTAATATAAAGAAGCCAAGTCTGAATCAAAATCGTAGACAATAATGAATTCAAATGTGAAATTCAATGGGTACCTACTAGACGGAAAAAAAGCCTTTAAAGTTATGTCAACACTTCGACATTATTCTGTTCGTGTTGTATCGTTACTGTTCGTAAGTCGGGACTTACGAACAGTAAGTTGTGGGTTTTAACCCTGGCAGGCGCATTACTTTGAGTAATTTATTTCATCACCATTTATTCAAAAATGTTGAAAGAAAACATCGTGAGGCCTCCGGCGTGTCTTAGAACCAACAATTCCAAGACTTGTGGCATCTACCAATCCGCACTGGGCCCGCGTGGTAGATTATAGCCCATTGTCTCTCATGGATTGAAGGCCTGTTGTCCCAGAGAGGGAACATTAATAGGCTTATGATGATGATGAGGATGATTCAAAAACACATTCATCTGCTGATAAAGTTATGATAGGTATGGTAATCCGTCAACTTAAGTCTGCCGCGAATAAATGACGAATACAGTATTGATCGTCATTTAATTATTCTTCTTGTTGTAACTTGGAAACAAAGTGAAATGACATTATTTTATATCCCGAGAGACAGACAACTTTGTCAATTGGATTATCATTATGAAACAAATTATGGTTTTAGTTCACAGTCAAGCTGCTATCCGCATTCGATATGGGTTTGGGTTTTTTATAAACATAGTTAATTCCACAGAACACATAATAAGGCTAGAAAGGAAATAGTTCCTGATTTGTGTTAGAACGCGTGTCGCCTCTTGTCTCCTCCACTAGAAACAAGAGACCCATACGTACGTGCAGTACTTACACAAATAAACGACTCACACTTAGTTCCATGTTCACCGAGAAGACAACAGTCTGATTATCTAAAAACAGCTGTCAATGTGACATGTTCCCATACAAGAATGTGTTTTAAACAGCTGTTTTTAGATAATCAGACGTCATCTTTTTGGTGAACATGGACCTTAGATTGCGAGCTTGCTATTGATTGTCACCGGCGGGCGTACGGCGTATTTTAAACGCGTAGACGACGCGCAGATGACTTAATGATGATGTTCTACGTGTTCCTAGAGCGACGCGCGTCGTCTGCGCGCTTCAAATACGCCGTGTGCTAGGAGACTAACGCAAAATTGAACTTGACGTGCACTCAAACACGCACACAATAAGAGCGCGAATGTTGGTCAATTGACATATGAGCGTTAACTTATTATGAGCGACGCGTCTGCCCCGCCCACAAGACCCTTCTAACCTCTTTTATCTGTCCTGTGGTTAATTCCTTTCAAGGCGTTGGTTAAATACAAAAATTTATATGAGTTAACACCAATATCACAAAACAGTACCGGTTTTCAGTACATCTACACAACACCCACGTCAACATGAATATATTCCAAACGTTTTCCCCTCGACGCTGTATCCGTAGGTATACAAAATACCGAATAATCTCCCCTTTTCTGGCTTCATAAAACAAATGTTTGTTCGTCCAAAGCTGACATAACCGACACCTAGTTATGTAAACGAGCCAAAATCCAGTGCCGCGTGAACGGCACGCAATAACGTGACAATTACGTAAATATTCTATTTCAAAGGTTTTTTGACTGTCTTTCGAAGGTTTGAATAAGAAAATGATATTGGGATGGAACGTCGGAGAAGGTGGTATGAACAAAGCATTGATAGTTCAAGGTCATTTGTAAACCTAGAAAAGTTTAAACGTTTCGCAATATTAGTTTAATATAAAGAAGCCAAGTCTGAATCAAAATCGTAGACAATAATGAATTCAAATGTGAAATTCAAATGGTACCTACTAGACGGAAAAAAAGCCTTTAAAGTTATGTCAACACTTCGACATTATTTTGTGAAAAAAAGTATGTCTATAGACAGATAATGTAAGGTCAAAAAAATTCAAATAAGGAAAAGATCGTAGAAAACGTCATCAGCAGTAATATCAGTTGGCCAATCTTAATACAGTAGATATCAATAAAAAAGTAGGTACCTCTACCTCACCTGCAGAGTAAGGTCTTCAATGCCAATCTTTCAAAGGGAATTATTAAAGCAATTAATAAAATCTGCATTTCAACCGAAAACGTAATGCTGATTGGCCTGAGGCTGTAGATGACATAGGTAATTAATTATTTTGTGTCAAAATAGCATAACAATGTGTTAAATTATACAACATCGCCCCTGTTTTTCCTGAACGGTTAAACAGAGCTGTACACCAATAAATCGATTGTTAGTCCTATGTAATAGAGGTTGAGCCTATTAACTAGGCTCACATTCAGGCTAGGTGCAGACGACCTGAGCATTGAACCTGCTCGTCAATTGTGACTTCTAAATCAACCTAGCAAATGTAATTAAATAACCAACGCACAAAATAAAAATTGTGAAATAACACAACATCATCCCTGTTAAGGTGTGCCCCCGCCACGCCGCCGTCTCAGTATGTCTCACGCCACACCTCTTCGATACATTTTGTATGAAATATCAACTAAGTGACGCCACGACCGCGCTGCGCCGGCGCCTCGCCTCTGCCCGATGAGTCTTCATTGTCTTTGCCCCGCGCCTAATAGGAGGCAAGCTTTTGTCAAATACAAATTTTAATGGCTTTTGCCATATTTTGCTTTTGTACAAATACTGGAAAGGTAAAATCCTTAATAAAACTAGTGCTAACTGCTTTACCCTTACAGTCTTTCAATAAATGCAACAAGTCAACTCACCAGACTAATACTGAAGAGCAAAGAAATTCTGTGGGAAAATTCTAAAAGTTTCCAACTGCCTTCTAGAATGACCTGACCCACTTTACATTGTATTCAAAGAAAAATGAAATATGTAAGAAACACTGCAACTCATTTATTAAGCTCTTAGGAGGCCTTCATTAGCGAACAGTCAATAATTAAAGCTATTAAGTAGTTCACCTAACGAAGGCGCTATTATTAAAAGTTGAATAGGCCGTGGCGCTATTGTGGTAGACTTTTTAATACCTGCTTTGATTTATGTCGGCTTTTTTGTTTAATAGGTGTTAGGTCTAAATAACTTGTAATATGTTATTATAGGATATCATCATCATTAAATTTGAATACTAGCTGATGACCGCGGCTTCACCCGCTTACAACTAATATACTAAAACCTTCTTCGAGAACCACTCTATCCATTGGTGAAAACAACATGAAAATCGGTGCAGTAGTTTTTGAGTTTATCGCCAATAGACAGACATATAAACGCGGCGAAGGACTCTGTTTTCAACCGACTTCCAAAAAGAGAAGGTTATCAGTTCGTCTGTTTTTTTTGGTCCCATTTTAATTTGCTGAAGATCTGATGCTGATCTTCCGAGATATACAATGGAACTCTTCAAAAATAGACGGCATTTCTGCAATTTTTGCTGCAATTGCTTGTAGGTTCATTGCTCATACTACATCACGACGTAACATCACGCCTGTATGCTCTGAGGGGGTACGCAGATGTGTACAATACTCCTAGATTTCGACAATGTTTGTTGCCTCTGAACTTTCGACTGGGTAAACCGATTTTGATGATTCTTTTTTTATTTGAAAGCTGGTGCTTTCCGTGTGGTTCCATTTCAATTTGGTTAAGATATGACGCTGATCTTCGGAGATATAAATGGAACTCTTCATAAATACACAGCAAAGCTGCAGTAATTGCTGCAATCGCGTTGTTTATGTAACATAGTGACGTAACATCACGCCTGTATGCTCTGAGGGAGTACGCAGAAGTGTACAATACACTCAGATTTAAGTTCCATTTAATGGGATCCTGGAGAAATAGAGGGAATTCCTTAAATTTTATAGGCACACCAGAAGCGATTTGGGTAATTTTAGGAAGACTACGTTCTTGGAGTGATCCCATTTCAATTTGGTAAACATCTGATGAAGAACTTCGGAATATAGGCGACGTGAACTCCTCAATAAATGATAGCAAATGTACTGGGATCGCTGAAATCTCATGTCTCTCTATTGTTTACACCAGTTCACAACAAAAAATCACGCCGTTACGCTGTGAAAGGGTGAGCACATATGAACCACTAAAAAGTGAAAAATAAAAAGTTTTTTGCAAAAAATATAACCGACTTCACACAAAAAAGTGAAAAATAACTTTAGCTTCAGAAGTCGGTGACAAAAAAACTAAATCAATCAAACAAAGGTCACCGACTTCTGAAGCTAAAGTTATTTTTCACATTTTTGTGTGAAGTCGGTTATATTTTTTGCAAAAAAGTTTTTTATAATAAGTAATGATTACCACCGTTCTCCAACCCCCATTTGTTTGGCAGTTAGGGGTCGCCGCAGTATGTCCTGTTCCACACTTCTGTATGGAACATCATATCAGCGGGCCTGAAATGGCCGCTTTAGCAGAACATAATATGAATCACGTTAAAAATTTTGATTCTAAAAATGGACTTTAAAATCATAACCATACAGTCCATTTTAAGAATTTTATTATGTTCTCCTAAAGCGGCCATTTTAGACCCCCAGACATCATTTCTAGCAATTTCATCCGTCACACAGTACATCCATGGTATTTTTTGGTCGTCCTCTACTCTTATGTCAGTCAAGTCATCCAAATTCTAGATTGTTGAATGTGAATATTGCAACAAAGCCATGAAGCATTTGAATAAAGTCGTTGTAACAAGAAACATTCCCGTGAAGGAATCTTGTATTGATAGAAGATATACAGGGTTATTTGTAAAACAGCAACAACCTCGCAGGAGTAGATTACTGACATCTTAAACAACAACATTTGTTCTACGACTTTTCCGAAAACAGACAAAAAAAAAAACAACTCTCCATACATATGTTCGAACAGCTGATAGAGTTTTGCATGAGAAGTCGATTTTTTTTGCCTGTTTTCCCAAAAGTCGTAGAACAAATGTTGTTGTTTATGATGTTAGTAATCTACTCCTGCGAGGTTGTTGGTGTTTTACAAATAGCCCTGTATATTTGCTATTGGAGGCTGGGGTACATAGATTACCCCAATCCTATGTATTTAAATCAGTTCAAAGCTGTGTATTATCACTGCATCTGTATTTATTTTTAAATTTACGCACTTTTAAGTCGCAATGTTTGTATTTGAATAAAAGATTTTCTGTATAAAAATTATAACAGACGTTAAGTTAAAAGCGAAGCGAAGTAGGTAAATAACGGAAGCTTTCACAGCTTTTAAAGTGAGTGTTGTCACAGTATTATTAGGTAGTAAAATATGAAGCATCTACAGGAAAAAAAAACAACGAAGAAAAGAGCTTTTTGTTTCAACATTTCGAGGAAATGAACTTAAGCTAAGTGGAAAACTGCATTTTTCTATATAGTAAAATTTTTAGACTTAGCTTAGGGGATATAAATTGTCATTTGCATACTTACAAAGTGTTTCTATGTGCCTCAAAAGATAAAGGGAGCATAAAAATATAGTTGCATAAATTATATCTTATTAACATATTTAAACTTAAAATGTCACTCACAGGATATCTTCGGTGATTGTTATTGATATTGAGCTCCCGATATTTAAGTCATTTTCATTTTAAGTTGTGAACCGTGATAGCTTCGCTAGTAATATTTTTGCTGTAACCCATTTTTGTTAAAAAAATATTCTTAATGTTTTCAAAGAAAATACCTATTTGGAAATGTAATGGATTAAAATGCACGAGTGGCACGAGTAAGCTTCTCCAACACAAAAATAATTGAGCAAAATTACACCATCTAACTAAACAATTTCAAGACTTCCCTTATAAAGCGTATGTCACATTTTTCACGCGCCAATTAACGCCAGTTTCTCAACGGAGGACATTTACGAGACCGCTCAACAGGTTTTTACGATCGTTGTGAAACACCCCTTATTCGCTTCATGGAGTATCGATGTTCCAATCGGACGCCGACCTAATGATATTGTTCTATTTTCCTCTTTGGTTTTATGGTAGGAAGGTGGACAGGACACAGAAACATTAATTTTATTACCTACTTGATGTTTATGTGATAAAAAATCCTAGGTATGTTTTTTTCGTCCATTTCTTTTGTTAACTTGTAGGTAATTTGAAGTTACTAAAGTTTCGTTTTCAAAAGGGTTGCTAATTTGACAAAATAACTACCCTTAACACTAAAAGAAGAATTGTCCGAAGAAGTCTCTTAGAATCCAGTATGAATGCAGATCAAACAATTGATTATGTCCTGACTTACTTTCTTACTTAGTAAGGCCTGAGTCTAAACGCACAAGTCAGAATATAGTCAGTTATGTATAATTAACTTTGTAAAAATGAAAGGGTTAATCCAGTATTGAGTATTGTGTATTAAGTTTTAACAAAGACACATAATTTCATGAGCCTATGTTAAATAGAGTGTAAGTTACTACTAATGGTTCTTGTAATATAACATACGGCTGTTGCGTAGCCAGTTTCTTTTTGAACTTATATTGTCACTTACGGGATATCTACCGTGATTATTTACTAAGTTGATCGCGGGTTGACTGGAGAATGCGGGTGGATGGAAATTAAATTGTTACGAGCAGACAAATCTGTCTAACCTCTTTCTTGGTCTTTTGCTACGCGCACTATTGGAACTCGACACTAAGTCACGACAAAACGCACTCACAGTATCACCAAGTTTTGTGGAGTTTTTTGTATGATGCCGGCTGCTACTTTTGAGCATACTCAAAACTGGATTCCACGTACTCGACAATTTGAAGCCATCCTCTCGATTGAATTTTTTGTACTTCCTTATTTCAATTGCTTCTCCTGTCAGCCTTGGTAGGTAATGTTTGTCGTTAGACAAAATACGTGGCTTGTGAAATTCGATCCAGTGATTGGGCCCTGACTGCAGTAGATGCTCCGCTTTGGCAGACTTTTGCTCATCCTTATTTTTCACAGCCTGTATGTGTTCTTTGATGCGGCATGCGATGGTTCGCTAAGTTTGACCGATATATGAACTGCCGCAACTGCAGTCAATTTTATACACACCAAGACGTTCAAAGGGGATCTTGTCCTTCGGGGAACGCAAACTTTGCGCAATTTTCTCATGAGGAGTAAACACGGTCTTAATTGAGTATTTAGGGCCGGTATTTCAATGCCACCTTAACTTATTGCTTAAGTTAAGTCCTGCATTTAAGCTAAGTGTCATTTTTAGAAGACAGAAGTGTATTTCAATCCGGATCTTCCTCGCCTTAACTAATCTAGGATAAATCGCAATATTGCAACATAATAAACAGAATATGTCATTTTTCTATTGTCATCCTACTACATTGTATATTTTTTTAAGTTTTAAAAAGTTCTAAGAAAAAAGTTTTAAGTTCACGACATTGTTGAGTTGTCTGAACAATTGAGTAGTATCACGTAAGTACCTGCCTACCCGTTTTCGCTCTTTCTCTACGATTTTACAACTTGGCAATCACTCAACTCTAAAATGTTTTTGTTCAGTAATTATACTTTTAGCTCGAGCAGTGATGATGAAGATATTATTGAATTTATCAATTATTCTACGATCCCACGACGTATACGAATTTATAGCACATGAGAAACTAATTTTCAGAAATGGAAAGAAGGTGAATTTTACGAGACGGCGGGCCTGTTTGCCGGATTGCCGCCATGGGATCTGAAGGCGATAGTCACTACGCTGCCGCCGGGGGGAAACTCCGCTGCCACGGCAAATCGCCGCTCAGCGGACAGACCTCCGGCGCGATTTTATGGCGACATGGAGAGAGCAACTGTCGCAACCCCGTGCAGGGCACGCCACGATAGTGGCGGTAAGTCCCCTCTTTAAGGAGTGGCTGGAGAGGCGCCACGGCGTCCTCACCTTCCGCCTGACGCAGGTCCTCACCGGACACGGATGTTTCGGGAGGTACCTGCACCGAATCGGGCGGGAGGAAACGCCCGGGTGTTTGCACTACGAGGATCGACCGGAGGATACGGTGGAGGTCTGCCCTGCGTGGGAGGAGCACCGCCATGTCGTCGTATCGGCGGCGGCGACCTCTCGCGTCCGGCCCTGGTTCAATCCATGGTCCGGAGCGAGACGGAATGGGAAGCCGTCACCTCCTTCTGCGAAGCAGTCATGCTAGTGAAGGAGGTGGCGGAACGTGAGAGGGAGAGAACCTCTCTTCCCAGCCGCCGAGGGAGACGCACCGGGCGTCAGGGGCCACGTGGTGGCTACCGGCCACCGAAGACGCGGGCCTGTGGACGGTTAGCAATGGGCTATAGCTAGCCGCTCGTCCGTCTAATGACGACAGGCTGTATAGACGACGCGTTCGTTTTCCACGCGCGCCTCAAAGAGATGTCAGCACAGTGAAAGGGCCCGCAAGAGCCTGCCGGGGTTGCTCGAAAGAGATACCGCGGGCCCGGAACGTAAAGGGCGAGGAAGGAACATGGATGGGTTTAGTCAGTAAAAGTCTGACACTCCCTCCCGCGCCGCCCAGAGTGGGAGAAAATATTTGATGATTTCCCATCCTAAAAAAGGTGAATTTTACGACCGATTTACGTTGTGCTGGAACAGATAAGAGACGAACTCAAATGGCCCTACTACGAGGTAATATTTCGCAAGGATGTCTGTACCTACATTTAGGTATATAGATTCCTCACAGCCTTTTTTTATCCTTTTATCAACTTACAAATATTCTATATGCGGCATAAAAAACCTTTTTGCAGGTCAGAACCACCATAAAGCAACTTTTTTTTGAGGTTGACACACGCTAATCTCAGATCGGAACTTAAGCGACAGAAATCTGTCACTTAGATTAAGGCTAGTTAGGGTGGACTTTATGTGCCGCTTAACTTTAATCCAATATTGAAATACACATAAGTCGTTCTTAAATTGAATCCTGGATCACTTCGAGATAAGTTACTATTGAAATACCGGCCCTAACTCAGTAAAGATAAGATAAGATAAGATAAGATTCTTTATTTGTCTAAACATTGTATACACACAAGAGCATGCAAGATATTATTTTGTTTAAGTCCAAACATGTTTAGCCGTAAGTTTCGGCGTACAAATATTTCCATAACATTGTCAGAAAAATAATAACAATAAAAATTACTTAATCTGAAAATGACTTAGATTAGGCAACGCAAAGTTTATAATTTAACAGTTTTAACAAATCAAAAAATATATATAAATACTCTGATATTGTAATGTCAAAATTCCATATTAATAAAAAATTAGTATTAATGTCAAGAAAAGATAAAATTAAAATTAAGTAAATTAGATCAAACAGAGAAATCAGTTTCGGCTAGAAATTCGGATACATTATAATATGCTTTTTGCAAAAGGAACATTTTTAATTGGCGTTTGAATGCCCTACCATTCAACTCCTTCCAACATTTAGGCAATTTGTTAAATATAGTAGGTGCCACGCAGACGATACTTTTGCGCATTAGTGCCGTTTTTGCTGGATAGACTCGAAGAATGTTCATATCTCGTCTGTTACGCGGTACCACGTCCTGCAAACGCGGAAACAGTTTTGGGTTTGTTTTAACGAACATTGCAGTTTCGAGGATATACAGACAAGGAAGAGTCAATATCTTGTACCTTTTAAAATATGGCTTACATGTGTCGACCGTTTTTAACCCAAACATAGATCGAATGCATCTCTTTTGGGCCTTAAATGCCGTGTTAGCGTCGGTAGAATTTCCCCAGAATATGATGCCGTATCTTAGGTGAGACGCGGCTAAACCATGGTATGCCGAAAGCAAGGTATCTACATTCACAACTGCAGCTAGTGAGTACAATGCAAATGCGGAACTACTAATTTTTTTACAAAGGTTCTCTATATGAGATTTCCAGTTAAGCCTTTTGTCAATTATTAGTCCAAGGAATTTGGTAGTATTTACACTTTCAACTATTTTATTATCTATATTTATGTCCATATTTTCCAACGTCAATCTTTGGCTAAAATGTATGATTTTTGTTTTGTCTAAATTAATCTTTAAATTATTATTCTTCATCCATTCTATTGTAGATGTCAAGGTACTGTGAATGTCAGATTTATATAGGATCATGTCTTTGCTATTACTAGAAATGGTCACCGTGCTATCATCAGCAAATAAAGTCATCGGGTGTGGAATTGATTTTGGCAAGTCATTTATATATAGTATAAAAAGTGGTGGTCCCAATACACTACCTTGTGGAACACCAAAAGTTATTTGTCGTTCCGCTGATAGGTGCATCTCTTCCTTTTTAGTGGTTGTATTAATTCTAGTGATTTCTGTCTTTTGTTTTCTATTGTCTAAGTACGATTTAATTAAATTCAGAACATTACCTCTTATACCATACGCGTCAAGTTTTTTTATTAGAATGTCATGATTTACGTAGTCAAATGCTTGAGTCATATCACAGAAGATGGAACATACAGGTCTTTTATTGTCCATTTTTGTCAACACAGTGTATAAAAAGTCGTAGATCGCCATGTTTATGGTCTTATTTTCGCGAAATCCCTTTTGCTCATTACATAATATTTTATTCTTTTCAATGTAACCATTTAGCTCTTTTTGAATGAATTTCTCAAATACTTTCGCGAAGATAGGAATCAGAGAAATAGGTCTGTAGTACTCCATAAGCTCTCGATCTTCTTTTTTAAATAATGGCTTTACGATAGCTACCTTTAGTGCGTCAGGAAACGTGCCGGCTACGATACACAGATTCATAATATGGGACAGATGGTCACATATTTCAGATGCTACTGCTTTTATTACTTTGGTTGCTATGCCATCGTACCCTACACTATTTGTGTTTTTTAATGCCATAACAATTGTCTGTACCTGCTGTGGTGTGCAGGGTGCCATAAACATCGAGTTTTTTAAGTTTAAGATGAGCTGTGTAGTTTCATACCTTGACTGAATGGGTTCTATTTTATCAATAAAATATTTATTAAATTGATTAGCAATTTGTTTTGCATCCGTAATTATGTCATTATTGAACGACCTATCTTGTCCGTTACTCAGATATGGCAAGAAAGTTGGTTGACGTTCCACTGTAGATCTGCTGGCTCGATTCTTATTTGGTCTTCTTGCTCCAGTATTGGTATTGTAGCCATTCCTATTTAAAACCATTTTCACGTGGGATAATTCACCAGTGAGATGTTGGGAATCACACAGATCCAATGCGCGATTAGTTAGTGAGGTGACTACCGACTTGAGGTGACAAGGGTGATGATGCGAGGTAGCGTGCAAGTAGCGGTCAGGGTGAGTCGGCTTCCTGAACACTGAATGGCCAAGGGTCCGATCACTCCTTACCATGACTTGACCGTCAAGGAAAGCCAATGTCCGACCTTTCTCTACTTCCGCTGTGAAACGCATGGCGGTATGGATATTGTTTAGATGTTTCAAACATCTCTCAACTTCCGGTAATCCACCTCTGAGGATGCAGAAAACGTCATCCACATACCGCTTCCAGACCTTGATAGGCACAGGACATGTCGAAATAGCCAGGTCTTCAAAATGTTCCATCCACAAGTTAGCAACCACCGGTGCCACTAGACTACCCATGGCTACACCATCAATCTGTTGATAAAACTGGCCATTGTATAGGAAGAAATTGGTGGACAAGCAGTGCTCCAGCAATTTAGCATAATCCATCGGGATATCGTTGTCTGGGAGCTTTTTTCCTATGACGTCTACATATTCCAGTACTGGAACATTAGTGAAGAGGGATTCGACGCCAAAACTAACCATAATCTCATCCTCCTCAACCCTGGTATGTTTCAAAATACTCACAAAATGTCGGGAGTCCTTGACAAATGATGTAATGTGGCCCACCAGTTTCTGAAGCGTGTCTGAAACGTGTCTCGCTAATTGACTAGATGGAGAATCAATCTGACTTACTATTTGGGGCAATGGGATAATCACGGAAGATATCCCGTAAGTGACAATATAAGTTTAGTTTTAAACCGTGAAAGCCTAAAACAGTTTCTTTTTGGTTTGAACTTGGCTTGACACGCTGCCGCGCTAGATTGAACAAAAATAATGACTTATTACTTTTTACAAAACAAAAAAATCTATATGCCTACCTTCTCCTAAACCGGTTTTAGACGCAAAAATCTATTCCACAACAAAAAAAAAAATGAAATAAAACAGCATGATCTTTAGTATTCCAGTCTCTTACGATCGTTGTATACAGAATAAAGAGTCTTGTCAAGTCACTCTGCGTCGTATTTTGTATAAATCCCGGCCAAGGCCGGTATATTTCACTACTTGGCCCATGTTCCTGTCAGCTGTCAGCCCCTAGCCGACATGCAGTGATAAATACAATTAGTATTCCGGTAATTAAACTTGTGGCTTGTACGAGTTTTGTTGTTCTACAAGTAATTTGGTTACTATCTCCGATCTTGTGCTACGATAAGGTTTAACGTTGGTGTTGTTTCAAAGAATCTGTATTTAGGAATGTCACTTCTTTTAAGCTACATTATGTAAAGTATATTGAAGTCCTTATTTGTTAATTGATGTTTATTTTCATAAAAATGAATTTTAACTCCATTATAGTGTCTATGAAAGGTTTAAATTTAGCGCAAACTTAACCTTCTCTTTAGATGTTACAAAAGGTTTTTCCCAGATCAATTAATTAATTGCAAGTTTAGAAACAAAACCCCTTGTGCCTAAAGTAATTATTGCAAATGCAATCAACGTCCAAAATCCAAAACTAATCAACTGGTCGTGTTCTATCCGTTAGTAAAATGAGAGTTAAATGTTAAAAGCTAATCAAGAAATTAATTCTCCACGTAGAAATCTAGAAACCGTTATGACAAATTCCAAACGCGCACGACGCACGTAACTAAATGAAAATCAAATTAGGACTGGCAGGAAACTCCGCACAATGGAATATCGCACTAGGAATTTCCTCAGTTAGCATTCGGATTAAATCTTAACTGTATTAGCTTACTGCGTAGTCTCTTATTAGGATTTGTGATGACAGCGACGACTGTAATTGGAAGTGAAATGGAATGCACACGTTGGGGAGCGACTGAATGGAATTTGGAAAGTTATGAAATCAAGCAGCATTTCTTCTGACCAGTACCTTTCTCTTGAATTTCATCTAAAGGTAACCGATGATGTAGACGACTGCGACGATCAATCAAGTTTGTTTAAAGGTAGCCATACGCTCTAGGGTATACCAGACAGGTTTACATGTATAGTACACCTGTCAGGTAAGCTTGAGTTGCCTCTTTAGGAAGCCTGACCCGTACAGTTCAACAGTTCAGGCACGTGGAGCAATGGCTGGGTGATCGGCTGCTGAGCTGCGTGTTGCAAGTACAATCCCCGCATGTAACAAATATTTGAATGGCCTACACTGGCTACAGGTAGTTATTCCGGGTCTGGCTGTCTGTGTATGTGAGCTTCAATTTTCGTAAACGCAAGCACGACACAGGAGACATGTAAGTCGGGGCCAAAAAATTTATTAAAAAATATCACTGCAATGAAAAACTCGCACACAAAGCTCTATAGAATTATCATACTCGCACGAGTTCTTAATCCTACCACGTGCTGCAAAAAAGACAGAACGGTACTCACCCGTTTGTTTAACAGGGTTTTTGTTCTGTATCCTGAATTTGCGATTGTTTTATCGCAAAAAGTCCTTCCCGACCAAACCGCGTCTGCAAAATCTCTTATCTAAGCATGAATGACGCAACAGTACGATGGACCAAAGTTCAAAAGGTCAAAGCCAAAAACAGATGTTACTGGTTATTCCATTCGATATGCCTCAGAGATATATTGTATCGAGCTCAATCACGATTCAATGGACCAGCGAATAGCGATGCAATCACATGCCCAAGCAAACAGATCCGTGTGGGGGCAATGGCCAGAAAAAAGTATCAATCAAATGTGGAAACGAAATATTTATTTTCTATGGCAATGAAAAAAAAATACGGGTTTGGATATCAAATGTCGATAACAGTAATGGCTCAATCAATTTTGAATCGAATGAACTTAAACTTCGATGACTGTATTCATAGTTCGGTAGGTATATTACAGCAATTGCCGTTAGTATGACACTCCATTTTCATAACCAGACGGCATTGACAGCAGCTACGTTCGAATTCGTGTTCTAGTGTTCCAAATTCGAATTCATTGCCAAACACAGACTGCAAACTTGTGCGTGAAATAACAGTGACTAAATTCCAAAATCAGAGAATATTTGGCAGGAAAGTGTAATGATGTATTCTAGCTTTATAGTTTGTACAGCCGTCAGTCGTAAACTCCAGTTTTATAGCATCTTCATATCATAGGCGTGTAAATTGTTATGTGTGATCATTGTTAGTACCACTTCAGGTTAGAGTGAGAATTCTTTTGATGCTGGTAACTGAAGAACCGCATACATTTCATTTTATTTAGCGCGTAAATATTTTTGACAAAGAAAAACACAATGTATTCACAACAACCACTGTAATAACAGGGTTAAGGTTCAATTGTGATCCGCTTGAGGAAAATTCTTCAATAGGACAAATGAACAAAATAACAAATTGAGCAAAGGTCAACATATCGTCTTCATCAAGTGATAAGCTTCACCATTTATCCTTCTGCCCTTATCCCAATTTATTTGGTACTGGTGCTACAAGTTTTCAGCAGCAGCAGTTACCTCCAATCTAACCATGCATACTCCTGGCTCTTGTGATACAGGAACTCCTAGTACAAGAACCAGGGCTACACTGATGTTTGAGCAATACATATAATATCTATACATATAATAAAATCGTTGAGACCAAAAAATCTGTACATTGAAGATTTAAAAAAAAAACCGATCAGGGTGACTTAAAATAAGTAACTGAACATATTAAAACCATTTTTAAAATTCGTTTTGTTTTTTTGTTTGTTTGACCGCGCATCACGTAAAAACTGCAGGACGGATTTTGATGAAAACTTCACTAATCTATTAAAATAAACTCAGAATAACATTTAGGCTATAGAAATTATGGATTTTTTTGGAAAAGGGGGGTAAAGTTTGTATGAAAAAAAAAAATTAGATTGTTCTAGATTCATGAAACTCAGAGTAAATACTTATTATTAAAAATAAAGAAATACCTGTTTCAGCATTTTTAAAAAAATCATCCAGTGACGTAAAAAAAGAGGGCTTTGTGTTTAAAATTAATTAACTTCATACACCTATAGAATAAAATCCATTGAAGTGGAAACCTTTAAAAGTTACTGTAAATACTTCAAATCTAATACAGTTAAATGTAATTTCTCAATTTTCTTGAAATTTGATTTTTGAAGTGAATACGCCCAAAATGGCGGAACTCAAGAAAATCGGCTTTCCTCGGTATAGGTAGTTGGTAATACAGGGTGGAAACGGTAAACGGGGCAGTAAGGGGAGCTACAGCTACACAAAAATGGTTTTAGGTAACAATCCGTAATTTTTTCACAAAATGTTTATTCCTATTCACAGATTTAATTAAAAAATAAAGTACAGTTAGCAAGAAAATTGCCATTTTACATAAAATATTTTTTTTGATGCCAATCGATCTTCTTTCCGACTCTAATCAAGAAGTTCTTCCAAACCAACCCACGGTTGAGTACTCAAAAAGTCAGAAATCGCAAAAAAATAACTTTCAGCGGGGCAGTGCAGGGAAATACTCGTAGTTAGCCAGTTAATTGCTATTTTACACAAAACATTTTTTTTGAAGCCAATCATTAGTTTTATTTTACATAAGACATAAAGCCGGAAAAGTTACAAATACATTACAAACGAGTACAAATCCCACTATCTATAAAAAAAAAAATGCTTTGTCCTGAAGGACTGTCTGATGGATAAACGCACAGCCTAAACCGCAGATTGTGAAACCTGAAACTTGGAGGGGGTATTTTCTGTATAACGTAGGCATACGATAAGAAATAATTTTGAAATTATACCCCAAAAGGGGTGAAAAGGGGGGGCAAAGATTGTATGGGAAAATGTGATTCCTTGGTCCAATCCACTTCAAACTTTGCAATCAACAATATTAACAGAATTGATGGACGCGTTTCATATTGCATTGAAATTCATCCCCTAACGGGGTTAAAAAGGGGTAGAAAGTTATTTTGGCGGTGATTTGTTTCGAATTTGATATCAATACTCCTTCGAGATTTTGATATAAACTACAAGTTATGTTGATACATGTTTCAAAACCCAATCCGATTTTATTCCAAAAAGGTTGAACTCACATAAAAATTTGGTGCAAAATTGCAAAAACTCTTTAAAATTGGAATGTCTCGAAAGTCACCGTAAAATATTAATACCGCATTGGAAGGTTTCTAAGCTTTGAAGAGGTGCACTTTAAGACACGGCGTCATAGCGTAGGCACGTAGAGTTTGAAATTTTAAATGGTAAGCAGTTGTAAGAGGTCCGCAACAGTTTACAGCAGCTATATCGTGTTGCGGCTCATTTAATGCACCTTGATGAGAACTGCAGACCTAGCTGGAGTATGACTGCCATCGAGTGTCTAAGTATGAAGATGTAAAGCTGTCAATAGAAGCCTTTAAAGCTGTTTTTGTAAACATGGTAATTTATTATTTTTCAAATAAATACATTGTTAATCACAAGTATTTGATTTTGAACAAAATTGCCCTTGGCTACGTAAATTGACTTCAATGTATATCTTAGGAGATACACCATTTTAAATAACTCCGCAGCAAAATAATGATCATGTACCGGGCGCGCATTTTCATTATGCGGAAGGATGTGTGGGATGTGCTCTTTGAAATTGTATTATGGGTGCTTACGACCCACTCTCTATAACCCGCTCTTTCTCTTATGTGACGCAGACGGAGTTGCGCGGGTCAGCTAGTTTGTCAATAAAGATTTATTATTATTCCTTTATTCAATTTTACACAAACTTTTTACATTTTAAATATTATATAAAAATGTAAGTATATAAAACATTAAAAATATAAAAAAAACTTATTATATAGTGTTAACTAAACCCCAAAGAATTAGGCAAAGTTGAACCTAATAGTACTCCCACATTTTGCCAGTTATGTTTAAAGCACCATGCAATAGGGATGAGCCTATTGCGAACAACTGAGCACAAATCCAGACTCTAGAAGGGTTCCGTCGAATTATTGGATTTCGACGGTGTGTGTTGTCGAAGTATGTTATGTCGAAATCTGTTCTGCCGAAGCAATGAGTTGTCGAAGTATTGTTATTCGAAATTGAGACTGTGGCTGCTACTGAGAAGTTCCTGATGGAAAAACCCAATAACACTTCGCCCGACTCGGAAATCGAAACCAGGACCTCATGCTCGTTAACCACACTAGCAACCACTCGGCCAACTAGGCAGTCAAAATATTCCACTGGCCCATTTTGAATAAGCTGGGCCATTCTCTGTCCAACGGACAAACACCGCTCTGTCAGGAATCTCAAACGCTCACTAACTAACAAAGCGGCCGGAAACTAACGTTGTTTGCATTCCAGTGTCGCAGTTAGCGGTGTTGTAGCAGTACGAAACTGTGTGTTTGAACAACGTACTCTTTTTTTTTGAGGCGGTTAAAAAAGCTGGTTTGTGTGTACATGTAATAGTAATGTTAGCTGTTAGCAATATAAATAAAATAGGACATTTTTGCCTTGAAATATTTTATATTGTTTGGCACCCTACGCGGGATGCTCACGCGAATCGACACCTATGTCAATCAGAGGGCAACGATGTCTGAAGAAGACATTACTGCTCGCTTCCTGGGCCTGAAGGAGACGATCCTAGCTTTAAGGGAGGTACAAGAAAAAAATCGAAAACAAGACCGTCGACGACAAGGACGATGACACTTATTATCAAGAACAAGAATACAGGTACGCATTTGAAGAACGTCATACAGTCTGTCATAACAAAGGTTTTTTTTGTTGTTTTTTGTCTATCTTTCGTGTTTTTTTTATATTTCTACAGAACTGAAACTAAACAGCAGATTAACGAAGACGACGCATTTCATTGCTCCTCTGAACTACTTCCTTGCAATGTAGACTTACAATGAAGTCAATTATTACAATTGTTTATCTAGAAAAAAAAAAAGAAACATAGGATCTTTTAACTGTGTCTTAATATCAATATTCTAGCATGAAGGTTCAATTAGGAATCCATTATTCACCATCAACTCTAAATACGAACTACTTATTCCAAGACATTAACATTTAAAACTCGTTTTCAGGAAATGTTAACCGCGTACTTCATTACTAATGAGAAATAAAACATTCGAACTGGAGCTTTTCCAGTATAAAAACGGTGTCACTGGGTACAGAGTATTATAAAATTATTGTTATGGGAAAGGACGAGATAGAAATCCAGAGACCAATGGCCTAAAATAACTGGAAGTCATTTCATGGGAGAAACCTTTATTTATTTATTTATTTAGGGAAAACAAACAATTGTACAATATATCTTACAGTATCTATTACAACGTATTAGATTAATGTACAATCCACGACGTTTCCACGTATTACTTCGATAGGAGATACAGTGTAGAGTGACACAGTTTTTTAAATAACAAAAACGTTAACACAAATACAAGAAAGACAAAACAGAAAAAAACCTTCGCCCAGCTGTGGAATGATGCAAGCTAACAGTGTCGAAAATGAGAACTGAAACTTTTAACCAGTCAGGTTTGACTTGGACAATGTTGTGAAAGAAAGTTATTATTTCGAAAATAAAGTCTCGAATAAAATTAATTCAAACAAGTTCAAGACTTCGATTTCTGAACTGTCTACAGACCCACGTAGGTTGTTAACAGAATTAATAGAATTTAACAAAAAGCGTAGGATATCAACGAATAGAACTTTAGACTCGCAAATAACTTTTGCAGCCAGTCTATTTATAACTCACAAAGTTTAAACAACTACAGAAACAGTTTAGAAACTTGTTTCGAACTAACTGAACATCAATAACACTTAAGCCATTATTGTCATTATTATTGTTGAGTTTGACGAAACAACAACACAGCCTTTAAATAAGTTGTTGCTCTTAAAGCCAAGTCTTGGAATTTCCAAGGTTTGTTGCTTTAATTATAATTATTAATAAGTCAATCAGCATCATAAGCCAGGTGGTAGTAAGGTTGAATTCAACACAGAATAATGTTGTTTACCTCTGTCGAAATGTTCAGAGTATACAGGCGGAATGTTTCATTATTTAGACAATACATGTTTTTTTTTGTGAGTTACCGGCATCATCATCGGGCTAGCCTTTTCCAACTATGTCGGGGTCTTCCAGTCTACCGCTAGTGACCAGATGCAGCTGAATACCAGTATTTTACATGGAGCGACTGCCTATCTGACCTCCACAACACAGTTAATTTACTGGGTAATACGATACCCTTTGCTAAGACTGGTTGTCAGACTATTTGGGCCACTGACTACCTGTAACGACTGCCAAAGATGGACAAATGACAGCCGGGACCAACAGCTTAACGTGCTTTCCGAGGCACGGAGGAAACTCGGTATGTAAGGGTGGTCACCCACCTACAGACCAACCTAGGCAAGCACGGCTTAACCTATAGATCAGCCCGAGCGGCTGTTATTATTTAGACACGAGCTCCTCCTCATGCGTGTGTGCGTTACCGACATATTCAAGGAAAATATATTCTCAATTCCATTCTTGTCTGCAATAATATTTTGGCCTAAGTTCTCTAAAAATCTGAATATACCAATGAATGAATGTTTTTGCGTGGGTTTATTTCGCAAATCACAATGGACTGTTGACATTTTACCCGGATGGAGAACGGAGAGTACCTATTCAGGTTGAACTTCTGCACTATTGGAGTGGGTTCACTCAAAATCCTATTAAGCTTCGGTACAACCGGCCGCTGGAGTTAAAATTGACACGAATATTAGCTAGCAAATTGTCCAGCGCCAACTGGTATGATTGATTACATGATTTCTGGGACGAATTGAAAATACAAAAACCTAATATAATAAACTTTTAGAAATGCCAGGAATTGTTTTGTTTGATGCAGACTATATTGTTACGTAAAAGCAAATTTAATATGACAAATACACCATGCCTAACAAACCGTAACCCATTTATACATTTAAGTACTATTATAATACTAAAACAAAAGCAGATATACTACATGACAGGAGACAGTTTGCTATGAAACAAAGTATAATTGAATAGAAGCTTCGTTACCTCCTTTCTATTGAAAATTGAATTTTCAAAGAAGAACACTGAACACGTGAACTTCCGAAACTAGTTTATGTAACACGAAGACACGTTCCGTGTAACCGACACCCCCTATTTCTACTATTAGATAGAACCTACGTAACGTGATCGTTTCGATAACTTAGTAAAACTTGATGCTGTATACTTACAAAACGTTAGAACTTCAAAGACAAAAAAAGAGTTCTTGGTAACATTTTTATTGATCGGATTTTGTTAACAATTTATTTATTTGTTTTATTTTTTTGCACGGAACCCTAATCTTTTTTCTAATGTAAAAGTTAGCTACCTTTATTTTACAAAAAGGATCAGGGTTCTGTTACTACTTATAACATCAACTATCTGCGACTAAAAGTCCCGACAGCTGGTTCAGCCGTTTCGGAGATGAGCCGAAACAAAAGGCAGACAGATTTACAAAAAAGGTTTTTTTACTATATTAAGTACTGTTTACTTTAATCTAAGCATTCAGTAAAAACCTGTTATTTTAAATTACAAACAAACACTGCAATTTAATTAATTTCTTTAGATGATAAAATAAAATCGTCAAACAAAATGGTTTTTCCTGGAACTCACAAAAGCATTCGATATGGTTTCGTCTAAAGTGTTGTGGTTGAGGCTTCGGGAGTCAAGCGTACCTGCTGTATTTGTGTCCATATTACCGTTATGTTGTGATAAACAAAGATAGTATGTAAAGTGGTCGATTACGCTGTCAGACCCTTATAAACTCGATTGCGGTGTCAGGTAGGGAGGTCTTACTTCCCCGAGGCTTTTCTACATGTATATCAGTGATCATGATCAGTTACTTGCTGCTACAAAACCCTTCATGGGCGAGTCCGACTCGCACTTGGCCGCTTTTTTACCCAACTACATCTAAGCCAATGGTTTTTAGAACTCAAAAAAAGTTCTTTGATATACATATTTATAATACAGTGAAAGTTTGTCAAAATGCTCTCTTATAACAACGTCAAAGAAACAAAAAAAAACATAAATAATTCTTATTAAAAGATCACAAGGTCTTTAAATGTCATCATATCAATATTAACGATGAAGAACCAAAAGTGGGTTGGTTGAATCGATAACAAAGTCACTATCTATTCAGTTCTTCCTACAAAAGAAGAACTAAGTACATTCAGAGTCACATTGACAAACTTTTTTCAGTTGATTCGGCATCTAGATCGTGACAGAGGTTCGTAAAACTTTCGCATTGAAGTTTTTGTCTAAACCTAGTTTTAATTAACTAGCTGCTGGAACGTATCAGGGCGTAAGTTTATAAAACGAAAATACATTTAATTTAAATGTTTTTTTTATTTTATAAGCTTACGCCTTTTTCCAATAAGGGTAGGCAAAAACTATAGAACGCCATTGTCTAATCCTTCCAGATTGTTTGATAATTTATTACAGATAACCAAAGTGAGTATTAAATAATTATAACTTTAGTTTTGAAAAGAATATACCTATTTGAAATCTAAAACGAGAGCCAAATCAAATCAAAATCATTTATTGCTTTAACCATAATGTGGTAAATGGTGGAAAATAAAATTATGCTTGGTAACAATTATGGACCCTGTCGAGCACAGCAATTTTTAAAAGTAAATAAATAGAGAGAGAAAAAGCGCTACTATCAAATATATTTTTTCCATTTATCTAATAATCATCATATAGAGACTATGATGATGATGAATAATAATAATAGTCTATCTAATAATTTCTTACTTATATAATTATTTTGAAAATTGCTTATTTATTTACTAGTTTTAAAAATTGTTCATTTTTATTAGTTTAATTTTAGTTATTTAATATAATTTATTAAACAACTTCAATCACACATCTAGAAATCCGCACTGGGCCCGCGTGGTAGATTATAGCCCATTCCCTCTCATTGAGAGGAGGTCGTGTCCCAGCAGTGGGAACATTATAGGCTGATGATGGTGATGATGATGATGATTTAATTTAATAAACTTAAAATAAAATGTAATATAATTTATTAAATTTTATTTTAAACTCTTTCATAAGTGTATAAAATGTCCTAATTATGAGAACAATTCAGTTCTAGGTCTGAGTTGGTATTCAGGTTAACACTATTAACACTCTGGCTGTGTTTCAGAGGCATTTTGAAAAAGTAGCCTTTTGTGCTACAAGTTTTCATATACTACGGAACCCGTTTCACGCTAGTTGCACATTAACAAAGTCAAAAGCTTTAGATAAACCAGTTTCCTGAAATAGGGGCGAATAGGGGGAAGGATTACAGTAACATGTTTGAGTCAGGAGCCTGTATCCCTAATGAGGAAGTAGGCTAGTGGAAAATTGACTTTAGGGCGCAAATAATAGCTTCCAGATTTGACTTTCCAGAAAGTTAGGAAGTATCTAGTAAATTTTGCTAAATATCGCATAGGTATGTGCAAGATGTGCTCAGTAATTTTACAGTTCGAAAACCACTACCCTCCCTTTGGGTTCCGCGCAGTCGGATAAAAATATAAGGCTGACCATGCTCACAAACAAAGAAAAAATCACTCTATTTTCTGCCTTTGGCAGATTTCTATTCAATATTGAAACAAAATATTTAAGGCAGAAAATAGAGAATAACGAAATAAAGAGGACCCGAAATATCATTTAACCTGGCATCAAAAATATTATCCTATACCAGCATCAAAACAAAACACAAACTTTGTTTGAAGCTTTGTATAAACAAGTGTCGTTATCTTTAAGAGCACTCTGTTTATTTAATTACAGGCCAGGAGAAGGGGTATAATTATAATCATCATCAGCCCACAATGTTCCCACTGCTGGGACACGACCTCCTCTCAATGAGAGGGAGATAATTATAATGAACTTAACAAATTAATAAATTATTGAATTGTTCGTGGCGTTAAATTTACACTAATCTACACTACTAAAGATGAAAAATTTGTATTTTTGTGTATGTGTGTTTTGTCGATTTTGACGAGTTATGCGAACATAAATGTAGGGAACAGCTGACTTTTTTTTCGCGATTTCAAGGTTCGTCCCATAGAAAAAGTTGTTCAAAATGATGAGTACAATGACCCCTTTTCGGGTTTAGTGTAAACCAAAAATAATGTTGTATACTGGGGAGTGTTAAGATATTATAATTTTGGAAGTGAGGTTTGCAGCTGTCGATTTGATCAATATTTGCCAGGATTCTAACAAATTTTTTTTGAAGGATAAAGAGCGAGGGTGCGTCTGTGCTATAGTCATTCTCCAGTCATTATATCGCTTTTATCTATTCATTATATAGTAAAGCAACTTTATTACAGTAGAAAGAAAAACCATAAATATGTAAAACTACTTAAAGGACGACTTAATATTTTCTAAAATAAAACACGATACTCACGACAATATACAAAAAATATGAACTTGAGATCATTAATAAATAGGGTCGATTACGTCAACAGAGTCGTTACTAAAACTACTATTGAATATCATCGCCTCACAATTTAGATAAAATCGTTAACCATATTTAAACAAGGAATAAACCTAAACAACAAGCACTTAATATAATATCTCTGACATGACATAAGCAATAAACCTATAAACTGTCGATACGGCTCGTAAAACACGAGTTGTCGACGAGACACGTGACGTCACAAGTCTCATAAGTCACCATTGTATGCACGACGCGATAGGGGTGATAAACATTTTCTTTCTACGCCCTGTTGACGTATGTAAGAGATTATATTGAATGTTTTATGATATAGTGTTACTATAATGGGTTCATATTATCTTAGTAATATATTGAAAGGTTCAAGGCTCTGTGATTTTTGTTCACTTGTTGCTGGCTCATTCTTTTCTTTTTTTCTCGGCCGCCTGTTGCTTGGGTAATATTAATGCTTTCCCCAATTTGCTTAATTATTCTTTTCATTTAGGAAACCGTCTGTTATTTTTTTGTCACAAAGTTGGTGTGTTGATAAATCGCAGACATTTTGTTATTCTCACTAATTTTCAATCCCACATAAACATTGAAAACGTTTTATTTACGACCAAAAATACATTTCCTCGCAAACATATTTTTATGATAAAATGTAACAAACATGTTTTTCAATTTCCCAATTAAATGAGTGAAAGTCAAACTTGACGCCGTTACAAATGACGTCACGAGTTTCAATATAATCAAACATTAAACAATTTTCTTCACAGTGTTTGGTTTCTCGGAAACCTTAGCTTAATGAATAAGTAAACAACGCGTCTCGGTGAGTTTTTAATTGGAGCAATACGATGCATGTAATAGGAGGATTATATTACACTACATTTGAACGTGAGAGACCTTTAATTTTATTAATGGTATGTAATGGTATGGCACCGGGCGTAAAGTAAATTCTTAATGACAAAACCTAGTTACACTTTATCCTACCTGAAAATCCAATACAACCTACTGCTCAGCAGTAATGCTTACGACCACTATATCAACAAAACAGTACTAGTTACTATGTTATGAAGAAAAGTCCTGTACTAAAATTGAGCACAAAGTTGGTCAATCAAGTTGGAGACTTGAAACGTCTTTGGGGATCCCATCTGTCCTATCTAGGGGACGGTCGTAAGTCAAATCTAGTTTTCTCCGTGAGCAAGCCTTGGTGTTTTTCAAAAAACTTAATTTCTTTTCATCTTGCGAAGAACGTCGAAATGAACTTTTAGGACTACAAATAAGTACTAACTCTATTTGACTTACCACTTGAATTTAAATCTCGAAGGGTTTTTTTCGCAGAAAATTAATATAGGCATTAAAACGGACCTTCTACTTTTGAAAAGGCTTTCTTTAGTTTAAACTTATGGTAAATCACAATAAAACTACAAGATTGGTCCATTTACAAAAAAAAAAACTTTCTTTGGGGAATGCTGATAAAAGTGAAAACTAAGTAGCTTGTGAATTCCCCCCTCCCCCTCAGGCCCCGCCCCAGTCGTAGAACTGCTACGAGTTGTGCGCCGCGCACTCCTAAGTGGTGCAACACCGCAGTGGATCGGCTACGAGTGCTACAAAAAATTGGTGTCGGTCACGCGAGTTCCGTGCTTTTAGTTCACACAAAAAGTGCTCAAAGCGCCTAAAGAAGTTTGTACTTCAAAGAAAAAATATATGTTATATGCCTTTAATTTATGTCACCTTTACATTTCCAAAAGAGTGGAATACCTTCGTGGAATGAATATGAATCTAAACTAGGTCAAGAAAACACAGGTAGAACTAGATATCATTTCTATTAGTAAACCTACTTATATCAGTAGGTAGTAGGTACATATTTGTACTAAAATCACAATCCTTCAGACAGGTTTCACCTACATGCTCTAAGTGCCAGAAATTCCAACAGACGAAATGTGTCACCTACTCACATTTGGAAACAGAATCCATTAAAACACAAGGAAGGAACAGTATATATTAACTGTAAAAGTGAGTTTATATAAAGTTCATGTAAGTGACATACTGTACGTTTAGTGAATATATAAAATACTAGCGGACGTCACGCGGTTTCACCGCGTAATTCCCGTTCCCGTGGGAGTACGGGGATAAAATATATCCTATGTTACTCGTGGATAATGTAGCTTTCCAATGGTAAAAGAATTTTTAAAAACGGTCCAGTAGTTTTTAAGCCTATTCATTACAACCAAACAAACAAACAAACAAAGTTTTCCTCTTTATAATATTAGTGTAGATAGTGTTCTCGAAGATGTTACGAAGTTTCACGTACTCCAGAATTTCAAGGTTGTAGTATAACTTCTTATTTTAATAAGACACTTTGAACATTGTAAGGAATATTTAGAGACTGCACTAAGAATTCAATTTATAAGTTTAAGCATTAAATTAAATTGTTTAAAGTTTCACTAAATATAGATATAGCAGCACAGATGTGGTGTAAGTATCCAGCTGCACTTTGTAATTTATTTTTATTATTCACCATTCACCATTCATGTCACCGTAAAATTGTCAAATACGTTATATTGTAATATCTCTAGCGATATTGTAATGTCTCGAATTATTGTCAAATGAACATACTGCTTACAACAAAATGCATTATTTTTCGTGAAATGCATGCGATGGTAGTCAACTTACGCGGTGTGGAGGGAAGGAGGGGTCCCCCTTGCCCAGTGGCACAACTCTCATGAAAAGATAATGTACCATTGCCCCTATTTCCGAGTGCAGGGTTTAAAGGAACCTAACTAACCTAACGGGGGGGTGCCCCAAGTCCCGATTATGGGGGCAGAGATACTTCCGTATGTTCAGTTGACAATAATTCGAGACATTACAATTTCGCGAGAAAAAACACGTTATATTGTAATATAACGTGTTTGACAATTTTACGGTGACACACACATAAGAAAAATCCGACCGGGTTGGGATTGCGGGTCAGGGTTCGGAATAATCCAAAGATGGGTTGTGGTATTTTCAACTTCATCGCTAGAGTTAGGTTCAAGGTTGATTGGGAAAATTTGATAATTTCGCGTAGCTTGATGTGCTGGCGTCTCATCTAAGTTCGCGGCGTTCCTAGACTCAGGGATTCGACTAACCGAGTAACTTCTTCCTTTTAATTCTGAGACAGTAAGATGTGTTTTTTTTATTTTAGGATACAGGGAATTCTATATCAAAATGTAAGTCAGTGTTACACTATTCTGTAAGTACAACATGCTAAGTGTAAATATTAATGACAGATCTACTTGTCTACCGGCTATCGAATAGGGAGGAATTCCAAGAAAACGTAAATTACCAACTTTTTTTCGTTCGAACCGACCCTCTTGTTGTTTTGCCCAAACATCTATTTTCTAAGAAATTTGTAGGCGCTAAGTGACATTTATTGCAAAGCTTATTAAATTCACGTTCAGCCAAGTTCGTTGAATAATGTAATTCAATAGACAACCCATCAAAGCTGACCTTTTATGACTGACAGGTTTAACGATCTTATCTAATTATGTTGCCAGTAACCAAAACCCGGGACGAGTCACTATTTTGTAAATAATATAATACTCGGCGTAGGAGTTTCGTAGAAATGTTTGTTTTTACTGCGTACTTGGAAAACAACCTGTACAGTTCGGAACTTTTATGAACACTCATTCGTTTCTAGTAATTCTACTAGAAATAGAATAAACAAATATATTATACTAACAGTTCCCCGCAGCTTCGCCCGCGTGATTGTCGGTAACTGTCCCGCGGGATCATACTACCGTGATAAAAAGTATCCTATATGTTAATTCAGGTTTTTAACTAATATGTACCAAGTTTTTTCCAAATCCGTTCTGTAGTTTTCGCGTGAAAAAGTAACAAACATCCATCCATCCTTCCTACATTTTTTTTTTTTTTTAAATTGTTTATAATTCAGGTTTTTTTATAATGCACTATCAGGTAAAATTATACACTAGAGATGTTACAAACTAGTTACTATAGTGTTGTCGCCAGTGATTCGGGGTAATTGTCCATTTTGGACAGAAAACAACACAATGTGTGACTAATATGAAAATCCGTAGATTTCAGAACCTGTTAAAATAGATATCATCCTTGGATTGATCCCGAGATTGAGCAGTGCTATTAGGTATTCTTTCAGGCATTTCTAAGTCGCAGACTAAAGTTTACATTCCATAGCAACTAGTGAAATAAGAGTGTACATAGGCACGCGTCTAACCCTCTTTTTTTGGGTCGGAAATCATCAAATAACTTCTTGCACTCTGGGCGGAGCGGGTAGGAGTGTCAGACTTTTACTGACCCATCCATGTTCCTTCTTCGCCCTTTATGTTCCGGGGCCGCGGTATGTCCTTCGAACAGTCCCACAGCAACGCGTCTATCCTCTTCGGGATTACAGGTGTGATGTTTCCACGTATTCCAAGAAAGGTAGACAGAAGTTACGAACTGTTTAGGTAGGTATAGCGTTTCCACATGTTTACTTCAGTTTTTAGGAATACGTTAATTTCATTTTAATTTAGGAATTTTAAACTAAGTAAAACGAAACCAAAAAATCATAAAAATGAACCGTGTACATTTTATAGCTATTTCTGTAATAGCTATAAACTTATATTACGTACGTACATTAACATTTTAACACTCCATCAATTAAGTATGATAAATTCCTGAATTAAAATATGACCATCAGTATTCATTAGACTAGAGCCATCATCGGCCATTGTGTGCACGTTCACTAGCAGACTGGCCATATCCGTGAATAATAGTCACTGGCATATGTCCACATGAATCAGGCTTAGGCTTTCGTTTAAACTGGCTTATCTGTCGACTGCTCGTTATCTCTACACGTGAGCAACCTAATCCCATCACAAAACGGTCGATATATTGAATTTATGTTGTGTAACAAATAAGATTAGAAGCTCATATACTGAAAACCTTGGCAACATTTTTCCTAGCTTTTATAGAGAGCTTATTTCACGTAAGTCGGCTAAGACCAATACTTGAGTGAACAACATATAAAGTTATTTTGAGCAGGTTTTACTACGTTATTTCCACATTCACATCGTAGTGAGAAATGTGAAAGCCAATTCAATAACCTCCCTTCATGTTCTAAAAGCAGGTAGCTTTCTGCTATAAGAGTCGACGTGTGCAATTTACAACTCGAAGACCAATCCAGACTTACTTCCTTTCTGCCGGGGTTGCGGGCCTGTTCGTAAGAGATACCGCGACCCCGGAAAATAAAGGGCGAGGAAGGAACATGGAAGGGTTTTAGTCAGTAAAAGTCTGACACTCCCTCCAGCTCCGCTCAGATTGGGAGAAGTCACTTGATGATTTCCCATCCTAAAAAAAAAGACTTACTTCCTTTGAGGTGTCGTTCTGTGTTTTACTTTAATTCAGATAGACTTTAGAGTTCAAAATTGACTGCTTGGTAAGCACTCCCTTGCATGGCCGCGACGAACGAAATGTTCTATCATACGTGTAACGTTATCTATTCGTTTGATTCAACGAGAATAAGTGTACGAGGTTTCATAGGATTACTTACAAGTAATTCTGGAATTCGATTGTTTAGGCTCGTTCGTTTCTTTCTATTACCCTGATATATGAGTGTTAAAGATTGGTTTACTCAAAGGACGTTTAAAATATACAGTGAACTGCAAGTTAAGAAACCTGTCAAAACGCTGACTGTTTAAGGTTGCCCGTCTAGTTGAAGTTCGTTTAACTTGAATATATTAGAAATCATTGACGCGACAAAGAAGAATAGATGGGTAGTAAGCAACTTTAAACATTGCAGCATTCGCGACTTAGACAGCACAATACAAAAATCTGTGGATTCACTACTACTAGGTACTATTCAAGGCAAAAAGAGGAGAAAAACTATTAGGGAATAAACTAGCTACCATTTATTTAGTTCTGCTTAGCTTTTCACGAAGTCCACAGAATAACAGTACTGATAACATTTACCCTTAAGTTTTATCTGACTAAAAGTTAGTACTTACTACTGCCCCTTTAGGTAATACAACCCTTTTACATACCTATGTCAGGTTTTGACCTAGAACTGAAACGGGTAGTGTTATGTGCTAGTCTAAGTGAAGCTAACTACTAAAATATTTCATTTGGTGCAATAAGTTTTGTTTAAACTTCATTTAAGATGCAATACGGGTTGCGGAAGCCGGCTGGCATAAACTATGACCCCGATCTGTTCGTCAGAAGTGCTGTCTGAAATAACAAATCTGCCTTATCTGTGATAAAAAGCACTGTCAAACTCTTCTTTATTATCGTGTGGTTAGTGTCGAACCTGATGTCAGGGTTTTTATACCGCTCACGATGTTTTCCTTCACCGAAACAAGTGATAATTATACAATACTCACATGACTTCAAAATATCAGAGGTTTTTTTATAGGTATGACCACTCGTAGTTGCAACTCGATAAGGTTGCTTAACTACTTAACCGGACTATCCTGTGGTGGTCAAAAATTACTTTAAGGCCCCCAGCCAGGGCTTACAAACTGGAATAAAATATCAGAGGTGTGTGTCTTGGGTTTATATCTTGAGACCTACGACTTGGCAGTCCGACTGTCACATCACTAGTTTATTTCTGGTGTCAAAGTGAAATTGTTACAGTTACCTGGTGGTGCGTTTGCGTGTTGTTTTATGTTGACATTGTTTAGATTTTATTAATATCTTAATTTATGTAATAATTTGCATGCCGTAAGATAGACTGTAGCCGATCTCATCAATTATGTACAACATCTTATACTTGTACCTACATTCAAAGTAAATAAAGATCTGATTCTGATGCTGCTCAACTTGTTCTGAAGATGGGCCAACATTTTATTTTCGTGCCGGCGCTGGCCATCTAGTAAATAAAACTTGCTTATACTAACTTTTGTGAACCAATTTCTGATGACCATTGTGGCTGCAAAGATGCTTTCATAAAATTAAAATACTTAAGTAATGCAATTTCTAGCTATAAATAGATATTGGCTGCCTGAGAATGGCTTCATAAGAAAGAACCTTTTTTCTGTTTTGTAATCCTGAAATCTTTTTCTAAAAGACTGACTATGACTACTGTCGGCGGGCCAATTCAAATGCGTTGGCAGGCCATATTGTGGTCAGCGGGTCTGGGCTTGAGTAGCCTTGATGTACTCTGTATGATATGCTAATTATGAAGTAATTATGAATTAGTTTACGCAGAACGAACGCCTACAACATTGTTGGCGTGGATTTCGGGCTTTGAGAAAGAGACACGTACTTATCTAATTTCGTTATTTCATCAAAATACAAACGTTATTGCTGAAAATAGAACGATGCGAGAGAATAATGTTGATTTACTTAAGAGCCCTCTTACAGTCCACTAGCGCCGCCAATCGAAAAAATGTCATAACTCGTAAATAGAATCAAAAATACAAAATATGTTCTATTATTACTGTGGAAAAGGCAATAACGTAATTGTATAACACCTTATCAACACTTGAAATATAGCTGTTTAGCTAAATCGTGCATTCAAAACATAAACGGCCGTTTTTGTTACAAATGCACGATTTAGCTAAACAACTATATTTCAAGTGGTGACAATGTGTTATAAAATTACGTTATTGCCTTTTCTACAGTGATAATAGACCACATTTTGATTCTATTTACGAGTTATGACATTTTTTCGATTGGCGGCGCTAGTGGACTGTAAGAGGGCTCTTAACACGTTTTGATTATTAGTTTAATTTATCAACTCAAAAGGGTTCATGAAAATATTTGAACCGAATGGGACACCCAACCGAGACGCCGCCGAATCTAGTGCATAATCACATTATACTTATCACATGAAACGATGGCAATCAAAGTGATGACCTGTCTCGAGTACTCTCGAGTTCACGACTACTCGGACTGAGCGTGGGCGAAGTTATTGGGGTCGTTATCGACTGTTTAGCTATCATTCAACTTGACGAGCTTTCCCCTTTGATCAAGTTTTATAATATTCAGAAGCGATAAAAGTGTCCTCACTCCTCAGTTATTACCTATCAAAGAATATTCTGGAGGGGTTATTTTAATCAATATCATTTGACTGGTCTACTTTTAAGGGGACTAAAGATAAAAGCGTGTTTTACAATGCCTGAAAGTTATAATTCACTGCAATAAACAAAACCAGAAAATATATATGATATTTTTCAGGATATAATTTTGCTAGTATGATAGTGTTTTGATAAAGAAATACAAATAATATACTCGATAAAAAAAATCACGAACTTATCTCTAAAAAATATTTTAACGAATAAAAACCATATTAAATACACGCGATTATTCTGTTTTTTTTGGCAAATAATTCTATAAGCAACATATTATTAGCATCATGGTGTTGTTTTTTTAGTTTAATACATAGATTTTTTGTAAATCGATCGCAGTGACTAAACCGTAACCACTACTTTGTAGTGCAAGCTGATTAGAACTTTATTCTTGCAGGATTTAAGACGAAGTTTGAATCACCACAAATAGAGTTGCAAATTTAGCTCATGTAGTTGCCTTAAGGGTCAATGTGACCACTAAATGGTTGATTTACCACTAACTAACTTGTAGATACAACTGAAACTGATCGTTTTTTTTGTTTTCATATCCATATGCACGGCTGAATTTGGTAAAATGTAAAAGTTTCGTAATTTGCTGATAATACCAATTTGAAGTTAATAAATGGAGTTTTACTGTTATCGAATTAGTCTCTTTATGTTCACACCGTTGAGTTTTAAACATAAAGTTTTGATGTGCCAATACCAACATAAAATACACATTTAATAAAAAAATTAGAATTATTAACATTTTTTAGATAAAAACGTGAGCCACACACATTGCCATTATATTTACAAGTGCATAAATACAAAATTCAATTTTCTGTTTGCAATTTTCACGTCAGTCAACCGTGACCGGTCAGCTGTCAGTTACACGTTTAGAACTCATGTGGGCGTGAATTAGGAATCAATACCGCATGGATGATAAAAGGGCATATGTGCCTATTCGTAACTACTTATATGTACGGTCGAACAAGCTATTTGGTTTACACTTTACAATGTAATTTGTAGGTTAAAATGTAAGCCAAATAGCTTGTTTGACCGTACTGTCTACAACTACAAATAAATTAACAATTTTATGGCTGTGCTGAGGAGTCGAGTCTATTTACACCAGTGAATTTATAGGGGTAGTAATCACAAATTTAATAAATAGGTATAGCTCATTTCAATGGTGCTTACTACACCATTGACTTTGTGGTCACTATTTGTATAGCGTGTCATCATCTGCCTAGCCTTTTCCCAACTACGTTGGGGTTGGCTTCCAGTAATTACATGGAGCGACTGCCTATCTGACCTCCACAACCCAGTTAATACTGGGTAATACGATACCCCTTGGTAAGACTAGTTGTTGTTATTTGTATAGCGTGTGGCGGAGGAAAATGGTAGCAACATTTGAAGTGAACTGGCATCTCACTAGTCCACAAGTTTATCGGTGGTGTGGTAGAAAGATAAATATCGAGCAAATGGTTTGTACACCAAACCATTTGCTCGACTATACTTATGTGTCGTCTCTTCGTATTTTCAACCGACTTCCATAAAGAGGAGGTTATCAATTCGTCTGTATTTTTTTTTCTCATGTCTCTCTATTGTTTACACCAGTTCACAACACAAAATCACGCCGTTACGCTGTGAAAGGGTAAGCAAGAAGTCGGTGACCTTTGTTTGATTGATTTAGCTTTTATCACCGACTTCTGAAGCTAAAGTTATTTTTCACTTTTTTGTGAGAAGTTGGTTATATTTTTTGCAAAAAAGTTTTTATTTTTTACTTTTTAGTGGTTCATATGTGCTTACCCTTTCACAGCGTAACGGCGTGGTTATATTTTTTTTTGGATACATTTCGTTTAAAAGCTCCCGCATTATATTGATTTGTGATACTTTACAATTTAATTCTGTTGATATTTACTTTGGCTTTAACAGCTCATACATGAGATTGATTAAAAAATAAGGGGCAATTTTTGCATCGTGGGCGAGTATAAATAAATTGGTCCTGGCGAATGTCAAAACCACTTTGTTCACAGCTATATCAGATAATTCTCTGTTATGACAACGTGAAGTGGACTGTGCTTGTAAAAAGAAATAAAAGCCATTATGTTGTTAGATCGTATATATTTTTCACTCTGAGTGCCTGAAATGGGTTTATGTGATAGAAAAATGCAGTAAAACGGTTAATAACAAGCAGCAATTACAAGGCAACTACTTCACAACTACTTCTGCGAAATATTATAATATTTACATGTTGGTAAGTTTACCCCAATATAGCTGGGAAAAGGCTAGACAGATGATGATGATGACATGTTCGTAAGTTTTGATATAGGAGGTTACATTTTAAACTAGTCTCCGATTTACAAAAAAATCTTTCACTGATGTCCAGCTACATAATTGGCGAGTGTTTGCCGGGTGAATTCACAGGTATAAGCTAGTATAATAAAGGATATAAAATACCTCTTAACGAAGCTGAAAGGCACTGGTTCTCCTCATCATTGCAATATTTTTTTTTGTTTTACGGAGATATTCAGTCAAAGTTCCAATTTATTGCCAAGTTTTCTTTGAAAATACAAGTTTTCATTGTAAGATTTTATTTTAAACACGTCCACGACCCCCGTACTATTCAATCGATCCATTAACATAATGTTTTGAGTTCATTACATTGAGTTCTAGTACAAAACGTGATTTTTCAACCAAAAAAAACAAAACCATTTTTTTTAAGTTACTTTGTTTGGTGTACAGAATTCTCGGTGACTGTTTCGCAATGAGGTAAATTACACCCTGTAGATAGTAGAATAACGTATGTGGTTTTTAACTATAATTACTGCAGAAGGTAAAGGTAGAGGTGATTATTTAAATAACTTTTATACCTATAACAAACACACACTGACGATGATATTACACTGCGTGTTAAATTTTGAAGTACTACAAAACATGGGCATTATTTTAAAGTGGTGTCACGTGCGTGAAACGTTTACTTTTAACAATCCATCATGTTTTACTGCCGTATAGAACATAGCCATTTTACATTATTTTAAAGCTAGTATGTACTCTTTACTGGTAAAACCACATTGAATAAAATATCTGTAAACATCTCTTTTATTTTCCCTTGTCAGGTGTTTTCTCTTCATATCGATCGATAGTTATCATTTACAGGTTTACCTATAATATTTTTGGTAATAGATCCTTTTTTTTGCAACAAAAGAAATCATTGTTTTCCAGGAAACCCTTTATTTCCTTACACGAAAATTTTCCTTAATTTTTCTCCTTTGTACTCGAAACTTTGAACAGAAAACCTGCCTTTTCGGAGTAAGTATTTTTTTTCATAACTCTTTCTCTTCTTCGTATTTACAAAAAAACAGATCCCAGAGCGGGAGGGGTAATTTAGTAATTTCCCATGTTTTGTCACTGTTTATCAACTTTTTTCGGTTATAGACCTCCTTTTTTTCATATCAACGGCAACTTAAGCAGTATTTAAGCACATATTTTCTTCCTTCCCATCCACCGCAAGCCTACATATACCATGCCGAAGTCAACAGAGTCCATGTAACATGTAAAAACATCAGAATTTCCAAATTAAACTGGGATGGAACGTAACTTTTTCTAATAACTAGGTTACATTCATTCATTGATTTTAATTATAGTAAAATTACGTTAGGGAAAAGTCCCTTTTTTTCGTTGGTTAAGTAACCCTGATTACTACTTTGCAACTTGTAGAGCAAAACAAGTTTCCGTAACTCTTAGCATAAATCTAAGTAATGGAATGCAATTTATAACGCTGTCCTGAAACTGTGACAAATAAAGCTGAAATACACACAGAAGAGTTTCTCAACCTCTACTCGGTTATCATCATCATCATCATCAGCCTATAATGTTCCCACTGCTAGGACACGGCCTCCTCTCAATGAGAGGGAACTACTCGGTTATACACCTCCATATTTTCATATCAACGGCAACTTAAGCAGTATTTAAGCACAGATTTTCTTCCTTCATACCCTCCGCCTTCATACCATGCTGAAGTCAACAGATTTCATGTAATATGTAAGATCACCAGCATTTCCAAATTAAAGTAGGACAGAAACGCATCTTGAGAAAAAAAAAATGTTTTTAATTACTCTCTTTAGACTAGTCGACATTTATTATTATAATTATCGATTTTTATTCAATTCAAAAGGCATCAAGGAAAAAGAACCGCCACCAGCATTTCCAAACTAAACTGGGGCAGAAATGTAACTCTTTTTAATAATAACTAGTTGACATCCATTCATCGATTTTAATTATAGTAAAATGACATCAGGAAAAAAGATACGTGTTTTTTTTTTGTTGGTTAGCCCTGATTACTAGACTACAATTTTATTTGTAGAGAAAACCAAGTTTCGCTAAAACGTGGAGAGCACGGTATCTAAGTAATAAATTAAATTTATAAAGCTGTCATAAAACTGTAACACATCTTGCACAATGCACAGTCATCATAAGTATACACCAACCAACGTATAGAACAAAATACACGTGTAGAAACGTAGGTACTTTCCGTATTTTACGACGAACTTCTCAAATCTACGGTCCATAAGGACAGAGCATTAGGAAGTCACCCTACTATACTCCGGGAGCTGGATCGTCAATAATCCGAGGAATTTATGTCCCCGTCTGTCGTCGATGTGGGCTATTAAGACTGTAGTCGAAGAGCCGGCGAGATAAAACTTCACGACATGTACATTCACCTTATACTTTAGTTAGGTATGAACGAAGTTTATGAAGTCACTTTTAGAACGTTCTGTGGAATTTAAAAATGATTTTGCTTAGGAAATATACATAAAATATTTTGCTGAAGAATGTTAAAATATAGTTGAGGAGTCTTATAATACCTTTGTCCAAAGATGAAGTCATTTATCAAGTCTATGGTTGGCCAAGTTTTCGAACCCTTTTATTTTATCGCCACTGATCTCATTACGGTGAACGAAAACATCGTGAGGAAACCAACGTATCTTGGAACCAAACTTACATGACAAGCAAACGCCTGGGCGTACGATGGATTAGCTAAGTTCAGTAAGGGGTTTTGTCCCAGCAGTAGAAACATTAAGGGCTGATTATGAATACTCATAAGGAATAGAAGAATAGAATAGAATAGAATAATCATTTATTCGCTAATGGACAGCACAACACATAAAAACTTTTTTACAAAAAATAAAACCGACTTCAGAGAAAACAAAAAAGTGAAAAATAACTTCAGAAAAAACGCTTCAGAAGTCGGTGACCTTTTTTTGATTGATTTAGTTTTTTTGTCACCGACTTCTGAAGCGTTTTTTCTGAAGTTATTTTTCACTTTTTTGTTTTCTCTGAAGTCGGTTTTATTTTTTGTAAAAAAGTTTTTATTTTTCACTTTTTAGTGGTTCACATGTGCTTACCCCTTCACAGCGTACCGGCGTGATTTTAGGTTATGAACTGGTGTAAACAATAGACAGATATGAGATTTCGGCAATCCCAGTACATTTGCTATCATTTATTGAGGAGTTCCGCTGATAGATATTCTAGACGAATGTATCCCAATACGTAAACTTAAACTAAAAACAAAACGGAAAATCACTGGCTAACAGTGGGTATAAAAAAATCTTGTAAACACAAAAGACAAATTAAAATTATTTCGTCAAAAATCAATAATCCAATACTTACGAAACACTATAAAAAATATGAAAAAATCCTGAAAAAATCTGTAACAGCGGCAAAAAAACTACATTATATAAATAAAATGAATAAATCATCTAATAAAGTTAAAACCATGTGGAATATTGTAAAAGAACGGACAAATAAGCAAACTAAAAAGGAAAAACAAAATATAAAATTACAAACAACAGACCTAGTGAGTGAACCAAAACAAGTAGCAAACGTCTTCAATAACTTTTTCGCATCCATTGGGGAAAATACCACCCAAACATCTGCCTGCAGTGTTCAGGGAGAACCATCAGTGATTAACCCCACTAAAAATACGATATTCCTTACCCCAGTTGACGGATACGAAGTAAACCAGATCTTAAAGAACCTTAAAAATAAAAATAGTCACGGCATAGACGAACTCCCACCAACTCTGTTCAGGCAGTGCGCAGACGAACTGACCTTACCGTTCTATAAATTAATTAATCAATCCTTCGAAGAGGGCACTTTCCCTAAACAACTAAAAATATCTTTGATAAAACCTATCCATAAAAAGAACTCCAAAACAGACCCGAGTAATTATAGACCAATTTCCCTTCTCCCTACATCATCAAAAATCTTTGAAAGAGCAATGTGTGATCGTGTATATTCCTTTTGTGAAAAGTATAATATATTCGATGACTGCCAAAATGGATTTCGTAAGAACAGATCCACAACACTAGCTGTCTACAAATACATACAAGAAGCATTAAATATTATTAATAATAAAAAATATGCAATAGGTATATTACTCGACATGACTAAGGCGTATGATAAAGTGCAATTTAAAACACTACTAAAAAAGCTATATGGAATAGGAATACGCGGGAAAGCCTATGATTGGTTTGTATCATTTTTAAAAGACAGAGCACAATTAGTCGAGATAGAATATTATAACAAAATAGCAAAGGAAGTACAGTTCATAAGATCTGGTATTAAATCAATACATGCTTCAATCCCCCAGGGAAGCGTTATTGGCTGTCTCCTTTTCCTCATATATATCAATGACCTCCCCAAAACCATAGACGGGCCATGTGTACTTTTTGCGGATGATATCTCGATCCTGACCTCATGCCAAACAACCGATAACTTAAATGATCAACTTACGGCTATTCTTGAGAAAGTTATAAACTGGATGAGGTACCATAATCTAGAAATAAATTTTACCAAAACTAAACTAATAGCATTCCACCCCTGGCAGAAAAAAACAATCAATATAGACTTTACCTTTAATCACCAAAAATTAGAATTAGTTAACAATTTCACTCTCCTAGGCCTAACAATAGACACACATATAAACTGGAAAACACATATACAGACAGTAAAATCCAAAATTTCAAAGTTTTCATATGCTCTCCGCGAAATAAAAAAGACTACAAACCAACAAACCGCACTAGCCACATACTACGCGTATGCCCACGCTTGGTTCAACTACGGTATCATCTTATGGGGAAATAGCACAGACGCCCCGTCCTTATTTACCCTGCAAAAAAAGCTAGTACGAATTATTACCAATATAGAACCAACAGATAGTTGTAAGCCTTACTTCCAGAAACATAAAATTCTAACCTTAGTTAATATATATATTTTGGAGCTATGTAAACTCGTTCGCAAATATCCAGATTCTTACAACACACGGGGAGACATGCAAACTAATTATTCGTTGCGGCACAAAAATAGATTAAATTTGCCCCCCTCCCGCCTTAAATCACACTCATCCAGTCCACATTCTATGTCAATAAAAATTTACAATAAACTGCCAGAAGACATAAAAAACCAAAATAAAACTAGCATATTTTTAAATAAATTAAAGAAATTCTTAATAAATAAAAGCTATTATACAGTCAACGAATATTTAACAGATAAATATAATAATCATTGATAATTATGGAAAACAGACATTTAATAAATAAAATAACCAAAATTAAAAACTATAATATTCTTGCACACAATAAATTATATTAAATAAATTATTAAAATTAACATTTTTTAAGCTAGTAAATAAATAAGCAATTCTAAACATAATTATATAAATAAGAAATGATAACATATTGACTATTATTATTACTAGAGACTATTAGGATTTTTATATACTTAAATGGAAAAAAAGATTAATAGTATAAGTTATAAAGCGCTTTTCCTCTCTCTATTTATTTACTTTAAAAATTGCTGTGCCCGACAGGGTCCATAATTGTTACTATAATTTTATTTACCACCATTTACCACATTATGGTTAAAGCAATAAATGATTTTGATTTTGATTTGATTTCATATCTACGAAGTTCTTCACCAGATCTTCATCAAATTGAATTGGGATCACTTCGAGAAAGTACAATTCATAAAACTACCCCAACCGCTTCTAGTGTGCCTATAAAATGTGAAGAATTCTCTCTATTTCTCCAGAATCCCATCATCAGCTACTGATTTGATGATTATAAGACCACACAGGAAGCACCAGCTTTCAAATAAAATAAAAACGATCAAAATCGGTTCACCCAGTAGAAAGTACTGAGGCAACAAATATTTTCGAAATCGGGTGTATTTTACACATATGCGTACCCCCTCAGAGCATACAGGCGTGATGTTACGTCATAATATAGTATAAACAATGAACCTACAAGCGATGGCAGCAATCACTGCAGATTTGCTGTGTACTTTTGAAGAGTTCCGTTGTATATCTCCGAAGATCAGCATCAGGTCTTCAGCAAACTAAAATGGGACCAAACGGGAAGCACCAGCTTTCAAACAAAAAAAGAACCATCAAAATCGGTTCACCCAGTCGAGAGTACTGAGGTAACAAACACAAAAAAAAAAAAAAAAAAAAAATACAGACGAATTGATAACCTCCTCTTTTTGGAAGTCGGTTGAAAAGAGCAGCACATACATATATGAGTAGATTATAACAACAAACAGCTTAACAATTAATTAAAACAGCCCAACTGCGTTGAGCATGCCCATAACGAAAGGGTAGCCAACTCAGCATATGCTGGGTGTAAAACACTCAGCGCTGATTTTCAGTAGGCCCCCCGCAGTGACACACGGATGAGGTAAGGAAATTTTTCAGGAAAGTTACTGCCTAAATCCATCACAAGCATTGTACTCTCACATTGACTACACAAATGAACCTGGATAATTTGCCTAGATAGCACCATTAATCTAGTGTTAGTTGTGGGCTTAGCAAACGCCAAGCAGAGATCTAGACCAAGTGCTTAAGTTACTCGATAGGACGGTAACATGCTCCACTGAAGTTCATGAAGCTGTACTGCTACTTGGATAGAAGCATTGAATGTATGTAAGTAATTTAAGAAGCAAACTATTGTAGGAATTTGAATAATGTTTATACGAATTAGTAGTGCCAGTGTTTTTATTTATTGTCGTCTCCACCTTGTACATATAAATTCAAAAGTATGTTTTACACAACTGAAAATGATTCAAAGTGCTTTAAATAAATTAAATGTACGTTAAGAGACCTGCGGAACATGCGTTTTTCATACAAACGTAATACCAGAATAATTTGTAAACCAAAACTTATGTTTTTATTTCGATTATATTACAGAATATATATAGGGTGTAAAACACCTCTTCACGAAGCCGAAAGGCAGTGGTTCTTCCCATCATTGCGATTTTTTTTTTCTACACCATACCTGGGAACCTTCTATTTACGGAGATATGGGGGGTCAAAGTTACAACTTTTTGACAAGTTTTTTTTTAATTAATACAAGTTATTTTTGTAAGATTTTGAAAGAACACCTCCACGACCCCCGTACTATTCAATTCATCCATCAGCATAATGTTTTAAGTGCGTTACATTGAGTTCTTCCACAAAACATGATTTATAACCTTAAAAAAAGAAGTTGTTTCAGAGCAATAATTTTTGCGTAAAGTTACTTAGTTTGATGTACAGAATGCTTGGTTAACGGCTTTGTGATGAGGTGTTTTACACCCTGTATAGGTTCCCAAACACATATTTAGAATGGACACTGACTTAAACAAGAGTTATGAGAAAAATGGCATTAAGTCCGCCTCTGTACTATGTGCTTGAAGTGTTAAATTCCTCATATCTCTCCTTTAAATCATTGTCCTTTCAAAATATTTGTTTGGGAACATAGATATTCTGCAACCCAATCGAAATAGATACACACTACCTTTCACGTAGGAACGCGCGGGTGCGGGCACGGAGACGTGCCGAGTTCGTGTTCACATTGGCCGCCAGGCATTTGCGCGAGTCCGTTTCTAGCGACAAGTTCATACTGGTTGAACTTACCTGACATCGCGAGTAAATCGCGCGCTCCACCGCTAGTTCGACGTGAACACACACAAACATCTCACGCGTTTGATATTGCCGCGAGCCCGCCGCGCGCGCCAGGCGCTAGCTTGCCCGCTACTTAGACCGCACGTGCGTTGTGTACGTGAAGACTTGAATATTACGCCATATGTTTGATATTTCGTGACCGCGCCCGCGAGTCACCGTGAATGAGTACTATGTGTGGTTGCCTGTGATTACATTCGGGACCGAAACTTGGTCGATCACAATGGGTCTTATAAGCTTAAAGTCACCCAAAGGGCAATTGAGAGGGCTATGCTCGGAGTTTCCTTGCGTGATCGAATCAGACATGAAGACATCCGCAAGAGAACCAAGGTCACCAACGTAGCCCGAAGAATTGCTAAACTTAAGTGGCAGAGCTCATTGCTCGCAGAGCGGATGGCCGATAGGGCCGAAAAGTTCTGGAGTGGCGACCGCGAACCGGAAAACGATGCGTTGGAAGACCTCCCACTAGGTGGATTGATGACCTGGTGAAGATTGCGGGAATCCGCTGGATGCGAGGCGCACGGGACCGGCCAATGTGGTGGGTGACACTTGGGGGAGGCCTATGGCCAGCAGTGGACGTCGGCGTCAGCTGAAATGGTGATGAATGTGATGATGATGACTATCATGGTTGTTGCCAATAAGCTGAGTAAGCTGACCCAATTATTTTCACTATAAAACTGCATTCTATTTTAATCAAAATTACTTCAGGACAGATGGTTCTATGTATGGACGTTAAATGTTAACAGCTTTAAGCGCTTTAACTTTTTTAATATCTGCGCAACTGCAGACACAGTTTCATAGAAGTTTTATAAATGAAAATTTTATGATAACTTTGTATAACTGCTATTAAATTTATACATTTTTCATTTATTTTAGTTAACTCGACACTACGGTTTATAATAAATGTAAGAAGATTTACTAACGAAATCTTTATATTTTTTTACACAACTATCTCTTCTATCTTCTGTCTCTTGCAGGTCTAACATAAAAATACATTATGTGATTACCAAGTTATGAATGATATCATTATAACTTATTGAAGCTTTGTAAAAGTAGGTGATATGCTCACTCGATAAATGCATTTGCGAAATGGCACTTGGAAATGGTGCTTTCGTCAATCATTGTAAACTACTGTTTACAATGATTGATGAAAGCACGTTTCAACTAAAGTAATAAGTTTTTCTAGTATTCATAAAAAAAACTTATGAAAACTTCAAACATATTATCAGTTCAGTAACATTCGTTTGCACATTCTTTACAAGTTTTATTTAATACTAGCTGACCCGCGCAACTTCGTCTGCGTCACATAAGAGGGAAAAACGAAAGTAACAAAATCCCCGTGTTTGCAACATTTCTCATTCCATGTTCCGCTCCTAATAATCGGAGCGTGATGTTATATAGCCTAAAGCCTTTCTCGATAAATGGACTATCCAACACAAAAATATTTTTTCAATTCGAACCAGCAGTTCCTTAGATTAGCGCGTTCAACCAAACACAAACAAACATGCAAACAAAAAAAACAAACTCTTCTGCTTTATAATACTATATAATAAATAATACAACTAGTATAGATTTACTCCAAATTCGGTAGAAGAAATTACACGTAAGTGCTTGTTGTAAGTGTGTATTCAAACTAAAACTAAGTAAACTCAATAATGGAACTCTCAAAGGATTAATATTGTGTTGACTCTTGCCAAATATTCGCATGAGGAAAGAAATAATTCAGTTCAAGCTCAACTTCCATTACTGGCGGTCGTGTTGATAAATATTTCAGGATTGCGAGTAAAACGTGTGTTGTGTATGAAATGACTTTGGCATTAAAGAGACTGCATGTCCTGAATTTGCTAATGCTATATTTAGTCACTTTGTAGATTAAAGTCGTTTAGACAAAGAGTTCTTTTTTAGATCTTTAAATTTATAATTACCTTTCCCCTTTATATCAGGCCTGTTTTTCACTTGTAACACACACTTGTAATATTTAGATTACCTGTCATAAACTCATCTTCCTAGCCATTTCCCAACTAGGTCGGCTTCCAGTCTAACCGGATGCAGATGAATATCAGTATTTTACATGGAGCGACTGCCTATCTGACCTTCACAACCCAGTTAATACTGGGGAATACGATAGCACTAGGTTGTCATATTTTTGGGCCACTGACTACCTGTAACGACTCTCAAAGATGGACAAATGACTACCGGGACCAATAGCTTAACGTGCTTTCCGAGGCACGGAGAATTCAGTATGTAAGGGTGTTCAGGGTCACCCATCCACAGATCTACCTAGGCAAGCACGGCTTTATCTAAAAATCGACCCCGAGCGGCCGAGCGACTACCTGTAACAAGTTAAAAACGTTTATTAGCCTATTTTATAGGCAGCAATGTATTTTTTTTTTACTAACGAAAATACACCGCGAATCATTCACCATTACCATACACGTTAGTACACAAGCTTTCAAATGTATTGATATATGTTTGACTATGTTCAGAATATCCGATCCGAATATAATTGACGTGCAAAAGGCTGCACATTTTCCAACAAGCTTTAAAATAGGTAAAAAATCAAAATCAAAGCATTTATTTCAAGTGGGCACAAGCACTTTTGAATTATCGAAACAGAGATGAAAATTAAATATAGTTACAGTCTCAGTCACAAGACAAAAACACTCTGAAAGTGCTGCAGGTACTAATATCTGGATAAATGTATTTTAGTTTAATGTTTAAATGGGTGACAGTAACATTACACAAAGTCTAAGATCTCGCCTGAAGGGCTTATTACATTACACGATTTGTAGGGCCCGATTTGCAGGGCACGATCGGTAGCGCGGCAGAGTCGGGACCACTCGACTCGACCACCCGATTTCTTATTACACTTACCTTTCCCTGCAGGCAGGGCCGACCTGCGCTCATCTTTTTTTTCTTTTTTTTTCGAACAAAAAATATTTTGTTGATAACCTTATCCATAAACAAACTTATTATGAATAGGTGGTCTGATGAAATTTAAGTCAAGTCTAACTTTTATGAAAGAAAGCTTTCAGTACGTTTCACAAAGTCACAAAGTAAGTTAACATTTGTTTTTTATTCTATATTTTATTTTTCATTTATGAAGAATTTTAAAGAGCGTTTTTAATATCTTATACAAAAGGGTGAAAGTTATTTTAGGCGAGATCTAATAATAACATACATACATGGGGTATTTTCGGATATGACTTCACTATTTGAACCACACAGTATGTATAATTCACAAACATCATTTCTTGGATACACTTATAACTATTCATATTTTTGCTGTAAAGTATATTTTAACAACGCAGCATAATCATCCACGAGACAAGACATTAAATTGACGAAACACTCCAGTGGTATTATATTATTACTTCGAAACGAATTTCGAATACCAGGGGCCTAATTCTGCCATTTGAATAAATTCATCACCTCAACACGATTCCATTCTCATCCCATTGTCATTTTGCTTAAAGTTCGTAATCTGCTAAATTCACAATGGTCGGTCAATGGTCTCGTAATAAAATTGTGTTTTAATGGCATTGTCGTATTGTCATTATTATATAACCCTTAGTACAAATGGTTTTCGGAATCTACTACTAAATGCGAACATTTATTCATGCCAGATTTCATGTAAGAGATTATTATTCTATGACATTTCTTTCAATGAAGTGTCAGTGGTTGACCATTGAAAAGTCATAATGGCGCCATTATGATAGTAGAATTAACAAACTTGTCAAAATTTGACAGAACTTGACCATTATGAAATCAATGATCGACTACTCTGACACTATTGTAATAGCAGAATCGAGGCCCAGATACCGTAAACACATTCATAAATCGAGAAAACAAACATTAAATCCATTGGAAACACAGCGATGATACCCTTTTACACAGAAGAATATATCAATAACCCTTTAAAGCTTACCCATAAGCCTTGTAAACAAACACAAACTTGGAGGATCCGTTGAACTTCCCATTAACCCGTGTTAACCCTGAAAATGCCAACGAACGCTAACAAGACACTTTTATACAAAAAACAAACTCCAGTCCACCGAATAATTAAAGAGTAGATTTGCTACACTGTAATTATAAATTGCTCCGTGATGAAATTGGGCGGCCATCTTGTAATTGCCAATTTTGTTTTTCATTATTAATTCTAACGGGAAGGCCTTTGATGTTAAAAAAAAGTGTTACGTGGAGAAAACCGTAAACAATTTTGTAATCAAATATGATTTCAGTTCAGTTATAAGGCAAGTCGTTAAAAGTTGTGCCTCTTTATTTGAATAATCTTCTTACTATATGGCACACTAAAGTAACTGTTCCGTATTCATCAAATAGCAACTGTATGTGGGTGAAAATTAAATTGGTTTCAAAATAACAATGTGTAACTATGCAAAATCTGGATAGATAAGACTGCTATGTTAGTTGAATGTTGATTCATAGAGACACATTCTAAATGCTTAATTTAGAAATGTGGGCCTGTGGTAGACCATACATCAAAGTTAGACAGACTTTGTGCTCTCTGTAAAAGCCTGAAAGGTTGTTATTGTTTGTGTCATATCAATCATGATAAAATGAACAGAACATAGTATATTTGGATGTCAAATATTGTTTCCTACTAAAGCCTCATGCTGGGAGTACCAATAATACTGAAAGTGCTATTAAAGAAGTAAATCACATCCTTATATCGTATTGATCATTATGTTTTTTCAGATGAGGAAATTGTTTTTTCAAGTATGATTATTGAGAGTCAACTCGTGCTGTGCTACTCGTGTTGAAATTATTATGATTAAAGACGATAATAATATAACCCTAGCTTGTTTTATTTTTGTTTTCCTTAAGCAAATAAAATTATTTCCTAACGATGAGATGAAAATCAAAATCCAAAGAGCAGTTTCCTCGTTTTGTTTATTTAAATTACTCCCTACATTTTTCTCAGTATTGTTTCAAAGAAATGTACCGCGTAGCTTTTGTATGAGCGTCTACAAACGTTGCAAAGCAAAAAATTCTACGCGAATGTTCTACAAAATTCGTAGCGCTTGCTACGGCGTAGCCCGCGTAGCAAAGTAGGGCGGTTTCGTAGCCGCGAGTTTGAATACAGGAATAGCAAACAGGCGGACGTTGTTTCGCATAAAAGCCTACTAAATATAATGGAAAGTTGTGCCTGTCCATTAATTATAATGCGGTATTAATACTTTAAAGTGGAAAGTTTTGATGTATAAGCTGGGATTAAAGTGAATGAGACCCTTGATAGTGAACATTAAATTATTCGTAAAATAATCTGTTTGTACTTGATTTAATGAATGAGTTTATCTTCCAAAAAAAGAAGCTTGAGGCACCGGGCATGAATCAATAAAACTATACATTAAATTAAAAATATAAATTCCCCAACACATAGGGTGATAATTTCGAGGTATTTTTTTTGGAACGCAGTTCCTTAAACTCTGCTTACGTGTGATTACTGAGCGGGATTTCATAAAAATCGTCACGTAACGAAATGCAATGTGCTGCTTGTGTGTAGTATAGTAATTTGATATTCCTCATTCCCTTTCAATAATAGTACATTACTCTACTAGTCAAGTCCTTTAATTTGATACCCATACCATAATTCACCATTTTGTGGTGGCGGCCATCTTGGACCGATTTTTATCAAACATAGCTGAAAACACTCCCGACTAATTCACCTTCCAAACAAAATCAAAATCGGTTCATCCGTTCGGGAGGTACGATGCCACAGACACACACACACACGCACACACACAGATGCGCCAAACTTATAACACCTCGTCGTTTTTGCGTCGGGGGTTAATGAAATCGGTATCTATCGCTGGGTATCGCTTTATAAAATGTGTCCCATATTTTCCTTCACCACTGATACAAAGGAACCGATAATATATGCAATTACGGATGAAGCAGCAACATCGGCATCCTCCCTCAGTTCGATAACGTCGTTACGTTCTCGTTCCACATTGAAGCAGGAAAGGGAAGCTATCGGTGTATATCAGACGCCATTTTCAATTTCCAGACCATGTGACTGGCACTACGAAAAAGATGAACTTTTTCACCTATTGGCCACGTTGTCTGGAAGCTGTCTGTTGCCGATCACTGGGTTAAATGAGACTGTTGGCTTGTCTTAAAATAAAAGTTGTACTAACTTTTTACACGACTGTCCCAAATTAAAGTGTTATGTTTTAAAAGAAAGAAAGAAAAAGCATTTATTAGCCCGACACATAAAAAAACATGGTTTAATTGTGATCATAACACTAGTTTAAAGTATACATAGTGAGAGAAAAAAAAATTACAAATTCATAAGAAAATTCAGAGTTCATGTGTATGTATGTCTGTTTAACTAGAGAAAGACCCCTTAAAGTTTAAATTTTAACCTTAGATTTTTATACGCCACTTCTTGGCGATATTGGCGCTTTATGTAGGTAGATAGGAAATATTGAAACATATATATCTTTAAAAGCCCTTTTTAAAAATGGGTATTTCATATTTTTCATTTAATTTCAAAGCATTTAATGTTGTAAACTTAAACTTTTATGATTTAAATTGAAACTAACTTTAATCTGAGTCGATGTTTTTTTTAATCATGTCCCAAATAGTCCCAATATTTTGACAATGCAATGTTTCAAATCGTCATAGCGGGGAGACGCACGACACATGACATCACGAACGAATCCCGTCAATGTTAATGAAAGTAAATGAGATGGAAATGGAATAGTTTGTGCTCGGTGAAACCTGGATGATACGGCTACAATTTTTACTACGGTTTTGCAGAGGCTTTACTAATGCATTGCAATAAGCATAAGTGCTTCAGAGATTACATAAATATTCAAAGCAGAGGAGAAGATTCTGATTACTTGAATTTTTCCGCATTCATTCAAATAATTATTCACTCATTCAATCTGGACAAGATAAGCGACCAGTAGTCGGTGATCCACATTGGCCTTGGATCGAAACAACTGAAGTCTGGGGAGAGGTCTGTTCCCAGCAGTGGGATGGTTTTTTTTACCTATTATTTGTGAATGAGTGAACAATGGAGGCTTTGTAGTTTCCCAGATACTGTTTAAGTTTTGTTCAATATTTATCTTGTTTTACATTTCTTGTATAGTAAGCAACGACCTATTGTCGGGCCTACGCTGTCTTTCCTTATTAAAGTACTAATGCTGTAATATAATATTATTGTTTAAATACCAAATGATTTGAAAAGAGCAACCAGGGAGTTTCTTGCCGGTTCTTCTCCATGGAATCGACCTGATGTAGGTTTTATGTTGAGAAACCTTCTTAATGTTTGTAACTAAAAACCATATCTGTTATGTCATGTGGAATGAACCCTAATTCTGAAAGCAGGGCTGTTTTATTATAACGCGAACCGTGCACCTTTTTCGATGTTTTATAAGTGCCCATCTAGGCCTATGTAAAATAAAAATAAAATTATTTGATTTGATTTGGTTTAACAGTATCAGTGTCGAATAAAGTATTTTTAGAACTCATTAAGTGCCCAAATGTTGGAACGTGCAGTCTAAGCATGAAATTAAGTTAAGTTGGTTGAAAAGTAGGAAAAATACCTCAAAAACACCAGTAGGTAGTCTTTATGTAAAATGAAACCAGGTCTCGCCTCCCGGTTCTAGAAACGTTCAGTATTTTATGAAACACTTTACGTCGAAATGCGTTCCTTGTACTGCACTTAGTATGATATATTTCAAACCCTTGTAAACTGAGTATCATCAGAAAACCCTCACATCTGGAAATGAACCTTATCACACTGTACAGTTATTATTCGTTTCATTTGTGTCTTTAAACCTTTGTTATTCATTTTAATGTTTTGCAAAAAATGATTTTTTTTCATGTTATTACTATGGCTGACTTTATATACCACATTATATTTGAATTTAAATAAATATAAAATGTAAATATCGCTGGACATTACACACAGCGCCATCTAGTGCCACACTAAGCAAGGCTTGTGTCGTGGTCATAGATATATTAAAGCTTTGTTGGTTTTTCTTATAGCTTTTTTCTCTTTACATTTATTTAAATTCATACCCTTTTCCCATAGATAGGTAATAACTGTAGAACGCTCCCAGCGACGATCCTTATCATATCCATTCCCTTTGCATAATACACGAAACAAAATTTACGTAAATATTTAGTATTTCTTACATCCTTTATTATAATGTACTAAAATACCTCCTTCCCTCTCATAGAAAGGATGCCTGTGTCCCAGCCGTGGGAGCATTAAAGGCTGATGATAATGATGATGATTAGATTACCTAACTGTAACAAAACAAACAGGCACAGATCATGTAATTAAATACGAATCCGAAGTAATATGCTATTAGTTTAATTAATAAACTGATGTGTAAGCAAGATACGCGTGAATTATTTAGTGAATAGATTCAATATTACTAGCACCGTATTGTTTACTAATAATTAATATTCATTATCTGACTAACCTTATCTCAACTATTTCGGGGTTCGCAACCAGTCTAACTAGATGCAGCTGAATACCGCAGTATTTTACATGGAGCGACTGCCTATCTGACCTCCACAACACAGTTACTGGGTAAGATGATACCTTACTAGAACACTAGTTTTCAAACTTACAGGTTTCTGACTGGTTGTGGTGACTGTCAAAGCTAAACAAATGAAAACCTGGACTAACGCCTTAACGTACTTGCCGAGCCACGAAAAGAATTCGGTGTGTGTAATGATGTTCATTCGGCAGACCTCGGCAAGCAGTACTGTTTCACCTTAACAATTGCCCTTTTTGGATGTTACTATTTAGCCATATGCCCCTGAATAATTAATATTCGCAAGTAAATATCCATATTTGAATGTAGGTTAGCTCGAACCCAAGAGCCCTAATAACAATATCCTGAATTCTGATAGACACTATCTTACATACGAATTCAAAATTGAAACATTTTATGCTTAAACTAGCTTAATGCGGCTTCACTCGCTTGTTGTTCAGTAATTGTCCCACGGGATCGTACTAAGGGGATAAAGTGTCCTTTTTGTTTCTTCATATTGTATTATATTTATTGTAGGGGCTGGTGTCCGCAACTTCACGTCAAAGCGCGTATTTTGCGTATGGGCTATTATAATCCATCACACGGACCCAGTGCGGGTTGCTAGATGTCACATGTCTTCGAATCGTTGATTCTAGGACATGCCGGTTTCCTCACGACGTTTTCCTTCACCGTTTTTGAGTTTTTTTTTTCATTTCTTCATATGTAAACTATCTGTGTGCCAAATTACATCCAACTGCGGTCAAACATCTAGATATCCATGTACCTCACAATTTCTCGCATTTTCAATATTAGATTATTTGGAACCTTCTTGAGAACACGCTATAAGGCTCTTTAATCTTAAGATGAAAAGTATGTTAACGTTACTTTGATTACAGCGGTGAGGGTTACGCTAAATTTTTGGTTTACAAACTTGAAAAGATACGCCAACGTTGATTTCTCTCATCCCTCAAATTGTTTATTGTTTTTTTTATAGCCTTGACAAGAAAACATTCTGTTTTCCTCAACAATTCTCAACACTTGTTTACAACTCTTCGCTTCAAAAACAAGGGATCTTAAGAGATTGTGGTTTGAGGAAGCTATTGGAATAATTTTGTTTCTTGTCCGTAAGTATATTTGACTTAGCCAAATCTGGGTTGTGGACGTTAGATAGTCAGTTGCTCCATGTAAATACTGGTATTCAGCTGCATTTGGTTAAACTAGAAGCCGACCCCAACATAGTTGGGAAAAGCCTAAAGGCTAGGCAGCATAACTATGCTGCCTAGCCTTTAGGCTTTTCTTCATATTAAGATCGAACTTCATTTGGACGATCGATCATCTGCACATGCCCAACTGGGCATGTGCAGATGATCGATCGTCCAAATAAATCTCCTAACAGATTCAGAGAAATAGATTCAGGTAAAGCAATACACACATGAGCGGAAATGTGACCCAGTAGGACCGACTCAAACTAACGAGCGGTTAGTCATGGATTTGTTCGGCCCGATCCCTCTTATTAGGTGAGTCCCTGTGGGCCAGCTGTGGAAACATAATAGTTATAGAAAATTCAAATAATGAATTATCGGTAAATAGGTCAAGTAATTGATGAGCTGTGGTAGTTCAAACGCTTTTATTTACCAGTGTAAAGTGTTACATGTTAACAATTAGTTTTAAATCGACTTAAACGAGTACTAAAATAACTGCGCAAATCAAGTTACTTTAATGGAAATAAATAGTCATAAAAATTTTTGGAATTGCAGCGCAATCTAAACTTGACATGTGGGTATAAAGTTTGTTTTTAAACAAACACGGATTCGTTTATATTTTTAAAGTAATCTGCGTTGTATTTTCATTTCCGACACCACTGAGTAGACACGCTCAGACATAAACAACTCATACACACAACGCAACCTCAGAAAATAAAAACAGTCGTAAAATTAACCAGTTAATGTAATGGAGTAGTTCGTGAAGTGGTTGTTAACACACTGTCCTAGTTGTTCTGCTGTTGTTATTATTAGGAGAAAGACGGCAACTCGTCGTTCGTACTTTACTCATTATGCCTCAAAGGGAAATAACTTTTCAGTAGGAGCAAACGCGAACATTGTTAAGCCAATTTCGTTCACGATAGAGGAACAAATAAGGATGGTTTCAATTATTGAATTGTTTAATCAAAATCTGTTAGATTTATGAGTATTTGTAGGCGATTAAACCGAATTAACAAAATAGCTATACGGTCTGCATTCTATTCCAAAAAAAATGTAAATTCGGAATAGCCATATCGAGAAAGTCACTAATATTCGGTATCTTTTTGGAATAAATGGCATCCTTCATGACATTTCCGAGAAGCCGTGTCCTATGACAGCGGTATCATACGTTCAATTTACAATTTGCACCAGTGAGTGGCGAGAACGCTTATAACCCGCCACTTTTTCAATGACCTAAACATGGCCAGTAAAAAAGACCAGACCACCATTCTTTGGTTATTTTCGTATTTTCGAATTAAACGAACGTCCGCCTCAACGTAGGTTGCCTTTTCTCTTCGATGTTTGGAGCTACAACAATCACGCTGTAATTATGCCATGCATTCTTCATGTAATAAATTGGGGACGTATCATAATACCTAAGTTTATGCTAACTATTTTCGATATAATTATGGTCCAAAGGCCTACTGTTACAATACCTAAAGATCGTTTAACAGATTTTTGTGATAATAGTGTTATTACGAAAATCTAAACGAAATCCACAAAGGACCATTCATCTACGGTTGACTCACCTAAACTCAGAATTGGTTAGTGCTTTTCTGCATTGGGTCTTGCTAGCTGGCGTGGCGTGAGGAGCGTAGGCCGAAGACCGGCGGGGCGACGACAGTATTTGTGACAGAAAGTGGGTGTGTAATGTAAAATGCGAGCGTAGCGACCGCGCTTCACATCATATCTATGGCATAGTCAATATCTTTATAAAAACCATTAGATTAATCGTTTGTTAGTGCGATTGATTTTAGTTTAAATAAAATAAGGTAAATTAACACTAGGTGCGTCGTTCAATATCCGTTATGAGCATAATTATGTGAATCAACCGTAGTTATAATGAAAATAGTTTTGTTAAACTTAGGTATCTGGATACGTAACCGTTTGATCACTACCACTATTCACGATCTTAGTAATGCTGCAGTCAGTAAGGACGGGATTCTACACTTTTGTTTAGGTCGGCTCAACCTATAAGGCAGCATTTAATGAAAAATAAAACTATCCAGAAGCAATTATATTTGGCAACTACATCCACCAAACTATTCTTTTCATCAGATTTTTCCGCGCATGTTTGTCACGGTTATTAGTTGTTATCTATAATAATTATACATATCTCGTAAAGTTCAAACGTCTAACATGACAAAATTGATATATGTATTTGGGACCTTAGAATTACTGTAAGAAATTGCCAAATGGCAAAAAATATTTTTAAGGATAATTATTAAACTTTTTCATTATACAGATTAGAAAACTATCGAGCGCTTTACAGTCGACAACATTCGAATGGTTTCGTCGTTAAATTTGCATTCCTACGTCAGCGCCAATGACGTAGTAAACCATTGATGCCTTAATTAAACTGTTCGGGCTATGCCAAGGTTACTTACAATCTGCTAATGCATGTACATACAAATGTAGATATGTTGTGATGAATAGTCCGCACTGTTTCCATCTAAGACAAAGCGTATGTAATCATGGCCTCGTATTGTTTGAATATAAGATTATTCAAATACCGGACTGGTCTTATTTGAATCATACATTTGAGGTCAAAAACTTAACTTAAAATTCTTAGGACGTTATCATTAAGAGATTACTTACTAAAGTTATTTTTACTTGAGTTAATAACTAAATGACAGACAGTGTGATCATGCTCAGTTGAAAGTTAAGTTAGAAAAGGGAGATAAGACTTGACTTTCAAGTTGGACATGAGCTGATAACGGTAGAACTTTTTCTTCCTAAGATAAAGGACTAGTGAGTTTTTCTATGGTACAATGCAAAATGAAACTGAGTTAACTACACACAAATATACTTGCCTCGGAACATGTTAACTAACAATGTTATAAGAAAGATGTCATCTACCTACTTTTGTTGCGCATTTAGCGAAGCTTCGCAAAATACTATACTCGGTACATCCACGCGTGTTCCATTTTACCACTTAACCTTTTATTAATTGCTTTTAAATACGTGGTAATCATAAAAGCGTGGCAGACCACAAGTTGATTACCGATCTCATTTAATAAAAACGAAATGCAAGCTTTAGTAGGTAGATAAGTCTTAATTTTATAACGGACCATAATGAAAACTTTAATTAGTGCTTGAGACCCGTGTACTGAAACGATGCTGGGGTATGAATTTCAATCAAAAACTAAATTGGAGTAGGGATTAAAATAAAATTGGCTAGTTTAAATTCCAAATTAAGGATTTCAATTATTTATTCGTGTGACATGACTACCCGTGTCATTCCAATGTAATAAAACAAAACACGAAAGACACAAATTATGAAAAAATATAAAGTTGGGATTAACCTGTCAAATCCAGGTGTGTCCATAGGTAATGCGTTATAACAAAGTATGTATAACCGTATAACCCTGCGGAAGAGTCAATGTCAAGAGCAGCTAAAACGAAAATACGTCACAATGGTTACGTTTTTCAGGTAGGTCAGCTACTGGAATGGAAATAATGGCTTTGCTTACTAATGAATAAGAAAGTTTATTTAATTTTAGAAAAAAGAAATAGTTATGTTTTTAAATTATTATTCTGTGAAAATAAACATAGACGAATAATTTAAGACTGTACTTACACAAATAAATTAATATTCTTAACATAAATATTAACTCGAACGACGTATGCTCGAATAGCGTAGTGGTAGTGATGCTGCCTTACGTTCTTAGGGTCCTGGGTTCGAATCCCGGTAGGAGCAAATGTTTGTGTGATGAGCATGGACATTTGTTTCCGAGTCATGGATGTTTATATGTATAATAAGTATGTATTTACAAACAAAAAAAGTATATAAATGTAGTATACCAACTATCTAGTGTCCACGATACAAGCTTTGCTTAGTGTGGTACCAGGTGACGCTGTGTGTTAATGTCCAGCGATATTTATTTATTTATTTTATTTATTTTTATTAAATCGGTAATTATATTGTTGGACTACACGTCAATACTTTTAATTCTCTTTTACCATAAACCAATATGCAAATTTTGCATTTTACTGACAAAATAATAAAACTGATGTACGAAAATTATACATACATATTAAAATACCAAAAAGTTATTTGAAATGAACCGAGTTTCCATTATACGAAGAGATTGGCAGTCAAATTTCATACATAACATCAGTTCGGTGTGTATAGATAATGTAATTGACATATGGAAACGTACCTTCACTTGGATTATACTCTCCAGAAAATACAGGTACTTAAAACACAGTCTTTTGCCTTTTAAAAAATAACTTGAACTGCCTAGGTATTGTCTCATTTTGACTTTTAATTTTCAGCTGCCTACTACCTCACCTACTTTCGCTTTTGTTGTTCAGCAAACCATTATGCACCTTTTAGCTCCGATATTATTTTAGTGGTTTCCGGAATTTCAGCTCTTAAACTACAGCAGTGAACTTTGTAAGTCCGGGACACCACTATCCGTTTGAGCGGTCGATCTACCACAACTTATTTACATAGGACGGGAGAAGTTTCAATGTTTGAGCGCAGTTTATTTTAGGGTTAAGTGTTTAGAAACTGCGTAGTCTCTACCCAGTAACGCAGCTTTCTGGAAGATTATTAGAGGATACCTTTTATGCACATACCTCATATAGGCATCCTATCTATCAAGCTATTTAACCGTCATTCACTTGTCGTGAGAGTCTCTGAAGGGATTCCTTAGGTCACTTGTCACAGAAATGTCTGTGAACAGAATTGAACCGAAAAATGTCACTTGTCAGCTTCGGGTATTAAACCGAGAGTTGAGTAGTAAGTTACCAATGAAATATTGACACCAATGGAGATGTAATTGGGGGTTTCTGAAAAGTCATTGAATCGACATAATTATTTGTAGTTGCGATTTTAAATACATTGATTTTGAAATGATAAACCAATTCCGAATATTTGTTTTAAACTTACGAACACAAATGGGTTGGGAATGTAAGTAGAAGACTTTTTTCTGTTATTGAAGAATTTAGCAGAATTTAAACATTTATCTCGGAGTTTAAACATAGACAACCGTTTCAGATACAATTCACTTTTGCATTTCTTGCTGATTTTCCGTTTAAACGTTTGCAGTCTCCCAAATGTAACGATGCCGTAGTAATTTAATTAGCATTTTAGAAGTGGCAAGAGGTAATGCGGTACGGAGTTTGGGCCTTTTTACTCTGTTATTTTAAATGATTATGTTACAAATTCATTTAAAGAGACTCCAATGGTCGAGTTACTTAGTTAATTAATTTTAATAACAATGGTCCTATTAATTTAAAAAAATCTTTTCAAATATTCATCTTATTGTTGCAATTCAGTTTTTCAGTTTTCCATTATGTTTTACAGTGACTTAATATTGAAAAATTGTAAGGAACGACAATTTTACTGTTACAAAACAGTTTTAGCAAAGAATTGAAACCTGTATTTTATTTAGAAACTTCTTGCTAAGAAATTCTTCTTCTTCATAATAATCCGTGGAAAACTTTCAAGATATTGACGTAGCATTCAAGACAGACTTTCAAACATCCTTAAGAATTCTGTGGAGCGGTTCGGATCCGTCGGGAACTGTAAGTTAAATACGAGTAGTTACCTGTGTGTGCCGGGGCTGCAAACACGTGAGACGAACTCACGAGGACTAGCACGAAGATCAACCACGTAGCTGCCATCGCGATCTGTTGACAAAAAGAACGTTTCTTTTATTTTCAAGGAAATCGCATCTTCATGACTGTAAAATAGATCGCTGTGTTGCAGTGGCGAAGGGTCAAGATTGTGTCAGGGGAAGCTGAAGAAAAAAAGAGAATTTCTAAATTCTGATCCCCGAGCACCGGCTTATGGCATTCTTTTAATATTTTCAATCATATGTTGTATTAAATGTCTGTACTGTGAATTATCTACAGACGTGTATGTAATATACTATTTGACTACAGTAAATACCTAGACACTACGTAGACTACCTTGTTCTTGAAGAAAAGCCGATGAGAATCGGCTTTTTAGGTGCCTTCGGTCCTGCTGTGTTGTAGACTGCCCAAAGTTAAAGTTTGTACAAAAAACTTGAAAAGAAGCAATTACCGGACAACGACGGGCGGAAGTTTATGTATTTATACATTCTCATGCCTTTTTCCCAGGGGTGTAGTAGTATAAAGTACAGAGCGCTACATGGTAAAATCATTACCTTTTACCTAAATCCTTTTGCTTCGCCCACGTTCATACATCTGGTCTCACACTCACGTTTGTTGCCAGTATTATTCTAATTTAAAAACAAATTTTATGTCTCAAAGAGAGTACAAAATTAACTTGACATTATGTAGGTGCCTTTGATTTTAACTTCTATATACGCAACGCAACGTAAAGCAACAAAAAGTAATACCTCAAAAATATCTTGTTTCAAATTACTTACAAGTATTCCCACAACACAAAACAACATCTTTTCACAAAATATTATTAAACAGCCAATAAATACGTTGGAATTTTATTCCATCCAAAACATTTGATCCTTATCCTCATGGTCTCATATTACCTCAAACATTGAAGAAGAAGTACAAGCCTAAGTAAACGAAACCACAGAAGCCCATACGTTCAATGATTTTCTTAGAAAGTAAATAGGTGGAGGGAAAATCTGGCGGGGGTCGAACACAGAAAGCTTTCAAGAACAAAGTAGTGGTATTGAGGTAACAGAAGACCAAATAAAAATAAAAATGGTTTGACTTCATACAAATCTTACATAGAACGAACCTGTACGAGAATATTTTCTGTCCTTCATGCAATTTTAATAGTAGTAACACTATTCCACTGAAGATGCGATCAAACTAGCCAGACCGACTTTGGGCACCGAGCTGCTGAAATATTTGTAAAGGTCCAGTGTCCGTAGTTACCCTGAGGCCGATGCGATCGGTTTCAGTATTCTCAAAGAACGTTCGTGTTCTAACTTCATTCTAAATCTGGCAAAAAAACCTCGTAGATCCTCCTTCTTTTGAAAAGTCTTAAATAACGAGACTAATAGGAAGAAAATACGTAATACTGGCTATATATTAGATACAACATGTGGTCCAAAAAGCTCTAATCAGGAAATTTTTTGTTCGAGGATTAGGCCACCCACATAAATTGTAGCATTTAATAATGAAACTTACATTGATTTCTTCCTTATAAGCTCTAGATTCCAGTGGTTAAATTAGCTAAGCATTGTCTAACCGGAATAAATGCGAAAAATCTGCAAAAACACTTACGAAAACCAAAATAAACAGAAAAAGTAAATGTCAAAATAATTAAGTTGTCTGTCAATCACTTAAAAGTGGGTTTATGACGTTCCGTGCCACGTTGATTGTTTTAACCATCTATGCGATTTTAGTGTAAACCTTTAGAAATAGCATTAAAAATGCTCACAGTTTAAATAATATTTATTTTTACATTCTTTCTGATTCTATATTAATTATAGCACATATGATTACCAACAGGTATAACTTTTCTCAGTAAGCAGAAAAAAACGCCCCTATTCACGTAAGTATTTGCTGTCAGCTGACATTGACCACAACAGGAATGATTTGACTCGCAAAAAGATATCATGACATAGCTTATTTATTATGATTTTAGGATTCCGTTTTCATTTCTACGTAATATTTCGTTTAATGCCATAGTAAAATGGTGACTATTTTTTGGTGTTATTATGAATAATAAATGCAACGACCAGGTGGGCCCATAAAAAACTATCTCCTTTAATCTTTGTTTCGACAATTCAAAAGTGCCTGTAACTGGCCTACTTGAAATAAATACTTTAATTTTGATTTTTGATTTTGACTTAACAAATTTTGGGCAAGTTTTTGCCAGTGATTATGAGGTTTTGTTTGTTAGTTTGTATGTAGTGGGTAATCTTCTAACCTATTATAAAATTCTTTCACCAACAGGAAGCTACATTATCCGCGAGTCTCATAGGCTACATTTAAAATGTTCCCGTGGATTAATTTCCGTAAATCACGGGATCGAAGCCGCGAGCCAAAACTAGACTAGATGTAATACAGTGACTAGAGTCATTAACATTTTCGTTCTCAGTCAAGTCAAGTAAGTCAAACCAAGTTTTCATTCAAAAATTAGATTTATAATGTAGACAATAAAGCTAGAAATAATGTCCAATGTTGAAGCGGCCATTTGAATTGTGATCTGTCCTAGTACACTGTGTTTGTTTGTCTGTGGCCAACCGCAAGCCGTGGTCGTGCCCATAGAAAGATGCACGATTTGATTTTGTGGTTTATGTGGAGGATTTAGAGCCTAACCGTCATCATCATCATCATTATTTCAGCCGCAAGACGTCCACTGCTGGACATAATCTCTAAAGAGATTACAATCTAACGTGTTTGACAATGTTACGGTGACACAAATGGAGATAAATTCGATCGGGACTATATTATCTTCAGCAAATCAATTTACATGGCAAAATGAAAACTTTTAATCAAAGATATTCTGGTCCTTTGTATTTCCCGATTGAGCGCCAAATCTTTTTTTTTTAATAAATCCTCGACCCCTATCAACGTCCGAAGGATTTTTCTAAGTTATCTTGTTAAAAATAGGAATCAATCACAAACTTCTGATGGATTTTGGGAGACCCAATTATCCCCAATTTAAAGTTGTTCTCGAACCTAACTAGAGATTTCGGCACGAATGACTTCAGTACGACTTTTCAAACTTTGATTACTGAGTCATTAGTTGATTACATGGTCAGTAGACGTTCTATCAGTTGAATTTCTAGGAGTAGGGCATCTTTTCAATTCAAGTAAATCGATGAAGAATGTATTAAATCAGTAGCCAAACTTAGACAATGTCGCTCTGCATCCTGGTCAAATTCAAGGAGGTCTCTATGCTAATGATTCTTGGCCCGAATTGGCTTTTTCTGTTTTTTTTTATTTACGAAAATCGGTAGGTGTAAACTACCCGGAATAAAACACAGACCAGGGATGTTATGGATATATAATTTCGGATACGGATACGGATATGGATATTGGTAAAATATAATATCGATTTCGGTTACGGTTATGGATATTAAATTATTTCGGATTATCCGATAGTTTCGGTTACGGATATAATTTTTTTAAGGAACTGTAAAATGAAATACCATGATACCATTACCACCATTTGTGATACCATGAGCAGTAAGACTTAGTAATGAAACTTTTGCACTGGGCTCGGACCAAACATCTGTAGTGAATGACAACTTATCAAATTGCTTGAGTAATTCCAAAACATTTATTTTTATTTTACCGTAGATATCGGTGCAAAGTAAATTAGTAAAATGCTGCCGACCTCTTAAATGATAACGAGGTAATGCTGCCTCAATTAATCTTTTAAATCCCACACCCTCCACAAAGTTAAATGGCAAGTTTTGTAATGCGATCATTTCAGCCACTAATTGATCAATTTCTTTTTGTTTAGTATTATTGTCATCCCAAGGAGATCTATTTTTCAAAGAATCTTTATCTACCCAAATATCATAAGGGCTCTGTGATAGGTTCAGGAACCATAGGGAAATGACCAGCATTGTTACCAGTGTAATGCAATAAAAAATAAATTGAACATATACATAAGCAAATAGTTGCATTCGTCGCTGCATTTACGATATCTGGCGGAGTGTTCATGTCAATTTCTGAGTTACTATCACTCATTTTCGACAGAAATAAAGAACTTATCAGAAAATTTGTCTACTCGTAACTGGAAATAAAAAGCTAACGAACAAATGACAGCTCGAAATGGCGGCGTTTTGGATATCTGTCATTTTTTTAAAATCATTGGTAAACGAACAAAGTCACTTTTCTTGTGTCACTCGAGATAAAAAATGTCGTGCGATTTATAATTAAAATCATACTGAATTGGGGTTTCGTATCGATATCTGATTTAATGTAGATACTAGAATAGCACACTCACTTGAATTTGACACCTGTTCCAAATTTAAACTCATAACCTACTGTTTTCAGTAGGTTATGAGTTCATAACAGTTCCGTTTATTTCTGCTGGTTGGTAATGCTGGTCATTGCCTACGGTTCGTTCAAAAACCGTTAATTAGAGAGGGTTTATGATATTTGGGTAGATAAAATAAATTACATCGTACGTAACGTAATCCCACAATAACCTCTATTTATTTATTTATTTATTTGAATAAGTACAGCCACATCACATATATTTTACAAAGAAATTCACAATTTATAATAAAGCGGTCTGATGCACGTGACAATAAAGGCGTACATAACATTCACAATTCTTCGGCTCGATGATAAAACACAATTATTATTTAAGAAAACCTATATAATGAAAATTGAATTAAATACTAACAATTCAAAATATTTGATAATTATATTACATTAGTATACAAAGAAATGCCAGATAAAAATTAGGATCAATGTCAATATAATAGGATTGGCCAATTATTATTCATAAAAATAATTTAATAAAGTTGATTGAATTTGTTACAATTAATAGCATTTAATATATAATAAAAAAAAGATAAAAAATGGATAACTTAGGGCACATATTTTATTTTGTTTTTAAATATATGCAGCTTATCATGGAACACATCGAGGTCGGGTATTATTGTAAGAAGAGAGTGGTACTCATCCACAATTCTACGGAGGGGTGCTTGCAGTCCCAGGTTAGATTTTACAGATGGAGTATGGAAAATATATTTGAGTTTCCCTCGAGGATAGGTGCGAGGGATCTTTAAGGGTATATTCTCAAGGAAATGGCAACAATGGTACTGGCCGTTCATGACTTTGTGAAAGAAGCACATGTCTAGCAAGCGTCTACGTTCACGAAGAGAGCTCATTTGGAATTTCCCCAAGCGGACTCTGTATGGATTCCTATGTGAAAAACCGCTAGAGTTATAAGCCAGATGCCTAGTGAACGATCTTTGAATGCTTTCAATCCGCTGCGAATGAACAGCATAAAAAGGATTCCATACAACGCTGGCGAATTCAAGATGACTGCGCACCAAAGTATGATATAATAAGATTTTGGTGCGTTCTTGTGTAAATCCGCGCGCGTTTCGTTTTAAAAGTCCGAGCATTTGAGCTGCTTTTGTGACCGACTTGTTGATGTGGGTAGTAAATTTTAGTTCCAATTGTAGTTAACCTCTAAAGTTAAGACGACTAAACCGGCGCGCGATGGTTTGTCACGACGTGTCATATAGAGAAAGTATAACCCGTACGAATTAGCTGTGCATTGTCATTAGGAAGCGGGAGAGGTGTTGCATTCCAGCGAAGTGCACAGTTAATTCGTACGAGTTGTAGTATTTAGTTAGACTCCGCCCTATCCGAAACTATCCAAAACTTTTATTTCGGATTCGGTTACGGTTACGGATATTTTTTTATTTCGGATATCCGATAGCTTCGGTTACGGATATGGATATCCATAACAACACTGACACAGACTGTCTGGTACTAGCCTTATAACAGCGCCTTCACACACACAAATAAACGCACACCTCCAAGACCTCCGCACTATTCAATCCATCCATCAGCAAAATGTTTTGAATGCGTTGTTACATTGAGTTCACAACATGATTTTTCACCCCAAATAAAAAGTCGTTTCCCAGCAATCATTTTTGCATAAAGTTACTTAGTTTGATGTACAGAATGCTTGGTTGACAGCTTCGTGATGAGGTTGTTTACACCCTATATATTTTATTTTTAGAATAGTAACTTAACACGAGTACATAATATCGTGTGCAAAGGGAGCGTAGATAATGGAGTGTTAAGTCCCACAAGTAGTAGCCCATATGACATGTTTTCTTTCATAAGTGCATGCAGACTTGAGTATTTAATACGTATTTAAGTGCGTATTATAACATTAATGGCATATATAAGCTTTAAATAAAAGGCATTATTATTTTCATATTTATCGATGATTGTATTGTATTAATGTCATTTTTACTCTTACTTTATTCAATAGGTCTTTACTCAATAATTCTTTGATTTTGGTAATGGCTTGCAACTGAATATCATCAAAAATTCAAAATCGGATAAACTCTGTAGTATATAATAAAACTACTCAGGCTACTTAGTGGTGTATGAGATTAAATCGAACTACAAACAAAAGTCGCAAAGACCGTGATCCTTTATTTTATTCTAAAATACATATTTTATTAGGTAAGCTTTAGGGTAGTAGGCTCAAATATAATTTACAAAACCCCTATACTTTTGTCTACTATAAAATTCACTTCACGATGTGCAAGTTTTTTTAGGGATAAATTGGATTTGTTTCTTTCAGGTCCTTGTGTCGATCTTGCGTTATTTTGATCAAAGCACAAGTCACGTAGTTAAAATTACCGAGAAAGTTACTAGGTAGGTATAAAATTACTCTGCCATCCAATTCTGAAACATACCCTCTATTATATTAGATTTTATCTCTTTTAATACCTGATGGGTGCTTTAATGGCAGTTACTGGTGAATGATGGGCACCAATTTTATAAAATGGCAGCTGTTATGATCGTAATGTCTTCTGTTTGAGGAGCTCGTTAAGGTCCATGTTCACCAAAAACATGACGGTCTGATTATCTAAAACAGCTGTTTAAAACACATTTTTGTATGGGAACACGTCACAGTGACAGCTGACTTTTCTGTAAACATGAACCATAATTAGTTAATTACACGTTATTTTAAGATAGACTAGCAAAGGATCGGCCCTAATATTAGCCGTAGAACGGTAAGCGGTTTATGAGTAAGCATCATAAGTTGTTAGTGTCCATATAATTGTACCTTTTAGGGCTTTAATGAGTGATTTTAGGCTGCAAAGAACGTTGTACCAATCTAAACTGGAAAAGTGCTAGCAACTGGAAAAGTGCAATCAAGTTGAAGATATAGCAAGAGCATAAAGCAACGTAACACGTTTAAATACTATAGGAGTGACTATCTTCTTCTACATGACGTGGCTGATTAGCAGCTTTTTGAGAGTGAAGAAAACCTGAGAATCGAGTGAAAGCCGCTTGATGAGATCGCAGTAGTGGACCGCTATACTTTGATAATGAAGAATAAACTCAAAACATTTATTTTTATTATTATTAAACCATAGGCACACGAGCTGGCGGGCGGTTCAAACGTAACGCTAATACGTCTGTTTTAAAATTTAAAAAATCCGTTTAACATACAACATTATCAAAGTTACCGATTGTGCTATAGAACTATTCCTATTGCATTGTTGGACCCACAAGGATTAAAAAATAAACCCAAAACATTGATTTATATTAATCCAGTTACAGTCACTTTGATTTATAGTCTAAAGCAGCAGCAGGCAAAACAAAAACAGAAGCTACAGTCTTTTCACATTCACCCAATCCCTGATACGCCCAGCAGTAATCCTCCAGCAAATTTACTGCAATGATCTGAATCAAGATATAAAATCATCATTAATAGTGGTGTCATAGTAATTATTAACCTTTCAGTTTTGCTGTAATAGAGTTTTAATAAAAACCGTAACGTCGGTTTGTCGATAGATGTTAAGCCCTGATATCAGACCCTCGTCACGGAGAGTGCTTCTGACGCGACGTCGAGACGGCTAAGAGTAAGTTTTGCGGTTAAGTGAAAACCTGATTATTGTTGCGAAATTATATTGCTGAAATTGAATTGAACATTTTTCGTATTTAGATAAAATTGAATCCCTTTCCTAAAATAAAATAAAAGTCTCTTCACATAATTCGCTGTTTTATTTTTGTTTCTTTTTATAGGCTCTTAAATCAGCATTTCCATTAAAATAAGTTATTTGATGCTCGCCTACTCAATAGAATCGCCTTATAGCAAACAGCATTGTTAATAGCATATTTCCCAATTTTCCCAGTGTACCAAAAATAACAGCGCCATTTTTATTTAAGTATCTATAACTTTCATCAGCAGTACTGATAATGTCATGACGGAATTACTCAATTTGGTAGACTGTATTTTTAAACGACGTTGAAGAAAAAAATATTGCTTTTTTTATTAATTTGCGTTGATAATTAAACGCGGTTTCGTCGGGCGAAGCTGTAAAAGTGCTTTCAACATAAACATTACTCACGGGGGCCATAAAATACGAGCAAGTAAAAGTGGAATGATAAAATTATTTAATTTGATTCCGCTCCGACTGGAGAGCAATAAGATTACACGCAGTCCTGACTTCCTATTCAATTTTAAAACCCATTACTAAATGCTGCAGAAGCTACGTATGGTATGAAACCCAACTTGGCTTCACTTTTGCAGAAGATCCGTTAAAATTCCTTTCAAAAACTATTTACAGAGTCGGCCCAGAATGTCTTCTTGTTCCGTACTTCTCTATTAATCGTCATCTCAGCAGTCATATGATCTTTTACATGGGCTATCCATCATTTATTTTACTATTTAATGGACATATACACAAAAAAAAACGAATGCGAACATCAATAGACAATTCAACACGTCATTAAACTACAATAGGATAACCACAACGGCTACAAAACCACGCGTCCCGATTTTATATAGGTCCCAACATGCGCTGGTCCACTGACCTATTTCAGAGGTTATTGCTCTTTGCACAAACCCTTTTTTTTAAAACGTCACGTCATGTTCGAAAGCTGGTAAATCAGGCAATCGAAATTCAAAATCAAAACGGTGAGGATGTGAACAAGAATTTCTAAAATACCAGTTCCAGATTTGAAGTACGCGTCCCAATATTATTTGTAGGTCCCGTACTGGTCTGGTTTAGTGACCCAGTTCAACGGTTGTTCCCCTTTTCCCCCTTCGACCCGCTCCCCTGTGTCCCGGGACTGGGACAGCTCCTGCAACGGCTGATCGAAACGTGATTAAAATTGCTTTGGTGCAATATAGCTGCGAATTGGTTGACTTTTCAGGAATTTTCGACGTTGGTTTTGGAAATGGATCTAACGAAGTCGGTGTTCTATGGAAAATGCTCAGCTGGTTTTTGCCAACTTCTTTATAGAAATTATTCTGATGTTGGTTCGAACTAGCTCATAGACGCTTATCGAATCATTCATGACTTTAGAGAGGATAACAATCAATCCATTCTGAGTATAACTTTGGTATGTCAACAGTACCTTTAGTTCAATTATTAAGGCGACCCAGACGGCGCCGACAAACCACATTGTACAAACGTCGTCATAACTTAGAGAATTCATTAAACGTAGAGCAAATTAATGTAACGTAGACGGAGTGATACAGGCACCTTACAAGTCTGGAGACTGTCTGAGCTGCTCTAATAATTAATTAATTAAGCTCTATCTCTCTCTAGCTCTGTCTTCTCGGAGAGAGCAACCGTTGTGAAGCAGAAGCGCTTACTTAATTATTTTACCGCTTCGTCTATTTAGCATTATTTTTACTTGACACAATCTCAATATTTCTCTTTCTTAGGTACATGCAGTTTACTAAAGTCTTGCGAGTACATAAGCATATTATTTCTATGACAAATTCTCGTTCCAATTTTCAATGATATATATCTAGATCATAACTTTCGTGATTTTTATTATATGCGTATGATAATAATGAGACATGAGGCTAAGCATGAGGTTTCATCGTATCTGCTGCTTAGAAACAGCAGGATCTTTATTCAAGCATTGGAACGATTAATACATTTTTGTCTTCTATATAGTCGTGGCAAATATAAATTCGATCGTAATCAATTAGCCTTAAGAACGAAGAAGTCCGTTTACCAGACAAAATACTTCCGTGAAACAAGAAAACTACATGATATAATAACTCATTGTAGCATCTGTTATTCAGTTAAGACACTGAAACTTTTTAATTTAACCCGAGGAACTAAGAAACGTAGTTAAAAACCTGCAAGTTTGCGCTCCAACAAAGTTTCAAAGTAATTTATGTTCTGTTTATAAACAAACCGTGGCTCCATGTAGATCAGGGGCATTAATATTCATTTTAATGCTAATCTCAACAACATTATGTTTGATGATAAAGAAAACTATACTTCCGAAATAATTCGTTTCCAAAGCAGACTGTTGTGACACCGTATCGGGACAGTTTAATTACTTCGTGCATAATGTTGCATCGCATATAATTACGAGGCCTCTACATGTTAATCAGTTAGTTAGATCATAAATCGACACGATTTTAGGAGACATTATTTATCTGCAATTTACCCATTGAAAAATGGTTCAAAACCAGGCAGACTGTTCATCATCATCATTATCTGCCTAGCCTTTTCCCAACTTTGTAAGGGTCGTCTTCCAGTCAAACCGGAATGATTATTTTGTCAAAAATCAGCCTTATATGCAATTTGAATTTCATTTGTCAGCATCTTCGGGTCTTCAAAAACTAGGTACCTACTTTAAAGGATTACCACAAGGTACATGCCAATAATATTATTTGGTAACCGTCAGTGTAGGCTATGGGGGGTTGTAACTAATATTGATACCACCCCGGATTGTCGCTGTCTTCAACATAAGCTGAGTAGCAATCTCTGACACACAGAAATAGTGATTACGGTTTAACATCGTGTTGAACAATTGGGTCCTCATTTATTCAATGCTGAACCATTCTGATTCGAATTAATTTTCCACTTAAATAATTATTCATTCTTTTCATAATTGATTCATTGAAATCAGTAAATTACTCCAAAAATTCAAAGGTTCAAATGTAATAATGAACATTTCAATTGAAATAACAGTAAATTAAAGCCAAGTTTCTAGAACTTGCAGCAAACAGATTCTATAAGGACCGCGAACAATCCACTAACACAAAAGATATTTCTTTGTACCCACTACTTAGTGCAAAAACGAAGATAATTTCAAGCCTTTTAACGAACGACATCTGAAGTTTGCGAAAACTTTGTGTACCCAAACCATTCTTGGGAAGATTAAAATTTCGTTGGTAGGTAAATGTTTTTGGGGAGTCATTTTATGACTTCTACAATGTTGAAAGCAAAAGTGCTTTAAAGTTTAGAAGGAGCTATGAGCTTGGGTAGATCGCAAATGTTGGTTGGTATGTTGGGACCTCTCGAATGCGTTCTTGCCAAATGAGCATGTATTTTGTGGTACCTACGGTGAGTCCCGAGTAAAGTTCTAGTGCGCACACATTTGTAAGACTTTGGTATACCAGAATGTCTGTATGTGAATGTCTTAGGGATGTACTAGAAAGATTGCACCCGGTTCATAGCAATAGACTCGCCCTCTTTTACATGGGATTTATACATAACTGGAGAAATGTAGGTGTACTCGTTTGATACACCTCTGCCTAAGCCATAGAAATATTTAAAAACTAGCTGACCCGCGCAACTTCGTCTGCGTCACATAAGAGGAACAGCGGGTTACAGAGAGTGGGTCGTAAGCACCCATAATACAATTTTCAAAGAGCACATCACACACATCCTTCTGTATAATGAAAATGCGCTCCCGGTACATGATCATTATTTTGCTGCGGAGTTATTTAAAACCGTGTATCTCCCAAGATATGCATTGAAGTCAATTTACGTACCCAAGGGCAATTTTGTTCAAAATCAAATACTTGTGAGTAACAACGTATTTATTTGAATAAGAATAAATTACCATGATTACAAAAACAGCTTTATAGGCTTCTATTGACAGCTTTACATCTTCATACTTAGACACTCGATGACAGTCATACTCCAGCTAGGTCTGCAGTTCTCATCAAGGTGTATTTAATGAGCCGCAACACGATATAGCTGCTGTAAACCGTTGCGGACCTCTCACAACTGCTTCCCATTTAAAATTTCAAACCCTACGTTCCTACGCTATGACGCCGTGTCTTAAAGTGCACAACCTCTTCAAAGCTTAGAAACCTTCAAATGCGGTATTAATATTTTACGGTGACTTTCAAGACATTCCAATTTTAAAGAGTACTTGCAATGTTGCACCAGTTTTTTATGTGAGTTCAACCTTTTTGGAATTAAATCGGATTGGATTTTGAAACATGTATCAAAATAACTTGTAGTTTATATCAAAATCTCGAAGGAGTATTGATATCAAATTCGAAACAAATCACCACCAAAATAACTTTTTACCCCTTTTTAACCCCGTTAGGGGAACTTCAATGCAATATGAAACGCGTCCATCAATTCTGTTAATATTGTTGATTGCAAAGTTTGAAGTAGAATGGACCAAGGAATCACATTTTCCCATACAATCTTTGCCCCCCTTTTTCACCCCCTTAGGGGTATAATTTCAAAATTCTTTCTTATCGTATGCCGACGTTATACAGAAAATACACCCTCCAAGTTTCAGGTTTCTACAATCGCGGTTTAGGCTGTGCGTTGTTCCATCAGATAGTCCTTCAGGACAAACCATTTTTTATTTGTAGATAGTAGGATTTGTACTCGTTTGTAATGTATTTGTAACTTTTCCGACTTTATGTCTTATGTAAAATAAAAAATAATTATTGGCATCAAAAAATGATTTGTGTAAAATAGCAATTTTCTGGCTAACTATTTCCCCTACACTGCCCCGCTGAAAGTTAGTTTTTTGCGATTTCTGACTTTTTGAGTACTCTAACCTGGGTTGGTTTGGAAGAACTTCTTGATTAGTGTCGGAAAGAAGATCGATTGGCATCAAAAAAATTGTTTTATGTAAAATGGAAATTTTCTTGCTAACTGTACTTTATTTTTTAATCAAATCTGTGAAGGGGGATAAACATTTTGTGAAAAAATTACGGATTGTTACCTAAGACCATTTTTGTGTAGCTGCAGCTCCCCTTACTGCCCCGTTTACCGTTTTCACCCTGTATTACCAACTACTTATACCGAGGAAAGCCGATTTTCTTGAGTTCCGCTATTTTGGGCGTATTCACTTCAAAAATGAAATTTCAAGAAAATTGAGAAATTACATTCACCTGTATTAGATTTGAAGTATTTACAGCAACTTTTAAAGGTTTCCACTTCAATGAATTTTATTCTATAGGTGTATGAAGTTAATTAATTTTAAACACAAAACCCTCTTATTTACGTCTCTGGATGTTTTTTTTTTTAAATGCTGAAACAGGTATTTCTTTATTTTTAATAATAAGTATTTACTCTGAGTTTCATGAATCTAGAGCAATCTAAATTTTTTTTTCATACAAACTTTACCCCCCCTTTTCACCCCCTTTTTCCAAAAATTTCCATAATTTCTATAGCCTAAGTGTTATTCTGGGTTTATTTAAATAGATTAGTGAAGTTTTCATCAAAATCCGTCCAGCAGTTTTTACGTGATGCGCGGTCAAACAAACAAACAAACAAACACGAATTTTAAAAATGGTTTTAATATGTTCAGTTACTTATTTTAAGTCACCCTGATCGGTTTTTTTTTTAAATCTTCAATGTACAGATTTTTTGGTCTCAACGATTTTATTATCTTAATATATATAAATCTCGTGTCACAATGTTTGTCCTCAATGGACTCCTAAACCACTTAACCGATTATAATAAAATTCGCACACCATGTGCAGTTCGATCCAACTTGAGAGATAGGATAGTTTAAATCTCAAATTATGAGACGCAGACGAAGTTGCGCGAGTCAGCTAGTATGTATAGAAAACAGGAGAAGTGGCAAGGGGGCGTGTCGGTGTCCGCGCGACTGGCACAAGATGCCCAGACATAAGCAAATGGCTATTCTATTTTGCAATAAATACATTGCTTCTCAACCACTACCTAAGTTTGTCGCTAAGTGACTGGACAAGCAATGTAGAAATCACCAAACGATAATTCAATAAGCGGATGTATCGCGTACTGCGGCCGCTGCTTCTTACGACGAGTTAGTGATGTGCTTGTGTATCAATGTTTTTGTGTGGGTAAGTTGTACGGTGCATGGGAAATACACGATGTGTTTGATGGCATAAGGTTTATAATTGATTGTGTACAGTCACGTTTAATAATATGTATACACTTTCCTTAATATTATAGCTATTTTCGCGAGAAATAACGATTGTAACTAGGAGATGGGATCTTTTTCATAAAAATATGAGTTCCAGAATACTATGTAAGTTATAACATTAAATTTGAATTAGTACATTAGGAGAAACACAATTTTAAATTTCTAGGGTGTTTACATATTATTAGACGTGACTGTACGAGTACTACGTTCTGTTTTAAGAAATATGGGTGTGTGCGCGACTGCGTACCTATTGTTTTTAACTGCATGTGTAGTAGTTGCCGTGTGGTAGAGACAAAGCGGAGGCACAGGGTTCCGATACATTTTCGTCTAGCGGGCATATCTCCTTCTTTATTATATCCTAGGCCCAAGCCTTCGGGGGTTATACAAAGTGTGATGTTATGTTAGATATGTTGAGGATGATAGAAAAAGTTCTTATCAATGATATTCAGTGGAGTTTTCTGGCAAAGACAGTCACGATAGGTCTTTATAACAGTTGACTGATTGATATTTAGATGTTTTTTTGTTACAGTTTATTTGGAAAACTCAATTACTTACTCTGTATCAAATTCCTAATGTTATAATAACGTTACCAAAAATCTAAGAAACAAAATCAAAGAAATCGATTCTGCTCACTCGCTTTGTAATATAGAAACCCGTAATACCGTCAAAGTCAAGATATAAGTACAAATCCGTTCAAATAAACGTAATATTACATCCATTTCATCTGGCATCCATTTTTCTTGATATGTACCATTTTATTTTACGGGCATCAACAGATAATACGTCCTTGTGAGTTGGTTCTGTGTGAGTCTAAAGAGATAAACCTGATTTTGGCCTTTTGTAAATAAGATAATCAAATGTTCTTAGAGCTTTTTGATTCAGTCGTAAAAAAAAGGTAAAATTGGTTGTCTGTCTGTTCGTCTGTCTTTCTCTAGAATCTAGATCTACATGATATATCTAAACTAGGCCAAACATTTTTAATGCAGTTTAAATCATTCAACATTTGGATTGTTCCGTAAGGTGTCCGATATGTATAGAAACAACAAGATTGTCATGTAGTAAAACCATGCAAAGTAGCGTTGAGTACCCTTATATTTAAATATTCAAGAAATTTAACGAATATATTAGTCGATTGGTATCACATTAGTATAATGATGGCTTTCCTTGAAGTGGAATAGAACTCAGGCAAGCATTGCAATGTGAACATTTACCAATAGGGTAGTAGATTCCACTCATACATATTATTTCCGATCCAGATCTTTTTTCTACGCTTAAACGGAATCTATTCTTTAGACAAATATAAATAAAGCTGAAAATATATTACTTTTACCTACTACTCGTACAAGTAACGATCCGCGGATCTGGGTCGTAAATAGATTCTCTCAATTCATTGTTAAACTCTCACTGAATCTACTTGTCATTCATTCATCAGGTTGGATTTAATTAAGACGGGTAGTCTTATACTATCTAACTATAGAAATAATTAAATAAATCCAAGGGCTTCATCTGCATAATTATTCAATTTGATATCAATTTGTTGTTAATTGGTTACAAAGTTTTCCTTCTGGGTTCTAGTTTTGGGTCAATATTATCATATTTCATATTGGTTATAACAAAACTGGTGAAATTAATGTAATGAAATGGGTGTATTTCAGGTACGCCTCTACTTAAAGTTGACACCCAAAATATGGACTAGCATATCAGTAACTGTCACCCTTTTTTTCGTGTGGGAAATCATCAAATGACGGGGTCCCAGTCTGGACGGAGCGGAAGGGAGTGTCAGATTTGTACAGACTAAAAACCATCCATATTCCTTCCCCGCCCTTTCCGTTCCGGGGCCGCGGTATCTAACTGATACCCTGAGAGAGTGAAGCGAGGTCGCGGTAGACCACGAAGAAGATGGCGGCACCAAGTGGACAGATTCCGTCAGAATTGGAAGGAGGACGCAACAGTTCGCGAGAAATAGAAGGAGTGGAGGGGCGCCTTTGAAATGGGGCAGAGCAGGCAAGGAAAATAGATAAAAATAATAATAAGATGAGTATTATAAATCCAACTCGCAGATAAATCCTCGGTACATGACTCAGTAAAGCGTAGGTAATCTTACTTTCCTCCCTTTTTTTTTTTTTTTTTTTTAGGATGGGAGATCATCAAATGACTTCTCCCACTCTGGGCGGAGCGGGAGGGAGTGTCAGACTCTTACTGACTAAAACCCATCCATGTTCCTTCCTCGCCCTTTATGTTCCGGGGCCGCGGTATCTCTTTCGAACAGGCCCTCAACCCCGGCATTACTTTCCTCCCTCAAAACAGTTTACATAACGTATTCAGTTCGTATACAGTGCATCTTAAACACAAGCGGCTGATTGCACAGTCAATCTCCTCCCAGACGGTAGCACCCACACATAGAGATATGTCTGAATCGTCTGTGAACATTTGCAGTTTATGTATAGACTCGTTTCCACAAAGTTGAACTCCAAAGCAAAATTGTTTGCACGTGGTTAACTGTGCAGTGAATAACATTTCTCAGAATTATATTCTTAATAAAATGATAAGTAAGTGGATTTTGAGTGTATTGAATGTTTAATGTCTTCTAAACACTTTAGCATTGTTTTTTACAGAATATCACATTTTGACTGCTTTAGTCGGTGCCAGTTAAGATGAAAATAGCGGTTATGAAAAAGACTAAGCCTGTTCAAGTTTTCGTTTAGCTTAGTATTTATCGTGATCTTCAACATTTATTCTAATGATAAACGATACATGGTTCATTTGTTTTAGTTCGTATGAAGAGATATTAGGGAAAGAGCAATGACCGATATTGTAATCCCAACTACCTACACATGAAAAACGTTAAGATAGCCACTCCACAGTGTCCGAAAGCTACTATACACAAATGTTATCTATATGTACTTGGTTTCGTTTTGTACGAACAAATGACCCGTTGAGCTGACGTGGCAATCTTCTCCGTGTGCCCGCATGTCGACGCCTTAGAGTGAAAACCTCGTAAGTGTAAAAGAGGTAACTTTTCAGGAGGAAGAAAAAACTGCGATAATCGTTGCAAGGTATTCACGGGAAACTGATAGATGCGAGTATTTACGAGGTTCTCATTTACTGTCATAGGTGGCGCTATGAGTATTGAATGAACAAATGAGTCAGATTTGGACGTGCGTAGCGAGGTTTTCTTCCTAGAAACGTAATAAAATAAATTTGAGCAAAAATGCATTCCCGAGGTTTTCACTCTAAGGCGACGATGTGCACTTTAAATATTTCATCTCATCATCATCAGCCTATAATGTTCCCACTGCTGGGACACGGCCTCCTCTCAATGAGAGGGAATGGGCTATAATCTACCACGCGGGCCCAGTGCGGATTGGTAGATGTCACATGTCTTCATTTTTTTGGTTCCTCACGATGTATTCCTTCACCGTTTTGAGAGCAGCGGTGATGAAATAAATTACACAAAGTAATGCGCCTGTCTGGGTTCGAACCCACGACTTACTGTTCGTAAGTCGGGGCCGCCACCGCTGGGCCACCGCTGCTCTCATATTTCATCTATTACCTAGCACCTAGCAATCGATAAGGTGACGAAGATCCATAACCAATCTCGTTGTATGGCAACGATTTGTTGCCAACCAGTCTCCTATTCGTATGTATCAAATAACTCAATCATATAAAATTCGATAAACGACAATACGTTTATTACACATTTGAACAAAATTTTTCAGCGTCAGTAGAAACAATAAACGTTAACATGGTGCTGAAAATTGGACTTTTAAAACAATACGTTAGAACAATACGTTTATTACTCGTTTGAATAGAATTTTTCAGCATCAGTAGATGAAATAAACATTGAAAATTGGACTTTTAAAACAGTAGTGAGTGAAATCATTTAATATTATTTTTTCCACATTAAAACTAATGGACTTAAAAAGTGCTTCATTTCGAACGAAAGCTTTTTTACCTTTATCCAATGTCCTTAATCTGCTTCGTACTTCCACTAATCCGTATTAAAAATGGATAAGCCGATAGTCCAGTATCATACAGTTGCGATTCACTTGTAGGGACTCCCGAAACGTTTGACCTATAACCTCAGTATAGTAATCATAGTGATGTCACTATTAATCATTTGCGAGGCATCAGTTATAAAATCTTTAGAACAATTATTTGAATGCCATATCAACCCAATAATAAGTGATCTTTGTAGATGATTGATTTGTCCTCATCAGGTCACGATTTTCCAATTCCTACAAATATAAATAAGAATATTACTCGCGAGGAACCAGGGCGAGTCACTAGTTCATCATGAGATGGGAAAAAAGGAAACATGCAATTTGAATCGTAATTGGAAGAAGGATTTTAGCTTATTGTCGATGAATGGGCTGCACAATAAACTGGGCAATTGAGACTAGCGTCTTAAATTGAAAGATTAGGTCGTGATCGTGTTTTAGTACCTAGTTCGAAAGATCAATATATTACTTATGGAAGTAAAAGGACCCTATACCATGCCATCAACGAAGCATTATGTACATCAAATTAAGTTACTATACGCAAAATCATTACATTTTTTGGTATGATGTTTTACTTTTTACGGTAGGGCTCAGTGTCAAGCACTCGACACATTTGTAAGTGCTGATGGATGCTTTGAATTGTACTGGGGTCGTTGAGGTATTTACAATAAAGTTATAACTTAAAAAACTTATAAAAAATACTTGTAAAGGTGTTGGAACTTTGACCTACACTTGCTCCGTCACGTAAAGATTCTCAAGTATGGTGTAAAACAAACAAAAAACAATAATTGGGAAAACAAGTGCCAATCGGCTTCGTTACGAGTATTTTAACACCGATTATATGTAAATTAGTTCTATGACCTTCGTTTAAGATTTTTCTTTCTGTTTTCAGCCCTTCGTTATAGGTTTTGTTCACGAAAAAAGTCAGACCTAGTTTAGGAGTTAAATTGAGACGCTTTGTCTTGACTCTTGCTGCTTTATAGGACCAAATTGCCCTATACTAAAGCCTAGCCTACCTAGCTAGGCAAATCTATATCTATACTAATATTATAAAGCAGAAGAGTTCGTTTGTTTGTTTGGTTGAACGCGGTAATCTCAGGAACTACCGGCTCGAATTGAAAAATTATTTTTGTGTTGGATAGTCCATTTATCGAGGAAGGCTTTAGGCTATATAACAGCACGCAACCATTAGGAGCGGAGCAGGAATGAAAAATGTTGCAAAAACGGGGACGTTTTTTTTTCGTTTTTCTCTCTTTCGTGACGCAGACGAAGTTGCGTGGGTCAGCTAGTATAATCATAAAGGAAATGGGCTAATAGTGCAGTGTTTGAGTTATGGTTCTATCAATCACCCAAAACAGCAAACAAGCATTTTAGGACACAAGCCCGCCAACACTATAAGTCGATTGTTGGTCATGACACCACATAATAATATATGTTTAATATAGTGAGAGCACTCGCGAGAAAATGATTGATTGCCAATCTGCCCCATTTCACAGCTCAACGGACGAGAGAGTGGGAATTATGCGAGTTAATCCACAAAATGGCGGACGCCTGAAAATTCCGCGTAAAAAATAATGGGAAATTCTTCGTAAGCCTGTTGCGTCTGATACAGAATTTTTATCGCAATCCGAGGGCCAAGTATTGAAGGTGTGTTCAGTCATGAAGCAAAAAGGTTCAGTAATTTTGAAACACATTCTTTTCCGACTTAAAGGGCAGATGTAATGTAACCTTTTTAAACGTTATTTGCAATCATAATGTCGGTTGGTAGGTAGGTACTTATACTTACCTATACGCGTTGAACGTCGCGCAAATGAGAAAATACAGACCTTCAAATATGTATTTAGGATTTTTAAAACCCACACATTTGTTAGGATCGTTTGATATTATTACCTGCAATCTGTGAAAATGTATACCAATTAAGGGAAGGGTAATGTGATCAACAGCCACGTATTTCTCAAAATTCCACTATAATTAAAAAAATAAGTAATATAGGTAATTAATAATATTAAACTCATACATATAGCGTAAATAAACTACTTCACTCGTCTAGGCAATCAGGGTTTCCGGTAGCCCAATTATGTTCGTTCAAAATTCAAAGACGACACCTGTTATTAATGTAATTAGTGTATGATCAAAACTAGCAATTTGCAGTTCTTGGATTTCAAAGCGTTCGACTTTCAAATAGGTGCCTGATTTTAGCACCAGTCGTGTAAAATTACGATGAATCGATAACGAAGTCACCACCTAAGTGTATCACTTAGGTATATTATTCGTTGGATTAAGGGGCCGGCGGAGCATGCGTTTTTCATACAAACGTAATACCAAAATAATATGAAAATCAAACATATTCTTAAGGTAGTGTGTATATATTTCGATTGTATTATCGAATATCTATGTTCCCAAATAAATATTTTGAAAGGACAATGATATAAAGACGAGATAAAAAATTTTTTCTCATAACTCTTGTTTAAATCAGTGTACATACTGTACATTGAAAATATGTGTTTGGGAACCTAGGTATTCTGCAATCTAATCAAAACAAATACACACTACCTTAAGAATATGTATGATATCCAAATTATTTTGGTATTACGTTTGGATGAAATTCGCATGCTCCGCAGTCCTCTTAACATTTGAGAACTTCAAAAGTACCTAATTATAACAAGAGCTTAATCATTATTAATCCATATTTTTGAAAGCACAAATAAACTAGTAGGAATGAAAGTTTCTTTGACACCTATCACACGTGCACATTATTAAAAAAAAATGCACTACGAAGATATTAAGTGTCTCACGGCTGCTTTAGATACAGCTAGTTCAGCAAAATGACCACTAGTGCTGACGCTAGTACTACTCGAAGTAAACCAAATTGTTCGTTTGATTTACTATTTATGATAAAGATATCGGACGCGACTGTACGACGTATTAAGATACAGAATTATAATCTTCAAAATCATCAATACACTGTTATGAACTTGGAGGGCCAAGTTCATTAGAGTCAAAGAAGGATTTTGACCGTGCAAAATTCGGTCATCGACTCTTCGTTCATCGAAACATTCCCCTTAATAAAACACCACCATAAATATAAACGCTTTTTATCTGAGGATTATAGGAGAGATTATGAAAAAGAAGGTTGCTTATTCCACTTAGGTATCAGTCATTTAGATAGGGAGTTTTCATTTTACTTTACCGACGACAATGTTATTTTTATACTTATTTATGCAATTTTTGTGTACAATAAACTATACCATAACTACCTCATCATCTGCCTAGCCTATGTTGGGGTTGACTTCCAGTCTAACCGGATGCAGCTGAATATCTGTATTTTACATGGAGCGAATGCCTTTCTGACCTCCACAACCCAGTTAAGACTGAGTACCTAATACGATATCCAGTCTAACTAAGTGGTTGTCAGACTTTTTGACCTACCCCTACCTATAACGACTGTCAAAGATGGAAAAATGACAGCCGGGACCAACAGCTTAACGTGCTTTCCGAGGCACGGAGGAAACTCTGTATGTAAGGGTGGTCACCCATAGGGCACGCCACAATAGTGGCGGTAAGTCCCCTCTTTGAGGAGTGGCTGGAGAGGCGCCACGGCGTCCTCACCTTCCACCTGACGCAGGTCCTCACCGGACACGGATGTTTCGGGAGGTAACTGCACCGAATCGGGCGGGAGGAATCGCCCGGGTGTCTCCACTGCCAGGATCGACCGGAGGACACGGTGGAGCACACGGTGGAAGTCTGCCCTGCGTGGGCGGAGCTCCGCCGTGTCCTCGTGGCGGCGATCGGCGGCGGCGACCTCTCGCGTCCGGCCCTGGTTCATTCCATGGTCCGGAGCGAGACGGAATGGGAAGCCGTCGCCTCCTTCTGCGAAGCAGTCATGCTAGCGAAGGAGGTGGCGGAACGAGAGAGGGAGAGATCCTCTCTTCCCGGCCGCCGCGGGAGACGCAACGGGCGTCGGGGGCCACGTGGTGGCTACCGGCCACCGTAGATGCGGGCCTGTGGACGGTTGGCTATGGGCTAGCTAGCCGTCCGGCCGTCTAACGACGACGACAGGCCGTGTCGACGGCGCGTTCGTGTTCCACGCGCGCCTCAAAGAGATGTCAGCAAAAGGAGAGGGGCCCAAGGCAAGGGCCGAAGCCTGCCGGGGTTGCGGGCCTGTTCGAAAGAGATACCGCGGCCCCGGAACGTAAAAGGCGAGGAAGGAACATGGATGGTTTTTAGTCAGTAAGAGTCTGACACTCCCTCCCGCTCCGCCCAGAGTGGGGGGGGGTCATTTGATGATTTCCCATCCTTAAAAAAAAAAAAAAAAAAGGGTGGTCACCCATCCACAGACCAACCAAGGCAAGCACAGCTTAACCTAAAGAGCCGAGCGGCTGTTATTATTTAGCCACGAACTACTCCTAGTTATACCATAACAACCTACATATTATATTCTACAAGTAGGGTAAGTAATAAATATCAGAAAGCATCACAGTATTGAGTTTTTCGATTCAAGAGTGAAAAGAGAGTCTATTGGAAACGTGAGATGGTACTTTATTGTGTGCTTACGACACATACCAAGGCCAAATTATATGGCGATACCAAACTAGTAAGCAAGTAGCAGTATAGATCTATACAGGATAGTAAATAGTGCGTTTCTTAATGCTCCTCGATATTAAATTCCGTCTACCTGAGAGAAAGACACCACACTTCGTATCAATAACTATTGCTACGCAATTCAAAAACGATTACTATGTCTTTTGAAAGGACCCTTCTTTTCACAGGAACACAATTCAGTCACTATAGTATTTATTTCGCGAAAAACTAGGACCTACTAAAACCGCTTAAAATAAAATAAAAACATGGCGCTTATCCAGAGGAAAATAAAATAATCCAAGATACTTATATACTTATTCATAACTCTCCTATACAAGTACATACATAAAGTAACATATCATCCTGCATATTATACCCACAATATGACGCCCCCACTCTCAATCTCTGTTTACAACAAGACACCACGCACGAGTAAGCATAGATTAATGTCTTTCATCTCGGGAATGATTAAAATCCTTTGTAAAGAATATAATGGTCCATTCAAAAAGGTTCTTTTTAGTTATTATCCTTCGATAACAAGAGATTATCTGATGAGACTCAGTAACATTTGAGTGTACCTGTGATATAAGGAAAAACTCGTAACATTTTGTGTTGAACAAAAGTGTTGCAGCAACAAGTTTTGGTGTTGACAGTTGAAGTAAACTGATATTGGTTGGTGGGAACAATGAATGTTGCTTAACTTCTGGATATGAGACATGTTGTTTTTGTGTTGGGATACATCAGATAGTAAAGTAACGTAAGTAAAAGTAATTTAAGTACAGTAAAGACCAATTCACATTGACTTCTTTTTCAGTGTTAGCCGTGAAAAGTTTTCCATATTTCTAGTAGTGGTGGTGCACAAAAAATTAAGAACAAGAAATTTGAAGGTGAATATTTAAATTGCTTTTCAGTAGTTCAATGTACGCGAGTCACAAAACTGCTTCTATAAAAAAGACGTTATTAAATTGTGACGAGTAACTTCCACAGAAAGTTAGTGAAAAGAAAGAACAACTGTATCACTCTTATCATTGATAATAATAATTACGTGCTTCGTATGTCATCGGTAATGTGATTGTTTTTATGACTGAAAATGTACTACTTTGTTTATAGATAATCAGTTATGTTATGTTACATGACACAAACTCAACTTTTATCATTATCCTGTTATCATTTTTTATGATACCTAATGTAGAAAATTATCACTCACATCCTACATAACAATAATCAACTGAAAGCCTTCTAAGACTGTTTTTTAGGGTTCCGTACCTCAAAAGGTAAAAACGGAACCCTTATAGGATCACTTTGCTGTCCGTCTGTCTGTCTGTCTGTCTGTCAAGACCTTTTTTCTCAGGAACGCGTGGAGGTATCAAGCTGAAATTCATATCAAATACTCAAGTCTATGGTCTCTTGGAGCTGTGAAAAAATCAAACTTCTAAGTCAACGCGATCAAAAGATACTCCCGTTTATGCCACAAATTTTCGACACTCGCAAGGGAATCAAAACCTACAGAGTACTTCCCGTGAACTCAGAATCTTGAAATTTGGTACGAAGCAACGTCTTATAACACAGATAAAGGAAAAATTGCGAAAAGCATAAATTTTTAGTTACATCATATAATAAAAATATTTTTAATAATTTTACTTATATACCTACAGGTTTGTACGGAACCCTCGGTGCGCGAGTCTGACTCGCACTTGGCCGGTTTTTACATTTTATTTGCTCAGTACTAGTACCTACTAGTAACTGTTAGTAGTAGTATTTTCAAAAGGCTTTCAATTTAACTAACTTTGTGTTTGTAGCTTATTTATTCACTGTCCTGCAGGCTTCAGTTAAATTGCTATGTAAACATTTGTAATAGACCACTTAAACAATATTCAACCCTCTCAACTAAACTGGCCCAAATATGTACATAAAGAGACCGCCGGAAGGTGGAATGAAGTTTACAACTTACAAAACGTGAACAGACGCCTCCCTAACAATTTGCCGCTACATGACTAGACTGGAAATGTACGCAATAAAACTTGACATTGTCTAAATAATATCACACCTTAATTCCTGATGCCCAGGCCGGGGCCTGTGTCCCAGCAGTGGGAACATTATAGGCTGATGATGATGATGATGAATTCCTGATGTGGTAGACAGAGATGAACACATACAGGGTGTAAACAAACTCTTCATGAAGCCGTTGTCCAAGTAGTCTGTACATTAAACTAAGTAACCCTACCCTACGCAAAAAATATTGCTGGGAATTGACTTTTTTTATGGGGTGAAAAATCACGTATTGCGGTAAAACTCAATGTAACGCACTCAAAATAAATATGCTAGTGATGGATTCAATATTGCGGGGAGCCTTCTAATTAAATTCTTACATTAAAAACGTGTATTTCAAAAAAATCTTCTAATAAAGTTGGATTCCGTAACTAGGAGGTTTCCAGGTATGGTCTGAAACAAAAAAAAATGTCGCAATGATAGAGCAAACACGTGCGTTTCGGTTTTGTTAAGAGTCTATTTACACCCTTTATTACGTCAAATATGTCCGAAGGCGGCTGTCAATTTGAACATTGCCGCAATGTTGCCAGCCTATCAGTTTTAAACGGTTTCATTTCGGAGAGTGTGTTTTGAAATTAGGTACACATTCTAATTCCACCATCCTCATTCTATCATCGGATGAGCAGAGATATGGCGAAGCGTCGTCATTATAAGGTTGAAGTTCTACCTACCCAAACAAAGCGCTATGCTTGCACACGAACCATCAGTCAGGAATTCAATGCCGGCTTCTCTGTTTCCCTATCGTTATAAACTAGATGCTTAAAGTTCCAGCGAATCGGTTTCATCTAGTTAAGCATGCTCCACCCTAGGACGTGGACGTGTCATCGCTTCAAAATAAGCAAGTTAATAAAAAATAATAAATTCAGTAAAAAAAAAACATTGGGGACTGCCGATAGAAGTGAAAACTTAGTCATCCATAATCTGCTACGCGTTGTGCCCTACGCACGCGTTGTGCTACGCAGTAGCGGGTGGCTACGAGTGCTACGAAGCGATAGGTGACGGTCACGCAATTTCCATGATTTTGATTCACGCTAAAACTACTCAATGCGACTAAAGAAGTGTTCACTTCAAAAACCGCATACTGCAGTGGTAAAGCCCCCTTTGCTATGATCGACTGGTTTTACTCGTATGTAACTCTATGAAAACACTTCCGTGTCTTGGGAAATTGCCACTTGCAGTCTTCTGTCACCTACAGCCATGCACCTTTTTTTTTTTTTTTTTTTAAGGATGGGAAATCATCAAATGACCCCCCCCACTCTGGGCGGAGCGGGAGGGAGTGTCAGACTCTTACTGACTAAAAACCATCCATGTTCCTTCCTCGCCTTTTACGTTCCGGGGCCGCGGTATCTCTTTCGAACAGGCCCGCAACCCCGGCAGGCTTCGGCCCTTGCGGGCCCCTCTCTTTTTGCTGACACTCTTTGAGGCGCGCGTGGAACACGAACGCGCCGTCGACACGGCCTGTCGTCGTCGTTAGACGGCCGGACGGCTAGCTAGCCCATAGCCAGCCGTCCACAGGCCCGCATCTACGGTGGCCGGTAGCCACCACGTGGCCCCCAACGCCCGTTGCGTCTCCCGCGGCGGCCGGGAAGAGAGGATCTCTCCCTCTCTCGTTCCGCCACCTCCTTCGCTAGCATCACTGCTTCGCAGAAGGAGGCGACGGCTTCCCATTCCGTCTCGCTCCGGACCATGGATTGAACCAGGGCCGGACGCGAGAGGTCGCCGCCGCCGATCGCCGCCACGAGGACACGGCGGAGCTCCGCCCACGCAGGGCAGACTTCCACCGTGTGCTCCACCGTGTCCTCCGGTCGATCCTCGCAGTGGAGACACCCGGGCGATTCCTCCCGCCCGATTCGGTGCAGGTACCTCCCGAAACATCCGTGTCCGGTGAGGACCTGCGTCAGGCGGAAGGTGAGGACGCCGTGGCGCCTCTCCAGCCACTCCTCAAAGAGGGGACTTACCGCCACTATCGTGGCGTGCCCTACAGGCATGCACCTTAAGGCGCTTAAACGAGCTAAATTAGCAACTCTATTTGTGGTCGTTCAAAACTTCGTTTGAAATGCTGTTAGAATAAAGTTGTAATCAGCTTGCACTACAAAGTGGTTGTTACGTCAGCCACTGCGGGCCAAATAGCGCGAAATGAGTGGTTTCGATCGATTTACAAAAAAAAACTATTGGTTGGATTAAAAAACTAAAATAGTATTATGCCTGTAGAATTATTTGCCTAAAAATCAGAATGATCGCAAGCATATTAGTATGTTTTTTATTGTTTGAAATATATTTTTAGAGATAAGTTCGTGATTTCTTTTTATCGAGCCAAATTAATTTTATTATGTTTTCAAAACAGTATCATGCTAGCATATATCCTGAAGGATACCATATATTTTTTTCTGGTCTGGTTTATAGCAGTGAATCATATACTTTTAGTAATAATAAAACTCGCGTTTAGCTCATGTAATCGCCTTAAGATCCAAGTAAAGAATCATAGGTGAGTCTATTATATTAAGGGACTAGTAGTTGTTTACTGTTCACTAAATAATCATTTCAATGAAAGTCAGCAGCCGTATCCGTGGCGTAATCCAAAGTTATAGCATGTCAATGTTGTACTATAAAAGTGGTTTTATACAGCGCAAAAACCTTATGGGAGCCTTTTGTAGGTTGAAGAAATAAATGTACGTCGCGTAAATGTTTTTTTTTATAATAATAATAAATCTTTATTGACAAATTATTTCTCAAACATCAGTGTAGCCCTGGCTCTTGTACTAGGAGTTCCTGTATCACAAGAGCCAGACCTCTGAAATGTATTGTAGGGACATTAGGCTAAATTTGAATACACACCTGACACTCAGATCTCTGCAAGGTATGGGTACATTGTTCTTTGATATGATTTTCAGCCGGTATGAAAAGACTGACTTAACAACATGACTTGAGACACTAAATTGCTACAGAAGTTTTCATAATGTGAAAAATTCAGACCCCAGGACCCCACGTTCTCATCCACGTCAGTACTTGATCAAAAAGGGGGTCGCCATTCCTGTCAGCGTATAAAAAATCCCGTATTAGTGGTAAAATCAACTTAATAAATACAATAATTCAGTCTGATACCCTCTTTCGATCATAATACTTTTGTAATAACAAATGATTTGAAATGACTATGGAGTTTCTTGCCGGTTGTTCTCCACGGAATCGACCATAGATATAATAAAGAAGGAGATATGGCGTGGAGTTCAAAATGTATAGTAAACCGATGAAGCCACAGTTGCCCCTCCATAAAGCTAATATTGCACACAGAGCTCTGTCAAAACAATACTACGAACAAGTGCACACACGCGCCATCGATAACTCTGTCATTTAAATACAAACCTTATTTGTTAAACTACAGCGTACTTTTTCCGTATAATTTACTCACACTAAAACAATTATCATTGTGTGTTGTCGGGACACGGGGGCGGATACGACACAGTGCTTGACTAAATCGAAGAGTTATCGATAAATATATCGATTATTTTTATAAAGGATTTGGAAATAAAGTAAATAAAAATAATATGAAACCTACAAACATTATTCAATGAATAAAAATACTTTAAAATCAATTAAAAATCAAATGACACAGTTACACGTAGTTCAAAATCAAAATCAAAGCATTTATTTCAATTAGGCCAGTTACAGGCTCTTTTGAATTGTCAAAGAGAAAAAGAAAATTAAGCATAGAACCACATCGGCCTCCCAACCGGATTACAAGAGTTAACAAATTGAAAAAAAATGTGAAATAGTAATATAACAATTCGCAGTCCACTTTCTTGTCGACAGACTTTGTCAAACCTCCACGAGCACATCACTAGCTCGCGCTCAAATACGGCGGACCGGAGCAGCGGACGCACCATGCGACATGACGGCTTAATGATGTTTCGTTATGTCAGGTGTACATTGCTCGTTCAGTCACTCAGTGACAGACTAAGGTGGTTGTAAAAGAGCAATGTATTTAATGCAAACATAATACAGTCGGAGTAATACAAGAAAACATAAATAAAGTAGTACAAGTCAAATATATTTTAGAGGTTATGGTTTTTCGTGACTTTTAAGACAAATATTGTAAAATACTTGTTCTAACTTGTGGTAACTGATGCCCTGTCTTCTAAAGTTTTTGTCTTGGCCTCTATTTTTGCACGAAACCACCGAACAAGACGGCATAATCGTTTTTTTTTACGAACGCGGTTGACGACACACTAACTCGCGGTTACGGCCATTTTTTCAATAGCTGAGCGACGCGGCCAGCTCCACGTGGTCACCGACACGCCCCCTTGCCACTTCTCCTGTTTTTAATATTTCTGTGGAATCGACCAACGTGAACCGTGCACCTTAAATGCCTATAAGTGCCCATCTAGGTCTATGTGAAATGAAGTAGTTTAGTTTAGTTTATTTAGTTTAGTTTAATTATCTGGAATTAAAGGTCAGTTTTATAAAAAGTAAAAACACAAATCATAATCACATTAAAAAATCCGACACATAAGTAAACTTATTAAAAATTAATAAAAACACTTTAAAAATTATCATAAAATACATTCATAAATTAAAATAAATAAATTAAGAATGAACAAACAATACATAATAATCATACAAAATTGTCTAAAACCATTCTTTTTTTTTCATTTTTTCTTTTATTCTTTTTTCTTTTGATCATTAATATTCATACAGTAATAGTTTACTAACATTATGTAATTTCAACCCTATTACATTAATGGGTCGTAATTCAAGCTATGTAGCTCAAAAGCTGGGTCTTTATCGGTCAGTACCTAACGATCATAATTTCTGCACCTATCACATTACCTAATTAACAAAATAAACACTATCTACTCTCGAAAATCACGTAGATATGGCACAACATAATAAAGGACTCAAAAACTGGAAGTCATGGAAGAGCCCAGCCGTGGGACCGGTAACTTTGATGAAATGCATTATGTAAAGTTTATATGTATCATAACTTACTAGCTGACCCACGCAACTTCGTCTGCGTCACATAAGAGAAAAAAAACGAAAGGAAAAAACCATCCCCGTTTTTGCAACATTTTTCATTCCTGCTCCGCTCCTAATGGTTGTAGCGTGATGTTATATAGCCTAAAGCCTTCCTTGATAAATGGACTTTCCAACACAAAAATAATTTTTCAATTCGAACCAGTAGTTCCTGAGATTAGCGCGTTCAAACAAACAAACAAACTCTTCTGCTTTATAATATTAAGTATTGATAACTTATTATTTCACTTACAATGCGATAACAGAAATGGGCAATTTCTGTGGTTTCTTTTAACAAGTTTTACCTGTTGGTTTTTTTCACGACAGAGTCATTTAATTCTTGACAATCTTATCACGGAAATTATTATAGGCAAAAATGTTAAACTTGAATAAATTATTCGAAAACGGAATCGAATAAATGATATCGGCCGTACGGCTAATAGTTCAAATATTTGGACTATATTACGATAGGTTGCCAATTGTTGCTCTCAGCTTTTGGCGGTGATTCAGTCGTCTGGGACTTTCACCAATCTTATGCAAACAACTGGGGTGGAGTTATAGATATCGAGAAAAGCAATACCTACCGAAAAACGTCTCTGAAAAAATATTTTAATTAATATACAGGGTGTAAACCACCTCATCACACAGCCGTTAACCAAGCATTCTGTACATCAAACTAAGTTACTTTACGCAAAAATAATTGCTGGGAAACAATTTTTTTTTTAAGGTTATAAATCATGTTTTGTGGTAGAACTCAATGTAACGGACTTAAAACATTGTGCTGATGGATGGATTGAAAATAATAGGGAGGTCGTGCAGGTGTTAAAAGTCAAAAACTTACAAAAAAGCTTGTATTAAAAAAAAAACTTGTCAAAAAGTTGTAACTTTGACCCCTCATATCTCCGTAACTAGAAGGTTCCCAGGTATGGTGTAGAACAAAAAAATGATCGCAATGATGGGGAGAACAAGTGCCCTACGGCTTCGTGAAGAGGTGTTTTACACCCTTTATTTCAATTTGTTGTTATATTTCTGCTGGCTATCCAAAGTACTCATATGAACTAACTAGCTTCTGCCTGCGACTTCGTTCGCGTGAATTTCCCGCTTGCAACATTTCTTATTGTTGCTCCGCTCCTATTGGTCATAGCGTGATTCTATATAGCCTATAGCCTTCCTCGATAAATGGACTATACAACGCAAAAATATTTTTTCAATTCGAGTTGGTAGTTCCTGAGATTAGCGCGTTCAACCAACCAAACAAACAAACAAACAAACTCTTCTCCTTTATAATACTATTAGTATAGATATTAGTATAGATACATACAAAAATATTAACTTTTATATGTACCTATAAGCAATAAATATGTCGGTAGGTACATAAATAAAATAATATCAAAGTGTTCATAAAACGAAACAAAAAGAAAGAAAATAAGAATCGTAAATGTTACGTTCTGTCGTTTCAACCTACCCCATGGGGAAACCGACGTGATTTTTATGTGTAATTGTTGTAGAACTGTAATAACACTCCAATGAAATTAATAGAAACAGTTTATTTTTCGATACACTTTCTGTGATTTTATGACTGGCCGTACAGAAAACAATAGAGCAAAATTACCAACAAATAACATTAAATTAAAAATTAAAAAAAAAACCCGATACATAATATCATAATATCATGGTATTCCCAGTTTTTGGTGTTGGCCCACTGGGACATTAGGGAGTTGTGATTTAAAATGTAGTTTACCATTTTTTTGTGGCTGCTATCTGGGATTTGAAATTTATTACAGCGTATAGTATTCTACTAGTCAAGACCTTTCATTTGATACCCATATTGAGGGAGTTGTTGAATACATATGTGATCTGCTGTCTGTGGCGGCGGCCATCTTGGACTGATTTTTATCAAACATAGCTAAGAACACTCCCGACTAATTCACCTTCCAAACAAAAAAAAAAACAAAAAAAATCCGTTCATCCGTTGGGAGCTACGATGTCACAGACAGACACAAACAGAGACACGTCAAACTTATAACACCCCGTCGTTTTTGCGTCGCTGGTTGAAAAGAAAATAGCTTATCTGTAACCACCCAACGATTTATTGCGTATCATAGAGAACTGATAATACATAGATACATTGTAGGTAGGTATCTAACGTAATGTACATTTGTAACCCGTGCACAGTTACTTATTAACACTATTTAATCCATTTATGAAACGACATTAAATGGGCCCAATCCTCTCTGTCCTTTTGTGCCCCGCGGCCGTCATCGAAAGAATCAAAGCAAGAAGTTCGAATAAAGCAGTTTTATATACATCGCAGTTTTTATATTATTACTAGCTGACCCACGCAACTTCGTCTGCGTCACATAAGAGAGAAAAATGAAACGAAAAAAAAAACCCGTTCTTGCAACATTTTTCATTCCTGCTCAGCTCCTGATGGTCATAGCGTGATGTTATATAGCCTATAGCCTTCCTCAATAAATGGACTATCCAACGCAAAAAGATTTATCTATTCGAACCGGTAGCTCCTGAGATTAGCGCGTTCAACCAAACAAACAAACAAACAAACAAACTCTTCTGCTTTATAATATTAGTATATATTTTCTTCATGCAAAAATTCAGCGCAATTAAATCTTCTTCGGGCAATTGTTATAGGACCAAAATAAAATCTTATAAAGTGAGCAGTTTGTTACAAAAAAATATATTAAAAAGGACCAGATTTTACGATGCAAAACTTCGGCTGATATTAAAATGAGGTTTAATAAAACTCTCAAAAGCTTCGTAATATGGTGCAAAAACGTTGAAACTACTATATTAAAAACTAATTAGTCTTGAAAAATTCAGACATAAAACAAAAATCCAATCAGAAAACTACGAACAAACATTTACTAAACTAATAAAACGAGCATGTAGCCTGAAATAAATAAATATGGAATCCAACTGAAAGTACTAAAACAGCGAGCGCAAAAAAAAGTTGTAAGAGTTCCTACCAAAAACAGCGAGCGGTCGACGTGTTAATTTTTATCTCTGTAATTATTACTACGTCATTACTTACCGGGGTCGTATTCCCGCGTTATTTGTCTTCTGGGTGAATTCACGATACGTCTGCCCGCTATAACAGCGTGCCGCGTTGTGTTATTCAGATCCTCACTCCCTCCGCGAACAGAGTAATGGCGACGCTCTCCAGGGCGCATGTGCGTCCCTCTGACGTCAATGGTTTCGTTCAAAAAGCATACAGGTTGGTGTTTCATATACCGCAGTTGGCGCGAGCGCGTGAAAGTAATAGCCTTTTAGTTAGACCGCAGTTTTTTAGGTTACCCATCCCTCTAGTTTCATCGAGAACTTAGAAGCTTCTATTGTGTAACACTTTCTACTCGAATGCGGTTCGGGGTATTGTAATGTATCAGGGTATGATTGTCTACGATCTTCTACTGACCTTTATCAGTTAGATACTAATGTTTTCATCTCATTAGTTTTTTATCCCAAGCAATGATGGGTTTTTTTGCGTTTTCAGGCTTTAGTAGAGCGCAAATATTCGTTTCTCTTTATCTTTTTTATTTAGATTGATGTTAAAGAAAAATAATCGGTATTCTACGTAACCAACAACATAATCTATAATACGCTCACGTACATAGTCAACAAGTACCTACGTTCATCTTATTTATAAAAAAAATGCATATAAGTTTAGAGGCGTTTCATTGCGAGATATTTTGATGTTATGACTCAAGAAAATCAGCTGTTTCCTTTAACAGTATTATTAAAACTGCAGACGAAACATTAACTTAACGATACACGATACTGGGGCTTCTAAATTATGTAAAAAACAATATTTGATAAAAGTTTTCGTTACGATATCACCGTTTCCAACGTGTAAATATTTATACGCCAAGGATAATTATTCTCCAATTTATTTTTAATGTAACGCTCCACATAGCTTAACATGAAAGAAAGATCCTTAAATTCAACGAGTAAGTAAACATTCAAAGTTCTAATCCTCATCCCTTTTGGATTAAAGGGCTGGCCCTAATTAGATGCATAGCTCCGGACATTAAATTATGTAATACTCTCAAAGGAGACTGACCCGGTTGTGGCGAAACGCTCAACAAGTAAGTTACCTTGGTAGGGTCAACAACTTAGAATAGGTAAATAATTTAAGTAGGTACTTTTTTTTTTTTTGACACAATTGTGAAAATCTAGCTCTTCTCATTACATGCATAAACCGCATACTTATTACATGCATAGACCGCAAAGCTCGGAAGCGTTTTATTATGTCATTCACTTCCAGAAACGTTTAAAACATTCTGTTCATCAAAAACCAACTTTGTTTATGAAAAGAAAATAGATATGTGTGCGGAAAAAGTTTTGCATGGATATTTATTGATGACATACACAGTGGATTTCTTTCGATACATAAGAGGCTCATTAACTGTCTAAAAAGAATTTTATGCATTTGATTTGACACCTAAACGAGTACCTATAATTAGAAAGCACTGGGACGATTGTATACCTGTATCTATTTAAATAGTTTATTTGCCTTCTTATTGCCTTAAGTATTTTATTTGCCGTTTTATTGCCTTTTATTCAACTGTCAGTGCCTAGGTAACATCTAAACGAAATCCTAGACAAAACGAAGTCTATCTACGCATTAAAAATCTTTTGCGGACACAATTCTCAGATCTGCCGGGAATCTTTCATGAAAGCACAAAGCCGACAGCTAAGTACTCGAATACCTAATTGAAGACATTACGTATTTAGAGAAACATTGTGTCGTCGACTGTACGAAATCTTCGCGAATTAATATTATTTTGAATGCCTTTCAGTAACAGTCACAATGTTGGGACAAAATAATGAACATAGTGATTACGTAAGCTGAATTCACAGTCGCTGCGTGTTCAGAAAGTTAAGTGTTTTTATTTTCACTGTTGCGTCACTTTATGTTAGCAGTCTAATCTAACTGGACATATAACCCTGTATTCTTGTATATGTAATGTCATGTGAGTATACCTAAATTGCGTTTTTGTAATTATGTTTATCTAGGTGCAATTTGATTATGGAGTATCTTAAATTGATTAAAATATGGTCACAAATGAGCGTTAGACCATTGTTATAAGTATTTTCCATGAGAAATTACTCAACAACCGTAGTAGTATTGGTGGTATGAAACCGCTACCATTTCAAAGCACGTAAAGCTATTGATTCGTGCCTGATCTCTCTGTGGTCCTGTCAGATTGCTCTGGAGCCAAGGCCATCGCAATTTGACAGTGACTTTGACCCCAAATTAAAACTGATACAGACAGTAACTTAGATAGTTGTATAGACCTGCATTAATTGATCACCATCTAAGGGACGCTACCTACTACCACAAAATTAACTAAGAGCCACCTATTTGCCTAAAAACTAATTAAAATAGGCGGAAAAACACTTACTTACAGTCGCATCTCCTATTACTAACAAGTAGGTCCTTTGAATATTATCGTGGAAAGCGAAATGGTCCGCTAAACTGAAACGACAAAGTTTTTTGATTTATCGACAGAACTTTACCGCAAATATGTGGACTATTTCGGACATATGTGGCTAACCTCAGCAAGGATTTCGGATGCGTGTAGATTTTCAGATGTCGATAGTAATTCGGGCCTTTGAATTCCTTTTATGCGGTCACAAATTCCAGCTGACATATTTTTACGACACTACAAGTAAAATGGATGAGATATTCTTCTTCATAAGGCTGCCACGACTTAAGGGGCCGGCGGAGCAGGCGCTTTTCATACAAACGTAATACCAAAATAATATGGAAATCAAACATATTCTTGAGGTAGTGTGTATATATTTCGATTGGATTACAGAATATCTAGGTTCCCAAATAAATATTTTGAAAGTACACTACCATGAGAATATGTTTGTATGAAATATGTTTTGGGAATATGTTTGTATGAAAAACGCATGCTCCACAGGCCTCCTAAGCACATTTTTTTAAATTCATTTTTAAGTTAGAGAACAGCGGTGGCCCAGTGGTGGCGGCCCCGACTTAGGAACAGTAAGTCGCGGGTTCGAACCCAGACAGGCACATTGCTTTATGTAATTTATTCCGTCATCATTGCTCTCAAAACGGTGAAGGTAAACATCGTGAGGAAACTATAATGTCCTAGAACCAAAAAATCGAAGACATGACGTGACACCTACCAATCCGCACTGGGCCCATGTGGTGGATGATAAGTCCATTCACTCTCATTCAGAGGAGGCAGTGTCCCAGCAGTGAGAACATTATAGACTGATGATGATGAGGATGATGATTTGACGACCCGAACGGCGCACCGGTAATGAGGCTGCGTTACGTTCTTAGGGTCCTGGGTTCGAATCCCGGTAGGAGCAAAATGTTTGTGTGATAAGCATGGACATTTGTTTCCAAGTCATGGACATTTATATGTATTATAAGTACCTACTTATGTATTTACAAACAAAAAGAATATAATGTAGTATATCAACTGTGTGGTGACCACGACACAAGCCTTGCGTTCAGCGATATTTACTTATTTATTAACTTTGGAATTTACACCCACGCTGAGAAAAGTAGTACTTAAGTACTACGAGTACATTTTCGTTTTCGGGGTTATCAATGCTTTATGGTGCTCAAATTAGTTTGAAAAGCCCATTACAAACAGTGTGATGGTAATTTTCAGCCAGTCCTGGTCCCATATAACTTGAGACTAGCTAAAAGTAGAAAAACAAGTTACCAAGATGGGAAAATACCTTAACGAACCAGCAATCCGCCTATACATTTATAATGCTCATCTGTTTCTAAAAAGGAAACAAACATTCAAATGTATGAATATCTATGAATATGAATGAATGAAGCGGAAAACCAATACGTATAGTTTTCCAATCTATGAAATTGTTTAAACCACTGAAAACTTGTTGAACTGTGAGCATCAGAAATAACATAGCGCGTGGGGATAGGTAAATATGGTGGACGCGGTTATAAAAATAGATAAATCACCTAATAGGAACAAGTTAATGTTATAGGTACTTACTTCAGGTATCTTCTTATAAATACAGGGTGTAGACCACCTCATCACAAAGCCGTTAACCAAGCATTCTGTACATCAAACTTAGTAACTTTACGCAAAAAATATTCCTGGGAAACAATTTTTTTTTTTGAGGTTATAAATCATGTTTTGTGGTAGAACTCAATGTAACGCACTTAAAACATTGTACTGATAGGTGGATTGAAAACAAACAAAACTTGTATTAAAAAAAAAACTTGTCAAAAAGTTGTAACTTTGACCCTCCATATCTCCATAACTAGAAGATTCCTAGGTATGATGTACTACAAAAAAATTATCACAATGATGGGGAAAACAAGTGGCGGCTTCATGAAGAGGTGTTTTACACCCTTTATAATGTAGCCCAGAGGAGGCTCCCAAACTTTTTCTCTGGTCGACTTTTAAAACATTTTGGCTTCCGTAGCAAAACGAAAAGCAAGAAATTTGCAATATTAGTTCAGGATGACACTCTCGCGCTGACTGTCATCCTGAACTTAGACAGTTAATTATAGGGTTACGTGAGGATCGTGGTTTAAAGATTTTTTGGCAAAACATCTAAAAATTCGAATGTGTGCATCGAAATGGTTTTTTTTAAGTCTCAATACGACCATTTTCACCTAAAGACCATCACCGCAACATTTGTTTTTTTACGTTTTAATCCCCGACGCTAAAACGAAGGGGTGTTATAAGTTTGACGTGTCTGTGTGTGTGTCTGTCTGTGGCATCGTAGCTCCCAAACGGATGAACCGATTTTTATTCCAACATGGCCGGCGCCGCCGCAAAATGGCAGATTACAATTTTTTTCACAACTCCCTCAATACGAGTTTGAGTATCAAATCAAAGGGCTTGACTAGTAGAAAACGATACATTATGATACATTTCAAATCCAAGATGGCCGCCACCACAAAATGGCGACATATATATTTTTTTCACAACTCCTTCAATATGGGTATCAAATGAAAGGCTTGACTAGTAGAATAATATAAGTATATTGAAAGGGAATGAAGAATACTAACTAACGAAATGAGATGAGGAAAGTGGAGTCATGACTGGTGCCTAGGTCCTAACGAATTATTTTTCATTTAACTTTTAATACATTATTGAGGACATTATTATGGCATGGGGGTTTTTTTAATGTAGTTTTTTTTGTTCGAGTATATTATTAGCTGCCTACATTGATCGAAGAAGCCAAACCAACATTTTTGTTATTTAGTATCAAAACTAGATAAATCTTCGTGAACCCCCACTTACAACTGGTGGATCCACAATTTTTTTCTCACGTGGACCTCTGCGGGTTGACCTGGACCACTTTGGGAATCACTGATGCAGCCAGTGCGCGCAGTGTAGTGCACTAGCAGGTCTCAATATTCACGAAGAGAAAAGTGACTCTGCTTGCTTATTGATTTGAAATTTATTGTAACATGTAATTTGTCCATATCGTCATTTTTATAGCTACGGTAAACCATTTTCCGCAAGCTGCCTCCCGCTGTCGATGTCGAATGGTGGATTTGCAAGCTTTCACTTATAATTTTACAAATGCGAAAGACTGTAAATGGATGTTTGAATGTTTGTTACTCTTTCACGCATAAATGGTTGGTTAAGTCTCTCAAGCAGTCTGTCAAAAAAAAAAAAAAGGTATTACACGGACAGGAGGACGCCTGTGTATGCAGCTTTTCTTGATCTCTCCAAGGCTTTTGACCTGGTTAGGTATAATTTTCTCTGGCGCAAATTGAAGGATACGGGTGTGCCGGGTGAAGTAATTAATATTTTTAAATATTGGTATGATCACCAAAACCAGCTTGGCGAGCTTTATGACGAGTACGGCTTGGAGTGTGGAGTGAGGCAGGGGGGGTTAACATCCCCTTCACTCTTCAACTTGTACGTAAACAGGTTTATTGATGTGCTGAGGGACATCGGAGTGGGATGCTCGATCGATGGTCACTGTATCAACAGCATTAGTTACGCAGATGATATGGTGTTGCTCAGCCCATCAATATCAGCGCTCAGAAGGCTGATTGGCGTGTGTGAGGAGTATGCGAGGGTACACGGTCTCCTGTACAATGTTAGCAAAAGTGAGCTCCTGGTTTTTCAAGCCAGGGGTCGTAAACTAGATTATGTGGCACCCGTGCTGCTTAACGCTGTCGCTCTTGGAAGAGTGAGGGAGTTTAAATACATCGGCCATGTGGTTCCGAGTATTTTAAAAGATGATGAAGATATTGAAAGGAAGAGGAGGGCGATGGCGGTCCGCTGTAACATGTTGGCACGCAGATTTGCGAGGCGTAGATTAGAGGTAAAGATAACTCTGTTTAAAGCGTTCTGCCAAACCCTCTACACCTGCAATCTGTGGGTCAACTACACGCAGCGGGCCATCAACGCTCTCCGAATACAATATAATAACGCGTTCAGGGTGCTGATGAGGCTCCCCCGCTACTGTAGTGCGTCTGCGATGTTTGCGCACGCGCACACCAATGGATTTCAAAATCAAAAATCAAAATCAAAGCATTTATTTCAAGTAGGCCAGTTACAGGCACTTTTGAATTGTCGAAACAAAATGAACATTTAAAGTAGCTACAGTCCCAGTCACAAGACATAAAAACTGTGAAAGTACTGTAGTTGCCCATTCCCTAACGTAGATCTCTATGGAGAAGAACGGGCAAGAAACTCCATGGACACTCTTTTAAATCAAAATATTGTTACAAAATCTTGGTTACATCATTCATGTTGAGATGGTATATTATGTGAGAACAATGTAGCAAGATGTGCACGTTAAAAGTGTCCATAGCAAAACAAAATAAAATACAACTCAAAAGCTAAATAATTAATTCAAATAACCCATGGCGACTAAGAGATGACCAGTCACAACTGACAGCGCCCGTTCACGAACATGACGCATGGATCAGCACCATTCAGCTCAACCATTTTGAAGGGAACTAAATGGTCCGACACACGCGCCACCATCAGCGAGACATTTGAGAGAGCATGACATACTCTCAACCGCCAGGGCACATTCTAGTCAAAACCTAAAGTAGGCTTCCAGTGAATGATTTTTCACACTGTGCTGCGGCGCCGCATCGCTTCGTTGATGCTCCGTACGCGTGGGAGCTCCAACTCCATTCTGAATGTGCTCAGCCACAAGCTGGACAGCCCCCTTCTTGGGCACTGGGTTCAAGCACAAGTGCTTGTGCCCGGGGTCTCATAGGGTGGCAAACACCTAAATTAACAATTTCTTTTTTAATAATATAATGTAATATTTAACTTTTTCTATTTTTTAATATTTAATTTTATTATGAAAATTTAGTAAAAATTTATAATTTTAATTTATACATGTAATCTTTGTCTAATGTAATTTAAATTTATTCTTAATATTTTATGGTTTTAGCATTTCAATGTAACATAGTTTTTATTTTTTCTTTTTAAACTTATTTTACCATCACTCGATATGGACTAAGGTCTGAAATAAAAAGATTTTATTATTTTTTATTATTTATAAAACCACTAAACGGATTTGGATGAAATTTTGGACACAAATAGTTTATTGGCCCCTTTTAGGATTAGGATACTTTTTATCTCGGTAGTGAGATCCTATGGGACAATTATCAAACTTCACGCGGGCGAAGCCGCTGGCAGAAGCTGTAGGTAAATCACGACTATTTTACACTACATAATTTCATCCAAATCTGTTCAGTCGTTTTTGCATGAAAGAAATCCATCAATACATCCATACTCACAAACTTTCGCATTTAAAATAAGTAGGATTCACATCCCATCGCATAATGAGTGCGAAATCAATTAATGCAAACGAAAAAAGAAAAAGGCAGACGTCTTCTGTCACAAAATATTGAAGAGCAACAGTAATTGAAGCATACTTTACATATTCATCTATCTATTATATAAAAATGAAACCCGTTTTCCGTTGTCACGACATAGCATGAAAACGGCTTGACCGATTTGGCTGATTCTTTTTTTGTTGTGTTCGTTATTGTCAGGAGAAGGTTCTTATAAAAAAAAAGTAATAGTAGGTAGGTAGTAGTAGTAGCTTTTTCGCTCTTATGTGACGCAGACGAAGTTGCGTGGGTCAGCTAGTTGAAAATAAAAATGAAACTTGTAAAATGATGTAGGTTGTAACTCCTACCGAACGCAATGACATTCAACTGCCAGACTGGCATAATGATAGTCTAGAAACACGCCAGAACGCAACTAAAGTAATCTCATTTGTTATAAAATGATATGCTGTCAGCTCTGAACTCTCAGTCTTAATTATATCTACTGCATGGTGTTTGTAGAGTTTGATGAATTTCGTCAGAGCTCTTTGATTCTTCTCCTTTCACGGATGTTTTGGTCTATGCTTATAAATGATGATCTGTGGTCTATACCTCATTTGAAATAACTGTCAATGTCTTCGGCTTAGGTGCAGGGGTATTTTGTAAATAATTATGTATTTATAATCAATTTCTACTGATAACATTTCCGTAGCACTTCTATTTTTGCGATAAACAAAACTAGAACTATGAACTTTAATCCAAGATCATTTTACAAACACAGAAAAGCAATCAGCTATTTACCTAAATACTATTCTCTGAAGCCCACAAGCGACTTTGCGAAATTGAAACACCTCTTGAATGCTGCGAAAACAATCGTTGTATTATCAGGTTCCGGTATAAGTGCGGAGTCAGGTATTCCAACATTCAAAGGCCCTGAAGGTTTGTGGCGAAAACTGGAAGCTTCTATCTTGTATAATCCTGTAACGTTTAGAGAGGATCCCGGTCTGGTTTGGGAGTACTACCATTATATGCGGGAGTTGGTGTTGCAGTCACAACCTAATGCGGTAAGAACAGCAAGAATTTTGTACCAACTTCTATGTCATTGTTTTATCCACAAGTGAGAGTTCTTATTGATTTTTGTCCGCCCTGGTAGTCCTAGGATATGCCAGACAGATTAATAGAGTCTGGATTGAAACTAATAGGGAAGAAAAACTGTCAAGACTTATTTGTCTAATAAATTGAAATAGAAAAGTTTGCAACACAGGGTCACATAGCTGTAGCTGAGTATGAAAAGAAACACGCACGACAAAAGTTGGTGACCGTAGTCACCCAAAACGTGGATGGCCTGCATTCTCGAGCAGGGTCCAGGAACATTATAGAACTCCATGGAAATATGTTTAAGACACGCTGTACTAAATGCAATGAAGTGTTGGTTAACTTCGATAGTCCTATATGTGCGGTAAGTAAGTAGAAGCTTAATGCAGTGTTGTTAGGATCTTTTAGCGTTTGGATGAGATTATTAGGAAGACACGGCTGGTAAACACTTGCAGATATGGTGGTTGTGAAATAAGTGACGTTTCCAAAGCCTAGGTCAGATTGCGTACTAGCTATTGATGAGCCATCTGCAATGCATTTACAACTAACTTCCCCATTGTAGACCGAAAGATAAGATGGTGGCGTTAATTTCGATTATGGCCACGCGCCAGAAGAAATAAGCAGCACTAAAAACGCATAATGATGTCGAATTCTAACTTATCCAAAATTATATTTAGGCACTTGTAGGTACCGGTTCTCCGAAGTCTGATAAACTGGTATCTGACGTAAAAGAAAAGGATCTCCCTCATTGCAAGAAACCGGACTGCGGTGGTTTACTACGACCACATATTGTCTGGTTCGGTGAGGTCTTACAAACTTCTGTTCTGGAAAAAGCTGGTGATTAAATATTTCATTAATTAATAGATAAATTATTCACATATACTGCCTTGCAAATATACCGCCTTGTTGAAAACCTATTCCATTTTATCCTAGATATCGTCATGTCCCAGTGTAACGTGTGCCTTCTTATTGGAACATCATCCATGGTCTACCCAGCAGCTGCTTTTCCAACTATCATGGCCGCTGGTGGATCAATTATAGCAGAATTTAACATTGAACCAAGCCCAGACACGCCTAAATTCGATTTTTATTTTCAAGGTCTATCTGCAACGACATTACCACAAGCTTTAAGCGATTAAACTTAAGTTAAGATTTTGGATTGCTTTTTTTTTAAGCGCCCCTAGCGCGCTTCCATTATGTATTACATTGTCGCGTTGCAAACACGCATCGATAGTAGTGGCACGTTTGCAAGTTGATCAGGGTGGAAACCGTAAAACAAGGGCAGTAAGGGGAAGTACCGTAACAGTTGCAGCTACGCGAAAATGGTCTTAGAATCCATAATTTTTCGTGAAATGTTGGCCATTACAATTTTTTTTTATTCCTATAGATCTTGCTTCAATTACCGATCATCTCAAAGTTGAATTGGACCAACCCAGGTTGGAGTGCCTACTAAAAAAGTCAGAATTGAAAAAAAATTGCACATGCTTACATTTTGTTTCAAAATTTAAAGAGAAAGAAAGAATCCTGTATTTTCGGTGGGTATGTTGAGCAAAAACATGTTTCCCTGATGATCCAGTCGTATAAAAAATGTGCGACTTGCCTATAGTGGATTCCCGTAGCCGTCACCAGGTCATCTGTCCACCTCATCATCATCATCATCATCTCAGCCGAAAGACGCCCACTGCTGGACATAGGCCTCCCCCAAGTGTCGCTACATTGACCGGTCCCTTGCGACTCGCATCCACCGGATTCCCGCAACCTTCACCAGGTCATCGGTCCACCTAGTGGGAGGTCTTCCAACGCATCGTCTTCCGGTTCGCGGTCGCCACTCCAGAACTTTTCGGCCCCAACGGCCATCCGTTCTGCGAGCAATGTGCCCTGCCCACTGCCACTTCAGTTTAACAATACTTCGGGCTACGTCGGTGACCTTGGTTCTCTTGCGGATGTCTTCATTTCTGATTCGATCACGCAAGGATACTCCGAGCATAGCCTTCTCCATTGCCCTTTGGGTGACTTTAAGCCTTTTGATAAGGCCCATTGTGAGCGACCACGTTTCGGTCCCGTATGTAATCACTGGCAACACACACTGGTCATAGACTTTCGTCTTGAGACACTGCGGTAAGTTGGACGAGAAGATACCGTGCAGTTTCCCGAACGCTGTCCAGCCGAGTCGGATTCGACGATTGACCTCTTTCACGAAATTAGACCTACCTAACTGGACCGTTTGTCCTAGGTATACATAATCGTCTACAATTTCGAGTGTAGAGTCTCCGATCTTGATAGGAATGGGTGTGACATGGGCATTCAACATGACCTTCGCCTTGTCCATGTTCATTTTTAGACCCACTCTTTCGGAAGCTCTACTGAGGTCATCGAGCATTGTACTGAGGTCCTCCATAGTCTCAGCCATGACCACAATATCATCGGCAAACCGAAGGTGAGTGATGTCCTCGCCATTGACGTTGATGCCTAGCCCTCTCCAGTCCAGAACCTTGAAGACATCCTCCAGTGCAGCGGTGAACAGTTTCGGAGATATGACATCTCCCTGTCTTACACCTCGCTACAGAAGGATAGGTTCCGAGGCTTGGTTCTGAAGTCGGACTGACATGGTGGCGTTTTTGTACAAACACTTCAACACCTCAATGTACCGATAGTCAATTTGGCACCGTTGGAGAGACTGCAGTACAGCCCAGGTTTCGATCGAATCGATCGAAGGCTTTTTCGTGATCCACAAACGCTAAGCAGAGAGGCAAGTTATACTCTTCGGTCTTCTGTATAACCTGCCGAAGCGTATGTATGTGGTCCACGGTGCTAAAGCCTTTTCGGAAACCGGCTTGTTCGGGTGGCTGGAAATCGTCAAAACTGCGCGCGAGACGATTCGTGATGACTCTTGAAAACAACTTGTAGACATGGCTTAGAAGTGAGATGGGCCTGTCTTCAACCGGGCATTGTCACTCTTCTTGAAGAAGAGTACCACCACACCCCTGCACCATGCCTGTGGCGTTTTCCTCTCGAGTATGACGGAATTAAACAGATTTTGAAGGGCCTTAAGTACCGGTTTTCCACCCGCCTTCAGGAGTTCGGCCGTAATTCCGTTATCACCCGGTATCTTGTTGTTTTTGAGCTGTTTCACAGCCATCCTAATCTCGTACAGGCTAACGTCCGGGATGTCTTCGGTATAGTGTCGGGTTAGTCTAGCTCCTGGGTCGTTCGCTAGGTCGACAATGTGTTTGCTGGTTGATGTGTACAACTGTCCATAGAAGCTCTCGATCTCCCTCAGTAGCTCCGGTTTGGCGGATAAGATCCTGCCATCGTCGGTCTTCAGTTTTGTGAGCTGGCTCTGTCCAATAGCCAGATTTCTTGAAAATACTTTGGAGCCTTTGTTCCACTCGATCGCGTCTTTAATACGCTCGGTATTAAAGCGGCGAAGGTCGCTCTTTAAGGATTTAGAGATCCGTCTATTGAGCTGCCGGTATTTCGACGCCTCATCTGAAGACTGCAGGATGATCTCACGCCTCTCCTTCATAAGCTCGAGAGTTTGATCGGACAACCTCTTTTTCTGATTTGTACGACGTGTCTTCAAGAACTTAGACCCGGTCGTATGGACAGTTTCCACGAACCCATCGTTGTATTCATCCACTGAGCTGCCTAGACACTCGAAACAATTGTGGAGTTCGAGCTGAAAGCTCTCGGGGTTTTGGATTTGGATCTGTGCTGGACGGAGCGTAGACTTCATCAGTCGAGACCTTTCTAGCTTGATGTTGATGTTCAATGTGCCTCTTACCGTGCGATGATCGCTCCCGGTTTTCACCGAATTGATCCCAGAGACATTATTGGACATTTGCTTCTTGGTTGACATGATGAAGTCAATCTCGTTTTTTGTTGCACCATTTGGGCTCTGCCAAGTCCACTTCCTGTGCTCACGCTTTTTGATGAAGGAGTTCATCATACAGAGACCCTCCTTCTCCATAAAACTAGCTAGTTGGTGGCCCCGGTGGTTCCGACGTCCAACTCCAAATTGCCCCACCTGCAGCTCATCCCCGTCTCGTTTGCCCAGTTTTGCGTTGAAGTCCCCCATGACAACGATGAAGTGAGTTTTGAAACCATGCATGGCTTAATTAGAGATATCCTCATACATGGTCTCCACTTCGTCGTCGGGGTGTGCCGAGGTCGGGGCGTAGACCTGTATGACCTTCAGCGAATATCTTGAGATATTCTGAGTATAAGGTACGCCACCCTGGTCGACACACTCTCGATCACGAGGGACTTGTGGACGATAACCCAACACCACCCTGGGACTGGCGGTCACCCTCTCGGAAATAAAGCAGGTTGCCGGATTTTAGGATTATCGTGTCCTCCCCCTCTCTTCGGACTTCGGATAATCCCACAATACTCCACCGCAGCCTGCTCAACTCCTCTTCGAGTTCCGCTATCTTCTCGTCGGTCCGGAGTGTGCGCGTGTTATACGTTGCCAGGTCCAGTCGTTGGTATAGGCAGCCGGATCCCATCCGGGGATTCTTAACGTGTATTCTTAACGTAATACTTAACGTGGTAAAACTCAAACAAAATGACGTTGTTGAATATTCACAGATCTGAACGGATACGTTTTTTTCTATCCGATTGAGATTGTGTTTTTGTGTTTATGGGGATCGCGCTACAAAATGGTAGGAAATAGATGATCGTGGTAGAAAATGAAAAGTTGTAAATAAAATTGGTTTATTTGAATATTTCGTTCTGTTTATATAAGTAAATATACAGGTAGTAACTTAATAAACAGCAAACGAAACAAAAAGATTTCATTGAAATAAAATAATATTAATTTTCAAATAAACTTTATTTCGAATAATACCCTTTGTAAACAGCCGTCTGTCAAACTGGCAAAGCGGAAACGGAGTTTTTTTTAAGTACAGTTTTTTTTTCTTAGAAGGAAAAATGACTGAAAAAGTGTTTAATATCAGCCTAGTGGTATACAATTCTTGCTTGTTAACTAAAATCTAGAACGAATTAGGTATAAATTTTTGTAAACACATTGAATTTATGTAAATGCGGATACATCAATGAAATACGGTCAATAAAACAACTAATAACACAGAAACAACACCGGACTATAATAAAACTTAATTTACTTACTTCAGGCAGTGTTTAAAAAGTTTGGTATTTAATTTTAGTGAAATAATCTGGAAATATGGTTTATTTCTTCGTTCAAATTTTGTTCGATATGACTCCCGAAGTCCCGACAGCAAACAGCTGTCGGAAAGATTCGAGTCTTCTTGTCGAATTAAACTGTCAAAATTATTCGATTTCGGATTTGTGAATGGCGTTTGGAGGACATCTTCGACATCTAAGACGTTCGATTCGGTTTGGAACGAGTCGAATGGTTGTGAATAATGGGCCAGAACCAAGTCTCGGAACCTATCCTTCTGCAGCAAGGTGTGAGACAGGTAGACATCTCCGAAAATATTTACCGCTGCATTGGAGGTTGTCCTCAAGGTTCCGGCCCCTTATTCACAACCATTTGACTCGTATGTCTATCTCGGTCGTTTTCGTAATCAAAATCAAATCAAATCAAATACTTTATTTCGAACAAGAGTCCATATTGGTTAGTAGCGGGAACCTAGGAGCTATGTTAGTATAACAATAAGAATAAAAATCAATTCAACACAACATCACAATATCACACAATAGCCCAATTAGACAGTCAAATTAGTTAATTAATACACTGTAACCTAATTTAATATAATCCAATTAATTTAATATATGTAATTAATGTCAATTAATTTAATCTAATTTAAATTAATCTTAATTTAATTTAAGTACTAACTTCTGGAGGAAACAAAAACAAACTAATTTAAATATCTTTCCTCAGCACCAGGCCCGCAGCTATGCCTACGGGACCAGTGCATCAGAAAAGGGCAGTCTGGCCTCTCCACAATAACCTTCAGGATGCTGTTGGAGCTTCCACGTACCCTACGCATTAGGGATGCCGTTCTTTTGCGCATGACAGCCTCAAAACTGTCTATGCGAGCCTCGGCAAACATGCCCGACGCACTACAGAACCGCGGAAGCCCCACCAGCACCCGGAAAGCATTGTTATACTGGACACGGAGGGCGCTGTAGGCCCTCTGCGTATATCCGACCCACAGGCTGCAAGTGTACAACGTCTGGCAGTATGCCTTAAACAGCGTAGTTTTGACGTCCTTGGTACACCTCGCAAACCTGCGGGCGAGCATATTACATCGAACCGACAACGCCCTCCGCTCCCTTTCTATATCCTCGTCATCAGACAGGCTCTCAGTCAAAATGTGCCCAAGATATCTAAAACGTGACACTCTTTTAAGCGCCACCCCATATAAGTACACAGGAGGGACTATCGCTGGTTTTCTGGATCCCACACGAAACACCATGACCTCACTTTTCCTGACATTGTATAGGAGACCATGAGCCATGGCATATCTTTCACACACTCCAAGCAGCCGTCTGAGAGCATCAATCGAGGGACTCAGCAGCACCATGTCATCTGCATAGCTTAAACTATTGATAATTTTACCATCAATAGAGCATCCGACACCAGTGCTACCAAGCTCCTCCAACAGCTGATTGACGTATAAACTGAAGAGCGCCGGGGAAGTCAAGCCCCCCTGCCTCACCCCACACTCCAGTCCATACTCATCAGATAATGCACCTGCCCATCTAACCTGGTTAATCTGGTGGTCGTACCAGTACTCGAGAAGGTTAACTAGCTCATGAGGTATAGCTTTCTCTCGCAATTTTGACCATAGGATCTTATAATTAACCAGGTCAAACGCCCTGGAGAGGTCCAGAAAAGCAGCGTACACCGGGGTATTTCTGTCGGTATAGTACCTAACCGTGTGCTTGAGCGCTAGAACAGCAGTTTCCGTGGACAATCCTGCTCTAAAACCAAACTGAGAATCATGTGGATTGAGCTGTTCGGCCACCCTACGCTCAAGCACACCGTCAAGAACCTTGGCCACTATGGTGGCCAAAGAGATAGGCCTATAGTTGTCCTTGTCCGACGCATCCCCTGTCTTATTCTTGGCAATAGGTACCACTATCGTCCTCATCAGCTCCTTAGGCAGATACGAGTGTCGAACACAAAAGTTAAATAGCATGGATAAGACTCTAGGGAGGTGCGGACCAGCATGCTGTAAGTGTTCAATGCTTAGGCCATCATGTCCAGGAGATTTGCCCCTGGTCATACTTTTGATAATGTCTCTTATTTCTTTAGCCGAAATGTGTATTGGCTCTCCAGACATGATGCACCCAGCAACAGGAGTCTGCTCCTCCACCTGACGCGAAGCTACGGCAAAATGCCGCCTAAATTTGCCCGCAATCTCTCCCGGTTCAGTAACGCCATCAACGCTCAACGGAACCGCAGGTTTCGGGTTCAAACCTCGAGTCAATTTCCAGAAATTTTGAAAATGCTTACGCCTGTGTTCAGTCGCAAGCACATCCATTTTTAATTGATCCTCATTGTCTTGACAATATTTCAGTCTTTGTTTAAAAACCTTTCGCGTCTTGTTCATTTCGTCGAACAGCAACCCTGAGCGCGGTTTATTATGCCACACCCAGTTTAGGAAAACTCTCCTGGCGTTTCCGTGAGCGTCTTTGACATACTGATTCCATCCAATCACAGGACGCCGTCTCCTACCCTTTCCCACTAGGCCAGAACTGCCCTCTGCCGCTTCCCGAAGGGAAGTCACTATATCACTGTACAGTTTATCAATCACCAATCTATGATTTTCATCTTGACAGAAATGATCACAGCAGTTTCCCAACTCTGGGGGAAAGTCTATATCCCTAAGCTTTTCCATACATAAGTTATAGTACCGGTCTATTTGCGAAACATTTCTCTCACCCCATACAGCATTATCAACATTTTTAATCAGTTGATGTACTGATGCATCCGTTGGCCTCACCAAACCTAGATCAACTTGACACACAAGTGGATAGTGGTCTGACCAGTAAATGTCATGGTTCACTTCAACCTTTTTGAGTGATCTCCACGCCGCCTCAGAGACCAGGCAATGGTCAAGCCACCGTCTGCTTCCACACACATCACTGACAAAGGTATAAGTGTCAGAATCAATACCCAAGTACTTGTAGTCAGCACAAAACCAGCTTTGTTCCTCACAAAAACTCAGTAATTCCTTATTAAATAATTCACCCGGATGAGCATTATAATCGCCTAATATATAAACATATTCTACATTCGCGCTTTCAACAATAGCTGCTATTTCACCTAAACATTCACAAAATTCATTTAAATTATCCACAGAGTCCGTCGGCATATAAACACTGAACAATAACACACTACAGTTAGCGCAAGTCGCTTTAACCGCCACTATGCGATCACTGGTACAATGTATAACAGTCACGGATGTAAATATAGACTTTCTCCACAACAGAGCCACACCACCGTAAGGTCTACCTCTCAAAACTCCTGCCGACGTATCGACCGAAGATTTCCCACAATAATCGAAATTTATATCTAGGCTACCAAGTAAACAAACATCATGCGGCAACAACCACGTTTCTTGCAAAGCAATGACATCCATAGTTTTACACAAATTTTGTATACATACAGTCGACCTCTTAAGGGACTTACAATTATAACTCACAAAGTTAGCAAAACAATTACAATGAGAATTATCCATTAACGATGCTTATGTTTATCACTCGGTCCCAGATCACTCTGCTTCCTCTCTGGCACGTCACTATAATAAACAAACTTACGGAATGATATTCCAGAAGGCCATAAGTTTTCATCCATAAAAACATTCAATTTCCGTTTAGGAATAAAAAACCTATAAGCCGCATAGCCCTTGCTCCTTTTCAACCGACTTCCAAAAAGAGGAGGTTATCAATTCGTCTGTATTTTTTTTTTTTTTTTTTTTTTTTTTTTGTGTTTGTTACCTCAGTACTCTCGACTGGGTGAACCGATTTTGATGGTTCTTTTTTTGTTTGAAAGCTGGTGCTTCCCGTTTGGTCCCATTTTAGTTTGCTGAAGACCTGATGCTGATCTTCGGAGATATACAACGGAACTCTTCAAAAATACACAGCAAATCTGCAGTGATTGCTGCCATCGCTTGTAGGTTCATTGTTTATACTATATTATGACGTAACATCACGCCTGTATGCTCTGAGGGGGTACGCACATGTGTAAAATACACCCGATTTCGAAAACATTTGTTACCTCAGTACTTTCTACTGGGTGAACCGATTTTGATCGTTTTTATTTTATTTGAAAGCTGGTGCTTCCTGTGTGGTCTTATAATCATCAAATCAGTAGCTGATGATGGGATTCTGGAGAAATAGAGAGAATTCTTCACATTTTATAGGCACACTAGAAGCGGTTTGGGTAGTTTTAGGAATTGTACTTTCTCAAAGTGATCCCAATTCAATTTGATGAAGATCTGATGAAGAACTTCGGAGATATGCAACGGAACTCCTCAATAAATGATAGCAAATGTACTGGGATTGCCGAAATCCCATATTTGTCTATTGTTTACACCAGTTCATAACCTAAAATCACGCCGGTACGCTGTGAAGGGGTAAGCACATGTGAACCACTAAAAAGTGAAAAATAAAAACTTTTTTACAAAAAATAAAACCGACTTCAGAGAAAACAAAAAAGTGAAAAATAACTTCAGAAAAAACGCTTCAGAAGTCGGTGACAAAAAAACTAAATCAATCAAAAAAAGGTCACCGACTTCTGAAGCGTTTTTTCTGAAGTTATTTTTCACTTTTTTGTTTTCTCTGAAGTCGGTTTTATTTTTTGTAAAAAAGTTTTTTATCATTGGACTCTTTATTTTTGAAGACGGGCCTTTAGTATCGCTTGTCAAAAGTGTGAATGCGTAGGGCTATTTGTTAAATACAATACATCTTTTTGGGCTGATTTATTTTAGTTTTGAGGTTGACAAAATACCGGGGTTGCGGGCCTGTTCGAAAGAGATACCGCGGCTCCGGAACATAAAGGGCGAGGAAGGAACATGGATGGGTTTTAGTCAGTAAAAGTCACTCCCTCCCGCTCCGCCTAGAGTGGGAGAAGTATTTTGATGATTTCCCATCCTAAAAAAAAAATAAAAAAAAGGTTTAAAAATAAAATGAATGGGTAGATCAGAGAATAGAATAGAATAGTCATTTATTTGCTTGGTGTTTTATGGTTACAATAATGTTAGAGAATCCTTGTACATTCTACCATTTTGGCATGCAAACATTGATGCAGTTCATCATCAAACATTCAAACACGAAACGGCGGGTTCCTCTTTTTAACCGACTTCCAAAAAGGAGGAGGTTCTCTATTCGACTGTATGTATTTTTTTTTTTTTTTATGTATGTTCACCGATTACTCGAAGACGCCTGAACCGATTTGAAAAATTCTTTTTTTGTTTGAAAGGGTATACTTCCAAGTTGGTCCCATAGCCACCAAATTGGGATCTGATGATGGAATCTTGGCGAAATCGAGGGAACTCTTCAAATTTTATCTGAAAACGTGTTGCGATTTTGGTATTTTCTACAACAAGTGAAGCATTTGCGTTTGATAAGAACCATTCTACCATCAGATCTGATGATGAAGCCAAGAGTCACGGAACTCCATAATGAGACAATGTACCATAGTCGTGTTTGGGCTTGTTGTAATTGTAACGGTATGCACTTTCCATGTATCAAGCACCTGTGAATCACTAAAAAGTGAAAAATAAAAACTTTTTTGCAAAAAATAAAACCGACTTCAAAAAAAACAAAAAAGTGAAAAATAACTTTAGCTTCTGAAGTCGGTGACAAAATAACTAAAGCAATCAAACAAAGGTCACCGACTTCAGAAGCTAAAGTTATTTTTCACTTTTTTGTTTTTTTTGAAGTCGGTTTTATTTTTTTCATATCCATTTTTTTCAACGAAACTTCAACATTTGTCTTACTTTTAATATACGATATAATATCCTTGGTCTCCGTTTCAATGTCAACATTATAAATATAAAAAGGAACAGTGACATCTGCTGCCTTAAAAGAACACTGAGGTGAGGTTTCCGCCCTGCCCTTCAAGCCAACAAAACGATTTTGCAACCTTTTACGCTGAACTTTGACCCAACCGCCACTTGGGAGCTCCTTTTTCCATTCACCGTCCTGTTTTAAAACATCTGATATTAATTGTTTACGCTGATCACCGCCACCGCCTGCGGTCGATTCCGAGTGCGTCGACGACTCGACGTTTGGTTCCGCAGTGGGCCTCATAACTCCGTCTCTTTCTTTCTCTCTCTCCAGTGTCCCCGTATCCGTCGCACGGACCGGTATCGGCGACGAAACCGCGGTGCTGGCCTCCACGCGCTCAACACTGCACGATCTACCACAACTAGTTTCGTGCGCTGGAGGCGAGACGACACTACTAACGTTTATGATGGTATCATTATGCCTCTCGTTTACACCTGCGCGCTTGTCACTCGCAGCGTTCGTTGACCCCTCCGAAGTAATGTTAGCCAATATGCCAACCGGACCACTCTCGCACTCAAAACTATTATCTAGTAAATACCCTCCTCTCTTGCGATTCATATTTATATTCCTATATTGATGATGATCACACGATGATTTTAAATGAGTCAGGTCATCCATAGTAACGTACTTTTCCTTTATTATCGCCACATCATCCTGAAGTTTAATTATATCCCTCAGCAACCTTGTCGCATCCAGGTGGTCGAAAGTGACCGGGGGAAGTTTATGGAGATACCTGGCAACAAAAACTGGCAGCAACTCAGGATCCGATTCTTTTATCAGGACGATAATATCCTCCATATCTCTTTGACTTTTTCCTTCTTTCCTTCTATTAACTTTACGGCGGGATGTATCCACCGACTCGAACAATAACTTTTTCGCAAGTGTTATTTCATCACTTGTAAACGCGGTAACACAAAGTCTTATCATGCTATCTTCGTCCATAATTGCCGCTTTATTTTGAATAAAAGCAAGCACCTCGTTAATCACGACATTACAGTTATTAAACTTCACAGTGTTACTCGACATTGTCACACGACGTCCGCTCAGTACGGCTACCGCGCGATAATGTCGTAATGCCAGAAGAAGACAGATATACGAGTTGTCGAATCGGAAACGAGTCGAACGTTTGTGAATACGGGGTTAGGACTTAAGAGGGCTAGGCATCAACATAAATCGCGAGTACATCACTCATCTTCAGTTTGCTGACCATTAGTGGTCATGACTGAGACCATGGAAGAAAAATTAAAGCCCTTCTTTTGTTGTTGAATTAAAAAACAAATTATTTCTTAATGATATTCTGTAGTTTAATTATCAACGTAGGTACTAGATAAAGCCTGATGTATACCTGCTTTATGGTTGTGACATTTTGCATTTGTTAATTTTTTGCTACGTCAATAAAATACATTATTACGATGATAATAGTTTATTTCATTGGCGACGAGGATTAAGTAGTCAAAATGAACGCGGAACAATTTAAAGAATTTACAAATACGTTGTATTTGTAAATTGGAGCAACAACAGCAAATATCAGACGTTTTGCAACAACTCGTGTTACAACAACAGCGACCGACAGCGGCGACCCCCACTCCAGCAACACCTGGTACGGAGTCTATCAGCTCGGCGAACACCAACAACAACTGTAACAAACACACAATTTTTAAAAATTTCAAGTGCGATACGTTTAACCCTGCTACTACGTCGGTAGAATATTTTTTAGATTTTTAGAAAAAAAAATGCGCTGTCTGGAACGTAAGTGAAGACGACATCAGGAAATAACTTTTATTCTCTTGCTTATCTCCAGAAGTTTTTCACGATCTGAAAGTAGCACTCATTCCCGATTTTGAAAACAGTCTTTACAAAGACGTAAAGTTTAAACTACTCGACTTACATCGACCTAAAACAACAAAATTCAAAGCTTTAACGGAGTTTTGGAATTGCGTAAGAGACTGCAATGAGACTATGGAACGCTACGCTAACAGGCTCAAGAAACTCGCTACCGACTGTGGCTACAAGTACGACTTGTTTGAACGCCTGATGCGTGATCGATTTGCGACCGGCATAAAAGCTAGAAGTGGATCTGAAACAGAAAATATGGTCTGACCTACAAGAACATTCCGATGGAAAGAATTTGGAAGTTACATTTGCCAAATTCTTTGCAGTAGCTCAGTCTAGAGAGCTTGCTGAGGGTGACATTCAAGTCGGTTTACCTGCTGCTACAAACAAAGTAAGAACAAAAACCAACATGGCTCATCACAACAAGCATAGTACGTCTTTACGCAGGATTGGTCTAGATCAGTGCCGTCGATGCGGTGCATATGATAGGCATAAGGTGGGCGATTGTAAGGCAAAAGACCATACTTGCAAGGAATGTCAAACGCAAGGGCATTTTGAAGATTGCTGTATCAAGACTGGGAGAGCATATTTGACGAGCACAAAGTCAGGGAAGAAACGAGCAATCAAAAACGAAAACAAATTATATAAAATTAGGAACACTGACAGCGACGAATTTGCGGTGACTTTCGCAGCACTATTAACCCTGCCATGGTAACACACGCTCACCCAGTCCCGCCATTTGACCAGTTACGTCAAAACCTTGCAAACGGAGTTAAGTTTTCGAAAATCGACTTAAAAGATGCGTACTTGCAATTCGAGATCGCACCAGAGTCAAACAAGTACCTGACAATATCTACTCACAAAGGATATACCAATACAACAGGATGCCTTTTGGAATATCAACAGCACCCTCGATTTTTCAACACTACCTTGATGAACTACTCGGTGGTATACCAAACGTAGCAATTTAATTCGATGATATCGCATTAACAGGGAAGGATGACGCTGAACATCTCGAAACACTGTCTACTGTGTTTGACAAATTACAACAGGCTGACTTAAAAGTCAATTTAACAAAATGCTCATTCTTCCAAACAGATATCGAGTACCTGGGACACACAATCAGCAAGGAAGGAATACGACCAACTCAATCGAAGATTGAAGCAATAACAAAAGCGACACCGCCTTCTAACGCTCAAGAACTACGGTCATTCCTTGGTGTCGTAAATTTCTACGAGAAATTCATACCTCACCTACACAGTTTATGCGCGGACCTGCATGCACTAACTGGCGCGCGCCAAAAGTGGCGATGGACAGATAAAGAAAATACAGCGTTTGAAAATACTAAAAAGCTGATTTGTGAATCAAAACCACTTGTGGCCTTTGATGAGAAGCGTCCGTTGTTACTAGCGTGTGACGCCTCGGAAAAGGGTGTAGGTGCCGTATTATTTCATAAAGCGAATGATCAAATTCAACCTATCGTTTTTGCGTCAAGAAAGCTGAGATCAGCGGAAACTAAATATTCCGTTATTGATCGAGAAGCATTAGCCATATTTTTTGGCATCCAAAAGTTTGACCAATACGAGTACTTACGTGGCACAAAATTCACACTCGTCACTGATCATAAACTCTTGATTCACGTATTAGGACCACAGCGCAATTTACCGAAACTTATTAATAATCGCTTAATACGTTGGGCTTTGATCATTGGTAGCTATGACTATGACATTGTCTTCACAAAAGGACAACTTAATTTTATAGCTGACTACCTTTCCAGGATGCCCAATCCTGATGAGAGACCATCCCGTGTAGAATTGAAAGTACACAGAATAATAGCTCAACTAAATCATAACAGTGTTTCAGACATAGCGTTGACAGAAGAAATAATAAGGGATGCGTCAAGGAATGATCCTATTTTCAAACAAATATCGGAGAACATTAAGACAGGTTGGCGGGAAAATTCATAATCAGATATCTTAAAACCTTATGCTCGGAAACGCACCGAATTGTCCATCGAAAACAAGACTTTGATGTGGCAGGGTCGAATAGTCATTCCGAATACGCTCAGGAAGGCTACATTGAAATACCTGCACACAGGACACCCAGGAACTTGTGCAATGAAAGCACTCGCACATTTTTACGTATGGTGGCCATCGATCGACGATGATATTGAAGAGTACATCAAATATTGTCGTAAATGCCAAGAAAACCGGCCAAATAACCCTGAATTGCCTGTGTACTTCTGGTCCATTCCTGACAACCCATGGGAAAGACTTCATGTCGATTTTGCGGGACCATTTGAAGGAAAATACTGAAGACCGGGAAGACCGAAAAGAAGACCGGAAAGAACGGGAAGAAGACCGGGAAGAACGGGAAGAAGACCGGGACGACCTGGAAGAAGACCGGGCAGAGAACAGGAAATATTTTCGCGAATGAAGTCACAGATGAAGTGCTAGTTAGTTAAAAACTTCTAATATATCGAAAACGAAATATGTTATTCGAATATTTTAAAGTTAATTTAATTTATAAACGTATTAAATATTTTTAAGGCTTACAAATTTTGGGTAAAATTTCGCATGAGTAGGCCACCCCATCCCACCATTGCAAGTTTATATTGCCGTCTTTGTCTAATCAAGGCGACGGTATTGTTCTTGTGACTTATGACCAGGAAGACAGGGAAGAAGATCGGGAAGACAGGGAAGAAGATCGGGAAGACAGGAAAGAAGATCAGGAAGACAGGGAAGAAGTTCGGGAAGACCTAGAAGAAGTTCGGGAAGACCTAGAAGAAGACCGTGAAGAGCTGGAAGAAGACCGGGAAGACCTGGAAGAAGACCGGGAAGACCTGGAAGACGACCGGGAAGACCTGGAAGAAGACCGGGAAGAAGACCGGGAAGACCTGGAAGAAGACCGGGAAGACCTGGAAGAAGACCGGGAAGACCTGGAAGAAGACCGAGAAGACCTGGAAGAAGACCGGGAGACCTGGAAGAAGACCGGGAAGACCGGGAAGACCTAAAAGACCGGGAAGACCTGGAAGAAGACCAGGCAGACCTGGAAGAAGAACGGGAAGACCTGGAAGAAAACCGGGAAGACCTGGAAGAAGACCGGGAAGACCTGGAAGAAGACCGGGCAGACCCGGAAGAAGGCCGGGCAGACCTAGAAGACCGGGAAGACCTGGAAGAAAACCGGGAAGATCTGGAACAAGACAGGGAGGTCCTGGAAGAAGACCGGGAAGACCTGGAAGAAGACCGGGAAGACCTGGAAGAAGACCGGGAAGACCTGGAAGAATACCTGGAAGAAGACCGAGAAGACCTGGAAGAAGACCGGGAGACCTGGAAGAAGACCGGGAAGACCTGGAAGAAGACCGGGAAGACCTAAAAGACCGGGAAGACCTGGAAGAAGACCAGGCAGACCTGGAAGAAGAACGGGGAGTCCTGGAAGAAGAACGGGGAGTCCTGGAAGAAAACCGGGAAGACCTGGATGAAGACCGGAAAGACCTGGAAGAAGACCGAGAAGAGAACCGGGAAGACCGGAACAAGACCGGGAGGTCCTGGAAGAAGACCGGGAAGACTTGGAAGAAGACCGGGAAGACCTGGAAGAAGACCGGGCAGACCTGGAAGAAGGCCGGGCAGACCTAGAAGACCTGGAAGACCTGGAAGAAAACCGGGAAGATCTGGAACAAGACAGGGAGGTCCTGGAAGAAGACCGGGAAGACCTGGAAGAAGACCGGGAAGACCTGGAAGAAGACTGGGAAGACCTGGAAGAAGACTGGAAAGACCTGGAAGAGGGCCGGAATATTGTGAAGTGTGTGATGTGTAGTATGCTTTGTGGTGTGTTGTGTTGTGGTGTAGGTATGGTGTGGTGTGGCGTGTGTGAATGGTGTGTGTGATAGGGTGTGTGGTGTGGTGTGTAGTTTTAAGATATGGTAGATATATGTGGTATATTTCGGTTACTCAACATGTTCCAACTTCCAGGAGTGCCTCAGTTTCCTCAAAGGTCACAGTCGTGGTAACTTTTATTATATACATAAACATGTTTGCTAATTTTGTTATATAGCTGAGTAGAGCGTTTATTGAATTGTTTGCATGCGAATCTTGTTTTAGTTTGGGGAGCTTGAAGAACTAAATCTTTTCTTCTTTTAGTTATTTCCTTTTTATTACATGGTAGGGATTTATGTTTTTTTAGTATTGTTTGGGTGATGTATAGTTTCCTTACAGAGAGCAAATTACTTATTTGATATAAGGTTGTGGTGGAAAATCTTTTATTTTTAAAATACATTATTTTTACTAATGCACGCTGCGCTCGTTCTACGTTAATAAATTTTGTTTTTGCTGTACCGCCCCAAATTGGGATACAGTATAATAGTACAGACTGAGCCAGTGCCACATATATTTCATTTAAGAGATTTCTGGGACGGTTTTTAGAGCTATCTATTTTGGTTGGCACAATATGTCTAAGGGTTTTAATTTCGTGCTTATTCTATTGTGGAACTAAACGTAATTTTTGGTATGACATTTCAATATTTAGAACACAGTAAGTATTGAAAGACGTAGAGTTGCAGAATACATTTTTTTAGTTTCGTAGTATGGTAGCAAATATTTGTGATCGATTAAAAAGGTAAAAAATACTGTTTTACATTGCCGCTATTACAACGAATAGGTAATAAAAAAAACTTAAAAAAAATAAAGGGAATCAAGAAACATGTTTTCGGCGTATTCTTTATACAAAAGTATCTGAAATAGTAATCTAGGTAAGTTAATTATTAACATTATAAGGGTTGCATATTTTTTTCCTCTTTCTTTCGAGACATTCGAATGAAAGAGGAAAAATAGATATCCATTCTGCACAGCGAAATGGGTCACTAGAAAAACGATAGCTAAAAATAACAACACTACTCCATGCGTCCCCTGTTCAAGAACTGTCGATGTTTGATACAATAGTTGGTGCGTTGTAGCAAACATTGGCCAAATAATTATAATATTAGCTGTTTGAATTTATTGACTATTTAATGGTTTTAATTTTATGAAAAACACTTTATGATATAAACTTACCAAAAAAAAAAATATTTCTTCCAAAACCTAGGTGTTAAGGTGGTATTTTTACACAGTTTTTGAACTCACACTGTGGCATTTTGACGTCTTTATGTTGGCTATGCTTGGGCCATACAAATTTGAAATAAGACCACAAAAGTATTTGTGGTCTTATTTTTCGGGCCGTTTTTGAAACGCTGATCGGGAATCTAGTACTATTATCGATCGAAGCTTAAAACATTGTGCTGATGGATGGATTTAATAGTACGGGGGAGATAGAAGTGTTTAAAGTAAAATCTTGTATTTCAAAAAAAAATTGTCTTAAAGTTGGAACTTTGACCCCCAATATCTCCGTAACTAGAAGGTTCCCAGGTATGCTGTAGAACAAAAAAATGATCGCAATGATGGGGAGAACGAGTGCCTTTCGGCTTCGTGAAGAGGTGTTTTACACCCTTTATGTAGCCTAATGTTGATCCTACCTTTACGTAATATTCATGCAAAATTTGAAGTAAATCCATGCCGTACTTTTTAAGTTTAGCCCGGACATACATACAGACATACAGACAAACAGACAGACAAACAGACAAACAGACAAACAGACAAACAGACAAACAGACAAACAGACAAACAGACAAACAGACAAACAGACAAACAGACAAACAGACAAACAGACAAACAGACAAACAGACAAACAGACAAACAGACAAACAGACAAACAGACAAACAGACAAACAGACAAACAGACAAACAGACAAAAAGACAAACAAACAAACAGACAAACAGACAAACAGACAAACAGACAAACAGACAAACAGACAAACAGACAAACAGACAAACAGACACACAGACACACAGACATACAGTCAAACAGACAAAGTATCAAATACGATATCGACAATCGGTCTTCTTCCAGGTCTTCACGGTCTTCTTCCAGGTGTTCCAGGTCTTCCCGGTCTTCCCGGTCTTCTTCCCTGTCTTCCTGGTCATAAGTCACAGGAACAATACCGTGCAATGGTGGGATGGGGTGGCCTACTCATGCGAAATTTTACCCAACTTTTTTAAGTTTTAAAAATATTAATAGTAGTTTATGCAACTGTGCATAATGAAGGGCATTACAACACGAGTGTGGGTTTAAGAAACTAGCCGAAGGCGAGTTTCTTAATAGCATCACACGAGTGTTGTAATGCCTAATTATGTATAGTTGCATACACTATTTTATCTACCCGAATATCATAAGGGCTCTATGATGGGTTCAGGAACCATAGGGAAATGACCTGCATTGTTACTTGGCCCTTGATTTTTGTGCCAACAGGTTATTAGTTGCATTCGTCGCTGCATTTACGATATCTGGCGGAGTATTCATGTCAATTTCTGAGTCACTATCACTCATTTTCGACAGAAATAAAGAACTTATCAGAAAATTTGTCTACTCGTAACTGGATTACTGGAAATAAAAAGCTAACGAACAAATGACAGCTCGAAATGGCGGCGTTTCGGATATCTGTCATTTTTTTTTAAATCATAGGCAAACGAACAAAGTCACTATTCTTGTGTCACTCGAGATCAAAATGTCGTGCGATTTATAATTAAAATCATACTGGGTTGCGGTTTTTTTTTTTTTAACGATATCTGATTTAATGTAGGTGGTACTAGAATAGCACACTCACTTGAATTTGACACCTGTTCCAAATTTAAAACTCATAACGCAACTGTTTTCAGTTGCGTTATGAGTTCATTACAGTTCCGTTTATTTCTGCAGGTTGGTAATGCTGGTCATTGCCTATGGTTTTTGAACGCATTAGAGAGGGTTTATGATATTTGGGTAGATAAATACGTTTATAAATTAAATTAACTTTAAAATATTCGAATAACATAATTATTTCGTTTTCGATATATTAGAAGTTTTTAACTAACTAGCACTTCACCTGTGACTTCATCCGCGTAAATAGTTCCTGTTCTCTGCCCGGTCTTCTTCCAGGTCTTCCCGGTCTTCTTCCCGTTCTTCCCGATCTTCTTCTAGGTCTTCCTGATCTTCTTCCCTGTCTTCCCGATCTTTTTCCCGGTCTTCTTCCAGGTCTGCCCGGTCTTCTTCCAAGTCTTCCCGGTCTTCTTCCAGGTCTGCCCGGTCTTCTTCCAGGACTTCCCAGTCTTCTTCTAGGTCTTCCCGATCTTCTTCCCTGTCTTCCCGATCTTCTTCCTTGTCTTCCCGGTCTTCTTCCAGGTCTTCCCGGTCTTCTTCCCGGTCTTCCAGGTCTTCTTCCCGGTCTTCCAGTTCTTCCCGGTCTTCATCCAGGTCTGCCCGCTCTTCTTCCAGGTCTTCCCGGTCTTCTTCCAGGTCTGCCCGGTCTTCTTCCAGGTCTTCCCGGTCTTCTTCCAGGTCTTCCCAGTCTTCATCCCTTCTTCCAGGACTTCTCAGTCTTCTTCCCTTCTTCCAGGACTTCCCGATCTTCTTCCCTGTCTTCTCGGTCTTCTTCCAGGTCTTCCCGGTCTTCCGTTCTTCCCGTTCTTCCCGGTCTTCCCTTTTTCCCGGTCTTCCCGGTCTGCTTCCAGGTCTTCCCGGTCTTCTGCCAGGTCTTCCCGGTCTTCTTCCAGGTCTTCCCGGTCTTCTTCCCAGTCTTCCCGGTCTTCTTCCAAGTCTTCCCGGTCTTCTTCCCGGTCTGGACTTCCCGGTCTTCTTCCAGGTTTGCCCGGTCTTTTTCCAGGTCTTCCAGGTCTCCCAGTCCTCTTCCAGGACTTCCCAGTCTTCTTCTAGGTTTTCCCGATCTTCTTCCCTGTCTTCCCGATCTTCTTCCCTGTCTTCCCGATCTTCTTCCCTGTCTTCCCAGTCTTCTACCAGGTCTTCCCGGTCTTCTTCCCTGTCTTCCCGGTCTTCTTCCAAGTCTTCCCGGTCTTCTTCCCGGTCTGGACTTCCCGGTCTTCTTCCAGGTTTGCCCGGTCTTTTTCCAGGTCTCCCAGGTCTCCCGGTCCTCTTCCAGGACTTCCCAGTCTTCTTCTAGGTCTTCCCGATTTTCTTCCCTGTCTTCCCGATCTTCTTCCCTGGCTTCCCGGTCTTCTTCCCTGTCTTACCGGTCATCTTCCAGGTCTTCCAGGTCTTCCCGGTCTTCCCGGTCTTCTGCCCGGTCTTCTCTCAAGGCTTTCCGGTCTTCTTCCCTTCATCCAGGACTTCCCGGTCTTCTTCCCGGTCTTCTTCCAGGTCTTCCCGGTCTTCTTCCAGGTCTTCCCGGTCTTCTTCCAGGTCTTCCCGATCTTCTTCCAGGACTTCCCGGTCTTCTTCCAGGTCTTTCCGGTCTTCTTCCCTTCATCCAGGACTTCCCGGTCTTCTTCTCGGTCTTCTTCCAGGTCTTCCAGGTCTTTCCAGTCTTCCCGGTCTTCTTCCAGGTTTTTCCGGTGTTTTTCCCGGTCTTCTTCCAGGTCTTCACGGTCTTCTTCTAGGTCTTCCCGAACTTCTTCCCTGTCTTCCCGATCTTCTTCCCTGTCTTCCTGGTCATAAGTCACAAGAACAATACCGTCGCCTTGATTAGACAAAGATGGCAATATAAACTTGCAATGGTGGGATGGGGTGGCCTACTCATGCGAAATTTTACCCAACTTTTTTAAGCCTTAAAAATATATTTAATACGTTTATAAATTAAATTAACTTTAAAATATTCGAATAACATATTTCGTTTTCGATATATTAGAAGTTTTTAACTAACTAGCACTTCACCTGCGACTTCATCCTCGAAAATAGTTATTAAAAATAATTAAAGCCAATGGTCCGACACGCGCCACTATCAGCGAGACATGTCAGCGAGCATGACATACTCTGAACCGCCAGGGCACATTCAATTCAAGAAATGACGTAGGTTTCCAGTGAATGATAGCTTTCTAGTACATAGTACTCACACAATATGGGCTATGCGATTACATAACAGGTAAATGAAAATTAAGATAAAGAAAAATTTAGCAGGTAGCTAGTCAGTCTCTTTTTTCAGCTATTGGATTATTTCCACCCACTTAACAAGACGTGTTACATCTTTAGGCACCCTACTGCGTTGTTATAAAAAAATACTAGGCACTTATTTCATCAATTAAAAATTCTCCCACAAATGTTGGAAACTAAAACTAAGTTTTACCGGTAACACTAAACCTAATTGTCAAAATTTTTAAATGTAAATTAATAAATTGTGTTTTACGTTGATATAAACCATTATAAAAACTCAGAAACAATAAAATTAAGTATGGAAAGTAATTTCGGTTAATTCATTGTGTATTTGTGATTTTAAATCGCACTCTTTCAATACGCATTTACCCATTTTTTGTCCTGTGTCTTCTGACTTCTGAACTGACTTTGGCGACGCATATATATCTGTACATAATATGTCCCGTGGCAATGCTTTGGCGTGGTAATTGCTAATCTAGTAACATATATATCTATGTACTAAAGTGTATATAGTGCAGCCCCGACTTACGAAAAGTAAGTCGTGGGTTCGAACCCAGACAGGCGCATTACTTTGTGTGATTTATTTCATCACCACTGCTCTCAAAGCGGTTAAGGAAAACATTGTGAAGAAATCAGCATGTTCTGGAAGAAGGCCGGGAAGACCTGGAAGAAGACCGGGAAGACCTGGAAGTAGACCGGGAAGACCTGGAAGAAGACCGGGCAGACCTGGAAGAAGACCGAGAAGTCCTGGAAGTAGACCGGGAAGACCTAGAAGAAGACCGAGAAGACCTGGAAGAAGACCGGGAAGTCCTGAAAGAAGACCGGGAAGACCTGGAAGAAGACCGAGGAGACCAGGAAGAAGATCGTGAAGACCCGGAAGACCGGGAACCTGTAAAAAGACCGGGAAGACGGGGTAATACCATGAAAGACCAAGAAGAAGACCGGGAAGACCGGAACGCTCGGGAAGACCGGGAAGAAAGAAAGAAAGAAAGAAAGAAAGAAAGAAAGAAAATACATTTATTTGGCACACGCTACAAGTGCACACAGTATAAAATAAAAAATAAACAAACGAAATAGATCAAAAAACAAAAGGAAACCAAAAACAATCATACAAAACTTAAAACTAAACAAAAAGAAAAAATGCACCTAAATAAAAGAAGAAAAAAGACAGTGTGACACTGTGTGCCTCACGGCTGCGCCAAATAGGCCCAGTTCAGCAAAATGCCGGACAATTAGTGCCCGACGCTGGTTTTAACTGGACCTGGATTAGTGAGGTTACGGATGTGAAACAGTTTTATATTTGTGTCAATGGTGATAGTAAGTGTGTAAATACATCTGTATATGCAAAAAATAAATAAAATAATAAAACAAAAAATGGTTTGAGAGTGAGTGAACGAAAGTGTAGAACAAAACAGAAGGCGCATAGTTACTTGTAAAAGAACCTGTTTTGCACGTTGCCTTGTTGACGCTCAGTAATAATTAATTAATGTATTGCATTTCATCAACAATATGGAAGAAGACCGGGAATACCTGGAAGACCGGGAAGAAGACCGGGAAGAAGACCTGGAAGAAGACCGGGAAATCCTGGAAGAAAACCGGGGAGACCTGGAAGAAGACCGGGAAAAACACCGGAAAAACCTGGAAGAAGACCGGGAAGACTGGAAAGACCTGGAAGAAGTCCGGGAAGACCGGGAAAAGCCCAGGAAGACCGAGAAGAGAACCGGGAAGACCGGGAACAAGACCGGGAGGTCCTGGAAGAAGACCGGGAAGACCGGGAAGACCTGGAAGAAGACCGGGAAGACCTGGAAGCAGACCGGGCAGACCTAGAAGACCGGGAAGACCTGGAAGAAAACCAGGAAGATCTGGAACAAGAGCGGGAGGTCCTGGAAGAAGACCGGAGAGACCTGGAAGAAGACCGGGAAGACCTGGAAGAAGACCGGGCAGACCTGGAAGAAGGCCGGGAAGACCGGGAAAAACACCGGAAAAACCTGGAAGAAGACCGAGAAGACCAGGAAGACCTGGAAGAAGACTGGGAAGACCTGGAAGAAGACTGGGAAGACCTGGAAGAGTACCGGGAAGACCTGGAAGAAGACCGGGAAGACCGGGAAGACCGGGAAGACCAGGAAGAACGGGAAGAAGGGAAGACCGGGAAGAAGGGAAGACCGGGAAGAATACCAGGAAGACCGGGAATAAGACCGGAAAGACCGTAAAGAAGACCGTGAAGACAGGGAAGACCGGGAAAACACCGGAAAAACCTGGAAGAAGACCGAGAAGACCGGGAAGACCGGAAACTTGGAGGAGGACTTTACGGTCTTCCCGGTCTTCTTCCCGGTCTTCCTGGTCTTCTTCCAGGTCTTCCCGGTCTTTTTCCAGTTCTTACACGTAGTGTCAAAAATGCAAAACAAAAGCATGTCAACAAAGAAAGCAACAGATAGCGTCAAATAAGCCGGTGCACGGATGTCAGAATTCAGAACTAAAATCGTATGGACGTGCTCAAGTGACTACGCGGCTGGCAGTACCGTTTTGTAAGGACCTAGGTAAGCAGGGAGTTACGGCACTTAGTTAGTACTCGTAGAACGAGATAAAATGAGTAATTGTCGATATCGTATTTGGTACTTTGTCTGTTTGTCTGTATGTCTGTATGTCTGTATGTCTGTTTGTCTGTCCAGGCTAAACTCGGACCTCATGCTCAATAGCGCTTGCGACAACAAATCTAAAAAGGCCGATTACACAAATACCGCCCATCAGAACTAGCGACGGAAAATGGGCCATATATAATGACCAAAAAGCGTTAAGGTTTGATCAACACTTAGAAGAAACTTTTGAAACGTTGGACTCGTTTCCGATTCGACAACTAGTATATCTGTCTTCTTCTGGCATTACGAAAACGACCGAGATAGACATACGACTTCCCGAACCGGAAGCGAATCGAAGCGTTGTGAATACGGGGGCTGGAAGAAGACCGGGCAGACCTGGAAGAAGACCGGGAAGTCCTGGAAGAAGACCGGGAAGACCTGGAAGAAGACCAGGAAGAAGACCGTGAAGACCGGGAAGACCGGGAACCTGCAAAAAGACCGGGAAGGCGGGTTAATACCATGAAAGACCAAGAAGAAGACCGGGAAGACCGGAACGCTCGGAAGACCGGGAAGAAGACCGGGAATACCTGGAAGACCGGGAAGAAGACCTGGAAGTCCTGGAAGAAGACCGGGAAGACCTGAAGAAGACCAGGAAGACCAGGAAGACCGGGAAGACCAGGAAGAAGACCGGGAAGAACGGGAAGAAGGTCAAGAAGACCTGGAAGACCGGGAAGACGTGGAAGAAGACCAGGAAGACAGGGAAGAAGATCGGAAAGACAGGGAAGAAGTTCGGGAAGACCTAGAAGAAGACCGTAAAGACTTGGAAGAAGACCGGGAAGTCCTGGTAGAAGACCGGGAAGACCTGGAAGAAGACCGGGAAGACCTGGAAGAAGACCGGGAAGACCTGGAAGCAGACCGGGAAGACCTGGAAGCAGACCGGGAATACCTGGAAGACCGGGAAGAAGACCGGGAAGAAGACCTGGAAGAAGACCGGGAAATCCTGGAAGAAAACCGGGGAGACCTGGAAGAAGACCGGGAAAAACACCGGAAAAACCTGGAAGAAGACCGGGAAGACTGGAAAGACCTGGAAGAAGTCCGGGAAGACCGGGAAAAGCCCAGGAAGACCGAGAAGAGAACCGGGAAGACCGGGAACAAGACCGGGAGGTCCTGGAAGAAGACCGGGAAGACCTGGAAGAAGACCGGGAAGACCTGGAAGAAGACCGGGAAGACCGGGAAGACCTGGAAGAAGACCGAGAAGACCAGAAAGAAGACCGTGAAGACCGGGAACCTGCAAAAAGACCTGAAAGACGGGGTAATACCATGAAAGACCAAGAAGAAGACCTGGAAGAAGACCGGGAAGACCTGGAAGAAGACCGGGAAGACCGGGAAGAACGAGAAGAAGGTCGGGAAGACCGAGAAGACCTGGAAGACAGGGAACCTGCAAAAAGACCGGAAAGACGGGGTAATACCATGAAAGACCAAGAAGAAGACCTGGAAGAACGGAACTAAACGATACCTCTTTTTTTATGAATAAAATGCACATTACCATCTAATGTCACCGTGAAATTGTCAAATACGTTCGATTGTAATGTCTCACTAACATTCATTAAACTATGTTTATCTACCCAAATATCATAAACCCTCTCTAATGCGTTCAAAAACCATAGGCAATGACCAGCATTACCAACCTGCAGAAATGAACGGTACTGTAATGAACTCATAACGCAACTGTAAACGGTTGCGTTATGAGTTTTAAATTTGGAACAGGTGTCAAATTCAAGTGAGTGTGCTATTCTAGTACCACCTACATTAAATCAGATATCGATAAAAAAAAAAAAACCCCAATTCAGTATGATTCTAATTATAAATCGCACGACATTTTCGATCTCGAGTGACACAAGAATAGTGACTTTGTTCGTTTGCCTATGATTTAAAAAAAAATTACAGATATCCGAAACGCCGCCATTTCGAGCTGTCATTTGTTCGTTAGCTTTTTATTTCCAGTAACCCATTCTTTATTTCTGTCGAAAATGAGTGATAGTGACTCAGAAATTGACATGAATACTCCGCCAGATATCGTAAATGCAGCGACGAATGCAACTAATAACCTGTTGGCACAAAAATCAAGGGCCAAGTAACAAAGCAGGTCATTTCCCTATGGTTCCTGAACCCATCATAGAGCCCTTATGATATTTGGGTAGATAAAGTAGTGTATGCAACTATACATAATTAGGCATTACAACACTCGTGTGATGCTATTAAGAAACTCGCCTTCGGCTCGTTTCTTAAACCCACACTCGTGTTGTAATGCCCTTCATTATGCACAGTTGCATAAACTACTATTATCTACCCAAATATCATAAACCCTCTCTAAAGCGTTCAAAAACCATAGGCAATGACCAGCATTACCAACCTGCAGAAATTAACGGAACTGTAATGAACTCATAACGCAACTGAAAACAGTAGGTTATGAGTTTTAAATTTGGAACAGGTGTCAAATTCAAGTGAGTGTGCTATTCTAGTACCACCTACATTAAATCAGATATCGATAAAAAATAAAAAAAACCCAATTCAGTATGATTTTTAATTATAAATCGCACGACATTTTGATTTCGAGTGACACAAGAATAGTGACTTAGTTCGTTTGCCTATGATTTAAAAAAATGACAGATATCCGAAACGCCACCATTTCGAGCTGTCATTTGTTCGTTAACTTTTTATTTCCAGTAATCCAGTTAAGAGTAGACAAATTTTCTGATAAGTTCTTTATTTCTGTCGAAAATGAATGATAGTGACTCAGAAATTGACATGAATACTCCGCCTGATATCGTAAATGCAGCGACGAATGCAACTAATAACCTGTTGGCACAAAAATCAAGGGCCAAGTAACAATGCAGGTCATTTCCCTATGGTTCCTGAACCCATCATAGAGCCCTTATGATATTTGGGTAGATAAAGTAGTGTATGCAACTATACATAATTAGGCATTATGAACAGTCGCATAAACTACTATTCTCTGCCCAAGTTACTTTAATGGCATAGTTTTTATTGTGTAACGCTAGATAATAGCATGGCTTACTTAAAGACAACATTTAAATATGCGTCGTTAGATTACACGCTGTCACAGAGTGCGTAAGAAAAATAAAGATCCACAGCTCCTCCCCCGTAGGTGAAAAGTTTCTTCTAAGTGTTGATCAAACCTTAACGCTTTTTGGTTATACATGGCCCATTTTCCGTCGCTAGTTCTGATGGGCGGTTATTGTGTAATCGGCCGTTTTAGATTTGTTGTCGCAAGCGCTATTGAGCATGAGGTCCGAGTTTAGCCCGGACATACATACAGACAAACAGACAAACAGACATACAGTTATACAGACATACAGACAAACAGACAAACAGACAAACAGACAAACAGACAAACAGACAAAGTACCAAATACGATATCGACAATTACTCATTTTATCTCTGTCTACGAGTACTATACGTACTTTCTATTTTTGCTGTAACTCCCTGCTTACTTACGACCGGGCAAAAGACCGGGAAGACCGGGAAGACCTGGAAGACCTGGAAGAAGACCGGGAAGACAGAGAAGAAGATCGGGAAGACAGGGAAGAAGATCGGGAAGACCTAGAACAGGACCGGGAAGACCTTGAAGAAGACCGGGCAGACCTGGAAGAAGACCGGGAAGTCCTGGAAAAAGACCGGGAAGACCTGGAAGACCGGGAAGAAGACCTGGAAAAAGACCGGGAAGACCGAGAAGAACGGGAAGACCTGGAAGACCTAGAAGAAGACCGGGAAGACAGGTAAGAAGATCGGGCAGACAGGTAAGAAGATCGGGAAGACAGGGAAGAAGACCGGGAAGACCTGGAAGAAGATCGGGCAGACCTGGAAGAAGACCGGGAAGTCACTTAGTTTAAAGTTACTTAGTTTAAGGTACAGAATGCTTGGTTGACGGCTTTGTGATGAGGTGGTTTACACCCTGTATTATTACGTTCTTCCCGGTCTTCCCGTTCTTCCCGGTCTTCCCGGTCTTCCCGGTCTTCTTCCAGGTCTTTCCGTTCTTCTTCCAGGTCTTTCCAGTCTTCCCGGTCTTCCCTGTCTTCTCGGTCTTCTTTACGGTCTTCCCGGTCTTCTTCCCGGTCTTCCTGGTCGTCTTCCCAGACTTCTTCCAGGTCTTTTCGGTCTTCCCGGTCTTCTTCAAGGTTTTTCCCGGTCTTGTTCCAGGTCTTCCCGGCGTTCTTCCAGGTCTGCCCGGTCTTCTTCCAGGTCTTCCCGGTCTTCTTCCAGGTCTTTCCGGTCTTCCCGGTCTTCCGTTCTTCCCGGTCTTCCCGGTCTTCCCTTCTTCCCGTTCTTCCTGGTCTTCCCAGTCTTCCCGGTCTGCGTCCAGGTCTTCTCGGTCTTCTTCCAGGTCTTCCCGGTCTTCTTCACGGTCTTCCCGGTCTTCTTCCAGGTCTTCCCGGTCTTCTCGGTCTTCTTCCAGGTTTTTCCGGTGTTTTTCCGGTGTTTTCCCGGTCTTCACTGTCTTCTCGGTCTTCTTCCCGGTCTTCCTGGTCTTCTTCACGGTCTTCCCGGTTCTCTTCTTGGTCTTCCCGGGCTTATTTCTGGTCTTCCCGGACTTGTTCCAGGTCTTCCCGGTCTTTCCGGTCTTCTTCCAGGTCTTCCCGGTCTTCCCGGTCTTCCTTTCTTCCCGTTCTTCCCGGTCTTCCCGGTCTTCCCGGTCTTCTTCCAGGACTCCCCGTTCTTCTTCCAGGACTCCCCGTTCTTCTTCCAGGTCTGCCTGGTCTTCTTCCAGGTCTTCCCGGTCTTTTAGGTCTTCCCGGTCTTCTTCCAGGTCTTCCCGGTCTTCCCGGTCTTCTTCCAGGTCTTCCCGGTCTTCTCGGTCTTCTTCCAGGTTTTTCCGGTGTTCATCCCGGTGTTTTTCCCGGTCTTCCCTGTCTTCTTCCAGGTCTTCCCGGTCTTCTCGGTCTTCTTCCAGGTTTTTCCGGTGTTTTTCCCGGTCTTCCCGGCCTTCTTCCAGGTCTGCCCGGTCTTCTTTCAGGTCACCCGGTCTCCTTCCAGGTCTCTCCGTTCTTCTTCCAGGTCTCTCCGGTCTTCTTCCAGGACCTCCCGCTCTTGTTCCAGATCTTGTTCCTGGTTTTCTTCCAGGTCTTCCCGGTCTTCTAGGTCTGCCCGGTCTGCTTCCAGGTCTTCCCGGTTTTCTTCCAGGTCTTCCCGGTCTTGTTCCCGGTCTTCCCGGTTCTCTTCTCGGTCTTCCTGGGCTTTTTCCCGGTCTTTCCGGACTTCTTCCAGGTCTTTCCAGTCTTCCCGGTCTTCTTCCAGGTTTTTCCGGTGTTTTTCCCGGTCTTCTTCCAGGTCTTCCAGGGCTTCTTCCAGGACCTCCCGGTCTTGTTCCAGATCTTCCCGGTTTTCTTCCAGGTCTTCCCGGTCTTCCAGGTCTTCCCGGTTTTCTTCCAGGACTTACCGGCCTTCTTCCAGGTCTCTCCGGTTTTCTTCCAGGATTTCCCGGTCTTCTTCCAGGTCTGCCTGGTCTTCTTCCAGGTCTTCCCGGCCTTCTTCCAGGTCTCTCCGGTTTTCTTCCAGGATTTCCCGGTCTTCTTCCAGGTCTGCCTGGTCTTCTTCCAGGTCTTCCCGGTTTTCTTCCAGGACTTCCCGGTCTTCTTCCAGGTCTGCCTGGTCTTATTCCAGGTCTTCCCGGTCTTCTAGGTCTTCCCGGTCTTCTTCCAGGTCTTCCCGGTCTTCTTCCAGAACTTCCCGGTCTTCTTCTAGGTCTTCCCGATCTACTTCTAGGTCTTCGCGGTCTAGTTCTAGGTCGTCCCGGTCTTTTTCTAGGTCTTCCCAGCCTTCTTCCAGAACATGCTGATTTCTTCACAATGTTATCCTTAACCGCTTTGAGAGCAGTGGTGATGAAATAAATCACACAAAGTAATGCGCCTGTCTGGGTTCGAACCCACGACTTACTTCTCGTAAGTCGGGGCTGCACTACATACACTTTGGTATTAATTTTAAAATTCCATCCTTCCACGACATTGTTTGTTCGATGTAGCTTACCATAGTTACACCACATTTTCACCAATTTTTCTTTTAGCCAAAATTTTTCAAAATAATGTTGAAACTGTTCAAGTTCTAATCGATCATCTTCTAGTACAATTTCACTCTTTATGTAATTCCAAACTGATAATATTTCCTCTTCTGGTAAATATGCTAGACTACTGCAGAGTAAAACTATAGTTTTGTGACTTTTATCCTTAAATATACCCATTTACTTTGCTTTGCGTTTCAAACTATTGTAGTAATGGAAGTGACAACCTTTTATTTCGTGAACAGTGTTAATCTCTCTGAGCGCTGCAATTATTCCCTCTTCAAAATCTATCATTATTTTCTGTGGCTTCCAATCATTTCATTGTGCTTTAATTAAATGAAATAATATAATATACGCTTCCTTGTTTTGATGTGTCATAAAGGCATAAATCATTGGTATAATATTTGTATTATTAATGTCACTTGCAACACCGCCAGGAATGGTAAATAGTTGACGGAACGGCGTTGGGCAAGTTTTAAACGTACCGTCCATAAAATATAACGGTCTTAATATACTGTCTTACATGTTGCGAATAGAATAATTATTATGATACGCATGTTACCATTTTTGTAGTCCGCCAGTAAAAATGAATTGAATTGATGTGGCACTTCCACTTCCTTTATATTTCTAGTGGAAGTTTTTTTCACACCGGCTTTTTCATTCCTTCTTTTGTAAATAACAGATTTTTATTTTTAAAAGATGGCACTGGCTTTTTAGCAGCCATATAATAACCCTTCTCATTAATATGTTGCAATGCTTTATTAAAAACTTTTGGTGCTGGTTCTCTACCATCCACGGCTTCTAAACGCCTCATTGATAATTATATCAATAGTATTTTGTACATCATCGGGCTGACAGTTATTGATATGAGGTTTTAATTTTAGTATTGTCTCATCCTAAAAATTAAACAAAATTAATAGAAAAAGCATTCTCACGACAAGATTTTATTTAAACGCACAAAAAAAAAGGAAATCACGAAACCGTTAGTTTGTGTCAAATTAGGCTTGCAAGATTTGTACTTAAACAAACATGTGAAGTTTAATAAAAGATTTTAAAAATAGCTGGTATATAGCATTTGACAAATCGATAGCTATATGACTGCGTTGCGTTCGAATGAAATCGTCATAAGATGTAACTTAGACATAATTCCTAACTCGATAGTCATAATTATTTTATCGGAAAAAAGCGATTAGGTGTGTAGGACAAAATAATATTACTTACAGTAGACAATGTAATTGAGCCAACACACTTTTCATTGACGTCGATGACTTCTTTATTATTTATAAGTGGCCAGTACATTTCCTCATCAAAGAGGTTTCATTAAGTAAGTTCATTAAGACGTTGGTTGCCATGAGCATGAAAGTACTAGGAGTACATGACTCACGAGAGCTAACTAATATATCTTTTGAACCGACGATGGTACCTATCTACAATGTAACTAGGTCGAACAAAAAAGTCTCATTAGTTACGTTAAAGTTAAATTTTTAAATAACGTAACTACTTGGAATAAAAATGTCCAGCTAGTTACATCAATGTAACTACAATGTAACTAGGTGGAACGGACGCGGCTGTCTTGCAGGGCGCACCAGCAAGGCGCAGTGGATGCACCACCTCGAAACCACGACGACTTCTCGAGGAGATGTCGTAGCTTTGTTAGGATGTGGACGAATGATGTATACCTGCTTTATGGTTGTGACATTTTGCATTTGTTAATTTTTTGCTACGTCAATAAAATACATTCTTACGATGATAATAGTTTATTTCAAAGCCAAAACACAATTTTGCATTTAAATGCATGGAATAATTAGTTCCTATCGTTGTGCCATCGCTTGATCGCTTCCTGTTTGAACCACAGATTAATTTTGTTGGAAGCAGGAGCAGGATTCGGTTTTTCTTTTTCAACATCTGTGGCCATCAAACACTAGACGGTAATCATGTATGTGTCACCGTAAAATTGGCAAACACGTTATATTACAATATAACGTGTTTTTTCTCGCGATATTGTAATGTCTCGAATTATTGTCAACTGCACATACGGAAGTATCTCTGCCCCCATAATCGGGACTTGGGGCACCCCTCCGTTAGGTTAGTTAGGTTCCTTTAAACCCTGGCCCCTTATTCACAACCATTCGACTCGCTTCCGATTTGGAAAGTCTTATATCTGTCTTCTTCTGGCATTACGAAAACGACCGAGATAGACATACGACTTTCCGAATCGGAAGCGAGTCGAATGGTTGTGAATAAGGGGCCTGCACTCGGAAATAGGGGCCCCGCGAAGCGGGGCTCCGTCGACTACGCTTTTTAGGGGGAATATAAAGTGTTTTAAGGTTATGTTATATTAATCGGTATTTCTCAGGAATGGTGCATTATCTTTTCATGAGAGTTGTGCCACTGGGCAAGGGGGACCCCTCCTTCCCTCCACACCGCGTAAGTTGACTACCATCGCATGCATTTCACGAAAAATAATGCGTTTTGTTGTAAGCAGTATGTTCATTTGACAATAATTCGAGACTTTACAATATCGCTAGAGATATTACAATATAACGTATTTGACAATTTTACGGTGACATAATGTACCTACTATGTAGACAAACCATAGAGTATAGTAATATAGATTGGAGACAAACCTACAGATAAAACTTTCTGTAACGCGCGCGTTATTATAACAAATAAAAATCTATGATTTTACGCTTTGAACAAAACCCGCCAAACAAACCACAAAATCTACACTAATAAAAAATAATAAGAGGAAAATTTTGTTTGTTTGGTTGTAGGTAATGAATAAACTCAAAAACTACTATGCCGATTTCAAAAATTCTTACACCATTGGAAAGCTACATTCACCCTGAGTAACATAGGCTATATTTTTTCCCGTAGTCCCACGGGAACGGGAACTACTCGGGTGAAACCGCGTGACGTCCGCCAGTTAATAATTAAAATTTGAATTTCGCGGGCTACCCCGACGCTTACTCTACCTTGTCTCTGCGCCCCGCTTGCTTGCTTGAATTTCACGGCCACGCTTATCCTCACTCTTTGGATTTTTCGCCATTTGCAGATGCGAATTTTCGTCTTTTCTACGGAAAGTAATTTTGTTTATTGGTAAAAAGAGTGATTTACTACAAAACCGTGCGCGTTTGAAAGATAATTTAATTGAATTTGTGTTTTATGTTGTGATTTACGTAATAAGTGGTAGCATGCAATCGGGAAGTGGTCCAAAAAATCCGCCATGGGCTCGGTCAAATGTGAACACAAACATGACCGGCATGAATCCTCAAATCATGGATCCAAATGCAATGATGACACAACAGGGAATGATGCAGTTTCAACAAACACAAGCTGTTTTTAATCCTAGTATGATGCAAGCACAAAGCGGCATGGCGATGCCAATGGCCGGTCAAATGCCGATGAACCAAATGGCTCAAGGTCAGATGTATCCTGGTAACGTTGTCGCATACCCTACACCTCGTGCTATGAATCCGGGGATGTATCAGAACTCGCAATCAAATCAGTCATCAAACAGTACTGACCAACGTGTGTTTACCGGCACTGTAACCAAAACACACAATGATTTTGGTTTTGTTGATCATGATGTATTTTACCAAACATCAGTATGTGCTAAGGGTATCATCCCTAAAGTTAACGATAGAGTACTTGTTGAAGCTACTTATAACCCTAATATGCCTTTTAAATGGAATGCAACTCGCGTGCAGGTTCTTCCTAAAACAGGACCGAATCAGAAATCAAACAATGCTTCAAAGAGTAACAATTACAATGCTGTACCACCTCCTGCTAACAAGAAGTCAATGCCCTCGCGCCGTGATGATCGCCCCCCTCGCAGGGATGAAAGGGTAAGATTCAACTTTAAATTGTAGTCATGTTCACCAACCGACAACACCTGCAACCTCTTAGCTTTGCTTCTTATTGTAAAAAATAAACCTATCATCTAAACAATTAAATACCAGATGCACTACATTGAAATAGAAATAAGAAACAAGTACTCCCTTGACGTGAATACATAACTTGCACAATCAAATGCAATAATGATTAAGCGAAACATAGATGAAAAACATTATCAGTTTTGGTTTTGCTAAACATGGAGGAAGGGAAACCATCATGATTAAACTGACTGCTTTTCTCACACCGTAACTTCTGAATGAATAACAATGAAATTTGGCACACAGGTACATGATCTAGGTTAAGACATAGGATACTCTTTATAGTATGTTCCTGTGGAATAATTACTGATCCCCATGTGGGCCAAGCCACACGCAAGTTTTACATTTTCTTTATTTTGTTTATTTAGTTTGCACAAAAGAGGTCACGGTCTCGGACTCGCTCCCGTTCACGTGATCGCCGTGACAGCCGCAGTCGCCGTGACTCACCTCCACGCAAACGCCCTGTTGTGCACCAACCGTCACCAATCAAATTTGTAGTTCGAGTGCCTAGGATGCCACTTGATATGTAAGTTAATGGGATGAAATAAGTAATTATCATTTTACTTAGTTCTCTGTGTATTGTAAATGTGATCATTTTAGCTATGTGATGATGACGCTATCTAGCCAATGTTTTTAGCTACAGCAATTGCATTTGATGGCTTTATAGGAAGCATTGGTTTGCTGCTCTATCATGTGGTCATAAGTGTTGCTGAAATACTCGGAGCACAAAGTGAACATGTCATAACACCATTGACAACATTTTCAACCTTCTCTTTTCAAATGTGTATTATTTTATGACTTAGTTTGTCATGCTCACCAATAGTTCTACAACATCACATGTCATTTTATGGAACATAGTTATAAACTAATAATCTTGTGCTTCTTTTAGAACCAAAATGGATGTGCCTGCTTTGTCACAAAGATATACAAACTTGTATATACCATCGGACTTCTTCAATGCTCAAGTGAAATGGGGTGAAACTTTCCCGCCACAGACACCATTTTCCATCAACAACCCATGTGCTTATCATATCATGAATAAAGAAGTGGATAACCCAATTGCAAATGATGCAGTCTTAGAACCACCAGATGCAGATTACAGGTTTTCAGCTAAAGTAAGTTCATTAAACATGATTAACATCTGCTAATGTTCACAATATTAGAAATTGTTTTCTAAAATAATTTGAATTTGATATTAATAAAACCTACTACCTCATTGCTCTAGTGAACTATGTTTGCAATCATGACTGCTAAACATGAGTGATGAGGTTTCGATTTCCGGGTCAGGCAAACTGTTATCTGGTTTTTCTATCAGAAATATCTCAGTAGGAGCCATGGAGTCTGTATTTGTTATTTGTTGACACACACAATGGTCCATCTTACGGACTTAGTGCGGAAACCTAAACCCCCATGATAGATATATAGATAGTCTGTATTTGTGCCTGGCAATAGGGTCACCCCCTGTTTCGTGGGACAGGAAACATCACTGGTGAAATGTGGGTGTACCTGCTATTACACCTTTGGGTTTTTAGGGTTCCGTAGTCGACTAGGAACCCTTATACTTTCGCCATCTCTGTCTGTCCGTCCTCGCTTAATCTCTGTGACTGTTAGCACTAGAAAATTGAAATTTGGTACCAATATGTGTATCAATCACGACGACAAAGTATTAGCCCCCCTAATTATGTAAATTGGAAAGTTTTTTAATTTCAACCCTAACGTGTGATATATTGTTTGAAAGGTATTTAAAAATGAATAGGGGTTTACTAAAATAATTATTTGATAATGTCAATAATTTCGGAAATAGTCGCTCCAAATATAAAAAACAATGTGTCCGGGGGGACACATTGTTTCCCCCCTCTAACTTTTGAACCATATGTTTAGAAAAACATCTGAAAAGTAGAACTTTATAAGGACTTAGGAAAATCATTTTGAACTTGAATGGAAACAACAGTTTTTGTACAAAAATGACAAAAAGTTGTACAATTAATTGGACTAAATTTGTTTGTTTTAACTTTGTTTACATATTTTATTATCCTGAACATATCTTTTTTCAAAAAAAAAAGAATGATTAAAATCGGATTGGATTGAACACTTATTGTGACGGACAGGAAACTACGGAACCCTACACTGAGTGTGGCCCGACACGGTCTTAATTGTATAATAACAGTATTAAATTAACTGGTAACCCTTCATCTGTGAAGGCTGACCGAATCCGTCTGACGCCATAGTTTAACTATTGCGTCTACTTTGCTAACAGATCAAGGTTTAGATTATAACATGAAGATATAAATTAAATGTCAAATTATGTTTTAGGTGATGTTGATTAGCATGCCAACATTGGAAGCCCTGTACCAGAAATGTGGCCTTACAAAAGTTGATGAGAAGGATAAACGCTCCAGCTCCAACAAAAATCCACTGCATCCAACCAGACTCATCAAGTTCCTAGTGGGACAAAAAGGGAAAGGTGGTGAAAATTTTGCTATAGGTGGACCTTGGAGCCCTTCCTTGGATGGTGAAAATCCCCAGTCAGATCCAAAAGTGTTGGTAAAGACTGCAATACGTACTTGCAAGGCTCTCACAGGTGTGGATTTAAGTTCATGCACTCAATGGTAAGTGTCCTATCCTCATTTGTTAGGTCAACTAACTGCTCTGCTAAGCTGGTATTTTACTATAGTAGAATGATTTAATGGTCCACAAGTTTCTTCTGGGCTTTTTGTGATAGTTGGTGCAGTATTATAAAGAGAAACCCTACTGATTGGTTGGCAAGTAGTCAATAAACAGAAGAAGTTTTAAGCCATTGTCGTTCTTTGTATTAGTCATGGTACACACATTCCTAAGTGAGAGTATGGAGGCGTTAGTACATCTTGGATGGCGCAACTCATTGGATGCAGACTTGATGTACCACGTACCAAAACAGCAGTTTGTTTTACTCTCGTAGCGGATGTGTCGTTTCCATGTCTGCAGTCGGGTGGGCGGCGCTCGCGATGCGCTGTGAGTATACCACTATAACTCTATTACCCATGCAGGTACCGAATGGTGGAGTTTTACTACTGGCGCGAAGGCAGCGGCGGCAAGTCACGGCTCGAGTGTGTGGTGTTGTTCCTGCCGGACGTGTGGTCGGCGCAACCGTCGCGTGTCGACTGGAACACCATACAGGAGCAGTATAAGGGCGCCTGCGACGTGGCCATCCGAAAACTCGACGGCGATCTACCGGAGTCCAGCAAGGCCGAGCAGCAAGTGGCGGCAGCGGCCGACACTTCTGCGGCGGACAAATCGAAAATTGTTTGTTCCCAGTTTTGTTTAGTTACGATTCCGGCCGCTCGCTACTAAAATGTTGGAAGAGCAACGTGCCAGTGCTGCCGACGACAAGCAGTGTTGTTGCTATGCTGACATCGCCTGGAAATAGATAATATTATTATAATCATTACCTTTTTACTCTTCACAGAATTACAATAAAATTATCCTCTTTTACATTAAAAATATTCTAATTCTAATTTAAAGTAAAATCTTGAAAGTTTAAACTCAGCTTTAATACATTGACCAAAACCCTGAGTTCCATGTTGTGAACTTGATAAAAATAATAATGTTGCTGAATATTTTTCAGGAGAAAGATCTCGATAGTACCACCATAACAATTGATGAGAATGATGATGATGAGGATAATAAACCAGAACCAACACATTATTCAAAAATAGACCTCAAAACTATTAAAGTTGAACAGTTACGACAGGAGCTGCGTGCACGCAACGTTAGTTGTAAAGGTAACATAAAATATTTATTTGACTGACAACAAAAAAATTGGTAAGCCGTGTAGACACGTACGAACACGAACATAGCGCACACAAACGTCAAACTTGAACATTTTGCTCGAAGTGTTCGGGCGCATGGAATATTCGAACATGAACGCGAACATAGTTCGAATCGGGTTCGCGCTCAACAGTCGTGAACTCTTATCTTAATAGCCATGGTGCACCGTGTTGTGGTAACATTTATTAAAGCTCTTCGAAAAATGGAAATAGGATCACTGTAAACATGTTTGAGGAATGTTCATCAAACATGTTTCATCAATCAGTTTTTACTAAACTTTGGAATTTTTTATCAGGACTGAGAGCTCAGCTCGTATCTCGTCTATCGAAAATATTGAAGACCGAAGAAGCATCGGAAGATAAGAAGGGTGATGACGTGATGGAGCTTGAGGATGATGAGCAAGAACCAGAGAAAAAGCCTCAAGAAGAAACACAAGCAGAAGATAAAATTGAGATAAAAGATGAAGAAGAAGTGAAGAAACCAGAAGCTACAGCAAAAGCAGAAGATAAAGTTGAAAAGAAAGAAGAAAAAGTTGAAGAAAAGAAAACTGAAAAAGAAATTGAAGAGGACAAAAGAAAGGTATAAATCATTTCTCATTCATTCTTGCAATATTACTTTGTTGTCACTACTAAAGGACTATGAACTTGGACATGTAATAAGACTTGGCTTATGATGGACATTTCAGTCAATTGAGTTTTACTCAAACTCTTGTACAACAAACTAATGTAGTTCTTTCATTTGACAGCTGGAGAAAGAAAAGCAGATACGTAAAACTCGCTATGAGATTCCACCCACTCCTCACATTTTGGTGCACCCATCCAACACGGCAAAGGGAGGCAAGTTTAACTGCGCAGTCGCCACGCTATCGCTGTTGTTGGACTATCGTATTACTGACAATAAGGAACATAGCTTTGAGGTTAGTTTAAATATTTTGCTGACTATTTATCTCGGGCGTAGATTTATGTATTATTTCTGGTCCATTGGATATTCTAGTATGCACAATTATTGTAAAAAGTAATATCTTTGTTAATTTTTGACCAAGCACCGCAAATACACAACTTATAGAACCTACTCAACATTGTAATCTTGAAATTATGTTTCAAATTCTGCATAAATAATCTATTCAAGGTGCTTAAATAAGTAAAAGAATAGTGTTCAAGTGTTCACGGTAACCTTATTTAACTTTAAAATCCTTTGTCACAGTTATTCGTGTTTGCCGAGCTATTCAACGAGATGCTGATGCGGGACTTTGGCTTCTATATTTACAAGACACTGTACACATTACCTGAAAAGGCAGAAGAGGTCAAAGAGAAGAAGGAAGAAGATAAAACTGAAAAGAGAGTTGAGGAAAAGAAAGATGACAAACAAGAAGATAAAAGAGCGGATAAGAGAGAGGATAGACGCGATGACAAGAGAGATTCACGCAGGCGAGATAGGAAGGTAGGTTATGGATAGATGTTATAAAATTCGGATATTTTTTACTACTATTTTTTAATAGTACAAATTTTTAAGACTTGTTAAAGATGGTCTTGTTACTATTTAAGTGAAGGCTCAATAATGTAGAGCCCACATACCAAACCGGTCGAAGTCACGTGACTGGCGAAAATCAGTATTATGTAGGTAGTCTTGTCGTCTGTCCTGTTTGTGGAAGGCTTAGTGTGTGGCATGAGGCCAACCACTGAATATCTATTCTATCATGGGGTTTAGGTTTCCGCACTTAGTCCTTGAAGTGGACCATTGCGCGCGCATGAGCCATGGTGGTTTATTACTCCAACCAGGCCACCTCCCTCCCTCTCTAGATCAAACTTCCCGGTCTCCTCAGGGCATCCGTAAGAGATCTTCTTGTTCCCAGGGTCTATCTACCGCTACACTAAGCCCACATAAAAGACTGCTTCCCCCACTCGGCAAAAAGAATATTATAATTCAAATATGGACTTTATGTATTGCTCTTTAGATATACTTTACATTGGCAACATTAATTAGCAGACAGCCCACTGTCTGCTTACAATCAAACAATGCCAATGTAACTGGGTTAAAACCTCAGATTTTAAAATTGAAAGTGGAATAATAAATATTGTTAACAGCTTTAGTCCTCATTAACCTTTTCTTTTTTGTAACAAACTTTTACACCTCGTTTTTGTATAAACAGGAGAGTCCCAGTGATGACGAACGCAGTGGCTCACCCAAACGTCGCAGCCGCGGCGTGGAGCTGCCCCCCGACCCTTACCTCCTACTATCACTCGTCTACTTCGACACATCACGTGGAGGTAGCATGACTAAGAAAGATCTGCAGAACTTGTTCATGAGCCTAGGGCTACAACTGTCTCGGTCACAAATCAGAGCTGTGCTCGAAAAGGTGTGCATTAAGGAGATGTTTAATTACAAGTAAGTTGACTGTTTTATAACGAAATTATGGCTGTTAAAATGTGAACTTTAATAATCAAAACTTTTGCATGGGATAGACTATTAAAAATAATGTGTTTTTCAGGTCACTGATCCAGACCATCAAAGATGTCGCATCAGGTTCATCGGAGGCGATGCAAGACCTCCCGCTAGACAGCTCAATCATTACCAGTGAAGTGCCAACACATGTAAATATTTTGTTTAAAAGCACTTATATCATCAAATGACATAATGGCTTACATAGAAATGAATAACATAAAATAATTATTTGCAGATTGCAGAATTAGAGGAAACAATCGCAACAGGCAACCGCAATTTGCTGCCAATTTTCAATAAAGGTGACGATTCAGGAGAGCAGTCTAGTGAAACAAAGGATGTCAGTGACTCAGGTAACATTTTAAATTCTTAAAAAAAAAAAACAGATATTCAAACTCATCATCATCACCATTCTCGTTTATTCCCAGTCGCCCCCGCAAGGATTGCCACCGGAGGCAAATGGGAATAAAAATTCCCAGTCGCCTCCGGCGGCGACTGGGAAGTCATTACCCCCACTTCAGTTTCGGTATACATTGCTTTGTTTCTTGTGAAGTATAAAATAATAAGGAAATTTATTCCAAACCTACATCTATCTGATTGATGATAACATTGAAATAAAGTTTCCAACATAGACTTTGTTATTTTATCTTGCGTATCCAAATGTTAAACGTAAATATAAAAATAATGTTTATATCTATACTTATAATAAATCTGTAGAAGTGAAAATTCTGTACATTTAAAAAATCAAAAAAATAAGTAGCAGATGGTGTTACTAGACCGACACCGAACCTAAAAATGTGATTAAAAATTTTTTTTGTCTGTCTGTCTGTTTGTTCAGGCATCACGCAAAAACTACTGGTTCGATTACGATGAAACTTTGTTTGATTATTCTTTAGTATTCTGGGCACCCTACTGAGTACATTTTATCCCGGAAAATATATAAAATAAAAAACAAATTTAATTATGCGGTTCGATACCTAGACCCGGCTACTGTACTAACTGTAAGTAATAAGTTTGTCGTAGGTTACGTCACCAGCAGTGGAGTTCACTAACTCTATATTATAAGTGTGGATGTTTTTTTACTTAATCACGTAAAAAACAACTGAACTGATTTTGATGATTTTTTTTTCTTTTGTTTTTAAATGTGTGCGTCTATAATGGCGGAACAAATATGTTTTCTTTCTTTCTTCTGATGAAATTTGGCATGCATATAGGCTTTGTCATGGAAAAGAAAATAGGCTATATAAAACATCACGCTATGACCAGTGACGAAAAATGTCGCAAAAACGGGAGCGGACGCGGACGAAGTCGCGGGCAAAAGCTAGTTATGAATAAACCCATTTTTTTTATTGAAACATGTACTTAGAGTGTGTGTTCAGAATAATTTACTAAGTAAACTAATTAAAAATATTATTTCAAAACACTTAACCACAGATTATGTAGTAGTCATCAATCATATTATCTAGTATTCTGTCTCAGTTGTCCTTTTGTGCTTGAGATACTTTACCGAGATAAAAAAAAAATAGGGACTGTAATGGAAACGACAAAGTTTAAATCAGCATGCGTGGTGTTACCCTCAGTAGGGTGCCCAGAATACTAAAGAATAATATGTACAGAATTTTCACTTCTACAGATTTATTATAAGTATAGATATAAACATTATTTTTATATTTACGTTTAACATTTGGATACGCAAGGTAAAATAACAAAGTCTATGTTGGAAACTTTATTTCAATGTTATCATCAATCAGATAGATGTAGGTTTGGAATAAATTTCCTTATTATTTTATACTTCACAAGAAACAAAGCAATGTATACCGAAACCGAAGTGGGGGCAATGACTTCCCAGTCGCCGCCGGAGGCGACTGGGAATTTTTATTCCCATTTGCCTCCGGTGGCAATCCTTGCGGGGGCGACTGGGAATAAACGACCATTCTCTTGTCCTTATCCCAATTTATTTGGGGTCGGCGCAGCATGTCTTCTTCCATACTTCTCTATTTTTCGTCATCATTATTTTCTTACCATATCCTTCTTAACACAGTCCTTTCATCGTTTCTTTGATCTTCCTCTACTCAAATACCTATCCACATTCATTATTCAAAACTTTTTTCACGACATTTTCCTCATTCCTCCGCATCACATGCCCGCCCATACCACGACAGCCGATTACCACACAACTTTTCAGTCACCGGCGCCACTTCAGACTTCCTCTAATGTACTCATTCCTTACTTTATCCATTTGCGTAACACCACACACCCCCCCTTAGTATTCTCATCTCCGCAGCATGAAGATGCGTTTCATTCAGGTCTAACCATAGACATTCAATCTGTTCACTTAAAATAATCCTCAAGTGGTTAGCTAACTATATTATCACTCATATTTCTTCATTTATGAACCCCATAGAATAACACATTGTCCCAGATGTCAGAAGTCTCCATGCTGCTACTGAGAATTTCTTGAAAGATGAGTTACAATCACAACGAAATGTTTCCTTGCAGGCATGGTGATGTACAAATCCCGCCTTGTGGATGTGGGTGCTCTGGTAAAAGCAGAGGCGCGTAGTGCAGCGGGTCGCGCACGTCTTGAGGCTGCACTAGAGAGCACTCGGGCTGCGCTGCGAGCCGCGCGCGCCGCCGCCGCCAGCACGCAGCAAGCCGAGCGCGGCGCACAGACACAGGTGTCTGACCTCAGTGCCAGCCTCACCGCCGCTCGCGCTAGGATCGCGTCGCTCACGGTATGTGTTTCACAACGAGACCACCTACTCCAATTCGTAGAATATGTGAATGCAACAACCGTCTCTCTTCAAAAGAGGGAGAAGCAGTTTTACAAGAGAAAAAGGTCATCATTATAGTGTCGCCTCTACCTCATAACAACGTGGCGCAAAATGAATCACCCTATCGGAAGAAGTTATAATTTTTGCAAATTACGTGGAACCTCAATCATATTTGTGAACTAATCAGCTGCAGAATGCAAACAGACAATCAATGGGGCGCTATACTCCGCATATCGTGGAATAGTTGTGAAAGAAGCGTTTCGTGTAATCTCCCATTTTGGCGATTTGGCTTGGCCAACAAGATCGCCTGGTTTAACCATCCCAGACTTCTTTCTTTGGGCTTCTTGAAGTCGTGGGTTTTTGGCTGTACTAGTCTGGTAGCAGTGGGCGTCTCACCACTACAGGTGCCTTATCAATGTTCGCGACTCATATTTTGCGCAATCTATTGCTTACAGACTACAGTAATCATTTTCAAGTTATCAACTCTTTTTTTTATTGCAGGCTAGCTCAAAAATATTCCATTCGGCTTTGAAGACTATCCAGTCTAAAGTCGAAGCTGTTGTCAACATAAAGTATGAAGATGACGATGTGGTAGAAGTTGTCAATGGTCCGACACAGTAAGTTAATAAATTATTTAAATCTTTGTTTGTTGTGTGGTTAGTGCCAAACCTGGTTCTAGTTTTTTGGCTTTACATGCCTCCAAGAAATATCTCTCAAGCATGTGCTGGTTTCACGATGTTTCTAATTTCATAATGTTCCTAATATATTTGCACACTGGATTATTGTACATTCATGTAGCATCTTCTGATCCTTTATGTAAATATCATAATAATGATTTGTATTTGTGTTAATTAGCAGAGATAAAACATTTCACTTATGTATAATAATTATAATTATATTTACAGAATCACAAAAGAAAAAGAAACTAAAAAAGACACATCTCCACCTAATGATAAGGAATCTAAAAAAGATACGCCTCCACCTAATGTAAAGGAAGTTAAAAAAGATACGCCTCCACCTAATGAAAAGGAAGTTAAAAAAGATACGCCTGCACCTAATGAAAAGAAAGAATCTAAGGAGGCCACTGTGACTGCCACTATCGAGCCTGCACAAAAAAGTGACGACAAGGTTGAGGTTCAGGACAAGAAAGAAAAACCTGAAAAAGAGACCAAAACAGAAGAAAGCGAAATAACAACGTCGGAAAATATGGATCTAGATGATAAGCAATAGCGATTTTTAAGGAAAGTCAAAGAGTAACTGATTTTTCAACATTTTCATTAACATTACGAAACGATTTTACATTCAACAAAGTGAATAGTTAACGAATGTCATGTCCAGAGTAACTACCTCCAAGTTAATACTAATTCAATGACTGTTTTACTCTGAAGATATTTATTAAGTTCAATAAATAAATCTGCCTTAAAATATTAATTACTACATACGAAACAAAGTGAGATTTGAATATAATAATTAATAAGTTATTGAATGTCGTGTTCAGATTAACTCTCTTCAAGATAATATTAATTCAATCGCTGACTCGGAAGATATGTATTCAGTTTCAGTAAAAAAGTCTGACATAAAATAATACATTTATATATCGTAGCTACTGTTTACCACACAAATATGAATCCTGTATTTCCATCTGAAAAATTTGAATGAATGACGTACTTGACATGTTAGCTATAATAAACCATTGTTTGACCTGCATTTAAGATTACAAATATTATTAGTGGTTTTTTGATCAATGTGCAGTTTTACTACTGTTTTGTTTCACACTTTTATTTGGGGCCTAAATGACTTCCGTGAGTGTACACTTGAATAGCAGACCGCAGTTTGAATGCCGCTGCTACAAGCTGTCTTAATAGGACATTCATAACAAATATTATTCATTGTTGATATAAATCAAATCATGTATCTAAATACGTCTAGAATTCTATTTTTTTAAGAAGTAATTAGGATTGGTTTTTATAACTCCACTCGGCAAATATGTATGGAACAACAAAAATTGTTACATACATCATAGAAAATTCAGACAAGTAGAATTAACAGATTTCAGTGTTATGTGATTTTACCAAAATTATTATATAACTTGGTAAATGTGTGACATTTCTGTAGTAGTGGATAAAAGCATTCGAGTGCTTTAATTTGACTAGATTTAAGTATTTCTATGCATTTCAATGCAGTAAAGATTCACAAATTTATTGATGAAGTATTATTTATAATTTTAGTTGCCTAGTCTAACCCCCCACCCCAAAGAAAACGCAAATACTTTTTTATTGTTTAATGAGTAATTTAATTATTTTACAAAGGTTTTAATTATTTCTATAACAAAGAAAATATAAACCTAAATTAACGTCGTGTTTTGTCTATTATTATATTTGTCTTACTACAATTACGACATAACTTTGCTAAGGGTGTCCTGCGTGAGCGTCGAATAAGACGCGATGCGACGCTGCGAACGCGATCAACTCGACGGCATACTCTGCTTGCGGCCTATTTGCCAGTCTGCGGCGAGACATAACGCGTACTTGTTTTGAGGGCGACCAGACGCGACACCACGAAATACGAATTGGTTGATTGAATCAACCACCAAAAAACATTTTGAATCAACTTGATTCAAAAGAATGTTATTTTTTATCATTTGATTTGATTGTTTCAGTTAATTCTTTTCGTATTATAGAAGACTTTTTAAAAGCCTGTAAGTAGGTACTTTAATATGAACATTTAAGCAAAATTGCACTGTACTTCTCCATGATTCGAGAAGTAATGACCAAAATACGTCGTGTCGTTTCGTGTTGCGTCGTATTCGTCGCTCAAGCTGGACACAGCGTTAAATAGCGTCGATGGATTCATTTGGAAAAGATCACATCAATATTATGATTGATGTAATTTTATAATACCGGAATTATCTACATAAATAAATACGTTACGTTTATATCATTTACCGGGGTACATCCCGCTAGTCATTATTATATTGTCTTTGAATAAACACTTGTACATGACGGCGTCATTATTGTTCATTACGGCTGATGTTCTTGTACAGATTACAATATTAGCTCTTGCAAAACGAACGAATACCGCGCAGGACGGATCGCATGGAGGTGTCTAGCTGGCACGAAGAACTGCGTTACTAATTGACCTGTGCAGTAATGTCCCGAATCTCACGCGGACTGACGACTTAGGTTCATGTTCACCGAAACGATGTCTGATTATCTAAAAACAGCTGTCACTGTGACATAATATAACCATACAAAAAAGTGTTTTAAACAGCTGTTTTAGATTATCAGACTGTCATCTTTTTGGTGAACATGGACCTTAGGCCCGTATTACAGAACATCGCTCAAAACTCAAGCGTTGCTTAAAACTAGTTTCAACCAATCAAATGGCTTGAATCTAGTTTTAAGTAATGCTTGAGTATTGAGCGATGTTCTGTAATACGGGCCTTAGTGTGCCTTTAAAGCAATTTACTTAGGTACTCCTAGCTCTTTTTCCGTGTGTACAAGCCACCACAGTTACTAATAATAGAATGATTACAGGTAGTCAAACTACGATGTGTATTACACACAAGGTTCCACATAGTTCCCTGGGAAGAGACCCGTCACTCCATCCATCACGCCTTCCCACCACCCATCATCGTTTTTCTTTAGCACATAGATCACCGCACTCTCTTGGAATGATAATTCGTCCTCTTTGTCAGCATAGTAATCGTATATCGCGACAACTAAAACAATTACATAAATATTTATGATCATTGCACATTCACATACTGGATTCTAAATACAAGCAAGGTTTATAAAATCTGTGTTACCTTTTTCAATGTAGTTCTTGGGCACCCATCCAGGTAAATCTTCCTCATCTGGTACTATTGCAGGAACTGCGTTTGTGTATGGAGTACCCATACTTCCCATCTTGTTCTAAAATTTAAACAATAAATGACTCACAGGCAAAAGGCATGTCAAACTTCAATCTCACCTGCAAAAAAAGATGCTGGAAAACTGGTACAACTTTGGAATATTGGTATACAAAAAAAGCATTGCATGTTCTAATAAAAAATGTCGACATTCTATTGTGCTGCTCATGGCTAAGTTGTTGTTAAGACAATATTAATTATTTTAAACTACCTCTTTAGGGTCGTTGCACACGTATCGGATCGGAAAGGGATCGTCACCGTCTCAACTCGAGCCGTTCATTATTATTTATATGAAAACCCCCGATTAGTGTGCGTTGTAACTAATCGGAATCGTAACGTAATCGCCTCGCCTCGGGACAAGCTCACGAACCGCAGTCCCCGCGCTTACGGTTTTCCGTACCCTAGGTTACGGCTCTCCGTACCCTAGCTTACGGCTCTCCGTACCCTAGCTTACGGCTCTCCGTACCCTAGCTTACGGCTCTCCGTACGCTAGCTTACGGTTCTCCGTAACCTAGCTTACGTTAACGTTTGGAGTCAAAGTGATTAAACTAGTGCCGCCCAGCTGTCAACCAGCGGTCCGCCGTCCGCGAGCCGTAAGCGCGGCACCGCCTAGCTGTAGCCGAGTCGACGTGCCGTAGTTTCTGATCCGATTACGTTACGTGGACGCTTGTTTGACGCCAAGGGGATAGGCGCGACGGTGGCGATCCCTTTCCGATCCGACACGTGTGCTACGACCCTTAATCATCTATCCAGCAACACTACAAAAGTGAGCCAAGTAGTAGCAATAAACTCTAACGCATACATTCATGTGGTGAGGTCTGCCGAAGCCTTCGTGCGCCAACTCATCGTCCATCGGTGGAGGCGGCAACGGTGGGGACACAGAACCGCCACGGATAGATCCTCCTCCCGCAGATGACGACGACGCACGCTGCAATTGTTGCACATGCTAGTAATAGTGCTTATGTTTGAAAGCATACTCCGGTTAGGTTAGGATTAGAAGTGCTATTTGAAAAAGGTAGGCTAACAGAGAATGCCTTGAGATACAACCAGTGGATAAAGAAGTTTGTCCTAAAGTAACCGGAGTACATTAGTGTTGTTTCAGCCAAAAGCAGAAGGGCGGCTAAACCTAGACAGCCGGATAGAATCAGGCGCAGTTGACGTTGGACCAACTCGATTGGGAAAGGTTAAAAAAGACTCCATCCAATGGGTAGGTTGACATGACAACAGAAAATTAGGTCAACCACTTATACAATAACAGATTGGCCATGCAATGACACACAAGCTGCACCTTGTTCTAACCAGCTTAATGGCTCATAAACACAAGTGTTTCATCACAGGTGAGAATGTGCACAGCTTTGCTTCGTCAATCGATTTTCGCTCTTTGGATTCTGTTTAATGGTCACTGTGAGAAAAGTATTTCACTTCGTATTTTACAAGGCAAGAACCTCTATCTTTGTAAAGGAGCCTTAGGTAAAACCTCACTTCGTTTTTTAGCCATAACAACATACTGAATGGTTTGTACTAGAAGTGGGATAACTACGATGGTTCACTGGGGTAGGATTTGAACTCACGACTTCCCAATCGCTGATGTTGGGCTATTGGATCTATTCAAAAGAAATATCAGTAAATTAAGCAGTATTTCATATTGAAAAGTTTTTTGTATTTTGTACTTGCTTCACATTGGGTAGGAATGTTGTAACTGTTGTAAGATTACGAGAATTTTATTGTGGTTACTAATTGAGAAATTTTACAGATGGCAGCCACTTTTCTCTAGATTGCCCTTTGCAATCATACCCAATGTGGTGCAGAAACAAAATCTGTTTAGACACTTTTATGTAAAATTCAATAAAATAAAAAGAGAATACTAACCTGTCCAGGTAGGCTCATGGAATGTTGACTGTGTTCACCATCAGAACCAATCAATGGAGATGGTGGTGCTGAAAATTCAAAATTCTCTAGTTACTTAATGAATGGTTTTGTGAGGGAAGTCAGGCCTGAGAAGGAGCGAATAAGAGCTTATTTTTGCCAATCAACAATTACCTAGGGTACACCAAGGTAAAGTGAGAATTATCAAATAATTTGTAGCAAGGAAAGTTATAATACTAACGTGGCATACTGGAATGCAAGTCTTGCTGTGAATAGTTAGAAGGAGCTTGATGCTGATTTGGATGAACCATCCCCACCTGGAACAAAACAGAACAAGTAAATGTTTGGGCCGAAGATAAATGCAAGGAGCATGCTATCAGCAATAAAAATGTTTAGAAGGAAATTACCTGGGGTTGAGCTACGGGCAAAGTGGAGTACCCTGGTGGTCGACGCGGGTAGTTAGGCGCATAGTGCGAAGGCACTTGTGGGGGAGCCACAGCTGGTGGAGTGCGGTACTCACGAGATGATTTACCTATACATAAAATATAAAGTGTTATACACAATAGGTACAGAAAAATCAATTTTTTTTTTGTTTGATGTTTATTTTATGCAAGTTACATTGGCAAATACTGCATGAATGTTTGGTCATTACTTGTGCCACTATTGATGTTGCAAGCTTGTTCACTGAAATGTAAGACTAAGGTATTTTATAAGATAACAAAGTTTAGTTTACCAAGAGTGCCACGCCCCAATGTTCCAGTATTAGCGGCTGCTGCAGCTCTCACAGCTGCTGGTGGGGTGGGAGGCTTGGTAGTGGGTGCAGGCAGTGTTGCTGCACTTGGAGCAGAGCCTGATCGACGGCCTCTAGGGGTTCCGCTAGTAGCTCCATTCCAGCGAGCACCATGACCAATGTCATCCAGAGCTGATAAAACAAATGTTAATATTGAGCATAATACAATGTACACTTTATTGGGCTAAAAGAAAATGGCAACAAAAATAAAAGGTAATCGTAAAAGACACACCTGTATACATACCTGTATAATCAATACTCTTTCTCACATATTTGATAGGTTTCTCCGGGTTAGCAGGAGCAATGATTTTGTACTGCCTGTTGGTCACCTTATTGGCAGTCAAAACACCAATCTCTCGCCTTGCCACCTTCTCCTTGTGAATGGCAACAGTCTGAGCAATATGATTCATTTGACCTTCCATTTCAGCCAACTGCATAGTTTGCAACTCTAATAGTTGCAGGAAGTTGTATGCCAAAGTGTTAATTTGATAGGCTACACTGGCTAAAGATTGCGTCGTGTAGTTCTTTGTGCTCTCCAGAGCGAGCCTCTTGTTTTCAGATTGGAAGTAGTTGGCTTCGCAGTAATCAGCTACACGCTCGAGGTTCGTGTGGCTGTCTGTTAGATGGGTGCGCCCCTCTGGGATCTCGGTTTGCAGTAACGCTGCTAACTCGGCCATTTTGATGTGGCTAAAATCATTCACTAGAACATTTACAATGATGTAGAAGAAATATTTATCACATATCTATTGCATGCACATAATCAGCACAAATACAGGATACAGTAATACTCGATCACGACCCACAGGAAGTTAGGGAGAAAGGGGAGCAGTCTTTACCTATTTAATGAACCTAGGCAATGAATTCCACTTTAATACTGATTTATATTTAGTACATTATCAGTTACAGCATAAAAGTAATTTGTAAATGTACAATATAATCACAAATTACAGAAAAACACAAAATAATATAGTTTTGGGTGGGACGTTGCAATGACACAAACAGGGTTGCCATCACAGAACATAAGGAGGCTGCCATATAAAACAAACAAAATGGAAGATGACAGAATTGACAGAATCACAGAACATAAAATATACAGAGTGTCTCATTCAAATCGGTCAGTATGGGAAAGTCTGAAACTGTTAAGAGACGAAGATCTGTTCTGAGGAACTATGTCATCGATTTTAATAACAAGAAAAACTGCATTCATACATTTAAAAAAATATCTGTACTCCGTTCAGGAATCAAACCTGGTTATTTTGAAAAAAAACCTACACTATTTCTATTTAGAGTGATAAAACATGATGTCTAAAATGAATAAAATGCATTGTTTCCACATACTTAAATTTATTTTAGTAGGTGCTCGAAGTGTTAGTTTAGTTTTAGTTCAGATCCTTATATCATCAAGACGTCATAAAATGATACGGAAACACAAACCATTTTCAGAAGAAGCGAAAACCATGCCTTCGTTATCTCCAAATTTGAAGATGATGAGCGGGAAAATATAGAATTTGCAAATGTGGAACATTTAGAGAACGAATCTGAATTTATATATATTTTGTGAGTGCGTGTGTGAGTAAGAGTGTGCGTATGAGTGGATTAGGCCTGCTAGGGACACCACTGATAAAAACGCGTTTAGTTCTCTACCTCAAGGGTAGGTAGTGTGGAAAAGGGAATGAAAAACCATGTTCTCCAAAATCGAAGCAAGTGATTTATCGGATAATTTGCCTAAAAAATAGCACAATCGAATACCGAAAGCCGTTTTTTGAGAACTCTTGAGCATTAAAACTTATTCATATAAAATCAAATTTCTCCATACAAAAATAAATTCAAATCCTTATAACTTTAAAAATATTAGGTATATACATAAAATCGCACAAGAAAAATGTGTTGTATCTAGTGGTAGATGGCAAAGCCATTATTATTAATAAAAAAAAATAATCATCAATTTTCGTGAATCCTTATGTCTATGAAAGCATAATTTCAGCCCACCGTGCGTCTCTTTCGTGGTTTGCCGCGACCCCGTGTCACTGTTTTAGGGCACCATTCCTGAGCCTTACGGGCCCAAGTTCGTTCAGCATGCGACTGACATGTTCTGCCCAGTCCCATTTAAGTTGGGCAGACTTTTGAGCCACGTCCACGATTTGTTTTGAAGCGCAGTAGGTATAGTGTTACGAATGCGTTCCGTTAATTTTACACCTAAGATACTGCGCTAACCTGCGATAACCTTAAGTTTGGACTTTTGGATGTTAGTCAAAGACCAAGTTTGTGCACCGTAGGTCAAGATGGGGAGAATACGCATGTCCATCAGCTTTCGCTTCAAAGACATGGGCAGAATGCCCTTAAAATATTCCTTCATGGACCAGTAACCAGTAACTCTAGCTATTTCCTTATCTTGCTTTGCCTGGAAAGAGATTACTTGGAACAAGTAGATATATTCCCGGACATATTGTACCTATATTCTCCCCGGTTATGTGTATGCTCTTGTTGGAGCTGTTGGTCGTGAGTTTGGTCTTTGACATGTTCATCTTTAGTCCAACCTCACGGCTTGCATCGCTAAGGTCTTGTAGCTTTTGTTCTAGATCTGTGGCTGTGGGGGAGAAAAGGACAATGTCATCAGCGATACGCAGATTATTGAACCTCGTTTCACCAACGACAATCCCCTTCCCTTCCCATTTGACTGCCAGCGTCTAAAAGACTTCTTCCAGGGTACTGGTGAACAGTTTTGGAGACAGCGGGTCACCCTGTTTGACTCCCTTGAGAATGTCATACTTTTGACCTAGACTCTCTAGCTTAATAGCAGCTGTACTGTGGGTGTTTATATTGCGCAAAAGATGTATGTAGGTTGGTTCTAAGTCTTGTTTAATAAGGGCATTAAATATCATCATCAGGGCATCAGAATGTGTGATGCTGTCAAAGGCCTTAGAATAGTCGACAATTGCAAGATACAAAGGAGTTTTATATTCTTGGCAGTGGAAAGTCCTCGACGGAAGCCTGCTTGTTCTGGAGGTGAGATTAACACCATAACCAACAATTGTTCCACGAATCTACGACTTTTCGAAAACAGACAAAAAAATCAACTCTTACATAATGTTCTAACGCAATCGAGTCTTGTATGAAAACTTTATTGATCGTAGTATGGAGTCGATTTTTTTTTGCATGTTTTCGAAAAAGTCGTAAAACAAATGTTGTTGTTTATGATGTTAATAATCTAGGTACTCCAGCGAGGTTGTTGCCTTGTTGGTGTTTCACAATTATCCCTGTTTATTACCCGTGAGGTTACCTGTGTGCATAGATATATATGTTAGGTACAGCTCAATGCCTGTGTGTGTCTCAGGCATTTCATGATGCATTGCGTAAGTCTGAACGGCTTATTCTTATGTTGCACGTTACGTTACACCAATGTGTATACGGCATAAGATTTCAAGAACAACGAATATGCTATAAAAGTTTAAATACCTAATTTTATTTGGGTATATTTCAATGTACACAATTCCAAAACACAAATACCTTCATTAAAATTTTATTTAAATGTAGCTATTTTATTTATATACGTGGTAGGTATTAAGCTTGTTGAAAATACTAAAACTTTAACAAATCCTCCAATTTCATTATAGGTAGCAGAAATTGTCTTAGAAATCAAATGTTATGTTCAGTCCTGTTTGATGTAATAAGTTCTATTTACTAAATACATGATTTATTATAATTCATTATCCACAAGCTCTAAACTGTTAACTACAATAAAATACACACATTTTACGTCTAATTTGACTAAAATAATGCATTTTCTTTACCTTTCAAGTTAATAGTAATTGTAAGGCTGGTTTTATAGTCACGCCGCTAGACGCGCCGTTGGGCAGAATTTGTATTGGAGTAGTAGGTAGTAGCGTTTCAAATTCTGTCCAACGGCGCGTCTAGCGGCGTGACTATAAAACCAGCCTAATCTGTTTTTACACAATAAAGAGTCTGTCATGATAGTTTTATTTTAAATACAAAACAATACTAAGTGTAACTTAATTTAAGTAACTACAATAATTAGACAGATTTATGAAAACATATGATAAGAAAGATATGAAATTTATCTACTTGATAAAATGTTTCTGAATGAAATAAGAGATATTTAAAAATTATAAACTAACTGTACAAAAACATAAACAGGGTTACATGAAATCAGATGGTTTTGAGTATAACATTTCATGCAGTCAATAATACATCCCAGTTTATTTCATTGTTATAGACCTCTTTTTCAAGCCACAACTCATAGTTATCTTTGAATTCTTCATCAAGTTCAAGATTTGCTTCTAATACACTATTTATATCTGTCTCAAGAGGTGTCAAATCGATTTCTTGTTCCCCACCAGTGCCATACCTTCTATTATTGAAGCGATCAACGCTCACTCTTAAAGCACATTCTTCATCTTGAAAATCCCATGGTCTTGCATCAACATCATTACCAAATGCCCAGTCATCATTCAACCTGTGCCGCACTTTGGAATATATTGCACTGATGGTTTTCATATTTGTTTTCCTCCATTGTCTCCCCAAGTACTTAGTTTGCATTTTTAGTAGTTTCAACACATAAAACTGCATCAAAGCATGTCTAACTTTCAAGGTGCGTTTTAGGATGGGGGCACTTTTGAAAACAACAAGCATCATGATTCTTGCATTCTTCCATTTAGTAAGCTTATTTAAAATTCTCAATAGATTGATGCATGAGAATACATTCCTCCATGAGTAGGGAACAGCCGAGTCTCCAATATCCAGACATTCCTTAGTCAATTCTGGCTGTTCTCCAATTACACAAGCTGGAAAGTCAAATATTGGTATTGTGTTTTTAGCTCCAACATAAGACAAAATATTTTGATTAAAGAATTTTAGAACTAATGGCATGCAATTAGCATACACAAGATGTTGTGACATAAACTCAAATTGGTATACATGATTTAATTTTAAATGTTTCAAAAGGAGCAACAATATTGCAGTGACTGCTTTTACTATGATTTCTTTATGTCTGTTAACATCAATGCCAAGTTTGAGGGACTGCAGGACAGTCATGGGCATCTCTTCTGGTAGTAAGTCTGCCATAATGTTGATAGAATAAGTTTTAGCGGTTGATGTAGGTGCTGCTGCTAAAAGAATTTTTAACAGTGCAATCATGTACTGTGGCAAATTAGGCAGCATTGCTTTGTACAAGACTTCTGCTTCTGTTTCTTCAACTTCTCTTTCACCTTTTGTGAGAGGGCTTCTAGCAATTTCCAGTTCTCTTTCTGCCTGTAATTCTGAAAGGCTGGTGTAAACATGTTTCTTTAGTATGTCGATTCCTTCATGTATGGGCTGTGGTAGTCCAGCTGTAGTTTGTCTATCTCCAGGAAGAGAATACCCAACAAACTTGATCCTGACATTATCAAGAAACATATCAATATCTTTTTGGCGCACCTTAGACTGCCATGGAAGGCTTCTCGGAAGCGGAGGTGGTGGAGGTGGGCTGTCGAACTGTTTGAAGTACATGTAATATGGACAATTTGGGTTATTTTCAGATTGTGAACCCTCACTGGGTATGGATTGAAACTCCATTGAATAATCTTCTGAGCCATTTCCAGTTTCTTCTTTGTCAACAAATATTTGTTCATCAGATTCATCAAGTGAGGTTTGTTTCATAAAAAGGTGTCTTCGAATTTTTCCTTCTCTTTCATTTTCTTTCAGTAGTTTCCTCTGTCCAGGATTTTGGTTCTCAAGCATGTCAGCAGCACTAGGAGGAGGTGAACTTGCTCTCATACCTTTTATTATTTCAATTGTGTCTTCTGATAAAGCTGGTAATTCATGTTTGTCTCTGAGCCTAGCTTTTCTCTCTTTCAACTCCTTTGACCCTCCTAAGTAAACAAGTAACACTTTCCACAGCAGTAGTAGGACTTTTTTCATAGGAAAGTGGGGAGTTGTTCCTGCACAAAGATGTGTCACCATGCTCAGCAATTTCACTGGAAGCAATTCTTCTCCGAATGGTGCTCCCAGTTCTTCCTTGAAGTTTTTTACTAAATGTTTAAACTCAGATTCAGGATTGTCCTTTTCGGTTCTCATATATTCTGTGATAAGATACAGAACAGACAGGATAACTCGTAAGTTAGTTGAGTCCGCAAGAGATTCTGCAAGCTTCCTGGAAGCTATTGCAGAACTGCTCCGAACTATCTCGAGATTCAGTAATTCGACGAAAGCAGAAAACGTGCCCATGTCGTACAGCATCATTACGTTGACGCGAGCCCAGTGCGCCTGCTCTGCGTCCGATTGCATCTCCGCCCAGCATCCCTGCGCTAAATACAGTATACAGCGAGTTGCACGCATACGAATCTCACTCACGGCGACATCCAAATGCTCCAGTAATTTCATTACCACAGTACGCTGCTGTTTATGTGTCAATCTTTGCCAACTTGGTGGATAGTTGAACTCTTCCATTATATCTTCGAATGCCTTGACATTAAGCTGATACTCTGGATGTTCCGTGTAACTGTATAATTCAGCTATTTCGTTTTGTTGAGTATCACAATCATCGTAAATGAAGTCGAGCTCGGGACTCTCCATGTCGTTAACACAATCGCCTTCTTCCATGGGGCGGCGAACATCAGGCATTTTCGCTCCTCCACGCCGGCCGTTGCCGTTGGTGCCCATTTTATAATAGTGTAAGGACTATCTCAAATTCATATTATCACCTTACATCTCAGAATCAGAATAAAATCCGATTTATTGGGATTATTTTGTAAAAAAGAAATTGTAAGTTTTCTTGTCTTTATATGGCACCACAGACAATACAATATTCCACAGACAAAATTAAGACAGTTCTTTTTTTTATGGGATACCACAGATTATGCAAGCACGGACGCATTATAAAGGAGTGCCTACACAATGAGGGTGGGTGCGATAAATTTCCGCTCGGTGTTTTAACAATTGTATCTTTAAATCAGGTACTAGGTACTTGGCTCGCGAAGTTGTCAACTTTTGTAAGATGTAAAGTCGATGATCATTAAGAGGATACTTCGTGTCAGCGAATGGCTTAATCGCCCAGAGTCTCGACCAGTACCTGAAAATATTCTCGTTAAAGAAGCGTCCCCACCGAGACTCGCGCGGCGTTTTGGGCCACGAGGCTCGGCCTCACGAGCCTATGAGGGATTTTCGTATTCAACTCTTCCCTAGTCACTCTCGGTATGTTACTGCAAGGAACAGATTAACGTCACAATAATTTCACTTGGACCTAATGGTTATATTCTGAAACATAAGCAAACGAAAGTGTCAGTCAACGAGCGTATGTGACGCGTGTTTTTTCAAGCGTTTTGGCACTTAGTAACGTAGTCAGTTCAACGCCATCTACCGAGTTCTAGGAAACTATCGACGTCATATGTCTGTCTGCTCGCTTTCAAAGCGTCGCATCCACGATGCGCCCGTTTGTATTTGGGAGGCACGTTTACGTCACTTTGACTTGACGAACGCGAAGTGCTCATTCAATGCAGCGTACTTTATTTCAGCCGAATCGTAATTCGGCTGAATGTGTAGACATTACATAACGGCGACGCATACGGCGTGTTCTAGGACATGGCTGAGATATTTATACAGAGTGTCCGGTTATTAATGGATAGAACCATGTACAGCTTGGCAAGAAAGTCGTGAAAATAATGGTGGCGCTACTATCGTACATATTGTAACCCTATATAGTACGACAATAACAGTTTGATACTTTGGTTTATTTTTTCAATTTTTATTTATATTTAATGTGTACGTTGACGGGTTTTAGAAGAGCTCAGTGCTAAATAATAACAGCCGGACAGGACAATCTTCAAGCTGAAGACGTGCTTAACTAGGTTAGTCTGTAGATGGGTGACCATCTGTCATAGAGTTTCTTCCGTGCCTCGGAAAGCACTTTGTAGCTGTTGTCGTGTCATTTGTAAATCTTTACTGTGAGTCAGGAGCCCGAAAATCTGACAAGCAAGTCTTACCAAGTGGTATTGTATTACCTAGTTATTGGGTTGTGGAGATTAGATAGGCAGTCGCTCCATGTAAAATACTGATATCCACGCTGCATCCGGTTAGTCTGGAAGCGGACCCCAAAATTTGTTGGGAAAAAGCTAGGCAGATGAAAACGACTGTAACGGGTTTTACATTACTTAAACTTGAAATAAACATAAATTTCTCTGCTCGTTACATACTCACGCTTTTATATGATAATGCGCAAGTACGTGTGTATATTAATTTACATTATGAGGAAAATAATACCAACGATTCGTCTAAGTGCTTTTTTTCATTTTTATTAATAAGAAAGATAGAATTTTACAGATGTTTCAATCAGAATCTAACATGTCTTCGGCTAAATATTCCACATCTGAAAGTTCTTCATCCGTGTCTGTATCTGTGCTGCTGCTGTCATCTTGCAGATTTATGACTATTTTGTCTATATCACTATACAGAGTTTGTCCCTTTTGATAATACTCTCTTTCTATTTACATAACATGATCACATGATTTTTTTCCAATCACCAACAGAGATGCTTGCAAACACTTGTTCAGCCACGGCCTACAACAGTAAAAATTAAAGACAGTTAAACTTTTGCAAATACTTCTTTCTAAGAATGTAAAATGTTTCTGAACTTTTTGTCTGATCACAAGTCAAAATCATCCAATTCTTTTTAGGTCGCCCTGCTCTATGTTTCTCTGGAGTGGAGAAAATGCCTTTGTTTGTATGCCCTTCTCTAGCAATTCGCCGTATGGTACTTACGGATTAACCTAGAAAAATAATATATTTAGTTACTTTTATTCTGGAAGTAACACAAAAAGTATCAAAATTATACGAGCGTGCTTCTTTGTAAATGCACATAACCACAAAATTCATCGATGTATTTTTCAATGTAAATAATAGTTGTATAATGGCTTATACTATCTAGTGCAAGTTTAAACACACATATTACATCTGATTACTTAGATAAAAGATCATTTTACCTGACATTTCCGCAGTTCTTTTATAAACATCGTTGATATCCGATAAAATTTGTCCAGCTTCATGTTCCGCCAAACATCACAAATAAACTTTATACATTATTTCTCTAACGGAGCTGCGAATGGTTTTTCTGTTCATATTGAACCCTTTGAGTCACCAATTTAAACACAATAACAAAAAATACACGAAAAACAGCCACCGATATCATGAACTGACATTACATGTACTGACTAGACGTGACAGTAGGAGAAGTTGCCAACGATTAAATTTTTTAGTTCCGTTTCAGGACATTTTTGCCAACCTGTAGAACCTATGGACATTCAGAAAAAAATACAATAAACAATCTTTTATAAAAATAGTCCGCATATGTAGAGCGCAGGCTCTACATATGCGGACTATTTTTATAAAAGATTGTTTATTGTATTTTTTTCTCCCATAAGAATGGAGGGCCATATTATTATTTTTGCTTCGGTAATTTTTTCTCCTTTTCTTCAATAATAGCAATAATTCTATATTTAAAAGCCCCTACTAAAAGGACTGCATGCAGGGTCCTGGCTGCAGGGATTGCCAATCGTAATGTGTGTATGCATGCAGGGCCGATATTTTAAGGCCCTAGGCTTCGGCAGGGTGAACAATTGGGAATTAGCAATACGCACAATACGATTGACAGTGTCTCTGCAGGCAGGGGGCCCTGCATGCAGTGCTTTGAGTAGGCCCTGTAGAATATCGGCCCTGCATGCGTAGGTGACACAATGCGATTGGCAGTGTGCCTGCGTTCAGGGCCCTGCGTGCAGGGGTTTGAGTAGGGGCCTTTAGGCACATACAATTATGAATTGTACCAGTATCAAATCTACTTGTGTATGTTTTACTTAAACGTTGGTTGAAGTGGAAACACCTTTTTGTATGGCGGCAATGCTGTAATGAATTCGGGAACAAAGATTGTATACAACGATATCATTTTTTAACCCCTAATACAAATTGTTTCTTATAAAAATTGAACTCTTTCCGTTAATTTCTCGTATGTCATTCCTTCGCAGAATTTGATCCTTATTAGCGGCACTATGGAATGGTGTAATAATACAGTGTGTATTTTTTTTCAAAATAGATGGGTTCGATTCGTATGTAGAGGAATATTGCTTTTCGCTATTTCTCATGATTTCGGATTTGGCCACACACCCACTTGAAAAAATCACTCTGTATTTTAAGAAAATGTAAGGTGGTCCAATGCACTCTCTGATACATACAGATGGTGTGTATGCGGTGTGAGGCAGGGGGTCTGACATCTCCAAGGCTTTTAGCACCAATAGATGACCTAATTGTGGACCTCAGCAATATGCGAGTGGGATGCAGCGTCCATGGTGTAAAAATAAACAGTATCAGCTACGCTGATGACATGGGGTTACTGGCGCCGACGGCAGGTGCGATAAATGAAATGCTTCAGGTCTGCCAGGCGTATGCTGCCTATTTTTTTTTTAAGGATGGGAAATCATCAAATGACCCCCCCCCCACTCTGGGCGGAGCGGGAGGGAGTGTCAGACTCTTACTCACTAAAAACCATCCATGTTCCTTCCTCGCCTTTTACGTTCCGGGGCCGCGGTATCTCTTTCGAACAGGCCCGCAACACCTGCAGGCTTCGGCCCTTGCGGGCCCCTCTCCTTTTGCTGACATCTCTTTGAGGCGCGCGTGGAACACGAACGCGCCGTCGACACGGCCTGTCGTCGTCGTTAGACGGCCGGACGGCTAGCTAGCCCATAGCCAGCCGTCCACAGGCCCGCATCTACGGTGGCCGGTAGCCACCACGTGGCCCCCGACGCCCGTTGCGTCTCCCGCGGCGGCCGGGAAGAGAGGATCTCTCCCTCTCTCGTTCCGCCACCTCCTTCGCTAGCATGACTGCTTCGCAGAAGGAGGCGACGGTTTCCCATTCCGTCTCGCTCCGGACCATGGATTGAACTAGGGCCGGACGCGAGGGGTCGCCGCCGCCGATCGCCGCCACGAGGACACGGCGGAGCTCCGCCCACGCGGGGCAGACTTCCACCGTGTGCTCCACCGTGTCCTTCGGTCGATCCTCGCAGTGGAGACACCCGGGCGCTTCCTCCCGCCCGATTCGGTGCAGGTACCTCCCGAAACATCCGTGTCCGGTGAGGACCTGCGTCAGGCGGAAGGTGAGGACGCCGTGGCGCCTCTCCAGCCACTCCTCAAAAAGGGGGACTTACCGCCACTATCGTGGCGTGCCCTAGGCGTATGCTGCCTCACATGGACTTGTGTATAACGTTAAGAAGTGTGAATATATTGTCTTTAAGGCGGTTAATAAAATATACTGACATTACTCTAAACGGCTTGAACGTCAAAAAGGTGGCAATATTCAAATATCTAGGCCACTTGCGGTCCGCGGTAACATGTTGACCGGAAGATTCGCTGGGTGTAGCAGTTTAGTAAAAGTAACACTGTTAAGGCATATTTCCAATGTTTTTACCTACACGAGGATTCTTTGGGTCAACTATACCAAAAGAACGTTTGCTGACCTACGCGTAAAATCAATAATAATATATTTAGTTGGGACTGCCGCTATGGTGTGACGCTACTGCTATGTTTGCGCAAAACTGAACTGACGGCTTCCACGCTGTCATTCGTAAGAAAACAGCGCGCTGTTATCGAGGTTGCGGGCGAGTGGCAACAGCATCCTAAAATCTGGCGGAAAGTATCGACTCTCCGATTATTAAAAGTTTTGTGAGAAGGGCAATCACTGAACTTTAATCTGGGCATGTCCTTTTCACAATACTATTTACTCTGTCTTCTCTATTGTATTTCAGCTACTAACACTAGAAATAAGTTATTTTGTATTGCTTACTAACACGATGGATTACTGTTGTTGGAAAAATAAAGAATATTTTTATATTATTTTTATTATATCTCCGAACTCAAATAGTTTTTAAATTTAACGACATAGTAAAAAATAATGTGGTGATACGTTTGCTTTAAAAATGTACAATTATTATTGACTAGCTTCTGCCAGCGGTTTCGCCCTCGTGAAGTTTGAAAATTGTCCCATGGGATCTTATTACTGAGATAAAAGTATCCTATGTGTTAATCCAGGTTTTATACTATCTGTGTGAAAAATTTCATCCAAATTCGAGCTCGCTGCGCACTCGCCCCGCTTGCAACTCGCTAGTGTGATAAGGCCCTAGTGAAAGACTAATTCTATGCACCTAGGGTACCTAAGGCGGGGACAATACACATGTCCATGTTTGCGTTTCAGTACCATGGGCAACTCACCCTTAAATACTTCCTTCATGGACCAGTAGCTCTTTCAGGCGTTTTCTGCTCGTTTTGGAACTTTTTGGCCTTGCATCGCCTGGAAAGAAAGAGACTACCTACTTGGCCCAAGTATCTATAGTACATTGTTATCCAAGGGGTGAAAGTAATTTATTTAGTTCCGAGACGGTTTGGCGCCCGAACGTAGTGAGGGTGCTAAGAGTTCAAGGGACTAAATAAGTATTTAACTCGAGGTAAACACTGTGCTTTTCATTACGAATGTATGGAAAAAGATATTAAAACATGAATCAATTGAAAAACAAATCAAGATCTGACTGCCGCTTTCCCGCCTATTTGTTTTTTATCTGTGGCCGGCCAGCTATTCAGCCTGATTCAGCCATTACCTATTTGTCATTTTGATCATTGAAAAATGGTAAATAATTTGCCTAAATCTATGTTAAAAAGAAATTGTTGAAATAAAGATATATTGAAGTCATGTAAAAAATTTATATGTCACTGTAAAATTGTCAAACACGTTAGATTGTAATCTCTCTAGCGATATTGTAAACTCTCGAAATATTGTCAAAGACTGAACATACGGAAGTATCTCTGTCCCCATAATCGGGACTTGGAGCACCCCCCCGTTAGGTTAGTTAGGTTTCTTAAAACCCTGCACTCGAAAAAGTGGGGCTCCGACGACTACGCGTTTTAGGGGAATATAAATGAGATGTGTTTTAAGGTTAGGTTATATTAATCGGTATTTCTCAGGAATGGCACATTATCTTTTCATGACAGTGGTACACCTCCTTCCCTAATATATAACGCGTGGGTTGCATCGCATCGCATGCATTTCACGACAAATAATGCGTTTTATTGTAAGCAGTATGTTTGTTTGACAATATTTCGAGAGTTTAAAATCTCTCTAGTTATTTTACAATGTAACGTGTTGAACAATTTTACGGTGACATATACATTCAGTCAAAAAAATATCGGGAATGGATGATTTGTTTATGGTTCCAAATTCAAATTTGTTTCTTTTTGTTGTTGGTAGATTGGCACAACTGTTCTCCATTTTGGCGCGGAGTTTGAGTTGCATCTGCTATTTAAATTAAATACAGTGTTGTTTTTAGTTATATCATATCTAGTGTGTATAGCGAATTTTATTATGGACAAAAACATCTAACAAAAAGTTCATCTTAAATTTTGTATCGCCTATGGAATTTCGTAACATCGAATAATCAGTGTTAGACGTGTAAAAAACTATTTGAAAACTTTTCAAATGGCTTTTCTACACATAAAACGGTTACCAAATTAATTAAAATACTTAGGTAAATATTTGACAGCAATTTGCTACGTTGCCAACTTTCTGGATACGCGCTCTTATACTTATTAAGATGATGACAAATAAAAATAACAAATTAGAGTAAGGTAGGTATACCTAAGAGATGACCACATCAATTTATTCTAGGACCAATTAATTTAACTGCCTCCCCAAATCTGTTTACCCGCCGCAGATGAAAAGCTTTTAATGGTGAGGCAATATGGTTTGTTCTCACGTCAAACGTCTCTGATATGACATCCGAACATTTGTAATACAACAATGGATCCTTTTACCCCTGAGGGGTGTTAAAGAGCAGCAGGGCGCGGGTTGGGGTGCTTTATAATGGAATAAGTATCTGCGGGTTAATGTCGAGATAGTACTGTGTAGGCGAGGTAATTTTGCTATACTTAGTAGTAAGAACCTATATCGCGCTCGAAGATTTGAAACTTTTATTGGGTAGCTTCTTCGATCAATAATTCATTGCTTGTTAATAAAAGTAATTTAGTTGTGTGATTTAAACGGAAAAGAGCATACCCCGATAGGTCCTACCGCATTATATACAACGGACAGCTTTTTTTAAAATTTGTGCCGTAAGAACCAGAATCTAGATATTGAAAAGACCAAAAAACTTCATACCGCAAATTCACACTTGGAAATAGATTTATGAGTATCACAAGGGTCAAGCGTACCAGTACCAATCAGTACAATCTTAGCCAAGCTAAATATGAAAATAATCAACTTTTGTGATAAAATGACGATTATTAAAATTACTATCGCCAATCAGTTGAAACACATCCACAGCTCGACATTGGCTCTTCTTATGATGAAGACTGTTTCTGTGCATTGTCTATTCTTCTTCTTCTTCAACCTTTGGCCAATACCTATAATGCTGAGTGTATAGGTCTCTTCCAAATCTATCCACTGTTTTTGTGTCATGGCTATCCTGTTTTTTTCCGGTCACTTTAATAAGATCATATTTTGTCCACCTAGTTGATTTATCTTTCCAAATTCCTCCCTTCCATCTGTGGTCTCCACTCCAGTCTCTCTTGCTGTTCGTTATTTGATTAGTTTCCATCGGAGTGATTTTGGTGAAAATAATTGTCCCTTTCTTACGTACCAGTGTATCCCTGTCACTCAGTTATCTTCCATATGACTCTTTCCAAGATCATATTTACTTACAGTTATGTACATTGACGATAAAATCTAAACTCCAACGCTTGTCGGCGGACGATTTTCCGCTTTATAACTCGAATAATATTTTCGTCCAACTTACTCGTAGTGTGACATTTGTTATCTTATTGCTTTCCTAGCAACACATGGACTTTCCTTTGAATAAAATGTTTAAAATTTTAACATTTTTCATAGTGAGATATTTTGTAGTGTCAGCAAAAATGTTTGAAAGTGAACTGAATGTGAATGATATACTTCGATCAGATCTTATGCCAACGTATTTCATGGTAGACGGTGAAAATCAAAGCATTGAAAACATGAATCATACTGTTAGTAAGCCTGTAGGACAATCGATTAATGGATCTATTGATGCAGCATTGTCTACTCTGGATTTTCACAGGTAATTTATAGAATTTTATTCTAACACAATGCAAAGTATAAAGGTAAGTAGATAGCCACAAGAGCAGGGCAATTAGGCATAACCAATTAATTAACTATAAAATTAAACATTGATTTTTTACTTGCACATTGAGGTACCTACCTAGACATAACCTACTGCACGCACGTACATAGTAATGTTTTATTGAACACTAGCGGACGACACGCGGTTTCACCCGCGTATTTCCCGTCCCCGGGTGCGCAGAATGTAGCCTATGTTACTTGCTGATGATGTAGCCATCCATTGCTGAAAGAATTTTCACATTGATTGAGTAGTTTTAAAGTTTATTCGTTACAAAAATACAAATCTTTCCTATTTATAATATTACTCGCTGACCCACGCAACTTCGTCTGCGTCACATAAGAGCCTGTGCACACAAGCAATTCTCCTACTACATTCACAGAAATTCCCTCATCAGTCAAAAAGATCAACACAAAAAGTTTTTTTCAATTTGAACCAGTAGTTCCTGAGATTAGCGCGTTCAACCAAACAAACAAAGAAACAAAGAAACAAACAAACAAACTGTTCTGCTTTATAATATTATATTATATATTATAGTATAGATAAGTATAGATGTGCCTAGGACGTTACCTGCTTTTCACAAGTACTGAAATCCCAGTTTTTAAGGCAGATTTAGACTTTCTTTCTTACTGTTAGTTTTTTGTTCCTAGTTGTGTATCCCACGGCTGCACAAAGGCCTTCCTTGTCTCCTTCCAAACCTCTCTACACTGTGCAATATATGATCTGACCATGTTTCAAAAAGAAGATCAGATAGTCGCACCGTCTTCACAGTGTGTAGGTAAACTGAAGTAATGTTAATTTACTGATTCTATGAACATTTATGCCTCAGTAAAAATTACATGGCTACTGTTGAAAATGAGATGCAGCGTCGTCTTTAGATGAATCCAAACTGCATACCTTTACTAATTTGGCTTTAAGTACTTAGTTAGTTAGTTACCGTTGTGTTTTCCCATTACATGATGTTGCAACTACCTACCTACATTTATTTTTATCGTTACTAATATTTATAAGGTTGATTGCAGGAAAATGATGAACGAATTCCACTGCCGCAACTACATTGCTGACCAAATCTTAGAGGAAATGGGGAAGAGTGTCCTGCAGAATAGGGTTGGGAAACCTTTTACTGAAGTCAAAGATAATGTGCTGATGCGGAGACAAGATTTGCGGAATAATGTTATGTTTGATGTCGGCTCTGCTAACTATCAAGAGTGGTTGGCCAAGTAAGTAATAAAATTAGACCTCTCTCTTAGTGGGTGCCCGTTGGATAGTCCTCATGTGTAAAACTAGCTTATGGACGCGGCTTCGCCTGGTTCGTACTTCCGGTATAAAATGATCCTATTTGCTCCAGACTGTGATCTATCTCTGTGCCACATCGAAATGGGCTTCGCTTATCTAAACATTCGATTCTGTACAATTCTGAAATGACAGAAGTATATGTATGTCAACCAGTCAGAGAGAATGTTAAAAAAAGAATAAAAGGCCAAAGAACACTAATAAGTATTGCAGCGGGTCGACATGACCTCATCTTATCGGCTGATCATCAAGCTCACTAATGAGGAGATACAACTTGTGTGAGCGGGTCGTCGCGTCGCGGGCTCGCTGTATACGATGACTAGTGTATTTTGACCGAGATGGTAACCCATATTGCTTCCGTGATGGTTAAATGATAGACGATAGCCGGTGTGGTCAAAGTATGCGTTGCAGTACAAAGTTTCATCACAAACTGTCCTATTAGCTGTAAATCTTCTGATTGGTTTATTAAAAATTAAACAGCCAAACCGCTTTTATTCACCAATAAATCTTGAATTAGGCAATATTCAAAACGTATTAGGTTCAGTGACCTAATTCAAATTAAGAAAATACGTGTTACTGATAACTGGTCCAGATTCTGGCATTCCGGGAGCGACTCGTGCCTACGTCACTATTCAGTTGCCAGTTTATTGCAACAAAATAATTCAATTTAACCATATACCAATGTAATTGTTAATTAAAACTTCAATGTTTGATCGGTTTCGCACAGGGATTATAGGTAGTTAGGGAGTTATTCTTTCACACTACTGGTAACACTGAAACGGGCTGTCTCATTGACATTCCGCCAATTCGTCGTGTATCGCTATTCTTTTCTAACACATGTGCCGGTCTCGCTCAGTGCCAGTAAAACAGTGATTCCCAATATTGTTTTGTGGACGTCTAACCAGTTTGTTTTTAACCGATTTAAAAAAGGAGAAAGTTACTCAATTTGATCGTATTTTTTTGTCTTATGAGTGTTTGCGGATAACTTCGTAGTTTATGAACCGATTTTGATGATTCTTTTTTTGGGAAAGTAGATATCACAAGGGTGGTACCATGATAAGGAAATCAGGATCTGATGATGGCATCTCAGAGAAATCAAGGGAAACTAGTGCGTTCGTTAATATATTCATTAAGTAGTTTAAAGCACTACTTAATAATGTAATGAATGTCTGGAGTGGATCTAATGATGGAGCAGAAAACTCCTCGACGATTTATAGCAGTTACCTGGTGTTTGAGCTTGATTTATATTTATATTGATTTGTCTCTAATGTCTTTACCTATGGTAAGTACCTTTATTCACAAAAATAGACTGCCGATCCTTGGCTTGTAATTTGAAGCTTGGAACCCTAGGATGGATACAGGATTCTTTTATTCACCGAAAACCTACAACGCGGGAAGAGGTAAAGGCAAAAGTTAATAGGAATTTAATAATTAGATCAATGTTTTATTAGATTGAATTTCCCCAGATTATAAAGTTTGAGGACCATTGATAGCCGTTATGACGTAGATGCGTGTCACCCACGTGACTTCTGTCTCTCGGAATGCTATACCTGGCGAAGTATATTATTGTACCATGGTCCAGATTAAAAACATATCAATTCAACCTCAGGGTTGCAGCTCTCAACGATGTCCACAATGCTGCCAACGTTGCCGCAAACAGTAATGCAGGCAATACGTCACTGTCAGGAGTACCATCTGCACCACAGCAGGCACCAGCACTGCAAACTAGGGAAGGTTACGAAGTCTATGAAGGAGGCAAGGAATTTACTGGCTACCCGGCTCCTGAAGCAACACCAGACATTGCTAAGTATGGTAAGGATAGTAGTAAATTATACACAGTGCACGAAATATCATCTTCTTCTCCTTATAAAGTTTGCAAAATAATCTCATCCCGAGTTGTATAAAATATTATGTACCGAGAATGGTACATAATGTTGTATACATCCTTGCTTGGGTTTTGATATATTTATTTAGGTACTTTATTACATAAAAGTACATATTCACATGAGCTACACTATACCTAAGTTGGTCTTTATTTTGTCTAAATCATCCATCCAGCGATGTTCAAATATTGAATCCACCATTTGAGCCTCAAATAGCTATTACTCTGAAAATAATTAGTGTGGAGTCGAAATTTTGATATCATTATGACTCAAATACTTCTCATTCAATATAACCGGGGCTATTTTTGCACTAGAGTAGAAAATGTAAAAAGAATAAGTAATTTTTGTGTGGCCTTTTTATGTTAATTTATTAAATATTTATAGCCTCCTTGTTTACCCTTGCAATAAAATCATCACGTTTAAGTCTCTTATATTCAAATGATATAAGCATTTTACAACATTGAACAAACCCTAGATCAGCCGATTAGAAAAACAAAATGGCTGCCATTCACTGAGTCCAGATCCAGAGAGAATAACAGCCGGTGAGGAGTATTTATAAACATGTATTTGTCGATAGAAGTGAGTAAATAATATGCCCTTAAAGTATTGGTAACCAGTGGGCAAACACATTGTATAAGAAACCTATTCCTCAATCTAATTTGAACAGTCTCCCCCTCATCACCAGGTGGCGGCTACGAGTACTCGATGCCTCCACCTCCACCACCGTTGTATCATCATCATCCGACAGCCGTGCAAACTCCACATGTGGTGGAGGAATACTCTGACAGCCACAGCCACGGCCTTGGCTTGGCTGATCTGTTCGACATATCGTTGACTGGAATCGCGTTCTTGTCTTTTGGGATGTTCATTCTGCAAGTGCTTATGTGTATCACTATGGTGAGTATTAGGCCTGAATTCTTGTCACGCTGACGGTCGCGTACGAGTATATGTTGTATTCTACAGGGTTACTGGTCATTCGACGTATTTCTTACAGGACGTTTTTAGTAGGGTTATAATGCAAGAAATTAGGCCACTAAATGTTCTACCGAAATTCAGTGGTTTCTGAGTTAGGTCGACTTTTTGTTTTTTATGAATAATCCCTGATTAAATCATTAAAAGCTAATTTAGAAACGATTCACGTCGCGAATATACTGAAATTTATTTATTTATTATTATCAAAACAAATTGAGCTTATATTTGAAAACGCAGTCAAGCAAAGTAACTGAAGCTAGTATTTTTGGAATCACAATAACCAATTTACAATTTTTACGGATTTGTTCGTAAAAGGTTGAGTGAAACATGTGAAACACATGGGCTCTCGTACTAACATGTTCGCTCACAAAGTTACCCACAGCTTTACCGGTGTGATTCATATTGATTGGAAATAAAATAATGTTCACGGAATTGTTTAATTTGATTTTCCGAATATCTTTTATGAGATGAACGCCTTCCTGTACTCAATTAAAAACGTTTTTCATAATGTAGTCCACAACTTTTCAATAAGTTTTTTACCATTTTAAATAGCTGATAAGACAAGGATATTTTTTTAGTAGTGGTAGTTTTTTTGTACATCTGGCGTAGTATTATTTTTTTTCACCATACACAATATCTTTTAATTAAGGAATGGTAAAAATTACAAAAAAAAATGTTTCATTAGTTATTATTACTAAGAGTTTTGGATTTTTTGAACGTTTAATTATTAACGAACGTCTGTTACGTGATCAGCTATGATAAAAATAAATTAATAAAGATAAAATTCAGTACATTTGCGACGTAATTCATTTATAAATTGGCGTTAAATGATTTAATCTGGGATTTTTTATAAAAATACTAAAACTCGACCTAACTCAAAAACCTCTGAATTTCGGTAGAACATTTGGTGGCTTAATTTCTTGCATTACATTTTCCGTGATTTTCAACTATTGTGAGCTTATAATAGTTGCTTAAAACAAAAGAAAACTTGAGTGACAGCGTCAGTTTAGTCTCAAACCTTATTCCTTCTGAAGTTTCAAGAATTTTTCAGAATCCGCAACAACCTCAAGTGATGCAAATGGTGGACAACGGCGGCGATACAGTCAACGTCGACGACGTGTTCCGAGTAAAGCGTGATGTACACGATGGTCCAGAGACCACTTCCATACCTGCCGTGAACAAGATGGCCCGCTACGCATTGCTGGCGTTACGACCGCGCTCCACGCCTTGTCTGTACCGAGCCTTATGTGTTGGGAATAAGCAGGCTCGAAATCTTCGTGATGGCAACTGGTATTGGTTGCCGGTTTGGCAGTAAGTAGTACCTACCATGTGTTCTATTTTAATCTCTATACATAATGCTCAATTATCCGTGACGGGCCGTACATAAATCGAAGGATCCCTTTACACGAAGCCGTCAACCAAGCATTCTGTACGTTATACTAAGTAACTTTACGCAAAAAATATTGCTTGGGAAGCAAACGATTTTTTTTTGGTGTGAAATATTGCTTTTTACGGTAAAACTCAATGTACCACACTCAAAACATTGTTTTGATGGATGGATTGAACAATACGGGGCTCATGGAGGTGTTCAAAGTAAAAATATAACATTAAAACATATTATTATAACATTATAACAGTTTAAAAAAAAGCTTGTTGAAAAGTCGGAATTTTGACCCCCAATATTTTCGAAACTACTTGACTTGAACCTTTCGGCTTCGATACGAGGCTTTTTACATTATTTCCCAAATTTCGCCGCTGATCTATAAACATTTCATGAAAGGGAAATAAAATTTTCTTATTCATCCTATAGAAAAACCCCGCCCTTCTCCGTAGATAGATTAGTGGAACAAACTGCAGTAATTGATACGTAGGTTACCGATGGATTGCTGCGGCTACAGCTAAAGGGTGCCCTTTAGCTGTAGCCGCAGCAATCCATCGGTTGTCAAAACTACTTGCAGAAATAGATTATAAAATATTATATATATAAATAAATTGGATAGCAAGCTAAATTGAATTCATGTTTAAATTAAGGAACTGATAGAAAGTTTTTGATTTCTTTAATATTCACTATGGTTAATCTGTGTGTAGTGCAGGAGTGGCGTGGACTCGAGGCGGAGCCCTAGGAGCCCTTCGAGCTGCGACTCTGGGGCTTGGTGGAGCTGATTGCGATACCCATTACCCACGAGCACACTGCACCACCGACACTTAGCTACCCGAACATTTTTTTATTTGTTTGAATGAAAGCTTGACTCACGCTAGACCTTTCCGGGTTCAAATATTTTGTATGGATACACACACGCTTCCGAGCCGCTACCGAGCAACGGACAATGGATATGGATTGTGCTACGGCCGACACTCGGCTCAAAGGCCCTACGGGCTAACGTTTCGTCCATACGGGCGCATCTATCCGCGTCTCTCACACGCACTCGTCTGGACGTGCGCGATAGAGACAGATAGATCCGTCCGTATGGACGAAAAGTTAGGGAGTAGGGCCTCAGAGCCGGCACGGTCTAGTGCGGGTCATCCTTAAGACTGTCAGCGCCAAACTTGGTTTTGTTTTTAGTATATAACGAAAACAACTAAGGTTTTATAAGTACTGTAATTAATATTTTATTGCATACAATATTGCTTTTATTGTGTAATTGCTATAACTTTATAACTATCTATATACATTTAAATATACATTGTGGACATCTTATTAATAAAGTACTACCTAAAATACAACCTATCATATAAAACAAATCTACATTATCTATGCTTAACATATAGTAGCATATTATTTTTAAACAACATGTTCTAACGAAAGCTTATGTTATAACTACTTTAACGTAGAGACAACAGAATATTCCTATGCGTGTTATATTTGACACCTCTGATTTAGGACGATGTGTGTGATGTGACAAAAGTAGCAAGTAAAGTAATTATGTGTAGTTCGCAAAGCAATCAAAATAGTTAACACGCTATTAAAGTTTACAAAAATAGAACAAACCTGATGCTTGAATGACGAAATGTTAGACTATTAAACTGGGTGTAAACTTATTTACAATGAGTCCAAATACGTTCAGAATTATCAATGAGTCTAAAATCGCAGTGTACAGAGAAGTATAGTTTTACTGTCTCATTGATTAGAAACAACATTTGAAAAGTAGAAAAAATTCCGCATCGCTGCGTCTGGTTAAACTTTGATTCATAGCTTTATTATGGACCTAGAAGACGATCGAAGTTGCTAATAAGGTCCTAAGATAAATAAGTGTAACTGGCCATTAACTATGGTAGACATGATACGACAGGAGAAGTTTGTAAATTATTTTTGTTCTAACAGCTTCTTGATGACACACATCTTTCGTCTTCAAAAACTACATTCATTAAGAGTGTTGCCTGTTATAAATCCACTATTTACACATAATTTATCTAAGGTGGCGAAGACGGCAATGTTACAGGTGTAAAAACACAACTAAGTGGTGCATACGCGTACGGGTTCAAAAGTGAATACGCCGGCGGGGCGTGTCCGAAGATCTGTCCTGGAAACAACCCTTGCCGCTGAGCTATCTTCAATCTCGAAGTCAACTGCTTCTTCCATTTCGTCCTTCGATTTTGAAACCACGTCTTTATTTGTACCTCCGTAAGACCTAAAGCTTTTGACAGTTCCATCCTCTTTGACACACTAAGATACTTGTCAATCTTGAATTCTGCTTCTAGTCGCTCAAGTTGCTTCGCGCTGTATGCTTGCCGAGGCTTTCTCTCTGGTCCGGCTCGACGAGGTCTTCTATTATTCTTGTCATCTACAAAGAAATTTCCATCATAAGTCAAATAGTTGATAATTCTGTTTTCTGTGTATTTTGTAAGTGTGAATAAAAATCGCAAGTTCATATTTCCGAGGTTTTAAAAGCGTCTCCTTCATTTACAAAGTAGCTGCTCTCGCTAAAACAAATACGTAGTAAAGTTTTTTCGAACACTAATCGGAATTATGACAGGCTCTCGTTAAGTGGCTATAAACACAATCAGTCTGTTTGTGCAGCGCCTGCGCGGTTTGACATCTCGCGTGTCAACACAGCATTGTGGCCGGTGTATGTGCGATGGCCGTGCTAACCGACTGTTAACTATTTACGTAAGCGTTTTACGACCATCCAGGTTTTTCAGGGCATTTTAAACTTAGTTTTTAAAAAAAGATGTTAAGTTACAGTCAATGAAATATTTATTCACTAGTGAGGCTATATGATGTGTCGTTCTTTATACGTATCAAAATATTATTGTCACCTGTCACTTTTATGAAAATGTTAAAAGTTATCAATAATGTCTGGTAATTAGACGACCCACTGTTTCTTACCATTTATATCCTAATTATCCCAATTACTGTACTGTCCTTAGGTGTGTAGAAATCATATTTCATACCCAATTTTTACACGGTTTATGATGACCTAGATCGCCTGACCTAGACATTGCTAAAGCATCACTAGTCGTGACGGTCGTATTTGATCACTAGGTGAAATAAATAAAATGAAATTGTCTGTTGTGTACTTTTGGGGAAGTTTAACCTTGAGCTTTATTTAGATTTGCTTAGACCAAAACTGTGTTACTGTAACTTCGATGAAGAAACTGGTTAAATAACCATAACATAACTATGTATCTAAATATGAGCTACCATTTGAGAATTTCTATAAAATCCAACAGCAGTGTTGACAAACTCTAATTCTCGGTATGTAGTGCAAAGAAGCATGGTGTAAACTCAGTTTCTGGTTAGAGTTCGATCACAGCAGGGTACGCGTTAAGGCGACGCACAAACACGAGCTTTGTTCGTAATTATCGTCGCAGCAGCTGTTTGCCGACACCTCGGTGCGAAGTCGCGACCACCGACCGACGGCTGGCAAGCACTGGCGACATTTCGTCGAATGTGCCCTCGGACTAATCGCGCGAACCATAACGCTGTGTGTAACCAAGTTGTTGGGCGTTACAATTAGTTAGAACGGTCAACACATCGTGTTAACACCAGTTTTTACAAGATACGCTTGCGTGTATTGCTGAATAAATGAAATATTTTCACAGATTCACAGACGATTATCTACTTTATTGCCTGTTTCCTGTTGTTAAAATCTTGCTAAAGTTTTTCTATTGTTGAATTGCGAAATACAAATAGTTATTTTTTAGACCTGATAATAGCCCAATTTGCTTCTTTATCGAGTTTAAACAAGATTCGTTTGTCTGAAAATACAATTTTGTCACGAACTTAGAAGAATGGCGACATTTAAAGTTATATTTCAAGGAAATTTTTATTGTTTTCGCCTAGATTCCAAGCAGAGTTATTAATATTTTGGTAACAATGTTGACGCAATAGACTCGTGAAATTCATTTACTGCGATCAACATAGCATGTGGAAAGAATGTCAAATGTCAACGTGGTTGTGTCGCTTCGAGTTGACATAGAAAGTTTGTGTTGGACCCCCGGGCTATTCCCGGACGTTACACACTCACACTAATTTTATAGCCACCGAAATTCCTCCTCGATGCCGAGCCAACAAATGTGACAAAACTGATGATAAATATACAGATTTACTTGAACGTATGGTATTTGACTTACGGTATGATTCACCGTCATCGGTCATTGAGAATTTTGAATGGAATTTTGAAAGTGTGATTTAGGTACTTTATATTGCGTCTTAAAGGAGCATGGTTTCTAGATTCTTCACCAAGTTGTTACTGTTTTAAGTTAATAAATTCAAATATATTATGAGTATCTTTTCTCACTTTCAGTTACAATTAGAAATAGAGTTCTTCGATACTCCATAGAAAAGGAAGGATCCGCCGACCAGAGGGTCGGAAGATCTTCCCTCGTACACATAAACTGGTGATGCTGATGTGACGTTTGGGATCCCAATCGGGGTGTGTAAATAAATCAGCATTAGCTTGGCTCTACTCAAAGCCCTCAAAGGACATGGATGCATGGACAGGATGCATCCTATTTGTCCGCATGATGGTCTACAAGCATACTTTATTATTCGTTTTCATCATATTGTGCACAAGATTTTCGTTAGGTACCAAAACCACAAAAATACGGTAACTCTAGCACAAATCTTATGGTTTGAGCAAGGATAATAACAATGAATAAATGGTTAATTGCCTACATATTATTCTGTGCGAGGGATGATTGCGTGTGAATTAGGCGTGCGAAGTATCACACCGGGTGTAACTGCACGCGATTATAGCACGCACGCACGTTACGCGTAACTCTGCGTTCCCAATGGTATAACATTCATGTTTTTAAACATGTTGTCTGATGAGTTAAGTATCAGTCCAATCGGTAGGCAGAACACGGACTGTCTCCGGACACCGGATTTTGACAGATATTTCAGTAGGTACTGTTGAGGTTCCACTATTATCGATCATTCGAGATCGCTAATTACTATTGGCAGCTTAAAAAGTAAATATTTTTTTAAATCAATTGTGACGTTGCTACACTGCCAAATCATATTCCTTTTTTGATTGTACTGTTTATAATTTGTTTTTTTTTATTCAACAAATATTTACTTTTTTAAGCTGCCAGTACTAATAAGCGATCTAGAATGATTGATCATTATGGAACCTCTACAGTACCTACATCTGTGAAATGTCGTAGCTCGTGGATAAAGTGAAGCTCATAGCTAAACAAAAACCGCCGCACGGGCCGTTCTTCAAAGGTAAGTAGCGCTTGATAAGGTTGATTTGCGGATCGGTGATCAGGCATTATGTACGAGTTTCCTCTGTGCCTCGGAAAGTACGTTAAGCCGTTGGTCCCCGCTGTCATTTGTAGACATTTGAAAGTCAGCTGTAGTCCGAATGTCTGACACCCAGTCTTACCAAGGGGAATCGCATTACCCACACAATATTTGTGTCACTTGTTTAACTATATTTTTTCATAATGTGTTCTTACTTTTGTATAGATTCTTTTCTTTACGTATTCTTTGGCTTTGTAGGTTTTACGTTTTTTTTTTTATAGTAAGCAACGAGCTATTTGTCGGGCCTGCGCTGTCCCATACTAAGTACTTGTACTAATGCTGTAACAGTAATATATTTTATTTTATATGACAATAATATATTTATACCAAATAATTTGAAACGAGTAACCATGGAATTTCTTGTCGGTTCTTCAGCATGGAAGCGGCCAACCCGAACAGTGTCTAGGCCTATGTGAAATAAAATATTTTGAATTTGACCCAGTACTTAACAGAGTTGTGGAGGTCAGATAGATAATCACTTCATGTAAAATACTGGTAGAAAGGTGCATCCGATAAGACTGTAAGTCGACCAAAACATAATTGGGAAAAGGGTAGGCAGATGATGATCTGTGAAAGTCTTAGATTCTTATCTAGAGAGAGAGAACGCATAACTGTTCTTCCTAATATGGTGTTCAATGGGTTCTTAGTGCATCATAGTTTTTAGACTCGTTGCAGGGCCTAGACAAATTGCAATGGCGTTCGAAGCGTTTCGCGTACATCTACAACCACTTTCAATAGGTAAGCTTTCGGGTATCTTTTATCAGTTGGCATTTGCCCATTTGTATTTTTTCATACATTAAATTTTTTATGTCATATTTATTGCTGATATAATGGCAAGTAGTCTGTGCCTAATAATAAAAGTAAAATTTTCGGAAAATATAAAAAGGTCTTAAATGCTACATTCGATTCCATTCGGCCAAAGATTTTCAGGTATACGTTGTTGTTTAATACAGTTTCCACTAGCATACTGATAGCCATACGCTTTCTTTTTGCCATATCATCCAACTCAGGTTCGTGCCAATCAAATCCAAGTCCTAGTCCCATTTCCTTAACCCATTTATTACAAGACGTTCATATATTATCTAAATACTTCTCTCATGTCACGATAACCGTGTGCCATTGTAACGTGGTTTTATTTTCTTTGTACCACTTTTGAGTGAGTTGAGTCCTTTTCAGTCGCAATTGCCCGCTGAGTCTTTCAAGTTCATATTTCTGCAATCTTTTTTCATTGTCGTGTGTCCAATATTTTTTTTATAGAAAATTTTATATTTTTTCCTCAGTTACTAAGAATCGACCCATCAGCTAGGAGTTTAGAGTAATCAGTATTGCATATGTTACAACTACAATCAATTCTATTTCCTAGTTTTCAATATGCCTTTTTCAATAACTTACTGTTCGGTTTCGGTAGGTTGCTATCTCTGTCTGTTTGTCATTTTGCTTACAGACTAATAAAAAATCAAAACGTCACAGCAAAGCTTTCTTTGATTCTTCTATGAACAAAGTGACAGGTAGGTGACGCGGATATTTCAAGCTAACTTTGTTTATAGAAACACCGATAGCTACAGACGAAGCTATATTAACCGACAGTTATCCGTAAGTAAGTTATAGAAAATGGCTGTTAATGGCTTTCCTGAAATAAATGGTTTGACTTTGAGTCTGCTCTAATAAAAATAAGAATGGGTAATTACCGTAAAGTGCGGCGGAGGGTTGATGTGTCGCGAGCCAGTGCGCGTACGCATGGCCGGCGAGTAGCCCCGCGTCGTTCAGCGCACTCAGCTCCGGACATGTTGACGTTGATGATACTGTGATGATCAGAAGAGAAAATACATTTACTGTGGATGACTTGAAATAACGGATCTGTGCAATAGCATAATCAAAGCAGTTTTAAATGAAACCATATCAGCTGAACGTGATCTCAACTTACCGAGAAGAAAATCGATTCGAAATCTACTGTGTTAGTAGTGAACATTATTTAAACTGGGTGGTGCCAAAAGTCTTGATGTAAAATGGCTATGACATACGGACAGACAAATGGACAGGGTAAATCTATAAGGGATCCGTTTTTTGACATTTGGCTACGAAACAGATGATTTAGTTTATACGTGTTTATTTTTGTGATTTGTGTTCGCTCGTTGATGTCTTTTTCATGATTTCCCGGTTTTAATGTACTAAAAGCAAACAAAAGTTCACTTAAATGTGAAGCGAAATATTTCAGATTGATTGGAATGGCCTATTTATTTTATGTATTTTAATGAAAATTTGATAAAGTTTTTGCTCCACCTTAAATTAACAAGAATGTTAATATATTCATCATCTGCCGAGCCTTTTCCCAACTATGTTAGGGTCGGCTTCCAGTCTAACCGGATGCAGCTGAATACCAGTATTTAACATGGAGCGGCTGCCTATCTGACCTCCAAAACCCAGTTAGTATTCGGTAATACGATACCCCTTAGTAAGACTGGTTGTCAGACATTCGGACTACAGCTGACTTTCAAATGTCTACAAATGAAAGCGGGGACAAACGGCTTAACGTACTCTCCGAAGCACGGAGAAAACTCGGTTCGAAAGGGTGGTCACCCGTCCATAGACCAACCTAGGCAAGCACGGCTTGATATAGTTGATATCTTTAGTCTTATTCAGGAATAATTGGTCGGATAGGCAGTCTCTCCTGGTTTTCAGCTTCATTTGGTACGACTGGAACCCCTTCCCAACAACATGGTTAGGAAGAGGCTATGCAGATGATGATGATGATTGGTTAGTATTCCTCAGATTTACGACAATTATCAGAGTTTTCAAGAAAATGTAGTTTCCTTTGTAACAACGTTTGACGCTCCTTTCATTAACACCCTTTTTGTTAAAAAAGATACTGTCGTCACATAAAGTAAAAATAGAAAAAAAAAAGATAGAAAAAATATTTTCTAAGAATGAAATTATACCGAGCAGCTGCAATAAGGACATTAAATAATGAGTTAAGTCTAAGGAATCGCGGCGGCGCGGGAGCGGGCGCGTGATTTCTGATACTTGTAATTAATAGGTCAAATTGATAAAAATCTAATGTCATATTTATACGCATCCCTTATATGATTTTTGCGCGTCTGTCACGAAAGCGCACAAATTGTCAGAGAATCGCCATTAAAACTATAATTCTACTGCAATCCGAAATTAGCATCCACAGTAGCAAGGAGATTTTGTATCCTTCTGGCTCCGGTTGATCAGAGATGAAGGTAAAAGAACAAGTGGTTTAAGAAAATACATGAATTGATGAATATTTATTAAGACAGCATTATGTGTGTGAAAAGGGTCTTCGTTTGGAAACAAATTGTATAGTTTCTTGTTTATTCAGCAGTCTCAAATAACAAAACATAGGTTTAAAAGGTGTTTTCTGTTTTTTTTTTGCCGTTAACATCTCTGACGGCCTCGGTAGGTTAATAATTCAAACTTTGGGATAGCACTACATCCTATTCCGAACACTGCTGGTACCGCGTGCCTTTAATGATTTAAAGATAGAGCTGTTAGGGCAAATTCCTTACCATTATGTTCATCAGTGGTTTCTTCACCGTTGTCGTCATCATCTGGACGTAAGTTACTAACAAGTTTAGTACTATTACTTTTATTATTGCCTAATATACTGTCTATTAGAAAAGTTTTGCTTTTGCCATGTATAACACTGCTCACTGAATCTTTTGTACTGTTATGAGATGGTTCACTGTTATTGCATAGATTCCTAATACTTTCGAATGTTTTAGTTGGAAATATCACTCGACTTTGTTCAAAAAAACATATTTTATCAGAATTTAATAAGGGATTTATTACGTTTTTAATATTTTTGTTTTCGACGATTCGATGGCTCGATTGTTCACTGTTATCACAAATATCAATTGTTTCGTTTTCACTGTCATACTCGGTTTCTGATTCACAGTCATAACTTGAGTCTCTTTCGGCACTACACAGCACACTATTATTTTCCGTGTTAGAAATGTACTCATTTTCGCAAGTGCTTGAAATGTCGTCTATAGTCTCCATTATGGTTTTTTTATAACTTCATTAAATTAAAAGTCTCTATGATATAAGGTCACTTCACTAAACATTCAAACGTTTGCCGCGGAGATTAAAACCCAGACTAAACTTAGCTTCATGTTTGCCGGAAACTGATAATTGCATCTGAAAATAGGTGGTGCTAAGACATCGGCCGCGGTGGCTGTAGGTATGAACGAGATGAGATGCTCTCACGCTACTGGCTGCTTCCAAAGTGGAGGGGATAGCGCCATCTTAAGTAGGAGGGGCCTCGATAACCGCCTGTGAAAATTCACACCTTTCTTTTATTTGATAACACGTTATGTCAGAGCTCTTTAGCTCACAAAGGATCTCTAAAAGCTTATGATGAGGTGAGGATCCAATTTCTACCGGTTATTGTTTGATTAATGTCGCAGATTTAAGTGATTTATTGTAAACGATCCGAGATGCTTAATGCGGTGTAGTTGAAGGGAAAATTTGTTGAAATTTAATATGATGGTATGGTGGTCTAGTAATATAGTTCACTTGTTTGCCTTGTCTTTGAAAAATATGTTTGAGTATTCAGCCTTCAATGATCTAAGGAGCAAAGAGAAATGTAGGTACTGGTATCCCTTTCGCGGGCTGGTTAAACCAAGAACTTATTTAACAACATAATAATTATGTATTTAATATCACAACACTGCGTTCAAAAACATAAATTACTGAGGTTGGTCAAAAATACGCAAAGCTAAAGTTGGACTGGGCTGTCCGGTGGTCATGTTTGCCGTATACGGTATACCCGACGAGCTGTGGGCCAAAATAACCATGATGTTGAGCCCTGGCGCAGCACGAAGGCTACGCGGTAGACCTCGGAGGAGATGGCGGGACAAGCTAGACAAAATCAACGACCAGTGGTCCACATTTGCCCTGGATTGAAGAATTTGGAAGTCACAGGCCAACATGTAAAAATAATAATTATTTTATTTTATTTTCATACCATCAACGGTATCAAATTAAATCCGTTCGTATCGATTTATTTACAAAATAGTCAAGCGGTGATTCAAAATATATATCATCTAGATTCAAAATCAAAATCAAAATCAAAATATTTTATTTCACATAGGCCTGGATGGGCACTTATAAAACGTCGAAAAAGGTGCACGGTTCACGTTGGTCGATTCCATGGAGAAGAACCGGCAAGAAACTCCATGGTTACTCTTTTCAAATCATTTGGTATTACAATATTATTATGTTTCATTACAGCATTAGTACTAAAGTATGGGGGGACAGCGTAGGCCCGACAAAAGGTCGTTGCTTGCTATACAAAAAATGTAAAACAAAAGGAATATTTAACAAAAGTTAAACAGCATCCGGGAATCTAAAAGGCCTTCAATGTTCACTCATTCACAAATAATAGGTAAAAAAGCATCTATACAAAGGTAAGTAAATAGAAAAATAAAAAAGAATATTTAATTAAAGAACTAAATTAAACAAGTGACACAAATATTGTCATCAGTGCTGTAACTATTCTGAGCAAAATATGAGAAAAAATGATTTGAAAACTACTGTAATAATCTGAATCAAAAGAAAAAGAATAATGAGATTGAGAATAGTTAGAGACATCCACAAATCTGTGCCGTTTATGAGCTACCAGGGAAGCCGCATGCGCAGAAGGAATCATAGCCAAACTTCTTTGTCATCAACGTAGTCCTTGATTTTGTAATATGCTTTTTTCATAAGGACACGTTTAATATAGTTCTTGAACTTTCCATCGGTCAGTTCTAGAACTGACTTTGGCAACTTGTTATAAAAGCGTATACTGTTTATAATAAAAGACTTGCTAGTTTTTGTTAATCTGAATTTAGGTATTACAATTTCATGTTTACTGCGTGTATTTTTATTGTGGAAGTCGCTTCTAATTTTGAAAAGCCCTCGATTTTTACGGACATATAAAATACATTCAAAGATATAAAGTGAAGGCAGAGTTAGTATATCGATCTCTTTGAATTTTTCTCTGAGTGACTCGCGAGGACCCATTTTATAAATCGCGCGGACTGCCCTTTTTTGTAGTATAAAAATGGAGTCAACGTCTGCTGCTGATCCCCACAGCAGGATGCCGTAAGACATAATACTGTGGAAATAAGCATAGTAAACTAACCTAGCTGTGGCTACATCCGTTAACTGCCTTATTTTCCTAACTGCATATGCAGCTGAGCTTAACCTACCTGAAAGAGTTCTAATGTGCGCGCCCCACTGTAATTTTGAATCTATAGTAATCCCTAAGAATACAGTTTCCGCTATAACATCAAGTTTATTGCCGTCAAGATTTAAATTAAGATCACGTTGTGGTACATTTGGTAAGGAGAATCTTAAACACTTAGTTTTGCTTGCATTCAATAAAAGATTATTAGCAGCGAACCATTTTGAGAGTACGGTTAGACTTTCGTTAACTTGTTGGACAAGCGTATCCTTTCTATTTATTTTAAAAATTAGCGAGGTGTCATCAGCAAATAAAATTATATCTGATAATTTGGCCATCATATAAGGGAGATCATTAATGTACACAAGAAATAGGAAAGGACCGAGAATTGAACCTTGGGGCACGCCTATCTTGACTAGAGACCCGGAGGACGTCGCCCCATTTACATTTACTTTTTGCTGCCTGTTTGATAGATAAGAAAGAACCAGATCAGCAGCTTGACCACGAATTCCGTAGTGGTGTAATTTACACATCAGTGTGTTGTGGTCCACGCAGTCAAACGCTTTAGAGAGATCACAGAAAATGCCAATGGCATCTTGGGACTTCTCCCAGGATTCCAAAATGTGAGTGATAAGTTTAACTCCCGCGTCCGTTGTCGACCTGCCCTTCGTGAATCCAAACTGCTGACTGTGCAAAATCCCATTTGAGTTAAAGTGAGATAACATCTGGTCCAGCATGATTTTTTCATATATTTTACTCAACGCTGGAAGCACAGATATAGGTCTATAATTAGAGGGATCACTCTTACAACCAGATTTGAAAATTGGTACTACTTTACTAAGTTTTATTAGATCAGGGAATTTACCGCTATCCAAACATTGATTGAATATGCCTGTTAGGATAGGGGCAATTGATTCGATAATATCTCCAAGAACCTTGACGGATATGCCCCATAAGTCTTCAGTATTCTTTACGTTGAGACTTTTGAACGCGTTTATAATAGTAGCAATACATATTGGTTTAAATTTAAAGTTTGGTATATCCGCAGTAAAATTTTCTTTAAGCAAATCTTCAGCTAATGTAGATGAAGAAGGGAGAGATTTTGTAACTTCTAGCGGAATATTAGTGAAGAAACTTTCTAGTGTCTCGGCTACTTCTAGCTTGTCAGAAATGGTCTGATTATCTATTTTCAAGGACAATTCGGTCTGATCACGTTGTTGTGACTTTCCAGTTTCTTTGTTAATGACCTGCCACACTGTTTTTAGATTCTCTTAGATCTTGCAACAGAGGGCTAAAATATTATCAGTTCATCACAAATGCCAATAAATCAATGTTTTCATGCTAAAACATTCACTGAGGTAACGAGCTGATCTTGTATATTGGGAAATGAAAAGCTTGAATTATTCGCGTTAAAAGCTATTGTAAGATTTATTTATTTATTTTATTCATTAACACATACATTTGTTTTAACAGGTAAAACCCAAGCTAACAAATATAGTCATTAGGATAAGATAAAGATTAAGATAAACTTATATTGTCACTTACGGGATATCTTCCGTGATTATTTTTAATGTTGAGCACCCGATATTTCGACGCTGTTGCAAGCGCCATGATCGCGGGTTGACTGGAGTATGCGGGTGGATGGATAATAAATTGTTACGAGCAGACAAATCTGTCTACCCTCTTTCTTTGTCTTTTGCTACGCGCACTGTTGGAACTCGAAACTAAGTCACGACAAAACGCACTCACAGTATCACCAAGTTTTGTGGAGTTTTTTGTATGATGCCGGCTGCTACTTTTGAGCATACTCAAAACTGGATTCCACGTACTCGACAATTTGAAGCCATCCTCTCGATTGAAATTTTTGTACTTCCTTATTTCAATTGCTTCTCTTGTCAGCCTTGGTAGGTAATGTTTGTCCTTAGACAAAATACGTGGCTTGTGAAATTCGATCCAGTGATTGGGCCCTGACTGCAGTAGATGCTCCGCTATGGCAGACTTTTGCTCATCCTTATTTTTCATGCCGCATCAAGGAACACATAAAGGCTGTGCACCTTTTTATTACAACTATAAATTAACCAACACGCTGAGTATGTAGAAAGTAGAAAATACCTGAAATACAAAACTTTCTTTGAACCTAAACCTATAACTTAGTACAGCGCACTCTCAGTGGCATCCAAGGAAATAACAACCGGTCCAACAAAGTGATTCGGCTATGGCGGAAAGTCGCTCTGTGAAAGTTTTCACCACATTGCGCATTTTCACCGCTAGATGGCGTTGTTCGGTGAAAATATTAGGGTGATACTGTTTGCTTTCAATAGATAGCGTGACGTCTGTTGGTTAGAGAGGATCACTCTTTGTAAGGTTCTGTTACATGACTATATGTTGTTCTGTCGTCTTTTCACCGCGCTCACTTTTATCTTCGAATGAGGATAGATGGCGCTACGATATTCATTGTTTCAGATTTGCACAGAAGGCGGGAATTCAGAATTTTCCAGTAGAAGTTTTAGATTCATTAAAACAAATATTCGCAAAGTTATTATTCTGAATCAGTTTGTCCAAAAAATAATATGTATACATTGCAATTACCTACATTATGTTGATGTTTTCCGAATTTTCAAAGTGGAGGTTGAAAGACTCATTTTCACGGTTTTTATTGTTGCAGCAACGTGTTTTGAGCAGCAGTGGTCCCGTGTTGGAGGGCTCGACTTACGAACAGTAACTCGTGGGTTCGAACCCAGACAGGTGCACTTTGTGTAATTTATTTCATCACCACCGCTCTTCGATCTAGGGCCAATTTGGACCACTGGTCGTTGGTTTTATTCAGCTTGTCCCACCGTCTCCTGCGAGGAATAATGCCCAGCAGAGGGCTGACACAGGCTAACAGTAACGGTAACATCAATGCTCTCAAAACGGTGACGGAAAACATCGTGAGAAAACGTCTCAGAACCAAAACATTCAAAGACATATCATGTGTTTCCAAGACATGTGACATCTACCAATCCGCACTAGGCCCGCGTGGTGGATTATAGCCCATTCCCTCTCATAGAGAGGAGGCCGTGTCCCAGGACTGGGAACATAAATATGCTGATGATGAACATTGGGTTTAAAATAACAATAGATATAATGGAGGCAGATGAAGGATAGCTGAAATGCTGAAAGTCTTCTTTCAGCATTTCAGCTATCCTTCATCATTTCATCATTCTTTATTTCGTAGGTATATCCGTATGTTCCACTCTCGCAAAACTATAATGTCGTAAAAACGCAATCGGATTCATCGTAATCTCGTTGACGGAAAGAAAATAAACATGACGAAGTTCTTGCGTCACTCATGCTCGGAAACTTCGATCTGAGTATGTAGGTATATACAAATGGATCTATTAGTATCAATAATTATGTATAGTAAAACACCAGTCATTAGGTAATTCATTGATAGCATGGATTCATCCGTTTTGTCTTTAATACGTCACACGATAATGAGATTTGTTTTTTAACGGACTCTTTTTTTAATATATGTTCCCCGATTACTCGGAGATGGCTGACCCGGTTTGGATTTCGGTTTGAAAGGGTATACTTCCCAGGTGGTGCCATACTCATCAAGTTAGGATCTGATGATGGAATCCTGGAGAAACAGAGAGATCTCTTCAAATTTTATAGGCCCACTCGAAGCGCATTTGGGTAGTTTTTGGAAGACTACCCAAATGCGATACTCTAACGAAGTATTCCCATTTCAATTTGGTGAAAATCTGGTGAAGATTCCAAATACGATACTCTAACGAAGTATTCCCATTTCAATTTGGTGAAAATCTGGTGAAGAACTTCCGAGATAGGCAACGGAACTCCTCAATAAATGACAGCAAATAGACTGGGATTGCTGAAATCTCATATCTGTCTATTGTTTACACCAGTTCATAACATAACATCACGCCGGTACGCTGTAAAAATGTGAAACACTAAAAAAAAATTGCAAAAAATAAAACTACCGCAAAAAATATTTTCAGCTTCAGAAGTCCATAATAATATATAACAAAAAACTAAATCAATCAAACAACACAAAACCACAGAACGTCAACTGCTAGAATTTTGCACATCTCTTTTCATGTTTCCTTGCTCATGCCACGTCTACGTGATTCTATGCTCTAAAATAATTGTAATTAAGATTGCCATTAAAACAATAAAGTAATAAACTTTTGTGTTAACATAAACATCATAAATCTAGATTTAAAACAAGAGAAGACAGATGTGTCGTTTTATAATTAGACGATTTCGTTGAATCAAGGCATTAGGCAACATCAACGAACTTCTCAAGTGTAAAAGGTCGTATATCATACGAGATACGTCCCTTTGTTTGCCAACATTATCATTATTTGTATTGTTAAACGTATCCAGTGATAATTTGTCTTTGACGAGACCCAAAACGGTGTTCTTATGAAGGCGTCCAGTAAAAACGGTTAAATTAACCCAACCCGTAAAAGGGTGAAACGCGGGTGACGCCGCGAAGCGGAAAACTAGTCGTTAGCATAATGTAGGTATTTACCGAGCTGCCAACTAGTTGTGTTTTTGTTTGAAATCTCGCTTCTTAAAGTTATATTTTGTATTTTCATCAGTTTTTGGAAGATAGCAGAATTTAAGTTGGTAAGCGCGAAACTTATGAGAAAAAACATGAAGCAAGCTGAATGGTGTTTATGGTCTGATGAAGATAGTCTGCAGACTAGATTGCAAAACGCTAAGAAGTTAAATTCCGCTAAGTAAACTTTTTTGTTTCATTTCGTTGCAGGATCCAAGACAATTAAATTGTTTTATTTGGGACTACGTCAAGCTGCATAGTCTCGGTGCTTTCACCACAGTTGATTCTGGTTTTCAGGAGTTACAGTGGTTTGGGAATAGTGTCTTAATAAATAACGGAAATTCCGAATTGAAAGTTAGTTCAAACAAACATGGAAACTCTTTAATTGATATTGAATAAACCTCGTAGCGTTTCAAAAAGTTAATCCATTATAGCTAACGTGTATTAAGAGATACTAAAAACTGATTCAGTAAGGCTACATGGAATACGAACCAAGATACAACATTCAACGTAGTAGAAAAACTTACAATTCTTGATGTATTTATTACACAGCGAAAATACGCCACAACCGTGTATACAGCTTTAGCGTTTGTCGAAGTATGGACAAGACGACGGAAATGTCACGTTGGATCCCGTGCGTAACTCGAACGTTGGCATCGCACGGACGTCAACGTAGCGGACTCCAGCCGAAGGAATCTTCATACGCTACCCTTGTACACTCACATACTTTGTTGCTGTTTTGTTTTCATACGAAAACCAGTCGCATATTCTAGATTATTCGAGAATAATGCTCGATTATACTTGTTTTGAAAGTTCAAAGTTGTCTTACCTAACAGCTCCCGATATTTCAACGCTGTTTCAAGCATCATGATTGCGGGAATTACGGATTAATTTACGGATATTATCCCGTAAGTACTTTAAGTGCAAAAACTTTATTGGCAAAAATATAACAAATAAAAGTTTTACTTTGCCCCCAAATAAGGCAAAGTCTGCATCTTGAAAACCAATACCTAGGGCTTACCAACAAAACAAGTAAAACGTATTTGGAGGCAGAAAAATAAAATTATCACCGGAACAGTATCTTTTCCAAAAATTCCAACACTAAAAACAGAACGATCCACATCTAGTTTCTAAAGTTTTAAAAGAGTTCCATGATTGAATATCGTTCTAGAATACGAGAATGAGTATGTTCGCATATTTAGTGCCTACTCTTGACATATTCGTGATCATATCACGATCGCAATCTTCTAGTAATGTATGGAAGTAGGTAATTCTATTTGCGATGTGCTTGCTCTTAGTTCCTATGACTGAAGTAATCGTAGTGGAGGCCAAAATAATTCATACTCAGTGACTTATTATGAATTATTTTGGCCTCCTAAGAATTGAATTCGAAAAACAGAATTTCGTAGAAGCCATCATAACATTTACTGAAAAAGGCTAGGCAGACAGGTGAGGAAATAATACCTAAAATCTGCTCATATTTTACTTATAGCCACAGATATATTCTGTTATCATTTACTAAAAAACCATTTATCTAATTGTACAAGGAGATACAAATCATAAATAAACGTGTAACGTTAAAATCAGTTCAGGATCAAGTGACGCATGAAATGAGTATGCTCACTTTACAAATGACGTATCATACGTACTCGTAGTTAGCTGCACAGGGTGTTGACGTGTGCGAATATTTCTTTACCGGTTCGGTACTCATACAACTATGTCTATACTTATTATTATAAAGAGGAAAACTTTGTCGTTTTGTAACGAATAAACACAAAAACTACTGGACTCTTTAACCGTTGGGAAGCTACACTTTCCCCGGGTGATATAGGCTTATACTTTTTATCCCTGTATACCTGCGGGAACGGGAACTACATGGGTGAAACTGCGGGACGTCCGCTAGTAGTTTATGAATACATCGTAGGTGGTCGCGCTACTGTTAGACTTGAGGTCCTGGATTCTTTGTCAATATTAACTTAGGTACACACAGAATCTTGTTCTTCTAACCTAACAGGCATATGTGGTGCTGGATATTGTTCCGCCACTTCAAAAAAAAAAAATTAATATAATTATATTTTTATTATATTTGTTATTCTTATTATTATGTTTTATTTTTTTAAACACTAGGAAGTGTCGAAAGGCAGCCGTTTTGGGGAATTTTGTAAAAAGTTGCTGATTTTATCAGACTAATTTAAACAAATAACTTTTGATTTTGATTGTCCTTGATGGCTCACCCCTTACTACACGGGATCATAATTTCTGGGGACATACTTGCGCCTTGATGTTATGATACAAAATTAGAACTTTTATTTGTTTTTGACTACCATTTTAAACTAAAGCTAAATTTCCAAAAAAAAACAAACTTAACAAGATGCGAAAACACCACCAGTTTTTATAAATAAAAGTCCTGGTTAGCTACAGCCTGTACAAGTATTTGTGATGTGAAGTGAAGTGATCCTTTCTTGATCATTTGTATCCCGAAATACTAAAGAAACATGGCGTCCTATATATCAATGTGGTTCGAGCGAATGAATATGCGGGATCCGTTTTCGCTTTCGTCACTGATAACATGTCAGGTAGCGTTGCCTTTTAATAGAAAATGTGGTACATACAATTTCAGGTGTCCTTTTATTTATTTGTGAAAGGTTGTGATTTTTTTTCTTATGATGAACGTGACTTTTTTTAAAATACTTTGATATTTTAAGCTAGTGTAATAAACATGGACACTGACTTAGTTTGTCCTAAAGAGTATCCTATATGATATATTACCATATATTCATTACATTCCTACAAATGTATCGTAATAATGTACGTTCGTGTTCAACAAGATAAGATAGTTTTTCAAAATTGTACTAATTGTACAAACAATATAATCTGTGATAAGCTTAAGTATTTAAGGTCCATTTTCGTAACCAAAGTCTTTGTTTCATCAGGACTCGACGTTAAACATGAGAACTTCATAAATTGGGCATTACTCTTATACTAGACCTATTTATAGTTTCAAACATAAGTCTTCGCGACGTCAGATAAATGTTTACATAGGCCAATGTAAACTAAGCTTAAAACAGTACATATCTAACGTAAATTTTTATATGTACTTAGTGTGGAATCATGTGACAAGGGTCGCATTGTCGCACTCCTATTGGACATGTCTTGAATCAGAGTCGGTCTTCCCATTGAAATAACTTACAATATCTGCTGTTTGACATGCCAGATTCCGAGCTATTCTATTATTAATATAATGATATTTCATGGTAGTCAGGTAAGGTAACTTTGAAAAGATGATGTAAGGAATGAAATTCAGAGCCATTTAAGTATACTTATTTATTTATTACTATAATATACAAAGGCGGACTTAATGCCAAGAATATTATCTATCAGTCAAGCTTTGGCTGTCGTAGTGACAAACTAGTAGATGCATTTTTTTCAAAACAGTAGAGTTAAGTATTTTTTATGTCAAAAAAGGTCATCTGCCATTATATCTCTATTGGTTCATATAATACCATCACTTTCTCTCTCCAAAACTAAGCGATGTTTAACAAAATAAGGTTTTCGTAGAAAATACGTCTAAACCTATTTTAGGGCCGCATGGGACGGAAGAGATGTGGGGAAAAATTTTGAGAAACACAGAAGATGTCAGCTTTCGGTGGCTCAACCGATGAAGTGTCTTCAGGTTTTACATAATTGAAAGACCGTCGTGAGTTGTTACCGTCTCCACACATTCAGGAGGCAAGGGACTCGTCTACGGACCCTCGAAGGCCCAAAACCTTGAACTTGTACGGTAGAACAAGCTATTTGGTTTACATTTTACAATGTAATTTGTGGGTTAAACTGTAAACCAAATAGCTTGCTCGACCGTACAACCGTTCAACGTGGGTACTTGTTGAACAAGCCTGAAATTTCTATTTACATATTTACAGTTTGCTATTTTTTTTTAGGTCTAAATTCGTGGCCGAAACTGTACCGAGTTGGATCACATAGCTTCCCAGCTTTGTTTACGGTTGACTGTATTTTGTCAGTTTTCAGGCGTCATTCAATAAATAGTGTGTGGATAAATTGCAATGGATTTTGTTGATAGTCTTTGTTTGCCACTGTAAAATACAAGCTTTTGGAGTCAGTTCTTTGTATTCTGTTCTGTCAACATTAACATTTTATTTGTAACTAGGTTCGGCCCGCCACTTCGTTCGCCCCTCATGCCCTGTGGATATTTTATTGACTTTTTATTGTTTTACTAAAAGAAGACCCAAATTTTACATTCATATACAAATTTAGAAAAATATGTAAGGCGTAGACTCTGAATTTTGATGAGGGGTATTAAGGGGCCTGAAACGCTAACAGATGACCCCTTCTGTCGACCATTTCAATTTGGCACACGATGCACCAAACACCCTGTATAGCCTATTGCCTTCCTCGATAAATGGACTATCCAACGCAAAAATATTTTTTCAATTCGAGCCGGTGGTTCCTGAGATTAGCGCGTTCAACCAAACAAACAAACAAACTCTTCTGCTTTATAATACGAGTATTAGTATAGATTTGGTAATTGAAACTTTTAACTATCTCAAGTAACTTGTATAAAAATACCTATTACAAGCGTATTTTCTGAATTAAAGAACCTCTCAGCGAACAACATAACTTCTTGAAGTTTCTGCTAATCGCAGTTCTAATATTTGAAACATGTGTCTACTTTTATCAGACCCCGTGTATATACCTGCCCAATTTGTTCCTCCACATTCTACAGACGTTCAATTGTTCGTGCAGCCAGCGATGCGTATACAACACAAAATTTTTGATAAAACAAAGATAGCATTCATTCTGAAGTCAGCAAAAGAAAGAGTTACGTACATTTCGTACAACTCCACAGTAGCGACGTGAACGTATTTCTCAACTAACGTAGAACGAAGACGAAGACTGGCATTTTCTCCAAATGTTGTAATATTTGTTGGTATTTGTTGGTAGTTAACTTAAGCACAGAAGTTCTAAAAGGGTCCACCCTTTGTAGCAGAACTTTTTATGCCATATTATTACTTTGCATAACAGCGGATAGCATAAACTTCATTTCGCAGAAAATCGTTTGGCAGACACGCATTTATCATACATTCAAACTCATAATTTTGTAAGTCAGAATCATCTAAAGGCATAAATTTCATATGCATAAAAATTAAAAGTCGAACCATCTTGTCGCAGATAGTTGGAGGTCAGTATCATCGTTTTGCATAAATTTCATATGCATAAACATTAAACGTTGAACTATCCTATCGCAGAAAGTTTAGGGTTAGAATTATCTATTGGCATAAATTTCATATCAATAGTCATTGAATGGCAGAACTATCACATCTCAGGAAGTTTATAGTTTGAATCATCTTTTCGCATACACTTCTTATGCATAATTATGGAAAGACTATTTTCAATAGGTACAGAAAATTCATAGTTAGTTTAATTTTATATTTCTTACCGTAATATACCAGTGTTATTAATTTAATAAAATATACAATAATTTTACTTAGTTGGTACTAGTGCAAAATCTTTCGACGATATTATGTGTTTCTTTATGTTTTTCGAGCGTATGGCACTCGTAGCCTGCAGGTGAAAATCATAATATTTTGGGTTTAACGGCTAAATAAACATAATTTTCTTTCTTTCTTTTATTAAAACAGTAGATTGAGATCATGTGGTTTTTATTTTCCTGTAAGAAGCAGGCAGACATGCAAACAAACATACACCATGCATGCAGCAAGCATGCAGCAAATATACAAACCTGCATACACCATGCATGCAGTAAGCATACAGCAAGCATGCAGCAAGCCTGCAGCAAGCATGCATCAAACGTGCAGCAAGCATGCAGCAAACATGCAAACCCGCATATACCATGCATGCAATGAGCATGCAATGAGCATGCAGTAAGCATGCAGTAAGCATGCAGCAAGCATGCAGCAAGCATGCAGTAAGCATGCAGCAAGCATGCAGCAAACGAGAATGCAACATGCAGCAGGCATGGTTTCTGTCACGGCTCCGGCGCTGCGGGGCCCCGGCGGTCCCACGCGAGCTTCTCGTCGCAGATGTGTTTCAACGCTCACCACCGCAGCTTCGGCTTGCTGGCCGGCTAAGCCGGCCAGCCTCAGCCGCGGCGGCGAGTGTTAAAACCACCTGCTCCTCAGCTCGCGGCCCGCCTCGCCCCTCCGCGCCTACGCGATTTTAAATTACACTCTAGGGGTAGGGCAGACAAGACTACGTGGAGTCGGTTTTGGAGCGATTCGTTTCTGTCACTAACTTTTCTAGCACAACATATTGACTTTTTAAGTTATCTTAAAAAGTCAATATTTTAATTTTAAATTAAGGTTAAAATGCTATTTTGTGGCATTAAAAAATGACAATACTGCCAAATAAAATTATTCCAAATGAAATTCTGCAATCTTCATAGTATGCCAAGTGAAATTATATCAAATAATGGTCGTTCTAAATAAACATTATTCTAAACGAAATTATGCGAAATTTGAACAATGCCAAAGGTAATTATGCCAAATAAAAAACTGCCATCTAAAAGTATGCCATTCGAAATTCGGTCATTCACACATTCACCCAAACAATAAGTATATTTAAAAAAAAATATGCCTTTAATATATTCGTTTAAAGAAAATTATGCCAAGTGTGTTATGCTAAATGAATTTCGGAGCAACAAGATTCTGCCAGATAGATGGAACCCGTTCTAAAATAATAAATATTAATTTAATAAGCCCACGTGCCCTTTTTCTCGGCTTTTCTGGTTGATTCAGCATTTTGCGGGGGTTGAAATTAGTGCGGAGGTCTTGTCCCAAGAAAAAATATTCTTTCTTCAACACCATTATTTTCAAACAAGACGTGAGTTTTCTGAAAACGCATAATTGTTTCAGTCGAACTTAGACTAATTTTAATTTTGTAATTGTTTTTTTTTTTCATTTTTTTTTGTTTTTCATCTTTTTTATTTGTGTACCACTGCAGGGCAAAGGGCTCGGGTTGCGGTACTGTTCGAAAGAGATACCGCGGCCCCGGAACGTAAAGGGCGAGAAAGGAACATGGATGGGTTTTAGTCAGTAAAAGTCTGACACTCCCTCCTGCTCCGCTCAGAGTGGGAGAAGTTATTTGATGATTACACATTAGAAAAAAAAGGGCAAAGGGCTCCCTTACCTACTTTCACTTATCTCATATCCAGTGCTGTTATACACTAATCCTTAAGTTAGATTTAATTTAGAGTTTCCTTCTTTTAAACTTATTTAATTAAATAATAAGTTCATCTTAAAAACGAAACTATCATAATTATGATTACTTTACAAACATAGACCTTATGTTGAGTGATAAATAGATAGTACTCGACAGCTTCTAAAATACAAACAAGACAAAGAGCGAAAGGCTCACAAAACCCGAGTTTTAAATACACATCCCAAGAGGATAATTGTGGGTCTCGCAAAGGAATCAAAATACTCCTTTAAATATGCGGTGTACCGACATTACTTTACACCTGCTACGTTTTGGTTAACGTTGTTGCCCGAGTCTTGTTCATTAATTTAAATTATTTGCTCTGTAAATAGAGTAAGCACGTAGACCAGGATACGGTAGTAATATTGTGTGCTACGATCAACAGTACGGTTTTCTCTCGATTCATAATTGTTTCTCCTACCTGCTTGGCCACGATCTGTACGTTGAAGCGCTGCAACGCGCGTGATCACCCATGAGGCACCGTGCTGAGACTACGGTGCGCGGTGCTCACAGGAAGGATATAAGTGACATGCACGCGTCTCGCTTGACGCGACCCTGATCGCCTGAGGTCGTGACCAAGGCGGTACGGTTTCCCTTCGGTTCACAACACCGTTCGATATCTAATAGCATCGAAAACAGCGTATTGCCGTACTTAAATATTCGCATTATTCCATTGCTCTTCTAGGAGTGCTCCAGTTGTAGCGCAGATCTCATTCATCGCGTTCTGTTACACCAAATCAAAATAAAAATACTAATGACATTACCATTCACATGGCATGTTGTTAATTGGCAATTATTTAGTTGTGCATTTTTTTTAAACTAGACAAGAATAATAATATTATAGTTACACGCTCTTTCGTACTTTTCTCAGTAAACCTTTGAATTTATTTTGCAATCTTTTGTATGGTGTCTACTAGGAAACCGGGAAGTGCATCAAAAACATCTTACATTTTTTTACATAGTTAGTTACATGTGAAACATAAAGCTTCCAAAACTGCATCAAAATCTGTTGCTAGTTTAGAAGGACGCGGGCTACGTTTTCGCACAGACCGACTCACAAAGTACGTTTAAATACAAATCGAAATTCAAGAATCGATTCGAAGTTCAAAATCGAAGCTGGCTTCTGTTTGTATCAAGTTCTACAGGAAATGGTAAACTTTAAAGCCTGGCTTTTCCCTAAGCGTTTATTCACTACTATACTACTAGATAAGTTTTGAGCATATGCCGCTTAGTAATAAAATTGTACTCGCACTCACCGTCGCAACCACCACTTATAGGGATTACAATCAGTTGAATGGGTGCTAATGTCCATCTATGTATATTTTTTGTAAGGCTTAAGTTCCTGAAAATTGAAAACAACAAGCCTTGTTCAGAAACACATTATATTATATGTGTATAGTGCTATAGGAAGAGTATACTATTAGGCGCCAATGCTTATTTACCTCCTTTTTACAACCGAAAGTTATTTTCTGAATACAGTGCATTAAGACATTAGCGCTAGAGACACGTATACTGGCCGGCTGGCCATTATTATTTCTATATGATATACTTCTGTACTAGAGGAAAGATTTGTGTGTTTGTATTTTTTAATTTTTGTATGTAACAAATAAACTTAAAAACTACAGGACCGATTTGAAAAATTCTTTCAGCAATGGATAGCTACATTGTCAGCGAGTAACATAGGCTATATTTTATTCCCGTACTCCCACGGGAACGGGAACTATGCGGGTGAAACTGCGTGACGTCCGCTAGTGTAACAAAACACTACTTAGGTCCATGTTCACCGAAAAGATGACAGCCTTATTAGCTAAAAACAGCTGTCACTGTGACATATTGCCATACAAAAATGTGTTTTAAACAGCTGTTTTAGATAATCAGACTGTCATCTTTTTGGTGAACATGGACCTTAGTTTTCGGTTAGTCTATACCCAATTCGCCATTTATATTTAACTCCCATGTAAATGAAGACGAGCTTAATGCTCTTATAAAAAAACTGCTTTTTTTACTGCTATAAACAAATCTGCGGAGCTTCGCTAGTTCATTTAATTTAACTCTGCACAACTTGTGTGAATGTAACACTCCATACACTACGTAAGGCCATATCAGCGCCATTTCCATCCAAAGTCCTGGCAGTCACTGAAATTCCTCATGAAAAATCCAATAACAAGTTGCCGAACCTGGGAATCGAACTGACTAAGATTGGTTGTCAGATAATTGGGATACGATATAATCACTACGTTTAACGAGTACCTGCAACGACTGTCAAAGATCTACAAATGACAGCCGGGATCAACGGCTTAACGTCAGCGAGTCAGTCAGATAAAGGTATTTTCATTACTCTCTCTTTTAGTCATTCTATGTACACTGTAACGTGATCGCATTGCCTCTAAACTGAACTCGTCACTACTAGTCTCAAGGGGATGTTAGTGCTTTTACCGCTGTAGCGCTGCAGAGACAAAGGCTCGAGCGATGCAAGCGCTGCGCAGTTATAGTTAGAGATGCAGGCTACTACGGATGGTTTAGACTTTTGTTTCTAGACGTTGGTCAGAGATTAAGAGAGTAGCAAATGTAGGTACTCTCTTATTTGTGTTGGTTGCGGTTTGCGGTTTTGATACGAAAAGTGAAGATAGGTTTTGTCTATATGGAAAGACTAAAATATGAACTAATAGGACAGTGATATTTTACCGACTGCCTTGTTAGTGTAGTGGTCGCGACTGCTGATCAAGAGGTCGTGGGTTCGATTCCTAGGTCGGCCTGCTTTGTGCCCTGTTGATGGCAATAAGCTCGCCATTATTATATGGGGTTTAAACATAACTGGCGAAATGTGCGTGTACCATTAGGTACTACTCTACCTAACCCTTGGGGCTTGTATAAGGCGTGATGTTTATGATATGTTATTTCAACATTTTCTTCTTTATCTCTGCTATCAAATTCAGTTCTCTCCTCATGTAAAGAAAACTATTGTATAATCTTTTGACTTGAATATAAACTACCTACCTTCTACTTTTGAGCCAGTATGTTAATTGGGTACCTACTAAGGAGAAAAAATGGTATTGTAATTTAATGGCACTTCTTCTTCTTCGTGTCGATGATTTCCCCTTTTTATGGCACTGATAAACCAGTATTTATTTCCACATAATTTATAATTATTTATTCACAAGTAAAAACTACAGAGGCGGACTTGGGCAATTTCAAGAACATTAGGGCAATAAAGAGACAATAAACAGGCAACACACGTTACTGATGCTAATGAATGCTAATCACCCACACCCAACTGTTGCACGTGTCACAGCGCGTCGATATCAATTGACACGTTTCTACCCCTCTGTAGGGCTAAAAGTAACGGTAGATTCTGTTAGGTATAAATAAACCGTTCACGGAGAATGATCAACAAGTGCCACATTACGAGGCCATTTCGCTCGGTCGCCATTGTATTGTGCTCGCGGCAATGTATGTAGATTGTAGAACTTGTAACGGCGGCAGTAAACGTTTAGTTATTTTCTGAATACTTACAGTTCAGGAGCTTAGATTACAGTAGCTGGCCGCTAAAATGGCTAGGTGAGTATTAGAAAAAAATGGGCTTAATAGAATGTCCGTATCTATCTCAAACCCATGTCAGTCTCGTTTTAGGGATCCGTACCCAAAGGGTAACCAACTGGACCCTATTACTAACTTACATACTCCGCTGTCCGTCCGACTGTGTGTCTATCAGCGGGCTGTTTCTCATGATCCTTAATGCGACTACAGAAGCTAAACGCGAGTTTTATAATGTCTGAAAGTATATGAATCACTGCAATAAACAAAACTAGAAAAATATAAGTATTGGAAACATGATACTATTAATTTTACACGGTAAAAAAAATCACGAACTTATCTCTAAAAGTTTCTTTTAGCGAGTAAAAACCATACAAATTAATTCTACAAGCAATATATTGGCATCATAGTGTTTTATTTTTTAGTACTTTAATAAACTATAGTAAACAATAGTGCGAAATGAGTGGTTTTTCGGGCCGAATACGGGCCGCAGTGACTGACGTAATAACCACTTTGTAGTGCAAGCTGATTAGAACTTTATTATAACAGCATTTCAAACGAAGTATAACCTCTACAAATAGAGTAGCTAATTTATATATATAGATTTATATATATATATATATATGTCACCGTAAAATTGTCAAATACGTTATATTGTAATATCTCTAGCGATATTGTAAAGTCTCGAATTATTGCTTACAACAAAACGCATTATTTTTCGTGAAATGCATGCGATGGTAGTCACGGTGTGGAGGGAAGGAGGGGTCCCCCTTGCCCAGTGGCACAATTCTAATGAAAAGATAATGCACCATTCCTGAGAAATACCGATTAATATAACATAACCTTAAAACACTTTATATTCCCCCTAAAAAGCGTAGTCAACGGAGCCCCGCTTCGCGGGGCCCCTATTTCCGAGTGCAGGGTTTAAAGGAACCTAACTAACCTAACGGGGGGGTGCCCCAAGTCCCGATTATGGGCGCAGAGATACTTCCGTATGTTCAGTTGACAATAATTCGAGACATTACAATATCGCGAAAAAAAACACGTTATATTGTAATATAACGTGTTTGACAATTTTACGGTGACATATATACTTACATAATTTTTTTTAAAATAGGGATACAGTTGAATTTTTCACAGAATGAGTGTTTCTGTTGCCGCTGTAACAACTAATAATAAACATAAATTAAAAATTAAAGGGGCTATCTTAATAAGATGCTACAGAACTCTTATGCGCGATTTCGACTCGCACTTAGCCGGTTTTTTTATCATTCATTCATTTTTACGAGCAGATACTGTTTTTGAGTACTTACTTAAACGTTTTCGAAAGTAATAGACTGAAGTAGTTTTGCCGAGCTCATGTCACTCGTAAGTTCTAATGTGACATTACCAGAATATACTAACATGTAGATTTGATTGATTTATGTCTGACTTTAACGCACAGGTATTCATCCTTTACGACATTTTATAGGTTTCCTTCAAAACGTAAATAGTCTGCGAAGGCACAAACAAGGCACAAGTCACGAGAGATACGATCTCCTTTACGAAATAGAAATACCCGAAAGTATTTTTGTTTTTTACTGACTTTCAGGGAATTTGAAAGCTACATTTAATTATCTTGTCCAAATTGTGAAAATAGGCGCACTGAATACCTAATTCTATGATTTTGACCACGAAAATTAAAAGCTGTCAAACTAAAAACGAAGCTTTTAAGTTTTATTTCGAAGTCCAGAGCTTTCAACTGTAAAATTGTATTCTTATGAATGCAAAGGCAAATAAAGTTCTAGGAAAATCTTATCCGAATTTAGCAGTAATTAAGCAGGTCCCTAAAACCAGTGAATCAAAACAATGCGTAGTTCCAGACTGGAATGTTGTCAGAACGAGCCTCGGTTCACGAACTTGTTGAAAGGGCTTATTGTAATGAAAAGATAAAATTACAAACAGTATTATTTAGTTACTTTGAAATTTCTTCATCCTTGTGTGAGTGAAAGTAATTAATTTACCGAGTTAAGTAACGTTACCAAGGTGTATGTTTTTGTATCACGAGAGTAGGTATTCGTTACGATTACACCGTCATTTTTTACATTGTTTAGAAACACTCAATTGTGCATGACTAACAGTTATGGATAACCCACGCTAGCCGAGAGTCAGCCGTAACACAATCCACTGTCCGTTGCTCAGTAGCGTGAGTGTGTCCATACAAAATTGCACGGTCGACACGCAGCTCGGACCAGAACACGGTCTTTTTTAAACTTTCACGATCAGAACGCATCATAAAACATATGGAAACGGGCATTTATCGCGATTTTCAGTCTCCCCGCGACCACGGTTGCTGCAATCCAGTCGAAACGAGGTAAAGTTCCCGACACGGTCTGGCGGGAGTCAAGCTTCAGAACTGCAGTTTTTGGTATGATAATTGATATGCAGTAACTTTTTCAAAAGCTAAAGAATCTTAAATCCAGTAAATACCCGTTACTTACTCTACGTACTCCGTTAACCATTAAATATTGTTTATTATGCCAAAATTGATAAATAGTTCTACATTTATCAGCTAAAAATAGTTCCATCTGTATTGTGTGGTATAAATATTTTGTTAGCTGGTAGCGCTGTGAAAATGTTTAGCGTTAGGTAATTTTTCAGTTGAACACGTATTTTCAGGTTGCATCCCGCTTACGCTACAAAATTTAGCGAAGGAAGGTTCCCAATACAGGTGTCCCCAGAGAGGGTGTCGCAAATATATCCGTCACGCAGGCTCACGACGTGAAATATTCCTTCACAGTTTTATATCATCCTCCTTTTTTACGCACAGTGCCGTCGGTCACGAATATTAGGAGAGGTTCGTCTTTCTATCGCTGCCGACCTACAATATTGCTTGCGTCTTAATGAAAAAGGCCACGTCTAAGATAAAGATAAAAAGGAATTCTTTTTTTTTATCTCAGCCTTTGAAATTTTTCAACGTTGCGCGGTTCTTATTTCTTATATCCCATTAATTATGTAAATCGTTGATGTTAATACACTGACTGACGTAATTAATGTAGGAGAGAAAATTGTATCTCATCTGTTGATTGTAGATAACATTTTTTTATATTATATTTTCTTTCGTCTTTCTTTCATTCATTTTTTTATATTTTCATAGGTGCTGATGTAACATTATGAAGTCGGCACGGTTTGTATTGTACGGAATTTCTCCCTACATATTTATGCACGGCGCGTCGTATACTGTATATGCTTTGACACAAAGTACGTGTTGTTTAAAATAACTTTGCTTAAGGAAATTGCGCGAAAGAAGAAAAAGAATGCAAGTTAATTCGCTACGGGAATTGTAGTTGTAAAACTGATGACATTGTGAAACCAATAGACTTAAAGCAATAAAAGCGGTTGCATCAAAGTCAATTGTTCTGTTTAAGTTCCATTCCAGTGAGCCTATTGCCATCAATTGGGTGTAAATCCAGACTCCGTGGCTGCTACTGTGGAATTTTCGATGGAAAAATCCAATAACACTTGCCCGACCTGGGAATCGAACCCAGGACTTCATGCTCAGCAGTCGCGCTTGCGACCACTAGTCTTAGGTCCATGTTCACCGAAAAGATAACAGTCTGATTATCTAAGAACAGCTGTCACTGTGACTTGTTCCCATACAAAAATGTGTTTTAAACAGCTGTTTTAGATAATCAGACTGTCATCTTTTTGGTGCACATGGACCTTAAGAGGCAATCAAGGTAATGGAAATTAAATTCAGATGTTAATGGGAATGGGAACACACTAAAGGAGACAATTTGTTTTGGGCCCACTCGATTCTTGCATTTATTATTCATATTGCACCAAAAAATAGTAACCATTTTATTATAGTAAATATACGACATAGTACATTGAAGTCTAACCGGAAGACCACAAATCGGTAAACGTAAGGTGGGTCACCCTCAGGATCGTTAAAGTGCATGAGAATAAACTGGATGAGAGTTGCTGAGAATCGAGTTGAGTGGCGTGTCATTGAAGGGGCCTATGTCCAGCAGTGGACTGCTGTAGGCTGATGATGATGATTCACGAGAAACGTTTCACTAATTATAAATCACTAGCTGACCCACGCAACTTTGTCTGCGTCACATAAAACGAAAGGAAAGTTATCCCCATTTTTGCAACATTTTTCATTCCTCCCCCGCTCCTAATGGTTGTAGCGTGATGTTATATATCCTATAGCCTTCCTCGATAAATGGAGTATCCAACACAAAAAGATTTTTTCAATTCGAACCAGTAGATCCTGAGATTAGCGCGTTCAACCAAACAAACAAACAAACTCTTCTGCTTTATAATATTAGTATAGATTTCTCGTGTTCAGTCTATCAATTCATGAAAATCGTATCAAAAACTTTACAGTAGTACAGTCAAGGACGAGTGACTTTGTTTTATACTTTTTTATTATTAAACAGTGAACTATGTGAACTAAAAATACCGGAAAATATATCTGATTGGGCAATATCGCTCGTTTGAGGTTATTGTAAGATTCACGTTTTCATTATCGAATTTCTCAGCATTCCGGTTAGATTAAGGCTTAGTGAATATAACCACTGTAATCTAAAGACTATAGGGAAGAAATCAATATATGTTTCATTAATATATGCTTCATATATGTGGGTGGCCTGTTCTCCGAACAAAAAAAATTGTCTCCTTTCATAACCCGCCATCAAATTGACCGAATGCAAGCTCATCAATAGCACCTATCCTACCTACTCGTATCATACTCGTACTCACGCTATATTTTGAGTAAGAGTAAATGTTTACATCGAGAAGATATCAATACATCTCGATGTGTTTACTAGAACAGAAATCATGCAATTTTACGAGTGTCGGCATGCCATTATCCTAGTTTCGGTATTTCGGCGAACGTTTCCGAGTCGGATACCTATTCGGAGGGTAAACAAACTATTTGTACGTGGTTAATGATGCGATTATCCGAATAGTCGATTATAGGGACGTGCACACTTCGAAACGTATACAATATAGGTACATCACTATACCTAGTAGCTCGTGGAAAATGTCTATAACATAACATCGTGAGTGATGTCAAATTTAATTTATTAATAAGTTATCAAGAAACAGCGTTTAACAGCGTTTTAACAGTGTTCTAACTTAATGTATTTACTTATTCATAAAGAATAGGCATGACGAGTAATGACGACCGTATAAAAGAATACAAATGTATTTAGTCCGTCAGTTAGAGTATTGGAAAATAATGGACACGTAGGCATTTTGTGTTTTTTTAAATCAATGTATATTTACAAAGATAACAAGAGTGACGTCAGAACTCCCTAAAGATTATACCTAGGTGTGACGTATTGTGAATTTTAAAAGCGTCATATCTTCATCAATTTTGGTTTTTGTTAAAAAAACGGGTCATTATTTTTTTTTTTTTTTACTCAGTACCTATTTATTTATTTATTTTTGACGTAGTGGTGGCCAAAGTTTGGCCAAAGAAACCAAAGTAACCAGGACCCTCGTATCATCACGTCAAGGGCAACACCTGGATCAGGGGCGCACGGAACCGGGAAATTTGGCGGAGGAAAGGGAGGGCTTGTACCCAGAACCACAGCCCCATGCTGAGATAAGAGCCTTTTGGTCTCGTACAGGACAAATAGTATTTTTTTTTAATGATTTTATTATTTTTCTCATTACGTTCGTTTTTATTAGTTATAATTATAATTTAACCACTTTTTTGTGTGTTTTGTCCCGTCGTCGGGCAAATAAATACTTTATCTTTCTTTCTTTCTTTTTCTTTCAGAAGTAGGTGATTCCGGGCTAATATGATGATGGTGAAGATACTGCATGAGAAAAAAGTTAATTGATCTCTCTTTATTCTGCGTTATTGAACCAGCGTGGGGAAGAAACTCTTTCAACTTTCTTAACACTTATTATTCTTTAAGCTTAAAACCAATATAACTGAAAAGCGCAATGCGTTTCATAATTTCGCTTTAATATCGGTTAACATAATATGAAAAATTCTTTTCTTAAAGTCGTATAAACGAAAAGAAATTGGTTTATACTAAAGGCAAGAGAATCGTGTATCAAAGCGGCACCCAACCTGTACGAGAATCGTTCTCGACCAAGTTTCACCAAATTGACAATATGAGAACCTTCGAAGAAGTACGGATTTCGATAACTTTGTCAATGTTAATTCAAAGTAGGTACTTTCTGTATCTCGAATGACACACTCAATGTTATTTACATATTGAGTTCATTAAATTTTGCTTTAAAGGGCCGGCGGAGCATGCGTATTTCATACAAACATAATACCAAAATCATTTGTAAATCAAACATATTCTTAAGCTAGTGTGTATTTATTTTGATTGGATTACAGAATATCCATGTTCCCAAATATATATTTTGACAATGATACAAAGACGAGATATGAGGAATTTAAAATTTCTATAGACAACTTGTTTTTCTCATAATTCTTGTTTGAATCAGTGTCCAATCAAAATATACATTTGGGAACCTAGATATTCTGTAATCCAATCGTAATAAATACACACTACCTTAGCAATATGTTTGATTTATAAATTATTTTGGTATTACGTTTGTATGAACTACACTTGCTCCGCAGTCCTCTTAATGTTCTGGTCTTGTGGTCGCTAGTGCGACTGCTCAGCATAATGTTGTGGGTTTAATTCCCAAAGCGTAGTGTTTTTCCATTAGGAATTACTAGGAGGCACACACGGAGTCTGGAAAAGAAATACCCAAAAAAAGTCTGACAACCGGTCTTACCAAGTGGTATCCTATTACCCAGTATGAACTGGGTGGTGGAGGTCAGAGAGGCAGTCGCTCCATGTAAAACACTGGTATTCAGCTGCATCCGGTTAGACTGGAAGTCGATCCCAACATTGTTATGAAAAGACTAGGCAGATGATGATGAGCCGCGGAGCCCGGATTTATGGCCGTTGGTGGCATTAGGCTTGACCCCTTTTGCAAGCCTTTTAGCAGCAGTATACCACTGCCTAATCCATCAGGGATTACGTATTAACTTACAAACAAGGCAGGTTAATACAAGCTTATAAAAATGAACGTTTATAAATAAGGATATAATGTTCCCACTGCTTGCACTGGGACTCGAGCCTATTATGGAGTGGGTAATACAACACGCGGCCCCAGTGCGACCGGGTCCTTTTACATCCATACCAAGTATAGATGATATAGTGCTTAACTTCAGAACACTCAAAGTGCACTTATACATTACTAGCGACCCGCCCCGGCTTCGCACGGGTGCAATGCTGATACTAAATTAAATACACTACAGAAAAACTATGAACGTTGTATATAAAAACATAGCGGCCCGCTCCGACTTTGCACGGGCATAAAATATATATGCCTATGTCACTCAGTATTTTTGATTCATTCATCCTCCCCGCACTGCCCCGTCCGACCGGCCGCCGCAAACGCAAAATTTAAATTTGTAATATCTCCGAAAATATTTGTTTAATTTACATGCTGTAAAGAACCATATTGATCTATATTAATTGCACACTGTATTTAAGGTACTTAATTCGATAAGGATTAATGCCGTATTGTTTAAAATAGCTTCGTAAATAAGCCATTTGTTCACGTAAAAAGTAAACAATAAATATGGTTAATGTGGGTTATCCCTAAAAGATAAACATATACCATCGCGGACTTTTTTGTAGACCTTTTTATGGTGTACAATACTGTAGTACATTAATTTGATCTAACTCGTAGGGTTTAGGCAGCGTTTTTGCTAAATTGCTAAATAAGCCCAAAAAAATAGGTTAATTTACGACATCACGTTAGAAACCTCTAAAATTAGCAATGTTGCCTTAGTATATGATGCATGTATTATACATATAAACCTTCCTCTTGAATCACTCTATCTATTGGAAAAAACTGCATCAAAATCCGTTGCGTAGTTTTAAAGATTTAAGCGCACATAGGGATATAGGGACAGAAAAGGCGACTTTGTTTTATACTATGTAGTGATAAGCGATTTCCCATGAGAATAATCTTGTAACTTCCGGAGGACGAGAAAGAAATAGCAGTTATCCATGCCATAAACTTATCAATGAATCCTCTTTATTTCAGAAGCGTTCATTGATGAAAGTATTCGTGCACTTTATGTAGTACCAATATTATTTAACTCAATCTAAACTGACTTCAAAATATGCTTGTGAACATTTAGAACATTTTTAATTCATCACTCTCTCTCACTTCTCATCATATATTTGGAGTTTTCTTATTTTTTCCAAATACTTGTCTATTATTCGTTACCTATTGGGCCACCTACTAGTCATATCTCCTTTCATACAGTCGTCACACCCAAGTAAGAACTTCTTAATTAGTGTTCTAATATAATAAATAATTCAATTGTAGCCTGTAAATGCCGCGAGAGGGCGCTAGTTTGTTGCATTAAATAATAATTATCTTCTGTGTAATCCGCCATCTTTAGGATAAGGGACTACGCACACTTATTTAGCTCTATTCAGCTTATGCCCATAGAAAACAACGATTTTGTATGAGACGTGTACGCGCTGACCGCGTTAAACGCGCGCGTACGAGTCGCGAACAAAATCGTTGTTTTCTATGGGCATAAGCTGAATAGAGCTGAATAAGTGTGCGTAGTCCCTTAGACGATAGCTTATATTCTAGCTGTGACACTGCATAATATATTCGTAACGCCGACAAGAATCAAACTGTACAGAATTAGAATACCTGTGTAAAAAGAAATAATAGAACGTTCATGTCTGGAAAACGGCGTTTCATTAAGCATTAAGGAAACAAAAGACAATTAGTGTAATTAATTCTTCATCAAAATCACCTGTAAATGCAACCGGGTGTCAAGTAAACGACGGTAAAATGGCCTTGTATAACCCGTCGATCCAATCCGTCAGAGGTTCACGAAGGGCGTTTGTTACGCTTGTTAATTATTCCTATCAACAACCTCCACTAATCAGGATTATTTAATTAATTTCCACGTATCCGTATCCTTCGTATTCAGAGAATTAGGGTTCGTTTATCTGGTCTGCTTCAGGGTTCGCCCGACAATGGGTTCAGAGAACGTGTGTGGCAGTTGTTTATTTTTACTATTATTGTGGCAACGCTTTCAGCGCGTACGGTAGTGTTGCTTGTGCTATTGTTCCAGTAGATAAGAGCTACATATATTCATTACATGCTTGTAAGTGTGCGTGAGTGTCTATCCTTTTTAATTCTGACAACTTTGTACATTCATACAGATTTGTCTAAAGGAGTCAGTCAGTACATTACATGCTTTCTGTTTCAAAATGGACCATGTATATGCGTTTGTAAAAGTGATGGTTATATCAAGGTGATCGATTGGTATAACCAACACATGTGATGTAAAAATTATTTCTTCATCGTTTCTTCATTTTTTTTCTTGTGAAAATTATTTCTTCTATCTCGGCTTATCTGTGTATTTATTTATTGTTACCAGTATTGCTTTCTAACACAATTAAATACTTATTACTTGTTTTTTTACATACATTTCTTCATAAGCACGAACTCGTACATTTAATCAATTTACCCTATTTTTTTTATTTTTTATTGTACCTATTAGCCATTTATTTATAAATTCTTATGTTTGAAATTGTTTTCTGTTTGTCCCTTCCCCCGTCAAGGTTCATTGAAAGACCAGCGTCAGACAGCATCACCTGTCTGGCATGAATGCTGAAATGGATCTTTTTGGCGCTGCCGTGAGGCACACAGTACATACTATGTATTTTTGTCCTTTTTGTAACTTTTTTATTATTATTGCGTGTGTGCTTAATACTGACGTCAAATAATCATTTTCTCTTTTCTTCTTTTTTTTTATGTCTATAATCATTATTTAACCGAAAAACCTCCTCCAAGCCTCTTGTTTTCACTTAGTATTTGTGCATGCGTAGGTACTGATTACTTACCGTAAGTATGTACTCTTTACAGCATAATTCCAGAAGATTCAATCTCAAAAAGCAACATAAAAGGAACGTCAAATTATCATTGTTATCGGTTAGTACAGATTCCGTGGAAGACAAAATGTCGAATAACTGGCATATTTCACCGAATATAAGCTGAAACTTTTCCATCGGTACGACTAAGTCGCGACATTCCACAAATTGTGACCGTTCTCGTTATGTATGTACGATGCAAAAATGTTCTAACTTTATAAATCCTTCGTCAAACGGGCCCAGAATGCTGGGCTGTGAAGAAGATGGATGAAAAACGATTGCATGTAGCGGAGATGAGAATGTTGAGGTGGATGTGTGGAGTGACAAGAATGGATAAAGTAAGAAATGAATATATTAGAGGAAGTTTGAAAGTGGCACCTGTTACTGAAAAATTGAAAGGAAGTCGTTTGGCTTGGTATGGACATGTAATGAGGAGGGATGAAACGCATGTGACTAAAAGAGTGATGGACATAAGTATTGATGGATGGAGGGGGAGAGGAAGGCCAAAGAAAAGATGGATGGATTGTGTAAAGACTGATATGAAAGAGAAAGGAGTAAATGATGCCGTGACGTCTAACAGGGGAGAATGGAAGAAGAAAACGTGTTGCGCCGACCCCAAATAAAATGGGACAAGGGCAGGAAGATGATGATGATGAAACGGGCCCAGTATGCCGCGTGGTCGGACCGGCGCGATCTTGCAATAATTGGCTAATGTGCCATAACTAATTGATTCGATTAGCGTCTTTACGTCTAGTTTAATAGGGGTCATAACAGCGTTAAACTTTTCAGTGCTTCCCTGCTGACGGCAGATGGTATCGTGTTAGATAAATTATCCCGAAATTGCAAAATGCATATCTTTTTGAGTCTAGAATTATCTGGTATGTTATATATTATGCGAATGGACGTTAGTGGTAGACATTTTATGAAAACAAACTAAACTCCAAGTTGACATTGAGAACGAGTTTTAGTGTGTTTTTATACGATTTGTGGAGGATTATACGAGGTGCCCTAAGTTTCTGAAAATAGAATGTCATTATGGGGATGATGTTCACAAAATTGATAGTTCGCTCTTTGAAAATATGACTAGCCTATGCGCACGGCCTCGCCCGCATTATTTTCGGTAATGATCCTATAATATCGTTCTAACGAAATAAAAAGTATCCGAATAAGAAACATCCATCCATCCTCAAAATAGTAATGCTATGCTATTATGTAAGATGGTTAATCCAAATCATTCACCATGCTAGGCAGACTTTTTAAATAACATTTCTGAGTCCTGCGTATCATTTTCAGGAAATCCTTAGTGATCAGTGAGGTCGAAGAATGTAGTATCTTTTTTGTGTTTGGATTGGAACAAAACCAATCAGGAACCTTGTTACTGACTAAAACCCATCCATGTTCTTTCCTCGCCCCTTATGTTCCGCGGCCACAGTATCTCTTTCGAACAGTCACGCAGCTCCGGCAGGCTTCGGCCCTTGCGGACCCCTTCCTTTTTGCTGACATCTCTTTGAGGCAAGCGTGGAACAAAGACACGAACGCGCCGTCGTCGTCGTCATAAGACGAACGGACGGCGATCTAGCCCATAGCTCCCCGTCCACAGGCCCGAAGTATGTAGTATCTGAAGTAAGTATCTTCGAAGGATTACCAAAACTTTTTCGCAGTCGTTAATGGTCGTAGCACATTCACCTACGCTAGTGTGAGACCAACTTTACTGACGTGACGTCGTGAACAACCGGATTCCAGTTTATTAAGTTTCCTATACAAACGACAAACTTATAAATTTTATGAATTAACCTGTCTCTTTAGGTTTGTTCACAACAGACGATTTATCTGTTAACAGTAACCTATATGTCTACCGATTTTATATGTTAGTAAATGCTATAGTGAGAGCAGCGGTGGCCCAGTGGTGGAAGCCCCGACTTACGAACAGTAAGTTAAGTCGTGGGTTCGAACACAGGCAGGCGCATTACTTTGTGTTATTTATTTCATCACCCCTGATCTCAAAAACGGTGAAGAAAAACATCGTGAGAAAACCGGAATGCCCTATAACCAAAAATTCAAAAACATGTGACATCCACCAACCCGCACTGGGTTTGCGTGGTGGATTATAGTCCATACGCAAAATACGCGCTTTAACGTGGAGTTGTGGACACCAGCCCGTTGTACAATACAATAAAAATGCTATAGTGCTATTAAATACCTTACATTAAGCCTGTCATTTTCGAACACAAGTGCTCGTGTTGGGCACAAGTTGGGTAAGTTTCTAAAAGGTTTAAAAATCTCTTGACGGAGCCGAAAGGCACTTTTATTCTCCCTGTCATTGCGATAATTTTTTGTTGTACACTATACCTGGGAATCTTTTTTTACGGAGTTATTGGGGGTCAAAGTTATTTGATAAGTTGATTTGATCTTTTGGTTTTTTTTACATTAAACACCTCCGCAACCCCCGTACTATTCAAGCCATCCATTAGTACAATGTTTTGAGTGCGTTATATTGAGTTCTACCACAAAACGTGCACCGCAGTAAAAGTTGTATTCCAGCAATATTTTTTGCGTAAAGTTACTTATTATGATGTACAGTATGCTTGGTTGACGGCGGCGGCGTCGTGATGAGTCTGTTTACACCCTGTATAGTAGGTACGTTTCACATGTCGCTAGTTATGTTTAGGCCCCTGTACCGAACAGCGGGAGAGACACTAGAGGAGACGGCCTCGTTGGTCCAGTGGTCGGAAGCACGACTACTGAAAATAAACTCCTGGGTGTTATTCCCTAGTCGGGCAATGTGTTATTGGGTTTTTCCATGGGGAATTCCTCAGTAGCAGCCACGGTGTCTCGATTGCGCATTGTTGATTGCAATAACATCGCCCCCTATTACATGTGGCTCCGTCCCATGTCGTAACTTTATAATTTCGACAACTAAACAAAATAGCATCACAAAAGTTCCATTTCGTAACTATTTTGAATCTTCATACATTGAATCCCATTTGGTAAACTATTTGTTCGGCAAGCCACAATGACTACATGTGGGTCTACCATTAGATACACCTTTGCCGAACTCTTTGGGTTTACAGGCGTAATGTTGAGTTATTTAATAAATAATAAATATCGCTGGACATTACACATAGCGCCATCTAGTGCCACACTAGGCAAGCCTTGTGTCGTGGACACCAGATAGCTGAATGGTTGATATATACTACATATAAAAAAAAGTTTATACCGGGATTCGAACCCCGGGCCCTAAGAACGTAAGGCAGCTTCACTACCGCTACGCTATTCGGGCCGTCGTATTTTATGTTAGTAAGTTAGTGCCCAAAAAGTAAACAGACATAATTCTCACCGTCAGAATATTCCATGCAATGCATGCTTGGCTGCAACGAACTCAATCGTGGAAAAAAAATGGCAGTCGTAGAAAAAGCAATTTCCAACCTCCTTGCTAGCGGAAGACGGAAAGATTAAACGAGAATTGGAACTAACTACTGAGAACAGATGGTAATATTAGCTAGTCTCGCTGTGAAACACTTTGTAATATGATTTTGCAGAAGCTGTATATAAGTAGAACGTTGAACAAAGTTTATTTTTAGAATTAATTATCTCTCCTTATCTATATTATAAAAAAGGAAAAAATTTGTTTGTAAGTTTGTATGTGGTGGGTAATCTGCGAAGCTCCTGATCCGAAAATGATTTCACTAACGGGAAGCCACATTATCCCCGAGCGGTCCCGTGGGCTAATTTTCGTACATAACGGAATCGATGCCGTAGGCAAAACCTAGGACAAAAATATAGCTTCCTAATCTACGGAACAATGTTCGTGTATTTTCAATATTTTATTTACATTGCAAGAGAGACTTGAAATGACTTCAGCGCACTTCATAGAAAATAAGAAAATTGTAGTTTTGTATGTATGAAAGGTTGTATGCAGATCTTCTAGACGTTGTACCCATAGAATCTATATCTATAATAATATGATAAAGCAGAAGAGTTTGTTTGTTTGTTTATTCGTTTGTTTGTTTGGTTAAACGCGCTAATCTCAGGAACTACCGGCTCGAAAAATTATTTTTGCGTTGGATCATTTATCGAGGAAGGCTATAGGCTATATAACATCACGCTATGGCCATAAGGAGCGGGGCAGCAATAAGAAATATTGCAAGCGGGAAAAAAGCTTCTGTTGAGCAGGCTATGCGTTGCGATATCAAAACTTCACACGAACGAAGTTGCGGGCAGAAGCTAGTTATCAATATTGTAAAATTGCTGTGTATCATAATATCTCACTATGAATATGGTTTTCTCGCAATATATTATCACCTGTACACGCTTAAATTGGTAAACGGCTTTGTCTTGTCCTCTAGACCCCTCTGTCACACTACGATAGTGTTAGGTATCCGCTTAATAAATTTATGGAAACACCGTAAGCTCTGTCATCATAATCATCATCACTCTGTAATGTTCCCACTGCTGGGACACTGCCACCACTCAGTGAGAGGAAATGGGCTATGATACACCACGCCCGGCCTAGTGCGGATAGGACATGCCGGTTCCCCCCGCGATGTTCCTTTACTGTTCACTCTTAAGCTATATTGTATGTACTTATTTTGTTTTCTTTTCTGATAGTTCACTATAAGAGTACGGAAAAGGAAAAGTGAAGAAAGTAATTTCGGTGTACCTTTCTTATGAAAATTACGCGTGATTTTGATTTGTACTTCAGAAAATGATGCATGAACGTGGACGAGGCAAAGGTATGGTAAGTATTGTAGCAGGTGGCGTTCTGTGATGTCTGCCTACCCCTGTGGGAAGAAGGCGGGAGTTTATGTACAGCTTGGCAAAAATGAGTCTGTCGCGGTGACAGTTGGAACTACAATTCCTATCTGGCAATACTGCGTTTTCTGTCAAACTCTGCAATGTCTTAGGCTTGTCACTGCTCTGGGTTGCCAGAAAGTCGCTAACAACGCCACCATTTTTTCCATAGGTACTCTATTTTACCAAACTGTATCTTCAGTACTCGCAGCTGGAGTGCGTGTATGACTAGATGTTAGATTCCGGGTATCTAAGTAGGTAGGTGTACTTACTGTTTAATATTATCTCAGAGCAAACATGTGATTGAAATACCATCTTCAATTCCTGATAGCCCTAGTACTTGTGTACATTACTGATCAAAAGTTGCTTGAACACTAATTAGTTCCAGTAAATATCTGTTTGCCTGGAAGTTCGTTTTTATATATTATGTCACCGTAAAATTGACAAATACGTTATATTGAAATATCTCTAGCGATATTGTAAACTCTCGAATTATTGTCAAACGAACATACCGCTTTCAATAAAACGCATTATTTTTCGTGAAATGCATGCGGTGGTAGTTAACTCACGCGGTGTGGAGGGAAGGCGGGGTCCCTCTTGCCCAGTGGTACCACTCTCATGAAAAGATAATGTACCATTTCTGAGAAATACCGATTTCAGACAGAAACACTTTATATTCCCCTAAAAAGCGTAGTCGACGGAGCCCCGCTTCGCGGGCCCCTGTTTCCGAGTGAGTGCAGGGTTTAAAGGAACCTAACTAACCTAACGGGGCGTGCCCCAAGTTCCGATTATGGGGGCAGAGATACTTCCGTACGTTCAGTTGACAGTAATTTGAGAGTTTACGGTGACATATATACAGTTAGGACAGTTGATTTGTACTGTCTATCGATATAATGAATGAATTCATCATACCCCTCTCTATGTTTTTATCATATTTTATATGGTTGCGCTCTGAGGAATACCTAGATGTTAGAACGTGGCACTAAATCTTATAATTTTTGCCTGTCCCCGGCAAATGGCGTGAGCATATGTATTTCTATTTGAAGTGTTACAGATAAACATTGCAGCCATACTCGTAATAACAACAAATTAATGTAGTTTTTAAATGAAAACTTCTTTAATCGCGTTGAGCAGTTTTTGTGTGAACAAAAATCATGGAACTTGCGTGACCGCCACCTAACGCTTTGTAGCACTCGTAGCCGACCCGCTACGGCGTAGCACCACTTTAGCATGCACGGGCACAATCTGTAGCAGATATACTCGTAAATTACTTAGTTTTCACTTCTATAGGCAGTCTCCAAAGACTGCATGTTTTACGTTTTTTTTTTTCAGATAACCGTGATCCATATTTTGTTAGTATTTTACACATCTTACATTCTAGTGTTAGTAATTTTATTTACCACGATGGTTTTACGAACCTACTTCATAGTTTTTAGTAACAGCATTTGTTAGAGTCTGGAAACGTGTGACAGTTTTACCCGTTACCGGCTGGAAGTATTCAGTGTGACAAGTAGGACAGTTATCCGCCATCAGTCAGTCGTCAAACCGTCGTCAGAGATGCTGAGCTTCACATTTAGAAACTGGAAAATTTTGCGTATTTTTTTCTTACATTTTCATACACAGGTATTTGGCTATACCTATAGGTAAATAATGGGTATAGGAGGTAACATAAAAACGACGAACAAACGACATCAATCTTCAGGTTAAGCCGTGCTTGCCTAGGTTGATCTGTGGATGGGTGACCACCCTTACATACCGAGTTTCCTATAAAAGCACGTTAAGCCGTTGGTCATGGCTGTCATTTGTAGATATTTAACAGTCGGTACAGGTAGTCAAAGTCTGCCAAATAGTCTTACCAAGTGTCGTATCCAGTAGCAACTGGGTTGTGGAGGTCAGATAAGCTGTCGCTCGTAACAGACTAAGCAACTGATGCTGACTTACCTCATCTGTCGAGGCTTTTCCCAACTATGTTTGGGTTAACCCGGGGGGTGAAACTTCCAGACACTGGCTTTAAACAAAATATTCATAGATAGTGCTGCCTTCTGTGTGTTTAGGTCCACCAACTTTTCAACTGTCATAACGAGTACTGCTATTTTAGACTACTTGCTAGTGAAGTAGAAAGCCTAGCGGTGACTGCGGTTGCCTTGTGACTAATAGCTCACAAGTTCGAATCTTCAGAATTTCTTTTTGTATTTATTTGGTTTAACAAAAACTAACAGCGCCATCTAACAGTTTGGGTATACAGTTTTAAAAACGAAAACCAGAGTTGCGCATCTATCTTGTATTATGTAGTGTATTATCTATGGGTTGAGCTCCAGTCTCACCCTGAACAACTAAATACCAGTATTTTAAAAAGAGCGACTGCCTATTTGACCTCCAAAACTCAGTTATTGGATAATACGATACCTCGTAATACAGGAATGTATGTAGAAAATGTTACAAAGTAACGGTTAATATTCATTGAATGCTTTACGGATTATGTTAATCCTTATTGTATGATCAGGTATTAAACGAGATGAAATTGCGCAGATGCTAGGGAAGAGCTCGTGATAATAAATTTAACTTACGTTCTGACGTGGCTTGATCAGTGATCACGTCTGCTGGCCAATTAACTGCCGGTCACGTGGAAAATCATTAAGGTTCATGTTCACCGAAAAGATAACGGTCTGATTATCTCATAACAGTCACTGTAGTGTGTCAATAGCTGTCACTGTGACATGTTCCCATACAAAAAAGTGTTTTAAAAAACCTGTTTTTAGATAATCAGACCTTCATCTTTTTGGTGAACATGGACCTTAGAAATCGATCAAATATTGTTACAAAAGTATGGACATTCATATCGATCAGGTCGATTAAAAAAATGGGATGTATTCATTTTTAATTACGTAAAATATATTTTAATATTTACAATCAATAAAATAATATGTATAATGATCCCACTGATCTTTTTCGGCATCTGATTTTTTTTTCTTCGTGTTATCCTTCCTTATTTTGTTTGTCTTCATTGTACCCTTTGTTTACATAATAAAGCTTTCGTCTAGTAGTGGATGACCCCATAACAAGTAAAATATGAAAAAACAAAGAATTGTTGAAATAAATTACAGGGAACTAAGGGATTTTTTTTATTTTTTTTATTTGCTTGTTTGAGCAAAATGATGATTATTACATTTTCTCGAGAGTGGTGGTGTTATACTTACTACTTCAATCTTAAACACTGGTGCAAACACCCGCACACTGAACAAATATCTGAAGGACGAACAAATATTTGTTTTGTACGGAGATCGAACTCTCGGCCCTTAGCGCAGAAAGACAGTGCTTTGTCACTGTGACAATCGGATCAGTGATGTTTAAACACTGGATTCTGACCAATATTATCTTACTAACCAGTATGATTTATAAGATAAGCTGGCTTGATGGATATTTAACCTAAAAAAACAGTTTTTAAACATGAATAAGAATAATTTCTTTAAAAAGTAGATATAACAAAAGTTTGTGTATGTGCATTTAGGTGCAGTAGTGTTATTTATTAAACAATCATATAATTAGTAAAGTAAAATTGTAACTACAATATAATATTTTACAGTTGCAAGTAACGAAAAGTTCGAATTCAAATATTAGATAGCGACCTGCCTGAACTAGGTTTATTTAAACCTGTGTTCCAGGCCATCACTTTACAGTACATAGTTTCATTAGGACAGTAAAAGTTTTAAAATAAAATAAATCTATTAACAAATAAAGTAAAAATAAAACTGGTACAAAAACATTAAACATTAAATCTAATTAAGGTATGTACAATTAAATACGAGGGGATAACAAACTTAAACTAGGACTTGTATAAGTCTAAGTAATCTGATATTACAAGACTACATTTCCTATAACTGAGACTATAGAAGTTTAATTTCTTTTCAATTATACAGAAAAGGACCTAAAAACACATAAAATCGATTAGCAAAAGCATGTTTCGTTTGAGGCTTTGAGCAAACCAGGTCCTTCCTTCTCCTATCGGAAGGTACTGGGTCATAGGGGACAGTAGAGTGCTGCTGTAGTATAACGTGAAGAATAAATAATTGCCGTACTGTGAGCACATTACATGCCTAGTCGAGCAGCTGTGTCGGAAATCTAAACGGACGTAAGGTAGCGAGCAACCTTTAGAATTGCAGAGAGAAGAATCGAATAACCGCGCCACCCCAGGACGTTACGCAATAGATTATAATAGATTGGCACAATGCTAAATAAACCTGTTTAATTAATTTAAAATCGGCTACATTACGTAAATACTTAAAAACATATATTAGTTGGCGAACTCTAGTGCATAGTACATGGAAGGTGGACTGTTGAATTGACGACGGTAAATTAACTTTTACCATGGATTTAACACAAAATCACTACATACAGGGTGTAAAACAAAACCTCTTAACGAATCCAAAAGACACTTTTTCTCCTAGTCATTCCGATCATTTTTTAGTCTACACCATACCTTTAAAGTTACGGAGATATTGGGGGTCAAAGTTCCAACTTTTTGACAAGTTTCTTTTTAAATACAAGTTTTTATTGCAAGATTTTTACTTCAAATACCTCCATAAACCCCGTACTATTCAATCCATCCATAAGCACAATGGTTTCAGTGCGTTACATTGAATTATACCTACCACAAAACGTGATTTCTCACCCAAAATATTTTTTTGCGTAAAGTTACTTGGTTTAATGTACAGAATGCTTGGTTGACGGCTTCGTGATGAGGTTTTTTATTTACACCCTGTATTATTAAGTCCTCCGCCGCGACTGTCTGTCTTTCTATATCTTTCTGTCTGTCTTGCACCGATTTTGATGCTATTTTCACCAATAGATAGAGTGGTTCTCGAGGAAGGATTTAGGATATAATTTTTACGCGGGCAAAGCCGCAAGCATCAGCTAGTTATTAATAAGTGCGATTCGAACTTGCTTAATTTTTAATTTTTGTTGTTATACCGGCAACAACTATCTATCTGTCACGGTTCATGAGGTAGGTACTGCATCATGACAGACGGACAGTGGAGTCTTAGTAATAGGGTACCGTTTTTAATCTTTGGGTACAGAACCATAAAAAGCAATTCCAGACATGTTGATCGACTGAAAAATAACCGGTGAAAAAATGCTAACGGTTTGCATTCATTCCTATTATATGTACTTATTCCATGATAACGGTTTGTGTGACAATATTTCTTCCACCTTGTATTTCTAAATTCAAACCTTTATTGGATACACCTTTTACCCAATTTAAGTTTCGAATACAGAATTCTAAATTTGAAGCTCAGCGTCTTAACGAAAGACAAGAGTCCAATTTCAATCTAAAAATAAATTATTACTTAAAATATTTTTTCCTTTTCACTTGCCTCCTTTATAGACGGCAAAATGTCAACACATTCAGTTCCCCTTATTCGAAAAAAATACTATCTTGTATTTGATTTACGTTGCTTCCGATGTAATGACAGCTTGTTGAAATAAATTCTCGTTTAATAATTCTGTTCTTTCGGAAATCTACGCGTTTCATGAAACGAATAGTTATACTCGTAGTTCTAAATGTTGTAAGATTTTCAGACGGATTGTGATTATTTAATGAATAAAAGTGTACACTTAATAGTGCATTTCGACATATTTCAGATGATTTTACTGCATACTTCTTATTAAAGCTCAGTTACACCAACAGTTTATACAGGGTGTCCGGTAATTAATTGATAACCTTGAATTGGCTTATAGTAGAACAGCCATACAAAAAAGATACGAAAAAAAATATAATAAAAAAATCATCTACAGATGTAGGGTCCTGCATAACATTAGGTTTTTTTCTCCTTTTCTACATTCAAAGCAATAATTTGCTATTTAAGGCAGATACAATTATGAATTGTACCATTATCAAATCTACATGAAACCGACATTTAAAAAAAAAATGTTCACTCATGTATATGTACATTTTTCAAAATAAATGAACTTACATACATATTTAAAAAAAAAGACAATAACTAGTCTTACTATCCCTGAAATTTTGCACAGATATAGCCTGGATTAAAATATAGGATACTTTTTTATCCCGGTAGTAAGATCCCATGGGACAATAATCAAACTTCACGCGAGCGAAGCCGCTGGCAGAAGCTAGTTTAATAAATATCTGTCAGCATAGTCAGTGTATTATATTAAAACAACAAAAAACCTATGAATTTCATTAATTTTTGGTCGTAGTGTTCAATAAAGTAAAATAAGGCAAAAAAATCATTGTTTGCTCTTTTAAATACTTCTCTTAGGTACTTATGATGGTTTTATTTTGTATTTTTTTCTAAATGGCCATAAATTATACTATAAGTCATTTCAAGGTTATCCATTAATCTGGACAGCCTGTATGTCAGTGGCTTGAAGTTGTCTCAACGATTAGCAAGGGTGCTCCACACTTTAGGCACTCGAGAACATCCGACAGTGATGATCGGTCGCCGCTTAACGTCGTCTCCGCACCCATCCCTTTGTGGATACGCCACAGTAAACAAAGCTCCCTTTATTAAACTAGGATTACTCTACAAGTTCAGATATTCTACAACAAAGTAGAATGGGGTATAAAATTCTATTTTTATGTATAACGCTTTTGTGTCGAGGGATTTTACAGTTACAGAAGCAATCTCTGGTTTGTCATAGTTACTCGTATATTACTCAGAACTGTTCCAGTCAGATGTAGTGTTGGTTCACAAGCTGCATTGTTGTAAAAATTCTCACATATTCCTTGAGAGAAGAATAATACCCGAATTTTGTTATGTTTACACGCAAAGTCAATCCCCTACACTTTTCCCAATTTATTAGGCTATCCATATATTTCTTTTTTTTATTTAAATTTCTTTGATTTTCTTCTAATTTTACATGTTTTACAGCCAGCATCTTTTACACTCAACACTTTCCTCATGATTTTTTCCTCATTCTTCTGGATCACGAGCCCATACAATGACAACCATAGGTCTTAAGTTCAAACCCAAAACCAGCACCTCTAATTTTTCGGATTCATGTGCGTATTGTATAATTATCACTTGCTTCGGTAAAGGAATAACACACACACAAACATTTTTCCAGGGCATGTAAAGCCAAATCAGAGGTCTAACAGGTAAAACTGACACCAGGTTAGGCACCGACCACACGATATACAAGAAGTGGCCCGTGACAATCACCTGAAGATCGGAAAAGTACACCTACTTACCTCTCGGAAAACGCGTGTATGCATAAACTAATCCATTTTATTACCTGGTCTGTTTTCCTACGCGGTGCTTGTAAAAAGCAATCGGGATAGCGTGTACCGTCTTATCTTTCACACGGTAAGCGTTCCGGAAGGAATTGGGAAGCGGAAATCAGGTTTCCGTATCAAGGTGCTATCTTTTTGTTGGAGATAGGCATCTTCCTTCCTAATAACATCCTTTAGTCGCCTTTACGGTAGTTGTGAAAACGGTGGGCCTTATTTTTTAGACTTCCATTTTCAGTACAATGTAGGAGTCAACAAAAGAGGTCATCTTTTTCATACCGTTTAAAGAATTATTAATTTTCATTACTATTCAATTAAAACCTTAGCAGAAGCATTCAGATAATTACTTCGTAGTCAAGTAATTATCTGAATGCTTCTGCTAAATAGGTTTCGGAACCAACTGCTGAACAAAAGCCACAACCTTAATTTTTGAATAGCATTGCATGTCCATTCTGAGCCAAGTACCCCGTGATAACGGTTAAAAACCCCGTGAAGAAACAAGCATGTTCTAGTGCCAGAAAATCAAAGACACACGACATCTACCAAAGTACTAACCCAAACTGGTTCTGCATGGTTGCCCACTCTATCTCTCAAAGAAATCCTCTCTTTGAGAGCCAGGCCTGGCCACTGCAAAGACTGCCCAGCAGTGGCAACATTATAGGCTGATAATGCATGCCCTGTCTGAATTAGATCTGGTCAGCTCCTCCCGCCGCCACCATTACTGCTTTCGCCGTCAATCTCGACGCCGCTGTTTCGTATCTAGGCCCCACTGTGTGTTCATTTTAGTCCCCTAGTTATCCCCTCGAAATAATAATGGTAATTAATCATTGTTAATTAAGTGCGAATGTGGTTTCCTTGCTGCATCGGGTGGGGGTGCTTTGATGTGGTTGTACCATGAAGTGTTATACGACGATGTGTGTGTATAACATTACTTTGTTGTAGTACGTGGTTGCGTAGCTTTACTGTAATTTATGTTCCAATTAATTATTTAATTAAGGCAGCTGTAAAGTGTACCTATACTCTGTGTAAAAGAAAAACAGGTTGTAACATAATAAACTGAAATAAACTGTTTCTTTAGCTAGACTAGGCCGCTCTTTGAAAAGTGTGATAATACCACGTGTTGGTGCTCTTGCTCATTAGCTTCTGCAAACCTCTGTAAAGGTTTTCTTTTGTTTTAGCTATTTCTTCTATCGGGTTTTGGACCCGTATCTGCCCTTCATGGATTAGTCTATTAAAATAGATATCGGCAAACTCACAGGCGAAGAAAACTGGTCCACATGGAAATAAAGGGTGTAAAACACCTCTTCACGAAGCCGAAAGGCACTTGTTCTCCCCATCATTGCAATCATTTATTTGTTCTATACCATACCTGGGAACCTTCTAGTTACGGAGATATGGGGGGTCAGAGTTTCAACTAACTTTTTGACAAGTTTTTTTTTTAAATACAAGTATTTTTTGTAAGATTTTGACTTTTAACACTCCTCGACCCCCGTACTATTCAATCCATCCATCAGCACAATGTTTTATGTGCGTTATATGGAGTTCTACCACAAAACATGATTTATAACCTCAAAAAAAAAGTTGTTTCCCAGCAATAATTTTTGCGTAAAGTTACTTAGTTTGATGTACAGAATGCTTGGTTAACGGCTTTGTGATGAGGTGGTTTACACCCTGTATAAGATTACCATCCTACTTTATGGTACTGAAAAGGCCCTAGAAGTAGTCAAAGACCGTTTTCCTAACCCTATCCTCGCGGTCGGAGTAGCTAACACTGACATCGCTAGATATAATACGATGGTGGCCAATTATAAGAAGGCTGAAACTGGCGTTCTACTCATGTTGACCATTAATATGTCTGAGGATACACTTAAAAAAGTCAAGAGATTTAAGACTGCTCATGAAGACTGGTTACACAGAGTATTTGACGGATAATCGGAAGATAGAGCTTAAAATTTAGGTTTTGATTTCTTTGGACTAAATCATGATAAGGCGGACGATATTCCGACTCACATGTCAAAGCTCAAGAACGTCTGGAATGAATTGAAGGTGGAAGTTGCCACATTGATTGATTCCACCGCTAAGCTCCCTGAAATGTTTCAGATCTTAGACAAAATGGACGACAGTGCAGAAAGTGCAATAGAGGGAGGCCACTTAAACCAACTTCAAGCACGTCTGGCTCTAGCTCGAAGTCCAAACAAGTGCAACACATCTCGTTGATGGTAATCACATGCTCGTCAGGACTCACACAAGAAGATCTTCACGCCTGGTTTGTTGACGACGGAGCAACGACGCACATTGCATTAAGGAGAGATTTCTTCACGGAATATCATGAATTTGACGCGGATCACACAGTTACGACTGCAGATGGGAACACAATTCCAGGGTTAGGAAAGGGAACCGTAGTGGTAGCATCAAATGTCTATGGCAAGAAGAAAAAAATCAAGCTTAATGATGTGTGGCTAGTACCATCATTAACTAAGAACTTATTCTCTCCGTTAGCAGCGCAAGATAGGATGCAAAACAGCATTTTTACAGCAACAACTAGAGATGATATATCTCTATGGATATCGCTTTGTCTACTTCATAAGACAAAAATTCTTTGCTTCAAGAAGCAAACAAAGTGGCGAATGGCTTAAAGCTATGGTGAACGAGATCAAATCCCTAGGTAACAAAACAGAAAGGTTCTACCTTGTAAATAGGTTTTTCGCATCAAATGAAATCTAGACTGTACAATAGACAAATACAAGGCAAGACTGGTATTTAAAGGATTCAAGTAACGTAAGGGGATAGAATACGATCGGACGTACAGCCCTATGTCTACCATACGAGCTCTGTCGAGTGTCAGTGCCATGGAAAAGTTACATCTGACACAGTTCGATGTGTCCACAGTTTTTCTGAATGGGAAGTTGAAAGAGGAGATGTACATGCAGCAGCCTGATGGATACTCAAATAAAACTTCAAAAGTCTACAAATTTCAAAGAAGGCTGTATGGCCTCAAACCTTCCTTGAGCCTCAAGGCTACCTTGGAGCATCAACATTATGGAGCATAACAGACTTTCATCCATGACTTTTGCCAACGATAAATTGAACGTCACGACGCGATGTAGTTGGAACGAGGCCTTAGTGCATACACGAGTGGAAAAACACTGTCAAGGCGTCTCGTGTTTCCACGGACTTATTGCATATTCCGAAATTACATTAAAAAAAAATCTGCCCAGTTAATGGCAATATTCTCGCGTTGTATGCGACTTTAAACATAACTGGCGAAATGTGGGTGTAGCTAATTGGTTTACACTTTACAATGTAATTTATGGGTTAAACTGTAAACCAATTAGTTTGTTCGGCCGTACACTTCTGCCTAATACTTTGGGGATTACAGCCATTACAGGCCAGATCGTGAGATGTTATGATGATAATATAATCAGTAGTGTCATCTAAACTCCCTGAAGAAATAGGCACTGGAATATTACAAACACATACTTACATTGCGACAATAATGTTTCAAGTCCCACGTGACGCCGAACCTATTACCAAAGTAAATAAATCTTATAAATAGAATGCAAAGAACATTATCATCGTTCATTCTCTCCGTCCGTTTGTCGTAGGTACACAAACAGCTGAACTATCATCACGTACGCTCATATAATTAGTCTAAAAGACTACGTGACTGCTCCGACCAATATCGATAGTTTGTCCTAATTCATCATTTCGGAAAATTCCCGGGAGATACGATCTTACGTGGATAATCTCAGCTTACGACCAAATGTACCATCTAATCTTAAAGGAGTAGAAGCTTTGGTCGTAATGAAGTTTTTATATGATTTCTAGTTGATTCCATAAGTTCATAGAGTTTATTGAGTGCTCTTCTTGCTCGTCCATACACATAAATAAACTTGATAGTATATGTTTGTAATTTCAAAATAACAGCTTTTTACTGAATGCATAATTATGAAAGAATATAACAACTAACTAGCATAGCAAAAAATCTATTTGAATATTGTTCTTCATTGGTTTTTTTTTAATATTTTGTCTGTATGTTTTTTCGGGCTGAACTTAGAAATAGACAAAGGTTTAGAGTTCCATGCAAAAAAAAACCACAGTATTTTTTTTCACAATGTTAAGAGTGGAGGGAGGCTTTTGCCCAGGCATGGTGTCCCACGCCTGGGCAAAGGCCTCCCTAACTACCACGCCACAAGGCTAGCGAAAAAACAAATTGACCGCGCACGAAGGTCGCAGCTAGTTTATAAATATTGTTTTCAAGATCGGGTGTGTTGGTTGTACTTAAATAATTAATCTGCAATACTTACGGACCTACCATTTTCTCTTTCCAGCATGATGATGGAGACAGCAGGCTGTTGTCTAAGACTGGTGAAAGAACCAATCATTCTAGTTCCAGCAGTCGAAGCTATGTCACATTCTGCCAATCGTCTTCATTGGTTTTTATATTTATATTTTCTTCTCTATGACCTTGTATGGTAAGTTTAGTGCAACTTGTGCAAGTTCAAGTTCAAGGCTTTCCGAACATTAGACAGGAAAATGAAAATGCAGTCGAATTGAAGACCTCCTCTTTTTGAAAGTCGGTTGAAAAGACACACACCCACTACGTCTATATTTCCTTTTTAGTATCGCCGTTCGAAGGTACGCTGGAAGAGATTTCTTTACAAATAAGCATCACTTCAACACATCAATTTCTCTGTTCGTTTCTTCTATTCTTTATTTACTGTGTATACATTAATTGTTAAATAAATAGAGAAAAACACTGATTGACCTTCAGTTCTTAAGTTCGCCTACAGATTGTAGTTGATTCATTTCAGCAGTTAGAACGTATTTAGTACTCACTTAACACACCTAATAGCAGTCGTTAGTTGCCCGCAGACAGCCCGGTCAACCTAAGAATGTCGATACCCCAGTAATTAATTTGAAGGACCTTTATTTATAGCTGTCCCACCTTGCTAGTTGTGTATCTAATTAGACTGGAAGGGGACGCTAATGACGTTGTGAAGTGGCTGACACAGGACAAGTGGAAAAATATCTGGACGACAGTAGAGAATAGGGGTCATCCTAATGTTGAATACTGATTGTACATAAGAGCTGTGTCTAGTAGTCGTTGTATCTTAGTTATTTTTGAGCTCCTCGTGAAAGGGTTTGCGAGAAGTGGTACTGTCACAATGCGTAATTGTTGTGTACCTATTTCTGTCAGCAAACAGTATTGTTGTGTTCTGGTTTGAATGGTATAGGTCCCAGTGAAGTCAAGTGCACTTAAGGCATTATAACTAAGTGCTTCAGTTTGAACAACCCCTTGGCAGGTTCGAGATGATCACGGACAACGGAAAATGTACTTTATCTAGTGGCGTAGCAACCTTTTATTTATTTATTTATTTATTAACACTTCAAGCACAAAAGTACAGAGGCGGACTTAATGCCATAGGCATTTTCTACCAGTCAACCTTTAGGTGATGCAGAGACAAGCAGTGGTAGGTGTCATTTCTGAAATTCTGAGAATAATTTTCGCAACCTTTTCGCGAAGCTGTCCCACTAAAACTAGTCTAGTCTTCCGCGACCCTAAAAATAAATGATGTATCGTTTACCACTAAGGACTAATTAAATAATTTGGGCTGATGATTAATGATATAATAAAGTGGCTTATGGTCCCCGATTAGACTCATTAACGACGTACAATGGATGGTCGGCGGAGCGGAACTTATGTACCAGTCGAGTGTGAACTACCCTCGTATCAACCTCGATACGAACCTACGTAAGCCCTGATTGTTGCTCCATTGTTTGCATTTCGAAAATCAAACTTACGTTGGCAATGATAGTACTTAGGTACGTATTGGGTTTCATATTTGTACAGAAGCAGGCTGATTGGTTGTTATCGGTTTTCAGACGTGAAGGATAGATATTATTCTTGAAATTACGATCAGCGGAAGTATATACCCTAGTATACACAGATACATAGATAATTTACACATGACCAACTCCTAATATTAATACTTACAGTTATTAAAAGTAAGCATATTTGTGTGATGCGTATAGTAAAAAATAATAATGTCTTTTACAATCAGATTGATAAAGAGCCCGTACAACAACAAATTACAAGAAGAGACTTTAGAAGAGACGAAATTCTCTTCATAGAAATCTTTTCCCAGTGAGTGGGACTGGGTGCAGAAAATGCTGCGAACAGATTATGTTTGCGGCATAAATGCATTTGCAAAGCGTAGAAATCATAACAATGCTCTCTTGAGACCGCACAATGTAACCGTCTCTGAGAGAGAGGTCGATGTACACTCGTGGGTGTTGGGAAAAACTGATATCATGAGAGCATTCAATTGTTCACACAGTTCATTTTTACATTCAAAACTTTTCTATACACATCCTTACAAACTTCGCGGTATATTCAGCTTAACTTAGGAACCCACTAAATGTGCCCGAGGCTAATTTCAATATCCGCAAAAGGGGTTGCGGTAATTGGGCTCCTTTCTAATCGGCCGCTTATTGTAGTCGCCCATCTCCGGCACAAATACACCCACCCACTTGCCTATAAACATTATAAGTAGGTACTCAAAGAACAAGACGATTCATCCAGAAAATATCTATCCTATAATATGATGTGCGGTAGCGGTAGCAAATACTTAGCAATAATAAAATCATTTGAAGATATAGTCAAGAACATATTCAGATTTATGATTCTACGAGAGAGCACTTTATATTTAGATATCCATTAACGTAATTGAGTACTTCGTGACGTTCTTATTTACTGGTTGAATTTCAAAGCTTGCAGCGCTCGGTCGCATTTATAACCACAGAATTATAACTGTATCCATATTAATACAACCCTGTGGTATTTTAATTCAGATGTGACGAGTCGCTTGTATTTAAAGTATTTAACTTGTCATGTCATGCATTTTAAAATAGGACAAACATTTCGTCGCGAAAACAAAAACATTGAGCTCTCCACATTGAAAACGTTGAGCACTTTATTACCTTACTTTTAGATTATTACGAGTGAATTTGTGGGTTCTCGTAATACATGTTCCACGTGAAAGACTTTAGTATTATTGAATCTTGATACCCAGTTTTACCTTCCTGAAGTCTTGTTGTCATGTGGTATAAAATTGTAGCCACTCCGTGAGGAACAACGGACGAGAGGCGCTCACACCCGTTGTGTCAACTATGATAATATATTTCAATCCGACAAATGAACAATCCTGTTTTGTTAGCGGCGCTCTTTTTTGTCAGAGATGCTAATTGAGACAAATATCTCGTTTCATGCATGCTTGATTTACGCGTCTATTTTTCTTGCTTCGCAAAAATCTATGCATTTCTTTCTACTTATAAGACATCGCTAGCATTCCCGCCACTTCTATTTCAGGTAGAACTACTAAGTAGGCGAGTTCCTAAGTGTCTACGAGGTGTGGGAGCGTCAATATGGATTGAAAGTTTCCTAACTTAAGAACATATTTGCACTGGAGTGGCTATAACTTCAGAATTTTCAACAACTTTCTTAGACAATGTGTAAGCCTTTGGAAAAGCTATACTGTATGATACTTTTAGTTCTCATTAAACTTAAAGTAAAAACGTGATTTAGTTTGACCCATCCTAACTAAAACCCAACAAATCAATGAAGAGTATTATGTAATAAATTGTCCTTCTTTTAGAGCTAGGAAAAATTATGATCCAATTCTTCGTACAACAGAAAATTATGTTGATTTCTCGAAGGTTTCGAACTCGCGTTTGACCGGTTAAAGGTATGTCAATAATAAATAAATAATAAAATAATAAAAATTTATTCAGTTCGCATAACAAGGTACAATATTAAAAACTAGTACAGAAGACAATGATCTTTAAGCGCTAAGTTTTTACAAATTCCCTGGACTCCACACTAGGATACCCTGTGTCGTGGGGTCCAGTCTCTTCCCAAGTAAAGGTAACAGGTTAGCTTTAGCTGAACTAATGACAAAAGTAAATAGAAAAAAATTGATTTAACATATTAAAAAAACTATTAAAGTACATAAAACAATAATAAAAAAAAAACAAAAGAAAAATAATATTGATAGTAAAAAAAAATAATAAAAATAAAATCAATAAAGCCAATATTCCTGACAGTAATCAGTCACGGTGTCCCTATAGACGTACACTACGAGTGCCGCATATGTCAATAGATTTCATAAAACCACATGTATATGTCACCGTAAAATTGTCAAACACGTTAGATTGTAATCTCGCTAGCGAGTTTGTAAACTCTCGAATTATTGTCAAACGAACATACTGCTTATAATAAAACGCATTATTTTTCGTGAAATGCATGCGAGAGTAGTCAACTCACGCGGTATGGAGGGAAGGAGGGGTCCCCGTTGCCCAATGGTACCACTCTCATGATAAAGATAATGTACCATACCTGAGAAATACCGATTAATATAATCTAACCTTAAAACACTTTATATTCCCGTAAAAATCGTAGTCGACGGAGCACCGCTTCGCGGGGCCCCTATTTCCGAGTGCAGGGTTAATAGGAACCTAACTAACCTAACGGGGGGTGCCCCAAGTCCCGATTATGGGGGATACAGAGATACTTCCGTATGTTCAGTTGACGATATTTCCAGAGTTTACAATATCGCTAGAGAAATTACAATCTAACGTGTTTGACAATTTTACGGTGACATATATAAAAGAAATAACTCACATAAAAGCATTGCTACGCCAAATTGCTATTTTAAACGAACACAATCAGCTTATTTAATAACCCATAAGCTAATTGCACATCAAATAAACTCTAACTAACAATATAAGCGAAGAATCATTAACCTGAAAGCATGTACAGTAAGCCCACATTAGTTTAATAGAAAAAGTTTACAGCCAACATGTAATTTTCTTTCGCAAAGGTAAATGTAAATACAGAAGTACATACGAAACTCTGGGCCTCGCAGTAAAATAGTTCTAAAAACAATGAGGTGTAACTGACGCTTATTTCACTTTTAATCCACTCTGAGCTCTATGAAAATTTTAATTTTGAGACTGTCAAACTTTGTTTGACATGTGTTTGTAGAGTTCAAATTGAAAATAGAACTAAATGATAAATGCTAATTCGTGGAATTAGAATTAACGTTCATTAGTGATGCGCTACGTCATTTCCCTTTCTATTTTCGGATTCAAATTTTGTTCGTTCGTTAATGAATTACATAATCACCCTGCGTCGGATAGGTTAGGTTTTCTTCTGACCGTTAAAACAAAAAATGGGTGTTTTAAAGTATCCTGCAGTTCTGCTAGGTATAAATTAAAGGAACTTGGGGGCGTGGGCACGTATCCAGTGGGGAAGATGACCCTGACTGTTGGCCAGATGCCTCCCCCATATCTTTCCAGATATTCTCCTCTTTTCGAGCGTCATTTAAGTCTTCTAATTGCATCTGAAATGTTTACCATGCTATTTTATTCCCATGCTTTATTAGATAAAAATTTCGTGTATTCTATAAAGGTACAATAAATAGTCTTAAGGGGGAAGCGTCACCGCGGGAGACGAAACGGGCGTCGGGGGCCACGTGGTGGCTACCGGCCACCGTAGATGCGGGCCTGTGGACGGCTGGCTATGGGCTAGCTAGCCGTCCGGCCGTCTAACGACGACGACAGGCCGTGTCGACGGCGCGTTCGTGTTCCACGCGCGCCTCAAAGAGATGTCAGCAAAAGGAGAGGGGCCCGCAAGGGCCGAAGCCTGCCGGGGTTGCGGGCCTGTTCGAAAGACATACCGCGGCCCCGGAACGTAAAAGGCGAGGAAGGAACATGGATGGTTTTTAGTCAGTAAGAGTCTGACACTCCCTCCCGCTCCGCCCAGAGTGGGAGGGGGTCATTTTCCCATCCTTAAAAAAAAAAGGGGGAAGCGTCAGGGTAGCCCGCGAAATTCAAATTTTCTTACGTTTTTTGCAATTTGCAGGGCAGTGTTAGGTTGTATGTTGATGAAAATATCGTTCACGACTGTAAGACGTATGGAGTTACAGAATTGTGATCATCGAAATCATCAATACAACCCTCCAAGCTCAGATAAGTCTAGGAACGACTTTGAACTTAGCGGGTTGTATTGATGACTTTGATGGTTATAATTCTGTAAGTACATACGTTTTACAATCGCGAACAATATTTTCAACTCCATGCAACCTATCACTGGCCTGAAAATTGCAAAAAAAGTAAGAAAATTTGAATTTCGCGGGCACCCGGACGCTTTCACCTTAAACTAAACGGCTGTAGCACGTATATACCAACACAAAACCGCCATAATATACGTACAAATATATATCCACTCCACAGTACTCGCAGTATAATCATAACCCTACGGTGCTACATGAATTATTTCGTGAAGAATGTCTGTACTTTATTACATGAAATAAATGTTCCTGTTGACTTACTCGTCGTAAAGGTTGTAGCTGTAATCCTTACAATGTTTACTGAGATTTTGTAAGGGTTAAGGATCTTTTATTTATTGAACTAGCTAAACCGCGCAACTTCGTCTGCGAGTGAGGGTTAGAGAAAGTGTGAGTCAACCTTAAAACATAGACATAGAAATCGTTATCGCGTACTTTTTTTAAAATTCTTAAGAGGTTATGCAGCGCTTGCAACGAAAGCAAATAAAAAAGAATAAATAAATCTTTGTTTTTAAGAATTTTTTCATTGATGCTCCGCTTCTATTGGTGATGTTAGCCTTCCTTGATGAACGGGCTGTCCAACACTAAAATATGTTTTTAACTCGAACCATCTTTTCCTGGCGCGTTCAACCAAAGAAACAAAGTCTTCAGCTTTATAATAATTTAAATTCTCGAAGATCTTTGCATTAATCGCTCATATTTTCTACTTTTTCAAATAAGGGCTTCCCTCGACAGCTTGCCCATGCTGGCTCACTGCAGACGGCTGCACACATAGGTGTAAGTCGTATCCATTATGTATATTATACTGTGTTTCGAATTTACTATTTTTTATTTTATTAACATTAGGTTAAGACTTAGGTACTAAGATTTAGACGATCCGAATGGCGTAGTGGTAGTGAGGCTGCTTTACGTTCTTAGGGTCCTGGGTTCGAAACCCGGTAGAAGCAAATGTTTGTGTGATGAACATTTGTTTCCAAGGCATAGATGTTTATATGTATATTAAGTATGTATTTACAAGACAAAAAAGGTATATGTGTAATATATCAACTATCTGGTGTCCACGACACAAGCCTTGCTTAGTCCAGCAATATTAATGTTTATATATTTACTAGCGACATAAATGGATTGTAATTGATCCGAAATAAAATTATATTATTATCATTTACGTTTGCTTCCTTAGACACTTGATAACAGTCATACTCCAGCTAGGTCGAAAGTTCTCATCAAGGTGCATGCAATAAGCCGGGACACGATATAACTGCTGTAAACCGTTGAGGACTTCTTGCAACTGCCTTTTGTCCCCATCGTTGGACCGTCAATGACAGTCATACTCCATCCAGGTCTGAAATTCTCATCGAATGCATAAAATGAGCCAAAACCCGATATTGCTGCTGTAAACTTTTGAGGACTTCTCGCTACTGTTTTCCATCTCCATCGTCAGTTCATCGATGAAAGTCGTACTCTAGTTAGATTAAAGGTTCTCATCAAGTTGCAAAAAAAGATCTTAAGGACGCTTTCAATTTCGACGTTTCGTGTCGTGCCGCTGCTGGGGCGCCGAAGCAGTACGTTTGTCGTACTGCGTACGGACGTTCGTTTGTTTTCATACAAAGTGAGCGGTACGGCAACCGTGCGGCGTCAATATGCGCTACAGTACCGGCGCCGACACGAAACGTCTAAATTGAAAGGGCTCTAAACACATTATGGCTGTTGTAAACTCTTGCGGATTGTTGCAAGGCCACGTGCCTTTCATCTTCAAAAAGCTTAATCGTCAGTCATTAAAATCGCTATTTTGTGCGTATTTAATATTCACCTTATCTTCTTTATTTTCATAGGTTTTAGTTATTTTGTAGTTTTAATTAATTCAGTATTATTCTATTATTTCAATATTTTGTATTGCTTCTTGAACTTATAAAAACAAAATGGCTGCTGATCGTTTTAAAGATAAATGCGTTTCTTTGCTTTATCTTGTCTCATCTTTCTCATTACCATTTTAACTATAGTAACTATGAACTAATCTTATAAGTTCAACAAGCTTTGTAACTACCGACAAAGATAAAAGCTAACTTCATTTACTTACCGAAACTTTATTTACTTCCTAGAATCTAGCGACGCTTCGGCCTGTCAAAGACTTATTAAAATATCATTTAAATACGAGGTGTGAAGGCATTAACAAATGTTCTGTGCTGTCAAACTTGCGTGCGAACAGTTTAATTTTAAGCCGAGTGTGGCAAGTTTGGAGTACAAATTGTTTGGGAGGCTGCATGGTGGCAACACGAGCGGCCGCATAGTTCGGAGGGCGCCCCGGGAGGAATGCCACTCTCTCTCTCTGCCCCTCCTAACCAAACCCTACCTTTTCTCTACACAACTTGTAGGTATATTGCACGCTTTTGTGCACACACCAACTTAACATATATTAACCCTTCGACGAGTCGCAGTGGCCTCAACGCGCCATAAATAACACCGTCCAAGTAAATGATACAACCGCTTATTTTATAAAGATATTTTATTAAACATTTTGTTCTGTAAAATAGATTAATTAAAACTGACATTTACAACAAACAACTATAAAATTCTTTGTATCTCCCTCTAACACTAATTACGTTAATAGGTCCTGTTTAATATTTGGAATTGATCTCTAGAATAGCCGAATGTATGCCATTGACAGTTCTCGCTCAGTGGCGACTCCTTACAGATAATCAAACGATAACATTTGAACACGTAGCATATCGTATCACACGAGGATGGGAGGGGATGCGGATCGCAATTAAACTAGTACACACATTTAATTGTCGATACACATATTCGTAACTAGTAGTTGCACAGCGTTAGCCTTGCTCCGACACTGAGTGGATTTGCAGCCTGTCGCAATCTCGGGATTCTCTTTGTTGATGTACCGCTGGTATGTGCAGACTGTCTGCTCTGTGGCCTACCGGCCAAATATGTGTAGCTTCGATCTAAATTGGTCAAAATATATCTACGACACAAACCGAACGATTAGCAGCAGGCTGAAAATTAACACTATGTAGGGCAACAAGCACACGCTTAGCTCACATTAAACATTATATTCGTAACATGGAACAGCAATGTTCACTCAGTGTTTTCTTGCTACCAGCATTGTGGTTTGTAACGTAACGTCCACATCTCGACCAAGACTCATTTTCACAAAATAAATTGTTTTGTAAAGTTCGTACAATTTAGATATATAGAGAGAAGTTTCATTATTTATTACTGGATAATAAATTAGATTCGACCGGGGTCGAATAGTTTAAGATTAAAATCATGTTCAATATCGCAGATAGTTGTTGGATAAATCCGGATTATGTTCGCTAGCGTCCCGCTCCAGCTTCGCATGGGGGATAGTAATAAAATGACGGTAATCCGTATCCTGACCTACTTAACTTTATTCATTTTATTATTCACACATAAAATGTTGCAGCTGCAAGATGAAATGAATATCGGCATTTGTTGCTAGACTTTTTCTAAAGTTATAGCCTGATAAAGGTTTTTTTTTTAAATGGTTTTTGTCTGGTTATAAAAATAAAACGAAGGTACTATGTAAAGAGGATAGAGTAGTCGCGCCGGAAAAAAATTAGTTCTGGGTTAGTAAGAATAGTTGTTTTTATACAAATTCACACTAGATATTGTGCAGGCGCAGAAAAACTACTGGACGGATCTCAGTGGGACTTTTACATTGATCCATAGGGCTGTGAAATCAATATAAAATTGAGAAAATGATAATATACTTAAACGTCTTTCATATAAAGTTTAGATTTGCGAAGCTGGGAAACAGGAGCCGTGAGTGAGATACCTATATTTATTGTTAATTTACATCATGCGAACAGAAAACTGTTCCAAACTAGTTAGTATTTACAAAATCCCTCGTTGGATCTTAATAGTATATAGAAATATACATAGGTATATATAAGAGCCTTTTAGCCTAGAGATTATTTTATGCCAAGATATTTTTAGTTGGGTAAATATTCTAGTTTAAACCTTTTCTGTTGGTAGAAGGAAAACACTAAGAGGCGGCAACGGCTAGCTTTATACCTCAACCTGTATATCAGAGATAAGAAAATCCGACAAACCATGACTTTGTAACTAAAAAAAGCCATAGGTACTCAATATTTTCTCGTAAGAATGGTAATCATATAACCTCGCAAATAATAAATCAAGTTATTTACAATCAGTATTATCACGGAAAATTTAATTTAATTACTTTCCGTGGATTAATTAAATTACATTTACGCCGTACGTCATTACTTGGAGAGACAGCCATCCATAACGTAATAAAGGCGATGGTGAGATATTGTATCTTGCGAGCTCCTCGTGTATAAACATACAGGCTGTTTAACACTTGTTTCTAGTGCCGTTAATCGGTGAAATACAGGGTGAAGCGTAAAGCTGTGTTCGCTGTGTTCAGGCAAACATGGCCGCGCCAAAGAACGCTAACATATTTTTATTTATATTATAAAATTTTACCTAACCGCTCGCGTCACTGCATTGAAGTCAATACTTAATACGACAGATCCATCGGAGCGAACAACACAGATTTTTTGCAGTTCTATTTTATACAAGAATGTTCTTCTCGTAAGAGTAATACTACAACAACTACTATACAAAAAGCTCTTATTTTAACAGATTTTTTTTTTCATTATTTAAGCGCAGTTTCGAAAGCTCTTGATTAGAGTTGAACAAGGAGTTCAATATTAACAGTAATAACTCAAAATTATTGTGCTCAAGCTCGGTTAAGACTCACTTAGTGAAATATAAACTTGTATGGTAAGAATATTAGATACATTAGCATGTGTTGTTCTGTGATTAATAAAATAACACTATATTGTGCTCATCGATTAAATTATAAGCTTTATTTTAGCTTTATATATATCATGAAGTTGATTATTCAAATCATCGTCAGGTTGATCGCTAGAGGAGATATCTAATACGCGTGGGTGTGGAAATAGAGCCATTAATATAATGACTAGTACTCATGGTACATTCAATGGCACTATTTCCACACCACTAAATATAAACATTAATTAATAAATTTATTCAAATAAAGAAAGAAATCTAACTTGTCCTTATTGTATTGATGATTGTTCCCGTATGAAGTTGGTACTTTTATCATTATGGTACGTGTATAGTATTACACAGTTATGATATCAAATCTACAAATATCCAACATTCTAACCGCAGTCTCTTTCACAGCACAGAGACAAATTCATTGAGAATCTTAGATTTACAATTTATCCATTCATATTTTAATGGTATGCAGAATACAGTAGAAGTTGAATAGCAAATTATATTTCTTCCTTTAGTTCCACATAATGTAGTCTTAACATAGACAATTGCATTTTTATTAACTATTGTGGATTATTGACTTCCTGTCTTTTACACCCTATCCGATACGTTTCAACAATAACATTTTCATTCTTTACTATTTGTTCACAATTTCACATTGGCTACCTACACGTCCATTTCGTCACTCTTAGATTCTCTTCGCGAACGAGTAACTTATCTATGTCTATGAATATTCTCTCAGTTCACATACCGGTGCGTCACAGCCGAGGTGCGCCTAGCGGCAGTCAGTGCGTGCGTACCGGGGCAGGCCGTGGAGGATGGCTCACGTGGGGCCGGCCGGGGCGCTGCTCACCGGCTGGTGGAGCGCGGCCGGCTCGGCCGGGTTGGGCGGCTCGGTGCTCGAGGGCTCCGGGTCGGGCTCGGCAGGCTCCTCCGGCGGGGCGGCGGCCGGCCGCACGTTGTCGAGGCGCGGCCGCGGCGAATAGCGCGGCGTCAGCGCAACGCCGACGACTGGGTGCGATTTAAGACTCCCGCCTGGAGGACGTCGTGCATCATGCGCTCGTTCTCCTGGCGAACTGTGGACAAGCACGGGCACGGCTTAATCATGGTCACTATACATGTCAATCAGGGACGGAAGTTGCGAGGGGCACATCCCTACACAGTCGGTACCATCCGCTAAGGGCTACATTGGAGGGTAGGTACATACTCAGGTGGTATCGGGAGCGTATCACCAAGGGTCAGTGCGGTGGTTGACCTACCAGGGCTACCAGTCAACTCACTTAGGAATAGTTCGATCTAATAAGGAAAGTACACATTCGGTGGAATTGTGATTTTAATTTACTAGTTGTTCAATGCTCTAGGGGTGACATGTTTACAAAAATGGCGTCTCATGTTACTGATTAGAACGCAATATCAGATTTGTTAGTGACACAGGCTGGCGTAGAAAATTAATAAATTGTTAGTTAGGGGAAACAGTTTAGTTACATAAAAAACAATATTAGTCAGACACAAAAACTTAAAATAAATGGCAATAATTTCTTCAAATAATTTACATAAAGTTTCCAGGCGTGAAAGCTGGTACGTATGCTTGTGAAGTAGATAGCCTAGCGGTGACAGCGGCTGCCTTGTGAATAATTGGTCCCAAGTTCGAATCCGCAGTCAAGAAATGATATGTATGCTAAGACGCATTAGTTAGCACTATGTACGGTAAAGAGCTTGCCTGCGCGAAACATAATGCCACAATAGAGTTCATTAGTATCTACCAAACTATGTATATACATAGTTTGGATAGATACTCGAACTGCATATTGTATATCAACCGTTAACATCGTCACGTACGATATTAGTAGATACCTAATAGCTACCTACCTAGATAATATATTCATTTTACATTTCTATGGCTAGTAGATAGGTCACCTAATATGATAGGTTTGGGATAAATTTAATCTGTGTTGATCTCTAACAATATTGTTGGTAGATCAACACAGATTAAATTTCAAAGGCCTTAATAATATAACTTTTTAAACTTTATACATTGTAATTAGTGATCGGTATAGGTAGAGGTGTGCTTGTGATACGTTTTCTTAGTATGGAGAAGCCTCATATCTCGAGATTAGGGTTGGTAGTGATCTTAATTGTCAGGCAGACCAGCACATCAAGCTACACAACAACAATCAACTACAACAATCCACAACAATCTGTCAAACTTTGATGGTTTTTAGGGTTACGTTGCCAAATGGCTAAAAAACGGAACCCTTGTAGATTCGTCATATCTGTCCGTCTGTCTGTTTGTCAGTCCGTATGTCAAATCCACTTTTTTCCGAAACTATAAGAACTATGCTGTTGAAACTTGGTAAGTAGATGTATTCTGTAAACCGCATTAATATTTTCCACAAAAATAGAAAAAAAAACAATACGTTTTTGGGCTTCCTCATACTGAACTCATTCTGTTTTTTAATCAAACCCGTACGTATGGGGTATCTATGGATAGGTCTTCAAAGCTGATATTGAGGTTTCTAATATCAGTTTTTTCTAAACCGAATAGTTTGCGCGAGAGACACTTCCAAAGTAGTAAAATGTGTCCCCCCCTCCTGTAACTTCTACAATAAGAGGATGATAAACCTAAAAGAAATACTTGTACATTACCATGTAAACTTCCACCGTGTAAAAACACCGAAAATTGGTTTGAACGAGATCTAGTCAGTAGTTTTTTTTTAAAACTGTCATAAATCGTAAAATCGTAACTTTAGTGTATTATATTACTTGCTGCTACGGAACCCTTCATGGGCGAGTCCGAGTCGCACTTGGCCGCTTTTTTCATCTGTCGGATAGCTTGATGTGCGGGTGGTTATACTTATACAGGGTGTAAACAACTTCATCACGAATCCGTCAACCAAGCATTCTTTACATCAAACTAAGTAACTTTATCCAAAAATTATTGCTGGGAAACGACTTTTCTTTGGGTCGAAAAATCATGTTTGGTGGTAGAACTCAAAGCACAAAGCACTCGATTGCGCATTGTGTTGATGGATGTATTGAATAGTAGTAGGTCGTGGGGGTGTTTAAAGAGTGCAAGTTAGTAGGACTCGATTGGACTCGATTAGATAAATTTTACAGTTATTCTCGATAAAATAAGTTTTTGCCTCCATAAAAACTCATGTTATCGAGGATAACTATAATTACGTACTTGCACTGCAGGTTGGGTGAGGGTGGGAACTAACTTTCTTTATTAAAGTTCTTGATAAATTAAGGATACTGCAGGGATCTCGAAGGAATGTCCATAAATTAACATATGCGTTTGAGTTAATTGACCTGAAATAACTGTAAATTTCCCGAAGTTTTATAATTCGTTGGTAAAACGAATTATTCGGTATATCCGAGTAGGTCGGTAAAGTGTGGTTGGGGTTTTCCGTCACGAGTTTCTCAATAGCAGCTACGGAGTCTAGATTTTCGCCCGGGTGATGGCAATAGGTTCACCCCCTATTAAATGGGACTTAAACATAACTGGCCAAATGTGGGTGTACTAATAGACACAACTCTGTCTAACTCTTCGGAGACTACCGGTGTCTGTTATGTCTATGTTACGAGTATCATCACTATCACTACATATTATAAGACAAAGTCTCCCGCCGCTGTCTGTCCCTATGTATGCTTAAATCTTTAAAACTACGCAACGGATGTTGATGCGGGTTTTTTTTAATAGATAGAGTGATTCAAGAGGATGGTTTTCGTATATAATTTTACGCGGTCGAAGCCGCGGGCATCGGCTAGTAGAATAATAAAATCAGCACATATCCTCCTGCACCGTAAAGTTCTCCAGAAATAATTAAACTCCTCAAACAATATCACGTCGTTCAACACGAATTAGCAGTTTAACACTCAATGATTCCATTCCTAAGCTGTTCCCTAAGTTGGCAACTAGTTAAATCATCGTCCTAAACAAATAAGGAACGAGTGTCGCCCTAACGCGGCGGCAGCTAATTTTGACGAGGGGTAACACTGTTAAAACTCCCGCTTCGAGAACGCTTAAAAGTATTAGACATTCATATTTAATAAACTTTATTACGTTTTTATTTTCACTCAAAGGAATATCCCACTCAACATTAATAAAGGATTCGGAGAATATTCGGGATTCATTAGGAGGCTGTAAAAAAAAGTTTTACGTACAAAATCTTTCAATTAGCTCAAGTTTTATTCCAATTATTATTTTTTTTTGCATAGGTTCGTAGTTGCGAATATAAGTAAGTATGGAGGATGTTGCCCGTCTTTTTATGAAATACAAAAGTTTTTCTCATGCAAATGACAAATCTTACATTTAAGAAAGTTCGCCCAGTCTGTGTAATACTTCTTCGAAGCTTACGCTTTCTCTGTTTAAATTGTTTTTCTTGGTTTCAATTTGAATTTGTTCACTTAGTTGTACGTGGTATACAGGGTGGATTCGGTAAACGAGGCAGTAAGGCGAAGTACCTTAACCGTTGCAGCTACACGTAAATGGTCTTAGGAAAGTAACCATATTTTCTTGTGAAATTTTGAAACCCATTTACAGATTTTCGAAAAAAAAATACAGTTATTATGAAAAGTGTTTGGAAGTCTATCTAACATGGGGTTTAGGTCTCCGCACTTAGTCCTTGAAGTACACCATTGTGCGTGAGCCATGGTGGCCGGTTACTCCAACCAGCCCACCTCCCTCCAGAAGCAGATCAAACTTCCCGGTCTCCTCAGGGCATCCGCAAGTGATCTTGGCGTTCACAGAGTCTCCTCGCGAATTTTGGTAACGCCAGTGCACTCAAGGAGCATATGCGCCTCCGTCTCCTTCGCCTCCATGCACGCTCTACACAGGGATTTTTATGTCAATCAGCTGTTCCATACATTTTGACGAATTACGCCAACATATTGTACGCAACAGCTAATTTTTTTATCGCGATTCAGGTTTTGGTCCCAAGTAAAAGATGTTCATAATTATGAGTATAAGAGTTTTCGTGTATGTACAGTGTATGAATAGACCATATTATAAGGTGAAACGGACACCGACGCGAAAACGGTTTCTACGTATTAGACAGCGGTAGTGAGGCTGCCGTACGTTCTTAGGGTCCCGGGTTCGAATCCCGGTAGGAGCAAATGTTTGTGTGATGACCATGGACATTTGTTTCCGAGTCATGGATGTTTATAATCAATACTAATATTATAAAGCTGAAGAGTTTGTTTGTTTGTTTGTTTGAACGCGCTAATCTCAGGAACTACCGTTGGAATTGAAAAAATCTTTTTGTGTTGGATAGTCCATTAATCGAGGAAGGTTATAGGCTATATATCATCACGCTATGACCAATAGGAGCGGAACATAAATGAAAAATGTTGCAAAAAAAAATATTCCTTTTGTGAGCTTTTTCTTTCATATATGTGACGCAGACGAAGTTGCGTGGGTCAGCTAGTTATGTATAATAAGTATGTATTTACAAACAAAAAGTATATAATAATATGTAGTATATCAACTGTCTGGTGACCACGACACAAGCCTTGCTTAATGTGGCACTAGAAGGCGCTGTGTGTAATGTCCAGCGATATGAAAAAATAAAAATTATATCGGTCATAAAAAAAAAACATGGGGGTAGTCGTTGAGGACTGCCGATAGAAGTGAGAACTAAGTAACCTATATCTGCTACGGGTTGTGCCCCGCGCAAACCTAATTGGTGCTACGCCGTAGCGGATCGGCTACGTGTGCTACGAAGCGTTAGGTGACGGTCACGAGCGTTTTATGATTTTTGTTCCCAAAAACTGCTCAACGCGCCTAAAGAAGTTTTCACTTCAAAAACAGCTGGTCGTACATTTTGAAGGCGTGGGTACTCGGTACCAAACAGCGGATATTTTTTTTAGGCAGATTTCCTTTAAAAAATAATCTACCTATTAGTCATCTGTTGGTGTCTGTTATTAGTAATCTGTTGGTCTCTCACATACGGGGAAATTTCTGAATACGTATGTACAGTAAGCGTTCATAAGCGCACAGGCACGCGAAGGATCATATTGCTGTGAACGCACGGCCGAGCGTCCGTGCGGCTGTATGTGTAAGCTGTCTCAATACAGTACCTACGCACACCACAGCCACAGAGTCGCCTACTGTCGCAAGTTGTCGCGTCGCTCTCCACGAAACAAAAAGATATATATTACCGTCTCTTTTGTTATACACGCAGCAAACGCATGATCGTATTTGCATTGGATAGGTAAACTTCGACCATATCTATCAGGTGTTGATAGCTGTTTAGGTTAAGCAGTGGATTCACGATCAACGTGTCTTGAGTTCAAATCCCGTTTACATACGGGTTTTTTTTTTGTAACCACTTTAATTTATATTTGTATTTTATACAAAAACTATTAACTTAGGTATTTATTTTGAAATGGGTTCATGCTCATTATTTATTTTTTATAAAGATTTAAATATAAGTTAATAACCCATCATAACTATTTATGAGATTGTGTAATATTTTTTCGGTGTTGGAAGGTGGAAAAAAAAGTGCTGACAGATAACAAAAATTGTTTTATTCGTTTCATTTATTCATATAATTAACAACTTTAATAAGATTTGTAACGTCACATTCCTACCTAGATATAAGAAGTTCTCTTGTTACCGTTCATAAGATTTTTTTGTGTATCTGGATACCCACTTTTAAGTCATTTTTTATTAACATAACAAGGATATTCTAATAACACAAATATAATTGTTGATACCCACTTCTATCTATCGGTATTCAACAGAGCTTACTGAAAACTAACACATAATTTATACTTCGTGAATATGTTTTTTATGTGACGTCACAATAAATGTAACTCATATTGAGGTTATAGTTTAAGTGTTCATTTTCCTGAAGAAAAGAAGATTGAAACTAAACCTCAATTTAGGAATTATTAATATCGCTAAATATTTTGTAACACGTCTAATTAAAACTAGAACATTAGGGATTAATATTTTGTATAACCCCCATTATTTTCAATGCAGTCAAGTAGACGTATGCGGCTTAAAGTCACCCAAAGGGCAATGGAGAGGGCTATGCTCGGAGTTTACTTGCTTGATCGCATCAGAAATGAAGACATCCGCAAGAGAACCAAGGTCACCGACGTAGCCCGAAGAATTGCTAAACTTAAGTGGCAGTGGGCAGGGCACATTGCTCGCAGAACGGATGGCCGATGGGGTCGAAAAGTTCTGGAGTGGCGACCGCGAACCGGAACAAAATGGAAGTAATCCAGTGAAAGTCTAAATATTCCCGTGCGAAATGTAATCGTTCTTCTTTATGTCTTTCTGTCAAGAAGGGCATTTTAGCTGATCTTCTGTGATGCAAGCCTTCAGCGTGGAGGGCACGGCGAACAGTTTGCGGTGACTCCGAGTGTGTCGTAGGTGTGAAACCATTGGTTTCATACTCGCCCACGATATGTTGTCGCTGCGCTTCGCTAATAAGCGACGACCTTCCACTTCGCTGTCTACTTGCAAGGCTCCCTTCTTCCTCATACCTTTTGATCCAGAGACTTACTGCATTTCTCTAAACAAAAAAAAATGATGTTAGGCAGCTGTAATAAATACTAAAGTGACTTCATTCACTCTGCATTTATAAATCCAATAATAAACACTAATTATTTATCTTGCATGATAGTTTGAAAAAAAAACAACGAATTAAGTAAACCACAGGTCACCAAATAAATGAACAATTTATAATACCCATTCGTTTTTAAATTTTTAATGTTTAAGTTACAATTCATAAATAATTATAATACTCACATTTAGTCCTATTAAGGCCACTTTTATGAAGCGCGGATAATTCGCGATAATAGTCGCCCTCGCCTTAATATTAATATTTGCCCGCATTTTAAGAATCACACCAACAACAATACCGCTATCTATTAAACCACACGTCACTGACCATCAAATACCACATTATATAGTGTATTCTGTATGACTACAACCAAACGACAAAGTTCATTCCGATCAAGTTAAAATATTCATAAAATTCATGTCTACCTCACAGAAATCTAACAAAATTCTTGACTTATTTTTCTATCTACCTCCCTAACTTTACGAAATGTGTGAACAAAGCAAACAAGTTAAATCTTAATATATATAAATCTCGTGTCACAATGTTTGTCCTCAATGGACTCCTAAACCACTTAACCGATTATAATAAAATTCGCACACCATGTGCAGTTCGATCCAACTTGAGAGATAGGATAGTTTAAATCTCAAATTATGAGACGCAGACGAAGTTGCGCGAGTCAGCTAGTAATATAATATTTCTGTAGAGTAAAAACTTACAAAAAGACTAAAAGTAACTGTGCGGGATTTGAACTCACGGCTTACTGATTCGCTCTTAATTCTGGACGGGCCCAACCGCTAGGCCATCATGTCTTAGATATTGGCATTGAAATTATGAACTACAACTAGTTGCTGACAATATCTATTTTGTTGAAAGTAGAAGGTCGTAAGTCAAACTAAACGTCAAGCTATTGCTTTGTGAGATTGCTTATCGACTTTTGGTCGGCACTGTATATGGGTGACAAGCAAAATTTAGCCACACTCTACAGGTCGCAATTATGAACCGATTGCTTTAAAACTTGGCCAAAAATCGAAAAGGTCAAAACTTAGGCTAAGTTCGTGAATGGGCGGAATTCGTCCATGGGGGGCGGGGGGGGCCGGTTTTTCTAAAATCAGTTTTTAGGCCATAACTGTTTTCCTATGGAAAATTTTTGAACCGTTTTACTTTTTTATCATTTTGAGCAAGAATACGAACAACTTTAAATTAAAACTTTTTTGATGCAACCCCTAAATTGGGAAGGAGGTTGAAATTTCCATAATTTTTGCAAAAAAAATCATACCTATCTCCGAAACAGTAAACATTTTGAGCGTCGCAAATATTTTTATTTGAAAAAAAATTGTTTACTCTACAATTGTTATCTATGATGTTTAGCGATAAAACTTATAGTTTTCGAAATAAAAAAATATAACTAAAAAACTCAGGGCGTTTCCATGCTGAACTCTTATGGATTTAAAAAGGGTAAACTTTCCATTACAGGACAACGATTTTGTTTTTTTTTTTGTAGTTGAACAATTAAGTACAACTCTTTATACAAATTTTCAATAGTCGGACGCTCCAGTACCTTCACCGAAATCTACCTCCTCTTGCGGCTTGCCGGAGGGATTTTTTTAATAACCGCTGAAAAATGTTTTTTTTGCGTCGGTGTTTCTTCCATCCCGTATGATATCAGAATCCATAATAGTTACGTAATGTTTAGTCGATCTAACTAAAGCGAAAACGTTCTTCGATATTCGTTTAAAATGCGAATTATGCACGGTAGAAGCACAAAGTACAAGAAAAACAAAACTGTACTTGCCTTCACAGCAAGCTGAAAATTTTACAATCGAAAAAGTTTCGAAGCGAACTATTTTTTTTTAATAAAAATAATTCGACAAAGAGTTTGCTCCTCCCTATAGTTGCTCAGAGTCAGTACTATTTGAATATTTAATGCAGAATATTGATACGGAAATTGGTACCTGTGGTAGGTATCTATCTAACGTAAGTAATGTTTTTAATAAAATGTTATGTGTAATTTAGGCGAGGCTATAACATAATACTTATATAGTGCTATTGCGTCATACAAAAAGAATGATAAAGGAGCAAAAACAAACCGAGACCAACCGAAAATCTGACAAAGAACTCACGGCATTAACAGATAAAGTGCAGACAAACAAAGAAATAAATTCTGTCCAACATTTGAGGTTATTATTTTTGCTATAGGAGAACTGAATTGTTCTCGAACAATCATTTGTTATATTTGTTTATGGAGAACTGTACAGTTATACTGTTCTTTATTGCATCAGTTTTTTAATCCATTTGCGCACCCCAGTCGAATACGATGATTTTTTCCGGGATTATGGCTCAGCGTCGAAAGCTTATCCGTTGGTAGTTTTATCTCATGTTACGGTAGGATTTTCCTACTACATGGAGATGAGCAGACGATGTTTTTAGTAAGAAAATGTTGTTGTCATAACATCACTTAGATGCCTGATTTAATCCCTTACCAGACGCTTACAGCACCCTCGGGAAATGGAGCGCACCGCTCGGGAAAACGCTTCGGAAAATGTTTGAACACTTTGAACAGAAAAAGACACAAAAAGTGAAATAGTGTTTTGCCTAAAAGCTACACTGATTGTGGCAATTTCCATCGTGGTAAACGTGAACGGGAGCTAGTGATGGAAACAGGAAGGTTATGGGATAAGGAGCTGCAAACTCTAAATTGTCATGAAGGTGGTATTGTATTCGTCTGCCGGTTTGTTAGGAAGGCAGTAACTTTGATTAACACGTTAACTGTAGGGAAGAGTCGGCTCAAACGTTAAATAACCGCCGTGCCATAAAGGTCAGTGGACAGTCAAGATATTCCATTATTTACAATCCTAAATAACGTGAAAATGACAACGGATATAAGGTCAAGGCTATAAAGACCATATTTAGCACCAAAATTTTACAGAATAATAATCACTAGTACAACTACTTTACCTGCTCGGGTTGACCCACATTGCAAAACGTACTATGGACGAAACTAGCCTCGCTCAAGATACAATAAGTACCCCCACTTATATTATTAGGCATGTAAACAATTTGGAATATTTCCGTCTGAACGCACTGGCGAATCTCCAACCTTCTATTATTACGTCTTTCATGACGTAGATTGATACTTGTTTTAATGGATCAACGAGGCTTAATTACTTAATGTCCCCTTGTGATCTTACAAACGTAAATGATTGTCGTATATCTTTTTGTCTCTGATTAAGGCCTGGCTAAGGCCGTCGAATTGACGGTGTTGCCTCCGGTTTTTGAAAGGCTAATCCATTTTGAATGTTGTCAAAGTCAATGTCTTTTGATACGATTGGTTGATGTTAATTTGCTCAACCAATCACAACAGTTCGACGACAGATTTAGGCCCGTTTTCTGTAACATACTTACGTATAACTGCCAGTCTCACAGCTATCGGTGTTTGTATAAACCACAGATAATATAAACAAAGTTGGCTTGTAATATCCTACCCGCGTCACCTGTGGCTTGATTCATAGAAAAATTAAAGAAAAATGTTCTGTGACGTTTTGTTTCTAAGCAAAATGTCAAACAGACAGAGATAGCCACCTACCGAAACCGAACAGTAAGTTATTGAAAATTGCCGTTAGTGGACAGAGGCCATAGCACGAGAGGTGTTAACGAGTAAATTATACGTCTATTTTTTTTATTTAATAAAAATACATGTTTTACACAATATTTTCATAATGTGTTGAGCTTGTTCCAATAATTGACCTAAAGTTCTGTAGGATACTTGTATTTTCTATTTGGAATTCAAAGTATAAACGTCATGTATACACCGCCGGATCGTGCTTTGGCTTCAGAAATAACACATCTGCAGTACAAGTACGTAGGAATCGATAGGGCTTGATATCGATAAAATTAGTTTTTGACTCCTTAAAACTCATTTTATCGAGAATAACTGTCAAATTTATCTTATCGTGTCCCATCGATTCCTACGTTCTTGTACTGCAGCATTCCAAAATCGAATTTGAGTGTAACAGTGGTATCAAAATAAAAAGTTTCATTTGTCGGGTCGACGGCACTCTGGCCTCTTACAAGTCATGATCTATTTGCCATTAATTTAAAGACAGTATTTGCGTAAAGCCTTTACTGCTGCGAACTTCCTCACAATGTTTTCGTTGGCCGTTTGAAGCTGGTAATAAATTTGAATTGTGTTTGAAACATTATTGGTACACGCCCCTCTCCAACTTCGCCGCTGAGCTATTACTTCGTTGTATCAATAAACTTTACTAAGAATATTTATAGAAGTGCGGTCAAAGGGAAATTACAAAAATTATAGCTAAAATTATAACTCTCAGTCTGAACAATTTTTCTTTTAAAGTATAACTACATATTTATACAAAGATTGATATATTAACTGTCATAATCGATAATATGTATCGACTACTAACTAGTTTGTAGTAAGAGTGGTTGGGGGGCAACACTAGTGCCGCCGCCCGCCATGATAAAACGAGATTAGAGAATTGATTGTCATTCCGTGTACATCATCTAAAATATAAAACTGTATAAATATCTTGGTCGTATTAATTAATTACGCCAAACAAAAGGTATAACAATTTGGCGACGAGGCCGAAAAGAACCACGTTATTGTGCTACAATTTATGATATTTGAACACTGATTTCATTAGCATGATACCATGATTACAGAATGCAAGGAGTAATTCCAAGGACCTAGTGCAATGTCAGGTAAAGAGAAGATGAGTCTGGCCCTAAAATAAGTCTGAAGATAGGTACAAACAGAAACAAGACACGTGCTACAGAATATGTGCGTGGGAAGACAAATGAAGACGTTCACTGCAGCATCCACATCCACAAGATTAATAAGCCTAAACATGTGGCACGATCAGCACGTAAATCCGATTGTACTAAAACCACGTAAGTGTATTCGAAGTACATAGATCCATGTATTATTGGGCTAGCGTGTGAGGTTCAGTTTCCACCTGAGTGCACTGGCGAGCCTCCAAACTCTTTCGACTGGTATCCGTCGCATGCGTCGAACATTATTACGTCTCGCAAGCTCCCCGATACAGATTTATGAATACGGATTGGAAATGTATTACCTATCGTGTCTACCTGAGAATTATTACCAGCTTATTCACAACACTACCGATTTGTAGATATGCAACTATTCAAATATCTCTAGTTTCATTCCAGTTTTACGTTTATTAGTTTCTCAATCTCGCAAATTATGTTTTGTAGAGCAACATTCTGATCGAACTCGACAGTATTAAATATAAAGCAGAAATACTAAAAACTTTTTGAATAGTGAAACAGTCCTTTAGTTTTTAAATTATTTTTCTCTTTTTGTTCAACTTGAAAATGTTGAGCGGAGTAATATTAAATTTTGTTAACAGTGAGTTTTATGCCTCATTTTACTTCCACACCAGCGCCTGAACGAATAGTCAACAGTTGCGTTCACAAAAGTATAACATAACAATATTTAGAAAACGGTTTTAGAACTCTCCTAACCATATTTAGGCAATTACCCTCAACCGAGCACAAATCGCTCATCAAAAACTCCATGGCTACTACTTAGAAATTCCTAATGGAAAAACCCAAGAACACTTTAGTCGACCTCGGAATTGAACCCAAGACCGATCAGCGAATGTGGGTGTACTATTAGGTAACTACACCAGCCAACCCTTTGGGAATAACATTTGGTTCTAGAACAAATGATTGGCAACAGTTCGTTTAATCTTCATCAACGAATATCACGTGTGTGTCGCGCGTTCCCTCTCGTTGAGGGGAGACCGTGGCCTTGCCGTGGGAACATTATAGGCTGATGATGATGATGATGATGAATACCACGTAAGACAGCAGGTCCATATTGAAATGCCGAAAAAGAAAACACGACAACCGGTCAGTTTTCCGGCTTCTTCTACAAATCAATTCGTTACATATTAATCAATAAAAAATCGAAAAACATTTTGAATTTAACCCTATGAACCTTTTAAATCGAACCGCTGACGACACCTAAACCCCATAAGAATAAACGACATCCAATTGGTTAAAAAAGGAGGAGGTGATAGCCCATCCAATAAATGTTTACGAGCTTTAACATTATTTTCATGCCTATTGGATGTTCGGCACGCGAGACGCTACCCCTGGAATAAGTATTCCTGGCCCGGAAATGACGAAATTATTTGTGTAAACAATTTATTATGGAATCTGTCACAGCATTTTTAGCTGAATACTTAATCTATCCAAGAATACAAGAATTTCAGTCTTGAAAAAAAACCTGTACATTGGTTTGATAGACAGGGAGCTAAGGAATAAGTTGTTTCCAAGTGCGAGTAATACAAGACTTTGTATGTACTGCCCATCCTACAGTGAATTATTTGTTACCGCAACAAGTAGTTCAACAACGACATCATTTGATGAGAAAAATTACGACGGGAAAAAAGAGCAAAATATTGCTTTATTCAAAACAATTTTCCCAAAACAGTTTAAAAGTAACCAGTAGCCCCTAGCGAAATTTTATTTAAACCTTTTTGTAGACCCAAAGAAAATGTTGCCAAACGTTGGCGTACCCTGTAACGCTACCTTATTCCAAAGTTGAAAATTAGCTGAGGCTGCTGAGAGTGGAAAGTGAACACAATCACAGAAAACGTGATTGTCCTGGCGCCATGCCAGGCTCTCTGGCAGAAACTATCGGGTTATGCAAAGACCTGACAATTCAATTAAAACTGTAACTGACCTCAAAAATTGTCACAACACTCTCATAATCCTACTAAAGGCCGTTTTATATAGAGGATTTAGTTTAAGTATAAGTAAGTATCAACATGAAATTGAATTTATCTAATTTGCATTTTTATTTTGTTCGACCGTCCCGTGTTGCTAGTAGATTTAAATAAACGTATTGCAGAGTGAGGTCACGGCTCTGTCAACATTGTCTTTCACTGGTCTGGTACACATGAAATAAAAATGGCGGTCCTAAGGGGAATGAACCTATATACAAATAATACAGACGACACACATGTGATTTACAAAATATAAATGTGACAGGCACAAGTAAAAACATAACAGTAAAAAAAAACTCTAAAAGAATTACAGAGTTCGTTCTTGTTAAAAGTTTTTACTCAATGATATCGATTCGCCCAAATCCTGGGGCATATAAAGCTTCATAATATCACAAACAAATAATCTGAAGTAGAAAAGGGGAGGATAACTGTGTCGGGGACACTTCACCCAAATCAGAGGGGATGCGGAATTGTGACGTGGAAGGGAACAAAGTCCAAAAATCGACAAATGACAGAATTGAAATGGAGTGAAAATGAATATACAAAAGTGTGAAGTTTTCATCGTTTTCTTTTACAAGATGGTTTTATTCGGTATGTACTAGAGCAAAGTTAACTATAAATACGTAGCAATGGACCCTTTATGGTAACGTATTAGGCTCCATTGCCTAATACGTTAGCCTCGTAGGTCTAGAGGTCGAAATTGTCACTGCATGAGATCTTAGGACCCCGGGTCGGGCCAAATATTCTTTGGTTTTCCCATTGTTATTTGACAGTAGCAACCCGGAGACACGATTTGTGGGTATTGCAAGGGATATTGAATGTCGGGTGTGACATGACGAGTCAATATTTAATAATCTTTAGTTGAAAGGACTGGTGTTGAAGGAATTGGAAAGATATTACATAAGCCAAGTAAACAATGTTACATGAAGTCTGAAGTCACGTAAAGGCTTTGAAGATAATTACGTTACATTAGAATTCGAACCTTAAATCACCAATTAACAGACGGCATAACGGCAGTGTCAGCAGGTACTAGATACCTAGTACATACTTACAATATACATGATATCAAATGGATAATCATGTATCATTTTCAAATCAAATATAGAAACTGGTACATAGTTGGATAGGTAGGTAACTGGTGGTGGGAACTGCCGATAGATGTGAAAACTAAGTAATCTGTATCTGCTACGGGTAAGTGGTGCTACGCCGTAGCGGATCGGCTACGAGTGCTACGAAGCGTTAAGTGACGGTCACGCGAAAAGTGAAAAAAAGTGCTCAAAAGAAGTTATCACTTCAAAAATTGTAGCCTAGCCAAATCTTAGTATTGATTAATATTAATTTGCGAAAACAACCTTGTTGACTTTCAATGCTAAAACAATAGTTTGACAATCAATTCATAAACCAACGACCTTCTCAATGCAAAACGCGGTAAACAACAAGTTCATAAATAATGACTTGCAGACGAAGTCATATCGTAGGTTGAATTCACAAAACAATAATAGAAACTAATTTAACTAATATTCATCGCAGTCTGAGTTGAGATAACTAGCCCGCAGATTTACCAAATACATAGGTATTGGTAGTACATCATTATGTTGTATTCACCCACATCGTGTCCGATAACTGAGGCTATCTATTCATCGGTTCAGATAATGAGAGTATAATCATTCTCTCAATTAGTACGTCCCGGAAATGGCACTGAAAATAAGTTTGAGTTAATGAGATGTAAAGAAAGATTTCACGCAATTATAACGGTCTTGGCGAGTGAGTTTACAACGTTGGCTATATCGCAAGTTTCAAAGTAAACATTTCTCAGTTCTAATTAGTTAGTCATTCATTCATTGAAATAATTTTTAAATATTTTAATCCCTAAAATACCAATATAGGGTGTAAAACACCTCTTAACGAATACGAAAGGCACTTGTTCTCCTCGTCATTCTGATCATTTTTTTGTTCTACACTATACCAAAGTATAGGGGTCAAAGTTGCAAGATTTTGACAAGTTTTTTTTTAAATACAACTTTTTATCGCATGGTTTTTACTTTAAATATCTCTACGACCCCCGTACTATTCAATCCATCCATCCGCACAGTGTTTTGAGTGTGTTACATTGAGTTATACCACAAAACATGATTTATAACCTCAAAAAAAAAAGTTGTTTCCCAGCAATATTTTTTGCGTAAAGTTACTTAGTTTGATGTACAGAATGCTTGGTTAACGGCTTTGTGATGAGGTGAAATACACCCTGTATGTAATTTATACCGTAACACTGAATTCTAAACTCACAAAAACAGCATCTGAAAAGATGTTTTTACACCAGCGTTGCAGACTTTCCGACTGCAGATTGTGATTGTATCTATCTACCTACATCGTTTGTGTGAAAACCTATAATTTTCGAGATGAAAATGTTTGTTTGAAAACCTATTTATTCGAATACCTTTCTGCTAAATCCATCAAACCGTTATCAAGTGATTAGGCAAACATAGTTACGTATTTATAATCTCAGCCACAGATTCAAATATTGATTCTGCTAATAGGTTGTTTCCCAAAACTTATAGGTACAAGTATTACGTTAGCTCCGCCATTTACTGAACGCTTGGGTAAACAAACATTAGCTGAAATATTACATATTGTGTCTGTTTAAAAACATGAATTGTCATAATTCATGTTTCACAATCTTCTTTGTTAGTGTTATTCTTGGAATTATAAAGTGGTTCAACCGCAGGGCAAAGACCTCATACGTGTCCTTCTACTGAGTTACAAATTACTGTTCTTTTTGGATAGTTTGAGATTTTTCTAGGAAATTTTAAAATAAAACCGGGTTCCATTCGGAAGTTTTAGCGGTAGTCTGATTAACCTCTTGGTGGATTTTTTGTGTAAGCGTTACAGGATTGTTACATATAGCCCAGTCGTGGTGAGTTGTTCCTCGGTAAGATTAGGGCATAAGCCATCGAACAATAATGGCATTTGTTTCAATAAACTTTGGTCACGGAGAACGTAAACGCGGTGGTAATAAATAAGGTTGAGTCAACTCGCTGAAAGAAATAAATTAGGTTTGATCGTCGACGTTTAGCGGCCGGTTACCAACGGGTCGGCGACCGTGTCAGACTCGTTTTAAGTGATAAAGTTAAGATTATCAACCGCCATTATTTCTTCGCCCAAAGAAACGATGAGATCAGTAACTTTACACCAGACAAATATTTTCAGTGATTAAGAATCAGCTTACCTTGAAATCAATCTGATGACTTCAAAAACTAATTTCAAAGAATAATTTAAACTTTGTAATCTTTGGATTTGGTTTCAGAGAGTTATCAAACAGTTGGTTAAGGTTACCGACGTAAACTAGACCTTGTTAGGAGCTAATGAGCCATTGAAAATGTTTTACAAATCACGGACAGAGCGCCGAGCGCCGCCGCCCGGGACGCGAGTGTTTGGTTACAAACCGAATTCGCCTTGTTCTTGTGCTTCAAAGGGTCTTTTAGGTATTTTATAAACTACTGTCTTTTGTGTTTCTTTGGCTGTATGAAACTCTAGAACCTTTTAGTGTGAAATACCGAATAACCTTTCATCGAGAAAATTCAAATGAAAACGAAGGATTAAATTTTGTCGGTCCACAATTTAATGTTTTCCTCGTAGATTAGACTAAGATATTCATATACCAAATTAACCGAAATACCCACACAATATACTCAACAATATTGGTAGTTAACTATATTGGTATTTATTCAATTAAGTTCCTAACACAGAATATTGATCGACTAGAACATTTCATAAGACTGAACTACTCCACAACTAATTAAGACAAAAACGGCTTGCTCTATGAATTTCCAATCTCGCTTGTGGGTTTGGGTAAATATGCCTTAACGTATAATGAAGCGAAACTGGCGTAGAATTTGTCGGGTACTTTTTTCGATAAGATAAGTTTCCAAGAATAAATAACTAGGGTGCAGTTTACATTCTAGTTCTAGGAAACTTAACTGTGTGAAAGGAGATAGATAATTAGAGTAAGTAGATTTTACTCTGTATTAAAACGGTATGAGCCACATAAAGTTTAACAAGGTAAAGAACGTATTATCGCTAAATTAGCAACTTTACAGAAGAGTGAACATCGTGTCCGAACCTTTTCCCAACTATGTTGGGATCGGTCAGTCCAACCGGATGAAGCTGAATACCAGTATTTTACATGAAGCGACTGCCTATCTGACCTCCACAACCCAGTTGGTACTAGGTAATACGATACCACTTGATAAGACTGGTGTCAGACTTTTTGGCCCACTGACTACCTGTAACGACTGTCAAAGATGGACAAATGACAGCTCGGACCGACAGCTTATTGTGCTTTCCGAGGCACGGAGGAAACTCGGTATGTAAGGGTGGTCACCCATCCACAGACCAACCTAGGCTAACATGGCTTAACCTAAAGATCGACCTGAGCGGCTGTTAACAAATTGCATAATTACGACTAAGTAACAGTACAAAAAAAATAATTTGTGTTCACTTCCAATTAGACGTTGCTTGTTTCTGATTGACTGAAACAAATCGTCTTCCGATTCTCTAGCAAACGGCATCAAAATACCAAACCATTTTTTAAGTTCTAATGAATTGCAACGACGATTACTTATATTTTCTGTGATTTATAGAACATTGTAATGACCGCTCGTATGCTATGTTTTTTTTTAACATATATATATTGAACTCAACGCAAAAGAGAGGTGACATTTTTAATTACGCCCAAATTCCATCTACAGCCTTGACTCTCTCCAATTCACTCTTAAATTAATAAAACCTGTTTGACTCAGCATTCATACATTTCCATAAAATTCTTCACTAGATACATATTTCTCATGTAAATGTTTAAGCATAGTACGAGTAGTGAGCGCTGATCACTATTGCTTCTTTTGTTTTCACATTGTAAAAGTTTCGAAAGCATTCGAGGAAATTGCACTTTCAACGAAATAAAAATACTGGACTTTGGAAGACTTTCATCCGCTTGCAAAGTAGAGTAATTATGCAGTCCATAAAGGGGCTATTAATAATACATAGGTTCTTAGTTACTCCAGCTTTAGTATTTATACATTTGAGTAGCTGAGCTTGCAAAAATCTAGTAATTTTATTACTTTTTATTTTAGTAAAAATACTTGTGAAAGACACGAGGTCGCGGCATACCACGACGGAGATGGCGGGACGAACTTGGAAAGAAAAAGCACAGAATCGTGATCGTTGGAAGGAATGGAGGAAGGCCTTTGTTCAGCAGTGGAACACTACAGGCTAGCTATGACTATAATACTTGCAAAAGAGTTTGTCCGTCAATCTGCCTAGCCATTTCCTTAATTTATTGGCATCTGCTTCCAGTCTTACCGAATGCAGCTGAAGAGGTCGGATAGTCGCTCCACTAAAATACTGGTAGTATTTTAGTGGAGCGACTATCCGACCTCTAATACCCGGTAAGTACAGGGTAATACGCGGCGGTACCTCATGCTAAGACTGGTTGTCAGATTTTTAGGGCCTCTGATTACGACGACGACGACGTAACGACTGTCAAAGGTCTACAAATGACATGCGGGAGCAACGGTTTAAGTACGCTATGATGGTCGCCCATCAACAGATCAACCAGTGCGCCTGTTATTATTTAGCCATGAGCTCTCTTCATGGTGGAGTTTTTCCATGGAGACGGAATTAAAGTAGAACTGTAACATAGTAGGTAAAATAACTATAGTAATGTTCGTTGTCTGAATCCTTAAGGGGCCGGCGGAGCGTGCGTCGTTCATACAAACGTAATACCAAAATAGTTTGTAAATCAAACATATTGGATTTATTTCGATTGGATTACAGAATATCTAGGTTCCCAAATATGTACTTTGAAAGGATACTGATTTAAACAAGAGTTATGAGAAAACTAAGTTTTCTATGGAAATTTTAAATTCCTCATATCTCGTCTTTATATCATTGTCCTTTTAAAATATGTATTTGGGAACATAGCTATTCTGTAATCCAATCCAAATAAATAAACACTACCTTAAGAATATGTTTGGTTATCAAATCATTTTTGTATTGTTTGTATGAAAAATGCATGCTCCGCCGGCCCCCTTAAACACACAGTATGATAATTAGACAGGTGAAAATGAAATGTTTTAAAGATTATTCTTTTGATGATAAGCATATTACTAAACATATACGTCACATATTCAAACACAAGTCTAACTTTTAATTATTTTCAGATATTTTAACAAAACAGTTAATTGAGTTCATTAACATGTCCAAGTAAATACTCGTAACAGAAGAACTCAGTTTACTTCGTTTAGAACTCGCTTTACGTAGAATGTAACGTAAAGTGGGTTACAAAAGGGACCGTGCCGCGCAAACTTTATCGCGCTTTGTTTCCGTTACGTTGGTACTCTTGGACATGCTTTTACTATTTAATAACAATTTGAACTGTGGTCAAACTACTAGTGTGGTAGCCATCAACAAATGGAATGTTACCGAGAATTTTGTTAATGGTTATTTGTGGAAGTTTGTTTTAAAGTACCTAGGCATAATTTTATTATTCCAAAACAGGAATTTGATTAAAACGTCATCATCTGACTACCCTTTTCCCAACTGTGTTGAGGTCAGCTTCCAGTCTTACCGGATGCAGCTGAATTTTTAACCGACTTCAAAAAGGAGGAGGTTCTCAATTCGTCGAAACCTTTTTTAATGTATGTTCCCCGATTACTCGAAGATGGCTGGAGCGATTTGAATTATTCTTTCTTTGTTTGAAAGGATAAATACTTCCCAGGTAGTCCACTAATCATCAAGTCGGGATCTGATGATGGGATCCTGGAGAAATTGAGAGAACTCTTCAAATTTTATAGGCACACTTATTGTGATTTGGGTAGTTTGGAAGAGTACTTTCTTAAAGTGATCGCATTTCAATTTGGTGAAGATCTGATGAAGAACTTCGGAGATAGGCAACTGAACTTCTTCATAAATGATAAAAAAAAAATGGCAAATGGACTGGGATTACTGAAATCTCATATCTATCTTTTGTTTACACCAGTTTATAACAAAACATAGCTCCGCTACTCTTTGAATGGGTAAGCACAAGTGCACCAGTGATAAATAACAACTTTTTTAGCTTCAGAAGTCGGTGACCTTTGTTTGATTGATTTACTTAGTTTTATGTCACCGACTTCTGAAGCTAAAGTTTTTTATCACTTTTTCGTGTTTTTTGGAGTCGGTTTCTTTTTTGCAAATAAGTTTTTATACTTTACATGGAGCGATTGCCTATGTGACCTCCACAATCCAGTAACTTCTGGGTAATACAACGCCTGGGTAAGCTTCGGGCCACTGACTACCTGTAACGACTGTCAAAAATCTACAAAATATGATAGCGGGACCAACGGCTAAACACAGGCAAGCTTGGCTTACTCTATAGATCGACCCGAGCGGCTGTTATTATTTAGCCGGGAGGACTTCCTATTAAACAACTGGAAAAAATCCATATACATCAAATTAAACCGAAGGAAAGTCAAAACCGTACATTGAATGTTTTTTTTAAAGTGATCTACAATCGATATCGAAGCCAAAAATATAGTTTTTAGATTTTTTGTCTGTTTCTCTGTATCCGGGCTAAACCCAAAAAGTACTGGATGGATTTACTTCAAATTTTGCATGAATGTTACTAAGAGGTCGGGTTAACATATAGGCTACGACATATTATCACGCTGTCACCTACGGGGGAGGAGCACTGCACATCTTAGGTATTTTAGGTGCTGTAGAGCTTTCACGCAGACGTCGACGTCGCGGGCAGCAACTAGTATCTTTTAATTATCTTTTCACGAGACCACCGAAATAGCGCTAATAAAATATCGAAAGCTAAGGTGATTCTTGTTTACTCACCTTGTACCAAACAGGACACATGGTTAGGTACTTACTATGCCTATACATGTGTTTAGAAGAAGGTACAAAGTAGGTCTTTAGTTATTTTTATAAATAAACAAACCATAAATATTGTTCGGAGGAGCGTTCCCGAACAAATTTTAATTTCCAGGCGGGTAAATAATTTTATCTGAACTTTTCATGGACGTCTTTTATAACCAACTTTAGGAACTTTTAAACAGTAATCATTTTAAGTGAATAACGCTATAGTCTCTAAGATAAAGGGCCAAGTCAAAACATAAATCATTACGTCCCTGTATAAACAAAATTGAAAGCTTTTCAATACAAACAAAGGGATGTTGAGAAAATTCTGTGTATTTGCGATGGATTCAAAGTTTATAGAATTACAAGTAATATAGGTCAAAATCCATAAATAAAGAAGCTTTAAGCAGAATACGTACATATAGACAGGAGCAGCTTAATAAGTACCTATATGTCACATTCAAAACTGTGCATCAGTCAAAACTACACTACACTACTACTACTTTTTTTAAACTTTTTTTTTTTGTTTTTTTTTGTCAGCCTTTGAAAAACATTGTGTAATTCTATGACTAGGTAATTACAACTGTATTTTAAAACAACATATTTTTAATACAGAAACGCATTTTAACTTTATAAGGGTTCTGACTGACACCAGTCAGAAGTGTTTTCACTGATTAAGAGTTTTGCTTGTAACATATAAACTCACAAACTCAGCAAAACATAAAAAAAAATGGATCGTACCTTTGAAATATATTTCATGATATATGGATACTTAAAGTCCGAAGCACGAAGCATTATCTATTGAATTAATCACTTTACTTTTTTTTTACGTGTGTTATGAGGAATTTTGTTCAAAATCATCATCATAATCAGTCTGTTAATGTTCCCACTGCTGGGACACAGTTCTTCTCTCTAGGAGAGGTATTTTGCTCGTTATATATTATAACTGTCACTATATGTGTCGTTAGATTTCAAATTGAAGTAAGTCCAAAATGTTAAAACTCATAAAAGCGGTTTTTTTTCTGTTCGAGTAAGGCTTTTTACTATCTTATTTTGAGGGGTGGTGTGACTATCAAAAATTGGATTCTCTATCATCCTTTCTATCATTGTTTCTGTGAAATATTTATAGATTACGAGAAAAACGAATTTCTAATTTGGATTTAGGTTTATTTTGTCAAAATGAACCAAGTCCTTTGGACTTAGCTTCATTTGATCTAACTAAATACTGGACTTAGTGCAGTTTCAACACTCAACTGGGCTCCATTTTGAACGATCGCTTCGCTCTGATTGGCTCATTGCGACTTGCTGCGTTTTGATATAACATGTCAAATGGACTTGGTTCAATTTGAAAAAAGGGGTGTGTTTTAAACTTATTTTGCTTGAAAACTACAATTTGGTAAAATATTGTGAAAGATACTTCCCTTGCCTTTTAAATAAAAATAAAAGCAATTTTTTGTCAAATGTGGACTTGATGCGATTTGAAATCTAACGACACATATGTATTATTGGAAACATATCAAAAGTAATTCCTACCCATAGATTATAGATATTATTTGAATGTAATTAACTATTGTATGTCCAATGGGCGGGACATACTTGATCACAATCTATTATAATACCTGTATTATGTACCTACCTATGCTCCACAATAAATTATATGACTAATTGATTGATTAAGATTTATTAATATACCTACCTCCGTAGAAATAACCAAATTCAAAAACGTCAAAATTCAAATTAAGCTAAAATAAGTCTTCATTATAACCAGCTTGTTCGTAATTAATTCACATGCAGTTCCATGAATGCATCAAGTGTCAGCACATAGCTATGACGTTCGATACAAACTGAATATATTAAATATCGAGACGAGACTCACAAGGGCTTTGAACTGCGCTGATTTTGCAAATAATTTTGTCGTAATATTAATTAAAAATAGGCAGATAGGCACTTCTTCTTGGTTAGGTTAAGGAAGATTAACTTCTGCTAGGTTGATTGGCAGAAGTGACAAGGAGAAGTCCGCGTGCTTTGAGTCAGTAGGAGAGTACCAGACCACTTTGCCCGCCTTAGGCCCCGTTCCTACCATGTCGTGACGACATAATCGTGTAGTTAAAAGTGTCGTGACTTGTGTATTTAAATAGAGGTGTTCACATATAGAACGACACGATAACTGTCGTCCGTGACTTTTGCCAACTAAAACCAACGATAAATTAATCTTCACGACATTATTCTGAATTCTAGTCGTGCTGACGGTCAGGCAAAGTCGGTCGTGTAAGAGTATACATTGTGTTCTATACAACGTGTAACGTTAAATGCGCGAACATGAAAATAGTTTGATCAGAGTCACGGGGAGAATAAATTGAACCAATTTTAAAATAGGGCCCTTTTGTTCAAAAAAATCAAATGTGCGCTGTCTATTTATTAATAGTTCAAGCCATCACGTACGTCAACCCGTCAAAATAGGTAAACAAACAAATCACAATTTAAATTGTCTCATACGCGGGATACTAATAGATCTCGCCAGTAAATCTAATTGCCAGTATTTTGCTCTTCGATATCTGATTGCAAAAGCCGTTTTTATCGTCTTGAGGGTAAAGTAATTTTGAATTTAGGACATCGTGTGCACTAAACATGTGAATTCAAAACATCATTAAACCTATTTACTTCTGCCTCTATGGTGCCGAATTTATCATACAATTTATTTTTGATTTGTTAAGAACTCAGACTCGGAATCTTCTTGGTGTACTTTTTATAATATGTTTTGCGCGCGCCATTTTCTTTTCACGTCATATTGTTAACACCTTAGGTTAAAAACAAGGAATCCAACTTGAAAACAAGTGAAAAACCTAAAATGACCACTCATTATCTAGCAACGAGGAAGTTTATTTGACGCCAACAGAATTAACTGAATTTGTTAATAATGCCCATTGTTTTTTTGTGTTTATTCATTTCTTCGCTGAAGTGGGATGAAAAGTTACGTGTTGCACTCGAGTGCAAAGATTTTTCATCTCGTGCTCTTCTGATTCCTACGCTGACGCTCAATATTTCAAGTTTTGAATCACTCGCTGCGCTCGTGACTCAATTTTAGAATCTTTCGCTTGCTCGGTCATCAAAATTGAGCACGCGGTTAAAAAACAACTTTGCACTCTTGTATAACAAATAACTATTTTCCACCAGTTTTAGGTCAATAGAATTAAAAATCATTTAGGGTGTCTGAAGTTTTGCGCATTTAACGTTACACGTTGTATAGCACCATACTGTGATGGTGACGTCAGCGGCAACCGTTCATTTTGTTCTCGCTAACGTCACGACCGACCGTACGCGACCAACCGCTAGCACGATAAGAATTCAGGCCTAGTGGATGACATCCATAAGGATTGTCACACGTAAAAGAAGGATAGATTTAAAAAGGTTGAATGGCATTTGAGGCACAGCTACCAACACCAACTAGTCTTTCCAACGTATCGTTCTTGCCAGTACCGGAGTTGTGGAGGTAAGTCCTTCCATGGACAGTCGTTCCTTGTGCTGGTGTCCAGCTGCATCCAATTAAACTGGAAGCCCACCCTAAGATAGATTGGAAACAGTCTTGGCAGTTAGTTGATTATAATGGCATTAGACTATGATGTACTATTTAGGTTTACCGACGGTGACACCTTTTTTTTTCGGATGGGAAATCATCAAATAACTTCTCCCACTCTGGGCAGAGCGGGAGGGAGTATCAGACTTTTACTGACTAAAACCCAGGTTCCTTCCTCGCCCTTTATGTTCCGGGGCCGCGGTATCTCTTTCAAACAGTCCCGCAACCCCGGTAGGCGACCGCGACGGTTACACCCATATGCCCTAAGTAATAAGGTTTGAAGGTTGCGGGAATCCGACTGATGTCACACGGGACTGGCCAATGAGCGACACTTGGTGGAGGCCTATGTCCAGCTGTGGACGTATTTCGGCTGAAATGATGATAATAATGAATTAGGTTTGTGATATGGCTCGAAAGGAACTGAGTACCAAGATGATGAGTCATAGAAAAGTATGGAAGAAGATAATATGCTGGGCCAACCATCATCAAATGCCCTGTGGGTGGTGAGCAATGGGCTAGCTCACCGTCCGTCAGCAGAAAGGAAGTGGTCCGCAGAGTCCGATGCCTGCCAGGGCTACGAGACTGATCGAAAGTGATACCGTAGCCCTGGAAAACAAAGGGCTGGCCCTGGAACGAACATGGATGGGTTTAAGTCAGTAAGCGTCTGACACTCCCACTAAAACTCTACTCTGCACAGAGCGGTAGGGGTCATTTGATATGATTTCCCATCCGAAAAAAGGGCCACATACCAGTTTCTCAAATTTTCAAACCATATCTATTAATTCGAAAATTCGATATTGAGACACATTGCGTTTCGAAACTCTCATATAAGGAAGATCTTCACTTAAATAAAGAGCTATTGAGTCATAGATTGATTGATTGTACCTATTCTGTAATCGCATAAACCGAACATCAGTCAAGGATGTAATTCGGTATATGTGACGAAAACTCAAGGTAGGTTCCCAATAATTGTGTAGATAGTAGATTTAAAAATAAATAGCCTACCATTAGTACAGACATATATTTTCATAAACAACCTTACAAATTCTGAAACGTAACATTATTTTTAACTTTCTTTTTTTAAAAGCATTAAAGTACGTATCGATGTATTTTGGAAAGTTTGTGTTTTATGACGTGAAACAGTGAACAGAGTTTAAATATAGCATTTTTTGTCTTTTAAAACGGACATCGCACCCTACCACATCATGGTACTTAAATATAACTAAAGCGAGATGTGGGTTTACTAATGGGTACAGCTCTGTCTGACCCTTAGGGAATTATAGGCGTTGGTATGTAAAATGAACATGTGAAATGAACATGTAAAAGGAACATGTAAAATGATCATTTGAAATGAACATGTGAAATGTTCAGTGTTATCATAAAATTTTCAGTTTGACTCAGATTTAGGTCATATACCAAAATGTGTTCTGGTTTATGACAATTAGCTGTAGTTGCAGTTTGTTGGTAGTTTGCTACCCGCCAGTCCCCGCCTAACAACTGACCTCCGGAAATCAGAGTTGCTCTCAATTCGGCCATTCAATATTGAGGTTAAAGGAAAAAAGATCAATCGCGACGTCAGCACATTATTTCGAGTAGACCTAGTGTAATGGCACCATTAATTACGAATAGACGCTATAAATTACGTAATGATTTATACTGGCAAGACTTAAGTGTTGCCACTGATATAAAAAAGAAATAAAATAGATTGTAAAACGTTTTGAGTGGAGAGTTGTGTTTAAATCAACAAAAGTCTAAACTTTAGAAAATATGCCGCCGATAGTGATTTCTGTTTCAATAAGGCTGTTAAATGGTTTTCAAAGTAGAGGTAACTTGGCACTTATATAGATAATTTGTTTAAAGATTGTTGGCCAGTCTGTGGAGTCAGTTTCCAACAATATTGAACAAAAGTTTGTAAACAAGTGACTGCTACGGACGTGTCCCCTTCAATTACATGAAACAAGAGGCGGGCTTTGTTACCGGGGAACGTGTTTCGAACGCACTTTCATAATTACTTCATTGATTAATTAAATCATCAGCTGGTCATTTTCTGAGCTGAAATAGTTGGATATTTTTATAGGTGACAAAAGACCATGATATCATCGCGATTTTGAGAAGAAATCACCGTTTGAATTAAATAAATACATTTTCAAGTGAAAACTTCTTGAACAAAAAACATCCACATCACGTAACCGTCACCTAACGCTTCGTAGCACTCGTAGCCAATACGCTACGGCGTAGCACCACATGGACGTGCGCGGGGCACAAACCGTAGCAGATATAAATAAAATGAAAAAAAATTTTTTTTTATTGACGCAAAACCCTTAAGTAGTATACAATACATTCCACATAGGTACATTGAATCTTAGCAAAAGGCTGTACAAAAAGTGAAAAAACCCTGTCTCCTAAACTAGAGGGACCCCGTGACTTAGAAGTCAGTGTTTTACTGTAGCTTCGTGTACAAAATAAACCTTTACGAGTATTTGTGTGTTAACCTATAATGACTTGGTTTAACTATACTTAACAAATTTTGAGAATTTTGGAAAGGGGGGGATGGCTGTGTGAGTAGAATGTGCTTTAGTGTGGTGTGCTGTGTAGTGTGGTGTGCTGTGTAGTGTGGAGTGGTGTGTTGTGCTGTGGCGTGGTATGGCGTGGCGTGGTGTATGGTGTTATCGTGTACTGTATGTTCGTGAGATGTGATGTTGTGTTTTAGTATTATCTATTTTTATTTTTTTATACAGATTGCGTAGTTTTCACTTCTATCTGCAGTACGTGAAAACTGGCCCGAATGTCTTTTTTTAATGGTTTTTATAAAAAACTTTTTTACAAAAAATAAAACCGACTTCAGAGAAAACAAAAAAGTGAAAAATAACTTTAGCTTCAGAAGTCGGTGACCTTTGATTAATTGATTTAGTTTTATTGTCACCGACTTCTGAAGCTAAAGTTATTTTTCACTTTTTTGTTTTCTCTGAAGTCGGTTTTATTTTTTGTAAAAAAGTTTTTATTTTTCATTTTTTAGTGGTTCACATGCACTTACCCCTTCACAGCGTACCGGCGTGATTTTCTTTTATGAAGTGGTGTAAACAATAGTCAGATATAAGATTTCAGCGATCCCAGTACATTTGCTATCATTTATTGAGGAGTTCTCGTCGCCTATCTTCCGAAGTTCTTCATCAGATCTTTACCAAATTGAAATGGGATCACTCCAAGAACGTACTCTTCCTAAAACTACCCAAATCGCTTCTGGTGTGCCTATTTCTCCAGGATCCCATTAAATGGAACTTAACATATCTAATTGTCGAAATCTGGGTGTATTGTACACTTCTGCGCACTCCCTCAGAGCAAGCAGGCGTGATGTTTTGTCACTATGTTACATAAACAATAAACAACCAAGCGATTGCAGCAATTACTGCAGCTTTGCCGTGTATTTTTGAAGAGTTCCATTTATATCTCTGAAGATCAGCGTCAGATCTTAACCAAATTCAAATGGAACCACACGGAAAGCACCAGCTTTCAAATAAAAAAAGAATCATCAAAATCGGTTAACCCAGTCGAAAGTTCAGAGGCAACAAACATTGTCGAAATCTGGGAGTTTTGTACACATCTGGGTACCCCCTCAGAGCATACAGGCGTGATGTTACGTCATGATGTAGTATGAACAATGAACCTACAAGCGATTGCAGCAATTACTGCAGATTTGCCGTCTATTTTTGAAGAGTTCCATTGTATATCTCGGAAGATCAGCATCAGATCTTCAACAAATTAAAATGGGACCAATCGAGAAGCACCAGCTTTCAAACAAAAAACGAATCATCAAAATCGGTTCACCCAGTCGAAAGTTCTGAGGTAACAAACACAAAAAAAAAAAAAATACAGACGAATTGATAACCTCCTCTTTTTGGAAGTCGGTTGAAAATAGTAAAGTAAAGTAGCTTCTGCCAGCGGCTTCGCCCGCGTGATGTTTGATAATTGTCCCATGGGATCGCACTACCGGGATAAAAAGTGTCTGTGTGCAAAATTTCATCCAAATCCGTTCAGTAGTTTTTGTGCGAAAGAGTAACAAACATCCATCCATACATACTCACAAACTTTCACATTTATAATATTGTAGGATGTAATAATAAATACCACACACACTTAAATACATATTAAGCACAAATACAACTTCATTTGGTTTGAAACAAACTGCATTATGACCATTTACGAGTTACAATACGTACGTCTATCGGACCCCTTGACAGTCAGCCCCACTACAACAACACAGCACTGACAAGCTAATCCCTTTACATTGACATGAACTATTCGCACAGCTCGTACCACCATGACAGTAGCAACGTTACATGACACGTGCTCGGTAGTAGTCTGATAATTTAATAATTGATGTCAATGTTCATTAACCGATTATTTATAGTCTTAAATGTACCATCCATGTTAGTTGTCAAGAGAATTTGGTCTCGTGGGCGTCAGCGTGTATTGAGCACGAGCTTCGAGGTCCGAATCCCAGGTTGGGAAAACTTAGCCTGGGCCCTGGGCTGCGGGACTGTTCGAAAGAGATACCGTGGCCCCGGAACATAAAGGACGAGGAAGGAACATGGATGGGTTTTAGTCAGTAAAAATCTGACACTCCCTCCTCCCGCTCCGCCCAGAGTGGTAGAAATCATTTGATGATTTCACACCCGAAAAAAAAAGTGTCTAGTCAGCAGACAGGAGTCTGAATTCGTGACCAAAATGTGGATATACAAAAAAAATCCGGCCAAAAGGTTCAACACTACAGAATATTTTTTTAAAGTTGTTGTTATAGAGCGGAAACAGAAATACATCATCTGTATAAATTTCAACAGCCTGGTGACAGACATATGGACAGTGGAGTCTTAGTAATATTGTCCCGTTTTTACCCTTTGGGTACGGTACAGTAAAGATACATCTCTGTCTAAACCTTTAGGGATATACAGGCGTGAGAATATATTTAGAATCGGATAAAGCCAAGTAAAGCTTGCCATCTAGTGGCACAGCACTCACGCGATGACATACGAGTAGTGTGGTCTATTCTTAGATGAAAACCACTCGGTTTAACTGTTCCTAGTGTTTCTACAACCTAGCAACCTACTTGGTACTTAAGAATACTTTCATACCAGTAGCACCTTGGGAGCGCGTGTTCAGTTCGGTTTATTAAACAGGGTGTAAACCACCTCATCACGAAACCGTCAACCAAGCATTCTGAACATCAAACTAAGTAACTTTACGCAAAAACTATTGTTGGAAAACGATTTTTTATTGCGTGAAAAATCATGTTTTGTGGTAGAACTCAAAGTAAAATATTTGCTGATAGATGGATTGAATAGCACGGGGGTCGTAGAGGTGTTTAAAGTAAAAATCTTACAAAAAGAACTTGTCGAAAATTTGGAACTTTGACCCCCAATATCTCCGTAACTAGAAGGTTCACAGGTATGGTGTAGAAAAAAAAATCCCAATGACGGGGAGAACAAGTGCCTTTCGGCATCATTAAGAGGTGTTTTACACCCTTTATAATATTACGTCTGTTGTCCCTGGTGGAATAAGCAGAGTTGTATTTATTACGCCCACATTGTATTAGTTATCTCGAAGTCCTATTTTATATGATGCGAGCGTTTTTACATCAACCGGGCACAAAACTAGATACGGGACTAATGCGGGGCTGATGCTGAGAAATTCCTAATGTTAAAATTCATAACATAACTCTTTGCCCGACCCGGAAATCGAAGCTAAGACCTTTTGCTCATCATCAGTGCAGCTTTTGACCACTAGACCTATGTCTGTTGACGAGGCAGCTGGGGCTTCTTTATATTATATTAGCTGAGGCCCGCGGCTTCGCCCGCGTACAAATGATTTTATATTATACTAAAACCTTTCTCAAGAACTACTTACTATATCCATTGTTGAAAACAGCATTGAAAATCGGTGCAGTAGTTTTTGAGTTCATCGCGAAAAGACAGACATACACAGTGGAGGACTTTGTTTTATATTATGACATGAAAAGCAGACTAACCAGTGTAACCCGCATGTGATAAGTACAAGAATATTCCCTTATCGTAATGATTTCGTATTGATGTAAATACCACTTTAGCAAATATCAATTTTACCTCAGTATAAACCAAGTTGATTTTAGAATGAAAACGCTATTGAAAAGGTCATAAAATGTTTGGAGAAGTTGAGGCGCAAACTTTGAAAGTAACATTTCCAAAATCACATTTGTTTCCATTTCTGAAAATTAAATTGCAATCGCAAGATGGGTATAAAGGCGTGTATTTATCCAATCGATATCACAATAAAAACCAAAGCAAACTAAATAAATCTTTTAATTTTAGCCGAGAAGTTAAACAATAACAGCAGTTATACGAAACTCCAAATAAATAAAGATACCAAGAGTGAAGTTAATTGAAGTTAGTTCAATCTCATTTATCAAGTCCCTGGAGTTCCTTTAATAGTTCATAGCATTCATAAAATGGCTAAAATAAAAGGCTTTCACAGTTAGCTACAGTTTTGTTTTTACAAAAGGCGAAATCTGACGAGACCCGAAGCACAACGCGAGCGCGCGGTGGAAATATAGCGTAACTAGCTGACCCACGCAACTTCGTCTGCGTCACATAAGAGAGAAAAACGAAAGGAAAAAACGTCCCCGTTTTTGCAACATTTTTCATTCCTGCTCCGCCCCTAATGATTGTAGCGTGATGTTATATAAAAAGTAAAAGCCTAAAGTCTTCCTCGATAAATGTAATATCCAACACAAAAATATTTTTTCAATTCGAGCTGATAGTTCCTGAGATTAGTGCGCTTAACCAAACAAACAAACAAACTCTTCTGCTTTACAATATTAGTAGGTATAGATACGTCGACTTTAAAATTAAAAACATTCATTTCAGACATAAAATTTTCATAAATTAAAGAGTGTTTTTAAGTAAAAAAAATAAAAATATTATTATTTTCTTTTTCTTATTTTTTTTTCTATTGTAATAAAATACCGTTAACGAAGCCGAAAGTCAGTTGTTCTCCCCGTCATCGCGTTTTTTTTTTCTAGACCATATCTGGGAACCTTCTTGTTACAGAGATATTAGGGGTCAAAGTTCCAACTTTTACACAAATTGGTTTTGATATCCAAAAAGTTACTTAGTTTGATGTATAGTCTAGAATAGGCTCCATGACGACAGTATTAAAAATTGCAAATCTATTTAGTCCGTCAGTTTGGAAAATAATCGACACGTATTTTTGTTTTTGTAAATTAATGAATATTGACAAAGATAAACGCATCAAATTTCGAGAGTGGGGGGCTCGTGACGTCAGAACTCACAAAAAATTATACCAAGGTGTGACGTATTGAGAATTTTAAAAGCATCGTATCTTCGTCAATTTTAGTTTACGTAAGAAAAGTAAAAAATTGGAGTCTAATATTTTTTGAAACTCAAACGGACTAATTTGTTTTTTTTTGTCGTCATACAAGCATAGAGATTATCCCTATACTTGTTGGCGGCTTCGTGAAGGGCCGTTTACACCCTGTATAAATTGACGTATTTACGTTACGTTTAGACCGCTCGTTCGTGCTAGGGCCTTCGAAGCAATGAGTTTTGTGAAGAGTTCAGGTTGAATAATGAAGCAAGGAAAATTTAGTGAGAGTAATAAATAATGTTCATTGCTTTGTGGGAACGGCAGATTTGTTAGTCCCTTAGAGCCCTCTTCTACAGTATTACTAATTATTATCCATTTATAGATGAATCTTTGTATTTGTTTACGGCCAAGTTTTAAGAAGAAAGTTTTACTTTTTAGCAGATCAGATGTCAACCTTTTCATCTTCTGAAAACTGTGAAATAAATAGGACCTTTACAGTTATTTTCTTTGATAAAATGTAGCTAAAAATATAATAGTAATACAGATTAAAAGGTCATCGAAATTGGAATTTGCGTTATGGAATTTAAACACTGTTGGACAGGATATCGAGCAAGGTGCAATGATGGCAGGTGTAGTAAGGCTGTGACCAAGTGGCATCCAAGGCTTGGAAAGAGAGGGGTTGGTCGTCGGGCGGCAAGATGTGTAGATGCCATTGTTGCCATTACGGGAATATCCTGGATGAGGCTGGCACAAGAACGTGGAGCTTGGCACTAGCAAAGTGAAGCCTATACCCAGCAGTAGGCGACTCGGGCTGTGATGATGATGAGTTACATATATCAACACCCATAGTTCGGTAAGTATAACTAAAATATAGAATACCACAATCGAATCTTCGAAAACAATATTAGGAAAGGGTTTTCCTGATACATTTTCCTTCGTTTCTCAGAGAATAAGGCAATTACGTTCCCAGCGAGTAGGTTATCAAAACTACACTATGTACAGCTACTATCTGACTCAACTAAGTGCCAAATGGATTGTAAGTGTACAGTGTAAAGTGATTCTCATAAAGCTAAAGTATGAAACCTTGAGAGCTCAATAAACCGACATAAAATTAATAGCGAGTCGCGTTAACGGGTCGCTTATAGAAAATTATCGTATAATGGGTAGATCATATTTTATAGACCGTTTTTGTTTGATACTTACTGCCCACGACTTCATTGCTGTCGTAGAATTATATGGGTAATAGAGCGTCTTTCCATCAGTACAACAATATTTGAAACTAGCTGTAGCCCACGCCCTTCGTCCGCCTTATTTTTTTATTTTTTTTCGGTCTAGCTTTTTCGGAGATTAGCCGGAACAAACAGACATTCAAATTTTTTTTTCGACAAGGTCGGTACTTTCATACGAATTCACTAAAAATCTGTTACTTTGCAATTACGAACAACCACTTCAGTTTTTATTTATTTTGCATTGATAGTGAAGCTTTTCATAAGTGCAAGAATATTTTTATTTGGATGAGTAGTTTCGAAGACATACAAGTTTTAATAACCAGGCATATTAATGCAAATTCTGAAAAAAAAAATGCGATTGTTCCACAAAAAGAGTTCGTTCAGGGGGCATATTGAAAACTATAACTATAATACTTATATTACCTACCTCTACCTACAAGTTTATATTTATGCGGTCACGTGCGGCTACCCAAGTGCCAGTAAAGCGGAATTAACTGCGTTTGCTAAACTATTAGGCTCCACTCAGACGGACCACGGCTTTTAGTCTGTTTTATACGCTGCCTAGAGCAGCGATTATAGCAATATACGAAAACGATGCCTCGTTGTAATATCCGATGTTTTGCAACATTTTTACGGTTTGTTTTTTAGCTCAAGTCTTGAATGCATTTTATAAACTTTATATTCTTTATTTTCCAAAACTGCTATATCTGCTTTTCGAGTTAGGCCTTCAAAAAGTTGGTATTTTGGAGTTATTAGCTTCTGTTGCCTCGAAAGAGTGCTAAAACCGAATTCGTATTCTGCCTGACACTCAACAAGATCTATTTGTATAAATTTGATTGAAACACGTAAGCGTGCGCGTATGCTTATTTTTTCGATCTTTCTTCAGTTAGTAATTATGTTGCACTAAAAATATTTTCAATTCATAAATAATTTAGTCAAAAAAACATTATAAACCTTCCGACGGGCTTTGCTGCCCTAAAGTAAAGTATGTGTGTAACCACTGAAAGAATGCTTTAATTAGAACACGTCTAATTTCGTTTCATTATCCCCGTTAAAAATACTGTGTCAATGCACAATATCTTTTTAAACGTCCGTGCCTCCCGTCCCGACAATATTTTACCCTGTACTTCGTATACCTTTAGACAATTTTGACGTACGAAAAGGTTTCAAACCAATAACATTGGACAAGCGTGCAATCAGAAACACGAAACACGAATTTTATGAAAACATTATGATTCAAAATTGTATTCAAAATGCGAAACGAGCTTAGCGAACATACTGTACACTGAATTTCAATATTATTCTTGAAAATATTTGTTTGAAAATATACGTCGGTTGTGGGATACGGTAGTGGTGTTTCCACGAAGGATAGTGAATATCGTATCAGCTTGTAAATCCACTAACTACAAATTCTGCGAAGTTTTACATGATTAGGTACAGAAATGCATATGCAGCCATCAATATCTAATAAAATATGAAAAACGAAGCTAATAACAAGGTTTAGGTATACATATTTTCCTTCTTTATCTATCCTTAGCAAAATTAAAATTTTACTACACTTGAAGTACTTACGGGATTATATCCGTGATTTTGTTTAATTTTTTTTTCAGGAAGTAGGCGAACCGAAACAAAAATTATCTCTTTACTTACACCGGAAAAATCACAATGAATATTCTACTAAAGTTATGACATGAAATAAGTTGAAGAAGTTCTGTTATTTGTTCCATTGTTAATAGTAAATTGAAAATCGAGAAACTGGAATATCAAACTACAATTTATTTGATTGAGCGTACTGAATGACAAATCGGAGCATTTAATTAATTTAATTGGATATCATGGCCATAACGTGTCAAAACCAGTAACCCTTATTGCGTTTCAAATATTATCACTTGTGAATTAATTAATTATAATATCGACTGGTGAACCTGTGGTTACACCTGTGTGGATTTCATGAAATTGAACAAGATCAGCATATTCAGACGACGTTTAAAGAAAGACAGAGTATTAATTAGTCTCGCATGGTTTAATTAACTATTAAAACATGTATAAAAAGAAAAGTTAAGAAAAAAAATAAAAACAAGACGTACGAAAATGGACAGGTACAGGAGTACGAGGCCAAAAGATACCTATCCCAATATGCTGCTTTAAAATAATAATAAAAGTCACAGCGCAGGTATTCTGATAGGGCCCTAAGTATACAGGGTGTAAATCACCTCATTACGAAGCCGTCAACCAAGCATTCTGTACATCAAACTTAAGTAACTTTACGCAAAATTATTGCTGGGAAACGACTTTTTTTTGAGGTAAAAAATCACGTTTTACGTACGTAAAACTTAATGTACCGCAATAAAAACATTGTGCTGATGGATGGATTGAATAGTACGGGGTGATACGGGATGTGTTGTGGTGTGTATTGAAAGAGAAAGGTATACCTGGGAAGTATGTTCAGTTAATTCGTACTATGTACAGTCAATCTTGTACCTACGTCCGGTCAGCTGCTGGCAACACCGATGAGTTTAGTGTGGCTGTAGGTTTGCATCAAGGGCCGGCTTTAATTCCTTATCTCTTCTTGTTGATCATGGACGCTTTGACGTCGGACACCCAAGAAGAGGCACCCTGGTGCATGCTTTGCCGATGACATTGTTCTTGTCGGTGAAAATGGACCTGAGATCCAGAGCAGACTGGAGAAATGGCAACAGAAACTACGATTTTGGCGGTCTCTCCAGCTCTGGAGCCATAGCGCTAGATGGCGCGTCTCTTCCTGTCTGCTCCGACTTTAGGTATCTTGGTTCACGAATTTCGGAATGAGTACATTAGAGGAAGTGTGAGAGTGGCGCCGCCGCCGGTGACTGAAAAATTGTAGTGGTAATCGGTTGTCGTAGTATGGGCATGTCATGCGGAGGAATAAGGAAAATGTCGTGAAAAAATGTGGATGGGTATTTGAGTAGAGGAAGATCAAGGAAACGATGGATGGACTGTGTTAAGAAGGATATGGTAGGAAAAGAAGTGTCTGATGAGATGACGAAAAATAGAGAAATATGTAAGAAAGAAGACATGCTGCGCCGACCCCAAATAAATTGGGATAAGGACAAGAGAATAATGATGATGATGATGCAAGTAGTTTTAGACCTGTCAGTTTCTTTTACAACATTTTTTGATTTTTTTATAAATTAATAAATATCGCTGGACATTAACACACAGCCATCTAGTGCTACACTAAGCAAGGCTTGTGTCGTGGACACCAGATAGTTGATATACTACATATATACTTTTTTTTTGTAAATACATACTTATTATACATATAAACATTTCATGACTCGGAAACAAATGTCCATGCTCATCACACAAACATTTGCTCCTACCGGGATTCGAACCCAGGAGCCTAAGAACGCAAGGCAGCTTCACTACCACTACGCCATTCAAGTCGTCAAATTATGATACTGACAGCTTGAAAACCTTGCTAAGCTGTAGTATCCTGAATTCGGCTTAGATTTGTTATTTACGTTCATTTTCACTTAAAATCAGCTGAGTCTGAGCCCATACCCATACTCTTTCCAAATACAAGCATTACAAGCACGATTTTAAAATGTGCTTGTATTGTTGTCTACTTTCCTTTCGTACCTATGGTAGGTTAACCTTGATAGTTAAGTGGTAGTGGCAACGGGGGAATTTTCAGCAGAAATAAAAAAATTGTATAGTGCATTCTCCAACCATCTACTTAGAGCCGTATCTGGACAACCCAGAGAGAGGAAAACACATTCAATGTATGTATTTTAAGCCTCATTCAGATAACATTGAAGTTAAAAATATATTTGATACTAAAACCGGTAAAACACAATCCCTTAGCCAATTTTACTCTCCAATAAAATTGAGATTCTCATTTATAACACTGGTTATCTACTCAAAAAGATCTTTTCATTTAATTCATGTTTACAAAGATAATAAAACGAGAGAGCGAGATTAAACTGCAAAAGAAAAACAATTTAACAATCGATACCGTAGTATACGCGTACCTAATTAATACTCTACTGTTATTAATATCTGAATATAATGTTATATATATAAGTATATACGGTAATATTGCGCAATACAACCACACATTTACCGACTTGAAAGCCGTTCGACGTTGTTACAGCTTTCAGAAAGCTTTTATGTCATTTCGTTACGAAGAGAAACAGATATTACACGCTGTTTCGTAGATTTTAGTCTCGATTTAATAAATATGTTATGGGTTCATAAAACAAATATACTGGAAATTATTACTCGTAAACGAACCTTAGATAAAAATTTATAGGTACGTCAATTTTGAAAGTAGCAAAACTAATAAAATCACTTATCCTAAAAGATTGACGTTACTATGATATTATATATTGACTAACGGATATTGATGGTCACTCACAATATCTAAAGTATGATGTAAACCCATTTCAAATACATAGATGTGATCGAGTATCCTCTTCTCGTTTTCCGGACATTCATAAAACTTTATTTTACAAATTTATAGCGGGCTCTAGCAATAAAAATATATATGTCGATACTCATACTACTTTACTACCGTGTCATGTCTATACAAATGCTCGTATAAATAATTTCTCGCGTTATTACTCTATTTTATGATCTGCATAATGCTGGCTGATAATAATCTTCGGTTTAAAATCTATTGCTCTATCCTGGAGCTCTGCTTTTAAATTTATCTAGCAACGTCTTAATCCAGATATATTCCAGCTTCATTTAGCTGTGGTTATTCCACCTATTACCGTCCACCTCAAGCGTCATCACTAATTCTAACAAACGACATTGGAAAACCACATATTACTGTAGGTAGCGCAACGTTCTAGCCAGACACTGCTTTAATTTAAAATAGTCTTCTTCAGTTACTGATTGATTGAAAACGTTTCAAACGCACTTCTCTATATTTTGTAAGTAATAAACGGGTTACAAAATTACTCTCCTAGTTTGTTCGTCCTAATTGAAATTTAATATGAGTAGCCTTTAGTTGTAACGAGAGGTCGGTCAAGTTATAGGTAAAACCAAAGCGGCACTAGTTAAGGGCGCTGTTTTTGTTGTAAAATATAATATATAACATTCTGCTACAAATCACTAGTGGAATTTGTATCAAATATATTAAAATCGGAAGGGAAAAAGATGGGATCTGTATCGGCAGAAATATTAATATAAATGTGTTACGCAATCCACAACACCAAGGTCCAACATTCTAGCGGTATCCAAATAAAATCCGGAAAATGGCGACCTGAATCGTTCGGGACGCAAAAAGACAGATTAATTAAGTATGTCGAGTAAAACCTCGGTTTACTATACTCTCAAACTACCTGTACTAAGACGCCCCTGATCCGAACATGTGACTTTACTTAACGGACCAAACTTCCTAAGTACTTCAACTCTTCAACTAAGGAAGTTGTTTGATGTACAGGCGCCAACAAGGAGACAAAACTAGGCGCCTAGGTGTTCCACATTCTCACGGAAGATAAGTTTCATTCTGAATTTCAGGAACTTGTGTACGAAATATATGCTAATTCGTCTTGGCGTCTTAAACTGTATGACCATGCATAACATTAACGCTTATTATAAAAGACAAAGGTATTTCTGTATAGAGTTATATTATAGTATTCTATGGTAAAGTAATCAAGATGATTAAAAATACGGATGATACTGGCATATCTATTCTTGTGACTATACTTTGTTATGTACGTCGCAAGTTTTAATCAAGTAATGAATCTCTTCTTTTTTATTTTTTTTATTCACAAGGTGGTTTCGTTACATTTCTATGTACATTGTAGTATCGAATCGCTTTCAAGTTTTGTGCAATGAATATTCTATCTGAATCAATGGGAGTAGGTCGACTTTGTTTATATCATAGTATACACGAGTCTATTGAATAAAGACTAGAACGCGTAGGAAGCAAGCGTAATGTTTTACATAAAAATTAATCTAACAGATGTTCATTACACTGTCGACGAAAGAAATAGCACGCTTCACTCTGATTAGCTGGGAGTGAATTACTAGTAGTAAAAATATATAGTGAATAATTATGATAACAAACGTGTTGCTGTTGTATGGAAAGAAATTCCTATGCATGGTTTCCAGCATGTTCCAGAATAGAACACTTTTAAAAGTTTTAAAAGTCTGAAATAATCGCTCGATATTAATCAGAGTCGAATTGAATGAGAATTGGACTGGAGAGCCACTTGTTGCCGATCGTAGTACGAACTGTATCTATAATTGCGACGATCTATTTCCCAGAATAGCTGCGAGGTTTGAAAGTAAAACATTGCAAGTGCATCGAGTGTTTGGCATGGCGATGGGGTCCCCTCCAGTAAATACATTATAAGTGGCCAACTGGCCAGGGCCACACCTACGATTACGTGCGGGCGTTCCCTTTGAAGTTGGCTTTGTCGTGTGTACACGCCGGCACATAAACGTATGTGTCGTGGACGCCGCACCGCCGCGCCGTGATAATTAGATTGAATTTAGTCTAACACGAGGGTGTCTGCCCACACTAAATTCTTCATCAGATTTGCTTTAAACGAGATCCTAAGTGCTCTTAAGGGGTAATGAGTGCTGACGCAGGTCCTCACCGGACACGGATGTTTCGGGAGGTACCTGCACCGAATCGGGCGGGAGGAATCGCCCGGGTGTCTCCACTGCGAGGATCGACCGGAGGACACGGTGGAGCACACGGTGGAAGTCTGCCCTGCGTGGGCGGAGCTCCGCCGTGTCCTCGTGGCGGCGATCGGCGGCGGCGACCTCTCGCGTCCGGCCCTGGTTCAATCCATGGTCCGGAGCGAGACGGAATGGGAAGCCGTCGCCTCCTTTTGCGAAGCAGTCATGCTAGCGAAGGAGGTGGCGGAACGAGAGAGGGAGAGATCCTCTCTTCCCGGCCGCCGCGGGAGACGCAACGGGCGTCGGGGGCCACGTGGTGGCTACCGGCCACCGTAGATGCGGGCCTGTGGACGGCTGGCTATGGGCTAGCTAGCCGTCCGGCCGTCTAACGACGACGACAGGCCGTGTCGACGGCGCGTTCGTGTTCCACGCGCGCCTCAAAGAGTGTCAGCAAAAAGAGAGGGGCCCGCAAGGGCCGAAGCCTGCCGGGGTTGCGGGCCTGTTCGAAAGAGATACCGCGGCCCCGGAACGTAAAAGGCGAGGAAGGAACATGGATGGTTTTTTAGTCAGTAAGAGTCTGACACTCCCTCCCGCTCCGCCCAGAGTGGGGGGGGTCATTTGATGATTTCCCATCCTTAAAAAAAAAAAAAAAAAAAAGGGGGTAATGAGTGCTATTAGATTTTTCGCTGAATAGCCGCTCATCTATAAACCCTAAGCGCTTAACTTTTTCGTTTTCGTAAGCGTTATTTATTTGTGTGCTTAATCTGTAATCTTTATTTATGTTTTATTTTTATAGATTTCCTGTGTATTTATTTTTAGCTTTATCAGCTTTCGAGACATGAATTATCTTGATACAATATAACTTTACTTTATGGCATCGTCATGGCAGATAATAAGCTTTTATTTATTTTCCAATATTGCTCGCTCCCCTCGTATCAATCTCTTATATTTTGGATGGCATCTAATATCTTGTTTGAGAAAAAATAACAAGGACATGTCCATAATTATTTGTAGCTTTCACAATTTTGCAAAGATCGAGCTACCATCCACAGTAAAACAACAATTTTAGTGCTTTTAAAAAAACAACTTTTGGAAATTTACTTGTTTTCGTATGTGTCAATTAGTATTTCATAGACTATTTTCACATAACCGTTTCAGAATTTGAGAACAACTGAGAACTTGTCGATTTATTCATAGAAGTCCAAAAATGATAACTATTATGATTCTGGGGTTAATTTTAAGTGAACCAGACTTTAGAATTTGCGAAGATTCGAAGGAAAGGTCATCGTGGGAGGATCAAATGAAGGCTTATCAAAGCACAAACATCAATCGTATATATCATGTTACTTTGAAACCTTAAAAACCGGGAAATAAGTGTGGAATTAAAAATAAATGTTGTATAAAGTTCTTGAGAATCTTTGTTTCGCCATTCCAGCACATCTAGTATGGTTCAGAGTATAGCTCCACCAAAGAGCAAAGAGCATCTGTGATCTAGAATATACTGACAAACAAATAAATGGCGAACCATTTCAAACCGAAATGGTGCTTTTATATGTGTTTAAGGCGACTACATGAGTTATATTAGCAACACTATTTGTGGTGGTTCAAACTTCGTGTGAAATATTGTAAGAATAAAGTTCTAATCAGCTTGCACTACAAAGTGGTTGTTAAGTCAGTCACCGCGAGCGTTAAAAAATGTTTTACAGATAAGTTCGTGTTTTTTTTTATCGAGGAAAATTAATTGTATTGTGTTTTCAAAACATACCATACTAGCATATATCCTGAAGAAGATCACATATTTTTCTGGATTTGTTTACTGCAGTGAATCATTATACTGTCAGGAATTATAAAACTCGCGTTTAACTCTTGTAGTCGCCTTAAGGATATAGTTCACAGTAATAGCCTTTACTCAGGAGAGGACATTTCGCATCTGTTAAAAAGTTAGTAAACGTCATATCATAAAAACCGTTGCCCTCAATAATTGGCACGATGTTTCCAAAGGAAGGTAATAGATAATAAACACACATAACCTGTCAGACAAGAAGTGATAGACAGTCCCTGACCTACAAGTAGACATAACATAACAATACGCAGTTTGAAGACAAGTGACACAAAGTCATAACATGACTCGTTCCATGAAAACATAAAAACAGACGTATCTAGTCTGAGTGAAAGCTGTGTATTCACTGTGTGTGTGGACCAAATACATAATACTTATTAGTAGACAACTTACATTTCATACATTTTAATTTAATACACACATAGTGAGGAAAATGTTGAGTATGAATGGCTATAAGAGTAGAGGAAGAACAAAGAAACGGTGGATGGACTATGTGGAGGAAGATATGGTTAAAAAGGAGGTGATTGCAGAAAACATGAGAGCAGCGGTGGCCCAGTGGTGGCGGCCCCGACTTACGAACAGTAAGTCGTGGGTTCGAACCCAGACAGGCGCATTACTTTGTGTAATTTATTTCATCACCGCTGCTCTCAAAACGGTGAAGGAAAACATCGTGAGGAAACCGGCATGTCCTAGAACCAAAAATTCGATGACATGTGACATCTACCAATCCGCACTGGGCTCGCGTGGTAGATTATAGCCCGTTCCCTCTCATTGAGAGGAGGCCGTTTCCCAGCAGTGGGAACATTATAGGCTGATGATGATGATGATGATGATGATGATTGCTGAAATGATGAGTAATAGAAAAGAAGTGAAAAGACATGCTGCACTGATCCCATTAAATTGAAATATGGGTAGCAGAATGAGGGTGACATAGTGATACTCGTTGGATAACGTCTTTTGTAATTTATTATAGTTATACGAGATACATAAATACATATGGCTTAAAACATAACACTCCCTTTGGCTCCTCGTAGTCAAGTAAAAATGATGCGAAACGCACTGAAAATTATTGCACAGAAGTGCGCAACCAGATGATGAAATAAAATTTACTCGACACTGCTCAACATTGAGCCACATCTTCTTCATCAATTTCTACCCGGGTAGTATCAACTCGGTTTTATTTCCCACATTATATTTTCTGTCTTTGTACCCATTATCTGTGCAAGGTTCAATTTAAGCGGAGTTTACAAAAGACGGCTCGTAACTAAAGCCTGTATTAGCATGTATTAGGGCAGAGACACAATATTCGTTGGCCCAAAGCCGGCTTAAATGTCGTATCAACAAGTGCCTCATAAAATTTGTTCCGTGGGCCTGCTATTGTTAACTTCAACGGAATTGATTCACGGAACTTTTGACTTCGCTGATATGATTAACTTCCTGAAAGTTCACTGTTCTTGTATTATTAGTGTGAAAAGGCAGAATTGAATGCTTGCTCTCATTTAGACTGTAGGAGGGTGGAGTCGGGAATAAATATTATTGTGAATTGTAGTGACACCTTCGAGTTGGGTAAACAGTTTGTATGCCAGAAAACGACGAAATTATTCTTACTTCTGGTAAACGTTGGTATTTTTTGTGAAATATTTTAAGCGAGGTCCCTGTAAGCCAAGTTTTTAAGCTAACATTGACTTTTGGTTCCGCCGTTAGTGTAGTCAACATAAACAAGCTAATGGATGAGTATTGACTGTACCTGTCAATCTATTAAAACAGAAATTTTCTTTAAATATTCTCAAGGTTTACTTTGCTGGGTGCAAGCAAAATAGGGCAATTTAATAGCTGAGGCTAAACAAAAACATTCCCAAACACGTTTATAAAAGATTTTGAGAAATATCGAGTGCGCTACATCGATTATTCTTCGTGCGACAGGGACTTTATTTCCACATGGTTGACGTGAACGACACGACACTGATAGATGAGCAGCGCGCCGATCACATGTATGGAATAAACTGTAAGGCGAACACACCTCTATAATTGACTTTGACTTTGCTTACACGGTGTTGCCAGCCTTGCCTTTGTGTGCACCCTCCGTTAGTGGTACGAGCCCATGATACACGGCGTGATCAGACTCGGGATGTATGTCGCGCGTCGCTCGAGGCGATTGTGCGAACAACTTATTCTACAGTGAAAAGCGTTCCGGCGAAACATGGGAAGCTTAATTATCCGATATTATTTATTCATTAATCGTTTCTTTTGTACGTGTGCCTTTTGTAATTGGTTGCACGTTTGACTTTGTTCTGCCGACGTAAAATTTCGAAATATTTCGCAATTCGCACAACACACAACAGGTCGGATGTTGTATTTATATTATATTGATCTTGACATTTTAACCATACTACGAATCTTAAATAGTATTTGAGACTTGATAGGTATTCGATAAAAAAAAATGACATACCTTATCAAATTCGGGATCACCCTCCAAAATATGAGATTACATTCATATTGAGTTTTGTGTGGAAAAGTGGTGCTAAAATTTGTGCTAAAATGTAACGTTAAAACGCGTCGCAATCAATTTTCGCTCTCGCCTGTTTAGAACGCAACGAGTCATGCAAGTGGGCTGCGGGCCTAATCGAATATAATATGAAATGGAACAACGGATTCGTAAACTAAAAGCGGCGCTCTTTGAACATACTTATTGTGCATTTACAAAGTGCTGGTGCCGCAAACGTAGCCTAGTTCTAATTAGGTTACATTATCAATTAGTTCGCGAACGTTTATAACATTAACCTAAGTGACTTAACTGCCTCTTTATTCATTGTTTTTGCATATTTTTTGGTTTTATATTCGTTTATTATGTAAATATATCACAAATAATTACAGAACATTACATTTAAAGTGAGACTGTCATCAGTAGTATCTGTCATAGCCTAAGATCACTTTAGCAGAAAGTTGACGGAGAAATAAACTTTGCAATTACACCGACAATCGTTTGCAAAATACGAGTATAAATTATGTAAACTTAATTTTATTTTTAAGCATTATTATTAGGCAGTTCACGCAAGCACTGTAAAAACTTTTGACCCAGTTAATTGGTAAACCTATTTATTCCAGTTTAGTGGGCAGAGTTGAACCCTTTTTCCGCATATTCAAATTCAATTATGCATTTGAAACAAAGCGAAGCAACTTGAATGAAATTAATGTATTTCAAATGACGCAACTCAAATCATTGGTTCAGAAACGTGTACGTTGAATGACAACGTTGAGATCTTGGCATCCGCTACCCCGCAGTCGCGTGGAAGTTTTCGAATCAAGCGTGAAATTAAAAAAGTTCCATATTCTCTATGTGTATAGGCACATAGGTAGCACCTATGAATCTATGAGTGCCGTGGCTCACTAGTGTCTACTTTCCCCGCCTCACTGGTTGCTTGTTAGTGCTTTTCAGTAAAAAGTTTCGAATGAATCCGGGAGACGGGCCATCAGCTCGCTCTACTAAACTGGAGTTGCAGACTTGATTAAATTATAAACGCTTTTTCATATCATATTTTACGTGAACAAAATGAAAACTTTACAATATTAACGTCGTCGACTCCGAATTAGAATGAGTTAGATATTTAAGTCCGAAAATCTTTAATTTATTTGAGGAAAATATTTAATAGGAATCTACGATCTCAAAGTTTTTTCGCTAAAAGCTTTAACTATTTCGTGATTGGCCGAGGAAAAGGAGAGTGTAATAAATCAGCTAAGTAAAGTACTACGTACTACTTAGTTTTATCAATGGATAAAAAAGTCAGTAGATTCACACAGATAAAACTATTGTTTTCATACGAATTCCGATCGCGTATCTAATGTATGGCGTAATTTTGTTTTCGTTCTCACCAAGGGTTCTCTTGAAATAAGGGCCATATCATATCAAACAAACGTTGATTTAGTGTAGAAACTTTTCATTGCTACAGTTAGGTACTATGTTAAATACAACCCAATTAAACATTCACAAACAACTTGAAATAAGTTATAATTAATGTTAGATGGCTCCGGGCATCACGGCCATCACACAGGATGGATGTTTTAAACCTAAATTTCTGTACATCCTTTCCCTTTATGATTTATAAAAAAGGGAAACCACCTCTTCTGAAGTTATTATGCGCGGTAAGGAAAATTTTGAGATGATATTCATTCAAACCTTTTCTTTTGTTACATTTTGAGGGTTTTGTACCGCTGCCTTTCGGGTGTGACTTCTCGGTTTTGAGCTGTATACAAATTGTTATACGTCGATGATATGCATTTTTATACAATGCGTACCTACATAACGCGTACTTAAGTATTCGACCGGTCCACTCAAATTGAGGCGATACTGTTAAAAAAGTTAATTCAGCGATATATCCCACAGTGGAATAAGTAACACTTAATAGTTTGCCACGCCATATAAGTTTGGGAGCAATTCTAGATTCAAAAAATTGCTTAGTATTGTCCAAAATCAAGCCAATTGTTCTTAAGACCTTTGCTTTACTGCTCTTATTTTAAAATGAAGCCCCCAGAGTCCCATCTATAAGACTCGTACTGTAAAGCTGTAATTTAATTGAACAGTAAGAGTACCTTTTCTTAATCATTTATCTACGGAATCAGCTAATTTCTTTTGCCAGTACAATTAACATCGTACATAGTCAGCTAATGAATGCAGTCGTGACGGCAATGTTGGTAGTATGTTTTGTTTTTCTTTTGTTTCGAACTAATAATGTTCACTTTATCTTTTCACTTTGTCTATTGACTATGAGTTAACTTGTTTGGATTGTTTTTATTTGATTTTATATTCTATTAATTGCATTTATATTCTATTGTTAATTAATTTGTGGACTGCGTAAGTCTTTTATTATGGCCATCAGTGAACCGTTGCAACTGGTTTGAAACTATTGTCGTCTAAAACTTATTCAGGTATAGTCTGATATTATTATAATATATCTGTGTATGAGAGGAGACCTGTGTCCCATCAGTGGGAACATTAATAGGCTGATTATGATGTCCAATGGAAAGATTTTTGCGTATAATTTTACAAAATCACCACTTATGGGACATTTATGATTTTGACGTGCAAATAAAGGAAACTAAGGGCCAGTTTCACCGGTTGCGGATAAAGTGTCGGTTAGCCTATTAGGAACTTATCTGCCAGATAAACTAGCACTTTTGGTTTCAGAGGTGTCGGATAGCGATATCTGGTAGATAAAGTATTAGTTATAACCAGCCTTTAAGTGGTAGATAGTATCAACTATCAGATAACTAACCGACACTTTATCCGGAACCGGTGAAACTGGCCCTAAGTTTAAAAAATTATATGAAATTTTATATGAAATTTATTTTCCGTTACGTTTTCTAAGAATACGTAACGTACGTTTTAATAGGATGTAAGGTACATCGTAGCGCAAACGGTTACCATGTGTTCTCTACTTCATACCGCCACTTAGAAACTTTTCGTCTGAAATGAAAAAAAATCTGTTGTCTCATGGTCAAAATCTATGAACGATGAAAAATTTCCATAACAGCCTGTATACAAATTATAGTAATTACATTATAATTAATTCAGATTAATTTACACGTAATAAGAAATGTAGCAGTTTAATTTTAATTTGCTTTGTTCTAATGGTTTGAAACAACAAAAGAAGAATTTTCTTTACGCAGAGCAAAAATGTCGAACTCTCCTGAAACATTCCGACAACTCGGTAAGAATTTGAGATTTTGTAATGTAAAATAAACGTACCTAAAGGCCCAGTTCAACAGCCTGTACTGGCAAACATTGGTTTGCTATTTGTGAATTAAATATGTTCTCTATCTACATCACAAAAAAGCATACTTAAGTAATTCATTACCTTTACATTTTTTTTAATGTTGTAATTTCTTAAAAGATGGACTTTGACACATGGCGGCATCGGTTTCATTTTATTTTATAATCCAAGTAAATTGTAACAATCCCACACCGTTTTATGTTATAATGCAATTGCTATTTGTTTTATTTTCTTATTCACATAATAAAATATTAATGCAGTAATGGCTTCTTTGTGTAAAAAAAAAAAACAAATGGAACCAAACGCGCCGAACGCCGAACTCTTTGGCAGAATGTGTGCGTTGCATTCCAGCTACAGAAGAAATAAAAAAGGCATTGGCGCGAAATTTTATGATTTTTTCTGTATTATTTAGGATTCCTTTTTATCTCCTACGTTTACCCCACAGACGACACAATATTATATTCGTCTTCACAGAGAACTGATATCATGTTGCCGGGAAAAAGCATCTCATTAAATTTGAACAACAGTACAAATTGTACCTTTAATTTTTAATAAAATAAACTATCATATTAAATATGGTTATTTTATTTTCTCGCAATCGTAGTGAAAAGTGTTATAACTCGGTTCCTACTCGGAACTACCTCGTCTATAATGGGTCATTTTAGCCCCTTGTATTAATTACAATGTACTATTTGATTCTTTTTTTTTCAAATTGTTGGTTACGTTATTTTAAATGGAATTTATTGTATTCAATGAAGTTTGCTTGGCATAAAGGTCTCTGGACCAAATTGCAGACACCGGACTTTGTAAGGATATGTAGAGTCGCCAATACATCATATTAACACAAACTGTAAAATTTCTCCAAATGATTTTAAACCATAACATGTTGTTAGTTAAGTTCAAAATCGAATGAGAAAATGTAATAGTTTATAGAAACTTGCGTTGATGACCGTACAGAAATATCTGTCAGTTCATTATCCGGACAGCATCTGTAATCCATTTGCTACACTGAAAGTAACCGAACATTTAACACCATTAGCACTTGCAGTTCTATACAATACGTAAACCTGAAATCACTACACCGTATAAACAAAACTACATACAACTAAACTCGATTAAGTTCAATGTTTGAACTTCGAAGACAGATACTCGAAGTAGATAGATGGAATATTATTGTGCACCACCATTGTAACGGTCCATTCACACATCTATGATTGATATAAATCCTACTAATATTTTAAATGCGAAAGTTTGAGAGGATGAATGGATGGATGTTTGTGACTCTTTCATGCAAAAACTACTAACCGGATTGGTATGACATTAATTTGAAATTATTTTAGTGTATTATTATACAGGGTGTAAACCACCTCATCACAAAGCCGTTTTAACCAAGCATTCTGTACATCAAACTTAGTAACTTTACGCAAAAATTATTGTTGGGAAACAACTTTTTTTTGAGGTTATAAATAATGTTTTGTGGTAGAACTCAATGTGACGCACTTAAAACATTGTGCTGATGAATGTGTTGAATGATACGAGGGTCATGGAGGTGTTAAAAGTCAAAATCTTAAAAAAAAACTTGTTAAAAAAGGAGGTAATTTTTTTTGGGCCCACCTGGTCGTTGCATTTATTATTCATAATAAATTAATAACACCAAAAAATAGTAACCATTTTAATATGGTATTAAACGAAATATTACGTAGAAATGTAAACGGAATCTTAAAATCATAATAAATAAGCTATGTTATGATATTTTTTTGCGAGTCAAATCATTCCTGTTGTGGTCAATGTCATTTGACAACAAATACTTACGTAAATAGGGGCGTTTTCTTCTGTTTCCCAAAAAAAGTACGGTACCTACCCGTTGGTAATCATAACTGCTATAATTATTATAGGATCAGAAAGAACATAAAAATAAATATTGTTAAACTATGAGCATTTTAATGCTATTTTTAAAGGTTTACACTAAAATCGCATAGATGGTTTGAACAATCAACGTTGCCACGGAACGTTTTATACCCACTTTTTTAGTGATTAACAGAAAACTTCATTATTTTGACATTTACTTTTTCTGTTTATTTTGGTTTTTAACCGACTTCTAAAAAAGGAGGAGGTTCTCAATTCGGATGTTTCTATTTTTATTTTTTTTTATGTTTGTTCGGGCATAACTCCGTCGCTTGCCAACCGATTTGGAAAATTCTTTTTTTGTTGGAAAGGGTATTCTTTCCAAATGGTCCCATAGCCACCAAGTCTTGATCTGATGATGGAATCTTGGCGAAATCGAGGGAACTCTTCAGATTTTATATGAAAACGTGTTGCGATTTTGGTATTTTTTTCTACAACAAGTGAAGCATTTGCGTTTGATAAGAACCATTCTACCATCAGATCTGATGATGAAGCCAAGAGTCACGGAACTCCATAATGAGACAATGTACCATAGTCGTGTTTGGGCTTGTTGCAATTGTAACGGTATGCACTTTCCATGTATCAAGCACATGTGAACCACTAAAAAGTGCAAAATAAAAACTTTTTTGCAAAAAATAAAACCGACTTCAAAAAAAAACAAAAAAGTGAAAAATAACTTTAGCTTCTGAAGTCGGTGACAAAAAAACTAAAGCAATCAAACAAAGGTCACGAAAAAAATAAAACCGACTTCAAAAAAAAACAAAAAAGTGAAAAATAACTTTAGCTTCTGAAGTCGGTGACAAAAAAACTAAAGCAATCAAACAAAGGTCACCGACTTCAGAAGCTAAAGTTATTTTTCACTTTTTTGTTTTTTTTTGAAGTCGGTTTTATTTTTTTCGTAAGTGTTTTTGCACATTTTTCGCATTTATTCCGTTTAGACAATACGTAGCTAAATTAACCACTAGAATCTAGAGGTTATAAGGAAGAAATCAATGTAAGTTTCATTATTAAATGCTACAATTTATGTGGGTGGCCTAATCCCCCAACAAAAAAAATTGTCTGTTTTGTAACTATGACCCCCCATATCTCCGTAACTGGAAGGTTTCGGAAGTAAGGTGTAGAACAAAAAAAATATCGTAATGATGGGAAAAACAAGTGCCTTTCGTCTTCGTGAAGAGGTGTTTAACACCCTTTAGTGTTTATCCCGCTAGTGTGATCACGGAGGATAATCACAGAACTCCAAGCGAGGGAAGCTGGAGGCATAAGCCAGTACATACTTATAGCACGTTGAAATGTATAATCATTGTACATTTCAACGTGATTCATAAACACTCAGGAATGATAAAAGACACGAACATGTACAAAAATTACGTATTTTTCACGACGGATTTTTTAGTTGCCATATGAAATGACATCCGTTTTTTGACGAAAGTTTTACCTACGATTTTATTTTAAAGAATTCAGGAGTTTGTCAGTGACAAACATAGATTTATTTGTTGAAATTAATGTGAATTTCAGTTTTTTTTAAGAATATTATTTTGAAGTATTATTTATTTAAGTATTAAGTACATTTGATTTTTAAGTTTAAATATTGAATATTTGTGACTTTGTAATTCATTTCTTGTGTAATGTACGTTGTGTCTGTCATGTCTAAAATGAATGAATATAATTACTAACAAATCGTCAATCACAAATGTTTGTGTGAAGGGTTCATTACGATGCTCTTAGCCATAATGCTGTGAATATTTAGCTTGCGCCGCACTATCACAGTTGCATAGCAGAGTTCACAAACCACACTGAATACTTCAGTTATTATTGGAAACTCTCAATACCCGTAGTCTGGACGTCATGCAATAACGTGGTCTTATTTTGGTTTAGCTGATTCAGGCATTTTCTTATATTACGGTGCACTAGAATTCGAAATATGGAAACTTTAAAGCCGCTTTGAAGTTTTGTCTGCAGTGGAATGTCTATTATTTCAGTTGGTTTGGTTGTTTTCTGTTCATCCGAATTGTTTTACAAACATGACCATATTTTCAGGAAAAACGTTTTATTTATACAAATAAATTAATAAAAACAGGGCACATAAGTATATTCTAATGAACGCGAAACAAAACAAAACATCTTCAATTTATCAAATCTCAATAAATCGGAAATGGAAAAAATAAAGAAGAATCAAGCCCCTGACATTTGCATCAGTGCATGAATTGTGATTTCCTCTCAAACTTCTGCGGAAGGAAACCGTCTATAAAATCACATTTTCATAAATCAAACCATTCATTCAGCAAATAAATGTTTCAGGCGCTCTTTTACACGTCAATAACTGATTTATGAGCTTAGCGACGATTCCGAATTATTACTGATCAAAGGGAAACCAAATGCAGATTCACTGAAATCAAATGCAGTTTAAACGTGGCCCCAGAAGTATCTAATATTACCTTTTATATATTTGTTGTTTTAAAAGCGTTGCCCCATACTAGGAATTCTGGCGAACGTTTACAAAACTGACGTCACACGCAGACAAACATTCCAACAACATTTTTATGCTTAACATAAATTGCTTTTGGATATTACCATAATCCACAGCGGCCTATATAAACGGCCACTGCTATACATGTGCCTCCTGAGTCTAATAGATCGTTTTAATGAACGGCCTAGAGGGAAAACTGCCATAATCACCCCGCTTGGCAAACGTATCGATGATAACGTTACCATTGAATATTATGGACTCAATCTATTGTTGAAAAACCATGCTTCCACATCGTGCCAAAAATATCGTGTTCAACATTATTGTCGTGTTTAACAATGTTCTACTAGCAACGGGCAATAAAAATGACCACAGTTTCCGCGAACAAGACAATGTTAATGCATCACATGTTTTTAAAATAAACAGATATTTTAACGTGGGATACATCTGTGATGGCGTGAAACGGAAACCATTTCTTCGATCTACGTAATTGAAAGGGATCTAAGAAATACGATCAAAGATTGAGGATCATGTTCATAGAATTTTACAGTTAATAGTGGAAATATGAAATAGTGTTCTGAAATATGAAATACAAAGTTTGATTCATAAAAATTGAGGAAATGTCGAAATTCAGGCGTCTCCATTGATGACCTATTTACCTAATAATAAGTTTTGACATGAGTGATGTGTTCCCCGAAAAGTTTAGCGGTCGAAGAAGAATCATGATCGAGTTCATACGTAATGTAGACACGGCCCAAACATTATACCTAACGTTGTTCCAAAGATTATATTATTAGGTCTCGTGGGTGGAAGTTTTTCCAGTGAAGTTTGGGACACATTACACACACATAATATCAAGGACTTTAACCATTTGGGGATGTTCAAACTACAGTATTATAGTTCTTTTCAAGCTCGTTTTCCTTTTTGACATTTATCAATGAGGATGCTTGGTTGCGAAGGTTGTAAAAGGTACAGGTAACCAATACCACGCACTGAATCTTTTTAACCCCCGACGCAAAAACGACGGGTTTTATAAGGTTCTGTCTGGAGCATCGTAGGTCCCGAACGGATGAACAGATTTTGATTTTGTTTTTTTCTTGTTTGAAAGGTGAATTGGTCGGGAGTGTTCTAGCAATGTTTGATAAAACACAGTTCAAAATTGCCGCCACTACAAAATGGCAGATAACATATTTATTCAACAACTCCCTCAATGTGGGTATCAAATGAAAGGGCTTGACCAGTTTCTATTACTATACCTTGAGATTTTCAAATCCAAGATGGCCGCCACCACCAAATGGTGAATTACATTTTTTTTCACAACTCCCTCACTATGGGTGGGTATCAAATGAAAGGGCTTGTGAAATTATGTCCCTTCGTGTGACGGGGGTTTTTTTAATTTTAAATTTAGTGTAACTTGTTGTCATAATTTGAAAGGATTTCTGGAAAAACTAATTTTATTTTCTTATTGCAGTAATACTTTATAGAAAAAGCTTTACTGGCAAGTAACTTGTTAAAAATAATAGGATTTTGGCACATTGTTTTCGTTGAAAACCTAATAGGTACTTCTTTTCCACATTAAAACGGACACAATCCTATTTAATATTATAAAAATGCGAAAGTTTGTGAGGATTGGTGGAAGTTTGTTACTCTCTCACTCAAAAACTCCTGAATGGATTTGGATGAAATTTTGCCCATAAAAAGTTTATAACCTGTTTGAACACAAAGGACACTTTTATTTCGGTAGTATAATCCCTTATGACAATAAATCGAATTGCACGGGGACAACGTCACGGGCAGAAGCTAGTATTCTATGACTCCCACTTTGTTTAATAGGACGTTTTATTCTTTTTGCGAAAGGAAATCTAAACGTTCGCGTTGTGACGAGAAAAGGAAGTAAGCTTTTAAGATGCCATTATTATTACCGTTGATGTTTTAAAAGGATCTTTTACAGATTATTCGTTGGTTTGTAAACATTGTTTCGTATTTTTTATGTGTATGGTTTTTACATTCACAACGTGTTTCGTGTAACAATCAACGAGTCACGTGTGGTATGTGAAAATTTGAATTTGGAAACATTTAATTTTTTTTTGTTTACGGTTATGTTCTGGTTTATTTTTTGTTGTTTGCAACTTTGAGAGAGTGATTGAATTGAAATTGTATTCAGAGCGATTGATTAACGTAAACCTCAAAACGATCAAATCTTTTTAATTTCGATTTAAAAGAAGATTGGCAGTATGAAATATTTCAGGAACATGAAGATAAATTTTAAACAAACCTTTTTAAGATTTCAAGACTTTTGAATCCTACACAAGAGTGGTTTAATTAGACATTCAGGATACAGGAACAAAAACGAACAATTAGGTGTGCTGAATGGAGATCACAACTCTTACTTCTAAGTCATCAACTGCTGATACCACCTTATTTGAGGACTTCTGGATATAAATTCTGAAGGATCAACTTTGCCTGAATATTCGACTTAAGACACAAGGGTCAAGTTTCGTAAGGTTTTTGGAACGCTACATCATTAAATAAGTTAATGAAGAGCAATAAACTAAGTAATTACATACGCTATTTCAAAACGTATCACAAGTAAGTACAGTAAAAGGTATAATTTATAGCCCTTGGAATTAACGTATGTATGGTCATAAAAACGTAGCAAATAGATGCTATAATTATTTCAACACTATATCATAGCGTACCGTATGTTTTCGACACTTTATAATAATAATTGTAGCAAGTCATAATTTATGAACTTGATACAAGACAGCTGTAATTAAAAGTATATAACAGTAACATTTACCATCACAAACACGTGACATCTATATTATACAGTAACTAATCATGCAGAAAGGGGGTTGCGAACGTGCGTAGCTTGTGTGGCCTGATGGACTGAGGCCGATTTGACAGAAACCAGGCGATTCCGTTCAACACCATCAATGCATACGATGAATCTGATATTTGTACAGAAGCTAATAAGGACAGGGTTGCCTGCTTTTATTAGCTTCTGTGCTCATTCATCGCCCCATCAGCTTTCGTGTCTTGTACATAAGACGTTCGGTGGGAAGCGATTGTGACGAACGATATCATTCTGGCATTCTGTCGTCAAGGACCCCAGATAGATTGTTCATGTGTGTATTGACAATATTATATACCGCATATGGTGGCGGTGATGTGCAGCCGAGCCGCCTCGGCGACGTTCGCAGCCCCTGGCACTCAGGGTCGGAGACAGTCGCATGCGAAGCGGGAGGGGCGACGGTGGGGCAACATGAACGGGGCTCACTGAGAGGATGGTGCGGCGGCACGGAGAACGTGTAGTACTTGGCCGTTTGGTTGTGTGCGCGGAGCACAGAGCTGTGGGTCAGCGTCACCACCACCACCAGCACCGACGCCAGCGCCAGCGCGAAGAATGACGCGGCGACGGCCGCCACGACGCGCCGCCGTCGAGCCTCCTTCCCGGCGTCCTCTGGCGGGATCTCGGGCTCCGGTGGCGGCGGCGGTGGCTCGGGCGAGCGGCTGCGGACGCTGGGTCCACGGCTGTTGGGCAGCTCCAATGTGTGCCGGCGTGTGGAGCGGCGCGCGCGCTCGCATTCTGCTGCCGAAGAGTGGTGGCGCCGGAGGCGGTGCGGTGCACCGGGAGCCACGCGACATGACGCCGATCGCAGCGTGCGCACAGGCACCATCAAGTCATCGCTCGCTGCTCGCGGCACGCGGGCCGAATGCACCGAGCGGAACGAGTGATCTCGTGTTGAGCTACTTGGAAAAGCAAGATCTACGGAAGCGCGGGAAGAATGCCTCGAGAACCTGTCTCGGTCGCGATGGTCTACGCGCACCGACATGGTGCGGGCGGAGCGCGCGGCGGCGGCCGCCCGAGTGCCGCGGACCCTCCCCGCCCGACGCCGCGCGCCGCGCACCCGTGTTTACACTCGTTCCCGATCATACAAAGAACGCTTACAAATATTCCTCCACATCACACGGTAACGTCGACGTAACGTCTCACTCGAATGTCGTACATTCAGTATTTGCACGATTAAGGGTGTTTGGACTTCCTTTTTAACGTTAAACTCCGACCAAATATTTATTCGGGTGTTGAACTGGCAAATCTTGTTGAGAGCAGACGACTAGTTTAGGATAAAATGTAAATTCGTTTATCCAAAGGATTGCTTGACTTAAGAAACTTTTGAAGTTTTCATAGGTAGGTATTTAATTTATGAACCGGAATCGAAAGATTTCTTTTTCAAATAAGAAATTCAATAACCACCAAGCCAAATATTACTTTGATTTAGTTTCAACCAAAACTACTTATGTTAACTTTAGCGCGAGAAAAGCGTTTAATATGAACGGCTCTCCCATTGGCAGAGGCTGAGCGCTAAATAGAGCGAGCAGCCTTTGTTGTAGAGTCCACGTTGTCAAGTTAAATTGTCTCGCAGTCGGGAAACGAAACAGATAGTAGAGAAGTTGTCGCGAGGCGCTACATCGACACTATTCAATAGCTGCGGAATACTATACACGTCGCACGAGCCGATCTTTATGAATACTGTTAGTAACTACTGAAGCTACCACATTCTACCTTTTTGCCTAAATCTACTTATGAAAACTACTCTAAAAGAAGTACTGCACATTTATAAGATGACATTCTCTTTACATCGTTTCGTTATTGAGTATTAATTTAAAAAAAAGACAACGTAACAGTTCCACTAGTAAAAACGGTAACAGAATGTTCTACAATAAAATGTGAAGTACTTATATAATACCTACTTAATAAATCCGTATGAAAATAATGAAGAAAATGATCAAGTCACAAGTGTTCGCTGTCCCCCGTTGTCTCAGTTCGCGATTGAAACGTAACTGACATACAATGCCTGCGACACAATGATGACGCCACTCTATTGGACATCCCTTAGATAAGATACGGATGCCTCACTCCGAACCTTTGACGTGTAGATGTACCGTATTTACCGCTAAATTAACGGACAGTTTTCGTATGACAATTATTTTTACAAAAAGTTGACCTGACACTTCAAAATAATTAATAATTCAGCTATTTGTTACCGAGATTGCATTCCGAAATGTTGTACGATGTTTGGCGTTAATGTTTAATCATGATGATAAGTAAAAAGTTTGTTTAACTAAGTCAAGCTAACTTTGATTCTCAAAGTCTTTGAGTTTTTCAACAACAGTCGTTGACTCAGTGACACTTATTGAGGTTCTTGGGCATGAATAATGTATTCCGCCAAGTCCTTCGCACCTGTAAAAACCCGGAACCCAGTCCAGTAGGTAAATCGGGATCCCTAAATGAGGCGCAGCAAGAACCAATTAGCTAAATATATCCAAGATCCTACACAGAGGGATTATATTTATGAACGCCTTAGATTAGTTCAAAACGGCTGTTTAAAAGTTTGTATAAATAAAAGCCCACATTGCTTACGTTATATTATAATAATAGAATGTGGCGGAAATCTGGACAGAATCATTTAGTTGCGTACGTATTCAAATTTAATGTCCGCTGTTTATTACAAGCATTGTTTTAGAACAATGCTGTATTTTTAATTAATTATTCAACTTGTACCGAGACATCACACATGTGTCGTATCTTCATCATTCTTATCCTAATTCGTTTGGGGACGTCACAGCGCGTCTTATTGTTCACTACTTCTCGTATGTTTCTTATTTATATAATTAAAAATCATCATGGAGATTTTAATTAATATTCAAAATGAGCTTCAATGATTTCGCTTGGCTTCATTGTGCTTGGGTAGATGACCAGGCTACTTGTTTGTTATTACATGTCTCGAGGATATGATTCTAACCATTTACACCGCTTCCATTAGTGCGAGACTTCGACGCATAGATCTGTTTCACCGCGCATGCTGTTATTATCACGTTCAAAGAAAACTGCCACAATCTGTTCTATACCTATTTAGACGTTATTATGTTAAACTAGTATAATACTCGTAAAACTATCCAAATAGGTCTACTCACCGAAACTCTCTTCTAATTCGTTGTCATACGATAACCTGTCCAAAAGACTAGCAGCTTTGCAAATCCTCTAACCAAAGAACGAACACGGTTAATTCGAAAAAAAATCCAAGCATTATATATGAAAAACCGATTCGAATTCGGACACCCTATGACGCAATGATAGGAACACTTCACACTCAAATTACCGATCATGAGGCGTTGAAATGGTGACAAGCGACGGAAGTTTTGATACACCGGAATGATACAAATATGGACCCGACTCAGAAAACGCCAAGCATGTCAAGCCTGGCAAGTTATAATAAATAACTACATACGTGAACAAAAAAAAAATACATACGTACACGTATACCTAAGTAGTTTGAAAATGTTACTTACCTTACAACGTTTTTAATGATTCGAGTACATCCAGGGATACGAAAAACCTTTTAAATTGCCTATTATAATGCGCCGATACTTCGATTAATACCCTAAGGCAGAAATCTAATATTATCTGGTACAAAAACAGACTTTTGGCAGGTTAACGGTGGGCTCAATTATGTAAATTGCAACCTCTCAAAATAAACCTGCTTGCCGGGAAAATAAGAATTCTCTGACCAACTAATTATATGAGAACATTAAAAATGGACGACACTATTCTTGTAATTAAAAATTGTAATAAGATAAATCCTATTTAAAAGGTCGTTTTCTTTTTAGTAAATTATTTTTAAATGAGTTAATGAATATGGAATTTGTGCTATAAAATGTTTTAGTGAAAGTTCTAGAGCAGGTTTTAAGGAAGGAATATATTATTTAAGAAAGAGAAGTTATTTAAGACGTACTCGTAGGTATATAAGTTTCATTGATCCTCGTTAAAAAGTACGATATTTACTAATCCAACGATTCTGGGAAAAACAACGTTAAGTACGTTGTTTTAATAACGTTTTAAATGCTTCGGTTTGTGTACTGATAATAAAATGAGAAGCTGAATGCTGCTGTCTGATAAAATCTCTTTGTCGGGATCTATTCTTAGTCGAGTAGCAAAGGACCGATCCCATTAAAATAATTAAGTTAATTATTCCGAAAAAGAATACGGAGAGATTGGGTCACAACTCCAAACGAAGTAAATCTGCATAGTAAAGAGAGAATATATATATGCTAACGACGTACCATTGCTTTCATAATTATACCTACTCTTCTAGTAACGGTGGATCTTTGAAGCTTTGCAATTTGCATGTTCAGGAATTAAAAATGTAGAAACAAGACATGAATTTCACATTTAACTTATTTAGATTCACCAACAATTTTTCAATTAACTTCCTCCAAAACTGGGTCTTATCGCACTACCATTATGTTCAACATGAAATGTATTTCACACTTGTGGACTTTTTTTCAATATCAAAACAAAAATAAAATTGGAATTGGAATTTGGAAATAAAATTTTCCACAGATAACTAAATAACACTAGGCATATTTAACTCGGATAGATGTAACCCTCGAAGTGTCGAAAAGAAAACTATGCATATTTAATGCGCTTTTTTCCGGTCAATGGCATCATTACTTAAACATTTGAAGCATCGCCGTCGTAGTGAAGGGCACACGGCTCCACCACATTTGAAAAACTTTTTCTGCACTTGTACGAGGAAAACTCAACACGGTGTGAAACTTTGCCACACCCTCAGGAAATGATAAAGAATTCAGATCCGTGTAGCGAAACAATTTGGTGTTTGTGTTAGATAAAGTTTAAGCAAGAAATAGCCGACACTATGACTTTAACATTTAAGGCGATTACATAAGCTAAACGCGAGTTTTATAATTACTAAAAGTATATGATTTACTGCTATAAACAAGACCAGAAAAATATGTGATATTCTTCAGGATACATGCTAGCATGATACTATTTTGAAAACATAATACAATTAATTTGGCTCGATAAAAAGAAATCACGAACTTATCTCTAAAAATATCTTTCAAACAATAAAAACCATACTAATATGCATGCGATCATTCTGTTTTTTTGGCAAATAATTCTACAAGCATTATATTATCATGATACTGCTTTAGTTTTTTAATCCAATCAATAGTTTTTTTGTAAATCGATCGAAACCACTCATTTCGCGCTATTTGGCCCGCAGTGGCTGACGTAACAACCACTTTGTAGTGCAAGCTGATTGGAACTTTATTCTAACAGCATTTCAAACGAAGTTTGAACCACCACAAATAGAGTTGCTAATTTAGCTCGTCAAAGCGCCTTAAGAAACTAGACAGCACAAAAAAGTCGTTGATATAATCTGGTCAAAGATTCGTCATTTTAGAATGAATTAACGACTGCAATGTCTTCAAGACTGTGCTTAGATCTAATTAAAACCACCAATTAGGTAGACCAAACAAAGACAGCTGGTTAGCTAGTTATGCTTAAAAAATAAGCACACAGTCAAAATAATTATCAAAATGTACTGAAAAACTTTCTGACTGTCAAAACTTTAGTTTCTCGTAAAAAGATGAAACTATAAAATATGCTACAATACACAAAGTGGTTTACAAAATGGATGGTAAAGTTTTATTATTCGATTACTTGAGTATCATGTGGAGTGCATTTTAAAGTGCCCGAGGGAATCCGTCTAAAGCCCTATACTAATATTAAACTATAATGCATTAACATAATGCAGGTACGTCCTTACAAGATATACATCGGAAAATAAAAATTTATTGCAACTAAGTGTGTTGAACCAGTCTCTCTATGCAAACAATCATCTTGACAAAAAGTTATCATTTAAATAAATCAATAATCTTATTTATATGTTGTACTAGCTTCCGCCAGCGGTTTTGCCCGCGTGAAGTTTGAAATTGACTCATGGGATCTTATTACCGGGATAAAAAGTATCCTATGCGTTAATCCAGGTTATAGACTATCTGTGTGAAAAATTTCATCCAAATCCGTTTAGTAGTTTTTGCGTGAAAGAGTAACAAACATCCATCCAAATACATATTAGTAGGACAGAGCATACATTTACTTATTGGCATCCAACACTCGCATGTAATCCCTGAAGGGTTAGGCAGAAGTGTATTCAATAGTACACCCACACTTCGCCAGTTATGTTTAAGTCCATGAATTCCGGGACGGCCAATTACCAGCAACCTGGCAATTGCCCGCCCCGGAATTCATAGACTTCGTTTAATCTTCCGAATCCGAACTCCGTGACTGCAACTGATATTCCTGATAGGAAAAAGCCATTACACTTGGCGCGACCCCAGGAATCACTTATGATGGCTGCCTTGTTGGTCAAGGCAGCACCTATAAAAGTTGAAAATTCTTTTTTTAATACAGGTTTTTAATGTAAGTTTTTTTTAACTTTAAAGACCTCCATGACCCCCGTCTGTTGAATCCATCCATCAGCGCAATGTTTTCAGTGCGTTACATTCAGTTCTACCACAAATCATAATTTTTCACCCCTAAAAACAAGTCATTTTCCAGCAATAATTTTATCTTTTTTATTTTACATCAAAGTAATTCTTGCGTAAAGTTACTTCGATGTACAGAATGCTTGGTTGACAGCTTCGTGATGAGACTGTTGAAACCCTGTGCATCCATCATTGAGTCAATTTATTTAAGTTTATGCGTTTTGCAGTTATATATTTCATGAGATAAGAAACGTACCTATCCATAATGAATAGCTAAATAAGCATCATTCAATGCATATAATATATTTAATAAACTGTACCTTTTTTACAGGTATTTAATGGAGTTTGAAGAGCCTTATGCCACGTGGATAATATCACATACACAGTATTTTTGCAGTAAATAAGGCTAGCCTAATTGACAAGTAAATATGCAAAGGTTAAAAGAACAAGTCCATTTATTTACTTAGCCCGTATTCAAGGAAAAAAGCTTTTACAAAGCCATTAGTTTACAAGTCGAATATTTACTCAATCGATAAATCCTGCTTCATATCATTGATTGATTGCTAGCAAAAGGGAGAGTCATATTTAATCTGTACACATAGAGTAAGCCAATGAATCTAATAGATAAGTTCTTGGTTCGTGCTTGACTATTGAATGAGAACGAATGAGATTGAATGTATGAGCTGTTAATAAAGGGCGTTGTTTGTTCTTCATGATTAGATCCTGAATACAAACAGTCGGCTATTTCTTTCAGCTTGCCCTTGTGCTCAGGATATTACCGATATTAGGTTTATATTTCTGGAGATCTTAATCAATTTAATAAAGATTTATTAAGAAAAACATTGTTTATTGCTTTGGTCTTTCATTATTAAAGTGGACTAATGAAATAACTTAGTAACTAACTACTTTAATAAGTATGTTTTCTTATAAAAACAGGCCATTGTGAAAAATCTTTTTACAACAATCCACTTATATAAAAGAAATAAAAATAAAATTTAAGTATGTTTGTTAATCAAAGTAACAGCTTCTTACTACTGAATTCACATGACAATATATATGGCACATATAACAAAAACACATTATATAAATTTTGTCTGTCTGTTTGTTCCGGCTAATCTCAAAAATGCTTGGACCGTTTTGACGAGACTTTCACTGGCAGATAGCTAATGTTATAAAGTCTACCCCAAGCAAATTTATTTTAGAAAAATCATTAGGGTATCGTGTAAAACATTTAAACCCTTAAAATGGTTATGATACCGATATAGAAATGGGTTTTTTTTTTTCTTAATAATTTCACACGAAAGAAGGTCACGGGCAACAGCTAGTATAATAAATAAACAAAGTTAGTAGGTATTTACGTAATCGCCAAGTATTTTATATCGGCTATCCAATTAATAAACACAAAAAGCAACTTAAATCCGCGCAACACTAAACTTTCTTTACGACGAACTTCCACTGAAACTAATAAAATAAATTACGTCAACATCAACTCTGTCCGGTCAGAGGGACCTTAAAAAGCTTTTAAGGGTTCCTTAGGAACATAAAAAGGGTAAGAAAAACTTACATGTTGGTTCTTACACGACTATATAACCATTGACAAACTTAACTCCAAGTTTTGTTTCTAAGAACACAACCGAAAGTCACACTACTTCTCCCGAAATAGAAATATATGGACCAAAAGTTGTCTCAATCAATCAATTATTGCTTTCAACAGTCTCTGAAGAAAAATATTGGAAATAATCACATGGAATGGCCTGTATTTTCAATGACTAAAAACGGGGCAGCGCTATCCATCTAATTTAACAATTTTGGGGAAACTTGACTGTGAAAAGCATAAAGCAGAAACTCAAAGAACTTACTCCCAAAACTATGTACATTAAATACCAGTGTCATAAAGGGTAGGAGATCAAAAGAAAATAATGGAAATTCCATTTTGTTTGGTTCGCCTGCGAGTCGAGATGCAAAGACAACGGTTGTGTGGAGTCGAACACGAGATAATCTCATAAAACCTACATTCTACACTCTGGGTTTGGCGAACTTATAGGAGTGTGAATTTTGATTAAAGAAACGACTTCATTGGGATAAGGAGTTTTTCATTTTATGGATGAGTTGTTTCATATTCGTAACCGACTTCAAGACTTCTTGTTCCAACGTTTAAACTACAGAAATATTTAAAAAAAACAGGAGAAGTGGCAAGGGGGCGTGTCGGTGTCCGCACGACATGGTCAATTGACCATGTAGATAGATAGATAGATAAATCCTTTATTTAGTGCACACAAAAGACATATCACAACACACAGAACTATAATTAAATGATACAGTTGACTTACGAGTAAATAACAAGGTGCTAATATAAAAATAGTACATTTTGATAAAAGTGGAGAAAGTTTGTTATTGTAGTTCAAGGCGGTTTTAACACACGAGCCGTAAGGCGAGGGTGTTTTTGAGCCGAGAACTGCAAAAACAAATGTCCACGTGTATCAAACGACGTTTTTCAATACACTTTTGAAGAAATAAAATAATGTAAAATATTTGTGTCACGAGACTATGATTTAAAGGAGATCACCCAGCCTCTATACATTTTTGGGCTTTTTTCAAAAGTCAACCGGCCAACCAAAATAAACCTATTATTCCGACAGACCATAACATAATAAACATTTCTATTATGTCATAGGCAAATGGCCGTCTCCGCGAGCTAGTTTGCTTTCGACCGCGATCGTGACAACTGTCGTGCTGTTTAGTGTTTTTTTTGTAAAAACCGAAGCACAAACCAAAATTTCTTCGATATCATATTTATGATTTAAATGGACTACATTTTATTGAAAACCTATTGAAAACTCGTCAACTAAACATAACACATCACGCTTATTATACTCGTGTATAGGGCGACCCTATTGCCAAATTTGTTCTTCTCCATAGAGATCTACGTTAGGGAATGGGCAACTACAGTACTTTCACAGTTATTATATCTTGTGACTGGGACTGTAGCTACATTTAATTTTCGACAATTCAAAAGTGCCTGTTATTGGCCTACTTGAAATAAATGCTTTGATTTTGATTTTGAAATCCAGACTCCGTGGCAGCTACTAAGACTTTGCCTTAACTGGAAATCGAACCCAGAATCTCATGCTTAGCAGTCGTAGACCAAAAAGGCAACAAAAGGCAGCGGCGAGTAAAATATATACAGAGTGTATACAACCTCATCACGAAGCCGCCAACCGAGCATTCTGTACATCAAACTGAGTAACTTTATGCCAAAATAAATGCTGGGAAACGACTTTTTTTTGGAATGAAAAATCATGGTTTGTGGTAGAACTCAATAAAAAGCACTCAAAACAGTATCGTGGAGATGTTTTAAAAATCTTACAATATAAACTAGTATTTAGAAAAAATTGACAAAAAGTTGGAACTTTGACACTCAATATCTCAAATGCCTTTCGGCTTCGTGAAGAGGTTTTTTACACCCTTTATACGAAAGGTACATGAATAGTCTGATAAAAGAATTCGAAACCCTTTTCCGTTTAATTTTAAAAGAGCAGAACCCAACCTGCTATGTCAGTTCGCAACTTTGTCCTCTAAGTTCGATTAGGATAAATGTCACTATCTTTTAACATAAACCGGTCACTTTGAAGGTGCTAAAAGAGCTCATTTAGTTTCATTTGACCTTACTGGCTCACGGGGCTTGTTGGCGGCAAATTGAGATTTATAGACATGAAGGTGCCATGTATGGGCGGAACTTCACAGATATAGCTTCCCTTTCTTTTTTTGTTACTATGGTTGGGAAAGCTGGCTAGTTTCATGTTTCTAAGTTCCTAATTTAGTTTACCTACTTACTTCTTTGAAGTCATTTTGTTCTAAAATGTTTCTTTTGTGTTTCCTTTTGTGACTTCCTTGCTGGTCTAGTGGTACCGCTACTGCTGTGCATGAGTTCCTTGTTTCGATTCCCGGGTCGGGGTAAATGTTATTGGGTTTTTCCATCAGGAATTGTTCAGGAGCAGCCCCGGGGTCTGGAAATGTGCCCGGTTGATGGCAATAGGTTCGACCCCAATTACATAACTGTCTGAAAAATAGTGGAAATGGTAGTGGAAATTACAATTCTTTCCTACTCCTCCGCTATACTTTCTGATTAATTTCGTTGCGGGATCCAAGACAGTTAAATTCATTCTCTGGTACTTCGTCGGGCTTTATTGTCTCGGCGCTTTTCTGGTGGTCGCCACTGTTGATTGTGGCTTTCAGGAGTTAAGTGGTTTGAGCATGTGTGGCAGGCTTGTCACAAAAAAAAAACTGTCTTTAGTGTGGATATACTGTTAAGCATACCTCCGCCAAACCTTTCGGGGATTACAAGGCGTATTTCTTTCGTCAGCGATATCATTGGTATCGTGCAACTTAATCACTACATATTGTAAAAAAAGTCTGTCTGTCTGTTCGCGATAAAATCAAAAACTACTGCACCGATTTTCATGCTGTTTTCACCAATGTATAGAGTGGTTCTCGGGGAAGGTTTAAGTGTATAAAGTAAGACCCCATGGGGCAATTATCAAACTTCATTAAGGGGAAACTAGTTTTTAAATAATTTTACTTGTAAGTGTGTTAAAAACTTCAAAAGAAGTAAATACAAATACTGATTTTCCGATAGCTACACTTTATAACGTTACACTCATATTTCAACGTACCTTTTTTAATCAACTCGCTGTTCGAGAATTCAGCATGGAGAATCGGTAAAATATATTATTCATCCGATAAACAATTACGTATATTTAAGCCGTTTGGGTCGAAACTTGAAACAATATAAACATTTTGTAACGGGATTAACACCACAATTTACCCCTTTAAAGGGTAAATATAAGGTTTTGTGATTAACTTGGCCAAATACCAAAACCCTGTTAAAATATAGGTATGTAAATCGTACTATATACAGAGTGGAGAAGACAATACGACAATAAATGAAAACACGCGTAATACTAGTTCATAGGAATAATTCTACACAATTAAAAAAACCCAAAACCGAAATTAAAAACAGACAAAATCTAACTCTAAGGATACTCTTTATGACTCTTATTGGCCTGGTTTAAGGTCTAATTTGCAGTAAATCAAATTAGCGAAAGTTTTTAAATAGCGTGTTGGCAAGGGGTCGTTAACCTGTTAGTGCTTCCTTAAAATCAGATACATCATGTAGCAAATGTTGAAGGTGAAAAATAATTTCCTGTGACTAAACTACTTGATATTTTCAAACGATTTTTTTTTGTATGTTAGGAACGTCTTGAGGTATGCGTAGTTTAATTTATTGTCGTATTGTCATCACCATCCTGTATAAATAACATCACAAAAATCAGTGCTGTGACATTTTAAAATGTTTCAGCACCATTCTGAGAGCTTTTTGGCCGCGTATAAGACCAATCTAGTTTATTGTATATCATTCATAAGTAAGTTTTATTTTCATAATTTTTGTTTTTTTTTCTTTTTATTTAATTTTGTTTTATTGTTTTTATCCTATAATTTGCTTTTCTTAATAATCTAAAGGGCAATTGGAAATTTGAGAAAACATATCGTGTTGCGAATTTTCAGAACGAAATAGAAACCATTACGCAAGAAAGAAATAGTCTAAACAAACAAGCCAATACCCAACGTTTTAATTATATTCACATAATTGATTTGTGAATTTGATCTCCTTACACACAATCAAAACTCACTCAAGCCTCTAGTTATAAAAAATGGACGACCACAACTTACATTTCTTTTCTACTTTCCTTTCGCTACATTAATTTTTAATCAACTGAATTTGGTTCAACCATTCCGCCCGCTTCAATTCTTATGTTGCAAGAGTTTTATGACCATTCAGCGGTTTCACAACAAACCGCGAATCTGACTAAACAAGCTATATTTACATTCGAAGTCTTATTTAAACAAGAAAAGTATGTTCATCAAAGAGTCCAAAGGGATTCTTCGGAGTCGCTCGTGACTGAAAAATCTTTGTCCGATTACAAAGAGGCGCGGTATGCATAATAAATGGTGAAGTCTACAAGAGAACTTTATTTGGTGTCTTATTTCAAATAGCCATTCCTCGTTTAAGTTCTAATAACACGACGTTAGTAAATTTACATTTTTGATATTGATTGTAATACCGTTTGCTATAGTTACAATACAATAGCGGTCATTGACCACCAACATTTATGAAAGTTCTTAACTTTGAAAACCAAAAATAAGCCTTTTCAAGTCTTGAATCGTCATCCATCGTGATCTTATACATTTTTTCTAATGAAAAACGATATAAATGGTTCACTTGTTTTGGTTTGTACGTAGAGATATTAAGGAAAGGGCAATGACCAAGCAGCGTCTCCATACAATTTCAAGTGAACGAGAAATTGAAAACTAGGTGTAATTATTAAGTTTTTTCCCTCTCCTGTAAAGTTGCTATTTTTGACTAACGACAAAAACTCGCAGAGACAGATTCCAAAACGTTGTGGTTGGTACACACGGCGACTCATAAAACTGTGATATCCAGTACAACCTGACCGTGCTTTGTATGAGCTTGAAGTACAATGAGAGATCAGTTTGATTGGTCGCCGTGCGTCTTATAAAAAAAATCATACAGAGATACAGGTTGTCGGTCTATCGATTACGAGCTTTATTTGATTACCCGTCGCTCGACTGACAGGTCATAAACTATGGTGGGACGATACACTGTTATTCTTTTCCTCTAACATCGGCTGAATGATGGACGTTATTCTTTATTTTGACAGTTTAAAAGCTGCGCTACGTTTAATTTCGTTTTGTTCACGAAAGATGTACCTAATGACGTAGGTGCGTTGAAAATGATGTCATCCGTTAAGATTACTCGTGTGTTTTACGTAAATGTTTTCGTATACTGGCAGCTAAAAGTATAATTTCTCGGTTTTGCGCTATGCGTAACGTTTCTTTGGAACTTAACACGTTCAGGTTTGAACTATGTCAGTAAAAGCCGGGCGCAAAAACGATTGAATTTTTTTTCTACTAAATACTATCACACTTTAAACAAATAAATAAAATCGAAGTGTCTGTTTGCAGTTTGTACAAGTAAATAAAATTACGAATAATATGAAAGTTGTATAAGGTACTTAGATTATTTTTCATTTTTGTCTGTCAGTCTGTCTGTCTGTTTGTTCCAGCAAATTTGCTGTTGTATGCGATTAGGGGGACTACTTTCAGTAAAAGAATTAGGGTTCCGTGCAAAGATGTTAAAACGTTTGAAGTTGTTAACAAAATCAGAATCAAATAAGGAAATAATATTTTTAAACCAACTAGTAATGGCGCGGGCTACAATCGGGGAAAAAAAGGCACTGGGAAAGAATAACTTTGACGAGTGCACATTGAAACAGAATATTACAACATTTAGCATAGCTCAGCGTTTTCAAACAAACTAGTGCACGATGCAATAAAACGCCCGTACTGAAACTACGCTAACAATTGAAAGGTATTTCATTAAATCAATGTTCACTTAAGGCCGCATAGCTGAAATCGTTTTTAAACGTTGCGGTGGACGGTTTCAATTACAGCGCCAAAGATTTGATTTTTACTCTTTGACTGTTGGCGACTGCGGAAACTGTGAATTTTTATTTTGAAGTTCAATCGATTTTACTCTTTCAATTATTTTTTAAAGAAATTAATTTTGGGATTTCAGGAATTCCGGACGATTTGTTGACATCCATTCAAATGGAAGATGGTCCCTTTTGAACTGGATCATCAACGAATCTAAAATTGAAACGAATCTTTCCAAATGGACAAAAATGACAAGCAAAAGGGATTAAATCAAATGTACTCAAATGATTAACATTTCAACCTTATTTACGCTGGATAATTAAAAAGTTGTTGTAGAAATATCCAAATAAGACTAGTTTGACGTACATTGTACTTATATGCTGATCGTAAACGCAATTTTAATGGTAGCACTCTGCACAATACACAGCTATAACAAAGCTGATTCATATGGACGTCGTAATTACACGATCACAGTCATTCACAAACCACAGAACAGATACCAAACCTACAACGGTTTCTTTGTGTTAAAGAAATATACGTATAGAAGAGGTATCTCTCCAATTAAATGGAGTGCCACAAACACCCGCTACGTGAAAAACTGTGGCGCTCAAAAACTGTTTGTTATAAAACCATCTGCGAATGTCATTCTCTTAACTGCTGCATTTAAATGGACAAATGCCTTTAGGAAATACTATTATGGCGTTAGTGGAACTCGGGAAATAGAATTTTGAATGGTAATTTTGTGTAGCGCATGCTCTAAAATAGAATGTAATGAATATTACCTATCTTCACGTCATCATACATAAAATAGTTGACAGAAAGTTAAAGTTTGTCATATTAAGAGACCATCTTTGAAGCACGTTTAAGGATAAAAAAGGATATAATTTAACTTTGACTTTTTCAATTATAAGTCTCCAGATTTTTTTTAAACACAAAAAGAGGTAAACGCTATGAGATCACTATTACACTGACTCGAAAAAGCCAATGGCTCCTAAAACAGATGGAACAAGAATTACCGCTAAATACGGTTAAGTCCGTAACCAGCAATAGCCCAAAAGCTTCAGCTATTTTCGTAAACAGCATAATGTAAAGGAAATAGGGGTTCCTGACCGCAAATCCCGTGAGCCATAACAACGCCACTCGTAAACATGATCTGAATTTATAATAATATCTTTCAGCGTCTCCATTCAAGATTACTTTACAATTCAAAGCGGACGGTACATAAGAAAGATTTCTTCCAAACTACGGAGTCAAAGCGTTAAGTAGAATGGCGTCTGCACAGCACGAGTATACGGTGAGCTACATCATTGTGAGTGTGACCCGCCGTGCCCCGCGTGCCCCAAGTGGCGTGAGCTCCATTAAAATGTGCTGACAACGTACAGAACCTTCCACGGGACCAACAGAGGATAAGCACGCTTTTGAATGCATTTACATATATGCAAAACGACCGAATCAAAATGAGAAATCTATTAAAAGTTTAATTGCGTCAATATTTTGTGTGCAGATATAACGTATTCTTAAATGTTTATAGAGCTGTTTTTATAAGAAGTCAAGGTCTGAGAAAACAGTGTCGTTCATTTTTATGAGTAAGTGTCGTAGTTTTATGGTATAAAAGGGGATCAAAACAAACATAGCTAATGTAGAACTTTTGTATTGTTCACATTGTAACAAAAGGAGCTCAGTAATAATCACTTACAAGGGAAATCACTATGGTCCGAAGTATTTTAGGGAGGCTCGTCGAATGTTAAGTGAGCAGAAATAGCCGAAATCTTCGCCTCTATATTTCTTCCCTTACGCATTACTTATTCCAATGTTAACTGTGGTGGCGTGTTAATCCGCGGAACGTTAATTCGGGATACAATTTCGGGCTTACAGCTTACTACTTAGGCAAATAGTCATCTGCATGTCCCAACTATGTTGGGGTCAGCTTCCAGTCTAACCAGATGCAGCTGAATACCAGTATTTTACTTGGAGCGACTGACTTAACTAACCTCTACAGCCCAGTTAGTATTGGGTAATACAAAATCCGTGATCAGACTGGTTGTCAGCCTTTCGGGACACTTAGGAAATGCGAAAATCAAAGTCGGCTAAACACATAATATTGTTACATCGGACCTACTAGAACATTCGAGAAAGCACGTGACTACAGTATGTGTACGTTGGAATTTCGAGTGCTTTCTATTATTATTAGTTTTAAAGTTAGGTAGGTACAAACTCGCGACCTATTTATAAAAAGTCATTAGAATTTCGACCGTACTCCTAGGGCATACGGTTCATATTTGTTTGTTTGTACAAGTAGCTTATACCTACTATTTTTATTACCTACCTACCTACTTACCTATTATTCTTTTGTTAGTGTTTTTTATGACCCTCTAGAATATTCGTGGTTATTCTGGAGTGTCTGTTGGCGAGTATAAATACACCGCTCAGGCCTGCGACCGTCTGTCTTGTTTTGGCTACACAACGAAGCGACACGAAGTGAACTAGAAGTACGATATCTAAGCGAAAAGTGATCAGTAGTGTATTTGTGATTAAGTTTAAATTGTTTTGTGATTAATAAAGTTATTGTGTTGTTTAATCGGTATTAATTAATTTATCTCATACCCAGCTCGTAACAATATATTATACAGTGTGTCCGGACATGGACTAGCGATATTCTAAATACTTACATATAAACTATTTTAAAGTACAATTACACCCTAGGCTAGGGTCCAATACACTTACCCGCTATGTGGCAGCCATTTTGTTTTTTTGTTGAAATACGCTCTATGCGAGTCCAAAAAAACGTATCTCTCAAAGTTTTAGTCATACTGAGATAAAAATAAGCTTATTTAAAAGACAATAATATTGTCTACCGTCTGCATTACAAAACAATGTGTTCACGATTCTACAACGTTCGAAAAACAAAATTAAGTCGAAAAAAAAACGAAAAATCATGAGATTCAACCAATAATTGTTAATTACTACAAAAACACCCCAGACAACTTTTTCAATTTTTTTACTAAATTGACAGATTTTGAGCTAAGCTACTATACAATATAAAATTAACAACTGTATGTTTAATACTTTAAGAGTTATTGTTTACTTATTTTTACCTCAGTATGACTAAAACTCGAGAGATATGTTTTTTTTTGTACTCACATATTTCAACAAAAAAACAAAATGGCAATGCATAGTGGATAAGCGTATTGGACCCAAGCCTAGGGTGTAATTGTACTTTAAAATAGTTTATATTTAAGTATTTAGAATATCGCTTGTCCATGTCCGAACACACTGTATATAACCTGCATCTCAAGTCTACATTGGGTTTGCAGTCTCTCAAAATAGTCACTATACTTATTTCAGTATCCGAATTGAAAAACATCGAACTTCATTCCAACAGAATTCGCTACTCCTACGTAGACTACGAGATGATACAACAATGAAGATTCAATATTGGGGCATCGCATCGGTCGCTATACGCAGAGTTGAACTTGCATGAACCGAATAACTTAACTCGTGGACAAAAGCGTCCCCCTATAATAAAGGATCGGCCTTTCGCCTACGATAGTTGTCATGTATAAATTACTGGCTAGACGGAAACTTTGGATTGATTACTTGAAAGGGTGCTGAAAGCAGGTTTTCGCGACACGTTATTGTTTTATTCATGAATCTCGCAGCTTGACAAGCTCTAACGCGCTCGTAGACACCACTTAAAGCTACATACCTAGATATTATATAGTTCAAACAAGTTTAGTAGCTTAGTACTTGACATTTACACATTTGAGTGTGAGGCAATATGCAAAATCGTGTTTGGCAGGTTTTTAAAGTTAAAAGAAGCCGTTCCTATTTGCTAAGCAACAAGCGATACGATTAGTTACTAATCAGAACTAACCCGTAAACGATATACATATACAATACAAGACCTACCTAAATTTCTTTGGTATTGTTCGTCGTTTCGTTGAGCTCCTTGAGTTATAAGTCGAGCTACACGATAAATGACAAATGCTTGCACTGACTGGACAAATCCAAATCTGTGTTATTCTTACTTCAAAAGACCATCTCAGACACTAATGTCTGCATGATTCATATGTGTATTTAGCAAGATTATGTCTGGACTTCAAAAGAAACTATGACCTCTGAGTTTGTTTCGCCTGTTTCTTCTGAGAGTAGTCAGGTACGAAACACCGGCCCCAACTAGTTTAAAAAGAAAAGCTATGATTTATCTGATGGCTATTCATTGAAATAAAAACTCAGTCTACGCATCATTTGGCAACAATTCTTTACATTCATTTACTTCCCGAAGTTCTACAAAGCTGGAATTCTCGCGAGAACATTATTACAACTTCAATGATGAACGCGAAATAATTTGTAAACTTTCGTGTCTATTTCAAAGAGTGAACGTTTATGAAATTTAGGTAGATATAGAACCTTAATTACGGCTTGTGAGGCTATTAACTTTTTACTTGACATGCATCGTGTCGACATGTTTTGAATGAATAATTTTTCTCGTAAATCGTGTATAGTTTAAACCATACGATGCTGCATCTCGGCTGGCGTCGCCATGTCGCGCTGGTAATGGTGTACGCGACCCGACTGAGCCCGGCGCTAATGAGAGAAGAATGACAGCCAACCCCAGTGCGGTGGCGCCGACGATCCCCGTGCGTTACGCCCCGTCCACGACCTCGACGTCGATACGAGACGCGCGGGCTTTACGTCTTCTTACTTTCGCGTGAGTAGCGTCGCGTCGCGTCATGCTGAATCGTAGCCTGTTTTAGGCGATTTCTATCATTAATTTTCTGTTGTCGCTTGAACGTCTAGATTGTGGGCAACCGGTTACTCGATAGAACACTCTTTTTATAACCACTTGATGTTTGATAGCAAATGAACTAAACCGAGATTGTTCTTCAGAAGTTTTAGTTCCTTTTTCATAGTTGTGAGACCGTTTACTAGTTCTTGGTAGCTTCTTTACTTAGTTAAATGGAAAAGTTCCGTGACATGATTGACTGACAAATGTTAAAAAGATGAAAATGTAATTTAATATTCCAAATTCTAAGGTTTTTTAAGGATCTTTTATAACCTATCTCTCGGAGTTTTTCATGTACATTGTATACGAACGAAGTCTTCTTGGCTGTTGCCAAGTAGACATCGGAACCTCGACCAGTAAGTAGTCATTAAAATTATAATGTCGTTCAAACGATTTCAAGAATTTTCACTATTAAATTCAAAGACTGCTAAAAGCTCAATTTTAATTAAACGGCCAGAGCACAACTGTGTCATTATAAATCCAACGGTGTATAATTACTGTAATTATGATTACAAAGTATGTACCGCTGTACAATATTTATTTAGGCCGAATACAAAAGAGTCTACGTGCGTTTTTTTTAAAGTTATTTAATACTTAATTATGACCTAAGCAAAGAGTTGCCCTAGAATTAGAATACCTACTCATACTTTTTTTCTTTCCTGTTTATTTTTAGATCTTTTTTGTTTTGCTGCGTTAGTTACAACTTTTATATTATGACAAAGTCATTGACCCCGTTATTCGTGATTGAGTAACAAAGAAAAGTAATATTTCATTTTATATTCCGGAGGTGCCTCTGCGGTCGAGATAAAAAGTGTTTTGTTTTCTCTTTTTCTTTCGTATTTCCTCTACGCATAGTTTTAAAGTTATCCATTATGAAAGCACTGATGAGAATAGCAAAACTACTAATGGCTTCTCTATTTAAAATGTTGTTGTAACTTTAAAATAGGGTTGAGTCGGTTTACAATTTCGCGTTCGAATTTTGAAATAAACCGAAGCACTCGAAAGAATGACAAAAAGCTTGGCAAAGGTAACAGCACAATGCACGTTCCTTTCAGCCTCTTTGACAAGGAGTATGGGAAACATGTTGTGGTTAATTAATTATGTGTCCAATTCAACGTGCCATTATTCATTCCAGAACGCAGTCTCGTCCGGCGACGCCGTAGCTCGCACGTCGTTTGCATAATTCGGATTTAGCGATCCAAGAATTACTGACGTATGAAATTGAGATGTGATAATCGTAACTCAATATTCCGTATCGCGGTAAATATGTAAATAGCTTTTTACGGATAAGATTGTGCTTACGGATAACATTATGTATTATGTTATGTAGTTGTAAGGCTGGAGTAAGATGGGGACTAAAGTAGGTAAGTGGTGGATATTTATAACATAACTAGAACCTTCACGCGGTTTCACTCACGTAGTTCCCGTCCCCGTGAGAGTACGGGGTTAAAATATAGCCTATTTTATTTGCAGATATTGTAGCTACCTATTGCTGAAAAAAAATTTCGAATTGGTCCAGTAGCTTTTAAGTTTATTCGTTACATACAAAAATATTAAGTACAAAAATACATTTTTTTCCTCTATTTAATATTAGCATAGATTACTTCAGAAAAACAGAATGGAAAATCAGATAATTCATTACAAGACTAATTGCGTTTAATTTATCATTAGCTTTATGATTCGACGCATACTTAAGAATATCAACGTTTAACCGAATGCACAATGTTGTTCAACCAAATCTTAATAATTGACAATTGAAACATAAAAAAGATTACCTGACAATGTCTTCATCACGGCAACCATAAGTGCCTTACAAGTAGCCCTAAAGAGGCGGCTAAATAGATAACAAAACCGTTGACGTTATTGTAAGCTCGACGAACGTGTCTCCGCAAAAATACGGGCTGAAATTCCACTGAAGGATCGCTTCAATTCCTTTATCTACGTACCTCAAAAACGAAAGAGCCATACTTAGTTATAGAGCTTCATACTTAATCTCGGTCTTAGTAAAAACGAGTGGTAAGCCAAGGTAGCGTCAAGTGTGAGTGACGTTATCGGAGCGGTGACTCGCAGCCGCGGTCGTGGGCGGTGACAACGTTCCCCAAATAAATTTATCTACCTCACCAACAACGTCTGTTCACAGACCTTTTAATTACCTCAATTTGCCCTCTTCCCTTTCTCAATCAGACAATCACATTTTTCTGCCAACCCTAAAGATAAAATGGCTTAGAAATTCCCAATTCCAGCTGGCGTTCTATCGAAGGCTTATGATAAGCCTCTTTATGAAAATCATTGAGACGTGTTTTGCGTCTCGTATATGATTTATGATTACGGTTTAGTATTTATGTATTTTAAACCTGATCGTTTATTTATGAAAGGGATACTTTTGTAGAAAGTAAAAATAAATGTATTTTAAGGAAAAAGAAAAACTTGCTAATAATTAACAACTTCAACCTTTTGAACGCCATAGCATAACGCACGTGCGTGCTCTACGCCAAGCTACAATTTCACCGCAAATACCTATAAAAGAATAGGGATTCCAAAAATATTGAATTGTTTAGTTCGTGTTAAAGTTCACTGCACTTTTTGTCACATATTTGTGTCGTTGGCGTACAGGGCACGCGCTTGCTTGTCAAGTATATGTGACAATGGCGTTCAAAAGGCTAAGGAAATAATACCTTCCCATAAAACGTCTTCCACTGACAAATTAAATACCCCATAAGACTATATCACTAATGGCTAACTAGAAATGTTAGAATACACCAACAGCTGACCTGAAAAAGGCAATCCCTGACCCAATAAACAATATCTGCCTTGGAGACAAACAACTTGTATATTTCATGCCATGTTATTTCTCATTTTTTCTGCTGTAATAAAAAAGACTCGAATGCAAGCAGAGAGCTAAACAATGCAACTTTATACGAAAAGCATTCGTTACGTAGGGATGTGAAATCGGCTAATTGGACAGTATGAGAGTTGCACGTGATTTTTCATCCTAATGCGGGATTAAGGATTTTTCGGATAAAATCCACAGCGAAAAATTTTCAACGAATTTTAGTTCGTAATGGCATGCAGTTTTTTTTTAATCTTTTCAAAGTTCAAACAACACTGAAATCTCGAAAAAGAAATCACAAAAAATCCACAGCATTTTTTTATTTTCTTATATTTGGGAAAGACGTTCCCTTCGAAATTAAAATAATGACTTAATGTACAGAAGACGTACGACATAACTTCTTTTTCACATCGTGGTGGGAACCCGTCTCAACCTGAGCCTATATGATCTTATTACCAGGTGGATCGGACCTCACTGATAAACATGTGGTGAACCTGACTCGCAACGTGTCCAGGTGATTATCTTGTACTTAAATTTATTAATTAAACGGGCCGTCCCCATGGCAACGTGCCCCACAGAACCGTGTTGATTTCGTTAGCGTTAGCGGATGGGGCTGAAATCGATACGTCTGACGAGCCCCTATGGATCTACAAACGAGTATCGATTTAATCGTGAAATAGAGAAAATTGCCTTGATTTAGATAATACACGCTTCATGTTAAAATGTGAAGTTGACATTTTAGTTATTTTTGTTAAAAAAGAACTGGTATTTTTAGTCATAATACTAAATTCATAGTCTTTTAAATAAGACAACCTTGAACATCACAAGTGACTCAAAGAGTGATGAATATAAATGGTAATGGATGGAGAAGAAGAGGAAGACAAAGAAGAAAAAGGAGTAAATGATGGCGTTACGGTTCACACAGGAGATTGGAAGAAGAAAACATGCTGCGCAGACTCCAAGTAACATGGGACAATGGCAAAAAGATGATGGTCTTGAAGACAACAATTAATCTATACTTAATATATATTATAAAGAGGTGAAGTTTGTTTGTAAGTTTGTATCTCCGGAATTCGTGATCAAAATATTGTATACGATTAAAAATTCTTTCACTGATACATTAATCGTGAGTGTTATTACCTATTTTAGTCTAGCCAGGCGAAAAGAAATTCCTCATAGAACAGTTTCAACTGTTTGACAGCTGACAACTGCCATAACATGCTTCAGAATAGAACAACTATTTTATGATTAGAAGTATCTAGCCCGTCGGTATTGGAAATCGCCTTGCAAACAGTGGTCCGCAAGGACCACTGTTTGTCGTAGTGGTAGTGACGCTGCCTTCAAGGCAGCGTCACTACCACTACGACAATCGGGTCGCCTCGGATTTTACCGTCATAAGTGTCGTTTTATAGTTTTCGGAGTCACTGATAACGAAAATGAGGTCAAAATGAAAATTCAAAATGGCACCCAGGGAAATTTTAGGTTTTTCCGTCATGGGTGTCGTTTTCATGGTTTTCGGGTTCGCTGATTACAAAAATGAAAATTAGGATGACTTTCATCAAAAGTCTGACGATGGAGATAGAAGGCAATTGCAAGACGTCCTCAAGAGTTTACAGCATCTAGATCGTGTTTGCGCTCCTTTCATGAACCTTGATGAGAACTTTACTCCTAGCTGTGGAGTATGACTGTCATCGAAGGTCAGGCGATGGACACGGAAGGTAGTCGCAAGAGAATACAGTAGATATATTGTTATTGTGCTCATTTTGTGTACCTTGATGAGAACTTTAGATCTAGCTGGAGTAGGTATGACTTTCATTGATGCTCTATGAATGAAGACGGAAGCCAATTGCAAGAGGTCCTCAAGAGTTTACAGCGACTTTACCATGTCTCCACTCATCTCATGCACTATGATGAGAACTTTCGACCTAGCTGGAGTGTGACTGTCATCGAGGGTCTAAGGATGAAGACGTAAGGTTTTCGAGGGACGGCGGCAGCGACCTCTCGCATTCGGCCCTGGGTCAATCCATGGTCCGGAGTGAGAGGAAATGGGAAGTCGTCACCTCCTTCTGCGAAGCAGTCATGCTAGCGAAGGAGGTGGCGGTACGTGATAGGGAAATAATCTCTCGTCCCAGCCGCCACGGGAGACGCACCGGGCGTCGGGGGCCACGTAGGCACGGGCCTGTGGATGGTGAGCTATGGGCTAACTCGCCGTCCATCCATCTTATGACGACAGGCCGTGTCGACGGCGCGTTCGTGTTCCACGTGCGCCTCAAAGAGCTGTCAGCAGAAAGGAAGGTGTCCGCAAGGGCCGATGCCTGCCGGGGCTGCGGGACTGTTCGAAAGAGATACCGTGGCCCCGGAACACAAAGGGCGAAGAAGGAAAATGAATGGGTTTTAGTCAGTAAAAGTCTGACGCTCTGCCCAAACCGGGACATCTGATGATTTCACTTCCAAAATGAAAAGGCTGTCGAGGGAAGCCCTTAGTTGGAAAAACATAAGTAGCAAATTTGAGCGATTAATGCAAATAATTCCGAGAAATAAAATTGTTTCAGACCTACTTGAATCTATACTAATATTATAAAGCTGTAGAGTTTGTTTGTTTTTTGGTTGAACGCGCTAATTTCAGGAACTACCTACTGGTTCGAATTGGAAAAATCTTATAGTGTTGTTGTTTCGCGATAGCATATACATACCTATTTTGCCTATATTTTTAACCGACTTCTAAAAAAGGAGGAGGTTCTCAATTCGGATGTTTCTATTTTTTTTTTTTTTTTTTTTATGTTTGTTCGGGCATTACTCCGTCGCTTGCCAACCGATTTGGAAAATTCTTTTTTTGTTGGAAAGGGTATTCTTTCCAAATGGTCCCATAGCCACCAAATCAGGATCTGATGATGGAATCTTGGCGAAATCGAGGGAACTCTTCAAATTTTATATGAAAACGTGTTGCGATTTTGGTATTTTCTACAACAAGTGAAGCATTTGCGTTTGATAAGAACCATTCTACCATCAGAACTAATGATGAAGCCAAGAGTCACGGAACTCCATAATGAGACAATGTACCATAGTCGTGTTTGGGCTTGTTGTAATTGTAACGGTATGCACTTTCCATGTATCAAGCACATGTGAACCACTAAAAAGTTGAAAATAAAAACTTTTTTGCAAAAAATAAAACCGACTTCAAAAAAAACAAAAAAGTGAAAAATAACTTTAGCTTCTGAAGTCGGTGACAAAAAAACTAAAGCAATCAAACAAAGGTCACCGACTTCAGAAGCTAAAGTTATTTTTCACTTTTTTGTTTTTTTTGAAGTCGGTTTTATTTTTTGCAAAAAAGTTTTAATTTGTCTGACTCACATTCTCTCTAACCCAGAGAGGGCTAGAGAGATTCGAGTGTGAGTCTCTCTTATGTGGCGCAGACGAAGTTGCGCGGGTCAGCTAGTTAGAATCATAAACCTAGAATACAATTAGAAATGGTATTTGTTAATAAATGCTGTATTTACATCTGATTCATTCTGATGCTTTGCATGAACATTGATGGAAATACCCCTCTTCACTATCGATAATTCACAAATTAGTACTATTAACTCTACAGTCGACGTCTCAAGTCGACGTAATATGTATTATTATTTGTCAGTGTTTAATTAACGAGAGAATATCACGAAATTCGTGAAATTCACGATAATATGCTATGAATAGTGGTACAACCGTCGTCTGTTTGTGACAACCGACATGCCCTCTTGTCTGTGAGCCTGTTTGCTATAACTGTAGTAAAGAAAACGAATATTAATATTTATATCAAAATACTTAGAATAGAACATTGTATGTGGGTTACAAATAGAGGTGATAAAAATTTTAAAAAAAGTATCTCTATAATATAACATACCCTTGGGGTGTAAAATAATAGTAAGAAAGAAAATGAACGAATAATCACACTAACAGTTATAACTAACATTGATACACTAAACGCGACCTATTTTACGTGTTCTAAGCAGAATAATAACAGCCGCTCGGGTTGATCTTTAGGTTAGGCCGTGTTTGCCTAGGTTGGTCTGTAGATGGGTGACCACCCTTACAGATCGAGTTTCCTCCGTGCCTCGGAACGCACGTTGAGCTGTTGGTCCCGGCTGTCATTTGTCCATCTTTGACAGTCGTTACAGGTAGCCAGTGGCCCAAAAAGTCTGATAACCAGTCTTACCAAGGGGTATCGTATTTCCCAGTATTAACTGGGTTGTGGAGGTCAAATAGGCAGTCGCTCTATGTAAAATACTGGTATTCAGCTGCATCCGGTTAGACTGGAAGCCGACTCCAACATAGTTGGAAAAAGGCAGATGATGACGAGGAAAAGATAGTAATAGGTATACAGGTACACCGTTGCTACACAGGCGTGATGTTATGTTATATGAACCAAAACTTTGAGACTTTATACATGGTATTAAATCAACGACGATCGGTAGTTTTTGCCATCAAAAGAAAATAAATAACACATCTAAGGTCAAACCCTGAAACGTCACTCAAAATGTAAGTAGCACTTATATTTAACAGATACTCAAAATTGACGTTTTTCCATACAAAGCTTAGGAGCTGCTCAAAAGTTAAGCAGCCTTTAAATTTTGAGTGACATTTCAGCTTCTACACATAGTGTCACTTACGTCACAGAGTCACCACACAGTAATACCAAACGTTAAACAGAATTGTGCTTTAAATGACGTTAGAGGGACGTCTTAAGAATAGCACTATTCCAAGATAAGACTCATACCATATTCTCTGTGCTAGTTAAGCTCGTTGGAGTCCAGCATCCTTTAACGGACTGGACGGAGGTATATGGGATCTAGATACGTAGAAACCTTGTGATGCTGTTATAGTGTGATTTGTACGGAATGGCTTATTCCACTAATTCCCCTTAACAGAATAAAACTGACCCTAATCTAAGAATAATCCAGAAAGTCCCCTTTTAATTTTCAGTTATTCCACTATTCCCCCCTGAGAGAATCTACCTCAAAAACAAACCATAATTACGGGCCCGCAAGGGCCGAAGCCTGCCGGGATTGCGGGCCTGTTCGAAAGAGATACCGCGGCCCCGGAACATAAAGGGCGAGGAAGGAACATGGATGGGTTTTAGTCAGTAAGAGTCTGACACTCCCTCCCGCTCCGCCCAGAGTGGGAGAAGCCATTTGATGATTTCCCATCCTAACAAAAAAAAAAAAGTGTACGAGATTTTAAGCAGATACTTTGAAGTAAAAGCCCAGTCCGCACTGGGCTGTGAATTATAGCCCGATCCCTCTCATAGAGAGGAGGCCTGTCCCAGCTGTGCAACATTATAAGCTGATGATGATGACTTTGAAGTAAGCTATTGTATGTACTTTTAATCGTAAGGTATCATACTGCCAAGTCATAAGTCTTAAGTTGGAACCGGATTTCGGATTCAAGTGCGTATTGAATAATGATCACTTTCTTCGGTGAAATAAAATATGGTAAGGACACCAGCATGCGTGAGAGATATTTCTCGACGTCATGTAAAACCAACTCAGATGCCATTGGGCGGCATAAAACTCTGACAACAAACTTGGAGTCTTGATGGTGATTAACTAATCACAAACCAGACGGTGAATGTAAGAATTGAAAAAGAAATGGTTGAATTTAGGCAACAACTCAAAAGTTCGTTTACAAACATTTATCGACAAATACTCGCGGTGCGGACGCAGCATATTTAAAGATTGGAATCTATGAAGACCTCAATTACAGTAGAAATGCGATAACGAAGCCATTTCGATATCACACGATATTAATGAATTCATATCAGTTACAAATTGACTTAAAAGAAATCTCGAATCCTGATTTTATATGGTAAGCATTGAACATCGTTTCCTCAATAATAACTTTATTAATGAAATCTCGTGTTATATAACAATAAAGTTTTATTTTTCAAGTCATAATCTGCATTAACTCTATTAAAAGGTGGGTACAACTCTGCCTAATTATTTGAGGATCGCCTGTGTGATGTTGTGACTATTCTGTATTTTTTTACGACAAGTTACAACGACATCAAATTTTCTCTATAATATCGCTGTCTTATAGACGTCGAAACCATCGTACTCGTAGCCACTCCATAACAATGCATCTTTTGCTACAGTCAGAAGAAAAAGCGGGGAAAAAAGTTCTGTATAAATAAATATTCAAGTATGTTCCATGAAAGAACTTCGTCCACAAAGAGGAAAAAGTAGATACATATATATGTTACGTTAGTAAATTGTCGTTATGCTACATGATTTGTCAACTATGATTAATATCATTTGGCTGTAGTCGCCAACGGCAGAATACAATGGAATTCAGATATTTTTATTACTAAACAGCGACTTATATCTTTCCGATACAAATGAATAACAATAGTTAACAATATTCAAAAGGAGGTAAATGTACTGTCGCAACGTCAACGTATCACAAATACAGAAACACACGAAGTATCACAAATACAGAAACACACAAAGCGGCCATGTCACGTCTCACGTTCTACATTCTCGATATAATTTGTCTATTTCAACGAAGAAAATTGTCTGCCAAAGAATAAAAGCTCCTAAGCTCGCATGCATCTTTTATTTCGCTAGACCAAGACGCTGACCTTATAAACTGAGCAAACATCAACTTGTTGGTTCAGCTATCGCAAACAAACTTGTGTAATTTCATTACCAACATGTTGGTACACGTGAAATTTTTCACTAGCCACTTTTGTTGGCGATCGTACCGTGTTATAAGGACGCTAGTGAAATCCCCCAGAGTACTGTGCACGGTGAATGGAGCATGATTACTCGCCGCGACCAACCAACCGAAGTTTTCAACTATACTGCACAATATCTTAGCTATATTAAAGATATTTACGTCATAAACGTCATCATAATTTTGTTCAGCATTTATTTTCTACTCTCACTCTCGTAAAACTACACTAAATTAAATTGTACTCGTTTGTGTAAATAAAGTGAACGATCGCGTTCTTTTATTTTTGCGAAGAAATCTCCGCGAGTGTAAATACGCTACGTTGATTTTTCTATTAAGATCATAGTATCTTTTTATTTTGTATACACATTTCTACGTTATACGAGTTCATATCTTGGTCTTTAAACAAGATCATTGCAAACATCATGAATTATTTTCTTTCAGCTTTCATCAAAAGAAATTTCTTCGTGTGAGTATTATTTTAAGTAGGTAGGTGTAATTAAATAAAACAGGTAAAACGTGTGAGAAACTAAATACAGCTTTAAGTGCCTGTTAATTCTCTCCATAGCATAGTTTAACATAAAACTTATGAGAAAGTGAACTTGAAACCTCAAGTGTCGTTATTCAGGTTTCAGTCGCATTTTCGTATATAAACTTAGTAATAAGTATGGTAGAAATTAAAACAAGCTCAACGTAGTTTCTCCAAATCTTAATAGTTTCATTAACAATATTTTCCTTCGTATATTAGCAGCCATGTACACTAACCACTACAAGCACATATGAATAAAAATATATATTACATTGCGATACCCCTACGAGAGCCAAACAATTCATTTCAAACGTTTATTTATAAGTGATTGTATCGGAGCAAAACCGTATCAAAAAATGGTGTGGGTATCCCCGGCGGCTTTAAGGATAAGTCTAAGTATTGCTGCTGACAATTCACATGTTCGGATTGTGATATTTCGATTCTTGTCAATTCGAAGTAATTGTTTTATTAAGTGAAATATCTGTCGCTTGCGCTGGAATAATATCTGTTGTGTGTTGATTTCTATTTGTTTTTTTTTTTAAGTGAAACCTTCTTTAGGCTCGTTGAGCAATTTTTGAGTGAACAATAGTCATGGAACTCGCGAGACCGTCACGTACGTTTTTCACTTCTATCGGTAGTCCTCTGAGACTGCCCCGCACATTTTTTTTTAGGATAGAAATTTCTCTTAGGGCGATATTATTAAACAAAACTGAACACAACTGCACTGCGTTCAATAGCCGTCAGTTTCATGATCGATAAGGAATAATACTGTATAATCATAACATGTATGATGTAACCAAGATTTGTTTTGTTTTAAAAGAGTGTCCATGGAGTTTATTGCCCGTTCTTCTCCATAGCTCGCACGCTGGCACGCTAGGGAATGGGTAACTACAGTACTTTCTCAAGTTATTATGCCTTGTGTCTGTGACTGTCTTTAAGTTGATTTTTCTTTGTATTTTTGACATTCAAAAGTGCCGTAAAGGTCTAATTGAAATTGAGCTGAGCTGATTTGAATTGAGCTTTGAGTTTGAGTTTGACCTCTTGAACTTCTTGTTAAAAACTATAACGGACCACAAGGCTTATAGACATCGCAAGTACTAATTAGATAGGCGAATAAAAATAACAGCCATGTCATATCTATAGATTCACGAAACTAACCCAGGGTTTACCACAGTCATTGCACGGCTGAGCGACCATTTTCAAATGAAGTTTGGAAACTGACCCTATAATGTCAATATTGCACAGTAATTGGACGCTGGGGCGCCGAGATGCCAGTCGCTGCATGTGAAATATTGATATTCTGTCATATCTGGTTAGCCAAGAAGGCCACATAACTTAGGTTGGAGCTGGTAAGCTCATACCATCAATATTCAATACTTCGCTAGTAAGTTTCTAATACAGGGTGGAATTTTTCAATGCCACCTGGAGATAAAGTACTCTAAATACTGGAGATAGTCAATTTTACTCAAAAGAAATATTCCTTTATTTTTAAAAAGAATCAAATCTGCATTCACAGATTTTCCAAAATTCTCTTGCCACACTCTGGCATGGAACCCGGGATAGATCGACTAAAGTTCGAAAAGTTAACATTCTGTACCTTTTTTACATCAATCGACAGGGTCAATCACATGGATCAACTCTCTCAAACAAACATGATAAATTTAATGACATGAAAACCATGAATAAAAGTGCTTTATCTTATTGAATTTATCCCACTGAATTAAAACTATTCCTTAGATTTCATGATCGTCCCTTCATTTAATTTATCATGTTTGTTTCATATTACAACATAAATACTAAAGTTAAGAATGAGGGACAGCGTAGGAATGATACTAAATCCTAACTTACAAGGTACACAAAACACGTAAATTGGATAAAAAGTTAACAAAGTTAACAAGCATCTGAGAATCTAATCTAATCCTAATATTAGAAGGTAATGTCTCATAAAGCTTGCTATACGAGACATTATTAATCCAATTAAAGTCGTATAGTCGCATACGAGATACGTATAATAATATATGTTATCATGCTTTCACAAACGCATAGACGTAGCCGTGTGAGGGATATGTCGTTCCGCTGAGCCGCGATGAATAGACTGTAATTACTACCAGCGCCTCACCCGAACTTGAATACTGAGTTTCAATACTGAGCTTAGTTGTAACTGGGAGAGAAACATTATGGGCACAAACACATATACGAAATACGACGATGACGTGGATGTCGTGTACCGATGTGATGTTGTGTCCTGGAAATCATTGCATTGTTGTAAAAATTCGCGACACCTCGTGTGTATTGAAAATTAACCATGTAATCCAATTACCCAGTATTTTCTGTGTTGTTCCGTGCATCCTTGCAGAACCAAAACTATCACGAGCCAACATGACGGTATTCGACATAGTGGGAATGATTCGACAGAACATTGTGTCGCGAATTTTGAACGATGTACAACAATCGCATTGTGTCACGATGCGTCGTATCGTGTATATTGGGCCGGTAGCTCTTGAAACAAATATAGAACAGAGAAGGTAAGGCAAACTACGACCCTTTAACCATGCTACCTTTAACTTTATTTTTGTTATTATTACTCTGCCAAACCCTTTGTGTAAATCAGGCGTGATGGTATAAAGGGTGTAAAACACCTCTTAACGAAGCTGAAAGACACTTGTTCTGGCCGTTATTGCGATATTGTTTTTTCTACACCATACCTGGGAACCAATATAAATGTCACCGTAAAATTGTCAAATATGTTATATTGTAATATCTCTAGCGATATTGTAAAATCTCGAAATATTGACAAATGAACATACTGCTTACAACAAAACGCATTATTTTTCGTGATAGGCATGCGATGGTAGTCAACTTACGCGGTGTGGAGGGAAGGAGGGGTCTCCCTTGCCCAGTGGTACAACTCTCATGAAAATATATTGCGTCATTCCTGAGAAATACCGATTATTATAACCTAACCTTAAAACACTTTATATTCCCCTAAAAAGCGTAGTCGACAGAGGCCCGCTTCGCGGGGTCCCTATTTCCGAGTGCAGGGTTTAAAGGAACCTAACTAACCTAACGGGGGGGTGCCCCAAGTCCCGATTATGGGGGCAGAGATACTTTCGTATGTTCAGTTGACAATAATTCGAGAGTTTACAATATCGCTAGAGAGAAACACGTTATATTGTAATAGAACGTGTTTGACAATTTTAAATCTGGCCCAGCAATAATTTTTGCATAAAGTTACTTAGTTTGATGTACAGAGAGCTTGGTTGACAGCTTCGTGATGAGGTTGTTTACACCCTGTATTTTATTAGCGACGTGGAGGACTGCAGCTCGCTCGCATGTGCAATACACAATTTATTTGCTCGTTCGCGGATGTAGTCAAATAGATTCGAAGACTATTTGCAATGTTGTTACAAAGTTTAAAACAAGGTTCAGAATAAAACTGATTCAATCAATAAAATACAATTTGTGAGAACCTACAAAATAAAACAAGGTCAATTTACGAATACATTACGATGTGTTTATTCGCTTAGGACTTTTAAATGAAAATGCTATTACGGCCGAAATAATTATGCTAAGTTTGAGACTAATGAGATCTCAGAGAGATGTCGTAACGACTTTCGAGTTTTTACTTATACTCGATAGATTCTTTCTTTACTTTCTGTTCAATATCTGTCGTACGCTCGGTCAAGCTCGGTTGGATCCGCATAAACTCTTCATGAATATAATATTCGCAACACGTACAACATCTAAACAAAGGCTTTTCTTTCTCCCACGTAACTTAACACCGTAATTGAAAATTTAATAAAGTGTTTCTCACACGGTCCCGCAATATAAAGTATCTAACAACCACGAATATTACTACATATTTAGTTTTGCTCGACAAATGGGCACCACTACATAATATACTTGTAGGTAAACACGAAACACAGTATTAATTAGGATGCGGGGAGCATCCTAATTAATACTGTGTTTCGTGTTTACCTAAAGCCATGAGTCTTTAAATTATAAAGGCACATCTAAAAATTCTTTTACTTCATTATCTCCAAGTTGTCAAGATCGTATCTCACATTGTTCTTGTCTCCACAAAGAAAGATTAACAAAAGGTTTCGAAAGAGATTTTAATTTAATCATTCATCTCAATCTATGTAGATAGATGAATGTCCACGAAAGCCTTTGGCTAAGTTAATTGAAAAGTTTTACAACGAAATTAGACACTAATAAGAGGGTAAAGTAATCTTTGCTAAGTCTTTAAGAACTTGTCCTCACATCTATTTGGTGCCATTTGCTCTACGAAAGTGTTCACGGTTTAATGCTACGCCGAGGTCGTGCTACGAGCTACGCGCTACGAACTCGCTACGGGCTACAACTTTTGCCTCAAAATCGTAATGGCCACTTTTGGCGCTGGGAACTAATTTAACTCTTTAATCTAACTACGAGTACATTTTATTTTGTTCACGTAATTGTCACTTGCATTTTTGTTTTGTGTCTACGCTTTCGTAGCAAAATACGTAGTTTTAAATCTATATGACATCTGTGTAATGAAGTTAATAATAAATATATAAGGTGTTAAAAAATTAACTGCACGAAACTTGAGGAGTTGTTTGGAATCACAAATAAAAAATAATCACGAAAAAATTTTATATAAGTAACGATCCGTTTCAAAGATATGCATATTTTCACTGCGCACAAAATGATTGAATATGCGCACTTGACTGTACTGTGACTGCGCCGTGAAGGGTGCCGGGCGCGTAGTCGTTCACCCCTGCGACAGTGCAAACGTAAACAGCTGATTCTAACTTTCCCATCTCATTTTTCAGACTTTGGATTGGCAATGTTTTTTTTTATGTAAAAACTAAAAACGCTTGAAAAAAAATTTTTCACATTATGCGGATGGATGGATTGAATAGCACGGGGGTCGTAGAGATATTTAAAGTAAAAATCATGCGATAAAAAGTGGTATTTAAAAAAAAGCTTGTCAAAATCTTGCAACTTTGACCCCCAGTATCTCCGTAACTAGAAGGTTCCCAGGTATAGTGTAGAACAAAAAAATGATCAGAATGACGAGTAGAACAAGTGCCTTTCGTATTCGTTAAGAGGTGTTTTACACCCTATATAAGGAGTTTAGCAGCGAAAAAACCAAGGCAAGCTACTATTACATCTAGGAAAGTGCACTTTTGGTGTATCTATTTTGCATGCAAAACGTAGGGCGCGCGAGCTTTCCCCACGTCGTCGTTCCGTCGGTATTCTCGCCAAAATATGCGAGTTAAGTGCATTTTCAGCGCACTACCGCGGATGTGTGCAGACCTTAAATTGAAAATGGAATACAAATATTTTCACACTCTTTGTTGAAACTAGAATGTTGTTTTGAGAAGATCTCACAATAGTATTTGTCTGTATTGAATCTAGTGAGGAAGTTTTCTTATCATGTTTTACAGGTTAATCAGTCAATATTTCCAGTGCTGGGATTCAGGACTCGGAGCCTGTGAGAGAGAATGGGCCATAATCCACCACGAGGGCCATGAACGGGTTGGTGGATATCATACACAACCATGTTTGAAACATGTCCGAACAATTTTTTTTATGTTATCCTACATTTTCTTTTTAGGGTTCCGTAGCCAAATTGCAAAAACGGAACCCTTATAGATTCTGTCTGTGTGTCTGCCTGTCGGTCTGTCTGTCCGTCCGTATGTGACAGCCACTTTTTTTAAGAAACTACATGAACAATGCTGTTAAAACTTGGTAAGTAGATGTATTCTGTAAACTGCATTAAAATTTTCACACAAATTAAAAAAAGGTAAGGTTAAGTATGGGGAACCCTCAAAATTTATTGTTTAATTTTGAGGGTTCCCCATACTTAGAACTGAAACTCAATTTCTTTTTCTTCGAACCCATACTTCGGGGGTATCTATGGATAGGTCTTCCAAAATGATATTGAGGTTTCTAAAATATTTTTTTTCTAAACTGAATAGTTTGCGGGAAAGACACATCCAAAGTAGTAAAATGTGTGTGATTGAGAATGATAAAACTAAAAAAAAATATGATGTACATTACCATGTAAACTTCCACCGAAAATAGGTTTGAACAAGATCTAGTAAGTAGTTTTTTTTAATACGTCATAAATCGTAAACAGCAATTTATCTTTCATTTAATCTGCTACGGAACCCTTGGGCGAGTCCGACTCGCACATGACCGTTTTTTGCAAATAAATAAAACTTATCTTATCTTATTCGCATGGGGCACGATCTGATACACGATCATGATCAACTTTAAGTTAAATACTTTTTTAACTAGTTAAGACACAAAAAATTTACAACACCTATTATTAGCAAATAAATGAATTTTATCTTATCTAACTCGCTTGGGGCACGATCTCATACACGATCACGATCAACTTTAAGTTAAAATATACTTTTTTAACTAGTTGAGACACATACAATTTACAACACCTATTATTAGAGAAAGGAGAGGTCACCTCGCAAGCTTAAGTAAAACTTTAGCTGACAAATTCTTAACGAGGATTAAGGTATTTAACAAATATTTCAAGTATAATAGTTACTTAGTTTCCTAGCACGTGTACGATAAGGCTTCAGTCATACCGCCGCGCGCAAGCGATTAACGAGAAGCGGGTAAAGCGAGAGCTAGAAACTAAAACAAATTGTTTGTTTGACAAAGTTCTTGTCGGCGGCATGTGGCGGTGTGAAATTATGAACGGTCAGCGACAAATATTAATGCACGTATCTCTTTTACAGCCACAGGACCTATACACTTTCGAATGTTTGTTTAGCGAGAAATTAGCTTAAAAATCTGACTCAAACATTTTAACTAGACCAGTTACAGGTGCCATTGATTTGTAAAAAAAAAAAAAAGTCTCAAGCCACAATAAATGTGAAACTTCTTTTTTTATTCGATTATTATGCAGCCCTGGTTGTTTTTACAATTTTTAACAAATATCGAATGTACGTCATCTAAATCTTAAATGTTAACATACTCGTAGCTAGTCTGTACAATGCTCTAGCTACGTCAGAAAGTGGTGCAGCCAGAACACTATTGCAGTAACCTATTTATCTAAGCCTACAATCTAATCTGTGTACCTAAACTCTTCGTTGCGGACACACTCAGTCAATATATGATAAACATCATCACATCACGGAATCAGATGTGAAACTTGTGGAAAGACTCTTGTTCAATTCAAACCGTTTCTATAGAAAAGATGGGCAAGAAACTCCACTGACACTACTTTAAGTCAAAATATTGTCACAAAACCTTGGTCAAAATGTCACATCATTCGTGCTGAGTTTATTCGTTTTTGTTGAGAGTCAACGTTGAACTCGAGGCGTTGGCGCGCGCGCGGTCCCCTGTTGCGACTGAAATATACACGCGCGCGCGCTGCGCTGTATATTGTGTGCACGTCATGCGACGAATAAATATTTTTTCTTTCTTTCTTTTCTTTATACCATCTTACCAAATAGTAAAGGCCCGCCGCCTCGCGAGAGATCGTGTGGTACCCACGGACCATCTTTACGGCCACCATGTTTTGGGGCGCGTTCAGATAATGGGCGGCTCGCCGCCTCAAGGAACGCGCCCACACTGGAGCCCCGTAAAGGGCCATGGACCGCACGACCCCCACGTAGAGCCTGCAGCAGGAGGCGTTTGGCCCCCCAAGGTTAGGCAGGAGGCGCTTGAAGGCAGCCCCGGCCCGTTCCAGCCTGGGGGCCAAACGTCGGAAGTGCTCCACGAAGTTCCACCGGCTGTCGAGGACGGTACTTCAACGTCGACTCGACGCCGATGGATACCCCTCCTACCGTCAGTGTGGATCCCGACGGTGGCGCATTCCGAGGCCCATGAAAGCACATGGCCTCGGACTTGCGCAGTGCCACCTCGAGACCCAGTTGCTGGATCCTCTCTACGACTATCGCAACCCCGCGCGTCATATTGTTGGCCGCCGCCTCGTGCAACTTCCCCTGTGCCAGCACCAGGGTGTCGTCTGCGTAGCAAACGACGCTGACACCACTAGGGAGGTCCGCGCGCAGCACCCAGTCGTAACCGATGTTCCACAGGGGCGGTCCCAGAACCGATCCCTGTGGGACACTGAACGACATCTCTCGCCGGTTCCAATCTCCGCAGCGATTGGGGTAGATGACGGACCTGTCCGTCAGGTAGTCCCCGACCACACGACGGAGGTAGGTCGGCACCTGGTGATACCGGAGTGCCTCTCTGATGCAGCTCCAGGGCAGGGAGTTGAAGGCATTGGCGATGTCGAGAGACACCGCCGAGACGACTCCGTCCCGGGATATTGCATCCCACGTCGTGAGGGTTCTCACGCGCATGATTGCGTCCACAACATAATTGCCCTTGGGTACGTAATTTGATTTCATTGAATATCAGAGATACACCGTTTTAAATAACTCAGCAGCAAAATAATGATCATGTACCGGACGCGCTTTTCATTATGCGGAATGATGTGTGTGATGTGCTGTGCTCTCTGATAATTGTATTAGAGGTGCTTACGACCCACTCTCTGTAAACCTGTCTTTCACTTATGTGTCGCAGACGAAGTTGCGCGGCTCAGCTAGTGCTGAATACGTGGTAAGTGTTGGTGTGTCGGTGTCATTTCCACCCGTATAAACTTAAGTTAAACTTCAACTCCCCAACAACATTTTCTATCTGTCAGGTTAACTTCTCGTCGGCGGTGGGACCCTCGCTTTAGGCGTGGTTACGTCGAGGCGACAGCTCAAGGCGTTGACGCCCGATCCCCCGTCGCGACAGAATGCCCCAGGCGTCTGTCATCTTCATGAGGTTTGTCAAGGACGTTGTCTTATCTATAATTAATAATTAAAGCCGTATTTGTGACATAGAAATTGTTGGAGTATCGCGAATTTGGCAAGAGAGAGAAAACAAACGAGAAGAAAGTGTATTTGTATGTCCTAGCACTACTTTATTATTAATTGGTACTCGTAGTTCATTAATTTTTTGTTTGTTTTGTATTTCCTTTTCCACTATTGATTGAATTTGGATATACCCTTTTCTTTTTTTTAAGGATGGGAAATCATCAAATGACCCCCCCCACTCTGGGCGGAGCGGAAGGGAGTGTCAGACTCTTACTGACTAAAAACCATCCATGTTCCTTCCTCGCCTTTTACGTTCCGGGGCCGCGGTATCTCTTTCGAACAGGCCCGCAACCCCGGCAGGCTTCGGCCCTTGCGGGCCCCTCTCCTTTTGCTGACATCTCTTTGAGGCGCGCGTGGAACGCGAACGCGCCGTCGACACGGCCTGTCGTCGTCGTTAGACGGCCGGACGGCTAGCTAGCCCATAGCCAGCCGTCCACAGGCCCGCATCTACGGTGGCCGGTAGCCACCACGTGGCCCCCGACGCCCGTTGCGTCTCCCGCGGCGGCCGGGAAGAGAGGATCTCTCCCTCTCTCGTTCCGCCACCTCCTTCGCTAGCATGACTGCTTCGCAGAAGGAGGCGACGGCTTCCCATTCCGTCTCGCTCCGGACCATGGATTGAACCAGGGCCGGACGCGAGAGGTCGCCGCCGCCGATCGCCGCCACGAGGACACGGCGGAGCTCCGCCCACGCGGGGCAGACTTCCACCGTGTGCTCCACCGTGTCCTCCGGTCGATCCTCGCAGTGGAGACACCCGGGCGTCTCCTCCCGCCCGATTCGGTGCAGGTACCTCCCGAAACATCCGTGTCCGGTGAGGACCTGCGTCAGGCGGAAGGTGAGGACGCCGTGGCGCCTCTCCAGCCACTCCTCAAAGAGGGGACTTACCGCCACTATCGTGGCGTGCCCTATTTGGATATACCCTGCATATACAAATTCTATTGTAACGTACTAGGTATGGGATAAATTAAATACTACCGATTTACCACCAAGTGTTGGTAATTACAAAACACTTACAACACAATCGCAAATACACCACTGATCACTAGGTATTAACTTAAATATCGCACTTCTAACGATGGTTATTTATATTCCGACCGATCCTTCGAGAGAGCTGTACTAACTTTCGCATATCGTCTAGAACGGTTCCCTAGTGGAACATCCTAGGATTATTCTCGAATCCTGGAGAACGTTCCAGAACATTCTAGACTCGAATTTTCGAGATAGTTCCATGGTGTAACATTTGAGACTCGAACGTAATCTAGAATGTTCTTCAAGTAACCGAAGTAACACATATTTTTAATGACGTATACAACCAAGCGTTGGCACTCACCTTATTTCCAGGGGTTCGAAAATTACGAGCCCGCACCCGCTGTTAAACTTCATGACGCACTGGGTGACCTCGTTCTTATTATTCGCGATGGTATATAATAATACAAATTAATTAATAATCCCAAAGATCTATGACCGTGAAAATCTCCCCTTCTGATTCTACCCTAGGACAGTCAAGTTATAGGGTAGTTATAATTAACTCATATTACCTACGTAATGCACTACTCAATGATAAAAAATAATAATAGAAAACTATGCATGTGATGAGGTAGGTACAGGAAGGGTCAATATTGGGACCTGCGACCTATCTACCTAGTGCCAAATAAACCCTCACTATGTTACTACAAAGTTACTACACCGAGAGTTATTCAAGTGTACTGAAACGGACGCCTATGATCTAACCTATAAATAGAGCACCCTATCTCTTCCCCTAGTCATAAGGGTTTCATTTTGGAGGTCGTGCGGCACCTGGTTTGGTTTAGAGGACCGACCTTGAGTGCCATAGTTTGTGTACCTTTCAGCTTATAATTAAAGTCTTTAAAATAGAAAAATAAATTGTATAAAACGTTCTTCCTTATCATCATTTCAGCTAAAAGACGTCCACTGCTTGACATAGGCCTCCTCCAAGTGTCGCCACATTGACCGGTCCCGTGCGACTCGCATTCAACGGATTCCCGCAACCTTCACCAGGTCATCGGTTCACCTAGTGGGAGGTCTTCCAACGCATCGTCTTCCAGTTCGCGTCTTCCTTATAAATCTATTTAAATTATCTGATAATGCGACATTATGTATTTGTTAGAACATGGTAACATGGACACATTTCCAGAGCATTAAAACTATGAAGAAGTCTTCAAAAGCTGTCGAAATATCGAATTGTAGCCTGTCGGTTTTAATTTACCGGCCATATACGATAGGTAACACAGTTTTAAATGTGCACGCAAGTCCTTCACGCTAAACCGAGTCCCTAGAGGACATTTACGTAACTGGCAAGCCAGTCGGTTGCAGGCATACCATCACCAGCAACACACGACAATATGGTTGCTTTTTTTTTTATTTTTCCAACAAGTGGCAGTAGGCATACCAAAAACCCATGCCAAGCACTTTGTTTTGTCCTGAATTTTGTTATCATTTATTTAAGTAAACATCTGCTGATGCTCTGCATCAGACTTTAAATCTTCAATCTTATTATAAGTACTTACCCATATCGTCGATAAGAGGCGCCATCCGCAGCGTCACACCAACCAGTAGCAGACAGAGGAAGAGCAGTAGACACGCCGTTACCATGATAGTGTAGCGAGCGCGACGGGGGAGCTCATCGGGGTCCAGTACCTGTGCCAAGAGTGACCATATATGTCTCATCATCATCACGATAAGGGCAGAATATTCCTGCCCTTATCCCAATAAATTTATTTTTGGGGTCGGCGCTACACGTCTTCTTTGGTAGTACTTTAAGCTATGTTCGAGAAGTTTAAGTTGTGTCACTCAAACTTCGTAGATATTCAGTCCAACTATTTCAAGTTTCCATATCAAAAATGCAACAATAATATTTCAAGTTTCTTACATTTAGGGCCAGTTTCACCGGTTCCGGATAAAGTGTCGGTTAGTTATCTGATAGTTAATATTATCTACCACTTAAAGGCTGGTTATAACTAATACTTTATCTACCAGATATCGCAATCCGACACCTGTGAAACCAAAAGTGTTAGTTTATCTAGCAGATAAGTTCCTAATGGGCTAACCGACACTTTATCCGCAACCGGTGAAACTGGCCCTTAATAGTTTTAAACCATAGAGCATCTATTTTAAACCGCCTGCACTGGTATGTAGGTCTCAATAATATTATTTTTCTATTTCCACAATTTTAAGCCAAGCAACGTCACCTATCCTTATTACTGTGAGACAAATGTCTGGTCCATGGTCCATCGAGTTAACTAAGGACACCTGTGCTCAAAACTCTTAACCTTCTTAGTCTTATTTAATTTAACGCCATCTCGCGAGTGGTGTGTTCAACAGATAAAGAGGTTTGCAACGTAACTTAAATTTATTCGTAACTAGATGGCGCTACTATGCAAGTACAGAACGTAAGACTGGTTTACTTCGTCTCGGAGAACTTAAACAGAACTTTGTTGTATAAATGGCGGGAAAGCAATTTGTAGAGGAAAACAATACATTATTGTTGTATGCAGAAATGAGTTACTCCTTTTGTTTCCATAGTGTTCATGGTATATGAAGGATTGTTTCGCTTAGCAGACGACTTTGAAGGTACCTAATTGATATACTTGTGAATATTAAATATTTGTGCAGATAAGGGCGGGCCGCACAAAGAAATGCTCCCACATCACTTAAGTACATTTTATAAACATCGACCAACGGACATTACAATAGGCAAAGCGCATAGAACAACAGCAACAGTTCGCGTGACGACCCGCCAGTGTAAGAGAGAAGAAGGAGGATTTTTAGACAGCGTTGAAAAAAATCTAAATGTAAATTACTAGAAAAAATAAAAAGCCTGACCACTAGACCATGGCTCTTTTCATACCGTCAACGATATAATCACCTGACCAAGATCATGCCGATGTAAACTTACATGTATAACTTTGGCTTGTTCGTCAATGGCCGAGACGAGCAGCGTGCGGTGTTTCTTCGGCTTCTGTCCGTGAACGTGTTGTTGGTGGCGTCTGCGTCGACGACGGCGGCGCTCCATTTCCAACTGTTCGGGGATTTCCATTTCTCTGTTGAACAAATTATAAACTCTCAATTAGAAACGTAGAACCACCTAATTATAATCTTAAAAAAAACACAATCTAACTCAGTCTATCCATATATCATGTCGTATACCTTTTTAATGTCGTGTGTTTTTTATGCCGCATAGTTCATACAACTTTTGCAGATAAATTATGCCACAATATAACTTTTTCTATTATATTTCCGTCTATTCAGTGACATGATCAAATTATGTCGATTCAACACATCATTATTATCTGCCAAACTATATCGAAGTTGGCTTCCAGTTTTACATGGAGTGATTACCTGTCTGCCCAAAATTTTGTGAAAAGAGATATTACACGTCCATGATCTTTACATGTGTTTTAACTTCATGATATACCTACCTATGTCGGGTTTGCAGTTTAAGTTTCTTACGCTTATGCCGAGCGATCTCATGCTCGCACCAGTGCGCTGGTAGCTCTTCGCCCGGACTGCCGATGATAGAAGCCTCCTCTGCAATGACACACACGAAACGTTAATTAGACATACAAATTAAGAAAGGAAAAAGCGGTGAGTAACGTGGAACATAACACCCAGAAAAAGATAACATTAATTTAAAAATACTAATGCATTAATTAGAATTTGAATTAAGGGCATAATTTTGGGAGCAGCGGTGGCCCAGTGGTGGCGGCCCCGACTTACGAACAGTAAGTCGTGGGTTCGAACCCAGACAGGCGCATTACTTTGTGTAATTTATTGCACCACTGCTCTCAAAACGGAGAAAGAAAACATCGTGAGGAAACCGGCATGTCCTAGAACCAAAAAATTCGAAGACATGTGACGTCTACTAATCCGCACTGGACTCACGTGGTAGATTTATAGCTCATACGCAAAATACGCGTTTTTGACGTGAGTTGCGAACACCGGCCCGTAATACAATATAATACAATAAGGGCATAATTTGAGATGGCAATGCTTAGGTCTACCACCTGACGCTGATTATGAGCGGGTTTCGAGGGCTCGAATTCATTTGTGCAAATCTATTTAACCATAAATAGGATTAGAAGAAAACTGTATTGTGACCAATTGGGCACCAAGCTTTTTTGATGGATTGAACTGTATGCTTACAAGATGGATTCTGAATACGGATGATATATTGTAGTAATGTTTATTTGGTGGAGGTCTATGTCCAACAACGGAAAAGGATGACACTATCGCCACCCACAAGATTGATCAATTTATGATTAAGAAAGTTGCGACGACGTAGCGCATGAATATTATTTTACACGTAGAAACGTTACCTATCATTGCTGTACATTCTATTAGTTTAATAGTATTGACATGAACACTATCTTGATAGTTTCTACATTGCAATTTAGATACCATCTAAAGGGCTATAACCATAACTTACGCCGAGATTTCAAACTACAACCATTAAGATAGTATTCCCGTAACGGCCTAGCTTTTTATCGCCATCCTGTAGTGAGTTTATCGAGAAAATGAACACTTGGTGTAGAAAAACTGGATTGTCGTAAGTTTCTTGAGGTCATTTTATATCACCTCTGAATAACAACTGTTTCTAATTTTATTGTTTTTTTTTTCATCGTCATTCTCTTGTCCTTATCCCAATTTATTTGGGGTCGGCGCAGCATGTCTTCCTCTTCCATACTCCTCTATTTTTCGTCATCTCATCAGACACTTCCTTTCTTACCATATCCTTCTTAACACAGTCCATCCATCGTTTCTTTGGTCTTCCTCTATATTTTTTTATTTTATTTCTATAAAATAAAAAAAAATAACTTTTTAGGTTTTATCATTGGCAAATCCTTTTATCCGAGGAATAAAATTATGCCTAACAGGTTTTGTGTAGAAAAATTAGTATACGAATCTTATTTAAACCTTCCATAGAGTCAATCGTGTCTTTTGCATTATAATTTTTAGTAATGGTTAATTTCTAAGTAAGAATAACATTTACATGTAAATGAACTTGTACAACTGCATGATACTTTTATTAATATTTTAGGTAGATATAGAAAATGTACATCTTTTATGTGGGTTACCTCAGGGGTTCGTTTTAGGACCACTATTGTTTTGATGATTCCTTGAGTCTCGTTATTAGCTCTCGGCTCATATTTTTTGGAAATTTACTAAACTGTCCAGATTCGGGGTTGCGGGAGTATGTTACTCCTCTGCCTTCTACAGATTATAGTGCAACTGACCGTCGGGCACGGGGTCTCGCAGCAGCAGCAACAGCGGATGCCGCGCGCGACGCCGCGATTGCTCGGCGTGTAATGCGCGCGCCTTGCGCTCCACCAGCGCGACCAGCACTGCCTCCAGCCGCGCCGCGCCGCTCTCCTCCGTCCATACTGCTTTGTCGACCGTCTGGAAACGTGGAGACTTAATTACAATAGAAAGATTTGAGTTTCAGTTATAAACTATTTATAGTTATCCAAGAGAACTTAACAATTCGATGCATACTGGTCAGACAAAGCTTAGTAAAATTTTTTAACCGCCATGGATAGCAATATTCAACTAGGTTAATGGGAACGCAAACGTTGCTGATTTTGTGCTCTACTTTTATTTAGTACCCAGCAAAACTGCCACATTCCATATTGCCAGCAACATGTGTCTCGCACCATGGAAACATACTGCTGAGTTATAAAGCTTTGTAATTTTTGTTTCCCTTCAATACTGGGCTTAACAAAAACGTTTTACACCCTATTGACCTTTCCAAACGAATTCTTAACCAACACTGAATAAAACAAAGATACAAAACGTTGTTTGAACGTATTTGAATTTCATATATTCACGGTTTTAAATGATACAACTCACGCTAGGGAAAGTACTATAATATTTATATCTACTCGATTCCAGAAGGAAATCGACTTTTCCGTTTTCTTTTTTCGAGGGAAGGCACCGTAAGAATTGTGTGTAATACAGTCTCTCTAAATATATAATAACTCCTTTGAAATATATTTTTTACATTTCGACACGAGTCTTTGAGCGAAGAATTTAAAGGTTTAGGTAGATTATAATATATTATGCAATTAGATAAAGATGATATGACTAGAAAAGTGTATGACCAGATGTATGAACGTGGATGAGGTAAACGGAGTATTATGACGACCCAAATGGCGTAGTGGTAGTGACGCTGCCTTACGTTCTTAGGATCCTGGGTTCGAATCCCGGTAGGAGCAAATGTTTGTGTGATAGCCATGCACATTTGTTTCCGAGTCATGGATGTTTATATGTAGAATAAGTATGTATTTACAAACAAAAAAGTATACATGTAGTTTATCAACTATGTAGTGTCCACGACACAAGCTTTGCTTAGTGTGGCATTAGGTGGCGCTGTGTGTTAATGTCCAGCGATATTTATTTTTATTTATTTTTATTATAGGATCATAGCACATGGCGTTCAGTGGTTTCTGCCTAGCCCACATGGGAGAAAGACGTGACTTTATAAATGTTTGTTAGTAGTCAAAGACAAAGTGTCTACTACGCACATATCTACATAATATTTCGTGGAGGAACGTTGAGTACATGGTTTCTAATATTTCAACATTTTGATAGCTGCCACTGCTACTAATCCATTACATTAGTACATAGTAGATTAGTAGATGATTGATTACCAAATATCACGATAATTATTCATGTAGATCGTGTATTTGATACGCGCAAGTTTCGAGCTGTTCACAACTTAATCAAAATTGCCTTATGAAAATAATGGCCGGTATACAAGCAAGTGTTTAGGAACTTTTAGAATAATGATATTTTTAATAACACTTATACATCAGCAAACACTGTTAACCTATGATATGTAATCATTTAGCGTCAGATATGAACTGTATACGAACAAACTACACTATAACTGACAAATGGTTGCACTGACTGGACAAGTCCACTCAAATCATTGTGGTTCTTATTTCAAAAGACCATCTCAGACATGAAAGTAGTTCTCATATGAGTTGACCAAGATTATTCTGGACCTTAAAAGAGACTTTGACCTTTGAGCCTGTTTCGGCTGTTTTTTCTCAGAATAGTCAGGTACGTATCAGTGGCGTCTAATGCCTGGAAATGTTGGTCTTCCAACGGCAAGATGCGGATGACATAGTTGTTATGGCAGGTCGAACTTGGATGGAACTGACACAGGACCGTGGAGATTGGCAGCGGTACAGAAAAGAGAGCAACTTGTACTGGGCTACAAGGTTCAGAACGGATCACTCTCTTTCACAGATAAAGTTACAGGCTGATAATGGTCCAGAGTAGGAAGGGCTAGGCCTGACAGTGAGAGAAATGGTGAATGCTGATATGATGTGATTATGAAGATATGTGACTGTGAGATACTAACATCGGTCGACGGCTGTCGCATGGTGAGCGCGAGGCCGGCCCGTGTGGCCGATCATCGCCTCGCACGCGACGCTACCGAGCGCCTCTCCGCACCTGCAACCAATTACAATCGATTTATACTACTATAAGTACCTAGTTATGTATTACAAATTAAGTGATAAATGTAGGGTCAGCGTGAAAAGTGATAAATTGGTTCAGGAACTTTGGAAGTGCGCTGAAACCGAACGGACTGGATGCAGACACCAAACTTTCGACAGATGATGTAGGACTGCAATATCTGTCAAGTCCGATCCGTAGTCTACTTTAACCTTTAAGAAACGAATCTTAAAAATACAGTGTTATGTTTTGGTACTTTTGCACAATCTGCGTTACAATCCTCGAAAACGTGGGAAAAAAAAAACTGTGGGAACATCAGGGATAAAAATCTTGAAACCTACTTAAAATAGTGTAGAAACAGGATTAACAAAACATCAATCGTCTACGGTCCTGTAAAAACATTCTTCAGCTTTTAATTAAATTCTCTAATTAATTTCTATTAGATTCCACTCGATCCTGTAAATTTTATGTCCCAACAGGAGAGAATTTAATTAAATTCAAGTGCAGCTAGACATAGAACGTTTATTTATTCACCTGCATCTGTCTAATGAAATGACGATTCACAGGAATGTGCTCTATTCCGGAATTTAATCATACTAGTAAAACATCTAACTGATAAAAAAAACCTGGTTCGAAAGTATTTATTTTTATGGCTACTCAAAAAATACGAGTATGTGTGGCTAAATATGCTTGATGAGTGTGACTGATTCAGTAAAATGTTACAGCACCACATGCTGAGATAGGAGCCTTTTGGGGACACAGGTACAGGACAAATTCTGTTTAGTATTATGTTTGTTTTTTCTTATGATTTCGTATTTTTTTTTTTTTTATTCTCTCGATATTTTTACTTTAAACTAGTGTTATAATCACAATTTTACTATTTTATTATTATTATTATTTTATTTATGTGTTGTCCTGTCGGGCTAATAAATGCTTTTTCTTTCTTTTCTTTCTTTCTTTCTTTCTAAAAGAATGGATATTTGAACGACTAAGTTCATCATCAGCTGCCTAGCCTTTTCCGACGGTTTTAGGGTTGGCTTTTAGTCTAACCGGATGCAGCTGAAAACCAGTATTTTACATGGATCGACTTGCCTATCTGACCTACACAACCAAATTAGTACTGAATAACACGATACCCCTTGGTAAGACTAGTTGTCAGACTTTCGGACCAATGACTACCTATATCGACTATCAAAGATCTACAAATGACAGCCAGGATCCGTTCTTTCTGTGACACGGATGACCTATCCACATACTGATATGAGCGGCTATTATTATATATCCACAAGCTTCCCTTTTGAATGATGAAGTTAATTCTTTAATGTTTTACCCCCAATTTTTCAGTTTTATTCTAACATTGTTTTCTGGAACTTCTGGAACTGAAAGAAACGCGCAATTCTAATTTTGATGCTATTAATTACATTACGTGGAGGCATTCTACGACTTTTAATGAGAGAAGAAAACGCCGAAATTCTTACGACAAGATTAAATTGAAATGCTTTGTACAGTAAATGGCTGCCGGGACTCCGTGAGGGATTTGGAAAAGAAAAAAAAAAAATTCCATGGCAATATTGTGGAGAGAATTTTTTATTCGGTAGGTACAAAAATGTTTCTTTATTTAGGCTACAGGTATCTGACATACATATTTTAGACTTTTTGGCCTTTTGTACAAAAAAGGGGCAAAAAAACAACGAAATGTTCTTAAGGTGTATGCGACAGGGTAGCCCGCAATATTCAGTTTCTTATTTTTTTTTTTGCAATTTGCAGGTCTGTACCGTCAGTGTCAGGTTTTATTTTGATTAAAATAGGATTCGTAACCGTAACAAAACAGACGTATTATCATTTAAAACATCATTACAACCTTCTAAGTTCATTGAATCCCATTGAATGACTATTTCATCAAAAAGTATTTCGTGGTCTACCTTGGCGCTTCCCCCTTAATATTCGAAAAGTTTTTTTTATGTTTCTGATTATAGTCCTTACGTCCTGAAATATAAAATCTCAAAGGAATCGAGAACAAACTCTCTACTGTCTTCAATTTCTCAACGATCTTTTCACTTAAGCGAAAAGTTTTTCATATTTCCGTCCTCCATTTTTTTACAGAAACAGGATGTAATACTGCCTTTTGTCCGTCACTGTACGTGACGGCTTTTATCCGGCTCGTATTCATACAAAAAGCTAACATATGTAGTACATTCTGTTCGATCGTTGGTACGGATATCGAGTAAAGGCCACTGCACGCGGTGCGATAACCTTTTTATGTGGACCAGAGGTCTCGAATCGGAACTATTTCATCGAGTATTTATTGCTACTAGTATGCTTGAACATGAAATCGTTACGTACGCACTCTCAGGAATAATAAAGTGTTTATGGCTTTGGGTTTGAATTCTTTGGGTTCTTTACTATGATACAAAGTGGATCTGTATTTAGGATCTATTTAAACTGAATTGTAACTTAACTGAGATTACATGAATACAACAACTTGCTTTAAAAGCCGTAAGTTCACTTCTTGTACCTAGTTTTACTATTTTGGCGAATCCAAATTTATGATTTTATGTGTTGTTAAGCTGGACTGATAATAGTTACCCAGAATTAGATCAAGTATGTATTTGCTCAGAGGGTATCACTTGAAATGGATTATTGATTTGCACGGAGCGGATCAGAGGGTATTGGAACTGTGAAATAGCACTCTCGGTGTTTCGTGATTATCACACGCTTGGTACTCCGAGTTCACAGAGGGTCGACTTGACCACGTTTTAATCTTATAATTTAGGGCATAACATTTTGGTGTAGTTTATTTTATATAGGTATTTTTATTTTAAGTTCTAATAAAAAGAATCCTGTTTTGTCTTTTCCACACACCGCGTCGTGTCTACATTTCTAATCCAACTTTCCTGTTGCAGGTCTGCTGAAAGTAATTTATTATAAAACTAGCTTCTGCCAGCGGCTTCGCCCGCGTGAAGTTTGAAATTATCCTACGGGATCTTATTACCGGGATAAAAAGTATCCTATGTGTTAATCCAGGTAATAAACTATCTGTGTGCTAAATTTGATCCAAATCCGTTCAGTAGTTTTTGCGTGAAAGAGTAACAAACATCCATACATCCATACTTACAAACTTTCGCATTTATAATATTAGTAGGATAAGCAGTACCTACCTTTGTGCTCTTCTATCTTTATGTAATTTCCTGTAAAGTATTTTGCTTGTATACGTACATAAACAAGAGTTAGACCTAAGGGATAAATTCTTGTCACGCTGACAGTCGGTCGTGTACGGTCGGTCGCCGCTGACGTCAGCGTCGCATTATATTCCTATACAGAACATAATGTATACTCGTACGTGACCGACCGTGCGCGACCGACCGACAGCACAACAAGACTTCAGTCCTTAGTGTACTCGATAGTACATACGCACTAGTCTCGAGAGCAATTATGGATTGGCATAAGGCACCCTTTGTATGGCTTGATTGTAACCCTGTTTCAAACGATACCAAGTTAGGCATATAGGTACACGTAGGAGGATACCGTACACAACGTTTTGTTTCAATGTTATTATAAGATAATTGATTGCTTTATTCATTAGAAGCAATGAAAACCGTTTCTAACCCTAACGTTGTGTATATTTGGCCTATTTTATTAATTAAAAGTTAAAGCTTTAGTTAAAGTTCCCTTTTCAATTATATGAGTTTCTCTATAGGAACTAAAGAAGGCAAAGTTATGCGCAAATGTGTCGGTTCTTATTCGAGAAATCAGATGTGTTAGTTGGTTAAGAAGGGACTCCGACACTAATTGCTGCATAATTGATAACAAATAAATAATAAATGGAATGGAATAATAAACAATATTTGAGTACTGACTGCTACGTTGGTTTATTGGTCGGAAGCGCGACCGCTGAGCAAGACGTCCCGTGTTCGATTTTCGGGTCGGGCAACGTGTTATTGAGTTTTTTCATCAGAAATTTCTCAGTAGCAGCCACAGAGTCTAGATCTGTGCCCGGTTGATGGCTATCAGCTCGCTATGAGACTTTAACAGATAAGTCATAAGTCATAAGTCATAAGTCATAAGTCATAAGTCATAAGTCATAAGTCATAAGTCATAAGTCATAAGTCATAAGTCATAAGTCATAAGTCATAAGTCATAAGTCATAAATCATTTATTTCAGAACAAAATACATTGTGTAGAAAAATGAAACCTTAAAAACATAACAGTCGGAAAAAAAACATATAAAGATAATAAAAATAACAAATTCAAGACGATAATAGTCCATACCCATTCAAATTAAAATAATTTACAATATAACAAATGGTCAAATAAGAAGGAAAACTGAAATCAAATTAGTCTATTTTCCTAAGAATAATGAAATGAAATAAAAAATAAATTGTGTTAAATTCTTATAAAAAGGGCAATATTATGTCATCTAATTGTAGAAATAAAATGTCAGATATAAAATTATCCAGATACTATTGATAATATATATATATATAATGACAGAACTGGGGAACTTGCGAACTTTGTGGGTGTACTATTAGGCACACAGCTGCCTAACCGTTCGCGAATTACAGGCGTAATGTTATAAAGAAAGAAAGAAAGAAAAGGCATTTAATAGCCCGCACAGGACAAAACACATACAAATGATGATGTGATGTTGAGTTCTGAAACTCATGTACGGTGGAACAAGCTATTTGGTTTACAGTTTAACCCATAAATTACATTGTAAAATGTATATCAAATAGCTTGTTTGGCCGTACATTCAACAAGTCAGCTGACAAAGTCATGAAACCCAACGTACCTGCATGAGCGCTTGCGGTACGTTCCCACATCACTGCGGTTTTTAACTTTTTATCGTGAACAAAGTAAGCATGAACTAGTTTTCTATTTCACTCATCATCTGCCTAGCCTTTTCCCAACTATTTTGGAGTAAGCTTCAAGTCTAACCCTTCGCAGCAGAATACCAGTATTTACTGGGTAATACGATACTACTGTGGAAGTTTGGTTATCAGACATTTTGGGCCATTAACTACCTGTAACAACTGTCAAAGATGGACAAAATATGACAGCCGAGACCAACAGCTTAACGTGCTTTCCGAGGCATGGAGAAAACTTGGTATGTAAGGGTGGTCCCCCATCCACAGACAAACCTAGGCAAGCACGGCTTAACCTAAAGATAGTCGATCTTCTACGAGCGGCTGTTTTGTTTCACTGTGCAACGAATTTTACCGCACCCAAACAGAAGCAGTCCGATACTGCGGTTATATCCAATATGCAAACCCAGGCCATCCCAGTACAGACTTCACCTGATTTTCATTTGCATGTGAATTAGCCAGCGCCAATATTGTGGTAGGTTAAACGGGATTTTGTTACTCATATTCATAAAATGTTGCAAATAAATCACAAAATGCTGTGGCAATGAAGAGCGTTTTGTTCCCGTGAAAGTGAACTAGTGAAAGGAACGTCAATTTTGTGGTAAGTAAAACGGGACTTTTATTTATAATATTCATAAAATGTTGGAAATAAGATACAAAATGCTGTGGATGTTCTTTAGTAGGAACTAAAGAACGTCAGGGCTGTGAAAGGAAACTAATATGACGTCAAAAGGATAGACAGCAGCGCTTTCTTTGCACTACATTGTTTGTATTTCTATAGACTTAAAGTTAACATGAAGTCTGAAATCCCTGAAGGACAGAACAGGTACTGTACTAACACGCACTTTGCTAGTTATGTTTAAGGCCGGGTGAACTAAGATCTTCCTGATAGAAATTGACAATAACACTTTGTCCTAACTTAGAATCGAACGCATGACGCTATGCTCAGTAGCCCTATATATTCTCTTTGGTTCTATAGGCATGTCCAGCCTCTCTTACAACACAGAATTGAGGACACCGTAAGATTCAGCTTTCAGACTATACCTGTTTGATAGCGATAATAACGATATCCGTAAACTTAGCAAGCGGAATCGAGAATAAGAAGTACCTATTCATATCTAGGTTACGGGTACGAATCGTGTAGGTAAGTCAGGGATAATAATTGCTGCCAGCATAATGACATTTTATACGAAATAGGATTACGTTTGACTGCAACTCGCCTTAATAATAAACGATAATACGGTCTAGGGTACCAGTCTATGTGTGAACTAAAAAAATCGAAGAAATGTGACATCTACCAATCCGCACTGGGTCCACTTGGTGGCTTATAGCCCATTCCCTCTCATAGAGAGGAGCCCTGTGTCCCAGCAGTGGGAACATTAATAGGCTGATGATGATGATGATGAAGTACGTTTGCCTAGAAGGAACTGATTGAGTAGGTATGTATTAACATAAATGTAAATAGTCCGCATAATCAAATCACATTACCTATTATTCTTTGACAAGTGTATCAAATGGCTATTACACGACGAGGGGTGTTACTACTCGTAATTTGCTTAATAATTACTTTCCTTAGGGTTAACTTCCGACATTTAGGTCCGGACTACACCAAAGAGGAGCCGAACTGAGATATGCTAAGCGGAGAGGAAATGAGATAGGATATATCCACCGAAGCTGTGAAGAGATATGTAAAGCGGAGAGAGGAATAGATGTGCAAAGTGGTACGCCGCTCACAGCACACCGTCGACCGCCACACGCCGCTCATGTCTCATCTCGTCTCTGCTGGCCCTTGACAATTACGAGACAACTTCTCTCCTCTCTGGTCAACTGTTTCCACTAAGGCGATTAACACACGGCACCGCGTAAAGTGGATTTCGGTGCCCCGTGCGGTAAGGCGGTTTACGCGCCTGTCCGCGCGGATGGATTTAACACGGTTTTGACCTGTTTGATCGCAGACACTGGCAACACGTCCAGCACCTACAATGATCCGCGCGGTTATGCGGCGAACCGTGAAGTGCGGCCCCAGAGGGGCGGTGAGAGCACCGCTCGACCGCGCGGTCAGGCGGTGTACGTGTGTTAGGCATCTATGGATATATTAGAGGCCAATGCGACATGAAATCCGCTACACCGCCTACCGCGGCGGTGCGCGGTGGCATGTGTTAATCACCTTAAGGTATAAGCGGACGAGATCGTTTAAATAACGAAATTCTATATTGTTGGTTTAGAACACATCTCCCCTACTCTCCTCTCGTCGCCGCTTCGGTAGAATCCAGCCCTTACGTACAAATAGCTTCCCAGTCTTAAAATAGAAATTAATATCAACACTAAGTGAGTCCTCAAAGCCATTTGTAGGAGACGAGTCCTGTCTTCAAGTGTTTCTGGATTGAATTACTGTCGCACTTCAGGAACGAGGTTTATAGTAATATTACTAGCTTTTGCGTGCTGCGCGAGCTGCAAGCAGCTCGCGTGCTTGTGGTGGTAGCTTTTTTTCACTTTTAAAACCTATTCATTCTTAAACATGACCCTAAAAGAGGTGTTTCACTTATCAGACTCTATTGAAATGCCAAATAAAGCCCAATAGGACTAAACGTTTCCACTTGATTAAGCTCTAATCATTCTATATTTTAACTGTTTTCCTTACCCTTATGACATTTTGAGAATCAATAGGAATCCTTAAAACAGTATGAAAACACTCAAGAACCCCTAACACATTCTGAATACTAATTCAATAAAAATAAGATATTAAAATAAAATTAAACTTGAGAATGTATTAATTTAAAGATTTTGAAACCCCATAAGAACCGCTAATATAATCTATAAACTTATTTAAAACTCAGACCTCTCATTAAAAAAACATTACCCTACAATTGACTTGTCGACCTACCGGAAAGATATCGTGACCTTATCTCTACCACCAGACAGGTTTCGTCGCCTATGATATTATTTGTTCAAACACCTAATGACTATCCCTAACCGTTATGAAGTTACAGTCCTTTCAAGTTAAACAACCTCCCCGGTTGGGGAAGGGAGGAGAGGGTAATTCATAAAAATTTCAACGTCCCTCAATAGTATTAAGACGTGAGAATTAAAAACAACCACTATGTGTGCCAGTTTTCGAGATACGATGGGGGGCGGGGTGAAGGGGAGGGAGAAGAGATTTTGAAAATGATTTTTGCCACCTCTCCGTCGCTGTTTATGAATGTGAAAAAGTAAGTTCCAAGTCTCTCAAGTTACACTCCTTCCCGCTCCGCCCAGAGTGGGAGAAGTTGTTTGATGATTTCCCATTAAAAACCTTTTCTCATACAAAAAACATTACAATACAATTTGCTTGTCGACCTACCTGCTACCGGAAAGCTATCATGACCATACCTCTACCACCGGACAGGTTTCGACGCCTACGATAATATTTGTTCAAACACCTAATGGCTAACCTGAATCGTTATAAAGTTGGGGAGGGGAGAGTAAGACATCCTCCAGCCCAAGAACAGTTTCGTAAATATGATATCTCCCTATCTCATACCTCGCTGATGTAGGATAGGTTCCGAGGTTTGATCATGAAGTCGGAATGACATGTGGTGTTTTTGTACAAACACTTTAAAACGTCGATGTACCCGCCAATTTGGCAGCGTTGGAGAGACTGCAGTACAGCCCACGTCTCGATCAAATCAAAAGATATCTCGTAGTCTACAAAGGCTAAACAACAACGCCGGTTATACTTTTCGGTCTTCTGTATACCGCAGTGTATGTATCTGTCACCGTAAAATTGTAAAACGCGTTATATTGTAATCTCTCTAGCGATATTGTAAACTTTCGAATTATTGTCCAACGAACATAGTACTGCTTACAATAAAACGCATTATTTTTCGTGAAATGCATGCGATGGTAGTCAACTGACGTGATGTGTAGGGAAGGACGTCCCCATTGCCCAGTGGGTACCACTCTCATGAAAAAATACTGTACCGTTCCTGAGAAATATCGATTAATGTAACCTAACCTTAAACCACTTTATACGTATTCCCCTAAAAAGCGTAGTCGACGGAACCCCGCTTCGCGGGGGCCCTGTTTCCGAGTGCAGGGTTTAAAGGAACCTAACTAACCTAACGGGGGGGTGCCCCAAGTTCAGACTATGGGGGCAAAGATACCTCCGTATATTCAGTTGACAATAATTCGATAGTTTACAATATCGCTAGAGAGAAACACGTTATATTGTAATATAACGTGTGATGTGACTTTCATTATTTTTGCGATAGGACGCACTGTTTTCGAGATATAAGCAAATTTAGAATTATAACCAGCTAAGACTCTATGACGCGCGCTCGCTACGCTCGCATATTACATTACACACCCACTTTCTGTCACAAATGTCGTCGTCGCTCCGCCGGCCTTCGGCCTACGCTCCTCATGCCAGCTAGCAAGACTTTTAAGACAATTATTTTTCAAACAACTGCAGTCTGTGAGGATAACAAATGATGATTAACGCTGAGGGCTGACAGACAGATGGGTTGGCGTGCTTTTTTGTGTGTAATGACAGTTTTGGTACATTTTGTATACTGCGTAATGTTTCTCAATTATTAAGTCACGCGACCGAACTTGAGACGCCGTAAGGTTGCCAATACGGGAAGATGAGTAAAACAAGTGCCTCCATTTGAATCTCATATATTACTGCCTTTTATAGTACGTAAACAATCGTTAATATGTATTACTTAATATTACAGATGAACACACCTAAATAAGGCTTACACACTACATAAATACCATATCTACCTACTATTGCTCGATGTCATAAAAATGTCCTAAAAGAATAACCACGTTTCAACAATAAATCTTCATAGATCTTGAGCACAGACATAATTATCACAACACACAGAAGTACAATTAAATGGTATAGTTATTATTGTCTGTGTTGTATTTATTATGTTTGAGAAGCACATAACGTACTTACCTAAAACATTTTTTTTTAAATAATTAGCTAAGACATCATATTCCAGAATCTAACATCTTGTATAAGTTAAGGAGATCTGCAGTATAGGTATAATATTATGCTAGTTCTTAAACATGACCCTAAAAGAGGTGTTTCACTTATCAGACTCTATTGAAATGCCAAATAAAGCCCAAAAGGACGAAAGGTTTCCACTTGATTAAGCTCTAATTATTCTAAATCAGCACCTTCAAATCACTCGAATAACGATACCTACACACATTTTAATTGTTTTCCTTACCCTTATGACATTTCGAGAACTAATGGGAATTCTTAAATCAGTATGAAAATACTTAAGAACCCCTAACACAGCCGGAAAACTAATACAATAAAAATAAGATATTAAAATAAAATTGATTAATTTAAAGATTTTGAAATCCCATAAGAACCCCTAATATATCATCTATAATCTTATTTAAAACTCAGACTACTTATTTTAACACGTTCACTGCGTTAGTCTAATTTGATGACTTTCAGTTGGTGCGGCATCGGGTCGATTATATCTGAAGCCCGACTTGTCCCTGGTGCGGTGCTGGGTCGAAAAGACCTGTTCGACTTCGGTCTGTTTAGAAGGACTTATCTTAATAGGGATAATGATAAAAGCATATTCCTTTATATCAATATGTTGACAAATAAATACTCAATAAAAGGCTGAAGTCGTAGGTAGATGCACTGAATGGTTTGCTTGTAAATAAAGGTATTGTCTGTCGGATCTTTCCGACCCCATATCCGCACTAGTTAGTTAAAGTGTCGACAAATTTTTAGTGTTGCGGATAACTAAAAAAACATTGACATCGATAAAATGTACTTATAATATATTTTTGAGAACTATTTAATACAAATACATATACAATCATAATTAGTAGTATGGTTTTCATTAAAGCACTATCGACATAGTGTGTCTTTCTACATGCGTGACACATTGTTTTAACTTGATTGCCGGCTTCTTTGCTACTTAGTGTTTGGCGTAATTTATCGTAACATCCTGAACAATTTCGTTTTTGTCACCCATAATTAAGGTATGTACTGTTTCCACTGTTGATGATGAATCTATTTCCCCAATCATTCGTGGCTGTTTTAGTGAAACCTTCGAAAACTTCTGAATGATGTGTTCAATGAACATATAATTCAAAAGTTCTCATAATTCTCACCCTCACTCGACTTGAATAACATTTTCCTAGATCGTTTTATGTTTCAAACACTTTCTCTTCTCATTTGGATAAAAAGTCATCTAACCAGAAGGACCTCACTAGCTCTACTAACATGTAATCTAGTGCGGCTATAGGGTCATCGGGTTTCGGGTCGTTTAGATCCGATAAACGCACTAGACGTAAAAAATTTTGCTCCAGTCGGCATCGGGTCGTAAGGACCCGATGCATTTTTTTGATATCTTTACAATTTATTTGAAGAGGCAATTCTAAAACACTAACTGTCTCATTCATATTCATAGGGATACCAAATATATCTGTCCCGCACCAGCGGTTGGCACAGTATTTTTTACCCCGCACCAATGGAAAGATGAGCATCGGATATAATCGACCCGATACCGCACCGAACGTGTTAAAAAAAAACATGACACTACAATTTGCTGATGTAGGATAGGTTCCGAGGTCTAATCATGAAGTCGGAATGACATGTGGTGTTTTTGTACAAACACTTTAAAACCTCGATGTACCCGCCAATTTGGCAGCGTTGGAGAGACTGCAGTACAGCCCACGTCTCGATCAAATCAAAAGATATCTCGTAGTCCACAAAGGCTAAACAACAACGCCGGTTATACTTTTCGGTCTTCTGTATACCGCAGTGTATGTATCTGTCACCGTAAAATTGTAAAACACATTATATTGTAATCTCTCTAGCGATATTGTAAACTGTCGAATTATTGTCAAACGAACATACTGCTTACAATAAAAACGCATTATTTTTCATGAAATGCATGCGATGGTAGTCAACTCACTGGTGTGTAGGGAAGGACGTCCCTATTGCCCAGTGGGTACCACTCTCATGAAAAAATACTGTACCGTTCCTGAGAAATATCGATGAATGTAACCTAACCTTAAACCACTTTATAGGTATTCTCCTAAAAAGCGTAGTCGACGGAACCCCTATTTCCGAGTGCAGGGTTTAAAGGAACCTAACTAACCTAACGGGGGGGTGCCCCAAGTCCCGATTATGGGGGCAAAGATACTTCCGTATGTTTAGTTGACAATAATTCGAGAGTTTACAATATCGCTAGAAAGAAACACGTTATATTGTAATATAACGTGTTTGACAATTTTACAGTGACATATCTACGTGGTCAGCCTTTCCGGTATCCGGCTTGTTCGGGAGGCTGAAAATAACCCAGATGTAATGTGAAAAGTGCTGCAAGACACTCGTGACCTTTTCTCAAAATAGTCGTTTCGCTTCTTTTAAAGATGGGCAAAACTCTCAGGTTTGAATCCTTAGTTCCCAGCTTTATCAAAAGAGCAACTAAAGTGGTTTGTAATATACTTGACCAAAATCATCATCTCAACGAACTCATATCAATTATTCGCCAGCAGAAGAAAAGATTACAGTCAAATAAAACTTACGAACAACCAGATTTTTCAACCCAAAAAATCAGCTGAACTAATGGTTGTAAAGAATTGGGGCAGTAGTAAAAAATACTCAGACTGACCTCCCAAACACTGGTGTAACGTTTTTCTCGTTGGCCGGTAACGCGGTTTTTGGGCCGACAATTAAAAATCTCCTTTCAGAGAAAGGAAGTTTTAAAAATATTTTGACTAACTCCGGGCTTAGCTCCACTCAGGACCTACCTACCACTGGAAATCTATCTTGAACTTGTCCCTACGATACAGGGGTCGCCGGCTCGCTTCGCTGGCCACCTCCCCACTTCGCTCCACCCAGGACCTGCCTACCACCGGAAAGCAACTGTGATCTTCTTCCCATGCTACGGGGTCGTCGACGCCCGCTTCGCTTTACCTATATCACCAACGGGCAGGTTTTTGGTCCACGGCTCGCTACGCTCGCGACTTCCTTTCTTCACACCACTCAGGACCTGCCAACCACCGGAATGCTATCGTGACCTTATACTCACGCTGTGGGGTCACCGGCTCGCTTCGCTCGCCACCTCCCCCCTTCGCTTTACCGGTACCAACACCGGAAAGGTTTTCAGGCGACGGTTCGCTACGCTCGCCATTTCCCCACTTTCCTCCACTCAAGACCTGTCTACCACCGGAAAGCTACCGTGACCTCATCCTGACGCTATGTGGTCACCGGCTCGCTTCGCTTGCCACCTCCCCCCTTCGCTTTACCGGTACCACCACCGGACAGGTTTTCAGTCGACGGCTCGCTACGCTCGCCATTTCCCCACTTTCCTCCACTCAAGACCTGTCTACCACCGGGAAGCTACCGTAACCTCATCCTCACGCTATGGGGTCACCGGCTCGCTTCGCTCGCCACCTCCCCCCTTCGCTTTAGCGGTACCACCACCGGACAGGTTTTCAGTGGACGGCTCGCTGCGCTCGCCATTTCCCCACTTTCCTCCACTCAAGACCTGTCTACCACCGGGAAGCTACCGTGACCTCATCCTCGCGCTATGGGGTCACCGGCTCGTTTCGCTCGCCACCTCCCCCCTTCGCTTTAGCGGTACCACCACCGGACAGGTTTTCAGTGGACGGCTCGCTACGCTCGCCATTTCCCCACTTTCCTCCACTCATGACCTGTCTACCACCGGAAAGCAACCGTGACCTCATCTTCACGCCACTTCGTTTTACCGGTACCGCCACCGGACAGGTTTTCAGATGACGGCTCGCTACGCTCGCCACTTCCCCACTTCGCTCCCCCCAGGACCTGCCTACCACCGGAATGCGACCGTGATCTCATCCTTAAGCATCGGGGTCGCCGGCTCGCTTCCCTCGCCACCTCCTAACCACCACCGGACGGGTTTCAACGCCTACTATAATATTTGTTCAAACACCTATCGGCTATCTCTAACCGTAATGAAGTTACAGCCCTTTCTATTTGAGGGGAGGTTGGGGAGAGATGGGAAGGATACACAAATTTCACCACCATATTAATAAACACCTCTATGTACAAAATCAATCCTCATTCGGTCGGAACCGTTCGAAGGAACCCAATCATAAATTGGTAGAACAAACGAATTTGCCAAAGTCGGGTCTGACCTGAAAATTCAATCACCAATGACTCTCGGGGTTGCCAGCTAAAAGTGATGGAAATGGTCAAATGTCATTTGAGGTACCCCACTCTTAGTGGTTATGCACAATTTCTATTCAAAATGACGTTATTTCTACATATCAGGTTTTTGGGGAAAATCTGGAAAAAAAACCATAAAACTGGGAAAAAAAATTGCACCAGGCAACACTCCTTGGCAAAACACACAACCGCTCGCTACAACTCGAACCCGTCCGATGTTGCCAACTACCCGAAAAATCGTCTCGAAAATTGTAAATTTTCGTCGATTTCACAAGATGGCCGCCACTCCAGCCGCCATTTTGTTTTTATAAAAAGTCATAATTTTCTTGAAATGTCAAGGATGTAGGCTATAAACCGGTGTACTCGGTGTTGCCAACTTTTGAGTTTGGTAGAACAAAGTAATTCGCCAAAGTCAGGTCTGACCCGAAAATTCAAACCCCAATGTCTTTCGGGGTTGCCAGCTGAAAGTGATGAAAATGGTCAAATGTCATTTGGGGCATCCCATTCTTGGTGATTATGTGAAATTTCCATTCAAAATACCGTTATTTCTACTTTGCATGTTTTTGGAAAAAATCGGGGAAATTACCCTAAAAATGGGGAAATTTTTTGCACCAGGCAACACTACTCAACAAAACACACAACCGCTCGGTACAACTCGAACCCGTCAGATGTTGCCAACTACCCGAAAAATAGTGTCGAAAATTGTGAATTTTCGTCGATTTCACAAGATGGCCGCCACACCAGCCGCCATTTTGTTTTTCTGAAAAGTCATAATTTTCTGGAAATCTCAAGGATACAGGCCAACGACAGGTGTACTCGGTGCTGCCAACTTTTCAGTTTGGTAGAACAAAGTAATCCGCCAAAGTCAGGTCTGACCCGAAAATTCAAACCCCAGTGGCTCTCGGGGTTGCCAGTCGAAAGTGATGAAAATAGTCAAATGTCATTTGGGGCATCCCATTCTTAGTGATTATGTAAAAGTTCCATTCAAAATGTCGTTATTTCTACTTTTCATGTTTTTGGGGAAAATCTGGGAAAATACCCAAAAAATGGGGAAATTTTTTGCACCAGGCAACACTCTTCTACGAAACACACAACCGCTTGCTACAACTCGAACCCGTCTGATGTTGCCAACTACCCGAAAAATCGTCTCGAAAATTGTGAATTTTCGTCGATTTCACAAGATGGCCGCCACACCAGCCGCCATTTTGTTTTTCTGAAAAGTCATAATTTTCTGGAAATTTCAAGGATACAGGCCACCGACCGGTGTACTCGGTGTTGCCATCTTTTGAGTTTGGTAGAACAAAGTAATTCGCCAAAGTGAAAAAGTCCCAAAAATGAAAAAGTTTAATATTTTTTGGGGTTGCCAGTTGAAAGTGATGAAAATGGTCAAATGTCATTTGGGGCTCCCCAAAGTTGCCAGCTAGACAAAGTCTCCATTCAAAATGTCGTTATTTCTACTTTTCATGTTTTCGGGGAAAATCTGGGAAAATACCCTAAAAATGGGGAAATTTTTTGCACCAAGCAACACTCCTTAACAAAACACATGACCGCTCGGTACATCTCGAACCCGTCAGATGTTGCCAACTACACGAAAAATGCATTAAAAAAAAAACGAAAATTCCACCATTTTACAAAATGGCCGCCACAGCGTCCGCCATGTTGGATTTTCAAAATGTTATAATTTTTCACGGTTGCCGTTGAAATGACCTACAAATTGGCAAGGTCAATGTTGCCGACTTTAAAAATCGGTAGAACAAAACAATTTGTCAAAGTCGAGTGAAAAAAGTCGCCAATTTCAAAACGTCCCAGCGCGGCCGCCATCTTGTTTTTTTTTTTTTTTTTTCTTTTTTTTCAAATCGTTTTGGACCTTATACAAAACCTACGAGTAGAAATCGGTCCAAGTCCTTTCCTCGCCGAAACCGGAAATGGACTCGGCCGCCATCTTGGATTTCAATCTCCTCTATAATTTTCCTCTACTCGACCGGAAGTACTGTACATTTTTCCAAAACATACCCCTAACCCATCTCTCACCCATTCCGAGAACAGGCATGTCAATGAGTGAGTGAGTGAGTGGTCTTGCAGTTTTATATAATATACGACTAGTTTTTGCGTGCTGCGCGAGCTGCAAGCAGCTCGCGTGCTTGTGGTGGTAGCTTTTTTTTCACTTTTAAAACCTATTCATTCTTAAACATGACCCTAAAAGGGGTGTTTCACTTATCAGACTCTATTCAAATGCCAAATAAAGCCCAAAAGGACTAAACGTTTCCACTTGATTAAGCTCTAATCATTCTAAATCAGCATCTTCAAACGACTCGAATAACAATACCTACCCATATTTTAAGTGTTTTCCTTACCCTTATGACATTTTGAAAATCAATAGGAATCCTTAAATCAGTATGAAACCTTAACACATTCTGAAAACTAATTCACTAAATAATAGATATTAAAATAAAATTAAACTTGAGAATGTATTCATTTAAAGATTTTGAAACCCCATAAGAACCCCTAATATAATCTATAAAATAATTTAAAACTCAGACCTCTCATTAAAAAAACATTACCCTACAATTTGCTTGTCTTCTACCACCAGACAGGTTTCGACCCCTATGATAATCTTTGTTCAAACACCTAATAGCCATCCCTAACCGTTATGAAGTTACAGTTCTTTCAAGTTTAGGGGAGGTTGGGGAGGGGAGGAGAGGGTATACGAATTTCAACGATCCTCAATAGTATTAAGTGAGAATTAAAAACAACCACTATGTGTGCCAGTTTTCGAGATACGATGGGGGCGGGGTGATGGGGAGGGAGAAGAGGTTTTGAAAAATGATTTTTGCCACCACTCTGTCGCAAGTTACGCTCCTTCCCGCTCCGCCCAGAGTGGGAGAAGTTATTGATGATTTCCCATTAAAAACCTTTTCTCATACAAAAAACATTACAATACAATTTGCTTGTCGACCTACCTGCTACCGGAAAGCTATCATGACCATATCTCTACCACCGGACAGGTTTCAAAGCCTACGATGATATTTGTTCAAACACCTAATGGCTAACTGTTGACGCAGACGTTGTGATATGGCAATGGAATGGCGTTTCAGGCGTGATCAACCAAATAAACACTTCGACAGTATATCCAGACTTTTATTTATCAAAATACAAGCTGATATTACACGTCCATTGTATATTCGATATGATGAATTAAGATTAAATTGGACAATAATTGAGACGACACAAAACATAAAAGGGCAGAGAGCCGTGAGCAGATTAGTTGTTGTTAGTTGTCAAAATTAGCTAAAAAGACAGATGACAACTTCAAATGACATTTAAATAAATATGGCTGCCTTTAAGCTGCGTTCATGTAGAGCTTACACAACTCCTAATACTAACCTGAATCGTTATAAAGTTGGGGAGGGGAGAGTATAAGACATCCTCCAGCGGAAGAACAGTTTCGTAAATATGATATCTCCCTATCTCATACCTCGCTGATGTAGGATAGGTTCCGAGGTTTGATCATGAAGTCGGAATGACATGTGGTGTTTTTGTACAAACACTTTAAAACCTCGATGTACCCGCCAATTTGGCAGCGTTGGAGAGACACAGCCCACGTCTCGATCAAATCAAAAGATTTCTCGTAGTCCACAAAGGCTAAACAACAACGCCGGTTATACTTTTCGGTCTTCTGCATACCGCAGTGTATGTATCCGTCACCATAAAATTATAAAACACGTTATATTGTAATTTCTTTAGCGATATTGTAAATTTTCGAATTATTGTCAAACGAACGTACTGCTTACAATAAAACGCATTCTTTTTCGTGACATGCATGCGATGGAAGTCAACTCACGTGGTGTGTAGGGAAGGACGTCCCCATTGCCCAGTGGGTACCACTCTCATGAAAAAATACTGTACCGTTCCTGAGAAATATCGATTAATGTAACCTAACCTTAAACCACTTTATACGTATTCCCCTAAAAAGCGTAGTCGACGGAACCCCGCTTCGCGGGGCCCCTATTTCCGAGTGCAGGGTTTAAAGGAACCTAACTAACCTAACGGGGGGGTGCCCCAAGTTCCGACTATGGGGGCAAAGATACTTCCGTATATTTAGTTGACAATAATTCGAGAGTTTACAATATCGCTAGAGAGAAACACGTTATATTGTAATATAACGTGTTTGTCAATTTTACAGTGACATATCTATGTGGTCAGCCTTTTCGGAATCCGGCTTGTTCGGGAGGCTGAAAATAACCCTGATGTAATGTGAAAAGTGCTGCAAGACACATTCGCGACCTTTTCTCTAAATAGTCGTTTCGCTTCTTTTAAAGATGGGCAAAAGTCTCAGGTTTGAATCCTTAGTTCCCAGCTTTATCAAAAGAGCAGCTAGAGTGGTTTGTAAAATCCTTGACCAAAATCATCATCTCAACGAACTCATATCACTTATTCGCCAGCAGAAGAAAAGATTACAGTCAAATAAAACTTACGATAAACCAGATTTTTCAACCCAAAAAATCAGCTGAACGAATGGTTGTATAGAATTGGGGCAGTAGTAAAAAATACTCAGACTGACCTCCCAAACACAAGTGTAACGTTTTTTTTCGTTGGCCGGTAACGCGGTTTTTGGGCCGACAATTTTATTAATGTATTCCTTTCAGAGAAAGGAAATTTCGAAAATTAATTTTGACCAACTCTGGGCTTAGCTCCACTCAGAACCTACCTACCACTGGAAATCTATCTTGAACTTGTCCCTACGATACAGGGGTCGCCGGCTCGCTTCGCTGGCCACCTCCCCATCAACAGATTTCAACGCATTTTATAGTGTTTTGTTGAAACATCTTACGGTACCGTAAACCGTAATGAAGTTTAGCCCTTTCAATTTTAGGGGAGGTTGGGGAGAGGCGATTCGAATACCCTTCGGTATACATACTTTGAACCTCTCGCTTCGCTTTACCGATATCACAACCGGGCAGTTTTTCGGTCTACGGCTCGCTACGCTCGCGACTTACGTTTTTCACTCCACTCAGGACGTGCCAATCACCGCAATGCTACCATTACCATATCCTCACGCTACGGGGTCACCGGCTCGCTTCGCTCGCCACCTCCCCTCTTCGCTCCACCCAGGACCTGCCTTCCACCGGAAAGCAACTGTGATCGTATCCTCACGCTACGGGGTCGTCGACGCCCGCTTCGCTCTACCGATATCACCAACGGGTAGGTTTTCGGTCCACGGCTCGCTACGCTCGCGACTTCCTTTCTTCACACCACTCAGGACCTGCCAACCACCGGAATAATATCGTGACCTTATCCTCACGCTGTGGGGTCACCGGCTCGCTTCGCTCGCCACCACCCCCCTTCGCTTTACCGGTACCACCACCGGACAGGTTTTCAGTCGACGGCTCGCTGCGCTCGCCATTTCCCCACTTTCCTCCACTCAAGACCTGTCTACCACCGGAAAGCTACCGTCACCTCATCCTCACGCTATGGGGTTACCGGCTCGCTTCGCTCGCCACCTCCCCCCTTCGCTTTAGCGGTACCACCACCGGACAGGTTTTCAGTCGACGGCTCGCTACGCTCGCCATTTCCCCACTTTCCTCCATTCAAGACCTGTCTACCACCGGAAAGCTACCGTGACCTCATCCTCACGCCATGGGGTCACTGGCTCGCTTCGCTCGCCACCTCCCCACTTCGCTTTACCGGTACCGCCACCGGACAGGTTTTCAGATAACGGCTCGCTACGCTCGCCACTTCCCCACTTCGCTCCACTCAGGACCTGCCTACCGACGGAAAGCTACCGTGACCTCATCCTTATGCAACGGGGTCGCCGGCTCGCTTCCCTCGCCACCTCCTAACCACCACCGGACGGGTTTCAACGCCTACTATAATATTTGTTCAAACACCTATCGGCTATCTCTAACCGTAATGAAGTTACAGCCCATTCTATTTGAGGGGAGGTTGGGGAGAGATGGGAAGGATACACAAATTTCACCACCAAATGAACCTTAAAATCGACCATATTAATAAACCCCTCTATGTATAAGATCAATCCTCATTCGGTCGGAACCGTTCGAAGGAACCCAATCATACATTGGTATAACAAACGAATTTGCCAAAGTCGGGTCTGACCTGAAAATTCAATCTGGAAATCTGGAAATGGTCAATTGTCATTTGAGGTACCCCACTCTTAGTGGTTACGCACCATTTCTATTCAAAATGACGATATTTCTACATATCAGGTTTTTGGGGAAAATCTGGAAAAAAACCCTAAAACTGGGAAAAAAAATTGCACCAGGCAACACTCCTTGACAAAACACACAACCAGTTCATACAACATAATCCAGTTGGGGGATGCTAACTGACCTATTTATCGTATCGGAAATTTGGATATTTCGTCATTTTTATAAGATGGCCACACTGTCCGCCATTTTATTTTTCTAAAAAGTCATAATTTTTCTGAAATGTCAAGTATATACGCTATAAACCGGTGTACTTAGTGCTGCCAACTTTTGAGTTTGGTAGAACAAAACAATTCGCCAAAGTAGGGTCTGACCCATAAATTCAAGCCCCAGTGGCTCTCGGGGTTGCCAGCTGAAAATGATGAAAATGGTCAAATGTCATTTGGGGCGTCCCATTATTGGTGATTATGTAAAAGTCCCATTCAAAATGTCGTTATTTCTACTTTTCATGTTTTCGGGGAAAATCTGGGAAATTACCCTAAAAATGGGAAAATGTTTTAATCCAAGCAACACTCCTCAACAAAACACACAACCGCTCGGTACATTTTGAACCCGTCGGACGTTGCCAGCTACCCAAAAAATCGTGTCGAAAATTCGAAATTTTTGTCATATTTACAAGATGGCCGCCACACCAGCCGCCATTTTGTTTTTCTGAAAAGTCATAATTTTCTGGTAATTTCAAGGATACTGGCCATCGACCGGTGTACTCGGTGTAGCCAACTTTTGAGTTTGGTAGAACAAAACAATTCGCCAAAATAGGTTCTGACCCATAAATTCAAGCCCCAGTGGCTCTCGGGGTTGCCAGCTGAAAGTAATGAAAATGGTCAAATATCATTTGAAACATTTCATTCTTGGTGATTATATAAAAGTTCCATTCAAAATGTTGTTATTTCTACTTTTCATGTTTTTGGGCAAAATCTGGGAAAATACCCTAAAAATGGGGAAATGTTTTAATCCAGGCAACACTACTTAACAAAACACACAATCGCTCGGTACAACTCCAACCCGTCAGATGTTGCTAACTACCCGAAAAATCGTGTTGAAAATAAGGATTTTTCGTCAGTTTTACAAGATGGCCGCCACACCAGCCGCCATTTTGTTTTTCGGAAAAGTCGTAATTTTTTGGTTATTTCAAGGATACAGGCCATCGACCGGTGCACTCTATGTTGCCAACTTTTGAGTTTGGTAGAACAAAGTAATTCGTCAAAGTAAGGTCTGACCCGAAAATTCAAACCCCAATGTCTTTCGGGGTTGCCAGCTGAAAGTGATGAAAATGGCCAAATGTCATTTGGAGCATCCCATTCTTGGTGATTATGTAAAATTTCCATTCAAAATGTCGTTATTTCTACTTTTCATGTTTTTGGGCAAAATCTGAGAAATTACCCTAAAAATGGGGAAATGTTTTAATCCAGGCAACACTACTCAACAAAACACACAATCGCTCGGTACAACTCCAACCCGTCAGATGTTGCTAACTACCCGAAAAATCGTGTTGAAAATAAGGATTTTTCGTCAGTTTTACAAGATGGCCGCCACACCAGCCGCCATTTTGTTTTTCGGAAAAGTCGTAATTTTTTGGTAATTTCAAGGATACAGGCCATCGACCGGTGCACTCTATGTTGCCAACTTTTGAGTTTGGTAGAACAAATTAATTCATCAAAGTAAGGTCTGACCCGAAAATTCAAACCCCAATGTCTTTCGGGGTTGCCAGCTGAAAGTGATGAAAATGGCCAAATGTCATTTGGAGCATCCCATTCTTGGTGATTATGTAAAATTTCCATTCAAAATGTCGTTATTTCTACTTTTCATGTTTTTGGGCAAAATCTGAGAAATTACCCTAAAAATGGGGTAACTTTTTGCACCAGGGAATACTACTCAACAAAACACACAACCGCTCGGTACAACTCGAACCCGTCAGATGTTGCCAACTACCCGAAAAATCGTGTTGAAAATAAGGATTTTTCGTAAGTTTTACAAGATGGCCGCCACACCAGCCGCCATTTTGTTTTTCGGAAAAGTCGTATATTTTTGGTAATTTCAAGGATACAGGCCATCGACCGGTGCACTCTATGTTGCCAACTTTTGAGTTTGGTAGAACAAAGTAATTCGTCAAAGTAAGGTCTGACCCGAAAATTCAAACCCCAATGTCTTTCGGGGTTGCCAGCTGAAAGTGATGAAAATGGTCAAATGTCATTTGGGGCGTCCCATTCTTCGTGATTATGTAAAATTTCAATTCAAAATATCGTTATTTCTACTTTTCATGTTTTCGGGGAAAATCTGGGAAAACACCCCAAAAGTGGGGATAATTTTTGAACCAGGCAACACTCCTCTACAAAACACACAACCGCTCGCTACAATTTGAACCCGTCAGATGTTGCCAACTACCCGAAAAATCGCCTCGAAAATTGTGAATTTTCGTCGATTTCACAAGATGGCCGCCACACCAGCCGCCATTATGTTTTTCTGAAAAGTCATAATTTTCTGGAAATCTCAAGGATAAAGGCCACCGACCGGTGTACTCGGTGTTGCCAACTTTTGAGTTTGGTAGAACAAAGTAATTCGCCAAAGTCAGGTCTGACCCGAAAATTCAAACCCCAGTGGCTCTCGGGGTTGCCAGTCGAAAGTGATGAAAATAGTCAAATGTCATTTGGGGCGTCTTATTCTTGGTGATTATGTAAAAGTTTCATTCAAAATGTCGTTATTTCTACTTTTCATGTTTTTGGGAAAAATCTGGGAAATTACCCTGAAAATGGGGAAAATTTTTAATCCAAGCAACACTACTCAACAAAACACACAACCGCTCGGTACAACTCGAACCCGTCAGATGTTGCCAACTACCCGAAAAATTGCCTCGAAAATTGTGATTTTTCGTCGATTTCACAAGATGGCCGCCACACCAGCCGCCATTTTTTTTTTCTGAAAAGTCATAATTTTCTGGAAATCTCAAGGATACAGGCCACCGACCGGAGTACTCGGTGTTGCCAACTTTTGAGTTTGGCAGAACAAAGTAATTCGCCAAAGTCAGGTCTGACCCGAAAATTCAAACCCCAATGGCTCTCGGGGTTGCCAGTTGAAAGCGATGAAAATAGTCAAATGTCATTTCGAGCATCCCATTATCGGTGATTATGTAAAATTTTTATTCAAAATATCGTTATTTCTACTTTTCATGTTTTCGGGGAAAATCTGGAAAATTACCCTTAAAAGTGGGGTAAGTTTTTGCACCAGGCAACACTTTATATGAAAACACACCACCGCCCGGTACAACTCAAACCAGTCAAATGTTGCCAACTACCCGAAAAGTCGTGTTGAAAATTTGGATTTTTAGTCGTTTATACAAGATGGCCGCCACACCAGCCGCCATTTTGTTTTTCTGAAAAGTGATAATTTTCTGGAAATTTCAAGGATACAGGCCATCGACCGGTGTACTCGGTGTTGCCAATTTTTGAGTTTGGTAGAACAAAGTAATTCGCCAAAGTCAGGTCTGACCCGAAAATTCAAAGCCCAATGTCTCTCGGGGTTGCCAGCTGAAAGTGATGAAAATGGTCAAATGTCATTTGGGGCAACCCATTCTTGGTGATTATGTAAAAGTTTCATTCAAAATGACGTTATTTCTACTTTTCATGTTTTTGGCTAAAATCTGGGAAATTACCCTAAAAATGGGGAAATGTTTAAATCCAGGCAACACTACTCAACAAAACACACAACCGCTCGCTACAACTCGAACCCGTCAGATGTTGCCAACTACCCGGAAAATCGTCTCGAAAATTAAGAATTTTCGTCGATTTCACAAGATGGCCGCCACACCAGCCGCCATTTTGTTTTTCTGAAAAGTCATAATTTTCTGGAAATCTCAAGGATACAGGCCACCGACCGGAGTACTCGGTGTTGCCAACTTTTGAGTTTGGTAGAACAAAGTAATTCGCCAAAGTGAAAAAGTCCCAAAAATGAAAAAGTTCAATATTTTTCGGGGTTGCCAGTTGAAAGTGATGAAAATGGTCAAATGTCATTTGGGGCTCCCCAAAGTTGCCAGCTAGACAAAGTCTCCATTCAAAATGTCGTTATTTCTACTTTTCATGTTTTCGGGGAAAATCTGGGAAAATACCCTAAAAATGGGGAAAATTTTTGCACCAGGCAACACTCCTTAACGAAACACACGACCGCTCGGTACATCTCGAACCCGTCAGATGTTGCCAACTACACGAAAAATGCATTTAAAAAAAGTCGAAAATTCCACCATTTTACAAAATGGCCGCCACAGCGTCCGCCATGTTGGATTTTCAAAATGTCATAATTTTTCACAGTTGCCATTGAAATGACCTACAAATTGGCGAGGTCAATGTTGCCGACTTTAAAAATCATTAGAACAAAACAATTTGTCAAAGTCGAGTGAAAAAAGTCGCCAATTTCAAAACGTCCCAGCGCGGCCGCCATCTTGTTTTTTTTTTTTTTTTTACTTTTTTTTCAAATCATTTTGGACCTTTAACAGAACCCACGAGTCAAAATCCGTCCAAGTCTTTTCCTCGCCGAAACCGGAAATGGACTCGGCCGCCATCTTGGATTTCAATCTCCTCTATAATTTTCCTCTACTCGACCGGAAGTACTTTATATTTGTTCAAAACTAACCCCTAACCCATCTCTCACCCATTCCGAGAAACGGCATGTCAATCAGTCAGTGAGTGAGTGGTCTTGTAGTTTTATATAATATAATAACTAGTTTTTGCGTGCTGCGCGAGCTGCAAGCAGCTCGCGTGCTTGTGGTAGTAGCTTTTTTTCACTTTTAAAACCCCTAAATGTTAATTCTCAAACACGACCCTAAAAGAGGTGTTTCACTTATCAAACTCTATTGAAATGCCAAATAAATCCCAAAAAGACCCGAAAGTTTACTACTGTGTTAAGCTCTTTATCATTCTAAATCAGCACCTCCAAATCACTCGAAAACTATACCCATAATATTCTAATTATATTCTTAGCCTTATAACATTTTAAGAATCCATAGGAATTCTTCAATGAAAGAAGAAATTAAATATTTTGAAAACCTTTACCTAGTACAAACACCCTTAGAAACCCCTAAATTAGTATGAACCCCTAACACATTCTAAAAACTAATTCAATAAGATATTAAAGTAAAATAAAACTTGAGAATTAATTTAAAAGATTTTGAAACCCCCAAAGAACCTCTAATAATAATATAATCAATAAACCGCCAGGGTTGCGGGCCTGTTCGAAAGAGATACCGCGGCCCCGGAACATAAAGGGCGAGGAAGGAACATGGATAGGTTTTAGTCAGTAAAACTCTGACACTCCTTCCCGCTCCGCCCAGAGTGGGAGAAGTTATTTGATGATTTCCCTTTAAAAACCTTTTCTCATACAAAAAACTTTACAATACAATTTGCTTGTCGACCTACCTGCTACCGGAAAGCTATCGTGACCATATGTCTACCACCGGACAGGTTTCGACGCCTTTTTTTTTTTTTTTTTTTTGTTTTTTTTTTTAAGGATGGGAAGTCATCAAATGACCCCCCCCCCTCTGGGCGGAGCGGGAGGGAGTGTCAGACTCTAACTGACTAAAAACCATCCATGTTCCTTCCTCGCCTTTTACGTTCCGGGGCCGCGGTATCTCTTTCGAACAGGCCCGCAACCCCGGCAGGCTTCGGCCCTTGCGGGCCCCTCTCCTTTTGCTGACATCTCCTTGAGGCGCGCGTGGAACACGAACGCGCCGTCGACACGGCCTGTCGTCGTCGTTAGACGGCCGGACGGCTAGCTAGCCCATAGCCAGCCGTCCACAGGCCCGCATCTACGGTGGCCGGTAGCCACCACGTGGCCCCCGACGCCCGTTGCGTCTCCCGCGGCGGCCGGGAAGATAGGATCTCTCCCTCTCTCGTTCCGCCACCTCCTTCGCTAGCATGACTGCTTCGCAGAAGGAGGCGACGGCTTCCCATTCCGTCTCGCTCCGGACCATGGATTGAACCAGGGCCGGACGCGAGAGGTCGCCGCCGAGGTTTCGACGCCTACGATAATATTTGTTCAAACACCTAATGGCTAACCTGAATCGTTATAAAGTTGGGGAGTGGAGAGTATAAGACATCCTCCAGCGCAAGAACAGTTTCGTAAATATGATATCTCCCTATCTCATACCTCGCTGATGTAGGATAGGTTCCGAGGTTTGATCATGAAGTCGGAATGACATGTGGTGTTTTTGTACAAACACTTTAAAACTTCGATCTACCCGCCAATTTGGCAGCGTTGGAGAGACTGCAGTACAGCCCACGTCTCGATCAAATCAAAAGATATCTCGCAGTCCACAAAGGCTAAACAACAACGCCGGTTATATTTTTCGGTCTTCTGTATACCTCAGTGTATGTATCTGTCACCGTAAAATTGTAAAACACTTTATATTGTAATCTCTCTGGCGATATTGTAAACTTTCGAATTATTGTCAAACGAACATACTGCTTACACGCATTATTTTTCGTGAAATGCATGCGATGGAAGTCAACTCATGTGGTGTGTAGGGAAGGACGTCCCCATTGCCCAGTGGGCTCTCATGAAAAAATACTGAACCGTTCCTGAGAAATATCGATTAATGTAACCTAACCTTAAACCACTTTATACGTATTCCCCTAAAAAGCGTAGTCGACGGGGCCCCTATTTCCGAGTGCAGGGTTTAAAGGAACCTAACAAACCTAACGGGAGGGTGCCCCAAGTCCCGATTATGGGGGCAAAGATACTTCCGTATATTCAGTCGACAATAATTCGAGAGTTTACAATATCGCTAGAGAGAAACACGTTATATTGTATTATAACGTGTTTGACAATTTTACAGTGACATATCTATGTGGTCACAATTTCTATACTTACAATTTAAGTTAAGAACTTGAATTGTAATTGTAAAAACAATAACTTAACTTTATTAATTTGATGATGATATGATTATTTAAAAATATGAAAATTTTAACTAAATAAAGAATATTAATCTTGCATGATATTCTTTTTGTGAAGTCGTGAAGTAAAAATAAGCATACCAAAAAATGTATGAATAAAAATGTAGCGGTTTTACCATGTACGTAATGTGTGAAGAAGTGCTTCAATATGCAATTATTTTTCTTTTAAAGTAAGTTCTCTAATAATAAAAGTTTTGTAGGTTCCATTTCAAGATATATGTAAATTTAAAAGACCTGACCCGTCTCAATTCAAAAATCAGTTTTGTCTTGGCTACCCACCTACATTGTAATGCGTATTATACAAAGTTAAAATTTATAAAGAGCAATATCATATTCATTATCATAACTAAGTATAGTGTACATAGTAGTTCTTTTTTTTTTTACAAACATGACCTTTTTTTTGCATGATATTTTTTGTTTTTATACATGGCCCTTTTTCAATGTTTTTTTTTTGTTTGTTTTGCATTCTTTTTTGTATTATATTTTTTTTAATAATAGGTAAAATGTTAACTAAAAAATAAAATGTATGATTCAAAAGACTATCAAGCTCGCACTCTTCGGATGTAATAAAGGAGGTTTAGAATAAAGTATGCAGGCGACGGGCCAGGGCTGCTCTGTCGACGTGAAGATCAACTCCGCGAATTAAACGTGAAAATCAGCTTAGTAGCGGGAAGTGTAGATCGGAATAAATCGGATTCGTAATGTGGACGTGTTGATCAACGCCAACATCGTATTTCAGTAGTCATGGTGCTGACATAGCTTTGTAGTTCAGGCTTCTTCTGCATAAGTCCAATTATTAAAAGAGGATTTTAGTGACGGGACACGTCAAAGTATCAGTATCCTTCTTATTGTTTACTTTCAGCATGGAGACACTCGTAGTTCATCAGAATATGAACGTAAACTTTGGTAGCGGATGGTTAATCATCAGAATCCAGACGTACACTGCTGGGATACTACTGTAGGCGCGCCACAGCGCTGTTACAATGCGCTGTTTTCTTCACGACACCTCGGCGGTCCGTCCCCGCCAGGTGAGACCTCCGGTTACCCGGAGGAGGCCCGGCGGGAGACAACCAGCGACAGAGGTGCCGACTTACGGTGCACCTACAGTGACACTGCTGGGATTGTGTCCGCCGCCCTTTTTATAATGAAAATAATCTTCAGAGCTTTTCCAAATATTTTTCTTCCAAAATCCTTGTATGATTTGAATTTGATGTTCAACTGCCATTTAACCAGCCGGTATATTCAGTCGGTAAGACGTATTAAAACCTTCACATTAGAATTTGAGAGAGTGCTAACAAATTTTGTAAATGTAAGTAATAATAATCTATTAAATACAATATTTGAGCTAACAAATTGCAAAAATTAAATTAAATTATATAAACCAAAAGTAACCTTCAAATACAAAGCCAGTAAGAAACTCTAGGTACTTAAAAAAATTAGACTTCACGAAAAAAAAAACTGGCAAAGAATAAATATTAGTTAAAACAGCAAAGTTAGACATTTTATTCAAACATATTTCCTGTGAAGCAGAGACAGTTACTGAAAACTACGGCATTAATTATTGTAATACAGATTCAACGTAATGTACTTGAATTATGCTAATAATCCATTATTATCTTAGTTCTTCGTTTACATTCAAATATAAAAGTTTGGGGTAGAAACTGGAGTTAGAGTGAGAACCAGAATAAAAGTTATTAGGCTTCTTTCATAGGCAGCTTATGAGTGAAAATAGAAACGACAGATAGACTAAGAGTAAGACACAGAGCGAAAAGATTGAGTGCGCCTTTTTAGGCTCCTTTCTTGCACACAGTAAGAGAGAAAATGAAAAGAGTTAGGTGTGAGGTAAAGTAATTTAAGTATAGTAAAAGACAGAGAAAGTCATAGTCCAATTTTCACTCATAAGTACTGCCATTTTGATAGGCTTTCTCGTTTCACTCGTTTTTTCCAAATTCGACCTTTTTGTTAATATGAACCTTTAAGCAAAACATATTTTGTCCGTCTGTTCGAATTGAAATAATTTCATAAATATCTACTTTTCTATTCATTAAAATTTGTCATACATTAAATCATCAAAACATACAAAGGATAATTACATTTTAAAAAGTTGCGTGTACTTATTCTGAAAAGCTTTTAAACTGAGACGATACAAAAAAAATAGATTTTAAAATAACTGATTATAAAATGTAGGTAGCCACGCAAAGCGCTAGAAAGCATAATGCAAATGTGATACCTAAAGAAAACTTTCCAAGCCGAGTCAAAATGTAAATGTGTTTTGGATTGAGACTGATTATGTTTTTTAAATTTACCTATGTTGAAATGGTACCTATAAAACTTATATTATTAAAGAACAATAAAAAAGAAAAAAAAATGCATATTGAAGCACTTGTCCTCGCATGGTAAACAGCTACATTTTGATCTAATTATACATTTTTAGTATGCTTATATTACTTCGCAACTTCACCGTAAAATAAAAATGCCAGATTGATATTCTTTATTTAGCTGAATTAGACGTTAGTAACTGCATGTCATATAAGTCATTCACCAATACAATGACTGCACCCACACCTTTTTTACTTTACATTTAGTATTAACTGAGATATTTGGTATGTGCCATTTAATCCCACGCCACACACTGTAACACAGCAGTCTACGGCTTATTATTTTTTTGGTAAAAAGTAATTAATAGTTTGTATCTGTCATGTAACTCATATCATAACTCCATGCCGTAAAACTCAACCAATATAATAACTCCAGCCACACCTTTGAACACTACGACTTATTTCACCCATGTTAACGGACATACCAACCACACCACAAGTCAGATAGCATTCACAACTTGCCATCGACTCCCATCCTGACTTTCGCGCCACAGACAACGCAAGTCATCCCAGTAATCAGCCAACACCGACCACACTTTACTGACCCCCCAGCATCGGTTCGACAACTCACCTCAGCGACGACTTCGCAATCACTCGGTTCTATGACTTCATCGCCATCCAGAGCATGTTCTCGGCAGTAAGCCGATTCCGATCAGGATCCAAAGCCTAACTACCTACAGATCATTCGGTTTACCCGGCAACTATCCGTTTCCGATCTACAATCGGAAAGATTCCCACAGACCAGCATGGTTCAACTGATTTCACACTGAGACGCATACCACCAAAAACTGACCTCTTTGAACCGTTAATTTATTTATAATTATAGACAGCTTAGACCAGAGATATTATTCGACATAACGCTCAATGAACATCTGCTACAAACACAGGTTATAAAATATTTATTTTCACAGTGTTAGTGTAATGTAACTAATCTAGATACCAAAACATAATCTAATATTACTTAATATAAAAAGCAAAAACAAATTAAATAAAAAACGCTCATTGAATAGCAATGTCAACATGATTTAATGATTAACTTAATTGAAGAGGCCGCCCCACCCAAATAGGGGTGATTTAAAAAAAAAACCTACAACAATAGTTGCGGAATAACGACATTATTTACAAACGGTCTATTACTGATAACGCGATTTTTATCGAGCAATAGTTTTAAATCCCGCCGATTGCGAACCCTACCTAACGCGACGTACAACTGTCCGTGGCTAAAGACATCGGATCTTAAATCTATCCCCACTGTTGAAATTGTTTGCCCCTGACTTTTGTGTATTGTCATCGCGTAACAAATTTGTAATGGAAATTGACGACGGATCATTTCTATGGGGCTCTTTGAATCTATCGGTGCTTTAAAAGTTATGCGCGGAATGAAGAAATCTTCATTATCGTCCGGTTTTCGTACCCTAATCAGACGCGGAGAATGACCTACTACTATAACTTTAGTGCCGTTTACTAAGCGATCCGAGAAACTAAGGTTTCGCATTATCATGCAAACGCATCCTACCTTTAGTCGTAAATCATGCTCGGGAAGGCCTTTCGGTTGCATTTTATTTAGAGTGTCCGATCCTAAAAATAATTCGTCCGCGTCATCGGTTGCCGTTTGATCTACCGAATAGAAATGTATTAATTCACCGGGTACGCGATCTAAAATGTTTGCATTTATTTCCTTTACGTTCATATTATAGTTGCACAAAATTGCTCTGTGGCAGCAAACGTCTGGTTCGTCTAAAACGTCCGAAAAAACAAAGTCTATTAAATCATCGAGATCTGTGACAAATTCAATGGGCGACACGTCAATTAGGTTTTGTGTGACTCTGCCGGTTTGGACTGGAACTGAGACTATTGAATTAGAGCCGATATTCAACAGCTGTTCCGAGAATTCTTCGTCTTCCCTAGATCTTTGCGCGGTTGATAATTTAAAGATTTTAATCTGTTCCCAAATCCAAGACGTTTTCACAGAGCAATTGACTACGTCGGCATTATTTCGCGCGTTCGGAACCACCGGTGGAATTTGACGGAAATCTCCTGCAAAAATGACTATTTTACCGCCGAAAAGTTCATTAGTTTGCATCAAATCGCGTAACGAACGGTCGAGCAAGTGAATGAGATATTTATGAGCCATCGGGGCTTCGTCATAAATAATAACCGAAGCGTGGCGTATCAACTCTGCGCGTTGGGAACCGTTCGTTATGTTCCAATACCCGTGATCGTCCACAAGGTCTAACGGAAATTTAAACATACTATGAGCCGTAGTACCGCCTTCGTAATTCTGAGCCGCGATGCCCGATGTTGCCGTACACAAAACTACTTTATTACGCGAGCCACGGACATGTGCTGCGACCACGTTGAGTAAAAGCGTTTTTCCCGTACCGGCAGGGCCATCTATGAAAATGGAACTGTTATTTGCACGTTTAAAGATCGGGTCTTCTACAAGTCGGTCGACATACTCGAACACTGCGCGCTGATCGGTAGACAAGCGAGGCTGCCATGTTTCGACGTACGCATTTAACCTGCCCGCACTGAATTCGATCTGCTCTCGACCTAACTCGGTGGTATCGTCGCGGATATTGGGCAGCCCCTGCTCTACAAGACTGGTACCGTGTTTACGCAAAAGTCTGTCGATTTGGATGAGACTCATTTTATAGGCCCTGTCGGTATCATTTGGCATCCGTTCGAGGTAATCTTCGGTTATTTGGTTTTTGAATTTGTCCCACAATAAACCGACTGGAGCGCCGTTTACGGCCAAGAGGACGAAAAACCGACGAAGTCGCGGTCCCGTTAGAAATTTCGCAGCTTCCTCGAGAGCTCTCTCGTATTCGATTTCGTCATTCGCGATGCCTACATTTCGAGCGACTTCCTGGAACGTTCGACAATCCAACCCGCCGATTTTCAAAAGATCACTATAGCCGCGGCACGGATATAAAGCTAATAGCATTCGTAAGTAAAATTGTTCACCCCTATTTGGCGCCACCCAGAAAAGACGAGCAACATTTACCCCTCGCTGCCTTTTTGTGACGAATTTGTTTTGTAATCGGTGGACTTTCACGTTTTTTGTAGTAGGGCATTTTGAATGTACAATGTATTTTTCGTAAAAGTCCAAGTACGTCAGGTTTTCGAACTCGTCTCCGGCCGGCCGGTTAAAATAATCTAATAGAGCAGAACTATTACTCTGAGCGGCGTCAGCTACCGAATCTTGCCTAAAGAAAACGCTTTGGTAGTTTTCGAGGTGGACTGGCAGTTGTTGGACAGCGGGTTCGCGCATCGTCAAATCGTACTCAAAAACTCGCCACGCGGCATCGCAAGCACCTATGTATCTTTTTGTAACGTACTGCTCTACTTCGTTGTTCCTATCTTCCTCGGCAACTAACGTTACGCGCGCCTCATCTTTGCCTTTCGTCATGTATTTAAATAAGTATTTGACGATTTTTCGAGCCGAGGAAGCTTCTAAATTCGCATGACAATCGTACTTCAAGAGGATGGCGGCGTTGTAAGGAACTACCCACAGATCATTAACAGTAACATCGCGGTTTCTGAATTTAATTATTGCCTCGTTGTTACTGCTTCGACGGAGGTGTATGAAACCCTTGTCGTCATGGTGCGTAACTTCGGTTTCGCGTTTTGGAAAGTACTTGGAGCACTTCTCCTTCGTACTATCCCAACATGGAAGGTCGGTTCTGTGAGACAGCCCACAGGGACCGTGTATCATGTGATTTAGGACCATTTGGCGCAACTTGCCTTCGGCTTCGGTTGCATTCGGGATATCGGCCCTAACAAACTTGTCTATGTCTGAATTCTGTACGGGTCCCCCACCTTCCACGCGGAAACATATATGAGCATGAGGTAAACCTCGTTTCTGAAATTCTATCACATAAATTATATACATGTGCTTACCGAACCATGCGCCCGATCGCAGGTCTTTCAGCAGTTGAGCTAATTTTAAACTAAATACTCGTGCGCATAGACTCGCATGTGGCTTTTGCCTTGGTAATAGGGATTGTTGAATTTCTATCCATTTTGGATTACATGTAATTGTGAGGAAAAATGATGGTGTCCCTAGTCTGTTAACTAACGCGATCGCATCCATGTATTTCGTTTTCATGTAACGTGGCCCCCCCGTAAACGTGTTTGGTAAGTAAATGCGACCTGGAACGACACCACCCTCTCCTTGTACAGTTTCGTCTGCGTTTATTTGGCGCGTCGATGTTTCGACATTGTCTTGCAGTTCATGCAGAGGTGCCAATCTCATCGAAGATTGGTTCTGCATATTACTGACAAAGCGCAATCGTTCTTCCTCAATACGACAATACATATCCACTAACCATTCCTCTGACAGTTTACCGAAATCATGAAAGCGCGGCTCTGACAACAGCAAACAGCGAACGTATTTGTTTTGAGTTAATTTCGCGTTTTTGTTGTCAAGTTTGTTTACGTACCACCCCGCGGTGGCGTGCGGGTACAATAGCGGGTATTGAAACGTTTCATACAACGGATGAAAAACGTCGACCGTGTGGGGTTTATTCGCGCCCGTTTTCCAAATGGCAATACACCGTGGGAGAAACCGTTCCCTTTCCGTGCTAATAATCGCGGCAATCTCGTTTCCTAATGGCATATCACCGAGAATATTACCGTGAGTTTCACGTGTTGTACGTTCGAACCTTAAATGCGCTTCTTGAGATGTTTCTTTGTGTAATTGTTTGAAACAGTCAATCAAGGGATTCACTTCATGCAAGAAATGATTGATTTCCGCGACGATTTGACGATCTAACCGCAGACCTGCCGCGAGTCTCTGGCGTTCTTCGTTGTCCTCTATATAAAGACCGATAGGATTAGTGGTGTCCGTGTAACCCAAATCAAAAACGCGGTGGTATATTCTACCTTGAATTTTAACAAACGCCAGTCCGGTATCGGGATGTTGGAAACCGTGAGAGACTCCTAACGCGCTGAAGGCAAACAAGTTATTGTACGCGCGAGGACACTTGTTGAAAGAGTCACTATTATAAAAACTTTCCGTCAACGGGAGAAAGTTTTGAACGTTATAAGACCCGCTGCCACAACACCACTGCGTTCGCGATTTTTCTTCGAAAAACAGACGCGTGCCACAATGCAAACATTTAAAAACGTCATCGGCTTTTAACGACGGTTTACGCAAACTATACAAACGCACCGCATTTAATTCGTCCCCACTTTTAACCGCAATTAAATTTTCCGAATTTCGCAAAGATGGCTCGATATTACGAACAGCTCGATGACGTTGAGTGGCAAGTCTATTGACATCCGGGTTAGTTTGCGCGTACCTGGCGACCGATTGTCGGTTTATTTCTGGATGAGCCTCCGCGTATCGAGCGACCGATTGTCGGTTTATTTCTGGACGAGCCTCCGCGTATCGAGCGACCGACTGTCGGTTTATTTCTGGATTAAGAGCACTATAACGGTCTACGGCTTGTCTGTGCACTTCCGGGTGTAGAGCCGTATAACGCTCCACGGCTCGTCTGTTCACTTCCGGGTGTGTTTTATTATATTTTTCGACCGCTTTTTGATGTGAACTATTATTGGCCCTGATTTGTTTTTTCGGTCGTCCAACCGATTTATCTTGTAACCGCGGATTTGCAGCGATTTTCTCTATGACAACCACCGGCCTTTTCGCGTTTAATTTTGGGTCGCTTTCGATTATTTTTCTTTTCAATGTCGAATTTAGCGGCATTTTTTCTAAAACAACAACCGGTTTTAACGTGGTGAATTTGGGGTCATTTTGCGCTATGCTGGGAACCGACGGAATCAAAATTGGGGGAATTTGTTGGTTTTCGATATTAAGTACTGTAAGTCGATGGATGCTATACTCGCCTTGGTCGAATTGAGCGCTTGCAAACAAAAGTTGTGCTAAAGCATTTATATCGAGACATTGAAATAAACGTGCTACATTTACATTCGGATTTTGGTGGTTGTTTTTGCCGGAGGCGTCAACGGCATGACTATTAAACAGAAAATACCTATTATTGCTCTTCCAAAATGACACGGTAGAATTTTGACCAGTAAACAGGAAGTTCATGGTATTTTCGATGTATGCCGCCGGATTAAAACACGTTATCAAATTATTTTCTAGGTTTTCGATGGAATCAAAAAAATTATGTTCATTTGATGGATAAAGTCCATTTGTTACCCACGTTAAATTTATATTTACGGAATAATTTTGAATTTTGACATGGGAAGGCAACTCCTCGGGATTCAAAAAAACCTCTCCCGTCGGACGTGGGGTATTGCAATATAGAATATCGCCACATGGGAGGATAATATCATCAATGTCAGACGTTGTGAATGTCTCGCGGTTCTTAACACAGGAATAAGTGGACGCAATACATGACATTGCGACGCACTGAACGCCCTTACCCTTGAACCTTATTCCACCTTGATGAGTTGTCCCTGCTGCAACGCACCTCACTCCCGCCGCTCCATCAGCAGCATCCGCTGAGGGTGGAATGAGATTCGCACTTACCTGACCCGATGTGGATGCACTGCTAGTGCGTCGACCACGACGTACCTTCTTCGGACGACCGACGTTGCGAAGCATGGCGATGATGACGAAAGTTCTAGAGATGAAATTAGTTCATTAAAATACGTTTACAAAAGTTCACGATTGTGCTGTTGACGATTGAAATATTTCATCAACTGGACGCGACATTTCGAGAAATTGAATGCCGATTTATTTCTTTTTAAAAATAAAGGAATGGTTCCTTTGAGTAAAATTGGCTATCTCCAGTATTTAGAGTAGGTACTTTACCTCCAGATGCATTAAATAATTCCACCCTTTGTATTCTAAGATGAGCTAGTTAAGCTCTTTCATTTGTTACCCAACACAACATCATATTTTTTTAAACCTTCTATTAATACCTCATTTGTTAAATTCCGAAGTTATGAAGTTCTCCTTAATTAAAATGTTTAACGGTTGTCAGTCCTGTAAGTAAAGTTGTCTGACGGCTGCAGTCTCTTAAATGATGTTGCTCTATAAACTATAGGAAGTGCCAGAGTTATTTGATAGCTCATGACGTGTCTGCTAGATAGGTATTTAGTAAGATATAGCCAATGGCATTCTAAATTAGTCAACATAACAAAAACAAAAATGTTTTTTTTTTAAATCAATCTAGTAATTATGATGATATTTCCATCACCACCAGTATTTTTGTTACATCACCCTGCTTAGAACACAAGTGATGACGTTAAGAGGCCTGCGGAGCATGCAAATTTCATACAAACGTAATAAGTACAAACAAACATATTCTTAAGTTAGTGTGTATTTACTTTGATTGTATTACATAAATATTATATAGGTTCTCAAACACATATTTTGAATGTACACCGATTTAAATAAGAATTATGAAAAACGCATGCTTCGCCGGCCTTTTAAAGCAATAGCAGGCGACTTCGAGTTTTCAAATTAGAAAATGAGAATGGAAAGTTAAATTTATTCAGACATTTTTGATTTATTGTAATTTATCGAAGTATGCAAAATTAAAGCTTCATTGTACTCTAATCGCCAATAGCAAAAACCGTCAAATCAGTTAGCTTGACTTTGTTTTGCAATCGATTTTTGCAGTTCTTCTAAATCTATTTTTTCTTATTTCAACAATATATTATTTTGTTTCTCTCTTCCTTTTTTTTTAATTTGTCAAGTTCCAACTGTAAAGTAAAATGTATATGTCATGTTATGCAATAAACATGGTAATAACCGATTACATAGGTTGATGGAACTCATAGTTAGGTTAGTAATCTGCGTTTTCAATACTTGCATTTCCATCTTTTCTTATTTTCTAGTAAAGGGCTTGGAACATTTTTGTATGAAGCGTGGCCGGATTTTTTTCCGTCATTTTTTGCCATTTTTTTTTTTCAAAGTAGCGGCCACGCATATGACATATAAAGGGTGTAAAACACCTCTTCACGAAGCCGAAAGGCGCTTGTTCTCCCCCTCATTACTATCAGTTTTTTGTTCCACACCATACCCGGGAACCTTCTAGTTACGGAGGTATGGTGGATCAAAGTTACAACTTTTTTTTTTTTTCAATACAAGTTTTTTTTGTAAGATTTTAACTTTTAACACCTCCATGACCCTAGTACTATTCAATCCATCCATCAGCACAATGTTTTAAGTGCGTTACATTGAGTTCTAGCACAAAACATGATTTATAAGCTCAAAAAAAAGGTTGTTTCCCAGCAATATTTTTTGCGTAAAGTTAGTTAGTTTGATGTGACAGAATGCTTGGTTAACGACTTTGTGATGAGGTGGTTTACATCTTGTATAAATCGATAGCTGGTATCATTAAAACAAGTTTTGTAAGAGACAAAATGTTCTAAAGTGTCACATTTCCGAGATATGAGCTATGAAAGAAGTCCATTCACTGATGGAATCTATAGCACAACTTTGATTTGATTAGACACGCATAAAACATGTATCAATCGATAGCTGGCATCAATACAAAAAAGTCATGTACGAAACAAAACGTTCTAAAGTGTCACGTTTCCGATACATGAGGTATCAAAAGTTAAGTAATTTCATTGAGCATCTTCGGCACAACTTTAATTTGATGATGATGGCAGCTATCGATTGATACACGTTGTCTGCGTATTTGATCAAATCAAAGTTGTGCTACAGTTGCTATCAGTGATTGGACTTTAACTTTGATATCTCATATCTCGGAAACGTGACACTTTAGAACATTTTGCCCAATACAAAACTTGTTTGTATTGATACCAGCTACCTATTGATTACTATAAGTCGTAAGCGTGGCCACTACTTTGAAAAAAAAAAAACTAAATGGCGGAAAAAAATCCGGCCATAAAGTTCAAAACCCTTTATTTGCATCATAGCTTCCCGTCAAATGTACCTAGTCTATAAGTCTATGTGCCACCGTAAAATTGTCAAATACGTTAGATTAAAATTGTCTCTAGCGAAGTTGTAAACTCTCGAAATATGGTCAACTAAACATACTGCTTACAATAAAATGCATTATTTTTCGGTAGATTGTAATATATCGAAGTGAAACCGTAATATTGTGAAATGCATGCGACGAAGGTACCTCTGCCCCCATAATCGGGACTTGGGGCACTCCCACCCTAGCGGGGCTCTATCGACTACGCTTTTCAGGGGAATATAAGTGTTGTAAGTGTGAGGTTGGGTTATATTAATCGATATTTCTCAGGAATGGTATATTATCTTTTCATGGGAGTGGTAACATTGGGCAAGGGGGATCCTTCTTCTCCTCTCCTCCACACCACGCGAGTTGACTTCCATCGCATGCATTTCACAATATTACGGTTTCACTTCGATAGATTACAATCTACCAGAAAATAATGCATTTTATTGTAAGTAGTGTGTTTGTTTGTCAATATTTAAAAAGTTTACAATCTAACGTGTTTGACAATTTTACGGTGACATATGCACTTGGTCCCTGATCTTAAGGGGCCGGCAGAGCATGCGTGTTTCATACAAACGTTATAGGTACTAAAATAATATGAAAATCAAACATATTCTTAAGGTAGTGTGTATAAATTTCAATTGTATTATAGAATGTCTATGTTCCCAAATAAATATTTTGAGAGGATAATGATATAAAGCTGAGATATGAGGAATTTAAAATTTCTATAGAAAAAATATTTTTCTCACAACCTTTGTTGAAATCAGTGTACTTACATTTAAAATATGTGTTTGGGAACCTAATATTCTGTAATCCAATCAAAATAAATACACACTACCTTAAGAATATGTTTGATTTACAAATTATTTTGGTATTACATTTGTATAAAATTTGCATGCTCCGCAGGCCTCTTAATAAATAAATTGTCAACAGTGCAATCAAAAATCGAAATAAAAGGTTTTAGAAGCTATTTAAATAAGTTGTATAATAGCATAAGTTGTACAATACCTGTGTTATTTTTGATATCATCAATTTGGGTTCTGTTATTGTCCGGGACTCCCATAAGTATTTTCATATATTTTATTACCCTGGATTTCAATGCCCTGGACTTCATAAACATTTCACCTATTTTACCAACGTCCAAAACATCTGAAAAAAAAAACATGAATAGTTAACTTCTTAAACGCTAGCTATAACAAATATACATTAATTAATATTTATGGGTGAACAAAACATGTAAGTTGATTAAGAAAAAAAAATTACATAGGTACCTACCTAAGGTATCAATCAATTTGAAAGGGATAGTTTGATTGTTATCAATTAGTATTGTATCTAAAATAGTGCCATGACTATAAAATGTATTTTTGACTTTTGTCATCATCACAGGCAGGTGCAACCTGATAGAAAGAAAGTTAAGAAAGCTTTGACATAATAATTAGATGATATTTAATATTTTCTGTAAGTTAATCATTCAATCAACAGAATAATTAAAAACAAATGAGCAGAGAATAATAATTAGGCATATTGAGTCAGACAATGGTTTTGAACAATTTAAAGGATACATTATTGTATTATGATACCAACCTCTTCAACCATACTTATTATGGCTTCATGTAGTGGAGGTGTTTGCTGTCTACCTCCAGTTTTTAGTATATTCCCTCCTTCTTTAGTCCGAGTTTTATGTTTCAATGCTTTCATGTTATCCCATGCGTTTTTAGCCTCATGCTGAAATAAACAGTATGAAAAATACTATTAGCAAACCATTCATAGCAGTGAATATATATCCCATCAACAACAGTGACTATCCTACCTTTTGTACATTGGCATCACATTGAACTCTTGGGTAGTTGCATCCCCATGCTGCTTGTTTCTTGCTATCATTCTTCGACCGACTTGCCATCGGTATTTTAGATTCCACGATTGGTCTCTTTTTCATTAGCTGAGCCAGTATCGAAGTTTCATCGGTAGTGAAATTGGCCACTCTTTTAAATATTGTCCGTATTTGTATATTCTCCTAAATAAATTGTAACAGAAATAAGAATGGAAGTTCTCGATTCACGACACAAGGTGTGTGTCGTTGAATTTTATTGTTATCACAATTGCACTGAAAGGACTTTTATATACTTACCATAACATTTATTAATTCAGTTAAGTATAGTATTTCACACAATCACAATTTTATTACAACACAAAAGTTTCCCGCCCGGTAAATTTGATTTATCTGACATATTGGTTGACAACGCAGCGGTGATGCCATAGCTTATATATTTCAATGAAAGAACTGATTATTTAACTATTATATTAGGTAGGTACTAAGAATAATAGTTTTCAACGTTTATAAATAATGTTTAATGTAATTTAACACTAAAATGTGAAAAAAAGCTATTCGAAATTCAAAAAATTGCAAACGCGGCAAACGGATAAAAAGTTGGCGTCATACGAATTTTATCATTAGAAACAGTGGATTTATTTTGAACTGGTAGATTTCTATCAACTAATTGCTAATTATTATCATATCAATCTATTATTCGCTGCTATTTAACATCAACATAATATTTTAAATGTGAAAAAAGTCGAAATTCAAACTAACGCGCCAACGATTTTAAAATGATTTTTATAATTTAAAACAGTGGTTTTGTTATCAACTTGTAGCTTACAATGATCTAATTGCTAATTATTATCATACACATCTATTTTGGCTGCTTTAAAATAGTTAAAATAAAAATTTATAGAAAATGCCTTACCTGTAACAGTGTGGAAAAAGTAATGGACGAAATTTTTTCAGTGTGACCAGATTAAACCTGAGGGAAAAATTACAAAAAAACTACCAATACAAGTACTGATTTATTTTCACTTATTCAATAATCATCATCAAAATAATTGTTACACAAAAAAAAATACATTCCGCGTATGTGTTTGAAAACTTGTAAAGAACACGAGCGGATCACACGCTTTTGACATTTATAAGGTGAAAGCGTCAGGGGGTAGCCTGCGAAATTCAAAATTTCTTATCATTATGTTTTTTTGCATTTTGCAGGCCAGTGGTAGGTTGTATGAAGATATAATTATCGTTCGCGACTGTAAAACGTATGTAGTTACAGAATAATACATATAATCATCAAACCCTCTAAGTTTATTTATGTCAAGGAATGACTTGGGATTTGAAAAAATCGTTCCTCGTCTTAAATGAGCTTGAAGAGAGACTTTTGATGATTTTCAACTCAACCATTTTGATGTTTTAGATTCTATAATTACGTACGTGTTATAGTTGCCAACGATATTTTAATTAACACGAAACCCAGCACTGGCCTGCAAATTGCAAAAAACGTAAGATCATTTGAATTTCGCGGGGTACCCTGGAGCCTCAGCCTTTAAAAAAATATATAATAAGGATACATAAACAACGTGTAACAAAAGGGGTACAGTCATATGAATAGGTGTTCTGTAGATCATCAAACTAACTGAACAACTTTCTCTATGGGACTACCACCATAATCGTAAAAAAATATTCAATTGTCTCAGAAATCGATTAGGTATTAGAATTAAGTATGGGGCTTTTGAATATTTTTTCGCGATTACGATGGTGGTTCCATGGAGGAAGTTATTTAGTTTGATAATCTGTAGCACACCCTTTCATACATGACTGTACCCTTTCTGTTACACGTTGTATGCATATTATCTTTTTGAACTAAATTTCTTCGATATATAACTAAAAGATATATTTTTTCAAACTAACCAAGACATACCCAAAATCCCAAACTTTCACATAAAAAATTTTGAAAGAAAGACTACCAATATCGTATTTTAATACTGAATCTGGTCACACTCGATCCCGCCAATTCCGTTATTGACATAGACAAGTAATTATACAGGCTTGGAATCGGGCCTCCAAAAAGTTATTGTCTATGGAAATTTAAAATACATTATTTCACCAAAATATAAAAAGTTTTCGTAATTACATTGATTTCATCTACAAACATTTTTTTTCTACCATCGCAACAAAAACATGTTACATAATTCTATTTCGCAACTTCAATGGAGAGTACAAATTGTTTATCATGTTTTTTTTTTATGTTTCGTTCTTTGTTTTTTCGCGCCCAATATTTATTCGCTAAATTAATGTCAATGAAACATGAACGAAACAGAAAACTATGCTCATGAATATTATTTTAGCATAAGAATAACACCAATGCTTTAATTCCATCAATTTGTATTTCACGAAAAAGTTAAAATGAAAAATATTTGCTTAAAAGTTTTTTTTTAATTTTCGTAGTAACAAAACGTATGAGAGGGCTGGATAGCTGAGCTTATCTACCGATGTCGAAGGATGGATAGACGTTATCACCACTTGTAGGACGTACAGTAAGGAAAGACAGAAGTCTTTTATTTGTTGTCGCCAACAAGATATCGCTTTCTGAGAATAGGTTAGTGGGAACGACCCATAGAGGTACCTACGCATTCAAATAAAGCTACCAACTGTCACTGTCAATAGTGTCAATGTCAAAGTTAGAGAATAGAGAACGTCATGTGAGGTTTGCTTTGCGTTATTTTGAAAATAAACGAAAAATAAATTTTCATTGTGCGTTGACTAATATAATAAAAATCAAAATGTGAGCGCACTGCGTGGTGGCGACACCCGATGCCTAATTTCACCGGTTAGCAAAACGGACCACGCGAGGTGACCACAGGTGAATCCGTGAAAAACTAATCGCCCCGCACCAACGACTTCGGCCTCCGGAACGACAGTGCCTTAGTCTGTCTGTGACTACTGCGCCTTCTGCTCCTCCTGCTTTCCGCGCTCCGGTTCTCCATCAGAAGAAGAACCTTCCACCGTCGTCGGATCCAGCGCCCAGCATCGTGATACACAAAAGGTACCCACATTAACGAAGAAGCCCATCAGTGGCTCGCAAAAGGACGACGAAGAAGGCTACACTATCGTGGAGACAAAACGATGGCGGAAAACGTCTCGTAATAAGTGTGGGATTGCTCTACTCTCGGTTGTCACTGTGTGGATCCAAATATTGCCATATAATTATAACCCACCTGCACCCAACTACTACTACTGGGGAATGTAATTCATTAGTATGTTGATGACAGGGTCAATGCTGAGAGCCGGCCAAAGTAACCTTGCATGACTTGAAGCGGTTGGAACATTAAAAGAAAATCTGCTTCATGTACTTTGTGTGATATTCAAGTACAAGGATGTATTCCTCTCTCTGGAATTTTAGTCAGCAGGTGTATTCTACCTCTACCCAAGATATATGAAAGCGCCTCTAGTGAAGAAAGTGCCCTGAGTCTTTGTACGGTGTGAAATTTAGTTTAACATTCTAAAGCTTTATATAGTATAAATAAATAATAAAGTATATTAAGTACTATATTTGTTTAATTATGGACCAGATTTGAAATTTTAAGTTTAAAATAAAAATTATAACATTTATTCATTGTAGCAATTTTCAGATAGCTCAAATTGTTATGTGTATATTTAGCATACATGGTATAAATACTTGTATTCACATTATTCTTTTTTTGTAAATAAAGCTATTTCATAAAGTACTTTTTTCACAACCTATGAGTAATTCTACTTGTCAAGTAAAATCTTTGTTATTGATGAATCTACAGTAGAGATGGAAATTTTCTTATCTGATGTATATCAACCGTTAAACAAGCCCTAAGGCTGGTAGGCTAAGGACTCTAGAAGCCCTAAGGGCCACTTAAATAAAGATACAGTTCAATTCAGTTTTAGGTAGGTACATTTCAATGTGTTGGTAAATTATTTGCTTATTATTTATGTAATTATGTACCTACCTATTAGTAGGTATAGAGTGTGGATCCCTTGCAGGTTAAAATTTCCTCAAGTTTGACCACGTAGCTCTATTATGTGCGATGAGCATCTACAACATATAGTGCAAAAGGCAGGGTTCTTATCAATTGAGCCCTAACGCCTGACTGTAGTACAATAGTACATAGAAAGGATGCATAAGCATCAATTGTATATGAAATAAAATAAAATAATAAATTTCATGATGTAAATATAATTATGTCCCATGCATACTGACTGCCAATGGCATAATTTGTAAAGTAGGTTTAGGTAGGTACCTAAGTACATACTGTTGAAATTGATGGAGGTAGCCTTGATTCAATTTTACATTCATCGACAATAGGACAATTTAGATACATGTTTTCCTGAACATCATCATCATCAACCTAAGTATGTCCACTGCTGGTCAATTTGTGGACCGACTCTACTTTCCATATCTAGGCAGTAGGTAGGTATAGATAGAACATTACAGGTAGGAGACACATTGGTTTATGACTCGTCTTCAAACACAGAGGGATAAAGTTACCTAAACGCAGCTCTCCACAAGTAGGTAGGTACTCTCTGGCTTAATAACTTTCTTTTATGGTTTTGTACCAACATGCATAGAATGATCATTATTTTGTATTTTTTTTATTACAAGTTTTTATTTAGTTTCGCTTGTCCTGATGTTTGTCTGTAATGGAATCTTGCAACTTAAATTTGATCCTCTTTAGATGTTAATAGCGCGGCAATGCAATATTATTATAACATGGAGCTAATCTGATGATAGGGCTGGAAGGTGGCCAAAGAAACTGATAAGAAATACAGAATCCCATCGAGTAGGGTCTCGTTTGTTTCGTCTTGAAGAGTAGGTACTTCGGTCCTAAATGGTAACCGGGTTTGATGATGAAGCTAGAAGGTGGACATAGGATCTCCGTAATAAAACGATGTTACTACATCGAGTTTGGGCTCGTATGATTCGTATTGATGAGTACTTTGGTGCTGGATGAGTTTAATAAATTATTTTTCTTAAATGTATCTTTTATCTAGAAAATGTGGGCTTCAAAACGTTACAGTGTGCATGCTACGAATTACTACGGCTTACAGTAAAACGCCGACTACACGATTTATCGGGCCCTGCCTCCAGGGAAAGGGATGTGTAATAAGAAATCGGGTGGTCGAGTCGTCCCGACCTTACTTATGTTTCCGAGTTATGGATGTTTATAGGTATGTATTTACAAACAAAAAAAGTATATATTATGTACCTAGGTATAGTATATCAGCTATCTGGTGTCCAGGACACAAGCCTTGCGAAAAGCTTTTGTATCAGATTGTGTAGGTAATAGTTTATATTAAATACCTAAGTATTTCGCGAGATTTACCTGTTTATATAAACAACTAAATAATATAAATCAATCTAAGTAAGTAATTAACTTTAATAAAAAAAAAACGAACTAAATAAATCATCATCTGCCTAGCCTTTTCCATACTACCTACTTATGTTGGGGACGAATTCCAGTCTAACCTTATGTGGCTGAATACCAGTTTTTTACATGGAGCGACTGCCTATCTGACCTCCACAACCCAACCTACCCCTTGGTAAGACTGATTGTCACGCAATATATTTATTTGGGAGGCTAGGGATGATTATGATGATGAGTAAAAGTTTTAAGATAAAGTTTAGTCATTTTATTATTTTTAGCGCATATAAATAAAAGCTTGATTTTACTTTCAATTTTTATTAACTACCTAGCTATAGCGGTTTATAAGGTGTGTGTTACCCTGGCAAAATGTGATGCATTTGAGATGTGAGACCTTAACAAATAATTAGAGTATCTTGAGGAGCAATTTGCTTACTAATAGCAAAATGTAATAGGACTCTTAATTCAGAGCAAAGTTGAGGACTTCTTCTAAGGTTTATCTGTTTCAGAAACACGGTTCCCTAAAATTATCTCGATAGAAAAATACCTCAAAGTTAACCTACCTACCTAAAATGAATAATATTCAATTTAAAAACTCGGACGCATTGGTATATGAGCCGTCTTCATAAATTGAGGCCTAAAGTTACGTAGACGCAGCTCTCCGGCTTAACTTTCTCCTATAGCTTTGGACCTACCTACATATATTGAGCGATCATTGTTTTTTAGTTGATAGTTATAACTGTTTGCAAGAGCTCGTCCGCGGAAGTACCTATAACTACCTATCACCACGCTTATTTCAATCGTCAAACGAAATCATGTGTTTCGTTTCGATTTGAAGGGTGTGGGTGTTAATTAATGGTACGTATGTAAGGCACATTCTAAACGGGCACAGCAAACCTCTAGACTCAGCTCAACGCCAATTGGACAAAAGCGCTTGTGTTTAATTTTAAGTTTTTAGGATCCTACATGTAGTTACCATTTAACATCAAGTACCTATACCATAATTTGCTTGTCCCATCGGTTTAAATTATGTAGCTAAGTACCTACATAGGTGTCTTTTTTGTACAAGGTTAGGTTATGTTCCCTAACTTTACTTATTATGTATTCATTAATAATTTTATTGTGATGTCCGTAGATCTACCTGCGTGAGCACCTACGTATTTTAGTTATAGTGTTTTAGGTCAACATAGTAGTTAGTAGTATAGTTTTAATAGTAATATAGTAACATATTCTAAGTTGGCACGATGCTCTATTCTTCAAGTACTTAGGTAGATTAAAAAAAAAAAACAATTTTCTCACATGAATCGACCACTTAATCAAGCCCCTGAACTTACCGAAACGCCAAACCAAACCCTTAGGGACCCTAAAATCGACCATGTAAATAAACCCATCAATGTACAAAATCAATCCTCATTCGGTCGAAACCATTTGAAGGAATCCAATCGGAAACTATTGGTTCGCAAGCAGCTCACGTTTACAAAACATTCCTGTAGGGGCAAACCCCTAAATCTAGTGAAGATCCCTTCAAACTCCTAAAAAATACTAAAATTATATAAAAACTCATACGCCTCAGTCGGAATTTTTTTGGGAAACCGGAAGTAATGCGGCCGCCATTTTGAATCACAGCCGTTTTGAGTCAAGTAAATATCCTTAAAAAGCTCTGTAAAACCTAAAATTCGACACAAACTCCCATCAGTGGGATGTGAACCGCTTGAACGACCCCAATCGGACAAGGTTTCGAAAACCGGAAATGGCACGGCCGCCATCTTGAATTTCTGAAATGTCACAATTTTTCCTAAGTAAACAGGATACAAGCTACCTGTCAGTAAAAAACGGTGGCTATACGTTGACTTTGTTAGAACAAAAGAATTCACCAAAGTCGGGTCTGAGCCGAAAGTAATGAAAATGGTCAAATGTCATTTGAGGCAACCCATTCTTGGTGATTATGCAACATTTTCATTCAAAATGTCGTTACTTATGTATTTCTACTTTTCATGTTTTTTGGCAAAATCTGGGAAAATACCCAAAAAGAGGGGAGAATTTTTGTACTCGGCAACACTCGTTTACGAAGAAAATAACCGGTTTATTCATCTCAATCCGGTCGATGATGCCAGCGGTCCCATTTATGTCGAAAATTTGTTTTTTTGCCAATTTTACAAGATGGCCGCTACACTATCCGCCATCTTGTTTTTCTGAAAAGTCATAATTTTGCTGATATCTCAAGGATACAGGCCATCGACCTGTGTACTTTACGTTGCCAACTTCTGAGTTTGGTAGTACAAAACAATTCGCCAATGTCGGGTCTGACCCGAGAATTCAAGCCCCAATGGCTCTCGGGGTTACCAGCTGAAAGTGATGAAAATGTCCAAATGTCATTTGACGCACCCCATTCTTAGTGGTTATGCAACATTTTCATTCAAAATTCGTTATTTCAACTTTTCATGTTTTCCGGCAAAACATGGGAAAATACCTTGAAAATGGGGAAAAAAATTGCACCAGGCAACACTCGTCAACACAGAACACAACCGGTTCATACAAGATAATCCAGTCGGGGGATGCAAACTGACCCATTTATCGTATCGAAAATTCGACATTTTGTCATTTTTATAAGATGGCCACACTGTCCGCCATTTTGTTTTTCTAAAAAGTCATAATTTTTCTGTAATGTCAAGGATATAGGCTGTAAACCGGTGTACTTAGTGTTGCCAACTTTTGAGGTTGGTAGAACAAAACAATTCGCCAAAGTAGGGTCTGACGCATAAATTCAAGCCCCAGTGCCTCTCGGGGTTGCCAGCTGAAAGTGATGAAAATGGGCAAATGTCATTTGGGGCGTCCCATTCTTGGTGATTATGTAAAATTTTCATCCAAAATGTCGTTATTTCTACTTTTCATGTTTTCGGGGAAAATCTGGGAAAATACCCAAAAAATGGGGAAATTTTTTGCACCAAGCAACACTCATCTACAAAGCACACAACCGCTCGGTACAACTCGAACCCGTCAGATGTTGCCAACTACCCGAAAAATCGTGTCGAAAATTCGGATTTTTAGTCGTTTTTACAAGATGGCCGCCACACCAGCCGCCATTTTTTTTTTCTGAAAAGTCATAATTTTCTGGAAATCTCAAGGATATAGGCCACCGACCGGTGTACTCGGTGTTGCCAACTTTTGAGTTTGGTAGAACAAAGTAATTCGCCAAAGTCAGGTCTGACCCGAAAATTCAAACCCCAATGGCTCTCGGGGTTGCCAGCTGAAAGTGATGAAAACAGTCAAATGTCATTTGGGGCGTCCCATTCTTGGTGATTATGTAAAAGTTCCATTCAAAATATCGTTATTTCTACTTTTCATGTTTTCGGGGAAAATCTGGGAAAATACCCTAAAAATGGGGAAAATTTTTAATCCAAGCAACACTACTCAACAATACACACAACCGCTCGGTACAACTCAAACCCGTCCGATGTTGCCAACTACCCGAAAAATCGTCTTGAAAATTAGGAATTTTCGTCGATTTCACAAGATGGCCGCCACACCAGCCGCCATTTTGTTTTTCTGAAAAGTCATAATTTTCTGGAAATCTCAAGGATACAGGCCACCGACCGGAGTACTCGGTGTTGCCAACTTTTGAGTTTGGTAGAACAAAGTAATTCGCCAAAGTGAAAAAGTCCCAAAAATGAAAAAGTTTAATATTTTTTGGGGTTGCCAGTCGAAAGTGATGAAAATGGTCAAATGTCATTTGGGGCTCCCCAAAGTTGCCAGCTAGACAAAGTCTCCATTCAAAATGTCGTTATTTCTACTTTTCATGTTTTCGGGGAAAATCTGGGAAAATACCCTAAAAATGGGGAAAATTTTTGCACCAGGCAACACTCCTTAACAGAACACACGACCGCTCGGTACATTTCGAACCCGTCAGATGTTGCCAAGTACACGAAAAATGCATTTAAAAAAAGTCGAAAATTCCACCATTTTACAAAATGGCCGCCACAGCGTCCGCCATGTTGGATTTTCAAAATGTCATAATTTTTCACAGTTGCCATTGAAATGACCTACAAATTGGCGAGGTAAATGTTGCCGACTTTAAAAATCATTAGAACAAAACAATTTGTCAAAGTCGAGTGAAAAAAGTCGCCAATTTCAAAACGTCCCAGCGCGGCCGCCATCTTGTTTTTTTTTTTTTTTTTACTTTTTTTTCAAATCATTTTGGACCTTTAACAAAACCCACGAGCCAAAATCCGTCCAAGTCTTTTCCTCGCCGAAACCGGAAATGGACTCGGCCGCCATCTTGGATTTCAATCTCCTCTATAATTTTCCTCTACTCGACCGGAAGTACTTTATATTTGTTCAAAACTAACCCCTAACCCATCTCTCACCCATTCCGAGAAACGGCATGTCAATGAGTCAGTGAGTGAGTGAGTGGTCTTGTAGTTTTATATAATATAAATAAATACGATACGACGCGCTTCGTCTAGTGTACTTGTGACAATTTCAGATTTATTGCTCCTATTTTGGAACCGGTTTTTTTTATTATACCTACCAAAGTAGACATTTTAATAACAAACATATTTTTTCGGTTTCTGTCTTATAGTAATTGTAACTTTTAATACCTCATAAATCATTAGATCAGCACACAAGGTTCAAATTAGGACACAGTTCCAGATAAAGGAACGACCCAACATTAATTGCGGCATTCAGTACCAAGCACTTAATGCAGCAGCCTAACAAGAGCCTCTTCAGTTGTCGTCAAGGCTCTTGGCCATTAGTCCATTAGCCGTGACAACTATGGATACAATTACCGATGAGTTCCCATCCCAAAATATCAACTATCTAACGTACTAAGTAAAGGCACGTGATTGCTTTGTCTTTCTCGGCTTTCACGTGTTTCTTCATCGTGAGAGAAACACATTTGATACTTTTTTCAAAAAAGTCTCAAAAAACTCCTTGTCCTCATTTATAATTTCAGACTGCTTCAGTCTAATACCACTACACGCCACGAGATTGTAATGAATGCGGTTACGTTTACGTGGAAAGGGGAAAAACACAGTAGACATTATGTATAAAATATTAGACACCCAGACCCCTCTTTACTTCGTCCACGTTTATGTCAAAGTGCGTACTCACCAGAAAATGCGTAACATAATATGCTCAGATGTTGCGGGAATATGTCACGGCAATTAAGTCGCGCTGATTTGTTAATCTCGTATTTGTCGATGTGTGACCTTTATTCAAAAATTTAATTTCGAATCAGAATTCAAATCTGAACAACAAATACACACACATACAAATGATGATGTGATGTTGAGTTCTGAAACTCATGTACGGTGGAACAAGCTATTTGGTTTACAGTTTAACCCACAAATTACATTGTAAAATGTATATCAAATAGCTTGTTTGGCCGTACATTCAACAAGTCAGCTGACAAAGTCATGAAATCCAACGTACCTGCATGAGCGCTTGCGGTACGTTCCCACATCACTGCGGTTTTTAACTTTTTATCGTGAACAAAGTAAGCATCAACTAGTTTTCTGTTTCACTCATCATCTGCCTAGCCTTTTCCCAACTATTTTGGAGTCAGCTTCAAGTCTAACCCTTCGCAGCAGAATACCAGTATTTACTGGGTAATACGATACTACTGTAAGTTGCGCTGATTTGTTAATCTCGTATTTGTCGATGTCAATTCAAATCTCGTAAAATCAGATATGCTTTTCGTATAGCAAACAATTCCCAGCCAGGTATTAAACCTAACAGATGCAGAGAAAAATTGCACCAACTTTTAATAAAAGCAATTATGGAAACCAAACTTCTCTGTAAAAGAAATAAGTCTGGGAATGAAATTGCCAGCACAAACCATCTGTTTCGCCTGGCAAACGAGGGACTTGGTTTCACAAATACAACTTCAAGACTCTAGAAGTGAAGTGGCTTCAAACGAAGAAGCTCCTATATCGATAGCACAGATAGCCTCCAAACAAAACATAAAACAGTACGAAATATCGATCGACAACGACGCAAGTAGGTTGATTTCACTAAATAAATTACCGTGTGTCTCTTTACGGTTCCATTCCGCCCACAAAGGCCTTATAATTATAAGCAAATGTTAGCATACGAAGGTATTTGTATCGGGTTTACCGTATGAACAATATGGCAAATAAATAATTTGATTGCCAATTCCATTGATTGGATATGAAGTTGATAAAATATTTACTAAAATGGAAACCAAAGGAGCCAGCACTTCTCATCATAAAATGTCAATAATAAAGAACTAATTTTTAATGACAATTCATGACGGAACGAAAAAAATTAAAACATTTTCTTTTACGAAAATAAATTATTACCTTGTCCCAACGACTTCTCATGTTCCGTTTCTAACCTAAAGAGTACAGTAATTGTTTCAGAACTAAACTTGAGATTTTAGCAGAATTATTAAAATGGGATAAAGTTATCTGACAAGGAGGGATTTTGTGCAACTTTGTAATTTTCAACAGATAACTTTTAAATGGTACTTCGGGTGGTGCTTGAAACTTCTATGACTTCAAATTCTTGTTTATTTTATTTGTTTATTCACCTAGAATATTAAATGTTACATCTCTAATGCTTTCCTATTAGCGTATTGGTACCATAATCTTGTCGTGCTAACGGTTGGTCGCGTACGGTCGGTCGTGACGTCAACAAACAGCTAGAACAAAATATGGCTGTCGGTCGCCACTGACGTCTGCGTTGCCGTATGGTGCTATATGGAAAACAAAACATACTCGTACGCGACCGACCGTGCGCAACCGACCGTCAATGCGACAAGAACTCAGGCCTTTTTTTTTAGGATGAGAAATCATCAAATAACTTCTCCCACTCTGGGCGGAGCGGGAGGGAGTGTCAGACTTTTACTGACTAAAACCCATCCATGTTCCTTTCTCGCTCTTTATGTTCCGGGGCCGCGGTATCTCTTTCGAACAGGCCCGCAACCCCGGCAGGAAGAACTCAGACCTTAATGTTCGTTAAACTGTGTATGCTACCAATAACATTACTGTGTTATTTTTTATTTTAGAGATCCACTCGTACTTTGGTACTTTAAATTATTATGTGCCAATCCGCCATTAGAATCACCTTGATTGATATTTACTACCCCAATAAAATCAACCCTCACATGCATAAAATAAGGATCCTATAAATAAACGGGCAATTTCAGTCCTCCCTTCCTATTCTGAGCCGCATTCTGGTATAAATAAAAGTCATTGATTGTTTGTAAACTCAATGAATTAAGGGCCTGTACCATTAACGATACTTTGAGAAGTTTTGATCGCTGTTATTAGCAACATGTACAACATATTATACTGATCGAATTCTGAAGTTATGAGTGGTGTACATTGATTTTAGCCGATTGGTTTAAAGCCTATTACGACGGATACCTACGTAATTTTACGTTAATTGAAGTTTTGTTGGGTTAAAGGTTGAAAAAAATGAAATGAAAATGAAATGATAATGAAATGATAATGAAATGATAATGAAATGTAATGAAATTTAATTGCTAGAATTATAAAATGATTATAAATTATTATTATTAAGTCTTGTATTATTTTTTTGTTATTATTTTTTTTTTTTTTAATGTTTTGAAATCAAGCATTTCTCAGTAGCAGCAACGGAGCCTGGATTACATGGGACTTAAATATAACTGGCGAAATGTGGGTATACTATAAGGTATCTACACTAGGGTGTCCCGTCCATGTATGGGACTTTTTTATTTTTGAGCTACGGTTACGCAAGAGGTATCAAAAGTTGCGTTTTGACACATAGATTATGAATATTATAAAATTGAATTAGATATCTGTCATCTTGAGGCCTCTACCGGTCCTTGAAGTTTTTCAAAATTGCTATTTTTAGGGGTTCTTAACATGAACTATAAATCACATAAAAATAACATTTACATGGTTTTATTAAAATTAAAGGTACACCAAGGAGTCAAAGCAAGGTTTAAAATAGTTGACAACCGAATAAATTATTGGTTTCTTTAAAAACATAACTGGTTTTTATGCCCAAATTTGGCGTCTCCGCGCGAGATTTTAATTTGTTCCTAATGAAACCATCCCGAGCTGTAGCGTCCATTACGCTAAGAGAAACTAGTAACGGAGGCTCCGTTACTAGTTTCATACATCTTTCCTCTGACTCTGTGTGACAGGAAAAGTCAAAAATGTCTATGGCTGTGTTGCTTAGCCTTAACTCTAAGTTCATAGAGGGAGTGTCGCAAAATTGGCAAAATATTATACCAGTGGACAGAAGTTATAAGCTTTGGTGCTTTAAATACCCTGCGAGAGTTACACTTTTCTGCTTCTCTGCCCTTTAATATTATGCGAGATGCAAGCTCTCGAATATGGTCTCTATGTATTGTCGAATAACATGGCACGTAAGCAAGTTTTCCGAGTGCACAAAAAAGCGTTTCTTTCGATCACTGAGTTTACAATAGATCTCGAACCATGTCGTATGCGCAATTTTTCAGGTTGGTGACTCGCTAGCACAGGAGAACAGGAACAGGTCATTATAGCAGGACACATTTCGTAGAGATAGTTTTGATCCGTGCTTAATTCCTTCCTAATAATTAGCAAATTGTCAGTCACTGCACAAAAAGACGTTAGAGATTTACTTTCAGAAACAGCTAGCTGGTTTCCAGTAGGTCCTGATCATTCTTGCCCAGATGTGTGCTACCATTCAGAGACATGAACAAATGGTCAGGCGTTAATTCATTCGCGTGAAGCATACAAACACACTATTGCAACGGTCTCTTCAAACAGTTTTCCGGGCATTGAATGACAACCCCCTTTCAACCTGTATTCGTAGGATTACCATCCGCACTGTTGTAACATCACTAATTAGTATGTAATTAGTATACACATCACTATCATTATCTATGTCTTTTCTATGTCTTGTCTATGATTGTCTTGACTTGCCTAAGGGCTGTCTAATTGTGAACCCCGTCTGTGATGTCGACTACTATGTATCCTGTCTAATAAACTAAATCTTCCCAACGGTGTCTTTAATTCAACAACCAACAAACGTAACATGGTGTCGAACTGGGTAATTTAAAATGAAAACGCGAGAACGCACGTGAAAATGCCGAATCCTCCAAGCAGCGAAGCGCGTGGTGACGACCAACATGGCGATTCAGGTATGCGCACGAGTCTGAAACAACTCCACATCTCGTCGGATCCTGCGAATAATAACGCGGAGGCGTGGAAAAAATGGTTTCAGCAGTTGGATCTGTATTTGTTAGCCACAGGCCTGGACAAGTCGACCGAAAAACGAAAAATAGCCATTCTGCTACACTTAATCGGAGAACGTGGTCTCAATATATTCAACACGTTCAACCTGAAAATTGATACGAGCACACTCAGCGAGGTCAAGTCCAAATTCGACAATTTCTTCGAGCCGAGGAGAAACGTGACGATGTGCAGATACTTATTCTTCACACGGAAGCAAGAAAAATCGGAAAGCATCCATGATTTCCTCACGGATTTGGAAACGAAGAGCAGGGAATGTGAGTTTGGCACGCTCAGGGAATCGCTCATCAAAGATATTTTTATTGCAAACCTAAATATTGATTTGTCACATGTACGTCAGAGGTTATTGCAAGAACCGGATTTGACATATCAGAGAATGCAAGAGCTGGCGATGACTCTCATAGTCGCACAGCAGGATGCCGAGAAAATTGTCAAAGGGAGCGGCGTCGCCAGTGAAAACGTCATGCATCTCAGTCGAAGGAGCCGTGGTCGAGGTGAAAGCCGACAGCGAGCTTCCAGTCGCAAATCAGCTTCGAGCAAACGCCAGTCAGCTTCGAGCAGTCGTGGTCCAGCTTCAAACAGCGACCACACCAGCAACTCGAAGACATGCAGCCGCTGTGGGCAGTCACATCGCTACAAGTGCCCAGCTAAAGGCATGCAATGCAGGTCATGTAAATCTTTTGGTCATTTTGCTAAATATTGCTTTAAAAATAAAAAAGTCAGTCAGTTGAATTCGTTTAATTCAGATAGTAATCAAGAATATTTTGTTGGAATGTTGAACAGTCAGTCAAAGTCGAGTCAAAGTCATAAAAGTCATTTACAAAGCAGTCAGTCAAACAGTCGCACCGCACAGGCACACACAGTAAAGTCACCAGTCACGTAACACGCACCCCATACAGTTCACTTCTTCCAAGTTCAACCCTTGATTTTCTAACAAAGATATGATAGGAGTGACGATCCCTTTGGCAGTGGCACGACTTGGCGTCGTATGTCCCAAATAAAGAAATTCCGGCTCTGTGAGAACTGAAATGTGCTCTTGCAAGACTTCTCTGCGGTAGTACCGACTGCCTATCTTATTGTTTATGAGTGTTTTGTCCGTTCGTCCATCAAAGTAGATACTTTCAAAGTAGGAACTTTCGACAACTTCATCAAAATCTTTGCTGGCTTTGGTCCGTCCTATAAATAAGCACAAGTAGTCTCACTTCGTCTTGAAACCATTGTATTAAAAAAAACACGTATTTTATCATATATAAGTGCAGAGCGACACCTTACAGCAACCAAACCGCAATGGAAATGAGGCGAACTGCCTCCCATGAGAAGTAGAGAATTAAAGAAAATTAGTCAAAACGTGAATTTTGCGAGTTCAATCCAAACCAATTCCCATCTGGAAACGTCCGGTCGTTGCCTATAAATCATAACTTAGGATTCCACAATCAATGAAATATAAAAATATCCTGGGAATAATGTACATACAATAGAATAAACGACATTGACTGGAGAGTCACTTAAGTGATTTAAAAAAAAAAGGAAATGCTGGTAGAGCCCTCAAGATATTTTTTTATATTTTTTTTATTATTTTTACGGCAATCTACAACTAATAACGCAACTTTTGAGGGGTCTTGAGAAGCGAAAATCGAAAAATAATAATTTCGGGACACCCTAATCTACACCTCTGCCTAACCCTATGGGGTTTACGATGCGTGAAGTTATGTTACTACTGACTTTCTACTTTTTAACTTTATCATTCGACACTTACTCTTATATTTTGAATGGAGTGCGTTACAACTGTTCAAGCCAAAGTTGTGTATGTACTAGTTGGATCAATTCATAACTCAAGCTGCTTCTAAATCAGAGTTTTCAGGTGCTTCAAAATCAAATTAGGTGAGTACCTGTTTTGAATTAGAATTAATATGATTTAGAAGTTGATTTTGAATTAGAGTCTGCGTTTAGTAGACTCATTTCTTAGCAAGTGAAACTAAACGCAGATTGTATTATTTTGTATTAATTGTTAATTTATTTTATTCATTAACACATACATTTGTTTATACAGGTAAAACCCAAGCTAACAAAAGTAGTCATGTGTAGCTAATTGTCCAGTCCCAACTAACGGGTCTGGGTAGAAGCATAGAATCTTCAGTCAGCGTGTTAGCGGTCTGCAGCCATTTACTTTGCAAAAGTGAAGCAAAACCTTCCCATATAATAGGTACATAACTTAATAGCCGTAGTTGAGTCCGTCCAGTTAATACATGGCCACCTTTGTTACAGACTTAGTTATTTGAACACGAACTATTGTTTATTTGGGTCAATTCTAGCGAACGGCTGTGGCATGACTTTGGAGGGAAATTATAGCCGTGACGTGGGGAGAGCAGAAGGGTAATGTGGGTTTAGAATAATAATATGGTGAATTCAGAAAAGTGAGAGCTGTTTCCTGGTTTGTCTGAGATAAGTGAGAAGGTATACGCTAAATAACGAAAATAAATACAACACAGCAGTGTAAATGTTTCAGAAAAGTGAATTCTTCTAATTTGGAACGACAAGATGCAAAATTTCAGTGACCCACCGACTGTGTTGATTGATTAAGGCGGAATCGCTTATAACTTTTTCATGAAATACTCATCCAGTAGGGGACTGTCATCCTGGTTGCTATTTTAATAAATGCAGTGATAACAATATTTTCTCGCAAAGTCTGCCAAACCGCAAATGCTAATCCTTAGATAAAATTTAGAAATACATTATGATTTTTTTATCAGATGGGAAATCATCAAAATGACTTCTCCCGCTCTGGGCGGAACGGGAGGAAGTGCCAGACGTATACCGTCTAAAACCTATGTATGTTTCTTCCGCGCCCTATATGTTCCGGGGCCAGTCCCGCAGCCCCGGAAGTAAATTATCCCTAAGTTTATATTATTTAATCTTTCAAATGGTTCTACTGCGACCCGTTCCGATACGTCAACCCGGTGTCTGATTCCTGTAGTTCATTCACGAGTGTGTGGGAGTACAGGGCATGATGACTTGTTTGTTTCTTTTGTACGCCGCAGGGAAAACGGTGCGCCAAGTTCTCAACGTGTTTTTATGACATCAGCACAGTTTTAGGCTTAAATGTAACTTCATTTTGTGGGGTTCATTCGTCAAAGTATGATGTGAAGGTACCTGATAAAGCGGGAAAATGTATCGTGAACATTGTTGACTGAATTTTGTTTCTCAGTATATTATACATATATAAAGGGTGTAAAACACCTCTTCACGAAGCCGAAAGGCACTTGTTCTCCCCATCATTGCGAAATTTTTTTTGTTTTACAACATACCTGGGAACTTTCTAGTTGCGGAAATATAGGGGATCAAAGTTACAACTTTCTGACAAGTTTTTTTTTCTAAATACAAGCTTTTTTAGGAAGATTTTAACTTTTAACACCTCCACGACCCCCGTACTATTCCAACCATCCAGCAGCACAATGTTTTAAGTGCGTTACATTGAGTTCTACCACAAATCATAATTTATAACCTCAAAAAAAAAGTTGTTTCCCAGCAATCTTTTTTGCGTAAAGTTACTTAGTTTGATGTACAGAATGCTTGGTTAACGGCTTTGTGATGAGGTGGTTTACACCCTGTATATTATAGTTTTTTTCATAAATATGTTTAACTTTTCTTTTTTTTTATTATTTCAAGTAGTTTGATATATATTTTATAGACATTACATAGGGGCTTGTTGAATGTATTTTTAGTCGAGAATGCGGAATGTTTAGTCTTGATTTGTGTCGAAGTGTGAAACGTGATTGTATATGATTGTAGACATATTTATCCACTAGGGCCAATGTCAAATTAACTACAAACTAAACTAAATAATAAATCTTTAAACATAACTGAATAAGTGGAATACAGCTGAACAATTTAATGGTTACGTATAACATCACGCCTATATTAAACCCAAGCGTTAAGCAGAGGTGTGCCTAATAAATACTAAACCCATTTTTCGCCAGGTACGTTAGGGTCGAGCCTATTACACTATCATTTAGACATGAATCCAGACTCAGTAGGTGCTACTGAGAAATTCTTGATCGAAAAACTCAATAACAATTTTCCCTACTCCAGAATGGAACAAAGAACCGCATGCTCAGCAGTCGCCATTGCGATGACTAGACCAACGACGTACGATGTGCGACGGTAGTGTTTTATTACGTATCTTTAGAATAATAAAGGTTCTACGTAGCTGGCGGTACTTTCAAACAAGCTGAAATGCTTGACTTATCCTTATAACCTACTATTCTTCATGATGTAAGGCTTAAATTCTTGCTGCGCTGACGGTCGGCCGCATGCGGTCGGTCGTTGCGTCAGCGAGAACATAATAAGGCTGTCGGACGTCAGCGTCGCAGTATGCTGCTATTTAAAACACAATGTATACTCGTACGTGACCGACCATGCGCGACCGACCATGCGCGACCAACCGTGCGTGACCGACCGTACACAACCGACCATCAGCGCGATAAAATTCAATTTTGGGTTTTCCGAACAGTCTGCTTGCTCTAGGCTATGAAAGGGCTTGGCCAATTGTTGGCACGCCACTGATGCTACCTACAAGTTTATATTCTCAACTTAGTAGAGTCCTCTTAGAAACATGTACTGTAATTTAATGTTGATTAAAAAAACGTTATTATAAACAGTCGCACTATTGTACTGCTTTATAATTTATATTCACTTATTTCCCAGAAGCATTCGTAGGTACGATATTAAACTATTATGAGCTCAATTCTCCAAAGATTTCAATGAGAGGAGAGGGTAATAAACACAGAGAATTGTGTTATGTTAACACGGCTATATAAAACCAAATAACATAACTCTTTCACATAATAAGTTTTTATGTGAATTGATTGTAGATTGATATGTTATTGGCAACGTAACTCCTGGGGGATAAGCTCGGTTTTATACGCACATTTACATAATATTTGATATCTGGCAATAAAATTTTGTGTGATTGTGAAAAGTATTTCGATATTCTGTTATTTATTTGGTAAAATATATACCAAGTATACATTTAGCGCGGTTAGACTGGAAGCCGACCCCAACATAGTTGGAAAAAGGCTTGGCGGGTGAATAAACCAAATATGTATATAGAATTGAATATATGGAATCTTTAAGAAAAGCATTTGTGTCAAACGAATTGGGCATTTCATTAGCTTTCAATTAAACAAGGTCGTAGTTAAATAAATATCATTTTACCATTCACCCCATTTCACGAAAATCTGCTACGCTACGTAGCTACGTTATAGAAATACCATTTAAACGGATGCCTATTACCATTCTACAAAAGTTACTATTTAACAGAGCGTAGTTCAGCGCCTAACAGAAAGTAAACATAACATTTAATTTCAACCGGAATACGAACTTTCTCCATTACACGTAAAATTAACAGCTTGTTAATATTCAGTGGGCCGTTAAGGACTTTCCGTTCTATTATCTAAATACGACGGAAGGGAATTCGCACCCTGACGCAATAGGAAGAACCCAACCCAATAGTTGGGGGTTCGGGAACCCTTAGGGCCGCGTCACACCGGAATGGCAGCGACCGGCAGCGACTAAAAACAAATCTATGAAATCTCAATAAGTATTTGCAACGAAACACAGTACACACCGTTGCTTTTGATACGGGAATACAGACTTTAAGGGCCTCGCGCGACCTCCAGACCCCACGCGCCTAGTCCCCCTCTTGACTATTTTAGTTTCCACATTCGGCCGTGTTTCACAGCGGCAGCTTTTTTTAAAAAAACGTTGCAAGGATTTTTCCTGTATCGTGGGTGCGTTTACAATTTAGGGCCTATTTCACGATGTCCGAAAAGCCACTATTTACCGAATAAATCTAAAAATGCAACGGAATATGTTTGAAAATATCTGCCGAGAAAGTAATCAGAAACTTTATCATAGTGAAACAGGCCCTTAAACTCACATACAAAAATATCTAGTCCCGGAACACCTTCCTGTAGGTCATACAAATATCAATTACGAGCGTGCGACACGCAGCGCAACAGCCAATCGCTTAACCACTGCGCCAACAGAACCGTCAAAGGTCGTCAAGGTTGCGGTAGGTTAGTGACAAGAATCCCGACGCATTGACGTGTACTGATTCTCATAACGCTGGCTTGTAGAATGGTTACGTCGGTCACCACCAAGTCAACCTTAAACTTCTATATATAACTAGCTGACCCACGCAACTTCGTCTGCGTCACATAAGACACCTATTACTACATTTTTTTTTCATAAGAACCTTCTCCTAACAATAACAAACACAACAAAAAAAGAATCAGCCAAATCGGTCAAGCCGTTTTCATGCTATGTCGTGACAACGGAAAACGGGTTTCATTTTTATAATATAGATAATAATAATAATAAATGTTTATTCAAACCCTTTTTACAATTGATCTTATTCTAAGAGTACATCAGTAGTGACTTAAAATAGGAGATTAGACATTGGTTTACAATTTTGTATTTGACAATTTTACGGTGACATATACACAGGGTATAAACGGACTCATCACGAAGCTGTCAACTAAGCATTCCGTACATCTCAAACTTTAAGCAAAAATTATTGCTGGGAAACGACTTTTTTGGGGTGAAAAACCATGTTTTGTGGTAGAAATCAATGTAACGCACTGCAAACATTGTGCTGATTGATGGATTGAATAGTATGGGGGTCGTGGAGGTGTTTCAAGTAAAAATGTTACGTTAAAAATTTGTATTAAAAAAAATGAGAAAAAGTTGTAACTTGGACCCCTAATATCTCCGTAAGTAGAAAGTTGGAAGATCGCCATGACGGGATGAACAAGTGCCTATCGGTTTATTTTAAGAGTCTATTTACACCCATTATGGGACTAGCTTTTGCACGCAGTTTTGCTCACTTTGTGTAAGGAAATTAACACACGGGAATGTTTGAAATATAATAACCTATGGCAGTAAAGGATAATGAAGCTTTCTATTAGTGAAAGAGTTTTCGGAATCGGATCAGTAGTACCGAAAATTACTCCCTATTTTTTTTTCGGGATGGGACATCATCAAATTACTCCTCCCGCTCTGAACGGAACGGGAAGGAGTGTCAGTCTTTTACTGACTAAAACCCATCCATGTTCCTTCCTCGCCCTTTATATTATTAAACCTGCATCGTTTTGTCTGTGATTTCATTATTCCATCATCTTTATGAGAACAAACAGTAGAACAAAATATAATTAAAAGAATGTTTTGTTCACAAAACATCTAGATTGTAGTTAGTGAAAACTTTCTGAAAAAAGGGCGGGTCGCTAGTGAGCTTGGAGAGAAGTAAATGTTCGAAGGGCTCTTATGTTGGATATTAGATTTCCTACTTGCATTCACGGGAACGCAGTATTCAGAAAATAATAAACATGCTTGACAGAATCCTTGGAAAGTCTTTGATGTTTAGTACCTTCTCGATTTTCAAGTAGCAAAAACATTCTGCTATTTCATTGAAAATAAACTGCACGAGCTAAGAAGTTGCGAGGAAGATTCTCAATTATTTATTAATATAGGAATAGAAAAGATGTGAATATGATTTTCAACGTGCAATTTTCTAGCAACTTTTGAATAAGTAACTGTTTACTTGCTTCTTTTTAGGTTTTGTGTATCCAATGTTCTGGTTTTAAGTTTTGAAAACTTACCCTATGCTGTGTTCTAACCAACGCGAAAAGACGCGCGATGGTGCGACTATCGCGCTCATTTTGTCCGTCGAACGCGTCATCGTTGTCGCGCCAATTAAGGGCTTGCCCGTTTTCCGAACAAATTATAATTTACCGCTTTGGGTAAGACACAGAGTTATGATAGTGAATTAATCGATGTTAATTCCCGTTAATAATTAATCACTAACTACTAAGTATGGATTACTTATAAACATGCTAAATTGATATAGTTCCAAACTCCAATTACCCAGTTGATTGTGCTCCAAGCATGCTCCGTCTATTAATATAGATGTTAAGTACGGGCTTGTATGTAGTTAGGAAGGTATTGTCCTAGTATGTGTTAATACGTCGCAAACCCTCGTTTCGTATTTAAGTATTAGATTCAAACGATCGCAATTACGTACGTAGAAACCTGATCTGAACACTAAATAAGCGAAAATACTGCTAAATAATTGAAAGTGTCTACCTCTTAGAGCTGTTCTATTGAAGCAATAAACAGTAACTTTAAGACAGTGAAGGTATCACCTTAATACCTTCAGCTATTCCGAAGATACAGTTCCTTTCCTCTCCCTCGGGAACCCTATGTTTTTTCCGGGATAAAAAGTTTCCTAAATGCTACACACGTGTTCTTAAACAACTACTCCAACTACTTTTTCTTAAACTCTTGGCCGCGAGCTACACGTCCGCACGACACATATACTGTGCTTGCGACTTAGGAGAAAACAAATGAATAAAACGACATAAAGTATGCAACGATCAGCGCGACCTGACCTGACGATAGTCACTCAAAGGAAGCAAGTGATGCACGCGCGTGTTGTAAGTCGCATCGGCTGAAGTTGTGGCTGCCCAGAGGATTTTCCAAAAGAGGTTTTCTTAAATCTCACTAGTGTCATTATAGTGACTCATATATCTTTCCAAACAGTCTTAAATATCTGAGTTTGCTCTAAACATCACTCAATTGTAAAGTAAAACTGAATTAATTAGCAGAGTGGAACTTTATTAAAGATTTTGTGTTTCCAGTGTACTGTGTAGCAACTGCTGGCAAGTTCCGGACTTATTCCGGTAAATTAACCATTAAACTGACGAGAACAAAGGACTACGCTCTTAAGCTTGTTAGAGAGCCTAGTCGAGATACTTTATTTATATTATTATTTGTGTACAGTTTGGTTATCCACTACTCGCTGCTTATTTATAGACTTAGAAAATGAGCGTGATTTACTGATTGGAATGAGTAGAATGGATTTCAACACGATGTTCTGGCTGTATTCAATTCAACAAAAAACTATGGTAAATAAATAAAAAGACATGCTAGGCAGGCGAGTTCTATGATTTTTGATCACTCATAACGTGCTGAACGCGTCTAAAGAAGTTTTGACTTCAAAAACCAGCAAAGTGCGAGTCGGACTAGCTCATGAATGGTTCTGTCACATTGTAGTAGTAGGGAAGAGCCCCTTACATATTTATTACATTTTTAATATTTATAATTTAAACTGTCTACCTATTATAGATCATGAGATACAGCCAGCTGAGAGAAGATGGACGAACGGATATGGACGGACAGCGAAGGCTTAGTAATACCCGTTGGTTACCCTTGGGGTACGGAACCATCGTTGTTCGTTCGTTGTTTAAATGCAAACGGCCACAAAAACGTTTAATTACATTTAGTCGATTTCATCACCTTTTTAATTGTATAGTGGTCACATCAGACCATGCTCTATCGTAACTACATACATTTCAGACCAACTATGGATCTCACTATAACTCATAATATAAAACCTTTGACTAGCCAGCCAGGTATGCCTTTACCCTATTTTGCTTCGAACTTTCGGTCTCGTATATCACAGAACACGAAGTTTGCCGAACTATTCCGAACATGACGTGCAACGAACAGATAGGATGGCTACTAATTACGAACAGGCTGTAGCTTATTACTTTGTATATGGCCAGTATAATAGCCAACTAGCCATACATATGATAAACAAGCCAAGTAAATGAGTCTCCCTTGTGTAATATGACTACAAATTGTTTTCCTAAGAGTAAGAGATGTGTTTTTTTTTCCTTTTCATTACGTTTGTACGGAGTGTTTTTTTTTTAATAAGAACAAGGGTTTTTATTTTATTTTACGGTGTATTTTACGTACTTAACTACTTTTTCATAAAAATTCAAAGGATCTATTTAAAACGGAGTTTATACTGTATATAACTTTGGAATCAATAATCACGCATAAGTTTCACAATTTTCTCTAAACGGTTCATTTTAATTACTTTATTTTTAAATGGTTGATATAAACTGTAACTCTGAACTCACATATGTGTATTTAAATCTCTACATGAACTATTCAGTTTCTTGCCCTTCTTCTCCATAGACTCTTTGTAATGTGCCACTACAGTACTTTCTCAAGTTATTATGCCGTGTGGCTGTGACTGTAGCTACGCCTTTTCTTTTTTTTCTGAAATTCAAAAGTGCCGTAATAGTCTAATTGAAATAAATGGTTTGAGTTTGAGGTACAGTCAAGCAAAACGCACGCGAAATGTCCGTCTATGTCCGTAGGCAGTCCACTATTTAAAAAAATATGAGTTTTACATATTACAATGGACTGCCTCGTTGGTCTAGAAGTCGCTAGCGCGATCGCTGAGCATGAGGAATGACTGAGGGTTTGATTCTCGGGTCGTACAAAGTGTTATTGGTTTTTTCGATCAAGAATTTTACAGTAGCAGCCACGGAGTCTGGATTTATGGCCAGTTAATGGCAATAGGCTCGCCTGCTATTACATGGGAGTTAAACATAACTGGCAAAATGTGGGTGTAGACTATACCATTAGGTACTATTCTGCTCTAGAGGGCTATCACACTTTTTCTTGTAGGTATTTGAGTGTTTTAAGAGTCTAACACACTAATACAAGAAAAAATCATCATCATCTGCCGAGCCTTTTCCCAACTATGTTGGGCCGGCTTCCAGTCTAACCGGATGCAGCTGAATACCAGTATTTCACATGGAGCGACTGCCTATCTGACCTCCACAACCCAGTTATACCTGGAAAATACGATACCACTTGGTAAGACTGGTGTCGGACTTTTGGGGCCACTGACTACCTGTAACGACTGTCAAAGATGGACAAATGACAGCCGGGACCAACGGCTTAACGTGCTTGCGAGGCACGGAGGATACTCGGTATGTAAGGGTGGTCACCCATCCACAGACCAACCTAGGCAAGCATGGCTTAACCCAAAGATCGACCCGTGCGGCTGTTATTATTTAGCTACGAGCTCCTCTAATACAAGAAAAAAAATGATATTTATTTTGAGCACTCCCGAAAGAAATAATCAAATGTTTTTGGGTATATATATTTTTAATTTTGTGGCGATATCTAAACGATAATCACACATCTGCATACTCAGTTTTGATTTGAATCTTTGATTTTTTCTGTCGGAACTCGAGACTGCTCAAAATAAATATCTCAATTTTACTTGTCTCAAAAACTTGTTTTTGAGTGTTCACTGTGTCACTTTTTATTGAAAAGTGTGATTAAGAAACCCTTCGGGAATTGAAGGCGTGATGTTATGATGTGTTTTAACTTACCACATATTTTTTTCTTAAATATGTCTAGTTTCAGACACACTTGAGATGAACATTAACCTATCACAACAGAGGTACAGCTAACCTAACCTCACAAACATAGTCCTACATCCAAAGGCGAGTTCCATTGAAAGCCTAACATAAGCTATTGTGCATTATCTATATATGTCCGTTCCAACAATACTAGGGTTTGATTGATGGCTTCCTAGTACCCCAGTCTGTTTATTATTATTGTATGCCCCACTGCAGGGTTGCCAGTCGTTAATCACGGCTATATCATCGATATAAAGCAGGGTTATGACGTATTCAAACTATATTGTGTCTTTGATTTTAAGTCTTTTGATTAATATGGAAGGATTATTAGTTGTACGAGTCGCGTGGATTAATTTTTATTTGTTTGGATCCCACTGTCAAAAAAGAAGTATTTATAACATAAATATAAACTGTCATCCCCTGTTTAAAACCTTTAAAATTATTTCAATTAAGAATAGAATAAAACCTTTAAAATTATTTCAATTAAGAATAGAAACGTCATACGAGTCATGTTTCGTACATGGCACGCGCGCATTGCATATATCAGCACTTTTCCGTCACCTTGCACAAATTATAGTGTAAACCTTTAAAATTATTTCAATTAAGAATAGAAACGTCATACGAGTCATGTTTCGTACATGGCACGCGCGCATTGCATATATCAGCACTTTTCCGTCACCTTGCACAAATTATAGTGTAAAGCGACAGTACACAATCAGCGTTCATAGTCAGCTGTACTCATTCACGCATTATTCATATAGCATTAGTTACGTGGTAGTTAAATATATTCAATAAACCATCAACTTTGACTATCCGTGACTTATCATTCAAGCTATCAATCAAGGTGTGTGCGACCCATTCAGCAGCGCATACATCTTTATGGTCCTTCGAGCCGGATCACCACTCCTGGAGCAAACAGTGCTGCAAGCCGCACAGGTACGAAGTGTTTCTACTTACGATAGCGAATCGGTTTGACTGGTCTTCCACAAGCGGATCGCCCCAGTCAGATTGAGAAGGCGCTCAATATCGTACAGAGAGATTCCTTCGGACCCTGTGATCGCCACAGGAAACATTAACATTTGGTGGTTCGGGAACTACATCTCAGTGGAAGGAGGTCAGTGCATCAACAGCGCCTCTTGTATGCGCTATATCACCGAAAAACATCAGCATCGGAACAGTTTTGGTGACTCGAAGTATTTATCATTAATTTTCCGATCATGGAGCAAATTATTCAAACTCAATATCAAGTCATGGAAGGAATGCAGAAACTTCTTATCAATTTCAAAAAAGAAGGAGGAAGCCGTAAGACTCCCGACAGTGTGCAGAGAAAAATAGACCTTCTCGACAAGTATTGGGCTGAATTTCAAAATAACCACGAGAAAATTAGTGAGCGCGAAGATCCTTCTCATCAATACTTTGTGCAAAATTCCCACGAACAGACAAGACAATTTTACAAAACCACTAGGGAATTCTTCGTTAAGTATTTAACTCAAGAACAAAAACCAGCTTCACCAGTATTGAAGCCAGCAGGCTTTGCTTTTGAGTCCACACCCTCCACCTCGCAGTCATCAGAGCCAAAACTCCTTCAAGAGCAAGGTGGAGCTGAACGTGTTAAACAATCACCCCTTTCAATAAAGGTACCGGAAACAGCTGAGATCGCAAGTAATAGCAAAACCGACGAAATGCTACGCAAACAAAGGAGCAACATCAAAGCGTTTCAAAGGACCGCATCAAACATCAATGTGGAGCTCCTCAAAGAAAACTGGCAGTTTGAAGACGCCTTAAAGGTACTAGAGTCCAGGTGGAAAGCAGTGGATTCACTTTATTGGGACCTTGACAGTTTGCCCAATCAAGCAAATGTACAGTATGAGATGTCTTACAATACGTGCGAACTCGTTTACAACGAAATGAAAGCAACCATAAATTCCAAAATGTGGTCAGTTACTCATCGAGAGAAGTCGACGCCAAAGATCGAAATTCCAGCCTTTAGTGGTAGCTACGAACACTGGACAGCATTCAAAGATTTATTTGTTGAGACCATCCATTCCAGTCCGTCTCTTTCTAACGCACAGAGAATGCAGTTTCTCAAAAGTAAGGTGAAAGGCGAAGCCGAGAAACTCATTCAGCATCTATCAATCAGCTCGGAAAATTATGAGACCGCATGGGAGATTCTCAACCGCAGATACAATAACAGGAAACTGATCTTCACGTCACATCTCAATTCATTGCTGGCTGTTCCTATCACTCAACATTTATCAGCAGGATCAGTCAAAAAACTCCACGATACTACAAAAGAATGTATCAATGCGATAAAGAACCTTGGTGTAGACACGTCATCATGGGACCCAATACTGGTACACTTGCTTTCACAAAAATTGGATACGGTGACTCATAACGACTACTTAGAGTCTCTGGCGGAGCCTCGTGAGCTACCTAACATAGTAGAATTTCTCGATTTTCTAGAAGGAAAATTTACATCATGGGAATCATCTCGTCGGAAACCAGAAACAACAAAACCATCTCAGTCGGAGCCTGCACAGACAACCAAGAAATTTCATTCATATAAAGCATTCAGCGCAAATCAGAACAAGAATAATAAGTATAAATCAAATTCATTGACAAAAGACAATGAAAGCGCAACAAACTGTCCACATTGCAATCAAGAGCACAAGTTGTTTTCGTGCAAAACATTTCTCGAATTACAGCCTGACGCAAAACGGAAGGCAGTTGCGAAATACAATTTGTGCAAAAACTGCTTATACGTACATCCGAATAGCAACGAATGCTCGTCAAGAAAAAAATGCCGCGTCTGCAACTCAGATCATAATACATTGCTTCACGACGCTTACGGCAAATGGGGTGGGCAGAAATCAAACAGCAATTCAGTGCAGCAATCAACATCAGGCACTGATAGCAAGAAAACAACAAGTGACAGCAGCAACCACGTGTCTCAAGAAGATGTATCAGAAACTCTGCTTACCACAGCATTGATCAAAGTGCAAGCATACGATGGGTCACTGATAACTTTAAGAGCACTCCTTGATCAGGGTTCACAAACATCCCTGATAACGGAAAAAGCAGCACAGAAATTAAGAATACCCCGTGGCCGCTGCAAAGGTGTCATATTCGGTGTCGGGGCGAAAGAAAATAATTGCAAAGTCGTCATACAAATCACGTGCAGTGCCATGCAAGGCAATTATACATTTGACACCGACGTTTTCATAATGCGAAATTTGATCAACAATTTGCCTAACAAATCATTCACAAAGCCAAAATCATGGACATTCATAGAAAATATCACGTTGGCTGATCCAGATTTTCATGAGAGTCGTCCTGTAGACATTTTACTCGGGGCTGAGATATACTCAAACATAATCCAAGAAGGTATCATCAGGCACGAAAATTCACAACCAGTCGCACAGCAAACACGTCTGGGCTGGATATTATGTGGCAACGTCCAAACAACATTTCAATGTAACGTTGTGATAAATAACATCGAAGACATTCAACAATTTTGGACAGTAGAAGACATAGCAGAAAATTCGGGAATGTCACAGCATGACCTGGATTGTTTGCAGCATTACAAGAACACAACAACTCGCGACAAAGAAGGTCGCTACATTGTCGAGATACCGTTCGAATCAAACTTTCAAGAAAAGCTGGGAGCTACAAAACCCATGGCTTTGGCACAATTCAGGCAACTGGAGAGAAAATTTAGCAAACAACCACAATTAGCAGAAGCAAACAGCCAGTTCATTCATGAATATCAAGCACTGAATCATATGGTCGAGTGTACCAATAACGTGACACTGACTTGCTACTTACCTCACCATTGTGTTCAGCGCGCCGATTCCGCAACTACGGCGTTAAGAGTAGTATTCAACGCATCGGCAAAAACATCAACGGGCTACACTTTGAACGACCTTATGAAGCGTGGCCCAAATTTACAGCAAGACCTCATGTCATTGATCTTGCGATGGAGGCAATATCAGTTTGCGTATACAGCGGATATAGAGAAAATGTATCGACAGATTCTTTGCAACACTGAACATCAAACCTATCAGAAGATACTATGGAGGAACAGTCCTGACCAACGTATACGTGAATATAAGCTCACGACAGTCACGTATGGCATGAAAGCAGCTCCATTCTTGGCCATGATGACTTTGAAACAGTTGGCGGCTGATGAAGGCCACAAGTATCAACACAGCAGGGCAGCACAAGCGTTGCAAGAAGAATTTTATATGGACGACCTTGTAAGTGGAAGCTTCACGTTGTCGTCGGCCAAACAATTGCAACACGATTTGATCCAGTTACTTCAGTCGGGAGGTTTCAATTTACGTAAATGGTCGGGCAACAGCGAAGAATTACTTCAAAACGTCAGCAGAGCGTCCTCAAATCAACCATCATTTGATTTCAAGCAAGCAGAATCAACAAAGACGCTCGGGTTGAAATGGAACCCAAATGAAGATACGTTCTCGTTCGAGCTAAAAATAAGCAAAACCAAACCAACAGAAAAACATACAAAACGTTCATTACTATCAGATATTTCAAAGATATTTGACCCACTCGGTTGGTTAGCTCCAATTACAACAAAGCTAAAAATATTATTCAAACAAGTTTGGTTGTCGAACATTCAATGGGACGACCAGCTGCCGGTTGAAATAAGCACCGAGTGGGAAAAAACCAAAGCAGAGCTACAAAACATCAGTCAGTTTAAAATCCAAAGATGGTATCAGACAGGAGAGCAAGACACAATCCAACTGCACGGCTTCTGCGATGCATCATTATCAGCATACGCATGTGTCGTGTATTGTAAACTTGATACCAACATAACACTAGTCGCTGCAAAAACAAGACTTGTGCCAGAAAACAAAAAGCTCACTTTACCACGTCTAGAGCTGAGTGGGGCGCTCTTACTTACAACACTCATGCGGAAAATACTGCAAGCCCTCAAAGGACGCAAAATCAAAGTTATTGGATGGAGTGACTCCACTGCAGTTCTCGGTTGGATTCAAGGCAACATCAACCGCTGGACACCATTCGTAGCGAACAGAGTCAAACAAATCAAAGACGTCATACCATCAGATAATTGGCATTACATAAAATCAGCTGACAACCCAGCTGACTGTGCCAGCCGTGGCATCACAACAGAGCAATTGAAGCAACATAATCTGTGGTGGAGCGGCCCGCAATTCCTTCCTGGATACGATGTGTCATCAGTGGTGGTGAAGAGCGTCTACGTCACGGATCAAGAAGAGAGAAAATCTAAACAAAGCAACGTCACAATTCGTCAGACTCAAAGCGATGATGTCATAGAATCCATACTACATAGAAACAGTAACTTGACACGCGTCGTGCGCGTGCTGGCTTGGGTGCTACGTATTACACGACGTCACAGCGAGCGCACTGCTTACTTGCACGGAAATGAATTAGAAACCGCAAAACATATGATTATAAAATATGTACAAGAAATTCATTTTTCGGAAGAAATTAGCAAGCTGCGGAAACAGGAGCAAATACACAACAAAAGTAAAACTTTGTGCCTTAACCCTTTTTTGGACAAGGATGGACTTTTGAGAGTGGGAGGCAGACTCAAACATGCAAATATTGACAAAGATATGAAGCATCCACTGATCATACCCCACAGCAGCCATTTTACTGACCTTATTATCGACCAAGCCCACCGCCGCACGTTTCATGCGGGGGCCCGGTTGACGCTCGCGAGTATCAGACAAAACTACTGGATATTAGGCGGAAACAGAGCTGTTAAGAAGCGCTTACATACATGCATTACGTGTAAGAAGCATAAAGCTGTCATACCAAAACAATTAATGGGGGACTTACCGGAATCTCGGAGCAATCCGTCGCGTCCATTTCAACATACCGGCGTTGATTTCACAGGATACGTGGACGTGAAACTCAATAAAGGGCGAGGAGTCAAGACAAGTAAGGGATACATCGCAGTGTTCGTCTGCATGGTGACTAAAGCTGTGCACCTCGAACTCGTATCAGACCTGAGCTCATCTGCATTCTTAGCTGCTCTAAAACGCATGTCTTCACGTCGGGGTAAGCCACATCATATCTACAGCGACAATGGTACCAATTTTGTTGGAGCCAATAGAGCCCTGCAGCAAGGACCATCGGAACTAGGCAAAACGTTCAACGCAGAGTTTTATACAGAGATAAACGAGTTAGGAATACAGTGGCATTTTAACGCCCCTGCCTGGCCAAGCGCAGGAGGCCTATGGGAAGCAGCGGTAAAAAGTCTGAAGCATCATCTTCGACGTGTTGTTGGCGAGCAAAAACTCACGTTCGAGGAATACAGTACTTTACTTGCTCAACTCGAAGCATGTCTCAACAGTCGGCCGCTGTGCGCACTTACAGAGGATCCAGATGATTTGAATTATCTAACTCCATCACACTTTTTGAGCAGCGGCCCCATACTGACTATCTTAGATACTGAACAAGATGAAAGGACAAGATGGAAACGAACACAGAACATTTTCGAAGATATCTGGAAGAGGTGGCAATCAGAGTATCTCGCGACACTTTCAACAAGGAGTAAATGGAAGAGACCTCACATAAACGTTCAAGTAAATGACGTTGTCATCATTCATGAGCCTCACCTCCCCGCCGGAAGATGGGCTCTAGGCAGAGTCACTGAGCTACATCCCGGTAGTGATGGATTGGTCAGGGTTGTCACCCTAAAAACACAAAATGGATACCTCAAGCGCCCAGTGATTAAACTGTCAGTGCTGATATCTGACCAAACAAATCACAAATCACTACCCGAGCAAACAGGGAAAAACTCAGACTGCCAAAATAACAAGACCACGAACACACGATCAAAACAACGACCTGGAACGGCGTCTAATCTGATAGCAACAATCATGACACTACTTCTCTTCATGACATCCATATTTGGCCACGAACAGTCAACATCCCCATATACTTTGACAACAATACGCAAAGCACTCTATTTTGATCGAATCTCAAACATGCAGTTCATTCGAGACGAATGGAAACTCATCGTGTATTACGACATGAACCCTTACTGGGACGGTACGGCAACCTGCGACAAATACCTCAAACAGATAAACAGCGTATGTGAAGGAGAAACAAACAAAGCACTATGTGAATCATCCTAATGCAGTTACATCACTCTCATGACGAACTGAATTATTACAATGGAATGTTACTGAGGCAGCATTTTGAAGAACGCTCACGAAGGCGACGAGGCATCATCGACGGGGTGGGCTACGTTGCCAACAGTTTATTTGGAGTTCTAGATCAACGTTTCGCCGATCAATACAAGCAAGATATTGATCTTATAAAAGGAAATCAAAATCACCTAGCACTCTTATGGAAAAACCAGACCTCAGTAGTAGAAGCAGAATATAATTTACTCAAGAGAACTGAAGAGTCAATAAATCGGCAACACAAGGCCATCAATCAACATCTAAATAACCTAACGAAGGCAACCAATATGTTGAACAAAGGTTTGCAGGAGCAAGAAGTAAAGAACGCGCTGGCACTGTCCACCATCATAGCTGCAAATATGCTCACTAAGCTAAAATCCATACAAGACACAATAATCGACACAATAACAGATATTCATCATGGAATGTTTAGCGTTCATTTACTAACGCCGAAGCAATTACGAGACCAACTCAGCATAATCTCAGGACAATTATCGCGAGAGTTATCTTTACCGATAGAACCATACAGACAGAACTACCAAAAATTTACCACCTTCTGAAGGTCAAAACAAGGGTAACACAGCAGTACCTCATATTTGAAATTAGAATACCACTGGTCAATAGAGAGAGTTACGAGTTATATCAGCTGATATCAATACCACAACAACATGGGAACACTACGGTCGCCGTCGTGCCGATATCAGATTACATCGCAATCAACTTACGCAAAGACACCTATCTGGCAATGACGGCGAGAGACATACAACAATGTGTCCAATACGACGAATCTATTCGCCTCTGTCACTCCAGAAAACCCATCTTCCAGTTTAAGTCAGAAGACAGCATGTGTATCAAAGATAAAGGCTCAAACAGATGTCTTACAAACATAGCAGCATGCCGCAATAATTGGATGGAATTGAACAAAATAAATACTTATCTTTATTATTGTTGCGGACAGTGCGCACTTCGTGTCATATGCGAGCATCAGATTACCGCAATACAAATCGCTAAAGCCGGGGTCATAGCACTGGATTCAGATTGCGTAATTAAAGGAGAAGACTTCACCGTTTTTTCACACAAACTGAGATACACAGAGTTAAAAACTGCGATTGACTTGGAATCGCAACAAATCGCACCTATCAACCATATCATCAACGTCACCGTGCCACAATTAGAAATCAACTTCACTGATCACGAAACCACATTACGGCACATCAAAGAACAGATCGAGCAGATGAAATCAGAAAACCCCTTGATCACAGGGATTTCAAGCCACGACATCCACCAATATTCAGTTATCTACGTGTTATTGGCATGCACTGTACTAGCAGTCACAGTTTATCTGTGTCGGTGGATCTGTCGTCGTCGGCAGAGAAGTGCCAACTTACAGTCAGACTTCGAGACGCAGCCTCCGCCGCCGCCGGTGCGGACACAGCACGAGATCGTCGACGCTCCGACGCCACGCACGAGAGACTCGAAAAAGCCAGAAGAGGCGGTTGAGTTAAGAAACTTTTCAAGTTTACTCAGCAGCATCAAACGCCACAAGAGGACACCTACATTCGCCACACCGGTGTCCGGTGACAGTGACTAATTCTAGTTATGGCTAAGAATAGTTATAAGTCATGTTTTGTAACTTGGGTGAAATTTATAAGTTTAGCATTTAAGCACTCTGTAACTCATTTTCATCATCCACTCGCATCTCTCTCGCCCGGGAATATGTACGAGTCATGTTTCGTACATGGCACGCGCGCATTGCATATATCAGCACTTTTCCGTCACCTTGCACAAATTATAGTGTAAAGCGACAGTACACAATCAGCGTTCATAGTCAGCTGTACTCATTCACGCATTATTCATATAGCATTAGTTACGTGGTAGTTAAATATATTCAATAAACCATCATCTTTGACTATCCGTGACTTATCATTCAAGCTATCAATCAAGGTGTGTGCGACCCATTCAGCAGCGCATACAACCTCTATCTATCAAAGTGGCACTTCAAAATTACGTTTTTATTTTCTTAATGTTATCTTAATCTTGAATGTGGGGGCACGGTAGTGACCCCGCCAAGTCGAGCGCGAAGCAAACACTGCCGTACCATCCTTTACTGGAACTATTTCGCCGCATTTTCAGGCCCTTATTTGAGAACCTCTGGATAAGACCAGAACGCAGAAATTTTCGCCATCCAGTAAGCTATAATCACATACTTCAAAATCTATCTAAAATTTTAAGTCTGTAAGTAATTTAGTTCCGAAGTTAAGCGAAAGCAAAGTTTCGCATTTATGACACTCACTCACTCACTCACTTATGATCATCAAAATAGAACTAGTACTTCCCATAAACTCAGAGAGCTGAAATTTGGTACAGAGTTAGGGTTTAATGGCCTCATAATGGGAAAACTATAAAAACTAAGATAATCGAAGATCTGGAGTACCTGGTGACCCTGATTAGAAAACAAAAGAGCCCAACCAAACTATTAGAGTGATCGACATACCGCATTTACAAAAAATATTCAACTTGATGGGCTGCTTCATTTGATGTCAAAAATCGAAGGTCTGAAGTATCTGATGAAGAACCCTCAGCTGGTCTCAGCTGTATTAGAGATTAGCTTATGCCCGCGACTTCGTTCGCGTGAATTTCCCGCGGACTATGTTCAACGGCCAAGTCACACAACATTAACTATAATAATAAAGAAATCGCAGTAAGGAACTTTAGACTTGGCACGACTTTGTCTAGATTTTATTTCTTTTTAGAGATAAACAAGCCGCTCAGTCGAGACTTGGTTAGTTTTTTACAGAATGTTTTTGGTGGGTATTGTTTATAGGGAAATTATTTTCAAAAATCCTTTCTTAGTGATCACCGTGGCCAACTAGCTATATAGTCACCGTCAAGGAGGTGATTCTACCCATTATACAAAACAACTGTCACTATGAAGCCAATATCTAATTCACTCATTTACGAATCGTATATGAGCTTTTATACGATACGAAGCTTTAGTGCAAAATGGCATGCTATTTTTACATGACAACAGCTCCACCTCGAACTGCAAACTAAAAACCTAAACCATTGCGTCTACAGTATGACCACATTCAGCCTAAACTTTAGGCTGTGGTTGTCTGTCAGTGAGTGAATTTAAGATTTTGACGATAAAGTTTTATGTGATTAAGCGAGTTATGCTGCATCTACTACATTTTATGCTATTTAATTACGATTTTAAATCACATACTAGAATGGCAGTCTTGTAAAAAAACGCTTTTATTTTTCTAGCGTGATAATTATGCCACAACCCAATAATTATAACCACCGCTCAATAACGTAATTGGACAAATAGCTACTATTTATATCTTTTAATAGCTAGCTAACTGTAGCCTCGTGTTACGAACTTTCCGTAGAACAACTAAGTTTAATTTCATATTCTGTAGTATAGGTATCGGACCATCATGAAATTGTTTCGGTTTTCATCATTTATAACATCGACGTAGGTGTATAAAATGAAACAAAGGTCCAAGCCATTGTAATTAGCCTAAATAGAAACAAAGGAACGAGAATCAAAGTTTAAAATAAATCTGTAGCAAGCGCTAACAAGCCACTGTCAAACTACCCACAACAGAACAAAAGTTTCGGACCACGCAATTCCAAAAGTTACAAACTTTGGCAAATTCGTACGTGTAAATCTATTAGTTCCATTCTCCTAAACGTGGGCACTAAAGTCTGCTCATAATACGTAATCTTGTCATAACAAAGTAAATAGTTAATTACTGGGGTCCCAGTTGGGCGCCACTATTCGAGGCCTGCCTTTTACCTAACTTTATCTCTTATTACACACGGACCATTATACCTATGAGCCTGGGTGGTAACATTTGTTTTAATACCAGTTTGTAATTAACATTAGAGAATTTCTAGAATTAGGTATACTTGGCTACGCAATTCTGCCACTGTAGTGTGTACAACGGAATAGGTAAACATATTTTAATAATTATGTATCATCAAAGTGATGATGTTATATTTTATTCAGTAATGACAATAGTCGTTGTATCTTTGTGACGTCATGTTATAAGTATACAAGTTATTGACAAATTAGTTTTGAGTTTAGTAGACTTCATATAGCTGTGAAAAGAGAACAATCATAAATGTCCGGGCAAATCAATGAGCTCGATAATACATAAGGTCTGTATGAGAGCTTTTATTTTCCCTGAAGTAGGACAGTAATAGGCAGGTAGTAATTATTATTTTATAATATCTAATTCCTTTCCAACTCTCTCGGTGTTTGCCCTTCTCTGGCCAATCAATCAGAAACGAGTCTAAATCGTCACAGAAGCGTTTCTTGGGCCTGCCTTAGAAAGGAATGGGGGAGGCCTTTGCCCAGCAGTGACACATTATAGACTTCTCAAAAAAAACAGATGCGGAGAGCCGCAAAAACAGAAACAAAAATGTCTCTTGAACCTGCCACATAACAAAGCTCTTAAGCGAACCAGTTTTCAAACAAAGTAATTAATATCACACAGCTTGAATATCGGCGACCGGCAGGGGAACTGATCGAAGCGGAATTCCGGAGCTTAAGTTTCCATTATAGGCACTTTCAGCAGCTCAGCTTCCAATTTAAAGGATTTGCAATACTTGTGAGGCTGCCAGACCAGGTGGCTGGGCCAGGTAGATAAAGAGGCAATCAATAGCCTCTAGTTTCTCCATTGTTCAATTCGATTTAAGCTGAACTTTGTGGTCAGTATAGAAAAGTCGTTCTATTAAATCAATCAATCATTTTATTATCATGCAACTGCGGCCCTTATATAAAACTAGCTGACCCGCGCAACTTCGTCTGCGAGTGAAGGTTAGTTTCTTTTTAATAAAAAGTTTTCTATGTTACTTCTAATTCCTCCAAGAATATGTGTACAAAGTTTCATGATGATCGGTTGAGTAGTTTTCGCGTGAAAGCGTATCAAAAAAACTTACATTCACATTAATAATATTATAAGTAGCGGACGTCACGCGGTTTCACCCGCGTTTTCCCGTTCAAAATATATTCTATGCTACTCGTGGATAATGTAGCTTTCGAATGGTGAAAGAATTTTTAAAAAAGGTCCATTAGTTTTTAACCCTTTTGTTTTTTTTTTGGAATGGAAATCATAAAATGCCTCCACTCTGGGCGGAGCGGGAGGGAGTGTCAGACTCTTACTGACTAAAACTCATCCATGTTCGGATGTGTGACGGACGGACGGCTAGCTAGCCCATAGCCACCCGCGGTAGTTTTTAAGCCTTACAACCAAACAAACAAAGTTTTCCTTTTTATAATATTAGTGTAGATTATAGGATACACAAAATAAATAAACTTATGCATATTAAATATCTTATCATACACGTGACAAACGTGGCCACCTTGGGTGGTTGGTAGCAACCAGATGAGAGTCGCTGAGAAGTTCTCACGTCATTTAACTCGGTTCTCAGTGAGAACCGAGTTAAATGACGTGCGATTGAGGAGGTCGTGTCCAGCAGTATACTGCAGGCTGATGATGATCATATATGTAACGTTGTCAGCGACATGTTTCTCTACTTTCGCTGCGTTAATGAGAATCCTATTTCCAATTTAGGAGGTTAGATAGGAACGTAGGTATGAATGTACATTTGTCTCCTCTGGATTAGGTCTTTGAAAAAAGGATAAAAACTGTATCCAGCTTTTGCGTATTTCAAAAACACAAGGTTTCTTTTGCATAAATAAACTTGCAATCAAGTTTGTGCTATACCGAAAGTTATCATACCCACTGTGTACATTTTACCAGCAAGCCTTGTATAAAAAGCTCGTTATATTTTCCATACATTTCTTTATTTATGTTTTTCGATATGATGTCGGATTTTTTATTTAAAATCTCGTCATAACGGTTGAACTGGTTTTCAATTTCAGTGCGAAGCTTTTCATACGAATTCACTGTATACGCAAAAATGGATAGTAATAAAATAAATACATAAAGCTATTTATCTTCACAGACATATGATATTTTATTCACAACATCAAATAGTTACGAAGCGTATACAGTTTCATAAAATTTGACCACGAAAAGTTTTCATAATATATTGAATAATATATTGATGTTGTTTTCAAAAAGTTAGTGCACAAAGTGAAACATGGTGGACTCATTTTACATTCCAGGGCATTTTTCCATTAACTGTGACGACACAAACAACAGTGAGAATACGTTTCTGGTCTAATTTCAAGTCCAATTTTCACTTTTTTCCTCGAAAAGTTTTAGGATTGCATATTTTGTGACCCTTGTATAAAAAGCACTAAACATTACGGTGCCTACATATTTCAGGTGCTGCCTTAATGCTGAACTAAGGTACTTACTATAGACGATACCAACCTAGATCATAAAATAACAGAAACCAATAAAAATATTCCAGTTTAGTACGTACCTGATAACTCTGAGCAATAAAAGCACAGATAAAAATATTACTTCAGTTAAGAAAAACAAACTAAAAATATGCTCCATAAAAGAAGAAATGTCCCAGATATTCTTTTTGTGATCGCACTTGAAGTGCCTACCAATGAAGTTCTTATTACAATTTTCCGTACAAAACTTTATTGACTTCTATAAAAACTCCCTGATTTTGGCACGATCTGTTCGTGATTTTACAGCTGAAACCGTTCCATAAAATGTTATCACTACTCACATTTTTTTTCTATCTTTAAACTTATTTTGCTGGAGACTTCATTCGTATTGAAGGTAGTCTTAATTGTTATTATTTTAGGTGAAATAAAATTGTAGTGAATGTTACGTTTAGGGTTCTAATGCCAAATGGCAAAAACTCACCAATAATAGTCATTTTACTCCGAGACTGTTATCACCACACAGTTAAAATTTGGAGAGCTTCTATTTTGCAAATACTTGTACCTGCTTTGTCATTCTGTATTTCGTCTTTGTTCTATTTTGGTAACATAATAAATCCAAGAGCCTTTGGTGTAAAAGAGCAGAATTCTGAGAAATTCTATAATAAATTCTATAATTTTCTTTGAGACGAGTAAGAAGCCGTTACAGAAGCAGGTTACAGCCATATAAATAAATGATTTAACTTCAATTTTAGCCGGATAAATGTTACCTAATTATACAAGTTATGTTGTTGTAAGTTTGGCAACATTAATCATTTCTAACTTCGTACAATTCGAGTTAATGACTCTATATATTCAGCTAGATTAAGTAACAAGGATCAAGCGGAAACATGAAATCTTCGGATCCTTTTCAACGTAACGACCTACAAAGAAGTACACCTACCATATACCACATACATACCTATCTGATGTCTTTTTTATAGCTGGTTCAAAAGAAAAAACTAAACCAACCCAAAAATTCTTATACAAAAATATAATCGATAAGGGTACAATCATAAAGGCAAAACGAGTCCCTGAACAAAGCTTTCATCCACCTACATAGAAGTTAATCGGTATCGGACTCGGATCATTTAATTTTGTTGCAGTCATATTGAGCTTTGAACTCGGATCGTACCTACTCTCGCTCCGTTTAATCTTGTTCCCATTGGAGGGTGAACCCAATAAGATACTTGTTATGAAGATCGTTTTACAAAATAATTGAATTTCTGAGAATCTAGCTTCGAAGCAGGAGCTCTACCAACATTAATTATTTGGGATTCGAAGTACTTTTCGAAGTTGGTTTCGCATTTTGTGAGATAGCTATTCAATTACGTAAAAATGAACAGGTACGTCTAATTTATAGCTGATTTATTATTATTTATTTTTCTGTCTTGACATCTTGTAACACCGAACTAAACTAATTAAGTGAGATTAGTCTAGTTTTATTATAAATGTGAAAGTGAGGATGTACAGTCAGCTTCACGATGTGGCTACCTTGAAAGCACCTATAAGTTCGAACACGGAGTACTGGGGTACCCAGTTGATGCAGTTCAACGTACATAAATATGTATGTATGGATGTGTGTTACTCTTTCACACAAAAACTCCTGAATGGATTGGGATGGGAGAACGAGCAGACGGTTCGGTCGGTGGTCCAAGAAGCGTTGTTGATTCTAGGATACTCAAATCACTTGTCGTGTTTGATGCTTTTCAATTACCAACGCTCATATCGAAATCGCGAAAAAAAAGGTAAAAATAGTACTTTTTGTAAATCAAATTCTTCATTTCTGATTATTATAATTATGATCAATATAAGAAGTATGAAGCCCTCATCGCTTAATTACTGATAAACATAAGCGTAGCCTCCACGACTGTAATCCTTAGAGGGGTAAGCAGACATGTTCATCGTACGCCAGATTTCACAATTGGTCGTATTAGTTATTATGAGTTCAAAACTATCTGTTTGCTTAGTTCTGGAGACGAAAACTCCACGACTATATTTCTCAGAGGTGTATGCAGACATGTTCATCGTACACATCGATTTCACAATTGGTCGCATTAGTTATTATGAGTAGAAAACGATCTGTTTGCTAAGCTTTAAAATGATGTATGTCTGAATCACCGACGCTCCTTATATCTCTTGAATTAGAAGATTTTGAGTCACTAAGGTCCATGTTCACCAAAATATGACGGATTATCTAAAACCGGCTGTTTAAAACATATTTTTGTATGGGAACATGTCACAGTGACAGCTGTTTTAGATAATCAGTCGGTTACCTTTTGGTGAACATGGACCTAATTGTACATTATGGTCTATAACTTTTTTCTCCTGGCGCTGATTCGCTTGTGACCTTAACAAAAAAAAAAAGCCTCTTCTTACAAGCTTTTAAATGATGTCTCTCTGTATCACCGACGCCGTTTGTGATTAATGCAATCGTTATTTACATAGTTCATTTTAAATGGTCAATAACTTTTTTCCATTGAAGATTTTTTTGACGCCATAACAAATAGAGATGCTCTTTACATCAGCTTTAAGAAAATATAGGTCTCGTTCACCGACGCTTTTTGGACCACTTTGGCCCGATCTCCTTTGGCACATAGATAGTTTATCTAATCTAGATTTACACATATCATAGTTTTATTCCGGTAGCACGATCCTGTGGGATAATTACTACCGAACTCAACGCCAGGCAACAACAGTCGTAGTCGCCATAAGCTAATGAAGCAACAAAAGAAGTTTTCTTAACAACATAAAAAATATCGTCAATTATTAATAATGGCGGCTAACTTAAGCAACTAAGCCAATTTATACGTGAAAGTTCCAAGTATCAAAAAAGCTCTCATGAATGTTGAATTAACCAACAGAGACTTCTTTACAAATTCTTTATTAACTTTGTAACAAAAACTTTTCTAAGAGGTTATTACAGTTTGTGTGGGCAACTTTTCCCTGACGTGGTCGTGAACTCGTTACAAACATGTCAGATTTATTAAATTGTTTAGGTAGTGACGTCACATCATCATCATCTACGAGTACCTAACCTATTCCCAACTAGTTTCGAGTCGGCTTCAAGTCTAACCGGATAGAGCTAAATAACTACCAGTGTTTTACATCGAGTGTTTGTTTATCTTACCTCTAGACCTAATATGTGACATCCGATATTAGTAAATCTACCAATTTAAAGTGGTAAAAATAGTGTGTAAGTTTGTATTTAAGAGGTTATCTTCGGAACTTCTGATCCGACTGCAAAGATTCTTTTACCTCCCGGAAGCTACCTTATTCCCAAATGTCAGAGACTACATTTAAAACATTCCCGTGGCATACGTTCCTCACATAACGGGAGCGAAGCCATGAACAAAAGCTTGTCTTTAGTTAAATAACTAATAGCAACGTTGTCTTTGAAGCATTTTGCTCCTCGTTTTCTAAAAGGGACTTTCAATTTAATTGAATGTCAAGTGATTTGATTGGCTGTGATTTTCGCCACCCAATCACAACGCCAACCTGATATTGAACATCAAAGTTACTAACTGATCAAAGACTTGATTTTATTACAACGTTCAATTAAAGTGGTTGTCTAATGACACCGCTTGTTCGCGTGCTCCGATGGTGAATCGGAACACACGTCGCATTGGTTGTATGAGAATGCAGTTTCTGGGGACTGCCGAAAGAAGTGGAAACTAAGTAACTAACTAACCTAAGCGATGCTACGCCGTAGAGGATCGGCTACGAGTGCTACGAAGCGTAAGGTGACGGTCACGCGAGTTCCACGATTCTTGTTCACCCAAAAAGTGCTCAACGCGCCTAAAGCAGTTTTCCCTTCAAAAATGTGCTGATAAACTTATGTTTTACTTATTGTACAATAAAACTCCAACATAAACAAAACCATATAACTGAAATAAAGTGGAGCTGTGTACGCTGAGATTTATATCCAGCGAGTAAAAAGAGCGAGGACCGTATGTAAACTTTTTGTTATCCATTTATTAATTAGAACAAGCAACAAGTTCTAAATATTACGGTGCTCTTTTCGTATTTATTTTTGTTTCTTTCTTTCTTAACGGTTTTAATTAACAAAAACTTAATTTCGTGCTCACTTTTAGCAAGAGAAATACCACTTGTATAAGAAAAACCAATAAACGCCATTTTCCATCCCGTATATTTTGGTAAATAAAACGGTTCCCGCAAAATGTGAAAAATATATCTACGAAACGCCTCATCAAACCTTCCTCCCCATATACAGGGTGTATTTCACCTCATCACAAAGCCGTTAACCAAGCATTCTGTATATCAAACTAAGTAACTTTCCGTTAAAAATATTGCTGGGAAACCACTTTGTTTTTTGAGGTTATAAAACATGTTTTGTGGTATAACTCAATGTAACGCACTCAAAACATTGTGCGGATGGATGGATTGAATAGTACGGAGGTCGTAGAGATATTTAAAGTAAAAATCATGCGATAAAAAGTGGTATTTAAAAAAAAACTTGTAAAAATCTTGTAACTTTGACCCCCTATATCTCCGTAACTAGGAGGTTCCCAGGTATAGTGTAGAACTAAAAAATGATCAGAATGACGAGGAGAACAAGTGCCTTTCGTATTCGTTAAGAGGTGTTTTACACCCTTTAGTCTGTGACATAAAACGTCGCAAAAGTCACAGATGACGCGTCCCTAAATATCATAAAGTGTCCCAACATTTTCATAGCAAACCGACTAAAGTTGAGTGTTGACTTTTGCCTCAGCCGAGAATACTCCTGGGGACTACGTGACCCGAAATGAACCAAACAAATTAGTGGAGATTTTAGGCCGAACAGTTAAAGTTACAAATATATTCCGTAGCCCCCCTCCTTCAGTCATAGTGGATATTTTTCTCATCTATTTAATTACAGACTATATAACAGAAATGCAAAAAGAATAATGAACTCTCAATTGCCTTAATTAACCCTTAGTAGGTACCTATGTCTGTTTTATTCCTTTTGAAGCCTTATCAAAACATTTCTGTGAATGGAAAAGGCTCCGACCTAAACCCCTCGTGAATTATTATTGGTACTTATAAATTACTCAATTTTATAAGGCGTTTATGATCGCAAAGTGAGGGTTCTGGTATTTTCTCACTTGATAAGATCCACTCACGACTGTTAAGAGATAGAAAGGTCTATTGCTAACGCAGACACGTACCAGACAACCAGAAAACTTACATGATTTTGTTTTTGAGTTATTGATAAAGCAAATATTGAAGATAGCCTTTTACCTCGTTATACTCCTGTGTTACGACCGAAATGGAAACAAATAAAACTGATTCTGATCTTCACATATTTCTTTAAGAACATAATTCGTCGCCCAGACATACTTACGAATACGAAATAGGTACTTTAATGCTTACATTACCATTAATTTTCTGGTTACCACTCAAGTAATAAACAAATAACAGGTAAAGTAATAAGGTATTGATTTTACTGTTATTGCAACCAGCATAAAATATTTGTTTGTTGACGTAAACAAGTTTCCTCAGACAGCAATATCGTTACCAAAAATTATCTACTTTTACAACTACACTTGACGTAAAACTTTTCCTAAATTCAGAAATAAACAAACAAACAAATATAATGTATTCGGAATCATAGTTGTTTATTTATAATAGTGTTTTGCTGTTCGAAGAAAAACCTACACACCCCCACTCCCCCATGGGTGCTATAAAAGCGACAAAGAGATTAAGTATGTCAAGAAGATGAGCATTCTGAAAGCATCATGCTGTATAGTTTCTGCATATTACGTTAAGTATAGAACTTCCAGTCGCTCACAGCAATGGAAAATAAGCGAGATTTCAAATCCCTCTCAAACTCAATTTGGAAATTCTGTTGTACACTCAAACTATTCTAGTTTACCAACTAGTATTGCCTTTATAACATTCCTAGAATATTCTACGAGATAGAGAAATTTCAAACTATAGTTATGATTCAGTTATCCTACGATACAGATACAAACGGAACAAGATAACATCACTTGTTGCTGTGACCTGTATTAATCACTAGCGCACAAAAAACACAAAACGTTGACCCATTTAAGTATTGACCGTGCAAAATTGTGTTCACCTGCTAATTAATAACGTTACATTTTGGGTGCAGTATCGACGGGTGAAATATATGTATGAGTAGGTGAAAATGATAGGCGGAGAGACTGTGTATGACAATGCTCGCGGATGCCCGGAGATCTCGCTCAGCTCGAAACTCGGCCACGCTCGCCGGAAACAAGGCCGGCCGAACACGGCTGGTGATATACGCCGCGGTGCCGAGCAATAAATATTGCCAACACTTCCCTGCAACGCTACATACACCTGTCGTAATATAAGTTCATATTGTCGCGGCAAAATACGAGCAAACTGTGTAACGTACGCACGAGGAAAGTTGTTTAGCAACACACGCTTTGTGTAGGCTTGGAACAATTTATTTATGAAAGTATTTTTGCATGAGGTTTAAAAGTGTAATTAATAATGTATGCTTCCATGGACGCTATATTTTAAAGTTCCTGTTCATTTAAAGTATCTGTGTTCCACTTAAATGCAGCTTTAGAACTTTGCTTCATCGATTTCATGCGCTACAGATCAGATGTTAGAACATAGTCGTGGCCGCGAGGATATTTTGTTATCTACTCACTATGAAATAGTTAAGGTAAGTAGGGGTAGATGTAGGGGTGCCTCATGATCCTTACGAGTTTTTGTAACTTTTTGGGTTTTATGTAAATTAGAGTTCGGAGGACTGGATTTTCAGTGGAATAAAATCGATATTTACCATACTATTAACATAAAATTAATCTGAAATTCAAATTTTTCATGAAGCAAAAAAGTGGTGTTATAAAAAGCCATGAGCTGGAAGTGTTTTTATTTTACAATCTAGTTTCGAACAACGAAACTAGATTTAGGTCACGTCAAATTATTAGACCCTCTAAACTATAGAAACTATAAACCGAGTTTACGAACGAAAAGAAATCAATTACCACACAGTTTTTCACAAAATATAGCTTTTCTCTAAAAAATCTCTCTTGTTTACTTTCGGTAGCTAAGAATCTAAGCGCTGATGTAGGACAAAGAAGCATCTTATCATACACATGTGGCATGTAAAAGAGACCAGCGCATAAAACGGTGCTCGACAGTGTACTACGGAGTAAACTGTCTTTTAACTGCCAGCGGCAAGACATGACTAGCTATTGTTTTATAGTGAATCAGGTTTTTATCATCTTACGTCGTTTATGGGTAGGTGAATACGACCAAGCGTGTTTTTTACATAGTAAAAAATGGTACAAAAACTTTATTTTTAAACACGTTTTCCGTTTTATGTATAGCGACAAGATTAAATAACATTTTGTTGTATAACACGTCTATGTAATACACAGTCTTGATTTTTGAAGACATGACAGATATATGGGACCATGACTTGCACTGAGATATGATTGTATTATGGCATCAAATTATACTGGACACAAGAAGTGATGTCTTTTAAAACCGATTGCGGGATTAACATCTAAGCAACCAGCTTTGTATTACAAAAAGCTGTCACGGTGTTGCTATATTCGTAGTGCATGCAAGAAGCATTGTCTTATTGTATGAAAATGAATGCAGTTACAAGCAACGAAATGTACACACTTAGCAAAATAGAAAATCAGTTAACTCGTGGAATAACCGTCTCTAGTTTGAGATAACACCTATTCCATAAAAGCATAGCTTCCACAATACTTTGTTCGTGAAAACGTAAATCGTCAATATAGAACTAGGGAACTAGGAGAAAATCGTTTTTGAATTTTGCTAAGTGGATACGTTATAAGTAATGCTCAAGCTCAATACTGTACACAAGATTCAATTCCCCGCCATACAGAATTAATAAAGTAAGTGGGTCTGTTAGTACATCATAAACTATGCAGATAGTATAAAAACCTTGCTTAAAATGTAATGGAACGTAAACAGATATGAAAATACATAGTTGGTATAAAGTTACACCTCAGGCTTTTATGTACCCATTCCTTTTATGATTTTTGTTATTTCCTTGATTTTATTACTGAAATATGCTAGCTGAAAGTTTTTAATGGACTGTGAACTTGTTGGAACGGAATATTTTAACATATTACACATTGGTTTATGATTAAAACTGCAGGACACTGCAAATTGAAAGACTTTTAAATCACAGGACCTCCTTATTTGAGAGTCAGGGTCTCTATCTATATGACCTTTAACTAACTGAAATTCATGCGACGCAAACAATGTTGAAAGTTTCAGTATAAATTTTATAATGGTTTTTAAAGGCCCTATAATCTGATCCATACAAGAGAGCAGGTCGTACCAATGTGTTATACATTTTCTTATTAAATATAAGGGGAATGCGGGAGTCGCAGATTGTTTCCGTGACCTACCGTCATTTCATCCAATCATCAATCAATGTTAATTCAGTATTCTCTCAAACTAGTGCAAAATAAGAAAATTCTATATGTAATCACTATACTAAACTAAATAACGCCTGACTTCACATTGCGTTGAAAATCGTGGACTTTATTTTTTTGCAGGTTTGACATTGAACGCACACCGTTTAACCGCTCGACGACCCTTTAGGTGACCGAATAGCCGAGGAGATGACCCGATAACCATCTCATTTGTCAGCTTAAATACTCAACTGATGACAGAGAGCGAAGTCGTTTGATGAGACAAAAGATAGGATTGGGCTTACTTTAACTTGCGCGAGTTCAATGTACGAGAAGTGTCTACTTTAAGGATCGGTATGCAAAGCGGTATGGACGAATAGCGGCTGTGGCTTCGACACCAAACACTGCTGATAGCTAAAGGATGAATCAAAGCAATCGGAGCGGACTCCGGACTGCCCACGGACACCGGACAGACTGCAGACAGCGGACTGGATGCGGACCGCGGACAACACCGAACTGAGTGCAGATACCGGATTAGCTGCGGATATTGGACTGGCTGCGGACCTCTGGCTGGCTGTGAATACCGAACTGGCTGCAGACACCGGACTTTCACAGTTGCTTCAGTAAATAGTTAAACTTGCCTTTTCCCAACTATGTTGGGGTCGGCTTCCAGTCTGACCGGATGCAGCTGAATACCAGTATTTTAAATGGACCGACTGCCTATCTTTGACCGCCACAACCCAGTTGATACAGTTACAGTTGCTTCAGTAAATAAACTTTCAAAATTCGGTGTCCGGAATGCAGTCCGCAGCTTAACTAAAGTATCTGTCAGTGTCCGGACTATGTCAGCAAAAATTCTTAGTTATTTATTCAATCAAAACGAAATGCAAAAGCTTGACATGACAGCTCCAAGGTAATCTATAAGCTCAGTACAAATTCATACTCATGTCAGCTGTAAAAAATCACATGCAAAGATAAAACAGTAAATCATTTTGAATACAAAATTAGGCAAGGAAGGTTCACTCCTGGGAGGTCCGCTGCTCCGGAATTTATACAAAAATATGTAACACGAGATGTTTCAAATAATTTATTTCACACTAAGAATGCTAATGTAACAGAGTGCTTTATTTATATTGCACTGCTTTCATTTGGGAGTACCTACGTATTTAGCTGTGAATCATTAGGACCTGTTTTAATTTGTAATTAGACAGAATGTTATAGTCTGTGAAACATTTTTGACGTCCATACTAATTACATAACCGTGTTCGTGTGTTACATTTTCGAGCAGTAGCGGCTGAATGGATTTCAATAAAGGCACACAGATAGACTATGTATTAGGAGATGGGTTTTTTTAATTCTTGTTACTAGATCGGACTTTACTAAAACCCACGCGACCAAATCCGCGAGCGTAATCTCATCATCATCTGCATAACCTTTTCAAAACTATGTTGGGGTCGGCTTCCAGTCTTACCGAATACCAGTATTTTACATGGAGCGACTGCCTATCTGACCTCCACAAACCAATTAGTACTGGGTAATACGAAACCCCTTGGTAATCCGGCTGTCATTGTCAGACTTTCGGGCCACTGACTACCTGTCTGGTGACTGTGAATCAAATATATAATATACGAATTACAGCCGGAACCAACAGCTTAACGTGCTTTTCGAGGCACGAACAAAACTCGTTATGTAATAGATGGACACCCATCCACAGACCAACCCAGGTAAGGGCGGGTTAACCTACTCTACTCACTGCATAATAAAACAATCTTTAAATCAAAGCGTTTATTACGTTGTTTTGATTTTCGTGAATTAGGCACGAAAATCCTCGGATTTATCCAACGTGAAACTGACAATTTATAAATGAATACGCGGAACACGACCGTTGGTATGTCGTGTAGCTACATTATACGCCAATTTTCCACAATAAATAGGATTCCGAATAGCTGTTTAATAATTCTTTTGATGAATTTTGATTGTTTGTTGTTTAAATCTAACTGTGTCATTGTGAAACGGACGTTTTCAATTTCGTGCTTGACTTGCATATGGGATATTTTCCAAGCGAAAAGTTTTATGCATCAATTTAGGATTACTCATAGTACGCCCATAGAAACGACGTTCGCGTGTCATACAAGCATTTATGTCTACTGTCATAAAACTGTGATTAAATTGTCCTAAATGCTTTGACGATACATTACTCTCTTTTAATCTTGTTAACTTTATATAGAAAGCTCTTCTTTATTTCACTTTTACGAAAGATGTAGATATCTTATGAACATGTATGAGCATGAGTCATTCATAACGCATCAAGTAGCAATACAAATATTGTGTTAAGACAGTAAACTCAAAGGAAAGGAAACTCAACCATGCAAGATATAAGGCTGAGCGTACGTACAAGGACATGTATATCAAGACATACTCTGAGGAGTAAGCTAAAATACTGTAGTAATAAAAGACATAATTTTCAAGCAACTTCAGCCTGTAAGAACGAAGCCACAACCAACTCAGATAGTCTGTAACACCCCTTATTTGTTTCACGAGAAATGTCCTAATAAAAACCCTGGATTCAATATTCATCACCACCTAATTCCCTAAACGAAAACAACACGATAAAAACATTCCCTTATTTCACAATCCGAATGAAAATTGCGAGCGAATGATCCATTGGCACAAATCTACATACATTAAGCTGCTATTCCGAGGGATTGAACCTGCTATCAACCTTATTATGCAGCGAACGTTGACACGGGAATGTATGCTATTTTGTTTACTGGTAACCGCAAAATATATATTTTTATTTTAAATAATTTAGATGCCGGTATAATTCATGTAGCAATGATGAGAATTTTAAGGTATGTATAGTGTGACAAGAATGGATAGAGTAACGAGTAAGCTAGAGAGAGTTTGAAAGTTGCACTAGTTTCTTAAGTTAGTCTTAGTTTCTTAAAGTTGCACTAGAACTATCTTATATTAGAACGGACGAATCGCATGTGATTAAAAGAGTTATGAATGTAAATGTTGATGAATAGAAAGGGAGAGGAAGACCAAGAAAATATAGATGGATTATGCGAGGATGACATGAAGGAAAAGGGAGTAAATATAGATGGATCGTGCGAGGATGCCATGAAGGAAAAAGGAGTAAATATAGATGGATCGTGCGAGGATGCCATGAAGGAAAAAGGAGTAAATATAGATGGATCGTGCGAGGATGCCATGAAGGAAAAAGGAGTAAATATAGATGGATCGTGCGAGGATGACATGAAGGAAAAGGGAGTAAATATAGATGGATCGTGCGAGGATGCCATGAAGGAAAAAGGAGTAAATATAGATGGATCGTGCGAGGATGACATGAAGGAAAAAGGAGTAAATATAGATGGTTTGTGCGAGGATGACATGAAGGAAAAAGGAGTAAATATAGATGGATCGTGCGAGGATGACATGAAGGAAAAAGGAGTAAATATAGATGGTTTGTGCGAGGATGACATGAAGGAAAAAGGAGTAAATGATAGTGTGACGATTGACAGAGGAGAATAGAAAAAAGAAAAGTATTGCGCCGACCCCAAATAACCATGTTATTTGGGGTCGGCGCAATACTTACAATCAAGGCTGGAAAATAATGATGAGATGCCCGTTTAATTCAGGATTAATTGAAAATGGGCACAAAGATTGATGATTCATAGAAAAGAGCCTGTTTTGTTTTAAAAACATTCAATTGTTTTATGGAATCGTACCTTTAGCAACGATTTGATACTAGGATACACACAATGTATATTATTGTACCATGCACACAATTACCAATCATCCTGGACATTCACAAATTCATTGCATGGTATTTGTACCTACATTCTCCAAGAAATGCTGAGTTTCAACAAAATATCTGAAAAATTATTGTGCAGGGAACACATGTTCTTAAACGCAACATCTTTATAACACTCTGTAGGAAATTGCTCTGTCGTAGTAACATGACGTTTGCTCCCGTTTCCAGCTTTTAATTCTATCCTAGTCTCCAGAGAAATGTGACAATCAACGTATAGAATACAGAAGATTTTCATTTCATACCCACTGAGTTGATTTCCCAGAACAGCAGGTCTATAAATAGATATTAATAAATATTACTTTGTTCAACAACATTTTCCCCTCTTCATTGGTTCCGAACAGACGTCAAATAGCCACTTAATCTTTCCAGAGTAAACCGATTCGTGTATCCATCGAAACAATATTGGAGTGAAAGTTAATCCATTGCCGATCCATCAAAGCCAAAAAAATCAGAGGCTTGCCATCAACATCGAATGTCGAAAGTTTCATACAATCTTTTTTATTATACTCTGTTCTAGCATGAAATTGAAACAAAGGAGAAAAGTGTTTGTTTTTATATTGTTCTTGAACGTATTGTATCGGGGCTTCATCAAACAAAGATTTTTGTATCCCTTGTAATCGTAACACTATGAGCTTTCAGGCATTTACATAAAGGGTGTAAAACACCTCTTCACGAAGCCGAAAGGCATTTGTTCTCCCCATCATTTTTTGTACACCATACCTGGGAACCTTCTAGTTACGGAGATAATTATGGGGGTCTAAGTTACAATATTTTGACAACTTTTTTTTAAATGACATGTTTTTTTGTAAGATTTTGTCTTTTAATACCTCCACGACCCCTGTACTATTTAATCCATCCATCAGCACAATGTTTTAAGTGCATTACATTGAGTTCTACCACAAAACAGGATTTATAACCTCAAAAAAAAAGTTGGTTCCCAGCAATATTTTTTGCGTAAAGTTACTTAGTTTGATGTACAGAATGCTTGGTTAACGGCTTTGTGATGAAGTGGTTTACACCCTGTTTATTAATGTTTCATCAAATTACTTTGGTATCGACTAACTGTCTTTAAAGTTTTCTAATATATTTTAAACCAGATTTAGGGATTAAAATAATCTTGTAGGTGTAAGTGCTAATGTATATTCCAGTGCAAAGATTTAAGTAGATAAACAGAGAAAATATATTTTTTACTCGAACACGTGACGGCGATCGGAGATAACGCAGGCTCCATTCCAGCCTCCTTGCACGCTCCATCGCAAACACAATGAACCTTAGTAAGTATAGCTATCTTCAACTAATATTGTCGAAGATAGATCTGAAGATCATTGGTAACTGCAAAACTGCAAGCCATCATTAATGGTACCTAGGTACGTATAGATGTTACCTAACGGTTTAAGATATGAAGTCGTACTTAGAAAGATCTTAAATTCTACTTTGATATATTGAAGTTCTTAAACTTAACCAAACTCAGTTTCAAGCCAATCTTTTTTATTATAAGTACTTAATAAAGGTGTTTAATGCAACTGAACGCATAAATATTCCTAAACATTCAAAGGTATACTACGAATCTTAGGGGCCTGCGGAGCATGCGTAGTTCATACAAACGTAATACCAAAATAATTAGTAAATCAAACATATTCTTAAGCTAATGTGTATTTATTTCGATTGGATTACAGAATATATATGTTCCCAAATATATATTTTGAAAGGACAATGATATAAAGACGAGATATGACGAATTTTAAATTTGTATAAACAAACTTATTTTTCTCATAATTATCTCTTGTTAAAATCAGTTTCCATTCAAAATACGCTTGAACTACGCTTGCTCCGCAGGCCTCTTAACCACGATATTTAACTTGAATGTTTGTCGTCTAAATGATACTGAAAAGACAAGCCCTACAAACACCGAAAACCATATAAACAAGACGTTAAAGACCAACAAATATTTCACAAAATTAACTTTCTTTTCCTTTTAACGTTCCGTTTCCAGGGCATTGAACATAATTATTTATGTCAATGAACGAAAATCAGACAAACAGAAAATTAGGGAAAAGTACCTAATTCAACTGAAACGGTTTAAGAATTTAAGGAAGAGAAGCCAATATTATGAACGGAGTGAGGCGTTCTGTCAGACACCGCGACAGCTGTCAAAGTTATTCAAAGACGAGATTATAAATTCAACGTGGATTTATGAATAGTTTTAACGTACAATAATACATAATGCCACGAAATACTCGTATGTATGAAATCATCGAATAAAGCTTTGTTTTATTATTTACATTTTGTAATTTGACAGTTACCCATAACTGTGTCATAGAGTTGTGAACGTTTCCACTAATGCATGTGTCGTGTCGAATTTTTTTCAATTCAAATTCAAATTGCCTTTATTTCTGAAAATATACGTTTGACTATTTTCTAATACATCGTTTTATAATTGTATTTTGCATGCTACAATATCATTTCACTATATTATCATGCAACTAGTTAAGAAATATTATAAAGATACTGTACCAAGATAATTTTAATTGTTTTTCATTTCATTCTATTTATTTATGCTGGTATAATTTTAGCTTCAATTTACTTTATTTAACATATTTATAATTCTTTTTGTTTACTATAATAACACTTTAAAGAGTAACATGCTACTAATTTATATAATTATTGATTTTATATACTAATTATTTTAAAATTTAATTCATAACAACAGTTTCATCGAAATTTTTACTGACTTCTAAAAATGTGCTAACACGGTTATTTTTAAATTGTCTTAATATTTTATTTTATTATTTTCGGAAATCTTACAGCTAGACACAACAGTTTAGTTATAGCATCAACATGGCCAATTACAAGTTTATATATTTTAAAACATTGACTGTCACGCAATGTTTAAAATATTGGTATTCAGCTGCATCCGGTTAGACTGGAAGCTGACCCTAACATAATTGGGAAAAGGCTGGGCAAATAATGACTGTGATGCTATTTTGCAGGCTTTCAAACTTGTATCATAGCCTAACATTGTTTTTTTTTTCATAATATTTCCAAATCAAAATAGAATCAAATATCGAACAATAGATACAATTCTCGGAACGGCATCCCTCCCATCTCACAAAGTGAGTTATATGTTGTGCAAATATTATTCTCTACTCCTCATAAAACAGTACATACGTACGACATGGTCAGTAGTGAAATCTACAAGGACTAGTAAATTCAGGGAGCTTTGCTTGAGTGTGTTGCTCGGATAGAAACAATGGAATATCGGCACTCGATCTTATTGGTCTGCAATTCTCGGTATGGAATATTGGAATTCCTTTGCACATGGGATTCTCATGTATTCAGATTTTACCTTATACTTAGCTTTGATTTATGCACTGATACAGATTTGTTTAGAAAGGGTATTAATTTTGGAATTTAGTAGCTGTTAAGTATACTTTTACCAATTAACAAAACAAAAATTACCATTTCTCTGAAAAAGTAAAACCGTACAGTTATTCCAATTAACTTGGAAGAGGTTATTACTTACCGTTTTTGTCGATATTTATAGTATACCCAATGTTACATTTCCCTAAAATATCAAAATTCTTGCTGGCCCTAATGTTATTTATGGGTCATAAAGTCCACCAAAATTACGGTATGCGAACCGAATAAACGACATTTCCTGACCATTTTATTGACTATTAACTGGGTATCATTGAATACATTTCAATTACGGGCTTAACTTTTGGAATCGGCTCCTACTTATTACAGTCGACAGAACAAGAGCCGTAGTTTCGTACTTTATACTAAAGGTTTTAAGTTACTGGGTAGTACAAAACACAAAGATTTTTGCAACAATAATCAAGAAGTTGTGTGGTATCTACAACTACAACTAGAACGCCGACTATAGAAAAATCAAGCTCTTATTAAATTCCTTCTATTTTTGAAGTCGGTTTAAATGTAGCGTATATTACCCGGGCCATTATAATGAATCGATAATATATAAAAAAAACTTTAAAGAAATCGGATGAATAGTTTAGGCGCCACGGAGGAACACATAAATACAAATAAACATAGACTGCTAAAATCATAACCCTTCCTACGGCGAAGCCAAAACGTAATCGATTAAAAAAAATACATGAAAAATACTCGCAAATACCTACTCAAGTAATCAACGAACGCTGTTTTCTGTAAAAATGCATAATATTAACAAAATGTATCTACCAAGCCCTAAAATTCCATTTAAAAAAGTAAGTTATATTAAATTTTTGAGTGGCCCTTCTGTCTCCTTGAATTGTGAATTAGATAAACAAAACAAAACATTTGTTACCCAACGCGAAGGACAACTCGAGTGCAGAACGAACGAATTGAAACGCGGTCACATCTCTACAGACACTTGAAAAGAATTTCTTTAACCTCAAACCTCGTTAAATGTTCTAAATAAACGTCTTTTGTTGTCTATGTTGTATATTCATGCTAATTTATACTAATATCACAAAGAGGAAAGATTTTTATTATTTGTTTGTTATGTGTTTGTTACGATTGAACTCTAAAACTACTCGACCGCGTTAAAAATTATTTTACCATAAGAAAGCCAGAAAGCGTCATTACTGAGTAATATAGATATATTTTATCCCCGTACTCACACGGGAACAAGAAATATGCGAGTGAAACCGTGTGACGTCCGTTAGTAATAAATATGTACGAGTATGATACTGAAATTAATTTACTGGACTAATATACAATGCTGCATGGATGGCACTCGAATGACATTATCACGGGGAGCTTTTGGTAAACATTTAGGTTTTATGGGATCTTAGGACACTTGCGCAAAGAACAGTTGCGGGAAACCACCTAAGTGAACACACCTACGCGAAAAGACATTAGCGCGCTTAGAATTTTGCGCGAACGGATATATTGTATGTAGCGAAGAAAACAAGATTGAGATTAGTTCGGATTTTGGCCACGCACCAAGACTTTCTTGTATAACTACAGACATTATACTGTCATATTTCCACTAAATAATTACATTTTGCCGTAATAATAGTAATGGTCTTGCGGCCTTGCCAAATTACAGGTGTTTGCGAACTTTGTGGACGCAAGACGTTTGTTCGCCCGTCACCGACAAGGCTATAAAACTAATGAAATACTGTGAAGGTGTACTAGACACTTGAATATATAATTTGTTTATTTAGTGTTAGTTGGGTAGCCGAGTTTCTATGTGAAGCGTGTTCAAGCAAAAATTGTGAACTAAGTCAACCTACTAAGTTATACTTAAAGTGCAAAACCCCTCTTAACGAGCCGTTGTTTTCTCCATCATTGCGATCATTTTTTGTTCTACGCCATACCTGGGTACCTCAATATCTGCAGAAGGTACGGAGATATAGAAAGTCAAAGTTACAACTTTTTTAAATACATTTTATTGTAAGATTTACTTTAAACACCTCCACGACCCCCGTACTAATCAATCCGTCTATCAGCACAATGTTTTGAGTGGCTTACATGGAGTTCTACCCCAAAACATAATGTATAAAAAATTAGCCGTTTCCCAGCAATACTTTTTGCTTAAAGTTACCTAGTTTGATGTGCAGAATTCTTGGTTGACGGCTTCGTGATGAGTCTGTTTACACCCTGTATGTGCTCTGTATAAAATAAACTTACCATGGAACTGTAACCACACACACAAGTTTAATCCTACTAATATTAGAAATGCGAAAGTAAGTGAGGATCTCTGGATGTCTCAATGTTTGTTACTTTTTTACGCAAAAACTACTTACTGGATTTTTATGAAATATGCCACACAGATAGTTTATAACCTGGATTAACACATAGATTACTTTTTATCCCAGTATTACCATGCCGTTGGGTAATTACGGAACTCTATGCGAGCGACGCCGCGGGCATAGTATTACTCGTTAATATTTCGAACACTGCATTACGGATGGAACCTTTTTACTATTCCTTTTTACTATCTCAAGCAAACCGTTTTAGACACTTTAAATATTAGTAGAGATTCGGTTGTTAAAGCAAAAAGCTTCCTTGTAAACCGTGTTTTACTGCAGTGAGAATTTTATTTACCTGTAGACGAAACAACTTTCAAATCGCCTGGGACGCTGCGATCGCGATACTTGGCTCTGCGATACGAGTGTTCTTCTTGGAAAGTATTTTATTTAAAACTTTATCTTTTCTGCAGAAAATCTTGGCAAAGATACCTCATGCAGTAAAAGTAATTTACTGACGGAGTATGATAAATGTTTTTCAATTCTATCGAAATAAGGTATTTAACATAATAGAGATCATGAAATACGTTTCATGAAATTCGACGAGTACATTCAGTGAATGGTATTTTACTTGCTCTATTAGAAAAAACACTTTTCAAACGATAAAATTTAAAAAGGAATTTTCTATACATTCTCTAGTTTAAAAAGAGGAATACAAAGTAATACTTGCGAAGAGACATAAATAAAAAATATTCGCCCAATTCGCCCCTTTAATTGAAATAAAAAGTCAACTAAATTGCTCCCATTTAAACTCTTTGCCAAAAGTTAAAGTTCTTAGAAATGCTTTCAAGAGTTGTGCGAACTAAACACGTTTATAATCAAGTTTCATCACTGAAGGAGGCTAAGTAAATGAATCTGTCTTAATTATAAGCCAAGGTTTCCGCTGCGGGACCTTTGGGCAAATTAGCGCTTTTAGCAGCAATTTGCCTGTTGATAATAGGCTTATAAATAATCCTTGAAAGCCGTTTAATTTGTAAAGAAAAACATTTGATTTTATTGGTGTGATTGTAAGTGATAATCGGAGATACATTTGGGTTTCATGGTTATTGATAAAACAAGTATGTCAATACGGTCATAAGGGAAGACGAAACCTTTCTTTCGAAGAATAATATCAGGATAGAATAATATGGTAGGCCACCACTATTATAGAAATATGAGGCGTTATTTTGAAGTATAAAAAAACTGATTTTGTAAATCTTACTTCAATATAGTTGGGTAAAGGCCTATCCCCGAGACTTCTAGTTGTTTCGATCAAAATCAAATTAGGACCTCTGTTCGCTGGTCACTTACTCGAATAGTGTTTCATTATTTAGAACTAGCTCCTCTGTCAATTAACATTACATAAACAGTAACAAAATGAACAAAAAATACTCAACTTCATTCAGCGAATTAAAATTTCAACGTTACTTTTATGCGAAGCTGAGTTAAGACCAAGCTTTAGATAAAGCGTAACGGCGTCATTCACAGCGATCCCTCCTGAATACCCAAGAATCCGATACCTTGGCTTATCCACCACCCCCTTTTCTCGCCCCCTCACGTCCCCCCCTTCCACCTACAATCGGTCAATCACTTCTCAAGCGGAACCTCCTTATGCCATGTTTACACAAAGCGAGTTGTAACTCGGGCAGTAGACAGTTGCTCGTCAAGTCAAAATGAAATATATGTACGGTCGAACCAGCTTTTTGGTTTACAGTTGAACCCACAAATTACATTGTAAAATGTAAACCAAATATGACTTGTGCGATAAGAGTAGTACTGCAGTAACTGAAGCCCAATTTCCACGTAAAGCAGGCAGATAGTGTATGTTAATCAGACATTGGGTTAAAGGTAAATAACAGGCGACTGTTGCGCAAGAGAACCTGGGCTCGATTCCCGGGTCACGGGAAGTGTTGGGGTTTTCCATTAGTGATTTCTCATTAGCACCCAAGGATTCTGGGTCTGTGCCCAATCCATTGCAAACGTGTTATGTTATGTGATGAAAACAATAATTTCCAATTCTTAAGAAAACAGCATTTCTGCCTACCTGACTAGCCTTTTCCCAACTATGTTGTGGTCGGCTTCCAGTCTAACCGGATGCAGCTTGATACCAGTATTTTACATGGAGCGACTGCTTATCTGACCTCCCGTACTAAGTTAGTATAGGGTAATACAGTACCCCTTGGTAAGACTGGTTGTCAGACTTTGACTTATATGACTCATTTGGTTCTTAAGAAAACAATCGTATAAAGGGTGTAAAACACCTCTTCAAGAAGCCGAAAGGCACTTGTTCTCCCCATCATTGCGATTATTTTTTTGTTCTACCCCTTGCCTGGAAATTCTAGTTGCGGAGATATGGGGGGGTCAAAGTTACAACCTTTTGACAAGTTTTTTTTGTAAGATTTTAACTTGTAACACTTCCACGACCTCCGTATTATCCACCCAACAGCACCATGTTGTAAGTGCGTGACATTGAGTTCTACCACAAAACATGATTAATAACCTCAAAAAAAAAGTTGTTTCCCAGCAATATTTTTTGAGTAAAGTTACTTAGTTTGATGTACATGATGCTTGGTTAACGGCTTTGTGATGAGATGGTTTACACCCTGTATATTAAAGTTATACATCGATAAAAAACAACTGTTTTGTAACAAGGCAAAACTTTTCAGCCTAAGACATAGAAAATATTTACACTCTACACTACATAGTCTTATTCTACTAACACGACCCGAAAAATAAGCCTCAATTGTCTATGTAGAACTTCATGTCAGCTAAAAAGTTTAATTGGAGTTTCTTATAACGTATATTCGGAACTGGGAATTGTCCCCCAAATGGTTTGTCCTTATACCTATAACAGTGGCGCCTGTAATTGGTCTTCTGGCGACTTTCTATATCGATATCGACAGCGACACGTTCTGTCTGTGAATAACAATAGAGAGTTATAAAAATAGATATGAATGTCTGTGTTATTGTTGAATATGCTTTTTCATCACTAGTTACTCGTTATAAAGACACATTATTTTATTTAGTAAATATTTATATATCTTCTGTGTGTTGTGGTTAAGGCCTAACCTGGTATCAGAGTTTTTATGCCGCCCAAGGGCTTATGACTTAGCCTAAGCTTTAAATACTGTTAATTTTAATATGTTTTGTCCTGTGCGGGCTAATAAATGCTTTTTCACTTCTCATGCTCTAAAAGGACGCCGTTATAGCCCTACGAAGCGGGATTAAAGTGACCGTTTATTCCCTAGGGAGTAAAAAGTAATTTAGAAATGGAACTATCTTTTACTCTGAAACTTGGTCACAAAAGACTAACTTGTCAAAGGTTTTATTTAATTTCGAATTGGCATGCAAATAGAAAGCGGTTTACTGAAAAAAAAACAAATGAACTCTTCAACGCGAGAAAAATTTAATATGGTTGTTTGTGTGCATCGTTGATTTTGAAAAGCAATGCCTCTGTTGCTAGCCGCTGCAGTAATGTAGGTACTAATTATCTGTGGAGTATGGATCATCTTCATTGCGAAAATGTTGAGAGTGTGTGTTGTGTTTTCAATGGTTAATCTGTGACTGAACTGATAGAAGAAAAAAACTGACCGCTCAGTTTAGAATTTTAGTCGAGTGGAAATTTGTTGAGTTTTAAATGACTATTTTTCTCGCACTCGAAGTGAAAAGTACAGTTTGCACCTCGAGACTAAACGCCAATATAATATACCCTCGCTTTCATTGCCTCCCTCGCAAGCTCGGGAGTCAAACCACCTCGGGTATATAATGGCTTCGTTTAGTCCCTCGTTATAAAATATACTATTTCTTTCTTTCTTTTACATGCCCTCAAAAATATCCCTCAGGCGTCTCGTAAGATAACAGTACTATAACGATAATATTATTTTGATTACAACTCTTACCAATCGTTTTAGTTTTTTCGGCTCAGCAATTTGTGAGAATGAGTTTTTTTGTAGATTGAGGTTCCACTTTTTGGGTTACTATTTCTATTATGAACCCCTTGGCGCTTGTTATATGTTCCAGGCGAAACTTGTTTTATTAATTAATTCTCTTTCACTTGCAAAGTTTTGACATTTCATTTTATTTCTGTGCCTCTCCAACTCCAACAAATGAATATTAATGATTGTTTTAAAATTTAAGATGAATCCAAAATAATGTCTTATTTGAACTTTTTTCATTCATCGCGTATAAATTATAAAGATTGTAAACGTCTTAATGCTACGCCGTAGCATATGTCTACGACGTAGGTCTACGAGCTACGAGTTCGTAGCAAAGCAACGTTGCAGTTGTCAAATCGTTGATTGATTTCTGCCGTCTACAGATTGAAAACTGTTGGACTTGGCAAAGTAAATATCTGTGACAGATTAGTTCCTTCAAGTAGAGTAGGTTGGGGATAAACCTGCATCTCTAACTACGTACGTAAACGCACAGTCATATCAAACGTACACGACAGTACGCAGAGCAGAGCACAAGATACATTGAACCCGCCAAGAAATCGAAGAAGCGACATTGCACTGTATGACGTTAGCAAAGCCGTTGAACATTTATCGTCGTATCGTGCCTTAGTGACATATTATTCATCTTTCGTGAACAAATAAGAGAGCCTTGTAGATAGTTTTGCATTTGACAAAAATGGTTTGTAATATCAATGTTTCTAAAATGATTCGACATAAGCAGAGTAACATTTGATAGTACTATGCTACTGTCTAGTAGTACATCTATATTCGAATTCTGTGTGGTACCTCTGCAATAGGACGGTGAGTTATGGATAGTCAATCTCGCAATGTGACGTGTGGAGTTTCATCATTGCAGAATGCATATTCTGCAATGATGAAATCTATAGTAGAGAGCACTTGATCTGCCTGTACAATGAAAAACGGTCATGTAATCGAGAAAATACCACACACACAACATCTTGTGTGTGTGTGTGGTATTTTTTCGATTACATAATCGTTTTTGATAACATCTTGTGTGTGTGTGTGTGTGTGGTATTTTCTCGATTACATGATCGTTTTTCATTGTACAGGCAGATCAAGTGCTCTCTAGTATAGATTTCATCATTGCAGAATGCATCAATCAAAACTCCACACGTCACATTGCGAGATTGACTATCCATAACTCACCGTCCATTAGGCATTATTTTAATTAATTAATTAATATTAATTATTAATTAATATCGCTGGACATTAAACACACAGCGCCATCTAGTGCCACACTAAGCAAGGCTTGTGTCGTGAACACCAGATAGTTGATATACTACATATATACTTTTTTGTTTGTAAATACATACTTATTATACATACAAACATCCATGACTCGGAAACAAATGTCCATGCACATCACACAAACATTTGCTCCTACCGGGATTCGAACCCAGGACCCTAAGAACGTAAGGCAGCGTCACTACCACTACGCCATTCGAGTCGTCAAGTCATTAGTTTAGACACACACACAACATCTTGTGTGTGTGTGTCTGGAACCTTTAAACCATACAAAAATTGGCAGACGTGTACCATATCTATAGTACGGGTGTACTATGTTATTTTATATTTGGTTGACCGCGCTAATCTCAGGAACTACCGCCTCGAATTGAAAAAATCTTTTTGCGTTGGATAGTCCATTATCGAGAAAGGCTATAAGCTATATAACATCACGATATGACCAATAGGAGCGGAGCAACAATATAAAATGTTGCAAGCGGGGAAAAAGCTTCCGTTGAGCAGGCGATGCGTTGCGATATCAAAACTTCACGCGAAGCTAGTGTATAATAAGTATGTATTTACAAACAAAAAGTATATATGTAGCAAATCAACTGTCTGGTGACCACGACACAAGCCCTGCTTAGTGTGGCACTAGATGGCGCTGTGTGTAATGTCTAGCGATATTTATTTATTAATTCATTTATTTTAGTGTTTTTTTTTTGTTTTGTGTTTGTTTGTTTTAGTCTTACAACAAAAAAAAAAAACTTTCGCAAAAATACTAATAAAATACTGTAATTTCATAGTGAAAGTTTGTTAATCGATTGTGGACAAGTAACAAATCGATTAACAACAAAGGAGTTCATAAACTTCCAGAAGGTACGGGGGAATTTGAAAGTCGTCTCCACAAAACAGTTTCAAACAAAGTTATTTTAGCTCGAATCAGTTAGGCTAAGTCTTCGTAATATCTTTCTAATTAGCTTAGTCGGTAAAACGTTTTCTGCTGAATAATGCTTGAAGAGCTCGTGGTTTAATAGTAACAGACGCTCAAATCAATCTTCTGGTTAACCTAAGCGCTTGCCTAGGTCGGTATGTGGATGGGTGAGCACCCATTATTCGCAGTGGATTTCCACCGTGCCTTGGAAAGAACGTAAAACCGTTCACGTGGGTCCCGGCTATCATTTGCAAGCTTGACAACCATCAGTTTTACCAAGTGGCATCGTATCACCGAGTACTAACTGGGTTGTGGAGGTCAGATAGGCAGCCACTCGTCGCTCCATGTAAAATACTGGTATTCAGATGCATTGGGTTAGACTAGAAGCAGATCCCAACATAATTGGGAAAATGCTAGGCAAATGATGAATGCTTAAGAAGTAAGCGATTTTACTTTTGGTTATTTAAAGAAAATCTAGTTTACTTTAAATCTTGCTGTCTTTTAATTAATGTAGTCGTCATCAAAGGGAAATTAATACACTACTTCATTGAAATCATTCGTAAAGTGATTTCTACTGATCACTAAGGCACCAGTCACACCGCTGACGATAAGCGAAAAGCGAATGGAGCAGCAAGCTAGCAACTTAAAACTAGCCACTTGCTGTTATACGTATCTATGTACCAAACGCGCGTCTCACAGCGAGTGTTCAGCACATCAAACGAGAGTCACTGATGAGTTTGGTTTCAAAAGGCACTTGTTTTTCCCTTTTTTTGAAGAGAAACTTCTAATGCGACTTCCAACAAGGTTGCGTTGAACGTTTAACGCAACCTTGTTGCCCATGCGTCCCCCACGCGCCCCCCATGCGCCCCCCTTGCGCCCACCATGCGCCCCCTGTGCGCCCCCATGCGTCCCCCTTGCACCAGCTGCGAGGCGCACTTTTGGTACATAGATACCAAAAGCGCGTCTTGCAGTGGGTTTTCATCCCCTCAAACGAGAGTCACTGATGAGTTTGGTTTCAAAAGGCACTTGTTTTTCCCTTTTTTTTTAAGTGAAACTTCTAATGCGACTTCCAAAAAGGTTGCGTTTAACGTTTAACGCTACCATGGACGCCCCCCCCCATGCGCCCCCCATGCCACCCATGCCACCCCCCTAGGCGCCACCCATACCTCCCCATAGGCATGAATGATGTGTAAGTTGAATGGTGTGGTTGATGGGTGGACTCCCAGCGGAGCCCACCCTTCGTTTTAAATCGTCAACGGTCATAGCGACCATGTCGTCAAAAAGATTGTTTCAGGGATAGTGAGTAGTCCTGCAAGCTGATTTGGATGCTTTTGCAGTCTTAAATTGTAGCTGGAGCCGTAGTAGTCTATCACTTCTTTAACCATTGGTAGCTTAAGGATTTTATTATATATCCTTTGTTTTAATAAACCAAAAATAAAAGTAGAAATTACTTAATTTAAACACTGTTTTAGGCTTTCACGGTTTAAAAATAAACTTATATTGTCACTTACGGGATATCTACGGAAAGACGGAAGATATCCCTTAAATGACAATATAAGTAAACTTAGTTTAATATGCTTGGTTGACGGTTTCGTGATGGACCTGTTTACACATGAGAACTACATCTATTGTCCGTTTTTGAGAAAATGCTCGAGACATAATCGCTTTGTCGTCAGCGTGGAGTTGAACAGGTACCTTAGGTGAGCGGTGAGCACGTCAAAAATTGGGGCCCATTCGAAATTCATGGTCTGTTGGCCACTGAAGTGAGGGCAGTGCATTTTTCTACTGGCAAGGTAAAAATACTAGCGTTTTATGCAAAATTCATTACGGCACCCAATTTAAAAACAACATTTTGTTATAGCTGTAGAGAGTTACCCGGTTCTTCATGGCAAAAGTATTCGTTTCGAGTGAATTGCACTAAGATTAATGGAATTCATGGCAAGGGTGGGAAAGCAAAGATACTTAACTGACTTAACTACATAAATCTTGCGTAGAACAAAGATGCAGATGGCGCCACGTATTATTTACAGCTAAACTTTAAGACATTTATTTTGAGCAGCACTGCAACAGATGCTGACGCTGAAGTTTACGGTAATTATGTAAATGCTTTTGAATAAAACTATACGTTTCGGAGTATACGACTAACGTTGAATTAGTGGCTAAAATATTCGTAAAACTTCTTTAATATTTAGTTCTTACAGACTTGGTTGTTTGCGTACCGTAATGAGTTCGACGACACTATTTACCTTTTCTGACGATGCTTCATAGAAAACGACCTATCGTTAATGTCCCATTTAACTTTACCCTAGGACAAATTGTGTCTAGGGACTACATTAGCCTGTTCGAAAAGTCTCATCATTGTAAACAGTATAAATTCGTCTAATATTGTAAGTATGCTGTAAACAAAATCAATGCTACGCAAGACCGTCGCTTTTAAAATACTGAGAGCATAAGAAAACGGATGGATTACGGTGAAAATATTAATTTAAATGATGTGTTACGAAGGAATCCATCCATCCATTTCCATTTTCGTCCATTTTGCATCAAAGCCTTTTCTGTACGCACTCGGTTAAATAGAAAACTTAAAAAAAAGCCCGTAGTGCTAAATTTATTTATCTTATTTTTTTCCCATGTCAACAATGTTAGTTTAAGTGCTTATTGCTTATTTTTAATTCCCTTAATTTGTATTATTATCGTGCTTGCTATTTTGTGATCCTAAGTTTTCTACTATTATCTCTGTGTCTACTCGTGAGAACCTGTAATTAGCTCTGTGTCGCTTATTCAATTGTTACTCACTTATTTTAGCAGATGGTTCTCTTTAAAGAAAAGTATTCTATGTTTTTTGTTAAATATTGTGTGCACTTGTAGCATGTGCCAAATAAACCCAAATAACTGTTTTCTTCTTTTCCTACCCTAAGCGTTATACTTACCGTCCACACGAAGTTTATTAGGATACGAATAGCCGGATTTGTAGCCTAGTCATACATATAGGGACAGCATACAATTTGCAATAACACGAATTGGGTCTTTGTGAGTAATAATATTGGGACGAGATGATACGAAAAGACAGACTTTGCAAAATAGACTGTGTTGACTGATTAGACAAAGACGTTTATGATATGAATAATATAGTCCAGCCACGTACAGTATGTTATGTTCTCTTTTTTAACACTAGAAAGACCTTCGAAGAGACTGCTAAACGAAATATAATCAGCCTGGACTGTACCCATTGTGTTGTCAATGTACTGATGGAACACAGGCGTCCTTTCTGTGTGAGGGAGTGGACTGTAATGGATTACAGCCCATGTGACGTGGTGGATAAGGTCCACATTATTCACCACCGTCACATGTCTTCGATCTTATAGTTTGGTTCTAGTACGTGCTGGTTTCTCACGATACTTTCCTACACCGCGACTGTTTTGAGAGCAGTGGTGGACCAATGGCTAAACGTGATTTCCGAGGCACGGAGAAAACTCCGTACGTAATGGATCGATGGATGGATGGTAACTGGTTACCCATCTAAGAACCGACCTAAATTAACCTTAGTATGCTCTGCGATCCCCGTGCGGCTGTTATTATTTAGGCACGAAGTGTAACGACTAAGAAGAAACTTAAAATTAAAGGACACAAGAATAATGCTGGTCATATAATGTTAATAACACGATCGTGAACAAAGCGGTCGACTTTGTCGAAAACCACATGTTACCGCCTTCGGCTCGGTAAGCCGTAAGCTCATTTGATCGCGTAATGTAATATGCGGTCAGGATCCAATTGTAAACTTTTGAACCCACGCGAACAATAGGGGTGTTGTTTTTGACACTCTGTACTTTATTCAATCAGCTTCAGTGGTAACAGCTTTACTACTATTAAAAATGTTACAATTGTGTGTTTGTTGGACTGTCATGCGTTTATGGCTTTGCGGCTGAACGAATATGGATAATATTTTTTTTTACCGGTTTGTTCCCGTGAGTCAATTTCCGACTTACACGCAAATGAAGCCGGAAGCAAAAGCTAACCATATGAGCTAGAAACATAATTAATCTGCCTAACCTTTTCCCACCTAAGTATGTTGGAGTTGTTTTCTAGTCTTACCGGATTGAGCGACTTCACCTTGGTAAGACTGGTTGGCAGACTTTAGCGCTACTTACAATCTGTCACGACTGTCGAAGATCTATAAATGATAGTCGGGAGAAGCAGCTTGACGTGCTTTCCCATCAATAAACCAACCTAGGCAAGCGCGGTTTAACCTTAAGATCGACTCTAGCGACCCAGTTGTTATTATTTAGACTCGAACTCCGCTCCTATCTAGCTAGCTAGTAAATAACTGACAAACAATCATTTGACATGAGCAAAGACTATCGCTCGTAAGAAACAAACTTGCCACTCTGTTACATACATAAAACTTGACACTTGCCAAACAATCATGCTGCCTATACGATGGAAAGTGGTTTCCGCTGCCGATGGACATCTGCAAGATCTGAGGTACACACGTGCTTTGCCAACTCATCCCAGATAGGACTACGTGCTTAGAGGTTAATAATACAGCAAGCTTTTAAGGGGGCGGCGAGCATGAGTTTTTCATACAAACGTAATATCAAAATAATATGAAAATCAAACATATTCTTAAGGTAGTGTGTATATATTTCGACTATATTATAGAATGTTGTATGTTCCCAAATAAATATTTTGAAAGGACAATTATGTAAAAACGAGAAATGAGGAATTTTAAATTTATTTTTCTCATAACTCTTGTTTAAATCAGTGTACATTCAAAATATGTGTACTGGGAACCTATCAGTTCTGTAATCCAATCAAAATAAATACACACTACCTTAAGAATATGTTTGATTTACAAATTATTTTGGGATTACGTTTGTATGAAATTCGCATGCTCCGCAGGCCTCTTAAGGTAGACAAGCTAGATCAGAAACCCTAACATCATGATTAGTAGTAGGTTTTAAGGGCAAGTCAAGCTTTTAGGCTTGTACAAAAGTACCACAACTAGTACTACCTTTAACTTAAGTAATGTAATTTTTCTAGCCATTTAATAATGTTTTTTTTTGTAACTTGCGTGTCTTTCATCTCGTTTTTGTGTTTAAACTCAAGTAGTATTATTAACTATCAGTGGACAATGGCGTTGGTTGTGCATAAGTGCTGTTTCTTTAAGTTTATATAATACTAGCTTCTGCCAGCGGCTTCGCCCGCGTGAAGTTTGATTTTTGTCCCATGGGATCTTACTACCGGGATAAAAAGTATCCTATGTTTTAATCCAGGTTATAAACTATCTGTGTGCAAAATTTCATCCAAATCCGTTCTGTAGTTTTTGCGTGAAAGCGTAACAAACAAACTTACATTCACGTTTAAAATATTAGTAGGGATTAGTAGGGATTTTACTGTTTAACATGTCGCTGTACTATTGATTAGTATTCTAAATTTGTTTGTATTGAAAACAACAATGGGCGTAATTATTTGTACCCATAGAAGTAGCAATTTAAATGAGGAATGTAATCAATTCGCCATTTTTAATTTGTAATGAACACAATATTGCACCCCAATTTCTCAAAACTTAATTATAATTATAATGTTTAACCATTCATGATAATTATCTCTTTTAAGTAGTTTTCATAATTAATATCAAACCTATATTCTTGTTATAGAATAAGCTTTCAAAACCTATAGATGTATATGTGATTTAGTAAACACTACACACTGCACATACTGCAGTCGGAAACTTTCATGTGCTAACAAACATTGAAGTGAGAACTGAAGTAGCAGTTTCACAGAATAGTGAATATTTTATGAATTTCATCGTACCATGTTAGGTTTTTAAACAAGTTGTGTGATATGTAACGAAATGTTTCACTAGATACAGTACATATTTTGTAATTGTAAAACATGTTTTGTAAAAAGAAACGTTAGCGTGTGTATAACATTATGATAAGGTTTAGAGCATTTAAATTGTTGTGGGTAGAGATAAAACTTCATTCATCTAATTAGTTAAGTACTACAAGTAGGTACTCACCGAACCTTCTCAGCAAACTTTTACTTCGCAAATCACTTTTCTTAAATTCCACGTCGCTTTCTTCGTTCATTTACAACACAAATAATTTAACACACCATTAATACAGCCGGTAAAAAAATATCTAAATTACAACAATAAGCCTTTTATGCTTTGAATTCTATTGTTGCTAATGGACGCAGGTGCCCTCGGCTTATTCATTCCGACAAAATAAAGCGACATTAAAATTTCCCTAATACCACCACGTTTTCACATAAAAAAGACTTCATCAGCACACGGTGATTTTTTTTTGTAATTCATTAATTTGAAATTTGTCCATTCCGTGCGGTAAGAGCGTAAATAAATAATAAAAACATGAGTGGAATCATGGAATGATGACTGAAAAGTGTACCGGGGAGTTGATTTATGATGTATAGTGGGGTGCGGGGGGTGTTGAGAGTGGGGGGTCGTCTGACGGGGTCCAGGTGATGGTGAGTGCTTACCATGGGGCATGATACCGCGGCGTGGTCTGGCCGAGTCGCGAGCCGCGGCTCACGCGAGCAGACTGTTGCTCGCGGCCGGGCCGAGGCTGCGTGCGCACACTCAGGGCTCTGCCCCCGGCCCCCGCGCGTCCGGCTCCCCTCGCCCCCGCATGGATGATGCCGGCGGCCCGCCAAGCCGCCACGCGCCTTACACTGACATGCTCTCCTTTGTCTCCAACTTAATTGTAACATTATCTTCGAATAAAGTCGTCTGCGCCTGACTGACGGAGGAAAGTAACAAGAACTTATTGTTACGATGATCGCTGGAGATATTACGTCACATTTTGTATTGTGCGACTTTTATGTTCTGCTATAAGACACACAGTCTGTGTTAATGGTTTCATATGATGATAAGAGTATTTAAAGTACGAGTGTAGTATTAGTGTTCCTTAATGTAAAGATAAGCTACGAACATTCCACTTTTGTAATCCAAATAAGTTAGAGACCGAACTTTAGAGCTGCCATTTTTCCGCGATATCGAAGTTTTTGAAATGACTATAGGCATAACATGTTTCGGGCATTTAACTCGGGCACTTTGGTACAACATATTATTAACAAACAGGGTAACTTATTGATCTGTATTCATTTATAATTTGATTGCAGTTTTTTTTTACGATATCATGCAGTGGTATACAGCTCTTGTCATAATTTGCTGGACTGGCTACGGGGTTTGCTACGCTGCAGCTGCTACGAGCTACGTCAAAATTCGTAGCACACATCTGGTCGACTAAGACCGCTACGAGACTTTTACGAACAGCTTATAGTAAGCTATAAGCTGTCTTCGATACTATACTCAGCAATAAGTATTTCCTTCGGTTATTGTCCCTGTCAACCTAGCCTAAGCCAGCGATTAAGGGTGCGTTCACAAGAGAGAAGAGGCCATTACGTGGAATTGAACTCTTGAACGAGCAGAAAAGCACTTAAAATTGCTTGTCTAGACCATTATACGCGGTCTATACCAGTCGCAATTATTTTCACGTAATGATAGCTAGCGGTCATTGGACAATGTGTTAGGAAATACACAGCACAGTGAAAATTATGTTAACAGTCTTTCATATTGTGTTAAACACATTAAAAATATAAAAAAAATATGTTTCATGATCGTATCAATGAAAGTCTGTCATCAATTTTTACTTATTTATAATTAAGTTTATATATTATAAAGATTTTTGTTTGTAAGTTTGTATAAGGGGTAACCTTCGGAACTACTGATCAGATTCCGACGACACAACGGGAGCGAAGCAGCGTGTAGAAGCTAATAAAAAATATTAGACATCGAAGACATATTTTTCAATAACATTATGATTCTTGTTGATGGCCGCGAAGCTGGCAAAGTCAAGTGCTACTAAACAAAAACGTTTTAAAGATCTATTTACTTACACAATTAGTATGTTTGCCATCATCATCATTATCATCATCAGCCTATAATGTTCCCACTGCTGGGACACGGCCTCCTCTCGATGACAGGAATATAATCTACCACGCGGACCCAGTGCGGATTGGTAGATGTCACATGTCTTCGAACTTTTTGGTTCTAGGACATGCCGGTTTCGTCACGATGTTTTCCTTCACCGTTTTGAGAGCAGCGGTGATGAAATAAATTACACAAAGTAATGCGCCTGTCTGGGTTCGAACCCACGACTTACTGTTCGTAAGTCGGGGCCGCCACCACTGGGCCACCGCTGCTCTTTCGATTTTTACCATAATAAGTTTGATTATCTGTGAGGTATGCATATCCCTGGTATGTGTATGTGTGTCCATGGCAAAGTTGCCTGAAAATAAATAAATGTCAGGTACGTTAACAGCGAAAGACAGAAAAACTAGAAATTTAATTAAAGAACAAATTAACAAAAACTGTATAATTAAAGAATAATAAAGGACATTTCAGTTTAATTTTCAAGTAACTGCCTCGGCTTCAGTAGGTAGGCAATTTCAATTATCTCGTTAGGAACTGTACACGATGATACTAATACAGGGTGTAAAAAATCTTATCACGAATCCGTCAACCAAGCATTCTACACATCAAACTAAGTAACTTTACTGGGAAACAACTATTTTTTGGGTGAAAAATCAAGTTTTGTGGTAGAACTCAATGTAACGCACTCAAAATATTGTGCTGATTAGTGGATTGAATGGTACGGGGGTCATGGAGGTGTTGAAAGTCGAAATCTATACTAATACTAGCTCCTGCCAGTGGCTTCGCCCGCGTGAAGTTTGATTATTGTCCCATGGGATTTTACTACCGGGATAAAAAGTCATCCTATGTTTTAATCAAGGTTATAAACTATCTGTGTGCAAAATTTCATCCAAATCCGTTCAGTAGTTTTCGCGTGAAAGCGTAACAAACAAACTTACATTCACATTTGTAATATTACTAGCTTTTGCCCGCGGCTTCGCTCGCGTTAAGAAGTATTATTATTAATTAGGTACAGTTTTTGCGGGTTTACTTTTTCCAATCTTTAATTACAGTTCAATCAGTCGAAAATCTCAAAAGATTTTTACAAACTCTCATCTCTTTGTTTATACCCTTAGAGGTGGAATTCATCAAAATTCTTTCTTTGGGGATACCTACGTCATAGTAGCTCTATGCATGAAAAGTCACAGCCCGATCGGTTTAAAATTGACAAAGTTCCATCCCCTATTTTATCCCCTTAGGGATAGCATTTATCATTCATCCTTTCTTATGGGTTGCCTACGTCATAGTAGCTTTATGCATGCAAAGTCTCAGTCCGATCGGCTTAAAATTGACAAAGTTTCATAGAAACTTTCATCCCCTATTTTATCCCCTAAAGGGTAGAATTTATCAAAATACATTTTCAAAAGATGCCTACGTCATAGTAGCTTTATGCATGCAAAGTCTCAGCCCGATCGGTTTAAAATTGTCAAATTTTCATACAAACTGTCATGCTCTATTTTATCCCCTTGGGGGTATTGATCAGAATCCTTTCTTAGCGGATGCCTACGTCATAACATCTACCTGCATGCCAAACTTCAGCCCGATCCGTCCAGTGGTTTGGGCTGTGCGTTGATAGATCACTATGTCAGTCAGTCAGTCAGTCAGTCACCTTTGAGTTATATATATTTATATATATGTACATATACATATATATACGAAGATTATAAAGCAGAAGAGTTTGTTTGTTTGTTTGGTTTAACGCGCTAATCTCAGGAGCTACCGGCCCGAATTGATAAATTATTTTTGCGTTGGATAGTCCATTTATCGGGGAAGGCTATAGGCTATAGGCTATGTAACATCACGCTATGGCCAATATAAGCGGAGCAGCAAAATGTTGCAAGCCGGAAATTCACGCGAACGAAGTCACGGGCAGAAGCTAGTCTAACAATAAAAATTTGTATTTAAAAAAAAAGCGCCACGTCTTCCTCCACACTGCCACTTTCCGAGATGACCTACCATCCCACCTTTGGGACCGTTGTCATATCGGGGTAGTATGTCAAGTTTTGCTTAGTTTGCACTCTAGGTGTTCTGTTTTAGACCTGCTAACTTTAAGTCCTGCTTCTTCCAGGGCTTGAACCCAGTGGTGTAATGTAGCTTGTAGTTCGTTTACTGAATTCGCAGTAAGAACGATATCATCTGCGTATAGAATATTCCAAGGAATTATAAGGTTCATTACCAAGTTAAAATAGAAGTGGACTGAGTGCCGTGCCCTGTTGGACTCCAACTTTGACTTCGAAAGGTTTTCTTAGGCCTGCTGGGCTATTTACTTTAGTAGTGACGTTTCGGTACATGTCTTGTAACAGTTGTATCATAATAAGCTATCAAAATTATGATTGTAACTTTGCTGAGATATAAGCATATCTCGGAAAAGTGATGCCTTAGAAGATTTTTTTCTGTTGACATCATCATCATTTCAGCCGAAAGACATCTACAGCTGGACAAAGGCCTCCCCCAATTATCGCCACATTGACCGGTCTGTCTGATAAATTATTTTTACCTAAGTATTAATATGCCAGCTTTTGATTAATGTGGAAGTAGTGATAGCAACATTCACTCAACATAAGTTCCATTATTTTCAGATTCTTTAAAATATAACTAGTTACCTATTAAAAAACATAAGGTAGTTCCATCACGGAACTGTTCGTGGTTTTGTGGTTGATTAAAATCGAAGTTGTAATTATTGAGTTACCAGTGAATAGAATATTATAACTTTGATAGCTTATGTTTCGGAAACGTGACACTTTAGAAGATTTTGTCTCACACAAAACTTGTTCGTACTGATACCAGCTGTAAATTAATACAGATTGTATGTGTGTCCGCTGTTTGTTAAAATGAAATGTTTGGGATGTTAGGCCGGCAGAGATTCATTCAAAAATATTCCAACATTTTGCTTAACTAATCAGCATGTTTTGCTGAACCGGGGTGACAACTCGGGTTGCAAAATTTAGTCAGCGCATTAAAACCATTTCAAATGATATTCTTTTTTCACCACTCCCGCACGAAAGAAGTATCTTTCCTCTATTAAAACAATGAGGAAAGTTGGTGTTTCCTCACTGTTTGAACAGTGAGGAAAGTAATGATCCCGTTCAGAAACTGACCTTACCAGATTTTACTTATGTTAAGTTTTAAATATATTTTAAAAAATAAGATAATTTTATGCTTAGAATAGAAATATTTATAAGTTAAGATTAATGTTTTTTGACGTGACAACGTCTTATAAATTGGTTTGCCGGGTGACACTTCAAGAAACTGCGTTACGCTCCGCTCACGTTATGCGCTCACAATGAGAGCGAGTGAGAGGCACGCGTCCCTTCCACTCGGGCATGGTTAGCCCGCCTAAGAGCGAGAGAGACAGACATATTTCATCCTTCTTCCTACTATACGAATGAATATTCACATTAAAATTATTTTACCACTCAAAGTCGTTGTCACGTAAAACTTTCGCCCGTATACCGACTTTACAGGCAACCAATTTTTTTTTTTTATATACCTAATTTATCAAATTATAGAAAAGAAACATTAATTTATTTACCTATGATGACTGAATACTTTCTTGCTGGGAGTGGTGAAAAGTTTTGTATGCAACATGTGTGCAAGTTCATTTACTATTCGTTTTGTTGAGTCTTTCGCTTACGCAGGGTTGAAATTTATAATCACTCGCTGCGCTCGTGATTCTATGTTTCAATCCTTCGTTCGCTCAAGACCCAAAATCAAAACTCATAGGAAAAACCAACTTTCCTCACATGTTGGATAAATAACTAATACTTACCAAGGTTAAACAAAAGGTCAGGGTTAAACATTAAAGTCACCAATCGAAAACGGAATGCAATACGCTCCAAAACAGATATCGCCGATGCTGGCGATAAGTCTGCGAGGTTTAAATGGGACTGGGCGAGTTAGGATGGGTCCGAGCAGATAGGCCAGAATCGTCAGAGGGGTGCCAGATGGTCATCCATCTGACGTGACGCTAGGCACGCAAATGAACTGCTAGTGTGTGATGATTTGGACTTGTTCCTGGGCTTCATTGTCACTAGTACCATTAACAGTTCCATGGTGGAACTAGTGTTGTTTTTTATTATCTCTAGTTCCATTTTGAAAGAATAATGGAACTAGTGTTGATTTTTTTTATCACTAGTTCCACTTTGTTCAGAGAAGGCAAAACACCAGAAGTGATGGAAATAAATAAATAATAATAATAAATAAGCCCAGCCGTTAGACATAAAACGCTCATTAACTGTGATATAACAAGTATCCACCTATCTATTGAATCTTGAGAACCATCACTAAACCTGCCCTTTATTTATAAAGAAAATCCGACAAAGATTGACAAGCAGACATGACGGGGGAGTTTGTTGTGATATGTAGCTACGTAGTGCCTCTGAACGTTTTCTTATTTCCTGTTTCCACTCTGAACCTAAAGTGATCTTAGCTTTTTTAAAGATATTTTCCGAGGACCAACGTATCAGACTATTGCAAACTACTTATTCAAAGTAAACTTAAAATAATTGTAACTCTAACTTTTGTATGAAATAGCCAGCAATACTAGCAGCTGTGGTTTAATTTGCCTACTTCCATTCTTCAGGATTGCAGACGTAACGATGATGTTCTCTTGCGGTTCTCCGCAAGAAATCCAAGGTCACCGACGTACCCCGAAGAATTGCCAAACTTAAGTGGCAGTGGGCAGGTCACATTGCTCGCAGAACGGATGGCCGATGGGACCGAAAAGTTCTGGAGTGGCGACCGCGAACCGGCAGACGATGCGTTGGAAGACCTCCCACTAGGTGAACCGATTACCTGGTGAAGGTTGCGGGAACCCGTTGGATGCGAGTCGCAAGGGACCGGTCAATGTGGCGACACTTGGGGAGGCCTATGTCCAGCAGTGGACGTCTTTCGGCTGGAATGACGATGATGATGAACGTCGTTGTTTGTTCTCAGCTGTTTCTAAGACACCTTCAGTCAATTTATTACGAGATTGCAAGAAGTAGTAACGTTTTTCACATATTCATAGGATGTTCAGGTACTATTACCGACATTCAGTATCGCTTGTCTGTGACTGTGCGCTCCATATGATCCTGGAGTGTTAAGGAAGTTGATAAACAACACAAAAATATACAACACAATACACTTAGGCCCCGTCTCCACTATGTCGTGACGACAGATAATCGTATAGTTTTAAGTGTCGTTGCTTGTGTATTTACATGGAGGTGTTCACATATAGAACGACGCGATTACTGTCGCCCATGACTTTTGCCAACTAAAAACGATGAATTCATCGTCACAACATAGTGGGAACGCAGCTTACAAACACAAAGAAAATAAAAATAAGTAGGTTAAAAACTGCATTTCTATATTTAAAATAAGCTAGATAATTAATCACAATGCCATCATGCTGGAACATATTGGTGGAACTCGTGAGCCATATCCATGATTACTTTCTTTATCTTATTCGTTGTCATGTTAACACACATGTTTTTATCCCGAGGATCGCTCCATCCACCACTGTTATCCAAGTAATCGAATCTTACAAATTCATCGTTGTCTAATTCAACATCAACGTAAACTTCGAGATGAGAGGGGTATAAATTAATACTCATCAGTTCTTGTAAGTGCAAAATGCGATTGAGTGTGAAGATCATTTTGTAATCCCATTGATCATACACAGTCGAAATGCCGGTTTTGAACGCTCTTGGTAATGCACTAGACATGACTTTGAAGCCTCCCCCATCTATTCTATTAAGTGACAAATAGTACAGGGATCGGGCCCACGAATATTCGTCGATACTGCAAAAAAGGAAATAATGTGCCGAAATAGAACTCCAGACTGACGAATCGAAGGATAACACAGAAGAATGGTATCTAGGATCCCAAGTCGATATATTAACCAAGTACGCTTTGTATGAACTCAAGTTGTCAGAATACGAAAATTTAAACGAAGGCGTCAGGAAAGACATAAAATGGCAAACAGTTATAAACTGGCTTATTTTCTTCATCTGCAAGGTCATATAAATGAAATCTTCCATTAAAAATACATCATCATCCAAAAATGTAAATATTCCTGTATGGTCCTTAATAAAGGGTAAATTTTCAAATATTCTATTCATTGTCCACCACCAGTAATGTTTCATTTGAGCCAGTAGGGGATCTCTGTACAGCCCATGCATATCTGGGGTATCTGCCCCCGTACAATTCAGAGATACAGCTGTGGTCATATCCATATGACGAGGACAGTCATCCCGGTGGTATCCTGGAAACTCATTGGAGTATATCTGCATGGAATAGGGATAGTAGATTTGCAAAACACGAGCAAAATCTATCATATTTAATAAATTATTGACGTTCTGATCAAACCTTGAGTGTGAAAAAATTAATAGAGCATCTTCTATTCCTGCTACGTTCGACAAAGATAACAGGAGATATTTCAGGTTTGATTTAAACTTATCAACAAATATTACCAAAACGGGGGCACTTGGTTTTAGTGGTCCAAAAACGTCTAAGTTCAAGACCCTTTGGTCAGAGTTACACTTCTTTATTAACTGTTTAATTGTGTTTATTTCTATGGGTACCAAATCTTGTGCTTCAAATTTGAAATATTTTAATGCAGTTTTAGGAATCTTTGTAACCATTTCATTTACCTCAATTCTCTTAATACAGAAAATGAGCACAATCACGATAGTAATAAGTATGCATAAACAATTACGGATTTTAGCTAACGTACGAGGCAGTCTTCTCCGCCTCATGATTTTGTTAAAATTACAAACACTCATAATAATTAATTAATTAATATACTGTAAAATATACGTGTAAAAATACTTCATAGAGTTTATTTCATCAAATCCACAGATCAAATCCATCAAATCATACAATACTCTCTATGAAATATTTTTGACAGAGAGTAAAGAGTTTTATATTATTTTTATGTCTAATAAAGAATAAATCCTCATCACCCTGCAACTCTTTGCAGTCTCACCTAAAAACCGGCCAACTGCGAGTTAGACTCACACACTCAGGGCTACCGCACACTACAGGAAAGACTGTCTTGAGACAGACTAATGCTTTAAAAATATATGAAGAAGAGACGTACACTTGAAACAAAACCGTCTCGTAGACTAAATTGTCTCCGATTCTGATCTACCAATTGTCGGCTTACCTTTTGTATGTATGCATCCAAAAGTGGCCATTTTTCAAAACCGGGTTTTCAGTTTCGGGTTTTTTTCAAAACCGGGTACCCGAGGTTTTCAGGTATTTTCGTGTTTTTTCATCTATACTATACTATATATAATATTATAAAGCTGAAGAGTTTGTTTGTTTGTTTGTTTGAACGCGCTAATCTCAGGAACTACTGGTTGGAATTGAAAAAATCTTTTTGTGTTCGATAGTCCATTTATCGAGGAAGGTTATAGGCTATATATCATCACGCTATGACCAATAGGAGCGGAACATAAATGAAAAATGTTGCAAAAACGGGGAAAATTTATTCCGTTGTGAGCTTTTTCTCTCATATATATGACGCAGACGAAGTTGCGTGGGTCAGCTAGGTAAATGATAAAGGCTTTTTGCAAGTAGGTTTTTACAGACACCTTTACACGTATTTTTTTTTAAACTAGATGGTGCCGGTGTTTCGTACCTGACTACTAACAGTCGAAACAAACTCAGAGGTCATAGTCTCTTTTAAACTCCTGACATTGCTCAATGCACATAAGGACTAAGCAGATTAGTATCTAAGATGGTCTTTCAAATTACAATATTAATACAAAATGCTCTTGCTTTATTTATTACGCCGCTTTTTTTACGCCGTCAGGTAGACTGTAGCCGATCTCATTAATTATGTACAACATCTTATACCTGTACCTGTACATTCAAAGCAAATAAAGATCTGATTCTGATTCTGATTCTGATTCTGATTAATGAACAAATACAGAGGCTCTGATAGCTCTTTTCTGCAGAATAAATTTAGACTCAATATTAGCAGCCCGACCCCATAGCAAAATAGCGTAAGACATTATACCATGGAAGTATGTAGTAGTATGTTGTAGTATCAGTGAATTGACGGATTTTTCTAATGGCTTATGCTGCTGAACTTAAGCGAGATGTTAAATAAGAACCCCATTGTAGCCTTGAATCAAGCGTAATCCCCAGGAAAACCGTTTTATCCACGAATTCGAGTTTCTCTTTATTCAATATTATCTCACAATCACTTTTTTAACATTCTATACTGAAAATCTTATGCATTTCGTTTTTCTTTTCATTTAATACCAAATTGTTTCCTGTGAACCAATTTTGGACCTGAAGTAGGGCATCATTTACGTCATCTAAATTTTGGGTCCCTCTATTTATCTTAAAAATTAGAGAAGTGTCATCAGCAAACAACACCATATTTTGAGGTTGGTTTATCAACAAATAGGGTAGATAATTTATATATACTAGAAAAAGGAAAGGACCCAATATTGAGCCTTGCGGAACCCCCATTTTTAACCAACTTCTAAAAAAGGAGGAGGTTCTCAATTCGGATGTTTTTTTTATGTTTGTTCGGGCATAACTCCTTCGCTTGCCAAGATTTGGAAAATTCTTTTTTTGTTGGAAAGGGTATTCTTTCCAAATGGTCCCATAGCCACCAAAGTCGGGATCTGATATTGGAATCTTGGCGAAATCGAGGGAACTCTTCAGATTTTATATGAAAACGTGTTGCGATTTTGGTATTTTCTACAACAAGTAAAGCATTTGCGTTTGATAAGAATCATTCTGCCATCAGATCTGATGATGAAGCCAAGAGTCACGGAACTCCATAATGAGACAATGTACCATAGTCGTGTTAGGGCTTGTTGCAATTGTAACGGTATGCACTTTCCATGTATCAAGCACATGTGAACCACTTAAAGTGAAAAATAAATACTTTTTTGCAAAAAATAAAACCGACTTAAAAAAAACGGTTTAATTTTTTGCAAAAAAGTTTTTACATTCAAACCCTGTGAATTAACACCATTTATTTGAACATGTTGTTTTCTATCACTCAAATAAGATTTTAGCAGGCTAAGTGCATGTTTACCCAGTCCGTAATGCACCAGTTTCAAAAGTAATGTGTCGTGATTTACGCAATCAAAAGCTTTGGAGAGGTCACAGAAAATTCCTACTGCGTCTTGGGACTCTTCCCACGTAGTAAATATAATTATGCTTTAACAGGGTTACACCGGCGTCACTTGTACAACGTCCCTTGGTGAAACCATACTGTTGATCATGTAAGATTCTGTTGGTGTTAAAATGATAGAGCATTTGATTAAGCATTACTTTTTCAAAAACCTTGCTAAAAACTGGTAACACGGATCTATAATTATTAGCATCTTTACTGTCCCCGGATTTGAAAAGAGGTATGACTTTACTGTATTTCATTAAATCAGGGAAAACTCCTTGGTCTACACATAAATTAAAAATTAAAGCTAAGTACGGGGCTATGGTCTCAAATATAGATGTACAAACTTTGATAGACATTCCCCATAAATCTTCGGTCAGTTTGATTTTAATTTGCCGGAAAGCTTTAATAACTGTCATGGGGTTAATGTGTTTTAATTTAAATTCAGCCAGGCAGCCAGGCACATTCGCCTTTAATAAGCCAATTGAGGCTACAGGTGAGGAATTAAGAGCCTCCGTAGTTTTTATTGGTATATCGGTAGAGAAATTTACAAATTCTTGAGCTTCTTCCTGATTAGAGCTTTTAGGACCACATGCTGTATCTAATGTAAAGCTGTTATTACGTATTTTCTTTCTGTTAGTCTCGTTATTTATGACTTTCCAAACTGTCTTTATTTTATTTTCTGCTGTTTTGATCTTGTTGCAAATGTGGAGGGCTTTAGCAACCTTGCAAGTATTTCTAAAAATCTTTGAATACGTAGCAAAATACTTGCTAAAAGTTTCAGTGTTTATAAAAGGCTTAAGGCTATAAAGCTCAAATAGCCTTTCCCTACTTTTTCTGATACCTCTAGTTGCCTAATCACTAAATATAAATGTAGGGCAAATACTCTTTGTCTTCTTTTCAAAAGTTTTGTTGAATTCCGTGGGAACTAATGAAAAGAAACGATCATACAATTAAATTGATTTATATTAATATTCTCTTGGCTCATTACACTTAACTTGTTCTGTAGGGAAATATTATACCTTTTTAATTTGCAAGAAGTTGTAGGTCTAAATTTAATCTGAACTTTTTGTATTGGAGTTTTACACCTTAAAGTTACAGTTTGTCCGCTATGGTCAGACGGCAAACAATTTACTATGGCTTCATCTAAGTAATCACAATCGCAGAAAACATTATCTATACAAGTAGCAGAAGAAGTTGTGACTCTAGTGGGTTCAATAAAAACGTTAGTCAAGTCAAATGACTTAAAAAGATTTAATAACCGACTGCTATTTGAATTTTCTTCTAAAATATTGATATTGAAATCACCACAAATTATTGTAGATTTATTACTGGCTGCAAGTTTTACCAGGACATCTTCCATTATTGATGCAAATACAGCGTGAAATTTTAATGGTTGTTTTCCCGCGGCAGGACGATTACCCATCAGTAGCACTATCGAAACGCAAAGTTAAACTTAAAAAAAAAGTTTTTTTTTTTTTCAAATTTTTATTATAACTTATTGGGTTTTATGTTGTATTAAGTCAGGAGTAGTGATCAGCTGATTTATACGCGAAGTGCAACGACCGCGCGGCTGTCCTGGACACCCCCCGCGCCCGCCCCGCGTTCCGCGTTAGATATTACTGTTGGTTCAAGCCGCTTTTGAGTTTTGTTCATCACATTGTAAATCTGCCATTTATTGAGTCAATTTTTTTTATATATTAATCGATTGTATTACCGATACAAATTCATTTCGCTTCGGGAAAACAACCACTAAAATTTCAGCGTGTATAGAAAAGTTTTGATAGTTTGGGGGTCTGTACACACACACATTTACATGCTTATCTAGCTCAACACAGGACAGTTCGACGCAATGTTCAACCGAGAGACCTACTATGTCATTACGTTGCTTATATTTAAAACAATTTTTTATTAATATTAGGGAACCTCCGCGAAGCATAGTTTTACGGTTAAAGCAGCTAGCCACCATATAGTTCTCATAATTAATAAGCATTTGGTAATCCTTTAGCCAATGTTCAGTAAAACAAATAATGTCAAACTTACTTTTTCTAAAAACAATTCAATTTCTAATAATTTGGAAGAAATGCCTGGGATATTTTGGTGGAATAATTTTAAGGTGTTCTGCTGAGGCCCTTTTTTACTAACTAATTGAGTGCAAGAAGATACCTTGCTGTTGGTAGGATTAACAAAAAAAAATGTGAATGGTACCTTCTGTTGTCTCACTTTCTAGTTTAAATTTATATTTGAAGTGAGGCCGGAGACTCCTGTGCCATCCTCAGACAATAAGACCCTATCACTAATAAACCCTAATTGAGAATTTTCCACGGTGACAGATGGATCCTCCTGAGTACATTGTTTGTAAACATTTATAGCACTAGTGCTATATTCATTTGTGCCAGTCACCTGTACATTAGTAGAATTACTAATCGTCGCAGTGTTAATAATATAACTAAACTTAGACATACTATTTATGTCTGTGTGAATACTATAAGCTAATAGCCCAGCTATTTTGTGTCTACATCCAATAGGTAGACCCCCCCCCCCCCCTCCCCTTACCCCTTGGTGGTTTAGTCCCATCTCGGCACCCATTAATTAATTTATCATCTTTACGAAAAATTCCCATCTCGGCACTCCGTCATTAGTCATTGCTAAGTACACAGTCATCAAAAAATGGATACACTGTATCAGTATAGTGAGTAAATCAAATTGACTCAAAACTAAAAAATGTAAAAAAAAGTACCTATAAAATAAGTTTAATTTTAAATTTTTTGTGTCTAATATTTTTTTATATTTCGAATTTTTACGTATTATGTAGGTATGAACATATACAATTCAAATTTATGTGATAATTAAGACTGAAAATGAATGTACAGCGAGTTATAGCAATTAGCTGACCCCCTTTGCAATTATTTTATATTTTATTTATTTAAGCGAAGCAAATAAAATATAAAAGAATTGCAAAGGGGGATCAGTTAATTGCTATGACTGTACAGTGAACGCGTAATCAAGCCTACTCGTATCATTTAGTACTAGTATGAAAGTCCTCAAAGTATGAACGCCCTTTTGCCTACGTCCCGGTTATACTGATTAAACGTTAATTGTACATAATAATTGTTGATTTTTGTAATATGTTTTTACATAATTGCTTGAAAGATTTTAAAACAATTATAGGAATAATTGTTTTAAAATCTTTCAAGCAATTATGTAAAAACATTCACGGTTCGCAGGAGCGAACCGTGAATTTTTCATATATTTTAAAATTTGTTATGTTACTGCCAAGGCAGAGATAATGGAGCCTCTAAAAAGCGATTCAAGGGCATGTCTGTAAAAATGATAATTTAAAAAGAAACAAAAATTATTTAATCTACACTAATATTATAAAGAGGAAAACTTTGTTTGTTTGTTTGTTTGGTTGTAATGAATAGGCTTAAAAACTACTGGACCGTTTTTAAAAATTCTTCCACCATTCGAAAGCTACATTATCCACGAGTAACATAGGATATATTTTATCCCCGTACTCCCACGGGAACGGGAATTACGCGTGTGAAACCGCGTGACGTCCGCTAGTAAATAATAAAGTTGATTTACTTACTATACTGATACTGTGTTTCCGTTTCTTTTTGTGTACCTTAAAATGATTTATGAGAGGGTGCCGAAATGGGAATTTTTCGTCGACAAGATAAATAAATTCATGGGTGCCGAGATGGGAAGGTGCCGAGATGGGAATAAACCCCCTTGGTAACGTGGTGGTCGACTTAAGATTACCAACAATAGTGTTGATATCCAGATATATAAGCCTGTCACTATAGTGACCTACTAAAAAATGTACATGTTTATTCAACATATGTTTAAGTCACCGTAAAATTGTCAAATACGTTATATTGTAATATCTCTAGCGATATTGTAAAGTCTCGAATTATTGTCAAATGAACATACTGCTTACAACAAAACGCATTATTTTTCGTAAAATGCATGCGATGGTAGTCAACTTACGCGGTGTGGAGGGAAGGAGCGGTCCCCCTTGCCCAGTGGCACAACTCTCATGAAAAGATAATGCACCATTCCTGAGAAATACCGATTAATATAACATAAACTTAAAACACTTTATATTCCCCCTAAAAAGCGTAGTCGACGGAGCGCCTATTTCCGAGTGCAGGGTTTAAAGGAACCTAACTAACCTAACGGGGGGGTGCTGAGGACTTGGGAGTCCCGATTATGGGGGCAGAGATACTTCCGAATGTTCAGTTGACAATAATTCGAGACATTACAATATCGCGAGAAAAAACACGTTATATTGTAATATAACGTGTTTGACAATTTTACGGTGACATATATACTTAATTGTTTTTTCTACTACTTAAACAGTTTGGTAAGAATAACTTTGAAAGGAAGGCTACCAGAAGACTCCAGCTGGGCAGCATTCTTCGTTAGATCTTGTTGTTTGCGTATTCCACAGAGCCTATAAAGATTAAGGTCTTCAATAAGTGCGTCCTGGCTATTATGACTTACGGGGCCGAACCGTGAAACACTCACGGTACGGCTGGTCCATAAAATCAAAGTCGCTTAGGAGCTATGGAGCGGGCAATGCTTGAAGTCTCCCTGAGAGATCACATCGGGAAAGAGGTGATCTAATACTTTTGTTTTAAAAAACAATACATATTATTTATTTATTTATTTATAATATTTTGTAATAAAATTATAAGTACCTATCTCAGAAGAATAAATACTCAATAAATTGAAGATAAAAAATATTCAACGGGTACTTTCGGATGAGAATTTAATTAATCACAACCCAAGAAACCCTGTAACGTATTTTCTAGAATATATTATAAATTAGATCATTATACTCAGGAGATATACAGTTTTAATTACTCATATTTCTACATTTTAAACGACCTACGACATGTTGTTGCGTGTTTGATCTGCGAAATTCACAGATCAATAATGATCGATTTAAAAGACCCCGAATAACCCAAAAACCCGGGTTTTTATACGGCAGAACCAGTTTATTTCACAAAGAGAAAACCCGGTTATTACCGGGTTTTTGAGAACCGGGAAAAACCGGTTCGTATGCCCAGTGACGTACCTCCTCTCTAGCAGTCTCGTTCGAGGTAAAGAGGTTATATGGAATAGACAGCCCTCTCTTGAGAATTTTTGCCATCTTTGATAGACGGTGTCGCCCTCTGGTACTATAAAACTAAAACTATAGGTGCGTACTTAGGATACATCCATACCTTATATTGAATAGGTATTTCTATGGATAGGCGGGTAATTTGAAATGCAGGCCATATAAAAGCTAGTTTTATTAACATTATGCATTTGTTCCACAGCATTTCGTGCTTAGTTCCTGAACTTATAGTAAGAATAATTCACGTAAAGTATTCTTTTACCTTTTCTTTATGTGTTTCACATTTGAATGGAAACCGCACAAATATTTTTGTTACTGATTTTATTTCTTTTTTATTCCAGCTTTCAGCACATCAGTTTTCTAATATGAAACACATATACTTTGTATACTCCAAAAACATTCTTCCAATTCTTCGGAGGGACCGGTCGGGGGCTTCACCGTAACAACATTTTGTTTTTTAAGGAATTATTATCATTTTAACTGCAAAAAACAGGTTTTTGCATGCTTTGCAGTTTTTTATTACATTTTTGAAAAATTTCCTCAAGATCACACATACACATAATTTCTGATAATGTTTTCTCAATGTGTATGTTTTGTTCTCTATGTTCTGATTTAGATTATGTAGCAGAGCCCGTCTGGGTTACTAATGTTTTAGGTAATACGAAATTATCTTACTATTCCTATTCATTCATAAAACTATGAATCTTTGACAGCTTAACATTGGGTAAATGAGGGAATAAGCAGTTCTACGAGGATAAGGGTAAAATTCTTTAAAAAATATATAAATACTTTAATAATTATTAATTATTATTCTTGGCTCAATTATAATAAAAACCAACAAGGCGTTTTAAGCAAACTGGTGATAATTGGCGTAAGCACCATCTATGTCATTATCTATACATATAATAAAATCGTTGAGACCAAAAAATCTGTACATTGAAGATTAAAAAAAAAAAACCGATCAGGGTGACTTAAAATAAGTAACTGAACATAGTGTTTGTTTGTTTGACCGCGCATCACGTAAAAACTGTTGGACAGATTTTGATGAAAACTTCACTAATCTATTTAAATAAACTTAGAATAAGATTTAGGCTATAGAAATTATGGATTTTTTTGGAAAAAGGGGGTGAAAAGGGGGCTCAAGTTAGTATGAACAAAAAATTATGGATTGTTCTAGATTCATGAAACTCAGAGGAAATACTTATTATTAAAAATAAAGAAATACTTGTTTCAGCATTTAAAAAAAAAACATTCAGAGACGTAAAAAAGAGGGTTTTGTGTTTAAAATTAATTAACTTCATACACCTATAGCATAAAATCCATTGAAGTGGATACAGGTAAACTTAATTTCTCAATTTTCTTGAAATTTGATTTTTAAAGTCAATACGCCCAAAATAGCGGAACTCAAGAAAATCGGCTTTCCTCGGTATAAGTAGTTGGTAATACAGGGTGAAAACGGTAAACGGGGCAGTAAGGGGAGCTGCAGCTACACAAAAAAGGTCTTTGGTAACAATCCGTAGTTTTTTCACAAAATGTTTATCCCCATTCACAGATTTAATTAAAAAATAAAGTACAGTTAGCAAGAAAATTGCCATTTTACATAAAACAATTTTTTTGATGCCACTCGATCTTCTTTCCGACACTAATCAAGAAGTTCTTCCAAACCAACCCAGGTTAGAGTACTCAAAAAGTCAGAAATCGCAAAAAAATAACTTTCAGCGGGGCAGTATAGTGGAAATAGTTAGCCAGAAAATTGCTATTTACACAAAACATTTTTTTGATGCCAATCATTATTTTTACTTTACATAAGACATAAGGCCGGAAAAGTTACAAAAACATTACAAACGAGTACAAATCCTACTATCTACAAATAAAAAATGCGTTGTTCTGAAGGACTATCTGATGAATCAACGCACAGCCTAAACCGTAGATTGTAGAAACCTGAAACTTGGAGGGTGTATTTTTTGTATAACGTAGGCATACGATAAGAAAGAATTTTGAAATTATACCCCTAAGGGGATGAAAAGGGGGGGGGGGGCAAAGATTGTATGGGAGAATGTGATTCCTTGGTCCAATCTACTTCAAACTTTGCAATCAACCATATTAACAGAATTGATGGACGCGTTTCATATTGCATTGAAATTCATCCCCTAACGGGGTTAAAAAGGGGTAGAAAGTTATTTTTGCGGTGATTTGTTTCGAATTTCATATCAATGCTCCTTCGAGATTTTGATATAAACTACAAGTTATTTTGATACATGTTTTAAAACCCAATCCGATTTAATTCCAAAAAGGTTGAACTCACATAAAAATTTGGTGCAAAATTGCAAATAATCTTTAAAATTGGAATGTCTCGAAAGTTACCGTAAAATATTAATACTGCATTTGAAGGTTTTTAAGCTTTGAAGAGGTTGTGCACTTTAAGACACGGCGTCATAGCGTGAGTTTGAAATTTTAAATGGTAAGCAGTTGTAAGAGGTCCGCAACAGTTTACAGCAGCTATATCGTGTTGCGGCTCATTTAATGCACCTTGATGAGAACTGCAGACCTAGCTGGAGTATGACTGTCATCGAGTGTCTAAGTATGAAGATGAAAAACTGTCAATAGAAGCCTTTAAAGCTGTTTTTGTAAAAATGGTAATTTATTCTTATTCAAATAAATTACGTTGTTAATCACAAGTATTTGATTTTGAACAAAATTGCCCTTGAGTACGTAAATTGATTTCAATGCATATCTTAGGAGATTCACCGTTTTAAATAACTCCGCAGCAAAATAATGATCATGTAGGTACCGGGCGCGCATTTTCATTATGCGGAAGGATGTGTGTGATGTGCTCTTTGAAAATCGTATTATAGGTGCTTACGACCCACTCTCTGTAACCCTCTCTTTCTCTTATGTGACGCAGACGAAGTTGCGCGGGTCAGCTAGTTACGTATTAAATCTCAAGCTTACGCGGATATCATACAAGATGGTGGTGACCTCCGCCTCCTTGCAAGCAACAGCCTAGGGGACTGTCAGTGATACCGTGTGGGACTGTTTGGTCAGTGAGCAGTGTCCAGTGATGGTCCCCGCCACCAGTCGTAGGTCGATAAATAAACCCAGCGTCATCTGACGCACCCGCAGTGGGTGTAGGATTGGGAGGTTCAAAAATAAAATTAACTCATAGTACGCCGGCTGAAACTTGTTTCATAAATAGTTTACATCAAAATGAGCTTAAAAAAATCGTCAGCTGCATAGTGCTGCGGCTGACGCCTAATCCCCCCAGCACCATGCAGATGACGATTTTTTTTAAAGTCATTATAATGTAAAAAAAAGTTTTTATTTTTTTACAACTTTTGTAACCTCCCAATCGTACACCCACCGCTACTTGAGCAGCTGACGGTTGGTTCTCTTATTGATAATATAAGATCAACCTTCAATGATAATATCAGCCGGCTAACTAGTGTATTTTACACACGTGCGTTTTTGTGACTTTTTCCTTACGTGCGCGGAAAGCAAAATTGCCACAGATAACTATCTATTTATAGTCCAAACTGGTAAATAACTTATTAAAAAAAAACCGAAACCGCGCTTTGCTTTCGCCAGGTTGAAGGAGAGGCAAAGGTATGAAGCCGTTATACAGCCTAATATGAAAAATAGTTTTTTTATGTTTGAATTTTGAAAACAAATAAATGTTAATTTGTCTATAAAGTAAATCTTAGTTTTAAATAATCATGTTTATCTATGATATTGAATTTATGAACATAATTTGAATATTCAAAAAATGTTTACAAAGAAAGACGTAGGTACATAGATCGCTTTCCGTAATAAAAAAAAAAAACCTTACCCCTCTGACCCAGTCTATAGTCAGAGGTGAATGTTTTTTTTTAAATTATGTATAGTTTGGACTAAATATAGGTATTATTAGGTATAGTTATAGATATAATAATATATAGATAGATCTCTGGCAATTTTGCTTTCCGCACATGTGTAGAAAAAACATGAAACTTGCACGTGTGTGAAATACACTGCACTTTGAACCTAATCGTAGTGCGAAAAGAACCAGTTTTCGAGGAGGGGTATTGAAAAATTCATTTACTAATAATTCATTTATTTTGTGTTGTTCATTTTTGTTAGTACTTTATTATGATGGCACAAAATAGGGCAGTCAAATTTGTCCGCAATGACCGCCAGAATGCCATGGCAGGTGCGCTGCAGAAACGTGGGAGCCGCAACAGCATTCTGAAGGCATTGTTATATTGGCCGCGCAAGACGTTGAGGGTTTTTAAGAGAATATGTTGTCCATAAGCTACTGCCATAGAAGTTTTGGCAATACGCCTTAAAACCAGGTAACTTTAACTTCTTTTGAACAAGACGCAAATTATTCTCACGTAATCACTTACTTGATATCTTTATATTTGCAATCGAATAACGAATAGTAATTGCTTAATTAAACCGTGTGTATCTGGATTGAGGTCCCAATTTTTTAAATCCTTGAAATCTTTTAACTTTAATAGGGAATTTAGTTAAAAATAGTAAAAAGTTAAAGCAATAGGCAATGAATTTCTTAAACGTGAATTAAAATCATCATCTCCAGCCTATGTTCCCACTGCTGGGACACGGCCTCTCAATGAGAGGGAGTGGGCTACAATCTACCACGCGGGCCCAGTGCGGGTTGGTAGATGTCACATGTCTTCGAATTTTTGGTTCTAGGCCATGCCGGTTTCCTCACAATGTTTTCCGTCACTGTTTTGAGACCAGTGGTGATGAAATAAATTACACAAAGTAATGCGCCTTGCTGGGTTCGAACCCAAGAATTACTGTTCGTAAGTTGGAGGCGCCACCACTGGGCCACCTAAATGCCTCTATCTCTTGAATTAGAAGATTTTGAGTCACCGATTTGCTTGTGACCTTAACAAAGAAAAATTGTTCTAAATTGCCTCTAAATTGTCTATGAGGTTACGCCTAGTCAATAAAGCCGAAAATACTTGGGCACTCGGATCAGACGTTTTAGTAAAATTTGACTCTCATTACTTTTTAACGTTTGTGTCATTATTTCTTTTTAACTAATTCACAGATGTATCGAAAATATATTATGAAAGTCATATTTATGTATTTTTTCAGATATATTAATGCAGTATTATTTTTCTGATTTCTCAATTGAGGGCCCTAGAGAAACCGCCATATGTGATATTCTATAGATTTGGAAATTTCTTAAAATATTTAAGAAATTCTTATTAAATTCTTAAATAAAAATGACCAACTCAGAGATATTTAGACTATGCCACTTTACGCAAGCGTCTGGATTGAGGGCCCAAGTTATTTGATCATAACTAATTTAATTCACGTTTAAGAAATTCATGGCCATATTGCTTTAGGTTTTTTTTTTTATTTTTTTTTTTAAACTTAATTCCCTATAAATCTTATTTCGTTTCTCAAGGATTTAAAAAGGTGCCAAGTGCGAGTCGGACTCGCCCATGAAGGATTCCGTAGCAGATTGTATGAAAGGTAAATTGCTGTTTACGATTTATGACGTATTAAAAAATACTACTAACTAGATCTCGTTCGAACCAATTTTCGGTGAAGTTTATTTATTTATTTATTTATTTAAACTTCATGTACAATAGTGGTACATAGGCGGACTTAATGCCACAAGGCATTCTCTACCAGTCAACCATTGGGTCAAATAAGACAGCATTGTGATAAAGTACAATAAAAATAAAAATAAACATGCCATTTTGCAAGAATAAACCAAACACATAAATGGGTACCTACATACTAATACATAAATAAGCATATAAAATAAACTAATATATATTAAAATACATACAAATAGTCCGAAATACGAGAAACCTTATGATAATTATTACAACTCTAATATAGGCTAGTTGGTAAACAATTTAGACAGACTTTAAATAAAACTTCCGAATTGCTCTTTTGAAAGCCAATTTGCTTTCGGTTTTTTTAATGCCTAGGGGTAACGCGTTCCAGAGCTTAATAGTGGAGACAGCATAAGAAGAGGACATAAAACCTTACATAAAACCTTACAAAGTTTACATAGTAATGTACAACATATTTTTTGTTTTAGTTTTATCATTCTCTTATTTTAGAAGTTACAGGGGGGCGACACACATTTTACCACTTTGGAAGTGTCTCTCGCGCAAAATATACAGTTTAGAAAAAAAATATGTTAGGAACCTCATTATCATTTTCGAAGACTTATCCATAGATACCCCACACGTATGGGTTTGACAAATATATATTTTTTTACTTTTAGTTCTAAGTATGGGGAACCCCCAAAATTTGTTGTTTTTTTTTATTTTTGTGTGAAATCTAATGTGGTTCACAGAATACATTTACTTACCAAGTTTCAACAGCATAGTTCTTATAGTTTCGGAAAAAAGAGGCTGTGACATACGGACGGACAGACAGACAGACAGACAGACCAATCGACAGACAGCCATTGTTTTTTTGCCATTTGGCTACGGAACCCTACAAATGGGCCCACACAATTAAACCAGCTAGCGAAGCTCGAAGCTCTACAGACGTGATGATAAAAATGATTTAACCAGAAAAAGCAGATGCTACACTTACAACCAACCCTTGCGTGATATTACCGTGCTGCGGAGTTTCGCTAGCTGTTTTAATTTAACCCTGTAGAACCTATGTTCATGTAACACTTCTATGCACTATTATGCAATAGAGGATGACCCCTTTATGACAGAAATTCCCGTTGGAAAATCAATTATCAGTTTGTCCGACCTGGGAATCGAACTCAGGGTGTGAGTGTATCTTGCAGGCCCCAACGAGATTTATCAACAGGTGAAAGCTTTTCACATTATTTTGTGCCTAAATAAAATAAATAAGATGTATTTTGTGTCTGGATAGTTTTGCTAGCGGGCCCCTTGTGTTTATTTTTATTGTTATTATACTTTCAGATCGCCCAATAGTGCTCGGAGTTAGATACTATTTTGTGCCTTACAAATATAAAATTTCGACTTTCTGTGAACTATTTCGTTAATTAAAGAAACGTCCAGCCAGCAGGACCCTTTTTAAATAGTACTCTATAACATACAATAGCATTAAGAGGTCGTTAGGTACTATTTTGTGCCTTACAAGTCCAAAATTTCGACTTTCTGTGAGCTATACTTCAGAAGATTTTCATTATTTAGACTAATAGTAAGAGAGCCGACGACACTAAAACCTTGTTAAGTTGAAGTGACTGATTGAAGGAAACGAGAATGCGAGGACGCGGGCGCGGGGCGTACATCAAGAACATTATTTGAGCGAGATGTAAGTTACAAAGAATTTAAATGTTGTGTCCTAGCTAATAAAACATAAATTGCTATGACTGAAAACCTTTTGTACGCACATAATAATCTTAATTTGTTTAAAAATACAGTGGATTTGCACAACATAAATACGAGGAACAAACACAAATTCGTTGTTCGTACAACGAGGCTCAATAAAAATAGGGGGTAATTTCAGATGCCAATGCAAACGTTTTTACAATAAACTTCCGAGCCATATTCAAGCACTAAGTCTGAACAAAGTCAGCAATGGTTTTTTATACAGAAGTTTATGATTTTTATGATAAGCGTTGCTTTTTCCAGGACATTCAAAGTGGATACCTAAAAAACTTTTTTTTTAAAGCGGCGCCAGGTTTTTTGCATAGCAGCATCGCCATATCATGTTCACCCATTCATAACCAAGCTAATTATACATAATATATCATCTGGGAGCCTTATTGGACTAGGTTTAGTGTCGTCAGCTCTCTAACTATTAATCTACATAACGAATATCTTCTAAATTGAGCTCACAGAAAAGACAATCTTTTATTTTGGATTTGTAAGGCACATAATAATAACTCCTAATGCTATTGTATGTTATATAAGACTAATATTTAAAAGGGTCCACTGGATGGACGTTTGTTTAATTAACAAATCTCTTCAGAAGTACAGCTCACAGAAAGTCGAAATTTTGTATTTGTAACTTACAAACACAAAATTTCGACTTTCTGTGAGCTGTACAAATTGTAAGGCACAAAATAGTATATCTAACTCCGAGCACTATTGGGGGATTTGAAAGTATAATAACAATAAAAATAATCATAAGGGGTCCGCTAGCTAGACACTTTATAGACTCGTCATTTAATCAAAAACTGTCGAGGCACAAAATAAATATCTTATTTATTTTCTTTATGCACAAAATAATGTTTTTATGAATAACTATCGCCTGTTGATAAATCTCGTTGGGGCCTGCCAGATAGACGCACACGAAGTAAAGAACTCTCCTAAACAGTAGCGGTATAGAGATTAGAACCACTACGACGACGGAGGCAGTAAAAAAATAATATCATTTTTAAAGACCCATCCATCCCTCTTCATCCTTCCTAATATACGTATGAGTTTGATGAAAAAAAAATTTTTGAGTTTCAGTTCTAAGTATAGGAAACCCCCAAAATGTATTGTTTTTTTTTTTCTATTTTTGTGTGAAAATCTTAATGCTGTTCACAGAATACATTTACTTACCAAGTTTCAACAGCATAGTTCTAATAGTTTCGGAAAAAAGTGGCTGAGACATACGGACGGGCGGACATACAGACAGACATGACAAATCTATAAGGGTTCCGTTTTTGCCATTTGGTTACGGAACCCTAATAAACACAGTGTTTTTTTTTTTTTGCTGGACATTAACACACAGCGCCACCTAGTGCCACACTAAGCAAAGCTTGTGTCGTGGTCAGATAGTTGTTATACTACATTTATACTTTTTTGTTTGTGAATACATACTTATTATGCATAAATAAACATCCATGACTCGGAAGCAAATGTCCATGCTCACCACACAAACATTTGCTTCTACCGGGATTCGAACCCAGGACCCCAAGAACGTAAGGCAGCCTCACTACCACTACGCCATTCGGGTCGTCGAGAATCTTCCATAAGACTAATAATCAGGAACCTCCTAATAGCCTCTGTAACATGAGATCAAGGGAGCCTTCCACCTCTTCTATTATTGTTATTAAGGTGAAAGCGGGTGGCCGACGAAACTCAAATTTTCTTACTTTTTTTTTAAATTTGCAGGCCAGTGCTAAGTTGTATAAAGTCGATGAACGAATTCTTCACGGTCAAAGTCGTTCCTCGACTTTTATGAACTTTGAGGGTTGTATTTATGATTTTGATGATTATAATTATGTAGCTACATACGTCTCACAGCCGCGACTTTTCATCAACATACAACTTAGCACTGCCCTGCAAATTGCAAAAAAACGTAAGAAAATTTGAATTTTGCGGGCTATCTTGGAGCATTAGCCCGTAATTCATATTTTCTTATAATAATTTTTAATTTGCTGGTGTCATGCTGTACCATTAGATCCTTATTTTATATATGTCACCGTTGTATTGTCAAACACGTTATATTGTAATCTCTCTAGCGATATTGTAAACTCTCGAATTATCGGCATACTGCTTACAATAAAACGCATTGTTTTTCATGAAATGCATGCGATGGTAGTCAACTCACGCGGTCTGGAGGGAAGGATAGGGGTCCCCCTTGCCCAGTGGTACCACTCTCATGAAAATATACTGTACCATTCCTAAGAAATATCGATTAATATAACCTAACCTTAAAACACTTTATATTCCCCCTAAAAGCGTAGTCGACGGAGCCCCGCTTCGCGGAGCCCCTATTTCCGGGTACAGGGTTTAAAGGAACCTAACTAACCTAACGGAGGGTTAGCTGCCCCAAGACACAATTATGGGAGCAGAGATACTTCCGTATGTTCAGTTGACAATAATTCGAGAGTTTACAATATCGCTAGAGAGATTAAACACGTTATATTGTAATTTATAGTGTTTGACAATTTTACGGTGACACATACTTACTCGTTTATTTCCAGGTCATACATCTGATGCTACAAAAAAGAACGCTCAAGAAGGGAACTTTTAAATGATTATGTTAAAGTTACACTTCCAAGTTACTCGAATATCGCTCTGGACAATATGCAGGTACAATCAAAATCTCATTTAATTTAATTTTGACAGTAATGACGTACCTACACCATGTTGCGCAGTTTCATAACTCCGTTACAAATCTTACCCGAGGATCACGAAACGAAGTTTAAAGGCTCACACATACAGGCGCGCTTTTGTATTTCTGCATTCTGCGCTATTGCAATATCTATTTTTAGTACATTATGTATTGGAACGGCTACGAAGTTACACACTGCCGCGATAACAGTATGACGCACCGTATCGCGGGACGCAGAAACGCGGCAACACAGAAATGCAAAAACGCGCCTGTGTGTGGGAGCCTTTATAGTGTTTTCGCTCTGCACTTCAAAAGTCAGCTTAAATCGGAAAACTATTTGAACCTAATTAACACAAGTGTTACGTTGATATTCGGTTTTAGGAAAATATCAAAGTAACACTAGAAAAGAAAAGTTTTTGACGCCTGTAGTGAATAACGCCCTAAGTAATATTTTCGTGACCCAGACAATGGTGTCGATTCTGTTGTTCACAAAATAAACTTAATTTAGCCTATTGCTATCTTTTTCTCTCTAATAAGACGAGAAAGAGACGGACGTAATTTAGAGCTGTCAAATTTAATTGGAACAAATATTTCCATACAAATAAAGGGTGCACGTAAAAACATGTCCACTAAAAACACGGTGAAGCGCAAAGCATAAACTAGTTTGATATCTCTAACTTAGTTCATAAATATAGCCGTCCATTTATCGCGCTGCCTTTTAGTGAAAGATAGCAATAGTCTAAATTAAGTTTAGTTTGTGCACAACAGAATCGACACCATTAGGCATCTGTCCCACAGCCGGCGATTAGCGAGTATAAATCGAGAAACTAAAAAGGTTTTATTTGACAAAGTTATCGCCCGCCAACGATGTATATAGATCGTCACAGAATAAACGCAAAACCTCTTAAGCCTTCTCAGACCCTCAAACTTAACAACTTTCCCTAAGGAAGAGGGGTAAAAAATAGACGGCCCAAACAAAATGAGTTTTTTTTTTGTTTCGACCCATGTTCCCTAGAGACAGTTAGTGGTAGTGATTGAGACTAGCTCACGACTCCCTAGAAAATTATCAAAAAATCTAATACCCCTGTTCAGGAATCTAGGTAACCAGCAAATAATAATTTATACAACACAGTGGTTGCCTATTTATAAAGGATGGTATTTAAAAGTACTTCAATTTATTCCCATTTCATTTACCTAATTTTGCCTGTGTTCCACCAAGTATACTGAATGTGCACCAAAATATGTTCATTAAAATATGTCATAACGAGCATCTATTTAACAACTGTTGCAAATTTCTAAAAATAGTAATACACCTATTTTTAAAAACAAGCATTTATTTTTTTAGTTTTACTTCAGATAATGCACTGCAAAATGTATTTGAATCAAACACCAATTAATGTCCAATGTAGCTTTATTAATAAAAAATGAACACATTATAAAATGTAATGCTTACTAAAAATGTTTGCCACTTTGTTTAACATTTTGGATTATTGTGGTTCGTACTGATTAGTATTAAAAAAACATTTTACACACAATATCTCTATCTCACTCACAGAATGATCTCACTCAACGAACCACCCCGCCTGCCATCGCCACGCCGCGGCGCCGCCGCGCGCCGTCTCCGTCGCACAACAGAGAGCAATAGGCAGGCATATGCGTGTCACCGTAAAATTGTCAAATACGTTATATTGTAATATCTCTAGCGATATTGTAAAGTCTCGAATTATTGTCAAATGAACATACTGCTTACAACAAAACGCATTATTTTTCGTGAAATACATGCGATGGTAGTCAACTTACGCGGTGTGGAGGGAAGGAGGGGTCCCCCTTGCCCAGTGGCACAACTCTCATGAAAAGATAATGCACCATTCCTGAGAAATACCGATTAATATAACATAACCTTAAAACACTTTATATTCCCCCTAAAAAGCGAACCCGACGGAGCCCCGCTTCGCGGGGCCCCTATTTCCGAGTGCAGTGTTTAAAGGAACCTAACTAACCTAACGGGGGGGGTGCCCCAAGTCCCGATTATGGGGGCAGACATACTTCCCTATGTTCAGTTGACAATAATTCGAGACATTACAATATCGCGAGAAAAAACACGTTATATTGTAATATAACGTGTCTGACAATTTTACGGTGACATGCGCGTCGCAAGCGCGCCAAAACCATTTTCAGTAAAATAAATATAAGTCTTACAAGTAATGTTTTACGAAATGCATTATTTGTTCTTCAATTATAATTATTTTAGTAACATCAAAGTTGTACAAAACCGTTTTAAATGGGTATATGGTACTAGGATGCATACTAAATATTTTGTGTAACATTCAGGAATATTTGGTGCACGATCAGTATTTTTCGGGGAAGAATAAAATAGTTATTGTTACAATAGAATATTTGCAGCGCACTACAATAAAAAAGTGTTATATCTTGGTGTTAATTTGGAATTTGTTTGATGTTACATATTTTGTTGGCCGAGTAGTTTAATTATAGTAAAACAATTAAACGGGTTTAAGATCAATATTTTAGAAATGCATACATAGATGTACCTTTAGATTTTTGGTGAACACAAAAATATTATCCATTTATAAACTTATATATCTGGCCAAACTGATGTGAATATTATGTCAGTCTGTAAACTAGGTGACCACTGCGACCACATTAAATATGTATATTTATCAATAGGTATATAAAATAATAAATAAATGGTTCCCATACGCTTTCAAGTCAAAGCTTGTCCGATGTTAAATAATAATAATAACGCTGGACAATAACACACAGCATCATCTAGTGCCACACTAAGCAAGGCTTGTGTCATGGAAACCAGATAGTTGATAAAAGTATACATGTATACTTTTTTGTTTGTGAATACATACTTATCCCTACTAATATTATAAATGTGAATGTAAGTTTGTTTGTTACGCTTTCACGCGAAAACTACTGAACGGATTTGGATGAAATTTTGCTCACAGATATTTTATAACCTGGATAAAACATAGGACACTTTTTATCCCAGTAGTAAGATCCCATGGGACAATAATCAAACTGCACGCGGGCGAAGCCGCTGGCAGAAGCTAGTTTTACATAAATAAACATCCATGAATCGGAAACAAAGGTCCATGATCATCACACAGACGTTTGCTCCTACCAGGATTCGAACCCAGGACCCTATGAACGTAAGCCAGTCTCACTACCTACTACTGCTACCACTACTAAATGTACTAGGTACGTTTATTATCACAACTAGCTGACCCGCGCAACTTCGTCTGCGTCACATAAGAGAAAGAGAGGGTTACAGAGAGTGGGTTGTTAGCACCTATAATACAATTTTCAAAGAGCACATCACACACATCCTTCCGCATAATGTTTACACTTCATTGGATTTTGTTCTATAGGTGTATGAAGTTAATTAACTCTTTTTTACGTCTTCGGATGTTTTTTTTTTAAATGTTGAAACAGGTATTTCTTAATTTTTAATAATCAGTATTTACTCTGGGTTTCATGATTCTAGAACAATCTAAAATGTTTTTTTTTATACAAACTTTACCCCCCCTTTTCACCCCCTTATTCCAAAAATGTCCATAATTTCTATAGCCTAAATGTTATTCTGAGTTAATTGAAATAGATTAGTGAAGTTTTCATCAAAATCTGTCCAGCAGTTTGTACGTGATGCGCGATCAAACAAACAAACAAATACAAATTTTAAAAATTGTTTTAATATGTTCAGTTACTTATTTTAAGTCACCCTGGTCGGTTTTTTTTTATCTTTAATGTACTGATTTTTTGGTCTCAACGATTTTATTATTGTCCAGTATTTTAGACAGTCCATGACACCTGGCACAGAAGTTAGTAGATTCAGCATAACTGAGTAGAACCAGAAAACCTCAAAGTACCGCATATGTAAGTCTTCGAAAAGAGCTTTCAAAGAAAAATCATTGAAAAATAACCATTTTCTCAAAGTCTGACTTTTCTACCCGCACCATAACGATTGTGTCGTGAACATATTTTCTCTTAGTGGTTTTAGCCGGTCTCCGTAACAACTAGAATTCTGATGGTCAGTTATCTACTGCCATGGATTAAAACCACTACCGAGATATACATATAATGTTCTATTAGATTAAAACTGTTACAATACCCAATAAAAACATAGCATCCAATTTATACACGAACACGCTTTACCGGCTACTTATACCACAACACATTTTGTAAATGCCGCCTTTTGAACGCCAACCTCGCAACTACACACTACCAACGTAAGCTAACACGACCTAACTCAATATCGTATTTTAGAATTTAAATTAGTCCTTTTTAGTACTTTTGGTTGATATAAATTATATTTCTATTATTTTAGACAGCTTAAAAAGTTATTAAGTGATGTATTTGTTGCAAAGCGTCATTACAAAACACTAATCAATTGCTCAACTGTACTGTATCCGGTTGCTTTATTTCGCCACCAGACGGCGCCTCTAGTACGACGTCACTCGTGTATCTATAGTTTCCTTCTGTTTTGAAACCCAAGCTTAGTGATTTAGTTCCTTGAGAAATATTAAATACGCGAAAAGTGTTATAAACTGGAATTCAACGGACTCTTAAAGATGGAAAAGAGGGTCGCCTTGGAATTGAGAGGAAGAAATCCTTCACAGGTAAACGAAATCTATTTTTCGATATATTGGAATGTTTTGTCGATACGTATTTCATCAGGTACATAAATGTAATACTTAAAAATCGAGATTACTGTCAGTAAATCAGCATAATCTTCGGTTTGTGTCATTTAGATAAACAGTACCTTGTAAATCCACTTCCAAATTAAAGATGTGGCATTATTATGTATAGAAATTGGCCATTGCCGATTGTTACGTTTCATTCATGTGCACATAATTATTACACATTCTAATGAAGTATTTGACCAGGCAATTATTTTCTAAGCTTCAGTAGATCTCCCCGTGAACGATTAACTTGCTTATTCATAGCATACAAGCAGATGAAGCATTCTTATTGTAAATATTCGGTTATTGAGGTTAAGTGTCGAAACTTATGGATGTCGGACGTGTTATGTACCCTTTTTGAAGGCTAATTACGCGACTGAAAGTCAAATTTCTACCTAATCGGATATAATACGCTACTTTTCTCCATTTGTTAGGTAATATTTATCTCAAAAACTTGTGCTTTGAAAAGAGGGCTCATTGATTAATGTGTTGTCAATGTCAATGGCATTTTACTAGATCTACAGTTTTTAGCGAATATTGCCTGAGTTCTTTATTACATATTAACTTGAATTGTTGTTTAAAACAATTGGAAAAACTTCTTATCTCCAAATAAGTCTGTTACAATCTGCTCAAAGTGAAAACTTGACTGTAGCTACTTCATGATATAATTTCGCGCCCTTTCACCTAAGTGGACTCAACTCCCAGTAAAAACTTGAAATGTGTGCTAAGTCATTTTAAATTGGTTGAAATATATCACTGTACATAATGTTTGTTTCTAATTTGTTCTATTTACACTTTCAACTGCAGTCATATTATTGACGCACGCCTTACCAATAGAAGCGGCCATTTTTATTGCGTCGCGATGATTCGTGTCATCCGCCATTGCAAAGTAAAAACGATCTCAATTCTATTCGCAACTACAACACCGCAAATACATATTGTTATACATACTATGATACGAACACATCCCTTTCATGTTTCGATGAATATTTCCCCGAAATAATCACTAATTTCATGGATTTTACAAACTACGCGTGTCTTTGACAACTAACACCATTTTGACGTTTTGGTTGACTTGACTTTGCTTTCATTATTTATTTAGCAAGCCAGTAACATTACCCATTAAATCTATTCTTCATTGATTGTCCTTCTGTAAGGTTTGATAGACGTATAAAAAAAATCTGTGATTTTACAATACGTCAATGTTTTCATGCCGGCTCTGCTACTGCACACGCCGAAAGTATAATAACATGTACTGAATAACCTTGTAATTCATATAGATAAGTAGATGCTTCTTTAGACGTGTATGTAGATACTTAGATAGTAAGTTGCCAAGCTAGACTGTATGCGTGATTTATGGCTACCCACGTAGTTTTAGTCTACCAACTGTAGGTCTTCAGATGATGAAATAAAAAAATACACGCTTTTTTCTCAGATCCCGCAAATTCTACGGCATATGATACGTGTCATAATCTATTTAATTGTATAAGTACCTACCTACCTAATAAGATTTTGTACAAAGAGCTCTACCACTTTGTCCCTATGATATAACCATCAGAATGTTGATGATATTTTGCTAAGTCACTACTGGAGATCTAATATTTTTTATTGTTGTAATTACAGGTCAAAGAGTTAAACCTGGATAACTGCAGGAGTACCAATATAGTTGGGTTAACAGATGAATATGTAAATCTTGAAAACCTGAGCCTCAATAATGTTGGTCTAACTACACTCAAAGGTTTTCCAAAACTGCCTAAGCTCAGGAAACTAGAGCTGTCTGATAACAGAATATCCAATGGATTGAACTTCCTCAATGGCTGCAAAAAGCTTACACATCTAAACTTATCAGGAAACAAAATCAAGGATTTGGATACGCTGAAGCCTTTGGAGGACTTTGAGCACCTAAAGAATCTTGATTTGTTCAACAATGAAGTCACTAGCATTGAGGATTATAGGAGTAAGGTGTTTGCACTACACCCCTCCTTAAAATATTTAGATGGGTAAGATTTAAACATGTTCCGTTTTAAATTGTAAAGATATTTCTAAAAGACAAACAACTATATGCCTTGAGTACTTTAGACCTAAAAGTGACTTGCACAGCATATCTATGTTACGTAAGACACTATTGAGCTCTCTACCCCTACTTTGTACCATAAAGATTTGCTTACTATTCCTTCTTTCAGGCATGCAAGTTCCAAACAGACACTCCTGTGGACCTTTCCTTCAGATTTTATTAACTTTACTGCAGTCCAGTGACTTACCTACTTTCTAGTTCTAGTGTGTGTACTTACAATATTATTGGTGCTTTCAGATTTGACAAACAAGATAGAGAAGCTGAGGACAGTGATGCAGAGGAAGAAGATGAAATGAATGGAAACAATGATAGTGAAGAAGATGGTTAGTTTACTTTGTTTTAGGCTTCCAGTTATGCAGGTTCTACCTCATCTGAAATATTAATCAACACCAAAACTAGCATTTAAAGCATTGGCTTTAAGCCCTCTTTACTGAAAGAAGGCTGGGCATCTTTGCCCTACTTTCTTACCACAGCAGTAAAAAAAAATCTAAGCCAAATAGGCAGCATATCAGAATATGTTGAACTGGACAACCATCTATTGAACTTCCAACATCCAGCACGCCATTATCCACCCTATTTTCCAAAATTATTGGTGATTTTCATCCCTGTTAATATCAGGAGTACAAGTGTGCCTTTATAAAATACATAATTTTAGTCTTACCATACAAGTTATAACTATCCATTATTAAATCGGCCTGTTGTTACAGGCTAGTGCTACATTGTCACATCATTAGTATCACATTCATACATTAATGAATTACTTAAATGCAGTGTATGTCTGTAAGACCAGGGTGGAAAAATAACTACCTATTGAAAGGGTACATTAAATACTGCATTACAGATCTGGACATAGATTTGGGTCCGTTGGTGATAACTGATGATGATAGCATATCAGAAAGGCCAGCGGAGGAGAGAACCTCTCTACCAATGATATTATACAGTGTTTATGGTCTGCTATTCCACATGGGTTACCTATTAAAGAGTAAGCATCATTATTTTATGTCAGTGATGCTTGTGTAACATTTTTTGTCTGTCTATGTAAGATATTTGCCAGCTTCTTATAGAATTGGTTTGGAATTTTCTTGTGCCAGCTGCAACATATTTTGATATATTTTGATGTAATGTGATATTTTCATTGGTCTCATTTGTTTCAGGTTCGGAAGTGGAAGAAGAGGAGGATGAGGTGTCACTCAGAGAAGTCTACAATGATAACCTGGGTAAGTTTCATGGCATGTAGAAGTAACTACGATATCCTAACTAAAGAATAAATCCTCAATAAAGTTAATCAAACTTCTTACTACCACTTCTTTTAATAAAGACTTTTTTGGAAAAAACAAAACCGACTTCTAAAAACGTGACCTTTGTTTGATTGGTTCAGTTTTTTTGTCACAGACTTCTGAAGCTCCTCCTTTTTTAGAAGTCTGTTAAAAATGATCATGCACTTGTTTCAATAAACACGATATTTTCCTCAAATGAATTGGGATAAGGGTAGAAGGCTTAGGATACTGCTAACTTTACAAAAAACAAAAACACCACTTATTGTGCTTACAAGAAGTACCTATAGTGGCGAAAACATTCGCATCCTTCAAAACTCAACACGAAACTAACAAAAGTATTTACCAGATTTTGTGACATTGTCCACCTAGAGTGGGTTTTTTGGAGTTTCCACTTATTCTGATTCGATTATTACACTTTATATGAATTGTGCACTGCATATTAGTAGAGTTATTTAGAATCTAGGATTGTATGGGAGAGTTAAAAATAAACTACGTACATTTAGATTACAGTTAAAATTAAATAACTTGAAAATAAACATACAAATTCTATTTCAACAGAAGAGGAAAGCTCTGCCAGCTCCTTATATGACGGCACAGATGCAGAGGAAGAAGACGAAGATGTAGACGACGAAGAGGTGGAAAATGATCGCGAGGGAAATCAAAATTCTAAAGTACAAGGTATTTACGTCGGAATATTTTAGATAAACTTTAAATGATTCGCAGCAATTCACTCTATCTTAAGAACTTGCTGCATAGCCGAGACCAATTTCAAACATCAATATGCATGTGTATAGTGTTATTAAGGCCTGTTTTTTTCACTCAGATGGTGACGAGAACGCAGACGGAGAGCCTGAAGAAAGTACTCGGGGTAAAAAGCGAAAACACGAGGATGACGAAGAAAATTGAGTGTTGCCTTAAGCGGAATTATCTTACTAGTTTGTAAGTGTACAGCGATCCGATGCATCGGACAATAAACCTGTTCACAATCACGAAACCTGCAGTCATCCCCGTAGACTAGTTGTCATTCGTGAGATCGATACCCCGACACCCAATGAGGCTAGACTCAATCGCTTTCACTCTAGTATTTAACGCGTCCGCGTCTACCGAATGTCGTACAATTTGATGAAGTTTTTCTATCATTGGTAAATGTTGATGTCTCAATAGACATTGTGTGAAATCTGTAGTTTGTTGTCCGACAGTTAATGTTTCAATTAAATTGTTTATGTAATAATCATTTTTTATTCTATTGATATGCTTAATTTTAGTCTAATCATTGAAATGGAAGTGCATGATTATAGGTTAAAATTGCTCTCATTTGATCTACAGTTATGATGAATTGTATTAATTAGCTGTAAGTGAGAAGAACATGAGTAAATTATTAGACAAAACTGTTCCAAACTGCCCTTGGGATCTACTACAACTCCAATTCTGATATGGGCGCCGCCTGTTTTTTGATGACCAAGTTAGACTGATAAAGACATACTAAAATTTTAAATACTATGACATAGATGTCAATTTTCACGTAGAGAATTATTTACTATAATTACAAATTATGATAATATTGTGGAATATACAACAACATCCATGATTTCGAGTTTATAAGGTAAAAGAGGGAGATTTAAATATTTTTACAAGAACAAAAGCTAAAGTAATGCCCTCATAACTATTTATTTATTTTTATTTTCCCAAGATTTATTTACTTCTATAGCTGTTGAACTGTATTAGCCTTTACATCGCCATGAACAGTGCACCAATGCCATATCTTGATGTCTCATATTAGAAAGAAAATGTGCTTGGGTCTATAATTGTGACATGCTATTTTTTGCAGAAAATAGTTAAATACTTAAAACATAAGTTGACTGGACCATATCCTATATCAATAAAATTATTGACAATACAAATATCTGTTTCGTGTTGGTACACATTTTTTAAACTGGTGGTCAAAGGTTAATATGACATATTTTATCTACGTTAACTGTGCAGATTGTATTGAAGAAATGTGTATTTTCCCGCAATGGTGTTAAAATGCAATATCAAATTATTCGTAATCTCACTAATGATAACTGAACATGTTCAGTATGCAAATTAATTTTCAATGGGCGTAGTAAAATATCATAATCTGATTAATTAGATCAAATCTTTGACGTCTGATGAGTTCAGAGAGTATTTTTCTACATCTTTTTAAATTAAAAATAGCAATTAATGCACTTATGAATATCAATGAAATGTTTGGTTGATGCATCATGGTGAACGTGCCAGATATGTTGAAGAGGATTTTAGTTAATAATTTTATTATATTGTGTAAGTCATTAAGTTTAAGTAATTTACAACTTTGGCCTGTTGATATATATTATATATAATCCTATTAAGACTTTATTTCTGGGATTGTAAAATAAAAGCTAAATACAACATTTTTGTTTATTTTCATTTACTCCTTAAGTTTTCTCGAATTAAATAATTAAAACAAGTAGGTAAATCCATTAAAAAGTTTAATGAAGACCAACAAGCATTCAGTGACATACAAATTAATCAGTGTCAACTAGTTTGTTGGTCTAAAAACTGTTGCATTAATACATTATCAATGGGTATTACCAGATTTTCACTTCCGTCGTACGTTCGCTTCATTCTTACGAGCTTGTGATCCAAAAACTCGGTGAGTTGAGCTCTTAGCGCAAGATCTGAGCTCACTAAAAACTGCTCTCGGCACTTAGAATATAAATCTTTGAATGGCAAACCTGTAAATGAAAGATAAAATATTTAATAACAGATGTCATGTTTGATGTAGCTTCAAAACGGGTAGAGTTCTGAAGCTACAGGCTGCATTGCAGCTGTAGGGCTCATTCCAAGAATTCTGACAGTAATTCGAAGCTAACTTTTCCCCGAGAAGTGATACATTCTTATGGAATTATTTCGGACCTTGATGCGAGCAAAGCCGCGGAAAAATCTAGCTACTAATATTAGAAAAGGGTAAAGTTTGGATGTAGGGGGAACTACTGATCTGGCACTAAGGAAAGATACATTAAGCGCAGGTCACACATTGGTGAACGTCAGAATGGCTGGTTGTCCGTATCGGACACGGAGCATCTACTTCTTTTACTATGAATGCCACCGCAGCGTATCTCTAAAAGAAAGCAAAGACTAGTAAAATATCATTAATAATAATGCACTTAAAAGAAGAAAATAAAATTTGGAGTAAATAAAACCGAATGAGAATTGTTTTATCCAGCAGTATTCGAATAAAAACAAACATTGTTGGAATCTTTTTGCATAGTATTTTATTCAATAACCTAAATCCAGTCCCTGTAAAAGTTTCAAACGGTCATAACTTTTTACTTGTTAAAGCTACAAGGTGGACATTGAAATACGTGAGGGTAGCAATCAGGTGCCTATTACTCAAGAGTTGACCAGCCATCCTGACATCGGAATGGCTGGTCATTTTGAAGTCCCTTTAATATTTTTCCAAGTTAGGTAGCAATTCATTGACTAGGTATAGGTAGCAATGGGTAGAGGTAACAATTTTTGATCAACAGCTTAACGCGGTCCGATACAGACAACCAGCCATTCTGGCGTTCACACACATTGGGCGAGGCATCGTTTCACCTCTTGATACTTTGGTTTACACCGCGAACTACCGAGAGACCCGATACGAAATATGAAAAGAGACTCGCTCGCTCGCCAACTGGTGGTGTGGCCTAAGCTTTAAACCCAAATGCCATAAACTATATTTAAAACGTGGGATAATTCCTGACCATAACACGGACAAAGCTAGTTAAAATAACTAGTATTTGCGAGAGGATTTGGCCGCATGATGCCCGGACATTATTACCTCGCAGGACGTGGAATAGTTTTTGTCGGCCGCATGCTAAACATTCAAATCTGTCGGCCCTTGAACCAGGATTGACAAAAAAACATCCAAACTCACATTCCTAAAGACACTCACATTTACAATATTAGTTGGAAACAGATAGGTTGGATTTTGATTCTGATAGCACAAGGTGTTTTCAAATTAGAATTCACTTCTGTCATAATGTCATACTGCTCGGTTGTGAATTCTGCCTCGAATGCAATAACAAAGTTTCCCCACTTACATCAAAATATAAGTGTAGTATCAACCAGTAACCAAGATTGAAACCCCTTTTTTTTTAGGATGGGAAATCATCAAATGACTTCTCCCACTCTGGGCGGAACGGGAGGGAGTGTCACACTCTTACTGACTAAAACCCATCCATGTTTCATCCTCGCCCTTTATGTTCCGGGGCCGCGGTATCTCTTTCGAACAGGCCCGCAACCCCGGCAGGCTTCGGCCCTTGCGGGCCCCTCCCCTTATGCTGACATCTCTTTGAGGAAGATTCCCTCAAAGAGATGTCCCTCAAAAGATTGAAACCCTGTAGTTACATATTTACCTTGATAATGTTGTTTTTGATTTCCCAATTGATACTCAATGATGATTTTGAAGATTCCTTTGGCATTGGTGGTGAGAGATTGATAGACACTCTTGAGTGAGGACAGTTGTAATGCGCCGCTGCGATGCGTCATTAAAGAGTTCTCGTATGAAGTCTCTTCTGAATAGGGCACAAATGTTGTCACATCCCACCATGTGAATTTAAATTTACTTAATTTTGTGTGGTCCCATACTGAAAAAATAAATACCACCCATAATGTAATTAAAAGAGGATTTCTTGCTTTATTAGGAAGTACTTCTGGGTATATTATTTAAGTAGATGGCCCTCGCTCTCGTAGAGATGAGACCCTTGGCCCAGTAGTGGGAACTTTATAGGCTGATGAAGCTTAAATACTAGCCGACCGCCAGTTCATTGAAGTAAAACACTTGGCCCAGGATAATGACGATTTGATCAGCCACGTGTTCTTACAGTTTTCAAAATATACTCACATAATGGTGCATTAATATGATCTATAGTTGCAATTGTGTGGATATTCCTGATTTGAGATATACTGGCTAATGTAGACTGAGCTTTAGCATTCCTCAGCATAGCACCATCTATATTATGTACTATCAGGAACAAGTCCATGCCATTCTCTGTCAACTGTGTATCAATTAAATTAACAACATCTCCCACATTTGAAGGCACATGGCTATTCTCCAGCAAATCAATTACTATAGTTTCTAGAATACTCTTAATTGTTAAACTTGGAAAGAAACCATTTACAACAATACATGGAAAGTCTTTCAATTTCTGCTTTTGGAATTGTTGAAGTACTGAGCGCTTTGAACCAACTCCATAAAGTATGATATTGAAGTTTTCACTCAAGATATAGAGCCATTTGTTGAACAGTTGTGTGTATGTTTGATTGAGTTCACTTATACTCTTTTTGTGTTCCACTGATATTTGAATGTCGTCAAGATCATTTTCATTTACATTTAAGTTTTTGAGTCTTGCTAGGGTATGGTCCGAAGTTGCGATCTGTAATGTAAATTATAATAGGTAGCATTAATACCACAAAAAGTCAGTTCCTTGTTCAGCAAAGTTCGTGGCGGCGTCAATGTAATTCTGGGAGATACGTTGGCTATTTTGAGTGCCCTAGTGTACTATAACTAAATCACAAAATGTCTTACCACAAACATACTTGTTAAAAGTACTCACTCACTAACTCTGGCCCTTGTTGTTCGAAATAAGAGCATTTGATTTGAATTCCCTAAAAGGAATACTTGTGTTATTTTTACCTTTTTACTTGAGTGCATCATGAAGTAGTTGTCAGGTGTGACAAAATATTCCGAATCTTTCACTTTCGTTTTAGTTTCTTTGTTCTTCCCAGCTTTACCAACTGTTTTCTTTGGCTGTTGTTCTTCTTCCTCTTCTTCAGATGATGCTGCTGGTGATGTATGTGAATCAGTCTGAAAAGATGCAAACTTACATTTTGATATTTGCATCACACTAGGTCATTTTTCCATAGGAATAATCAGAAACTCCTCATTGCTGCAATCATAACTTACTCCTATTTGTTTCTAAAGTATTTTTACATCCTAAAATTAATAAATGGAACGAGTAGAATAAAAACTTGATTTTGATTTTCTACATATCAGGAAGAAAAGGCCTGAAAAAATCACTAAGTGGAATCCCAACACGACAGCCGACATCACAACCGAATAAGGCATAGGTAGTCAGAAAAGGTAGACAGCTCCTGTGCCAGCCTAGCTGTGGAACAATGCAGGGTGGTAACAACTCATCCACAGCCTGACTACACAATGGGTATAGGGCTCTCTTTGCTTGTGCCAAGCTGCACTCTCTTGTGCCAGCGTCCAGGATATTCCCGCAGAGGCAATAATGTCAATTGGCCTTCTCGCCGCCCGACGCCCAAAACTCACTTTCCATTCCTTGGACGCCACTGGTCTCAGCTTTACTCTGCCTGTCATCACAGCACCCTGCCAAACTCCATTTGAGTTCCATAACACAATAACTATTCTTATTACCTCCTCATGGTCACTTCCTTCAGGTACAAAATCACTGCTGCTGCCAGAGAAATCACTGTCGCCACTATCAGATTCAACTTCATTAATAATTCCTGAAATATGCATAAACTTGTGTTAACACTCTTCTTTTGACTGACAAGAGGAAAAAGTAATACTTAGCTTATTTTTCTTTTGTAGTCACTGTTAATCCAATAAAACCAAAGGGTAGGGTTATTACCAACGGGTATTTGTTGTAATACAATAAATACCCTTTGGTAATATAAGGACTTATTATATTACCAAAGGGTATTTATTGTATTACCTAGAAAATAGGTTGTGAAGATCAGATAGCCTGTAAAAAATATATATTCGCTAATTCTGTATCCAGTATGATTGGAAGAAAGCCTCAACTTAGTTGTTAAAGGCTAGGCAGGGTATAGTACCCATAAGTCCTTGTTGTCATTATTGGCAGACTTATTCTAAGAACTGCTGACTGTTGGCATTCTCCCTTTTATGTAATACTTCTCAGTCTTGATCTGTGTGCATCAACCATCTAGGTGGTATTATGACCGGGAATGTGATAAAAATCTATACTAATATTATAAATCAGAAGATTTTGTTTGTTTGTTTGGTTGAACAAACTAATATCAGGAACTACCGGCTCGAATTTAAATGATCTTTTTGGATAGTCCATTAATCGAGGAAGGCTATATAACATCACGCTATGACCAATAGGAGCGGAGCAGCAATAAGAAATGTTGCAAGCAGGAATAAAGCTTCCGTAGAGCAGGCGATGCGTTGCGATATCAAAACTTCACTCGAACGAAGTTGCGGGAAGCAGCTAGTAATAACATAATAATGAAATGGACCTTGTGTTCTGAACAATGTGTGTGTGTGTCACAGAAAGGTGGATGCTTCTTGTAGATCCTCTAAAACAGGTTCGTATACCCTCAACAATAGATGCAATTACTTAAACTAAATAATAAAGCAGAATACTTACTTTTCTTAATAATATCTTTTACTTGTTTAGGTGTGGCTTGTGAAACTTTGATCAATGGACTATTTAATCCAGTTAGTTTCCTTGGTGTTTTCATTGGTGAATCGGTGGGTTTTGGAGAGTTACTGATGGCTGCTTTGACCTTGTTTTGTAAGTCCAGCTTCGTGTGACGGGATTTGAATTTGAACATATCTTGGCCCTCCACATCATCTTCAGTGAATAAAGCTGTTATAAAAAGTTTTAGTAAATATTGTATTTCTTATGTCTTTAAATACACAAGAAATATAATTAATTGGATCAATTAATGTTCAATTATTCCAACTTTGGACATTGTTATTGTGCGTTGAATGAATGCTAAAACTATGTCCAATTGTATGTTTAGCAGATTTTGATTAGATATTTCTATTTATTTTGCAAACCATATAATTTGATCAGGCCCACTAAAACTTCCATCAGATTTCTACAATGTTCAAGAAACAATATCATACCTGTAGGTTTCTGTAATGCAGCTTCATTGTTAACTTCATCTTCCTCTGAGCTACTGATGTCTTTGTAAGATCTGCGTTTTGTTGGTGTCTGATCTAGAAAGTCACCGTACTTCTTTGGTTTTGTTCTTATTCTAGTAGTCCGTCTTGATGGTGAGTCTATTATTTCATTAGTATTATCTGCAATTTGTATAAGATCATATAATTAAACTGATGCAACTATTAGAGACTGGGTAAATTAGAGGTCAATGGAAACTTCTTGTTTGTTTTTCTAACCACAATATAGTTGAAATAAAACTGGTCTTTACTGCTATATAATCGAGTTGGAGTTTTAAGGCATGGGATACTGAAATGTAAATAATAAATAATTCATTAAATCAAAGCTTGCAGCTAACCGACTGTGTCGTTGGTTTGGCTTTCACCAAAACGAAGACGAAAACTGCCACTGGCCATTGTGCTTAATGAAATTAAGAAAGAGCATACAGAATCGATTAAAACCACACAATTGTGACTGTATCTCGAACAATAATCTTTTCATTCATAACCAATATCGACACTCGATCAAAAACAACCGGTACAAAACTAGAAAATTACACCTGTCGTTGACATCTGTCACATTAAAAAAACAGAGAAGATAGGTATTAGTAGCTAGCAAGCCCTGCGTTCCGAATTGCGATAAAAGTGATAATATCGCGAATCCGACCAACGCGCAATGTCACAATTATTACTCAGTAGCCTCATATTTTGTGACTACTAAATTCGGTCGGATTCGCGATATTATCACTTTTTTTGCAATTCGGAACATAGGGCAAGCAAGAGTGGGGAGTGCTGCCATTGGTGCCACAGAATATAATAAATACTCTTTGCCGCCATGTGCAAACAATGAGGGATTTTCTTTTTAAACTCTTCCCTAGTCGTGAGATAGATGGCGCTAATCTCGGTAAGTTACTGCAAGGAACAGAATGTCACATCTTTTCAATTGTATCTAATGGTTATATCTTTATTACTATACTGTATGGGTTATATTTGAAAGCTTATGCAAATGAAAGTGCCTAGTCAACGAATGTGTGTGACGTTGTGGAATATTTTTTTCAAGCGCTTTGACTTTGACACCCTCAGAATAATGACTAAAGCAATGCTTTAGTCATTATTCTGAGTTGACACCTATTACATAGTCGGTACAACAACGACACATGATTTGCCGTCACGATTTAGTCGTGATAAATTATCGGTTTTAGACTGTCGTGCTAGCCGTTCCCACTGTCGTGCATCAGTCTGTAGTCGGTGCAAAAAAGTCATAGACGCAATTTAATCCTGTCGTCTTATGTGAACACCTCCATTTAAATACAAAAACAAAAACTTCGTAGTCGTGGCGAAGTGAGTATGGCAAGTATGTTATGGCTACGCTATCAAGCCCACGGGCTATTCGGGTAAGAAACGACCCACTGGCCGGACGCGGCTTGATATCGTAACCATTTCACATTAAAAGTACTTGCGTAGATACCTGACGTATTGGTAGACAATTTGGTAGTCCTCAGCACTAGTATTAAATATTAGTGTCCGACCAAAGTTCGATTTTGGGCCACAACCGACACCGAATAGATAATAGTATTCCTAACAACCCACACTGACCGAACCAGACAGTTCATTAATCCTAAGAAATTCAGTTCAAGTAGGTTGACCGCCGCCTCCGTGTCCTCGTGGCGGCGATCGCCGGCGGCGACCTCTCGCGTCCGGGCCTGGTTTAATCCATTGTCCGGAGCGAGACTGAATGGGAAGCCCTCACCTCCTTCTGCGAAGCAGTCATGCTAGCGAAAAGGTGGCGGAACAGGTGGCCACGTGGCCCTCGGCCACCGTAGGCCTGCAGACGGTGAGCTATGGGATAGCTCGCCGACGCCGTCCGTCCGTTTTATGACAGGCCGTGTCGAGCGAGGGCGCCTTCGTGTTTCACGCGGTCCTCAAAGAGATGTCAGCAAAATGTCGGGGCCCAGGAACGTAAAGGGCAAGGAAGGAACATGTATGGGTTTTAGTCAGTTTGACACTCCACACACGAGGAGTCATTTTGATAAGGTATCGTTTTATCTGTATATCGATAACACAATAAAGGGAGATTTCAATAAAACACGTGGGGGTTAATTAAAAATATTTTAATAATAAAATCAAGTATTTCATATTCAATTTTTAACAAATAATATAATAATAGTAAAGATCAAATCAATGTCGTGATTAAAACCGAAAAATACCGCCCATTCATCATTTTGCATTGAAGGCCGGATGTCGGCAAACTGCTAAAATGGAGCTTGTACTGGCTACTACTAATATATGCTCCATTTAGCTAAACAACGATACTTTTAGAGTTCCAAGTATGAAACTCATTACCAACCAATATTAAAAAAAAAGTATACTGATAGCAAGTGAGCAAATTATTCGGGAACTTTACATAAAGAACGCGTTGCATATTTAGTACAAAATTTCTAGAAAATGAGTAATGTTGAGCTGACAGTTTGGAAGAAGAAGACATGCTGCTCCGCCCCCAAAAAAATTGGGATAAGGGCAAGAGGATGATGATGATTCCACCACATCGTCCACTTCCATACCATACCATACCATTCTCTTACTATCTCACTAGATTTCGTAAATATAAATGCGACGCGGCAAGTGCGTTTAGTCTTCTAATTGATTACAGTAGCAATAAGCCTATATAATAGCTCAAACACGGTTTTTGAAAAAAAAAAACAATTTTTAAACAGCGATGAGTACGCAAATCCGCAAATATTTCCAGCTATTAACAATTTTAGAATATAACAACCACAACATCGTACTAAGTGTATACTGTGTATATTGATGTATATTGGAAGCCACGTCGACGTCAACAATACAATAACGCCAACGAAGTCTGCTTGCATTCCAATATCCATTACACATTTTTATTCTAGCAACAATATAAAATAAAATATTTTTTTTATCCTTAAAAAAGACACTTAATTAAAAAGCAGTTAGTTTTTTTTGTTAGTATCCAAACTATCCAAACTAATATTATAAATGCGAAAGTAACTCTGTCTGTCTGTCTGTCTTTCTGTCTGTTTGTCTTTGCTTCACGCCTAAACTACTGAACCGATTTGTGTGAAATTTGGTACAGACATAGTTTGGAACTTGAGAAAGGACATAGGATGGATTTTTTTACAAAAATAAAATAAAAATAAAATTTATTCCGGACATACAGCGCCATCAAGAGTCGGCAATGTGAGTAAAACCAAAAATCTGCCGGAAGTCACTATTCCACGCGAACGAAGTCGCGGGCAAAAGCTAGTATCTAATAAAATCTTTGACGACCCGATTGGCGTAGTGGTAGTGACGCTGCCTTACGTTCTTAGGGTCCTGGGTTCGAATCCCGGTAGGAGCAAATGTTTGTGTAATGAGCACGGACATTTGTTTCCGAGTCATGGATGTTTATATGTATAATAAGTATGTATTTACAAACAAAAAAAGTATATATGTAGTATATCAACTATCTAGTGTCCACGACACAAGCTTTGCTTAGTGTGGCACTAGGTGGCGCTGTGTGTTAATGTCCAGCGATATTTATTATTATTTTAATAAGTAAACATACAAAAAAATAACCAAAAATCTGCCGGAAGTCACTATTCCACGCGAACGAAGTCGCGGGCAAAAGCTAGTATCTAATAAGTAAACATACAAAAAAATAACTAACTGCCTGGTTTTTTTAACACATTTAGGTCCATGTTCGCCGAAAAGATAACAGCCTGATTATCTAAAAACAGCTGTCACTGTGACATGTTCCCATACAAAAATGTGTTTTAAACAGCTGTTTTAGATAATCAGACTGTCATCTTTTTGGTGAACATGGACCTTAGTCGGATTACTAAGTAGTAATCCGAATAAATCTGGTTGAAACATAATCAGTGTGTAATCATTAATTATCTCGATTCATTCACATTTCTAATTTTTATATGAAAAATCGTCGTAATTATGTATTTGTCGTATTTGTATTCAAACATAATAAACCAAATTCCAGAGCATTTTTGTTTCCCTTGATTGATCCTTAATTGGGACAATTTTTTTCTCGCGTCTTATCGACGTTGTTTTTTCCTATTTTCTGTTATTTTTTGCTACATGCTGTGTTTCAAATGTCATATTAGTATTGCTGCTCCAAGGTTAAGCTCTAAAATAACGATCAGACTATCAGTACTTAAACCTAAAACTAATATAGCACATTACATAAAATATATTTGCTTCGGCGTATGTCAAGTCAAATTAAAAATAAAGTACAAAATTTAAACCTAAATTTTATGAGCTAGAAATGACTGCTTCGAAGAGATCGATACTCGTTAATTGATAGTTAGAATAGATAGATAGTTCAAACAACAAATGAGTATTGATTACGGTCGTTTTTTTTCTCTACCAGTTTTTGCAAGCATGTTATTTTTGAATCCCCGAAATCTCGCTCGCTGTTAATTACAGAAACAAATAAAAATAACACATACTCATTTACCAATCCCACAATATTAAAAATACCTTAAATTATCAATTAATATTAAGAATACTTAAACTAACTCCTCCGTCGCTCTGAAGTAAAATTACTGTACTTTCATATCATGTAAAAATAGCCTATTTCAATCCCAAATACGTAACATGCTAAACATAACACCATTACATTGTCACAACAACTGTCAAGACACTTTGGTACTTATTATAAGGAAGAAAATCACTTCTTCGTTTTTTCCGCTGCGAAAAAGGGATGATATTATTCGAATTGTATAGCTCCATCTCTCTCTCGCAAATGGAATACAATAAACTGTTTGAAAACCGATAACTTGATTTTTGAATAGGAATCGAGTGTACGCAAATTATGCTTAGATGCTTATTTCTATAGATAGATAGAATAATTATACTTTTTCTACACCAAGATGGGAACTGTTGTAACTGACTTATTATTTATTTAGTGTAACTAAATGAAAGATATTCTAAATATTATTTTATGCATAGAGTCTTTACTAGCTATGCCTCGTAAGATTTATTGATATATGAAATCTTTAAGCTAAACCAAATTGAGCTGCATACACTTTGCGTTTTGATAAGAATGTTTACGTTTTTCTTTAGTTACCAGATAATCATGTCGTTTATACAATAATATGACTTATTTTACAATGATTTAAGTATTATTATTGCTTTTCTATTTCTAGTTAGGAAAACAACAGTTTTATTGTCTAATGGTTTCTAGACCTGGTAAATAACCCATATATATTAAATTTACTATAGAATTTTAACAGTTATATAGATATCTGGCTTTATATATCTACTGGGTGATAAGTTCAATGTGGGCACTACTTTATGGTACTCATGAAAAAAAAAAAAAACTTTTACTATGGGACCATCTATGAAATTGCGAAAAAAGAATATCAGTTTCTCCTTATATTTATGTAACTCGAAAGAAATATAGGGAACTGTTTTTCTTATTTCAGAGTCACTCACATAGTAAAACTGATTAATTATTTAAATTATTGCCTTCGTTTAAGAAATCACCCAGTACATATTTAACAGGTTTTTTTTTGGATGTAAATTGTAAGTGGAGATTTTAAATGTATATTGTATATTATTGTATATTGCTATATGTTATATTTTTTTGTCATCACATTTTTTATAATACTATAATTCTAACCAATTATTTGAAATATAAAATATTACTTATAGTCCGTCCTATTAATATACCACGTTGATTAGTCCTGGGACACTTCTAGCAACAAACTAGTTCACTTCACAAATGTCAGGAGTTTCTAGTTTGACTTCCTGTCAGTCAATATGCCTCCTAATAACACTGGCTGCTTCGGTTTGGCCAATGTCTTCCAAGATCAACGCCAGAGACTTGGATGTGATATCATCTCGGGACTCCTGAAAATATATTTCATTTAGTATGAACTTCAGGATTTTCTGAAATTAACTTTATTTCCACCAACGTAAAGTCGATATTTCAGTACCTAAATATAACCTCAAATGGAAACAATTAGACGCTGTTAAAATTCAGTAAGAGATTAAAACAGACTTTGATTGCACTGTTCGATTTTCAACATACAGTTCAGCGCTGAGAGTTCAAAATCACACAGCATGTTTACACCGTCTAAGTATTCAATGTTTTACCTTTATATGGTTGAATAGTGTTAGCGTAACAAGTCGACTACAATTGAAAGGGGTTGGAAGATGTATGAAGTATATCATCTACATAATATTTTATGAAAATATAATGGCCGATGTTAGGCAGGCCAAATAATTCAAAGCTCTTTGAATACGCACACGACACATTGATTACGCTGTTGTATTTGCAACATTCGTCTTAACGAAATAAGGTCGAAAATGTAACAGCACGTTTTATTATTGTTTTTTTTTACCTTAAGATGGTTGAGCAGTGTGAGTGTAGGACTGGGCTGCGCACCATACCACTCGAGCAGAGCGTCGAGTCGCAGTCGCTTCGCTAACTCCCGCCACGCGCCTGCTACGTCCACAAGCATGGACACCTCGCGACCGTATTGATTTAACTCGTGAAGACCAGCCTCTGGATAGTCCTGTCAAACGTTTCAACTTATAAGCTGGTATATACCACGATAGTTTCCGTTCAAGGACGAACGAATTTACACTGATTTTATTACAATTTCATGTATCAGAAAGGTGTGGTTGAAATTAGCACTTCGCCCGCAACTTCATTTGTTATAGCTCCGCTAATTTGCATGATATGAACTGTAATGCCTATGTTGCTTTCTGATAATTTAGGTTTCTATTGGTGAATAAATGGTTAAATATCGGTCCAGTAGTTTTTGAGTTTATTCGTCACAAACATACAAATAATTTTTTAATAAAATATTTATTTAAATATTGCCTAGTGTTAGTTACTTAAAACAGGCACAATTCATGCAAAAAAAGAAACATCATTAAAACTTACGCCTTCATCAGCGGATTCGTACTCGTCTTCCGGTTCCGACTTGATATCTTCTTCGTCCATGCACTCAACGGTGACGTATGCTTTCATGAGGTCCCTGAGCTCAGGCTTCTTTCTAACTAGGCTCCACGCTGACTCGTTGGAGCCCTCGTGTTTTAGAGGATAGGCCTACAAAAATGTAAGTACATTATTGCTAAATGCATGTGTGTGTGTGTGTGAGAGAGAAAGAGAGAGAGAGAAAGTGGGATGATGGAGGATCTTAGGAATGTAAAACAAAAGGCATGACTCTATTTAGTACGTCAGTTAAGAGTATTGGAAAATTAAATGATGGACACGTATTTTTTATTTTTGTAAATGAATGAATGTTAGAACGAAGAACAAAGATAAAACGTATCAAAACTCGGGAGTGGGGGGGGGCTTGTCACTTCAGCACTAAATATTATGCCAAGGCGCGACGTATTGACAATTTTAAAAGCAAATAATAATTTAATTTTTTTTTTTTGATCTTCGTCAAAATAAAAATACAGGTCAAATATTCTTTGATAATCATACAGACGGACTAAGATATTTTTCAGTTGACAACCCTAACAAAATTAAATTTGATTTCACAATACGTTACTGTTTCACACACTCATAAATTAATATGTATTAAGTTATTTTGAACTCAATAACTAAAATGCAATAAAAAGCAGTTCGGCAAATATTTCATTTTTCTGCACTCGTCTTTATAGGAAACAAAAATTCAAATATCTTCGGAATGTTAATAAAAACTTATTTAGAGAATACTCTTAAATTGCGGTACTGTTAAACAAAATGTGATACGTACCTTCTTTTCCAGTAACATCCGCGCTATTTCGACAGAGTTTTCCCTGACGGTCGTACCCCCGCAGACAATTTGCAGGGCTGTGTTGCCAGCATCGTCCATGACGTCAATTTCGCTCTGGAAATAATAAATAAAACTAGAGACTAAACAACGAAACAGTTGCAAACTTTTAATAAACAGCGCAAGGTGATAATACAAAAAGACTTTACAAGCACGTTGTTTCAAGTACTTTTCATTTTATTTGTTGTTCTGCGATTAGACAAAATATTATTACTGACGACATAAAAATCTGTAGACAGTATAAGATGCGAGCAACATCTTTATTTCAAGGAAAATTACCTCTACAAAGCAATTAAAGAAATCATTCGAGATAACAGCATACATAATACAAATAGTTGTAAAGTTTGTTACGTTTATTGTATCCAGGAAACTTTTCTCTCGACAAAGAGAAATACCCCAAATTTAGTAATTCTAAAAAAAAAAACATTCGGTGTAGTCTTTGAGGACTGCCATTAGAAGTGAAAACTAAGTACCTCGTTTGCAGTGAGAGTGAGGCTACGCCGTAGCGGATCGGCTACGAGTGCTACAAAGCGTTATGTGACGGTCACGCGAGTTCCATGACTTGTCCACCCAAAAAGCGTTCAACGCGCCTAAAGATGTTTTTACTTAAAAAAAACATGTTGTACTCACGGTCGGTATAAACTCGAGCAGGATCTTCGTGACAGCCAGTCGGTCGTCGTACGCGGCGAGGTGCAGCGGTGTGCGGCCTGCTGCGTCACGCACGCTGAAGCTAGCACCGTGTTGCAGCAACAAGCGAGTTCCCAGCTCCCAGCCCGATACTACAGCCATGTGAAGTGCCGATTGCTTCTCTGTTACGGAAATGTCACATGTCATTTTTTCACTCGACAGACGATATCACAGATCAAGATAACTAGTAAACCCACTAGTCCCTTTTATGAAATCATACGTCAAACTTCTCTCTATGTTACACACATGGCATAAAACGTATCCACTTGTCTCGAAGCAACAGCAGTGCCTTACGTTACCACGAATTCTAATCCTGAAGTATGCTTAGAATTCAAATAAGGGTTGAGCCTCATTCGGCAGCAAGAATCGCAATTTTCCGTTACTTGCTTCCGAGGCACGGAAAACTAAGTGAGTAACTTTTCCGTTTTTAGGGCAAGGCTAAATGAGAGTAATTTTTTGAGTCGCGTATTTTCGCTTTCTTACCTACATAAAGGGTGTAAAACACCTCTTAACGAAGAGGAAAGGCACTCTGTTCTCCCCGTTATTGCGATCATTTTTTTGTTCTACACCATACCTGGGAACCTTCTAGTTACGGAGACATAGGGGGTCAAAGTTACAACTTTTTGACAAGTTTTTTTTTAAACATGTTTTTACTGTAAGATTTTTACTTTAAACACCTCTATGACCCCCGTACTATTCAATCCAATGTTTATCAATGTAAATGTCATCAACACAATGTTTTAAGTGCACTACATTGTGTTACATTGAGTTCTACCACAAAACATGATTTTTCACCCCAAAAAAAAAGTAGTTTCCCAGCAATAATTTTTGCGAAAAGTTACTTAGTTTGATGTACAGAATGCTTGGTTGACAGCTTCCTGATGAGGTGGTTTACACCCTGTATTTTACGTCGTCGCGTCGTCAAGACGTAAAATGCAACAAACTAGGTATAGAAACGAATGTATGCGACTCACAACACTATTACGCTCGTTTGGCTTCTAGTTTAAATAAAAACTGAGTACTTACCACCATTGTAGTCGTTCAAATCGCAAGATACCTCGTGCTTCTTGATGGAGTCTAGAAGGACATCTAGACATGACCGGTACTTTACTGCGTAGTGGATCACGTTCAAGTCTTTATCATCCTTTAGCATTGGGTTTGAACCTAAAATGTAACATCTCATAATGTAGATATATAAAACAAGTTAGATAACAAAACACACAGAACTATTATAACTGACTCATATTGAAACCATGACTTCAGCACAATCCTAAGCCCGGGTGAGTCAAATTTTGTGTTGGATAAGTATCTAAAAAGCAGCTGATCATGCAAAGGTGCAATACCTACACAGTCATGTGTAGGTATTGTGTTCATTTGCGTGGCATAGTTGATTTTTTTCTTTTGACGCCTTGGGAGTATATAATTATTATGTTCATATCTAGATAGCTTGGCTTTTACATTTTAAATATAATTTTTAGATAAAAATAAATAAAGGTCAATTTCTCTACTAGTTTACATGGTGACAGGCACAAAATAGTTATACAATAAACAATGTTACACAAGTAAGCAGCATTTAAAATAATGAACAGTTATTAGAAATTAACAAATTCATTTAAATAAATAAATAATGTCATAGGAAAAAAAATAAAAATAAGGTCTCTTACCTTTGGCAACAAACAGCGCTACCATCTTCGGCTTATTATTGAGCACAGCAAGGTGGAGGGTAGTTTGTTGCCTGTCATTCGAGCAGTCAAGCAGATGCGTTGCTTTCACGCTGTGGATTATCTTCACGATGTACTCAAGGCTTGACAGGTTACTGCATAGAGTCATGTGGAGGAATCTGGAATTGTAGCCTTTTTGAGTATTTGTCACTTGAGGACCCTTGTGATTTGAATGATGATCTATTTATAAATATGATTTACTTGATGTAAAAGGTGAGACCAATAACGAAGCCGAGGGTCACTGGTTCTCCCCATAATTCACGATTTTTTGAATGCGTCACATTGAGTTTTACAGAAAAACGTGATTTTGTTCGCCAAAAAAAATAGTTTCTCAGCAATATTTTTTGCGTAGGGTTTACTTAATTTGATGTACAGACTTTATTATTTATTATTGATTTATTTATTTATTAACACTTCAAGCACAAAAGTACAGAGGCGGACTTAATACCATAGGTTTATACCTAGTATTTAGGAAGAGTCGTTGCAAATTACGAGCCGCATCTACAGGGTGTAAACATCGTTATCTACCAACTAAACTAAGTACTTTACGCAAAAAATATTGCTAGGAAACGACTTTTTTATGGGGTGAAAATCATGTTTTGTGGTAGAAACGTACTCAAAACATTGTGCATAGTGATGGATTGAATAGTACGGCGGTCTTCTTAATCAATCAATCTTGAAAATTTGTATTTTAAAAAAAAAACTTGTCATAAAGTTGTAACCTTGACCGCCAATATGTCCGTAACTAGAAGGTTCCCAGGTATGGTATAATTTCGGCTCCGTTATTACAATGATAGACGAACACTTATCGAAACAAACATTAGCAACAAAGTGAAATTAGTATGATTCTCCTGCAGATCAGGCGTATTTATTATTTATTTATTTAACACTTCAAGCACACAGTACAAAGGCGGACTTAATGCCATAGGCAATCTCAACCAGTCAACCTTTGGGTGATGCAGAGACAAGCAGTGGTAGGTGTACATCTTTAATAGAAAAATATTTGATTAAGTTTTGATTAAGTATAACACTTACGTATCTCCGTTAGACAGTCTAATTTCAAACAATCTTTCTAAGCGGGCACGGACTTCCACCTTTTTGAAGCCTTCCTTGTTTCTAATCATATCGCACAAGTCTTTTACGAGCTGCAAACAATAAAGTACGGGTAAGCAACACATGATTTTATCATTATAAGGGTTATTTTTTACGTATATGGTTTTAATTCGATAAGGGCAGTCAAGAAGGATAAGGGTAATTGAAGGAAAATAATGAGAAAAAGTAAAAACTATCTTTACATTCGAAGGACCTAAAAAGGATGTATAATGATCGATTTAATGGAAAATGATAAATGACTTTATCTTGTTATTTTTAAGTATTTTATGCGATACTATCCCTCGGGATCACGGGATCGGGATCTTAATCCAGGTCATAAGTATCCTTGTGCCAAATTTCATCAAAATCCGTTCGGTAATTTTTGCGTGAAGGAGTAAAAAACATACCTACACACATATAAACTTTCTACTAATAATATTAGTGAGGTTAGCAGCGATAGCTCAGTGGTGTGACCGTTGGCTTCCTTAGTCATAGGTCTCAAGTTCGAACCTAAGACCAGCACCTCTGAATTTTCGGATTCATGTGCGTATTGTATAATAATCACTTGCTTCGGTGAAGGAAAACATCTTGAGGAAACCAGATAATATTTATTATCTATTGTTGTAAATATGCACCGTGCAATAGCTGGATTCGTCTGTTATGATGTACACATGTTTTTTCAGATAAACAAACAAATGGTAAATCAATTAGTCTGCTCAGACGAAAGACAAACCAAATATAAATAATAAAATGGTAATGATGATGGTATGGTTACCTACCATGAATTGGGACAGGAAATTAAGGTACAGGATTGAAGGACGAATTGTTTTTTAGAAGGCAAAAGTTTTTATGAACGAGCAACGAAGGTGTGAAGAAGTAGTGTGATTGCTAGAATAATCGAATTTGAGATTTTGGTACCTAATATTAGCATCTATGATTGTATACAGGTTCGACCGAACCTCTACGCACACACGGACATATACATTTTACATCGGTAATTAAAAAAAAAAGCAGCTGTCATACGTTTTGACCGTGTAGGCAAATAAAATAAACAAAAATAAATATCGCTGGACATTACACACAGCGCCATCTAGTGCCACACTAAGCAACGTGGCTTGTGTCGTGGTCACCAGATAGTTAATTAATATAATACATAGATACTTCTTTTTAGGTATTGCAAGTGCAATACCACAAACAAAAAAACTTAAAAAAAACCTATGTATGTTCATATAATGATTTCTAATTTTTCGAGGGAAACCAAGAAAACCAAATTTTCTATTCATTTTGACCGTGTAGGATTTGCTCTTTATATGATGCAAATCCCAAAAGGCTCGTATCACACCGAAATGGCAGCGAAGCGGCAAACAGTTTCAGTGTCATATAATTTTAAACTTCATCTTCAATAATATACATAGTATCGCTTGTACGTCGACGCTGCGCGGGAGTCGTCGGAGTGCTTGCGCCGCCGCGACCTTTTCAAGCTTCTCAAGCGACACTGTATTATAGTAATAAAGATAAAGTTTAAAATTATACAACACTGAAACTGCTCGCCGATTCGCTGCCATCTTGGTGTGAATTTAGCCTAAAGAGAACGACTGGCGATAAGGGCATCGTATTTTTTCTAATAGTTTCTGTCTAGCCCAAGGAAAAACACCATAAAAAAAAAAACAAAAAACTCAATTTCGATAATAGGCATGGCGACAGTATCAAAAACTTACAAATCTATTTAGTCCGTCAGTTAGATTATTGAAAAATAATGGACACGTATTTTTTGTTTTTGTAAATCAATGAATGAAGTATTGACAAAGATAAAAACACTTGTGACGTCAGAACTAGCTAAAATTATACCTAGGCGTGACGTATTGGGAATTTTAAAAGCGTGGGTATCTTCGTCAATTTTAATTTACGTAACAAAAGAAAAAATACGGGTCAAATATTTTTCAATACTCTACCTGATGGACGAATTAGATTTTTCTTGTCGTCTACCTTATTCTAACCATAACAATACTCCATCACTCATCCGCTGCTCGAAAATAAAAACAGTGTACCTTCTTAACTTCGACGCCGTCTTCAGGTTTGTAGAAGGCTGGATACTCGGCCTTTGGCTTCTTAAGGTCGGTTTCTTTGTTTTCATTGGTCGCACGGTCCCCTTGGAGACGGCTCGTGACCTGTTTCTGGGGCTGTCAAATAAATATACACGTTAATCATTTTATCCGACAAAATAGAATTGAAAGAAACAAACAAAATGTTGGTGTGCTGTTGGATATACCTGTGTCTAAGGCTGAGACTATACTAGGCAGCGATATGCGATGCGACTGGAAGAGCGAAACGAGAAAAACATGGTATGGCTACATTACAGTCGAGATTCCGGCGTATTTTCTAATAAATTTGCTTCAATTTCGCTATGTTGGTGTAGCCGATGCCGTGATTACAATAATGTTGTTCCGATCGCATAATGGTACTTACGCAAAATGAATAAGAATAAGAAATCAAAGATCGCTAGTAATATTTGATGTACAGTGAATCCATATACGTGAGCATTAAATTACTTGTTTTAACCCATTTGAGCCCGCTGTCCCCATTTGGGGCCATTTCTTTATGTACCCACATTTTAAAACTTATTCTAGCTATGTTTTGTTAGCAGGCGAATTTGTAATGCCAAAGAGTGTGGCTTTGTAAAACAAATTATAGTATTGTGATTTATCGGATTGATTGGATAAAATAAGTGAGTTTATTCACTTCATGGAACAAATAGGTGTTTGACCAAAGGTAAGTCATATTTTTTCAATATTCACAATGTTATTTTTCGGTATTTCTTGATTTTTCATTAGGCGATAGTTTCGACTAGTAATAAAAGCAATTATGTCAAGTATTTTCCAAGATTTTGCTTGATTGGCAGATGTTTTTGTATGGTGTCCCCGAATGGGGCCAATGGGCTGATTGCTAACATTTTTTATTTCTAATTCGCAGATTTAGTTTCGACGTGAATGAATCAATCAATGAATAATCGATTGTTTGATGTTGCAAATGAATATAGAGGACTTGAGGTAGCTCTCGAAAACATTTTGAATATAGAGGATAATCCTGATGTGAGTTACGACAAAGTGGCCATCCCTCCAGACCCAAGTGTTCACGGATGAAGAAAACGGCGATGAAGATGATGTCCAGGAAAAAATTCTTCCGCGTGATATCTCAAGTAGGGTTGAAGTGTTTGAGTCCAGGAACGACGATGAATGGGATAGCAGTGATGGTGATCCGTTACAAAAACACAAAGTTGAAACCCAGGAACCTTGTTGGCGTAATTGTGACGGTTCCTATGTTGACATGCTTTTATCGGGTTCAGAAGCGAAGGGAAAACGTTATAAACCAGCCCAAAGACCAAACTCCAGTCAACATATTTGAAAAGTTATTTGATGTGGAGGTCTTTGACATAATCGTTATGAATACAAAGTTATATGCCGCAAAACACAACAAACATGATTATCGTGTCGCTGGTGATGACCTCAAATTATCAGTAGCTACTGCTTGGCGTCTGCAATGCATGTCTTGACCACTGAAGAGAAACTAGACCAGCTCCAGTTTCGCCGAAGTATCACCCGGTTTTATTTGATGAGTGTTGGCAATGAAAGACCCGATGGAAGGCGTCGTAAACCTTCTTCAGTGTTGCCTAGTATGAGTTTGTTGTTGTTTGTTTGTTGGACACTTTCCCCAGAAAATGCCAAGCCAGCTACGATGCAACGAATGTCACATGAAAGCATGTTGGCAATGTAAAAAATGGATGAAAACATTGTGTATCGAATTTTTTATTGTATTCAAAAATACAACACATGAGCCCATTGGCCCCATTTGAGGACGGTGTTTTTTAATACATAAGGAAGTTTTTTTTTGTTGTTTTTTCTTCATAAAATGACTTACTAACCTCCTATAGTTACGTCAGTAAAGTTTTTTTCAGAATTTTGCTGCTAGTTTGTATTTGGGTCCAAATGGGTTAATCGCTCATGTGTCGCAGGTCGCGCCGCGGCCTAATGTAGCCTCAGCCTCACTCTTACAAAACGTGTGATGGATTGACATCAGAATCTTTTAGTTTTCTTAGGACCTAGAACTGAGGCAAGAATTTGGCAACTTCAGTAGCGTCCATTAGATCTTACACACCGAGTTTCCGACGTGCCTCGGAAAGCACGTTAAACTGTTGGTCCCGGCTTTCATTTGTCCATCTTTGACAGTCGTTACAGGTAGACAGTGGCTCTAAAAGTCTGACAACCACTCTTACCAAGTGGTATCGTATTGTATAACGGGCTGGTGTCCGCAACTCCACGTCAAAGCGCGTATTTTGCGTATGGAAGTGGTATCGTATTACCCAGAATTAACTAGGCTGTGGAGGTAAGATAGATAGTAGCTCCATGTAAAATACTGGTATTCAGTAGCACCCGGTTAGACTGGAAGCCGACCCCAACATAGTTGGGAAAAGGCTATGCAGATGAGTAGCTATTAGTTCCAGCACAAACAATGATTCGGTTTAATTCAATGACTCATTCTGTGAGAATAACTTCACTCAAAGAGTTTGTAGTAAAAAGTTTGAATAGCTTAGCCAACATAAACATGCCAGTGTAAACTTGCCAGTAAATTAATATTTAACAAAATACATGAACTAGCACAAACCTTTGCCCGTCCAGAATCAGCAACCAGCATTGAACGGATGAACTCCATGCTATTTTTCTGCGAAAAACAATGAAACATCAGATACAGATAATATATACACAATAATCTTTGCTAAAAAATATAAGTCCAAAACTTGTTCAAACTTACTTCTTCAGGAAGACTTTCGCCATAACTTCTCAAGTATTCTGTAAAAAAAAAAAAAAATATTATTAAATAAAACAACGATAATCCCTTCTTTTTGTCATCTATTAAATGCTTGACCATTAATTTTCCAAGCTATACTTTAAACTTTACAAATATAGACTCATACAATTTCATAGCTAAAGAATATTGTATTAGATTTTGTCAGGAGGAACTAAGTAACTGTACGCAGACATTATTGCTGAGATTAAATACGAGTATTTAGGTAGGCCTCAATGTAGCACACTTAAGTACAGGGGTAATACCGAGGTTTTAAAAGTAAAGTTAACCATGACCTCCAATATAACTAACTAGAAGGTTCCCAGTTTTGTCCCAAAACAAAAATATATCAATGAGGAGGAGAACAAGTGCTTCGTTATCGGAGTAGGTAGGTTCATTGTAAATGATACGAGCGAGATGTGTAAGTTAATATGGACCTACCTTCGCATTTCGAAAAGAGTAAGATTTTTGCCTTAATATTGTTAATATTGTTACTTATAGAAAAGAAAACATTTTGCGCCGACCTAAAGTAACATGGTATATTAGGGCAGGGAAAAGAAGACGCGGACTTAAATATTATTCTAGTCGTCGGAGTAGGCAAAGCAGATCATAAAGGGTGTAAAAGACCTCTTCACGAAGCCGAAAAGCACTTGTTCTCCCCATCATTGCGATCTTTTTTTTTGTTCTGAACCATACCTGGGAACCTTGTAGTTACGGTGAAAGTTACAACTTTTTGACAAGTTTTTTTGTAAGATTTTGACTTTTAACACCTCCACAACCCCCGTACTATCAAATCCATCGATCAGCACAATGTTTTAAGTGCGTTGCATTGAGTTCTACCACTAAAAATTATTTATAACCTCAAAAAAAAAGTTACTTAGTTTGATGTACAGAATGCTTGGTTAACGGCTTTGTGATGAGATGGTTTACACCCTGTATATTTGCTAGCGGAAACCTTTGGTCTTCCCTGTATTATTATAATTCCGACACAATAATAGATAATATAAAAGACGGTTTTTTGTCTTCTTATATTAGGCGTAAATTTAGGAGTGAAAAAAAAACATACCATTTAACAGCGATCTCAAATCGTCTGGTACCGGGTTCTGGGGAGCGTTTTGAGGTATCTGCATCTGCTCCAACTCCATAGAATCAATCTGCAAGGCCTGGATCGGTGTCTCTGGTAGCATCACGCTATGAGGACTGGACCACATGGGGCTGGAGACCGGTGACTGGCTGATCTCAGACCCAGAGTATAAAGCACTTGCCAAATCACATTGGTTGGGTGAAATCGGGCCGTGCATCTGTGTGAAGAAAATTGTTTCTTTGTGTTAATTGGTAGGTGAAAAAAAGAAATTAAAGCTGTCTATGTTCTATTAGTTCTTAGTTAACAACATGTTTGTATGTTGGTAATTACCAATGTGTAAGGTAATTCATTAATTTGGATTTAATTATTTTGAAAGTTATCTTCACAAAATAATACTAAAAAGAGTACTTAGTAAAAACCAAAATTATTTGTTAGGTAATGTTTGAATCAAAACTAAAAGTAGGTACTTAAACATACGCCAAACTTACAAATGAATTATTTCATAATTGCTTTTTCCTGATGTTAAAAATAAGAGTCACCGGTACAATACATTAAAAAGCTCTATTATCCTTTATCTTTCAAACATCTGGCAACCATTTCCCAAGCAAAAATATAATATACGGCGATCATGGCATTTGCAACAGCGTCGAAATATCGAGAGCACAAAATAATGAACAATCACGGAAGATATCCCGTAACTGATAGTATAAGTTTAGTTTGATGCTACCCTAATTGCTTGTCTGACTTTATAAACCGCGGTATACATTCAAAAAAGCTCTATTAACATCAAGTAACAGATAACTAAACCTTTGTCTTTGGTCAAACATCTGGCAACCATTTCTCCAAGCAATAATATCCTTTCCATTTGTTTTTTAGAAACCACTTTTATTATCCAGGCCGCATTGTTTTTAGAACTCGCTTTTACTTACGTCATAAAAGGTTTGTTAGTTGCATATTTTTGACCATTAAAAGAACAGGAAGAAAAGGATAATGCAACCAACTGGGCTCAGAAATAAAAAGTAATGGCCCAGGAATAAAACATACGCGAAGTTATAAGAAAAATTTTACCTTGAGGAAAAAATATACGTTAGTAGCTCTTAAGTATTTCAAATATAACTGTTCCGCGATTTCTTTTTCCCTAGTTATATTATTGTAGCGCCCCATATTGAAAATTACTAGCAGTGACGATAACAACTGCATTAGCATGGGTTTTATACGCAAGCAATACATTATAAATGTACCCAGAATTCAGGGGATATGTTGCATTATCTTTGCTGTCTAAAATGTTACCATGATCTAAATCTTTACATTAAAAATCTTGTTTGTAGATCGGTCACAATGATAAATACTGTGAAAGTATATCAGAAAAGTGGTATGGTACACTTTCCGTACAGTTCTAGTCGTATGGTAAAACACAGAAACACAATTTATACATGGTTAAATGTTCTATGATATTACTAACCTGAGGTAAGATGTACGACGGATCCGGGACGATTTCCACTGGCTCCTCTGCCTGCTAAAAATAAAAATAACATTATTAATCATATCATGCAATAGACTACATACGAGTTAAATCCTATCATCATCATTTCAAAATCAAAATCATCAAAATCAAAATAAAAAATAAAAGCATTTATTTCTAGTAGGCCAATAACAGGCACTTTTGAATTGTCGAAACAGAGATGAAAATTAAATGTAGCTACAGTCCCAGTCACAAGACATAAAAACTGTGAAAGTACTGTTGTTGCCCATTCCCTAACGTAGATCTCTATCGAGAAGAACGGGCAAGAAACTCCATTGACACTCTTTTAAATCAAATTATTGTTACAAAATCTGGGTACATCATTCATGTTGAGATGGTATATTATGTGAGAACGATGTAGCAAGATGTGCACGTTAAAAGTGTCCATAGTAAAAAACAAAATAATTCATTCAAATAAGCCATGGCAACTAAGAGAGGACCAGTCACAACTGACAGCGTCCGTTCACGAACATGACGCATGGATCAGCACCATTCAGCTCAGCCATTTTGAAGGGAACTAAATGGTCCGACACACGCGCTACAAATGTCTTGCTGATGATAACGCGAGAGAGCTTGAGTGTGTCATGCTCACTCAAATGAGTGAGCATGACATACTCTCAACCGCCAGGGCACATTCAAGTCAAAAACTAACGTAGGTTTCCAGTGAATGATAGCTTTCTAGTACATAGTACTCACACAATATGGGATATGCGTTTATACAACCTTATTTTTTGTTTATACTAAACCCGAAAAGGGGTCATTGTACTCATCATTTTGAACAACTTTTTCTATGGGACGAACCTTGAAATCGCGAAAAAAAAATCAGCTGTTCCCTACATTCTGACGAGTTATGCGAACATAAATGTAGGGAACAGCTGTTTTTTTTTTCGAGATTTCAGGGTTCGTCCCATAGAAAAAGTTGTTCAAAATGATGAGTACAATGACCCCTTTTCGGGTTTAGTATAAACAAAAAATAACCCTGTATAATACCTACTAAATAGATTGAATCTATACAATGCAAAGATAGTTGTACAATCTTCAGCAGCTCCAACAATACCATTTAATGCTATCAATTTTTGCGCCCCTGTCCTTGTGGAGCAGGACCAGCATTGAGCCAAGCATTTTTATCAGCGATATAATCGCTCAACTTGTAATATGCTTGCTAACATAGTGTGCGTTTAATGCATGTTTTAAATTTCGTCTCATTCAGTTCAAGAACACTTAGTGGAATTTTATTATAGCATCGGCCGATTTCAGCCGAAAGAAGTCCACTGCTGGGCATAGGCCTCCCCAAGAGTCGCCAAATTGTCCGCTCCCGTGGGAAATGCATGTTATACTACACCAAAACATATTAACATTAAAGATTTTAAGCTGTTTTTGTTCGTTACACCTAAAATTCGATATTTCTCACAAATAGAAGACGGGTTTTTGAAAATGTCATCGTAAATAAAACCTGAAGTGCCAAAACTTTTTACATTATGGGCCTGGAAAGCGATGAATGATGGATTGAGCGCGCCCAGAGATAATACAGGCTACTTCATACCCTCAAGTGTGAATTCAGGTCAAAAAAATATTTGGCAAGTTTACCAGAAATCTTTTAAGTACCTACCCAAAAAAGAACTTCTCCACTTGAAACTTATCATTACTTCTCAAGTAAATAAACTGTTTGGCAGTCAAGTAAAAAGTAGAAAAAAGACGGCACTTTACAAAAATAGAGAAATACAAACAACTTACATGATTGGCAACGGATATGGGAATGTCGCAGCCACTCTTTAATGATCCACCTAGAACAAATTGATTAATGTTATTTCATACAAAACTTTTTTATTATTTGCAGAAGTGTATTTATTTCAATTATATTTAAACCAGATTTTAAAACATATCTGTCAAAATAAGCGTGTTTTTTTTTTAAATACAAGTTTTTATAGTAAGATTTTTACTTAAAACACCTCCACGACCCCCGTACTATTCAATCCATCAATCAGCACAATGGTTTGAGTGTGTTTCATAGAGTGAGTCACAAAACATGATTTTCTCCCCAAAAAAAGGAGTTACCCAGGCATACTTTTTGCGTGAAGTTACTTAGTTTGATGTACAGAATGATTGATTGACGGCTTCGTGATGAGTATGTACACCCTGTAATGTCTTATTACTTACTAGATGAACTGCCGATAGAGCAAAAGGACGAGCCCTGTTTCCTCTTCTTGATCTGTTTGTAAGCTTGGTTCGCCTTGTACTTGAACTCCTTAGGTACGCTGGTGCGGCCATCTGAATTTCTCACCAGTTCTATGAAGACCTGCACGTCTACAGGCGTCTCCGCGTTCTTGTAAGGAGGTGTCCTATTTGGGAAAATTTCATATTGATTAGATTATTTGTGTTCACTTGAAACGTAGAGATAGTAAGGAGGAAAACAAGTAGGAATGTTTTTTTTTTGCATTTCCAATGTACTTGGTTGTTTTCTAGAAGATAAGAATGGGCTGATATCGCAAAATGCAATATTGGTGGGAATTACCGACTCTAATGGCAAATCACGATTTAGTTTTTTGATAAACGCTATGAAGTCACTCATGATTACTTACTAAAGAAAGAGATATTATATGTACTTCAGTTAAATCGTCAAAATATGCATTATTAATGCTCGTAATAAAATAACATAAAAGTGCAAAACATGCAACATATAAAAACTTTTTTACAAAAAATAAAACCGACTTCAGAGAAAACAAAAAAGTGAAAAATAACTTCAGAAAAAACGCTTCATAAGTCGGTGACCTTTGTTTGATTGATTTAGTTTTTTTGTCACCGACTTCTGAAGCGTTTTTTCTGAAGTTATTTTTCACTTTTTTGTTTTCTCTGAAGTCGGTTTTATTTTTTGTAAAAAAGTTTTTATTTTTCACTTTTTAGTGGTTCACATGTGTTTACCCCTTCACAGCGTACCGGCGTGATTTTAGGTTATGAACTGGTGTAAACAATAGACAGATATGAGATTTCGGCAATCCCAGTACATTTGCTATCATTTATTGAGGAGTTCCGTTGCATATGTCCGAAGTTCTTCATCAGATCTTCATAAAATTGAATTGGGATCACTTCGAGAAAGTACTTCCTAAAACTACCCAAACCGCTTCTAGTGTGCCTATAAAATGTGAAGTATTCTCTCTATTTCTCCAGAATCCCATCATCAGCTACTGATTTGATGATTATAAGATCACACAGGAAGCACCAGCTTTCAAATAAAATAAGAACGATCAAAATCGGTTCACCCAGTAGAAAGTACTGAGGTAACAAATATTTTCGAAATCGGGTGTATTTTACACATGTGCGTACCCCTTCAGAGCATACAGGCGTGTTGTTACGTCATAATATAGTATAAACAATGAACCTACAAGCGATGGCAGCAATCACTGCAGATTTGCTGTGTATTTTTGAAGAGTTCCGTTGTATATCTCCGAAGATCAGCATCAGGTCTTCAGCAAACTAAAATGGGACCAAACGGGAAGCACCAGCTTTCAAACAAAAAAAGAACCATCAAAATCGGTTCACCCAGTCGAGAGTACTGAGGTAACAAACACAAAAAAAAAAAAAAAAAAAAAAAAAAAAATACAGACGAATTGATAACCTCCTCTTTTTGGAAGTCGGTTGAAAATGTAACAAAACGGTCTTTACTAGGTTCAAAAAAATGTGTTTTTTTTTACTTTGGCAATATTTTGTCCCTATGAAACTATGTGAATGGCCAGTAGAATCAATTCTATCTATTGCTTTTTTTTTAAGTTTAATGTTCAAGAGTGTCCTGCAATAGCTTAATTAAAATATTTTAATATTTTAGATAGATTGTTAGGTTACAATGTTTTCATGAGACAATTATATTTTTATGAAAACTTTATAAACTATCGAGTACTTTTTTAAATTCTCAGTGGAACATTGAGCTTTCTTTTAATTTAATTATTTTTATGAACCTTTTAGATATGCAATTGCATATTATAATAGGGTGTAAAACACCTCTTCACGAAGCCGGAAGGCACTTATATATATAAAGGGTGTAAAACACCTCTTAACGAATACGAAAGGCACTTGTTCTACTCGTCATTCTGATCATTTTTTTGTTCTACACTATACCTGGGAACCTTCTAGTTACGGAGATATTGGGGGTCAAAGTTGCAAGATTTTGACAAGCTTTTTTTTAAATACCACTTTTTATCGCATGATTTTTACTTTAAGTATCTCTACGACCCCCGTACTATTCAATCCATCCATCCGCACAATGTTTTGAGTGTGTTTCATTGAGTTATACCACAAAACATGATTTATAACCTCAAAAAAAAAAGTTGTTTCCCAGCAATATTTTTTGCGTAAAGTTACTTAGTTTGATGTACAGAATGCTTGGTTAACGGCTTTGTGATGAGGTGAAATACACCCTGTATATATATAAATACCTCCACGAACCCCGTACTATTCAATACATTGGCACAATGTTTTGAGTGCGTTATATTGAGTTATATCACAAAACGTGATTATTGTCTCAAGTAAAAAAAGTTTTTTCCCAGCAATAATTTTTGCGTAAAGTTACTTTTAGTTTGATGCCCAGAATGCTTGGTTGACGGCTTCGTGATGAGCTGGTTTACACCGTGTATATAATGGTGTCTACTTTTTTTTTTTTTTTTTTGGGACAAGCCCGCCACACACGCCCAAACCACTGTAACTCCTGAAAGCCAGAATCAACAGTGGCGACCACCAGAAAAGCGCCGAGACAATGAAGCTCGACGAAGTCCCAGAGAATGAATTTAACTGTCTTGGATCCCGCAACGAAATTAATCAGAAAGTATAGCGGAGGAGTAGGAAAGAACTGTAATTTCCACTTCCCTCCATATCAGCAGGAGACAGAACGAAACAAGGCCAATAGGCACAAAGGGACGTTTACAACTGGGATAGGCCCAGTTGCCAAGCACCACGGATAAATATTAACGTTAATGGGTCCTAGTTGAGAGCTGTTATATTTGATTCCAATAATAGGTATGGCAAAAACGCTTGAACGCACGGAAATTTGCTCTAGTTTCCACAAGGTCCGTATAGTAAATAACTCCGGATGTAACCTGTACACTATCCAACATAATATTGCGTTCATTTTGCCAAAGACTACACTCCCACAAAATGTGATGAGCAGATTGTTCATATTCGCAGTCAGATGTTGAACATTGACAAAAAGGCGAGTCAACAAGCTTGAAGGAAAATAATTTACTCTTAAAGTTGCCATGGCCCGTGAGAAATTGGGCAACACAGTGATCAACCTCCAGCCATGTCCTGTCCAGCCGCTCACGAACGGATGGAAAGAACTGGTGGAGGTGCCTGCCCTTGATGGAATTGTCCCACCTACATTGCCATTCAGATAAAAGTTCCTCCCAGACGTCGGTCTGTGGTTTGAATAATCTAGAAATCCTAGCACGATCACGTACGGTTAAAAAGTCTGCGTCCGTGGTCTCACGCGCGTTATAGTACATTGCAGCCCGCCGCTGCACCTCCAGATCGACTGGAAGTACACCCGCAAGCACCGGAAGAGCTTCGGTACTAACCGTCCTGTACGCTTTGCATAAGAATATCAACGCCAAACGCTGGCTTTGAAGCAATTTACGTCGCACCGCTCCTATGGTGGCCCTATCGGCCCAAACAGGTGCCCCGTAGCACATACAACCCAAGTAAGTAGCCACGTAGATGGTCTTTAAAGTTAAAAATGACAATCCCCACGTAGATTTGGATATCCTCGTTAAGGCATAAAAGTTCTTTTTAGCTTTTTCACCGACATTTTTTATGTGATCTACGAATGAAAAATTCCTCTCTAAGACCAGTCCAAGGTAGCATACGGACTGCTTTCTTTTCACGGGAACGTTATTAAATTTAATATAATAATAATAATATTCTTTATTTTTCGGACAACAGTAATCCATTGTGTTAGTAAACAATACAAAATAACTTATTTCTAGTGTTAGTAGCTCAGATACATTTTAGAAAACAGAGTAAGCTATATTGTGAAAAGGACATCCCCAGATTAATGCTCTGTGATTGTCCTTCTCACAAAGCTTTTAATAATCGGAGAGTCGATACTATCCGCGATGGTTTTTAGGATGCTGTTGCCACTCGCCCGCAACCTTGACAACAGCGACGCGGTTTTCTTACGAATGACGGCGTGGAAGCCGTCAGTTCGGTTTTGCGCAAACATAGTAGAAGCACTGCACCATCGCGGCAGTCCCAACAGCATCCTAAAAATATTATTGTATTGTACGCGTAGGTCATCCAACGTTCTTTTGGTATAGTTGAACCAAAGATTCCCCGTGTAAAAACACTGACAAAATGCCTTAAACAGTGTTATTTTTACTAAGCTGCTACACCGAGTGAATCTTCGGGCCAACATGTTACCTCGGACCGCCAGTGCCCTACGCTCTCTTTCAATATCAACATTGTCCTTAAGGTCGTCAGCGAGAAGATGCCCTAGATATTTGAAAGTTGTCACTCTTTTGACGTTCAAGCCGTTTAGGGTAATGTCAGGTATAGTATCTGGGCATTCACCGCCGGCCTTAAAGACAATGTATTCACACTTCTTAACATTATACACAAGTCCGTGTGAGGCAGCATACGCCTGACAGACCCGAAGCATTTCATTTATCGCACCTGCCGTCGGCGCCAGCAACGCCATGTCATCAGCGTAGCTGATACTGTTTATTTTGACACCATGGACGCTGCATCCCACCCGCATTTTGCTGAGGTCTACGATTAGGCCGTCTATATATGTGCTAAATAGCCTCGGAGATGTCAGACCCCCCTGCCTCACACCACATTCCAACCTGTATGTATCAGAGAGTGCATTGGACCACCTCACAACATTTTCTTGCTTCCCATACCAATACTGTAGGATCCTGAGCACTCCAGCCGGTACACCTCTGTCCTCAAGCTCTCTCCAGAGTACGTCATAATTGACTAAATCGAAGGCTTTAGAGAGATCCAGAAAACAGGCGTATACCGGCGTTTTCCTATCAGTGTAATACTGGACGGTATGTTTGAGACTTACTATGGCGCTTTCCGTTGACAGTCCAGGTTGAAACCCGAACTGTGAGTCATGCACGGATAGACATTCGCTCAAAGTGGAATCAATCATACCATCCAGCACTTTTGCCAATGTGGTTGCGAGTGATATAGGTCGATAGTTTGACTTATCTGATATGTCGCCTGTCCTATTCTTAATTATGGGAACCACCAGTGTTTTCATCAGTCCCGCCGGCAAGTAAGAGTGACTAAGGCACATGTTATAAAACACCGACAAAACCCTTGGCAGATGCACCCCAGCAAACTTGAGATGCTCAATACTGAGCCCGTCGTGTCCGGGAGACTTGCCTCTGCTCATATTTTTAATAATTTTTGCAACTTGTCTGGCCGAGAAGAACATTAACGACTTATCTCCCTGAGTTCCAGGCCCAGCATTGACTGCATGTACTGAGGGACCTAGAGGAGATTGCACTGTAAAATGTTCCTTGAACATATTCGCAATCTCCACCGGCTCACTCCTGCCGCCGACATTCACCGATAGGCCAGGCTTAATATCAAGCTTACTCGTGGACTTCCAAAACTTAGCGAAATTATTTGTTGCTCTTGCTTTTGCTATAACATCCATCTTGATCTGCTCCTGGTTTTTTTGACACCATTTTAGCCGAGCCTTGAACGTGTTACGGGCCACTCGCATTTGTTCAAAAATAAGTCCAGAAGCAGGCCGATTGTATAAGACCCACATTTCGAATTTAAGCCTGGCCTCGCGGTGTGCATCTCTTACATGGTAATTCCACCCGCATAATGTCCTGTGGTTCCTACTTCTACCTCCAGTCCCTACCTTTTCATATGTTTGCTCGGCAGCATCACATAGTGCACATGATATTATATTAAATAACCTATCTAAAATAGCTGTGTGCCCACTCAAATTACAAAAACCGTGGCTACACTCTTGAAATTCTGGAGGGAAGTCTATATCACGCAGTTTACTATTACATAACTCACGGTATCTTTCAATTTGCGATTCATTGCGTTCCCCCCAAATAACTTTGTTGCAAGGAGTAGGAATTGTTGTCACCTTAGGTCTTACTATATTTAAGTCGCACTCAATACAAAGTGGTAGATGATCTGATGTATATATATCCTCTTTTATAATAATCTTGTTCACTGTAGCCCAAGCCGACAGAGAGACTATACAGTGATCAAGCCACCTCCTACATCCATGTGCATCACTCATAAAAGTATAACTACTCGAATTTATCCCCAATTTATGCTCGGCCACGATTTAAGATTACCTTTTAAAATTAGTTGAAATGTTTTATGCGGTGCAAAGGTCAGACGGTTTCGATCGCCCCACTGAGATATTAATCGTAGGCAAGTGTCAGCTAAATTCTCGAGTCCAGCCCGGGTATTTGACTGAATGAGCAGCAGGCCGTCGTCCGCGTAACCGGTTAATGAACAGCCCGGTGGAGTGGGGTCGCGAGAAAATCATCAAAACCTATATTCCATACATACGGAGAGATTACCGAGCCCTGTGGACATCCCATGGTAAGGGACTTTGACATAGAATGATGTCCGAGTTTTAATTGCGCGGTACCATTTAAAAAGAATGAATGAACAAGATTATATATGTTTTTGTAGCAGCCACGATTTTTCATTTTAAGTAGTAGCATCGGCCACCAAGCGTTATCAAAAGCCCCGGAAATATCTAAAAAGATTCCAACCACGTACTTGTGTTCAGAGTTATTAACAATTTTTCTAACAGAAAGTGCCGCGTCAACAGTAGATTTACCCACGGTGAATCCGAATTGGTTATTATGAAACCTTGGTCCGTCCGGTAGCAAACGCGGAACGATAAGGCGCTCCAGGAGTTTTCCCAAATTTGGTAGTAGGGTTAAGGGCCTGTACGACTTAGGGTCGTCCGGTGGCTTATCACCACTTTTTGGAATTATTCGTATAAAGCCACGTCGCCATACGCGAGGAAAAACGCCTTCCGCAATACATCGGTTGAAAACAGATAGAATGGCGTCGCCCGCTGTTTTACACGCTTCTATTATCATCCGATTAGATATTTTATCTTCACCTGCTGATTTTTTAAGAGGCAGTTTCCTGACAACATTAATGAATTCGTCAATGGATGGAAGGTCTGACGCTGGTGATTCAGGTGGCACAGCAGCCCACGCTCTGATCTGTTGATGGTAGTCATTGTCATTAACCGGCGAATCATCAGGTATCAGAGTATTTAATAGAACTTCGGTCGTTTCCTCAATACCGGTGGTGTGTTTATTATTTACTTTAATGTTTTGGATAAACGCTAGGTCGACCGATCGATTAGCTTTGAACTCGTGATACAGAGGAGACCACGGTCCTTCTTTATCTAATTTTTCTACAATTTTTCGCAGTAAATTACCCTTAGATTTTTCAGTCGATGCTCTGTAGCGGGACCTGGCAACTCTAAACGCATTTAAAGCAATGGTATATGGGTCTCCGGTGAATTTTTGTTTTTTAAGCTTGTTTAAATGTCTACGCGCTCGGCGATAGCTTTTACGTTGTTCAATTAAGTAGTCACACCACCAATCACATCTACGGAGGTTGGTCATAGATGCGCGACCAATAGCGATGTCAGCACAGTAAGTGATGGTGTCTACTGTTAGCAGAGGTCCAGTTTGTCTGGTAGGTACTTACCGAAACACGATGGCATATTGGTGATGGACGTCACTTTGCATGAACTGGCCCCAACTAGTCCAGCTCTTTTCGCCATTTTCGTCCAACTCGAAGAAACGAATCATAATGTTCTCTGAGAAAAGTATAATCCATTGTAAGTATTGTTTGTTTCAGTAAAAGCGAATTTTTACTGCTATATTTTTTTTTCTAATTTGTTATTTCGGAAAAAATACTTTAAATTAAATAGTCATACTGAAATAAATGAAATTGGCGGAAAACAAGGATTTCAGGCTTATTTTGGTCATTTTTCTACAAATAACAATGCATGTGCTAAGACCAATCATTTTAATTTTATTTATTTAAACTTCATGTACGGTCAAATAAGCTATTTGGTTTACATTTTACAATGTAATTTGTGAGTTAAACTGTAAACCAAATAGCTTCGACTGTAGAACAGTGGTACTGGGTACATAAGCGGACTTAATGCCACAAGGCATTCTCTTTTTTGTTGGTATGAGCTCTACAAGGAAGTAAGTTCAGCTTGAGGTGTCGCAAGGAAGTCGTATATTCACACTACAGTTAAATTAACCTTTTGACCGCCAGAGCATAAATGCATACACCCGTTCTCCGCCCAAATTCCCAATTTCTCCTACCATTTTGTCAAATACTTGGGTCACGTATAGTGACTATGCCAGCCAAAAGGTTTAAGCTACTGCCGCAGGGAATCATTTACGGAACTTGCTAATACTGGCTTGCTTACTGAAAGTTATTATTTTTATAGGCTTTAAATGATATCGATAAGCACCATATTAAAGTAAAAAAAAATTAAATTATGCCTTAAAATAAACTTGGAATAAAATCCTAACAGCGTTATCAGACTAAACAGGAAATCAATAATCTGAAACCACAGTTTAATCATATATAGAATGCAGTAATACCACAGACTGACTGGTACTTTAGAAATGAATATTATTATGTATGTTAAAACTTCTTCAATATCTTCGAATATTCACATGAACGACAGTTGCACATTTATTCCTAGAACTTTTAATGACCATTCTAGCCAATAAATTCATATAATTTACCATCATCAGCTGGGAAAACCATACAAATTAGGAATTAAAGAATTCAATTAATCACATCGAATAACTATTCGATGTGATTAATTGAATTCTTTTTTAAATTAACTAATTAAATTAAACTTAATTTGATTAGTTAATTAATGTGTAGTGTCACTACAATTACTTATCAATAAATGATATCCAATTATAGTGAGGAATTTTGTCCTTATTTTTTTATGAGGTCTACTATTGCGCGTATGCATGAACTATCTTCAAAAAACCCTTATTTTTTGTAATCCATGTAAGAGGTTGCTTGTATAACTAGCCAAATTTACGTAGTATCGTCTTCCGGTAATCTGAGAATCTTCTAGAAACACTTCCCTTTGAGAACACTGCAGACTACCAGACGTATTTTCACTGACTACTAATAAATCCAATCAGTGATACACGGCGACACATCAAGCTATACAATCCCAGTATAAAGTAGCCTCGCTTTGTATAGATTTCCGTTGCAATGAGAGATCCGCATAAACTGGTTTTGTATAACTCGATTGGTAGTCGGGCGTACCTAACGGCTAACTGTTATTATTATATTAGTTAGTACTTACTAATAAATATTGATGTCCTAATCATATTTTCTTCAAGGTTCAAAGTTCAGAGTGAATGTACTATGTAAATCCAGTCAGTCATAGACAGATAAGCCCAGTTTGACGGTTTCCATTATATAGAGCTAATAAATGTTTACCGTGTTTGCCTTTGGGGTTTTCCAACGCAGTTGATAGCAACTATGCTTTGCAAAATCACGTAATAATAATATATCCGTAACAATATGTATATGTATTATTGTTTACGTAACATATGAAATTTTGTATATTTTAAAGCCTATTCCAAACGAGTCACGATTCCTGAAAATAAATTGTTCTGGGCACGCTTTTCTAACTTAGAAAACATTTAAAATCTACTTTATAAAATCTTACATCTTCTGACAGACAATCGTAAACCACTGGGTAATGCTAAAATTAAATCACGAAATAATGCTTAACAGTTCCTTAGACAACTTTGCCCCCAAAACATCCTCTAAACAATCAAATAGAAGATCAAATTTTGAATGAAAGTTTAAAAAAGATTTTTGCCCTATGGCAACTACAAACAAGCACAAAACGTGCAAGTACTTAAATTCCATTTATTCATTTAAGAAAAACTAATCTACGATTTTACTCTCGGCAGCTAGTTAGTGTATTTATGTCGATTCCAAATAAAATATATTGTGACAATACCTAAGAGGTTTTAAGAACTTACTTTTGTTAACTTTCTCGACCAATATGAAGACATCTTCTCCACCAGAAGCACTTCCGGAAGAACGACTTATACGGCAAATCTTCAAGTCGTTGGTTGCTGCACTCTCTAAACAAAAGAAATACATATTTTATTTATGTTGTTAGTGAAGAGAAGAAATGCTTGGTTGGTTACAAAAGGACTTAAAATCAATAAAACTTTCCAGGTACAGTCGCGTCCTGAACTGTACATCAAACTAAGTAACTCTACGCAAGAATGATTGCTGGGAAACATTTTTTTTTGGGTGAAAAATCACGATTTACGGTAGTATAGGTACTCGGAGTATCACACTCAAACATTGTAGGAGTACCGATGGACTTTTTACATCCATTATTATAAACACATTATACATATTATAAGGGTGTTAAGCCGAGAGCCACTTGTTCTCCCTGTCATTGCGATATTTTTTTTGTTCTACACCATACCTACCTGGGAGAACTTTCTAGTTACAGAAATATTGGGGGTCAAAGTTCCAACTTTGACCAGTTTTTTTGTGCATTACATTGAGTTCTACCAAAAATATGATTTATAATCCCAAAAAAAAGTTGTTGCCAGCAATATTTTTTGTGTAGGTAGTTATTTACACTCTGTATAAGTGGCCAGTTTCAAGTTCAGCGCAACTAAGCTGGATGTTTTTATATCAGAAATAACTTACTCATGTTATGAATCGGTTCGGAGAAAGCAGGCTCACAGATCTCTTTGCCGGTAATCGTATCATGCGCGCTGAACTTCAACCGTACGATGTTTAGATTTATAGATTTGGCCATGTTCTCACATTGCACTTGAACCTAAAAAATAAACAAAACAAAATATACATACCGCATTCCTTACAGAAGTACATTATTCTTAACTTAAACTAGTTGATTACAACACACATAACTCTGTAAGTTCTATTTTTTCTAAAAAATCACGAAATTTAAAAAAGCGCGCTTGTTACGCGCGTGCACAAAATAAAATATACACTTATCACGCCCACTTCACAATCACGACTGAAGGTTGGAGCGTAAACATAAGCATCATAATTATGGTATGTAAGCTCTCTCTGCCCTAAACCCTAATCATCTATTAGTAAACTTCAAGCACAGCCTTTTATTGGCTAAAAAGTTTTTGTTATTGGAATGCCCTTTTGACAAAACGGGTCATTGTACTAAATTATATTTTTTTACCACATTTACCACAGATTTTGACAATTTAGACTTAAAAAAATGTTTTGACGATGCTTAATTTAGGAGATAGGTATAAGAACCATTTTTTTTTTGTTATAAAATCAAAAACTGAGTTAGAACGTGTGTGACCTTCGATCGTTATCATCTTGCTGAAATTTCATTGATTTTTTCCCGCGGCAAAAATATTCGCAATACAATTTGGCTGGTGATAGACTTATTTTTCTAGTACTTATACTAATAACAACTAATCTAATACTTACACTTGTGGATTTGGAAAGAATTTATGGTCAAAAAATTAGTTTGTTGACAAAAAGAAAACGAATTTTCATTGAATTTATTTGAGTTTAGGACTTATTTAAATATTTTTCTGAAAGTTACAAAGCTGAACCCTTTATTTAGCAGGGAAATGAATTGGGAAAAATAAGTAGTGTATTGTAGTGTATTTGAGTATTCAAATAGTTGTTATTTATATGTATTACCTATAATATCGCTAGTCCAAAACGGGACAAACTTTATAATGGTTTTGTTAAATAAAAAACTTTATCCTTTTCCCTTCGAGAAAACAATCACTAATATTTCAGCGTCTAAGTATAAAGTTGGTTCTTAAAATTGCAATAACATAAGTTTGAATAATAACAACTGCTGATTCTCAAATTAATAGTAAAATTTGTATTTTATTATTCATCATCGAAGATGTGACGCAGCGTAGTACCATATTGGTAATCTAGTCAAAGATAGTAAGCCGGAACACAAAAATTGTATAGCTTCATTACAGCCAATTTTATTACCCTCATTGAATAATACCTAGGAAACAAAGGATTAATTATAGGAACACCGCGCTTTGAAAACAATGCACTGTTATTACGAAACATAAACACATGCGTCCGTTATAGATTGAGTTCCCAAAATATTTGCAAGCCTGCATACTAAACATTTATTTTGTGTATAGCACTCCACTGTAATTTGAACCTTCGCGTATACGGCGAGGGATCAGACTATTTTTGTATTTAAATCTTTACAGCTTTACAAGAAACTAGTGGCTTCGTTTGTGTAAGTATGTTTATTTCGTTTTTTAGGGTTCCGTAGTCAACTATGAACCCTTATAGTTTCGCCATGTCTGTCTGTCTGTCTGTCCATCCTCGCTTAATCTCTGTGACCGTTAGCACTAGAAAGCTGAATTTTTTTACGAATTTTTTTTTTTTGGTAAAATAAAAATTGGAAAAAAATGTTTTATTAGGGTAGCCCCCCTATATGTAAAGTGGGAAGTGTTTTTTTTTTTTACTTTCAACCCTATCGTGTGATATATTGTTGGAAAGGTATTTAAAAATGAATATGGGTTTACTAAAATCATTTTATGATAATGTCAATAATTTCGGAAATAATCGCTCCAAAAGTAAAAAACAATTCCCTCTAACTTTTGAACCATAGGTAAGTTTAGAAAATCTGAAAAGTAGAACTTTATAAGGACTTTCTAGGAAAATCATTTTGAACTTGGATGGAAACAAGTTTTTGTACAAAAAGACAAAACGTTGTACAAAATAATTTCTGGACTAAGTTTGTAGTATAATCGTATATGCAAGCTTTTTTTTTAACTTCGTTTACATATTTTATTATCCTGAACGTATATTTTTTCAAACAAAAAAAAATTATTAATTTGTTAACGGATTGGATTGAACATTTATTGTGACGGACGGGAAACTACGGAACCCTACACTGAGCGTGGCCCGACACGCTCTTGGCCGGTTTTTTTAAACTGATTTCACCTCGACCTCGGGATTTGTAGTACGTTTTCTACCATAGGGTATAAGCTACCGCTTCACAAAATTTCGTCAAAAGGCGGTTCAGCGATTTATTTGAAAAGACGTAATAAGTACATAAAACTACAGGTATTTTTATTGTCGCCACTGTCCATCCATCCGTCTGTCTGTCACCAGACTGTATCTCATGAACCGCGATAGCTAGACAGTTGAAATATTCACAGATCATATTGTATTTCTATTGCCGTTATAATAACTAATAAACTAAAAAGAAAATAAAATTAATATTGATGAGAGACTCCCATGCAACAAACGTGATATTTTTTTATATAATGTTGCATTGATAATGGTATGGAACCGTTTGTGCGCGAGTCCGACTCACACTTGGACGGTTTTTTATTAATATTAGATAAAATAAACTAAAGATATACTTACGTCTTTCATGTTCATATTGACATTGGTATTCTTGTATCGTTCGGCGAACTTCTTGAATAGAAGTGCAGCGACATCTTTTTTGGCTGTATGTATAATACCGATACCCGCAAACCTAATGAAAAATAGATAAATGATAACTATGTTAACACCACCACACAAGGTTAAAGCAGTGGTGTATGTTTATAGTCTGATGCAAATGGGGTCGAGCCTATCGCTATCACCGGGCGCAATTCCAAACTACAAACTACTGATAATAACACTTTGCAAGACCTGGGAATCGAACCCAGTTCCTTAAGCTCAGCAGTAAGCAGTGACCTTGCTACCACAAGACCAACCCATTCCGCGTATCCCAGTCCATTGTAGGGGTATAAGTGTATGTGTAGTCAGTCCAAACATAGACCTAACATTGGAACTTATAAGAGTTGTTCTTCAACGGCAACAATACCTACTTGTTACCAATAAGATGGTAGTTTTTTTCGGCTGTTGATTAGTAGTTTTACTAGCAAACAATAGAACGAACTTACTGTTAGCTCAGTCATGCTTCATTCGACAATACACTTTATAGCGATAAGTTTTAGGCGCATATTCCTAAAAGCGACTGTGATCAAACGTATCTTACGAATAAGAACATTAACAATATCCAAAGAAAGTTCATTTTCGGATGAAACGCGAATGAGCTAAGTCTGAAGTTCGTTCTATACATAAATTCGTGCCTTATCGCTCAAGTTAATTCCACGTTGATAAAGGACTGCCGTTAGTAGGCTTCGATAAAAGATACAATAAGTCCACGTTCGTTCAGGCATTTTACAAACTCGACGTTTATTTGACGTGCACTCGATTTTCAACTCTCTGCATTAAGTCGAGCGTTGAAAATCGCATTGCGCAGTAAAATCTGTCGCGATAATAAAGAGCCCGTTGACACCACGCGGGCTTATAAAACATAACCAGCGCATAAACGTGAACAAAAAGAAAATGGCCTTGTGTGGTTCTTCTTTTAACTAGACTAGAAATTCCTAGAACGTCATCTTCAATTATTTCCTGAGTAGAAAATGGCATTATAATTTAGACATACATAATGACCTTAAGGCCGCATCATCTTTTCACATCAGGCGACTTGCGACCAAACGCAAGTCTATTTCGGGTAAACAAAACTATTGGTAAAGTCAACAGAACAGACGTAACTATAAATGTTCATGAAGCACTTACCCAACTTTATAGCTTCCCTGATCTGGTACTAGGTAACTCATGTCTTTGTCCTGTTCATCTTCAAGCAACTTGTGAGGATGCTCATCAGCATTGTTGTGTTGTGCCAAACAACATCTTATAAGAGCCTTTCCATTGTAGTTTAGCAGCTGCAAAGATCATATTAGATTATTAAAAAACTCAATACGTCCGATGTTCTCTGACTTCTAAGTGGAAAAACATCATTCTTCTCAGTCCCTAGTGTACCGAAACACCTAGTACCGAGCAAACTTAGAGCTTATTTTTAAGCGGAATATGGCTCTAAATCCTATGTTCCCAACCTATCGTAGGCCTCGCATATGGTCCGCTGTATCTTTTCAGCCTTTTCCCAAGTTAAATGTGGTCGGCGTAACACGATTTTTCATTATTTTTTCCCTGTAACACATCTCTGTTATGTCTCTCCCACTCCAAAGACCAATAAAAATATAGTTTTTTTTTTTTTTTGATTTGAAAAAACGAGTGAGGCTCTTCTTCTCCAACCGAGATTGCATTCCCTACACTTAATCCATCAATATTGAGGTATAAACAATGATATTATGCGTATTTTTTTTACTTAATAATATCATTGGGTATAAATATATAATGACTTTTTGAGCGTCAAACAACCTATCCAATTAATGATTATAAACAAGAAATTGACTTCTAAATTATTGGGAATTCCCTGGATTCCCAAGAAAAGTTATCATCTTATTTGTTATAAAAAGTAGGCATGCATACAAATATAACATTTCAGTATCGTTTTTGTTATTTGAGAGAGCTGATAATAATTATCATTAGTTTGTACCAACTTATTTTTTTCAAGTGCTTCTTATCTCTATCATTTTTTTAACAAACAGTCATTAATAATACCATTACTTTATGTGCGTATTATCCTAATTCTTATTTTGCGGTTATTGGTTTTTTTTTTACCCCCGGCAATAGGCTTGGTACACCTCTGCCAAACGTTTCAGGGATAAGAGGCGTGATGTTATGATTACCATAATAGTAGAACTAATATTACGTAATAGTACACCCACATTTTAAGCCTATAGCTATCAACCGGCCGCTGTAGCCGCTACTGAGACATTCCTGATGGAAAAACTCAATAACACTTAGCCCAACCCGGGAATCGAACCCAGTACCTCATGCTCAACGGTCATCCTTGTGAACACTAGACCAACAAGGCCAAGGGTGAGTAATAGGGCATGCGGAATCGGAATTTGGTCCCATAGTAAAACCCGGGAAAAATCTGACCGAAATACGATTCGCCATGCTCTAGTGAGTACTAATTGGGACAAATAACAAGAAAAATAGAAGACGTCTAAATTTATTCTACAGACAATTCATTCTCTTCAAATTCAAATTGGATTTAACTCACAATACTTCCTGATATGAATCAGTGAGTGCAACTTTTCTGTACATAGGAGGAAAAAACCTCCCAAGGTTAGAAATAAAAACTTACCTCTACAGTTGGATGAGTCTTTTGTTTGTTGGGACCCACTGTCTTGCCCAGGAGACATCCGTGAGTGCCGACCATCTCGCTGACATATCGGAACCTGAAGTGGTTCTGGGGTTGTTCTGTGATACGTAGGCATGGTCTAGTGGCTGTGTGCAAAATATTTCTTTTGTTCAAGGATATTTAAGACAACTATAACTAGATATTTATGAGTAGTTAAACATTGGATAATCGTTAGAACATACTTTGGAAGCACAACATACCCATTAAAAAGGCTTGTGTACTGAAAAAAACTGTTAGATAATCAAAAAATATTTGACAAGTATTTTTTGTAGGTAACATAAACCAATATTGACGAAAATACAATGCTTTTCAAATTCTCAGTATGTCACGCATATTTAGCACGTTCTGACGTCACGAGCCCTCACTCACGAGTTCTGATCCGTTTTTTATTTGTCAATATTCATTGACAAATAAAAAACGCATTTACAAAAACAAAAAATATAATACCCATTATTTTTCAATAGGTACTCTAGCTGACGGACTAAATAGATTTGCAATTTATTGATAGTGGAAACTAGCCTAACAATATGTATGATAAGTAATAAAAACAATCCATACAAATATTGTATTTAATACTGTATTCAATCACTTAGTCAATTGTGTATGTTTTTATTTCCTTTCACGCAATTGTGACTAAGTAACTAAAATTAAACAAAACCCCCCTTCATAAAATTCACTTAAGTTATTTGTTATTTAAAATGGTTTTTCCCATTAATGTACCCTATCAAGTTACACAAACACATTTATTTTGATGTAGTATTCTACGTCATGGTTGATAAGGTGGAGTTGTGTAAAACCATCAATGAGCAGGAAACAATAGTTCCCTTTATGCATTAATAATAAACAGAATCAACTGCTTTCATTGTGACTTGTCTTTATTTTTTAGGTCAACGCCTTAGAAGCTTGTCATAACTTATTTGAGAAACTAAATAACGAAAATATTGCCTTTTATGTTTTTTTATAGCCAAATTAGAAGTTTAGCTTCTTATAAGGATGTTTTGGAACTTTTAAAGGTGGATAAAATGCATTCTTAAATACTATGTAGTGAAGTTGAAATTAGAATTTTCAATTTGATAGACTGATAACACACTGCTGACAACTCATAAAATTGTATCATAATTTAAATTAATTTTATTGCTAAAATTAATTTAATACTAATAGATTCTGCCAGCTACTTCATCCATGGAAAGTATATAAAACATCTTGGGGCAGACATAGTATCACTTTCCAATAGTAAACAATTTTTGTGTAGTCAGAGTACCAATCAATACTGCTGGACATTATCACTGAGTCTTGAAAAACAATAATTCTTCTTCTTTACAATATTACAGTCAAGAAAACTTAATTGCGTATTGTATTTAAATAGATAAATATGTAAATATTTGCTAGTAAACTCCTCTATTGTGTAACTCTGTATGTGTGATTCAACACCGATTTTCACCAGAACATACTGTAGAGCCCTTGATTACAATAAATGTGATCAAAATAATGTAATGTGATATTATCAATAGTTGACATTAGTGTTAGACCACTTCTAGCCCTAGAATTGCATCATCAGCATCAATGCTATATACATATGCTTATATATTTCAGCAGGGACTTTCCCTACACAATCAACAAAAAATATTCCTGGAATTGAATAAATACTAACAGTAAATCAAAATAATCTTGATACTGGCATCAGCATGTGCAACTGTTAATCAGCGTGATTTCTAATAAGATACAATATCCTCACATCATGAAAATTCGCAAAACTTTCATTTGTAAAATTGCAATTTCTATTGGATTTTACGTTGTAGTTACATTTTCAAGTATCTTTACAAATAGACCTAAGTTCTAGGAAAGTTATCTCTATTTGTACATTCTACGTACATAATCTCTTTCAGCAGATACTTCAGACATTGCACTGTAAAACTGGTAATAGGAAAGAAATTGCACTTACCATTTCTAAAAAAATGTTGCTTGTTTTCAGCACAAGATAGCTCAGTGAGATCGGTAGCAAGCTGAGGAACTTGTTGAGACGGAGAACTATGTGGGGAATATCTGATGTAAGATATTGGAGAACTAGAACAATCGCTCATATCGTGATCACTTGTGCTCGTCGACATTTTCGCTGTTGAGTTTACTCAACCACAGTTTATTTCAGAACTGTAACGTTTTACATTAAAACACTACGTTAGCCACGATTTGCACTAAATTAAAGTGTTTAATTGTTAATTACTTGCAATATCCTTCACAATACAGTTTATGAAACAGCACGGCGCACAAAACGATGCACGACATTGAATGTTTATCTGCGTTTGACAGATTTGCAATGTTGCCAAATGGCGATCTGAATTTTCCCTAGTTAGTGCAACAATAGTTTTTAGTAAAACAACCCAACTCACCCTACTGTGAGAAATATGTTATTAATGTATTTAGAATTTTTCTATGTCTTAACACAATATTTATACAAGAACGAGCTGTCTCCCACCTAAGTTCAATAATTTTGTAAATGAGGTCTCATTAGTATAATCGTGTTAGTACTAAAATACACCCCGGTGATATTAAAAAAAGGTAAGTATGTATACCACTTTATACGAGCTTTAATATTAGAGATAAAGAAAAGACATATTTAAAAACGACGTTAATCAGTAATTTAGGCTACTTTTGTAAAACACGGCAATTATTTATTTTAATTATACTAGTGTGAAAGTAAGTAAAATTCAGGGTACTATTGATCCTAGGCCTGATGTACAAAAGGAAGGATGAAAAGTCTATCTTCAAGAGGCCTGCGGAGCATGCGAATTTCATACAAACATAATACCAAAATAATTTGTACCTAAATCAAACATATTGTTAAGGTAGTGTGTATTTATTTTGATTGGATTAGAGTATATATAGGTTCCCAAATATATTTTGAATGGACACTGATTTAAGCAAGAGTTATATACTCGTATAGTAGTTGGTATTACGTTTTTATGAAAGTCGCATGCTCCGACGGCCCCTTAACTTAAACACACAGCAGTCGCGTAAAAAAAGAGGTTTCTGTAGTTCAAACACTAGCGGACCGTCAAACTTCGTATGGGTGGACATTTTGTTTTTTCTAATACTAAATATAACCCATGACTTTCCTATTGGTAAAAGAATATTCAAAATCAGTTCAGTAGATCCAGAGATTACTCCCTATACTCAATCTCACAAAATTGTCCTCTATAATATTAGAATAGAAGTATAGCTTGATTACAAATACCGTCATCAAAATCTTAATTTTTAAAAGTACAATAGTATTATTTATTAGGCAGAAGATTACTTATTAGGTACTGATAACAATTAATATAAATTAATTAATCAAATTAGAATGTTATCAAAATTATACTAATTAATTAAGCTTTCTTCGTATTTAATAAATTATTGAATTTGTACGTAATTACTAATATCATAAAAACCGACCAGGCGCGTAACTGAGTGTATTCGTAATTGGGATAAATAATATTCATACATTTATATATATATATTACAAAAAAGTTTGTATTTCTAGAAGTCACCGAGTTGTTCTCGCAACACCATTGCTAGACACAGAGATGGCCTATGAAATAAGGTTTTGAATGAAGAATTGCCGAAGTTGGGCCTAATCGATAGCTAATTTAAGGGACGCATAGAACGGAGAAGAATGGCAGAAGAAAGGGGAGACCTAAATGTTACGGTAGAAGATTCCGGTTTGAAATGATGATGATGGTACAAAATACACTTTCTCTCCAATTTCTATCAATAGAGTGCCAAGGGTCGTTGAGTAGGTAAGTACGGACAGAAAGTCCGTATTTGTATTATTACTATTTTTTTGGTTTTTTAATTAAATTTACTTGTGTACATCATTATGAGGAATTAATGCAATTAGTATTTCAATGGAATCATGTGGCTATCTAAATAATCAATTAGAAATTAATGTATCAGTAATCCGATTCAATTAGTAATTACTTATTTCGTTTATAGAATGGTAAGTTTTTTGTGGTGTTTACTCTAATTAGATGATTTTATTTTCTTTCCATTTCCCTCATTTCTGGGTAATTATGAAATGCTAGTAATACCAACCAGTGTTCATGTGAAACTCTGACGTTATCAATGCGGGGAAGAACCAATTGCGTGAGTCACAAAAAGTCCCCGACTCTATAGCAGAGTACTATACTAGGATGTATAGGTCATACATGCACGTAGCTGTACCTACGTCGTTTATCTATAGACATAGTACACGAGATGGCGGTTGTTTGCGCTCACATTTCTTGGAACCACGCTACAATGTTTGTGGCTGAAATAAACTGTGAATCGTTTTTCTGCAATAAAAACGGTTGTTACTCTTATTCAACCGATTTAAACCATGGGAGACTTACCAATAACCGATTAAGAATTTATTTATATACATAACTATGTATCTACGTGAGTACTAACTAACAATATGCACGTGTTCGGACAAATATGCGCAGCGTGGGCATCGTTATTTATTATGTAAGAAGTAATAGAAGTTGCTTGATATTTTTGTCCAAGGGACCAAAACGGTCTAATCTGAATAAATCTTCTAATTCATAACCGACTATTTAATTAGTCCCTGAAATATTTTCAGGTCAGTAAAAGTCCCCATTTTTTAGCAACATTTACACATGTCCTTAACATTTATTAGGCACAACATCAGACTTATCGTCAAGTTTGGGGTCAGAGGTCTTGGTTTTTCTTAGTATGCGAATCTGATATCGTTTTTTAATGAGATGGAAAGATGCCAAAAAAAATAGAGGATTCACCAACTGAGGAATGGGCTTAGATCAGGGGGTCTAAAATGGCTGCTTTAGCATAATCATAAGAATCACGTTAAAAATTTAAAATTCTTAAAATGCACTTTGTGGTCATTACAATAAAATCTTTTTTAATTAAGAATATTTTTTTTAACGTGATGCAAATCAAATCACTTGTTATTTGTTAACACAGGTATAGAAATACAGATCTTATAATTGATAAAACCGAGAGCTATAATTATTATGATTCCGCTAAAACGGCCATTTTAGGCTCGCTGGTGATGGAGAGGATTCTTTCTCCCTAGGCCCAGCGGCCAAACCCTTATATTTTACAACGATCTTGCCGGCGGTGGCGTGCGGCCGGGCCTATTATATTACTATCACGCTCCTGTCCGGTTCGTGCTCGCTCCGGTGAGTAGACAGCTTTAGGGTTGCGCCAAGTCTATCAGCAAGAATCTCATTGTCCCCTGCACATATCCTTTTCTGTCCCCGACCGGAAGTGCTAAAGCACGCGGCAGCATGGACAGCGACGATGCATTCGGCAAGACGCCATATGAGGTTCCCGTTTCTTGTTGCCGACCATCATGCAGCTACTTTTTAGTCAAGCTTTGAATATGTTGTAGTTTTTCCAGATGTCTAAGTTGTTGACACTTTTCTAACAATATTTTCCGTTGAAACCACGTAGGTTCAAAACGATAACATAAAACGTCACGGAAAAGATAATAAGAGGTGTTGGTAAAAAAATAATAGTTTTGTTATAAAATATATTTTTTAATTAACGATAAACACTTTTATTCTAAAAATACATGATTTAAACAACGTTACACATCAAGAAATAGGACTTATATCATGAAATGATTGTACATAACTGTATCATGGAATGATTGAATCACTCGGTTTTAAGCCTTTTACACATGATCAAGGCACAATTATATTTTTCTTAAACCTAATAATTGTCTTAAACTTTCAGCAACCGCAATATCCTTATTTCTATTTAGTTAAAATATATGGAAGTAACAAATTATCAACATCAAACATTGATGAAGTAAAGTAAAATTTTTGCTTTCAAATAAAATATTCGACAAATGCACCTCTTTTTAAAAGCTGATAAAATGTAGCATCGCAACCAACTTCTGTATACAAAATTGAAGTTTACTCTTTAGTTGATTTCATATCATTGATTTTGTAAAATATATTGGAAGGAGATTACTTCTCCGTATTCGAAGTTATTAATATTGTATCTAATACGGTAATACTGAAACGTCACTCAAAATTTAAGCAGCTCTTATATTACAATTTAACATATACTCAAAAATGACATTAGGCCATATAAAATTTAACGTTTAGGACGTGCTCAAATCTTATGCAGCTCTTAAATTTTGAGTGACGTTCCTGTATTTGGGGGTAAATCTTTTTCGAACTTCTTGGAACACTTCTCAAGACTTTTCAATGATGGAAGAGCCTAAGGTTGGTGTGTGCGAGTATAATCTTGTGTTCATTGCAAGCTTCAATCACCTCCTGGTCGTTGTTTGAGCCGGATGGACTGCCGATGTACTCTACGCCGCACTGTGGAAAGGAGAATATCGCTTGAGTCTATGAATAAAGTGACAGGTCCAAAAATGCACGAAAATTACGAGATTAAAAATGATGTTTTCTGCCATCTAGCCGTTCAGGTGCGTCGGCAACAATTATGCTGCTACTTTGATCTCTTTCTAGAACTTGTTTTCTACTGCTTATAATAAATACTTTCAGTCCAATGTCTTTGGACTCGGCTGTCATTTGCAGATCCTTGACAGTCGTTAAGTGGTCAGTGGCCTAGAAAGTCTGACACCCATTCTTACTAAGGGGTAATATAATAAAATATTACCCGGTACTAACTGGGTTGTGAAGGTCAGTTAAAAATAAATAAAATTCGTTTAATTCAGATAACAGTGATCCAAGCAACAGTCATTCCATGTAAAATACTGGTATTCAGCTGCATCCGTTAAGACTGGAAACCGACCTCAACATAGTTGGCAAAAGGCTAAGCAGATGAGAATAGACTTGTGCCCTAAAAAAAACTAATTAGTTTGTCAGATAGATTATCAAAAAATATTTGACACGTATATTTTCTTTTGTTACGTAAATCAAAATTGACGAAGATACGACGCTTTTAAAATTCTCAATACGCCACGCCGTGCTATAATTTTTAGTGCATTGTGACGTCACGAGCACACACTCTCGAATTTTGATGCGTTTTATCTTTCTCAATATTAATTGATTTACAAAAACAAAAAATACGTGTACATTGTTTTCCAATACTCTAACTGACGGACTAAATAGATTTCCAATTTATTGATGTTGGAACCTGGCCTACTACTTTCAGTCCAATATCTTGGCATTATCCTCTGGGTTTTCGTTAAGTCTATACATTATTTTACGTCTAAAATGATATGCTATTGCTATAATATCAAAGAAGATTTTTCCTTAGGGGGAAATACCAGTCATAAGTTCACTGACCTGCTTAGCTCTGTCGATGTTATCACGGAACGGGAAGAAGGCATCTGAGGCGAGAGCAACGCGGTCCATTTTGCTGACCCATTCTGTGCGTTCCTGTTCGCTCAGTAAGGCGGGAGCTTCGCCGTCAAATAGCGTGTTCCATTGTTCTAGCGGTAGATCTGAACCTGTGTAATGATAAGGATTGTAATTTAAGGTGAATGCACGCTTATCTGCGCCGAAAGAAACATTTTCTCGACAGTATAACGTTATCTTCCGATTCGACGCGGATAAGTGTGCGAGGTTTCATAGGATTCCATACAAGTAATACTCAAATTCGATTCTGATAAGTGTTCACCTTTAGAAACCGGTTATATGCAACTTAAATTAAATAAATATCGCTGGACACAGCGCCATCTAGTGCCACACTAAACAACGAGGCTTGTGTCGTGGACACCAGATAGTTGATACACATAACAATAACATAAATAATTCATAGATTCTTAAATTGTGGTCTCGGTATTTTCAGCTCTTTGTGAAATCGAGTGCTAATAATTGCACTCATTTTTACTTATGTTTAGATGACAGTTAATGCACTGTTTTAGACTTTCACGGTTTTTCACTACACTTAAAGTACTTACGGGATTATATCCGTGATTTCTTTTGGTTTTTCGAGCACCCGACGCGATCAGATGATGCTTGCAACAGCGTCGAAATATCGGGTGCTCAAAAAACGAAAAGAAAATCACGGATATAATCCCGTAAGTACTTTAAGTGACAGTTAATTGTTCGTACAATAGAGGGACACGCAGTTAGTTTAGTTAGATCGTCCGAGAGCTCGAAGACACTGCATGCACATCTAGGTATTATGGGTGATACAAGGCTGAACTTTTACGTGGGTAGGTTTCATGGCTTAGCTCTGACTAGCATAAACAATGGATATAGGAACAGTTGTGTGCAGTTACAACTGCATGCTATAGCCGACCGCGTAAAGTTGAAGTCACGACAGTATGCAGTTAATATTGACTTACACACGGACTGCAGCCGACCGCGTGATGTTTATACAAAGTCGAACGTACAACTGCATGCAGTTAAATATATCAACAGCGTGCGGTTGCCGCGATGCACACCGTCTGATGGCAGCCTTACTCATTATAAAAATGTGATCATACTAACCAATAGTGCCGTTAACATAGTTGTCGATAGCGTTGGACTGCACGGCGCGGGTGACGCCTTGCTTGAAGCGCATGGCGAGTACTCGAGGATGTCTCCTCATCCACCAGAGCGCCGCCTTGCCGCCCGCTAGACGCGTGCAGTGGATGCGGGACTGTTGACCTGCGCCGATGCCTACAACCTGTGCAGTTAAAACGGTGGTAAGCAGATTGGAAGTGAAAAAGAGGAAGAGGTATTTTTGTCTGTACACCTGTGTAATATCAGGTTTAACCTTCTGTTCGCAGTGCGTTTTGCAGTTTAGTCAAATTCAAGGATGTGCTGTGCTAATCACAGATCATCAAACTGAACCGCTTTCTCTATGGGACCACCATAGTAATCGCGAAAAAATAATCAGCTGTCTCATACATTTGGTCGTAGGTATTAGAATTTTGTATGGGGCTTGAACTTGACCAGGATGCGAAAGATGATGCGAAAGTCGGTAATAGGCTACATGTGTGTCATGAGGCCTGCTGGATCGCCTTTAATTGGGTGATTGTAAATAAAACGCTAACGACTTAAGAGTGGCGGTTCTAGTTCTTAGGCGCGGGACAAACACGAGTGGCGTATGGCGTATGTATGTGGAAGTGGCGCCACTTCCTCGCCCCCCGCGCACCCGCAGCCGCGCCACCGCCATACGCCACTTGTATATGACCCGCGCCTGAGTCATCATACTCATCATCTAGTTGAATGATCTTCATTGTTTCTGATCAATTTCGCCAGCCGGTTTTTACGGTAGACAACAAAGGGATCATGTAGTTTAAGAACGTAAATAAAGAAAATTTTACCTGTCCATCCCTAGCGAAGCAAACGGAGTTACTTTGCGTGTATTTCAAAGCAATAGTCGCCACGATGAGATCCCTCACAGCGTTGTCAGGTAACGTGTTCTTGCTTGTCACCACATTCTTGAATAGATCTCCGGTGATCTTAGCGTCATTGCGTCTTTGTTCTAGAGTGAGGCCGAAGATGGTCTTCTGTTCAATAAGGGCGGGATCGTAGCTGGGGTCCATCTAAAATTGTGAGGATGGATGGTTTAAGATATTAAAATAAATATAAATTTAGCTGGACATTTTACACAGTGTCATCTATTGCTACACTAAGCAAAGAGGCTTGTGTCGTGGACACCAGATAGTTGATATACTGGGTTTTTTTTTCTTATTATAAACATCCATGACCCGGAAACAAATTTCCATGCTCATCACACAAACATTTGCTCCTACCGGGATTCTAACTTAATACTTCTTAGAAAATAATGATTTTGATGGTGTAGCCCAGGAGGCAGCAAGTAGGGTAGTATAATATTATGGTGAAGCAGATCATTTTCAAAAAACAAATGAATGAGCCTACATATTAACTGTGTATAAACACGTAGCTTTGAAACAATAAGTCAACATCAGAAAATGTATATAGTTAATCCAGTATAGTTAGTCCAAATCCAACTAATCAAATTTTAGCGCGACTTACCTGCAAGATACAGTAATTGCCGCCCTTCTTCTTCTTCAATATTTCCAAAGCTTCAGCACTGTATCCAGGTGCGACGACTCCATCGGAGACTTCCCTGGAGATGATGCGGGCAGTGATGGCGTCGCACTCGTCGGAGAGCGCCACGAAGTCGCCGAACGAACTCATGCGGTCGGCGCCGCGAGCGCGGGCGTACGCGCAGGCTAACGGCGTCAGGTTCGGGAGGAGATCGGCTACCATACATACTGATGCCTGGAGAGAGATGGGAATAATCAAGTTTTCGTTTTCATATTCAAGTTCTTTTAGTACAGGTGGAAACGTAATTCTTAAAGTGCTTTCGGTGTTACAGTCTCCTTGGAATGAACCCCTTGACACTTTCACGTGCGCTGCCGCAGCTAGACCGGTCTCGCATCTTTATTTATCTATTAATTAAAACTTTATGCACAAGTAAAAACTGTACAAGGGTGGACTGGTGGTGTCAAGGGCATTTTCTAACAGTCTACCTAAGGGTGATGCAGAGATAATATACAGTAGTGCCCTAGATAAGACTCAGTATCTTATCTAGGGCACTACAAAAAAAAATATCGTCGCCTCGTCGTGGACAATAGGCTTTTCAGCAGATAGGAGTAAAGTTTTGGAGTAATGTTTTTTCATGTCGAGATTATAGTTCATTACTTAAACTTTTGCATCAAAAGGTGGACTAAATACCTCAGGGATGCTCCACCAGTTCGATAAATAATGTAAATAAGACTCTGAACGGTAAGTAAAGTAAATTTCAGTACAAATTCATAATTCGTCCCTCTATCGCAACATCCAAAATAAGCTCAAGTTAGACAGATTTTTTGTATGTGAAAACTTCTCTTTATGTGGGCACTTTTTGGGTGAACAAACATCATGGAACTCGCGTCATCATCACCGAACGCTTTCTTAGAACGGTTAGTCAAAATCCGCCCAATAGAATTAAGTTAATTGTACAAGGCCCCGGGAGATAGGGATGTCGGTTTTAGTTTAAGTGCGGCGGGTGCACACTATGGCGTGCACTCAAGGAAATAAAATATACCTAATGTTTATTTATGAGTTTTTCGAAAAAAGAAGTGGCGATAACACAAATAATTCAAAAGTTACTTAGTTTTCACTTCTCTGCCCCACATTTTTTTCATAACTTACCTCTTCCTTATCTAAAGGCAGGCCAACAGCAGCGCCAGCGGGCGACACATGCTTGAAGCTGGTGGCGGCAGGCAGGCCCAACGCTTCCTTCAGTTCCTTCACCAACTGCCATGCGTTTAATGCGTCGCAAAGGTTAATGAACCCGGGAGAACCGTTGAGGGTCGTCAGTGGAAGCTTGTCGCGGGTCGTGAACACTTGAGCTGGTTTCTGATGAGGGTTCATACCTGGATAGTGGAATTTTTGGTTGGTTTTTATTTATTCTACACTAGCTAATACCCGCGGCTTCGTTAGCTAACAAATTATATACTGAAACCTTCCTCGAGAACCACTTTATCCATTGGTGAAAACAGCATGAAAATCGGTGCTGTAGTTTTTGAGTTTATCGCGAACATACAGACAGACGCGGCGAAGGACTAAGTTTTATAATATGTAGTGGTGACTAGTACTGTTTTGTGTTCTTATTGTTCGATATTTGAACTTGTGGAGACGAGTAACGACATTATTATTTATGTCAATCAAAATGCACGGCTTTACGCTCATCGTCCGTGCGAAAACATTTGGCGTCCACTCCACAAAACTATACCATTCTGCACGGTCAAACCGTTTAGCGTGATTTTTTTTTAATTTTCGGAATTGTGATGGGGTAGCAAGGTTGATTGTTTGTGCCATATGGTTTCGTAACATAAATATATACTTATACTAATATTATAGAGGAGCTCGTGGCTAAATAGTAACAGCCGCTCGGGCTGATCTTTAGGTTAAGCTGTGCTTGCCTAGGTTGGTCTGTGGATGGGTGACCACCCTTACATACCGAGTTTCCTCCGTGCCTCGGAAAGCACGTTAAGCTGTTGGTCCCGGCTGTCATTTGTCCATCTTTGGCAGTCGTTACTGGTAGTCAGTGGCCCAAAGAGTCTGACAACCAGTCTTAGCAAGGGGTATCGTATTTCCCAGTATTAACTGGGTTGTGGAGGTCAGATAGGCAGTCGCTTCATGTAAAATACTGATATTCAGCTGCATCCGGTAAGACTGGAAGCCGACCCCAACGTAGTTGGGAAAAGGCTAGGCAGATGATGACTAATATTATAAAGCAGAACAGTTTGTTTGGTTGAACGTGCTAATCTCAAGATCTACTGGTTTGAATTGAAAAAATCTTTTTTAGATAGTCCATTTATCGAGGAAGGCTATAGGCTATATAACATCACGCTACGACCATTAGAAGCGGAGCAGGAATGAAAAATGTTGCAAAAACGGGGATTTTTTTCGTTTCGGTTTTCTCTCTTATGTGACGCAGACGAAGTTGCGTGGGTCAGCTAGCTTATTATATTCCTTTACAGAGCAAGTACTTACCATATCTCAAAGTCAGCTGGGATTGTCCAGCAGAATACTGTTTACGGAAATAATCGGAAATGGCGAGATCGTACTCTGATGTTTGTGTGAATGCCTTCAGGGCCAGCCGCTTCCTGCAAAAAAGAAGCATTACAATATATGACAGGTTGCCAGTTAGGTGACAAAGGATTAAGCTTTGCAATTTATCAGCCAAATGTTAGTGAACTGTAGATTACCTGTGAATTTCACTGATTACAAGATAATTGGCTAGACCTGTTAATAACATAAAGTTTATAAATAACAGTGATAATTTTACTACGAGATATAAATCAACTGACACTGTTTGTTTCGATAAGACTTGTTCCAGCACACTTGAAGGCCAAAGTTACTTTTATAACATACTTACCTGACCCGCGCAAATTCGTTTGCGAGTGAGGGTAAGTTTTTTTTTAATAAAAAGTATCCTATGTTACTTCTAATACCTCCAAGAATATGTGCACGAAGTTTCATGATGATCTGTTGAGTAGTTTTCGCGTGAAAGCGTAACAAACAAACTTACATTCACATTTATAATATTATCTACACTAATATTATAAAGAGGAAAACTTTGTTTGTTTGTTTGTTTGGTTGTAATGAATAGGCTTAAAAACTACTGGACCGTTTTTAAAAATTCTTCCACCATTCGAAAGCTACATTATCCACGAGTAACATAGGATATATTTTATCCCCGTACTCCCACGGGAACGGGAATTACGCGTGTGAAACCGCGTGACGTCCGCTAGTATTATATAAATAGGATAGGATAGGAAGGATAGGATAGGATTAAATAAGTGTGCTACAGACCATCAAACTAAACAACTTTCTCCATGGGACCACCATCGTAATCGCGGAAAAATAAACAACGGCCGCATACAAAGTTCCAATATGAACTCGACCAAATGTATGAGACAGCTGATTATTTTTTCGCGATTACGATGGTGGTCCTATGGAGAAAGTTGTTCACCTTGAAGGTCTGTAGTACACCCTTGAATTTGACCAGGCTGCAAAGTAACACCTTGTTTAATAAGAATCTTACTATATTATACTTATCTTACTGTAGATAAGTAAAGTATAAGTAACAGCAGCGGTGGCCCAGTGGTGGCGGCCCCGACTTACGAACAGTAAGTCGTGGGTTCGAACCCAGGCTGGCGCATTACTTTGTGTTATTAATTACATCACCACTGCTCTCAAAAACGGTGAAGGAAAACATCGTGAGGAAACCGGCATGTCCTAGAACCAAAACATCGAAGACATGTGACATCTACCAACCCGCACTGGGCACGCGTGGTAGATTATCAGCCCATACGCAAAATACGAGCTTTGACGTGGAGTTGCGGACACTAGCCCGTTGTACAATACAATACAATATAAGTAACACATTATAGTAGTAAGCGGAATATGTACAATATTTCACGTAAATAAAGATAATTCTATTCTGTTTTTTTTTACCTGGTATCCAAAGAAGTCTGGTGGTCCTTGCTTTGTTTGAGTTCTTGCATAACTGTATCATAATCGTTGGGGTCACAGATAATCGTGACTCTGTCGTGATTCTTCGCGGCCGCTCGGAGTAAAGTCACGCCTCCAATGTCAATGTTCTCAACGGCATCAGCAATCGTCACACCGGGCTTTGAGACTGTTTGAACGAACGGGTACAAATTGCAGACGACTATGCTTATCATGTCGAAATTCTGGCGTTTCATGTCCTCCTGGTCCGAGGGAGTCAGTCTGTAAGAAAATAATAGATTCATAGATCATTTAGACGAATGCAAGTGACGATGTTGCATAAAATAAATTGCAAAATAGAACCAAGATAGATAGGATTACATTTATTGCCGGGTACAGATAAGGCTCTTTAGTTGTTGACAGTTTAGATGACAATGGCGGTCGTTTTCCACCTACATTTATTAAATTTCTTAACTTTGAAAACCAAAACTAAGCCTGTTCAAGTCTCGAATCGTCATCTACTGATCTTCAACATTTTTTCTAATGAAAAACGATACGTATGGTTCATTTGTTTCGGCCCGTAGGAAGAGATTTTAGGGAAAGAACAAAGACAATATCGGTCATCTTAACTGGAACCACTATTGCTTGGATCAGTAGGAAATGATTGAGAACAATTTCTTGGGTGTTTTCATACTCTGAACTTACCTAGACAAAATACCAGCATGGACAGCTGGGTGTAAGGTCTTCACCCGTCCTCCGAGCATTTCAGGCGCTTTAGTGATGTCTGATACTTCGGTAACAGCAAGGCCTGCATTGCGGATGGCGGTCGCGGTACCACCGCTAGCCACCAGACCTAGGCCAATTTCTGATAAGCATTTGGCCAAAGGCAGCAAGCCTGTCTTGTCAGACACGCTAAGGAGAGCTGTGGACAATGGTACGAAATATTGAGTCTCATTTTGCACAATTGGATAATAATCTTGGACGGGACTTTGTTCAAGGGCACGACTATCAACTCTAAATGAACTGTGTTGTCGTAATATCAGTCATGGTCAAAGATTTGCCTCATACAGTCAGAGGTCGATATCACTAATTGGGCTCCATTTGGTATCGCCTCGGTCTGTACCATTCGAAATATTTTTTAATCATTTACGTTACAATTCTAATGTGTAAAATGTGTTTTCTATGAAAAAGAAATCTTTGCTTTGTTTTGTTAATTGTATAAATTATACACTGAGCACTAAATTATGGATTGAGCCGGACATTGCACTGTGATAACTTTTTTTTAAACGTCATTTAAAGAGGGTCACTTACCTAATTTTCCATTGGAAGCCATGTTGTCTTATTCTTATGAATTACTTTATTGTAATGACGATATGTGATAATTGTTCCAAGAGAGCTTATATCTGCTGTGTCCACTTGACCTTACGCAGGGGTTCCTGATAACAACACAATCTTGTTTACCACAACAGTAGGGGTGTTCAAATGTCAATCATATCTTTTTTTAGGTACCCATATAATGTGTAAAACGTAATTATATTTAAACAAATATAATTATATCAATAAGTACATCTGTTTTGATATTTGCAGTTTGCACCACACATGCCACTTGTAGACCTTTGACAGTCGTTACAGGTAGTCAGTGGCCCAAAAGTCTGACAACCAGTCTTACCAAGGGATATGTTAATAACAAGTACTAAAACTGGATTACCTAGTTTTTGCACTGGTAAACAGTTACTCCATTAAGCAGATAGGCAGTTACTCCATGTAAAATACTGGTATTCAGCTGCATCTGATTAGACTGGAAAATGATGCCAACATATTTGGGAAAATGGCAGATGCTGATTAAATTAAATTACAAACTACGCAAATTTGTAATCATGACATTATAATAAAATGATTTTATGACTATTTTATTGGGTCTATCGTTCTTGAATAGTTTAAAAAACCATCCAAATGCAGGGTGTAAACAACCTTATCATGAAGCCGTCAACGAAGCATTCAGCATTCTGCGCAAAAAATATTTTTGTGGGATAAAATTCATATTTTGTGGTAGAACTCAATGAAACACACTCAAAACATTGTGCTGAAATGTGCTGATGGATGGATTGTACAGTACGGGGATCGTGGAGGTGTTTAAAGTAAAATTCTTACATTATAAACTTGAATTTTAAAAAAAACGTTGTCCTTTGACCCCCAATATATCCGTAACACCCAGTTTTTTACACCCTTTATTAATGAGAGCGACAACCCTAACGTACTTGACCATCGTGATGTAAATAACTTGAGTTATTGCTCCGTGGCGGTAACAACAGCTGAAAATGAACAAACATCTGACTTTCGATGTCTCTATCTCATGTAAATAATGTGCTTACGTATGTAACTTGATATTTTCCAACGAAAACATTGTGATAAATATTGTTTTCGTTAGGTAGGTAATTCGGTTTGTAACACCAAACTAAATTTAAGAATTCTACTTAGTAACTTCATTAGACCTGCCTAATATACTTACACTGGAGTTACATTCATAAGTGAAAAATAAATAGCCCAACACGGGAGATACGGCATAGAGTTTGTTTGTAATTTTGTCATCTTTAATACACGTAATATTTTAGAGAGGAGAGATTTGTATTTTTCTGTATATTTGTAACGAATAAACTCAAAAACAACTGGACCTATTTAAAAAATATTTCACCAATAGAATAATAAATTATCCCTGAGCAACTTAAGCTATAAATAATAATTTATATCATGCAAATTAGCTAAGTCACAATTTTCGCGGGTGAAGTGCTAGTCGTTCATATAACTTAACAGACAGATGTTTTGGCGGGAAGTTTGTCCCGCCACTTATGCTTTCTCTGATAAAACATTGAAAAGTGGTGAAAGCCCACTGCAACCATTTTGGAAGTTTGGAGTATGTACCTACTGTCTAACGTTACTCCAGACATTGAATAAGTGTTGATTCTCTATTTGATTAAATCAGTTTTGATTTTGTAGGACACTCTTCACTCGGATCACATCTAATAGTATTATGAGTTAATCTAATAATTTTGATTGAAATTTTATACTTACAGCTAAATAAAACAGTGCACTTAGAACGTCTCATAATTTACTAAATTAATCAAAGTAATATGTATGTATGTCACCGTAAAATAGTCAAATACGTTATATTACAATATAACGTGTTTCTCTCTAGCGATATTGTAAACTCTCGAATTATTGTCAACTGAACATACGGAAGTATCTCTGCCCCCATAATCGGGATTTGGGGCACCCCCGCCCCGATACGTTAGTTAGGTTCCTTGAAACCCTGCACTCGGAAACAGGGGCCCGTCCGTCGACTACGCTTTTTAGGGGAATATCGATATTTCGCACGAATGGTACAGTATCTTTTCATGAGAGTAGTACCACCGGGCAAGGGGGACCCCTCCTTCCCTCCACACCGCGTGTGTTGACTACCATCGCATGCATTTCACGAAAAATCATGCGTTTTATTGTAAGCAGTATATTCGTTTGACAATAATTTGAGAGTTTACAATATCGCTAGAGAGATTACAATATAACGTGTTTGACAATTTTACGGTGACATGTACAGTGCCGACCAAAAGTCGATAAGCAATCTCACAAAGCAATAGCTTGACGTTTAGTTTGACTTACGACCTTCTACTTTCAACAAAATAGATATTGTCAGCAACTAGTTGTAGTTCATAATTTCAATGCCAATATCTAAGACATGATGGCCTAGCGGTTGGGCCCGTCCAGAATTAAGAGCGAATCAGTAAGCCGTGAGTTCAAATCCCGCACAGTTACTTTTAGTCTTTTTGTAAGTTTTTACTCTACAGAAATATTATATTATTTAACTTGTTTGCTTTGTTCACACATTTCGTAAAGTTAGGGAGGTAGATAGAAAAATAAGTCAAGAATTTTGTTAGATTTCTGTGAGGTAGACATGAGTTTTATGAATATTTTAACTTGATCGGAATGAACTTTGTCGTTTGGTTGTAGTCATACAGAATACACTATATAATGTGGTATTTGATGGTCAGTGACGTGTGGTTTAATAGATAGCGGTATTGTTGTTGGTGTGATTCTTAAAATGCGGGCAAATATTAATATTAAGGCGAGGGCGACTATTATCGCGAATTATCCGCGCTTCATAAAAGTGGCCTTAATAGGACTAAATGTGAGTATTATAATTATTTATGAATTGTAACTTAAACATTAAAAATTTAAAAACGAATGGGTATTATAAATTGTTCATTTATTTGGTGACCTGTGGTTTACTTAATTCGTTATTTTTTTTTTCAATCTATCATGCAAGATAAATAATTAGTGTTTATTATTGGATTTATAAATGCAGAGTGAATGAAGTCACTTTAGTATTTATTACAGCTGCCTAACATCATTTTTTTTTGTTTAGAGAAATGGAGTAAGTCTCTGGATCAAAAGGTATGAGGAAGAAGGGAGCCTTGCAAGTAGACAGCGAAGTGGAAGGTCGTCGCTTATTAGCGAAGCGCAGCGACAACATATCGTGGGCGAGTATGAAACCAATGGTTTCACACCTACGACAAACTCGGAGTCACCGCAAACTGTTCGCCGTGCCCTCCACGCTGAAGGCTTGCATCACAGAAGATCAGCTAAAATGCCCTTCTTGACAGAAAGACATAAAGAAGAACGATTACATTTCGCACGGGAATATTTAGACTTTCACTGGATTACTTCCATTTTGTTCCGGTTCGCGGTCGCCACTCCAGAACTTTTCGACCCCATCGGCCATCCGTTCTGCGAGCAATGTGCCCTGCCCACTGCCACTTAAGTTTAGCAATTCTTCGGGCTACGTCGGTGACCTTGGTTCTCTTGCGGATGTCTTCATTTCTGATGCGATCACGCAAGTAAACTCCGAGCATAGCCCTCTCCATTGCCCTTTGGGTGACTTTAAGCCGCATACGTCTACTTGACTGCATTGAAAATAATGGGGGTTATACAAAATATTAATCCCTAATGTTCTAGTTTTAATTAGACGTGTTACAAAATATTTAGCGATATTAATAATTCCTAAATTGAGGTTTAGTTTCAATCTTCTTTTCTTCAGGAAAATGAACACTTAAACTATAACCTCAATATGAGTTACATTTATTGTGACGTCACATAAAAAACATATTCACGAAGTATAAATTATGTGTTAGTTTTCAGTAAGCAAGCTCTGTTGAATACCGATAGATAGAAGTGGGTATCAACAATTATATTTGTGTTATTAGAATATCCTTGTTATGTTAATAAAAAATGACTTAAAAGTGGGTATCCAGATACACAAAAAAATCTTATGAACGGTAACAAGAGAACTTCTTATATCTAGGTAGGAATGTGACGTTACAAATCTTATTAAAGTTGTTAATTATATGAATAAATGAAACGAATAAAACAATTTTTGTTATCTGTCAGCACTTTTTTTTCCACCTTCCAACACCGAAAAAATATTACACAATCTCATAAATAGTTATGATGGGTTATTAACTTATATTTAAATCTTTATAAAAAATAAATAATGAGCATGAACCCATTTCAAAATAAATACCTAAGTAAATAGTTTTTGTATAAAATACAAATATAAATTAAAGTGGTTACAAAAAAAAAACCCGTATGTAAACGGGATTTGAACTCAAGACACGTTGATCGTGAATCCACTGCTTAACCTAAACAGCTATCAACACCTGGTAGAAATGGTCGAAGTTTACCTATCCAATGCAAATACGATCATGCGTTTGCTGCGTGTATAACAAAAGAGACGGTAATATATATCTTTTTGTTTCGTGGAGAGCGACGCGACAACTTGCGACAGTAGGCGACTCTGTGGCTGTGGTGTGCGTAGGTACTGTATTGAGACAGCTTACACATACAGCCGCACGGACGCTCGGCCGTGCGTTCACAGCAATATGATCCTTCGCGTGCCTGTGCGCTTATGAACGCTTACTGTACCTATATTGTTTAATCATCTATAAGTACCGTGGGTTTACGAGGTCGAACATCTCAATCATGATTATATTAGTCACAGTTACTGTTAATCAATTGATTAAAAAAAATAGTTAATTTGCACAATATAATATTGAATAAATAATACTTATGTGGTCAATTTTAGGTTTTAACCCCTGGACATAATTTAAATGTTACAAATTTTATCATTTGTGTTACTTGCGGAAATCCATGATATTAAATGTAATGCAAATATTTCATTTGGGGTTGGTGCACTTTGTCATCTTCCTTACTTCGACCTCTCACCAGTCACCTCCGTGCCAGCTATATGGTCTTTCACACAGTCCATCCATCGTTTCTTTGGGCTTGCTTTACTCTAATAGCCATCCACATTCATACTCAAAACATTCCTTACCATATTGTCTTCATTACTCCACATCACAAGCCAATAACATTGATGCCATGACAACATAATTATTACCACACAACTTTTCAATCACTAAAATGCACTTTTATTGATGCGCCCAGGAACCTAGAAAGCAATAGACTAACAGGAAAACCATAATGGGGAGTTTTTACACTACTTCTTCCCAGCTAAAACATTCATAGGTAATGAAGTAATTTTCAAAAATAAAAATTTTCAGCCTAATTTTAATAAATGACTTTTGATCTGAAAATGGACCACCAGCTGCATCAACAGAGCAAAACCTTGAGGAGAGATCTGTAAGCTTTGCTGATAACCACCAGATCTTTTTGTGTATAACCATGTTTTTCACTAACACATTCTACTCATCTTTTGTTCATAGCAACAATGGAGTGCAATAAAATAGTCTTATTAAATCTTGGACTTATTTTAGTTTTTTAATTTCAGGTTTTGAACTTTATCCCGTTTTTTTTTTGGAAGGGAAATCATCAAATGACCCCTCCCACTCTGGGTGGAGCGGGAGGGAGTGTCAGACTTTTACTGACTAAAACCCATCCATGTTCCTTCCTCGCCCTTTACATTACAGGGACGCGGTATCTCTTTCGAACAGCCCCGAAGCCCCGGCATGCTTCGGCCCTTGCGGGCCCCTCCCTTCATGCTGACATCTCAAAGAGGCGCGCGTGGAACACGAACGCGCCGTCGACACGGCCTGTCGTCATTAGACAGACAGACAGCTAGCCAGCCCATAGCTAACCATCCACAGGCCCGCATCTACGGTGAAACCTTTGACCCTTCGGTTTACTCCTGTGTTGGCATCTCTTGTATAAGTAATCAGATGATAACACAAGTAAACAAGAATTGCTAGAAGCTATACATAAGTTGATTTCATCATCATCATCATCATCCACAGACTGACTTAGCTTGTGACGGTTTACTTAATTATAATTATTGACACAATTATTTTCTTATCCATTTATTAGTTGGAAATATTACAAGGCTACTTTTAAATACATACTTAGGTTTTCTTATTACTATTTCATTGGCTTTGCATTAATTGGATGCTTATAATCGAAATCTATATCAATTGATAGGTTGTTTATAATTTTATTATTTAATTTTTTCACCATAAGTATTCCAATTGGATTAGATATTAGTTAGAGGGGGATTGAGTTAAAGCTTTTGGGACTACTATAATAAATTAAATCGAATGAAATTATTCTTAATAATTACCTATTATTAGAGCAACAATATTATTACAAAGCTTAGGCTCATTTGTTATGTTTGTCTGTATGTTTTTATGTAGCCTAGATTATTTTTATTACACCACGATTATTTTTACTCTAGCAAAGAAAACAACACTCACGTAATTTTTTAAATAATTGTACATCAACAACGCAAATGCCGTTTAGTATCCCCACCGGTAGGCAAAATAGGTTTTCTACTACTTAAACTACCTACCTGTATTAAAATTAATACAATTATTTTAAAGATAAATTGACAGACTTTTCTTCCATTTTATGTTATAATTGTAATAACAAGAAGCTTATTATGTAGAGGTTATGTTTGTACGTTGTCACATGTAATTATGTAAAGTTGTGATGAGATATTACTTATTTTATCTGCATGTATGTCGATTAATTACGACGTTTTAAACAATAACAATTTATACTTGCCTCAGAAATGAAAACCGTGTAGTAAGATTTTTATCACACCACCACAGACTTAAGTCAAAACAAAACGAAAACGATTTGTCTGATTTTACTGATTATGTCAATTGTCAATGTGATGTTTTTTTTGGTGTTGCCATGAGCCGGCACAAGTTAGCCTTGATTGAACCTACGGCGCGCGGCGCCGGCGTCGCCAGATTGAAGACTTTCCATCGGCCGATAGTATAACCGGGCTCTTAATTTCAGTATGAGCATGTATGTTAGTGCGCATATGATAGCATTTGTGTATTGAGTGATTACTGAAGAGGTTTGTTTCTGTGCCATCCTTTTTGGTATATGTGAAGGAAGTAAAACTGAAGCATTTTATATTAGCTTTTAATAATTATCTTAGTACAATAAATTAATATGTATGACACACAAGTTTTTCTCTTAGGAAGTATTATTACCATGGCAACGATTGCCATAGAGGATGGTCTTCAGAATAAGAAGGTACAATAAGTCATACTTCACACCCTCGAAAGCATAGATATATATGTTACTAGATTAGCAATTACCACGCCAAGGCGTTGCCACGGGACATATGTACAGATACATATGCGTCGCTAACGTCAGTTCAGTGTTCTTTTAGATGCCTACGGAAGTGACACAGGACAAAAAATGGGTAAATGCGTATTGAAAGAGTGCGATTTAAAATCACAAACACATAATGAATTAACCGAAATTACTTTCCATACTTAATTTTATTTTTTCTGAGTTTTTATAATGGTTTACATCGAAGTAAATACGCAATTTATTAATTTACATTTTGAATTTTGACAATTAGGATCAGTGTTACCATTAAAACTTAGTTTTAGTTTCCAACATTTGTGGGAGAATTTTTAATTGATGATATAAGTGCTTTGTATTTTTTTTTATAACAACGCTGTAGGGTGCCTAAACATTATAATGTAACACGCCGTGTTAAGTGGGTGGAAATAATCCAATAGCTGAAAAAAGAGACTGACTACCTACCTGCAAAATTATCTTTTACCTTAATTTTCATTTACCTTTTATGTAATCGCATAGCCCATATTGTGTGAGTACTATGTACTAGAAAGCTATCATTCACTAGAAACCTACGTCATTTCTTGAATTAAATGTGACCTGGCGGTTCAGAGTAAGTCATGTTCGCTGAAATGTCTCGCTGATAGTGGCGCGTATGTCGGACCATTTAGTTCCCTTCAAAATGGTTTAGCTGAATGGTGTTGATCCATGCGTCATGTTCGTGAACGGGCGCTGTCAGTTGTGACTGGTCATCTCTTAGTTGCCATGGCTAATTTGAAGGAATTATTTTGTTTTTACTATGGACACTTTTAACGTGCACATCTTGCTACATTGTTCTCGCATAACATTCCATCTCAACATGAATGATGTAACCAAGATTTTGTAACAATTATTTTGATTTCAAAGAGTGTCCATGAAGTTTCTTGCCCGTCTTCTCCATAGAGATCTACGCTAGGGAATGAGCAACTACAGTACTTTCACAGTTTTTATGTCTTGTGACTGGGACTGTAGCTATATTTAATTTTCATCTTTGTTTCGAAAATTCAAAAGTGCCTGTAATTGGCCTACTTGAAATAAATGCTTTGATTTTGATTTTTCTCATTTTCGAAGCACTTCCGTGATCAAGACAAAATATATCCAAAAAGCGAATGTGTATATAAATTAATAAACGAAAAATAATCTTATAAAGAGAAAAGGTTTTTATTGTTTGTTTGTGTGTTTGTTACGATTTCGAGTTCGACTCGAGAACTTCTCAACCCGATTTTAAAAATTCTTTCACACACAGCTATATCTTTAGCCAGTAACAAAGGCTTTAATTATTTTCGCGGATGAAGTCACTGGTGAAGTGCTAGTTAGTTAAAGACTTCTAATATATCCAAAAAGAAATATGTTATACGAATATTTTAAAGTTAATTTAATTTATAAATCACTTATTAAATATTTTGAAGGCTTAAAAAAGTTGGGTAAAATTTCGCATGAGTAGGCCACCCCATCCCACCATTGCAAATTTATATTGCCGTCTTTGTCTAATTAAGGCGACGGTATTGTTCTTGTGACTTGTGTAAGCGAGACAAATATACGTTCCCTTTAAAATGTTAATGGTTTCAAAGCTACGTCGTCACGTTTAAATGGTGGTTACACTTTTTTTGACAATTTTGTTGAGGTTTGCATCTCTAGTATATATAGCTCAATGCTCGAAAGTTTTAAGAATTTTTGTTTAAATTCTTCAGTCCCATTCTGGAACTTAATTCCTTTAGTCTGGGTCCAAATAGCGGCTTGGTAAATAAGTCAGCGAGTTGGACTTCGCCAGGAACTTGTTTGACACTGAACTCTTCATTGCTTACACATTCTCTAACAAAGAAGTGTTTTATTTTGATATGTTTGGTGCGTTTGTGGTATTCGTATTTTGGATTGTGCGCTAAGAACACTGCCGACTTGTAGTCTATGTTTGTGACTGGCTTTTCTGTTTTTGTTAGATCGTTAAACAATTGATTCAGCCATAGTATTTCTTGAGCCGCTTCGCTCGCCGCTATTACTTCAGCCTCCGTTGATGAAATGGAAACTGTAGTTTGCTTTTGGCTTCTCCAGCTTATAGCGGCATAGCACACCAGAAGTCGATCGCCCAGTTGACTGGTCTCCTCCGTGATCTGCATCGCTGTAGCAGACCAAGTGCGGCGTTGACGTTTTCGTAAATATTAGGCCCTTATCTAGGGTCCCTTTTAGATATCTGAAGATCCGCTTAACCAGCATCACATCATCCTTTGTAGGTGCTTCTAGATGTCTTGAGGCGACTCCAACAGCGTAGGAAATATCAGGCCTCGTACTTACAGACAGTGTTGGGGTGGACTGTATTGAATTAAAGAGGTAGATACTTTAACACTTTTATTGTATATTAGAGATCGAAAATAGCTTATATTTGAAGCGGGACACAAGAGTTTACACTGTTAAATGTTCCTGTTATATAAGGAATGTACATAACGTATTACGACGTGGGGAACGTGGGACTCATTTACTTATTAACTTTGTTACGACACTAGGTAACTGATAAGAACTATGAATCTACTTTATATCTTTGACAATCTGTCTGATATGGAGCTCTTCCTTGACTTCTTGAAGACTTCTCCTTGATTCACTGGTTGAATGAAGTTATTACTTGTTTCTATTTGTTCTTATTTGACTCGATTATCGATTAAATAATCGGTTCCCCTTACATAGATTATTACGCCATTGCAAGTTGTGGGGGCACTATTGCGTCTTTCTGGGACCTTTAATCAATCATAGCCCGTGAAAATGGACTTTCCCATTAGCTGATGCAATAGTTTAACTTATTGCGTAATATCTCCCTTTGGACAAGTACTGACTTGACCAATATCCCCTCCACAAAAGCTGATGCAACATCGCAAATCATTGCGTAAGGCTTAAGGCCTTTTAGTATATAATAGTTCGGGGGTAGACAGACATAGAGGTCCCCGTTATTTTCCTAAAAACTACTTATACTAGGGTTACATTTTGTGAAGGGCTCGTCGTCCGTTACAGACAGACAGATAGGCCAAAGCGCCTACGGCTTGCATATAAGGAAAATTCGACTTCATGTTTTCATCCGCTCTCGCATCATTATCTTTGATCATGGGTGATGGTGCTGCCTTGCACTGAGACATTCCATATTTTTCTAGGATTTTCTTGATATATGACTTTTGGCATAGAGATATGGAGTCTTTTTGCACGTTTATTTCCATTCCGAGGAAGTACGACGCAGGTTTGGTTGTTATTTTGAATCTAGCTTTTAGTTCCTTCAAAAACTCGTCACCTGCTGTCGTTGAGTTGTGCGCTACAAGTCCATCGTCCACGTAAAGAGCTATAGCGACCTTTGATTGACCTTTGGTTCGCACGAATAGGCATGGATCCGCTTCACTCTGCTTGAATTCAGTTTTCAGTAAAAACTCTGCGATGCAGTGATTCTAGCAGCGTGGCGCTTGCTTCAATCCATAAAGGCTACGTTTTAATTTACAGACTCTTTTAGTTCCGTCACGATAACCTTCGGGCTGTTTCATAAATAGTTCTTCCTTAACTTTACCGTTTAGGAAGGCGGTCGTCACGTCGAACTGTGTCAGTTTCAGGTTTTCACGAGTAGCGACAGCAAGCAGTGAACGTACAGTGCTCAGACGAACCACTGGGCTGAACGTTCTGTCGTAGTCCACTCCAGGTCTCTGGGAATAGCCTTTGATGACCATTCTGGCCTTGTACCTCTCGACGGAACCATCGGGGTTCATTTTTAATTTAAATACCCATTTATATGGTAGGGCTTTACGTCCTTTGGGTAGCTCGACCAGATCCCATGTTTGGTTGTCCTTCAGTGAGCGTATTTCACTTTTCATTGCTTCTTGCCATTTTGCACTGTCTGAAGTTTCCATAGCCTCTTTATAAGTTTCAGGTTCATTCGGTTTATGAAGATTTTCGACTTCTTCAGCTGCAGCCAAAATGAAATCGGCATACCTTTTTCGAGCTGCGATGGTAGACCTGTCTCTCAAAGTTCGAGGTGGAATCGGAGTTGAAGCATCAATTGTTTCATTTAGATCTTCTACATGTTCGTCATCATCGACAAAGTTGTGGGAACCGGAAAGAGATTCGTACACGCTTTCATTGAAGTTTTGTGGTTCCGATTGTTGAACATCTTCAGTGCTGTTGACCGAGTTTGGTTGCAACGTATCGTCGAGATCTTCATCTTCCGTGTCGCCAATGTCGTTTAGTGGTGTGACGTCTCCATCTTCACTGTGATCAAGCTGTATTGTTACTTGTTTACGTGGTAGTCTTGACGGGTGTGAAGGTTCTGGAGATTCGAAGAAACTGTCATTGTTGAAAATATCGGTGATGTTGTTTTTGTTTGTGTTGTCGTAAAACATGGATTTCATCACACGGATATCCTTTGATATTACCACTTTGTTTTTGGATGGTAGAAGAATCTTGAATGCTTTTGATGTTTCAGAGTAGCCAACAAACATGCCAGGAATAGCTTTCGGTGCAAATTTGTGACCATTAGTGCCTTTGATGAGAACAAAAGTTTTAGAGCCAAATATATACAGGTGGTGATTGATAGGTTTTCTACCAACCCATAGTTCAAAAGGTGTTTTGTTTTCTATAGCACTGTTTAAGTTCCTGTTAGACAAGTAGTTCGCTGTCATGATTGCTTCACCCCAGCACTTTAGTGGCGCGTTTGCGTCAATCATTAGGGCTCTTGCTTTTTCAACCAGGGTACGATTTTTCCTCTCTGCTAATCCATTTTAGTGGGCTGTGTGCGGGGCACTAAGTCTTCTTTGTATCCCGCAGCGTTTCAGATAAGCGTCGATATATTCGGTGATATATTCGGTGCCATTATCGGATTGTATTACCTTGAGTTTGTTCCCCGTGCACGTTTCTGCTAACTCTTTGAACTCTTTGACTATATCGGGAGTAATCGTCGATAAATGTGACGAAGTACTTATTTCCGCTTATTGTGGGCGTTCGGATAGGTCCACAAACGTCAGAGTGAACAATTTGTATGCGTTCTGTCGTCCTTTGAGTTGTTTTCTCGCGAGGAGCTGGTACTCGATGCATTTTCGCTTGAATGCACGCTTCACATTCTGGTAATGTTTCTTTAGGATTTAAATATAAGCCAATTATGTTTTGATTCTGAAGTGCTAATTTCAAGTCTTTAGGGTTCATGTGCCCCAATTTCTTATGACAATCTTCGATGTTAGATGATTTCGTTTTTGTGTTGATTGGAAGTGTTTCATCATCATCAGTGATCAGGTTGTAGCACTTAAATTATCCTTGCTAGGTTTTAGATAATAGAGACCATTTTCTTTGTAGGCAGTGAGAGTAATCCTTTGGGTTGTTTACTATCGCCTTATTTTTTGTGAATAGAACTGTACATCCAGCGTCCGTTATTTTGCTGACAGATAGTAGATTGGTGCATAGGCAAGGTACGTATAGTGTGTCTTTCAGTAGTGAGTGCATCACCGTTGCCATTGTTTGTAGTAAAAGAGACTACCTTTCCCTTCAATCTTCCAAAGGCTAGAAAGCATCATGATTGACAATAGATCACTGTTGATATCAATATCCATATCTTTTAATTTATCAACTGTGTCCATGAATTTCTTTAAATGCTCGCGTGTATTGTATCTGAATCTTCTTCTAATTTTGCTAAGATTAGTTGCTTAAGTAGGGTAGCTTTTCTAGCTGGACCCTTACTAGCATATACATATATTTTCAAGCGTCGTCCACACATCTCTGGTAAATTTACAGTTTTTTACCTGTTTAAGTTCTGAAGGCGCTATCAGTAGCATCAGCTCCGATTTTGCCATTTCGTCATCTTCGAGTTCATTTTGTGACGCATCGGCCTTTGGATACTTTTGTAGACATGCCCATAGCTTATTTTGAATCAAGTATGCTTTTGCATGTATACACCACGTATCATAGTTTTCTTTCCCTAAAGGTTGAATTTTTACAATCGACATTTCGTTTTTATTCCAATATTTTCCGTTTTTCGCTCTGCTACCATGTTAAATTAAATAGACTTTTATTGAGATGCATTTTATAATTTCAGTTAGTCACAAGACAGCCCAATCTATATTACTATACTCTATGCAAGACAGATACCTATATCAACAACCAAATTGCTATGCAACGAATCATAGACAAGACACAATATCTTCACAAGACTTTTATTGAGAAACATTTTATAATTTCAGTTATAATCACAAGACAGATGTATCAACAACCAAATTGCTATGCAACGAATCATAGACAAGACACAATATCTTCACATCCACGATACTTTTTAGAGCTTGGACAAATCTTGAAGTCTAATTCCCTTGCTTAGCATGTTTAGTCTTGGTCCAAACAATGGTTTCGTAAACATGTCCGCTAATTGCATTTCTGTAGCGACTTGTTTGACAGCGAAGTCTCCATTCTGAATACATTCTCGAATGAAGAAATGTTTTATCTTAATATGTTTAGTGCTCCTATGGAACTCATAAGGAGGGTGCTTAGACAACCTTATAGCAGACTCATTGTCAACGTAAATTGTCGGTTTTTCATTTAGTTCTGTTAAGTCCTTTAATTCCTCCAGGAGTTCTTTTACCCATAAGGCTTCTCCCGCAGTTTCTGTCATGGCTACAAGTTCGGCCTCCGTTGAGGAGGTACTCTTGGTTGTTTTTGGCTTTGCCACATGAAGGGCCAGAGAATAGGAAAATCATCCCTGACGTCGAATGGCCAGTCGATCTGTGTGAAGTATACACACCTTCTTATAGTACCTACATAGTTAAAAACTCTATGGACTACCTAGGTTGCTATGCGACGCTGGTGTAGATACTTTGAAGTTTTGTGGCTTACAATAAAACTATCTTTTAGTGTGTTTTTCTATTTTATTTAACTTCAAGTTACGAGATTTAAGTGAGTAACCCTGTCGAATTTGTTTTAAAATGTCGAGCACCAAAATCGACCCTCTTACGAGAGAAAACTATGACACATGGGTCATACAAGCTGAGGCCGTCCTAGTACAAAAACTGTGGAAATACATTGAAAATAATGCTACTGAAGCTGACAAAGAAGGTGACAGACAAGCAAGATCAGAACTAATTCTTATAATCGCTCCTTCTGAACTCAAACAAATTAAAAAATGCACAACAGCTAGAGCATTATGGGAAAAACTGAAGGATACCTACGCCAGCAAGGGACCTGTAGGAAAGGCATCCCTATTGAAACAACTGATCCTAACAAAATTAGAAGGACACGACGTACGTGATCATCTCAACAAATTCATGGACATAGTTGACAAACTGGCAGACATGGATATAGCCATAAACGAGGACTTGTTAACAATTATGATGTTGTACAGTCTCTCATCTGAATACGAGAATTTCAGAGTCGCTATTGAAACGCGAGACACTCTTCCGAAGCCAGATGAGCTGAAAAACAAAATTATCGAAGAATGTGAAGCTCGTCATAGCAAAACTTTAGAAAACAACGACAAACCTGAAAATGTCACTCATGAAGAAACGCTATGCGCCACATGTAAAATTTGCAAACAAAGAGGTAATATCTTTAAATGCTAAACCCACAAAATCTGTACTAACTGCTGGAAGGAAAACAATAAGAAACCAACCAAAAACATCAACGGTTCTCATAAGAACAATTATTTTGCTACACAGTGCTTCCTCACACAAAAAAAGAAGCCTAGAAACAGCATTTGGGTCTTAGACAGCGGTTATACGTCTCACATGACATACCAAAGAGAATTATTTACGACCATTGAGCAAATATCCAGAAAATTAAACTTCGCCACTGAAGAACATAGGTACTGCAAAGATTGAAGGTAAAGGCACAGTAACCTTTTTATCCAAAAATGGTAGCGGTATTGCGCGTACACCTAAAAGACACGCTGTACGTACCTAGTCTTTGTACTAATTTGATGTCCGTTAGTAAAATGACAGATGCAGGATGTTCTGTCATTTTACGAAGAACAAAACAACGGTTAGAAACACAAAAGCTGGAATAACGCTCACTGCTTACAAAGAAGAAGATGGTCTCTACTACATTAAACCAAATAAACATGAGCGCAACAACCTGGCCAACGATAACGATGACGTTACAACTACTACGAAGAAAACGAACTCATCAAACATCAGCGACTGGCATAGAAAACTTGGTCATATGAACGCCAAAGATATGAAACTTGCACTCATAAACGAGAACTTAGTTGACTTGAACTTTGATGCTTCTGAAACCTTGCCAGAATGTGAAACCTTGAATGCAAGCAAAACTGCATCGAGTACCAACTCCCCGTGAGAGAAATACGCAAAGAACAACAGAACGCTTAGCAATCGTTTATAGTGACGTGTGTGGACCTATACAAATGCCCACAATCAGCGGAAACAAATACTTCGTTACCTTTATTGATGATTATAGCAGATACAGTCGAGTTTAACTCATCAAAACCAAGAACGAAGTATTCGACAAGTTCAAAGAGTTCAAACATCTAACGGAGACACAAACTGGAAACAAAATTAAGTTTTTACAGTCAGACTATGGTACCTACGAATTGAATACGTCAATAAAGAGTTTGACACTTACCTAAAACGTTGCGGAATACAGCGAAGGCTCACCGCACCTTATACCCCGAATCAAAACGGAGTTGCAGACAGAAAGAACCGCACCCTCGATTAAAGCAAGCACCGCGTTGTTTGAACACCTGCATTGCAGAGTTCTTAGAGAAATCTAACTTTCAACAAAGTGAAGCGGATCCATGCCTGTATGTTCGAGTCAAAGGACAATCCAAAGTCTCAATTGGTCTTTACGTTGACAATGGACTACCAAAGCAGGAGACGAGTTTATAAAGGAATTAAAAGCATGATTCAAGATAATTACTAAACCTGCATCATATTTCCTTGGGTTGGAAATTAATGTGCGCAAGGACCAGACCATTACACTATGTCAGAAGGCCTACACAAAGAAAGCTGCTACCTACAGATGACAACAAGGTCAAAAAGTCTGAGTTCGCGTTCACACTGGTCACCATGGCCGAATTCGCATTTGATTTCTTCCTATCCGGCTGCTTGGCCTTGAACTGCTTGCACTGTCACTTGAAATGGTCCTTCCGTTTACAGAAGTGACAAAAAATCTCTCTGGTATGGTCTCTTCCTCCACTACCACCAACGCTAGATGTTAGCGCCGAATCATCCTTTGGGGCCTCATTCGACTCTTGACGTTGACCCTCCTTCAGAAGTGCTGATACAACCAGTTCTGAGGTAATTGTCGAGCGGGAATGGTCTATGGCCATTACTAACGGATTGTAGTTGGCCGTCAATCCCGCCAGCATTATTATTCCGACAAATTCATCGTCAAGACCAATGCTTCGCAGCTGCTGCTGAATCGCTCGAACTTCCGTGACGTAGGCTTCCATACTTGGGTACGCTTCCAGCTTGATGCGAAACATTTTTCGCAGCAACGAAAGCCTCCGCATTAGTCCAGCATCCGCATAGGCATTTTTTTGTGCCAGCCAAGTCTCTCGTGCTGTCTTTGGTTCCGAAAGCATCAGGCAGATCTTGGCTCTTGCTCTAGCATCACGCTTCACCAACTTATTTGAGGTCGCACTGAACGTATCTTGAATACAATCCCACAGATCATTGTCGATAAGGAGCATTTGCATGGAAAAAGACCATGTAGCGTAGTTTTCTTGCCCCGACAACTTGGAAAGGAGACAATTTTTTTGTTAGGCGATTAGGCCACCCTCATATTATAAATTGTAGCATTTAATAATGAAACTTACATGGATTTATTTCTTATAACCTCTAGATTCCAGTGGTTAGATTAGCTGAGCACGGTGTAAACGGAATACAGGTGAAAAATCTGCAAAAACATTTACGAAAACCAAAATAAACAGAAAAAGTAAATGCCAAAATAATGAAGTTGTCTGTCAATCATTAAAAAAGTGGGTTTATAACGTTCCGTGCCACGTTGATTGTTTAAACCATCTATGCGATTTTAGTGTAAACCTCTAAAAGTAGCATTAAAAATGCTTACAGTTTAAAAATATTTAACTTTTATATTCTTTCTGATTCGACAATAATTATAGCAGATATGATTATCAACGGGTAGATACCGTACTTTTCTTATTATACAGAAAAAACGCCCCTATTCACGTAAGTGTTTGCTGTCAAATGACATTAACCACAACAGGAATGATTTGACTCGCATAACAATATCATAACATACCTAGCTTATTTATTATGATTTTAAGATTCCGTTTTCATTTCTACGTAATATTTCGTATGATACCATAGCTAAATGGTTCTTTTTTTTGGTGTTATTATGAATAATAAATGCAACGACCAGGTGGGCCCAAAAAAAATATATCTCCTTTGCGTCGTATTTTGTGACGTAATTTTTTACCTGTTAACTGTCCCTAAAATTTAGTATCTACGAGGCTACGGACTGGGCCCATAACCTGTTGTAAATTAGTGTACTAAAGGGACCTAAACAACAGAGTTAACACGCAGTTGGTTTAAATAAGATCATTGTATTAATTAAAGTAAGACATTACAGTTAAGAAAAATTTTAAACTGATAAACTCAAATTATGAACAAGTTGTTACCTAGTAACAAACACAAAGACTATTTAGAATAAACTCTATGGGATGCATGATTCCAAACCATTTTCAACACAAACTATCGGCTGACAGAAATTCTGCCATGTGTTTCTCTGGTTTTGTTTGAACCAATAAAAAATAATGCTCTACACATTGAATGGCCTCGAGTGAATGTAAATAGAACAATGATGTACGTGTTGTGTATGATGAGCTTTTGAAAAGCTTTATTTTTGTATCCTTTCGTATTGTGGACCTTTATTGACCCTGTTCAGGATTGCCATAATATTATTCGCAGTTTGTCACACTAAACATTCAAACACCACGTTTTTCATTTTAGTGATTTGACAAGTTTGATTCGTTCGGAAATTCAAGATACGTCAAATGCAAATGACAGCTAGTCAGTAAATACTCTGTGCTAGTTAGTCAGCAGCGTGAGGGCATGAATTATTTTGGTTATGTTTTGATTTGTTATTAAAATAGAGCTAAAATGTCAGAAGCAGCAGTAACCAAACCTGCGGGCAAAAGTTGGCGTGAAATAAATCAAGAAAGGAAAGCCTTGAAGCGTCAAAGAAATGAAGAAAAAATTGTTAAGCGGGAGAAGAGAGTCGCTTTGGAACGTGAAGCTGAAACTAAAGTCCAGGAAGAGGTTGCTAGGGAAAAGAAATATGCTGAAATTTCCACTGTTAGTATAGCTATACCAGGTTCTATTCTGGAGAATGCTCAGTCTGCAGAATTGCGCACATATTTAGCAGGTCAGATAGCTAGAGCTGCTTGTGTGTTCTGTATAGATGAAGTTATTGTTTACGATGATATAGGAGACAGTATGAACACAAAAAAATCTAAGCTAGGTGAAGGTGATGATTCCATAGTTGCACGCAAAAGTTGTGTACAGTTAGCTCGCATTTTACAATATTTGGAGTGTCCACAATACTTGCGGAAACATTTCTTCCCTTTGCACAAAGATTTGGAATTTGCTGGACTGCTCAACCCTTTGGATGCGCCACATCATCTCAGAATGTCAAATGACTTTCAGTTCAGGTTAGAACCAAAATTTAGTTAATTATTTTGAATATAAATGTAAACTACCACAAGAAAACTTTCAAGTTTTATTTTTTCTAGGGAAGGAATAACTATGAACAAGAAAACCAAGCCAGGCCGAGGTTCTCAGGTTAATGTAGGACTTCTTCAAGATATTTCTACAGATAAGCTTGTGAGTCCAGGCATCAGAGTTACAGTCAGAATGCTTCCTGCCCAGGAAGGAGGTAAGAAGATCAAGGGAAAGATAGTCAGCCTGACCACACCAAGGGCTGAAACAGGAGTATATTGGGGATATACTGTTAGGATTGCCAATAACCTGAGTCAAGTCTTCACGCAGAGTCCTTACAAAGATGGGTATGTTTTTTTAAATTTTATTTATTTATTGTTAGGTGATGAAAATCCCATAACATTTACAATAATATGTGTTATTTTCAGGTATGATTTAACCATTGGAACTTCTGACAGAGGTACTCCCATTGATGAACTGCCAGAAAAAGAAGTTAAATACAACCATGCCCTGATTGTATTTGGAGGTTTACATGGTATTGAAACAGCCTTAGAGAGTGACGAGCAATTAAAGGAAGAGGAAGCTAGCTTACTGTTTAACCACTACATTAATGTGTTGCCTACTCAAGGTTCTAGAACAATCAGGACAGAAGAAGCAGTCCTCATAACTTTGTCAGCTCTTAGAACCAAATTGAAAGCTACAAATGAGCCTATGGCTTTCACTGGCTCTGGCATAGCTGTTAGTTCATCATTCCCCACTGCCAAAGTGGAAATGTCAGATTCTGGTACTGATAATAACCTAGATTTAAGTAAATTTGACTAATAATAAACAGCTTAAAACATTTTAGAGATTTATTTGAACAACTTTAGTAGAAAAATATGTCTGTTGTAACCCTTAAACATATTGGAAGACTCCATTATACATTAACATTAGGAATGTTTTATCGTTTGTTGATTGCCTCTTGGACAGTATCTCGAAGTGACCTGATGGTTGCTGCTTGATCAGCCGCCCCTATCACTGCTGTTCCTGACACAATCATGTTAGCACCAGCCTGTAAAATAATTTTAAAACAATCTTATTTAAAAAATTAAAAGGTGCTTTTCTACTTGTAATTTCTTGAAATATTTTCATGAAATAGTCATTGAATGATCAGAGGTTACATGAACTTTCAATTGATTAAAATCCTGTAAATACATTTGTGTTACAGCCATAAATCATATTTTAATCAACATATAACCTGACACTAAAAACCACAAAAAAATGTGGGTTACCTTGGCGCTTCCTTAAGTTGAAGATTTGGTGTCAGCATGAATAATAAGCTCGTGGCTAAATAATAACAGCTGCTCGGGTCGATCTTTAGGTTAAGCCGTGTTTGCCTAGGTCGGTCTGTGGTTGGGTGACCGCCCTTACATGCCTCGGAAAGCACGTTAAGCTGTTGGTTCCGGCTGTCATTAGCCCATCTTTGATAGTTGTTATAGGTTGTCAGTGGCCCAAAAAAGTCTGACACCAGTCTTACTAAGTGGTATCGTATTTCCCAGTATTAACTGGGTTGTGGAGGTCAGATAGGCAATCGCTCCATGTAAAATACTGGTATTCAGCTGCATCCGGTTAGACTGGAAGCCGACCCCAACATAGTTGGGAAAAGGCATGATGAATAATTAATAGTAATTAACTTACATTAGCACAGCAGCGAATAGTTGCCGGTCCTACTCCTCCATCAACTTCAATATCCAGCAAGGGATACTGCTCTCTCAAGTACTTTACTTTTGTCATTTGGTCTTCCATGAACTTCTGGCCACCAAATCCTGGTTCCACTGTCATTATAAGCACCATGTCAGATATGGAGATGTATTTTTCAACTTCTGAAACCGGTGTCCCTGGCTTGATTGCGAGTCCCACCTTATGAAAAAACAAATGTTGCGCTCACTAATATTGTGTAATAGAATAGAAATTATTTAAAACTAGCTTATGCCAGCATCTTAGCCTGTGTGAAGTTTGATAATTTTCCCATGGGATCTTACTACTAAGATAAAAAGTATCCTGTGTTAATCCAGGTTATAAACTATCTGTGTGCAAAATTTAATCCAGAACCGTTGAGTAGTTTTGCTTGAACGAGTAACAAACATCCATACTCACAAATTTTTGCATTTATAACATTAGTAGGATAGGAAGTATCTTGTGTAGTACTTTTTAATTTGATTTAGTATCTTCTAAAACATGGTACTGTTATGAAATAATAAGTACCTACTTTATTTTCATTAACTCACTGATTACAGCTGCTTATTCTGATATCAGGTTTGTACACACAAGAACAGTAACTGAGTGTGTTAGCCCTACATACACATCAACTTGCCTATAAACATTTTGCTCATTATTATAAGACAATACCTTCATCCCATTTTCCCTTATTTTTCTACATACTTCTGCAACATTATCAACTGGTTCAATATGGAATGTGTATTGGTTGACTCCTGCATCTGCCATTGGTGCAATCCACTGTGACATATTAAAAATATACATTTAAGTTATTTAATAAATAAAAATAAATAAACAGACACCGTCCTTTACTGTAACTTCACTGGCCACCAAGGCCTCTAAATAATGTAAGCAATAACATGATATGTTTAAAACTACTTCTTTAACGAGTGAGGAAAAGTTAAAGCAAGTTAGTGGAATACCTTGCACTTTAAACTAACCTGTTCAGGCTTTGAAACCATCATGTGTGTTTCAAAAAATACATCTTTGATTTTGTTGCGTAAGCATTTCACGACGGGGTGGCCCAAAGTTAAATTTGGAACGAAATGACCATCCATTACATCTAAATGTAAATAATCTGCACCATTATCCAGTAGTTTTTGTGATTCTTCGTAAAGTCTTGATAAATCCGAGTTTAAAATTGAAGGGCCGATCATTGCTTTCAAGTTTCGACTCATTTTGATTTCTCCTAATTAATCACTGATTGTAAGCTAGTAGAAGCCGACTATCTCCACAAAAAATATGTTGAAAATAACAAACAAACCAAGTAGGTACATAAAGGTGACACTTGACTGTTGGTTCGAGGTTATCTCCCGCGCGCCGCTGATAAAAAAATCAGTAACGTTCCGTCATACGGTATTACACGGCGTTTCATTAGAATAGTCATAGATAATACACTATATTAAAATACAAGGTAGATGCGCAACTCTGGAGACGGCTGCGACAGCTTTAGTTCCAAAGGGTCATTCGATCGAGACCGGGCTGTACTGCAGTCTTTCCAACGGTGCCAAGGCGCCTATCGGCACATCGAGGTGTGTAAGTGTTTGTACAAAAACTTCACCATGTCAGTCCGACTTCAGGACCAAGCCTCGGAACCTATCCTTCTGCAGCGAGGTGTAAGACAGGGAGACGTCATATCTCCGAAACTTTTCACCGCTTCACTGGAGGATGTCTTCAAGGTCCTGGACTAGACAGGGCAGGGCACAAGCACGTATCCAAAGTTTTGGTTCGGAAGGGGGACAAACATTGAAACAACGACGAGAACTGTGTAAAATTGCTGTAATCACTACGTACTTCGTAATGGTTACGAACTCGTTTATTATGAATCAGTTACCTTCTAGGTAATACAGGCATTATTTGCCTAAATGGAGACTCAAAACACATTAACATGTAATGTTATATCTAATTGGCACAATAAATTATTTAGTATTTTTTTTTAAGGGTTGGGTTATAGTATGGGGGGGGGGGGGGGGTGCATAAATCCTAAGTAAGGGGGGGGGGTGGATACATGCGTGGCAGGGCAGGCAGGCATGCACGTCAATGGCGAGTACATCACTCACCTTCGGTTGCCGTCGATATATCAGTCATGGCAGAGACCATGGATGACCCTAGTACAATGCTCGATGATCTCAGTGGAGTTTCTAGAGGAGTGGGTCTTAAAATTAACTTGGACAAATCCACTCATCTGCATCTTTCTTTGCTGTCCTAGTGTGAACCAGCCCTAATTAACATTTATGAAGATGAGTGAGGGTAGTTGAATAAACTCCTTCACTTTGCTGTCGCGGTACCTCCAATACTTCAGTCTCCCCGCGACCACGGCTGGTGCAATCCGGTCGAAACGTCGGGATTAAATTAAAGGTAAATTCGCGATAAATACCCGTATTCATATGTTTAATAATGTGTTCTGATCGTGAAAGTTTAAAAGAGACAAATCCAAGGTCATGTTGAATGCCCATGTCACACCCACTCCTATCAAGATCGGAGACTCTACATTCGAAGTTGTAGACGATTATCAATCAATCCATCAATCAATAATTTTATTATCTGAAGGCCCATAGATCAAATACACAAAATACATTACAACATAAAAATATACTAATACATACAAAATATAACTTATAAACTACGAGTATGAACTTGTGACATACGAAGTGGCGGCGTCGTGTTAGGTACACTGTACGGTGTCACGTAGCCTGCCGCGAAAACGGGTCATTCGTCGATTGGCGACAGTGAAACTCGCGGGCTGTCGCAAGATGGCAATTTTCAATTTTTATATTATTTTTTGTCGTCATCTCGCGCGACCTTGTAAATATGACGTAAATTACGTCAGATGTAGTCAACTACGTGAACTTCTTTTATAATGTAAAGTATAATACTACCTTTAAACTATCAATGCTTGTATATGTCACCGTAAAATTGTCAAATACGTTATGTCAAATGACCATACTGCTTACGATAAAACGCATTATTTGCCGTGAAATGCATGCGATGGTAGTCAACTCACGCGGTGAGGAGGGAAGGAGGGGTCCCTCTTGCCAAATGGTACCACTCTCATGAAAAGATAATGTACCATTCCTGAGAAATACCGATTAATATAACCTAACCTTAAAACACTTTGTATTCCCCTAAAAAGCGTAGTCGAAGGAGCCCCGCTTCGCGGAGCTCCTATTTCCCAGTGCAGGGTTTAAAGGAACCTAACTAACCTAACGGGGGGGTGCCCCAAGTCCCGATTATGGGGGCAGAGATACTTCCGTATGTTCAGTTGACAATAATTCGAGATATTACAATATCGCCAGAGAGAAACACGTTATATTGTAATATAACGTGTTTGACAATTTTACGGTGACATATACAGGGTTATTTTTTGTTTATACTAAACCCGAAAAGGGGTCATTGTACTCATCATTTTGAACAACTTTTTCTATGGGACGAACCCTGAAATCGCGAAAAAAAAATCAGCTGTTCCCTACATTTTGACGAGTTATGCGAACATAAATGTAGGGAACAGCTGATTTTTTTTTCGCGTGTCGCTGGACGCAGCAGCATATTTGGTGCTGACAGTCCAGTACCGCATTTATTGCGACAAGCAGGCTTCTTCTTTTTCTTCTGAACTAAGGTGAAGCCGTCCTCATCACACTCCTGCTTTGCTGGACAGCACTGTACCGGAATCCTCGGGGGATTATGTGTACCTGGGACAGACAGTTCAGTTAGGTAGGTCTAACTTCGAGAAAGAAGTCAATCGTCGAATCCGACTCGGCTGGGCAGCGTTCGGAAAGTTGCGTAGTATCTTCCCGTCCAACCAGTGTGTGCTGACAGTGATTACATACGGAACCGTAACGTGGTCGTTCGCAATGGGCTTCATGAAAAGGCTGAAAGTCACCCAGAGGGCAATGGAGAGGGCTATGTTCGGAGTGTCCTTGCGTGACCGAATCAGAAATAAAGACATCCGCAAGAGAACCAAGGTTACCGACGAAGCCCGAAGAATTGTCAAACTTAAGGGGGGGGGGCAAAGGGCACATTGCTCACACAGTGGATGGCCGCATGTTCTGGAGTGGCGACCGCGAACCAGAAGACGTTGCGTTTGAAGGCCTCTCTCTAGATGGACCGATGACCTTGTGTAGGCTGCAGGAATCCGCTGGATACGAGTCGGACGGAACCAGTCAATGTGCCAACACTTGAGACCAGCAGTGGACGTCTTTCAGATGAAATGATTACTGCTCACTGTTGTTTGTTACGATCTGACCATCATAGTTGTTGAACCTTTGACGAAATTTGAACCAATTAAGCTCTTGGGAGCAATGCGAGGTTGGACCTCCAGATATTGGAATTTTCGTGCCAGCCATAAAACCATATTCATATAATAATCGCATAATATTATCCATAAAATAAACCCAATTTCATGAATATTTTTTATTTTTTTTTTCTGTTTTATTAAAAATTAAATTCTCCTCCACTATCCATCCATTTTTGTATGATCTGTTACAAGGAAAACTAAACTATCTGAAGTGGAGTGCAAAAAATTCAAACTCGCGTCGCTCGCTCTTTAATCGCATACATTCATACACTTTACAATATTACGGTTTCACTTCGATAGATTACAATCTACCGAAAAATAAAGCGTTATATTGTTAAGCAGTATGTTCAGTTGACAATATTTCGAGAGTTTACAATCTCGCTAGAGAGATTGCAATCTAACAACTTTACGGTGACATTTTATGTCGGTAGAAATGGGGCGGTGAAATCATCTGTACTGAGTCAATCTAGGCCAACCTGAGTAAAAGGATATGTTTGTTTATTTGTGTTATTTTATTTACATCATGATGACGTTCATGAAAATATTATTTGTAATTGTTTCTATAATATTTTTACCTTTATGCTTTACCAAAGATTACTGTAGCACTGACTATTGCAGTAACAGTAAACAGCATACGTTGTGTAAATATAGGGTAAGTCACGTGAACTTATTTTTTAAGGTTATTACTGAAAGATTTTAGTAACTGTTTTACTCGTTAGTTTAACGGCGGAAGCGCGACTTTAGTACGACGGGGTCAGGGGCCTGGGTTTGATTTCCAGGTCGCATAATATGCTGTTGGATTTTAGATCTGCAATTTATGTAGCTTTGAAAATGGTCTCATGTCGCATCACCTTTAATTAATCCGAATCGGTTCATCCAGTTAGGAGTTACGAGGTCACAATGGATGGACCGATGCCAGCTCACCAAGCTACCCGAAACTGTCAATTTTTCGCAATCAACCTTGAACCTAATGATAAACTTGAAAATCTATTAAAGAAATTTGACAGATTGTGTGTATAATACCTACATACCCGTGACACACACACCGCGTGAAACTGAAAAACATTATACTCCTTCTGGGTCGGGTCAAGATGTGGTGCTTATCTACGCTTACCTACTGGGTAGAATAAGTGGAGGTGGCAAGTATTTAGAAATTGTGTTTATAACAATTTCGTCAAAACGTGATCTTCGTCTAGAAAGTTCTAACATCATCATCATCTTCCTAGCCTTTTCCCAACTATGTTCGAGTCGGCTTCCAGTCTAAGAAGATGCACCTGAATACCACTATTTTACATGGAGTGACTACCTATCTGACCTTGACATCCCATAAGTTAGTACTAACACTACTAACGATACCCCTTGGTGAGACTTTTTGGACCACTGACTACCTGTAAAGACTGTCAAAGATGTACATATGACAGCCAAGACCAACTGATTAACGTGCTTTCCGAGGCACGGATGAAACTCGGTATGTAATGGGTGGTCACCCATCCACGTACCAACCTAGGCCAGCACGGCTTAATCAAAAGATCGACCCATGCGACTGTTTTTATTTAGCCAAGAGTTCCTCTAATATCTAATGATGTTAGAGCAGCTCTTGTCCTACAATATTCATTAAATTTCTTAAAATTTCAGTCTTCGGCCCCAGCGAGCCACTGTGTCGCTTATGAAAAAACAATTTTGAACGAAAATGGGAGACAAATGATTCTCGATAAAATTAACAGTCGTCGTAACAAAGTAGCTGCCGGCGAGATCCGATCATTACCGGCAGCTGGGAGTATGCAGAAATTGGTAAAGCGCTTCTTCGTTATTATTCTTAGGAGGTGTTTCGGATGCGTGTATGCCCCGCTTCGAATTTATGTACGAACCTGCTATTGAGCAAAAGTTTTACAAAATCATATACAAGGTGTGAAATTAAATGGACCCTTCACAAAGCCGTACACCAAGCATTACATCATCAAATTACTATTTTGTATCAAGCATTTTGCATAATATGTCGCAGTCATATCGTAGACTACGACGTATTGTACAACGTCGTTGTTATGTAATGCGGCGTAGTCAACTACAGCCGGATTACAATGCGGCTGAAACAAAGTACGCCGTATTTAATGAGCACTTCGCGATCGTCAAAGTGGCGTAAACGCGCCGCCCAAATACCTGATGATTAATGTTACGTACGTGTTAATAAAACAGCGAGTTGCTTAGCACTGACAGTTTATTATAAAAAAGTGACATCTCAGTGTGGTTGCAACCTACACAGACTAAAACCTACTTACAACATACAGGATACCTTTACGATCACGTGGGACAATTACCGAGCACGATGTGGGTGAAGCCGCAGGCATAAGCTAGTATTAATATAAGCAGAAATTAATGTATAAATTAGTATACTTACGAGTATGAAATCTATAGGAATGGAACCAAGAGTTGGAGATTTCAGCACAAAGATGGGCAGATCAGTGTGTTAAACATCGCGTGCCGGACATTCAAGATCTTTGTCGCGATTTGGGTAAACATATTCTTATATTTCTTATTAAGGCGTTTAATAGTCGAGCTAAATTAGCAACTCTATTTGTGGTGGTTCAAACTTCGTTTGGAATGTTCTTAGAATAAAGTTCTAATCAGCTTGCACTACAAAGTGATTGTTGCGTCAGTCAGTGTAGCTCGAAATGAGTGGTTTCGATCGATTTAATATTATATTATTGATTGGATTAAACAACTAAAACACAATCATGCTAATATATTGCTTGTGGAATTATTTGCCAAAAAATCAGAATGATCGCATGCATATTAGTATGTTTTTTTTTGTTTGAAAGATATTTTTAGAGATAAGTTCGTGATTTTTTTATCAAGTCAAATTAATTGTATTATGTTTTTAAAACACTATTATGCTAGCATATATCCTGAAGAATATCACATATTTTTCTGGTCTTGTTTATAGCAGTGATTCATATACTTTTAGTAATTATAAAACTCGCGTTTAGCTCATGTAATCGCCTTAAGTAGGTACTAGGTATGTAGCTTTTACCCATTGCCTCACCCGAGTGGAGTTTAACAAAATTACGGGAATGTACTACCGGGATAAAAGTAGACTATGTAAAGTGACTGGGGTAAAGTAGACCTTAGTTGGGTTAGGATTAGGGTTGCCAACTTTTTTTACAAGAAATTGAACAGTATTTTATTTATTTATTGTTTTAAATACATATTTTTTAGAGCTTCTCGCAAAACTTATTAAATTACAATCTTTTTTAAAAACTTCATACGCCTCGCCACAATTATTATAACAGAAATTAGAATAAATGAGGAGCTCATTTTTATTAAATTTATAGATGCTCTATTTCTATCCTCCCGCACATTACTGAAAAAACTTTTTCAATAAATGCTGAGGTGGCGAAATTTCTGTGAGCGTGTGTGTGTGTGTGAAGTATAACACATAATAATGTGTTTGCATATGTGTTTGCATTTTGATGCTGAAAACAGTAATTTGTTTACTTTATTTTTGTTCAACAGTAAAAAGTATAATTTGGTCAAAAACAGTATAATACTGTTTAAAACAGTATGGTTGGCAACCCTAGTTATCTGTCTTCTTCTGGCATTACGAAAACGACCGAGATAGACATACGACTTTCCGAATCGGAAGCGAGTCGAATGGTTGTGAATAAGGGGCCTGGTCTACCTTTGTCCGAAAATGAAGGTGAGAAACAGACGGATACAGAGCTACTTTCGTATTCTTTTATAGTGTTAAGTGCGGATGAACCAATGTCGTTTCCACAAACGATGAGTCTGAGTTGTTATTAAGGCTCCTTCTGAACCACCTAACGCATGTCATTAAACCTCATCTTATTGCTGCTGGCAAAATTTGAGTCATCAAATCGAAAACAAAAATAATACTATCTATGTATATCGTCACCCTGTTTGTTTGTCATTGTCTAATTACTATTTTTTTATTTCATTAACTCATACTCAATTATTCAGACAGGTACCTCTCAACCTTTTCTACTTCCAAAATTACTTAGTGAAAGTTGTTTTGTTAGTTCTTAATATTGTTCTATTGCAGGTAAATTGTCCGTGAGTCAAAATATTGCTACGATACACGGTGATGCTCCCGGTTTGACTCCTTTGGCCCTCGTTGATGTATGGTACATGGAATTGTTAAATATTAATTCAACAACACTGTCACGATATGTTCCGTAAGTATAAATTAGATATTAAATATCGCTGGACATGACACAAAGCGCCATCTAGTGTCACACTAAGCAAGGCTTGTGTCATGGTCACCAGACAGTTGATATACTACAATACTTTTTGTTTGTAAATACATACCTACTTATTATACGAGTACATATGATCATCCACCCACGACTCGGTCATCACACAATCATTTGCTCCTACTGGGATTCGAACCCGGGACCTTAAGAACGTCAGGCAGCCTCATTACCGCTGCGCCATTCGGGTCGTCGTCGAGATATCGACCGACTTGTCGCCAGGTATTTTTGAGTCCCATGTATGAACAGCGGGAGGAATCTATTACCGAATCGAGCTCTGATCGAGATCCAGGCTCCTACATAGATATTTCCAGTGCAAGAGCTCTTCACTGCCCGACCCAGCTTAGGTATGGAAGCCCAAGGCTTCAGGCTAATAGGCAGTTGAGCTTGCGACTACTACGAGTATATATGTTATGGACCAGGTGATTAATGCGGGCATTATACATAATGTTCGAACATTATGAATAATGGCTATCTCTATCGGGCTAAGTGATTAATACTATCTTAACTTCAATTATTTATCACATTGCACGGTCATTATTACATTGCTACATGATAATTGGGCAATTTGATAATAAAGCTAAATTAACGCGGTGTGAGAGCGTGGAGGGAGGCACGCTTTGACCAATCAGAGGCCGCCATCCAGCGCGCGGCTCGTGCAGCGGACTTCAAGTGCTATTGTTTTTGTTTAGTTTTGCATTGTAAGCGAATATGGACGGACGCGGATGGGATTCAGTTTCGTAACTCAGTGTCAACGCGAGTGTGTTAACACTGAATTACGAAATTAAGATTTATTTTGCCTGAAGATGTTCTAGAGACAGAGATTTCGCTGGGAAAGTGTTGCAGAATGTCCTCTAAATGCGAAGGGCAAGGTTGGAAGTCTGATAAATGTAGATGTCGCCAAGCCAAAAAGGCAAAGGCAAAGGCTCGTGGCAAAATAATATCAGCCGCCCGGGTCGATCTTTAGGTTAAGCCGTGCTTGCCTAGGTTGTACTGCGGATGGGTGACCACCCTTACGTACCGAGTTTCCTCCGTGCCTCGAAAAGTACGTTAAGCCGATGGTCCCGAGTGTCTTTTGTCCATCTTTGACAGTCGTTACAAGTAGTCAGTGGCCCCAAAAGTCTGACACCAGTCTTACCAAGTCGTATCGTTTTCCCAGTATTAACCGGGTTGTGGAGGTCAGATAGGCAGTCGCTCCATGTAAAATTTTGGTATTCAGCTGCATCAGGTTAGACTGGAAGCCAACCCCAACATAGTTGGGAAAAGGATAAGCAGATGATGATGATGAGTAGGATATTATAAAGTAGGATAATAATAAGTAATTTCTATATAATAATATTAAACATGTTGTAAAATTTTTGTTTTTTTAATATGTTTTATGTTATCGTTTTTAATAATATGACTTGTTAATGTAGAAGAGAAGTCCTTAATGATTAATCCAAATAATGAGTCTGATTATTTAAATGGTTCAATTTAGTTTATTTTAAGTTAAATGACAATAACAATAAAAAAACTAGTAATTACATATGTTTGTATTATTCTGCCCAAAAGGTTATGGATAATATATATAATGCCCGGTCAATTTGATTATTTGAATAATTCTTATCAAATTGCTCTCTTATATTGGCCATTTTTCATAATGACCGGGCATTATGTATAATGCCCAATTCATCACTTGGTCCATAACATATACATAGCGAGGCAGCTAGTTTATAAGTTTTGCATTTATTTGACTAGATAGATTTTGTAATGGTACAGTTTAAAAATGGCCTACGACCGTATTCTCATACCCATCAAATATACACAAATAAAAATCGGTCAAGCCGTTTCAGAGGAGTTCGATAACAAACCCAGTGACACGAGTTTTTTATATATTTGTCGTTGACTGTGATTTATAATGATATTTCAAATTACAGATCTTCTGAGACTAGTCATTCTCATTACGATTATTTTACCCAACTAGTATGGGAAGAGACAAATCAAGTCGGTTGCGGTGGAGTGACATTTAAAGTAAGTAAAGCTCCATCACTATTTAACCATTATTCACTTATTTTTTAGTTTTATAAAATGGTTCTCTGTCATGGAGTTTAGGTTTCCGCACTTAGTCCTTGAGGTGGACCGTTGTGCGTGAGCCATGGTGGCCGATTACTCCAACCAGCCCACCTCCTTCCAGAAGCAGATCAATCTTTCCGGTCTCCTCAGGGTATCCGCAAGTGATCTTGGCGTTCCCAGGCTCTCCTCGCGAATCTTGACAACGCCTGTGCACTCAAGGAGCAAATGCGCCACCGTCTCCTCCGCCTCCATGCACAGAGCGTGCATGGAGACGGAGGAGACGGCACAGGGGACTGTCAGGGATTCCTAGGATGTGGATATGTTTATTAAGTGAGCGGTGTCTAGTGATGTTCTTCGCCACCAGACACAGGCTATCTCTGTCCAGGCGCAGACGGGGCCTGGTCAGCTTTGTATCCAGGGATGGCATAGCTTCCTTGAATTGCCTACATCCTGGTGTCGAGGTCCACAATTTCTCCGCTTGTATTCGGGTGTGATCCTTTAACCAGCTTCTTAGCTGCTTGAAGGGAATGGGCACAATTACATCTAAAATTTTCGCAAGTATTGTGACATACTGTCATTCGCCTATACTGTGACACGGCTCGTTTCGCGTAAAGGAAACAGTTGGTAGCCTTAAATGCCTACTTTGCATGGTTTACCTGGCCTTAAGGTTAGTGGAGAACAAATATGTGCTTAGGAATTGTGATTGTTATGATGAAAAATGTTAGGAAGAACATTTTCCGATTTACAATTATCGGAGTTGAAAATTTAGGTGAACTTTGGCGCACCCATAAATTGTTATTGTAGCCGTTGTAACTCTAGCTGTGCCGTCTCACAATTCCTAGAACCATAAAATTACGTTGTGTTTTTATTGTAGTAACCCATTCATTGTTCTTTCTCGTTGCACTGAAGTGAATCAGTACACGAGAATCCTGGACACGGCACCACAGTTCCATCTTCGTTAATGTCGCTCTGATATGGTAGAGCATTGAGACATTTGTATTGATGGATTGTGTTTTAAAAACAAAAGTACAATTACACCCTAAATAGGCTTGGGTCCAATGTACTTATCTGCTATGTGGCAGCCATTTTGTTTTTTTGTTGAAATATGCTCTATGTGAGTACACAAAAAATCATATCTCTTAGAGTTTTAGTCATACTGAGATAAAAATAAGCTTATTCAAAAGGTAATAATATTGTCTACCGTCTGCATTACAAAGTAATGTGTTCACAACTCCACAACGTTCGAAAAAAATAATGCGAGTCGAAAAAAAAAAGAAAAATTATGCGATTCAACCAATAATTGTAAATTACTACAAAAAACACCCCAGACAACTTTTTCATTTTTTTTTACTAGGTCGACAGATTTTGAGCTAAGCTACAATACAACATAAAATTCACAACTGTATGTTTAATACTTTAAGAGTTATTGTTTTTTGAACATAGCTTCAACCCAGGTGGCTCAGAGAGCCGTAGTGTGTCTAAACGCTGGAGGTGGTACTTTGAGCAACTGCTTTAGGTATTTCAATCGTCTTTTAATATTAGAAAAAATAAAAATAAAATTCAATGTGAATGTTACATGTTTAAAAAAAATCCTGTTAAGGGTTCCGGCAAAAGCCCTTTGTGCTTGTGCATACGCTAGGTTCAAACAACAATAACTCTTAAAGTATTAAACATACAGTTTTGTGAATTTTATGTTGTATTGTAGCTTAGCTCAAAGTTGTCTGGGGTGTTTTTGTAGTAATCAACAATTATTGGTTGAATCGCATAAGTTTTCGTCTTTTTTTCGACTTTCATTTTGTTTTTCGAACGTTGTGGAATTGTGAACAAAACAATGTGTTCAGAATTCCACAACGCAAACGGTAGACAGTATTATTACCTTTTAAATAAGCTTATTTTTATCTCAGTATGACTAAAACTTTGGGAGATATGTTTTTTTTTGTACTCGCATAGAACGTATTTCAACAAAAAAACAAAATGGCTGCCACATAACGGGTAAGTGTATTGGACCCAAGCCTAGGGTGTAATTGTACTTTAAAATAGTTTATATTTAAGTATTTAGAATATCGCTAGTCCATGTCCGGACACACCGTATAAGAAACCAATGTACTTTCTGTGAGGAAACTATTTATCCGGCTTTTCATTATTGCTCAACACAAATTTCAACCAGACTCCGGGTTCATGCGGAGGTTAGATGTAGTTTATAATATCCCAGATATAAGACTCAGTTTGCTTAAAACTTTTCAAATGATCTTGGACCCAGTCTATTATAATAAATCATGCAAACAAAAAATAAGAGATGTAAACTGTCGCGAATGTAAAAAAATCTACTGATGAATTTCTTAAAAAACTAGATTACAATGAAGTGGAAAATATTTTTGAGATGATATTTGTGAGGCACACACACGCACGCCCATATACATACACACGCACGCACATACACACACACACACACACACATTTTTTACAAGAAAACACAAGGTATGGCATGTTTCCACTGCGAGGATCGACCGGAGGACACGGTGGAGCACACGGTGGAAGTCTGCCCTGCGTGGGCGGAGCTCCGCCGTGTCCTCGTGGCGGCGATCGGCGGCGGCGACCTCTCGCGTCCGGCCCTGGTTCAATCCATGGTCCGGAGCGAGACGGAATGGGAAGCCGTCGCCTCCTTCTGCGAAGCAGTGATGCTAGCGAAGGAGGTGGCGGAACGAGAGAGGGAGAGATCCTCTCTTCCCGGCCGCCGCGGGAGACGCAACGGGCGTCGGGGGCCACGTGGTGGCTACCGGCCACCGTAGATGCGGGCCTGTGGACGGCTGGCTATGGGCAATAGCTGGCCGTCCGGCCGTCTAACGACGACGACAGGCCGTGTCGACGGCGCGTTCGTGTTCCACGCGCGCCTCAAAGAGATGTCAGCAAAAGGAGAGGGGCCCGCAAGGGCCGAAGCCTGCCGGGGTTGCGGGCCTGTTCGAAAGAGATACCGCGGCCCCGGAACATAAAGGGCGAGGAAGGAACATGGATGGGTTTTAGTCAGTAAGAGTCTGACACTCCCTCCCGCTCCGCCCAGAGTGGGAGAAGTCATTTGATGATTTCCCATCCTAAAAAAAAAAAAAAAAAAAAGGTATGGCATGTTAAATTAAAAAGAAAAAGTTTATTTTTTATCAATTTTTTTTTATTTTTTGTAAATCTTAGCGTTCTAATTGTTTCATTTTATATTTCTTTGAATCAGTCTTTTTTGTCTTATGTAAAGTAGCAAGAAGACAACTCAATTTATTGTAAACAAACTTAACATCTAAAAATATTGCATATACAGGGTGTCTCATTCAAATCGGTCAGTATGGGAAAGTCTGAAACTATAAGATACTAGCTGACCCGCGCAACTTCGTCTGCGTCACATAAAAGAAAGAGAGGGTTACAGAGAGTGGGTCGTAAGCACCTATAATACAGTTTTCATAGAGCACATCACACACATCCTTCCGCATAATGAAAATGCGCGCTCGGTACATGATCATTATTTTGTTGCGGAGTTATTTAAAACGGTGTATCTCCTAAGATATGCATTGAAGTCAATTTACGTACCAAAGGGCAATTTTGTTCAAAATCAAATACTTGTGATTAACAACGTATTTATTTGAATAATAATAAATTACCATGTTTACAAAAATAGCTTTAAAGGCTTCTATTGACAGCTTTACATCTTCATACTTAGACACTCGATGACAGTCATACTCCAGCTAGGTCTGCAGTTCTCATCAAGGTGCATTAAATGAGCCGCAACACGATATAGCTGCTGTAAACCATTGCGGACCTCTTGCTTACCATTTAAAATTTCAAACTCTACGTCCCTACGCTATGACGCCGTGTCTTAAAGTGCACAACCTCTTCAAAGCATAGAAACCTTCAAATGCGGTATTAATATTTTACGGTGACTTTCGAGACATTCCATTTTAAAGAGTATTAGCAATTTTGCACCAAATTTTTATGTGAGTTCAACCTTTTTGGAATAAAAACGGATTGGGTTTTGAAACATGTATCAAAATAACTTGTAGTTTATATCAAAATCTCGAAGGAGTATTGGTATCAAATTCGAAACTAATCACCGCCAAAATAACTTTCTACCCCTTTTTAACCCCGTTAGGGGATGAATTTCAATGCAATATGAAACGCGTCCATCAATTCTGTTAATATTGTTGATTGCAAAGTTTGAAGTAGATTGGACCAAGGAATCACATTTTCCCATACAATCTTTGCCCCCCATTTTCACCCCCTTAGGGATTTCAAAATTCTTTCTTATCGTATGCCTACGTTATACAGAAAATACACCCTCCAAGTTTCAGGTTTCTACAATCTGCGGTTTAGGCTGTGCGTTGATCCATCAGATAGTCCTTCAGGACAAAGCATTTTTTATTTGTAGATGGTAGAATTTGTACTCGTTTGTAATGTTTTTGTAACTTTTCCGGCTTTATGTCTTATGTAAAATAAAAAATAAAGATTGGCATCAAAAAAATGTTTTGTGTAAAATTGCATTTTCTGTTTTTTTTTTGCCTACACTGCCCCACTGAAAGTTATTTTTTTGCGATTTATGACATTTTGAGTACTCTAACCCGGGTTGGTTTGGAAGAACTTCTTGATTAGTGTCGGAAAGATCAAAAAAACTTGTTTATGTAAAATGTCAATTTTCTTGCTAACTGTACTTTATTTTTTAATTAAATCTGTGAATACTTAAACATTTTGTAAAAAAAATTACAGATTGTTACCTAAGACCATTTTTGTGTAGCTACAGCTCCCGTTACTGCCCCGTTTACCGTTTCCACCCTGTATTACCAACTACTTATAACGAGGAAAGCCGATTTTCTTGAGTTCCGCTATTTTGGGCGTATTCACTTCAAAAATCAAATTTCAAGAAAATTGAGAAATTACATTTACCTGTATTACATTTAAAGTATTTACAGTAACTTTTAAAGGTTTCCACTTCAATGGATTTTATTCTATATGTGCATGAAGTTAATTAATTTTAAACACAAAACCCTCTTTTTTACGTCTCTGGATAATATTTTTTCAAAATGCTGAAACAGGTATTTCTTTATTTTTAATAATAAGTATTTACTCTGAGTTTCATGAATCTAGAACAATCTAAAAAAAAAATTCATACAAATTTTCCATAATTTCTATAGCCTAAGTGTTATTCTGAGTTTATTTAAATAGACTAGTGAAGTTTTCATCAAAATTCGTCCAGCAGTTTTAACGTGATGCGCGGTCAAACAAACAAAAAAACAAACACGAATTTTAAAAATGCTTTTAATATGTTCAGTTACTTATTTTAAGTCACCCTGAGCGATTTTTTTTTTAAATCTTCAATGTTCAGATTTTTTGGTCTCAACGATTTTATTATATGTATAGATACGGAGATCTGTTCTGAGGAACCATGTCATCGATTTTAATAACAAGAAAAACTGCATTCATACATTTTTAAAAACATCTGTACTCCGTTCGGGAATCGAACCCGGTTATTTTGAAAAAAAAAAACCGTGGTCAATTCAAGCATCTACTAAAATAAATTAAAGTATGTGGAAACAATGCATTTTATTCATTTTAGGCATCATGTTTCAAACAGAAATTTACTGCTTAAGACCTACACAATCGATATCTGAATAGAAATAGAGTAGGTTTTTTTAAAAAAAACCGGGTTCGATTCCCGGACGGAGTACAGATGTTTTTTAAAATGTATGAATGCAGTTTTTCTTGTTATTAAAATCGATGACATGGTTCCTCAGATCAGATCTTCGTATGTCTTATAGTTTCAGACTTTCCCATACTGACCGATTTAAATGAGACACCCTGTATACTATGTGAGTTTACGCTACTACCCGCTACTGTGAAAAGTATAATATTTATGTAGTATATCAACAATCTAGTGTCTACGACACAAGCTTTGCTTAGTGTGGCACTAGGTGGCGCTGTGTGTTAATGTCCAGCAATATTTATTTTATTTTATGATTATGACAAATTAAATTAATACTATATAAAAAGTGGATAGGTTGGGAAAAAAAATGATAAAATATAATGTAATAGTTACTTAATAAAAATTGACAAATATTTATAATCATTGATTTATCGATTGTTCATCTACGTATATTATATTATACACTAGCTGACTCGCGCAACTTCGTCTGCGTCTCATAATTTGAGATTTAAACCATCCTATCTCTCAAGTTGGATCGAACTGCACATGGTGTGCGAATTTTATTATAATCGGTTAAGTGGTTTAGGAGTCCATTGAGGACAAACATTGTGACACGAGATTTATATATATTAAGAAGATATCGTAGGAGAGTCAAAACTGTACATTAAATATTTTTTAAAAGAATACTTGGGGCGTGATCTACAATCGATATCAAAGCCAAAAATGTAGTTTTTAGAGTTTTTGTTTGTTTGTCTGTATGTATGTCCGGGATGAATTCAAAAAGTAGGTACTGCATGGATTTACTTCAAATTTTGTATGAATATTACTAAGAGGTCGGGCCAACATATAGGCTACATATTATAACGCTATCACCTAGGGGGGAGGAGCTGTGAATCTTTATTTTTCTTACGCATTCTGTGACAGCGTGTAATCTAACGAAGCATATTTAAATGGTGGCTTTGAGTAAGCCATGCTATTTATTATCTAGCTTTACGCAATAAAAACTACGCCAGACAGAGTATAAAGACGATATTAAAGCAGCGCCATCTATGAGATTTCATAAAAATCAAATCAAGTTACACGTTAATGTCACCGTAAAATTGTCAAACACGTTAGATTGTAATCACTACCATCACATGCATTTCACGAAAAATAATGCGTTTTGTTGTAAGCAGTATGTTCATTTGACAATAATCCGAGACTTTACAATATCGCTAGAGATATTACAATATAACGTATTTGACAATTTTACGGTGACATATCTAATCCTACACCCACATTTCGCACATTTAGCTTATTTCTATCCACCGGGCACAAATAATATAATAACACTTTGCCCGTCCCGGAAATCGAACCCAGGACCTCATGCTCAGTAGCGCTTGCGACAACTTGACCAACGATGCAGTCTCACACATGACCCATTAATATTTTCACGCGAACGAAGTTGCGGGCAACAGCTAGTCAACTATACAGGGTGTATTTCACCTCATCACAAAGCCGTTAACCAAGCATTCTGTATATCAAACTAAGTAACTTTACGCAAAAAACATTGCTGGGAAACAACTTTTTTTTTTGAGGTTATAAATCATGTTTTGTGGTATAACTCAATGTGACACACTCAAAACATTGTGCGGATGGATGGATTGAATAGTACGGGGGTCGTAGAGATATTTAAATTAAAAATCATGCGATAAAAAGTGGTATTTAAAAAAAAGCTTGTCAAAATCTTGCAACTTTGACCCCCAATATCTCCGTAACTAGAAGGTTCCCAGGTATAGTGTAGAACAAAAAAATGATCAGAATGACGAGTAGAACTAGTGCCTTTCGTTTTCGTTAAGAGGTGTTTTACACCCTTTATATGGCGCGTTTTCGACCGGAGGCAGCAGTTGACCAGCAATAACTCTGGCCATCAACTCTGTAGCGACACCCTCAAAAGCTGTTTAGATTAAAAATGAAATCCATGGCTGAACGCTGACCCCTAAAATACAGGTCGAGGCCTAGTTTCGGGGTTAGTATCAGATTTGTGGACAAACACTCGTGTGCTTTCTAATTGTGATTGGCTTGTAACATGTGTTTTTAATTTTAAGTGTCAAATAAATATTTTTATTTTTTATTTTATTATTTACTCTATCTCGAAAACGGTTCACGTATAAAAAAAATTTTTGAACAAAATTTGTAGAGAATTTTATATTCTACAATATTGATAATACATACAAATAGCTTAAAACCCATAGGAAATGAAATATTAACAAAAAAAGCGCAAAAAAAACAATTTTTGTGACCTTTGACCTTGAATTTTAATAGTTGCGTACACCCTACTATATGTAGGTTTTGAGACAACTTTTAGGGTGTCAATATACAAGAAGTATTTACAGACTTACAGCTGGGTATCTCGAATTCCGAGATTCTTACTTAATTTAAGCTTAAATGACTGGAGTATAAAGTTTCTTTAAATCTATACACGCTACTTTAAGAATGTTTGATTTACATATTATTTTGATATTACGTTTTTATAAACTACGCATGCCCCGCGAGCCTCTTAACATTTTTCTATTCTTTTGTGGAACAGGAACGTCTAGAAGATGAAGAAAATGTAAAATATAGAACAATTTACAGACTGGTATGCAATTTTGCGCCTGCTGGTAATCTTCGTAATAGATCCGTTTATTCGAGCGGCCTGCCTTGCTCCAGGTGTCCTCTTGACACCGTTTGTGATACCGTACATAAAGCGTTATGCGGTGAGTATTTACTTAAATAAAGCCTTAATACAGGGCGTTCCCGATTTTGGGAAATTCATAACAATCAGTACGGTACTTATTCTTCAAGACTTCATTACCCTACAGTACAACAAGCAACTACAAAGATCATGTGTGTGTGTGGTGTGTGTGTGTATGTGTATGTTCATGGTTGTGTGTGTGTATGTGTGTGGTGTGTAAGGGTGTGTGACCTTTATATCGATATTATTTAAGTAAGCTTCCCTAATTTGCAGTTCGTAAATCAATGGCAAAACAAATCGAAACAGAAAAAAATTACAACATTGCTCCTGATGGAAAAGAAGTGATAATTAAACATACTACTCAAAATATTCTACCGACGGATGCGGTAACTGAAGATAGCACTTCTGGTACTGAAGTAATAGATATTAGTTCTAACATTGCATTGGAAAATGAAACACCTACACCATTTGATTATTTTTCTCATTTGTATGATTATACGAAGCAAATGATTACGCCACACACTAAAGCTCATTCTTGTAAGGATATTATGGCAGTGGACGACTTCGTTGAACTACTGAAGAAAAAATTGAGCAACGACCCTATAATCAAAGACTTGATATCGAGTAATAATACATCTAATAGCCATTCAGAGAGTTCATTTCATGATGTTGGCGTTGCGGCCTTTGTTGACAGAGTGTATAGTAAAAAAGAAATTCCTACTACAAGAAAAACAGTTTCAAGCGACCATGTAAATTCTACTTTCTTAGTGGATTTGATTGAAGCCGTAATCTTTAGAAGTGGCGGTACAGTATTCTTTGGTATTAGTGTTATTAAATACGAGTACCTTTTTTAAGAAATTGTATTTATTAAAAACCATATCCTCTTTTTAGATAAATTGCCAGTATCTGAGGGGTACAGTGCAAGTACTCAATGTTTGCCTTCAGTTAAACCTATTATGGTCCAGGCCGAATTAGCAGAAGTCAGGCAAAATGAAGATTTTACCGGCCATTACTTCTTCCCCGAAGAAAACGAGGAAAGTAATACTGAAAGCACAGAATCATACTATGATGATGTAAATTTACCTGTGTCAGACTTGGTTTTGGAAGAGTTTAAAATGAGCACAGTTACAAAAGACTTTTTGGATGACATAATTGAATCCGAATCCTCAATCGAAAGTACGACTGCACTTATCATATTGTCACCAGATAATATAAATTTATATAAAACTGGACAAGGTGTTATGAAAAAGTTTTTACAAAATATCGCAGATAAGCCTCATATGTCCCAAAGACATGATTAAGGTCTCATGTTAGCTGGTTATATTTACTAAAGATACATATTTTTTGTGATATTTCAGAAATTGATAACTCCTTATTACGTATTAATACATACACCAAAAATAACAATAAAAAATATTTTGAAAAACAATCGAAGAGGAATCGAAGGAATCTAAATTCCAGCAGAAGTGACTTCATTAAAAAAATTGAATGCACCTATGAATCCAGTAAACAACACAAGAAAAACATTAAAAAGAAGTCTATCGAACATATAAACAACAAAAGAAGATTTGTAATAAGTTATAAGGGACTGGTGCAAAGTATAACTGCTGATTTAAAAAAACAAAAACTGACTATGAGATTAAGTTGTTCAGAAAATAGATCAAGGACCCTTTTTTTTTACTTTTACCTCTTTACTACAATTATACACATTTTTATGTAATAACCATTGTGATTGGTTCAAACATTGGTACTGAGTTAAATGAAAAACACGTTTTTATTTATAAATAAAATATATTTAAAAGTATTAACAAAAATAAAAACAAATTTGGTTTTGAGCTTATTGAAGTGTTGCACGGACAGTGTTTGTTATAAATATTTGCTTGGTTTATCTTGAGAATTTTATTTAGTATTGCGTAGTAAAGACTGCTATATGAGAAAGAGCTTCTAGAGAAGTCACATTTATCTGCATTAATTCGCGAGCATTCGTTATCTTCTCTCTTTTGTCTTGCATATTTTTTGTCACAAGAACAATCGTGAGAATTTGTATTAAAGGAGATAAAATCAGGATCGCTTTGAATCTCAGTAGATAAAATGGGAAAATTTGAATTCAGATCTAGATACCCGAGTAAAAGAATAGGTGTTTTCTTGGTTTCAGAATTTCTTCTTTGAACGTTAAGAGACCGACGTTCACAGTAATCTTCATCTTCTGGTACAGATTCACCGAAAACCTGAGTTGAATCTGGATTATATGCATTATCTGGATTGGCGGTTTTTGTGGATATTTTATTTCTATCCAAGTATTCACGAGTGCAAGTGGAAGTTCGGGTACATCCATCTACATACCCAGGTGGTGTTCGGGATCCAATTTCTATTGATGCGTATCCTCCTCCCCCATCTTCATCACCTCCACCAGAATTCGTGTAAGCCGTCCACGTACACGTTAATTTCCGAGTACAATGTTTTTGTCTTTCAAACGGGGTATTTGCAGTAAATTCTGTTATTGTGGTAGATTGTTGTTCTCTTAGGGCTATTTTAGTCGTCATTGTGGCGGGTTTCTCTGCTGTGGTAGCTCTCCTCGTTGTGCTGGGTTTCTCTGTTGGGTTAGCTCTGTTCGTTGTGGTGTGATTCTTTTCTAAGTGGTTATTCGGTGTTGGGTTGGATTTTGTTGTGGAATTTTGGTTGGGCTTATACGGTATTTTTGTGGTGGGGTTTCTGCCGACGGGTTTCTCGGTCCTTTTATTGTCCGATCGTCTTAAGTCATAATGTGCAAATCCATCGCTAACTTTTCTAAAATGCATTAATTCATCAAAAGATAAGTATTTTTCTGTGATATGTTCCGGCTGATAGTCAGCGTATTCTGCCAATTGGAGTGTAATTGATTCTGTACTTGTCAACCATTTCGGTGAATCCGTATTTTTTCTTGTTTTCTTATTTTTCATATTTTTAAGTGTCGTAAATCTCATATTTTTTAGGTGGGGTGGAATTTGGTGGTTAACATTTTCAATTTGCCAAAATGGCTTCACAGACTCTTCTAGTTGACGTTTTTTTCTGAGACCAGAATTAAAGGAACGGTACATGTAGTCACGATCTTGTGTTTTATATTTTAGATAATCGGTCACACCCTTATGTAGTAAATCAGAATCTTTTTCATCGTACATTGCTTTGTAAGATTTATTATTGTCCGGGTTAATTACTAATGATATGCCCTTTTGAGATTCATTTTCTTGTGGTATTTTTTGATCGCCACTTCGAACTGCAATATTAGGAATCATATCGTAATCCTGAAACGTACCAGCCCTTTTGTAGTCATTGAAATCATTATTTTGCCTGCGCGGTCCTGGACATTGAGTTGTATGACAACAAGTATTTGTGGAACAAGGTACACTACAACAATTAGTATTGTAGTTGCAGTTTGTACTTATTGGCGGACACGTCGTTTGAGCACATGGGCATGGATTAGGAAATGGGGGGATGAAGGGGGTTAAGCAGGTGTGCTCTTCCACCGGTTGAGTACACGATACCTCAGTACATGTAAATGGACACATCGGTGTTTGCGGACAACAATCTGGTGCCGTCGTCGTGCATTGATTTAATGCACAGTTATCTTGATGTGGTTTTATTCTGCGGGTGCATTGTACATATTGATTGAATCTTCCTATATTTGTGTTGGAGTATGAGTTCATAGGTTCAGTTGTGTAATCATTTCTTCTAAAATCTTGATTGGTATTGATTATTTTAGTGGTTTCGTAGTTATTTTGCGGCGGTTCGTGTCCATGGTAAAGGTGTGAGTGTCCACGTTCAAGTTGGTAATGGTACTCATTGTTATTTCTTGACATATTCATGAAACTATTCCCAATCATTTGTTTGCGTAGTTGTGGTATTCTTTTAACGGCAGCTGAAATAATGAATGAAGATTTGCATAAGATATCCTTTAATAGGTACCTACAGGTTAATATGAAGCGGAAACAGTTAATAATCGAGATTTGAAACATTTACAGTTTCTGTAGCTAGGTGAAATCATCATCTGCCTAGCCTTTTCCCAACTATGTTGGGGTCGGTTTCCAGTCTAACCGGATGCAGCTGAATACCAGTATTTTACATGGAGCGACTTGCCTATCTGACCTCTACAACCCAGTTAATATTGGGTAATACGCACAAAGGGTGCACTCGATAGCTGGCATCAATATAAACAAGTTTTGTACGAAAAAAAAACGGTCTAAAGTTTCAGATTTCTGAGATATGAGCTACAATATGAAGCGTTACAATCTACCAAAAACAATTTTCAAAAAACAATTTTTGGTAGATTGAAATCTGTCGCAGTGAAACAATGAAATTTTGAAATGCAGTGCTTCCAGGAGACCTCTTTCGGTGAATTTTAGTGTCGTTTGTGAAAACTGTGGAAACTTTTGGGTCTGCGACACAGAAGGTATAGCTATTAGTTGACCACCTAGCGTTAATGAGAAATGTTGAGCAAAGATATTGCATATGTCGTCCCCAGTAGTAGCTGTTGAATCGTCAAGCTAAATTGATATGTATTTATTTTAGGATCGATAAACAATTTTACGGTTTCGCTTCTGCAGATTACAATCTACCGAAAAATAATGCGTCATATTGTCAGCAGTATGTTTCAATTGATAATATTTCGATAGTTTACAATCTCGCTAGATAGATTACAATCTAATGGTTTTACAATTTGCCGCTGAAATATTCATCTCTTATTTTCATTCAATTCATACTTAGTATTACTCGTACATTATATTTATCGAGATATTTATCTTTTAATGATAGTGATAAAAAGGTACCCACCATGAGTCTTGTTGGTGAATATATGTCTTGTTTTCTGAATCCGCTGTTCGTTGCTTGAATTATTGTTTACATTACTTTGCTTCAAGTTATTTCCGATAGGGTCAATTTCGAGTTTACCCGCATCGTTTGATAAATTGAGTATCCTGAGTAAACTGTTCACCGGACGGCCTTGACTGGTTAACTTTGTATCTGTAATTAAGATATCGTTAATCTTTTGTTGCCGTGAGTTTGTTGAACTAGTTGTTTATTTTATTTAATTAACACTTCAAGCATAGAGTATAAATGCGGACCAAATGCTGTAGGCAATTTCTACCAGTAAAACCTTTGGGTGATGCAGAGACAAACAGTGTTAGGTGTAAGTCTGGAAATATGTTTTTAATAAGTACTAAGATATACTACAAGGATATATTCATTACTATATATTTACATTATCGCAATATACAGGGTGGATACGGTAAACGGGGCAGTAAGGGGAACTACCTTTTACACAAAACATTTTTTGATGTCAATCGAAGTTACAAAAACTTCTATGGGACCAACGCAGGTCGGAAAACTAGAAAAGTCACTCCAAAAAACTTTTCCCATACATTTTGTTTGAAAGTTTTAACCAAAATATTTTTTTGATCTTAATCGATTATGTTTCTGAAAAAAACTCACTCGAAATCATTGAAGGTCCTAGAAATAATTTATTAACCTGAAATTAAAAAAATAAATGAAACAAATTATCACGAAGACGATATGTTACTTTAGGTTTTTTACGATTTCTGACTTTTTATTACTCCAGCGATAGTTGGTCCGATAAAAGTTTTTGATCAGTATTAGAAACATATGGCGCCACCTGTCTTTCGAATAATAATTGAATGAGGGCTATCGTTTTTGAGCTCACCAGATGGCGCCACTGGCGAGTAGGGTCCTGTCATATATTCTATTTTATACTTATAAGTACCTATAATTCCATAAACAGTTTATTTTATTACGTTTAACAACATAGTGTACACCTGACATACATAGAATATTGTCCGGTTTGTATGTTTATTGTAAAGTTAGCAAGTATGAAATATTTCAAAATTATTCTTCCTCCAAGAACAAACAAATTAGTTCTAAACTTGCTACTTAAAATCTTCAAGTCATAAATAATCAGGAATGGCTCAGCCTTGACCATAATCGTGAAAATTAGTAAAAGGTCGTGAAAATAAAGCACGAACACTATGATATATTATCTGACATTTCGGAAGACCTTATTCTACACGAACGCCCCTAGCGGCGAATTCATGCGCGGTAGCCCTCATTATGTTAACAAACCGAGTACAAACAGAATTGATTGTCAAGTTCTAAATTATACAAAAGCTAGTATTACATATTCTATAAACAACAAATTATTTAGTGAAAATGTAACCAAATTGTAAACTAATTACTAGAGTTTATGGCACCAGTTTTGTGGCAGTGCTTGCATGCAGGCAGATCTACTAAACATAATATAGACCTCTTCCTCTTTATGCCAAACGCAATAAGATTTCACTGTATTCGGTGGCCCTAGTTTGTTGAGTTCTGAAAAGCGCGATTTGCTAATAGGCGTATTACGAAAGAATTTGTTATCATGCTTAATGAAAAAAACACTTATATTGTCACTAACGGGATATCTTCCGTGATTATTTGTTAACTCGCGATCATGGCGCTTGCTACAGCGTCGAAATATTGGGAGCTCAAAATAACAAATAATCACGGAAGATATCCCGTAGGTGACAATATAAGTTTAGTTTTAAACCGTGAACGCTTAAAACAGTGTATGCTTAATGAATGTAGCTAATAAGATAATTAGATGATTAGATGTAGATAATTATTGTATCATAAACACAGTGTTATTACAGATTGCATCGTCTTCGTAAACGCATAGTCCTTTATATTGATCATCTGGTACCATTCCAGTTTTGCACTGAGTTGCCGGATATCCGATGGCATACACTGGCTTTCCATGAGTATTGCCCTTTGGGGCAAAGTTACATACCAGTCTTTCCAACATTATGTTTCTTTCATCTACCTAAAACATTTCGGTGAGTAAGATTTCTCTGCTGTTCCTGATTCAAGAATAGAACCGATGACAAAAAAAAATACTAATTGGTAAGTCAGATTGATTTTCCAAAAAATATTAGAAACATAATATTATGTTTTCGTTTTTCACGTAAACAAAAAATTAAGACACATTTGAGTACATTCCTACCGGAAAGTGATGCTACAAGGATTTTTTTAAATTTTTTTTTTTGGATGGGATATCATCAAATGACTTCTCCCACTCTGGGCGGAGCGGGAGGGAGTGTCAGACTTTAACCCATCCATGTTCCTTCCTCGCCCTTTATGTTCCGGGGCCGCGGTATCTCTTTCGAACAGGCCCGCAACCCTGGCAGGCTTCGGCCCTTGCGGGCCCCTCCCCTTATGCTGACATCTCTTTGAGGCGCGCGTGGACCACGAACGCGCCGTCGACACGGCCTGTCGTCGTTAGACGGACGGATAGCTAGCTAGCCCATAGCCAACCGTCCACAGGCCCGTAACTACGGTGGCCGGTAGCCACCACGTGGCCCCAGACGCCCGGTGCGTCTCCCGCGGCGGCCGGGAAGAGAGGCTCTCTCGATCTAGATTAAATAGAATCATATTTTTTTGTAGCCAGGAGTCATTACTATTAATGTATTAAAACGATTTATATTTACGTAGAATTTCACTTTGCCACATCCAACATATTCAGTTTCTGCCCATAACAGTTGTGTTAGATACCTAGTTTTGTAACCTCGTGACCTGAAATAGTAATGAAAAAAACATTATAATAAGGATCATACATTGCACAGTACATAAAATCAGCTGCTTCATAATAATATATTTTTGGTCGCATTTAACTCTTACTTATGGCCATGGCAAATGGTCACGGTAAAGTTTCACAGAAAATTAAACGCCCCATTTCACCCCCTTCAGGGTGGAATTTCAAAAACGTATTTTTTTAGTAAATACCTACTTTTCACAAAAGATATACCTTCCAAATTTCATGTCTCTAGGATCAGCGGTTTGGGCTGTGCGTTCATATATTAGCCAGTCAGGACTTCGAATTTTATACATGTATGAATTGTTTACACTCATGCTAGCACTCATTAATAATCTTCACTCATGTTTAATCGCTTATGTAATGATATTTTTGCACATAGACATCACGAGTATGATTCTTAAGTATGAGACTGTTTCTTGAGTATGAGACTGTTCGAAAGAGATACCGTGCCTCCGGAATATAAAGGGTGAGGAAGGAACATGGATGGGTTTTCAGTAAAAGTTGGACACTCCGTCCCACTCCGGTCAGAGCGGGAGGAGTAGTCATTTGATGATTTCCTCTACGAAAAACGAAAAAAAAATAAGAGGCCTGACCATATACCCGTATAAAATATGTGCTTCGTTGGACCTTGTGCCATGCCAAGCGTTCTTTCAGGCAAGTAGGGTAATATAATATACTAGCTAACCCACGCAACTTCGTCTGCGTCACATAAGAGAGAAAAACGAAAGGAAAAAATATCCCCTTTTTTGCAACATTTTTCATTCCTGCTCCGCTCCTAATGGTTGTAGCATGATGTTTTATAGCCTATAGCTTTCCTCAATAAATGGACTATCCAAAACAAAAAGAATTTTTCAATTTGAACCAGTAGTTCCTGAGATTAGCGCGTTCAACCAAACAAACAAACAAACTCTTCTGCTTTATAATATTAGTATAGATTCAATTAGAATCTAAATTCCTTGCATGCCTGTATTTGTGTTACGTGGTTTTTGACTGGGACTTAAATAATTATTTACCTTTGAAGTATAAAGTACTTGATCGTTTTGATTCTTAACCAGATAAATGGGTGCGTCTCATAATGTATAAAGTTATTTGGTATATTGTCATTTCAATAACGTTCACAAGATATAATAAACGTGAGAAATATCAACTGTTGATCTTTACATAAAACATATAGGAAATGGAATCTGTAAAACATGTTACGTTTAACGTTATTACTTAAATGTGTCTATAAGTACTTACTTATTGTAGTACGTGACGCTTCCTTCGTATTCCAGGACCTGTATGAACCACATCTCTACAAAACCTTTGACACTAAGGCCGGGCGAAGGACCCATGACGCTGCCAATGCTTTGTCCAACCTTAACATTTTCTGAAATATAATTTTTATAACTTAGTCTTTCAGTTCATTTTTGATTGACTTTAGTTGTGGTTGTTCTATACACTTCTACCCAACCCTTCGGGGAAGGCAAGTGTGGTTTTATAATAAGTTTATTTCGATTAGAATCCTAACTAATACAATAAATTCGAAACTAAGTTTGTTTGTAACCTTAACCTAAACCACTGAACCAATCTTCCTGAAATTTTGCATATACGTTGTCAGGTGTACGTCTAATAATATGTAAACACTTAAGAATTTTTTAAATGGTGTTTCTCCTAATGTACTGATTAAAATTTAATGTTATTACGTACATAGTATTCTGGAACTCATATTTTTATGAAAAAGATCCAATCTCCTAGTTACAATCGTCATTTCTCGCAAAAATAGCTATAATATTAAGGAAAGTGTATACCTATCATTCCTTAATATAGTACTGTTCCCGAGGAAAACAATAACCTTCTTAAGATAATAGATGGCGCCACGTTTCTTTCTAATCGTGACTGATCATATGATTACAAGCAAAATACAACAACCCGAATTGTTTGTCAAGTTCTAAATTAACGCGAGAGAAGCCGCGGGAAAAAGCTAGTCGATTATACAAAAGGTTGTAGCACATAGTAGGGTCCTGAGTTGGGGTCTTCAGACCCCTTATTCACAACGCTTCGATTCGATTTCGATTCGGGAAGTCGTATGTGTATCTCGCTTGTTTTCGTTATGTCAAAAAAGGATAAATATTCGTCCTGTCGAATCGAAATTCATCCCGACCGTTTGTGAATACGGGGGCAGGTCGGTTAAAGGGTCTGGATTTGCATCATGTGACCAGTTGTGTATTGTCACTCATCTTACGTACTTAGGACTTATAAATTATTTATTTTAAATTTTGTCTTTTGTTTTTAATTTTTTACATATTATTCTATGTAAATAAATAAAAAAAAATGTAAAGCGCACTGGTATCAGGAATAGGGCCCAAGCTTCCGGTTAGTGCTCCAGACAGACTAAATTCCTAACAATACGAGCCGCGACCGAAGCACCGCTTTCAAATCCTAGTTATTTTAATCTCCTTTATTCATTATACGTGCACATTTTTAAATATTTTTACAGGCCCTTGATCCAACCGTCTAAGGAGAGCCTTATTTTAATTTTATTAAGTTTTGGTTGATGAGCTTACCTAAATCCCTGCATTGATCTTCACGATCCGGGTGTATTGCAGGATCGCATTGATCGGCCCAGCGCTGGGCAAAAGTGGCTAGCTCAGTTGACCATTGCTGAAAATAGAATTCCGTAAAAAATCCATTTGTATTTGAAATTAAATGCTAAGGTTTACTCACGATTTTTTTCATATTAGCGGCGTGTGGAAGTATTTTGGAGTAACCCATAGCAACAAAGTTTCTCCTTTCATTTATCCTGGTGATGAGCTCTTTGATATCCCGACTCGTCAGTTTTGCAGAACTGTCGTAAGATGTACAAGCAGGGCTGTGCCCTTGTACCTACCGACACAAGTTACAAAGAAAGTGTTATAGAATATAAATGAATAATAACATAAAAAATCAGAAAAAGTCACAATCGTACTTGGTACCTTGTATTTGCAAAGGGTGTGGTTGAGACATATTTCACAGAAATCGGTAGGATTTGCACTAAAACCATTGACACAGCAAAATATCACGATTAATTTCAAAATTATCATAATAAATTAATAATAACAATATATAAATATATTTTTCCAATGTTCGATCATGACCATCGTGACCATCTAGATAACATAGAGTTTGAGCACGGCTCAGAGACAGTTGTGACAAATTTTAAAATGTACTATTTTGTATTAGCTGGTTATGTTTTTTGTGTTTCCATTATTATTTCTTTCAGTTTATGTTTCCGACATAAATAATTTGGTTTTGAAAAATGAAAATCAAGGCGATGGTCTTAATGTTAAACAAAATAACAAAGATCTAGTCTTTCAAGGTAACGATAGAGTGAAATTTATATTCTTATTGTAAGTAATATAATAAATAAATAATTATTAATGTATACATTTTGTATTCTAGATGTACAAAATGATTCACCAGTTGTTTCAACCAGCCAATCAGTATTACATGTAATACTCAATTATACAAAAACTCAAAATTCTAAACCGAAATCGAACAAGTTTACCAGAAAACTATCAGACGACATTCCTGTTAAGCGACATATTCCAGACGAAGAAAATGATGAAGAAGATATTCCATCAATGTTTACAAGTACTACAAGTAGTATTGCAACTTCGCCACTAGAATCGAAACGAAAATGGCCCGAAGTAGAATTTCTTTCTCATCCATATGATTCTGTAGAAAATGCGCAATATTACGATAAACTTGAAAAAAAAGAATTTCCGTTTTTCCATAATGTTGTAAATAAGTCGGAAATTATAGATTTTCCACCTAAATATATGAATAGACACTTTTACTTGGGAAAAAATCATTCGAAGGACAAACCTGTTGGTTTAAGAAGTTTACCTCATCAAAATTTTCCAGGACCAAGTGGTGAAGAAAATGATAAATGCGTGTGCAGACTCCCGAGCAAGGCAAGTAAGACGGGGCCAATTTTAAATAAATGTACAAGATCTTCAATATTAAACCCAGTGATAACAGCAGGTCCACCAAAACCAACAACTACCCTAAATCCAACACCGCGACCGCCTGAGTCTCAAGGCTTTGACATGGGATATCTCGCCATGGGTGTTCCTATGGGTATACCAGCTGGTTATCCAGGGGGCTATCTACCTGGATATCCAGGGGGTTTCCCCGCGGGCTATCCAGCCGCTATTCCAGCGAGTCCTGTGGCTTGGCCGCCTGTCTACTACCAGGAAAGTCCAAAACAAAAGAAACCAAATAAAAAGCCATCTAATGATTACGTATATTATGGTGACGATGATGATGATGACGACGATGATGATCATGATGATGATGAACATGACAATATACATAATGATAAAGGAAAGAAAAAGAAGCACAAGGGTGATGTTGTTATTGACATCGAATATGACATTGAAGACAGTAGTGAACGAAAACCAAATCAGAATCCAAAATGTAGAGATAACATGGAAAACTTAGCAACCGATATTTTCAACGATATAAGAAAATCAGAAACGATTATTAAAACCTGTTATTGTTGTTCTGCATCTTGTTGTGGTATAAAGTTCGGAATAGTGTTTCTTTATTCAATATTAGTCACTTTTTCTTCTACTAATATTAGTCACTTCTTTTAGTTTATTAAAAGATGATTATACATCCAAACTGATTTCTTTTAATTCTCGACTATAATATCTTAAACAACAGTTTCTTTGTGTCTATAAAGTATGTGTTTCTAATAGGAAGATAACTGTGTCCAGTTATTCAGACAAATAAATTGTGCTTTCTGTTAAGCAGTTACTGAGGCGTAACTAATTTCTAATCAGAATTCGTGCTCAAATGATTACGTCTGGCTGCCATCATCCAATTATTAAGATTTATTCCAACTTTCGTTACGTAGTATTTAATTAAAGATTGTTTGCCTGCTTATTTACACCAGTTCTTGCTTTCAGCAAGATGAAATTATTATGATAAGCGATAAGTGAGATGAAGTCACTCGCAAACTCGACGTAGCGCAAAATGAAATGGCTTGCTTTTCAGTGTTGATGAAAAATAATTGGGAATAAATTCTAATAGGAGTTTTTTATTTTTGCTTTGTGAGTTTCCTCAAATCTGTTAATTATAAATTTGAACGCGTTATGCGCAACTACTGTAATATTAGTTCTTTTAACGGACCACTATAATATTACAGGAATCCTTGCCTAAATAATAACAGCCGCTCGAGTCATCTTTGGGTTAAGCCGTGCTTGCCTAGGTTGGTAGCACAGATGGGACCCTTACCTGCATACCGAGTTCCTAAAGCACGATAAGCAGTTAGTTGCGGCTATCATTTGTTGATCTGTGACAGCTGTTACAGGTAATCAGTGGCCCAAAAAGTCTGACAACTAGTTAAGACTAGTTGTCAGACTTTGGTAAGCCAAGGGGTATCGTATTACCCAGTACTAAATTTGTTGTGGAAGTCAGATAGGCAGTCGCTCCATGTAAAATACTATTCAGCCGCATCTGGTTAGACGGAAAGCCGGTTCATTATAATCAACATATTTCCGGTTCATTATGATCGGTTCATTATAATCAACATATTTTTTTACCATGGGACTTTTGAATCACTAGGTAACCATGGATAGCACATAACAGTAAGAAAAGCTTTGAAAAGCCTTTGAATCACTAGGTAACCATGGATAGCACATGACAGTAAGAAAAGCTTTGAACACCCTTTGAATCACTAGGTAACCATGGATAGCACATGACAGTAAGAAAAGCTTTGAACAACCTTTGAATCACTAGGTAACCATGGATAGCACATGACAGTAAGAAAAGCTTTGAACACCCTTTGAATCACTAGGTAACCATGGATAGCACATGACAGTAAGAAAAGCTTTGAAAACCCTTTGAATCACTAGGTAACCATGGATATCACATGACAGTAAGAAAAGCTTTGAAAACCCTTTGAATCACTAGGTAACCATGGATATCACATAACAGTAAGAAAAGCTTATCACTTTTCAAGGCTTTTTTTTACTGCCTGTTGTAAATAACACGATGTTTAGTAGCATGGTTCATAAAACGTAAATTGACGCCCTTATTATTTGCACCCTCAAGAGGACTATAAAACTGTTTTACGTTCAGGGTCTATCTGCCCTTTGCCTATATAATTTATCGTAAAGAGAGCGGTTCAGATTGCGTGCATTACGATTCAAATATTTGAGGCGGGAGTAAAAGTATTCTGTGTGTAATCTTAGGTTTCTTAATAGAATGGTCTTTTAGGATACACCAGGCCTGACAGCAGATCAAATAACACATAATGTGCTAAAACAAAATATGTTCATTACGTTCAGTCAATCTGATCATGAACCCATATAATAAAATAAACAAATAAATAATAAATTTTTATTTGGAATCTCAAAAGGTAAAATACAATATGAATCTAATAAAAACTAACACTGAAGGTACAAAAATGTAAGGTGCCTGTACTAGGATAATCCTGTATCACAGGCTGCAGGAGCTGTAACAATATGCTATATGTAGGACAGTAGTTTATTGTTTAATATTTAAAATGACACAGTGACAAAATTATTTTCATAAACTTAAACTCTAATAATTAACTTAGAACTAAACACATAATTATCACACGAAAATATTTGCGTCAGCAGATTTATGCGAAACACATTCGAGGCGTTCTTGTTTATATTTGATAATTGCACTTAGCAACTAATGTGCTTATAAAAAATAAAATCGATGGTAAGTATGCCAGAGCAATGGTCTGTTATTGGCATGTTGTTTCAGCAATATTGCGAAATAAATATATGTGAAATGGAGGCAAATAATACATAATATAAGGCTTGAATTCTTCCTGCGCTGCTGTCGGTCGCGTACGTCGGTCGCGCATACGAGAATACATTGTGTACTATATTATTATATATAGCATCATATTGCAACGCTAACGTCAGCGAAGCGTATGTTGCTATTGTATTTCTCCGACTTTTTTTGACCAACTGTACGCGACCGACATCAGCGTAGCAAGAATTCAGGCTTAATTCTGAACATTTTATTCTTGAAAACTTCTTGATGTTATTTAAAACTCTTTTAGTCGAAATAAGATCAGAGTTCGATTAAGGAATAGAGCTCTAAAGATATCAAATAATTAAAGAACAATAACAGCTTTGTTTTCACTTAGTCATTTCATTAATTGAACTCTTTGTTTTAAGTTAGAAGCATATACTTAACCTTACCACCTTCACCTTTGGCTTTACTTGCCTTTACCCTCTTGCTTTTCAAACATTTAACGAGGTAACCTCGGTATATTACCTTGTTAAATGTTTGAAAACTTCATTAAGTAATTCTGAATTGATGTTTTTCGCAATAAGCTTTATTATTATTATCTAATGCCTAAACATTTAAAAGATTTGCATACAAATTGCAATAATATAGCTTATGTGTATAAACTATAGTATTGCAATTTGCGTTCATGTCTGGTACATCGGCGACCTTAACCTAGGATTGTGTTTTTTTAGGCCAGAATTCTTGTCGCGCTGACGGTTGGTCACGCTCGGTCGGTCGCCCACGACTATACATTGTGTTCTATATAGAACCATACTACGACGGCGACCGACAACCGTATTTTGTTCTCGCTGACGTCACGAATGACCGTACACGACCGACCTTCAGAGCGACAACAATTCAGGCCCAACAAAACTTACTTCGATTGCGAGATTTGTAAAAGAGGATAATTTAAATGTACTGATGTTGATGTGCACACCTATGTACATCAACAGTACATAACATCACCCATTGCTGGCAATAGGCTTGCCCCCCTTTTCTATGGGACTTAAATTCAAACACTTGAATACATCTCTGCGTAACCGTTCGTGGATTAAATGCGTTATCGATTGTTTATTTTCCTTTTGAAATATGTTACAACCACGTCCAAAAAAGTTTTATCAAAATTTCTAATTCAGTTACCTTACCTTACAGCAATAAAGTAGAATTTACTGGTACTTGGTGTCACATCATTTGCAGCATGTAAATCCAAGAATATAAACTGTTTATTCAGTCGTAAAGCTTTGCTTTTGCGTGAAATTAGTTACGTGTACGTACGTACAGTAACGGTACATACTGAAATAGAAGTTTATTTACTGCTGAAACGGCAAATCCGTGTCAGTATTATCGATGTCTGCTTCGAGTAAAGAGAGAGAGTTGAATATTTCTCATGTATTTATGTCATGCCCAATCCAGTAAAATTTTGTCAAGATATTCGTTTGTTAGAATTCTAGTTCTGTAGAATCTATTGAAAACGATTACTTTTCTCAAAGTCTAATAGTATTATAGCACATTTCTCTCTGTGCTCTAATTACCTACTGGTAACTATAGTAAAGAGAGGAACACAAAATATTTTAGTGGAAATTGGGAATAAAGCACGATTACCAAAAAATACAAACTTCTAAAATATTTACATTGTTCAATTTATGCGGGTCACTAAACATTTCTTGTTATCCGTATCTTTTTATTTTCAAAGAATGTCAATTGGATTTTATCGTCTTAACATTCTTTACAAATTATGATAAAATCAATGACGGGAATTTGGGTGTTGCTAGGAGCTTAGTAAAATTGAGATAGTGAGAAATACCAATTTATATTTCGACATTATTGTTATATAAGTAAGTCTTCGGGGATCCGGGAAATTGAGTGCTCAAACGGTAGAAAACCAATTAAATCCTGAATCTTTTGGTGTTAAAAGTCGTGTGGTTTGGTCGAGTGCTTACGACAACGACAGTTTTCGATCATAGGGTGTTTCAGTTTTGTTCAGTACGGTGAAGAAAAACATCGTGAGGAAACCAGAAATTTCCTGCAATCAATTTGAAGATGGCGGTGGATTATGGCTGACTCTCATAGAGAGGAGGCCATTTTTTTTTGGATGGGTATCATCAAAGGACGCCTCCCGCTCTGGGCGGAACGGAAAGAGTGTCAGACTTTTACCGACCAAAAACCATCCATGTAGGTCCTCACTCTTTACGTTCCGGGGCCGCAGTATTTCTTTCGAACAGTCCCGCAGCCCCGGCAGGCTTAGGCCATTGGGGGCTCCTTCATTTGCTGACATCTCTATGTGGCGCGCGTGGAACACAAACGCGCCGTCGACACATACCTCAACGTACACAGGCCCGCTCACACGGTGGCCGGGGGCCACCACGTGGCCTCCGACGCCCGGTGCGTCTCCCGCGGCGGCTGGAGCGAGAGGTTCTCTCCTTCTCGCGTGCCCCATACCAGCAAAGGAAAATAAGAATAGGCTGATGTGCACTATTAAGTATTTTTAAAAGGAAGTGTGACATATTCGCTTTATGTAGGTACACCTAAAACACGTGCGTTAACTCCATAGTTTACGACACTTGAGCATAGTTGACTGACTGCAACAAATACTTGACGAGTCAAGTTAGAGTTACTCGCTCAAGACCTTATCGTCTGATGTAGCTCGTATAAAGAGTGTAAAGAACCTCTTAACGAAGCCGGAAAGGCTTTTGTTCTCCTTGTCATTGCGATTTTTTTTTGTTCTTGACTATACCTGGGAACCTTGTAGTTAAGGTGATATTGAGGGTTTAAACTCAAACTCTTTATTGCATTCATGTGTACAACTGAGTCTTTCCATGTTCCAACTTTTTTTAAAGTTTTTTTTTAAATAAAAGTTTCTACACCTCCACTACTCGTACTATTGAAGCCATCCATGAACACAATGTTTTGAGTGCGTAACATTGAGTTCTACAATGAGATATGATTCCCCCTCCCCCCCAAAAAAAAGTTCCCAGCAATAATGTTTGCGTAAAGTTACGTTTGATGTACAATATGGTTGGTTGACGGCTTCGTGGTGAGTCTGTTTGCACCCTGTTTACAATGAGACCAAAATATGACAAAAACTCTGCTGTGTCCGACAGTTTTACGAGTTGCGCAACCAGTAATATATGGAGCAGCTGAAATTATTCCGCGATTTCCTGATCGGTCAGGTAGTAAAAGTTGTTATTTTTTATGACTACTACACTTTCTCATACCATAATTTTATTCCATCACGTCTTTACAGCTAATTGTGGGCCGATTTTTAGTAATAATAAATAATAATACATTCAAAACAATTAGACTGCAACTGACCAACTCTGCCCTGACTAATTTGACTGGACTTTCTTTTTTAATTTGCTTTGCTTATCCAGCGTATAATATGACAACGCCGATACATTCGCAGCAGAAAATACAGCACGTCACACAGTCGCTGAACTAGCACCACTAGGGTTGCCAACTACTTTTTACTGTTGAACAAAAATAAAGTATACAAAATACTGTTTTCAGGATCAAAATGCAAACACATTATTATGTGTTATACTTAGAAGCACACACAAATTTCGGCACCTCAGCATTTACTGAAAGAGTTTTTTCAGTAATGAATGCTAAGCGGCGGGAGGATAGAAATAGAACATTTGTAAATTTAATAATAAATGAGCTCCTCATTTATTTTAATTTCTGTTATAATTGTGGCCGAATTTGATTCGAGTGGTCGAAATTCGACGAAGAAGAAAAACTTTCGTAAATAACATCCTAAGGCTGCTGAAATGATTAGTAATTGAGAAGTATCCTGCGGTGCATGCAACCCCAAATAATTTGGGGATAAGGCAAGAGAAGGACGATGAAGTAGGTATTAGTAGTTGACCAACTCTCTGGTATAACTGCAGGTTTGTAATTTGCTTTGTTTGCAGTATTTATTGTGTGCGTTGGACGTTTTGTCGGATAGGTAACTCACGAACAGCAACACTACTGACCCTAAATATTGAGTGCTTTGCCTTTTGTCCGACATTTATTAAAGTAACAGCAAGAAACTTATGAGTTGACATTGTACAACGTTCCAATAACATCTGGAAACGAGTTACAAATGGATCTTGTAACTTTTAACAACAGATTTAACTTTTCAATTAAAACCACATAAAAGACAATTCATCAAACGGCACCGTGCAGGAACTCCTTTTCTTTGAAACACACCATATTGATTTCTATTGTTCTGATGAGATCAAAGAGAATGAACGTTCCTAAAAAAAGATCCATGACAAAGAATTAGGTACACGTAAGTACACTCATACATCATTTTTACAAACTGTCAAATATACTCATTCGACTTTGAACTTAGCTTTTCAAATTTTAAAGTTGAAAATCATTTGGAGAAATTGTACAGTTTGTGGTAACTTGATGTGCTGGCGATTGTATCTAACAGCTATACAGTTGACCATATTTCAATGGCAACACTTTAAACCCACTTATCTCAATTTTAGGTAGGTACTTAATATTTCCTAAAAAGCTTTCTAAACTTTGACTCATAATCTACGCATCAACTATCACGATAACAATCGAAGAGCTATGCAATCAAGATATCTCATCTAGATTTCATGGCTACGAACCAGTATCGATGAAACTGACTTTAGTTGACCTCGAATAATCTAAATCTGTACAGTACCTATAAGCGAGTTTCGCTAGACGGAGCAGATAATAAACGGGATTACAAAACAAAGAAGACTGGAGCTACTGAACAAGTGTCGCCAAAAATAGCACAAATTGTGAGTTTTATACGCAATCGATGATGATTAATGAACAATGAAGTAGCTTTTGACGAGTATTTTTATTATTGTTCTGTATAACATGAAGACTAGGCATCCGATGTAATTACATAACATATCGTCACGCTGGGAAACATCGAATTGTTGGGCAGAGGTGTACCTAATAGGTAAATAGGTCATCCACATCGCCAGTTGCGTTTAATGGCAATGTAATAGGGGCGAGATTTTTCAATTTTTTTTTAATTTAAAAAGTAGATATTACATATGTGTACTTAAGTGCAGTAGTGTTAGTTTTTAAACTATTGTATCATTAGTGCTTATAATTAAACTACAATTACAATTCATATAACAGTCGCTGCCGTTGCTGGTAACGAAAATGTCGAATTCAAATGTCAGGTAGCGACCTACCCGATCTAGGTTTATTTAGACCTGTGTTTCAGGCCATCACTTTACATTGCATAAATAATTAGGACAGAATAAAAAATCTAATAACAATTACAACACAAATCAAACTGGTACAAAAACAATTAGTAAATGTGTACAAATTTGATACGAGGGCATAATATAATCAGACTAGGACTTCCAGAATTTTTTAGGGACATCCACCCGGCACAAACCCAGACTCCGTGGCTGCCACTAAGGAATCCCTAATGGAAGAATCCAATGATATTCTTGCCGGACCCGGGAATCAAACCTGGGACCTTATGCTCAACAGTCGTTGAGTAGTACTTAAACAGCACAAAGCCACAAATAATAGATATCTTCATCATCTCTAGCTTCGAGATGACATTGTATACAAGGTGTAAACAGTCTCATAACGAAGCCGTCAACCAAGCATTCTGTACATCAAACTAAGTAACCCTATTCAAAAAAATTTGCTGGGAAACTATTTTTTATTCAGGTGTAAAATCACGTTTTACAGTAAAACTCAATGTAACGCACTCAAAACACTATTCTGATGGATTCACTGAATACTCGTAGTAAAAATTTGGGGAAGAGGACAATTGGGGATCCAGAACAAAATAATCGCGATCACGGGGAGAACAAGTGCGGCTTCATTAAGGGCTTCAGTAATTGTGCACAATTTTGTATACGGTTTCACCCGAGCAGAGGTCAAAAATTATTCAATGAGGCCGTATTCTCGAAAGTATTACTCCATAGTTTTAATCAATTACCTAAGAATATGGTCACGAGAGCTGTGTATTAAACTATTTACTTATTTAGGTGAGTCACTTAAAAATTATGCAAAAACTATTGTACTCCATGGTTTGCTCGGAAAGTTCTATTTTTCGTTCTTGATTATGACAATGTGTAGGCAAACAAAAGCATAAGTTTATTGGTAAAAGTCAAAAAGGAAATTTTGAATAGCGATATAGGATTTTGATGCCATCGATGCTTTGTTCAGCCTGTACAGGTGAGGTCGACCGTTTGGTTGCTATCGCCAGTTACAGCAAACTTAATTAATAATAATAATTAATTAATTAAATAGTTAATTTTTTCTTTCTTTCTTTATCGTGTAGTTAGTTGCCTAACTTGGTGTCAGAGTTTTTATGCCGCACATGGGCCTCTGACTTGGCTTAACATGCCGTCGAGAAATATCTCATAAGTATGCTGGATTCCTCACGATGTTTTTCTTCAGCGAAACATGTGATAATTATACAATACGCTCATGGATCCGAAAAATCTGAGGTGGCGTGTCTTGGGTTCGAATTCGAGGCTATCATTGCTATAAAATCTTATTAGAAAAGCACTTCGTTCCTTCTCAAAGCAAGAAGTATTTATTTAATGCTTGGTACTCAGACTTGTAACTTTTAAACTTTCTTCAAGAATTTTATTTCAGGATCCCACTTGACCAAACTTCACAACATCTTGAGACGCTAACAAAATCAATTTTGATTGAACTTTTGATATTGGTTACAAACTTAATAAAACAGGAGAGTGACGGTTTTTTATAAAGTACTTAAGTTTACATTTATACGATATCTCTTTGTTTTTGTAAGATCGAGTCCTTTGAAAGAATAAACCTCTGGTATGCTAGTACAGATTTACAATAATAAATTCATAGAATTTATCATTAAAGACCTTTTGGTAGAGACAGATTGTGTTCGCTTGGACGCGTTTTAAAATCTGTAAGTAATTCCATGACTTTTTCAATAGGTACCTAACTTAATAATATAAGCTTGTACAGAAATATGGAATTTTATAACGTTTTTATATTTCTGTCAATATTGTGCCGAGTATTGGAACGAGTACAGAGTATAAATACAGTTTGCCTGTCCAGTAAGTTAACTGTGCCATTCAAGATTAGGTGAGCGCGTTGACGCTGCCCAGAAACAGTCTCAATTTTGTCATTTACTCAGTCAGCGGCTATACAAACCCACAACTAGATCGACACATTATTATGTGCTCTATGTAACTGTAGCTAGTTCCGTGGAGGCAGATAGGCAGTCACTCCATGTAAAATATTGGTACTCAGCTACATCTAGTAAGACTGGAAGCTGACCCTAACATACTTGGGAAATGGCTAGGCAGATAATGAATATATAGCTAGTTAATGTTCAACACTGCCCTGTAGAGGATTACTACTACAAACTTAATTAAAACTTTTGTTGTTATGTGTTAACATGGCGTTTGTTTGCGGTCGCGAATTAAATAGTTCTACTGTAGTTTTAGGTAATTCGCATTCATAATTAATAGTACCAACCTATTAAGATAGGGATTATGAATTTTAACTGTATGCGAACAACCGTGTCCTATTTATACTACATTAGTTAGTCGTGTGACAAGTTTACCGTTGAATTTATTGTAGGCTAACTATAAATGGAACTCTAAACGAAAATACGACGACCTTTTGACCGGCGACAATTTGATTTACCTACATTATGCGGACGACTAGCTTCTAAGATTGCGCAGAGGCCTACGTATATTTTTCACAAAGCCTAAAATGCTGAAAATAGAATTACTGTTGAACCTCTTTAAAAGCAGTAGAGGTAGAGAGAAAATGATTTTCTGGGGACTGAAAAGAATTTAAATCACTTAACTATACTTTCACGGATGAAAAAGCGAGCAAAGTCATGACAGGTCCTATCTACCTAGATAGGACCTGAGTTTGCTCGCGTTTTGCCTATATTTAGGTAGATATGGTACAATCAGCCGTTGATTTTATTTTGCGATGAATTAGGTGCCAATAAACACAAATGAGGTAATATAAATAAAATTCTTATATCTCCCCAAATGTAAGCGATCGTTATTACCACTGATTCACTGAATTAAGGCGCTGCCGCCTGGTTCCTCGAAAGCCTAAAATATTTCTGTAATAAACCGTACTGATTTGTTAATGAATGGAAGTTTCATGCCGACCGAGCTGTCCTCTATGATGTAGATTAATGAGTGGGCGAGTAAGAGGGATGAACACCTAAATATATACTTACAGTCTATGTAATCTGATTCGGAGATTGAACCAAGCGACGAAATATTCTCAGCAGATTTAGGCAAAAGAAAAAAGTACAAATCATAATGATTCACAAATAAAACATATTTCAGTTTACAAACGGATTCAGTCAATATTTTTAAAAATCGTCCGATCATCCATAGAACTCCGAAAATTGATACGCTAAAAGAAAATCCATGGAGCATTAACTTACTGATCTTCATTGGTACATTAGCACATTTCTTACGTGCATCTTATCCCCATTTAGTGAAGGTTTTGATTAAGGTCGTATGTCAGTGCTTCATTGACCACGTAAGATATATTGTGTTCAGGCTGGGGCTCTGCATATGCCTCTCTTGTTTTTGCCAGTATACTTATAGCTTGCAGATGAAGATGAATAGTGATTAAAAATATATATACAGGTCTCTTGTTCATTTTCAGCGGGTAAATTCCTCGTACGGCTCGCGGCCGTTAGTAATTATCTATGCATTACGAAAACAACGGAATATTTAACTTTGCAATTAGCTGCACCTTTGTGTTCTCTGTAATATTGTTCGCTGAAACAAGAGGGGAAAAACCGCGGCCACACCAAAATGAATATATCATCTTCTGCCTAGCCTTTTCCCAATTTTGGGGCCGGTTTCTTGTCTAACTAGATGCACTTGACGAGGCTGACAAGGCCTAATAAAATTGATGTTATTTAAGCAGTTTTTTAAGACAAACTATTTACTCTCGCGTTGCACTTTTTGGGTGAACGAAAATTATGGAACTCGCGTGACCGTCACCTTACGCTTCGTAGCACTCGTAGCCAATCCGGTACGGCGTAGCACCACTTAGGCGTGCGAAGCGATTACCTACTCGTATTTGACTTTCAAACCCAGTAAGTACTGGCTACTACGATACACCAAAACGAAAAATTACAATTTTCTTTTTTCACTCAAAAAAAAAGAAAATTTAACGAAAGAAGTATTTTTCAGTTTTAGCCATGGAGAAGAGCTGACAAGAAACTTCTCCACAACAACGTTTAAAAGGTGATCAAGCACACCCAAAGTGAACAGACCCCTAGAGGGTGCAACACAACAATATGAGTTTACGCCAGCTCCTCCACCCTAATTAACAATGTCTGAGAAGGTTAATTAAATACATATCTTCGTAATGAAAGTCAACGTCACGCAACACTGTGGAACGTTCGCGAAGATAGCGCAGGGATTATGTTCAGACTTAAGTAGCGAGAATATTTGTCAGCCAAGACACAGCTAACAAGATATTTCACAATATGCAACTTATTTTGCAACGAGATAGCGGGATTGTCAGCTCATGTTCTGCTAAGAAAATATTAATTTGTTACATGAATACAGTCAAGAGATCCAAATGTTTCAATGACCTTTATAAATCCATGTGCTAAACTTTTAATTATTAATGTCAGCTTCAAAAAAATAATAGTAATGGATAAAATCGATTATTCCAAAATTAGTAAATTTATTTCACAATTTCCTCTAACTACCGCGCTCACTGACGGTCGAAGGCTTTAACCTTACTGCTAAGGATATAAGGATGAAAAGTGTTCGACAGACTGTGAATTCAGTAGTTCCTTCTAAAACTTACGCACTGCGTATACACGAAGCAATTGGCATTAGGATTAAAAACGCACATTTTCAATAAATTACTGGTCGGTTTCGGTAGGTCTATCTATCTCTGTCTATTTGACATTTAGCTTGCTGACCGGTTAGAAACAAAACGTCACTGAAAAGCTTTATTTGGTTTTTCTATGAATCAAGTGACAGGTAGCTGATGCGAATAGGATATTCTTTGTTTATAGAAACACAACAAAATTTGGCTTCCATATTAAATAAATAAACAAATTTTGCTAGACGTTGACACACAGCGCCATCTAGTGCCACGCTAAGCAAGGCTTGAGTCGTGGACACCGGATAGTTGATATACTACATATATACCTACTTTTTTGTTTGTAAATACATACTTATTATAGATATAAACATCCATGACTCGGAAACAAATGTCCATGCTGATCACACAAACATTTGCTCCTACCGAGATTCGAACCTAGGACCCTATGAACGTAAGGCAGCCTCACTACCACTACGCCATTCGAGTCGTATTAACCAACAGTTATACATAAATGTAAGTTATAGAAAACAACCGTTAATGGTACTATGATGTCTACATGTGCCACCGCCGCGCCGCTTTCAAATGGCGACAATAAGTATAAACATTTGAAAATTGTAGGTTTAAATACGAAAGATAAGATCGCCTTGGAGATATTTCCGTTTTCTCAGAAAGATCTGCAAACGAAATGGAGTCTTCATAAAGATTATAACGGACATTAGGATGGAAATGGCTGAATAATTACAATAGACAGAGAAAGAAGGTCAGGAATGTCGTTACATTTTCAGTGGCCATTTAATTTAGGTAACAGTTTTGCTCGCTGAAAAGTGTTACGTAAAATACCTGCAAATTTCTCCGTGTCTTGAATATTTCGGTTTTCGCGTCGCTGTATTTTCGATTTCAAATACCCAATCGTTAACGATATCTAAACAACGTTCTGTCAAATATTAATTCTCGCTTAAGATACAGCTAGTCGAATCACCCCAGATCTATACTAAATACTTTTATAAAGCTACTATTATAAAGCTACTATTATAAAGCTGAAGAGTTTGTTTGTTTGTTTGTTTGTTTGAACGCGCTAATCTCAGGAACTACTGGTTGGAATTGAAAAAGTCTTTTTGTGTTGGATAGTCCATTTATCCAGGAAGGTTATAGGCTATATATCATCACGCTATGACCAATAGGAGCGGAACATAAATGAAAAATGTTGCAAAAACGGGAAAAATTATTCCTTTTTGAGAGCTTCCGTTGCGTGCGCTGCTTAAACAGTACAAGTTACATGAAAATTATGTACTAAGGAATTATTGCTCTTAAAAAGTTCTAAAAAAAAGCCGCAACAGCATATGTCTATCTTTGAAAATTTACTCACAATAACCATTTTTATGATTTTAAAATTTCGTCATAAATAATGCTTCATTTGAGAAGGTGTTTCTACAGACATAGTATTAATCTTTATCAAAATAAATACGTTAGTCATCTTTAGCGTTTAATTGTGACCAAAATTGCCATTTACACCATTTCATTTAGATGAATATCTTGGGAAATATAACTGAACTAGCTGACCCACGCAACTTCGTCTGCGTCACATAAGAGAAAAAAAATCCCCGTTTTTTAAACATTTTTCATTCCTGCTCCGCTCCTAATGGTCATATCGTGATGTTATATAGCCTATAGCCTTCCTCGATAAATAGACTATCCAACGCAAAAAGAATTTTTCAATTCGAGCTGGTAGTTCCTGAGATTAGCGCGTTCAAACAAACAAACAAACAAACAAACTCTTCTGCTTTATAATATTAGTATAGATTAAAATAACTCGCGTAACAAAATAAGTTCATAACAACGACGAGGCCCATTAGAAGATGACTTTCAATGGGAAAGTACGCTATTGAAGCATGCATGCTATTAGTGTTGGACAGCCCATTTATCGAGGAAGGTTATAGGCTATATAACATCACGCTACGACCAATAGGAGCGGAGAATAAATGAAAAATCTTACAAAAACGGGGAAAATGTATTCCTTTTGTGAGCTTTTTCTCTCATATACCTATGTGACGCAGACGAAGTTGCGTGGGTCAGCTAGTAGTTAAATATAGGCAGTTACAAGTTTTGCATCCTAGTCCAAATTCAGGAGCTTGTCACAAAAGAATCATTTAATCAATTTAAATTACGATACCTGTTAATAAACCAGCTGCTTCTTTATATTTAATTTGTGTGTGAAGGCGCAGTTATAGGGCTAGTAACTGACGGGCTGAGATTAAGTATGGGTGGTTTACACTTACCAATATCGGTACTTATATAAAATTGATTCGAGTCGAGAACATTAGCATAGTTACCTCCTCTTTGTGGGGCTCCAAATCGCTGTGAATGTGGTCAAGCAGTCGACTGCTTCGGAAACCATGGCTTTTCTTCCATTAAGAGTGCAGGTCGGTCAGCGCAGCCACCGCCGGCGTGCCTTCGGTTCTAATATAGCTATATTAGAACCTACTGGCTTGGCACGCGCCGATGGCAAGCTACCAGATGGTGTGACCATAATGCCACGGAAGTTGGGTAGGCCTTTGGTGTTGGACGCAAGTAGCGTCGGTACCCTTGCGCCATCCCATCTTCCTAACACGGTGAGCTGCGCTGGGGCGGCTGCAGGTGCTGAAAACCTCAAACGGCGCAAATACAATAATTTATTTGGAAATTGAGTGTTTGAGCCCTTTGGGGTTGAAACACCTAGGGTCTTGGGGTCCGAGTGCCCACTTACTATTTCGAGAAATTTGTAAACTGTTGGTCGACTCTTCACGTGACCAGAGGGCGGGCCTAATTTTTGGCCAAAGAATCAACATTGCCACCCAATGTGGCAATGCTGCCAGTCTCTGGGCACTTTTCCTGTTGGCAGCGATGTGGACGAACTTTTCGATACTCTGTAACATTTTCAGGGTTCCGTTGCCAAATGGCAAAAAACGGAACCCTTATAGATTCGTCATGTCTGTCTGTCTGTCTGTCTGTCCGTATGTCACAGCCACTTTTTTCCAAAACTATAAGAACTACGCTGTTGAAACTTGGTAAGTAGGTGTCTTCTGTGAACTTCATTAAGATTTTTACACAACAATTGAAAAAAAAACATTAATTTTAGGGGGTTCCCCATGCATAGAGCTGAAACTCAAAAAAATTTTTTCATCAAACCCATACGTGAGGGGTATCTATGGATAGGTCTTTAAACATGATATTGAGGTTTTTAATATATTTTATTTCTAAACTGAATAGTTTGCACGAGAGACACTTCCAAAGTGGTAAAATGTGTCTCCCCCCCGGTAACTTCTAAAATAAGAGAATCATAAAACTAAAAAAAATATATGATGTACATTACCATGTAAACTATCACCGAAAATTAGTTTGAACCAGATTTAGTCAGTAGTTTTTTTTTAATACGCCATAAATCGGAAACCGCAATTAACCTTTCATTTACAACGAACTGCAAGAACTTTTATACTATGTTACTTGCTGTTACGGAACCGTTTATGGGCAAGTCCGAGTCACACTTGGCCGCTTTTTTGTTGCTTGTACAGTCACGTTATGTTGACTCTTAAGAATTGTTTAAATTGTACTTCTCCTAATGTACTGATTAAAATTTACTGTTATTATGTACATAGTATTCTGGAACTCATATTTTTATGAAAAAGATCCAATCTCCTAGTTACAATCGTTATTTCTCGCGAAAGTAGCTATAATATTAAGGAAAGTGTATACATATTATTAGACGTGACTGTACATATATTTATTTCTAGTTAGTGTGTACTGTGGTGACAGGTAATTAGTGTGTGAAATTCAAACACGTGTTGGTAGTCATGATAACAAACAACTTTTAGTATGGGACCAAAGCTAAAATCTCGAAAAAAAAAATTGCTGTTCAGTACATAAGGCGAATATAAATGTACTGAACAGCTTTTTTTTTCGCGTTTTCAGGTTTGGTTTTACCCTATATGTTGTAAATAATTGTAACATTAATTGAGAAATAAAATAATATTTACGTGATACCTCCTTGAATTTAACCAGGATGCAAGCGACACCTTGTCTAAACCGTCCGCTCCTCACAGTACTCCTCGTGATGAAGAAATAAAAATCGAACGTGTCTGTTTTCACCTCTAAAGTAAACAAGAGAACACCGTAGCGTTAAAAAGGAACACCAGTCTAAGTTAGTTTTCCACTAATGGAACAACTTTTTTCTTTCTTTGTCGTTGCATCACTTAAGATCTGAGCGACTTTTATGACGTTCATTATGACAACCAATTTGCTATGAAGGGTAACTTTATCGTGATGTTCAAAGACATTCTATCAAAGAAGATGTTGTACCCTTTTCGTTTGAGTTAGATATTAATGAGCCGCTGAAATTGAATAAGGAAAACATAATAGTTATTTGTTATACAAGAGTGCAAAGTTGTTTTTTAACCGCGTGCTCAATTTTGATGACCGAGCAAGCGAAAGATTCCGAAATCGAGTCACGAGCGAAACGAGTGATTCAAATCTTAGAATCTTGAGCGTTAGCGAGGGAATCAAAAGAGCACGAGGTGAAAAATCTTTGCACTCGAGTGCAACACGTAACTTTTCATCCCATCTCAGCGAGGAAATGTTAACAAATTCAGTTAATTCTGTTGGCGTCAAATAAACTTCCTCGTCGCTAGATAATGAGTGGTCATTTTAGGTTTTTCACTTGTTTTCAAGTTGGATTCCTTGTTTTTAACCTAAGGTGATAACAAGACGTGGCGAGCGCAAAATATATTTAAAAAAAGTACACCAAGAAGGTTCCGTAACAAATTAAAAAAAAAAAATATGATAAATTCAGTACCATAGAGGTAGAAGTAAATAGGTTTAATGATGTTTTGAATTCACATGCTTAGTGCACACGATGTTCTAAATTCAAATTTGCTTTACCCTCAAGACGATAAAAACGGCTTTTGCACTCAGATATCGAAGAGCAAAAATACTCTTTCCGAGATGGGGGGATGAAATAGTTATTTGTTATACAAGAGTTGTCGTTAAGTCCTATCATGATGATGTACACCAAACATATACACCTATTCATGCGACCAACGAAATACTTATTTTAATAATGCATTACTTTAGTTTACATCATTGCCTTGTTTCTAACTTGTCTAATAGAGTGCAAGTATAGTATGTTGTGACTCATACCTTGGATGTGTAGTGCCTCGCTTGCCATCCGTGTCCAGTCCTACAGTTCAGGAGAACCTTCTCCCCGTCTCGCCTGTCTGTATTCACCACCTGGGGGTTTAATGATATCATGATCTAAGTGTCCTAGGTTCATTCACATATTGTTATTACTATACATTTCCTCGACCTTTATATATATGTCACTATGGTGACCAGGCTTAGTGCTATGGCACCACGGAGAGGGCCCCTGCGTCCCTCACCGCGCTCACTCGTATCTTAAATACAAGCCTGAGCTCGCCTCTTCTACCGGTAGGTCCCAGCTATGGCATGGGAGAACATTTGGGCTCTTTCCTTGGCAGCGAACCCGCCTTATGTGGTGAAGTGGCCGGAGCCCAACACTGATGAGTATTAAGAGCCCTATAAATCAGTTACCATGGTTGGTAACCTGATAAGGTCCATGCAGTCCCCGAAGGACTCATATATACAATCATAGATGTATTGTGTGAGATTAAATAAACTTAAGACACTTAGCTATCCAATCTAGGTTCCTCTCGAAATAGGCTGCACAGCACTTGATAACACTGACTACTCAGATTAACATGCTACTACGCACTAGCTGTACTTAGAGTGATCATGAAACTTTACTAGACAGTAATGAATTGATATTTGAGAATAGCGCGCGCCAAGAACCTGACGTTTTCTATAAAACAAAGACTATCAGAAAAATAGAAGTTGCTTACCATAAAGTTTCAATGTTGCTATATACAATATTTACATTTCGCGGAAGTGTCGCGACACTCCCGCCGGGAACGTTTAAAGTAAAGTTGTCATTAAATTCTGCGTCCATTCCCTTATCTTCTCAAGGGCTCGGACCGCAGCAACTCGTTTATGTTTTACTTCTTCAGGTTGATCCTCTTCAGTCGACGTATCCTTGTCTTTCATGGAATCGTTATCCATCCTATCCTTTGGATCATCTCTCAAATTCTCATTTTGAACCCTATCAGTAGTATCAGCACTCTCAATCTCTAGATCTGGTTCTTTACTTGTGACACTCACTCTGTCATTTATCATTTCCTCATCCATTTCCTGATTAACAGATTTTTCCTTCTGAGTAACATTTCCTTCTGTGATAACATGAGGCAATACTTCTTTGTCCTCTGAAGTTTCTTCTAGTAACTGACGAGATTCTAGCTTTTCTTTGCCTTGAGTTATTATATCCGGTCGTCCGTTGTCTTCTATTTCTAGAGGATACAAATGCGCAACGGAGCGCGTAAATATAGTCTCCCCTACTTTCACTCGTGCGACTCTAACCAAACCGTCGGAACCTCTTATTAAAGAAACTATTCTTCCTACCTTCCAGCCTTCACGGTTTTTGTCTCCCTTCATCTGAACTATTTGGCCTTCTTTTGGAGTTAATTTTGAAGTCACGCGTGGTTGTTTGTGTAGGTGACTATATCTCTCCCTTAAGCTTGGTAAGTAGCGATTTTGAAACAATTCTTTAAATTCATCTAACATTACCCGAGCCTTTCTCCAACCCATAATTAAATTGGTTTTTGTTGACGTGCCTTGTAATAACTCTTCATTATCTGCAGTTTCTAGAGTGACACATCTGCCGGGTTGAAGAAAGTCGGACGGTTTCAGAATATGCTCCAGTTCTGTATCAACACACGTTAATGGTCTGGTGTTTATTACTGCTTCTATTTCCTTTATCATTGTTAGCAGTTGACTGTCCTTTAAAAGGTGTTTTTGAAGTGTTCTTTTCATACAGTGTTTAATTAGTCCTACCAATCTTTCGTAGAACCCACCGTGCCATGGTGCAAGTTCTGGTATGAATCGCCATTTTATTTTATTTTCTACGCAATATGCATTGGCAACTATATCAGCGATCAGTTTGAAATGCAAGGCGTTGTCAGAAGTGATGAGAGTTGGAACACCTCTGGTTGAAATCATTCGCCTTAAAGCAAGTAGACCTTCTTCAGCCGATAGATCCTCAACCACTTCTAAATGTACAGCCCTAACTGCAAGACAAGTGAATAAGCATATCCATCTTTTGCTTGTTCCCTTTTCTGACTTAACTAGTACAGGTCCAAGATAGTCAGTTCCGGTAAATGTAAATGGTTTGCTGTAATTAACCCGTTCATGTGGTAGCGCAGGTGTAGATGGTAATTTAAATGGTCCACCACCATGTTTCAAACATTGATAACATTTTCCCAATATTTTTCTAACTTGATTTTTGCCTTGCGGTATCCAGTATGTTTGACGTATTATACTCAGTGTATGGTTGACACCAACATGGTAATTTTTCTCATGTGTCTCCCTTATAATTTTATTAGTGAATTCACAATCTTTAGGTATAATCACCGGATACCTCTTGTCAAACGACCATTCGGCATATTTAAGTCTGCCTTTGCAACGTAATATGTTGTCGATGTCCTTGAATAATCCCAGATTCCGACTGAGACTGGTCTGTTTGCCATTCACTTCATCCTGAAAATGTTCTGCTTGTACTTTCTTAATTTCTTTTAATATACTGTCTTCCGGTTTCATTTCTTCTGGAAGTTCTTCTCGTGATTCTTGTAACTGTTCACTTAGAATCTTCTCTGCCCTTAACTCTTCATCTGGTCTTATATCTATTTGTAGACTTTCTGCGTCTGGCAGACCCTCCCGCGCCAGAAGAGAAACTGTTCTAAATGGTCCGATTGGCCATTCTGAATGCCTTTTCTTTAAAAAATTTGGTCCCAACAGCCATCTTGATCTCTCTTCTTCTGAAGCAGACGGTCTGGTTCCTACATCGGCAGAGTTCAGTTCTGAGGGTACGTGTCTAATTATGAGGTCTTTGTTCTGCTTCACTTCCTCCAATCTCCTGGCTACAAATGGCACAAGAAGTTTGTCGGAATTGTACCAATCAATTACTATCTGACTGTCCGTCCATAATGTCTGTCGAGTGACATTCAGCTGTAAGAATTTGAGGACATATTTGATCAGTCTGCTCCCAATAAGAACTCCAAGAAGCTCCAATCTCGGAATTTTCAAATTCTGTTGGTCTTTGATTGGTACCAGCCGCGATTTACCTATCAAAAAGTTTAATGGAATTTCCTTGTACTAGATAAACCACGGCAGCATAAGCCTGCATCGAGGAGTCTGTGAAGCAGTGCAACTCTGCGTTTCCAGCGTTAAGGATAGTAGATCTTCTGGGTACACGTACATTTTCGACGTCTTTCATGTCTTCCAGAATCCTCTTCCAGCGGTCTACGGTTTCTTCTTCTAAAGCAGTGTCCCACTTCGCCTTTGTCTTCCACAAGTCTTGTAAAAGAATTTTGGCTGCTAGCATAATGGGCACGGTGAAACCGCAGGGGTCGTAGACAGCTGCTATCGTTTTCAGGATACCTCTCTTTGTGTATTTATTATTCTCATTGACCTTTGCCCTTATACTCAGGGTATCGTCCTCTATATTCCAATCTAGACCTAACAATTTTACCGTTTTGTCAGGACATGCGTCCGGAATGTGGTCCAGGAAGTTTTTGGAGTTGGAACTCCACTCCCTCATATTCATGGATATCTGCTCAAACATTTCTTTCGTATTCCGGTACAAATCCAACGCTTCTTCGGTATTATTCGCTCCTGTTATTAAGTTGTCTACATAAATGTCATTTGCGAGTTTTCGAACCCTTTCGTTCTCAGCCTGTGTCAAGTGGTGTTTTATAGTGGCATTTAGTATAAATGGACTAGATACAATACCAAAGGGTACACGTGCGAATCTTAAATGAACAATATTGTCATCGGTTACTGGTTCCTGTATATTCTTGATCCATAGAAATCTGGTTACGTCCCTGTCCTTTCATTGAAGCCAACCTGTAAAAACGCCTTTTCAACGTCAGCTACCAATCCAATTGCGTATGATCTAAATTTGATGATCAAACCAGTCAAGTCCTCTAACAACAGGGGACCACAGTAAAGATGTTCATTTAAGCTCTTTTTTCCTTTAGTTTTGGCTGAAGCATCGTAGACTATCCTTAAAGATTTTCCGAGTGCCGTGGCATTGTGATGAGGCAGGTAATGAACAGCATGGTCCACTATTTCCTTCACCGGAACTTCTTCAATTACTCCTTTATCCAGTTGTTCTTTTAAAGTTTTATCGTACGTCATCAAAGTGCTTGAATCAAGTCTCTTAACTAAGTTGACCAGACGTCCGAACGCCAATCCAAAGTTGGCTGGCAAATCCATTGCAGAGTCATTCCATGGCCAGCTAACATAATACCTATTATTTCTGTATACTGTGGTCTCGTTAAAATGTCTGATGGCTTCTTCATCTCTGTTCAATTTAGGTGAATCAGTAATACCTATAGATTCTAGGTCCCACAAGCGCTGTAGATTCCCGTTATCTAACGGCAGGTCAGGTTGGTTACAACCAACTTCGCAAGATGACTGAAAGTATGTTAGGACTGACAATCTATCAATTGGTTTGTTCGATATCCTACCAGAGAATATCCAACCAAATTCCGATTCAACCAAGTATAAATCTTCACCAATATTTATTTTCTGTGTTGACATAAACGTGTAATAGTAATCGTTTCCGAGTAATATGTCTATCCGGTCAGATAATGAGCCATCATCAGCTAATTTGTATCTTTGATCTGGACTCCAGCCAAGAAGATCTGCTGGATATGGCACTCCTTGAGATATGGTTGGCACTACATTGGCGAATAGAGTTTTCGTTGTATTGTCTCTCATCAGTATACTTATTTTAACTAACGGACTTTGTATTTCATAGGGCCTTTTGGATCCGAAAGTAAAAACCGCTAGATTGTTTTGTTCTTCTGCCTGAAGATTCAGATCCTTAGCCATCCTTTCAGTGATGTAGCTTCTTCCACTTCCACTGTCTAGCAAAATCCGACAAGTCCTTGTGATGTTACCATGACCTTGTACCTTAACTACAGCTGTTTGTAATACAGTCTCCTTTCCGTTTATGTGCATTGCACTGGTGGATGCTTTCTCTTCCTTTGCTCCTTTAAATTTATTGGGACACAATGCTTGATTATGAAGCCCGTATTTACTGCAGTATTCGCATTTCCTTTTTTGACGGCATTGAAACCTGGTGTGTCCTTTTCTAAAGCAATTAAAACATCTATCATTCAGTTTTGCCTTTCGCTCATCAATGGTTCTAACTTTGTCACAATTTACATTGAGATGATCTTCTCCGCAAAAAATACAATGCCAACGTTTCATCCTTTTTTCTGTGTTATCAGTTCTCCCTTCTTTCTTGTGATCAAGTTTCCTTTTACCATGTTTCTTGTCTTTTGAGTTCCAGTTCGTCTTAAATTTAAAGTTACTCGGCTGTCTCTTATACTGTTTTGTACTATTTGGAAAACTATTCCTTGAAGGACCCGGATTTTCCAAATTTGCTGCGTCCCTGATGTGCAATGTCTCTGTTGTGTATGGGGCCTCGACCGTATTGCTCGTACAAGGTTTTTGAGTTATCCTCCTCGCTTCCTCCTTTGTAGAGACTATCAAAGACAGATGCTCCAGGACGCTTTCTACAGACTTTGTACCATCGGAACCAAGTCTCATCTTGGTTTCGTAGATAATATCCACAGGGAACTTCTCCATGACCAGGAATCTCATTTGATTTGTATCTATGTTTTCTCCCATGGATTGGAGAACTCTTAGGTGTCGTTGAAGTTCGTCCAATGTAGTTCGGCAATCATCAAAATTTTCAGCACGTTTCACATTGTTCAGTGCTCGGTGATGTGCATGGATGACTTCATGTTCTTTCCCATACCTAGCCTTTAGAGTGTCTATGGCAATTTGGTAACTCTTGTTAGTGGTGTTGAATCCGTCCACTAATCTGGCGGCATCCCCCTTAAGGGAGCTCTTCAGGTACAATAACTTGTCTACATCATTTACTTTTCTTCGGTTGATGCTTGAATTGAATTGATCCCAAAACTGGTGCCAGTCCAGCAAGTCACCACTGAACTGCGGCAGATTTAAGTCTGGTAGTTTGCTGTATGTTGACGGTTCAGCTTCCTTTGCCGAAGTTGTTGGTTGTTCACATTTTGATTTTAATTTTGTTTCCAGCTCGGCCAAATTGTCTTCACCTTGTAGTTGATAAGTAGTGAAATTAGATATCTCATCCGGATCAGGAGTCTTGCAAATATTGAAATAATTATATAGTTCAGATGAGAAACGAGACAGGATAGATTTCAGTTTAGCTGATACAACTTTGGCTGTGTCTAAGTTTTCCTCATTCAAGTTATCATTGAGATTTTTAGCTTGAGCTGATAGAGATTTCACTTCTTCGATAAATTTGGATAAACGATTTATAAGTATTGCTTCCATTATTTATGTGATAATTCTGAAAATTAGTTTTTAATATACAGGGTGTCTCATTCAAATCGGTCAGTATGGGAAAGTCTGAAACTATAAGACATACGAAGATCTGTTCTGAGGAACCATGTCATCGATTTTAATAACAAGAAAAACTGCATTCATACATTTCAAAAAACATCTGTACTCCGTTCGGGAATCGAACCCGGTTATTTTGAAAAAAAAACCTACACTATTTCTATTTAGATATCGATTGTGTAGGTCTTAAGCAGTAAATGTCTGTATGAAACATGATGTCTGAAATGAATAAAATGCATTGTTTCCACATACTTTAATTTATTTTAGTAGGTGCTTGAACTGACCACGTTTACAATATTAAACAAGTTCCGGTATTTAAAATTGTCTCTATGGTTGTGTGTACCTCTTTGCTGATGTTGCAACTTGATACATACACCGCTTTACACATTGCATTAAACCATTCCGGAAGTTTTGTTATCTGCGATAATATTATCTAATATGGTGTTGAATATTGTATTGAAAAAAGGCGGTGGTAACTTCGAGCACCTACTAAAATAAATTAAAGTATGTGGAAACAATGAATTTTATTCATTTTAGTCATCATGTTTCATACAGACATTTACTGCTTAAGACCTACACAATCGATATCTAAATAGAAATAGTGTAGGTTTTTTTTTCAAAATAACCGGGTTCGATTCCCGAACGGAGTACAGATGTTTTTTAAAATGTATGAATGCAGTTTTTCTTGTTATTAAAATCGATGACATGGTTCCTCAGAACAGATCTTCGTATGTCTTATAGTTTCAGACTTTCCCATACTGACCGATTTGAATGAGACACCCTGTATACTAGATATGTATATTATTCTGTTATTATATAAACAAGAATATAATTATAATATCGGCATAATATACTTTATTTGATTGTTACACTATCATAACTTCATCGGCATTCCTTAAGATTGTTTGGTAGAAAATACCCTATGGGATTAAGTCTGCCTTTTTTATATCAACCTGTCCATTTGCGCAATAAAGAGCAAATATTTAAATAAAGAAGGATTTATTTAAGATTAATATTTATTCACACCTAAATAATCCACCCTATAAACTTTACTCAAGGATCTACATATTGTAATAGATACCTGCCATTATTCTTTCACTTGAAATAACTGTAAGCATGATATAAGGATGCATAATCACCATTAAACTAGTTGTTGGTGTTCATTAAATAAGATAAAACTAGTGGCATCTCTAGTGAAAATTAAAATCTTCAAACATTATTTGTAAAAAACTGTATAGGTATATATTAGTGAGATCCTTAAATCATATGTAGGTACCTATTCATTGCTATTATATTCATAGTAATATCAAATTATATAACCACTTCAATGATTCATTTTAATTTTCACCGTGAACTTCATAGTTTCAAACCAGTTTATCAATTATAGCATACCACATTATTCCACACAACGGTCATATGGAATAGATTTCATTTAGATAATTTCATTGCAAATGAATATGTAATTTAAATCAAAATTGAAACAAACTTGTTTGTCTAAACATATCTTGCATATTTACTCATTTAGGTTGTTGGCGACGCGCTCATTTGTAGTTAATATGTATAATGTGTTAGTCGTAGTTACTTACCTAGCTATAAGTTTGTTTTAAGTATTGCGGGCCCTCTGACGTGCTCGTCAATGTGAACCCCGACAGTCTGCCACCATACGCGAGTCGATGCGCACGCCCATAAAATATTTGTTATTGCGCACAGTGCTTTGTAAAACCTAATTTTTGGTTACATTAAATCGAGTTTCTATTGTCTCGCGAGTTTATTTTCAACACCAGCACAATCCTGCAGCACCTAAGATCTACAAAGTGGTCCTTCGAGCCGGATCTGATGTTCCAAACTCCAGGTGTAAGAACGCGGCGAGCAAAAATGCTGCAGGAACAACGTGATTTGCTGGAACAAAAGGAAACTGCAGACAATGCTCAAGCTGCAACAGTTGTTTCTAAAGAACATTCCATAGTGCCACTACGGTTATTTTCCGAGGTACCAGGTAGCAGCATAAAATCGGAACCGCTACCGCACATGGCAAAACCTGGAAAGTTAGCATCGTGCACGAGTAAATGTTCTCAAAAATCAACGAGTATGTCACAAAAATCAAAGGAAGCGAAGAAAAAGCAGTTGCTGCTAGAAGCTGCTCAGCAAAAGGCAAATATTCAAATCGAGCTCATCGACAGAACCCTGGACGCCCAATTGGCAGCACTCAGCGACGAGGAAGAACAACAAGGATACAGTTCACAAATCGATGGAAAAGAGCTTCCTCGAAGCGAGCTAGAAGAATGGGTAGCCCACCAAAGTACACATAAAGAACCCACAATCGAGCAGCAAGCCCCCGAGCAAGGAATTTTTACGGGCGAGTTGAATCGGCAAGTACAAGCACGCGTTGCCCACGTGGCCGGCCCGCTGCCCGGCGCAGTGCCGCCGCCACTCGACGACACCGCGACTGTGTTAAATACAGCGGTTCACATGTTGGCTAGTACTTTGAAAGATATTTCAGTTAACTGTGCAAACAACGTGCCTCAAGCTAGTTTGCTCAGTCGTATGAGTACACCGAAAGATTTACCTGAGTTCTCGGGTGACCAGTTGGATTGGCTTCAATTCAAACAAGCATATGATGAATCAACGACGTTATGTAAATTTACGCCCAAAGAAAACCTTTGGAGGCTTAGAAAGTGTCTACGAGGACAGGCGAAGGACGCAGTCGCCGCATTGTTCATTAGCGCCACATCGCCAGACCACGTGATCAAGACGTTGGAGCTACGGTTTGGTAACCCCGACTGCATCATTTCTCGAATATTCCATGAGATCAAGAAACTTCAGCCTCTGCATCAGGAATATCATAAAGACATCGTTCCGTTTGCTGTGAAGGTACAAAATGTCGTGGAAGCAGTACGAGCAGTTGGACGTGAGGAGTACCTGCAAGGTGTTAATATCGCTTCTATAATCCTGTCCAAACTACCAGCAGTGCTTATTTCTAAGTGGTCTGATTACAGTTTCAAACTCATCACCGAAGGAAAATTACCCAGGTTAGTGATTCTATCAGATTTTTTAAATGAGGAAGCTGTTAAGATTGCGACCACTGCTAGCATTTATACTACTGTGCGAAGCGATCACAGTCAGAGAAATAAAACCAGCATGCCTACACGCTCACAGACCGTTTTAGTTCAAGCCGAAGAACGTAACGCTAATTGTTTGTTTTGTCGCACCGCTGTGCACAACATCACGGATTGCAGACAATTTAAGAAAGCACTACGTAAAGTACGGTGGCAATATGTGAAGAAACACGGTCTATGTTACAAATGTCTAATCACTAAACACGATCGCAAAACATGCACAGCACCTGTGTGCGATAAAGACGGCTGCAATGAAGAGCATCATCGCCTCCTGCATTATTCTACGACGAATCTACGTGAGCGCGCCAGCAGCGATAGTCATAATTCACCGACTACAACTTCAGCGAACGTTAGTGATCAACGGGCCGAGCCTACGGTAACTTCAGAGACAATAACGCACATTAACGCGAGTGATCATAAAGTGTTATTAAAAGTGGTGCCTATTCGTGTGCACGGACCTACCGGTATTGTGAGCGCCACCGCGCTGCTTGATGACGGATCAAGTGTGTCGCTGATAAGCGCCGGCCTCGCTGAGCGCGTCGGGTTGCGCGGCCGTAGTGAGTCATTAACAGTGCGCGGAGCTTGGACTGATAACGAACTAGTTTGTAAGTCTATAGTTATGAAAGTAAACATTGCTGGTACTAATGATGACAGGTTACATAACATAAGAATGCGATGTGTAAAGGAATTGTGTTTACCTACTCAAAACTTATCTCTTATTGATTGTAATAATTATCCTTACCTAAAGAACATTAAAGATAAATTCTGTAGTTCTAACTCAAAGCCTGAATTACTGATAGGACAGGACAATTATCACTTATTAGTACCTTTGGAAATTAAGCTAGGTAAAACAAATGAGCCGTCCGCTACACTTACCCCACTCGGATGGTGCGTACATGGTAAAGTACGCGTGTCGCGGAGCGCCCCCCGTGCCTCCACAGCCGGCCGTCTCACCGGCAGCGCTGAAGCTACCCTGAACATCACGGAGAAAGAGGAGGTAAGTGCAACTTCTCATGACGACAGTTTGTTGCAAGAAATCCATGATGAGGTCCGACGCTCGTTTGCCTTGGATTCCATGGGTGTATCTGGAAAGCCGCGCCAGAATGCTGACGATGTGCGCGCCATCGCTCACCTGGAGCGAACCGCGGTGCTCGTTGACGGACGCTGGCATGTGAGCTTACCTTGGAGGGATCCAGATCGCAGTATGCCGGACTCCTACCCTGATGCACTAAAAAGGATGAAAGGTATTGAAAGGAAAATGGAAAAAGATACACATTTTGCTAAAAGGTACAAGGAACGCGTTAATCATTTGTTAGTTAATGATTATGCACGTGAGCTGATGGAAACTGACGTCACATCGAATACGTGGTACTTACCACATTTTGGTGTTGACAACCCCAATAAAAATAAACTTCGTCTGGTCTTCGACGCTGCCGGTAAGGTAAATGGTTCCTCTCTTAACGACTATTTACTCACAGGGCCCGACCTTTTGTCATCACTTCTTGGTATTATGCTGCGCTTCAGGGAAAGAAAAATCGCAGTAACAGGTGACATAAAGGACATGTTTCTAAGGGTCAAGATTCACGCCGAAGATCAGCACGCTCTAAGGTTTCTATGGAGGAGCAGCCCTGCGGAAAGAATCAAAACGTATGTTATGACTTCTTTAATTTTTGGAGCTAACTGCTCACCCTTTGTTGCTCAATTCATTAAAAACAAAAACGCAAGACGATATGAGTCATCGTCGCCGGCCGCAGTCAATGCTATCTACTATTCGCATTATATGGATGACTACATAGATAGTGTGCCGGACGAAACCACTGCGATTGAATTAGTTAAAAACATTAGCGATATTCACAAGAGTGGTGGTTTCGAAATCCGAAACTGGACGAGTAACAGCGTTGCAGTTTTAGACAGCGTACCAAAAGAGACTTTAGGCCCAAGTGCAGTAAAGTTTAAAGTTGGTCAGCAGTATGGCGGTGAGCGAACGCTTGGTCTAATTTGGTTTCCAGCAGAAGATACGCTTGGTTTTGACGTGTCGCTAAAGCGCATCCCGGAAAATATTATTCAGGGCAATGAACGACCGACAAAGCGGCTTATGTTAAGGGTAATAATGTCAATTTTTGATGTCTTAGGTTTTCTCGCTCCCTTCACAATTCAGGGTAAGATCATGCTTCAAGACACCTGGCGTTTAAATATTGGCTGGGACGATTATGTTCCTGACATTATTTACGACAAGTGGAAGAAGTGGATTAACCTACTAAAAGTTATAGATAATATTCGCATTCCTAGGTACCACGCGATGATTGCATGTCATCAGAACGGGTTAGCATGCGCAAGCGAGATGGAAGTTCCCTCTCCCGTACCAACAGCAGCACCACCGCTCACCTCGGCCACCTCGCCCGCATCTACCAGTGCTACGCGGGCTGCTACTACGGGCTACGAAACCGTAGCGGCAGCTAGCAGTGCTACGAGCACAGGTGCGAGCGTGTCCTATAATAATATAAGCATGACGTCAGCGCCGTATTCTCGACTTGCTACGAGTAGCTACGAAACCGTAGCAGCCACTAGCAGTGCTACAAATACAGACAGAGGTGAGCCAGGTTATGTAAACCTACATTTGCATGTATTTAGCGACGCATCTACAAAGGCATTATGTTCGGTAGCATATTGGCGTTGGGAAACGATGGGTAAAATCCATGTTTCTTTTATTGTGAGTAAATGCAGGGTGGTACCTGTGAAACCAATGACAGTACCTAGGTATGAACTTCAAGCAGCATTGTTGGCTGCGAGGTTAGCAAACACTATTGGGAAGGAACATAGAATATCTCCCGTGCGTCGGTACTTTTGGTGCGACTCCACCACGGTTTTACACTGGATTCGTAACAACACTCGAACCTATAAAACGTACGAAGCAAACCGTCTTGGGGAGATCGACGAACTGACGCGCATTGACGAATGGAGATACGTTCCTACAAAGCTTAACGTAGCTGATTTGGCTACAAGGGAAAGTTTTGAGCCTACTTTGTACTCTGAGTGGCTCACTGGTCCAGGTTTCCTGTATCTTGATGAGGCGGCATGGCCAAAGGATGTAATTCAGCCGGACTCGGATGAAGTATGCGCGGAGCTTGCAGCCGTTGTTCAGGTAATTCCTGCTAACTCAGCGGTACCAGATCCGGTACGGTTTTCGTCATGGCTGCGTCTACTGAGAGCTACAGCTGCCGTTTTAAAATTCATTGACAAATTGAAAGGTATATTTGTAACTGATTACACTGTGGAGATGATGGAGCGTGCAGAGCGGCTGCTATTGAGACACGCACAGGCAGAGTCATTCGCGGAGGATTTCGTAGCAATACGAAAAGGTAAGGCCTTAGCTACAAAAAGTCGATTACTTACTCTCTCACCTTTCCTGGATGAACATGGCTTGCTTCGTGTGGGCGGTCGAATCGATGCTGCTGCAGATGTCACTGTGGAGGTTAAAAGGCCTGTAATATTGGACGGGCGACATCATGTAGCTAGACTTATTGCTCGGCACTACCACATAAAGGCGGCTCATGGCAATCAAGAAACAGTAGTAAATCAGCTGAGGGAAAAATACTGGTTAGTAAGACTTAGACCTACCGTGAAGACTGTGGTGTCGCAATGTATGGCGTGCCGAATTAATAAGTGTAAGCCACAAGTTCCTCGCATGGGCGACTTACCTCGGGCTCGTGTGGCTCATCATCAGCGACCCTTTTCATACTGCGGTTTGGACCTGTTTGGACCGATGGAGGTCACAGTAGGCAGACGCAGGGAAAAGAGGTACGGTGTCCTTTTCACGTGTTTAACGTTGCGCGCAATCCACGTTGAGACCGTTGCCTCCCTTACGACAGATTCTCTGATCATGGCGCTGCGTCGGATGGCAGCGAGGCGTGGCTGGCCACGTCACTTGTACTCCGACAACGGCACCAATCTTAGAGGCGCTGACAAGGAACTCCAGCGGTCTATGCAGGACCTTGACCGGGAGGAACTTATCAGCGTAGGAGTCAACAATGGGATGGACTGGACTTTCATCCCTCCCGCCAGTCCCCATTGGGGTGGGGCGTGGGAGAGGATGATACGCAGCGTAAAGACATCACTTAAAGCTGTCTTAACTGAACGGGCACCAAGAGACGAAGTGTTATGCACACTTCTTACTGAAGTTGAAAATATAGTAAATAGTCGTCCTTTGATGCACGTTTCGGTAGCTCCAGATGGAGTAGAAACCCTCACTCCAAATCACTTTCTTCTAGGTACATCATCGAACTTACCTTTAATCGGGGCGTTTGACAGTTCCGACTTGTATCTCCGTAGACATTGGCGTATAAGTCAACGATTGGCGGACATGTTTTGGAACAGGTGGGTAAAGGAAATTTTACCTGAACTTTTACCTAGACGAAAATGGCAAGGGGAGCAGAAGCCGCTACAGGTTGGCGACCTCGTCTTAGTTGTGGACCCGAATTCTCCCCGCAACTCATGGCCAAAAGGACTCATCACAGAGGTGTTTCCCGGGAAAGATGGCCGTATCAGGTTAGTGGAGGTGAAAGTTGGCTCAAGGACGTGGCGTCGATCCGCGGCACGCGTCGCTCCTATATCACTTAGTGAAGAGTGCTGAGACAGCACTGGGGTGGGGAATGTTGGCGACGCGCTCATTTGTAGTTAATATGTATAATGTGTTAGTCGTAGTTACTTACCTAGCTATAAGTTTGTTTTAAGTATTGCGGGCCCTCTGACGTGCTCGTCAATGTGAACCCCGACAGTCTGCCACCATACGCGAGTCGATGCGCACGCCCATAAAATATTTGTTATTGCGCACAGTGCTTTGTAAAACCTAATTTTTGGTTACATTAAATCGAGTTTCTATTGTCTCGCGAGTTTATTTTCAACACCAGCACAATCCTGCAGCACCTAAGATCTACATAGGTATTTAGTTAATCTGAACAGTAACATAGAGTAATAAAATGAAACTCCTCATTAATAATCATCAATAATTGATACCTTATGGTATCAATAGGGTAAGGCCTAAAATTTTGAAATTTTTCCATCTCAACCAAACTATTCCATACTGGATATAAATCTGTGAGCAAAAGCCAGATATAGCCAGAGTATGTATCGTTTTACGCTAGTACCTACACGGAAAGCGTTTTCATGGGTTTACATTTGAAAATTGTGGACATGATGCTCAATCATTATGTAGGTACCTGTGAGCAAACTATGTTACAATTTGATAAAATTTCTATAGGTAATGTTCTCAGATTTGTAAATTAATTACGACATAGGCATAAAATGCTGTGTAACAACCCCAAAGTCGGGAATTACACTTTGCTTGAGCACGTACTTTCGCCGTTCACGGCTATATAATTAATGAAATGTTTTCGTCATTAAATTTAGTTATCGCGAGAAAAATCAGCAATTTCAAGACGTAATTATTGTTTGTCACTAGCTTTGATCACGTATTTGAAGGCTAGAACCAACTTAAGCTAAACTTTTCCACTAAAACTTTGCCGTGCACAACTTTGACGAATTTCATCATCAGACAATAGAAAACAAATAATTCTCTTAAAATATCTTGTCAGACACTCACCTGACGACAATTGTAAAGAATTTTCACTCCAAACTCAGTAAATCTCTCTCACATTTAGCAAATATCACTAAGTAAACGAAAGCGCGCGCGCGCGCGGGAAAAACCTTAGCATAAGAAAAATTTTCTTGTTCAAATTAGTTTCGTTCACTGGACACAGATGGCGCTACGAGTTATGAGTCACAACTTGCAATTTTTTAGCTATTCTTTTATAATCCCTTTTAACTGCATTATTAATTTTATGGATTCCTCTCAGATCCCAGCATCTCCACCATGTCGTTAAGTCCTATCATGATGATGTACACCAAACATATACACCTATTCATGCGACCAACGAAATACTTATTTTAATAATGCATTACTTTAGTTTACATCATTGCCTTGTTTCTAACTTGTCTAATAGAGTGCAAGTATAGTATGTTGTGACTCATACCTTGGATGTGTAGTGCCTCGCTTGCCATCCGTGTCCAGTCCTACAGTTCAGGAGAACCTTCTCCCCGTCTCGCCTGTCTGTATTCACCACCTGGGGGTTTAATGATATCATGATCTAAGTGTCCTAGGTTCATTCACATATTGTTATTACTATACATTTCCTCGACCTTTATATATATGTCACTATGGTGACCAGGCTTAGTGCTATGGCACCACGGAGAGGGCCCCTGCGTCCCTCACCGCGCTCACTCGTATCTTAAATACAAGCCTGAGCTCGCCTCTTCTACCGGTAGGTCCCAGCTATGGCATGGGAGAACATTTGGGCTCTTTCCTTGGCAGCGAACCCGCCTTATGTGGTGAAGTGGCCGGAGCCCAACACTGATGAGTATTAAGAGCCCTATAAATCAGTTACCATGGTTGGTAACCTGATAAGGTCCATGCAGTCCCCGAAGGACTCATATATACAATCATAGATGTATTGTGTGAGATTAAATAAACTTAAGACACTTAGCTATCCAATCTAGGTTCCTCTCGAAATAGGCTGCACAGCACTTGATAACACTGACTACTCAGATTAACATGCTACTACGCACTAGCTGTACTTAGAGTGATCATGAAACTTTACTAGACAGTAATGAATTGATATATTTTGAGAATAGCGCGCGCCAAGGACCTGACGTTTTCTATAAAACAAAGACTATCAGAAAAATAGAAGTTGCTTACCATAAAGTTTCAATGTTGCTATATACAATATTTACATTTCGCGGAAGTGTCGCGACAAGAGTGCAAAGTTGTTTTTTAACCGCGTGCTCAATTTTGATGAACGAGCAAGCAAAAGATTCTGAAATTGAGTCACGAGCGAAGCGAGTGATTCAAAACTTAGAATCTTGAGCGTTAGCGAGAGAATCAAAAGAGCACGAGGTGAAAAATCTTTGCACTCGAGTTCAACACGTAACTTTTCATCCCACCTCAGCGAGGAAATGAATAAACGAATAAAGAATTGCGCATTATTAACAAATTCAGTTAATTCTGTTGGCGTCAAATAAACTTCTTCGTCGCTAGATTGAGTGGTCATTTTAGGTTTTTCACTTGTTTTCAAGTTGGATTCCTTGTTTTTAACGTAAGGTGTTAACAATATGACGTGAAAAAAAATGGCGCGCGCAAAATATATTAAAAAAGTTCACCAAGAAGGTTCCGAGTCCGAGTTCTAAACCAATTTAAAAAAAAAAAAAAAGATAAATTCGGCACCATAGAGGTAGAAGTAAATAGGTTTAATGATGTTTTGAATTCACATACTTAGTGCACACGATGTTCTAAATTCAAATTTACTTTACCCGCAAGACGATAAAAACGGCTTTTGCACTCAGATATTGAACAGCAAAAATAGTCTTTCCGAGATGGGGGGATGAAAAAGGATTTTATTTACGTTTCATACCTTCATCCCAAGATGTTCCGCATCTCCCGGCTAACTTATGAGAAAACTTGTCAAGCGGAAATAAAAAGTACTTACTGTAAAAGGGCCGTCTCTACGAGCGAGGGAATCGCGACGATATTATCGTCGTGTCACGTATTTCTATACACTCTCCTAGGGGTCGTCTCTACTAACGAAATATAATCGCGGAGTATTATCGTATTATGTAGACTAACGTAGCACCACAATTATATCGCCGCGATTCTCTCACTTATGGAGATGGTCCCTAAAGATTACGAATTAAGAAAAAAAACACTGTTTTGTGCCTGTAACTAAATCAATGTATTACTGCAAACAAGAAAACCATACATTACAAAAGTTTAACTTATTATTTCCTTTGGCATTTTTGTACAGACTCAATGACATACCTACTACTTAGTTTATATTTCCATTTAAAAAAGTTTCAAAGTGCCAACCAACTACAGGTTCAAAATAATTATAAACAGTTTCGGTATTCTTGAAAGAATAGTCTTTTTCTGCACCAGTATGTAGGTAATGCATCAGCAAATAATATATAAAAGGTGAACCTTGAGGAATTCACTCGGAATGACCTCGTTTATTTAAAAGGGTTTGCGCTGTCTCAGGCAGTGACGTCAGAAGTTAGAATAGATGTGGACAAGAATAGAAACTGCATTGAGAAAATGTTGGGGTATTCGAACTGTGAAGGTTTTGCTGCACTATTACTAATTATACCTATATAAAAATTATATAAATTTTCCATGACTAAAATACAGATTATCCTACAGCAATCAGTAGGTATTACTCATAGATTTGAATAAATTCTTAAAATTATGAATAAATAGTATGTGAAACGCGTAATTTTAACTTTAAAATTGACGTGTACGTTCCCGTGCGCTTGAGCTAGGTCTCCTTCTTAAGAAAATTTATATTTGTAATCTAAAAAAACTGAATGCATCAGCAAATAATATATAAAAGGTGAACCTTGAGGAATTCACTCGGAATGACCTCGTTTATTTAAAAGGGTTTGCGCTGTCTCAGGCAGTGACGTCAGAAGTTAGAATAGATGTGGACAAGAATAGAAACTGCATTGAGAAAATGTTGGGGTATTCGAACTGTGAAGGTTTTGCTGCACTATTACTAATTATACCTATATAAAAATTATATAAATTTTCCATGACTAAAATACAGATTATCCTACAGCAATCAGTAGGTATTACTCATAGATTTGAATAAATTCTTAAAATTATGAATAAATAGTATGTGAAACGCGTAATTTTAACTTTAAAATTGACGTGTACGTTCCCGTGCGCTTGAGCTAGGTCTCCTTCTTAAGAAAATTTATATTTGTAATCTAAAAAAACTGTTTAAGCAAGCTGCCAGTACTCCTGCTCCTGCATATGTATGTAATGTCGAATACGTTATTACAGAGAGATGCACTGTTGAAAGTTTTTATTTGTAAGACAAAAATGTAGCGTATATTGTCATGCGAGTGCGAGTGGCATGTTCGCAGAGGCGCACAAGGACGGCGTCCATGCCATCATGCGTAAGCGCTGTGCATCGATGATAATGCGCGGGTACGCGGCAGCCCCAGCGCCAGTCTGGCCGTGTGTGCCGGCCGCTGGGAACACGATGGCACATTTGATAGGCCTTCACGCAAGAGGAAGCGCCTGATTCCTTTGTACCTTTAATACCAGGCTAAAAACATTATAGTAACTAATTTATAGACCTAGTCTGAAATAAATATTAAATTAAATTGTATGTAAATAAAGAATAAAGCATTTAAAATGCATCAAAGAATCTAATCAAAAAAATTGTTTAATTACAGAGTGGCTCGCATGATTATTGAATATAGTTTCACTTAATTTGTTATTTGTATTAAATAGTACACGTGTATCTACAATCTATGCAGAGTTTTTTGTTGAACACTGTAAACTCTCGAACTATTATAATTAGCAATAAAATATTAAATTATTCAATTGGATAGCTCAATTCTTCAGGAAGGTTATAAGCTAAAGCAAACAGAAAAAAGTCAGAAACGGTGGGTTAAACTACGGGGCAGAGCTCGGTACGCACCTATCGAGATTTTTAATGCAACGCAATATGCGAAACCAAACAAAAGCAAACCATATGCAACGCAATATGCGAAACCAAACAAAAGCAAACCATATGCAAGGCAATATGCGAAACCAAACAAAAGCAAACCATATGCAACGCAATATGCGAAACCAAACAAAAGCAAACCATATGCAACGCAATATGCGAAACCAAACAAAAGCAAACCATATGCAACGCATTATGCGAAACCAAACAAAAGCAAACCATATGCAACGCAATATGCGAAACCAAACAAAAGCAAACCATATGCAACGCAATATACGAAACCAAACAAAAGCAAAACCACCACGGCACGTAGTTTCACCACAACTTGTTTTATTTAGTGAACCTCCCCTATTTGGAAGGTGTTTTTATTCTAAAAAAAAAGGTCTTTGTCGCTCATGCTATTATGCCGCCCCAGTTGTTTTAACAATGTTTAACAAATATCGATTGTACATTGTATAATTCTTAAATCATAACATAGCTAGTATGTATAGTGCTCTAGCTACGTCCGAAAGTGGTGCAGCTAGAACACTATTGCAGTAACCTATTTCTATACGCCTAGAATCTAATTTATATCTAAATTCTTCGTTGCGGACACACTCCGACAATATATGATAAACATCATCAACAGAATTATTACAGAAAACACATTTATTTGTTATCTATCCACGGCGACCTCAAGGGATGTGGTTGTATCGTTTTGTACCAGATTCCTTTTTCACGAGATCTTTTATTAAAATATTTACTTTTGAGTGGGAGCTCCTGGCATGAAGTTTTTGTAAAAGCTCAGTTAGGCATGAACACTGTGATCAGTTGGTTAAATAAGAATTTACTTACATTAAATGTAGAGAAAACGAACTCCATCACGTTTACAATTCAAAGCATTGACAAACCGGATCCCTCTTTAAGAATGGTCTGCCACTCGTGCCCAAATGCAAATTACACAATTTGTCAGTGTCCCAACCTTAAAAACACTGAATCTACAAAATACTTAGGAGTAATTATTTAATATTTCTATCAATAATGATAGAAAGGGTACGTATCATAATCCCGAAAGTTCATAATACCTACGATTGTAAAACCGACGTCCAAAACATCGAAATTCAAAATACCGAAAGTTTTAAATGCCGATAGTCGTTATATCGAAACACAAAATACCGATGTTCAAATGCCCGAAAGGACGAAATCCCTAATGGACGAAATACCAAATGGACGAAATCCCGAAAGACCGAAATACCGATGGTTGTAATACCGATGGATGAAATCCCGAATGGACGAAATCCCGAATTAACGAAATACCGATGGTTGAAATACCGATGGATGAAATCCCGAATGGACGAAATTCCGAATGGACGAAAACTTTTATTTAGTAACGTATTATTTGACAAACAATTCATTATTTATCGTTTTATGTCATAAAACAACGTTTGGAACAAAGATATTAATTGTGGAATTCCAAAAAAAAAGAAATAATTATGGTTTCCTATAAGCACAAATTTTGTGACAGAAATGAATCGCTGCAGAACCGACTCCACGTAGTCTTTTCTGCCCTACCCCGAGAGTGTAATTTAAGCCCGCGTAGGCCCGGAGGGGCTGGCGGGCCGCGAGCTGAGGAGCAGGTGGCTTTAACACTTGCCGCCGCGGCTGAGGCTGGCCGGCATCAGCCGGCCAGCAAGCCGAAGCTGCGGTGGTGAGCGTTAAAACCCTCTGCGACGATAAGGTCGCGTGTGACCGCCGGAGCCCCGCAGCGACGGAGCCGTGACAGAAACCATGCCTGCTGCTGCATGCTCCATGCTTGCATACTGCATGCTTGCTGGTTGCATGCTTGCTTCAGGCTTGCTGCATGCTTGCGGCATGCTTGCTGCATGCTTGCTACATGCTTGCTGCATGCTTGCTGCATGCTTGCTGTATGCTGCATGTTTGCAAATCGTTTTTCTCGGAAACGGTAACTATTTCGGGATTCTGAACTACGGGGTTTTTGAACTTCGGGATTTTAAACTTTCGGGATTTTGAACTTCGGTATTTTAAACTGTCGGACAAATAAACTTTCGGGATTTTGAACTACGGGATTTTGAACTACGGGATTTTAAACTTCGGGATTTTGAACTTCGGGATTTCAAACTTTCGGTCTAATGAACTTTCGGGATTTTAAACTTTCGACCAAACAACCATTCGGCGTTTCAATTTTCGGGATTTCGTCCATCGGTATTTTAAAATTCGGTCTTTTAAAATTCGGGATTATGATACGTACCCGATAGAAATGTTAAATTTAATGATCATCTAAATCTTCTAACAGTGAAAGTGCGTAGACTTATGGTAATATTTAAAGCTTTAAGAAACACTGCACCAAAATCTGTGTTAAAGTCGGTCTAGTATGATCTGTGTCAGTCTCAGCTTGAATACTGTATCACCACATGGGGTGGCACATGTAAAACCCATCTTCTAAAAGTTGAGAGAGCACAAAGAGCACTCCTAAAGGTTAGTTTGTTTCTACCTTTTTATCACCCCACTACTGATCTCTACTCGAAATGGGAGGTACTTACTGTGAGGCAGCTATTCATCCTGAGAACGGTTATGAAGCACCATAACCTAACAACTTTTGAACCAGAAAGATTCAGAAACAAACGTCGCAAACATGTAGTCTGTTCTTCGTCGCCGTTCAAGACTAAGTTTGCACGTCGGTTTTTCTGCTACCAGGGTTCAAACCAATATAATAAATTAAATCGAGCCAAAACCAAATGTAAAGTCTTTGGTTTCAGACTGGTTAAAAAAATTGTATTATAATTTTACAGAAAGCCTACTTCTTGCCTTGTATTGTTTTTTATTTTATTTTATTCTACAGATAAGTATTTTTAATTCTAAAATAATACTGTTGTCAAAGATAAATTGACATTCTAATGCTTCTTAGATGTTTTGTTATATTTAGAACTACATTAAGAGTAAAATGTGTTAGATAATTTAATTTTTAAGTTTGCATGCTGATGAAGTCAGCGAAATATGTGAAACCTTTTTAATTTATAAGACCATCATGTAACGCACCATATTTCATGCAAATAAAGAATCTTGAATCTTGAATCTTTCATTCATATTAAATTAGAACGATCGTTTAAAACTTGCACCACAACCCTCTCACGTACACATCGACTACACCGGACACTCAACACTACACATTAGCATTATACACTCATAGACACACGCATACACACAGGCACAGGCGCTTTGATTAACGTTTTAACTTTTTAACTTTTTGTTTATAGTTTCTTTCTACTTCTACCACCAAAATTATTACAAGTTTTTAGTATTGAGTCTCCTTGTCTTTATCATTGTATTGTAATTTCATATTTTGTTAAGTAAAACTTTCCGTTCTTCCGTGGGGTGGGGACCTGGTGATTTGTAATACAGGCATTTTACGCCTGACTCAGACACCAGTTCCTTACATTGTTGTTAAAAAACAAATAATAATATGTGAAACCTAGATTAAGTTTGTCATTGTGAGGAGAAATAAAGAACTTTATTGTTTGCATTGTGTTTTTAACAAGTACCTGTAGAGGTACCTCGTATTTCATTTTTCTTGGTTAATAATGCGCGTGGATATGAATATGCAATCCTCATGTAAGCTAATGAGTTGCTTTATAAATAAGGATTTGCAAGCTTTTTGCATATTTTAAATACTCTGTGCTTTTTACGTGGTGCATTTTTTAATTAATGAATTTTAATTGTTATTTTCATAGAGAGAATATATTTTTCATCCCCCCATCTCGGAAAGAGTATTTTTGCTCTTCGATATCTGAGTGCAAAAGCCGTTTTTATCGTCATGAGGGTAAAGTGAATTTGAATTTAGAACATCGTGTGCACTAAGCATGTGAATTCAAAACATCATTAAACCTATTTACTTCTACCTCTATGGTGCCGAATTTATCATATTTTTTTTTGTTTTTGTTGAGAACTCAGACTCGGAACCTTCTTGGTGTACTTTTTTAATATGTTTTGCCATTTTCTTTTCACGTCATATTGTTAACACCTTAGGTTAAAAACAAGGAATCCAACTTCCTAAAATGACCACTCATAATCTAGCGACGAGGAATTTAAGTTTATTTGACGCCAACAGAATTAACTGAATTTGTTAATAATGCGCAATTTTTTTATTGCGTTTATTCATTTCCTCGCTGAGGTGGAATGAAAAGTTACGTGTTGCACTCGAGTGCAAAGATTTTTCACCTCGAGCTCTTTTGATTCCCTCGCTAACGCTCAAGATTCTAAGTTTTGAATCACTCGCTTCGCTCGTGACTCAATTTTAGAATCTTTCGCTTGCTCAGTCATCAAAATTGAGCACGCGGTTAAAAATCAACTTTGCACTCTTGTATAACAAATAACTATTTCATCCCCCCATCTCGGAAAGAGTATTTTTGCTCTTCGATATCTGAGTGCAAAGGCGTTTTTATAGTCATGAGGGTAAAGTAAATTTGAATTTAGAACATCGTATGCACTAAGCATGTGAATTAAAAACATTATTAAACCTATTTAATTCTACCTCTATGGTGCCGAATTTATCATGCATTTTTTTTAATTTGTTAAGATCTCAGACTCGGAACCTTCTTGGTGTACATGTTTTAATATGTTTTGCGCGCGCCATTTTCTTTTCATGTCATATTGTTAACACCTTAGGTTTAAAACAAGGAATCCAACTTGAAAACTAGTGAAAAACCAAAAATGACCACTCATTATCTAGCGACGAGGAAGTTTATTCGAAGCCAACAGAATTAACTGAATTTGTTAATAATGCGTAATTTTTTTTTGCGTTTATTCATTTCCTCGCTGAGGTGGGATGAAAAGTTACGTGTTGCACTCGAGTGCAAAGATTTTACACCTCGTCGTCCTTTTGATTCCCTCGCTAACGCTCAAGATTCTAAGTTTTGAATCACTCGCTTCGCTCGTGACTCAATTTTAGAATCTTTCGCTTGCTCGGTCATCAAAATTGAGCACGCGGTTAAAAAACAACTTTGCACTCTTGTATAACAAATAACTATTCCATCCCCCCATCTCGGAAAGAGTGTTTTTGCTCTTCGATATCCGAGTCCGTTTTTAACGTCTTGAGGGTAAAGTTAATTTGAATTTAGAACATCGTGTGCACTAAGCATGTGAATTCAAAACAACATTAAACCTATTTACTTCTACCTCTATGGTGCCGAATTTATCATACATTTTTTTTAATTGGTTAAGAACTCAAACTCGGAACCTTCTTGGTGTACTTTTTTAAAATGTTTTGCTCGCGCCATTTTCTTTTCAAGTCATATTGTTAACACCTAAGGTTAAAAACAAGGAATTCAACTTGAAAACAAGTGAAAAAACTAAAATGACCACTCATTATCTAGCGACTAGGAAGTTTATTTGACGCCAACAGAATTAACTGAATTTGTTAATAATGCGCATTTTTTTTGCGTTTATTCATTTCCTTGCAGAGGTGGGATGGAAAGTTACGTGTTGCACTCGAGTGCAAAGATTTTTCACCTCGTGCTCTTTTGATTCCCTCGCTAACGCTCAAGATTCTAAGTTTCGAATCACTCGCTGCGCTCGTGACTCAATCTTAGAATGTTTCGCTTGCTCGGTCATCTTGTTCAACTTTATGCTCTTGTATAACAATAACTATTCCTCGGCGGCATATAAAGGCAAGTCAGAGGTCTATGGGCGGCCTGAATATTCTGACAGCAGGTTGGGTAGGTACTAACCACGCGAGAAAGAAGAAGAAGAAGATAATAGACAGAATGTCACGATTACACCATGAAAAGTACTACGAGGGGTTTGCTTCAGAGTAATGATCATGAAAGTAAACAATTTTTGCTATTGGACCAGCTCAGAAATAAATAAAAACGGTTACAATACAGTAACTACACAGTTTTGTTTATCATAAAACTGTCAAATAATATTTTTACATATTATGTTGAAACTTGACCATCTTGTTCTTCTAATTTGTAAGTTTTCTATTCTGAAATTCAGTGAAAATATTTAAAAAACTCGAGAGAATTTTTATTTTTTTTGTATTAATTCTTGACAAAATATTCCGAATTTCAAGAAATATCCTATTAGGTAAAATACTTATAAGTAAATACATCGTGAGCATCTAATAGAGAAGTTTGTTAATCTACTATTACTGGGATTTCGTTTGATTAAATTAAATCCATCGACTTGTAGTTATAAGCTATTATTAAAAATGATTGGATTATTGTTAAAGCAAATCATATAAGCATTTGACGACTCGAATGGCGTAGTGGTAGTGAAGCTGCCTTGCGTTCATAGGGTCCTGGGTTCGAATCCCGGTAGGAGCAAATGTTTGTGTGATGAGCATGGACGTTTGTTTCCGAGTCATGGATGTTTGTATGTATAATAAGTATGTATTTACAAACAAAAAAATATATATGTAGTATATCAACTATCTGGTGTCCACGACACAAGCCTTGCTTAGTGTGGCACTAGATGGCGCTGTGTGTTAATGTCCAGCGATATTTATTTTATATCCAATCATATTTTTCAATTCATCTTTTTTCAATCGAATTCTTGAGAGTTTCCAGACTTAAGAGCGCTAGGGTAACTAAAGTAAGTTTATTCATTGTAAAAGTATCAAACTAAGTGAACCATTAATCTGTTAATAAACTTAATTCTCTAACATTTCTGTCATTTGAAAGTAGCTTTTAACTTTTTTGAAGAATGTTTTGTTACTTATTTTCCACTTTATGAATTGAAAACTTGATATAATTGATTTGGAAGGAGAAAAATTTCAAAATACACAATTGAAACCTATTCAATTATATAAAGCTACTTCGAATGATCGGTGTACCAAGGAAAAATTAAACCTGTGGCGTAGGAGTTGTATTTGAAAGGTAAATCAAAATAAAATTAAACAATAAATGAAAATAAAACGTAATACTCGGTTTAAAAAAGAAGTTATAAATAACGTGTTTCCGACGTTTTAATTGCCATAAAAAATCATAGTCTCATATCCTGTTGATACATTGAAAATAAACATTTACATTCAAAATTTTACATTCAAGAAACATTTACATTCAAAAACATTATGTTTTTGAAGGTTTAATGTGAATTAGACTGACATATTATTACTTTCAGCAATCTGAGTTATCCGTTCATGATAATAGTATGGTTAATAGCTGTGTTAAAGTTCAGTTTAGCCTGCCGTTTTTAGTGTTGATGTTTGGAAATTATGTAACGAACATTTTAATTTAGTTTTGTTGATAATATTACAACAGCCGTAAGCTTTCGGTGTTGTTCAAAAAAGTTTTCATGACTAATTTCCTCTATATATTGATGATTTTTTCGTTAGTTAGATAATTGTTTTTCCGAATGATTCAAGAGAACAACAACCGAAAACGTGACGACTACGCCCCGTATAATTTATTTGAAAATGTAACTTAGTATTAGTGAAAAACAACGTAATTTTCACGACAGATCCTGAGAGCTGAAAACTATGCATCAAATATTACCAAATTGTCAGATGTCAACAATTGTGAAGACGGATTGTCACCTGTCAACTGTAGGTTTTATTTTGTAGGTCTCTGGGGTCTGGAGGGTGGAAACAAATATATCTCGTAATTTTCTTTCGTATTTCCCAAGAAATAGAGATGACAAATAATGATAGACAAACGAACTGGAAACTCCTCCGACCCTTTCCTATAAGGACCAAATATATTGCTCTATCCTTATATTATCGGGATGTTGAAGTGGAAAGTATTGCTCTGACAAAGTTTAATGAGGCCGTGAGTGACATGACTTCATTATATTGATTGTTTTAATGTCAGAACGTGTTTTGTGAGAAGTTTAAAAGTCGTGATGATAAGATAAGTCAGTATTGAAGGTGAAGGTTATTATTAGCGGGACTAGAATTTCAGGCTTGAGACCTGCTAACGTTCACTTCTTTACACTGTGCCCAGGATTGGACAGTATTTTTTTAAATCAACGTCATATTATGGCCTAGACTTTTCCCGACTATCATCATCATTTCAGCTTAAAGACGCCCACAGCTGGACATAGGTTCCCCCTCAAGTGTCGCTATATGGACCGATCCCGTGCGACTCGCATCCAGCCGATTCCCGCAACCTTCACTAGGTCATCGCTCCACCTAGAGGGAGGGCTGCCAACTATGTTTGCTTCCAGTCTAACCGTTTAAAATATACATAAAGGGTGTAAAACACCTCTTCACGAAGCCGAAAGGCACTTGTTCTCTCCATCATTCTGATCATTTTTTTGTTCTACGCCATACCTGAGAACCTTCTAGTTACGGAGATATTTGAGGTCAAAGTTACAACTTTCTGACAAGTTTTTTTTTAAATACAAGTTTTTTTGTAAGATTTTAACTTTAAACACCTCCACGACCCCCGTTACTATTTAATCCATCCATCAGCACAATGTTTTAAGTACGTTACATTGAGTTCTACCACAAAACATGATTTATAATATCAAAAAAAAAATTGTTTCCCAGCTATATTTTTTGCGTAAATTTACTTAATTAGATGTACAGAAGGCTTTGTGATGAGGTGGTTTACACCCTGTATGTTTTGAGTAGGTACCTATTCGAAATTTCTATATTTAAGTAGATAATTTCGTAGAAGATACAAACACCAATCTAAGATATGCCTACAATCCTACATTTGTGACGCCCACTCCATGTTTAATAAGAACATGGATTTTTCCTGGAATCATCTATTTTCATCATAATTTACTAAGCAAGTTTGTCGCAATGAATTTTCGTTAAAAATAAAGATTGAACGCGTCAATTACTTTTATTAGGAATTTATATTAATGTCGTATTTTCCATGTTCTAATTTATTTTCCATGGATATAAATACTTTTAATTTGGTGAGCAAGAGATTTAACTCAATGTTTTTTTTTTGGAATATGATTCTCGGAATGGAATTAAATAATTATTATTAGAAATGTGTAGGTTGTATTTCAGTGACATAACAGCAGTACGTAGTACTACCTATACACACTACCTATACTATATACCGCCGAAAAAGCTGCAAAGAAGCAGAGTGCCCCCATCAGCCCAGAGGACCAAGCCAGGTCGAGGAGTCGCCTGAAAGCCTTCGGCACTTTTCTGAAAGCACTGCTCCCAAGCACCAGCCGCGCATCACTGGCCGAGAAACAAGAAGCAGCAGTGGAGAGGTTCTTCAGGAAGGCACCATCAGAACCAACCCAATGGAAGCCTACACCAACGAGAGCCGATAAAGGACAGGTCAGCCCGCCTGTCCTCGCAACGAACTCGGGCACCACAGATCACGTGAAGAGCGCTTTCCTTGAGTACGTAGCAATCGTGAGGGCGACCAGAGAGGTCAACCTCATGACATGCAGGAAGATCCTGCAGACCTTTCAAAGGAACACAGAAGGACTGCTAAAGGTACTGCTCAAGGAGGCAGAGGCAGCGGTGTACGACAACGTTAAATCCCAAGTCATCAAAGGGGAAATGACAGGGTCGTACATGGCAGCCTACAGGGCAAAAAACGGTTTTGTGGCCCTTGACGAGGAGGAAACGGAACGCGTGGGAAAAATAACATTCAGAACCCCAAATGACGACCCAATAGTGGTTACCGCCAAATGTACCAAGATTATGCTGGACAATAAGATCCTTGAAATGGCACAGTCCATTTCAGGGATCCCGGACAACACAGCATCTCAGGGAAATTGGACGGTGCCCAATATCAGGTGGGTAAACGGAGTTCCCGGTTGCGGCAAGACAACCTGGGTGGTGAAACACTTCGATGAGGAGAATGACGTTGTCGCCACCACGACGACCGAAGCTGCCAAAGACCTCAGAGAGAAGCTCGCGCACCGCTTAGGAGACCGAGTAAAGACAAAGGTGCGCACTATGGCCTCAATCTTAGCCAACGGGTTCAAGAAAGAAGAGAAATGCTACCGCCTAACGGTGGACGAGGCTCTTATGAACCATTTTGGGGCCATAGTAATGGCAGTCAAGTTGTCAGGAGCGAGCGAGGTTGTCCTCATCGGAGACATAAACCAGCTACCATTTCTGGACAGAGAGAACCTTTTCGAGCTAAGGTATACCCGTCCAAATCTGGTGGCTGGCATCACCCAGGAGCTGCTCTGCACACACCGCAATCCAATGGATGTGGCATTTGCGTTGAGCGAGATATACTCCGGTATATACTCCTCCAAGCTGTCGCTGTCGCGGGTCCACTCACTGAGCGTGAAAGGTTACACAGGAGCGCAAATACCGAGCACCGCCCAAAACACCCTATTTCTGGTTCATACGCAAGAAGAGAAAGCTGTTCTCATCAGCCAGGGATACGGCTCCGGCGAAGGGTCGCGCACGCTAACCATCCACGAGGCCCAGGGTCTTACCTTCGACAGCGTGATTATCATCAACACCAAGTCTAGGAGACTCCAAATCCACGACAGCATTTCCCACGCGGTAGTGGCGGTGTCGAGACATACAGTCAGTTGCGTCTATTACACCGACGACGCCGATGACGCCACTGGCCGCTTTGCAAAGAGAGCGATGGATGCGCCAACTAAAACGGTCGTTGAGTACAACCTGAAGACGGCCATGCAGCATCGAGACACAGTCGTTGTGGAAGCTTTGCTCAGGCTAGCGAAGTCCCTGATCAGACGACGTAATTAACAAGAAAACCCCCATCCTAACCCCAAAACCCAAAGCCAATACATCCCACTCCCAAACAACTCTGTTACCAAAAAGAGAATGTAAAACTGCATGGCAAGGTGAGTCTGTCATACTCACGTAAAAACAGTGCCGATGGTGGCGCTGCACATCCGGTCGCTAAGTTCCCTACAAAATGGTTGAGCTAAGCGGCGCGGATGTGCAGGTCATGTCCGTGAACGGGTGCCGACGGTTGCTGCCGGTCGACTCTCATTGCCATGCAGTTATGAAACAGCTTGGTGTAGATTTTTGTTAATTTTGTTAATTTTAATTAGTAATTAAAAAATAAATAATATATATATATTTGATGGACTCACGTAGATCATAAGTTACTAATAATAAGCTTAGTTTAATGTAACGTGTCCAATGATGGAGCACGATCGTAGTTTTAATTATTTCTAAATCAATTAAACAATACATAAAATGTAAATAAGAGCGCGGACCCCCACGTCTGCGGTAGAAAACTAACTAAAAAAAAAAAAAAAAAGTACTACCTATAATAATACAATGCAAATCGAGTGTACCATTGAGAGGAGGCCGTATGTCCCACCGCTGGGATATACGGCCTCCTCTCTATGAGAGGGAATGGGCTATAATCCACCACGCGGGCCCAGTGTTATACAGTAGTGTAGGTATTTTTTTCTAGGGTATAAGTTATGTTATATAAGGTCTATCGTATTTATTTTTGCAAGTAACTTTAGGTCTCATAGATTTAAAATACATAATGATTTGGTACGTAAGATTTTCTTTTTTCTTCTGAATTTGATGACAAACAAAATCGTCTGTTCAATTAGGCTTGTGCTAACTCCCTTTGACGTCTGAATGACGGCGCGGAGAGTCGACAAACTAGAGCAGGTAATACTAGGTAAAGTATTACTTGGTCGCTACCAAACATTGAAATTCAACATCATCATTACTTGCATCTGTTAATAAAGGGTGTAAAACACCTCTTCACGAAGCCAAAAGGCACTTGTCGTATCCGTGCCTTTTGGCAAAAATACGTGTCCATTATTAGTATCTTTGTAGTATATCAACTTTCTGGTGTCCATGAGACAAGCTCTCCTTATGTGGCACGTACGTGTGGCACTAGATGGCGCTGTGTGTTAATGTCCAGCGATATTTATTTATTTATTTTCCAATACTCTAACTGACGGACTAAATAGATTTGCAATTTTTTGACACTGTTGTCATACCTATTGTTGTATTCTTGTTGAATGTACAAACATCCAAGTGTACAGAGAAAATAATTGTTTCTTGTCCGGCGGCAATATAATAAAGTAGGACTTTTAATATTGCGCTCAGTAAACAAAAAAAGCTAAAATGGTCGCTTTTAGTTAGTACTTATATACGTAACAGGCACCAAGGATTTACTGAACACTAAAAAAACAAGTCGCCATCTCCTATTTTAATATTCCATTACAAATAAGCTTTCCGCAAAACAAGGCTTAGCATAAACTTATATTGTTACTTACGGGATTTCTTCCGTGATTATTTACTGTTTTGAGCTCCCGATTTTTCGAGACTCACAGAAGTTAAGTGACAGTATAAGTTTATTAGTTTTCAACCGTGAATGCTTAAAACAAGGTTTAGCATATCAAAATCAGCTTTGCTCCTAGTGCTGGAACCTGAACCCAAAATCTCTCTCCACGCACTCTGGTCCAGTGTGGTTGGGGGAAGTCTCATCTTGCTTTCGATTTTTGATTCTAGGACCTGATAATTCTCAATTATCCTTGAACTTAACGATGAAGTTATAAAGTTGAAAATCCATTAAAGATTACAAATTGCTTGCTGATGTGGATGTGGCGTCTGTACATGCCAGTTTTCTTCGTGTGCCGTTATTGTTTTGACGATTCAATAAATAGTCTGATAGCCCTAGGTTTTGAGGTTTCAAAAATATTAAAGTTGTTTGTTTTTCGCAAATAGTTTCTGGACCATTTGTCCAACTGTATTAATTTGTGTCATTTTAGGGACTTGCATAGGAAGAAAGGGCTTGGAACATTTTTTTTCAAAGTCCTTTCACTGATGGAATCTTCAACACAACTTTGATATGATCAGACACGCGAAAAATATGTATCAATCGATAGCTGCCATCAATTAAAACAAAATGTTCTAAAGTGTCACGTTTCCGAGATATGAGCTATCAAAGTTTAAGTAAATTCATTGAGCATCTTCAGCACAACTTTTATTTGATGATGATGACAGCTATCGATTGATACTGTTAGAGGTTCCCTGTTACTTGTGTAGATCGTGAACAAAAAATGATGAAACAGTTAAATATATTTTGAAAAAAACATTGACAACGAACAAACCATTTTTTATCAGAAGTCATAACTCAGACAACCAATATTAAAAAAACATAAAATATATCCTGCCTGAGATTATTTATGCAAAACCTCTTTGCTTCAACACTCCTCCTTAATCTCATGCATACATACAAACAACTCATGTTCATACATATACACACTCACACAACACACACTACTCTCAATACATCGCGTTCTCATACACACAAACCCATACTCTTAACACACCATTCAAACTTACCTCTGGGGAGAGGCTTGGTAAGAAAGAATATCCGCAACCATCCTCTCAGTTTCGCGATACTCTAACCTTATATCCTCTGCTTCAACTGCATTTCGCACAAAGTGATATCTCACATCAACATGCTTCGTGCGTTGGTGGTGAACTGGATTATATGCAATGGCAATTGCAGACTGACTATCTGAAAATACCGTTAAAGCTCGTGGGTATTCTTTTCCAGTCAGTTCCAAAACAAATCGCCTTAGGAACACGGCTTCCTTAGCTGCCTCTGACATTGAGACATACTCTGCCTCTGCAGTGCTAAGTGCCACAGTGCGCTGTTTAGTACTTGACCACGAAACTGCTCCTCCTTGAATCAAGAATACTATGCCTGAATATGAACGTCGATCGCTATCACCAGCATAATCGGCATCAGCATAGCCTTCTATCATTTCTTGGCGTTTCTCTCTTGAGTACATCACTCCTAGCTTCTTTGTACCCTTCAGGTATCGAAGCACTCTTTTAGCCGCAATCCAATGTTGCTCGCTGTAGCATTCATTGAACTGGCTCAAATAATTGACCACGTGAGCTATATTAGGTCTCGTACAGACTGCTAAATACATAAGTGAGCCTATTAAAGATCTATAAGGGATTTTCTCATCCAACTTATTATCACTTGGAACCTTTTCTAGCCTCTGTCCTGGTACAGCTAGTGTCATCACTGGTTTGCAGTTTTCCATATTAAATGCTTTTAAAAGCTTATCTACATATTTCTCTTGATGTAGCTTAATGCCATTAAGACCCTGATCTATATGAATTCCTAGCATCAGTTCAGCTCTGCCTAGATCTTTCATCTCAAAGATCAATTTTAACCCTTACTTGAGTGAGAGCATCTCCTGCACATTATTCCAAAATATTAACAGGTCATCTACATAAATTGCAACGATGATCAATTTACCATTCTGTGCTCTCATGTAGACACACGGTTCATTCTCTGATCTCTTGAACTTCAACCTCAGAAGCTCAGAATGAAGTCTTGTGTTCCAAGCCCGTGGAGCCTGCTTAAGACCATATAAAGCCTTTTGTAAAAGACACACATGATCTTCTTTGCCTCTTACTTGAAAACCCTCCGGTTGTTTCATGTAAACGACTTCACTCAAGTTCCCGTTTAGGAATGCTGTTTTCACATCCATTTGGTCTATTTTTAAATCCATTTTAGCTGCTAAAGCTATCAGAACTCTCAACGAACTGTGCCTTACCACAGGCGCAAACGTTTCGAAATAATCAACGCCTCTGCGTTGACTGAAGCCTCTCGCAACGAGTCGTGCCTTGTAACGAATCTTTCCCCCCACCATTTTTTATCAGAAGTCATAACTCAGACAACCAATATTAAAAAAACATAAAATCTATCCTACCTGAGATTATTTATGCAAAACCTCTTTGCTTCAACAGATACACGTTGTATGCGTGTCTGATCAAATCAAAGTTGTGCTAAAATAAATTGCTAGCAGTGATTGAATTTTAACTTTGGTAGCTAATATCTCGGAAACGAGGCATAATGTCACCGTAAAATTGCCAAACACGTTATATTACAATATAACGTGTTTTTTCTCGCGATATTGTAATGTCTCGAATTATTGTCAACTGAACTTACGGAAGTATCTCTGCCCCCATAATCGGGACTTGGGGCACCCCCCCGTTAGGTTAGTTAGGTTCCTTTAAACCCTGCACTCGGAAATAGGGGCCCCGCGAAGCGGGGCTCCGTCGACTACGCTTTTTAGGGGAATATAAAGTGTTTTAAGGTTATGTTATATTAATCGGTATTTCTCAGGAATGGTGCATTATCTTTTCATGAGAGTTGTGCCATTGGGCAAGGAGGACCCCTCTTTCCCTCCACACCGCATAAGTTGACTACCATCGCATGCATTTCACTAAAAATAATGCGTTTTGTTGTAGGCAATATGTTCATTTGACAATAATTCGAGACTTTACAATATCGATAGAGATATTACAATATAACGTATTTGACAATTTTACGGTGACATATATAAGTCTTATGCGATCGCTTCTTTGAAAATAAATCAAAATGGCGGAAAAAAACTCGGCCAAAAAGTTCTTTCGACCACTATTAGACGAAAAGTCAATTATAGTTTAAAATTTTCATATCATAATTATTTTCTTTCTATCTATTTATCATAAACTATTCTACACTTTAAATTAATTTTGTCAGTCATTGAATTACAAACGCAATTGTTGGATGTGACACAAAATGCAATAATAAGCTTTATAGGTATGACTGTATAAGCCGGCAAGAAATAAGCTACTTTAGAATTTTTGAAACTTATGGCATCAAAATAGGACTAAAACGTAACCTTTAATTTGAACTGACAGATGTGAAATGTGATCTATTATTAAATTGGCCCTACTTTAACTGGCTAGTGGAGGTCAGATAGGCAGTCGCTCCATGTAGAATACTAGTATTCTTCTTCATCCGGTTAGACTGAAAGCTGACCAGCACAGTAGGGCAAAGGCTAGGCAGATGATGATGATGAAGTGGAAGAAGAAAAAGTCGTTACTAAATCCATAGAAGACAATCTACACATTTCAGTTGTCACACAAACTTTTTTGTGAAAAACACAGTTTACAGTTTACGGTAGGGCTGTAACGCTCTCAAAACATCGAGCTGAGGGACACTTTGTACAGCGGCCATGGAGGTATTCAAAAAGTGTACAAATCGGAACTTTGACCTTCTGTCTCTCCGTAAATAAAAGATCCACAATCGATGGAACCAACAGGTGCCTCCCGGCTTCGCCTAAGGGTGTATTACAACCGTTCCATCCCTGGATGAATTTAAAGCTCTGATGTATTGGTGTCGCTTTCATCGCTTTCTTGCACAGCGCCACAACAACTATTCGTTGCTTAGTTCATAGAACGACACGTTAGACACGTTTGATTTATTTGTATGGCTGTTTTGGTAGAAGTTGTCATAATTTCCAAATATGGTTTCAAGTACATTATGGTACAAGTGAGCTAAGTTGCTCATTATATACGAGGCTGTGGATTGCAGCCCAAGCTGCAGGCAAGGGCGTAAATCAGCCGCGTGTCTAGTGACCGTTGCGTTGCGGGATCCAAGACAGTTAAATTCATTCTTTTGGATTTTGTCGTACTTCATTGTCTCGGCGCTTTTTTGGTTGCTGTCGTTTTCGTGGTGTTGATTCTGGCTTTCAGGAGTAAGTGTTTTGGGAATAGTGTGGAAAGCTGCCTTCCTTATGTTTTTTTGAGACAAGCCCGTCCCAAAAAAACATAAGGAAGGCAGCTTTCATTTGTAAAATTCGATCAGCAGTACCTACCTTACTCATTACTAAGTACAGTCACGTCTAATAACATGTTTACACGTCAAACAACATCTTATACTACGTGACTTATTAGAGAACAAGGAAAGACCCCAAATATTATCTTATAATATTAGCTCTGTGAAAAAGATATCGTATTACCCAGTTCAAACAGGGTTGTGGGTTGTAGAGGTCAGGTAGGCAGTCGCTCAAATCATTTCACTATTTAAAAAAACAAAACGGCAAACCGCAGGAGGAGGTGGATCAGGCCTCAGGCTCAGTCCTCGGTCTCAGTCCTCAGTCTCAGTCTTCAGGCTGAGTCCTCATTCTCAGTCCTCAGTCTCAGTCCGCAGTCTCAGTCCTCAGTCTCAGTCCTCAGTCTCAGTCTTCAGTCTCAGTCTTCAGGCTCAGTCCTCAGTCTCAGTCCTCAGTCTCAGTCCTCAGTATCAGTCCTCAGTCTCAGTCCTCAGGCTGTCCTCAGCTAGAAAGGTCTCTGTTCCACTCGGTGTGGCCACGTCTAAATCCAAACTTTTAGATATACAGGCTGATTGGTAATTGGGTACAGGCCTTAAAATCGGTGATACTTGACTTCGTAAGGTCCCAATCTGGATGGTTTCTGAGAAATCGAACTTCAAAGAAATCTTTCAATCTTTTCAACCTTCTTCTTCGAATTTCAAAAAAATCTTTAAAGATTTCTTTGAAATTTTCCTCCTCTTCACCATAAAGTGCTACAAAACTTATATACCCTATCTGACCGCCATTACAGTCATTTTCTTCTGTTAACTTTAAATAGTTGAATCTTGTAAATCGTGGGCGTCCTTCTATTTATTTTATTCCTTCTTTTTATTTATTATGGGACAATAAACAGCTGCAATATCTACAAATAACATAACATTTGTTTAAAGAGTTATACTTATGTGTACTGTACTATCTACAAAAAAATATGAATTTCTAATTCGTTGTCCTGTAATAGACAGTTTCCCTTTTTTAAATCCTCTCATTACAGTTAAGATATTTGTTTCAATTCGGAAACTGTAAGTTTGATCGCTAAAAATTGAACGTAAAAATTGAAAACTTAAAAAATAGCTTTAAAAAAATATATTTTCGACGGTTAAATGTTTACTGTTTCGGAGATATGATATTTTTCCGCAAAAAAATTGAAAATATCAATCCTCTTCCCAATTTCGGGGTTGCAACAAAAAAGTTTGAATTTAAAAGTTATCCGTTTTACTCGGAATGATAAAAATATAAAACGGTTCTAAATTCCATAGGAAAAACGTTATGGCCAAAAAATTGTTTTTACAAAACCGCCGCAAAACTCGAAAAGATAAAAACTTAGGTTATGTTCGTGAATGCATAACCTAAGTTTTGATCTTTTCGAGTTTTGGCTCAAAAAATCAAAAATCAAAATCAAAGCATTTATTTCAAGTAGGCCAATAACAGGCACTTTTGAATTGTCGAAACAAAGATGAAAATTAAATGTAGCTACAGTCCCAGTCACAAGACATAAAAACTGTGAAAGTACTATAGATGCCCATTCCCTAACGTAGATCTCTATGAGAAGAACGGGCAAGAAACTCCATGGACACTCTTTTAAACCAAATTATTGTTACAAAATCTTGGTTACATCATTCATGTTGAGATGGTAAATTATGTGAGAACAATGTAGCAAGATGTGCACGTTAAAAGTGTCCATAGTAAAAACAAAATAATTCTTTCAAATAAGCCATGGCAACTAAGAGATGAACAGTCACAAATGACAGCGCCCGTTCACGAACATGGCGCATGGATCAGCACTATTCAGCTCAACCCTCAAGGGAGCTAAATGGTCCGACACACACGCCATCATCAGCGAGACATTTGAGTGAGCATGATATTACTCACACAATATGGGCTATGCGATTATATAATACTAACATTGAATCTATACAATGCAAAGATAGTTGTACAATCTTCAGCAGCTCCAACAATACCATTTAATGCTATCAATTTTTGCGCCCCTGTCCTTGTGGAGCAGGACCAGCATTGAGCCAAGCATTTTTATCAGCGATATAATCGCTCAACTTGTAATATGCTTGCTTACATAGTGTGCGTTTAATGCATGTTTTAAATTTCGTCTCATTCAGTTCAAGAATACTTTGTGGAATTTTATTATAGCATCTCAAACAGTACCCCATGAAAGATGAGTCTACTTTAGCGAGTCTAAAGCCTGGCTGAACTAGTTGGTCCCTATTTCTAGTACTGTAATTGTGTCTGTCGCCTCTTTTACCGAAAAGATGCAGATTTTTTCTAACTTACATTATGTTTTCGTAGATGTATTGGCAATGAACCGTCATGATGCCAATATCCTTAAATAGTTCCCTTAGAGAATCGCGCCTACGAAGATTATATATGGCTCTGATGGCTCTTTTCTGCAGAATAAATATAGACTCAATATCAGCAGCCCGTCCCCATAGAAAAATACCGTAAGACATTATACTATGGAAGTAACTAAAATATACCAGTCTAGCGGTATCCACATCAGTGAATTGACGGGTTTTTTCTAACGGCATATGCTGCTGAACTTAAGCGCCCCGCAAGAGATGTTAAATGAGAACCCCATTGTAGCCTTGAATCAAGCGTAAGCCCCAGGAAAACCGTTTTATCTACGAATTCGGGTTTCTCTTTGTGAGCGTAGTAAGCGACGAAAAACTAGTGAGATACGGAAGCAAATACCTGCTGAAGAACTAACATATGCAGCTGGAGTCAGTCAACGCATTATTGGAAACACTGATGCTTCAGCTATGATAAAAGAAATAGTGGCAACGCCAACAAGAGCGTCGAAAGTTCGGAAATCTTACACTTTATCCCAAAAGCAAATAAGTGTGAAAAAGCATACGCCACAAGAGGCACTGTCAATTTTCGTTGAAGGTGACTTCACAAGAAGACAATGGGAAATCCTTTATAATGCTAATAGAAGTGTCTATCCATGTTACTCATTAATACAAAAGGCAAAAAAGGATTGTTATCCCAAGGAAGAAACAATACGCGTCACTGAAACGTGCATGGAAATCCAACTGCAAGGATTACTAGATCACACAGCATCTCGCCTGTACAAATACCTTGTAGAGGTGATAGAAACGTGTACAAAGGAAGAAAGAGAAAATATGGAACTAATATCTAAATGGGTGCGATGGATCGCAGCAGTCGCAGTTTAAACAAAAGTTCCCAAATAGCTCAGATAGTGACGCTAATTTATTTCAAAGTTCCCTAGTCCCTTTGCGACTGATTGTCAATATAAATGGTGAAATTAAAATAATTTGGCAAAACCCTATGCCATCTTCAGTTAGATTCTGTAGACTAATACGGATCAGATTTATCAGTGAATCAAAAGATATTACTAAAGAGGAGATAAGTTATGTTAATGGTCAATCAAAAAATCTATCAAAAACTGAAATTACAGCACCTGGGGGAATAGTGAAAATAAAACATACAATGCTGTTCACAATGATTGATGGCAAAGTTTACAATGCTGCTACTGACACAGCATCAACTATGCGATGTTTGTGGACAGACTTCAAAAGATTTTAACAAGTTAAAAGAAGTACCTGTAGTTCTAACGATACGACAATAGAGGGCGCCACAAATAATAGCGTGCCAAATATTATGAACGACGACAATGAAGAAATGGAGGACCTCAAACATCAAATTAGTGAACTTAATTCTCAGTTACTAGCGGCTCACGAAGAGATAAATAATCTGTCTATTGAGAACTCAGAACTTAAGGAAACAATTGAAGCTATGAATATTAAACATAAGCTTGTAGAAAAAGCAACAAAGAAGTTAGCTAGCGAGATAGGAACGCCAAATAAAAGAACTAAGTTATCTACACCTCTTAGAGAAACTTTACATAAACAACACAGGGAGAAGACCTCAAGTTATGGGACTGAGGAATTAATCACCTCCACACAAGTTACTCTTCAGGACCAAAAGGTACAATCTACCAAAAAGATGACAAACAGGACGACACAAGAACAGAAGAGCAAACTGTGTATTATAAGCAGTAACCAAATCAACAAAATATTACCTATAGCGGAAAATACTTTTCCGTGTCACCAAATATGTCACTACCTTTTACCAAATCGAGGAATAAGCAATCTATTATGTAACATTCAAAATAAACTAACCGAATACACGGAAATAGATAATTGTATAATATTTATCGGAGAAGATGACTTCCGACAGACTAATAATTACTTTGATATAATAATGTCTATAAGGGAAACACTATTAGCTATAACTCATACAAATGTAATACTGTGCTTACCGACCTATAAATATGATTATTATTCGACCATGTATAATTTTAGAGTTGAAATGTTCAATAACCTTCTCTATCAAGACGTACAAAGTTATAATTATGCCACACTATTTGACTCAAATTTAAACTTATCGTGTGACTATACCATGTTTCAAAGAAAGAGTGGTCGAATCAGTAACCACGGAATCACAAATGTATTCAATGATTTGAAAAGCTACGTTTACACAAACTGTGACGCAAATACCGTGAAATTGCAGAACGAAACTTCGTCATTTATAGATCCTTTAATTTGCGATTCACCTAATTCTTACCGTTCATGTACAACTGACATTGATCAGCATTTTTTTCGTCTATGAAAGCTTATGTATATTACATCAAAACATAAATGGTCTAATAGCAAAGAGTGATATAATAACTGAACATTTGGATACTTTCGCTAACAGTGGGAAATGTGTAGATATTCTCTGTTTTACAGAACATAATATGAAGCAGAGTGACGTCGACCTCTTGAACATCCCTAACTTTACTTTGGCTACATGCTTCACAAGACAAAAGCGAAATGGCGGCTCATGTATACTAATTAAAAATCACATTAGTTACTCGGAAATAGATTTGGGAACAAGTGTTAACATTCCTAATGTATTTGAATGCTGTGCGGTGGAATTGACTGACCACAAAATTGTGATATTCTGTCTTTATAGAGTTCCGAATCAAAGTAACATGAATCTGTTCTTTAATCAGTTAACCAACTTATTACGAAAATTCTGCTATAAGAATAATCAAAAAATAATCATTTGCGGGGATTTTAACATTGACGTGCTTCAGAAAACTAAACATTCAACTCTATTTAAACATATTTTAAAGGAATTTAATCTTTATATAGAAATAAAAAAACCTACGCGTCCTAGTAGCGGTACTTGTTTAGACAATTTTCTTCACAATATACGAGGGCGGAAGAGTGAGATATTGGAGCTAGGTGTGTCTGATCACACAGCACAATTTATGAAGTTTCCTGTACAGCGAACATGTATTTTAAAACACTACTATGTTAATAAACGCGATTATAGCAAGGAAAACATTGATCTTTTTAGGAATTGTATTTCCAGTCTAAGTTTCTCCGAAGTTTACGAATCGGATAATGCAAATGAAAGCTTTGACTCATTTTATGATCTATTTAAACTTTTCTACGATCTCTGTTTCCCAATCATCAAATGCAAAATATCAACAGTTGTGAGGCCCAAATGGATCACGCGGGGTATAAAACGCTGTAGTAAGAAGAGACGAACTTTATTGTGGCAATATAGGCTAACACGAAACAATGATTCAAAACTAGCCTTTAAAACATTCTCAAAACGCTATCAAAACGTAATCAAGTTAACACAACGAGCTCAAAATAGCTATTTTATAGGAACAAGTACCAACAAATCCAAGGCTACTTAGAAAGTCATAAACAGTATGAAACCTAATATTCCTAAAACTAATATAAATGTAATTAATGTAAACAATAAATATATAAAAGACCCTAAAATCATAGCAGAGCAATTTAATGATTATTTTGTGGACTCAGTACAAACAAGTACCAATAATTGTCAGAATAATAATAATTTTAATACATTAGGATCTCATCAATCTATGTTTATGGAACCAACCATACCTCAGGACATTATGACTATTATTAATAACCTCAAAAACACCAATAGTACAGGATACGATGATATAGACACTAGAGTAGTTAAAGCTGTGGCTCCTCTTATAGCACCAATATTAAGTGACGTAATAAATAGCTGTATTCAAGATGGTATTTTTCCGCAAAAGTTAAAAGTGTCCATTGTCAAGCCACTACATAAAAAAGATGACAAAACAATTTTGAGTAATTACAGACCAGTAGCTCTAATACCGATTTTCTCGAAGATTTTTGAGAAAGTTCTTTATTATGGTATTTACAATTACTTTGAAAAACATAATATTTTTTGTAAGGAACAAATGGGTTTTAGGAAAAGAAAAACTATTAATATGGCCATATACAACTTCCTTGAAAAAGTACATCACAATATGGACAATAGGAAACCAGTAATGGCAATGTATATGGATATGACCAGAGCATTTGATTGCGTGGACCATAAGGTACTACTGAGTAAGCTAAATAGATACGGCATTAGAGGTAACGTACTTAAACTTATACAATCTTATTTGGAGGATAGAAAACAAATTACACAGATAAGTCAAGTTGATGTTAAGTCCAAAACTGAAGTAGTACACTCGTCTCGCTCTAGAGTTCTCCGTTACGGTGTTCCACAGGGTTCTGTGATGGGACCCTTGCTGTTCATTTGCTACATTAACGACCTACCCTAAGTGATTATTCATCAAATGTCCTTATTTGCCGAATACGGGTAATACCAAAGAAATTGAAGCAGACATTAACAATAGTCTTGTTGCGATTGTTGACTGGTTGAACGCTAATTGTCTCAAAATAAACCTATCTAAAACTAAATTTATGACTTTTAAAATTAGACAGAACAAACTCTCAGATCTTCGGGTAAACTACAAAGGTGACCAAATACATGAAACTACTGTAACAAAATTTCTTGGACTATATATTGATAGCGATATGTCATGGAGGACACAAATTGAAAATGTATGTGGGAAGCTCAGTAAGTTTTCGTATGCTCTATATATGCTAGGCAAAATTGCGAATAACACAGCGCTCCTAGCAGCCTATCATGGTTATGTCGCCTCTGCTGTGCGATATGGCCTTATTTTCTGGGGTAATGCGACAAAGGTAGAGGAGGTTTTGATAGCACAGAAAAAGTGTATTAGAGCGATATGTAGAATAAAACGAACAGATTCATGCAAGCCACACTTCCGAAACTTGAAAATATTGACTGTACCATCTCTCTACATCTATGAAGCTTGTATCTTTGTAAAAAACAACATGTATTTATTTAAATCTGTCGAAAGTCAACGGCGCTCAAGAAAGCTGCACCCGTTATTCACAAAAACTAAATTCCTCTACAATAGTATTTATGCAATGGCTCCAAAGCTATATAACAAATTACCTGATCAAATTGTATCAGGCAACAACATGAAGGAGTTTAAACGCAAGCTTTTCAATTTTTTGAATGACAGGGTGTATTATTCTGTTAATGAATATCTTAATGACAAACTGAAATAATATTATAAATTTGAATCTGTCTGTAAAATGTTGTTCCCTTAAGATTGACTATAGCTTCTATTGACATAATGTATTGTATCTTGCATCTAATAATATGTTTGACTGATTTTGATTGTGACTAATTAAGGAATACTTGTTATACGTGCCGTCTATCTTTATTTTTTTATTTTTGTTGTTTTTTTGACATTTTACTAGCGTTTAGTGTTTGGGCATGAAGTTTTGACATTTACTACTTGGTTTTTAACTTTATTTTTTTATTTTAATTTGATTATTTTATTACATTTGATTAACTGCAATATTTTGTATGCCTTCTGGCGGGACATAGTATGGACCAACATTTATTTACATAACATCTGTATTATTTACCCTATGTTCACAAAATGAATAAATGAATATGAATATGAATATGAATATGAATATGAATATGAATATGAATATGAATATGAATATGAATACCTATACCGGATGTAAATGTCGAAGCTTTGCAGTTTGGACTATCGGTGCTTCACGCCAGAATAAGGTTTTTTGAGTCCCTGCTCCACCTCGCCTATAAACTCCCATTAAAAAAATGGCAGGCACGTACTCCAGCAGAAAAAAAAACTGTTAAGGAAACGAAAGAGCAAATACAAAAAGATTTCAAAGAACAAATGGGACTGCTTGTAGACGTGCCTAAAGCAGGGTTTGGTAACACCAATGATGGAAATACATCACGAAGGTTTTTTGCAGACCCAGAAACTTCATCTCACATTACTGGAATTAATTTAGACCTCATCAAGCGATTGAGTGTAATCCTAAAGGTAATTGCAAGCGGAATCAGTGTTAATATTGAAAAGTTTGCTTTTTACGCCCAGGCAACAGCAAAGTTGTATACTGATTTGTATGAGTGGTATCCTATGTCACCTACAATTCACAAAGTTTTGATGCATGGTGCTCAAGTCATAAACCAAGCTATCGTGCCTATAGGTCAATTGTCGGAGGAGGCGGCAGAGGCCCGAAATAAAAACTTTAGGCAGTACAGGCTTGACTTTTCTAGAAAATTTTCTAGAGAAGACTGCAACAGGGACATTATTAATAGATTGTTATTAAGTTCCGATCCTTATTTAAGCTCAATTCGGCCAAAACCGCAATTGAAGAGAAAAAGATTTTCGAAAGAGGCGCTTGATCTAATGGTCGCAATTGCGCCGCCTTCTTTACCATCAACGTCAACAGATGACAACGTCAGCTGCGAAAATATAGATGAAGACGATGAAGAGGAAGTGGACCATTAAGATAATTTTAAAAAACGTGTTTTTTGGTATGAATATACTTTTTATTATCATTAAAGATTATGTTAAATCGTATTATAATGTTCTATTATTAAATAAGTCATTCAAAATCAAAATCAAAGCATTTATTTCAAGTAGGCCAGTTACAGGCGCTTTTGAATTGTCGAAACAAAGATGATAATTAAATGTAGCTACAGTCCCAGTCACAAGACATAAAAACTGTGAAAGTACTGTAGTTGCCCATTCCCTAGCGTAGATCTCTATGGAGAAGAACGGGCAAGAAACTCCATGGACACTCTTTTAAATCATAATGTTGTTACAAAATCTTGGTTACATCATTCCTGTTGAGATGGTGCATTATGTGAGAACAATGTAGCAAGATGTGCACGATAAAAGTGTCCATAGTTAAAACTAACAATATTAATTAAAAAATAAAAACAAAAGCCGTGGCAACCAAGAGCTGACCAGTCCCAACCGACAGCGCCCGTTCACGAACATGACGCATGTATCAGCACCATTCAACTCAACCATTTTGAAGGGAACTAAATGACCCGACACACGCGCCACCATCAGCGGGACATTTGAGTGAGCATGACATACTCTTAACCGCCAGGGCACATTCAAGTCAAAAAATAAAAAATAAAATCGTAGGTTTCCAGCGAATGATAGCATTCTAGTACATGGCACTCACACAATATGGGATATGAGGTTATATAATACTAAAGATATTGAATTTATACAATGCAAAGATAGTTGTACAATCTTCAGCAGCTCCAACAATACCATTTAATGCTATCCATTTATGCGCCCCTGTCCTTGTGGAGCAGGACCGGCATTGAGCCAAGCATTTTTATCAGCGATATAATCGTCCAATTTGTAATATGCTTGCTTACACAGTGTGCGTTTAATGCAAGTTTTAAATTTGGTTTCATTTAGTTCAAGAATGCTTTGTGGAATTTTATTATAGCATTTCAAACAGTACCCCATGAAAGACGAGTCTACTTTAGCGAGTCTGAAGCCAGGCTGAACTAATTGGTCTCTATTTCTAGTACTGTAATTGTGTCTGTCACCTCTTTTACCAAAAAGATGCAGATTTTTTCTGACATACATTATGTTTTCGTAGATGTATTGACAAGATACAGTCATGATGTTAATTTCCTTAAACAGTTCCCTTAGAGAATCGCGCCTACGAAGATTGTATATGGCTCTGATGGCTCTTTTCTGCAGAATAAATATAGACTCAATATCAGCAGCCCGTCCCCACAGCAAAATGCCGTAAGACATTATGCTGTGGAAGTAACTAAAATAGACTAGTCTAGCGGTATCTACATCAGTGAATTGACGGATTTTTCTAATGGCATATGCTGCTGAACTTAAGCGCCCCGCAAGAGATGTTAAATGAGAACCCCATTGAAGCCTTGAATCAAGCGTAAGCCCCAGGAAAACCGTTTTATCTACGAATTCGAGTTTCTCTTTATTCAATATTATCTCACAATCACTACTTTTAACATTCGGTAAAGCAAATCTTATGCATTTCGTTTTTTTTTCATTTAATACCAAGTTGTTTGCTGTGAACCAATTATGGACTTCAAGTAAGGCATTATTCACGTCATTTAGATTTTGGGCTCGTCTATTTATCTTAAAAATTAAGGAAGTGTCATCGGCAAATAATACCATATTTTGAAGTTGGTTTTTCAGTAAATAGGGTAGATCATTTATATATACTAAAAAGAGGAAAGGACCCAATATTGAGCCTTGCGGAACCCCCATTTTTACTTTCAAGCCCTGTGAATTAACACCATTTATTTGAACATATTGCAGTCTATCACTTAAATAAGATTTTACCAAACTAAGTGCAAGTTTACCTAGTCCGTAATGCTCAAGTTTCAAAAGCAATGTGTCGTGATTTACACAATCAAATGCTTTGGAGAGGTCACAAAATATTCCTACAGCGTCTTGGGAGTCTTCCCACGCCATGAATATGTGCTTTAATAAGGTTACACCGGCGTCAGTTGTACAACGTCCCTTGGTGAAGCCATACTGTTGATCGTGTAAGATTCTGTTGGTGTTGAAATGATTGAGCATTTGATTAAGCATTATCTTTTCGAACACCTTACTAAAAACCGGCAACACGGATACAGGTCTATAATTATTAGTATCTTTATTATCCCCGGATTTGAAAAGCGGTATGACTTTACTGTATTTCATTAAATCAGGGAAAACTCCTTGGTCTACGCACAAATTAAAAATTAAAGCTAAGTATGGAGCTATCGTCTCAAGTATGGAAGTACAAACTTTGATAGACATTCCCCATAGATCTTCGGTCAGTTTGATTTTTATTTGCCGGAAAGCTTTAATAACCGTCATCGGGTTTATATGTTTAAATTTAAATTCAGCCTGGCATCCAGATACATTCGCTTTTAATAAACCAATTGAGACTTCAGAAGAGGAATTTAGAGCCTCCGTAGTTTTTAACGGTATATTGGTGAAGAAATTTACAAATTCCTGAGCTACTTCCTGATTGGAGCTTTTAGGCCCACATACTGTATCTAATGTATAGTTAGTATTACGTACTTTCTTCCTGTTAGTCTCGCTATTTATGACTTTCCAAACTGTCTTAATTTTATTTTCTGCTGTTTTAATCTTGTTGCTAATGTGCAGGGCTTTGGCAACCTTGCATGAATTTCTAAAAATTTTTGAATACTGAGCAACATAGTTGCATTAAATAATTTTGACCGGATTTTACATGGCAATACTCCTATGTCTGTTCTAGCCATAAACTGTGTTATAGTATTATAAGTACTTATTGTAGAATGTAAGGCAAGAAGGTTTTTCTTTATTCGCAATCTGTTATGTATTCTTTTATAAGGTAAACAACCATAAAACTATCTCTTTCTTTAAGTAAGCACCATAAAATAAAATGATGAAACTATAAATATTATTATTTCAATGGAATATGTCTGACTGAATTTATTTAAGCTACCTAAACAAATACTTTTTCATCTCGGGTAAGGGTGAAACTGTTTCTATTTATTCTGATACGATTGGCAATCACTTTATCAAACAAAATACAAAATACATTTTATCTTTCTAGCTTTCGGTGTAATTGGTCTCGCATATGCATACTAGTGGGGAATCATTCGATGCAGCGCACTCTGTGAAATTAATGTTTAACTAACAAAGGTGACAAAGTAAATATACCAAACCAAACCAAACCAAACCAAACCAAACCACAATACCAAATACATACCACCAAACGATTACCAAACCAAACCAAATGATTTGAAAAGAGTAACCATGGAGTTTCTTGCCGGTTCTTCTCCATGGAATCGACCAACGCGAACCGTGCACCTTTTTCGACGTTTTATAAGGGCCCATCCAGGCCTATGTGAAATAAAATATTTTGATTTTGATTTTTGATTTTGATAATATTATGAAATCGTTTATTGCAGCTACCCGCAGCTAACGGCCATTGCAAAAGTTACACAAACCTTTGAAACCCCAAAGTCTAAATAAAATTTCAAATTCAAATTGTGCCCAGAGATCAGGGCTGCCAATGCCAATGGGAATACCCCTTTGTGAGCGCGACCTGGGTTTATTCCAGAAGTTGTTCTCTCTTGTTCAACTCATAAACGTCAAGTGCGAGTGACAACTCTATTTAGCAACCCATTCATGTTAACCACGGTAGGTAAATAATAATGTTGTCATTTCAATTTCAAAATTCTGCTAAATACAATCTTTGAGAAATGAGTACTTGGAAAGAAGCATGTAATTGACATTGGATACTGATGAAATATAAGAGCATGTAATCAGTGTTCAACCAACTTGAATTGAGTAGAAAATGCGAGTTGAGTCTGAATGCGTTGAAACGATTTTTTACATATCTCAAAACAAATTTTGTATTATCCAGATATGCCGAAAGAGGCCTACGGTGTTATCACCGACCAAGGAGCTAATAAACACAATCAGTACTCACGTAATTCACCATGTAAATACGACGCTTTAGATGTTAAATACTATGCGTCCATGATACGATGACGTAGCATCATGATATTTGTATGGATCAACTACAAATCCGAGCTTTTTTGTGAACATTATCGTCACTCCTAATGTGTCCGACATTTTGGAGCCGCTCAGATTATTACAAATTATAGCCTACAGGTTTATATTCAGGGCATTACGTCTGGGTGACGTAGGTACGTGCTTGGAATTCCTAGTTTATACTGACGAAGTAGCGGAAGTAAGTAATCAAATGATATTTGTATGAAACATATAAGTCGTAAGTCTTTCGCTGAATTTATATGTTGAATACTAATAGGTCTTGGTAGGTAAATCAGACTGGTACTTCTTGGAATAAAATGTTACAGTTCCGAAGGCATGTTACAAGTTACATGAAAGCACTAAGGTCCATGTTCACCGAGAAGATAACAGTCATATCTAAAACAGCTGTTTAAAACCTATTTTTGTATGGGAACGTGTCACATTGACAGCTGTTTTTCGATAATCAGACTGTTACCTTCGTTCATTTAAACCAGGGTATGTGTTTTCCAAGTACCAACTTCACGGCGCAAGTTTGTAATATACCTGCATTTATTTGCGATACTTCCCATGTTTTTTTTGTTCTTACAAAGTAACGACATCGCAAGTCTTAATAAAATATGGTCTTGTTACGTAAAAGTGCTTTTACTTGAGAAAACGTGATATTTTAAATTAATGCTTGCTGCATAATATTTGAATTTAAAGTAATAAGCGAAGAAAGCTCACGCCGCGCCGGTGGAATATGTAAGGCGTCGCCTGCCGATCAATCAGTTTTGTACAGTTTCCTTTATACATTCGTTCCATTTGAATTATTTATTTAAACTTGATTTGGTATACTCTGATATGGGGGGCTAAAGTGGACGCTTTAGCAGAATCATTATAGGATGTTAATTATTATGAATCTTGTTATAATTCGTGAACGGTCACAGAAACAATTCATATTGTAAATTGTCATTTGATATTTTACAAACCCTGGTTATGTGTATCGGTGTAATATTACTAAGATCACCAAACAGCTTGATACAAAATGGAGCACGGTTTTATTGATTATCTTAAAGTTCCTTTTATCAGTCATTCTTTAGCAGGGAAAGGTTTAAAGGTGCATATTGTTCTGCCGAAATCTATAGCTTTATCTTAAACGACTCTTATTGTTCAGTTTTCTAAAGCAGGTTCATTAAGAACTTTCATGAAGCGAGTTATGTCTTAATCCGGGTAGTTTGTTGTGTTATTCATTATCAGTATAGCCAAAAATAGTTACTGTAAAATTGGCGCACCTTCATACTTTCATGTAAAAAAAACTCACCAAAAGCTTAGCTGTTAGTAATGAAATGGCTAACGATTTTATATTGAACAGCCTTCAATAAAACGAGTATGTTTTAAAGTCGCCTTAAATTGGAATCGTTTTCATTGCTAATTTATTTTTGTACTTGGGTATTTACTGTGTAACTATATCTACCTACCAACAATAAATTGTTGTTGTTAAATAGCGTACATGCTTGCCCATCCATCACGCAATCGTATAATGGAATACCAAACTTTTCAATATTAATTACAATATAAACACTGAAATGAGATCCATCAAATCAGAGTTTGGGCTGACGAGACACTCTTTGTTCATTAATATTTACTAAGCCCTAGTATATTAACCTGTGGCTCTAGCCACTCAGTATTTTAGGTAAATTTTCACCAATGAAACTGATGAAAGTGACAGCAAGAGCTGTCAGTGTCATCGTTGTTTTATTAATCTTGACAGATTTTGAACACCAACTAAAGTTCTATCACAGTTATATGTGGTATACATACAACTGTGGTAGAACTTTAGGTGGCGTCTGACCCCGCGAACACAATTGTTATAGGGTATTCGTGATCGACTCGGAGTCAGTGTGCTGTAAGCACGCTGTCAGAGCGGGCTGTTAGCATGCGGTCCACTAGCTAGCTGCGCGCGGGCTGCGAGTCGAGTTGTATGATAGCGGCAAGCGCGCTGACTGCACGCCGTGGGCTTTTTCATAATGACATTATGAAATATATTAAACGACACACGATAGAATGCTCTAATTTGAATAACAAGTTGTATTGCTGGGTTGCAGCGGTGCCGTTGCGGTGCCGGTAAGTGTGACCTTAAAATTCATAGGTTTACGTTATGATGCGGTAAAAAGTCGAAGTTGCGTAAATATTTTGTGTTTTCTTTTCTATTTACAAAACGGCAGCTGGAATCTCACAGGATTTTCGTATCGCCTCGCGTCTCTGAAATAAAAACTGGTTTGTATTCCCACATTTTGTTATTAGTTTTATGAGTTCTTTTGCTGAAAGCTTTCCTTATTTACTACCTACTTTGTGGGGTAAAAATATTGTGCGTGACGTGACTTTTAAGGCAGTTGAAAAGAAGTAAGATTACTACTTTCGTTGGCTTTTTAACAACAAAATAACTAACAAAGTACTACATAAATTAGGTACGTCTTGAAGTATCCCCCAAATAATGCCTGTAATAGCCAATGGGATAGGCAGAGGTGTACGGAATAGTTCCCCACATTTCACCGGTTATGTTTAAGCTATCAACCGGACACATATCCGGACTCCGTGGCTAAAACCAGGGACGCAAACTGTAACCGTAATCATGTGTTTTTAACACTGTTTTAAAAAAAGTTTCAGATGTAACAGATTTAATAATGTTACCGAATCAAACTCTAACCTTTTATATGTGTTAATAAGTGTTAATATGTGTAACTTAAATAATCACTTTTACAACAGACTGCGACTAGATTTCGGCTATCCAATGGCAACGCGGAGTTTACTTGTTAAACACATATTAACACTGTTAAACCTTTTATATCTGTTACAGATATGTTACGGTTACACTTTTGTAAGTGTTTGTAAGTGGTTACACTTTTTTAACCCATTAACACATTTAGAGGAAAGTCACCAAATATGGAATAGTACCCTAATATGGAATCCCTTCATTTCTCTAAGACTATAAGTATGAAACGCAACACTCGACCATCTTCTGTTTCATTCGGTCTACTAACTATCGCACCCACACCATCGAGTCAGTTGCGCGAATGCTTCACGTGTGGCAGGCGTGTTTTGTTTTGTTGTCGTGCAGAAAATTTTAAAGGTAAGTAATAAACGAGTATTACCACCTGTTATGTTTGTTTACATAAGTGTTATACTATTTAGTATATCGGTATTATGTTTATTTCACCATTTTGTGATCTTTTGTCATTAAAATATTGTGACTTTAAAAAAAAATATATAAGAGCTTGAACTAGTATAAAAATCCAAATATGGACAGTCGTACTTTTACGTACATTTGATACTTGGATCTGTGTTTTTTGCAAGTAATTATGTAACTTCTTTCATTTATCACAATATATTATATTCATTTAATTGATCTCAAAGATATTAATGTCCATTTTTGTTATTGTTATGTTGATTTATGCTTATATTATTTATTTATTTATTAACACTTCAAGCACAAAAGTACAGAGGCGGACTTAATGCCATAGGCATTTTCTACCAGTCAACCTTTAGGTGATGCAGAGACAAGCAGTGGTAGGTGTCATTTCTGAAATATATATATATATTCCATATATGGATACCTATTCCATATTTGGTTACTCATTTGTGATTTTGTTTTTTGTGTTAGATTTTAATTTGATAATTAATATATTTGATTAAAGGCTGTTAATTACGACATATAAATGTATGACTGATTAGTAAAAACATTAAACTGATTTAATTTATATGAAGTTTTTTTTTTATATCCCAAAAACAAAATGGTATTCCATATTTGGTAACTTTCCTCTATAAGTGTTACATATTTGATTCTATTACCAATTCTACATGTAACACTTAAAATTCTGTAACCTTTATGAAGGTATTTTTAAGTCCCTGGCTAAAACTGCGAAATTCCAGATGGAAAGTAAAGTGTTATAACGGTCCACAAACACATTAGCTGCTGTGCCAATCATTCCTGTTGTATACATACACTTACTGCGACGTCCAAACAAGTCCCAGTTCCGCAATGAATTATGTTAATCTTATATTCGTTGCGACACGAATTAATTGTGTACCGAAGAAGAGTGCAAAGAAATGTATCTTTGCAAAACATGGCTGAAATTTCTTGACATATTTTTGCTGCGTAAGTTTTTTACTCTGAATGGGAAGACTGACACGATATAAATGCTCTTAAGCCTAACATTTTGTACATTTGTAACAACAATATTTTAGGCTTTGTATCTGGAGACGCTTTAACGGATTGCTCAGTTGCTGTAAATATGTATGAAATAAGTTTTACATGCTTGGTAATCTTTGTTAGGCGTCTTCTTTAACACTAATATACATTTTCTGAAAAAATATATGTCTTTCATTTTTAACATACAACAAAAAATACATCGCAAAAGTACCTACACACGAAGTGTTACGCCGTGGTACAATACTCTGTTGTCATAATTGGGCACAAATTCTGACTCCGAACTATTTCCGAAAAAATCTTAGGTGAATAACCTGCTTAACCTTGTTAGTTAAACATGCAAATCTATTCTCATTATAAAGCAGAAGAGTTTGTTTGTTTGGTTGAACGCGTCAATCTCAGGAACTACCGGTTCGAAATGTAAATTATTTTTGTGTTAGATAGTCCATTTATCGAGGAAGGCTATAGGCTATATAACATCACGCTATAACCAATAGGAGCGGAGCAGCAATAAGAAATGTTGCAAGCGGGAAAAAAGCTTCCGTTGGGCAGGCGATTCGTTGCGATATCAAAACTTCACGCGAACGAAGTCGCGGGGGAAGCTAAGTGTGTTTATAATTGTTCCTAACGAATATTATTTAAATCTATACTAATATTTAAATGAAAAGAGGAAAGATTATTTATGGAACTACTCTAGTCCGCTAGTCAATTGTATATATGTGAAAGTAAATTTAGTTTTGTTTGTTCACGCCTAAAACGTTGTACCCATCGTCCTGGAAAAAATGCATTTTGTGTTATCAACGGAGACAGGGTACCTTTCACCCCGAAAAAAAGAAGAACTGCACCCGAGGAAAACAACAATAGCGTTCTTAAGAGGCCTGCGGAGCATGTGTTTTTCATACAATACCAAAAATGTAAATCAAACATATTCTTAAGGTTGTGTGTATTTATTTCGATTAGATTACAGAACATATAGGTTTCCAGACACATATTTAGCATGGATACTGATTTAAACAAGAGTTATGAGAAAAAAAAAAATCAATAGAAATTTTAAGTTCCTCATATCTCACTTTTATATCGTTGTTCTATTAAATATTTATTTGGGAACATAGATATTCTGTAACCCAATCGAAATATATATATATATACATATATATCACCGTAAAATTGTCAAACACGTTATATTACAATATAACGTGTTTCTCTCTAGCGATATTGTAAACTCTTGAAATAATACGGAACTATTTCTGCCTCCATAACCGGGACTTGATGCTTTTTAGGGTACTATTTAGTGTTTTAAGGTTAGGTTACATATTTAATATGTATTTCTCAGGAATGGTACATTATCTTTTCATGAGAGTGGTACCACTGGGCAAGGGGGACCCCTCCACATCGCGTGAGTTGACTACCATCGCATGCATTTCACGAAAAATAATGCGTTTTATTGTAAGCACTATGTTCGATTGACAATATTTCGAGAGTTTACAATATCGCTAGAGAGATTACAATATAACGTGTTTGCCAATTGAACGGTGACATATACACTACCTTAAGAATATGTTTGATTTTCATATTTACGTTTGTATGAAAAGCGCATGCTCCGCCGGCCCCTTAAGATAAAAAAAAAGATGGTGATACGTGCCTGTCGAATCATGTTTGAATTTTAATATTATAGAAACCTTAGTGGTGTGTTAAGAGTTTAATAAATCAAATTCTATATTTAAGCGAGCAAAGCCGTTCGAAAGAGCTAGTAAATGATAAAAGCATTTAATTTTTAAAGAAAGTGAGTAACAGGTTTCAGGTAGATTAGCTTCATTCAATTAATTAATATCATCATAGTTTCTCACCATGGCACTGAAAAAAGTCTACGATTTATCATTTTGTAAAATTAAACAAATTGATTAATGAAATAAAGTTTCGAGTAAATGAAAGAGTAAAAACAAGGGCGAAGTTTTGCTTGCGAGTTGAGTTTCAAGATTAAATTATCCTGAAACACAATAAAGAACCTTTGATTGAAAACTGATATTGCTAAAACTTTTTGTTGCTTTTATTAATTTAATTAATTAACAATAATAATTATAATGTGTAAAGAAGGAAGAAGGTTGCCTCGTTAGTAGTTGTCGCAACTACTGTTACCGTTATGTACCTTTATTATCTTCGTGTTTACCAATTATTTCTTTTTTGTTTCTAAAGTGAAAACGCGTTGAGCGTTTTTGGGTGAACAAAAATCATGGAACTCGCGTGACCGTCACGTAATGCTTTGTAGCACTCGTAGCCGATCCGCTACGCCGTAGCACCAGTGAGGCGTCCGCGGGGCTCAACCCGTAGCAGATGTACATACTTATTTAGTTTTCCTTTCTATTGGCAGTCTCCAAAGAATGCCACGCATTTTTTTATGGGATGGCTACAGTCTCGAACTCTGTTTGAACATAGCCTAATAGTAATATTCGTTCTTTCACAGACTCCTAGTCTAATTAATTTGACAGAATGCAGAAAACTTCGACTGATAGCGAGCGTCGCCGTTCCAAGTGCATAAATGCAGAAGGCTAAATAGATAGCACTTAAATAATTGGAGTTTGTTGAGGAATTGCACTCATCTTACTTAGACTACAGCTGCACGTAGTATGTCAATTTCTCAAGAGAATAATACAATGTGTCTCTTTTGATTACAGTCAGTTTGTATTGTCTGTGAACAAAGTTTTATTTTGTGTTTGCTTTATTCATTAAATTCTACTTTATTTTCGGTAAATACGTGTTCATAATTTGTACAGAAGGAAGTTGTTTGTTTAGTCAAAATAACAGCAAGAATGCATTGTGAATACGGCACTTATAATAAAAACACATTTTTAAATTTTTTGTCCATCTGTCTATTTGTGTCGGTTAATCTCCGAAAGGGCTATACCAATTTTGAAGGAATATATTGACAGATGGCTGATGTTATACGGTCTTACTCAGGCTTTAATTTTAGAAACATAATTAAGGTTCCGCACAAAAAAAAAACACTTGAAATTTTTAACAAAATCCGATTCAAACGGCTGATCTCCGAAACTACTGGACCGATTTTGACACACCTTTTACTGACATATAGCTGATGTTATAAGGAGTAACTGTAGCTAATTTTACAATTTTAAGGGATTTAGTTTTTTTAGACGGTACTCTTATTCTTATTCTAAAATAAAAGTAGCTTCAGTCTTTTTTTTATCAAGCAACAGCTAAAATAAGTAAATTCTAAGTAAAAGACCGATCTGTGCTAGTAAGAAGAAGTTTCGCAACAAAGTTCCGGGCAACACATCTCTGTCTGTATAGTTTTAATTGAAAATTAAATAGAAGCACCGGCCTGTACCTACTGGATGCCAGACGGTGCCAATAAAAATAAAGAAACATAGGTACATTATAGTTTATATTATGCCCAGTACAAAAACAGGGCACAATATCATGTAACGTGTTTATTTTATCCCACATACACTTTTTATCATTGTATGTGACACATGTTTTGAGCAAATATATTTAAAAAAAACCTGTCTTTATTTATACTCATCCATGTTACCTAATAGTATAATCATTTGTCGCAGTTATTTATCTATGGAATACCTACATAATTATGATTACTGACAAATTTTAAATTCTGCTGAAAAGATAATATAGGAAATAGAAGAGTAATCATCTGCCTAGCCTTTTCCCAACCATGTTGGGGTCGGCTTCCAGTCTAGCCGGATGCAGCTGAATACCAGTATTCAACATGGAGCGACTGCCTATCTGACCTCAACAACCCAGTCAGTAACTGGTTTACACGATACCCCTTGGTAAGATTGGTTGTCAGACGTTTTGGGCCACTCACTACCTGTAACGCCAGTCAAAGATTTACAAATGACAGCCAGCACCAACGGCTTAAGACGAAATAATTTGTAAATAACATAAATTCTTAAGGTAGTGTCTATTTATTTCGATGGGATCATAGAATATCTAGGTTCCCAAACATATATTTTGAATGGACACTGATTTAAACAAGAGTTATGAGAAAAACAAGTTTTCTAAATAAATTTTAAATTCCTCATATCTCGTCTTTATGTCATTGTCCTTACAAAATATGTATTTGGGAACATAGATATTCTGTAAAACAATCGAAATAAATACACACAACCTTAAGAATATGTTTAATTTTCATATTATTTTGGTATTACGTTTGTATGAAAAGTTCATCGTTCGTCGTTCGGTAGTGTGTATATATTTCGATTGAATTATAGAATATTTATGTTCCTAAATCAATATTTTAAAAGGACAATGATATAAAGACGAGTTATGATGAATTTAAAATTTCTATAGAAAATTTATTTTTCTCATAACTCTTTTTTAAAGCAGTGTACATTTCAAATATGTGTTTAGGAACCTATATATTCTGTAATCCAATCAAAATAAATACATACTTGATTTACAAATTATTTTGGTATTACGTTTGTATGAAATTCGCATGCTCCGCAGGCCTCTTAACGTGCCGAGGCACGGACGAAACTCGGTATGTAAGGGTGGTCACCCATCCACAGACCAACCTAGGTAAGCACGGTTTAACCTAAAGTTCGGCCCGAGCGGTTGTTATTATTAGGAAATAGAAGAGTCTTCTCCTCCTTCTTCTTTGCTCTATCCCACATTAAGTGGGGTCTGGTCTCCTAATTTTCTTGTGCCATGACGTTCTGTCTAGGGTTGTCGGGTCGGGTAGTTAAAAGAGGAAAGAAGAAGAGAAAAGAAACGATGTATTGAGTGACGTGCGATTGAGGAGGCCTATGCCCAGCAGCGCACTGCTGTAGGGTAATAATGGTGATGGAAGAAGAAGTCATGCTGCGGTGACCCATATGAATAGGCATGACGACTATAAAAAAAATATAAATCTATTTAATCCGTCAGTTAGAGTATTAGAAAATAATGGACACGTATTTTTGCTTTTGTAAATCAATGAATATTGACAAAGAGAAAACGCATCAAAACTCGGGAGTGGGGGCTCACGACGTCATTACGCTCTTAAAATTGTACCTAGGCGTGACGTATTGAGAATTTTGAAAGCTTCGTATTTTCGTCAATTTTGATTTACGTAACAAAAGAAAAAATACGGGTCAAATATTTTTTGACAATCTGATTGACGGACTAATTCGATTTTTTTAGTCGTCTATCCTATTTGGATAAGAGCAAGAGAATGATGATTTCATTTCTGCTGACAACTGTCCTAAAATGATAGCATAACGTTTATTGTTACCTGCTGGACGCGCAGGCGCTGCCAATAAAAATAAAGAAACACACATTACAGTTTAAATCGTACCCAGAATGTTAGCTGGGCACTGTATACTGTATTCAATATTGGAATTTATAACTATGATGCCTCACGAATTGCTAATTATTCAACGAAGTCAGCTCGAGCTTCACAAACGACAGGTAATTACTTAATGCTTTTGTCAATAAGTAGTATTACCCTGTAGCGATATGTGAAGTCACGCAGAAACTGTACGAATTATGTATGTTGTTCTCGAGAACAAACAGCCCAATTGATTTAATCGCTCGCTTGACATATTAATTAAATTGCAGGCTTCATATCATTATAACAATTAGTTTGCTGGGTACTGGACGTAATAATTTGCAATATATTAAGTTTAGAGTATCTATAAAACTTTTGTTTCATTATCACCTCATTTCTGCTGCAACGATCTGACTGGCCGCTTTCAGAATCGATACTTGAACTAAAGAGACAAGTGTCAAATCAACCACTGACTTCTATAATTACCACTGGACTGGCGGCTGTCAAAGTGCTTTTGTGCCCGTTTGATAATCGCCATTTTGGCGCTGTCGGACGTAGCGTCTGTGGTACTAAAACAAGTGATGTCGACATCAGCGAACAAATATCGATAATTAGAGTAAGACATACATAAATATATATGTGTTAAGCTCAATGAAGACATGATGAAATAAGTAAGATAATATGACAAAATAAAGTATTACAAACGAACCTGTGGCATATGATATTTCACTGTCTTTTTTGTAGCGTCGCTTACAATATACACATGACCTCATTCTTGATACTTTTATATAATGCTTATAACAATAACAACATGAAATTCGAACTAAATTATTTAAAATTAAAAATTTCTCAACAGTAAACAAACGCTTTTCTCGCAGCCATTTGCAATATACGTCAAAATTAGTTCTGTGGACACACGCTAGTGGCGCTTCAAATAGGCACAAAAAAATAGCTATCAAACTTACGGAACAGCCAGTCCAGTGGTAATTATATATGTCAGTGCAAATCAACACTTATGCGCGCCTGTCAAAATATTCAGTACAGCAACAATCTTTGAACCACGTACGTCTCCAACCAAGGAATCTTTTCTTCGAACGACGAGCCTCGACCGCTGTATTTCAAATTCAATCACAAGAACAGGACGCACGTAACCTCTGAGGTAAGAGTTTCTTTTCTCTAAGCGACCGTGTCCTGATCGTTGCAGCCCATCGAACAGTTTTCTTGGCTGCTCCCAAATGTGTGGAGGCTTTGGTCTCGCACATATTTTTTGAACCAAAACCAGGGAAACCAGGGATCTTTAGATATTCCTATTGAAATCGGTCTAAATTCCCTCATAAATAATTCGTTCATAATTTGTTTTGGAATAACGTCATTTTCCGATGTTATAAAACAAAAAATTCAAAATTCTATTTTCAAAATTCATTTTTCCAAATTCGTTTTATTTATGGCATAGGTAATTACGAATGCATATGAATTTTTGAAAATAATCATTTTCGTTTGCACTTTGCATCGGCTATCTGTTTTTTCAACTCATTCGTAAGCCGTGTAATAGGTAGGTAAAGTGAATACTAAATTTGTTTTATGTTATTATTATCTTGGATTTCCCGTACTATGCAACAATTCGTTTATTAATCTCTTGTATAGTGCCTTTCGTTTCCAAACTAATATTTTGACATATTCGTGCTGAACCTACTTTATTATTGAATACTATAGTTTTAGTTTTAACCGACTCATTCGCTGTTTTCTACTCTTTTAATAAGTGAATTAGTTAGGCGATATTGATATTTTCTAAACAACGTTGGTTTATTTCGTTATAAAATGCTTTATAACACGAGACGAAAGCTAAAACCAGATTCTTTACCTAAGAAACGCCAATCTCTTACCGTGGTTGATGATGAACCTGCTATTACTGTTCGAGACTTACCTGTTCTACGGCGCAAACGTACACTCGCCTTAAATCGTTTAAGGAAGACGTTTGAAGTTGCTGAGTTGGCCCAGAAGGAGACTGCTCAAAGAACCGTGTTTCTTGCTCATTATTCCGCGTTGCAGAAACTTCGTGATGCCTTTGAAGACGCACATTCTGATATTCTCTGCGTTGTAGATAGCGAGTCAGAAGAACAGGAAGATAGCATACGTCTAGAGTTCGATAGGTTATATTTCGAAATCATGAGCATTCATATGCAATGTTTTCCTACCGACGATACAGGAGATTCCAATCCAAATAGTAACGCTGTTGACCGCTGCATCGCGAACGTCAAGCTGCCTAAAATTAATATTCCTACATTTTCTGGGAAAATAAAAGAATGGCCTAGATTTTATAGTCTCTACAATTCGTTAATTCATAATAATACATCGCTTTCGGACGCTGAACGTATGTATTATCTTTTCTTCTGTCTTTCTGGCGACGCTCTTGCTCTCTCTCATACGTACATACCCTCCAGAAGGCACGTTTTATCTTGAAGCATACCAATTGTTGACTGAGAGGTACCAAGATAAACGTGAGCTAGCATTTACATGTTGGAAGGAAATTCTAGACGTCAATTTAAAAACCAGTTCACCTGAGGAACTTCGTCGTGCTCTTGATTGTACCGTAGAAAATTTAAATATTTTAAAAGGTCTGGGATTGCCCACAACTGAATGGAATTTTGTTCTTTGTTACCATCTTTTGTCCAAACTAGATCCACAAACGCGTTGCGCTTATGAAAGAAAACATGTTTCCAACGAATTACCAGACTTCAAAGAGCTGTTGATGTTCTTGCATACAAAATGTGAAGCACTCATTCGAGACACACATTTCTCAGCTCAGGATCGCTCTAAAGCTTCTTTTAATCGCAGTCAAGAGAAGCCTCAAACTTTAACTTGTGGTAATTCGACGAAGTCCAAGCCTACAACTGTATTTCTTTCCAACACAGACGAAAAAACAAAAACCGTAACTCCGACGCCTCAATCTGCTATTTCTAAACCGTTATCTGCTCCTTCATCAGCTGCACACCCAATCGTCAAATGTTCATTCTGTTCAGAAAACCACTCTGTCAACTGCTGTAAAAAGTTTGAACAGACATCCGTCGCTGAACGAATTGAACATGCTAAAACTAACCGTTGGTGTTTCAACTGTTTGAGGCCTTCTCATCTTCTCCCGCAATGCAGATCCATTTTCAGGTGTCAAAAATGTCGTCAGCGTCATCACACACTTCTTCATTTAGAACAACCGGATAGTGCAGTTTCTTCCCCGACTCAACCGGATAATGCAGTTTCTTCGACGACTCCACCTGTTTCTAGTAATCAAACCAACAACCGAGTTCAAGTGTTAACATCGAATATCGGTGACCATCCTGTGGTGCTTCTTTCTACAGCTAAAGTTCAAATTCGTGATTCGTCAGGCAATTTCCAATCGTTCCGCGCACTTATAGATTCTGGGAGCCAAGCACATTTCATTACTGAACGTGCAGTTGAGCGACTTGGTGCGGTCACTAATTTAACATCACGCCGCGTCGCTGGCATAGCTCAAACATCTACTGCCGTTTCAGGAACCGTTCAGATTGAAATTGGTGTCAATGGTCAGATTCTCTTCAAAGTCGCCGCTCTTATTTTGCCTAACATCTGTGGAAAAATGCCATCTACTCGCATTGATACTTCGTCATGGCATCATTTGCAGGGTCTTACATTAGCTGATCCGGAGTGCCATAAGCCTGGTCCTATCGACCTTCTTCTTGGTGCTAATATCTTTGCTTCATTATTACTACCTGGTAGATATGAGCGCCGATGGCCAATTCCACGGCGGCGGCGCGGTCTAAAAATTTACACGGCGGCGGCGGCGCGCCGGCGTGGTGTACATTTTTATGGTGGGTGGTGTGGGGGGGGGTGTATTAAGAATAAAGAAAAGAAAACCATATTGTTGATACTAAAGAAAACTATATTATACTTTAATAAAGAAACAGAAGACATAATTCGTATAACATTGCTTATTTACATCACATAAATCACCTTTTTAATGATAAAAAATAACTTGCATCAGTCATTTTAATGAGATCAATCAACATTAACTCAACGACATTGCTTGTCCTTTAATTTTAATCATTTTGCACAGAAATAAAATAAGTCACATTTCTAAAGATTAAAACTAGCATCAATAATTTTAATGAGATCGATATTAACAAATCAAAATTGCTTGTTCTTAATTTAATAATTTTTACAGAAATAAAATAGATCACATTTTTACATAAAAACTAGGTAAATACGCCGAAAAAAAAATCAAAGTCCAATAATTATTTAAAAAAATAAAAGATCACGTTTGATGAATAGCAAAAATGTTTCAGTATTATAAATAAAAAAATAATTTACTGACCAAAACTACTTATTTAAAGACTCTTTGCAAAATACATAATTATCATGGATGAATACTATCCTATTCACTCTGATAGGATTTAGTCGAGAACGTTTCGCAGTTATTACTAGTCCAGCTGTGGAGAAGACTCTCTCGCTCGGTGTGCTTGTAGCAGGTATATTTAAGATTGACCGTGCGAGAGCATATAATGATGGCATACAAGTTTTTTTGTCCCTCCAGTATTGCAGAACATCTCCACCGTAAGGCTGTAAATGTTCAGGACTTGCTGTCGCGAAATAAGTCCAACATTCGTTTTCAACAGCACTTTCGGCATCTTGTTGAGTAGCGCTGTGCTTTCGGGCCAAATCCAGTAAAAAGTTTGCAGCGTTAACGGAAGAACTCGTCCCGACTTCCCCGGCAGAATCAGTAATTTTATTTTGAGGAATGTCTTCTGTCATCAATCGACTTCTGACCATTGATGCCAGAAATGAAACTTTAGTGGTTCCTTTTGTTTTCATAAATTCCTCTATCTCATTAATTCCATGGAATCGACAGTCGAGTAAGGTTGCCGCAACAACCACATCAGTCAAAGGAAATCGAGATTCTAAACCCGCTAACATATTATTTTTTAGCCTTCTTATTACAAGAGGCTCATCATCACCCATTTCTTCCAGCAATCTTTTTATTTCCGAGCGAAATACCAGAGCCAAATTTATAGTTGGCTGAGTTTCTGAACTTAGAATTTCTACAATTTTTTTAAAATTTTCTAAGAATTTTATTAAGGCCTCAATATTTTCATAGTCTATATCTTGTATTACGAGACTACCTCGACCTATTTCATTCAGAACTGTATTTATAGGCTGACGATTTGCACTGTTAGAAATGCTTTTCAGCATCATCAAGACGCTGTGCCATCTTGTGCTTGTGCTCGTTTTAATAGTAGGAGGGGGCTGCAAATGTTTTCTGGAACTTAAAGCTCTTTCAGGTATCTCAGTTGATTCCGATTCAGAATCGGTTGAGTCGCTATCTTCATCCTCTACATGTTCCGCGAATTCTTCAATAAAAGAAAGCAGATCATTTTGTGCTGCAGATGCAGCGGCTTCAACACGTGGTGCCCTGTAACGGACATGCTTAACAATCTTCTTGCATTTTTTTAATAACTTGGATATTTCCCTTGTGTTTGCGATACCATCTACATTGACTAGATTATGGAGAGCATGACCAAGGCAAAGATGGTTATCAAAGCCTAATAAATTCGCAGCTCTCTTCATATTGCCACCTGCATCTGTGACCAAATAAATATTTTTTTGGTCTATTTTAAAAGAACGCAATACTTCCAAAATTGTGTCACGGATTGTTTCGCCGGTGTGTTTCTTGGTAATTTCTATTGTAGCCAGAGTAAATTTGATGAGAGTCATGTCTTCAGAATTAAAATGAAACGTACAAGTGATATAATTACGCCGCCTATATTGGTCGGTCCACATATCAGCGGTTAATGCACCAAAACGAGGACTTTGATTCGAAATAAAATTATTTACATACGCTAGCATACTGTTATACACATCTTCCAGTCCTTCTCGTGCTATGTTGTGCCTCGAGGGCAAATCGTCGGCGGAAACAATAATGTTGTACTTTTTCAAAAAGTCAATCATTGCATCATTTTCCACACTGTCAAATGGAATCAAAGATCTAGCAAACCAAAGAGCTAAATCTCGAGACAAAGACCACTTATTGCTGCTCCTCTTACTACTGCTACTGGTTGTCGGAGTCCTCGGAGAAAAAAACTGTGTTATGCTCGAAGGCTGCGACCTTTGTGTATCTTCTACACCATGTGCATCTTTCAAATGTCTGAGAAGATTACTTGTGGCTATTCCTTTAGAGTAAGCTTTCACTTGGGCCCTGAAAAGTAATAAATGTGAACTATACCATGTGATAAAATGTTAAAGAAAATGAAAAGGCTTAATGTGATGGTTTGACATTTCTAAACAATATCTGTAAAAACATCTAACAATTCCTAACATTTGTAAGTACATAAATGTTTTATTTACTACTAATTTAGTTATATTGACACTAGTTTAAAAGATAATACGTAAATAAAATAAATAGTTAGCTTGAAAGTCTGGAATTTCGGATTACTAATCTTGTTTTTCGAATACTAAATTCAATCTAGGAAAAGTAAAACTAACTTACTTTGAAAACAAACAATTCTCGTCTTCATTTTTTGCATTTCGTAGGCAAACTCCACAAAATACTTGTTCACTTAAAACAGCTCTCCGTTTTCCATTAAATTCTACTGCTAATTGTCCGAATTCTGTCCAGCAAAAACTATGTGTATGTTTTGTAGAAAGATTTTTCAGTGGTGTTATAAAAATGTCTTTTATTTTCGTTTTATAAACATCAATACTAGTCGAAGACACTGCCGCCATTGTTTACGTCACTTAACTATAACACACGTTCGCTCGCCACGGTGAAATATTCAAACTCGACTGAGCGAGCGCAGCTCAGACGCGGTTCGGTCGGTCGAGTGGCGGTAGACTGGTTTGTACATGTCGCGACGACGGCGCGCCGCGCGTTTCGTTCGACGGCGGCGCGCTGACGCTAAGACACGGCGACGGCGGCGCGCCGGCGCGGCGCTCATATCTACTACCTGGTAGTCTGGTTGGAGGTTCAAATCAACCCGCAGCTCTTAACTCTGTGTTTGGTTGGATTTTACTCGGCGGAGCAGATCGTTCAACTGAGGTTAATTCATTCCTTGTAAATGAAGACGACTGTCTTCATGAGCAAGTCAAACGGTTTTGGGAGCTAGAATCGTTTGAAACAACTAAACATGCAACTCCTAACGAAGCACGTTGTGAAACGATATTTGCAACTCAACACACTCGTGATCCGACAGGTCGGTATATTGTTACTTTGCCGTTTCAGGAGGAAAGCCTAGATCGGTCTTTCCCAGGGTCTCGCGATACCGCTTTGCGCTGCTTTCATGCTATAGAACGTAAACTCGTCAAAGATCCGAATTTATACAAACAATACAGTGATTTTATGAAGGACTTTCTAGATAGCGGTCACATGAGTGTTGTTTCAATCAACGAGCTTAAAACAGGAAAATACTACATTCCTCACCATTGTGTAGTTCGCCCTGAAGCTGTATCAACCAAGTTGCGCGTAGTTTTTAATGCGTCAGCTAAAGATGCGACGGGAACTTCGCTAAACGATACCCTTCTTATCGGTTCCAAGCTTCAGACGAACATTGTCGGAATTCTTCTCCGCTTCCGCACTCACTTCGTTGTATTCACTGCGGATATGCGACAAACGTATCGCATGATTTTGGTGGCAGATGCTGATCGCGATTACCAGCGAATATTTTGGCGTTTTAGTACCGAACAACCAGTTCAGGAATATCGCCTTAATACTGTTACCTATGGCGTATCTTCCGCCCCTTTCCTCGCATGCCGTACTATTAAACAGCTGATTTCTGATGAAGGTCATGATTTACCAGCTGCTAGCGAGGTTTTATCATCAGATATGACTTGACTTGACGTACGGACGTCAAACAGCTGTAAGCTAATTTATATATCTCTGCATTTTAAATAAAACAAGTAGTAGTAGTGGAAGTATATATTGTCTAAATTAAACGTATACATATAATAGTCAGCATAAATCGTTATCCAGTGTTAAAGTGCTGTAAATGGACAGAAAAGTGCAATAAAAACAAACTTAAAAACTATAGTGAAAAAAAAAGTACCTGCTAATATAAAAAGTGAAAGTTACGAAAACTGCTTACAAATATACAAAACATTCAGTTGTTTAAGTGCGTCCGGTGTGTGTCTCGTTGCAAGAGAAGTGCAGTGTTCTATGGTGTTTATTACACCATAAGATTCTTAACGCTTTTCGGACACACACAAACATTTGGTACAGCGCCATCTATTGACGCCCCGGGGTACTCAGCAGAATCGATCGTCGAAACCAGTGCTGCTAATTGATCCAACGCAATGCCGGCAAAGTGTGGCGGTTGTGCCAAATTTATTTCGCCACTAGAGGCCGCTAGGTGTTGTACGTGCAATGCCCTTTATCATCGCGCTTGTGGGTTCCTGCCACTGACGGGTTTCATTGCTCCCACCTGGACTTGCTCGACTTGTAAAACTACATCGTTGAGGGGCAAGGTGGACGATACACCAGCGGAAGCGTATGGGACTGAGGAGTCGATGGACACCAGCGGTTTAAGCTGCAGCACACTGGCTGATGCTCAAGAGGTTGGCCCTGGCTTGTCAATAATCCTGCGCACGTTCAAGGAAGAGTTGCAGACTGAGTTGCGCCGAATGTTCAGGGAGGAGCTGCAGGCCATGCAGAATCAGATCCTAAGCGAGGTTCAGGGTCTTCGCACGGACCTAGCTGAGCTGCAGGCGGACAGAGACCACATGAGGGGGGCGTTAGCGGAAGTGGAAAACAGAATGGTCACTCTTGAGCAGAAACTGGCTGCGGTGAATGGTTCGGCAGCGGTTGAAGAAATAGCTCAACTGAAGCGGGAACTGAATGACCGGGACCAACAGCTATTCTCAGGTGATCTGGAGATTTCAAACTTACCGGAGTTAGCTTCAGAAAATTTATCACATACAGTGAAGCTAATAGCAACAAAGCTAGGCGTAGATATTGAGGATCGCGACATAGTGAGCGTGGACCGTATGGGCGGCAGACAGGTTAACGCAACGAGCGCTGCGGGCCCAGTGGAGTCCCGCCCGCGTACCGTGGTCGTACGCCTTGTACGCCGCGACCTGCGCGATCAGCTGCTGCGCGCCGCGAGAGTACGGCGAGGGGCTAACACCGCGGATCTCGAGATGACCTGTCCACCAAGTAGGTACTACCTAAATGAACGCCTAACAAGGCTTAACCGGCAGTTATTTCGGCGGGCGCGGGAGGCAGGCCAACGCCTGGGCTGGCAATTTGTATGGACGAAGCATGGTCGTATATTTGCCCGCCGTAAGCCCGGTGATAAGGCGAAACTCGTGCGCACTGAGACGGACCTGCGGGAAGTCTTTGGATCGGACGCAGATAATATTCCTCAGAACTAGTGATATAAATATTTTGTTTGGTCTCGTTATTGTTATGTTAGTGAATTGGTCGAGTCCGTATTTCTTTTTTTTCTTTTGTTGTGCAATGTTTGGCACTGCGTGTCTTGACTGTGGGGAAAGCAGGTGTGCAACAGCTGTTATCTATGTAACGTACGGTTATTATCAGCATTATCTCATAAGTATTTTATTTCTTTATTGTACAACTTTGATGTTCTCTGTGTTTATTGATAATTTTATTTTGTTAGTGTTAAGTAGGTACTTTCATTGCTCTAATGTTTTGTGTCCACCCGAATTGTCTTGCTCAACCGTTTCTCTAAATGTGTTTTACTATACTTCTAACATGAAAAATGTTGCGAAATAGACACATTAAATTTGGACTTCTGAACGCAGGTTCATTGTCGACTAACCATGACGAGTTTATTATTGCTATGAACCATCACTCAGTCGACGTGATGGCAATTAATGAGACGTGGTTGCGCGAGGGGGAGGAAGGCCGGGCGCCAGTGGTTCCTGGGTATCAATTGCGTCATAGACCTCGCCCGGAGTCAATCCGTGCGGGGCGCGGGGGAGGGGTCGCGTTTTATGTCAAAGCCGGAACCACCGCCCGAATCAGAGCTCACCCGCATCACTCACAGGTGGAACAAATGTGGCTGAATATAACCGCCAACAAGAAAAAGTTACTGATAGGGACTGCATACCGCCCCCCTTGGTTAGATTTAAATATATTTCTAGACGCAATTACCGACAGTATCTGTGCACTGGCTCCATACGACAACATTATTTTACTGGGCGATCTCAATGTAAATATGCTTGACATCAATCATTCTAAAACAAAAAAGCTGACCGAGTTTCTAAATTATTGTAACATGGAACAAATAGTACTTACGCCTACGCACTTTGTAGGAGAAAGCGCTACCCTCATCGATGTGATATGTACGGACGCGCGGTATCGGGACGTTGCTGTGAACCATATAGCGGAGCTAGGTCATCACTCGTTTGTTTCATGCGAAATTATATTTAAAAAAGAGAAACCTTTACGTAAAAAGGTGACATACCGTGCGCTTAGAGACATATCGGCTGATGATTTCAGGAGAGATCTCCAGGCCATCCCATGGGACTCAATATGCGAGCTACAGGATGTTAATGACATGGTACATTCCTTTAACTCACACCTAATTCAACTTTTTGATGCCCATGCACCTATAAAAACCAAGGTGTTCAAAACACAACCAACACCGTGGATAACTGACATTATAAAGTTAATGTTTAAATTGAGAAATGAAGCCCGCGATCGATACCGTCAAACCAAACTCGAAGCACACAAACGTTACTACCTAGACCTCAAACACCAAGCAATAGTCGGTTTACTAAATGAGAAAAAAGCATTTTTTACAAAATATATAAATGAAAACATAGGCGACTCAAAATCTTTATGGCATAATTTAAAAAAACATGTGCTTCCAGTGAGTAAGAACGATGATGTGCTCTTAGAACCATTTGACGACCCGAACGGTATAAATTCGGCTTTTCTAGATGCCCCGGGTGACCCTAATGTTAACACCACTCAAGAAAACTTTTTTAAATCTAACCGTTTTGGGTCCGCAAATTTCTCAATAATGCCAACTGACCCGATAACAGTTCTAAATATAATAAAAAGTATATCCACTAACGCACAAGGTATTGACGGTATATCAAGAGACATGCTATCTCTCACACTTCCGCAATCACTTACAACAATTACAGAGATTATAAACAGATCCATAACCTCAAGTGAGTTTCCTGTTTTGTGGCGAAATGCAATTGTTCGGCCTCTTCCGAAAAATAATAATCCTCAAAGCTACAAAGACCTTCGCCCCATAAGTATATTGCCATGTTTGTCCAAGGTGTTGGAGAGGGTGGTGTATTTGCAGGTCACCGATTTTCTCGAGGCTCATGGTATGCTGCCTGAACTTCAATCGGGGTTTAGGAAAGGGCGCGGAACCGCAACTGCCCTGGCAGATGTGCTGGGTAACATTCTCGAAGCTCGGGACCGTGGTGAGGGATCTATACTGGTATTGCTCGATTATTCGCGTGCGTTCGACTCAATTAATATTCCCTTATTACTGTCCAAATTATCGTATTATGGTTTTGATAGGCGGGCAACGGGTTGGTTTGAAAGCTACCTGACCGGCAGGTCACAACGGGTGGAATTGCACAAGAAAGACGGTTCCACGATATCTTCCTCACCACAAACAATAACTAGGGGAGTTCCCCAGGGATCCCTGCTCGGCCCGCTTCTCTATATACTATATAGCGCTGATATAACGACATGCATAAAGAACTGCAAGTATCATGTATACGCGGATGACACCCAGCTATATGTTTCATTTAACGCCAGTAACACAGCCGCCGCCGTACGCACCCTCAATGAAGAGCTTGATAAAATTGCTATGTGGTCTAAGGACAACTCACTAGTACTGAACCCTCAAAAATCTAAGTTCATGGTAATGGGAAGCAGAAATCAAATTAAATCAATCCTTTCTGCTAAACCAGATGTCAAAATTATGGGCGAAAGTATTCAAAAGGTAGAAATCGCTTGTAATCTTGGGTTAATAACAGATCCGGAGCTACGATTTGAGGAACACATCAATTCTGTAGTAAAAAACTGTTTTTATAGACTGAAAGTTTTATACAGAGTGAGGGATTTCCTTAGTGTCGCGATAAGAAAGAGACTGGTGGATAGCCTAGTACTGTCCAAACTGAATTATTGCGACACTATTTACGGGCCATGTCTTCTTGCACGTACTGAACGATTAATACAACGAGTACAAAATGCATGTGCCCGTTACTGCTTAAACATACCCCGCAGGCATCATATCACACCGTATTTAAATGAAAACAACATTCTTAAAATGGCTGCACGACGGAAACTGCACTTGGCAGTATTAATGTTTGGTAAAACACACAAACCAGAATATCTGTCCAAAAAAATTAGCTGGAGGCACGATCACTACAGTTATTCTGCTCGTTCCACGTCCAATCCACTCTCGATGCCTCGACATAAGACCATTGCCTTCAGGGGTTGTTTCAAGTATGCCGCCACTCGCTGCTGGAATGATCTGCCACCTCCCATAAGATCCCTAAAAACAAAACAAAATTTTAAGTTACATTTAAAAAGAATCCTTTTAGAAAAACAAAAATATGAACAGCGAATACAATATAAATAATTACTTACATAAGTTTTATCATCTATCGGCGAGGCATATCTATCCAGGCGGCTCGAGACAGCATCACGTTTTCCAAGAAAACACATTACGTGTTATTATTAAGCCTCGCTTAAGCTGTTTGCACATAGCAAGGTGGCTATAGGTAGCACTACAAGTATTACGACTAGTCGCGTGACACGCATCACGTGAGTACGCAAGACTCGTGCGAAACCGCGCCGCCGCCGCCGGCGCCGCTGAGGGCTCGGCGCGCTGCGCTGACTTATGACGCAACGTACGTCAACGCGCCATTAGGCATAGATGAGAAATGCAGCGCGCGCGCAGGGCTCCAGGCGGAGGTGCGGTGGCGCGCGGCGATGCGCAGGTGGGGTAAGAGCGAGACAAAAAAACCCGTCATGTTTTGTTTGTTTTGTTTAGCCTTCAGTCGGTTTTCTATTGTACCTTTATATTATTTTTATTTGAAATGTTTTTGTTTTTTTTTAATGCTGATAATGTTCTTATCTAAGTCCTAACTTGTTTAATCGAATATAGCTGTATTGGCCTCCGTACGTTTTGACAGGTGACCACTGAAAACCAGCGCTGTTCTGTGGGTTCCCCATAGCACAGCATTATGCTGAGTGGTAACCTATTTGTCGCACACACGACGTGCATTTTTTTTATTTATGGTCTTTGTCTTGCAATTATTATAATGTTAAATTTGTTAATGTGTTAATCTTCGGTTTAAGTCTAAATGTTTGTGTTTGTATAATTGCGTTCTGTTTGTTAATATTGTATGCACGTCATGACTTTGCGACGAATAAATGTTTTTTCTTTCTTTCTTTCTATATATATATCGATGATATTGTCACCGGTTTTGATAGTTATGATGTCGCTTTAAAGGCACGAAACGAAGTAATAGAACTACTGAAGAGAGGAAATTTTGAATTACGGAAGTGGGCGACTAACAACCCTAAGCTCATCGCTGATCTACCTCCTGAGCATTGTTTGACCGTTCCAGTCACCCTAGACGACAAAGAAAATCCTACTCTTAAGGTTCTGGGCCTGAGGTGGGATCCAATTAGTGACTGTTTTTTCTTTTCAGTTATTCCACAGCAGAAGAAATGCACGAAGAGGAACATTGTAAGCGAACTTGCGCGCGTATTTGATCCTTTGGGTTTTCTCTCACCTTTGACTATTGTAGCCAAGGTTTTAGTACAGCGCCTTTGGGTTTTAAACGTGGGTTGGGACGATGATCCTCCTGCAGATGTCGCCAATTTCTGGAACTGTTATCTTGATGAACTTCCACTCTTAAAATCGCTGCGTATTCCTCGTTGTGTATCTGTTAGAAACATTATGTCTTGTGAAATACATGGATTTTCAGATAGTTCAGAGACTGGCTACGGGGCTGTAGTCTACTTACGAACGATTGATGCAGAAAACAATGTTCAAGTTTTCTTTGTTTGCTCAAAAGGACGTGTAGCTCCCGTTAAATCTACATCGTTGCCACGTCTTGAATTATGTGCAGCAGTTCTTCTTGCTGATCTTTTAAAATTTGTTAAGAAATTATATTCATCGATTTTTCCGTGCACTGACATCGACATCGATTCTTCGCTTGGTCTGACTCCACCGTCGTACTTGCGTGGATTCGCTCTCACCCTTCGCGTTGGAAGGCTTTCGTCGCGAACCGCGTAGGTCATATTCTTGATGCCATTCCAGGTGCTCGTTGGTATCACGTCGTGTCTGAAGATAATCCGGCGGATGTAGTTTCGCGCGGTCAACTTCCGTCAGTTCTTGCCGACAATCGTTTATGGTGGGCGGGTCCTTCGTGGCTTTCCCGACCTACTCTCTCTTGGCCTCGTTCTGACGTAGTTTTGGATCAAACCATACTTGACATAGAAAAAAAGACTCCGCATGTATTATTCACCCACGATGATCCAGTTTCTTTCATAGATATCTTGCTCGAGCGTTACTCATCAATTCGTGAAATTCAACGCCAGGTGTGCGTTTGGATAAAATTCTTCTTTTTCCTTCGCAGTAAACGCACATCAGAGACTGCATCAAATCGTTTAGAGCTTCATAAGGCTCTAATGATTATCGTAAAGCACATCCAATCACGTAGTTTCGCTACCGAGATTAAACATTTGCAAGCTAAAACTCTGTTATCTAAGCAGATGCGCAAATTGAATCCATTCTTGGACGCGCAGGGAGTGCTCAGGGTGGGCGGTAGGCTATCAAGATCAGGTCTTGAGTTTGAACACAAATATCCTGCACTTCTCCCTCGAGAATCAAAATTGACCTTCATGATAATCGAAGCTGTTCATCTTGAAAACTGTCATGCAGGAGTCAATACTATGCAATATCTATTAACGCAACAATTCTGGATTCTTTCCCCAAAACGTGCCATTCGTCATTGCTTATCAAAATGCTTGAAATGCTATAAAACAAATCCAACTCCTCTCGAACCTTTTATGAGCGATCTACCTGCTGTTCGCGTCAACCAAGTAAAACCCTTTTCTATTGTAGGTACAGACTACGGTGGTCCGTTTCGTATTAAGCTAGGTAAACATCGCGGTGCTAAAATGGGCAAGGCCTATCTATGTTTGTTTGTTTGCCTTAGCACAAAGGCACTTCACCTAGAAATCGTTTCGGATCTCTCAACTGATGCATTTCTTGCCGCACTACGTAGATTTGTCGGTCGCCGTGGTAGGGTTAGCATTATCCACTGATCCACTCTGATTGTGGAACCAATTATATAGGCGCAAGCAATCATTTTCATTCGCTTATGCAGACTGCTGCTCATACTGAGAATATAGAGTTCCGTTTTAATCCACCAGCAAGTCCTCACTTTGGTGGAGTATGGGAAATCCAGATAAAATCGGTTAAATCTCACTTATATCGCATCATAGGCGATCAAGCTCTAACTTTCGAAGAGTTAAACACGGTTTTTGTTCAAATTGAGTCCATGCTCAATTCGCGACCTCTTTGTCCACTGAGTTCTGACCCCAACGATTTAAATGTTCTTACCCCAGGTCACTTTTTAACGCTTGAACCTTTAACGTCCATTCCTGATGAGGACTTAACCTCCATCAATATAAACCGACTTGGTCGTTGGCAGCTAATACAGCGTTTCCAACAAGATTTTTGGAACCGTTGGAGACTGGAGTACCTCCAAACCCTGACTCAGCGGGCAAAGTGGACTAAACAATCGAAACCACTAAACGTAGGATCAGTTGTCATTTTAAAAAATGATAACGCTGCTCCTTTATACAGGCCTCTTGCGCGTGTTGAAGTACTTCACCCTAGCCCGGACGGAATAATACGCGTCGCAACCGTTCGGACTGTTGATGGTTCTAAATTAACGAGACCATTGGTGAAATTTTGTCCATTACCTAATCTTATCGATTAAAACGTTATTTGTTACTTCTAACCTTCTCGTAACTTAGACTTTTAGTTTTATTCGTATGCATTCGTTTTTAATTTTTTTCAACTTCTCTTAGTTATTTTCTAAGAAAATACACAAGTGTATTTTGGTGGGCGGTATGTTTCATTATCACCTCATTTCTGCTGCAACGATCTGACTGGCCGCTTTCAGAATCGATACTTGAACTAAAGAGACAAGTGTCAAATCAACACTTATGCGCGCCTGTCAAAATATTCAGTAGGTACAGCAACAATCTTTGAACCACGTACGTCTCCAACCAAGGAATCTTTTCTTCGAACGACGAGCCTCGACCGCTGTATTTCAAATTCAATCACAAGAACAGGACGCACGTAACCTCTGAGGTAAGAGTTTCTTTTCTCTAAGCGACCGTGTCCTGATCGTTGCAGCCCATCGAACAGTTTTCTTGGCTGCTCCCAAATGTGTGGAGGCTTTGGTCTCGCACAACTTTAATAATTTAAATGTGACAACATTAGCTTATAAACTTAAAAATCTTTTATTGACTAGTAAATTAAATCCACGTTCGAATTTCAACACATAGAGAACGTAATATGGCAGTTTAAATGTATTCAATTCACAAGCAGCGTTAAACAGGCACTATGTAATTAAAAGAAAACTATTTAACTTTGAAAACTGTATACTGATAAAAATATCATGGCCATAGTTTTGTACATTTTATTGGCCTAACCTCAAAACAATTGATAGTGTAAAAACAAAAAGCTTACAAACAGGCGTCTACGATTTAATTATAAATCGGTGCCAAAACTTAGCTCAAGTGGGAGCAACTCTGGAGGAAGCTTCAGTAGGCAGTTTTCCCGCGGAGCGAATTTCGGCACGCTCTGGTTTGTACCCCGGCTTAGTTTTTCGCGGTTCATCTTGCAGTCTGAAACTCGCGGCGCGTCGAACGCTTGTCTCGAACGTGTCTTATCCACTCTAAGCTCGCGTATACAACGACGCACATTTATTTTTATTTTTAATGTAGCAAAAGTTAAAGGAACGGTGATCGTGTTTATATATTTTAATATGTTTTAACAACTTTTTGGTAACTTTCGTGAGTTCGTAATTTGAGCTCAGTTTTTCGCAGTTGTGGTTTGTTTTATAAGTGCTTTTGAAAACTTTTGAATATCATTTTTACGACTTTTTAAAGCTTGTTAAGTTTTAGTTGAAGAATACAAGTGTTTGGAAAATCTCGAGACGTTAGCTTTGTTGGTAAGTAATATTTTTTCTTTGTTTTACCGTAGCGACATATAGCTGGCATCCGATTCTTTTATTATTTTTGTGATAACATCTATGTTTGGAACTTTGACCTCTGCACTCAAAAATCATTTTCTCGAAACCTAGGCCGAAGATGAGCGTAATATTTTTGTGGATGATAAACCTTAGTACAAGGAATCTTTTTATGCTTAATACAGGTTCTACTTCGTGCTAGAAAAATTATAAAAAAATAAATACTGAACCCAACAAAAAAAAATGTTTTGAAGGTTTTGTCAACATTTTTGAATAAATATAAACTGGATAATATGCACCAAAAAATGCTTTATAAAACTTAAATACAAAAAACTAAAAATTATGTATAGATTTTTTTTACGAATTATTTTTTGTATTTTCAGTGTGAAGGTCAAGAAAACTAAAATTAAAAAAAAAAATTAAGTATGGGAAATTGACACCTGGGTGTTCTACTCTTGCATTTGGAATGATATATTTAGTTTAAATCTTCAATAAAAAGCGAATGTCACTTTTTTTGGGCAAAACAAACACCGTGCAATGTCTTGAAAGATACCTTGAAGAACAATTTCGGGCCCTTGTTAGGTATAGAAAACTTGTGACGTTAGTAGGTACTTCATGTTGATCTAGTTATGTATTCAGTTATCTATGACACTACCTTGATGCTTAATAAATTGACAGGGGGCAGTAGGTAGGTATACTATTGCTAATGAATAACCTGAAACTAAAAAGATTGTAACTAAATTGGTTGAAACTAAAATGATTTGGTTGCGGACCTTTCAACTGAAAAAAAATTGGTTGAAACTAAAATGATTTGGTTGCGGACCTTTCAACTGAAAAAAAAAAAAACGTAAAACGAACTCTATCGATCGTTCAGGTTCTAAGTGCAACCGTAATAAAATTTTCTTGGACGGTTTTACTGTGAACAAAGATAGGGGCAGTACGTCTACATTATTTGGTTACACCGTTTTTCTTCCATTTTGTAAGCGTGACTCGTGAGGAAGGAAACCCCAATTAATGGAAGGTGTACGCCACATGTTCCTCTCATTGATAGGAGGCCGTGTCCCAGCAGTGGGAACATTATAGGCTGATGATATTGATGATGATGATAATGATGTCTGTTGCAAGTTATGTATTCGTACCATAGAATAACCAAAACGATGTTAATTTCGTTAATAATGTGACTTACATCGCTGAGGTAGTTTCTGTGTTTTTTCTTAAAATAGTCGGATGAAAACACTGACCTTATCCAATTTCTAGTCGCATTTTCCTTGATTTGTAAAATAATGTTTGTGAAATGTGAAAGTCAATTTACAAAATCAACTCGTTGGTGCCTTTGATTGTAATTATAAAGCCGTTGTCATTGATAAAGTTTCTGGAAGCGATTTTTATAATTTTTAAATTACATTTTCCCATTCAGTTTATTTTGAAACATGATTGCCTCTCATGATGCAAATGTTATGCATTTATTTTGTATATTTTCATGTTATTGTGTGTGTGCTTGAATAACTGACGTCAAATTGATATTTTTCTTTCTTTCTTTCCTTTATTGGATTTTATTGTGAACTATCCATGACATATCATTTAATTTGCAGTTTAATGTAGGTATACTGGGCGCTTAAAAAGAAATTGTAGGGTTCTACCGCAAAAAGGTTAATGGAATCTTCTATCGTGAGAGACTGTCATTCTGTCTGTCACAGCTCTCTCGGAATTATCCAGGTAATTAGACGACGCGACGTGAAGTTAAGAGAAAAGATTTTAAAGAATTTTCTAATGTTAATAAAGTGTTCCTCCGACATCTTTTCCATATTTTATCACGTTTTTGTTTAAGTAGAATTCAAAAGTGGTAATTTTTGTTTATGAACATAGTAATTGATAGGTAAACTTTTTCATACTTATAATCGACTACGAGGAGCTTCTAAATTTAAAACTTGATTTAAACTCACATACGAAAATAAGCACTTGAGTATGTGAGTTTATTCTTATTTTGTATGTTATATTCAGGTATATTCGTTTTTTACTTTGTATGTCTATTGTGTTCTCTTCTTTTACACACTGTGTCTTCATCTCTTTTTATTTAACGTTTAGCGGGTATGCTGGATGATATTTTTTTTAGAAATAAGCATCAAAATTTAACCAATATTTCTGTTCCTTTCTTTCTTTTAGTATTTAATTTACATAAACAGTTAAATAAATGAGATCATTACATGGACACAAATAGAAATAAAACAGGTATTATTAAGCTTCTTGAGGCTCTTTTGCACTACAAATCAACAAATACTTTTAGCGCTGCAATTATTTATTTTTTGACTGTCTCTTTTTCAACCTTTTAATGATATGAAAAAACAGAACGATGCATATTTAAATAAGTTTAACATCAAGCGTGAGAGTAGCAATGATAATTAAAGTTAATTAAAGCGTTCAAGTGCTTATTAAAATAGTAGCAGACACATAAATTGAAATGAGAGCTAACTTTACAGGCTGGAAAAACATGTTTATTGGACCTGATAAAAATGTTCGTAGAATTTTTCTATTTATGTACGAGTAAGAAGGTTGATTCTTCTTTGTTTGCTTGTTAGTACTTATAACTCATTGAAATAACTGAGTTATATTTTGTGAAGAAATAAAAGGCAGTAATTTTTATTTATAAGTTTCTTGCTCAAAATTAAGACTCGGTTTTACTTTGTAACAACTTTTCCTAATCTTTTAAGAAAATGGTTAAGTGTTGTTTGCTAGTTCTGAGTGCTCCTTTAATTTAATTGGGTTTTAAGTTAAAACCTTTTAACGTCATTGGCACAGTTCGTTAATCAACGGCAAATGTGCTGATTGGTAGGTTACAATAATGTTTTCTCAAAATATTTACTGTATGTACCTAATTATTTTTTGAGAATATACGGAACCATTAAAATTTAATTAATTTTAGTGGCCTAAAAAAGTAATTGTTACTCTTTATTACTATTTTTAGTTTACGTAATTTCCTATGGTTATGTTTACATTCTGAAAACATTTATAGATGAAAGTGACAGATAAAAGCGCTTCTGAAATGGACTCTAAATTGAAAACAATTAAGAGAACATTTCAGAAGCGCTAGATATGTGCCATCTGGTCCATTGTCTCAGGTGACACACTGGTGTCACTTGATTTATTTAGCCAATGGTGCCACTATTTTATAAAGCTTGGAAATACAATTTATTACTATCTTTCCTGTTTCCGTGTTCGAGTGGCTACTACAGCGGTTGTATTTCCTGTATTTTTCCTTCCTAATAACCAGCTAATTGACAACAATAACAAAGTAAGCTGCTTTTACTGTAAAATGAAGCCAAGCGGAATGTTATACAAACTTTGTGATGAAATATGAATAAGGTAACTCGTCAAACTTTATTTCAGCATTACTTAAGCGGGTGGTTTCTGCTCACGAGAGGTTTTCTCCATGTAACTCCTCTTTGATGAGTGAATACAAATGAGCAAAAAAATATATGTTGCTTATTGGACTTTGAACTTTAATTTCTACAATTGAAATAATTCTAACTTTAATTATTACTACTTATATGAAAAAAATGTTCTAAGTAAAGCATTTATTCTAACAGTATTTCAAACGAAGTATTAATCACCAAAAAAAGAGTTGCTAATTTAGCAGATACCACAGCCTTAAGAGGCCTGCGGAGCATACGTCGTTCATACAAATGTAATACCAAAATCATTTGTAAATCAAACATATTCCTAAGGTAGTATGTATTTATTTCGATTGGATTACAGAATATCTGGGTTCCCAAATTTGTATTTTGAGATTGGACACTGACTTAAACAAGAGTTATGAGAAAAATAAGTTTTCTATAGAAATTTTAAATTCCTCATATCTTGTCTTTCTATCATTGTTCTTTCAAAATATATGTTTAGGAACACAGATATTCTGTAATCCAATCGAAATAAATACACACCACCTTATGAATATGTTTGATTTATAAATTATTTTTGGTATTACGTTTGTATGAAATACGCATGCTCCGCCGGGCCCTTAAGGTGTTTTTTCAACGTAGCCTGCGTACTCCACATTCATTCGTTCGTTTCGTTTTTAAGCTATTGCATAGCTTCTATCGCGGGCCTTGAGCGTGGAGACCGAATCCAGAAATTCCGTAACGAAAATAACCTAACGAAAAAAACCTAACACCAAAGAGTATAACATCCCATGTCACCCCATGTCAGACAATGACAATGACAAGCTAGTTTTCTTTTTAATATATGGCCGTAACTAGGAGTTGTAGGTTGTATACATTTGATGTTAGACCTTCTTTGTAACCATTTTTATCAACTTATGCAATTATAATTATATAGGTATTTTATTTTTCCGCTTGTTGCCGGCTCGAGGACCAAACGCAGACTGAATGTTCAGGCTCGGCTTCCCATCACAATGAAATTATGAATTTTATAATTAATGTTCCACACACGTGCTTGCGCGCCGCCCGCGCGCTGGCTGCGTGTGGCTGACGCAAAAACGACGGGGTGTTATAAGCTTGACGTGTCTGTGTATGTGTGTGTGGAACCACATCCTACAAAAAAAGGGGAATATTTATAACAATAATTAGACCTGCTGTTTTGTATGGATCAGAATGTTGGACCACAAAACGGATGAATGAAAGGCATCCGCATGTCGCGGAGATGAGGATGCTAAGGGGGATGTGTGGTGTTAGGTACGCGAATGGACAAAGTAAGGAATGAGTATATTAGAGAAAGTCTGAAAGTGATGCCGGTGAGTGAAAAGTTGTGTGGTAATTGGTTGTCGTGGTATGGGCATGTGATGCGGAGGAATGAGGAAAATGTCGTGAAAAAAGTTTTAAGTATGAATTGTGGATGGGTATTTGAGTAGAGGAAGACCAAAAAACGATGGATGGACTGAAGAAGGATACAGTAAGAAAAGAAGTGTCTGATGAGATGACGAAAAATGGAGGAGTATGGAAGAAGCTGCACCGACCCCAAATAAATTGGGATAAGGGCAAGAGAAGATTGAAGTTAGAGTGTGTATATTGTACATAATTAGTCTGTGTTTAATAAGGGTCATTCGTCGACTGGCAACAGTGAAACTCGCGGGCTGTCGCGAGATGGCAACTTTAAATTTTTATATTTGTTTTTGTTTTTGTCGTCATCTCGCGCGACCTTGTAAATGTGACGTCAGATGTACAGTCAACTACGTGAACTTCTCTTATAATGTAAAATCTAATATTAAATATTACCTTTAAATGAGCATTGCTTGCATTTAAGTTTTTTTTTTTCTTAATAATATACCACATAACATAAAAGGTGTAAACACTTCTTAACAAAACCGAAAGGCACTTGTTCTCCTCGTCATATCAACATTTTTTTTGTTCTACACTATATCTGGAAACCTTCTTAGTTACGGAGATATTGGGGGTCAAAGTTACACATTTTCACAATATTTTTTTATATACAACTTTTATTGTAAGATTTTTGATTTAAATACCTCCCCGTTCTATTGAATCCATCCACCAGGACAATGTTTTGAGTGCGGTACATTGAGTTATACCACAAATCGTGTTTTCTGACCCCAAAAAAGAAGTTGTTCCCCAGCAATAATTTTTGCAGAATGCTTGGTTGTCGGCTTCGTGATGAGGTGGTTTACACCCTGTATGTATTGCATTGTTTTTTTTTAAATTATTATAACGTAAATGGATTATTTTATTTTTTTGTAAGATTAATATAAATGCATAACATAAGTGGATTGTTTTTTTTTAATAATTTATGTGGATTGGGGGTTTTTTTTAAATAACATTAATGTATTGCATTGTTTTTTTTTCTTTTAATGTGAATCTCGGAAACGGCCCTAACGCTTTTCTTGAAAGAACAATGATAGCCGCCCATACATTAATCTAGCTAAGATTAAATTATTGCGGCTTTAAAAATATTTGTTCAACTCCGCGTTAGGGATTGCAATCCAGCGGCGTTTTCAATCCAGCTGGATTCTTGCTTGATTGACCTGAATCCAGCTGGATCCAGCGCGGATCCAGCAAAATGTGGAACGAAAATAAAAAGACGACCTTTTTAAGACTTTTTTTATTAAGTAATTTGTATTAGGAACTTCTTACAATAATCTATGAATTCTTTCAATTTTCTTTGGTTTCTTAACCATTTTAGATCAAAAGAATCAACTTAAAATTAAATAACATATAACCTCATATAACATTTAAGATAATGTTTCTAAGGATGGATTCGACCAAACTAGAGTAAGTTTTTACTCGAGAGTAAACTACCACTTAGGTACTATATGCAATTGTTTATTCGAGAATAATAATTGTCATACAAAGCAGTAGCTTACTTTCGAGTAACAACTTACTCTAGTTTGGTTGAATCTGCCCTAAGAAAGCAATATCTTATTACCTACTAGAGACCTGATTATATGCATTTGCTTATTTAAGCCATTCTCGGCGGTTATTACCGCTGAGAATAAAAAAAGGAAAAAGGGGTAAAATATGCTATTGCATATTTACGAACAATCGCGCTGGATCCAGCTGGATTCAGGTCAATCTAGCAAGAATCCATCTGGATTGAAAACGCCGCTGGATTGCAATCCCTAGTCACAACTCTAACCTAACCTATGAATCCCTTCGACGTAACAAACGAGCAACGAATGAACTCAAAGATAACTTCATTTGAATTTCAGCTGACGAAACTACAGACAATCTTACCACTGAAAATTTGGATACATACTTGATCGTTTACGTTTACAATTTTTTTGAATAATTTTATAAATAATTATTTACGATTTTGAAATGAAAAAATGAAAACTTACTTTTCTCTTTTTTATTTTGGGTGTTCCTAAAATCTATCATTTAATTTCACATATTCTGCCAATTTCCGTGCATATTTCAAGCATTTTTCATGCATATAACAAGCTTTATAAATTGCATATAATCCGGTCTCTCCTTACTACGTTTATGTTTATTGATAGGACGGCTAATCAGTAGCAATCAGTCTTAGGTTCAATCAGTCTTGGGTTTGATACGTTTGCGGATCCGCATTGCTGGATCCAGCACTGTATGCTGGATCCAGCATATTTAAAAAGGCGCTGGATCCAGCTGGATTGCTGTATGCTGGATCCAGCAATTGCAATCCCTACTCCGCGTCAACTTTTGAATTAGTTTGCAACAATTTTATTCGAAAAGGCCGAGATAAACAGAAATTCAGTCATGAACTTTTGTGGGATTATAACCCATCTATGGTAATACCAATTCGAGGAAGATAAGGCTGCTGTGCACGGACACGTGGAGTATTTTAGCTACGTGGATTCGTTGCACAGTTCGCAAGCGTCTGTGGCATGAGTATTACTAACAACCAACCAACCGGAGCAAAAGACTATTATACCAAAAAAAAAACTTGAAAAAAGAACCCAATCCATTATAATAATTAAAAAAGAAAAAAACAACAATGCAATACTTTAATATTAAATTATTATTAAAAAAACCCAATTCAATACATTATACACTTTTATTATCACACAAAAAAAAAAAACAAAAAAGACCAAATCCATTTATGTTATCATTAAAAAAGAAAAAAAAAACAATGCGATGCTTTAATATCTTAATAAAAAAAAAAACAAAAAACTCAATCCAATACATTATATATTTATGTTATTAATACAAAAAAACCCCAATCCATTTATGTTATAATTAAAAAAGAAAAAAAAGCAGTCGAATTGAGAACCTCCTCTTTTTGGAAGTCAGTTGAAAAAATATCTCTCCCTTATAACTGAACCGGACCCAGGCTACAGTTAGTTATTTATAGAAATTGGTTTCAATCTGTTTTCATTTGATTGTACAGCGCGAGATGACGACAAAAAATAATATAAAAATTGAAAGTAGCCATCTCGCGGGGAGTCGCGAGTTTCACTGTCGCCAGTCGACGAATGACCCTTTAATAAATAATTTGCTAAAGTTTTAGACCCCTTTTTTACATTCAATTTCTCAGTTCAGAAACTGGGTATGTCTTGTCCCACTTTGTTGTCCTAACAAACAGTTTACCGAGCGTGCTTATTTCAGTAGTGGACCCACGGCGGCCACGGCAAAAGCTCAAGGATTTGCGGTAGCAGTGGGTGTGCAGGCTCAGGGAATTACCACCGACATTTCGAATCAATACTAATCTGTGCTAGTTTCTAATTCAGTAGTACGGAATTTACTCTAATAAGAGGGATAGTGTGCCAATTGTAAACTAGGAAGACGTGAGCTTTTATGCCTACTAATTACTAACGAGGATATACATTAATTTTGAACAATACTTCTATAGCTCTTGTTAAACATATCGTACAAAGGAAGTAGTAGTTTAAATGGCATAGTTTTTGAGTTATTGGTAATTTAAGTTTAACCAATTTAATTATGTTGTGCTGTGAGAAAGAGTCTTTATTTGTGAGATGTTGCCACTTTGTGCAACCAAAACTATCAAACTGAATTTCATATCGCAATGTTAAAGTACACTTGTGAACAAAATAACCTAAGTTAGAGGCATTTTGTGTTGTGTTGTGATAAAATGAGTTTGTAATCTAAGATGAACACAATATGTTTTTACTTATTGCCACTAAAAGTGAGAAAATGGTAAAAAAATAAAAAAATGGAAAAAAAAATAGTAAGAAATGGTCAATTTAATGGTCTGAATAACATGCCGAAGTTAATGTATAACCTCAGGAACACGGTGTATAGCTTAGTAAGAGGAGTACATCCCTATCCCTATCCCTACTATTATCCCTACTATTATATAAATGTGAATGAAAGTTTGTTTGTTACGCTTTCACGCGAAAACTGCTCAACCGATCATCATGAAACTTTGTACACATATTCTTGGAGGTATTAGAAGTAACATAGGATACCTACTTTTAACATAAAAAAAAATTTTTTTTAGCAACAGGATCCGCGTACGAATTCGCGGGCAGAAGCTAGTATAATATAAGTATGCTAGCAGGAAGAACTTACATTTCTGGGAGGTAATTGGGTACCTTCTAGAAATGTAAGATTTTATTTCTAGGCTAATTAGTTGACCGACAGTTCCAAGATACAACTTCTCTAAGAACACTTAATTTTAAATCAGTAAACCTTGAATTTTCAATGAATTATAACAATTTGATTAAAAGCGACTATAAAGGATAAATAGGTACTATAGTTGATTCATTGCATTGACTAATTATTGACGTCACCGTTTGCTATTCCCGAACAAAATCTATGGGGAATCGCGTTCAGACAGCTCATAAAAGTATGTCAATTGATTAACTTTTCACATGTACATTTTACCTATGTTTATATACTGTACACTAAATGTTTTGACTTTGACTTTTTTGGTACTGAAGTTCTTCATAGAGGTCGGCGCAAAGTAATATGAGTAGTAATAGGTGTGCGTCTACGACCATAATAAAGGGACTCAAGGGACTCTTAACGAATACGAAAGGCACTTGTTCTAATCGTCATTCTAATTTTTTTTTTGTTCTACACTATGTTGTAACATCACTAATTAGTATGTAATTAGTATACACATCACTATCATTATCTATGTCTTTTCTATGTATTGTCTATGATTGTCTTCACTTGCCTAATGGCTGTCTTATTGTGAACCCCGTCTGTGATGTCGACTACTATGTGTCCTGTACAATAAACCAAGTCTTCCCAACGGTGTCTTTAATTCCAACAACCAACAAATATAACATGGTGTCATTAGTGAGTCATTTATAATGAAAACGAGAACGCACGTGAAAATGCCGAATCCTCCAAGCAGCGAAGCGCGTGATGAGGTGAAATACACCCTGTATGTAAGAACACGTACGAAGCAAAAGGAGTATTAAGGTGCCGGCGGAGCATGCGTTGTTCATACAAACGTAATACCAAAATAATTTGTAAATCAAACATATTCTTAAAGTAGTTTGTATTTATTTCGATTGGATTATAGAATATCTGGGTTCCCAAATATATATTTTGAATGTACACTGATTTAAACAAGACTTATGAAAAAAATAGGTTATCTATAGAAAATTTAAATTCTTCATATCTCGTCTTTATATTACGTTTGTATGAACCACGTATGCTCCGCCGGCACCTTAAAGATCGCAGCTGGTAACGTTGCCTACTATCCTAATGTGTTTAAAACTGCCCTTAGCGAAGCTGAAGGACATATTTTGTTCTCTCTGTAATTTGTGGCTGAACCGCGTTTGAAACGTTTTTTTTTAAAAAGAGAACGCTGTTAGTAGGTATCAAATAACTTTGTTTCGCGGACATATTGTAGGGTCAGATTAATGGACAGACGGACAGATTGACAGACAAACGGAGAGACAGACTGACATACTGACGGACATACAGACATGGACAGACATACAGACGGTCAGACAGACAGACAGACGGACACAGACTGGCAGACAGACGAACAGACAGATGGACAGACAGAAGGACAGACAAATAGACGGAGAGACAGACATATGGTCAACGGATAGATAGACGGACATACGGACAGACAGATGGACAGACATATGGTCAGACGGACAGACAGACGGACAGACAAACAGACAGACAAACAGACAGACAAACAGACAGACAGACAATCGGACAGACAGATGGACCAACAGATGGATATACAAGCGGACATACAGACGTATAGACAGGCAGATGAACAGACTGACAAACAGGCAGATGAACAGACTGACAAACAGGCAGATGAACAGACTGACAAACAGGCAGATGAACAGACGGACAGACAAAGATTGGTTTATGTAAAATACCACTAAAATAGCACTTAAAACTTTATTTCTTTCAATAATTCACCAAACGTTTCAGTTTATGTTAGAGAAATAGTAACTTTTATTGAATCGCTTATTTTGACAGTTGAGCGTTTCAGTTGAGCTGCTATAAGGACGTCATGGTACCAAACAAGTACAAATTAAATGAATGAAACCAAAACTTGCGACTCAGTTTGTGGTCAATCGCTGTCAGATGGCATGGCCTAAAATTGAATCGTTAAACTGACGTCATGGTACGAGTTCAGTTTAGGTCCTAAAGTGGATCGCGTTAAGAGGTCGTGGTAGGCCTCCAGTACGCGATTCCCATCAATTATTTTTGTGTATACTTATAGTTACTTAGTTTGATGAACAGAATGTTTGGTTGAAAAAAATGATTTACGTAAAATGTATGTGTGTGTACTTTAATTTGACGTTAATTCTAACAAATTGAGGTTAATTTTAACACGATTTAGAAATCGTTAAAACTATTAGCCGACTAGGATAATGTCAAGTTCAAGGTAGTTTATTAGGTAAATATGTGTTTTTGTAGTATCTGCAATAAACAGATTGTGAGTTGGCTGGGCTGTGACGTTGATTGATGTTATGAGCTCCGACGCCGCCCCGTGGGGTACCTCACTTGGCGGTTTAGTACACCGTGAACATTCATAGATCCGTAGAAATTAATACTCACTAACGAACCTTGCCCTTAAATCCATTATGACAGTCGATGTCGTGACAGATTGGGATCCGAGATTCGATCTCTGACGACCGTAAATAAGTGTTTGTCAGCAACATTTTAGAAGCAAAATTATATTAAGGAAGAAAAAAGATATCAAGCTATGAATTTGAGTTGATAATTATTCATTTATTTATTTATGCACACAAAATACCTAATAGGACATTGCATTAACGATAGAAGCACAAAGGTACTGCTAACTATCTGATTATTATCAACACCATTTCAAGACAATACGGTTTGTGCTCTTTATTCGATTACGCTTAAGTACCGTATTGTCCGGGCAAACGGGTGATCTTAGGGATCCTGAGTAAATCACACTTGTATTCGTTTAAAAAAAGTTCTGCACCAAGTACTTGTCAGGGAGAAAAATTTTTTTTTTCACAAGCTTTTTCATCTCAATATCATCCAACTTGATGATGAGCGTCATAATCAGTATTAGTTTCAGCTTTGTATGAGAAAAGGTTTATGCGAAGCCATGGGCCAATTTCAGGCCAATCATAAAAATGCTCAGACCGGAACTAGGCCCGTGTGCGCAGGGTGGCCTTCTCACATAAATAAGACTTATGCCTGCGTCACATTGTAAAACCCGTTAGATTGTAATATAACTAGCGATCATCATCGACATAATTTTACGAGAGTTTACAATCTGGCTAAATATATTACAATCTAACGGGTTTTACAGTTTTACAGTTTTACGGTAACATATGTAAAACATATATAAATGTGTTTTGTATAAAAAACAAATTCAAAAGTTATAATGATGAGTGACTTCATGCTAAGGAGGTAGAACGACGAACATTTAACAATTCCATTTTTGACAATTGTTCGAAGTTGCAGGAGACAGACTCGTAAATCTTTTAATAAGTATTATATGTTAAGCTTTGTATTTAATAAGTTATCCTGCTAGCGCGTCTTAAGGAGGTCTTGAAATTATTCGTAGGTTCCACACAAGGTAAGGTTTCCACACAATTTCCATGTTAATTTTGTTCTAGAAGCATATTTTACGCATATTTTTTGCGTTTTCTGTAGAAAACTAGTAACTTTGACATAAGTAGTAAGTAAGTCTGACACCGAATTAGCCTCTTCTTTTTATACGTTTCTATATTATGTTTTGTTAAAATCTTGTGACGAACCACGGCATCTCAACTTGTTCAGGCAAAATGTATTTCCCTAAGAAGCTTTTCCACTTGGTAAAGAATCATATGCATTTAAATATAAACCAAAACATTTCGTCGGTAGAAACCAATTTCAAGAAAATTACTTAATGTAAATTCTTCAACGTTCGTTGGCTCATTACTGAGACAGGCAGGGCACCTATATGAATTCGACTAATCTTAAGCGTATTTTTGGTTATACATGCGGTTTCCGTTACCAAGCCCAAATGTCAAACTGTACCAAAAATTGTTAAATAAACATAACAAATCACGAGGGAAACATTTATGTTAAACTAGGTTAGCTCGTCCCAATGGTCATGATTTGTAAACATCTGAAACCTTTCAAGTTTCCTAGACTTTTATCGCTCAATTCCCGCAACTGAGATGATTTTAGATACATGATACATGAAGATACCTTCTGAGAAAATACGTTTTCGTTTTATTTGATCGTGATGGATGGACCCTACCTTTTCCTGACTCGTTACTGTTACTATATCATCCTCTAATATAATATAATATTATAAATGTGAATGTAAGTTTGATTGTTACGCTTTCACGCGAAAACTCCAGCACGGATTTGGATGAAATTTTGCACACAAATAGTGTATAACCTGGATTAAAACATAGGATACCTTTTATTCCAGTAGTAAGATCCCATGGGACACTAATCAAACTTCACGCGGGCGAAGCCGCTGGCAGAAGCTAGTTGTGCATTTTTTTTACTGACATGTACATTGACTTTCATTGAATTCCTTTATTTTTATCGTGCATATATTGTTTACTTATTGACTACGTGGTTGGTTTTAAGGAATATTTGGGGTTTATAAATCTATGAAGAAAAGAAAAGTTCATAATTATGGCGCCTCTGTTAGTTTAGAAAGCACATATCACATCAACATTTAATTGCAACTTTCTAAACTTGACTAAATTACTCCTTAGAAAACACTCTATTTTATTCACTGTATCACGTTTGAGCATTTCTTAAGTCAAATTTGAGACAGTTTTAGACAAAGTCGCATGTGATTGACAGACTGACACCAGAGTGAAACCATAACTACTTATCTTTTTTGGCACGGACCACTAAAAAACAAGCGCGTCGCTGTTAGAACGTTATGTAGTATGTTCCCAATTTATCAGTGTGAAATGAAACTTGGATGGTTACTAGATGCTACAGCGATCTATATTTTTTCAATACTGCGTGTAAAACGTTTTAAGATGAGTAACTAAATGTCAGACTCTTGGGTAGCCTTTAGCTTGAATAAAGATTAAGAGATAAACTTTTATCAAAAGCGTGCTCAGTGCCGTAGCTTCGAACAATATCATGTGTCTTAAGAGAAAAGAATTTGAAAACTGACGATGGTATAAAAGGCATAACAACAATAACTTAAGTATTTATGAAACTGTCGAACATGTAAATAGACCTGCGCACGAACAATGACGCTTCGGAAGCTCTACTAGGTCTATTTTAAATAGAGATTTATGTTTGAGCATCTTCTCAGATTACAGGCTAGAAAGGATTTTTGGAAATAGCTTCTGATCGGGTTTCGAGAATTTAAAGTCTTCTAAAATCTTACACAAAATACAATACAATAGTACCCACTATTGGCGCACAATAAACGGTAAGGCATAAAAGGGGTTAGTCTTAACTTAAATGGCCCGCATTTTTTTTTTCAAAGTTAACAAACGTGACAATTTAGAACATTTATCTTATACAAAACATGTTTTTACCATACCAGCTATTGATTAATGTAGATTTTATGCTTTATCACCATTTTTGAAATAAATTCAATTGGCGCAAGTCACGCTTCATATAAAAATTATTTCCCCGTATTTCGTTGCTACATAACACGGTGTATATTTGTCACGACCGTGTGCGCACTACATATGCAAATGAAGTCAAAGTCGACCACCAGTCTATGTAACAATAGGCATGAAATTCGCACTGGGGTTGAAGTACAAACAAGCCAATTACTCCACGTGGGTGTCGCAACGGCGAAACGGGCACTGAAAGGACGGCACATGCCACTAAAACGTGATGTAAATTGTAGCAACTTCAAGACAGTTTGTTGTGGTTGGTACCGACACGTGTGTAAGGAATTTGTTTATGTAAAGCAAGTCTTCATCTTATCCGTTACGCTCTTGACAGAGCGGTCGTGATCGTTAAGTACTCGTATTCGAAGGGACAGATTTGATGCACTTACACAAACATAACAGTTTGTTATAATTGGGAAGAAGAACAAGAACAATGAAGACATCCGCAAGAGAACAAAGGTCACCGACGTAGCCCGTAGAATTGCCAAACTTAAGTGGCAGTGGGCAGGGCACATTGCTCGCAGAACGGATGGCCGATGGGGCCGAAAAGTTCTAGAGTGGCGACCGCGAACCGGAAGACGATATGTTGGAAGACCTCTCACTAGGTGGACCGATGACGTGGTGAAGGTTGCGGGAATCCGTTGAATGCGAGTCACACGGGACACATGGGGGGGCCTATGTCCGGCAGTGGACGTCTTTTGGCTGAAATGATGATGATAATTGGGAAAACTTTGCTATTGCATTCGAGGCGGAATTCACACCCGAGCCACAAGCGAAGTTTTCATGGAATCTAGAACTGCAGTAACAAAAAAAAAAACCAAATGTTAAGTACATTTGTTTTTTTTTTTATTACTGCAGGTATTTTTGTCATGAATTATTATGTAACTATGAAAAGAAACAAAGGATTTTTTACTTCCGCACACGTTGTGATAAATGAAAAATAAACCACATGTGTGAAATACATTGCATGTCAAACCTAGCCAAATCACAGTGCGATAAGAGCCAGTTTTCGAGGAAGTGTATTGAAAAGAATTTTCCAATACGTTACAGTAAAATTCCTTCTACGAGGTATTCATATTCATCAGTAGGTACTTATAATATCCTATTACGAGGTATTCATAGCCCGGCAGTATAACCTACAAGAATCTTTAAACGACGGCACGTTAAACCGAAGTTGAAAGGAATTTTTCGGTGTCCGATAAAACGATAAAGAATGGTCGTAAAGCAGGGTAGTTATTAAACTTATTAATACTACAGGCAAACGGTCAGTCGCCGTCGCATTTTCTTCTCGAAACTGCCAATAAGAGACGCTATTAAAACAATTCTATCAAAAAGTATATTGGTCATAAAATTACATCGGTCGTAAACTGAACATCAGTAAGTCGTGTTTATTGACAAATTGTGTTTCGAGAGGTATCTGAAGATCGAATATTTCTGGAAAATATTCGTTGCGGCAGCTTCCACGATATTGGCTTGGCACTTGTCGCTGTCTATACAGTCTGCCTTTCAAATAAAGATTTCTGAACCACTCGATTAGAAATAAAAACACCTAAATACATATTTATAGAGTTTGGAAGATGATTAACTAGGAGGAGAAGCTCGTGGCTAAATAATAACAGTCGCTCGGGCCGATCTTTAGGTTAAGCCGTGCCTGCCTAGGTTGGTCTGTGGATGGGTGATCACCCTTACATACCGAGTTTCCTCCGTGCCTCAGAAAGCACGTGCTGTTGGTCCCGGCTGTCATTTGTCCACCTTTGGCAGTCGTTACAGGTAGTCAGTGGCTCAAATATTCTGACAACCAGTCTTACGACCCGAATGGCGTAGTGGTAGTGACGCTGCCTTACGTTCTTAGGGTCCTGGGTTCGAATCCCGGTAGGAGCAAATGTTTGTTTGATGAGCATGGACATTTGTTTCTGAGTCATGGTTGTTTGTATGTATAATAAGTATGTATTTACAAACAAAAAAAGTATATATGTAGTATATCAACTATCTAGTGTCCACGACACAAGCTTTGCTTAGTATGGCACTAGGTGGCTCTGTGTGTTAATGTCCAGCGATATTTATTTATTTATTTATATATTTATTTACCAAGGGGTATCGTATTACCCAGTATTAATTGGGTTGTGGAGGTCAGATAGGCAGTCGTTCCATGTAAAATACTGGTATTTAGCTGCATCCGGTTGTTATGATGTTGGTTGGTCATGTGGTTGGTCATCATTTAAATAAAACATTATAATATAGGTCTTCACGTGTATTAATAATTAACAGCGTGAGTACACTATGACATCAAGTCTATCTCCGTGTTCTCCATGTCTAGTGATGTCGTCCTCACTACCACAGACTATTAATAATCTACTCGACTACTCGTATCTATACTTATAACATCCTTCCCTTTTACATAATTAACTTGGGAACTTGTGTTAAACTGAACTTCTGACTTATATACTTACAGTATAAACAAACAATATAATCTGAACTTAAAATTACAATTTCCTTGGAAGCTAATCATTATTCAACAAATATTCAAACTTCAAGTAGTTATAATATAAACAGATATCGAAATACACTATTATATAAACAAGTAATGAAGATTTATATTTTTAGGTTACAATCATATAATGTGAAGATACAACTTCTTAATTATTCATTAAATAAAATCTTTAAGATAACTTGGTCTTTTAATCAATCTACCTGATCTTGTTGCCCTATTCCCAGTTGCATCATAATTAGAAATCAATTGCCCTGAAGAACTATTATAGTTCTCTGTAGGTGTATTATTTGTTTGTATGTCCTGTCTTTGAATTCTCTGGTTTTGTACTTCTTGTCCCTCACTAACTTCATAACCTTGATCCCTGCTCCTATCATAATACCTTCCTCCTTTAATTAACATTTTCCTATTTCTTGTTATAACCTTTCCTGACTCATTTTTTACTTGGTATGATCTTGGACCACTACCTTTTCCTATCACTACTCCGCTTTCATGGGGTTTCTTACAATTCTCATCCTGTATTTTAACAATTTCTCCTTCTCTCACCTCCGGTAAATTTCTGCTCCCTTTATTATAATATTTTTTTTTGAATTTCCTGTCTATTTAAAAGTTCTTGTTTATAACTATCTTTCATAGACTGTTTTAAATTTAATTTTGGCAAAAGTGTTTTAATATTTCTATTAAATAGCAATTCTGAGGGTGATATTCCATCCATGGTTACAGGAGTGTTTCTATACATTAACAAACCTAAGTTAACATGTTTTTTGTCATAAATTAACTTTTTTAACAGTTTTTTAACAGTTTGTATGTATCTTTCTGCTAACCCATTACCCTGGTGATGTTTTGGACTTATGATGTGATGTTTAAAATTCCATTCTCTAGAAAAACTTTTAAATTCAAAACTAGTGAATTGAGTTCCTGCATCTGTATAAATTATATCCGGAATACCATGCTACATGTGTTTCTACTTTTAGATCTGTATTCTCTTCTGTTTCTAATAAATGAGATCTACTCAAGTGGTCTGCTACTAGTAATTCTTTCCCTGGTTTATAATTTAACTCAAATGTATAAGGTTGTAAAGCCATTCTAATCTTTTGCAATCTTGCTGGACATCTGTTCAATGGTTTGGAAAAAATTGATACCAGCGGTTTATGATCTGTCTCTACTTTAAATTTACTTCCATACAAATATTGATGAAACTTAGTTATTCCATATAAAATTGCTAAACATTCTTTTTCAATCTGACTGTATTGTATTTCTGTTTCTGTCATTGCCCTAGAACCATAAGCTATTGGTTTTCCTTCTTGTAAAATTACTGCGCCTAATCCTGCCTTTGAGGCATCTACACTGAGTACTATCTGTTTATTTAAATCAAAATAACTTAATACTGGCGGTTCAATTAACAATTTTTTCAAAGTCTCATAAGCTCTATCTTGTTCTTTCGACCATACAAAAGGTACATCTTTTTTAATTAATTGTCTCAATGGTGCTGTTATCTCTGACACATTGGGAATAAATCTTGCAACATAATTAATCATACCCAAAAACCTCAATAATTCATATGGGTTTTTGGTTCTTTCATCTCTACTATAGCTTTTGTTCTGTTTTGATCTATCTTAATTCCTTCTGTCGTTAGTACATGCCATAAGTATTTTACTTCTTTTTTTTTTAAATTACACTTTTTCCTATTAAATTTAATATTGTATTCCTGAGCTTTCTTAAGCACCTGTTCTAGTATTCTATCATGTTCAGCTTCTGTTTCCGTATGTATTAAAATGTCATCAATATACAGTTCTACTCCAACAATATCTTTAAATATTTCACTAAAAACTCTATGAAAAACTTCTGGACTTGAAGCTAAACCAAAAGGTAATCTATTAAAATGAAATCTTCCAAATGGAGTATTAAATGTGGTTAAACTTTTACTATTATTTGTTAATTTTATCATCCAAAAGCCTTTATTTGCATCTAAGGTACTAAAATAATTGCTTCCTTTTAACTTAGCTATTATTTCATCAACATTAGGAATCATCATTTGTTCTCTTTTTATCTGAGTGTTTAAATATTGTGGATCTAAGCAAATCCTCATAGCCCCATCTGGTTTAGTTGTCATAACCAATGAGCTTACAAAATCAGTTGGACCGTCTGTTTTACATATTATTCCTAATTTTTCCAATTTAATTAATTCTTCTTTTAATTTATCTTTCAATTTAAATGGTATGTGTCTACTCTTTTTAATTTTTCCTTGCCAATCTTCTTTTAACTTAATGTCATATTCATATTTTTTTATCTCACCTATCCCTGTAAAAACATCCTTATATTTCACTAAAATATCGAAATTTTTAGTCTGAACACAGTCAATTTTCTCCTTATTTGTTCTCTGAATTAAATTAAATTTAGTCAATGTAGGCAAACCTAAAATAGGTACATAGTTACCTTTACAAACTTGAAATTCTATGTTCTCAACCCGGTTACATATTTTTGTCTTTATCTTACCTAATGTCTCTATTTTCTCATTACTGTAACTGGTCAATTTACAATTAGATTTTTGAAAATTACTTACTCCAAAAAAAAAATCAAAGCATTTATTTCAAGTAGGCCAATAACAGGCACTTTTGAATTGTCGAAACAAAGATGAAAATTTAATGTAGCTACAGTCCCAGTCACAAGACATAAAAACTGTAAAAGTACTGTAGTTGCCCATTCCCTAACGTAGATCTCTATGGAGAAGAACGGGCAAGAAACTCCATGGACACTCTTTTAAATAAAATTATTGTTACAAAATCTTGGTTACATCATTCATGTTGAGATGGTAGATTATGTGAGAACAATGTAGCAAGATGTGCACGTTAAAAGTGTCCATAGTAAAAACAAAATAATTCTTTCAAATAAGCCATGGCAACTAAGAGATGACCAGTCACAACTGACAGCACCCGTTCACGAACATGACGCATGGATCAGCACCATTCAGCTCAACCACTTTGAAGGGAGCTAAATGGTCCGACACGCGCCACCATCAGCGAGACATTTGAGTGAGCATGACATACTCTCAACCGCCAGGGCACATTCAAGTCAAAAACTAAAGTAGGTTTCCAGTGAATGATAGCTTTCTAGTACATAGTACTCACACAATATGGGCTATACTATTATATAATACTAACAATGAATCTATACAATGCAAAGATAGTTGTACAATCTTCGGCAGCTCCAACAATACCGTTTAATGCTATCAAGTTTTGCGCCCCTGTCCTTGTGGAGCAGGACCAGCATTGAGCCAAGCATTTTTATCAGCGATATAATCGCTCAACTTGTAATATGCTTGCTTACATAGTGTGCGTTTAATACATGTTTTAAATTTCGTCTTATTCAGTTCAAGAATACTTTGTGGAATTTTATTATAGCATCTCAAACAGTACCCCATGAAAGATGAGTCTACTTTAGCGAGTCTAAAGCCTGGCTGAACTAGTTGGTCCCTATTTCTAGTACTGTAATTGTGTCTGTCGCCTCTTTTACCGAAAAGATGCAGATTTTTTCTGACGTACATTATGTTTTCGTAGATGTATTGGCAATGAACCGTCATGATGCCAATATCCTTAAATAGTTCCCTTAGAGAATCGCGCCTACGAAGATTGTATATGGCTCTGATGGCTCTTTTCTGCAGAATAAATATAGACTCAATATCAGCAGCCCGTCCCCATAGCAAAATACCGTAAGACATTATACTATGGAAGTAACTAAAATAGACCAGTCTAGCGGTATCCACATCTGTGAATTGACGGATTTTTCTAATGGCATATGCTGCTGAACTTAAGCGCCCCGCAAGAGATGTTAAATGAGAACCCCATTGTAGCCTTGAATCAAGCGTAAGCCCCAGGAAAACCGTTTTATCTACGAATTCAAGTTTCTCATTATTCAATATTATCTCACAATCACTACTTTTAACATTCGGTAATGAAAATCTTATGCATTTAGTTTTTTTTTCATTTAATACCAAATTGTTTGCTGTGAACCAATTTTGGACCTGAAGTAGGGCATCATTCACGTCATCTAGATTTTTGGCCCGTCTATTTATCTTAAAAATTAGAGAAGTGTCATCAGCAAACAACACCATATTTTGCGATTGGTGTTTCAACAAATAGGGTAGATCATTTATATAGACTAGAAAAAGGAAAGGACCCAATATTGAGCCTTGCGGAACCCCCATTTTTACATTCAAACCCTGTGAATTAACACCGTTTATTTGAACATGTTGTTTTCTATCGCTCAAATAAGATTTTAGCAGGCTAAGTGCAAGTTTACCCAGTCCGTAATGCTCCAGTTTCAAAAGTAATGTGTCGTGATTTACGCAATCAAAAGCTTTGGAGAGGTCACAGAAAATTCCTATTGCGTCTTGGGACTCTTCCCACGCAGCAAATATATGCTTTAATAGGGTTACACCGGCGTCAGTTGTACAACGTCCCTTGGTGAAACCATACTGTTGATCATGGAAGATTCTGTTGGTGTTAAAATGATAGAGCATTTGATTAAGCATTACTTTTTCAAAAACCTTGCTAAAAACCGGTAACACGGATACAGGTCTATAATTATTGGCATCTTTGCTGTCCCCGGATTTGAAAAGAGGTATGACTTTACTGTATTTCATTAAATCAGGGAAAACTCCTTGGTCTACACATAAATTAAAAATTAAAGCTAAGTACGGGGCTATGGTCTCAAGTATAGATGTGCAAACTTTGATAGACATTCCCCATAAATCTTCAGTCAGTTTGATTTTAATTTGCCGGAAAGCTTTAATAACTGTCATGGGGTTAATGTGTTTAAATTTAAATTCAGCCAGGCAGCCAGACACATTCGCCTTTAATAAGCCAATTGAGGCTTCAGGTGAGGAATTAAGAGCCTCCGTAGTTTTTATTGGTATTTCGGTAAAAAAATTAACAAATTCTTGAGCTACTTCCTGATTAGAGCTTTTAAGACCACATGCTGTATCTAATGTAAAAGTATTATCACGTATTTTCTTTCTGTTGGTCTCGTTATTTATAACTTTCCAAACGGTCTTTATTTTATTTTCTGCTGTTTTGATCTTGTTGCTAATGTGCAGGGCTTTAGCAAACTTGCAAGTATTTCTAAAAATCTTTGAATACGTAGCAACATACTTGTTAAAAGTTTCAGTGTTTATAAAAGGCTTAAGGCTGTAAAGCTCAAATAGCCTTTCCCTACTTTTTCTGATACCTCTAGTTGCCCAATCACTAAATATAAATTTAGGGCAAATACTCTTTGTCTTCTTTTCAAAAGTTTTGTTGAATTCCGTGTGAACTAATGAAAAGAAACGATCATACAATTGATTTATATTAATATCCTCTTGGCTCATTACACTTAACTTGTTCTGTAGGGAAGTATTATACCTCTTTAATTTGCAAGATGTTATAGGTCTAAATTTAATCTGAACTTTTTGCATTGGAGTTTTACACCTCAAAGTTACAGTTTGTCCGCTATGGTCAGACGGCAAACAATTTATTATGGCTTTATCTAAGTAATCACAATCGCAGAAAACATTATCTATACAAGTAGCAGAAGAAGTTGTGATTCTAGTGGGTTCAATAAAAACGTTAGTCAAGTCAAATGACTTAAAAAGATTTAATAACCGGCTGCTATTTGAATTTTCTTCTAAAATATTGATATTGAAATCACCACAAATTATTTTAGATTTATTACTGGCTGCAAGTTTTGCCAGGACATCTTCCATTATAGATTCAAATATGGAAAAGTTTTGATAGTTTGGGGGTCTGTACACACACACAATTATATGCTTATCTAGCTCAACACAGGACAGTTCGACACAATGTTCAACCGAGAGACCTACTATGTCATCACGTTGCTTATATTTAAAACTATTTTATATTAATATTAGGGAACCTCCACGAAGCATAGTTTTACGGTTAAAGCAGCTACCCACCATATAGTTCTCATAATTAATAAGCATTTGGTAATCCTTTAGCCAATGTTCAGTAAAACAAATAATGTCAATCTTACTATTTTCTAAAAACAATTCAATTTCTAATAATTTGGAAGAAATGCCTTGGATATTTTGGTGGAATAATTTTAAGGTGTTCTGCTGAGGCCCTTTTTTACTAACTAATGGAGTGCAAGAAGATACCTTGCTGTTGGTAGGATTAACAAAAATATTGTTAATGGTACCTTCTGTTGTCTCACATTCTAGTTTAAATTCATATTAAAATTTGGAGTGAGGCCGGAGACACCCGTGCCATCCTCAGACAACAAGACCCTATCACTAATAAACCCTAATTGAGAATTTTCCATGGTGACAGATGGATCTTCCCCAGTAAAATGTGTGTAAACATTTATAGCACTAGTGCTATATACATTTGTGCCAGTCACCTGTACATTAGTAGAATTACTAATTGTCGCAGTGTTAATAATATAACTAAACTTAGACATACTATTTATGTCTGTGTGAATACTATAAGCTAATAGCCGAGCTATTTTGTGTCTACATCCAATAGGTAGATACACCTTACCCCGTGATGACTTAAGATTACCAACTATAGTGTTGATATCCAGATACATAAGCCTGTCACTATAGTGACCTACTAAAAAATGTACATGTTTATTCAACATATGTATATAATCGTTTTTCCTACTACTTAAATTTTCAAAATATGGAAAAGCACACAATATGATTTTATTACAACTTAACTTTAGCAACTCCAAATCTATAACAATCGTTTACAGATATGACATTACACTGTGCACCTGATTCTAATTTAAATTTTAAGTTTCTATCAAAATCTGTAAAATATACATATTCATACCACTCTCTTCTGAATTTAAGCTACTTATATTTATGACATACATACGACATGACTCTTCACTATCACTTGATTCCGTCTCTTGAACAGCTTTTACATCTCTTGCTCTACACTTTCTCGCAAAGTGGTTCATCTTACCGCATTTCTTACATTTCTTTCCATATGCTGGGCATCTCCTCACGCTGTGATGAAATCCACATCTCGTGCAGTCAAACATCTTCTCAGCTCTCATACCTTCTTGTCTCTTATAAATCTCTGAACTTCTATGTTCTGTATTCCTCTTGTCTGATCTGTTTCCTGATTCTCTGTCTTTCTCTGTATGTCTTTTCTTATCTGTTGAACTTCTTATTTCTTTCTCCGACTCTGTTCCTCTTCCATTCTTCTTTTTCACATGATGCACTGTGCTTGTTCGTGGTTCATTCTCTATTTTCTTCATCTGCTCCTCCACTAGCTCTGCACACTTACATATTTTAATGGCTTTAGAAAGTGTCAAATCAGTTTCTCTTAAAAGTCTGTCTTTCAGCCTCTTGTCTTTAATTCCAGTTACTATTGTATCTCTTAACATTCTATCTACTAGATTCCCAAATTCACAGTCTGTGCTAAGTTTTTTAATATCATTAAAAAAACTATCAAAATTTTCACCTTCTCTTTGATTTCTCGTAAAAAATTGGTGTGAATTAACACTTTCATTCTTTCTTGGAATGAAGTAATCATTAAATTTTTCTATCATAATTAAATGTTTCTTCTTTTTCAAAATCAAAAGATGCGTGTATGTCCTGGGCTTCCTCTCCCATACAGTGCAGTAACAGTGCTGTTTGTACTTCACATGGTTCGTTTTTAGCACCCGACGCCAATCTATATATTTCAAATCTCTGCATGAATTTTTTGTATTCTTCCATTGTCAAGTTTTTTAGACCAGTTGGGGGTTTCAATCCCATTATTCCATCTTTTCTTGTAATTTCCGCCTCCGCCATCTTTTAGTTTTGCGCGTCTTTGTCGGTCGTAATAAATTGTCGAAGTCGAGTCGCCCAATAAAGTATTGTTTATTTTGTTAACTGACCTTATCGCAGCGCCATGTTATGATGTTGGTTGGTCATGTGGTTGGTCATAATTTAAATAAAATATTATAATATAGGTCTTCACGTGTATTAATAATTAACAGCGTGAGTACACCATGACATCAAGTCTATCTCCGTGTTCTCCATGTCTAGTGATGTCGTCCTCACTACCACAGACTATTAATAATCTACTCGACTACTCGTATCTATACTTATAACACCGGTTAAACTGGAAACCGACCTCAACATAGTTGGGAAAAGGCTAAGCAGATGATGACGATGGAAGATGATTAAGGCGCTTAGATGAGCTAAATTAGCAACTCTATTTGTGGTGGTTCAAACTTCGTTTGAAATGCTGTAAGAATAAAGTTCTAATCAGCTTGCACTACAAAGTGGTTGTTACGTCAGCCACTGCGGGCCAAATAGCGCGAAATGAGTGGTTTCGATCGATTTACAAAAAAAGCTATTGATTGGATTAAAAAACTGAAACAGTATCATGCTAATATATTGTTGGAAATAATTTGCCAAAAAATCAGAATGATCGCATGCATATTAGTATGTTTTTTATTGTTTGAAAGATATTTTTAGAGATAAGTTCGTGATTTATTTTTATCGAGCCAAATTAATTGTATTATTATGTTTTCAAAACAGTATCATGCTAGCATATATCCTGAAGAATATCATATATTTTCCTGGTCTTGTTTATAGCAGTGAATCATATACTTTTAGTAATTATAAAACTCGCGTTTAGCTCATGTAATCGCCTTAACTACAATTCCTAGGTCTGATTCATGAGCTTTCTAGACAATTGACATGAAAATCAAGCGAGCTGGGATTGCTTAAGACATATTATCAGAGTGATGGACAGCGTCATTGCAAGCCACAGAACCATAATCTAACTCTAGTTAGCAAATACATTCCAAATTCAAGATGGTATAATATCTAATCGAGCTCTGGCTCACAAGGCAACTGTATCTACACAGACGAGAATATTATACTAACCGAACAGATTAACTATTAAAAAACCTACTTACTCGTAGGTAGTACTGGGTAAGTAATTAGCAGTGCAGAATTAATGACTTGGACGGAGGTTTTAATTATTTAAAAAATTATATACTTACCATAAAATATCTGGAAGAGATAAAATAGTGACGAGTGAGTAAACTTCTAAAATACAAATAAAAACTACATTTACAGAATTGAATCATTATGATAATTAAAAGATATTAATTCTAATAATAACCTTTGATTAAACACTGTTTTAAGCTTTCACTGTTTAAAACTAAATTTATACGGTTACAAAAATCCCCACCACCACCGGCCACCCGCATCCTCCCCAGGGGGGTGAAACTTCCATACATTGGTTTCAAACAAAACTTTCATAGATAGTGCTGCCATCTGTGTGTTTAGGTACACTAACTTTTCAACTTTCATAACGAGAACAGCTATTTTAGACTACTTGCTAGTGAAGTAGATAGCCTAGCGGTGACAGTGGTTGCCTTGTGACTAATAGTTCACAATTTCGAATCCTCTGAATTTATTTTTGTATTTTTTTGGTTTAACAAAAACTAACAGCGCCATCTAACAGTTTGGGTACACAGTTTTAAAAACGAAAACCAGAGTTGCGCATCTATCTTGTATTATATAGCGTATTATCTATGATCCTCCCGTTATCCCGCGATCATGGCGCTTGCAACAGCATCGAAATATCGGGAGCTCAAAACAATGAACCATTAAGGACAAAATCCCGTAAATTTATATAAGCTTAACCAATGATTGTTGAATCATTTCGCAGCGGCAGGCGTGCAATTTAACAATCGTATTTTATATCATGAAAACAAATAGAACCACAATCAAAGGACGCCTCACTTTATTAGCTAGTTCGCAACTGCTACTCACTCACTACCGTAATTTATCTTTGCAAGGTTCTTCTTTTGTGAAACCCTTTTAGAGGATATCAAAGACGCTTGCCACACATTTTTTTTTTCTTTGTGAATATGTAATCGGAAAATATTTCAAGTCATGCTATTAATAAATATCAGTCAGATATAGCTTCAAAATTTTGTAGCAATAGAAGAACAGTTGACAATTTATAGAAGTGTACTCTAACTTGGACTGGATTAGAGTTTAATTTTAATGATTTTTACCAAGATTTGTTGCTATCTATCTTTCTATCTACGTACCTAATTCTGCTGAAAGCTTGACATGAGCTCAGAAAACAAAATATGAATTCATGCCGCGTGGTAATAATACTTGGATTTGTATAAATACAGGGTGTAAACCACCTCATCACAAAGCCGTTAACCAAGCATTCTGTACATCAATCTAAGTAACTTCTTCTAGTTGCTGCTTGAGATTAAGTCCGAGTCTGATTGCAGGCGCCTACAGGAAGACATCGATCGAATAGTACAATGGAGCCATGAAAACAAACTGTACTTCAACGTGTCGAAGTGCTCGTTAATGACTTTCACCCGTGCTCGTGCACCTCTGCTTTATGAGTACGTGGTGGATGCGGCGCCACTGCAACGAGTCACGGAGGTACGAGACTTGGGTGTTTTCATGACTCCCGATCTGACATTCCGTGAGCATGTAACCAAGATCTGTAAGAAGGCTTACAGAAACTTAGGATTTGTTCTGAGACAGACGCAAAGCTTCACAAACATCACAGCAGTTAGGGTCCTATATGATGCACTAGTCAGGAGTCATCTGGAACATAGTGCAGTCATATGGGCCCCACATGAAGCTAAGTATTCGTTAATGTTGGAGCGCGTTCAGAACAAGTTCACGCGCCATTTGTACCGGAAATTATATGGGGTATATCCGTTTTACCCACTGATGTATCCCACTCTGTTTGTTCTGGGCATGGTTGGCTATAATCAACTGCATGTCCGACGGGAGTTTACGCTGGTCACCTACTTGGTGAAGGTGCTTCGTGGAGTGGAGAGTCACCCGGGAGTATTGCAGCGCTTAAGTTTGTGTGTGCCGGACCGCTACGTGTGGAGACGGCACAGCCCGCCATTGCTACTGGTACCTGCAGCCAGAACTAACCTACTTGCCAAGGCACCCCTTACCAGAGCTATCCGTACCATCAACGACCTTCAAACTCAGATTGATGTGTTTACATGTTGTTTTAGTGAATTCGCAAGGGTATTACTATTTATACTATGCTACAAGTATAATAATAATAATTTATCTTAATTTTTGTACTACGTTTTTGTTAGTAATTGTATAATGTTTTTGTGATTTTAATTTTAATAATGTTGTTAGTTTTTTAAGAAATAATAATGTTTCCTTTTTTTTGTAATTTGGTTATAAGTGTATATATTGGTATTGTATTTGGTAATATGTAGTTTAGGTTCATAGTATTTTCTTAGCTGTCGCATTAGGGTGATCCCTGTAAAGATGGTTTAAGCTGTTTTAAATAAATAAATAAATAAATAAATAAAACTTTACGCAAAAAATATTGCTGGGAAACCACTTTTTAAGCTATTGCATAGCTTCTATCGCGGGCCTTGAGCGTGGAGACCGAATCCAGAAATTCCGTAACGAAAAAATCCCAACACCAAAGAGTATGTAAACCTATAACACCCCATGTCACCCCATGTTAGACAATGACAATGACAAGCTAGTTTTCTTTTTAATATATTGCCGTAACTTGGAATTGTAGGTTGTATACATTTTATGTTAGACCTTCTTTGTAACCATTTTTTTTCAACCTAAGCAATTATAATTATTTATGTACTTTATTTTTCCGCTTGTTTCCGGCTCGAGGACCAAACTGTGACCAAACGCAGACTGAATGTTCAGGCTCGGCAGCGCCGATCGCGCGCGCCCGACGCAAAAACGACGAGGTGTTATAGGCTTGACGTGTCTGTGTGTGTGGAACCATCATTATAAAATTCATAATTTCATCGTGATGGGAAGCCGAGCCTAAACATTCAGTCTGCGTTTGGTCCTCGAGCAACAATCGGATAAATAAAATAAATAAATAATAATAATTGCTGCTTTACTGCGGCAGTCTCCGAGTGCCACACGTTTTTTTTTTTGAGGTTATAAAATTATGTTTTGTGGTAGGACTCAATGTAACGCACTTAAAACATTGTGCTGATGGATGGATTGAATAGTACGGAGGTCGTTAAGGTGATTAAAGATATTAGAATAAAAACTATAAAATATAAAGTATCTAAAAAAACCTTGTCGAAAAGTTGGAACTTTGACCCCCAATATCTCCGTAACTAGAACGTTCCCAAGTATGGTGTAGAAAAAAAATTATCGCTATGACGAGGAGAACCAGTGCCTTCCGGCTTCGTTAAGAGGTGTTTTGCACCCTTTATAAACAAAAAAACAAAAAATCGGTGAAGCCGTTTCGGAGGAGTTCAAAAACAAACACTGCGACACGAGATATTTATATATTACAGATATCGCATCTGAAGAAAAAACTGATCTCGAATTTAATTTAATTTAATTTCGTATAAACCGAAGAGTCATCGAATATCAATTGAGTGGATCACATCGTCTATTTTAAGAGATTTTATTCGATTTTGAGAACTTTAATAGCACCAACAACCCACGCGTTTTCCGCCAATATCTTACATCTATACTTGATATTATAAAACTGAAGAGTTTGTTTGTTTGAACGCGCTAATCTCAGAAACTACTGGTTGAAAAAATATTTTTGTGTTCGATAGTCCGTTTATCGAAGAAAGCTTTAGGCTATATTATAACTTCACGCTACGACTAGTAGGAGCGGAACATACATGAAAATTGTTGCAAAAACGGGGAATATTTATTCCTGTTGAGGGCTTTTTCTTTTTTATATGAAGTAGGCAAAGTTGCGTGGGTCAGCTAGTCATTTTATATTAGGAAACTTCGTCTAGGAAGTATCTCAAAAAACCTTTAAGAAAATGATTAATTTGTGGAAATAAAGTTGTGAAAAGGTTGTACGGTGAGGAAAAAATCTCTTGACTTGCGTTATGAGTACTTATGAGGTTCTGCGACCTAACTAAAGGTTCAGTTTAAGTGGTACGGACAAATTACAGACCGGATGGGGACATTGACCGATTTCACTAATACCTATTTGTACCTATGGGGTTGCCAAACGCCACGTCTTATTACACGACTGGCCAGGAATGGTTATGTTTTTCGCGCGTATCTTGCATATTGTTTCTTTATAACCTCGTGTGTTTATATTGGAAGGATGGATTTCGACGGTTTAGGTATCTCAATAGACTTATTTCAAAGCTCGAGATGTTTAAAAGAAAAACTAAATGGCGGATTTTTGGCGACAAATCGATTATTTTTGAACTAAACTTATTGAGTTTTTATTTGAATTAGGAATGGGTATGTGCCATTGATATGGAAAATATCAGAGATCATCATGATTCCAAAGCCTGGCAAACCCCCACATCTCATATCGTCCTACAGGCCAATTAGTTTACTACCAACCATATCGAAACTATTTGAGAAGATCATCCTACGAAGGCTTAACACGAATACTTACCGAAAATGATCTCATCCCTCAACACGTTTGGTTTCAGAATTGGTCATTCCACTATAGAACAAGTTCACCATGTCGCCAATAAAATAAGAGAAGCTTTCGAGAAAAAGCAGTACTGCTCTGCTGTTTTTCTCGACGTACAACAAGCATTTGATAAAGTTTGGCACCTGGGATTGCTTTTCAAAATAAAGAACCAACTCCCATAAAACTTCTACCTGCTCATTAAGTCGTACTTGGAAGACCGTATATTTAGAGTTAAAATCAATGACACCTACTCTGCCTTTCAAGACATAAAAGCCGGTGTGCCACAAGGTTCCATTTTGGGCCCTGTTCTATATCTTTTGAACACTGCAGATATACCTACAACGGATAATGTTCTATCTGCCACCTTCGCAGATGATACCGCTGCACTTAGCAATCATGAAAATCCTAATATAGTGTCCTTAACTCTACAAAGTCACCTCAACAAAATCAGCAAATGGATGGAAAAGTGGCGTATCAAGGCCAGCTCAAGCAAGTCAGTGCATGTCACTTTTACCTTAAGAAAATACAACTGCCCCCCAATCAAACTAGGAAACGATGTTCTTCCTCATCAAGATTCAGCAAAATACTTGGGCATGCATCTTGACAGGAAACAAACGTGGAAATATAAAAAAAAAACGCGACGAGCTAAACATAAGGCTAAGAAACCTAAACTGGCTAATAGGCAGAAGATCAAATGTCACCATGGAAAATAAGATGCTCATCTATAAAACCATAATTAAACCCATCTGGACTTATGGAATTGAGTTATGGGGATCAACAAAAAATAGTAACGTGGAAATCCTACAACGGTTCCAGAATAAAGCACAAAAAATCATAACCAACGCACCTCTGTTTATCAGAATCAGTGAATTGCATGAGTACACAGAAATGAAAACAGTCAAAGAAGAAGTGGAACAAAGAGCAATAGCGTACCAAAACAGAATAAAAACACACACAAATACCCTGGCAACAGCGTTATGTGAACCATTGTGTGACAGAAGGCTCAAAAGGCAACACATATGGGATTTTGTTCCCAAACAAAGCCAAAATTAAAATAAAAGACAGCTTCCTCACAGGAGGAACAGTTCTTACCTGACAATAACCCGTACAACAAATCTGCTAAGGGCTTGTAAAGCCGATCGCAAGATGACAAATAGAAAAAAAAAAAAAAACTTATTGAGTAGGGATATCCAAATGAAGGAAATTACAAAAATTTAAATATGTCGGAGGAAGAGGAAGTAAACGAAGAGTTGATTGTTGGTTGCATACGATCAATTGATTGCTAATTTGAAATAGCTTGTTGAATCCTAATTTAATGTGATTTCGTTCAACACATTTTAATATTGTGTAAAATCTAACTAATTTCTTTAAAAGTCATTGCATTGTAACAAGACAAATCAGAGCACAGGATAAAATATCCTGTGCTCTATAATAAGTGGGGTCGAGGCGCCATCTTTACTGTCTTGATGGGCTTGACACGTGTGGTGACAGAGCAAGGATTGCTTGGAGAACGGTGGTGGATCGAGGATCCAGGCGGATCGCTGGTGATGAAGTTAGATTGGTGTCGCGAACCTGCTGCTCTAATATAATTTCTAAGCAAACTAGTTATTATGAAATACTGACATTAAATTGTGTGAAGTAATGAATAATTTGTTTTGTGTTCGCATTTCACCCAAATGACACCCCCACGACTCCGTGAACACTGATGATGTCAAGATAGATGCTGCTTCTCCGGCAAATATATTATACAATTTGCATTCGGGTTTTCTGATTATATTTATTAAATATAACTTGTTTTCTCAATACCAGTTTCACAAAACCTAACGTTGTCAATACTATGAATTTCATTTATATTTTTGAACGTTTGAAACAATTTAAATGAAGAATGTAAGCAGATATGTAGAGCAGCTAAGTATTTATAGAAAAACGTAAACATTCTGGATTGATGTTCTGTAATCTATATTCGTATTTACGATGAAAGTGTTCTTATTGAAACCTTGATTTGTGGTTAATATTCAATTAGAAATAGTAATGTACTATGTTTTATGAGGAGCTCGTGGCCAAATAATAACAGCTGCTCGGGCCGATCTTTAGGTTAAGCCATGCTTGCCTAGGCTGGTCTGTGGATGGGTGACCGCCCTTACATACCAAGTTTCCTCCGTGCCTCGGAAAGCACGTTAAGCAGTTGATCCCTGCTGTCAATTGTCCATCTTTGTCAAGTCAGTGTCCTAAAAAGTCTGACAACCAGTCTTACCAAGTGATATCGTATTAACTGGGTTGTGCACTGTGCAGGTCAGATAGGCAGTCGTTCCATGTAAAATACTGGTATTCAGCTGCATCCGGTAAGACTGGAAGCCGACCCCAACATAGTTGAGAAAAGGCTAGGCAGATGATGATGAATTTACTATGTTTTAATGATTTAAAAGATTTGTTTGGTTAAGAGTATTTATTTCGTGTGCGGTATACTTTTTAGATTCAATATCTATGCAAATGAATAAAATCCAAGTGTCTGTTTATAATTTCAAAATAACAGTTTTTTACTGAATGTATATGAAAGTACAAGTTTATGCGGTTCGTAAAACTTATAAAAAAATTGTGTCCCTCTTTTCCGGATAATCTCTGAAACGGTTAGATCGATTTGGACCGGACATTAACTGGCAGATAGCGGTTGTTATAAAAAATATTAAGGGTCTTTATTTAGATTAGATTTAAAAATAATTAAATCCCTTGAAATTGTTAACGATTCAAACTGAGAAGTAACATTTTCAAATAACTTCGCGGGCAGCAGTCAAATAAAAATAAGAACAACTTTAATAAATCAATATAAACATGTACATATATGACGGCTCTTGAATAGAAGAAGGCTACCCTACACTAAGCTCCATAATGTGTTCAGTAGAAACGAGATACACCCAGCCGGGTCAAACGAGGGCCTTCATGTCCCAGCTTTAATTTGTGCAAACACGGAAAATGGCGCTACTTTCGTAGAGCAAACAGGTTTACACAACTAGCCTTTGTGACTTCAAATATCACTCGACTCGTTTTGCAAATAACTGACATAGTTTTAAGGTTCTATTTGCTAACACAAAGGAGACAATTTTTTTTGTTCGGCCATTAGGTCACCCACATAAATTGTAGCATTTAATAATTAAACTTACATGGATTTCTTACTTTTTTTTTTTTTTTTTTTTTTTTTTATTGGGACAAGCCCGCCACACACGCCCAAACCACTGTAACTCCTGAAAGCCAGAATCAACAGTGGCGACCACCAGAAAAGCGCCGAGACAATGAAGCTCGACGAAGTCCCAGAGAATGAATTTAACTGTCTTGGATCCCGCAACGAAATTAATCAGAAAGTAAAGCGGAGGAGTAGGAAAGAACTGTAATTTCCACTTCCCTCCATATCAGCAGGAGACAGAACGAAACAAGGCCAATAGGCACAAAGGGACGTTTACAACTGGGATAGGCCCAGTTGCCTAGCACCACGGATAAATATTAACCTTAATGGGTCCTAAGTTGAGAGCTGTTATATTTGATTCCAATAATAGGTATGGCAAAAACGCTTGAACGCACGGAAATTTGCTCTAGTTTCCACAAGGTCCGTATAGTAAATAACTCCGGATGTAACCTGTACACTATCTAACATAATATTGCGTTCATTTTGCCAAAGACTACACTCCCACAAAATGTGATGAGCAGATTGTTCATATTCGCAGTCAGATGTTGAACATTGACAAAAAGGCGAGTCAACAAGCTTGAAGGAAAATAATTTACTCTTAAAGTTGCCATGGCCCGTGAGAAATTGGGCAACACAGTGATCAACCTCCAGCCATGTCCTGTCCAGCCGCTCACGAACGGATGGAAAGAACTGGTGGAGGTGCCTGCCCTTGATGGAATTGTCCCACCTACATTGCCATTCAGATAAAAGTTCCTCCCAGACGTCGGTCGGTGGTTTGAATAATCTAGAAATCCTAGCACGATCACGTACGGTTAAAAAGTCTGCGTCTGTGGTCTCACGCGCGTTATAGTACATTGCAGCCCGCCGCTGCACCTCAAGATCGACTGGAAGTACACCCGCAAGCACCGGAAGAGCTTCGGTACTAACCGTCCTGTACGCTTTGCATAAGAATATCAACGCCAAACGCTGGCTTTGAAGCAATTTACGTCGCACCGCTCCTATGGTGGCCCTATCGGCCCAAACAGGTGCCCCGTAGCACATACAACCCAAGTAAGTAGCCACGTAGATGGTCTTTAAAGTTAAAAATGACAATCCCCACGTAGATTTGGATATCCTCGTTAAGGAGTAAAAGTTCTTTTTAGCTTTTTCACCGACATTTTTTATGTGTTCTACGAATGAAAAATTCCTCTCTAAGACCAGTCCGAGGTAGCACACGGACTGCTTTCTTTTCACGGGAACGTTATTAAATTTAATGCTCGGCCACGATTTAAGATCACCTTTTAAAATTAGTTGAAATGTTTTATGCGGTGCAAAGGTCAGACGGTTTCGATCGCCCCACTGAGATATTAATTGTAGGCAAGTGTCAGCTAAATTCTCGAGTCCAGCCCGGGTACTTGACTGAATGAGCAGCAGGCCGTCGTCCGCGTAACCGGTTAATGAACAGCCCGGTGGGAGTGGGAGCGCGAGGAAATCATCAAAACCTATATTCCATACATACGGAGAGATTACCGAGCCCTGTGGACATCCCATGGTAAGGGACTTTGACATAGAATGATGTCCGAGTTTTAGTTGCGCGGAACCATTTAAAAAGAATGAATGAACAAGATTATATATGTTTTTGTAGCAGCCACGATTTTTCATTTTAAGTAGTAGCATCGGCCACCAAGCGTTATCAAAAGCCCCGGAAATATCTAAAAAGATTCCAACCACGTACTTGTGTTCAGAGTTATTAACAATTTTTCTAACAGAAAGTGCCGCGTCAACAGTAGATTTACCCACGGTGAATCCGAATTGGTTGTTATGAAACTTTGGTCCGTCCGGTAGCAAACGCGGAACGATAAGGCGCTCCAGGAGTTTTCCCAAATTTGGTAGTAGGGTTAAGGGCCTGTACGACTTAGGGTCGTCCGGTGGCTTATCACCACTTTTTGGAATTATTCGTATAAAGCCACGTCGCCATACGCGAGGAAAAACGCCTTCCGCAATACATCGGTTGAAAACAGATAGAATGGCGTCGCCCGCTGTTTTACACGCTTCTATTATCATCCGATTAGATATTTTATCTTCACCTGCTGATTTTTTAAGAGGCAGTTTCCTGACAACATTAATGAATTCGTCAATGGATGGAAGGTCTGACGCTGGTGATTCAGGTGGCACAGCAGCCCACGCTCTGATCTGTTGATGGTAGTCATTGTCATTTACCGGCGAATCATCAGGTATTAGAGTATTTAATAGAACTTCGGTCGTTTCCTCAATACCGGTGGTGTGTTTATTATTTACTTTAATGTTTTGGATAAACGCTAGGTCGACCGATCGATTAGCTTTGAACTCGTGATACAAAGGAGACCACGGACCTTCTTTATCTAATTTTTCTACTATTTTTCGCAGTAAATTACCCTTAGATTTTTCAGTCGATGCTCTGTAGCGGGACCTGGCAACTCTAAACGCATTTAAAGCAATGGTATATGGTTCTCCGGTGACTTTTTGTTTTTTAAGCTTGTTTAAATGTCTACGCGCTCGGCGATAGCTTTTACGTTGTTCAATTAAGTAGTCACACCACCAATCACATCTACGGAGGTTGGTCATAGATGCGCGACCAATAGCGATGTCAGCACAGTAAGTGAAGGTGCCTGACATAATTTCAGCACTTTCTTCAGCTGACAGCCCATCACGAGTGAAGTCTTTGGCGTGACTAGCAAAAAGCGAACCAAAGAATTCCCAGTTCGCGCCTTTACTTTTATATCTAAAATTACCAGTGATATGAGTCGGACCTTGAGTAGACACCGGAACAAATTCGTACACGATCAGGCGATGATCACTGCAAGACGCATCTGGTAAGACACGCCACCTATCCAAGCGAACGTCTGCACTAGAAAGTGTGACGTCAATACAAGATTCGCCCATTGGGCTGCAAAAAGTAGGTGGTGCATCAGGGGTATTATGAATCGATAGGTTCATTTCAGCAATAAAATCTTCAACAGCACAACGTCGGTCGGAATCCGTTGACCTAACCTTGCCATACCACAGAGACGATGACGCGTTAACATCAGCGCCAACGATAACTTTACAGCCCGCGAGTGACTGCAAGACGTGACGGAGGTTATGTATATGAGGAGCAACAGGATCTGAGTATTGAAAGTAACAGCTCACAACGTAAACTTTGAAAGAAGCTGATGAGACTTCCGCAACGGCACAGTGGGGCGTCATGAGGTTACGCAAAGATGTTACTGTAAAGTTAGAAGAACGCGTCACGTAAATTCCGGCTCGTGCTTTGCTGTCCAGTTGAACTACTTTGTGACGTAAGTGTGCATTCTGGTATTGTTCTTGAACAAGTACAATGTCTAAATTATAATCGATAATTAATTTGTCTAGTTCAGAGGTCGCCACCCTATCGTTGTGGAGATTTAATTGTCCTATATTTAAACTATCCATTATTTTAGTAGTTAGTGTTGAGGATTAACTGTTCGAGCTTAAGTTTGTATGTGGTACACTCTGGAGACCCGCAACGATGGTCAAACGGTTTTTTAAAACGTTTACACGCCACGCAAGTCGGTATATAATTTGAGTTATCCTTGTGCGGGCAGTTATTTGTTTCATGCGCTTCGGAGCAGTTAGCACAGGTAGGTGATTTGTTAACGCAATGTTTCTTAACGTGACCGAACTGTTGACAATGTAAACAACGAACTACCTCGACATCATCGATGAAACGGCAAGTCGCCCAATCTATAAATAATTTTTCTTTGGTGGACACCAGATGTTTACGTACGGAGGACTCGATTTCAACACCTATCCACTTGCGACCGTTATCTAAGGAACGCCGACGAATAATTTTAGTTGACTTAATAAAATCATCCTCATTTATTGGCAACTCATCTTTAATGTTTTGACGGTATAACGCGTGCAGAAAAACATTGTCTTCCATTGAGGATGGGACGTCCTTAACTAATATACGGGGCCTTCGGCCTTTCGGTTTTTCAAGTCTTAGACCGGCGGATCTAATAGCATCGACCGATTGTAACTTTTTAATTTGGTTGTCATTAGCGACACGTAATACAACGCCAGATTTCGCGGTTTTCTTAACGCCTACAATTTGAAATCCGTCGTCACTAGGCTTAATCGCTTTCATAAGCGCTTGTTTAGTCGCGGACGATGACGAGTAATCGGCTGACCGCTCAGCAGTAGGGTAGGCGACGACGCAAGGGAGAGGGGCGCGCGACTCCATCGCTGGCACAACTTTAGGTAGACGAAGTTTCAACGAATCCGCATACGAAGATTTGTTACACTCACAAGTATTGACATTATTATGATTATTGACAGTATTGGAATTGAATTTAATTTTATCTAATTCGCGTTCCGTATTGGCTAATTTAGTTTCGTTGGAGGATGATTTTATTGCTAACAAAGAAACGATGGCCGTTACGCGCTGAGTCATGTCCATGATAGCTGATTTATTTGCGACATTAATGCGGGACCCTTGATCATTAACAAGGTCGTTAATTTTGGATAAAAATGCAGACGCCTGTGACACTAAATCGCAATAGTGGTCGCTGCTCGCAGTACTGACGTTTAAAATAGGCGAGGGCTTCTCAATTGAGTTCGATGTGTGAAGCCGTTTTGACCTATCTTCGGGTGAAATGTACGAAGGTGACATTTCGCGAAACAAACGTTTTGTCGAGATATTAGCGGAGGTCGTCGGCGACCCGGGTGTATGGAATGCATCTCTGCCACGGTCAGGCGGGTCATCATTAATGGACAACATATTATAAATTATGTAATTCACACAAACTATTAAAACGTAAGAAAAGTAACAGAATTACCAAACGACAAAATTATATCGAGGTACCCACACACCAAAGAAAGTAAATGTACTCACCGAAAGTAAACGAAATGAACTAATTACCAGTAATAACCGACGTAAAAACACTAAAAAAAACTTACGATACCAGCACTTAGCACAATAGCACACACCTAGAAACAACTCACGAGCCGAGAATCGATCACGGAACACGAAAATCGTAATTAAAAACAACAGCAAAATAAATTACATCCAGCCCGAACGAGTGCGCGGAGGGATTTCTTACTTATAACCTCTAGATTCCCGTGGTTAAATTAGCTAAGCATTGTCTAATCGGAATAAATGTGAAAAATCTGCAAAAACATTTACGAAAACCAAAATAAACAGAAAAAGTAAATGTCTAAGTAATGAAGTTGTCTGTCAATCACTAAAAAAGTGGGTTTATAACGTTCCGTGCCACGTTGATAGTTTAAACCATCCATGCGATTTTAGTGTACCTAAACCTCTAAAAGTAGCATAAAAAATGCTCACAGTTTAAACATTTTCTGATTCGATAAAAAATATAGCAGATATGATTACCAATGGGTAGGTACCGTACTTTTTTTAGTAAACAGAAAAACAAAACGCCCCTATTCACGTAAGTGTTTGCTGTCAAATGACATTGACCACAACAGGAATGATTTGACTCGCAAAACAATATAACATAGCTTATTTATTATGATTTTAAGATTCCGTTTTCATTTCTTCGTAATATTTCGTTTAATACTATAGTAAAATGGTTACTTTTTTGGCGTTGTTATGAATAATAAATGCAACGACCAAGTGGCCAAAAATTCTCTCCTTTATGTTAAGGTAAGGTCCAAAATTGTTTCAAAATTAATGAATGTTTAAATTATGTGATGTTATTTGTTGTGTTTGTTGGTTTGATAAATTAAAGACACCGTTGGGAAGACTTAGTTTATTACACAGTTACATAGTAGACGACATCACAGACGGGGTTAGTAAGAAAGCCATTAGGCAAGTGAAGACAATCATAGACAAGACATAGATAATGATAGTGATGTGTAGACTAATTACATACTAAATAGTGATGTCACAAGATCCCCCTTGTTGAGTTTAACTTTAACCTCTGACAAACAATTATAAAGAAGTACTATGTTAAACAACTTAACTTATAAATGCCAACATGCTTTGTGATATTTATAGCTACGTTAAAACTAGACAACATTCTTATTAATACTAAGACTAACATTAGATCTTAACTTCATTCATAATTCTAAGTTAATCTATTTCTTCAATTAACCTTCTTGTTGGTTTTACAATACGACCTGATCTTGTTGTTACTTCTGAGGATTTTTGAGAAGAGGATTCTTGAAGTCTAGACTCTTGTCTGTCACCTTCCCCTCTACCCTGTGACGAGTTGGATTGCATAGGAGGGTTTGTAAAGTTATTTGAATACTTATGTCTTAAGTGTATTCTGTTTCTCCTACACCTTACACCATGGACATCCTCAACAACATATGACCTATTATTCATCATTCTTTGTTTGACAATAGCTTGCTTCCAGTTACTTTTGGGATTTCTTTTAAAATAGATGCCTGTCGTCGTCGTTAGACGGACGGAAGGCTAGCTAGCCCATTGCCAACCGTCCACAGGCCCGTATCTAGGGTGGTCGGTAGCCACCACGTGGCCCCCGACGCCCGGTGCGTCTCCCGCGGCGGCTGGGAAGAGAGGATATCTCTCTCTCTCGTTCCGCCACCTCCTTCGCTAGCATGACTGCTTCGCAGAAGGAGGTGACGGCTTCCCATTCCGTCTCGCTCCGGACCATGGATTGAACCAGGGCCGGACGCGAGAGGTCGCCGCCGCCGATCGCCGCTACGAGGACATGGCGGTGCTCCGCCCACGCAGGGCAGACTTCCACCGTGTGCTCCACCGTGTCCTGCGGTCGATCCTCGCAGTGGAGACACCCGGGCGTTTCCTCCCGCCCGATTCGGTACAGGTACCTCCCGAAACATCCGTGTCTGGTGAGGACCTGCGTCAGGCGGAAGGTGAGGACGCCGTGGCGCCTCTCCAGCCACTCCTCAAAGAGGGGACTTACCGCCACTATCGTGGCGTGCCCTGCACGGGGTTGCGACAGTCGCTCTCTCCATGTCGCCATGAGATCGCGCCGGAGGTCCGTCCGCTGAGCGGCAATTTGCCGCGGCAGCGGAGTTTCCCCCCGGCGTAGTACCTCCGCGCGCCACTCATGCAGGCGCGCGAGGACTATCGCCTCCAGATCCCATGGCGGCAAACCGGCAAGCAGGCCCGCCGCCTCGCGGGAGATCGTGCGGTACCCACGGACCATTTACGGCCACCACTTTCTGGGGCGCGTTCAGGTAATGGGCGGCTTGCCGCCTTAAGGAACGCGCCCACACTGGGGCCCCGTAAAGGGCCATGGACCGCATGACCCCGCATAGAGCCTGCGGCAGGAGGCGTTTGGCCCCCCAAGGTTGGGCAGGAGCCGCCTGAAGGCAGCCCAGGTCCGTTCCAGCCTGGGGGCCAAACGTCGGAAGTGCTCCATGAAGTTCCACCGGCTGTCGAGGACGAGTCCTAGGTACTTGAACGTCGACTCGACGCCGATGGATACCCCTCCTACCGTCAGAGTAGATCCTGACGGTGGCGCATTCCGAGGCCCATGAAAGCACATGGCCTCGGTCTTGTGCAATGCCACCTCGAGACCCAGTTGCCGGATCCTCTCTACGACTATCGCAACCCCGCGTGTCATATTGTCGGCCGCCGCCTCGTGCGACCTCCCCTGCAGGGTGTCGTCTGCGTAGCACACGACGCTGACACCACTAGGGAGGTCCCCGCGCAGCACCCAGTCGTAACCGATGTTCCACAGGGGCGGTCCCAGAACCGATCCCTGTGGGACACCGCACGACATCTCTCGCCGGTTCCAATCACCGCAGCGACTTGGGTAGATGACGGCCCTGTCCGTCAAATAATCCCCGACCACGCGACGGAGGTAGGTCGGCACCCGATGATACCGGAGTGCCTCCCTGATGCAGCTCCAGGGCAGGGAGTTGAAGGCGTTGGCAATGTCGAGAGACACCGCCAAAACAACCCCGCCCCGGGATATTGCATCCCCCGTCGTGAGGGCTCTCACGCGCATGATGGCGTCCACGGTAGAGCGCCCCTTGCGGAAACCAAACTGGTTCTCCGCAAGATTCGGCCCCATCCCCTCAAGGTGCTCGGTGAGGCAGTTTGCAATTACTCTCTCAAAGAGCTTGCCCACCTCGTCGAGCAGCACAATGTTCCGAAATGCGGACGGAGAGTCCGCAGGGCGCCCCGGCTTTTGGATGAGGACCAGTTTCCCCGTCTTCCAGCGAAGCGGGAACTGGCCTCTCTCCAAGCATGCGCTTAAGAGCCCTATCAGTCGGGGCCCGAGAGCCTCCGCATCCGAGGCCAGGACCCAGGCTTTGCCAGGCAAGCCATCGGGTCCCGGGGCGGTATTTTTGGACTTAAGCCTACCTACCGCCACTCTCAGGTCTACCCCAGTCACTTCCGGAGTGTCGTTGTCTTCGTATGGGTCCTCTTCCGGCACCGCAGATGGCGGAGCCATAGGCGGGGAGTGGATGTGCCCCCCGCGTGGGGGACATTTGAGTCTACGTGAGATCTCTTTGAGTTGTCACTGTTTTCATCATTGGGATACGGTGACTGTGACGACTGACTGACTGGTGACTTTACTATGTGTGCCTGTTCGGTGTGACTGTTTGACTGACTGCTATGTCAATGACTGATATGACTTTGACTCGAGTTTGATTGACTGTTCAACATGCCAACAAAATATTCTTGACTACTATCTGAATTAAACGAATGCAACTGACTGACTTTTATATTTTTGAAGCAATATTTAGCAAAATGACTAAACGATTTACATGACCTGCATTGTATGCCTTTAGCTGGGCACTTGTAGCGATGTGACTGCCCACAGCGGCTGCATGTCTTCGAGTTGCTGGTGTGGTCGCTGTTTGAAGCCGGACCACGACTGCTCGAAGCTGACTGGCGTTTGCTCGAAGATGACTTGCGACTGGAAGCTCGCTGTCGGCCTTCACCTTGACCACGGCTCCTTCGACTGAGATGCATGACATTTTCACTGGCGACACCACTCCCTTTGACAATTTTCTCGGCATCCTGCTGTGCGAATATGAGTGTCATCGCCAGCTCTTGCATTCTAGGTTCTGATATGTCAAATCCGGTTCTTGCAATAACCTCTGAGGTACATGTGACAAAAAAAATTTGAGGTTTGCAATGAAAATATCTTTAATGAGCGATTCCCTGAGCGTGCCAAACTCGCATTCACTGCTCTTTGTTTCGAAATCCGTGAGGAAATCATGGATGCTTTTCGATTTCTCTTGCTTCCGTGTGAAGAATAGGTATCTGCACATCGTCACGTTTCGCCTCGGCTCGAAGAAATTGTCGAATTTGGACTTGACCTCGTTGAGTGTGCTCGCATCAATTTTCAGGTTGAACGTGTTAAATATTTTGAGACCACGTTCTCCGATTAAATGTAGAAGAATTGCTATTTTCCCTTTTTCGGTTGACTTGTCCAGGCCTGTGGCCAACAAATACAGGTCTAATTGTTGCCACCACTTTCTCCACGCCTCCGCATTTTTATTGGCTGGATCCGACGAGATGTGGAGTTGTTTCAGAATCGTGCGCAGCCCTGTTGTGTCGCCACTTTCGTCGCCACCGCGTGCGTCGCTGCTTGGAGGATTCGGCATTTTCACGTGCGTTCTTTCTTTTCATTTCTAATGACCCACTTCGACACCATGTTGTGTTTGTTGGTTTGATGAATTAAAGACACCGTTGGGAAGACTAAGTTTATTACACAGTTACATAGTAGACGACATCACAGACGGGGTTCACAGTAAAACAGCCATTAGGCAAGTGAAGACAATCATAGACAAGACATAGATAATGATAGTGATGTGTATGTCACCGTAAAATTGTCAAATACGTTATATTGTAATATCTCTAGTGATATTGTAAAAACTCGAAATATTGTCAAATGAACATACTGCTTACAACAAAACGCATTATTTTTCGTGAAATGCATGCGATGGTAGTCAAACTCACGCGGTGTGGAGCGAAGGAGGGGTCCCCCTTGCCCAGTGGTACAACTCTTATGAAAAGATATTGTACCATTCCTGAGAAATACCGATTATTATAACCTATCCTTAAAACACTTTATATTCCCCTAAAAAGCGTAGTCGACGGAGCCCCGCTTCGCGGGGCCCCTATTTCCGAGTGCAGGGCTTAAAGGAACCTAACTAACCTAACGGGGGGGTGCCCCTAGTCCCGAATATGGGGGCAGAGATACTTCCGTATGTTCAGTTGACAATAATTCGAGATATTACAATATCGCTAGAGAGAAACACGTTATATTGTAATAAAACGTGTTTAACAATTTTACGGTGACATGTAGACTAATTACATACTAAATAGTGATGTTACTCGAGAGAGGTTTCTCAATCGAATGCTATTTTATAGAATTCATTCAGTCATTTAATTGAATGTTTAAGAAGTCGTCGGAAAATGTAATTGAAAATTTAAAAAAAAATCTGCACCGACCTCAATTTAATTAAGATTAAAGTAAGAAGAACGATGATGACAAAAAAAATAACCGTCTTTTGCGAGTTTGCGACAGAAATATAAAAAGTCTATAAGTACTTAATACCTGGACCTGTGCATTCTTCCCATCCTCTCATATGGAGTGCAGACATGGTCATGTCACCGAAAATTGTCAAACACGTTAAATTGTAATATAACTAAAGAAATTATAAACGCTCGAAATATTGTCTAACGAACATACTGGTTGCACAAACCAACCGTTAAAAGTCCACTCTCGGGGTCTGTCAGCGAGCAATGGAGTGAAACTTACTGATCGTGTAGGGAACTCGATACTGCGTTCCAAAACTCTAATTGCCGATTTAAGTCACACGGCTACCAAGCTGAAATGGAACAGGGCTGGCCACATCTGTCGCATGCCGGAGGAGCTATGGGCTTAAGGTTCCAAACAGCAGCAAACGGCAACGCGGCAGGCCCAAAAGGAGATGGCGGGACGAACTCGACTCCTTCCACAAAGATTGTCGTATAACAGCACTAGATAGGGATAAGTGGAATGAGGGAAGGGACACTGCAGTGGGACACAAATAATAAAATATACCAAATTTTATTACCTATCAAATACCCAATTCACAGAAGACAAGCGCGGTGATCCTTCTTATGACAAATTGAGAAGTTCCTTATTGTCCTTAACGGCGAGATTGAGGTAAAAAGCAGAGCTGACACGCAATAAAAAAACATGAGCCCCGACGTATCATAAACCCGCGTGTCTAAAGTGACGGAACACCAAATATTATTTATAAAGAAATTACCTTATGCCCTCGGACTAAGGTTAATTATTTTTTGCTACTTTTAAATTGTCCCCTTTTTATTACAAATGAGCTCCCGCCGTACACGTGAAAAGGTGTCATTTTTTTTGGCACGCCGACTGCCCTTGTGGTTAAGCTTTTTATGAAAAGTATGTACTTAAAAGCTTATTTTATCTTTTTATATTAGGAAAAGGCTCGTAGAGCTACTTAGCTGTTCGGCCAAAATTATACGTTATATTTTTGCTGTTCTATTATACGGTCGAAATAATGTTAAATAAAACTGACTAAACAAGCTGATAGAAGGTTCATCATCATCATCTTCATGCCTTTGTTGCCATGCCATGTTTTCTTCTCCCATTCTCCTCTGTCAACCATCAAGATATCCTTTATTCCTTTATCTTTCATGTTCCAAACACAATCCATCCATCCTTTCTTTGGTCTTCCTCTCCTTCTTCATCCATCAACACTCATACTCATCACTCTTTTAGTTACATGCGATTAATCCCTCCTCATCACATGTCCATACCACGATAGTCGATTCCCTTTCAACTTTTCTGTATTTGGCGCAACTTTGAGCATCTAGAGGAAGCTAAAAAACCCTTCACCACTTGTTCTCTGCGCATTTTTTGTTCTACTCCATACCTGGGAACCTTCTAGTTACGGAGATATTAGGGATAAAAGTTCCAACCTTTTGACAAGCTTTTTTTTAAAAAAAACAAGGCAAAAATCTCTGCGGGCACCCCCTCACGTATAGCCTTTTAAAAATGGTTTCACTTCTTCATTCACAAATATAAGCTCACCACTTATTGAATGTCAACATGTGAACGTCTTTGCTTGTTTATTTACTTTAACTTATCTTTTCATGCTTGAATAATCGTAGAAACATTTTGCAACAAATGAAATACATTAACAGTTCTGTGAAAGTTACTTTCCGTATAATTTGACATGGAGTGATACCGTCGACATTTTATTTAGTGGTGTCTAGTGTTAGTTGCAACAGGTATTATTTTATTTTGTTCAGTTTTGCAGGTACATGTAACGTAAGTTATTTTCACCATTTACGTCATCATCATCTGTCTAGTGTCGTGTGTGAGAAAAAAAAAATAAATAAATAATAATTGTTATAGTTAAAGTGTTGTAGTTGAGGTGCAAAAGAAAAAAGGTTGTGGTTTAAGGTTGTAAGTAAGTAGAAGGCAAACACACGATGATTTTAGGATTACAAATAAAAAGGTCTTCAAGCTCTCGGAGTATGCATCAAACTATTGGTTCAAGGACCTCTTGCTTTGGAAAGACTATGGGAGGTTTGTTCAGAATAAAACTAGGAAGTTCAACCAGAACAATAACAATGGTAATATATTAACACAAGTTATTTACATAAGTTATCGAAGGCTGTACAAAGTCGTTTACACCTTACTACTAAGTATTCTGAAGTAGGAATAGGGCAGCGGGCCTCTGAAGTTAAACGCGCACTGACTCTAGTTTTTCTCTGGCCAGATTATATAAAAAGGTGAACTTACTCATGGTACCATGATCGCACTCCCTACGCCGTAGAACGTCGCCGAAGCTCTCGCGGTTCTCCGCGGGGCTGGGGGACCGGGCGATCGCCAGAGCACGTGCTCGATAGCGATCGTCGTGGCCTCGCGCCTGGGCGCGCGGAGGCTGGTGTAGAAGGCGGGTGCGGGAAGCGAAGCAGGCACGACGAATAGTCCTTGGGGTCGCCTACCACACATGGATGGTGGCAGACACTCACGCTAATGCGGAGCCCTACGGACGGGACGCCTCCCAAGGACGCTGGCACGCTGAGCTGAGCGAAGATATCACTACGTCCGCGTCTTCTCGACCTCCTTCAGCCGGTCGTGAGGTTACCGTGGACACGCGGTCATCGATGAAGCCACGCGCTGAGTTCTCGCAGCGTTGATTTGCTTGCGCCACATTTACGGAGGTGACGAAATCGATTTAACCGACATCCTCGTGGCTACAGGCCGTAGTCCATCGCAGAATTGCGTTAAAAATTACAACGAAAAAGAAATATTGCGCACATGGACGCGTGGAAAATTTTTACTCCGCCATCTTAAATTTAAAAAAACCGAACAACGCCGGGAGTCCGGGTTCTCACGTGAAGCGTGCGCGGATGTTGGACCCAGACTGACGTCTAAAAACGGAAATTCACAAATATGCAAAATTGACAATTCGTTTCACTTAACATGGCAACATGGAAAATGAATTGCTTATATTTATTAATTCTAATTTTAAGGTGATACATCTTAATTAATACGTTGCCGTATCCCATACACACACATGACTGAATTGTTTGCGTAAATATACTCTTGATAAAGTTATGGATTTTTAAGTGTATCTTTACAATGACTGAGCGCGACCCGTATGATTTGACGGTTGCGTGGAATGAAACGCGACAACTTCTATAATAAAATTATTTTTGATGTCAAATAAAAAGTTTTAATAAATCCTATAACCATTGTTTTATTTGGATTGTATGTTTTATGAGGATCCCAAAGATGGTTTTATGACCCGAATCTGTGCCGTAGACAATGAACAATCTGCATGTCAATATTGCCGACATTGGTTAGTGTTCACATGATTACTAGTTATTTACAACTTCTCAATTCTAAGTAAATACTGTTTTGAGCTATCTAACACCTAACCGTCTCATGTATGATGCTGGTTATCCATTCTCTAACGTGTTTCGGGTTCATGGTTTCATTGGCAAAATAACCTCAAAATGTTGTTGACCAAGGTTATTTGTTTGGTTTGAAAAACTAGTAGCAGCTTATGTAATATATCTGCTACACTAGCCTTTTCCCAATTATGTTGGGGTCGGCTTTCAGTCTAACAGTATGCAGCTTTTTACATGGAGTACACACGGAAAAAAATGATTTAGTTAAAGTAGCTAAACTCGTTTTGCTGTCGTCTCATTAGCTACAGCTTACAATTGTTTAGCTACCTGAGCGAAACATTGTTTATTACAACTAAGACCACTTAGCTACTTTTTACACCAAAACTTAGCAAGATTTTTTAGCAATAACTACTAACTTTTTTAGCTGTACTAGCGATAAAATTTCCTGGTTTATCACTAGCGATGACAACAAATCATATTGACAATCATGGATAAATACTTCGTTGTCATGGATAAATACTTCGTTGTAATTGTTAAACAGATACGCCCGGTCAGACGTGATAATAAACTTTGCTATCACTACACAAAGTTTTGCAACAATTGCTAAACTTATTTTCTGACACATCAGCTCAAGACCCAAAAGACATTTTATTATTTAATGTTGCTAAGGATCTTAGTAACAGCATCAAATGACCTAGGCAATAAGTCATAATATTGTATTGTCACAAGTAGCAAACCAAAATTAGGCAAATTTTGTAAAAATATTTTTAGTTGTTACTAATAATTCTAAATACTTCAACGAATACTATTTGCTGCAACTGCTAAAACGTTATTAGAAAATGTTGCTAAAGATCTTATTAAAAGCGTCAAATAAGCTAGGCAATGATCCTAAATGTATTGTCAGTAGTAGTTAACCAGAGTTAGCTGAGTTTGCTAAGAACAGTTTGGAAATGTAACAAATTTGACAAAATAAAACAACTAATACTATTTGCTGCAGTTACTAAAACCATTATTATTTATGTTTAGCCGTAACAATTTTTTTTTGCAATAACAACCAATTATTTTAGCTGCAACTGCTAAACTATTATTATTTAATTTTGCTAAAGTCTTCGTAGCACCGTCAAGTGATCTAGGCTATAAGTCATAATATTTATTGTCAGAAGTAGCAAACCAATATTAGTCGAGTTTTGTAAAATTATTTTGAGCAGTCACAATTTTTTTTAAATTCTTCAACTAATAATATTTGCTGCAACTGCTAAAATGCTATTATATAATGTTGCTAAAGATCTTAGTAACAGCGTCAAATAAGCTAGGCAAAGATCCTCACTGTATTGTCAGTAGTAGTTAACCAGAGTTAGGTGAGTTTGCTAAGAACACTTCGTAACTGTAAATAATTTGACAAAATACAACAACTAATATTATTTGCTGCAACTACTAAAATCGTTATTATTTATGTTCAGCCGTAACACATTTTTTTGCAATAACATCCAATTATGTTTGCTGCAACTGCTAAACTTTTATTATTTTATTTTGCTAAAATCTTAGTAGCACCGTCAAATGATCTAGGCTATAAGTCATAATATTGTATTGTCAGAAGTATCAAACAAAAATTAGTCAAGTTTTGTAAAATTATTTTTACTAGTCACTAATTTTTTTAAATACTTAAACTAATACTATTTGCTGCAACTGCTAAAATGCTATTATATAATGTTGCTAAAGATCTTAGTAACAGCGTCAAATAAGCTAGGCAATGATCCTCAATGTATTGTCAGTAGTAGTTAACCTGAGTTAGGAGAGTTTGCTAAGAACACTTTGTAACTGTAGCTAATTTGACAAAATACAACAACTTATATTATTTGCTGCAGCTACTAAAACAATTATTATTTATGTTAAGCTGTAACAAACTTTTTTTCAATAACAACCAATTATTTTTGCTGCAATTGCTAAACTATTATTGTTTAATTTTGCTAAAGTCTTAGTAGCACCCAATTGTTTTGGCTGCGGCTGCTACACTGTTATTATTTAATTTTGCTTAAATCTTAGTAGCACCGCCAAATGATGGGCAATAAGTCATAATATTGTATTGTCAGAAGTAGCAAACCAAAATTAGGCGACTTTTGTAAAATTATTTTGAGCAGTCACAATTTTTTTTAAATACTTCAACTAATGTTATTTGCTGCAACTGCTAAAATGCTATTATATAATGTTGCTAAAGATCTTAGTAACAGCGTCAAATAAGCTAGGCATTGATCCTCAATGTATTGTCAGTAGTATTTAACCAGAGTTAGGTGAGTTTGCTAAGAACAGTTTGGAGCTGTAACTAATTTGACCAAATACAGCAATTATCCTTTTTTGAAGGACACACCTGATAGTTCCTACGAGCTCTAAGAAGCATCAGAGAGTGCCGCCGCGAAATCTGCGGTAGGTACTTTTGTTCAGTGCTCCATCCTTTCCTTAGAAGCAACGTCGCCGTCGGTGCGGCGTGGCGCGAAGCAGCACGGTTTCGAATCCGTTACGTTTGTTTGTTTGAAACATGTTTAGCGTCGTTGTCTAAGTGTTTTAGCAACCCTAGCAAATTACACGTTAGTAATAATAGCAAACTTTATTTTCTTTTGTGGGTGCGGTTTGTTCGTGAGCGTGAGGTGTCGTGCCCTGCACTCTGCAGTGTTGCCAAAACTAGCCCGGCCCAAGTTCCCTAAATCCCCTCAAAAAAGAGGGTTATGATTTTGACCATTAGGTAGTGAATATTTTATTGCACCCAGGGCCGCGCTCGATAATAAGGGGCACACAAAATGCGTACCTATACTACCATGGCCTACAATACCACTACTACCACTCCATCGACATTAGTCTACATAGCAAACGCATAGCCTGGTAGTAGGTACGCAGGTACGCTACACTTCATAAAAGATAGCTTGATCTCTGCGACAGCCTGCTGTCAGTAAAATCACGCATATATGTTGCAGTGTGTGTGATGCCAGTTTCACATAATGTCATAATGAATGAACTAAGATTAACAATGTGTGCACTAGCAAAAGTTTCGATATTACTTTAGGAAGTATGGAAGAAGAAGACATGCTGCACCGATATCATAATGTCAGTTTGACAGCTGTCGCAGAGATCAAGCTATCTTTTATGAAGTGTAGCGTACCTGCGTACCTACTACCAGGCTATGCGTTTGCTATGTAGACTAGTGTCGATGGCGTTGTTGGCTTGGGTCACAGGGCAGGCAAGGGGCAGCCTTCTTAGGGCTTCTACCTATTTTTTGAAGTGATAACTTCTAAGGGAGGGTAACTCGATTCGGAACGGTAACGAAGGAGTTCGGGAACGAAGAAGTTCCCGTTTTTTTTTATTGTTTAGATTCAATTTGCCAATTTGCCTCCGACCTCAGACCCCAAAAATATGTAAATAAAAAAAAACAATGTAAATTTTGCAGCAAAAATGTAACATTTCAGGAAACGAAACGTAACTCACGTTTACGACTCAAGGGCCCTGGCACTAGCAAGAGTGGCAAGTGGCAACACAGGCGCGCGCGCGCGCGGCTTTAGATTATAGACTGTATTGGTCAGTGGTGACTACTAGTACGTACTACAGCACTTCGAATTTAAATAATTAAGGATTAGTAGACTTAGTAGCTTGAACTGCTATTTATTTAAATAAACCGAGTTAATTGTGAATTTGAAAGTTAGTGAATAGTAATATTGAGAATGGAATCCGACATATCTGTGTTGCTGACCACGTGGGGCTGCGGGGAAGAAATTTTAAGTAAATTTAAAGGTAAGTACCTACCTACCTTGTATTTATTTTTGGGTGAAAGTACCTATTCCAATTCCAATGCATACATTTTTATGGAACTGTTCACGAAGTCAGCGCGGCGCGGGCAGCGGGCGGTACGAAGGCGCCGCAGCCGCCGCGCCGCCCCGGCGCCTCCGCGCTGACTTCGTGTACGAGGCCTAACCATCCTTCAAACTAACCCAAACGCAGCAAAGCGGCTTGAATGCAGAAATAAGCATGGTGGTAGTTATCCCGGACAAGCCCTTTAATACGAATCATTACCTACTCTCTTCATCAAAGTCAAGCCACATTGTATCATGTCTCAGGATTCTTATACCTGCCTTACTTTCTCACCATAACTTGTCATTGTTTTTCAGATGAAGGCATAGAAGTCGCTCATCTAAAAAAAAATACGGAATACTGATTGGAAAAATTATTTCCCAAAATCGAAGAGCGAACCACTTTCATGAACCATATTGAAACTATTTGCCAGGTAATTTTTTTTTATGTCTCAACCATTTTTCATCAGTCTGACATGATTAGGATTCTTCTTCAGGTGTCACTAGTTTATTCGAAGTAGTGTGGTGAAAGGGTCAGTGGGTCGTCTTAGAGAGGGGATTAAAGTGCGCCTCAAGTAGGCTCTTATAAGCAAAACAAACAAACAAATAAACATCTTGGATCCTTCCGTGCACTTGAAACAACTCTTTAAACATTTTAGGTATTTTGCGATGTGCCGTTTTCCTCGTGATGTTTTCCTTCACCGATTGAGAGCACTAGCATTGCACACATTAATTTTATCAAACAGAAAAATCCATAGCTACAAGCTTACCTACATGACAGGATTTGAATCGGGGTTGCTTGCTACCACTTTACTACCAATTCTCTGACTATATTGGCTACATAAATGACAAGCTGATAAAATGTAAATTGTTTTATTATAGGAGACACCAGCAAAAAAAGCAAGGGCTTATTACGACTCGGATACAACAAGTATTGCATCAATCAACTCTGCGGCCACATTTTTTGGAAGTCAAAGCTTGGTAAGTAGATGCATTAACTTTTGGACATTTGGTTTAAATAAGTAGCTGAGTAGGTATTTATTATTATTATTTTTTCAGAGAATCGATGACCTTCTGAAAAGTATGGATGGCACAATGATTTCATCATACCTATTATAAAACAGAATAAACTGAACGACTTTTACCGACAAAAATTGGCAGATATAATAATACGTGAAGAACTGCAAAATTATATCAATAAAAGGTTAGTTTTTTAAGGTTTCATGTATGAAAACACTGTGCCGAAACTAACACGGCACTGAGGCTTGCCGGTGAGTGAGAATCGGCCTTAATCCCATGTGTTGTAATATAGTTGATTATGTGAAATTTCTTCAACAGTGTATTATACTGAGTACAATACACTATTGCAATACTTAGTTGATTTACTTTAAATAAAACATGTTAATATGTTGGTTTTTTTTTATTTATTTAAATATATACCTACTGTTTCATAAACCAATAATTACATACTAACAAAATTCGAATGGAAGATAGTTTTAGCATAGTGACTATGTTTATTTGTTCCTCTTATGCTTGCTCGCTATGACAGTTTCTTACAAGCGGCAAAATGTTGTAGCACTTTTTAAATTTCACTGAATAAGTAATCTATCAATGTTGACTATAGGTATAAAATTTGACGCAGACATCCTGATCCTCGAAGCTGCGAGTAAACCTTAAAATCAATTTTGATAGATTTACTTATTCAGTGTTTTAAAAATGTTCCAGAATTTAGTCGTAATATCGTAGCTCCAGCTTGCAGGGTTTTAGCTGTGGCTGAAAATAGTATTTGTGACTGTAACTAACGAGTATTTTTGCTTCATTTAACAACTTAAGATGTGACAGCTAACATAATTCGAAGCATGGAATAGTTTTAGGAGTAGGGGCTAAGTTTGTTTGCTCCTCTATCGTAATATCGTAGCTGCAATTGGCAGTGGTTTAGCTGTGGCTGAAAATGCTTTTTGTGTCTGTATTTATGAGGTTTACAGCTTACAGCCATAGCTATAACACTGCCAGATACAGTCCCACTACAGTGTCTCCATAAGACTGGTTCTACCAAGCGGCAAAATGTTCGAGCACTTTTTAAATTTCACTGAATAAGTCATCTATCAAAGTTGATAAGTACAAAGTTAGACGCAGACATCCGTACTCAAAACTCATTCAGTGTTTCAAAAGTGTTCCAGCATTTTCGAGACGGTAGTGGGACTGCATCTGACAGTGTTTTAGCTATGGCTGTAAACCTCTTAATTACAGACACAAAAAGAATTTACAGCCACAGCTAAACCACTGCCAATTGCAGCTACGATATTACGACAGAGGAGCAAATAAACTTAGCCGCTACTCCTAAAACTATATTCCTTGCTTCGAATTATGTTAGCTGTCACATCTTAAGTTGTTATATGACGCAACTAATACTCTTAGTAACAGTCACGAATCTAATTTACAGTCACAACTAAAGCCTTGCCAACTGCAGCTACGATATTACGATAGAGGAGCAAAGAAACTTAGCCGCTACTGCTAAAACTATATTCCATACTTCGAATTATGTTAGCTGTCCAATCTAAAGTTGTTATATGATGCAACTAATACTCTTAGTAACAGTCACGAATACAATTTACAGTCACAACTAAAACCTTGCCAACTGCAGCTACGATATTACGATAGAGGAGCGAACAAACTTAGCCGCTACTGCTAAAACTATATTCCATGCTTCGAATTATGTTAGCTGTCATATCTAAAGTTGTTATATGACGCAACTAATACTCTGAGTAACAGTCATGAATATAATTTACAGTCACAACTAAAGCCTTGCCAACTGCAGCTACGATATTACGATAGAGGAGCGAAGAAACTTAGCCGCTACTGCTAAAACTATATTCCATGCTTCGAATTATGTTAGCTGTCATATCTAAAGTTGTTATATGACGCAACTAATACTCTGAGTAACAGTCACGCATATAATTTACAGTCACAACTAAAACCTTGCCAACTGCTTCTATGATATTACGATAGGGGAGCGGAGAAACTTAGCCGCTACTGCTAAAACTATATTTCATGCTTCGAATTATGTTAGCTGTCACATCTAAAGTTGTTATATGACGCAACTAATACTCTTAGTAACAGTCACGCATATAATTTACAGTCACAACTAAAACCTTGCCAACTGCTTCTATGATATTACGATAGGGGAGCGGAGAAACTTAGCCGCTACTGCTAAAACTATATTCCATGCTTCGAATTATGTTAGCTGTCACATCTAAAGTTGTTATATGACGCAACTAATATTCTTAGTAACAGTCACGAATTTAATTTACAATCACAACTAAAACCATGCCAACTGCAGCTACGATATTACGATAGAGGAGCAAACAAACTTAGCCGCTTATGCTAAAACTATATTCCATGCTTCGAATTATGTTAGCTGTCACATCTAAAGTTACGAATACAATTTACAGTCACTACTAAAACCTTGCCAACTGCAACTAAGATATTTAGCAACAATAAGACTAAATGTTGGCAGTTACAGATAAATATTGCTAATTTTTTTTCCACAACAGCTCATATTATTAGGTGCTGTATCTAAATACTGCTAATTTTATTAGCAGCTACTACTAACTACAAACTAAAATCGGAAAAATTTAGGCTTAAAATATTGCTACCATAGCTAAGTTCTGGTAGCTAAAAACCCTGAGCAACTGTTGCTAAAAACTTAGTTGTCCGTATAGTTTGTAAGGTTTTTAGCTACGGCAACTAAAATTGAGTAACCATAACTAATTATTTTTCTCCGTGCATGGTTCTAGTATTTTACATGGAGCGTCTGCCTGTCTGACCTCCACAACCCAGTTTGTACTGAGTATTACTCAGTAAGACTAACTGTCAGACTTTCGGGTCATTGGCTACTTGTAACGATTGTCAAAGATCTTTATATAAAGGGTGTAAATAAACCCTTAACAGGATCGATTTTCCATACAGACGTAGTCCTCTGTTTCCTCCCTGGATAATGCCAGTAGAGCATTTTCTTTAAAAAAAATCCATGACTGCTGTTGGCATGTTCTTATGTTTTCTTTCGTTTTTTATTTTTTTTGTAAATTATTTATTAAAGGAATATGAACCTTGAAAAAACCTAAAAAAATACCAGATTTTCCGTTGTGTTAAAACATCAAGTGGTGGTACATTAGTACATAGACATTGGTCTTTACACACGGTGAAATTACGCGCCCTTGGCGTAAAGATGACCCAGCGAGCCTGCATAATTTATATAAATACTTAAACTAAAGGAGAAACTTATGAACATAATCAAGTAGGACTGAGCAATGTTAGAAAAAACACATTTGTATTCACTAATCCATAAACTTTATGATTGCCATTTTTCTTGCGTGACATATGAAGGTACCGTACATTTCTCCAGAGAATTGTTTGCTACAGAATTCTTCTATAAAAAACGTTGTTAATATAAGTGCTGACATGGTAACAAAAAATGAGGGAGTTTTTTGTTTCTATTTTTCTCTAGTACGGTAAGATCTAGATAAGGTTCCACGGATGGTATGGCAGAGCAATTATGTGAGCAAGTAAAGGAATGTTTTTCTTACAACTGAAATGTTCTGTACTAAACACATACGGTACCTACATAGTAATAATATGTAATTGACTCAACTAATTGCGGTGTATGTCTATATGAACTGGCTAATTGCGGTTGCTGTTTGCAAATAAAACAACACCGGAATATCATTAAACTGAGCTCCCTACGAAATCAATACTAGAATGTTAGGGAAATTAATTATTAACTTCAATAGTCCTAGCTGTCTAACTCACAGCTATCTTTATTTGACAGTTTTGGGAAATGGTTGTACAAGTAACACCGCAAATTAGGCCCGGACCCCACCAAAGTGGAGACAAGCAAAGATGTGCGAAGCGGGGAAAAGAGGATATATGCGTAAAAGCTACGGTGTGTCCACCGAAGATGAGATAGACGAGAGGAGATCTACAGTGTGTAAACAACCTCATAACGAAGCCGTCAACCACTTCTGTAGATCAAACTAAGTAACTTTACGTCGTTTCCCAGTTAAAAATATTACTGGGAAACGACTTTTTTTTGGGAAAAAAAACATATTCTGTGGTTGAACTAAACGTAACGCAATCAAAATATTGTGCTTAGTAATGGATCGAATAGTACGCGGGTTGTAGAATGTAGAGGTCTTTAAAGTAAAAGTCTTACATTAAAACTTATATAAAAAAAAAACACTTGTCAAAAAGTTGGAACTTTGACCCCCAATATCTCCGTAACTAAAAGGTTCCCAGGTATGGTATGTAACAAAAAAACGATTGCAATGACGGGGATAACAAGTGTCTTTCATTATGGTCTTTATGTGCGAAGCGGAATACGAGTATGTGAGATGTAAAAAGCAGTACGCCGCTTAAAGAACACCGCTCACCATACGCCGAACACGTCTCATGTCGTCTCCGCTTGCCTAGATAACAAGTAATTTCTTGACGGCACTAACTAATTCTCCGTGTTCAAAAATTTTTTTTCGTATAGTCCAAAAAGAAAATACCAACGACATTACTCTTTTCTCTTTAGAACATACATCGAAGCAAGATAATGAAATAACTGCCGTCTAGCGTCTACACAAAGATACCTGGCGTCTCTAAACGTGTAAGGTCGAAAGTTCGAAATCCTTAAATTAGGTTTGTAGTTCTGAATGCATCTCACCCCCGTAATACCTGAGGGGAATGTTAAAGCCGGTATACCTAATACCGATAAATTGGTATTGGACTTAGGCCTTTATAGCATGCGTTTGATTTGAGCTACAATACTAAATAGGTAAGGTGTTGGACAGGAGGGCAGGCCGCTACGGCGTAGCACTTCTTAGGTTCGCTCGGGGCACAACCCGTAGCAGATATAGATTAAGTACTTCGTTTTCACTTCCGCAAAGACTGCCCAGCATTTTGGAAGTGTCTCTCGCGCAAACTATTCAGTTAAGAAAAAAAAAAACTTTAGAAACCTCAATATCATTTTGTAAGACCTATCCATAGATACGCCACACATATTGGTTTTATGAAAAAAAAAATGGGTTTCAGTTCTATGTATGGAGAACCCCCAAAATTTATTGTTTTTTTTCTACTTTTGTGTAAAAATCTTAACGCAGTTCACAGAATACATCTACTTACCAAGTTTCAATAGCATAGTTCTCATTGTCTCGGAAAAAAGTGGCTGTGACATACGGACGGACAGACAGACAGACATGACGAATCTATAAGGGTTCCGTTTTTTCCATTTGTCTACGGAACTCTAAAATTGACAGCGTCAATGTGAACTTACTTCGAAATGGCGGCCCAAATGTTTACGCTCCATGAAGTCAGATGCGTTCCAGTACCACAAAACATTAGACGACAGCGCTTTATATCGCCAAAATGTTACCCGACCAATTGAAATTGCTTGTAAGTTTCGTAATGAACTTATGATAATATTAGTTGATTGAATTTGGGAGTATTTGCTGTTGATTGAATTGGAGCTACGGTGTATCTTGGTAGAACTTCTTTGTTCACAAAAAATATAACTTCACGTGACGGGGACTAGTTGAGAAACTCAAACAGTCCATCTATGTCAACAGAAAGTTAAATTACTCTGTAGTACAACTTACAGCAAACAAGTCTTGATAGCTTGATGATGTACAGAACTATTCAACAACTAGCTGATCCGCGCTACTTCGTCTGCGTCACATAAGAGTAAGAGAGGGTTACAGAGAGTGGGTCGTAAGAAGCACCTATAATACAATTTTCAAAGAGCACATCACACACATCCTTCCGCATAATGAAAATGCGCGCCCGGTACATGATCATTATTTTGCTGCGGAGTTATTTAAAGCGGTGTATCTCCTAAGATATGCATTGAAGTCTGTTTTTAATATTTCTGTGATTGAAGTCAATTTACGTACCCAAGGGCAATTTTGTTCAAAATCAAATACTTGTGATTAACAACGTATTTATTTGAATGAGAATAAATAACCATGTTAACAAAAACAGTTTTAAGGGCTTTTAATGACAGCTTTACATCTTCATACTTAGACACTCGATTACAGTCATACTCCAGCTAGGTCTGCAGTTCTCATCAAGGTGTATTAAATGAGCCGCAACACGATATAGCTGCTGTAAACCGTTGCGAACCTCTTACAACTGCTTACCATTTAAAATTTGAAACTCTACGTCCCTACGCTATGACACCTTGTCTTAAAGTGCACAACCTCTTCAAAGCTTAGAAACCTTCAAATGCGGCATTAATATTTTACGGTGACTTCGAGACATTCCAATTTTAAAGAGTATTTGCAATTTTGCACCAAATTTTATGTGAGTTCAACCTTTTTGAAATAAAATCGGATTGGGTTTTGAAACATGTATTGACAAAATAACTTGTAGTTTATATCAAAATCTCGACGGAGTATTGATATCTAATTCGAAACAAATCACCGCCAAAATAACTTTCTACCCCTTTTTAACCCCGTTAGGGGATGAATTTCAATGAAATATGAAACGCGTCCATCAATTCTGTTAATATTGTTGATTGCAAAGTATAAAGTAGATTGGACCAAGGAATCACATTTTCTCGTACTGCTTTGCCCTCCTTTTTCACCCCCTTAGGGGTATAATTTCAAAATTCTTTCTTATCGTATGCCTACTTTATACAGAAAATACACCCTTCAAGTTTCAGGTTTGTACAATCTGCGGTTTAGGCTGTGCGTTGATCCATCAGACAGTCGGTATCAGGACAAAGCATTTTTATTTGTAGATAGTAGGATTTGTACTTGTTTGTAATGTATTTGTACCTTTTCCGGCTTTATGTCTTATGTAAAATAAAAAATAATGATTGGCATCAAAAAAATGTTTCCTGTGAAATAGCAATTTTCTGGCTAACTATTTCCCCTACACTGCCCCTCTGAAAGTTACGAGTATTTTTTTGCGATTTCTGACTTTTTGAGTACTTTAACTTGGGTTGGTTTGGAAGAACTTCTTGATTAGTGTCGGAAAGAAAATCGATTGGCATCAAAAAATTGTTACGGATTGTTACCTAAGACCATTTTTGTGTAGCTGCAGCTTCCCTTACTGCCCCGTTTACCGTTTCGTACCGAGGAAAGCCGATTTTCTTGAGTTTCGCTATTTTGGGCGTATTCACTTCTTAAATCAAATTTCAAGAAAATTGAGAAATAACATTTACCTGAATTAGATTTGAAGTATTTACAGCAACTTCTAAGGTTTCCACTTCAATGGATTTTATTCTATAGGTGTATGAAGTTAATTAATTTTAAACACAAAACCCTCTTTTTTTGTCTCTGGATGATTTAAAAAAAAAATGCTGATACTGGTATTTCTTTATTTTTAATAATAAGTATTTACTCTGAGAGTCATGAATCTAGAACAAAAATGGTTTTAATATGTTCAGTTACTTATTTTAAGTCACCCTGATCGGTTTTTTTTTAAAATCTTCAATGTACAGATTTCTTGGTCTCAACGATTTTATTATATGCATAGATTCAGTCCAAAGTTCTCGTATCTAGACTGGCTGAGTGACAGAGTCCAGGATGTTCCATTCAGTTGAAAAAAAACCACACCCGCCCAACACCAGCTTTTCTCTCCCTACGCCCGCGCCGCCGCGCTGCATTAAATGAATGAATAACCTTATAACTGAACCGGACCCAGGCTATAGGCTATATATTTATAGAAATTGGTTTTCATTTAACTGTACGGCGCGAGATGACGACAAAAAATAATATAAAAATTGAAAGTTGCCATCTCGCGGGGAGTCGCGAGTTTCACTGTCGCCAGTCGACGAATGACCTCCAAAAAGAGGAGGTTATCAATTCGACTGTTTTTTTTTTGTGTATGTTACCTCAGAACTTTCGACAGGGTGAACCGATTTTGATAATCCTTCTTTTGTTTAGAAGCTGGTGCTTCCCGTGTAGTCCCGTTTTAGCTAAAGATCTGATGCTGATCTGCGGAGATATACAATGGAACTCTTCAAAAATGTACGGCAACTCTGCAGTGATTGCTGTTATCGCTTGTAGGTTTATTGTTTATACAACATCATGACGTAACATCACGCCTGTATGCTCTGAGGGGGTACGCAGATGTGTACAATGCACCCAGATTTCGACAGTGTTTGTTACCTCAGAACTTTCGACTGGGTAAACCGATTTTAATGATTCTTTTTTTTATTTGAAAGCTGGTGCTTCCCATCTGGTCTCATTTTAATTTGCTGAAAATATGATGCGGATGTTCGGAGATATACAATAGAACTCTTCAAAAATACACGGCACATCTGCAGTAATTTCTGCAATCGCTTGGATGTTTATTGTTTATACAACATCATGACAGAACATCACGGCTGTATGCTCTGAGGGGGTGCGCAGATGTGTATAATACTCCCAGATTGCGACAGTTAGGTGTATTAAGTTCTATTTATTGAGGATAAGCCTATTACCGTGACATGTATTGTTTTATTTTTATTTATTTATTTATTTGTTTAAACTTCATGTACAATAGTGGTACATAGGCGGACTTAATGCCACAAGGCATTCTCTACCAGTCAACCATTGGGTCAAATAAGACAGCATTGTGATAAAGTACAATAAAAATAAAAATAAACATGCCATTTTGCAAAAATAAACCAAACACATAAATGGGTACCTACATACTAATACATAAATAAGCATATACAATAAACTAATATATATTAAAATACATACAAATAGTCCGAAATACGAGAAACCTTATGATAATTATTACAACTCTAATATAGGCTAGTTGGTAAACAATTTAGACAGACTTTAAATAAAACTTCCGAATTGCTCTTTTGAAAGCCAATTTGCTTTCGGTTTTTTTAATGCCTAGGGGTAACGCGTTCCAGAGCTTAATAGTGGAGACAGCATAAGAAGAGGACATAAAACCTGTACGGTGAGAGGGAATTTGAAGGATTAGGTTTTTGGAAGCTCGAAGGTTCCGACTGTGAGAACTACCCAACACCTTAAAATAGGTTTTTAAGTATTCAGGAGCACATGGATCATTCATAGTGGTGAAAAGTAAGCAGAGAGATCTGAGGGACCTCCTGAGTCTGATAGGCAGCCATTTAAGCTGAGAGCGATAGGAAGAGATGTGATCGTATTTACGAAGGCCAAAAATGAAACGAATACAGTTGTTCAGAAGACGATCCAATTTGTTAAGAAGTTCTTGGGTTAAATCAGAGTAACAAACATCAGCATAGTCGATAATGGGAAGCACAAGCGCCTGGACCAAAGTTATTTTAGTGCTAGATGGCAGAAAATGTTTAAATCTATAGAGAGACCGCAGCGAGTAAGTGACTTTCTGGCTAACCTGAGCTACCTGCTTATTCCAGCTGAAAGTACCGTCAATGAACATACCCAAATCTTTGACGTGTGGTGAGAGGGGTATAACGGTATTGTCGAACATAAGCGGCACCAGCCGGCCAGTGTCCAAATTTCTCAGGTAGTACGAGCTACCAATGAGGATGGCCTGGCATTTCCCGACGTTGATAGCAACCCCAAATTTGCCAGACCATTCTCCGATAGCTCGGAGATCGGCATTGACTAACGAGATGCAATGATCAAGGTTGGCAATGTCCGATTGAGCGTAAAGTTGCAGGTCGTCAGCATATAGATGGTAAGAGCACTTGAGGATAGTGGTAATAGAATTTATAAATAACGAAAATAAGAGAGGAGAGAGTATACCGCCTTGTGGAACGCCTGCTACCAGGTCGCACCAGTCGGAGTAATCCTGATCGGCACGCACCGCCTGCTGGCGACCACGAAGATATGAAGAAAACCAATCACGTGACAACGACGAGACCCCAATTTGAGAAAGTATGGCGAGGAGGATATCGTGGTCAACAGTGTTAAAAGCGTTGGAAAAATCTATTAAAACTAATACCGTGACCCTCGAATTCTCCATGCCATCTCTAATATCTTCAGTGACCTTAAGTAAGGCTGTGGCTGTGCTGTGGCCCAGCCGAAAACCAGATTGGAATTCGGACAACAGGCTGTTCTTATGAACATGGGAAGCTATTTGCCTAAGAGCCACTTCTTCAAGGATCTTGGAAAGGAAAGGAAGAATGGAGATAGGTCTGTAGTGATTTGGCAAACTGGGATTGGGAATCTTAGGAAGAGGGATAATGTAAGCCTTACGCCACAAAGCAGGAAACACGCCAGTATATAGGGAAAAATTTATGATGTGAGTAAGAATAGGAATTAAGTTTTCAATAATTAAAGACAACATTACTCTGCTGATCCCATCACAGCCCACAGCCTTAGACTTAATTGATTTAAAACATTTAAAGACCTCGTCGTTAGTCACGGGGGAGAAAGAAAAAGAGTCAGGAGGTAACAGTGGCTTGGAAGCAATATCGTGAATAGTTTGGTTCCTAACATCAACTGAAAGCAAAGCTGACGTAGAGAAATGTTTATTAAGAACGTTTAAGGACAGACTAGAAGGTAAAGTACTAGAGGAGGACTTAGTTATGCCAAGTGATTTAAGAAACTTCCAAATATCAGCCGGCGAAGAATTGTGGACATTTTCACAAATGTATCGGCGTTTAGATGCTCTTACCATCTGATTGCATCGGTTTCTAGCCAACTTATACAGGCTCCAGTTCTCCTCACTGCGATCCCGTCTATATCTTCTGAAAGCCCTGTCACGCCGTCTCATAGCCATCCTAACTCCTGGGGTTATCCATGGAGCCGGAGGGCGCTTAACACGGACAGCCTTCAGTGGAGCATGCGTGTCGATGAGCTGGAGAATAGACTTATTAAATATTTCAATTTTCTCCTCCACTGTCGATGATTGGACAATGTCGTCCCAATCAAGAGCCTGTGCATCAGCATTGAGTTTTTCCCTATCCAACCTTGCAAAATTACGAATAAAAACAATAGCAGGCCGCTGCTTAGGGGGTCTAATTTTGTATGAGAGATAAATTAAGTCATGTCTAGATAGCCCAGGAGCAGCGACCTGACCATGGTTAGCAACAAGATCAGCAGAAGATGTAAACATGAGGTCGAGCCAGGAGTCGCTTGAGTCAAAGTTATGATGTGTCGGACTAAGCGTGAGAAGGGATAAACTCGACGACTCCAGGATCGCTCTCAACCTGCGTGACCTAGGGTTGTCTTTCAAAAGGTCGGTGTTAAAGTCACCCATAACTATGTGATGTTTGTACTCTGAGGAAACAGATTCAAAGAGAGATTCCAGACAGGAGAAGTAATCTACAGTAGGTGGGCAGTAAACAACTCCTAGAACGGCCTTGACTCCCTTCACAGCAATCTCCAGAACCAAGAACTCTGCATTGGCATTATAGATAGCAGGTGAGGATGATAAAATTTTATAAGGTATGTTACTTCGTAAATAAATGGCAACACCACCGGCTCTTTTCCCCGTACGGTCATTGCGAATTAAGATAAAGCCTGGTAGCGAGTAAAAGGTAGAGGGAAGTTCGGGTTTGAGCCAACTTTCAGATACCAATATGGCATGTAAGTTAACTTCACCGAACAAATCTAACATCTCAGAATGATGCTGGGGAATACTCTGAGCATTAACATGGCACACGTTAAAACAATTATTAAATCGTTGACACTCGCTACTGAGAAAACTATTAACGGACAGTGAATTATCAAGTGATGAAAAAGTTGCGGAACAAGAACTATCGCAAGAAAAAAATGTCTCGTCGTCAGACATAATACTATATAGGTAATGAGATAATATAGACTAAAATAGAAAATAAATAATAGAAATTATAAAAAAAATAAATAAAATATGAATTGCATAACCTGCCGGCTGACTGTTCACAATATCAAAAAAATAAGAAATAAGACAAGTAAAACTAATGTGCGTATCCGAACGCAAAAAACAATACAACTGACAAATGACAGTGACATAACGAATCCAAAGTGTAAGTGTCAGGAGCAAAGTAAACAAAAAAATTATAAAGAAAAAAAAAAAAAGTAAAAGTGTCGGTAAATGAACAAAGTTATCGTCAGTAATTACTACTAGTAAAACGAACAGAATAAATAGCTAGAAGGATGTGAACCAGACAGCAAAGAACACAGAGTAAACATAAACAAACGAGTTACTTCTTCCTTGCTGCCCGCCTTGACCGAGTGTGAGCCTGCGCCGGCGCCGGGCTTGTATTATTCGAGCCAGGAATGGAGTCAGGAGGAATCTCGTGATCCAGTGGCTTGCCATGTTCCGCTCCCAGCGCGATGACTTCCTCCACACTGTAAACCCGACGTCGTTTTATTGTCAAGGATGTACTTAAAGGGTAGTTTGAAGAGAATTTGGTTAGGTTCTGACAATGGGATCCATGACAAAGGAACGGAACTCTTCAATTCTTAGGAGCAAATTAACGATCCTCGGCCAAATCTTTTAAAGGCTATCCGGATATTTGAGTCACCTACCATAACGTCGTTATTAACCGACTAAAAAAAGGAGGAGGTTTTCAATTCAATGTTGCCCGATTACTCGAAGATGACTGTACCGATTTTGTTTTTAATTGTTTGAAAAGGTACAACTTCCCAGAAGGTGCCCAAAATCATCAAGTCAGGATCCTGATAATGGGATCCTGGAGAAATAGAGAGAACTCTTCAAATTTTATAGGCTCACCAGAAGCGATTTGGGTAGTTTTAGAAAAAGTACTTTCTCGGAGTGATCCCATTTCAATTTCGTAAAGATCTGATGAAGAACTTCGGAGATAGGAAACGGAACTCCTCAGTAAATGATAGCCAATGTACTGGGATTGCTGAAATCTCATGTCTGTATATTGTTTACACCAGTTCATAACAAAAAATCACGCCAGTACGCTGTGAAAGGGGTTTGCGAATATATGTGAATCACAAAAAAATTAAAAATATTTTGTTTTTTTTTTTTCAAAAAATAAAACCGACTTCACACTCAAAATAAAATAACTCTAGCTTCAGAAGTCGGTGACAAAAAAACTAAGTAAATCGATCAAACAAAGGTCACCAACTTCTGAAGCTAGAGTTATTTTTCACTTTTTTATGTGAAGTCGGTTTTATTTTATGAAAAAAAAAAGTTTTATTATGGAATCACACTGTATGACTTATTACTTTAGTGCAAGTTTATCAGTTTCAGACATAGAAGGAGTACCTACACTTCCACCAATTTGGAAAAGACGGAACTAAAATAAATGTACCAAGTGTTCGTGGCGAAAACATAAATAAAATTTATCGTGAAACTTTGTATCACTTTATTCGATATGGTTTACTAATTAATATTATAACAAACTTTTTAATGCACAATCACATTTTTGCTGGCCATCTTACCAACGTTATTTTTTTTCGTCTCACATAACGACACATCGTTGCCAGTTACAAAATTCAAAATAGTTTAATGTAGCCAGCGTAATATAAAAAATACTTAATTCTAGTGTTCGGATACGAACATACTGGGGGCGCCTCTGGTCTGCTGACAGAACAGTGGAACCCAAATAATCAACTCACTCTTAAATTAATTATTATTATTAACTGTTACTTAGTCTATAGGAAACGGACAAACTTTCATAACACTAGTTCGGATGACAGATCCCTTTGCAGTCTTAACATCTAAAGCACGTACACATCCATCTTTACCAGGCATTACATTTAAAATTCTTCCTACCGGCCATTCAAGCGGTTTTATGTTATCATACTTTAAAATTACCATGTCACCTGGTTTTAAGTTTGGTTGGATACTTTTCCATTTTGGTCTATTTTGTAAAAGAACCAAATAATATTTGTGCCATTTTTTCCAAAATAATTGTTGCATTTGTTCACACTGTTTCCAAAAAGATAATCTTCCAACATTCACATTAACTAGATTTAAGTCAGGATAAGAAGACAATGGTGCTCCTGTTAAAAAATGCCCAGGTGTTAAATAAGACATATCATCTGGGTCTCTAGATACAGGCGTCAACGGCCGTGAGTTAAGAATGCCTTCAATCTGCACAATAACAGTATACAATTCCTCATAGGTTAACACTGAATTGCCTATTACCCGTTTCATATGATACTTGACACTTTTAATGCCCGCTTCCCACAAACCACCAAACACAGGGGAGTAACTTGGTATGAAATGAAAAGATATTCTCTCTGTATTGCAGAACTCTATTATAGTGTCTTGGTGATTAGCGGAAGCTTGCAAATCATACAATTCTTTTAAAACATTAGCAGCCCCTTTGTAACAGGCACCATTATCACAATATAATTTTGTGGGCTTGTTCCTTCTGGATATAAATCTTTTCAAGCAACCCAGAAAAGTCTTTGTTGACATATCGGATGCTAGTTCTATGTGTATGGCCTTAGTTACAAAACAAACGAATAATACAATATAGGCCTTTGTTATAACTGGATTGCGAATACGAGTTTGCTTAACGCTAAAAGGGCCACCATAATCGGTGCCAACTATCTGAAATGGCCTTGTCATATTTACCCTATCCAAAGGTAAAGATCCCATTAATTGGGTAGCATTCTTAGCCTTTAATTTAAAGCAAATAATGCATTTATATATAACAGATTTTATTTCGCGTGAAGCATTAAGAATCCAGTATTTTTCACTCAAACTACTAAGAACTAGACTTTGACCTGCATGTTTTAATTGAATATGTTGCTTCCATATAATCCCCTTTGTAACATTCGATTTTTTAGGTAAGATTATAGGATGCTTCTCTGTAAAAGGTAAGTCAGCATTGTGCAATCGACCACCTACTCTTAATAATTTACAAGAATCTAGAAAAGGATTAAGACTACTAATACTGGATTTTAGACTGTTACCAGTTTGTAAGCATTGGATCTCATCTTTAAAGTGTTTACCCTGATCCAATCTAATTATTGTCCGCAGGGCAGAATCTAGCTCATTAGGACTAAATTTTTTCACACCTTCAAAACGCTGTGCCTTACAAATGTTTATAAATCTTAACACATATGCCATTATTCTAGTAGTTTTTTCTATATCTGAGTATTTTTCCAACAACATCAATAATGTATTGCCTTTAACACATACATTGCTAGATTTTAATTCAAGATTTGTTCCTTTTATTTCGGGTATATCTTCTAGGGACATTGGCAGTGGAACTATGCCATGCACATATTCAGCATTCCCCATGCACTTGGGTCCATGCCACCACATTAAATTATCCTGCAAGGAAGAAGGGCTTACACCTCGCGACAGGCAGTCTGCTGGGTTATCTGCTGTGTTGACATAAAACCATTTACATGAGGAGGTTAACTGAAGTATTTTTGTAACTCTATTAGCAACGTACATGTTCAACTTTACCGGTTCTGTTTTAAGCCATGCAAGTACAATCTTAGAGTCTGAATACAAGTATGTACGCACATTATATTTTACAGATAACTTGGTATAAACTTTGTTTGCCAATATGGCTAACAATAATGCACTTTCAAGCTCAAGTCGAGGTATTGTTAGTGTTTTGTTTTTAGGATTGATGCGTGACTTTGAGCAAAATAGATTAATATTTACACATTTATCAGGACCTATTACTCTTAAATATAAACAACAACCATAGGCGACGCTAGATGCATCAGAAAATCCAACTAGTTCAAAACTATTACATACAATACTTTTTACATTTCTAGGCACAGCAATACATGGCATATTTATCAAATCTTTGGCAAATTCAACCCATTTTTTATTAATATTTGAGGGCAACAGCTGATCCCATCTTATATCATGAAACCACACTTCTTGCATTAGAAGTTTTGCTGAGACCAGTATAGGTCCTACAAGACCAAGTGGGTCAAAAAATTTACTTATAAAACTAAGCATTTCCCTCTTAGTATATTCAAGCTTTAACTCTTTTACAGGACATTGTATTTCCAAACTATCAGTTTTCACATTGTAGATTAATCCTAATGTTTTAACATACAAACAGTTTTTATCAAAATCCTTATTATCTAATTGATGTAAATTAACAGGGATGTCTTTTATTAAATTAATATCATTCGAACACCATTTATGTAATTCAAAACCACCCATGCTTAATAATTTGCAAAGCTCATTCTTTGTCTGGTTTAGCTCATAGATATCATCACTACCAAATTGTATATCATCAACATAACTAGAATTCTGCAAACAAAATGCAGCTAAAGGAAACTGATCCTTAAATCTATGCGCTAGTTCAACTAAGCAGCGAGTGGCAAGGAAGGCAGAACTTTTCAAACCATATGTTACAGTCTGTAATTGAACACATTGAACAGGAAGTTCCCTGCTTTCGCGCCAAAGAATATTTTGCAACCTACAATACTTTTCATCCAGAAATACTTGTCTATACATAGCCTTAACATCACAGAGCAATACGTATTTGTGTGTTCTCAACAAAATCAATATGTCAAACAAATCACTTTGGACAACGGGTCCGTTCAACAAAATATCATTTAATGCTAAACCATTTTTTGTTTTTGCACTTCCATCAAACACAGCCCTGACTGGTGTTGTTTTGCTATTAGGATTTACAACAGGATGATGAGGAATAAAGTTTAACTTACCTATATCTAGGTCTTTGTTTTTAGTATCTAAGTATTTTGCATGACCTTGCTGTATATAATCTGATATAAATTTTCTGTATTGTTGAAACAAGTTAGTATCTTTAGCAAATCTCCTTTCTAAGTTGTGCAATCTACTCAAAGCCATGGGAAATGAATGACCTAACCCTGTATTATCCAAATCAACTTTTAAAGGTAAAGCAACCCTAAACCTATTGTTTTCTAATGTTACAGAATCCTGAAATACTTGTTCAGCTTGCTCATGTTCAGATGTATCCTCTTTGAATACTGTGGTGACATTTTCACATTCCCAAAATTTTAACATAGTTTGTTCAAGCTGACTATCTTTAGTAATGCATGTGTTACATACCTTTTTACATTTAAATGGCTTTACTATCAAACAAAGATTAGAAGAGCTAATCCCTCCTGAGGTGATAGGCAGACTGCCCGCTACAACATATCCCAAACTTGTGTTTATCAGGTAAGGTCCTGATGGAGTTACTGGCAGGGACTCACGGCGCAGCACCTGGAAGAATATGTCACAGCCCAATAGCAAAGATAGTTCACCAGTTTTATTGAAGTTTTTGTCAGCCAGTTCCACATAAGAAGGAAAACTAAATTGTGAAATGTCAAATGACTGCTGTGGTAATGGACATGCAATATTTTTTACAACACAGCATGAAACTGCAACACTGTCGTTGTTTATGTTTGAGTAAACAGTGAAATTAGCCCTGCGTGATACATTTTGTTCACTTCCTACACACACACCTATGATAAGCTGATCATTTTTACTTAATTTACATTTAATGACATCAGCTAAGCTTTCAGTGATAAATGATACTTGACTCCCAGAGTCAAGTAGAGCCCTAGCAGTGATGAATGTGCCATCATCTTTGACCAAGCGCACCATAGCTGTGGGCAATAAGACATCTGTGTAAGCTGTAGCGCTTGATAGTGCAACCCTATTATCTCCGGAACTATTTTCCGGTTTATCCATCAATGCTGTTTTATTAGATGCATTATCATGCAAAAGCGTATTATGCCTTTGCCCACAAGTCACACACTTTATTTTTAGTAAGCACTTTCCATTATGGCTATTAAGGCATACTTTACAAAGCTTATTTTCATTAACAAAGGATATTCTTTCTTTCTCAGAAGCCAATTTAAATTTTGAACACTCATAAAGTTTGTGTGTCTGCTGACAATACTTACATGATGCAGACTGGGATGTGCTTACACCGCTCATTACCTTGACCGGTCTTTGGGAATGGGATGGCCTTTCATCAGTGGTGTTTTCCATTGCAATAGCCCTCCGTTCCAGAAAATCTAGAAACTCAGACAACTTAGGGATCTCCTTGCTAAGCCGTTCCTGATGGAATCCTCTGTTGGTGTAGCTATCTACCTTTTTGGACACTATATTAACCAGTAAGGTGTCCCAGTGCTCCACTGGCTCCTTCAGATTCTTTAGCGCAGAAATATTCAAGTTAATTACTGAAACAAGAGACCTTAAACCTTGAGCAGTGCATTTTGTGACCACGGGCAACTCCAAAATGTTATTGACATGATGATTAACAATCAGTAATTTATTGTTATATCTATTATTTAGTAGTTCCAATGCAACACTATAATTATCATCAGTCAATATTAAATTTTTTATTAGATCTAGAGCCTCCCCAGTCAATAATGAGCGTAAATAATGCAATTTCTCACACAAACTTAGCCGACTATCTGCATCAATAACTGATCTAAACATATTAATGAAAGGCGGAAAATCCACCACATTTTTGCCATTAAATGAAGCTATGTTTACAACAGGTAACTTTTTAAATTCACCTCTATGAGGTTTAACATCTTTACGAGTAGATAGTGCAGTAATTGCTGTGTTTATAGTGGAAACTGTAGTAAAATATTTTTCTTCCACTTCACAATAATTTTCGTTATCTTTAGGACACAGATACAATATTCTTTTATTTAGAGTTTCGTACTCGTTAAATGCTTCTGACAATTTTTTACACTTTTCTTTAAGCAATTCTTCATGTAATTCCGAAAGATTATTTTGTGAAAATGTATATAATCGAGTAATACTACCTTTAACGTAGCCCCTTTGAGCTATAAGCTCTTGTAAATCGGCCATTGTACCGATTGTTTGTAATATTACAATAACAAATATTCTTCACGTTTTGCGTGTCACTAATTTGTACAATAACTGAATAGATATCTTTGTTCTATTTCGTTACGCACTTTACACTCAGCGAAGGGAAATAACCAATACAAAATGGCGCAGATATTGACGAATTGACAAAATCGTGGCAGACGACACGACGCGACGCGATGTTTCAATACAGGCAACCTGGCGACGTGCGATGCTGACCAATCACGATGCTCAGCAACGTTGATTATGTTGGTACAACTTGCTCACTCACGTTTTTCTTGCTTCTGATTGGACCTTTTGAATGCCGCGCCACCTTCACTTCGCCTTCGCTTTGTTTGCGTTCCAGCTCCAGAACAAAACGCAACTTTGACGTTATTCTTGATGTTGTTGCTGCTTCTTTCTTGCACAGTTCAACATGAATAAAAATAATGTACCTTTTATTTAACCAATCTTTGGTTGTTTTTTACGAAGATGATTGAAGTTTTGATTCCCCACTTGGCACTTGAAGGCCCCGCAAACCAGCAGATGAAACCCTTTATGTATGATACCGAATTTTTCGGCAATCTTCCAGGCTCTCCGTCGACCGCAGGAAATTCTCCTCCACGCCCACGTGGTTTTTATTTTTATTTTTCAGATGTAGCACTTGAAGGCCCCGCAAGCCAGCAGATGAAACCCCGATGTATAATACCGAATTTTCGGCAATCCTCTAGGTTCTCCGCCAATGCCGCAGGAAATTCTCCTCCACGCCCACGCGGTTTTTGCAGTTGTATCAGGAACAAAACTTCTTCGGTATCGGAACCAAATTTATGTTCGTGGCGAAAACATAAATAAAATTTATCGTGAAACTTTGTATCACTTTATTCGATATGGTTTACTAATTAATATTATAACAAACTTTTTAATGCACAATCACATTTTTGCTGGCCATCTTACCAACGTTATTTTTTTTCGTCTCACATAACGACACATCGTTGCCAGTTACAAAATTCAAAATAGTTTAATGTAGCCAGCGTAATATAAAAAATACTTAATTCTAGTGTTCGGATACGAACACCAAGTTTGACAAATCGATGCATTTTTGTTTGACAAGCAGTGCTACTTTGAACTGCACATTTAAAGTGGTCATGCTACACCCATTAAATACGCACATTTCTGAGTTATTGGAAGATTCTCACCTCATTACAATACCATCCTGTTATTCTACCAATGTAGGTTAAAGACTTCTTCACTCTTGAAGAATAGTCCACAAACCATGCAAATTATGACCATATTGAATGTCCTAGTGAATCCTAATTAAAAAAGAGTATAATAATCTATACTTATAATAAATCTGTAGAGAGGTCAATTCTGTACATGAAATATATTTACAAAATAACTATCGGGGGGTGATTAGTGATCGATACTGATGCCAAAAATGCAATCAGTAAAATTTTTGTCTGTCTGTCTGTCTGTCTGTCTGTATGTTATTTATAGAAAAAAAAACTACTCGACGGATTTTAACGAAACTTGGTACAATTATTCTACATAATCCTGAGCAGGTAATAGTATACTTTTCATCACGCTACCATTAATAGGAGCAGAGCAGTGAAAGGAAATGTTGGGAAAACGGGAGAAGTTACTTGGTTTTTTTAGTTTCCGTCGCGTGTGCAGCCTTAATGGTTAAAGCTACATAGAAATCATGTATAACGGAAATATTCCACATAAAATTATATAAAAAATATCCCAAGACAGCATATGTCTATCTTTTATAGTTGACTCACAATAACACGTGTAACTCCCGATAGCTTAGCAGTTCGGAGATTTGTTATTATTATATTTGTTTACTCTTACGTTTATAATATTCTCACTCAACCCCAATTAAAAAAAATAACATCAGTTATTCTTCGAACTCCTGGGCAGGTTATAGTATACTTTTCATCACACTACAATGAATAGGAGCAGAGCAGTGTAAGGAAATGTTGGGAAAACGGGAGAAATTACTTGATTTTTTAAGCTTCCGTCGCGTGGATGTATGTTTGTTACTCTTTCACGAAAAAACTACTGAACGGATTTGGATGAAATTTTGCACACAGATGGTTTATAACCTGGATTAACACATAGGATACTTTTTATCCCGGTAGTAAGATCCCATGGGACAATTTTGAAACTTCACGCGGGCGAAGCCGCTGGCAGAAGCTAGTTCCACAATATACGTGTTTCGTATGCAAAATCGTTAAAATAACGATAAACATTGTATGATTTGTATGGCTCGATTTTTATTCTTTATGACTGGTTTAAAATATAACCGTGAGGACCCAATTAAGGCTGTGCAATTGTGTATTCCGAAAGTTGGCAATTTCGCAATTGGATAACAAATATTTCGCTATTTGATGGAATAAAATATAACGTTGTGCCATGTTGCATCAAAAAGATAAAATATTAAACAATAGGGTATACACTGGGTTAAGTGGTGTAATATTTTAGGTATAAACATAGCATTTGGAGGGTTCCCAAAGGTTTTTGAAGACCTAAACATTCAGGGTTACGATATAAGTTATTGTAATTCAATAGGTTTAGGTCACCTTTCGTCCTCCCCTTTAAAATATATTTATTAGGAACAGTATATCTGTAGATTAAAACATGTAAATTTATACTACACTAGCTTTAGATTTTCCACTGTATAATCCTGCACCACCATAGTACATTGGAAAAATAGAGCGTAATCTATTTTTGCTACACCACTTCTACTACTATCATTTTAAGAAACTAACACTTTATGAACTTAGATTAAAGCGCAGGCCACACCGATAGCTAGCGAGCGAGCGAGCCGGGCGAGTCATCTTTTCATCTTTTTTCATTGTTTGTTTCACACCGCAAACTACTGAACGTGCCGAAACAAAGCATTAAAAGAGGCTCAACCAGCTCGCTCAATTGCTAACTAGCTAGCAGCAAAGGCTTAGCTAGGATTTTGTTAAGGGGGGGGGCGCAGGAGTAGATAAATCAAGAATATTCTAAGATAAATGATAACAATAATAAATAATGAGCGATGGGGCAGATTACGTTAAAAATGAACAATAAATCTAGATTCAACCATTCATAGTACAATCTTATAAATTCGCCTGTCGATAGAATAACTTTGTTTTTGTTTATTAATAGGTTACCTAGGTAATATTTTTTTACGGTTTGTGAGCATTTCAGCATCTTCTAGGAGGAGGACGAGGGGCAGTAGCTGCCCCTGCCCGTACCTCGCTACGCCCTTGGCTAGCAGTGTGGCCTGCGCTTTATAAGTACCACGAAACGCATTGCCGAGAGAGAACTCGGATGATCTCCATTCTTTTGTACGTAGGTACTCACTGTTGCTTTTAATTTCTTGGCGATAAACTCAACAATAAGAAGATAGGTATATCTACGAGTATGTATGTATTTACACAGGATGCTTTTTAACTTGGGAATAGAGAGTCTGAATCTTAAGAAATAGAAGGAAACTTTTTAGTGAAAACTATTTAGCCATGTTAAAATTATTGGTAACTTCTAAGTTCTTCTTGTTCTCGATTCGATGGGCCGACCAGTTCGTAGCAACTTGAACGGCTCTATCGTTTATCCTGGAGGTTGCAATTGTTTGTGCACTACCAACGTTTTGAGAGAAATTAGTAAAGTTGACCTTATCATGTTTTGGAAGGATCCTTGTACCTCATATAGGTTCGGATAAACCCATACTGTTCAAGTTAAAATAATTGCTCTGTATACACGTTCGGCCTTTGTGATGTCGTTTATTTCCTCGTAGAGACGTTAAAGTTTGTAATACGTAGTTTAGGAACAAGCGAAGTAAGGAAGGTTAACTTTTTATAAATGGATTTTCGCTTGCTGTTGAGTAAGCTTCATGCACCAGGATCAAAAAAGATGTTCTTTTACTACAGAACTGCAAGTGTCCTTTTGATGAATACTCTGTTTTAAATGCTTTTACTTGAACAAGCAGGGCTCAGCTTCGTGTAATGAGGGAAGTTTTATTCGTAAGTTCACAGTGTATGTATTATGAAATGTTATTCAACTTTTCTCAATAATCCTTACAAAACAGCACACTTAACTTTAATTTTTGTTGGGCATGCCTTTCAAATGAGTAACAATAGTTCATAACCTAGTTATTGAAAGCTTTCTTCAAAATATGATTAATGTTGGGTAATGATTGATTGGCATAGTGGCAACTAGCGAAGTATTTTGTAGGTCTCTCCTCAAACACGTCATATTTTGTAAAAAAAAACTTTCAATAAACGCTGTTCCGAAAAACAAAAGTTTAAAAGAATCGCGACCTTATTGTTTCAGTTTACAAAATAAATTGTTTACGATGGATCGGAAAGTTGAATGTCTTGCTTAGTTTTGTAACGTTTTGGATAAGGTTATAGGGGTATACTAATGATGCTATAAAGTTCCTATTGCTTTGCAAGTGAGTACTTATACGTTTTTGAGTTGTAAATATGTTTTGGAGTTAAAATTGTGCGTCACATGTAGGTACTTTAACACTCTAACAGAAACACTTATAGACCTAGCTAGTAGTTTATCCTGTTTAAAGGCCGAAGGAAATTCTAGCTGAGACAGGAGATCAGCAGTTAAAGTTTGCCAGGTTAACCTAGGTCACAGTCACGAGCACCAATATGGATCATCATCATCATCATCATTTCAGCCGAAAAACGTCCACTGCTGGACATAGGCCTCCCCAAGTGTCGCCACATTGACCGGTCCCTTGCGACTCGCATCCAACTGATTCCCGCAGCCTTCATCAGGTCATCGGTCCACCTAGTGGGAGGTCTTCCAACGCATCGTCTTTCGGTTCGTGGTCGCCACTCCAGAACTTTTCGGCCCCATCGGCCATCCGTTCTGCGAGCAATGTGACCTGCCCACTGTCACTTAAGTTTGGCAATTCTTCGGGCTACGTCGGTGACCTTGGTTTTCTTGCGGATGTTTTCATTTTTGATTCGATCACGCAAGGAAACTCCGAGCATAGCCCTCTCCATTGCCCTTTGGCATTCCAATATGGAAACACTTTTCTAATTTGACTTGGAGATAAATCGTTTTCATAAAAATAAGAGTATAAAAATACTATGTTTGTAACAACACGAAATTTTAATCAGAACAGTAGGAGAAAAAACTTTGAAAGGTTGTTAAGTAAACACTTAACAACTTTTAAAAGTGTTTTTCCCTACGAGCTTTCGTCACGAGCACAGATACGTAAACACGTATTCGTTTGTGACTGTACTTCGATGAACGTGACCTTGTCATAGTCCAGTCCAGTTGTAAAGCAGTGTTGGGTAAGTAAGTGCAAATTTTGTTAGAACCAAAACAAATGAAACATGTATCGTTTTTCATTTGAAAAAATGTAGAAGATCACGATAGATTACGATTCAAGATTTAGGCTATTTTTTGGATTTCAAAATAAGAACTTTAATAAATGTAGGTCTAGGTCAATGACCGCAATTGCGATTTTTACTGGTACTTACTATAGTTGTAATTTAGCCGGTATTTTGTTGAGCTAGGCCTATTAGGCGTAGCCGTGTCGCATTTAAATACAGAAAAAAAGTAAATCCATACTTATTTATTCTGTTTTTATTTTTCTTTCTCTTTTTTAATATGTAACGATCCGTTGCTAAATTAATTCAGAAAAAAGATGACAGTGCTCTCTCTCAATTAAGAGGCCTGCGGAGCATGCGTTCTTCATACAAACGTAATACCAAAATAATATGAAAACCAAACATATTCTGAAGGTAGTGTGTAAATACACACCACCTTCAGAATATGTCCGATTTTGGTTTGCAAAATATTTATTTGGGGACATAGATATTCTGTAATCCAATCTAAATATATACAAACTACCTTAAGAATATGTTTGATTTTCATATTATTTTGGTATTACGTTTGTATGAAAAACGCATGCTCCGCCGGCCCGTTAAGTGCTAGAAATTGTACAGTTCTTTATTACCAGCACTTTCTTCTGTTCTTTATTACAAGTTTGTTGACGTAATAAATAAAATACCACATTTCATGCAAATTAAGAACTGTAGGAGATACTTGAATAATCTCTTTGACAAAAACCACTAGGTGGTAATTTAAATTTAAGACCAAAATAGGCATTACTTCCTAACAACACAAAATCTTTACAAATTACTTCAAATATCTCTATTCGTCCGAAAGCGGAAAACTCGCAATGTCGCTGATCTCCACCGTCAGTCAAGAGTCACGTTAAGCTTCAATTCCATTAAACACTATTAAAAAGCGTTGCTAAATTTAGTCGCATGGAAATTATTGTTCTAGTGACGAAATTGATATTTTGAAGAGCTGAAAAAACGTGGCGATCGAAATAAATCACGCTGTATTTTTAGACAGATTAAATTTATGATGTGGTGTGACTATAAATACAGCACTCAAATAGAAGTGAAAATAGATTCACGATCCACAAATAATTTGAATTACTTCTAGTTTATAGTTAAGCAATTCCTTTACTTTCCAATTGAGGTTTCAGTGTTCAGTGAAGGATTACTCTTGAGTTCGAGTCCTCCCAGGAGAAAAACTTGATTCTTGTTAATTAACCCATGATGATTTGGGTCCCTATACGAATTAATGCTAATGCTAATGGTATGATAGTAATGAATAGGTAATTTAATTCGTCATAGGTCGAATACTTGATGTTGTTCATTTATATCTCCTCTCGAATACTAATTTAGTGAAATTGTACTAAAAATTGTTTAATTATAGATCAAAGCCAACCCTTCACATTCGATTACACGTCATCACTGTGACCACTCAGGCCATTAAGATGATCGAAACCAAATCAAATTAATTTATTTGGAAATGCACAATCCTAGTCTCATATTTTAAAAGGTCACTTTGGTTACTGTCAGGTAATGAACCTTTTTTTTTTTTTCGTATTGGAATTCATCAAATAACTTCACCCACTCTGGGCGGAGCGGGAGAAAGTGTGATCCATGTTCCTTCCTCGCCCTTTACGTTCCGGGGCCGCGGTATCTCTTTCGAACAGTCCCGCAACCTCGGCAGGCTTCGCCCCTTCTTTTTTGCTGACATCTCTTTGAGGCGCGCGTGGAACACGAACGCGCCGTCTACACGGCCTGTAGTCATTAGACGGACGGAGGGCGGGCTAGCCCATAGCTAACCGTCCACAGGCCCGCGTCTAGAGTGGCCGGTAGCCACCTCGTAGCCCCCGACGCCTGGTGCGTCTCCCGTGGCGGCTGGGGCGAGAGGCTCTCTCCCGATCGCGTTCCGCCACCTCCTTCGCTAGCATGACTGCTTCGCAGAAGGAGGTGACGGCTTCCTATTCCGTCTCGCTCCGGACCATGGATTGAATCAGGGCCGGACGCGAGAGGTCGCCGCCGCCGATCGCCGCTACGAGGGCACGGCGTTGCTCCGCCCACGCGGGGCAGGCCTCCACCATGTGCTCCACAGAGTCCTCCGGTCGATCTCCGCACTGGAAACACCCGCGCGTTTCCTCCCGCCCGATTCGATGCAGAAACCTCCCGAAACATCCGTGTCCGGTAAGGACCTGCGGAAGCGGCGGAAGGTGAGGACGCCATGGCGCCTCTCAAGCCACTCCTCAAAGAGGGGACTTACCGCCACTATCGTGGCGTGCCCTCAGGTATTGTCCCTAAAAGCTTTAGTTTAGTAGGCAAGTCGTAAGCCTCGGGGCTAAATTGACACCCAGAAAAATCGAAGACAGACTTATATATGTATTCTGTAATTTTATCTTTTGTCCTTTTTGAGAAATGATATCTTAATATATATAAATCTCGTGTCACAATGTTTGTCCTCAATGGACTCCTAAACCACTTAACCGATTATAATAAAATTCGCACACCATGTGCAGTTCGATCCAACTTGAGAGATAGGATAGCTAACATTTCAATTTATAAGACGCAGACGAAGTTGCGCCGGTCAGCTAGTAAACTTATAAAAAGCACATTCAAAGGGGACTACCATTACCATTGACTACCATTTATCAACCAAAAAAATTATTGATTCATCCACCAAAGAGAATGTAACTTTACCAAGAACTTGATTGATATAATTAAAGGGCTTTAGAGTTCATGAATTAATTGGATTTTAGAGTCGACTCAACACTTGTAATTCAATGTAAAAACCGTAGATATTTTTTGTCATTTCAACATCGTTGGTTTTAGCTGAATCAAACAAATTCAGAATAAAAGCCTAGTACTTAAAACTTTGATAGTTTTTATCCAGCTACGATTTCCATTTAAATTGCATCAGATTCCCGGATCGAGAAATGAGACGTTTTAAAATAAAATCCTTTTGTGACACGTGTCATAAATCGAAATACATTTAAAAAAGAAAAAACTTTTTTACAAAAAATAAAACCGACTTCAGAGAAAACAAAAAAAGTGAAAAATAACTTCAGAAAAAACGCTTCAGAAGTCGGTGACCTTTTTTTGATTGATTTAGTTTTTTTGTCACCGACTTCTGAAGCGTTTTTTCTGAAGTTATTTTTCACTTTTTTTGTTTTCTCTGAAGTCGGTTTTATTTTTTGTAAAAAAGTTTTTATTTTTCACTTTTTAGTGGTTCACATGTGCTTACCCCTTCACAGCGTACCGGCGTGATTTTAGGTTATGAACTGGTGTAAACAATAGACAGATATGAGATTTCGGCAATCCCAGTACATTTGCTATCATTTATTGAGGAGTTCCGTTGCATATACGAAGTTCTTCATCAGATCTTCATCAAATTGAATTGGGATCACTTCGAGAAAGTACAATTCCAAAACTACCCAAACCGCTTCTAGTGTGCCTATAAAATGTGAAGAATTCTCTGTATTTCTCCAGAATCCCATCATCAGCTACTGATTTGATGATTATAAGACCACACAGGAAGCACCAGCTTTCAAATAAAATAAGAACGATCAAAATCGGTTCACCCAGTAGAAAGTACTGAGGTAACAAATATTTTCGAAATCGGGTGTATTTTACACATGTGCGTACCCCCTCAGAGCATACAGGCGTGATGTTACGTCATAATATAGTATAAACAATGAACCTACAAGCGATGGCAGCAATCACTGCAGATTTGCTGTGTATTTTTGAAGAGTTCCGTTGTATATCTCCGAAGATCAGCATCAGGTCTTCAGCAAACTAAAATGGGACCAAACGGGAAGCACCAGCTTTCAAACAAAAAAAGAACCATCAAAATCGGTTCACCCAGTCGAGAGTACTGAGGTAACAAACACAAAAAAAAAAAAAAAAAAAAAAAAAAAAAAATACAGACGAATTGATAACCTCCTCTTTTTGGAAGTCGGTTGAAAATGTACAATTGAACAATGAATCTCGTTAGCCTAGAAAGGCATTTCCGATTCTCACTTTAACGTTCAGTTGAGTGACGAAAGCATGTTGCCTCGTCATGAACGGATTGGTAAGACGACAAAAGATGGCCCTATTTTATGCTCTGAAAAGGGTTTTGCGTCCACTGTTGGACATGTGAAAAGAAGGGCCTTTTTCATAAAAGTGATGTGTGCAATGCTAACAATTCGTATTTACGTTAATTCACGTAGTTTTATCTCATGTATCTTCTTTTGTACATGCCTGTCGACATACATATAAAACTTTATTAGCTGTGTTTGTCTCAAAATTAATCTAACGAAATATATTTTGTTATATGATAAAAGCTTAGACGTAATGTGATTGTTGTTTGAGGATTGCTTCCAAGATGTACGTACTTAACTATTTTTGTAGAATTACCTACTCAAATGTGTACATGGCAAATCTTTTGATCTATAAAAACCCTTGTTCTCGAATACTAATTCGAGATTTAAAAGGGGAGACACAAGTTTGAATGGAAGAAGCTTTTAATAAGATTTTGTCCATAATATTTACTTGACTATGAGACTGAGTACACAAAAATATATTCGTTGGATAGAACATTTTGGACAATATCTTGCAAGCAACGTACCGTCCAACTATTTTAAAACTTAACTATGTTTACTGGTCATAATTTATCTGTTATTTATAAAGTAATAAGTCAACGACTAACGCGCCGCGCCGCAGACTAATTTCATAAACGATGGGATCAATTTTTTTCATACCACATAGGTACTTTAAAAAATATAGTATTGAAGAGAACTCGGTCTTAAAACAATTATGGATATTTAAATTAGAACAAAACAAAAGAAAATTATCACAGACTAGACCGAGTAACTACGGACCACCGCACCGCGCACTAGTCGAACCAAAAAAAAAAAAAATCAGCCACATTGTTGTTGCCCTTTTCGCCGTCTTGCCAGATGTCGAAGCTACCAAAGCGCCTTCTGCAATCTTAGTTTTTTTCCAACAATACATACATAAACTTACGACTTGTCCCATGGATGTAAAGACAAAAACTACCGAACGCCGCTGCCTTTTTTTTTCGGAATGGCATCTCGCAGTTCAACCTAGAGAGGATGTCGTCTGCCTAACCGGACATTGCGCGCCGCCTGCTGCGCTCCACGCTTATATACTCATCCTTGTTCATATATCTGGGCCTCGATTCTGCTATTACGATAGTGTCAGAATAGGCGATCATTGAAGTCATAATGATCAAGTTCTGTCAAGTTTTGACAAGTTTGGTAATCTACTAATATAATGGCGTCATTATGACTTCTGAATGAACAACCACTATGACCCCATTGAAAGAAATGTCATAGAATATTAATCTCGTACATGAAATCTGGCATTTAGCAGATTACGAACTTTAAGCAAAATGACAGTGGGATGAGAACACGATTCCAATCGTGTTGGAGTGACGAATTTATTAAAATAGCAGAATTAGGCCCCTGGTCATACGCGCACGTTGCCAGTGCTAGGCATCGGATCTTTCTGAAAAACCTCACCATTAAAGTAAGTATATGTCTATCTTCCCCGGAGTTGCCACTCAAATCTGCCTTGTGTTAGTTGCCTTTCACTCATCCTCTCTACATGACCAAACCATCTAAGCATACTCTTTTCACTACACTACTTTAAAACCGCAACATTCTCGTGTAACCTCATTCTTCCAATTGTAGTAACACCCTTCTAAAGGAACGCATTTCCACAGCAGTAATTCTACTTTCATGCCTCGTTTGTCACATCCAATATTCAATCTTTGTACTAATTTCCAGCTATTTTCTATTCTCGGTGTCCCCCACCTTAGTTCTTTCTGACTTCAGTCATTTTTCGTAAAAGCTGATTGAGCACTTTTCATAACTTTTACTTTCGCATGCCTTTCCCGGTTTATCACTCTTTCTTTGATTAAAGAAGCTGCCGTATTGTATAAAAACTTGTACGAGGGATAGAATGACCTAACCTTTTTATCAGACCTTTGGGAAGTTCCCTAGATACTTAACTCGATGGACGATTGGCAAAGCAATAGAGCAATGATGATTTCTGACTAAAAAATATTGATTCTGTTCAGTCCGTCCGCGTCAGTTCGGTTATTAAAAGCCCAAAGAAGCGCAAAAGGATCCGATAAAACCAAGTCTTTTGAGACAATGAAACGACACCATTCACATTAACACTATTGATGATTTCTAAAATGTATATTTAACCTTTGTTTATCATAAACTTTACTTATTGTACTCCTTCTTCAAAAAGCGTGAGCACAGGAAGTGGACCTGGCAGAGCCCAGATGGGCAACAAAAAAAGATTGACTTCATCATGTCAACCAAGGAGCAAATGTTCAATGATGTCTCTGTGATCGATTCGGTGAAAACCGGGAGCGATCACCGCATTGTAAGAGGCACATTGAACATCAATATCAAGCTAGAAAGGTAAAGTCTACGCTCCGTCCAGCACAGATCCAAATCCAAAACCCCGAGAGCTTTCAGCTCGAACTCCAGAATCGTTTCGAGTGTCTAGGCAGCTCAGTGGACGAATACAACGATGGGTTCGAAACTGTCCATACGACCGGGTCTAAGCTCTTCAAGACACGCCGTACAAATAAAAAAAAGAGGTTTTCCGATCAAACTCTCGAGCTTATGAAGGAGCGGCGTGAGATGATCCTACAGTCTTCAGATGAGGCGTCGAAATACCAGTAGCTCAATAGACGGATCTTTATATCCTTAAAGAGCGACCTCCGCCGCTTTAATACCGAGCGTATTAAAGACGCGATCGAGCGGAACAAAGGCTTTAAAATATTTTCAAGAGATCTGGCTTTTGGGCAGAGCCAGCTCACGAAACTGAAGACCTTATCCGCCAAACCGGAGCTACTGAGGGAGATCGAGAGCTTCTATGGACAGTTGTACACGTCAACCAGCAAACCCATTGTCAACCTAGCAAACGACCCAAGAGCTAGACTAACCCGACACTATACCGAAGACATCCCGGACGTCAGCCTGTACGAGTTTAGGATGGCTCTGAAACAGCTCAAAAACAACAAAACACCGGGTGACGACGGAATTACGGCCGAACTCCTGAAGACGGGTGAAAAACCGGTACTAAAGGCCCTTCAGAAGCTGTTTAATTCCGTTACACTCGAGGGGAAAACGCCACAGGCATGGTGCAGGGGTGTGGTGGTACTCTTCTTCAAGAAGAGTGACAATGCCCGGTTGAAGAATTACAGGCCCATCTCACTTCTAAGCCATGTCTACAAGTTGTTTTCAAGACACAGCGAATCGAATCGTCTCGCGCGCAGGTTTGACGATTTCCAGCCACCCGAACAAGCCGGTTTCCGAAGAGGCTTTAGCACTGTGGACCACATACATACGCTTCGGCAAGTTATACAGAAGACCGAAGAGTATAACTTGCCTCTCTGCTTAGCATTTGTGGACTACGAAAAAGCCTTTGATTCGATCGAAACCTGGGCTGTACTGCAGTCTCTCCAACGGTGCCAAATTGACTATCGGTACATCGAGGTGTTGAAGTGTTGTACAAAAACGCCACCATGTCAGTCCGACTTCAGGACCAAGCCTCGGAACCTATCCTTCTGCAGCGAGGTGTAAGACAGGGAGACGTCACATCTCCGAAACTGTTCACCGCTGCACTGGAGGATGTCTTCAATGTTCTGGACTGGAGAGGGCTTGGCATCAACGTCAATGGCGAGCACATCACTCACCTTCGGTTTGCCGGCGATATTGTGGTCATGGCTGAGACCATGGAGGACCTCAGTACAATGCTCGATGACTTCAGTAGAGCTTCCGAAAGAGTGGGTCTAAAAATGAACATGGACAAGACGAAGGTCATGTTGAATACCCATGTCACACCCATTCCTATCAAGATCGGAGACTCTACACTCGAAATTGTAGACGATTATGTATACCTAGGACAAACGGTCCAGTTAGGTAGGTCTAATTTCGAGAAAGAGGTCAATCGTCGAATCCGACTCGGCTGGGCAGCGTTCGGGAAGCTGCGCGGTATCTTCTCGTAAAACTTACCGCAGTGTCTCAAGACGAAAGTCTATGACCAGTGTGTGTTGCCAGTGATTACACACGGGACCAAAACGTGGTCGCTCACAAGGGGCCTTATCAAAAGGCTTAAAGTCACCCAAAAGGGCAATGGAGAGGGCTATGGTCGGAGTTTCCTTGCGTGATCGAATCAGAAATGAAAACATCCGCGAGAGAACCAAGGTCACCGACGTAGCCCGAAGAATTGCTAAACTTAAGTGGCAATGGGCAGGGCACATTGCTCGCAGAACGGATGGCCGATGGGGCTGAAAAGTTCTGGAGTGGCGACCGCGAACCAGAAGACGATGCGTTGGAAGACCTCCCACTAGGTGGACTGATGACCTAGTGATGATTGCGGGAATCCGGTGGATGCGAGTCGCAAGGGACCGGTCAATGTGGCGACACTTGGGGGAGGCCTATGTCCAGCAGTGGGCGTTTTTCGGCTGAGATGATGATGATCTTACTCATTGTTGTTTACACACAGTGTTAAATAAGTTGCTCATAAGAAGTACCTAACCCTGATAAAGTTTACCAAAGTCAGCTTTGTCTTACTTAAATAATAATGATTTTGTATCATGTATAACATGTTCTCAGAAAGTCCTATATGCAATCTTTCAAAAAATATCAGGCAGGTGGTTTCTGAGAAAAATGTGTTGTGTGTGAGCAGGCAATTTTAAGTAAATGTCTATTTACATTTATTTTAATATATATTTATAGTATTTCATATATTTGAATAGTATTTTATATATCCTTGTAGTATTGCGTAGTATTCAATAAAATTATTCACTGATTTTCAGTAACGACACCTTGTCCTTTTGTGCTTGAAGTGTTAAATAAATAAAGTCATAGTTGCAAAAATAACTTTAGCCTTAGAAGTCGGTGACATGTTTTTTGATTCAGTGATGTTCTCGGGTTATTTCCATTAGTGAATAATTGGCGACATTCGGATGTACTATTAGGAACACTTTTGCCTAATCCTTTGGGGATAACAGGCGTGGTGTTATATTTACTAATATTATAAAGATTGTTCTTTTTTTGTCTTTTCTACACACCGTGTCTATAACTTTAATCTAACTTTCCTCTCGCAGGTCTACTGAAAGAATTTTCTTATATAAGCAGTATCTTTGTGCTCTTCTATCTTTATGTAATGACCTGTTAACTTTTTTGTGTTTACTTGAATTAATAAACGAATAAATAAGTATACTTTGTAAGTCAAGTATTGGTAAATCTCCGGAATTACAGATCCGATTCCGAAAGTTACCTTGTAATGTAATACAGGTTTATACACCTTTTTTTTTTTTTTAAGGATGGGAAATTATCAAATGACCCCCCCACTCTGGGCGGAGCGGGAGGGAGTGTCAGACTCTTACTGACTAAAAACCATCCATGTTCCTTCCTCGCCTTTTACGTTCCGGGGCCGCGGTATCTCTTTCGAACAGGCCCGCAACCCCGGCAGGCTTCGCCCTTGCGGGCCCCTCTCCTTTTGCTGACATCTCTTTGAGGTGCGCGTGTAACACGAACGCGCCGTCGACACGGCCTGTCGTCGTCGTTAGACGGCTGGACGGCTGGCTAGCCGTAGTCCACTGGCCCGCATCTACGGTGGCCGGTAGCCACCACGTGGCCCCCGACGCCCGTTGCGTCTCCCGCGGCGGCCGGGAAGAGAGGATCTCTCCCTCTCTCGTTCCGCCACCTCCTTCGCTAGCATGACTGCTTCGCAGAAGGAGGCGACGGCTTCCCATTCCGTCTCGCTCCGGACCATAGATTGAACCAGGGCCGGACGCGAGAGGTCGCCGCCGCCGATCGCCGCCACGAGGACACGGCGGAGCTCCGCCCACGCAGGGCAGACTTCCACCGTGTGCTCCACCGTGTCCTCCGGTCGATCCTCGCAGTGGAGACACCCGGGCGTTTCCTCCCGCCCGATTCGGTGCAGGTACCTCCCGAAACATCCGTGTCCGGTGAGGACCTGCGTCAGGCGGAAGGTGAGGACGCCGTGGCGCCTCTCCAGCCACTCCTCAAAGAGGGGACTTACCGCCACTATCGTGGCGTGCCCTGCACAGGGTTGCGACAGTCGCTCTCTCCATGTCGCCATGAGATCGCGCCGGAGGTCAGTCCGCTGAGCGGCAATTTGCCGCGGCAGCGGAGTTTCCCCCCGGCGTAGTACCTCCGCGCGCCATTCGTGTAGGCGCGCGAGGACCATCGCCTCCAGATCCCATGGCGGCAGTCCGGCAAGCAGGCCCGCCGCCTCGCGAGAGATCGTGCGGTACCCACGGACCATCTTTACGGCCACCACTTTTTGGGGCGCGTTCAGATGATGAGCAGCTCGCCGCTTCAACGAACGCGCCCACACTGGGGCCCCGTTGAGGGCCATGGACCGCACGACTCCCGCGTAGAGCCTGCGGCAGGAGGCGTTCGGCCTCCCAAGGTTGGGCAGGAGCCGCCTGAAGGCAGCCCCTGTCCGTTCCAGCCTGGGGGCCAAACGTCGGAAATGCTCCACGAAGTTCCACCGGCTGTCGAGAACGAGTCCTAGGTACTTCAACGTCGACTCGACGCCGATGGATACCCCTCCTACCGTCAGTGTGGATCCCGACGGTGGCGCATTCCGAGGCCCATGAAAGCACATGGCCTCGGACTTGTGCAGCGCCACCTCGAGACCCAGTTGCCGAATCCTCTCTACGACTATCGCAACCCCGCGTGTCATGTTGTCGGCCGCCGCCTCGTGCGACCACCCATGTGCCAGCACCAGGGTGTCGACTGACGCTGACACCACTAGGGAGGTCCGCGCGCAGCACCCAGTCGTAACCGATGTTCCACAGGGGCGGTCCCAGAACCGATCCCTGTGGGACACCGCACGACATCTCTCGCCGGTTCCAATCTCCGCAGCGACTGGGGTAGATGACGGCCCTGTCCGTCAAATAGTCCCCGACCACACGACGGAGGTAGGTCGGCACTCGGTGATACCGGAGTGCCTCCCTGATGCAGCTCCAGGGCAGGGAGTTGAAAGCGTTGGCGATGTCGAGAGACACCGCCAAAACAACCCCGCCCCGGGATATTGCATCCCCCGTCGTGAGGGCTCTCACGCGCATGACTGCGTCCACTGTAGAGCGCCCCTTGCGGAAACCAAACTGGTTCTCCGCAAGATTCTGCCCCATCCCCTCAAGGTGCTCGGCGAGGCGGTTTGCAATTACTCTCTCAAAGAGCTTGCCCACCTCGTCGAGCAACACAATGGGCCGAAATGCGGACGGAGAGTCCGCAGGGCGCCCCGGCTTCTGGATGAGGACCAGTTTCCCCGTCTTCCAACGAAGCGGGAACTGGCCTCTCTCCAAACATGCGCTTAAGAACCTTTTCAGTCGGGGCCCGAGAGCCTCCACATCCGAGGCCAGGACCCAGGCTTTGCCAGGCAAGCCATCGGGTCCCGGGGCGGTATTTTTGGCCTTGAGCCTACCTACCGCCACTCTCAGGTCTACCCCAGTCACTTCCGGAGTGTCGTCGTCGTCACTTGGGTCCGACACCGCAGGTGGCGGAGCCATAGGCGGGGGCGGATGTTCCCCCCGCGAGGGGAACAGAGCGCTCACCATGTCCTCCACGAGGTCAGGCCGGAGACTCTGCGTCAGCGGGGGGGCCCAGGTGCGGAGTTTATTCCGCACCATCTTGTAAGGGCGCCCCCACGGATCTCTGTCGAGAGTCTCCAGCATCTCCGAGCGGGCCAGTTCCCTGGCCCGCAGGACAGCCTCCCGGAGGGCGGTCTTCGCCGCTCTGTATCCCTCGTACAGCTCCGCCTCAATGGCTGCCGCATCCGGCGGGCGGATGCGGAGCCTGCTATGCCTGGCGTACAGGCACCGCGCTTCGACACACGCCTCCCTCAGAGACGTTATTTCGCGCGACCACCAGTACACCTGACGTCGGGCGCTTCCTGGCCGGACTCGGGGCATTGCCACGTCACATATGTCGGACATGGCCCCCTGGAACCACTCTGCCTCAGTGTTAACGTCGGCAGGCCTGTCCGGTGATGTCACCCAGGCCTGCACGATCGAGGCTTCCAGGAGGAGCTCCCGGTCCAGCTGCTTCAGCGCCCAACGCGGACCACTCGGGGCCTGTTGGACCGGCGCGCTTGAGGACTGGGTGGAGACGTCAAACCGGATGTACCGGTGGTCGGAATATGTCTCCACCCCCTCCATGACACGCCAGTCAACGACACGCGGTGACAGAGCGGGGCTAGCGAACGAAATGTCCACCACCGACTCGCCCCGCATCCGCACACACGTGGGAACAGAACCCCGATTAAGGACGTCCAGGCCCCTCTCCAGGGCCCAGTCCTCCACCATCCTGCCCCGCACATCTGTGCAACGAGAACCCCAAGCCAAGTTCTTGGCATTGAAGTCCCCGAGGACAAGCACGGGGAGGGAATGGCTTCCGACGACGTCACTCAACTCTGCGAGAGAGTTGTGGAACTCGGAGAGAGTTCGGCTCGGGGAGAAGTATACTCCCACCACGACGATCTCCCCGAACCGTGCTGCTACGCACCCCCGACCCCTCCTGACATTTTCAAGGGTCGGGGTACCGGCGGCGGCCGATGACACTATGGTCACTGAGCCGTCAAGGTCCGCCACCCAGTCTTCCCTGGGCAGGACAAAGTACGGCTCAGCGACCACAGCGATGTTGATCAACCACTGCGCCATGCTCTGAAGCAACAGGTTCTGAGCACAGGCGCAGTGGCTGATGTTCGCCTGGAGGAAGCGTAATGGCGCCGTTATTGACAGTCCATTATCGCTTCCTCCCCCCGGGACCCCTGTGAGGGCCCCTCCGCAGGCGAGCTCAGAGCGGCAGCGGCGGCGGCGACAGCGACAGCGGCTGTGGCGGCCGCGGCGGCGGCAGTGGCGACGGTGGCGTTGGCGGAGGTGGCAGAGGGCCTTCCCCTTCCTCTAACTCCGGTCTTGGCGGGAGCGGCGCAGGCCTTGCTCCTGGCCCGGTGATCGGCCGGCTTGCGGGCCACCGCACATGCAGGGCAGTGCGGCGCAGCGCTGCAACCAGCCGACACGTGACCGGGCTGACCGCAGCGGAAACAGAGACCGCTGCGGTCAACCTCCGAGGCGCACTTCACTGACACGTGGTGTCCCACGTGGCAGCGAAAGCACCTCAGAGGTCTGGGCTCGAGCAGTTTCACCTGCGCCGATACCCAGCCCACCAAAAGCCTTCGGCCCTCCACAATGGCTTTCGCCGCCGTCACGGGGCAGCTTACCGTAACGGCTCGCATTCCCGTGGGGTCCGGACGAAGGGTGCCTGCCTTGACCTGCTGGGCAGAGCACCCCCCGGACCTGGCGACGGCGGCCACCACCTCCTTCTCGGTGACCGAGTCGTCCAGACCCATGACGCGCAGGTCGGCGCATCTGACGGGTCTGGAGACTCGGGCCTCGTCCGCGTTTAGGGACGCTCTCAGCTTTTCAGCGAGAGCATCCGCGGACGAGCCGCTGGTTTCACCGGGGATCTCCAGCATCCGAGCCCCCGTTGCGGTGACTTTGAGCCGGAGGCCCCCGGTGATCCCGAGCTCCCCGAGATCCACCGTCTCCTTGGCCTTCGCCAGCAGGTCGCGGTAGGTCACGCCCTTCTTTTCCGCTTCTGGCTGTAGGGTAATCACTACAGCGGCGGTTTTCGGGGCGCGAAGCCTAGCCGCGACCTTTCGCGCCTTGTTCTGGCGCTGCCTCTCTTGCTTGCGGGCCTTTTTGGCCGCCGTTCGCCCCTCTGCTCCTCCCCGGCCACTTGCCATCCGGCTTCAGCCGTGGGAGGTGCAGGGGGTGTGGGCCCACCCGCAACTGGCGCTGGCGCTGGCACCGCCGCCATCTGTGCCGCTGCCTTGCCCTTCTTTTTCTTTTGGGCCGCCTTCTTTTGCCCAGCCGGTGCCGCCACCTGTTTGGCCGGAGTCGGCTTTACAGGGGGCGGGGGAGGCAACGCAGCCACGCCGGGGGGCCGACTGGATGGCCCCGGAGCGGATGCAGCAGCCGCGTACGAGACTCTGCTCGCGCTCGGAGGGCGCAGAACAATTCCCTCCAGGACGGAGAACCGCGCCTGGAAGGAAGCAAGCTCCTTTCGAACCAGGTCCAGGACCTGGTTCTCCACCGGCACAGGCTGGCTCCCCCTCTGTGCTCTGGCCCCTCCACTTTCAGGAGCCACGCGGGGGCCAGGCTTCCTCAGACTGGCCAGGTCCGCCTGGAGCTTGGAGTTCTCCTTCTGGAGAAGCTCCATAGCGGCTGCCAGGCGGGCCACGTCCGCCCGCAGCTTGTCCACCTCGTCCCCCTGTGTTGGAGGAGGCCCCTTAAAGTTGGCCGCTGCCGCCATGATTGAGGTGAGAGCCGCAGGTATGGCCTTAAGTTTCGACGAAACTTTTACTTTCACGGCCACACTCTTCAAGGCGGCTTCCACCTCTTTTGTAAACCGGCCGGTTGTAGTAGGGCAGATTTGGAGTTTTTATTACTCGCCAGAGGGTCTGCAGGTACCCCAGCGAGGATAAGCAGTAGCGACTGATTCGTCCAATAGGCACACCCGTCAGCCATACATCCCCTCGCGCTGCGTCGCCGCTTGGGATTCGGGGTAACTTTTTATAGAGGTTTTCTACCTCGCAGTCCAGGCGGTTAAGCCAAGACCCTCGGTCCCTGTCCAAAAGGACTCGGAGTCGCGAGACGTGATCCACTGCACTCCGATACGGGATTACGATATCAACGGTGACAGAGAAGGACGCATCCTTCTCTGTCTGCTCGGCGGCAGGGTAAGTGCACACCGAGCCCGCCGTAACACACTCCTCCGCTGTGCCCTCTGCTTAACAGAGGGTACGCCGAGGAACCCACCGTTGGTCCGTGTAGGACCCCACACATGTTGCCAGACTCATTAGCCGCGGCAATGCCAATCCCAAGGGATGAGAATTTCTTCTCATTCCAAAAGGAAGGACACTGCCGCGCCCAGGGTGCACCGGCCCAGCGGCTGCTGTTTCCTCCAGACGTATAGAGAGGAACCAGCAGCTGCCGAGCACACGTGGAGGACTTCTGGCATCGCACCCCGGTTTATACACCTTAGACACAAAGCTGTGTGAAAAGAACATAAATTTTACAAAGACTGACGTAAATTATTATTCAGTAACAAACAAGAATGTTACGTAACAAACTTTTTGAGGAATATGTAGGTAGCTCTCTTATGAGTTTACTTTTAACTTCAGTAGCTTCTTTGCTAGCACTGTAAAAGCAAATAATAACAAATATTCATTAATTTTTCTCTCCATTATTAAATATATGAAGCATGTGTTTTTTTTACTAGTTCGTAATATCAAGACATAGCTAAGATTCCACATTAACCGTACATTTTCATAAATAGGGGTATTATTTAATATCGTGACTTATTTTTAGAGAACAATCTCGAACATATTGTGATACTAGTTTAACCCGCGGCTTTGTCAGCGCAGAGCGAAAATTTTTGCATAGGTTTTATTAACAAGATATTAAGTATTCTATCTCCTAACTCAGATCATTGTCTGTTTGTATGCCAAGAAATCTAAGGAATAATATTAGTATGAATGAAAATACATACTTGGATCAACCCTTGTTCCAAGTCTTCTTTAGGATAGGTATTGTCCGGGGTTGCGGGACTGTTCCAAAGAGATACCGCGGCCCCGGAACATAAAGGGCGAGGAAGGAACATGAATGGGTTTTAGTCAGTAAAAGTCTGACACTCCCTCCCGCTCCGCCAAGAGTGCCATAACACAACTAGGTAGGAACTATTTAGGGTGACAGGTAATTAGTGACCGATATCTAGACACGTGATTGTACTTTTGTTACATTCATTTTGACATGTCTGCTGTTCAGTACTTTTTGACCAGTTAGGCGAACATAAATTACTGAACAGCTGATAATTTTTCTCGATTTCAGGTTTGGGCCCATGTTCTCGTGTTTAGGTATCGGTCACTAATAACCAGCCACCCTATAAAGGGTGTCAAAAAAGCTCTTAACGAAGCCGAATGCTATTTGTTCTCCCCGTCATTGATCGATATTTTTTTTGTTTATACCCTTGGGAACCTTGTAGTTACGGAGATATTGGGGGTTACAGTCCCATCTTTTTTGTAATTTTTGGGGTTCCGTAGTCAACTAGGAACCCTTACAGTTTCGCCATGTCTGTCTGTCCGACCGTCCTCGCTTAATCTCTGTGACCGTTAGCACTAGAAAGCTAAAATTTAGTACCAGTATGTGTATCAATCACGCCGACAAAGTGGTAAAATAAAAAGGAAAAAAATGTTTTATTAGGGTAGGCCCCCTATATGTAAAGTGGGAAGGGTTTTTTTTTTTTAATTTCAACCCTAACGTGTGATATATTGTTGGAAAGGTATTTAAAAATGAACACGTTTACTAAAATCATTTTTTGATAATGTCAACAATTTCGGAAATAATCGCTCCAAAAGTAAAAAACAATGTGTTCCCCCCCTCTAACTTTAAAAAAAAAACAAAAAACCAAAAATTAAAGCATTTATTTCAAGTAAGCCAATAACAGGCACTTTTGAATTGTCGAAACAAAGATGAACATTTAAAGTAGCTACAGTCCCAGTCACAAGACATAAAAACTGTGAAAGTACTGTAGTTGCCCATTCCCTAGCGTAGATCTCTATGGAGAAGAACGGGCAAGAAACTCCATGGACACTCTTTTAAATCAAAATATTGTTACAAAATCTTGGTTACATCATTCATGTTGAGATGGTAGATTATGTGAGAACAATGTAGCAAGATGTGCACGTTAAAAGTGTCCATAGTAAAAACAAAATAATTCATTCAAATAAGCCATGGCAACTAAGAGATGACCAGTCACAACTGACAGCACCCGTTCACGAACATGACGCATGGATCAGCACCATTCAGCTCAACCACTTTGAAGGGAGCTAAATGATCCGACACACGCGCCACCATCAGCGAGACATTTGAGTGAGCATGACATACTCTCAACCGCCAGGGCACATTCAAGTCAAAAACTAAAGTAGGTTTCCAGTGAATGATAGCTTTCTAGTACATAGTACTCACACAATATGGGCTATGCGATTATATAATACTAACATTGAATCTATACAATGCAAAGATAGTTGTACAATCTTCAGCAGCTCCAACAATACCATTTAATGCTATCAAGTTTTGCGCCCCTGTCCTTGTGGAGCAGGACCAGCATTGAGCCAAGCATTTTTATCAGCGATATAATCGCTCAACTTGTAATATGCTTGCTTACATAATGTGCGTTTAATACATGTTTTAAATTTCGTCTCATTCAGTTCAAGAATACTTTGTGGAATTTTATTATAGCATCTCAAACAGTACCCCATGAAAGATGAGTCTACTTTAGCGAGTCTAAAGCCTGGCTGAACTAGTTGGTCCCTATTTCTAGTACTGTAATTGTGTCTGTCGCCTCTTTTACCGAAAAGATGCAGATTTTTTCTGACGTACATTATGTTTTCGTAGATGTATTGGCAATGAACCGTCATAAGTTTAGAAAATATGAAAAAAGTCTGAAAAGTAGAACTTTAGAAGGACTTTCTAGGAAAATCATTTTGAACTTGGATGGAAACAAGTTTTTGTACAAAAAAGACAAAAAGTTGTACAAAATAATTTATGGACAAGTTTGTAGTATAATCGTATATTCAAGCATTTTTTTTTAACTTCGTTGACATATTTTATTATCCTGAACGTATCTTTAAAAAAAAAAAAATCGGATTGGATTGAACACTTATTGTGACGGACGGGAAACTACGGAACCCTACACTGAGCGTGGCGCGACACGCTCTTGGCCGGTTTTTTTAATACAAGTTTTCAATGTAAAATTTTTACTTCAAATACCTCCACGACCCCCGTTTTATTCAGTCGATCTATCAGCACAATGCGTTGAGTGTGTGCGATACATTGAGTTCAATATTTTTCATTTTTTGCGTAAAGTTACTTATTTTGATATACAGAATGCTTTTATATCATCGAATTTATAAGTTTTGATTTCATGGTTTTGTCTTCATTTAATTTACCAAGTTTCTTAGAAGATTTGATCATATGATTGCACCTAACTATCACTTAAGGCTTGATGTAAAAAAAGGACGGGTTGTTATTTTTTCGAACTTGTTAAGAATTTGCTCGTTTTCCAATAGAATTTAATGCCTGTTTGTTACAGTCTAATTGTAATTCGCCTAAATGTAGTTGTAAATGAATATCACCAATATCTTAATCATTGAACAAACCTATTATATTTTGTTATTGGTACAGGCTAGCTTAAAGTCGAACATTTATTTGTTCGCTCATTCGAACCATAACGCTAACGAGTAATATTATTTGTAAATTGAATCCCTGTTTTGCGAATACGTAGGTAGTAAAAATTTATAGGTAATGCGAATATTATACTGAAAACTGATGAGCGTACCAACAACACGTAATGAAAATGTACCTATGTACATATTATTACAAAATAACGCATTTTTCCAAGCAGACAATCAAATTGGTTATTTTGCCAAATTCAGCATGCCGCAAACGTGTATATCTGTCGGTATACAAAATATTGATGCTTGCTTTCGCTAGCGGCATAATTGAAATTATCCCACGGAGAAGTACTACCAAGATGTAACGTATCTTATTGAAATTTGTGCAAAATTAACAAACAAACTTTTAATTTAAAACACCCATTTGACTCTGACATATAGACTTATTTATCTGCAGCAAAAGCTTTTCTATAAACAAGACACGTGTAAGTCCACGTGCCTATTATACTTAGAGTTCAGTATTGAATGTATTTTATATGACAGTAACAAACGTACACTGTTCGAACGCCGTGAAGGGGTGCATCGGAGGAAACGGAATCGGGAAAAATGGACCCTAATGCTGGTTTTATTCCTTGTTCTCGCTCCTTCTTACAGAGAGGAGGCCTGTGACGAAGTCGTGGGAACTTTAAAGGAAACGGTCAACCAAGCATTCTGTTACATCAAACTAAAATTATTGCTGAGAATTTACTTTTTTTTGGGCTGAAAAATCATGTACCTATTGTAGTAGAACTCAATGTAACGCATTTAAAACATTGTGCTGATGGATGGATTGAACAGTATGGGGGTCGTGGAGGTATTAATAGCAAACACCCTACATTAAAAAACTTGTAAGTATTAAACAACAACAATAAAACAACATTTTCAGGATGCTGATGCGACTGCCTCGCTATTGTAGTGCGTCTGTGCGTCTGGTATGTTTGCGGAGGCGCGTACGGACGGCTTCCATGCGATTGTGCGCATAAGGGTAGCTTCCTTGTTGCAACGTGTGCGAGGTAGTGGCAACGGCATCCTGCAGATGATTGTGCCTCGCACGGATTTATTCTGGATAGGACATATCCAGAATAAACGGATGCGCATAGTTTTGGGCGCTCACTGATACAGGTCATTGCACACTTTTGTTTTTGTTTTATGAAATGTGCTTGTATTTTATGGATTTTAATGATTTGAAATAAATAAATAATCATTATTATTATAAAAAAAACTTGTCAAAAAGTCGGAACTTTGACTCCCAATGTCTTAGGAACTAGAAAGTTCCCAGGTATATGGAGTAGAACAAAAATATCGCAATGACGGACGGGGAGAACAAGTGCTTTTCGGCTTTGTTGAGAGGTTTTTTACACCCTTCATAGGGTTACTGGTAATTAGTGTACGATACTGAAACACGTGATTATACTCTTGAAATAAAATACTTTTACACCAAACCAATTATAGGACCAAACCTGAAATCGTGAAGAAAAAGCACTAATTGCCAGTCACCCTATTTGGATGCATATTACATTGCATGCCATTTACAGTTTTGCATATGGTGGCAGTATTTCTGAGGCGTCAAACTTGCAAAACTTGGAAATACTAAATACGATTGCCCTTTCAAATCTTTTCCATTAAATGCAACCAAATTTAATTCGAATTAAAAGTTTAACCAGCCACGACTGAAGTGTTAAACGTGGGAGGTAATTTTGTTCTAGAATTATTTGCGTAATTTAACTGGCGAAGTGAAATGAGTTTTCTCTTAAATCTGGAAAGAGGCCGCTTAGGGCTGTCATCTGCATTGGCAGGTCGAAGTGAATTAAGTTTGCGTTCAAATGCAGCGTGTTCTTTCTGCGTGCTTGTAACCTGTTTGTGGTATTTTCAGTTAGAAAATTATTTTTATTGAATGATTGAGTTTTATACTGACAAAGAGAAACATACAAGAATTTCTGTGAAACATCTAAAAAAGAGTAATAGTTTTTCGTAAATGAGTTTTAGGTAGATTTCCTTTTTTTTTTAAATCTATCTGTTGGTCTCTCACCTACGGGGATATATAATAATAAATAATAATAATATCATTTAATTCGGGTAACAAAAGACCCATATGACATACACCTTACAGACTAACACACATATTTATTAAAACTACAAAAACAATTGAAACTACTGAACACGAAGAGTCGGCGTCGTGTTGCGCTGCGTGGTGTCGCTTAGCTTTCCGCGGAATCGCCGATACACGACACCTTTCGGCCAAAACTCTTCCTTGAGGAAGGTCTCAATATCATGAGTCGGAACTCTCACCACGAACGATTTAAATGAGAAATGATGTTTATTTTGTAAGTAGGTTTTCACAAACACTTGTACACTTCATTTTTTTTTTCAAACTAGATGGTGGATGAGATGGTAGTCAGGTACGAAACACCGTCCGTGTTTCGTACCTGACTACTCTGAGAAGAAAAAAAAAATATTATTAAAATTCGTGTTGCGGCGCGACTCCAACTTTTCGACCCTCACTGTCCAGTTGGTCTTCGCTCGGACGTACTCCACGATCTCCTCTACTTTCGTGGTGTGAAGTAGCCGGGACACATAGAGCTGCTTCGTTGGTATCGCCGGACGCAACACACAGGATCCTTCCTGCGCGGTCCCGCACTGGTTCCGACTAGGTGGCTTCCTTTTCTTCCTCTCCACCTTCACAAAGCATGTGCATGTGTATGTATATGGGTGACAAGTAAAATTTAGCCACACTCTACAGGTCGCAATTATGAACCGATTGCTTTCAAACTTGGCCAAAAAATCGAAAAGGTCAAAACTTTGGCTAAGTTCGTGAATGGGCGGAATTCGTCCAAGGGCGGCGGCGGGGGGGGGGGGGCGGTTTTTCCTATGGAAATTTTTTATAAGTACCGTTTTTAATTTTTATCATTTTGAATAAGAATACGGACAACTTTAAATCAAAACTTTTTTGATGCAACCTCTAAATTGGTGAGCGGGTTGAAATTTCCAAAAAAAAAAAACGAAAAAAAAATCATCTCCGAAACAGTAAAGATTTTGAGCGTTTTGAAAGCAAATTGTTTACTCTACAATTATTACCTTTTAAGTTTAGCGATAAAACTTATAATAATTTCGAAATAAAAAATTATAACTTAAAAAATTCAGAGCGTTTCCGTGCTAAACTCTTATGAGAGGATTTAAATGGGTATACTTTCCATTACAGGGCAACGATTTAGAAATTTATATTTTATAGGATTTATATTCAGAAGTTATAATTTTAAAAGAACTCCAAGGCGAATGGCGAATAACACAGATTTATTTTTTAAAAAATCCAAAAGATTTTTTAAAAAAAAATGCGTTATACTCTCTGTTCCCAAAACTTCAGCTTATTGAGAGAGTATTTTTGGTCATGAATATGAAGTGGCGGAAAGAGAGAAACACCTCCATTGAAATTGATTAAAAGTGAGCTCCAAACATTCTGACTAAGTTTACTTAGATCAATCTATATTATAAACTTAGAGTCAAAATGTTTGAGGTCATACAATTAGTATATAGTTGTTAGTTACATACCGCTGGTGCGGATAAACTCAACGATTAGCGTAGCTGTTGCTAATAGTGGTCCCAAAAGTCAATCCCGTCCCTGGATGAGATCTAACACAGGCAAAAGGGGAAGAAAAAAAAACATAATTATAACATTAAGCTCAAAAGTGTCCTGGTACCAGTTGATTGGGATTGAAAGGTTCGTTCTCTATATGGAGGAATCCAAGGAAGTTCAAAAGGATTAATGTCAAACTTGTTTTTGGGTACCTACATCATATGAAAGGCGAAATTGTGTGAGCATAATTATGTTCAGTCATATTAAACATATTGTGATATTATTTCGAAGGGTGTGTTGATATTATTATATTTTAGGGTCGAATGATCACGACGGCACGCGGCGCCGACTACCCTAAACGGGTTGGTTAATAATAGAATTGTACAGTACAAAGAATTTTACGCAATTCCCCTGAAAAGTACTTCAAATTCACAAAAAATTGCGATAAAATTACAACACACAGAGGTCAAATGCACAAACTAGTTTCCAGACCATTGAGCACTATAAGAACTTGGATAAAAGAGAACTGAATTCGTATTAAGAACTAGTTCGTATTTAGAATTACAGTTTTACGATTCATTTAACTTTAGTTTTCTAGAGGGCTATAAAAAGAACTTTTGAGCAGTGTTTATGGCGTATTGCTTCATTAAGTTTGAAGTAGGTACATTGAATCTCTGACGTAAAATGGAAAATCTTTGTGATTCATTTTATACCACGGTTGCAACGTTGATGAAACACTTGATTGGAATAATTTGCCTAGACAAACTCAATCACTTGGGCATCGCTATTTAGACAATTTTTTTTCAATACACTTCCTCGAAAACTGGTTCTTTTCGCACTACGATTAGGTTCAAAATGCAGTGTATTTCACACGATAAAATAGGCGACACTGTTTATGTAAATCAGGACCATAGACGACATGACAAATTAAAGGCAAAATTTAAGGGACCGTATGAGATAATCAGCATATTAGAAAATGACCGATTTTCATTAAGGGGTGTTGCAAATTTGAGAAATACAACAGTTGCCAAAGAAAAACTTCGTCTATGGCCTGGTAATTGGGTTGAACAAAACGCTAATGCAGAAGATAATGTTGTCTAATGTGGGTAGTTTTAATTGTATGATATAATGATGATTGTGATAAAATGATGATGATGATTGTGATAAAATGATGATGATGATTGTGATAAAATGATGATGATGATTGTGATAAAATGATGATGATGATGATTGTGATAAAATGATGATGATGATTGTGATAAAATGATGATGATGATGATTGTGATAAAATGATGATGATGATTGTGATAAAATGATGATGATGATGATTGTGATAAAATGATGATTATTGTGATAATGATTATAATGTGGTGATGATGTATATTGTTTATTATAAATTAAAAATATAATATAAACATTATATATAATAATAATTATCTTGTACTTCGAGAACGACGCACATGTCAGTATGGCCGTGTTAGAATATTATTATTTTTGTTATAATGATGTATAGTTAGTTAATTTGTTAATTATTATTCGTATTTCTAACATACAATGCCGATTTGTATAAATTTAATTCAATATTTAAAGTCGCTCAAAAACCGTTATTTTATGAATTTATTTATATTGTAAACATACTCAGTTATTATAATATTTAAAGTAAATCCGTAATTTTTAGATAATTCATGTATTTTAAACATAAACTTAGATTTTATTAGCCGTTATTGATAAAGCTTCATTTAAATAGTTTATCTGTTTGTAACTGTTGAGTAGTGGGGTTTCTTGTATAAAAGACGTGACCTCACCTGAGCGGGGGTACTTTTGTGATGTCATATGACAATGACAAACCCAGTTTTTCTTTTAATTTTATTGCTGTAACTTGGAGTTGTAGGTTTTACAAATTTGATGTTAGACCTTCTTTGTTAACCATTTTATTCTTCTATGTTCTAGAACCAACATTTTGAAATTCATAATTTCATCATGACGGGAAGCAGAACCGGAAAGATTCAGTCATGATTCAGTCTGCGTTTGGGTCTCGAGCCAGCAACAAGCTGTGAATTACTCTGAAATATTTGACGTGATCACTAATCCGGCGAGATCTAGTCCTGACGTCATTTTAAAATCCTGAAGTCATGAAAAACTACAACTATTACTGCAATCACCACTATTGAGAGCCCCTGGACGCTGACTGCCTTGAAAACTTACTGCTGCTACTCCTGCGGCTGCTACAACTGCTGTTACTCCTACTATTCCTACTTCTAAGAACCTGGACACGGACAGTGGGTGTGCCTCGCTCCTCGAACCATCGGAGATTGGCGACTGCTAGTGAGCCTATCACTGTGGCGAGCGGTTTCTGCCAGCTGCGAGCATTGGACCCTGACCTCGACCTGGACCCTTATCACGTTACCTCGGCTTCCCTAACTTAGTAAATTTCTATTCCCTTCTATTATTAAACCATAATTGTATCTCTTGTCATTTTCCTTTAACACTTTACTACTTACTATACAATGCGACCTTAAATTTTCCTCGCCACGAAAATGTAACTTTATAAAATATAGGTACTTGACATCATGACATGGTGTTTGTTGTGGCGTAACATAACTGTTGTTCCTGTATTTTATTAACTGTGTTACTGAATTTATTGTTACTACAACCGACCAGTTGGTGAAATAAATATTTTTGGGCACTAAAACAGCCGGGGGTTAAAAGATCAAGTACATACTTTTTTCATTCCATCTATGAGCGTTAATAGACATGGAGGTTGACCCATCACGGAAATAAATGCATTAAGTTTTTGTGTAAAAGTTTTTATATTCCCAACTATTTTAAACAAATAAATTTAATAGATTATAGGAAACTATTTAAAATATGTAAAATTCTACCTATCACGTACAAACATAAATACCTTTTAGCAGTTAACCATCAAGGTACCCAAGAGCATAGCTTAACTTATGTTATCATCAATCATAACACACGATCTATGGCTGCTGGAAGATTCAATGTACCCAGAATCACCAATTACTTTGGTGACAGAACCCTGAAAAAGCGAATACCGTATCAGACGTATGGAGTGAAACGAATAAAATTAGATTTAGAAATAAATTAAAAAAATATTGTTTAGATAACATGTGTTAAGTATACAGGGTGTATTTCACCTCATCACAAAGCCGTTAACCAAGCATTCTGTATATCAAACTAAGTAACTTTACGCAAAAAATATTGCTGGGAAACAACTTATTTTTTTGAGGTTATAAATCATGTTTTGTGGTATAACTCAATGTAACACACTCAAAACATTGTGCGAATGGATGGATTAAATAGTACGGGGGTCGTAGAGATATTTAAAGTAAAAATGATGCGATAAAAAGTGGTATTTAAAAAAGAACTTGTCAAAATCTTGCAACTTTGACCCCCAATATCTCCGTAACTAGAAGGTTCCCAGGTATAGTGTAGAACAAAAAAATGATCAGAATGACAAGGAGAACATTTGCCTTTCGTATTCGTTAAGAGGTATTTCACACCCTTTAGGTTAATTACATACGGTTGGATGATGGGTGACGCTCTCCGATCTAGGGGTGGTAGAAGGAGACTTTCCCCGGAATCGGAGTGCGTCATCCAGCTTCGAGTATAAGTTACTAACACTAGTTTATAAGATTTTCATTGCTACTAACTAACATATATGTATAAAAGTTAAAATGTTTACTTCTAAGTGATGATTATACTAACAATACTAACCTAATATCTAAGCATCATTGTTACTAATACTTAGTACTAACAAAATTTGGTACCTAGTTGTAAATAAACTTTAATTTATTTAGTACATAAGTATTGGTGTTTAAAGACTCACCGACCCCACAGTCAAACCATGACAACGGTTTTGTGGGGCTTAGTTTTTAAGTATACTTACTTTGTTTTTGATAAATAAATATAAATAAATAATAATAATAATATCTCTTTGAGTCTACGTTATACAGACCTTATTTGCCTAGCCCCGGGCACTTGTAAGAACTTAAGGCCTCGGGTTGCCCTGATAAACAGATTTATCATGGATATGTATGTATTGTTTGTGTATATGTGAATATTTGCGGTTATCAACCATTGGAAGACAATCATAAATCAAATATTGTAGACGAAGTAAGTTTCGAACATTAATATGGTTTCCGCCTAACCCAACTCGTGAATATTACAAAAGATGATACAGATATTGATTGTGTTACTTTAATGGGTCTCCTTTGTTTTCCTTCTAAAACCTTAACAAGAAGGCTAATTGCTTCCGGAAATATATCACTACGTATAATACAAATGCTGTTTAAGAAGATTAAAACCATTTATCTCAGCACAATTTGCTCATTTAAAACGCAATCTAAAAAAGAAAAGGAATTATGTAAAAAACGACGTGTGGCACTCGGGGACTGGCACCGCGGTAAAAGCTATTGCATAGCTTTTTTTATCAACTTATGCAATTATAATTTTTTATTTTTTTTATTTTTCCGCTTGTTGCCGGCTCGAGGACCAAACGCAGACTGAATGTTCAGGCTCGGCTTCCCATCACGATGAAATTATTAATTTTATAATGATGGTACTAGAACATAGAAGAAGAAAAAATAAAAGCGACTTAAAAAAAAAACAAAAAGGTAAAAATAACTTTAGCTTCTGAAGTCGGTGACAAAACAATTAAATCAATCAAACAAAGGTCACCGACTTCAGAAGCTAAAACTATTTTTAACTTTTTGTTTTTTTTTAAGTCGGTTTTATTTTTTCTTCTTCTATGTTGGTTTTATTTCTTGCAAAAAAGTTTTTATTTTTCACTTTTTAGTGGTTCACATGTGCTTGGTACACATGGAAAGTGCATACCGTTACAATTACAACAAGCCCAAACACGACTAGGATACATTGTCTCATTATGGAGTTCTGTGACTCTTGGCTTTATCATCAGATCTGATGGTGGAATGGTTCTTATCGAACGCAAATGCTTCATTTGTCGAAGAAAATATCAAAATCGCTGTACGTTCTATAAAATTTGAAGAGTTCCCTCGATTTCGCCAAGATTCCATCATCAGATCCCGACTTGGTGGCTATCAGACCATTTGGAAAGTATACCCTTTCCAACAAAAAAATATTTTTTCAAATCGTATTGCAAGCGACGAAGTTATGCGCGAACAAACATAAAAAAGACGTGTGGCACTCGGGGACTGCCGCGGTAAAGCTACTCGTATTGCATAGCATTTTTTATCAACTTGTGCAATTATAATTATTTATGTATTTTATTTTTCTGCTTGTTGCCGGCTTGAGGACCAAACGCAGACTGAATGTTCAGGCTCGGATTCCCATCACAATGAAATTATGAATTTTATAATTAACTAGCTGTTGCCCGCGACTTCGTTCGCGTGAAAGTATTGACGGGTCATGTGTGAGACTGCATCGTTGGTCAACTTGTCGCAGGCGCTACGAGCTCCTGGGTTCGATTTCCGGGACGGGCAAAGTGTTTTATTTGTGCCCGGTTGATGGAAATAAACTAAGTGTGTGAAATGTAGGTGTAGTATTAGAAACACCTCTAGATAACAGTGGCGAAGAGTGCAAAAAAGTGTCAGGGGAAGCTCAAGAAAAAAAAACAATTCTTTTTTTTTGCTTATATTAACTTTTCTTCCCCATGTTAATTTTGACCTCATTTTCATTAGGAGACCCTATTACCGAGTGCAGGATTTAAAGGAATCTAACTAACCTAACGGGGGGGTGCCCCAAGTCTCGATTATGGGGGCAGAGATACTTCCGTATGTTCAGATGACAATATTTCGAGAGTTTACAATATCGCTAGAGAGAAACACGTTATATTGTAATATAACATTTTGACAATTTAATTATAACATTTAACATTATAACAGTTTGACAATTTTACGGTGACATATACAACCTACAACTCCTAGTTACGGCAATATATTAAAAAGAAAACTAGCTTGTCATTGTCATTGTCTGACATGGGGTGTTATAGGTTTACATACTCTTTGGTGGCGGCAGGGAAGTAGGGCGGTCGGGCCCTAGGCCATAAGCGTTTAACTCTACTTACAATCATCCCATGAAAAAAAAACCCCTTAAATAGTTCCGTGACTTCACAGTTTCAATACTACATTCATATAACAAAGGATGTTGACGTGTCAATATCACTCAACCTCAGCTTCAATCAATTTAATAAATATAGTGTTTACGCATATGTTTGGGTTGAAATAGATTTATTTCTATCTTGACCCACTTATTGGAAGTTTTAAACACATACTTAGCCAACAACAACCTTCAAAATTTATAAAGTAGCTTTAAAAAAAAAAAAAAAAAAACATTTATTTCAGGTCCGAGACCCATATACAGAAAACATAAAAACAAATAGGTAGATAGACACACATACAAACACATAAATTATAGAAATGTCACACAAATACAAAAAAAATATTGAAATGTCATAATTACATTAAAATTACATTAGAAACATTATTGAATTAAATTAAATTAAAAAGTAATAGACACAATCAATTCAGAATAATTGTCAAAATAAATTATCATTTCTCTAAAATGTCACTTACAAAATGTGGAATTACGGAACAAAATTAAATAATAAATAAATCAAAACATTGCCATACAATATGTGAGAATTAGGGCTCAACAACATTTCGGTTACAGCAATGCCCTATATAGGGACAATAAATAAAATAAAAATAAAATTCATTTATTTCGAGCAACATTAACTCACATGTGGAGTGCACACAAATACAACAAACACACAAAAATAAAATAAAATAAAAATAAAACAGACTAAAAAAGGCAACATCTAACCGGCCCTGCTGACGGCAACATGCCTATCACAGCAGTGCCGTATGTATGGGCAATTCATCCGGTCCGCGATCATCTCTAGCACAGCATTGGGGCTGCCCCGCACCCTACGCACCAACGACGCACCCCGCTTTCGCATGGTCGCGTAAAAGCAATCAGTGCGCGCCTCAGCGAACATACCTGAGGCGCTGCAGTAGCGAGGCAGCCCCAATACTGCCCTGAGCGCGTTGTTGAACTGAACGCGGAGGGCCCCGTATGATGCACGCGTGTACCTCTCCCACAGGCTACACGTGTAAAGGGACGTGCAGTACGCCTTGAAGAGCGTTATCTTTACCTCCCTCGAACAGCGCGCAAACCTATGTGCTAGCATGTTTGCCCTCACCGACAAGGCCCTCCGTTCCCGCTCCATGTCAGCATTGTCCTTGAGGTCGGTCGTAACTACATGCCCTTGGTACTTAAATTGATCCACCCTTTCGAGTGGAACACCGTTTAGAAAAACGGGTGGACAATTTTGCAAACGTTTCGTACCGGCCTCAAAGACCATGCGTTGACTTTTAGTCACATTGTACGTCAAACCATGACCAAGGGCATACTCCTTACAGGTCCGCACCAACTTTCTGAGGCCACAGACCGACGCGCTCAGCAGCACCATGTCGTCTGCGTAACTGATATTGTTGACACAGATTCCACCGACGTGGCAGCCGACATGCTGGTCACTGAGCGCGACGATCAAAGCATTCATGTACAGGTTAAAGAGGGAGGGGGAAGTCAACCCCCCCTGCCTCACCCCGCACTGCAGCTGATAGGGCTCCGACATTGCACCCGCCCACCTAACGCTGTTGACCTGATGACTGTACCAGTATTTAAAAACGTTAATGAGTTCACGCGGTAGGTTTATTCCCTCGAGCTTATCCCACAGAATGTCATATGACACCAGGTCAAAAGCCTTGGACAGGTCGAGGAAGCAGGCGTGCACAGGAGTCTTTCGATCTGTGTAATATCTGACGGTATGCTTAAGACACAGTATTGCACTCTCAGTTGACAGCCGAGGTCGAAACCCAAACTGATTATCGTGCAGATCCTAGAACTTGTTTAACTGTGTATTAAGCAAACCGTCAAAAACTTAGCTTAACTTAACTTAGCTTTAGTAATGTTAAAGGTTGTTGTAGGAGGTGCATATCGCAAGTTGTTCTAGCGTTCCCGTCTAACAGACAGCGAGTAAGATTTTGTTGTAAGTTGTAAAGTTTTAAGTTTGTATACTTAGTTTTAAGTTTTAAATATTGCCACTTTGACTTGCATAACAACTAGGAGCACTATTAAAATTAAGAGGTGCCGTAGGTAGTAGAAGCTTTTCCTAAAAACTTATAACGTACTAAGATTACAAATAACTAAGAACGGTGATAAATATTAAAATGATCAATGATTTAAAAAAAATGTTTGTAGAAGGAAAGAGTACTGTGTTTTACAATATATCGTGTAGCTCTTACAAACTTCTTTTATTAAATCTGGTACATGTATAATGTTGGGATACAAAATATCACAGAAGAAATAAAATGTACAGTGCCGACCAAAAGTCGATAGGCAATCTCACAAAGCAATAGCTTGACGTTTAGTTTGACTTACGACCTTCTACTTTCAACAAAATAGATATAGTCACCAACTAGTTGTAGTTCATAATTTCAATGCCAATATCTAAGACATGATGGCCTAGCGGTTGGGCCCGTCCAGAATTAAGAGTGAATCAGTAAGCCGTGAGTTCAAATACCGCACAGTTACTTTTAGACTTTTTGTAAGTTTTTACTCTACAGAAATATTATATTCTTTAACTTGTTTGCTTTGTTCACACATTTCGTAAAGTTAGGGAGGTAGATAGAAAAATAAGTCAAGAATTTTGTTAGATTTCTGTGAGGTAGACATGAGTTTTATGAATATTTTAACTTGATCGGAATGAACTTTGTCGTTTGGTTGTAGTCATACATAATACACTATACAGGGTTACTGGTAACTCGACGTATTCCTTGCACGACGTCATAGTAGGGTTAAAATGCAACAAATTAAGCCACTAAATGTTCTACCGAAATTCAGTAGTTTTTGAGCTAGTTACATTTTCAGTTTTTTTATGAAAAATCCCAGATTAAATCATTTGGAGCCAATTTAAAAATTATTTACAGCGCAACTGTACTGAAATTTAAGTTAATATCGCAGTTGATGCCGTAGCAGATCTTTGTTCATAATTAAAAGTTCAAAAAATCTCAGAAACCTTGGCAATATCACTTAACTAACATTTATTTTTTAGTGATTTTTGCTGTTACTTCATACAAAATGTTGTCTAGTAAAAAAAAAAATACTGCGCCTTATGTACAAATTACTAGGAAAATATCCTTATCTTATCACCTATTTAGAAAGATATGATTGTCAATACTTTTGCATGTGTGACAGGGAAAGGGAGAGTTTTATCGCGAGCAGGTAAATTGTGAGACGGTCAACCTATTGTTTCGTTTTCCTATTATTCGTAGTTTTTATCTGCGCTTAAACTCCAAACACTCGGCAAGCTTTGTGATTGGTCACTATTGTTCTTTCGGCATGACACGGGGTGCGACTTTACAAAATCTGGTCGTCAGCGGTAGTTAGTTTCAACTCTACGTCGCGCAAGCTCGTGTTTTGTTATCTAGCTATTTCCCTAACTGTTGCCGCGTATCTTGCTCTTGTGCTGTGCTGTGCTTTCGTAAGTGCTTACTATGGCTGCGTATTCTAACCCTGAATACGCTGACATAATGTACTGTTACGGACTTAGTGACGGTAACGCTGCTCAGGCGCGGAGGGAATATCAACTTCGCTTTCCCAACCGCCGACTCCCACACGTTAGTGTTTTTGGATCGACTTATCGGCGATTATCTGAAACTTGCAGCGTCCAAAGAAGCAGGCAAATTGACACTGGTCGTTCTCGGAGATATACGGCTGAGGAGGAGGAGCTGATTCTTCAACGTTTTATTGACGACCCCAACATATCGACAAACATCGTAGCGCGTGAGCTTGGTATGTCACAGTGGAAAGTCTGGTCTGTAGTTCATTTATCAGGCCGACATCCATACCACTATCAACCTGTCCAGTCATTAGAAGAGGGAGATCCGCCGAGACGGCTTGAATTTTGTCGTTTTATGTTAAGTGCCGACGCCGAAGGCGAAAACTTTTTAAAAAACATTCTGTGGACCGATGAGTCATGTTTTGACCGTGATGGTATCACAAATTACCACAACTTACATTACTGGGCACCGAAAGCAGAAGGAAATCCTAAGAAACTGAAACCAACCGCATCCCAGCGTAGATTCTCGCTTAATGTTTGGATGGGTATTATCGACGACAAATTAATTGGCCCACATTTTTTACCCCGAACACTAAATGGGGAAATTTATGAAGATTTCCTAAGAAATCATTTAACACCACTGCTCGCGGATGTACCGGAAGACAGAAGAGCAAACATGATCTATCAACATGACGGATGTCCAGCCCACTTCCGAATCAAAATTCGACAATTGCTGGATGAAACCTATCCAAACCGATGGATAGGGCGCGGTGGGCCGATTCCGTGGCCTGCACGAAGCCCTGATCTTACGCCGCTAGGCTTTTACGTCTGGGGTCATATGAAAGACCTAGTTTATGTGACCCCAGTTAATTCAATTGAAGAACTAAGGGAGAGAATAACAAATGCGGCGAACCAGATGAGGGCAACAATCACATCAAGAATCACAAAAACCGAAGTGAGGAAGCGAATAAGAACATGTATTCGAAACCGAGGGCAGCACATCGAACAAGACGTGTGAAAGTGTACTTAATTAAAGTTTTTAAACTGATATTGATTAAAAATAATGCTAATATTCGCAAAATTGTTTTATTTGATTTTCCGAATAATCACCTTTTTGTGAGACGCACATAATGTAGTCCATAACTTTGTATTAACTTTCATAGCTTTTTGGATAGCTGATAAGACAAGGATATTTTCCTAGTAATTTGTACATAAGGCGTAGTATTTTCTTTTTTACTAGACAACATTTTGTATGAAGTAACAGCAAAAATCACTAAAAAAATAAATGTTTGTTTAGTGATATTTGCCAAGGTTTCTGACATTTTTGAACTTTTAATTATGAACAAAGATCTGTTACGGCATCAACTGCGATATTAACTTAAATTTCAGTACAGTTGCGCTGTAAATAATTTTTAAATTGGCTCCAAATGATTTAATCTGGGACTTTTCATAAAAAAAAAACTGAAAATGTAACTAGCTCAAAAACTACTGAATTTCGGTAGAACATTTGGTGGCTTAATTTGTTGCATTTTAACCCTACTATGACGTCGTGCAAGGAATACGTCGAGTTACCAGTAACCCTGTATAACGTGGTAGTTGATGGTCAGTGACGTGTGGTTTAATAGATAGCGGTATTGTTGTTGGTGTGATTCTTAAAATGCGGGCAAATATTAATATTAAGGCGCGGGCGACTATTATCGCGAATTATCCGCGCTTCATAAAAGTGGCCTTAATAGAACTGAATGTGAGTATTATAATTATTTATGAATTGTAACTTAAACATTAAAAATTAAAAACGAATGGGTATTATAAATTGTTCATTTATTTGGTGACCTGTGGTTTACTTAATTCGTTGTTTTTTTTTTTCAATCTATCATGCAAGATAAATAATTAGTGTTTATTATTGGATTTATAAATGCAGAGTGAATGAAGTCACTTTAGTATTTATTACAGCTGCCTAACATCATTTTTTTTTGTTTAGAGAAATGCAGTAAGTCTCTGGATCAAAAGGTATGAGGAAGAAGGGAGCCTTGCAAGTAGACAGCGAAGTGGAAGGTCGTCGCTTATTAGCGAAGCGCAGCGACAACATATCGTGGGCGAGTATGAAACCAATGGTTACACACCTACGACACACTCGGAGTCACCGCAAACTGTTCGCCGTCCCCTCCACGCTGAAGGCTTGCATCACAGAAGATCAGCTAAAATGCCCTTCTTGACAGAAAGACATAAAGAAGAACGATTACGTTTCGCACGGGAATATTTAGACTTTGACTGGATTACTTCCATTTTGTTCCGGTTCGCGGTCGCCACTCCAGAACTTTTCGACCCCATCGGCCATCCGTTCTGCGAGCAATGTGCCCTGCCCACTGCCACTTAAGTTTAGCAATTTTTCGGGCTACGTCGGTGTCCTTGGTTCTCTTGCGGATGTCTTCATTTCTGATGCGATCACGCAAGTAAACTCCGAGCATAGCGTCTCCATTGCCCTTTGGGTGACTTTAAGCCGCATACGTCTACTTGACTGCATTGAAAATAATGGGGGTTATACAAAATATTAATCCCTAATGTTCTAGTTTTAATTAGACGTGTTACAAAATGTTTAGTGATATTAATAATTCCTAAATTGAGGTTTAGTTTCAATCTTCTTTTCTTCGGGAAAATGAACACTTAAACTATAACCTCAATATGAGTTACATTATTGTGACGTCACATAAAAAACATGTTCACGAAGTCTAAATTATGTATTAGTTTTCAGTAAGCTCTGTTGAATACCGATAGATAGAAGTGGGTATCAACAATTATATTAGTGTGATTAGAATATCCTTGTTATGTTAATAAAAAATGACTTCAAAGTGGGTATACAGATACACAAAAAAATCTTATGAACGGTTACAAGAGAACTTCTTATATCTAGGTAGGAATGTGACGTTACAAATCTCATTAAAGTTGTTAATTATATGAATAAATGAAACGAATAAAACAATTTTTGTTATCTGTCAGCACGATTTTTTTTTCAACCTTCCAACACCGAATAAATATAACACAATCACGTAAATAGTTATGATGGGTTAACTTATATTAACTTATATTTAAATCCTTCTAAAAATAAATAATGACCATGAACCCATTTCAAAATAAATACCTAAGTAAATAGTTTTTGCATAAAAATCAAATATGTATTAATTAAAGTGGTTACAAAAAAAAATAAAAAACCCATATTATGTAAACGGGATTTGAACTCAAGACACGTTGATCGTGAACCCACTGCTTAACCTAAACAGCTATCAACGCCTGGTTAATATGGTCGAAGTTTAGCTATCCAATGCAAATACGATCATGCGTTTGCTGCGTGTATAACAAAAGAGACGGTAATATATTTCTTTATGTTTCGAAGAGAGCGACGCGACAACTTGCGACAGTAGGCGACTCTGTGGCTGTGGTGTGCGTAAGTACTGTATTGAGACAGCTTACACATACAGCCGCACGGACCCTCGCCCGTGCGTTCACAGCAATATGATCCTTAGCGTGCCTGTGCACTTATCAACGCTTACTGTACCTATATAAAATTGTAAGTAGGTGACGAAATAGAAAACATTATGAATATGTTAATGATCGTAAACATAGACATTTATCACTAAATATCGTTTGTAGAAAATATAGACACAGTTCAAACTCTAATAATCGTGATCTACAGTCTGTGGTTGGTAAATGTTTCACTTTACTTGTCAGAATACTTACAGGGATAGTTGACATAAGTTTAGAGAAAGTTAATACAGAGGACCGAGAACTACAGCGTGTAACAATGACGGTAAAGTCAAGGGTTCATCAAACTTAATAACTTTCTGCATGAGACCATAATAACAAATAATGAGATGTTCCATACAAAATTCCAAAATGATATGTGACTTGGAGAATCCAGCAAGCAATTAAATGAATTCAAACGACCATTATTTTTATTCAAAAATTCTGTTATAAATTATACTTAAGCCGTGAAAACGAAGTCAATAACAAAACCTAGTTAGCTATAAAAATATATTTCTTGATCATTTATCAATTTTATCACATTCGCCCACGAATAAACATTACATTCTACAGTACATTCTATTTTAATTTCCTTAATATAACTCAAGGCGATAACTATTATTCATACATAACTGTGAGCAAAAATAAATCAGGCAACATAAAAATAAATCAGTCTGAAGGCGTACTTAGTCATAGTATCCGGTGTTTGCACAATAACCGTATTAGATAATATGCTAATACATATATCAATATTGTTATGTATATTAGCGTATTCAGGTATCTACATAATAGGGTAATTGAATAAATGTATTCATTTTGTATGCCTAGAGAACTGAATATAGATGTTATAGGCGTAGGCTTGAGACCTGTTAACGGTTTGCGGCTTACTGTGGTACCTATTAGGGGATTTTGGCAAGAGGATATATTCCATTCAGCACTTTATAACAACGAGTAGTGTTTATGAAATACGAAGATATTGGGAGCCTAGACTCAATCACATGAGACCTAATCACTAGGCATCTTCAGACGTAACCGCGCGAAATTGCAAATGAATATTGAACAACAACATTTTGTTCTACGACTTTTCAGAAACAGGCAAAAAAAACAACTTTTTATACAAAACTCGATCAGCTGTTCGGACATAGAGAGAGAGTTGAATTTTTTTGTCTGTTTTCGGAAAAGTCGTAGAACAAAATTAAATGTTTTTGTTTATGATGTTAGTGATCTACTCTTGGTTGTTGCTGGCATTTTGCAAATAACCCTGTGTACCGCACGGTATGAAAACCACTTATCTGAACGAGCCCTAAGGACCATTTTATTCATCTTCCTTTTCCCTTGACAATAATATACGCGTAACTTTATCTCTGGCTTCGCATGACGTGTTAGATTCAATTGTGTTTGCCAATTTCTGGTATAACAGAATCTCTCGCCGAGTTCTGTTCACGTTAATGAGAATAAACACACATTTTGGCATTGCTATTGTATTTATGATTCTTGTTAAAAAGTAAATGAGAGCATCGATGGAATAGATAAAAGCATTCTTATGTTCTAGATGTCTAGTGCTAGAGTCTATTAATATTTTCCTGGGGACGGTTTTAAGAGCGAACGACTATTCATTATATGATAAATATTGTTCTACCTACAAAACAAACAGTGTTCGAGATGCGTGTGGTGGTGTCCATAGTTAAACATGTTTGTAGTTCTGATACTGTTCTCCTGCGTCATCCCACTGCTGGCTGAGGAAAGGCCTCTCGCCCGTTTTTTTCTATACAGGGTTAATTTGGACCACTCGTCGATGGTTTCATCCAGCTCATCCCACCATCTTCTACAAGTCCTCTTTGCTGTGTCAGGGCTCCAGAAAGTGGCTATTAGTCGCTAGGTTGCTAGTTAGCTAGGTCATTGGACATGCAGCAGACGCGGCCAGTCCAGTCCCACTTCAGCTTAGCGGCTTTTTGTGCAACGTCAGTAACTTGTGTGTTAGAGCGCAGTGTGGTGTTGCGTACACGGTCGGTTAGTTTGACGCCTAGAATGCTGCGCTCCATTGGACGCTGGCCGACCTTGAGTTTAGACTTTTAATTATTTGTCAAAGACCAAGTCTGTTTGTCGTAATAATTTACATATTTTTAATATTTCAATAACTGCTTCGTCTAGTCGTCGCAACTGCTGAGTATCAAGATCGGGTAAAGTCATAATGGATTTTCCGTCCTATTACAAAAGTTTAAAAAAAACAGCTGTCAACTCCGCATGTTTTTTGTAATGTAGTATTGTAATTGTCAGAAGTAGCGCGAGGAATTTCACAGGACCAAGGCAGGAGGTAGCACCCTTGAACAAAAAGGTCGATGTGCCATTTTAAAATGGCCGAAGTACCGACATCATAAACTTTTCCGCCTTCGGCCGCTCTAAGTTGGTCTCCCCTACTTCATAATTTATACGCTTGACCTTTCCCTTTACAAACTCGATATTGCATTAATAATAATAATAAGTTATATTAGTTTTCGAGATTACTTGGCCCGCATCACATCCTGAAGCAGAAGATCTGTGCATGGGCAAGCCGTATTCGTCGGTATAAGCGCCGAGTGGAGCGATACACTCAGAATCGCTCATTCCAAAGTGATGAAAGGTGGGTAAATAGGGCTTGGGAACGACCGGACCAAGCTGTGACTGACATGCGTCTACCGGGTGATGATGCCATGTGTTCATTCTGGCGCAGCATCTGGTCGGTGCCTGTCAGTCACACTGAGGGCGATTGGATCCGGAAGGTTGAACAAGTGTGTGATCAAATATCGGAAATGGGGGCAATCATCATCAGCCCCCAAGACGTAGCTTGTGCAGTTCGTCCGCTGCCTAACTGGAAATCTCCAGGGCCGGATGGACTGCACAACTTCTGGATCAAGTGGTTCCAAAGATCACACGCTCGCTTGGCGTCCCAGTTTCAATCAGCCTTAGAGTCAGGGTCGCTGCCCCAGTTCATGACGACAAGAATTACCCACCTGCTCCATAAATCAGGTAGTATTGCGGAACCCAAAAATTATAGACCAATCACATGTTTACCAACGGTCTATAAAGTTCTTACATCCATTTTGAGAGCAAAAATCAACAAACATATTGAGAGTATTTCTATCATGTCTACCTCTCAAAATGGAAGTAGGAACGGGTCCCGCGGTACTAAGGAGCTGCTCCTCATTGATATGGCCATTAACCAACAGGTTCGCCGCTCCCGAAAGAATCTGTCTACATGTTGGATAGGTTATAAAAAGACCTATGATTCTGTGCCTCATACATGGCTCATGAGGGTGCTGGTGTTGTACAAAATAAATGCAACTCTACGAGCCTTCCTTGAGTCATGTATGAGGCAATGGAAAACGGTCCTTCGATATCCAGGATGTCGACAGATCCAGGGGAACGATGAACCTGTGTGGATTAAACGGGGGATATTCCAGGGCGACAGTCTGAGTCCACTTTGGTTCTGCTTAGCCCTGAATCCTCTAAGCACATTGCTGGAGAATTCAAGACTAGGCTACCGGTTGAGGAAAGATGGTCAGGTTATATCTCACCTGCTTTACATGGATGATCTGAAACTCTGTGCCCCCAACAAATTGCAACTGATGGAGCTACTAAAAGTAACTGAAACTTTTAGTAACGCCAACAGGATGGAATTTGGTGTGGACAAATGTGCAGTAACGTATGTAAAGTGAGGGGAGATTATGGAATCCGAGGGACTTCAGCTCTCGGATTCCATACACCTAAGATCTCTTTCTTCATCCGAAAGCTATAAGTATTTGGTTATGTCGGAAGCGTTAGGCATTAACGTAACTGACATGATGCAATCGTTGAGGGAGCGCTTCTTCGGTCGCCTGAAGAAGGTTTTAAATAGCCTTCTTTCAGGTGGAAACAAGGTGCGCGCGTTCAATGGTTGGGTCATGCCGGTTTTAATGTACTCTTTCGGCATACTCAAATGAACTCAGACGGAACTTGATGCCCTGGATAGGAGGGTACGCACACTGCTGACCGCAAATCGAAAGCATTACCCACGGTCGTCGATGATGAGACTGTATATCCCTCGGAAGTGCGGGACTAAGAACCTGCACAACCGAGAGGTATGCAGTCTCAGGGAACATTTCCTGGAAGCCGACGTGGGGATGCACCAAGATGTGGTCTAAGTGGACAAGGGCCTCACCCCGCTCTCCCTGGCTAACGAGAACTGGCGCAAGCCTAAAGTATTGGACACTAATGACCGCAGGGAAGAATGGCAGGGCAAGGAGCTTCACGGACGCTTTTACCGGGCTCTTCATGGGCCCGAAGTAGATTTTCTAGCGACCGTGTCCTGGCTACGTTCCGGGGACCTCTTCGGAGGAACCGAAGGTTTTGTTTGTGCTATAATGGACGAAGTTATGATGACGAATAACTACCGCAAATACATTGTGAAGGACGGCACGGCTGACACATGTCGGGCATGCAACCGTCTGGGAGAGTCGATCCGACACATTATTTCTGGGTGTTCTAGTCTGGCTAACGGAGAGTACTTGCATAGACACAACCTTGTTGCCAGGATTATCCACCAGCAACTTGCTTTGAAATACAACCTTGTGGAATCAGAAGTGCATTAGTATAAGTATGCGCCCGACCCAGTTCTCGTAAATGGTAATATCACGTTGTATTGGGACTGACCTATCACCACCGACGGGACTGTTGTTGCCAATAGGCCTGACATTGTGGTGATAGATCGTAGCGGCGATCGGCGGCGGCGACTTCTCGCGTCCGGCCCTGGTCCAATCCATGGTCCGGAGCGAGACGGTATGGGAAGCCGTTACCTCCTTCTGCGAAGCAGTTATGCTAGCGAAGGAGGTGGTGGAACGTGAGAGGGAGAGAGCTTCTCTTCCCAGTCGCCGCGGGAGACGCACTGGGCGTCTGGGGCCACGTAGACGCGGGCCTGTGGACAGTTAGCTATGGGCTAGCTAGCCGTCCGTCCGTCTAACGACGATGGCGCGTTTGTGTTCCACGCGCGCCTCAAAGAGATGTCAGCATAAAGGGAGGGGCCCGCAAGGGCCGAAGCCTGCTGGAGTTGCGGGCCTGTTTGAAAGAGGTACCGCGGCCCCGGAACATAAAGGGCGAGGAAGGAACATGGATGGGTTTTAGTCAGTAAAAATCTGACACTTCCTCCCGCTCCGCCCAGAGTGGGAGAAGTTATTTGATGATATCCCACCCTAAAAAAAAAAGGTTCCAAGGTAGCCCGCGAAATTCAAATTTTCTCACTTTTTTTGCAATTTGTGTGCCAGGGTCTATGTTAAATAAAATATTGTTCGCGACTGTACGATGTATATAGGTGTGGTCATCATAGACCAGTGCCTCTTTTGTGTAGTGGTCACAAATAAGCGTGACTTCTGAGCATGAGGTCCTGTGTTCGATTCCCAAGTCTGGTAAAGTGGTATAAGGATTTTCAAACAGCAATTTCTCAGTAGGAACGATAGTTCAAGAGCAGAGAGAGAGAGAGTCTAGCTTTGTTTTCGGTTGATAGCAATAGGTTTACCCCCCTTATTACATAGGACCTAAACGTATCTGGCGAAAAGTGGGTGGGCTAATGGGAAAGACCGTTGAAAGCTAATTGTAGATGGCGCCACCATAGCTAGTTTCAAGACTGTTGTCAGACTTTTTGGGCCACTGACTACCTGTAACGACTGCCAAAGATGGACAAATGACAGCTGGAACCACCAGCTTAACGTGCTTTCCGAGGGACGGAGGAAACTCGGTATGTAAGGGTCAACATAGTAATTAATAGGATCATAGGATAAAAAGTTAAGCATTGTTTAACCTGCTTAAGATTCGAAAATGGAATGCAAGACGTTAACTGTCCAGCACAATACAGAATTCTCCTTGACTTTATAAATATTAATTGCCACTACACTTTCGCTCGGTTCCGCTAGCGTAAATATTCCATTTCTGCGTGGTACTCTATAAATATTCCACGGCCACGTTTATAAATTCCCCACAAAATTGGTATGACAGTTAAGGCATGAATAGATAAAGAAAGGGTTGCATTAATTATGTGGCTGTCTATCCACGCCAAAATGTAAGTGTTGGGCACTTGTTCGTGTATTATTATTTTTTATTCACCTGTTGATATCAAACGCCTATTATTATTAAATAAATAATAACAGTCGCTCGGGTCGATATTTAGGTTAAGCTATGCTTGCCTAGGTTGGTCTGTGGATGGGTGACCACCCATTACATACTGAGTTTCCTCCGTGCCTCGGAAAGCACGTTACTCGTTGTTCCCGGCTGTCATTCGTAGATCTTTGACAGTCGTTAAGAAGACAGGTCCAAAAAATCTGACAACCAGTCTTATCAAGTAGTATCGTATTACCCGGTACTAACTGGGTTGTGGAGGTCAGACAGGCAGTCGTTCCATGTAAAATACTTCAGCTGCATCCGGTAAGACTGGAAACCGACCCCAACATAGTTGGGAAAAGGCTAGGCAGATGATGACATCAAACGCCTACATAATTCATTTATAACTTTTTTGTGTCTACACAGATCAAGTACATGCGACTTCACTTGTATTAAAGGATTACTTTCCAATTAAATGGCTTTAGTAGCCAAAACCGACTTCTTAAAACATCAAAAAGTGAAAAGTAACTTTAGCTTCAGAAGTCGTTGACCTTTGTTTGATTGGATTTGTTTTTTTGTCACAGACTTTTCACTTTTTAGTGGTTCATATGTGCTTACCCCTTCACAGCGTACTGGCGTGGTGTTATGTTATAAACTGGTGTAAACAATAGACAGACATGAGATTTCAGCAATCCCAGTCCATTTGCTACCATTTATTGAGGAGTTCCGATGCCTATCCTTCGGAGATAGGCATCGGTTCTTCACCAAATTGGAGTCGGACCACCTATTTCTCCAGGATCTCATCATCAGATCCTGACTTGATGATTATGGGACCACCTATGAAGTATAACCTCCCTTTCAAACAAATAAAAATAATCTAGAGTTCTACGAGTAATCGGGGAACATACATAAAAAAAAGGTTGCGACGAATTGAGAACCTCCTCCTTTTGGAAGTCGGTTAAAAACAGTGTTTTGTAAAAACAACAGCTTTGAATTATTACATATTTAATCAAGCTAATCTAAATATATATAACTCAAAGGTGACTGACTGACTGACATAGTGATCTATCAACGCACAGCCCAAACCACTGGACGGATCGGGCTGAAATTTGGCATGCAGTTAGATGTTATGACGTAGGCATCCGCTAAGAAAGGATTTTGATCAATGCTACCCCCAAGGGGATAAAATAGGGGATGAAACTTTGTATGAAACTTTGTCAATTTTAAGCCGATCGGGCTGAGACCTTGCATGGATAAAGCTACTATGACGTAGTCATCTCCTAAGAAAGACCTTTGATAAATTTCACCCCTAAGGGAATAAAATAGGGGAAGAAACTTTGTATGAAACTTTGTCAATTTTAAACCGATCGGGCGGAGACTTTGCATGCATAAAGCTACTATGATGTAGGCATCTTTTAAGAAAGAATTTTGATAAATTCTACCCCCAAGAGGATAAAATAGGGGATGAAAGTTTGTATGAAACTTTGTCAATTTTAAACCGATCGAGCTGAGACTTTGCATGCATAAAGCTAAATATATATAACTCAAAAGTGACTGACTTACTGACTGACTGACATAGTGATCTATCAACGCACAGCCCAAACCACTGAACGGATCAGGCTGAAATTTGGCATGCAGGTAGATGTTATAACGTAGGCATCCGCTAACAAAGGATTTTGATAAATTCTACCCCCAAGAGGATAAAATAGGGGATGAAAGTTTGTATAAAACTTTGTCAATTTTTTGCCGATCGGGCTGAGACCTTGCATGCATAAAGCTACTATGACGTAGTCATATCTTAAGAAAGATCTTTGATAAATTCCACCCCTAAGGGAATAAAATAGGGGAAGAAACTTTGTATGAAACTTTGTCAATTTTAAACCGATCGAGCTGATACTTTGCATGCATAAATCTATTATGATGTAGGCATCTTTTAAGAAAGGATTTTGATAAATTCTACCCCTAAGAGGATAAAATAAGGATATAATAAGATAAATAAGAGGATATAATAAGTTTATATGAAACTTTGTCAATTTTAAACCGATCGGGCTGAGACTTTGCATGCATAAAGCTATTACGACGCTGGCATTCCCTAAACAAGGTTTTAGATAAATTCCACCCCTAAGGGGATAAAATAGGGGATGAAGGTTTGTATAAATTTGCTTAGGTTTTCGACTGATTGAACTGAAATTAAAGATTGGACCTACTATTAATGATGACGTCTGAATAAATGGGATTTTGATAAATTCAACCCCCATGAGGATAAAATAAGAGATGATGGAGGATGTAAATGTATTAGTTTGAACCTATCAGTACCTAATGGAACGAATAAATTAAGACGAACAAAATAATTTTGACAACAGATGGCGTTAATAGTATTTTAAAACGCGCTATCGTTGTGTTTTCGTTGAGTTACATAATATCCCGATGATGAGTGGCCGCCGTATCTAATAGTACATGCTATACCTTAATATTTCTAGCTTGATTATATTTGACGATTTTGGCTGTTCTTTTTTCATTCCTCCTCCCGCGCGCACACGTAGTGGACGTGCACAAAGTTCCTCCGTATCAAATAAAATTACTTACTAATCCGAGGCAAATTGAGTACTTCTACACTGTCATAAAATCAGTTACTACACGGTGAAATGTGTTTGTTATAATCACATTAAAATAACTGAGCAAGACTAGACAAATACAAACACAACAAGTCATCGTCGTCGCAAGTAAACAACCAGTGAGTCACCAAGCTGCTTCGCTCCAATTCGTCGGCTGGCGGTGAGTCAAACAACACACGGCGACCCAAAACGCTACCATATATGGTCACAAACTCCAACACCGCTTGACTGCAGCGACACACCCACCGGTGGAATACATTGGCAATTTTCGCTTCAACGTCGTGAGGCAACGTAGCAGTATAAGACATCCATCGGATTTGCGAGAAGCGAGTTGTGGGTTCGAACCCGAGGACGTGTTATTGTTTTTGGTTTTCACTTTTTGTGTTTGTTTATACTTTTCTCAAAAAAGGGAGCTACTATTATTATTATTGTTTTGTTGTACTAAGTCCTGCAAAGAGGTATAAAAATGCCACTTAATCGAACTCCTCTAAAGACACCCACTCTCTCTGAGTCAGAAACCGAATCGAGCACAGGCTCTCAAACTCAGACTCTTATGAAAATACTTACCCCTACATCGGCTGTCCCTGAAAACGAACATTTAACTACCCGTAAACGCAAACATGTTAATGACTATTCTACCTTTATGAAGGAGATTCATGATATGTTGAAATCTCATACAGCTCAGATGGACAGCAAGCTAGAGTCTATACAGAATACAATGATGGAGATAATTTCACAGAACGTTGAAATAAAAGAAAAGTTAACCACAATGAATAAACAATATGATGAAATTGTCATTAGAACAGAGAAGCTGGAAGCTGAGAGGAGATCTGATTTGAACTATATTACTCAGCTAGAGGATCGAATCGACAACTTGGAAAGGATGTCATGCCTGTCGAAAATGGAAATTAGAAATATTCCGAAACCACCTGGAGAGTCTAAGGAATACCTTCACAAAATTGTCACAGAAACGGCCGCGGTTCTCGGTGTATCCATTCAACGGCATGAAATTAAAGATTTGTTTAGGCTAAACAGGAAGGAAGGCGTATCACCAATAATAGTAGATTTTACGAACATCCATATCAGAGGCGATTTCATCAAAAAGGCACGGGACTTTAATAAGACTACTAAAGACAATAAGTTTAACACATCACATATAAAATTAGAGGGCCCTCCTAAACCGATATTCCTGTCCGAGTGCCTTACACCAAAAGCTCAGCATCTGTTCTACCTTGCTAGAAAATTCGCCAAAGAGAATAGCTATATGTTCTGCTGGACTTCTCTCGGCAAAGTGTTTCTAAGAAAAAGTGAGGGAGAGAAGCAAATTCTTATTAAAAACGAAGCAGACATAGATCTCCTACATCAAACTAAATGACTAGCTGAGTATTTATGCACCAATTATCCTACATACCCGTATTACCATCATAATTTTTGTATTCTTAATGTTTGCAGGCTTTGTATTCAATTCAAATTATCCTATATGTTCTCACTGTTAGTAATTAAGTATTTCTGTCATTGTTTTCTCTACTGTTCAACTACTTACATTCACCACACATCGAAACATTATACTCACACATTATTTTTACCAAAACACAAAACACTTTCGCGCTTCTTATTGTGTGCCTTTAATATGGCATATTTTGCAGCCTTTAATGTTCCGACGATTTGTCTTTGCTATACCATTGCTACTAGTTCTGTTTCCATTTCTACCTACAAAGAATATGGTTGATATACAAGGTATCGCAAATGACATTGACGATGTCGTCAGTGTCAGCGATGCTATAGCTATTGACATTCCGGAACAATGCAAGGCTGCCTTTAACTCAGGTGCAAAATCGTTTTCAGTTCTAAATCAAAATATCAGAAGTCTAAACCGAAATTATGAAGGGCTTGTTGTTCTCCTCAAGAGACTAGACATCAATTACGATCTTATTATGCTTACAGAATCTTGGCTATCCGAAAATTCGATCATACCTGAAATGGTAAACTACACAACTCACAGTACTAAATCCCACCTCAATCAAAATGATGGTATCGTATTATACCTAAAAGATAGCATACACGCGAAAGTCTATGAACCAAATTATTGTCAAGAAGTAAATTGCCTTGTTACAACAATAGGCAACGATTTGGCTGTTGTATCAATGTACAGACCGCCAGCATTCAAAAACCTAGATCCCTTTTTAAAGTCTTTAGATAAAATCTTGTCCAGTATTAAACAATATAAAAACATCGTTTTGATGGGCGATTTAAACATTAATATTAATCATGAGCAGCTTAACTTTAAACATGCAGAGTACTTAAATTTGCTTGCGTCCCACGGCCTTCTTACCACGCATACTCTGCCAACTAGAGAATCTAACTGTCTTGACCACTGCTTCGTTAAAACAAAACTAAAACCTTTAACTATAGTTTGTCACTCAACTCTAACTGATCACTCTAGTGTTATGATATCACTACCCCTGAAAATGAAAACTAAACCCAAAAAAAACCCCTTTCGCACAAAAACCGACTATGAAGCTGCTATTAGAGACCTACAACAGATTGACTGGGGAGAAAGGTTTCATAATGATGACCCAAATGCAATGATGAATATTTTCTTGGAAACCATCAGAGACATCCTTTCAAATCACACACACACCGTCAAACAACCGAGGCGACAAGTAATCCTGAAACCTTGGATTACGCCAGGTTTATGTAGATGTATGAAAAATCGCGACCAACTTCACCAAAAACTAAGAAAAGCCCCAGAAAACCCAACCCTTACCTTAACCTACAAGCGCTACCGAAATACATGTAATAACCTACTTAAAAACCTCAAAAACAAATATTTTAAATCACAACTTGCTAAGTCTAGTAACAATATAAAAAAACAATGGGGACTGGTAAAAGAAATGGCTAATTTAAACAGCAACCCAAAAATGCCATCGGAGCTTCTTTCCACAAATTCAGACCATCAGGATGAGTTAAATAACATAAATAACTACTTTGTCAACGTCGGTAGTAATTTGGCAAACACCATTCTGTCCAGGACCCTCACAAATGAGACAGATCTGAGCAGGCGGTGTAGACCCATAAAGAATAGCGGAACCCTTAACTCATTTGTGCTTCTCCCAACAGACCAATTTGAAATAAAAGAAATAATTCAGAACATTAAAGCTAAGAATTCCTCGGGATGGGACGGTGTTTCCACGATTTTTATTAAGAAAGCGGTGGATTTCCTTATTGCACCACTAGCACTCATTTGTAATGCTTGCTTCTCAAAAGGAGTCTTTCCAGATGCCCTTAAGAAGTCAGTCACTATTCCCATATATAAAGCGGGAGACAAAACTGTGGTGTCGAATTATAGACCGATCTCTCTGCTCCCTAGTTTTTCAAAAATTGTGGAAAAACTAATAAACAAGAGGCTAAAACACTACCTAGAGACTCATAATCTTCTATCAGGTAATCAGTTTGGTTTCAGAGAAAAGATATCAACAGCTGACGCCCTTCACAAACTAACTTCGTATGTAGTAGAAAACATGGATAAGGGACATAAGTGTCTAGGTATATTCCTAGACTTAGCAAAGGCCTTCGACACCGTCTCTTTACCCATCCTCCTAAACAAACTCGATACCTTAGGAATTCGAGGAATACCTCTCCAGCTGTTCCAGGATTACTTAACAAACCGGAAACAGGTTATGAAAATTGATAACAGTATAAGCCGTGAGGAAAATGTCACCTTCGGAGTGCCTCAAGGCAGTGTATTGGGTCCTACGCTGTTTTTAATATATATTAACGACCTATGCAATCTGCTCTTACAAAATGGTCAAATAATAACATTTGCAGATGACACAGTATTACTGTTCAGCTCTAACACATGGAAAGATGCAGCCGAAGCAGCAAATAAAGGTTTTGCTTTAGTGACCACATGGCTGGACAATCATCTGTTGACACTTAATCTTGACAAAACGAAATATATTACATTCACAATTAACAGTAGAACTCAACCGTCTCCTGACTCAATAAATATAAAAACTCACCATTGCAACAATCAAAGTACCTGTCATTGTAACCCAATCACCAGAACCAACTCTATAAAATATCTTGGTGTTACAGTAGACCAAAACATAAACTGGAAAGAACACATCATTAAAGTAAATAATCGCGCAAGAAAGCTAATTTATATTTTTAAAACTATTCGGAATGCATGTGACATTAAACTATTAATAAAAATCTATTTAGCACTATGCCAATCTATACTGGTATACGGCTTGAATGTATGGGGAGGAACCTCAAAAACAACCATGCTGTCTGTCGAAAGAGCCCAACGCATGGTACTTAAAGTGATTTCTCGCAAAAAGTATACATATCCGACTCACCAACTTTACTCAGAACTAGGAGTCCTAACTGTGCGAAAATTATTCATCAAACAAGAGATCATGGCACAGCATAAAGTACAACCGCACTTTGCTAAAAGGCGGCGATTAGACATAGTTTATAACATACCTAAATTCAGAACATCCTTTGCACACAAATTTCACAACTATCTCGGTCCTAGCCTTTACAACAAAATAAGTAAAAATCTAAAATTGAAGAATCTCGATAGCCAATCATGCAAAAAAGCCATTGAAAAATATTTGAAAGCACTAGACTACAACAGCACTGAAAATCTATTATAAAACGATGTTATCAACAAGGCGCATAAACAAATAAACAATAAAGTACACACACATGCAGAAACACATAAATACAGTCATATACACATTTACATATACATACCCAATCACAGACTATTCCAAACCATTTGTAGCTTAATAAATATAACTATCTGTACCACGATTTATAACCTATACAGTATGTAATCACACTGCTGCTATTATGTGACTTGTAACTGGAACCTTGTGGAAATCTGTTGTTCTAGGGTTGAGGAATACTATCCGCTCGTGATACAGTTTTATACTAGTACGAGGGGATAGGGCGAATCAGTCTAAAGACAGCCAAACCATCTCTACACTGTACCATTTCAAATACAACGATGTCTGTTTTGTGTTTATTATTAAGTTACTCTGTATGGTTGTCCTTAATTTGTGAATAAATATTATTATTATTATTATTCCCTTTTCATAGAGTGGCAAAGTCTGAAAATAAACATGAGTATTGTTTACTTGTATGGTCGGCTTGGCTGTATTACAAAACGAACTATTTTAAGATTTAATGTGGTGGACCTGAAATACCATCATTCATCATCACCTGAAATATCATCATGTTGGGGTGCGATGGGGTTGAAATGTCAAAAAATATTGGTCATTCCGAGATTATCAGGGGTGCTGATTACGAATATGGCGTTTATTTTGAGATACAAAAGATGACGGATTCGCGCAAATGAGTTCGAAATGAAAATCCAAGATGGCGCCCAGGACTTTTTTGGTGTTGCCGTCATGGGTGTCGTTCTCATGGTTTTCGAGGTCACTGATAAAGAAAACGAGGTCAAAAGCCTCTGAAACCATTGAGAGTTTTTTGAAAATTGGTTACTAAGATTAGTAACATGAGAGGTTATTAACGTTTTACCAATAACCCAGAATATAAGGCGGATAAGGTGAAAAAATCAGTACATGGAATATTTTGTCGCTAAAGTCAGCTAGGGAAGCTAGAAATTATTCATTTATTTTGCCTTTAATTTTTGTCTGTCATTGTAGCTACATATCACATCGTTGTTTTGTGTTAGTATATTTGGTAGGTCAGAGAACAAGTCGTAGTCTATTTTTATACTCCTACGTGACAAGGGTGGATCACGCGGACGAAGTCGCGGGCAACAGCTAGTTAGTTCATAAAAAGCTTGTGTCTGTTAAAATATTAAAAATCGTAAAACTTGATTAGCTATATTAAGCTACAGACATGTATCTATTAAGAACTAGCTGATATAATAAAAGTGCACTAATGAAACCTGACCACCGAGTATTCGTATAAAGGGTGTGTTTTATTTGTGCCTTTGTACTCTGTATAATAGCGGCCATTAAACGTTTACTCAGGATACTTACCAACGAAGTAGAGAATTTGAAATTGTTTGTTAAAATTTTTGCTAAAATAGTGAGACATCAGGGCGATAAAAGAGAGATATATTTTCAGATGTACACTTATTTTAAGCTTTTTTAATACCTTTTCTTTTTCGGATATGAAATCATCAAATTACTTATCCCACTCTGGGCGGAGCGGGAGGGAGTGTCAGACTTTTACTGACTAAAACCCATCCATGTTCCTTCCTCGAGCTTTATGTTGAAAATATGCGCCCTGGCCCTGGGGCCGCGGTATCTCTTTCGAACAGGCCCGCAACCCCGGCAGGCGAGCTTTTTTAATACCTTGCCTTGTTAATTATGTATTGGTTAATTCTTTCTGCCAAAAACTAATTTGGACCAATAGCAAACAGCACCCCCTCTCAAAATAAAATAAAATAGATAAAAAACACAACACAGTAAACCATCTTCCAAGCCGGCTGGTCACCGTGGAAGAGATTGACCACTACCCTCTAAAGAAACAATTAGAAAGCAGCCCAAAATCCAGAATTCTATCAACAAACAACAATAACAAGGACCGCACTGGATTTATGTCGCCAGAGACAGTGACAAATGGAAATATGGAAATCTTTGGAGGAGGCCTTCACCTGAAGGGGGTCCATGCATAAAAAAGAAAAAATAATAATAATAAAAAGAAAAATATATATACAATAATAATTCGATAATATCAATAATAAAAATATAAATCTTTAAATTAATAATAATTTACATTTAATATGATATATTTGATTATTCTAATTTGTTATATTAGAATTTCCGAATTGATTATTTTTTTTAATTTTAATCTATTTTTTTTTGTAATATTTCAAAGAAAAACATAATAATCAAGCATGTGATTTGTAATCAATATTGTAAAATTATTTTGTGAATGCATGGAATAAAAGGCTTTTTATTTTATTTATTTATTTTAATTCTTTCCTCCCACCCGATTGATCTGAAATTTTGCACATACTTTTGGTTCTGGTGACAATGCATTTTTATGATAGACATGGCTTAATCCTGCAGCCAGAATCTCCTCCTCACTAGAGAACTCAGTGGTTAAATCTTAAGTGATACCATCAAAACTAGATTTTCCACACATTCGAGAGTACTTAGTTTCTGATGGAATACTTCATCCAATAGAATACTACATAAAAAATATCAAATCAGACAGATAAATTGGACAGATGTATGGTTGAAACCAAAACAACATCAAAACGAAAGCCTACAACGGGGATTGCCGTATTCGCTTATCTATAGCAATTACAAAAACTATATTGCAGCCAGTAAATTCTTTTACGTACGTATACTCCCGGTTGTATATCTTTCCGTTCTATATATTAAACTTGGCCCGGAAAATTTATTGTGAGCAAATAAAACAAACTGTCCTTTTATTTCTTACATTGTGAATGGCTTACCTACATTTCTTTCATGTTACATGTCTTCGATGCATTGAAAATATACGAGTTTACCAACAACAAAATAAATCATACTTACTTTTTTGCGATGTTCGATTATAAAACGATACTGCTTTTTCAGCATGATTCATATCAGAACGAAAGTTATTCCTACCTAATTGTTAAAGTTACACATATGGCTTGGTACCTACTTCAAGGAAAAATTTGGTACATCCAAATAGGTATCATTTCACTTTTGAAAGCACAGTGCAAAACTACGGAATGAAATCAAAGAATTTCGAAAAAATATTTTAGCTGAACGAAAAGGAAGGCAAATTAGCGGCTACATCGGATTTTCATTATGCTCCCGAGAAGTGAGAGTTTGCTTTTGAACTGAAATAGTTTCATGGAACTCAAGTTGCTTTACAAACTCAGAGGAGAAGTGAAAGCCCCCCCGAAATTCTAATTATCTTTTTTGTTTACGCTGAAAAAAGAATAAGAACGAACCCATGCAATATTAATTTCGATCTATTTCACAATGTCAAGTATTGGCGCTTTATTCAGGAAAGTTATTTTAAGCGAGTTCGAAATTGATCTCTCCATCACACCTATATATCCTGGATCAGTCTAATAGTAAACGTTTTCTCCCAGACAAAGATGTGAGCTCGTCTTTGTTCAGCTGGCCCCTATTTATCTTCTTTGTTTGATTCCTATTCTGTTAACGCCTCTGATTGTATATGCGCTTATCCACTCTAGGAATTTATTGCGGTTCAGGACATGCATGTATCACTTTTACAATGAAATGTATTCGTAGTGAGAATTCAGTTTAAACAATGTGTTATTTTTCAATTGCCATTGTTAAAACGTGATTTTAAATCAAGTTCTTTTTACACTCAACTTTTATAGAAAACCTACGTGAAACATTCGCAATTTACAAGGCTCTGGACACTGTTTTTTATACTTGTACGTAAAGTTTAGTTATTTGGTATAATTACTATGTGTGGCGTTCTAGTGAGAGGATAATCGAATAAATAAATAAATAAAGTTGCGGTCCTTAGCAGATTTTTGTCTTTACAAAGTTAAATTAAAAATTCCTCCATTCTTTTTCGCGTACGATTTATTTTCTTAGCGCGTCGAGAATGTATCGGATGTGGTGCGCACATCACACGCTTTCGATATCAGTGGTGTGTGGTATCCTTCTGCACTGTTCATTAACGAACAGACACCTCACGTAGCTACGTCGTAAAACTGAACTGTGTGAACTGGCATTTCTGTATTTTCAGGAGTGGTAAAGGAATGTTAGTCCGATTTTATGTATGTTTACTTTCAGTCAAATGTGTTAGTTACACATATTTTCTTTACCTGCACTTTACCTCATACTTTATGTGAATTAAATACCCGTCTGTTCAGTAGGTAAATTTACCGCCGACTGACGGTGAAGGGCAAATCGTCAGATAATCAGCATCCCCATAGTGTAACTAACTGTCCACGAAGAAGCCGATTCCTCTCAGCTTTCCTTCGAGAAAGTGTCCACCATGGTTGTTTAGTCTACTGAACGGACCCTTGTAGATTTATTTACTCAATACACTGTTTCATGGGGTTTACCTTCATAATATCGAAAGTAACTACATCGACGGTCGGTGTATCGACAACGTTCCATCGACGGGACACTAAATCGAAGGTACGCTACATCGAGAGTACACTGAATCTTTAGTACGCTATATCGACAGTACAGTAAATCGACGGTACGCTACATCGACAGTACACCAAATCGATAAAATGTTCGAAAAACGCGTTTCATTTGAAAGCACATTTCGCATTGAATATGATTGAAGTGGCAAAATGAATAAGATAAGTTGTCTGTATATACGCATTTACACTACAAAACAAGTAATCTGCAACCACCAACCCCCAGCAAACTAGTGTGAATGTATAATTCTAATCTCATTGCTTCTATATGAAAAGAGCGCTAGATACTTAAGTACCCTTCAGTTCTTCCTTTCCATTTTATCCCGCAACGCTGGTAATCACATTGGAGGTTTAATCCAGTGTCTACAAAGATATAATCAATTTGATTTTGTTTGCATTGAGGTACAATAGAAAACAAAACAATTTAAATATGAAAGAAAACTTTTCAGCAAGCAAGATCGAAGTTTCGGTACAAGTTTAATTGTATTATGGTGTTGTCGTGATTTATTAACAAGTTAATTTTATTGTTTGTTAAGAAAATGCAGAAAACCACGACATCACGCAGCTAGGAATTCTTGGCACAACATAACATCACGCCTGCATACCCAAAAGGATTAGGCAAAGGTCTCATTAGTACATTCACATTTGGCCATATACGTTTAAGACCCATGTAATATGGGGCAAGCCTAACCGAGGACAAATCTCTGAAGGAGAAAGCCCAATTATATCTTGCCCGACCTGGAAATTGAACTCAGGACTTCAGGCTCAGTGGTCGCGCTTACGACCACTAGACCAACGACGCAGTTTTGCCGTTTAAATAAAAATAGTGACCCAATTATAAAATAAATAAAATATTGACAGTGAAAATGAAATAAACGACTTCTGAAGCTAGCTTTTTGCCCTTCAGGCCTTTACGGTTTATGGTCCCTGACTTAGTATTTACATATTTGTTCTTATATCTTCCACAGTACACAATGATTCCATCTGACCCAGTGATGAAAAAACCCTTTCACAAACCCTTTGTATACGGATAATAGCAAATAACCTTCAGCATATGTTTGTCAAAAGACACAATTGGGTCGTTTTCGTAAAAGCCGTTTCATATAATACGATAGCTTGGATATTTTATATTAACTATTGCCCGCAGTTAATGGAAACTATCTCATGTACTTGGATAAAAAGTATCCTATAATGTTAAAACTAGTCTTAGTTTACCATATGTCACATTTCATCTAAATCATCGCAGACGTAGATTGATTAACGTGAAGCGTCAGGGTAGCCCGCGACATTAAAATTTTCTTACGTTTTTTGTATAAAGTTAAAAATATCGTTCGCGACTGTAAAACGTATTTAGTTATAGACTCAAAATCATCAGTACAAACCTTTAAATTTATACAGGGTGTAACCACCTCATCACAAAGCCGTTAACCAAACATTCTGTTCATCAAACTAAGTAACTCTACGCAAAAATTGCTGGGAAACAACTTTTCTTTTGAGGTTTAAAATCGTGTTTTGTGGTAGAACTTAATGTAACGCACTTAAAACATTGTGCTAATGGATGGATTGAATAGTACGGAGGCTGTGGAGGTGTTAAAAGTCTTACAAAAAAAATTGACATTAAGTTGTAACTATGACAGCCCATATCTCCGTAACTAGAAGGTTCCCGGGTATGGTGTAGAACAAAAAATTATCGCAATGATGGGGAGAACAAGTGCAATAACAAAATCCATGAATAAAGTCCGTGTTGCTAAATAGTGTTTTGGAAATGAAATGTATCTAGTTATACCAAGAGAATCCGCGGTTCCTCTTTTAACTTTTTACTTCTCTTACTCTTACTCTTTTAACTTCTTCTCGTAACGTTAGCACGACAATTTTACCTTTTCCACTTCAGCCGTGTAGTCGGCGGCAGCGCATAGGTCACATCGGCTGCATGTTTTTATGGGATTGCATTATTTTTTGGTGTAGCTTGTTTTATTTCCCACAGCTTTAAATTTCTTAATCTGATCGACACAACAATCCTCATCTCTCATTTATAACCAAAAAATGGTACCTAAACATTGTAAACCCAAACCTTTCCTGATCAAACACTTCATAAAATCAATAAATATTGTTGAATTAATTAATGTCGTTAGCCACTAGAACGCGGGTTGACTGTGACCCTGATTTCAATATTGAATTAACCGTCGCCGATTAACGGGTTAAGCGCACTTTCAGCGCGTTTTTATTTAAAAAAGGTCAAATATTTTTATTAAAAGAGTGGACTGAATTGTTTGTGAAGGGAACACGAGTGTGTTCTTCAATAACTGCCTTTAAAACGTTGGGTTTTTATTATTCGAAAACATAGTTTTGCCAACTGTCCCAATCATTCCGAAACGGATAAATTATTTAGATTAGAGTTTGCCAGGTACTATATCCTCGTCTGTAATAATGAAAATGTTCTATTGGGATAGCTAATGTGTGTACCTAACTTTTATTACTTACGTTATAAATCTTTATCAGTGTAGTAATGGCCACATCTCTGAACATTGTCCACGCATTAGACATAAAAGCCCTGAAAATATTTGCTGTAAAATATGTTTATATTCCTCTAAGCGTTTATAAACTGTAAGTTCTTACATTTTCAGCCACTTAAAACGACTTTGCGCAAGTATAACTTAATACTGCTTCGTTTCATAGCTAGGAAATTGTGGTCAGACGACATTTTCTGTGGCTAAAATGACTTCTCATTCCACGGTCCATAAAGTATATGTTGTATTGCCGACCATCCTTATACAGGTCAATCGTAATTTATTTAACCAATGACATTTTTTTATGCGGATCCCGTTTCTTGTTTTATACCGATGTGGAAAGACGATTCGTTTTATTTAGGTGATGAGTACTTGAATTGTGTTAATATAATGTAAATAGAAGAATTTGAATATTTAAACATCTGATGTAAGTATCACCGCAATGGTAGGGTTAGAGTGGACCAGAACGGCCTAAGATAGATGTAGGTTGAAACGGGTTCAATCCATGGCCCAGAGCGAGAGGGAATGGGAAGCCGTCACCTCCTTTTGCGAAGCAGCCATGCTAGTGAAAGAGGTCTACTCATGCACGTTCCAGCGTAGGGGCTACCGGCGTTCAGAGCGGAAAAGAGTAATTTGATGATTTCCCACTTGAAAATAAATAAATAAAAGAGGCCTTCATCCAGAGATCCAGAGGATTGTATTTTATAGGAAAATAAAGGCTATATTTGTATTTAAAATTTAATTTAATAAATATGGTCAAACAATGTTGTGAGAGGCTCGAATAGATTGACAATTTTTTTACTGAACGCCCGCAATTATAAATAGAATGAATGATTTACGGTACCCATAATAATATGGAGCTTTTCCAGTCACATTTCCGAAAGATTCTACTCAATATTCAGTCTGCGCATATCTATCAAGGCAAGGCGTGCGCCATGTCAACGTATATCACTGTCCCAGATGAAAAGTACAATGACAGGGGAGCGAAAAGGTGAAAATAATGAAGAAATAAAAAATGTAGGGATTAGGGAATAGTCTGATCCCGAAATTTGATCGTGTGTGATCTGAGTGTTTATCACCACTAAGCCACTAAGCTCTTAGGCCCATTTCAATATGCTTTTACAGTGAAGTGAGCGACTAGACCCCGCTATCCCCTTCGTGGTCATTTTTTTATAAACCATTCAGAAGTAGGAGCCCCGTCGATCGGGCTCCATCGACCGGGCTTCCCTCGATTGCGTTCCGTGTGAACATATGTGCTCTTGTTGTTTATAATAATGGTCGTGACACACACCACAAGCACCGCGCCAGCACAGCTGTTGCCCGGCGTTGCCTTGAATTTAAGCTACGGCGCACTTACCACGCGTCGTCAGCGAGGTGTAAGCACGCGGGCCGCACGCTGGCGGCGCGGAGTCCGCGTGCCATCCGTGAGACGTAAGCTCGCAGTCCTTGCGCTGGCCGTAATAGTCCGGGAGATGGTGTTGCATTTTAGAGTGCTTTTACGCCGGTCGGTTGTCATCTGGTTCAATAGATCTCGAATGACTGATAAGTGAACCCTGCGTCAGCTGCAATTGGTGTAGGATTGGGAGGTTACGGAAGTGGTGAAACAAAAACAGTTAGGCTGAAACTTTTTTCATAAATAGTTTACGAAAACAACAATCAGCTGCGTGGGTAGCGTAGCAAAGACAGCTAGGCTGACGCAATAAAAAAAAATATTATTCTTGTATTGCACAGTTTCTTTCAGGGTCCAGTTGACAGAACTCCCCTGTCCACACCCAGCTGACTGATTATTTTTACAACGGGTAGTGTTGCAAAAATAATCAGTTGATTGTTGCTTTCGTACTTTTGATAATTGCAACAATGACTTTGTTTTTATCCGGCGTTCTATAACTTTATTTTACGTATTCATACGAGCAATAAAGGACACCCATGACAGAAAATAGAAAACAAAAATAGAACGAAAAAAGACGTGTGGCACTCGGGGACTGCCTGCATTTGTTTTTTACGGGGGGTGTTAGGTTATTTTCGTTACGGAATTTTTGGATTCGGTCTCCACCGCAAAAGAAGCTATGCAATAGCTTAAAAAAAAACACAATGAAAATAAATCTCTCGAAAGACTGTCATGTCAACTGAACATACTGTTTACACTTAAACGCAGTCCATTTTTTTCGCCTAGGGTTTTCGGGGATGCTGATAACGAAAATGATAATCTAAATTGGCTGGACGGTTTTTTTCATATTTTCCATCATGGGTGTCGTGTCATTATCGTGGTTTTCGGGGTCGCCAATAACGAAAATGAGGTTAAAGTTAACTACATATCTCAAATGTTAACGTGACCAAATACCATCTGGGAGTCTTATCGAACTAGGTTAAGTATCGTGGGTTCTCTAACTAAATAAGTAACTATACGTTCTTTGGCTGGCAACTGCGGGCCACTTGGAGTCAGCACGCAGCATGCATGCGGTCGGCGCGCTGTAAGCACGCGGTCCGGTCGCTTGTGGTGGGCGGACAGCGCGCGGACGCCGAGCCTCTCGCGACTCGAGTCGTATGGTAGAGGCAAGCGCGTTGACTGCCCGCCGTAAGCTTTTTCATATGGACATTATAAAATATATTATACGACAACGATTTAATTTAGTTTGAAAGGCCACTTAATTGTTGGGTTGAAGCGGTGCCGATGCCGGTGCGGTGCTTGTGTAGTGGGCATGACCTTAATGCAAAATTGGTTTTTGATTTATAAACGTACTGTTACGATTTTACGTATTCAGTGCTTAATGTTGCTAAGAGATATTCCTGTCACAGTCGCAAAGCTGTCAGTTTGCAAGCTCAAGATAGAGACAGGAATATGAGTGCTAGGTATGATTCATAGATCTCGGCCAGACGTTATCATATATGAATCTATGGATATCAAAATGCGCGCCAGCTTCGTTTTGAAATATTCATTACTGTCAAAACAATAAAACTGTTTCGTTTTAAACCAAACCGTCAATAGACGAATCTGATGATGGTTTCAACGATATAATGTGTAAAAGGGAAGGGTATAATGTTTTCCTTTTTGATTAATATTAAGTACTTGGTTCTCATAAGAAAGCGTGACAGTAAAAAATGTAACATCTTCAATCAAAATTAATGAGGTTACCTCGTAGGCTCTCGTTAAAAATCTTTTGATAAAATCTCGGTCTACGAAATAAAAAAGAAATCAAGCTTGTCTAAATAAAATTACTGCTTTAACCGACTGGAAGCGTCTCATTTCAGAGATTATATTGATCACGACCGCCTCTTAAGGTTCAATTAACAATGCTGCGAAATGGAATTGAAGCAATTCCTAGGAATCCGCAAAATTCTCTCCGGAAGACTTGTTTTTTGAATCGTATTTGGTCTGTACCTTACACAATTTCCATTATTTTTGGATTTCATTTAGAAAATTTGTTTCCTTTACACAGCGTGTACGACGGGAACATGTATGTATAAGTTTACATACTAAGAACTTCGGAACTAGCTAACTACCAGTAATTAATTTGGAACGAGATACTAAGCTTTTATGTTGTACACTTGTACAGCGTAACGAATGCGCTAAGTAGGAAGTTTCCATGCGTCCATTGTTGTTGCTAAGATAATAATATCAAGTTACTTAGCTACTCTTTATGTCAGTTCTGGGAATTCATTGTTCCATGGTACTATAATCATCATCATCATCATTATCAGCCTATAATGTTCCCACTGCTGGGACACGGCCTCCTCTCAATGAGAGGGAATGGGCTATGATCTACCACGCGGGCCCAGTGCGGATTGGTAGATGTCACATGTCTTCGAATTTTTGGTTCTAGGACATGCCGGTTTTTCCTCACGATGTTTTCCTTCACCGTTTTGAGAGCAGCGGTGATGAAATAAATTAAACAAAGTAATGCGCCTGTCTGGGTTCGAACCCACGCCTTACTGTTCGTAAGTCGGGGCCGCCACCACTGGGCCACCGCTGCTCTCTCTCTGGTACTATAATATACTTCGCCATTGTTCGTCAAATTGACACACGACTTTCATTTTACCGTGTTATAGTTTCATACAACTATCAGAGAGTGTACAATGTACATTGCTAATTGAATTTATTAATTGAATACTTCAAGTAGAATGTACAGAGGCAGATATAATTCCGTAGACATCTATCTATCATGGGGTTTAGGTTTCCGCACTTAGTCCTAGAAGTGAACCTTTGTGCGTGAGCCATGGACATACCGTAGACATTTTTGACACCTTTGGGTGATGCAGAAACAAACTGTGTTAGGTGCAATTGAAGAATTTATATTCATTTTAATAGACAGATAAACCAATGCCAATTTATAGCTATAAATATAACACATTCTAATAATGTACGGATCATTTAATTAAATTGAATACTTACATGTCAATTTCTTAAACAATTTGTTTTCATTTATGTATTTACTAGCTGTGCCCGCGCGGTTTCACTCGCGTGTTTCTTACGTTGGTGTTTATTAAATGAGATTTAGTGTGAAATTTAATGGTACAATAAAAGAGCAATAAAATACCATCCTGATACACCTGGAACTCAAATGGGAATAGTTCTCCCGCTGCCATTACTTCACAGGTTGTTCCGTAGGTGCCATGGCAAGACATTTCAGTAACGTATTTACGCATCGAACAATAAACTGCTCCTGACCGCTCCTGGATGAAAGGTTGAAACCTTTCCCAGTTGTTAGACACGTGGCGCACAATGCTGGCTCGAACACATGGCCCAGACGGCATTACTTTGTGCAGGTAATTTATTTAATCACCACTGCTCTCAAAACGGTGAAGTAAAACATCGTGAAAAAACCGGGATGTCCTAGAACCAAAAATTCGAAGACATGTAACATCTGCCGAACCGCACTGGGCCCGCGTGGTGGATTTGCCCATACACAAAATACCGTACGTGCTTTGAGATTAAATTAGGCAACGGAATTAAAACATCAAATTGACCTTCATTGTTTCCTGAGAATCGGATTATTTTAACGCCCTGTTTGTCCCTTGAAACACCGGGAACTCAAATGGCAATAATTCTTCCGCTGCCATGAGTGATGCACCAAATAGAATAGAGATGGAAATAAGCATGCGCCATCGCCAGGAATATTTACTATTTGGCTAAGAATTGGCACTCCATTAGAGGTGAAAATAATTTGATGATCCATTTTAATTAAACAATGCTCACGACCAGTAAGTGACGTAAAAAACATTTTATGGAACGTAATTTTCTTTATAGCTATTCTTTTGCAACACCAGCCTAAACCAAAGATATAACACTAACATTAAAATACGAACGTAGATATTCAAGGACACCTTTTTTAGGAAGAACGACCAATATTAAAAGACCTGGACCTATTTGTAGTAATACCAAAGTGAAATACACAATATGTGATTCGCGAAGAATAGACATAACAATATTCCAACCAGGCAATAGGTAAGATCACAATAAAATGATTATCTTCCAATTTCAAAATACTAAGTGAAACATACCAAAACGAAGACAAACCAAACAACGATGATGTTAAATATTTCAAAGCAAATTAGTAGTACCTAACAGCAAAATATCGCAGAACAGAAAATATAATCTTGATCGTGCATCGCTTGAGTTCGTTTTTTGAAACGTTTTTATCTTACCTTTCAGTTCAGCAGACGCCTGCATACTGAAAAATACTGGCCACTTAGAAATTGGCATAGGTATAAACTTTAAAACGTTATAGAACCTCATTTCAATACCTTTCAGCACACGCCTGCAAATCACTGAAACATACTGGCCACCTAGAAATTACGCTTAGAAACTGAAGACCACTATGCACGACAAGATTTTGACACATGACACATCAGCTGAATCGGCGGGGTGATCCGAATTTGTCAAGAATTTACAGAATTTTCGTGAACTTTCAACATTCGATTTTTTAATGAAAAATATGTCAAGGAAGCTGTTTTATACTATAGCCATGCTTTAGTGGTTAATATCTCCAGTAACGTGTTTAGGTCGGTAAAACGGCGTCAGTGCATTTCCAAATATGTATAAAACACATATTACTGCACCCTTCCAAAAACTAGGTAACGTAGATACCCTGGAAATAATGTACATAGGCAAGCTTCTCGTTTGCTAAAAAAACTGGAAAAAGCTAAATAAAATCAGAAACCTTCTATCTGCGTTCTTATTTTTGCCATTATACATACATCATTTCATAAAAATGACGATCAAAAATGTTCCAACCATGGTCAAATAAAACAAGGTCTGGCATTCCGGGAGCGACACGTGCTGACGTCACTTTTCAGTTGCCACTTTATTGCAACAAAACACGAAATAATGGAAACATTTTCAGTCACCATTCTGTTAAAAAAAATATAAATTGAATTTAAATTGTTGTTTTCGTTTGCTTGACCAAACTAAATAATTCAATTTAATCATAAAGCAATATAATTGTTGATTAAAACTTCAATATTTAATCGGATTCGCATAGGGATTATAGATAGTTAGGGAGTTATTCTTTCACACTACTGGTAACACTGAAACGGGTTGTCTCATTGACATTCTGCCAATTCGTCGTGTATCGCTATTCTTTTCTAACTTATGTGCCGGTCTCGCTCAGTGCTATTAAAACAGTGATTCCCAATATTATTTTGTGGACTTCCAACAAATTTGTTTTTAACCGACTTCAAAAACGAGAAGGTTAGGTATTCAATTCGATCTTATTTTTTTTTGTCCTATGAGTGTTCGTTGTTTATGAACCGATTTTGATGATTTTTTTTTTTTGAAAGGAGATATCCCAAGGGTTGTCCATGATAAGATCAGAAGATAAGCATCTCAGAGAATTCGAGGGAAACTTTCGAAAATTGTAGTGGCGACTAGTGCGTTCGTTAATATTTTCAGTAGTTTAAAGCACTACTAGTTTAATGAAGGTCTGGAGTGGATCTAATGATGGAGCCGAAAGACAGTCGAGTTAACTCCGCGACGATGTACAGCAATTACCTGGTGTGTGGGCTTGATTAATTTATATTGATGAGAAATTTACTCCTAGGTGGGTTGGGACTGTCATTGGGGGTGTGATGATAAAGAGGAAGGACAGTCAAGGGAACTCCTTAAAGTTTAACAGTAGAAAAAAGACTAAAATAGACTACCAAACCTTGGCTTGTAATTTGAAGCCTGAAACCCTAGCATGGATATAGGATTCTTTTAGTCCCCGAAAACCTACAATGCGGGTAGAACTTAAGGCAAAAGTTAGTAGGAATTTAATAATTATATCAATGTTTTACTAGATTGAATTTCCCCAGATTATAAAGTTTGAGAACCATCGATAGCGGTTATGACGTAGATACTTGTCACCCACGTGACTTCTGTCTCTCGGAATACCTGGCGAAGTATATTATTGTACTATGGTTCCAACCATGGTCAAATAAATATATTATTGTACCATGGTTCCAACCAACTTACCACATGACATATCACTTCGTAGTGCTGACCGTAAACCCGAGTTTCATCATTACGATTAAAATATTGCATTCAGCCTAATCGATACTCGCAATCAAATTAAGTTTGAAAAAAAGTTTCGAGACGCAATGAAAACTCCTTGGTATAATTTCAAATAATTATATTTTAATTCTGAAATTAACCCTTTTATACTACTTTTTTAATAATATCATGTAGTAATTATTCATTGGGTTTGGTTGCCATAATAATAATTAATAAACACAGAACTCCCTAAACAAATAACGAAAATTTTGATGATAATCTTTCCTTTAAAAACTCATGAATTGGAGAATTCGGAGAAACGCCGACGTCGTTGCTGAACTAGCACCGTGTGGGAAAAAATAAAGTCTCACAGTATAAACAAAGACAAAATCTGAAAATGAATTAATAATTTATATTGTACCTTTGGCTAAATTCGCGTAATTTTTTAATTCAAAGTTTAAATTAGGAATGTAACTGTGACTATTCTACATTCACTTTTAAAAAGTATTTTTATTTACTTTAATCATTTATTGTGAATTTTGTTTTGCAATGTCTGAAGGTTGGATATAGTGCGCCAAGGATCGGAAAAAAATTAATGATAAATAAAAATGGATTCTAAAACCATTTTTACTAAACCAAGCATATCTAAGTTTTCAAAATCAAATGAAAATTCATAATCTGCCTTGCCTTTTCCCAACTACGATGGGGTCGACTTCCACTCTATCTGAATACCAGTATTTTACATGGAGCGACAGCCTTTCTGGCCTCCACAACCCAGTTAGTACTGGGTGATACGATACTCCTAGGTGAACTGGTTGTCTAACATATTAGGTCGCTGACTACCTGTAACGACTGTCAAAGAACTACAAATGACAGTCGGAACCAACTGCTTAACGTGCTTTCAGAGGCACGGAGGAAACTCGGTTTGTAATGGGTGGTCACCCATCCATAGACCAACCTAGACAAGCAAGCCTTAACCTAAACGTCAACCCGAGTGGCCGAACGAGCTCCTCCCCTCGACCTCTTCAAAATGAAATGAAAATTGACGATTAAAATTGTTGTTCGGAAAAGAAAAAAAAATAGCATGTTTGCCCACCAATGCGGTAGAAAAGGGGGTTAAAAAGAAGTATTTGGAAATAAAATGGTGTATCCCAATAACTAATACAACCGAACACAGTAACCTAATCATACTTTTCCCCATTTGGTTTACTAAATACAATTATCATGGTAGGAACCAAATCAATTTTCACACCTAAAATATTAGTACTTACCAAGATCCGCACTATATCCAACCAACAAAAAGAAAATCACAATAAATTTCCTAGTTTAAGAACAATGTAATTTTGAACTGCGAGTGCATTCTTAATTTAAATTTTGATATGGAAAAAATCTTGGCGCGAATTTAGCCTTTGATCAATCTGTGCTGTTTATTGTTTGGTTGGTACAATGCACTAAAAACTATTAAGATTACCTAACTGTTTAAAACAATATTATAATAATTATAAACAAAATTGTTCTACTTGCCATCAATCGACTTGCTAAATTCCGTAAATAAATAACTCGAGATAATCGAATTTTACAAAAAAAGAATCGATTTGAATAATCGCTTTCACACATCACAAATACAAAAAAAAGAAAAAAAAAATGGTCGTCTATTTTCGAATAGAAAATTAAATAAATAAATAAATAAAATAAAATTCATTTATTTCAGATAACATGATCCATAAAGTTGAAAATTAAAATAAACAAAATTATTAATAATAAAATAAATTGACATTAGAATCAAGAGATTAAAATAAATTACCATAAAAAATAAAAATTAACATTAAAATCAGATTTAAAATAAGATAAAATAAAACATTCAAAAATAAATAAGATAAAGTACAAAATTTTAACATTCAAATTAGTCCAAGATAAAATCAAAATTAAAACATAAAAATAAAATTACCATCAAAATTAAAATTAACATAAAAAATCAGATTTAATATACTTAAGATAAAAATAAAAATAAGATAAAATAAAAATTATAACATTCAATTAAAATTAAAACATTCAAATTACCCTCTTCATAAACGACACCCATATCGGAGAAGAGATCCTATTCGCTACCGTCTTCAGAATTCTGTTGCGGCTGCCACGCATTCTGCAGATCAGGGAAACAGTTTTCTTGCGAATCACGGCATGAAAGCCATCAGTTCGATACAGCGCAAACATCCCCGATGCACTACAGAAGCGAGGCAGCCCCAACATCATCCTGAAGATATTGTTATACTGGACGCGCAGGACATCCAGCGATCGTTTGGTGTGCTTGACCCACAGATTTCCCGTATAAAAGCTTTGACAATATGCTTTAAATAACGTTATTTTTACTTGTTCAGAGCAGCGGGAAAATCTGCGGACCAGCATGTTACCTCTTACCGCCAAAGCCCTGCGCTCCCTCTCAATGTCCATATCGTCATCAAGACCCTCGGTAATGAAATGCCCCAGGTATTTAAATTTCGTGACACGGTTTATGTACAAGCCATTAAGGGTAATATTATGTGAATACTCGGGGCATCCGGCCCTGAAAAACATATATTCAGATTTTTTGACATTATAAACAAGACCATGAGCAGCAGCATAGGTCTCACATACCCTTAACAGCTCTCCAAGACCTTTCGCCGTCGGGCTTTCTTCACAATAGGCACTACGATGGTTTTCATTAAGTCATGTGGTAAGTATGAGTGACTCCAGCACATCGTGAAGAACAGGGCCAAGACCCTCGGCAGGTGAACCCCAGCGTGCCGCAGATGCTCCACACTAAGCCCATCGTGACCAGGAGATTTACCGCCTGTCATTCCTTTTAAAACGCATCTCACTTGACTAGCCGTAAAATGTTCAGGCGACTCATTTCCGGGCTCAGACCTAACAAACGGCACTGAAGGGCCCAGCGGGGAGCGCACCATAAAATGTTTCCTGAACATATTTGCAATCCTGACTGCATCACTTTCTCCATTTACGCTCACCGGGAGGCCAGGCCTAATTTCATGCTTTCCAGTAGCTTTCCAAAACTTAGAAAAATCCTTTGCAGATCTATGTTTAGCCAGAATGTCCATCCTAAGCTGGTCCTGATTATTCTGGCACCATTTCAAGCGACTTTTGAATATTTTACGCGACTCGAGCATTTCATCATAGATGATGCCAGAAGTGGGCCGGTTGCAAGCTATCCACGTTTCGAACCTAAGCCTGGCCACTCTATGAGCTTCACGGACATGCATATTCCAGCCACACAAGTGCCTACTTTTATTTAATTTAGGGTCTCGCTTCCCGCTAGACTGAACAGCGGCGCTTCTCAAGGTTTCCACAATATTGCTATATAATCTATCCAAAATAACTTTGTGGTCATCCATGCTGCATGACCCACGACTGCATTCCGAGAAATCGGTGGGGAAATCAATGAGTCTAAAAGCGTTGTTACATAGATCATGGTAAGTTTTTATCTGTGCTTCATCTCTCCCCCCCCATACAACCGCGTCACGCCGTAAGTCGCTCGTCACCAACTTAGGGCTAACCACAGTTATGTCACAACTAACAAGCAAAGGTAAATGATCCGACAAGTAAACATCTTCTATGACACGTACCCCAACTACGGTTCGCCAGGCCGACAACGACACGACACAGTGGTCCAGCCATCGCCTACAGCCATGAGCCTCGCTGACAAACGTGTAGGTATTATTTTGTGTTCCTAACTTTTCCAAGTCGACACAGATCCAGGACTGATCCGAACAAAAGTTAATCATTTCATTACAAAATAATTCGAGCGGATGAGCATTAAAATCACCTAAAATAAACAAGGTTTCAATATTTTCACTAGCTACTATTGCACTTATTTCACCCAAAACCTCAGTCATAATTGGTAGATTATCAGGTGAGTCTGTCGGCATATACACAGAAAAAACAATAATAGTGCGACCGTCAACATTAGCTCGTATAGCTGTCAGTCGAGTGCTGATACATGGCACCACAGTAACACTATCAAACATACCCTTTCTCCATAGTATGGCAACTCCCCCATGAGGTCTCCCCTTTAGCAAGCCCACAGAAGTATCTACAGCAGACTTACCTGTGTATTCAAAATTATTCGAAATAGTTCCCAATAATGAAATGTCATGGGGAAGCAACCACGTTTCCTGAAGTGCTACCAGATCAGCCATTTCACAAATGTGTCTTATATTGTCAATAGACCTTTTGACCGATTTACAATTGAAACTAATCAAATTAAGATATTGTTTAACATTTAAATTCATACTAGTACACTAATTAACTTGCTTCCGTTTTTGTTTTGTACATAAAATGCACGAAACGCCTGAAAGTTATTCCGTCCGGCCAAAAATTTACATCTAAGAATAATTCTAAATTACACTTGGAAACATACATTTTATAGGCATTATACTTTTTAGTCTGCATCATGTTTATCTTTTTTAGAGACACAATAACATTAGTTTTTTCCTTTATGTAGTTAATAATGTCATTTTCACAAGTATCTTTGTTAACATTTGATATAAACAGTGGGACTTTTATATCCGCCGCTTTAAATTTACTTTGAGGCGCCACAGCACAACCTCTCTGCCCAATAAGCTTATAATTACGTTTGGACGCTTTGTTTCTCACTAATTGCCACTCAGAATCACAGTCCCTTACCACTTGTTTATTATTCACACTCATCCGCGACACTGGTACGTTACTCACGCGAGCACTGAGCTGTTGAGTGGTCGTGTTCGAGATTGTTTTATTTAAAACCGGCGATCGAATAACACTAGTAGCGGGCGGATCTAATGCGTCGGCGCAGCTCGGCTCGACACTCGGTCTTGACGTCATATTCGTAGGTAACGGCGAAATCACGCTGCTTACTGTGGCCGCCCGGGTAAACTCCTGCGGATGCTCTGTCCCTTTTACGCCTGCACTAACGCCGTACGTTGCCGGGCAGTCGGTCTCCCTTGCACCATCCAAAGGTACATTGTTTGAAGGCGCCTTTACGTGTGCTACTGCGTCCATCGCTTTGTTTTGTACGCGGGTGAAAGAGACAGAGGAATCACCGCTTAATTTTGACTGAGTTTTTGGTGACGAATGCCTCGCAAGTGAAACCCGTCCGTTAACGTTTAAACCAGCTGATTTTATGGGTACATATTGAGGCACATAATTAAGACCTATGGGTCCACTATCAAACTCAAAACTGTTTTGCAGGCGAGCACCACGCTTTTTGTTTACATTTGCACTTGATGCAAAATCATCGATGATCGACGCGTTCTTCATATGTTCAATCTCAGATTTGAGTTGACTAAACTCCTCGAGTGGCACACTTCTCTCTTCAAGAGCACACAGTTGATTTTTAAGGGACAGGATATCCCTCAATAGCCGAGTCACGTCAACATGGTCAAAGGTGACCGGTGGGAGTTTATGAAGGTCTTTTGCTACGAATACCGGGAAAATCTCAGGATCAGCACTTATCATTAGGCAAATAATGTCGTCAAGATCTCTAGACATTTTCTTCTTCCCTTGTTTCCGACGTATGGGCATTTTTTTCACACTCGACACTGATTCAGCGAGCAGTGTTTTGGCCTTCACTATTTCTGCATCCGAGAAAGACGTAGTACACAGTTGATGTATACTCTCTTCATCCATGAAATCCATAACGTTGCTAAGGAACGCCAACAGTTCATTTATCACCACGTTACAGTTCACACACTTTACTATATTCGAAGACATTTTTTCGACCTCGCATATGAGTCACCGAAAAACGATATTCACGCGTCCGCGTTCAATGGCGCATTGCGCATGACTGCGGTCATTAAGTAGTGGTAATGAATATTACGTGTTATTGGTCCTATATTAGTAAATTACGCTAAGATCTGGGTATTCTCATGTTGTTTATAATATTTGAAATTATATTTGTCTTATCTGTTGTCGAATCTAAACGTGTCTGTGTGTTAAAATGTGAAAAATAAAATGTAAACAAACAAGATTGGCGCGAAACTTCGACTTGGATATCAAAATATATCATTACCACTGCTTACTTAAATTGAACTATGGATGAATTAGTCACATAATTAAATGAGGAGTTATTAATTCTCAACTTAGTGGAGCTTGGATGCCCGAAAACCCCAATTTTTATGATTTTTAGCGTCGGCTGGCACTGCCGTCAAAATGACGATGAACATATTTACGCATTTGGATTTTATTAGGGTAAATTAAGAATGTTGCGCGCTAAATACAGAACTTTGAATGGCTCTATCATATGATCTTTTTCTCCAACTCTCTTATTTAACGCACACTCATAGTCTTTCATAATCAGAATATTAAATATTTACATAAAAAATAAGGAAGTCGTATGTCTTAAACGCCGGCCCCATTCGGGGCCCGTACCGAGCCAGCGTAGGTTTTTATGCCCGGCTCCGAATGGGACCCGTACCGAACTTAATGGTTAACCTGAATGAACTTCCAAATTCTTATTTCTAAATATGCATTGACGCGTTTTCGTAAAATTCAATTTGGATCCATATCGGTTTCCGAATTCTAATTTCAATGTAAAGTATGCAATAACGGGCCTCCCCCTCCCTCGGCAGAGGGAGACGAGTTGGCCAAACTGCGGGCCGATGTGGCCCGCCTGACGGCCGCCATGGAGCTTCTCCAAAAGGAGAATGCGAAGCTCCAGGCGGACCTAGCCAGCCTACGCCAGCCCAGCCATCGCGTGGCACCTCAAAGTGGGGGGGCCCAGACGCCAAGCCATCCCATACCAGTGGAGAACCAGGTCCTGAACCTGGTGCGAAAAGAACTGGCTGCCTTCCAGGCGCGGTTCTCCGTCCTGGAGGGGATTGTCCTGCGCCCCCCCCTTGGTGCAAATACGGGACCGACGGTCTCGTATGCGGCTGCTGCGGCTGTTGCGACCGGACCGCGACCGTCCAACCAGCCCTCCAACAGGGCTGCGCTGCCGCCCCCGCCCCCAGTTAAGCCGACTCCGGCCACCCAGGTGGCGGCGCCGGGTAAGAAGAGGGCGGCGGCCCAAAAGAAGGGCAAAGCAGCGGCACAGGTGGTGACTGCAACAACACCAGCGCCAGTGACAAGCGGACGAGCGCCTGCGGCACGTCATCCGCCGGTGCCGTCACCACCGCCCCCCCAGCCCCCTACACCTCCCTCGGCTGAAGCCGAATGGCAGCTTGTCGGGGAGAAGCAGAGGGGGCGAAAGGCGGCCAAAAAGGCCCGCAAAAAGGAGCGGCAGCGCCAAAACAAGGCGCGAAAGGTCGCGGCTAGGCTTCGCGCCCCGAAGACCGCAGCTGTAGTGATCACACTACAGCCGGAGGCGGCAAAGAAGGGCGTGACCTACCGCGATCTGCTGGCGAAAGCAAAGGAGACGGTGGATCTCGGGGAGCTTGGGATCACCGGGGGCCTCCGGCTTAAAGTCACCGCAACGGGGGCTCGTTTGTTGGAGATCCCTGGTGAAACCAGCGGCTCGTCCGCTGACGCTCTGGCTGAAAAGCTGAGAGCGTCCCTAAACGCGGACGAGGCCCGGGTGTCCAGACCCGTCAGATGCGCAGACTTACGCGTCATGGGTCTGGACGACTGTGTCACCGTGGAGGAGGTGGTGGCCGCCGTCGCTAGGTCCGGGGGGTGCTCTGCCGAGCAGATCAAGGCGGGCACCCTACGGCCGGGCCCTACGGGAATGCGAACCATTACGGTGAGCTGCCCCGTGACGGCGGCGAAAAGTATTGTGGAGGGCCGAAGGCTTTTGGTGAGCTGGGTATCAGCGCAGGTGAAACTGCTGGAGCCCAGACCTCTGAGGTGCTATCGCTGCCACGTGGGTCACCACGTGTCAGTGCAATGCGCTTCGGAGGTTGACCGCAGTGGCCTCTGTTTCCGCTGCGGTCAGCCCGGGCACGTGTCGGCGACTTGCAGCGCTGCGCCGCACTGCCCCGCGTGTGCGGCGGCTCGCAAGCCGGCCGATCACCGGGCTGGGAGTAAGACCTGCGCTGCTCCCGCCAAGCCCAGAGCCAGAGGTAGGGGAAGGCCCTCCGCCACCTCCGCCAACGCCACCGTCGCCACCGCCGCTGCCGCGACCGCCACAGCCGCTGCCGCTGTCGCCGCTGCTGCCGTCCAGGGCACGGCAAGTTCGCCCGTAGAGGGGCCCTCACAGGAGGCCGGTAGGGAGGAGGCGACAATGGAATGCCAGTAACGGCGCCATTACGCCTCCTCCAGGCGAACATCAACCACTGCGCCTGTGCTCAGAATCTGTTGCTTCAGAGCATGGCGCAGTGGTCGATTCACATCACTGTGGTCGCTGAGCCGTACTTTGTCCTGCCCAGGGAAGACTGGGTGGCGGACCTTGACGGCTCAGTGACCATAGTTTCATCGGCCGCCGCCGGTACCCCGACCCTTGAAAATGTCAGGAGGGGTCGGGGGTGCGTAGCAGCACGGTTCGGGGAGATCGACGTGGTGGGAGTTTACTTCTCCCCGAGCCGAACTCTCGCCGAGTTCCACAACTCTCTCGCAGAGTTGAGTGTCGTCGTCGGAAACCATTCCCTCCCCGTGCTTGTCCTCGGGGACTTCAATGCCAAGAACTTGGCTTGGGGTTCTCGTTGTACAGATGTGCGGGGAAGGATGGTGGAGGACTGGGCCCTGGAGAAGGGCCTGGACGTCCTTAATCGGGGTTCTGTTCCCACGTGTGTGCGGATGCGGGGCGAGTCGGTGGTGGACATCTCGTTCGCTAGCCCCGCTCTGTCGCCGCGTGTCGTTGACTGGCGTGTCATGGAGGGGGTGGAGACATATTCCGACCACCGGTACATCCGGTTTGACGTCTCCACCCAGTCCTCGAGCGCGCCGGTCCAACAGGCCCCGAGTGGTCCGCGTTGGGCGCTGAAGCAGCTGGACCGGGAGCTCCTCCTGGAAGCCTCGATCGTGCAGGCCTGGGTGACATCACCGGACAGGCCTGCCGACGTTAATAGCGAGGCAGAGTGGTTCCAGGAGGCCATGTCCGACATTTGTGACGTGGCAATGCCCCGAGTCCGGCCAGGAAGCGCCCGACGTCAGGTGTACTGGTGGTCGCGCGAAATAACGTCTCTACGTGAGGCGTGTGTTGAAGCGCGGCGCCTGTACGCCAGGCATCGCAGGCTCCGCATCCGCCCGCCCGATGCGGCAGCCATTGAGGCGGAGCTGTACGAGGGATACAGAGCGGCGAAGACCGCCCTCCGAGACGCTGTCCTGTGGGCCAGGGAACTGGCCCGCTCGGAGATGCTGGAGACTCTCGACAGAGATCCGTGGGGGCGCCCTTACAAGATGGTGCGGAATAAACTCCGCACCTGGCCCCCCCCGCTGACGCAGAGTCTCCGGCCAGAGCTCGTGGAGGACGTGGTGAGCGCTCTGTTCCCCTCGCGGGGGGAACATCCGCCCCCGCCTATGGCTCCGCCACCTGGGGTGCCGGAAGAGGACCCAAGCGATGACGACGACACTCCGGAAGTGACTGGGGTAGACCTGAGAGTGGCGGTAGGGAGGCTCAAGGCCAAAAACACCGCCCCGGGACCCGATGGCTTGCCTGGCAAAGCTTGGGTCCTGGCCTCGGACGCGGAGGCTCTCGAGCCCCGACTAAAAGGGCTCTTAAGCGCATGCTTGGAGAGAGGCCAGTTCCCGCTTCGTTGGAAGACGGGGAAACTGGTCCTCATCCAAAAGCCGGGGCGCCCTGCGGACTCTCCATCCGCATTTCGGCCCATCGTGCTGCTCGACGAGGTGGGCAAGCTCTTTGAGAGAGTAATTGCAAACCGCCTCGCCGAGCACCTAGAGGGGATGGGGCCGAATCTTGCGGAGAACCAGTTTGGTTTCCGCAAGGGGCGCTCTACAGTGGACGCCATCATACGCGTGAGAGCCCTCACGACGGGGGATGCGATATCCCGGGGCGGAGTCGTCTTGGCGGTGTCTCTCGACATCGCCAACGCCTTCAACTCCCTGCCCTGGAGCTGCATCAGGGAGGCACTTCGGTATCACCGGGTGCCGACCTACCTCCGTCGTGTGGTCGGGGACTATTTGACGGACAGGGCCGTCATCTACCCCAGTCGCTGCGGAAATTGGAACCGGCGAGAGATGTCGTGGGGTGTCCCACAGGGATCGGTTCTAGGACCGCCCCTGTGGAACATCGGTTACGACTGGGTGCTGCGCGCGGACCTCCCAAGTGGTGTCAGCGTCGTCTGCTACGCAGACGACACCCTGGTGCTGGCACAGGGGAGGTCGCACGAGGCGGCGGCCGACAATATGACACGCGCCGGGGAGAACCTCGTCGTCGAGGAAGTGAAAAATCGAAACCCGCTTCTGGTTCTTAGGGACGTGCTGTTAGTGCACAGCGACGAAGAAGTGCTCAGAGCCCTTAGGAACCAGAACCAGGAGATCTTTCACGGCCTCGATGACGAGGATCAGAAAATCTGTATTAAGTTTCGCAAGAAGTCACGCAACCCGCACGTGAGCAGCATTGTGTTGAGTGTTACCCCAGTTGTCTGGAGGAGGGCACTCGAAGGAGGCAAGCTCCGTATTGACCTCCAGAGAGTGCGCGTCGAAGATCAGACGCCTCTGGTGCAGTGCACCCGCTGTCTTTCGTACGGCCACGGCAAACGCCTGTGTACGGAGACGGCCGACCTGTGCAGCCACTGTGGCGGTCCACATCTTAGAGTGGACTGCCCAGACAAGCACAGGGTCGAAGCAGTGGTGTGCATAAACTGCACCAGAGCCAAACTGGGGGAACACTCGCACAATGCGTTCAGTGATCTGTGCCCAATACGTAGGAAGTGGGACGCATTCGCTAGAGCATCAATAGCATATTGCTAAAGTTGTCGATGCGCCCACTTCCACGTATACAGTGATGACCGGTCTGACACAACCAGATAGCAGACGCATTGAGCGAACCACTAGGGTTGGCTTATTGGAGAATGATAATTGGAGTCACTTTCATAAGAAAGTGGCTGGAATTTTGCTGGACCGTAAGCCAACGCTAGTGGAATCGTCAAGTTGTGTCAGACTGGGCGACGATTGCTGCCGTCGTTTTAAAAAGTGTGTGGTACTTTTCGATTGTTTACAAACAACGCTTTATTTAGGCCTTAAAATTAGCTACGAAAATAGCTAAATAATATCTAATTATATTATAAACATATATTTTAGATATTATCCAAAGAAAATTAAATAATTCAGGAAGATCGTTCGAAATTGTTTTTAGGCACACAAAATAAAAAGAGCAGAACACAAGTTGAAAGGGCATAAATAAGGGTAATTGATGGATAACATGGGAAAAATAGTAAATTAAGCTAAGGGATTAAGGGAATATAGTAATAGTGGTATAAATGTAAAAATAATAATTTAAATTAGTTAAAAAAAAAAACAAGAGTTTGGAAAAATAGTAGTTTATGGACAAAACTTGCGAAACTTACAGTGTAATAGTGTGGTCTCCTCGGCCTCCTATCAAAAAGTTGCGAAAAAAAGAAACACCCTCGATACAAAGGGCTCTGATCACGTCAGAGGGACACTGGCTAGGCAGGAGTGGTTTTTAGCCGGTTCGAGTCCGGCACTACCTCGACTGTCTCACAGGAGAAATTCCTGTGGGATAGTCGAGGTGTCCGCGGGGATTTCCCACACCTGCCCAAACAAAAAAAAAAAAAAAAAAAATATGACACGCGGGGTTGCGATAGTCGTTGAGAGGATCCGGCAACTGGGTCTCGAGGTGGCATTGCACAAGTCCGAGGCCATGTGCTTTCATGGGCCTCGGAATGCGCCACCGTCGGGATCCACACTGACGGTAGGAGGGGTATCCATCGGCGTCGAGTCGACGTTGAAGTACCTAGGACTCGTCCTCGACAGCCGGTGGAACTTCGTGGAGCACTTCCGACGTTTGGCCTCCAGGCTGGAACGGACCGGGGCTGCCTTCAGGCGGCTCCTGCCCAACCTTGGGGGGCCAAACGCCTCCTGCCGCAGACTCTACGCGGGGGTCGTGCGGTCCATGGCCCTTTACGGGGCCCCAGTGTGGGCGCGTTCGTTGAAGCGGCGTGCCGCTCACTATCTGAACGCGCCCCAAAAAGTGGTGGCCGTAAAGATGGTCCGTGGGTACCGCACGATCTCTCGCGAGGCGGCGGGCCTGCTTGCCGGATTGCCGCCATGGGATCTGGAGGCGATAGTCCTCGCGCGCCTGCATGAGTGGCGCGCGGATGTACTACGCCGGGGGGAAACTCCGCTGCCGCGGCAAATTGCCGCTCAGCGGACGGACCTCCGGCGCGATCTCATGGCGACATGGAGAGAGCGACTGTCGCAACCCCGTGCAGGGCACGCCACGATAGTGGCGGTAAGTCCCCTCTTTGAGGAGTGGCTGGAGAGGCGCCACGGCGTCCTCACCTTCCGCCTGACGCAGGTCCTCACCGGACACGGATGTTTCGGGAGGTACCTGCACCGAATCGGGCGGGAGGAAACGCCCGGGTGTCTCCACTGTGAGGATCGACCGGAGGACACGGTGGAGCACACGGTGGAAGTCTGCCCTGCGTGGGCGGAGCTCCGCCGTGTCCTCGTGACGGCGATCGGCGGCGGCGACCTCTCGCGTCCGGCCCTGGTTCAATCCATGGTCCGGAGCGAGACGGAATGGGAAGCCGTCGCCTCCTTCTGCGAAGCAGTCATGCTAGCGAAGGAGGTGGCGGAACGAGAGAGGGAGAGATCCTCTCTTCCCGGCCGCCGCGGGAGACGCAACGGGCGTCGGGGGCCACGTGGTGGCTACCGGCCACCGTAGATGCGGGCCTGTGGACGGTTGGCTATGGGCTAGCTAGCCGTCCGTCCGTCTAACGACGACGACAGGCCGTGTCGACGGCGCGTTCGGGTTCCACGCGCGCCTCAAAGAGATGTCAGCATAAGGGGAGGGGCCCGCAAGGGCCGAAGCCTGCCGGGGTTGCGGGCCTGTTCGAAAGAGATACCGCGGCCCCGGAACATAAAGGGCGAGGAAGGAACATGGATGGGTTTTAGTCAGTAAGAGTCTGACACTCCCTCCCGCTCCGCCCAGAGTGGGAGAAGTCATTTGATGATTTCCCATCCTAAAAAAAAAAAAAAAAAAAAAGTATGCAATAACGCGTTGACGTATTATTCAATTTGGATCATTAACTTTTTCCATACAAACATTAAACACCTTTATTTATACCCTTAAGGGCTGAATTTCGTAAAACCTTTTCTTAATAAGCACCTAGAAGCCGAAAGGAACATTCATTCATGTCTCTAACTTTAAAAATATAGGACTTTCATACAAACTTTCACACCCCTTTTCAACCCCAAGGGTTTTATTGTAAGCAGTATTTTCATTTGACAATAATTCGAGAGTTTACAATATCGCTAGAGATATTGCAATATAACGTATTTGACAATTTTACGGTGACATATATATATAGAAGATACTTATAAGCTCAGCAGATACCTCGATACAAAAGTTATTTTTATCCTAAAATAGGCTTGTATTTGGCCGCAACTCGCCTGATTATAAAACAATGTCGCGACCTAGGATGGGGAGTAACCGATTCACTCGAACTTTGAAGAGATATTTTATTCTTGTTGTATATACCGACGACGTCGAGTCTTGTTTCACACTAACTAAAAGAGTTAAACAATTAATGTTATTGAAATTACTTGTCAGCCAAATTCAACTTTGTTTACTTTTAATTTCACTTCGGGTAAGGGTGTGTACAGAACGTATGTACATACATAGTATGAGTCATAGTAGTGTAGTATGTACTGAAGATGTAATTGCAGTAACTAGTGTTAAAAAGTACTGCTATTAAAAACGATGAAAGGTTTATATGTCTTAAAAGTGAAACCAGTATGCTTAGTGCGAGATTTTTGTACGTATCGACCGTGTCAACGTTAACGCAAATTTGTATAGCGCTGAAAAAGCGCCACGTAGCGTAATACCTGAGAAATACAAATTGTGAGTGCTAATTCTAAACGCATCGTCAATTGTTAACTTGCGAGTGTGAGATTTTAGAATACGTTCGTTCGATTCACGTTAGTTCACTGCGACAAGTGGTGCGTACATTAGTAACCGGCCAAAATAAATTGACAGTCGTATTTTGTGTTCATAACAGAAGCGACTGCCTATTCAACTAGTTGTGGTTTACAAGTTAGACGACATTATTTATCTGTGGTCAATGGTCATTAGTTTCGTTTGTGTTTATGAAAGTTTGTGTTGTGATTTGCATACAGTTTTGAATATTATTGTTAAAAATAAAAACCAGTCCGTCTCAATTTGAAATTTTGGTAATATATACGGAGCAGTTAGTGTAGTTTATATCTTTTGGTGTGTAGTGAGTGACCTTGATCAATCTGTGAAGTTTGTAAAACTAAGTTTGTTACTTTTTAAGCATGGAGATATAAGCAAATGAACGAATAATGCCCGAGTGGCTTGTAGTGGAGCACTCTATCATTGTTTACGTGACCGTGTTTACGTGATAAATACCCGTCTTCATATGTTTTATAACGTGTTTATGTGTTTTTATGTGGCATTCAATTACGCTTATCTTGTGCTTTTGCGGTCCTAAACATTCTCCAAACAAAATAATATGAGATTCTATTGTAAGTTTTATTCACAATATGAAATTAAATTAAATTACTTTGTTATATGACCACTCTCACGATGCTCTCACCACAAATCCTAAGTGACAACTTAACGCTCGCAAGTGCCTGTGTTTCGTATTCAAGCTGTCAAAACTGTCGAAATGATAACTTGCACTCGCGTTATACATGCAAATGATAGCAATGTGCTCGATACGGTTATTACTTTCTTAGAGGCTACTCGCGCGGCTTTCTTGGATTGTCACTATCGACGACAAAAAACTCGATCTACCCGATACAGACGTAACTCGAATTTTAGTATGAAACTCGCATTATGCATACAGCTCATCGAAGTGAAATGATCACGGAAGATATCCCTATAGTGATAAATTTTAAGTACGTTACCTTTGTGCAAAATTCATCCAAATCCGTTCAGTAGTTTTTGTGTGAAGGAGTAACAAACCTCTATTCATCCATCCTCACGAACTTTCCTATTTATAACATTAGTAAGATAAGATGCATTCATTTTCATGAATTAACCAGATACATTCTATTATCGAAATGATTATTAGTGACATTTGTGATTCATACTTTTCTTTTTTTTTGGTTTTTTTTTTTTTTTTTTTTAGGATGGGAAATCATCAAATGACTTCTCGCACTCTGGGTGGAGCGGGAGGGAGTGTCAGGCTCTTACTGACTAAAACCCATCCATGTTCCTTCCTCGCCCTTTATGTTCCGGGGCCGCGGTATCTCTTTCGAACAGGCCCGTCTTTGTCATACTTTTGTTATTATTTTCACATTTTTTTAATTCAATAATACTATTTGAATGGGATCATCTACTGAATGACTGCATGATTGTTGTTATAATACTTAGCATATTATTGCGGTCTTCACTAAATACTCCTTGCAGTTTACTTGTGAAACTCAACAAAGCAATAAAGATAAAGTCCGTTTTATATCAAAACTTTGTGTTTACCGTTTGAGTAACCCAAAAAGAAAATGAAGGGCACAAGACAAATCGGTTAATTGTAAAGTTAAGAGAATCTTCCAGGAGGCCACTGATTAACCTAATCAAACTTGTAAAAAAAAAAAAAAGATTAATTAAATAGGATAAATCTAATTTGTTAATTATTAACAAATTAGATTTATCCTCTTTAGTAAAAATTACTTAACTCAGGGTGGTACTGTGAAATAAGTTTGCTTAATATAAATTAATGCTGAGCTGAAGAAGGAGTCGCCGGCGAGTGTAATATGATTTTCAAGTTAACCATTCCTGTAATTTCAATGAAAATGTATTATTCAAATCGTACTCAGATGGTACTTAAATAGTTTTGTGATCTACGCGATTTTAATCTCGATATTTTTAAGCAAACTTTCCTTATAAAAAATTAAACCTTTAATCCCCAACAAATGGAATCATTCTATGGGTATGTACAACGTATGTTATTTTTGGATGATGTCACTATTGTGTTGGAATAAAAACAAGCAAATATATCTTAGATAAGTTTATTTCAGCTATGAAAACATGTCAAATTCAAGTACACAAAATTTAAAAATGACTTAATAAGATATGTAAGGTACCTACGTATACGCTTGTCATTAATTTATCTCGCTCTGAATGACTGCGCGCAAATTAATTCCATGCCTCGTTTAACGATACTTACCTATATTAGTATTTACTCGTCTACGTTCTGCGAGCGAGTTAAGTGAATCAACTGGAAGCTTATTGTTTTCAGTCATTACAGCAACGATGGATGGATATTTATCTAGGTAACAGATTTATCTACTATTGTAGTTTGAGTTATTCTTTGTACAAATTCCCCAAAAGCAAGACTAAAATGCTACGGAAAATAGAACGGTTAAAAAGCGTGTTTAATGTTAGTTGTGTTGATTTTGTTAGTTAGTAAGTAGGTACACTTCCTGGAATTTACACGAGTTCACTGTTTTTTCAACCGACTTCCAAAAAGAGGAGGTTCTCAATTCGTCTGTTTTTTTGTTGTTTTTTTTTTTCAAACAAAGGTCACCGACTTCTGAAGCGAAAGTTATATTTCACTTTTTTATGTGAAGTCGGTTTTATTTTTTGAAAAAAAGTTTTTATTGTTTTGGAACCTTAATTGTGTCCCACTGCTGGATAAAGGCCTTTCTTCCTCCGAATCTCTTTTCTGTGCAGTTTCTGGCCACGAATGCCCTATGAACATGATTAGGTCGTCACACCACCTTCGCCGTGGTCGACCTTGTCGGCGATGACCACTCTATGGCACCCAGAGAGCGACGACCCTTACCCACCTCTCCTGGTGCATCCGTAATAATACTATATTTTATAACGAAGCTAAGGACTAAACGAAGCCATACTATACCCAAGGTGGTTAGACCCTCGAGCTTGCGGGGATTCAATGAAAGCGACGGTATATTAAATTGGCGTCTAGTCTCAAGGTGCAAACTATACTTTTCACTTCGAGTGCAAGAAAAATAGTCATTTAAAACCGAATACACTCGACAAAAATTCTGAACTGAACGGTCAGTTTTTACTTCAATCAGGTCAGTTACAGATTAACGATTTTAAAACACAACCCAAGCTCTCAACATTTTCGTATTGAAGATGCTCCACACTCCACAGATAATAAGTACCAACATTACACATACTTTTCAAAATTAACGATGCACAAACAATATTTTTTCTCGCGTTGACGAGTTCATTTTTTTTAAAATAAACCGCTTTCTATTTGCAAGCCAATTCGAAATTTAAATAGAACCTTTTATAAGTTACTGTTTTGTTACCATGTTTAAAAGTAAAGTGAAAATATATTTTATGTTTCAGTGTAATGCAATACAGATAAGTCTCATGTCAAGATAAAAAAAGAACCTTGACAGGGATAATGATTACAAGTCCTTATATAAGGATTATCTAGAAAAAAATAAACATCAAAAGACCGGGTTGAGATTACAAAAATGAACTCAAACAGCCAAAGTAGTTTTATCGCTATCTTTTACATGTGTTTCAAAAAGTCTAATGAAGTATACAAACACCATGTTAGGTACTCTTGTGCTTAATTAAAAAAAAAACAAAGTGAAAACTACCCTAAACATACGGGGTGTGTCCCAGACATCAGGGTGGAAAGTAAACATTAAAAACAACCTTTCTTTTACTTAAGACTTAATAGCCGTGACAGCTACCAAAGTGGACTGTATAAGATAGGGCACGTTTTACGTCTGCGTCCATTTGTAAACACGGGGGAAAGGTACAACAGTTATAAAAAGATAAATAAGTACCTGCCTACCACTATAAATGCGGGCAGCCCATGTCTTTCTAAGCCCTTTTGCACGCAATTCACAATGTCGGGTATCTGAGGTACAGTCACGTCTAATAATATGTAAACAATTAAGAATTGTACTGATTAAATTTTAATGTTATAACGTACATGACATAGTATTCCGGAACTCATATTTTTATGAAATAGATCCAATTTCCTAGTTATAATCGTTATTTCTCGCGAAAATAGCTTTAATATTAAGGAAAGTGTATACATATTATTAGACGTGATTGTACGCGTACCGGAAATAAGTACGTCAATTTTTGAATACTACAATAACCCTGTAGCATTTACTTAAAATGTTTGCTACAAGCAATCAGTATCGTTCGTATCAGTAGATTTGAATAAGTTCCTTCATAAAATTGAGAAAGATAAATAAAAAAAAAACACTCCTCTTGCTCAAAAAGACCGTCATAATAGCGTACCAGAGCGGGCGTAAAATTTCATTTATTTCCCTAGGGGAAAATGTATTTTTTTTTAAATTTCCGTCGTCGGTGTTCGAAAACGCCTAAGTCTTAATTCATAATTCATAAAGAATCGACTTTCCATTACAAAAAAATAAATATACTTCACTTCTCATGCTTTAAAAGTACACTAATATAGCCCTACGAAGCGGGATTAAAATTACCGTTTATTCCCTAGGGAGTAAAAATAATTAAAAAATGGAAGGATCGTTTACTTTGAAACATGGTAACCAAAGAGTAACTTTTCTAAGTTTTTATTTAAATTTCGAATTGGCTTGCAAATGGAAGGCGGAGACAATGTATCTTTGTGCACTTTTTTTGTTTTTTTTTTGAAGTCGGTTTTATTTTTTGCAAAAAAAGTTTTTTTTTCACTTTTAGTGGTTCACATGTGCTTGATACACATGGAAAGTGCATACCGTTACAATTACAACAAGCCCAAACACGACTAAGATACATTGTCTCATTATGGAGTTCCGTGACTCTTGGCTTCATCATCAGATCTGGTGGTAGTGTGGTTCTTATCAAACGCAAATGCTTCATTTGTTGTAGAAAATACCAAAATCGTTGTACGTTATCCTATAAAATTTGAAGAGTTCCCTCGATTTCGCTAAGATTCCATCATCAGATCCGGACTTGGTGGCTATGGGACTATTTGGCAAGTATACCCTTTCCAACAAAAAATGAATTTATCAAATCGGTTGGCAAGCGACGGAGTTATGCGCGAACAAACATAAAAAAAGTAGAAACATCCGAATTGGGAACCTCCTCCTTTTTTAGAAGTCGGTTAAAAAAAAAAACAAACGAACTCTTCAACCCGAGAAAAATGATTGTTGTTTGTGTGCCTTTTGTTGCTAGCCGCTGCAGTAATGTAGGTACTTATTATCTGTGGAGTGTGGATCGTCTTCATTGCGGAAATGTTGAGGGTTTGAATTGTGTTTTAAATTGTTAATCTGTGGCTGACCTGATAGAAACAAAAACTGACCGCTCAGTTCCGGATTTTTGTCGAGATTTAAATTTGTTCGATTTTAAATGACTCTTTTTCTCGCACTCGAAGTGAAAAGTACAGTTTGCACCTCGAGACTAAACGCCAATTTAATATACCCTCGCTTTCATTGCCTCCCTCGCAAGCTAGGGAGTCAAACCACCTTGGGTATATAATGACTTCGTTTAGTCCCTCGTTATAAAATAGGTACCTATACTATTAAAAATGGAACCAAACGCGCCGAACGCCGAACTCTTTGGCAGAATGATATGTTCGTTGCATTCCAGCTACAGAAGAATTAGAATTGTATGATTTTTTCTGTATTATTTATTTGAATTTTAAAGTAGGATTCCTTTTTACACGACACAATATTATATTTGTCTTCACAGAGAACTGAAACTATGTTGCCGGGAAAAAACATCTCATTAAATTTGAACAACAGTACAAATTGTACATTTAATTGTTAATAAAATAAACTATCATAATATCAAATATGGTTATTTTGTTTTCTCGCAATCGTAGTTAAAAGTACGGTGTACTATAACTCGGTTTCTATTTACTACATCGCTGAAGCTCGGTAGTAAAACTACATCATATATGATGGGTAATTTTAGCCCCTTGTATTACAATGCACTAATTTATTCTCATGCATAATAATCTCTGATGCAAGAGTATACTCGCTCTCGGTTAGTTATCCGGAGTAGACGAATTAGAATAGAACCGAAGTAGAATAAATTAAGGTACAAAAATTGTAATAGATTTAAGTCTTGTACAAATAAATATTGTTTGTTATTGTTTACTGTTTATAGTTTCATAGTGGCATTGTGAATATCAAACTTTCGTTTGTATCATCATCTGCCCACTTTTATCCCATTTTACTTGTGGTCGACGCTACACGTTTATTTTTTCCATTCTCCCCGGTCTACCTTCACTCCATCCACCTTACCTTTGGCCTTCGTCTCCCTCTCCATCCATTCCTAATCACATACATCTTAGATACTAATTAACGTTTTCGTGACGGGAATAACCCTTAACTTGTGAACCCTGACCGAATCGGTTTGAGCCCATTGTTTTACTATTGTGTCTACTTCACTAACAGTTAATAAATTATACCTCAATTTATAGTTGCCTGATAATGATAATGATTCGGGAAAGTGGAAAAAATGTGACTGAACAGGTTACACAGAATATTAATAACATACTGGAAGAAAAGTTTTTTGTATGGGAAGAAAAGCACGAAAAATTAAAAGAATTAGTGGAAAACCAGGAAAAAAGAATATACTTCTTAGAAAAACAGGCAAGGCAAAGAAATGTCGTCTTTTTCGGTATCGAAGAAACGGAAACATCATATATAAATCTGGAAAAAAATATCACAAACTGGATAGAACGATATTTATCAATAAAATTAACATATAATGATATACAAGAAGTTAGAAGAATCGGAAAGAAAGGCGACAGACCACGCCCAATGGTTGTGACTTTTTTAACGCTAGGAACAAAAATAAAAATTCTCCAGCAAAAACAGGTGCTGAAAGATACTCCCTTCTATGTTCAAGCGGACTATCCTAAAAACGTGCTAGAAAAGAGGAAGGAATTAAAGGAACAACAGAAATCAGAGAGAGAAAAGGGAAACACAGCCACAATCAAATACGACAAACTGATTATCACTGAGAACACAAGTAAAAGGAAATTTTCTCCGTCACCTGAAAATAACACCATTTCTAAACCGGATAAAACTACAACTCAAGCTAATAAAAAAAACAAACCACAGCTATCAGGCTCGACAGCCAAAAGATCAAATAGCATCTCAGAAGGAGTAATAAAACCTAGCATGTTAAACTTTTTAGTAAACAAAAATACAACTAAGGCAACCAATACTCAGGATACAAACGACACGAACATATAGCAGTTAAGCCCCTCCTCCTACACAGATATCAGCAAAAATGAAACTAGAGTGAAAAACATGAAACATCTTCCAACCCGGCTGGTCACCGTGGAAGATTATGACCAAAACCCTCCAAAAGAAACCACACAAACGGAAAGCAGAAAAAATAAACGATCAACTCAATTAAAAATCGCAACTTACAACGTCCGAACCTTATCGTCATACGAACGCTTACTAGAACTAGAAGAAGCAATAAAGGAAATTAATTACGACATTATTGGTATCTCAGAAGTAAGACGACTTGGTAACAAGATAGAGGAATACGAGAACTTAATACTTTGCCACATGGGTTGTACACCAGGTAAATATGGGGTAGGCTTTATAGTAAACAAGTCTCTTAAAAACAATATAGAGAGCTTTATTGGATTAACAGAGCGAGTGGCAACGTTGAATATTAACATCCAAGGGTGTATGATATCTATTATACAAGTATACGCACCGACTGACATCGCAAGTGAAGAAGAAATAGAGGAATTTTACAAGACCATCGACAAAGCAATGGAAACAACATATAAAACCATCATATTAATGGACGACTTTAACGCGAAGGTTGGTGCTCCCAAAGAAGGTGAATATTTAACAGTACAACAGCATGGATATGGCGTTAGAAACGATAGAGGACAAAGACTTGTAGACTACGCACTTGAACATAATCTAACCATCATCAACACGTGCTTCAAGAAAAACCATAACCGGAGATGGACTTGGCGATCTCCAAATGGACAACACAAAAACGAGATCGACTATATACTATCCAACCAAAGAACAATATTCCAAAATTTTGAAGGGGGATAAATATAATGACCACCATAAAATGCTTTGATACCCTTAGTTTTGTAACCAAAAATATCTACTTAACACCAGAAAAATAAAGTCTAAAAATACAATAGTACCAGCTATTTTAGTCACGACTCCACTTTAAATTGTATTCGACCATCAAATTTAGTAAATGATCACCAAATCTTGACGACCAAATTAATGTATTATTTTTGCCTAAATAAATCACTGTGATTGCCATAAAATGTAGGCATATTATCAAATAAAGTATTATGATAGTTATGTCTCCGGCTTGCAATCCCCTCCCGCACCGCACCGCAAACGCCGCCGCCGCTGCGCTCGCCCGGACACGATCCCCAGGGTATACCGCCGTTTACCCGAATTTTATTTGCCCTAATATAATTTGCCATAATAGTCAACAGCCATAATATCATAGGACATAATACTCATTTGCCCTACTCTCATTTGCCATATTAGTCACGTGCCAGAATCATTGTTTCCCATAAAGTCACTTACCATAACATCGTTTGTCATAATAATTGTAAGCCCTAATTATCACATGCCCTAATTATCATATGCCACAATTATGATATGCCATAACATAATTTGCCATCGACATTGGGTGTGTAACGGTTGTTTATATCAAGAGAAATTGGTTGCAATTGGGACTTTAGGGCACCCCGACTCGGACAGGTTAGGTTAACCATTCGTGGTTATTTTTTTATAAACCACACAGAAGTAGGAGCCCCGCGAAGCGGGGCTCCGTCGACCTAGCCCACCATCAACCATGCACAGAAAAAAAAACCATGCACAGAATAAATAAGTTTGTCTAATACTTGTTATGCCATTTAAATATTATGTCTAATAATTATTATGGCACATAAAAATAATGATTTTTTTTGGAGTCAGTTTACTTAAACAGGATAGCAAGATGTAAAAACTTTGATTATAATTTTATCTTCAAACGCTGGTATAATTTTGGTGATCATTTACTACTTTTGGTGATCATTTACTACTTTTGGGATAAGAATGATTTATTTGGACTCATTTTGCTTAAATAGGATAGCAGAATTTAAAAACTTTGGTTATAATTTTACTTTAAAATGTTGGTTTAATTTTGGTGATCATTTACTATTTTTGGGTTACTCAAGATTTACTTGGAGTCATTTTACTTAAATAGGATAGCAAAGTGTTAAAACTTTGGTTATAATTTTACATTAAAATGCGAGTTTCATTTTGGTGATCATTTACTATTTTTGTCTGCTATTTGTTACTATATCTGGTGGTAAGTTAAACATAAGCCATTTTGAAGTCATGAATTTAAACTATCCATCAGACCACAGGCTGATTAGAGCATCAGTAAAAATGGACAAACAAAAGTTAAGCAGAGCAAAGGACATGGACAAAAAAGTATATTCCACGTACACATACTTAGTAAATATGACGTAAAATAGAAATAGAAAAATGAATTAATACGTAGTTTTGAGCTTCACTGGAAGAGTCAGTATTTATTTCAAAATATTAAGTAATGCAAGATAAATTCAATGCGCCATTTGTCAGCTTCCGCCATAATGGAACATAGAAAAAACTAATACGTTCCAAAACATGCTTTCTACCTATATACGATATGACGACGACGCCAATGCAACTAAGAACATTTTATTCACACAAAACTGTCTTTTTTATAAAATAATTCATTTAAATAAAATATTTATTTCATAAAAACATGCATTATGCATTTAATCAAATATAATGTTCATAAAGATTTTTTTAAATTAATATCTATTTCATACAAAAAAATATCACTTATAACGGAACGCGTTTTCATGTTTGACAGTGTGTTTTAACTGTCAAATGTCATGTCATGTCATAATGTCATTGCGATTTGCATTGCATATGCACATTCTTCGTTACGTTCAGTTACGTTTAGTTAGTAATATTGCAGCTACCACAATTTTTCTCTGCGGCACCCAAAGGTTGGCTGGTAGAAAAAGCCTTAAGGCATTAAGGCCGCCTCTGTACTCGTGTGAGCATAAAGAATTGAATAAATAAATACGATTTTTAATAGCAAATCTTATTGAGTTCACTTTATTGCCAGTGATCTGATTATAGGTTAAGTGAAACTTTTCACGTCCAGTCTGTTGTAATGACAAGTGCTATGAGTTTTTTATTTATAGTAATTGAATATGCCAATATTCACGAATATAAAACAACAAAAATCGTTGGTGTACATTCAGTTTGATAGGTATGCACACTCCCATACAAAAGTTGGCCATGTCCTTTACAAACAAACACGCAATCCAACTAACAAACAAAGAAGTTCTAAAATATAATAAAACCTTAATGGAAATGTTACTTTACCCAACCACCAACTTGCAAAATAGTTCAGTACAAACCTATTACGAAACAATAATAGATGCTATAAGCCAGAGCTTGAAGCAAGCTCGAGAAAATACAGGGGAGCCACATAAACATAAAATAATATCTGATCGCACAGTTAAGTTATTAAAAAGAAGGAAAGAATTACAAGTCACCAAAAATAAAACTCGAACTATGAAGAACGAACTCTCTGCTCTCTACAAAATAACAAATAAATACATAAAAAGAGACTATAATAAATATAGACAAGATACCATAGAACGTCATTTACAACACACAGGCAGCACAAAGAAGGCGTTTAAGGCACTCAGAACAAGTAAGACTTGGATAGAAGGATTAAGAAAGAAGGACAGAATTCTGTGCAAGCGAACTAACATTATCAACGTAGCATCAGACTTTTATAGAAAATTATACAGTGACAAGACCCGAAAGACCAACATTTCAAAAATTACCCGAGAAAGTGCCAATGAAAGTTATTTTGAACCAGTTGATGGAATTGAAGTCGCAGAAGCAATAAAGAGTTTAAAATTAGAAAAAAGCCCTGGCTCCGACAACATCACAAATGAAATATTGAAAATAGCACACCCGATATTAGCCGGACCATTGGCGGAACTATTTAACTTAATACTACAAAAATCTGAAACACCCTCACAGTGGTCTGAATCAAATATTATACTTATCTATAAGAAGGGCGACCCAAAAGATATTGGCAACTATAGACCGATAAGCTTGTTACCGAACATCTACAAACTTTTCTCTTCCATTGTTAACAAAAGAATCAGTAGTACGTTGGAATTAAAACAACCGGTAGAGCAAGCAGGCTTCAGAAAAGGATTCTCTACAGTTGACCATATACACACACTCGAACTTATTATAGAAAAACATCAAGAACAACAGATACCGCTATACATTGCATTTATTGACTATCAAAAAGCATTTGACACGGTCTCACACATAAGTATATGGGAAAGCTTAAAACAGCAGGGAGTGGAAGATGTGTACATAAATGTCATCAAAAGCATATATAACAACAATAAGGGCAGTATCAAGCTGGAAACTCTCGGACCTAGTTTTCCTATAGAAAGAGGCGTAAGACAGGGCGACCCACTATCTCCAAAAATATTTATAGCCATCCTGGAGGCCATCATCAGTAAGTTAGACTGGAGCAAGTCGGGGCTGTCTATAAAAGGCGAATACTTGAGCCACTTAAGATTCGCAGACGACCTAGTGTTGTTATCCGAGTCCAGCTCACAGCTACAGCACATGGTCGAAGCTCTGCATCTAGCTAGTGTTAAGGTGGGACTAGAAATGAACTTCTCAAAGACTATGGCAATGACAAATAGCTGTGAAAGATTAATAACAATTAATGGAGTGCCACTTGAATATACAGACCAATACATATATCTAGGAAAGCGAATCAGTTTTGACAGGAAAAATAACGAATTAGAGGTGGAAAGAAGAGTACAACAAACTTGGAACAAATACTGGAGCTTGAAGGAAATTTTTAAGAGTAACTTTCCAGTAACCGTTAAAACGAAAGTTATGAACTCTTGTCTCCTACCCTGTTTGACGTACGGATGCCAGACTTGGAAATTCACATCTAAATTAAAAAATAATATTATTACTTGTCAACGGGGACTAGAGCGCAGCATGCTAAAAATAAAGAAAATAGACAAAATACGCCACACAAAAATAAGGTCAATAACAAAAGCAACAAACGCATTGATTTTTGCTCAGAAACTCAAGTGGAAATGGGCAGGACATGTCGCGAGGCTTAAAAATAAGAAATGGACCCTAAAGGTGACATTTTGGAAAGGTCCTCCAGGTAAAAGAAGCAGAGGAAGACCACTGACACGTTGGGAAGATGATATAAAAAAGACAGCTGGACCAAACTGGAGGCAAATTGCACAGGACAGAGATAAATGGGCATCTTTGGAGGAGGCCTTTACCCAACATGGGGTTCCTGAAAATACTTTTTAAAACTTTTAAACTAAATAGTAAATTTAAGATAGTAGTAAGTAGCTTATAGAAATGTAGTTAAGAAGTTATAAAATGAAATAGTTTAAGAAATATAATTATAGTTATGTATAGTAGTATAGTTAAGTGCATTCAAATAAGTTTAACGTATAACTAAAATAATGTAGAAATAGGAAATAAAAGGCTTTTTTATTTTTTTTATTTTTATTTTATTTATTTATAGTTGCCAGCCTTTAAGATTGAAGGGGCGGAATAGAGGTTCCAGAGGAAATCGAGACTATACTTTAAAAGGAATTCATTTAAGTTGGTATGATTGTTTATTTATTTTGATCCCTTGCAATGTAGGCCAAAAAACAATTCAAAATGGGGTCATCCCTAATGAGCCAGGTTCTACAGGCAAACAAACAACCCAAAGTCTCTTAAATGCTTGGTTTCAATAAACAACCTTGTTGACCACTTTTTGATAACTTTCGAGAAAAAAATAATTAACGGTAGACAGGAAAACGCCTAGCTAATTAAATGTAAAGGAGAATGAACGAATAGGTATAAACTCAAAATTGCTTACTTACTTAACCTACTAAACTTATCTTGAACAACTTCAAAATTAACTTTTAAGTTTACGACGGTAAACAGAATAAATAAATAAATCAATACATTTTCTCGAAAACTGGCTTTAATCGCACTACGATTAGGTTTTGATGTGGGCATTTGTTACTGCAGTTCTCCATTCGGGCTCGGGACTGAATTTCGCCTCGGCTGCAACTAAAAAGTTTCCCCATTTGTATCTAACGTGTGAAACATTTGATTTTTTATTTCATGATGTTTGGGTGTACAGACTACATAATACTACTCAATTCGGCGTAACTATCGGCCATTTGTGAATGTTTGTGTGGGTGATAAAAATATATCTAGCTTGGTTATTTCATGCAGAGCAGTTTATCTAATGAATTTTAAGTTACTACCGAGTTAATGTGAAATGGAGCCCTTGGAAAAGCTTAAAATCGTGCCACACATAAATATTTGCATTATTTACAGATAGCGTGAGTGTAATCATATACTTATTCTCTAGCTAAAGTTCCCTACAATTCAAATAATGGGTGGCTATTCATACAGCGAGAACTTTCCTAAAACCCTCGACTTTGTAACCTCGTGTAATAAACGTCTGATGTAACTATTCCTTTAATTCAGAGATTCCGAAATCACAGTAGAAACAACATTATCGGTAGTAAATACCTCTGTGTTCCAGCTGTAATTTTATGGCGGAGGGTCGGCTGTTTTAACGCTCGGCTTTATTTCCGAATATAAATCTTCATTAGGAAGCAAGAAAAATAGACTAAATCAAAATACGCCTATTCGTTCTTGAGATCAGCACGATTCACGTGATTCGTAAACAAGACATCCGCATACATTAAACGAAGATCATTTGACCGTAAACACTTCTATTTGTAATCACACCAACGTTCAAATGTAAATTCCAAGATTTTCGTGCAAATATTCTTCAGCAGCTTTTAGACTGACATGTCCGGCAATCATCTTGATATTTTCGGCTAAATCTCATTTGCAGACCAATAATACTAGTTCTGTTGGCCAATTTGTCTATTTAGGTTCCAGTCTAAACATTTTTATTACGTCTAGTGCATCAGTTGAAAATACTTGAAGATGAAACGTTATTTATTTGCTTTAAATAAATAATATTTTGATATACTGGGAAACTTTACAGAATTTTCAACTTAACACTGAGACAAAATCTCGATTTTCTTATATGAGAGCAATTTTATGTATAACTAGCCTACCCAACAGACGTTGTCCTGTCATCTATAAATATTGACCTACTACCCACCTGCTATCTACCTCCTACCTACCTGCTGACACGCACTTGGCCGGTTTTAGAATACCATAAGTAGGTAGTACTTATGGTATTCTAAAACCGGCCAAGTGCGTGTCGTGCCACGCGCTGTATAGGGTTTCGTTGTGGCCCGCAATCACAATATGGAACGATTTATTCTAAGGATTTTGTGTTTGGTACAAAATTATCCAACACCTTAGTATAACGACTATTACTGCTCCACTAAAAAGTTACCTTACCCGCTATAATTTTCCTTTAAAGTTCATGAGATTTACTATTATCACGAATTTTTCCAGATTTATCAAGCCCGCAGTTTAGCTTTTAGAGGGGGGACCCCCTATTGGAACAAATATTTCAACTTTTAAGTTTAATATTTCGTAACACATCGCAGTAATGCTCCAGTTACGAAATATTAAACTACTAAACGAAAAATAGCATTAGCAACCAAGTCATTTTAAAATATCTATCCAACGATACCCCATCCGATGGGATAGACGACAAAAAAAGTTCACATGTAAAAATATATATATGTCACCGTAAAATTGTCAAATACGTTATATTGTAATATCTCTAGCGATATTGTAAAGTCTCGAATTATTGTAAAATGACCATACTGCTTACAACAAAAACGCATTATTTTTCGTGAAATGCATGCGATGGTAGTCAACTTACGCGGTGTGGAGGGAAGGAGGGGTCCCCCTTGCCCAGTGGCACAACTCTCATGAAAAGATAATGCACCATTCCTGAGAAATACCGATTAATATAACATAACCTTAAAACACTTTATATTCCTCCTAAAAAGCGTAGTCGACGGAGCCCCGCTTCGCGGGGCCCCTATTTCCGAGTGCAGGGTTTAAAGGAACCTAACTAACCTAACGGGGGGGTGCCCCATGTCCCGATTATGGGGGCAGAGATACTTCCGTATGTTCAGTTGACAATAATTCGAGACATTACAATATCGCGAGAAAAAACACGTTATATTGTAATATAACGTGTTTGACAATTTTACGGTGACATATACACATATACACACCTCTACAAAATTACAGCTTTCTAGTACTAACAGTCTCTGAGCAAAACCTTGAACTGACAGACGGACAGACGTATATGTCGAAACTATAAGGGTTCCTTGTCAGGACTACGGAACCGTCAAAAAGGGGTACTGACTTTCTTTCGTGTAATTTGAGTAAACTAATTGACTCATGGACTAAAATATTTTAAGCAGCTGAATGGAGATTTCTTTTTTGTTCGGAGATTAGGCCACCCACATACTTTATAGCATTTAATAATGAAACCGACATTGATTTCTTCCCAAAAACCTCTAAAAAATGTATAACTTATTTGTTACTAGCCGATGCCCGTGGCTTCGCCCGCGTAAAATTATATACAAAAACCTTCCTCTTGAATCACTCTATCTATTAAAAAACCCCGCATCAAAATCCGTTGTGTAGTTTTAAAGATCTAGGGACAAACAGACGCAGCGAGAGACTTTGTTTTATAATATAGATTCCGGCTTCGTTTCAATGTCATATTTCGTTTAATACTATAATGAAATGGTTACTTTTTTGGTATAATGCGAATAATAAAGGCAACGACAGGGTGGCCAAAAAACATTGTCTCCTTTGTCGAGTTCTCTATTTCTACGTATAGATTTCGAAAGTGCTACATCAAGTACAAAAGTTCTGTATGTGGATTTATTTTATTTTTCGGTGTTTAAAGCAAAATGACGTTTCAGTTGCTAACAAATGGAGCCTGTAGGATGAAAACAAAATGAAAATTCATAACGAAACCAAATACCGTTAATAACGTGTTGGTTCACTAACCTTAGATACAATTTGCACTAATTCGAATTTGGAAATAAAAAACAAAGGAACTTTCTCTAAACTATATAATTTAAAAAATCTATGGAATTTTTCCATTCATGATTGTAGGTGTGCAAGCTACCGCAGAATCAGTTACCCAGTACCGTGAACACTGTTTATTCAAAATCATATTTTATCTCGCCACAAATAGCTATTGATTTTAATTCCAAAGTGAAGACCACCTAAGAATAGATAGATTGGACATCTAGATTGAAATCCCTTAACCCACTCTGCAATATCACTTTTTCCGCTCGTGTTAACGTAGTAATTTTTTCTATCTCATTATTTCGTTACCCTAAAGGAATTCAGATTGACAGATGGCGGAAGAACCTTTAAGTTGTCAGACCCCTTTCTTTTGCTGTAGGTACTTTATTAATTTCTAGTAAATAGGTATTGACATTTAATTTTTTTCAATTCGATCTATTGTGCTTAGGTGAAAGTATAAAATTGCAATGAATGCAGCCTCTAATTGAAAAATAACCTCACCTAAATCTTAACTTTTGGGAAGACGTATTTTCTAAAAAGTAAGAGTAGTCTAGGTGAGATTAGTTTTTCAAATCAATTAAGTGGGAAGATCGCTTCGTATCTAAATTGATTCAATGTAGGTAGATACCTATGCGCAAGCTCTGAGAAAACTTTTGGAACAGTACAATCTGCTTCGATGCCTGTTCGATCACAGCTATTGCATAATACAATTAGTAAAGTTTCAAAGGAAAGTAGATCTAAAAAAATACGTTTTTCAATGACATGAAAGAACCATAATCATTAAAATAAAATGTTAGGTACACATAACTTTTGAGATGAAAGATGAAAGTCTACTCGTATTTCTACTTAGCAAAATATACAAATTTATAGGAGCTCTTTGCTCTTATAAAAAGTGTGGATGCTAACAATCAAGAAGATCAAATGAAACTGGAAAAATAAACGCCCATAATTTATGTGTTTCATATTATTGTGGGTGCGGTTTTGTATTATAATGTATAATTATGATGATTATGAGGAAAGTTAAAAAGAAAATTAAAAACCGGCCAAGAGCGTGTCGGGCCACGCTCAGCGTAGGGTTCCGTAGTTTCCCATCCGTCACAATAAAAAAATGCTTGCATATACGATTATGCTACAAACTGAGTCCAGAAATTATTTTTTACAACTTTTTGTCTTTTGTGTACAAAAACTGTTGTTTCCATCCAAGTTCAAAATGATTTCCCTAGAAAGTCCTAAAGTTTTACTTTTCAGATTTTTTTCATATTTTCTAAACTTATGGCTCAAAAGGGGGGACACATTGTTTTTTTACTTTTGGAGCGATTATTTCCAAAATTATTGACATTATCAAAAAATGATTTTAGTAAACCCCTATTCATTATCATACCTTTCCAACAATATATCACACGTCAGGGTTGAAATTAAAAAAAAAAAATCACTTCCAACTTTACATATACCCTAATAAAACATTTTTTTCCAATTTTTATTTACTTTTTTGTCGGCGTGATTGATACACATATTGGTACCAAACAGCTTTCTAGTGCTAACGGTCACAGAGATTAAGCGAGGACGGTCAGACGAACAGACAGACATGGTGGAACTATAAGGGTTCCTAGTTGACTACGGAACCCTAAAAATTGAGAAATGGCGCGAACACCAAACAAAAGATCGTACCTACACAGAGCGGTACGATCTTTTAGAAATAAATACCATCTTGGATTCATGCGAGCCTAGTACTATTCGTAAGGTTACTCTAAAACTAGATTTCATACAATGTTTCCGAGTAATATTTCATTGCTTAAAATTACGATGGGGTCTTTTATGATAATATTGAGGGTATTACTAAGTATTAGAGAAACATTAGGTATATTTCTAGGATCACACATTTATTTTTATAACGGTCATCCTGCCAGGGGGGGCACACTCAGCACTGGACAATTAGTCATATTCCATAGACTTGTACACATAGACTAGCCATAGGCAGAATACACACTTAACACCCCACCTCGATTAATAGTGCTTTTATTTTTAAAGTCAAACACTGTTAATCGCTCACAAATATTCACAATAAAACTTGAAATCAAATTAACATTCCGCTTACATTGTCAAAACAAAAAAAAAATTATGGTCACACTAATATTATCCAAGAAAAACAATCATGGTCACCCTCTACTTAATCAAACAATAATGAACATGAAACATTTAATAGGATAGAAACCATTTACCTACCTGCTTTCTTAAATACTATCATAGACCCCACCTCAATTATTTTGATCCCCACCAGTGGGACGACGAGCGGTGGGGTCAGCGGGAATACATCAAACTAAGCAACGTTGCCTTTGACTATCTGTACTGTTTCTACAATACACGTGGATTATCTGACACAGCAACAAGCTTTGCCTCATAACGCTGGTCTATCGCGTCATCTTGTTGACATTCGACGCTCGGCCGCCGCAGCGTGCAGACGTGCGCTACGCCCCGCTCCGTCGACTCTCCGCGCCCCACCGCGCCTCCCGTCCTGTATCAAGGCCCAGTGCCTACCGTCCCGTAGTGCATCGTTAGTTTGTGTCTGATACTTGTATTAGTACACATTTTAACGGTGTCACTCAGTGGCAAAAAAACAGCCTCTTTCGAGGCTATATTTCCTTATCGTCCGCGTTTTTGTTGCCCCTTCAGGGAAAAGCCACGGTTTTGTGGTTCTTGACGGGAAACCTAACGGTGTTAACGAAGTCAAGAGGGTGGTGACCCAATCCTACCCGCCGGACCCCTTCAGGGCGAGGCATCCCATTGGCATCGGGAGCTAGGACCTTGGCCTTGGGGGCTTCCCTCGTCAAACCTAGTCGAACAGACACTCCCAACCGACACTCGGTTGGGAGTGTCTACTCCTTCGCACTAGAGCCCCTTGCGGGACTAGGGCCCTGTCGCACAATAAGACTGGCGACAGGTTTACAAGCTTAGGGCACACCTTAGGTACTCACCTCCCTGTTCGCACAAGTTCAGGAGAGGCCACACATCCCCGGGCGCACCTACCCGGGGACCTAGGTACTGGTATCGTTAGATAGGTCATCAGATTAGGCCCTTCAGGCAATTCTCAGACAGTCGTGTCGCTGGCAAGTTTGTTTGTGTTTTTCTTCTTGCCAGTTAGCACTACGAAAAACACAAGGGTGGGTTCGTTTTTAACGGGGAACTGTCTGCCCGGGGAGCTCACGTTTTACGTGTCTCCTCGGGACTAGGTAGTTAGCTCCTAGTTAGGCTACCAATATTAGGATTTTAGGGTTAGGCTCCCCATGCCAAAATGGCGAAAGAACGGAATTCAATTCTGAATAAGCAGTTCGACCAGCTAATAGCGGAGCTATTAGCTGACGACAGCCAATACATGAAGGAGAAATACGCCGATCTTCTTACTCCTTTTAAGAAGGACAGATTTAGGGCCCTCCTCAAGGCCATTCGCACCCCACCTAGGGAAAGTCCGTCGCGTTCGCCCTCGGGACCGCTCCGATCACTCAACCCTCCTCCTCCGATATGGAGATTGTTGAATCCGCTCCCTCTGCCGCTGAGAGCTCCCCTGACTCCCCCAGCACCAACTCCTCGTCCTCTGAATCGGAGGACTTTCAGCTGGTGCAAAAGGGCAAGAGGAAGAAGGGCAGGAAGGCTAAGGCCAATAAGGCCAAGAAGGCTGTTACAGCCCTCAATGCGCCTCCCCTTGTTCCTCAAGCCTCCCCGTCCCCGTCAGTCCCCATCGCTCCTCAAGCTGCCCCCCAGGGCAGTCGCCCGCCTAGCCCTATGGCTACATCGCAACCGCAAGGTGCGGCTCCTGTCAGCCGCCCTGCAAGCCCCATGGCTGCTTCACAGCCAGCCCCCTCCTCAGCTGCTCCTTCTTCAAAGAAGCAGTTGAAGCCACCCGCTCTATACATCCAGGAGAAATCCAGATGGACGGAGATCTCTAAAATGTGTGTGGATCGCAAGATCCAATATACCAACGCCACTTCTACCCTCCAGGGTATCAAAGTCAAGACCCCCACTTCTACGGATTTCCGTAACTTGGTTCACGCACTTCGTGGAAGGAACGTCGCCTTCCACACCTATAGCCTCCCTGAGGAGAAGCCGACCCGTGTGGTCATCAAGCGGATCCCCAAGGAGATTCCCTCCTCCGACATCCTGGATGATCTTACATCCCAGGGCATCCCTGTTTCGGCGGTCCACCGCCTCCACAAGAATAGGTCCCAAGGGGGTGACGAGTATGATATGGTACTCGTAATATGTGACCCAGTTGAAGGGCACCACCCTATTTTCAAGGTCCGATCGGTGTGCTCGCTATCGGGCATCATCATCGAGAGGCCCAAAAAGCTCAAGGTAGTAGGGCAGTGTCATCGCTGCCAACTCTATGGCCACAGCCAAAAGTACTGTTACGCACCGCATAGGTGTGTAAAGTGCCTCGGCGACCACGCCACGGCAGACTGCACCCGTCGCAAGGACAGGAGTCTCTGCACAGAGCCGCCTAGTTGCGTGCTATGCGGACAGTCTGGCCACCCGGCTAACTACAGGGGCTGCCCCAAAGCCCCAAAACAGTCCGCTGGCAAGTTGGCCAATCGCGCCAACCAACGCCAGCAGAGGGAAGCTCCCTCTTCTTTCAAAGTCCCGTCAAAGGTCCTCCCAGAGCGTCTCAGCCCGCAGAGGCCTTCTCCTTGGAACATGCTGAACCATCAGCAAGCGTTCCCTGCCCTCGCGAAGGGAAAACCCAACCCCCCCATGCCCGGTCTTTTGGACAACCCTGTCCCAGCGCCCACTCCTGTGGCCGCCCCTCAGGCCCCTCAGGCCCCTCCGCAAACCCGAGCTCCCGTTGCTCCAACCCGCGCTCCTGCTTCACAGGAATCGAACATGAAATACTTGATGAGGTTCCAACCTCTTTGCACCGCTGAGGCCGACCGCATGGTCGCTGAGCTCAGAGCTGCAACGGACCTTCAGCAAGTCGTCGACATTATTGATGCCTACCCAGTCATCAAGTCAACCCTACGTAACCTCAACTTCGCGCCGTAATGGATATCACACCAAATCCCTCTTGCACCCAACCCCGGTCCCTTAGATTAGGTTATTTTAACGCCAATGGCATGAGAGGACAGCGCGACGAGATCGCCGCCTTCCTCCGTGACCATAACGTTGACGTTCTCCTCATCCAGGAGACGTTCCTCAAACCCAGCCACCGCGACCCCAAGATTGCCAACTACCGCATAGTTCGCAATGATAGGCTACGTTGTCACAAGGGTGTGGCACCCTCATTTACTTTCGCAAGGAATTGCATTGTATTCCCATCGATCCCCCTCCTTTAAAGTCCCTACTTGAGGTTTCAATCTGTCGGCTTGCTATGACCGGTCATCAACCGGTACATTTAGTTTCTGCTTATTTGGCCCCCACTAATACATGGGAAGATCATAACCTCCTGGTTAGCGATCTCACCCTTCTTTTCGGCTTGAGTGACTCCGTGATCATCGCGGGCGATCTCAACGCCAAACACCCGGCCTGGAACAGTAGAACGACGAACCCGAGAGGGAAAGTCCTCTACGATCTAGGTCAATCTCTTAGTTTCGACGCGGTCGCTCCTATGGAGCACACGCACTATCCTGACACTGTCAGTCATCTTCCCGACGTTCTCGATATAGCGCTGCTCAAGAATGTGAACCTTCGGTTACACATGATTGAGACGTTACACGAGCTCCACTCCGATCACCGTCCAGTGCTCATGCACTTAATTCCTCGCTCGGGTATCATTGACCCCAGCCAGCCCCTCCCCACTATTCTCACTACCGACTGAAGGAAAGTAAGCGATATGCTGAAATCCGAAACGTCACCACTTCTAGATGGTATTCCCGACCATATCGACTCAGTCGCAGACACCGAGGCTGCAATCGACTCGTTTACAGAACACGTACAATCCGTACTGAAGGATTGTTCTCGTGAAGTACCAGCGATGAGTGATCGCCGCTGGATACTTCCCGACGATATACGTGCACTGATAACCGAGAAGAACGCGGCCATACGTGCCTACAGCTCTTGGCCCTGCGATGCGAACAAGGCTCACATGCGTTCCTTACAGCGTGCTGTAAAGAAACGCACTAGTAAGTTTCGCTCAAATCAATGGGACAAAACGCTTAGCGAACTCGAGCCCACTCATCAAGCCTTCTGGCAGCTCCAAAGGAAGTTGCGCACCTCGGAAGAGGTCTCTTCTCCACCCCTCATACGTCCCGACAAGAGCGTCGCTTTTGACGACTATGAAAAAGCAGAATGCCTAGCCGACAGCTTGGAATCTCAATGTTCGCCAAGCACTCTACCAGTAGACAAGCAGCACCTCGATGAGGTGGATGCAGAAGTTGAACGTAGAGCATCGCTTCCCCCTTTTGAAGATCCCGATGACCCCCTCCCCGCCATCACCCCGGAAGAGGTCAAGGATATTATAGATAAATTAAAGCCTCGGAAAGCCCCAGGCGCCGACGGTTTCACAAATAGAGTTTTTGAAGCCCTCTCCGCTAGGCTCATAGTCCTTTTGGCTGCCATCTTCAATGGCGCCCTGAGCAATAATATTTTCCCCCAAACGTGGAAAGAGGCCACTGTTATAGGTATTCCCAAACCTGGGAAACCGAAAGCCCAGCCCTCCAGCTACAGGCCGATCAGTCTCCTGAGTGCTCTCGGCAAAATCTATGAAAGGCTTATTTATAAGCGTCTCAGAGATTATGCCGAGACAAAGGGCCTCATCCCGAAAGAACAGTTCGGCTTCAGGACCGAACATTCTTGCATACATCAAGTCCACCGCATCGTCGAACACGTTAGCGCTGGTTTCCAGCGTAGTGCGATGACGGGGGTGATGTATTTCGATATCGCGAAAGCCTTTGACAAGGTCTGGCACAACGGGCTGATATACAAGCTATACCAGCTCGGTGTGCCCGACCGTCTCGTGCTCATCTTACGAGGCTTTTTGTCAAACCGTACCTTCCGCTACCGTGTGGGTAAGACGTTATCCTCTCCCCATCCGATTCGCGCCGGAGTCCCTCAGGGCTCCGTTATCTCTCCCCTCGCGTTCACGCTGTACACCAGCGACATTCCGAGGAACCAGAAGGTTCAAACAGCCCTATTCGCTGACGACACCGCGATCTATTACACCGGCCGCTCTCCGGATAACATCTGCCGCATTCTCCAGAAAGCTGCCGACTCGCTCGGCGCTTGGTTCCGTAAGTGGAGAATAGAAGTTAATCCCGAAAAAAGCCAGGCAGTTTTGTACTATAAGGCACGCCTTAAGCGTTCGCCAGGTCCCCCCATCACTATGTTCGGTAAGCCTATCCCCTGGGAGAGGCAAGCCAAGTATCTCGGAGTTATTCTGGACGACCATCTGTCGTTCAAGGCCCACATCAAAGCAGCTCGTGACCGGGCTGCCTTTGCTATGGGCCGGCTCCACTTCATGATCACTAGGAAGAGCAAATTGTCACTCAAGTGCAAATTGCGTCTTTTCACCGCAGTCATCCGTCCCATCATGACCTATGCTTGCATAGTATTCGCGCATGCCCACCCGCGTCATATCCACACGATGCAGACCTTGCAGAACCGATTTCTCCGTAAGATCACCGGTGCCCCCCCTTACGTCCGTAACGATAGTCTTCACGTAGACCTTAGAATACCCACCGTTAAGCAGTTCATGAAACGCCTTTCCAAGCGTTACTTCGACTCTGCTATTAAGCATAGGAATCCCCTAATCGCATCGGCCGCCCGGTACGACCCATCGCGTATTAGCTCCGTCCAACGTCCGCGTCACACCCTAGTCGCCCCCGACGATCCGATCACTATCTTGCAAGAGAGTAGGAAAGATACCAGTACAGTTCGTAGAGCTTACAAATACAGACCGAAAACCTACCGACCTCGCCGCAGAGGTCCGGCGCGAAATCCCCGTTCAATCCCTCCCCGACCCTTGCTCGAGCCAGCCCGCGATGCTGAGCCTGTAGTAATAAATCAGTCCCTAAATAATGACAATCAGATCCAGCCTGTCCCTTTGCTGCCCCCAGCAAAATCAAAATCAAAATCAAAATATTTTATTTCACATAGGCCTGGATGGGCACTTATAAAACGTCGAAAAAGGTGCACGGTTCGCGTTGGTCGATTCCATGGAGAAGAACCGGCAAGAAACTCCATGGTTACTCTTTTCAAATCATTTGGTATTACAATATCATTGTTTCATTACAGCATTAGTACTAAAGTATGGGGGGACAGCGTAGGCCCGACAATAGGTCGTTGCTTGCTATACAAAAAATGTAAAACAAAAGGAATATTTAACAAAAGTTAAACAGCATCCGGGAATCTAAAAGGCCTTCAATGTTCACACATTCACAAATAATAGGTAAAAAAGCATCTATACAAAGGTAAGTAAATAAAATAATAAAAATAATATTTAATTAAAGAACTAAATTAAACAGCGACGCCCTAAGCCGAGGTTCGTACCCCACAGGGGGTGCCCTTAGAGCGCTGTCGCTTAGTTTTTAGTTATTTTCGCCCTGGCTGGAGGCCTTAAATTCAAGGCATCCACAGGACTTGCCCGGTTAAGCAGAAGCCAGTCTTCTCAGACTGAACTGCGAGATGCCCATACCAAAAAAAAAAAAAAAAAGTCATCTTGTTGAACCTTTATGATCACCTGGCTCCCGGCAGTTAACTACGTTTTGGAAAGCTCTGAATCGATTGTAGGCCGCTGCAAACATAACCTGGCAAAATGGGGTATTATTAGATCTTCCAACACCGAGTGCGATTGCGGCGCTCCGGACCAAACAATGCTCCACCTGCTGAAGTGTCCCAGGTGTCCTGTTCACCTGCACTCATGACGACCTGTATAGCGCCTCTACCTGCAATAAACGTGGCCACCTTAGACTGGGCCCATACCGTGTAATTGGAAGGAACATCAACACGATAAGAAGATTGATCCTTTTCATTTCATTCCAGTTGAGCTGGGATAGATCAGAAATATCATTTTTTAGTTTATCATACGTCATTTATTCTCAGAATTTGATTGTTAATAGTGAAGCTATCGATTGTTGTCATCTTTACTTCTGCGAAAGTAACGCAAAAGCAATGGTATTACCCGTATAAATATGTACGTTTGCCCCGCTAGGCCTTTCAAAATTTGCGTTATGTGTACACCAATGCAATGTACTCGCCCCTAGGAGTATATATGTCACCGTAAAATTGTCAAATACGTTATATTGTAATATCTCTAGCGATATTGTAAAGTCTCGAATTATTGTCAAATGAACATACTGCTTACAACAAAACGCATTATTTTTCGTGAAATGCATGCGATGGTAGTCAACTTACGCGGTGTGGAGGGAAGGACGGGTCCCCCTTGCCCAGTGGCACAACTCTCATGAAAAGATAATGCACCATTCCTGAGAAATACCGATTAATATAACATAACCTTAAAACACTTTATATTCCCCCTAAAAAGCGTAGTCGACGGAGCCCCGCTTCGCGGGGCCCCTATTTCCGAGTGCAGGGTTTAAAGGAACCTAACTAACCTAACGGGGGGGTGCCCCAAGTCCCGATTATGGGGGCAGAGATACTTCCGTATGTTCAGTTGACAATAATTCGAGACATTACAATATCGCGAGAAAAAACACGTTATATTGTAATATAACGTGTTTGACAATTTTACGGTGACATATATATCGGGGTTTCTTTTTCAACGTACCTCTGACTTGGGAAGAAATATGCGAAAAAAGAGAGCCGCGCTGAACACGTTTGGCTCACATACATGTCTTAGAATTTTTGGTTCTAAGACATGCCGGTTTCCTCACGATGTTTTCATTCTTATGCTTTAGAAATATCAAATGAATTAAGCTTGTATTCATCTTTCATGTGTACGATACTCCATATTATGATTATTTGTCACGACTGTAATTATTTACGCGATCTTGATAACTAATTCATACAATTCCAATGACGTATTATAAATAGACGCGTCATGCATGAACATCACGGCTGTCGAAAACAGCGTAAATACCTACTGTCGGTAGCTAGATAGCTACTTAGACGCACGAAGAAAGGGAAAGAAAATTAAAAGTCATCTACGGAATTTTTGTTGTTAGAGAGAGAGATAAATATATTTCCTTTAATTCTGTTGTCATCTTCCCTTAACGGCACGTGACTTACCTCAGGCGCCAGCCGCCATTAGAAGACATCGAAAAAAATAAAATAAAATGCATTTTTTTTTCATACTTACCCATGAAATGATACTTTTCTATCTTTCACAGTTAAAGTATAGTTTTTACATGGCAATTTTTTTTAGTTGTTTGAGGAAGTTATACACAAAAGTTATTTTAATGTCACGTACTGCCGCGGCACTGGTTGGTACGCGACTAAATGAAAATCCGGCAATTGCCTTGCATTCATGTTGCCACTACAGAGCGCGGGCAACGTATCTATAGTTTTATATTATTCGTTTTACAATTCCACGACAATAAACATTTGCGAATACCCACCGATTTGGGAAAGAAACTGTGCTAAATATATATTTACCACGGATATTTGCAAGTGCTTGCAATTCTTAGTAATAATCATGGATTACTAATTCCTCCTACATACTAGGTAGCTTTGAAATTAAACGCGACGGAAAATAGGTATTAGCAACTATGGTCTCCGGCCGTTCACAGGCTGCAGGTAAAAGTTTTCAGAACGAGAACGTTGGAACCAAAAATGAACCGTTTTTTCTTTTACAAAAATAACACTAGCCTATTACTGTCCCACAGCTGGGCAATAGCCTCTTCTCATACTGAGAAGGCACGAGCATTGATCACCAAACTTTCTTAAGAAGGGTTGGTGATAGCTTCTCTATTTTACTTTATATCAGCCCACTATGTCCCACAGCTGGGCAAAGGCCTCTCCCAGGGCTTTCCAATTTTGTCAAACATTGCTTTCTTCGACCAATCCGTTATGACAGTACCCATACACATCATTAATCTTTCGAACAGTTTCTGCATACGAAAATAATGTGATTTTTAAAGTTTTCCATAGTGTGAAGAGAACGATGTCAAAGAAAATCGAGGCACCACGGTTGGGCAAATACATGGTAAGACCTGCTGTCTTGTACGGATCAAAATCATCATCATCATCATCATCATTCCAGACGAACGGAAAGACTTCCACCGGCGGTCATAGGCCTCCCCCAAGTGTTGCCACATTATGATGCCCTCGCATCCAACGGATTCCCGAAACCTTTACCAGGTCATCGCATACAAAACAAAATGAAAGGCAATTTTATATGAAAATGCTCAGATGAATGGGTGATGTGTAGTGTAATGTGAATGGATAGAATAACAAAGTAATATAAAGAGGAAGAAGTCTGAAAAGTTGTGGTAAGTCTATGGTTGTAATGGTATGAGTTCGTGATGCGGCTGAATGAGGAAAATGTTGTGAAGAAAGATTTGATTACGAATATATTATAAGAGTAGGGGAAGACCAAAGAAACGATGGATGTACTTTGTCAAAAGAAATAGGAAAAATGGAAACATGCTGCGCTGAGCCTAATTGCTTCGGATAACGGCAGCAGAATTGTGTTGGACCGAAATGTCTAGAAATAAATGAAGCCCTTATTACACTGCCACGCTCAGTTTCATTGATGGTAGCGACAGGTATATTATTAGTATGTGTGTCCGACTCTGGGTTCTGGCGTCCGCATGTCTTCATTTACCATGATAGAAATATTATGGAGTATGGCACAGGCACTAATGATATTCAAGGTGTTTGGTAATTTGTTTTGTAATTTTCTACTGAGACATGCAAATCCCCTTTTCCAGACCCCATTGAATCGCTCAATTACGTTTAAAGAAAGAAAGAAGAAAAATTGTTTATTTGACGTCAGTACCTACATTAAGCACACACAATAATATTTAAAAAAGTTACAAAGAGGACAAAAATACATAGTTTCTCCTGTGTGCCTCACGGCTGCGCCAAAAAGGTCCATTTCAGCAATCATACCAGACAGGTGATGCTGATTCTTCTTCAATCAAGTTAAAAAAATGCGATTAAAGAAGAATACTAAGAAAGAATGAAAGCCAAAAAAATAATTTACAACCTGATACATCTACAAAACGGAAAAGGAAAACGAACAAAGAAGGCAAGTTAAAAGTAAAAGAAAACATTAATCATAACAATAATTCATGTGACGAAGAAGATTGCTTTTGTTTTTTTGTGTTTTTTTTATAATAAATAAGTTGATTTTAGATAGCATTTCATATTTATTACATGCACCTTAACCATGTTACTTCCGACCCACACCGTGTTACTTTCGTCCTGCCCCGGGGTCGAAAGTTTTACATCGTGCGTATCTAACCTCCTCAACTCAGTGGATAACACGAAAAGCCTTGATACGGGTTAAAATGGTTGTCATACTTTCGGACTTGTACCCGTATTGCCTGAAAAAGATCTTCAAACGACAGCTGAGACCAACAAGACAAGGAGGGACCTCGATATGAAATCTCCTCCCATCCGCGGACTACAGCTCAACAAACCTAACCTACGGTGGTCGCTCACCGAGTCGCAATATTCCAGCTTAGAGTTCGCCGAAGGCAACGCTGTGATCTTAACAGGAATAAAATGAGCGTCGGTAAGAAGCTGCTTGGCTGATACAAGTATGGCATTTTTGCGTGCGGTTAAAAAAGACGTGTAGAGATGACCTGGACGCATGACGCTAGGGCTGATTCGATGTGGTGCAGGTAAAGAGTTCTTTCTACGAGGCGGGGGAGGTCTTTGGCCACAAGTGGGAAAATTTTGGCTAAACAAAAGAAAGCGGAAGATTAAGCAAGGCAGTGAAGTAACTTTGGTTCGTTTCCTCATACTTTCGATATTCAAGAAGCTTCGACAAATAGACATAGTTGGTCTAGGACATAGCAGTCCTTTCGCAAACAAGTGAGCAAGTTGATCGCGTCCATCACAATCACTTAATTACGGCATTAAATCCAGACTACCAATAATAATATATGTATACCCACGGACTGACATTGGACGTCGCCTGGATTGTCCAAACTGTTCAATATTTTTCACTCAAGTATAGCAACGTTTTTGGCATGTGTACTTTATTTTGAAGAAATCTTTAATGTAGAAATATCTTACCTAATACGAACTATTATAGACTCTTTTTCTGCCTTAAAATTTTCTAGAACTAGTAGTTCCTGAGATGGGTGCGTCAAAACATATAAATTACTCAACTCTACACTAATAAGTGCATGAAACAAAACAAAGCCTGAAGTGCTATCCACTCCATGAACCTATGAATATCTCCAAAAACTTTTGCTAACATATCTTTATACGAAGCCACTGGTTGGTTTTAAAGAGAATAAAATTATAACTACTTTTGTCATTATTAAGTCGAATATTTTTCACGAGAACATAATTCTATGACTGTTTGTCATACTAAGAAGTAGGGAAAAATTTCGATAATATTACATGAACACTTTATTCTCGTAATTTAAATCCTGTGTTAAATCCTTGAAGACTATTGTAAAATTATGTAACTGTGTCAAATAACGGTATAAAAATCACGAAAAAATTGAGCAGATGTATTATCACCCACAGATCCCAAAAATGACATAACACTAATACTTAGATAATGGCAGTTATCATTTTACTCTCCGGGGACGGGGAAACTATCATCATCATCATCATCATCTGAGCCGAAAGACGTCCACTGCTGGACAAGGGCCTCCCCTAAGTGTCGCCACATTGACCGGTCCCTTACGACTCGCATCCACCGGATTCCCGCAACTTTCACCAGGTCATCGGTCGACCTAGTGGGAGGTCTTCCAGCGCATTGTCTTCCGGTTCGCGGTCGCCACTCCAGAACTTTTCAGCCCCATCGGCCATCCGTTCTGCGAACAATGTGCCCTGCCCACTGCCACTTAAGTTTAGCAATTCTTCGGGCTACGTCGGTGACCTTGGTTCTCTTGCGGATGTCTTCATTTCTGATTCGATCACGCAAGGAAAGTCCGAGCATAGCCCTCTCCATTGTCCTTTGGGTGACTTTAAGCCTTTAGATAAGGCCCATTGTGAGCGACCACGTTTCGGTTCCGTATGTAATCACTGGCAAGACACACTGGTCATAGACTTTCGTCTTGAGACACTGCGGTAAGTTGGACGAGAAGATACCGCGCAGTATCCCGAACGCTGCCCAGCCGAGTCGGATTCGACGATTGACCTCTTTCTCAAAATTAGACTTACCTAACAGGACCGTTTGTCCTAGGTATACATAATCGTCTACAATTTCGCGTGTAGAGTCTCCGATCTTGATAGGAATGGGTGTGACATGGGCATTCAACATGACCTTCGTCTTGTCCATGTTCATTTTTAGACCCACTCTTTCGGAAGCTCTACTGACGTCATCCAGTATTGTACTGAGGTCCTCCATGGTCTCAGCCATGACCACAATATCGTCGGCAAACCGAAGGTGAGAGATGTACTCGCCATTGACGTTGATGCCTAGCCCGCTCCAGTCCAGAACCTTGAAGGCATCCTCCAGTGCAGCGGTGAACAGTTTCGGAGATATGACGTCTCCCTGTCTTACACCTCGCTGCAGAAGGATAGGTTCCGAGGCTTGTTCCTGAAGTCGGACTGACATGGTGGCGTTTTTGTAAAAACACTTCAACACCTTGATGTAGCGATAGTCAATTTGGCACCGTTGGAGAGACTGCAGTACAGCCCAAGTTTCGATCGAATCAAAGGCTTTTTCGTAGTCCACAAACGCTAAGCAGAGAGGCAAGTTATACTCTTCGGTCTTCTGTATAACCTGCCGAAGCGTACGCGCGGTACGTGGTTCACGGTACTAAAGCCTTTTCGGAAACCGGCTTGTTCGGGTGGCTGGAAATCGTCAAACCTGCGCGCGAGACGATTCGTGTTGACTCTTGAAAACAACTTGTAGACATGGCTTAGAAGCGAGATGGTCCTGTAATTCTTCAACCGAGCATTGTCACCCTTCTTGAAGAAGAGTACAACCACACCCCTGCACCACGCCTGTGGCGTTTTCCCCTCGATTATGACGGAATTAAACAGCTTCTGAAGAGCTTAATTACCGGTTTTCCACCCGCCTTCAGGAGTTCGGCCGTAATTCCGTCATCACCCGGTGCCTTATTATTTTTGGACTCTTTCAGAGCCATCCTAATCTCGTATAGGCTGCCGTCCGGGATGTCTTCGGTTTAGTGTCGGGTTAGTCTAGCTCTTGGGTCGTTTGCTAGGTCGACAATGAGTTTGCTGGTTGACGTGTACAACTGTCCATAGAAGCTCTCGATCTCCCTCAGTAGCTCTGGTTTGGCGGATAAGATCCTGCCATCGTCGGTCTTCACTTTCGTGAGCTGGCTCTGCCCAGTAGCCAGATCTCTTGAAAATACTTTAGAGCCTTTGTTCCGCTCGATCATGTCTTTAATACGCTCGGTATGAAAGCGGCGGAGGTCACTCTTTAAGGATTTAGAGATCCGTCTATTGAGCTGCCGGTATTTCGACGCCAAAACGAACTATAGCTGTCAATATCTCGAATGGGGTGCAAAGTAGGCGTGTCAAGACCGACTTGAGTCAAGTCGATGATTGTGCATACGGGTGAAAGTATTTTAATAATATTGACTTTTCAATTCCAAAACTCATGCAAATGAACTAGTTTATGTGTATCTTTAGAGTAGGAATAAAACATTAAAGTTTATTCAATATTGGCCCTAAGTTCTGAGATTGTATTCTCTTAAGACTTCGAATTGGAGTCACTGCTTGATGGATTCATGGATTCGCGGCTTTGTACTTGTAACTGGAAGTACCTACAAGCAATTTTGTGAAGCAATTGTATAGTTTACCAACTAGTTGAAAATTTATTATAATAATTATTTATACAAATAAATAAAATTAAGGCATCTGTACTGAATGAATATAAAGATAAACGGCACTTTTATTCAGTTTCTGTCTGTTTGTTGGTATGTCTGTCTGTCTGGTTGTTCCGGCTAATCTCTGAATCGTCTGGACCGCTTTAGACGGGGCTTTTATTGGCAGATAGTTGATGTTATAAGGCTTTTTTATATGAGAAAAATGTTTCGGGTTACGAGAAAAAAAACTTTGAAATTGGTATTTCTTATTACGTATTGGTAAAAGGGAAGTTTTATTTTTTATAATAATTTCACGCAAACGAAGGTCGGTTACTAGTTAGACCGTCAACATGGCAACCTAAAATCACGGGTGATAATATGGCTGGTTATATAAATAGGTACATACAGAAGGTCCACTTCATGCGATAAGCGAAAGTGCACGCACAAAAAATGCAATGGAACGACTGCAACTGTCTTAAGATTGAAGTCACCTTACGTTACGTCTACATAATTATGTACGTGTCCATGAATTTGAAAAAATATGTTTAAATATTTAAAGAAGTTAAGGGGCATGACGGACACTGGGGTATGAAGTGTAAATATCCTCAATACTCCATTGAACAAGAATTTGTTTGGCATACTACAACTAAAAATGTACCCTATGTTACCCGGGCTATTGATTCGGGCTATCGATTGACACTTTATTCATCAAAATCGGTTGAATAGTTTGGTCGCTAGCTCGCACGGAGGAATAAACTGTAATGAGCCGTAAATGGTAAATACAAACATACATACATACATGCATATACTGCTAAAATCATAACCCTTCCTTTTTGCTTCGCCGTAGTCGGGTAAAAAGAAGGACATCCTCCGACTAGATGCGTGTACACGGGTGGCACCAAAGCCGAAATAGGTGGGGTGGTATTCTGCTACTAGGGAACACAACGATGACGATTAAAGCACGATGTTTAAAAACTCCACAGAATGTCAATAGCAAATACAGTGCATACACGTACCTTGGACTACTACGACACACGCTGAGCTTTCCACCTCCGATGTTTCCAAGGGCAGGAACACAGGAATTCCGGGATGCGAGATTCACGCGCGTAGAAGAAAGAACACGATGGTTTATCCAGTATCGGGACAGGTATTGAGCGCGAAAGGAGATGTTCAAAAAGTTGTCAACGTCGCAAATACCTGTCAAATATTTACTTATTTTAAGTAATTTGGCAACATTACTGAACTTGATAAGAAATGTGGCAAAAACGTGACAAATACGTGGTATAAAGTTTATATTGGTCGGATTTCCATGGGTCTTTTTTATGTAGTTCCAGGAGTGGAGAAGAACGGGGCTGCGGAACTTTTTACTTTCTTCTTTCTTTTTTTTTTTTAGATACCGTGACCTCGGAACATAAAGGGCGAGGAAGGAAAATGAATGGGTTATAGTCACTCTCTCCCGCTCTACCCAGAGTGGGAGTAGTCATTTGATGATTTCCCTTCGAAATCAAACTCAAACTCAAATCATTTATTTCAATTAGACCATTACGGCACTTTTGAATGTCAAAAACTAAATCAATGCTACAGTCACAGTCACAAGGCATAATAACTTGAGAAAGTGCTGAAGTTGCCTATTCCCTAGCGTATTATAGATCTCTATGGAGAAGAACGGGCAAAAAACTCCATGGACACTCTTTTCAATCAAAACATTGTTACAAAATCTTGGTTACATCATTCATGTTGTTATTATACATATATGTGAGAACGATGTAGAAAGACGTGCACATTAAGAGCGTCCAGGGAAAAGATTAAGACAACTTAAAAAATAAATTAATTAAAATTGACCGTGGCTGCTGAGAGTTGACCAGTCTCAATTGACAGCGCCCGTTCACGAACATGACGCATGTATCAGCACCATTCAACTCGACCATATTGAAGGGAATTAAATGACCCGACACACCCGCCACCATCACCGAGACATCACACAGCATGACATTTTCTCAGCCGCCAGGGCATATTCAAGTCAAAAAAAGATAACTAAATTTTAATGTAAATGGTGGCTTTACAATACATAGAACTCACACGTGTGGTATGCAATTATATAATATTAAGAGATGGAATCTATACAATGCAAGGATATTTTATCCGACTAAAAAAAACGGAGTCGAGAAGAAAGTAAAACAACATTTCGACGGTTTGTGGAGGTGTTAAAAACCTTGCAGTAAAAACTTGTATTTAAAAAAAACTTGTCAAAAAGTTGGCACTTTGACCCCCAATATCGCCGTAGCTAGAAGATTCCCATAGTTCGCGACTTTTTTGTTTTCATTTCCTTTGGATTTTTTTTATTGTTCATGAATGACTTCAAAGACGAATTCATATTGTAGCATAATAGTGTGACCTACGTTCATCCATTACACTCTAATTTGTTCTGCTTCTTGGTTCACTGTTGTCGATGTAAAAAAAAAAATACGCATGTAATGCATTTTTTTTAGGATGACAAATCATCAAATAACTTCTCCTACTCTGGGCGGAGCGGGAGGGAGTGACTAGAACCCATCCATTTTCAGTCCACGCCAATTAGTTTTCGAAAATTTCTTATTTGCTGCAATTATTCCTAAAATATCGTTTTTTAAGACTAACATTTCTTCTCATATTGGATGCTGTTCACAGATAACTGGACCAGAAAATATTAATGAATTCCGCTTTCATGAATAATCACATCATGAGTGACATCATCGTGTGTGTGTGTGTGTGTGTGTGTGTGTGTGTGTGTGTTGTTTCATGTGTTAATATTTGATTGATTGATTGATTGATTGATGAGTGTGTGTGACCTAAAATTCATTCGAAAATGTCGGAAAATATTCTATGTTAATGAAAGCATTTTTTTTTCAAATACTGTAATAAAACTTAATGCGCAAATAATTGTCATCCAATCCTCATTTTATTGGCTATCTAAACTATAACTAGAAACCGACCACTAAAAACGTTCGTTCCACCTTTTGAGTATTTTCTGTGTAATTGCACTCGGCTATAATTAGTGAACTAGAATATTGATAGTGAATTGCAATTAAAACACTGAATTTGATGTTGTAACCGTTTTTGGTGTATATGTACTCGTATAAGGCTTCCAAAACTAATTATTCGGTGTTCCGTTATTAATTAATGCATTTCGTAGTTCATATTTTAGTTCACTAGTTAGTCACATTTCTTGTTTCAAACAGTAATATTGCCAAATTAATTAAAATAGGTGAATATTTGACAGCTGTTTGCGGCGTTGCCAACTTTTTGGATGCGCGCTCTTAATGGGGATGCGTCAGGGTAGCCTGCGAAATTCAAATTTCCTTACATTTTTTGGGTTCCGTAGCCAAATGGCAACAACGGAACCTTTATAGATTCGTTATGTTTGTCTGTCCGTCCGTATGTCACAGCCACTTTTTTCCAAAACTATAAGAACTATGCTGTTGAAGCTTGGTAAGTAGACTACAGACACGTATTCTGTGAACTGCATTAAGATTTTCACACAAAAATTGAAAAAAAAAACAATAAATTTTGGAGGTCCCCATACTTAGACAACAACGTTTTTGTCAACAAACTCATACGTGTAAGGTATTTATGGATAGGTCTTTAAAAATGAAATTGCGGTTTCTAATTTAATTTTTTTCTGAATGGAATAGTTTGCGCGAGAGACCCTTCCAAAGTGGAAAAATGTGTGTGGGCCCCTGTAACTTCTAAAATATGAGAATGCTAAAACTAAAAAAAAATATATGATGTACATTACCATGTAATCTCTCACCAAAAATTGTTTTGAATGAGATCTAGTAAGCAGTTTATTTTTAATACGTCATAAATCGTAAAGAGCAATTTCCTTTCATTCAATCTGCTACGGAACCCTTCATGGGCGAGTCCGACTCGCACTTGGCCGCTTTTTTTTGTAATATGAACCTAGAGGGTTTTATTGATGATTTTGATGGCTACAATCTTATAATTACGTACGTTTTATAGTCGCAAACGATCTTTTCAACTTCATACAACATGCCACTGGCCTGCTAATTGCAAAACCGTAAGTAAATTTGAATTTTACGGGCTACCCTGACGCTTTCAACATGCATGATCTGGGTCAGGCGATCTTCAACAAGCTTGCTTTAGCTAGTCACGATCTGGCCATGTCCGGCCTATTACTTCGACTGATTAACCCATCCGCTTTTGGGAGCTTAATCAGAGCAGACGATACAATAATTAATGCTAATCTTCTTGGCGTTAAGTTATTAGCCTCGTTAGGTATCGAATACCTAAGTAATTACATTACCTAATGACCCAGTGGATACCAATACTGTCTCAGGTGCTGTAATAGGTATATTCATCTATTTTAGTCTTTACTAATTGGGTTTTCAATACATAGGTAAACGTTAAGGCAATTAATTAGGTAGCTTGGGTAATAAGTGACGTTAATTATTATCAATGTGATTTTTGCGAGCTAAAAGCCCCTTATAATGGAGAAATACCTATTTGTTCTCCACGTGTAGTAAATTCATTATTTCTTACAAGGTTTCACTTGCGTTGATGTCGGAATGTAATATTATCCCGTGGGACAAATATTGTCCTAACCCAGGTTATGGTTTATCCCATATGAAATGGGACTTTAACGTTAAGTCGTAAAAATGACAAAAAGTAACATAGAAACAGAGAGAGTTACTTTCTCATTTATAATATTAGTTCAGAATGGGATATGAATAACCTAATAGAATAAATGAATTATGCGGTTTTATTCAGCTAAAAATAATGTACACACATTATGTCTTGTATTAAAGGATCTCTATCTATCCAGCACCTTCATCATCAAATCAGTACTTATCGTTTTTTTAATTAAAAAAAAAGAATCTGAAACATCAGTTTTCTTTAAATTCACTAAGGGAACTTTCGTAAAACATCTATCTATAATTATAAAATTCAAAGTCTGACTGACTGACTATCAACGTACAGCTCTGGGTCAATTTACTGGAAAGTTCGTGTACACACGCTTCAATCAAAATTATGAGACAGTTTTTATAAAACCATCCCCTAACAGAGTCAAATAGGGTTTTAGGGTTTTGAAACACACGTAGTCTATATCGTTTATAATATTAGTTCTTTTATTAAAAAAAAAAAAAAAAAAAGTTTCAAAGCAATTACCTATTAAATCTCCCTTCTAATTACGGATTTTTATAACTATTGTTTTTTAAACCCCGACGCAAAAACGACGGGGTGTTGTAAGTTTGACGTGTGGCGAAAAGTTTTAAAAACCCCCGACACATAATGTAGTAAATAATGTACTAAAAGTAATCCGCCATTGTGTGGCGGCAGCCATCTTGGACTGATTTTCATCAAACATAGCTAAGAACACTCGGCGAGCGAAAGGCGAGCTTTGATAAGGCAATATAGAATAAAGAGAAATAGTGATACAAAAGCGGCTTTCAAATCATACTCACAGAGAAATCAAAAAGTGATCAAATTAACTCAAAAGGCTCAAAACTGCTACTTTATAGGAACTGGCACTAATTAGTCTAAAGCAACTTGAAAGGTAATCAATTCCATGAAATCCGATTTTTTTTTTGTGTAGGGCATCTCGCATTTCAGTCTGAGAAGACTGGCTTCAGCTTAACCGGGCAAGTCCTGTGTGTGCCTTGAATTTAAGGCCTCCAGCCAGGGCAAAATGACTATAAACTAAGCGACAGCGCATTAAGGGCACCCCCTGTGGAGTACGGACCTCGGCTTAGGGCGTCGCTGGGGACAGCAAAGGGACAGGCTGGATCTGGTTGTCATTATTTAGGGACTGATTTACTACTACAGGCTCAGCATCGCGGGCTGGTTCGAGCAAGGCTCGGTGAGGGATTGAACGGGGGTTTCGCGACGGACTTCTACGGCGAGGTCGGAAGGTCTTCGGTTTGTATTTGTACATTTTACGAATTGTACTGGTATCTTTCCTACTCTCTTGCAAGATAGTGATCAAATCGTCGGGGGTGACTAGGGTGTGACGTGGACGTCGGACTGAACTAATACGGGATGGGTCGTACCGGGCGGCCGATGCGATTAGGGGGTTCCAATGTTTGATAGCAGTGTCAAAATAAAGCTTGGAAAGGCGTTTGTCGCTGTCATTAGGGATATAAGGGGGGGGGGCACCGGTGATTTTGCGGAGAAATCGGTTCTGCAAGGTCTGCATCGAGTCGGGGGTTGGCATGAGCGAATACGATACAGGCGTACGTCATGATGGGACGGATGGCTGCGGTATAAAGACGCAACTTGTACTTAAGTGACAACTTGCTCTTCCAAGTGATCATGAAATGGAGACGGCCCATAGCGAAGGCAGCTCAGTCACGAGCAGCTTTAATGTGAGCCTTGAATGACAGATGGTCGTCAAAAATAACTCCAAGATACTTGGCTTGCTTCTCCCAAGGGATAGGCTTGCCGAACATAGTGATGGGGGGACCTGGCCATTGCTTAAGGCGTGCCTCATTATAAAGTACTGCCTGACTCTTTTCAGGGTTAACCTTAATCCTCCACTAACGGAACCAAGCGCCGAGCGAGTTGGCATGTGGTGTTTTGACTTTAATACCCTGAAGGGTAGATGAGGCATTTGTGTATTGGATCTTGCGATCCATACACAAATGCCTCAGAAACAGATGCCTCAGAACTTTCAAAATAAGCTTCAGAAGTCGATGACCTATATATGATTTTTTTTTTGTCACCGACTTCTGAAGCTTATTTTTGAAAGTTATTTTTCATTTTTTTGTGGTTCACATGTGCTTACCCCCAATGTATCGACGTGATGTTATGTTATGAACTGGTGTAAACAATAGACAGACATAACATTTCAGCAATCCCAGCCCATTTGCTGTCATTTATTGAGGAGTTCCGTTGCCTTTCTCCAAAGTTCTTTATCAGAACTTCACCAAATTGAAATGGGATCTCTCCGAAAAAAGTACTCTTTCTAAAACCACACAAATCACTTCGAGTGTGTCTATAGAATTTGAACAGTTCTCTCTGTTTCTCCAGGATCCCATCATCAGATCCTAACTTGATGACAATGGGACCACCTGGGTACCCTTTATATGATACCCTTTCAAACAAAACAAAAAAAACCGAATCGGTCCAGCCATCTCTGAGTAATCGGGGAACATACATTAAAAAAATTAAAAAAAAAAGGTTCCGACGAATTGAGAACCTCGTCCTTTTTGAAGTCGGTTAAAAAGGTGATAAAACAGAAGTCAGACCGGCAGAAATAATACCTATTTTCTCTAAAATAGTTGAGAAAGTCATTTATAGCAGTGTTTATGTGAGATTATAATCTAATTTTACTTTTAACTAAGACAATCAACAGTTTAATAATTAATTTTTACAAAACTTTGGTATAAGAAAATAACGATTAAAGATAGGGAGTATGAAAATAGCTATCTATCCATAATCCAAAATCCCAAGAGGTAGCTCCGCTTGTACTTCGCCGTTATATAGCCTCTGTTGCCCCCACTGCAGGAACCTCAGCATTAAGAAACTGCCTTCGTTGATGACAGAATCTTTGCGGTCGTACACAGATGGCGCTTCAGATGCAATGTTGCCAACATTTATATTTATATGACAAATAAAACCATTCATATGGCCACGTACCTACGCCAAGTAAATTATTTTTATTATGTTTTCAAAACATTATCTTAATAGCATATATCCTGAAGAATATCATATAATTTTCTTGTTTTATAAAACTCGCGTTCAGCTCCTATAGTCGCCTTAACACTTAAACACTTAAACTTCGGAGCCATGGATAAAAGCTAATTACTCATAATTGGCGTACTATAGGTGCACCTCTGCCGTGGTGTTATGATGATTATTTCTTAAAACATTCGAATGTAACAGAACACATTGTAAAAATAAAGACAAAATAAGTAAACGATAAAATCTCGTATTATACGACAAGCGCTTATTGAATTGCATATTTTAATACGCGAACAAGATTAAAGGAGCAATGCTGCCAAAACTAATGGAAACAAACAATTTTTAAAAGTTCTTAAAAGTTATTATTGCATACATATTTTGGATAATGTAGACATTGAACAGCAAACACGAAATGAAATGAAACAGTACAACCCGTGTGGGATTATTCGATTCGCGACGTCCGCGTCTGACCAGTGCCTGATCAAGACTTCTGACCGCCCTAGGCTAGTTATGTTACGGTTGGCCTAAAAAAAGTATATTACTTTGTTCACTAGTGTAGTCATTTTAACGTAGTTCATACTACTTATAAAAGTTTTCAAAAATTGAGCTCTCCTCTCCAGAAAAGTCAGACTTTTATTCAGAAATGGATGTTACTTCGTCAAATATAACCAAGGCTCCAAGAGCGAGCGAAGCGAGCTCGATAATTTTAACACCCTGCTTGGAAAGGTTAGAATTGTTTCGACCCTTTTAAAACGTAACTTTTGACAAGAGTTACTTAGTCGACTTGCAGAAAAAGCCAAGATTCAAGACGAAGTAGACTGAAAAGCAAAGCGGGTTCGAAAAAAATTGTCACCTTGCCTTGGACAGGCTTGAATTGTTTCGACCTATTGGAGTGACTTGGTCGGCTTATAATAGACAATACAAAGATCCAAGATGGAAAGGTTCCAAGAGCGAGCAAAGCGAGCTCGAAAATTTTGATATGTTGCCTCGTTTAAATTCAGATGTTAATAATTATTATGTAATTTGAGATCAAAATTTCCACATGCTCCATCTTACGCAACCTCATGTATAATATGTATGCATGCCAAAATTGTCTATAAGGCCTTGGGGCAAGAGGCTCCTAATTTATTTCAGACTCTATCTACATCGGTCGATCATTCGAAAATCCAATAGGAGTATCATTTGTGTTAAAAGTTATTCGCAGTGTTCAAAATACTCGTACAAACCGTGCGCGTCAGTTTAAAGAGAATGTGACAGTTTCTAGTGGTAGTACGATCATTTTTAGGTTGAGAAATATTTCACGACGGCATTTAAAGCCAAGTCATAGGCCCATGGGCGGCATAAAAACTCAAAACACGTTACTAACCACTAACTCCTTGAATGAACTTATTCACAAATAGATATTTTGGTTATTCTTTTACGAGTATAGTTATGTTTTATTGGAAACATAACATCACGCTTTGTAATCCCTGAAGGAAAGGCAGATATGTGCCTAACAAGTACACCCATATTTCGTTAGTTCTATGAAAAAGGGGGTTAGCATATTGCCACCAACCTTGCCCAAATCAAGACTGTGACTGTTACTGAGAAATTCCTGAAGGAAAAACGCAATATCGGATTGTAAAGTGATGCAATATGCAAAAGGTTTTATCCCTCATACCATTAACAAAACATATGGCGGTACGGAAGACATTCTATGATATATCTCTATATTTTAGGGTGTATTTTAGCTAACAAAACTGAACATGACTAGTCCATGACCATTACCGGCTTAACACGACCCCACCGGGATTGTGTTGAGCCGCTAATGGTCGTATTCTGTAAGATTGTACCTATAACCGCGCTCGAGGGTGTTAAAGTAGGTAGTACTAGTGCAACCCTCCTATTTGTTGTTTTTATTATGATTAGAACATTTTTAACTTATGATTTTAGATTCCTACATTTTTGTGGTTGATAATTAGATGATCTGTCTACAAATAATTTCCGGAATAAAATTAATTTAATGACTGAGCGATTGATTGCAGCGCTGCATGTCGTTGGTTCGATTCCCGCAAGAAAATATTTGTATGGCCTACAAATAGTTGGTCCGAGCCTGTCTTTTGGTGATATGTGAGTTTAATTAAGAAAGAAGAACGAACAGATTTTTTTTAAGTTACATGAGAAGACGAATGGTCTCACATTCAAAGAAACTAAAAGGGAACCAAAGCGATAAAACTTACTTTTTATTCACATTCTGATGAATGTTTAAGATGGGGCATTTACATTTTTTAGAAAAAGTGTACAATCAGCAAGAAAATGGACAAATGCATATATTATACGATCTCAATCCACCATATAAAGCAATCGGACGTAATGATAATATTTCCTCTTTCTTTTCTCCGATAAAAATGTTCATATTATTTTCCTTGATATTCGTGGTGAGAATGTAAAATAAGGTGCAAGGTCATGTGATCGTAAACTACTCCGAGTTACGACTGCTGTGACTCGGGTATTTTACGTTCAAAACAACATTTGCTCCGCAAAAAAAACGTTTTGTTTTTTTACGTTCATAACATTTTGTTTGGTTTTGTTTTGTGTTTTTTTTTGTGTACAATGGCTCATATCTATGAATGATGTATTATTATTATTAAATGGATAGAAAATTTTCCTTCATGGAAAATTTTGAAAGATGTATCCGAAGTATTTTGTTTCATACAACAAGTAGGACATTTATAACTTGTGTTATATTGTTTAGTACACGTTCGTAAGTAAATAGAAGAAAATACAATGTGGTTTTCTTTTTCAGGTATGCATCAGTGAAGTTAAGGATACAAACAATGTGGAGATAAAATACGAAGCTGGCGCATTATGTTGGATACCAATAACTTCGACTATGAAACGACTACTTTATACGACGCCCTCATAGCGTACACAAGCAGACCTGAGATACAAAATGATAATGTAACGAACTCCACAAACACAACATGGCCAGGATACGACGTCTGCGATCCCTCGTCTTATCCAGAAGATTTCCTAACATCTTCGCTGTTTCACAGCTGTGTCTACCTGATGTATTCAATAGTTTTTCTAGTAGCTCTTGTCGGAAATGGATTGGTGTGTTTCGTGGTACAGACTTCCCCGCGAATGAAGTCAGTGACGAACTACTTTATAGTGAACTTAGCAGTGGGAGACATTCTGATGACACTATTCTGTGTACCGTTTTCATTTGTGCCAATGTTGATACTCCGGTACTGGCCGTTCGGGTTTGTGATGTGCAAAGTAGTGAACTATGCGCAAGCTGTGTCGGTGCTCGTGAGTGCGTACACGTTGTTAGCTATATCCATTGATAGGTATATGGCCATCATGCGGCCATTGAGACCCAGGCTGGGCAAGGCAGCCGCCAAGATGGTCGTGGCTGCGGTATGGCTGGGCGCGTTCACAACGGCGGCTCCCATCGTAGTTGTGTCTAAACTGCAGAGGCCTACACCGTGGCACCAGCTGTGTAAAGTGTAAGTAAAAGTAATATTGTAATAGAGCTGTTTAACCACTTTCCTCATCATCATCATAAATAAATAATAAATAAATAATCGTCTTCCGGTTCGCGGTCGCCACTCCAAAACTTTTCGGCCTCATCGGCCATGCGTTCTGCGAGCGATGTGCCCTGGCCACTTCCACTTAAGTTTAGCAATTCTTCGGGCTACGTCGGTGTTCTTGGTTTTCTTGCGGATGTCTTCATTTCTGATTCGATCATGCAAGGAAACTCCGAGCATAGCCCTCTCCATTGCCCTTTGGGTGACCTTAAGTCTTTTGATAAGGCCCATTGTGTCAACAACTTTGGTGTACTGTAAAGGATATTCTATCTAGCTATATTCTAAATAAAGCTGTCTTTTAACTCTTAAAATCATAACATTTTCTCGCAAGATCTTGTTCTCAATCCTGTTACAGTAAAGTAATTATTCTTTATAACATTAATTAAAATGCGAGAAAACATTTCTTAATTAATTAGAGAGAATTATTAAATTGTAATGAACTCGGTAGTGAACAACGAAGCTTGAGAGAGGGGGCTACACGATACGGTGCTGTTTTCCTTCATATACATTAAATGATGCTATCCAGTGCACTGTGATTTTGCTCGGTATTATAAAGCACAGATCATCCATGACTGTAGTAGAGTTCACTTTTTCTTTATTTAGATATAATCAGCACAGAAGGATAGGCAGGCAATCGTGAAAAAATACAAGGAAAACAAGGCGATTGCATTCAATTGCCTATTTGGACTGCGGCGGATTAAATCTAGTATCTGTGTCATTTAATTCACCGCAATGAATTGTATGGCCTGGGTCTTATTCTTCCTCCTTATGTCCTGTTTTCAGAGACATTTGTCTAGAGGAGTGGGAGCACGTTAGTCAAAGTGGTCAGTACACATGCGCGCTGCTGATCCTGCAGTTCGCACTGCCCCTAGGTGCGCTTGTGTGCACTTATGCACGCATTGCGCATGCTGTGTGGGGCGGCCGGCCCCCAGGGGAGGCGCAGGACGCGAGGGACTCAAGACTACAACGTTCTAAACGTAAGGTTAGTATTACTAACGTAACACGTGTGTAACTGTATAATTGATTTACAGTCACAGTTAGTAATGGGGTCACCCTATTGAAATAACACGTTATAGTCGATAAAACCGCCGCAGGAAAAAATGGGAGCCCAAACTGCCAACTTTGTTTCCAATGAAAATCAAAATCGTTTTTCCCGGTTCCGAGGATTGGCTTGAGCTGGAAGCTATGGCAAAGTGACATTCTAGCTGCAATAACAATGATAGAAAAGTTAAAAACGAATCAGATGTACATCAAGCTTCCAAAAAGCTTTAATCGATCCCGTTGGAAATAGTCATAGAACTACGAAACGAATACAACGTCACGTCACTTTACACTAGCAAATGGCCACTTGGTCACTAAATCACGTCTGTTATCACCAAAGGGTTAAGCTGATGTGTACCTTGTTCTCCTGGGTATGAGAAGTGCCTGGAAGGATGATTTACAAGCATCCTCAGCCGAATTGATGTACGGCGGGCCACTCCGGTTACCTGGTGAGAGTGTACCCACATTTCGCCAGTTATGTTTTTAAGTCCCATGTATGGTAAGGGCCGAGCGTATTGACATCGACCGGGCACAAATCCAGACTTCGTGGCTGCTTAGTGTGAAATACCTGATGAAAAAACCAAAATCTTTTTGCCGGATCCAGGAAAGGACGTCATACTAAGCAGCCGCACTTGCAACCACTAGACTAACGACACCGTCACCTTCATCATCATCAGTCTATTAATGTTCCCCCTGCTGGGACACAAGCCTTCTATAAGAGAAGGAATGGTAATAATCCACCACGCGGGCCCAGTGCGAATTGGTAGCTGTCACATGTATTTGATTATTTTGGTTTTAGGGCATGTCGGTTTCCTCACGATGTTTTCCTTCACCGTTTTGAGAGCAGTGGTGTTGAAATATAAAACACAAAGTAATGCGACTGTCTGTGTTTGAGCCCACGACTTACTGTTCGTAAGTCGAGGCCGCCACCACTGGGCCACCGCTGCTGTACGAGGCAGTATTCTAATCCTATGCATAAACTGATCATAGGCGCAATTAACTTCAGTCAAAGGTAAGGAGCATGGCCCTGACCTTATAAAGCGCTCCCACTTCAGAGTGCGTGTCTATGCTTACTTAAATCTTGTTTTGTTCTGTCTTAAATCTTGTCTCCAACTACTTAAACAAAGTTTTATCAAGGTCCGATGATGTTGTTAACATTCTGAACTCGTAAAGCCTTAGGCCTGTTTCATGAAGTGTCGTGAACATTATCACTTGGACTACCACGTTACAAGCGCGACTTCCTCCAAGAGCATGAAGTCCTGGTTACGATTCCCGGGTTGGCCAAAGTGTCATTGAGTTGACCCACTAGGAATTTCTCAGTGCCATTCACGGAATGAATTTATGCCCAGTTGCTAGCAATATAGTCGCCACTTATAACATGGGACTTAAACATATCTGGCGAAATGTGTAATTATGTACTACCCAACTAGCATACAAGCTGTTTCAATTACATCTTTACAAACTGAATGTTCTACAATAGCTGTTCAAGGGGTTTACTATAATACTTAAGTGGTATTACAGTAGCAAATTTAATCGTTCTTTAACAGGTTTGCGGTACAATACAAAGTAAATATTATCCCAATGGAGATACAAAGGCGTATTATAGAGTAATTTTACGTGCATTTGATATAAAGCAGAGTTATACATAGTTGAAGTTGAAATTATCACTCATTTAATATGACAACGAATTTAGATACATGTTGCACTCACACGTTATAATATATAGATACATGTTGCACTGCAAATGTTGCTCATTCAATAACTGTACGTACAGGTTGTTTCAGAAAGGGCCCTCATATTAGAAGGGTGTGGCTCAGATAAATGATAAATGATCTTAATTTGTAAGGTTTTCACAAACACTTTTACACGTCAATTTTGTTTATAACTAGTTTGGGCCGGAGTTTCGTACCTGACTACTCTGAGAAGAAACAGCCGAAACAAACTCAGAGGTCTCTTTTGAAGTCCAGACATAATCTTGCTCAATTCACATGAGGATCATGTAGATATTAGTGTCTGAGATGGTCTTTTGAAGAAAGAACCATACAGATTTTGTGAACCTGTCCAGTCAATGCAAGCATTTGTCAGTTATCGTGTAGCTCGACTTATAACAAGGAGCTCAACGAAACGACAAACAATACCAAAGAAAGGACATTTGGGTAGGTCGCTTATAGAAGTCAAATTCCCACACGGTTGAGGGGTAAAAAAAATGTGACATGGTCCTCACATTCACAAAAATAAAATAAAATTAATAATAATTTACAAAATGAATGTCAATAAAAATACGATATGTCAAATACACACGCATAAAGCTCGGCTATACAAAAAGCTCGTACAATGCTCTGCGAGTCCAATATAATAACGCCTTCAGAGTTTTGTTGGGACTACCGCGCTTCTGCAGTGCATCAAGGATGTTTGCGGAATACGGCGTGCCTGATTTCTACGCTCTTATGCGAGCACGAATAGCCTCACTGATGCGGCGAGTGCGCGGTAGTTCTAATAGCTTGGTGGCTATCATGGCTGACAGAATGGACAGTCCAATGATGTGGCACTGGATGACCACTCATCGTGCGTCATTTAGATATTTAAAATGAAATTCTCATTATTATGTATATGTGTATCTTTTCATTTTATGTACCTATGTTTTTGTATTCTTTCATGTGTGTTTTGTGTGTTTTATGTATGAATGATAAAAATTGTAATGTTTTAAATATGGACTCGATGGTCTGAAATAAATTTTATTATTATTATTATATTATAAAACAATAAAAAAAATAACTAAAAATGTAAAAAATAATAAAAAACTAAGTATTCATGTAAAGTCATTAAATGTCAAAAGTAACAAGTAAATATTCATGTCAAATACACACACACACAAAATAATAAACAATAAAGTAAAATAATATGCATTCAAGTCAAATCATTCATATAACGAAACGAAAAAATATGGATATAATAAAACGGAACGTTGATAACATAGAGTATCAATAAAGTTTTCATGCAATAAATGTATACTGCCAAAAATATTTGTGCAACTCGAGAAGAACCGTTTCATATTACATTTTTGTGACACAATGTTGAACACGTGTCAATACTACAAAACCGAGGTTATGTGCATATTGGAATATGACCGGAATATCACGTTTGTGTCGTACAGTAGCTGCAGGACATTCTACGTAAAATGTGTGGGGTTTTAGGTCTTTGTTGAAACAATAGCATCTAAAAAATCCTAGTAACCATCCAGATGTCTACGTCGTATACAGGTAAACCACCTTATCACGAAGCCGACAACCAAGCATTCTGTACGGTACTCCCTTGCTTGTCCGAAAATCATTATCCATAACACGTTTGATATAAGCTTCAGTAACCATAATGTTCAAATCCCGAAATTTTGTTTTACATAACTAACTTTACTTCTAATACTATTTTGTCATAATTTCGAATACTATAATAATTAAATCTCCTAATTTTATATGACATAAAGTCGTATGTCATAAGTATTGTTGTAGGGGCTCTTGCTTGTTATAACACTTGATTGTTTCGATGGAAGACAAAATGTTCATGCTGACGTCTTGATAAAATAATAATTGCTTATTATCAAGGTGTTTACAGTCAAACGGCCGAATGTCTACTCAATTATATTTCAATGATATTCACATTACAATAACTATAAATGCTTATGCTAACGAATTAATAAAATGCTATGTAATCATACAATTGTATCACATAATGTGCATGGAATGGAATGTTCATTTATAAATTTTTAGTCGCTAAAAAAGTCCCCAAAAGTTAGGTGCCCTACCCCAAGAGTGTTATTTAAAATCGCGTAGGCGCGGAGGGGTGAGGCGGGCCGCGAGTTTAGAAGCAGGTGGTTGTAACACTCGCCGCCGCGCCGGCCAGCAAGCCGAAGCTTGAAATAATCTATATTATAAAAATGAAACCCGTTTTCCGTTGTCACGACATAGCATGGAAACGGCTTGACCGATTTGGCTGATTCTTTTTTTGTTGTATTTGTTATTGTTAGGAGAAGGTTCTTATGAAAAAAAAAATGTAGTAGTAGGTAGCTTTTTCCCTCTTATGTGACGCAGATGAAGTTGCGTGGGTCAGCTAGTAAATAAATTAATAGACGAAAGAAAAAAATCGAATTAAGGTGAAAACGTCAGACAGCCAGTGAAATTCAAATTTTCTTAAGTTTTTTTGCATTTACCAAGCCAGTTGCTAGGTTGTATGTTGATAAAAAAATTGTTCGCGACTGTAAAACGTATTACAGAATAATAATCATTGACATTATCAATACAACCGACAAGTTCCTCAAAGGTCTAGCAGCGGTTTTGACTTTAAATAAAAACTTTTTTGCAAAAAATAAAACCGACTTCAAAAAAAAACCAAAAAAGTGAAAAATAACTTTAGCTTCTGAAGTCGGTGACCTTTGTTTGATTGCTTTAGTTTTTTTGTCACCGACTTCAGAAGCTAAAGTTATTTTTCACTTTTTTGGTTTTTTTTTGAAGTCGGTTTTATTTTTTGCAAAAAAGTTTTTATTTTTCACTTTTTAGTGGTTCACATGTGCTTGATATACATGGAAAGTGCATACCGTTACAATTACAACAAGCCCAAACACGACTAGGGTACATTGTCTCATTATGGAGTTCCGTGACTCTTGGCTTCATCATCAGATCTGATGGTAGAATGGTTCTTATCAAACGCAAATGCTTCACTTGTTGTAGAAAATACCAAAATTGCAACACGTTTTCATATAAAATTTTAAGAGTTCCCTCGATTTCGCCAAGATTCCATCACCAGATCCCGACTTGGTGGCTATGGGACCATTTGGAAAGAATACCCTTTCCAACAAGAAAAGAATTTTCCAAATCGTTTGGCAAGCGACGGAGTTATGCCCGAACAAACATAAAAAAAAAAATAGAAACATCCGAATTGAGAACCTCCTCCTTTTTTAGAAGTCGGTTAAAAAGCATTTCCTTGACCTTAGTGAACTTGTTGATGATTAGGTATAATGCTCACAGTTTAGTAATCACATACGTCTTCCAGTCACAAACAATATTTTCATTACCTTAAAACGTAGCACTGGCCTGCTAATTGCAGAAAACTTAAGAAAATTTGAATTTCGCGTGCCATCCTTTCATTTCTAAAATATTTCACCCGGATTTTTTCTTTTGTAACGTAAACCAAAATATACGAAAATACGGCGCTTTAAAATTCTCAATATGTCACGCCTTGTTATAATTTTTAGTGCGTATTGACGTCACGAGCCGCACCTCCCGAGTTTTGATGCGTTTTATCGTTGTCAATATTCACTGATTATAAAAACCAATAACTCGGTGTCCATTATTTTCTAATACTCTAACTGACGGACTTAATAGATTTGCAATTTTTTGAGACTGTTGTTATACTTATTCTAAATGTAGGTAATTATTTCAGATGATCAAGATGATGGTGATCGTGGTGACAGTGTTCACGATGTGCTGGCTGCCCCTCAACATGTTTATTGCAAGTAGTCACTTTTATTTTCACTTATATAATCTCGTGTCCTAAGGCTTGAATTCTTGTCGCGCAGACCGTCGATCGTGGAGTATGTTATGTGTTCTATATAGCACCATTATGCGACACTGGCGACCGACAGCCGTATTTAGTTCTTGTTGACGTCATGACCGACCATGCGCTACCGACCGTGAGCGCGACAAGAATTCAGGCCTAATGAAAGGTGACGCGAATCGCGATCGTCGCGTTCATTTTGTTTGGCCCTCCTAGCAATGCCATGACGCAGTATTATGAACACTACGATATATTATTCGCACGACCTATTTGTTGGGACACGGGGATACACTAGTAGAATGTGAAATGCATCTAAATAAACGAAATAGAGATCCAGCATATTGAGTGCTGACTCGTGAGGAGCTTGCGGCTAAATATTAGCAGCCACTTGGGTCGATTTTTCAATCGATTCCTAAAAAGAGGAGGTTCTCAATTCGTCTGTTTTTTTTTGTGTTTGTTACCTAAGAACTTTCGACTGGGTGTACCGATTTCGATGATTCTTTTTTTATTTGAAAGCTGGTGCTCTCTCTCTTCGTGTGGTCCATTTTCATTTTCTGAAGATCTGATGCTGATCTTTGGAGATATACAATGGAACTCTTCAAAAATAGACGGCAAATCTGCAGTGATTGCTGCATCCGCTTGTAGGTTTATTGTTTATGACATCATGACGTAACATCACCATCAGTTATTTTTCACTTTTTTGTGTGAAGTCGGTTATATTTTTTGCAAAAAAGTTTTTTATATTCAGCCGTGCTTGCCTAGCCTAGTTACATACCGAGTTTCCTCCGTGCCTCGGAAAGCACATTCATCTTTTAGTTGCAGTGGCCCAAAATGTTCTGACAACCAGTATTACCAAGAGGTATAGTGTTACCCGGTACTAACTGGGCTGTGGAGGTCAATTAATAGGCAGTCGTTCCATGTAAACTACTAGTATTCAGCTGGATCCATCTGCCTAGGCAGATGATGATATTTAATGTTGGTTCTCCAATATATTGATTGTTAGCTTTGTACTAATCATTATGTGTAAAAATCAATGCCACTTTTCGTTGTAATTTTATAACTCAAAAACGGGCTCACCTATCCTAACCAAATGTTTAGGCTTTGTACGGACTATTTAGTAGAAGGTTTATGTGAAGTTTACACAAAATCGATGGAGCGGTTCTTCACGCAGACAAAGTTGCGCGGGTCAGCTAGTATTTTTTTTTTTTTTTTTTTTCTTTTAAAGGTTTTTTATTTATATTACAATCTAGCCTAATAAGGCTAATAAGCAATTTTAATCTAACTTAATTTGCTAAAAGTAAAATTATATCTAAGAACACGTCCATTGCGTTTACTTAGCGTCTATTAAGGCGATGTCACTTTGTTCTTGTGTCCACATAAATAGCTAGGTACTATATTTCACTCACGGTAAATTCACAAATATAATAATATCACTCCATTACACTACACTAACTCAAAAGGTTTAGTCCTTTTGAGCCTTCTTACTATGTCCGTGTTATCGAGGAGCTGGATGGCCTCGACATTAACATGATGATGAAGCCGATGTTCGTGAGCTTCTGCATATTTTTGGATAATACTGTTTACGAACTCTATATTTAGGTCCCGATGGATGTCGTCAATTCTTATATACCAAGGCGCATTCACGATGTTCTTGAGTACTTTGTTCTGGAATTTTTGTATAATTTCGACATTGCTTTCTTTGGCGCAACCCCATAGTTGTATACCATAAGTCCATACTGGCATAAGGACGGATTTGTAGAGCAGGATCTTGTTAGGAACTGACAGTGCGGAATGCCTTCCTAATAACCAGTTCATGCTTCTGTAACGAATTTCCAATTCTTCTCGTTTCTTTTTGACATGGGCTTTCCAGCGAAGCTTTGCGTCTAAGGTCATACCAAGATATTTGGCAGTGTTTTCGTGCGGTACAGTTTTGTTGTTTATATACACTGGGTTGTGTTCCGATTTCTTGTTAGTGAAGTCAATGTGAATGGATTTTGTTTCATTCAACTTGATCTTCCACTTTTTGGTCCAATCATAGAATTGATTGATTGCTGTTTGTACTTTTACCACAGCTTCCTTGTGATTAGATCCTATGGACATAATTGCGGTATCATCAGCAAAAGTAGCAATAGTTGCATTTTCTAGTTCTGGTATATCACATGTGTACAATAGGTACAGGACCGGGCCTAGAACACTTCCTTGTGGTACACCAGCTTTTATTTCCTTTATTTCAGAATAAGAATTTTCTTGCCTTACTCTAAAGACTCTACCAGTTATGTATGATTCTAGTATGTCTGCGAACTGTTTTGGCAGCATAGTTCTTAGTTTATAAATCAATCCCTTGTGCCAAACTTTGTCAAAAGCCTGGGCTACATCTAAAAATACAGTGGTGCATACTTTCCTATCTTCAAGGGCTTTTTCAATAACTGTTGTTATTCTATGCACCTGATCTATCGTTGAATGTTTTTCTCTGAATCCAAATTGATAGTCTGGTATAATATTGCTATTTTCTATAATAGGTTTCAGTCGTTTTAGAAGTAGTTTCTCGAAAAGCTTTGACATCACTGGCAGCAAGGAGATAGGCCTGTATGAAGATGCATCTTGAGGTGGTTTCCCTGATTTGGGGATCATGATCACTTCTGCAACTTTCCATTGGTCAGGAACATGCTTTAGTCTAAAAGAAGCATTGAGTATTTTAGTGAGATTTACCAAGGCTTTTCTTGGTAGATTCTTTAGGATTTCCCCTGTGATAAGGTCATAACCAGGGGATTTTTTTAGGCTGATGTGATCTCTGATTTCTTTAAATACTTCTTTTGGTGTAACAAGTTTTATCTCTTGGTCTATTTGTTGTTGTTGTTCCCAGTGGAGTTCTTGGTCAGCGCTCTCGGTTTGTGTAAAAGTGTCTTCTAGGTGTTGGGCAAACCTTGATGCTTTTTGCTCGTTACTTATCGCCCATTGCCCATTTAGTTCTTTTATTGGCGGTATGTGAGCAATAGGTTGTTTTTGGTTCCTTGTGGCTTTCCATAGTGAGTAATCAATCGATCGATCATTAGTCAGTTGAAGAAGATGTCTAGTTAAATTTTCGTCGCGAACTTTCTTGATTGCCTTCCTAATTTGTTTGGTTTTTCTATTTAACAGTGTCTTATCTTGGGGAAACCTGTTTCGCTGCCACTTTTGTCTCAATGTTCTTTTTTCTCTGATCAGATCTGTTATTTCTTTTGGATAAGTATGAACCTTAACAGTTACTTTTTTCTCGGGTGTATTTGCCCATGCAGTTTGTTGGACATTTACAATAAATTTGCTTAATTCTAAATTTAGTTGTTGCTTATCATTTATGAATATATTTAAGTCTATTTTACTGTCTAAGTCTATTTTAAAGGATTCCCAGTCTGTAAACTTGTTCACGAGAAACGGAATACCTTCTCTCTGCTTGACATGTTCACTAGTATATAAAATTATTGGTGAGTGATCAGAGTTCATATTAAATCCCTCTTCGGCACTTATAAAGTCAGAGGATATTCCTTTATATATAAAAAAGTCAATTAAGTCTGGAATTTTTCTCGAGTCTGTTGGCCAGTATGTCGGCTTTCCAGTTGAAAGAACCTCTGATTTGGTTTCTTGTATAGCACTTAGTAGCTCTCTGCCTTTTGTAGTAGTTAGTCTGGAGCCCCAATAGGTATTCTTGGCATTGAAGTCACCACCTAATATAAATCTATTTCCAAGTAGCGCTAAGAGTGTCCTGTATTGATCTTTTTTTAGTGCGTATTTTGGGGGGATGTATATAGCTGCTATAGTAACCGAGTCGTATCTTTTCATTTTAACAGTAACACCGATTACTTGCATTTCTTGATCTTCACATTTCGTCTGTTCATAATGATGTATGTTCTCTCTAATGATGACGGCGCTACCTCCTCTTGCTGCGTTATCAGGATGCAGGGCATGATATATCTTGTAGCCTTGGAATCTTACAAATGACTGTCGTGTGAAGTGTGATTCCGATATTAAGCATATATCGATGTTTTCTGTATCTAGGACTACTTGTAACTCATGTTGGTGTTGCAGCAGTCCATTAGCATTCCAAGCCATGATCTTGAGGTTATTAATCATTTTCGCAGACGAATTGGAGCTTTTTTGACACCCATTTCTAGTTTTTTAAGCCGTTCATCAAATGCTGACATTAGGCTTAAAATTTGGTCGAGTTTTGATTCCGAACTGATCTCCAAATTGTTTTTGACCACTTGAGAGTATGAGGACGGCTTGGGTGGTTGGTAAGTCATTCCCTTCTTTTCATTCGTTTCTTTGTTAGCTAATGGTTCGGTATACTTCTTTGGTTGGGATGCAGTTTGCTTTTTAGTGTATTTGCTTTTTAATACTTGCATCTCCTTTGCTACTATACACCCTCTATAGTTAGCTGGATGTGGCTCACCACAATGAACACATTTTGGTTTATCTTGTGCTGGTTTCACACAGTCTGCTGTGAGGTGTTTGCCCGTGCACTTGACGCACCTTGGTTCTTTCGAACAGTACTTCTGGGTGTGTCCATAAGCTTGGCATCTTTTGCACTGAGGAACAAGCTTAGATGCTCGTAGTGGGTGGATTTCAACCTTGCACCCTAGAATATTGGTGATTCCATAAACTTTGTTTACATCTTCATCTTTATCGAATGTCAACATGAACATGTTGAGTGGTTCTTTTTTCCTCCAACTCAATTTGATTGCAGCATTTTCAATTTTGTAGCCCTTGTTTTTAAGATACTCCACAATTCTTTCTGGCTGGCATGTATGATGCAGCTTTTTGGCCATCACTCGTATCGGTCTGGCTTGTTTGTTCTCATACGTGTGCCAGAGTAAATTATGTGATGTTAGTAGCTTCGTAATCTCTCTATAGGCATCTTCGTTGGTTGCATTTATTTTGACGCAATCTCCGTTCATCATTTTTATGGTGAACGTGTCACCTTGAGTACTGGCTATTGTGTCATAAAATGACTGGTAATCTTTAACACCCTGCACATTTATTGGAGGTGGCTTTGGCGTTTTTTTGGGTTTTATATTCCCTTGTTCACTACTAACATTGTTCTGGGAGGGGGGAGTCAGCGTAAGGTTCAGCTTCCGTTTTTTTCGCTTATTTTCTATCCTAATCCACTCCGTTTCTCTGGCTAGTTCCTCCTCATCCGTCTCATATTCGATAGGATTGGATGAACTTTCTTTGTTGGCCTTTTCAGTGGCCTTATTTTTCTCTTGGTCAGTTTGATCAGTTTGGTGTTGCAAGATTTCACGTAACTTTTCCATTTCGGTTTTAAGCTCCATTACTTGACATTGTAGTTCTTGCCGCTTTGCCTTTTCTTCGCTGTAATACTTAAACAGCTCATGTTCCAAATTGGTAGTCAAATTTATTGTATGCGGTTTCGTAGCCATGTCGGTGAAAGATGTCTTCGCCTTAACAAATGTTATGATGATCAAGCATGTTTACACAAACAGTATCTAGGTCATTGCGACAACTCCGAGCGAACTGATGACGCACGGGTCGGCCACACTGTTATGATGCGTATGCACTTTGCTAGCTACGGCACGCGATCGCGAGAGGCACGTCCGTCCTCTAAGTAGGACCGAGCTGACTGATAGCTAGTATTTGATAAGAGAAGACGTCTTTCTCTACAGACGTCTGTAGATGATTATCGGATATCTACAAACTATTTTTTTCAGCATCGATTCTTGAAAGTAAAGCCAGTTCCTGTAGAATTCATTTTGATTTGCAAAGTAAATAGTATCCATGCATCATTGCCCGCTTTTGTGGCGAAGGAGCTTCATAAGCTGCCCCCAGTCACGTTTGACCACGTCGACGTCACCAGGTTGCTGAAGGACATCACTACTCTCAAGGCAAGCCTGGTCGAGGTACATTCCAAGTTGGAGGCGTCGGATAACGTCATTGGTGATCTACGTGCCGAAGTGGAGTTGTTGCGCAACGCTATAAAGGTAAATAGGTCGCCTGATGCCTCCAACGTGAGCACACGTTGCGGAGCGAGAAACGCTAGCGTCGGCAGTTTTGAGTCAGCGAGCTCCGCTGCGTCACCAGCTGCTATCGCACGCGTTGCTACATGCGCCGTAGTTGCTGACTCGGTGCCGGTCGAGGCCGTGACTTGTGTAGGTACGTCGACCCCTAAACGTGCCTACGCTGCGATTGTCGCCACGCCTGTATCGCAGGTGAAGAAGGGGAAGAAAAATAAGAGCGGCTGTGAAACTTCCAACAAGGGTTCGAAACAGCAAGGCCCAGCAACGGCCTCGTGTGACAAGGATGGCTTTGTGATGGTGGAGAAAAAGAAGAGGAAGAAGCCACCTAGTCGGAACCAGTGCGGGACCGCGCTGGCAGGACCCAATATGCTGCTGCGTCCGGCGATACCGACGACGCAGCTCTATGTGTCCCGGCTACATCACACCACGAAGGTTGAGGAGATCGTGGAGTATGTCCGAGTGAAGACCAGCTGGACCTTGAGGGTTGAGAAATTGGAGTCGCGCCACAACACGAATTTTAAGTCGTTCGTGGTGCGAGTTCCGACTCATCATATTGAGACCTTCCTCAAGGAAGAGTTTTGGCCGAAGGGTGTCATATATCGGCGATTCCGCGGAAGGCTACGCGACACCACGCAGCGCAGCATGATGCCGTCTCTTCGTGTGCAATAGTTTATTTATGTTTAGTGGTTTTTTTTTAATATGTATGTTAGTCTGTAAGGTATATGTGATATGGGTCTTTTGTTACCTGAATTAAATGATATATTATAATTATTATTAAATATTAATAAAAACATTTCTTTTTTAAACATTGACAATACCTTCAATTATTAATCATTGTCTGGGTTATATAAAATCATATCATCATACATTCACAATTATCTTAAGTAAAGTACTCAATCAATACTAACTGGCGTCCGTACATTTAACAGCTAAATGTCAAAGAATTTCAATTTAATTAATTCAGAATACGCTTTGTACGCACAATTTCCAGATTCATTAAATTCCGATAAACGGTGTGAGCAAGGTTCCACATCGGGAAACATTAAGACCATCAGATTAAATTAGATCTGCGTGGAAAAGCGATAGCGACTGACAATGAGATTCTGCATCGGAAAACTTGTAACACTATAGAGAATTTTATTAAATTTGCAAAGGAGTAATTTTATTAATACTAATAACATTCTAAAGCTACATCCATACCATTACATAAATGTGAAAGTAACTCTGTTTGTCTGTCTGCTACCTTTTCACGACAAAACGGCTGATCGGATCGTAATGAAATTTGGCAAGGAGATGTATTTCAACCTAGGGAAGGACATAGGCTATATATTATCACGCTAATTACTTACGGGGGTGAGCAATATTGCATTTCGTCTATAGCTTTCAACTGTTTGACAACTGACAACTGTCATAACATGCATTGTAATAGAATAACTATTTTAGACAAATTGTCATGAGAACAAATGGCCTGTCGGTGACGGCAACCGCCTTCCGAACAGTGAGTCGCAAGGTCAAGCCTCAGTACAGACATTAAATACTTTTTGATTTTGTGTAATGCTGTAAGATTTCTGATAATAACTTTGGTTCGCACGTTCAAATTTTACTTTTTGTAACAAATTATTTTGTTTTTTTTTTAAACTTACATAATTCCAAATCATTGTTTAATACATATTTTTATTAACACTTAAACGACACTTTGGGAATCATTTATTTCAAATAAAAAATCTGTACAAAAACGCTTAAACTGTTAAAAATCACACACAGAACCCTTTTTCTACTATTTCTTAAATTTTCGTCTGTGTCTGTGTGTCTCAACGTAGCCCTTTTACATGTAAATTATAAAACCAATGTGGTTTAATTTAATGCACAAATTATTATTGTGCATAACTTAGAGAAAGTTTTGATTTTTGTTTCTTTGCAATCGGTGCTCTCCATCAAAAGATATATGACTTTAAAAGTTTTTAAGGAGAACTTATCATCATGATCTAAGGATACATGCAATGACATCTATGAAACCAAAATGGTACTAATGAATAAAAATCACAAGATAGAGGAGAAGAGAATAGTCAACATCACCCTGAAAATTTTAAAATCTATAACAAAGCCAGTAGAGTGTCTGTTCGACCGCTTTCCATTCCATGCATATGTTTTAGCAGTTTAACTTCGTGCTCTATAAATGGCGTTGTTCATTTGACTCCATTTTCTGAATCACGCTGTTATTGGGAATTACTTCTCCCGTGTCAGATGTCTCAAGTTTGGTTATTTGGAAGACGTTCTCAATTCAACGTCTGTTTTTCTTTATGTAGATACCTATATTATGCCTGAGCAATACTCAAATAACCGAATGATGAAGTCGCACGAGACCGGTCAATGTGTCGACACTTGATAGGCCTATGTCCAGCAGTGGACGTCTCTCGGCTGAAATAATGATGAATGATGATAATTTAAATGGAGTAGGGTAGGACACCTAGCAAGGCGCGGTGATGTCAGGTGGAGTAAAGCTAAGTCAAGCCAAGTGGCATTCTAGAAATCCAAACAGAAGTTTTGGTCGTCCAGCGGTGAGATAATCAGACGATATTGTTGCCATTGCGGGAATATCCTGGATGAGGCTGGCACAAGAGCGTGGAGCTTGGCACAAACAAAGAGAGGCCTGTACCCAGCAGTCGGTGAAGTCGGACTATGGATGATGATGATGATGACGCATAACTTTTTCCAGAGAAGTCCGATTTTCATGATTATTTTTAGTGAAAAGCGTGTTTAGCAAAGTTTGTCCCATTTTTTATTGAAAATAGTTGTGTTCGAATTCATTTGCGTATTGTAACAATGCTTGCTGAAACATCGTGAGGAAACCAACATGCCTCAGACATATTTGGCATGTTAAGCCAAGTCAGAGGCCCATGGGCAGCATAAAAACTCTTACACCAGGTTAGGCAACAACACGATAAGGAAGGAAAGATCGCTTGCTTCGGTGAAGAAAGACATCGTGAGAAAACCACAGCATGCCTGAGAGTTATTTCTCGACGGCATGTAAAGCTAAGACAGAGGACCTTGGGCGGCATAAAAACTCTGACAACAGGTTAGACACTACCCACACGATAAAGAAGAAGATCGTTTTGGGGCTTATTTCATAAACCTTTTTGACAACTTTAGACCTGTCTGAAGTATGACTGTGATCAATTACAGCAGCTATATCGTGTGACGGCTCATTTCATGCACCTTGATATAAACTTTAGACCTAGCTAGAGTATGAGTATTATCGGAGGTCTGACGATGGAGACGAAAGGCAGTCACAAGAGGTCCGCAACTCTTTAAATCTGCTCTATCGTGTTTAAGGCTCATTTCGTGCATCTTGATAAGAACTTTAAACCTAGCTGGAGCATGACTGTCATCGATGGTCTAACAATGGAGACTGAAGGTAGTAGCAAGAGGTCCTCAACAGTTAACAGCAGCTTAATCGTCATTGGGCTCACTTAATGCACCTTGATGAGAACTTTAGAAATTGCTAGAATATGACTGTCATCGAAGGTCTCATGATAGAGGCTTGGAGACGAAAAGAATTTGCAATAGGTTTTCAAGAGTTTACAGCATCTACATCGTATTGTGTTGACCTGCCTGGAGTATGACTACCATTGAAGGTCTGACTTTGGAGAAGGAAGGCAGATGCGAGAGGTCCGCAACAGTTTGAAGCAGCGTTAACGTGTCTCGGCTCATGTCATGCCACTTGATGAGAACTTTCAACCTAGCTGGAAATGGAGTATGAAATTGTCGAGTATTCAAGGATAGAAACGTAAGGCTGTCGAGGGAAGAGTCCTTATTTTGAAAATCATAAGTTGAATATTTTGGCGTTTAATGTAAACCTATTCGAGAAAAAATAAATATTGTTACTGACTTCAATCTGTACTAATATTACAAAGCTGCAGAGTTTGTTTGTTAGCTTGGTTGAACGCGCTAATTTTAAGACCTGTTGGTTCGTCTTACGCAGACGAAGTTGCGCGGGTCAGCTAGTACAATTATAAACTAAAGTAACTTGTAACACTGTTTGTAACACTGTAGAGAATTTTAATAAACTTGCAAAGGAGTTATTTTATTAATACTAATAACATTCTAAAGCTACATACAATTATAAACTAAACTAACTTGTAACACTGTAGAGAATTTATTAAATTTGCAAAGGAGTAATTTTATTAATACTAATAACATTCTAAAGCTACATACAATTATAAACTAAACTAACTTGTAACACTGTAGAGAATTTATTAAATTTGCAAAGGAGTAATTTTATTAATACTAATAACATTCTAAAGCTACATACAATTATAAACTAAAGTAACTTGTAACACTGTAGAGAATTTTATTAAACTTGCAAAGGAGTAATTTTATTAATACTAATAACATTCTAAAGCTACATACAATTATAAACTAAACTAACTTGTAACACTGTAGAGAATTTTATTAAATTTGCAAAGGAGTAATTTTATTAATACTAATAACATTCTAAAGCTACATAAAATTATAAACTAAACTAACTTGTAACACTGTTGAATCGAAATGGCTCTGGAGATAGACCAGACATTGTCTTCGCTTTGCTATTGAAACTCAGACACACACACACACATACTTACAAACTATTGAAAGGGTCAGTTATAAAAGGTGGTTCACGTAAAGTTTCGGATGGAAGTTCTTTTTATAAAATAAAGGGTGTAAACAGACCGTTCATGAAGCCTTCAACCAAGCATTATGTACTTCAAACTAAGTAAATCTATATACGCCAATTTTTTTACTGGGAGATCCGCCAACTTTTAGGGGTGAAAAATCACGTTTTTCAGTAGGACTCAATGTAACACTGCACTTAACACAATGTGCTGATGGATGGATTGAATGGTGCGAGGATCGTGAAGGTGCTTAAGGTAAAAAAAAAATAGTTTTAAATAAACGTGTATAAGTTGGAAAAGTATTTTTACCCGACCCTTTATTTAAGAATAACGAAGGTGACATTTTAATGAAACACAGGTTTGTGAAGTTTCAGTTCTGTGAAGTTAATTGAAATGTCAAAAGACTTTGCTAACAACTCACACCACATCGCAGACATAACCAAATTAATCATTTTACAACAAAAGATACTTGGAAGTTAAATACTTAAGAATTTATAATAAAACTACAGACAGTTAAGATAATAATATAAAATATAATCATCTTTAATTTAAACTTTGTTATATTCAAAGAAAAATGTTACGAACGGCTTTGTGTTTATTTTGTTTAACTGAAATGGCTCACTGCAGTACCCAGACATTGGCGGGAAAAGAAAAGGCTACCTTTTTTTCCAGTATTCACAGTAGAAGAAAAATATTATTCGTGAGCAAATGAATACCTCTTATTTTAAATTACTAGTCTTACAAAAGTCTCAGAAAAACCAGCAGAACCTCAATTGAAATATCTAGTGCTATGTTTCATAATTTTCATCTTTGACTTTCATCCTCTTAGACTACAGACACGTGTAAGGAAGGAGATTAATACAATTAATTTCAATCGGAACTAAAATTATTTTATTTTATTTTACCCAGTTAGCCTCCACGTGTAGCCCTCTACGCCGTAGCACTCTCGTAGCGTAAAGAGTTTCACGCTACGAAAGTGCTACGAAGTTAAACAAATTTATTTTTACACAGGTTTTATGGACAATACATGAAGAGGATGAAAGATGGGCCACTTGGCCTGGTATGCCGTACATGTGGTTCGTTTGCCATTGGCTGGCGATGTCACACTCCTGCTACAACCCCATCATATACTGCTACATGAACAATCGGTATAGGAGAGGATTTAAACAGGTAATATCAAAGACTTGGCTTTGTGTAAATTCGCTTTCTTTTAATCGCAGTGTATTTCACTAATACTTTACGATAAGTTATTTATATTATTATCCTTACCCATTATTATTAACTTCATCACATTTATCGTAATTTTAACCTTTCAGTTAAACTTTGCTCTATAGATATTTTAGATATATATCTCGTAGATAGATATAGATAGTCGTATTAAAACAATTGAGTTCCGAATTTAGTCTATGACAGCGTTTTGTTACTGCCGTCGAGTGATGTAAGCTCTAATATCTGATTCAATTACTATCGGAAATAGGTATGGCTATACAATTGTCAATTATGTTTCTCAAGTGAAGAACTCGCGTCTCCTGTCATTGAAAGTCAATCTCCAAGCCACTACAGTAAATAATGTCATCGACAAAGTACTTAAGAATCCGGATCCGTGATTCCGAGAATTTGAAGATATCTTTGTAGAAGTAATTACGATTCTCAGAATGTTGAACGGTAATATCTTTGGAACAAAATCTTACCAATTTATGGTTACTAGATAATTTAAGATTAAAGGCTTCTCACTGTTACCTACAAGTCATTTGTATAATGAAGCAATTAATTTCAATTCAATCCTTTTTATTGATGATCTAGAACTCTAGACACTCCTAAATTTTGTTTAGATTAATCTCATAAGTTTTACATGTAGCAACCATAAAACCAGTTTTTTTTTAAACAAAGACCAGTTATAAGTATAATGTATGATGTATAATGCTGCGATAAAAAAATACAATTCTAAGTAGATTTTGTTAATACAAAATGTTTGATGGATACAAATTGTCTGGAAATGAGTATTTAATAAAGATAACTGTGTGTGTATATCATTAAGTTCACTAATTGTTCCTCATATAAAAACGGACTCAAGATAAATCCTAAAGGTCTTATAGAATGTCTCGGTCGTTTCTTGGGAATGTTAAATTGTGTCGGTTAAATAAAGCCTGGTTAAAGGAAACGCATTGCCCGGGGCTATTCAGATAGGAGCTTATAGTCTGAAACCGGACAATTTAGCTGCAAAGTTTAGCTTGCCTCGGGTCAATTTTGTATGGATGTTCATTCTGATTCTATCCTTGTTAACTCATTTTATATGAGTAGAGGTCGAAGCTTTTACGAATTTTATAAAATAAAGTTTTTTCGTAAAGGTGCTTCGTAAAAATTTTAGAAAGTCCAGACCTACATTCATTTCATTCTGTGAAAATCGAAGGACACTGAACGTCTGCGGTTTAGAGACCTTCGTCCATCTATTTCAAACCTTTCGAGGCTAGCAATCCGTTTGGCGAGAACTCGCCGGTGTGTGGTAAAATGAGTGTGTTGAGGTTTTCGTGAAACCACGCATTTGGGGTATTCAGCCAGTTGGCTTTTCTACCAGACATTTTCTAATCTATGTAGAGAGACATGTGGAATTGATAAGATAAGTAGTTTGTTTGTCGTAGCATAGTGGCTATGGCTAAGCTGGAGAAGGATCAACTAATGCAAACGCCTAGTTTAGGATAGCTGTACTAATCTTAGTAAGTGTTGCTGGTATGCACTGCAAAGGATTTTAAAACATGGCAACCTGTGTCATCACTTTGTTTACAACTCAATGACTCGACCATTTATTGTCAAATCAAATCAAATCATTTATTTCTTTGCAAATATGGGTAATTGGTACATAGATGTTTTCTTATATAATATAGTCCTCCATATTCTACCGTCTTATAGGCATGCAAATAATATTCAATTCTAAAATCAATTAATTGTATTGATACCGAACAAATTTAGATGTAAGAACATTAGAATTACAAAAAATTAAAATGTCAGCAGTAAAAATTAATCAAAGTCATATAAGGAAATAAAAATCTAATTTAACTGCTAATTGAAAAGTCATTGTAAGGCTTAAAATAAAGTAATTGTATCTTTGAACTAATAGTATCAAGGACCCAATTAGGAAAGGACGAGAATAAGGTCTTTGTAATAGTTGCGATAATTTTCACATACTTACCTTATGTGTTGATTTAAAAAAAATGTCCATTGAAAATAAAATATTTGAGGATTAGCAAAATAACAAAAAGAAACAAATCATAATAATTAAGCTTCGTCATGAACTCAAGATACTTAGTTTTTTTTTCCGTGGTCCCTAATGTTACCGTCGGTTAAACTTTTTCAGTTTTTAATTTGTTCGTGTCTCTTTTATAGGCCTTTGGATGTGTATTTCGAATACGCCTGGACACGCCGTCGCGACGTCGAACTAGCATGTGCGAAGGAGTACAAATGTCGGGTGAGTAACCCTTTGAACTTATCATTAATTTTCAGGCCCATATTCATTCAGTTTCTCATAATTACGGTTCCATTATGAAGGAACGGGGAAAGGATGATTGATTGCAGTATCTTCTTTGTAAGATCAGGGGCCAAGTATGGCCGCTTCAGCTGAACCATTATAAATTATAGGATAGTATATGAATCACGTTAAACTTTTTAAATGGCCACAGACGCATGAGTTGTCACTTTGTGGTCCATATACGATTGTTATCCTAATTCATATTATTATCCAATTGTGAAACTGTTAATAGAAGAATTTAAACGATCGTGTTAGGTTGTTAAATATGTAGGTAAGCGATTTTTTTTTATTGTTAGTCAGCTTAAAACGTCCATTTTAGGGCCCTGGTTCGATCATCGCATTAACTCATGATTTGACCTCGTGTTTTCGACGTTCTGCTTGCCTAAAACCACACAGTATACGGTTAGGGTTTTGTTATGCTGAAAAGAAAAAAAACTTGTTATTCAAATTAAGAATTCCCATCGGGAAAAAAACAAACTTCACGAAGATGAATGGGACTTTTCAAGTTTTTTCCCCGGCTGAAATCGATTTGAGAAAAAAAGCTTTCTATTTGTCGTCTCGGTCTACGATTCATCTTTCTGACATATTTATTATCAATCTGACCTGCCAGTAAAGCTCTGATAATAATAAAGTAGGTAGTATAAATAGGACGTACGTCAGTGATAAAGTAACCAGTATAAGACGGCCTGTAATTCTTTTGAAACTCCAAACTAGGACAGCTCAAGGTCAAAATATAACCACTGACGAATGTTGTTGGCAAGCTGTCGAGTACAAAGTAGGCTTAATAAAGGGACGAATTTTTATTATGAAACTGAAGACGAATTTGATCACTGTTTTACGGAAATAGAATATCATCAATAAAATATGAAATTCTCCATAACAAAATTGAATTTGGATTTATCCTTCAGGTTAATAAGACACGTTTAGAGTTTACAAGATTTACGAAGCGATGAATTGTATAGATTTAGCGCTAGTGTTTACTCTACCAAGAAATTGCTAAGCTCGGTGTTCGTATCTTCTGAAACTGCATTTTTTGTTTAATATTTAAGAGTTTAAAGTAAAGCAGCCAGCTCGGTTTCTTGAGCGACATTTTGTTAAGAAAATACAGCGGATCCAAAATAAATATTTAAATGAGAAACTCTTTAGTAGGTGCCTCTGTTTCTTTAATTAAAAAGTGAGTTCTGAATAAAACTTGTCTCTAGTGCCAGTTGTGTGCATTTAATTTTGAGAAACTTGCGTTAGAGTTAAGTTGAGAGCCAAGAGTCAATTTTATTATTTATTTGAACTTCATGTCTAATATTGATACAAAAGTGGCCACAGCAGGCACTACAGGGCCAACCAATTTAGCATTGCAGTTGTCTTCCTAAACTGGTTAATATTAAGAGCTTTCTTTTCCCCAATATATGAAACATCTCTTTTTGTTAACCGTACACGATAATAACTTTCTGTACCTACACTGTTCAAATACTAATTCAAGTACGTACAATTGACGATCAGCTGATCACTTGATCGCCTCTCAACGAATCCACACATTGAGAGTCAAATTATTATGACGCGTTTTGCGACGGACGCCATATTAATAATTATTGTTATTAATGGATGCGACGAGTGCCTATCATGTTTTGACGACGTCATTCTGCCTGAAATAGGAGTAATGTATATTGTTAGGAAATAATGTGAGGATGATGAGCATGCAATAATGAACATAGCTAGAGTTTCTCTAAGCAATAAGGTAGACGACAGAAAAAATCGAATTAGTCCTTCAGGTAGATTACTATAAAATATTTGACCCGTATTTTTGCTTTTATTACGTAAATGAAAATTGACGAAGATACGCCGCTTTTAAAATTCCCAATACGTCACACCTAGGTATGATTTTTAGCTAGTTCCGCCGTCACGTGCCCCCACTCCCGAGTTTTGATGCGCTTTATCTTCGTCAATATTCATTGATTTACAAAAACAAAAACTACGTGTCCATTATTTTTCAATAATCTAACTGACTAACTACATTTTACTTTTTGATACCGTCGTCATGCTTAGAGTTGCTGTAATTTGTTGTGTTAAACTGTAAACCAAATAAATATAAATCATAAATTTTGCTGGACATTAACACACAGCACCACCTAGTGCCACACTAAGCAAAGCTTGTGTCGTGGACACTAGACAGTTGATATACTACATAAATACTTTTTTGTTTTGTAAATACATACTTACTATACATCCATGACACAGAAACAAATGTCCATGCTCATGTCATGTCATGTCATGAACATTTGCTCCTACCGGGATTCGAACCCAGGATCCTTAGAACGTAAGGCAGCCTCGCTACCACTACTCCATTCGGGTCGACCATACCTTGTTAGACCGTACATTTTGATATGAAGTTCCAAGCTTTAGTACAAGGTGTGACCTAAGTATGAAAAAGTCAATTGAAATTGTCAATCCAATTCCATTTTGAATTCAAAATATTATTTCAAACTTTTCCAAGTGCGATTACGATTTAACGTTAAATTTTTAAGTACCAATTAAAACGACAAGGGTTATGAAAAGGATTAACCGAAATACTTTTAATTGACAAAGTTTTTCAAACTGAACTAATTTCCTTCAAAATAAACTATTTAACAAAGTCTGATTTTAACCACTTAAATGAATTTACGTACTTTAGAAAAACGATCTTAGTGTTCAACAGTACTTTTGCGGAACTCTTTTGCGGCACCTAATTAAGAGCCTAGATAAGACAAAGAAAAACATTTAATGTTAACATTTTTTTAAGCAAGACGTATGTAACTAAATAAAAACAACACATACCTCACAAAAACTTTTTTACAAACAATAAAACCGACTCCGACAAACGAAAAAAACAAAAAAGTGAAAAATAACTTTAGCTTCAGAAGTCGGTGACAAAAAACTAAGTAAATCGATCAAACAAAGGTCACTGACTTCTGAAGCTAAAGTTATTTTTCACTTTTTTTGTTTTTTTCGTTTGTCGGAGTCGGTTTTGCTGATGCTTTTGACACGATTTCAATAGATCTCCTTTTAAAAACTCCCCTAGTTTGGCTTAGAAGCTATCTGTCCAATAGAAGGCAATTTGTAAAGGTCGGTGATATCTCAAGCAGCCTACCTCCTATCAACTATGGAATCCCACAAGGTAGCACGCTTGGTCCAACGCTTTTCTTACTTTATATGAATGACATCTTGAATATCTCACTCCTGGTGAGTGAAATAATAGCGTATGCAGATGATACAGCGGTCATATTTCACGGTAAAAACTGAGACCAGGTGTACAGCATTGCCGAAGAGGGACTCCTCACAATAGCTAATGCTGCTAGATCAGAATTTACTAACCTTAAATGTAAAAAAAACTAAGATAATTACTTTCTATAAGACCAAGACATCAAAACCCCCCAACACCTAGCTCTCACATTCCATTCTTGCTCTCCTCAAACTGCGGGCTGTTCGTGCATTGTGATTGAGCGTACACAATCCATGAAATATTTAGGAATTTCTGTAGATGAGAACTTATCTTTTAACCACAAATACACCAGAGTAAGGAAACTCATCTACATCATGAAAAAACTACGCGACTGTACACCCACTCCTGTATTGCGTACTGTTTACTTCGGTCCATCCTCCATTATGGCATCTCGGTCGGGGGCGGTGCAGGTAAGCCCACACTTATTGAAGCCGAGAGAGCCCAAAGAGTGGTCATTAAAGTTATGCTCAAGAAACCATTACTTTATTCAACAGCTCTATAAGGATTTCCCGGTCCTCCGTGCTCGACAAACACTCAAAAAATTGAAATCAAGGCCAGACTATACAGAGATAATCTCTAAACGTACATTTTTTTATTTTTTTTTTATTTATAAATTACATTTGATACACTTAAATATATTATAAAGCACACAATTAGACCTCTGGGTCTGTCTTAGCATGCCATGGCCTGAGACTTGATCAACGCGCTATTAACGTTTAAGTTATAATCGAATCGATGTAATATTCCTTGAGCTTACGCTTTATGTTTTTATTTACTATTCAATGAGTCTCTGATGTCTATAGGTATTTGGTTTAGTAAGTTGGGTATTGCGAAAGAAGCGGACAAAGGATCATCTACAAATAAATACTACATACACTAACCGATAGTACTCCTAATCTCGCTCTGATCACACACACATACACGCGCACACACACACACAACACACACACACATACACATACACACACAACACACTCACACAAATCTAAGTTAAATCTTCTTTGAATGTGTATTGTGACCAAGTCTTTGTTTTTAATTACTTTTAATTGTTTTTCTTTCTTTAATTTACAAATTTTGTCTTTAGTTTAATCTTGTTAATAATCGTCGTGTACGTCCGAATAATTTAATGATGTGCAACTCTGATCCCCAAGATACAGACTAACGTCTAGTTTGGGGATCACCGTTAAAGCTGATAAATATGTACTTGATTATTAATAAATAATTTGAAAATGAAAAATAAAAATTATAAAACTCGCGTTTAGCTCATGTAGTCGCCTTAAAACACTTTATATTCCCCTAAAAAGCGTTGTCGACGTAACCCCGCTCCGCTTTATTTCAAAGTGCAGGGTTTAAAGGAACCTAAATAACCTAACGGGGGGGTGCCCCAAGTCCCGATTATGGGGGCAGAGATACTTCCGTATGTTCAGTTGATAATATTTCGAGAGTTTACAATATTGCTAGAGAGATTACAATCTAACGTGTTTGACAATTTTACGGTGACATATACGTGGTGACCGTTTTTGCGCCGGTGGGTGTCCCGTCCTGTTTGGGATTTTCGATCTATTTTTGTATACTTGCTGAAATGTCACTGAACATTAATTTTCCTTTGATATTTTATAATTTCATCTCTGTCACGCTATAATGAACTTACGAATACCCTCTTAAGTATTTTGTCCAGTGGAGTACCTAGGTACTTAAAAAATTATATATATAATTTCTTCTTAGATTATTTTTATCATCCAGCTGTAGAAATCCGCTTCAGTATATCCAGAATTATAAAAATTTAGCGTGAAATCAAATTATAAAAATAATCACCAAGAAACATACTACTGGGTCTAAGATATGTAGTGAAAGTATAATGTGGTACACAAAGTCGCTATACGAGACAACTTTGTTTCAAGTTGGTAATATTCTCATCAACGCGACGTCTAACAAAGTGGTTTGGCCTAGACCAGTTGGTTTACTGAGGTTGGAAGACGAAACCGTAAAATGTTGCAAACTACATATTTTTGTTACAGACGAACTAGCTTTTATTAAATTCGTTCGTGCCCTTTTTGTCACAACCTACGCTAGAGTGGAGCCCATTCGTCAAATAAATTATAGCACTAAAACATATTTTTTTGGATGATAAAGTTTACTATTTTATTTTTTGTTGAGACTGACCTTAAGTTTTATTAAGAACATTTCAGAAAAAGGTATCTTCAAACACTTTAAGTGTCTTCAAATCTAGATGTTTCTTTGTAATGTTCAGGTTAAGTCTAAGCAATAAATAAACAAAAAATTCGAAACCAATCAGATTCGAAACTTATATTAAATGAAAATAGTCTAATTCCATATTATGCCTTGCTAAGCTGTGTATAGAAAATGATTGATTGTTTTCCTTTGATTGTAGCTCACACTAATGATATCGCGAAAAACCCATATTCCGATTCCTCCCTTAATTGATTTTTGGTCCACATGTGAGCCTGATTACGGATAAAGGGTTGCATCATTTGGCATAATTATTCCTTAAAATTTCCAAGGCGAGTTGTCCTTGTGAGTAGGGTCTATATCCCTGCTGAAGGCGCCAAACTCGTAGCAAAGTTTAAAAAAAACCACAAAGCAAAGCCCACTGAATTTAGATTTAACTAAGAAGACTTTAGTGCATGTGGTGTTAGCTTGTAAGTAATGGTTGCACTCATAAATGTATATGGTGTACTTTTAAATCAAATGTAAAGTGTAAACAATTGCAAGTTAACCTTAAATAAATTAATCAAAGAAGAGGGTCTTTATTGCAACTAACTCTTTCATAGATTATGGCATTAATCTCTGATTAATCAATCACCTGCCACTAGCAAGCTAAAAAAGCTGTAGTAATATTTTTTTGAATAATATATACTTTGTCTTATTAAATATGATGTGAGTCACAAGGCAGTGTAGATAATGCCTGTGTATTAAGGCTGATACTCCAGGGAAGCCCACAAAATTCAAATTTTCTTACATTTTAGCAATTTGCAGGCATGTGCTATGTGGATGATATGTTGATGAAAATATCGTTCACGACTGTAAGAAGTATTGGTTACAGAATTATAACTAACAAATTCATCAATGAACCCTCCAACTTCATCAAGATCGAGGAACGATTTTTTCAAGGTCAAAGTCGTTCCTAGATCTTTGTAAACTTAGAGGGTTGTATTCATGATTATAATTCTGTAACATTTTGAATTTTGCGGGCTACCCAACGCTTACACGTCTCGTTACTAAGAAGTAATTTGACACGTACCCCAACTACGCCCTAAGGTCAACCGCACCAAACATTGTTTTGCTTTGAGGCTACTTTGTGAGACGACTTTTCCATATTACACAAGGTGTCGACGGAACCTTCTAGAAGCTGTCGGCCAAGCATTCTGTACATCAAACTAAGTATCCGCATGTAAAGATTGTAACATTAAAAAATATTGTTATTCAAAAAAGAATAGGTACTTCGACCTCTAATATGTCCGTATAACAGGTAAGGTCCGGAAGAAAGAGAGAGGTGTATTTACACCCTTTATACAAGATTTCATTGAAATAACTGAATACCTCTTAGAGTGGAAACGCCAGAGGACCCACAAAATTCAAAATTTCTTAACATTCATTTTTCAATTTACTGTCAAGTTTTGACAAGTTTGGTAATCTACTAATATAATGGCGTCATTATGACTTTTCTATGTTCACCCACTGACTGTCCATTGAAAGAAAAGTCATAGAATGGCAATCTCGTACATTAATAAAATCTATTATGAATGAAATCTGGCATGAATAAATGTTCGCATTTAGTAGCAGATTTATAAAAACGGTTTGTAGTAAGGTTTTATAATAATGGCAATATGACAATGTCATTAAAACACAATTTTATTACGAGACCATTGATCGACCATTGTGAATTTAGCAGATTACGAACTTAACCCGTGAGAAGGCGCGCTATGAGCAATTTACTCACACAACAATTTAAAGCAATAACTTTTGGTGACACTGACGCCTAGGTAGCTTCCTAACTATTAACTATAGCGGTCAGTTCCGTTCCGACCGCGCAGCGAAGTGTTTGCGGAGCCCGTAGAACATCGTGCGGTAATTTGCTCATCACGCGCCTCCGTGTAAGTATTTATTTTTCTAATAAAAAAGTATTATTGTATTGGTTATTATTACGTTTTTTGTTATGTAAGAAAATCATAATTAGAAAATAAAAATAAGTTGATTTGATAATTGTTTTAGAAGTTGCATTTATTTTTCATAGTTTTAATTAAAATACTTATTTTCTTACTTATTAAACCTTGCTTCATATATATAAATCCATTATAATCCAAAAGGGACTACAAAAGTAGAAATATGAGCATTTAAAGTAGTGTGAGTATTTTGCTCGCGCGCGCTTCTCCGTGTAACTAACCGAGGCGCGCCTTCTCACGCGTTAAGCAAAATGACAATGGGATGGGAATGGAATCGTGTTGGAGTGACGAATTTATAAAAAATAGCAGAATTGGGCCCCTGGCTAGACGTGGAGATGGTCGATGGAGCAAGACTTTGACCGAGTGGTGGCCAAAAAAGCCCGTTGCTAAAGCTCGTTGGGTTGACAATATTGTCATGGTCGCGGGGAACACCTGGATCAGGGAGACATAGAACCGGGAAGTGTGTCGGAAGAAAGGGGAGGCCTATACCCAGCAGTGGGTGATTCCGTGCTTATGATGATGATGTCTGGTTGCATGTTGAATAAAATATAATTAGCGGCCTTAATACGTACATGTATTAACAGAATTATAATTTAAAATCATCGACATAACCGTCTAAGTTCATTTAACCCTATTTAACGACTATTTCGTGACAAAGTCATTCAGTGGGATTAATACAACCCTCTTATAGAACCCTTGTAACTAGCTCATAGAGGAGTTGTGCGACTACTCAGGCACAAAAGAGCTAAGAATCTACACTGATGGATCAAAAACCAACGATGGGACAGGCGTCGGGGTCTTCTCCGACGACCTCAACATTAAAATATCAAAATCTCGCGGTAGGTTCAACTCTGTCTACCAAGCAGAGTGTGTAGGCATCATCCAAGCAGCACACGCCATAGAGGCCAGGGAGGTTACGGACACCAACATTCGTATGCTCTCCGACAGTGCCTCAGTCCTTCAATCCCTAAAGAGTAACCAGATCACGTCGAAACTAATACTAGAATGCCACAAGGCCCTAGAACGAATCACGGTGCTGAATCACAACACGGTAACGCTGCAATGGATTAGAGGACGCAGTGGATCACTCGGCAATGATGCGGCTGACGAACTTGCCAGAAGAGGATCCAGCACAAAACCCTACGGACCCGAACCCATTGTGCCCATTCCCTTCAAGCAGCTGAGGAACAGGTTAAAGGATCACACCCGATTACAAGCAGAGAAATGGTGGGCCTTGACACCAGGTTGTAAGCAATCCAAGGAAGCTATGCCATCCTTGGATCCAAAGCTGACCAGGCGCCTTCTGCACCTGGACAGAGATAGCCTGCGTCTGGTGGCGGGGACCATCACTGGTCACTGCTCGCTCAACAAACACTTCCACACACTAGGTATCACTGACAGTCCCCTGGCTCACGCACAATGGTCCACTTCAAGGACTAAGTGCGGAAACCTAAACCCCCATGATGATGATGATGAACCCTTGTAACCATCGCCCTGCTAACCTGGTGTTGAATCGTGAAAAAATAATCTAATCTACATTTGGCTGTACATTCGTGATTTCATCTATGGTCCCAAATAAAAATTTTCACACAAGTCATTACGAAAAGGATGTACATTTTATGTTACTCAGCGCGACTACATAGGGTGTAAAACACCTCTTAACGAAGCAAAAGCACTTGTTCTCCCCGTCATTGCCATATTTTTTTTGTTCTACACTATACCTGGGAACCTTCTATGTACGGAGAATTTGAGGGTCAAAGTTACAACTTTTTGCCTAGATTTTTTTTAAATACAAGTTTTTATTGCAAGATTTTAGACTTTATACATCTCCAGGAACCTCGTGCTATTCAATGCATCCATCAACACAATGTTTTAAGTGCGTTACATTGAGTTATACTCCAAAACGTGATTTTTGACCCCAAAAAAATCGTTTCCCAGCAATATTTTTTGCGTAAAGTTACTTAGTTTGATGTACAGAATGCTTGGTTAACGGCTTCGTGATGAGGTGGTTTACACCCTTTATGTAAATATGTTGGATCACGTGCGTCACGTTCTGACCCCGTCATTTAAAACGGAAACGCACTCAAGGAAGTAACAAAACAAAGGCAGTCACTCACATTTTCAAATGTCTATCTAAATGTTACGGAAACGAACCCCATTCAGAAAACTTACTTTACGGTTCTATGCAAATATGTCTTTGTTTGTCATACTTGAATGTAAAAGGGCTAAAATTAGTTTTGTTGTCTACGTGAAATTACCTGAATATGTATTAAATAAAATAATATCGCTGTACTCTACACACAGCGCCATCTAATGCCACTCTAAGCAAGGCTTGTGTCATGGTCAGCAGACAGTTGATATACTACATACTTAGTATACTTTTTCTTTGTAAATACATAATTATTATACACATAAACATCCATGACTCAGAAACAATTAATGTACATGCTCATCACGCAAACATTACCTCCTACCGGGATTCGAGACCCAAGACCCTAAGAACGTAAGGCGGTTCCCTCACTACCGCTGCGCCATTTCGTCGTCATTAGCTTCGTATTACAGTTAGCAAAGTTTATTTCACCCTAATACGGGCTTCAGCGTGCTTCAATGCACTTAGATGAACTCTGTCAACTAATATGACTATAGACGGTTGATAGATGGCATGTTTGTTAGTTCATTACCCCTCTTGTTTGATGCATAAATTGTTGGATGTGTGTACCTCTAATGAGCTTGTGTTACAAAAAGCAATTCCATTTGTGAGATACTAGACTGGTTTGTAGGGTACCTAATGTTACAAAAATACAATCAGTGTAATGCGAGACTTTGTTGGATAATCCCTAAATTCTCAAACAAAGGGGTTTGAAGTTTTTGGCCGGATATTTTTCCGCCATTTAGATTTTTTTTCAAAGTAGTTTTTTCAGCCACGCATAAGACCTATATGTAACTTTTGAACATTTTGTTCCATTCAAAACTTGTTTCTGTTGATACCAGCTATCAATTAATACACGTTTTATGCGTGTCTAATCAAATCAAATTTGATCTGAAGATTCCATCAGTAGATGGATTTTAACTTTGTTAGCTCATATCTCGGAAACGTAACACTTTATAACATTTTGCCTTATACTGAATTTGTTTGCATTCATACCAGCTATCTATACATATAATAAAATCGTTGAGATAAAAAAATCTGTACATCGAAGATTTAAAAAAAAAACCGATCAGGGTGACTTAAAATAAGTAACTGAACATTATTAAAACCATTTTTTAAATTCATGTCTGTTTGTTTGACCGCGCATCACGTAAAAACTGCTGGACGGATTTTGATGAAAACTTAACGAATCTATTTAAACAAACGCAGAATAACATTTAGGCTATAGAAATTATGGATTTTTTTGGAAAAAGAGGGTGAAAAGGGGGGTTAAAGTTTGTACGAAATAAAATTTTAGATTGTTCTAGATTCATGAAACTCGGAGTAAATACTTATTATTAAAAATAAAGAAATGCCTGTTTCAGCATTTTTAAAAAACTTCATCCAATGACGTAAAAAAAAGGGTTTTGTGTTTAAAATTAACTAACTTCTATAGAATAAAATCTTTTAAAGTGGAAACCTTTAAAAGTTACTGTAAATACTTCAAATCTAATACAGATAAATGTTATTTCTCAATTTTCTTGAAATTTGATTTTTGAAGTGAATACGCTCAAAATAGCGGACCTCAAGAAAATTGGCTTTCCTCGGTATAAGTAGTTGGTAATACAGGGTGGAAACAGTAAACTGGGCAGTAAGAGGAGCTGCAGCTACACAAAAATGGTCTTAGGTAACAATCCATAATTTTTTCACAAAATGTTTATCCCCATTCACAGATTAAATTAAACTTAAAGTACTAGTAGTGGTATTTAGCAAGAAAATTGCCATTGTACATAAAACATTTTTTTTTATGCCAATCGATCTTCTTTCCGACACTAATCAAGAAGTTCTTCCAAACCAACCCAGGGTAGAGTACTCAAAAAGTCAGTAATCGCAAAAAACTTACTTTCAGCGGGGCAGTATAGGGGAAATAGTTAGCCAGAAAATTGCTATTTTACACAAAACATTTTTTTGATGCCAATCATTATTTTTTATTTTACATAAGACATAAAGCCGGAAAAGTTACAAATACATTACAAACGAGTACAAATCCTACTATCTACAAATAAAAAATGCTTTGTCCTGAAGGACTGACTGATGGATCAACGCACAGCCTAAACCGCAGATTGTAGAAACCTGAAACTTGGAGGGTGTATTTTCTGTATAACGTAGGCATACGATAAGAAAGAATTTTGAAATAATACCCCTAAAGGGGGGGCAAAGATTGTATGGGAAAATGAAATTCCTTGGTCCAATCTACTTCAAACTTTGCAATCAACAATATTAACAGAATTGATGGACGCGTTTCATATTGCATTGAAGTTCATCTCCTAACGGGGTTAAAATGGGGTAGAAAGTTATTTTGGCGGTGATTTGTTTCGAATTTGATATCAATACTCCTTCGAGATTTTGATATAAACTACAACTTATTTTGATACATGTCTCAAAACCCAATCCGATTTTATTCCAGAAAGATTGAACTCACATAAAAATTTGGTGCAAAATTGCAAATACTCTTTAAAATTCGAAAGTCTCGAAAGTCACCATAAAATATTAAAACCGCATTTGAAGGTTTCTAAGCTTTGAAGAGGTTGTGCACTTTTAGACACGGCGTCATAGCGTAGGGACGAAGAGTTTGAAATTTTAAATGGTAAGCAGTTGTAAGAAGTCCGCAACAGTTTACAGCAGCTATATCGTGTTGCGGCTCATTTAATGCACCTTGATGAGAACTGCAGACCTAGCTGGAGTATGGCTGGAGTATGACTGTCATCGAGTGTCTAAGTATGAAGATGAAAAGCTGTCATTAAAAGCCTTTAAAGCTGTTTTTGTAAATATGGTTATTTTATTCTTATTCAAATAAATACGTTGTTAATCACAAGTATTTGACTTTGAACAAAATTGCCATTGGGTACGTAAATTGACTTCAATGCATATCTTAGGAGATACACCGTTTTAAATAACTCCGCAGCAAAATAATGATCATGTACCGGGCGCGCATTTTCATTATGCGGAAGGATGTGTGTGATGTGCTCTTTGATAACTGTATTATAGGTGCTTACGACCCACTCTCTGTAACCCTCTCTTTCTCTTATGTGACGCAGACGAAGTTGCGCGGGTCAGCTAGTTGATTAATATAGGTCTTATGCGTGGCCGTTACTTTGATGAAAAATCAAAATGGTCGAAAAAATTCCGGCCATGCTTCATTTTAAAATATTCCAAGCCCTTTGAATCCTGGCTCGTGTTATAGTCGGAAATAATTATTTAAGGTGTAAGCGTCAGGGTGGCCCGCGAAATTCAAATTTTCTTACGTTTTTTTTCAATTTTCAGGGCAGTGCTAAGTTTTATGTTGATAAACATATCGGTCGCGACTGTGAGACGTAGTAAGTTACAGAATTATAGTCATCAAAATCATCAATACTACCCTTATTAAGAAAATTTGCATTTCGCGGTCTACCTTGGAGCATCCTCCTTAACGATAACGTTCTGTTTATTTTTAACCTAACCTGATACATTCAGGTTTAAAATACCTTCTCATTATAAACCTTCATCTGTTAGCAAAGAAGACACAATAGTTAAATAATTATTCTTGGAAACGAATCAGTAGTTCATAAGATAACCCTCTATATCCAAGCTCACAAACCTTACTACATAATTTTAGTGTTAGTATATAGAAGTCTTAAAGTAAATCTTTTTGTTCTATCACAGAAATCGTCGGTGTGAACGACATGACGCGTCGAGGGACGACGAGCAGCTGCCTCAGTCGTCTCAACAGAGCTCCGACGTCTTCGTCGTGTACGTCAGTACGACGTGGTTTGACCACAGCGCCTCGGTCGTGTGCCTCCGCCGCGCCCGTCCGCGCCCTTTCAGTACGAACCCACCTTAACTAATGAACAACAGTGACGTGACATCTCAGGACTTTGTGGACACAATTAATAAATTATATATTTAAAGGTTTTCTTTTATTACATAACATAACATCATATAAACTAAGAGGAACTCGTGGCTAAATAATAACTGCCGCTCGAGCCGATCTTTAGGTTAAGCCGTGCTTACCTGGGTTGGTCTGTGGATGAGTGACCACCCATACATACCGAGTTTCCTCCGTGCCTCAGAAAGCACGGTATGCTCTTGGTCTCGGCTGTCATTTGTCCATCTTTGGCAGTCGTTACAGGTAGTCAGTGGCCCAAAAAGTTTGACAACCAGGACCTGCAGTCTCGACATTAGTAACGATGATGTGGTACGCTAACGAGCGATACATAATAACGAAAAAATCAGTTGCAATAACAACGCTTGCGAGAAACGCAAGTCTCTACATTCAAGATAACGCGCAAAGTCGTACATTATCTTGACAAATCGATGTCGGTAGGCTAGCAAAAGACATATTCATAGTTCGGCTTTTTCAAACACAATTTTATGCATTTACAAAATTTCCTTGAATATGGGGAAAAGTAGAAAACATGGTTCAATAAAAATAATTGTTTTCTTGAAACTTAAACTGAGACTATAAAAGCCTTATTTTGAAGGCACAATTTTTCATGAAAACTCGTAAGTAGAGCCAAAAACGTTTAAAAAAATTAAAAAAATGATAAAATATTTGTGGAAATTAGAATTTGCCTCCTTGCAACATTGGTTTAATGGCAATGTCAAACTTGTCAATTGGTTTTGTATTGTTGTCATTGTTATTGGAATCCAATATTTATTTATGTTTTCAATGATATTTTCTGAAGCATTTTTCATTGATAGCCAAGAGTACAGTACCTCCGCTAACTTTTTCTTTTTTTAACCTTTGGCTGAAGCTGCGACCCCACCAACATACTTCTACATTCACATATATAATGTAGTGAAGTGATACGGGTTTGTTGTTTGTTTGAAGAGATTGCTGAAATTCATAAAGCAGCTCCGTGAACAATTCTGAGGTTATTCCGTCCGGATACAAAATTAAGCAAATTCTAGGAATTTTACATTTTCACCCTGATATATATCGTGCGATGCATCGAACCATGCCGAAACTATCAGAAGCAGCATGTAGCGAGCTGTTGTTTCACACTACAGAAGGCCTCCGAGCCGGCTGGTGACTACGGTAAACGAATGACGAAGAACAAGCAGAAAATCAAACAGTTATTAATAACGGACCACATTTATTGCTACTTCAGTTTTAATTTTAACAAACCTATTCGATTTAATTATTACAAATCAGTGCACTTTGCTGTTAATGTGTTGTTTATTTCCATTAACTGAAAGGTTAATTTTCAAATAGGACTGTGGAACAAACATTTTTAAATTGCTGTTCTGTTGTGCTCGTTAATCTTGTTTACCATTATGGAAGGTTGTGGTGATGTTTTGCTTTCACTAATGGTTCAAAACATTAAAAAAAACACCCGGGTGTTAATATGGTGCAACGTGTTTTTCAACAGAGAATGACTTTTATTTGACGTTCAAAAATGCCGTAGGTAATGGTCTAATTGAAATTGAAATAAATTCTTTGAGTTTGAGTTTGCACGTTTACCTAAAGTTTTAGGTCGACTGGTACGGAATGTGAGTTCGAGTTTCAAAACAAATCATCATCATCATCATCATCTGTCTAGCCTTTTTCCCAACTTTGTAGGTAGGGGTCGGCTTCCAGTCTTCCGGATGAAACTGAATATCAAAATAATCATTGGACAAAAGAAAGTGGATGAATTGTGAGAGAAATTATATGAAAGAGAAATGAGGACATGAAGCCGTGAGGTTCTGACAGTCTCTATGGAAGAAAACAACGTGTTCCACCAACCTCAAGTAGAATGGGATAAGGGTAGGAAGATGATGATGTTAAGCCCTTATAGAAGATCAGATTTACAGGGTGGAATTTTACAATGCCAGAGGGAAAGTACTCGAAGTACTGGAGATAGCAAATTTTACCCAAAGGAGACATTACTTTATTTTTAAATAGAAACCAGTCTACATTCACAGTTTTTCGAAAATAATTTTGCGACATGTCCGAATGTGGCAAAATGTCAAGTAGATTGGACCAAGGAATCTCGTTGTTACATTCCCTGACATACAGATCTCTACGATCAGCGGTTTAGGCTGTGCGTTGATCACTAAAGCAAAGTCTTGTGCGTATTTAATATTCACCTCAAAAATCAAATTTTAAAAGAAACCTAGAAATACCATTTATCTGCATTTGAGATTTGAAGTATATGTAGCAACTTTTAAAGGTTTACACTTCATTGGATTTTAGTCTATAGGTGTATAAATTTAATACATTTTAAACACAAAACCCTCTTTTTAACGTCTCTGGATGATTTAAAAAAAATGCTGAAACAAGTATTTCTTAATTTTTAATAATAAGTATTTACTCTGAGTTTCATGATTCTAGAACAATCTATAAATCATACAACCCCCCCTTTTCACCCCCTTTTTCCAAAATGTTCCATAATTTCAATAGCCTAAATGTTATTCTGAGTTTATTTCAATAGATTAGTGAAGTTTTCATCAAAATCCGTCCAGCAGTTTTTACGCGATGTGCGGTCAAACAAACAAACAAAAATTTAAAAAATGGTTTTAATATGTTCTGTTACTTATTTTAAGTCACCCTGGCCGATTTTTTTTTTTAATCTTCAATGTATAGATTTTTTGGTCATAACGATTTTATTATCTGTTTAGATTTTCCTTTCATTTATTTTATCACGTTTGTTATAGAGATTTGAACCATTTGATTGACCCTATCGATTGATGTCAAAAAAGGCAGTCGGTTTGCCGAGTGTGGCAAGCGAATTTTACGCAATCTGTTAATGCAGATATTATTATGTTTCTTTAAAAAAATAAAGGAATGTTTCCTTTGAGTAAAATTGTCAATCTCCAGTATTTCGAGTACTTTCCCTCCAGATGGCATTTAAAAATTCCACCCTGTAAATCAGATCATATATATCAGTTGACTACCAAAGACGAACGCGCTCTTCAAACCCGAACTTTTACCAAACCCAAAGAGTTTGAATTATTAACAGTCGCGTTCTGTGGATCAAGTTTCGGTTTCTTGAATAAATCCGTTTCATTAGCTCTTTAGTAGATTGATTGAAGGCTAATAAACAGTTAGTTAAAGCAACAAAAAAAACACTAGTTTGAAGATTAAACTAAGCTCCTTATTCGTTTTCTTATCAATTGCCAAAACATATCCCTAAAAATCTGAAGCTAGTTCCCGAAGATGCGATGTGTCGAGTTAATGATCCAAATGCAATCTACTTATCTTTTTGGATACGAAAGATACATTCATTAAATGCATCAGCTGTTGATTTCCCACCATTGTGGAGGTAAATCCCACGACTAACTAAGTAGATACTTAAGCTTACCGTGAACTTCCTGTAATCCTAAATTGTGATTTTTGAATGGCTCCCGTTATAATATTATGGAAGCATAAATAACATCCTCTCATCATTTTACGTGGAAGTGTTTGCGCTAAGCGTTCCAGAGCAAAGCACGCTCGTCCGAGTTTGCCGCACATTATATCATGCGGCCCCCAAGTGAGAGAACTGTCCAGTACGAAGCCGAGAAATTTGGTGACTTGTACCTGTTCGACCACACTGCTTCCTACCCGAAGTGACAGTGGTGTACACATTCGACCGGAAATATTTACGAGCATGTAGTGTGTCTTAGTTGTGTTAAGTTAAACAAGTTGTTAATTTTCCACACCACTAAGTTGAGTCTTTCTTGTAGTCTTTCCATCGACGGCGCGCACAAAACTGCAGCCACATCGTCCGCGTACATAAAGACATAAGCCTCACTTATTGCTGCAGATAGGTAATTGAGCAATTTACTAAACATGATGTTGGATAGGGAGGAGCTTTGTGGTACACCCTTAGTGATGTTAAGAGGTTCTGACCTAGTCTTTCCACGGTCACCAATCACCACCTGCGATCTGCCTTTTAAAAAGTCGAGCATCAGCTTTTCCCTCAATATCATGATGCCTCATTTCCAGTGCCAGCACGCCATGGTCCGCGACATCGGAATCTTTTGAGAGGTCGCAGAAGAGCACTGCTACCTGCAGTTTTTCCTCCCTGGCCTTCATTACATGGCGGATGACCATACGTGCAAGAGCAATTGTTGATCGCCCCAAATACGCAGTACTACCCTAATCTCGCAGAGTGGATTTGGGTTACTGTACCACGGGATCGGACTACCGATATAAAAAGTAATGGTTCTCCCTCACCGCTAGCATTTTACTGCAATGTAACAGTCCAAGATTTGATTTTGTACGGACACAAGTGGTGGCGCCTTACACCAGTTACTTGGGCGGAAATATAAATTCTTAGCGTTGATCCTAGATGCAGGGAGCTGATTTGATGAAATAGTGGACTGTATTTTGCGGAGGTTGAAAAGTACGTAGGTGGTCTGAGATTGCAAATGCGACACGAAATTAGGACGATGAGCTTGTAAATATGGACAGAGGAATTTGGCAGGAAACATGCAGCACCACTGACCTGTAGATTCGCCGTCTTCAATCTGTCTTCCGCGTCGGTTGGCAGGGGGTTCGAGTCCTTGCTGTATTTAGGGGCAGCGCACGAGGGGGCACACTGACGTCTTTCACCACAAATAAGCACGTACTTTTCAATGTTTAAATGTTTTAATGTAGCGGATCGGCTACGAGTATTACAATAAGCGACCTTGACGGTAACGCGAGTTCCATGATTTTAATTCACTCAAAAAGTGCTCAATGGCTCAAAGAAGTTTTCACTTCAAAAACAAACTCTAGACCTCAGACTTAGAAGTCGCTCTTGCGAGTTAAGCCCACGGCCCGGACAGCACTTTTGGAAAATATTTGTTTTTCGATATACTTTGTCACTCTAAGTTGCCAATATTTTCCGGACTTATCCTACACTTAACTAAAAGTCATGATAGCGGAATAACCGACTCTGACATCAATCGTTAATTCTATCTAACAAGCGTACATGACGAGGCTTCGCTTTCCTTGATTTATATTTTTCGAAAAACGTCTCAAAGAAACTACTTCGGTACTTAGAAGCTTTTAATAGCAAAAGCCCAACAATAGGTAACCATCCAAATATGTAGAACCTCTTCATGAACTTGACTTTGATAATGGTTAAAAAAACTGGCCAAGTGCGAGTCGGACTCGCGCGTGACTGGTTCCGTATCATCCTAATGGGGGTAAATTAAAGTAGGCCGCCTTTATTTTGTTGAAACGGCAACAGAAATACACTATCTGTGAAAATTTCGTTACCGACTACGGATCTTGAGATACAGCTCGCTGACAGATAGATGGACAAACAAACGGAAGAACGGATGGGCCTTGTTACCTAACCTAAGTAATAAGACCTTATCACTTAGCCTCCGCTAAGGGTAACCAACGGGACCCGTTAGATATGGGAACCCCCTACAAAGTTGTAGATCATTAAAAAAGCTTTTCATTTTTTTTCAAAAAGGATGTTCGACGGATGTCTATCTATACTTATCTGTATGTTCTGCAACTAGACTGATTAGTAAAGTAAATCTGCATCTCAATGTTCAAGCAACTAACTTGTAGACCGTACCAGTGTGGACGTTTGTTCTGATTTTGATGAAAACTTCACTGATCTATTTAAATAAACTCAAAATAACATTTAGGCTATAGATATTATGGAAAAATTTGGAAAAAAGGGATGAAAAGGGGGGGTAAACTTTGTATGAATAAAAAAATTTAGGTTGTTCTAGAATCATCAAACTCAGAGTTTTCTCGGAGCATTTATAAAAAATTTCACCCAGAGACGAAAAAAAAGGGTTTTGTGTTTAAAATTAATTTACTTTATACACCTATAGGCTAAAATTTAATGAAGGGTAAACCTTTAAAAGTTGCTACATATACTTCAAATCTAATACAGATAAATGTAATTTCTCAGTTTCTATGAAATTTGATTTTGAGGTGAATATTGAATACGCACAAAATAGCGGTTTAATGACTGACGATTTAGCTTTAGTGACTCGTGCATCAACGCACAGCCTAAACCGCTGATCGTAGAGACCTGAAACTAGCAGTGTGTGTTCTTTATATGATGTTGGCATCCGGTATAGAAGAATTTTCCAAGATTGAACGCCTAAGGGGGTAAAAAGGTGGGCAAAGTTTGTAAAAGACAACGTGATTCCTTGGTCCAATCTACTTGAAATTTTGCATGAACCTTTTTAACAGAATTGATGGAAGACGTGTGACTCGTATTTCGTTAAAAAAGGGTACACAATTATTTTGGCCATTGCGCTGATTTGTTTCGAAGTTGATAGCAATACTCAGAGCTTTTGATTTAAACTACATTTTTATTTTGACACATGTTGGAAAACTCAATCCGATTTTATTCAAAAAGGTTGAATTCACATTAAACCTTGGTACCAATACTCCAAAATTGGAACGTCTTGAAACTCACGACATTATATTTGAAGGTAGAAGTATTAGAGCATCTTTAGAGGTTATACACTTTTAAGACACGGCCTCATGGGACGTGGAGTTAGAAATTTTAAATGGAAGATTAAAACATTTTGGTTTCAAAATGGTCACCAAAGGTATGTATGTCAATGAAGATGGAAGGCAGTTGGCCTTGCGACAGATCCGCAAGAGTTTACAACAGCTTTATCGTGTTTAGGGCGCTTTAAATTTTGACGTTTCGTGTCGCGCTGCTGCGGCGCCAAAGCAATGCGTTTGTTGTACGACTCGAAACGTGTAAATTGAAAGCGCTTTTAGGATCATTTCATGCAACTTGATGAGAACCTGTAACCTAACTAGAGTACGACATTTATGACGATGTGGATGGAAGACAGTAGCGAGAAGTCCCCAAAAGTTTACAGCAGCTATATCGTGTTTCGGCTCATTTAATGCACTCCGATGAGAACTTTAGACCTGGCAGGAGTATGACTGTCATTGACGGTCTAACGACGGGGACAAAAGGCAGTTGCAAGAAGTCTTCAACTGTTTACAGTAGCTATATCGTGTCCCGGCTTATTGCATACACCTTGATGAGAACTTTCGACCTAGCTGCAGTATCACTGTCATCAAGTATCTAAGGAAGCAAACGTAAATGATAATAATATAAATTTTATTTCAGATCAAATACAATCCATTTATGTATTAACCTAATGTTAGTAAAAAAAGGTAAAAATAAGAATCACAGTATATACAAAATAGAAACGACTTACACCTATGTGTACAGCCGTCTCCAGTGAGCCAGCATGGGCAAGCTTTCGAGGAAAGTCCTTATTCGGAAAACCATAAGTGGAATATAATTATGAGCGATTAATGCAAAGATTTCCGAGAAATTAAATTGTAACCTACTTGAATCTACACTAATATTATAAAGCTGAAGAGTTTGTTTGTTTGGTTGAACGCGCTAATTTCAGGAAATGGTGGTTCGAGTTAAAAACATATTTTAGTGTTGGATAGCCCGTTCATCAAGGAAGGCTAACATCACCAATAGGAGCGGAGCATCAATGAAAAACTTCCCAAAAACAAATATTTATTTCTTTTTCTTTGCTTCCGTTGCAACCACTGCATAACGCGCTTAAACCTAACAGCAATCACGTACGAAGGAATTGTTCCTCTAAAGCATTAAAAAAAAAAGTCCGCGATAGCATATGTCAATTTTTTATGGTTGACTCACACTTTCTCTAACCCTCACTCGCAGACGAAGTGGCGCGGGTCAGCTAGTGACCAATAAAATTTGTGAAAATGATTTTATGTACCTAATTTTACAATTAGGTTCTTCACGATTATGGCAATTGAAACGTTACTTCTAATGAAATTATGGCAAATACAGGTATGGCATTTAAAATTATTGCATTTTAAATTATGATAAACATTGGTAAATCTAAATAAACCTATGAATGAGCGTTTAAAATATTGTTATTATATTATTTGCTGCTAAGAAACTCTAGAAGCACGAATCCACTATTGACTGGTTTTCTTCTATTTAATGCTACAGTAGGTACATATTTTTTCCGGCGAATGGACTCTCTACTCTATTTTTCGTTTGAAACATCAAATTATATTTCATACGTAAAACTGTGAAACACAGACAGTTTTAGGGTTCCGTACCACGGGCAACAAAAACGGAAACTTTATAGGATAACTTCGTTGACTCGTTGCAGTCGTTGCCTCGTTGCTCGTCTCAGAAACTCGCATAGGTATCAAGCTGAAATTAATCTCAAATACTCAAGTTAATTAAAGATATGACCGTGTATGCTGCATATTTTGCGATTTCACAAGAGAATAAAAACATATAGGGTATTTACCTACTTCCCGTTGACCTAGAATGATGAAAGACTAGAAGCAATGTTTTATAGCACAAATAAAGGAAAAAACAGAAAATCGAAATAATGTAGTTTAAAAACAAAAGACGTACAGTTTATACGGAGCCTGCGGTGCTGGAGTTCAACCCGTACTTGTTTAATAAACAAATACAAAAAAAACACAGAACAGTTTTTTTAAGTGTTTGCAGGGGATGTTAAGTAAACACCGCTCGGCCCTCTATCAAGACCAAGGTAAACTCAAACAATGAGTGACCATTGACGAAAGAGGACTGTTTTCTTTCGATCACCTGGAGAAATAATTCTTGCATTCGGGTTTGTCTGATCGAATAACGACCCGAATGGCCAAGCGGCATGAATATTTGGCCGGCCTTGAGAAAATGTAACGGAGATGTGGAGCGCCGTATACACCCTTTATAACAGGCCGTTAGGTGAGGAGCTCGTGGCTAACCGCTCGGGCCTAGGTTGGTCTGTGGATCGGTGACTACCCTTACATGTCGAGTTTCCTCCGTGCCTCAAAAAGCACGTTAAGCAGTTGGTTCCAGCTGTCATTTGTCCATCTTTGGCAGTTGCTACAGGTAATCAGTTGCCAAAAAAGTCTGACAACCAGTCTTAACAAGTGGTATCGTATTTCCCTATATTAGCTGGGTTGTGGAAGTCAGATAGGCAGTCGCTCCATGTAAAATACTGGTATTCAGCTACATCCGGTTAGACTGGAAGCCGACCCCAACATAATTGGGAAAAGGCTAGGCAGATGATGATAACAGGCCGTTAGGTGGGCGTGACCTAAATTATCTACCTACATATTACCTAGATACTACATCTACACCACCACACGAGTACTGTGGTGAGACACTTTTTAAAAACGCACATCTCAAAGTCACTTGAAACTAAATTTATATAAGGACGCTGTTACATTATCGTTGAACTCAAATATAGGTATCTAATGCCGCACACAGCAACATCACGCGTAAGCACTGCGCACACATTGAACTACTCTGAGCGCTCGAATTTATACTTCACCTAAATAATCTAAGTCCTTGATATTATTTTTTATTGTTATTGAAATTGACTCCGAAAAAATACTTGGACCTTTGAAAATGGATTTGGATACTGTAACTTAGTACTGCCCCACAGCTGTCGTGATTAGTAGGTTAGTATTTTCAACCGACTTCAAAATAGGAACGTGTTTAACACTGTCTATTTCGCCGCGATTTACATAACATAAAATCGCGCGAATGGAAACTTGCGCGACTGGACATTAGCGCGACTTAATGGCTACAGAAGTTTGGGGTACATGGTTTTTGGGGTCGCTGATTACGGAAAGAAGTTCAAAATGTAAATCAAAGATGGCGCCTAGAAAAATGTTTGGGTTTTCCATCATGGGTGTCGTTTTCGTGGTTTTTGGGGCCGCTGATTACGAAAATGATGTAAAAATGAAAATTCTAGATGACATCTAGATTTCTTTTGGTTTTTCCATCATGGGTGACCTTTTCATAGTTTTTGGGGTCGCTGATTACGAAAATGATGTAAAAATGAAAATTCTAGATGACATCTAGATTTCTTTTGGTTTTTCCATCATGGGTGTCCTTTTCATTGTTTTTGGGGTCGCTGATTACGAAAATGATGTGAAAATTAAAATCCATGATAGTATATAGTTATTTTTTTGGTGTTTTCATAATGTGTGTCGTTTTCATTGTTTTGGGGTCGCTGATAAAGAAAATGATGTCAATGTGGAAATTGACCTTACCCATCCAAATCCTAACCTTACTAAGATGCGCTTAACCCCACGCATCCATTTCACAAATCCCGATCTTGCCCAACATATTTTTTTAATCACATTCTAATAATAAAAGTATGAACTCTTTTATACCACGTGTAACAAAAAGGGTATAGTCATATGAGAGGGTGTACTACAGACCATCAAACTGAACAACTTTCGTAATCGTAATAGATAACTACATGTTATCCTACCAAAACAAATCGGGTATTTTAATTTTCCTCACTTCAAAAGCTTGTTTGTGGAGTAAATTGTTTTCTAAGGATTTTCCGTTGTTCAACTACTCGTAAATCGCTTTAGTAAATCATCTAAGGATAAGCTTGACATAATAGTACAACCATATCTATGCTCTCCCCGCAAAGCCCATGCCTGCAAAGGCAACGGACCGGGCTGACGATGATGGTTTCGTGACGGTGCAAAGGAGGAAACGCCGTCAACGAAGCTGTAAGAACCGCTCCGGCAAGGCTCTTGTGGAGCCCAACGTAAGCTGCGCGCCGCCAAGCCGAAAACTCCGGTGTACATCTCTCGTCTACATTACACCACTGAGGCAGAGGACATTGAGGAGTACGTGCGTCAAAAGTTGAAGTACACGCCAAGAGTACAGCTACTGGAGTCGCGCCGCAACGTCAATTTCAAGGCGTTTGTGGTGTGCATACCAACGTGCTTGCTCCATTTGGTGATGGATGAACGTTTTAGGCCGCAGGATGTGGTATTCCGTCGCTTACGCGGACAAATTCCACACGAACGCATACCTAAATCATCGTGCGAGTGAAGTGTTACTAACATAGTTTCAAGTTACTTACACTAACAAAATTGTTATTAGTATGAAATTTTAGATTAAAGTCTATGGGTCTTTGTTACCTGAAATAAATGGTTTATTATTATTATTATATATCGCCAGTTTTATACAAGTCCCATGTAATAGGGGGCGCACCTATTGCCATCAATCAGGACGACGGCGACGTGGCTGCTAGTGAGAAATTCCGGATGAGAAACCCTAATAACACTTTGCCCGACCTAGGAATCGAAGTCAAGACGTCATGCTCAGCAGTCGCGCTTGCGATCACTAGACTAAAGAGAAACAAACTAGGTACTCAAACAAGATAAACCATATATTACTTAATTTATCGGCCAAACCTGAACCAACAAAGGGAACAGTGCAGACCTCTATTCAAATATTTAAGACGATTAGACGAGCTAAATTAGCAACTCTATTTGTGGTGGTTCAAACTTTGTTTGAAATGCTGTTAGAATAAAGTTCTTATCAGCTTGCACTACAAAGTGGTTGTTACGTCTGTCACTGCGGGCCAAATAGCGCGAAATGAATGGTTTCGATCGATTTTCAAAAAACAACTAAGTATTGATTGGATTTAAAAACTAAAACACTATAATGCTAATATATTGCTTGTCCGTATATTCGGATCTATCTGCCTCTCTCACTCGCACTCGTCTGCAGACGTGCGAGTGAGAGAGAAGAGAGACGAATATACGGACGAAGCTTTAGGGAGTAGGGCCTCAGACACGTGAGTATGTCCACACAAAATTGCACGGTCGACACTCTGCTCGGACCCGGCACGGTCTAGCGTGCGTCATCCTTTACTGAAACACAATCATTACTTACTTGAGTATGTCAATGACTTTGTCCGAAGCCTGCATGTCCGCAATTTGTTCAAACCGATTCATCATCATCATCATTTCAGCCGAGAGACGTCCACTGCTGGACATTGGCCTCCCCCAAGTGTCGCTACATTAACCGGTCCCGTGCGACTCGCAAGCAACGGATTCCCGTTACCTTCACCAAGTCATCGGTCTACCTAGTGGGAGGTCTTCCAACGCATCGTCTCCTGGTTCGCGGTCGCCCTCAAGAACTTTTCGGCCCCATAAGCCATCCATTCTGTGAGCGATGTGCCCTGCCCACTGCCACTTATGTTTGGCAAACCGATTTGGGACCATCTTTTAGTTATATTTTTTGATTATCCAATGAATGTTCAAGAATATTTTACTTGCATTAATTTCATACTTTGTGGTAACGCATAAAATACCAATCAAATTACAGACATACTTAATTAAGTCAGCCCAGAGGACAAAATTTATTCAAATGATTTTGTTCATGATGATGTTATTCATGACATTCGAATAGTACTCGTAAATATTCATAATGTAATCAAAACACACAAAGGCAATAAAAGGTAAGTGATCAATCTCTATACATAGGTAAGCTTATATATGAGTCCCTTTACATTTTTATGAGAGCCCTTTTTACATTTTCGATTTAGTTTTCCACTGCGAGGATCGACCGGAAGACACGGTGGAGGTTTGCCCCGCGTGGGCGGAGTACCGCCCTGTCCTCGTAGCGGCAATTCTCGCGTCCGGCCCTGGGCGCCGCTGTCTCGACATAGATAACAAATTCGGTCGCAATGTCTCACCGATCCAGATTTAGCGATATTTGGTAGTCTCTACACTCAAAGGTAACGAGTGCCCTTGGTATACTAACAATATTTGTAGCTGACTGAACGAATTTCGTAAAGTTTACGAACATATTTTGTGAGCCCTGGTTCAATCCATGGTCCGAAGTAAGACGGAATAGGAAGCCGTCACCTCCTTCTGCAAAATTCTTCTTTCCAACTTTTTAGATATTGCTGTTGCGCTGGAGTTTGGTCTGACAATATTTTTTGGATAATATTTTTGTGTTCACCAAAAATCTAAAGGTACATCTATGTATGCATTTCTAAAATACTGATCGTGCACCAAATATTCCTGAATGTTACACAAAATATTTATTGTTTTTTCTCGCGATATTGTAATGTCTCGAAGTATTGTCAACTGAACATACGGAAGTATCTCTGCCCCCATAATCAGAACTTGGGGCACCCCCCCGTTAGGTTAGTTAGGTTCCTTTAAACCCTGCACTCGGAAATAGGGGCCCCGCGAAGCGGGGCTCCGTCGAGTACGCTTTTTAGGGGGAATATAAAGTGTTTTAAGGTTATGTTATATTAATCGGTATTTCTCAGGAATGGTGCATTATCTTTTCATGAGAGTTGTGCTACTGGGCAAGGGTGTTTGACACTTTGATTAAATACATTTTGCAGTGCATTATCTGAAGTAAATCTAAAAAAATAAATGCTTGTTTTTAAAATTAGGTGTATTACTATTTTTAGAAATTTGCAACAGTTGTTAAATAGATGCTCGTTATGACATATTATAATGAACATATTTTGGTGCACATTCAGTATATTTGGTGGAACACAGGCAAAATTAGGTAAATGAAATGGGAATAAATTGAAGTACTTTTAAATACCATCCATATTTTTTATGTTCTCAGGTAGCTTACATTTGTTACGTAGAAGATATTTTGCGGAACTAGAAGAATTAAAACATACTTTAACTCCACAGTGTTTTCCAGGCGTGTATTTCCCTATTCTAAAAATGTTCAATCTGCAGTTCATTCGACCCAACATATTTTTCTAGGAGTGAGCCGATGCGACTCAATTCCGAACGAATTTCTTTAATCTAATTTGAGCATTCACAATCATAATCCGGCTGCTGTTTACGTTTACGGAAGGTGACTTCTGACTCCACTGCGAGCGCACTTAACTTTGATAAGTCGGGGTGTAAGCCGTGTGCGTTACCTGCGCCACTGCTTGTAGCCGAACCAATAGGGTTGCGTGATGTTGGTGATCTTTGAACATTCATCTTTCTAATTGTTGTCGGGCAACAACAGTGGGTACAATATAAACAAAGTAACAGAACTTTATTTTCACCGTACCTATTTATTTGCTGTGCATAAACTCCGTGAACGTAGGGTCACTGTGCGAAAGAGTCAAAGAATGGCCACTGTTCTCTTTTCGCGCAGGTGAAGTACGTTACGAGCAATCGCGGAGTCACTGTGCGGGCGGGATAGAGTACAGTCACTTCGTTTGTGATAGTCACTTCGTAGTCACTTCGTTGCGCAGACCAAAGCGGAGTAATTCATCAAGCACTGATTCTACAATTTGAGTTCTGTTTATATAGCGATACTAGTTACTTTTGAAGGACATATATTTGGACATTTTTGCAAAAAACTATCACACGTCTGCTCTGAACGACGACGAACGTACGGTCTTCATAGTGACTCATTATGGAGTTCCGTGACTCTTGGCTTTATCATCAGATCTGATGGTAGAATAGTTCTTATCAAACGCAAATGCTTCATTTGTTGCAGAAAATACCAAAATCGCTGTGTGTTATCCTATAAAATTTGAAGACTTTCCTCGATTTCGCCAAGATTCCATCATCAGATCCCGACTTGGTGCTATGGGACCATTTGGAAAGTATATTATAAAACATATGAAGATGGGTATTTATCGCGAATTGGGCAGTATACCCTTTCCGACAAAAAAAAAAAATTCAAATCGGTTGCCAAGCGACGAACGCGAAGTTATGCGCGAACAAACATAAAAAAAAATAGAAACATCCGATTTGAGAACTTCCTCCTTTTTTTAGAAGTCGGTTAAAAAAAGGGAGAATAAATTACTACATCTGAGGATTCGCGATATTATCACTTTTATCGCAATTCGGAACGCATACATTATTTTTCCTCGATGTGTATGAATGAGTGAACATTGTTGAACTTGTAGATTCCTTCATAGTGATAGTTAAGTTTTCTATCTTCTTTCGTCCTACGTTTCGTAAAACCAGAGGGTGAGTGACCCGTACTTTACTTGTCTAGCGCATATTGGCAGGGAAGCGAAAAGTCGAGAACAGAAGTTTGAAAGCACTAACATTAACTCGTATATCTGATATTAAAAAACTTAAGCAATAAGAAGGCCGAAGTATAAGAACAGTTAAGAACAGTTACTGTTAACAGTTTTGTCTTTGATTTCGTCCGGGTGGTAGGCGGAACAAAGCAATTTTGTAAACTATACAGGGTTTAATTAAGATTAATTCTTTATTGCTACCATAATGTATAAAGATGGAAGGATAAATATAGTCATAATTCCATAATTGTGACTATATTTTCAGGACCCCCGTCGGGCACAGCATAGATTTAGTAGGAGAGAGGAGGAAGACTACTGGCCGTTTATAGCACTTAGTAAATAATACTGTTTTATTAATGCAGAATTAATTTAAGAGTTATAATTATTATTATTTTATAAATTATATAGATTTATTTATAAGAATATAAAACTATTACTTTTACTAATTTTTATATTGTTTATTATTGTTTTATTTATTTGTCATTATTTTTGTATATTACGGCTCTTTGTTTTAAATTATTTTATGGACGCTCTTAAGTTTATTTATTGGATATTTAATATGTATTTGTAGAAACAATTAGATAGGAAATCTAGTTATCATTAAAGTATTCGCTTATACTATAGTAGCCTTTGCATTTGCCTAAGAGGAAAATCTTCAATTTATTGATAAAAATGTTTTATTTATTTGAATTCTTAATTACTTCGGATACCTAACTTATTATACATTTTTATACACATGACCGAGGCACTATTGGAGTGCATTTTTAGTCGCGATGTTGGTAAGTTTAGCCTATTTTTATGTCTTAAAACAATTTATTTTCGATTGTAAATCCTCTCTTTTTGTAAAGAATCCTGGATACTTACGCACGAACTAACAAACTTCAAACATATAGAGACAGGGTAGGGATACAATCTTTAGTTCCTGGAAGTGGGATATACAGCTATCGGTAACTTCAATAATTTTACTAATATTTTTCAGTGCTCAAATTACTGCAATTTTGAGATTCGGAAACTAAAATGCTTTAACATAATATTGTAGCACGGTTTTTCACCTTCATTTTGATATATAATACTACACTAAAATACGACTATTTCGATAATAAGGGCCCGTTTGCAAATCAGGCAAAATTATGCTGTTTTTCGGTACATTTTATTGCATAATAAAACAAAATTTAAAATAACTAATAACTACATCGTACAGATTGGATCTTCATCATCAAATAAAAGGTATATTACTATTGAAAATTTTATTTTTTTACAATGTAAAATCGATCTTTCGTTGCCGTTTTCCACAAATTTAACGATACCGGGTTGAGTTTAGGTACATTTTTTGTGCTATTATTATCATATTTGACTACTTTTAAAAATACTGTATGTAGGCAAACATATTCAATTTTTAATTCTAGGTATTTTTTTATCTAAATGCTTTAAATAGTCGCAGAAAAAAATGAGAAACCGAAACTTATTTTTTCACATATTTTGCTATTCTGGATGAATCTTAATCGATTGCATTAAGGGTTATTTTATTTCTAATACCCGTCTTGATTTATTGCACAAGCACTTGGAATGAAACTTTAGTCCAAGCGCGGCCCCCGTCGAGAGTGGACACGTATCGCCTGTTTAGAGCGGCTCGAGTTGAAAAAGATCGCTGTAAAAACACAAAAAATTCGATAAACCGAATTTGATACTTGATAAGGTACTCGCAAGATTTTCATTTTGCTATAAAAAGTATGTCAGTAGGGTTTATAAAATGTCTAATCGTCCTGGACTCGGTGGAGCGACCTGATGGAGGTGTACTTCAGTGACTTGACTGCTACTGGAGCTCCTCGACGTGTTGGACTAGATGAGCCGAGTTTGGGTTCGTTTTGTTAGTTATGATGAGACCTTACCTCCGGTACTTGATGGAGCGACCTGAAGGTGTACTTCAGGAACTGCTACTGGAACTCCTCAACGTGTTGTTTGGTTAGTTATGATGAGACCGACCTAGATGTAGCGACCTGAAGGTGGTTGATACTTTCGTGATAATTAAAACAAAAAACGGTATCAATTTTTTTTGTAAGAATATATCAATTCTTAGAGTTGACAGTTTTTATCATTTTTCTAGGCATTGATACTTTATTTTGCCAGGGCCTGCCCATATAGCAAACACACAAGTGTCTTGCCTAGTAAAGCAACTGTCGCCCCTAAAACCGCAGCCGACCGCTGCTGTTCTCGAACTTGGTGATACCATTTATGTTTTCTATTTATCACGAATGTATTATTTGCCGTAGGCATCCAAAAATTTACTCTTTTAAATTCATTAGAAGTACCTACTCGTTTGGTCACATCCTTTTGTATCACGAGTACTGCGACTACCTTCTGAAACTCTGCAAAAAAAAAAGTAAGTACTGACAATATTATCCCCCATCAAGTCCGGAGGTAAGGTCACATCATAACTTACAAAACGCGCCCAAACTCGGCTCATCTAGTCCAACACGTTGAGGAGTTCCAGTAGCGTTTCCCAAAGTACACCTTCAGGTCGCTCCATCAAGTCCGGAGGTAAGGTCTCATCATAACTTACAAAACGCGCCCAAACTCGGCTCATCTAGTCCAACACGTTGAGGAGTTCCAGTAGCGTTTCCCAAAGTACACCTTCAGGTCGCTCCATCAAGTCCGGACGTAAGGTCTCACCATAACTTACAAAACGAGCCCAAACTCGGTTCATCTAGTCCAACACGTTGAGGAGTTCCAGTAGCATTTCCCAAAGTACACCTTCAGGTCGCTCCATCAAGTCCGGAGGTAAAGTCTCATCATTACTTACAAAACAAGCCCAAACTCGGCTCATCTAGTCCAACACGTCTAGGAGTTCCAGTAGCAGTCACAGCAGTACACCTTCAGGTCACTCCATCAAGTCCGGATGTAAGGTCTCATCATAACTTACAAAACGAGCCCAAACTCGGTTCATCTAGTCCAACACGTTGAGGAGTTCCAGTAGCGTTTCCCAAAGTACACCTTCAGGTCGCTCCATCAAGTCCGGAGGTAAAGTCTCATCATTACTTACAAAACAAGCCCAAACTCGGCTCATCTAGTCCAACACGTCTAGGAGTTCCAGTAGCAGTCACCGAAGTACACCTTCAGGTCGTTCCATCAAGTCCGGAGGTAAGGTCTCATCATAACTTACAAAACGAGCCCAAACTCGGTTCATCTAGTCCAACACGTCGAGGACTTCCAGTAGCAGTCACTGAAGTACACCTTCAGGTTGCTCCATCAAGTCCGGAGGTAAGGTCAAATCATAACTTACAAAACGCGCCCAAACTCGGCTCATCTAGTCCAACACGTTGAGGAGTTCCAGTAGCGTTTCCCAAAGTACACCTTCAGGTCGCTCCATCAAGTCCGGAGGTAAGGTCTCATCATAACTTACAAAACGAGCCCAAACTCGGTTCATCTAGTCCAACACGTTGAAGAGTTCCAGTAGCATTTCCCAGAGTACACCTTCAGGTCGCTCCATCAAGTCCGGAGGTAAAGTCTCATCATTACTTACAAAACAAGCCCGAACTCGGCTCATCTAGTCCAACACGTATAGGAGTTCCAGTAGCAGTCACCGAAGTACACCTTCAGGTCGCTCCATCAAGTCCGGAGGTAAGGTCTCATCATAACTAACAAAACAAGCCCAAACTCGGCTTATCTAGTCCAACACGTCGAGGAGTTCCAGTAGCAGTCACCGAAGTACACCTTCAGATCGCTCCATCAAGTCCGGAGGTAAGGTCTCATCATAACTAACAAAACAAGCCCAAACTCGGCGCATCTAGTCCTAACGTCGAGGAGTTCCAGTAGCAGTCATCGATGTACACCTTCAGGTCGTTCCATCAAGTCCAAGGTAAAACGTAAAAATATAAAACATAAATATTTTTGTCGATGCCATAATTTTACTCCAAATAATAACGTAAAAAGAATGAATATTTCTAAGTATCAAAATGAGTTCACTTGAATCAATCGAACCACTACATTGACACGAGTCAATACACATACTTTTCTCGGTAGCGAGAATAGTAGTCGTGCACTACACTTGTTTGTATGAGCCGTGTCAATGTAGTAGTTCGATTCTGTACCTATCAATTTTGCGAACGCGTCCTTAAGTACGACACTGCGCAGACGCAACACGGGAAAAAATGGCCGGATTTGTTTATTTTATTTTGACGTCTGTCGATGGATTTGGGCACAGATAATCGAGTTTATAGTTGGAAAATATTGTTAAGAATGTAGTTTAGACTATTAATGCATGGCCAAAGTAATTACAGTCGAGTTTTAATGCATTTTTTGAAGGCGGGAATTTAAAATGCGACTGGGGCATCGCGTACAATTGGAAAAAAAAGTGGGGCACGGCCTGCCCCATACGCCTGTCAAAGGCTAAAGTCTTTTGAATACAGCCAATCTGTGCGAATCGTTCCCGTTGAGTCCTTTACACTATTCCACGCCTGTCGTTGCAGAAAAGACACACCATCGTCTTATCCGAGAAGAGCACAGCCCCACACTGATATTATAATCCACATGGTCGCCGGTACATTCCAACCGACCTTTCCAATGCTGTGCAGTCAATTTCGGCCCTGTAGCAGCCCTGTGAGCTGCGTTTTTTTTTTCCTGCAATATTTTTCTATTCATGGAGACGCTTACAGAAGTTCTGCGAGCTCATCGGCGTTGCTACTGCAGCTCAACAGCATTACGGAACCGATAACGTAACACGTCGTAACAATGAACCGATCGTTTCTTTCGTTTCATTGTTGTATTCCAGATGCACGAGTTCGTATATAGCCACCAAAAAAATCTAGGAAGCGTCGAACTGAAAAACGACTCCAGTTCAGTTGTCGAGGAGCTCGTGGCTAAATAATATCAGCCGCTCAGGTCGATCTATAGGTTAAGCCATGCTTGTCTAGGTTGGTCTGTGGATGGGTGACCACCCGGATGGGAAATCATCAAATGACTTCTCCCACTCTGGGCGGAGCGGGAGGGAGTGTCAGACTTTTACTGACTAAAACCCATCCATGTTCCTTCCTCGCCCTTTATGTTCCGGGGCCGCGGTATCTCTTTCGAACAGGCCCACAACAGGGTCAGGAGTAGCCTTGGTTTCAGTTTTGCGATTTAATAACTGAAATTTTGATATTGTTAAAGTTTTGATTTTGGGTCTTGAGCGAACGAAAGATTTAAAAATAAAATCACGAGAGTAGCGAGTGATTATAAATTTCAATCCTGAGTAAGCGAAAGACTCAACAAAACGAGTAGCAAATGAACTTGCTCACATGTTGCATACAAAACTTTTCACCACTCCCAGCAAGAAAGTATTCAGTCATCATAAGTAAATAAATTAATGTGTCTGAACTTATACACTTACAATAACTTGATACATTTTATAAAAACATGAATATTTCTATTCTAAGCATACAATTATTAATTTTTAATAGAACTCATTACATATCGGAGCGTGAAGTTTTGTTGTTAAATTTTACTTATCTGTGGTTGCGCTAAAGCGCGGTGAAGAGCTGGGTTTTTGGCGCCATATTTACCGTTTGTCTGAATTTAGTGTTTTAGTCTATTATGGCTTAAAAAATGTCTGACACCAGTGAATGTGAAGGAAATTGGACTCCACCCGATATTTAAGATGCGGCGACGGAAATGACTCACAACCTTTTACCAGCAAAGTCGAAAAAGTTATACGATGTGTCTTACTTTTTGAACTTTGATCTTTTATTTAGTAGATTCAATGTCAATGTATGAAAGTAGATAAAAAGTTGTATAAAACTGCAATATTTAATTAGGTATTACACACTCGTGTTTAATACCCCTCATTATGCAACAGTTTTATAAACTACTATTGTGAGACTGAACTAGCATTGCATTCGTGGATTACGCCCTTCTTGAAATGTTCACACTAGACTCTGTTCCTAAGCCTGCGTATAATAAGACCGATTGTTATATTTTGGATTAGAGGACCAACAGTTCGTAACCTTCGTCCTTCCTGGGAAAAAAGTTTTCGGGACTCGTCCTATTTATTTGTTGTACACTTGTTGGAATTAATATTGGTCCAAACCAATCTTCTCTTCGTGCCGGAAAACGGTGACCACATCCTCTCCAATATCTTTAAAACTTAACATAAAAATTCACGCAAGTTTAGTTTCTACTAGGTACTTTCCTCACGGGATCATTACATTCCTCACTGTTCAAACAGTGAGGAAAAACGAGCTTTTCTCACTGTTTTAGTAGAGGAAAGACACTTCTTTCGTGCGGATGTGGTGAAAAGATAATTATCTCACCAAACCGCAATTTGTTATCGATTAAACTGATCGTGCCGATTAATAAGTGAACTTTGAAGTTCGACACAGTTCGAAACGTACTTCTTACAGTCACTTCCCAAGTTATTATTGATGGTTGACTTTTTTTGATGAGTTTTTGAAATTCATAATAATAGGTAGGTATATTTTCATCAGTATCCATAATTGATTCGTGCTATAACCAGAACACATATTATACTTTTGGTAAATATTTGTGTATATTGTTGTGTGAAATGAATTGGAATCAAAAGATGGTGGGTTTCTTTCGAAAACGAGCCAAGAGATCTTTTGTAAAGCTGTATTTATAGCTCTGAATATCTTTTTCACTGCGTTTTAACGTTCCGTAACTCAATAGATAAAAAAGAACCCTTATTAATACATTTTTAGGGTTCCGTAGTCAACTAGGAACCCTTATTGTTTCGCCATGTCAGTCTGTTCGTCTGTCCGTCCTCGCTTAATTTCTGTGACCGTTAGCAAAAGAAAGCTGAAATGGCTGAAAGCTGGTACCAATATGTGTATAAATCACGCCGACAAAGTAAAAAAATAAAAAAAGGAAAAAAATGTTTTATTAGGGTAGCCATATGTAAAGTGGGAAGTGATTTTTTTTTTAATTTCAACCCTAACGTGTGATATATTGTTGAAAAGGTATTTAAAATAAATAGGGGCTTACTAAAATCATTTTTTGATAATGTCAATAATTTCAGAAATAATCGCTCCAAAAGTAAAAAACAATGTGTCCCTCTAAATTTTGAACCATAACTTTAGAAAATATGAAAAAATCTGAAAAGTAGAAACTTTATAAGGACTTTCTAGGAAAATCATTTTGAACTTGGATGGAAACAACAGTTTTTGTACAAAAAATACAAAAAGTTGTACAAAATAATTTCTGGACTAAGTTTGTAGTATAATCGTATATGCAAGCATTTTTTATTGTGACGGACGGGAAACTACGGAACCCTACACTGAGCGTGGCCCGACACGCTATTGGCCGGTTTTTTTATGTTGCCGCAGTGACAAGCGCTAAATATTTCACACACGAAAAAGTGTCATGAAAAGTGAAAACAAATAGTATAAATAAGTTCGGTTTCCGAATTCAATTTATAAATAGGTACCAGTTGCCAGTACCTTAGGTTTAGCTACTACTGTAGGCCAATTTCAAATATCACATTTGAAACTTCATCAAAATACAACAAGAAAACCTTGTAACGGCTGGCATAAAATATTAATTAGCTTTTCGAAGTTAGAACTGCACAGTTGTTTAATTTTTTTCAATTACGATTACATATTTATTGTAACAAAATGGCAAAATGGTAACCTTTACTTGGAACTGACAAATATCAAACGTGATCTATTAAAGCCCGATGTGTTGTCTCTCTAAGGTCCATGCTCACCAAAAAGATGACGACCTGATTAAGTATCTAAAAACAGCTGCTTAAAACACATTTTTGTATGGGAACATGTCACAGTGACAGCTGTTTTTAGATAATCAGACCGTTATCTTTTTGGTGAACATGGACCTAAGTATTTAAATTGATCCATGTTGACATGTATTTAACATTATTCAGATCGCTCTTCATTTATTTCTGAAACCTTAAAAGAAGCGAACTGACAGACACGGAACCGATGGTAATCCATGTCTATCATATAAACTGTTCGCGTGTTATTGTAGTATTTAGAAATAAACACCGAGGCGGTATTTATGGAGATTCTGATTTCAATTGGTGATTGAGGGAGATGAATGAAACAGTTGTGGAATAAACTGTTTCTGGTACGTGGTTACGTGGGTGAGATATTACTCACACGTATTCTTGTTAACTTGTGGGGTTTGAACTCTCGATCTCTCGGATAAAGCTGTGCGTAGACTGAGGACAAAATCTCCTTTGATGATTAATATAATACCAGACGATATAAATAACGTAAACTCATTTAAAAATAAGTTAAAGCAACATGTACGTTATAACTTCTAATTCTTAGAAGAAAAATGTATTGTACTGTATTATCATACTTATTACTTTGTATCTCATTATAAGCGGACTGTATGTTCTTGTGAGAAATAATATAAGGACTCGATCGTTTCAGGATATCTATGGTGTTTGAACTCTCATAATAAATCGCATTGCGTCGAAATGTACTTATTGTATAATGGGATTTGTTTTTTATCAAAAACTGTTTGTATCTATTTGTGCATTATTAAAGGGTGTAAAAACCCTCTTGTAGGAGACGGAAGTTACTTGTTTTCTTCGTCTTTGCAATGTTTTTTTGTTCTACACCATATCTGGGAACCTTCTAGTTACGGAGATATTGGGGGTCAAAGTTACGAAACTATTCCATATGATCCCTTTTGTCAATACACTAAGGTCCATGTTCACCAAGTAGATGACAGACTGATTATCTAAAACAGCTGTTTAAAACGCATTTTTATATGGGAACGTGTCTCAGTGACAGCTGGTTTTAGATAATCAGACGGTTATCTTTTCGGTGAACATGGACCTAAGTGCAGTTCTCGTTACGGCAATGATGTCGCCATCATGTCTGTCTAGCTAGGATAATTAATGGCATGTATAGTCGAACAAGCTATTTAGTTTACCCTTTACAATGTAATTTGTGGGCTAAACTGTAAACCAAATAGCTTGTTCGACCGTACTTCTACATGGAAACCTCAACAATACCGCATAACATGGCGCTGGATAATTGGCCAGTCGTGTTATTAAAAGGTATGGTCTATAACGAAAGTTTCTGGTAAAAGTATATATGTCACCGTAAAATTGTCAAATACGTTATATTGTAATATCTCTAACGATATTGTAAACTCTCGAATTATTGCCAAATGAACATACTGCTTACAATAAAACGCATTATTTTTCGTGAAATGCATGAGATGGTAGTCAACTCACGCGAAGTGGAGGGAAGGACGATTCTTGCCCAGTGGTACCACTCTCATGAAAAGATACTGTACCATTCCTGAGAAATATCGATTAATATAACCTAACCTTAAAACACTTTATATTTCCCTAAAAAGCGTAGTCGACAGAGCCCTGCTTGGCGGGCCCCTATTTCCGAGTGCAGGGTTTAAAGGAACCTAACTAACCTAACGGGGGGGTGCCCCAAGTCCCGATTATGGGGGCAGAGATACTTCCGTATGTTCAGTTGACAATAATTCGAGATATTACAATATCGCTAGAGAGAAACACGTTATACGTGTTTGACAATTTTACGATGACATATACAAACAAACACTTTACAAGTTAAAGGGTTTACTACAACAGTTTCATCTTTTTTTAGGAGGTTAATTTCATACATCTCAATACTTTTTCAAACAATTCTAACAATAAGCTTTAAATATACGTCGACGAGAATTAAGATTGACACTGAAATTCATTTAAAATTCTTATTTTCTGTTAAAATAATCAAATCAATGCACTGATTGTCTGATACCCTATTTTAACAGATTATAGATGTATTCCTTATAAGTGTCAGGGCACAGTCGAGCTTTTCATATTCGTTGGTAGATATGTTCGCAAATAATATACTGCAAGTATTATGATTATCTGATCTGCAGATTAGTCCAACCTTTTTACTGCAATTTGGAACTGAGTCCTATGATATTGTACGAAAATCGAAAATGAAAAAAGGTGAGCAACATTGTCGTCTGGGATTCAGTATGTTCGACAGTAAATAAATAGGTACATATATCAAGTTTTAACAAGATTGAAGTCTCCAACATCAGTAAATATATCAAGATAACGGTAAAAGTTAGAGCTCTCTCGGGATGGATATGAGACCGTACGAAAGCTATAAAGACTGATAAGTAAAGTATAGACTGAATATTTTAGCAGTTAGGATAAATAAAATATGATTAGATCTCTGTGCTTTCTGAAAACTAAAAGGCAGGTGATGTTTACTGAGAGTTTAGACTAGATCTCGATGCTAGTACACGACGAAATCTGCACAAAGTAAAGTGCTTAGAGCCCAACCCATGATCTACACGTGAGTTGGGGACTGCCTCCAATACCGTGAGGATCGTGGAACTGATACCAAAGATGGCTGTAGTACTGTAACTACTGCCAACGTTGGTCAGTTCTCATAAACGAAAGGTACTTGCACTCTTCACTCTTCAGTACCTACTACTGTTATCACCAGTAGTGAGAATTGTGTAAATGTTGATGGTCCTTGAAGCCCCTTGGGGAACCATTGTGGTGAGAAGATTGGCCAGCTGGACACTTTCAACTCCGTCGATGTGACCGAGTCCTGGTCGAAATGAATTTAATCAAATAGTTATCGAAATCATCGTGCTGTGATGTTGGTCATCATTTTAAATAAAACCTAGTAAATGGTGTTCATGTTTATTCATAATTATTAAACAGTACGTCAGTAACATAGGTCCGTGATGCTATCCATAAACTAGTTTTTATCTATGTTTAGGGATTTAGTACTCACTACCATCTACTCGACTATTTATACTTATCATCCTCGCCACTAACAAGAACCAATACTTATGAGATTCTTGTGAAAAGCCGGTTTAAACTAATAAAATAAATACAATATAACTATCGGTATTCAATTGAAACATAATGGGGCGGAAAAAATCCTACAGCTGTCTGCTAAACACAGCGTTTCTATTTTATCATTAGTTGCGAGAACCAATTGTATAGACTGGAAGCCAACCCTAACATAGTTGGGAAAAGGCTCGGCAGATGATGATCAGTTGCGAGAAATAAAGGCCTTTGTTTGGCAGAGGTCGACTTAAGCTGCTACTGGTGCTAATGCTGCTTATTCAAATATAAAAGTAGGTATATAATAGTACATTGTTCACCGAGAGGAGAAAGTGACCGATTACCGTCGAGTGTGTCGTTTGAAGCCCGAGCCGAAGGCGAGAGCTTTAAAACACCCGAAAGCGGGAATCGCACTTTCTCTCGAGTGATACATAGTGCTTTATACTACACCTACGAGGAAAAAAATAAATTCTACGAAAACTGAATCCTCAAACAACACACAAATTGAAAATGGCGCCAATGGCGTCTGCAATTTTCACATGTTCTTTTTTCAAATGGTTTATCCTGCCGACGCAGGGTCGCACTGCCAGCCCGACACCATCCAACACACAGCTAGTACCCAGTGTCATTTTGCGAACTTGGAGATAAAAACTCACTGTAAAAACTTTTTGGCTTTTGATATTTAGGTTACCGGCGCATAGTCTTACCCAAAATTAAAAAAGAAAAACCACGTAAGAAATGGATTTTCATACACTTTTCTCTCCCGCTCAGATGCGTTTTCTCCCCGCATATTTGTTCGATATGCAATGACGTACTTTCTTCCGTTTTGATAAAGTATCAAGGTACTTTCCAAGCAGGTGTAGTATAAAGAAGCTTTTAATATTTCATTAAAAGTAAGTAATTCTTGATATATTTATAACTGGTACCGGAAATGTATACAAGTCTGAGCCTACTTAGGAAATATGTAAAACAGTTATTGCATTCTGCAGGATTAGGTACATCATTTATATCAGATTATGTTTAAGGAACCTGCTCAAATGGTGCGGCGGTTGTCAGATTTTAGGTTCTGAAATCCTCACTGCACTAAAAAAGTCATCACATTTAAGTTGTTTTTAGCTTCCCAAACGTTGTTTTTACAAGTATTTAGGTACCTACGAATCCGGAAATTGGAAGATAAATCAAGGCATAGCCATAAAGCAAATCATTCCCGCGCGACACTTTGGGGTCATCGTAAAATAGATAAGGGTCACGTAGTAAACATTTAAAGCTACTTTTAGAATCAGCGATTTAACACTTCATAGCTTTCTAGCCAATAGTGATACAGGAAGTTTCTTCTTGTTTTTGAGTGCGTACTCAATTAGGCGGCTGTAAAGTGTCATACTTTCTAGTGGTGACATGACATTGTATGAACTTCTGTGTCATCATCATCATCTGCCTAGCCTTTTCCCAACTACGTTGCGGTCGGCTTCCAGTCTTACCGGACGCAGCTGAATACCAGTACTTATTTTACATGGAGCGACTGCCTATCTGACCTCCACAACCCAGTTAATACTGGGTAATACGATACTCTTTGGTAAGAGTGGTTGTCAGACTATTTGGGCCAGACTGTATGAACTTCTCTGTAGTATCAAAAATGTGCGAGAAACGAACAGAATTGTACGCTTAATAAAAACAACAATAATCAAAATTCATCACCAGGAATTATTATTTCTGGCGGGCGCTATGTATTTCAGTACGTAGTTATCCACTTGTAGACTTTACTTTAATAACGTGTCATCAATCGGAACATTTCATACACATCTAAAAAGTATGACAAGCTGCAAACACATTTTGACGTAGTATATTACATCCTGACCTCATGTAAAGCAGCGATTATAAATAAGTACCCAAGGGATAATTACAGGCTTGGCTGCCTCGTTGGTCGAGTGGACTATTGAGCATAAGGTCCTGTGTTCGATACCCTTTCGGGCAAAGTGTTTTTGGGTTTTTCCGACAGGAATTTCTTAGTGCCCAGTTGATGTCAATAGTCCCACCCCCTATTATATGTGACTTAAACATAACTGGCGAAATGCGGGTGTACTATTAAGTACACCTCTCCACCTACCCATCTTTAGGGGATCTTGATTTGGTTTTCAATCAATCAACCAATCAATCAATAGTCTTTATTTGTAAACACAGGTTACAGCAGTGTGCAAGATGGTACATTAACCCTAGATCACTAACCTTATTTTACAACGCTTGTTACTAACCTTCGTCGTTTCAGCTACGTCGTATAAAAGGGAGGCTTCTAAGGGTTTATGAAACAAAATATTTCTATGTTTTTTACTTATTTATTACAATAATCATTTCTTATAAGTTTTTTATTTACTAATATCATATTTTAATTACTTTACATTCTTTTAATTGAGCTCAGAGTTTTTACTCATTTAAACATTTTTGTTTTATGTAAATGCTTAAATCTTATTCACTAAAAAAAAAAACACGTAATAAAATGTTAACATATTAAAATTAAGTAATAAAATCAACAAAATAAATAAATATTTTAGAAAAAAACTATCAATTAATACATTTGTGACAAATGTCAAGTTTGTGTTCGCCACACAAGGATTTGTTGCACTTGGTACAATAACTCTTTGTCATTCTTCACCTTGCGGAGGGGCAAATTGCACATTTTCTTCTTTTTTTGGCGATAGGAAGACTAACTGCAACTTCTTTTTGATCAGTCTCATGTGTAGAAGTAGAACTACTGGTTCCTGGCATATTCAAAATCGCTGTTATCCCGTTTGAGTCCCGCTGCCCTGTTTGAAGTGTCGAAATTTGTAATCTATTTTGCATGTGTGGCTCGACTAATTTTTGATGCAAAGTTTTCGTGAACTTGGTTCACTGATGACCATTTGTATTTGCTTTATTGCAAAAAAATATTACTCTTTGGTGTAATAATTATTTCGTGTGGCTGACCTGAAGTACTAGGTCACGGGTCTTCAATTGATGAAGATCTACTTGCTTGGATGTATTCAGTTGAAGATGGTTATTGTGTCACAGAAAAATCTCTTCCTCACCATCTATTTCATAAGCCGGATTAGCCTCAAGGTGGACTTCTTTCTCACTTTCAGAGCAGTTTTCTTTGTCACTATCATCTAATGATATGCTTATGAATCGCATCTAAAATAAAATATATTCGCATAAAAATAATGTAGGTTCTTATTTTAATGTAGGCAAATTATGTACAAAGTTTACAAAACACCGAAATAATTATAACACCATAAAAGAATGAAAAATAACTCTGCAAGAATAACGTTAATACTAACCTTCGTCGATTCGACGACTCATGGTGGCTGAAACGGAGTACACAGGGCCCCTACACAAAAAAAACACACCCGTACGCTGCGCGAGCTGCGGGTCACAGAGATTAGCCGGAATCTGGAATGCGTACGACGACGCACTCAAAATTTATACAACTTTTTTCGAGTCCGCGTCGTCGTTTTGACGAAGGTTAGTGATCTAGGGTTAAATACATATTAAAGTTTCTCTGTTTTGCCATTTGGCGTACAAAGGAGAAGGGGACTTCTGGGCCCAGCAGTTAACTAGTTGAAATGTGTATTAAAAAACCGTTATATTTTTCTAACGGAAATCACAAAATATGGTACCATGTTTTTACCCAGGAAGCGAGAAAACTTAAATTAAGTTAATGAAACTAAATAATCGATTAAATAATGCCTGAATTACTAGTTATCGATTATTAATAAATCGGTAAAATCTGAAAATATGTATGACAATCGAGTGACAAGAGCATATTATCAAGCTTTCGTGGAATCGATTGAATCGATTCCTAGTTCTTTTTTTTTTCTTCCGGCAACACTTGTGTCTGACATCCGTCTGCGTCAATCACTGACTGACAGATCCACTCGTTCGTTTTTTTTTCATTCTGAGTGCGCTCGTTTTTCTTGTTTAATTGTTTAACCTCGGCTTTGCATATTTTATCGGACTATTTGACGGATCTTACTACTCTATATTACCTGGCGCTCTGTTTTGGACAACTGTTTACGCCTATCGATTGGATATTGACGACATGGATCGCTGTGTAAATTGTACGATTGCGACTGGTTGCAGTAACTCTATTGGTAGAAGAGTCTTGGAAGATGAGGCGATTTTATCAGTTATTCGTCAGTGGCGTGCATCTCAGCCTGTAAGTTTTTTTACCCATTTCTTTTACATATTCAAATCGTGCTTTTAGTCTAACAAGCCATGTTGGCTTCATGTCTATCGTTTGTGTTTTTATTGGACATCACATATTAAATCAATAGCCAATTAGTTGATTAAATAGACTTGACAGATGCCGTTTGACTGTTTTCCTCATAAAAAAGGTGTAGGTGACCCTCGAGTCCCAATGAGTCCATTTCAGTCTCTGCAGGGACGTAGAGATTTGGTTGAACATGCACTAGGCTTTGTAATGAAGCTTGTTTATGGTTAACTTAGATTTAAATAGTTATTTTATTTCAGGTAACCAGTGAGAACTTTGTAAGTATGCCAAGCATGTTGGGACAAAATGAAAATAATGATGATGTTGATAATCATTGAAGATGAATAAAACATGTTTTATACATATATGTTGGTGATTTATTTTACTTCCTCTTCCCCCTTTTCTTAGTTTTTAAAAGGTTGGTGCCTACTGCTTCTAGGTTACAAGATATGTATGTAGAAACTTGTCTTCGATTGTAGCGACTGTCCAGGGCGCGTGAGAGCCAAACGTATCAGATCTTTGCGACTTCACACGTTCCATGAATAAAACCATTAGACAACCATTCAAAAGTATTTCGTACTAGCCTTTTAATTTTTGCCCACTGCTGGAACTCAGCCCTCTCTGGGAAAGGGAATGGGCCGTAATCCACCTCGAGGGCTTACTGCGGGTTGGTGAATGTCACATGTCTTCGAATTTTAGACACGCCGGTTTCCTCACGATGTTTTCCTTCACCGTTTTACGAGCAATGGTGATGAAATAAATTACACAAAGTAATGCGTCTGGCTGGGTTTGAACTCAAGACCTACAACTCGTAAGTCAGCGCCGTTACTACTCGGCCACCACTGCTTCAATATTAAGTATTTCGTAAATAACATAAAAAAACTACAATATATAACAATATGTAACAATATATAACCTCACTTTTACTATAATTCATATAACTTGGTTCCTGGATAGCCAAATTTCACAAAATTTTCAGTGAGGTCTTGTTTTTATGTCCTCTTACAAATAAGGCAAGTTTGATTCAGTTAACACCTGGGCCCAGGAATCTATGGAGTCATTCCCTTCTCCTTACATTTATAGGAGGGTTTTACCAATCAAGTAAATTAATATATAGTAGTTAGTATTATAAAGGGGTAAAAGTTCAATTAGCATAATCAAAATCAATTTCAATAAAATGCATTCGTTAATTTCAATATTCTATTACAAAAATATTTACTAAAAAAAAATATAGTTATGATCTTTTCCGTCTTTCATTGAAGAAAAAAACAAAAATTTTAATGATGTTTCGGAGAGACTTTTTAAAATTAACATTCATTCAGCCTTCACTCTCATTCGATACTGTTGTTTTGGACCAAAATTCACGTATAGGCTTCGCTCTTCTCATCTTTGGAAGTATCCACAGCTTTTACAAAAAGTCGACCAAATTATTAGGAACACACTTACTTCAGTACTTAATGTGGCCCTGGACGACCGAGCTTGGCAGCAAGCCGCACTTCCCATTCGCTTGGGTGGTCTCGGCGTCCGCAAAATTTCAAGTATAAGTTTACCAGCTTTCCTCTCCTCTGTCTACGGTACCGAGAAATTAACCAGGGAAATTTTGTCTTTTTCACTGGTTGATGTTCAGGTGCCGTATCTGACTGATGCGTTGAACGTTTGGAAAATGGCTTGTCCCAATACGGATTTGGCCGACAACCTGTCCTCCCAGAGTCAGTGGGACGTGCCGCTTTGCAGTATTGTACGGAATACCCTTTTACATACGTCAATCAATACTGTGGAGCGTGCCCGTCTGCTGGCTGTGGGGGAATGGGAGTCAGGCTTGTGGCTTCAGGCACTTCCGTCATTCACCATTGGCACTATGATGGATGACGCATCGTTCCGGGTCGCTACGAGTCTACGCTTAGGCGCACCTTGTGTTGCTTCGCATCGTTGTCACTGCGGTGTAGCTGTCGACAGCCTCGGACACCATGGCCTGTCCTGCTACAGGAGCGCAGGTCGCATTGCACGGCACGCCAGCATCAACGACATTATTCGTCGGGCTCTTGCCAGCGCCGGCGTACCAGCGGTTTTAGAACCAAACGGCTTGGTGCGTGACGATGGCAAGAGACCGGACGGCATGACGTTGGTGCCTTGGAGCGTTGGCAGGCCTTTGGTGTGGGACGCAACTTGTGTCGACACCCTTGCGCCTTGCCACGTTGCAAGCACGGAGGGCTGTGAAGGCGCTGCTGCTGCAGCTGCTGAGATCCTCAAACGGCGCAAATACTGTACGGGGTCGAAACGCTCGGGTCATGGGGTCCGAGTGCGCGTCTCCTTTTTAAAGAAATCTCCCGCCGACTGATCGACACTTCGCGTGACCAGAGGGCTGGCCTTTTCTTTGGCCAAAGAATTAGCATTGCCATTCAACGTGGCAATGCTGCCAGTCTTCTGGGCACGTTTCCCGATGACAGCGATGCGGAGGAGTACTTTGACGCCTAAGTGGCCTGTTGACATTGTTGTATATATATATTGTAGTTTTACGTTAAGTTTTATTTTTGTAATTGTATATAGTTTTAGATGTAGTATGTAAATATTGTAAATAATAAAAATGTTGATTTGTTATGATGTCCATAAATTACTGATTATGTTTCATAAGGCATTGTACTATTAAATAACTAGTAAAACGCACTTTTTCCAGTAACGAAAAGACAACAATATCTGTTTTCCACCACAAAACACCCTAACGAACGTAGTGCAAGCCTATCGTGAACCCGGTAAATCCAATTGTGGACACTATTGGGTTGAAAGAACGTCGGAGACCAAAGAACTGATGGTTGCAGTCAGCAAGCAGCTAGATAAACCAAACTCAATATTGATGCTGTTGTCGGAATACATACGCATGGATATTAAGTTTCCCAAAAAGTGGTGGCCGTAAAGATGGTCCGTGGGTCTGCTTGCCGGATTGCCGCCATGGGATCTGGAGGCGATAGTCCTCGCGCGCCTAAACGATTGGCGCGCGGAGGTACTACGCCGGGGGGAAACTCCGCTGCCGCGGCAAATTGCTGCTCAGCGGACTGACCTCCGGTGCGATCTCATGGCGACATGGAGAGAGCGACTGTCGCAACCCCGTGCTGGGTACGCCACGATAGTGGCGGTAAGTCCCCTCTTTGAGGAGTGGCTGGAGAGACGCCACGGCGTCCTCACCTTCCGCCTTAGAGTAATATCGGACTACAGCTAAGTGCTCCACTCTCAATATTATATTGAAAGGTACAGTATGCTTACCGTGAGTTACTGTGTACCTTAATTGTACCAACATATTACTTGAGGAAGCCTTTCAAGAACCATAAAAAAAAATGTTATCTTACATTTCATAAGAAAAATATAAAAAGAGGTACCTTACAAATGTCGGACTTTGATCTTCGTCATTTACAAGTAAGTAGATGATAAATAAATCACAAACCCATTCGATACAGGAAAATCGTTGTACGGAAAGTAGAACGATGTTTATACAATAAAAAATCTTCATGTTTAATTTATTCATTTCGTTTCCATTCCCATGGCAACTTAAAACAGTTCAATACCTACCTTCAGTCACTAGTCCATCTATATAATTATGTTACATCGGACCTACTAGAACATTCGAGAAAGTCGGCGATTACAGTATGCGTACGTTAGAAGTTCGAGAGCATTCTATTATTATTAGTTTTAAAGTTAGGTAGGTTTAGAATTTCGACCGTACGCCTAGGGCATAAGGTTCATATTTGCTTGTTTTGTACAAGTAGGTTATACCTACTTGTTTTTAGTAGGTACCTCTATTTTTTGTATCTACCTGCTATTTTTTGTTAGTGTTTTTTTATGACCCTCTCGAATGTTCGTGGTTATTCTGGTGTGTCTGTTGGCGAGTATAAATAGAGCGCTCAGGGCCGCGACCGGCAGTCTTGTTTTAGCGACACAACGAAGCGAATCGAAGTGAACTACTATTGCGATATCTAAGTGATTAGTCAACATTAGTGTATTGTGGTGTACTTGTGATTAAGTTTAAAGTGTTTTGTGATTAATAAAGTTATTGTGTTGTTTAATCGGTAGTAATTAATTTATCTCATACCCAGCTCGTAACAAATTGGTGTCAGAAGCAGGGACCATTTTGGTTACCCATTGAAAGGGTTTTTGATAGGGTTTTGACAAAGTGTTGTTTTAAAAACCATTTCATATTGGTTACCATTTTTTACGAAAACCCTCATCAATGGATAACCTCTTCCAAACCCTTTCGATATGATTACCTGTATATTCGAAAACCCATTCTTGGTGGGTTATACTTTTTAATGGTAAGTCGTTTTGAACGGGTTACCCCTTCAACGACTGTAAAGCCGTTGAAGGGGTTACCCATTCGGACTACCAGTATTGTAATTTTATCTCTCACGTCTTTTCTTTAAAGTACTAAACTGCATACATTCGGCAGGAATGCGTCAAGTCGCAACACGCAGTCTAGGCCCTAGCGATGAGTAGCGACTCCTTACACATGCGATTATAGTTATTATTGCAGAGTTTTTAAAGTTCAATGTTTTTTTTTCCTGGTATTGTCGGGATTGTTTCCTACATGGTACAATCTTGTCTTTTTTACGGAATCATAAATAGTCCGATTTTGATGCCAAAGTTTAAAAAATTTTAAAGTTGCTTATTTCTTGCTTGTGGCTACAGTCGTACCTGTGAAGCTTATTATTGCGTTTTGTGTCACATCTGACAATTGTATTTTCAGTATCTCGGTGATTTGTGGTTGATTGATTATTTTTATTCGAATCAAAACTGGCAAAATTAATTTAAAGTTAAAAATAATTATGATATCTTATCTAGGATAGCCTGCAAACCCCGTTTGTAACATTTTCGACAGCGAGGGACTAAATAAGTAAACACTGTGCTTTTCATTGCGAATATAAGAAACATAAAAATAAAATCATGAGTCAATCGAAAAACAAATCGAGTTCGGATTGCCGCTTTTCCGCCTATTTTGTTTTTTTTTCTGTGGCCAGTCCGCTATTCAGGAATTCTGGGATATTCACCCTAATCGTATCAGTTAGGTACTACTACATATCCGTATGGTGCCGGACGTAAAGAATAGCATCATCCCATATCTTCCCGTGGGTGTCGTAAGAGGCGACTAAGGGACTTACCAGAGAATGGGCAGCAGCGTTCTCTGTGCTTTTGTGACAACCATACTGCGATCGCCAACCCGCCTGCCAAGCGTGGCGATTATGGCAAAACCCCCCAATGGACACCGCATTCAATAAATGGCCCCCTAGTGCCCGGCAGCCCGTCTACCCTCGACTACGGCAGCGGTCGAGGTTATGGCGTGGCAAGGGGTGCGAAGAATCCCCGGATGGGATCCGGCTGCCAACAACAACGACTGGACCTGGCAACGTATAACACGCGCACACTCCGGACCGACGAGAAGATAGCGGAGCTCGAAGAGGAATTGAGCAGGCTGCGATGGAGTATTGTGGGATTATCTGAAGTCCGAAGAGAGGGGTAGGACACGATAATCCTAAGATCCGGCAACCTGCTTTATTTCCGAGAGGGCGACCGCCAGTCCCAGGGTGGTGTTGGGTTTATCGTCCACAAGTCCCTTGTGAACAACGTGGTGAAGATCGAGAGTGTGTCGACCAGGGTGGCGTACCTTATACTCAGAATATACTCAAGATATTCGCTGAAGGTCATACAGGTCTACGCCCCGACCTCGGCACACCCCGACGACGAAGTGGAGACCATGTATGAGGATATCTCTAAAGCCATGCATGGTTTCAAAACTCACTTCACCGTTGTCATGGGGGACTTCAACGCGAAACTGGGCAAACGAGACGGGGATGAGCTGCAGGTGGGGCAATTTGGAGTTGGACGTCGGAACCACCGGGGCCACCAACTGGCTAGTTTTATGGAGAAGGAGGGCCTCTATATGATGAACTCCTTCTTCAAAAAGCGTGAGCACAGGAAGTGGACCTGGCAGAGCCCAGATGGTGCAACAAAAAACGAGATCGACTTCATCATGTCAACCAAGAAGCAAATGTTCAATGATGTCTCTGTGATCAATTCGGTGAAAACCGGGAGCGATCACCGCATGGTAAGAGGCACATTGAACATCAATATCAAGCTAGAAAGGTCTCGACTGATGAAGTCTACGCTCCGTCCAGCACAGATTCAAATCCAAAACCCCGAGAGCTTTCAGCTCGAACTCCAGAATCGTTTCGAGTGCCTAGGCGGCTCAGTGGACGAATATAACGATGGGTTCGTGGAAACTGTCCATACGACCGGGTCTAAGTTCTTCAAGACACGTCGTACAGATCAGAAAAAGAGGTTCTCCGATCAAACTCTCGAGCTCATGAAGGAGCGGCGTGAGATGATCCTGCAGTCTTCAGATGAGGCGTCGAAATACCGGCAGCTCAATAGACGGATCTCTAAATCCTTAAAGAGCGACCTCCGCCGCTTTAATACCGAGCGTATTAAAGACGCGATCGAGCGGAACAAAGGCTCCAAAGTATTTTCAAGAGATCTGGCTATTGGGCAGAGCCAGCTCACGAAACTGAAGACCGACGATGGCAGGATCTTATCCGCCAAACCGGAGCTACTGAGGGAGATCGAGAGCTTCTATGGACAGTTGTACACGTCAACCAGCAAACCCATTGTCGACCTAGCAAACGACCCAAGAGCTAGACTAACCCGACACTATACCGAAGACATCCCGGACGTCAGCCTGTACGAGATTAGGATGGCTCTGAAACAACTCAAAAACAACAAGGCACCGGGGGATGACGGAATTACTGCCGAACTCCTGAAGGCGGGTGGAAAACCGGTACTTAAGGCCCTTTAGAAGCTGATCAATTCCGTCATACTCGAGGGGAAAACGCCACAGGCATGGTGCAGGGGTGTGGTGGTGCTCTTCTTCAAGAAGGGTGACAATGCCCGGTTGAAGAATTACAGGCCCATCACACTTCTAAGCCATGTTTACAAGTTGTTTTCAAGAGTCATCACGAATCGTCTCGCGCGCAGGTTTGACGATTTCCAGCCACCCGAACAAGCCGGTTTCCGAAAAGGTTTTAGCACCGTGGACCACATACATACGCTTCGGCAGGTTATACAGAAGACCGAAAAGTATAACTTGCGTCTCTGCTTAGCGTTTGTGGACTACGAAAAAGCCTTTGATTCGATCGAAACCTGGGCTGTACTGCAGTCTCTCCAACGGTGCCAAATTGACTATCGGTACATCGAGGTGTTGAAGTGTTTGTACAAAAACGCCACCATGTCAGTCCGACTTCAGGACCAAGCCTGGGAACCTATCCTTCTGCAGCGAGGTGTAAGACAGGGAGACGTCATATCTCCGAAACTGTTCACCGCTGCACTGGAGGATGTCTTCAAGGTTCTGGACTGGAGAGGGCTAGGCATCAACGTCAATGGCGAGTACATCACTCACCTTCGGTTTGCCGACGATATTGTGGTCATGGCTGAGACCATGGAGGACCTCAGTACAATGCTCGATGACCTCAGTAGAGCCTCCAAAAGAGTGGGTCTAAAAATGAACATGGACAAGACGAAGGTCATATTTAATGCCCATGTCACACCCATTCCTATCAAGATCGGAGACTCTACACTCGAAATTGTAGACGATTATGTATACCTAGGACAAACGGTCTAACTTAGGTAGGTCTAACTTCGAGAAAGAGGTCAATCGTCGAATCCGACTCGGCTGGGCAGCGTTCGGGAAGCTGCGCGGTATCTTCTCGTCCAACTTACCGCAGTGTCTCAAGACGAAAGTCTATGACCAGTGTGTGTTGCCAGTGATTACATACGGGACCGAAACGTGGTCGCTCACAATGGGCCTTATCAAAAGGCTTAAAGTCACCCAAAGGGCAATGGAGAGGGCTATGCTCGGAGTTTCCTTGCGTGATCGAATCAGAAATGAAGACATCCGCAAGAGAACCAAGGTCACCGACGTGGCCCGAAGAATTGCTAAACTTAAGTGGCAGTGGGCAGGGCACATTGCTCGCAGAACGGATGGCCGATGGGGCCGAAAAGTTCTGGAGTGGCGACCGCGAACCGGAAGACGATGCGTTGGAAGACCTCCCACTAGGTGGACCGATGACCTGGTGAAGGTTGCGGCGCTACGCTAGCTCTATCTACCTGCCTAGCGCTATCTACGCTAGCTACTAAAATATCATTTGATCGTCTCACTCATTATTTAGTGCCCAAAGGGAAAGGATAGGAGCTGACTGAAACTGTAAGATTTAAAAAACCGAGGCGACATGAACATATATATTTAAAAAAAGACGTGTGGCACTCGGGGACTGCCGCGGTAAAGCTATTGCATAGCATTTTTTATCAACTTATGCAATTATAATTATTCATTACTACGCGCGGTCGGCGCGCAGCCAGCGCGCGGGCGGCTCACAAGCACGAGGTCTGCTTGCTTGCGGCGCGCGGACCGCGCTCGGAAGCCGCAAAAACGACGGGGTGTTATAAGTTTGACGTGTCTGTGTATGTGTGTGTGGAACATTCATTATAAAATTCATAATTTCATTGTGATGGGAAGCCGAGCCTGAACATTCAGTCTGCGTTTTGTCCTCGAGCCGGCAACAAGCGGAAAATAAAATACATAAATAATTATAATTGCATAAGTTGATAAAAATGGTTACAAAGAAGGTCTAACATCAAATGTATACAACTTACAAAAAACATATTAAAAAGAAAACTAGCTTGTCATTGTTATTATCTGACATGGGGTGTTAGGTTATTTTCGATACGTTATTTTCGTTACGTTATTTTCGTTACGTTATTTTCGTTACGGAATTTCTGGATTTGGTCTCCACGCTCAAGGCCCGCGATAGAAGCTATGCAATAGCTTAAAAACTTAGCTCCGTAGCATTCGCCGTTAGAAAAATTCGTGATTTAACTGATTTAGAGACAGCCCGTTAAGTTTATTTCCATAGCATGATGTCGTACGGTATTCTCTTGTGGGGCAATGCCACCGATATTCAAACAAAAAGGGCAATTCGTTCTACTTATAAACTAAGTCCCAGACTGGGGAGGTCGGCACGCAGCACCCAGTCGTAACCGATGTTCCACAGGGGCGGCCCCAGAACCCGGGCGTCTCTTCTGGCCCGGTTCGATGCAGGAACCTCCCGAAACAGTCGTGTCTGGTGAGGACATGCGTCAGGCGAAAGGTGAGGACGCCGTGGCGCCTCTCAAGCCACCCCTCAAAGAGGGGACTTATCGCCACTATTGTGGCGTGCCCTGCACGGGGTTTGCGACAGTCGCTCTCTCCATATCGCCATGAGATCACGACGGAGTCTGTGCGCTGAGCGGGGTGAGGACTATCGCCTCCAGATCCAATGGCGGAAATTCGGCAAGGCCTCGCCTCGCCGCAGACTGTGCGGTATCCACGAACTAGATTTACGAACTTAAGACCTGCTTGGAGAATGAATGTGATGCAAAGGCAGATGCAAGATGTCCTCAACAGTTTGCAGCAGCTGTATTATTATTAGGCTTATTTCACGCACCTTGATGAGAACTCAAGAGCTGCCTAAAGTATGACTCATCGAAGGTCAGCAATGGAGACGGAAGGCAGTTACATGAGGTATCTACGCATGAGTTTACTGAAGCTTTTTCATGTTTGGGCTCATTTTTTGCACCTTAATGAGAATTTTAAACCTAACAAGAGTAAAAGTTTCATCCAAGGTCCAACGATGAACGGCAAAGCAGTTACAAGTGGTCCTGAAGAGTTCACAGCATCTTCATCGTGGTTGGACTCATTTCACGGTCCTTGATGAGAATTTTAGACCTAGCTGGAGTATGACTTTCAGCGGAGTATGATTTTTTTACAAAAACAGTGAACATTGATTCCTTTTGAGAGGTAAAGCGGTTAAAGTTACGCAACAATCATGTAGCACGGGATTGTTCCTCTTAAAACGAGTCCGCGATAGCATTTCATGTCAATCTTTGAAGGTTGACTCACACTGTCTAACCCTCTCTCTCTTATGAGACGCAGACGAAGTTGCGCGGGTCAGCTAGTAACTTAATAAAACCTGTGTTGATAGATTTCGTTTATTTGTCACTGACTTCTGAAGCTTAAGTTATTTTTCCTTTTTTTGTGTTTTTTGCAGTCGGTTTAGTTTTTGCAAAAAAAAACATTTTTCTTTTTTTAGTGGTTCACCTTTCACAGCGTACTGGCGTGATGATGTAAACAATAGATAGCCATGAGATTTCAGCAATCCCAGTCCATTTGCTATCATTTATTGAGGAGTTCCGTCCGTGGCCTATCTCCGAAGTTCATCATCAGATCTTCACCAAATTGAAGTGGGACCACTCTGAAAAAGTACTCGTTCGAAAACTACCCAAATCGCTTGATGTGTGCCTATTCAATTTGAAGATTTCGCACTATTTCTCCAGGATTCCATCATCAGAGCCAGACTTGATGATTATGGGACCACCTGTGAAGTATACCCTTTTAAACAAAACAAAAATAATCCAAATCGGTTCAGATATCTTCGAGTAATCGGGGAACATACATAACAAAAATAAAAATAAATTAAAAGGTTCCCACGAATTAAGAACCTCCTCTTTTTTGAAGTCGGTCAAAAAAGAAATCACCGTCCTATCAAACCGAGTAAGAAACACTTTATGAACGATTCTATATGATTCCAAACTTCCAAGGTCAACAATACCTTTTCCTCAACTTCAACGTAATTTAAAATTATTTGATTTAAAACCCTTTGGTTACCCCGACAAAACCCTTTCAAGGGGTTATCTTCTTCAATTGGAAACCCTACAGGAGCCGGTAACATCTTGTACTAGTTAACTTATTGAGAGGGTTACCCTAACGTTAGTGTTTTGAAAGGGCTACCACTACCAAGAGGTAACCCTTTCCGTGACTGAAGCCGCACAACATGTAACCCTTTCGAAAGAATTAACTTATATTCGGGGTTGTACGGTCCCTGGTCAGAAGTGAGAGATAAATTATGCCAATCCTACCAAAGGACGACACGGACGGTATCCGTACCAGAAGTCAGCGACAGCAGGATATGGACCAAAGGCGGTTTGGGGATTCTCCGACACAGACACCGGGTGGTGTCCAGCCTACGTCACAGCCAGTCGCTGGCCCATCCGGAGTTTCTCCAGCATCAGTGGCACCAGACTTGTCAGCTTTAATGGCACTGCTGCAGGATCAAGCTCGCCGTCAAGAGGAGCAGGCTCGCCAGTTACAGGAGCAATTGCAACGAGACAAAGAGGAGCAGGCTCGCCGTCAAGAGGAGCAGGCTCGCCGTCAAGAGGAGCAGGCTCGCCGTCAAGAGGAGCAGGCTCGCCAGTTACAGGAGCAATTGCAACGAGACAAAGAGGAGCAGGCTCGCCGTCAAGAGGAGCAGGCTCGCCGGTTGGAAGAGCAGTTGCAGCAAGACAAAGAGGAACAAGCCCGCCGCCAAGACGAGCAGATGATCCTCATAAAGGATCTTCATGCAACTTTCGGCAAGGACCTGAAAGTGATGGAAGATCAGGTCCACCAGCACGAAAATCGCATCTCGGAGGCCGAAGTTAAGATTGCTGGGGTGCAGAAGGCTTTGAGCGAACTGAAGACTGAAGGTGGAACTGTAGCTTCGGTGGTTGCTGCACCTTCTTCGCGTGGTTTTAAGGTGCCTCCGTTCGACGGCACATCTTCGTGGTCGGCTTACAAAATACAGTTTGAGGCCGTCATGAAGGCGAATGGATGGACAAAACCACAAGCCATGACCGCGCTCACTTTGGGCCTCCGAGACCAGGCCCTAACTATTCTGGAGGCGCTCGGCAAGGACGTTACCTACGAGCAGCTACTGGAGGCGTTGGAGTCCAGATACGGCGACGCGCACCTGGAGCACGTATTCCGTGCCAAGTTGAAGGACCGTTTTCAACGAAGTGCCGAGAACCTACAGCAGTGGGCTCTGGAAGTTGAAAAACTCGTTCGGAAAGCCTACCAGTCTGCCCCTGCACTGATTGATGGAAATCTGGTACAGGCGTTCGTTGATGGAATACGTGACTTAGAAGTTAGAGCTGCCGTGAGACTTGGGCATCATGAGACCTTGAAGGACGCCTTGGCCCATGCCTTAGAAGTAGAGGCAGTGAGGCAAGACCACCGAACGCACCGCGTCAGGGAGGTTGTAGCATCACCTGTACGCGACCGCCCACAGGGGTATAGTCCTAGGTGCTACACATGTGGAGAAAGGGGTCATCTTCAGTCCAGCTGTCCTAAGCGCAGCACCCCGAGAGAAGATCAGCAGGGAAGAGTGGTTGAAGTGACTGCCCAACCACAGCAGGGAAACGAGTAAATGCCAGGACTGGGGGGCGGGTGCTGGCTGGTATTGAAAGAGCCCCGAGAATCTTGATCTCGCAAGCACATGACGGGAACAGCCTGACCATCAAAGGCGAAGTCAATGGAACACCATGCAAACTGACGTTGGATACTGGAGCTTCTCACACGGTCGTCAATTCTAAACTAGCAAGTCGGTTTCTTGGGGACTACTTCAATAAGCACGACCGTATACATTTACTAACAGCTACTGGTCAGCACATTACCGTCCGAGGCAAGAAGGAGGTGGAGTTAAAATTGGGTGACAGATTTTACAAGCAGAATGTCATCGTGGCCGACATAGTGGACGATTGCATCTTGGGCTTGGACTTCATGCGGAAATATCGTTGTGAGATCGACGTTAATCAAGGAGTACTGAAATGTGGTTCAGAGGAAGTCTTCATGGAAGGTGCACCGTCAGGGAAAGTGTACTGGTTGAAGAAGATTGTTCTTCCCCGCAGATCAGAAACGATTGTGCCAATTAGTTTACCACGGAATTTTGGAAACAAAGGTTGGAGTGTTCTGATAGAAAGGGTGAACAATGACTTCCCATGGAAGATGGCACGAACTCTGGTCAAGGCCACCAACATCTCAGCAGTACGCATACTGAATCCAAGTGACCAGGAGCAAGTAATTAAGAAGGGCACCTTGATTGGCACTTGCGAGGAAGTAGCTTGGATGCGTCAATTGCAAGATGTCCCTACCGGAAATGAAATTCGCAGTTCAAAATTTGACGTGTCAACGCTTTTGGAAAACTGCGATTTAACTAAAGGAGAAATGGAGAAGGCTAAGAAGATGTTACTTGAGTACGCCAACACTTTCTCTTCAGATGATGCTGACATAGGGAGAACTGGACTTGTTCAGCACCAGATTAATACAGGTAACGAGTTACCAATCCGTCAGCGACCAAGAAGACTGCCAGTTGCACGAGAAAAAGAGGTAGAAACCATGATTGAGGGAATGGTGAAGGACGGTGTTATAGAGCCTTCATCGAGTCCATGGTGTTCTCCTGTGGTCCTGGTAAAGAAAAAGGACGGCAGTATGCGCTTCTGTGTGGACTATCGACGACTGAACGACGTCACGAAAAAGGACAGCTACCCGCTGTCTAGGATCGATGATACACTGGACACGCTGACTGGTATGAAGTGGTTTACCACACTTGATCTGACGAGTGGCTACTGGCAAGTAGAAATAGACCCCAAGGACAAGGAGAAAACTGCATTCTCAACAGGAAAAGGGCTATGGCAGTTTAAAGTTATGCCATTCGGTTTATGCAACGCTCCTGCGACGTTTGAAAGGCTGATGGAGCAAGTACTCGCCGGATTGATTGGAGACGCATGTCTTGTCTATCTAGACGACATAATCATCGTGGGCCGTACATTTGAAGATCACCTTAAAAACCTCAACCGAGTGCTGTCGAAAATCCAAACAGCAAATCTCAAGTTAAGTCCGAAAAAGTGTTCGTTTTTCAGACAGCAAGTGAACTTCTTAGGACACATAGTTTCGGGGGAAGGTGTTCAAACAGACCCAGAAAAAGTAGTCGCCGTCAAAGATTGGCCAGTTCCGAAAGACAAGACACAGGTCAGAGCATTCCTGGGTTTGTGCTCCTACTATCGAAGGTTTGTCAAGAATTTTGCCGACATTGCAAAACCTCTGCACAAACTCACTGAGGAAAAGAGGCAATTCTGTTGGGACGATGACTGCGACGTCGCATTTCAGGAATTAAAGAAACGTCTGTGCAACACACCTATTTTGGGATATCCTGACACTGAAAATGACTTCATAGTTGACACAGATGCCAGTAATACTGGAATTGGGGGCGTGCTGTCTCAACGGAAAGGAGACCGGGAGGTTGTAATAGCTTACTTCAGCAAGTCTTTATCTAAGCCAGAAAGAAATTACTGCGTTACAAGACGGGAGCTACTCGCTGTAGTAAAGACAGTGCAGCACTTCAGTAAATATTTGCTGGGACGTAAATTCCAATTACGAACTGACCATGCTGCACTGAAGTGGCTATTACAGTTCAAGAATCCAGAGGGGCAAGTGGCGAGATGGATAGAACTGCTCCAAGAGTTTGATTTCGTAACTGAACATCGCAGTGGGAGAACTCACGGTAACGCAGACGCCTTGTCAAGAAGACCTTGTCCTGAAGACTGTAAGCACTGTGCCAGGCAAGAGACTAAGGAAGTAGTGCCCGTGAGGATGCTTAGAACGGATCTCAGCGATGAATGGAAGGAGACCCTACAGCAGGCTCAGCACAATGACTCGGATATCAAACCGATCTTCGAGTGGATCAAAGCTGGTGTTCCTAAACCCAAGTGGAGTGATGTGGCTGCGATGAGTTCCATCACGAAGAGTTATTGGGCGCAATGGAACAGCTTGGTGATCCAGGATGGAGTCTTGTGCCGTAAATGGGAAAACGCTAAAGGGGACAGTTGTCATCTACAAATGGTTGTCCCTAAAGCTAAGGTACCGGATGTTCTACGGCTCTACCACGATGGATGTTCTGGAGGACATATGGGGGTTAAAAGGACTCTCCTAAAAATTCGAGAACGCTTCTACTGGATCCACTGTCGAGATGATGTGGAGGACTGGTGCCGCAAATGTACCAGTTGTGCGGCCGTGAAAGGACCCCAGACACGCAGCAGAGGTGCATTAAAAGTGTACAACGTTGGAGCCCCTTGGGAACGGATAGCACTAGACGTTGCGGGACCATTTCCAGTAAGTGAGAGCGGAAACAAGTACTTCCTGGTGGTCATGGATTACTTCACAAAGTGGCCAGAAGTCTTCGCCATTCCAAACCAAGAAGCTACAACAGTCGCAGATAAATTGGTTGAAGAAGTCTTCTGTCGTTTTGGGGTACCCTTAGAAATACACAGCGATCAAGGAAGAAATTTTGAATCGCAAGTATTTCAAGAGACTTGTCGATTGATGGGTACCCATAAAACCAGAACCACCTCTTACCACCCACAATCCGATGGAATGGTAGAACGATTCAACCAAACGTTGGAGAGATATCTGGCGAAAGTTGTGGAAAGCCGGCAAAGGGATTGGGACAAGCACATACAGCCGTTTCTTCTGTCTTACCGAAGTGCAGTCCACGAAAGTACGACTGTGACACCAGCCTTCGCGAACTTTGGAAGGGAACTACGGTTACCTGCTGATTTAATCACTGGAACTCCCCCTGATGCTCCATGTAGCGTAACAGATTACGCGAATGACTTGCGTAATAAGTTGAACGATGTTTATGAGCATATCCGACTGTCCGGCCAACAGATGTCTGAGAAGATGAAGACCCGTTATGACCGGAAAGCCAACGGTAGGGGTTTCGACGAGGGTTCACTGGTGTGGTTGCATAACCCAGTGCGGAGCAAGGGGAAGTCTCCGAAGTTACAAGCAAAATGGGATGGGCCATACCGAGTCGTGACTAGGATCAACGATGTCACCTACCGAATACAGAAGGGCCCACGAGGTGCGCCTAAGATTGTGCATGTAGATCGGTTGGCGCGATACTACGGGACTAATGATGCTCGGGACGAGCATGTCTAAGGAGGGGGCAGTGTTACATCGGACCTACTAGAACATTCGAGAAAGTCGGCGATTACAGTGTGCGTACGTTAGAAGTTCGAGAGCATTCTATTATTATTAGTTTTAAAGTTAGGTAGGTTTAGAATTTCGACCGTACGCCTAGGGCATAAGGTTCATATTTGCTTGTTTTGTACAAGTAGGTTATACCTACTTGTTTTTAGTAGGTACCTCTATTTTTTGTATCTACCTGCTATTTTTTGTTAGTGTTTTTTTATGACCCTCTCGAATGTTCGTGGTTATTCTGGTGGTAGGCAGGCCCCGGTCGTCGAAATGGTCGCCGGCTCGCTACGCTCCCCACCTCCCAACTTCGACCCACTCGGGACCTGCCTACCACCGGAAAACTACCATGACCTCATCCCCACGCTACGGGGTCGCCAGCTCGCTTCGCTCGCGACCTCCCGTTTCGCTTTACCGATATCATCACCGAGCAGGTTTTCGGCCTCCGGCTCGCTACGCTCGCGACTTCCTTTATTCACTCCCCTCAGGACCTGCCAAGCACCGGAATGCTACCGTGACCTTATCCTCGCGCTATGGGGTCACCGGCTTGCTTCGCTCGCCACCTCCCCACTTCTTTTTACCAGTACCACCACCGGACAGGTTTTCAGTCGACGGCTCCCTACGCTCGCCACGTTCCCATTTCGCTCCACTCAGGACCTGCCTATCGACGGAAAGCTACAGTGACCTTATGCCCACGCTACGGGGTCACCGGCTCGCTTCGCTCGCCACCGCCCGCTTCATCTTACCGGTGTCATCACCGGTAATAGTCGCCGGCTCGCAACGCTCGCCACCTTCTCACTTCGTTCCACTCAGGACCTGCCTACCACCGGAATGCTACCGTGACCTTATCCTTATGCAACGGGGTTCCCTCACCACCTCCCCACCACTATCGGACGGGTTTCAACGCCTACTATAATATTTGTTCAAACACCTATCGGCTATCTCTAACCGTAATGAAGTTACAGCCCTTCCTATTTGAGGGGAGGTTTGGGACAGGTGGGACGGAAGGATACACAGGATACACATACACATTTTACCACCAAAGGAACCCTAAAATCGACCATGTAAATAAACCCCTCTAGGTACAAAATCAATCCTCATTCGGTCGAAACCGTTTGAAGGAACCCAATCGTAAACTACTACTACTATTCGTTCGTGAGCAGCTCGCGGCTACAAAATATTCCTGTAGGGGCAAAGCCCTAAAACCAGTAAAGATCCCTTGATACCCCTTAAATATCTTAAATTAGTAAAAAACTCTTACACCGCTTGAACGACCCCAATTGGACAAGGTTTCGGAAACCGGAAATGACACGGCCGCCATCTTAAATTTCTGAAATGTGTTAATTTTTCCAAACTAACCAGGATATAAGCTACATGCCAGTGAAAAACGGTGGCTATACGTTGACTTTGGTAGAACCAAAGAATTTGCCAGAGTCGGGTCTGACCCGAAAACTGATGAAGATGGCTCTCGGGGCTGCCCGCTGAAAGTGATGAAAATGGACAAATGTCATTTGGGGCGCCCCATTCTTGGTGGTTATGCAAAATTTCCATACCATATGTTCCTACTTTACATGTTGTTTTGGCAAAATCTGGGAGAATACCCTAAAATTGGGAATTTTTTTCTACCCAGTAACACTCGTCAATGAAGAACATAACCGCTTCATACACCACAATCCGGTCAAGGGATGCAAGCGGTCCCATTTATCATGTCGAAAATTTGGAGTTCTGTCAATTTTACAAGATGGCTGCTACACTGTCCGCCATCTTGTTCGTCTGAAAAGTCATAATTTTGCTGATATATCAAGGATACAGGCCACTCATCGGTGTACTTTACGTTGCCAACTTTTGAGTTTGGTAGAACAAAACAATTCGCCAAAGTCGGGTCTGACCCGAAAATTCAAGCCCCAATGTCTCTCGGGGTTGCCAGCTGAAAGTGATGAAAATGGTCAAATTAATGTCATTTGGAGCATCTCATTCTTGATGGTTATGCAAAATTTCAATACAAAATGTCGTTATTCTTACTTTACATGTTGCTTTGGCAAAATCTGGGAGAATACCCTAAATTTGGGGAAATTCTTCTACCCAGTAACACTCGTCAATGAAGAACATAACCGCTTCATACATTACAATCCGGTCGGGGGATGCCAGCGGTCCCATTTATCATGTCGTAAATTTGGAATTTTGTGAATTTTACAAGACGGCCGCTACACTGTCCGCCATCTTGTTTGTCTGAAAAGTCATAATTTTGCTGATAACTCAAGGATACAGGCCATCCATCGGTGTACTTAACGTTGCCAACTTTTGAGTTTCGTAGAACAAAACAATTCGCCAAAGTCGGGTCTGATCCGAAAATTCAAGCCCCAAAGGCTCTCGGGGTTGCCAGCTGAAAGTGATGAAAATGGTCAAATGTCATTTGACACACCCTATTCTTAGTGGTTATGCAGCATTTTTATTCAAAAGGTCATTATTTCTACTTTTCAAGTTTTTGGAGAAAATCTGGGAAAACACCCTTTAAATGGGGAAATATTTTACACCAGGCAGCACTCCTCAACAAAACACACAACAGTTTAGTACAATTCAAACCCGAAAACACGATTTTTCAAAACACGATTTTTCGGGTAGTTCGACCCGAAAAATCGTGTCGAAAATTTGGATTTTTAGGTGATTTTACAAGATGGCCGCCACACCAGCCATCATTTTGTTTTTCTGAAAGTCATAATATTCTGGATTTTTCAAGGATACAAGCCACCGACGAGTGTACTTGGTGTTGCCAGCGTTTGAGTTTGGTAGAATAAAACAATTCGCCAAAGTGAAAAAGTCCCAAAAATGAAAAAGTTCAATATTTTTGGGGTTGCCAGTTGAAAGTGATGAAAATGGTCAAATGTCATTTGGGGCATCCCAAAGTTGCCAGCTAGACATAGTCTTCATTCAAAATGTCGTTATTTCTACTTTTCATGTTTTCGGGGAAAATCTAGAAAAATACCCTAAAAGTGGGAAAAAAAATTACACCAAGCAATACTCCTTAATAAAACATACAACCGCTTGCTACAACTCGAACTCGTCAGATGTTGCCAACTGACCGAAAAATGCGTTTGAAAAATTACGAAAATTCCACCATTTCACAAAATGGCCACCACAGCGTCCGCCATGTTGAATTTTCAAAATGTCATAATTTTTCTCAATTGCCACTGAAATCACCTACATATTGGTAATGTTATTGTTTGCGACTTGAAAAAACTTTTTTGCAAAAAATAAAACCGACTTCAAAAAAAACAAAAAAAACAAAAATAACTTTAGCTTCTGAAGTCGGTGACCTTTGTTTGATTGCTTTAGTTATTTTGTCACCGACTTCAGAAGCTAAAGTTATTTTTGTTTTTTTTGTTTTTTTTGAAGTCGGTTTTATTTTTTGCAAAAAAGTTTTTATTTTTCACTTTTTAGTGGTTCACAGGTGCTTGATACATGGAAAGTGCATACCGTTACAATTACAACAAGCCCAAACACGACTATGGTACATTGTCTTATTATGGAGTTCCGTGACTCTTGGCTTCATCATCAGATCTGATGGTAGAATGGTTCTTATCAAACGCAAATGCTTCACTTGGTGTAGAAAATACCAAAATCGCAACACGTTTTCAGATAAAATTTGAAGAGTTCCCTCGATTTCGCCAAGATTCCATCATCAGATCCCAATTTGGTGGCTATGGGACCAACTTGGAAGTATACCCTTTCAAACAAAAAAAGAATTTTTCAAATCGGTTCAGGCGTCTTCGAGTAATCGGTGAACATACATAAAAAAAATACATACAGTCGAATAGAGAACCTCTTCCTTTTTGGAAGTCGGTTAAAAATCGGTACTACAGTGTTGATGAATTTTTAAATGATAATTTTTTGTTATGAATTATTCTGATTTGTGATTTTACGATTTTTACTAACATTTTATGACGGTTTTCTTTTAATGATTTTGAATTCTACTGGAATTTTATTATTTACATTATTGACTTTTAGTGTTTGTGATTTATTTTTTCATTTTATTTAATTTGACGTTTTATAATTGTAATCTTTTATTTCAGTTGACTTTTCATTTGTAATTTTAATTGTTTACTTTTGTTTTCTTTTTCTACTCAAATTTGTATGTCAGAACGACAAAACTTAGCAAGAGCATCACTATTTATAAGATCTATAATGTTTGATTCTGATTCTGACTCTGATAACGTGACGATTTTTACTAAATCGCACTACCCGTAAGACACGTTACGAAATTTCGTTCCAAAAAGTACACGTTGATAATTAGGTAGAATACATGGCTATGCTCGAAACAAATCTGCGACTAAAGTTTTGAAAGAAATTATGTTTTCAATTTTTTGAATAGCTGCTATGCAATATACAAATAATGCTATATTATTATGAACTACGGCTGCCTCAAGCAATACGGTTGGATTTATTTTTACTAGCAGTACCTACCATGTGAAACCATGTTTTGTTTCCTTGTTGTATTTTTCTGACCTATCTTGTGGAAATCTGTCGAAGACGCAGAGTATTTTTTTTTAATTTAGCAAATGGAAACACAAACATACTTTCCTTCAAACTGTTATCATTCAACACTAATTTACTTACTTAGTCCATTGGGCATAATTATACCATTCCCATAAAATTGATCCATGTTTTAAATGAATATCAAACCAATCACGTTATCCCATAAAAACGTTGCCCCCCTTTTTCACCCCTTTAGGAGTAGAATTTCAAAAATCCTTTCTTGTCAAATGCCCACGTCATACAAAAAACATACCCTCCAAGTTTCAGATCTCTACGATCAGTGGTTTAGTGGTTTAGGCTGTGGGTTGATACCTTCAGGAACTACTTCGTTCCCGAACTCCTTCGTTATCACTTAAAAAAAAAACAAAAAAACTGGCAGAAGTCTCCATGACATAACGCCGCGTCGCACGCCGCTGGGGACGCCGCGTACACCGCCACCGCCGCGTCCGACGCGGAGTTCGACGCTGCATCTCAAGCAAACGCGCGTAAAAACTCACTCACTCTCATACATTAACATATGTTTGAATTTGAAGTTACCAGGGACGCAGAAAGTCTTATCACTGAGTAAGTAACGAAACTCTGAACTTATTTATTTATGTTTACAAACTGTTTTCACAAGGTTACCAGTCACATAACAGTTAATCTGATTGCATGTTCATTATTATTTCCTTTATTCGTTTCTATACAAATTCATATACATTTTTAATTGTTAATTTAAAAAAAAGATATTAAAAAAAAAGTGTAGCTCACCGGTACCGGGAACAGGGTTCAAGCTGCCAGTAGTCAGGGCTCCAAGGAAAGGAACCTTCTATCAATACGAGCCCTGTCCAGGAGTACCGCTTTCTGAATCAAGCCCTTGCTCCAGCTGTCTAACGAGAGCCTCCTCAGGTAGATAAGTTAATTATTATCATTTCACAATTTACTCATTCTGAACCTCAGATTTTATCTGAATACTATGTAGCAACAGACAACTGTCCAGCAATTTCTATTAATAACACGTACCTAACCAGTTTCTGATATGTATGATTGTGCCACCCATTATAATGGAAGATAACAAACTGTTTTATTATCACGGTAGCCATCATGTAATAGAAATATAAATCCCATAAAATCGTTCCACTGGTGTTGAACAACGAGCAAATATTCGTCAAGGTGAGCAAACAGAGTAAGTCGAAAATAGAGAAACGCACTGAATATTTAGTAGGTTCCTACTCCTAGTGTAACGTGTTTTGAATTAAGAATAAAATATTATGTAATTCAAGGAGCATCACAATAGAATCATGATAAAATTTTCTTCGAAAATCAATCAATTTAACATCTGTTTTTCCCCGAAGTCAGGCATAGGTGTACATATTATATGGTACATCGAGTTGTATTGTATTTAAGAGGTTGACAAGACCTAATTGAGTAGTTTTTTTTTAAAAAAAACCATTAGATCCAGCACATGAAAAAAAATATAATAATACTCATCATATTTCAAAGATCGTGGACGTAATTGAACGAAATCGGCTCGATAGAAAATAATTGCAAGGAGACCACTCCTTGCAAATCCGGAACCCGTCACTCTTCGTCGGAACCTTTGTTTGATTGTTTTAATTTTTTTGTCACCGACTTCAGAAGCAAAAGTTATTTTTAACATTTTTTGTTTTTTTTAAGTCGGTTTTATTTTTTGCAAAAAAGTTTTTATTTTTCACTTTTTAGTGGTTCACATGTGCTTGGTACACATGAAAAGTGCATACCGTTACAATTACAACAAGCCCAAACACGACTAGGATACATTGTCTCATTATGGAGTTCCGTGACTCTTGGCTTCATCCTCAGTTCTGATGGTAGAATGGCTCTTATCAAACGCAAATGCTTCATTTGTTGCAGAAAATACGAACTATTTGGATTGTATATCCTTTCCAACATAAAAAATAATTTGTCAAATCGGTTGGCAACGAACGCAATTAAGAGACGAAGCTTAATTGCAAGGAGACCACTCCTTGCAAATATTTTTAATTATCCTAAAATCGTCATTAAACAGTTCTATGTCTTCATGTTTTTGACGTGCGGGTCTGAAATAAAAACATCAAGTCAACATGTTCATACCTAAACCGCTAACGAGTCCCATTCCACATAATATATAATCCATACTTTTTAACCAACTTCAAAAAGGAGGAGGTTATTTTTTTTTTATAAATGTTCCCCGATTACTCGAAAATGGCTGGAGCGATTGGTTTTTTTTTTTAAAGTGTATAATTCCCAGGTCCCATAATCATCAAGTCGGGATCTGATGCTGGGATCCTAGAGAAATTGAGAGAACTCTTCAAATTTTATACGTCAAAATCAAAGCATTTATGTCAAGTAGGCCAGTTACAGGCGCTTTTGAATTGTCGAAAATTAAATGTAGCTACAGTCCCAGTCACAAGACATAAAAACTGTGAAAGTACTGTAGTTGAACATTCCCTAGCGCAGATCTATAGCACTCACACAATATGGGATATGAGGTAATATAATACTAAATATATTGAATTTATACAATGCAAAGATAGTTGTACAATCTTCAGCAGCTCCAACAATACAATTAGTGCTATCAATTTATGCGCCCTTGTCCTTGGAGCAGGTCCAAGCATTTTATCAGCGATATAATCGTCTAATTTGTAATATGTTTGCTTACATAGTGTGCGTTTAATGCATGTTTTAAATTTAGTTACATTTAGGTCAAGAATACTTTGTGGAATTTTATTATAGCATCTCAAACAGTGCCTCATGAAAGATGAGTCTACTTTAGCGAGTCTGAAGCCGAGCTGAACTAAGAAATTGATGGCCATAAGCGTTTTTACGTGATCGTCGTAGCTCTGAGGGTCTAAAATAGCCGCTTTAGCAGAATCATAATATGAAACACAAAACAAAAAAAAAAACTTAAAATGGACTTTAATGCGAAATAATAATTGTTGAAACCCCAATTATTATTTCGCATTAAAGTCCAATGAATGTGCCCTGGCGGTTGAGAGTATGTCATGCTCTCAACCGCCAGGGCACATTCAAGTCAAAACTAAAGTAGGTTTCCAGTGAAATAGCTTTCTAGTACATAGTACTCACACAATATAGGCTATGCGTTTAAATAATACTAAATAGATTGAATCTATATAATGCAAAGATAGTTGTACAATCTTCAGCAGCTCCAACAATACCTTTAATGCTATCAATTTTTGCGCCCCTGTGCTTGTGGAGCAGGACCAGCATTGAGCCAAGCATTTTTATCAGCGATATAATCGCTCAACTTGTAATATGCTTGCTCAAATGCTCACATAGTGTGCGTTTAATGCATGTTTTAAATTTCGTCTCATTCAGTTCAAGAATACTTAGTGGAATTTTATTATAGCATCTCAAACAGTACCCCATGAAAGATGAGTCTACTTTAGCGAGTCTAAAGCCTGGCTGAACTAGTTGGTCCCTCTTTCTAGTAGTATAATTGTGTCTGTCGCCTCTTTTACCGAAAAGATGCAGATTTTTTCTGACGTATATTATGTTTTCGTAGAAATTGGCAATGACCCCGGAGGATTCAGATTCGTTCAATTCAATTTTTTTTTTTGAACTGCTTCATGGTGACGAGCTGCGACAAGGTTTTTTAAGAGCCATTATTTTCGTTTCCTGCGAGATGATTAAACTGCCTATTGACGGGAATCGGTTCCGGATGAGATGAGCCACGTCAAGGTTTCTTAGGAACCATATTTCCAAGACCTTCGAGAGGATCGAAATACGTTAACGTGTTGGAGGATTTAGGGTGCAAAATTCGGCGATTTGACATTTTTATTTTATTTTAACGATTACCTTTTTTATTTTAAATTTCATGATTAGAAAGTATTCTATTTCATGTAAAAAAAAATTATCAAAATTTTACAAAAACCTCGTCGTAGCTCTGGGTGATCTCTCAGTGAATTGATTTTTTTTCTTTTAGAAATTCTAATTCCATATTAACTAGTTTTACATTTATTATTTAAGACTTTTTTAATTGTTGTAATTTTATTTTTTTTTCTTTCTCACATGTTCCAATTATATCATTCATGTGGTGTTATTGTGCTTTTTTATTTTAAATAACCCTACAGTTTGATCATTGACGTCATCTAGATTTTGGGCCCGTCTATTTATCTTATAAATTAGAGAAGTGCCATTAGCAAACAATACTATATTTTGAGGTTGGTGTTTCAACAAATATTATTTTTAACAATTATTATTAAAAATTTCGATTTTAAGATTTTTTTTTGTTTTGGGTTTCATATTATGATTCTGCTACAGCGGCTATTTTAGACCCCCAGTGCGACGACGATCACGTAAAAACGCTTATGGCCATCAATTTTTTAGTTCAGCCAGGCTTCAGACTCGCTTAAAAGTAGACTCATCTTTCATGAGGCACTGTTTGAGATGCTATAATAAAATTCCACAAAGCATTCTTGAACTAAATGTTACTAAATTTAAAACATGCATTAAACGCACACTATATAAGCAATCATATTACAAATTAGGCGATTATGTCGCTGATAAAAATGCTTGGCTCAATGCCGGACCTGCTCTAAGGACAGAGGCGCATAAATTGATAGCACTAATTGTATTATTGGAGCTGCTGAAGATTGTACAACTATCTTTGCATTGTATAAATTCAATATCTTTAGTATTATATTACCTCATATCCCATATTGTGTGAGTGCTATAGATCTGCGCTAGGGAATGTTCAACTACAGTACTTTCACAGTTTTTAAGTCTTGTGACTGGGACTGTAGCTACATTTAATTTTAATTCTCAATTTCTCTCAATTTCTCCAGGATCCCAGCATCAGATCCCGACTTGATGATTATGGGACCTGGGAATTATACTCTTTCAAAAAAAAGTCCAATCGCTCCAGCCATCTTCGAGTAATCGGGGAAAATATATAAAACAAATAAAAAAAGGTTCCGACGAATTGAGAACCGGAGGAGGTTCTCAATTCGTCGGAACCTTTTTTGAAGTTGGTTAAAAAGTGTGGATTATATATTATGTGGAATGGGACTCGTTAGCGGTGTAGGTATGAACATGTTGACTTGATGTTTTTATTTCAGACCCGCACGTCAAAAACATGAAGACATAGAACTGTTTAATGACGATTTTAGGATAATTAAAAATATTTGCAAGGAGTGGTCTCCTTGCAATTAAGCTTCGTCTCTTAATTGCGTTCGTTGCCAACCGATTTAACAAATTATTTTTTATGTTGGAAAGGATAATACAATCCAAATAGTTCGTATTTTCTGCAACAAATGAAGCATTTGCGTTTGATTAGAGCCATTCTACCATCAGAACTGATGATGAAGCCAAGAGTCACGGAACTCCATAATGAGACAATGTATCCTAGTCGTGTTTGGGCTTGTTGTAATTTTAACGGTATGCACTTTTCATGTGTATCAAGCACATGTGAACCACTAAAAAGTGAAAAATAAAAACTTTTTTGAAAAAAATAAAACCGACTTAAAAAAAAAAAAACAAAAACAGTTAAAAATAACGTTTGCTTCTGAAGTCGGTGACAAAAAAATTAAATCAATCAAACAAAGGTTCCGACGAAGAGTGACGGATTCCGGATTTGCAAGGCCTCCTTGCAATTATTTTCTATCGAGCCGATTTCGTTCAAACATGTGATTTTTTTGATGCACTGGATCTAATGGTTTTTCTAAAAGAAACTACTCAATTAGGTCTTGTCAACCTCTGAAATACAATACAACTCGATGTACCATATAATATTATGTACACCTATGCCTGACTTCGGGGAAAAACAGATGTTAAATTGATTGATTTTCGAAGAAAATTTTATCATGATTCTATTGTGATGCTCTTTGAATTACATAATATTTTATTCTTAATTCAAAACACGCAAGTAATCACAATCGCAGAAAACATTATCTATACAAGTAGCAGAATAAGTTGTGATTCTAGTGGGTTCAATAAAAACGTTAGTCAAGTCAAATGACTTAAAATGATATAATAACCGACTGCTATTTGAATTTTCTTCTAAAATATTGATATTGAAATCACCACAAATTATTGGCTGCAAGTTTTACCTGGACATTTTCCAGCTAAATAAAAAAAATATTTTTAGAGAGAAGTTCGTGATTTCTTTTTATCGAGCCAAATTAATTGTATTATGTTTTCAAAACTGTATCATGTTAGCATATATCCTGAAGGATATCATATATTTTTCTGGTCTTGTTTATAGCAGTGAATCATATATTTTTAGTAATTATAAAACTCGCGTTTAGCTCATGTAATCGCCTTAAGTTGAAACCGTCAGGTTAACCCGCGAATTTTTCTTGCGTTTTTTACAATTTGCAGGCCAGTGTTGGGTTGTATGTTGAAGAAAATATGATTCGCGTCTTTAAGACGTATGTAGTTGCAGAATTATGATCATCAATAAAACCCTCGCAAGTTCATAAAAGTCTAGGAATGACTTTGACCTTGAAAAAAAAAGTCTTTCTTAGGCTACCCTGAATCATCTGCGTAGACTCTTTATTGATTTTGGCTTTGACTTCCAGTGTATCCCAATGCGGCGAAATGCCCGTATTTTAAACTAGCTGGCCCACGCAACTTCGTCTGCGTCACATAAGAGAGAGATATATATTCGTTTTATAAAGTGACTTATGCCATTTTATCTCGGCCCCATAAGATACGAAAGTTAAGGCCTGGCCCGTCCATAAAAGAAGCTTTTACGTCGAGTTTTATGGGTGTATCGTCATCCAAATAGATAAGCTATTACTTCCATTCAAATAAGATTATGTAGTGTCCTTTGACGACAGACGAAATAAAAATAACGTGTCACAACTATGATATCGGTGGGTCGGGCCATTTTTGGGGCTTCTTTATTATATTTACCGATTCTTAGAATATTTTATGCTATTTTGCGTATTTTTTTTTCACAAAATAAAAACAAAAATCCACAAAACATTAAATTAAATGTTAACATTTCTCAAGTTATTTTAGATTTAGTTTTACAGATTCATGATAATTGGCGTTGGTAGCTAAAATATTTTAGTCATACGAGTACAAATAAGTTTGAGTTTTCAAATTGTCATCAGGTAAATAGGTGAATTGATGGTCATTTTCTGTGATTGGATTATCTGTGATCTTTAAATAAAATGGAAGTAAATAAATTATTCTAATCGTATCGCTAAAGATTGTCATTTTATAAATGCACCCAATTTTCTGAATACACTTTCATGAGTTACATGTTTACGATTTCACTCACGTGTACACTTTGGGGCTTCCTCCTTCCCAACAAATTATCTCGGCTGAAATACCTCGTGGCATAAGCATAAGCGTGTTTTCCACTCCGTATATATTTTGAAGACGATAGTGTTGAATCCTATGTGACAGGAGACGACGCGCGACGTGGCGCTATTTATATTCACAAACTTCGGGCTACCTGCTGCCAAATAATTTATTAGAAACGACCGGAAGCAGATTCTCAAGCTTGGATTTTACAAACTCTGTGAAAATTTACGAAACTGTAAATAAAAATATATTGCAACAAAGATATAAAAATAATCAAAAGAACTTAATGCGACCCTCGGATGTCCCATAAGTTAAAAGGGAAAAAGTCCGTCATTAGAAGACCTGCCGTACTCTATGGATCGGAATGCTGGGCTGTGAAGAATATTGATGAAAAGGCAAGAAGAAGGAAGATTGATGATTCCATGCACCGGATATGAAAATGTTGAGGTGGATGTGTGGTGTGACAAGAATGCGTCGAGTGACAGAAAAAAATCACTAAGTGAAAAAAATGGGAAATAATTATGTTTATTTACACTAAATCATCATCATCATTTCAGCCGAAAGACGTCGACTGCTGGACATAGGCCTCCCCCAAGTGTCGCCACATTGACCAGTCCCTTGCGACTCGCATCCACCGGATTCCCGCAACCTTCACCAGGTCATCGGTCTACCTAGTGGGAGGTCTTCCAACGCATCGTCTTCCGGTTCGCGGTCGCCACTCCTCCAGAACTTTACACTAAGTAAGTACCTACATTAAAATATCAACAACATTCCCAGGAAAAAGTCATCATATCCTCAAGTGAAAAACTGTTGAAAAAATCACGTGCACTTAATTAGTTTTACCTGGTAACATCGTCGTAATCAAGTGAAATACTCGGAATATTGTAATAAAGCACAAACTTTAACAAAATGAGTTAACAAACAAATTTAAAAATTATAAACATTGATGGTCTCGGAAGATAGAATGGATGGATGGTCATGAAGGAAGGTTATATCTCACCTGCTTTACATGGATGATGGATGATCTGATACTCTTTGCCCCCAAAAACTTGCAACTGATGGAGCTACTAAAAGTAACTGAAACTTTTAGTAACGCCATCAGGATGTAAGTTGGTGTGGACAAAATATCTGCAGTCATGTAAAGCGAGGGGAGATTATGGAATCCGAGGGATTCAGCTTTCGGATTCCATACATCTAAGGTCCTTTTCCTCATCTGAAAGCTATTAGTATTTGTGTATGTCGGAAGCGTTAGGCATTCACGTAACTGACATGACGCAATCGTTGAGAGAGCACTTCTTCAGTTGCCTGAAGAAGGTATTAAATTGCCTTCATTCAGGGGACAAGGTTCGCGCCTTCAATGGTTGGGTCATGCCGGTTTTAATGTACTCTTTCGGCATACTCAAAGAGACTCAGACGGAACTTGATGCCCTGAATAGAAGGGCGCACTCACCTTCATTAGAATGCTAATTCCGGATATTACAAAATCTTGGCGGTCTTTTCTACTTTTTCTCCCAGGTAGCTGACCAATCTGAATTGCCTCATTTTCTTGTTCACCAATAGGTAGTTAAATTGTGTTCAACGTTAGTAAAATAATTTTTGTTGTGTTGATGTTTTTATTTCGAGACATTTAACAAAACGTCAGTAGTTTAAAAAAGTAGATCAGTAGTTTCAGTATCCAATATGCCTATTTCAATCCAAATCTGTTCATCGACTAAAACTTATCGAAAAAGTATCGTTTGCAAGTATGCCTTTAATTGTAGGCTTTAATTTTGATTATAAACTGATAACTCCCGTAACGATTTTAACGTGTGCAGAATTTTTCTCTTTTTTAGGATATTCTGTTGAAAATATTTTGCCTTTCTCTAATAGACCCGTTAGTAAAAGGGTACTTTCAAATAAGCTTCACTTGCCAGTGAACTTTTTCTTGGTTACATCGCTCGTTTTTAATTTGACGATGTTTTCTTTCAGGAATAATGAATAGTATTTACTTTTGCGATTCTTCACAGGTCTACGTTTATTTGGAGACGCACATATTTTCCGCCTCCTTTTTATTTTTGTGCTTTGTTTGCATCATTTTCCGCTCGCAAAAAAAAGAATGATTTTTTTTAGTTTTTTGCCTGCACTTGGAATTTCTCCTGTACCGCTGCGGTGCGTTAGTTTCTTTTCTTTATTGTTGGTAGTGTTCACTGCTAGAAAAAAACTTATTTTCATTGCTTCTTTAAATATTTTTCAAGGATAATTTATCAAATACTTTTCAAAATATTATTTTTACCGGGCAGCCATTGCATTGCGCAAAAATCATATATGATGTACCTACGTTCTAAAGAGTTTACTAGTGTTTTACAATCTCTTCTCAAACAACAGTTGCTTGAGCTGCGTTTAAGGGGGAAACGTCAGGGAATCAGGGAAGCCAGCGAAATATTCCATAAAAAAGTAATTCAATGGGATTTAATGATCTTAGAGGGTTGTATTGATGATTTTAAGGATTATAATTCTGTAACTACGCGCGTATTACGGTCGCAAATCACAGCCTGACACTGACCGACAAATTGCAAAAAAACATTCAATAACAATTCATCATTTGACAACTTCGCCTCTCTTCGGTCTACCCTGACGCTTTTACCATTTTTAAAAATCTTGTACCGGATCCCGAATGTCACATCAGATTTATGAATTAAATAATGTTACCTAATGCATTATTCCAACTCATTCTATTTCCAACCGTAGCAGTTACTATGACCAATGAAACACATACTTACTAAATAAAAATTCTCGAGTATATACTTACAGTTTACCCTGTTTGTGTCAGTCAAATAATTAGGTATAACAAGCAAATTGTCAAAGGTTTACCTACCGAGCAAATAACTCTATATAGGTACCTTAAGGTATGACTTAACATCACTTGAGAACGGCTCGACCGATTGGGCTGTTTTTTTTTGTTGTGTTCGTAATTGCCATGACAAGTTTTGCATGTAAGAAAATCGTATCAGTTCGACAGAATTCAGGAATTCTGTTCAGTCATCAACTGCAGATTTACCAATATCTTTAGCAGGAACATTCCCGCTGTTATTTGTAAAACACTGCTGCACTGTTTTACTGCTGTACAGTTAAGTAGACGTAACAGCATGCGGTGGAGTCGCGCAGGCGCACTTGCTTTTGGTTTGTTTATAATGTTTACCAAGGGCTTGTGGTCTGTTTTGACAACTACGTCTCATTTACCGTAAATATAAGTATACAAATTTTCACAAGCAAATACACAGGCCAGCAACTCCTTTTCAATTTGAGTATAATTTTGTTTGTTGTGTTTTGTAGGAAAACATCGTGAGGAAACAGGCATGTCCTAGAACCAAAAATTCGAAGACATGTGACATCTACCAATCCGCACTGGGCCCGCGTGGTAGATTATAGCCCATTCCCTCTCATTGAGAGGAGGTCGTGTCCCAGCAGTGGGAACATTATAGGCTGATGATGATAATTTTGTTCTGCTTTAGTAAGAGATCGTGACGCATAACTAACTGAAAGATTGCTTTGCAATAAACAAGCCCCTAAACCAGTATTGCTCGCGTCTACCGATATAACTACTGGTTTGCTCGCATCAAAATACTGTAACACCGGCTTATTTGTTAGGCATTATTTTAACCATAAAGTTCGGTACCTACGGGCCCCATTCGGGGCCGGGCACTAAAACCTGCGCTGGCTCGATACTGGCCCCGAATGGGGCCGGCGTTTAAGACATACGACATCCTCATAATTTATGTAAATATCTGATTATGACAGACTATGAGTGTGCATTAATTAAGAGAGTTGGAGAAAAAGGTCATAAGTTAAAGCCATTCAAAGTTCTCTATTTAGCGCGCAACATTCTTAATTTACCCTCATAAAATCCAAATGCGTAAATACGTTCATCGCCAGTTTTGACGGCAGAACTAGCCGACGCTAAAATTCATAAAAAATGGGGTTTTCGGGCATCCAAGCACCACTATGTTGAGAATTAATAACTCGTCATTTAATTATGTGACGAATTCATCCATAGTTCAATTTATTACTTAAATGCAGCGGTAATGATATATTTTGATATCCTAAGTCGAAATTTCGCGCCAATCTTGTTTGTTTACATTTTATTTTTTGCATTTTAACACACAGACACGTTTAGATTCGACAACAGATAGGACAAATATAATTTCAAATATTATAAACAACATGAGAAAACAAAGATCTTAGCGTAATTTACTAATATAGGACCAAAAACCAATGACGTGCCAATAACACGTAATATTTATTACCACTAAATAATTTTGTATTCGAAAATAGACCGACCATTTTTATTTCTTTTTTTTAATATTTGTGATGTGTGAAAGCGATTATTCAAATCGATTCTTTTTTTTGTAAAATTCGATTAATTTGAGTAATTTATTTACGGAATTTAGCAAATCGAATGAAAGTAAGACAATTTAATTTTGTTTATTATTAATTATAATATTGTTTTAAGCTTTATTTAGGTAATCTTAATAGTTTTTTGTACATTGTACCAACCCAATAATAAACAGCACAGATTGATGAAAGGCTAAATTTTTTAAGCGATATCAAAATTTAAATTAAGAATGGACTCGCTGTTCAAAATGACATTGTACTTATAACTAGGTACCTACCTAATTTATTGTGATTTTTTATTTTTGGTTGTCAGTGCGCCAGGGATCTTGGTACTGATCTTTTAAGTGTGGTGAAAATTGGTTTGGTTCCTACCATGATAATTGTATTTAGTAAACAAAAAGGGGAAATAGTATGATTAGGTTACTGTGTTCGATTGGATTAGTTATTAGAATACACCATTCTATTTTCAAATACTTTTTTATCTACCCAAATATCATAAACCCTCTCTAATGCGTTCAAAAACCATAGGCAATGACCAGCATTACCAACCTGCAGAAATAAACGGTACTGTAATGAACTCATAACGCAACTGTAAACAGTTGCGTTATGAGTTTTAAATTTGGAACAGGTGTCAAATTCAAGTGACTGTGCTATTCTAGTACCACCTACAATAAATCAGATATCGATAAAAAAAAAAGAAAACCCTATTCAGTATGATTTTAATTATAAATCGCACGACATTCTGATCTCGAGTGACACAAGAATAGTGACTTTGTTCGTTTGCCTATGATTTAAAAAAAAATTACAGATATCCGAAACGCCGCCATTTCGAGCTATCATTTGTTCGTTAGCTTTTTATTTCCAGTAATCCAGTTACGAGTAGACAAATTTTCTGATAAGTTCTTTATTTCTGTCGAAAATGAGTGATAGTGACTCAGAAATTGACATGAATACTCCGCCAGATATCGTAAATGCAGCGACGAATGCAACTAATAACCTGTTGGCACAAAAATCAAGGGCCAAGTAACAATGCAGGTCATTTCCCTATGGTTCCTGAACCCATCATAGAGCCCTTATGATATTTGGGTAGATAAAGTAGTGTATGCAACTATATCACACTCGCCTTCGGCTCGTTTCTTAAACCCACACTCGTGTTGTAATGCCCTTCATTATGCACAGTTGCATAAACTACTATTTTAACACCTTTTTTTATCGCATTAGTGGCAAAAGGCCTTTCCATGACTTTTTAAATTTTATTTATTTCTCGCCTTTTCCGAACAATAACTTTAATCGTCAATTTTCTTTTAATTTTGAAAGAGAGGCCGAGGGGAGGAGCTTGTTGCTAAATAATAACGGCCGCTCGGGTCGAGCAAGGCTTAACCTAAGCAGGCTAAGCCTTGCTTGCCTAGGTTGGTGTGTGGATGGGTGACCACCCATTACATACCGAGTTTCCTCCGTGCCTCTGAAATCACGTTAAGCAGTTGGTCCCGGCTGTCATTTGTAGTTCTTTGACAGTCGTTACAGGTAGTCAGCAACCCAATAGATTAGACAACCAGTCTCACCAAGGGGTATCGTATTACCCAGTACCAACTGGGTTGTGGAGGTCAGATAGGCAGTCGCTCCTTCTAAAATACTGGTATTCAGTTAGACTCTAAAAGGCAAGGCAGATTATGAATTTTCTTTGAATTTTATTTTTGATTTTAAATACCGTACTTAGATAAGCTTGGTTTAGTAACAACGGTTTTAGAATCCATAATATTTATTTATCACTATTTTTTTTCCGATGCTTGGCGCACTATATCCAACCTTCAGACATCACAAAACAAAATTCACAATAAATTATTTAAGTAAATAAAATACTTTTTATATGTGAATCTATGTGTAGACACAATTACATTCCTAATTTAAATTTTGAATGAAGAAATTCGACGCGAATTTAGCAACAGGTTGTCCGTTCGTACAGTTGAAAATTAATCATTCTATTTCAATTTTTATCTTTATTTAAACTGTGAGACTTTATTTTATGCCACACGGTTCAAGTTCGGCAGTTGCGTTTCTCCGAATTTTAATTATTAATAAGTCAACCAAAAGCAAAGATTTATTCCTACATGATATTATTAAAAAGTAGTTTAAAAGGATTAATTTCAGAATTTAAATATAATTATTTGAAAATATACCAAGGGGTTTTCATTGCGTCTCAAAACTTTTTTTTCAAACTTAATTTGATTGCGAGTATCGATTTTGCTGAATGCAACATTTTAATCGTAATGATGAAACAAGACATGTGACTTCGTAGTGCTGACCTTTACGGTCAGCACTACGAAGTGACATGTCATGTGATAATTTGGTTGCCATATTGTTTTTATAGTAATATTTGGCAAGACTTTGATCGTCATTTTTTATGAAATGATGTAGGTATGAATAATGGCAAAAATAAGAACGTAGATAGACGGTTAGTGTTTTTATTTAGCTTTTCCCAGTTTGTTTACTAAATGAGAAGCTTGCCTATGTACATTATTTCCAGCGAATCTACGTTACCGAGTTTTTGGAAGGGTGCAGTAGGTAATATGTGTTTTATACATATTTGGCAATACATACTGACACCGTTTTACCGACCTAAACACGTTACTGGAGATATTTACCACAAACGTATGGTATGAAACTGCAGCTTCCTTGACATATTTTTCATTAAAAAATCGAATGCTGAAAGTTCACGAAAATTCTATAAATTCCTGACAAATGCGTATCACCCCGCCGATTCAGTGTCATGTGTCAAAATCTTGTCGTGCATAGTGGTTGCTAAATGCATTTTGGTCGTCTGGTGACCAGTGCCATTCTATTTCTTTCTTTAAAAGTAACCGCAAAGAGTTTGTTTTTTCCGATAAATTCGGTAAAAACCTACCCACATAATTTATTAATCCTAAAAACCTTTCTAAATCATTTATGTTTTCTTTTATCTTTTTTGTGGCCCAAATACTTTATTTCTGTTAATCCAAAACTTGCACTTACTTTTATTTAATTTTAAATTTATTGCTCTGCATCTATCTAAAACTTTTTTCAATCGCTGATCATGTTCTTGTTTGCTCCTACCATAAATAATCAAAACGTCAACAAAAAGACAAGTACCCTCGATATCATCAAAGTACTCGTTACATTTTCTTATGAAATACTTCCGAAGCTGATGTTATCCCATACGGTAAACGTAAAAACTTATAGCTGCCGAAAGCAGTATTAAAGGTACACAAATCTGTACTGTCTTTATGAAGCCTCAATTGCCAGAAACCATTCCTAGCATCTACCGTACTAAAGTAACTCGCACCAATAAAGTTCACTGTTATCTCATCTAGTGTTGGCAACCGAAAATGTTCTCGTTTTGTGGCACGATTCAAATCCCGTGGATCTAAACATATTCGTAGATGACCATTGGGCTTCCTTACTACCGTCATACTGTTAACCCAATCCGTAGGTCCTTCTACCCTCACTATAATTTTCGTTTTTCCGTCTCATCCAATTTTAATTTTGTTAGCTTTTATTGAAATACTTACCAAAATATGACCTATACCTACCTATATTGTGTTAGCTTTTATTAAAATATGTATCTGATTATTATCCATACCTAATTTTATTGTAATTAAATGTATGTGTTCGCATGTCATACGGGTGGTGTATTGATTTGTATGTCATTCGATCCTACCGTGCACTTCGCCATTCGTTCCGACATTCACTTATAAGCGTTGACAATGCGAACACAGGCATTCGAGTTTGAAGCATCGTGCAGACAAGATGTTAGAATAAATATGCATTGTACAAGTGTGTTAGAATAAAGTGATTATTTGAAGAAGGACTGGTTTCTTATTTCTGACCTTTTCAAAATTTTAAACTTTCTTTTAAAGAAACTGGCAGTTTTCGTGGAGCATGTACAACTGGGCTTATACCACTATCTATACTAATCTTATATTCTCCTGGCATATAACCTACGGCCTCAAAACGTCTTTATATTTAGCAAAGATACTATTTTTATATTCTGAGCTATTTTTGGAGCTGGTTACGGCTAGTGTTAATTTTATTAAACTTAATTCTCGACAGCTATTACGGCCTAATATCGGAGGAGAAGTTACATAATGCTATTAAGAAGTGAATAATGTAATCCAACTCTTTGTATTTTACTTTTAAATGACAGCTACCAACTACTGTAATTTCCCCGCCCTAAAACCCTCGAAGTTTGATATCGGTCGGAACAAGATAGTATTTAGGTATTTTTAACGTTTCTAAATAATTATAGGGTAAAACATTGACATCCGCACCAGTATCAATTTTTAAATGAAATTTCTTTGGTATTTATCGCTTACTTCACACACCAGTCACTTGAAAAATTGTTTAAATAGATTACCTGATCGTTTGACCCGTTCTCGTCCCTTTGCACTTCATATACTCTACGAACACATGAAAAATGGTTTAAACTGTTGCACTTAAAACACTGTTTTCCAATCGCTGGACATTTATAACCGATGTGATTCCACACATTCGGCACGAGCGTCCTTGGACTAGCTGATTAGCGTTTCCATCGTAACCCCTCGACGTTGACGCCTTTGGAAAATGTTGTGGCGAATATGATGATGTTCAGCGGCCTGCTCCCAAAGCGACGCACCGACGCTCCCCGATGTTGCTGACCACGGCGTTGTCGCGATACCCAATGAACTTGATTACTGGTCTCATCTTCTACGTTACCACTCTTCGCGCTATTTGTTCGCGCTACACAATACGCACAGTGTCCCACAGAATCTTTCTTTATATTTCCTGCTTGTACACGCGATAACTGGGCTATATTGCATATTTCGACGGCCTTTTGCAACGTTAATTTGGGTTCTCGAAGAAGGCGTTCTCGAAGTGATCCGTCCTTAATTCCACAAATTAATCGGTCTCTAACTAAATCGTCACATAATCCCTGAAATTCACATTTTACCGCCAATTTCTTTAATTCCAACGAGAATTGTTCGACTGACTCACCTTCATTCTGCTCACGTATAAAGAAAGTATGCCTTTGTACAGTCATAGTTTTTCTTTGTAGAAAAACACCATCAAACTTTTCTGTTAAACTCTTCAAATCGATGAATTGCTCCGTGAATTGGTCATAAATCTCTCGACACTGTTCTCCCACAACATGTAAAAATATATTAATTTGCACCTTCTGGGTCTTCTTACTAAGCTCACATGCTTCAAAATATATTAAAATGCAGTCTTCCGTTTCTCCCATTCCTTCGAGACGTTTCCAGATGTCGAATTTTCCACGTTGTTGTTGAAACCAAATGGGGATGGTGCAGGCAGTGCAGTTTCCATCGTAGGTTAGGTAAATGGTTAATCACCACAATCACACAATTCTGAGATCGTTCTAATGACGACATTTATCTACTTCTAGTATTTAACGGCGAAGTATCCTACCGGCTGCGCCATGTAAAACTTGTAGGTCAATCAAACACCAGCTCAGGTTAACAACTATTCTTTATTATTCTATACCCTCAGCAACACTGATAGTTTATAACATTAAGAGACTACGCACACTTATTCAGCTCTATTCAGCTCATGTCCATAGAAAACATCATAACCAACAGTATTACGTAATTCATTACCATAAACACAAACCAACTTCAATCAAATTCTTTGTCAACTAACTCACATCTGCATTGATTTATTAAAACAATAATTCGAAATTGCCTAGATATTTAAATCTACTAAATTCAAAGTCTCACTCAAATAATAATACTTTCAACTTCATACTAACCATGAATACAACACATCAAGACAGTATTTATACTAATACTTCATACTAATCAAGGCAACATTTAGAGTAATGATAACAATATTTTTATACATTAAGCAGCATTTATAGCTTATATACGAATGTAGGTATTACACTTACATAACAGAACAATCACTATATTCGTTTACTAAATCGTAAAACAATCTGATTCTACTTACATTACCTAGCTATAAGTATAAACATCTAATCTAACCTACTATAAGTCTACCTTATCGGTGTAACCTAAATTTGAATTTAACAATGATCTCGTGTTACATCCTCCTCATCTGTTTCACTTTTGCAACAATTGTATTATACAATCGTGCTCATTTAAAGCCTGGTACGCTGGAAATATTATATCTATCATTTCCTAATTGTTTTATTACTTTATAAGGCCCTACAAATTTAGGTATAAGCTTTTTACTCCTTCCATCATTATTAAAATTAGTCTTAACTAAATTAAATAATGATTATATTTATTTAATTAAATCACCTTCTTCATAGATTTTAGCAGGAGATTTGTTAGCGTCATGCAAAGCTTTCTGTTTTTCCTGAGATGCTTTAATGTTTTCATATGCTACCTGCCTTAGAGTTTCCGTAATTGTAGTTGCATCATCTGAACTACCATCTTTACTAATGCCAAATTTATTCGTAGAAGCATTTCAAAGTTTTACACCAAATAAAAGCTCTGAGGGAGTCTTCTTCGTCGTTGCGCTAACTGTGTTGTTGATACCCCATTGTATGCTACCTAACTGTTTGTCCCAGTCTCGGTCGTCATTATTTAGATTTTTTGAAGACAATGCATTGAGAAGGGTTTGTGGTTAAAACGCTCAGCTTGTCCATTTGAAGTGGTCTGGCAACAGCGTTTAAGATGTGTCTTACACCATTTTTGACACAAAAGTCTTTAAAGAGGTTTGATGTGAATGATGATCCACGATCAGAAATAATTCTTTCAGGTACCCCAAAATCGTTAAATATGTTTTCTAATACTCTAATAACATTTTCAGTTTTGGTGTCTTTCACGGGCTTAGCAAACAAATATTTTGTAAAATCATCTACGATGATCAGAATGTAGCTATTTCGGGATTTACTCTTAACAAAAGGTTCTAAATTATCTACATGAAGAGCATAGAACGGAATATCTTATTTTTCGGTCGGGTACAAATATCCAGACTTAACTTTAGCGAGAAGATAGCGCGTCTTTAGTATATGCACAATTAATACATGCAGCCACGTATTTTATTACGAATCGTCGAAGTTTGGGAAACCAATACTGATCTTGAATTCTCTCAAGCGTCTTTGCCTGTCCGAAATGACCAATATCGTCATGGTTCATCCTACAGACTTGCCATCGAGCATTACGTGGTACCACTAACTTTAACTGATCTCCAACTCTTTTGTACAAAACGCTATCTTTCATTGCATAATTCTTTTTAATTTCTACAACTTCATTATCTGTTTTAGGTTTAAGAATTTTAGTTATTCTAACGAGTTCAGGATCAGCTAATTGAAGTGTTATAAGCCAGTTCTCGGTGGAAATGTTATAAACGGTTAGAAACGGCTCTTTCGTTGGGCCCTTCTAAATCTAAATCCTAAACTACCGGATTACGACTTAAGAGCCATTTCACGTTTTCGCGCAAATATCTAAGGTTTTAGTCGCCTAATTTGCCATCTTAGATAACACTCTCGCATTTTTAAATACATGTTTAAAATAGACTAGACTTTCGTATTGATACTTCATGTAACACATTTGTAAAAACTTATTTCTTAACAGTGTAGTGATTAATCTCCGACAACTAGTTTACTGAAAAATCATCGCTGAGTCAATTTCGGACTCCTATATCTACGATAAATAATTATAAATTTCACTTGAAAAAATACACAAAGCATGAGACAAATACTTTTGTCGACACATAATGTACTAAAATTTCGATAATTAATAACATACACTAGAAAAAAACAAAGTCTTAGGGCAATTTTTAAGTTTTATATCGCTATTTCATCGTGATTTTTTGGTTTGAACGAAGCTTAATTACATTAAATAAAATATGTAAAAATAAACTATGCTCTTTTACAAAACTAATTCCAAAGTTTCATTAAAATCAATTCGTTTAATCAAACATAATAAATTTAATAACATCACTGTAAATTCGAATAAATTACGATGCATAAGCCGGCACCGATTAGTATGGCCTGAGCACTTACATTTTGTGAAATGGCTCTTAACGCGTCAACGTGAGACATTCGACTACCCGCGCGATATTCAATGCCAAAGTCATATTCGCTGATCTGCAACCACCACCTTGCAATCCGAGGAATCAAGTCTCGTTTTTTAAGGGTGGTTCTTAATGCATTGTAATCCGTAAACTCGGTAAACCTTAAGCCTAACAGGTATACGCGGATTTTTTTTAGTGAGCAGACCATAGCTAGTGTTTCCAACTCGTAAGAGTGAAAGAACCGGCTCTGTTGGTGTGGTCTGCCTGCTGAAATAAGCGACTGGTTTTAGAACCCTGGGATTAATTTTGCCATTGCAAAAGTATACCACCCAAACCTAGAGCACTTGCATCTGCATGTATTTCGGTTTCTAATGTAGGATTGTACAATGCCAATATCGGCCGCTACTAAACGACCTTTTAACGACCTTTTAAAAAAAGCTAAATTCTCATTTTCACCCCATTGCCACGTAGACTCCTTTTTTAGTAACACTGTTAAAGGTCTAGCTATTTCTCCAAAACTTTGTACAAATTTTCTAAAATAACTGGCAAGACCTAAAAATTGCCTAACCTCGTGGACATTTCGAGGTGTAGGAAAGTCTTTGACAGCTATAATTTTCTTTTCACTTGGTTTGACACCTTCAGCAGATATTTCGTAGCCTAAATACTCTAGCCGAGTGTCAAAAAACCTGCACTTAGACAATTTAAGAGTAAGTCCCGCGTCTCTCAACAATTTAAGCACCTCTTCTAAATGTTCGAACCCTTCCTCTACAGATTCCGATGGTATAAGAAGATCGTCCATATAAGCCAAGGCTGACGTGAATCTGCGCGATCCAAGAACTTTATTTATCTTTTTTTTTTAAATTGCGGGAGCGTTTGCCAAACCGAACGGCATACGTTTAAATTCGTAATGGCCGTCCGCTGTAACAAACGCAGTCAGATGACGACTCTCTTTTGCCATAGGTATTTGGTAGTATCCTGATGCGAGATCTAAAGTTATGTAGAACTTATTACCACTCAAATTTGAGATTTGATCTTCTATCAGTGGAAGCGGGTACTTGTCTTTTACAGTTTTATTATTCAATGCCCTGAAATCAATACAAATTCTATAGTCACCTGTTTTCTTTTTTATTAATAACACTGGACTAGCATAATTAGACTCAGACTCTTGCACAATATCATTATCAATCAATTCATCTACAATTTCCCTGACTTTGCCACGTTCATGAAACGACATACAATAAAGCCTATATACTACTGGTTGACGTCATTTAGTTCAATACTCATTTCAGCCTTTTGTGTGCACCCTAACTCACTAAGGCTGGTCGCAAAGCATGACCTATATTTCTTAAGAAGTTCATACAGTTTGGTAACGTATTTCTCATCTAATTGTGATCCTATCTTAATCTCATTTTTGTCTACTGGAAGGAAACTTTTAGCACCTTCGAATTGATTTGAAAGGTATGGCTTTCAGTTATGGGTTTGGTTCTAGCAATCAAAACATTTTCATCGAAGACTGTAGGAGTACTGGTCAGTGCTGTAACAACAATAAAACCCCTTCCTTTGTCTAACCTATAACAGCCACTGTGTAATATATACTCTTGGTTTGGATTTAATCTAGTATCACCTTCTAAATAAACGTCATTTGTCTTATTTTCTCTTGAACTGACCTCTATTAATCCCCTTTGTTTATCACTGTTCTATTGACAACAAATAGGTCAATTTTGTCTGTTGTCACATCATTCGTCGCTAAAGTAGGACTATTGTAAAAGTATAGGGTATCCTTCAATACCATAATATTAGGTAGCTTTCTACACGAGCTTCTATATCGTCTAACTTTGCGTTGATCAGGGTTTTGAACAAAGGTCTAATGGCCGTATTGCCAAAACCGCGTACTGTTGGCAGGTTATTTCTGTCTTCAATCACACCAAGTTTTTTAGCATCCGAGAATCGGATTAATGTGCAGTCACTACCAAAATCAACATATGCCTGCAATGATGTATCATCAACATACACGATCTTATAGAATTTTTTATTGGATTCTTCAATATTAGGCTGTCTAATGTCCGGTACTGCTGAAGATATCTTTAAAGTTTTCCTAACTGGAGTTTCCTGCTTTGGATCATAGCTTAATAAGGGTTTCTTCGTACAATTACTAAGGTCGTGACCTACCCTACCACATTTTCGACATTTAATCACAGGCTTAGGGCACTTATAGAAAGTGTGACCTCTCTCTTGGCAATTGTAGCAGATTGGACCTACCCTACGGCCTGAATCGTTAGCATCAGTACCTCTAGTCGCATTAGATGCGTTACTTCTATGAGCATTAGAATGGTCTTTCCTTCTTAGATGACTAGTCGTTAGGAACCCAATCTGATCTTTGGATTGTTGAGATACTAAATAAACTAATAGATCTTCTGGCTCTGTACACTGTAGTACTTTGGCTCCATTCCTTATCGATGGATCATTAATTCCATGGACTACACAATCTACAGTCTAACGCCCTATAATTTCGCAACGTGTTATCAACGAAAGTTTTTCATAAAAGTATTCCCTAACATTTTCACTTTGACGACAACGCCTATTCAATATTTCCTGTAAAATGATGCCATAATTTTCCTCGCCTGGAAATGACTTTTGCAACTTAATCTGCCACTCCTGCCAGGAATAAGTGAGAGTGGAAAGTAATTCGTACCACTTTTTGGCTAAGCCACATAGCTTTTGTAAGGAGAAGTGTATCGTCTGCTCTTCGTTCCATCCATAGATAGCCGAACATTCATTTACCTTTCCTAACCATCTATTTACATTTTGTGACTTATTATTGGGATCAAACTCTGGAATAACATTGTGCTGATGGTTAGCGCCTAATAACTTGTTAGAGTCACCTCGCAACGAAGCAATAATTTTCATAAAATCTTCAGCAGTCAAACTCTGCGTGGAAACGTGTGTTGTATTACTAGATTCATGATCACTGACTTCTTGCTGATTCTCGTTAGGACCATTTTCTTTCTCAGACTCCGATGATGTCGACGGAAATCCGACGTAACGCCCCTTCTTTCTTTTGGGAACATACTCTTCGTCGAAACTCATACTAGAACAAGTCAGATCATCATTTAAGTTTGTGTCGCGTTATTATTTTTTTATAACCACAATAGTGCCAGAATAATGTAACTTTTAATATAGCCTTGAGTAATTAAACAAATGTAAGAAACTAAATCATTCTAAATTTATCATTTATTCATTTATCATTTTTTTAGATTTATCATTTTTATTTTTTATCATTTTTATCATTTATCATTTTTATCATTTATCATTTTTATCACTTATCACTTATCATTTTTTATCATTTGTTATTTACCATTCATCAATTATCACATCATCTATCATTTATCATTCATCATAAGTTGCATAATTTATTATTACTAAAGACACACGTCCCAACAATTAATTATTCTATGATATATTATTATCTTATATGATAACATTAAAGACACCTACATGTTTAGAATAAAACCTTCATAAAATATTATTGAACACACGCACGTAGTGGGTATTTGTCTAATTTTATGTTACTGAAGACCTACATTATTCAATGTCCAACTAATTTCATAGTCATAATTGAAAACACATACAGGTCTCAACTATAAAATTCGTATTTCATTATATTTAAAGACACCTAAATGTTCAAATTTAAACTTCATAAAATACTGTTGAAAACACATACATGTCCAACTTTAAACTTCATAAAATATTGTGCAGAACATAATATACATGTCCACCTTCAAGCGGCATAAATATTTTGAAAACACATATGTCCAACTCATACATAAGATAATATTGGATGCCATATATGCGTCATACATGGCTTATTTAAGTACATGATGCAAGTTTAAATTAAAATCTTTAGATTATCCTTTTCAATAATGTTTTTTTAATAGTTATATTCACAACATTGGAATATCATTTTATTAAAATCTGACGATGGAGACCACGACCACAATAATTTAATAATAAATGTAGGTAGGTACAACGTATAAAGTTACATTTCGACAATCAAAATTTGATTTATGCAATCATTCCGTAATATTAGGTACATTTAATTTGGCATGCCTGGGAACCTAAAAATACACATTTCAAAAGGGACTGTTCATAATATTAGTAATCAATTTCTAGGAACAACCATGATTTAATTAGTGAACAAACAAATATACAGACACGATCTGACTTAGCATAAATTGGCAGTAGAGTAGATCAATGAAGCCTTATACTTTTTATGTTTAACAACTATGCATATAATACGTAATTCATCGTTGACATTTCGTTTTATTAGATATTAAACTCACATCAATTATCCTAGTAGCTTTTGATTCACATAACTATTAGTAGGTACATTGATGCACTATGTTTCATGCATCAAAACTTCTTCTATCTTTTCTTAGAAGAATTGTGGGCGCACTGAGGCGGCTCTAACGGCCGGAGTCGAGGAGTTTTCAGAAGAGCCAGGTGGTTGGTTCGACGTGCATAGTGTGCAGGTGCCGTTGGAGCCTCCATCATTCCTGGACATCTGGCATCTGCAAACGATGAGGCAGTGGCAATGCGCTGCCCTGGAGCCGTTCACACCCACCAGTTCTAAGAATAACAAATAGAATCATGAAGTTTAACATCTTCAAATCACTCCATCAGTATTTCGCGAAGGGTTAGGCAGAAGTGTAAGTAACTTCCGACCTGGAAGAACCAAATACCACTTTGCGCAGCGAAGAAACTGAAACGAAGACCTAAACATTTTTGATTTGATTTGATTTGATCGAAGGCAATAATCATGAAAATAAATATAGCAATAGACGTTTACGAGTTAATGAGTTTTATCATTTTAAAAATACAATCATTTGAGTACCTAACTACATTACATTTAGCACAAATAACGAGGAACAACAGTGTATTATCTCTGGTATTATCTTTCCATTTTCCTTTTCGCAATTGCTTGAAAATTACAATAGCCAAGAATTTAAATCTGACAATGATTTATTACGCAAAGTGTAGTGCGGTAATTCCGTAGAGCTCTGTGGCGATGGATGATACGAGTAAGTTAATTTACGATAAATGAGTACCATATTCAATTAAAAAAGCGGAAAAAAACGTCACGTCGTATCTGGAATGAGCCATATACAGCGACGAGACCATATTAAGGTGTTGTTGCGAAAAACCCTTAGGTTTTTTTTTAAGGATAGCCCATGTGCCTTCTCATTTCAGCGTAAATGGATTATCACACGAATGGGTGTGGATCCATCCCTGTGATGGAATTGTAAGTTCTATAGTTGAATTTCAAATTAGGAAATCGAAGGTTTTTGGAATGTTACAACAAGTACCGGTAAAATGGGGAGAATAGGGATCCACGGGTGAATGGAAACAAACTTTGGAATGGATTTTAAAGTTGAATTCACATGATGTAGTACCACCAATTACTCTTTAAATTAGCTATAATACATATATATTATACGAGTATATACATATAAGGTGTTAAAAAATTAACTGCACGAAACTTGAGGAGTTGTTTGGAATCACAAATAAAAAATAATCACGAAAAAATTTTATATAAGTAACGATCCGTTTCAAAGATATGCATATTTTCACTGCGCACAAAATGATTGAATATGCGCACTTGACTGTACTGTGACTGCGCCGTGAAGGGTGCCGGGCGCGTAGTCGTTCACCCCTGCGACAGCGCAAACGTAGACAGCTGATTCTAACTTTCCAATCTCATTTTTCAGACTTTGGATTGGCAATGTTTTTTTTTTTATGTAAAAACTAAAAATGCTTGAAAAAAAAAATTTGTTTTTGGAATACGTTTGTTTATTGATACCGAGTACGTACACGAAATTCTTGCAGTTAATTTTTTAACACCTTATATATAATTATGTCACCGTAAAATTGTCAAACACGTTATATTATCTCTCTAGCGATATTGTAAACTCTCGAAATATTGTCAATCGAACATACTGCTTACGATAAAACGCATCAATTTTCGTGAAATGCATGCGATGGTAGTCAACTCACGCGGTGTGGAGCGAAGGAGGGGTCCCCCTTGCCCAGTGGTACCACTCTCATGAAAAGATAATGTACCATTCCTGAGAAATACCGATTAATATAACATAACCTTAAAACACTTTATATTCCTCTAAAAAGCGTAGTCGACGGAGCCCCGCTTCGCGGGGCCCCTATTTCCGGGGGCAAGCTTTAAAGGAACCTAACTAACCTAACGGGGGGGTGCCCCAAGTCCCGATTATGGGGGTAGAGATACTTCCGTATGTTCAGTTGACAATTTTCCAGAGTTTACTATATAACGTGTTTGACTATTTTACGGTGACATATACATAGGCATTGTGCTAAATAATTGATTCACGTCTTGATCTAATAAAAAACATACATAATGTCACATGGCCGAGAATATAGATTTTATTATAAAGTTTTAGAAATCTAGACCGAAAAACCAGAAAGACCCAGAAAGGTCGTACCAGCTTTATCTAAAATCCGAATTTATTAAAAGTGTATTAGTTTTCTGAATGTAAAAGCCATCGATATTTTAGTATGCCTTTTCAAGCTATAAAATTAAATAAAGGAACTGTATACTACGAGGAATCACAAAATATGGAACGAGCAATAACAATTTTAGATATTTGTAAGGGAGGCAATGAAGAAAACCAAACGTAAAGAATTTTGGAAATGTCGCAGTAGAGGAGGCTGTACGTGCGCGCTAAGTTAGTACCATCGGCGACTAATTGCGCGTGATCGGCTCGCATCGTGCGCCCGCGTTCCCCTGCCCCGCGCCCGCTAGCTTCAGCCCCCCGCACACCCTTACAAGCTCCTCGACGGTACATTCCATTTATTTGTAAACAAAAGGGGTACAATATTAAAATAGACATTAAGTTTAGTAGGTTCACATGGTTAACATCCCCCACCCCAGTGCGTCAGCACCAGTCCTGGTTTTTATGTCGACGACTCTTACGCGTCCATCTTTGCCTGTCATTACTGCCTGCACGCGCCCGCGCGGCCAGACATTGCGCGGAGAATCTGGATCGACGATCAAAACAAGGTCACCCACTTTCAGGGGTGTTTGTTCCTGGTGCCATTTGGTTCTAGGTCGCATATCTGGTAGTACCTCCCTCACCCATCGCTTCCAGAATAAATCGGCGAGTCTTTGAGAGTTGCGCCATTGTTTACGCAGGTAGGTATCTGACTCATCGTATTTACCTATCGTAGGTAGGTTAGTTGAAGCGCCAAGAAGGAAATGATTAGGCGTCAGCGACTCGTCGGAATGCGGTTCGACGCTCACGTGGGTCAGCGGACGGCTGTTGACCATATGTTCCACCTCTGCCAGCAGGGTATTTAGTACCTCATCGCGAGGTGCTCGTTCCTTCAGAACGACCTTCAGTGAATTTTTTACGCACCGTATTAGGCGTTCCCACGCCCCACCCCAATGTGGGCTGGCAGGCGGGGAAAAATTCCATGTAGTGCCGTAGGTAGCAGCTTCTCCTTTTAGCGTCTCTTCATCAAGCTCGCTTATCGACTTCCTCATTTCATTTAGGCCCCCTCTCAGATTAGTCCCATTATCGGAGTACATATGAAGTGGCCACCCTCTCCTCGCGGCCATGCGAGTAAAGCCATAATAAATGCGTCAGTGGTAAGTTTTGATACCACTTCAATATGTACGGCTCTAACAGTCAGGCAGGTGAATAGAACGCCATATCTTTTCTCTCGTCGCCTGTACTGTACTGTCACCTCCATAGGCCCAAAAAGATCCACTCCACAGAATGTGAACGGGCGTTGATTATGAGCCATTCTGGCCTCCGGTAAGTTACCCATTCTGGGTGGTTGCGGTTGCGCTTTTCTTATCCTACAAAACATGCATTTTGAGATCACATGTTTAATTGTAGGTCTCAAGCGTATAATCCAGTAATTTTGTTTCAGATTATTGACCAGAACTTCCTGGTTTACATGGGCGGCCCTCACGTGGTGGTGCTTGATTATCAACTGGGCGACGTAATCGTGGCCGTCAAGTATTACTGGATATTTGGTTTCAGGTGGTATTCCAGGTGCTAGTTCGATGCGGCTTCCAACGCGTAAAACTCCGTACTCGTCAATCACAGGAGTTAAGGTGAGTAGCTTACTTTTCCGATCTAATGTTTTTTTTCGTTTCAGGTTTTCCAGGTCTTCGGTGAATGTCTGCCTCTGGGAGTGCATGATCAACAGACGTTCTGCTCTTCTCATCATATCACCATCGATTGCAGCGGTGAGTTTTTGCATTTATCAATAAATATTAATACCCTACAAGTACTTTTCAGGAGGCGTAACCAAGATGAAAATCTCTCAGGTTCCGGTACAGCAGGTGAGTATTTCTCAGTGACGACTAGCGAAACCCGTTCCAGGACATCGGTGCTGACTTCCGGTTGTACATCAGCTGGCCACGTCTCTTTTCCCTTGTACAAAAACTCAGGGCCATACAACCATTCAGTTTGTAGCATTTCTAATTCACAGGTATCCCTCGTAGCGATGTCGGCTATATTCATTTTAGTAGGTATATAGTGCCATTCCTTATTTTGTGTCAACTCGTCAATTTCGCCAAGCCGGTGCGCCACAAACGCTTTATAATCTCGCGCATTGTTCCTAATCCAATAAAGAACTGTTGACGAGTCGCACCAGAAATACCTTTCTTGTGGTACCATATTTCTGTGTTCTTTAGTTATAGTATCTGCAAGCCGAGCAGCAAGGAGCGCCGCCTGCAGTTCTAATCGAGGTATAGACGTATGTTTCAGTGGTGTTACTCTGCACTTACTCGAAATAAACGCTAATTTAGTTTGAGCGTCATTATCTTGCCAGCGCCAGAATGCCACGGCAGCCATAGCATAAGTTGAACTATCGCTGAATATATGTAGCTGTAGATTTGTATATCTTGATCTCGTATCGGTGAGCGCGCGCGATTCATTAGTAATAACAGGTTTCGGCTGTGCGTGTGCCGACGACTCGCAGTCGCTATCCGGTACATTCGTTGCAAGTATCGCTGTCTCGCTCTTACGTACACTCGCATGATAACAACGAGGTAATCGAATATGGCCAACGTTTTTTAGAAGTTTTAGCCAATTTAACCATTTGTTATTGATGCTGTCTGGTATTTCGTCATCCCAGCCTAAATTAATCTTCCACATTTGTTGTAGTAATATTTTAGCTTTGATAGTGAATGGTGACAGGAATCCGTAGACGTCGAAAATAGACATTATCAATCGTAACATTTCCCTTTTCGTGGGACGTTTCAGGCCATTTATTATTTGTTCAGGAATTCGTTTAAAAGAAGTATCGAATCCCAACGAGTCTTCTTTCGGGTACCAGATTAATCCAAGGGTTCGTTCTCCAGCTTCCTGCTGGCCGACTTTAAAACGAACTGCAGTACCACATAAAGTTTCTTTTGGTAAGTTTTCTATCACGTTCGCGCTGTTGCTATTCCAGTTTCTTATTTCAAACCCCCCGCATTTATGAATGTATGCAATTTCTTTTGTTAATCGCAACGCTGTTGACTCATCCTCTAAGCTGTCTATATAATCATCCATATAATGCTGATTGCAGATTGCATTTACTGCTGCGGGGCAAGTTTCTTCGAATCTTTTAGCATTTTTATTATATTAATAAATTGTGAAATAAACGGCGACGAATTGGAACCAAAAATTAATGACGTCATCGCATATGTTCTTACACGATCGTCTGGTGAATCTCTCCACAAGAAGCGTAGTGCGTTTTGGTCCTCGGCTTTTATTTTAATTCTCAGGAACATATCGGATGTCACCGGTCACAGCCACTCTGCTTTCGCGGAATCTCAACATGATTCCGTATAATGATACAAGTAAGTCTGGTCCGGTTAGAAGATAATCGTTCAACGAGAAGTTATGACTTTTCGCCGCGGCGTCAAAAACTAACCGTAGTTTTTGTTTATTAGGGTTGTCAACACCAAAGTGGGGAAGATACCAGGTCTTTGGCGTGGTTTGGACATCGGTCAATTCTCGTGCGTAGTCATTGCGTAGTAGATGGTATATTCTCTCTTTGTATCTCTCTGCGTAACTTTCACATTTCTTTAGCTTTCTTTCAACTCCTTTTAGTCTGTTCAAGGCAGTGGTATACGACTCTGGCATGTTACAATTTTCATCTTTCCACGGTAGGCCGACGTACCAGTTGCCGTCCTTCAGGGCAGAAGTTCTTTCGAGGTGGGCTATTGCTCGTTCATCTTCTGCGTTCAGACGAGGTTTCCCTGATATGCCCATAGCTTCTATTGAAAACGAGCGGCGGACTTCCTCATGTAAGTCGTCCATTATGCATTCAGTTTCTTTTTGTGATTCATCAGCTTCAGTTAAAAACAAAGTTGAATGCTTGCTTCCACAGTTCACGTTCAAGGACGTGCGGCCATGTAAACACCAACCCAGTGGAGTACGAGTTAGGTAAGGTTCGGTAGGATTGCCTCGAATAACTTCCAAGGGCAATAACAAATAGTAGTTGTCTTGCCCTATTAGTATTTCCGGTTTGCATTGACCAAAACATAATTTATGTTTTATATTATTGATTGCATCACTGCACTTTAGTTTGTCGAGTGATATAAATTGCGTAGGTAAGTTAAGGTCTTTGGTAGTACGTGCTTGCAATGTAAACATCGTACCGTCACTGTTCGACACGCGTAAGTCCACTATTTCGCTATCACACACAAGTTCGCAACCGTTCCACGCGCTCCGCACTTTTAATGTTTGTTTACGTCCGCGTATACCTAACTTCACCATCAGTTCGTCGCTAGCTATTGTCACAGTGGAACCATCGTCCAGCAAAGCCACCGTGCTCACTGTTCCGTAAGGTCCGTGTATATTTATAGGCACTGTCTTTAACAACACTTGACTATAACTGTCCTCGTTAATGTGGGCGACAGCCTCGCTAGGCAGCAACGAAGCCGAAGTCGACGCCGTAGAAGTTGCTGCGGAAGTTGCCGCGAGAGTTGCCGGAGCGGGTGCCGCAACAGACGGTTGACATTGCTCATTACCGCGCCCATCAGGGAAGTGCAGAAGTTGATGGTGCGGTTGTCCGCAATTGTCCTTATCACACACGGGTGCTGAGCATGCGTCACGGCTGTGACGCGACACCAGACACTTATAGCACAAACCGTTACGTTTTATAAATTGCCATCTGTCCTTACGCAACGCTTTTTTAAACTTTTTACAGTCTATTATTTTGTGTTTATTTACTTTACAAAACCGGCACTTATCGTCACTAATCTCCGTACTGTCCGTAGCGTTTTGCACTAGCACCGTATGAGTTCTGTTTACATTATCACTGTGTTTACGTTTATAGTCACTGGGATTGTATATTATATTCACTGACGTTTTCGATATTTTTATAGCTTCTTGATTTAAAAACTCGGATAATATCACAAGCTTAGGCTTATCTCCGCTGCTGATGATTGGATAACTGTAGTCTGCCCATTTTGAGATAAGCACTGTAGGTAATTTTGACAGGATAATTGATATAACGCTTGTTCCTTTCAGGTACTCATCTTGACCAATAGCAAGCACAGCAGCGACATAGTTTTTTATTTTTACAGAGAATGTTACTATTTCTTTGTGATATTCCTGGGCCATCGGTTGAAGCTTGTTTATCTCGTACACAATTTTAGCGATTATAATGTCTGGATTTCCAAATTGTAGCTCCAGCGTAGACATCACAACATCCGGTGACGTAGCACTAATTAACAGTGCCGTTACGGCATTCTTAGCTGCTCCATGCAAACATTTCCGTAATCTCCATAGGTTTTCCTGATTGCTGAAGTTACACACTTTTGTTGATTCTTCGTATGCTTGCTTGAACTGCAGGCAATCCAACGGCTCACCTCCAAAACCAGGTAAGTCTTTAGGTGTACTCAATCTGCTCAGCATATGAGCATGCGATCCATTAGCTGTGGCAGCAGCGGCCAGATCTTTGAGAGCGCTTGCCAACATGTGAACGGTTCCATCAGTGCCACCTCGAGCAGCTGTTTGCTGCGCCAGTGGCTGTAGCGGCAGGTCAAGGTCGCCCAGATTTGTATCCTGCGGTAGGGCAGCCTCTGCCTCCAGTTCGCGATGACTTCGTTCTAGCCACTTCTCCACCTCAGCTTTAGAATGATCTCCTTCCCTTCCTTCCGATTGTGAACTGTATTCTTCGTCTTCTAGCTCGGCCAAATCGGCCGCCAACCTTTTATCGATTATTTCCATTTGTATTTTCGCCTTAGCTTCTGCTGCTTCTAATTCCAGTCTTTTCTTTCTAGCCAGCGATGACGATGCAGACTTTGACCGAGATATCGATTTTGATATTTTTTCTGACTTCGAGGGTAGACCTGTATTGGAACTCGGTTTCACTTTTCCATATTGTTCGGCTAGAAATATAGGTTTTTCAACTTGTTTTAGGTCCTTTGTTTTTCCATCACGGTCACTTTTAGTGTTTCGTTGCCTGGAATCATCTTGAACAGCAGTTTCAACGCCCTCAGACACTTCGCCATAAAGTTCTTTATTTTTCTTCGCTGTGCTCCGTGTATTTACCATAGCTCGCGATTTCGGTGGAGTGGTGAATATCCAGCAGATTTGGCTCGAATGACCAGATTGTAAGGGAGGCAATGAAGAAAACCAAACGTAAAGAATTTTGGAAATGTCGCAGTAGAGGAGGCTGTACGTGCGCGCTAAGTTAGTACCATCGGCGACTAATTGCGCGTGATCGGCTCGCATCGTGCGCCCGCGTTCCCCTGCCCCGCGCCCGCTAGCTTCAGCCCCCCGCACACCCTTACAAGCTCCTCGACGGTACATTCCATTTATTTGTAAACAAAAGGGGTACAATATTAAAATAGACATTAAGTTTAGTAGGTTCACATGGTTAACAATATTTACAATCTAGTTTTTGAAAACAAAAAGTCACGAAGTGACGAGCGGTCATGGGGACTCTTCTGTAGCTAATCCTAATATCAAACCATAGATAATATCTTCGTAGTAAAACTAAAAACACGTCATTGACCTTTTAAAGTGGTTTGTCAAACCGCTGTGAACTCTTATTAATTTTAACATTATTCTCTAAAGCAATTTAACTTTAACCCGAGTGGCCGAGAGCAAACATAATGTCAAGCCATTTAAATGTAATATTAGGGCAGGACCCGAACCGTAGCATGAAATTGTTGCTCATGTGGTTTCATAAGTTAAAAGCCATCTTTATCGAGAGTCAAATTTCACAGTAGGCTGATAAGAGATTATATCGAAACTAGGGTGTGCCCGCGGCTTTACCCGCCCGGGATTGTACTACCTGAATACAAAAACACCCATCCTATATCCTTTATGTTAATCCAATACCTGTATCATTTGTGTGCTCATAGGCTTGTATCCTGAAAAAAAATAAGTAAGTCCGTCAGATAGATTTTCTAAAATTATTTGCCACGTATTTCTTCTTTTGTTACGTATGAGCAAACTTGACGAAGATACGACACTTTTAATCAATACGTCACGCGTATAACCGTCCATCCATTCTCACTAACCTTCACATTTATAAGTAGTCCCAACTCTATCATGCAATCGATGAAGTCCTCGTGCAGACAGTTCGCTAGTGTGGGCGCTAGCTCATCGAACCCGATCTGTTCTAGTTATATGAAGAGTACTAACACATACTCAAATAAAAAAGACGTGTGGCACTCGGGGACTGCCGCGGTCAAGCTATTGCATAGCAATTTTTATCAACTTATGCAATTATAATTTTATTTATTTATTTTATTATTCCGCCTGTTGCCGGCTCGAGGACCAAACGCAGTCTGAATGTTCAGGCTCGGCTTCCCATCACGATGAAATTATTAATTTCATAATGATGGTTCTAGAACATAGAAGAATAAAATGGTTACAAAGAAGGTCTAACATCAAATGTATACAACCTACAACTCCTAGTCACGGCAATATATTATATAGAAAACTAGATTGTCATTGTCATTATCTGACATGGGGTGTTAGGTTATTTTCGTTACGGAATTTCTGGATTCGGTTTCCACGCTCAAGGCCCGCGATAGAAGCCATGCAATAGCCTAATAAATGATTATCGAAAAATCTTTAGATGGATAAGGTTAATCAATAAAACATTCTACATCAAATAATAAAAGCAACCTAATTCTTATGCTATACTATTTGTACTATTTTGTTGTAGCCCATGGGATATTGTTGCTGTGACAGAGTCATCCCATGTCAAGATCGTTATAGTAAAAGGTCTATTTGATAGGATTGGTGGTCTATTGTCTGTAGCATTATATTGAAATCCATTGCATACAAGATGTAAGGGACGTCAATGTGCGAAATGTTACCATGAATTCAATACAACACGCAGATTCTAGACCCCCTCAGAATCATTTTATTCATTTGAAAAAAGTAGTTCTGCATATTCAGATTTTACAGAATAGTTTATTTTTTAATAGCCTACGCTACGAGTTCGCTACGCTAACGGTTCAGCCGTAGATATACAATATTTGATTAACGCCTCCAGTATCCGATAATTTGCCGGAAATTGCGTCTTTTATGACAACTAAGGCACACAACATTTTTTTGAAAAGATTTGTCAACAGGTCGAGATAGAGACAGTCCTATACCAAACTCATTCTTAAACTGATCTGGTCCAAGAAGTACTGAGAAGAGATTTTATCTAAGAAGTCCATCCGTTACAAATATAACTGTTATTTGTGAGGATCCATGCGTTAGTGGCTGTTATTAGTGAGGAACTGGTGGTGATGGGTGGTAGATGGGTAGTTGAAATCACACACCACATTTTACTCAAACTCTTAACGTTTATTTCTAAGAAACCATTTAGGTACAGGCACAATAAACATTCTGAGTCGAGCAGCCCGTTCGCCAATATTGTTAATAAGGAGAAGAACGGACAAAGAAACTCCTTACACTCTGGTCAACCAATATTACATTTCTCATTTACACAAACTTGTAATGTTCACTTCAAAAGCCATTATTATTTTCTTAATAATTCAATTGTTTTACTCACTGCGTCTTCAACGCGTCTTTTTTTAGAGTGACCGGAAGTTACTCACTCACTCAGTACAGTAATTAATTACATCGTAAGTTCATTAAAACTTACAAACAATATTAGAATACTTCACAGTTAATTATTGTAATAATTAAACAATACTTATATTCACAAATGCAAAGGTGTTATTAAGTTTAAGCTTAATTACTAGCTTTATTACTTTTTACACTTGATATAAAACCAGTTCCGGCAAAACCAAAGACAGGTCAAATTAATACAAAGAATAAGTCTGCCACTAATAGATTGCTTTGTAAATAATCTTGTTAGTTTTTGGTTTGTAGTCAGTGTTAGATAAACTGATTTAGTTATAGTTTAAAATTATAAATTGACTTATTGACCATTAAAATTGTACTTAGCGCGTGTGTATGACGACATCCACAATAAGTGGAGTGTTGCCATACAAACAAAGAAACAGCTATGACAAATTGGTAAAATCCCAATAGTTATAAAATATTAGCTATCTTAATTTTAACTATAGTTCTAGCTAAACTTGTTTAATTAATTTCTTAAATTGTCACTCGAAGATCTATTTAAGTATTAGTTAATACAAATGCCAATAGATGGCGCTTAATCCTTCTGTCAATCGAATAATGATTTTTGTAAATAATTGTTAATGCCAACTGCCAAAGCAGAGATGGCAGGTTCATCAATATTTTCATGGAATAGTTTACATGTGTTATTATTTAAATTAAATCTTAGCAGATAGAGACTCCTGCGGCGACATATATTATATTATTATGTGTTTTTCTAAATTGCTGTAATGTACTGTCAATTGCTATGAATTTTAGTTTGGATTTTTCGAACTCTACATGAAATTTTTGTAAGGCATTTCCGTTTGTCTCTGCACTCCCATGTACCTCCCCCCTTGTTTCAGTTTAGTGGAAAGCTAATAAAGCCAATAGGTACTCCAATTGGCAGTGAAAATGAAAGAAAATTTAGTTTAAATTCCTCTTTATGAGACGATGATATAATGTAAATCTCACGATATGTCTACCCATCTTTTCGAGTATTTTGGTTGTGATTCTTTGTTCTGAGTTCTCAATAGGGTTCATTGTCAGGTAACTACAGCTGATTATGGGGTCAACGGGAATGGTAGGGAATAATATGATTAGAGGCAATTAATTACTATGGGGTACGGTTTAAGTGATTTTCAAATCTAATGCAATGCAGAAAAAAGCTATAAGCCTGGAAATCTTTCCAAAAAAATACTATTTGACTTAATGGGGTATAAATGAATTACATAATTAATAGACCCATGATTAATCATTGTACGTACAGATTACTAGGTAAAGCAATGCGTTACTAACGGTGATGTTATTTTAGATTGGATCTATAATCATCTTATGATCATTATGATCCTAAGAATATTTTCTTAGTTCTAAGATGAGGTTGAGTTGGGGTTTAACGTTGGAAATAAATTTGCAATTTTCTTTTTTAAACTTTCACGATCAGAACACATTATAAAACATTTGAAGACGGGTATTTATCGCGAATTTACCTTTAATTTAATCCCGACGTTTCGACCGGATTGCACCAGCCGTGGTCGCGGGGAGACTGAAGTATTGGAGGTACCGCGACAGCAAAGTGAAGGCGTTTATTCAACTACCCTCACTCATCTTCATAAATGTTAATTAGGGCCAGTTCACACTAGGACAGCACACTACACTAACAGTGTCCGTATATTGAGGCGATTTCACTTGACGAGTACACTAAGTGATCACTGGATTCCAAGCTGAAGAGAGTTTGAAGCCGTCTTCGCGATTGAAATTAGGGTACTTCTCAATCGCTTCCCGAACCATTCTCTTAAAATAGTGCTCCTCAAGGGCAAGGATTTTTGGGTTGTGTAACTCCATCCAGTGCCCAACCACTGAGTCTATCACATGTTCTGCTATAGCAGACTTGTTCGTTTGTCGATTTTTGACCGCTGCTGTGTTCTTTAACGCTTTCAGCTACTGTTCGCTTCGTTTGGCCTATGTAGGAACGCCCGCAGCTGCAATCGATCTTATAAACACCAGGAACCTGGAATGGTACTACATCCTTTGGTGTACGCAGACGCTTCGCCACTTTGTTTAATGGAGCATAAACAGACTTTATTGATAGCTTCTTGAAAAGGTTCCCAATTTTGTCCGTTACCCCCTTCACATAAGGCAAGAACGCAGGCTGTCTGGTTACCTCAATGTGTCTATTCTTCTGCTTGCGGCTGCCATCTGGATGCCATCCATTAGTCCTGTACCCGTTTCGTCTTAGAACCTCCTGAACATGTTCCAGCTCTCCGGGCCGATGTTCAGGGTCACAGAGGTCATAGGCTCTGTGCATAAGAGAAGACACCACAGACTGAAGATGTGCTGGATGATGATGAGAGGCAGCATTCAGATATCTGTCCGTGTGCGTTGGTTTTCTGTACACAGTATGCGACAAGGTTCCATTGGCCTTAACCATGACTTTTAAGTCTAAAAAGGCTAAAGATCGGTCATCCTCCATCTCATACGTGAACCTTATCTTCGGGTGTATGGAGTTAAGATGTTCAGTCAGTTGGTTAACTTCCAGTTTACCTCCACTGATAACGCAGAAAACATCGTCGACGTACCTTTTCCAGAGCTTTTACACCGTGAGCTGTCATGTTGATTGTATAATGCACACAGGAAAAGCATGGTCGTCTCGCGACCTGCTTGGTTATAGATGAATAGCATAACTTTGCATGTACTTGACCAATTTCATGAAAATTTCATAGGCTGTTCAATAACTTTGATCACATGAGATGTTACTGGTCTTGAAAATAGGCCTTACCTGTCTTTGGCTGCCATGCCAATTAGATTTTCAGTGTTAGAATTGTTGAGAAACAAAACTAATATCTCGTATTTTGCACCGATATACCATCCAGTTAGTAACCTCAGATGAGACGTTACTGGAGTGTCGCGCACCCATTGGAGGCAAAAGCTTTAACAAGCTTACGGCACACATTTCCAGTGTTTATAACCTAGCAGCACTTCGATGAGCGCTGTGGATATCGCTTATCCGGAGGTCAGTTAAAATCGGGCATTCTCACACCTTTTTGGGAAATCATCAAATGACTTCTACCACTCTGGGCGGAGCGGGAGGGAGTGTCAGACTTTTACTGACTAAAACCCATCCATGTTCCTTCCTCGCCCTTTATATTCCGGGGCCGCGGTATCTATTTCGAACAGGCCCGCAACCCCGGCAGGCTTCGGCCCTTGCGGGCCCCTCCCCTGATGCGGACATCTCTTTGAGGCGCGCGTGGAAAACGAACGCGCCGTAGACACGGCCTGTCGTCATTAGACGAACGGACGGCTAGCTAGCCCATAGCCAACCGTCCACAGGCCCGCATCTACGGTGGACCTCCTTCGCTAGCATGACTGCTTCGCAGAAGGAGGTGACAGCTTCCCATTCCGTCTCGCTCCGGACCATGGATTGAACCAGGGCCGGACGCGAGAGATCGCCGCCGCCGTTCGCCGCTACGAGGACACGGCGGTGCTCCGCCCACGCAGAGCAGACTTCCACCGTGTGCTCCACCGTGTCCTCCGGTCGATCCTCGCAGTGGAGACACCCGGGCGTTTCCTCCCGCCCGATTCGGTGCAGGTACCTCCCGAAGCATCCGTGTCCGGTGAGGACCTGCTGAACTTGCTGTGCCCTGGACGGCGGCGGTGGCGGCAGCAGCAGTGGCTGTGGCGGTCGCGGCAGCGGCGGTGGCGACGGTGGCGTTGGCGGAGGTGGCGGAGGGCCTTCCCCTGCCTCTGGCTCTAGGCTTGGCGGGAGCAGCGCAGGCCTTGCTCCCAGCCCGGTGATCGGCCGGCTTGCGAGCCGCAACAGATGCGGGGCAGTGCGGCGCAGCGCTGCAAGTCGCCGACACGTGGCCGGGCTGACCGCAGCGGAAACAGAGGCCGCTACGGTCAACCTCCGAGGCGCACTGCACTGACACGTGGTGACCCACGTGGCAGCGATAGCACCTCAGAGGTCTGGGCTCAAGCAGTTTCACCTGCGCTGAGACCCAGCCAGGCGAAATCCATAGTGGAGGGCCGAAGGCTCCTGGTGCCTTCGGCCCTCCACTATGGATTTCGCCGCCGTCACGGGGCAGCTCACCGTAACGGTTCGCATTCCCGTTGGGTCCGGACGTAGGGTGCCCGCCTTGATCTGCTCGGCAGAGCACCCCCCGGACCCAGCGACGGCGGCCACCACCTCCTCCTCGGTGACCGAGTCGTCCAGACCCATGATGCGCAGGTCTGCGCACCTGACGGGTCTGGACACTCGGGCCCCGTCGGGACGCTCTCAGCTTTTCAGCGAGAGCGTCAGCGGACGAGCCGCTGGTTTCACCGGGGATCTCCAGCATGCGAGCCCCAGTTGCGGTGACTTTAAGCCGGAGGCCCCCGGTGATCCCGAGCGCTCCCCGAGATCCACCGTCTCCTTGGCCTTCGCCAGCAGGTCGCGGTAGGTCACGCCCTTCTTTGCTGCCTCCGGCTGTAGTGTGATCACTACAGCTGCGGTTTTTGGGGCGCGAAGCCTAGCCGCGACCTTTCGGGCTCTATTCTGGCGCTGCCGCTACTTCTTGCGGGCCTTTTTGGCTGCCATTCGCCCCCTCTGCTTCTCCCCGACTAGCTGCCATCCGGCTTCAGCCGTGGGAGGTGTAGGGGGCTGTGGCGGCGGCAGCGACGGCTGACGTGTCGCAGGCACTGGCCCACTCGCCGCTGGGACTGGTGCAGGCACAGTTGCAACCTGTGCCGCTGCCTTGCCCTTGCCCTTTTTGCGGCCCGCCGTCTTCTTCTTAGCCGGCGCCGCCGCCTGTTTGGCCGGAGTCGGCTTTGCAGGAGGCGGGGGCGGCAGCGCAGCCCTGCCGGAGGGCCGACTGGATGGGCCCGGAGCAGGTGCAGATGTAGCAGCCGCGTACGAGACCGTGCTCGTGCCCGCGGCCGCCCTGCTCGCGCTCAGGGGAGGGCGCAGGACAATTCCCTCGAGGACGGAAAACCGCGCCTGGAAGGAAGCCAGCTCCTTTCGGATCAGGTCCAGGACTTGGTTTTCAACTGGCACAGGCTGGCTTGTTATCTGCGCCTGAGCCCCCCCACTTTGAGGTGCCACGTGGGGGCCAGGCTCCCGTAGACTGGCCAGGTCCGCCTGAAGCTTTGGATTCACCTTTTGGAGAAGCTCCATGGCGGCCGTCAGGCGGGCCACATCGGCCCGCAGTTTGGCCAGCTCGTCTCCCTCTGCTGAGGGAGGGGGAGGCCCCGCAAAATTGGCATCCGCTGCCGCCATGATGGAGACGGTAGCCGCGGGTATGGCCCTGAGTTTCGACGATGACTTACCCTTCAGGGCCACCGTCTTTATGGCGGCTTCCACCTCCTTGGTGAACCTGGCCTTACGCTCCGCTTCGGAGCCGCCAGGTACACCCGCCTCGCTGCCAGACCCGCGGGCTGATGTCGTGCCCGGGTGGCGCATCTCGTCGGCCGGTCTTAACGACCTCTCGGAGGCAGAGGCCCCCCCCCTCTTGCCTCGGATCCTCCCGCGTTTGCTGGTGGGGATCTTGCAAGCAGAGGCCATCTGCCCCTCCTCAGAGGATGACGACCGGTCGCCGTCCTGCCTGGGCCGCTTGCGGAAGAACTTATTGTTCTCCGCAGCAGCCCCAGCCGTCTCGCGGCGGGAGCTCCCTGAGCCTCCCGCAGCGCTTGCCTCACTCGATGCGGCGTCGGACTCCGACCCCGCATCCCTCCTGACCTCTCCTTCTCCTTCTCCTCCTTTGCCGTTACCGGCGGTTTGTGTTTTGTTTTTTTTATAAATTTCCATTTTGTTCCCACGAGTAGTATAGGATATAATCGTCCACCCAGGCAGAGCCTTTTACCTGGGTAAGCCCAATACTGAAGGGTGTGGCCGGTGCCCTACAGGGGAGGCGCTAACGACTGGACACCCTCCAGCCATTCATCCTCTCACCGCGCCTCAAAACTTAGGTTTAGGTGGTTTTTTATCTTAGAGGTAGCCTTCCTCTGGGCCAGGTGGTTAAGCCAAGCCCCCGACGGTGGCATTATACATGCCTCCGTTCGCTGTCCGGCCAACCCGGCTCAGCGAACCCGCCGAAAATTGTCTCTTCTAGGAATACTCCTGGAGGAGAGACAACGAATGCCGCGTTGGTGCGCCTGCACCTCGGCGGCATGGTCACGTCCTCCGCTGTGCCCTCTGCTTAACAGAGGGTCACGCGGAGGATTGGTCCAAATTGGACCCCGCTCGTGATGCCAGACTCATTGGCCGTGGCAGTGCCAATCCCAAGGGATGGGAATTTCTTCTCATTCCTAAAGGAAGGACACTGCCGCGCCCGGGGTGCACCGGCCCAGCGGCTGCTGTTTCCTCCAGACGTATCGAGAGGAACCAGCAGCCGCCGGGCACACGTGGAGGACTTCTGGCATCGCACCCCGGCATTCTCACACCTTAAGGTTGTGGGGCCTCAAGGGTTACATGATCCAAATTGTTGTCAGGGATACACGCTTATTCCTGCTCCGTCTCTGATGTTCTGTTGGTTGTTGTTGATTAATTTTACTCTAATCTCCTTCCAGTTCACGTCGTGGTCGGCGATGAACATAACTTGCTCGTGTTTCTGTGTCTCGGATTTACGATTTGCACTAACGACGCACATAATACACTTACTGTTACACGGCATTTTGTTATTTTGGTAAAATGTTATGTAAAATTAGTTTTAAATGAGTAATTTGTCGAGGAAGAACTTTTTGCTGCGGTGTTATTAACGTGCGAAAAAGAAAAGTGACGTGCCTGACATATTATGTCAAACGGGGAAGTATACGAATATTGCAGGACTAAAAATATTCTTTTTTTGATCCTCTAAATTTCGCGGTGTGTTAATGTAGATAATTATAAGGAATACTACCATGTTAAATAATTAACATGGTAGTAAAACAAATACGATACCGACAATTACTCATTCTATCTCATTCATATTCATACTATTCATTCATATTCACTCATATTTATACTTTCTTTTTCTACCCCTGACGTAACTCCATAATCTTCGGCTTACCTAGGTCCCTGCAAAACGGTAAGTACTGCCAGCCGCGAAGTCACGTGTACGAGTCTATACGATTGGTACATAACTGTACTATTTACTTGTGTACGGCCTATACCATTAACTTGCACTGCTGCAAAAGGTCTCTCCTGCAGCTGTTATTGGTGAACGAATGAACAACTACAATGCAAAACTTCATCCCCTTTACCCCTTTGTGGGTCGAAATAAAAAAAAAACAACGACTTACTAACTTTGATACTAGACTTACTACTTTTAGTAACTCAAAAAATAAAAACTTTAATTAAAAACATAATGTTACTCATTTTTCACCCCTCAAGGGTTGATATTCTAATAAAGCCGTTACGTTAGCTTCCATTCAAAAGCCCAGATAACAAATTTTGTACTTTTTACGTCGTTAATTAAGGAGTTTTCGCACACAATTTCATTCCCTTTTTAAGCCTTCGAGGTGGAATTATCAAAAACGCTGAAACACGTACAAATTAATTTATAATCGTCAGCCTAAACAGAAAATTTGAAGATCCTAAATTTAAAACTAACGGACTTTCATATTAACTTCCATCCCCTATTTTATCCCCTTGGGGGTAGAATTGATCAAAATCCTTTCTTAGCGGATACCTACGTCATAACATCTACCTGCATGCCAAATTTCAGCCCGAACCAACCGGTTTGGCTGTGCGTTGATAGATCACTATGTCAGTCAGTCAGTCAGTCAGTCACCTTTGAGTTATATATATTTAGATTAGAGACAATAAAAGGATTTGTAAGACATGTCCAATGCACCACAGGAACGCGGTACTAACGAGGTTACTCGTAAAAGTTAGCAATCTTCTTGAAGTAAAAGTTGTCGCGCCTTATTATAAAACTGTTGTTCGTTAAAGCTTAGGAAAGAAAATGGAATTGTATCCTTTTTCTTTCTTTTAACTTTTGATAGAATGTTGGCTAAAGCCCGTTTTCTAAAACTTACTTACGTATAACTGTCAGTTAATATCTTTTATCTCGTAGCTATCGGTATATCTATTAACAAAGTTAACTTGAAATATCCTACCAGTCGCTTGATTCACAGAAAAATCAAAGAAATGTTTTCTGTGACGTTTTAATCCTAACGGTGCGTTAGCACAATATCAAATACACAGTACAGATAATTGCCAGTAAGTTATTGAAAATGGCCGTCAATATACTTATGAATATAACTATGAATATGGTTCGGCTTTTCATCATTATCATCATCATCATCTCAGCCGAAAGACGTCCACTGCTGGACATAGGCCTCCCCCAAGTGTCGCCACATTTACCGGTCCCTTGCTACTCGCATCCACCGGATTCCCGCAACCTTCACCAGGTCATCGGTCCACCTAGTGGGAGGTCTTCCAACGCATCGTCTTCCGGTTCGCGGTCGCCACTCCAGAACTTTTCGGCCCCATCGGCCATCCGTTCTGCGAGCAATGTGCCCTGCCCACTGCCACTTAAGTTTAGCAATTCTTCGGGCTACGCAGCAGCGGCGGCGCAGCGGTGGTTCGGCTTTTAGTCTAATCGAATGCATCTCAGCTCAGAATCTCAGATCTTATAGAATGAACAACCAAATTTTTACATTTCACAAAATCAAAAAATCAAAATCAAAGCATTTATTTCAAGTAGGCCAGTTTCAGGCACTTTTGAATTGCATGGAGCGACTTACCTCCATAACAATAACATAGTGCTGGGTGATACGATACCACTTGATAACACTGGTAGTGGATGACAAAATCATAAAGAATGGTTTGGTTTTTAGGCTTTTGAATTCCTTTGATTTTCATATCATGTAGTTGTAAAACACTGTTAAACACTGGAATATTTGAAAAATCAAATACAAAACATTGATAAAAAAACAAACCTAAATAATTATCTTGTGCACTATAAGCCGAAATCACTCAGCCAGCAAAATCGGCAAACTGGAAAGTATTTAGGCATTTGACTACATTTTTGTTTATGTTTGTATGGTTCGTTTGTTAGTTATAGAAGGTTTTATTTATAGTTCATTCTTTAAACGTACTCTTTTTATTTTGCTCACCTTCAAAGCTCCTGTCCTTTTAGAAGGCCTTCACTAAAAAAGGCAATATGAAACGTGTGTCCTCTAAGCTAGAACGATCGAAGAGTGTTTGCACTGAAATATGCCTTGTATGTTCCTTATGTTACATCATATCAAAGAACAAATTCAATAAAACTCTGAAGGATCTTACCAATTAAAGGTATGTCTTCACAAATACGCGGGCGCTGGTGAAGTCTGCTTGAGTTATCCTTTTTCAAGCACAGCAGTCTACCGAGTATCTATCGAAATAAAAGTTAAAATTAATAACGTTGAAGGAAATGTAGACTAGTTACGAAACTATGGTTTCGTAAGCGAAGGTTTTCAACAACCTAAAAATTTTACGGGAAATAATACGCCTCGAAAATTGGTAAGTACATCAAAAACTTGGAAATGTTATAATGTTGTTCATAAAGGGTGTAAGACACCTCTTCACGAAGCCGAAAGGTACTTGTTCTCTTAGTCATTGCGAACATTTTTTGTTCTACACCATACCTGGGAACCTTCTAGTTACGGAGATATGGGGGGTCAAAGTTACAACTTTTTGACCAGTTTTTTTTTAAATACATTTTTTTTTTATAAAATTGTAACTTTCAACACCTCCACGACCCCCGTACTATTCAATCCATCCATCAGCACAATGTTATAAGTGCGTTACATTGAGTTGTACCACAAAACATGAATTGTAACCTGAAAAAAAAGTTGTTTCCCAGCAATATTTTTTGCGTAAAGTTACTTAGTTTGATGTACAGAATGCTTTGTTATCGGCTTTGTGATGAGGTGGTTTATTACCTGTATGATTGGTTTCTGAAAACTACTGCAAATGAACACAAATTATGATATCTTGCTGACTAACGGTTTGCCCTTAGAACTCTTAAAAAGAAACGTTACATTAGGTTGACCTTCTATTACGAATGTGTATCTTGCGTAGTTTAGTTGTTTTTCCAATAATTAATTAATGTACAAAATATTTTGAGCTAGATTTGTCCCAACAGAAGGATATGGACTAAAAAACACAACCTTATACGAATTACGTAATAGGACAAACATGGCGTCTCATTGCACGAGAAAACACATCTGAAATTCTAATTAATTGGCGTGGCTCTTATGGTGCTGTATTTGCAAATTGCAAAAAATATGAATGACGCGTATTTTTTTCCTGAACTCGAACGTGCCATTCACGTTTTAAAAACTACTAAGATGAGCTCTTTTCGGAGAACTTTTATTTTACTTTTGACGGAACACAGACATAGGATCTAATCGTGATAAAGGTGGGTAATATTTACGAAAGCTTTTTCCTGCGAATATGTGGATTCTTCGCGCAGTCGCAGCGTACAGACGTGCTCATTACCAATATTTAATTAATACTTTAATAATATTGACCTCCTTTCGTGGAAGTATGACTATCGTAATGCATAAAGTAATCTTGCTTGGTGTGTAGTTTTTTGTGAACGACGAACACGAAATAGTGAAGTTCAATAAAACTAACAAAATGGAAAACAGCCCCTGTAATCCAAAGGGGCCAGTGAAATCCTCCAGCTCGCCATTTCAGTCGCCCAAGGCCATTGTCATTGCTTCGACGCCCGAAATACAAGGATGGATGGTGCAGATCCAGCAGTACCTGGATAAAGTTTGCTCTATTGCAATGGATGGGAAACTCAACACCGAGCAGAAGACGAAGATTTCAAACCTTTGCCGTAAAGTCGAAGCTGGTACGTCACAAATGGCCGTTCTATGCCAGTCGCTAAAACAAGACTCTATTCAGGCGAATTACACGATCGAAACCCTTAAAAACAGCGTGACCTTACAGAACATATCTCGGAGCACAAGCAGACGATACGGGATTCTAGTTCTGCGGGAAATGCTTCTTTTGCTGATATGGTGAAAAGGGGATCAAACCATTTCGTCCGACCCAATAACTTGAGCTCTGTCGCCATCTATCCCAATGATAAGTTGAAAACTAATGACGAAACCAAAAAACTGGTGCAAGAAATTATACGGCCCGAGCTAATGAAGTTGCAAGTATGTGGTGTCCGAAAAACAAAAAAAGGTGGCGAAATAATAAGTACCGAGACGAAACATGACGCTAATAAGCTTAAAAACGCAGTCCAAGTACTTTTAAGATTTAACTTGTAGTTTTCGTGCAAATTCTAAGTTTGAATAAATATATTATTATTATTTCATTTATTCAGTTTTCAACAAACTCTTTACATTTTTAAATATTAATATAAAAATATATAAAAAACATTTATAAAATATAAAAAATTGTAGCCCACCGGTATCGGGAACAGGGTCCAAGCTACCGGCGCCGGTCAGGGCTCCAGAGAGAGGAACCTCCTAACAATACGAGAAGTGTCCAGGAGTACCGCTTTCTGAATCAAGCCCTTGATCCAGCTGCCTAACGAGAGCCTCCTCAGGTATTGGTCGAGGCTCTTGGCAATTAAGCCATGGGCCGACCCAACTATCGGCACAATGATCGCCGAGTCCACTTCTCACATGTCGACAACCTCGCGAGCCAAGTCAAGATATTTGATTTGTTTATCTTTCTCGGCTTTCACGAGGTTCTCATCATGCGGGACAAGTTGCTGATGGATTATCCTGGCTACAAGGTTGTGTCTGTGCAAGTACTCTCCGTTAGCTAGACGAGAACACCCGGAGATAATGTGACGGATTGATTCGCCTGGACGGTGGCATGCCCGACATATGTCAACCGTACCGTCCTTCACAATAAATCTCCGGAATCATTATTATTATTATTATGTCTACATTAATCTACACTATCTACTCTAGTATTATTAAGACGAAAATTTTAATGTTTGTGATGAATAAACTCAAAAACTACTGTGCCGATTTCAAAAATTCTTTCACCATTAGAAAGCTTACACACCCTGAGTAACGTAGGTTACATTTTATCCCCGTACTCTCACGGGAACGGGAACTACGAGGGTGAAACTGCGTGACGTCCACTAGTAAAAAAAAGTAGTAGTAGTAATAATAATCATTCCACAGCGATAACTTCCACGCCCAATAGAATAACAATATTTAACACGGTTTTAACCTTTCACAGTTTAAAAATAAACTTATATTAACACTTATGGGATGTCTTCCGCGATTAATTGTTATTTTGAGCTCACGATATTTCGACGCTGTTGCCACGATCGCTCAAAATAACAAAATAATAACGGAACGCGTAAGTGATAAATTCGATCATATTAAATTGAAAGTACAAAAATGTTTTACCTCTTTATACCCCCGTCGATACTGGCCGTTCATATAGCAGTAGATCATGGGGTTGTAGCAGGAGTGAGACATGGCCAACCAATGGCAGGCGAACCACATGTATGGCAAGCCAGGCCACATGGTCCACTCGTCATCGTCTTCGTGGTAACTCCATAGTATCTGATGGCAACGAGAAATATGTGGAAAAGGAAAAACGTCGTTAAAACATTGAAACACTGAATCATTTAATTTTAGACATTATTGCTTTAAAGTCCGAAATGGTACTTTAAGTTTAATCTATTGTTAGATCTTTAATCATGGTGTGATGCCAATAAAGGCATGAATATGAAATACTTTTCACTGACTGTATATTGTGAAACAGCTGTGATGAAATACTAAAGTTAGGTACAACGGAGGAAGCAAAAAGATCGTAGCAGATGGCGATTTATATTTTGCTTGCATCCATAGATTGAAAAACCAACAGTTCTTTAAAATCCAGACATTCATTTGATTAATGTGTCGCTCAGTATAAAATAATACGACACCAGGCTCCTTCAGCCTACTATGAGTCAAAGTTTATGTTATTCTGAAAAGAAAATATATGTAGTCTCGTAGACCTAGAAAGTGACTACGCTGAATGATCGAGTTGTGTACGAAGCTCATATCAACCTCGTAGCAATGTTATTTACTACGAATTTTGTAACTGTAAGAATGTTCTAATAAACATTTCGAACGCTAATAGCACCCGGTCATTCCGCTAATTTTTAAATAAAAATAAAATAAAATAAACGCATTCCATATTTTAAATGAAACGAGTTTTAACAGGCACCTAGTCGCTAGAGTTAAGCTATAAAATGTAAATATACCTAGTGAAATTTAAAATTATGTCAATTGATACGAATTGATTTTGTAATCTGAAATCTGAGCTAAAAATTTTCTTAAATATCCAACAATCTACATGGTTGGACTAACTCTTGAGCTAAAAATAGAATTATCAAAATAGTCACTAATGTACGCAGTAATAAATTAATATATTTATACCTAACTAAACCAAACAAATCACAATAGATGTATTTAAAAGGAATGTGAAAGACGTAAGTAAAAAAAATTGAAAAAAAATAAAATAAAATGCAATTAGAAGATGCTTCAAGTTCAGGATTATAAAATCTTGAAAACCGCAGCATTTCACTGAAAATAATGAAGACTAGCTGGACGAGAAAATGGCGTCTGTTCCACTTCCGGTTGCGGACAGACAGCTGATAAGCGCATAAAAAGAGTCATTCTCTTTTCTGTGACGGAAACATCTCGGAAATTCACTTTAGAAATATTCGTGCAGTCTATATGGATCTTATTTAATGCCGAGTGAAATCTCTACGAATCGCAATTACTTTGTACGAAGAATACAGGTTACTGTAAATGATAAAGTTTATTTATTGCACTTATAAAAATACCATAATGATTTTATTTTGGTTATTTTTGGTTTATTTTGGACATTTGTTTCCGAGTCATGGATGTTTGAAGTAAGATGATGATGGATGATGTTGGAAGTATATATCAACTATCTGGTGTCCACGACACAAGCCTTGCTTAGTGTGGCACTAGATGGCGCTGTGTGTTCATGTCCAGCGATATTTATTTATTTATTTATCTTTATGAAAAAGATAGTAAGAATTTGATGTTTTGAGTTCTAAATAAGTTTTAGATAAAAGTTACACAAAGTTTTAAACTGATAAACTATTTTTTAAACAGTGACAAATGTGACAGTTAATTTCAAGAAAGTCTAAAGCCGAAAGCGCTATTATCAGTAGCCAACTTCGTATGACTTCACGCGATGTCCTTGGATGACTTGCTAGAAAATAAAGCGTGTAAAATACCTCTTAACGAAGCCAAAAGGCACTTGTTCTCCCCGTCATTGCGATCATTTTTTTGTTCTAGACGGAGAAATGCGGGGTCACAGATGCTTGTTTTTATTCTAAGACTTTTAAACACCTCTTCGATCCCCGTAATATTCAATCCATCCATCAGCACAATGTTTTAAGTGCGCATTGAGTTCTACCAGAAAATATTATTTTTCACTTCAACAAAAATTCGTTTCCCAGCAATAATTTTTGCGTAAAGTTAGAAAGAAAGAAAAAATGTTTATTCGTCGCAAAGTCATGACGTGCATACAATATTCGCGGCGTACAAGGCATACGACCACGGTGCGCGGGCGGGTCCCCACTGGGCCCACGGCGCTCGTAGCGTTAACCTGTCTGTCGCCCATACTATCCACGCTCACTATGTCGCCATCTTCAATACTAACGCCTAGTTTTGTTGCTATTAATTTTACGGTGTGTACTAGATTTTCCGAAGCTAACTCCGGTAAATTTGATATCTCCAGATCACCTGAAAATAGCTGTTGGTCCCGGTCATTCAGTTCCCGCTTCAGTTGAGCTATTTCCTCAACCGCTGCCGAACCATTCACCGTAGCCAGTTTCTGCTCGAGAGTGACCATTCGGTTTTCCATTTCCTTGAACGCCCCCTTCATGTGGTCTCTGTCTGCCTGCAGCTCCGCTAGGTCGGTACGAAGACCCTGAAACTCGCTAAGGAACTGATTCTGCATGGTCTGCAACTCCTCCCTGAACATTCGGCGCAACTCAGTTCGCAACTCTTCCTTAAACGTGCGCAGGATTGCTGACAAGCCAGGACCAACCTACTGAGCATCAGCCAGTGTGCTGCAGCTTAAACTGCTGGTGTCCATCGACTCCTCAGTCCCATATGCTTCCGCTGTTGTATCGTCCACCTTGACCCTCAACGATGTAGGCCAGGTGGGAGCAATGAAACCCGTCAGTGGCAGGAACCCACAAGCGCTATGATAAAGGGCGTTGCAAGTACAACACCTAGCGGCCTCTAGTGGCGAAATAAATTTAGCACAACCGCCACACTTTGCTGCCGGCATTGCGTTGGATAAATTAGCAGCGCTGGTATCTACGATCGATTCTGCTGAGTACCCCGGGTGTCAATAGATGGCGCTGTACCAAATATTCGTGTGTGTCCCAAAAGCGTTAAGAGCCCTCTTACAGTCCACTAGCGCCGCCAATCGAAAAAAATGTCATAACTCGTAAATAGAATCAAAAATACAAAATGTGGTCTATTATTACTGTAGAAAAGGCAATAACGTAATTTTATAACACATTGTCACCACTTGAAATATAGCTGTTTAGCTAAATCGTGCATTTGTAACAAAAACGGCCGTTTATGTTTTGAATGCACGATTTACTAAACAGCTATATTTCAAGTGTCACGATTTACTAAACAGAATCTTATGGTGTAATAAACACCATAGAACACTGCACTTCTCTTTCAACAAGACACACACCGGACACACTTAAACAAACTGAATGTTCTGTACATTTGTAAACAGTTTTCGTAACTTTCGCTTTTTATATTAGCAGGTACTTTTTTTCACTTTAGTTTTTAAGTTAGTTTTTATGCACTTTTCTGTCCAAATAAAGCACTTTACCACTGGATAACGATGTATCTTGACTATTACATGTATACGTATAATTTAGACAAATAGATACTTCCAAAGGACGACTTGTTTTATTTTAAAATGCAGAGATATATGTATAAATATGCTTCCAACTGTTTGACGTCCGTACGTCCCCCCTCCCCCCAGTTACTTAGTTTGATGTACAGAATGCTTAGTTGACAGCTTCGTGACGAGTTTGTTTATGTTTATGTATGTACTCCTAAATACGTTCATTCAATCAACTTACCATTAAAATGTTGAGCGGCAACCAACTCATCGTGAACAACGTGACCATTATCAACATCATTTTGATCATCTGCAAGAAAGATAACACATTATGTAAAAGAAAGAAAAATATTGTATTTTTTTTCTGACAACCTTTTAAAGGGACATTCACACTGAAGTTACTTTAGTTACTATTTTGATCGAAGTAAAAGGAACATTTTGCAACATGATAAAATCAAGATACTTTCCTGAACTTATATGGTTTTTGATACAACTTTTTGAAATCCGATAATACCCACTAACGTCAGTTTGGATGCACCTTTTTAGTAATTTAAGCTTGTTCAAATACGGATAAGTAAATATCAAGCACCTATTCGATAAATCGGGTCATTTCAATTCATTAATATCTATTGAAAATGTAAAAATGATTACACTTTTATGACTGTGCGGTGACGGGATCGTCTGTCAGAATGTCATCACATATTAAAACGGAATAAGTACTTGGAGCCGGCGCCAATCCGCAGATCAAAGGTCACCGGCACTTTGGCCAATTTGCCTCATCTATACTAATATTATAAAGCAGAAGAGTTTGTTTGTTTGTTTGTTTGAACGCGCTAATCTCAGGAACTACCGGGTCGAATTGAAAAATTCTGCGTTGTATAGTCCATTTATCGAGGAAGGCTATAGGCTATATAACATCACGCTATGACCATTAGGAGCGGAGCAGGGATGAAAAATGTTACAAAATCGGGGGAAATTTTATTCCCTTTGTGAGCTTTTTTTCTCTTATGTGACGCAGACGAAGTTGCGTAGGCCAGCTAGTTTTCAATGAAATCTTAATCAAACTACGTGATCATCATCATCTGAGTATTTAGACTACAAATGGTTTTTTTTTAAATCGACCGAGACAATATCATGCTGTCTGAAAGGACGACAGAAATATATTATTTTTCTGACATCAAAACACAGACATTGTTAGATAGTGAAGATAACAATATGTTGTTGTGACCCCTAGGGGTTTTAAAAAGTGACGCGGCACAAAAGTGAGTCTAACGAAGGCTTGTCCTTTGGCTTGAAACATAAAACTGAACCAGTCCTATACAATACAGACATTTTCTGTTACCAACCTTTAGCTTGGTGTCTTGCATACGCGTGTCTCGTGCATCCTGTGCCTCCCCAGGTGGGCACCTGCCCCACACGGTCTGCGCAATTCGTACATATGTGCACACTAGTATACTCAGCGGGAGCACGAACTGCAGGACCAACAGTGTGTAGGTGTACTGTCGATTCTCCTCCGGACTGGACCATTTCTCAGCACAAATGTCTCTAATTGCGTAGAAAGCGAATATTTACAAATAATATAACAGTATAACTTAGAATCACTTAATAAGTTATAATAATAAATAATAATAATTATTTAGTTATTTCAGACATAGTCCATACAAAATATAAAAATCCAAAAACACATGTACATTAAAATAATCAACAACAATAAAATTACAATTACGCATACACATACACATACACATTCAAATTACATAATCAAATTAAAATATACATTAAAAAAATAATACACATTAAAACATTCAATATCATTAACAAAATTAGCAAAATTAATACCTACACAATATCATACCAATGTCAAATAAAACGAAGAGAGGCGCTAACATAAAGCTGCATCCACCTCTGTATCGGGGGCAGGTCCCACCGCTCGTACAAAACCCTCAGGAGACTGTTCGAGCTGCTTCGTAGGCGACTTAATAGTGAAGCGCTCCGCTTCCTCATGATTGCGAAAAAATCATCGATCCGCACCTCAGCAAACATAGTCGAAGCACTACAAAACCGCGGAAGCCCTAACAGTATCCTGAAAGCTTTGTTGTACTGCACGCGCAGTGTGCTGTACGCCCGCTGCGTAAAGTAGGTCCACAGGCTGCACGTGTAAAATGACTGACAATATGCCTTAAATAAAGTCACCTTCACAGGTGTAGTACATCGTGCAAACCTGCGAGCCAACAAACAACACCGGACAGACAGCGCCCTGCACTTCCTTTCAATGTCCAGATTGTCACACAAGTCGTCAGAGACCCAGTGGCCCAGGTACTTAAAATGCTGCACACTTTTTAATGGAATGCCGCGAAGAGTGACAGGTGGTACAGATGAGTAACATTTGGTACCGGCTTAAAAGATCATGAATTCACTTTTTTTAGCATTATAACTGAGCCCATGGGCCTCCGCGTATGTCTCACAAACACGCAGAAGTTTACGTAACCCACCGATCGATGGGCTCAGCAACACCATATCATCCGCGTAACTTATGTTGTTTATACAAACTTCGTGTATGGAACATCCAATATTAGTGCTGCTGAGCTCACCGATCAGCCGGTTTATGTACAGGTTAAAGAGGCGTGGGGAGGATAAACCCCCCTGCCTCACCCCGCATTTCCACCCATACGCGTCCGATCGCGCACCTGACCATCTAACGGTATTCTGCTGTTTACTGTACCAGTACTGCACCAAGGATATTATCTCCTGTGGCACAGCTGTTTCTCATTTTAGCTTCTGCCACAGCTTGTCATAACAAACCAGGTCAAAAGCTCTTGAAAGATCCGATACATGCATACACTGGTGTGTTTCTGACCGTATGGTACTGAACAGTTTGCTTGAGACAGGATAGCACTCTCAGTTGACAAACCGGTTCTGAACCCAAACTGTGCGTCATGCAAGTGGAGATGCTTCTCCAACTGCCGGTCAAGCAAACTATCCAGCACCTTAGCTATGGCAGTCGCAAGCGAGATCGGTCTGTAGTTAGACAGATCCGATGAGTCACCCGTCCTATCTTTAACAATTGGCACTACCACTTTGTGCATTTAATCATGACTAACACACAAGGTAGATAATAGTGCAAGGACTCTTGGCAGGTGCACGCCCGCGTACCTACTTCAGGTGCTCGATGCTAAGACTGTCGTGACCTGGGGACTTGCCTTTCACCATCTTCTTTATAATTTGTTAACATGCTCAGGGCGATTCTCAGCCGCGAGCACCTGCGACGTGAACCCGAGCGGTGATACCACACTAAAATTAATCAGATCAGTAAACAAGAATTTAATTTAGAAAAAAAAAGGTTTTTTTCAAAAAATAAAACCGACTACAAAACCACGAAATAAATGTGGAAAATAACTTTACCTTAAGAAGTCGGTGAATAAAAAAACGAATTTAAACTAATAAAAGTCACCGTCTCACACTGAACTGAACTGTTTTTTACTTTTAGTGAAAACCGACGCTATATAATTTATTAATATTGACAATACTGTTGAAAAAGCTAGTAGGAAAATCAAACCATTACCGAACAAAATCAAAAAACTTTCGTAAGACTTCTTATAAATGAGAAATAGGCTGGATAAAAATAAAAACAGAGAAGTCCAACGCAATATTAGAAAGGAAAATTGTTTGTTTGTTACATGTCACACCCACACAAAATTTTTCAAGTGAAAAACCAGCCGAAATTGCATGACGCCTAAAATGAAAATTACGCATGATGTAATTTATAAACTGGCTGAGTTTCCCGTCTAATATTTTCCACGGATGTGTCAGTATTTAGACTAACAAAACAACATAGTTTGTCATAAAAACTTCAGTAACTTTCCATTTGAGAAAATACAGCATAAACTCCATAACATAATGAAGTACTCGAGTGTATTTGACAAAGTTAATTAATGGGAACATTGCAACATTGGGAACACAGACAACGCATCAACAAATCCTAATTAATTAGTTGAAGTAGTAGGTACTCATAATTCGTGCCAGGTTCGTTTGTTTAACTGTCTGCACGCCATAGGACTTAGATCTCCAAATGCGTGAAAGTGTAACAAAAATAGAAGACGTTTTGTTCCCTTTTTGTATTCAAATACTGATCTTTTTTGGATTTTTTGACAACGTAATACAATAAGTTGATGATACACACACTTCACACGTCTTGTGCCATTCAGACGGCCTCTGCAGCGTAGACACGACAGGTATGGGCGCCGCTGTAATGATCGCCCCGCCCCATACAGCGAGTACCGCCAGTTTAGCAGATTTCGGGCTCAGCCGCGGTTTCAGCGGATGCATGATGATGATGTACCGGTCTATTGAAATAACCACCATAGTGTACGCGCTTACAAGCACCGACACCGCTTGAAAAAAGTACACCGCCTTACACATAAACGCACCAAACGGCCAGTATTGTAGCAACATTATAGTAACAAAAGAAAACGGCACACAGAACAGAGTCAGAAGAATGTCTCCCACTGCCAAGTTCCCTATAAAGTAGTTCGTCACTGTCTTCATTTGCGGCGTTGTGCGTAGCACTGAACACACTAACCCATTACCTACCAACGCAGCTACGAACACTGCAATATACATCACGTACACAAATACTTTAAAAAACCCCTTTATAAAAGTCTCGCCGGAATCAAGATTACATATGAGTTCGGTCAGAGTTTGATTATAATAAGACTCATTATGGCAGTTGATGCACGAATAGTTATTATTATAAGCACTTTCAGTGTCGTAGATCATCTTCTGTCAATCACAACACGCTTAGTCAAAACTCTTCATGATATTCTGAAACAAAAATATAACATTTTGGACTTCATACGTGCTTACACATTCTTATAGTCATGGGTTATAATATAATGAACAAAAAAACACAAGGTGTAAAGATTGTGAGATAATAACATTAACGTAAAAAGGTACGTGCCCAGCCTACCAAACAGGAGCCTAATTCTGCTATTTTAATAAATTCGTCACTCCAACACGATTCCATTCTCATCCCATTGTCATTTTGCTTAAAATTCGTAATCAACTAAATTCACAATGGTCGGTCAATGGTCTTGTAATAAAATTGTGTTTTAATGGCATTGTCGTATTGTAATTATTAGATAAAAAACCCTTAATACAAATGGTTTTCGAAATGCACTACTAAATGCGAACAAATATTCATGCCAGATTTCATGTACGAGCTTATCATTCTATGACATTTCTTTCAATGAAGTGTCGTGATTGACCATTGAAAAGTCATAATGGCGCCATTATGATAGTAGAATTAACAAACTTGTCAAAATTTGACAGAACTTGACCATTGTGAAATCAATGATCGACTACTCTGACACAATTATAATAGCAGAATCGAGGCCCTGGCCTCATCGTACATTGTGTTGACATAAAGCTGTAAACTTGTGACACCTTATTAAACAAGCTGTGAGCCCGATGGATGGAATTAATTTTGACATTCTTTTTTTGAACCCGATGGGATGAGTTTTCAAAAATCCTTGATTCTCTGCATAATACAAGTAATTCTTGAACACGCAATCAAATCCAATCTAATAATTTTATTTCAGACACATATTTTAAAGTGAAATTAGTCGGCCTATTTCGCCCCATAAAATTCGGCAAATAAAATGTTTGATCCGCTTCATGCAAAATTCTGCTATTACCCAAACAAAAAAAAGGCTAGACAGATTGATCATTCCTACAAGTCATGGAGTTAAGGCAAGTAACTATATCTGTTGATAGTTATCAGAAAGTAACTACAATTCTTTTTAAAGCCTAGCCTAGCCTTTCAAGTGTAAAACTCAGAGCCAGTAATTCAGCATGAATTAAAAAGACGTAGCTAAAAGCATTACCAATCCGACTGTAACAAGTCCAAAATAAAATCCATTTATAAAAACTAATAGTGCATCAACACCGCAGTTAACTTTGGCTGAGCAACACTTAGTGCAACACGGTAACATACCTAAAGTTCCAGGATCTGTAGCTATTGTGGCTACTTGTTACTTGTTGTTGATTGACTCATCGTATTCATACCGCCAATAACATAAATTAACAAAGAGTAACTTTCTTTTAATCAGGCCATAATGGACACGTACATTTGCATTCTCTAACATTGTTACCACGTTTTGACTGTCTTCAAAAGTTGGGCAACATCACTGTACTTAACATATACTACACGACAACAGATATTAACAATAAATAACTTTTTGCTATCGGATGTTACTCAATAACACTTGGAAACGTTGTACTACAAAAAGTAACTGCGGTGTGAATGCACCTTAAATAAAATTGACAAAATGTCCAAATAGACTCTGGCAAACGAAAGTAGAGACGGAAAAAGCGCGGCAAATTTAAATAATCTCAGCCTGGTATCCCCAAAATTTGTATGAAGTATCCGGAATAGCCTGACTTGATACTTTACAGTTATTTGTTTTTTGTGTTGATTTTTGTAAATTACTGATCAGTTTTCCATCCGAAAAACGACTCTGAGCGGAGCAGGAGGGAGTGTCAGACTTTTACTGACTAAAACCCATCCATGTTCCTTCCTCGCCCTTTATGTTACGGGGGCACGGTATCTCTTTCGAGGCCGCGTAACACTGGTCAGTTCCCCTCACTCGTCAGTTTATTTTATCAGACAGTTTCGTTCACTTTTGCTGATTGGACAGTTGTGTGAATTCGACACTTACGTCTCGACAGTTCCCATAATTTGTCACTTTCGTTGACTCGTCACTTAGGAGGTACACTCAAGGAAATATTATAACAAACAGTAAATGTGGATACTGGACTGATCTTTTGAAAAAAAATACAATTAGTCAGTTTGACACGTTCACAAAATGAGTTTGTATTAAATATCATGTTGTTAGAATAGGTTTGTTGTCAAATATACCAACTTAAATCCCATCGTTACAGATCCAGCTATTTATTCCACTTATTCCTCTTCCTATGCTGTAAGGATGATTACTCACATCCAACTTTCGTTCATTCATTTGTCAGTTGAAGAAGATTGTCATTGTTCTGAACCAGAGTAAACGAGCATAATCTATTAGTTTGTACATATAAGTATCTATATTTAGACCTCAAAATAATGGTGTATATCTTAAGCAATACTTATATAGCAGTACTTATATACTCAAGTAGGTAATACATTATTTTAGTGTGCTGTCCTTTGTGTGTAATTACATTGTATATAAATAAATAGATCTTAAAACATATTAAAATTGAAAGTCCATTTCCTACCGACTGTACTTCGACTGACGAACTTGATAAAAGTGACGAATCGACGATACTGGCAAATTATTGAAACTGACGAATTGACGCAACTGTCGAATTCACTCAAGTATTCAATCAGCGAAAGTGACGAATCAACGAAACTGTCGAATTAAATAATGTGACGAGTGAAGGAAACTGACCAGTGTAACGCGGACTCTCTCTTTCGAACAGTCCCGCAAGGGCCTTTTACGGTACGGTTTCGAGATGTAAAATCATGTCTACCCATTATGATTCAAAACAAAGAGATATTTCGTGCATGACAATTCGAAAAACAGCTAACTTCGTTGGTATAAAATACGACTAGTTAATATGTGATATTGTCTGAGTAAAAAAAAACAACAGTATTCTTTAATCATTGTTATAATTATTACGAACACAAACAAGGTATCAACATCAAAGCGTCATACTAACTTATGAAATCCAACACAACACGTAAACAATTTTGTTTCTGATTGAACTAAGCGTCTTTCTCCTGTTGTTTTCCTTCAAACTTCGAAATCATGCGAACAACATCTCCCGCACTCCACTTTTAATCGTTTTATTCAGGTTTAAGTTGGAAAAATGCTCTCAATAGGTCCCAAAAAATCAACAACAACACGCCATCTTATTTTGACAAATTGAGATTGTCATAAAATAAACATTGCCATATGAAAAGTTTGCAAATAATTTCAGTCTCTACTTTCATTTGCCAAACTATACCAAATAAATTATAGCGATCGCAGCGATTATTAACGTATCTAGAAAAATCAACACAACCCGTTAAGCGTTTTTGTAATTGTAATTGTAAAGCGTTAATGAAAACGGTTTTTAATAAATAGGATAAATTCCACGAAATCGAATTGATTTTTTTATTAATAAATAATTAAACGACTTCGCATCCGAATCCGGATCCATTAACGGACTGACCAAATTAATAATAATAATTTTGTTGTAAAAACATTGCTTGTTATTTTCTAAGCGACCAAAAATAATTGATCAAGAATTTGTCAGTACAGCCCGTAGTCTGAGTTTGTGCTCGGACGATGACCGGCTAATTACAAGGGACTTCAACGTAATTGGCGAAATATTGGTTGGTTAACTTTTGACGACCCGAATGGCGGAGCGGGAGTGAGGCTGCCTTACGTGCTTAGGGTCCCGGGTTCGAATCCCGGTAGGAGCAATTGTTTGTGTGATGAGCATGGTCATTTGTTTCCGAGTCATGGATATGTATAAAAAGTATGTATTAACAAACAAAAAGTATTTATGTAGTGAATCAACTATTTGGTGTATAAAATAATTTTTAACTTCTTTCTTTCTTAAAAAGGTGAGGTTATCAGGAGCACAAAAATGAAAAGATTTGTCTTATTGATTTTACCCGTTCCTAAAGTATATTTTGTCTGAAAAATGAGTTTCGTTCACCACGACCTATGAAAGTGCTACAACCAACATGAGCACCTCCTTATTTGAAATAGTTATTAAACTTTAAGGCAGTCCCTGAAACTATTTACTGTTTTACTCGAAGGATTGGAAGACAGAGGTGTATAGTGCGAAATACAGGTGTCTGTACTCTGTACTGTAAACAACCTGTCGTTGCATTGCTAAAATGTGTCCTGCCAACACATTTTAGCAATGTTTAACTTTTTGTTTGCGAGATTGTACAGTTTGCTGCTCAAGCTATTAAATTGGTGTTTGGCAAATGAGGTCCGGCAGGGTATCATATGGAAGATTTACTACGCTGTTTTGCGTCAGGTAAGTGAACACTTTTTTGTCTTCTCTGGGTGGATTTCAGCACATAGAGCTGGCGGACAGTCAGAACTTTAAGCTCGGAGAATAATGTTAAGGTGGGGGAACCTGTACGGTTTCTTGGTCATTACCTTGAGGACAGCTCTCTGTGCTCGCTCCAACCCGATCAGGTAGGTCTTGGCTGCACCACCCCACACGGTTATGCAGTATTGGACAATGGACTGGCATAGGGCTTGGTAGACTAGTTTCAGATTTTCCAGTGTTGTAGAATCCCTAAGGGTCCTGAATACATGTATAAGCCGCCTTGTTCTGGCAATGATTGAGCCAATCTGCCTGTCCCACCTCAGTCCATCATCCATCAGCACTCCTAAATATTTTGCCGAATCTACCCGAGAGAAAAACTGGCAAGTACATTTGTTTCGGGTCTCGCAAGTATGTGCTATTATGGAATAGTCAGGCAAGGGCTTAGTGTAGGGTCTCAGAGAAAAAGGTAAGAAATGAGTTTTGTTTAGGTTTAGTGTTAGAAGATTTAGTCTTAGCCAGGTCAATATTTTAGAGAGGGAGTGTTCGGCTCTTTCCTTGACCACCTGCCAATTCCGCCCCCATACAAATACTGCAGTATCATCTGCATATGTAAAAATGTTGGTGTGTTGAAGTGACATTGTGCAGAGGTCATTTGTATAAACCAAAAACAACAGAGGTCCCCTGTGGGACCCCAAAGAGGATTGTGCGCTCCTCACTAAGGCAATCGCCTATTTTGACATATTGCTTACGTCCGGAAAGACAATCTTTAAATATATTCAACACATTGCCTCGCACTCCTATTCGTTCCAACTTTGATAAAAAACTTTTTTACAAAAAATAAAACCGACTTCAGAGAAAACAAAAAAGTGAAAAATAACTTCAGAAAAAACGCTTCAGAAGTCTGTGACCTTTGTTTGATTGATTTAGTTTTTTTGTCACCGACTTCTGAAGCGTTTTTTCTGAAGTTATTTTTCACTTTTTTGTTTTCTCTGAAGTCGGTTTTATTTTTTGTAAAAAAGTTTTTATTTTTCGCTTTTTAGTGGTTCACTTGTGCTTACCCCTTCAAAGCGTACCGGCGTGATTTTAAATTATGAACTGATGTAAACTATAGACAGATATGAGATTTCGGCAATCCCAGTACATTTGCTATCATTTATTGAGGAGTTCCGTTGCATATCTCCGAAGTTCTTCATCAGATCTTCATCAAATTGAAATGGGATCACTTCGAGAAAGTACACTTCCTAAAACTACCCAAATCCCTTCTAGTGTGCCTATAAAATGTGAAGAGTTCTCTCTATTTCTCCAGAATCCCATCATCAGATACTGATTTGATGATTATGAGACCACACAGGAAGCACCAGCTTTCAAATAAAAAAAGAACCATCATGAAAATCGGTCAAAAATTGACTGAGAATACATACAGTCGAACATAGACTTACTTCTGTCGGTTTTATTTTTTGCAAAAAAGTTTTTTTATTTTTCAATTCTTTTTATTAGTTGTAATATCCTATACAAATATTTGCTATGCATTTATTTTACATTGTTATTATTAACAATATTTTTCATGGTAATAGGCTTATCCCCAATAAAATGGAACTTAACATACCTAACTGTCGAAATATGGGTATACTGTACACATCTGCGTACCCCCTCAGAGCATACAGGCGTGATGTTATGTTATGATGTTGTGTAAACAATAAACATCCAAGCGATTGCAGCAATCACGACAGATTTGCTGTCTATTATTGAAGAGTTCCGTTCCATATCTCCGAAGTTCGTGATCAGATCATGACAATATTTCTATGGGACCAACTTGGAAGTATACCCTTTCAAACAAAAAAAGAATTTTTCAAATCGGTTCAGGCGTCTGCGAGTAATCGGTGAACATACATAAAAAAAAAAAAAAATACATACAGTCGAATAGAGAACCTCCTCCTTTTTGGAAGTCGGTTAAAAAGGATAGGAACAGAAACTGTGTCAATCGCCTCGGAGAGATCTAGATATATAAGAATAAGAATAATTTATTTAAAAAGAAGGTTAGCATAATCAAACTACTTCTAGAAGTTTTTCCGTGTCCGTGTAATTAAGTGTCGCTAAATAATCTGATTTAACAAAACTACATTTCCTATAACTTAGACAATAGAAGTTTAGTTTCTTGTTCAGTCTATTATACAGAAAAGGTCCTAAAAACACATAGAATCGCCTAGCAAAAGCATGTTTAGTTTGAGGCTTTGAGCAAACCAGATCCTTCCTTCTCCTATCGGAAGGAACTGGGTCATAGTGAAGGGTAGAGTGCTGCTGCAGTATAATGTGAAGAATAAATAATTGCCGTACTGTGAGCACATTACATGCTTTGTAGAGCAGCTGTGTCGGAAATCTAAACGGACGAAAGGTAGCGACCTTCAGAATTGCTCTTTGAGCACGTTCCAGAGGGAGAAGAATTGAATTTCCCGCGCCACCCCAGGACGTAATATACATAGGGATCTATTCCTTCTGTCTAGCTTTTCCACTACTTGCTCTGTCAAATCCAATACTGCGTCCTTTGTAGAGAGACCTGTTCGAAATCGGTGGTTGTCGGCTAAGATTTTAAAGTGATTTTTGAAGGGTGTATTTTTTGTGTGACATAGGCATACTATGAGAAAGGATTTTCATTATACCCCTAAGGGGGTGAAAAGGGGGGATAACGTTTGTATGGAAAAATGTGATTCCTTGGTCCAATCTACTTCAAATTTTGCAATCAACAATATTAACTGAATTGATGGACGCGTTTCGTATTGCATTGAAATTCGTCCCCTAATGGAGTTAAAAAGGGGTAGAAAGTTATTTTGGCGGTGATTTGTTTTGAATTTGATATCAATACTCCTTAGAGATTCTGATATAAATAAACTACATGTTATTTTGATACATGTTTCAAAACCCAATCCGATTTTATTCCAAAAAGGTTGAAGTCACATAAAAATTTGGTGCAAAATTACAAATACTCTTTCAAATTAGAATGTCTCGAAAGTCACCTTAAAATATTAATACCGCATTTAAAAGTTTCTAAGCTTTAAAGAGGTTATGCACTTAGACGTAGAGCTCAAAATTTTAAATCGTAAGCAGTTGTAAGAGGTCCGCAACAGTTTACGGCAGATATATCGTGTTGCGGCTCATTCCATGCACCTTGATGAGAACTGCAGACCTAGCTGGAGTATGACTGTCATCGAGTGTCTAAGAATGAAAAGCTGTCAATAGAAGCCCTGAAAGCTGTTTTTGTAAACATGGTAATTTATTCTTATCCAAATAAATACGTTGTTAATCACAAGTATTTGATTTTGAACAAAATTGCCGTTGGGTACCTACGTAAAATGATTCAATGCATATCTTAGGAGATACACCGTTTTAAATAACTCCGCAGCAAAATAATGATCATGCACCGGGCGCGCAATTTCGGTTCGGCTTAAAAAAAAATATTTCTCATAAGAACATACAGTCCGCTTATAGTGAGATGGATCTCACAATAAGCGGATTGTAATAAGTATGATTATCCAGTACAATACGATTTTCTCCGGAGTATTAAAAGTTACAATGTACATACATATTCCTTCAGCTTATTTTTAAATATGTTCACGTTATTGCACTCTTTAATATCGTCTGGTAATCCATTGAACAGGTTAACTCCTTCAAACATTTTCATTATGCGGAAGGATGTGTGTGATGTGTTCTTTGAAAATTGTACTAGAGGTGCTTACGACCCACTCTCTGTAACCGTCTCTTTCTCCTATGTGGCGCAGACGAAGTTGCTCGGGTCAGCTAGTAATATAATAAAATCTGTGAAACAGAAACTGAATCTTTTGCGAAGAAACTTCTTTCTTTTGAAACGGGTGTAACGAGGGACGAAGTTCGTGTGCAAGCAAATTTGCGGCCGACAAAGAGTTTCAGTTTGTAACAAACACTCCTAACATTTACTGTCTGATTCACTAATTAGACCGAAGTCGAAGCGTTTCGACCTTCGACTAGTTTAATTTGATCATCCATTGACCCTTACTAGGATTAACCAAAAATCGTTAGATAAAGGTGTTTGTATAATGACTTATCACAATGGCACAAAACTAAAAGGAGACCAGTAGAGTACCGAAAGAGTTTCTGGAATTTGCAGAAGTTTTACATTTGAGAATCGATCATCTGAGTCCCCGGTCCTAAGTTTAAAACTGCTTAATTTCTAGCCTTGGCCATTGTAATTGAGGCAAAGATTTAAATGGGTTAATAAAGAAAATAAAAGATTATTTTATTACATTTCTGATTCGAGTAGCGGCTAGGCCCATAATGGGGATCTCCTTTGGCTGTATGGATATAAAAAATATCTATTTATGCAAAGCTTAAGCTTGACCTTTGACCCTAAATATCACTGGACATAAATATCGCTGGACATTAACACACAGCGCCATCTAGTGCCACACTAAGCAAGGTTTGTGTTGTGGTCACCAGACAGTTGATATACTACTACGTGTTTATACTACTCTTTGTTTGTAAATACATACTTATTATACATATAAACATAAACATCCATGACTCGGAAACAAATGACCATCTTATCACACAAACATTTGCTCTTACTGGGATTCGAACCCGGGACCCTAAGAACGTAAGGCAGCCACACTACCGCTGCGCCATTCAGGGGCCGTATTTTTGAATCAATAGAATTCCAAATCGTGTACGAAATAGCAGAATTCGTATGCGAATCCCTAAAATCGCTATTTTTGAATATTCATACCCGTGAATTTTGCAACGAGTGGTCCGACCCACTCGTTTCCGATATTCTACCAGTAGAAATAAGAGTGAGAATGACACTGACAAGTGAAGATTTGTTGACTGATTCTTTTTTTTGTCGTCTTCCATTTTCTACGTATTTTCTTTAACAATTCAAAAACAAATAACAACCGGGAAAAAAATGTGAAAACTAGAGAAAAAAATATCGAAATCCCAATGACAGACGTCAGACAATGACATTATAACTTTTTAATTAACGTTCTGTTCCACCTTAACTCATTACCGGTTTTTAAAATCAACGAGTTATGGCTTTCCGGTTTTTATTTTTCTGCGTGAAATGAAAAATGTTATCACATTCGAGTTTTAGGGCAACACTCATTTCTATTACTTCAAAAATACGTAAAATTTGGAGCAATCGAAATTCATTTCGTATACGTTTTGTTTTCGTGCATGAATTCAAGATTCACTTCGAGTGATTCAAAAATACGGCCCCTGGTCGTCGAACCCTAACATCAATCAAGAACGAATTAATTAATAGTAAGTTGTCTCAGAATACTGATATTATTTAGTAGGAACTGAATAAAGTAGGCATTAAAAATCTATCTAAGAACTGACGCAAATCTTACAAACAAAAAGTAACTTCTGTGTTTCTAAAAAAAAAACTTCAACCAGCCGTTGAGTACAAAGAATAATTGAATGAATAATATTGTGTAAAAGTTTTCTCATGTTCATTTAAGTATGGATGAAGTTTCGTTCAGCTTTTTGTGAACTAAAGAAAAAGTTCTAAATCGATATGTAGAATATTTAAATAAATTAACTGATTGAGCAGCACAACCTTATATCAAGTTTAAAACACTTTGTTTGATTAAGCGAACCAACTTATTTCAGTGCAAAAAGAATTTCATGAACTACAATGTAAATGGTTTATACTTTAATTTTAAATACTCACCAATACCCACAGTCTAATACATATCCAAAAAAAACAGTTGCGCCTCTTTATTAGCTGATTATTTTCCACACAAACATTTCATTTGACACTGCTCGAATTAATCAAACAAAACTTAACTTTAGTTTCACAACACGTAGAAACACTTTACTGCGAAGCTCGAAAAGTTTTAGAACTAATTTTACCAAATATTTACTGGTCACAGGGGCATAAGGTAAAAGCTTATTTAAATATTTACTGCACGTTTGAAGTTGCTAGTTTTCAGGTGAAAAACGGTGGGTACGCACGCTACGGCCCGTGGGTGCGATCTCAATGAGGAGAAACCAATCATAGTGCAAACGCATCGGGAGCGCATGCCCGCTCTCAAAACTCATCACTTCTATGATACACCATAATTTAATACTAGAACTATAATATCTCACATATTCATACTAAAAGGACCGTTTTTACTATTAGTAAACATTGAAGCCGGACAAAGGGATGGCCCGTCTGCCACCCCTTTTGACTCAATTCACAGTCAGTTTAATGTTTACCCTTCTGTACCCTAAGGAGTCCTAAATTATTTGTCTATTTTCGTGAATGTTTGTCACAAGAATTATGGATAAAATAGAAAAAGCTATTGGAAAAATTACTGTTTCGTACTTGGTGCATGATTTTTCAGTTTGTTTATTTAACGTGGTTGCAATCCTTTCAATGTTTAGTGCAGTGCGAGAATAATAACGCCAGTCACCGAAATTGTTATTATTTTAATTTGTACTAATGACCACAACTCCATCCAATTTGATTGATTACACTCACCGCCAGCATAGCCTAATTAGTGCGTCAAAAAAAAAACATTACACGATTAGATCAGAAACAACATGAATATGTGAACCTACTACAGCACCTAAGTAGGTATAAATTGGGGGTTCTGGATCACTTTGCTCTCGCTTCGCGAGAGCGCATGATCCAGAACCCCCAATTTATACCATCGATGTCTTTTTATCCACTACGGTTTTTAAACTGATGAGCGAATGTTGCTGCCGGTTCATTGTAATTTCCTGCACAGCAGTTCACGTTCGAGTTCCGAATCGCATTTCACTATTGTGATCTACAATTCGGTCCAGAATACAACAGCTTGTACTGTTAAATAGGTTTTATTATTATCACCCGTTCTCAGTGTTCAAATAAAACATTGAAGAAAACTCATAGCTTATTGCATCTTATAAATGTATTCATCAACATTCATGAACGTATGTATGTAGCTACATCAAGCAGCGGTCAGCGGATAATGTGAAATCACGTCATCCGCTTGTCGTATCGCCCGATGTATTGAGCTCCACAGCGTTCAATATATTAGCATACGTGCAAGTTAATGTCATCGGTGCCTTGATTACGGATAGAAATCCAGAAAAAGGATTGGACCCAAGATCTAGTACTTAAATGTATTATGCAGATAGAGTAATTGATTATAATATAAAAGAATGTAAAAAACATAAAAACCAAACTGGAACAAAATATGCAATTGTTCTGTGCGGGATTCGAACCCACAAAAAACACTTTTGATGCATTCGTTAAGGCATCCATTAAACCTAATATTTACATTGTGATGTAGCGCTCTTAACCAATGCACCAAATGTGTCTTTAAAGATGTGACAAAATATTGGACCACTTTGTCCTATGGTTACCAAACTTAATATTTAATTTATTAAGTTTTTGGAAGTACAAACTGTAACACAAGAATTTTCTAATTCCAGTTGCAACCAAAACTTATAGCTAAGACCTTTTTTCTTTGCACTTCAATAGTTCCAGTTGTTCTAAAATAGATCTAATTTTTGCGGGATTAAAGTTCATATTGCTTTCAGTAGAAATAATGCGATTTGTCAATTTAACACAAGGTATTCTGCGTGTGTACTCACAGGCACATTGTTGATATCGACATGTTTCGACTTGATTCTACTACCAAGCGTGATGTTTAGTTATAATAGGTAATTATTATGAAGAAATTTAAACCTTAAAGACATGAATTTATACGCCAGAAATAAAAGAATCTGTTTATGTTCAGATAGTAGAGAGCCTTTGACTGCAACACAACCTAAACACATTTTGTTTTGTTTGATTCAAGCACAATGTCGGTAAGTAATAGTTGTAATAATATATTAAATAATTTATTATTATTGATTTTAATATTATAATAATTAAAAAAACACTATTTATTTCAGGACAGCGAGGATCTTTTTAATTTTATCCCAAACCAGCAGCTCAAAGAATCTGTTACACCACGACTCAATTTAAAGAGAAAAAATGATGCGACAGTCCCTCCACAGAAACGTGAACGACAGCAAAACTATTCGTACATCAAAACCAGAGCACCAAATACATCTTCAAGGACATGTGCAATCAAAATTGAGATATACGAGAGTGATAATTTACCACAAAAATCTTGCGAGTGCAATGCAAAAAAGTGTGTGCAATTTGTAATTGAAAATGCGGCCACTAGTGATTTATACTTTAATTTAGAAAACATTTTAGGTAAAATTTGTGAGAATGTTTAATTGTAATGATTTTATGTATATTTTTGTATGTATAGAGATAATTAAGATAACCAATAAGTACGAACGATTGTTTTTTTTTTTTATGTACTTAACATAATAAAAATAGCTGCCAATGATATACGCTTTTAGTATTAAATGAGTACCGTATATGCTACTTATTTTTTTAATACACATGATGTTAGATTAGGTAAGAAATCTATTATTTCTTAGAAGATTAATTACCTGGGTACTCTTTAATGAATATAATATTATTATTTAAAATTCTGAGTGTTTCATTTCTCAACGCTTAATATTCCCCAAGCCTAATTACTTAGAAAAAAAAATGACTTAGAAATCCATTGCCATCTCTTTCCATTAATATTAAAATGAGCAGGATAGCTATATCTAACACGGCCTTTACGACTTGAGAGTTTAAAGAATAAGGCGCCATTTCTGTATACATGGCAAATAATTACCAGAGATCTCATTTGATTGGTTTCTTATTATGTTTGTATGTATTCCGCCAGAGTTAATGGACACCTCATTCCTTTTACGATGTTCGTCTCATGTCGCCACCAAAAAGTCTCATAAGGATAAAGTGCTGAGAAAAACACTATAGTATTCGGAAGCATTCACATTGCGATGTCAGTGCGAGAAATGATAAAAGAAAAAATCTACTTTAAGTGCTCGGGTGTTAGAGATGAAATTCTAATAACAAATATTGTCTATACTTATAATAAATCTGTAGAGAGGTCAATTCTGTACATGAAATATATTTACAAAATAACTATCGGGGGGTGATTAGTGATCGATACTGATGCCAAAAATGCAATCAGTAAAATTTTTGTCTGTCTGTCTGTCTGTCTGTCTGTCTGTCTGTCTGTATGTTATTTATAGAAAAAAAAACTACTCGACGGATTTTAACGAAACTTGGTACAATTATTCTACATACTCCTGAGCAGGTAATAGTATACTTTTCATCACGCTACCATTAATAGGAGCAGAGCAGTGAAAGGAAATGTTGGGAAAACGGGAGAAGTTACTTGGTTTTTTTAGCTTCCGTCGCGTGTGCAGCCTTAATGGTTAAAGCTACATAGAAATCATGTATAACGGAAATATTCCACATAAAATTATATAAAAAATATCCCAAGACAGCATATGTCTATCTTTTATAGTTGACTCACAATAACACGTGTAACTCCCGATAGCTTAGCAGTTCGGAGATTTGTTATTATTATATTTGTTTACTCTTACGTTTATATCATCACGCTATGACCCACATAAAACATAGGATACATTTTATTCCGGTAGTAAGATCCCATGGGACAATAATCAAACTTCACGCGGGCGAAGCCGCTGGCAGAAGCTAGTTTTAAATAAAATTTCAAAGTTATTATGGCTGGAAACTAACGTATGACTATGGCTTTAGGATTTAGGTTTGTAAAAATAAGCATCTGAGATAATTATCATTCCTTACATCTTGCCATTGCTGTGCTGAAGTGCATTTCACTGAATAGTGAGTTTAAATATTTTTGTTTGTTGTTGTTCATAAGGTTTTGCAGTTGGAACAAAGTATGTGAGTATTATATTTTACTTAATCATTTTTTTTTTACAACTGAATTGTCTTACAACTGAAATTACTTCATTAAGTTTAGATAATATGTATATTCGTTTTAATGTTTTCAAAACTATTGTAGGTTGGTACTTGTGCTATACGTGTAGTTTAATATTGACATTTTTACAAACGTTTAATAATTCTTGCTTCGTTGATATATCATGCAATGAACATAAGACCTGGGCTCAATTTCTATGTCACTTAAAGTGCTTTATTTTTCTGATACTGTAAATATATTATTCCCGATTCGATGAGATTTCAAAACGGAGTGAACAGTACACCTCTACCTAGCCTATGAAGAATACGGGTGCTGTTGTTTCATGTTGCTACGAACGTTGGTAACAAAAATATTTATTACATTTTAATCATGTTTTCAGGTCTCAGTCAATGAATAATCCTTTTTGGGTTGAAGAAGAGGACTCCGAGCCTTCAAGACCTCGAGCAACAAAAGAAAAGCCAGCGGCGGCTCAAAAAAAAAAACCTGTGAAGAGAGTTACAAAAGTTACTCAGAAGAAGAAGGCTTTGGTTTTTAAAAACCCTTTCGCTTCAGAATCGTCAGATAGCGACGGGCCAGTTGTTACAACACCAGTTCCAAAAAGAAAACGGAATACCATCGTTTCAGATTCTGAGGTAAGATTTTTTTTATAAACGTTAAATTTTCATTTTACTAAAAAACATTCATAAACTATCAATGTTTCACAGTGTATGAATTTCCCCGTTAAAAATACTTATTTTGCAGACCTAAGAGTTTATTAGAGCGCTTTATTATTTTTAATTAAATCTAGATATTTTATGTATTACAGGATGAATCGTCTCGACCGCTGATTCGTGCTGCCACTCTGAAGAGCTGCTTCACTCAACGAGTCCCTAATGGTTATACCTTCCAATCAGACCCGGGCAGGGTTGGAAAGTATTATTTTGAATTAAAAGTTTATAATACGAACGAAGTAGAAAAAGTTGCCCCAAATGAGCGTTGGAAACAATCTATTGCAACGTTAAAATTATCAACTGATATAGATAATGATGTGTGGAAGGCTTTAACATACCTTGTGAATGCTGGAAAGGCTGAATTCAAAGAAATTCAGCCTATTCTATACAGTAAAGCTTCTTAAATTAAATTCATACATTTTATTCAGTTTTTATAACATAATCACACTATGAGCTCTGTTGTATTATTATTTTTTTTTTTTGGTAATTTGCTAATAACTTTGATACAAATCTGTTTAAAAACTTCGAAATTGAGAAACTTCGATATTGAAAACTTCGAAATCGGAAACTTCGATATTGAAAACCTCGAAATCGAAAACTTCGAAATTGAAAACTTCGAAATCGAAAACTTCGAAATCGAAAACTTTGATATTGAAAACTTCGAAATTGAAAACTTCGAAATCGAAAACTTCGAAATCGAAAACTTCGAAATTGAGAAACTTTGATATTGAAAACTTCGAAAAACTTCGATATTGAAACCTCGAAATCGAAAACTTCGAAATTGAAAACTTCGAAATCGAAAACTTCGAAATCGAAAACTTCGATATTGAAAACCTCGAAATCGAAAACTTCGATATTGAAAACCTCGAAATCGAAAACTTCGAAATTGAAAACTTCGAAATCGAAAACTTCGAAATCGAAAACTTTGATATTGAAAACTTCGAAATTGAAAACTTCGAAATCGAAAACTTCGAAATCGAAAACTTCGAAATTGAGAAACTTTGATATTGAAAACTTCGAAAAACTTCGATATTGAAAACCTCGAAATCGAAAACTTCGAAATTGAAAACTTCGAAATCGAAAACTTCGAAATCGAAAACTTTGATATTGAAAACTTCGAAATTGAAAACTTCGAAATCGAAAACTTCGAAATTGAAAACTTCGAAATTGAAAACTTCGAAATCGAAAACTTCGAAATCGAAAACTTCGAAATTGAGAAACTTTGATATTGAAAACTTCGAAAAACTTCGATATTGAAAACCTCGAAATCGAAAACTTCGAAATTGAAAACTTCGAAATCGGAAACTTCGAAATCGAAAACTTCGAAATTGAGAAACTTCGATATTGAAAACTTCGAAATCGAAAACTTCGAAACTGAGAAACTTCGATATTGAAAACTTCGAAATTGAGAAACTTCGATACTGAAAACTTCGAAATCGAAAACTTCGAAATTGAGAAACTTCGAAATAAAAAACTGAAATTGAAACTTCGAAATTGAAAATTGAAAAGAAATTAAAAACCCCGAAATAAGAAATTTTGAAATAGAAAACAAAAGTTATAAGATAAGTTTAATAAACATGTATTTTTGTAAAGACTGTAATATTTATGTTTCAAAATTATCAGCACACAGTAGAACAAATATTCATAAATCTAATCGACTGCTCTGCTCTGAATTCGAAAATATTCAAATTATTGCTACAGCGTTTAAAAATAGAATCATAAGTTACAAAGTGAATCCACTTAAATCTAGTGAAGTAACAATAATTCCAGAAATATTTTTAAATCAAATTTCGAAATCTGTATGCGATATTATCAATCTTATGATTCAAAAGCATAAAGCAATTAAAGTCAATTTTGAATTATTTGTGTCATATATTTTGCCAAAAAATAATGAAAGCTCTATGAAATCTTTCAATACCAAATATATGGTAGCAGTTCCGAATACAAATATTTACAATTTGTATTTTAAATGCTCTGAGAAATTAATATCTAAATGTTTAGAGTTTGAACTTGCCGAATCTGGTTGGACTATTGATTGTATAAACCATTTGGAAATAAACATAAACAAGTATAATCCTTTAAGAGCTGGAACATACTTAGAATTGCCTAAGGTTATTAAAAACACAAAGTCATGTTTGAATATACGCAACAATGATAATCATTGTTTTTTGTGGTGTATTATCGCCCATATGTTCCCAAAAAGACTAAATGCTAATAGAATGCAATCGTACCCACACTATACGTTGCTTTTAAACATAAACGATATGTCTTTTCCACCAAGTTTCGATGATATTAAAATCTTTGAGAAAAATAACCCTTCTATAAGTGTGAATGTTTATGGTCTTGAAGCTAATAATCATGTAACGGGTCCTCTATATTTGACACGCGAACGAAAGCTTACACATGTCAACTTGTTGTACATAACGAAAGACAATAAAGCCCATTTTTGTTTAATAAAAAACTTTAGTCGCCTTGTGCACAGACAATTAACTAAACATAAATCTAAAGTATTTTTGTGTGATGAGTGTTTTTTGTATTATGACAATGAAGATAAATTATTAAATCATGATTGTAGTAGAATAAAAACAATTTTGCCTGATGAACATAGCAAATTAAAATTTTCAAACTTTGAAAAAACCCAAAGAATCCCAATTGTAATATACGGAGATTTTGAAAGTTTGCTTTGCAATTACTCAGACAAAAATAAATCGGTTTTTACTGAATCTGTCCAGTCACATCAAGCTTCATCGTATGCTTATTATATTTGTTGCAAATCTAGACCTGAATTAAATGATTTTGTTAGTTATAGAGGTCCAAACTGTGCACAAAAATTTGTTGAAACAGTTACAAATGACCTAAAAAGGCTGTATAAAATTTTACAAAATAAACAGTCAATGTTACCTCTTACTTCTGATGAGTTAAAATCATTCAAAACAGTTCAATTATGCCACATATGTAAAACCAAGTTTGCACAAAATGATAAAAAAGTTAAAAATCATGATCATTTCACAGGTAAATATAGAGGTCCTGCTCACAATGCTTGTAATTTAAATTTGAAACAATGCCAGTTCATACCTATAATTTTTCACAATCTGTCTGGATATGATTCTCATTTATTTATTAAAGAGCTGTCGGATATAATTGGCAATATAACTTTAATTCCTAAATCGAAAGAAAAGTACATATCGTTCACAAAAATCATGCCTATTGATAATAAAAATATAGTTCAGTTGAAAGAAGACGGATCACAATCCATACAAAATTACCCCACGTCCTATAACAAAGTGACGTATCTCAAAAAAAAGATAAAAATATATAAAAAAATATGGCATACTCCCTAACTTCATTTTTTTACACCTTCTTATGGAAAAATTGCTTTAAAAGTAGTGCAGGCGCTGTTATGAAAAATTCTTTCGTATGAGTATTTATGGACCGATTTAAAAAATTTTTTTTTAACGGACTTCTAAAAAAGGAGGAGGTTCTCAATTCGGATGTTTCTATTTTTTTTTTTTTTTTGCAAAACCTTTTCACCTTTTTTGTTTTTTTTTTAAGTCGGTTTTTTGTTTGAAAGGGTACCTCCAAGGTAGTCCCACGGTCATAAAGTCAGGCCTCTGGCCTTCAGGATTACGGAGAAATGAAAAAAAAATCGCAAAAATAAGCTCATTTTTGTACTTCACATTATTCGTTTTTCACTCTCTTGTTGTGTTGTCACGGCTAAGCGACGCCGTCAAAGCTGCGTGTATAGTTATAGTATAAGGTTAGAAATATGTATTAGTTTGTTATTGTTGTTTAATGATATTTAATGTATCTTATATAAGGGTCTTAGTTGTCCGATAAATAATAATTATTATTATACAGTATTCAAAGTAATAATTGAATTCTGTATAATAATATAAATAAATAAATAAATCAATATCACTGGACATTAACACACAGCGCCACCTAGTGCCACACTAAGCAAAGCTTGTGTCGTGAACACTAGATAGTTGATATACTACATATATACTTTTTTGTTTGTAAATACATACTTATTATACATATAAACATCCATGACTTGGAAACAAATGTCCATGCTCATCACACAAACATTTTGTACACAACTACCGGGATTTGAACCCAGGACCCTAAGAACGTACGGCAGCGTCACTACCACTACGCCATTCGAGTCGTCAAAAAGTATAGTGTAGTATTCAAGCTCAAGCTTTTGTTCTCACGTTTTCATAATCAGGTAAAAAAGGAGATAATCGTCAGTTGATGTTTGATTGAACAAAATAAATGTAATGTATTAAAAACTACCTTAATTGAAAAAAAAATTGGTTGTCTGTAAAGTCGGTTTACGGACGATAGATTTACGTGATAACGTCATAATCATTATTTTATGTAATACAAACAGGTGGAACGTTACTATGGAACGTTACTATGGAACGTTACTATTTTTCATGAGTGTTGCTGGTATTATCAATTTATAAGACGTTATCACGTCAAAATGAGCTTATTTTTGAGATTTTTCTTTCATTTCTCCAAGATCCTGGAGACCGGAGATCTGACTTTATGGCAGTGGGATTACCTTAGGGGGTACGCTTCAAACAAAAAGAGATTTTTTTAAATCGGTCCATAAATACTCATACGAAAAAATTTTTCATAACAGCGCCTGAACTATTTTCATAGCATTTTTTTCATATGAAGGTGTAAAAAAATGAACTTAGGAAGTATGCCATAATTTTTTTCACATTTTTATCTTTTTTTTGAGATATGTCACATTGTTATAGGACGTGGGGCAATTTTGATCCATCTTCTTTATTGATTCGTTTAACTTTTTAAATACTAGTTTAGATAAATTGGTAAAAATGTTACACTCGGATGATTTTCAACACATGCGCTTGTTTTTTAATCAGGATAGTTTATTTAATTTAGCGTGTAGAAAAGGTGTATATTGTTATGATTATGTAGACAAATGGGAAAAATATGATGAAACCCAACTGCCAGAACAGTCAAAATTTTTCAATAAACTAACGGGAGAAAATATTTCAGCTGAAAATTATCAGCACGCTTTAAACGTATGGCAAACTTTTAAAATAGCAAATTTAGGAGAATATACAGACCTGTATTTAAAATGTGATGTACTGTTATTATGCGATATTTTCGAAAAGTTTCGAGAAATGAGTTTACTTTATTATAATTTAGACCCATGCTATTATGTTTCTTCACCATCGTTAAGTTGGGATGCTATGCTAATGTATACTAAAGTAGAGCTTGATTTAATATCTGATGTAGAAATGTACCAAATGTTAGAAAATGGAATTCGAGGAGGTCTTGCCCAATGCTCATTAAGATATGCCAAAGCTAATAACAAATATCAAACATCGTATAATAAGGACAAGGCAAGCACATACCTTATTTATCTGGACTGTGTGAATTTATACGGCTTTGCAATGATGCAGAAACTTCCCATGCGTAACTTCCAATTTCTTAATGATGATGAAATAAATAACTTCAATATAAATGACGTTGACAAAAACGGTGATGAAGGATACATTTTAGAGGTAGATTTATATTACCCGCCTACCATTCATAATGCTCATTCGGATCTGCCATTTGCTGCCGAAAAATATTCTCCTATGCAAAGCAAATGTAAAAAATTAATTGCAAATTTACACAGCAAACATCGTTTTGTTATCCATTATATACATTTACAAGAGTGCTTAAAAAATGGCTTACTATTGTTAAAAATATATAGAATATTATCATTCTATCAAGACAACTTTTTAAAACCATACATTTTATTAAATACTTCTCTTAGGCAAAAAGCAAAATCGGATTTTGAAAAAGATTTTTTTAAGAAACAAAACAATTCTATTTTTGGAAAAACAATTGAAAACAAACGGAAACAAGTTGATGTTAGGCTCGTAAAATTATGGAAAGATAAGTTAAATACAACCAACAAATTGTATGGTGCTGAGAAGTATATTAGTGCGCCGAATTTTAAAGACTTGTCAATTATATCCGAAAATTTAGTAGCTATTCAATTAAATAAGACAAAAGTTATATTAGATCGTCCTATTTATATCGGATTTTCTATTCTTGATATTTCTAAAACACATTTATATAATTTTCATTATTCTGTAATTAAACAAATGTATGGAAATAATGCAATTTTATGTTATACTGATACTGACAGTTTACTTTATTTTATAAAAACTGATGATTTTTATGAGGATATGAAAAGCAATATTCGTTATTTTGACACAAGCAATTTTGAGGATAACAATATATATGGGTTACCAAAAGCCAACATGAAAATGCCAGGCTATTTCAAAGACGAATTGGGTGGCGAGATTATTTCAGAATTTGTAGGTTTACGAGCTAAGTTGTATTGTGTACGCACTGAAAATAAAACTATAAAGAAAGCAAAGGGAGTAACAAAGCCGATAACGAAAAAATTGGATATTGAAAAATATAAAAGGGCATTAATGTTTAATGATAACCTGCGAGATGATATGTATATTATACGATCTAAGAATCATCAAGTATTACACAAAAATTAAATAAGCTCATACTTAATAGTGATGACGATAAAAGGCAGAGAATTGAAGGTAACTTCAACACTTTACCTTGGGGACATTATGGCTCAATACTTTAGTACTTGCAGGATTATTTTATTTGTTCTACTGAGTTTAAACTATGTTGTAAGATATAAAAGCTAATTACAATTGAATTAAATGTGTAATAAGTGTATAATCGAAAAAAAAATTGTTGTAAAAGAATGTAACTACTTTTAATCAATAAATGTATTATCTAAATTTATTTGTTTTTCCTTTCTGAAAGAGTTTTGTTTCTTAAAAAAAAAACACTGTGTATAAAATTGTCATGTCATGTCATGTTACGTTAGTAACTATACTTTTATACCTAAGACTAAGCTTGGCATAACTATATACAGTGTTTATTAATAAGAGTTATCATCTATACTAACTTATTAGGTGATTAAAAACACAGTATATACTCTTATAATCAATTTTAATTTTATTGTTTTACATTCAATTAAACAATAACTTATGAATTGCATTTAAGGTCTATCTATATGTAGGTGAACTTAACTTTTTAACTATTTTACCGACGAGATATTCTGATTCATCCATAATTTCATCGTAATTATCCTTGACTAGATACTGAACATTCACGCAAGCACAATCACTATCACTGCGATCAACACGACTCATTAAATTATTATCACTTAAATCACAAATAGATATTTTTATTAAATGGTGTGCTTTTCCTGGTTCCTTGCGAATAACGTAAGATGTAGAAGGTGCATCCAATAGTTTGGATAAGGTAATTTTAGAAGTTAATTTAGGTTTTTTGTTTTTTATTTTTATTGGTTCTTCTCGAGTATCCTTGACTTTATCCTGCTGATTTTCCTGGAACTCAGATTTTTCAATATTGTTCCCAGCTAATTCTTGAGTACAATAGAATGACTTAAAAACATCATCCACAATATCAAGGCCTTCCATTTTTCTGAAATAAAAAAAAAAAACATATAAAATTAATTTCCATTTTATATAAACATTAAATTAACATTATTGTATTATTAGACTTGTAAAATTTACTAGTTACTTACAATCATAAATAGATAAATTAACAATTTCAGATAATGTAATAATAAGCCAAAAAAAAAACTCCTTGCTCACTGCGAACACTGTCGCTGTGTAACTCAGTCGATGACATCAAGTCTTAGATTTCACAAGCAAATCCGCTTATATAGCATAGATTCTAACCCATCTCAAATTTCACTGCATTTACTTACTTAGGATGGAGCCTATATTTAACCGTATATATGTGTATGTAAAGTAAAAATTAAATTAATAGGCATGATGAAGTTGATCAAGCAACCCATATCCCTGAATGTGAAAAATATAAATTTTAATGAGTCTAGTTGCCAGATCAGACACAGCGTTTTATTGCCTAATACGATTCGCTGCATAATATGCGGGCCCTCGAACTGTGGTAAAACAAACGTTATTATCAGTTTACTGCTGCATGAAAATGGGCTTAAATTTAAAAATCTCTATCTTTACTCCAAAACTACTTTCCAGCCAAAATATCGTTTTTTAAGGGAAGTATTAAGAAGAGTACCTCAGATAAAGTTCAATGAGTTTAATGACGACAAAGATGTTATAGCTCCGAATGAAGCTTTAACAAATTCTGTATTTATTTTTGATGATGTTGTGTGTGAAAAGCAAATAAACATTCGTAATTATTTCTCTATGGGAAGACATAAGCAAATTGACTGCTTTTACTTATCGCAAACCTACTCGAAAATTCCGAAACAGTTGCTGCGTGATAACGCTAATTTTCTTATAATATTTAAACAAGATGATGTGAACTTAAAGCATATCTATGACGAACATGTAAATTCTGATCTACTATGGAATCAGTTTAAAGACATTTGTAAAACTGTTTGGAGTAACCCTTATAATTTTCTACTTATTAACGAAGAGTCACCATTAAACAATGGAAGGTATAGACAGAATTTTGATATTTTTTTAAACTTTGAATGAAGGTTTTACTTAAATATGAATTACACACATAAATGCCGTTAGTATTATTTGTTTCATAGCTGAATACAGTTGATATTTTTATTAAAAGATGGAAAAAAATATTAAAATAGAATTAGTGAAGTCTGTCGACTCCATAAAGAATAAAATAAAACAAATGAAAAATCAGGAACATACAATAAACTTGTCACTTGATAAAATGCTAAAACCTGTCACAGATCCTCTCAAAACTCTAGTTGATTCTAATAGATCTGCAGATAAAATGAATAAGATTGAAAATACAACTCTAAATAGCTCTGAAGAAATCGAGTCCGATGAAAATAATACAAGCTCATCTACAAAGATCGATGACTATTACGATGCAAATCTAAATTCTATCCAATTTGTTGAAGAAAATGCTAAAAAGGAATCATTAGATAAATCAGAAATGTCATTAGAGGGCGATGATATCTTTGGTATTTATGACGGTGTTAGTATACCATTTGGAATTAGAAGTGAAAACAAAACTTTATTGATGGGTAATTCGCCGGTATCATTTTCTAAAATTGATAGTTTAAATAACGATACTATCATTTTAATTAAAATTGGCGACAAAGCTTACAATTTCACGGCTGGGCTAAAAGAACTTTTACTTCGAAGAAAACCTGATTTAAAGTTAATATCGAGCGAAGATAAACTTGTCTATAAGGATATGTTACATTATACAAATGCGCATAAAAGAGATTTTAATTCTAAAGGTCAGATAAAAGGTGACAAAGGTATAAAATATTGTAAAATAATTAAACCCCTATTTTCTGAATCGTTATACGATGATAAACTTCCTCACGCTAAACTTGGTGGAAACTTACCGACGCTAAAAAAATACAAAAACAACACCGACTTGGTATATTGGGATGATCCTAACGAATTAGTCGAGAGATTGAAACTATTAGTAGCTTCAAGAGATGCTGGCAATACAAACCATGATAATGAAATTTTATCGATAATTGAAGAATTAAAAGAAGCTGGAATAATTAAAGAATAAATAGTCGTAATAATATGCTCTACATTCAGTATTATACATGAATTCAAGACAAATTAGCTGAATTCTGAACATGAGCAAAGCCGACGTGGTAAACGAAATTCATAAAAGTGCAAGGGTAAACTTTCCCCGAAGACATGTTATTATGAAAGACATAGACGACCTGTGGCAAGCAGATTTAATTGATATGCAATCAATTTCAAAAGAAAATAAAAATTGTAGATTTATTCTTGCTGTTATTGATACATTTTCAAAGTACGCTTGGGCCTTTCCTCTAAAAACTAAAGCCAAAGATGATGTGTGTAACTGTTTCAAAATGTTCCTAGCAAATGGGCGTGTCCCTAAAAATCTGCAAACAGATAATGGAGCAGAGTTTTATAATAATAAATTCCAAAAGCTTATGAAGTCTAATCAAATTAACCACTATTCAACCTTCTCAACAAAAAAGGCTTCGATAGTTGAACGATTTATTAGAACATTGAAGTCTAAACTTTATAAGGAATTTAGTTTAAAAGGAAACTACAATTGGGTAAATAATACCCTTAATGATGTTATTCACAAATACAATCACACTTACCATCGGACAATTGATGAAATCCCCGCTAACGTGGATAACATGAATAAAAAACGAATATTAGAAAGATACTTAAGGTTGGTAAAAAATTATAGTAATAGAAGCAAGTTTAAAGTAGGTGATTATGTGCGTATCAGTAAGTACAAAGGAACATTTGAAAAAGGATATACCCCCAACTGGTCATCAGAAATATTTAAAATTCGAAAAATACAAAATACAACTCCTATCACCTACTTAATTGAAGATACAATCAGAGGTCAACCTATTTTAGGAGCATTTTATGTGCAAGAGCTTCAAAAGACAAAACATTGCAATGTATATCTAGTCGAGAAAGTTCTGAGAAGAAAAGGAAACAGAGTTTTAGTAAAATGGTTAGGTTTGTCTTCTACTGAAAACAGTTGGATTGATAAATCGAATATAGTATTATAAACAAAAAAAAAAAAATGAACTCAAAAGTTGATTATTGATGAAGCGTGTACGTATTTATTTTAGCGCTCGATTCAGATTCATTAGTCTTATGATGTGTATTGGAGAGAGCAGTCTTCTCAATTGGCTTATAAACAATTTACCATTTGAATTACACTTACCAGGATACAATTATTGTGGACCTGGTACAAAATTAATTAAAAGGCTTGCAAATAGAGATAAAGGAATTAATAAATTAGACGAATATTGCAAAGAACACGATATTGCCTATCACAAATCGTCAAACTTAAAGGATCGTCACAAAGCTGATTTGATTTTGTTAAAAAGGGCAAAAGAGCGAGCAGTCGCCTCGGATGCGAGTGTATGCGAAAAAATCATGTCACGTTTAGTAAGCAAGACAATGTCTGCAGAAATTAAAACCGGCTCTGGTAAAAAGAAAAGCAGCAAATAAAACGAAAAGACGCTTTAAAAAATTAAAGCCAAGATGCAATAAAGTGGCGATAGAATTAGCTATGGCGGCAGCCAGAGAATTAGCTGACGATTCATCCATTAAACTTCCTCGGTTTATTCCTATACCGAAAAGTGGTGGTGTATTACCTTTAATTCCTATTTTTGCTGGATTATCAGCGGTGGGAGCGTTAGCAGGCGGTGCAGCTGGTATTGCCAAAACTATAAATGAATTCAAGATAGCTAAAAAGCAATTGGCTGAATCGAAGAGACACAATGAAAAAATGGAAGCTCTTTGCATTGGAAAAGGTTTACACCTTAAACCGCATAAACATGGCCTTGGAATTTTTATATCAAAAGAAAAAAACTAAGATATCGGCTACCCAAACGAGCCTTAACTAACTTTGACATTTTGAAGTATGGAAATAATATTCCTTATTTTCGAGGTGTATTTATGAGAGATGAGCTCCCTAAACAACCTTTTAAAAAAGAGTGCGGAGTTGTAAATTTAGATAGTTCTAAAAATCCAGGTTCTCATTGGGTAGCCTATGCAAAATACAATGATTATATTGAATATTTAGATAGTTATGGAAATCTTAAACCACCAAAGGAGTTGATAAGATACTTAGGTGCTAAAGTACACTATAATTATGATAATATACAACGCGACCACCCTTACAATTGCGGACACCTATGTTTACATTTTTTAAGGAATTTTTGGTGAAGTTTAGGAATAAATTGAACAGGATCTTCTAAAAGTGTTCAGTCTACAAGCATGTCCATAACGGTAACCATCTCTGGAAATAAATCAGAATTAGATACATTTTTTCAACCACCTCTATATTTATCTGGTCAATTTGAGTGTGGTTTGTTATACTTTTCAGTATTAAATTCAATACCAAATGCACGTATTATTAACAAAATTATTCCTGTGATCAGAATCGAATGTGATCTTGTACACGGTTCATACTCTAACGGGTTACCAACTCATATAATTCATGAATTTGTATCTAATACTGCTACAGGTCAGCAAATCATAGAAATACCGCGAAACCCTATTTACTTTCCAGTGAACAAAAATACTATTACATCAATATCTATTAAGATAGTTGATCAATTTGGGTTCTGTATTAACTTTAGAGAAGAACATAAAAATATTGAACTACGCCTTCATATAAGAAAAATAAAATGATATCATATTATAAAACCCATGTAGTTACCAAAAAGCGTCCTATTTCTTGTACAACCATTAAGGTGCAAAGACGTAAGAAAAAAGTTATAAAATTAACTAAAGCAAATAAAGATTTTCTTAAAGCCCTAGGTATAAAAGTATGAATATGCTACAGATTACTGAATTACCACACTTCGATACTTCGATTGAAAGTAATGAAGTCCATTCGTACAATCCCTACAACAACAGTTTTAGAGAAAACGATGAAATCAGAATTCCCATACACCAGCAAGACGTATATGTGTTACCATCAGCCAGCTCAATTTACGTCGAAGGGCAAGCAAAGTTCTTCGGTAAAGATGGAAATCCTATTAAGAAAGCTATTACGTTCAGTAACAACCCTGTTATGTTTTTGTTTCAAGATATCAGATACGAAATAAATGGTATAGAAATAGATCGCATTAAAAATTCTGGAATAACATCAACAATAAAGTCATACGTTTCAATGAATGATGGAGAAAATAAAGTCGCTGCCTTGTGGGGTTGGAACATGGATGGATTTAAAAGCGACGGTTATTTCAGTGCTATTGTTCCTCTTAATAAGATTTTAGGATTTGCTGAGGATTACAATAAAATTGTAATAAATTGTAAACATGAACTTATTCTGAATAGAAGTAACTCCAACTTAAACAGTGTTATAGTAACTGACGATGTTACACATTTTCAAATAGATATGCAAAAAGTGCAATGGCGGGTGCCACATATAAAAGTATCAGATCGGGAACGACTGACGCTTCTTAAACATTTAGAAAGAGATAAACCTATTCAGATAGCCTTTAGAAATTGGGATTTATACGAGTATCCTTTGCTCCCTAAAACTACAAAACATTGCTGGTCTGTTAAGACTGCCTCACAATTAGAGAAACCTCGGTATGTAATTTTTTGCTTGCAAACCAGTAGAAAAAATAGTAAAATCAAAGACAGTTCTCTTTTCGATCACTGTGGGGTTACTAACGTAACTTTGTTTTTGAATTCACAATATTATCCTTACGAGCCTTTATGCTTAAATTTTTCCGAGAACAAATACAGTATATTATATGAAATGTATGTGAAATTTCGTCAGTCGTATTACAACTGTCCTGCAGACCCCTTGCTTGACTTAATCGGTTTCAAGGAGAAGGCTCCTCTATTTATCATAGACTGTTCAAGGCAAAACGATAGTTTGAAAACAGGTCCCGTAGATGTGCGTTTGGAGATTGAATGTTCAGCACCAATACCAGATAACACAACTGGATATTGTTTAATTATTAACGACCGACTTGTGGAATACAAACCTTTGAGTAACATAGTGCGTAGGTTATCATGACCGCCATTGTAGATGTTCAAGGTTTCAAAACAGAATCAAATTATTTTATCATTAAAGAAATTGCTATACTATGTAATAATAAAATTCAGGTGTTTTTAATTACACCACCGTTTCCATATCGCGGTTTGTCGGAGCCAGAAAAACGACAAGTTGGTTGGATTGAACGTAATAGGAAGATATACTGGGGTGAAGGATTTGTGCCTTTCGTAAATTATCTGAACTTGGTTGAAGGTATTTTAAAAGATAAATGTGTTTACACCAAAGGTAGAGAAAAAGTATTATGGTTGAAAGAAATTTCAAATAATAATAATGTAAATAATTTAGAAGATAAAGATTGCCCTAGTTTGATAAGCTTGTACAAAATATATGAAGATTGTCATGATTTGTATAGTTGTATTTATCATGATTCAATATGTGCTTTAAAAAATGTTTTATGTTTAAATAAATGGTGTATAGATAATAAAATTTTGATATAAATATTTTCTTGTTTAATTTTTACGATTACAGTTTCCTATCCCTCCCAAACTCCTAAATGTTAATCTTTATAAGTTGCTAGCAACAACTATACAGCCCCATTATGCTTTTAGAATTATTTGCAGCAAGAAGTAGAGAGCGAGTAAACAGAACATGTCTCAAAACAAATACAGTCCGCGCTATGACATGTATAACACGTATAAAATGCGTGAACTTTCATTTAATCATTATTGGGCAACTATTGATTCGAGGAGAAGATTAGTGATGGAAATGGCTGACGCTGGATTTTTTTATTGTGGAAATGGTGTAAATGATAAAGCAGCTTGTTTCTCATGTGGAGGTGTTATAGAAGATTGGGAGATTTACGATGATCCTTGGCTGCAGCATGTTCAAAACTTTCCGGATTGCTTTTATTTAAATGCTGTGAAAGGAAAACATTATGTTGACAAGTCAAGATGTCTATTCAAGTATATATAAAGAAACAAAATATAAAACTATTCGTTAAAATGATACATCTATAAAAAACAAAAAAAGAATAAAAAAAAAGAGACTCGTGAAGGATTTGAACCTCCGACCTCCATTTCTCCGAACGTAATCGGGGCGCTCTTACCAAACTGAGCTAACGAGTCTCAACGATACTCCTCTAAAACAATGACCACTATCATCAATACGACGTCATGATTATTCACCCTTTGAACTTTTTCTAAAACCCATATTTGAGATTATGAGAGGAGAGCAGTGGTGGTCCAGTTGTAACGGCTGCGACTTACAATTTGTAGGTCCTGGGTTCGAACCTAGGCTAGCGCTTTACTTTGAGTAAATTATTTCATTACCACTGTTCTCTGTGAGAGGAGACCTTTGTGCCAGTAGTGGGAAAAAAAAAATACAAATTGAAATCTTAAATCGTAACTACTTTGTCTGTATCATAGTATTCGTTGTCTACTTTGCTCCTGTTTCTGTTGCGAATACAATCTAAGCAAACAGACATCGCGCATCTGTGTCGCGATCTTAAACACATTTTTTATGACGAACAGACGGTTCTTTTATAGTCTTAAGACGCTGAAAACTTTGCTTGCGCGATGTAGGATTTAATGTTTTTAGTTCATACGACGTGTCATAGATGGTGCTGTAGTACTTTTTACAGAATGCGAACGAATGCGCTTGAATTTTATTAATAAGTGTCTAAAACCGTTACTCTATTGAATTCAGAACATTCGCTCATCAGTTTAAAAAACCGTAGTGGATAACAAGACGATAAAAAGACATCGATGGTATAAATTGGGGGTTCTGGATCATGCGCTCTCGCGAAGCGAGAGCAAAGTGATCCAGAACCCCCAATTTATACCTACTCACCTAGTTTATTCTCAGCCATCTATTTACTTAAAAACAAAAAAAAAAACTGTTTTAGAAGTCGGTTTTATTTTTTGTAATAAAGTTTTTATTTTTCACTTTTTAGTGTTTCACATGCGCTTACCCCTTCGCAAAAAGGTTAGGGGTGCGTTGTTTGAACTCGATAATCTGTAGAACTACCGGCTAAAAACACAGCTTTTTACATTTTATTGCCCCATTCTTGAGGAATTTTAAAAGATATTGCTAATGCCCTCGGCTTCGCCTACGTAACGTTCAGTAACTGTCCAACGGGACCATACTACTGGGATAAAGTATTTTTGATGAAACATACTAGATGACAAGGATATAGAAGTAAAAAAACGTTGTTTGCACAGAGAAAATTTTATTACAAGTGAATGACACAAGTCATTATCAAAAACACATGTTCGAATATCAATTTGAAATGTTGTTTCAACTAAAAAGTTTTATACTTCCCCTCAAACAACATCCATCATCAGATATCCTCACATCACACCACACCAGACACACTCAAACTCAGATCGTGCATACATTTATTAAATGCCACACGACCTAATAGTTTTGTCAGCACATCTGCTGGGTTATCTTCCTTACACACATAGTCCAGACGTACAACATTCTTAGCAATGCAATCTCTGACAAAGTGCTACCTTATGTCTATATGTTTCGTCTTTCTATGCGCTACAGCATTGTACGCAAGTTTAATAACACTCTGATTATCTACAAAAATGCAAATAGTCCCAAGATATTCACGTCTTATAAATGCATTCAACTGCCGCAAGTGAACTGCCTCCTTGGTTGCGTCCGAAAGTACTCGGCTTCCGTTGACGACAGTGCCACAAAAGTTTGTATCCGCGATTCGACGACTCGAATGGCGTAGTGGTAGTGAGGCTGCCTTACGTTCATAGGGTTCTGGGTTCGAATCCCGGTAGGAGCAAATGTTTGTGTGAAAAGCATGGACGTTTGTTTCCAAGTCATGGATGTTTATATGTATAATAAGTATGTATTTACAAACAAAAAAGTATGTATGTAGTATATCAACTATTTGGTCTCCACGACACAAGCCTTGCTTGGTGTGGCACTAGATGGCGCTGTGTGTTAATGTCCAGCGATATTTATTTATTTATTCCCAGTTAATGAACGAGTTTCCGCATCTAAAAATAAACCCAGAATATGATTTCCTATCTTTCATGTTCCCTCCCCAATCATCATCTACGAATCCCGTGATGTCCTGCACCGGCGACTTAAAATATCGGACATAGATCTCTTGTACCTTTAATTTATCTCAAGATATGTTTAGCAGCTATCCAATGACGTTCCTCACAACATGAGTTGTATTGTGCCAAAAAAATTACCGCAGCAGCAATATCCGGGCGTGTGTTACAGGCCAAACAGTTCAGCGATCCTATGAGTGCCTGATAACTACGAGAGTCTTGGCAGGACAAGAACTTTCTCCTTCCCCTTCCGCCAAGGCTTTATGGAAACCCATTTCCGTCGGAGTTTTCACTGGTTTGCAGTCATACATACCATATTCATCAAAGATCTTCGAAATAAGCCTCTCTTGATTCAAATATATTCCAGTATCCCTCTTAGACAAAAGCATACCCAAAACTTGTCTCGCTTTCCCTAAATCCTTTATCTTGAAATGTTTACAAAGATGGTCTAATAAAACTTCCTTCTGCTGTCTGTCTTTGTCAAAATAATAAAAGTAGTCAACGTACACGGCAATATAGAAATTATTATTTTTGTAAAGACAGCTATCAAAGTCACAGCTAAACGTAATTGTGGTGAACCTTTTTACCACATTATTCTTCTATAACCATAGATGTGCTTTATATTTGTCATAATCGGATTGTCACATGAATACGTTATTTTCCAATTTTCGAAACGGTTCGATGGGGACCCGTCCCTAAGCACGGCGGCCGCGGAATGGGCACACTCGAAGGAAACTTTCGTTAACTTCCTTGCGAAGCCTTCCTTCAAAAACGATTACTGATAAGGTCAAGCTTACCATTCTTATTAATCACGTGTCTCCGAACGTTTATACCCACATCAGCGAGTGTGAAACATTCGAACAGGCATTAAATCTCTTGAACAAACTTTATGTTAAACCTTATAACATACTGTATGCACGCCACGCTCTCGCTACCCGGACACAAAGTAGCCACGAGACTATCGACACATACATCCAAGCCTTGAAGCAGCTGTCTAAAGATTGCAACTTTACGGCTGTCGATAGTAAGACCAACCGGGAAGACAACATTCGCGACGCTTTCATAGCTGGCATCTCCTCGACGAAAATAAGAGAGAGACTCCTCGAGAACCTTTGCCTAACTTTGGACGAAGCACATAACAAGGCGCGTTCCTTGGAGATGGCAGAAGTTAATACACTGCATTATAACAATATACCTGTGAACGCGACAGAAAACATTTCTGATGATAACACTAATGTACGCTGAAATGCAAGTGCCTCTGCCGCCACGCCGACCTTCCAGAATTACTCGAATCGCAAATGTTTCTACTGTGGAGGACGGGTACATTCGTGCAAGACATGCCCCGCCTTCAATGACATGTCAACTTTGTAACAAGAAAGGGCATCTCGCAAAAGTCTATCGCAGTAACAACCTATCTAGTGCTGCAACGTCTGACCAGGAAAGTGTCACCACCTGCATCATTGCTGCATCACCGTCATCCTTACACAAAGCCATTGTCACTGCATGTATCAAAGGCATTAGAGCTGAAGCTCTATTAGATACATGTAGTTCTAAAAGTTTTATTAATTTCGAGTTTTCTAAACTTGTTTCTCTGAAGATAAAACCAAGCCAGCAGACTATATCTATGGCCTCTCTTAATCATACATCATCAGTCAAAGGAGAAACTTGCCTCACGCTTACATTGGGTAAACACACTTATGAGAATGTTCAACTGCTCGTGATCGACAATTTATGTTCAGATATGATTATAGGACACGACGTATTAGAGAAGCATTCCTCACTAGAATTCGCATTTGGTGGTCCGAAAGAGCCTCTCGTCGTGTGCAACGTAGCCGAAGCATCTGTCCCTGCTGTGCCTTTATTCGCCAACTTATCTTCCAAATGTAAACCGATTGCTATTAAGTCTCGAAGATACAGTGATGACGACCGACGTTTTATTGAAGAGGAAGTGAAGAATCTCTTAAAGGAAGGTGTCATTGAAGAGAGCCGGTCACCATGGCGAGCGCAGGTACTGATAACTAAGACTGTGAATCACCGGAAACGCCTTGTAATAGACTACTCCAGAACAATAAATCGATTCACAGAACTGGACGCTTATCCACTTCCCAGTATAGAAGAACTGATATCAAAAGTGGCAAAATACTCTGTATTTAGCACCATAGATTTAAAAAGCGCTTATCATCAAGTCCCGATTTTGGAAGAGGAGAGTTTGAAGCAGCTGGAAATCTATAGCAGTTTCGACGTATTCGTTTTGGAGTGACCAATGGAGTTTCCAGCTTTCAGACAACTATAGATTGGCTTATTCGAACGGAAAAATTGAAAGGCACATTCGCATATCTTGATGATATTACAATTTGCGGCAAAACACCAGAAAAGTACGACTATAATCTGCAACAATTTCTTGCCGCAGCTAAGAAGTACAGTCTAACCCTAAATGAAGCCAAATCCATATTTAAACAAATTTCTATCAACATACTTGGTTATACGATCGCCAATAATATCATCAAACCTGACAATGATAGATTAGAACCTCTCCTAAACTTACCTCCACCTCGAGACTTGCCCAGCTTGCGAAGAGCCCTGGGTATGTTCGCTCATTACTCTAAGTGGATACCAAACTTCTCCGAAAAGGTACATGAACTATCAAAGACCAAGACATTTCCGCTGAGTGAAAATACGATTAAAGATTTCCAAGAACTTAAGAACGCCATAATCAAGTCTTGTGTTCACGCCATTGAAAATAATATGCCATTTACTGTAGAAACTGATGCCTCGAAGCACTCAATTGCGGCAACCCTTTCGCAGGCCGGCAGGCCTGTAGCGTTCTATTCGAGAACACTTCATCGAAGTGAAACACCTGCAAAGTTACGATCACTTCACGAAGCCCTTTGTCATCCGGGTGTAACCAGAATGGTACATTGGGTGCGTACCAAAAACTTACCCTATTCGATCGAAGAGATAAAGAGTATGACAAAAGTCTGTCGTATCTGTTCTGAAGTTAAGCCTAGATTCATTAGAGCTGATCAACAAAATAAACTTATTAAAGCGATAGCGCCCTTTGAGCGACTGAGCATGGATTTTAAGGGACCAGTACCATCTAAATCGAGTAACAGATTCATTTTAACTGTAGTCGATGAGTACTCCCGCTTTCCGTTCGCCTTCCCGTGCTCTGATATAAGCGCAAAGACTGTAATCAAGCATTTAAACAGCATTTTTATCATGTTCAGCATACGTGCACTCGGACCGAGGAACATCATTTTTATCGGCTGATGTAAAAGATTTTCTACACTCCAGGCAAATAGCGACGAGTCGAACAACGCCATACAACCCTCAAGGCAATGGCCAAGTTGAAAGACTCAATTCTACGCTCTGGAAAGCTGTACAGTTAGCATTGAAAACTAAGAACCTGTCAATAGAGAGCTGGGAGGATGTCCTACCGCAAGCATTACACTCCATACGCTCGCTTCTTTGTACTAGTACAAATTGTACGCCGCATGAAAGGATGTTCCGCCACTCTCGGAGATCGACGAATGGTGATTCTATTCCCACATGGCTATCTGGCTCAAATAGAGTACTTATGCGACGTTTTGACCGGAAAACAAAATATCAACCACTAGCCGAGGAGGTGGAGGTACTGGAGACTAACCCCACTTATTCGTACGTTCGAACGATGGATGGTCGCGAGACCACTGTATCCAACCGCCATTTAGCACCTTTGGGAGGCAACCGAGAAGAAATCCCCACAATTAACGAATATGTGGACGCCGAACCCCAAAGATCGCAGTCACCGTCACCATCTTGTTCACCACCAACAACTTCGCCTTTTTCACCGACAACATACTCAACACCAGTCTCGCTGCCAGCTACTCCCTCGTCACCGCCACCATCGGAGATTTTGCAAAGTACACCGGAACCGGAACAAACGAGCTCGGACGGGATCGAGCTCCCAGTTTCGGCCAGATCACGGAACCCGCCGAAGTTTTTACTCGATTACATCTGGCCGGGGTGAATGTGGTGAACTTTTTACCACATTATTCTTCTATAACCATAGATGTGCTTTATATTTGTCATAATCCGAATGTCACATGAATACGTAATATTTTCAACAATGTTCCGTTTTGCTAATTAAAATCTACAGTATAGGTTTTGGCTATTATTTCAGTAATTATATACTCTGTGGTCACAGCGCTTGAAGTTCAAAGACAATAACACTTCATTTACTTTCTCATTCCAAGACCGTGAATATTAATAATAATAATTTATTACAGATCTTACAATCCAGATGTTGTTATTAGTAAGTCTTAACCTAATGTTAGTAGAAACAAAACAAAAAGAAAAAACAAGAAACACACTATTTACAAAATAGATAAGACTTACATTTACATGTGCAGCCGTATCCAGTGAGCCAGCATGGGGCTGTCCCACCTATCACATAATACATTCAGAATGCTGTGGGAGATAGCACGTACTCTACCGAGAATAGTTGCGCACCTTTTCCGCATAATGGCATGAAAACCATCAACCCTGGCCTCTGCGAACATCCCGGACAAAAGCGTGGTAGACCCAACAGCATCCTGAACACGTTATTATATTGGACACGCAAGGCGCTGTATGCCCTCAGCGTATACCTGACCCACAGACTGCACGTGTAAAAAGACTGGCAGTATGCTCTGAAAAGGGTTATTTTGACTTGCGTCGTACAACGTGCAAATCTGCGGATCAGCATATTTATTACCTCGGACAGTCATCGCCCTGCGTTCCCTTTCGATGTCGAGGTCATCATTCAGGTCATGTGTGATCCAGTGACCCAGGTACTTAAATTTTGTTACTCTGGATAGCAGATTATCATTATTTTATGGTCACTTCGTTCGTCGTACCAAAATTTAAACAAAGATATAACAGTACAGTCAACGCTGCTATCCTTTCGCAGTGAAGTTTGTTTGAGGCCGTATATCGCTTTTTCTAGTAAGCAAACTTTATCCTTCGAGTTTTTGTCTATGCAACCCTCCGGCTGTCGCATATAAACTCTTTCATGTAAATCACCGTTCAGAAAGGCGGTGTTCACAGCGAAGTGACTGATGAACAAATCCTTTTCAACAGCCAACGATAGCAGCAATCTAACTGACGATCTTTTACGACCTGTGAATAAGTTTCGAAGTAGCCGACCCCGTAAGACTGAGTGAAGCCCTTTGCCACAAGTCGAGCTTTATAGGTCTTATTACCATCTGCATCAAACTTGTACTTGAACATCCACTTGTTTCCCACGACTTTAGCGTCAGGAGGCTTTTTGAGCTTCCAGACCTTGTTTTCGTACATCGAACTCATCTGTTTTTTCATGGCTTCCTTCCAGTTATCCTTATTTATTTATTTATTTATTTAAACTTCATGTACAATAGTGGTACATAGGCGGACTTAATGCCACAAGGCATTCTTTACCAGTCAACCATTGGGTCAAATAAGACAGCATTGTGATAAAGTACAATAAAAATAAAAATAAACATGCCATTTTGCAAGAATAAAATCAAACACATAAATGGGTACCTACATACTAATACATAAATACGCATATAAAATAAACTAATATATATTAAAATACATACAAATAGTCCGAAATACGAGAAACCTTATGATAATTATTACAACTCTAATATAGGCTAGTTGGTAAACAATTTAGACAGACTTTAAATAAAACTTCCGAATTGCTCTTTTGAAAGCCAATTTGCTTTCGGTTTTTTTAATGCCAAGGGGTAACGCGTTCCAGAGCTTAATAGTGGAGACAGCATAAGAAGAGGACATAAAACCTGTACGGTGAGAGGGAATTTGAAGGATTAGGTTTTTGGAAGCTCGAAGGTTCCGACTGTGAGAACTACCCAACACCTTAAAATAGGTTTTTAAGTATTCAGGAGCACATGGATCATTCATAGTGGTGAAAAGTAAGCAGAGAGATCTGAGGGACCTCCTGAGTCTGATAGGCAGCCATTTAAGCTGAGAGCGATAGGAAGAGATGTGATCGTATTTACGAAGGCCAAAAATGAAACGAATACAGTTGTTCAGAAGACGATCCAATTTGTTAAGAAGTTCTTGGGTTAAATCAGAGTAACAAACATCAGCATAGTCGATAATGGGAAGCACAAGCGCCTGGACCAAAGTTATTTTAGTGCTAGATGGCAGAAAATGTTTAAATCTATAGAGAGACCGCAGCGAGTAAGTGACTTTCTGGCTAACCTGAGCTACCTGCTTATTCCAGCTGAAAGTACCGTCAATGAACAGACCCAAATCTTTGACGTGTGGTGAGAGGGGTATAACGGTGTTGTCGAACATAAGCGGCACCAGCCGGCCAGTGTCCAAATTTCTCAGGTAGTACGAGCTACCAATGAGGATGGCCTGGCATTTCCCGACGTTGATAGCAACCCCAAATTTGCCAGACCATTCTCCGATAGCTCGGAGATCGGCATTGACTAACGAGATGCAATGATCAAGGTTGGCAATGTCCGATTGAGCGTAAAGTTGCAGGTCGTCAGCATATAGATGGTAAGAGCACTTGAGGATAGTGGTAATAGAATTTATAAATAACGAAAATAAGTGAGGAGAGAGTATACCGCCTTGTGGAACGCCTGCTACCAGGTCGCACCAGTCGGAGTAATCCTGATCGGCACGCACCGCCTGCTGGCGACCACGAAGATATGAAGAAAACCAATCACGTGACAACGACGAGACCCCAATTTGAGAAAGTATGGCGAGGAGGATATCGTGGTCAACAGTGTTAAAAGCGTTGGAAAAATCTATTAAAACTAATACCGTGACCCTCGAATTCTCCATGCCATCTCTAATATCTTCAGTGACCTTAAGTAAGGCTGTGGCTGTGCTGTGGCCCGGCCGAAAACCAGATTGGAATTCGGACAACAGGCTGTTCTTATGAACATGGGAAGCTATTTGCCTAAGAGCCACTGCTTCAAGGATCTTGGAAAGGAAAGGAAGAATGGAGATAGGTCTGTAGTGATTTGGCAAACTGGGACTGGGAATCTTAGGAAGAGGGATAATGTAAGCCTTACGCCACAAAGCAGGAAACACGCCAGTATATAGGGAAAAATTTATGATGTGAGTAAGAATAGGAATTAAGTTTTCAATAATTAAAGACAACATTACTCTGCTGATCCCATCACAGCCCACAGCCTTAGACTTAATTGATTTAAAACATTTAAAGACCTCGTCGTTAGTCACGGGGGAGAAAGAAAAAGAGTCAGGAGGTAACAGTGGCTTGGAAGCAATATCGTGAATAGTTTGGTTCCTAACATCAACTGAAAGCAAAGCTGACGTAGAGAAATGTTTATTAAGAACGTTTAAGGACAGACTAGAAGGTAAAGTACTAGAGGAGGACTTAGTTATGCCAAGTGATTTAAGAAACTTCCAAATATCAGCCGGCGAAGAATTGTGGACATTTTCACAAATGTATCGGCGTTTAGATGCTCTTACCATCTGATTGCATCGGTTTCTAGCCAACTTATACAGGCTCCAGTTCTCCTCACTGCGATCCCGTCTATATCTTCTGAAAGCCCTGTCACGCCGTCTCATAGCCATCCTAACTCCTGGGGTTATCCATGGAGCCGGAGGGCGCTTAACACGGACAGCCTTCAGTGGAGCATGCGTGTCGATGAGCTGGAGAATAGACTTATTAAATATTTCAATTTTCTCCTCCACTGTCGATGATTGGACAAGGTCGTCCCAATCAAGAGCTTGTGCATCAGCATTGAGTTTTTCCCTATCCAACCTTGCAAAATTACGAATAAAAACAATAGCAGGCCGCTGCTTAGGGGGTCTAATTTTGTATGAGAGATAAATTAAGTCATGTCTAGATAGCCCAGGAGCAGCGACCTGACCATGGTTAGCAACAAGATCAGCAGAAGATGTAAGCATGAGGTCGAGCCAGGAGTCGCTTGAGTCAAAGTTATGATGTGTCGGACTAAGCGTGAGAAGGGATAAACTCGACGACTCCAGGATCGCTCTCAACCTGCGTGACCTAGGGTTGTCTTTCAAAAGGTCGGTGTTAAAGTCACCCATAACTATGTGATGTTTGTACTCTGAGGAAACAGATTCAAAGAGAGATTCCAGACAGGAGAAGTAATCTACAGTAGGTGGGCAGTAAACAACTCCTAGAACGGCCTTGACTCCCTTCACAGCAATCTCCAGAACCAAGAACTCTGCATTGGCATTATAGATAGCAGGTGAGGATGATAAAATTTTATAAGGTATGTTACTTCGTAATAAAAATGCAACACCACCGGCTCTTTTCCCCATACGGTCATTGCGAATTACAACCCTTATCTTCCCGACTTAAGACTTCTTTTACAGTCAAAGGCCCCTGGTCTGCTGTAGAGCATGCTAGTCCATGAAGATTCTCTTTTCGGATTCTACTACGTAGAGGATAACGACATTCACCTTCGTTTGAATCTCCTCTGTTAATAGTCTCTTCAACTTCAACCTTTTCCCTACAATATTTTCTGCTCCGCTATCACCCGTTTCTCCCAACTCCATCTCCGCGTCTGCATATACTTCAGCCCAATCTGTGGAACTCGGCCCTTGAGAAGTTTCTGCACTACCAGGTGACGAACCTGACTGCCCTTCTAAATAAAATAAAATTCATTTAATTCAGGTCATTGACCCATATTAGACACAAAAACAATAGTAAGTATACAAAACGGTTGCTAGCTGATTGATAAATAATTAAATAAAGTTAATTCAATGACAAAAATAATTAAAATATCAGAAATAAATGTCAGATCAAATCAATAAATGTCAATGGTACAAAACACAACAAAATAAAATAAAAACATTAAATTAAATAACAAATAAATACGACAATGAATTAAATTGGAGAATGAAATTGCAATTGATGAATTAAAATAAATGAATATATCCATATGACATGACATGTACAAAAGTGTAGTAAAATAAATATCAACTTAAGCAACAGCAATATGGTGGCCAACGTAGGGGCAATCCAGTCTCTGAGCAATCATCGCCAGGACCGTGTTGGAGCTACCCCGCACCCTGTGCACCAAGGACGCGCACCGCTTGCGCATGGTGGCGTGGAAACAGTCGGTGCGCGCTTCCGCAAACATGCCCGAGGCGCTGCAGAAGCGGGGCAGCCCCAACACTGCCCTGAACGCGTTGTTGTATTGGACACGAAGGGCACTGTAAGCAACTTGTGAGTAAGATGCCCATAGGCTGCACGTGTATAAGGAGGTGCAGAAAGCTTTAAAAAGCATGATTTTAACCTGATTTGAACAACGTGCAAACCTACGGGCTATCATATTTGCTCTCTTGGACAGTGCCCTTCGCTCCCGCTCAATGTCAACATGGTCTTTCAGGTCGGCTGTTACCCAGTGGCCTAGGTATTTAAATTGATCCACCCGTTCCAACCGTACACCATTCAAGCGAATAGGGGGCACTTGCTCTGGGCATTTGACGCCTCCCTGAAATACCATGAATTGGCTTTTTGCGACGTTATACATGAGACCATGACTGCCCGCATACTCCTCACAGATATCTAGCAGTTTACGTAATCCACAAACCGACGCGCTCAGCACCACCATGTCATCCGCGTAACTAAGGTTGTTTACACAAACATCATCAACATGGCAGCCTACATGCCGACTACTGACCGCGACGATGAGTGCATCCATGTAGAGATTGAAAAGTGTGGGTGAGGTCAACCCACCTTGTCTCACCCCACATTCAAGTCTGTATGGCTCCGATAATGCACCCGCCCATCTAACATTGTTAACCTGGTGTTCGTACCAATACTTGAAGATATTAACAAGTTCATGTGGCATGTTTATGCCCTCAAGTTTTTGTTTATGCCCTCAAGTTTTTGTTTATGCCCTCAAGTTTCTGCCTTTGTAAGTTCCCAGATTACTTCAGCACCTTTGTCACCGCTACCTACGAGCTGACTAGGATCCACTGAAAGTACTGCTGTAGAGTCCTACAAGAAAACTACATCTCTTGCTCTTACAATGACGCGAGGATTACTGGGATTAATGAAACAATATCCCTTGGTTTCTTCACAGTAACCAACAAAGATATGTTCTACCGCGTTAGGGCTCCATTTCTTCCGAGTTTCCTTTGGCACGTGTATAAACGTTTTCGTTCCAAAAACTCTGAAATGATCAAATGACTGAGCCTTCCCTGTCCACAACTCCTCAGGAATCCTACCATTATTGCCACTGTGAGGCAGCCTGTTCTTGGTATAAACAGCTGTATTATATGCCTCTCCCCACAGTCTCGCACTCAGACCCTTTTTCGCTAACATCGGCCATCTCCACAGTAGTGCGGTTTGCTCACTCAACTACGCCATTCTGCTCCGGAGTGTAGGGAACAGTCAACTGATGGTTTATACCCTTTTGCTGTAAAAACCCATCAAACTTCCTGTTCACAAATTCTGTTCCATTGTCCGTACGTATGCAATTTACCTTCAACCCGGTTTCAACCTCTACACTAGCTAGAAAAACTTTTAAATGATAACGAAAACCTGATCTTTTGATTTAAGGAAAAATACAAACGTTTTACGTGTAAAATTATCAAAAATAACTAGCATATACCGAGATCCACCGTACGTGGGTTCTGACATTGGACCACAGATATCTGCGTGAACCAGTTGCAGTCTCTCGACTGCCCTCTCAGCCTCACCAACTGGAAAAGGTAAACGATGTGCCTTCCCCTTAAAACAGGCGACACAAGGCTCCATTACGCTCTTCCCAAAATCCATACCCGGAAGCTTACGTAAATCTCGCTCATTTACATGTCAAAGGATTACTTGCTTTCACTGATGCCAACGCAGTCCCATCTTCAACCGCCTGACAATTTTCAAGCTTGTAGATCCCCGAGACTTCACTTGCGGTAGCCAGAAGCTTTCCCTTGAAATGGCCTGGAACCAAATGGTGAATTAGCTTGCACCCATCTCTGTCAAAACTTACCTTCCATCCTTTCTCCACTAATTTGGACACTGATAACAGATTAACACGCAAACCGGGTACATACATGACATCCCTCACAGCAAGCAATCGTCCTTTTAAACTCACCATGATATCACCCTTACCCTTGCATTCAATCTTATCATTACTCGCACATGTCACATTACTCATACCAACATTAAAAACCAAATCTTTAAACCAATGTTTCTGGAAAGACATATATGAAGATGCCTCGCTGTCGATGTACCATTCCGTTGGATTGAAGCAGTCCCCGGCGCTGAATGAAAATAGGCTCACGATCGCGACGTCACTCAGTTTGGACATTGAACCCGCTTTCCTTCCTTCAGGACAGTCCGGCTTCTTATGTCCACTCTTTCCATATTTATAGCATTTAATTTTGGTCATATTAATATCTTTATTCCCATTCCGCTTCTTACTCTCAGCCAATGCCGAGTCCACTGAAGTCAATGTATTACAACGTTGACGTGAATCCTCCTGTAGTAACTTCTGCCGTACGTTCTCGGAAGTCAACTTCATCCCAGAGTTATCCAGCGCCATTCGCATAGGCCTGTACTCTTCAGGTAGTCCCCTCAGTAACACGACAGCTATAAGATCATCGTCAAATCCGGCGGCAATATCATTCAACTTTTGAGAAAGAGACATAACTGCAGCAACATATTGATGCATCGACGAGTGTCTCTCTAGCTTCTCATCCATCAACGCGTTCATGAGAGTGATCCTGCGGTTTACGCCTTTGTCCTCAAACGCTTTCGCCAAGCTATCCCAAGCATCTTTGGCATAATTTGATTTTTGTACATACGCATAAAGTGTAGGTTCCACATGTAAACAAATCAATGCTGGTGCGTCTTGGTGCGAGAAGGACTTCTCGATGGCGGTGGAGTCTTTGGAATCCGGGTACGCGTGAATGTGAACAATTTTTCTCGTATGAGAATCATTTTCATCGCGAATTTCCACGTAGAGTAGTCATGTAGGCCGCAGAGGTTCTTGATAGCAAATTTAGTGACTGGGTTTGTAACGTTCACTCGTTACAAAAGGTAAGCACAGATGGTAGTTAAATGAAACAACGATTTGGTGGAATGCAAACGGGTGCACGTCCGCTCGGTTCTAGTGACAACCGTCTGGTCATAGAGTATCATCTATATACGAGGCTAGTGCAGTGACACACCTACCCGCGCGGACCTGCCTCCGTGTCTATGCTCTTTAATCGTCACACCTCTTCCTTTTTTACAAATATAAATAATTCAGATTTTTGTACATACATTTAAACGAAAACTCAAAACTTTAACTCAATTGGAATTAGACTCATTAATGTATTGTTACGAGCTGGGTATGAGATAAATTAATTACTACCGATTAAACAACACAATAACTTTATTAATCACAAAACAATCAAAACTTAATCACAAATACACTACTGTTTACTATTCACTTAGATATCGCACTTGTAGTTCACTTGGATTCGCTTCGTTGTGTCGCTAAAACAAGACTGCCGGTCGCGGCCCTGAGCGCTCTATTTATACTCGCCAACAGACACACCAGAATAACGACGAACATTCGAGAGGGTCATAAAAAAAACACTAACAAAAAATAGCAGGTAGATAGGTACCTACTAAAAACAAGTACCTACCTAACCTACCTAACCTACTTGTACAAAACAAGCAAATATGAACCTTATGCCCTAGGCGTACGGTCGAAATTCTAATGTCTTTTTATAAATAGGTCGCGAGTTTGTACCTACCTAACTTTAAAACTAATAATAATAGAATTCTCTCGAACTTCTAACGTACGCACACTGTAATCGCTGACTTTCTCGAATGTTCTAGTAGGTCCGATGTAACACTGCCCCCTCCTTAGACATGCTCGTCCCGAGCATCATTAGTCCCGTAGTATCGTGCCAACCGGTCTACATGCACAATCTTAGGCGCACCTCGTGGACCCTTCTGTATTCGGTAGGTGACATCGTTGATCCTAGTCACGACTCGGTATGGTCCATCCCATTTTGCTTGTAACTTCAGAGACTTTCCCTTGCTCCGCACTGGGTTATGCAACCACACCAGTGAACCCTCGTCGAAACCCCTACCGTTTGCCTTCCGATCATAACGGGTCTTCATCTTCTCAGACATCTGTTGGCTGGATTGTCGGATATGCTCATAAACATCGTTCAACTTATTACGCAAGTCATTCGCGTAATCTGTTACACTACATGGAGCATAAGGGGGAGTTCCAGTGATTAAATCAGCAGGTAACCGTAATTCCCTTCCAAAGTTCGCGAAGGCTGGTGTCACAGTCGTACTTTCGTGGACAGCACTTCGGTAAGACAGAAGAAACGGCTGTATGTGCTTGTCCTAATCCCTTTGCCGGCTTTCCACAACTTTCGCCAGATATCTCTCCAACGTTTGGTTGAATCGTTCTACCATTCCATCGGATTGTGGGTGGTAAGAGGTGGTTCTGGTTTTATGGGTACCCATCAATCGACAAGTCTCTTGGAATACTTGCGATTCAAAATTTCTTCCTTGATCGCTGTGTATTTCTAAGGGTACTCCAAAACGACAGAAGACTTCCTGAACTAATTTATCTGCGACAGTTGTAGCTTCTTGGTTAGGAATGGCGAAGACTTCCGGCCACTTTGTAAAGTAATCCATGACCACCAGGAAGTACCTGTTTCCGCTCTCGCTTACTGGAAATGGTCCCGCAACGTCTAGTGCTATCCGTTCCCAAGGGGCTCCAACGTTGTACACTTTTAATGCACCTCTGCTGCGTGTCTGGGGTCCTTTCACGGCCGCACAACTGGTACATTTGCGGCACCAGTCCTCCACATCATCACGACAATGGATCCAGTAAAAGCGTTCTCGAATTTTTAGTAGAGTCCTTTTTACTCCCATATGTCCTCCAGAACAACCATCATGGTAGAGCCGTAGAACATCCGGTACCTTAGCTTTAGGAACAACCATTTGTAGATGACAGCTGTCCCCTCTAGCATTTTCCCATTTACGGCACAAGACTCCATCCTGGATGACCAAGCTGTTCCATTGCGCCCAATAACTCTTCGTGATGGAACTCATCGCTGCCACATCACTCCACCTGGGTTTAGGAGCACCAGCTTTGATCCACTCGAAGATTGGTTTGATGTCAGAGTCATTTTGCTGAGCTTGCTGTAGGGTCTCTTTCCATTCATCGCTGAGATCCGTTCTAAGCATCCTCACGGGCACTACTTCCTTAGTCTCTTGCCTGGCACAATGCTTACAGTCTTCAGGACAAGGTCTTCTCGACAAGGCGTCTGCGTTACCGTGAGTTCTCCCACTGCGATGCTCAGTTACGAAATCAAACTCTTGGAGTAGTTCAATCCATCTCGCCACTTGCCCCTCTGGATTCTTGAACTGTAATAGCCACTTCAGTGCAGCATGGTCAGTTCGTAGTTGGAATTTGCGTCCCAGCAAATATTTACTGAAGTGCTGCAATGTCTTTACTACGGCGAGCAGCTCCCGTCTTGTAACGCAATAATTTCTTTCAGGTTTAGATAAAGACTTGCTGAAGTAAGCTATTACAACCTCCCGGTCTCCTGTCCGTTGAGACAGCACGCCCCCAATTCTAGTATTACTGGCATCTGTGTCAACTATGAAGTCATTTTCAGTGTCAGGATATCCCAAAATAGGTGTGTTGCACAGACGTTTCTTTAATTCCTGAAATGCGACGTCGCAGTCATCGTCCCAACAGAATTGCCTCTTTTCCTCAGTGAGTTTGTGCAGAGGTTTTGCAATGTCGGCAAAATTCTTGACAAACCTTCGATAGTAGGAGCACAAACCCAGGAATGCTCTGACCTGTGTCTTGTCTTTCGGAACTGGCCAATCCTTGACGGCGACTACTTTTTCTGGGTCTGTTTGAACACCTTCCCCCGAAACTATGTGTCCTAAGAAGTTCACTTGCTGTCTGAAAAACGAACACTTTTTCGGACTTAACTTGAGATTTGCTGTTTGGATTTTCGACAGCACTCGGTTGAGGTTTTTAAGGTGATCTTCAAATGTACGGCCCACGATGATTATGTCGTCTAGATAGACAAGACATGCGTCTCCAATCAATCCGGCGAGTACTTGCTCCATCAGCCTTTCAAACGTCGCAGGAGCGTTGCACAAACCGAATGGCATAACTTTAAACTGCCATAGCCCTTTTCCTGTTGAGAATGCAGTTTTCTCCTTGTCCTTGGGGTCTATTTCTACTTGCCAGTAGCCACTCTTCAGATCAAGTGTGGTAAACCACTTCATACCAGTCAGCGTGTCCAGTGTGTCATCGATCCTAGGCAGCGGGTAGCTGTCCTTTTTCGTGACGTCATTCAGTCGTCGATAGTCCACACAGAAGCGCATACTGCCGTCCTTTTTCTTTACCAGGACCACAGGAGAACACCATGGACTCGATGAAGGCTCTATAACACCGTCCTTCACCATTCCCTCAATCATGGTTTCTACCTCTTTTTCTCGTGCAACTGGCAGTCTTCTTGGTCGCTGACGGATAGGTAACTCGTTACCTGTATTAATCTGGTGCTGAACAAGTCCAGTTCTCCCTATGTCAGCATCATTCGAAGAGAAAATGTTGGCGTACTGAAGTAACATCTTCTTAGCCTTGTCCATTTCTCCTTTAGTTAAATCGCAGTTTTCCAAAAGCGTTGACACGTCAAATTTTGAACTGCGAATTTCATTTCCGGTAGGGACATCTTGCAATTGACGCATCCAAGCTACTTCCTCGCAAGTGCCGATCAAGGTGCCCTTCTTAATCACTTGCTCCTGGTCACTTGGATTCAGTATACGTACTGCTGAGACGTTGGTGGCCTTGACCAGAGTTCGTGCCATCTTCCATGGGAAGTTATTGTTCACCCTTTCTATCAGTACACTTCGATCTCTTTGTCCAGAATTCCGTGGCAAACAAATTGGCACAATCGTTTCTGATCTGCGAGGAAGAACAATCTTCTTCAAGCAGTACACTTTCCCTGACGGTGCACCTTCCATGAAGACTTCCTCTGAACCACATTTCAGTACTCCTTGATCAACGTCGATCTCACAACGATATTTCCGCATGAAGTCCAAGCCCAAGATGCAATCGTCCACTATGTCGGCCACGATGACATTCTGCTTGTAAAATCTGTCACCCAATTTTAACTCAACCTCCTTCTTGCCTCGGACGTTTATGCGCTGACCGGTAGCTGTTAGTAACTGTATACGGTCGTGCTTATTGAAGTAGTCCCCAAGAAACCGACTTGCTAGTTTGGAATTGACGACCGTGTGAGATGCTCCAGTATCCAACGTCAGTTTGCATGGTGTTCCATTGACTTCGCCTTTGATGGTCAGGCTGTTCCCGTCATGTGCTTGCGAGATCAAGATTCTCGGGGCTCTTTCAATACCAGCCAGCACCCGCCCCCCAGTCCTGGCATTTACTCGTTTCCCTGCTGTGGCTGGGCAGTCACTTCAGCCACTCTTCCCTGCTGATCTTCTCTCGGGGTGCTGCGCTTAGGACAGCTGGACCGAAGATGACCCCTTTCTCCACAAGTGTAGCACCTAGGACTATACCCCTGTGGGCGGTCGCGTACAGGTGATGCAACAACCTCCCTGACACGGTGCGTTCGGTGGTCTTGCCTCACTGCCTCTACTTCTAAGGCATGGGCCAAGGCATCCTTCAAGGTCTCATGATGCCCCAGTCTCACGGCAGCTCTAACTTCTAAGTCACGTATTCCATCAACGAAGGCCTGTACCAGATTTCCATCAATCAGCGCAGGGGCAGACTGGTAGGCTTTCCGAACGAGTTTTTCAACTTCCAGGGCCCACTGCTGTAGGTTCTCGGCACTACGTTGAACACGGTCCTTCAACTTAGCACGGAATACGTGCTCCAGATGCGCGTCGCCGTATCTGGACTCCAACGCCTCCAGCAGCTGCTCGTAGGTTACATCCTTGCCGAGTGCCTCGAGAATAGTTAAAGCCTGGTCTCGGAGGCCCAAGGTGAGCGCGGTCATGGCTTGTGGTTTTGTCCATCCATTCGCCTTCATGACGGCCTCAAACTGTATTTTGTAAGCCGACCACGAAGATGTGCCGTCGAACGGAGGCACTTTAAAACCACGCGAAGATGGTGCAGCAATCACCGAAGCTACAGTCCCGCCTTCAGTCTTCAGTTCGCCCAAAGCCTTCTTTACCCCAGCAATCTGAACTTCGGCCTCCGAGATGCGATTCTCATGCTGGTGGACCTGTTCTTTCATCAACTTGATGTCCTTGCCAAAACTTGCATGCAGATCCTTTATGAGGAGCATCTGCTCGTCCTGGCGGCGGACCTGCTCCTCTTTGTCCTGCTGCAACTGCTCTTCCAACCGGCGAGCCTGCTCCTCTTGACGGCGAGCCTGCTCCTCTTGACGGCGAGCTTGCTCCTCCTGACGGCGAGCTTGATCCTGCAGCAGCGCCATTAAAGCTGACAAGTCTGGCGCCCCTGATGCTGGAGAAACTCCGGATGGGCCAGCGACTGGCTGTGACGTAGGCTGGACACCACCCGGTGTCTGTGTCGGAAAATCCCCAAACCGCCTTTGGTCCATATCCTGCTGTCGCTGACTTCTGGTACGGATACCGTCCGTGTCGTCCTTTGGTAGAATTGGCATAATTTATATCCCACTTCTGACACCAATTTGTTACGAGCTGGGTATGAGATAAATTAATTACTACCGATTAAACAACACAATAACTTTATTAATCACAAAACAATCAAAACTTAATCACAAATACACTACTGTTTACTATTCACTTAGATATCGCACTTGTAGTTCACTTGGATTCGCTTCGTTGTGTCGCTAAAACAAGACTGCCGGTCGGTACGAAAATCAGTGCTGTGTCCCCCCCGTCAGGGGGGGACGCAGCAGGCGGTACCAGGGCTATGCCCCCTGCCCGCGGAGGCTATACCGGGGCCCGCTTCAGCGGAGCCCGTGTTTGGTGGGGCGCTGCCCCTGGGTCCTACTGGGTGCATGTTATCACGCACCCATGTGTGTAGATGCACTGATGTGACTGTAGGCGCGCTACAGCGCTGTAACACAGCGCTGTTTTCTTCACAGCACCTCGGCGGGGACGGACCGCCGAGGTGCTGTGAAGAAAACAGCGCTGTGAGACCTCCGGTTACCCGGAGGAGGCCCGGCGGGGGACAACCAGCGACAGAGGTGCCGACTTATAGCGCACCTACAGTTAGTGTGTGAGTCCCGTCCGCCCCACTAACCAGAGCTAGCCGGCAGTGGTACGGACTAAGGAAACGACATGTGTGTGTGGGCGGTATTGTATTGTGTAACACCGCCCATGTGTGCGTGTATCGCAGGCCCTAAGGCCGCGACAGCGAGTGAGTCTACGTGTGTGTAGAGAGATGCATGTCTGTTCTTGCTACGTAACATGCCCATATTAACTTGGCCCATGTCACGCAGCTGGGTGAGAGTAGTGTGTGTGGAGTCTATCTGTGCAGGTAAGCTGCGTGTAACGGGAAAACAGCTCACCTGGGTCCAGTCCGGTGGAGAGGCGGCGGAGAGGGGGCGACCATGCCTTGCAGGGCCGTAGGAAGTCCCTGTCCCGACCGGCCTAGCCTTGATACATCATGAGTAGCGAGGCCAGGCCGTCCAGGACAACGAGCTCGATGCTCTGGCCCTGCCTGATGGCCTTTATCAGGTCCATCAGTAGGGTGATGGCGCGAGCTGTGAATTCCTTGGTTGTAGTGGCGGGGCCGGCGGTTGAGCCGGCAGAGGTGGCGTCTCTTTTGGCGCGGCATTCTTTGACTTGCGCGCGGATTTCTTGAATTTTTTGGGCCGTCGGCCGCGCCAAGTCGGCGCCGGCCGGATGGCCCTCTGGCAGCTCCGTATCCGGCCTCGATGGGACCACGATCGGTGCCACAGCCCGCGCCCGGGACGAAGGCTGGTCGCCCGCTTGGTCTCCCTCAGAAGCGGTGGGGGGCCCGGGTGCCTTACCCCTGCCCCCTCGCTTCCTCTTCTTTCCCCTCCGCCGCTTCGAGGAGGGGGGAGCTTCTCCCCTGTTGGTGGGCCCGTTGGCCGCCGCCATCAGCGACTCGCCTTGGGCCTCGGTGGAGGCAATGTCTTTGGGCCTCTCGGTGGCCGTTGTCGGCCGTCGTGAGGCGGTAATGGCGGCGGCTGTGCCCGCCCGCCTGTTCGCCCTTATCTCCGCCTGGTACGTCGGGCACTTCAGATTGTTGGCGGGATGATCGCCCCCACAGTTGGCACACGTGGCTGGTTCGTCACGCGGCCGGGGGCAGTCCCGCGCTGTGTGCCCTTCACCGCAGCGGACGCAGGCGAGCGGTCGGTGGCAGTGGTGCGACGAGTGCCTCCATTTCTGGCACCGGTGGCACTGGGCGGGCCCACGTTTGCCCCGCCAGGCTTCAATTTTGACACCCCTCATGTTCAGGAACACGGAGGTGTCGAAGATCCTGCGTACGTCCGGCGTCCTGCCGAGTACGGCGTGGAACACGCAGCCAGGTCGTCCCAGGCTCGCCTTAATGTGGCGAACGTACTCCGGCTGGTATCCCAACGCGCGGAGCTCCTCCTCGATTTCAGTTGGGGTGGTATCGGCAGGAAGCCCCCTGATGGCCACCTTGCAGCTTCGCTCCGCCTGCGGCGAGTAGGCGAACCAGGATATGCCCTCTTCTCTCTCCAGGCCGGTCAAGTACCGCTGGACCACCCTATATTCGACTTCACTCTCGGGAGTGAAGCGAATTCCAGCGCCGAATGGTCGGGCGCTGGGTGGGTGGCCCAGCTTGTCCTTGAGGGCCCTGAAATGTGAGGCCCATCCTGGCAGCTTTTCCACCACAAGCGGAGGATACTTCAGCCGCTTCTGCGGCTTCGGCTTCGGCTGGTTGGCGTCCTTGTTATCTGTGTCCTGGGAGGCCGCCGGCTGTGAGGGAGAGACAGCTTTAGTCATACTCACCCCTTGCTGGGTCCCAGGACTCGTCGACGTCGGTGGTGGAGAGGGGGGAGGCGTGCGGCGGATGACCTCCGCAAAGGTAGGCGATCCGGCAGCGGCCCGCTCCCCCCGCCGCGGCGCGCTCTCGCGCTGCTGCGGCGGGTCGAGGCAGTACCGCTTTGCCTCCTCCTCTGTCTCGTCCGTGCTGCGGCGGCGTCTCTGAGGTCGCGGCTCCGGCCATTGGTCGTGGCCGCGCTCCGGTGACGCCTCCGGTGGAGTCTTGGTGGAGGTGCGCCTCCCTGACGCACTCGACCTCGACTCATCCGACCCTGCGGACGTGACCGTGTTGTAAAACCTACTTTCTAACTACTATTTGTTAGGTTTTAAATGTCTAATGTAACGTCGATAAAAAAGATATTCGAGGTTCAAATTATTGTACCATGCTTGTGACTTTTGTGTTTTGAATAGCAACCATCATACAACGCTTACCAGGTTTTTCATTTCGCCTTTTCCACAATATTTATTTAGTAAATTGACTCTGCAGATCGTGAATCTCAACACGTTATCAGCACGAAGCTCTATGTAATTTATTCACAATCAAACTTAAAAGGAGATTGTTGAATTATTAGTAAGTGAACATGTCCTCTGCAGTGTCTATTTCATCGCTAAATAGTATTCCTATACTACATAATAGACTAGGATACACTATATGGAAATTTAAAATGCGGATGTTGCTAATCCATGAAGGATTATGGGAAACGGTAAGCGGAGGAGTTCTCGAAGGGAATAAGACGCCCGACGATGTACGGAAAGACGAAAAGGCTCTTTCAAAAATATGCCTTTCTGTGGATGGCGCTGCTATTTCTATTGTTCGACCAGCTAAGACCGCAAAAGAAGCGTGGGATGCTCTTATGAAATCCTACGAGGATCGAAGTTTGGGTCGTAAACTGTCACTGGAAAGAAAGCTGTACAGGTACTCCTTATCTGACTTTTCTGATTTAGAAGGCTACTTAACAGCAATAACTACAACTGCACTAGACCTGGCCGATATTGGCAAAACCATAGAAGATAGTTCTTTAGCAGCTATTATATTGGGAGGTCTAACGTCTCGCTACGAGCCCATGATAATGGCGCTTGAGAATGGGAACGTTGAAGTCACAACAGATTTGGTGAGAGCTAAGTTGTTGAGCGAAATGACGAAGGAGACTAATGATGGTGTTGCTGCGCTGCATACTAGCAAGCAGGTTATTTGCTTTCGTTGTAAGAAGCCAGGGCACAAAAGTCCTAATTGTCCTCTCAAAAAGAAGGAGAAAAAGGCAAAGGCGAGTTGCTCTACAGGAAGTTGTTCTGAAGATAAGGGACTGACTGCTTCTAGTTCAGGGAATATGGATGCATGTGTCACAAAATTGGTTTTGGATGGTGTCACGGAACTGGCTTTGTCTGCACCGAGTGTTCAGATGTCTGAGAAGTGGATTATCGACTCTGGTGCGTCTACTCATATGACTCCACATGCTGATTGGTTTTATAGTTACCGACCCTGTGATGGGAAGATAACTGTAGCATCTGGTAAAAGTTTGCCGGCTGTGGGTTTAGGAGATGTTACTATTGACACAAAAACCGATTACAAGAAGATTTCTAATGTGGTACATGTTCCTGGCCTAGATTGTAATTTATTATCAGTCAAAAAGGCAGTAGAGAAAGGTTTCTCGATTGTTTTTGATACGAATGGCTGTAATTTTTATAATTCTAATGATGTTTCTTTTAGAAATGATCCTGTTTTACATGGTTCTATTTATGGTGGATTGTACACTTTAGATTGTACAGTAAAACCGCAAGGTGTTTCAGCTTATAATGTTCACACTAATTTGTCCCAGTTTCAGCTTTGGCATAAGCGTCTAGGACATCTCTGCCGTATTGGTATGGATCTACTCAGAAAAGGTCTTGCTGTTGGTGTGGAGTATACTGAGGTTGACAAAGAACCATGCGTACCTTGTGTAGAAGGTAAGCAGGCCCGGAAGCCTTTCAAAGGGATAAAGTATAAGAAGGCGTCGTCACCATTAGAATTGGTCCATACGGACGTTTGTGGTCCCCTGACCACTGAATCTTTTAAAGGTAATAAATATTTTATCATTTTTGTAGATGATTATACACGTTTTATATCCCTTTATTGTATGTCATCTAAGACAGAAGTTCAGAAGTATTTTTGTGCTTTCCAAGCACTTGTTGAGAGACAGACTGGCACTAAGATTCGAACCCTTCGGTCAGACAATGGTACTGAGTATGTCAACAAAGAGCTGACAGACTATTTACAGGCTCAAGGGATTCGACATGAAACGTCTGTACCATACAGCCCTCAACAAAATGGGGTAAGTGAACGTTGCAATCGTAGTATTGTGGAGAAGGCCCGTTCCTTGCTGGCACACAGCTCTCTGTCGAAAGTTTATTGGCAGGATGCTGTAGAGACCAGTGTTTATTTAAAGAATAGGTCACCTCATCGTGCACTTGATGGTAAGACGCCATTTGAAATGTGGTGTGGTAGTAAGCCTGACCTGTCTCATTTAAGGGTGTTTGGTTGCCGAGCTTTAATTCACGTGCCGTCATGCCAGAGAACTAAGCTAGATATGAAAGCTTCTGAACATATCTTCGTTGGATATTCAGACGATCCAAGGAGTTATTATTTCCGTAGCGTGGAAAACCCTCGGAGGTTGATTAAGTCACGGGATATTACGTTCTTTGAAAATAATTTTTCAGGATTGAAGGATAAATCTGTTCTGCCTGAAGTTGTTGTGAGCCCTAATGTCGTTAATCTTTTTTCACAAACTTCTTCAGATACCACATCGCCACGGGAGATTTCTATATCATCTACTTCTGCTTCTTCACCTACTTCAGAAGGTGTGCACATGGAGGCAGAGCAAGTTGATGATTTTGTGGACGCGACTGATGAAGCTGGTGGATTTGGTGACATGGAGTCTCTACATTCAGGTGAACAACATGATCTGTCCCTGGTTCCTTCAGATGAACCCAGCGTTGAATGTCCTGTAAGAAGGTATCCTGAAAGAGTACGTAAACCTCCAAATTATTATTCATATGGCACTCACGATGTTGATTTGTTGTGTGACGATCCGAAAAGTTACCGTGAAGCTATAAATAGCGATGATAAAGATAACTGGATGTCCGCAATGAGGGATGAGTACACTGCCCTATTGAATAAGCAGACTTGGACATTAGTGGATAAACCAAATAAAAAGGTTATTCCATGTAAATGGGTGTTCAAGGTAAAGAGGAACGCGAACGGTGCAATAGTCAAGCATAAGGCGCGACTAGTTGCGAAAGGTTTTAGTCAAGTTTGGGGGACTGACTATGAGACTTTTGCCCCTGTGGTTCGAAATTCATCTCTGCGTACCCTTATAGCGTTGGCGTCAGAAATGGATTTAAAGATCCAGCACATGGATGTGGATACCGCATTCCTCAATGGGGACTTAGAGGAGGAGGTGTACATGCAACAGCCTGAGGGATTTACTGAGCGCGGGGCAGAAGGTAAAGTCTGTTTGCTCAGAAAATCCATTTATGGTTTGAAGCAGGCAGCTCGAGCCTGGAATATAAAATTGCATCAAATCCTATCAAAAATTGGCTTTGCACGAACATCTGCGGAATCATGTGTTTACTTGAAAAAGTTTGGTAGTGAAACCTTAATACTTGCAGTCTATGTTGACGATCTAATTGTCTTTTACAAAGAAAAAAGTTCGTTTGACAATGTCAAAAATGACTTGGAAAAATTTTTCTCGCTAAAAGATTTGGGTGAATTGTCGTATTGTTTAGGTTTAAATATTAACCGTGTTGCCGATAAAATCGTGGTCAGTCAGAAGACCTATACTCAGGCAGTGTTGCAGCGGTTTAATATGCAAGATTGCAAGGAGATGTCTACACCTTTAGAGAATAACAAGTTGGAGAAAGGTAATCCATCATCTCTTTGTGAATATCCTTACCAAAACTTGATAGGATGTCTCATGTACCTAGCTGTGAATACGAGGCCTGATATAGCTTATGCCACAAGCTATTTAAGTCAGTTTAATAACTGTTATGATAAGACGCATTGGTTGGCCGCGAAAAGAGTGTTACAGTATTTAAAAGGTACTATGGATTACTGTATTACTTACAGGAAAGTCGGTAGACGTTTGTGTGGATACACGGATGCTGACTGGGCGAATTGTGTACATGACCGTCGGTCGTACACTGGTTACTACTTCACGCTAGCAGATGGACCTATTAGCTGGGAGTGTAAGAAGCAGCCGACGGTAGCCTTATCGTCTACAGAAGCTGAGTATATGTCCTTAACCAGTGCTGCAAAGGAGGCTATTTTCCTCAGACAGTTAGTGTGTGACATTACTGGTTTTGCTGATAGGGTGTTGTTGCACAACGATAGTCAAAGTGCACAGAAACTTGTGCTAAATCCAATCCACCACAATAGAACCAAACACATTGATACGAGATATCATTTTATTCGTGAAAAGGTTACTGAGGGTCTGATAGATATAAAGTTTATACCTACGGATAAAATGACAGCCGATGTTTTAACCAAGCCCTTAAGGCGCATAGCTCATCTTAGATGCGTTGTTAATATGGGTTTAACGATAAATAGGTAGAATAGTTTTCTATTTATTAATTTTTTGTCGGCTTGTGTTTTTGTATTACTGTTTAGTTCGGTAGTAATGTTTTATTCTTTTTATTGTGTTTAGCATTACTACTTTATCTTTTTACTTCCATTAAGGGCGGATGTTGTAAAACCTACTTTCTAACTACTATTTGTTAGGTTTTAAATGTCTAATGTAATGTCGATAAAAAAGATATTCGAGGTTCAAATTATTGTACCATGCTTGTGACTTTTGTGTTTTGAATAGCAACCATCATACAACGCTTACCAGGTTTTTCATTTCGCCTTTTCCACAATATTTATTTAGTAAATTGACTCTGCAGATCGTGAATCTCAACAGACCGACATACTCGAGCCGGTTCTCGGCGAGTATGCCGACCACCCGGCCGGGGAGTCGTAGGCCGAGGCACGAGGGGGCGCCGGCGAGGCGGGCAGCTGGGGCGTCCGGGCTACCGGGCGCACTCCAGTCGGCCGCTTGGTGCTGCTGGTGTCGGACCTCGCCGCGGACACGGCCTCCGAGGGGGCGGTCGACGCGGCAGGTCGGGTCGTCAAGGTTGTTGGCGCCTGGGCGCTGGTGGCAGTCGCGTGTGTGCGCGGCTGCGGAGTGGGCGCGCGTGCAGGCTGCGCCAGAGGCGTGGGCGCGCGCCACGGGATCGTGGCGCACTGGACGCGTCGCTCGGAGTCGCGCACAGCCGCGCGCGCGGGCGCGGCGGCGCGCGTGTGCGACGCGCGCCTCGATTTCGCGGCGGCAGGTGGGTCCGGGGTCTCTTTCGGGACCGGACGGAACGAGGTCGGGCGCACAGGGACGGTGTGCGGTCGACTCGGCGGGGGCATCGGCGCAACACGCGCAGGCGCCGACGTCATCGACGGGTCGTCCGCAGCAGCAGCCGCGCTCCGTCTCGCTCCCTCTTCTTCCTTCTTCCCCTTGGCTGCAGGCTTCTTCTTCGGCGTCGTCTTGCCGGACGTCTTCCTCTCCTCCGCTCGAGGGGGGGGGGGTCCGGACGGCGCTGGGTCAGGCAGCTCGATGCCAATATTAGGCATCGACACCGTCCTCTCCAGTGCCCAGAGGTCAACCTCGTAGACCGAGTCTTCGGGGTTCGGCATCTTATTTTGAATGTTGGCTTCACTGCTGGGACGTGGGCTCGCGATCGCTTCGGTGCGCCAGGCACCGGGTGGCAGGCTCCCCCTGTGCTCGTACCAGTGCTAGGCACTCGCACGAACACAGGGAAAGAAGGGTGGAGTTGCAATCCGCGCGAGCGGAGACTTTCACCAAGTACCCCCAATTACGTTGGTATTTGGCGAAGTCTCCTCACAGATCCGGTGGTGTCGCTGCTCGTCGCTAGGCACAACCGTACTGGACCACTGGCCGATCCAGACTGCCGGTCGCGGCCCTGAGCGCTCTATTTATACTCGCCAACAGACACACCAGAATAACGACGAACATTCGAGAGGGTCATAAAAAAAACACTAACAAAAAATAGCAGGTAGATAGGTACCTACTAAAAACAAGTACCTACCTAACCTACCTAACCTACTTGTACAAAACAAGCAAATATGAACCTTATGCCCTAGGCGTACGGTCGAAATTCTAATGTCTTTTTATAAATAGGTCGCGAGTTTGTACCTACCTAACTTTAAAACTAATAATAATAGAATTCTCTCGAACTTCTAACGTACGCACACTGTAATCGCTGACTTTCTCGAATGTTCTAGTAGGTCCGATGTAACAGTATGTAACGTAAGTTTTATAAAACTGTTTTTTTTTTTTTACTTTATACGTTATTTTTTCTTTTTAACTAAATGGGGCCGGTGTTTCGTACCTGACTACTCTGAGAAGAAACAGCCGGAACAAACTCAGAGATCATAGTCTATTTTGAGATTTTAAATTAACACTAATCGAATAGTTAATTAACACAAAAACAAAACAAAAGAAGATTAAACACGGAAACAGGATTAAAACAAATAAATACTATTCGTTGTCTGAAACGAAAGCGCTGATATCATTGGAACCAGGTGTGTTTTCTCCACACACCTGCCATTTACCTTCAACTCTTTTAAAATGGACAATATTCCTCCTTAACTCTTGTCCGGTGATATCGTTCTTGATGTCATATTCAGAACAACCTCTAGAATTAACAACCGTATGCGGTGTAGGGTTAAAATTTGGTGTCAATTTATTTTCTTTATCTAGATTTTTTGCGTAAACTTATTCGCCGACATCTATTTCTGTGCTATCCGCCTTTCGTTTCCTGTCCGCATAATCCTTACCTTTTTCTTTCATTATTTTGTCCCTATCTCTAAACTCTGAAACACAAGGTTGGTCAATATCAGTTATTGATGGTGTCTTATCCCTAAACTGCCTATTATAAAATAATTCGGAGGGTGTTTTTCCAGTAGTCGAGTGTGGCGGTCATAATTACATATTGTAGTAAATCATCATACCAGTCTGATTTCTGGGTTTGACTGATCCGTAATCTTTTGAGAATATCGCGATTTTGGCGTTCAACTTCGTCATTTTGTTGAGGCGAGTAGGGTGTAGTGCAATTAATCCTAATATTTGATTCACGACAATATGCTTTAAACTCGTCGCTAGTAAATTGTTTCCCATTGTCGGCAGTTTTATTGTGAGGAAAACCTAACCGTTAAAATATTTCTATAAGTACTTTTATTGTTTCTGCAGATGTTATAGTCTTCATTGGCTTCACTTCTTTATATCTGCTAAAATAATCTACTATGACAAACAAATAATGGCCACTAGGAAGTGGACCCAAAATCTACCCAAGCTTCGAGTCAGTGGCATTGGGCGATTTGGAGCAGATACCAAAGTACACCCCTTGCAGCTTTTTATATTTTTTTAGCATCAGAATCTATTTTGGGCCACCATACTTTGGTACGTAGCCGTCCTTTCATCGCTCCAATGCCAGGATGCCCTTCGTGAGCTGCATCCAAAACTTGTTGGCGTAATTTAAGTGGAATTACGATCTTATTTCCCCTCAACAAAAGGTTATCATGAGTCCATAGCTCTGTTTGAAAAATCCTATATCTATTAATCCTAGAATCCCAAACATCAGATTGCAAAGCTTCCTTAACAAGTTGTATTTCTTTATCTTGTAACGACTCCTCCGTAATAACATCCATCCTTATTGCACAAGGCCTTGCATACTGAATAATTTGGTGAATGTTATGTTCATCCTCAAACGGCTGGACATTATTTATTGTACAAAATCGCGATAGACAATCAGCTATATTGGTTTTACCAGGTTTGTAAACTAACCTTGGAATTGTATGCCTCGAGTCGCAACACCCAGCGCTCGATCCTGGCACACGGTTTTGATCTATTACCAAATATAACTTCCAGCGGTTTGTGATCAGTCACCAAATCAAAAGTTTCTTTGCCACATAAGTACATTCTAAAGTGTTCTACAGCCCAAAGCAGAGCGAGAGCTTCTTTTTCAGTCTGACAATAACGATTTACAACGTCTGTAAGACTCGTATTGCCATAAGCAATCACCCGTGGTCCGTTACTATCAGACTGAATGAGCACCGCTCCTAAACCAACCGGACTAGCATTTGCCATTACTGTGGTTTTATATTATATTTATTGGGTCAAAGTGTATGGATATTACTCAAGGAGTTTTTTAACACAAGGTACGACTCTGTTTGTTCAGTACCCCAATGTTGACTAATATCAGCATTTTTTCCTAATTTTAGCGTTAAAAGCCTCCTTAGGCGTTCTGATTAGTCGCCATATTTGGAATCCATTTGTTGGCATAGTTAATTAGTCCTAAGAAACTTTATTTATTATTTATTTATTTAACAATTTATGTACACACTAAATATAGAGAAGAAGAAAGGAACAGAAAATACCTTAGAACTTTGTATTTCTTCTATAGTTTTTGGCTCCCTAAAACTATATACAACCTTAACGTATTTGTCAAGGGGTTTAACCCCTTCTGACAGTTCATGTCCCAAAAAATGTATGCTCTTGACATTAAACACGCATTTTTTCTGATTTAATAGAATATTTTTTTCTTTAAATATGTCCAGGACATGTTTCAGCCTAGCACTGTGTTCTGCGTCATCCTTGCCATAAACGACAATGTCATCAATAAAGTTGACGACGCCATCACAGGGAAGAAGTATTCTTTCTACTATTTTTAGAAAATGCTCTGGTGCACACGATATACCAAACATGAGCCGTTTATATCGGTACAAACCTCGACTCGTAATAAAGGTTGTTATATCTCTTGAGTTCTCGCTGATTTCAACTTGGTGAAATGCGTCTTTAATGTCGAGCTTGGAAAAAACCTTTGCTTTATTCAATTTTGTAAGTAGCTGATCCATTGTCGTTTGGTTTATCACTGTCTTTCTTCAACAAATAAGGCTTTTTGTTAGAAAACTTGTGTGTGTTTGAATTTTTCCTTTTAGACGCCCGAGCTTTGCATCGATTTTAAAAGTGTCCGATGAAACCACATCTTAAACACTTTTTTTAGTTGCGGGGCAATTGTTACTGTCTCCGTTATGACTCAAACTACCACACCTAACGCATGCTATATTTCCATAGGCTTGCTGTTTCGTGTCTATTTTATTGATATTTGAAGCCTGTGAATCCTGACCATAATCGTTAGGTTGTCTCTCTACTATTTCTAAACCATTTGCTTCAGAAATATTTTTTACGAGACTAACCGAGTTACCCAAAGTAAAAACTTTCTTTCTGAGATCATTGGAACAACATTTTTTGACAATTTGATAAATTAAGTTGTCTTCTTCACAGGAGAACTTGCATTTTCCACTTTGGTGACGAAGCCTTACAAGAAAGTTTTCGGATTTTTCACTTTGTTCTTGTTTTAATAGTCTGAATAAATGTCTTTCGTAAATTTTACTCTGACGAGGTAAAAAGTAGTCGTCAAGTTTCTTAACAGCCGACTTGTAGACATCGACATTAATTCCCACTGCTACGTCTATCACTTCATCAGGGATATTATAGTATATCTCCTGAAGTGTGGCCTTGTTTCTCTGGGTCCGATATATTTAATGCAACTAAAACAATTCGAAGCCCCTCTTCCATTTTTCCCATCGCAAACCCACGGACGCCGGATCGCCTTCACAGTTAAAAGCGTCCAGAGGTGGTATATGGGACATTTTGGGCGAGCTACAACAATTTGTATTTGTTAGTACCAACCGACCACTAAAAGTGTCAGTTTACTAATTTCATTTTTCTTTGTTAGTACCAGTCGTTTATTCGACTTACTAATTATGGAACCTTTTCCAATTTCGCCAATTAAATTCAATTTTGTGTTGTTAGTACCAACTGCAGTATACAGTTTACTACTTTGGCGTTTTTAGTACCAGTCTATAATAGACACACACGTCATGTCATGTCACATGTCATTCATGTTTTCAGTCTTTAATCGTCTTAAAGGGTGATTTAACATCGCTCAATGCAGTGTTTACGTGCTCCATTAGTAAAATTAAATACAAAACATGAATGCAATGACAAATTTGAATCATTACTTGTCTAGAATATGAGGCAGGTATGAAAGATAATAGCAGATATAATTCAAACAAAGCATACTTACACTACTTTCGCTTATACTTTGTTTACCTTGCAGTAATTGCATAAAGTATGATTCAACCACAGCGAGCTATTTTTTAATTATATTTCCCGACACGTTTGACAGTAATTTGATCTGTCAAAACATACTACTTTGTAAGTTTTTTTATAATCAAATAGCCGCATAGTTCTAAGACTTATGACGCCGTACAGAGCAGCTCTAGACAATACGCGAAAAAGTATTCCAATGTTTTTTTATTGCTTCAGTATGAAATAGTACATTCCAAGTCCATGCATTTTCTACATTTCAAGTCCATGCATTTAGTTTTGCGATTATGACATCTATGAAATATAATTATCTGTCACTTTTCGTAAAAGCTTTTATAGGCCCGTATTACAGAACATCGCTCAAAACTCAAGCGTTGCTTAAAACTAATTTCAACCAATCAAATGGCTTGAATCTAGTTTTAAGTAATGCTTGAGTATTGAGCGATGTTCTGTAATACGGGCCATAGACGCGTAAGTAGACATGAAATGAAAATGATATTACGTATCTAAATACCCATCCATTTTATGACCATCATATACCTCTAAGTTGCACGTAAACACCGCCCAGCATGTTGGTCAATTATAAATAATGCCCCCCAGCGTTTCTCAGTCCTTCTCCCGATGGTGATTTGCATCGGCCCGAAGTAGTCTACGGCCGCGCAAGAAAACGGGAACTGATGATGCTGTAGTCTCTCGCTCGGTAGGTCTCCCGTCGGGGGTATCACTGGTAAGCTCTTCTTTGTCTTGCACCATTGACAGCTGTGCGCGACTGCTTTCAGAGTAGCTCTTAAGCCCAGGATCCAATACTTTTGTCGAATCTCGTTCATTACTGTTGCAATATTTCCATGAAGGAACTTCTTGTGGTAATGTTGTATGATGAGACGCGTTATCTTCTGCTTTCCATCTAGGATGATGGGATTCATCTTCCTTTCATTTATGTCGTGGAACTTCATCGTCCTGCTTCTTAGCTTGATGATTTCGTCGTCTCCTATGTAGACGTCGATCTTCTTAAGCCGACTTAAGCTTCCCAAGGGTTTTTCTGTCTTCAAATTCTTTATATCTGACGCGAAACTATCGTTCTGGCTAATCTTCATCAATATCTCTTCAGCCTTCTTTAGGTGATCTTCTTCCAGGGGTAGGTACTGCCGCTTGTTTTTGTCTCTGTTGGCTGATTGGTTTAAGTTTCTTGTGTCTTTCTTCTGGGTTTTCCTTTGAGGTTTCCAGGACTCATCCCTCTGGCGCGTAGCATTAGTGGTTGCTTTACGGCTCTTCAATAATTGGGATGTGAAGGCAACCACTCTGGCTGTGGTTCGTAGTAGTCGCTCCCAGCTTGAGAACCTCTCTGGATTCAGAAGGACATCTTCTGCAGCCTTTATTGCCATCACCTTTTGCTTGTTCTTCTCATCTGGCATGATACCTTCTGGTTTGAAGTCGTGAAACGGCCACTCTTCTTCTGGTTGACGAAGAAATGACGGGCCTTTGAACCACCTGGCGTTGTAGTCGAACTCGATGGGGGTTCCCCTTGTGGCGTCGTCTGCTGGGTTTTCTTTAGTCGGTACCCCAGTCTTCTGGCTAGGACTTCTGCAGCTTGTAGCTCTAATCTTGGAATTGATACTGGTTTTGTTGGTGTCACTCTTGCTTTGCCGGCGATCATGGAGATATGGACTTTTCCTTCAGGGTCGACTGTCCTCCAGTACTGCTGCGTAAGCTTCTTCACTTGCGTCGGTAAATGTGTGCAGCTGTCCTTTTCTGCCGCGGGGTGAGACGCACCTTGGAATCTGCAATCTTGTTAGCGCTGATACTTCTTTTAAATAGTTCATCCAGGTTTCTTTTTGTGGTTCGTTAATTACTTCGTCCCAGTCTATCTTCGTTCGCCAAATGTCTTGAATTAACTTCTTTCCTTGTATTAAGACTGGTGTTGCAAAACCCATTGGATCGAAGGTGTCTACCTTCGATCACAGCGCTCGTGACCTCTCTCTTCGTTGGAGTTCTTCTACCATCTTGGAGGTCTTCTGATAGTACCCCCGAATTGTTACTAGCCCAACCCTTCAGATGAAAGTTCGCTCTTGCGTGAATATCTTTAACTTCTTTTGATATCTTCTTTGCTTCGGCTGTGGACGCGAAGCTCTGGAGATTATCATCCATGTAATGGTTTCTATTGATTGCTTTCACTGCTTCGGGATGAGTCTTCTTGAATTCTTCTGCGTTCTTGTTCATCACATATATTGCCGTTGCTGGTGATGACGCTGCTCCAAAGATGATTGACGACATTCTATACTCTTGGGACTTGCCTGTTCTTCGGCTTCCGCGCCACAGGAACCTGAGACTGTCTCGGTCATCTTCTCTGACCTTGACTCGAAGAAACATGTCCTGGATGTCAGCCATGACAGCCACAGGTCCTTCTATGAAGCGTAGTAGCACCCCAAATAGTGATTGCAATAGATCGGGGCCTGAGAGCAAGGCGTCGTTGAGGCTCTTCCCTTCGAACTTGGCAGGTGCGTCGAACACTATTCTCAGCTTCTTCTTAATTGGATGCACGACGGCGAAGTGGGGTAAGTAGAATAATCTTCCTTTGTTTGAAGTTTCCGGAGCTTTCTCCGCGTATCCTTTTTCGATTAGACTCTGGATTTGCTTCTCGTAGTGCTCTTTAGCTTCTTGATCTTGATCTAATTTCTTTTCGATGTTGACTAGGCGTCGAATTGCTTGATTGTAGTTGTTGGGTAGGGTTTCGTCTTCTTTCTTCCACAGGAGGCCTGTTTCATATTGACCGCTTGATAGTTTCTTCGTTGTTTTCTCGAGGGTTTCTAGTGCTCTTCTATCGCTGTCATTGGTTGGTGAGCGATTTTGAATCCCAAGAGATTCTAACTGGAAGTGTTCTCGGACGATTTCTTCTACGCTTTCTTCGTCAGAGGTCGATCTGCCATAGTGGGTGAAGTTTACTAAGGCAGTCGCCCCTGTTTCGCATCCGTGTAGCACCCACCCTAGGTTGGTGAGTGAGGCTACAGGATCGGATGGTTTGCCCTTCTTCAGTCTTCTTGTTACTATCAGCCCCCAGTTGTCTTGGCCTATCAGCAGCTTAGGCCTTTCGGTGACGTAGAGGAGTTGATTTTCAATTGCCCTTAGATGCAGACAATTCTGAACGGTGTCCTTATTTATGCATTGTTCAGACAGCTTCAGGTCGTCGATGGTTCTTGCCACGATAGTTCTTTTTTCTCTTCTATGAGCCCCTTTTATCTTGAACTCGATCTTCTGTGAACTATCTTTTCTTAACACCTTCCCGCCGACTGTTTCGATTGTGAGTTTTTCTTGCTTCCCTTCGACTCCAATCTTCTCAGCAACTGATGCGTCTATGAGTGTGACCGTGGAGCCCTCGTCCAACAATGCTAGTACGCGAACTTGGCCTTTTGGACCATAAAGGTCCACTGGGATGATCTTCAGGTAAGCCTTCTCTGCTCCTCTTGCGTTGTGGATTGAGGCGACCTTCTCTTCTGATGCGCTTCCCGTGTCTTCTTTGTTCGCTTCTTTTTCCACTGGTACTGGCGGCTTGTCGGAATGTAAGATGGTATGATGCCACCTCTTACATTGCTTGCAGACTGGAGCTTTACAGTTGATTCTTGAGTGCTTGAATCGAAGGCACTTGAAGCATATCTTAGCCTTCTTGATCATGTCCCATTTTTCATTTATGTTGGCTTCTTTGAACTTCTTGCATTCTATTGCGAAGTGCTCTTCTTCACAGAACGGACATGACTTCTTGTATTTTTCTTGTGACGCTTCTTGAACCGTATGTATGGGTCTTCTTATTGCCTTCTTTTGCTCCGACGACACTTCAGGTGGAGCAAAGTCCCCACACATGTCGGCTTCTGTTTCTAGGAACGCTTCGACGAGTAGTAGTTCTTGAATTTCTTCATCTCTTCTGCTTCTATGGTAAGCAAACCAACGGAATTTCATGGATGTGGGCATCTTATCGACGATAATTCTCAGTGTTTCAGGAGAACTGAGGTACTGTGGTTTCTTCAGGGCCTTGATTGTCTCGACGGCGTTCTTCACTTTACTTGCAAATACGCAGATGTCGCTTGGGTTCTCGCCGACTTTTGACAGGTTCTTCATTTTTTCTAGTTCTGCTAATGCCAGCGCTCCAGGTCTTCCAAATCTTGCTTCCAGTCCCTTGATTACTTCGCGTGGGTCTTCAGCGGTGAACAGCAGGCTTTGGACGGCTTCTCTTGCTTTTCCTTGGATTGCTATTCTAAGGCGCGCTAGGTTCTGATTGTTACTGAAGGAAGCGGCCATATCTTCGTATGATCTCTTGAAGGCTAACCATTCTTCACAGGACCCGTTGGAATGAGGGAGTTCAAGATGCTTTGATGAAACGTTGTCACGTGACTTCTCGGATAACTTGAGTATGACTGAAGCCAACTCCTGGATGTTGCTCTTCTTTTCTTCTGTCTCGATCGGCATCCGACTCTTAGGCCTGTCTCCGGATTGGATGAACCACTGCTCAACTTCTCGAGTTTGTTCGTACAGTTCTTCTCCGGCACCATCTTCTTCTGAGTCCACGGCGAGAAGCTCTAGTTCAGCTTGAGCTACTTTTGATCGTGCTTCCGCCAGTTCTAATTCCCTTAGTGCAACTGTCATTCTTGCTTGCGCTTCTGCTCTCTTCCTATGCGACGAGCGAACAGAATGTGTGTCTAAATCGCGGGTCGTCTTCTTGGGGCGTGGCTGCTGCAGACTATCTTCTCTGGACGTTGGTGTACTTCCCTCGTTCAGACGTGTTTTCACTGCGACGCTTCTTTCTTGAATCGGCGGCGATGAATGACTCTCTTCTTGGCGAGCGGGAATCGACGTTTCGACGGTGCGGGTCGGGGGGGTGGTACGGGTCACTTCCCCCTGTGTTGATTCTTCTCCAGCGGTGTCCTTGGGATGGAGTACGGGTTGTTGACGCCCGTGTACGCTGCTCGGCGGCGATCTTCTTGTAAGTGTCGATCGATTTGAAATCGACGCGTCCGTAGTTGCCGTGTTTGTAGATTCACTCGGCGTATTCATACTCCAATCCGTCGTACCGGAACCCGTCGTACCGGTACCCGTAGTTGCGTTACTTTCACTCGTCGTTGTAGTCTTCGACTGCACCGATCTTGATCTCGTGGTCGTAGGCATCTTCCCAGTTTTCTTGAACCCAATCCGGCTTTCGAAGGACCAATGTTGACGCTCGGGTTTGTGTGGAGCAGGTTCGCTGGCGGGATGTTGACTGGAGAGTGCAGGAGGAGCAAATTATAACGCTGGTGTAGAGGTTTCTTCTATTTATTTCCTTGTTTTTCTTCTTAACACTGCTGGATTCGGAATGATCCACCACAGAAAATGGCCTTCTTTTAAAGGCACCTTTGACCAATCAAAGCCATTCAATTTTGCACACGGCACTAAGGCTCCGCCCCTCGACCAATCAGAGAGGAGGTGGGTTTTTGTATGGGAAACTTAAACTTTCAAATTTCTGCGGTAAATCACCCCTTACAATATTTTCTTATGTATCTACTATTAGGACGGACTTATTTTATTTATATATACAACAATCAGTCTTAAAATGCTCAATTTACACCTTAGAATAATTAAAATACTGAAACGGTTCTCATTACGGTAAAGTGTTCTAGTACTTAAGCTTACGAAGTAATATAGTACAAGTAGCGCCTCTAGTGGCAGGAATGCACAACACTTATGATACAAAACTAACAAGATAATAACAGATTAAAGCAAGTAAACTAGTTAGAATATCAAAACTAATTAGAGTATTAAACCGATTAGAATATTAAAAAACGGCTAACTAGAATTTACGTATCGTCGCTAACATATTAAGTTATACCGTGCACCTTTTCTCGACGTATAAAAGTAGGTTTATGTGGTATAATAGTTATTTGTTATACAAGAGTGCAAAGTTGTTTTTTAACCGCGTGCTCAATTTTGATGACCAAGCAAGCGAAAGATTCTAAAATTGAGTCACGAGCGAAGCGAGTGATTCAAAACTTAGAATCTTGAGCGTTAGCGAGGGAATCAAAAGAGCACGAGGTGAAAAATCTTTGCACTCGAGTGCAACACGTAACTTTTCATCCCACTTCAGCGAGGAAATGGATAAACTCAAAAAAAATGCGCATTATTAACAAATTTAGTTAATTCTGTTGGCGTCAAAAAAACTTCCTCGTCGCTAGATAATGAGTGGTCATTTTAGGTTTTTCACTTGTTTTCAAGTTGGATTCCTTGTTTTTAACCTAAGGTGTTAACAATATGACGCGAAAAGAAAATGGCGCCCGCAAAACATACCTATTAAAAAAAGTACACCAAGAAGGTTCCGAGTCTGAGTTCTTAACAAATTAAAAAAAAAATGTATGATAAATTCGGCACCATAGAGGTAGAAGTAAATAGGTTTAATGATGTTTTGAATTCACATGCTTAGTGCACACGATGTTCTAAATTCAAATTTACTTTACCCTCATGACGATAAAAACGGCTTTTGCACTCAGATATCGAAGAGCAAAAATACTCTTTCCGAGATGGGGGGATGAAAAATATTTGATTTTCATTATTTTAATGTTGGCAAACAAAGAAAGAGATTCTTTCTGCTTTTATGGTCAGTCAACGGCCCTACACCACCTACACTACGTACATTTGCACTAAGAAAATTGTCCTTACGGGAACGTACTTTCTACATTTATACCAGTTATGGCCCCGGTTGACTGTACTACAAGGAAAAGCTGGAGATAATGAGTTGAACTTAACTACTCTAGACACACCCACACACCTTGCAAATGACGGCATTAAATCCTACGTAAAATATTTATAGAAAGATCCCTCCATTGAAAATAACTTGAATAGGGAGATCAGTTTTGTAACAAATACCAACAATTTCATCTTGTCTGTACTCTACGCATTTTTTATCTAAACAAACATGGAAGTCATAGAACGATGCCTCCATCTTTTTTGGAACCAGTTGAAAAATTTTCATCGTTTAGAAGCCCTTTGCAACACAACTTAAACCTACGAGAACGTCGATTTTTTTTTTTGTTTTGGGGTTATAAATCATATTTTGTGTTAGAACTCAATGTAACGCACTTAAAACATTGTGCTGATGGATGGATTGAATAGTACGGGGGTCGTGGAGGTGTTAAAAGTTAAAATCTTACAAAAAAAACTTGTCAAAAAGTTGTAACATTGACCCCCCATATCTCCGTAACTAGAAGCTTCCCAGGTATAGTGTAGAACAACGGGATTATACATGTTCTCAAGATGCGGATTAGGTTTACGTCATCAACTGAGTGATGGACTTGGATGGACTGATTAATAAACGAAACTCGACCCTATTTTTTTTTTTTTTTGGGATGGGAAATCATCAAATGACTTCTCCCACTATGTGCGGAGCGGGAGGGAGTGTCAGACTCTTACTGACTAAAACACATCCATGTTCCTTCCTCGCCCTTTATGTTCCGGGGCCGCGGTATCTCTTTCGAACAGGCCCGCAACCCGAAACTCGACCCTCAAGTACACATTGAGCGCGGGTCCCTGAGATGCTATATCGTGAGTGCAGATCGTCCATGAATTGAGGAGTAATTAGCGTGGCGCGAAACAGAATTGAAAATATTTTGAGTGATATAATATTAATTATTACCACGAAATAGGTTACTATGACGATATTTCGTGGCCTTTGGGATTTCGTTTTTCAAAAGTTTATTTATGCGATGCTTTTGTTACCTACCTAAAATTTAAAAAAAACGATCTTGATTTGTTCAAATTGCAGTGTTAATTAACATTAATCAAAAACTCATCCGTGAAATATAATAACAGAGGTCTTCTAATTTCTCCAGAAATAGCCGTACTTTTTACTTCTAGGTTTTATGCAACAGCATCATTTTAGGTTAGTATGTAATATCGTAAGTAATTAACTACATATTACATTAGTTTTTCCCGAACAAATATTTCCCATGAATTTATTTTACATTGTGAACAATAAGTACATGTCATGTAAAAAAAGGAACTTAACAAAAATTGCTAAATCTGGGTGAATTGTAGACATCTGCGTACCCCTTCAAAGCATACAGGCGTGATGTAAGCTCGAATAAAACCATGGATGAGAATTACAATTCATTTGAGACACTTTTACTCAAAATATTAATAACTGTATACCCATTAAAATAATCAAACTAAATCAAAACAAACGAAAGGATTGGTTGACAAATTTCATGTAAAAATAAACGCTTGTTAAGAATTCTAACTTCATACTCTAATAATCATGTATTAACAAGACATTATAAAATATACGAAAAATCTTTAAAACAGATAGTCAATAAATCAAAAAAATTACAATTTATTAAAGAAATCAGAAACTCAACCAATAAAACAAAATCGATGTGGAAAATAATTAAAGAGCGTACTAATAAAAAAGTAATCAAGACACAACAAAACATTAATTTGACAATCCATGATAAACTTACGTCCGACCCAAAACAAGTTTCTAACTCATTCAATGATTTTTTTGCATCAGTAGGACAAACACGGCATAGTGGGGACACAGAACCACGCGGCCGGCCTGTGCTCCGATCGACTGATAATACTATGTTTTTACATCCACCCACACCGCAAGAAATAAATAACATAATTAAACATCTTAAAGGCAAATATAGCCACGGATTAGATGACTTTCCCCCTATATTAATAAAATCGTGTGCTGACGAACTGACATTACCATTTTACCTACTAATCTACCAATCATTTTCTGAAGGAATATTCCTAGACGCGTTAAAAAAATCAATTATAAAGCCTGTTCACAAGAAAAACTCGAAGTCAGACCCAAATAATTACCGTCCGATTGCACTACTACCGACATCATCCAAAATCTTTGAGAAAGCAATGTGCAAACGTGTTTATAATTTCTGCGAAAAATTTAATATTTTCGATGAATCTCAAAATGGTTTTCGGAAAAAAAGATCCACAATTTTAGCAACATATAAATTTACACAGAAAATATTGGACATTTTAAATAGTAAAAAATACGCGATTGGAATCTTACTTGACATGACAAAGGCTTATGATAAGGTACTATACAATATTCTACTTGACAAACTATACGGAATCGGTGTTAGAGGATTAACTCATAAATGGTTCTCATCCTACCTGCAAAATCGTGAACAATTCGTAGAAATTGACCATTGGGATCATAACACTGGGGAACTCAGCCGAGACGTTCAAATGCGCTTCTTGTTAAAAATTCAATTCCTCAAGGTAGTGTGGCGGGGTGCTTATTATTCTTGATTTATGTAAACGATCTCCCCAAATAATTTTGGGGAGATCGTTTACATAAATCAAGAATAACGGAATCGTGCGTTCTGTTCGCCGATGACATCTCAATATTAACATCCTGTAATGACTCTCAACGCCTACATGACACATTAAATAATATTATGATCAGTATACAAAATTGGATGAAAGACCATAACTTAGAAATAAACTTCTTAAAAACAAAAATAATGCAATTTAGGCCATATCAGAAAAAAACACAAAATATCAATTTTACTTTTGAAGGAGTCAAAGTGGAATGTGTTGATACTTTTACCTTATTGGGTCTGGACTTAGACATACATATGACGTGGAAAGCTCACATTCAAAAAATTAAATCAAAGCTATCTAGTTTTATATATGGACTACGTGAGCTAAAGAAATCAACAGACCTAAAAACTGCCCTTTCCACTTACTACGCTTACGCATACGCATGGCTTACTTATGGCATAATTCTTTGGGGAAATAGTGTTGATTTAGATGAGTTGTTTATCTTGCAAAAAAAATGTGTTAGCATTAGTCCATATCGAAAATGACGAGAGTTGTAGGCCACATTTTAAGAAACTGAACATTCTAACTTTGACATCATTTTTATATTTTAGAAATTTGTAAATTTGTGAGACAGTATCCAAACTTCTTCATTAAAATTTCTGACCAACCTCGCCGATATGCACCGCGTTCAAAATTCGAAAACACGCTCGTACTACCTCAATCAAAGTTAAAATTACACAGCACTAGCCCCTACGTCACATCAATCAAAATATATAACAAGATAGTCAAGTTTTTGGGAGTTTTAAATAAAAGAGTAGAGTTACGTATGAGCAGAAGTGCATGCTCCGATGTAATATTCAATATTAAAGTCTAGTCGTTACATGTGGGACTTAACACTACTTATCTGCTAAGTTGACAAAAATGCATGGAAGGTTCCAGACGGACCACCCTAAACTGCAACGGTGCGTTTTACGCTCTCACGGTGATCACGCGTTGTGGTTCAGGTTGCATAACTCCTCCTTCCTCAAGAACGAAATTATCGGAATTGTTAAGATTCTGATCATTTCGCTGACAGTTTAACAATTTGGTTTTATATTTAAAAACAACAATGGTTATGAATCCTAAAGGTAGAATTACATATAGAACTACTCTACCTAAACTAATGCTTTTCGTGTTAACCGCACTATAATTTTCACTGTTTTTCACCTTGCTCATTTTCACCACTTGAGCTAATTCTTTCAGTTCATCTAGATTTATACCTGTCATATCCACTGCACTGACACTATTGATACGTTTTTCAGGCTTCAGGTCTGGTAGCATAACGATTGGGATTGTTGGGCAATTCAGAGGTGTAGAAGAAAATTGGTGTTTTCGAAGATGTATGTGCCCGACGTTAAACGTACAAGCATCGTTCAGAGTAACTATGTATGTTCCTTGTAGAGACTCGTGGCTCACGACGTCATCAAAGCATTTTTTGTTTGCTATAATGTTATATTTTGAATATAAAATCCAACTTTCACGGCCAATTCGTTGAACTTTCAAATCTTCAATGTAAATGGCGTGCTGCTCGCATGCAGTAGTATCAGAATGGAACTTCATCAACTGTTCTTCACAAAATGGTTCTTTATGGGTCAACACATCATCATCGGTACATAAGAATTTTTCATCTGTTGCAATCTCTGCACAGGCTTTCACGACTGGTATGTAATCTGAGTCTTTCACCAAAAGGTAAGGATATTTAGGAAAGACTATTACAGTTTCGTTTAAATCTGTGTTAATCATAGGTAAGGAGTAAAGTTTAAAATAACTATAAGTACTGTTTTCAATCAGTGGGATCTCTAATATGAACGTAATCTGGTTTTGTTTCATATAAGCTTTAACAGTAATACAATCTTCAAACTTAACTAAATTATTTTCATTAACAGAATATAACAGGTTTTCTGTCTTGGCTATAGATTGTAACATGTGCAGTAATTCAGTAGAATTAACAATCGCTCGATGCAGCACAGACACCTTACTGAAGGCTAAGGCCGTTTCAATCTCACTTAAAATTATATTAATGGTTCTAAAACTAGCTAAAAACATATTAAACATTCCTAAAATATAAGTAGCGTAAATAGAATTTTCTTCTTTAGTAATCAAGTTTTTAGTTAATCTCTCAATCCGTTTTAAACGTTCATCCAAAATTAATGTATTGTTGTGTAAGATTTCTGTACTGTTAACAAAACCATTGTTCCGAATCCTATTTAACTATGTGCATTCAAGACTGAGGGCGACATCTAGGTGTGAGAAATAAAACTAATGTCCTACGTCATAACACGTCACACGCCTTTCACTTGCGCAATTGGTCAAAATATTGTTCCCTATGACCCCTCTCCTCGAATCTTGTACACATATTTTTTATGACAATCATTTTTGCTTTTGCACTATACGCATCTTTTATTTAAATCTAAAACCCTTCGAAAATTCATTGCATCTCATCAATCAGCTTGCTTGCGCCAAAAAGCCTTCACTGCTGCTGCACCATAATTTGGTCCTTCTACGCCGCATCCAATAAATAATTTGAGCCATCTACGTAAAATCGTTACGAAAAGATCGCGGAGCGACCTTTGGACCGTGGACCCCTTGCACGTGGCGGATCGAAGAAAACGCTGATTTTCAACAAATGGGACGAGATTTCGAAGAAAGAGCCTGCCTAACGGACAACTGCAACCATAACAACAGTTTGGAGGCCAAGCGCACGTGGGAACTGTAGTGATCGTTGAGTTTCATCGAAAATCATACGCAAATCGGTGAGGCCAATCCTTACTTTTTCCCTTCACCTCCTTACCTATTCTATGGGTGCTATACTGTGTGTGTATTATAATTTCAGTGGAATTACTGCAGTGTATTCTCGGAATATTGCGATTTCCAGTCCAGTACAAATCTGGTGACGTTGCTTGCATCAGTGTCGTGTGATTGGGCTGAAGACTGTAAAACCGTGAGTACTCCTCCTTTCACTGACCACCAAAATGTCTATAACTGAATCTGCTAGATCTCGTGATAAATCTCCTCTGCTTAGTGTAGATAGTAGTGACGTGTTTCGTGATTTAGTTAGGAAGCGTGGAATAGCAAAGGGTAGGCTTACTAAATTCAGTACTTATCTAGATTCTTTAAAAGAGGATGACCTTTCAAATCAACAACGCATTGATTTGAAGTTAAGAATTCAAGGATGTGCTAGTTTATTTGCTGAATTTAATATTATTCAAACTAAAATAGAAGAAAGAGTTGAAGATAGTGACTTAAATGCACAATTAACGCAGCGAGAACTATTTGAAGACAGTTACTACGATTCAATATCTCGTGCTGAGTTTATGCTGAGCACTGGTGAGTTCGCTGAGTGCTCCTCGGCATGTCATAATCATAGTCATAATAGCTACAACACAAAGTCCATAAAATTGCCAGTTATTTCCATGCCTACATTTGACGGTTCTTATGAGCGCTGGCTGGAGTTCAGAGATACATTTACCTCACTCGTTCATGATTCAAAAGATATTTCGACTATTCAAAAGTTCCACTATCTCAAATCTTCTCTAAAGGGTGACGCAGAACTTGTTATACATTCAATAGAATGTTCTGCCAACAATTATCAGGTTGCGTGGGACTTATTGCTCAACCGATACAACAATTGCCATCTTTTAGTTCACAATCATGTCAAAGCTTTGTTTACTATATCCCCATTAACTAAAGAGTCCCCATCGTTAATTAGGAATTTAATAGATACAATTTTGAAAAATTTACGCGCCCTTAAGATCCTAGGGGAATCTACAGACACTTGGGATACTTTAATTATTTATATCATAGTTTCAAAACTGGATAAAATTACCGAAAGAGAATGGGAAACTCACAAATACACATTGTCACCAATGCCGAATGATAACAATTCTAAAACGCGATTAAAGGTTAGTGATATAATTAATTTTCTTCGTAACAAAGCGGACGTGCTGGACGCATTGCAGCGTTCACATGGCAGAGTACAAAACACTGTCAATAATAAAAAACAACACACAAAATCTCACAACACGTCGCACTGCAATGTTTCCAGCGAGCCTAAGAAAACGAGCGAGAGACGCGTTAGATTATGTTTTAAATGTAATGAAAAACATCGCCTGTATACGTGTAAAAAGTTTATCGAAGATAATTTAGACAGTAAACTTAAACTTGTACGCGATCACAATTTATGCGAGAATTGTTTTAATTCGGGGCACTTGTTAATCGATTGTAAGTTTGGGCCTTGTAGGTACTGTAACCAAAAACATAACTCATTATTGCATAATGATGCTAATAGTTCAGTCGCTTGCCATTCTTCAACGAACACTGAGGCGTCAAGTACGAGTAGTGCGCCGCCGCCGGCGCATGTCCCCGCGGCCGCACCCGTCTCCTCAGACTCCGCCCATTCAATTCAAGTAAACAAGGCACACATGCAAACGGAATGTATTAACTCTGTAGATGTGCAATCTGTGTTATTGTCAACAGCTATCGTGGAGGTAGCCGATGTACATGGCACATATCATAAAGCGCGGGCGCTCCTAGACAATGGCAGCCAGCGTTGTTTTATTTCTAAGGCATTATGCCAATTATTAAATTCACCACTTATACAGTCCACTAACGAAGTTCGAGGCGTAGGTAATTCGGTAATACATTGTTCACAAGCTTGTAATATCGTTATCAAATCCTGCGCCGATAATTCATTTACTACTCGCATTCATTGTTTTGTATTGTCTAGGATCACGGGTTCGATGCCTGCCGTATGTAAATTAAACTCAAATATCTGTATACCAGATAACATACGGTTGGCCGATCCCGATTTCTTAGACTCCAAAACTATCGATATTTTAATTGGTGCAGATAGGTTTTGGGATCTGTTAGAACAGGGAAAAATTCGATTGCCTAGTGGTCCGTTTTTACATAATACCAAACTAGGCTGGATTATTTCTGGGCCTATCGTTAATAAAACGCGCAAAACTGCACCAATTTATTGCAATATTACTAATTCAAGTAATTCATTAGATACGCAACTTCGACTGTTCTGGGAGATTGAGGAACTACCCAAGGTCAGAGACGCGCAGACTGAGGAAGAACGGGAATGTGAGAATCACTTTGTTCGCACTACTACACGCAATAGTGAAGGGAGATTCTGCGTGCACATTCCACTTCGTCAGTCACCTGAAACCTTGGGAGACTCTTATATCCAGGCAGAGCGTAGATTTTTAGCACTAGAAAAACGCTTGCAGCGTTCATCAGAATATAAAAGTCTTTACATTAATTTTATGCAGGAATACCTCAGCTTAGGCCATATGACACAGGTAGACTCCTACGAATCCCCGTGTTATATTATGCCACATCATGGCGTGTTCCGCGAGCTCAGCACCACCACCAAGTTGCGCGTGGTGTTTGATGCAAGCGCGCCGTCAAGCTCCGGTAAGTCCCTGAATGATTTGCAGCTAGTTGGCCCTCCTATACAGGGTGACCTCATTGCTATTCTTCTCCGATTTCGGCAGCATAAGTACGTTGCATGCGCCGATGTGGAGAAGATGTATCGGCAGTGCCTAGTGGATGAGGGTCAGCGTAGCTTGCAAATGATTCTGTGGCGTGACCATCCGTCGAAGCCTTTAGGTATGTTCAAATTGAATACCGTAACGTACGGAACTGCCTCCGCACCCTTTCATAGTGTCGGGCCACGTGGTGGCTACCGGCCACCGTAGATGCGGGCCTGTGGACGGCTGGCTATGGGCAATAGCTGGCCGTCCGGCCGTCTAACGACGACGACAGGCCGTGTCGACGGCGCGTTCGTGTTCCACGCGCGCCTCAAAGAGATGTCAGCAAAAGGAGAGGGGCCCGCAAGGGCCGAAGCCTGCCGGGGTTGCGGGCCTGTTCGAAAGAGATACCGCGGCCCCGGAACGTAAAAGGCGAGGAAGGAACATGGATGGTTTTTAGTCAGTAAGAGTCTGACACTCCCTCCCGCTCCGCCCAGAGTGGGGGTCATTTGATGATTTCCCATCCTTAAAAAAAAAAAGGTGCCTAAAACAATTAGGTATCGAGTCTCCTGATGCTGATGTTGCCCAAGCAATAAAAGAAGACTTTTATGTTGACGATTTCATTACGGGTCTAGATAATAAATTAAATTTACTAAATTTATGCGATAAAACCCAGAAATCGTTGCAGTCAGGCTGCTTTCCACTTAGGAAATGGGTATTTAATTTTATTCGCGATAATGATAATCATTCATCTAGTCTGTTTAAACCGCTAAATTTAGATGATAATATGTGTTCTAAAACATTAGGGCATAGGTTGGCACAATACAAGTGACAACTTTTATTTTAACTCGCAAATTCAAACTGAAAATAACAAACAGATTACTAAACGAGCTATTTTATCTAAAGTTTCTCAAATTTTTGACCCCCTCGGCTTGTTAAGTCCCGCTATAATTGTGGTCAAAGTTCTTTTACAACAATTATGGCTATTAAAAAACGAGTAGGTTGGGACGACACCGTTCCTGATAAGACGGCGCACGTGTGGAACCGGTTTGTTATTTCACTTCAAGCGCTAAACACAATTCGCATTCCTCGTCATGTTATAGGTACGCAGCCTATGTATATCGAGCTTTGTTTTTAGTGATGCGTCTCAAACGGCTTACGGCGCGTGCGTTTATGTTCGTACAGTTAATACTGATCTAACGGTAACGGTTAGATTATTATTTTCTAAATCTAAGGGCGCGCCGTTAAAACCTATTAGTGTCCCTCGTCTCGAACTTTGTGGGGCTTTATTAGGCGCCCGTCTTTATGACAAGGTACGCAACTCATTACGTTGTGAGTTTAATAAAATCGTATTTTGGACTGATTCCACGATCGTCTTAGGTTGGCTACACATGAGGCCGAACCAACTTAAGACATTCGTCCAAAATAGGGTCGCGGAAATTCATGACCTTACACTAGGGGTTCTGTGGCGTCACGTCAGGAGTGAAAACAATCCTGCTGATCTGGCGTCGCGCGGCATTCGGTTGGAAGAACTTCCATCTTCTACCCTATGGTGGGAGGGTCCTGAATTTCTTCGAGATCCTAACTTTTCAATAGACGATCACAGAAGTTCAGGTTCATTCAAACATGTCGAGCTACCTGAGGTTAAATCATCTGTTACCGCGGTTGTAGCCCAAGATTCTTGTGAATCGTCTTTGTTTCCGTTCCATCGGTTTTCACAATTCAAACGTATGAGGCGTGCAGCGGCCTTTATGTTGCGTTTCATTCATAATATCAGACATAAAAAAGAAAGACATGTAGGCAGCCTTAGTCTTGACGAGTTAGATTTTGCTGATAGAACATTGGCTCGGTTAAGCCAAATTGAATCTTATCCAAGAGAATATAAGACACTATTTAATCATGGGACTATTAAAAATAAAAGTTGTTTATCTAAATTGAATTTATTTATAGATGACCATAAAATATTGCGTGTTGGTGGTCGTCTAGTTAATTCAGATGAATTTATTTACGGTAAAAAACATCCCATTGTAATTTCAAGTAAACATTACTTTGCAACTTTGTTGTTTCGTCATGAGCACATCCAGCTTTTCCACGCTGCTCCTCAGGCATTACTGTTTCACCTACGCGAATCTTGGTGGCCTGTAGGAGGCAGGAACTTAGCTCGCCAGGTAGTACATGGCTGTGTCACCTGTACGCGTATTCGCGGTAAGACGCTTACCCCTATGATGGGTAACTTACCTATGGAGCGAGTTACACCTAGTCTTCCATTCGTTCGGTGTGGGGTAGATTACGCAGGGCCGGTGCTCATTCTGAACCGCAAAGGTAGGGGCGCTAGGCTTATCAAGGGTTACATAATTATGTCTATTTATTTGTTTCGCGACACGCGCGATCCACCTTGAGCTAGTCAGTGACCTCTCCAGTGAAGCATATTTACTAACTTTAAAGCGATTTATTTCACGCCGCGGTAAACCTGCAGAAATTTATTCTGATAACGGTCGCAACTTCGTAGGTGTAATGAACGATTTTTCTAAATTTTTAAACAAATGTAGTTCAGATATTTTAGAGTTTGCTGTTAGTCAAAATATTAAATTTCATTTCATTCCCCCTTTTCTCCGCATTTTGGTGGTCTGTGGGAGGCAGGAGTAAAGTCAAGTAAATACCATCTTCGACGTGTAATAGGTAACGCGCACCTTACCACAGATTACCAGATAACTCACTCCATACAAAATTTTCAATACCTACCGCTATAATAGCCTACACTTTCAAGTCGATAGACGCTGCTAACGATAATGTACCTAACCTTACAAACGTAAAGTGGGTTTTGCTTTGTAGATCGCGCAGCCGTCTGGATATTGTGAATTGCCAGGGCTGCCTCTGTCGACGAAGATGACGGGATTTTTAGTATAGACGTACAATATAAAATAAAACATGTTCTATAATGTATCAGAATTTACAATTGTTTTAAAAATAAGTATATCAACGAAATATGTATAAAAAATAATTGTTAAAAAAACAGCGTAGAGGTGTTTTATTTTGATGTAATGATTAATATTTTTTTCCCTTCCTTAAATTCCTAATTGTAAAACTTTAACATAGAGAATATTCGAAATCGCTCAAATAGTTTTAATAAGTACAAGTTATCTTTGGGGAACGTGCGTACGTGCGCGCCGTTCGGCTGTTGACAACCCAGTGCGCTATGGGCTACCGGTTGCCCGGCGCTCGGTAGGTGATTAGCGCGTGTAAGTACATGGAGTGTAGTATCTGTCATCTGTGACCTTACCTTCGAAGAGTATAACACAGTACTAACACAAATAGAAGCTGTACTGAATTCCCGACCTCTGTCTCCTCTCTCTCCCGATCCACAGGATTTTTCCCCGCTCACTCCCGGTCAGTTCCTAATTGGCCGAACACTGACTGCGCCAGCCTGTGATGACCTACGTGATGTGCCTGCCAGTCGTCTCCAGCGGTACCAGAGGGTGGAACAACTTCGCCAACACTTCTGGACTCGGTGGGCGAAAGAGTACATTTCTGAACTGCAGGTGCGGACAAAATGGACGGCGAATAAGGGCGAGCTTCAACCAGACTCCTTAGTGGTTATTAAGGACAACAACCTACCGCCGTTGAAGTGGCATTTGGGACGTGTCCTTCGTACTATCCCAGGAACAGATGGTATATCCCGTGTGGCCGACATACAGACGTCATCGGGTGTGGTGAGACGCGCATTCGCCAAGATTTGTCCCTTACTACGAGACGTGGACCAGGATGCTGCTACTGAAGACCATTGAAAGCCATTGCTTCCAAGGCCGGGGGCATGTTCCGAATCCTATTTAACTATGTGCATTCAAGACTGAGGGCGACATCTAGGTGTGAGAAATAAAACTAATGTCCTACGTCATAACACGTCACACGCCTTTCACTTGTGCAATTGGTCAAAATATTGTTCCCTATGACCCCTCTCCTCGAATCTTGTACACATATTTTTTATGACAATCATTTTTGCTTTTGCACTATACGCATCTTTTATTTAAATCTAAAACCCTTCGAAAATTCATTGCATCTCATCAATCAGCTTGCTTGCGCCAAAAAGCCTTCACTGCTGCTGCACCAACCATCTATAATTTTGGAAACCAAGGTAATTTTTCTATCTATTATTAATTGATTGCTTTTTAACTGCGAAATGATGGAATCATATCGGATTGCGTCACTATGATCTAAATTGCCTGTAACGATTTTAATTATAGATCCAAGGGGATCAATTAGTCCTCGCTTGAATCTTGTAAATGGTACTAACTGCTGGAACGTTTCGATAGTTAATCTGTTTGAGTACGAATGCCTAAAAACTCATGGCTGTAAGGTTTGTTGACATCTACTAATTTACTGAACTCATTATACTTAATTAGACTTAATTCTAGATCGTTACCTAATCTATTTAAATTTAATACTTTTATAATTAACCACTTATCTACTTGTTTAAATGCCTGTCCTTTTCTCACGGGAAGGATACCGGGGTTTTTCTCAACCTTTTGAAGTTGAAGGGCCCATGTTATTTGCGCTACTGCCAATAGCGTGAGGCTCCACCTGCGGAGGACGTTTAATATTTTTATTTGGGACTTTTGTGTTTCTAGGTCCAAATGTAACAGGAATTACGTTATGTTCTACATTACCACTAACGGTTGCCTGTCTATAACGTGGCTTATCTTTACTTAATCTTTTATTAACCTCTTTAGCATAAATTACGTCACCTATTTCAAACTTTTTGAATGTCTCACCGCCCTTGCTATCTCTAATCTTTTGCTTTGCTGATATCATCTGATCTGATATGTAACTATAGAGACGTTTTGTACGCTTCGCATGATCCTTAAGTAATTGTTGTGTATAGTTTTTCTCGAAATTTGCACCTAATATAGAATTTGAATCAGTATGACCGAAAACAACTTCGAATGGTGTCAAACCTGTTGTTGTATGTATGGTATGATTATAAGCCATTATTGAGTATGTCATAACGGAAGCTGCATCAGTGCATTTTCGATCGTACTTAGCTAAACGGTATATCTCTATGATAGTTGAATGGAAACGCTCTACTATGCCTGTTGAATTTGGGTTATTAGGTGTACTGATATGTAATTTTATGTTGTACATTATCATTAATTCCTTCAATAATTCGTTGTTAAATTCACTGCCAGGATCGCAGCTAATTTTCTTGGGGGTTCCGTAAATGGAGAAATATTTAATAAGTGCGCGTATAACTTCGGGTGTAGATCTGTTCGATATTTCTACTGCTTGTCTAATTTACTGAACGCGTCGACTAATGTAAGAAAATAAACTGATTCAATAGCAAAAATGTCTATGAAAATTTCCTGAAATGGTGCATTTTGTGTTTGAGTTAACTGTAAAAGGGGCTTTATGGGTTTTCTGTCATACTTTGTTTTGCGGCATGCTTCACAATTATTTATAACGGCTGAAATCGTCTCTTGCATGTTATTCCAAAAGTAATTTCTTCTTATCCTAGTCATGGTCTCTTTTATACCTCTATGACACGTTTTTCCTGCATGATGTTGTAAGATGATTTCTTTTTGTTCGTTTTCATCTTCAAGAAAAACTACACGCTCTGTACATTCCATGAATTCTACCATTCCCTTTTTAAATAACTGTATTATAATTTTGTTAAATTGTTTCCTATGCTCTATGCTTTCAAAATATATGAAGTATTTGATTTTACATTTAACATATTCTTTTAAAAACTGTTTAATTAATTCATCATTATTTATTGGTAAAAATACTTCAAGAACTTTTTGTTTGTCACGGGAAAGATCTCTAACTTGGATATCATTTTTATGCCAGGTAAAGACTAATATCTGGTTGGGTTTAGTGTCTATTGCTTCTTGTAATATTGGAATACCAATCGATTCCATGTCTTCAGCTGAATGAACCGTGAATGTTTTATCTTCCGCAGGATTAAATGGAATGGGTTCATTTGTATCATGTTCAGAACTAGCTGTTACAGTAGCAGACAAATCCGAGATAGAAATGGTTCTAGAGTCGTCACTATCATTGTCAATTAAATTTTCTATTTTATGAGTGGCTTGGATTTTTTTTTATCTCTGTTCTTTCTCATCTATATTAACTTTCATAGATAATTCGTCTTTATCTGAACCTAATGCATTTAATTTAATACGTGATAGGGCATCAGCATTTGTATTTTGCTTGCCATTTTGATATTTAATTTCAAAATCATATTCTTGAAGACGAAGTCGCCAACGAGTGAGCTTGCTATTCGGTTCTTTAAGGGAATAGAGCCAGGCTAAGGGTCTATGGTCTGTATAGATAATGAATTTATTACCATAAAGGTATTTTTATTTTATTTTTTATTTTATTTTATACTGTTCGGGAAACTTACAGCTAACAAAAACAATGCTCTTAAATTATATGGATTCGAAGGCCATTTACAAGTTTCCGCAGATAAATATATTAAGCAAAAAACAAAAAGAAAACCAACAAAAGAAAGCGGTTGGTACAAAATACTTATTATAAGTTTTGATTCATACCAACATTATCGAATAATACAAACTAGAAAAATAAATTAATAAAGAAAAACAAACTAATCGCACAGACACAAATAAATACTTACTACAAACTACAAACTGAAATGTTATGCAAAAGACAAAAAAAAAGAAAAATAATAATTAATAAGCAAAAATAAAAAAATAAAAAACAAACTAAATAACTACTTATCCATAAAAAAGCTTTTTACCAATATACGCTTAAGCTGAGAAACACTGGTGTTGAAAATGTCCAAATCATGTTCATTATTAAGTCTGTTAAAACTTATGCACGCACGGATCAGGAACGAATTCTGCCTGTACGCGGACTTGGAGTGAGGGATATGCAACAAAGTGGGTTTGCGAAAAGTTTTGCAATGCGTGACCAATCCCAAACCACCCAACAGCTCAGGGCAATCTATGATTCCATTCGCGATTTTAAATAAATACAGGGTGTATTTCACCTCATCACAAAGCCGTTAACCAAGCATTCTATATATCAAACTAAGTAACTTTACGCAAAAATTATTGCTGGGAAACAACTTTTGTTTTTGAGGTTATAAATCATGTTTTGTGGTATAACTCAATGTAACACACTCAAAACATTGTGCGGATGGATGGATTGGATGGTACGGGGGTCGTAGAGATATTTAAAGTAAAAATCATGCGATAAAAAGTGGTATTTAAATAAAAACTTATCAAAATCTTGCTACTTTGACCCCCAATATCTTCGTAACTTGAAGGTTCCCAGGTATAGTGTAGAACAAATAAATGATCAGAATGACGAGGAGAACAAGTGCCTTTCGTATTCGTTAAGAGGTGTTTTACACCCTTTATACCATATCTGCAATGCGTCTGCGCTCATGCAGAGGTAAAATATGGAATTTCTTGCATCGCGCTCCATAATTAGGAGTATATTTCCTAGTTTTGTACTGGAGGAAACGTAGGAACCGCTTTTGAATACCCTCAATTCTGTCAATATAAATATTATAACAAGGGTTCCACACTTGTGAGGCGTATTCCAAGTGGCTGCGGACAAAAGCGCAATACAGGATTTTATATGTTTTAACGTTTTTAAAATCAGATGACAACCTTAGTATGAATCCAAGTGCTTTAGACGCTTTATTGATAATACTTTCTATGTGAGCATCATAAAGCAACTTAGAGTCAAACGTGACACCCAGGTCCCTAATAACACTTATCCTATTTATGCTAGTATCATGTAACTTATACTGGAACATGATTGCATGTGGTTTGCGTGTGTATGTACTAACAAAACATTTAGAAACATTAAGTTCGAGTTTATTAAGGAGACAATAATTTTGTAGTTCATCCAGATCCCGTTGTAAACTGAAACAGTCAGTAAGTTCCGATATAGGGCATAAAATTTTCATATCGTCAGCGTAAATAATTATTTTGGAACGGGTAAAGCACGAACCAATGTCATTTATAAAAATAATGAAGAGTAAAGGTCCCAAAAGGGATCCTTGTGGTATTCCCGAAGGTATTTTAACAGTAACAGAACTGTATCCATTCAGCACAACTGTCTGACAGCGATTCTCAATATATGACTTAAACCATCTGAATAAATCACCTCTGATACCCATTGCAAGCAGCTTACGCAACAAAACACCGTGGTCTATACGGCCAAATGCCTTGCTATAATCAGTATACACAACATCCACTTGTGAGGGTTCAGCCATGTTAGAGGACAAGTAGTCGGAGCAGACTAGCAAATTTGACACAACAGACCTGTTTTTTAGGAAGCCATGCTGATGGTCATTAAGAGATTGTTTAATGGCGTTATGAACTGAAGCGTATACAATTTTTTCAAAAACCTTCGCAAATAGACACAGTTTGGATATTGGCCTGTAGTTTTCTACATTGTCCTTAGGGCCTTTTTTATGGACGGGGGTAATAAAAGCTGTTTTCCAAACATGCGGCACCACTCCCTCATTAAGAGAACGACGAAATATTAAAGTAAGTGGTAAAGTTAAGCTTTCTGCGCACCTAATTATGAGTATAGCAGGAACACCATCACACCCTGCAGATTTATTCACGTCAATAGCCCTCAATAGCTTCAGTACTTCAGTTTCGCAGACTTCAATAGAGTTTATATCAGAGGTAGATGTTTGATAAAGGCAGTGCATGTCACTATCCAACTGAGTTACATCGGGAGTAGTGTTCTGGAGAAAGTTAAACTCAAAAACCTCGCTAAACATGTTGCAAATCTCATCACCCTGTCCTGACGACCTCTGCCCATACTTCATTACTGATGGCAAAGTACAAGAAGACTTTTGCTTGCTCTTGACGAAAGACCAGAAAGCTTTAGGTGATTTAATAATATTATTTTCTATTGCCTCAAGGTAACTGTGGTACATTTCTTTTTCCAGTAATTTAGCACGATGTCGCAAAGTTAAAAAAGATTCATAGTCTGATAAGTTTCCATATTTCTTAGACTTAGAGTGATATTTAAATTTTTCTTTAAGAATTTTGATAAGAGGGGTTTTATACCAAGGGGGGTAATTAGACATAGACTGGACGGTTTTAGTTGGTATGAAAGTTTCACAAATTTTATTTAGTCTGACGTACAACAATGACAAGGCATCATCCACTGACCCTTTAGCAAGATCACAGCGCCAGTCGAACGCCTCAAGTTCTTTTATTATTGAAGGAAAATCAGCTGATTGATAGATAAACTTTTTTCTTGGCTGCGATGGGAGCGCATGATACTCAACGAAATTTACCAAAATACTAAGGGCTATGTGGTGAGGGTCTTCAGGAACAAGAGGGTCAGAGCATTTATCAACAGTTAGGTGATTGTTACAAAAAATTAGGTCTAAGACTCGTTCATTAAGATTCTTATGACCGTTGAATTGGACCAGATCAAACGTGTTCAAGATGTCAAAAAAATCTGTCTGAACAGAACCGTGAATATTTTCTGGGCGAAAAGAGTATCCATCTTCAGTCAGTTGCCATGTTAAGTTTGGTAAATTAAAATCACCTAAGATGGCCGGAAATGTTTTACCGCCCAAATGATCGCTAATAGTTCTCGTTCTATCGTACTGTATCTAGTCTCTGTATCACTTAAGGTTCTGCTGGCGTAAACCACTGGTTTATCAGTCCCTATAGTGCCTTGCGACAACTGCGCCTAATGCATGTGACGAAGCGTCTGTAGTCAAGATATACGGCTTATCTGGATCGGGATATTGGAGTAAAGGGGCATTAGTTAGAAGCTCTTTACATTTTTGGAATGCATTTATGTACGCTTGGTTTATAATAATTTTGTTCCTTTTTTTTAAGCAATTAGTTAATGGTTGTGTTACCTTAGCAAAATCTTTAATAAATCTTCTGTAATAACCAATTAAGCCCAGAAAACTTTTAATTTCTGTCACGGTTTTGGTAGTGGGTAATTAAGGACTGCTTTAATTTTGTCAATATTAGGTTTAAGGCCATCTTTGGTTATAACATGACCCAAGTATAGAACTTCTTTCCGGAGAAATTCGGATTTATCAAGTTGAATTTTGAGGTTATTTGTCTTCAAACGATCAAAGACTGCTCTTAATTTCTGGATATGTTCGGCAAGGGAATTTGAGAATATTATAATGTCATCCAAATAAACCAGACAATGGATTCCATGTAAACCTCGTAGGACATTATCCATTGCTCGCTGGAAGGTCGCTGGAGCAGTTTTAAGACCAAACGGCATTCTTAAAAATTCAAAATGTCCGTTTTCAGTACTGAATGCTGTTTTCTGTCTGTCGTTTTCGTTAATTTCTATTTGATGATAGCCGCTTGCTAAATCTAATGTAGTGAAGTATGTACTTTTACCTAGTTTATCAAATAGATCAGTGATATTGGGAAGTGGATATTTGTCGTCAACTGTAATTTCATTTAGCCGTCTATAGTCAACCACCATTCTATATTTCATTTCTCCAGATGCATCTGTCTTTTTTGGAACTAAATGAACTGGGGCTGACCATGGTGAATAAGATTCCTGAATTACATTTTCTTTAAGTAGCTTCTCGATTTGGTTTTTTATTTCTTGCGACTGACTAGGGGGCTGTCTATATGGCTTGACGTAAATGGGATCTTCATTTTTCGTTCTAATACAGTGTTTGACTTGGTTCGTGAAACTTAATGGAATGCCGTCGCAATAGAATATATCTTTATATTCTAAACATAATGTGCTAATGGCTTTACTTTCTTCAGCTGACATATAATTCAAGCGGAGCTTTTGTAAGTTATCTATTTCAAGTATATTTTTTATATTTTCGGATAAGTTATTAACATCGCAATCACTACTACAATTCTCATACGGTTCTACTTTAAATGGTTTAGTAATGGCTAATTTAATTGGTTTGTCAAGGGTATTTTGAATTACGGTAGTAAGGTAACCGTCTTTACATTTAATTAAAGCGCTGGGCATACGCACGCCTTTAGTAAATTCTATAAAATCTACTAAAGCATCACCGGAATGATAATTTGCAGGGATTTTAACTCTTTGTTCTGATCGAGGCGCTAACTCTAATATATGTTTATTCTTATCGCGCATAATTGGTATTACCGTAGTTTTGGTTTTCAAGAACTCATTTTTCAAATCTATTACTGCTTCCACACTATGTAAAATATCATTACCTAATAAACCATCGAAGCTAGGGTCGACTTCATAGATATGAAATTTGTGAACCTCGTTAACATTAAAAGTCGGAAATGCTGGAATCGAAAGTGCAAGTTCGTGTTGACTTGTATCATGAGTACTTCTCACTTCAAATGGGTCGTGATAAATATAATCATTAAAATAATAATAGGCTTTTCCTGGGTTTATAAATGATTTAGTACTACCCGTATCTATCATAAATTTGGCGTCTATTTCTGGTATATATATGTATAGCAATTTAAGACATGTATCGCAATTTAAATGTATTATTTGTCTATTTGTTTCGGGGCCACTAGTTGAAAATCCTCATTATTTTCCGCTAAAATTTCTTGGTTAATTTCTTCCGAATAATTCTCATCTTGATTTTCAGTAAGAGGGGTTAAATCGTGATAATATTCATTGTTACATTGGTAATCGCAAGGAAATTGATTATCATCATAATGGTCAAGGTCAAGCTCATTTAAATTATATCCTTGTACATAGACCTTGGCCGGAGGTGCCGTACGCATTGTGACGTCACTAGATTCAATTTTAGGTCGCTGAATACCGGATGCCTGAAACGGTCTATTGGTCGATTGGTTTTGGTTGCTAAATGGTTGTAGAGATTTATTAAGTTGTTGTTGGTGTCCAAATTGCTGGGGGCGTATCCCAAAATGTTGGGGGCGCATCCCAATTTGTTGCGGACGTATCCCAAATTGTTGCGGACTATAACCAAAGGGTTGACCTTGAAATCCAAATTGTGGAGGTCGCATCCCAAGTAGTTGACCTTGGAAGTTTCCAAAATACGATTTGGGTTGTGTATTTGGTTGCGCGAAAATAGGTTTATTATTATTAGCAGGCGTAATATAATTATTTGTCCCGAATTTAAACGTTGGTGTAGTATTTTTACTGGAAGACGGCAGCAGTGTTTTATTTCGGGCATTATATTGGTCATGGAAGTTGACCTCTTCTAATACGACCGATAAAGCCTGTTCCAAAGTGGACGGCGCTTTCAATCTCACAATACGCACCATATTTTCTGGGAGGTTATATAGAAACACGTTTAAAGAAGTATTGTTATAAATGATTATTTTACTTTCACGCATACTATTCGATAATCTATTAACTTTTGATATTAAAATACTACGCACTGATTGAATACGATTGCAAAATTCCAAAAATGATTCTCCATTTCTTATACGCATGGTTTCCAATTCGATAGCTAAACATTCTTCACTTCTAGGGTCTCCAAAATGTTGTATTAATAACTCTTTAAACTCTTCCCATGTAACAATATCCTCGCGCTCGCTGATAAGCGCGGCTGCATTCCCCGCTAATCTACTCGTTATAGAATGCATTACATACAAGTTTTGCTCGGCACTTCCCTTGTATTTATTAATGATATATTCGCTCTTACGTATAAAAAGATTTAAATGACGCTTATCGCCGTCAAAAATAGGAATAATTTTAATCATTTCATTCGGAATGATCGTGATTTTTACGTGATCATCCATTTTAAACACTATTAATTAGCTTATTTAACACAGATATAATCAAAAGTACAAAAATATAGAGTTCCTACTTCTTAATACAAAGTTATAAGTATAGGTAATCATTAATCTATTAAAACTTTAAACAATTATTTATCTGAATGGAATATTTAATTTTAAATTCTTCGACAATATTTCAATATGTATTTTATTTTTATAATGTCACTTTAATTAATTTAATTGTTCTACTTATCACTAAACTAGCCTTACAGATTTTATGCAAAACCAGATAACGTTATAACGCGAGACGTCTAATCGCAAAATAACAAAAAAAAAGGGAATAGGAAAGGAAGGTGAAAATTTGGACTCACCAGCTCGCCTTTTCCATTTTCAGCTCCAACATGACGAATTTGTTTGGTTCGTAGAATCACCACAGTTGCTTTCAAGGCCACCCGAACGCGTTACTCGAAAAAGTTTTATTTCGGAAAATCGCGAAGGACAGCGCAACGCTATTTGGCGATCCTACCGGCTGCGCCAGTCAAGTTTTTGGAAGTTTTAAATAAAAGAGTAGAGTTACGTATGAGCAGAAGTGCATGCTCCGATGTAATATTCAATACTAAAGTCTAGTCGTTACATGTGGGACTTAACACTACTTATCTGCTAAGTTGACAAAAATGCATGGAAGGTTCCAGACGGACCACCGTAAACTGCAACGGTGCGTTTTACGCTCTCACGGTGATCACGCGTTGTGGTTCAGGTTGCATAACTAGATTCCAAACGACATCAGAATGGAAGAGAACGACAAAACATTCATAAAACGAGTCAGAAACCTATTAATTCAAAAATGCTATTACTCATTGACTGATTTTTTTAATGACGACTTAAAAATAAATTGACCTTTAATACCTTTTACTTATTTATTGATTTTTGCTTTTTACATAATTGACATTTCTTATTTGACCTCTCATCTTTTTAATATGATTTTATTCTGATTATTATTTTAATGACATGATGTATTTGATTTTAATTTTATCCTATTTTATTGACATTTTGTTTTTGTTTATTAGTGTTTTTGACAAAACTGTATTTTGATTATCATTATTTTTAGTGTCATGACTTGATTTGACTTTAATTTTATTTTATTGACAAGATTTGATTTGAATTTAATATTATTTGATTCACATTTTATCTTGGTTATCATCTTATTAACATGATTGTATTTTCGATTATTATTTTTATGACAAGATGTACTTATTCGACTATAAGCTTTTATTTTATTTTATTTTTTATTCGATTTTTATTCTCAATTTCGTCTTTTATTTTATCCATTGACATTATTTACATATTCGGACTTACAAATTTTTAAATATTATGTTTTTTAAATGCTACTTACTGTCAAATACTATAAATTGTTGTGCCCGACAGGGTCCATGTGAACTTTATTCAAATGATAAGATCTTGTTAAACACATGTGATATGCAATAAAGAATTGAATTGAACTGAATTGAATATTACGTCATGATGTTGTATAAACAATAAACATCTAAGCGATAACACCAATCACGACAGGTTTGCCGTCTATTTCTGAAGAGTATTATAGAAAACCGAGAAGTATCATTCAAAACTTCGGTCAATGTGACGACATCGTTCACGAGATCAAGCCCTCAAGCCCTCAGTTGAGGAGCTGTCTTGGTAACTGAGATACTGTACTTATGCGTCTATTAATTAGCACCAATCTTGAGGTGCTGTTGACGTCATAATGGAGTATCAAATGATAACGTACTTGAGTACGGTGTTGAGGGACGTTTATTAATACGGGCCTTAGTCTTTGAGAGTAACCAGCGTCCAGAGGACAGCTCTTAGATTTGTACCGCAAATAGTGAGTAAAGGTTTTCTGAACCCGTTCGAACCATAAATTGGATTCCAAAAAGGTGATGCGTATTCCAAAACAGTCCGTACAAGTGAATTATAGAGTACTGTTAAGGTTTGGATTGTTTTGAAATCGTAAAAGGTCCTTTTTATGAATCTCAGTGTTTTAGCTGCCCTAGAAACAATATGAGGTATGAAGGTAAGCTTACTACTGTAAAGGAGAACACCCAAGTCTCTGATTTTGACGACTTTTTGAAGTACTCTTCCATTGAGCGAGTATGAAGAAGTAAGCGTAGAGTGTTTTTTTTTGTAAATGTTATATGTTTACACTTATCAGCATTAAAAAACATGTGATTTTTAGTACACCAACTACTTATAGAGTTGAGATCCTCCTGGAGTAGGGTAATGTCCGTACTTGAGTCAATGACCCGATATAATTTCAAGTCATCTGCGAAGATGGAACAGGTACACCACACAGTCTTTATCTAGCCACCCAGCAATCTTCTGTCCACTGATCTGGTTGGCTAATTCTTCATAACCCTCCAAGGGGGAAAAGTGGAATCTAATAAGAAAAGTCTAGAGTTTGCCCCCGATTAGGGATTCCCCTTAGAACTCACCCTTTTTTTCCATGGACTCTAGTTAGAAACCATAAAACGCCACCTGCTATGATGCTTGCATAAATAAGTACTCTTTTTGCCTTGTCCCATGTTCCTACATCAGGGGGTCTAAAATCGCCATGGGATCTGGAGGCGATAGTCCTCGCGCGCCTACACGAGTGGCGCGCGGAGGTACTACGCCGGGGGGAAACTCCGCTGCCGCGGCAAATTGCCGCTCAGCGGACTGACCTCCGGCGCGATCTCATGGCGACATGGAGAGAGCGACTGTCGCAACCCCGTGCAGGGCACGCCACGATAGTGGCGGTAAGTCCCCTCTTTGAGGAGTGGCTGGAGAGGCGCCACGGCGTCCTCACCTTCCGCCTGACGCAGGTCCTCACCGGACACGGATGTTTCGGGAGGTACCTGCACCGAATCGGGCGGGAGGAGACGCCCGGGTGTCTCCACTGCGAGGATCGACCGGAGGACACGGTGGAGCACACGGTGCAAGTCTGCCCCGCGTGGGCGGAGCTCCGCCGTGTCCTCGTGGCGGCGATCGGCGGCGGCGACCTCTCGCGTCCGGCCCTGGTTCAATCCATGGTCCGGAGCGAGACGGAATGGGAAGCCGTCGCCTCCTTCTGCGAAGCAGTCATGCTAGCGAAGGAGGTGGCGGAACGAGAGAGGGAGAGATCCTCTCTTCCCGGCCGCCGCGGGAGACGCAACGGGCGTCGGGGGCCACGTGGTGGCTACCGGCCACCGTAGATGCGGGCCTGTGGACGGCTGGCTATGGGCTAGCTAGCCGTCCGGCCGTCTAACGACGACGACAGACCGTGTCGACGGCGCGTTCGTGTTCCACGCGCGCCTCAAAGAGATGTCAGCAAAAGGAGAGGGGCCCGCAAGGGCCGAAGCCTGCCGGGGTTGCGGGCCTGTTCGAAAGAGATACCGCGGCCCCGGAACGTAAAAGGCGAGGAAGGAACATGGATGGTTTTTAGTCAGTAAGAGTCTGACACTCCCTCCCGCTCCGCCCAGAGTGGGGGGGTCATTTGATGATTTCCCATCCTTAAAAAAAAAAAAAAAAAAAAAGGGGGTCTAAAATGGGCGCTTTAGACCCCCTGATGGTCATACACGCACACCGCAAGAAGCGAGTACTACGGACTCGACCATTCTAAACCTCTCCTCTTTCTAACCTTTCTTACTAATTAAAAGTACGTCAAAATGTTTATACCATGAGACTTCACATATCGGTGTTAAAAAAAACCGGCCAAGTGTGTGTGGGCCACGCGTAGTGTAGGGTTCCATAGACAATAAAGAACGATTCTGTTGTTCTTTATTCTGAATATAATTTCTGTCTTTACCCGTTATAAACAAGCAACGACTTCATCTTAATCACTTTAAATCATTTTGTACTTGGTACAAAATTATCAATTTAAAAACGACTATTACTGCTACTTTTATTTTATTTATTTATTTATTATTACTGCTAAATTTATACTTTTTTCTTAACCGCCTTATACTTTTCCTTAAAAGTTCATGAAATTCACTATCATCATGAAATTCCCAGATTTTTCAAACTAGCAGTTTAGGTTTTAGTAGGGGGGGGACTTCTGAATCAAAAATATGCACTTTAAAGTTTATTATTTCGTAAATGGAGCATAAAATCGATAAGTAGTATAAGCAACCCCTACGTCATATACAACGAATAAATTAAGTCCGACTTCACGTGCCACCCTAAAAGAAAATATATATTTTCAAAAACTTTGATTTACCACGATATGCAACAATTGATTGAATGATTGACACACCCTTACAAAATTACAGTTTTCTATTACTAGCGCTCTCTTAGCAAAACCTTGGACAGACGGAAATGACGAAACTATAAGAGTTCCTAGTCTCCTGACTAGAAACTCTCCACCATTTTTAGGGTTCCGTAGTCCTCTAAGGAACCCTAAAATTGGGAAACCGGAATTGTCAATACCTAAAACCAAAGGACATTTCAATCGGAAAGCTTTTTTGAGCGATAGCTAAAGGACAGCGGACTGAACGTTACGAAATCGACCGATGTTAATGTCTTTTATGGTACAAATCGTCCCCAAAACCCTGTTGTTAGAGTGATCGAGGATTCGAGGAAAACCTATTTGGGGACAGGAGGATAATTTATCGGTCAATGACATGCCATCTCCTTGGTCCAAATTCGGTTTTCTATTTACTATGTAGTACATAATTACAGTTATGTGGGTACAGTGTGGGTGTTTAATGTTAAGGTAGGGCAGTCCAGAGGGTTTTCAGCAAGCATATTATTCCCAGGAGTGGATACAGAGGTCAAAACCAAAGTCAAAGTCAAAATAATTTATTTGCAGTAAATGTGTTACAAAAGGTATTTTTTTTTTTATTGCAATGACACATTTCGCCATAAAAATAGCATGCAAATATTAATAAACAAAAACTATAATACCTGTTTCTAATATTAATAAATAATATAAATAAAAAATAAAAAAAGTTTATTGCTTCAACTTAGATAACTTATTCTATTTACAATGGAGAGAATCCTTTTAAGCAAGGAGTATGCTTGTTTTAGGATGCTCTGCCCCTCCCCAGGTTATATTAAAGTATTTAAGTTATAACTGATCACGACATTTAGTTAATTTATACAAATACAAAAATATAAAAAGAAAAAAATATATATATATAAATATTTAACAAAAAAATGCAAGAATAAAATGGGTTTTAGAAGAAACAATTAACGCGCTGTGATGTGTGTTATGTGTGTAGGAGATGGGGTGGAGGTGAATGTGTATGTGAGTACTAGGTGAATGTAAGTGTTTTTTGAGTGTGTGTTTTGCAAGCTAACCCTGCGACAAGTCTTGGGATCGGAATTCGTGTAGGACACAAAGTTCCATTAGCGGCATAAATATCAAAGTATGTGCACATTACAGTCTCATCGATTGCACCATATTTTCCATTTCATCATAGGTTTTTAACTTAAGCCAATTAGACAAAGCGTTTTTACATTCGCGATAGGTTAGTGGATATATGTCAAGTTCTTTATTAATTTGATTGTATAAGTTTGATGATTGCCTAGGGAATTGTCGTTTTGCGAATGTAGACTTTACTGACACATTGGGAGCAACCGTGTTCTTCCTTCTACCTTTTGTTTTCTGCGGGTTGAACGTTAGGTTTTTATGTTTAGTTAGAATTATACTAAGTACATAAAGTTTTCTAACGGTCAGAAGATCCGAAATCTGGTAAAGATTCTCAGTTGAAAACCTGAAGGGTTTAAAAAACATAACTTTCAGTAGGGATCTCTGAGCTCTCTCGAGGTCTAGGAATTTAATCTTTGTGGCACCTCCCCAAACGGGTAGGCAATAAGCCAAGACGGACTGCGCAAGTGAGATGTAAATCTGTAGCAGAAGCTTTTTCGAGGTGACATGTCGTAATATTTTGAAAGTCCAAATTAATTTGCGTATTCGCTTCATTATTAATTCAGTGTGGTTATGCCAGGACAAACGTTGATCAACCATAATACCTAAATATTTGGTAGATTCCACTCTAGTAATTTCAGTGCAACAACAGTTTGGGTCTACAGGATAATTGCATTTATGAATCTTAATTTTAAATTCTGGAGGGGGTTGGGAGATGTTATACTTTGTGAAACAGATGAAGTTGCTTTTGGCAGTATTTAATGTTAGGAGGTTAAGGTCAAGCCAGGCTGCTATCCTTGCCAGTCCACGCTCGGCAGTTATCCGGACACTGTCCCAGGTATCACCACTGAACACTATGGCAGTGTCATCTGCGTAAGAAATAATTTTTGCATTCACAATATTCATGCTACATAGGGTATTTATGGGTCCATATTGGCTCAACTAAAGTTCTTTACCCGAAATTGTTCTTCCTAACGATTTGTAATCCGAATGATCACTCTTCCTAAAATTTTTCATCCTAAAGTTTTCATTCATACTATTTGTAGTGCTACCGGCGATGTTCATAACACTCATGTTTCCGAAAATTGTAATTAATAATATCATTAATGTAAATATATTTAAACTCCTACTGTTTTTTATCATAACGCTTTTATCCCTAAACATAATTACCATAATATTTTCACTCATACCTACTCAGAAAGAAACATTTACCAAGTGTTATAAAAAATATATGTGGGTAGAAGATGATATTTATAGTTTTAATTTGAGGGTTTGATTATTTATTATTTGGGGGTATGCTTTACATAACGTACTGTGTTGTGTCTATTGCTAAGTTCATGTCGGTGTATTATCATTATTACGTGCATGTTTGTGTTAATGCTTTATTAATATGGAGGAAAATTATTTAAAATCATTTAAAACCAGTCGCGGAGGATTAAAATTAGACGTACATGGATTTATATATGAAAAAAACCGAATAACAGTGGATAAACAATATTGGGCGTGTGAATTAAGAAGCAACAAAAAGTATAAGTGTAAGGCGAGATTAATCACTACTTTCGATAAGGAAGTCAATAAGTATAAATTGCTGGAAGGTCCGCACCAAGAACATAATCATGAACCAGATGCTTTAAAGGAAAAGGTTTGTTTTAAAACTATTTCTTGTGATTACAAAACGGTTCGATGTAGCGCTCGCCGGCCGCTGCCGCGGCACCGCTCGCTTCGCTCGCTCGGCTCGCGCGTAGTTGGTCACAGTTCTAACCTAACCTAACCTATGGATATCTTTGCAGGTACACACCGCTATAAATAAAATTAAAGAAGACGCTTTAATTAATAAAAACAAGAAACCAATTCATATAATTAGTGAGTGCGAAGCAAGCACTTCCTCAAGTGTACGTGCTAATATGCCAACAAACTTGAACTTGAGACAAGTAATATATCGTCAAAGAAACAAAAAAGAAAAAATTACAGAACCTGATACTATTAACTTTGAAATAAATCATAATATTCTACAATTGGACAACGATATGATCTTAATTGATGAAAAATGGCATGAAACAAAGAGAATAGTATTATATACAACTAAACAATTTCTTACTTTTTTATGTGCTTCCACTTATTTAATAATGGACGGAACATTTAAAGTCGCCCCAAAATTATTTCAGCAAGTTTACACAATACACGGCTGTATAAACACGAAAACGTTTCCTTTAGTTATAGCATTGTGTACAAATAAAGACAAAAGCATATACGACAAATTGTTCTCATCTTTGATCGAGTATTGTCAATCATTAAATTTGATTTTATCGCCAAAATACATATTAATGGATTTCGAAAAGGCGTCACAGTTAAGTGCCAAGTATAATTTTGAAAACGCAGTGTTAAAGGGTTGTTATTTTCACTTGGGCCAAATTTTATATAGACAAGTGCAAAGTCGAGGTTTCCAAAAACTATATGGATCAAGCGAATCGTTTTCATCAGAAATCAAATGCATTTTAGCACTTGCATACCTACCAGCAGAAGAAATTCCCACATATTTTGACGAATGGCAGCAAAATATCTCTCCCGAAGCAAAAGTGATAGCAGAATGGTTTGGTGAAAATTATATATGGGGTACCAGTTCTTCACCACCTAAATATGAACCATGCTTATGGAGCACGTATGTTTTAAACGAGGAAAACGTACCACGTACTCAAAATAGTGCTGAATCATGGCATAATCGTTTTCAACAGTTCGTAGATCAGCACCACGCAGGATTTTATTTGTTATCTAAGAAAATTATTCTAGAATTACAACATCAGGCTGCAGAAATCCAAAAACATCTTAACGGGGCTCCCCCTGCCGCCAAGAAAAGAAAATACAATGACAAATATAATAGAATTAAATATATATTGAATTTTAAAGCAAAATACACCAATAAAAGTGATTATTTGAAAGCTATAGCCGCTAATATTAAACTAATTTAATTGAAATGAGTTTAAGACAACATGTATTTAACTACTTGTACCATGGTACTATTATTGTTAAACGTTATATATGTTATGTGAAAATAAAGTTCGCAAAATTAATGTATATAATACTGATTATTATAAATAAAAAGAAATCTAAACAAAAAAGATATGACTTTGAATAATAGTATAAAAGATGGTTATGTTGAGAAAATATAGGGAAACAAATAAAAGTATAATAGATGTTTATTGCTACTGACATTATGAAGTTGAATGCTTCGGAATTATGAACATTAGAGACAGAGTAGTTAGGAATTGTGATTGTTAGGATGAAAAATGTTAGGAAGAACATTTTCGGATTTCCAATTATCGGAGTTAAAAATTTAGGTGAACTTTGGCGCACCCGGTATTTATATATATGAGGAACAATGTCGGTCCGAGCACACTACCCTGACCTACTCCGAATTGGACGGACTCTTCAGAGCTAATGGTATTTCCTAATTTAATCTTTTGTTTGCGTTCGCTTAGATAGTCTTTGAGCAAGGCGTGGGGAATACCTCTTACTCCAATTGATTCCAGCCTATCCAGCAGTGTGACTACAGAAACTGTGTCGAAAGCCTTTTGGAGATCTAGGAAGACAGCAAGGGACTTGCCTCCGCTATCCACTTGACTGGTTACAGCGGAGGCAAGCTCCAGTACCGCGTCTTCAGTGGACATTTTTTGTCTGAAACCGTACTGCGAAGGCGATAAAAGGTTGTTTTTGTTAAGGTAAGATAAGAGACGTGAATTTATTAATCTTTCCATTACTTTAGATATTGATGGGAGTACAGATATAGGCCTATAGTTAGACGGATTAGTTTTGTCTCCACTCTTGTACACCGGTGTTATAAAGGCAAGTTTTAAGGCGTTTGGGTATATGGCATGTTCAAAACACTGGTTCGCTAGGTGGGTTATAATTGGGACGACAAGAGCATGAGCGGTCTTTAAGAAGTTGACGGTTATGCCGTCCCAGCCCGGGGCACTATCTGTTTTTAGTGACATTAGAACGCGGTGAACTTCATCCTGGTCAGTGTTTAGAAGTACAAATGATGAGAGAGGTGGACCATTATCTGAGTCAGAACTATATTTTTGGCCATACCCTGTGACTGAGGAGGCTGTTATCTTGTTCGCAAGAATTTTACCTATATTTGAGAAGTATTTATTTACGGCATCGGCTGACTCTTTTGGAGTAGCCTTGAGTTCTAAAAGATCCGTATTGGGTGTTTTACCTGGCTTTCGATGAGTAATGTTGTTTATTGTTTCCCATATTTTTTTGGGATTTTTATGCGCTTTAGATAGTTGTTCCCGGTCGTGTTTCCGCTTTTGCTTTTTAATAATACCGTTGCAATAGTTTCTGTATCTTTTGAAAGTGATCTTTAATACTTCGTTATGAGTATGAATTGTATTTAAACTATGCAAGTTAATTAGCAGGTCGTTGTGGTTAGAGTAAATGGATCGTATGTTTTGCGACACGATGGTTAAATCCACAGGATTTCGTTTTATTAATCGATGAAGATCCTTAGGGGAACCGCTAAAAGCCAGTGCGGTTTCTGACCTGTCAATATTGTTTATAGCTTGTAATGTGTTACTCATAATGATATATAATTAGTGCTATGTGATCATTATCATTTTTAGTCGTATATTTGTAGGTGTGGGTGAATGTGTAGTGACGGGAAAATTGTGTAATTGTAAATAAGGATGTGTGTGTTAGTCGTGTGAGCGTAGGTTTGAACGAAGGTGTAGTTGAATGTATGTATTTTGAGAGTGAGCGCGATTGACTTACCCTTTTAGGCTTAAAAAACAATAAATAAACAAAAATGTAGAAAATTAAAAGTAAAAAATTAAAATAGTAGGTAATCTTAGGGCCATATGATTTTGAGTAACATACAAAAACAATAATATGTGATCGTAACAGAGAAATAACTAAGGCTAGTCATATTTGCTGCATCAAATTATTCACTTGAGCTTCACTATTTATGATTATTGTTGGTGCTGTTTCGTCCTTCTTTACATATACCTTCCCATAGGAAGTCCAACAGAATTTATAGTTCCGTGACTTAGCTAGATCGCGGGCTAGATAAAACAGCCTGGCTCCTTTTGTGGTTAATTGTTCTGAGACGTAGATTGGTGTATATTCTCCTGTTTTAAATCCGAGGTGTTTGGCGCAGATTTTTTCTTTACTCGTTCTATTAAAGTCCTTTGTCTTTTTAATAAAGTCCGTTTTAAGTAATGTAGAACCTAATTCGACCACTATAGTGCTATTTTTGGTGTTGCTACGCTTATTTTGCACTCTGTATATGTCGGTAATATCTTGGGCTTTTATGGTACTGTTTACAGATTCGGATAACGTTACAACCATCTGTACAAGGCTGTCTTTAGATTCATGCTGTATTTTAGGAACGTTTTTTATTTCAAAGTTGGATTTTCGTGTTCCTCGTTGCAGGTCCTCGATTTTTTCTTCTAAGATTATGATGTATTCGTTGTCTTTCTTCACCCGGGTTTCTAGATGATCAATTTTCTTTTTTAGGTCCTCATTTTGAGCCGAAAGAACGGCCATTGCGTTCTCAATGCTGGCATTTGTGGTTTTTATTTCCATCAATGTTGGATATATTTTTTTGAGTTCTGTTTGTTGTGGTGCTATCAGACTTGTGATCATGTTGACCATTTCTTCTTTGAAGGCACGGAAGTCATCACTACGGTATTGATGTTCATCTACCCTTCTAATGCGCTGGGATACAAAGTTAGGCGGAGTAACTTGGTCCGCATGCTCTGAGATATCCATTTGCCCCGAAACGTTATATTCTGAGGGCGAGTTATTGCCAATAAAGCTCATTATAGACGGGTATCCTTCACAAAGGGGGCTTCGGGGGAAGTAATGAAGTCGAACTCGTGTGAAATTTGCCGGAAAGTTGCGTTGAAGTTAATGTCACTGGTTGGTGTACCAGGCGATCATATACCAACGAAGTAGTATGTATTCATCCAATTGTTCCGTTGGTTCTCTGTTAAAAATGGTCGTCAGTCTCAGCAGTTACCAGGAGACCATAATTATAACAGTGTCGAAAAGCTCCGAATGTACCAATGTTCGTTCGTCATTTACTAATTAGATTTGACAAAAACTTCGGTTTTAGGGTCTATTGTTACTAATGAGGGGGCGGAGTTTGGCTGACCAATTACCGGTAAGTAGGTGGAGTTGGTGTGACTTGTTCTACTGGAGCCACGCCTGCGCGTGCGCCGATTTGTGAATACAGTGAAAGGGGGTGTACACTGTACCTTGTAGTGGTCGTATTGATTGAAGTACCAGGATGGTATGAGAACGATGTCACCCGGAGTTAGTCCACTGCTTGCTTGAATCAAATCTCCTTGTCTTTGATGCACTCCTATTTTTTACTTTCAATTAAACTGATTTCAATTTTAATTAAATATTATTTAGACCGACAAATACGGGTTAAGAGCACGTCTGCACTGTGAGGTGATCCGGGGAGAAGCTTTAATTTTTTTTATTAATTAACTAGACACAAAACAAAACAACAAAAGTAACAATTATAATTATACCTATATACCTACTACAAAAGAGCTTTTAATATATTAAAGTATTTAAAATATTTTAGACACACTAGACACAAAATAACAATTATAATGATACCTACATACCTACTACAGAAGAACTTTTAACATATGAAAGTAATTGAGATATTCTAGACACACTAGACACAAAATAAGAATTATAATTATACCTACATACCTACTACAGAAGAACTTTTAACATATTAAAGTAATTGAGATATTCTAGACACACTAGACACAAAATAACAATTATAATTATACCTACATACTACAATAGAACTTTTAACACATTAAAGTATTTAAGAAATTCAACAAATTGTTAGCATAATAAAAATTATTCTTTAAATATAAAAACATAACATCATAAAACAATTTGATAGTGATATGACTGACAATTAGTTTTTTTAAGAAATTCTGCTATGGAATAAAAGCTATATGTGAAATAAGCCATTTTTTTTAAACTTTGCAGAATTTTCTGTACGCTAGTTCTGTAATACACACAATTATGTCGGAATAATTCAATTCTAGGTACAGGCATTGTTAATAGATACTGTGTAACTGTACGTTAATTAATATTGTTTTTAAATTCCAAAAGTGAAGAGTTAGTGATCTCTCTAGCGATATTGTAAAATCTCGAAATATTGTCAAATGAACATACTGCTTACAACAAAACGCATTATTTTTCGTGATATGCATGCGATGGTAGTCAACTTACACGGTGTGGAGGGAAGGACGGCTTCCCCTTGCTCAGTGGTACCACTCTCATGAAAAGATATTGTACCATTTCTGAGAAATACCGATTATTATAACCTAACCTTAAAACACTTTATATTCCCCTAAAAGCGTAGTCAACGGAGCCCCGTTTCGCGGGGCGCCTATTTCCGAGTGCAGGGTTTAAAGGAACCTGATTAACTAACCTAACGGGGGGTGCCCCAAGTCCCGATTACGGGGGCAGAGATACATACGTATGTTCAGTTGACAATATTTCGAGAGTTTACAATATCGCTAGAGAGAAACACGTTATATTGTAATGTAACGTGTTTGACAATTTTACGGTGACATATATATAAATACAAGGAACTGTAAGAAGGTTTTGTGATTTAATCACTGGTCTGCAGGAATCAGTCCAAATTGAAAATTGTGCGGATGCATTTTTTTTTGTGCTAACAGAACCCTAGTACCTAATTTCATTTTGTAAATCAATGTATGCTTACACAAAACGCATTAAAACTCGGGAGTGAGAGCTCGTGACGTCAGGTTGCATTAAAAATTAATCCAAGACCTTCGATCAATAATTATTACTTATTATACTATTATAACTATTATTGATCGAAGTCCAAGACTTTTAAAACTGTCGTATCTTCGTCAATTTTGGTTTACATAACAAAAGAAAAAGGTCAAATATTAAAAAAAAAACTAATTGACGGGCTAATTGGGTTTGTTGTCACCATTTCATGCCCATTTACGTTAGTAATAGAGTACTTGCACATGAAAAAAAAGATGCTGCGTTTTAAAAACTCTATGACCCCAGTGGTGTGTTTAGAAGCTCGTTATGCTCGTGCACCCGCATAACTAGCGAAACTACAGCAACCACATTTTTGTACTGACTAAACCAGACGGGGTTACTGAACATATTATTTAATTCAAACATAATGGTTAATCTGTTAAGCGAGTAACGCGAAGGGCAACAGACAACAGATGATTTTACCAAATCCAACTCAGAAACTTTCACCAGCATGATGATCATGAACATACCTTTAAAAATAATAAAACAAAGTAAGTCGTAAATACATAAATCTTTCTTTAAACACATTTTAGGCAACATATTGCTACAAAACTTTTAAAGGCGTCGCTGTAATATCTCAGTCAGTCTCAACTCTTTATTACGTTGGTTGTCTGTAGCCCGTGGAAGAACTATTGAATGTGAAAAACAGATATTAGTTTTTAATTTTAGAACTAAGTATAAATAAGAATAAAGAAGACTCCGTCTCGACAAGGTTAAGGAGGTAAGTAGATATGTCCTAGAGAGAAGGTAGGTATGGCTCGACGTTTATTATTCTTAAAGGGCTTGGAAGATTTTTAATATGAAACCTGACCGGTCTAAAGCATTTTGTTTTCAAATTTGCAGCCATGCATAACCAATTACTACGTTTTCTAATCTATCTTAGTTGTGCTGAAGATGCCATCAGTGAACGAACTTTAACTTTGATAGCCCATATCTCAAAAACGTGACACTTTAGAACACTTTGCCCAACACAAAACTTGTTTGTATTGGATACCAGCTATCGATTAACATAAAATATAATAGGTGTTATGCGATTTAGGTTTTTCTTTTATCCAGCTGTGGGACAAGGTAGGCTTACCAAGAAAAGTAAATCTTGATAAAACTTTTTCGGTATCGAAATTGATTGAATCCGCATGTACCCTACATGCGGATATTCAGGACATATTGACGAAGCCATTGTTTTTTTTTTACACCATACCGGAACCTTCTAGTAATAGAGATATTGGGGGTCAAAATTCCACCTTTCGACAAGTTTTTTTTTAAATTACTAACAAGTGTATATTGTAAGCTTTTTACTTAAAACACCTTTATGGCCCCTGTATTATTCAATCCCTCCATCAGCACAATGTTTTATAGCCACAAAACATGGTTTTTCACCCCAAAAAAAGAAACTCGTTTAAAATCTGTCATCACCAGCAATCGTTCCTTTGATAAAGTTGATAATTGATGCAGAAATATATTTACGTGATATAAACTCAAGCTGCAAAATGATTTCTTAAAAAAGTGGTAGGACCATTCAAATCTATGTATACTAAACACTTTACATACTTATTAGTTCAAGAAACATTCAGTCCTCTTTCAAGCGATTATATACTTAGAAAAAAAAGCGGCTAAGTGCGAGTCGGACTCGCCCATGAAGGGTTCCGTAACAGCAAGTAACATAGTATAAACTTCCTTAACATCCACTTAAGTCGCCTGATAACTTAACCAATACTTTATCTACCAGATATCGCTATCCGACACCTGTGAAACCAAAAGTGTTAGTTTATCTGGCAGATAAGTTCCTAATAGGCTAACCGACACTTTATCTGTAACCGGTGAAACTGGCCTTAAATCGTGCTGGAGCATTAAATCGTGTGTCGTATAATATATTTCAGAATATTAATGTGAAAAAGCCCATGGCGAGCAGTCAGCACGCTTGCCGCTATCATACAACTCACTCGCACCCCTCGCGCAGTTAGCGAGCGGACCGCATGCTTAGAGCGCGCCGACTCCAAGTCGCCAGTGAAACAACGTCGATCACAAATCCTAAAGACAATGTGTTCGTGGTGACAGCAAGCTTACACTACGCGTAGTGTAGGTACCGCACCGCTAGTCCACGCGGCCAGCGCGTAGATTACGAGCTTGCACATCGCGTACGATGCGTCATTGTTCGGCTAGCTGTAGCCTAAAATTGAGGCGATGCAACGCCGCGCCGCGCGCCCTGTGCCATGACCTTAACTATCAAATAGATTTTGTTTTATTAATCGACTTCTAAAAAAGGAGGAGGTTCTCAATTCGGATTTTTCTATTTTTTTTTTATGTTTGTTCGCGCATAGCTCCGTCGTTTGCCAACCGATTTGAAAAAATCTTTTTTTGTTGGAAAGGGAATACTTTAGCCAGCAAATTGGGATCTGATGATGGAATCTTGGCGAAATCGAGGGAACTCTTCAAATTTTATAGGATATCGTACAGCGATTTTGGTATTTTCTACAACAAGTGAAGGATTTGCGTTCGATAAGAACCATTCTACCATCAGATCTGATGTTGAAGCCAAGAGTCACGGAACTCCATAATGAGGTACTTAATGCATCCTAGTCGTGTTTGGGCTTGTTGTAATTGTAACGGTATGCATTTTCCATGTGTACCAAGCGCACGTGAACCACTAAAAAGATCGACGGGTCCAAAGAACAGTCTTATGGCAAAAAAATAAAATAAAACCGACTTAAAAAAAAAAACAAAAAGTGAAAAATAACTTTAGTTTCTGAAGTCTGAACCTTTGTTTGATTGATTAAATTTTTTTGTCACCGACTTTAGAAGCTAAAGTTATCTTTCACTTTTTGTTTTTTTTTTTAAGTCGGTTTTATTTTATTTTTTTGCCATAAGACTGTTCTTTGGACCCGTCGATCTTCCCGCTTAAACTTTTATTTGAAAGCATGCTTCATTAATTTACTCAGTCACTATTTTTTTTAAATACAATTAAATATTGTTAAATTAGGTTTAAAAAACTTTTAGGTACTTACGTGTGCGTGTTTAACAAACTTGATATTATAAAATTGCACAACATTTCGTAAACGGTATTAAATATTATGCAATGGTGTTGTTGGATAAAAAAATTGGGTTCCGTGCTGTAAAATTATGTAAAGATAACCTTTTTATTTAAGTATTTTAACTCCGACACCTTACCACCATAAATACATATTAGATACTTAATGTTTTTTTTTGTCTGATCTGTAAGTCGTTTTCATTTTCAAACAATTCAGAAATTGATGACTAAATAATAATAATAATGTCAGTTTGAAAGTCATAAGGTTGAAATTCTAGGTACTCGAAAGCCCTATAAAAATCCAAAATGGAAAAAAATGAGATAACGTATCAATGACAATGTTTTGCTAAGAACTGAATTATCACCGTGACTCGTCTAATATTGTTATTATTCAATACAGCACTTCGCCCGCGGCTTCGTCCGCAAAAATTGTGATAGCTCAGCTAATTTGCATGATAAAAATATAATTTAAAGCCTATGTTACTTCCTGATAATTTAGCTTTCCATTGGTGAAAAAACATTTAAAATCGGTCTAGTAGTTTCGGACCCTATTCGGTCCAAACAAACCGAAAAAAAACCTCTTTATGATGTTATTATCATTATACTCGTAGTTAAGATGAAAAAACGGTTAAAATCGGGCCCGTAGTTTCGGAGCCTTTTCGGTACAAACAGGCAAACCAACAAAAAAACTTTTTTAGTCATATTATTAGTATGTTATGTAGATAAACGTGTTTTGGTCGAGCCACCGGCCTAACCGGCTACATTGCGAAGCGTCGCGTGAGACCGACCGAACGTGCTGTGATTGTGTCCCTACAGTGTTTTTGGAAGAAATAATAAAATCAAATAAAATGGCACCTGAAATAAAATACACTAAGGTTTGTGTTCCTTATAATTTTAGTACCTAGATGATTTATGTGGGTTAAGGTTAAAATTATTTATTTGAAAAATATGTATTACGATGTTTAATTTTCATAGTAATTAAATACCGCTATTCTTGGTGTTTATTTAATTGGTTATCTCCAGTAGTTAGTTGTGTAAATTTAGTAAAAATCTTTAAATAAAACAAACTTAAAAGTATTTCGACCGTTTATATTATTGAAATAGTGAAAATAAATCAATACGACCACTGTTGCCGTTATTATTTTTAACCACAAAACTTAAAATAAGTATAAACAAACTTAAAAGTATTTCGACCGTTTATATTATTGAAATAGTGAAAATAAATCAATACGACCACTGTTGCCGTTATTATTTTTAACCACAAAACTTAAAATAAGTATAAGTTTATTTTAACTGTGAATTAAAATTTAAATTACAGTTGTTTATTGACAACGAATGGGTGGATGCCAAGAGCGGCAAGACCTTCGAAACTTACACTCCTCATGATGGATCCGTCATCGCCAAAGTCGCCGAAGGTGACAAGGTATGTACAACCTGCTCAAATCGATCGGTGTAAAATCAGGAAGTGGTTTTTGCGTAATTTTTTGCAAAAATGTAATCTAAAACAAAGAAACCAGGATTAGTTAATTTAAGAGACGTAACTGAAATTTGAACGGAAAAGAAATTGTTGGAACGAAGGTTTCGAATAACTGCGACTGTTGAGAACTCCCCCACGACAGAGATTTATACTGGACGATTGGTTAATGGTTATTTATTGTAGGTGCTCTCTGAAAAACGATACCCTAATGGTTTGTTTAATAATTAATGTAAAAGAACCTTAACGAAGCCGGAAGGCACTTTGCTTTGTAAAAGTAGGGCTCTGTAAAAGTAGATTTGGTACCTCTTGTGTACCTGCAAAAACACGTATTTAATAATCAACAAAATAATGTTCAGTTTGCTGCGAAAAGTGAAAAAACAAATTCTGCGAATCTGACGAACATGGATGGTTGAATGTTTGTAACTCTTTCACGGATTAACGACTCAACGAATTTTAATGAATGGAGATTGCCCATTCTTCTATGGACTGCCGTTGCGCATGAAAATAAGTTATGTATAAATTGGACATAAAAGAGGGTGGGGTGGAGGGTGTCATATTTTTCAAGGAAATAAAAATGAACTATTTTTTGTGGGGTTTTTATTGTTCTTTGATTTTCTGTTCAAGTTTTGAGGTTAGTTTTGTAGCTAACCGTTACCAAAAAAAAGCAGTCTTTACAACAATATGATTTGAATTCTCATAAGACAACAGAAAATAGTTCCATCAAACCAGCGAATAATCCTGAGTAAATAATATTAGCTACAATGGTAGGTAAGTTACACCTACTTAAATGTAGGGGTTTCTAAGTTAGTATAGGGAATAGAAAATAAAAATGCTTGAATATAGGAATAAAATAGTTATATTGGTCCATATGATCATCATATTCATAAAATATGTCGTCTAAAAACAAGCCCAACCAAGATACCACAAAATGGTCATTACGTGTAGGTACACAATATCCCATGGTTCGATTACCCACCAAACAATTTGCAATAGTAACCAGCAATATCAGCTACTGAGTTACTTATAGTCCTATTAACTAAAATGTATGCATTACTGCTTACAGTACACTTTACTGCTTCCAAATAAGCCCTCTGGAATTATTTTATTTCTAGCTGCCACATCTTGTATTGACATGTGACCGAGTCCTAAATATAATGGTACAAATGTGTTACCCAAATAATGTCTTGCTTTAGACATATATCTGTCTAAAGTGCTTCTTATAGGAAGTCGAAACAATGTTGATAGGCGTTCATTGCTGTCACCAGTTCTAAGTTTAACCAACATTATACTTAAAGCCACACTAGGACAAGGAGTTTCCAGTGCCAGCTGTGGTACGGTCGAAAAAGCTATTTGGTTCACATTTTGCAAAGTGATTTTTGGGTTAAACTGTAAACCAAATAGCTTGTTCGACCGTACATGTGATAACAACTGATAAAATTGTTGAGCATTGATCCCTGACCAATAATAACAGCGATGTGGATTCATTTCTCTAATATTAAAAAAATCGTACTGTTTGCAAGTACCTCTATCCATAAGAAAATTGACATCATGTCATCCATTTGGCGCCCAGTAAAATCATTATAATGAAACTGAAACTGTTATTCATCCCAAGAACCAATATTAAGATGATAACTGCATATTCGGGTACTAATTGGTACATACAATTTATGCTCTGTCAATAACATTTCTTTTATAACAGATGGTACCAGCAAACGTTCTGTATTCCTACAATCAACAAAAATACAGTGCCGTGATGATGCGGCTGCTCTTTTATAAATACGTGAGATTATTTTAGGGCGGTGTGCAACATTATGATCCTGATGCAATTGCTGAATAGGTTGTGGTGGTGGTGTAGGTATTAAGAAATCCCTTGAAGGCACAGAAGTTTCTGATGCACGTTCCACTTCGTTGCTTCCCCGAGTTGACGACGGGGTAAAGGATGTACCAGAGAAAGGTCTACTTATGGGTATTTTTGCCTGAATTAAAACACTATTTATTTATGGATAATATTTTTGTGTTCACCAAAAATCTAAAGGTACATCTATGTATGCATTTCTAAAATATTGATCTTAAACCCGTTTAATTGTTTTACTATAATTAAACTACTCGGCCAACAAAATATGTAACATCAAACAAATTCCAAATTAACACCAAGATATAACACTTTTTTATTGTAGTGCGCTGCAAATATTCTATTGTAACAATAACTATTTTATTCTTCCCCGAAAAATACTGATCGTGCACCAAATATTCCTGAATGTTACACAAAATATTTAGTATGCATCCTAGTACCGTATACCCATTTAAAACGGTTTTGTACAACTTTGATGTTACTAAAATAATTATAATTGAAGAACAAATAATGCATTTCGTAAAACATTACTTCTAAGACTTATATTTATTTTACTGAAAATGGTTTTGGCGCGCTTGCGAGGCGCATGTCACCGTAAAATTGTCAAACACGTTATATTACAATATAACGGGTTTTTTCTCGCGATATTGTAATGTCTCGAAGTATTGTCAACTGAACATACGGAAGTATCTCTGCCCCCATAATCGGGACTTGGGGCACCCCCCCGTTAGGTTAGTTAGGTTCCTTTTGTTAGAAATCGCAATATTTTATAGTCTGTGTCAAGTTGGCAGCCCGCTCTTATCTATGATATACATATATACTCTGTGTGTCTGTTGGAAAAATGTAGCTCTAAGAATGTACCTAATTAAGAAGTGTAATAAGAAAATAAAATAAAACCCATCAATACAAGAAGTCGTCTATTATTAAAAGGTTATGGGCACCACAAACGTTTTGCCGCAATTGTCTGCGGAAAACTTCAATTACTGGAAATTCAGAGTAAGATGCCTATTAGAAGAAAAGCAATTGTTGAGCACGTTGGACGAGGACGAAAAAGATGTCGGTAAGAAAAGTGACTCGCGAGCCAAATCACTCATTGTACAATGCATCACTGACAAACACTTGGATCTGATAAAAGATGCAACAACAACAAAAGAAATGTTTGCCACGTTGTGCTCTATTTTCGAGCGAAAATCCATGGTTAGTCGAATACATCTAAGGAAAAATTTATTAACCTTAAAACTACAAAGCAATGAGAAATTGGAGGAGTATTTTTTTGAAATTTGAGTCTATCATTAGAGAACTTGAAAATGCAGACAAAAAACTTGATGAGGAAGAAAAAATTACATATCTTTTGTTAGGACTCACTGAAAACTATAATACTGTGGTAACCGCACTGGAAACAATGAATGAAAAGTTATCAATAGATTTTGTTAAAGCGAGATTGCTGGATGAAGAACTAAAGAACACAAAACCAAATGAGCAAACTGACGGCATAGCATTCAAGTCCAGTACAATAATAATAATATAATAATATATAATAATATAATATAATAATAATAATAATAATAATATTTATTTCCATTAAGGTAGGTACAAAAATGACTTAATCTAATAACAATTTTAAAAAACTTACATAAGAGGTTGTACGCTGTCACATAGAATATTAAAATTCTCTAACTCCTAAACTAAGTCAAGCTTGTATTATAGGAGTTAGCGAGCTGTTGACCTAGACACAACCTTGAAGTTGAACATGTGGAAACTGTGAAACATTGTAAAGATATTGCCTTAAAAAATTAATAGGAAGAAAAAAAAAAAAATAAAAAATAAAAATAATAATAATAATAAAACTAAATAAAAAATAACATAACATAAATCTCCTGCAAAGTTATACAAAAATAATGTAAATAAAAAAAACAACTTAAATCTACTGTAAAGTTAAAACATATATCAATAAATGTCTACCACTTTCTCATACGAGTACCTACAAACAATACTGGACATCCATTGTAACTGCTTACTTTTTAACTGTTAAAAGAAATTCCGTCTGATCATAAGTCAGAGTTAATAACCAATTGTTCAACTTATGCTTTAATTCACGTTTGGTTAAATTATATATTGCCAGTATTTTATTCACCTCATTATACAATCTTGAGCTAGCGACCTCATATTGGCGGCTTGCAAAAGCTGTTCTGCAACTAACGCCGGGACATACAACTGCACCGGAGCGCTTTTTATTTGTTATTTCATTTAAAGGTAGCCGGAAGTGTCTTCGGAGAATGGTTTTTAGTATGAATAGCTGTCTCACGGTCAGTACGCGGCATTCAGCATATAGTATAGTGGTTGAATACATTCGAGGCCTATTATGAATTACCTTCAAGACTGCTCGCTGCGATCTTTCCAACATAAGCAATAAGGTTTTATATGTACCACCCCATATAGGTATGCAGTAGGTTAGCACAGATTGGCAGAGGGCAGTATATACCATGTAGATTGTTGATTTATCTGCAGTAGATCTGAGCTTCTTGAAAATATACATAAGCCGTCGAATACGGTTAGTGAGAGCAACCACCTGTGGACGCCAGTCAAGTCGCTCGTCTAACACTACTCCAAGGTATTTGATGCTAGTCACTCGCGTTAGGGACAAACAGTCACAGCCCGTAGGCTCGGCACATGTATGAAGTTTCAATAACTCAGTAGACTCGGTTGGAATTGAAGAATTTGGCATATGAAAACGGATGAATTTAGATTTTTCAATATTTAGTGTTAGTAGGTTCTCGCTTAGCCATTTCTTAATTGTACGCAGTCCATTCTCGGCATGTTCTTTTGCAGAATTCCAGTCTGCTCCATGTGTTAGTAAAACGGTATCATCTGCATAAGTAGTTATATCACAATTTGATATTTTGAGACTACACAAGTCATTTATGTATATTAAAAACAACGTTGGACCCAGTATACTCCCCTGAGGAACGCCGTAATCAATTTGTTCTTCATCGCTCACTACAGTACCGATCCTAACAGATTGCTTGCGATTTGTCAGATAGTCTTTGAAAGTGTTTAAGACTTGACCACGTATACCGATACGTTCCATTTTAGTAATAAGTGTGGGAATAGAGACCGTGTCGAAAGCTTTAGACAAATCTAAGAAGATACCATAGCATTTCTGCTTTTTATCCAGCCTGCTAATCACACTGTTACATAAGTTTGCTACAGCATCCTCCGTTGATAGACCTTTCCTAAAACCGAATTGATTTTCCGAGATAATTTTTGTTTTATCTAAATAACTTAATAAGCAAGTATTTAGGACGCGTTCTAAAATTTTAGACATTGAAGTTAGGACCGAAATGGGCCTGTAGTTATTTACTAGGTCTCTATTCCCACTCTTATATACTGGTGTTACAACTGCTGTTTTTAAAGCCCTTGGAAATATACCTGTGGTTATAGATAGGTTACAAATATGAGCAATAGGTGGAACTAGGACTTTACTTGAGAGTTTAATAACTTTCGAAGGTATATTGTCCCAACCAGTGGCGCAATCGTTTTTCAGGGACATGATGATTGTTTCGATTTGCTCATTGGTAACTGGAATTATGCCCATAGAGTCACTGGGTGACTGGGTCGTTTGGAGAGGGGCACTTAATTTTTCTTTGTTGTTGTTTACACTGACTACAGAGGCCAAGTCTCTTCCAATGTTTACAAAATACTTATTTACATTATTTGCAGAACCGATTTCATTATTCGATAATAATTCGATAATTCGATAATATGTTATAAATGTCAAAAAGAAGGAAACAAAAGCTACGAATGCCATTCAAATAGAGGAAGAACAATGAATAGAAACTACAGAGGAAGAGGTTATAGAGGACGTAGCCGAGGCAGAGTATACCATCAGAGCCAAAGTCATGCTGTAACTACAGAGACAAATCAACAGGAATTTTCTTTTCTATCAAGGACTGACAATCATTGTAATTTATTCGGAGGAAATGATCAGAATATAGAGTGGATTATAGATTCTGGATGTACTGAACATCTTATTCAAGCTAAATATGAAAAATACATGAGCGAAATTGTTACACTACAACAAGAAATAAGGATATATATTGCAAATGGAGATTATGTGACAGCCAAGAAGCAAGGAACAATAAAATTGATGTGTAATGGTCATAAGTTAACTTTGAGTGCTCTTATAATAGATAATTTATCATTTAACCTTATCTCAGTTAAAAAGATAGTGCAAAATAATTGTAATGTTCAGTTTAATCAACATGAAGTAAAAATTTGCAAAAATAATTCTAAAGATTGTATTACAGGGTATTGTAAAGGAAAACTATTTATCTTAAAAGCATCTTTATTTTCAGAACATAATTTGTGTGGTCTTAGTTCAGATTCTTTATGGCACAACAGATTAGGACATGTTAATAGGTACAGTTTAAAAATTATGCAGCTTCCTGTCTCTAAGAAGCAATGTGGACCATGTATGATTGGTAAGTCAACTCGTCAGCCATTTCCGCACAATCCGAAGAGGAGGTCATCCTGTATTGGTGAACTTCTTCATACTGATGTAGCCGGACCTGCAAACATAAAAGGGATTAATGAAGAACTATACTATCAGGTAATTGTTGATGATTATTCACATTTTGTAGTAGTTTATTTACTCAAAAGTAAAGATGAAGCAACTCACAACTTAATTAAATATATAAAAAATATTGAGAATCAGCAAAACACTAAGGTGAAACGAATTAGATGTGACAATGGTGGGGAATTTAAAAATAAAGTGATAGAATCCTTTTGTATGGAGAAAGGAATAAACATTGAATATACTCACCCCTATTCACCCCAACAAAATGGAGTTTCTGAAAGAATGAATAGGACTTTGTATAATAAAGCAAGAACACAGATGTTAGAAACAAATCTTCCAAAATACTTATGGGGAGAAGCCATAGTATCTTCAGCATATCAATTAAATAGATGTCCCTCATCAGCTATTAATTTCCAGATACCAGCAGAAGTGATGTTTGGTTCTTTAGACTTGAATAGACTGCGTGTTTTCGGAAGCAAAGCATGGGCTATTCAACTACCGAGAGAAAACAAATTCGATAAGAGAGCTCATGAAATGAGAATGGTAGGATATGCACCCAATGGCTATCGACTGTGGAATCCAAAAGAAAACAAAATTGTAATTTCAAGAGATGTAAGATTTGATGAGGAAGATATCAAGTACATACCAATAAATGAAGAAACCAAGAAGGAACACAGATATACTTATGATGATGAAAATGAAAATGACACTATGGGATGTGATACAAATGATGATATTGAAAAAGTCTCTAATACTAGATGTGACACAATTGGACAAAAAGATAGATTTGACAAAAACCAACAAAGAGGGAATACCGAAAGTAATTCACAGACAAGACCGCAAAGAACAACTAGAAAACCTAACTACTTAAAAGACTATGAAACTGACTATGATAATTTATTTATTTATTTAATTATGGCACTCGAACGACTTATTCACTAATACATTCTTTGGGGTAATGTAACAATTTTTGCTTAAAATCTAGAGTGAATTTGTCACTTACAGGTGTGCACAGCACTCACATGCATTTCAAGTTTTTAAATATACTTGTAACTTAAAGTACCTTAAGCACAAACACAAACAAAACTAGGTACACGAAAACTAAAAAGTAAGAAAAGAAAAGAAAATTAAATAACTAAATCTAATTTTTTGCTCTAAGGAATAACACAATCAATGACTATAACTAATATGTAAGTAATAATATTAAGTTGGAAATTATAAACTATGTAACAATATTAATGCGTACCTAAGTAATTAGTGTCTAAGTAATAAAATAAAATAAAATAGACTAATACAAATATTAACCGTGGCCACTGTGAGTCAAAAACAATTGTTTTCGAAATTGTAATAGTTTGTTGGCGAAGATGTCAATGCTATTGGAACGTCTATGGTGCTCATTGTACGTTTTCATCAACCTGTTCATAGGTGCCGAATCTCCGAGGTTTGTTCTTGTTGGGCATGGAGTGAACACATCCAGGATACGTTCAGATCTGGGTGTACTATGGCGAGGGACAGATACATTTATTTCGACGAGAAGCTTCGGAACTTGAATGGATCCATTAATAATTTTGTGAAGCAAGATCATGTCGTTAATATGCCTTCGCTGTTTTAAAGTTATCAAAATGACTTAGTCTTTGAGGGTAATCAGCGTCCAGAGGACAGCTCTTAGATTTGTACCGCAAATAGCGCGTGAAGCTTTTTTGAACCCGTTCTATGCGATTTACGTGTGAACCATAAATTGGATTCCAAACAGGTGATGCGTGTTCCAAAACAGTCCGTACAAGTGAATTATAGAGTACTGTTAAGGTTTGGACTGTTTTAAAATCGTAACAGGTCCTTTTTATGAATCCTAGTGTTTTAGCAGCCCTAGAAACAACAGAGTCAATATGAGGTACAAAGGTGAGCTTACTGTCAAGGAGGACACCCAAGTCTCTGATTTTGACGACTTTTTGAAGTACTTTTCCATTGAGCGAGTATGAAGAAGCAAGTTTAGAGTGTTTTTTTGTAAATGTTATATGTTTACACTTATCAGCATTAAGAAACATGTGATTTTTAGTACACCAACTATTTATAGAATTGAGATCCTCCTGGAGTAGGGTAATGTCCGTACTTGAGTCAATGACCCGATATAATTTCAAGTCGTCTGCGAAGATGGAACAGGTACTGTGTTTGATACTGTTTACTATATCGTTTACAAATATAATAAACAGTATTGGGCCCAAATGGGAACCTTGGGGGACTCCGGATGCTGAAGCGTAAGGTAGAGACTGATGACCCTTTACTACAACTCTTTGTTTTCTGTCGGTCAGATAAGATTTAAACCACAGCCAAAGTTGACCAAATATGCCGAAGTTTGACAGCTTTTGCAGCAATATTTTGTGGTCTACTTAGTCGAACGCACTGCTAAAGTCGGTGTAAATAGAGTCTACTTGCTTGCGTGAGTACACTAATTTGCAAAGGTCATTAACATAAAGAACTAAGTTGGTTGTCGTGGATTTTTGAGCGCAAAAACCATGCTGTTGTGGAGCCATCTCTATTTTGGCATGAGCAGTTAAGATAGGACACACGAGAGACTCGAAAACTTTAGAAAATATAGACAAAATAGAGATAGGTCGGTAATTCTTCACGTCGTCAGCCTCCCCCTTTTTAAAAATGGGCACTACATTTGCTAGCTTCCACTTATCAGGAAATTGGGAACTTTTAATAGAGTGGTTGAATATGAATTTGAGTGGAAGAGACAGACCGACTGCACATCTTTTGACAAATATAGGTGGTAGACCATCTGGTCCTGCACCTTTACATACATTAAGCTTTCTGAGTGCTCTGATTACGTCTTTTTCCGAGAAAGCAACGCTGCCTAACGTGTTGCAAGAGTAGGTCTGCGCGTCATCGGACTGATGTTCAGAATGTAAGTCGCCCGATTGAGTGAATGTCGACGAAAAGTGACGCGCAAAAAGCTCGCAGACGTCGTCGCCTGAAGTCGCCACCTCAGTGTCTAACTTCAATTCCGACGGCATTTCACTTGAGCATGATTTTTTTGCTTTGACGAAGAAGAAGAGTTTGGGATTATGGGTTATGCCCTCCTCCATCTTTTTAGAGAAGTTATCATAACTACTTTTGATAACTTGATTGGCTCTCTGGCTCAATAACTTGTATTCATACTCGTCACGGGGGTTTTTATACTTTTTGTATCGTTTTCTGAGTTTTTCCTTTTCGTTCAAAATGCGTATAAGACTTTTAGGAAACCATAAGGGGTATTTATTGCATTTTATTTTGGATTTTGGCACAAATGAACTTATGATGTCGTCCAATATCTTATAGAGCTCCTCTACCATAGCGTTGGCATCCTGACATTGGGAAAAGTTTTTAATCCAATTGACTTGATTTAATCTCTCGTTAATTAATTGGTAGTTTGCTTTGCGGAAGTTAAACTTTGCAGAGAGCTTACACTTTAGAAATGATGGCGAAGCACCAGTAATCTCAATACATAGGGGGGGATGGTAAGGGTCAATTGTTGACAATGGTTCAGTACATTCGCCGACAAGTACACCGTGAAAGTTAGATAATATTAGGTCTAGAGATTTACATTGATGATTTTTCACATAATTCAGCTGTTGTAAGCTATTAAGAGATAAACAGTCAACAAAAGAGTAGCCTAACGAGTTATTATAATTACTTGCGAACATACTTGCAGACTGGGGGTTAGTGTTATCCAGTTCCCACTTGATGAATCCCAGATTAAAGTCTCCAGCTATGAGTGTATGACTGCCCGTTGAATCAACCACAGAGGTAACCTTATCCAAGAACGTGTCCAGTGTTTGTACTTGTACGGGTGGAGGCAAGTACACTGCACAGATGTTCAAGTATTGCGTCTTTTTTCCTACTGTAGTCATCAGTCTCAGCCACAAATTTTCAGAGTCAGTTTCCCATTTTGCCATGCGAATACTACCGATCGACTTCAATACAGCGATAAGCACGCCTCCGCCCTTTTTATTACCCAGAATAGTTGATGATCTATCTCTACGATATATTTTATATCTAGAGTCCAATATTTCGCCATCATTTATTGCATCATCGAGCCAAGTTTCTGTTGCAATAATAACGTCATATTGATGGCGTTGTACTGCAAGCATAATGTTTCTCAGTTTGGTTCTTATTCCTCTAAAGTTTTGGTAATAGATCCTGAATGGGAGTTTTAAAATCAAAGGCAATGTATCTTTTGTTTCTAATGGCAATGCGTTTGTTAGAGCAATTCGACAGCTTCGAGGCTCCGCACTTGTTTGGCTTGTATGCCATCGGCTTTTCTAACAAGGATTCGCCCGTCACGGACCCATACATACTTGTATTCTTTGGCACGAGCAGCTTTCCTAGTAGCTGCGTGAATCTGTTTATTGAGTGGCGACAGGTGTTCGGACACAAATATTGGGTTTTTCGCGCCACCATATCCTAAGAGATGGGAGTTCAGCTTGTTGTCTGGGTGTATTTTATTATAGTTCATAACGGACGCTAAGATTTCATCACGAGTTGAGGTACTATTCATCTTTACAATTGTTGCCCGCGAGGAAGTGCTTTGCGGATCTAGTTTCCTGACACGAACGGCGGATATAATGCAGTTTTCTTTTAGTGTGCTTGAAACGGCCTTTCCCAGCTGCACAACAATACTAATCAAATTCTCGGATTTGTTTTCAGGCACGCCGTTGATTTCAATATTCTGTTGACGAGTATTTTGTTCCAGAAGGTTCACTCTAATGGACAAGTCTGACACAGCATGCTTAAGAAGCTCATTTTCTTTTAAAACGCGTTGGTTGGCCTCCTTATAGTCTTGAAGTTCGTTTTTTACATGATCGAACTCGTCACTCATAAATTGAACTGATTCTTCGAGTTTGCGGATGAGCGACATAGCCTCCTTTAAATTCCCAAGTTCCTCCGCAATAGAAGATTTTATGGATTTTGAAATCTCAGTTGACATAACATCTCTTATTTCTTGGCGAATGGTCTGCAGAAATTCCTCAGTCAATGGCTTAGTCGCGTGTTCCATGTCGGGGGAGGTGTCTATGCGTGGACGTTTCGGACGACTTGAGGCGATACCAGGCGAGTCAGACAGTGCCTTCTGCATGTCAAGTTCGGACTGAGCATGGCTAAAATTAATACTGGTGCTTGTTTTTGGAGAGGAAACATTGTTTTGAGACATTGATTGGTGATTGGTAATGTAAACAGCAACAGAGAGAAAAAAAAAAATATACAAAAAGTGAAGTCTCGTCGCTCGGGTTTGAACTCGAGACTATCACCACGGCAGTCTCACTGTTTTTGTAGGAGCTACAAGCGTTGATACATAATGTACTTAAAAAAGTACTTGTATGGTGAGGATTATTCCATTTAGATTGTGGACGAGTAGAAGCGCTAATGGGTCCAAAGTCCAGTCTATTGTTTACCGTGGGCACTGCACATAAAAATAATAATAATGAAACTTACTATGAAAGTATTGAATCTAACATAGCATACTGTTTAAATACCTATATTGACACTGAACCGATTACCTATAATGAAGCGATTAAAAATTCAGAATGGACAGAAGCAATAGAAAAAGAACTAGATGCTCACAAAAAACTACAAACATGGGAAGCTTCTACATTACCAGATGGACATAAAGCTATTGACACTAGATGGATTTTTAAGAAAAAGTCAGATGGGACAAAGAAAGCCAGATTAGTAGCTAAAGGCTATCAAGAAAATAACACCTATGATGTTTATGCACCAATTGCCAGAATGTCTACTGTGAGACTATTAATAAGTATATCACTACAAGAAAATAAACCAATAAGACAGATGGATATACCTACAGCTTTTCTCAATGGAAATTTAGAAAAAGAAATATTTATAAAATACCCAGAAGGAGTTAAAGAAGAAAAAGGAAAAGTATTGAAATTAAGAAAGGCACTTTACGGATTGAAAGAGGCGCCACGATGTTGGAATGAAAGAGTACACAATTTTTTTATTGAAAATAACTTTGAGCAGTCGAAGCATGATGTTTGTCTATACTTTAAGCCTGGAACTTGGGCACTAATTTTTGTTGACGATTTCCTATTGATGGGGAATTTTGAAGAAATAAAAGAAAAACTACAGATAGTATTCAAAGCAAAGGATTTAGGAGACATAAAAGAATATTTAGGAATGGAAATACACAAAAGCAAAGATACTGTATGCATAAAACAAGAAAAACTAATAAGAAAAATATTGAAGAAATTTGGAATGGAAGATAGCAAAGTAGCAAAAACACCTATGGAGAAAGAACCTATAACTACAGAAGAGGAAGAAATAGTAAATGTACCCTACAGGGAATTAATAGGAAGCCTTACTTACCTTTCAGTTACAAGTAGACCTGATATCACTTACGCCACTTCTATCTTGAGTAGATACCTGGATAAGCCTACATCACAGCATTGGAAAGCAGCAAAGAGGATCTTAAGGTACCTAAAACACACTATTAATAAGGGACTTACTTACTTTAGAACCGACAAACCGATACAGCTGATAACATATACAGATGCAGACTGGGGAAGTGATAAAACTGACCGCAAAAGTGTAAGTGGATCTGCAACTTATTTTGGTAAAAACTTAATATCTTGGTCATCAAAGAAGCAATGTACTGTCTCTTTATCGTCTGCAGAGGCAGAGTACATAGCAGCAGCTTCAGCAACAACAGAGCTCATCTATCTCAAAGGTATCTTGAATAATTTTTACAGTCATCATTTTGAAACTTTACTTTTAATAGACAATCAGAGTGCCATAAAAATAATAACTAACAGAGAAAACGGAAAAAGAACTAAACACATTGACATTAAGTATCACTTTATTAAGGATGCAGTTAGGATATATAAAATTAATATTACTTATGTACCAACTGAACACAATGTATCAGATATATTTACAAAACCACTATGTGAGATTAAGCATAACTACCTTTCATCTAAATTGACTATCGTGGAATAACATAATTTAAAATAATTGTAAACTTAAAATGAAACCTACCATAGTAAAAATACTTAAAATTTTTTGGTTGATGCTATGCAACTTAGAGGCATGTGATAATCTTAAGTAATATGTAACTTGTATTAGTAAATTGTTTGCAATGCAATGTTACAAATAATATTATTATGATTTTAACATTGAAGGGGGGTGTTAGAAATCGCAATACTTTATAGTCTGTGTCAAGTTGGCAGCCCGCTCTTATCTATGATATACATATATACTCTGTGTGTCTGTTGGAAAAATGTAGCTCTAAGAATGTACCTAATTAAGAAATGTAATAAGAAAATAAAATAAAACCCAACAAGATAAGAAGTCGTCTATTATTAAAACCTTTAAACCCTGCACTCGGAAAAAGGGGCCCCGCGAAGCGGGGCTCCGTCGAGTACGCTTTTTAGGGGGAATATAAAGTGTTTTAAGGTTATGTTATATTAATCGGTATTTCTCAGGAATGGTGCATTATCTTTTCATGAGAGTTGTGCCACTGGGCAAGGGTGTTTGACACTTTGTTTAACATTTTGAATTATTATGGTTCGTACTGATTAGTTTAAAAAAACATTTTTAGTAAGCATTACATTTTGTAATGTGTTCATTTTTTATTCATAAAGCTACATTGGACATTATTTGGTGTTTGATTCAAATACATTTTGCAGTGCATTATCTGAAGTAAAACTAAAAAAATAAATGCTTGTTTTTAAAATTAGGTGTATTACTATTTTTAGAAGTTTGCAACAGTTGTTAAATAGATGCTCGTTATGACATATTTTAATGAACATATTTTGGTGCACATTCAGTATATCTGGTGGAACACAGGCAAAATTAGGTAAATGAAATGGGAATAAATTGAAGTACTTTTAAATACCATCCTTTATTTATTTCATTTTAAAGGGCACAGTTCACAAAGAGTTACATTTTAATACAATCGTTTTGATTTACTGCATGCAAAGTCTCGGACCGTAGTCGCAAAAAAACGTTCTACACAATCCACACCAGTAGCACAGAAACAGTATAATACTCTTCAAAAAGATATCTTGTTCGTGCAGGAATCCGAAGACTCCACTGGAAACGTACTCGACGTAATAATTAAGTTATGTGTTATCACAACAAACTCAACAACATATATATATTGTAGTCTTTGCTCAACAACTTATCAAGAAAAACAAAAATTCGCTGCCGTGCCGACACAAAGGCCGCGTTCCGAATTAGGCTATACACGATATGAGCGTCCTTAGACCCGTTCCGAATTAATGTGAGCGCGAAATCGATGTCCCTTGAATCGTCATAGATGACGTCATGACATGCGCCATCTTGCGATTACACCGACCATGCCCCAAATAAATACTTATCACGTATCATCGTGAGCGCTGGTCAAATGACCTGATGACAGCACTTAGCTGTCGTAATCGTGAAACCCAAATCGGAACGCAAAATATTGATGTGAGCGCTGTGATTGACTATTTTCTAAACCGGAATGCACCCAATGCTATGTTTGACGTGACAGTGACACCAAGCTCATTTGACCATCTTTCGAGAATACACAATCTCGCTAGTTATCTTACAATATAACGGGTTTTACAATTTTACGATGACATTTACATTATTTTTTATCAAGGCGAAGATGTACCTATCTATAATGACTATGAAATGTTTCCTTGAAACCACATTCTTCCCTTTATCAAATTAATACAGGGTGTAAACAGACTCAACACGAAGCATTGACCTATATAATATATCTTAGACACGAAGCCATCAACCAAGCAATCTGTACATAAACATCAAAGTAAGCAACTCTAGGCAAAACATTTTTGCTCGGAAATGACTTTTTGTTGGTGTGAAAAATCAAGGTTATGGTAGGACTCAATGTAACCCACTTTAAATATTGTGCTGATGGATGGATTAAATAGTACGGGGTTCGAGGAGGTTTTTAGAGTCAAATCTTATAATAAACACTTTTTTTATCAGCCTGTACTGTCTCACTGGCCAAAGGCCTCCCCCAATTCCTTCCATATATTCTTTTCCTGAGCCGTCTCGGACTAACCCTCCAAAAATCTGTGCTTTTGTAACAACCTTACTGCGATCGCCAACCCGCCTGCCAAGCGTGGCAATTACGATAAGACCCCCCTTATTGGGGAGGCTTTGTCCAGCAGTGGACGTTTTACGGCTGAAATAATGATGATGTTTTAAAAAAAAACCTTTTGATTATAGTTGGAACTTTGACCCTCAATATCTCTGTAACTAGAATTAAGGTTATCAGGTTTGGTCTACGAAAAAAAAACGTAATGATGGGGAGAACTAGTGCCTTCCGGATTATTTAAGAGTCGTTTTACACGCTATATAAAGGCGTATTTCCACCCTGAGTAAACGAGAATACCTTTATAAATGTTTTCAGACTGACATTGACTTGGCAGTAGCCGCAGCAAAGCGTGCCTTCCACCGCAACTCGGAATGGCGCCAGCTAGATGCCTCCCAACGTGGAGAGATTATCCGCAAGTTCAGTGATCTCCTAGAAAGAGACACGAAGTACCTCGCAGAGCTGGAATCCTACAACAACGGCATGGTTCTCAACAACGCAAAGATGTTCATGGGTGGAGCTGTTAAGGCTGTTCGGTTTCATGCCGCTTGTGCAGACAAAATCAAGGGCGATACCTTAGCTGCTGGTAAGAACAAAGTATACACAGAAATGAAGGAGATGAAAGATTCTCTCACTCTTATCTCAGTCTCTGCAATTTTGGTTCGTTGTCAACAGATGGTGAAGTTTTCTCATACACCCTGAGACAACCCATCGGCGTTTGCGCTATTATTTTGCCATGGAATGTTCCCGTCTATGCATTCATCAACAAAGTTTGTACAGCATTAGCTGCAGGTATGTTTTCAAGTCAATACTACAAGCTTATCTGCTTATTAAAAGTTGCTTCACGAGCTACAGACCATAATGAAGTGAAAAGGAAATGTTTAATACGACCAATTGTTATTTTGTAAATTTTACCTAAAAAGCTAGATGAAAGACACGTCAACCGATTATGATAGACAGCTTGGTCTACAACAGTTGAACAAATCTAACAAACCTTGTGTTGAGGATTAAATTTCCGCCCGGAACAAACTACTTACATATTTTTTAGGACTGGTATTTTTTAGAATATTTTCTATCCAGGTTGTACGATTGTGGTCAAGCCAGCAGAACAAACTCCGTTAACTGCGCTGGTCCTGGCAGCACTTCTGGCCGAGGCTGGTGTTCCTAAGGGTGTGGTAAACGTCGTCAATGGTTACGGGCCTACCGCCGGAGCTGCTCTTACTCACCACGTAGATGTCGCCAAGGTGTCTTTCACCGGATCCGTTGAGGTAAGTTCACAGAGAATAACTAAGGCTTTTTAATCAAGCATTTTTTAAACCAATAGTAATTTTAAGCAGATAAATTAATTAGCTCGTGTAAACTTATGCATACTCATTACTAAACACTTCATTGCTGCAGGTCGGCAAAATAATTCAACAAGCAGCTGGAGTCAATAATTTGAAGAGGGTCACACTCGAACTCGGTGGCAAGAGTCCTCTGGTCATCATGAATGATGCTGATTGTAAGCTATTTAACCATTTATAAAGACTAAAAATGTATTTATGTATTAAATCTTTACGCTTATCTAAAAAACACTGTACAAAGGCCGATTTAATACCTTAGTGACATCTATCAACCCGCACTGGGCCCCCGTGCTAGACTAGAGTATAAGCTCATAAGCAAAATACGCGCTTTGACGTGGCGTTGCGGACACCAGCCGTTATTACAATACAATAGGATAATACCTTGTTAGAACTTCGTGACTAAGGCCCGTATTACAGAACATCGCTCAAAACTCAAGCGTTGCTTAAAACTAGTTTCAACCAATCAAATAGCTTGAATCTAGTTTTAAGTAATGCTTGAGTATTGAGCGATGTTTTGTAATACGGGCCTAAGTGTTTTGAAAGCAACACTAAAACGGAAACTTTAGTATCTGCCATTGGAGCCTTAAATCGTCAGTCACTTAAAGGACAGCTGAAATGGTACTGTGCGCGGGTCTGACTCGTATTGTAGTGGACTAATGAGGGAGTTTTAGTGAAGGAGTTGGCAGAATTGATTACGGACACAAGCTTCGAGTACTTTAGATAAAAAGGAAAGATGGAAAATGGTCGAAAGTGACTGGGAAGAGTGCTATTAGAAACCTTAGGTATTGGTCGAACATGAGCTTTCCATTGTCACGAAGGGAAAACACCGGACGTTAACAGTATGAGAGATTGCAGGAGGGAGCTGATCACGAACCGTCACGATCATGTGGCGACTGATGTTATTACGGCCCACCTCATAGCCGCCATCAATGTACTCAAACATGTAGGTACTAACTAGCTTGTTTATCGGATTTTAGTTAACACTGCCGTTGCGTTCGCTGCAAATGGAGCGTTCATCCATCAAGGACAGATCTGCACAGCAGCCTCTCGATTGTTCGTTCAATCTGGTATCTATGATCAGTTTGTGGAAGCAGCTGTAAAACACGCCAAGAACATCAAGGTTGGAAACCCTACGGACCCCACTACACAGCACGGTCCTCAGGTAAATCGGAAATGACATTCAAGAACTAATCGTTATTCTATTAGAGAATTAAAAAGACTATGGTCAAAATTAAAAAAATTACCCGCATGTTTTCCCTTTAATTTGTTTTTTTATTTAAGAAATAGTGTTTTCTTCACCTTCCTTTGCAAAATTCTACTTTTTTGTAATTAGTGTGTAAATAAATTATATCTCAATCGATCATCTCTGTAGGTTGATAAAGAAATGATGGACAAGGTCCTGGGATACATCAATAAAGGCAAAAGAGAAGGCGCCAAGTTGCTTAGCGGAGGCAACAGAATCGGCACAAGCGGCTACTACATCGAGCCGACAGTCTTCGCTGACGTCACCGATGACATGACTATCGCAAAGGAAGAGGTAAATTAATATCGTATCTGACAGTAAATTTTGGTTTTCTTCAAACATTACGCTTATTCAAACATAATTTTACAAATCTCTAAAGTAAACTTCATCTAAACCATGTGCATGCATTTAGGCAATTGGGAAGTCTACCTCAAAAGATCCAATCAAACTATCTTTTACTATAATACTATAAATACAGGGTGGAAACTTTGAATGGGACGGTAAGGTAACCTTAAATGCAGCTACACGAATGAACTAATAGACTCAGAAGACTACCCATAATAGAGCTCACGCTAAAAAAAAAAACAACAAAACAAAGTAAAGATGGCGGTATTGAAAACCATCTTCAAACTTCATCGAATGCTTTCACAACCATCTATCTATATCGCCTACCTAGTTCAAAAACCAACGCCACTGATCTTAACTGAAGTTCTGATCAAGAAATATTTTCTTGCAGATTTTCGGACCAGTGCAGAGCATTTTGAAGTTTGACACTTTGGAAGAAGTCATTGAGAGAGCTAACAACACGAACTATGGCTTGTCGGCTGGAATATTCACAAAAAATATGAACGATGCCCTACACTTCACCAAATACGTTGAGTCTGGCACAGTTTGGTAAGTCAACAGGATTAATTAACGGGCCTCATCATAAATAAAGAGGCATCTTATTTTGAGCTGGGTCTTCTTCTTCCTGTTCTTTGCCCCATTCTACTTGGAGTCTGTGCAAAACGTTTTCTTCCTCCATTTTCCTCTGTCAGACGTTACGGCATCATTTTCTCCTTTCTCTTTCATACCAGTGCACTGAGCTCACACAACCCATCCAACTTTTTTTGGGGCTTCCTTTCCCTCTCCATTCATGAACATTCACGTCCATTACTTTGAATACAATGGGAGAAAGTTGTATGTTCTGAATCTGAGGTTCACGCTGTATACAGGGTGTAAGCAACCTCATCACGAAGCCGTCAACGAAGCATTCAGGCCATCAAACTAAGTAACTTAGCGCAAAAATGATTGCTGGGAAACAGTTTGTTATTTTTGGGTGAAAAATCATGTTTTGTGGTAGAACACAATGTAACGCACTCAAAACATTGTGATGTTGAATGGATTAAAAAGTACGGGGATCGTGAAGGTGTTTAAAGAAACAATCTTAAAATCATTAAGTTGTAACTTTGACCCCCAATATCTCCGAAACTAGAAGGCTTCTAGGTATGGTCTAGATTTCTAGAAGAAAAAAAAAATATTGCAATGACGAGGAGAAAAAGTGCCTTTCGGCTTCGGTAAGAGGTTTTTTACACCCTTTATTGTACCTTACATCATGTCATCTTTTTATTAATAATGTAATAAACAACATTGTCTGACTCAGCACAGATAAAATTTGGTGTTAACTCTATTAATGTATAATGTTAATGTAATTCTTATTTACTTTATAGCGTCAACAGATACTTTGGATCTGGGCCGCAAGCACCATTCGGAGGTTTCAAGGACTCCGGAATTGGTCGTGAAAAGTAAGTTATCACCTTTAATTCTTGAATTGTATAATGTTTTTTATGAATCACCTTGTTTCTAATCTAGTCACCATAAAAAGATTTTCACCTAAAGATTTATATCTTCATAATAAGTTTTTTTTTCTTTTTCAGTGGCGTGGACGCTGTCTTAGCTTACACCGAAGTAAAGAATGTCGTCATTGCCTTACCTAAGAAAGTCTGAAATTGAAACTAGATATACGACTATGGGTCGTAGCACACGTATCAGATCGGAAATTCAGTTTTCGTTCGGCAAATACGTTACGATACCGATCTCCGTACCCTAGTTTACGTTAATGTTTGGATTCAAAGTGATTAAACTAGTGCCACCCAGCCGTCAAACAGCGGTCGGTGAGCCCCAAGCGCGGTGTCGCCTAGCTGTAGCCGAGTCGACGTGCCGTAGCTTCTGATTCGCTTACGCTACGTGGTTGCGTTACATTGGCGCCTGTTTGACGCCAAGGGGAAAGGCGAAGCGGTGACGTTCCCTTTCCGATCCGATACGTGTGCTACAACCCTATAACGTTTTCCTAATTAATAGTTAAACTTAATATTCCATTAACATCTAATGTTTATTCCGAGTAAAAGGTCTACACTCGCTAAATGTTGGTTATCTAGTAGATAAGTTATTTTATTTAAAAAAAAAAGTTTTTTTTTTTACCAAATGTTATTTCTACTATGCGGAAACACGTGCAAATACGAGTTTGCCGAAATAAAAGTTGATCGTATAACAGCATTACAGTGTTTTTATTCAACCAAAATGTGGCTGACATGTAACTAAAAGGATTGTCTAGCAGCCAAACAAATGTTTTTAGAAATCAATATTCTGAAAAAAATAACAAACAGCGGGCCGCTTTAACAAATCAATGAACCACGTGAAAATTTTAATTTCAGTCATAAGGGCCATTCATAAATTACGTCGCACGTTAAGGACAAGGGGTGGGAGGGGTCCCAAATTTCGTGACGTCACATTTTGAAAATATATTATATTCAAATAATTGAATCAGAAAATAATTCCGAAAACTGCATTTTTAATTCAATTATTTGTAAGTTGATTGAAAATTGCATAAATTTGAACAGCTGTGACAAGGACGGTGGGGGGGACAAAAATCCATGAAACTCCTGTGATGTAATTTTTGGATAGCCCCTAAACCATAAGTTCAAATTAAAAATTTAAATGTTTTTCTTGATTCATATTGTGATTCTACTAAAGCGGCAATTTCAGACCCCAGTAGATTACCTTATCATTCTACAGAAGACCTGCTGTCACTATATAGCCAAGACGAAATCGAGGAGGCTCTTAAAGTCAGCTTAAAAATAGAAAAGCCCCTGGGACGATAGACGATAGGGATAACGATAGAGCTCCTGAAAGCGGAAGGAAGTCCTGTATTAAGAGAGCTTCAGGAACTTTTCAAAAATTTACAAAAGTGAACTTTATTAAGAAAAAAAAGATTGTTTCATAACTAAATGACTTATTTTTGTGATTATTTAGTAATTTACTGAAACTCATAAGGATGCTCAAGTCGTTGTTCAAGTAACAACAACCATTTTATAGATACAAGAATTTCTCCAAAGCTTCCTTTGTAAGTTGTCAGTGGTTTTCGACGCGAGCGAAATATAAAGCAGGATTTAACTCAATTGAAACAGATACTATAATTCAGTTTATACTGTTCTGTAGTAATAGAGAACAACTGTGTACATGCTCTTTGTATAAAATAAGATCCTTTATTATGATATAAACGTTTATTCCACTCTGAAGGCAAGACGAGGACTTTTGTTTTATTTCTAAATTAAATTACCTGTTGAAGAGCCTTTAATATGACGATAATTCTCAGATCCACTCTCAAATCCTGTAATTCAAGAAATAGGAAATGCCAGGAGCTGCAAAAGATTCCGTATCAAAATGTTGAAATGACGAATTTATGTTTCCTTCCTATTTGAATATCTTTTAATTTTTTTTTCCTTCACAAAACATTGAGACCTGCGTGTCCTCTAGTTTGTTCACTACAGGACCGCTCCTGTAGTCCATCAGACGCTACCGAAAGCGCCAAACTAGTAGCTCAGTTCGTGCCGACGCAGCTCAGTCTATACTGCCATTGACACGCAGAAGTCAAACAAAAAATCACCCCTGCACACCCCGATGGGTTTGACAAAGGTGTAAGTATACACCACTAATTTTTAATTAGTAAAAATATTAAAGGACTTGTTATAAGATGGTCGTGTTAGCATATTATGTGAAGTCTCAAAATTATTAAAATCAAACTGACCGAAGATTTATGGGGAATGTCTATCAAAGTTTGTACATCTATACTTGAGACCATAGCCCCGTACTTAGCTTTAATTTTTAATTCATGTGTAGACCAAGGAGTATGCCCTGATTTAATGAAATACAGTAAAGTCATACGTCTTTTCAAATACGGGGACAGTAAAGATGCCAATAATTATAGACCTGTATCCGTGTTACCAGATTTTAGCAAGGTTTTTGAAAAAGTAGTGCTTAATCAAATGCTTTATCATTTTAACTACAACAGAATCTTACATGATCAACAGTATGGTTTCACCAAGGGACGTTGTACAACTGACGTCGGTGTAACCTTATTAAAGCACGTTTTAGCTGCGTGGGAAGAGTCACAAGACGCAATTGGAATTTTCTGTGACGTCTCAAAGCTTTTGACTGTGTAAATCACGACACATTACTTTTGAAACTGGAGCATTACGGACTGGGTAAACTTGCTCTTAGCCAGGTAGAGTGATAGAAAACAACATGTTCAAATAAATGGTGTCAATTCACAGGATTTCAAAGTAAAAATGGGGGTTCCGCAAGGCTCAATATTGGGTCCTTTCCTTTTTCTAGTCTCTATAAGTGATCTACCCTATTTATTGAAAAACCAACCACAAATTATGGTGTTATTTGCCTCTTCCCTAATTTTTAAGATAAACAGACGGGCCCAAAATCTAGATGACGTGAATAATGCCCTACATCAGGTCCAAAATTGGTTCACAGCAAACAATTTGGTATTGAATGAAAATAAAACTAAATGCATAAGATTTTCATTACCGAATGTTAAAAGTAGTGATTGTGACATAATATTAAATAAAGAGAAACTCGAATTCATACATAAAACTGTTTTCCTGGGGCTTACGCTTGATTCAAGTCTACAATGGGGTTCTCATTTAACATCGCTTGCGGTGCGCTTAAGTTCAGCAGCATATGCCATTAGAAAAATCCGTCAATATTGAGTCTATATTTATTCTGCAGAAAAGAGCCATCAGAGCCATATATAATCTTCGTAGGCGCGATTCTTTAAGGGAACTGTTTAAGGATATTGGCATCATGACGGTTCATTGTCAATACATCTACGAAAACATAATGTACGTCAGAAAAAATCTGCATCTTTTTGGTAAACGAGGTGACAGACACAATTACAGTACTAGAAATAGGGATCAACTAGTTCATCCAGGCTTTAGACTCACTAAAGTAGACTCATCTTTCATGGGGTACTGTTTGAGATGCTATAATAAAATTCCACAAAGTATTCTTGAACTAAATGAGACGAAATTTAAAACATGCACTATGTAAACAAGCTTATTACAAGTTGAGCGATTATATTGCTGATAAAAATGCTTGGCTTAATGCTGGTCCTGCTCCACATGGACAGAGGCGTAAAAATTGATAGCATTAAATGGTATTGTTGGAGCTGCTGAAGATTGTACTTAACTATCTTTGCTTTGTATAGATTCAATGTTAGTATTATTTAATCGCATAGCCCATATTGTGTGAGCTATCAATTACTGGAAACCTACGGCAGTTCTTGACTTGAATGTGCCCTGGCGGTTGAGAGTATGTCATGCTCTCTCAAATGTTTCGCTGATGGTGGCGCGTGTGTCGGACCATTTAGTTCCCTTCAAAATGGTTGAGCTGAATGGTGCTGATCCATGCGTCATGTTCGTGAACGGGCGCTATCAGTTGTGACTGGTCATCTCTTAGTCGCCATGGTTTATTTGAATTAATTATTTTGTTTTTGAGTTGTATTTTATTTTTGTTTTGCTATGGACAATTTTAACGTGCACTACATTGTTCTCACATAATATACCATCTCAACATGAATGATGTAACCAAGATTTTGTAACAATATTTTGATTTAAAAGAGTGTCCAAGGAATTTCTTGCCCGTTCTTCTCCATAGAGATCTACGCTAGGGAATGGGCAACTACATTACTTTCACAGTTTTTATGTCTTGTGACTGGGACTGTAGCTACTTTAAATGTTCATTTTTGTTTCGACAATTCAAAAGTGCCTATAACTGGCCTACTTGAAATAAATGCTTTGATTTTAATTTCAATAAATAATATTGATAAACAGCAAAGTTTATAACATACACAGCGTTTGTGTTCCCAAAATGTCACTCAATTTATATAAATATTGTACAGGCCATTCTAAAGTTCTTATTTTTGCGAACATCATCCGTCATTCAGTCATTTATCCGATCATCGTAGCGTCATTCAGTTATGAGTTTACCAATTATGACATCGTAGACAATTCTGGGAATTCGTTTTAAAGGGAAGATACAGCCTCACTTTTTTTGTACTAATTAAAAATTTGTAGTGTATGAAGTACACCCTCATTTTGCTAGCAGTATTTTATGTCCCATGGCGAGACCAGCCTATAATTTGCCGTCAATCATCACAAATCCAGACTCCGGATAGCTACTAAGTTTCTGATCGAAAAACCCAGTATCATTTTCTCTGACCTTAGAACAGAACCCAAGCTATATCTGCAGATATTACCTTGATCTGGAAGTTTGCTAAGTTATATTGTGGTGTTAGCATTATCAAAACAAGCCCGTGACCGCAGTTCGTAGTTATCAAACTTGAGATTAATCGCACCAGCCTGAAATTCTGAACACACGTTCTATTTAGTCTTAGCACAGTACCTATTGTAAAACACACACATACTTATTCATCTAGTTCAGCAACTGCCAGAACATACGATTAAATAAAACAGCCTTAAAATAACACTTATTAAAACTAAATATGCCAGATAATATGCGGATATGCCAGTCACATCGAAGCTTTTAACCGCCTCGGTTGGAACCCGCCATAGAATGCCATCATCAATCTTACTGCTACGCCAGAAGAAGAAGGACATCCTGTATACTGTAACGTAATTTATTTCGTACAGAAAAAGAAAAATAAAGTTTCGGCTTTGCAATAACGAAACCGAACACAAACATAACACTTAATAATTAATTAATTTGAATGTAATTGATATTCTTGGAAAACCTAATGATTGATGTATAGAAACGATCTTCGATATTTGATTGAGATAATTTCCAAAAAGCGCAATTTCAATTGAAATTGTACGAAGGTAAGCTAAGGGAGTTTCCTGATTTGCGTGATGTATTACAATCATGTCTGCGTCGTGTTGTTCCAAGACGGATTGGACTCTTTAATGTCACCTTAACTACCGACCATGGACAATCAGTGATTACCTACAAAAAATGTGGTTATCCAAGACCCACAAGGGTGGGTCTTGGATAACCACATTTTTTTTAATCTTGTACTTTTTAATAACATCAACAAATAAACACTATGTGTGATGGTAAATACAAACGCAAACCACACGCAGAATTCGACTTAGAGTTGTTATAATTATAAAGGGTGTAAAACACCTCTTCACGAAGCCGAAAGGCACTTGTTTTCCCCAACATTGCGATCATTTTTTTGTTCTACACCATACCTGGGAACCTCATAGTTACGGAGATATGGGGGGTCAAAGTTACAACTTTTTGACAAGTTTTTTTTTTTAAATACAAGTTTTTTTTGTAAGATTTTAACTTTTAACAGCTCCACGACTCCCGTACTATTCAAGCCACCCATCAGCACAATGTTTTAAGTGCGGTACATTGAGTTCTACCACAAAACATGATTTATAACCTCAAAAAAAAAGTGGTTTCCCAGCAATATTTTTTGCGTAAAGTTACTTAGTTTGACGTACAGAATGCTTGGTTAACGGCTTCGTGATGAGGTGGTTTACACCCTGTATGTAACAATGGTGTTATAACTCTTATGGCAAGAGGGCTAAGTCAAGCCGGACTGCTAGATTGGCAGAAAAGAGCGATTCTTGCTTTTTATTTTCAAGTCTGCCGCCTCGTATTAAGTACTTTTTATGCCTGCAGCTCCGTAGATACCATACCTATCTGTGTAGGAGTAGAGGGGGTCTTTGCCCAGAAGTGGAACAAAGCAGGCTTTTATTTGGGCATAAAATAATAAAATACTATTGAATTTTAATTTATTACGACTATCGAACTCGACTCGAAGGCTGAATCTCCTTTTGTAAATTAGGTCCCTTAGCACAGATTACAGGATACAGATATAAAGATGTCACAGTAAACTGAAATTCAATCACTCTTCTCGTGTTGTCTGTGTCAGTAACAATGGTAGACAACAATGGGTCAATAAAATTGATGTTTATATTCATTGTCAACAAGGTTTCCGTTTACCTGCATTGCATCTTAGGTACAATCTGTCCAACACTTGTTTAGTCATGTGGAGAAACCTCGGCGAAGCGGTAAAGGCTGTAGATGTGGAACTTTATGCCTTGCAGACTCTTGACCTTAATCTTGCCCTGAGGCTATCTATCTCTATCTATAGATGAGGTCGATCATAGAACGAGCTAACCTAAAAGAAGCTGAACTCGGGAACACTGACGCCGGCAGGAATTTCACTCCTTGGCTGTGCGAATTGCTGCACATATAAGTAGAGATGTAACAAAGCACATCGCGCGAACGTGTGAAGTATTGGAAAGGTATGGGTGATAACCCGCAGTACGTCTGGACTCCCGATGGAAGAAGGGAGATGGTGGGATGAGCTCGTGGAGCTCTTGGACACGCTAACCGAAAACTACACCCCACACCTCATTTTCTGCCCACAAGCTGCTGTCAAAATAACCAGCAGGTCATTTTGAATGTAGCTTGTGGGTACTTCAATGGCGTCATCGGTGGCAGCATGAATGAAGTCCAATACTTTATTGAATAGTATCATCGACGCAAAGATCTGCCCAACATTATGAACAAAATAAGACCTCTTCTCGCCCACGCTTCGGCAACAGTTCCTTCAGTATACCTCATCACCTCAACTTAGCTGTTCAACCGTTAAGGAACAAACTTTGCGTAACAATCCTTCTATTTCTATCCTAACATTACTTCCTCTTTTAAACAAAATCCTTACTTTATCCATTCGCGTAACACCACCCATGCACACATCCTTATTAACATTCTCATCTCCGCGACATGCAGATACCTTTCATTCATCCCTTTAGTGGTCCAACATTCTAATCCATACAAGATAGCAGATCTAACCATTGTTTTATAAATCTGCGGGAGTCACAGATCGTTCCCGCCATCTTTTCTACCCATTTCATTATGAACGTAACCTTCATGACAAGACTTGAAAAATTCTGGAATTCGTCGCCTAAGTTTTCGTCGAATAAATTTTGTCAACTTATTTTGTGTATCTATTTGACTCCCCGTGTTTATTACATTTATCCAAAATTGGATTGGATATTCCTGTGTCAAATATCTTTTTATAAAAGGGTTGTATGCGACTGGAATTTTCCGGACAAGTCCGAAATTTTTGCTCAGTGACCGGAATGCGAAGGGAATTATATTTTTGAAAAGTACAAACACAATTTACTTAAAAATATTTCAATTAAAAAAAACCCACATTTTAATAAAATAAACCTAGAAAACAAAATAACTTATAATTTACATAGTAAAAAAAAAACAGTTCACCCAATTTTATATGGTTTAATAGCACATTTGAACTAATTCTATAATATTAAAAATCTATAATATGTCGTTTAGTATTATTTAGAAACATTGACCAGCGAGCGTGCCGCGGCAGCGGCCGCCTAACGCCCTGGGGTCAGAATCATAATATAAATCACGTTAAAATTTAAAATTCTTATAATGCACTTACTGGTTGTTACGAGTACATAGAGTCCATTTAAAGATTTTTTTTAACGTGATACTAAAGCGGCTATTTTAGGCCCGCAGATCCAGTTCCAGATTCTAGTTCTCAATCAAATCTATCTAATGCAGAACAGAACGACTCACGGTCGGGGCCCATTTAAATTTTACCAATCAAATCTTCCCAAGGGGCCCCGACTGTGAAGCCTTCATTATAATTTATGATTTGTTACAGAATTCTAAACTACTGGGCGTGTTTCTTTCTTTTTTAGTTTTTATTTAAGTTAATTTTTTCACGTATTTCTTTTTGTTAAAATTACAACCAAAACAAAACAATTATAACAAAAAGACAAAAAATTAAAAATCTTCGGAACCCTTGGGTAAAAACGGTTAGAATTGTTATTTGCTACAGTAAATTATCTTACGCCACACCCTATATGTGGCGCCGACGTGCCCCTAGTACGTCATTTGTAATCAAGAATTCAATACGCACAACCTAAGTGTTGTTCCTATGTGTAAAATGAAAATATTTCGAATTGCTTACAGAGATAAGAATTTGTAGCCTTCCAGATTTAAAAATCTCTAAATTACTATGAAAGCCGCTTTTGCACTACACCGTGGTTTACTGGATTACTTACAGTTATCGTCACAGCAGATAAAATCTCTCTACCGTAATCTGAATATTGTGAATAGATTGTGTAGCAGCATGATAACTGTCATGTAATCAACCATAAAGGAACGTTTGCATCCATGTGCTTGCGTGCGGCAGTGTTATCAACTCCTTATCTAATTTGACCTTCAATCTGAAAATATAGCTATAGCTACTGTATGACTGAGCTACAATACAACAATAGACAAAACAATGCACGCTTCTGATTTTAAACTATTCAAATATCTGCTCACACCGATTCGAAAGCATTCGTAGTAGCGAAAAGTTAAAACAAAACGTAAGTACCACATGTTAACACCGTGAGGAAACGGGCATGGCTGCAACCGCAATTTCGCAGGCATTTGACTTCCACTTTCCACCAACCCGCATTGAGCCCGCAGCCTGAGTCAAAGGGGTCGGGGGTGCGTAGCAGCACGGTTCGGGGAGATCGTCGTGGTGGGAGTCTACTTCTCCCAGAGCCGAACTCTCGCCGAGTTCCACAACTCTCTCGCAGAGTTGAGTGTCGTCGTCGGAAACCATTCCCTCCCCGTGCTTGTCCTCGGGGACTTCAATGCCAAGAACTTGGCTTGGGGTTCTCGTTGCACAGATGTTCGGGGAAGGATGGTGTAGGACTGGGCCCTGGAGAAGGGCCTGGTCGTCCTTAATCGGGGTTATATTCCCACGTGTGTGCGGATGCGGGGCGAGTCGGTGATGGGCTTTTCGTTCGCTAGCTCCGCACAGTCACCGCGTGTCATTGACTGGCGTTTCATGGAGGGGGTGGAGACCTACTCCGACCACCGGTACATCCGGTTTGACGTCTCTACCCAGTCCACAAGCGCGCCGGTCCAAAAGGCCCCGAGTGGTCCGCGTTAGGCGTTGAAGCAGCTAGACCGGGAGCTCCTCCTGGAAGCCTCGATCGTGCAGGCCTGGGTGACATCACCGAACAGGCCTGCCGACGTTAATAGTGAGACAGAGTGGCTCCGGGAGGCCATGTCCGATATTTATGACGTGCAATGCCCCGAGTCCGGCCAGGAAGCGCCCGACGTCGGGTGTACTGGTGGTCGCGCGAAATAACGTTTCTCCGTGAGGCGTGTGTTGCTGCGCGACGCCCGTACGCCAAGCACCGCAGGCTCCGCATTCGCCTTCTTAAGCGCATGCTTGGAGAGAGGCCAGTTCCTGCTTCGTTGGAAGACGGGGAAACTGGTCCTCATCCAGAAGCTGGGGCGCCCTGCGGACTCTCCGTCCGCATTTTGTCCCATTGTGCTGCTCGACGAGGTGGGCAAGCTCTTTGAGAGAGTGATTGCAAACCGCCTCGCCGAGCACCTTGAGGGGATGGAGCCGAATCTTGCGGAGAACCAGTTTGGTTTCCGCAAGGGGCGCTCCACGGTGGACGCCATCATGCGAGTGAGAGCCCTCACGACGGGGGATGCAATATCCCAGGGCGGGGTTGTTTTAGCGGTGTCTCTCGACATCGCCAACGCTTTCAACTCCCTGTCCTGGAGCTGCATCAGAGAGGCACTCCGGTATCACCAGGTACCGACCTACCTCCGTCGTGTGGTCGGGGACTACCTGACGGACAGGGCCGTCATCTACCCCAGTCGCTGCGGAGAATGGAACCGGCTAGAGATGTCGTGCGGTGTCCCACAGGGATCGGTTCTGGGACCGCCCCTAAGGAACATCGGTTACGACTGGGTGCTGCGCGCGGACCTCCCTAGTGATGTCAGCGTCGTTTGCTACGCAGACGACCCCCTGGTGCTGGCACAGGGGAGGTTGCACACATGACACGCGGGGTTGCGATAGTCGTTGAGAGGATCCGGCAATTGAGTCTCGAGGTGGCATTGCACACGTCCGAGGCCATGTGCTTTCATGGGGCTTGGAATGCGCCACCGTCGGGATCCACACTGACGGTAGGAGGGGTATCCATCGTCGTCGAGAGAGAAGCTGGAACGGACCGGCCGGAAGTGCCTTCAGGCGGCTCCTGCCCAACCTTGGGGGCCAAACGCCTCCTGCCGCAGGCTCTACGCGGGGGTCGTGCGGTCCATGGCCTTTTACGGCGTGTTCCTTGAGGCGGCGAGCCGCCCATTATCTGAACGCGCCCCATAAAGAGGTGGCCGTAAAGATGGTCCGTGGGTACCGCACGATCACCCGCGAGGCGGCGGGCCTGCTTGCCGTATTGCCGTCATGGGATCTGGAGGCGATAGTCCTCGCGAATGGCGCGCGGAGGCACTATGTCGGGGGAAACTCCGCTGCCGCGGCAAATCGCCGCTCAGCGGACAGACCTCCGGCGCGATCTCATTGCGACATGGAGAGAACGACTGTCGCAACCCCGTGCAGGGCACGCCACGATAGTGGCGATAAGTCCCCTCTTTGAGGAGTGGCTAGAAAGGCGCCATGGCTTCCTCACCTTCTGCCTGACGCAGGTCCTCACCGGACGCGGAGGAGACGCCCGGGAGGACACGGTGGAGCACACGGTGGGGGTCTGCCCTGCGTGGGCGGAGCACCGCCGTGTCCGCGTAACGGCGATCGGTGGCGGCGACCTCTCGCGTCTGGCCCTGGTTTAATCCATGGTCCGGAGCGAGACGGAATGGGAAGCCGTCACCTCCTTCTGCGAAGCAGTCATGCTAGTGAAGGAGGTGGCGGAGCGTGAGAGGGAGAGAGCCTCTCTTCCCAGCCGCCGCGGGAGACCCACCGGGCGTCGGGGGCCACTTGGTGGCTACCGGCCACCGTAGACGTGGGCCTGTGGACGGTTAGCTATGGGTTAGCTAGCTGTCCGTCTGTCTAACGACGACAGGCCGTGTCGACGATGCGTTTGTTAAAAAAATAATCTTCGTATACATATATCTTAATATATATAAATCTCGTGTCACAATGTTTGTCCTCAATGGACTCCTAAACCACTTAACCGATTATAATAAAATTCGCACACCATGTGCAGTTCGATCCAACTTGAGAGATAGGATAGTTTAAATCTCAAATTATGAGACGCAGACGAAGTTGCGCGAGTCAGCTAATAGGTATGTATATATAGGTATGTATATATAGGTATGTATTATATATAGGTATGTATATAAATAGATGTATAATAAGTATAAGTAACTTGACTTTTAAAGAAACTATTATTCTATCTTATCAAATATCTTTCCAAAACACTATTTCATTTATGTTAAGTTTCACATAAAATAGGTGGGTATGGTTCATAAAGAATAAGACACTACATAATAAGAATCATAATATTTATTTGTAGTTCAAACAATTGTCTATGTAATTGTGTATGTAATTATAACACATTTAAAAGAATAACAAAATCAAATAAAAACAGAAGTACTTAACTTTTATGAAGTATAATACACAATATTCTGCAACACACTATCGATCACTCGATCCACCACGATTATATTCCGAGCTCCGCACAGAGCGAAAGTTGAACAAGAAGTGCCGCCACACTGGACCGGCACCCGTTTTAAAGCATCGGTTTTTGTAAACAAGGTGGGGTGAGCAGGTGACGACAAAGCTCAACAATCGTACTAAATAAACGTTAAAACACTTTAATTTTAACAAAATGCTATTAAATAATTCTTAAATTACGTAATTAAACTATTTAATGGTATCTAAATAATATTTATAGCTTTTATATCTAATTGCTCTTAAAAATCACAAAGAATATTGACTTATATAATCAGATTTTAAGTTCCTGTTATTTCTTATTCTACAAAAATAGTTATTATATCAATTTGGATGTTTTATTAACTGAAATACATCAAATATTCAACAAAAACAGTTAACATTTTAAAAATAATCTATCACGGCCATACTGAACTGTGCTTCGCTCTCGAAGTACAAGCCTCAAAGAAAGAAAAAAAAGATCATGTTATAGTTCCATAATGATAAGTCGGTTATAGCCTCTGACCGTCACATGTTAGGGCTCCCACCTGCTGTACGTGAGATCCACACTAACACCTAGCGCCAAGACTGTCCAGCAGTAAGTCATGTCATGTCAACAGTCAGAAATAGATAACCCTAAGTTAATAAACAAGTCGTAAGTAATATGTCTCTGACCTTTGCATGTTAGGGCTCCCACCTGCTGTACGTGAGATCCACACTAACACCTAGCGCCAGGACTGTCCAGCAGTAAGTCATGTCATGTCAACAGTCAGAAATAGATAACCCTAAGTTAATAAACAAGTCGTAAGTAATATGTCTCTGACCTTTGCATGTTAGGGCTCCCACCTGCTGTACGTGAGATCCACACTAACACCTAGCGCCAGGACTGTCCAGCAGTAAGTCATGTCACGTCAACAGTCAGAAATAGATAACCCTAAGTTAATAAACAAGTCGTAAGTAATATGTCTCTGACCTTTGCATGTTAGGGCTCCCACCTGCTGTACGTGAGATCCAGACTAACACCTAGCGCCAGGACTGTCCAGCAGTAAGTCATGTCATGTCAACAGTCAGAAATAGATAACCCTAAGTTAATAAACAAGTCGTAAGTAATATGTCTCTGACCTTTGCATGTTAGGGCTCCCACCTGCTGTACGTGAGTTCCAGACTAACACCTAGCGCCAGGACTGTCCAGCAGTTAGTCATGTCTTAAGTCAGTTGTCATAAATACATAACCCTAAGTCACAAGTCATTGTTTTTATTAATCACATGTTTTAAATCTCATTTAAAAGTCATTATAAATACTCTTCAGAGTAACTACTCAATAGTGAGTTTGTATTATTTGAATGTATTTGGTTCACTCCAACCCATTTGAGCAAAACTACAAAATAATAATTAAAAAGAAATCCTTACATAATTCTTATTTAATTCAAAATCATAGACAAATCATACAACAACCTTCTTTTAAAAACAAAGTCTCTTATAAATATCAATAACAATCAATGTTGCATTTGACGTTTAATTAGGTTAATACCTCTCATGCTAGATTATACTTAATACATAAATGGATAAGTTAAGAAGAACAAAAATAACAAAAAAAGTACTAAAATGAATCTATCACGGTCAACCATCGTTGCTTACACAGACTCATCGAAAGCAACGTTTTGATCTAACCATTCACCAGGCCAATACCTCTTTGGCGATTTTAGAACCTAACTTGTCATGGCGTCTATGTTCTTGACTAATATAAACTGTGTCTCCAAGATTGTATCTTTTGTTGGTTCTTCTGGTATTATCAAAACGTTCCTTAAATTTATTTGCAACGTTTGTTTACTACCGCTCGGCCGATACCTTCCTCAGATACCTTCCTCAGAAATGTGCCTACCCAAATACTCAATTTGTTTTACAAATAATTTACATTTCTTTAAGTTGACTGTGAAACCAGCAGAACTAAGGGCCTGGAGAGTTTGTTCTAATTGTCTGGCAACGGTATACGGTAGAATAGACAAGAACTTGGCAAATACATTTATTTTTTTATTTTTTTTATAAATTGCTATCTAAATGACTTATTGCTCCATTCAACTGAGCTATTTCAGTAACTAAACTATTTGAGACATGATTATTAACATTTGAGGACACACCTGAAGAAGATATACGAGTCAGTTTGCAGCCATTAGAGTCTAAAAATACCGCGATATCTGGATATTGAACAGCATTTCTCACAATTAGACAGTCAGAGTAAAAGTCCCTATCTCTAGCTACATGAAATTCAATTTCAAGACGGATATCATCGAATTTTACAGGGACAGTTACCAAAGCAGTTACATGTAATGTGCAGTTATCTATCCCTTTAAGAACAGACGAATATGGTACTAAATTGCAACATAAGTGTCTAACAATAGAATCTTTAATGACGCTACTGCTTGCACCGGTATCGATAAGTGCCTTAATTGAATATTGCCTTTAATATCGATTTCGGTTAACTTCAGATTTGTCTTATTGTAACAAATTTACACCATTTTCTTTAGTGGTAGGTTTATTGACAGCCCGCTGTTTAGAGTAACAAGCCGACTCAACATGACCGACCTTCTTACAGTACGTACACTGAATAGGCTTGGTTGGAGGAGTAGCGCTAGTAGTTGCATCTACGGTCGCGGGACCTTTACGGGCTTCAAGATTCTTAAATTTGTAGCACTGACTTTTAATGTGACCCGGTCTTTTACAGAATAAACAACATTTTTCCTCAGAGTAGTCAGGTTTGAAATTTTTGCTAGGAGGTTCACCCTCTCGTTTGTCAGTAGATTTACCAGCTGTATCGATTGGACGCTTTCTTGAAATTTTTACATACGTAGTAAAAAGAGAGATTAGTTCGGCAGTAGTTTTCACACAATTATTGTAAGAAGCCATTTTAACGCTAACATCGTGTATACCCCCACAAACAAGCTCGAGTAATTGTTGTTCGGTGAAAGAAATTTTAGTATTTTTAAGTAACCTTAGTTTTTCTCTGGCGTATTCACAATAAGAATCTGATGATTCTGAGGTAAGTAGCACAGCCCTTGAAAGTTTGTCGGTCAAATTTCTTTTTTCCGGATACAGATCCTTAAGGGTCGTTCGAAAATTTTCCCACGATCTTCCTTCCTCGGGTTCCCAAGTCTCGTACCACAATAAAGCAGAGCCCTTTAGGGCCTTACCTGCTTTTGCAACTGTCGTAATGCTGCTCCATTCAAGGTCCTTCGCGATTGAATCGATGGTGGTGCACCAGTTTTCAGCACCGTTGTCATTCTTTGCAGGATCAAATGGTGGCAACACGACATCGTCTCCTCGTTGTTTCACGGCTACTGCATCGCGTATGGCTTTTAACAAGCCTTCTAACGTTGCTGGATCCATCTCAAGCCACGCTCACAACTCCTGAAACATATAAATAGGTGGTATGTCAGGTACGAATCCCACTTCTGATGTTAAAAAAATAATCTTCGTATACATATATAGGTATGTATATATAGGTATGTATATATAGGTATGTATATATAGGTATGTATTATATATAGGTATGTATATAAATAGATGTATAATAAGTATAAGTAACTTGACTTTTAAAGAAACTATTATTCTATCTTATTAAATATCTTTCCAAAACACTATTTCATTTATGTTAAGTTTCACATAAAATAGGTGGGTATGGTTCATAAAGAATAAGACACTACATAATAAGAATCATAATATTTATTTGTAGTTCAAACAATTGTCTATGTAATTGTGTATGTAATTATAACACATTTAAAAGAATAACAAAATCAAATATAAAAACAGAAGTACTTAACTTTTATGAAGTATAATACACAATATTCTGCAACACACTATCGATCACTCGATCCACCACGATTATATTCCGAGCTCCGCACAGAGCGAAAGTTGAACAAGAAGTGCCGCCACAGCAGCAAGGTGGACGTCGCTGCGCCCCCGTAAGGGGGCGCGGCAGGCGGTCACGGGGCTTCGCCCCCTTGCCGCGGAGGCTATACCTCGGCCTGTTAAAACAGGCCCGTCATTGGATGTGTCCTATAGACTTAGGCCTGATGGCGTGTGATATTAATATCACACGCCTGTGTGTGGTTGCTATTTGTTTTCCGTAGGCGCGCCTACAGCACTGTATGTTCAGCGCTGTTTTCTTCACGCCACCTCGGCGGTCCGACTCCGCCAGGTGAGACCTCCGGTTACCCGGAGGAGGCCCGGCGGGGGTCAACCAGCGACAGAGGTGGCGACTCCGACGCACCTACGGCGGGTGCATGGCTCCCGCCCGCCCCGCGCACCGGAGCTAGCCGGCTGCGTTACGGACGGGGGGCCGTTGTGTGTGTACAGGCGGTAATGTACTGTGTAAACACCGCCCGTGATGGAGTGGTCGCGAGCCCGCTCGCGTCCACTTGTGTGTCTACGTGAATGTGTAGTGGTGTATGTGTGGTTGTAGTTACGCGCCCTGCCTATATTAACTTAGCACAGGTCGCGCAACTAAGCGTGTGAGTTGTGTGTGTGGAGTCGTTATTGTGTAGGTAAGCTGAGTGTAACCTGGTGAACAGCTTACCTAGGCGTCAAGTCCGGTGGGGGGGGGCATCGTCCGCTATCAGGTCGCGGGGGAGGGGGCGCCTCGCGTCAGGGGGGCGCGCATGCCAGGGCGCAATGTGCTTGACGTGGGGCCAAGCAGATGCGTCGGCACGCGCGAACATTCCCGTCATGTATTATATATAGGTATGTATATAAATAGATGTATAATAAGTCTAAGTAACTTGACTTTTAAAGAAACTATTATTCTATCTTATCAAATATCTTTCCAAAACACTATTTCATTTATGTTAAGTTTCACATAAAATAGGTGGGTATGGTTCATAAAGAATAAGACACTACATAATAAGAATCATAATATTTATTTGTAGTTCAAACAATTGTCTATGTAATTGTGTATGTAATTATAACACATTTAAAAGAATAACAAAATCAAATAAAAACAGAAGTACTTAACTTTTATGAAGTATAATACACAATATTCTGCAACACACTATCGATCACTCGATCCACCACGATTATATTCCGAGCTCCGCACAGAGCGAAAGTTGAACAAGAAGTGCCGCCACACTGGACCGGCACCCGTTTTAAAGCATCGGTTTTTGTAAACAAGGTGGGGTGAGCAGGTGACGACAAAGCTCAACAATCATACTAAATAAACGTTAAAACACTTTAATTTTAACAAAATGCTATTAAATAATTCTTAAATTACGTAATTAAACTATTTAATGGTATCTAAATAATAGTTATAGCTTTTATATCTAATTGCTCTTAAAAATCACAAAGAATATTGACTTATATAATCAGATTTTAAGTTCCTGTTATTTCTTATTCTACAAAAATAGTTATTATATCAATTTGGATGTTTTATTAACTGAAATACATCAAATATTCAACAAAAACAGTTAACATTTTAAAAATAATCTATCACGTGTTCCACGTGCGCCTCAAAGAGATGTCAGCATAAAGAGAAGGGCCCGCAAGGGCCGAAGCCTGCTGGGGCTCGGGCCTGTTCGAAAGAGATACAGCGGCCCCGGAACTGTCGTTTCGTAACTAGCTTGATCTTCATCGTTTCGGTAACTTTTGAGTGTACATGTATACTTGTTTGGTAAACTTTTAGTTGGGCAACTACAGTATGGTCAACTTGATTTATTCTTCTTAAAGGCATCAAAGAATAGAGTCTTATCAGAAATCAGTACCTGTAATAACAATGAATGCAGGTACTGATCGATTAAATTGTCAAGTCAGGTATTATGAGATAACAAAAACAAATATAATTTTCAAACCTTGTATCTGAAATTTGATAAGTTATCTCTGAAGATTATATGGCACGTTAAAGACATGTATGATTCCCTATTTACGTAAATAATGAATTATACCTATGTCTTTCATTTTCACCTACTTAAGCTAAATTAAATTAAATCTTGACAGCTAAAAGAGTAAGTGCTATTTTCTATTCTGTTACTAAACTGACCAAGTAATACCAAAGTCAATCTGACAACTCGATCTTCATGGTAATTCTGCAAACCAATATATTTCAGCTCTACGAAATACCTACTAACATACGTGATGAGAAGGGCACGAATACGACAAAATAGGGCGACAATATAAAAAAACCCGACTATTAATTGTATGACTACAATAGTAGATACATTGTAATACAAGGGGCTAAAATCAAATTTTAGCGCCGTGTGTTACACCGTACTTTTCACTACGATTGCGAGAAAATAAAATAGGTAACCATATTTAATATGATAGTTTATTTTATGAAAAATTAAATGTTTTTTTTGTACTGTTGTTCAAATTTAATAAGATGTTTTTTCCCGGCAACATAATTTCAGTTCTCTGTGTCGTCTGTGGGGTAAACGTAGGAGATAAAAAGTAATCATACTTATAATTCTTATAAATAATACAGAAAAAACATAAAATTTCGCGCCAATGCCTTTTTTTATTTCTTCTGTAGCTGGAATGCAACGCACACATTCTGCCAAAGAGTTCGGCGTTCGGCGCATTTGGTTCCATTTTTTAAATAAAATGTTTTTTTTTCTTAATGGAACAGTAATAAGTCAATTCTTTATGGATTATGAGTAAAGACTTTGCGTTTTCGAAACACACGAAAACATTTAAAAAAAAAGCTTATTTTCCCTAGGGCTATAATAAGCAATTTTACGCCCCCTTGTAACGTTACGGTTTCCCGGATAGGAAAACGTAAGGTTGCATTGTGTAAAATAAGATAAAAATGACAAAGGTAAATAGTAGCAAGATGATTTAATATAGACTAAGGAAGCCGAGGTAACGTGGAGGGGTCCAGGCCTGAAGCTCGCAGTAGGCAGGAGCGGCTCGCCGCAGCGTTAGACTCGCTTGCAGACGCCATTCTTGCGAGGGTTCGAAGGTCGAGGCTCACCCGCTGTCAACGTCCAGGTTCTCCGTAGTGGTGTAGCAGCAGCCTTTCAAGGTTTAGGGCTGGATTTTGTGAACTTAGCGATCACATCAAATATTGTTCAGAGCGCCGTCGAGCTTCTTACTCGCTCGAAGACCAAGGATAGACTTTGCAAACTTAGCGATCACATCAAATCTTCAGAGTAATGTCCAGCTTGTTGCTGGCTCAAGGACCACACGCAGACTCACTATTCCGGCTCGGCTTCCTGTCATCATGCAGTTATAATTTTTATAGTGTTCTAGAACATGGAAGAATAAAATGGTTACAAAAGAGGTCTAGCATCAAACGTATACAACCTACAATTAATAGTTACAGGAATAAATTAAAAAGAAAACTAGGCTTGTCATTGTCATTATCTGACATCACAAAAGTAAACAAAGATTTGGAAACACAAAAATGTACAGAAATGCTTTAAATAATACTAATTAAAAGGCTGAAAAGGCATGCCAAGCCTCCACATAAAAGCTATGAAGTTATTCGGAAAGAACATGTGATAATGTTTTGGATTATAATAGTTAAAAACGTAAGTACAAAAACACAAACATTACACCCTCTGGTACGCCATGATGACGGTATTTTCGAGCAAGAGGAGTAAAAATTGTATTATGTTCTACCTATACCAGGGTGGATCAAAACTTCTTAGAAGCTCATGTTCAAAAAAGGAACTACGGCATTCTTTTTAAATAATGTCGATCACACTTGGCATAAACATTGTATCGATGACACAATGTTTATGCCAAGTGTCACTTGATTTCATTAACAAGTTTCTAAAAACTCGAAATTATGGAGAAAAGTGAGTTACGTACGATGACAAAGTATCTCTGTCTGAAAAAAATGCCCACGGAGGATTTTTTTTAAATTCAGAAGACATTAGGGGATGATGTTATTTTCTATGCTACGGTTGCGTAAGCTGTAACGATTACCCGCATTCTAGCCGTTCTTCTACCTCTGTTACAGAATAAAAAGGATTTCAAAAAGATCAAGAACCTGGTTTTGAAAGACAAAAGAATAACGATAAAACATTTAACTGAAATAATTTCAATCATCAATCATTTGGTAGCATTCAACCCGTTTTAATTGATTCATTGGGGCTTAGAAAAGTTTCAGCAAGATGGGTGCCACGAAGCGACGATTGGAAATTTTAGTACATTTTATAACGAGGGACTAAACGAAGCAATAATATACCCGAGGTAGTTTGACTTCCGAGCTTGCGAGGGAGTCAATGAAAGCAAGGGAATATTAAATTGGCGCTTAGTCTCGAGGTGCAAACTGTACTTTTCACTTCGAGTGCGAGAAAAAGAGACATTTCAAACCGAACAAATTTACACAGAGAATATTGTAAGAATAATTAGATAACTACAAACCATTTTTTAAAAGGAATGGAATAACATTAAAACTTGCATTAATAATAATTGATACCGTACCGGGCCGTAATACCGTAATAGTTTGGCTGTGACATTAGTTAATTTATTTATTTTTCGTACTATGTCTATTATTTTCTCGCAATAGGTGTACAAAATTAGAGTATCCTCCTCTGGGCTTAACGTGTCTTTGCCTTGGGCTAGCTTGAATCCCTCACTGCATTCAGGATTCTTGTATTAACTCCCTCGCTGCGCTTGGGAGTTAAATCCCGGATCCTGCATTGCGCTCGAGATTCCATATGACGCCCGTGACATAAGACACAACTTTAGCCACTCGGTGCATAATCTACTATTTTCTTCTGTGAAAAAAGGCTTTATTCTCAATGCATTGCATTAGAAGGAGATTATGTACAGTTTTTTTTTTGTTGCATTTTTTTTAAATTAATCTATATATAAAAACCAAGACCTTTTTGATCCATCCTCTTATATATGTCACCGTAAAATTGTCAAACACGATATATTACAGTGTAACGTGTTTCTCTCTAGCGATATTGTAAAATCTCGCAATATTGTCAACTGAACATACGGAAGTACGGTGTATAATAAGTATGTATTTAAAAACAAAAAAGTATACAGGGTGTCCCAAAACTCAACGTCAAGCCGAAACGGGGTGACAGGATTGATCATAACCATCACGAGAAAAATCTGAAAAAAAATCTATCCCATGCAGTTTGAAAATTATGGGCATTTTAAGAAAAACCTAGAAATTTGATCAAACTGTACCATTTTTCGGTTATTGTGGTTATTATTTTTTATTTTTGTTCATTTGAACTTTAGAAACGTAATCCTAAATAACATTTCTAGAATCCCAATAAAAAATAATGACACAATTGCCTTAAGTTCCCGAGAATTGAGACTATTTGTTAAACTACGAATTTAAAATTTTCAAGATTCGTCGACTTTGACAGGCCCTCCTATAAAAAAAATGTACTAGAGTGCCTTGGCAAGTAGCATTAAAAGTTGGCGCATTTAATCAGAATTCTAAAATGGTACAATACTTGTTAGTTCCATACAATAGAAAAGAGTAAAAAAATTAAAACCTCAAGTAACCCGATTTTTGCTATCAGATTTTACTCAGTTAAAATGTTTTTAATTCGCACAAGCTCTAGGTAGGTTCTTAATTTTAAGGCAAAATGATGAGAGAGATGGATAATGGGTATGTTTGCCATGAGTGAGCGAGACAGATAGTGACGCCACGCATTGAGACGGAGATGCGTCGTTTAAACGAGTGCGAATGAAACAGATAGATGCTATGGCATCTATCTGTTTCATTCGCACTAGTTTCAGCCAAGCAAATGGCTACGCTACCAGTCCGACACCAACCAGTTAGTACGTTTCGCTCATTCGTCTACTGCGCACGTTCGTATTCGCTTGTGTTGATTTAGTACTGACAACTTTGGCTTCTCTTTTTGGACTTGAATCTTTGTGAATTGGACTTGTTGATAACATACCGGCAACTTTGGCTTCTCTCTGGACTTTTGTGTTGGCATCCTTTTTATCTACCATGCCTACGCGCTACACTTCACAAGAATATGCGAACATGCACCTCATTTATGGGGAATGCAGATGCAACGCAAGTGCTGCCGCTAGACTTTATCGTGAAAGATATCCAAATTTAGAGCGCTACCCGGATCACCGCGTGTTTGTTAATGTGCACCGTTCACTCACAGAGGGCGGTCATTTCCCGAATCAAATACAGGCTGGAGGTAGACCTGTGTTTCCTTTCCAGGAAGAAGTATTGCAAGAGGTCGCACGTGACCGAAGTATTTCCGTACGTGGAATTGAAGAAAGAACGGGAATACCGAAAAGCACTGCTCATCGTATTTTACAAAGAGCCGAAATGCATCCGTTTCACGTACAACGAGTTCAAAGTCTTCTACCTCGAGATTATCAGGAAAGGATTTCTTTTTGTAGAACAATGCTACAGAGGCATAATGAGAATCCCCAATTCATCCAAAAAATTCTCTGGTCAGATGAATCGACATTTAAAAAAGATGGTTACATGAACTTGCACAATTATCACGAGTGGCATGTGGAGAATCCACATTTAATGCGAGAAGATAGATCCCAGTATCGTTTTAAAGTAAACCTGTGGACCGGAATTTTAAACGGTAAAATTATTGGGCCTATTGAACTGCCTGAGAACTTGAATGGAACTAATTACCTACATTTTTTAAGAGAAGATTTACCAACCCTGTTAGAGGACGTACCACTAGCAGATCTTCGCGACATGTGGTTTCAACAAGATGGCTGCCCAGCGCATTTCGCAGTGCAAGTAAGAGATTTCCTTGACCAGGAATATCCGGGAAGGTGGATTGGACGTTCGGGCACTATCTCGTGGCCCGCCCGTTCACCAGATTTAAATCCCCTGGATTTTTTCTATTGGGGAGTTCTCAAAGAAAAAGTTTACTCAAAGCCCATTGAGAACGTAGCCGACCTGCGTGAACGCATTTCTCAAGCAGCTGAGGCGATCAACTCTCGAAGATATGCCCGACTAATAAGTAGATCTTTTTTAAGAAGATGTAGGGCTTGTATTGAGGCTGATGGTAAACAATTTGAACATTTATTGTAATAAAAAACGTTATTTCTCTATCATCTGACTTTTATTCCAACAAACCTAATTATTTTACTAATTTTACTAACTTTTTTTCACTTTGGTAAAAGTGGCGTCACTATCTGTCTCGCTCACTCATGGCGAACATACCCATTATCCATCTCTCTCATCATTTTGTCTTAAAATTAAGAACCTACCTAGAGCTTGTGTGAATTAAAAACATTTTAACTGAGTAAAATGAGATAGCAAAAATCGGGTTACTTGAGGTTTTAATTTTTTTACTCTTTTCTATTGTATGGAACTAACAAGTATTGTACCATTTTAGAATTCTGATTAAATGCGCCAACTTTTAATGCCACTTGCCAAGGCACTCTAGTACATTTTTTTTATAGGAGGGCCTGTCAAAGTCGACGAATCTTGAAAATTTTAAATTCGTAGTTTAACAAATAGTCTCAATTCTCGGAAACTTGAGGCAATTGTGTCATTATTTTTTATTGGGATTCTAGAAATGTTATTTAGGATTACGTTTCCAAAGTTCAAATGAACAAAAATAAAAAAGAATAACCACAATAACCGAAAAATGGTACAGTTTGATCAAATTTCTAGGTTTTTCTTAAAATGCCCATAATTTTTAAACTGCATGGGATAGATTTTTTTTCTGATTTTTCTCGTGATGGTTATGATCAATCCTGTCACCCCGTTTCGGCTTGACGTTGAGTTTTGGGACACCCTGTATACGTAGTATATCACCTATCTGGTGTCCACGACACAAGCCTTGCTTAGTGTGGCACTAGATGGCGCTGTGTGTTAATGTCCAGCGATATTTATTTATTTATTTTTATTTATAAGTATCTCTGCCCCCATAACATACATTACTACTACATTAAAAAAAACAAGTTACACTTGAAAACCATACCACCCACACCATACCATACCCATACCATCCTTGGCAGTCGAGAACAAGTAGCGAAAAAACTTCTCGCGATGAATGCGAACGACAACCATTTTATCATAAACGCATCGCAGACATCTGTACGGATTAGCGAACACTTGCTGTCAAGGCCGTAAGGATCATAACATTAAACGCACACTGACACACGTTCGTAGACTATGCAAATTGTACAGTTACAAGTAAAAAATGTACACATGGCCAAATTCATAAGCAAATAACATTTGAATTTGGATGAATGTATAGACACATTTTTTGTACTCCGAAAATACAAACACAGAATCCTTGAATTCAACGGAATTATATTATATTTACGCATGAATTTCCATATTATAGATATTGGTATGCATCTGTTGAAGGTTTTACATAGGGATATCCAACTTTTTTGGCGTTCATTTTTTATAACTTTATTTTACTTTTTTAGTCTTTTGAATTGAATATAAGTTTCTTCTGATGAATTATTTTTAAAATTTATGTAAGCTGTTTTGAAAATTAATACATCCTCTGTACACTTTTGATTCCACCAAGGGAGGGAAGTCCTTCTAATTCTATTGGTAGGGCATGAATAATGGGCACGCCACGATAGTGGCGGTAAGTCCCCTCTTTGAGGAGTGGCTGGAGTGGCGCCACGGCGTCCTCACCTTCCGCCTGACGCAGTTCCTCACCGGACACGGATGTTTCGGGAGGTACCTGAACCGAATCGGGCAGGAGGAAACGCCCGGGTGTTTCCACTGCGAGGATCGACCGAAGGACACGGTGGAGCACACGGTGGAAGTCTGCCCTGCGTGGGCGGAGCACCGCCGTGTCCTCGTAGCGGCGATCGGCGGCGGCGACCTCTCGCGTCCGGCCCTGGTTCAATCCATGGTCCGGAGCGAGACGGAATGGGAAGCCGTCACCTCCTTCTGCGAAGCAGTCATGCTAGCGAAGGAGGTGGCGGAACGAGAGAGGGAGAGAGACTCTCTTCCCGGCCGCCGCGGGAGACGCAACGGGCGTCGGAGGCCACGTGGTGGCTACCGGCCACCGTAGATGCGGGCCGTCCGTCTAACTACGACAGGCCGTGTCGGCGGCCCGTTCGTGTTCCACGAGCTCCTCAAAGAGATGTCAGCATAAAGGGAGGGGCCCGCAAGGGCCGAAGGCTACCGGGGTTGCGGGCCTGTTTGAAAGAGATACCGCGGCCCCGGAACATAAAGGGCGAGGAAGGAACATGGATGGGTTTTAGTCAGTAAGAGTCTGACACTCCCTCCCGCTCCGCCCAAAGTGGGAGAAGTCATTGGATTATATCCCATCCTAAAAAAAAAGGGCGTGAATGATTGCTGGTATTTTTATTGGCTTTACAATTTGGAATGGAATTAGCAGCAGCTGTACGTAAAATTGTACAAAAAATATGATATGAATCAAGGGGACATATACATATTAACTGTTTTGAAATCAACTAATAATTTGTCCACATTATTACTAAACATTTGTCAAACCACTATTTTATAATTTGGATAGGTGGGCAAATGTTCAGTACTTGGACAATTTCTACAAGAATCATTGTTTTGACTATTACTAAACAGAAAAAAATTACAAAAGTGGTGATCTACTTTTATAATTTTTTTCTGTTTCGCTGCAGATACTAAAACTGTACATAGTTTAGAGATCCTGCAAAACAAATGTTTACGGGTTATAACTGGGGCATTCAGAAGTACTCCTATAAATGCAATGCAGATTGAATGTAACATTCCACCATTAAAGGCGACTACATGAGCTAAACGCGATTTTTATAATTACTAAAAGTATATGATTCACATAAACAAGACCAGAAAAATATATGATATTCTTCAGGATACTGTTTTGAATAAAATTAATTTGGCTCAATAAAAAGAAATCACGAACTTATCTCTAAAAATATCTTTCAAACAAAAAAAACATACTAATATGCATGCCATCGTTCTGATTTTTTGGCAACTAATTCTACAAGCAATATTTTAGCATGATACTGTTTCAGGTTTTTAATCCAATCAATAGTTTTTTTGTAAATCGATCGAAACCACTAATTTTGCGCTATTTGGCCCACAGTGGCTGACGTAACAACCACTTTGTAGTGCAAGCTGATTATAACTTTATTCTAACAGCATTTCAAACGAAATTTGAACCACCACAAATAGAGTTGCTAATTTAGCTCGTCGTAAGTGCCTTAAGTATTCGGTTTGATTATTTGAAAAAAGATTTATATTAAAACTTTTTAGTGTTTGCTTGGCCAATTTGTTGCATTTCAATGCTAGATCAGGTATTAAGTCATTTTATATGTCACAAGATTTTCATAGCTTTTGGCGTTGCAGGAAATGAAAAGGCTGATTATCTGGCCAAAAAAAATGTTGATCTAGATGAAATAATTCCAAATGCTGACGCTTATATGAGTATTTTCATACCACATACAGACGCTGTTAGTCTTTAAAAACAGCGAATGTGTCAATCATAGGGGAGACATTCATATCAGTCCACACAGATTGAAAATAAAGGCACTTGGTATGCCTCTCTAGATAAGCAAATAGATTCTATACCTTCGTTTTGCAGAAATAGCAGTTTTATAAATAGAAAGTTTTATTCATTTATTTGTCGCATGCGTTTTGGTCATTGTCGTTTAAAATTATTCCACCAAAATATCCAAGGCATTTCTTCCAAATTATTAGAAATTGAATTGTATTAAGAGAAAAGTATGTTTGACATTGTTTGCTTTACTGAACATTGGTTAAAAGATTACCAAATGCTTATTAATTATGAGAATTATATGGTGGGTAGCTGCTTTAACCGTAAATCTATGCTGCGTGGAGGTTCCCTAATATTACTGAAAAATTGTATTAAATATAAGCAACGTGCTGACATAGTGGGTCTTTCGGTTGAACATTGCGTCGAACTGTCTTGTGTTGAGCTAGATAAGCATGTAATTGTGTGTGTGTACAGACCCCCAAACTATCAAAACTTTTCCTTATTTGAATCAATAATGGAAGATGTCCTGGCAAAACTTACAACCAGTAATAAATCTACAATTATTTGTGGTGACTTCAACATCAATATTTTAGAAGATAATTCAAATAGCAGTCGGTTATTAAGTCTTTTGACTTGACTAACGTTTTTATAGAACCCACTCGAGTCACGCCTTCTTCTGCTACTTGTATAGATAATGTTTTCTGCGATTGTGAATACTTAGATAGAGCCGTAGTAAATAGTCTGCCGTCTGACCATAGCGGACAAACTGTAACTTTCAGGTGTAATACACCATTGCAAAAAGTTGATATTAAATTTAGACCTATAACTTCGAGTAAATTAAATAGGTACAATATTTCCCTACAGAACAAGTTAAGTGTTATGAGCCATGACGATATTAATATAAATCAATTCTATGATCATTTCTTTTCAATTGTTCAAACTGAATTCAATAAAAATTTTGAAAAGTAGACTTAAAGCATTTGCCCTAAATTTATTTTTAGTGATTGGGTAACTAGAGGTATTAGAAAAAGTAGGGAAACACTATTTGAGCTTTATGGCCTTAAGCCTTATGTAAACACTGAAACTTTTAACAACTATGTTGCTCAGTATTCAAATTTTTTTAGAAATTCATGCAAGGTTGCCAAAGCCCTGCACATTAGCAACAAGATTAAAACAGCAGAAAATAAAATTAAGACAGTCTGGAAAGTCATAAATAGCGAGACTAACAGGAAGAAAGTACGTAATACTAGCTATACATTAGATACAGTATGTGGTCCTAAAAGCTCCAATCAGGAAGTAGCTCAGGAATTTGTAAATTTCTTCACCAATATACCGTTAAAAACTACGGAGGCTCTAAATTCCTCTTCTGAAGTCTCAATTGGTTTATTAAAAGCGAATGTATCTGGATGCCAGGCTGAATTTAAATTTAAACATATAAACCCGATGACGGTTATTAAAGCTTTCCGGCAAATAAAAATCAAACTGACCGAAGATCTATGGGGAATGTCTATCAAAGTTTGTACTTCCATACTTGAGACGATAGCTCCATACTTAGCTTTAATTTTTAATTTGTGCGTAGACCAAGGAGTTTTCCCTGATTTAATGAAATACAGTAAAGTCATACCGCTTTTCAAATCCGGGGATAGTAAAGATACTAATAATTACAGACCTGTATCCGTGTTGCCAGTTTTTAGTAAGGTGTTCGAAAAGATAATGCTTAATCAAATGCTCAATCATTTCAACACCAACAGAATCTTACACGATCAACAGTATGGCTTCACCAAGGGACGTTGTACAACTGACGCAGGTGTAACCTTATTAAAGCACATATTCATGGCGTGGGAAGAGTCCCAAGACGCTGTAGGAATATTTTGTGACCTCTCCAAAGCATTTGATTGTGTAAATCACGACACATTGCTTTTGAAACTTGAGCATTACGGACTAGGTAAACTTGCACTTAGTTTGGTAAAATCTTATTTAAGTGATAGACTGCAATATGTTCAAATAAATGGTGTTAATTCACAGGGCTTGAAAGTGAAAATGGGGGTTCCGCAAGGATCAATATTGGGTCCTTTCCTCTTTTGAGTATATATAAATGATCTACCCTATTTACTGAAAAACCAACCTCAAAATATGGTATTATTTGCCGATGACACTTCCTTAATTTTTAAGATAAATAGACGAGCCCAAAATCTAAATGACGTGAATAATGCTTTACTTGAAGTCCATAATTGGTTCACAGCAAACAACTTGGTATTAAATGAAAAAAAAACGAAATGCATAAGATTTGCTTTACCGAATGTTAAAAGTAGTGATTGTGAGATAATATTGAATAAAGAGAAACTCGAATTCGTAGATAAAACGGTTTTCCTGGGGCTTACGCTTGATTCACGGCTTCAATGGGGTTCTCATTTAACATCTCTTGCGGGGCGCTTAAGTTCAGCAGCATATGCCATTAGAAAAATCCGTCAATTCACTGATGTAGATACCGCTAGACTAGTCTATTTTAGTTACTTCCACAGCATAATGTCTTACGGCATTTTGCTGTGGGGACGGACTGCTGATATTGTGTCTATATTTATTCTGCAGAAAAGAGCCATCAGAGCCATATACAATCTTCGTAGGCGCGATTCTCTAAGGGAACTGTTTAAGGAAATTAACATCATGACTGTATATTGTCAATACATCTACGAAAACATAATGTATGTCAGAAAAAATCTGCATCTTTTTCGTAAAAGAGGTGACAGACACAATTACAGTACTAGAAATAGAGACCAATTAGTTCAGCCTGGCTTCAGACTCGCTAAAGTAGACTCGTCTTTCATGGGGTACTGTTTGAAATGCTATAATAAAATTCCACAAAGCATTCTTGAACTAAATGAAACCAAATTTAAAACTTGCATTAAGCGCACACTGTGTAAGCAAGCATATTACAAATTGGACGATTATATCGCTGATAAAAATGCTTGGCTCAATGCCGGTCCTGCTCCACTAGGACAGGGGCGCATAAATGGACAGCATTAAATGGTATTGTTGGAGCTGCTGAAGATTGTACAACTATCTTTGCATTGTATAAATTCAATATCTTTAGTATTATATAACCTCATATCCCATATTGTGTGAGTACCATGTACTAGAATGCTATCATTCGCTGGAAACCTACGTTTATATTTTTTTGACTTGAATGTGCCCTGGCGGTTAAGAGTATGTCATGCTCACTCAAATGTCCCGCTGATGGTGGCGCGTGTGTCGGGTCATTTAGTTCCCTTCAAAATGGTTGAGTTGAATGGTGCTGATACATGCGTCATGTTCGTGAACGGGCGCTGTCGGTTGGGACTGGTCAGCTCTTGGTTGCCACGGCTTTTGTTTTTATTTTTTAATTAATTATTTTATTTTTGAATTGTTTTTGTTAGTTTTAACTATGGACACTTTTATCGTGCACATCTTGCTACATTGTTCTCACATAATGCACCATCTCAACAGGAATGATGTAACCAAGATTTTGTAACAACATTATGATTTAAAAGAGTGTCCATGGAGTTTCTTGCCCGTTCTTCTCCATAGAGATCTACGCTAGGGAATGGGCAACTACAGTACTTTCACAGTTTTTATGTCTTGTGACTGGGACTGTAGCTACATTTAATTATCATCCTTGTTTCGACAATTCAAAAGTGCCTGTAACTGGCCTACTTGAAATAAATGCTTTGATTTTGATTTTTTGATTTTGATTTTGAATTATCATCTTCATCGTCTTAAAATGATCAACTCTCCAAATTGTGAATACTGTCAATTGCAAATAGTTCAATCATTACATCATGTCTTCTTTGAGTGTTCATCTTTCAACATTCAGCGCCTTGTGTTGTCGGATGAGCTTCTAAAAATATATTTAAAACCTGATATGGTCCCGCAATGCATTTAGGAGCTACTGTCTTAGGAATGCCTCCAATTATATTTATTTGTACAAATTTATAACAGAGACTGTTAATGAAATTTAAGTTACATTTCGTGTTTTTTTATGTATTGCATATTATATTTTATTGAAATGTTTTTGAGGAGATAGCTATAATTTGACATTTACGTATGTTCAAGTCGTTTGACTTGAAATTTGAATGACGTTTAATTATCTTGGATATGACAAAAACGGATCTGACTAATTCTTATAGACTTACATACGACAGTATAAGAATACTGAAAAACTAAAAATGGAAAATTGGATACGAAAGACATTATTGTTTAAAACTTATCACGAAAGAAAATAATTGGACGTAAGACTAGGCTAACACATTATATCCTCAACTGAAAACACAATTGTAACATCGCCTATACCACTAAATACACTAAATGAACTAGGAAATTTACTAGAAGAAATGGAAAGATACAAAACACTGCAAGACAAGTATAATTTTTTGGAGAAAGCACTGATGAACCTTAAAAAACTGCGAACTAAAAAAGAGAGGAAAAATAAAATACGCATAGATATAACTGTTTTTAATATTTCTGTGAAAATAGGAGAAGAAACCATAACATTGATGAGCCAGAGGAGCATAATGTTAGAGAAACGAAAAGAAAACCGTCAAAGCATTGCGAGTATTAACAAAAAAATCCAAGCATCAGCAATGAAAGCAGAGAGACTGAAAGTATTAAGAGAACAAATACAGAAAACAGGTGGAATTAAAAAAGGTCTTAAGCAACTGAAAGAGTACACACAAGGGATACCTACATGAAAACCAAAAATCAGAAGAAAACTGAGAAACTGGCAACAAAAAGACTATCAATAGCAAAAATAGCGACAGAATTTTATAAAAGCCTAAAGAGACAGCACAGAGACAGACAAAAAAATACCCAAAGAAACAGACAAAGGAGACAATTTTTTTTTGTTCGGGGATTAGGCCACCCACATAAATTGTAGCATTTAGTAATGAAACTTACATTAATTTCTTCCTTATAACTTCTAGATTCTAGTGGTTAAATTAGCTACGCATTGTCTAACCGGAATAAATGCGAAAAATCTGCAAAAACACTTACGAAACCAAAATAAACAGAAAAAGTAAATGTCAAAATAATGAAGTTGGCTGTCAATCGCTAAAAAAGTGGGTACTGCAAAGAGTACAGTAACTATGGAGAGAAAGAGTGACAACTCTGTGGTAAAATTTGCATGTACGGAAAGTGCTGCTCCCTTAAGTTTGGTGGGTGAACTAAAGTTCTGATTTACACACACTTACCTGAGGTATGTGTGTGTACTGTGTATTTATGCAGGATGCGAGCTAGTATGCATGCATACTTGGTAAAATAGCTGTTCAAAACAATAAAAAAAACCAATGAAAAACAAAGTTATATATATATTATGAACTAAAAATAAAACAAATAACAATATCAAGTAACAATTTTAACAGAATAAGCTGAGATAAACTCGGGAAGCGCCTCAACGTCTTACGTCATGGCCCAATGGCGACTATGACTATGAACTCAGTTTGACAGACAGGACGGCTGTCAAGTTTGGTTATCCCACCAAACTCCAGATGTCGCTGTCGTCTATGTAAATTGATGACAGTGCTAAGTGTGCCCCCCTGTTACTGTATAACGTTCCGTGCTACGTTGATTGTTTAAACCATCTATGCGATTTTAGTGTAAACCTTTAAAAATTGCATTAAAATGCTCACAGATTATCAATATATTTATTTTTATGTTCTTTCTGATCCTATAATAATTATAGCAGATATGATTACCAACGGGTAGGTACCGTATTTTTTTAGTAAACAGAAAAAAAACGCCCCTATTAACGTAAGTATTTGCTGTCAAATGACATTGACCACAACAAGAATGATTTGACTCGCAAAAAATATCATAACATAGCTTATTTATTGTGATTTTAAGATTCCGTTTTCATTTCTACGTAATATTTCGTTTAATACCATAGTAAAATGGTTACTATTTTTTGGTGTTATTATGAATAATAAATGCAACGACCAGGTGGGCCCAAAAAAAACTATCTCCTTTACTTATGAGGAGGAAATACCTTTCATAATTGAAACTGAAGTCATAAGAGCTATAAACACACAAAAAACGGGCAAAGCATCTGGAGACGATAAAATTTCGAATGAGCTACTGAAAGACACTTTGACCGTTATATCCAAACCTGTGACACACCTATTTAACGAAATACTGGGCACTGAACAAATACCTACTCAATGGACGACGTCCACTATTGTCTTGTTACATAAAAAAGGAGATAAAAACGAAATAAATAACTACAGGCCTATATGTCTAATGTACAATTTGTATAAAGTGTTTTCCAAAATAATACTTGGGCGAATAACAAAACACTTGGAAGAAAACCAACCAGGAGAACAAGCGGGGTTTCGTGCCGACTTTCTACTATCGATCATATACACGTGGTCAAACAGGTAATCGAAAAATTTAATGAATATGGCCAGCACTATTACATGGCATTTGTCGATTATAATAAGGCTTTCGATTCTCTGAGTCATAGCTATATTTGGAAAACGCTAAATACCACCAGGGTGTAGAAGGCAAATACATTAATATCATAAAAGAAATATACAAAAACTCGACAGCGAAGATTCAACTTGAACTGCAAGTAGAAGAATTTAGGAGCCAAAGAGGCGTCAGGCAAGGTGATACACTTTCCCCGAAGCTTTTCACGGCACCTGACCAACAAACTGGTTGCTGAAGATTATCGTAGAACTTACTTAATAGAATTAAGTCATTTCTTTTATTATTTTACTTCTCTATCAACTAGAGGTTTTTAGTTTTTATTTTAATTAGATAGATGCTACATTTACATAAGCTTATAATGTACTGCATTTTGGTCAGTGAATAAAGGCTTTTATTATTATTATTATATTGAGGAGTTCCGGTGCCTATTTCCGAAGTTCTTCATCAGATCTTCACCAAATTGAAATGGGACTTTAAGAAAGTACTCTTTCAAAAACTACCCAAATCACATCAAGTATGCCTACAAAATTTGAAGAATTCTCTCAATTTCTCCAGGATCCCATCATCAGATCCCGACTTGATGTAGAACTCAATGTAACGCACTTAAAACATAGTGCTGATGGATGGATTGAATAGTACGGGGCTCGTGGAGGTGTTAAAAAACAAAATCTTGCAAAAAAAAAAACTTATATAAAAAAAAAACTTGTTAAAAAGTTGTAACTTTGACCCCCTACATCTCCGTAACTGGAAGGTTCTCAGGTATGGATGGTGTAGAACAAAAAAATATCGCAGTGATGGGGAGAACAAGTGCCTTTCGGCTTCGTGAAGAGGTGTTTTTTTACACCCTTTATATATACCTACCTAATATTTTTTTTTCATTACTTATCATAAATTATTAATTATAAATCAATAACATTTAATTTAATTTTTGTATAACCCCAACTGCTGGCACAAAATTTTATAACCACTAGAATATCAAAAACATCACAAACTCAGAGTGAAAATGAAAATATGGAAAAAGATGTTTGTAAGGGTTGATGAATGTTTGCACAATGTTGAAATTCGTTTTCTCTATGTCATTCGCTAGTTTTAATAGTGGTTAAAGAAAATGACTTAAGTGAAACAAAATTACTAAATAGTTGGCACAATATTGGATTGTGTCGGTGAGGTTGGCTGTATATAAGTATCAAGCATTACAAAGAAGTGGTTGACTAGTTAATTATATGGAGTCTCAGATAATAAGGCAAGATAGTATAAAACCAGGTGCATAATATTTACATTCATAAATCTAATTATATGTATTGTAGGTATTGTATTACAACGAGCTGGTTTCCGCAACTCCACGTCTCACGAATCACGGCTCTAAACTATCTAACAAAAAAAAAGTTTTTCGCGTAAAGTACTTAGTTTGATGTACAGAATGCTTGGTTAACGGCTTTGTGATGAGGTGGTTTACACCCTGTATACTCTATTGCAGGTACTGACGCTAATAATTGCAGGCCGTCGGTAATGATCAGGTATATGATACCACCTATGGTAATTTAAAAACGATTTCAATGTCCATCATGGTTGCTGCCCACACTACGTACACGCCTCACGCGTAACAATGTTTCATTGTGACGTTTACTGTTATAAAAGTAATAACAACAAATAATGGGTAAAGTGACTACTTCCTTGTTGATTGAGATGATTTCGTTTTGACGTGACAACGCCTCCGTCTATTCTAGCGACATCACGCTAGTGCGACAAATTATTGTGCGTGAAGATCTTTAACGCCACGTGCACGACCTTTCACAAGGAACTGCCATCTGCTACGTAATACGTATAGTTCAAAGAAGGACTGTTTATCAATAATTCATACCTATAACTTAACAGAGCATAATATCGAATCGGCTGAAGTAAATCTTATCGAGATGAAAATGTGTGTACAAATTGTATACACATTTTAGGGAACTATTATTTAAGAAGCAGTAATTCCTTTTACGAGACCCTGAACTCATCCCTACAACGATACTGAGACAAAATAATCCTATACAATTTAATTAATCCTTTGCTCGCTGTTTTTAGAACACGTAGATACAATAAAATTGTGGAGATAAGTATCTCTACAGAGGCTTAACAAATATTATATTATTATGAGTACTTGTATTAGTAATGTATTTGTATGTTTAAGATTACATCTCGCCACTTATGGTAACCATGGTGTTGCTATATTTAATTAACAGAGAGTGTCCACGGAGATTGTTTCCCCCATTCCTCTTCTATTATACACTATGCTTTTAAACGAGGGTAATAGATTCATCGCTTTGTTTTTAGATGTCTGAGTCCTTGAAAATAAAAAAAAAACAAAAAAGTGAAAAATAACTCTAGCTTCTGAAGTCGGTGACCTTTGATTGCTTTAGTTTTTTTGTCACCGACTTCAGAAGCTAAAGTTATTTATCACTTTTTTGTTTTTTTTGAAGTTGGTTTTATTTTTTGCAAAAAAGTTTTTATTTTCAACTTTTTAGTGGTTCACATGTGCTTGATACATGGAAAGTGCATACCGTTACAATTACAACAAGCCCAAACACGACTATGGTACATTGTCTCATTATGGAGTTCCGTGACTCTTGGCTTCATCATCAGATCTGATGGTAGAATAGTTCTTATCAAACGCAAATTCTTCACTAGAAAATACCAAAATCGCAACACGTTTTCATATAAAATTTGAAGAGTTCCCTCGATTTCGCCAAGATTCCATCATCAGATCCTGATTTGGTGGCTATGGGACGATTTGGAAAGAATACCCTTTCCATCAAAAAAAGAATTTTCCAAATCAGTTGGCAAGCGACGGAGTTATGCCCGAACAAACATAAAAAATGAAAAAAAAAATAGAAACATCCGAATTGAGAACCTCCTCCTTTTTTAGAAGTCAGTTAAAAACTGTCTGTTTTCGAAGTGTTTTATTTCAGTATTATTATGGGATATAGTGGCAGAACAAGTAGGTAATCACAGACGTGTTTATAGATAGATAACACTTAATTAAACTGAACTGCCAATATACGGCAGATAGTTTGCGCTTTAATTAAACTCAATAGCTTGCACTGTAGAACTAAACGTTCCTGACAGAACCGATTAGTGTAACCCATGATCTCATCTCATCCTCAAACAGGCGGATTTACGGATTAGCCCCGACCAAGAAGTGGCCATGACGGATTTGATATACATAATATGTAAGTATATGGCAGGGCCCTAATCGGAAATTTGGTTGGGGGGGGGGGTTAATTCGTAAGGAAACTGTTACAAAAAAAATTGCAGGCCATCTTTGATATTTGTTAGGTTTCTGATGTTACGCTCAGGATAAATGGCAGACAGTCAATGCTATCTTTTGTAAAGGTGGGGATTGGATTGTTAGGTTGTTATGTCCGACAAACTTATCCTGAAAAGCGTATTAACCATGGTATTAACCGAGAAAATGTTGGATTCAAGAGCGAGCGCAGTGATCTCGAAGATTTTAGCATGCATCTCGAATTTGATGGGTTTTCATTTTGACTATGAAAATATGAACGGAATTGAATGATTTCTGCTAATAATTTATAAAGTGAATACTTGTGTCGAGCAAAGCGCGCTTTAAAATGTTTGCAATTCACCTTCTGACCATTCATACATAATCAGTTGTACTTGTTGTGCAAATACTTAGTTTTCGGATAAATTAGGTTCGAAAATGAGAATCTAAATAAATCTTAAAAGTGATTGAAAAGAGCAAGTATGTTATGCAGTAGTGAGCATAGCGAGCTCGAAAATTTATGTATTTCGCCTGGCATATCAGTCGGTTGGGTCGGTTTGTCTACAATTGTCTGTAGTTAAAATTGGGTCTGCCTAGAATCAAAGTCGCCTGAGCAGAAGAGGGCCAATACTTAATTAAAAAAATACAATATAAATAATTTGAGAGACATGGAAGATTTAAATGATAAATAAGTTCTTATCTAGACAGCCGTTGACATTATGCGGTCGTATTTCAATTGGACTCGTCATCTACTTTAAAAACATAAAATCTGTTTGTCTAAGCTGTTTCATCGAAAAATGTACCACTTGTACCAGTTGGTCCCATAGAGTATTTTTTTTATCCCTATTTGAAACAGGATGGATTTACATTGCCTTTTTCTTGCAAATCGATAATCAAAAACTGTGGTTAGTCTTCTACTCGTAAAACTGTTTTTTCTGTGGCTATAACGATTATAAAATTAAACACTGGAAAAGGCTTACCTTTTAATAAAGATGTGTGTATGAGTTATTAGGAATTCCTCAACCTTTGTGGAATTTGTTAACTACGTATTGTTCCTACAGGTAGCACTGTTAAAATATTAAATCATTTAAACAGTATGTGAGATTGAATGTGATTATTTTTGTTTGGTAATAGTGAAGTACAAAATAGGTGGGTTTGTGAAAAGTCGTCCAAACCATGGGTAAAAAGTTAGTAGGCCAATGTGCTACAGCATGAATGATAGTTTTAGTATCTAAAGGTACTTAGGTAAGTTGTTTATCAAATTATCTCTCTAAATACAATTTTAGCATGTAACCATGATAAAGCATTTTTGTAAAATATAAAGATTGCGTAATATTGCACAATGATTTCTGTACGAGCTTGAAATAGCCGCGGCTAAACTCGGGCTTTCCTGCAGTCCTGCATGGGATAAATCAGGTTTATTTTGATAGTTACAGGAATAAAGGGCCCTGGACAAGTGCCCAGCTGGGCTCCTAGAGTGCCCAGTTAAAAAGACGTTCCTGGTTATCATTTAAAGACACAGAAAGGCACATATGTTTTTTTCCAAAAAATATGTATAATTTTGTACAGGAAAATGATTCTGAATACTGAAGATGGGGATCCCAATTGACAATTAAAGACAGAGACAACGACTATTATAGCAGGTAACCATGAAACAGCATTTTCGTAAAATACAAATATTGCGTAATATTGCACAATGATTTCTGTACGAGCTTGAAATAGGCTAAACTCGGGCTTATCTGTCGGGATTTTTCTTGTGCGCGAAAATCTATGTGATATATATGTCACCATAAATGTCAAACACGTTATATTATAATGTAACGTGTTTCTCTCTTGCGATATTGTAAACTCTCGAATTATTGTCAACTGAACATACGGAAGTATCGCTGCCCCCATAATCGGGACTTGGGGCACCCCCCCGTTAGGTTAGTTAGGTTCCTTTAAACCCTGCACTCGAAAATAGGGGCCCCGCGAGGCGGGGCTCCGTCGACTACGCTTTTTAGGGGAATATAAAGTGTTTTAAGGTTAGGTTATATTAATCGGTATTTCTCATCTTTTCACAAGAGTTGTACCACTGGGCAAGGGGGACCCCTCCTTCCCTCCACACCGCGTGAGTTGACTACCAACGCATCCGAAAAATAATGCGTTTTGTTGTAAGCAGTATGTTCGTTTGACAATATTTCGAGATTTTACAATATCGCTAGTGATATTACAATATAACGTATTTGATAATTTTACGGTGACTTATATAAGGTGTTAAAAAATGAACTGCAAGAATTTCGTGTACGTACTCGGTATCAATAAACAAACGTATTCCAAAAAAAAAATTTTTTTTTCAAGCACTTTTAGTTTTTACATAAAAAAAAAACATTGCCAATCCAAAGTCTGAAAAATGAGATGGGAAAGTTAGAATCAGCTGTCTACGTTTGCGCTGTCGCAGGGGTGAACGACTACGCACCCGGCACCCTTCACGGCGCAGTCACAGTACAGTCAAGTGCGCAAATTCAATCATTTTGTGCGCAGTGAAAATATGCATATCTTTGAAACGGATCGTTACTTATATAATTTTATTTCGTGATAATTTTTTATTTGTGATTCCAAACAACTCCTCAAGTTTCGTGCAGTTAATTTTTTAACACCTTATATAACTCTTACCAATTAAAGACATGCGTTAGCTGTCTTCATACATAAAGGAATCTGTCGTATTTTTTGCCCATAGGGGTCACCAACCAAAAGATGCAAACCAAGCCAAATTATTGTATAGGTACTGAAAACATGTTTGTGAAATTGGATTGCTTTTTATTATGAAACTTCATTAGTTCGTAAACGATACAAAATATGTATTATGAATAGTCATGTTAGATAAAAACTCAAGGTTCCGTAGTCAAAAATTAAGCAACAGAAACCTTTTCTATTTAGTTTTTATTTAATTTTATGTTACCACCACAAATAAAATTAAAGTTAATATAACTTTATTCTTCATTTTTCACCGACTTCAAAAAGGAGGAAGCATGTCATTTATTTTTAATGACGCAAAAAATAAAATAAATTAATGAAAGAGTTAAATAAAAATAATAATTTGAGAAATTTTCTCCCCAAATCAAAGTTCAAACAAATAAGATAAACTATCAACAGCAATGTTTGAGTTGCACCGGCCACTGTTGCTGTGAATTGGATTATCACCGTGACTCGTCAAATATTGTTTTATTATTCAATATAAGCGTGTTTTGGTCAGGCCACCGGCTACATTCCGAAGCGTCGCGTGAGTACGGCAGACGTGTTGTGGTTGTGTATAGTGCATTTGTGAAAAACAATAAAATAAAATAAAATGGCACCTGAAATTAAATACACTAAGGTTTGTGCTTCTCAGAATTTTAGTAGGTTTAGGTTCAAAAGTAATGACTTAATTAAAAAATAATGGTGTTGAATTTTCTTGATAATTTTATTTAATTTAATTTCTTTTTCACGAATAGTTATTTGCGTAAAGTTTAATAAAAATCTTGTAATAATAGAAGCTTTTAAACATTTATTTTTAGAAGAATTGTCATTTTAATTAATTATTTTTCTTAGATTTATTGTAAAAATAAATCAAGACTACTGTTTCCGTTATTATTTGAAACAACAAAACGGCTAATATTTAAATGTTTAGCTCTGAATTGAATGAACGAATACATTGTACAATTCTTTTCGGTTTTAGCCGTTCTGCAATTTAAAAAACTCGATTTACAGTCGAGTACATGCGTTTAATGAAATAGTTTTCAGAGCTATTTTAAAATAGAACTCATTTTAAAACTGCTCAGTAACAGAGTTGTTCCATTGAATCTGTCAATCAATGAAGAATATAGAACCGGTCGAGTCCTTGAGACATTGACCTTGATTCTTGTTGAACATACAATAGAATAGAATTCACATTCCGAATAACAAGCATCCTATACCGCGCCAACATCATAATCGTTTTGTTGATAACGTGATATGGTATGATGTCATTTTTGGCATAACACTTATAACAGAGGATTAAATGCTATCTCAGGTATCTGTATGTTATAATGATTACGGGTGGACGCTAATATTTACACGAAACGTTTTTGAGCCACTTATAACATCATGAATGTCAATATTACTTTCTGTTTTGAGGTTTTACGACTAAACCCTGCAAAACGCCTGATAAATGATGATGTGATAAAGCTTAAATATTGGGAATAAAAATAATAACTGTTTGTTACCGTCCCACTGCTGGACAAGGGCCTCTTTTCAATGATTTATACATTTAGAAATAACTAGCCCTAAAGGGATAAAATAGCACTGGAGAAATGCTATGGAAATTCGCGACTTACACGGATGACATAGAATCAAAAGGGCTCGTTATCGCAAAATATCATGTTTTTTATTGTACTTTTTACAGTTGTTCATCGACAACGAGTGGGTGGACGCGAAGAGCGGCAAGACCTTCGACGCTTACACTCCTCATGATGGATCCGTCATCGCCAAAGTCGCCGAAGGTGACAAGGTATGTACAACACTGCTCAAATCGGTCGATGTTAATCAAAAGTACCTACACCAGATCAGGAAGAGGTTCTTGTATATTTTTTGTAAAAATGTAAAAATAAAAAAAAAACCTACTCTAAGCTCTTCTTCTTATATTAGATAATTTTCATTTTCCTTGGCCGGTTCGTAGCAAGATAACTACCAAAGAACTTTTTGCAAACATAATTAAACAGCGGACGTAAATATTCCGCTTAACCGGAAAATACGAAGGTAAATATTGCATGTGGTCACGAAGCCACGATACTGATAAAGTAGGTATTCTAATAAACTTTATGGCAGTAAAACTCTACTCTGAAACACTAAAGACAAAATCACGTTTAAACCGACTTAAAAAAGGAGAGGTAATTCGGTTGTATTTTTTCTTCTTCAATGTTGAAGACATGCATGACGTTGCCTTAATAACTTCTAGTTTCAATGTAAAAATTAATCTATGAGAAGAATTTGTCGTCAAGAGTAGGTGGCAAAAAAGACTGTGAAAGAAATAAAGAACTTATTTTAGAAAGTTTTAGAATTTTTGGAAGTTTGTTTTTTTTGCTTAATTTCTTTTATTGATCACGTTCATATTTTTTTCTAAACCAAGTTTCCTTCTTGTAACATCTTTAAATATTCGAGTAGGTACATCTTTCGACTAATCATTGTAAGTCAAGTGGAAGTAGATTACTCAAGATTACCATGAGTTTTCATCCACTTCAAACAGAAAAAAAAAGTATATCTAATTATTATCCTAGTCTGATGACTATTACTAGTCTTTCAATGACATAATTAATGATAAGTGCCAGCACTTACTTATGCAAAAATAAAGAACTTCATTGCCTGTATAAGTGACAAGATGTACCTAGAGCACAGTCAGCATAAAAACGAATCTTCAGATCACAATTTAATGAAAGTGATATGAGGACAATAATAACAGCCACTCGGGCCGATCGTGACGTTAAGCCGTGCTTGCCTAGGTCGGTCTGTGACCACCATTACCACACCATTACATAGGTACCAAGTTTCCTTCGTGCCTCGGAAGCACGGTAATTATCTTTTCATGAGAGGGGTACCACTGGGCAAAGGGCACCCCACCTTCCCTCCACACCGCGTGAGTTGATTACCATCGCATGCATTTCACGAAAAATAATGTGTTTTATTGTAAGCAGTATGTTCGTTTGACAATATTTCGAGAGTTTACAATATCGTTAGAGAGATTACAATCTAACGTGTTTGACAATTTTACGGTGACATACTACTTATTCATTGATTAACGCTTCTGAAATTAAAAGAGCCACGAATTGTCGATCATCTTTGACATTGGTTTTTTACTTTGATTTTATATTTTTGAGATGCAACTAGTTAATAACAGCCACTCGGACTGATCTTTAGGTTAAGCCGTGCTTACCTTGTTGTTGGATGGTCTGTGGATGGGTGACCACACCCTTCCCTGAATACCAGTCGCTCCACGTAAAATACTGGTATTCAGCTGCATCCGGTTAATCTATCTATCTATACTTATAATAAATCTGTAGAGAGGTCAATTCTGTACATGAAATATATTTACAAAATAACTATCGGGGGGTGATTAGTGATCGATACTGATGCCAAAAATGCAATCAGTAAAATTTTTGTCTGTCTGTCTGTCTGTCTGTCTGTCTGTCTGTCTGTCTGTATGTTATTTATAGAAAAAAAAACTACTCGACGGATTTTAACGAAACTTGGTACAATTATTCTACATACTCCTGAGCAGGTAATAATATACTTTTCATCACACTACCATTAATAGGAGCAGAGCAGTGAAAGGAAATGTTGGGAAAACGGGAGAAGTTACTTGGTTTTTTTAGCTTCCGTCGCGTGTGCAGCCTTAATGGTTAAAGCTACATAGAAATCATGTATAACGGAAATATTCCACATAAAATTATATAAAAAATATCCCAAGACAGCATAATTATGTCTATCTTTTATAGTTGACTCACAATAACACGTGTAACTCCCGATAGCTTAGCAGTTCGGAGAATAAATGTGAATGTAAGTTTGTTTGTTGCGCTTTCACGCGACAACTACTGAACGGATTTGGATGAAATTTTGCACACAGATAGTTTATAACCTGGATTAAAACATAGGATACTTTTTATCCCGGCAGTAAGATTCCATGGGACAATAATCAAACTTCACGCGGGCGAAGCCGCTGGCAGAAGCTAGTAATAATAATAAAAACTTTATTTCCATTAAACTTAGACTAGAAGCTGACCCCAACATAGTTGGGAAAAGGCTAGACAGATGATGAAGTAGTTTTGTATTAATCAACTAGAGCAGAAGATAGATTTTAAATAGTAATTTTAATCAAATGCCTTAAAAATATTGTGAAGACTGAAAGTTCTTGTCGTTTCTATCGCTGCTGACCATATCTCATGTAGTCGAGGTTGCGTGTCGAAGCCATTTTATGTTTCCCCTTTTGTAAATTATTATTATGCATCAGTTTTGCTTCACGAGGTTCTCGTCATAGCTGAGAATGAGAAACAAATAAAATATCTCCACTTAGCACACGAGGATGACGATTTCTTTCTTTCTTTCAAAAGGAATAACCACCGATAACTTGGACCCCGCTCCTGATACACTGATACACCGCTAGACCACTACCGCACCGCACAGCTTTTTGAAAAGATCAACACAAAATATAAAGTAGAGCGTCTACGGTGGCCGGTAGCCACCACGTGGCCCCCGAGTCTGACACCCGGTGCGTCTCCCGCGCGCGGCTGGGGCGAGAGGGTCTCTCCCTCTCGTGTTCCGCCACCTTCTTCGCTAGCATGACTGCTTCGCGAAGGCGGTGACGGCTTCCCATTCCGTCTCGCTCCGGACCATGGATTGAACCAGGGCCGGACGCGAGAGGTCGCCGACGCCGATCGCCGCTACGAGGACACGGCGTTGCTCCGCCCACGCGGGGCAGACCTTCACCGTGTCCCTCGGTCGATCCTCGCAGTGGAAACACCCGGGCGTTTCCTCCCGCCTGATTCGATGCAGGAACCTCCCAAAACATCCGTGTCCAGTGAGGACCTGCGTTGGGCGGAAGATGAGGACGCCGTGGCGCCTCTCAAGCCACTCCTCAAAGAGGGGACTTATCTCCACTATTTTGGCGTGCCCTAATGTCTCGCTGCTGTAGCGTTTCATTTTAGAGTTAGTCAAATAGATAATAAATTATTCTACCACCAGCTCCAGATGTATTTTTTTTTTATCAAGGCGATAAAAGCAATGGATATGTACCTCTCTTCAATTACTTTAAATATTTTCTTGAAGTCCTGAATCCTGAATGTTCCCATTGTCAAATAAATATGAAGGAAATTTTCCTTTCAGAGTAAACGAGAATGCCTTATGAATATTTTCAGGCTGACATTGACTTGGCAGTAGCCGCAGCAAAACGTGCCTTCCACCGCAACTCCGAATGGCGCCAGCTAGATGCCTCCCAGCGTGGAGAGCTTATCCGCAAGTTCAGTGACCTCCTTGAGAGAGACTCGAAGTACCTCGCTGAGCTAGAATCCTACAACAACGGCATGGTTCTCAACAACGCATCTGTATTCACGGGAGGAGCTGTCAATTCTGCTCGGTATATTGCCGCTTGTGCGGACAAAATTAAGGGCGATACCATCCCAGCTGGTAAGAACGAAGTCTTCACGGCCATGAATGAGATGCAATATACTCTCGCTTCCATCTCGGTCTCTTCAAATTTAGTTCGTTGTCAACAGATGGTGAAGTGTTCTCATACACCCTGAGGCAACCCATCGGCGTGGCCGGTATTATTCTGCCATGGAATGGTCCCATTTTCCTATTCGTCAACAAAGTTTGCACTGCACTGGCTGCAGGTGAGTTATCTATTCTAATATTACAAAGACTATTCTAATATTACAAAGAAGTTTACAAGGTTGGATGTGAGGGGTAATCTTGGGAACGACTAATCAGGATTCTGAGAATCCGAGGTTTTAAAATTTGGATTTAAAACGTTCTCGTGGAATAATTTCCAATGAAGCCGCGGAGAAAAGCTAGAAAAACCAAAACTACGTTTTTATCGGGCTTATCCATAGTTTAAAAGATAATTTTATGTGAAGTCGTGGTTCAAATGACACACAGAACTTTCAAAATAGTAGTGGGTTCAAAACAGAAAACCACCGATGCTTATTCCTTTTACATCCATAAACTGACTATGGCAGTCTTATGTTTGAGACAAAAAGAAATACTTAGACCTAATTTGCACGAAGGTTTCCGTTTGTAACAAATACCTATTAAATGGACTAGCAGTTCATTAAAAACTATTCCTATCGATCCAGGTTGTACCGTGGTGGTCAAGCCAGCGGAACAGACTCCGTTAACCGCGCTGGTACTGGCAGCACTTCTGGCCGAGGCTGGTGTCCCTAAGGGTGTGGTGAACATTGTCAATGGTTTCGGACCTGGTGCCGGAACTGCTCTTACTCACCACGTAGACGTCGCCAAGGTTTCCTTTACCGGATCCGTTGAGGTAAGTCGCACAAGGAGTTAGACCCAAGGCTTGCCTGTTCGAGCAGTTTTATACCTATTCTTAAATTTTCTCTAAAAGTAGATAGTGAATCGTCAACTCTAATAATAACAAGAAACAGGAATAAATTGACTCGTGTAAACTCAACACTTTATTGCTTACAGGTCGGTAAATTAATTCAACAAGCAGCTGGAGTCAACAATTTGAAGAGGATCACACTCGAACTCGGTGGCAAGAGTCCTCTGGTCATCATGAATGATGCTGATTGTAAGCTATTCAATCATTTATAAATAATAATAATCCTTACACTCAAGCATGTTCTAAACTAGCTTATTTATCCGATTTTAGTAAACATTGCCGTTCCATACGCTGCACATGGAGTATTCTTCCATCAAGGACAGATCTGCATAGCAGCTTCTCGATTGTTTGTTCAATCTGGTATCTATGACAAATTTGTGGAAGCAGCAGTCAAGCACGCAAAGAGCATCAAGGTTGGAAACCCTACGGACCCCACAACACAGAACGGCCCCCAGGTAATTTAGAGACCAAACCTATTAATTTTTCTTATAGCGTAACTTAAAAGCCTAAGTGAAAACCTTAACTATCCTGATGTTTTCATCAACACCCCCATTCATTTTCTAACTTCTAAACGTTTCATAGCTTCATGAATAAGCCCCATAAGTATATTATTTTTAATGAAAGCATCGAATCTTGTAGATTGATGGAGAAATGATGAACAAAGTCCTGGGATATATCGAAAAGGGCAAGAAAGAAGGCGCCAAGTTGCTTTGCGGAGGCAACAGAATTGGCACAAGCGGTTACTACATCGAGCCGACAGTCTTCGCTAACGTCACCGATAACATGACTATTGCAAAGGAAGAGGTAAATCAAACCAACACTAGTTCTTCTGAAGTTTTTCTTTTTGATTAAACGTTATGCAAAGTTAACCATAACCAAATATCTCCATATCTCTGGAGTAAACTTCATACAAAAAGGTGAAGGTGTATTAACTCTGAATTCTCGTCTTATAGATTTTTGGGCCCGTGCAGAGCATTCTGAAGTTTGACACTTTGGAAGAAGTCATTGACAGAGCTAACAACACGACATATGGCTTAGCAGCTGGAATCTTCACAACAAATGTCAACACTGCCCTACAGTACTCCAAATACGTTGAAGCCGGTACAGTTTGGTAAGTTGTCAGAATTCATTAGAATGTAGATACAGTGTCTCTCGGATCATTTCTATAACTAAAAATGTGGTCGAAATACTTACAATGTTACCAAGATTGAATAACGTTGGTCTTGTTCCTGCTCCGCAACAGTGGATTTCGATGCCAAGACTTTCGTGCTAGTGTACCATTCAAATAGTTTTTTTAATCACCGTGTTCGCGACAACGTCATTCGAATCTTCTTAACACTCTCGCTGCTAACCATATGTAAACTTTAATGAATACTATTTTATTTACAATTCTATTTACTTTACAGGGTCAACACATATCTGGCACTTAACCCACAATCACCATTCGGAGGTTTCAAAGACTCTGGAATTGGCCGTGAAAAGTAAGTTTTCCCAGTAAATTAATATTTTCACTACTTTTAAAGCTTTGTGTGATCTCTTTTTTTGTGAAGAAATTTTTATTCTGGTCCGTTCCTTACTTTACCTCATTTCGTATCCAGTTTATCACGTACCGACCTAAACGTAATTATTTGGCGTGTGCTTTCATAATGTGTTTTTTCTTATTTCAGTGGTTTGGACGCCCTCTTAGCTTACACCGAAGTGAAAAATGTTGTCATTGCCTTACCAAAGAAACTCTGAAATTGAAACTAGAAACTACGACCATAACCTTTTCCTAACCTAATTAAGCTATTAATAAGTATTCCGTGTAAGTTGAAAGAAGTTATTTAATATTTAAGACCAAATAACAATAGCTAATGTTCTCTTTTGATTATGCGTGCCTAAGTTTACACAGTTTTGTAAATAAATGTTGATAAACATTATTGTAGCATTCTTATTTCCTACTCTTAATTCCATATTCAACCTATCTAGTGCTTTTATATCTACTTACAATCTCTAGAAATATATTTTCGGCCTTAATTATTATAAGCATTGCGGTACTCTTGACGTTGGATTGGATAAACTGAGTAGATTTGCTCTTAAACCTGAAGCTACCGGAGTAGGTTCCTAAAGTACCTACTAGATAAAATAACGGGTACTTGTTGCCCCGTGCCCAGTGTTATTCTTTTGGACTGTGATTTGTGAGCATTTAGAGGTACCTAGTCTCTTTCGAATTGGTTCTTTTAGTTATGTACCTGACATGGGGGAATTAATGTACCCATTGTGTAGGCTTTTAAAAAAAGATGTGGGTTTTACATGGTTACCTATTCATGAAGAAGCTTCCAGTAAAATCAAACTTAAAGTTGGTTCAGCTCCAGCTCTAAGTCCTTTTGACCCTCAAAAGAAAATTACACTGCAGTGTGATGCATCAGGCCATGGTCTGGGTAGCTGCTTGTTCTAAAATGATGACAAAGGTACACCCAGACTTGTTGCATGTGCATCGCGCACTATGAATAGCACTGAACAGAATTATGGACAGACGGAGAAATATGTTAGCCATTTATTTTGGATGTAAAAAGTTTCACAAATACATTTATGGAGTTAGTGTGGATGTGCAGTCAGATCATAAGCCAATCATGGCCATCATGTCAAAACATATAGTAAAGTTGGTTCACCAAGACTTAGACGTCTGCGACTCAAATTACTAATTTATGATTTAAATATTTATTATGTTCCTGGCAAACAACTTCATTTTGCTGACATGTTATCTAGAAATAGCTTAAAAATAACTGAACATGATAATGAAACGGTGCATTCTGTATCTAAATACTTACCCATGTCAAATGAACGCAAAGATATTTTTAGAAGAGAAACCACCAATGATCCAGTCTTGAATTTAATATCTAGATTTTATTACCATGGGTGGCCAAAGTCAGTTCCTAAAGAATGCAAAATATTTAAAAAAATCAGGGATACCATTTACCTTCAGGATGGATTATTGTTTGTTGGTAACAGGCTTGTAGTTCCAAAGTCATTGAAACTTTATAATATACTAAATATCTTACACAAAGGTCACTGTGGTGTATCAAAGTGTATAAATAAAGCAAAACCCTTATTTAATTGGCCTAATATGCGGGTCATGTGAAAAGTTTAGTTCACAAAATGACAATGAACCATTATTTCCAAAGAACGTTTTGTGAAAGTGGGTTCTGACATTCTGGATTTTCATGGGAAATCATTCCTTGTCATAGTTGACTATTTTTCTCATTGGATAGATAGAATTAGGTATATTATTCTAAAATACGTAAATTGTTTTAATGAGAATAACTCATAATGCGTTAGAACAAGGTAGACAATAGTTTTGTCAATGCAGTGACTATAATACCTACCACACCTATTCCATCGTACGATTTGTGCCATCTTATCTCTTTGTTATTGAAAACGAATAAACGATAAACAAATATTCGATAACTTATCGTGTACTTGCTACCTACGTGTTTATCTTAACACTACAACATGGTTTGAGTACTTTCATTGATTACTTTCAATCAGAACTTATTAAAATTGTTTAAATTGAAGAGAATTATGTTTGTTGAGGCAAGGGCTATTAACTTAGGAAGCGTTCTAAACGAGACTTGTGTCGGCCGCACGGACATTAAGAGGTGAGACCTCTACCCTCTACCTAATCAATAGATACTCTGTTATCGCTTTAATTTAGACATGTTTCTATTTCTATTTCTAACACACAACAGTGACAGGAATATCGCCTATCACGGAGTCAGTGTAAAATTACGTTTTAAATCTCGGACTCATTCATTTTCATGATTGTAAACCACCAGAGCGCGCGTGTGTACCTACACATCAAGCTGCGAAAGTATGTTAGGTATGACCGTCTTACCGCACGCATCGAACGTGGGGTGGCGCTAGCTTCGCTCTAAAATAACAAAGCTAACGTAACCATATTTCTAATTTTAGGACACAGGCTGTGACAGGTTTCTTTTTTGTGAATCCACCATGCGGGCCCTGGTTACCGGTTACTGGATAATGGATGTCACATGGCCTTTGAATTTACGTTACCGTAACCCATGAGCCATGGCTTACGGCCAGTCGATTTATTGATAAATCACCATTTTTTTCTCTTTCTGTCTGAAATTAAATAAGTTAACAATTGATTTAATTTCTCATCTCATCCAACTTATTGATAATCGGGGAGTTTAAGTTACTTTCGACAATATCTCTTAATTAGTCATAAATTGTTTAGGTTTAAAATAAGGTCACTATAGTTTAAAAGCTGTAAGTTATAGTATTAAACATTGTTCATTTGTTCTTAGTCGAACTTCAACCAACTCGACTAAAAATACTTTTAACTCGTATTTCTCGTCTTAGCTGTCATTAAAACGTCAACGTCAAATTGCTGTCAAAACACCAAGGTAAACAAAGCTACAAAAACAAGTTATTTTGCATTAATTTTATTTTAATCAGTAGTTGGTAGTGAACAGAGGTTTGAGTTTGCTTTGTTTTTGTGAAAATTGAATTCTTATTAGCAATCGAAGAATCAGTCTTGTGTACAGGAAAATGGAAGAAAACCACGTGAATAACACCGCTTTATATTTCGAAAAGGGTCAAGTAAGTATTTTATTCACCAACTATTAGGTACAGTTTACCGTAGATAACAGCGTTTTATATACAAAAACTGATAATATGTACCTACTATTTTTTGCGAATCTGTATAATTACAGTTTGCTAAGCTTACAGACTTGTATTTATTAAAGTAGACTTGAAGTAGGTACATAAAAGGTTTCAAAAGAACTACATTGTTGAAGGCAGTTTGTTTAATAATTGGCATCTGCAAATGCTCGCATTGTTTTGCATCACCCTCATTTTATCTCATTATAAAATGGGATAAAATAAAGGTGATGCAAGAAGTTAATGAAGAATCTCCTTGAAGTATTCTTTTATTTATTTTGTGTTAAAAGTATTTAGCACAGAAAACATGTTTTTACTAACTAGAAATAACTACAATAAATCCAAGGTGGAAGACAAATAAAAATGGTCACAGCTTTAATTTCATTTTAATTTCTTTACTATAAGAAGATACTGTTTCCCCCGTTACATAAAAAACCAAACTCAGAGATGTATAATATCAACCTATATAATAATGTGTTTCCAAGAGTAATATTCGGCTTCCATATGAAATTTAATAATGAAGTACATAATATTATGCAATTCCCAAAAACAGAATAACTTTAAAATATTTGAATCAATGTCAAATATGTAGGTACGTCAACATAATGAATTAGCATATCATTGAAAAGTATAATTATTAATAAAAACAAAAACTATTTTTAACGACAATTAATTGGAAATTATAATTATTATTATATTTGTAAGCCGTCAATGGTAAGACATAGTAATCATTTGATTATCACTTAACAAACAAACCTATAACATGCTTTTTGTTTACTTATGATCTTTTAAAATAATGAATTCACAATAATTATTATTAATAAATTTTGACATTTGGGTAAGGCTCAAAATTTTTGCGCAGTCGCACAGTGGAAATCACAACGGAAAGTGTCACAAAAGAAAATACGTTGCACAACGGAATTTATAAGGCATAGTGCACATGGAATGTAAAATGTATACTTAATATTCTTAGGTACTTACTTATTAATTAAGAAAAAAATATAAAGAGATTTTTTTGTAATATTTGTATTTTGTTTGTAATGAAAATCGCTTATAAACGCTTACAACGAAATGGAGCGATTTAAGAAATTCTTTTACGAGTGGAATGCTTTACTTTCATAAAGATGAAACCACTGGCAAAACCTAGTATTTTAATAGATTATTATTATTTTAATTATAATTCCTTATTAGTAGGTACACATAGAGAGATGATACCTACCATATTAATTATAATTATTGATATAAATAGTAGGGATATCAGTGTCCCTCCTACTAATTAAAGGCGTATGGACTAGTTAGGACCTCAAGATAGTGATGAAAATCAATTTATAACCCAATTGAATGGCGGACCCGGACCAGATGACCATGCGTACATGTACTTATAGGCACTTTGGAAATAAGTTTTAATACTATTGGGTGTATTAAATAAAAAACATTGATAAACACCAAATAAACCAATATATTTTAAGTTCAAAGAAATCACATCCAAAAAAAGCTGCTCTTTTATGTAATATTATGTAGTTGCATAATATATTATGTTTATTTTTTATTTTCACTCATATCCGCTATTTTTCTTTTTTTAGTTTCAGTTCTTTCGGCGTTCTTTTTTTTCATTTCGTCAAATTTTTCAGGATTAACCTGTTTAAGTTTTTCGCGGTACCTTCGGCACCTTTCTGCCGCGGACAATGGCATCTGAATAAAAAAAGATTAATTATTAAGCAATTGAAAATAAATATACGCAAGTACCTACTTGCTTAATCATGCTTTCATAAATGTAGTAAAAAGTTGATGGGTACACAGCTTTATAATTTTCGTCGCACAATTTCGTGTCATTCGTCGCACAACGGATCAAAAATTCTACATAACCAATCATAAAAAAATACATAATTCATAGAATGTGCAGTATAGATGATTGTTAGTGTTATATTTTATTAATTGAATAGGTAATAGATACTATCAAATATCATAAATCATGAAAATCATTCAAATTTCGAAAATATAATTAAGTAAACTTACAATTTCTTAACGACACAAAACAGGTTCCGTCACGATCTTCAATCTGACACAAAAACAAAAGGGCAGAAGCACACTGAAGTTAGTCGAATATCATGAACATGTGTTAACATTCCAAAATAATTCGGTATTTATTGTAGAATGTCGATAAATCAAAAGTTATAGCGTTGCACAACTGAAGTGTCACACTGGATTGAAATTAGGGACACTTTTAAATTACTTGATAAAATCAAAACGCTTTGATAAATATTAAACTTACTTTACTAAAAACTTAACCAATCATATTCTGAAGATCATTAAGTATGTCTAACCGAAAAAAGAATGAGTGTTTTAAATATATAAAATGGACTTTGAGAAGTTAACGTACAGGGACATCAACAAATTGTATGGAAGTCAAACATGGACCTTTATATTTTCATGTACTGAACAGGTATATAATTGAAATATTTAAACGAAAAAAATCAGACGTGTTGACGAAATAGTGAGCTTTTTTGCATTATTAATTTAAACAAGTATTTATTATTTTATATGTTTGATTTCTACTCTTCAAACTCTCGGACACTACATTTTTAGAGAGTGCGCGTAAAATTTGAGCCTTACCCATTTATTGAATCTTAGAATGTTTTGCCGAGCACAAAATAATAATTTAAGTATGTGTTATTTTTATTTATTTATTCCTTATCAATTTATAATACTCGTATAAAAAGATTGTTCATATTGTAGTTTTCTGTTTCTATTTCTGTCTCTTTGGAAGAAAGGTTTGATTTTTTGTTTGTGTGTTTGTACAATTTAACTCAAGAAATACTCAACCGATTTTAAAAATTCTTTTACCATTAGAAGCTACATCCTTACCGAGTAACATAGGCAATAGACATACCTAAATTTTATTTTGATATCATGCAAATTAGCCGAGTTATCACAATTTTCGCGGACGAAGTTGTGGGCTTAGTGCTAGTATAAAATAAAACAGTATTTGCAAGTCATATTTGCACACTATGTAGGCAGCTGTAGGTAACACAATATTGTTACAACTTGTAACTGTACAGTGTACAGTCTGGGCCACTGTTATGTAAAGTGATAATGAGAAAAGAAGGATGAAAATAATAATAAATATTTATATTTCACAGAGACTTAAAACCAAAATACAAAACATTTTAACTCATCATCACTACCACTATCACTACATATTATAAAACAAAGTCTCCCGCCGCGTCTGTCTGTCCCTATGTATGCTTAGATCTTTAAAACTACGCAACGGATTTTGATGCGAGTTTTTTCAATACATAAAGTGATTGAATAGGAAGGTTTTAGTATATAATTTTACGCGGGTGAAGCCGCGGGCATCAGCTAGTTATAAATATTACAATAACTACTAGGTAACGACTGCGTTTTCCGTCACACAACAAACGTACAACTGCTACTGCAACTATTAGCCTACGCCAAGACTCGTGACTATCACAGCCATAAAAACTGCACCGAGAATTGTGAATATGTAGTAAGTACCAGATTTCAAACATTCTTTAGTTTGTCTCTGGCTTTATTGCTCCATTTTGCTCCCACATTTTATGACCACGACTTCCGCGAACGTTTCTGTAATATCGTTTTGTCAAGCGATCCATTAATTTGACAATAAAAGATGCCGAACCCTATAGAGCGCGACGCGTTGCTCCTAATTGTTGCTTCAAGTTTGGCTGCTAAAAATAAGCACTTTTGTCCGTCCGAGAATTCGCACGTAAACCCATAGTTTCGGCCCAAGTACTTATCCAGACTTTTGGTTCGGGGGGGACAAACATTGAAACAACCATGAGAACTGGGCATGGGCGCCGGCACAATTTTTTCCAGGGAAGTGCACCTTTAATTCCATAACAAAATCCAAACAGCTCGAAATTCCGGATCGGATAATTATGTTAAATTCTCTCGAATTTAACATAATTATCCGATTCGGAGTAACTTGGCCGATCTATCCAGATTCCAGAAATACCCATCAATAATAAAAAAATATGATTCGAAAAGCGAGCGAGCTTAAAAAAATTCCTCGAATTTGATTGGTTTTCTCTTATCCTGTATTAAAGCCATTCAGCCAATTTATACAGAAAAGCTCATGAACGCGAAGGATGTCTGAGCACGCTCATATATTTTGTAATAAATTAAGTTAATTTTGTTGTTATGGGCACCCAGAAAGAAAATAGGAGTACAGTAAAATTTTTGCTATCTGGTTTGGATGGTTGGTTTTTCACCTTGCACCCTTTTTTTAGGATGGGAAATCATCAAATGACTTCTCCCACTCTGGGCGGAGCCGGAGGGAGTGTCAGACTTTTACGGACTAAAACCCATCCATGTTCCTTCCTCGCCCTTTATGTTCCGGGGCCGCGGTATCTCTTTCGAACAAGCCCGGAACCCCGGCAGGCTTCGGCCCTTGCGGGCCCCTCCCCTTATGCTGACATCTCTTTGAGGCGCGCGTGGAACACGAACGCGCCGTCGACACGGCCTGTCGTCATTAGACGGTCGGACGGCTAGCTAGCCCATACCTTACCGTCCACAGGCCCGCATCTACGGTGGCCGGTAGCCACCACGTGGCCCCCGACGCCCGGTGCGTCTCCCGCGGCGGCTGGGAAGAGAGGCTCTCTCCCTCTCTCGTTCCGCCACCTCCTTCGCTAGCATGATTGCTTCGCAGAAGGAGGTGACGGCTTCCCATTCCGTCTCGCTCCGGACCATGGATTGAACCAAGGCCGGACGCGAGAGGTCGCCGCCGCCGATCGCCGCTACGAGGACACGGCGGTGCTCCGCCCACGCAGGGCAGACTTCCACCGTGTGCTCCACCGTGTCCTCCGGTCGATCCTCGCAGTGGAAACACCCGGGCTTTAATCACTATACTATAATTTACGTACTTAGCCGTGGTTATGATCGCGTTTATTTTAAGTCAGATTTCGGGGGGAATCAATCCCAACTATCCCTCCCCACTCTCTAAACGTGCCTGTAATTCGGCCAAATACACAATAAACTTACGGGCTTGATATTCGTTCGGGCCCGAACTAAAAATTAAAGACAACATGATTGGACATGGAGACGACTCCAACACCGATATGTTTTAAAAACTGAACACGGGGAGCAGGGTAAACTTCGAAGTTTCTAGCTATTTTTGAACGGGATCGTGTCTTTGTTGACGGACTTAGTGCCATGTTCACCGAAAAGATAACGGTCTGATTTTATGAAAAAAAAAAACAGACGAATTGAGAACCTCCTCTTTTTGGAAGGCGGTTGAAAACAGCTGTCACTGTGACATGTTCCCATACAAAAATGTGTTTTAAACAGCTATTTTTAGATAATCAGACCGTTGCGTCGTCTTTTTGGTGAACATGGACCTTAAAAGAGTCGGAGACCGTCTCCGACTTAGCAGTAACTGCCTATTCTATTACCGTAGGTATAAGCTACGAACTTAGCCCACAAACTTGACACACTTCAGGAGTTCAAGTGGAATCATGTCAAGAAATACCTTCTTGCATAGGTGCGTTACATTGTGCGCAGTAATTAAATTATGCATGAACGATGCCATAAATACGATAGCACGAAGAAACTGCACCGCATTACTTTTCTAATCTTTCACGAACTTGTTTAGTTGAAGTATTATTGTTATCTTTGAACATAGTAATGTTAATACACAAGTGTCTTTTCAGTTATAATTAATAATGATTTAATCAACTTATCTCGGTAGTGAAGAGCGTGATTTTACAAATTGTGTACTTGTTATAAGGAAGCAATTTTCATTAATAATGATTTAATCAACTTATCTCGGTAGTGAAGAGCGTGATTTTACAAGTTGTGTACTTGCCATAAGGAAGCAATTTTTATTTGACGAGAGCATAAACGTTCCTTACCTGAAACCTTCACCAATCTATAGCAGTGGAAAAAGCAAATATGTAGTGAAAATCAATACGCAGTGGTTTCAAAATGCCGTCTTACATCGAGGCCGTGTCCAGAAAACTATCGGAAAATTTCGGAAATGTTCTCAATGTTGGCATTGTTTTCCTTACATACTTCGAATCGTATTTAGTTCCTTTGGGCATCTACAAGTTGTTGGTATTGATAACCAAGTATGGGGGTGTAGTTTCTCGTTTGAGAAAACCCGAAGATTCCAATAAAGTGTTAAAATCGCGCTTCACGTATAGATTAGAGCTGTTAACTATTGAAAACTTTGTGCTTCCTGACTATAGAAGAGTGGAACACATCTCCCAAGTCAGTATTTTAATCGAGGAAGAAGAAATTCAGGTGAGAACCGCCATTATGCCTTCAAATGTTTTGATGATGATATCCATACAACTATAGGTACTTACTGCAATAAGTACCTACATGCGAAAGTAACTCTGTCGATCTATCACCTTTTTAACCAACTTCAAAAAGGAGGAAGTTCTCAATTTGTCGGAACCATTTTTTTTAAATGTAATTATGTTTCCCGATTACTCGAAGATGACTGGAGCGATTTGAATTTTTACTTTGCAGGTGGTCCCATAATCATCCAAGTCGGAATCTGATAATGGGATCCTGGAGAAATTGAAAGAACTCTTCCAATTTTATAGGCACTTATGATGCGATTTGGGTAGTTTTTGGAAGAGTACTTTCTTAAAGTCGTCCCATTTCAATTTGGTGAAGATCTGTTGAAGAACTTCAAAGATAGACAACGGAACTCTATAAATGATAGCAAATGGATATTGTTTACACCAATTCATAACATAACATCACGCCGCTACGCTGTGAAGGGGTAAAGCACAAGTGAACCACTAAAAAAAATAAACCGACTCCAAAAAACACAAAAACCTTTGTTTGATTGATTTACTTAGTTTTTTGTCAGTCTAGTATTTTGGAGTCGGTTTTATTTTTTGCAAAAAAGTTTTACACCTTAACGACAACTAAACGAATATTTGGTTGACCTTGGCCTACGTTACGAGGACAGAGAAGGCTCTCTCTAGCCCAATAGTACCTTTACACAATGTGTTTTCATCCAATACCCTACAATATTGGATTAGGGATCAAGGCTTTACAATCGATTATTTATTATGTTTGATGTTCTTATGTAATACCATCTACCTACCTAGTAAATGATCTGAGTAACCCGAAACCCTTATGTTACCGAAATATTTTCTGAAACTTCGTTCTCTTCCCTATCAATCAATACTACTTAGTTTTATCAGTGAACTGCCAGCATGAATTTTTCGCTCTAGAAAGCCACTTGAAAGTATGTAACAATTATGGGTGTTGTAAGTACGTAGCTACAAAACTTGAACACTAGTGCAATGTTTCCAAAGCACGCATCTCAATGATGACCTCACCTCGATATGAAATAAGAACGATAACCGACCTACGATACTCGACAGAGGTAACCGGTCTGACTCCATTATTTACGTTAATATACAGGGTGTCTCATTCAAATCGGTCAGTATGGGAAAGTCTGAAACTATAAGACATACGAAGATCTGTTCTGAGGAACCATGTCATCGATTTTAATAACAAGAAAAACTGCATTCATAGATTTTAAATAACATCTGTACTCCGTTCGGGAATCGAACCCGGTTATTTTGAAAAAAAAACCTACACTATTTCTATTTAGATATCGATTGTGTAGGTCTTAAGCAGTAAATGTCTGTATGAAACATGTCTGAAATGAATAAAATGCATTGTTTCCACTTACTTTAATTTATTTTAGTAGGTGCTTGAACTGACCACGTTTACAATATTAAACAAGTTCAGGTATTTAAAATTGTCAAACACATCATGTTTCATACAGACATTTACTGTTTAAGACCTACACAATCGATATCTAAATAGAAATAGTGTAGGTTTTTTTTTTTTCAAAATAACCGGGTTCGATTCCCGAACGGGGTACAGATGTTTTTTAAAATCTATGAATGCAGTTTTTCTTGTTGTTAAAATCGATGACATGGTTCCTCAGAACAGATCTTCGTATGTCTTATAGTTTCAGACTTTCCCATACTGACCGATTTGAATGAGACACCCTGTATACAAGAAAATGCCCAAAAAGAAAACAAAGATGAACCACGGTCTTTTTGATTTCACAAAAATAACTCGGCCGCCTAAGAAACTCTTTTGTAAATCTACGAGTACATCTGCGTCGGAACGAAAAGTATGTTGACATCCAGAATCTAATTCCCCAAAAACAGATAAATCTGCGTAAAACTTGATCTGAAGGGTCATAATATTATACATAAGTACAACGCCAAACGTGTAGGCCACGCGTCTGTCACATCATTGTCAGTAAATAGCTTGTTATGAAGCTAATAAAATGACCCGCACCCTCGCAGTAAAGATAAAGCAAGCACAATACGCACAAATTAAACCAATTAGACATGACCGTAAAATCCTACTAGAATAATGTAACTTTATCTTCTTGAGGACAAGATGTACATTTTTTATAACATGCTTCGTGACTTTAGTAGGTTATTAAGACAACCTAATTATGAACTGGTTCTCGTTTCTATGTCACTGAAATGGGCTTCATGGCTGATTATTTAAATTACAGATTTTGGTTAGGGGCTCGCTCGTGTGGAGGCCCAAAATTATCCCACGTTAGCCGGGATAAAAAATCCTAACTGGTCTAGCTGAGATCCAGACCTTGAAAACTGATTAGCCTCTAATACGTGGAATAATAACAGACAGATAGGCCGAGAGACAGAGTGACAATCGAATTTGCTGTATAAGTTTCGACTTCTACTCTCAAAAATACTCGCCCGGTTTTTTTTTGTGCATTTTCGACCACGATTGTCATGCACGCACGCCAGTAATCACGGCAAAGTTAACAGAAGGCCTCTAACTAAAGCTCCGAATTTAGACACGAGCCCAAACCGGTTTTCAAAATCGATTAGGTGTGCCATTGCCATCATGTGCTAGGCCGGTTCCTAAGACATACGATTATTATACCCATTAGCTAATCTGCATTGATTAAAAGAAAATCTCATAGAAGTTTGATATTACTTTAAAGGTTGGATTGGGTGGCAATCTATTACATACAGAGTTTCTTCCGTGCCTCGGAAATCACATTTCAAGCAAGCCATTGGTCCCGACTGGCATTTGTAGATCTTTGACAGTCGTTACAGGTAGTCAGTGTCCCGAAAGTCTGACAACCAGTCTTACCAAAGGGTATTACTACAGTACTAACTGGGTTGTGGAGGACAGATAGGCAGTCGTTCCATGTAAAATACTGATTTTCGCCGACCCCACCATAGTTTGAAAAAGGCTAGGCAGATGATGAATGGCTACGCTTCTATGTCAAGGATTTCTTAACGAAGTTTATTTATCCCCTTTTTCTTTGTTAGATACAGGTATACAATAAATAACAACTATTTTCTTGTTCAATAAGTAGAACATGGTATAATATTGTTGAAAATGACTGATTCTTGAGTATTAAAACCTTATCATTCATTGTTGAAAGTAAATCAAATCAACAATAATATAGGTAATCGTCTGTAATCGATATAAAGTTAGATAAGCCTTCTTTATCCACACAAATCGTTTGTTGGTAAACAGATTCATTTAGGTTACTCTATAGATTCAGATAATCATATTTACAATGCTGGAAAATTATTGATCACTCTGATATTGTATTAACAAAAAACCTTTAAAAGAAAGCAAACAAGTAGAGAATTCTTGCTCAACATGACTTAATCAATAGTGCTGGGATATTTACTTTTTTAATTAGCTGTTTCTGGTATTGGTATAAAGGTACTCATGATAATACATCTGATTTGATTTGATTTTATTGCTACCGTATATACCATTACTGACCTACGACATCGGGCCATAGGATAGCATAAGCAACCTATCATTTTCCCACTGCTGGGATACAGGGCTCGCATGCATGATAGGGAATGCGGTATAATCCTCCACGCGGGCTCTAGGACTAAGGTTCATGAATAAAGCGCACTATGAATTTTCTCCTGAAGACGAGTCAGTCAGTCAGTATTCGTAAATTTTAGTCACCTTCGTTTGACAGTGTGACAGCATAATTTAGTATTTATTTATTCATTTAGATTACTTGTGCCTACGCAATAAGTTAAGTAATAAGTTGATGAAAAAGCAAACTTGTGTGATCAATGAATATAAGATTATGTTAAAACATTTGTTAATAGGAAGGTGTCTTCTTCCATTATTAACTTCCTTATGTAAAACTTTTGATATAGTTAATATCCTCTATATTAGCATACCAATCAGAGGAAGTGGATATAAATGTTTGTGGTAATTAATAGATTTTAATTTGTTTTAGTTGAGTTACTGCGGGCAGGATTGCAGAAGGATACCCCCAGCTTTACAAAAAATGTATGGTGCTAAAGTTAGATGCTTAGATCTAAGGTAACTATGGGTAATGATATCATTGACTAAATTGAGACAGAGCTAGCTAGGTACCTATTGTAAATGTACATACCAGTTTTTATGTAACAAATCATAGAACATGAATCTCATTGACTGAATTCCATTAATTTTGAAAAAAAAAACTAGCAAAACACGAACACAAAAAAATTATGATAAAGTTTTTTTTTGGATTCTGTCTGTTAATTATCTACTTTTAACATAGTTAAGACGAGTTATAAGTTGGTTTATTTTTAAGATGATTTTAAAACTGGTTTTTAATCCGTTTGGCCAAGTTTCTAAATCCTTTAGCTCTTGCTTATCGCTACTAAACTGTCCTATATTCGTTATCTTAACTTGCAAATTGCTACAGCAATTAAAATCTTCATTAAAATAAAATAAACATTAATTATAGGATGTAACTATAATTAAACGTTTATCTAAGCATTCATATTTTTTGTAGATAAGCTGAATAAAACAAGATAAGTAGATAGAATATTCTTTATGTACTCCAGACGAATTTCAATTTCCTTAAAACACCTTTCACCTTGTGAAATGTTTCCACATTTCCTGTGAAATGTTGACACAATGGGCGATCTTACTAAAAGCAATCTTTTCAAGACTACCTTTCGTTGAATTTGATAAAAAAGGGTGAAACAAGGCAGGTACTCTGTGGTGAGAAAATCTTCCGCTTTTCGTTGATTGTATATTTTCACGTACACTTTCACGGTTTTTTTGGTATTAGGTACAACTGGAGATAAGTCTACTTCCAAAATCCATCATACAATTTTATCATCGAGTAAAATCGTCGAAGTTTTATTAGGAAAGGTACAACACTTCTAAATTCTGACTGCTTTTAGTTACAACAGTATCGAGACATTAAAAGGACTGGAACAGTTTGGCCGACTGGAGGAACTTATATTGGACAACAATAAACTGGGCGACGCCATATCCTTTCCATACTTGTCCAATTTGAGAACTCTTTCGCTCAACAATAATGAGGTAAGACTAGAATTTATTTTAGATCTGATTCAGCTAAGATAAAGGCTAAATTAAAAACAACACCTATTTTTTAAATAGCTAAATTATATGTTGTAGAAAAATATATTTCACGGGTAGTTTTCATTTTGCGTCCTTGAAAGCAGCTTCATTTTTTTACTGCGTACCAGCAACTTCAGTTTCAGAGAACACGTAACTGCGGCTATTTTAATCTGTTTTTGGCATTATTGATAGTTCTTATCACGTAAGTAATTATCGTTTTATTTGAAAGCATTCCGGTTGATGCAAATAAATTATATTGGCTCACAGTACAGTAAGTACTTATATAGAAACCCACATGGCGATCAACATTTTAACCAGCCGGTGCCCACGTTGTAAGGGCTCCATCATTTATGTTGTCTTCCTCTGCTCTCAATAAAAACATTCGCATTATTATAACTTACCTATATACATACTCAAAACTGTAAGTAAGTAAGTAATTAGTATAAGTAGGTACCCATTCCCTCCGCATTACATGAGGCAAAGTCAAGTTCACCTTATTTGACACAACTCATTCGAAACAGCCATAAAATTAAATGACACAAATAAGTATGAGTTTTGTTAGATGAAACTCTGCTCATCTTTAACAAAAACAATGACTAGAGAAAACAAGTTCGAGAGACACTTGAACATGTTTCAAACATATAATCATGATCAAATACATTACAACTCATGTCGAACATGTAATATAAAGTTTCGCTTGAGTTGCGACCACACTGAAATTGACTTGTAGGCTATTACCAAAGTTAACGTTAGCAACTTTCTGGTTAATGTCTGTTTTTTAAACACTGTTTTAGGCTTTCACGGTTTAAAACTAAACTTATATTGTCACTTACGGGATATCTTCCGTGATTATTTTTAATGTTGAGCACCCGATATTTCGACGCTGTTGCAAGCGCCATGATCGCGGGTTGACTGGAGTATGCGGGTGGAAGGATAATAAATTGTTACGAGCAGACAAATCTGTCTACCCTCTTTCTTTGTCTTTTGCTACGCGCACTATTGGAACTCGACACTAAGTCACGACAAAACGCACTCACAGTATCACCAAGTTTTGTGGAGTTTTTTGTATGATGCCGGCTGCTACTTTTGAGCATACTCAACACTGGATTCCACGTACTCGACAATTTGAAGCCATCCTCTCGATTGAAATTTTTGTACTTCCTTATTTCAATTGCTTCTCTTGTCAGCCTTGGTAGGTAATGTTTGTCCTTAGACAAAATACGTGGCATGCTCAAAAGTAGCAGCCGGCATCATACAAAAAACTCCACAAAACTTGGTGATACTGTGAGTGCGTTTTGTCGTGACTTAGTGTCGAGTTCCAATAGTGCGCGTAGCAAAAGACAAAGAAAGAGGGTAGACAGATTTGTCTGCTCGTAACAATTTATTATCCTTCCACCCGCATACTCCAGTCAACCCGCGATCATGGCGCTTGCAACAGCGTCGAAATATCGGGTGCTCAACATTAAAAATAATCACGGAAGATATCCCGTAAGTGACAATATAAGTTTAATGTCTGTTTGCTGTCTGATCTTGTATTTTAATTTTGCGTTTGGATACGATTGATACGAAGCTAAGAATCTTTCAGTAAAAGCTAAGTAACGTTTGCATTAGTCAAGTAGCGAGTGTTCCTTGAGGTATATTTGTAAGTCTTCACACTCTAAATTTTAACACAATTCTTTCTACTTAAAGTGACTACATGAGCTAAATGCGAATTTTATAATGCCTAAAAGTAGGTATATGATTCACTGTAGTAATCAAAACCAGAAAATATATGGTATTCTTCAAGATATAGACTAGTAAATACTGTTTTGAGAAACTAATAAACAAAATTAATTCTCCTCAAAAAAAAAAATCACGAACTTATCTCTAAAAAAATATTTTACCTAGTAAAACCATACTAAAATACATGCGAACATTGGTACTGTTTTTTTGGCAAATAATTCTACAAGCAACAATAAGCATCATAGTGTTTTATTTTTTAGTCCAATCCATAGATTTTTTGGAAATCGATCGATTCCAGCCAGCTGCCATATCCTGTCAGACTTTAGACTGTGTAATTTCTGCCAAATTGCAATTGCAGAAAGTTTAAGGGCTTTCGCAGACTAGAGACAAGACTGTTTTAAGACAAACTATTGCTAAAGGGGATAAATAGTCTGTCTCGCCCGCACTAGTAGAAAAATTGTCTTAAGACAGTCTTGTCTCTAGTCGGCCAAATGTGTATATGTCGCCGCTGTATATACAGCCTGCAACGTTATAATGATCCTGCTATCTATTAATGCTACCATCACCAATCCTACCTCTTCCGAGAAGTGGCGTTTATAGAAAGCTTATAGAACAGTGCTATATTGTTGTTGTAATTCCAGATAATCAACCTAGACGAGCTGGTAAACAAAATAAGCAAACACTTCCCTGCGCTTTCATACTTGAGTCTACTGAGCAACAAGGCGTGCCCCAACCAACTGTCAGACATTGATAAGGATGATTCAGACTACCAAAGATACAGGTAACCAAAATAAATTAGAACATAATTGCTGTTATTACATACGGTAACTGGCGAGCTGGTCACTAGCATGGACTGCCAATGCCGTTGGTCTGGCGGTCGGCAAGGCTGGTCGCAATTGCTTCATTGCTGAGCAAGAGCTTATTCGATTTGGAAAATGGACGATGTTTTTGTTTCTTCCATAAGGAATTTCTTAATAGGAGCTCGGTTTTGTGTCCGGTAGACGGGAATAAGCTCGCCCTCGAGTAGCGGTGGCCCAGTGGTGGCGTCCCCGACTTACGAACAGTAAGTTGGGGTTCGAACCCAGACAGGTAATTTACACTGCTCTAAAAAACGGTGAAGGAAAAATATCGTGAGGAAAAAATGCGAAGACATGTGACATCTACCAACCCGCACTGGGCCCGCGTGGTTAATTAGGTATACCCATAGGCCATACGCAAAATACGCGCTTTGACGTGGAGCTTTGCGGACACCAGCCCGTTGTACAAATAGCTATCTGCTCTCTTTCGGTACACCTCTACATAACTCTTCCGATTAAACAGTTTCAGTTCATATTATTAGCGATATTTTTTTTATTTGTTGGTACCTACCTATTTTGCGAAATAAATCTCATAGTCATAATTTCCTAATACAAATTCTAACTGAATGTAAAACTTGTATCTAACTTGAGTTATAGATAACTCTTTACGTTTTTTTTAACTAGTGAGCATTTTTTTTTGAATGGCTTATTTTATTTGTGTGTTGACATACTAGGTGATATAAATCAGGCAATTCGAATATTCAATTAAGGCGCCCGAATGTTTTATAATTATTCTTTTGCATAGCAGACCGATTAATTTTTTTCATTCCAAGATAGTTTGGCATAAACTAACTACATAATTAATGCGATGCTCGATACCATTTTTATTAATCCATTTAAAAAAACTGAGTTAAGAATTTAATGTCGGTTTGCATATTTCATTCATTAATTTGCTATTTAACATACTGGCACATTGACATTAAATTAACATTTTTAAATAAGTGTAAAAAACCTTATAATTCTAAACTCTCTTGTGTCTACACCATTTATATTAAAATATGTGATGGAATTTTCTTGTCCAGATATTTCGTAATATACATGCTCCCGAACCTGCGGTTTCTGGACTCTCGCCGCGTTTCTTCAGCAGAGAGAAAAGAAGCGGCGACGCGGGGCGAGTTCATGCGTGTGCGCCGGCCGCCTATTGATGAATACGATGCACCCCTCACCCCGTCACTACAACTTAAAGGAGCACAAGTTCGACCCCTGCCTCTGGACTTAGGCGCGTTAGGCAAACATAGAGGTATGCACTGCACAATCATCAGTCTATATTATAAAGGATTTGTTAGCATAAGGACAGATTCGCTTTACACCAGATTTGCGTTAGGACTGATTTGAGTTAAGACAGATTCGCCTACAGACAGAATATGTACAGACCGCAACCTAAAGTTCCTTTGTTCCCACTGCAGAGACACAAGCCTCTTCTTTGTGACTGGGCCATATCTACCACGTGGGCCAAGTACGCGTTCAAAGGAGATCACCCAGCCTCCATATTTTTTGGCTATTTTCAAGAGTATTTAATACACCAAAGTCGTATGTCAATTCACCGAGAAGTTACTAAACCACAAAATATCTGCGATCAGCCAGATTGCGGTAATTTCTTTTTGCTGGCCCACTAAAGGCAATAATGAAATAGAGCACAATAAAAAATGTTTATATCTGTCATCGTAAAATTGTCAAACACATTATATTACAATATAACGTGTTTCTCTCTAGCGATATTGTAAACTCTCGAATGATTGTCAACTGAACATACGGAAGTATCTCTGCCCCCATAATCGGGACTTGGGGTACCCCCCGTTAGGTTCCTTTAAACCCTGCACTCGGAAATAGTCCGTCGAATACGCTTTTTAGGGAAGTGCACAGCAGCAGAAGTGGTACAGCATCTTTTCATGAGAGTGGTACCACTGAGCAAGGGGGTCCTTCCCTCCACACCGCGTGAGTTGACTACCATCGCATGCATTTCACGAAAAATAATGCGTTTTACTGTAAGCAGTATGTTCGTTTGACAATAATTCGAGAGTTTACAATATAGCTTGAGAGATTACAATATAACGTGTTTGACAATTTTACGGTAACATATCCAACAGGCCTATTTAATTATTGCGTTTATTTTAGTTGGCACACAAAAACCAATTACCTCCATCTGGGTGATCTCAGATATTTTGTGGTTGAGTAACTTTTCGGTGAATTGACTTACGACTTTGGTGTTATAATAAAAAATGTTTATAATGTTATGCTCTGTCCAAATAATAAGTTTATTTTGGTTGGCCTGCCAGCCAAAATATCCCAATCTGGGTGATCTCCTTTTTGGATAGAAGACAAGATGCTACTTGAACTAAATATGACTCACTCATTATTGATATGCTGAATCAAATGGATTGCGATCGGTGAAAAGAATGGAGGGACACCTTTTCCCAGGAATGGCGCAAATTAAGCCAATATATCAATACTGTGTGTACTCATACACAAGTACTCGGACCTCGGCTGACATTGGCTAATATAAACAGGCCACGAAATGGATTGCGTGGAACATACGACCCGAATGGCGTAGTGGTAGTGAGGCTGCCTTACGTTCGGGTCCTTGGTTCGAATCCCGGTAGGAGCAAATGTTTGTGTGATGAACATGGACATTTGTTTCCAAGTCATGGATGTTTATAATTATGTATAATAACTATGTATTTACAAACAAAAAAGGTATATAAGTAGTATATTATCAACTGGTATCCACGACACATGCCTTGCTTAGTGTGGCACTAGATGGCGCTGTGTGTTAATGACCAGCGATATTTATTTATACATACAGACAGATTTTGATTATTACTTGATTTTGTACACCTATGCACGACTGCGGCCGTTTGTGTCTTCGGTATAAATTCGGTTTAGTATGCCTAATAAAACGTGACATTTTAAAATCCGTGCTTTAACTCCAAAGTTTATGGTTATGAAGGCGTGTCTATCAGACATTTTATTAGTTTTTAAGTAGGTTATTATTTTTAGTAGCAACATTTCTAACATTTCCTTCTTTGTTTCAGGTGCCTACGGTAAATGCAATTACAAGTACACCGGCAAACATTCTGAGGGCAACAGATTTATTTTGAATAGCGATTTATGACCGCATTTATTTATAAGTCATTCAAAAGTGAAATAGATTAGTCAAGTAGAATTAAGTATGTAAAGACTATAAATAAGTTTCAAGTAGGAATCGAAAAGATGTTGTCAGACCCTTTAGAGTTAGTTAACCCTTGACAGCAGCGACGCATTAGCTACCTTATCGTAACAGGATTAAAGATCAATGTCACAGCGGCAGCAACATTATTGCAATAAAGAAATTGTCATTTTGTGGGTTATTCAAAAAACAGATGTAGCATGATTTTGAATGTATTGTTGTTATGTAACCTACAGAGTTTGTAAATAATGAAGCCTTTGTCTAAATATACTATAGTATTTAAAAATAATATGGTAGGTATAAATAAAACTTACTGCTTTAAATATTAATAAGTATTAAAAAATTGTGGCAAACTAAAGAATTCGCTTTTATTTTATGTATTTCATTACCATTCCAAAAACATTCCATTCACTTAAGTTACAAGGTTTGATTTCTACTGACGTAATTGTGAGAAAATTAATTCGTCGGATCTACATCTACAAGGCTTTCGGGTGCGTATATTTAGATGACCTATAGGACCCATTTTAATACATGACATAAGATTGTCATGGGTTCGCCACACTTTAAAGTGTAGGTACAGTCGAGGACTTTCTTGTTGACTAGCTGACCCACGCAACTTCGTCTGCGTCACATAAGAGAAAGAGAGGGTTACAGAGAGTGGGTCGGAAGCACCTATAATACAATACCTTCCTCGATAAATGGACTATAAAACGCAAAAAGAATTTTTCAATTCGAGCCGGTAGTTCCTGAGATTAGCGCGTTCAACCAATTCAAACAAACAAATTCTTCTGCTTTATAATATTAGGATAGATAGTATAGATGATTCACTTGCCACCATTCGTATTTTAGCCGTGTAATACAAATCGGGTTTAGTTTGTAATATTCGTACTCGTGAAATTATAAAAGTACCAAATTGGAAAGTAGTGAAAGTGGTTTATCAATTGAAGTCCTCGACTGTACATTTACAAAGCCCACATTATTCATGACCAATAAAAGTTCCTCAACATGATCAAGTCCAACTTTTACGTGTCACTATTGTCAATGCGTGGACAAGTAAGCCGTGAGGGGGTGGTGTACACTAGGGATGTCTAGTTTTAGAGAACATCATCTTCATTTTCTTGCCTTTATCCCAATTGATTTGGAGTCGGCGAAACATTTCTTATTCTTCCGTACTTCTTCTATTACCTACTCGTGATCTCATCACACTCCTTTCTTGTCATTACATCCCTTACTTACACAGTCCATCCATAAAAATAAGCTAAAATAAAATGGGAAAAATCATTCTACATTGCCAGTTTTATAGTAGTATAGTACTAGCCTTGTATTATATATGTCACCGTAAAATTGTCAAACAAGTTATATTACAATATAACGTGTTTTTTCTCGCGATATTGTAATGTCTCGAATTATTGTCAACTGAACATACGGAAGTATCTCTGCCCCCATAATCGGGACTTGGAGCACCCCCCCGTTAGGTTAGTTAGGTTCCTTTAAACCCTGCACTCGGAAATAGGGGCCCCTATTGCAGGGTTTCCGCGAAGCGGGGCTCCGTCGACTACGCTTTTTAGGGGGAATATAAAGTGTTTTAAGGTTATGTTATATTAATCGGTATTTCTCAGGAATGGTGCATTATCTTTTCATGTGAGTTGTGCCACTGGGCAAGGGGGACCCCTCCTTCCCTCCACACCGCGTAAGTTGACGAAAAATAATGCGTTTTGTTGTAAGCAGTATGTTCATTTGACAATAATTCGAGACTTTACAATATCGCTAGATATATTACAATATAACGTATTTGACAATTTTACGGTGACATTTAGATAGTGTATTATCTATGGTACTAGCTGACCCTCGCAACTTCATCTGCGTCTCATAAATTGAGATGTAAGCTATCCTATCTTTAAAGTTGGATCAAACTGCACATGGTGTACAAATTTGATTAAAATCGGTTAGGTAGTTTAGGAGTCCATCGCGGACAAACAAAGTGACACGTAATTTATATATATTAAGATTTATCCAACAATATGAGAAAAGTCACTTTAGGGTCAGTTTCAAAAACATCCCAGTGGGTTACAAGGAAACGATAAATGTCAAAAACTCATTATGGGATTAGGAGTTGGTGAAGTAGGCGGATGATAAATATGATTAATAATAATTCTTTTAATATTGGAGCAAATGAACATCGAGTTTCATATGAATTTAATCAACCTAATTTTCATACTTGCCCGAGTCAAATCATAAACCGGTCTGTTAATTTTGGGGTTCGCTCAAGTGTTATTGTGAATAAAACCGCGCCCGCAGTGCACTAATGCAGAAATGGATTCCTAAATGCAGCGTTCTCAATTATTAAATTAGTATTTAATTGTCTTGTCATAATAGGTGGCGCCGATTAACAATGCCAAAGACAATGAAACTGGTTTTTAATCGTTTCTTCATTTGACATATTTAACACTTTCGCCTACAATAAGTGACATTAAATAGTCGTCATGTTTCGTAATTGCATTCTAAAGGGTATAATGAGAAAAACAAAATAACTGGTTTATCCATAAACATATTTTATTATTTAATTTTATTAATCATATGAATATTTTGAATTGTTTAAATCGTAGGAATGCATCGTCGGAAGTATAGCATAGGTACATAAAAATAAATTAAGTACTAAAAATTACATCAAAAATTGTCCTATATCATACAATGTTACCTAGGGTTTATCATATAAACCTTTATAATATTATTTTTATGTACTTTTCACCAAGCTTTTATTTACAAAATTTAAAAAATAACTAGTTATGTATTTATATTTATTTACATTATGAATTAAATGCAATTGCAATTGGCTCAGAAACTGTTGCTAACAAAATATAATATTAGCTTGGTGAGTTATGAGAAGCAACAAGGAGTGGGTTAGCGATATCCATATATTTCCAAATAATTCGTATTTGATGTTTTTCTCCACATATTTAGACATTGTACGAAAAAGTCAACTTTCTCCTTGCAATCTTATTACATTCAGTAAGTACCACCTCTCCGACCTTTCTGCCAAGGCCCAATTTACAAGCTGATTAGTGCATAAAAATATCTGCTACGAACAAAAAGACATTAAGTTCCAAACTTTATTTAAGAAGCCTGCGGATCATGCGTAGTTCATACAAACATGATACCAAAATAATTTGTAAATCAAACATATTCCTAAAGTAATGTGTATTTATTTCTATTGGATTACCGAACATCTAGGTTCCTAAATGTATATTTTGAATGAACACTGATTTAAACAAGAGTTATGAAAAAAATATTTCTGTAAAAATAATTCAATCGAAATAAATTTACTAATTATTTTGGTATTACGTTTGTATGAAACACGCACGCTCCGCTGCCCCTTAATAACACGACTTTATTTATCAATGATTGAATGTATTGCTTAAATTACTTTCAGAAATGCAACTTGTGTACATAAAAATGCAACAATACCCACCCAAATACGTAATTCTTGCGTCAATGCAAATTTCAATGCCGTGAAGCTTTTCAATGTCACGTATAAATTGACTACCTGATCATTATTTACGTAAGTTTATCAATATACATCTGCAGTCTATAAAAATCTCAGGTACAACCCCGTAAAAATAATACAACACGAATCTCACGTTTCATATACAAAGCTGTCCGTGAACGACTATAAATCATTCTAGCTACTTATTAAAAATACGTTGTATTAGTTTCAAAGTTACAATTACATTAACATCGCAGTGTTCTTGAACTAAAGGAGAGGAAGATTGCTTGGCATTAGAGCTTAAAATATGAATTAGAAACAAAAATGCCTGATTCGTCTGCTTTATTTGACTGAATAAAGTTTTAAAGTCGAAATAAAATCCCATCTAATAAAAATTCTAAAAAAATGTTTGTGTGATTCAATTTGTGCATGATTAAAGCCATTGGAACGTTTTACAAAGTTAGTTTAAAACATACCGTTAGTTAGGCATCGTCTATCACATAGTAGCCTAAAAACTACAACCTCTAGAATAATACTAAGCATTTACTTATTAATTAACAACTATATTTATCAGTTGCCATGATTCAATTGTTATATAATTTATCTATTTTCGAATAATTTAATTGCCAACACGTGGTATACAATGGATGGCCAAACACAACCTGGGTTTTAATTTCACAAATAATAATTATACTCGCATTAGCATTACTCGTTTCCAATAGAATAATAATCCGAAATTGATATTTAATTAATTCAGAAATAAATATGTATCGAGATATGTCTTACAAAAAGGTACACTCGGTGTCGAAATAAAACGTAAACAATCTCTGTACAAGTACAAAAATATATTAACTGTTACATAAAAATATTGATCTCGATAAAATATAATATATCAATGTTCCATTGCGTTAATGCCGTTTCAAAAGAAGCTTTGGTTAATACAATGCGCTCAATAGCAGATCGGATCGATATTACGTACGTACTACAATAGACAAGTCTAAATGGAATGTGTTAATCACAAATTATTAGGCTGACATAATCTACTTGCATCACATGTTAATTTATTTTGTATTACACATAAAAATACGTTTTCAGTTATAACATTATCATGTGCATCAATCAAATAAAATGGCACAAAATTTTGTTAACGTTCACGACGCTACTATAATCTACGCTCACTTGACGAAAGCACTTATTACTGAAAATAACAAAAATACTTTAAATGACGCATTTACTTATACTTCTATAACTTGAAAAAGATACACCTGTGAAAATAACAAAATAGGCAATAATATAATAGAGCCTACTTTAGCATTGATAAAGAATATACAAATATTGAACAATTTAGGTACAAGTAGTTACCCTCTTCTGGTCTTGATATACACGATATAAAAGTTATTCTTAAGACACTACGGTTACTAGTGACAATTAAAAAAATGAGAAATACAACAAGACTGACTAAATAAGTACCTCGATCACTAAGCGAGCTACGTAGCATCGCCGAAATCAATGATAAATCATCGAAAATATTATACACCATCATGAAGTAAAAGCTTACAAGTATTGACTTACAAAAAATAAATCGCTATCTGAAGATAAAGCAGCCTACTCAACAGGCCGTTTCGTAAAACTGTCGTGATCGCGAAATTATGGTCGCGAAACCATAAGTGAGCGCACCCGCGAACTAGCACTTGTCGAATAAGCAGAAGTCTTTTACGTTTGGGCCTAACTAGGTACACTGCTACGGAACACCATGAACGCTGTTTCGAAATAAACTCTTACAAAATCACTTGAAAGAATAAAGTTCAGCGTCATTATAGAGTATTACGGTGATTAATTTCCAGCTCGATGATCTTCTTTTCTTTTTCAAGAATTTCCGTTTTTTTAAAACCGCGTTCCGTGTGGCACACGGCACTTATCCTGGGTGTAACTAGAAGTGCACATAGCTAGAGTATTCCCGTGAGTAGGCGCGTCCACTCCCGCCGCGGCCGCTGCGGTTGTGTGGATGCGGCCGCTGCGGCTACACTTGCGTCACGCACTGCGCCAACTTCTCCAGCTCGGCTTGCAGAGCTTGCCGCTTCTCACTCTCCTGACTCAGCTTATACTTTAGGTCCTCGATGGCCGTGTTGAAAACTGTGTTTTGTACTTCCATGAGCTTCTCCAAATTCATTACCTGTGAATAAATGTTTGAATTATTTTTATTATCTGTACTAATATTAGAGGAAAGATTTGGTTTCTTTGTTTGTGTGTTTGTTGCTATTTAACTCAAGAACTACTCAACCGATTCAAAAAATATCTTTCCCCGTTACAAAGCTACATCTTTACCGAGGAACATAGACTATAATATAAGTTGACATCATGCATATTAGCAGATTTATCACAATTTTCGCGGGCAAAGTGCTAGTGTGTGATATTTCTATCGGCGATAGCAAATCATTCGGTTAAAAACTTACCCTATTATTGAGCTGCGCAATCAACGCGTCGTTGGATTCTACTTTCTCCGTTTTGAGGGACTGCATTCGCCTCTCCAACGTGCTTACGCTGGGTTTGTCTCCACTCACAGCATTCGTTGTTGCTTTCTCTAGTGACTTTTCTATTCTCTCGATGGTGCTCGTTTTACTCGTCTGCCTGGTGAGTCCAGTGACTTCGGGGATGACTGGGGATTTATCAGGTTTGGCGTTGGTGGACTTGTCGGGGATGATGTGGGAGGAGAGAATGGTTGCGGACTTGTCAGGGATAATGTGGGAGGAGAGGATGGTTGCGGACTTGTCAGGGATAATGTGGGAGGAGAGGATGGTTGCGGACTTGTCGGGGATGATGTGAGAGGAGACGATGTGTGAGGACTTGTCGGGAATGATGTGAGAGGAGAGAATGGTTGCGGACATCAGGGTGGCGGAGTTCGGTAGGGGAGACGTCGGGACTGCGGGCGGCGCCGAGGTGGGCGGGGCGGAGGGCGGGGCAGACGTAGGGGCGGAGGGAGGGGGCGCGGCGGTGGGAGGGGCGGGGGGCGCGCTGGTGGGCGGGGGCGGCGCCTGCGGCTTCTTAATGTCGTCCAACATCGACATGATCGTACGACCTGCAGACCGATACCATTATAATCAATTTCGTGACACAAGTAATATTCTTTTACTATTTTGGAAGTTAATATGCTCATACGGATACAAGGTACAACATTATGTATATTGAAGTATACCTGCAGCGGTGGGTGATTGTACTGGCTTGACAGCGTGAGTCTCGGTGTCGCGGGGTGCAGGCGTAGCTTCCTTCCTTGAGTCCAACGAATGACGAACTTTTGTCTATAGACAAAAACTTAATGTAGTAATGTTGTCAAATAAATACATTAAAATACTGCTAAGTCGAACTTTATATAACATTACCTCCTCAAAGCTCTCCATTATTGACATTCGACTGCTAATTGATGACGTGCTTTTAGACATTTCCATAGAATGAGTTGATCTTTTTTCTTCTAGACCAACGTCTAGGATTCTGAAAGGCAAAAATAAATAATGTTTAAACCTGATTAAGACACAAAACAAACTAAGATAAATTTGAAGGTAGGCTTCGCAATCCAAAATAGAATCAGATAGGTAGAAAATACAAATAAATTAATACAAAATCTAAAAACTGCATGTTACGAGTATGTAACCAACCAAGATTCTATTTTGAGGATTACGTTACAAGTCGTTGCTACAAACTATATCCTAGATACGCACTGTAACGATACAATTTGTAACATTAACGCTCCCGGTGATCAGGGACCACTTTAACTTTGTTTCTATCATGGATGGACTATAGTTTAGTACAAAAGTATGAATGAACCTGTCCGTACTCCCGCTGGCCGTCTTACTAGCCACGCCGGTCTGGTCTGAGAGACGCGACTTGCCGTCCGCGATGAAGCTGGTCTTTTTAGCCTGGTTCAGCTTCAGCTCCGCCATCCATGGCGCCTTATGTTTCTCCCATTCGCGAGTCCGAGGCTTAATTTCTTCCGCCGCTTCCGGATACTCCGTTCGTGCTGCTTTTTCTGGTGGTTTTTCGGCTGTAAGTAAAATGTATATTTTTTTAGTTTCTTCATTGGTTAAGGCGATTACATGAGCTAAACGCGAGTTTTATAATTACTAAAAGTATATGATTCACTGCTATAAACAAGACCAGAAAAATATATGATATTCTTCAGGATATATGCTAGCATGATACTGTTTTGAAAACATAATACAATTAATTTGGCTCGAAAAAAAGAAATCACGAACTTATCTCTAAAAATATCTTTAAAATAATAAAAAACATACTAATATACATACGATCATTCTGATTTTTTGGCAAATAATTCTACAAGCAATATATTAGCATGATACTGTTTTAGTTTTTTAATCCAATCAATAGTTTTTTGTAAATCGATCGAAACCCTCATTTCGCGCTATTTGGCCCGCAGTGGCTGACGTAACAACTACTTTGTAGTGCAAGCTGATTAGAACTTTATTCGAACAGCATTACAAACGAAATTTGAACCACCACAAATAGAGTTGCTAATTTAGCTCGTCTAAGCGCCTTAATGACTCAAATGCATGGCTTTCTAGTAAGTCTGTAAGCCAATCTAAAGGTAAGAACCGTATGAAAATTACTCGCTTCGTTTCTCATATTTATTTTTTTTTGCATAATCGTTTGGATTAAAGGGCGTACTAATGTAGGAGATAAATAATTTCGATAAAAACATAAAATCAAGTGGAGCCTCGCCTCTGTTACTTTTCTCTAGATATCTGCTATCAATGTTTATTTATACGATTTTAATTGAGTGTGGATCGACTGATAACAGGGGACTTACTGTTAGTAATCCAGTCTTTTATTTTTGGTAGGGTTGGAAAAAAAATCTTTTTTTTTTCACATTTTATAAAACAAACAGTTCAAAATGTTTTAAACAGGTTTTTTTTTTCCTAAGTTAGTTATCATCCATTTTAATTGATTAAGCCTGATATAATTCGTTTTTACACTATTTTAAAAGCTGCATGACAAAAATTGATATTAATTCAATACATCCTGTTCCGACGTTTGTATTTAGTAGGGAAATCACCTAAACTTCTCTTAAAATAAGGGGAATACCCAAAACATATATTAAATAACCACGAATTACGGGGAAGTTCTGGGAATTCCCCGGGGGACTTTCCCGATGGAGTGTATAAATAGAGCGGACTTTCTTTCTGATTTTTCACATGCCCGATACTTAGGAGTCATTCTCGATAGGCGGTTAAGATTCGGTGAGCACATCAAGACGGTACGTTCGCGTGCCGCCTTCGCTCTCGGTAGGCTCCACTGCTTGCTGAATGCGCGTAGCAAATTGTCACTTAAGTGCAAATTGCGCATTTACATCGCGTGCATTCGGCCCATCATGACGTACGCGTGCCCCGTGTTCGCGCACGCCAAACCCCATCTCCTTCATAGGATGCAGACCCTCCAAAACCGATTTCTACGTAAGGCCACGGGAGCCCCATGGTACGTTAGGAATGAGCAACTTCACGTTGACCTCAAGATCCCCACCATCCAGCAGTGTATGAAGCGACTCACTAAGGGTTTTTTCGATAGGGCCGAAAAACACCCTAACCCGTTAGTCGTTTCAGCAGCTAGTTATGTCCCCTCCGCGATATCTAGGATCCGACGCCCGAGGTCCACCCTCCTCCAGCCCGATGACCCCATCACTCTCTTGCAGGAAAGTCGTAGGGAAACCAGTACTCTCAGAAAGCACACAAGACGACACACATACAAACCCCGAATCCGGTCTCGCCGCCGAGGCACGCCGCGACCCCCCAGTAATATCATTACTCCCCGACCCTTGCTCGACGAGCCAGCCCGCGACGCTGAGCATGTAACGATGATAAACTCCCCAATTAATAATCCGACCCAGCCTGTCCCTTGCTGCCCTCCCGATAATGACGCACTAAGTCGAGGCCCGAACCCCACAGGGGGTGCCCTTAGTGATCGTCATTTAAATGTAAATATTTTTAGTTTGTAAGCCCTGGCTGGGGGCCTTAAAGTAATTTTTGGCCACCCACAGGATAGTTCGGTTAAGTAGTTAAGCAACCTTATCGAGTTGCAACTACGAGTGGTCATTCCTAAAAAAAAAAAAAAAAAAAAAAAAAAAATTCTGATTTTTCATTTCACTTTCGACAGTTGTTATCAACGGTTGCGTGATAGATAAAGATAACCACCTCTACCTCATTCAAAATAATAAAAATGGCAAGTCCAGGGCGTAAAAAGCATCCAATATGGGAACAATTCATATCGAATTATATTATTATTATTTTACAAGAATTGTTTAAAGTTGTTTAAATAAAAGAAATAACGAAAAAAATATCTAGTATTCATTTATTTTTACATTTAAAATTTGTTTTAAACCCTGTTTTTTATAATGTTTTAAACAATGTTTTCAAACACCTAATAAAAAACGATGTTCTATTTAAAACTGTATTAAACAACTTGTTTTAAACATGACCCTGAGCCGACCCTGAGTATAGGTATTAGAAATATAAAAGGTAATAAAAAGTTCTTATTCTTCAAATTGATAGATAGAACAAAACCAACCATAAGTTTTCCTATATTATAACATACATAGCCACATTGGTACTTGATCCACTTTCTAAGTTTATCCTGGACATTACTGAAATCGGCGAAGGAAAACATCCTAACACTAATCGAAAACTTCTACGGGACTAACCCAGTGTGGAGTACCTATTCAAAAAGTCAGTAATTGCTAAAACCTTCTGTGAATGGGTATCAAAATTTTACAAACAATTATGAATTATCTTTAACCATTTTCGTGTAGCTGCAACGGTTAAGGTAGTTTCCCTAACAGCCCCGCTGAAAATTTCCACTTTTTTGCCTTTCAGATTTACAAAGTAACACACTAAATGAGGCATTGTGTCTCCATTGGTACAAAATGGCTATTTTACGTGCATTATTGAGTTCGCATTGTATCGGACAAGGCCAAGGTTAGCAGAGACAATCAATTACTAAGCTCAGACCAAATAAAAAGTAAAGACGGAGCGCTGCGAACAGAAAAGTGAGGCCTGTTTTTGATACACGTAGTGTGTGTGCCGGTGTTGCCATGATAATTCAAATTACCCCAAAATAACGTTAATAATTAATAACGCTAAAAATAACGATATTGATTAATAACGCTAAAAATAACGATACTAATTAATAACGTAATAACATGATATAAAAAGTGTCCTGGGCCGGCCGGCAGTCTCGACATAGATGACGACGCTGTAGCAGAATCAAATATTATCGATAGATTTTTCGAAAATTCGGTTGCAATAACGTTAACGATACTTGCGAGAAACGCAGATAATTTAATAATAATAGATAATTTAATGGTTCAAAAATGTCATCTCAAGTATAATCCAACCATTTTAAGATGTTTCGCATTAGTACGAATTTTTACGTGTTAAGTTACCCACCCTATTTGACTGTATTATAATCATTCGGTCTTTCATTTATATAACGCCCAGTTAGCTAACCCAGCTAGAATAAGTTGTCGTGAACACCAAAATTCTCGCTCCATGTTAAAACAAACTGTTTACGTTTAGCGGGCCGATTACGAAACAGTCGGTTGTTTCACTGTTGGTGAACCTAAGCCTATCAATCTAGTAACATTTCCTAGATTTATTGGTTCTTCCTCTTCGTTTTGTGAAGTCACTTAAAAAAAACTGATAACCATCATAAGAAACGAGTAACGTTACGTTTCGTGTCACGTTATAACCCAAAAATAGGGTTATCAAAAAAACTTATACTGGCAACACTTGTGTTAAGCAATAACCTCAAAAAATTATTTTGACTTATTGAAAATTATTGGTTTCTAAATTACTTACGTGTGATACGTGATTCCATCACGTTTTTTTTCCTTTGCGGAGTTGTTTTTACACCCTTTCACTGCACAATTCGGCATTTTCACATATGTTGTCTCACGAGACGCGATAGCTAGACTGACCAGCCAAGTCGTAATTACGTTGTACGTGTGTGCGTGTGCTTGTGTATGTACACGGTAAGTCGTAATTTGAGGTGCCTCACTTTTCTGTTCGCAGCGCTCCGTCTTTACTTTTTATTTGGTCTGAGTTACTAAGATGGCTGCCTATCGGAGCGGAGTCAAGCGGAAAACTATCTTACCATTGTGGAAAGAAATAAAAACAATACCCACGCGTCATTCTTAACGTATTCTCATAAGTTGTTTCAGCTTGATCTAGCCGGTTTCTGGATGTTTACTTTACTACATTTTAAAGATGGTCATAAATCAAAACTCTTGGAAGAATTAATCGTCTGAATCGTGTGACCGTCACCTAACGCTTCGTAGCACTCGTAGCCGATCCGGTACGGCGTAGCACCACTTAGGCGTCCACAGGGCTCAACCCGTAGCAGATATAGATAATTTGGTTTTCTCTTCTATCGGTAGCACCGCATGTTTTTTTTTTCGGAATAACCGTGTGCCGTCCTCTACCTTACCCGCTTGCATATTTAATGTTGTACGATAATAGGACTTCTGATACAAATGTATTTAGATTGTTACTGTTTATCCTAATTTCATTCCCAGCTCAATATAAAATATGCAAAACTAACACAAAGTTTTAAAGTAAATAGGTCAGAGCAATCTAATTTGGGTCAATTAGAATTCCATTCATAGCAGAGATAAGTGAACACGCTATAAACATGTTGGGTGGCAAGTAAACGATAAGTTTATCTTAGGTTAGATGTTAGTGTGATTTATTGGTCATCAAGAATTCTAAATAATGAAAGATAAAATAGGTTCGGGTACAAGTCCAAAATTGTGATATCTTATTAAGAGTTATGCAACATGTAAATGACGTCAAGAAATATTCCTAAATCATTTTTGTATTCGTGATTATTTAACAATACTTCAAGGGTGTTCTTTATAATTGCTGTAATTTATGATATTTACACAAGCTAGACTCTAGGGTCAAGGTTTATAATAGCACAACCTGGATCGCAAAATAGACTATTACTAGTTGGTTATCGGTGTTAATTACAAAATAGCAATAAAAAATGAAGATTGTCTACTAAGGCAAGCTACTACTATACTATGTTGACCACTAAGACAGCAAATGGGCAGTAGAAACCACCTGTGCTCAGTCCCATACACCCATTAACTGTAAAGCTGCATCTATGCAAAGCGAGTCGAAAACCAGCTTATAGTCTCGTAAGCGGAGCATAAATTTCCTTGACGTGAGTGCTCAGTCGAGGCTTATAAGGTCGTATACGCTAAGTCGATTCATACGATAGCGTAGACGCGGCTTTCATCATCATTTAAGCCGCAAGACGTTTCCCCGCGGGTGTCGTCACATTGACCGCTCCCGTGAGTCGCATCCAGCGGATTCCCGCAACCTTTACCAGTTCATCGTCGCAGCTTTAGATTTTATGATAATTTGAATAGGTTACCTTCGTGTCCGTTGCTTAATCCTATTAGTTGTGGAGTATCATCGCGGAGTGCTTGACTAGGCGGCCTGCGCCGAGGTGCTTTTACTCTGAAATGAAAGAATTAATGTATAAGTTTTAAAGTATTAATGCACAAAAACAAAAAGTAATTTTCTATGCTTGGCAAACAGTATTGCATCTGCACTTTGTCATTAGCCTGGGTAAGTATTGTGATATCCCAGGTACAGAAATAAAAAGTTGCATCTTACAACTATATCTTCTTCGTAGTATTCAAATATAAGGTAGGCTGAGATAGGAGCCTTTTGGCCTCGTACTGGACGAGTTTCGTGTCTTTATTTATTTAGGTTTAATTATTATTAGTTAAATTAACAGTGTTAAATACTGTTAATTTTAATGTGTTTTGTCTTGTGCGAGACAGAGAAAATTGATGCATTTTTTATTTCTTTCTGTAGCTATGTATTCTTACCTGCCAGCTCTAGGGTCGTTGAGTAAGGAGTTCCGTTCGATATGGTCGAAGGTGTTGGCGTTGTTGGCATTACTGTTGGCGTTGGGTACTGTCGTGGTCTTGCTGGGCGCGGCGCCGTCGGGTCGGTCCCACTCGCCGCCACTACTGCTGCCACTCGATACTGTTGTTGATGACGATTTCTCTCTGGTAATACAACAACGATTACGAATTTGACACAGTTTGTTTAGGTTACCCTAGGATAAACACACAGATCTGTTGCTGGGGAGTTCGTTCAGCCATTCTACCCAGTAAAAACAATAGGATGTGGTAAAGGGCGGCTGTTATGTAATTTTGAACTCAATCGTATTAAAGACTTTTGATTGAGCCCGACTGGGTAATCTTAACTTGGAAATGTGTAAATAAATACTTTCAGACTAACTTTTAGTAGACGTGAAAACTCTGGTTTCTGTCTACTCATTTGATCCAACTACAATTATCTGCATGTTACAACTTTGGGATCGACTTTCATAGGAACAAAGAATCGTTTGAATAAAGTTCATCATTTACAGAGTGAAACATACTTGTCTGTTGACGATAACATTTTATTCTTGAGCCCGCTGAACAACCCGCCCACCCCTGACGTAGGTGTGGGACTCTTCTTCAATGGCACTGGAGGTTTCTTCACCTGAAAAACATAAATAATTAAATACTTATTATTATGATTTCAATATTATCAATATGATCGCTCTGCATTGAAAATTAAACATAAGTGGTGAAATGTGGTTGTACCATAGACCGAAATGAGGGTGTAATATAGACCGAAATGTGGTTGTGCCATAGACCTAAATGTGGTTGTACCATAGACCGAAATGAGGGTGTAGTATAGACCGAAATGTGGTTGTGCCATAGACCTAAATGTGGTTGTACCATAGACCGAAATGAGGGTGTAGTATACACCGAAATGTGGTTGTGCCATAGACCTAAATGTGGTTGTACCATAGACCGAAATGAGGGTGTAGTACAGACCGAAATGTGGTTGTACTATAGACCGAAATGAGGGTGTAGTATAAACCGAAATGTGGTTGTACTATAGACCCAAATGAGGGTGTACTTTAGACCGAAATGTGGTTGTACTATAGACTACTGAAGGTGGTTGTACTATAAAGCTCTGCCTATCCCTTCAGAAAAAAAAAATGGTGTGATGTTATGCTAAACATTACTTCTTGTGGCAAGTAGACTCTAACAATAGCTCGGACACTACAAGTCGTCCTATTTTCACGTTATCTTTAAGTATACAAACGCAAGCACTCGTTAATGATCAGATTACTTAAATACCAGTACAAGTAAGATTAGCATTGGGAGCTAATAATTGCATTGTTGCGTATATCGATGCAGATTTAGCTGTCCAAGGACGGCGCAACACGAATATGAATAATTTAATGAATATTTAAATATCAGTAAATAACAAACGCTGGAAAAGTTTTTATAAAGGCCTCTTTTGGAGGTGACTGTCAATAGAAGCCTTAGTGCCTCCTTGATGTGAATAAATATGAAAGTAATGCCGAAATCGTGTCCGTCTACTTTCCCAATGCAATCAAGTAGTCATAGGATGCAAATACGATGCATTTGCAACCAATTTACGTATGCAAATAAATGCAATAACCTCACCTGATCCAAAGATCCATCGCTGACTGTCTCACTATGTATAATCTTCTCCGACTCACTCTTATTTGTTACTGTGACTGTACTTTGTGCATCCTTACTGATTGCGTTCTCCTTGTGCACGCTGGAAACATAAAAATGGTCGTAAAAGAAACGTCATGTAAACACACCTAAAGCGACGAATTTTACGATGAATTCCTTATGAGAATTTATAGGCAAACCCGTTAGCTTCGGCCCACTTTAAATGCCTGTATTCGAAATCATAGAATGATTCAAGTTTTTTATTTTTATTGTCGTGATTAGCATATTTATTTTTAACCCATATTTATATACAATGTTTGCGAAATATTTGAATTCAAAAGTTGAACTGATATAAAGGAAAAACAAAATACAGGTGACACTTCCCATCAAACTAACACTGTAGGTACTAAACAGACATCTAAAGGGTGTTCCCACTTCCAACATTTATTTTATTTCGGCTGAACCAAACAAATGACCCAATACTAAGTCCGTTTACTAAAAAAATCTTAGTAGGTCAACACCGTTAACTCTAATCTCTGGCGAGATAAGAACAAGTACTGGTTTAAAGTATAAAATACCTTATTTTAGATGTGGTCAGTTCCTTGACAGATGCTGTTTTCTCAGAGTACTTGTTTGTGAGGGAGGGGTAGATAGAGTTCGAAGTCTTGACCGGAGGTCGATCTGGTTTCTTCTCTTCTAGTTCTGCCGATACTGTAAGTAAATATGTAAGACACGTTAGTATTGCTGGCAAGTGACGAAGTTGTCGCTAGTAGTTCGTACTGGCAATAAATGAGTATATATTTTTTCCTTAAAGTATTATCAGGCATTTAAAAGTTTATGACTGTTTCCATAATCTATCGATATGATAGTCATTTATTTTCTAAGTATAATATAAGTTGAAAGTGAAGACGTAGTGGTATTATCAATTTTTTTTAAAATAGGCGTAATATTATGCTGTTTTTTCAACTTCACCCCCTAAAAATTATGTATGCACACTTACACATTTTGGAAAACAAATTTTGTTCACTAGAAAACATTTTTCTAAACTGCAACATTATTATTATAACAGCAAAAAATACTTGTTTTTAAAAGGCATTTAATAAAAACGAATATTATACTCTTGGCATAAAATAAACACTTTATTATTCCCTTATCAATTCCTCAGAAACGATCACACAAACCACACAAATGTCTCACAAAGTTTCACATGCACAGATAAAACTTTGAACAAATCCGACTCACTTTCAAAAACCATTTTAGAGAATCACAATATCGAGGAAATCAGTGGAGCAACGTGCAACATTAGTGTTAAACCAACGCGGTTAGTGAGGCAACTAGTTATAAAAAGACAGTGTCGAGACACAGCGTGCTGTGGCAAGTTACGCAAAATCACGACTCGGTCCGCAACCTTCATGAGAAATGTCAATAGCAGAACATCGAATACTAGAGTGGGCGGTGTTTACCAACAGGCTGTGCGTGTTGGCGAAGCGAGCTCACGACTCTACGAGTACTTCGCGCGCGGTTTAATGGTACAATGTTATTGTTTAGCTATACGTAAACTATTACGAATGTCCGAAGATTTCAAGGTTGCGTCTCCATGTGCTACTAACGTTATCTTGTTCGCTTCGCTTGACTACTGAACCAAATGAGCAAAATTCTGTTATCGTACCTTCCGGAAATTATAAATTAACTCACAAAAAACCAAGTCCAAATAAAATAATGTGCAAATTATGCAGGTGAATCGAGACTTTGGAGATGTTGTCTCCTATTAGCCACAAACTCAAATAACAGACTAGGTCTAAAAAAATGACCAGTTTTTCTTCATCTGCATACATCAATGGCTGCACGCTAGTTTCGATACGCATAAATTAGTAATATTGCGTGTCTTGCAACCAACCGATTGCATTCGGCCAGTGTTACAAAATTTACGTCATCTTAGATTATGCTATCATACTGTATAAAGGGTGTAAAACACCTCTTAACGAATACGAAAGACACTTGTTCTACTCGTCATTCTGATCATTTTTTTGTTCTACACTATACCTGGGAACCTTTTAGTTACGGAGATATTGGGGGTCAAAGTTGCAAGATTTTGACAAGCTTTTTTTTTAAATACCACTTTTTATCACATGATTTTTAATTTCAATATCTCTACGACCCCCGTACTATTCAATCCATCCATCCGCACAATGTTATGAGTGTGTTACATTGAGTTATACCACAAAACATGATTTATAACCTCAAAAAAAAAAAAATTTTCCCAGCAATATTTTTTGCGTAAACTTACTTAGTTTGATATACAGAATGCTTGGTTAACGGCTTTGTGATGAGGTGAAAAACACCCTGTATATGTGAGTTTGTTACCGGACTTATTTGTGTAACCTTGTAATATATTAGAGAGCGTATGATACATTAAAATCGTGCAAAACTCGTGAGTGCTAATTAGAAAGTCAATTTGATCGCATAAAAACGTCTCTTTTTTGTATGTAGTCCAGCTATTTTCAAGCTAAAGCTTCTTCTTTACGACTACATTTTATCGTAACTTTATCAACTACACTTCATAGCATGCATTTTGTAAGCAAAGACAGGATGACCGGCATAATCTGTACGTTGCTTTATTATTATTTTTTTACTTTGTTCCTTATAAATATTAAAATCAGGAAGACTAACCTTGCAAATAAATCCAAAGTTAATAAACAGCTAAACTTAAAACACTCATAAGCTCAACCTCCCATTTTTTAGCGCACAATGTTCCTTTAGAATCTGACATCACTTATTGAGTGATCATGTATAAAACGAGTTTTAGTTAAGTATAATCATATAAGTTGTTTAGGAGACAGAGTACATCACACTATAAATAAATTCAAGGTGTGTGTGGGGGATCACATCAGTTATCTGCCATTTAGTCTAAGATCCCGCTATACAACGACCTTCACCGAGATGCTTATTTAATGAGACGTATTTTTTATGTTATTAAATATGCCAATAAATATATCCTATATGGGTTGCCTAACAAATTTCAGTCCAGAGTATTTTTAATTAATAATTTAAAAACATTTTTTTTTTAAAGATTGCACCGGTGTGATTATTAAATAAATTTGATACCAATCGAAAGTTTGAAGCCCATAGAATATGCAAACGTTAGGTTGCCTATTTTTTTCCGGTCACAACCACGGGTTGCCAGGTGTAAACAGGTAAATCTATAGGTACTAGCATTTTGCAACGGTCTGATTATTGAATCAAACTTAGATAAAATGAAAGATTATTTCATAAGAAACACGGTGGTATAGGGTTGCCTGCGAAAAATCAGTCCCGAATTAGGGTTGTCGAATTTTAAATAATAAAATATCGCTGCGAGTGAATGTGTGTGAGAGAGAGGTCCCAGACCAACCATCCCACGCGGTAGAAAAGGACGCAGCGTAGCAGCTGTTTAAAGTCCGCCCATTTAAAGAAGGAGAGTGCGCATGCTATTTGTGCTTGGAAATGAAAAGGATAGCGATAGACTCGAATATGCTGTGCATTATTTTGGAGTCATAGATATAGTATTATATAGATGGCGAGAAAGCGTGTCGCTGAAAGGGACAAAAAAAAAGTACTAGTACTAGTAGGAAAAATGTACCCCATAATTAGTGATAAAATTAGAAATAGGTACCTACACAAAGCCTGAAGTTTAGACCGATGAAATCTGTGTCATCGAAAGCGACAGAAAGAAAACCGGGGAAGGGCGAGTCGGAGTCGCACACCGAGGGTTCCGTATAAACTTACCAATGAAAACAGTTCCCGCAAAAAAATTTTTGTGGAACTACAAATTTTCAGTTTTCGGATTTCAGAAATAAAAAACCGATGTGACTTTAATTGATTAAAAAATAAAAAATTAAATAACTATTTCTGTATATTAATAATTAACTACTCCAAAATAATGCACAGCATATACGAGTCTATCGCTATCCTTTTCATTTCCAAGCACAAATAGCATGCGCACTCTCCTTCTTTAAATGGGCGGACTTTAAACAGCTGCTACGCTGCGTCCTTTTCTACCGCGTGGGATGGTTGGTCTGGGACCTCTCTCTCACACACATTCACTCGCAGCGATATTTTATTATTTAAAATTCGACAACCCTAATTCGGGACTGATTTTTCGCAGGCAACCCTATACCACCGTGTTCCTTATGAAATAATCTTTCATTTTATCTAAGTTTGATTCAATAATCAGACCGTTGCAAAATGCTAGTACCTATAGATTTACCTGTTTACACCTGGCAACCCGTGGTTGTGACCGGAAAAAAATAGGCAACCTAACGTTTGCATATTCTATGGGCTTCAAACTTTCGATTGGTATCAAATTTATTTAATAATCACACCGGTGCAATCTTTAAAAAAAAAATGTTTTTAAATTATTAATTAAAAATACTCTGGACTGAAATTTGTTAGGCAACCCATATAGAATATATTTATTGGCATATTTAAAAACATAAAAAATACGTCTCATTAAATAAGCATCTCGGTGAAGGTCGTTGTATAGCGGGATCCTATACTAATTGTACTGATGATACATGAGAGAATTTATCTAGTAGCTGACACTACCGTACTCTCTCTCTATATACATTATACATACATATAAGTATTGATAAAGCGTTTTATTGATTTTCTATAGAATGTGTGGGGTAATTCCGATAGACACTATATAAAATACTGGTATTCGGCTGCACCCAGTAATACTGGAAGCCCACCTAAAATGAACATCGTAATTTAATCTGTAGTAAGCCCATTTATTTTTCATTACAATTGTGCAATCTACAATGATCGATGCGTTTAAGAAACGAGCGACAGTTAATTGAAAAGGCGATAAAGTTCAATCTGTGTAATGGGTGACACAACACAATGTCATCATTTAGTTAATTGATTTGAGCACCACAGACAGTATTATCGCTTGAAAGCTTGTTTTTTATTTGTGAGTGATTAAGCGAGCTTTAAATAAGCATGCGTTGTTGCCAGTTGGATAGATTGCAGATTAGGTTATATTGTATCACTAAACAAAGATCAGAGCTTAGATCAGAATCAAGTAACTTTACTTCTTTATTATTGTCCCACTCCAGTGGGCAGTGGCGTCCTTTTTTCCTTCGAAATCTCTCATTTTGTGTGATCTCTCTCAATATTTGCCCCAAAACAATATTCAATTGTCACACCAGCCTCCGTGTTTTACCTCCACGTCAAAAATGACAACATTAATTTACGTAAACTGTTTAACATTGCTAGTCCCAAAGGATATTTTTTATTTTTTTTATTTATTAGCCTGTACTGTCCCACTGCTGGGCAAAGGCCTCCCCCAATTCCTTCTATGTGCTTTTTTCCTGTGCCGCCTCGGACCAACCCTCGTGATGCGCATCCAAATCGTCTCGCCACCTTTTCCTGGGTCGGCCTCGGCGGCGCTGTCCGTCTTCCGGCAACCATCGTGTGGAGACCTTTGCCCAGCGGTCATCGCGCATGCGACTGACGTGACCCGCCCAATCCCATTTTAGCCTAGCAGCCTTCATGCCAACGTCCACTATGCCCGTTTTGGAACGCAGCGTGGTGTTTCGAACCCTATCTTGTCTTTTGACACCCAAAATGCTGCGTTCCATTGCTCTTTGGCAAACTCCAAGGCGGAGCTTCAGAGATTCGGTGAGCGACCAGGTCTGAGCACCGTAGGTTAGGACGGGCAGGATGCACATGTCAATGAGTTTTCGCTTCAGGGAGATTGGAAGATCACCCTTCATTAGCGTCTTCATGGACCAGTAGCTTTTCCAGGCATTTTCGACTCGGCGATCGATTTCTTTCTTGCCTGTTTTCGAAAGATACTAACTGGCCCAAGTATATATACTCATCGACATACTGTATTTCCTGCCCATCTACCTCGACCCTACGCTTAGTGCTGTTGGACATGAGCTGGGTTTTGGAACGATTCATTACGAGTCCCACCCTGAAGCTGGCTGTGCTCAGTTCTTGGAGCATGGTCTGTAATTCCAAGGCTGTGGGGGCAAAAAGGACTATGTCGTCAGCAAATCGGAGGTTTGTTAATCTTTTATTACCGACTGTAATGCCTTTGGTTGTCCATGAGGCTGCTAGCGATCTAAATATCTCCTCAAGAGTGCTCGTAAACAACTTCGGAGAGAGCGGGTCACCCTGTTTAACACCCTTTTGTATTTTAAACGAAGGTCCTACAGTATTCAGCTTAATGTTTGCGGTGCTGTTATGGTAGATATTTTTTAAGAGGTGTATATATTGCTGTTCTAGTTCCTGATTTCTTAGAGTTGTAATGAAATCAGGCTAACGCATCTTACTTATCGTCACAACGCTTGGCCAACAGAGTTGTAACTCGCCGTTTATATGTTGCGGTTTTCATGCATAGTTAGATGCTTTCCAATTCCGATCTTCGTGACGTAAGCCCTTTGTATTAAATGACGCCCGCGCAAGAAGGCGCGGCAAACGGGGCTTTACGTGAGAGTCAAAATGGCGGGTGTACCATAGCGAATCAAATTATACCAATTACCAAACAAATGTACCTAAAATGTACTATTCTGTACCTAGGTCTAAAAAATCTGTACCTCCTTCAGAACAAAATTATTTCGAAATGAAGGTACACCCGCCATATTGACGTCAATATGGCTGGTGTACTATAATATTATATTAATTAACCATTATTCATAAAATTTAATTACACCAAAAAATTGTACCTAAAAAGTACCTCCATTAAAAGAAAACGTACCCTTGAACAGTTGGATAGTTCCTGAGAAATAAAACAACCGTGTTTTGTGTAAAACTAAACACGATACTTAATTATAATAATATTATTGATATAGTTACATATATTATATGTACATTGCAGTGTAGCCCAGTGGTAACTGCCCCGACTTGCAAGTTGTAGGTCGCAGATTCAAACCGTGTCAGGCGCATTACTTTGTGTAATTTATTTCATCACCACTGCTCTCAAAACGGTGAAGAAAAACATCGTGAGGAAACCGGCATGTCCTAGAATCATAAATTCGAAGACATGTGACATCCACCAATCCGCAATGGGCCCGCGCGGTGGATTATGCCCCATTCCATTCCAAGAAAGGAGGCCTGAGTCCCAGCAGTGGGAACATTATAAGGCCAATAATGCTAATGCTAAATTATGCATTTATATTTTTATTTATTTTATTGCCCGAAGTCTGACAACCAGTCTTACCATGGGGTTATCTACATGTACACGTGTTTTCCAATAACTCGTTTTTGGAGGTCAGACAGGCAGTCGCTCCATGTAAAATACTGGTGTTCAGCTGCATCCGGTTAGACTGGAAGCCGACCCTAATATAGTTGGGAAATGGCTAGGCAGATGATGACATTTATATTTAAAGGATATTTTTAAATTATGAATTATATGCACGATAATAATTATTAATAGTTACTATACTCCGTCGGTTTAGGTAGTTAACTAAATGTAAACAATCTTGGCATGTCTTTTTATCTAAAAGTTGTCTATAAATTGTATATAAAAATCTTTGCGACTAGGTATTTACCTAAATCGATGTTAGCTAATAAACTAAATTTAAATAATCTTTGTGTATATTATATACGACCTCTTTAATAAAAGTGAAAAATAACTTCAGAAAAAACGCTTCAGAAGTCTGTGACCTTTGTTTGATTGATTTAGTTTTTTTGTCACCGACTTCTAAAGCGTTTTTTCTGAAGTTATTTTTCACTTTTTTGTTTTCTCCGAAGTCGGTTTTATTTTTTGTAAAAAAGTTTTTATTTTTCGCTTTTTAGTGGTTCACTTGTGCTTACCCCTTCAAAACGTACCGGCGTGATTTTAAATTATGAACTGATGTAAACAATAGAAAAATATGAGATTTCGGCAATCCCAGTACATTTGCTATCATTTATTGAGGAGTTCCGTTGCATATCTCCGAAGTTCTTCATCAGATCTTCATCAAATTGAAATGGGATCACTTCGAGAAAGTACACTTCCTAAAACTACCCAAATCCTTTCTAGTGTGCCTATAAAATGTGAAGAGTTCTCTCTATTTCTCCAGAATCCCATCATCAGATACTAATTTGATGATTATGAGACCACACAGGAAGCACCAGCTTTCAAATAAAAAAAGAACCATCAAAATTGGTTCACCCGGTCGAAAGTTCTGAGGTAACAAAAATTTTCGAAATCTGGGTGTATTTTGCACATGTGCGTACCCCGTCAGAGCATACAGGCGTGATGTTACGTCATGATGTAGTATGAACAATGAACCTACAAGCGATTGCAGCAATTACTGCAGATTTGCCGTCTATTTTTGAAGAGTTCCATTGTGTATCTCGAAAGATCAGCATCAGATCTTCAGCAAATTAAAATGGGACCAAACGACAAGCACCAGCTTTCAAATAAAAAAAGAATCATCAAAATCGGTTCGCCCAGTCGAAAGTTCTGAGGTAACAAAAACAAAAAAAAAATACAGACGAATTGATAACCTCCTCTTTTTGGAAGTCGGTTGATAAAAAGACATACCAAGATTATTTACCTTTAGTTAATCACCTAAACCGATAGACCATAGCAATAAAATATATAGTATTATATAGTAGTTTATAAAACAGAAGCTATGCCTGAAAGCCTACTATCACGTTAATCACTACCTCGATGATAAAAAGGCTTGGGATTAAGCTGCTCCAATGAAATTTGCTCTGCGAATATAGTAATTTCGGACTTCGCTTGTTTATTATTGATTCCTTTCTTTTATACACTTTGACATGAATGGTTATTATTATTATTTTTTTTTTTTTTTTTTTTACTTTATTGTTTATTTTTTTGTGTGTGTGTGTGTGTGTATTTGACATGAATATTTCCTTGTGGCTTTTGACATTGAATGACTTGACATGAATACTTAGTTCAGTATTTTATTATTTTTTACATTCTTAGTTTATTTTTTATTGTTTTATGTATGTGTATTTGACATATCGTATTTTTATTGACATTCATTTTGTAAATTATTATTAATTTTGTTTTATTTTTTGTGTGTTTTTTGTGAATGTGAGGACCATGTGGGTTACATTTTTTTATTTTTTTTTTATTTTTTTACCCCTCAACCGTCTGACAGTTTGAGTTCTATAAGCGACCTACCCAAATGTCCTTTCTTTGGTATTGTTCGTCGTTTCGTTGAGCTCCTTGTGTTATAAGTCGAGCTACACGATAACTGACAAATGCTTGCACTGACTGGACAGGTTTACTCAAATCTGTATGGTTCTTTCTTCAAAAGACCATCTCAGACACTAATATCTACATGATCCTCATGTGAATTGAGCAAGATTATGTCTGGACTTCAAAAGAGACTATGACCTCTGAGTTTGTTTCGGCTGTTTCTTCTCAGAGTAGTCAGGTACGAAACACCGGCCCCATCGAGTTTAAAAAAAAATTGACGTGTAAAAGTGTTTGTGAAAACCTACTTACAAAATAAAGATCATTTATCATTTATCATTTATCTATATAGGTATTTTTGTTATTAGCAATTTTCCGCAACTAACAACTAGCTTCGTAAATGCACATTTATGATCAAGTATGATGCGGGTAGTTGATAAAAAATTGCGATTTACACTGTGTTTCCTGATTAATCATACGAGCTTCATAGCCTGCATTCGGAGATAACTTAATTATCATTGTTATAATTTTTACAGCGATCATATAGAATAAATTAATATGAAACGCGGAAAAAAAAATGTTGTTGACTTAAACGAACAGAAAAAAAGTGTTTTACAAATAAAAACGACATTTCCCATCGATTCATGATTTTCCTTCACCGTGTAGTGAAATATTTTCAAAAATTTCTAGTGAACTTCAACAAAAAATATCGCCTAAAGCATTTTATTTATCGATTAAAAGAAATTTCGAATACTTTTTTTCCGGGGAGGATGAAAACAGTGAAGATGTCGATACTGAGAAAGAGATAGAAGAACAAAATAACGAAGAAAATTTATACGTCATAGATAAAACTACATGTAGTGAAGAAGGTAAATCTTTTAATTTTTCTCTTGATTTATATCAATGGAGGAGAATTCGGCCAATCTCAAAATGCTCTGTACGTATGAGAGCCAATAATCCAGTTAAACAAAAAAAGTGTAAAACACTTTCTTGCCTTCTTTCTTGGAGAGGGAATGGGCCATAATTCACCGCGCGGGCCTATTGCGGATTGGTGGAAGTCACATGTCTTCGAATTTATGATTCTAGGACATGCCGGTTTCCTCACGATGTTTTTCTTCACCGTTTTGAGAGCAGTGGTGATGAAATAAATTACACAAAGTAATGCGACGAAAGATGATTGTTGCAAGACCAGATTGCCTCATCCAAAGGCACCTGGTGGAGGTGGCTTTAGGTTTAATTTAGTTAAATAGTTTATTGTTACCTACTAACATTACTAACATATCAGATAAGCATAAATTGTTACTAACTTATTACTAACAATCTATGGACTTGGTGGACAAGTCTGAAATAAATCATTTTTATTTTTTATTTTTATTTTATTTAATGCGCCTGACACGGCTTGAATCCGCGACCTACAACTTGCAAGTCGGGGCAGTTACCACTGGGCTACACTGCAATGTACATATAATATATGTAACTATATCAATAATATTATTATAATTAAGTATCGTGTTTAGTTTTACACAAAACACGGTTGTTTTATTTCTCAGGAACTATCCAACTGTTCAAGGGTACGTTTTCTTTTAATGGAGGTACTTTTTAGGTACAATTTTTTGGTGTAATTAAATTTTATGAATAATGGTTAATTAATATAATATTATAGTACACCAGCCATATTGACGTCAATATGGCGGGTGTACCTTCATTTCGAAATAATTTTGTTCTGAAGGAGGTACAGATTTTTTAGACCTAGGTACAGAATAGTACATTTTAGGTACATTTGTTTGGTAATTGGTATAATTTGATTCGCTATGGTACACCCGCCATTTTGACTCTCACGGCTTTACTTCGCAGATTAATCAGGCTTGCAAGTAGTGATGTGGCTATAAGCCTCCACATAACCTTGAATACTGCCAATACGTTTTAAGAGAACATTTTTCTTGTTTATTTAATAGTCATTAATATCTGGATTCGTCAACACTATCAAATGATGATAACAGATCAAAATTACTATCAAAACGATAACCATCCATACATATTTTATTGACTGTTGTAAAACACCGCTATACGTGTGATCATATTCTATTCATAGCGCTTTTCCAAACATACATACATGTAGTCTATGATATAATAAGATGACTCCGCGTTCAGATAGATGCCTGCATTAATCAGGTAACCACCTCGCATACAAATACAAAAGAAGAGTATGTATACCTAACGATTTTATGCAATCGCCTGTACATCATATTAAAATATGTTGATAATTTACTTATTTTACCTCCGTGTTTAAATGACTATTGCTTGTATGTACGAGTAACCTTTCGATACCGTTCACATCCTGGAACAACAATATTCAATACTCCTCAACTACTTTGATATCTAGTACTATTTATATCCATACTCCATAGGTACTAAGGGGAACAATGCCATAGTAATGCGCAGATTCGTATTCAAGACGTTATGTAGATGACGCAATCAACTATTTTCGTAACTGTAATTGTACTAGAGAACGGAAACAATGAAGAGCAGAGAAAATCCATAGCTAATTTATGGTATGCAATCTTCTTTTATAGTACCTACTTTAAGAGATGCGTTTTTATTAAAATAAGAAGTCGGGCGCGATATTTTGCGTTTCTTCTTTTTGAATCGACAATATAACAAAGGACTTGTTTACTAAAAATTACGTTGATTGCAGCTTCGAACGCGATGTTTTCTTTTCAAGTTTTACTTTTTTCCACTTAGATACAGTCAAAATTGAAATAAATGTGCCCAGAATATGCAGGATAATATGCCGATTTTAGCTAAAATATGCAATATCTTCAAAAAACAGCAATAATAAATGCAAATGCACATGCGAATATGCATTTGCATATTATCCGGTCTCTCCTCATGGCACTCCAATAAGTGGGACATCGTCTGGTCAGAAGCTCTTGCACTTCGACTGGCGAAAAGGCCTACAACTCCACAATCATTATCATCGTTAGCTCCAAGTTCATTATTTTTTTCACAAATTTAGACAAAAACAGGACTACTATTGATATTTTCAAACATAAATAATAACGTTGACACTACAAGATATTTGGGCCAGACGCTTACCAAACTCATATTTACGCGACCTCGAATAATTAAGAAATTAATTTCATCAGGGAGATGAGTTGCAAAAGCTATCTCTTTGGTAAGAAATAAGGTAAGAAGCTGACTTTAAACTGAGTTGTCATTTAAACCCTAACCCAGCCTAGGCTCTCGTCAATGGTGTAACGGAAATCGGCTCAACACACGACCCCGCTAGATGGGTAAATGGGTCAACATTTGTGACATTTCATTGGACTTGACCCCGTTTTTGACACGGTCAAGGCCACAACCCACAGAGTACTATTTGTTGACATATCACAAAATGTGTACTCGCCCTTTAGAGATGGGCTATTGTTTCCCTTTATAAATATTTGATGTTACTAATGTTTTAATGATGCTTGTTGTAGCAATGCCCTGCGAACCTGCCTGTAGAACTTGACCTATATGGAAAGCTCTTATATCGATTGGGCACCCAAATAGGCCCAACAATTTGGAAATATTAATGGGATTAAAGATCCTTTCTGCAATCTGTGTGCATGTGGTGCTTCCAACCAGACAATGGCTGACTTACTGGAGTGTCCAAAATCTCCCCGCATTTGCATTTTAGAGAACATATTTTGATTTTTAACATACCTTGCGCAGGCAATGCTTGTACGAAGTTATCGGGGAACAGTCCAACTCGACCGTGTAGCTCGCCGCGCCACCAGCCGCGGTCAGGAGCGTCCTTCGATAAGATGGTCACGATGTCGCCTTCCGATAGCGTCAGCTCGTCTTCATTCACAGCCGAGTACGGAAATAGCACGCGACACAGCTCCTTTACTGTGTACCAATAGAGCTCATTATTGCTTGGAACTAGTGAGGATATTTTCATGGACTTCAAAGAAGTTAGATGGAGATTAGGATGTAAGCTAAGAACAATACTGTCTTTTGACACACAATAGACATTTGTTCACATTTTTATGTCACTGTTTTCCATTTGAACGCACTGTTATCATTTTGTGATTAAAAAGACAACAATAAGGGCTTTGTATAAAACAAGAAACGCTGCTATCTTTAAAAACAATAACATCATTGTCAAAGTTCCCAAAAAAACCACCATCAAAAAGCTTGTATCAAACTGTTACCGACAACATTGTTAATAAAAAAATGATTAAACAATTTACACACACATTTTTTCACATGCAAATTTAAAAACATCCGGAATCGTCAGCGGAAGATGCAATCACCAAAATGATAAGCTGTGCGCCCCCTTCAAAACGTTGTCATCGCTTCAATTAACGTAAGTATAGTGCAGCAACAATATAGCAATAAGACTGGGTGACGAACGAGCTTCGTACGGTATTAAAAGGTTTATGACCATGACTCAGACTCTATGAGAAAAATATTAACTTGTAATAGAGCGTGAATACCATAAATAACTTCATTGTATCCATAGTCTAGCTACGAGATTGTAAGGATTAATAAAGACTTTTTGCTTACGTTTTTTGTTCATATTTGCAAAGATATTAACAAGGTGCTTAAGTATTCGTTTTTGTACATCGTCTTATTTACTTCAGGCATTGACTAACTGTTTACGACTAAGTAGTGCTCTTAGAGTAAAGTTGGCTAATGCGTTTTGCATTGCAAATGCGTGAAAGGATTCGTGGGAATAGGTAAAGTGGTATATAGTAAGGAATCAGTATTGATTCCTAGTATCAGTATTTGCACTATACTGCTGCACGTGATAATACTATCACGTGCAGCAGTATAGTGCAGCGAATCAATATAATAATTATGTTTGTAATTGTTTTAGACTATGTGTATGACCGACACCAGGGCAAAGGCCTCTCTTTCTTCTTACAAATTACTCTCATCATCATCAGCAGCCTATTAATGTTCCCACTACTGGGAAACAGGCCTCCTCTCTATGAGAGGGAATTGGCTATAATCCATCACGTGGGCCCAGTGCGGATTGGTAGATGTCTACATGTCTTCGATTATTTTGATTCTAGGACATGGGCTTCCTCTGACTGTCTATAGTATCTAATATATATGGCTCGTCCTTTGGGACCTTATACACTTATATAAAAAGAAGACTGCAGATCAAAACTCACCAGGTTTAGGCGGCAGCGCAGGCGCCGGCTCGAAGGGCGGCGCAGGCGTTTGGGGGTCCAGCATCACGACGAAGTTCGAGGGGAACACCCCCACGCGGCCTTGCCGGCGACCCTGCCACCACCCCTCCTCTACCTGAACGGTCACACGGGGTCAATAATAGCACAACACAGCACACGCTTTTGCCAGGATAATGTTAGGCGAAGATAGCAAAAGTACTTGTCTTTCACTTTGATTTCTCACTTGAATACACTAGTTTATCGTCATCGAAGAATTTGTGTCCAATTATGATTAGATACAAACACTTTCGCAAAACACCAATGAAATAATATAAATATATTTTTTAAATTGCACTGCAGAACCACTGGCGCGTTCGGCCACTAACGGATGGCAATCTTCAAAGAAACCCACAATAACTTTGTCGTGTAGCGAAATTTCTTTTTCTTTTACATATTCGGTCGCTGTCTAGTCTGTGACGCTACCAAAAAGAGACTAATTTAAAACACCTACTAAGAAGTGATATCTACAAATTAGAAAACGATTACCTGTTATGAGAGTGAGTCATTTAGTTCGTAATTGTTCCAATAACGTACTAATTTGCTTTTTGTATTACTTACATAGTTTTCTAACTTCAAAATAGTACCTTAAATTCAATGATGATCCAATTACAATCTTAGGTAGTTGTAACACTTCAAGTTCGCAATCTGAGAAAAACGCAACCACACCTAAGCACGGCAGTATTGCACAGATGACGTGCTATACAAACATGAAGAATAATGGAAACAAGTTCAGTTACCTCTCCTAGGACCTCGAGGACGTCACCGACGCTCAGAGGAAGCTCGTCCGGGTTCACTGGCTGGTAGCTGAACACCGCTCGACATCGGCCCTGCACGCCCGGCGGCCTAAATCGAACAAAACGTGACGTTTTACTTAACTACCCAAGACATTTACACTACATATTAAAAAAAACATACAGTTTATTCGTTGCCGACAGCAGATTTCATGTTTGCGTGCTAAATGTACTGCGTTGGCTGAACATGTGAAATTGACGCCAATTAACAGAAGCTCTAAAAGAATCCAGTTTGATATGTAAATTTTGTAATTGATTAACTAGTCTGATTTCTTTGATATTTATATTTTTATTCACAGACAACACAGAAGTCAAAGAAACGAGGGCAGATTTCTTTAGTGATCTGACAGATGATGTAAACGTCTGCGACGATCTGCACAATAATGTTTCATTCAAATTCATTTCAACTATAGAAAGAATGGGGATCGAAATTATAATATTAATTCATATCAATAAATAAATAAATACCGCTGGACATTAACACACAGCGCCATCTAGTGCCACACTAAGGAAGGCTTGTGTCGTGGACATCAAATTGTTGATATACTACATATATACTTTTTTGTTTGTAAAGCATCTCCGTTTGAATAAAGAAATGCCATTTATTATAGCTGCTTAAATAATTTGCAACATTCTTATGCGAGAGCTAGGCTTGGCAGTCCCATTTTACAGTTGCCCACTATAGTTGTCATTATAGCCTGCTTATAGGCGATTATTGAGATAGCATAGTCTTATCAACATAATTATGTATACCACAGTTGGCAATTAGCATTACCATTCCGACCACTCATTACACCTCTTGGACAGACTGACACAACATTGTTTATATTTTTTAACTGCATCTCTCTCCACAATAAAGTCAGGATGTATGAAGCATCAAAATAAACGTCGATGAAACACCTACCTTTATAATTTCTCCTTATTATTGGCAAATAACAGACAGGTACTAACTACAAAAAAAAACTTAAGACAGACAAAAATATATCACTAAGGGACACACAACAAACACTGACTAGCGGACCGCACTTCTTATCGCGCTATCAGAACTGATTAGATAGTACGTACAGTCATTATTATTCTACTAATCGAAAACGTAATTTAAAAGCCATATCCAATTATTGTACAATAAACGATAGCGGTGGTTGAGCGACTTTCCCCCGAAGTGACCGCCAACTTAACCGGATGTCGTTCGATATTAAAAACATCATCAAAATTACAGTTTATAATGAGTGCCTCTCGTGAAGCTTTAAAACCATACTGCAAACCAAACACTTTGTAATATAACCATTCTTTAAGAAAATGACATCACTGATTGTGTTAGCAAATGTATGACTAAAACGGAATAACTTTGTATACGTGTGGAATGGAACTCATCAACTCACTCAGCATAGAAAATGTCTTTGTCAACAATACAAGCATTTAGTTTTTTTTTTATAGACAATTGATTAGTGAGCGTTTAAATGATATAGTATTCTGTTTCATATTGTCACGTTTCTGGTTTGTTCAACGGTATTATTTTTAGGTAGCCAAATCTATTAAATATTGTATGGTTCGAAAGACCTTGTCGGTAAAAGAAAATTATCGGTTTCATTTACTTCAATATTCGATGTTTCTATTGATGCGGTAAATGATAGGACTACGTTGACATTTAATAATTATTAACTGTTTTACTAAAATAAACCGGCAACTTTTGGTTCCCGCTGAACCAAAGGCGCTGCTTTCAAAGACGTGGATGTTCTGAGTAATCGCCGCTTACCTGTCAATATTGATCTAAAACAGAGATAAATAACAATAACTTTATAAAACAAGTATAATAATTTAAATTTAAATGAAAATAAGTGTGTCAGTGAACTAGACATCAGACACACATGGTAATTTTATATTGGTACACAAACCAGTTCGTTAGGAACCGTGTACAGTCACTAACACTAATATGTGTACACTTAGCGAAATTGAAAAGCGATTTTCTCGCGAAATTACGTTTTTTACTTTGAGATAAGACCTATTAAGCAATAGTATAAGGTCGAAATTACTAATTTTGTGGTAATGTAAATCGTTAATCAATACAATTAGAGAAAATGACTTTCAAAAGTATAGGGTGTAAACAATCTCATCACGAAACCGTCAACCAAGCATTCTGTACATCAAACTAAGTAACTTTACGAAATGCTGGGAAACGCCATTTTTTCGGGTGGAAAAATATGTTTTGTGGTAGAACTCAATGTGTGCTGATGGATGGAGTACAGAGGTCGTGGAGGTTGTTTCAAGAAAAAATCTTATAAAAAAGAACTTGTCAAAATGTTGTTACTTTGACCCCCAATATCTTCATATCTAGAAGGTTTGAAGGCCATACATTTCACAATATTACGGATTCACTTCGATAGATTATAATAATCTACCGAAAAATAATGCTTTAAATTGTTAGTAGTATGTTAGGTTGACAATCTTTCGAGAATTTAAAATCTCGCTAGATATTACAATCTAACGGGTTCTACCAATTTACGGTGACATATACGAGTACATATTATGAATGCTCGTGACTGTACCTGGGCACAGTCACTGCAGGATTCCGGGCGGTGCAGCGGTGTTCAAGCTAACTGTAAACTGGTGACCTTAGCATCAATCTCTGCCGTTGGTATTGAACTTTGACATGCACATTGTTTTCTTTGCTCCAGTAAGTTTTTAGATCTATGTTCATGATTGCCAGTTTGTCGCGACAGATGTCATATTTTAGATTGTGTTGAAATAAACAGGAATAGTGCGATACTACATACATTTATAACGTCCGCAATGAAAGCATTAGTAAATATACAGTCCAGAGTGTCAGCCCAGATCGTAAAATTGTTTAAAGATTAATATTGTATTGATCGAGAACTCTTTAAAGATTATTATGATTTGATTAGGAAATAATCTTCAACAAGTTTAGGTTCCACTATACCGTTTGGTATATCTAAAATCGAAATTATTATACTCATATCTTGACACTAATTGTCATTTTTAGGGAAACCAGCACTCCTGAGAGATCCCGATCCATATTTCCGGGCTGTATAAAAACTCTCGACACCAGGGTAACCACACGATAAATAAAGAAAGAAGATAAATGTCATACGATGATATACAATTATTATAGATGATGGCTGCTACTGCTTCATTAAAAAAAAACTGGTTTCTTAAATTGCAAAGGATTTTATGGTGGATGGCAAAAACTGACGAAACAATTTTATCGTTTTAGTCAGGTAATGTGCTAACACGCGATAGACTGAATCTAGTTCGTTTTAGGTAAACATCAATTGCCTGGAAATCGAGTTTTTCTTCAGAGAAATTGTGATAGAATGAGAATTTCGTTGATTTGTAGAAAATAAATAAGTTAGATCAGTACTTCGTCGGCAACTGATTGGTGGTAAAACCATTTTACTGTTTTGTCCCGACTAAATAAAACAACGCTATGGTTTATGGCCCCGCCGAGACACGCGTCGTGTGAGCGCGACAGGACAAATATTTGTACGACCAGTAGATGTTTGTACTCAGAATGGAATAGGTACTCATGGTAGGTACCTACATCAGCAGAGATGTATGTGTATAGGGTTACGTTATCTGCCTAGTCTTTTCCCAGGGGTAGGCTTCCAGTTTGATCGTATGCAGCTGAATACATACCTGTATTTTACATGGAGCGACTGCCTATCTAACCACCACAAACCAGTTAGTACTGTGTGAGTGTGTAATACGATACCACAGACTTTTTGGGCCACTGACTACGTAACGACTTTTTTTTATTGGGACAAGCCCGCCACACACGCCCAAACCACTGTAACTCCTGAAAGCCAGAATCAACAGTGGCGACCACCAGAAAAGCGCCGAGACAATGAAGCTCGACGAAGTCCCAGAGAATGAATTTAACTGTCTTGGATCCCGCAACGAAATTAATCAGAAAGTATAGCGGAGGAGTAGGAAAGAACTGTACGTAACGACTGTCAAAGATCTACAAATGACAGCCGAGAAAAAGGGCTTAAGATGCTTTCCGAGGCACAGAGAAAACCCGGTATGTACGGGTGGTCACCCATCCTAGACAAGCACGACATAACCTAAAGATCGAACCCGAGCAGCAGTTAAAAGTAGGTATAGCGCCAAAACATAGCACGCTATTTGTTCATAGCGTAAAGTGTTGGTTACATCGGTTCTGCCTTCGCTTTACAATTATAACGTCTCACTCAACAACAAACTAAAATAGGGATGAATAAATTGAGCTACACAAGAATCCGGGCCTTAAGCCCTTGAAGAGCCTGAACAAGGAAGCATCCTCACCTTGAACTAGTCTGTTCGGTGACCGACACAAAGTTATCAGGGAACATGCCGCGGCGGCCGCGCAGCTCCCCTCGCCACCAGCCGCCCGGCAGCCGTTCCACATCACGGATGACGTCACCGGGCCGCATCGTCAGCTCGTCCGCCTCCGATGCGTCGTAAGCGAAGTTCACCAGACATGATACTGCGATCAAACAAATGACATTGTTAAACCCACCTTGAATATCTAATGAGGCACACATGTTACGGTTCACAAGTGATCTTTTTCCTTGTTGTGGTAGTTCTTTATGGCTATCCTCTGTACTGTCGTTGGTGGAATATTTTTGAAGTGAAAACTTCAATAAAGGCGTTGAGCACTTTTTGAGTGACCCTTAACGCTTCGTAGCACTCGTAGCCGATTCCATACGGCGTTCTTAGGCGTGCCCGGGGCACATCCCGTAACAGTGTTGTGTTTGACTATTTTTATTAAATTATTATTTTATCAAGTACACTAGCACTTTGGCCGCGACTTCGTCCACGAAAATCAACATAATATTGCCTGTTAGTCCAAGTTACTCAGCAAAGATGGAGCATTCTAAGAATTTATAAAATTGGTTTTGTTGTTCTTAAGTTACATCGTAATAAACAAACAAAAATCAAATCTTTCCTCTTTACATATAACATTACTTTAGATTTTTTTTTTTTTAATAATTTTTTAGCTAAACGAGGCTGGAGCCATATAGAGGGTGGAATAAGGCTGATGATGACCTAGTACGAAAGAAGAAGAATAAAATTATGACTATGAAGGTAGGCAAATATACTTGCTGAATCATGTCAGTTATTGGCTAGGCTAGTAATATTATATTTTACGGAAAAAGACCTGGTGGATTAAGATGTTAATGAATAGTTTGAAAATTTTAATTGTTAAGTAATTTATTTGTGGTGGAGTTGTGTGCATTTGTTCTGGCAAGGGACACTACAAAAAAATGAATTAGACTTGTCAATTCAAAATGCCTAAAATTAATTAGTTCAAAAAACTGCAGTATAAATAGTAGCACTTGTCATTCAAATGAGTGACAATTTTGTTTTAAATAGTTAATTTTAATGTATTTTAAGGATTTTGGGATTTTAATTTAAATCTTCATACACATAATACACATGCGAGCCTGAATGGAAAATGGATAGTTTTTAAACCAGTAATGCTAGATTGTTTTGGTATCGCAAGTTTTGTAACTGGGTGTAATGATCTTTATTCAAAATAATTTATAAATCAAAAATATTCTTAAGGTAGTGTGTATTTATTTCGATTGGATAACAGAAAATATAGGTTCCCAAACACATATTTTGAATGCGCACTGATTTCAACAAGAGTTATGAGAAAAATATTTTTTCTATATTTTTTTTATAATTCCTCATATTTATCTCGTCTTTATATCATTATCTTTTCAAAATATTTATTTGGGAACATAGATATTCTGTAATCCAATCGAAATATTTATGTTGTTATAGAAATAGCTTTATAGAATTTTATGTTCCTTGTTACTGGCAGTCATAAACTCTATGGTGTGGCTTTATGGTCGAGTTCGACTGTTGGTTTTTAAATATATTTGAAGTTGGTTTTGTTAATGAAGAAAAGACATTAGTAGTAAAAAAAAAAACCAAGAGACATGTATTGAGGATTTTTAAAAGGGGGTTTCTTTATTAAATTTAAATGTGTTACTAGTCAACTATATTTATATAAATGTTTATTTGGATCAATATATTTTGAGGACAGCGATCATGTAATTTTATTGAAAGGGGATTCCATCAGGTGGGTGCGGATATCTTTTACGAGATTTCGAGATATGTCACCGTAAAATTGTCAAACACGTTAGATTGTATAATGTCTAGAGCGATATTGTAAACTTTCGAAATATTGTCAACTGAACATACAGAAGTATCTCTGCCCCCACAATCGGGACTAGGTTCCTTTAAACACTGCACTCGGAAATAGGGGCCTCGTGAAGCGGGGCTCCGTCGACTATGCTTTTTAGGGGAATAGGGTAAACATACCGGTTTACTGGCCACTACCCCTTTTCGGCCACTTCGTAATTTATTTCGCATAATAGATAGTTTAATAGACTTCACCTTTCTAATATCACGTCATTTGATCCTGACGAACTTCATGGTTCATAATTCAACGGCATGTCCTCTTAATTGGGAACTGAGCCCTCATTCGCCATTTCAAAATTTAGTGTGTGTGAGCGGGTTAAATATAGGGAAAAAAAAAGCATGTGTATTGATTTTCAAGTTTTTAAATGTTACTGTTGGTTTATTGGTGATTGATTTGGTTTGTGTGTATTTAGTATGTTTAATTTCAAGTGCTCTACTCATCAAACTTCAATCAAATCCTATAGTAATCAAAAGAAACAAGTATTTTGCAAAAAATTAATTTAAAAATGTATCCATTAAATTAACAGCATTTGCTTAAAATGTTTACTGCATTCTTTTATTGCAGTAAAGATACTAAAAAATGTCTATGCAATTAACAAAAAAAAAAAAACATTTCCGTACTTAAATAAAACCTAAAAGAGAGTTCAATGAAATGTGTACAAAATTTACATCTTTATATTAGTTGCCAGTGGTTTTAAATGACTTTATGATACAAAAACATTTAAGTCAAGCAGTGAACCCAATGAAGTTTCCTATGAGCAAACTTTTATCCCTATATTGTTTAACAATAAAAGGATGAATATTTCAAATTCCTTCCTTAGAACTCACATTTGTATAAGGAACTCTTGAGCTGACTACATTGTTTCACTAGATAACGTGTTTCATAATAACATAATTGTTCTAAGAGGATCTGATGTAGTTCAACTTCATGTTGATTCCTTTCATTTATTAATCTTATAGAAATTTTGAATTGGTTTAAGTTATCCTTATCAGTTCAATGATACTTATGACAAATAAGATAACAGATAAGTACAGTAACAAGTGGCAAAAAGAAATAACACAATTTACAAGTTATTAATGAACTACTTACTTTAAAAGCAAACTCTATGCATGCTAGCATGAATTAAGCAGTGAATTTCAGGCAATTAGTTATTTTCATATTATACTAGTCTTTTGATGGACCAGTTGGGAGTTGAGTAGGTATAAGTATTATTGTTATCATAACATAACCTCACACCAATTTATAAATTAAATCTACACCCTTCAGAAGGAGTTACAAATGACGTACAAATTTAGACAATAATGAAAGTATCTAACCCAACATGATATCCGAAGGTTCAGGCACGTCGCGGTTTGCTTATTAATATTTAACATGCACACGACATCACAATGCCAACAAAGTGACTCATACTCAAGCTCAGGAACACTCAAAAGGAGCAACAGTTGTATTTATCAAGAATACTAGCAGATTTGAATGTTTCAATCTTTCTTCACGGCGAATTTCAAGCGATAAGAAAGACATCAAAAACATGATAAGCTCATTTTCGTCGTGTGACGCCCGAAACAGCAACATAATCTCAATCCAAGTATACAACACATATACGCAAAATAACTGGGGACGCAACGAAAATATGCGTTTAGGGCAACATACGTCAGCCAAATTCATGTCGCAAGACTTGCAAGTTACAGTTATTCATACACAAACAAGACTAGACCTTTCGGAGTGAGCAATGTACTCACCCTTTTGATTTGCAGTTGTCTCCATTTCTAACACTACACGTTTCATCACACTCACTAGAACACTGTTAATTTAAGAGGCCATTGCACATTTTTGTGCAAATACAACAAATTGCATTTATTATTTAACAAAAATTAGGACAAACAAGCGTGCAGGAGAAATTTATTTCACTGTTTTTGATATACGTCAAACTTTTTTTTCTTTACCTTGTTGACTTTGAAAAGTCGAAGTATGTGGCTTTTTGGAATGCGGAACGGTATTTTTACTTTTTATGTCTATGAAAAGTGGTTCCTCAGTCCTCACGTACATTATCCTTTAGCTAGCTAGTAGACCTTGGAGCTCGGACTTTTTGTTTTGGGGAAGATTGATTGGTAATGTTATGCAAGATTATCCGTCTGAGGTCGCCCTGACATACTGCTAGAAATGCAATTCATTACCATAAGCGGCGTCTCCACTAGAGCTGCCCGGCTCGACCCAACGGTCAGGTCACAGATTCGTGAGTTTATTAGAAGTCCACACTCACGAAGCTCGGCACGGTTGCCAATTTTTTGGTTTTACCATGCGCATAGAATGGACGCGACTGCTGGTTGTAGGCCTCTCCCATGGCACGCCACTATCCCCGATCTGCCGCTTTCGTTATCCAGTCGCGTCCAGCCACCTTTTTTTTGGTCATCGGTTCATCTGGCTTGTGGTCTCCCAACACTGCTTTTGCCGAGTCGAGGCCTCCACTCGAGGACCCGTCCACTCCATCGACCATCGGTTCTGGCACAGACGTGACCAGCCCACTGTCACATCAGCTTGCTACTCTTCTGGAATATTTCAGTCACTCACATTTGTTCACTAAACAAGACAAGTTCATATAAAATTCTATATTTACGTGTTTTTTTTAACATTTAAAGTCCATTTTTTAATTTACATTTTTCATTCAGAAAAAAACTTTGGTGAACGTTGGTAACACTGAGGCTCGACCTCACGAAGCCACGCTGCTCTAGTGGGGATACCGCTTCATCCTCTCGTGTTCAATGTTTAGCACCCCTTTTCACGACGCCCCGATAGTGTAAAAAATATTTCGTGAATTCCGATCCTTTTATATTACAAATTCAATCCATACTTACAACATTTTTATGCATTTGCATATTTTGAATTTGACTAAATATTTAGCTATAATTTATAGTCTGTAGTTTCAATGAAACTTCTTGTCTGACATTGACACTTGACAGTTGACACTGACAGGTCTCGCTTGCCTTCTCGGGTCCTTAGCCAGGTCGTAGGCTTTGTGTATTATTAAATTTAATTGGATTTTCAAAAAAACCCAATACCTCTACAATACAATGTTCACTAGAACATTAGTATCAAGGGCTGTTCTTCTAAAAAGCCTAAAAAATGCTGCTGTTAACGTAAAGCAACCTATAAGAAACTCAGGCCATGGGTATGTCGTTTGTTATGTCATTGGTTTTTGCCTAGAATACTCGGGCTAGTTAAAAACGACTGTTACAGTTTTTGTCATTAAATAAATCTTAGTTATGCCTGTAAAACTAAGTTTTTGGAAATGCCACATAGAACATGAATACTATTTTCAATAAACCTACTTGGCTGTGAAGTCTATTATGCCTAGTAAGGAGATGACTGCATAGTTTTCTATAAATAAAGAACTATGCTTACTATTGCTGCCCCTACTCTAAATAAATTGGAATAAGGGTACAATATTACATTGAATTGACGACTATTAATTTGATCATTATTTAATGTTTCAGATCCTGGTCATACCGCATACCACCACCAATGCCATCGAAACGGGCCATATACCTAGCTGAGATTTTCGGAGCAATCGCCTGGTGGTGGATCTTCTGGCATTGTTTCACCGAACCTGATCACATCTTTGTAAGTTGCTTTTTTTTTAAATAAAACAAGATAATATTACTGTGGTAGTGCAAATGCAATGTGCTGTCCAGTATGCTTTTAGCGTAACACACAATTTACTCTTTTGAAAACAAGTGCTTTGTTTATTTTCCATTGATGAAGTGTTAAAGAGTAGACCAAGGCTTAATATATGACAAAATAATGCTGTAAATAAAAGCTGTAAAGCCAGAATAAATGTCATTTACAATGCAAAGATTGAATGTTAATTTATTGAAAGGGGTTAACAATATTATGCTTTATTTTCAGGGTGAATTTAAATATATAGATCCAAAAACCTACACTGATGAAGAACTGGGGATCCCAGCTGATTCTGAGGGTTCACTGAAGAAATAGAATGTGTTACATTTGAATTGTAGATACTTCTAATTTATGTTGATGTTAAATAAAAAATTATGAATATCTTTAGGCCTGTATTCTACTCATGTGGTTTCCTAAACAAACCAAAAGTCTTACTTATTTTGCCTATTATTCTGGTATAAAAGGGTTAGGAGCTAAGGGCTTAGTTAATTTTTAATATATTTTGCTAATATTGTTGTTGGATACATTCACTATATGTAAAAAGTCAAGTTTTCGTGTGAGGATTCAAAGCGAGGAGTGTGTATCTAGAGTTACCAGATCTATAAAAAAGATTTCCCGAAAAAAATCCGGACATTTGAAGGAAATTCGGAAAATTGAAGAAAAATCCGGACTATTCCTTCCTTTGTATTGTGCTGTGCAGTGCTGTATATGCACTGCGACTTGTCGTGAAAATTCATTCAAACGACCTTTATGATTTTGATGATTATAATTCTGTAACTACAGCCGAAAATCATATTTGAATCAACATACAACTTAGCACTAGCCTGTAAAGTGCAAAAAAAATTCGCGGCCTTGAGGTTAAGAGGGCTATCACATTTTTTCTTGTATTTGAGTTTAAAATTCTTTTCCCACTAATATATCAGTATCGCAACACATTTAAAACTAATTAATTTTAAAAAAAGCGGCCAAGTGCGAATCGGACTCGCCCATGAAGGGTTCCGTAGCAGCAAGTAACATAATATTATAAAAGTTACGATTTCACGATTTATAACGTTTTGAAAAAAAAACTACTTACTAGATCTCGTTCAAACCAATTTTCGGTGGAAGTTTACATGGTAATGTACATCATAATTACATTTTTTTTAGTTTTATCATTCTCTTATTTTAGAAGTTACAGGGGGGGACACACATTTTATCACTTTGGAAGTGTCTCTCGCGCAAACTATGTTTAGATAAAAATGATATTAGAAACCTCAACATATCATTTTTGAAGACCTATCCATAGATACACCACACGAATGACTTTGATGAAAAACAATTTGAGTTTCAGTTCAAAGTATGGGGAACCCCAAAATTAACTGTTGTTTTTCTATTTTTGTGAGGCCAAGTTTCAACAGCATAGTTCTTATAGTTTCGGAAAAAAGTGGCTGTGACATACGGACGGACATCACGAATCTATAAGGGTTCCGTTTTTTGCCATTTGGCAACGGAATCCTAATAAACCTCCCCTGTCAAAATAATAATGGCGAACCTTTCAATTTGTTTCGTATTGCACAGAGTTTTCTTTGACATTTTATTTGTTTCTGTTCTATATTTCGGGCGTGATGCAATGGGTTCTTACAAATAAAATTCAGGGAGACGAGGACTTGTGTATTGTACATAAAGCAGACATGACATGAAGTCTAACCCAGACAATATTTCATTTTCTTCTTTAAAAACTAAGATCATAGACTATAATATGAAACATGCCCTTTTTTTTTTTTTTTTTTTTTTTTTTTTTTTTTAAATTGACAAGTGACATTGACAACTGGGCATAACCTGTTGTTTACAATTTACAAGATTAATGCTGAAATACAAATTACATTTATTATTAACTTATGTTTATCGTTTAAGATGAAGTGATAAGTAAATTATACAATAATAAATTGATTTCATCAATACATTTATAAGCAATACACTAGCGTTGTCGTGATGTGAAATTATTTCAATACAATGTTTAAATTTATTTGAGTGATATTGAATTTAATGTATTACATTGTGAATAAATTATCCTATAAATCAAATTTTTGTGTCTTTTTGAGTAATCTTCCTCTAGAACTATACTTATTTACATTCTCTGAAACATAGTTTCTTTCGTCAGGAGATATTATAATATTAGGCATTACATCTGAGCATGACTGAGGAGGACTAGTTAAAATTAATTCATCTTGATATTCATAGTGATCACAAAGACTTTGACTACAAGACACATCATCATTTACATTGACAAATTCAGGTGACTTTATGACTGACTGATTTGTTACATTTGATTCAGACTGATTGGATTCTATAGATTGATAATTTTCTGATTCAACATTAGATTCTGTATTGCTACAATAAGAATTATTATGAACTTGACTAGGACTTGAGAATGAGTTTGTTTTTCTACGAGTTATTATGTATGTGTAATCCTGACAACCATCATCATCCCTTTCATTTTCAAAAGACTGACTCGATTGTGACTGAAAGTGTGACTGTGTTTTTTGACCATTAAGATCATCAAACTTAATAGATTCTTTATGTTGTTTTTGTTGACAATAATCAGGTCGAATATGTTGAGAATTTCGCCTATATGTTTTACCAAAGTTGTCTTGTATTATAAAAGATCTAGGGAGTTTAGTTTTAGAGATAATTTGACCTTTTGTCCAAATAATGTCTTTCGGATTTTTTTTAAAATAAATGTTATCCTTGACATGAAATTCTTGATAGTTTTTACAACTTTTATTATAATAATTTTTAGTTTTTTGTAAGTTTTTGTCTTTAATGTTAGAATATTCAGCAAATTTAACAATTTTAGGTTTTAATTGACTAATTTGACTTGGTAATTTTGTTCTTAATTGTCTTGACATGAGTAATTGCGAAGGGGAGTACATGTTTGAACCTTGAGAAGTTCTATGTTGTAATAGACCGATGTGGGGATCTGTACCTGATTCCTCACATTTTCTTAAGATATTTTTGACTGTTTTGACTGAGACTTCGGCTAATCCATTTGATCTTGCCATGTATGGACTGCTGACAATGTGTTCAACATCCCATTCATGAAGAAATTGTTTGAATTCTTTTGAGTTATAAGGTGGTCCACCATCACTGACTAATTGTAATGGAATGCCATGTCTTGCAAAAATAGATTTTAAATTATTTATTACAGATGAAGATCTAGTATCATTTTTTAAATTAGCTATCTCAATGTAGTTAGAATAATAGTCTACCACAAGTAAATATTTTTGATTTTTATATTCAAATAGATCAGTAGCTAGTTTTTGCCAGGGGAAAATTGATTTTTCATGTGACCTGAGTGATTCTTTTGATTTATTTAAACTATACATAGCACAAGTTTCACACAGTTTTATTTTGTTTTCTATATCCTGATTTATGTTAGGCCAAAATACAATACCACGAGCCAAATTTTTGGTTTTTTCTATTCCTAAATGTCCTTCATGTAAAGTATTCAAGATTTCAGTTCTCATTGAAGTAGGAATAATGACAGAATTATTCTTAAAAAGTATATTATTTATGACATGAATTTCTTCTTTGACATTCCAATATGGGAGTACTAAACTATCGCATAGGTTTTTTGACTGAGGCCATCCTTGGAAAAAATATTGTTTCAATATTTGTAACTTTATATCATTGTTTGAACATTCTAAAATTTTATCTAATTTTTCTTGAGAAATTGCTAAGTTTGAGGTTAGTAAATTAATATGAATATCCAAGTTTTGTTCAAATTCTTTTAAATTATCATCAAGATTGTTATCATTATCGACTGGTGCTCGAGAAAGAGTGTCTGAAATGTACATTTTTGAGCCTTTAGTATAAGATACTATCAAATCATAAGCTTGCAAAGTAATCATCATTCTTTGAAGTCGTGAAGGTACTTCAGATAATGGTTTTTTAAAAAGTGTGACTAGAGGTTGGTGGTCTGTCTCTACCTGAATTGGTTTTCCATAAACATATTGGTGGAATTTTTTACATCCAAAAACAATTGCATATAGTTCTTTTTCAATTTGTGCATAGTTTTCTTGACATTTGCTTAAAGATTTAGATGAATAAGCAATAGGATTGTTACCATGAAATATGACTGCACCAACTGCACTTTTAGAGGCATCTACTGACATTCTAACAGGTTTATTGACATCATAATGAATAAGAACTGGGGACTTGCAAATAATTGATTTTAATTTATTAAACTGATTTTCATGATTTTGTGTCCAAGACCATAAGTTTTGTTTTTTAAGTAAATCTCTTAAAATACTAGTTTCTTCAGCTAAATTTGGAATGTATTGACCTAAATAATTAATCATACCTAAAATCTTTGAAGTTCTTTGACATTTTGAGGAGAAGGCATTTTAGTAATTGCTTCTATTTTTGACTTATCTGGTGACACTCCATGTTGGTTAAAAATGTGTCCCACATAACAAATTTCTGAAAGACCAAATTCGCATTTTTGTTTATTAAATTTTAAATTGACTTCAGAAGCACGTTTGAAAACTGACTCAAGCCGTTCATTATGTTCGGTCTCATTTCGTCCATGAACTAAAATATCATCGACAAATATTACAATACCAGGCAAATCACCAAAGAGATCATTCATTACTCTATGAAATATTTCACCGCTAGAAGCTATACCATACGGGAGTCTAAGGAATTTATACCTACCAAAAGGTGTGTTGAATGTACATAAGTCACTGCTCTCTTTATCCAATTTGATAGTCCAGTAGCCAGAGCTTGCGTCTAATTTTGAAAATATTTTACTACTAGTAACTTGTGACCTGAGATCATTAAATGTAGGATAAGGATAATGAGGTCTTTGAATAGCAACATTTAGGTTTCTCGGATCAAGACATACACGCAATGAACCGTTTGTTTTTTCTACTAAAACAATAGAATTAACCCATTTTGTAGGTTTGGTGACCTTTTCAATTATTTTCATCTTTTCCATATTTCCTAATTCAGACTTTAAACGATTTTGAAGAGAAAATGGTATTCTACGAATAGGACATACTTTTGGTTTCACATTTTCGTCGATATCCAAGTGAACTTCATTTGGAAGACATCCTATACCTTCGAATGTATGAGAATATTTGGATACGACACTTTGTACTGACCTGTCACAATCAAGTTGTAGGTTATTTTGAATTTTATAAATTCTTTTGACAATACCAAGTTTTTCACACGTTTTCCAGCCTAGAATTGTTTGGCATTTACAGTCAACTACAATAAAATATATTTTAGTCTTCAGTCCATTCTCAAATTCACATTGTATCACACAGCTACCTAGATTTGGAACTATTTCTCCTGAAAATGAAAAAATCTTATTATTTGTTCTTTGAATATGTATTTTCCTATTAGTCTGAGTCATTATAGAATTAAGTGTGTCTTTAGAAATAACATTAGTATCGGCACCTGTGTCAATTTGGCATTTTGTCAAAATATTATTTAAATTTACATTAATTTTCCACTCATCCTCTCTATTATTACATTTATTATTGTCAGTCAATTTATTAATTATAAAATAATTGTCATTACAAGAAGAGTCATCATAATTAATACAACTTACACTAGATTTTTGTTGTTGACCCTTGTCCTGTCTGTCCTTGTTGAAAAAACAATATTTAGCAAAATGGTTCTGCTTCTTACATATTTTGCACGTTCTTCCTTCCGCTGGGCATTTATAAATGTGAACCTGTCCGCATCTGTTACAAGGCTTTTTCGATACTGAATTGTCACGTCTTTTCACAGAGTTTTGATTATAATCTCTATTATTTGACTTACTTCTCTGTCTATAATTATTGAAATTGTTGAAATTGTTTCTTGACTTTGACCTGCCTCTGTGGTTTATTTTTGACACTTGCTGAACTGATGACATATTTTCTGAAGATTGATGACTTTGTGACTTTGTTATTTTTGTAGACCTTTCTTGAGATAATTCCATACTTTTTGCAATTTTTAAAGCATCCTCAAGTATTAGTTTTTCTTGCTGTAATAATTTTTTTCTTATTTTTGAGTTGTTTATTCCGATAACAAACATATCTTTGACTAAGGAATCTTTTAAGTCGTTGAATTCACATGACTTGGCTAAATTATTCAATATCGTGACGTAGTTATCCAAAGATTCTTCTTGTTGCTGTAATCTTGTAAAGAAACTATACCTTTCCACTGTAATGTTGCTTTGCGGATTGAATTTTTTGTCAAAGTGATTCAGCACATTTTCTATAGTTGTAGATTTTCTATCGATATTTAGGGAATTGAAGACTTCTAATCCATACTCACCAATGAGATTCAAAAATATTGCTATTTGCTTCGTTTCTGACTGTTTCTTTATGTCATTAGCATCGCAGTAAATCTCGAATCTTTGTTTCCAATTTTTCCAATGTTCAGCCATGTTACCATTTTGTCTTGTTAGGGGTTTGACACTGTTACCCAGAAAAATATTGGTCTCCATTCTTCTATTTCCCTGTTGATATCCTCACGATGACACCATGTTCTATATTTCGGGCGTGATGCAATGGGTTCTTACAAATAAAATTCAGGGAGACGAGGACTTGTGTATTGTACATAAAGCAGACATGACATGAAGTCTAACCCAGACAATATTTCATTTTCTTCTTTAAAAACTAAGATCATAGACTATAATATGAAACAGTTTCTTGTAGGTTGCAAAGAATGAAGATAATTGACGTTTATACGAATTATTTCTGAAATAGTCGGCGCAATGTTACGATACAGCGTCGTAACTTAAAAGCCAAAATGTTACGGTGTCGAGAAGTGCCCCACTTTAGTCGCAGCGACCGAAGCATAGTCGTAACAACGACCAAAAATATTGTGTAGGTCGACTTTTTAGTGTCGACTTGTTTCGTAATGGCTACCAAAATAATGCTATCTGGGTTCCGTTACCTATCTCTGAAGATCTTCACCAAATTAAAGGGGGATGACTCCGAGAAAGTACTCTTCCGAAAACTATCCAAATCGCTTCATGTGTGCCTATAATGTTTGAAGAGTTCTCTCTATTTCTCCATGATCCCATCATCAGATCCTGACTTGATGATTATGGGACCACCTGTGAAGCATACCCTTTCGAACAAAATAAAAAATAGGTAATGCAAATCGGTCCAGCCATCTTCGAGTAATCGGGGAACAAACATTATAAAAAAGATTCCGACGAATTGAGAACCTCCTTCTTTTGGAAGTCGGTTAAAAATACAATACACCTTTAAAACAAGTCAGAAATGCCAGCAGGGCGGCCTGGCGAAGGTCCTGCGAAGAAATTGCATCAAACAGCGAGGGCGTGTGAGAAAGATCCTATCTACCGACCAGGCCCCTTATTCACAACCATTCGACTCGCTTCCGATTCGGAAAGTCGTATATCTGTCTTCTTCTGGCATTACGAAAACGACCGAGATAGACATACGACTTTCCGAATCGGAAGCGAGTCGAATGGTTGTGAATAAGGGGCCAGGATCGCACTCTCGGATCGCTGAAAACCCCAGACCACGAGACAAGGAAGGTCCTCCTGGAAACCCACTTCTCAGACTGCGACCTCTCCGAGGATGGAACCTGGGCAACTGAGCCAACGCACTCACCAAATTACCAATGGGCCAGAGTCCGCACCATAGTAACCGCAGAAAGAATAAAATGGGCAATAAAGACTTTCAAACCATATAAATCCACTTACGGTTAGACGAAATTTTCCCCGCCCTTCTACAATGGCCTTGACTCAACGACTACTTTATAAAAGGCTACCATCTCTTCGTGGACGGTTTTTTGAGATTTTCCTTGTTTAGTGAGGAATTTTATCACCGCACGATGCTCGATTTTCTTCAACATTGTCGCGTCAGATATTTTCGTCGTCGCTGACTAGAGGTAGCAAACAAACTATTGAAGTTGTAAACATGAAATTTTATATAAGTACCTACCCTCAGATAATGTTGTCAGCTAATGATATATTTTAATTACCCACAATAATATCAAATCACCCCGATACCGAGAATACATTGAATGCCCCTCGTATATCTGTCACTTTTTCCATAATTTATACAAACAATTCAAATTAAATATTTGTCACCGTGAAATTGTAAAACCAGTTAGATTGTAATCTATCTAGCCAGATTGTAAAAAGCATGCTGTTATTACCTCCGGAAAATTTAATGGAATATTTTTTTCGAATTTCAGATTTTGTAATGACTTAAGGTGAATGCGTCAGGGCGGCGAGCGAAATTCAAATTTTACTACTGTTACATCGGACCTACGTTACTAGTACATTCGAGAAAGCCAGTGATTACAATGTGTGTACGTTAGAAGTTCGAGAGCATTCTATTATTATTAGTTTTAAAGTTAGGTAGGTACAAACTCGCGACCTATTTATACAAAGACATTAGAATTTCGACCGTATGCCTAGGGCATACGGTTCATATTTGTTTGTTTTGTACAAGTAGCTTATACCTACTACTTTTATAGGTAAGGCTGCGTTTCCACCAGAGATGTGCGATGGAAATGTGTCGTGCGAGGATGTCTAGCTGTGCTGTGAAAATGTGTGGGTGTTTCCACCAAAGCTGTGCGATGATAATGTGCCTACGAGGATGTGTAGCGGAGCTGTGAAAATGCGCATTAATGTGTGGCGCGAGGATGCGTTGCGAAGCTGTGAAATGTGTCGACGGGGGTGCGGTGTAGTGGGAGCGGAGTAACGCGAACGCCTGCCTGCCGCTCACCGCGCTGCGCTCACGTCTCACTTTGCTGTCGTAAGCGCTTGTAGTCGTACGCATGTCGTACGGTTGCGTGGCATAATGGACGAAAAATTAATTGATGCCGTTCAAAAGTTTCCGTGTTTGTGGAACACTTCTTTGTCATTTTACAAATGTAATGAAACTAAGGACGCTGCGTGGGAGGAAATAGTCAAAGAAATACAATATAAAGATGGTAAGTAATAATCATGTATTAAAATCAGGTATATTAAAATACAAGTTACAATATTTGGGTATTTATTGTGTGCGATGAATTCGTGACGAAATACGAGTATCTTGCCATGACACTTTTCCTTGATTATTGAAATAAGAGCAGTATTTCTCTCTTACATCATAACTATCACTTGACACGACGACGGAAATGCTAGGAACCGATACAAGAGTACTTGTATTTGTGTTATCAATGCAATCCAAATAATTACTTTGTCTTTCAATTAAAAAATTATGCATTACACATGTGGCTTTTACGATTTTGTCAACCGTTTCCACTCTGCATTCAAAGTCTTTACGATACACATACCACTTTCGTGCCAATACACCGAATGTAGCTTCTACAATGCGACGTGCCCTCGAAAGTCTATAGTTAAATATACGTTTCTGTTGGTCTAACTGGTCCCGCGGATATGGGCGCATGAAATTTTCCATCAAAGGAAAAGCCTCATCTCCAATGAATACAAATGGTACTGGTTCACCTCCTTCATATAATGGTTCAGGTTCTGGAAGATTCAATCTTTTTTCTTTCAAATATTTTCCAAAAACACTATCATCAAATATTCCAGCATCACTAAATCTTCCCATGGATCCCACATCAACCATTATAATCTTTCTCCTAGCGTCAGCTAAGCACATAAGCACTATAGAAAATCTTTGTTTGTAATTAAAAAAAGAGGACCCAGTGTTTGCAGGACACATTATATAAACATGTTTACCGTCTAGAGCCCCCAAACAATTTTTAAACTGCCATAGCTCTTGAAAATCCTTTGCTATTCGCTTCCAGTCGTCTTTGGTAGGTTTTGGAATAACAAGAGGTTGTAAAACAAGCCAAAGAGCATTACAAACTTCTGCCACAATTCTCGACACACTTGCTACTCCAATCCTAAAATTTTCTGCCAATCGTGTGAACGACGAGCCCGTGGATAAATACCTGCAAAAAAAGGAATGTTTATAATAATAGTAAGAAAAATAATTAACAAATAAAAAAGTACTCTTTACCTGTTACTGATTTTTTGCGATCTGTAAGACAACATGCTTGGTATAAAAATGTTATATTCCTAATCATAATTTTCTATTATTTCAGTGAAAAGCGCTAAGTATCGTTGGAAACAACTACGGGATAGCCATCGGGACGCGCTAAAGAGGCAGAAATCTAAAAAAAGCGGACAGGCTACAACCAAAACACGTGAATGGAAATACCAAAAATTGATGGAATTTCTTTTACCGTACATGGCCAACAGAGATAGAGAGTCAAGTTATAAAGAGGATATTTCGTCACCAAATAATGAAAATGACTCTTCGCAAAGCACTCAATATTCATTAAACCAAGATGACTCTTCGCAGAGCACTGAACATACACCAAATCAAGCTGACAATCCCAACAATCTTTACGAAATAGCCTCAACTTCAGGCATTTCAACAGATTCGGTCACCCCGTCATCATCAAAGAAGAAAAAAGGCGATGAATTATCAATTTTAATACAAAAACATATGAAAAATCAAGAAGATTTTCGAAAAGAAAGGCAGGAATTAAGAGAACTTTTAAAACCAACGGACTGCGATGATACTGATCATTTTTTTCTTTCAATGGCGAAAACATTTAAAAAATTACCAGATTACATGCAAGTTCCTTTAAAAAGGAAACTTTTTAATATGATTAGCGAAGCCGAAGAATCTTACGTGCTGTCGTGGTATAATCAAAATATTGGTTATTCTTCAAGCTCTGGTAGCAGTATAGCAGTAGGTAGTAATATAGCAGGCCAGATGGATTTGCCGCCTCAGCTGGATCCTGAACAACTTGGTTATTCTTCAAGCTCTGGTAGAAATACAAATAAAACAGTGGGCCAGATGGATTCATCTTTCCAACTGGAAGCTGTACAACCAGCATCTCCGGGAACACAACATTCAGACCTACAAACGCCAAATACTTCAAACAAAGTAGGAACAGAGCCTAATTTGCCATGAAAAAGAGGAACTTGTTGTCTACTTATTTTGCAGATTATGATTACTTTTCAATTAATATGTTTAATAAAGACAAAATTGATTCAAACTATTTTACTTACTTTAAACATACCGCCAATTTTTCCTTGGTGCTGATGCATTCTCTGTAGTGAGTGTCTTCTTTCTTGATAATGTTCTCAATCAAATTGTGTAACTCATAAAAGTTACTTCTAGATACTCGATAAGAATTTTCGAATATTTCATCATCAGCCGTATGAAAAAAGGTAAAGAATTCTCCATGTAATCGATGATATTTAATATGGTTACGTATCCAAAACCTGTGTGTTCTTGTATTGCTCAAAATTATAGAACTAATAAACTCCGTATCTTCTGCTTCCATTTCTTCATCACAAATTGTTAAATATAAAAGTATTTTCTTTTTCCAATTATCCATATTATTATCTATTTTGCGCACTTCTACTTCCAACAAACTCCGTCTATGGACTGGCTGGTACAGTATGCGCAAACCTCGCAACACATCTTTCTCAACACACATTCCTCGCACACTTCCCTCGTACACATCCCTCGCACACATCCCGCGCTTGTTTTGTATGCGCAAAAATCTAGCTCCGCTGAGCCGTTTCCACCAGAGCTGTGCTGACCGAGGCAAGGTAAATGAAGCGATCCTATTGGTTCTTTACAAACACATCCCTCGCTATGCATCCTCGCACATCTCTGGTGGAAACGCAGCCTAATACCTACCTGGTAGGTAGGTACCTACGAATCTTTTGTTAGTGTCTTTTATGACCCTCTCGAATGTTCGTGGTTATGTGAAAAATTCGTTCATCGAGTCTTACGAACTTGGAGGGTTGTTGGTACCCCGGACCGTATAATTGATACGGCGGTAGCTACGCCCCTGCTGATGGCCCACTGTTTCAAAAACACAACAACATAGAGCTCATAGAGGAGTTGTGTGACTATTCAGGCACAAAAGAGCTAAGGATCTACACGGGGTGGGGGGGTTCTCCAACGACCTAAACATTAAAATATCCGAATCTCTTGATCTCTTGGAATGTTCAACTCTGTTTACCAAGCAGAGTGTGTAGGTATTATCCAAGCAGCACACGCTTTTGAGGCCAGGGAGGTTACGGACACCAACATTCGAATACTCTCCGACAGTGCCTCAGTCCTTCAATAACCAGATCACGTCGAGACTAACGGTAAGCGTACACTAAAACCGATTTTGTCGGCCGATGGCGGACAGAACTACTCGGACGAGTAACTCGGACGTTCAACAGAATACATCGCAGACGATAACGGCCGTTGTCGGTGGAGCTTATGAAGTCTAAACTGTGCAACTACAGAGTAGAGACGTGTTTTTAAAAATGGAGGATTTCGAAGAAATGTTTTTTTAGAAAATTGTTAGGTACCGCAATATCCATTTTTGATCTAAATAACGACTCGATCGCAGAAAGAAGTAGGTAAAACTGACAAAAAATCCAAACACGTTCGGCGGACTCGTCAGTTGATCGTCCGTTTTCGGGCGTCATCGGACGACGTCGGTAGTAGCAGTGTATTTGTGTCACCGTAAAATTGTCAAATACGTTATATTGTAATATCTCTAGCGATATTGTAAAGTCTCGAATTATTGTCAAATGAACATACTGCTTACAACAAAACGCATTATTTTTCGTGAAATGCATGCGACGGTAGTCAAATTACGCGGTGTGGAGGGAAGGAGGGGTCCCCCTTGCCCAGTGGCACAACTCTCATGAAAAGATAATGCACCATTCCTGAGAAATACCGATTAATATAACATAACCTTAAAACACTTTATATTCCCCCTAAAAAGCGTAGTCGACGGAGCCCCGCTTCGCGGGGCCCCTATTTCCGAGTGCAGGGTTTAAAGGAACCTAACTAACCGAACGGGGGGATGCCCCAAGTCCCGATTATGGGGGCAGAGATACTTCTGTATGTTCAGTTGACAATAATTCGAGACATTACAATATCGCGAGAAAAAACACGTTATATTGTAATATCACGTATTTGACAATTTTACGGTGACATATGCACTCTCTTTCATTTACTTACGTTTGATTTGATCAGCCGAGTTCGGCCGATGACGCCCGAGCATACTTCGGCCGATGACGGATTCGGTGTAGGTATCCGAGCCGTTACACTAGAATGCCACTGCTGAAAGGGCCCTAGAACGAATCACGGTGCTGAATCTGGTCACAGTGGATCACACGGCAACGATGCGGCTGACGAACTTGCCAGAAGACGGAAGAGGATCCAGCACAAAACCCTACTAAAACAAGAGGAGAAGTGGTGGTCCACCATTGGTGGACCTCGACCGACACCAGGTTGTAGGCAATCCCTGGATACAAAGCTGACCAGGCACCTTCTGGACAGAGATAGCCTGCGTCTGGTGGCTGGGACCATTACTGGACACTGTTCACTGAATAAACACACACACACACACTAGTCCCCTGTGTAGAGCGTGCATGGAGAGTTGGAGACTGTGGAGACGGTGGCGCATGTGCTCCCTGAGTGCACAGGCGTTACGAAAATTCGCGAAATCCTGGGAACTCCAAGATCACTTGCGGATGTTCTGAGGAGACTGGGAAGTTTGATCTGCTTCTGAAGGGACACCTCCCTTGGCTGGTTGGAGTCACCAGGCACCATGGCTCACACACAATGGTCCACCTCAACGACAAAAAAAAACTAAATTACACAGATTTTTCTGCATACTAAATTACATTCTTACTTATTCTGTGAAGGCTGGTAACGATGCAAGTGATTATACTTGCAAAATTTCAAGCCTTTCTGGCTAGGCAGGGGGCAGCTGCACCCCCTTTCAAAGCCCATGTAAATTACATTAACATTTTGTAGCTGCTTGCTTCAAAAAAATACACATACAACTTGCTATAAATTATTTATTTACAAACAAAAACACGAAGTAATAAAAACCTAAGGGTACTTACTCTACGATCCACAAACTACTCTTGAGAAAATAAATGGTGTAACAAAAAACTAAACAACAAAAAAAAGCTATGCTCACTAAAAACTGATTGAATACAATATATTTGTGTGTCTGCCTACATCTAAGCTATAATTAGTCAAATTATTAGTTTTTGCCTATTATGTAACATCACAACAACTATTTATTCTGAGTTTTGTCTTGACAACATGGCCTGTTGGCAGTTGTTCCATCATCTAATACTGCATTGTCATCGTAGGGGATATTTTCAAACTTCGCAGTGTCATCAGTAATTCTGGCCTCTGAAAATACAAGAGCATAAAGGTATAACAGGGTTAGTATCGTTTGACAGTTCATAATAATTGTATTTTTATATTTGTCATACCAAATACACCAGGCTTGACTTCTCGAGCTTGGATAACTTGCGTTCGGAGTTCAGTGTCCACATCCTCACCAAGTTTAATCATCTGTAATAATACAGATATTTGAGCAAGTTTCCCTATAGTGATAGTATTTAATAGTTTTTTGACTGCAGTCAGAAAAAAGGTTCATACAGCCTTTATAGAGTCCTCATTGGTTACATGTTTATTTTTACGGAACTCTTCATTTATTTTTATTCTACCAGCGACCAGTGCTCTGTCATCTCCTGCAAATACTTTCATTCTAGTTCTGTGTAACCTCTTGAAGGTCTGTAGGACCTGAAAGATAAATCATTCTTGAATTCTTTTTAGCTCAGCATTCTGCCCTGATGCTACATTTTTTCTTGTTAGTGAGGTAGTTTCATTTTTTAACAAAAGTACAGAACGTTCTAGCCGACTTGGCTGCTTCCAGCTCCAATAAATTAGAAGCCAGCTTAAATTACACATTAGGAGGTTTCTTAGACAAAATTGTAGAGCATTATTTTGTTTGCTGGTACTTACTAAAGACCGTGTAGAGCTCATTGTGTGATAACTGTTCTAGTCACAATAACATTAATTATTATTTTGTGTTGAATTAACATTTCCTAACCTCTATAATCATTTCATTTTCAAAATATTTTTATCAGCTGTCAGTGTCAGTGTCATCACAAATTGTCATAAAGTCAGTGATGTCCCAAACTGTTCCAGTTAGGCCCCTTATTCACAACCATTCGATACGTTTCCATGTCGGTAAGGAATCGTATTCGACTATCTCATTTCCGAACCGAAGAACTGTCAAAACGCTATCGCTATTCACTCACAGATCCGAACGGATGCGTTTTTTTCTATCCGATTGAGATTGTGTTTATGAGGATCCCTAAAAATGGTAGTAAATAGATGATTGTGGTAAAAAATGAAAAGCAGTAAATAAAATTGATTTTTTTGAATATTTCGTTCTGATAAGTAAATATACAGTAGTGTATGTAGTTAATAGACAGCGAACGAAACATAATGATTTTATTGAAATAAAATAATATTAATTTTCATATAAACTTTATTTCGAGTAATACCAGCTTTATAAACAGCCGTCTGTCTACTGGCGAAGCGGAATTGGTGTTTTTTTTAAAGTAAAGTTTTCTTTTTTCTTAGAAGGAAAAATTACTGAAAAAGTATTTTCATATCAGTGGTATACAATTCTTGCTTGTTAACTAAAATCTAGAACGAATAACACATTTTTGTGAACACATTGAATTTATGTAAATGCTACCTACATCAATAAAATACGGTCAATAAAACAACTTATAACACCGGATAATAATAAAACTTAATTTATTTACTTCAGGCAGTGTTTAAAAAGTTTGGTATTTTTATTTTACTGAAATAATCTGGAAATGTAGTTTATTTCTTCGTTTAAATTTTGTTCGCAATCAGCTGTCGGAAAGATTTTCGAGTCTTTTTGTCGAATTGAACTGTCAAAATTATTCGATTTTGGATTTGTGAATAAATAGCGTTTAGAGGACATCTTCGACATCTAAGACGTTCGATTCGATTCGGAATCGAGTCGAATGGTTATGAATAAGGGGCCAGTAGAGTAACTGGCAAATTATGAAAACTGTCCAGTTTGTCTATATTTAGTTATATATTTAAGATACACACGACCTTAAGAATAGGTTTGATTTATATATTATTTTGGGATTACGTTTGTATGAAAAACGCATGCTCCGCCGGCCCTTTAAACGTAGTGGTCGGTGTAATCGCAAGATGGTGCATGTCATGACGTCATCTATGACGATTCAAGGGACATTGATATCGCGCTCACGGTAGTCTAAATAGTGTACTTTGTGGTTCTTGGGAACGACTATATGGACGGTCAAATTGATTACAACTTAAATCGGAACGCGGCCAAATATTAATTCAAATGGGTTATTAGTCGATTAATATTTCAGAATAATGACAAGTCTCCACACACAGCACCAATTCCTGCATCGACTTCACTAAACGGAACCCCTCCTATCAGTCACTGTCAATGTCAAATGTCACCGCCAGGCCCATCCCACCCATCTAGGGATGGGCAAGTGAAAAATAAAACAACATTTATCGTTTCGATAATTATCGAGTGAAAAATATCGATATATCGTCAGGTTTTGTATGATTATTCACATATATTCCCAAATGATAAATGATCTTTATTTTGTAAGTAGGTTTTTACAAACACTTTTACACGTCAATTTTTTTTTAAACTAGATGGGGCCTGTGTTTCGTACCTGATTACTCTGAGTAAAAAAAAGAAAATAGTATTTTTATTGATGCTTGAGCCGAAACAATAATTCACAATTTAATCAAACCTGCAGTCATCAGACCCCGTATTCACAAACGTTCGACTCGTTTCCGATTCGACAACTCGTATATCTGTCTTCTTCTGGCATTACGAAAACGACCGAGATAGATATACGACTTTACGAATCGGAAGCGAATCGAAGCGTTGTGAATACGGGGGCAGATATGGGCATGAAACCAAAATTGCGTTTAATAATAATCGAAATTGATACGAATCGGCACTCTAAAATAAATATCGATATATCGCGATTACAAATACCGACGATATATGTCAATTATTGTTTGGAAAAAAATCGATATTTCGATCAATGGATATTTTTTGCCCATGCCTACGCCCATCACAAATCACATCCATTCAAGTGATAACGCGATAATAATTAAAGTTATGTTTTCCTACGCATGTGCCTGATATTATGTACTGTTTTAACTCGTAGTATAAAAAATAAAAATATAAATCAAAATGTCATTCGCAATTTATCTACTGCAAGCTGTGGCTTTTTTAGTGGGTATTTAAAATAAATTCCACATTATTTTATTGATTGTTTTTTAGTATGTCTAAGAATTGTATACCACTTTATTTTATATCCTTTTAGGACCTTTTAGCAGTTGGTCTCATTGTCCCACTAGTAGCTGGTCATGTACGAGAGATGGGTGGTAACCATTTGTATGTCGGATTACTTGGATCCATTTATGCCGGATTCCAGCTTGGGTCTGGTCCCTTTATTGTAAGTTCTTTTTCCACAATGACATTAGTTTTCTCAAATTTTGAATTTTTAGAACACCTATTTACTTATAATTAAAAAAACATTTTTCAGGGCAGTTTGAGTGACCTCAAGGGGCGGAAAACTATTTTGACATTGACACTGCTTATGTGTGGCATGGCATACACTGTGCTTGGACTCACGAGTTCAATATTCGTTATTTTGGTGATTAGAGCAGTGTTAGGTACATACAAGAACCTGTTCATTAAAATTCATGTTGACACACACACCAGTTTCACTGTTCCTCATACTACTAGTATATTATGTCGACTGTATTATGGAAGTTATCTCCTCGTAATAAATCTGATTCAGACTATTGAACTAATGTAAATAAATTCATTATGTTAATTCTACAATTAAATTTCTGTTCATAAATTCTTTTTTAAATTCCATTCATATTACTGGGTGCATTCATCAAATTTCAATTCTTGGTTGGGGCCATAGCTTGTCACCCTTAAAGATTAAATACGTCCATAGAGTCAGAAAATAATAACATACTAAATAACAATGTTTCAGGGCTGTTTAAACAAACACAGATGCTGACCAAGGCTTTAGTACCTGATTATGAGAAGAATGAACAGAAGCAATCTGAAATATATGGCAAAATGGCAGCCATATCAGGTGCTGGTATCACTCTAGGTCCTGTGATTGGAGGCCATATGGCTGAGGATAATCCGGAAAATGGATTTATGTTGGTTGCCATTATCGTTGGGATATGCTTTGCCATTAATGCCGGTGAGTAATTTATTAACCTTAAGACCGCCAGTGCGTAAACGTATGTGCATACCCTCTACTCGAAGCCACAATTTCACATGCACTTTTGTCACATTATTGAGTTGTTTTGGAGTACAGGACATGTGCTTGTTTGTCACGTATATATGTGAATATGGCAGTCAAAAGGTTTATCAAATATGGTTTTGTTTTCATTTGGAAGAAACGTGTTCATACATGTTTTTCTTTTACAGGTTTAGTGTACTTCCTACCAAAGTTGGATAAGAAGCCTCTAAGTAAAAAAGCGCAGAAAAAAGACATACAAACAAGTTTAATAAACATATTATTTTCTAGTGTTAGCCAATCATTTGTTGAGTTATTTAAAATAGACTGGATTAAGTATTGGGATATTTTTATGTTCAAAGCTCTAATAGGATTTGCAATGGGTGTATATTACTCAAATTATTCTCTTTATTTAAAAACAGAATATGGTTTATCGCCAAAATATGTAGGTTACGTAATATCATTCCAAGGTGTTATAGGCTCCATTTCCAGTTTTTTTATAGGATACATAAATAGTTTTTACATTCATGACAAAGACTATAGTATAAGAAACTTACATGTATTTTTAGTTACAAGTATTTCTTTATTAGGACTAGCATTATCATTTAATGTTATTGTTTATGCTTTTTGGTTGATACCACTAGCTATAGGTAATGCAATTGGTAGGTTAGTTACTTTAGAAATGGTTTTAAAGAGGAGTGATGGAGACCACAGAGGAACTCTAATAGGTGCTTCAGCCAGTGTGCGGTCACTGACTGGTGTAGTTGCTCCTTTAGTCTCAGGACTAATAGGTGAGTTCTATGGAGTTTCTTATGTAATTTATGCTTCGCTGTGCTCAACTATGTTAGGCGTTGTATTGAGTTATCGACACAAAAATAAATCAGTTAAGGTAGATTAAGTTTTCTATAAAGTTTATTGGTATTTATATCTAATAAAATTTATTTGTTATTTCATGTATTTCTTTTTTAAATTTTACAAACTTTTATCACTGATACATGTATAATTGTGATCACTCACAAGGCGACTCAACTTTCATGTCATTCACAACAACGTCAGAACTGAACTCGACAACATCATGAATGTAATTATTTGAACATATAACAAGTAATCACTACAGTCTATAAAATGCGCCACTTATGTACAACTTTCTGCCACAGCGTCGTTGCTCAGGTAGTAACTATTCCTTGTCCATTGCTGCCATTTGCTTTTTCCTCATTTCTTTAATGAGTTGCTGAATAGCTTCCCTATCTGCAACGTTCTCCGGTGGAAAGATTTGACGCTTCGTGTTTGTGACCCACTCCTCGAAATAGGTTGGTTGGTTGAAGAAAAAAAAGAGGCCCACGGGGAAAGATGTGTACATAGCCATTCTGCCGACTTCAAGTTTCCAGTTGCCCATTTTTTGGGTTGAGATATAAGCCTAACTTTCAGATATATTTATAAAGGTTTTTTTAGGTTGTTTAGAAATGTCACACGGACAGACAAGAGACAGGACGATATGACAGATCTTAATGACAGTTGAAACTAAAAAACCACAGGTAACGAAATAACGCTGACATGATTATTAGTGATTGACAGAAAAAAATAGTATACAAACCAAAATCGACTAAGAGAATTAGGTTTTATTCGTTGAAAGTTTATTATTCTTATTTACTGTATCAAACGATAAGGAATGTCAACAAATGTATGGAAAGTAAATAAATTATCGAGTATTTGTTGATTTTTAACCAAATAGCAGTATCTAACTTAATGTATAAACATTTTTATTTATTTATTTATTTAAAATTATATAAATAACACCTTAACAGCTATAACGCCAATGCGATGTTACTACCAAGAACTCACTTACACTTACAAAAAAAAAATAAACAGACTTACATTAAAAAAATACCTACAATTAAAAAAAAATCAGCTATTAACATATTATGCTTGTTGTCGTTAATTTCTATTTCTGCTTATCGTCTTGATGGCAAACTAAATTGAAACTCGAATTTTTTTCCCCTTTTTTCGGTAGTTGGGGTAGAGTGGATAGTGATCTTATTTTTTTTTTTTTTTTTTATGTATGGCCACTCGTAGTTGCAACTCGATAAGGTTGCTTAACTACAATTACTTTAAGGCCCCCAGCCAGGGCTTACAAACTAAAAACATTTACATTTAAATGACGATCACTAAGGGCACCCCCTGTGGGGTTCGGGCCTCGACTTAGTGCGTCATTATCGGGAGGGATAGTGTTCTTAAGTGGAGACCGCGAATTTATTGGCAAGCATGAGTGAGACGTCCTCAGGCTCCATGGAGCGACGATTTTCGTGGCGTGCCTGGTAGCAACTAGATGAGTGTTGGCGAGAATCGATTTAAGTGGCGTGCAATCGACGAGGCAGCAGTGGAAAGTTATATTTACGCTTGCTATGCCAATGATGATGATGACCCGACCCACTGCCCGATGAAATAGGTAGTTTTTGTGGGGCTGGAGGGTTCAGAATGATTTTCATCCTGTATTGACTTAGGTAACCGCCAAGCAGAGTTGAAAATAAAAGACTAATGCGCCCTAGGCTAGCACCTCATCAGCGCCCCTCTTGTTTCCATCTTACGAATATTATAAGCGCGAATGTTTGCGAGGGAGATTTAACACATATAATAACGTTTGCTCTACTGACGTCCCACATATTGACCACCTTGCGAAAAAGATCTAGATGTTTGAATTAAATAAATATCGCAGGACATTAACACACAGCGCCATCTAGTGGCACCCTAAGCAAGGTTTGTGTCGTGGACACCAGATAGTTGATATACTATATAATTATATGCTTATTTTTTGAAAATACATATTTATTAAGTTATTATTAACATCCATGACTGGGAAACAACATTATAAGAGTTACATCGGGTCCATACAGGGTCCGGTAAAAGCGCCCGTGGAGCTCTTTGGTCTGCATCCATGCAGTCATTAATGTGCAATGCTCTAAGCGTGCGCCAGGTCTCCTTAGACAGGGAGAGCGGGTTAACGCTTCTAGGAAGTATTCCCTGAGATTACATACCTCACGGTTGTACTAGGTGTTAGCATTAAATCGATTATTATTAAGTGCACCCTGAGATGAGTGCGTAATGAAGTATCAACTAAGCCTTCCAGCACCTGATGCAAGTTGTGCAGCGATTCAGTCAGTATGAGGATGTCGTCTGCAAATCTCAATTTACTCGCCATTGATGTGAATACCACGTCCTTCCCAGCTCAGCGTGTTAAACATATCCTCCAGTTTGTTCTTGAACAATTTCGGGGAAATGAAGTCCCCTTGTCTCTCCTGACGCAATGGCATATGCTCTGTTTTGCTGGTTCTGAGTCTACACGGTCATTGTGGCGTTTTCATAAACTGACGAGGACTAAAATGTAAGACACTGAGGCCGATTAAACTCTTCGGACTTCTGTATTATCTGCCGCACTGGGTGGATGTACAGACCACATCGATGCTGTACCTCCCTCGAAACCCGCTGCGAAAGCTTCGGAGGCTGGAAGGCGTCGAAGCTTCACAGTCGAAGATTCGTCACGACTCATGCAAACAGCCTCAGGAGCTATATGGGTTTGCAATTCCATAAAAGGCTGTTGTTCACTTTTTTGAAGAAAATAACAACATGTTCCTTCTTTACGCTTTTGAAGTTCTCCCAGAGAACATGACTGTGTAGAAAAGATTTTAAAGCTCTCCCTATAGTGGACTTCCTCCTGCTTTCAGAAGCTCGGTCGTCATCCCATTCCGTGCCTGATTAAGACTTCTGACCGCCCTAGGCTAATTATGAGGACGCGCCCCCGCCAGGTGCCTATGTTAGGGTTGGCCTAAAAAATAGTATATTAGTTTTGACTTTGTTCACTAGTGTGAACATTTTAACGTGGTTCATACTACTTATAAAAGTTTTCAAATTTGAGCTCTCCTCTCCAGAAAAGTCAGCCTTTTATACAGAAATTGATGTTAATTAATCAAAAACAAGCAAGGTTTCAAGCGCGAGCGAAGCGCGAGCGAAGCGAGCTCGAAAATTTTAACACCGTATTTGGACAGGTTAGAATTGTTTCGACCCTTATACAAGAGTTACTTAGTAGACTTGCAGATAAAGCCAAGATTCAAGACGAAGTAGCCTGAAAAGCAATGCAAAAAATTGACACCTTGCCTTGGACATGCTTGAATTGTTTCGACCTATTAGAGTGACTTGGTCGGTTTATAAAAGACAATATAAAGATCCAAGATGGAGAAGGTGGGAACGATTAAATTCAGATGTTAATAATAATTATGTCATTTGAGATCAAAATTTCCACATGCTCTATCTTATGCAACCTTATGTATGCATGCCAAAATTACCTATAAGGCCTTGGGGCAAGGGGCTCCTAATTTATTTCAGCCTCTATCCATACCGGTCGTTCATTCGAAATTCACTAAAAGTGAATTTTATTTTTCACTTTTAGTGGTTTACACATGCAAGTGCATACCGTGAAAGTCGACCGCCAATCGGCCACACAGCCCATCAGGCATCTGGAACAGCGGCTATTTGCCCGTATGGCCAGCCCGGGCCTGAGGGTAGATGCAATGATGCTAGATTAATAGAGCATGCGAAGATTTTAGCACGCCACGATAGTGGCGGTAAGTCCCCTCTTTGAGGAGTGGCTTGAGAGGCACCACGGCGTCCTCACCTTCCGCCTCACGCAGATCCTCACCGGACACGAATGTTTCGGGAGGTTCCTGCATCGAATCGGGCGGGAGAAAACGCCCGGGTGTTTCCACTGCGAGGATCGACCGGTGGACACGGTGGAGCACACGGTGAAGGTCTGCCCTGCGTGGGCGGAGCACCACCGTGTCCTCGTATTGGCGATCGGTGGCGGCGACCTCTCGCGTCCGGCCCTGGTTCAATCCATGGTCCGGAGCGAGGCGGAATGGGAAGACGTCACCTCCTGCGAAGCAGTTATACTAGTGAAGGAGGTGGCGGAACGCATGAGGGAGAGGGCCTCTCGCCCCAGCCGCCGTGGGAGACGCACCGGGCGTCGGGGACCACATGGTGGCTACCGGGCACCGTGGACGCGGGCCTGTGGACGGTTAGCTATAGGCTAGCTAGCCGTCCGTCCGTCTTACGACGACGGGCCGTGTCGACGCCGCGTTCGTGTTCCACGCGCGCCTCAAAGAGATGTCAGTAAAGTGAAGGGGCCCGCAAGGGCCGAAGCCTGCCGGGGTTGCGGGACTGTTCGAAATTGATGCCGTGGTCCCAGAACATAAAGGGCGAGGAAGGAACATGGATGGGTTTTAGTCAGTAAAATTCTGACACTCCCTCCCGCTCCGCCCAGAGTGGAAGAAGTTATTTGATGATACCATCCGAAAAAAAAAACAAAAAAAAAATTTGATGATTTGATTTCAGCGCGCCCCCCTGATTCTCGCGCCCTAGGCTGCAGGCTGCAGCCTAATTAGCCTAAGGGTTAATCAGGCCCTGACCCCGTATTCACAAACGTTCGACTCGTTTCCGTTTCGACAACTCGTATATCTGTCTTCTTCTGGCATTACGAAAACGACCGAGATAGACATACGACTTCCCGAATCGGAAGCGAATCGTAGCGTTGTGAATACGGGGGCTGATCCCATTCTCGCCAGGGCCTTTCTTTGCCTGTTTTCTCAAACACAAAGCGGCACTTAAATAAATACTCTCGGAGTTGAGCCGAGCTTTAAAAAATCAACAATTTTCTTTTATTTAGGCTGTCATTGATGTGTCGCGTGTAATCGGTGTTAGTATACCTAATATAAACGTGCATTGGTCTATAATACAAAATGTAAAAAAGTAAGCATACCATATTGATGATTCGTCGTCTCGTCGGGAGTCATCGGGCAGCGACCGAGGCATGATAAATTGCAACGCTATTACAGGAATTTACGCCGTGTAATAGGCTCTATTACGATCCTTTCCTATCATATCGCTATGCAGCAAGACCAACTCTGCCAGGACTAGAAAATAACGCAAAAATAATGCAACAATCACTGCAAAGCCTCAAATTAGTTTGTGGATATTATTTGCCTGCATAGTTTTGTAACTTTGCGGTTGCATTTGGATGAGATACGTCTGGGAAGAATAATAGAAATTGTGTGGTAAATAGAATTACATTATTATATGGCTATGTGATTTATGTATTCACAGTATTCAAAAGCACCTACGTTTACTTTGTATTTCAATTTAAGAACCCTGCGAAGCCTCTTAAATAAAATTTGATCATCATATTTTGATCTGGTTTTAACCTAGGTATATCTACTTATTTCGTAGTATGAACTGTAAAACTAATTTGGTATCTACTACATACTTTATCGAAACTATTGAAATGAACGACATCAATGTACTAGTAAGTCGTTAGACCACCCAAGTTTATTACGGTCGTATTTAATTTATTACAAGCATGCAAGTGCTTCGACAACGCTCGCATTACAGTAGTTGAAGAAATTGCTGCTCATTGTAATAAGCTTCGACGTACTCCAAGCCTATTATGTGAGCTACCATCTAATGCATTACGGCTGTAAATCATTTAGGAAATTTCTTGATTGGAACATAACATTTATATTTGTGATAGTGAGTCCTTCCTTGTTTATTAGTTAGATGAAAGGTTGTTAGTAGACAGGGACTTACAGGCGGTGAGATGTCGTTCTACGGACATTAAATGTAAAATGATTATGAGTGTAAGTGTGACTTAGTCGGTATGCTCGAAAATTATGTCAACACCTAAATCAATTTAATTACTTAATTAATTATTATCTGCATAATCTCCAGTGGACACAATTTCGAAACCGTTAATATCACGTTGACATACGAGTCGAGGAGACCCAGGCTTATTACATAGAACCGTTAAAATTCTGCGCGACGGACACATAAAGATGTCCTTACTAGGAGTAGAATTAATTGATCCCTGGTCGGCTAGGTCCACCGGCTTTGCAGACACAAGACATGAGCCGCGTTAGCTACGCTCGTAAATTGTCATATTAAGTGGTGCTTAATTTATGTACAAATCGGCTTACAACTGTTGGTTTTGCATTAAGACATTATGGGCTATGAAATTGAGCTATACATTATGTTTGCTTAAAGTTTGAAATATTGCATTTCATTTCCTCGGTTTTGTTCTGTTTATGTTGCGAATTGGCGTTCAAGATTACACAAATGTGTTTTAAACAATGTTTATACTAGCATCAGTGCTTCCGTCTCACGCAATACTCGTTTCAAGGAATCGGGCGGTCCATATCGGATGGTGTAGGGCGAGGTTCGCGATTACTCTGCACGATATGAGCTGTCTACGCGGCAGGAACAACATGGCAACTGTAATAACATTTGAAATAGTGTACCAGGGAGCGCATTACGGCTGGTGTATTACCTATCAGATGCCGTGCGGTCCGGAACGTGCGGCGTGCTAATGTGGACCCGGCACGATTCTGATTTGTTATCTCCCGTATTGAAACCAAAATGTTCCTCTGGTAGAAGTGCTTTTATGTAATTTGTATTGAGATTAACTGTTTGATTAGTACAGTTGACACTGGTCTATTTAAATGCTTTGTAGGAATTACATCCCATGAATGCCTGTTGATTTTAACTTGAACTCAGCTGCTCCTTGAAGTCGTTGACCTTTCAACAAAGGGTCCTGCGTTTTCATACAATAAATTGCACACCGAAAGTTCATATTCCAAGCACAACATAATGGCCAAATATAACTTAATTCAAACTTATCTGAAAGGAAATATTGTCCTTTCTTTCCTCAATTCCTCTTACTTTCACGGGCATCATATCAGAAACATTATATAACTAAAACAACGCCGCTAATCGGCTCTTATACAATTATGGCATTTCTATTATAAAACATTTGAAAGAATCGAACATGGTTTTATTTGGACTGTACTTTCATTACGCCACTTGACCCCACTTGATCCTCCTTGCATTAGCCGGATCACGGAGTTCTTTGTCATCATTGGTATCAATGTCATTGTCAATGCGGTATCGATTGTGGGTGAAGTGAAGGCACGCTCATCGGCATCAATTCACATTTAACGCAATGGGTTTTTCATGAATGTATAGCTTCACCAGGCTACCAGCTAATCAAAATATGTGGACTAGAGGTAGAGGTGATTGAATGGAGAATCCTTAAGGGCTTAAGCGGGAAGCGTTTGTCAGTTTTTTTTAGCAGCAATCTTGCCTCGTTAATAGTTATTTGTTATACAAGAGTGCAAAGTTGTTTTTTAACCGAGTGCTCAATTTTGATGACCGAGCAAGCGAAAGATTCTAAAATTGACTCACGAGCGCAGCGAGTGATTCAAATCTTAGAATCTTGAGCGTTAGCGAAGGAATCAAAACAGCACGAGGTAAAAAATCTTAGCACTCGAGTGCTACACGTAACTTTTCATCCCACCTCAGCGAGGCAATGAATAAACGCAAAAAAATGCGCATTATTAACAAATTCAGTTAATTCTGTTGGCGTCAAATAAACTTCCTCGTCGCTAGATAATGAGTGGACATTTTAGGCTTTTCACTTGTTTTCAAGTTAGATTCTTTGTTTATAACCTAAAAGAAAACGGCGCGCGCAAAACTTACAAAAAAAAGTACACCAAGAAGGTTCCGAGTCTGAGTTCTTAACAAATTAAAAAAATATATGATAAATTCGACACCATAGAGGTACTTAGTTCAGAAGTAAATAGGTTTAATTATGTTTTGAATTCACATGCTTAGTGCACACGATGTTCTAAATATTTTTTTTTTTTACCCTCAAGGCGATAAAAACGGCTTTTGCACTCAGATATCGAAGAGCAAAAATACTCTTTCCGAGATGGGGGGATGAAAAAATGTTAAGTTTTATGCGTTCCTAATTTAAAACGCCTTTCGGCTGGTTATTTGTCTGCGCTAGAATTTCCTACGATTAAAATATTTAGATATAATAAGTATAGTTTAATCGAATCTTGGCAAGATCAATCTGACTTCATATCTGGGAACTCGGAATGTTTTATCCAAGTTTTTAGAATCATTTTTCTAACTTTTCTTGTATTCACACGAAATGCGAATCATTCCGTTACGGAAAAATTTAATGTTAGCCTTATCAGTAGTTAGAATCGTTTTCTATTGATATCAATCGGTCGTTCTTCAGACGCTGGATGACTATCATATTTTATGTTGATAAATGAGCACCTACTTACTTAATTTCATTGTATTACATCAGCACGATAAAACTAATACGTAAATATTTAGTAGGCCGAAGACGACGTGACATAAGTACCTACTTCACTTTGGATCAATCGTCGTCATGCAGTCATTTCGTACATTATCGTCCCCGAAATTTCCGCCGTGTCCCAATAGTTCCATTCTCTAGTTCCATTATGGTACTACTGGGATTTTTTTCTCACAGTAGTGCCATGGAACTAAAGTAGATACTTTTTCACCTAATCCCTTTAGTTTCATTCAGTACAGTTGAATGGTAACAAACGGATAATAGTCTCGCAGAATACCAGGCCTCGATTCTGCTATTACAATAGTGTCAGACTAGTCGATTATTGATTTCATAATGGTCAAGTTCTGACAAATTTTAAGAAGTTTGTTAATTCTACTAACATAATGGCACCATTATGACTTTTCAATGGTCAACCACTGACACACCATTGAAAAAAATGTCCTAGAATGATAATCTCGTACATGAAATCCTGGCATGAATAAATGCATTTAGTGGTAGATTTCGAAAACAATTTGTAATAAGGGTTTTAAAATAATGGCTAGCTGACCCGCGCAACTTCGTCTGCGTCGCATAAGAGAAAGAGAGGGTTACAGAGAGTGGGTCTTAAGCACCTATAGGACAATTTTCAAAGAGCACATAACACACATCCTTCCGCATAATGAAAATGCGCGGCTGGTAGATGGTCATTATTTTGCTGCGGAGTTATTTAAAACGGTGCATCTCCTAAGATATGCATTGAAATCAATATGTGCAATACGAAACGCGTCAAACAATTCTGTTAATATTGTTGATTGCAAAATTTGAAGTAGATTAGACCAAGGAATCGCATTTCCCCATACAAACTTTGCATTGGCTTAATTGCCAAGAGCCTCGACCAATACCTCAGGAGGCTCTCGTTAGGCAGCTGGATCAAGGGCTTGATTCAGAAAGCGGTACTCCTTGACACGGCTCGTATTGGTAGGAGGTTCCTCAGGGTCCAAGCTTGTTGTTGGGTAGCTTGGACCCTGTTCTCGATACTGCTGGGCTACAATTTTTAATATTTTTTTAAGTTTTTTATGTATTTTTAATATTTAAAAATGTAAAAATTTGAATAAAGGAATATAATAATATAGAATATAGATGACAATACGACAATGCCATTAAAACATAATTTCATTACGAGACCATTGACCGACCAATGATGGATCATTGTGAATTTAGCAGATTACGAACTTTAAGCAAAATGCCCATTGTGGGATGAGAATGGAATCGTGTCGGAGTGACGAATTTATTAAAATAGCAGCATACTCGCATGTTTTCTCGGCTCTGTGAAGACTATAATGTCTATTACCCTAGGTGACTATGTCCTGATTCGTCGCAGCTTTCCATCAACTGTTTAAGTAATTCATCATGGTTAGCGCAGCTTTTTATTTGCATCCATAAGTATTGTCACTTTCAACTCCTGGCCAAGTACAAAATAAATAACAAAAAGGGCTGTAATAATTTATGTTTGCTGTTACTGTCGTGAATTCTGTATCTACTTGTCATTTACATTTTACATTTTGAAATACTTTTACGACTCACTTATTCCATGCATGTTATATGCACGTATGTTCTTCGTGTTACGAAATGTATCAACCAATATTCGATCCACAATAAAATATTTCTACGTTTTTATTGCAGGGCAGAACAGAACCGCGAGGTGCCCAGCGGGGGTCTGAGTTGATTCAAAACGATTTCAATTTGTTCCATTGCATAATTTTGGGAAACTAAATAATTCATGCTACATTTGAATGACGACCACGAACATTGGAGATGTTAGATAAAAGTACCCAAATATTGCGCAACTTCTCTGAACGACCTTGTACCTACTGCTGTTTGCAATCAATGTTTTGGTGTTGGGAACGCTCTGCTTTATCGTTCACGAATCACCTACGACCTTAAGTTATGGCACGACTTCTTTAAGTTTATTAGAATTAAACTGAACTTCAACCTCAATTGTGCAGAGGTGACCTTCTGTTTTTGGGTAAGGTTTTGTACCATTGTAAATTCTATGGCAGATTTCTTCGTCGGAGTTTATTGCTGGCCGTATGTCATATGTGGTTCTTATAAGCCTGCTGGATTGGGTTGGAACGGAAACCCAAAACAAACTTAAATAACTGGCATAGGTAGGGAACTATTATGAAACGATATTAAAGTAGGTAATAAATACGGAAATAAGAGATCAGATGAAGCAATAAAACAAACAAACAGCAACGCTTATAGAAATCTCTAGGAAATGATCACTTCAGTGCCTGCCTTTGTTTCCTTTCCTTTCACTGCTCAGCTCGCGGCCGTTTTCATTTTAACACCTGACTAACATTTGAGCAATTATTAAATACAGATATGCCGTAATAAATGCTCCAGTGCACCTACAGAATCAAATCTAGGAGGGAGGAATATTGACGGATGACTTGAAAATAGGATGCTGTCCCTCAAAAACTGTACCTATTCACTCAGGTTTCACGCTAAATTACGAGTATGTAGGCTGGTTTCTTAAAAACATAATGGCCTCGTCATATTTTTTACTAACCAAGTTGTAATAAGTATCATGTGGTTGTAGCAGCTCAAAAATCTGCCATCTTGGGAACAGTAAATTAACAACAATAATTTTACGAAAGCACTCCGCATTCCGGGTACTAAAGCCGCAGCTTGCGAACAAAAACAGGAAGCTGTCTTGCATAATTTGACCAGACCTGTGTTTGAGGACTCCTAATGAGGCATGATGTGGTGCGCGTAACCACTGGGAACTTTTAATTCACAACCATTCCGAGCCCATTTGCCTCGCTAATAATTTCCAAGTTACTGTAATTTTTTAAATGAAGTACAGAGGCGTTAAGGTAAGGCTTTCTATGAGGTCCTTCCAGGCTACATTAAGTATGGACAAGTAGGTACAATGAACCAAGAAATACCTGTTAAAATCTCGGATAATTACTTATTTACTCAGGTTTATGACATGAAGGTAATGCTTGGAAGTTTTATGTCTTGTTTTAACCGCTGTCGATGCATCAATTGTCACCGTATCAACTCTTTCAGCGGGGTCAATTGCCTGTAATGTTATTATTTACCTTCGTTATAATTCATTTCCTTTGCTTGTTGTCGTCGTTAATATTTATTCCTGTATCATTTCATGAGAATTAAAACGTTTCGAATGTAATAACAATTTGTTAAGCTTGATATACAGGTTGTTTTAATATCACGTTACTTTCTTTGCTCAATTAAAAATGTCATTCATCATTGCATACAACTTTTACATGAAAATGCGACAGTCACTTTCCAAACGCCAAAAAATAACGCTTTTTTCAATAAAAAATATTACGACCTCCTTTCCTTACGTAAACATCCTGTATGAATATTATGCAAATCGATTTTTTATGGCGGAACAATATCGATTTTATCGATCGGTAAGAATGGAGTATTTATTGAAAGTCATCATTATTATTGGAGTATTTTGATAGCAGTTTAATCTATGGCGTGAAGGGAGCGCTTTGATATTTAAATTGGTTCGGAGATCGAGCGCGTCATCTTGCACGATAATGAGGCGTGGAATGACAAACTACCCTCTTTCATCACCGCCCACTAATGGTCAATATAATGAACACTGGGAACGTTAACATCCGTATCCGGCAACTTATGATAAATGTAGATGCCAGCAAACTTCGATTATAATATTGTTTCGAATAGTTTTTTTGCGCTCAAGGATTGAAATTTCGCACGCTTGAACATTTAAATTCAAATGACTATTTTATCATTGATCGAAGGATTTAGACAGCTAGGCTAACCAATTCGTGACCGTTCGATATTTATCATCAAAAAATTAAATGGAGCTGGGATTTTATTTCGATTTAAGTACCTAACAAATATTCCTAGATAACTACTTTGCTTACTACCAAATAAATAAGATAGGGGTAGGTATTTTATTAATTCTATACATTTATATTAAAACACGAAAATTAGTGTTTAATTATTTACTAATGTAAGAAACTTATAGATTAGGAATGACTGCACTATTCATTTTGCCTACGATCTAAAATTATATTTTTTTATAAACAGCTCTGGGGGTCTAAAATGGCCGCTTTTGTAGAATCGTAAATGAATCACGTTAAAAAAATTAAATTCTTAAAATGGTATTTGTAACAATTTGTAGGTAACAATAAAGTCCATTTTAAGAATTTTAAATTTTGTTCAATAAAATGAATCACGAAAATTAAAAATTCGTAAAATAGACTTTAGGGTAAAGGTTACAAAGACCATTTTAAGAAGTTTTTTTTTCACATGATTCATTTACGATTCTGCTTTTTAGACCCCCTGTTGTTATGGGGGCACTAGGACCATCACGGCTGCTGGACAGCTGGATCTCCTCAGTAACAGTCCTTCCGGATTGATCCTATAACTACCCAAAAAATATACAGGGTGGATACGGTAAACGGGGCAGTAAGGGGCACCTATACCTTAACCGTTGTAACTACACGAAAATGATCTTAAGAGACTATCCATAACTTTTCGTGAAATATTGATCACCATTCACAGATTTTCGAAAAAATTTACAGTTCAAAAGAAAACGAGAAAGAAAATGGGCGTTACAAACAAACATTTTTTTGATGCCAATCGATCGTTTTTAATATTGTTCAAAAAGTGAAAACTGAGTTTTTTCTAGGGTTGTTTTTTAACATTGTTTACTAAGTGCCTAGGATAATTAATTGTGATTCATCTTGTAAGAAGTAAAACATTTGTTAAATATTTTGTTTGAAAGTAATGTATGACATGGAGTTGGCGTTCCGATCTTTGGTCCGATATACCTAGTAGTGCATCTACTGATGCTATCTTCGAATTCCAGGGATGGCCAACATGTCAAGGGGCGTACATTAAGTTTTTAGGACTCCAGTCTCTACAAATGTTCGATAGCCATCGTAGGTACCTAACTAACACAGAGGTAGGTACGTAACTGCCTAATAAAACTGATGTTCTTGTTTACTAACACTAATTGGCACCCTAATGAATAACTAACTAGCTTTACTTACTTACTTTTGCTATATGTGCACTTCCACATTAAAAAATCTGGTCGCTGATCCGAAACGAAAATTCAACAGCTATTTAGGCATTCATTTAAGTATCGCTTAGTGTCAGTGGAATGCAGCATAGCCATAGGTTCCTGCGGACGTCTGAATGGCATAAAAAAAGACGTGTGGCACTCGGGGACTGCCGTGGTAAGTTATTGCATTTGTTTTTTACGGGGGGTGTTAGGTTAATTTCGTTACGGAATTTCTGGATTCGGTCTCCACGCTCAAGGCTCGCGATAGAAGCTATGCAATAGCTTAATCTTAAAGATTCTTATGTTTAGAATAGCAACATGACTTAAGAGCTCTGGAACACTGCTTTTTCGCTCCAACTTACGCAAATATTGTTGCGATAGCATCAGGTAAGGTAGATTTGTCATGTTAGTTTACCAAGAAAAAACTTTTAAATTGGGTATCCATTTTATAGAAAATATGAAACGTTATTTTGGAATTCGCCAGACAAGCATCATGGAACTTTCGCCTATTTTACAAAATCGATACCTGGTTCGTAAACATGGAGGTCCATGTTCGTAAACCCAAACGTGTTATTTATGCTACTGCTGATTGCTGCTGTCAAATTATCCCTGCGTTCCGAATTGCGATAAAAGTGATAATATCGCGAATCCGACCAACGCGCAATGTCACAATTATTACTCAGTAGCCTCATATTTTGTGACTACTAAATTCGGTCGGATTCGCGATATTATCACTTTTTTTGCAATTCGGAACATAGGGTATTTAATGTCAGTTTGACTTTAGTTTGTTTACATTTTTAATGCCAGTGGGTGGAGGTTAGTGGAATCTTAAAATCTTTATTTTCTTCAAAAAGTGGAAATGTTTTAACTGTGATTTACAACAAAAATAACTTAGAAAATGTAAATAAATGACACTATAATTAAAGTACCATAAACAAACACAGTTTTTTCTGTACCGCTTATCGATGTCTAACCTCAATGAAACTTTAATTGAAAATATAGTGCAAAACTGTTTGCATAAATACAGGAGATTACCAAAACATGGGAAACCCATCGAAAAAGAGTGGACAGTACTATCATGTATAGTAGAATTTGACAAAACTTCTGAGAATATTGAAGTTGTATCGCTAGGTACCGGCTCAAAATGTATTGGGGCTACGAAAATGATGCCTAATGGAAGTTTACTGAACGACAGTCATGCGGAAGTATTCGCTCGACGCGGCTTTTTGCTATACCTATACGAAAACGTTAAAAAAACTTTAAATAATAAACCATCAATATTCAATCAAGAGAATGGACAGTTTAAACTCAAAGAAAATATTGAATATGTTTTCTATTCATCTCAGTTACCGTGTGGAGACGCGTCTATTATACCCCACCTTGGAGATGAAGAGCATTATGGTGACATACTAAAGCCAGCCAAGCGAGATGCAGAGACAGATGATGATGTTTGTGACACAGAAGTTAAGAGACAAAAACTTGAAGAATATGTTAACAAAACGGGAGCCAAATGTCTACCGCAGTGTGAACAAGACTTAAAGGAACCAGGAACAGATATTCAGCTGCGCCTCGGTCAAGTGAGAACAAAACCAGGCAGAGGAGACAGAACTTTGTCAGTCTCTTGCAGTGATAAGATTGCAAAATGGATACATTTAGGTCTTCAAGGCAGCTTACTAAGTATGTTATGTGAACCAATATACATCAAACATTTTATATTTGGTGCTGGAGTTCCTTATTCTGAAGAATCTTTAAAAAGAGCCCTTTTGAATAGATCAGATTGTGTGTCAGTTAAGTTGGATGTAGTACCTCAATTTTATCAAACCAAGTTAGTGTTCTCCAATCTTCATTCTGACATTGATATCAAACCAGCTCCCGGAAGCATGGTATGGATAAAATCAATTAGTTGGTGAGTATTTTTACCAAATTCGTCTTTATGATAAAACAAGCTTAAGTTCGTGGCTTCGCCTGCTTTTGATTGTACTACAGCTACAAAAAACTGGCCAAGAGCGACTCGGACTCGCACACCGAGGGTTCTGAACAAATTTTTTAAAGGATGAATCTCTTTTTATGGTGTTGACTCAGGACCTTGATTTTTATACACCTAATAGGGACTATATGTATATCTTGTATAAATTTCAACTTGCTAGGTGCAATCCACCCGTTACTAAGAAGATCAGTGGTGACAAACAGACAGACAGACAAGAATGTGATTGTATATGGGTTCCTTTTCTTATCTTTTGAGAAAAAAAAGTATCCTATAGTTTTAATCCAGGTTATCAACTCTTGGTTTGTGCAAGGTCATGTAAATCCATTCAGTAGTTTTTGTGTGAAACAGTAACAAACATACATCCCTTCACTCATCCATCCTCACAATTTTTTGTTAGTATTTATAATAGCAGTACCTAAGTATCTGAGGCCCTACTATCTAACGCTTCGTCCGTATATTCGGATCCATCCGTCTCTCTCACTCGCACTCATCTGCAGACGTGCGCGATAAAGACAGATAGATCCGAATAAACGAACAAGCGTTGCGCGTTGCGTTGCGTGTTTTAATTTTTCTATTCAAATTTGTATGTCAGAACGACAAAACATAGCAAGAGCATAGAGCATTTATAAGATCTTTAATGTATACCTATGTTTAACAAATAAATAATTCTGATTCTTCTGATTCTGGAGTAGGACCTCTGGGTCCACCAGTGTACCTATTTTTGGATTAGTTATTGAACCTCTAGGCTATCTTTTACCTCATTTATTTTTCTATACTAAGTAATATTATACAGAGGTAAGATTTGTTTTTTTACGTAATTATGTGACAAATAAACTTAAAACTATTGGACCGATTTGAAAAATTATTTTAGCAATGGGTACCTAGCTAAATTATCAGCAAGTAACATAATAAAATTATGCTATATTTTATTCTCGTACTGTCATGGGAACGAGAACTACGCGGATGAAACCGCGTGACGTCCGCTAGTATAAAGACAAAAAGAAAAAATAACAAACCGTGATCAATAAATTAAAATAACTGGTGTTGTGTTACCAAGTAACAAATGAAAAAGGTTTTATTCAATCAATTTGTTTCAGGCCACTAGAAGTAGCAGTTCACGGCAGAAAGCTAGGAGTCACGGTGAAGAAAGCATTATCACCAGCCTATAGTGTAAGCATAAGTAAATACAATCTGTACAAAACTTTCTTACAAATACTAAATATGAATGAAGATCTGAAAATAAAAATCTGTGGTGAAGATAAAATTGAGAACATACCTTATAATAAAATGAAGCAAAAATCTACAAAATATTATAAGAAATGGTTAGATGTTAAGGAAAAGTTTTTTAAGACATGGACTGTAAAACCTGATATGTGGGACTTTTGTGTAAATATTAACTAAATACTTATATTGTAATCATACATAATTAAATAATGTATTCTAAATGAACTTTGTGTAAGTAATCGTTTTTTATTTCTATCACTTCTGATTTTTTTTATATGGGTGACTGAAATGGGTAGCTTGTGTAGCCCGCGAAAATTTTCTAAAAAACCTGACATTGACCCTGCAAATAGGCATGACGACAATATCAAAAAAATACAAATCTATTTAGTACAATTTTGAAAAATAATGGACACGTATTTTTTGTTTTTGTAAATCAATGACTATAATTACATTGAAAAAGATAAAACTTATCAAAACTCGGGAGTGGGAGCTCATGACGTCAGTACGCTCTAAAAATTATACCTAGGCGTGACGTATGTCTTATTGAGAATTTTAAAAGCGTCGTATCTTCTTCAATTTTGATTTAAGTAACAAAGGGATAATCTAATTTATTTATTTAACAATACACACTACATACAGAAAAGAAGAAAGGAATAGAAAATAGGTACAAAGGTGATGCTTATTTCTAAAGAAATCTCTTCCAGCATACCTGCGAAAGGAGAGTAGATAAAAAGAGATGTAACTAACTGATGGATTAAAGATTTTTTTGTCGTGTCTACTCTAGCTATAGCAAAAAAAACGTACTTACCGTTGAATTTCGCGTTATTGAAAAGTCTCGTAACGTAACGCCTTTTACTAAATCGGGTGTTGAAGCTGATTCTAACACAAATATTACCGAATATGCACCTACAATCGAAGTAACTAATTTACATTTAAATGAGTAGTACAGCCATAATTAACGTGGACAGTTCGAGATAAGTTTGGCGTTACAAAATAATACAGATTACAGCTACTGCTACGTAATGCTATAGGTAGACTATAGATATTACGTTACGAATAGTTACCGTTTTGACAGACCGACTATGAGACAACATTTAGGATTATCGGTCTCCGTAATCGTAATGCTATCGATCTGATCGGTGGATTGTGTGGCTTCGAAATAAGCGGTTCAGTTATCGCTATCAAATAAGTAGGTAAGATGAAAAGCTCATGTCATAGGTATCCACTACGAAGCCAGCCTCGTAACAAGGCAGGGGTACATCCAAATGACAGAAACAGTTGAGTACTGTGTTTTGCCAGCTCCCAGATTATAGTTGTTGCCATTTCAGCTTCAGTTCACAGCGAGACGCGACGGCGCGACATATCGCAATGAAATGTGTATGTTTCCAAACCTTTAAAAAAATGCCAATTTGTTCATAAATACCAATCTAGGTATCGAACCCCTAAGATTTATCAATAAAATATAATTTCGGCAGTGACCTAATAAGTTTATACCTAAAACTAACACAGAAGGTATAGTTGGTTAGGTCAAGGTGTCTATTACGACTAGCAAAAGCCATAACAATTCGCCAATGAATAGGTTTATAACAATACTATTATCCGCCTAGCGCACCTTATTTCACCGCGGCTTCACTATCTTTGAACGGTTGACGGTTATTAATTACCCTGTATATTAAAATACATATTATATTGAGTGATGACGAAATTCAAGTGCTCACCTACTTAAACAAGCTACCGTGGTGCCTTCTGTATCGTTATTTATTATGAAATCTGATGCATACGACATTTAAACATAATGCATTAATGTGGCGTTAGATGAGTCCAAATCTCAAGTAATTAGAATCTGAACTTTAATTATTGTGTCTAATAAAGATTAATGACCTAAAAGTCCAAAAGATAGGATAGGTGGTAACAGTTCAGGTTATTAACAAGATGATTTATAAGTAGAATAAATTATTAGATGTTGCACTAATGGTGCCCTTCTTTGATGATTATTGAGCCATAAGACTTCTTCTAAAACGTAGCTAGGCAACAAAGCACTATCATCATAAGGGTAAAGCCAGAAGTTCTTCGCTCTACCGGTCTCTTACCTATTTATTTTTCTAATAACTTAGGTAATTATCACTTGCTTCGGTGAAGGAAAACTTCGTTAGGAAACCAGCAAGCTTGAGAGTGATTTATTGACGGTTTGTTAAGCCAAATCAGAGGCCCATGGGCGGCGTAAAAACTCTGGACACCAGGTTGGGCACTAACCACACGATAAAGAAGAAGAATTGTCCTAAATCCTTGTGGTGTCTTTAATAGTATATTTTATAACGAGGGACTAAACGAAGCCATTATATACCCGAGGTGGTTTGACTCCCGAGCTTGCGAGGGAGGCAATGAAAGCGAGGGTATATTATATTGGCGTTTAGTCTCGAGGTGCAAACTGTACTTTTCACTTCGAGTGCGAGAAAAATAGACATTTAAAACTGAACAAATTTACACTCGGCAAACATTCTGAACTGAGCGGTCAGTTTTTTCTTCTATTAGGTCAGTCACAGATTAACCATTGAAAACACAACACAAACTCTCAACATTTTCGCAATGAAGATGATCCACACTCCACAGATAATTAGTACCTACATTACTGCAGCGGCTAGCAACAGTGGAATTGCTTTTCAAAACCAACGATGCACACAAACAACCAAATTTTTTTCTCGCGTTGAAGAGGACATTTGTTATTTTTTTTTCAATAAACCGCTTTCTATTTGCATGCCAATTCGAAATTTAAATAAAACCTTTGACAAGTTACTCTTTTGTGACCATGTTTCAGAGTAAAAGATCGTTCCATTTTTAAATTACTTTTTACTCCCTAGGGAATAAACGGTCACTTTAATCCCGCTTCATAGGGCTATAACGGCGTACTTTTAGAGCATGAGAAGTGAAAAAAATATAATAGGTACCTACTTAATCTTACAAGCACATTATATACGACATCCAGGTCAATTTAACGTATAACTGCCACCCACACACTAAACGCAGATAAAAATCCCGGAAAGGATCACCGTTAAACAATCACCCGAACTTGGACCGTGAGTGGATGCGCTTGCGCCGCCGCCGCCGCCACCGATGCATAAGAGCATTAACGTTTAAGTAAAACAAATGGGGGCATGTCAGGTACCGCCCACATACGCGGAACAGATTATTAGTTATTGATTGTGGATTATTACAGAGACGAATGACTCTGTTTAGTATTTTCGGTCCGTATGAAGTAACATGTGCACGTTAAAATCATGTTTTGTAATAACTTCACACGTTTTCCTTTCCTTCACACACTGTGAAGGTGTTAAATGCTTTAAAGTCAGACAGACTTAATTATCGTTGATTAAGTAGATGCAGTTTGTCCATTTAACATTTCCATCATGTCTGCTTCACTTTCATTACTTTACTTGCTCAGTTTAACCTAGTCGCTTAACTATTGGGAAGAGCTGATTAGCTGGCTACGAAATTGCCAAACAGTTTATTTTTATAAAAGTTGACAAACCACAATACATACTTAATGAAAAAACGGTAGCTTAATCAATGAGGTAATATTTTTCTGTAAAGGCCCAGAGTTAACGACCGTAAGAGCCAGTAGGAATTAACGTTAATCTGCCAGTAACGGCTCCCAGTTGTCAGGAACCCGGTGAGAATCCGACACCGGTCGTCGCCGCTTTGTCATTATTTCGACAAGAATCAAACTGATTCGCCCGGCCCGTTCCGTGTTCAGGTTCACCCACTTTCTACCGGAAGGCAATTAAAAATAATTTGCATTTCTCTTTACTCGCACTACGTCATTATTTTTGTGCGAATTTGTTGCTGGTTGAAAGGAGATCACTTGTTCTAAGTAGGTACCTATGTCGGTGAAGCTACCCTCTATTTTCATAGATATGAAGAAGCGCTAGGATTACGTTCAGTCTCTCCCAGTAAATAACTAGCAGTCGATGGAAGGAAGTTTAAATACACTAATGAAAGAATAGTGATTAATGAAACTTGACGAAACGAAAAAAAAAACGGCCACGAGCGTGTCGGGCCACGCTCAGTGTAGGCCTGTAGGGTTCCGTAGTTTCCCGTCCTTCACAATAAGTGTTCCCACTTATGAGTTTAGAAATTATTTTGAACAACTTTTTGACTTTTTTGTACAAAAACTGTTGTTTCCATCCAAGTTCAAAATGATTTTTCTAGAAAGTCCTTATGAAGTTCTACTTTTCGGATTTTATCATATTTTCTAAACTTACTACTTTTACTTTTGGAGCGATTATTTCCGAAATTATTGACATTATCAAAAAATGATTTCAACCCCTATTCAGTTTTAAATACCTTTCCAACAATATATCACACGTTAGGGTTGAAATTAAAAAAATAAATCACTTCCCACTTTACATATAGGGGGGGGGGGGGGGGGATACCCTAGTAAAACATTTTTTTCCAATTTTATTTTACCACTTTGCCGGCGTGATTGATACACATATTGGTACCAAATTTCAGCTTTCTAGTCACAGAGATTAAGCAAGGACGGACAGACAGACATGGTGAAACTATAAGGGTTCCTAGTTGAGTACGGAAACCTAATGAAGTAAAAATAAGGATACAAAACACTATTTTACCTTCGCCATCCTATTTGGCATAAGTCATAACTGCCATTTTCAGACGGAAGGACAGTTTAACTTATCGCAGTAGGCTTCCTTTGAAGTCATCTTACACAAACAGTTAATCATGATGTGTGTATAAGTCCTGAGCATAGAGCCAGCTTTGAGTAAATAAATTGAGCGATCAGTTATTACGTGAGCTAAAGGATTATACCTATCTTTAAGTTAAGTACCTACCGTTATGTGATCACAAACAAGATATGGCGTTTTACTGCACCAAAAAAACTAACTAACTAGATATAGGACATAGGTACCTACTTACTTTGGGATACCTGTGTGGATACCGACCTCATACAAACGTTTAGTTGCTAAATTGTCGTTGTTGCATCATTTGTAAAACATTAAAAGAGTGGAGTATTATAGATATCTACTGCAAGTTCTGCAACAATAGAAAAACACACATTCACATTTGAAACCGTTCAGGTATAAATTCATTCGAAGACTGAAACAGGATCAGCGATATCACCAACATTTCAAGCTACAATAGCAAATAGGTACTACTGTCGCTCCCAATAAAGATATAAGTTCCAGATAAATAAATAAATAATTGTGTACACATGTAGAGTGGTAGTGTTTCGTTCTTGAGACATTTGAGGTTAGATAGTTCATAAGTTTCCGCTAGCCAGCCGCGACAGGACAATGGCGGGCCTAGCGCATAAATCACGGCAGGTGAGCGTGTACTGATCGTCCTCAGGCTTTACAGGTGCTTTATATTGTTTATGTGTACTTATAAACTTTGTTGTCAACGATTTTCTTTCCTCTAAAATCTAAATGCATGCTTTTAGTCAAAGTTAAGTTAGGTTTCTCTAAGGTCCTTTGATTATATACTCGTAATTATGATACCGTACAATTGTCAAACAAATTTTATTACAATATAACGTGTCTCTCTCTAGCGATATTGTAAACTCTCGAATTATTGTCAACTGAACATACGGAAGTATCTCTGTGTCCGTTCCATCCAGACTAAACTTTAGTACCAACGCTTTTTGATACCGTAAGATCGTTTTGTCAAACATCAACTGTCATTTTCAAGACCAAGAAAAAAATCATTTGGCGGCCGCCATTTTTGATGGGACCTAACATTATTTTTTTAAAGTTTGAACCTTTAGAAGTTGTTTCAGCGCTTGCATTTGTTTCGTTTCACGGACGGTTGTCGCAACCAGCGGTGTCAAGGTTATCAATGTTTGACTTTGACTCACAATGGTTATAATTAGATTAGGGCGTTGATTAATTAAAACCTCTTATAAAATGGTGTTGCAAAATGGTTGCAACACGGCGGTTTGCTGGTACAGGGTTAAAGGTATCGAATATCTGTTTTTAGTTTCACCACATGAGGAAAAAGTGCTTTTTTAAAGTATTGTTCGCAGCAGTGGCTGATGTTGTCGACGTGGAATGTTGTAAATTTGTCGAATAGGTATTGTAAAGATCACAGTTAGGTTATAAATTGGATACCTACTCGTCGCGGATCCCGCTATCGGGAGGCGGAGGGAGTGACTCCTCACGATTTATTGTTTATCCACAACAAATTGTTACGGACATATTCTAAGGAAAGCTGCCATCAAACTAATAATTTCAATAGCTAGGAATCAAAATGTTAGATCGATGTTATGTTCGTATTGTGAAACTTCGTTGCTAGAAACCAAATTGTATAAGTTTATGATACGGATATTCATTTTTTAAAAGCAAGGGTGGTAGGATTTTAATTCCTGTCCAAGTGTAGGTAGCAATATTCATGTTTCCAACAGGACAGGTACATACATATCGTGGAGGCTCTATGGACGGGAGCTGTTCACTATACTCTTGATGAGTTCTTGCATTTTACCATAGAATTGATACAGTAGTTTTCCGCTTTTGCAGTAGGACCTTCCAAAGCATTTGCCACCGTGGTTTGAACTAACCGTCGTTGAACAACAGGTCAAGGACCACCATCATTATGATCATGGACAAGGTTATGTTTCTTATCATAATTATCTGTTGTAAAACGCAATAAAGGACAATTAGTTATTGAAATACACTAACACTCTGTTAAAGATTCATTAACCATGAAAAACACTTACGGTACAGGTCCCAGTAAAGAGCAATGTAAAAAGTAACACCCATTTAATAGACTTGTAAGGAAGGATGCAATCGCGTTCTGTCCATCTTAAGATAAACAGTTACAATGCTGTTGTCGTGTACTCCGGAGACTTCTATAGCTTTAAACGGTTCATTGGCTAGTGAAATTGTTAAAGAGCAGGACAATATATCCACGGGCCATCAGTTTGCGGGCTGTTCCGTGCCCACGATGACGGTTTTGGGTTAAAGGTATTTATTTACCTAACAAGATACAGTACCAGATAGCCTTTTCCCCAACTTAATGTATCAGCTATAAAGAACCATTTCACATTAACCTCTCGGTAATCCATTTATCTGAGTTTGAAGACGTCGGGATTTATTAAAGCGTAAATAATGTTTTATCATTGAAAATACTCGTAAGTTTTTACATCGTCAAAAGCATTACGTTAACTGTTAATCGCATTTCAATACGTTATCTTTATGAATTGCCGTCGTCTGCAATGTGGAGAAAACTCGTACTGAAGTCCGGGCTTCGTTTATTTTTATTATTTGTGTTCCAAATATGATGACGGGGTTTCTTCGCATTTAATGTACTTACCGTTTCGTTGGTACATCACACAAATCATGTAACAACTCTCCTTTGACCTACTTTTACCTGCATGCGGTATCCCGTGTTTGAACTTGACTGTATTTACATGTAGGTACTCACCTATCGCAATTGACCTGTTCAAGGTAAATTTCCCTGAAAAGGCATTTGTTGAGATAGCCACACAGCCAATACTAAAAAAAGAGGCCAAATCCCAAAAACGGATTTGTTTCGTAAGGCCTCCGAAATAGGCTCTACAATTTCAAAATCGAAATAAAATCAAACTTAATATGTTTAAGGTTTGGAAAACTACAGTTGGTAGCTCCTAAGGACATAATTATAAGAATATTACAGTTCATGACCTACTAACAAAACATCAAACCCCTAAATCCCCGAAGGGTTTAGAGACAGAGGTGTTCCTAATAGACCCTTATTCGCCCTTCGCCAGTTATCGAACTCATAGTATTCTGATATAATCCTTGAATGACTTAGAAGAATGTACAATAAGGCAGGAAAAACAATTTCTGAGCTGAGACTTCACGGCAAGAACATAGAAAAGAAGAAAATAAAAAAATAAAAAAGAAAAGAATTTATAAATAGCAAAAATCTCGTAGAATTTTAATATAGGTAGTATCAGTTCTCTATTTCAATCAAGAGTAATTGCAGTCTAAATTATACGTAATAAACGGGCTTGAATTGAACACTGTAATCATTTTGATGATAGACGAACATACTTGTTTTTGTGCAGAAGAGTTAATCAGATCAGACGGGTTGGCGTCAATCTTGTCAAATTGCTAGATTTTATGACTTGTAAAGCTAGTGCATTCAACTTTATAGGTTATTTAATTATGGATCAGAAAATTCAGAATCGTTTTAGAATATAACTAGTACTTATTAAATCTGAGGTGATCATTTTCAAACGAACTAAGAAATCAACATTTGCAAATCAGGTCAAGCAGCGAATTAATGAAAGAAACAAATAAAAAGAAAATGCAGTCAATAACATAAATGTTTATACGTATGTTTTTGCGGGAGTATTTGGAGCCCAAATTAGTTTGTTTTTAATACGCCATTCATGCTAGACGATGAATCGTTAAAATCTTCTTTGTTGAAATGTTTCGCGAACGATTGCACGCGTTTTATAGGTTCATTTATTTAGATCGGCTGTTTATTGCAACGAGTAACATTTATTACGGCAATCCATGCTTTCTCCGTTGTCTGGACATCACCGCCTGGTTGCACCTTCACGAACCATTGCATCGTATAAAACATTCGACTAGACGTAAATAGCACAGCTGCACTGTTAATTGATCTCTTCTAAGCTTCTGTATTCGTTTGCTGGTTAATTATGTTACTATAATAGGCTAATCGTATTTTGAATACGGGTCATGGGGATTGATTTTGCAATGCTCCAGTAGTCTTTGTTGATGTCATTAGTGAAAAATTCCATTGTACTCGCAGGAATGCAGAATTTAATCTCATCGTAAAAATACCACGCTGATTACTCTGTGTATTCTAAACGACACAACGTTATTCTCGTAACTCTCGCGAATTGCGTAGGAATTTTATCTTAGACGCGAGACAGCGGATTATTTATTAATGACATACTTATTTCTTTGTGTCCGATAATGTGTGGAGCAACCGATGTTACTTTAATATTTATTATTATATTGACAATATTACGTAACGGTCGAGCTTGGACGGTGAAATCCGCGAGGTGTGGAAGTGTGGACTGTCGACAAGCCGCGCGGCGCACACGTGGCGGGCTGTCGGCAAGGCCCTACGAGCTGTCGACTTCACCACGTCTTTTAAATGTCTTTATCGAGAAACAAACGAACATAATAATAAAATCATCCATATCATTACATTACATACATTAACAGTTTATATAACTGCTTATGTCGATAACGAAATTGAGTGAATTTTGGTGAATTCGGTCGATAGCCGTCGTTAACTCGAGAAAATGACGGTTTCAAAACTCAAGGGGAGATAATATATGTTGGAATTTATAGTAGTCTTTATTATTCCTGGTCGGTATGACAACAAGTATTCGGCGCCATGTAGAAACTATTCATAAAATTAATTGGATCGTTCACGCAAGCTTCATTATTACGGTTTACGAGGATCTTTGTAAAGCGAAAGCGAGCGAATAAATTTCAAGTTTTTGGTGTGTTGTGTTGTGAATTATGAGCTCATGGCCGCAGGATTGTTGACAGTAATTTTAGTGTTGTTTGCTGGCCGGTATATCATGATCATCCTACACTTAAACGTAATTAGTTTAAAAATGTATATGGTGCGACGAAGGTCGAGTTTAAAAATACCTGCGTGCTTTTCTTTATTTAATGATTTTTCCAAGAGTTACGATTGTATAATAAAGGGCCACTGGTTTTTTATTAAACCAATGATTGCTTTAAATTGCCTTACCCATTTCTTATTAGCAACATGCTCTATTTCTATTATTTGCACAATAAACAGCCCCGTACAATGGAAAAAATGAAAGAAAAGTATTTGCCAATATTGAAGAGTCAATATTTTTTAATTAGTTGATCAGGAGGGCCGAAATACAAAGTGTTGGCAATCGGGTGACCTCATCTGAGGCTGTTGGTACATATTGGGTTTTATTTAATGGCTGTGTTGGGCCGTTGGGTGCCTGAGTCGTCTCTCCGTCTGGCTGTGTGAACTTTGTATTATCAACTTTGTGATACATACCAAAGGACCTTTGTAACGGTCCCAATGTTGTCCGGACGCGTTTTCGCTTGCTGTGATTGTTATCAATAATGTTAATCAATGTTTCTTTGTTTCAACTTACTCTTCTTTGTAAGAAGAAGAAAATGGTTTACATTTTTGTAGTGTCCGACCGAAGGTGCAATTCTGGCCGAAGCCGAAGCCGAAGCCGATTAATCGGTGTTCACCAAAACCTTCGGCCGAAGCCGAAGCCGAAGCCGAAGGTGATGGATGACCTTGAGAAATGCGATAGTTATTATAATCTCAGAATATACTACATATTCTGAGAGCTTTAGAGATTTAGCCCAATTACGAGCCGAGTGACAGCCGAGTGACCGACGTATATAAGTAGGTAATAAATGATTCGATGCGTACGGGCCGGCGTGGTGGTGCGGCGAAACGCTGCTCTGCTCTGCGCACTCTCCGTCTCGCTCTAGCATTGTTCAGTAAATTTCAAATTTTGACAACTTGCAAACCTTCGGCTTCGGCCAAAGCTTCGGCTAATTTTTGGCCGAAGCCGAAGGTTTGGCCGAAGGTGCTTTTTTTGGCCGAATGTGGCCGAAGCCGAAGCCGAAGCCGAAGCATCGGTCGGACACTACATTTTTGCCAGCTGTCCTTTACCGTTGATGGTGCCTTGGTTGACATTGCGGCGTTATTAGCTCATCTACGTGGAGATAGTTAATTTTATTATAGTGTATTGTCGTATTCTTCTGCGAATGCAACATCAAGAACATGCCTCCGAAGTCCAAGTTTATGTTCTAACTAACCATACATGAATGTTCACGTTAACATACTCCAGTTACAATGTCTCTGGAGTGATTGATGATACTTACTCTAACATGAACCTGTGTGAATCTCACACCTCCTGACAGCCTGACACAAGAGTTACTAAGTTTGCAGTGTTATAATATTATATTACATTAAAGTCAATTAAACCCCCTTTGCGGTATGGTTTGGCAATCCTGAGATATGCCGTTAGATTTTTCATCGTCGTAAGAAACTCCTGTAATTGTTTTGTAACTTCGCACACCGTTCTAAAGAGGTCAAAAGATGTAGAGATATGAATCGTTTAATAGGCAAGTGTGAACAGAACAGTGTTGCCATTGTTGGGCCCATTAACAAACTAGTTTTGACACGCGAGTCGCCTTGCGAAATGTCCAGCTCACGACTAAATAAATAAATGCTTATTTACATCGTTACCCAAGCAGTTGATAAGTAATTTAATTAGAACGCGCTTAATTGAATATTGGAAATAATATCGAGAGTCACGTGTTGCAGCGTGGCGATACTGTTGTAACAAATTAATCAAAATTATGATCCGCTTGTGCGTCCGCGCTGCTTTGTTGCAGTTCAGCCGACCAATGTTATTATTGTATCTATCTCTCCAACAGAATGCAATGTACAGAGATTGCAAGAATATGTGAAAAAACAAAATTTGAAAAGAGTTTTTTATCTCAGCCTAGATTAATAAAGTTTGGTGTCCCACAGGGCAGCGTCCTTGGGCCACCTCTTTTCTTGATCTACATAAATGATCTGCCAAAGGTGACTCAACATCAAATGGTGATGTTTGCAGATGACAGTACTGCCATAGTAAAATGTATTGATCGTAATATTTATCAAGATGACATAAATAATACACTAGCGGACATAATTAATTGGCTTGATAAAAATAATTTAATTATTAATTTAAAGAAAACTAAAATAATGCACTTTCACCAAAGAACTGAAGTACCAAAAGTAAATATTAGACATAGTAACTGTGATATTGAAGAAGTTAAAGTAGCCAAATTCTTAGGTTTATTCCTTGATAATCAGCTTAACTGGAAGGCCCACATTGAGGACCTAAGTAAGAAAATAAATAAATCAGCATACGCACTTTTCCAAATTGCAAGAAAAGTTAATATGAATGCCCTACTAGTTGCATATCACGGCCTAGTAGCCTCAATTTTGCGATATGGTATTGTTTTTTGGGGCAATTCGACTGATAATGATATAGTTTTTAAGGCACAAAAAAGATGCATAAGATCGATGTGTGGTCTAAAAATTGATGATAGCTGTGTACCAATTTTTAAATCGCTGAAAATTCTTACCTTACCCTCATTATATATATTTGAAATGAGTGTTTTCGTCAAAACAAACATGAGGTTGTTCGAAAAAGTGTCAACTTTACGAGATGTTGCGATTCGTAGCCAATACGCTAACTCTTTAAATAATCAGCGTTGTAAGACGGCCTTAGTGAGAAAGAGCGTCTTAGGCATGGGACCGCGCATATACAATAAATTACCAGATGTAATAAAAAATCTGAATGCTACTCAATTTAAAACAAAATTAAAGCTGTTATTAATTGAAAAATGTTATTATACGATTGATGAATTTTTGAATGATAAATTAATGTAGACCTGTTTTATTTATTTTAACTGGAGATTACACGCAGTAGACAATTTCTAGTTGAATATTGACACTTATAGTAATTAAGCATTAACTGTAGAAACTAGCTCCTATTGTGACATTTTTGATTATTTCTATTTTTTGTTTTTATTGTTTCTTTATCATAATCCTATAAATTTTGACATATTTTCCTATCAAATAATTTGTGTATACCTCTCGCATGATTAATATTTTTTTATTTAGCATGCAACCATATATTTGTACGCCTCTTGGCATAACATAGCGACCTCTCTTTAATTTAAGAACTGTATTCACTACCTATGTTACACAAATAAAATTGATTTTGATTTTGATTTTGATTTTTGTAAAACGCATTTATAAGTATGTTAACAAAGGCAATAATTTTCATGCAAATGTGGTAATCTCAATATACCGGAGTAATCGATTTACGATGATCTGGATCCTTAAATATGCGTTAAACATTAATCTTGTGCTCCTTTCTAAGCTATGTAGGTATGCGGCTCCATAAATGAGATGATGGTCGGGTGCTAAACTGCGTGTTTATGATGCTATCTTAGTATCTAAATTAAAGAGTGGTCTATTAGCGGCTTCACGCCGATTGCATAAATACGGTAAGGTGGCATGTTTGAGGAAGTTGTTGTCGGGTAACGATCAATTTGCGTCGAGTCGACACGGTCCGCGTTTTTTTTTCTACGTCACAACCTTCCTTAATGAGTAGAGAAATCTACGGAGCGAACTAACTTCTATGCAAATGCATTTTCTTCTATTTTCGAAAGTATACTTACATATTGTGAGATCGCTAATGAAGACTGACAAGTAATTCATTGGGTTTTACTTTTATGTATACGTGTGGAATTAAATCTATTAACGTTAGCAACTGTGCTTAGAAGCAGCTAGGCGTTAGAGTGAAATGCCTCGTCCATGGATTTCCACTGGTTAGTTTAAGCCCATCATCTCTAAAACTAATTTTACTCTATCAATCAGGTTTTAGGTACGTAGTTACTGAATAAATCTATACTAATATTATAAAGCAGAAGAGTTTGTTTGTTTGTTTGGTTGAACGCGCTTATCTCAGGAACTACCAGCTCGAATTGAAAAAATATTTTTGCGTTGGATAGTCCATTTATCGAGGAAGGCTATAGGCTATATAACACCACGCTATAACCAATAGGAGCGGAGCAGCTTTAAGAAATGTTGCAAACGAGAAATTCACGCGAACGAAGTCGCGGGCAGAAGCTATTAGGTCTATAATTGATCATTTGCTTGTTATTCAAAGTTAACGTGCTAGATAGAGGACATTTAGTTATATTAACACACCGTTATTTGTATAGAAATCATAAAAATAGTTCGATGCATGGTTTTCAGATTCCTTTGGTATTTGATCTACTTTTTGCAGATAGCCTGATTAAACACAAATAATAAGACGTTTAGATCATAACGTTCTATTGAAGTATGAGACGTCTTTAAATAGGGAAATCTTCTTTTTATTAAGATGTCATGAGAATAAGAATCATCAATCAAGATTTGCTCCACTTTCCTTCTGAATTTATTTGAATAAAGTTGTTTCTTAATTATGTTTCTAACTTCCAAAGTGGAGTAGCTATGTGGCATAAAGGAAGCAGGGTAGCTGGCCGTGGGCGGGGCGGATCCAATTATGTCTCAGCACGAACGAATTTATTGCACTGAACGTCTGCATTGCTCTCACCTTGACATGTCGCAGACGTGCGTACTCTGGTTAGAGTTGATCGATTTTCTTCCAATTTTCCTTATTCAGAAATAGGAATAGCTAAGCATTTTCATTTGAGTTTTTCCCTGCCTACAGTCCAAATATTCTGCAAATATTTATTTTATTTCATCTCCGATATCCGAAACATCGATAATATTGGCGTCAGTCCAACGTTATGAATATTTAATCAGGTAGGATGTATGGACGAAGTACAAATTCCAACGTATGCATACTCGACTAGTTCGGAGGTTGGAACGGAGGCTGCGCACGCGCTTTTGATCCAAGCACTGGCTAGAGACGCCGGCAGTCGCGCGGGAAACTTCGCGGCACTCGGTCGAGCTTGCGGCCGTGAGCAACTCTGTGAAATCTATCTCTCGATCATATTTACGATAACTCACATCCATTGGTGCGATATCGAGTACCGTGTTACAAATATAAACTGTGATCATAAACTGATGTGGTTGCTGGACACTGCTGCCATCATGTCCGGTTAAAACTATTTTCTTGGAATAAAAGTGAAAAAATAAACTCTGCCCAAATGAAGATGACAGTGAATCGTATAAGGGTGGTGGTGCTAGGGAGCCCGCGGAGCGGCAAGTCTGGTTAGTAGAGCATGCACATTGCACATCCGTTACTTGTGATCACCATGTTTTTTAGCTACTAGTTTACGATTTTGAAGTATCGTGCAAATCACATTTTGAAGCCTGTTTAAAAGAGTTCTTCCACATTTTTTACTCAAAAATAAAAAATGTTTCATTAAGGTTAAACAAGTGATAAAATTATCACTGCGCTAGCAAGAATCGCTTAAAAGTCAAGGAGGTCATTTAAAAGTTTTTAAACCAACGGTAAAAAGCCTTATAATTATTTTACTGCCTTTCGAGTATGGGGCCAATTCATAAACTACGAGCGTTCATTTTATAAAATGAAAACTTTTATCTGATGCAATTAATATTTGTTATTATCATCAGTAATAAAATAAGGGATACGTTATTAAAGTCAACTGAGTGAGAATTTGAGGTGCATACCCTGTAATTTCAGTCTGCCAAAATGAGTTTTTTGTGTGGTTATTACATCAGAGGAATGTATAACGGGAAAGGAAAATTACAGTAAAAATCGTAGCGTTATTTCAAAACGATGTTTTAAATATAATTTGCATGTACAAAAGTTTTTAACAGTCGATTTTATAAATAAGGAAATAATTTAATTGACATCACAAATTCACAATACATAAAAAAACACTATGACAATCATGTGATTAGGTCAAGATAAAGGTGCCCATTAACATTTCGTGTTTATTTGTCCGGCTAGATTAAATCTAGACACATCTCTAGACACAGCATTTAATGCATGAAGGACAACGTATCTACATTGTTTATAATAATTATACTGTTGCCTTCTTGTTTACATTGCAAATAGTATCAGATATGCTAAGCCATGATGGAGTTTACATTTAATTGCCCGCCTCTTATCACGACAAACTATTCAATGGCATACCTTTGTGTCAATGTTTTGAAATGATAACACCACATATATTTGACTAATGCATTGTTTTATCAAGAGTACAGGCTCGTTTAATTGTATTTGTTTGATACTTAGTTCACAATCTACCTGACGACGTTTAAGCGCCCTGCAAACATTCAACAATTCTAGCATTATCGAGAATCTAGATAAATGGTCTATTCATCGATCTTTTAAAGTTATTCTTCCCACAAATTGATCGATATTCTTATGATTTTCTGGTTAGGTAATTTTCCAAATAGCTAGGTATTACAGTACTGTTGTTTCAGAATTGAAGTTTAGCAGGTACCTATTACCAGAATTTGTAAATGTTTCACAAAAAGATTCTACGTCTTTCATGGAGAAGGAATGTAGGTATTATGTAGATAATTCGACTCCATTTACTTAGCATGAGACAAAAGTAGAATTGAACATAGAGCCATTTTTGAAAGTTAAGTTTAAGGTGGAAGCGTCAGGATAGCCTGCAAAATTCATTTTTTTACGTTTTTTTCAATTTCCAGGCCAGTGGTAGGTTGTATAAAGTTGAAAATATCGTTCGCGACTGTAAAATGTATGTAGTTACAGAATAATAATTACCGAAATCATCAATACAACCCTCCAAGCTCACATAAGTCTAGGAACGACTTTGACCTTGATAAAATCTTTACTCGACTTATGAACTTAGAGGGCAGAACATACACTGGCGTGCAAATTGCAAAAAACGTAAGAAAATTTAAATTTCGCGGACTACCTTGACGCTCTCCCCCTTTTTTTTTTAGGATGGTAAATCATCAAATGACTTCTCCCACTCTGGGCGGAGCGGGAGGGAGTGTCAGACTTTTACTGACTAAAACCCATCCATGTTCGAATTGGCCCGCAACCCCGGAGCTGACGCTTCCCCATTTTAAGCTCATTCTGATTCACTGCTTATACAGGGTTATTTTTTGTTTATACTAAACCCGAAAAGGGGTCATTGTACTCATCATTTTGAACAACTTTTTCTATGGGACGAACCTTGAAATCGCGAAAAAAAAATCAGCTGTTCCCTACATTTTGACGAGTTGCTGATTTTTTTTGTATATAAGTGTATATAAGTTTTTTTACTGGAAAAGCATATGCAGCTGCTTTATTTGCCTAATGTAATAAAAATGAATTCTTCTTCTCTCTTATAATAGTGTCGTCGGGTGCATACGCTAAAAAAGGCTTACCAAAATGAGCAATGCGAAGAGTCCGTAAATAAGTAGAAGTAGCGTATATGCGTGAGTCTGAACAACATAGTCTGGTTGTAATATGGCTTGACTCAATTTGTCGGTGATTCACGAACGATCATGGCTGATTAATTCTGCTTTACAAACATGGGTATTGGCGTGTGATATACATGTGTAGAGCAACGACCTCGACGGCAGCGTTAATGGTTGATCGGACGTTTAAGAGTTACACAACGTCGTCTGATGGCGCCAGGCGTCGCAGTTGTCGGGAAATCGCGCCGCTGACCCACCGGCCGACTCGCCGCCGACTGGTTGTAATTGCTCCGCCCTAATTGTCGGCCGGCCGACGGCTGACGGACCGGCTGCGACCGCTCCGAGACGCATGCGTTTGCAATTCATTACAGACGGGAGCGAGCCGGCCCGACATGCGAAATTGTTTCAATGTAGATCCTGTCCACGGACAGCCTCGTGGGAGTGGCGCTTGTCTGTCACGGATACGCTGTTCACGTCGTCGTTAAATGCCTTCGGGAGCATTACCTACTCATTCAACCTTTTAGTACTGACATTATTCACGAAACTCATTCTACATGAGCCCATTTATTTTCGCATTATAGTGGATTCCGTTACCGCGAAGTTGCAGCGGTGCCCTGTACTTAATATCGCTCCAGACTATCTGGGTCACGTTAGTACTTCGTTCAAAAATATGATAAGTATCTTCGCACCCTGTGGTTATCCGGCTGTTAAAATCGAAGCACTAAAAATATTAATTATGTTGAGTCAATAAAATATTTCAATTAACGCGTCCAGCACAGAGTGTTACATGTCAACGTGCGTCCGTTTTTTTTTGTCTGAAATGAATTGTGTTCGGAGAGCAACGAACTTTAATTTGGAAAGGAGCCACAGCTTTTTGATGGTATATGAAAGATTGCTTTTTGTAAAAGGTCTGCGTGTATGTATTTTTTTGTCGTCAAGCGGCCAAAATGGGATGTTAACAACCACTGGTATGAGCTTTAATAGTGTAGTCGAATACGTCGTATGGCGCAGCGGCGCGCGGGCGGTGCGGGCGCAGTGCTCCGTGCGCCGAGCGACGACCTTCTCACGGCATGATGAATGAGTGCAGCGAGAAGGTATTGAAGCATCGTCGACATCCTTACCTCGCGGATTCTGACATATTCACTTGTAATGTGTCCATTTGATTGAGATTCTACATAATTTATTTGACATGAATTGAAGACGTCATTTTAAAAGCCGTAGCTTATATAAACATTTTTGGTAAGTTTTAGGATCACAACGGAGAGAGATTTGAATAAACCATTTTTAAGTGCAAGCAATAAACGAAAATAGCTACGACTCTATTCACCGTTCATAGAAAGTTGTAGGAAAACAATTAATAGTAATGCAGATACAATAGTTGACAAGGTTATCAAAGACAAGGAAACTTTAATGACTCAAGACTTACAAATTAGCATAGGTATATTTTGTTAATGGAAAGTAACTACATAAGAAATATACATATTCTCGGATAAAACACTTATAACGTATTGTCTTGACAAATGAGAAGTTATCAAAAGACATTTAGTAATGAAAACGAAGAATGATTTATTCGAAATGATCGCAAAGTTCGAAGCCAGATTCGGCTTTTACTGACTTTATCTGGACCGCCAGACTTGGAGCGTTACTGATTCTTGACGTCAATCAATTAGCCAATTCAGCCTAGTGCAGTCCAATCAGTGATACTTCTAAACCTCTCCCAAGTTGCGCCACAACATCTGGCATTGATGTCACAATTATTGTCATGACTGCCCAATAAGTTAGACCGGTATCAAAAGAAACCAAGTCAAAGTAATAATAGTTGCTATTGGACTGCATGATGGTCAGTTCGACACATGATCGATGTGTTCAGTAATCTATTAATTACCCTAAAGATTCCTGTCGATAGCTACATCCATTGTTCTTGAAGATAACGTTCGATCTATCAACCCACGTGGTGCCGTGTTGTTTGATCACAGTAATTTGTCTTATATGCCTCGATGATTATAATTTGATGTATTTTTTTATTGGAACCTCGTCAAAGAAGATTCGTTAATCATTTTTTGATCCTCGACAATAAGCGAGGTTAATTTATTACAGGTAAATTGATGGTAAACTGTTTCGAAATTATGGATATTCGTTTTGTGAGGTACTATTTTTGGTGCTGTACGTGCGGCCATTACCGTAATGGACTGATGTGCTTTTACAAACAATTTTTGTTGAAAGTGTTTTTGTAAAATGTGGATGTTACTTACAAATATTTTTCTATTAATGTTGATGATTGGACAGGAATATGAAATTATGATCGAAATAAAGTTATTAAATACGGTAGATAAATATGTTGGTAAAAAAAAATAGTAAAGGGTTCATAACAATTTACGCAACTGTACAAAATTACTGTTCAGTCCTATTAAATGGCTACTTATATTAAGTTAGACGTAAATCCAGAAGAACGTAAATTGCCCTGGTAGCAAACCAAAGGTTCTACAAGTCTAACATAAAAATAATACAGAACCGAACATAAAACTGCATTTTAATTGAATTCCGCATATTTCAGTTAAAAGTGGATCGATGAAACTTTATCACTTGACGATTATGTACGTAATCGGATCGCAGAGAAAGTAATGCATTTAATACTCAATGCACACGAGGAAAAAAATCGAAAGGAAAAATGAGTGTGAGGAATTTCGACCGTGTTTCATAAACTACGATATATTGTGGTGTGTTGTAATTTTTATCAACAACGTTGGAAAAGGTTTTATTGCACGCTGCTTTAGTGACGTGACGATGTTTTATCTGCTGCCGGTCGTCAATCAAATATCGGAGATATCGATCTTCTTTCTCAATTATTAATGTCATCATACACGGACTTTGTGTGAGTGTAACTTTATTATGAACCTGTGTATTTTTTTCTTTTGTTGGGTTTCAAAAGTTTCCTTGAACTGGTTTAGTTATTTAAAAAAAGAAATTCCGGATGGCCAATTTAGCATAAACTCGAAAAGATTTCTAAAGGATTCCATGAAAATCGAAAATTAATTGAATCAGAGAGGACTACACATGCTTTCCTATTAAAGTAAGAGAGCACAATCGTTTCCTTATAGTAACGTTGTCAGCCGGGGACGGCATAGTATTGTAAGGTAATAGATTTCCTATCCTAGCCTTAACCGTCTGCGCCAGAATGCGTACGGAATGCATTCCAAGTCCATTGTCATGCGACAACGTGCTGCAGTTGCATAAAAGCATTGTGGACTCTTGTGTAACTGGCTTGGGTCAAGATTCTGACAGAAATCGTAACGGCTATAACTCATTCGGGACTACTATCCATACGGTGATGTTGTAAACGATTCTTGTAATGGAATTTTAATTAGCATTTGTTACGAGAACAGATGACTATCTAGTATTAAATATGTATATGGCGTTTGTGTTGTGCTTATGTTGTCTAGTGTATCTTGTATTGATGTTGCACTTTGCGGCCTTTGTGTCTCTCTGTTTACAGTTTCGTTTGCATTCGTACTCATGTAGTATTAAAACATGAATGCATTAGTACCTAATTAGTGCCCGTCCATGAAACTATGCATTTACATTAACTACCTACATATTTAACGACCACAACACAATGAGCACTAGGTAGGTGATATGTCATGATATGTGCATTTCTGCTTGGCACCTTAAGTTACGTGTTCAGAATTTAAATAACTTGTTTTCATCATCCAAATGATAGAAACTGCTATTACGATTACATTTCAAAGGGTGAAGTACGAACGTAATCTCACGTCCGAGGCGGCCGGACAAGCAATCAGCTTGTTGAATAGCGCCACTAGTTCCTTTTGATGGACTGCAGGATTCTCCACACTTCATTTTGTCGGTAGCTTACGACCGGCGGACCGACTCTATTCACGCAACTTGCCTTGTCATTGTTGTTGATAACTGTTTGTATTGTGTACAACCCTTTGATGGAAATTCCAGGAGTGAAAGGACTAATCAGTGTTTGATCCACTCGCTTCTAGAAAGTTGGGAGTGATGACCTCTTAATTGTTCGCCTATTTACAATATGTCTTCGATGAAGGCGTGCTTCTAACAATGTTATTCATTTGGTTCTCTTTTTGTTGCAGCGGTGGTCGTGCGTTATCTAACAAAGCGGTACATCGGAGAATATAGCTCGACAGGAGGTTAGTAAAGTTCACTCTATGAATCATTACCATCATAATAAAAAGTGTTTATCGCTTTCTGATCATTGTATTTAATATAACTATGAAGGTGTATCTGTATATTATCGTGATATAATTGGTAAATTCAATAAACTATCGAACTGACATTTAAGTGACGTCAATTCTTGGTTAATTTACAAAAACTTCAATCATGTCTGTCATTTATTACAGTAGTGGAATGTATTATGTATTTAAATTAAAATGTCTGCTTCCTTCCGACCTTAAATATGACGTGTTTGCGTCAGCTGGGCGCCGTCTTTCTCAGGACGTGAATTAAAATGTTAAGAAAACTACTTTCTGTACCCGTTGTCATAGTAAATGCTGTCGTTATCAAGTGACGACAAAAATATCAGCACAAAAGCGATCGTTACGCACATTTCTGTACCGTACTCTCTTGTTTCAGATTTCCTTTATCAGCACAGAGTGGCTTTCGACGGTGCCGTTTCAGAAGTTGAAATACTAGATACATCTAATTGCGCGGTAAGTAACGAGTCTGAACAATGTTGCTTTTAGCGTTAACACTAAAATATCAGTCACTGCGAACAAAAGGCTCGACGTCGTCGATAAGATTAAAACTCGAAGCTCGAATAGCAAACGTAGAGATAGACGGTCAAACTTAATTTACCATTAAACAATGGAGATGTTAATCTGCTGTGGGCTGTGCTGGTAGCGGACTAGCGGCTGATGGCCGCAGTACAATTTAATTAGACGAAGTTTATGTGGCTTGTATCGGCTTATCAGATGCGATCGTTGCCGTTGCTGCATCGGTGTGGCTGCGGGCGAAATCCTACGTTCGAACTACACCACGATAGAATACACGGGGGAATTCGTGTTACATAATTGTTATGCTTTTATTGTTGTTGAATAGGCGCGTAGTAATTCTTAAACCAGTTCTGTTTCCTAAACAACAACGATGTTTATTAAACGCATCGATAACGGAACTAAAAGAACAGAATAGATTGGATGCTTCGTATTATTGCGCAACCGGTGATTTTATTCGGTGCAGCGAGTGGCCCCGATACCAGATTCCGAGTAGGTACCTGTTGTGGCTCGCGACTTTATTTACAATTATAAGTTAAGTTCACTGACTTTATTTACAATTTTAGCTATTCCAGATACTCGGGCTCGAGGTGAACATTTATTTTGCATTGAGGTTTATCGAGCGCAATAGGGTTTTAAATACCATGCATTATTCTTGACACTATGCCTTTATACTTAAATAAGCTAGAAATGTTTTTTGAAATTACTTACCTAGTTGACTCTGAACAGGGTTTTCGCAACATTTAATTTATTTTTTTAGTTATACTGGAACAGGAAATTAATTAGTATATGTACGACTTAGGTAGGTACATGCTTATGCAACGCAGAACCGTTTTGCATCTGTTATCTAGCCTAGCCTATTGAGCCCACTTGTAATCAACGTGTATCTTTCCATGCTAAGATTTTTGATGTTTGCGTTGGCTACTAACAACCTAGCATTAAATGTTCTAAACAAAATTAAAATATAATTTCCGAGAAAAGTGGAAGGAATGGGGGAGGACTTTGCCCAGGAGTGGGACAGCTTAGGCTAATAAAATAATAACAAAATCCAAAACTGCATGACTGAGCAGATTACCGCAGAGCCTCGTACCCCAGTCTATCCGCATGTAAGTTTTATGTTCAGAGAACAATCTGATTGTATCTCTTTGAAATATCCATGTGTCGCATCTGCATCGGTGAGAAGTGAGAACGGATCACAACTTTAATTCTGCAGTACTTAGGGTTCCATTAGTTTCTAATAGACACGTTCCTTCGTAGATCCGTGGATGCCTAGCAGAGCACGTCCGATGGGGGGACGCGTTCGCTGTGGTCTACTCTGTGTGCGAGCGTCGCTCGTTTCTTGCTGCTGCCGAACTGCTGTCCTTATTGGAACGCACCCGGCTGCCCGGCTGTGCCGCCGTCACCCTCTTGGGGAACAAACGTGACCTCGAACACGCCAGGTATGAATTTAACTGTTTTAATTTTTGGTTTCATATCACTGTTTACTGGGATTATAGCGGTCTACGTGCTGCCAATTGACACCTTAGTGGTGAATTAAACCCGTGACTCGGAAAACTGATATCTATCACAAACTAATTTTCATACAGTCTATAATTAATCACTGTCAATTCTGGCAGGTGTGATTGGCACTTGAGCAAACCGAATTTAAAGTCTTACACCCACTTACGAATATTTATATTATTCGTTAGGGAGGTCCACGCAGAGGAGGGTCAAGAACTGTCGCTGAGATTTGGCTGTCAGTTCTACGAGGTTTCGGCGGCAGAGTCGTGCGCGGGTGCCGCGCTCGCCTTCCACGCGCTTTTGCGGGAGGCGCGCGCGCTCGCGCTCTTGCTGCCCGCGCCCAGGCGCAAGCTCGCTGCCTACTCCGTATCTAAGGTGAGTCTCTTAAGCTTATTCTGTAACTATTCATCCTACAATGCCTTCTTACTTGTATACTTCTGTTAACGCGTTAGGCGTAAGTCAAAGGCATAACAGTGGGGATGGTCTTGATGCTTTTGAATAACCCAAAAGATAGCCTGAAGTGTCTCCGTTGCATTACTAGTCTTCTCGGTTATTTTAATACGACATCAGCACTTTTTTAATTAGACTCACAAAATTAAAATTCTAAACTCCATTTTGACAACTATTTTTATTTTCAGGTAATTGGCACAATATTCGGAAAAAACAGCAAAAGTGTTCGAAAGAAACGACCATCGCTCAGCATTTAAATTATTATTAAATTATTTTTAAGACGGACTTTATAAATCCCCCAGACTGGTTTGTATATAATTAAATATAGTTTAGTTTTATCGTACTTGTAAGACATCATGTTATTTCTACGTGTGTGTAGGTATCCTACACATTATCTCCAATTGTTAATATGGAGTCGGAAGTTGTTATTAATAAAGACCATGAATGTCAGCCATTAATTGAAAATGAATTATGTAAATACACCTGATTTTAAATGTAAATAAAAAGATACGGTAATACACCTCGCATTAGAATTACGATGAACTTTAAGCATAAACATTGTAAATAATGAATGAACTAAGGATGGATAAAAGTGTGTGTGCCTCTGTAAAGGTCTACAGTTATCTCATTATAATACATTTTTATACGATATTTACTTTGTTTAAATTATATCTATCACCCCTCATTCCTCGTCATTACCATCTAAAGCCTGAATTTACTCATTTCTGGGTAAAAGGTTCGCCTTTCTTTTGTATGTCCATCTCCTAGTCCTTATGCCAGCCTAATCCAAGTTTTTCCTCGATGGCAATAATATTGTATTGCTTTTGCGCCGCTGGATGCTCAACATTTTTTTTCTCAGACCATATACGCCAATCGGCCACAGCTTATCGGTCCAGCTGACATCACCCCGCCTTGGTAGGTGCCCTACTCAACTCCATTTGATTTCCATACCTCTCATTACTTAAGTAAAATGCAGAACACATCGAAACTTTATAAAACGAAGTATCCTAAAACAGAAAAAATAATGTTCATCAGCTTTGAGAGAGCTTTCACACAAAATGTGTCACAATTTTACGGTGACATATACATACAATTTTGAATTTGCTAGAACGTACATTTGAACACACGCTTATAGAAACATTTAGAACAGAAATTGTACTACATGAACTGAACACATGGCTATAATGTGTTGACAAAACTTGAAACATTGAACATCCTGGAAAACTAATTTTCCTCGTACAGCTTCTGAAGCAGACTGCTACAAGGTGCAACACATAGATATTTGACAGGCTGTTCCATTGCCAGAACACCATTCCAGGCTGTGTCGTAAAATCGATCCCGATTGTCTTGATATATTCTTTAGCGTTGGAAAGCGAATGAGTATAGACGTTGGACGCTTTCTTAGATCATAATGTTGTGATAGCGTCAAATCGATCGCAATGTGTTGCACCTCGTATACATGTCGTTAAAAGCTCTAATGAGTTTCTGTTTTCACTGGCGAAGTGTCCGGGTGTCACATCGGTCTGCGTCGGACAAGACTTGCCCACGTCCAACTTATATTGATCGGACAGGGTAGTCAATGGCCGGAGAGAGTTTTGCCACGACTCGACCTTGCATGTCGGAGCACTCCCGCACCACGTCCGATCTACCGATAAAACCTATCGCAAAGACGAATGTGACGTTACAAGTCCGCTACATGTGAAAGCAACAAGTACAATTTCAAGGTCTCGGAGAAATTACGCATTGGAATCCACTACAGAAGTTGTACAAACTATATCCGACAGATCGCTACTGAACCGGCAGAGCTGAAAATAATCGGACAGATCTACAACTAGTACGCGATCAAGTTCAAGAGCATGTCAATAAATAAATACGTTACAATTTACTAAGTAGACGGTTTAGAAACGAATGGTTAGCCAAGTGACTAGTAATAGGTAAGCATGGTGGTTACGCAATAGGCAATAAAATGTTCCCTTAGTTGTTCCGCTGTGCATTAAATCGGGCACGTACAGGTGTATCGGCCGATGCAGAGATATGACTAATAAATCGGATCCCTTGATCGCATTAGTGGCGCCAACGTTCCGCTTGCCACAGCGGAGCGGCCGAGTCGAGGGTAGCGATCGCTATCTCCTTCGTCGTAGATTCCTATGCAGCGCTGTGCGCCTGTGCACCGTGCAGGTGTAGCGGAACCACGTTTAATGCCATCGCTACGAGAAATTCTCGTCTGGTATTTATAAAACAGTCTGTCTTCATCTACTTTAGCAATATTGACTCAGGAGTGGTTAGTAGAATTAATGAAGTAAATAAAATTTGTAGTGAAATAATAATCAATGAAAGAATGGCATACACATAAATATCTATTCAATAACCACTCGACAAAGAAAGTATTAAATCCACAATAGCTATAAAAGCATTGTCACTAATTCATAGAAGTGAGGTCAAGAACGAATGACCCCTCGCAATCATCGCGATATTTAACGTCAATTAAAGAATTTAATGAATCAGCAATCGATGAGGCGGGTGAAAGCTTTAGATGTAATCAGACAGGATACTGTGTAAAATTGCGATGATGTACGCGATGCTATGATAGCACGCCCCGAGCGGACAGCCAGTGACGTACGAACCACTGCAGATAACTTGTTCCATAAAGCCGATCTATTAATATTTACCGTACATGTTCATCATTCTAACCTAATCGGAGTACCCAAAGCGTATTTAATTGAGCGTAATGATGAAATGAAATAAGTACAGAAACGATATCATTCACGACGTAGGTACTGATGCGGCATCTCAGTGACAAGAATATGACATGTAGAAGGTAAGTCGTAGTGTCCGTGCATCGGGATTCTTGATCCAGTAGATAAACTATCAGCCACTTTCATCTCTCGCTTTAGATTAAACGATTACAAGTTTCGTCTAATTGCTCGTGTTTGTCTCGGATGGAATCGGTCATTGAGATTTATGCATGACTGAGGATCGGACTGCTACGTGATTCGGATCTAATGATAGATAGCCCTGCCAGCGAGATGATCTCTGATTTACTTTACTGAATAAGGCTAAAGAGCAGCTGAGCATAAAAAGTGGACATCATACGTTATAGAAATCTCAATCGACAATAGGACATGAAACAATGATAGGTATGAATGACGGTCTCGGCGGTGTATTTAGAATGACATACGTTCTTTTGTCTGGTGATGTTCTTGTCAAATAAAATATTATCTCAACGCATTTAGTATTATCTGTTACATTCAAGTCTCTTTCAACATTTCTCGGCGAGATTTTTTCTTAGGAAGTTGTTTTTCGAATGTGAGAGCCTTGATTGAAGAGAGTCGGTTTACAATGTTATGTGTATGTAGCCGCGATAACCGCGACTTGTCCTTGTAAATTGTTTGTGTTTGTGCGTTCGACTTGTTATATACTTGATTTACTGCAAAATACCCAGAACGGATTATTATCATGTAGTATTTAACGCTTATGAGTACTTACAATAAATTCAAGGTTATTTCCACAATGCGATTGTGACAGTTATCCTGTAGATTTTTTAAAGACTGCAGTCCCTAAGAGCTCTTTTACATTTTGGTGTTACGCTATTGTACAAATTACTTAAATAGCCATCTAACGAAAAAGTATTCTGTTATTATGAAAGTATAGGTTATTTGTAAGATGAAAAAAATGTTGATTGTCTATATTCAAAAGGATCTACTAATTAAATGTCCCAAATCATGAAATCAGGTTTCCGTTAGATTTTGCTTAAACTGCATCAGGAGAAACGAAAAACATATAATTTCTACTAGTAAATATCGATATTGCGCGTTTTTTTGTAACTTATCTCTTAAATCACGTAGGCTTTGCAACACGACTTTAAATATATCTATATGCTGAGTATAAGGGAAAATTTTAGAGAAAATCTATACTTATCATTTAAAAAAAAGTGTAAGAATTATATAATTTCTTCCGAAAGTCAGGTTGTCGGTTAGCACAGATGGAAGATCTGTCGAAGAAATTGATGATGATGATGCAAAATCACAATGATTTTGGGATGTACTTAAGAAAAAAACGATTCATAGAGAGAATAATAAATCTTTGTAGCCACCAGCCAGGCTTAATTTACCAGTACCATCCCGTATTATGTTCGTATCACCGGAAATCCAAGACTTTAAAATATGGGTAGCTATTGTCCAACTAAATCCACAACGAGTTCCCATATACATAATAACAGGTAACAAACGCAACATTAATAAATATTGCACAACTATCGTAACTCGGAAAAAAAGTCATGAGATTAAATTGAATAATTGTACAACATAGAACCGGTAAGCAAATGGTATCGAGTTAAACACTTAATGGAGTCTAATGCTGATAATCAATGAGGCACCTGTCCAAGAGTTGACGAATGAGAAGTCGTCGTTAGAGGACCTATCGGATTCATCGGAGAAAGTGAAATAATTTCCAAAGAGTCATAGAGACTGGAAATGTTAAGAGCGTGACTTATATGAACCGTACCCGCGCATTGTAATCTGATGTTCGTAGAGATAAGAAAATTGCCTTTATAGCTCAATCGCTTGTGAATATGAAATCTCAACTCATTTGTTAGGCTTGCATGAAGACTATACATCAACGCCCAGTTCAAATAAAGCACGCAATAAAAGGATTAATTATATTCCTTTGCGTATTATTATTTCTGGACACGTATTTATAAACACACATCTTGGCGAAGCAATTTGTTCTCACTTTCATAATTTATTTTTCAAGATGATATTTTTATTAATTGTCAGAGTTTAAGTCTCGTATCGCTTCTAGGCAAGTTTTATGAGTACAAATAAATACGGCACGTCGGCTGCTCGAAGCGGGTTTGCAGATAACACTAAACGGCTAATTTGTAAAGCACATATTGCGTAAATCAAGCTTCGTGGTCGTGGTTAATGACGCTGATCCGCTACTGTACATCTGACAGCACAGTTATGTTATGACTGCTAGTGATATGAAAGTGAGATTCATAATACAAACATGTTATTTTTGTGCGTGTAATGTAGTAATAGAGGCGCTAGATACGATACGTGTTTGCATTTTCTTCTGGCAGATAGTAATGCAGATTGATTTTATATGTCTTAAAGACACAATAATGCTACTTCCACCTAGTGATTAGGTTTCATTTAGTTTATCTGTGATTTACAATTTACTTTAACTTCAATAGGAAAGTCACCTGAAGTCACTTGACATTTACCATCTATCGTTCTGTTGTACCCCGTTAGGCTAAGCTACTTTATTCTAACTGTACCAGACCGACCACATATATTATCCGGTTTATTCCATTTTTGTTAGTCCAGCAGCATGCCTTCTTCTTCCATACATGTCGATCAGCCATCATCATCTCAGTCGTAACCTCCTTTTAAACTATATTATGTTTCACATTATCCGCTCAGCAGCAAAAGTGAAAGAAATCTTTCACTTTTCTCACATTTAAACTGAAAACCTTCCTCACGGCGGCGGCGGTGAGTTCTTCAACATTGAAACATTAATAACTTCCTCAACTCTACTGTCATTGTGACACCTCTACATATACAAGTAGAACATCAATGTGAAGTATTGATTATGCGTGTACCGGAGAATCGGCTATTACAAGCATGTACACCGGCAGACGGGCCGCTCGATAGTGTCACTCAAGGTATGTAACACGTTACATCTGAATCATGACTCGACCAACACCGTGACTCAATATATCGGCTTCGTTATAGAGATCTCTGCTCTGGAGTTGTGTTGGAAGTAATTAATTGTAAGGCTTAATGGCCATGGTAGGAGAGTTATAATTGTGGTCGTCTGAAAATTGATTTAGCTGTATAATAAAAACAAATTTAATAGAGAGGCAAGAAAACTGGGCGAAACCAATCTGAATACCGGAAAAGGATATAATAAAGAGAAGATAACAGTGGACAAGTGCGGCTAGACGGACAAAAATATAGAGTAAAATGGTTCTCTAAAGTTATTTTACCAAGTTATTGACTGCAAACATAAAATTGATGCAATTCCAAGAATCTAGATAGGAAGACTTCTAAGTGAACCAGATTGATATTGAAAAGGCGAGCTTTAATGGCGCTAACATCGTGCAAATTGCAGCAAAGTATGTACGTAGTGCCTTCAACCGTTCATTATGTGTAGGAAACTATAAATCGCCTATAAACAGTGAAAAGTATGAAACAATATAAACCGGATCCAGACGAGACGCGAAGAATTATGGGGAGTAATAATGAGTTCAAGCAAAGCCTCGAGGACAATGTTGGACTTGCGCTAACAACATTCGTATTCATGTACAATTGATAACTAATAATACAGTTGTGAGAAACGTTTCATTTGTACACCTACTGTTGAAGAACCCGCTTTTGCAACGAAACAAAGGCATTTTGAATTGTGTCTTTTGACTGTAAAAAAAAAGTACATTTTCAGACTCTTTAACTAAAAGCAACACGAAATCTGATTTAATGCATCATTCAGCATTTAACTGTATAGATCGATCAACTTTTTCATAAATCGATGTTGTTGATCAACATCAAAATTCTCCTCAGATTTTAACGCGCATTATTCAGTGTTTTCTGTCACTAAAATCCATAATTAGCATGCAATAAGGAAGACTATCAGTTGTTAATCAAAAGCGGGTTCCGTGAAAAATTGAAGTCAGTGCTTCACACAGTTTGCACAGGACAAACTCCCTGTTGTGTACTCATTGGATATGTTTTAATTTTGTTGGCGCATCCTTGTGTTGTCAGAGAACAAACAAAGGGCTGATTACTCACTTGCACTACACGGAACGCCACTCTTGTTTCTCCTTGAGACTTGAACACACATGGACGGGGAACACAGATTCTTTAACGAAGGGACTATTGCGTCTCTGTCTATTTTAGTCCTCAACTTCTCATCAACAGGGAAAACCCTACAAAAGTTGACATAAAAGACCTATATAATGGAGTAATTTGATGATAGATTTATCTTGTTGATTTGGGTCGTTCGTGTCTTTTTGGAATGTTGGTCATAAAATATTTTGGTCAACGGAAATGTATCTTACGTCCTAAATTCTTACATAATTTTGAGGATTAATTTCTATTTCTCCCAATTTCGTAATGTACTAGATACATTACAGAATTTGCAACTTTGATCTCCTTGACGTTTTGTGGTAGATAAATGGTTTTCGATCTTAACAGAAATGTTACGCATATCAATATGGTTGAAGTCAACAAATTAGTGATTTCTTAAATAGCGGCGTAGTGTTGACGCCTAGAGCTGTGATGTTATCACGCACACGCTCAAAACGACTGGCGCCGGCTTCTATTACCTATATTTATTGCAAGTCTCCTTGCACAAGATGTAAATGCAGCACCTATTCTGAAGTTTATAAAGGCCACTTTCAAAGCAACTTTGTACCTTACGGTTTCTTCTATGTACAATAAAGTATTTTCGACATCAATAGAAATTGAACCTTGACATTTAACGGATAGAGTAAAAAGTTGTGCCATGATAGTGATTAAATTATAAAATATGCCCACAATTTTGCTATCGATTCCCGACATCCGCTCATTACAAGGTGCTGGAATGTTGTTCAACACATTTTATAATAAGAATTGACGGTTACTATATGGGCGAGTGAAAATAACAGCAATTTCATAGCGTTCTGACCTGGGTCTGAGTGATTTTACTGTGATTAATCATAGGTATTACGTGCACCAAGAAAACAAAAACCTTTGTTTACAAGAGTGATTTAGCCTGTGGGTAGAAAGTGGGAATTTAACCTTCAGAGATACTTTTAGACACAACACAAAGAGATTTAGACACAGAATAAAATAGTAGCAATTAGGAACATAATTATATCCTCTCAAATACAGTGGTCGAGATTAGCAGTCGTAAAGTTAAAAAAAATCGTTTCATATATTTTTTCCATTCTAAATTAGCACGGATATAATTGGCAAGTCAGGCCGTTATTATCCAATCAGATCATGTTACTGTAGCTACAGCTTAATCACTATTACGTGATTTAATAAAGCCCGAGCCACCCACATCACTTCGACTTTATACCCAAATTAAGGAGTAATCGATTAAAATTCCGCAAACTGATTCTGCGCCTAAAATGTTCCAGTATGATCGATTTTATGATAGATATTAGTTCAATAAAGATCTAATAAAGATACCAAACTTGATGGCCGCTTTATTGGAACATGATTTATTAGATTAGGTACTGTGTAAACAGCTTTGTGTAATTAAGATGTTGATAAAATTGTTTAGACTAGAAGGACAGATTGCAAAAAAAAAACAGTGGCTTTCATTAATCCATATAATATAACTCTACTGCCTGTCTGTTCATCTATGATGTCGAATGTATTTGTATTGTATACTAAGGTTTTTGTGCCAATAAACTTAGGTATTTTTATTTTTTTTATTTAGTATATTCTTCTTGGATCATTTTCTAAGAAGCTAGTTTAGGAAAAAGTTAAGTTACGCTAATAAAGATGTACAATTTTATTATGCATACTGCATAGTTCGTAAAAAGATCCGCAAAATAAATGAAGATATTGATGCCTTGTGAACATTGCAAATATTTAAAACCGTATCTGAATAAGTGAAATTATAATTACGAGCTATTGTCATTACATGAATAGAATAGCTAATACTGTCGGTAATCCTTTCACAACAGTGTAACTATGTGTACTAGGCACCCGCACTCACGGCTTGTTATCCGTTATTTTAAAGATTCTGCTGAGTGAGGGTTGCCAACATTCAGGTTTTCTTTTAGGATAGTAGAAAGAAACTCGTTTCTAATAAACAGCTCAAACCAATTGTTGGTGAGCAAGTGGACTGTGTGTTTTGGGGAGAGGGAAAGGGAGAAAAGCTATGTACATGGTACAATAATATGTTTTATTTGACCATGGCTATGTACAAGGAAAAGCACACTTGACAACTGAACAAGTCACAAAAATATAAAACGTCATTACAAAAATAAAAAAAACTTCTTAAAAAAGGTGGCAAACCAGCCAGTCGCCAACACCGATAACACTGGAAGCCGTCCTTCATGTAGTTGGGAAAAGGTTAGGCAGATGGTGATACTTGTAATTGAAAAGTATGAGTAGGAAATAATAGAGAAGAAAAGGTAATAGGCGCAAACGAAAACATAAAGGCCGCTCTTTACAATATCGTGGGCAGGATTTAATGAAAGGAAGAAAGAAAGAAAGACCAAACATTATTATATATATAAGAAACATTTTTGAAAAAGTACATCAAAATTATCTATATTTAAAACTTACCAATAAAAATTAAGCAGAAAAAAAAACTGTGTTTAAAAATTAAAAGAAACAAAACTCCACGGGCACTGGGGAATTTTAAAGAGGATCGGCTACTTCTAATTGGCCGTTTTACTACATCTATTAGAAACTAACACTTTATTATCCGAATATCAATTTACATCGACACCAACAAAAGTTTTTATAAGCTCGGATTCCTTTTCAACCGGCCGCGTGATTAAAAAGTAAAAAAAAAGACAAAGAAAAGCCGTGTTCGGACACCTGTCGTGCCCAGCCCTGTTCCCGATGTTCGATAGCTACAGGCGCGGGATGGCTCGTAACTCCGGGATGAGATCCCGCGATAACCATCCCGGATAGTTTGGTACTTTGGTCACCCGATACGCATCAACCTGTGCTTCCTGCCGTGTAAACCGTTTGACGACAGTGTTAAGAAAAAAAAAACTCGATATATTTTTTTGTACTGAACCTCTGTTTAACTTCCGTTATTAAAAGTGTTCTTTATTATTAGCTTGTATCGTAATTTGATCGGATTTATAGAGCACTTGTTTTAAAGTGGAAAAATCTTGAATGGAAGATCTGTTTAATTTTATTAATATGAGGCTATAAACTTGATTTTGGGTCGTGAGTGTTGTGACATGAAAACTTCTAAGGACGATAAAGATTGCTTACAAATTGTTTGATTCGAAATGAATCCGCCATAAACGGTGACTGTGGTGTTGGACATGGCTTTTTGGAATACCTGTTTCGACTCGTAAACTCACCTTTATCCCATGGGACTAGGCGTAAACTACAGGACGACCTGTGTCTAGTCTTAAACACTCCTTTTGGTTCTCTCACGTTCATATCGTTCTTTATAGTACCTATTTTATACGGTAAAAACCATCCTTACGCAGCTTTTCAGTCTATCGCTGCACAAATGGATCGTGGATTGAAGTTGTTTGTTATACAGGGTTACTACCAATAACCCTACATACTGGTTGTAAACGGATCCTTCACGAATATTTAACCAAGCGTTCTGTTTATCAAAGTAACTTTACACAAAAAATATTCCCGCGAAACGACTTTTTTTGGGTTAAAATTTACGTTCTTCGGTAGGGCTCAATGTAGCAACAAGTAAATTATCGCGATGACGGGGTAACGTTAAACCCCTTAGACACAACGATGCCTTTTTCCATAATGCCTGCGCTCTCATGTAGTCATCGTATTCTGGTTAAAGATCAAATTACTATATTTAATAGTCCTCTTGACCGTTTACGAAGCAGGAAATGTAATAGAGCATAAGTTTGTGCGCAAACACAGGTGCTGTATTACATATCTACTCACTCTCATAGTTCGATGGGCGGCATCGGTACTCCGATACGATCCGAGACAGATAAACACATCACATCACACAGCCGACTGGCAAATATCGGGCAGTCTGAGAAATTTCTAGAAAAAAACAATAACAATTCCCCAGAACCCACCAAACAGCAGTCGATCAAGTGACCAACACCAACGGGGCGGTTGGCTTTGGAGTTGGAAATCCTAAATAGGTATCTAAACACAACTTTTCATCATTAAGAAGGTTACCAATTGCTTAAGTGCGAAAGCTTCTATCAACTTCATCTATCCATAAAAGTCAATCAACGAAAATTATTTCGTTAGTATTGATTACGCTATTAAGACGCACATAATATCACTAATAGCCGTTAAATGTTACATAGTAAACGTAAACTTCAATGTTTTGCAAACATTAAGTCAATTGAAGGTACTCATGTGCAATAGAAGGTACCTACGTACTTTTGAGTCAAGGTGAATGCGTGTGATGTGTACCGTGACTATCGTATCTTGAAACTTATTGATGGCGCTACTTGTAAAGGCAAACTTCCTAAATCTGTACCTTTTCGCTATTGGTTCGCTAATTCACCGTATGCCAATTTATACTGGCTCCATACACCACATGTGTATGACATTATGGTTAAATTACACCTGTTTGTGCCTTTAGATCATAACATTGCGACATTGTATTGTACGACGGTTCTTTGCAATTTGTCTTGCTATTAATATTTTCTATATTTTCTTGTTTCAACCTTGAGTTTATTATGTTTATTGTCTTGATCGTCTGCAGCGATGGATACCAATGATGTTCTATGGTTTATAACTGGATGTGGCAATTGTACGAGCGTACGTTGTTTTATTTTGTACGATCCAGTGTCTAGTCCTATTGTTCACTAACAGTATGAGTAAATTGTTCCAGTTGCAATTTATGAGCTTTGTTTTAATAGGAATGAAATATCTATTAGATAATGTAATATTTTCCGCCTTTCATACTTATCCGATATTAGAGCGCGCGCCTTTTAAGGCGATTACATGAGCTAAACGCGAGTTTTATAATTACTAAAAGTATATGATTCACTGCTATAAACATAACCAGAAAAATATATGATATTTTAGGATATATGCTAGCATGATAGTGTTTTGAAAACATAAAACAATTAATTTGACTCGATAAAAAAAAACGAACTTAGGTATGTCTAAAAATATCTTTCAAACATAAATAAACATACTAATATGCATGCGATCATTCAAATTTTTTGGCAAATAATTCTACAAGCAATATATTAGCATGATAGTGTTTTAGTTTTTTAATCCAATCAATAGCTTTTTGTAAATCGATCGAAACCACTCATTTCGCGCTATTTGGCCCGCAGTGACTGACGTAACAACCACTTTGTAGTGCAAGCTGATTAGAACTTTATTCTAACCGCATTTCAAGCGAAGTTTGAACCACCACAAAAAGAGTTGCTAATTTAGCTCGTCTAATAAGAGTTACTATTAGCTATCTTTCCTATAAAAGCAGTGCTGATGAAAATAATTTGACATTTCGTATGATGTCACGACTTTTATGGCTACACTCCTAAGTACTTGTTCACGTAGGACCGCGCGGGCGCGGTAGCGGGTGCGAGCGCGGAGACGTGCCGAGTTCGTGTTCACATTGGCCGCCAGGCGTTTGTGCGAGTCCGTTTTAAGCGACAAGTTCATACTGGTTGAACTTACCGTCGCGAGTTAATCGTGCGCTCCGCCGCTAGTTCGACGTGAACACACACAAACATCTCACGCGTTTGATATTGCCGCGAGCCCGCTGCGCGCGCCAATCGCTAGCTCGCCCTCACTTAGACCGCACGTGCGTTGTGTACGTGAACACTAAGATATTACGCCATATGTTTGATATTTCTAGAACGCTCCCGCGAGTCAACGTGAATAAGTACTAAAGCTAATGCTGTAACGTTTTTGTTCGAGTTATATAAAATGTCGCTAGATTAAATACGTGACAATTAGTTAGATTTTTCGTAAACACATAGTTAAAAGCTAATAAGAGCAGCAGCCTTTGAATATTACATTTTTACATAATGATTTAATTTCCTCTTGATTTTATCAGGTATAAACAAGATGGTAACGAGTCTCTATCAGCTCGTTTATTAATATGAATACGCAATTAAGTGACTTTATAATGGCATTATTTAATTATCCAATGCGGATAAGCTTACTTCCTTAGAAGTTACAAGTTCCTCGACTATTACTCGCAAGCTTTTTCCGACTGGAGAAAAGTGGCGTCGAAAACTTTGAATACAGGTTTATGAAAAAATCGGTTGACATTTCTTCAAATGTTTATAGAAACAAAAGAGGTCTAGTGATGACATGACTGTTGAAGATGTTTGGACATAAAATTGCCGGAAAATATGACGGAATAAAATCCATATTTTCATGTCAAACAACATGCTTCATTTTTCTGATTATAACGTACTGATTGCTAAATGCACTTTTGATATGCCGACCAATAATTTGTTGCATGATGTAATTCAAGACAAACAACATATTTATACTGTAGCACTTCCATTCAGTCAAAGCGGTATTGTTTTCGTGTATCTTCAACATAATGACCGGTCTATCGATGAATAGCGCCGTTTTGTTGCGCAATTTACTCATTACGTTATTGATTTCACCGAGTTTTGTTTGATGACTCCCCGCTGCGGTTGAGAGGTGGTCCTCGAGTATCGACACATAGCCTGCTCATTATGTATGGGAAAAATATCTTGTGATAGATTCTCTAGCCTTTATCGCACTATTGTAGTGTGTACTATTCTTTGTTGTCATGTCTGGCAAGCGAAAACATGAACGGAATGTTTGCGTTTCGCTGAAATTTGTGCATTGAAGTTAGTCTTGTCTATTCATGTAAGTGAGTGGGTGTAGGGCCTTGTGGCTAAGCGCTTTTTTGTTCGGACGGGAAATCATCAAATAACTTCTCCCTCTCTGGGCGGAGCGTGAGGGAGTGTCAGACTTTTACTGACTAAAACCCATCCAGGTTCCTTCCTCGCCCTTTATGTTCCGGGGCCACGGTATCTCTTTCGAACAGTGCCGCAGCCCCGGCAGTGGCTAAGGCCCGAATTACTGTGACGCTGAGGGTCGGTCGCGTACGAGTATACGTTGTGTTCTATAAAGCACCATACTGCCACGCTGACGTCACCGACAGCCGTATTTTGTTCTCGCTGTCGTCACGACCGACCCTCCGCGACCGACCATCTTCAGCGTGACAAGAACTCAGTCCTAAATAGTCACACAGGTCGATCTTCAAGGTTAAGCTGACCAAGGTCGGTCTGTGTAGTATTGGTGACCATCCATTACTTACTGAGTTTTATCCGTGCCTCGGAAAGTACGTTTAGCACTTGGTCCCGTCTGTCATTTATAGATCTTTGACAGTCGTTACAGGTAGTCAGTGGACCGAAACTCTGACAACCATCTTACCAAAGGTTAGATTATCATAGGTATTACCAAACGCTACTTGGGTGTGGAGGTCAGATAGGTAGTCGGTTCAGCCAAAATACTGGTATTTAGCTGCATCCGGTTAGACAGAAAGCGGACCCTAACTAAGTTCTGAGAAGGCTAGGCAGATGATTCATGTGAGTGAATGATTCATCTCATTCTATTATGCCGAGAAAATTTCTCATATGAATGAAATGATTTCTTTGTGATATGAACGTGAATAGATTTGGGTTTTTGGCGTTTCGCTGTAATTAGTTCATGGCCTGAATGAAATATTCCATAATTTTAGTCTTGATTATTCTTAACCCTGATCTTGTTCTATTGTAGAACAAAAGTAACATTTCCCAAGTGCATATGATTCGACATGCGAAAAAATTGTTTGGGTTTTTCGGTGTTCCGCATGAATTAGACCATGGCCTTAATGAATGCTGATCTGAATTCCATTCGTGATTGGCTATAAACACAGCTAATGGTTCGAATCAAATATTTACCTTTCAACGTTGTTTTTCATCTGTAAATGCTGTTCTTCAGGAACGAAATACCCTCCAAAAGCTAACATGGTGTTGACTGTTTAATAAATCCTTTCATCCTGATTACATGAATACTTCCTGTACAGGATACCAGTCCATCAGCACATCGTGTATCGTAAATATAAATTAATTTACCGGAACATTGTATCCTGGAGTAGTAAAACCGGTATTTCTACTACTAGAGCAATCAAATTGATCCACGACTATCGAAACCATTTTCGTTATTAATGTGAGTAAAAAATAAAATACCCAGTGAATGCCGAAATCTAATTTATCGCATCTATATCGATTATATAAACAAACTGATCGAAAAGCAATTAAAGATTTCGCTCAATGTTATAACTCTTATAACAAACAAATATTGCCATTCGCAATTTTATTATTTATGGACATAGATATAATAGATTACTCAATAGTTCGGCCCACTGCTCTCTTATAAGTAAATCATTCTCAGAAATTTAATAGTGCGAATGAAAGTTGTTAAAAGAAAGCTGTTGTTGCAATATTAGATTAAAAATATATTATTAATGTTTTACAAAAGGTAGATTAAGATTTGCATACATTATGCCCATGTGTTAATATCTGTGTACGTTAAGAGGCGTTCATATTGACAGTTCCTGATATGGAAACGGATTTTTTTTGATAATTGAATATTGTTTAAATCATTGTAATCTCTGTCGTGTGAATATTTCGTACCCCAGCTTCTTGATTATTGTGTTATTATATACGAAATTTCAAAAAACATAAAGAAGTGTATAGGATGACAGCCAGTGTGTACGAAGACTTATAACCTGCGAGAGCGCGTGGTCGGCCTACGCCTCTCGGAGTTTAATCCCTCGACATTTTTATATAATTACAGACACGCGAGGCGTTGACTGGAGGCATTATAAACGGATCACGACTGATTCACGCAGAGACTAAACATGTTGCAGCTTTCCTTGGCTCCAGCCCATTGTATGCTTTAACTTATGAGATTTCCTTATAATCATAACTTTTTGTTGGTTTGAAGAATAGAGTAGCGGACGGACGTATGCCAACGATACAGCACGTCATGCTAAAACAGATCATCCCATTTACGTGCATGATAACCTTTGATGAGGTGCCAGTGACGAAACTGAAGTGGAACTAGTCCGTGAACAATATTTCACGAGGATTCCAGATAAGACATCACAAAAAGCAGTGTCACAACGTGAGCGCAGTATCGCGGAAAGTTTTGCAAGTACAGTCAACTTAGCATTGTTTGAGATGCCAGGGTTCGTGTTCCTTTCCTTTGGCGAAAGGTGAAGGACGGCCCTGGTGCGGAATGTGGGATATCTGTGCATCAGCTATGGCACTATTTACTATGCAAATTGATATGTCGGCCATGCATGCAGATTATTCGATGCGATATTATGCTAATGCAGATGAAGGAATGCAAAAATTGCACATTTTTGACGGTCCAGCGGCCGTATGGGAATCGAGACAGCGATTTACATTCCCGCCGAAGTGGGTCGTTTCTCAAAGCCTAGTTAAGCCACATTATGCTGTAACAGAGCCTCCGGCGACTCACGGACGGGTAAAAACAGAAACTGCAATGGTCTTCACGCTACCGTTTTCTAGAAAATTGCATTTCCTTGGTGAAAGTCTGTTAATGATGGGGTGCAGGATTCGTAGCGATCTAAGGGCGGTATTGCACAAGCCGGTTACAACTTTCTAATGAATATTTATATAAGTGCTGTCCATAGACAGAGAGAGTAAGTACTCATCTTCCTTAGCTAATTACTGCGAGTTGTACTAGTGCCACCATAAACTTTCTACGTAATTATGCGATATAATAAATATGGAACGGGTAGATATGACGATACGGTGCAGTATAGTTATGGAGAAACCACGATCATTTTCTAAAATTGATAGAAAAATGTTGTACAACCTTTTAGAATTGAAATTAATGGTAAATAATGTGTGACTCTTGGCCAAATTCCGCGGTGCATATATCCGTGATTAGTTATTTGTCAAAAAGATAAATGATTCCCATCACGGACTTTTTTTTTGTACGGCGATATGAATATGACTGTTTTAGGGTCCCGTAGTACTTAGAGAAAGAACCGAAAACCGTTTCTTCTCTGTGTGTTTTTCCATATAAGATGTTAGGAGCAACCGTGTGTTACAAGAGCTAATAAAGGCAGTGCATCGGTTATTACGGTGATCTTTGGTATTACCTATCTATTAGGACCGCCTACCATTAGGCACACTACACGCGATTCTCAAAACTAATACTATTAGTGTTATTGCTACCCGTAATTCTATTTCTCAGCTCTTAGCGATAATTGCAGGTCCACTTATGTGTAGTAAGATGTAAAATGAGATCTATTGAAATAAAAGTTAGCATTTAAAAGGGCAGCGGCTCCATGCAGTTTTGTTCGTATAACGCAACAAAACGTAGGGAACAGGTCATTTTTTGCTATCAATTTCAGTGTTGATGTTGATCACAATGACTTATTTTCAGGTTTTTATTTACAGTTGTCATTGTCACATTACGCCAGTTATGTTTAAGTAAGTTAAATTCCAAGCCATAGGGTTGAGCCTACATTTAATGTTATTAAACCTATTCTATTTGGGGTCGGCGCAACACCTTTTTGCCTTCGTTTCTCCCCTGTCAGACATCACGGCATCATTTTAAATACCTTTCTCTTTCATAGCATTCTTCACATCATCCATCCATCTTTTCTTTTATTTTTTAATGTTTTAGTCGTCTGAAAGATAAATAGAAAATGCTGATGTTTAAAAAAAGTAATACAATAGCAATATTTTAGGTCACTACTACTACGGAACCTTCTTGTATTTTTTAATAATGTAAAAGTTCGGGCAACTCAGTCTTGTAAACATGGCGCCAACATGATAAGTTTGTTCGAAGATAAAGTTCTTATTGGTCTCGATAGTGTGAACACATTGTTAATTAATAACCATTTCAATAAATTCCATTTAGATACTGTACGCTTAATTATTTGGTTTCACGGCAATTAAGGACAAGAATAAAAACAAACTTTTGTATTTTTGTATTGAGGTCATCCAAAAGCAATCCAAAGGCTTTTAGACACGAATGATTTGTCAGTAGAATATCTTACCATGAAGATTGATTTTAGTTTACCTCAATCTAATTAAGACTATTTCCAATCTATAGCTCCATTCTAAGATTCCAACACTTAAAAAAAAAACATACTTAGGGAAATGAATGGCTTTTACGTTAGTGTGTGAAAAATCATAGAATCACAGTCATAATATTTTAGAAGTTAATGTTGTTTTTTTTTGCTCTTTTCAGATTATTTCGTTTTTTATATTTTTTTATTTGATTCAGTTACCAAATCATTTAGGAGGTATACTTACTGCTCAGATGACGAGTATAAGAGAAGGGATTAGGGCAGAAGAATGATGGTGAAGATTCATTCAGTTACCAAACCTCAAAATCAAAAGTACCTACTTTCAACTATAATACCGTTTATACAGGGTTATTTTTTGTTTACACTAAACCTAAACTGAGTACAATGACCCCTTTTCGGGTTTAGTATAAACAAAAAATAATGTTGTATATTCATCTATCTTATTCTCCACATCCTGAATCTAGCACTTAATTCACATTTTACCGTCGAACTTTCCTGTTAGTTCGGCTTACGAGCCATTACTTTGTCCACGATGACATGTATCCGTTTGTACTAAATGTATTGCTTGCTAAGTGCATGATGTACTTTTATCGCTCACTGTTAGCTAGTATTGTCTCCCGATTTTATCTAGTCGCCGTTATTCACGAATGATGGCGCTTAATGCTTTCTCTGATTCGTTGGGGTTCTCAGGGGTGTAAATGTTTTATGAATTTTGTACGAAGAGTATATTTCAAAATCAGTTTGGTAAAACCGTCAATTATTCACAACGGGAGGGAACTGAGCTGCTGTAAAGTTTTATGTCAGCTTTAAACGGTATGTTCTGACTCTTTCACATTTATCTATAGTCTCCTGTGGGATAGCAAAGCATCGAGTATTCTTAGTAAGTATATAGTTGCAATAAAAGCAGAAATTACTGTTATGTATACTAACACAATTACTAAAAAGCAGATATTTCCAATCTGTTTAAAAATAAAACGCCATTACTCAACAACAGAATTCACCGACGACAAATCAGTAATCACTCGTTAAAAGTTGACGAGTGGTCGTGACAGTCCTTTAACGCGCACACGTCTAAAATGTACTCCATCGCTCCTTTAGCAGCTTTATGTAACTGTAAGCCACCGGTGAATCCGGTTAATATGGCCTTTACTTCCTAATGGCAGCAATTATTAATTATTTAATCATTATGTTGTGAAATGGGCGGATTCGGCGTCAGTCGCGAATCGTGACGGCAAGTAAACGATGATTAAGATTGCCCATTGTTTTGTGTAAGTGGTCTTCTTATCAATTTTTCGTTGTGTAATTTGATGGTTGTTTGTTTTGTATTTAGTTTTTTCGACCTGAAATAAATTACAACAACCAACCAACTTAGCTGTGCAGGCGGTAAAACACTGAACTAAATTAAAGAAAAATGTCTTGGCTCTTCTGAAAAATATCTTGGCTTAACAATGGATAGTTCTCTATCGTGGACTGTTCACTTGGATCACATAAAATCAAAGCTTACATCATTACTTGGATCCCTCCGAAACATAGTTCGATGTATTCCACATAGATTGCGCCACACCGTCTATAACGCCTTAGTAAAACCTCACCTACTATATCTGGTCGAAATATGGGGCAGTGCGTCTAAGACGAAGCTAGCAAGTCTTCAAGTTGCACAAAATAAATTAATAAAAATGATTTTTAACTACCCATTTCTAACATCGACCAGCAAAATTTATGAAGAAACCAAACTTATGAACATTCGACAGTTATATATTTACAATACATGTATTTTTATTCGTAAGGCACTCAACAAAAGTATACAGACTAGTTTATAATTTACTAAAGTAAAACAAGTAACCCAACGTAGCAGTCGCCGAGCTAGTTTCCTGATTTTACCAAGAATGCGAACTAAGTTTGGTAAAAAAATGTTAACATTTGAAGGAGCACAATTGTACAACAAAATACCCTCATGTATTAAAAGAGTGCACTCATTCAATGCATTCAAAACTCTTTTAACGAAATATTTGATCTCAAATAACACCCTTCCAAACATCTGAATGCATTGGATATAGTAATTCCAATTAGTTTAGTAATTTAGTAACTAATTTCATAACTGCTACTGTGACGTCTGTGACGAACTTTAATTATTTATAATTTATTTTAAGCATTGTTCTCATGTAAGTGACTTTGTGTCTTTTTTGAGAATAAAATATCTTTAAACCTAAACATAAATTAAATAAACTTAGTTTGACAAATAAAAGCATTTTTGATTTGGAAGCAGCTCCACCATTAACTGCAAACTTAAAGTGGCCAGTAGAAGTAAGTTGGTCAATTTGAAGTTGGCAGTTATTTTTTTCCGCTTTAAAAATAAAACAGTGAGTAAAATAGGTACATCAAGAAGTTTAGATACATCCTTTGTACGCAACCTCGACAAATACACGTATGGGTACATACGTGAACAATTTGGAAAGCTAGGGGATAGTTAGAACAGCCAAGCTTGGAATTTGGCTTGCGGATTTGAATACCGTGGTTGTGGCGTAACCTGGTCATTTTCCAGCAATGGACTGTAAATTCTTGCGATACTTTAATTTGATTGATAGAGGCCATGACAGTAATTTGGTCAATTAAAATTTCATAGCTTTGTAATCAATCAGGACGATAACATCTACGCCAAAACAGCGAAGTGTTTAGCCACTTAATTAAACTATTTATCTACAAAAGCTTTGCAATATAGTGTTTAAGTAGCTACTTAATGTGCCAGCGCTAAGTATACGGATAGTAGTTAGCACTGTTAGGTCATATTAATTGCATTAATAATGCCATTTATATAACCAGCTGTTTACTAGAAATTTAATTACTGTAATAATCTTTGTATTACAATTACAGCCATTGGAAACATAGAATATTATACTCAGACGATGTTGTTTACTGGAAACTTATACTGTTCTATGAAGTATAATTATGTTCCCAATGGTGAAAGAAACTGCTTGACGCCTTGGACTATCTCGCTGGTCTCGTTGAGTTCCTGGGTTTGATTCTTGGGCTGGCCAAAGTATTATGGATTTTTTGCATTCGGTGTTTCTCTGTGGCAGCTACGGAGTCTGGATTTGTGCCCAATTGATGGCATTAGGCTTGCTTTCTATATCAAATGGTAGGTACTTAAAACGTAACTGGTTGCACTGTTAGGTTCACCTCTGCTTAATCCTCCGGGGATTATCTCCGTGATGTTATGTATGTATGTGTATAGTAAATTCAGTTAGTACTCAGTTGTTTTAAAACACGCATAAACCAAATGACTGACTACAAAGGCGATTTGTTTGGATTTTCAATGCTCAGCGTCAACGGTTGAAAATTTTCAGTGCAATCACTCTTATTCCTTTATTCTGCTGCTTGATTTTTTCGCAAAGGAACGCGGCAATCGTGTACCTACATTATGTAGATATAACGCATAGCATCGGCCCATAATTTATCCATAAATAAAAATTATAAAGCGATCAGTCCACAGCTACACGCCATGGCTTATTACAAATTATAATTAAACACATAGCCGTGTGCGTACATTGTTCGTCTTAATGATCACGATGTTAGGCGCCTCCTTTTCACTGCCACAAAAAGAAATATACAAAACTTTGTCGCTATATTGAAAAATTATCGTTTGTCTCGAAATAATCTTTGTGCACATTATAAATAGGTCTTTTTTTGATTACTTGTCGAAAATTCTCTCACGTGATGTTGGTTAGTAAGATAGCAATTCTAAAATGATCTAGACTACTTCTGCAATCAATAGAGCTATTGATCTTGGATACTATTTCCAGGTCAATCAGTTTTCATCCTTGGAGAACTGCAGGCTGTTGTTTATGTAAAATAATCTATGTTTTGGGAACTTATTAGCCCAGCGATTATCTTTAGCCATTACGTTACACCTGGTCTTGTTAAAATATAGATATCGCCCTATTCAAGTTATTAAATTCAGAATCAAGACCACCAAATTTATTTATAGCATCTATCACCACTACAGCCTCTAGCGGTCTATGAAAGGACCTTTACATTGAAATGGATTAAAGCTGTACCATTTTGCTGGTTTCTTTAATTTGTCGCTTTATATAATACTTTCGTGGATTTTAACCACCTGAATTGCGTACCACATTTTACACTCCGAAAGATTTTGAAGGAAATTCACGATCCATCGCTTCATATTATTGAAAAATTTGTCTGCTCAGCAACAAATGACGCATTGAATATTGTTGACTGTTAAAAAATATAAATCTATGATTGCACAATTACCCCGCTCGCGCTGATCTATTTTAAAATTCAGTATATTTCTCCAACAAGCTTTCAGTTTTTCATGAACCCTTGGATCCTTTCCGAGCATCACCACGGTCACAAACTAGTGCAGCCAAGAGCGTGTCTCATCGCCGCCTGCGTGTTTGTTTATAACATCTTACACGAACTAAACAAAAGAAGATTTATCGTATGCCCCGTGACGTGTGATGCCGCGTGATGCGTGGATGCGCCTGCGCAAGCCGCTATCCCACTATCATTTATTAAACGAACGTTTTAATAAACGATTTGGAAAGTGCAGTTAAATGCATCTATGTTATGTTTCTATGGGATCGTCCAAACTTATCTATTGACTGTCAATCTAATGAGTATTATGTCAGCGTCACATTGTAAAAACCGTTAGATTGTAATATAACACATTATTTTTCGGTCAATTATAATCTGTCGAAGTGTAACCGTAATATTATGAAATGTATGTTACGGAAGTCAACTCGCCCAACCCCTTGCCCCATGGTACTACTCCCATGAAAAGATGATGCACCATTCCTGAAAAAAAAAAACGAATTAATGTAACCAAACTTCAAAGCTCTTCATATTCTAAATACCTTCCTAAAAAAGTGTGGTCGACGGAGCCCCGCTAGGAACGGTAAGAATATAGTGCCTGAAAAATCAGCGGCTGCGTGTCGTGGGTTCGATTCCCGCTTGTAATAAATATTTGTTTAATGGCCAACAAGTAAGTGAGCTTAAATGTCTGTTAAGACACCCATAATTGAGGAGAAAATACTAGTGAAAAAAATGCCCTGGCAGTGGAAAATCAGATTGGATTAGAATATAACTTTAATTTTGGTATGTTTTTTGCATCAAACATGCGTATTGATGCAAAAAACATACTATGGTAGACTTCTGACTCACCTTTCAGGGAATACTCCCTGAAAGGGGAGTCAGAAGTCTACTTACAGCACCTACCTACACCTACATTTTGCCAGTTACGTTTAAGTTTTATTAACGAGGGAATCGAACCCAGGTCTTCAAGTTCAGCGATTATCCTAGCAAGCACCGAGGCAGCTTTGAGGTGTTAAATTTATTTGTGGCGCTCATTTATTTTGTTTACTAACAATTATTGTGTTAGCGCACATGATTAACTAAACTGAATTACATTCTACGTGCAAATGATAGATTAAATTGCGACATTGACACAATAAAACTGTTAATCCGTTAGTTCAATAGTCTTTACAACTCCGAAGGTCAGTAAAGCTCTCCAAATAAATCTCCCGCATTAGAATAATTAGTTTTCGTTATTTAGAAATGAGAGGTCGTTTAATAATACTTTAGGTAATGCACACTCAGTGCAATAACTACTTATTAGCTAAAGGTATGGATGAAAGGTTGTTTTGTTAAATTCGTTTATTCACTGACCGATCTCTCATCCTAAATCGGAGGTTCTAGAAGCATGTAATTTAGAATATAGATAACCTGGTTAGATGGTTATGAACGGTGTTGGTTATCATAAGTTCAAAAACTTTTTTATACAATATATGCGTCACCCTAAAATTGTCAAATACGTTATATTGTAATATCGCTAGCGATATTATAAAGTCTCGAATTATTGTCAAATGAACATACTGCTTACAACAAAACGCATTATTTTTCGTGAAATGCATGCGATGGTAGTCAACTTACGCGGTGTGGAGGGAAGGAGGGGTCCCCCTTGCCCAGTGGCACAACTTTCATGGAAAGATAATGCACCATTCCTGAGAAATACCGATTAATATAACATAACCTTAAAACACTTTATATTCCCCCTAAAAAGCATAGTCGACGGAGCCCCCGTCCCCGTCCCCGCTTCGCGGGGCCCCTATTTCCGAGTGCAGGGTTTAAAGGAACCTAACTAACCTAACGGGGGGGTGCCCCAAGTCCCGATTATGGGGCAGAGATACTTCCGTATGTTCAGTTGACAATAATTCGACACATTACAATATCGCGAGAAAAAACACGTTATATTGTAATATAACGTGTTTGACAATTTTACGGTGACATATATAGATTTTTTAAACTTATTTTTCTGAAGGGGATGAAAATTTGTGATTTTGGGATAGTGTGGTGCAGTCTGGGTGGGTGGCATTAAAACTCACATTACATTAGGAACACTCCATGAGATGGGACATGGTTTTGTCAGAAGCACCACAATGTTTCGTTTCTTTTACATGCCTTACTGTAAGAGGTTATCATACCTTTTATTTTCAAACAACGGTTTGAAAATTTCTTTAGGTGCGTTGAGTTAGTACTTTTTTATTGAAAAAAAAAAAACATTGAACTCACGTTACCGTCACGTACACTTTTTGTAGCCGTAGCGTATCGGCTACAAGTACAATTTCTATCGGCAGCCCCCAAAAGCTGCCCAAATGTTTTTTTTTAAACAATAATTTTTAAAACATGCAACATTGTATAAATACTGCAATAAATTTTATGATCGCTAAGTATAGCCTGTAACAACTAAATACACCATCAAGATTAGTGTGCCCACGCTTCCCTTTTTCGTCAAGACCGCAGCAGACAGACGCAGGTAGGAAATTCAAATCGTGGTATTACCAAAAAACACTGAAATTATCAGCCAATCAGAAACGTCCTACAGCACTGAACTAATTTCCACACTTAAGCGTTAGTAAATGCATTTCTATCTAACACTACGATCTTGATCTAGATAATTTCAATTTAGAATAGTAGTTAATGGAAATATCATTGTTGCTAGTAATTGTGGTTCGAAACCGGTAAAGAACTTCACGGCGTGCTTTCTATGAAAGGCGGCGGGCACAATTGGGTAAGTTTATTATTGAAAGCTGCGATCGTATCACTGTTGGTAGTTATTAGTGCGTGATTTAGTGCGGTGCGCCCGCGCCGCCGACCACCCCTATTTGCTGATAGAATATTGGCGCCATTGGCTCGTTTTGTAGAAATCTCTATTTTCTAGGTCTAATGATAAAAAGTGGGGTGATTGTATCTGTCTGTTAGTCAGTTGCTTGTGGGCATGGATAATACTTTTGCCGAAGTACGTACTCTAATCATGTCGAAAATTATTGGTTAAGCTAACGTTAATAAAATTATCTAATTTTTTATGTTATGTGACCCTACAAACTCAACTCTTTGCTGCTTTCAATGTTCTTCCTGTTTTCGGTGTATATTTGTACAAGGTGTCTGTGAATCTACTACGAATTTTCTAAGATGGCCAGTCTTACTTTGTACAATTCTTCTATTTTTAACATGAATTTTTTTAATTCTAATTTTTAAGAAAAGCTTGAAGATGAGTGAATCACTGATTGTCTCCTTATTGCATCTTTCGAAACTCTTTAAAGAGTTAATGTAATTCATTGATTGCTAATGAAACCGCATAGTCTGAGACAAATGTTTTCAGTAGACAAACGGTACAATTCAATAAGTTGTTAAAACACATGATAAAGATGGTTTAAAATCCGTGGTAATTGAACTTAATCGAATAACGGTAGTCGTGAGTAGCAATTAACACTTTATACTTAATTGTCAATAAGTTTCGCTTTACACACTGAAGAAATTAAACTGTATTTCTGAACGTTTAAATTCCTTTAATGTCTTTATTTCTACTAATATCTGCGGTAAAATTTTAGTTTACGTGACTTTTATGAGTTGGAAGTGCTGATTTACAACTCTGTGTTATGGGCGCCCTATTCTAAGTTGCCATCTTTGAAATGAGTAAGCTTTTATGAGTAACTGTATCCTGGCGCGTTTCCTATGTGTCTGGAGCGAAGTGATGCGTTCGATGCTTAGAGGAAGTTGACTTTTATAACTTAGTGATATCGTGCCAAGTTATTACTTGGCTAGGTGCTTAATGTTTGTTTAACATCTGCCATAAACAGCATGCGGTTATTTAGTGCCTATATTCCTCTTACTTTCCTATTGTTTCAATTCCCCTTCTTTACAATCGCTCTTTTCCATTTCCTTATGACTTCCGCCTTGCATAACGCACAATCTTTCCTACTCGGCGCACGAGTCACTCCGTCTTTTTTTCAGTCTGTCAATTAAAAAGGTCAAAACACATGTTGCAAAAGTGTGAACATGTACATGTTGTATTGATAAGTCGGCACGGCTAACACTAGGGGACAGCCGGTCTAAAGTTACACACATATACTTCGAACGTTACGTAACACTGCACAAATTAGACTCACACACGGTAATGTTCTTACGCTCCAATTAATATGAACCGGTTTATTCTAATTTATTTTATGTAAACATTAGACACGCCCCGAGTTCGTATGTTTACTATCACCATATTTGTTTTATTAAAACGTCATGTTTAATTTATTTCAGTGTGGTTTTATGAATAGTAATTGGTTCGGAGTGAGAGAACGGAATTCGTCTAGCAGGTGTTTGTCATTTCCATGCCGGTGGCATTTTATGTCTATGTGGACATAGACACCAACACTAAAGCTTACTGGACACCAGCGTCTGTATATTGTACCGACCGCTGTATTTTGTGAGTGCTGGATGGACAAATATTCAAAAACTAGCTTCTGCCAGCGGCTTCGCCCGCGTGAAGTTTGAAATTATCCCACGGGATCTTACTACCGGGATAAAAAGTATCCTATGTGTTAATCCAGGTTATAAACCATCTGTGTGCAAAATTTCATCCAAATCCGTTCAGTAGTTTTTGCGTGAAAGAGTAACAAACATCCATACATCCATACATCCATACATCCATACATCCATACAAACAAACTTTCGCATTTATAATATTAGTAGGATAAGTTTGATGTGTCGGGGTGGATTTGAGCACATCATAAAATAGAGCTTCACTGTGCTATACTGTTTATAAAATTATAAAAAAAAATATTTTCTGGTCACCAAAGCAATGTTTTGCTTGCGTTTATTTTGAGAATCTTTCAAAATCTTGTTATTTCTTCGAAGTTATTTTTACTTACCCACATTTCACTTCCATATTACGTCGAAACCTGCTCTGCAATACAATCCAAACAAAATGTATCGTTACGATCGATTCCAAGAACAATAGTGAACTCTGACATCCAATAATAATCAAACTATAACGGGTGTCAAGATTTCCTTAAAACACGAGTCAATTTTCAAAGGTCGTACGTAGCGGTAACTGGGCCGTTTACGTAACCGCACTCGGAGTTCTTGACATTTGCAGGGCGCTGCGCAGGAGTGTTGCCGGACTTCGACGGTTCGTCGCCTCGCATACGTCACACCACTCAAGGAATTCCCTATTACGTCACACCTTACGAAATTTTGAAAGGAAACAGATGTGTAAATATTTGTTTCGTTACGACCTGATTTTTTAATGGAATGCAAATTGTTTGTTTTGATAAAAATGTCGCCAATATCTGTCTACTTTGATTTATGTTCTGAGTTAGTCGTTAGTGGTTGGAGCTAGAACAAAAATAAAGATAACATTATAACAACAGCATGTCACAGTGGGCCTCCCGCGAGTCGCATTGCCTAACGACACCCACTTCTCTGCCTCCCACATCCTGTCTGCGCCAGCTGTTTTCTTCAGGTCAACGTTCCACCTGTCTGGAAAAAGGAGATGTGATATTTAACATGGAGTTGTGATAATATATCGAATGAGAGATGGTATTGGTTTGCTCCTTCCTATTGCAAAAATATTCAGAGACTGTACTCTCGTATTATTTATTGCTGTTGTTCTCTAGATAACATTTATTCTTGTTAACTAGAGAATGCCGAATAACTTGGTAGTCTTCTCCTAAAACGACCACTTTATTGACTCAGTGAGCTCGTGACATGTGACGTCAGATTAAGCAGTGGGCGTTGCGTCTAAATCTGGCTCGTATTAATTGGCTATAATTCTGTAATAGCGCAGTAAAAGGTAACCAAAATGATTCCGCTTCACTGCTAAATTGATGCAATTAGCGAGTGCGATTTTAATTCTATATTTTTTATCTTTTAAATTAAGTTTGCCTACCTCTTTCACTACAGCATCAATCGAAACGGACGTTTTTATTGTTTACTGTTTCCTAATTTTTATACTTTCCTTCTCTTTTATTGGTAAAAATACATTAGAACTCTCATTTAGCTTAACGGTTACTGATGCTTAACTGTCTATCGGTACCATTTAACTATTTGTATAAACTCACAATTGAGATTTGGGGTCTCCAGAGTGGGTTAAACAAAACTAGGTTTTAATAACCATTGTCTGAGGTCATATATGTAAATGCTAAAGATGTTGCTTTCTATTTTGAAGGCTGTTGGGTAATTTAAAGATGCACGGATGCATAGATGCACGCAGAGAATAAAGACGAAAATAAGTGGCAAAACTTGTTTCTGTTTTCTTCGTGTGTTAAGATAGCGAATATCATGTCTATCTTGGAATAATAAATGCGTTTGTTGAGTACAACGGTGGTACATGGTGTGCATGGTGGCTTCGGGCTTCGCAGGGGCCCGGTGAGGCGGTGCGGCTTGCTCAGAGACTCGCGAACATTCTACCGGTTGTCTTTTATGGCGTCTCGACGCGACCCTACCTGACAAATGTTCATACCGTAAAGGAGCTGCGGAATGCCGAAAAGATAAGGTTGTATTTTAGGAATTTTCCTGAAGAGTAAATAAGAAATCACGTACGATTGCTTGCAGCTCTATTTCTTTATTGGTAGGTGTAGCATCTTATCTTTAGATGAGAAGATAGGTCTGTACTCGTTTTTACTCATGATCCTGTATAATCTGAAGCAGGTATCAGAAACTGAGAAAGTGCATCATTGTAAGGAGCAGATACTGTTACCAAGCGCAAGTATATTTCTATGCGAGTTTTTCTCCGAATCGATTTTATAGCGTACAAACCTTAAGAAAGTAGTAAGCTAAAAAGTATACGAGTGAGCTCCTTATGTAGTGCGGTTACCCGTTTTGGTAAAACGACATCCCGTCGAACGTCAGGGACCGCTTTATTTTGCTCCCAGCGATGCCCGTTTTAGGAAAGAAGACGCGAGTGTGGGATTGCCGCTCCACATTACGATATTTATTGCATCACAACCGACTACAACGTATCACACTGTCAGTGACCGTAAACTTTACTAGTGAGAGCGAAACGCCAGCTCTCAAGAGTAAAAACTACACAGTTATTAGCACCACATAAAACGAGTCATAATTTTAATGATGACAACCAACAAAACGTTTTCTGTCAATAGGCCATTAAATTAAAGGAAGCATAAAGTTTTTATAAAAGCATTGCAAAGTCGTGCGGTCAAAACAACAATTTTGCTGTCCACTGCATTAAATTTATTGCCTTGCGAATCATCGTAGGGGCGTGCATAATACGAGCAACAACTATTTTATGTTCCTTTCTTAGTTCCAGCAGGGTTTATGCTACAGTTTTACTGTGTTTACGTAGATCGTGGTTTAGTTGTATAGTAAAGATATTACTGAAACAATGAGGGGGAACATTATTTAGAAGGTGATTCAGCTGTGGTGTCTATTTCCGTAAGGCAACATTAAGTTTATTCTATTCACATTGTGTTGTAGTTCAAAGTACAATTTGACGCAAAACATCAACAAACAACAAAGTCAGTTCAATAAGAATTCATTAAATAGCGTTAAAAGCTCATAGAAACAAGATTACGGTCTAGTCTTAATTCAACAACAAATATTTTAAAATAATAGATTATTTCCGTTCTTAATATGCTCAAATAGTGTTTATAATCGAATCATAAACATAATTGAGAAATTATTTTACTAAGATCTCTCACCTATCTTGGAAACTTGAATATCTTTGTTTAAGAAACGTTACCGCCCCGTACGGTAGCACTCAGCTCTCCGGTCAATGTCACATAACCTTGTATTTTCTTCGTTCTCCGACTTATGAGTAAACGATCACCGTGCCCCACTTACCGCTTCAATTCAGGGTACGACTGCATACTTAAATACTTATAAATATACACAGGACGACGTGAGGGTGAAGTATGAAATCTATTAATTCTGTCGACCTTTCCCTCCAGGCTGAAGTTCTGACGGCCCGTTAACGGTCTCCCAAAACAACAGATGATGGATGCATGTAAGTTACGGCGAAAAAAATTACAAATTTCTCGCCTTTTAACCGAACACAACGTATTAAGTTAACGGTGTAACAATTTATGAACAAATCTGTGTTTCGTGTGTGATTATATTCTCCCAAATCATCTGCAGCATGACGAAAGTTAAGATTCCGTGTCAATATCACACTTTTAACAATTAATGTCAGTTACCTACATAACAAAATGGTGGCTGTGTACGTTCGTGTTGAATAACGCAGACGTTTTTATGTTTCAGGGTTATAATGTGTAAATGCGGACGTTAAAAATTATGATTTTGGCGCCTTTTGTGTGAAAAAGTTTACGGAGATGGTTTTTGTTTTGCATTGTTTAAAGTCACTGACTCCTGTATTGCCCTATAAGGAGGGTGCCCGGGTAAGCGCTAACAATACTACCGATAATGCTTTTCTTCACGTCCTCTCCTTGTGTGATGTTTTAACTTGACAAAGGGTCCAGAAAGTCGACCCCACTTGATTTAGTAAAAAGCGAATACCAACCTAAGAATAAATACAAGAACATTAACATTTAGTTTGACAGCGACCACTGTATGTGCTGGAACCTTCTAACTTAGTGACGGGTAAATTCAAATGATAATTAATTTTGTCTAATTGCAAAATATAAATAGAAATGCAACCGCTAGACGATGCCTCAATTGCTATTATACAAATGAGTTGCCAATTTTTTTTCACAAACGTTTAACCTGATTCCTAAACTTTTACTCAGTCGATGGTCGGCCTCTAACTGTCAATCACGGGTTTTATTACTCTAAACAGACATATGATAATGACCAGTAACCTCGAAATAATATAAAAGCAATACGATTAAACTACTTGTAACAATGCTGGTTGAATTTCACCCTTTTATTCGAATTATGAAAAGTTAACCTCTAAAATTTTGTGACGTCAAAAGCTTTGTTATTTTTTTTGTTATACTGGCTACACGGTTGCTAAATCGACTTTTGATGACCCTGTTAACCATACATAAAGTGACGATAAATAACTAGAAAAGGTATAATCGAACGAAATTTCTTATGCGCTTAATAGCTTTTGATGCCTTGGTAACTACCCTACTTACTTCTTGACATATTCAGGAAAAGGTAATCATTCACCAGGCTGCGGTTCCATTTTTGAGGAAAATGTACCTACAAGACACGTGCAATTTTAAGATTACCTCGGTGACATCTGGGGCAACTGTCTGTCAGATGCAAGCTTTATAAAAAACGTGTGAAACTATTATTATACATGACTTATTGACGTAAGTACACGCAACCTTCACCAAAGTACAGGAGCAGAATTTAATTTACACACGTAACGGCGACTAGTTCTCTCATTATTTAAATTGTATAGAGTTGCAGGGGACCGTTATAAGTATAAATGTGACGGGTTGCGCACGAGTTTGATCTACAGTAGCTGAAGGAAGACAGTAATGGCGCAATGATGGCGATATACTTGGGATCGGCGCAGCAGGGCGCCTGCGCGCGCCGAGACCAATCGAGAGGAATATTCGCTCAAACACTCAGTGGAGCAGTTTTTGTTTAACATAATTTATTACAATAGCGTCCAAGTAGCTATTTATGTTTTTCGCTTATTTATATTCACTACGTTGCATGAATATCTTATTTGGTATATTACAGTTACATTCAAGTTTTCCCAAGTCTACTCTTTACTCAATAATGCCAGCTGAACTTTTGGTTCCTTAAAACTAGATACGTTTTGCATGGAAGTGAGGTGTCCGTTGTAAGCACCTAGCAAAGCAACAGCTTTAAAAAAATCTAATCATGAGGAGGCGGAAGGAATCCGTCATCTATGATCGAAGGTTTGGTCTTAATCACATAACCTGTCAACAAAAATTGGCGTGAAAGTAATATTTTGTTTTAATTTTGTTTCCGAAACTGGTATATTTATTTTCGGTTGATTGATGGTTTCCCTTTCCTTAAATGTAGATAGAAAGGAGAGTCCTAAGAAAGCATCGTATCACTTTTCTCTTTTTTGTTCGTAAGTACACTTTTTCTGTGGCAGAATGGCGATGGTCTGCAAAACCTGTCACTGTCACAATCTTCTTCGCTTTTAACCCAATGTAATTGTATATTACAAACGCGATTCCTTTCAAGTAATGCTCGTAAGCTAATTTTAACTCTAGTTAACCTGTCAGGGATAATGGCCGTGACTTCATGGTACGTTCTGTGCGAATACTCTCATCAGTATTTCGATCTTGTATGGTAAGCACAAGTGTTGAAACAATCGTAGGTTTTATTATGTTACACAATAAGAGATAAGTGAGTATGACCAGCTGAGCGGTATCAGTTTCAGTCCATGTGACAATGACCACACCCTGCCTAATTGAACGAGACAAAAATATCTTGAAACTGTTGCTACGTAACATGTTGCAACGTCCAACCTAGTGCGCTGTGCGACACGCCGTTGTATTAATGACCACATTGCCGATACATATCAGATTCGGTTCGTGCTTCTGGCGAAAGTTCTCCGAAGTCCGAAGGTGTCCCGAAATTGATGGGCCTGTCTGTAAGTAAGTGCCGGAATCGAATGTACGAATCTCGTATTGATCATGCACGCAAACAGTACACGCAACTCGGTCCTTCACCTCCGAAAATTAAATATGACCAGAGTCGATGAGTGGTGAAACTATTTCAGAGACACCCACGACCTACTTTCCTTACGGAGTTTTGGCTTAATTACTAGAAACTTGTTCGCTTTTATTTTTATCGAGTGCAACGAGACCGCTGCAGGATGTTTTACGAAATATGTTTCTTTGAATGGAAGAACATTGATGTCAGCTGTTTTTAACCTTGCCAGGCGTCAAGGTGTTTAGTTAATTAGACACAAAATGAAAAGAGCATTTTAGAATTTTGTTAGAAAGCAAGAAAAAATACTGTTGGAATGGTAATCGACTTCATTCCAGATATGAGACAGTAAGTTCGCCTGCACCGGGTTGTCGTGTCTTACGACATTGGCTATTGTCTGGCCAGCCGTCATTATAGTTCATTGTAATACATTTTAAACCAGCACTTATTCCCAATATGGTTCCTGTCTCAGCATTAATGTTAACTCTGCTAGACCCGTTAGGTAATTAGCGATAAGTATGCATTATTAAACGGTGCCTCACACTTGGTGGTATGCCTAATTAGCCCCTAACTTAGCAAATGTGTGCAAGCAGAACAGTGTGTCTTTGATTAATGAAAATTAATCAAAGACACACTGTTTTATTGCTGAGATGAATGTGCTCAGACTCGGAGCTTGTTTATTTTTGAGTGCAACGTTTAATAGACGAACCTATTAGAAGAAAATCTTGTCGGAGCATTTCCTATGGGCCGCCTCCATCTCCTGCAAAGTGGCGTGATAACTGGGCAAGCGTTTCGAGCTAACGAACGTCCGTAACGAGCAGACAGTCATCAGGAACCAGGGAACCAACTCCATTTAATGCGCGAAACGTGCCACAGTACTTTATAAAAGTTAACTAACGGTCTCAACAATACCTTACCGAAGGTTTCTGTTATGACTGACGGAAACAAGAGGGTCAGTGGTGTTCCTATACACTCGAATGTGTTACAAGGTATCTGTTACATTTCTCCGTATCATTGATTTGATTGAGGCCTTCCCGCACCTTTGACCGGTGTTTGTTAGGAACCAGCCGTGATTGACAGGATAAATGGTAGAAATCACTACTTACGGTTATCTTTGAATGTGTCCAGTGAATCAGTGCTTTATCTGTGGCTCGGCCCAAGGTTTCTAGTACTTGTACGTGACGGCTGAGGTAAGTGCTGATGCGGAATAATGGGACGTACGATGGGTACTTATGTTGCACCTTTTTTTTTTTTTTTTTTTTAAGGATGGGAAATCATCAAATGACCCCCCCCACTCTGGGCGGAGCGAGAGGGAGTGTCAGACTCTTACTGACTAAAAACCATCCATGTTCCTTCCTCGCCTTTTACGTTCCGGGGCCGCGGTATCTCTTTCGAACAGGCCCGCAACCCCGGCAGGCTTCGGCCCTTGCGGGCCCCTCTCCTTTTGCTGACATCTCTTTGAGGCGCGCGTGGAACACGAACGCGCCGTCGACACGGCCTGTCGTCGTCGTTAGACGGCCGGACGGCCAGCTATTGCCCATAGCCAGCCGTCCACAGGCCCGCATCTACGGTGGCCGGTAGCCACCACGTGGCCCCCGACGCCCGTTGCGTCTCCCGCGGCGGCCGGGAAGAGAGGATCTCTCCCTCTCTCGTTCCGCCACTTCCTTCGCTAGCATCACTGCTTCGCAGAAGGAGGCGACGGCTTCCCCTTCCGTCTCGCTCCGGACCATGGATTGAACCAGGGCCGGACGCGAGAGGTCGCCGCCGCCGATCGCCGCCACGAGGACACGGCGGAGCTCCGCCCACGCAGGGCAGACTTCCACCGTGTGCTCCACCGTGTCCTCCGGTCGATCCTCGCAGTGGAGACACCCGGGCGATTCCTCCCGCCCGATTCGGTGCAGGTACCTCCCGAAACATCCGTGTCCGGTGAGGACCTGCGTCAGGCGGAAGGTGAGGACGCCGTGGCGCCTCTCCAGCCACTCCTCAAAGAGGGGACTTACCGCCACTATCGTGGCGTGCCCTGCACGGGGTTGCGACAGTCGCTCTCTCCATGTCGCCATGAGATCGCGCCGGAGGTCAGTCCGCTGAGCGGCAATTTGCCGCGGCAGCGGAGTTTCCCCCCGGCGTAGTACCTCCGCGCGCCACTTATGCAGGCGCGCGAGGACTATCGCCTCCAGATCCCACGGCGGCAATCCGGCAAGCAGGCCCGCCGCCTCGCGAGGGATCGTGCGGTACCCACGGACCATCTTTACGGCCACCACTTTTTGGGGCGCGTTCAGATAGTGAGCGGCACGCCGCTTCAGGGAACGCGCCCACACTGGGGCCCCGTAAAGGGCCATGGACCGCACGACCCCCGCGTAGAGCCTGCGGCAGGAGGCGTTTGGCCCCCCAAGGTTGGGCAGGAGCCGCCTGAAGGCAGCCCCGGTCCGTTCTAGCCTGGGGGCCAAACGTCGGAAGTGCTCCACGAAGTTCCACCGGCTGTCGAGGACGAGTCCTAGGTACTTCAACGTCGACTCGACGCCGATGGATACCCCTCCTACCGTCAGTGTGGATCCCGACGGTGGCGCATTCCGAGGCCCATGAAAGCACATGGCCTCGGACTTGTGCAATGCCACCTCGAGACCCAGTTGCCGGATTCTCTCAACGACTATCGCAACCCCGCGTGTCATAGTTTCGGCCGCTGCCTCGTGCGACCTCCCCTGTGCCAGCACCAGGGTGTCATCCGCGTAGCAGACGACGCTGACACCACTAGGGAGGTCCGCGCGCAGCACCCAGTCGTAACCGATGTTCCACAGGGGCGGTCCCAGAACCGATCCCTGTGGGACACCGCACGACATCTCTCGCCGGTTCCAATTTCCGCAGCGACTGGGGTAGATGACGGCCCTGTCCGTCAAATAGTCCCCGACCACACGACGGAGGTAGGTCGGCACCCGGTGATACCGGAGTGACTTATGTTGCACCTTCGATCGAATTTTTATTCAGCGTAAAGTAGAACAAAGATTTGCTTCATTAGTCTCCATTAAACATAATAAGCCCATTTACATGCATGTTATTGTAAATAATGCTAACTACATTGATATCAATTCAGAATTGTAAGTTTCTTACCCAGACATATTATTAATTACGTCCCTTACAGTATAATGTCCCGTTTAGCGGTAATGTCAACTAGTGTCTTTGTCCAACAATACAATTAAGGATTATGTTCTCAAACTAGTTGTTATCAATAGCAGTTACGTTTCACTTTGTCATAAAACTGTTTTGTTACATGATCAGTACTTTGTTGCGATGGCTGATTTAAAATAATATCCTTTTTATTGGCAGTTCACATTGTCGTATCGTAAAATGCTTCATTTCACAATTCCACCCACATATTTTGTGTTCACCTCCTTGTGTGACATTCGATTTGTTCGATACGTGTTTCAATCAGGGTGTTGCGTGTTGGTGGGGTGTGTAAGGTGTGTTACAGGACTTTACAACATCGGAAATTGAATATAACGGGGTTCTGTATGTGTCGCAAGTCGTTTTGTGCAAATAATAATAATAAAAAATATAAATCTTTATTTATCTCCACAAATCAGGTGAGCATAGATTACAGTCAGACACAGAAATTTTGACAAAGCGTGTAATTTGTGGGAGACCTGGAGTCTAAACTAAGCCTAGGCCTGTATTTCAGAACTCCAGGCCCCCAATTAAATCATGTTGTTCGGACTGTCGACATCGTGAAGGTGGAAGGTACAATTATCATCACCCTTCTGCATATATGTCATTGGGGTCGGCGCAAGGCGTTCTTTCCTTCTTTTCTCACATTTTCATTCACATCTAATTCTTTCATATATGTATCCTTTGATATATGAGTAGGCTTATATCGCTTTATACCTATACACATGTTGTATTCATGGATACATACGCATTCGAAGCCTACTTATAATTGCGCTTACGTGGAATGCCTTGCAACCAACCTGGCTCTCGGGTCGTTTGTGTAAGATGCAGAGAACATACGCCAAATTGATTAGTGATGACTGGCTGTCGACTGCGATTAAGAACGCCGTGAAATGATAGCTTGAATTTCTCAAGTGCGAAATTGCGTCACATTAGTTAGGTTAGAACACCGGCGCAACGCGATACGTTCGCGAGATTTGGCACTAAAACCAACAGTTGATTTATACGCTGCGTAATTAGTACAAGAACGTTAGGAAATAAACACTTGTAAAGCGTAAATGGGTGTTACAAAAGTGTTGCTGTTTGTTTGCTCAACTATAAACAAATATGTTAGAATTTAAATACCTTTAGAACAAATATTCTACGACGGGGAAAGCTCGCTCGGTGCTCGTTTTCATAATTTACTATTATTTCGTAATTTATTACGCTTCCCCGTTAAAGAAGTGCGATTTAGTGTTTGCGATAGGATAAATCGGACGATCCCTAATCTAACTCCATCTCTGACACGTAAGATTGAAGTTGCTATTTTTAATTAACCTCTGGCTCCTCAACCGTGAGTTATTACTTCGGTCGACGTCTGGCTTCAGATCTGACTTATTAGATTAACTCTATCTTCAGTTTCATCTCAGTGCTGCTGCGGCGCGGGCGCACTGCGCTTATGAGTTCGCAATATTTTATAAGTTGCATAAGTGGCAAGCTGGGCCCGGGCACGCATACGATTATCGGCTCTAGATATGGAATACGTTTGACCGACTGTTTTGATCTATTCGTGTCATGATCGATCGCAAAAATCGATACACTCCGATTGATAAATCGACATTATTTTTATACGATTCGCAACAATTGCACAAACCCTTTAAACAGAACAACAGAGCGGATTAAGAAATAATAAATTACTGGTTTTATGTAACTGTTGTTATACAAATGAAAGTAAGAGTGGAGACGTAATTTGTCCCTAATTTCCATACAGGACCCTTGGTGGCTAAATGCCACGACTTTTAGCGGTTGTTTTCGCTAATTACCATCTCGTTTGCAATTTAAAATCCCATGAACATACGCTGATTGCCGGGTCTGGTGAGTCTGGTGGCGAAAGTGAGTTTGTATGGGGGTTGTATGTCGCGGTAATTGGCATTTGTGCGGTGTCTAACAAGCGATGTGTGAACACGGCCTAACTGCCTCTGTCAGCGCGCTTGTAGATAGCCGCTGCCGCTATCAGCGAGGCCATTATGCAAGCCCTTCGAGCATACCTACGAGTACCCACGGATACTACGCAGGCCTCGCTACCGTGCGTTGACGTTTCCTGAATGTTTAGAGTAATTGAGTTACGATATTTGAATTGACTTATAACAACGCATAATTACCAACAATGTATCCTATTACATCATTACCCGTGAATTATTACTTCAATGAGCAATAGGAAGCCGTTTGTAAAATAAAAGGTTATTCAATCCGATGCATTCGTGACTGTTTCGCTGGGCGGCTTGATTCAGCTGCAGTAACATAAAGGAAATACATAGTAACAAGAATGATTCGACGACTGTTAAACTGGATATTACAAAAACCGCAATAAAGCAATGCGGGTGGATATTGAACGTTATAGAACGTTTCTTTGTTTTATTGCTTTACTATTACATTGTTTCAGACACGTAGTTACAGTGCATAATGCTACTTGATTATCACTGTTTTGCAACCATAATTCACTATGTTTTTTTCTAATGTCTTCGTCTTTCACAGCTTCTAAAAAAAGTCATGTTTACCCCGTCAAGAAAATTAGTTGCAAAGGTACCGTAACTTTAAGTAGGCCTTTATTGCCCATCTATATTAATAGCCAATTCTAAGCAAAAAGTACCTAGATTCAAGAATGTTGAACGAGATCGATAGCTCTTGTCCTCCGTGATATCAAGGCATAAACATCAATCATGAGACTTGCCGGTCGCTAACTCTTTGTCAGTGTCATCATCTCGTCAGGTGGCTTGCAGTGGCTAGTGGCTTGTGGCTTGTATCAACAAGTATATGAATATCGGGATTTTGTCAGTGTCTGTATTTATGGGTATAAAGGTCATGTAATTACTGTAAGAGTAGTGTTTTTGCCACATTCTTGGTAATCATCACCGAAATTCTTTTCACTCATTAGTGCATTGGTGTGACAAATAAATTCACCAGAATATACATTTTGCTAGGTTTATGAATGTCTTAGAATCACAAATTCGACATGTGACGTCTACCAATCCGCACTGTTGGTTTATAGCCCACTCCCTCTCATAGAAAGGAGGGGTGTGTGCTGGGAACATTATAGACTGATTATGCTATGCTATATACATATATAAAGATGTGATTTGATCTTCTTAAAATTGCTGCATAACAGCTCAGATGGTTATCTATCCTGCCTTTTTCTGCACTTAGATAATAACATTGCCTATGTGATGTGATGCACTGTATTATTATAACTCTAGAACGAGATACTGAAATGTTATCCGGTCAAGTGAAAAGTCTTGTCACATCAACACTTGAACAGACCCCTATTGTGTCAAATCTATTCCGCTTCAGTTATACACCGACGACTATATGTATTGATAAATTATTTCAAATTCATTCAGTTTTACGTAAAAAACAGAAACAGAATTCGTCTTTTTGGGTCACCATTGAGACTTTTTCGTCTCTTTTTGCATTTTTGTTTTCGAAATGATCGTTTTCAAATCATGCTGTAGCATCTTCATCTGCATATTCTCCAGAGGATATGGTCAGAAGTAAACTGCAGTTGCTATTAAAGACAACGACTCATTTGAAATAAAATCAAAGAAAATCCATTTGAATCTCAAAGAAAAGCATTGTGTCTGCACAGAACAAGGATATGCGTTCGATCTGATTGTCCATTCGTCGTGTCCGCTCTGACGGCGCTTTCAACTCGATGAATAGCTTATAAACGTGCGCTTGTGATGCCCGTGTCATGGACTCTTGGTTGATTCCTGCACAAGTGTTAATAAAGGGATATTGATGTCCATAGTTCGCAATACTCTTTTTCTTGCATTAGCTATATTGTCTGCGTTTACTCTCGCCTTTTCCTTTGTCTGTGTCGGCTAAAAAGTTAAGGGTTATTCATTGAGAATACTTGTCGGCGTTGTGACAGTGATGTATTGATTATTATTAAGTTCAAGGGTAGTAAGTATAGGTAGAGATTCAATTAGCAATTCTCATTCATTGTCATTGTGTAGTTTTATGTCATCATCATCCATAGCCTAAATTCACCCGCGGCGGGGTATACGACTCTTTTTTTTCTAGTGCCAATATCCATGAGCAATAACAAGTTATGAAAAACCTTGTTTGTAAGATCACATAAAATAACATCACGCCTATAATCCCGGAAGGGTTAGACAGACGTGCACCTAATAGACTCACATTTTGCCAGTTACGTTTAAGTCCCATGCTATTTAGGGCGAGCCTATTGCCGCTAACCAGACGAATCAAGACTTCGTGGCTCCTACAGAGAAACCAAACCAAATAACACTATGCCTGATCCGGTAATCGAACCCAGGAAGTCATGCTCAGCAGTCGCGCTTACGGCCACTAGGCCAACGTGGCAGATAAGATCCTCAATGTAACCTATGTTTCACAGATAAATGAATCTGTTTTTTATTATGATAAGTCAATCAGAATTATAAACTGCATCTATAAAGCACCTCCTTTGATAAGAATTCAGAAAAATTATTTGATTAGCAAATGGCAGTCAGACCATCGATAAACTGATTAAATCAACTACACTCCCTTATATAGGTTCATCTGAAAATCTTATTTACCCATTATATTGAGATAAGTAAGTTTAAAGTTCTTAATCCTTATATAATTATGTCACCGAAAAATTGTCAAACGCGTTATATTACAATGTAACGTGTTTCTCTCTAGCGATATTGTAAACTCTCGAATTATTGTCAACTGAACATATGGAAGTATCTATGCCCCCATAATCGGGACTTGGGGCACCCCCCCGTTAGGTTAGTTAGGTTCCTTTAAACCCTGCACTCAGAAACAGGGGCCCCGCGTAGCGGGGCTCTCCGTCGACTACATTTTTTAGGGGAATATAAAGTGTTTTAAGGTTAGGTTATATTAATCGATATTTCTCAGGAATGGAACAGTATCTTTCATGAGAGTGGTACCACTGGGCAAGGGGGACCCCTTCTTCCCTCCACACCGCGTGAGTTGACTACCATCGCATGCATTTCACGAAAAATAATGCGATTTATTGTAAGCCGTATGTTCGTTTGATAATAGGTACCTAATTCGAGAGTTTACAATATCGCTAGAGAGATTACAATATAACGTGTTTGACAATTTTACGGTGACATATACACGATTCACGTCACCGCGACGCATTATTTTCAGCCGTCCTTTAAAAAACAGTATTATCCCAAAATTATAATATATTGCCCAACTTAATGTACGCTTTAACTTAATTTGGTTAAACTACAAGAGTATGTTAAAATGTTAATTAAAATTTAAAAGTTGTTTCCAAGTGTAAGTAATAAATAAAGAGTGTGAATGTCTTTATCTCCCATTTTAGGGCGACAGAAACATTGCCAGATATTTATGCCAATCAAGTGATCATTGTAAAAGTTAAAGAAAAATAAAAATTCTGTTGTTGGTAGAGAGCTATTTTCGTTTATGTATTTAAAATAAGGATATTGCCCCGGTCTATCTATATTCAGCTTTGTACGTTCGTTTTCAGAAGAATGTTTTCAGATTTCAGCTGAAATAGGTTACTGAAGCTGAAATTGCTCAGCTGAGCCATGACGTGTTGCAAGTGAAGTGATCAAAATGCTGGATTGGTTTTGTAGTTAATAGCTTTTAATAGAAAAAAAATATATATCTGAAAATTTACCACAAAGACGGTTACGGTTACACGACAAAGGAGATGGAAAATGTAATAAGTTGAGATATGGTCTAAAAAATTAGTCATATAATAAAGGGTGTAAAACACCTCTTAACGAATACGAAAGGCACTTGTTCTCCTCGTCATTCTGATCATTTTTTTGTTGTACACTATACCTGGGAACCTCCTAGTTACGGAGATATATGGGGTCAAAGTTGCAAGATTTTTACAAGTTTTTTTTTAAATACCGCTTTTTATCGCATGATTTTTACTTTAAATATCTCTACGACCTCCGTACTATTCAATCCATCCATCCGCACAATGTTTTGAGTGCGTTACATTGAGTTATACCACAAAACATGATTTATAACCTCAAAAAAAAAAGTTGTTTCCCACCAATATTTTTTGCGGAAAGTTACTTAATTTGATATACAGAATGCTTGGTTAGCGGCTTTGTGATGAGGTGAAATACACCCTGTATATTTTAAAATATGAAAAATCAACTCAATTCGCAATCTGGCAGAAGAGAAAACTGAGAACGATAGTTTTCATAACATTATATACCGATCGAATTAATCGATTACAGAATTACGAAAAGAAAAGCTTTGCACTAGTTAATTGACTCAAAGTATTGAAAACCACTGTTAATACTTGTCGACAATATAGTGCATTCTAATTAATAAAGAAAATTTCAATTTATAGCTGAAAAACCTAAGTGATTATAGATTTCGTATCGATTAAAATAAATCATATTTTTAATAACAGCATTAAAAAAATATATAGATTATCTGTGACAGCATTGACAGCGGACCGACATTGACACTTGCTAATTCGTGTTTTCCGTTATGTTTTTGAGTGCTTTCCCGATTATTTTATAATTTCAACGTCCTGCTGACAATTATGCTTTGTTTATTACGGATTCCGACCCTACCTACTTTGTACGACACTTGGTTTCCATACTGGACACACCGAAGATCACCCACCACACCACACCACACCACACCACACGTTTGACTTGTTTTTTTTTTATGAACATACATTAAAATGTGTTTTTATTTATTCTGGATATTGTTTCGATAAATCCATTTCTATATATTTATTGTCTGAGAGCAGACAGTGTACTGGATCATCCAGCACACTCTCTGCTACTTCAAGTAATTGGTATTATACCAAAATATGACTGTTCAAACCTTTTCCACGAAATATATCATACATTAGTGCTTAAAGAATTTATGAGTAATCTGTTTTTTATAGAGACTGTAACATAACCTTACTTTTAATAAACCTCAAATAACTCAGTTCTCAGATTGTCAAAATTTACAGAATTTTCAGCGAGGGACTTCATTATTAATTTAATAATTAAGTCCCTCGCTGAAAATGCTGAAAAGTCTGCATCTAATAATTAATACTATTTTCAATCTCGTTACATCCAGGCCCCAGAATGTATGTAATCGTTTCCGTCTCCTTTCATTTCCCCATCGACCTGTGTAATGATTTTGTTCTGTACATCTAGCAATCTTACATAATCAAGCTAGTTTTCAGAAGACTCCATTATTATTTGAATCGACCAATAACGCTTAAAGGTGTCAAAATATATCGCAGGATGGTGTGACGTGACGTCAATAAAAGTAACAAAACCAATCTAAAATTAAACTTCTTGGAATTTCCGTTTTCCCGGTGAAAAGTCAGAGAGTTGATTGAGGAAATGGGACACTAATCATTGGGCAATGACGCTGCGCATGAGTCGTTGTCACTACATACATAGGTACCGGTTATTAAACGTAGAGCTTTATTGAAACATGTGACTTACGCGGCATGGGTTGCCACGTGGGGGTACTCGTGCAGGCTTAACTGGGACTACTTGACCTGAAAATAAATAAGGTTGATTACAAATTGAAGTCCTATCGTAGAGAAACATATAAAAATGGCAACTATTGTTGCTGAGGCCGCATATAAGCTCAATTTTCGACTAAAAATGTCTCAATATAATGACTGACATGTTACACATTCGTGCATAACATCACACCCGTATTCCCAGAGAGGTAAGACACAGATGTATGTATATTTTAATGTAAAGGGTGTACGCCGAAAGGCAGGCACTAGTTCTGACTGTCATTGCTGTTGTTTTTTGTTCTACACCCTAGCTAGGAACCTTCTAGTTACGGAGATATTGGGGGTCATAGTTCCAGCTTTTTGACAAGTTTTTTAGGTAGATTGCCTTTTTTTTTTAAAAAAATATCTACTTATATTGGTCTCTCACCTACGGGGGTATATATGTATACGTATGTATATGGGTGACAAGCAAAATTTTGCCACACTCTACAGGTGTATAACTTTTTTTGTTATGGAAAACTAGCTGTTGCCCGCGACTTCGTCCGCGTATCCACCCTTGTCACCTAGGGGTATAAAAGTAGCCTTCGACCTGTTCTCAGCCATACCAAATATACACAATTTTTTTTTAAATCGGTGAAGTCGTTTCGGAGGATTTCGATAACAAACAATGTGACACGAGATTTTCATGTATTAGATAGTTTTGTCTGCGGCTTTGCTCGCGTTGAATTCGGGGTAACTTGAAAAAATGAGGGAATTTCATTGCGCAAAACAAAGAGTAAGTAAAATTCAAGACCCAGCAGTATTTTAATGATAATACACGTATAATATAATAGGTTGCTCATAAATAAGTTGGTTTCAAAGCAGAACAGAGAAACTTTGCAGAAGTATTGTGTAAAATCTTAAATTATTGTCTAGGATGGACTTGCTATGACCGGTAAATTACATAACGATACGTAAAGACAAACAAAAAATAAAGAAAAATTAGATTTCTGTTCAGTAAAAACCATGAAAACGACACCCATGAAGAAAGAACGAAAAAAAATCCTAGGTGCCTACTTGGATTTTCATTTTGACCTGATTTTTGTTATCAGCGACTCCGGAAACCACGCAAACGACACCCATGACGGAAAATTTACTTTAACGCCATTTAGATTTTCATTTCGATCTCATTTTTGTAATCAGCGACCTCGAAAACCATGTAAACGACACCCGAGATGGAAAAACAAATACTTTTCCTCGGCGCTATCTTGCATTTATCAATAGAAGTACTCTTGTGAAGTTTCGAATGAAATAGTCTAACTAATCTTGTTTCCCCATACAAACTTTGAAGGCCCGTTTCACCCCCTTAGAGGGTGAATTTTGAAAAATCTTTTCTAAGTGCACCCCTAGGCCACATAAACCTTCTTGCCAAATTTCGAATCTGTAGACCCAACGGTTTGGGCTGTGCGTTGATTTTTAGACTTTGTTACCCCATTTACCCCTCTTAGGGATTGAATTTTGAAAAACACTGAAACTCGTTTCTTCTCATTTATCAATAGGAGTACTCTTGTGAGGTTTTGAATGAAATAGTCTAACTAATCTTGTTTCCCCAAACAAACTTTGGGGGCCCGTTTCACCCTCTCAGAGGGTGAATTTTGACAAATCTTTTCTTAGTGCACCTTTAGACCACATAAGGAACCTTATTGCCAAATTTAGAATCTGTAGACCCAGCGGTTTGGGCTGTGCGTTGATGTATCAGTCAATCAGTCAGTCAGTCAGTCAATCAGTCAGTTTACCATTTAATATATACAGAAGACAGAAGATTTTTGAACCGTTTTTCATTTTTATCATTCTGAGTAATAATTATACGGACAAATTTAAATCAAAACTTATTTGATGCAACCCCTAAATTGGGGAGGGGATGAAAATTGTATTTTTTTTGCGAAAAATAATCATATCTCCGAAACAGTTAACATTTTCACCGTCGCAAATATTTGTTTTTGAAAGGAAAGCAGGCACGGCCTATAACTACACACGAATACAAACTTTAAGCTACTACAAAAAAAAATATCTTATTACACTACACGATTTATCGGGCCCTGCCTGCAGGGAAAGGGAAGTGTAATAAGAAATCGGGTGGTCGAGGGGTCCCGACTTCCCTGCCGCGCTGCCGATCGCGTACAATAGATCGTGCCCGATAAATCGTGTAATGTAATAACCCCTCAAAACTTATGAATTTTGACGATGACAAATAATTTCATGCTTACTAATTACATTACATTACAGTTAAATATTATTTATTATTGCATGCAGATGTCGGGACGAGCTGGCCAGAACCAACGACCACTGGTCCACATTGACCCTGGATCCAAAGATCGAAATCTTTCAAGGTCACAGAGCGAGGCCTTTGTCCATCAGTGGGATGACACAGGCTAACAGAAACTATTTGACTATAAATTCCGCTACTTCACTACTTCATCACCACTTCCTCTGCTGACATAAGAAACATCCAAGGTAACAAGAAAATTGTCCATTTCCCGTTTCACTGAATATTCATTATGTATTTTCGCGGAAGTATCGATTTAAGATAAGCATACGTATCATATTTTCGATTATATCATAGTTTGTGGAGACACCATCAACTAGAATTGAAAAGAAAATTCGTACCGTAAATAACGCTACACTACTGAAAATTACAGTGAATGGTTATAGATGTATTTACTTAGAAAGTGAAATGAAAAGCATCGCCAACCTTGTGGCTCACAATTTATCGACTACTGGTTTAATTATAATCTTTGTAGCTTATCGTACCGCGGCTTTACTCGAGATGTTATGATGTCCTGTTGAGCTCTTTGACTTTCCCCACGTCGTACATGTGCATAGTTGCATACTTATAGTTAAGGAGGAGGGTCTACATTATGAGCTTGTTTAATCCAACGCCATTGCCACAAATCTGAGCTTAATAGCTAAGGTATATTTTAAATTGATTGTGTGAATCAAGTGCCCATATTATATGGAAATTTTGTACTGCTCCTACATATATGTCGCTAGTTAAATTAATCACGACGAGAAAATACAGCTACTGCTACTGCTTGTCTCTGCATCACCCAAAGGTTGAGTGGTAGAAAATGCCTATGCTCTGTACGTTGCGCTTCAAATTTTAAATAAATAAAAAATACAACTGATGGAATTGATCAATTAGACTACTAATGAAGACACCACAAAGCATGGATGAGGATTTGAAGAAGAAAATCAACAAATCGGTGAAAATTAGTTAAACAATGAAGAAATGAACCATGGACCTTTGTTTCAGTTCACTTCCACTCATATTCACGTGTGCTCAAACACGTGAAGGTGTGGGGGTACACACAGTGAGTTATCTCAGCAATTTGGCAAACACTGCACAATAATAAACAATTTCATAAATTTTCTTCGGATTGTTTTCTTTTAACGTTCCCCAGTGATGCGTTGGGGGCTAGACTTTCTTTAGATATTGTGGTGAATCTAAATTTGTTGCAAAACGTGACGGTACACGTGGTTTTGAATGTGGGGGATTCATCCAAGGGTAAAACTGCCCCACCTCGACTTTTAAGGAATCGGCTCTTAAAAGAGAGAACTGGAAGGGGGAAGTTCGAACAGAGCGTTGACATCCAAGGTTCAACTATCAAACCGTGAGGGTCTGAGCTTGTGGTATGGCAGAAAAAAAACGAGGCATATGATATCCAGTAATGGATGACTCCGGATCGATATTGTAATGACAACAATCAAATCAATGAACAATCAAACATACAATACAATCATTCCTTTATGTCTTTAGTCAAGTAAATCCGTATAGTAGTAACAACAGTGCCAGTGATTTATATCTCTGCCCATCTTTAAACGACTCATTTCTCAATCTCAAGAAGAAAGCCTATCTTAGAACGGTAATTACTTTATGATTTAAGGTCCGTGGTCGCTTTGTGGACAGTGGGGAGGTACGTATTAACTATTTATTAATAACTCGGCTCCAAGCGATGTGTAATCATAGTATTATAATAATAGCGAGCTGTCACAAGGAACAGCCATAGGACGAGTACGAATGAGTCTGTGTGGCCAGCTGATCTAGTATGCTGATATGACGTTGTGTAATTTGTACGAATCGGAAATATTAATGTTTGTTCAGGAAATGCAATACAAGTTTAGCCGAAGACTATCAATTCAAAGGGCGGTAGCAGAATCTATATTTAGTAACACAGAAAACCCTTTTATACTTGATTGTTCACGCAGAAAATATGCAGCTCTTTCGGTATTAATAACATACTGACATTTAGGAGCCTGCAATCCCCTTAAGCGTGCAAAATCATAATTAGCTTTTTGTGTCGTCTTATGACATAATACATTCCAGGACCAGGCCAGGCCATTGACATGGAACTCGGAAAGGTCAACAGACTGCAGGGCTGAGTTCGCATAATTGGTCAATACTTTCGTATTATTTTGCATTTAAATATAATTTAAATGGTGTGACGTCACGTCAGAGATTTAAGTAATTATCGGCACGCGTATGTAACGTCATGCTTGGAATATTCTTTACGTAATTAAAGGTTACGTGCGTGAAACTGATATGAATTTATTGCTATTGTTTCTCGCTTGAATGGCTTTTGTCCAGTCTAGGGTTCTTGAGCCTTAATAGGCCATAACAAGAATATAAAGTTTAATGTTTATGAGTTAATGTTTTTTGCAAAGAAATGTAATTATGATACTAATTATGACTTTAATTTTGGTATCCGGTATAGAGAAACCTCAGTTCCAATTTATAGAAGAAGGTTAAGAAAGACCTCGTAGCATAGCACGACGGTTGTAATCTTCGAAGAATTAGGCAGAGGCGTACTTGATCCACATTTCACCAGTTATGAGTCAGTCCCATGTCCCTTATAGAGATTGCCAATCGGGCGCTATTCACAATTCCGAGATGATCGCTAAAGTCGCCGAGGTCAAGAAAAGGCTCATTTTTTGTTAAAATAAAAGTACCCACAGAATAAGTAATATTTTAAAATAAAATAGTTGTAAAACAACTTTGGTGTACAATAAAAACATTGTATCTTTCTATCTACATTCTGAGTGGATAACCCAAGATTTTCCTCGACATGAGAATCAATCTCAAGACTACATGCAGCCCAACAGTGAGTTTCATTTAAAATAAAATACATCCAGATATCGCCAGTTCCGTCCAGTCTACGGAGTAGTAACCGTGAACTTGTCTAATAGAGAACAGTTCATAACGTGGAATATTGACGTCCACAGTGTAATTGTTCAATTGGCACAGTTAATAGAGGGAAACAATTGTTATCACTTAGAGACGCACATGGCACATGGTACAGCACGAGCTATTGATAGCGTGATTTTGCATTGCTACACATTAGGATTATGATCAAAATTGAATGAGACTTTTCCAATGACTTTTCAAATGAGGTCTATATACAGATCCTAGTAGGTGGCGCTCTGTTTATAAGTTCAGAATGCATTTCAGTTTCACCGAAGCATGGTGATCTTGCACCTCGGCCTGATTTTAAACTACTATGCTTTCATAAGTGGCAGTGGCTAGGAGAACATATGGCTGATGGAGGTCAAAAAGTTCCGGTTCTTACGTTGCGTTGGAAGACCTCCCACTAGGTGGACCGATGACCTGGTGAAGGTTGCGGGAATCCGCTGAATGAGAGTCGCACGGGACCGGTCAATGTGGCGACATCTGAGGGAGGCCTATGTCCAGCAGTGGACGTCTTTCGTCTGAAATGATGATGATGATGATGATATTTTCGTAAATGACTGATTGGTTAAAGGAGAAATGTGGTGATTAACTTTTCGTCTTTTATGAGACAAACATAATTCTTTACTTGAATATTTTCTTTAACATTATTGCTAACCTAGTTACCCGAAAATGCAAGCTTTAAGAAACCATTTTTCGCGGTATTTCCTTGCAGAAAAAAAAAACAAGCGCGAGTTGGACTCGCACACCGAGGGTTTCGTACAAACTTTTTAAAGGACAACTTTGCTGTTCGATCCCCAGAAACGGCTATTGCACGAACCGCAAATAATATGTTTTGTAATAGTAAAATCGCTTTTTTATTTTGTTATTAAACTCATACTCATACATATTTACGGTTTTCAGATTTTTTCTTAACATGTGCTGCAAGACCTTGATTTTTGACAAATTTCGTGATTCTAGGTCAACGGGAACTACGTTATAGGTTTTCTTGGGGGGTTTTTAAGATAAAAAGATCTTATAAAGTTTCATTTATTGCCTTTTGAGATACGGAACGCTCAAAATTTCAGATTTTCGGGTATTCAGCAGTATGACACAGCTAATCTGACCTGGAGTCTTTGTTTGTTGCCGCACAAGTTGCAAGTGTTGACAAAGGTAAACAGGTTACCGTAATATTAGTAAGTGACGAGTTACCTGACTACTGGTCATTACACGGTACTGTTGTTATTTCAGCTAGACTTTTACTGCTAAACGTGGCCACACAATTAGTGTTATTTCCTTCAATGGATAATGTTAGCAATTTATTTTTGAGATATTTCTTTTGTATTCAAAAGAACACGCTTTGAGAATTAAGCTTGAATAAGTGTTGTGTAATAATTTGTCTACACTAATATTATAAAGAGGAAAACTTTGTTTGTTTGTTTGTTTGGTTGTAATGAATAGGCTTAAAAACTACTGGACCGTTTTTAAAAATTCTTCCACCATTCGAAAGCTACATTATCCACGAGTAACATAGGATATATTTTATCCCCGTACTCCCACGGGAACGGGAATTACGCGTGTGAAACCGCGTGACGTCCGCTAGTAATAAATATAATTAACCAATGCATTAACGTCACCATGTATTGTGTATTTTATAACTAAATTGGCAAGACCGTCACGAGCGAAACTTTGTTTTTTGCCTCATAAAATCGTCCTACCCTGGTTCTAAAACGATATAATCAACAACGTGTCAAAATTAAACACATGTCAAATAATTAGATTGGTGTCAAGATTGACTGTAGATATTAGTCAACCCATCACAGCAATTGACGTGCATTCAGCAATGTGTTAGCTTTTTGCACTGATTTTCGTTCAGGAAAACTTTGATAATCATTTCATTTGTGACTGTCTCTCGTTTCTTGGGTAAGTTAAGGCCGCCTTTTTTCTTTGCTAGTTCTCATTTGCTGTCAATAAATATTGAAATCTGTATCGATAAATCGATACCTATAACGTCCACAACACACACACACACACACACTTATTGACATTCGTGCCTTTAAAACATAATTAAATAAGTTACCTACCTACATCTTGTATTTCTTACTATCTACTCCTACTCATTAATTACGAGCCTTGCCTTGTTTTCTTACAAGAGAGTAAAATATAAAGAGTTTATCATAAAAGGTTAAAAGATAATCATCTCTTGTTTTTCTTATCGTGTTATCGGTTTATAATTTGGTCTCGCCGGCCATTTATCAGATTCATTGTCAATGATGTTCGCTGTCAATATAATAGGGCTTTATAAAGATATAATTTATTTTACAAGACATCTTCCTTTGCGTGGTTTTTGAATATGAATAACGGCAAAGACATTCATGCACACGGGAACATTGGCGCGCAAACGGATACGATTTCAGGATTTCTTGATTGGCATTTTAGACCCCCCAGCTCAGATTTTTGTAATTTTTTGTTTTCTTATATTTTGGGTTTAGTTATAAAATCTGAAACAGTGAACTTCAATAACATACCTCGTAGGTTAGAAAGATAGATCATACAACCGAAATAAATACGTTCAAAACATTGCAGGAAGAACTTTCATAAATTACGATTATAGATACTCTCTTCATAATTATTTTCACTGCGACAGTCTAAAATAAAAACTTGTAATGTTTTCCTTAAAGTAAAACGATTTTCTAATGTTTGCAGTGCACTTAACTTATTTGCTACTTGAGTGCACCAATGTTTATTTAGTAACCCAATCAACGGTTTAGCAAATATTTTTGCGCTCACACTTCAATTAAGAGGTGTTAAGGCAAAAAATACCGTACTTTGGCGTTTGCCTAAACTGAAATTAACATAAGTCATCTGACTAAAGAGTTTTTAAAAGGTTTTTTAGAATGTAAGTACCGGGTATAAGAGACCTTATGAGGGGAAAGTTGCTATAACGACTTACTACATATAATAGTAAATAGGGAAAACGTTATCTGTTTCAATTGTTAATAGAGCCTCGATGCACTGCCAATGTCTCGTCTAAACCTCTATCTAGGATTTCGGATTTCTAACTTAGATTTAGGAAATTTCTGTAGTAGCAAAATTGGTTAACACAAACTTATCTCTTTTAACCAGATCTACGACGGCATCTCTCAAAGTTTTGGCAAGACATTTTAGCAAAAATGCAAAATCGCACATATTATGTTTTTTTAATTTAAAAAAATGACAGCTGACAGCAAATGTAATACGATGATTCGAGTATTCAAATGCACAAACTCCATCTTTTCCGTTGTCAATGTACACAGCAGTTATTGCGAGATGTTTCCAACAGAAACAGCACAACAAGAAACAGGACCCAATCCCAAATAACGATGTCTATCGGCATTTAGGTCCGCAATGACGCGCAGGCGCCGCGCCGCTCTTCACCTCGGAAGGTCACAGTCTCCCCGATTTATGGAGCACGAAGTCTTTGTACCACACCGCCAACATTGCCAGCTCGCCACTCTTCACCCGCTAACGGGCCTGTTCTCAACTAAAATACGAATGTACTCGGAACAACAAACGCATGGATACGCTCCCTATAGCTCACGATTATGATCTGTTAGCCAATATCTGAGTAATGGAAATTGGTATTCAATGCTAAATCGATTTTACGGTTCAGTATCGTTGGGCATTTACTTTTCAATAGCTGGCTGGAATTGATGGGGAGTATAAGCTGTTAATGTTTAAGTTAGTTGTTGTATAACGGGTACCTACAAAACTAAGAGTACGTTACAGCTATGTTAAATTTTAGATTTGGTGTCGTTGTCGGTGTTTCGTTTTTTAGAGCGTTAAAGTTGTAGACCTTTTTTCATCCCCCACATTTTCCCCTCAGATTATAGAGCAATAGGGCCTTTGTAAAGTTCTTAATAGGATGGTCTCTCACCTGACTTTAGCTCCCTCCGAAAAGCTAGTTGATCTCTCCTCTGGAAGAAGAGGCTATGGTATGGCATTATACTATGATTCTAGTAACACATGCCAACGTCACCTTTACTCCATCTTCCCTTCCTATCTCCACAAAGCATCTGAAAGTGTCGGTCGGTCTACTTGCGCTAACATTGCAAACGATCGTTCAAGTAAAACAGTTCTCGTGTACCGTATCGAAAGCACTCGTGATCCGACTTAAATGTTGAAATAAACCGATCGGAAATCGAACCTAAATACGAGGATATTTATTGGATCATGCCACTTTAGAGTTGCTGAAGGAAATTCTGCGGTATATAGAAATGTACGGCGAGTATTACTTGCTTTACGGCTGTTCTACTCGACTGGGGGGCGCATGGTCATGATTTTAACAGACCATGTTTCCACTGTGATTAAATGACTTGAACAATGAGAAACTGTTTTCATGTTATACATTATAAGTTTCGCTTTCAAAATTGTTGTGTACTCCTTAGCATTTGTACATTCATGTCTCGTTTTTTACTCATGTGTCTTGACCTTCTGTTCCTCTCAAGATAGCGTTTAAGTAAACGCGGTTTTGCCATTATGAAGTTATCAGCTAACAAGTGAACTTCCGACTTGTAAGCCATTTGTTGCCCCTTGATACACCACCAGGAGGACTGCGGACCAGGGATGTTGCTAAGTTTGGAGAGTTATGATTGGAACTGCTTTTATTGACAGGACCCTGTACCCACAGTAAGCATATATCTATACTTATAATAAATCTGTAGAGAGGTCAATTCTGTACATGAAATATATTTACAAAATAACTATCGGGGGGTGATTAGTGATCGATACTGATGCCAAAAATGCAATCAGTAAAATTTTTGTCTGTCTGTCTGTCTGTCTGTCTGTCTGTATGTTATTTATAGAAAAAAAAACTACTCGACGGATTTTAACGAAACTTGGTACAATTATTCTACATACTCCTGAGCAGGTAATAGTATACTTTTCATCACGCTACCATTAATAGGAGCAGAGCAGTGAAAGGAAATGTTGGGAAAACGGGAGAAGTTACTTGGTTTTTTTAGCTTCCGTCGCGTGTGCAGCCTTAATGGTTAAAGCTACATAGAAATCATGTATAACGGAAATATTCCACATAAAATTATATAAAAAATATCCCAAGACAGCATATGTCTATCTTTTATAGTTGACTCACAATAACACGTGTAACTCGCGATAGCTTAGCTATCCTACTATCCTACTAATCCTACTAATCCTACTAATATTATAAATGCGAAAGTTTGTGAGGATGGATGTATGTTTGTTACTCTTTCACGAAAAAACTACTGAACGGATTTGGATGAAATTTTGCACACAGATAGTTTATAACCTGGATTAAAACAACTTTTTATCCCCTATAGTAAGATCCCATGGGACAATAACCAAACATCACGCGGGCGAAGCCGCTGGCAGAAGCTAGTACACAATAAAGGTATTGTGCGTGATATATGACCTCCGATCATTATGATAGAAGTATGTGGCAATATATTACCTTGACTTTGTGACTATTACCAATAATCAGTAATGTGAAAATGGATATAGATCCCAATGTAGCATTGGCCAAACATGACGAAACTTGCTAGGTCAAAATTTTATACAAAACGATTAAAGTTCAATGCAAATCAAACCCCAAGGCAATTTTGAACACAAAGCGAAACGAAAAGCATATAATTCTTTCTAAATGACATAGCAAAATCTAAGTAGATACATTATCGAGGCGAGATCGTTGCGAATAAGCAATAATGGATGATGACTAGTCGTATCCGAGGTTTCAAGTGTCATATTACCAGCGCTAACTTTATTTCCCGTGACGGCCGATCTAGCCTTCAGATACAGACGGTCGCAGGAAAATAAAATTCGAACGAGTGGGATTATGTACCAGTTATGTATGTTATAGGTTCCTTAGTGGATTGAGGCAAGTTTTTGATACACATTTATGGATTAAGTTATAGAACTTTGATGGCAATGGAAATATCAAAGTACCGCTTAACTTTTCATTCTTTTTTCTGACGGATAAGAACTTACGAGCCGTTTTTTCTTCTCTGCTTAATTAAACCCAAATTCAATTTTTGCTATGTTTGACAAAGCAAAACTGTGATTTGGGTTCAATTGCTGTTTGAGTTGCTGTTTTACTGCCAACTTTCGAAACGGGACTCTAACGGGACAAATATTAAGTATAGCTGGATCAGTTTATTGATATTGAACACATTTCAATAATCTATATTGGCATTCTTAATTAAGATGTGTCGATAACCAGAGCTTAAAGAGAATTGTAATAGTATTCAGCTATTATTGGTATCGTAATGTAATATAATAAGCGCTGAGAGCGTGAAGATCTGACTAAAAGATTTCTCGAAAGCAATTTTAGTATTTTAGCGTAAGTTATGGGAGGGATCTGATAATTTCTCGGTTGCATTTCCCGGCGTGTCGATAGAGTTCATGATTACACACCCCTCGCTCAGTTGCCGGCCACAACGTATATTGCACACTGTTTACGAAATAAATGAGTTCATAATTTGTGATTTATGACTTTGGAACTGCAAAAATGTAATGAAACTGGTTACAATAAAAGCTGATGATGAGAATTTCTCCAAAATATGTGTTTTACAGAGTGGTTGGGACCGTAACTGGTAATAATTACCTTTACGCCTGATGACGGTGAAAATATCAAGACAGAAAGTTTTATAGATGCTAGGAAATCTGATCAAAGAAAATGGAAGCGCTAATGTTAGATATCAAATGTAAATGTAAACTATAAAGTGAGATGAATCTTATTTAGTTACCCATTCTAAACTAATGTTACGTTTGGTCTGAGATTCAGGTTAAAAACGTGTTTTTATTCGGGAGTTGACCTTAAAAAACAACAAATATGGCGTCTACCTAATTATCAAAGTCAAATGTTGTTAGGTCCTACCGTTATAAGTAAATATTAATGTATTTTTTGTCCATTGTCACTAATGGGTTTTAACTGTCGCAATTAGATAATTAAATCATGTCCAGTATCACTAGACCCCCGACATAACACTGAACTAAATCGAATTGTACAGAATAGGCTTGTGAACTGAAAAAATCTAATTACTCCTTCAAATAGATTTAAAAAACAACGGTATTTTTTTTTCTACGTTAACCAAAGTTTTCAATACGTTACAACAACGCGGTATAATTTTTATCTACCCAAATGTCATAAACCCTCTCTAATGCGTTCAAAAACCATAGGCAATGACCAGCATTACCAACCTGCAGAAATAAACGGAACTGTAATGAACTCATAACGCAACTGTAAACAGTTGCGTTATGAGTTTTAAATTTGGAACAGGTGTCAAATTCAAGTGAGTGTGCTATTCTAGTACCACCTACATTAAATCAGATATCGATAAAAAAAAAAAACCCAATTCAGTATGATTTTAATTATAAATCGCACGACATTTTGATCTCGAGTGACACAAGAATAGTGACTTTGTTCGTTTGCCTATGATTTAAAAAAAAATGACAGATATCCGAAACGCCGCCATTTCGAGCTGTCATTTGTTCTTTAGTGTTGAGGTAACAATGTTCATCTCCAAAACATAGAGAATAAGGAAATATTGTATGCATAGTCTATGGTATTAAAAAGAAAAATGTTTTGACAGATGACAATTCACATCGTACGAATTAAAAATGAGACTCGATCTAAGAAAATGTAATTGTTGTGTGATCAATAGAAATAAGGAGAATTAAATGTACAAGGAACGAAATAAACGAAGTTAAAAGTAACAAGTTTTTATTCTGACATAAAACTGCTCCCCAACAGTGGTAGCAGACCGTGGTTCGCTGTGATGAATGAAGATTATAGTGAAGAAAAAACGTGGTAAAAATGGCTGCGAGCAATACGACAGAAATAACGAAAATAAAACAGTTTGCCGGCGAAGACTTTGCTATATGGCGATTTAGAATATGTGAACTTCTAAAAGAAAATGAATGTTTGGATGCCATCGAAAAATTGAGTTTTGCCAGCATACCGGAAAATACAAAGGCGGAGGCGAAGGCACAGAACATAATAGTGAGCGCAGTGGCGGATAGTCATCTAGATTATATACAAGATGAAAACACGGCGTATAACATGATGAAGAAACTAGAGGAATCGTTTATGAAGAAAGGTATACGAAGTAAAATATTTCTACGAAGACAACTGGCGGAAATAAAGTTTACAGAAGGAGCCTGTACTATGAGTGAACATTTTATAAAACTAAATAAAGTATTTAACCAACTGCGAGATGCAGGGAGTGCTTTGTCAGAAGAAGAAAAAATCAACACGCTGTTATTATCTATGCCGGAAGGATATGATATGATTGTAGCTGCACTGGAGTCACTACCAAACTTAACGTTGAGCACTGTCAAGGATAGATTACTCGGAGAGGAGGAAAAGAGAGCGAACATAAATGGTGAAGCAGAAAGTAAGAATGCATTCTATACTCTCACGTGTTATAAGTGTGGAAAGGAAGGACACAAGAAGTTTCAATGCAGGACAGGAAATAATTCAAATTATACCGGACAAGAACAAGGGATATATAGAGGACGTGGAGTAAGTACAGGAAGAGGTCGAGCACAGACCGGACGAGGTCGAGGACAACAATTTGGAAGAGGTCGAGCACAGCAGAATGGACAAGGGCGAGGACAGCAACATGGACAAGGACGAGGACAGCAGCAGGGATATGGACGTGGTGTTGCCAGCAGATCAGGAGTAAGTTTTGTAGCAGAGACGAATGAGGATGAAGAAAGAAGAATACAAGGTAATGACAATAGTAAACAAATCATTTGGTGTTTGGACTCTGGGTCTTCAGATCATTTAACAAATAGACTTGATGTGTTTTGTGATTATATTAAACTAAAAGTACCTAAGATTATATCAGCTGCCAAGAATGGCGTTACTCTAAAAGCAATTGGTGTAGGTAATATTCGAGCTGAAACATATGTTGGTAGGAATTGTCAGGATGTTACTATAAAAAATGTTTATTATGTACCGGATTTGAGAAAGAATTTATTGTCAGTATCTAAAATTGAAAACAGTGGACTTAGAGTTGAATTCTGTAACAGAAAAGTTAGAATTTATAACTATAATTATCTTATAATGATTGGTAATAATGAGGGATCTTTGTATAACGTTAAAATGAATATTTTAAAGAATGATTGCAATTTAGTAGATGATAAAAATAAGCAGATCTTACAATTATGGCATAGGCGTTTTGCACATTTAGGAATGAAAAATTTGACATTACTTTCTAAGAAAAGACTAGTGACTGGAATGGACAACTTGTATTATGACAATAATGACAGAATATGTGAACCATGTGTTTTAGGGAAAATGACAAAATTACCTTTTAATAAACCAGGACGAAGAGCTACTAAACCATTGGAATTAGTTCATACCGATGTATGTGGACCTATAACACCTGTTAGTATGGAAGGACATAAATATTTTGTTACATTCATTGACGATTATACTCATTTTGTAATTGTTTATATGCTGCACAGTAAAGATCAAGTATTTGAAAAATTTAAATCATATTATCACTACGTGACTAACTATTTTGAGAGAAATATTTTAAAATTGAGATCTGATAATGGTAAAGAGTACATTTCAAGGGAATTTCAGAGTTTTTGTGATAGTAAAGGTATTCAATTACAGTATACAGTACCGTATAATCCACAAATGAATGCAGTCGCGGAACGAATGAATCGAACCCTGATAGAAAAGGCTAAAACTGTTTTGATAGACTCGCAATTAGGTAAAGATTTTTGGGATTATGCAGTTTTGTTTGCGGCATACGTTACTAACAGAAGTCCTACTATTGGAAAAGACGTAACTCCATCAGAGCTTTGGGAAGGAAGGAAACCTAATGTAGGTAATATGCGTATATTTGGTTGCACAGCTTACAACCATGTACCTAAGGACCTCAGAAAGAAACTGGACAATACAAGTAAGAAAATGATTTTTATTGGATATGGAACTGCTGGATATAAGTTATATGATGAAGAGACAGGTAAAGTTATTGTAGGAAGAAATGTGGTATTTGATGAGAGACCAATGAATCAAGAAAATATAGAAAATACAAATAATATAGTAAGATATAGATCATATGAAGAACAGCCTAATGAAGAGTGTAATGAAGATTACTCAAGGAGTGAAGAATTAAATGAAGACAATGAGGAAGCTGAACAGAGTCAAGAAGAAAGACAAGAAGTTGAAGTGGAAAATGAAGGAAAACAGAAGAAAGCAAGGAAAGCTCAGAAAAAGGGAGAACAGACAGAAAGCTTAGAAACAGGGAGAAGTAAAAGGAAAATAACTAAACCAAAGTGGCAAGAAGACTATGAAGTAGATTTTAAAGATGATACAGAAGTTTTATATGCATTATTAGCAAGTAACCAAGATGTACCACAAAGTTTTGAAGAAATAAATAACAGGAAAGATAAAACAGAATGGTTAAAGGCGATTAAAGAAGAAATAAATGTTTTAGAAGAAAGTCAGACATGGAAAAAAATACCTAAGGAAAATAACCAGAAACTTTTGGATAGTAAGTGGATATTTACAAAGAAAAATGTAGGAGAAAATAAAATATGTAAAGCTCGTCTTGTTGTTAGAGGATTTCAACAAAAGGATGTCATAGATGATGTATATTCACCTGTTTTGAAGTTACAAACATTAAGGATATTACTAGCAGTTGCAGCACAAAAGAATTATGAGATTCACCAGATGGATGTCAAGGGAGCATTCTTATATGGTCGAATTGATGAAGATGTTTATCTCAAACCACCAGAGGGAGTAAATATTAGAAAAGGATATGTATTGAAACTAACTAAATCACTTTATGGCTTGAAGAAATCACCTAAGTACTGGTACGAGCATTTTAATGAAACTATACAGACTTACGGTTTTAAAAGATCTCAAAATGATTATTGTTTGTTTTCTAAGGGTGACATACACTTATTATTATATGTAGATGATTTATTAATATTTGGACTTGACAGTAAAGAAATAAATAAACTAAAGACATACTTATCTGACAAATACAGAATGAAGGACATGACTAACAAAGTTTTGAACTATTTAGGTATTTCAATTGAAAAGATAGATGGAGAAATTTTTATAAACCAAACAGATTATTTGAAAAATGTATTAGGCAAATGGGGTATGACTGAATGTAAGGGTTGTGACACACCAATGGATCAAAACTTTATTTTAGAAATTGATAACTCTGAGATTGATTTTAGTTTGGAACATAAATGTAGATCACTTATTGGTTCTTTAATGTATGCTATGATCAGTTCAAGACCTGATATTGCAACATCAGTTTGTTATTTGAGTCGTTTTCTATCAAAACCTAGTGAAAAGTTGTATAAATCTATTAAGAGAATTTTAAGATATATTAAGCAGACTGTTCATTACTCATTATGTTTTAAGAAAGATAATAATGTTTCAAATGGTATATTGGTAGGATATGCAGATGCAGATTTTGGTAGAGACACTGTTGATAGGAAGTCCACATCTGGATATTTATTTAAATTGTTTAATAATACTGTTGTTTGGAAGTCTAGAAAACAAAATACTGTTGCCTTAAGCACTACTGAGTCAGAATTAATATCACTTTGTGAAGCATCAATGGAAGCATGTTGGCTCATTAAGTTGTTAAAAGATTTGAATATTATGATAGAAAATGTTACTATTTTTGAGGATAATCAAAGCTGTATTAAAACTGTTAAGAATCCAGACCAAAAGAGATTAAAGCATATTGATGTAAAGTATAATTTCATTAAGGAAAAAGTAGAATCAGGTGTAATTATGGTTAGGTATGTGTCAACTAAGGATCAACTTGCTGATATTTTAACGAAACCTTTGTCTAAAATTCAACAGAACTATTTTGTAAAATGTATGGGTCTTTCATAAGTGGCTAGAATAGAAAAAGATAGTTTTCATATAAAGTTAGTATTGTAGAATAAGGAAAAATTGTAAGGTACTATTGAATTTTATGTTAGAGTATTTCAGTTTCAAATGTTGTATGTACAGAATAAGAGTCATGCATGTTAGTATGAGAGGTTGTATAAGAAAGTGTAATAAGTAATGGTATGTAGTACAGTTTTGGAGATCACACATTGAGGGAGAATGTTGAGGTAACAATGTTCATCTCCAAAACATAGAGAATAAGGAAATATTGTATGCATAGTCTATGGTATTAAAAAGAAAAATGTTTTGACAGATGACAATTCACATCGTACGAATTAAAAATGAGACTCGATCTAAGAAAATGTAATTGTTGTGTGATCAATAGAAATAAGGAGAATTAAATGTACAAGGAACGAAATAAACGAAGTTAAAAGTAACAAGTTTTTATTCTGACATAAAACTGCTCCCCAACATTTAGCTTTTTATTTCCAGTAATCCAGTTACGAGTAGACAAATTTTCTGATAAGTTCTCTATTTCTGTCGAAAATGAGTGATAGTAACTCAGAAATTGACATGAATACTCCGCCAGATATCGTAAATGCAGCGACGAATGCAACTAATAACCTGTTGGCACAAAAATCAAGGGCCAAGTAACAATGCAGGTCATTTCCCTATGGTTCCTGAACCCTTCATAGAGCCCTTATGATATTTGGGTAGATAAAGTAGTGTATGCAACTATACATAATTAGGCATTACAACACTCGTGTGATGCTATTAAGAAACTCGCCTTCGGCTCGTTTCTTAAACCCACACTCGTGTTGTAATGCCCTTCATTATGCACAGTTGCATAAACTACTATAATGCGCTTTACCTTTGTCAATATTCATTGAATAACAAAAAAAAAAAAAAAACGTTTCCATTATTTTCCAATACACCGGACTAATTAGATTTGCAATTTATTGATGGTGGAAACTAGCCTATTTGGTGTTCTGTTGGTTTTTGTCCTTACAAGCAGCGCCACTACGAAAATTCAAAATAAATTAGCTTAATAAGTTTGTGGTAATTCATTTAGTAGATTCGCGAATGACTTTAGACAGGGCCTGTCACTAGCCGATTAGGGTTAAGGAGCCGTATGTTGGCCTTATTTTATTGGCTACTTAAACAATAAATTGACAATCTAATGGTATTTGGCACATGTTACAGCACGTGAATGAAGCGTCTTGGGACTAAGTGATGGGTCTTCTACGGTTCTTTCTTGACCTTTGACAGCTCGCCAAGAAAGTATGACAGTGCACAAACTGATTTTTTTTGTAACTGTCTGAATTTTGTTCAATTTGAATCTACAGATTATTTTTTGTCAGGTCTCCATTGAACTTGATCCAAATCTTTATTCAAGTTTTTATTAACTCAATCAACAACTACACTGCCACTCAATTAATTACCGTTAGCCAATAATTGGCCATTTTGCGATCTGTCAAACAAAAACATCGTGGACAGTCTTTAAAATCGTTTTTACAACTTCTTACAAATCCGTTAATCCGTAAGCAGTTATGTGTCACATCAACAGATGTTTATCAATGTTTTTTTGTAAACAGACATTGGAATAAAAAAGTGATCGCTATCTTTATCTTCGTCGTCTCTTGATCCTAGTAATGCGCACGCGTTTCACGACCACGAATAATTTCCATCGCAAAAGCCATAATTAAAAAGCTTGCTCTTTACAACGAAATCAGAGATGCTCTGAAGTCTGAAGCCGTGTTATATTTATGCCCCCAGAACCTGATACAGTAAATAAATATTTCAGTAACTCGAATTGCATTCTAAGAAGTGATCTGAGCTCGTTCGATATCATAGCATGAGTTACTGAGGCGTCAGCTACTAACGTGTAGCTTTGTTTATCTCTTTGTGATCCTCCCCGTGCACTCGCGTATTGAGTAACGAGAAATAATCGCATGACTAATTGAAATCATACGCAGTAATTCGTCATGTTATCCACGCGGTTCTTTTTCTTGAACTTGTACGTCTTGCACGCACTCTGATTATGATAAAAAATATGGATTTGCTCCAACCACTCAATATAACTCAATGTGCCAAACAAATTGGTTCATATTTGTCTTGTTTATTTGATTTGTAATGTTGCTTGTATTTGTGAATGCTCCTTGAATGTAAACAGATTACACGGTAAGACAGTTTGGATTTGTATTTACTTTACATGTTATTGATTGATCGCAGCTCTTAATTGGAAGGCTATCGCCCTTTATTCTCAGAGCTCCAGCTGCGTATGCTTCTTATCTTCAGGTGACGTACGGTAGTCCAAAGTCTTAATTGTCAACGTTCAAACACGTGTATAAAAATAAGATTCTCGTATCTACTCCTACGTACAGAAATGTTGCACTCAGAAATCAAATGGTTTCTTCTATCTGAAAATAAAATCAATTTTAGTATCTATGGGCGCATATAAAAACATGTTATCTCAGCCAGAGCTTATATGGCGAGAGCAGAATTATGTCTCCCTGCTGATATTGGTTCTTTTGCAGCCATAAGAGAAAATAAAATTACAATAAAACTATTAGACGGTGTGGCTTTCTCTACGAATTTGTCTCCAAGTGTTACGAGTGTACTTCCATATGAGGTAACATCGGCTAACGCGATATGATGCAGTGGTGCGAAGCTCGCTAGAGGGCGGGCGTGTTCTTCGATAGGGCGCTGCGCCGGCGCCGCCGTATTTATGGCGTTGCCTTGCTCACGCGCACCATGTTATGTTGCTGATAAACGCTATCTAAAAGTAAAAAGAGAAACAGGTGCATGGATTTTCAAAATGCTTTCAAATGTAGCATAAATGGGAAATGTAAAGGGCCTTATTATCAGCGAGTAAATATCTAACTCATGCTGCACATAGACTTTCGCTAAAGTCTGTTATTATAACAGAATAATGGTAGATCGGTGCTGAAGACAAGCTTTCAGGCTTAATACTACTACATTTATTTATAGGGTTAAAGGTAAGAGGAGAAATCAACTTTCTCGGAGTAAATAAAAGCAAGACTTATATTGCAATTCTGAAACATTGACAATAAAAAATTATCGACCTTTCGGAGTGGCACGAGGCAATAAAACAATAAGCAATCGATACTTTTGTTGTGTACATATTTTAAAGGTCCGGTAGGGTTTATGTAAGAGAATTGACTAGAAAAGACTTTCCTGGTATATGTTAAAGAGTAAAAAAATGTACCTTATTCCGTACACATACGATTACATTTATCAAAGTTAAAACTAGGCGTTGGGTAATGTTGAATGAAAATAATTTATGATAACCATCTCATTTAATTCACATTTTCAATTATAATAATAGTCACATCTACACTTTGGCATTATTCCAAAATACTTAACATTTTGCAGAAATTGTATAATTTTCCCAGAAAATGCTAAGGAATAATTGGAGCTGCCATTATTACTTAACATGTTCCACATAGCAAGGATATTACTGGGTTAATTATATTGTCAGCTAACAGCTAATCTCAGATCTTAATTGTACTTAGAAAAACGATGTTCCGTTGAACTGGAAAAGTGAATCAATTTGTCTAGCACCAGATATGTAGGTCGATCTTGCTACTGTTTTTGGAAAAATAGGTACTGATGGTTATTTTATTTTTTATGTTGTTCCTAATAAAAAAAAAAGATTTTGCTTTTTCGATCCAGGGCTTCCTCTCTTCTTTGTTTTCCTCACTGCTGAGGATCGCAACCACATATGATACGTCTCCAAGTCATGCGAACTTTTGCAGTGTACCCATACATGTACGGTCGAACAAGCTAATTGGTTTATAGTTTACAATGTTTGTGGGTTAAAGTGTAAACCAAATAGCTTGTTCACACGTCCAAGTACTTCTGCTACTTCTAGTATAAATTCAAACATTATCCCATAATTAAAACTTAACTCTCAATACAAACTCGCACCGGTGTTCAAGACAGCCAAAAAAGAAACAACAAACTAAAAACATCCGTGCTAAAATAAATTGAGTATATAAATCCCTTACCACGTGTAGTGACGCTATCTCATGGGTCCATCAGAGCGGGTGCGTGTGCGAGTGTATCGTTTGTTTGGACATGTAAGGTGTCTGGGTACCATCGGTGGAACATCCGGCACTTCGCGTGACATCCTCGCATTATTTCGCGAATCTCGTCACACTTGTAGGTCTTCTTGTTGCTGGAGTGTGTGCTGGAATGTCTGGACGCCATATGCGAATATTTATAAAATGTATAGAGCAAGCCTTTAAACGTGGACTAGAACGACCCTTAGCACGAACATCTGGGTTTATATAACGTGAGTGTTTCTTGTTAGCCAATTTCCATTTGTTTTTATTTTTTTGCATACAAAATTATTCGCGTGTCGTTAATATTTTCAATGGCGACGCGTTAGCGGTGACTGTACTTTTTACTTGATGGTACAACCATCAACTGCACATAATAATATGGAAATGGAATTTCCCGCATATTCAGGGAAAATACATAGTGTGGCAATGAAACACAAAATACTTAGTAATGTCTGACTGTACGAGCAAATATTCCAATTTCAATGATAAAAGCAGCGAGTATTCCGTTCACTCTTAAATCCGCACGCGTTAAACTTGCGCAAACGCAGATACAAAGCAAATATTTCTTCAAAAATTATTTGGTCGGGTTTTCCCGTTATTGGAGCTTTAGACGAGGAATACAATGAGTCAATGACGCATTTGGACACAACATTTGGTGGCATACGTGCTTTTCTTTTTAGGTATCTGAAAACGGCGTTTTAAAATTAATAATTGACGTTTTCAACAGTTCATGATCAAGGTGGAAGATATAAAACTGTCAATCGCTACCAATTTTTAAGAATATTAGTATCATTATTTACGAAACCGTGAATTTCGTTCCAGTTCCCGTAGCTACCAGTCCATGAAAATTATAAATAGCGTACGTTTTTTATTGGTTTTCCCGATTTGTACTTAAACAGGCCTTTGCTTATTATATAGACGGGGCATAGAGATTGGAAAATTCGTAGAAAGAAGAGTTTTTTTTTAAAAAAAACACCAGGAAATTATTAGGAACAAGTTTCGAAATTTATTTGTTCATAATTATTCTTTATACACGTCCTTTCCTCGTATTTGAGTTTTCCAGAAAAAGAAGGAAAAATCTACCAGTTTTTGCTTTAAAAATAGCCTGTAGTGTGTGTGTGTGTCCCATTGCAAGGTATATGGGCGTATGTAGTCTTCTTCCACTTCTATCTTCCCTCTAAGAGCTACTAAGGACTAAGTTTTTATCGTATACTTTCTTTTGATTGACTTGTTGCAGAGAGTTTTAAAACATTTAGTTTTTTGTTCAACTTTAACCTTGAGCAATTGGTTACACAGACTGCAATAACAAAGTTATCATTTAAACAAACAGGTTTGTTTGCGCTGTTCATCAAAGTATTCAAATATTTGTATAGTTATTACATAAAACAAGAAAACGTTTTTTTGCCCAAACCTGCATTTTTTGCCAAAAAAGTTTGCCAATATCCCTCGGTATTGAGGTCCGTACAGTGTTACATATTTTTTGACATTTCACGTAAATTCTTATACATTCGGATTTGAGCATATAATAATACTCGTCATTAAATTCTATAAAGAGTAAAAATAATTAAGGACCGCTACTATAATCACATGGTTGAACTGCGAAATCAGCAAGAAATAATTTCCTTTTTGGAGTTCCTTGCAATTATCGAAACTCTACACACTTAACATTAACAAACGTACCACTTTCAGTTGGCTTCAAACTCATTTACCTACTTACATATTTCATTGAGTAATTTGCCTGAATGGATTAGCATGAAAGGGAATTCAGTTAAAATATTAATGGAAAAAGTGTGCGGGACCATCAATTATCCTGAATGTTTGTTCTTAACGGGTAATTTGCATGATTCGGTCCATGTAGCTGATGGCCTGATGGAGATAAATGTACGTGCGATGACCCGTCCAAAAACTCGACGGTAGAAATTAGGCCAAGTCTGTCACAAAAAACTACCCGCTTTTTCGATTTGGAAGCTGTAAGTGGAAGATAATTAATGTAAATATAAATGGTTAGCTTCAGAAGCTGCTTTTTTAATTACGGCAGTTTGATTGAATGGTTTGCGGTTGTTTTATTTGACTCTTAATTACTTAATTCCCATTTGCGACTTTAGAGTACTTGTGGTTCCGTTTTGAAACGTTATATGTAAAACGTTTTTGCTTATTTATTACAAAATAAGAGACAGAAAAACCTTCAAATTTTCAGCGAAAAAAAATCTTATAAAAAGATTTCTGCTGTCAAACGTATGTAGGCTTCCTACAATAAGCTAAGATTAAAACCAAGTAGGATTCCCCTGTTCCGTTATTCAGACACATCATACTCGTAGCTGACAAACGCCCGCCGTAAAAGTACACACAATCTGTAATTTACTCGCCATTCGCCAAGCCAGAGCTGAGCTTCGAAGAAAACTCTGAGACCGGGTGGTAATTGGATATGTAAATACCTAATTAGACTAATAATCTAAATTTCTTACTTCATATTCATACTTTAAACGGGACCCTAATCTAATTATAACACGATTTAATTAACTTTATTATACCATAACAGCTTTAATCAGTCTCCAATAAAACGTAAAACTGATTACTATTCGTCATTAATATATTCATGAGACTGTATAAAACGCCGATATTATTATGATACGAATTTCTACAGGCATATCCACATTCCTCGTTAATGTGAAATTGCTTTGCGTTACATAACTGTTACACTGAATCCATAATATAATTTTCCTATTTAGCATATACCGCGTTCTTATATTTCACCGATGTCGTTAAATTTATTGATACTTTGACATTTCCATGTTACGGAGGCTGTAGAATGAAAGCGACGTAAATGTCTAAAAGGAACAAAGTTCGTAGCGAATCGTTGAAACCGTAGATCTCGTGGCACCTACCAATTTAGTAATTTCTTTACTTAAAGTTTTTTAAATATCTCGGAATTCTATTCTTCTTGTAAGGAAATCATTAACAGTTGTTTGAGAATCTCATGCGGCATATGATCATCACATTCACGAATTCGCAGTAAACTGACCCAATTTCTTTAAACCAAATATAGGTACAGTGCCTGCATGCACCTTCGCCGCTTAACCGAAAATAAATTAAAAATTAAGTGAAGACACGGACTCGATAAAAACTCGTTCGTGTACAACGGAAATTAGTTTCGAATTTTGGTCGTCCTGTTTTATTTTGCGGCGCGATTAAGATCGGGTGGCTACCGAATAAAATCCCCGTTGGTCGGGTAACAGGATCCACCGCGGGGACTCTTCAGGCACCCGTCGGGGTGGATGAACACAATCGTATTGTTGCTATAGTACGTGCGTTGTATATTGCTATGAGAAAAGTATGGAGTCTATTTACACACATGATTTGTTTCCGAGTCATGGATGTTTATATGTCTCATGAGTATGTATTTACAAACATAAAAAAGTATACTTAGGTACATGTAGTATATCAACTATCTGGTGTCTACGACACAAACGTTGCTAGTGTGGCACTAGATGGCGCTTTGTGTAATATCCAGCAAGAAAAAAAACATTTAAGCAAAGAATGGGCGTAGTTTTAGTACACATTCGACGCTCGGCCGCCGCAGCGTGCAGACGTGCGCTACGCTCCGCTCCGTCGACTCTCCATGCCCCCTCGCCTCCGTTCCGGTCAGCTGCAGTGCTACGTCGTAGCCCTGCCATCTCACCGTGTTTACGTACAGTCGTAGCACTACTACGGTTTATGACTCGTTCACAACCCCGCGTGTCATACTTTCGGCTGCCACCTGGTGTGACCTCCCCTGTGCCAGCACCAGGGTGTCATCTGCGTAGCAGACGACGCTGACACCACTTGGGAGGTTGGGGCGCAGCACCCAGTCGTAACCGATGTTCCACAGGGGCGGTCCCAGAACCGATCCCTGTGGGACACCGCACGACATCTCTCGCCGGTCGCAGCGGCTGGGGTAGATGATGGCCCTGTCCGTCAGGTAGTCAACGACCACACGACGGAAGTAGGTCGGCACCCGGTGATACCGGAGTGCCTCCCTGATGCAGCTCCAGGGCAAGGAGTTGAAGGCGTTGGCGATGTCGAGTGACACCGCCAAGATGACTCTGCCCCGGGATATCGCATCCCCTGTCGTGAGGGCTCTCACGCGCATGATGGCGTCCACCGTAGATCGCCCCTTGCGGAAACCAAACTGGTTCTCCGCAAGATTCGGCCCCATTCCCTCAAGGTGCTCGGCGAGGCGGTTTTCAATAACTCTCTCAAAGAGCTTTCCCACCTCGTCGAGCAGCACGGGCCGAAATGCGGACGGAGAGTCCGCAGGGCCCGGCTTTTGGATGAGGACCAGTTTCCCCGTTTTCCAGCGAAGCGGGAACTGGCCTCTCTCCAAGCATGCGCTTAGGAGCCCTCCCAGTCGGGGCCCAAGAGCCTCCGCATCCGAGGCCAGGACCCAGGCTTTGCCAGGCAATCCATCGGGTCCCAGGGAGGTATTTTTGGCCTTGAGCCTACCTACCGCCACTCTCAGGTCTACCCCAGTCACTTCCGGAGTGTCGTCGTACTCACTTGGGTCCTCTTCCGGCACCGCAGGTGGCGGAGCCATAGGCGGGGGCGGATGTTCCCCCCGCGAGGGGAACAGAGCACTCACCACGTCCTCCACGAGGTCAGGCCGGAGACTCTGCGTCAGCGGGGGGCCCAGGTGCGGAGTTTATTCCGCACCATCTTGTAAGGGCGCCCCCATGGATCTCTGTCGAGAGTCTCCAGCATCTCCAAGCGAGCCAGTTCCCTGGCCCGCAGGACAGGGTCCCGGAGGGCGGTCTTCGCCGCTCTGTATCCCTCGTACAGCTCCGCCTCAATGGCTGCCGCATCCGGCAGGCGAATGCGGAGCCTGCGATGCCTGCCTTACGGGCGCCGCGCAGCAACACACGACTCACGAAGAGAAGTTATTTCGCGCGACCACCAGTACACCTGGCGTCGGGCGCTTCCTGGCCGGACTCGGGGCATTGCCACGTCGTATATGTCGGACATGGCCTCCCGGAACCTCTCTACCTCACTGTTAACGTCGGCAGGCCGGTCCGGTGATGTCACCCAAGCCGATCGAGGCTTCCAGGAGAACCCCGGTCCCTTAGATTAGGTTATTTTAACGCCAATAGCATGAGAGGTTAGCGCGACGAGATCGCTTCTTCCCTCCGTGACCACAACGTTGATATACTCCTCATCCAGAAGACCTTCCTTAAACGTAGCCACTGCAATCCCAAGATTGCCAACTACCATTTAGTTCGCAATGATAGGTTACCTTGCCACAAAGGTGGCAGTCTCATTTACTTTCGCAAGGAACTGCACTGCATCCCTATTGACCCCCGTCCCGTGAAGTCCCTACTTGAGGTTTCAATCTGTCGGCTAGCTATGACCGGTCATCAACCGATCCACATAGTGTCTCCTTATTTAGCCCCCTCTAACACGTCGGAAGAGCATAACCTCCTGGTTAATGATCTCACCCTTCTTTTCGGCTTAAGTGACTCTGTGATCATCGCGGGCGATTTTAATGCCAAACACCTAGCCTGGAACAGTAGAATGACGAACCCGAGTGGGAAAGTCCTCTACGATCTAGGACTGTCTCTCAACTTCGACCCAATCGCTCCTATGGAGCACACCTATTATCCCGACACTCCCAGCTATCATCCTGACGTGCTCGATATAGCGCTGCTCAAGAATGTGAACCTTTTTTTTTTTTTTTTTTAAGGATGGGAAATCATCAAATGACCCCCCCACTCTGGGCGGAGCGGGAGGGAGTGTCAGACTCTTACTGACTAAAAACCATCCATGTTCCTTCCTCGCCTTTTACGTTCCGGGGCCGCGGTATCTCTTTCGAACAGGCCCGCAACCCCGGCAGGCTTCGGCCCTTGCGGGCCCCTCTCCTTTTGCTGACATCTCTTTGAGGCGCGCGTGGAACACGAACGCGCCGTCGACACGGCCTGTCGTCGTCGTTAGACGGCCGGACGGCTAGCTAGCCCATAGCCAGCCGTCCACAGGCCCGCATCTACGGTGGCCGGTAGCCACCACGTGGCCCCCGACGCCCGTTGCATCTCCCGCGGCGGCCGGGAAGAGAGGATCTCTCCCTCTCTCGTTCCGCCACCTCCTTCGCTAGCATGACTGCTTCGCAGAAGGAGGCGACGGCTTCCCATTCCGTCTCGCTCCGGACCATGGATTGAACCAGGGCCGGACGCGAGAGGTCGCCGCCGCCGATCGCCGCCACGAGGACACGGCGGAGCTCCGCCCACGCAGGGCAGACTTCCACCGTGTGCTCCACCGTGTCCTCCGGTCGATCCTCGCAGTGGAGACACCCGGGCGTTTCCTCCCGCCCGATTCGGTGCAGGTACCTCCCGAAACATCCGTGTCCAGTGAGGACCTGCGTCAGGCGGAAGGTGAGGACGCCGTGGCGCCTCTCCAGCCACTCCTCAAAGAGGGGACTGACCGCCACTATCGTGGCGTGCCCTAAGAATGTGAACCTTCGGTTACATTTGATTGAAACGTTACAAGAGCTCCACTCTGACTACCGTCCAGTGCTCATGCACTTAATTCCTCGCTCGGGTATCATTGACCCCAGCCAACCCCCTCCCACCATTCTCACAACCGACTGGAGGAAAGTAAGCGATATGCTGAAATGTAAAACGTCATCGCTTCTTGATGGTATTCCTGACCATATTGTCTCAGTCGCAGACACCGAGGCCGCAATCAACTCGTTTACAGAACACGTACAATCCGTACTGAAGGATTGTTCTCGAGAAGTACCAGCGATGAGCGGTCACCGCTGGATACCCGACGACATCCGTGAACTGATAAACGAGAAGAATGCGGCCATACGTGCCTACAGCGCTTGGCCCTGCGACGCGAACAAGACTCACGTGCGTTCCTTGCAGCCTGCTGTAAAGTAACGCACTAGTGAGTTTCGTTCAAATCAATGGGACAAAACGCTCAGCGAACTCGAGCCCACTCACCAAGCTTTCTGGCAGCTTTAGAGGAAGTTGCGTACCTCGGAAGAGATTTCTTCTCCACCCCTCATCCGTCCCGATAAGAGCGTCGCTTTTGACGATTCTGAAAAAGCAGAATGTCTGGCCGACAGTTTGGAATCCCAATGTTCACCAAGCACTCTACCAGTAGACAAGCAGCACCTTGATGAGGTGGATGCAGAAGTCGAACGTAGAGCATCGCTTCTCCCAGTAGAAGACCCCGATGACACTCTCCCCGCTATCACCCCGGAAGAGGTCAAAAATATCATAGATAAGTTACAGCCTCGGAAAGCCCCAGGCGCCGACGGCTTCACTAATAGGGTATTTAAAGCCCTCCCCGCCCGGCTCATAGTACTTTTGGCTTCCATCTTGAATGGCGCCCTGAGCAACAATATGTACCCCAAGTGTGGAAAGAGGCTACTGTTATAGATATTCCCAAACCTGGGAAACCGAAAGCCCAGCCTTCGAGCTACAGGCCGATCAGTCTCCTGAGTGCTCTCGGCAAAATCTATGAGAGGCTTATTTATAAGCGTCTCAGAGTTTATGTCGAGACAAAGGGCCTCAACCCTAAAGAACAGTTCGGCTTCAGGACCGAACATTCTTGTATACATCAAGTCCACCGCATCGTTGAACATGTAAGCGCTGGTTTCCAGCGTGGAGCGATGACGAGGGTGATGTATTTCGACATGGCGAAAGCCTTTGACAAGGTCTGGCACAATGGCTTATTGTATAAGCTATACCAACTCGGTGTACCTGACCGTCTCGTGCTCATCTTACGAGACTTTCTGTCAAACCGCACCTTCCGCTACCGTGTGGGTAAGACTTTATCCTCTCCCCATCCTATCCGTGCCGGAGTCCCTCAGGGCTCCGTTATCTCTCCCCTCGCGTTCACGCTGTACACCAGCGACATCCCCAAGACCAAGAAGGTTCAGTTAGCCCTATTTGCCGACGACACGGCTATTTACTACACCGACCGTTCTCAGGCTAACATCTGCCGCATCCTCAAAACAGCTGCCGACTTGCTCGGCGCTTGGTTCCGTAAATGGAGGATTGAAGTTAACCCTGAAAAGAGCCAGGCAGTTCTTTACTATAAGGCACACCTTAAGCGATCGCCAGGTCCCCCCATCACTATGTTCGGCAAGCCTATCCCTTGGGAGAAGCAAGTCAAATATCTTGGAGTTATTCTTGACGACCATCTGTCATTCAAGGCTCACATCAAAGCAGCTCGTGACCGAGCTGCCTTCGCTATGGGCCGCCTCCATTTTATGATCACTAGGAAGAGCAAGTTGTCACTTAAGTGCAAGTTCATAGACTGAACTGCGAGATGCCCTACACAAAAAAAAAAAATTGTTTTAGTACAACCCAAAAACCACATCTTAATATTATATTTATATAAATATAAAAAGTATTTATTTCTCAAAAACATAGCACTTTGCACTGTTTACATTGTTTGAAAATAATATTTAGAATATGATGCAATAGTAGACTCTATCTTTTAAACTAGGACTAGCCTGTATCTTAAAAATAGGGTTCAGCCAAATGGATTTTGTTAATATTCACAACCAAAACAAGTGAAGACAGTGTCAATGAATTGTATTAACAGCTGTACAGAATTAAACATAATAAATAATGACAAAAACTAAATCTAAGTTATACAAGGAGTGTGAATGACAGCGGACATGCATGTGTATGTATGTAAGTGTAGAGGTGTGTGGGTGTGCGGGGTGTGCGGGGTGTGAGTGGTATGTGTGTGTGTGTGTGTGTGTGGGGTGTGTGTGTATGTATGACAGTGTATAGGGGGGAAGTGATTACATGAAATTCGTTAATATATTATGATTGGTTTAAAACGTCTGTAATGTGATTTATGAGTATGTATGCGATATTCAATTAAGTAACGTAAGTTAGCAGATTTTCAGATTCTACATAATCCTGTTGCAATAGCCATTGGCTTATTTAAGACGAGGTTATTGAGTTAAACTACAAAACGAGAGTAGTATTTTTTTCATTTCTCCAAAACAAATAACGAACGAAAATATACGAATATAAATTAAATTAGGAATCGAATTAATATTCGATTAGATAAACATTCGTGAATACGGCTACTACTCTACACATAAAACTATTCCATTAATAACCAATGAGCTGGATTATCTTTCATTATATCATCAATAATTCAATAAATAAAATGACTAAATCACGTTTTTGGCCTAGAACGTGCTGGAACTAGATAATTATGTAGGTAGCTGTGTTACTTTTAAAGACTTAAATAACTGAGGCAATTCCAATAATTGTTTTGAGTAATATTACTTAACATACATAACGGCTACGGAGAATTACATAATTTCCTTCGAAAATAATGTTCACTATGAAGAACGAGCTCTTCTTTGAAATCTATTTGCTTTGGTAATACGATATCCGTTTTAGAGAAGGGGACGAATATGATCCTTGCTATTAAAAAAGCTGTCAATTTCATGGTATTCTCAGTAGCCGTCGATTCCCAGAATGACAACTTGTTGAATGAGTACTGAATCTATAATAATGTATATGTTATGGACCAGGTGATTAATGCGGGCATTATACATAATGTTCAAGCATTATGCATAATGGCTATCTCTATCGGGCTAAGTGATTAATACTATCTTAACTTCATTATTTATCACATTGCACGGTCATTATTATATTGCTACACGATAATTGGGCAATTTGATAATAAAGCTAAATTTGACGCGGTGTGAGGGCGGGGAGGGAGGCACACATGGCGTGGCACGCTTTGACCAATCAGAGACCGCCATCCAGCGCGCGGCTCGTGCGGCGGACTTCAAGCGGTATTGTTTTTGTTTAGTTCTGCATTGTAAGCGAATATGGACGGACACGGATGGGTTTCAGTTTCGTAACTCAGTGTCAACGCGAGTGTGTTAACACTGCATTACGAAATTAAGATTTATTATGCCTGAAGATGTTCCAGAGACAGAGATTTCGATGAGAAAGTGTTGCAGAATGTCCTCTAAATGCAGAGGGCAAGGTTATAATATATATGTTTATTTTCTCATCACAAACGTTTATAGTAGATGTGGTTGTAAAAATGGTTGGAAGTCTGATAATGTAGTTGTCGCCAAGCCAAAAAGGCAAAGGCAAAGGCTCGTGGTTAAATAATACAAGCCGCTCGGGTCGATCTTTAGGTTAAGCCGTGCTTGCCTAGGTTCGCCTGTGGATGGACCACCCTTTCCCCCCCCCCCACTCTAGGCGGAGCGGAAGGGAGTGTCAGACTCTTACTGACTAAAAACCATCCATGTTCCTTCCTCGCCTTTTACGTTCCGGGGCCGCGGTATCTCTTTCGAACAGGCCCGCAACCCCGGCAGGCTTCGGCCCTTGCGGGCCCCTCTCCTTTTGCTGACATCTCTTTGAGGCGCGCGTGGAACACGAACGCGCCGTCGACACGGCCTGTCGTCGTCGTTAGACGGCCGGACGGCTAGCTAGCCCATAGCCAGCCGTCCACAGGCCCGCATCTACGGTGGCCGGTAGCCACCACGTGGCCCCCGACGCCCGTTGCGTCTCCCGCGGCGGCCGGGAAGAGAGGATCTCTCCCTCTCTCGTTCCGCCACCTCCTTCGCTAGCATGACTGCTTCGCAGAAGGAGGCGACGGCTTCCCATTCCGTCTCGCTCCGGACCATGGATTGAACCAGGGCCGGACGCGAGAGGTCGCCGCCGCCGATCGCCGCCACGAGGACACGGCGGAGCTCCGCCCACGCAGGGCAGACTTCCACCGTGTGCTCCACCGTTGGGTGCACACCCTTACATACCGAGTTTCCTTCGTGCCTCGGAAAGTACGTTAAGCCGTTGGTCCCGACTCATTTGTCCATCTTTGACAGTCGTTACAGGTAGTCAGTGGCCCCAAAAGTCTGACACCAGTCTTACCAAGTGGTATCGTTTTCCCAGAGTTAACTGGGTTGTGGAGGTCAGATAGGCAGTCGTTCCATGTAAAATGCTGGTATTCCGCTGCATCCGGTTAGACTGGAAGCCGACCCAGAATAGTTGGGAAAAGGCTAGGCAGATGATGATGATGAGTAGGATAAGTAGGATATATATAGTACGATAGTAATAAGTCATTTCTATAAAACAATATTAGACATAGACATGTTGTAAATTTATCGACTTTTAAATATGTTTTATTTATGTTATATTTTTAATATGACTTGATTAATCCAAATAATGAGTCTGATTATTTCAATGGTTCAATATTTATGACAATAACAATAAAAAAATAGTAATTAAATATGTTTGTGTTACTCTGCCCAAAAGGTGATGGACAATATGTATAATGCCCGGTCAATTTGATTATTTGAATAATTCTTATCAAATTGCACTCTTATATTGGCCATTTTTCATAATGACCGGGCATTATGTATAATGCTCAATTCATCACTTGGTCCATAACATATATATTTGTGGGGTAGATGATTTACTAAATTGGCAACATTTCAACGAGCGATACGTGAAACCGCATCTCTGTGCCACTTTTCGTGCTCCATATTATAATGATACATAACTGTAACCATATGTGCCTATTAATAAAATACCATGCTAAAGAAAAATAATGATATTCTTATTTCAAGAGTTCTCAGTATTGGGAAATTTTTATCCTATGTATTGTGACTTTGATGCTCGTCATTGTCACCATCTGGCAAGCCTTTTCCCAATCATGTTTTGGTAACAGGTAAGCTTCGCTAGCCGAGGTTTGGTTTGTGGATGGGTGACCGTAACTATTATGCTGAGGATCCTCCATGCCTCGGAAAGTAAAGTAAAAACAACTGGAATTGAAACAGCAGGATGGATGAATATGCGTTTTATTTAGGACTGACAATAACGATGTTACAGTATAAACTTGCAGTTTAGTCTTCTAGCAATAATTACCATTATATAGTGTATTGTCTATGATAATTACGTCGATTATATTTAGAAGTGACTGCTCGCTATGAGCCCCAGAATAGAATGAATCTGGACAGGATTCGTTTTTGCTTGAACGTAACTGTAACTACCAGTGCACAACCCCACTAAATCAACGGAAATTCCAACTCAGTGTTGCCAGTAAAATAATTTAAGTGTGTATCAAGTCAAGGTTACACCTGCAAAAGTTAACAGTAAGTTGGGCCTATGGTCCTGCTGTCATTTATGTGACTATGACAGTCATTAAGGTAGTCAGCGACCCGAAAGTGTGACTACCAGAGTCTTGCCAAGGGCATTATTGTATTTCCCAGTATTAACTGGGTTGTGAAGGTCAGAAAGGCAGTCACTCTATGTAAAATAATGGTACTAGGCTGCACCCGAATAGACTGGAAGCCGTCCCAAACTAGGCAGATGATGTAGGGGTTGGCTTCCAGTCTTATGTCAATGTACCAAGTGAAAACAGCCAGGTCAGAAAATGGTGTCACCAATAAAACCATTTTATCAAAATAATAAAAAGTACAACTATCAGAACTCTAATTACGATTAAGACGTGGGCGTGCCTTATCAGTTATCTAATAGAGATTTGATGATATTTATTAACGTTTTGTGGGTCAAACTGATAACCTGCTTGCTAATAATAATATTTTGAATGGAAATAAACACTGTGACGTAGTTTTACGTCACTCTGGAAGTCAATTATCCATTGCACAATAATTTGCACTATCTCCTCACCATGTACTTACTAATCGGAAATATTTAAAAAATTATGAGATGGAATCATGAAAGTTTGCACTGTGAGGAAATCATAGTTTTACGTACGTTGTTAGGTCCAAGCATCTCTAAGTAAAATTGGCTGCATTGTAGCAAGATATTAATCACTGGAGTCGTTCTGGTTCTCGCAGCTACGATTGTGGTCGTATTAGGAAAGTCAAATTAGAAGCATCTGCAAGTAAAAGTTTCGTCTTGATAGCAGGAGATGTTTTAATCAATGGAATATAGTTTCTATTCCTGCACCAATGATTTTGATGCTAAGATGTTCTAATTTTTTTTTGCGTATATCTTCTTCCTTCTATCTTCTGCCTTCTTGCTTAATCTATCCAAGCCGTCTTGCCTTCCTCAATACTTCATTATTTCAGAATGCATTTCATATAAAACGTTCATCAACATGCCACTATTCGTCAGGTCTATTATAAGGCTCAAAGGCTCAAACCGCAAAGAAGTCTTACAATCTCTACATGCATCGTCTGCCTCGCATCTCAGTTTACAATTTTTATTTTGACGCCTTTAAACTTACTGTGCGTCTACAATGTTGTGGCCCAGTCAGTATTCAAGTTTCGTTTTAAATTCCATTGCGATTTTTCTAGCGTACGTTTGATGTTTTCTACTCGTGACTTGGCAACACAAAGGATTGTAAATCCAAATGTGAAACAAGGTGTTTCATGTACTTATTCGCAGCGGATTTCATGTTTTTGTAAGGTTCGTCTACAAAACAGTCGTATATCAACTACGGCTTTATTTGAGAAAATTCAACAGAAATCGTCGTCCGTGCCGTTTTTAAAAGTTTTATCAGTATCAATGTTTTTATTGTAAAGGCTTGTTTAGTATTTGTTTTAGATTCCAATGTAAATATTTTCTGCTCAGTAAATACTTCAAAACAAAACCTGTCTTTGTCAACTTCACATGCACCGTATCGCTGTGTTCTCATCTATCTTTTTATGTTTTCATAGCTATTCAGTCAAGCGACGACAGCCAGTCTATTTCTCTAACTACCAACACACGACATTAGGAGCACGCTAACAAAGAGCTTGTTAAAATTCTTCTATATGAAACCGTTAGGGCGCCCTATTAAAACAAAACAAAACTGTAGAATGCAAGGAACAGTAAAATCTCCACATCGAAACTATTTTGCAACAAAAACGGATAGAAATTTATTCATGTATTGGGAGAAATATTGTAAAATAATTTAAAGATAAGAATTTGCAAAACACTGGCTGTTAGTCCTTCTACGGCTTGTGTTTTAGGCACTGCATACAAATGAATATTTGTGTCATAAGGTACAGTTTGGATGAGAAATGATTTGAATGCATTTCTGTATCTTTGTACAGCTATGCCACTTTTCTTATTTCAAATAGTTATTTGCTTAATAGTTTTATTTGTTTCAGTTAAGCTGTGGATCGCGAAACTTTAACCTTAGTAAAACTTTGTGTTAAGTCTTTTTGCCTTTTTCGGCCTAAGTCAGAATGTTTATTTATTTTAGTAATTTAGCTTCGCCTATTTTAATCTCCAACTGTTTGGGTTTCGCTAGGTCAGTAGCATGCTTTGTAAGTGGTCTCCTGTTCAAAGTGTACACGGACTAGTAGAACTAGAGCTAGTGTTGTAAATGTGCTAATTTTGCTAGCTTCTGTGGTGTATTATTTGGCTCTTGCTCAGGTCCATTATCATAAACCAATATTTACAGTCATTTGTCGATTTGTATGTCTGAAGTAAGTGTTTCTAAATTGCTGAATATTAGTAAATATCTCAATTTATAAAATACGAGCTGCTTATACAAGCTTCAAGGTTAATGTGCAACAATTTACGGGGCAGCCACCGGAGTACTGGTTTTATGTATCACTTTAGTAGTGGACTGTACATTATATCATATCACATGTCGGCGCGTATTGGCTGTTGGCATACATTCCGCGGATTAAGCGCACAGTCTGCTCTCCTAACCGTAATATTTGCTGATAGTACCGCGACAACACCCTGCGTTTCTTTATACCCAACAAAGTGGCGACTACTAGCTTACTGTCCGTTACTGACAAACATTTCACTTAAGGCCATTAAACGCTTGTCAAAGTTTTTTGTGCAAATCTCAACGTTATTATTGGATTTTCTAATAGAAATAGAACGCATAGAAAAATATTGGACGGGCAATCATCATTAGCCCAATTACTCTAATAGTTGCTAACGTGTACTTACTTTCGATCTCGTATGTAAAGCACGCGATGTTCAAGAATTTAGCACAACAATTAATCTATACTATACTATAATAATGTCTTGGTCAGAAATCAGAATTACTACTTGACCTGCATTTCTATCAAAGCATTAATTGTGACCCGTCGTAACAATAGAAAAATATGCAAAATCATTCGGTATATTATTAAAAATTAATTGATGTTTTTGTCCTGCAACCTTAAACTGACGTTTTGGGAACATCACAGCCCACATTTGACTGGACCAGGGAGTTGTTTTTCAATATTTTACTAATCAATGCACCCACTGAACTGCAACGTAAAAAACAGCGAGAGGCAAATGAGTTTGTATTCAAATGTCTCTCACTCCTCACTGTAGTAATAGACGTGCCTGAATGCGCCTTGCGCCAATTTCGTTTGACGGCAGTCGCTCGCAAGCAGGTGCGTTGTGCGCGCGTGCGTCCGCCATATTTGAATCACAGCTGATATTGCCGCCAACGCGATCTTGTTTCGAACATTTTGTACAAACGACTACGATTTGCAGCTAGCAGATCTTAAATGCACAAACATTTAAATTAAGTGCAGTGATTTAATAAACGGTACTAATGAAGATGACAGTTAATCGAATAAGAGTTGTGGTGCTGGGGAGCGCGCGCTGCGGCAAATCTGGTAAGAATAACCTCAGGAAAACATTAAAATTGTTATTAGCAGGTGATTTATACGCCTGGAATGCTTAGATTTCCGACATTTGAAGCTTTAGTTAAATGCGGCTTTAACGAGTCGTCGATAATTATGGCTTTTTTACTTTTTTAGTCGGGCACCGAAATCAATTATGTCTAATAGCTCGAGAAAAGTTTTTATTTTATTTTGAATGCCCTGAGGTAGTTATTAGGATTATTAAATTAATTACGGGCCAAGCTATAGTGATTAGTTATAAACAGATGTTACTCATGAATGCCTTCAATTTGCCGACTGGTTTAGTTGTGATCTTCTTTAATTGCTTTAGGATTATGTTATATTATGGCACCAATCAGAATGGGTGAAATTGATATTATATAATTTTTATTATGCATGATAACGCTCACACTTTAATGGTTTTTTAGAAAATTGTATTTTTGAACACATTGGGGGGTGTTGTGTTCTTAGTCTTTATATGAAACTTTCTTCTCTTAACCACAGTGACATAGAATACCTGTATGAATTTGACGTGTAGGTGCAACTTTCGCAAGTCCCTTGACACTTTCAGCTTTGGATTTTAAAAGCTGCGCTATGCGCGGTTTGGCTCCACCGAGCTCAGAACTCCTTGTATCTTTTGATGACTAGTTAGAAGTAGTTTTACTTGAGCTTCAAGCAGTAGGTTTTTAGTGCTTCGAGTAAATATACTTTTTATGTCAGACTAGCTGGCTCGCGCAACTTCGTCTGCGTCTCATAATTTGAGATTTAAACTATCCTATCTCTCAAGTTGGATCGAACTGCACATGGTGTGCGAATTTTATTATAATCGGTTAAGTGGTTTAGGAGTCCATTGAGGACAAACATTGTGACACGAGATTTATATATATTAAGATGTGACATAAAGGGCGGTTAACCGGCTCCGTTTACATAGACGGTTGTATTTTATGCCGTTTTAACTGAAAGATATTCTGTGTCTTCACATCTTGGCCCGGCTTAACATCCCTAGTCTAGAACATTTACCAGCGTAAAAACCTGTATGATTATACGCATGAGGAATGTTATTTGCGAATATTTACAGGTACTTATCTTATCTGGGAATATTTCGCAGAAGTATCATGTTATCCATACATTACGGAAGTACATTAAACAGAGCGCAATAATAAAACAGCAATACAACCTACTGTTTATGTGAGAGCATCCTTGTCACTATAATATTATCATTGTTTGTACTTGGATCAGTTCCATGGAATCGGCCACTAGGCTGTTGACATAGTATGTGCACCGGTTATCAACACCGTGATACGGGACGACTGATAAGTGACATTTACTGGGTGTTGCACCTGATATGTCGGTAACAAAGAAAGTTGCAGCATTGTTATTGTACGTAATCCATATGAGTAAGAATGATAACGCTGTTTCTACGTAATAACAAAAAGTACCGCGTGTTATTTTTGGAAAGGCATTAGTCAGTAGAATGATCGTAAAAGGTGCCAAAGGGATTATGACGAATCGAGGAGATAAGAAATGGATTCTTCTGGTTACCGCCAAAATACTTGATAGAATCGATCAACAGGAGAGTAATGATCATACCTACTGATCAATAGACATTTACTGAAGATAATATGAACGCTTAAACATAACACATGTAATATTTTCACCGGTTATCGTCTACTCTTGCTTGTGCACAGCTAAAATCGTTCAATGACAGAAGATAGCAATCAAAGCATAAGGCTTTGGTTGCGTAGTGAGGATAATCTTACAACTAGACGCTACTATATGGCTTCTTGGTCATGAAGCATTCATCCTTGATATTGATCAGGGCTTTTCTAAGCTCATAAATGTAATCAGTATTATATAAAATGGTGTTGCCGTATTACATACGCAGGTTGATGATCTTTTCAAGTTTGTTAAACTCTGCAATGTCAATGGCTCAGCCTAGACTTTGCAGGCAGAACAACTGTTTATTTTAGATGTGTTTGCGTCTCCTATCAGAATAAATGCATCTAGATTTTTTGAATCCTGTATTCGCGTTCTACTTTGTGTCGTATGCAAACATCCACTTGTAGCTAAATATATAGTTCGACTCCTACAAAGGGATGTTATGTCATGTCCATGATTTGTGCATGTATTGACGGTGATTTTGTGGAAATTAGTATGTGATTGCGTCCTGTGGAAAGTTGAGGAGCATTTTATAGTTTAAGTACGAAATGAATAAAGGTTAAGAGAGGCCTATACCCAGCAGTGGGTGAAGTGGATGATGATGAGGATTACTAAAGAAGATTTTAATAGATTATGTTTTTTAAATGATGTAGCACGAAAGCAGGCAGTACTGAGATGTTGAAATTTTGCTAATTTTGTTGAAATTTTGATTTTAATTTTGAAATAAAATTAGAAGTACGTCAGGAGGATGACGACAACAGAGGTGGACATTTGTAAGATATTGGTTAAACTCAGATTTCTACCATAGACTTTAAAAAGCTCGACTAAGATCCGATCATGTGCTCAACCCCTTAAACGTGTTCAGCGCCGGATGTTTAAGCCTCGGGTTATGAAATCGCAAGGATGCAATTAGCTATGATTGGTCGTTACTTCTACGCCCATTAACCTTGTTAACTCTATTTCTTGAGATGATTGATTGCAGACTCATTGTTGTGATGTTTTTTTATTTCCATTTTATCGTTCGAAGTGATTTACTTGTTTTCGATGTGAGTCATATACCTGATTGAGCTTTCAACAATTGGCGGTTTTACTGTGATGAGCTTAAGTATTATTTTACTGGTTTGAGGAGTTACCTTCGCCGTTGATAAGTAGCATACAGGGTGTAACTACCTCAACACGAAGGCGTCAACCAAGCATTCTGTACATCAAACTAAGTAACTTTATGCAAAAAATATTGCTGAGAAACCACTTTTTTTTGTGGTAAAAATCATGTTTTGTGGTATAACTCAATGTAATGCAATTAAAACATTGTGCTGATGGATGGATTGATACTACGGGGGCCGTAGAGTTATTTAAAAAATCTTAAACACTTGTATTAAAAAAAAATTGTGGAAAACTTGCAACGTTGACGTTCCTACGAACCTTCTAGTTACGGAGATATTGGGGTATCTCCGTAACTAGAAGGTTCGTAGGAAGGTATGGTGTAGAATAAAAAAATATCGCAATGACGGGGAAAACAAGTGCCCCTCAGTTTCGCTAAGAGGTGTTTTACACCCTTTATATTTGAAATTAATAGAACATCAATTATGCATTTTTTAGTTAGCCCGAGCACATAACTGTGTTTATTGTGGAGCTTGGAGCACTCTTTCTAGCGGAATCGGAAATGTGCTGGCCGTTGGCGTTGTGACTATCAGTAGTCACAACTCCTTGCTTAAAAGAAAAAAACCACTGAAAGCATTTCGATGTCCAAATAATAATGCTCACGGTTAGTGGTAGTTGGCCGTTGTACTTTGATGGCGTAATATGGGAGAGGCCTAGCAGTGAATAAACTGCAATAGGTTCAGTTAATTGATTGAAACTATTAATCACAGCAAACACCTGGCTGCAGCTTTACCAGCCAGACAGTCTCAAATGGCTCAATATTTACTTTTCGAATGAGTTGAGGATAATATTAGCACCATTTCTATAGACATGTATCTCTATACAAAGGTATTTGTTGCGATTTGTTGCGAAGCGCCAGACAGATTTACGCTGATTTCTTGAGTTTTAGCCAATGCATGCCTGTCTGCGACTTGGATGGAATTGTTTGATTGAAATTGACGCAACGTACAAAAACACCTGTGTGTTTGAATATTTTTACCTCTATCGCAATGATTCTGAGCGACTGCTATGAAATTTATTCTCGTATCGTTTATGCCGAGGTTAAAAAAATCTTTAGCTTCTTCTGTATTTAGACAAATACGGGATGGAATTACCTGAAGCAAGGCTAATAAGATCGTTTTGAAAATATAGTCTGTGAATTGCTGATGACTTAGTGCATATTTTTTCATTTTCTTTTTGTTTTTTAAATAATTATAGTCAAAGTGCAGGACGGGCCTCAGGATTAGTTCTATTTGTTGTCATTTTATTTCATTTTGAATTTCAAAATATGAGGCAGTGTTACTAAAGACACAGTGTCATCTTCTGCCTCATATTTTGGCAAAAGTTTATGTTGTCTTGTTTTTAAACTTCTACTGTAACTTATGGAGATTATTTAAACTGTAAACAAGAACTACCGGTCCCGTGTATAATACGATAAATAGTGTAATGTAAATAAAGTGTACTCTTTGAAGCACGTTCGCAACGAGTAGTCAGTACACGTGACTCTCAATTTAAATATTTTGAACAAACGTGTTTTTTTTTAGATTTCCTCATCTTTCTAACAAAAACTTTTATACAAAAAATAAAACCGACTTCAGAGAAAACAAAAAAGTGAAAAATAACTTCAGAAAAAACGCTTCAGAAGTCGGTGACAAAAAACTAAATCAATCAAACAAAGGTCTCCGACTTCTGAAGCGTTTTTTCTGAAGTTATTTTTCACTTTTTTGTTTTCTCTGAAGTCGGTTTTATTTTTTGTAAAAATGTTTTTATTTTTCACATGTGCCTACCCCTTCACAGCGTACCGGCGTGATTTTCGGTTATGAACTGGTGTAAACAATAGACAGATATGAAATTTCAGCAATCCCAGTACATTTGCTATCATTTATTGAGGAGTTCCGTTGCCTATAAAATGTCAAGGGTTCTATCTATTTCTCCAAGATTCCACCAACAGATCCTGATTTGATGATTATGGGAAAACCTGAGAAGTATTAATACCCCTTCAAACAATTTAAATTAAAACAAAATCGGTCAACATCTGCCATCAGCCATCTTCGAGTAATCGGGGAACATTGAATTAAGAATCTCCTTATTTTTGAAGTCGGTTAATAACGATGTTATGGTAGGTGACTCAAATATCCGGATAGCCTATATATATAAGATTCGGCCGAGTGTCGTTAATTTACTATTAGGATTTTAAGAGTTCCGTTCCTTTGTCATGGATCCCATACTCAGAAGTAATCAGAACCTAACCAAATTATCATCAATGTACCCTTGAAGTTTACCCTTTCCAATAAAATAAAATAATACATGCCACGGTAATAGGGCTCATCCCCAATAAATGGAACTTAACACACCTAACTGTCGAAATCTGGGTGTATTATTCACTTTTGATTTACATACAGGCGTGATGTTACGTCGTGATATTGTATAAACAATAAACAACCAACCGTTTGCAGCAATCACTAAAGCTTTACCGTGTATTTTTGAAGAGTTCCATTTATATCTCCGAAGATCAGCATCAGATCTTTGGAAAATTAAAATGTGAACACACTAAAAGCACCAGCTTTCAAATATCCACTACCATCAAAATCGGTTAACTCAGTCGAAAGTTCTGAGGTAACAAACACTGTCAAAATCTGGGTGTATTGTATACATCTGCGTACCCCCTCAGAGCATACAGGCGTGATGTTACGTCATGTATAAACAATGAGCCTACAAGCGTTGCAGCAATCACTGCAGATTTGCTGTGTATTTTTGAAGAGTTCCATTGTATATCTCCGAAGATCAGCATCAGGTCTTCAGAAAATTAAAATGGGACCACACGGGAAGCACCAGCTTTCGAGCAAAAAAACAACCATCAAAATCGGTTGTCCCAGTCGAAAGTTCTGAGGTAACAAACACAAAAAAAATAAACATACAGGCGAATTGAGAACCTCCTCTTTTTGGAAGTCGGTTGAAAATAGGTAAAGTGGTGTTTTCTGAAAACTACAATTATATAATTTATATGAAAAAAAAAGAAAACAAATATGCAGCCCAAAATGAAAGTGATAACTTAAATGTAAACAAAGAATATGCGTACAACACTAATTTCAAAGAGGAGTTTAAAACTAAAATACATTGTTTACGATTCCTTTAAAAATATTTGTATGTCAAAATTGACAAGACATAGCGTACTATTTAGTTCTTAAGATCCATCTATCATAATAACCTATGTTTCACAAATAAATTGATTTGATTTGATTTGATTTGATTGTACTAAGGAGGTCCTTCTACGATGACGTCATCGACCTGTTCTGATGATGGGTAATTGGCTGTCTGACCTCCGCAAATCAAGACGAGTCAAAGAAAAAAAAAAGGTCTCGTCATGGCTGATTTATTTTTAAATCGTATTCTATTTATAACCTTACTAATTTTGTTCAGACTCTCGTGGAGTCTGGGGATAGTACATTGACTCACTAATAAAATGTGGGTAGGTAGCTAGGTATGTGTGACTGTGAAATCAGGATTTTTGTCACATATGTGTATGAGCTTTATAATGGCTGAGGCGTGGGATTCGTGTTATAGAGTTCGAGCTTAGCTTCCAAAACATGTTAGTCAGCAAACGAAACAGTACTACGACTAAACGTTCATACGAAATCAGACCGTAAATACACGTAATATTCGTCATCAAAATGGTATCTTTGAATATTCGGAACACAAATAGAACCACTTGGTAGTGTCGCCAAAACTCAGGAATTCAACTTAAAAAAAGTTTTATTACCATTTCGCGAACATAAAACGATACGTTGACTACGAAGCGTAGTTCGTGAGTATTACGGAGCGTAGTACGTAAACCTATAGTAGCGTATGGAAAATTTTTGTTTTGCATGATGTTGTGTAAGGTTTCACAGGGTTTATAGCCCTCAAAATAGTTTCAAATATCAGCAATTCGTTATTTCGTTGTTATGAAGTCGGCTCGTGCGATGTGGTACTCTTTGTTTGCTTAATGATTTCTTAGCAGTTTGATTGGTTTGGTTTTCACAGAATAAACCTGCTTTTTAAAATAAGAATAAAAAAGTCCTTCATATCTTTGTTTGATACCGTGCTTATAGATTTTTCTTCCCATAAAATAAAAAAAATAAAAAATGCTGTTTACTCAAAGTGAAAATTGAAAAAACAAACTGAATGGGTTTTATTCAGTTTTTTTTTTCAATTTTAGAAAATACACGATAAATTAATACAAAAATAACGAATTAATCGATGTACTCAATCATTCTTAAATAATATTCAAATCAGTAGCTGAAAAACTACAACAATCTTGAATATTATTAGGATTCTTTCTTAAATAATAATATCATAAGTCACGTCTACACGAAAGTCAAGTTTATAATACGACGTGTTAAATATAGATATCTTTTGAAAATAGAATTACAAGTTTACGTCGACAGAATATTCGTCACGTCTGTATCTTTGTTCGTGTCGAGACGGAACTCTGAGGGGAGGAGCACTCATAAATACCCGCTGTGGATGGGCCACGCTTCGAAACAACTATTAATACGTACTTACAACAGTTACTAGTAAAGCCATACATAATAAATCCGTGCTGTTCCGATAACTACATTGCACATTACCATCAGGAAAAATGACTGTCAAAGAAATAATTGTCATCCTTCGACAGTTTGCCGTACTACAGATATAGTTGGTGCCAGATGACAATATCGGTCATTACCCTTTCCCTAATATCTCTTTGTAAGAGCCAAAACAAATGAACCATGTAACGCTTTTCATTTAAAAAAAAATGTTGAAGATCACGATAGGTGACGATTCAAGATTTGAACGGGCTTATTTTTGGTTTTCAAAGTTAATAACTTTAATAAAGGTAGGTGGGGGTCAATAATCGATATTGTCATATTAACTGGCAGCAACTGTATTTCATGAAATTGTCAAAGAATGAAGCGCAAATGTATGGAGCCTGGGCCAGTACTATGTACACTATATGTACTTAAATATTGCTGTATAATACAGTAACCGTTTTTCATTGTTAATTTTCTTTAATCTCACTTCGTTTCCATGTAAATTCAAATGAGCCAGGAGAGTAACACAACATAAAATTAAACATGGCGGATCAGAGCAGCAGTATGCCAACAATGTCATTTAATTAAACAGATCCAAATTCAAAGCAAAGACAGACGAAGATGTCACTTTTTAAAACTGTCAAAGTCGTCAAACTGCATGTCACAAAACTGTCATGGCTGCCCTAAAATAGGGTTTTCTTATTAAAAAACGACATTTATGTACGCCTGTACCTTCAAATTAAATTATTAGTATTTTTATGGAATTCCCCTATATTCTTCCTATTTATCCATGTAGTGTACATAATGGTGGCCCAAAATCAAACATCTCCTTTGCTTAACAATTAATTTCCCTAAATTCATCTACAATGATCGAGAAGAATAACATGTAGGCTTTTTTTTCTCATTTAGCAATAAAACGGTTTTGGCAACTCTCACACTGTGTAATAAAATTCATCGTCCATTAAATTAGTCTAAATAAATTATTCGAATGTACTAGAAAGAACAACTCTACATTTTTGGGCGAGACACGAAAATACACTTTGTGAAGAACGTTTAATTTATTAAGTACGTTAAAATGGAGTGTCAATTTATTCAAACTATTCAAATGAAGTGCAATAAATTAATTGAACTCTAATATTTTGATAGCGAAACTGAAGAAAGTGTTACTTGAGCTTTAAAAAGTTTTTTCGAATAGTAATTAATTTATAACCCTCACAGTTCTGTATGAGTTTCAGTAGCAACCCTGAAATAATCGGGTTTTATAACATCTTATTTAGTTTTTTTTCAACAGGTTAATTGACCAGATGGTTAGGTTAGGTTATGTTAAACTAAACAAATTACTTTCTGAACCGCTTTTCCCGATAACCTCAATAATATGTTATGTTAATGTAACCACACCCACCAAATGTTACGGGATTTCATTGATCGTCAAATTCAATTGATGATGGTTTTACTGGATATACATGAATCAGTGTAATGATATAAAAAGAACGAGGGTTAATGAGTGCCCAATGATTTTCAGCTTAGTAGAACCTAAAATTAGTGACACCAGGACATGAATGTAGCTCAAGAGGATTAAGTTATGAGTAGTTATTTAGATCTTTATTTACTCCATATAGAAAGTATTGAATTCCATGTCTGGCTTTACTATTAAAAAGTAAGTAACAAACGTGCCATTACGAACAAGTAACACTACAACAATAAACGTAAGAGTTACGTAATAGAATTTCTATAACACTTTGGATTTCAAGATCATATCGAGGTTTATTAAATACAGCACTTGGATACAAGAGACGGTCTCAGATACTTGACTGCCTCACAGTCTCTCGCGCAAGTCGCAAGTCTCAACGACAGATAAATCATGCGCGGACCACTAATGAGTCATTCTACATTCAAACGTCACTAATCGGCAATTAATAACGGTTAGGAAACGATCAAATGCTACCATTTGATATAGTATTATGTAGACGTGTTAGCTATGCAATAGAAAGTATAAACAATAACTTAGCGAAAGCTAACACGAGTGAAATTGATTTATAGCGCAGTCGTCGGATGTCGTTTTTCGGAAACACTCCAATATATTATCATAACAATTATAGAAAGATTAGGTAAGAACTGCGAACGGATGCTGCCCATTGAGTAATTTTACGATCACTTGAATTTTAATGGTGGATATTGGCTTTATAACTTTTATAACGTGAACAGATTTTGATGTTAGCTATTTAAGATTTTTATCGATAAATTCAATTGAAGTGTTTATAAGTGTAAAGTTTGTTTAGAATAGAAATAGGTGCAATGTTTGCACAGACAAGAGTATAATCTATGGATAATTTCCACCCGGATTTTGTCTAGTCTTGTTTTGATTTTATTTATAAAAAAAACTTCAACAAGTTCAGAAGTCTGTTACCTGAAAATTGACTGCAAGCTTTAATGAAATCAATATTTAGATAGGTTTATTATTTGTTTGGAAGAAGTCAATGAAGATATCAAGCTGATTTTATTTTGATTTTCATAAATTATAAACATTTTCAACGTTACTATTAAAACTGATTTGAATGATCTCCTGATCAACTTGTATAGGTGTTTCTAGATCCAACTTTGTCAACAAGACTCTTTTCGCAATACTTCACACGTCTGGACTACATACACACTGACATGGGTGTATTTAATCACGTATGCAAATTGGAACCACTAATCGTAATACCTGAAACATGTATTGACACATGTAGTCATACTCGCGCGACAGTTATCACGTTTCTTTTATTTTGTAACTCAATCAGAGCTGTATCAGAAGTGATAATGGTGTAATTAATTATTTTGATACCGGGTGTTATATTTTTATTTTTATCCAAGGCCTATCTGAGGAAAGTCAGAGTAATTATTTGTTATGCAAATTGACGTATTGTATCAGTTGGTTATATACAGGGTGTCCCGTAAATAATGGATCAAACGTAACGGGTAGGTAGCTTACCTCATTTCAAACAACTAATTTGAACAGTAAAAAAAAAACCCATAAGGTAACCAAGATAATTTTTTTTTTCGATTTTTACTATTTTCTGTACCAGCATTCAGTGTTTTTAATGCTGTTGCTGCAAATGGTATCATATTTAGGTGTGATTTTTGTCATACATTTCTGAATAGTTTACTAGTGTTATAAGATACCATTTTTTTAAATAACATTTTATTTGCCTTAGAAAAAAAATCTTGAATTGAAAAGTTTTGTTTTTAAGATGAAAAGACCAGAATTGGAAAAATTCTCCTGTAAAAAAATTGTATGACACCGAAGTGTACCATTATTTTAAAAACTTGTACAATTACTAAGGTTTGCAGATTGGTATAAAACTTACGCCTAGTCTTTGTCGTTACAAAGATATTGCTATGAATCTGACAGAGGTGCAAAATTACGAAATAAAATAAAATTGAAAAAGTGTGCACAATTCAACTATTTTCTTAAAAATGTTTAGGTATCTCAGCGTATGAAAAAACTTAGGAGGTTAAATTAAAAAAAAAATACAAATAAATCGTTTATTTTGTTTTTACAGTAAATGTTCAAACTGACGTCCCCCTACGAGAATGCAAAGTCTGCACCTCCTAATAAAGGAAGCTCTTATCCGACGGACAAAATGGCTGTTGTATATTTCTGATACAGCAGATTGGATGCGCTGACGTAATTCTTCTTCCGACGTTATTCGTTGTTTGTACACTTTGTCTTTTAAACATCCCCAATAAAAAAAATCTAAGGGATTTAAATCCGGAGATCGCGGAGGCCACAAAATTGGTCCTAATCGGCCGATCCATCTGTCAGGGTAAGTTTCATTGAGTTGCGCCCTTACTGCCGTCGCATAGTGAGCGGGGCATCCATCATTTTGTAACCACATTGCTTGCCGCACGTCTTCTGGAATATTTTCTAATAACGTTGGCAACTCATTCCTTAAAAAATGCAGATAGTATTCGGCGTTTAGAGTTGCTGGTAGTTCAAAGGGCCCTATTATTTGCCCATTTATTATTCCTGCCCATAAATTTATTTTAAATTGATGTTGGCTCCTGTCCTCTCGCATCAAATGTGGGTTTACCAGCTGCCAACTGTGCAAATTATGCAAATTGAGATATCCATCTCGCCGGCATGAAGACTCGTCACTCCATAAAATTTTATTAAAAAACTGTGGGTCCGCCCGTATCATTCTAAGCATCCTTTGGCAAAATGCTACTCTTTGCGGGTAATCACGTGACGTCAGCGTTTGAACACGTTGCACGTGATATGGGTGCAACCGGTGCCTTTTTAGAACTCGATGTACCGTCGATCTTGGAATACCTGTGCGTTGCGCTATGACGCGAATTGAGACCGACGAATCTTCCTCGATTTCTCGAATAATAATTTCGTCATTGACTTGTGACAAAAAAAAAAATTATCTTGGTTACCTTATGGGTTTTTTTTTTACTGTTCAAATTAGTTGTTGGAAATGAGGTAAGCTACCTACCCGTTACGTTTGATCCATTATTTACGGGACACCCTGTATAGGCTTTTTGTTTCATATCAAAGAAAGAAGAAAAAATCAATCTTAATTTCAGAACTAACACCGCCATATTGTTTTTTCAATACATTTTCCACTATTTTTACAGATCTTTTCCAACAGTGCTCTCCTGAGTCCTGACAATACCAAGTCCAAGTGTCAAAAGAACCAGCGGGCCTAAAATGGAAGCTTTAGCAGAACATAATATGAATCAAAGTAAAATAAAAATGGACTGTATAATAATTTCCATAAAGCCCATTTTAAGAATTTAAAATTTTTAACGTGATTATATTATGTTCTGCGAAAGCTTCCATTTTAGACCCCCAGGTAGCACTATACCTACTTCTAATTTGAATATACGGATATTCTATTTGTGATCATATGGCATGTGTGCGTTTAGGTTAGTCGGTTAGTTTCTATTATTGCGATTGAATAAACGTGCAATATGCAATGTTTGTTTACAGCCTGATTCTAAAGTTTGGGTTAGCGCACGTGGTGAGCCACGAGCCACTTTGATACTTTATAGGTGAGCTATTTTAGGCAGGGTATCTATCATTTGAAGTAGAAATTAGATTATCTTTCACACCTTAATATTTTAAGGATGTCCCTCGCTGTTGTCAATAAAAGTATAGGGAAATATTTTACGCATGAATAAAAACGCATTACTGAAAACTGTTGTTGCCATGAAAATTAAAAAAAAAAAACACTCAAATTGGCGGGGCTTGCCCAGCTCCCGCACGGTGTGTCTAATTCCTCAATTGGCGAAAAAAAATCTTTGATCTATTAGCTATCCAATGGTATAATATAATTTAGGACAGAGATTATATATATTAAGCTGCAACACCAAACTGTATACCCTGATTTTGCTGTGATTTATTTTTTTTGTTTTGCCTCCCAGTATGGGAGAAATTATAAACACGTATTCATTCACGTATTAAAAAAACAAGATAATCTAAGAACATCAACTAACTTGTTTATGTTACAGATTCTTCTACACATATTTGTGAAGATTTCCCATTTATTTATGTTGTAAAACATGGATGTACCAAGGGCTTAACAAGTCTTTCCAATAACTGCCGGAAAAATCTTACTCATAGAGTGCTTATTACCAATTTCACGCCACTTATTTGGAATCCCAAGTACCTGAAGCTCCAAAAAATATTCTCCCATGGTTTAAACTTCTAAAGTCATCAAGAGTAACGCTTGAGCAAGCATTAGTGAAGCATGCGCATGTGATGCATTACGTAACCAAACTCACTGGACAATCAATCTTAAGTGGCTACATCTTGATTATGTGATTAAGTTAAACTTAACTTTACTTAAGGCCCTCGACTTCACAAGCACCTAGTGGCTCACCGGGGACTGCGTTGTAATTACAAGTTGTATTTTTGTAATTATAATTGATGTTTACGCAGCTTAAGTAGCGTTGGGAACTTAAGTCGTGATGTAAGTTTATTAAGAGGTTTCGATATGGATGGGTTGTTTATTGTTGTATGGTTTAGTATACTTATATAAGGACAAATTCCTGACATCATGAATCTGTGCACCGATCTCAGTCTTTGATTTTTCAAAGCTTTTCAGCGTTTAGCAATTTAAGGCGTGTGGCTTACCACCCACAGTACGTTTTCAGTATCATTGCTTGCGCAACAGTTTTCATAACAAAGTCGGCCCCGATAACACCCACAAAGTCGATTTACTAGAAGAAAGAAAATCATAACTACAATGGAAATATTATGACACGCGATCAAAACATAACTCTAATAGCTGTAATATGCTCCACGTGTACTGGACCATCTGTATACCCGTTACTTACAACTATCGGCATAAAGGCGTTGACTGCCAAGAATTCAGAATTACGACTGTTAAGTCCTACCTATCTGGTTACTGAAGGAGAATATAGGTATATTAACTTGGCAAATAGCTGAACGATAAAGTGTCTTGTGATTATGACCCTGATACAGCATGCTGCATGCATGAAATCATATTGTGAGTATAATTGTGGGGACAGACAGGTTGAATGAAAGAGTATATCGGGGACATTTACCTACCTATATTTAAGGACGTATAATTTTGATATGAGAGTGAACCTGAATTTATAAGGGTCTGAAATCCCTAAAACATAAGCAGCAAATGTGGTAATCAAGCTTCAAAAAGCAAATGAAGAAGCTCTTAGTGAGTACATTATCTACTGTTACTTCATAGAAAGGCAGCAAGCGTATCGACATCAACGTTTCTCATGAAACGAAGTAAACATTTCTATGAACCTGTTAACTCCCAAATTAACGTCAAAGTTAGTCATCGTGAGGTGCACATCATTCGCAACATTACGTATGACATAAAAGTCTTATTGCGTTTCGGGATCGTAGATCGAGAGCGAGTAAATGTCAACTGCAGCAGTATTAATAGCGGCGTGTGCGCAGCTCAACCGCATGCCGCAGCGCGCAGTGAGTCATCCGGTCAGACGTCTGCCGGGACACCCGCCGCACGCACCACGCACACTGACTCCGGTACTAAATAACTAAACACAGAAAATCCACAGACGACGGACACCAAAAAATCTGCTGAGAATTTGTTGGCACCGTGTCTTTGCCAGACAGATCGTTTTCGTAGCTCTGAGTCACAGATTTCGTGCTAAAGGGTGTCCTTGACCTTTTTTCTATATCTCTCTCTGATTATAGAGTTCAGCTAGGGAAGACAGTGTTATAGCACAAGGGAAGTTGCTAAACAAATCGAAACACCCTTTTCAGCCTTTCTTACTTCATTTGTCTTCTTCGCTCTATCTTCGATAATTATTTTCAAAAGAAGCATGGCAAAAAGTAAACCTTCTGTTTCTTTCCATTTGTATCCCACTCACGATACGACATAATTATACACTGCCGACCGAATATTCGATCGCTCAGTCAGCGTTCCAAATAGAATTCGCACAGTTAGAAATGTATTTATAGCGAAGAAAGAAATTCCCCGATGCGTGTATTGTTATGATTTTTGGCTTTTGGCGGTTTCTGACTGGATGAGCTAAACGAATACGGTTTTCATACATGAAAAAAAATAATATTTACCTGTCTTTTCAATCTGTCTGTAACGTTAGACCTTCAAATTCTGTACCTAAAAATACACCGTTCCAATAATAATGATTGGTTTTACTTTCGCTATGTGGTTTCTCGCTTTTATATTTGTTCATTGAATCATGATTGATGTTTGCACACATGTTTCTAACTCCTCAATTTGTTTAACTGTCAATATCTGTTTGTCGATAATTTGCTACAGCATGCCACCTTAGACCTTTGTTTGAAGTGAATTATGAGGTCAAACTTTTCTAGACTTCCAGGTCAAATAAGCTCATCATTGTCACCTGTCAAAAATAACTGCGGTGAAATTCTAATTAGCATGTCGATACAACAAATTAAGATTACAAGAGAAAGCTTTGCACTATCTCCAGAAGATGGTACAAATAAAAATTAATTAATGTGTTTATATTTTATGGGCTTCAATAAAGTTATAGTGCATATAGGACGCGAAAGAAAGACGTGCACCTTAATTAAGTGGCGTTTAAGGAAACAAACTGAACGTAAAAATGTAAATGAAACTCTGTGGCGTCCAATTACTGTAGCGTGGCGAGCAGGCCGGGATCGCGGCTCTGATCACCTCGCCGATGCTCTTAATTAACATTTAGCGCTACCGTATTCGCTCAGCAGACATCGCTTAAATCCCTCGTTTCCCCGAGTCCCGTTATGGGTCTCGTTACCACACTCCTGTGTGTTCTGGAAATGAGTATAAAAGTTATAAACGTGCGAGAGCCGAGCGCTTCACGGTCAAGATCTTAATAAGCCTCGCCTTGTATGCACAGTTTCAATCTCAAACCAGTAGTTGGGGCATCACTCACTGTATTGTACTAAGGAATGGAACACCTATTTCGGACGCATTCGTGCATTGCGAATTGAAGACCGTTCTGTCTTGTTACAAATTTAACCTAGATTTATGGTATGAGGCGCTATCTGCGCAGAGTAATGTGGCTGCGGATCACCTTGAACTGCCTAGCTATCAGTGTTCAAGTGAAAGTACTCGTTAGTATAATTGGTAAGACTCAAGCTGCATGTTTATTTTGCACGAATTGATAAGGGTTTTCAGATTCTGCAATACTTGTCTGAGTTCGCTTTACAGTGAGAGGGCCAGTTTTGTAAATGAAGTTATGGAGTAGTTTTTATCTAAAAGCTTGATTCGTTCATTGGCATGTTGCGTTATTTCAAAGATGAAACAACAAATTGGTGAATTTAATTTACACATTTACGTTTCATTTATTTGTTCACATTGTAAAAAAACATATTGTGGTGCTAAAAGCACACTCGACAAGTAGTGATGGCTAACAGCTAATAAAGCGAGCAAAATATTTATACTGAATCAATAAAGGATGCTCATGCTCAACCAGGAGAGTGCACATAAAAGGAAAGTTCGACAACCTCGATAGATAGCCGTGAAATCGCAATTAACATACATCGATTGTTTTGAGCTGGTTCATTGAATCTGAGCACACATCACAACGCCCCGCGCTCCTGACCTGGCAAGCTTGACAGAACACAAACATAAAACATGTACATACATATTTACTGACATTAAAACCACATAAGCAGCAGGAGTCCAATCATAAATCCGTTGAAATGACATGTTTATAGTTTTCCCGCTAACTCCTAACATTCGATGGAGAAGCAAATCTCAATAAACCGCGAGGCTGATGAGATGTGACATTTTATAATCCATTTTACTGTTTACGTTCTGTATTGAGGCGATGTCTCGGAACTGATTCTAATCACAGATGCCTGATCGATCTGCTGTTTGATGTCGGTCTGCTTATTGATAGATAAATTCAGCTATAAACAGGCTATTTATTATTGGTTGTTCAACAGTTTCTACCGGCTAGTATTTCGTCTTGAGTATCTTAATATTGAAGTATCTATAGTTCCAGGTTATAAATATTTGTTCGACCTATTGCTGGTCTTCGATAAGATTTGTCTAATGTAAGCAGAGCGTGAGTCAACCAGGGATATAAATGGGTTAGTTGTAGTTTTTGTGGGTGGAATAGTAGTTTGATAGTTGTTATGTGCAATTAGGATTTACGGTATGACTAGGTGTGTTGTTCTGACACTATACTGTGCACAGTGGGTCGGTTGTCCTAGTCTGGATATAGCTCCGCGTTCCTCCCGCGTCAATAGAGCATGAGGAAGTGAAGTAACTTGTTTGTGTTTTGTTGCGAGTGGAAATATTTATCCACATTCAAAACTAAACTAACTTTACTGTTCTATATTTATTATGCGATTACCATTTGAAAATGGCATTTCTTGTCATTTCACTTTACGGGACTTTTAGGTACTTGAGCTATAGGTGTAAGGTTGTTTCAAATAATTGTTTTCAAACATCAAAGTCACATCTCAAAAATCAATAAAATTTAAGTGTTCTGTTTATGATTTCAAAATAACAGCTATACTGTCTATCGGTTGGTTTCGGCTAATCTCTGAAACGCTTGGAGCAACTTTGAAGGGACTGGCAAATAGCTGATATTATAAGTAGACTTTTATTTAGAAATTAGAGTTCTGTGCCAAAAATCCTTGAAATGTATGCTTATCACTATCACTACATATTATAAAACAAAGTCTCCCGCGGCGTCTGTCTGTCCCTATGTATGCTTAGATCTTTAATACTACGCAACGGATTTTGATGCAGGTTTTTTTAATAGACAGAATGATTCAAGAGGAAGGTTTTAGTATATAATTTTACGTGGGCAAAGCCGCGGGCACCGGCTAGTAATATTATAAGTAAGTTTTGTTGTTTGTTGTTTTTTTTGGTTGAACGCGCTAATCTCAGGAACTACCGCCTCGAAATGAAAAAAACATTTTTGCGTTGGATAGTCCATTTATCAAGGAAGGCTATAAGCTATATAACATCACGCTATGACCAATAGGAGTGGAGCAGCAATAAGAAATGATGCAAGCGGGAAAAAAGCTTCCGTTGAGCAGGCGATGCGTTGCGATATCAAAACTTCACGCGAACGAAAAGTCGCGGGCAGAAGCTAGTTGTTAATAAAATCCGATTCAATTTAGTCGCGCACTCAAAATTGATGTCGTCGCAGGAAACTGTTATATTTATATAAAAATATCACTTGAACAAAGGTTGCGGGCAGCAACTACTTGCAAATAAATATCTTGATTACAGAGAAATCATTTTCAGGCAACACATCTCAAATCGTTTATTCGTATTCATAACATTATTTATAGCAGTAAACGATCTACGAATAAGTGCATATACAGGGATCAATTGGTACCTATAAATAAATATCGGTGGACATTAACACACAGCGCCACCTAGTGCCACACTAAGCAAAGCTTGTGTCGTGGACACTAGATAGTTGATATACTGCATATATACTTTTTTTGTTTGTAAATCCATACTTATTATACAATATACATATAAACATCCAAGACTCGGAAAAAAATGTCCATGCTTATCACACAAACATTTGAGCGTAAGGCAAACAAAAAAAGGATATATTATGTAGTATCAACTATCTAGTGGCCACGACACAAACTTTGCTTAGTGTGGCACTAGGTGGCGCTGTATTTATTTATTCATTTACTTCCACTACGCCCGCGCCATTCGAGTCGTCAAAACCTATAAGTATTTGAATTTGATTTCTTTATGCACGACTCGTCTTGGCAATTTTTATGGCTTTTAAAAGAGTAACCAACTTACTATACAGACACACCCATTTTTTCTTTGCATTGCCTGAAAGGACAACAGAGAAATTAGAGTAAAAATGGCCTGATTGTGTTACAGATTAATTCAGGCTGAACAATAAAGTATTATACTCACGTAACAAAATACATCAGTACGTGTTGTATTTATTAGTTTAGAGTTACAAGTCAGTTTATCATGTTTCATTGTGCCAAGCAATGACTCCGATACACATTTACACGATGTGTAGTAGTGTGTATAGAGTATAGAGAAAGAATTAGGACGGCTTTAAAAATGTTCGTTTCTGAGCTAACCTTAGGCGCGGGTCAAATACAAGAGGCATATGGCAGTGGCGCGGCAAGGGCACCACTTCCTAGCCCTCCGCGCATCCGCAGTTAGCAGTCGCCTGCACTGGGCGGGAACAAGACGGCGAAATCAAAATAAAATTACCCCGAATTCAACGCCAGCGAAGTCGAGGACAAAGCTATCTAATATATAAAAATCTCGTGTCACGGTTTTTGCTATCGAAGTCTTGCGAAACGGTTTGACTGATTTTAATTTAATGAAATTTTTGTGTATATTTCTTTGGTCAGAGAACAAGTCGTAGGCTATTTTTATACCCCGAGGTGGCAAGGCTGGTTCACGCGGAAGAAGTCGCGGGCAACAGCTAGTCATCAATAAAACACAGAAGATTTGGTAGTGATCGACTTGGATGAGCTATTTTATCAAAATAAATTGATAGTTTCTAAATGATAATAGAGGCAATCAAGGGCCTAAACGGTACCATTCATTACGCAATAAACCCATGATTATATTCATATAAATAAGAATACCCATAAAACACTGATTGTTAATAGAAGCAGGCTGTTTCTCGTCTCTAGTGTTAATTGGTGTGCTAGTTGACCAATAACTTTAGTACACCTTTAGCCCTTTGTCTGCTTTCCCTCTAATTGAAACTTGTAGTTATAAATTCATTGAGGGGCACAAATTTTGTAACACCTTACCGAGTGGCTGCTAATTGCTGCTTTCTCTGTTACAAACTTGTATTTCAATTAATCTATGTGTTTTATCTTGTTAGATAAAGTTTGAACTAAAAGTGTAATGAAATACACGTTCTTTAGTTTACCGATAAAGTGTGAAAGTTTGTGCAATTGTTTGAATTTGTTTGTTTTGTTTCAGCCGTGGTGGTTCGTTATTTAACGAAGCGGTACATCGGGGAGTACAGCTCAACTGGCGGTGAGTACTTATATTTAGCAACTCTCGATACTATGTGAATGAGGTTCTGTTTATATCAATGCGGTGCACAAACAGACGAAACATTTATTGCAATTTCCTTCGGGATTTTCCTAATTCATGAATAAGATTGTGTTGTTGTTTATGTAGAACACGTTTTACTGAATCTGAACAGGGTAACAGAAACAGATGTAGATTTTTTTAACGATATCAAACAGAACCGGTATCAACAAAGCTTCTAAAAGATAAACACCCCTATTGTGTATTAAGGTCATCATAACAGTAATAATAGCTAGTTTCACTGGCACTCCTCCTAGTTGTGATCACCTAGTTGATATGCGAAGAGTGTCAGTGTTGAACGAAAGACAGAAATACCAATGAACATGAGCCCTTACAGAGGGCACTCACAAATGCCTCGCATTGAGTGCCAATGGTCGGTTTATTTGCGATATTGGCAAGATGCAGCGCCGTAGTGCCAAGGCTGAGCGACGCTGGCGCCGGTCTACACAGGCCGTCGACCTTTGGAGCATATTACTTCATTTTGACAGAAAATAAAAACATGAAACAAAACAAAATGTGTTTCAGATGAAGTGTCTAATGTGTGGGAAAACCCTTTTTCCGAGTTCTAGTCGCGTATTCATTACAGCGTGGAACAATGTCGCTTATCTATACACCTAAATCTGCGTTCTCAAAATCCCAATCAATAAGATTTATTGCATATTTTTTGTACGTATATCAGTGACACTTAATAAGTCATTTGGCGTATCGAGCGAGTGCGTTATTGGTTGTAACCTAGATCTGAGTGACTGATAGCATCTTTCAGAAAGTCAATACATTGCGAGGTCGATATTGAGAACGGGTCGAGTGACTGGAGTGTTGATTGTTGCAAAGTCAAATAAAGATTTTGTTTCAGATTTCCTGTATCAACATCGGGTGGCGTTCGATGGCGCCACGTCTGAAGTGGAAGTCTTAGATACGTGTGGTTGCGCCGTAAGTGTTTTATCTTTACTTGATACCATCGGTAATAGAATACGCTCCTCGAGTCCATTTACGATTTATATCAATACTTTCTACATTTCATATTTTCTAAGAAATCGTTTTACAAACACTTAACGTATTGGCAAATATTTGTGTTTCTTAGAACGCGTGCGTGACTCAAATGATAACGATATTACACGATTTATAACAGTTTATTTACCCTACAATAGGTAGGTACCTAAAAACCTGCAAAATTGGACCTCATCTCTTCGCAATATCTTTTTTAAACTTTCACGATCAGAACACATTATTAAACATACAAAGACGGGTAAATTCGCGATAAATACCCGTCTTCGTATGTTTTATAATGTAGGTATTCGCAACATGTCTAACCTGTATATTTCTTTACCCAGAAACGTGGATGTCTAGCGGAGCACCTCCGCTGGGGCGACGCGTTCGCGGTGGTATACTCAGTGTGCGACCGACGGTCCTTCATGGCCGCTGCCGAGTTGTTGGCCCTGCTAGAGAGGACCCGGCTACCCGGCTGCACCGCCGTCACCCTGCTCGGCAACAAACGTGACCTGGAACATGCCAGGTTTGCATAACATATTTTAGTCTATGGATTCTGGCAATCAAGCTACTTAATTCTGTTAGAGTAGGTCAATTTACCGGAAAGTTCAAGAAGAGGTCACATAAATTACGAGTGCCTACTCTTAAATCCTTTCGTGTATTATGTAAATTAATAAGTACTTGACATTTTCTGACTATTCTCTTAAAATGGGCTGTAATGATAGTGCTTCGTCAGAAACAACAGAATATTAATTATTTATTTGTACAACAGGGTTGTTAAGGCGGAAGAGGGTCAAGAGTTGTCGCTGCGGTTTGGTTGTCAGTTCTACGAGGTGTCGGCGGCAGAGTCGTGCGCGGGCGCCGCGCTCGCCTTCCACGCGCTGCTGCGGGAGGCGCGCGCACTCGCGCTCTTGTTGCCCGCGCCCAGGCGCAAGCTTGCTGCCTACTCCGTATCTAAGGTGAGTTTAATGCAGCTCCCAGACCAACTTTTCTAGAAAGTCACAAAGATAAATTTGCTGTGGTTGATTGATCAGCTTAGAGGTTCCCTGAACAGAATGCAAACATAATAGTAACTTTGTAAAAAATAAAATGTTTTCTTCCAGGTAATCGGCAGTATCCTCGGCTTGAGCAACAAAAGCGTGAGGAAGAAACGACCATCACTCAGCATATGATCTGCATGTCCCAACACTACCGGATCTTGTACACTCCGTGACAGGAGTTTTGTTTATATTTCTGTAGCTGCTATAGCACTTCAGAATGCTTTTGTTATCTCTGACGATACGGATCGAAGAGATTTGTCTGCCGGGCCTGGGACGCAGCTAAGGTGGATTTACGATGGCTAGAAAGATGAGGACACATAAAGATTGATTCTAGGATTGATACGTGGGAATATGGTCCTTCGGTTGCCTGTTTACTCGTAATGTACAGTGTACTTCTGTTATAGGTACCTATGTTATTATTGTAACTGTTATTAATTGAGGATATTTCTATGATAAGGTATGTATTGGCTTGCATGAAAGTTGTGTTTGTATGCAATAAACACGAGGTCGTGTTTGTACCCTTTTAGTTGGCTGCTAAGTGGCCTTCTAAGTTTAGTAGTAGGTAGATATATAAATAACGTTGTTTATTTCTTCAAATAATTTCATTGTATTATTAGGTACACATTTATCAATTAGAAGCAATAAATTAACTTAATGTACGTACTCGTAGATTTAATCAGACTGAAATCTTACTTAGTCGAATTAAAAAAGACATAAAAATTTTGATATTACACTTTAGTTAAGTGTGTTTTGTATTGCATAAAATTACTTGAAACTTAAGATAAACTTCATATTTAGAGAGGGTTTAGCTTAAAACACAGGTACTTACTTATGATGTAAAAGTGTTTTTTTATTGAATCTTGATGTTTAATTACCATTTCTTTGATACGTAATGTTTGATTAAATATTCTTTGTACATAACGTTTTTACCGCAATGTATTTTTATTAAGTGATGTGTTTTGATTACTTACATAATTTTTACATTCACATTCAAATTCAAGCCTACTTCGCCTTGTAGTACCTAATAGAAATAAGACTGTCCTAAAATGTTTATATTTATGAAACATCTGATGCCTTAAAATAGTTTTATTGTATGTTGTTAATGTATAAAGTGCCAATTTGTTCCACAAATGATCTTATATTTATCGACACTAATAAAAAATATTCACGTTTATCTGGTTTTTTACTTATACTACGACAAAAAATGACATTAACTACGGGAAGTAGTTAGTACAGTCAGAATATTGACCATTTCACTTCCACATGTCGTATTTTTACCGATAACTGGTAACAAGTCTATTAGGTATATTGAAACAGCATGATAGCACCAAGCCTGTAGAAAGGGAAATCAGCATTCAACGTATAAGCAATTTTACTGCTAACGCTACATTTACTTGCAAATGTCCCTACCGATATATTATACATACTTGAGAATTTGCAGTCACGCCTTTATAAAGGTTGGTATACATATGAAGCAGTCTTTGAAACCGTAGACATAATAATTATGGAAGATTTTTGCATAATGCCGTCTGTAGAAGATATTTCAATAAAGAAAAGTGATGCTGGAATCTACATCCCAGTCAGTATCAAAGTTATCGTTGGAAGTGCTGGCAGTTAGCGTTCTATTACTGACTATCTGAGTAAATACATTCATTATTATAAATGAAATACACGAATGCTGTTAGATATGCACATAGATAGACTGGAGTAGAGGGCTAACGTCTGCATAGCATTCTTACATTGTATTCAAGTTCCAGTTAGATAATTAACTCTAATGTATTCGTAATGTTGGGATTGAGTTTGTTTCATGCATCTTTGGAACACAAGACAAGTGGTTTGGCACCGCGATGAGTCCATACGAATCAAAGAAGAAAAAAAAATACAGGGCTTCCTTTTATAAGTTGACGAGACGGTTTCGCTTCTCAGCTTTATTCCCTCCTTATGTTTAGAATGCCCATCTGTTCAATAGCTTTAGCTCACGGCATAAATGCCGTAAACTTGCCAACAGGAAAGCTATTTTAATGTGCGAGAGTATTACTGCTGACGACGAAGTTATTATTGAGGGTCAAATTTTACTTGAGACAGGCTGATATTCAGCAGTGAACCACGAGTTAAGTCAAGGTTTAAAGAGTCCAACTGAGTATTTAAGGAGAAGTAATATCCTCACCGACCTCATGACTGTCGGTGGTGAAAACCTTGACCATGGACTGGACTACCATAGTACATACAGGTTGGAAATATTCAATGCGTCCTTGAGGGAAAGTAGTCTAAATATTGGAGATAGCAAAGGAGATAGTTTTTTTTGGGCCCACCTGGTCGTTGCATTTATTATTCATAATAACACCAAAAAAAAGTAACCATTTTACTATGGTTTTAAAGGAAATATTACGTAGAAATGAAAACGGAATCTTAAAATCACAATAAATAAGCTATGTTATGATATTTTTTTGTGAGTCAAATCATTCCTGTTGTGGTTAATGTCATTTGACAGCAAATACTTACGTGAATAGGGGCGTTTTTCTGTTTACTAAAAAAAGTACGGTACCTACCCGTTGGTAATCATATGTGCTATATAATTATTATAGAATCAGAGAGAATATAAAAATAAATATTATTAAACTATGAGCATTTTTAATGCCATTTTTATAGGTTTACACTAAAATCGCATAGGTGGTTTAAACAATCAACGTGACATGAAACGTTATAAACCCACTTTTTTAGTGATTGACAGACATCTTCATTATTTTGACATTTACTTTTTCTGTTTATTTTGGTTTCCGTAAGTGTTTTTGCAGATTTTTCGCATTTATTCCGGTTAGACAATGCTAAGCTAATTAAACCACTGGAATCTTGAGATAATAAGATAGAAATCAATGTAAGTTTCATTATTAAATGCTAGAATTTATGTGGGTGGCCTAACCCTCGAACAAAAAAAATTGTCTCCTTTGACTCAAAGGAAACATTCCTTTATTTTTAACTAGCCGATGTCCGCGGCTTTATATAATAAAATCTTCCTCTTGAATCACTCTATCTATTAAAGAAACCCGCATCAAAATACGTTGCGTAGTTTTATAAGCATACATAGACAGAGGACAGACAGACGCGGCTGCTTGTTTTATAATATGTAGTAATGATAGTGATAAGAAACAAATCTGCGTTAACATATTTAGAGTACCTAAGGACTTTCCCTCCAGGTGGTATTGAGAAATTCCACCCTGTATATAGTCCTAAGGAAATAAGAGGCCACATTATACTGGCTTTGTCACCACTGGTGTACCGCATAGTGTACCTACAACAAGATAAAAATTAACTATGCAGGGACAGGTTGCACGCCCATCGGTTATCTTAAAGTTAACCTTTCACCTCCGTTGACTTTTACAACTTATGCCAGATGATAAGCGAGTCATATATTCAGATTTCATTCCCTGTCAATGATTAGATATGCACCTATGGATCAATTGCCATAAATAAAAACAAAGATATCCCGCCATGTTTTTATGCTTCATGGGAAATGGACTGGGCATATAGGCAACTAAATTTTGTTCTCGGCTTTGCCTGAGTTTAGGCCGGAAATTATCCCATAGGAGAGTCATCATCATCATCAGCTTTTAATGTTCCCACTGCTCGGACAGGCCTCCTCTCTATGAGAGGGAATAGGCTGTAATCCACCACGCGGGCCTAGTGCGGATTGGTAGATGTCACATGTCTTCGAACGTTCTAGGACATGCGGGTTTCTTCACGATGCTTTCCTTCATCGTGTTGAGAGCACCGTTTCATAGAAGAGTACTACCGGGATTAAAAGTATCCTACGTTTTACCAGCAGGTTTTGGCCCAACGATGTGAAAGTTTCACTGGAATCCATTCAGTTGCACGTGCGTAAAAATAAAAAAATATGTGACAGATATAGACGCAGTTACTTTCCCATTTACAATATGAGTGTGTGAATATGAGTATGAACAGAAGTTGTTTAATTTATTTCAATGTTTAAATACACAAACAGATGTTCTAGTGTTTATGTTATGATATAGTTAGTAACAACATTGACATGCGAAACCCTAACTAGACCACCTGCTGCACCAGTCTATAGAATCTATACTTATATATATATTATATATTTATCTATACTAATCTATACTAATATTATAAAGCAGAAGAGTTTGTTTGTTTGGTTGAACGCGCTAATCTCGGGAACTACCGGCTCGAATTGAAAAAATATGTTTTGCGTTGGAAAGTCCATTTATCGAAGAAGGCTATATAACATCACGCTATAACCAATAGCAGCGGAGCAGCAATAAGAAATGTTGCAAGCAGGAAAAAAGCTTCCGTTGAGCAGGCGATGCGTTGCGATATGAAAACATCACGCGAACGAAGTCGCGGGCAGAAGTTAGCTAGCTAATTTTTCCGGCCCGGCTTCCCGTCATCATGCAGTTATAAATTTGAGTGAGCCTATCACTGCGGCGAGCGGTTTCTGCCAGCTGCGAGCTTTGGACCCTTACCTCAACCTGGACCCTTATCACGTTACCTTGGCTTCCCTATCTTAAGTAAATTTCTATTCCCTTGTTTTATTTAACCACCATATTTTCTCTTGCCATTTTTATTACTTTACACAATGCAACCTTACATTTTCCTACCCAGGAAACCGTAACGTTGCAGTAGACCAATACCAGCACTTTTGAATTGCCGAAACAAAGATGAAAATTAAATGTAGCTACAGTCCCAGTCACAAGACATAAAAACTGTGAAAGTACTGTAGTTGCCCATTCCCTAGCGTAGATCTCTATGGAGAAGATCGGGGAAGAAACTCCATTGACGTACACTTAAACTAACTACTAACTAAATAAACAACATAGGGTAATAACAACGTAGGGGTTTCGCATATGGTCCTTCACACATACCAGTCATTGGTTTACAATATTCCTTCACAACCTTGATGATCATGCGATACTGTCAAGTGTACCTATTGGTAAACATAATTTTATCTACAATTTACTAGAAAAAAGATATTCAAAGATTTATAAAATAGAGTAGGTCAATCGGATGGCATGTCATTGAAACTTTACTACCCACTATCTAGATAATCTAGTTGATACGCTTCAATCGATTGTCCTACCTAGTTATAAAATCCCAGTGTTTAGCTCTTTACAAAGAGTTCCGTATCCGCTTGTGTATAATATTGTTTTAGCAGAAAATATTCAAGTGCCTACGTACATCATCAGTATAGATTCTTCTTAAATAACTACGATGCTCTACCAACAACTCAATTTGTGGAAATTCGTGATTTCTTGAACAAAAAACGTAAAGAAATAGTTTTTCCGTAAAATACCAAGAATTGATCAGTTTCGTTTTACCAATTTTATCAAGGAAGGAACTCTAGAAAATATGAATGCATTCACTCCATAACATGCAACACTAAACGACTTTCGGCACGCAATCCAAAATCTGCATAGAAACTTAAAACCGTCAAGATTTATTAGAAACACAAGTGTACAAGCATGCTAACGAATGATTAGCTTATCGAGGGAGTCATGTCGTGTCGCTGTACTAGCCGTGCCTTCAGTCACCTCGCCTTAACAAGCATAAATTTAAACAAATGTCCCCGACCAGCCGCCGAGACAGCTATAATGGTAAGTTAGCAGTACACTGACGCCTTTCACCGCTCAATAAAGATCCACTTTTCTATAAAACATGATTCTCGTATTGAAGCGAAACCCGCGTCGTGTAACGCGCACGATACATGGAAAAATTACGCTTAATTATAATTTTTATAGCGAATAAATTGATGTAGAGATGAAACAGGCTTAATTTATGCTACAAGTTACTCAGTAGCATGGTGTTTTCATTCTGTTACGCTGTATATATTTTTAGGGCTTCCTTCTAAAATAATATTATGCTCGCTCAGCTGTAGATGATTTGTATTCGTTGTGGAGATTAACAATGTAAACTTAGTGGAGGCGTCTAAAATCAGTCGACTTTACTACGAAAAAGATAAACTCGTAGTTCGAATCCCGTTATGAAACATCTTTTGTTGAGATCATCGAAATTCATGGATACTGGGATCACTAAAATAGTTCCTTTCCTTAAATGTGTATAACAGAATCGTCTATTTTACTGTTCCAACATAAAAGTAGTTTCTGGAAATCTCAATCCATGTACTCGTACGGCAGTGGAGATCAAAAGAACAATACTAAAATCTTTCTTATCCCATAAAATTTCCCAACCCACATTTGGTCTCAATTACACAATACTACCAACAGCATCGTGGTAGTAAAACACGATACAAAACGCATCTTCCGACCAGATGTATCCCAACAAATGCGTCCAGGAATACTAAAGGACTGCAGACACCCACACTCGAGACGAGTCGTGCACAAACAATCGCAGAAACGGTAACTAAAAGACAGGATAAATGTTTTATAATTAACACTCAGTTGCAGTTCCCACAGGATTGATGGCGAACCACCCACAAGATTTCAACAGAGGGATTTAAATTACGTGGTATTCATAGTCCGTCTTGTACATCAATAGAAGGCTCAGCGTAGTGATAAATGCGTCGCTTTTCAGTACCTGTCAGAAACCAACGTGAAAGATAGAACCGGTAATTGCGGATGTACAGGTAGAAAACGTACTACTGATATGTTTAAATTATGCAAGAAGACACTAGGGAATAGCGGTAAAGTGCTGTGTGACGGGGATGTAATTACACGTAAGTAATAGGGAAAAGTGAAAAATACTGCTATTTATTTACTTTAAATTAACTGAAATTCATTTGGGAGTTTAGACTCATCGGGAAGGAAGCTTTTAAATTGAATTATTTAGTTACCTTCAAACTTTTCCTTAAACACTTCCAAAAACAGACACAGCCTTTGCAGAAAAGGAAGTCACACTTGCAAATAAATATGAAAATATACCTTTCCTGTTCTTATTTATATCTAGTTAGAAGAATTTGCATCTAATATTCTGAGTATATCAACACATTATCAACGATTAGTAGTAATAACGACACCGGGGAAACTGGACGGAGTATCAACCTTGTCTTAGATAAATGGCGCCTTGTATGACGGCTGAGGGCGCGAACGTCCTGGCGTACGGCATATCTGTTTTATGCTAATATTCTCAGAAATTCTCGACACACCAGGTGCTAATATCTAGAATATACTCCCATATCGGTATTTATGCAGCAACCCGGTAGCTAAAGTTGACTCATCTGTCCCTTCCCACCTGATCTCCCAAATAGGAACAAAACGTCTGGTTTACATCATAAGTCTTCAACACACACTGGGCCACTGGGTCCAGTGGCCATTGTGCTAATATTCCCATCTATTTATTTATGCAACCACGGTAATATAACGCTGTTCCTCGTTCCTAATAGTAAAATAGGTTCAGTAAACATTCCATAGGTGAAATAGGAAAACATTGTGATGTTATTTTCCCCTAGATCTATCATACCGGCTGTTATTATTCCGGTGAAGTAAGCCAGCTTTCATAAAATTTCTTTCGCTTGTTCTTCCTTGTTTATTTGATTGTATAATATTACTATGCGTACGTGTATATTGGGTAATAAAATCAGTGATGGGAAATTTACAATGGTATGTTTTGAAACAACACATTGTTTGGTCGATTTCGCTTCGTCGGGAGAAGGTTTCTATTGCCGCCATAACATTACCATAAAAACACCGATTCACATCCCACACGCGTGACTTAATTCCAAATATTTTTGATAAACATCTACGTAATGGATTACTGTTCATATTGTACTGTCACTTTCGACACCTATAGTACTATAAAGCGCAGTGATATTAATAAAAGTTCCATTCCTACGTCTCGTAATGTAAAGATTCCATGATAATCAACATATTTCCCTATTAAGTCAATGGACCCAACTTGAGCTTTATTGTCTCTATTGGCATGAGGAGTATTAGGATTGCGTGTAGTGTTATCTTTATTGTTGATGTTGTCGAAATTTAATCTTATTTACATATTGTAAGGTAGTATTTTGTTTGTGAAGGGCTGGTGCTTCTTGTGTCTTTTAGTATTGGAAGCTCGCAAGCGGCGCCAGAGAGGGCGCGTGCTGCGGCGCGCACGACTTCGATGCGCACATTGAAAATGGCACATTATCATAATGCAATACCGGAATGCTAGTGAGGTCCTCATAAGGCATTCCCGTTTAAATATTCAAATATTACTATTTTAAGGAAGCTGATTGTTTCGCAACTATGTCGCAATGAGAGACGTGTAACAATCAATTTGGCAGAGCCAGCGAGGTTGAGCGGAGTGGTCGCCGCGTTAATTATCTTCAGTCGTGTGTAGCGGGAGCGCTATTCACTATGCTCAACGCGACATCGTTTCTCAAGCGAATTGTGTCACTGAAAAATACACACAAAATTCCAAACACACCCAATGAAACCATTTGCGCAAAATCCATGTTGCTTGCGTATCCTCACTACTGAAAGACATGAAAAATTGAACAAATTACGATCATATGGAATAACATTACGTTTTTATAGGTCACAATTGTTATGATATTATTTGTTGCCATTATTTCATCTAGCTTTATACTAATGGAGATTTTTCCCATAAATATTATTTCAAATTACATGTATGCCTGGGTTTTGTAAATAATGGATGGATTGTTACAACCCATCTAATCACACAGACGTCTTTGTTTGGAAAACGTCGTAAACCGTTTGTCCCGAATCACCTGGTGATGTTATGTATTTGAGAGTGGGGCACATAAATCACACAGTTGGAAATGGGACGCAATACCGTAACTAACACAAGGTGAACCGAGCAATCACAATATGTTACAATTTATTTCACTATAAGCATCGTAGTGCACTTTTATTGCATCCGAGTGAATTATGAGCGGGGTGTCCTTCTGTCTCTTGCAACTTTGAAAGCAACAATTTGTATGGCAGATGCGTTTTAGGTAAATAATGGTATTTGTTTGTTTTACGTGCCGTCGCGTCATGGTTGCAGAATTTGTTTGTACCAGCTGCATTGTTAATCAGATTTATTTATTTATACTTTATTTTAGGTTCATGCACTAAGCATAATTGAGTTTCTTATTTATTTATCAAGCAAGGAATAAGATTCAAGTCATTTACACTAAAATTTAGTAACTATGTTTACATAAATAACTAAAGCATTCTTATATAAATGTCATATTTATTACACTGGAATCCCGCTGAAGATTATACAAGTAGTTTTTGCGTTTCGATTACCTCCCAAGAATGTTTACCATTAAAAATCCATTATAAGGCTACAAAAACAGGCATCGCATTCCTGTAAGATATCTGTCAAGCCGCCCTTTTTTCTGAACAGGTATTATAATTGATATCTTGATCACTTACATGGAATAGGAGCGTGCTAAATACTCAAATAATCATTGTAATTGGTTTCATGGTAACTACCACAATGCTGACTGAAGTGACTTCTAAAACACATATTTCTAAAACGTACGTGTTTACATTCTAAATCATAGCCTTTTTTATTTTGCCTAGTCCACATTAGGGTCCAGTTTCTTGATCACTTACATGGAATAGGAGCGTGCTAAATACTCAAATAATCATTGTAATTGGTTTCATGGTAACTACCACAATGCTGACTGAAGTGACTTCTAAAACACATATTTCTAAAACGTACGTGTTTACATTCTAAATCATAGCCTTTTTTATTTTGCCTAGTCCACATTAGGGTCCAGTTTTTTTGTTTTAGGGGCACTATGCTATGCTTTGAAGAGATACTAAATGTCCATATCAGGCGTGGACATAATTATTTGCTAACCTCGATTATACAAATAAATAGAAAAATCAGGTCACAGATTACCAGATAAAAATATAAATCAAGTCGTGAACTCTAGCGAAAAGCAAAAGCTAAATCAGTATACAGTGATAAGTAATCAGGTAGAGGTGAACTAAATTCAGTTGTATTGAATATCAACTAAATTTAGCGGGAAAGGCGAACTGAAATTAATGCATTATTTGAGTTAATAACATAGCTAAAGTGTATGAGTAAATTATAATAACGGTCGTGCATTAATTATGCGTTGCAAACGGTCGGGCACAGTACAATAACATTACTGCAGGAGCTTTAAACTCTAAATTTTAGAGCATGACTCACACCTAGCCTGTAGATACTGCAGAACATTCATCTGGTTCAGCAGACTTCATAAATAAGTTCGATACGGGCCGCGCAATACAAACTGGCAGCTTTATTAGATACTGCTATATCTATTAAGATGGAAAAAATGTCAGTGAGAATGATAAAAGCGATTAAAAGGCGACAGTTTAATATGTGTTGTGATTTAGTGGTATCGGGTGTGGTAGGAAGCAATTAATTGTGTGTCTTATTTATCATGTTGGTGTCGCAGCAGGTGACTGTGCCGGGTTCCGGGAACGCAACGTGCCGACCCGATCGACCGACCGCACAGTGAGAAGCGGAGCGGTTTAGGGGCTTATGTAACGGGTCAAAGACTTTTCAAAAACTTAAGCGACTGAGAAGGTGGATTTCCAATACCTAAGCACGTTCAGTTCAGACAGTTTTACGTTGCTTCTGAAATACTCCTAAAATGCTGCAGTGTATCTACAGATTCACACAGATTTTTAGATTCATGTTGTTTGGCTATAAAATATTCATGGGTGCTTACTTTATAGGTACTTTCATGCTTACATAATTATGTAATTTACTATTTTAATGATGTTGCATGTATATTTGGTATATTGTTCTGTAGCTACTTTGGTAGACATGATTACGACTATAGAAATATAAAAAAAAACAGGAGAAGTGGCAAAGGGGCGTGTCGGTGTCCGTGCGACTGGCACAAGACCCCTCTCTACCCTGACCTTTTGTGTCAGTCATAAGCAAATGGCTATACTATTTCGCAATAATTATATTGCTCCTCAACCACTACTTAAGTTTGTCGCTATGTGACTGGACAAGCAATGTAAAAAAACCAAACGATAGTTCAATAAGCACATGCATCGCGTGGTGCGGCCGCTACTTCTTACGACGAGTTAGTGATGTGCTTGTATACCGATGTTTTTGTGTGGGTAAGTCGTACCTACGGTGCTTGGTGCACGATACACTTACGCAGCAACGCACACGATACGCTTGATACACGCTGTGTTTGATGGTATATGGTATATAAATGATTGTGTACTAGATTCTGATTTAAGAAATGCAGGTGTGTGCGCGAATGCATATCTATTGCTTTTACTGAACTGCATGTGTACTCGTAGTAGTTGCCGTGTGGTAGGGATAAAGTGGATACACAGGGTTCCGATACATTTTCGTCTAAAGGACACTTATCTCCTTCTTTATTATATCTATGATTAAGACACTTGATTTTTGTTTGAGGTTTTTTTCTAGTCGCTTTATAAAGAGGACCAACGCTAGACCGTGTCAGGTTAGAGCCGTGTGTCGGCCGTAGCACGGTCAACTAAATACTATATACAATTTTGTATGGACACACTCACGCTGAGCGGCAACCAAACGAAGGCCGAGCTACTGACAATACAATACAATTCGGCCGACGACGACGCTCGGCTCAAACCTAAAACGGTCCAGCGTGACTCAAACTTTATAGGCCGACGATTACTTTTGATACCTACTTTGGAAATTTTATTTCTTTTGACAGCTAATTGCAAGCAGCACAAGCAATAAAGACCAATTTGAAGAAATGGGTCCAAACTTCAAACCCCGCTCCCTCGTTCTCAGTCCCCTACCCAACACCATAGTACACAAAATACAAACAGTGCTCATTTGACTAGTATATTGGGTGGGTACGGTTACACGCTACCGTTTCCAGTGATCCACATGATAAGCCGGTGTACGCTTACACCCAGACTTCGCAGAAGTTGGCTGTCTCTGCCAAACTTACTGTTGCGAGCACATTAAATACGTAATGTTGCCAAAATAGCGGGATACTGTTACGGTATTTTAGAACGTAAGTAGGGGTATAGTTCAATTCTGTTATAGTTTACTAGCGGACGTCACGCGGTTTCACCCGCGTAATTCCCGTTCCCGTGGGAGTACGGGGATAAAATATATCTTATGTTACTCGTGGATAATGTAGCTTTCGAATGGTGAAAGAATTTTTAAAAACGGTCCAGTAGTTTTTAAGCCTATTCATTACCTACAACCAAACAAACAAACAAAGTTTTCCTCTTTATAATATTAGTGTAGATTGACTTAATATATTTCCATTATAAAAGGAAGTAAAAGCATTAAACCACTGAATGACTGAAAAGATGACAGATAATTCGAAGGAATAAAACACGAAAATGAATCGTGTAATCCTACAAAACGCATAAAATATTTCGCCGTAGTTTGTAAGTTATGGTTTTTTTATTCAATTTTTTGGACGGCCTGTATTGAACTATTGGGTTCTAATATATCGTTTAACAGTTTTTATTCGATTTTTTTAACATTGTGTACCTATTACATTATGCATTTTACAATAATATCTAGACTATTTCTGCGATATTATACTGACTTACCTGATAATCATAATGGTGACCTCTAAGGTTACGCAGACGTGACTGTTTTATATTTTATGAAATTACATTTCCTCATCTAGACCGATACAATAGCAATGATACTTTCTAAGCACGCAGGAAACGGGAAGGACATGGTGATAGCATTAAGTATAGACTATCGACCTTCGTTACTTCGAATGTGGTAATAACTGGTAGATTTTAGAGGAGCCCTGATGAACGGTCGAACAAGCCATTAGTTTACATTTTAGAATATAATTGGTGGGTTAAACTGTAATAGTAGTTTATGCGACTGTGCATAATGAAGGGCATTACAACACGAGTGTGGGTTTTCTTAATAGCATCGCACTCGTGTTGTAATGCCTAATTATGTATAGTTGCATACACTACTTTATCTACCCAAATATCATAAGGGCTCTATGATGGGTTCAGGAACCATAGGGAAATGACCAGCATTGTTACCAGTGTAATGCAATAAAAAATAAATTGAACGTATACAGAAGCAAATAGTTGCATTCGTCGCTGCATTTACGATATCTGCCGGAGTGTTCATGTCAATTTTTGAGTCACTATCACTCATTTTCGACAGAAATAAAGAACTTATCAGAAAATTTGTCTACTCGTAACTGGAAATAAAAAGCTAACGAACAAATGACAACTCGAAATGGTGGCGTTTCGGATATCTGTCATTTTTTTTTAAATCATAGGCAAACGATCAAATTCTTGTGTCACTCGAGATCAAAATGTCGTGCGATTTATAATTAAAATCATACTGAATTGGGGTTTCGTATCGATATCTGATTTAATGTAGATAGGTACTAGAATAGCACACTCACTTGAATTTGACACCTGTTCCAAATTTAAACTCATAACCTACTGTTTTCAGTAGGTTATGAGTTCATTACAGTTCCGTTTATTTCTACTGGTTGGTAATGCTGGTCATTGCCTATGGTTTTTGGTTTTTGAACGCATTAGAGAGGGTTTATGATATTTAGGTAGATAAAAAAAAATAACTTGTTTAACCGTACCACAGATAATATAATACGCGACCGTACTTTCAATAGTTTTTTCTCAAGTTGAGTTGAAATCTATACTTAGTCATTTTCTTGATTACTGTACATTTTTTTAATCCGTGAATGAGGATCAAAATGTCACAAAATGGACTGAATTATGGCAGTCCATTTTGTGACACTTTCTCATAAGACCTTTTTCGTGCCGCTAGTTCCCCTTATTGACCCATAGTCAAGTGACAAGTTTTCTTCAAAGAGACCTACCCTTAACATCAACAAATTAAAACGAACACACGTCACTTAATTGGTCATGCAGTAAATACCTATTCACAAAACATCCGGCTAACATCTGCGTTCGTTAGTGCGTCCGTCAAGCCGAGTGACAAGGCCTAAACTAGGAGCATGCGTCCGACTTGCGTCTATCGATTGACAACTGCGACTAGCCAGATCAAAGACGGCATAGCTTAATAGGCCCCCAGTCCGAATCTATTCTATCGGGGATCTTGCATACGATCAAGGTTAGTGCCCCAATGTACCTGTGACCTCGTGGCTCCGTCTTCGTATGGGATGGGACTGTGTTTATAGTATTGGCAATGCGTAAATAATAATAAACATGGGAACGTGTTAATGGCCGTGTGATATTGGTACGGCCAGGATAGATCACTGCACTTTCTTCTTGTTTATGGGTGTTGCAAGTTTCTCTGTTGCTGAATCTCTTCTTGACTACCGAGTTCATTGACGGTCTGCCACTCTTATGTTCTAAGTAATAAGGTTGATAGTTGTCGATCGTCAGTAAACTCGGTAATACCTAACCGAATGTTAACTTACTTGGTTCTTCTACAAACAGTTTTTCCACTTCTTCTTTTTGCTTTATACATAGCTATAGTCGTCTAAGGCCTCGTTTTTACTATGCCGGGACGATTAATTTATCGTTGGTTTTTAGTAGGCAACAGTCGTGGACGTCAGTAATCGCGTCGTCCTATAAGTGAACACCTCCATTTAAATACACAAGTCTCGACATTTAAAACTATACGATTGTCTGTCGTCACGACAAAGTGGGAACGCGGCCTTAGTAGGACATGACAATGTGAGAAGGATGAGCAACAGGATAGGACCACCTCCTGCCGGGGCTGCGGGACTGTTCGAAAGAGATACCGTGGCCCTGGAACATAAAGGGCGAGATAGGAACATGCATGGGTTTTTGTCAGTAAAAGTCTGACACTCCGTAATTAGATGATTTCCAATCCGTAAAAAAAGGATAGGACCACCTAGACGAGCGGTGCATAGAAGATCGTAACGGATCCTTAGTTCATTCATTGTCAAGGTTTCTAAATGCTAATTGGATATACAAATAAACACGACACGCGTGTGGCATACGGCAGCAATTTCTTTTGTAGGGCTCTCTATTTGCTCATCCTTTTGGCACGCTTTTTCGCTATTAAACTTTTTAGTATCGAAGTATTTTTCCAGCCCACACCTTTCACATATTACGGTAATGTTACATCGATCTATGTGTTTGGTACATCCCTCATCTTTACCGCCAATTTGTAGTCGTTTACGACGAGTAAAGCACGTTAACGTAAATATTTTCCTTATTTTCCCCAAACCGTTTTAATATTGTTGTTTTTACGCCATAGTCGTACTAAAATTTGCGGTAATGTAAAGTATACAGGAAACTCGAGAGTGTGATCTTTGTTATGTCGAAAGTAAAAAATATCGAAACGCGAAATATGTTTGAAAGGTATTAAAATGTTTACTTCTCGTCATCCGTGTTTACTTCCACGGCGTGTTGTGTGCCTGTAGTGTTATTGAACACAATAAATTTGTTGCAAAACTTAAACAACGGTGAATGAGCGGTTGTTTTGGCAAAACGCCTTGTTCATTGCGAAAAACTCTGTCAACACAAAACATAAAAACGAGAGGAGCCATTCAGTCGAGGGGATGACTTGTTGAAAGCCGTAAGATGTTTATTATCCCTTACTTTAAAACTCCGATGTCTCATTACTAAATATATTTTTTTACGTTGGTTATTACTTTATTTAAATTATTGTTTTTGCGGTCGTCTTCTCATCGTTATTTACTTTCGGCAATACAGAATATTGCCTTACAGGAATTCATTTGCATTATCTAAGTCATTTATCAAGGAAAATGCTCATTTGAATAACTTTTTTAATTTAATTGCCAATCTTTGTGTTCCACTTAAACTGCATCTAATTAAAACTCTCTACTTACAACCTGTTCAAGTTTTTGTTGGAGTTAAAAAGCTCGGCACATTTGTAAAACGTAACACTTCTGTAGTTTATTGTAGGCATGAATCAACAAAAAAATACACGATCGAGCATTATTATGCAATGAAAAAATAAAGATAACATTATTATAGAAAATTACGATTTAATAGGTTAAGCAGACGGATGTGATTGGCGAATGAAGGCAGGTTCCGCGTCAAGTGCGCCGCAACTTGCACCCATAGAGGGCAACCTGTAGAATGCGCGTGCGACTCCCGCGTAACACGCACCACGTAATACAGGAGAAAAAATGTTACTGCAATTATTTTTGGACGTTTCGTATTACTTTTTATTGAACCTGTTGTATTTTTATTACGATGTTCTCTTATGTGATTATTACTCTTGTACGTGTCTTTTGTAAGAATGCTTTTTTAGGTTTGTGTAAATGAATTAATTTAATGGTGTTGAAGAAATCTTTCTGTTACACGTCTAGACGTTCATGGCTATAAAATTACCAAAAGAGATACACCTAAACAACAATTTAGTATTACGACTTGAAGTAAACAACCTGCCTTGCAAAATAGGTTACAAAATTTTGTAGTTTAATGGAAATCAATCATAATAAAATGAGGACGACCTAGTATTGAAAGAAAACATTACAACAATATTTACATTACTCACACAACAGATCAACATAACAAACAAGTGGGTCAAAAGAAAGTAACGTGTCGATATTATGTATTCGCCAATACTTATTTGAATGATTGTGTGAATGATGACTGCAAACAAGTCCTGTCATGGGATCGGATTTCGGTTTCAACAAGTACAGACGACAAAAGAAACAGGTATGCAGTTTAAGTGGTGCTCCTTTCGAACAAAGTCTTGCAACATAGTAAAATATTTCCCTGACTTATTCGTCTGAACTTAAGTTATGTTTAAAAAATTGTAACGCATTCCTTAACAGTGACTTTCATTTGTGCCAAGACAAGATGTTTGTTACCAACATACAAAACTCTTTGTTGACAGTACACAGTACAAATAATGAGGTGGCGGTTGACGGGTTAATTATGGCGAACTGCTGTGAATGTAACTAATGATTGTATCGAGGTGACATGCATCGGGACTTCGGAAGTCTTGTAAACTTGACCCCCGACAGACAGTGAAAGTGCAGTAGTCTTGTAATGATTGCTCTCACAGTTAAACACTCGAAATATCTTTGACTTAGGTGTTTTTTTTTTTGCAGGACTAATCAAAACTATGCCGTCTTATACTGAGCCCCTAAGTTTTAAAGCCGCATGTATACGAACGACTTAACTCCATACCCTGGACTGCTATACTGATAAAGGACTAAATATACGAAACATAAATAAAACAGTGGTGTCCATTCTTTTGTCCACAAACTAAACTTAATTTAGGCTATAGCTATGAACTAAGTTAGAGATGTGAAACTAGTTTATGCCATGCGCTTCACCGTGTTTTTAGTCGACATGTTTCTACGTGCACCCTTCATTTGTATGGAAATATTAGTTCCAATTAAAATTCGACAGCTCTTAATTATGTCCGTCTCTTTCTTGTTTTATTAGAGAGAAAAAGATAAGGTCAAATTAAGTTTAGTTTGTCCACAACAGAATTGACACCAGTATCACCGAAATAAAATGCAATAGGTTCCCTAATGATTTCTTTCGCAGGATGGTGGACTATTTGGTTTACATGTTAAATGTAATCAAGATTGTTTCTAACTAATTGCACCCCGAAGATGGCTCACATACGGAAATGTCCAGTACCTACCTACTATAATTAATGAACTCAACAATTTTTTATCGGCGCCCAAAAAGCTATATCCGTTCATCATGACGAAAGTATTGAAGATGTCGTCTCAGCATTTTTGTCAAGTGTATTATTAATTATAATTAAAACTTTAAATATACAGTAGCCCCTATCAATACGGCATTGTAATTATCTCACAATTTTTTCTCGATTTTATCATCTGAAATCCTTTTGATAAATGGCACTTAATGTCATTTACCTATATTCGGGTAGCCAGATGCTTTTCGGGTCAAGCGTATATAATTAACGTGATTTTGTCAACCAAAACAGTTACCTATTTATAAAATATGGAGATGAAAGAGATGACTCATGTGAAGTAATCAGGTTTTATTCATCAAATATGGGACCGTGAAACATCAGCGCAAGATGAATGTTTAGCTATGCCTCTCGATTTAGTGCAGTGGTCTCTTTGGTTTTATTCGGGGTATTCTGAGCCCAGTGGTATGCACTAATGACGGCGAGAGGTGAAGCGATAGACTACATTCCTTGTGTCCGCAACAAAACCAAACAAATTGTTAACACTGATGAGTGGTCATACAAGGCATTCAAAGCAATGTCTGTGCGTAATTATTTACAACCAGTAGCGCGGTACTATTTTTGCATCGTCTCAGCTTGTATGAAACAACTTTTCATTATTTCTTACTACTCGTATGTCTCTGTCTGTTAATCTTGAAAGCCATTGAACCGATTAAGGTGCAGTTTTATCTTGTTATTTTGCAGTAATATATAAACCATTTAGTGTTTTAGGAAGTCAAGTGTTAAAAGTAAAAATGAAGCGTGTCGGGAAATTTCCTTTTGTAGACCAATAAATCTGATCTTAGTAAACACATCCGTAAATATTTTGACGATGAGATGCTTTGCTTTAAATAAATTTATGACAAACTTGGAATGCTGTCAAGGGTTCTTGATTTCCATGTCAACAATTAGTGGTGTTGGCATCGCGGTGCTGTCCAGAGAAATAGTAGGAAGAAGATAATTATGACAAATGAAGTCAAGATCATTGTTCCCGTTCCTCTTGTGAATTGGCTAGGTCAATGATACTCATGCTTCTAGGAAGCTTTGTTTCGACAGGTCTATCAAAAACAAAGGTAACTATAAAATAAACAATAGAAAAGTATGTTAGTGAAACAGACGAAGATAATATCATTAAAAACAACACCAAACACGGATAGTATTTATTGATATAGCAAAATAACGAACGAACCAAAATGGCCATCATTATTTTTATAATAAAAGACAAAAGATTATAGGAAAAAATCCTTTCGTAACAAAATTATAAGAATCTTAATGCAAAGCACGGTTCGTTAACTTTTCCGATAGATCAAGTTATCGAGCTCCGCAATCTTATATCGGGAGATAACAGTTTCCTCCGGCGACTTCGTGTCTTGCTATCTGTTTGTCTCGATTTAGACATAAATTTAATTTCCAGCCATGTTTACTAAATAACGACGACATCAAGTCGCCAATTTCGTGAACAGAAATTTAGATAAGCATATTAAAGAGTTTAGATCAAGGTAAGATTGGAGTTCACCTTTTTTTTGGCAGCTCGGAGTCACGAATTCAGTTTTGATAGACACGAAACGCCACTAATATCGTAATTAAGTTAGCACATGATAAAATATAATGTTTTAAACGTTCGTGAACTGAAATCTTAGCAGATTTTGTATCTATCTTCTATCTGTCTAAGTCAAGATCATGCATTATTTTATTGAAACCGTAACCAGCCTTGTCTTGTCTTTGTCGGTCGATAAGTCAGGCCCGCATTTGGTACGGTTATAATTATATTCATTAGGCATTATTTCAATTTAACGATTTGTTACCGTAGTAGCAATATTGATGTCATTGTTATCAGTTTATACGTTATAAATGTTCAATTAAGATTTTATGCCTTATTTTACCGTTAATATTAATCAAACTTTATGATTATGCTCTACTTGTTAGTAATTAGCAGTTTATCTCTTGATTCATTAGTTAGGCTTAGTTATGTACCTATAGATTTATCTCTTACCTTTAGTTTGTTGTTCCTTTGATTAGTTCAAGGCCCATTTTGTAAACGGATGTTTCACACCAAAATGGTTCAGTAACGTTACGAATTACAACTAAGGAAAGATATTCTCGCATAAACAATCAAGTCTAGATTACCTAGTTAGATCAGCGAATACTACTTAATTAGAGAAGGTTAGCCTAAGCAGCCAAGAATTCAAATTTGGAATTGGACTGCATGTTATGATTGTGATGAAATGATGTTTTCATTACTCATACTCGGAAAGTAGGTTCGAAGTTGCCTGACGAGCGGGTTGAAAGTAACACTTTACAGCCCTAGGGAGAATCGCTTTTAACTGACAGCTGTCAAATTGTTAAAAAAAAGTAGTTCTATTTTCAGATTTCTATTGAACCATGATGACTACTATACAGCCTCTAAATAACAGCGCGATATAAAATTGAAATAATATATTTAAAATTCAGTAAGTATTCATTAAAGATTTTTATTTTAAATTAAGTTAGTTATAATTTTGTCACAAATATTTCTTTAAAATAACATAGATTTGGGCAAAATATTAAATAATAAAGGATGAAAAATAGGCGGGAAAGCGGCAATCCGATCTTCATTTTTTTTTCAAGTTGTTTCGTGTTTTTATTTTAATTAATTTTCCTTGTATTCGTAGTGAAAACCACAGTGTTTATTACCTCGGGTTAAAGAATTATTTAGTCCTTCGAACTATTAGCGCCCGCGCTACGCTCCGGGGCGCCAAGCCCCGTCTCGGGACTAAATAAGTTACTTTCAGCCCTAGGGTAACAATGTACTATTACGCTTAGTACGATAATAGTCTAGTTTCCATTATCAATCAATTGCAAATCTACTTAATCTGAAAGTTAGAGTATTAAAAAAATAATGAACACGTAATTTTTTGTTTTTGTAAAAGAATGAATGCTCGTGGCGTCAGAACCCACTAAAAATGGTTTTAAAACGCTTTACGCATATATCGTCGTATATTTCCGTCAATTTTGGATTACGTAATAAAAAAACAGGTCAAATATTTTTTGACAATCTAACTGCCGGACTTATTGTCTTTTTTCAGTTGACAAGCCTATTTTATACACGTCAAAATTTTATAAATTAGATTGCGCCGGCATTTCCTAATTTGCTGATTTTTCTGGAAAAAAGAATAAAACAATTAAACAGTGAAATATCAAAGTAACGCTGGATACTTAAATGTCAGATATAGTTGAATTAAGAAGAGCTACTCCATCTTCATAATAATTAAAAACCTAAACAAATAAATAAAATTTCAGTGTCTGTTCGTTAATTGAAAATCAACTACTGAATACGTATGAAAGTATAACCGGTACATGGGACAAATAAACACTCGTTTTGTCTGTCAGTTGTTTTCGGCTAATCTCCGAAACGGCTGCACCGATTTTGGCGGATTTTTTACTGACAGATACCTGATATTAGTTTCTGTGTAAAAAGTTGAAACCCATTTAATAAGGAAGATAATATTTTTAAAATACTCTCACGTGGACAAAGTTCGCGGGCAACAGATCGTCTTCACGTCAATCAGGATAAAGGCAGAAAAAACGATGCAGACTTATTTATGCAATCCGGTAATTTCAATCCGGTAATTTCCGTTCCCCTCATCTAGATTCGCCCCTGGTGGACCAGAAATAGCCGGGACGACATAATAATGTAAATAAATGCACCCGATTCAGTGCACCGTTGGGATTTAGCTGCGTTCCTATGCAGCCGCCGACTCGTCATCATTAAGTGTCGCCCGTGGCCCCTACCATGAGTACATGATGACAGTTTCATTTTAAGATGATTTTTCTTATTTAAACTTTCACGATCAGAACACATTATAAAATTAATGCAAACGGGTATTTATGTATCGCGAACTTTCCCTTCTTCTTCTTTTCTTTTTTTTTTCTTTTTCTTTTCTTTTTTTTTTCTTTTCCTTTTCGTTTCGTTTTCCTTTTTTAACCTTTTTTTGCATGAGTTTTTTACGATGATTTTTATCTTTTTGTAATGTTCAGCGTTTGTTGTCCATGAATATAGACTGATTTTGGTGACGTTGAAGTGATTTACAATTATTAAATGAACCAAAAACATTATTACTCAAAAGGCACGGTTGCGGCAGTGGCTGAGCGATTGGCTGCTGCGCTGCGTTTCGCGGGTTTAATTTCCGAACGAAACAAATATTTGTATGAGTTGGTAGTTCTTCCGGGTTTTGTTTTCTTGTTTGTGAGTTTAAAGTTTGTGAATGCATCCACTATACAGGAAAATTTCCAAGTGAGGGGCAACGTTTAAAAAAATAACGAAATTTAAATATTCTTGAGCCATCAAAATCGAGATAAATGACAATTTGCTCCAACGGAGACCACGTAGGTTACCATTATCTTGTATGAATGATTCCTTAAACATTTTCAAACAAAATTGCCTCTCATTTTCGTCCTTTCGTGTGGATTTGATATATCAAATCCACAAAACAAACCTTCAAGAAAAAAGAGATCAGAGAGATTGAACCCGGATCATTATAGTGAGACTTTTACTCTGGTAACAGCTATAGGTATTTTATAAGGAAGGTAGTAAAATTCATTCACGATAAGAGCACGCTATAAACGTCAGATATTATGAAAATGTATAGTAGGTGCCGCTTCCAGACTGGTAACGCTTGCCGAGACTCAATTAGCATCCTCAGTGCGACCGGATTGTTAACATTCTTCCTGTTGTATCCGTTCCCACATCGCGACCAAAAAGAAACTTATTCGCGAGAGAAATACTTAAATAAACATAGGCGTATAGGCGCCTACTATTTTTTCTTTTGTGACGCCATTCAAGGGGAATTTCGCAACTTTGCGAGTGTTTCGAAATGTCGAAATGTTTAAAAGTCGCAAAGCCAAACAGTGCGGAGTCGGATTTGTCAGGCGAAAGTGTCGTCTTCAGCGCACTGACAACAAAGGCAGTGAAAGCCGGGTGCACACGACGTGTTGTCGACATAGTAATGACAGTTGCATCGTTTATGTGTTCGCACCTAATCCTGACATCTTTCATAGCTCCTCTACAAGCAGTAGTTTCGCAATCGCACTTTATGAATGTACATTGTCACAAACAGAAGCGACTATAAACATTTCGTTTTTAACCTAACGTATTGAGTACATAAATCTTCACCATGCATGTTTAATGACTTTACGCACATATACACTATGTATTTGAGGTACTCAAAGCGCCATTTTTCATGTCCCCCGTTCGCAAATATGTGATGTTGTTTTGTCTTTGCAAGCAGAGAAAAGAAACATTAATTTAATTAAGCAATAAATATTTGTGTTAAAAATAAGAAAACAAACTCCCGTCGGCGACCGCTGAGCGATGTCCCGTCTCTTACGCAATTAAGATGTACTGATACCGAACTCTTGTACTATATTGTGAAGCTTACACAACTTTGAACCTTAAGCCGAAGTAATAATTGAGTTGATAAAGCTTTATTTGTTAGTTTTGTTCAAAATCTGGACAAAGCTCTCGTAGCTTGAGTGACAGCATGAGTGTCCAGCAGACGACCCATTTGACCATCGAATTCTTATGAAATTTTGTTATGTTACGTAGTACTTACATTGCGGGCCTGTGGACGGTTAGCTATGAGCTCTAGCCGTCCGTCCGTCTCACGACGACGACAGGCCGTGTCGACGGCGCGTTCGTGTTCCACTCGCGCCTCAAAGAGATGTCAGCATACGGGGAGGGGCCCGCAAGGGCCGAAGTCTGCCGGGGTTGCGGGCCGGTTCGAAAGAGCTAGATACCGCGGCCCCGGAACATAAAGGGCGAGGAAGGAACATGGATGGGTTGTAGTCAGTAAAAGTCTAACACTCCCTCCCGCTCCACCTAGAGAAAGAGAAGTGATTTGATGATATCACATCCTAAAAAAAAACAGTACTTATAACGTACTGAGTACTTAAACTTCGATGAGCGTTTACAAAATATACATATACATACTCTTTTTAAACCTGTTCAAATAAAAATCCTAGGCTTACATGGAAGAACGTGAAGTTTACTTAAAACTGAAGAAAGCTTAAATAATGTCGGACTTTCTTTAACCTTTTTCTTTTCAACCAAATCATGAAAATTAAAAAATCTTTTTCCATGGACTATGAGCTTTCCCACACGGTTTCATTTGTTTTTATTAACAGCTAACAAATATCTGGGTCACAATGATTCACAAACCGAGATTACACGGAAAATATGTAAAACACAACCATGTCAAATATTGTAAACCTTGAACTATTTACGTTGATTATAACATTTCGCAAATCAGTTCTAATTTATAGCATAGGACAGTGTTAGTGCCAAGAACAGGCGTCGCAACAACCACACCAGCTGTCTTTTGTGATACCCTAGTCACCGCTATCTTATTAACTTGTTTATAACGACTTTTCATAATAAGGAATTCTGATTCATTGTTTATTTATTGTCTTTTAATCTTACTGACCATAAAAGAAGAGATAGTCATGATGACAACGGATACTACCTTTACTAATCAATTTGACAGTTACACGGCTTCTTACGTTGTATCAATAATGGATTGACGCAATCCATCATCGCACCGATACGTGTGCGAACATCACTATTAACAGATGTGTCAATAGGAACTTTCTTGTGCACCTTACCGATTCTAAATACTAATTGACACTGACTGATGTTTCTATCAATGCCCTGTCAACAGCAAAAAAGCGCTAATGATTACCAACTTTAATTGTTTAGAAAATAACATCAATGACGAGCTTTCTTCGAAATGACATCAAAAGGCTACTGATCATTTATCGTTTAATCATCTTTTAAGCTGCAGGCGAAACTATGAGAAAAGTGAGCTAATGTTACACGAATTACATAAGCTTTATCGTATTGCGCAATATTTCCATTTGTCAGATAATATCGTAGTCGCGGGAACAATAAATACTTGTAACAGAAAGTGAAAACAAATTAGGCGATTGGGAGATGATCAGTGACTTTCGCGTGCCTGCGATCTTATCACTCCTTTAATGAAGTGGGGTTTATTTTCATCGTCTCGGGTGCGATAACAAATGACAGATCGAATTAAAATATTTCAATTGCGTGATCGTATCTGCATCCTATACTAATTTACAATCAACTTTTTGCGAATTAAATGTGAAATTGCTTTTATTTAATTAGAGACTGTCCGACAGTTCTGAATGGACTTTCACCTTCAATAGCAAAGTTCAATGGTTTTATTTAATTTATTGTTTTTGAGATTTTATTGAAGTAGACTAGAAATAACATCGTCATCCTAGTTTCTCTATAGGTATTCTGCTTAATGTCATTGGTTTTGCGGTGATTAATATTTGTTATGGTTAATACAGACAAGTACACAGGGTGTAAACTACCTCATCACAAAGCCGTTAACCAAGCATTCTGTACATCAAACTTAGTAACTTTACGCAAAAATTATTGCTGGGAAACGACTTTATTTTTTGAGGTTATAAATCATGTTTTGTGGTAGAACTCAATGTAACGCACTTGAAACATTGTGCTGATGGACGGTATTAAATAGTACGGGGGTCGTGGAGGTGTTAAAAGTCGAAAACTTACAAAAAAACTTGTATTTGAAAAAAAACTTGTCAAAAAGTTGTAAATTTGACCCCCATATCTCGGTAACTAGAAGGTTCCCAGGTATGGTGTAGAACAAAAAAATGATCGCAGTAATGGGGAGAACAAGTCCTTTTCGACTTCGTGAAGAGGTGTTTTACATCCTTTATGATAGCTGCCCGTTACTGCCTCACTACAGGGCTAAAACCTTTTCAGATACAGAGAAGGCAAGAGCATTGATCACCATGCCTACTCAAGGCGATGGGCGACTTCAGATGAGTTCAAGTTTCTCTACCACGTTTTCTGGTAAGTCTGTTTAAGATTAGCTGATTAGGTTAAGATGATTGAAAGTCGTGTGTGAGAGCTGAGGACATCATCCCACGAGATAATCATATGCTCGTCATCATCATCTGCCTAGCCTTTTCTCAACTATGTTGGGGTCGGCTTCCAGTATAACCTTATACTAGTATTTTACATGAAGCGACCACCTATCTGATCTTCAAAACCTAGTTAATACTAGGTAATACGATACTACTTGGTAAGGCTGGTTGTCACGCTTTTTGAGCACCTTTAACGACGGTCAAAGATGGGCAAATGACAGCCGGGGCCTACAGCTTAACGTGCTCTCCGAGGCACAGACGGAACTCGGTATGTAAGGGTGGTCACCCATTCGCAGTCCACCCTAGACAAGCACGGCTTAACCTAAAGATCAACCAGAGCGGCCTGTAATCTAAGGTCTAACTATCTTCTTGCCTATTTTTCAGCGGAAAAACAAGAAGTTTAAAGAAAAAACATAAGTATAATTGTTCTCTTTTCTCAAAATGATTCATGGACTGCTGCAATAATTTATTGGTATTTATTTAAACTAAGCTTCATCAAAGGTTAAACTTGTTAAGATAACAAGATACTCTTCTATTGTTCTATTCAAAAAGCTATTTTCAGATCGTCTGAAGTCGTACCTAAACAATAAAGCTCGGCATTAATTTATGCATGTAAAATCATCGCATACAAGCAATAAATAACATTTTATAGCAATCGTAAGAAACTCAACGTAATTTTCGCAAGAAATCAACCAGCGTTTCTGATATATAAAGCGTTTTCGAATTACTGGAGACGCCTGGAGAAATATCTCATTATAAACGAGCGATTCGAGCGAGCATTTCAAATAGGCGCGTAATTGCGTACCCACCGATTTATCAAACAATCTCATTATTGAAGGGGGTGCAATCACACATCACGTGTTCTTTTTAAGGCGTCCCATCCACTACGTGTAAATAGCGACCCGGCTCTAGTAATTGCGCTTAATGTCGTCCCAAAGGCTATTCAGTCCGTTTTCAATGCGATATTTTATTTTAATTCGCCGACGGTGTTCCCTAGATTTTATCTTGTCACGCCTTTGCTCATTGTGAACTCGAGCATTAACCGGCTGTTCGTTTTTGTTCCAGAAAAAGGTATTTCCAGTGTATTCGTGCGTCTTGTAATAGGATAATGATGTACCAGCAATGTAAGAAAATTCTCACAATTCCATAGCTATTAGATTCAATATTGAATACAACAATGACCGGAGAGCTATTTAGATAGTCGGCTGATTTGTGTATTATTTTATAGACAGCAAATGGCATTTGATTGTTGACATTCTTTAAATGTGACACAGAAGTGAGAAATTCGGCGATCGTATCGGGTCTCCCTCCCGGACACACGCTATCAGTATTCGCTATCACAATGACGAGATTCAGACAATAGATTATGTTAGTAAGGAAGAAGTTCTATGAACTGGTACAAGTCGCTGTTTTCTGTTAGTACGGAAGACAGGAGCATAGTTCCACGTAAAGCATACCTCGAGACGGCTGTCAAAAGCGAAACGTCTTACAATTTATGAAGCCGTTCATTTTCGCAATAACATAACTTTCGGCCCTTTTGTTGGTCGCTACGATATCTCAGAGCCAAGGAATATGTTTAAGATAAAAGTTCTTGTCTCGAATAAACGGACCGAAAGCCATTCGACGACAAAGTCGTGTACCATCAACAATCGATATTTTATTAATAAGTATGTGTATCTGTAGACTTATTGGTTTTGTGCGATATATTTTGCTTTTATGTTGCTTTGAGACTTCTATGAAATGTGTCTTGAATTATTCAGATATATCAATCTACGTTGTTTTTATGCTGGTGTTCTTATGTCACTAAAAGTAAATACCTAAGGTGCAAACGATGAAAAGGACATCGGTAGTTGTTAAATTATATTTAGTCAAATAGAAAATTATGTAAATATCTTGTATAACTAATGAAAGTAAAACTAGTAATGTCGGATGTAATTAATGAGTAGCGTGTCGCGGACTCTCCACCAGTGGCTCCGATACGGGCGGGCCGTCAAAATATTTTGACAGATACTGTATCGCGTAATACGCGAATAACTAAACATCACTTTTGATTGCCATATAATTAAAAAAACCTTGTGAGAGGCGCTGCTACGTCGCTACTACGTACACATGTTTGTTAATTGCGATAATTGCTTTACAAACATTTACTTGTCCAACAAACAACTTTTAATTCATATTTGTTAACCAAATATTTTAGTGTCGTTATTTATTATGTCCGTAAGCTAAATTCCACGCTCTCAACACCACACATAAATAACTAATAATGTGTTATTTATTGCATCAATCTGATGTTAGAAATATGATGCCATATAACAAGCGGAAAATTGTCCATAAATCGTACCGTTTTGCAAGATGTCCGCCGCAAACTTTTATGTAACACTATGAAAGAATCTTACTTATAACATTTTTTACAAGAATGTAGTAACCATTTTGACAAATGTATCTCTATATGGAATGTGTTAAGTATTTGCTAACTATCGACTTAATGTTTAACGGCTTAAATAATATAGAGATTATATCTCATGCAATATGCTAATGCCATCTAATTACCGAAAACTTATCCTTAAGACATTGATCACGATATGTGACTTGTCTCTTATGTAACACGAAAAAAATTAAACCCCAGTAAAAGTAGTTCGAACGTTGCAAAAGGAATAGTTCCATGTCATTTAGTGGGAACTGTTTGTCCGTCACATCGAATTAATTATAACGAAAATACGAAATACTATACCATGATACCTAATATTGAGTCTCAACTCTCAGTTTCACTAACCTAATTGGAATCAATTATTCTTACAGATAAGGTATCTTCTTACTTACACTTTCTTCGTAAATTGTACTAAGTGAAGATTATTCTGTAGATTTCAGCACGAAGTCCGCACAAAGCCAGTAAACAACACTAGTTAATGTGAGTATATTGATATTTGCGCAACTGTAACAGTTTACAAATTAGCCTCTCAGTTTTATCTGTACATTAAATTATGATCTTAAGGGAGAGCTCTCGCCTTGTGGGAATGTAAATTAATTACTTGCTTAGGTAAGCATTTTATTTATTTTTAATTATAAGAGTGATAATTTTATCTAAATATTACAATTTCCGAATTGAGAAACCCCATGAAAATCCTCGATTCGGTCTTTTCCGAGATTTTTTTTATTAACTGTTATTCTTAATATGGACGGATAAATGACCATGCTTAATTAATTTTACATTCTTTAAGAATAACTTGCATCGAAAAAGTTTAGTGATTAAAAGAAAATATTGGACATCATTTTGAAAGTAGCACTTTAAAAACATAATTTACACATTTATCATGTGCAGTTTCTATCGTTGTCGTAAACAATCGATCGAGTAGTTGCACCGGCATGCGGCAGCAGATTTATAGTAAATCTAGTGATGCATGATTCGATCTTTTATAGTATCGATACATCACGATCCGATACCTATTCCAATATTTTGGATTTATACAAAAATGTCGATATGGGCATGAATGAATGTGTCTTTAATGGCATGATTATTCAAATCAAAACATAACAAAAGGAGAGAACACAAAAGGGTTACAAAAGAATTCTTGGATTTTTTCGGGACTGTTAGTTAGGTACGATTCCATATTTATGGAGAACTAAAAATTCAATCAATCGAATCGCTTAGTTGTGATCCAGATCCATTCAAAATATCGATACAAATGCAAGTACTGAGCATCACTATACTAAAGTGTTGTTAGTCACCGCCCACCAACATCGGAATGACCCATCACGATCAGATTACTCTTCGGATTCGTGAGAATTAAAGTAAACAATTGGTAATCGATGCAATGTTTTGTTTATTTTTAGTTGTGAAAAGTAAAGCACTTCTCTATGCTGATTCACTATTAAAGTTTCAGTAGGTTAGCCCTTCATTTCAGCACAGATCGTTTTGATTTTTTCAGACTACGGCGTAGCAACATAGCTTAGGTTTATATACGAACGTTGCTACGCCGATGTCAATATTTGGAAAATAAAAGATCATAAACAATAAAATGATGTAAGTGTAAATCTTGAATTACAAAAGTTTGCGCTAAGTTTCTCATTTCTCTAAATAAATGTTTCTCTACATTCCCTCCAAAAGTTCTGTCACAACCTCAACAACTAAACAAATGACAAACAGCAATAAAACTGCGGCAAACTTGTCACTTTCTCCTCGCGGTCGCAGACAGTCCTCGTCAGATCTTCTCCCGCGATTATTTCCATTAGTGACCATTAGGCATTTAACTCGATATGATTAGAACACGTCACGACACCACACACAGTTTGCCAACGCCATAAATCAAGCGATCTGGTTCTTCGATTCGAATTCGCACTGGGTTTACGTAACGTAAGCTAACGTTATGAGCGCGTGAAATTTCTGTTACAAAATAGTTTGATCTTTGTTTTTCTTGTTGTCGGTTAGTTGGGAAATGCCCGAAGATATATCTTTATTGTGTAAATATTGCACGTGCTCGGCTCATCAAGAATTGGGTTGATTTTTTGCGGAGTTATGGGGTAATCAGGTCTAAATGCTATAAATATTTACGTTGGACATATTTACAATTTATGTGATTAAATGAATGAAATAACTCATTTACAGTGAAACAGAACGAAGGTTAACGGATGATACATGTATGGTATTAGGAGGTGATTCTAATAACACTTAAAGTCTCTTGGAAATTGTCTTCCAGATAATAAACTCACACATCATAGATAGACCCATAATAGCAAGGTTACAAGACGACTTTTACGGGCTGAAATGATATAGATGCAAAATTGAAATCAAAATTAGTCCGCCATTTCGGCCTTAAAGACGTCGCAAGCTCATCTTTGCATTTATAATAATTGTAATTTATTAATTGAAGTATGGTCTGTCGCCAAGTTTCCATCAGCAGCGACTAACAGCGCAATTAGGCCATTGTCGCTCATTTAACTCTTGATTCGTTTTGAAACAATAATTAAAGATTGTTCTATTTCTTAATGGCTTTACTAATTAGTTCCATTGCGGCAACCATGGAAATACTAGGTGTCATTAGGAAACACGGTGTTTAAAAGGCGTGCTTAATCAGTTTTTATATTTACTTGGTATTTTACTGCAAGTTTAGACAAAATTCCATTTACTTACATCAGAGTCTTACTCGCAAGGTCATGAAAATAAACCAAATAAGGTTTACCTATTTTTATATAAATTGGTTTTATTTTCATAATAATTTCAGTCGTCTTTACTGAGGTGCTGCTTTCTTCACCTGGGGAACAAAAAAAAACCATGCAAAATAGATGCAGAGAAGTAGGTAGGTACTCTTCTCGGTGTATGCTAAAGAACAGAATATTTCAAATCACATAATATGATTTATTGGTAATAATAAAGACATGATTACGATTTACATATATCAATAATATAAAAAAACAAGGCTTCTTATGGCAGTTCTGTAGTTTTCTAGATTTTGCAGTTTCCGAATCAGATAAGAATTCCATTGACCAAAACAAACTTTCCTAAAAACAGTAGCTGAACACCAACAAGTGCACGAATACGAAAAATGACTCTCACTCACTCACTGCCAAATCTAAGAGATCCCCTATTCACAAATCACATAACATCCGTAATGTCAATGACACCTCACGGATGCGCTTACGCAACGTGCACCTTGACAGTTATACAGATGACGATCGACGTGACGTAACGACTCAGATACGACAACACACTTCTGCAATTGATACAACGCTTCTAACATTCACGGAGAAAGCTAAACAAACTTTACATTCGCAGCAATGTACAGCGAATCAGCGAGAATATTCCAGCAACCACGTAGGCCGCCGATTGAAGAGCCTCTCAGCAAGATGAAATGCAAGTGATAGCATAATTGCACAATAAACTATTGTTCGCTAAGCAAACGTAATCCGTATGAATGAACTATCATCAGTATTATGATTACTATCACAAACTCTGATCTCATCTATATCGATGATTGAAAATATTAAAGGGAAATAGAGTCCGTTTTTATTATCGTCATAAACGATTTATTGGTTTACAAATAGTTCTCATATATATTTTATGAGGGGATGGAACAGGATTCTGAAGGTGTTATAGTGCTTCTTAGTAAACCTAAGGTGCCTTTTAACAGAAGTAGGCTAAATCGAACAGTAGTTAAATATTACGACTTGGTCTTTGATTATCATCAGCAATTTACACTTGAGTGTCGCAGATTGAATATATAAGTTAAATTAACTGACAGAATACGAAGCTTCAGAACGCAATTTGCAGACGTAAGTCTAAAAGCTGCTAGATTGAAATGGGACGGGGTAGGTTAGATAGGCAGGGCTAGGGCACTACTGTGGCCCGTATAACACAAGAGAGCCCCCAAACAGCTTCTCGGGACACGCAGGAGGACATGGCAAGATGTCTTGGCAAAACATCTAGAAAACTGGAAGGATTAGGGGAAAGTCTTTGCCCACGAGTTCGACGCGTCAATCTACGAAAAAAGATTCTTCTTTTATTTTCTTTCGCATTTACACGAATCTATTTGAGAAAATCTCATGTTCTGCTGATAGCAATGTTAATGAGTCACGTACCTTTTTTCAGATGGAAAATCATCAAATATCTTCTCCCACTCTGGGCAGAGCGGGAGGGAGTGTCGGACTTTTATTGACTAAAACTCATCCTTGTTCTTTACTCGCCCTTTATTGTTCACGGCATCTCTTTCGAACAGTCCCGCAGCCCCGGCAGGCCTCGGCCCTAGCCCTTCAATGTGCTGACATCTCTTTGAGGAGCGTGTGGAACACAAACGCGCCGTCAACACGGGTTGTTGTCATAAGACGGACAGACATCGAGCTAGCCCATAGCTCACCGTCCATAGGCCCGCGTCTATGGTGGCCGGGGCCCACGAGGTTGCCCCCGGCCACCGTTGGCGCGTTTGCGTGAAGACACACCTGGCATCACACCGTAGGCGTGCTGTGACGCCCGGTGCGTCTCCCGCGGCGGCTGGGGCGAGAGGTTCTCTCCTTCTCGGGTTCCGCCACCTCCTTCGCTAGCATGACTGCTTCGTAGAAGGAGGTGACGGCTTTCTATTCCGTCTCGCTCCAGACCATGGAGTGAACCAACCATGGCCGGACGCGACAGGTCGCCGCCGCCGATAGCGAGTCACATACCTACCTATTTTTTAGAGTAGATATTGATTTTAATTTCTTAGCTGTTTACTAAACTGAACAATAGATATGGTTTGTAGAAACACATCATAGAGTTGCGACTTTTGCTAAGTTGATTAGCCGGATAGCTACACAACAATGCTAAAATGCTTTCTGAAATGGTAGGAAGATAGAAAATACACTATGTCTAAAAGTACATCCAGGAATTATGATGAATATCACAATAGAACTAATGCGTCTTCGTATTTTATGAGTCAAATAATGGAAAAAGATTGTTGTTCTCGCAGACGTAAACTCGATATACACTTCAAACAATGTGATCCCAAGTTCCTCTACCCAGGTAATGTTTACCTAACAATATCCCAATGGCTAAGGCGGTGGTCTCGCGGGACGTCGTGGGTTCGAATCTCCTTCCTTTGTTTTATATGAACGACGAACCCGTTTATAGAAAGAACCGTGTAAGGGCTTTACTAGCGTAAATATCGTCACAAAATAATGTAATTTTACAAAAGCCTTATTGAGCCATAAAGTACTATAAGAGTTTGTTTTATAGTCTAGCGCTCACCTATGGTTATGGGTTTCATTTTTTTTAGTCTACGCGACCTGGGGCAATGAAACGACATGATGATCCCAATTTAGCTAGCAAATGGTTCTAGCAATAAAGTCTTCAGGGCAGCCCATTACTCGAAGGCATAAAATTTGCCTTGCAAATACTAAAGTCCGTCAGTTGTTTTTGATGCAAAACTTTTTTTTTAAGTTTTTAAATAAACTGTCATGAAGGCTGACGATTTGTATGCAACAGATATCTGTCTCCATTAAAACTATGGTGGGCTACACGAAAGCTCTTGTAAGATGTTAATGAAATGATGTAAAGGCGAGGGAACACGGTTCCGTCCGACGCAGGTAGGTGGCGCCTACGTCGACAAGTCTTGCAGTCGCCTTGGGTCGTGTTATTAGCATAATATCGCCTATACTAATGCCGTGCAACAGTATCGTTGTTTATTGCTTCGGATTTCACTTTGATTTAGGTAAATATTTTGATCGGTTAGTGTGTTGCTGGGTTTCGATTTCCATCGGAGTTATTAGAGGTCAATGGTGGAGTCAAATCTTTAATTTGTTTGCTAAGAAGCTTTCTGTGAAAGATTTTCGTTTTTGGGATCAGCTAGAAATGTGATATTATTATAGTTTAGATGTTGGGCTATGTTCAGTCTGATGAAAAAATTCACGCCAGCCATCAGAAAAACCATAAATAATATTAGGTCTTCAACATATAATTATGCCCACAAACAGTACCAAATAAGTAAACACTCAAAACCTACGTGTTAAATTAATTATACACTTAACAAATAAATCATTCAACTGTTACATAACCAATATTTTCTCCACGCAAAGAAAGTACTACGGAATCCTACATAACTACCTACAATTGAATCATTTGATACGTCCCACGCGCTATTGTTGTTATGTAAAATCACTATTATATTCATTCAAACCTTGAAGTAGTAACTCTACTAAATATAGATACTTGTAAATGATTGATAGCATGGTGCCGAATTGGAGAGAAAATTCGATACTGAAGTGGCGATGTCAACGACCCGAGTATTGTAAAATAGGTACAAGATGAAAGAACTGACTTTTCAAAGCAATGTATTTTGAATTTTCTTCAATGGACAACAGATACACTTACAGTATATTATTCTGAATATGAACACCCATTCCCTCTCATTGTGAGGAGGCCGTGTCCCAGCAGTGGGAACATTATAGGCTGATGATGAACACCCATTTATGTGGAGGGTTCAAAATCATCATCTGCCCAGCCTTTTCCCAACTATGTTGGCGTCAGCTTCCAATCTAATAGGGTGCAGCTGAGTACCCGTATTTTACATGGAGTAACTGGCTATCTGACCTCCGCAATCCCGTTAATACTGCGTTAAAACGATACCCCTTGGTAAGACTGGTTGTTAGACTTTAGGTCACTGACTACCGGTAACGAATGTGAAAGATCTTCAAATAACAGCCAGACCAACAACGGGATAGCGTGATTTCCGAAGCACGGAGGACACTCGGTAAGTAATGGGTGGTCACCCATCCACAGATCAACCTAGGCAAACACAGCTTAACCTAAACCGACCCGAGTGGCTGTTTATTTTGCCACGAGCTTGGGTTCAGATTTATGTACTAAATACGTGCTAAGCATTTTTGCGTCGGTGTACCGTCCTCTTTGTATATTAAGGCTATGCTTAGGCCGACTCTCGTTTATCTCATGTTTCCCTGCTATGTGCAAGTTTCATCCAGGTTTTAAAAACCTGCGGTCCTTTGTAGGTCATTTTTTACCAACCTATCTATCCACGATTTAGCTGTTGGTCGCTAGCACTTCTTCCTGGTCCCAATAACCCACTGCCGAAAGGTATTTTAGTTTGGATACCTTTAAAAATAACCTTCAATGGGAAAACTGGGACTGCCGGGGTTGCGGGCCTGTTCGAAAGAGATACCGCGGCCCCGGAACATAAAGGGCGAACAAGAAACATGGATGGGTTTTAATAATAATAATATTCTTTATTTTTCGGACAACAGTAATCCATTGTGTTAGTAAACAATACAAAATAACTTATTTCTAGTGTTAGTAGCTCAGATACATTTTAGAAAACAGAGTAAGTTATATTGTGAAAAGGACATCCCCAGATTAATGCTCTGTGATTGTCCTTCTCACAAAGCTTTTAATAATCGGAGAGTCGATACTATCCGTGATGGTTTTTAGGATGCTGTTGCCACTCGCCCGCAACCTTGACAACAGCGACGCGGTTTTCTTACGAATGACGGCGTGGAAGCCGTCAGTTCGGTTTTGCGCAAACATAGTAGAAGCACTGCACCATCGCGGCAGTCCCAACAGCATCCTAAAAATATTATTGTATTGTACGCGTAGGTCATCCAACGTTCTTTTGGTATAGTTGAACCAAAGATTCCCCGTGTAAAAACACTGACAAAATGCCTTAAACAGTGTTATTTTTACTAAGCTGCTACACCGAGTGAATCTTCGGGCCAACATGTTACCTCGGACCGCCAGTGACCTACGCTCTCTTTCAATATCAACATTGTCCTTAAGGTCGTCAGCGAGAAGATGCCCTAGATATTTGAAAGTTGTCACTCTTTTGACGTTCAAGCCGTTTAGGGTAATGTATGTTTAGTCAGTAAGAGTCTGACACTCCCTCCCGCTCCGCCCAGAGTGAGAGAAGTCATTTGAAAATTTCCCATCCAAAAAAAAAAAAAATGGGAAAACTGGGACATTTTATCATTTCTGAAATTCTTCTCCGTAATTCTTCAATTTGTTACTGAATTGATGCACCTTCCTTCGTAGAAGGAATGTTCAGTCAGTATCTGTTTACAACACAATCATATTCCGTGAATTCATCCAAGTGTCGCTTTGATTTATACGAATACCACGTTGTAAAAGTAATCTTAAATATCATGGTCTCAACCTGACCTTTTATTTGTAAAAGAATTTCCATTTACACTTTTATGTTCCTTTGTTACGTTCCCAACATATCTACAAATCAAGACGTTATGTTTACCGTACATATGTACGTTTTTACTGAAAAAGGCACACTGTTATTTACAAGAAATCGGATTCCTTTAACAAAACCTGATATTTTTGGTATGCTGTTAATCATTTTGACCTGAGCATGGGTTGTTACATTAATTGCGTTTAAGGATCTGCACAGACAAAGAAAATGTCAGAGATGTCTTGCGTACTGGAACATTTTGAGTAGGTAATTTGAGCCAACTGTGTGTACGCCCTTAGGCGCCACGACTGCCACAGTGAAGCAGCAGTTTGCATTCGATTAGATGTAAATTTATTGAAAACACGAGTTCATTAGTTGCACTAATTGCGATCTCCATTCCCATGAACTGTTGACTGACCTTACGGTTCATTCGACTTAATATTCATACGGGAAGAAGACGTAACTTACCTCTAACATTTTTCTTAAACCAGAAAGAAAGTAACTTACAAAACAATATGTCAAAGGGAGCTAAGCAGAAACTTTCTACGTGGGTGTAGCGTGGGAGGCATGGTATCAAGTAGCATCGTTTAAATCATACGTAATCTGGTATTTTTTATGATATCCAAATATTTGTGTTTGCGTAACAGAGTAATGGTCAGTGAGTCAGTTTAGAGCGCCATTACGTTTTGCCCTAGTTACTTTGGTCACAGCAGAACGTTTTGTCTCGCGGATTATCCAGCGGCGCTTCTACACCTCGGCCTAAATACCAGATCGTATACCTATTTGTTCCGTCAACACTGATTAGTTGCATGAAGCCCTGAAGGTGACTTTACGTACAAGGTTTCATGACTTCAGCATTAGTCACCAACCGATACTAAACATGGGCCTCCCCCGTTAACACTTCGTGCAATTTTTGGCACGCATAGCAGATGACTAGCCCGTGCTGCGTTAGTGTTGCACCTACGACTACTTATGTTTGAACCAATCATGTACTGTGGCTAATATATTAAATTAAATACTTGCTCATTATTAACACTACGTTTTACCACCGGGAATTCACATGTCATAAATTTATCACGCACTTTCTATTGAATATAATATTGGAAGAAAGTAAATTCTATAAAATGATGGAAGTAATGGTTTTTTTAACCATTCGGTGCTAGTCGTCGCGTCGTCAATAGAACAGAACGTTGCTCACCCTTTATCAAACATATTCAAGCTCGTGGCTCAAAGCAGACCTCAGTAACAAGCTAGGTATTCTTGGTAAAGTAAAGATGATGAATTGCATTCCAAATTTTATCCTCAAATATAACGAGCATTTAATGGCATTAGTTTTGCGATGGTGAAATATCTGCGAAGTCCGTAGAAATGGGGCCGTTATGGTGTGTAAAGTGCGCCCATAACTTCCGGCTGTAGACACTATAAAATGCTGGTAGGTAACGAGACTATAAAACAGGACGTGAGATTCCAATGCACAATGGTGAGTACATATGACAAAATAAGTAAGTAAGTAGGTAGGCGTGCAGGCAAGCATCGATCAACTGTAAGTAATCACTATTGTGACTGGGGTATGTACTTCAATTGCACATGAGAATACTGGGAATACGATGATTATGAGTGATATGAAGATACACCGGTACTAGCCTCGAAACAATTTTCAATATATGTATCAACTTGTCGTGTAGACAAGATGTTTTTTTTTAAATTAAAATTGGGCTAATTGTAAGTATTTAGAAGCCTGCCTATTTGTCAATTTCGCCTACTGTGCGGCTCAGCTCATGAAGTCATAACAACATCTTCTAAACGTCACTGAGTGGCGTCATTTATAATTCAAGTTCTGGGTTGGTTAGTGGTGGACAAGAATGATAATACATTAGAGAAATGTTGTATTCCTAGGTAGGCAATGTTGGTGATTACTTGTCTGCTTTGCGCTCGAAGTTTTTCGGCCAAAGTAGGATATGCTGGGCACTGGAGACCACATGAAAGAGCAGCACACCAAAGCTGCCAACAACAACTCTAAAAAGCCATCAAAAGTAGTCGATCATCATCATTTGCCTAGCCTTTTCCCAACTATGATGGGGTTGGCTTCCAGTCTAACCGGATGCAGCTATATACCAGTACAATACATGGAGCGACTGCCAGTCTGACCTCCACAACCCAGTTAGTACTGCTGAATACAGACAGACTTTTTGGGCCACTGTATACCTGCAACGACTGTCAAAGATCTTCAAATGTAGTCGATGTGACCGAAATATGTTCAATGACATGACATCGCTTTAATAATTATCTCTTTTGAGCTTACATTATATTGAGTAAAAGAACACAGTGACGAAAATGAAATGACTGATCCACTAAATCATTGCTCCACATCCTTTTCAAAAGTAGTTCTTAACTCGTATTATTTCCCATGACATTTGGACCCGGTTATTTTTCGTAACACTCATGGGGCAAGCAGAAGTCGTGAGGCGATGTTACTGATGTTTGTCCAGTACAATTTCCCACGGGGGTAAGTGATGTTTTCAGCGACTGAAAATGGACGCAATAAATATTTACTGGGCAATACGAGTGAGACTGATGACTAGGATCTTTCTGAACTGTTTTGGTGCAAGTATTGATTCCATCGTAGCCATCTGATAGATAGACTTTTTAATATTGCATTGTTTCTTGTCTAAACAGACTTCTGCAGCTCGAGAAGTATCATGTAAAATAAGTTTCTCTATAATTACTGGCAGTTAAGATCGCAAAATTGGTCATTGACCCCCAGCTATACATTTATGCAAGTTCTTTACTTTGAAATCCAAAAAGAAGCTTGTTGACGTATCGACTATCGTGATCTTCAACATGTTTTCTAATGAAAGACGATACATGTTTCATTTCTTTTGGTTCGAACGAAGATATATTAGGGAAAGGGCAATGACCGCATTTGCGATCATAACTGGAAGCCACTATAACTGTGTTCTAAATCTTGTAATTTGTGTAAATTAGTAAAGCAATGAATATTCACGGCGCTTTACGTTCCTGAGCTCATTCATTACCCATCAATCATTATATCAGCAATGACCGATATAACGGCCCATTCTACGGTGACTCACGCAAATGTGCTGCGATTCGTAGATCCACAGTTAAATAATAACTCAACGTGTTCCAAATAATATAGGTTAAGTTCTACGAAGCCATAGCAATGTGATACTATTTTAACGTTAATCGCAAAACAAGTAGTAAATTCTGTAGTATGACTCATCATTTTCATTATTGGCATTCTTTTATCACAGCTGAGTTTAAAGGGTGAAAAAAACTTCTTAACGAAGCCGTGAGGCACTTGTTCTCATCATCTCATCGGTCATCAGTCATCGCGATCATTTCTGTTGTACACCATACCTGGGAACCTTCTAGTTACGGGATATTGGGAGTCAAAGAATCAAATTTTTAACAGGTTAAAAAAAAATTGAAGTTATAATGTAAGGTTTAACTGTACTATGTGCTTGAAGTATTAAATAAATAAATTAAATAAATAAATAACTTCAAACACCTCCACGACCCCCGTACTATTCAATCCACATTATTTTGAGCGCGTTAGATTGAGATCTACCACAAAACATGATAATTGCCAGCAATAGTTTTTGCGTAGAGTTACTTAGTTTGATGTACAGAATGCTTAGTTGACGGCTTTGTGATGAGTCTGTTTACACCCACCCCTCCAGCGTGTGTAATGCTTCTTTGGTCTGCGTTAGTCTCGACCAGGTCTTACCCGTGTTCTTCCGAACATCATGCATCATTTGGCTGCTGGTGAGACGCTGTAGAGAGAGTGTTGAGTCTTTTTAATCTCTCTTTTTCGTCTCTCAGTAACTAACATGACTGTGAGTGTACCTATGTGTTGTATGACTTGGTGTATCAGAATTTCGTTCGTAATTGTTGCAAGTAAGAATTGCAAATTGCGGATCTCAGGCACATTTTTGTGGTGACGGGACCTTTCTTAGTGATGTAACATTGACGCAGGCGCAACTAACTGACGCACTTGATTTTTTTTCTTATTAGGAACAAGCAAATGAAGATCACATTCCGTGCAGTGAGTCAGTACTTTCTCTCAAGTGGTATCGATGATTAATTGTAGTTTCATTGGTGAGTTGTTTGGTCTTTGATCTTATTAATTAGCCATTACTGAGGCGCCATATCAAATATTGACGACACGACTAGAATTCCACCATTTTTTTTCACGATTATAATATTGAACATCGTGTTTCAACGCCTGACCGTTTCCAAAAAGTACTCGAAAATTTCGAAGGGGCTTTCGAAATTTCGCACAAACGTGACAGTAAATAAACGATTCCTAATGAGGTGTGTTGCGCATTGAGTAAATAATTACTTCCCAGTGATTTTACACTCTTACGTGTAAAAATAAATAAAAAGAACCAAAGGTTTACGAAATGCATTTCGACGGTCACGGAACTTCCATATTGAAGACTGAACAAATAAGAATCTGCTAACAGATTCCGTGTCTTTAACCTGATGCTAACACACCAGATATTTACCAGAATGGTTCCTGATTCAGCCCTGGTTAGCATTAATTAGTGTGTTAATACAAGGTACGGGCACGTTTGACATTTGAAAACTATATCGTTTAAGGACCACCTTCGACGGAGAAGGTTTCAGTACCCCACAGGATATAGTTTTTGGGATTTCAGCCTAACTTCCCTAAAACAGCCAAGTTGAAACAACTCAGCGAGGAGAAGAAAGATCTAGAAAATACAAAGAAAAGGAAAGTGCTCTTCTTTTTAATTATTACAACAAAAATATCACAAAATTTTACAATCTAGGACAGTCTCCCGATCAAACTTCCTATATCGACTGGCAGTCTAAACCACATTGATCGATGGATCTGCGGTTACTGCTAATCATCCGCAATTAATTGAAAAATAAGGACCAAGCTTAGATAAACTGTTCATGATATAACTCGCAAATTGACTGCTGACAGCCGGCATAGGTGATGATGTACGATGCAAAAATGACCGATGACCTGTAACAGAAGTAGGTGCACACTTATAATATTACGCGGATGATATAAGCGAGCCATTGCCCTGAATACCTGACTAATACCCACTTACTGTAGAACTAAGACATGCTTATCTAATGGGTATGCGGAAAAATTAGGTTGATCCATCACATAATGAGGACAGAAATTTCAATGAGAATTTCGAATGACAGAATGTAGCTGGTGGTAATTTTGGCACCATTAACAATTTTCTTGCGAGAAACAAGTGATAACGAAGGTGATTTTTACAGATAGTAATAAAAGAACACTCATTTTGAGAATATTTGAAACAATCTTGGACGTTAATGAAACAAACGCAGATGACTAAGGTGAGACCTGTAGGAGTACATAATTCAAGATAACTTTTGCAGAAGACGGTAATACTCCACTGTAAAACGTAGTTAGAATATCAATATATTAAAAAAAAGTGTGCACTTTACTATAATTGTGAAATAAGATTTACGTTGCATTCAATAGTACAATTAAGTAATTAAAGTAGAAATCGCTGCAGATAATCAGATATAAGTAGATGCTCATAAAGTACCGTTTCCCACTACGCAGTAAGTAATTGATCGTGAGATAAGATCGATATCTTCCGATGATCGATAGTGCAGATCGGAAGAGACCTAGAAAGTGGGATAAATCGTGATTTTACTAATTATTCGAGTTACGTTAGCCATTGCGACAAACGTTTGTCTCCTTATTGCAAATACAAGAAGATTTATAGCTATTAATCAGGCTATAGCGGTAACCGTGTTTGTTTTATTACGTGATCGAATGGATAATAATGTGTTTATCTTAAGAAATTTGTTTCGTAATGACCTTTTAAGTGTTTTATATTAGCCAACGCTAATGTTTAGCACGACAATGTCGCAACGACGGCGCCACGTTATATGCATCCCTGCACTAAATTAAACCTATATTAGCAAGTCATATATCACAATATTTTACTGTGCATGCTGACTGCGGTCTGGTTGTACAAAAAAAGTAGCTCCGACTATAAAAGAGTCTTTACAGTCGTACCGAGAAGTGACGGCAGAAACATCAGCAGTAACTCAAAGGGACAAGGGAATGAGTTGTAAATTTTCTAACATAAAATTTTTCAAGCGAGGTCGCGGACTATAAAATTGGAAATAAGTCCAGCACTAAAACTCTCAACTCACATATTAGTCAAGTTGACATGCTTGTGTACACTCACCACGGGCTATTTTGCATTAATTTAATGGTAGGCGTTGTTTAAAATATTGTACATGCATCGTCGTAAATAGTTTTATGGACATGAATTCATTTGTTTTTATTTTACACTTTTTTGCCGACGACATGTTCCTTTAGACGTTCAGCATTATTTTAAATGGCAGCTTTTAGTTTAAACATTTCTAGGCGTTATTGCGACATAAAAGTGTATTGAAGCTATAAAAAGTACTTTTAATGTCTTTTGGGTTACTATATGCAGTTAAGTACTGAAACTTGTGACAGGTATCGATAACTTACGGTAGACATCGTTTTAGAAAAAGTCTGTAGGTTCTATCTTAGGAAATTTATAACATTCAAAGTCAGTCATGGGAATTGCAAATGCAATGGGTAATTATCGACTTGACATCAATGAAGTCCAGCTCTTAAAGGCAATTGATTTCGTTGACCTTTCTCTAAACCTAATCAGTAGCGGAAGCGATTTCATTAAACTTCTTTTATAACCGGTGCTTGTAATATGTCAGACTGTTTAATGTCCATTTACGGAACTGATCAAACTTCTTTTCTATGTGATATTTCAAAACGCCATTGCGTTCATTGTGAAAAGCGCAATATCATACTGGTGTCGTATTTCCGCTATCCCTCTGATGGTGCGCATGATTTGCCCATTGTGTGCTATCAATGGAGACAGTCTCAAAGAAATAATTTGCATTTGGAACGGACTAGTATTACGTAAACTCGAAAAAGAATTATAATATTTAGGGAAGTTAAAAAATACATTGTTATGGTGAAGCAGAAGTCTGGTCCGCTATCTTAATATAATTATGTTAAACTCAGTAGAATCACTAGTAAGACAAGCAAACTATGGAAGCACTAGAGCCCTTGTGCAGTTGTTGTCTTGCCCAACAATGATGTCTCCTTTTACAGAGAGACCATGTTGAGCAAAGGCTAGGTTATTGACGGCCGTTGACGATAGACACTACCGGAGACCAAAGAACTAAAAAGCCATCCCACAAACAAAAAAACGATAAGCAGGTGGCCCAGTGGATCCTAATTTACTAGTGGTATAGTGTCCAAAGCATTATTTCGTGTTCACATTACTTTGTGTTATTTATTTCATCGCCACTACTCTCAAAACAATTATCAAAAACATCGTGAGGAAATATTAGGATTTGCCGGTTTCCTCACGATGGACCACAAATTCGATGGTGGGTGACACCTACCAATGCAATGGGCTCTTTGATTTTGTAGCCCATTTCCTCTTAAGGAGAGGATGCCTGTGTCGAACCAGAGGGAACAACATGAGCAATTAGAACCACATTTAAATAACTGAGAACTTCTAGTAATTAATAATTCAATGTACCATGACTTCCTTAACACACACCAGCATTCATTACACGTCCCATTGACGAGTCGATCTTTGACTTTGATATATTATCCATTTAAGTGCTAAAAGGACGGACACTATTAAATTACATAGGCTGTAACTTAGATCATAGATACATTGACTAACGTATGATTAACAGGCTCCATCGCACGTACCTATTCATTGCATTCAGGTATGAGTGTTCCCTGATACGTAATAGGTGGATACCTACTTGATTCCAACTGGTATCAATCTTGTACACAAATAGAAGTTGTTTCTTGGCCCGTGCAAGACTAGTTCTTTCGTACCAAGCGAGTCATTAAACAAATAAATATATCCTTCGATTACCCAGTATTTATATGCGTAGGTAACGCGTGAAGATTTGTTTATGACCGTTTTCTAGTAATTCTAGCGGATTTAAAGCTTTCTGTTGCTATTTTCTTAGTATATTGTTATTGTTTCTGCTTATTACAATTTTAGAAGACGTGTTTATTTTTTCTATTTCAATTTGATATGCATCGTGGTCGACGGCTACAGTAGGTTCTTCTATATTGAAATATTAATTCGACTGTTTATTTCTTCAGACCACCTACCACACAGAAGGGCTTCTAATAAAGTGATAGAACTGTCTTCACTCGTTTGCCTTCTATATCTTTTCGATGATTCTCAGCAAACGAACAAAAATTGTTATGTTTCCTTAGGTACATTATTGAGAATATAATCAGCTGGCGGACCTTGAACAAACTCGTTCTTATAGATACGTATTTAATATAAAACTGATGTAGCTGTGGTTTGTCTGGGTCTATTCGCATCCACCATTTAAGGTGACAACATTTTTAGAAAAGACGTTCAGAGAACGGTAAAAACCAAACTAAACACACCATCCATTATTTCTTTTTCCTCGTAAAAAGAACACAAACTCGTCCACATTCTATATTTAGCAATAGCAAACAGTTCTGTTAACCAACTGGCGGTGGCCGCGTCGGCGCCGGCGCCGGATTGACATTTACACGAGGACCTTGCGCAGAACAATTTGCGAACAATGAGAGACCTGTCATATGTTCCCGGAACCCGTCGCGAAGGAGTGACCTCAGCCACCGACCTCTACACTTGCAAACGTGCTGAGTTACACAAAAGATTCATGTACGAAGGAAAATATGTGCATTGTGGACGATGCTTATGAGTGTGTGGCCAATTGAATTGTGTCTCTGAAGTACGATTGATGCTGCCTTTGTGAAAGTATTCGTGGAGGCGACAGAGGCAATCGTGCCTGCGGTTGCCTACAGGATGTTGAACTATGCAATGTTATGTCTATGGATATTAACGATGGAGCTGCAACGGCATTTGAACCCACCTCCTGACTACTATAAAGTTTCATTTAGGTAGCTGTGTATGTATATGCGCAATAATAACAAGCTCAGGCCCAATGAAGTACCTAGTGGTAAACATAATCGATCCATGATCCTATAGACCTTTGTTTCTGTTGTAAAGCTTGAACTTTAGAAGCTATTGTTCGAAATGCTTAAAACTATAACTTTGTGTAAATACAATCGCTTTTAAAACAACTTGTCATACGATAGAATTGAATTTGAAAAGTAAACACTTCCCGAATGAAAAAGTTCAAATTAGTAAGCCGGTGTTTTCTTGGATTTCATATAAACTAGAACTTTAGACATGTAGATAAATATATCAATGTAGTTCCAGACTCGCTAGAAATCATAAATTATTTTAAAAGATATTTACCAGTTGTCTAAGAAAAACTAATTTATAACTTAGTCATTATTGTATATGTCACCGTAAAATTGACAAACACGTTATATTACAATATAACGTGTTTTTTCTCGCGATATTGTAATGTCTCGAATTATTGTCAACTGAACATACGGAAGTATCTCTGCCCCCATAATCGGGACTTGGGGCACCCCCCCGTTAGGTTAGTTAGGTTCCTTTAAACCCTGCACTCGGGAATAGGGGCCCCGCGAAGCGGGGCTCCGTCGACTACGCTTTTTAGGGGGAATATGAAGTGTTTTAAGGTTATGTTATATTAATCGGTATTTCTCAGGAATGGTGCATTTTTTTTTCATGAGAGTTGTGCCACTGGGCAAGGGGGACCCCTCCTTCCCTCCACACCGCGTAAGTTGACTACCATCGCATGCATTTCACGAAAAATAATGCGTTTTGTTGTAAGCAGTATGTTCATTTGACAATAATTCGAGACTTTACAATATCGCTAGAGATATTACAATATAACGTATTTGACAATTTTACGGTGACATATACAACATCTGTTTATTGTCTTTATAATAAATTATGATTTCAAGAAAGTTTCAAGGATACCAAACCTGATATACAAACGCCTCAAATTGGATTAGCAACAGTTTGTAGAAAGAGACATGCGGCTGTCAGAGTGTCAGTAAACTGGATATTGTATGAAAAAATCTGAGTCATATCGAATATTTATTTGGGAAATCTGTACCAGACGCTGGAGATTATGCTGGAGATGATCTTATACATATGTCATATCCATATGTCAGATCCTATTCAGATGTCAGATTCTGTGTTGAACTGTACGTGTATGAATAACTTACCCGTTCTAGTTCTGCGTTGTGTTGGGCGCCAAGTAAGTTAATGCTATGATTAGACTTATATCACCATTGTCTTTTTTAAACTTTCACGATCAGAACACACTATATGGTGAAGGTTGGTAGGTTTTTTAGGTAAATTCGCGATAAATACCCGTATATGTCATATGTTTTATGTCACCATGACATAAATAAACCTTGGATTTCTATTTAGCCAAGTGATACCTGGAATCAGCTAGAAATCATACTTTATCCTTACAGGTTACGAAACAGCGGCCATACAGGCAACATCGCGATCCAAGATTAGTGTGAAACAAATTGCTTAACCCGAAGTTCCCACAAGTGCGTCAGTATAGTCGATTAGGTAACGATCAGCCGGATCTACAGGCTCATTAAAAGAAAAAAAGATCATATCGCAGACAATAGAGCACTCGGCGACCGAAAGTGATAGTCTAATAGATATTATAGTGAGACGATGACGATAGTGACCAGCAAACTGGCCAGTCATTACTCATTACGGAATACTCGCGGTTTTCCTAACAACTAATTGCTTCCTTTGTATAACAGATCAATAGCTAGGCGATGATGATAGTGTATAACATCAGATCCAATTTCCTTCAACTATACAAATATTTATATCACTAATGATAGCCTTTCTTCAGATAATAACATGATAAAGCATTTCTAACGCTCCAGGACATAGCAGGTGTTTAAGTTTCAATAAACAAACTCCAAGCAATACGGACCCTGCTTTCCCTTTGAGTAAATTATCAAATTATAGCTTATTACTTAAGAAAGGGTGGGGTGTTACAACGAATCCATTCGGATACACCTGAGTGGCAGTTAAACAACAGATCGTTCGTCATTTGCCGCGAAATTATAGGGAAACGTAGAACGGTGGCAGTTTATGCTGTTTTGAATAGCAAACGGAACGCGAACTTCAAAATTACCGCCATTTGCAATACATCAAGCTGCGCCGGCGGCTGCGCGTCGCTCCCCGGCTTGCGGTTGTTTGACAAATGAAGTTGTTGTTCTTCCTGCACGGCGCCACCGCATCTTACGACCGGAATATACGCGTGCCATACACCTTCACGCGTTCGCACCTCGCTTTGACCTGAGTGCCCGACCGAGCGGTGACACTGATGACAAATAACTCAATTGGAACGCAGTTTACAACAATGACATTGATTGATAGTTTGTTAGGAAACATTTAGATGTCAATAAGTATCTCAGACACAACATTCGTAGCCTAGATATCAAAACTAGGTAAATCTACACCAAGGTATCCAATTTCTGAATTGTCATTGTTAACTAGCTCAACAGTTAACGGTTCTTGCATTGATTAGTCATTATTTCCTTACAGGGTTTTCTTTAACATTGGAACGATCGTATATAGCGCTAAGTAGGCAGTAGCGGAACAGTTGCGAGTGGCACCGCGCGGCAGCATTATACATAATTGGCGTCACTGACCTACGGTAAACATTGCGTCTGCGTTCAAGGTCAACAGCCTTGATGTTTTATCGTTTCCAATAAGATGTCAGTATACGTAACGTATTACAGTTTGAGCGGGCTTTATTGGCTGTTCGTGTTTACATTAGTATGGTAAAGTAGAAGTAGGTGTTGCTTCTAGGTAATAAACGGTTTTAGGTTGAACTACTTTACAATATCTTCCTGCTTTATTTTTGTTCCACTACGCATCATCGACGGTACTAACACAAACGATCCTAAAAAATGAGACGAAATATTACAAGCATTTCCTGCATCGAAGCATATTTCCATATCCTCATTCTTCGTAAAAAATGTGGACACGCTTTCATAACAATATAACACCAAACAGATGAAGACATCACAGATTCCTTTGTGCCACCAAAAATGCAAAAACAAAAAGTGAAAATACTCATCGCCTATTTACATGTAGTATAATAAAATGTAACCTTGAAGGTACCTTGGAAGGCAGACGAAAATACAGACGTAGGAAACAAAGGGTGAGATAAGCAATCTACAGAGTCCTGGCCATTTAATACATAAGGCATTTACATACACAGGGCCACGAGATGTATCGAACTGATTGTACGAATGCTATTGTGGATTTAAGTAAGTTAAATGGAACCCTGAATGTTTGCACTCCCACATATCCGGAGTAAACATGTCTAGACTTCGCCTCTAATGGATTTTTTTGGTGTTTGTAGTTTGTCTTAGGGCTTTCGCACTCTAGACACAAGACTGTCCATAGCCCTTATTTCTAGAGGGTTGAAGCTCGTGGGGATATTGGAGTATGTGAGAAGTGTGGTTCTTATAAATCTATGTTCTTGGAAATTGCGTTACGGAACTCAAATGGAGTTGGGCAGGACACCTAGCAAGGCGCAGGGATAGGTGTTATCGAATGGCGTCCAAGAAATGGAAATAGGAACGTGGGTCGTCCGGCGGCGAGAAGGGCAGACGGCATAGTTGCCGTCGGAGGAATAACTTGGATGAGGCTGGCGCAGGACCGTGGAAATTAGCACAAGAAGAGAGAGGCATATACCCAGCAGTGGGTGAGTTCGGGTTGTGGATGATGATATTGTGGTTCTTATGCATTCAGATTACACAATAGATGCAATAAACTTTTTTCGTGTGGAAACCCTTTAACCTACCCTATTTGTTAGCGTAGTTATTGCAACCATTTCGACTCTCACATAAGTTCATGGTTCTATCGGTTCTTACCTACTTACCTTTCTTTGTTCGATTTAGTATGACGTATGTCATAATCAGTTGCCAGAAATTTTAGAGATAGTCTGTCCTTAACCAACATCACCGACTGCCATTTATAACTTACCATTTCCTAGACCCGTGAGGAAAAACCCAAAAAATCTTCTTCTTATAAAATCCTTACATTTTTCGACTCCTGTTATTAAATCCTATGATTTAAAAGGTAGTAAAACCTAAAGCAGTACCAAGCATAACATAACATCACGCCCTGTGGAATAGAGGACGAGCCTATTGTTATTAACCGGGCACTAATACAGACTCCGTGTCTGTCACTGAGAAATTCCTGATGGAAAACCCAATAACTGCACTTCGCTCGACCTGGGAATCGAACACACGACCTCCTGCGCAGCAGTCGCACTTGCGATCACTCGACCAACGATACAGTCGCACATAAACCATACAATAGGCTGACGACAGTGTGGAAATCTATTTAGTCCGTCAGAGTATTGGAAAAAGCAGGGTGCAAGGTACCCCAACGGAAAAGAAAATACATAGAGAACCAGAAAGCAAAATATTTTGCATTCAGTCAGAGTGTAATAACAAAATAAACTTAATTTATCAGTCAATCTGCAAAAATTTTCAAGCTGCGTTCGCTTTTCGAATCCTACTTTTTTATTGTCAATGGGCTTTTCTGGGTAGATCGGCCAAGGTTAATCTAACATAATTATCCAAAACGGAGTGAATACAATTTCAAGCTATTATCAAGGAATTGACGGTGCAACATTTCTCCGACATTCGTGTCGCCGTTGATCGATTCACCGACAGAACGATTCACTTTTCATTTTTTCTCCGACAGAACTTTTCAATGACGAACGATTCGCCGACAGAACGATTCACTTTTAATTTTTTCTCCGACAGAACTTTTCAATGACGAACGATTCGCCGACAGAACGATTCACTTTTGAAAATTACATCGACAGAACCTTTCACCGGCGAGCGATTCGCCGACACAACTGTTCATCTGCTCCTGGGTTATAAAATATAGGTGTTCGACATGTAGACCTGTTTCCGTTTGTTGTTTACACCTGAATCAAGTTGTGAAGACGAAACTTAAAGTTTTATGCAAAACTTGAACAAAACTAACCAAAAAAGTGACAAACGTATTTGCTTCAACGTCAATAAATGTATCATACATGTTATGGTTATACATACGTTTTGTACCTACCTAACCTACTTAAGTGGCTGGGCTCATATTTCTCATTTATGTAATACAAAATAAGTATCCTATGAAGTTTATAATTGTTTTTGTTAATCATAGTTGATTTGTTATGTTTTTGTTTTGGTTTTAATCATGTTGGTTAGCTATTTGTTAATAATAAAAATATTTTCATTTGCAAATATATTTCAGTTAACCTTACAAAACGTATGTATAACCATAACATGTATGATACATGTATTGACGTTGAAGCAAATACGTTTTTGTCACTTTTTTGGTTAGTTTTGTTCAAGTTTTGCATAAAACTTTAAGTTTCGTCTTCACAACTTGATTCAGGTGTAAACAACAAACGGAAACAGGTCTACATGTCGAATACCTATGTTTTATAATCCAGGAGCAGATGAACAGTTGTGTCGGCGAATCGCTCGCCGGTGAAAGGTTCTGTCGATGTAATTTTCAAAAGTGAATCGTTCTGTCGGCGAATCGTTCGTCATTGAAAAGTTCTGTCGGAGAAAAATTTAAAAGTGAATCGTTCTGTCGGCGAATCGTTCGTCATTGAAAAGTTCTGTCGGAGAAAAAATGAAAAGTGAATCGTTCTGTCGGTGAACCGATCAACGGCGAAACGAATGTCGGAGAAATGTTTCAGAATCCAAAAAAATATACCACGACGTGACCTATTGGCGTCGTATCTTCATCAATTTTGGTTTATCTAACAAAAGAAAAAACACGGGTCAAATACCTATTTGTTTCTTTTTTTTATCTATATCGTAAGGAAGGTGTACTTAAACATGTATTTATCTACCTAAGTATGTTTTAAAGTGTCGTGTGAATTTCTGTATACCGAAAGCACTAGCCGTAATTCTTGCAAAAGTGACTTATACACCTGCTTAATTGTACAAAAGCTACTGTTGATGTACCTATATGCTCTTGGTTGTTTTGTAGCGAGCTTCTGCTCTGCTTCTGAGAGTAAATCAGCCAAGTTTATGACACTGCGTGCTTTAGACAGGCTACTGTATGTAGCTGAAAAGTTATGCCTATAAACCGTACCAAACATAACACTTGGCCGAAAACGATAGGGTTTTTTTAAGAAGTCAATAAAACCACGTGGTTTAAAATAATATTCTGTGTAGATTATAATTTTATTATGTCGTGACCCGGCTTAAATTCTAATCAACTTGCATAAAACGCCTGCTACATACAGATCTACCAGAGCCTTTCGGCTTTTTGTTGTATATGAGGTTTTACTACCAAAAGAGCTTATCGATGTGAAAAAACAATGGTCTTTTAACGATTAGGTACCTACACATCACTGAGGCAATGCACTAGTATTTCTGCCAGTTGAAACTTAATAAGTAGATCAGAAAAATCGGCAAGTCATCACTACATTATGATCATTGACTCGAGAATTATCTCATCATCTGATAAAATAAAGATGGCAGCGACAGATATTTAATCTATTGAGGCATTAAACTCACATACCTATGAGTCTAGCAAGGATCGAGTTGTCTTCTTTGAAGCCTCCTCAGACATAAAATACTTGTACTTAATATGGAAAAATAAATGAAATACAGGGCTATAAAGACAATGTTAGTTTACGGTCGCACCTGAGGTTTCTCGTTCGTATAGGTACATTGTTTACGAGGTCAATTCATTCGACCTAATTTGTTCTGTCTAGTTCAATTTTATTAGATCACAGAAGGTATCTGTGAATTTGTAACGTGCTTCGTTCTATATTCAAATGATTTGAAAGAAAATTATTTAAGTACTTCGGAATAGTAATTTTCGAGCGCATTTTGGAAGACCTACCTACATAAGAAAAAAAAATAATGTTAGCATTCTAATTTATTCATGTTGATGTTCACTGAGCGCAACAAAAATAAAAAGTCTTGAATTATTTCATAAAACGCCATTCTCTTTCAAATAGTTGGCTTTATTACAAGTCAGTGACCGGTGCAGGGAAACCCTGGCTGTACGAGCTGTGCTAGTAGTTATACTTACTTGTTGCAAGGTAAGACTACGGGCGACCCCGCACATGCGCACTTACCCTCATTGATTTTTCTCACTTTGACAGTTCCACCTATGTTTTGGGCCATCGCTCGCGTACCAACAACAAAGTAAACAAAAAATGGCTTTAGATTTTTCTGCAACGTATAAATTACTAGTTTTAGGTGATTCTAATGTAGGTAAAACGTGTATTGTGCATAGATATTGTGACGAGCGGTATTACGATATATACATATCCACTATAGGTAAGCTAACTTATTTATTTTTAGTTTTACGAGCCTTTGTGAGACAGGTGATGCTGTATTATAGTGGCGTTTTGCAACTTAACGAATCTGCGATTATATTTTATATTGCGGATGTAAACCGGGAAACAATGGAACATAGTGATGTGAAATAGCCTTTTAAATATTTATATGCTCAGGACTCTTTCCAGGCCATTTTACAGTTAAGTTAGTGCCCGACCAACCTTACACAGCTATGTAGTCAAATACATGGGAATAACACGTTCCTACGAATTGTATTTTGTATATGTTTTGCTCGAAACTTCGACGAATCTGCCTAAACGATGCAGGAACTTGTAGATCTTGAGAGCAGCTTTTTGTGTCTAAGTGCAATGCACTTCAATAAAGCTTTTAGGAGATAAAGTATCGCCTCAAGCTTTTATGCCACTTTTCAAAGTGCATTTTATTACATAGGTCATAGAGGAACCCTAAGCTTAGACAAAGGCTGGATATTTTCACGAATTCAATGAATATATCTAAAAACTTCAGACTTCTGTCAATGTTATTAAAATGGAGATCGTTTCCATTTTCAGTAGGTATTCCTATCCGTTATTGGTGCCGATTCTCTTGTCACAAATTTCTCTAAACTAGACTAAAAATCACTAAAATTTAGTTTATTCCTGTCAAACGACGTTTCCTATTCTGAAATTGATTAAAATGACATAACTTAAATCAATTATAGTTTGACAGCACTAAATTATTCAATTTAGTGAAAATGGCAATTTCGCTATTCTGAAATTGACGTTTTTCACCTAAAACTTTGATTGTCAAACTAAATCAGACTATTTTTAATCGAGACTAAAAAGGTGTAGATTAAAATTAGTTGTCATGAACTAAAATTTACAAAGCAGATTTCTCCTCGTTTTTCTTGAAAGTTTGGATGTGTTTGAGTTCAGAATGGAAGCTTATGTGATTGCAGCCGTTGTCGATTTGGCAGAAAGGTAAATTTAGTGTTATTTTATTATGATACAATACGAAATGCATTCATGAAAACTTACAAGGGAAATCCGCCCCTAAGACGACCCACTGACCGGGATTTGCGTATTAAACATCTAATGCACATGCTACATTACATACACTTCTCATAATCAAAGCCACTTCCAGGTTTTGTGTAATAAAATATGTGTCTAATAAGAAATAACTATGTTTTAGAAACTATCAAGCGAGGATTCAATTGGAAAGATAATAAGACTAATCCAACCCATTCAAAATGGTAGAGAAGAAATTCAATAAAAAGACACCTAGATCGGGGACACTTTATTTGGTGGATAAGCTGAATCCTCGTTTGGATGAAGGATTTATCCCCAATCACCTAAAGGTTAGAACGGTTTTGTGTCCTATATGTATATTATATGTATGCAATAATTCACTTGCTAAAACAAGTTAATTACTGCATACATACAAGGAACTGTAATTCTTACTGAATTACAGTTCCTGGATTTTGTTTTTTGTCATAGTGACTTTTATTATGTGATACTTTACACCTAGTCATTACTTATTAAAGAAATGAGTTAGTGAATAGTATGTGGGGAAAGATCTCAGTGGCTTCGCCGTAGGTCACTAGTAAACTTTATACCTATTGGGTATATCTATTAACTAAGTACATATAAAGTTTTATTTATTTTAGGAACAGATACCCACTACAGTCATGGCTCATGATTCCCATCGTGGTGTCATATATTGAGTGCCACTCAAGGGCAAGAAATGTGGTGGAAATGTGTAATGGGCGCCTAATGAACAGAACCAGAAAATGCTACAAAAATTATTCTGGCATGTTGCACCCTGTACAATTGGAAACATTTGATTGTAAGTGTTTGATTTGATTTATATGTAATTCTGTTTTATTTGTTTGCAAAATAAGAAATCTAATTAAGTGTATCTTTGCAGATAAAGAAGATATCAATGTCACCGAGCATAGTGAGGAGAGTGCTATTGCGGAGGATACCTGCACAGATTTCCTTGCTGAAGCGAGGAAAAATCAGCAATCACTTGTCAATTCTTTTAATTAAATGAAACATTTTATTTCTTTAATGTTAAAATATTTATTTTCTCCTTAAACCTTAACAAAAAAGAGTAGCGATTTCACAAAATTGAAACCGCATATTTAATACATGTTTCTGGATAACATGCGTTGAATGTCATTGAGATCTGCCCCTGCTGGTCTTCCACTAGTAGCCCTGATGGAATCCCTCGCCTTTCTTGCCTTTGTTTTCACTTTTGTCACCCACACACTCCAAATCTGTTGAAATTAAATAAGTTTAGAATACATGAAAATTATGCAAGTACTTATCCAATCCAGTATAACATTTCATCTCACTGAAACAACTTACATGGTTGCCACTGCTCCAATTTGTTCAGCTCGCTACTGACATTGGCCTTAAATCCAATACTTTGGGATCAGCTTGATTTTCTTGTTTTTCCTTTTAGAGTATATACTAGTATAGTGTACACAAGTATACGTTACTTTACTACTACTCGTGAATACAGAGATTAGTTAAACGAATCGAACATCAAAGAGTATTTATTTGTTAATCGACCACCAAATTAATAATATTATTGACATGTGACATCTGACATGACAAACAAAACAAAGATAGGGCTTTCCTTCCAAACGCCGACGAAAATACCGGTTATTTTCAACTACAAAACCGAACATAATTTTTTAAGATCAAATTTTTATTTATTAACAAGCTTTAATAAACTGAAACTAGACAGAAATAAATAACAGGACAAATCATGCTACCTCATAGATTTTTAAATACGGCAGTTTTGTCGATTATAATAAAATTATAGGTTTTAATCATATTGAAAACCGAAAAGTGTCGCCAAAATGTTGTCATTTCCGATTTCCAACCCTAGCAGGATTATTATGGTCACAGATAATAAAAACTGAAAAATAAATATTTAACAACAATAATGTTTTACGCCGTTACAATAGTCCCTGTCTTTCATTAATGATCTTTGATAAACAATTTTAAATAATTGTTTGATTTCACTAGGGTTTTTTTTTGCAATTCAGATCATTTCGTTCACTTTCATTCAGTTTTTATTTTAATCTCCGACAAATCTTAATCTATGGTCTATTGAATTTAGCGATTGTCAAACTCGATTTTAATTGTGTCAAATCTAAAATTAAAATTAGAGAATTTTGTTTTCAGAATAACTTACCGAAACCAACTAACTAAAATTAAGAAATTTTAGATTTAGTTTAAGTTAGTTCGGTGTACAAGAGAATCGGCACCATTATCTAGAAATAATCATCTAACCAAACGAACTACTTATTTAAAAAAATTGGGCCTAGTTTTATGAATTTCATTGTACTGTTTTTGAGGCATTTTCTTTTAAATAATTTTGTAGGCGTTAAATCCTTAGGAGAAGACATTAATTTTCTTTAATGTTGCCTACCTATACACCTTAGACCAAATAGAATTTATACTGAATAAATAAATAGGATTACCCTACCTACCTACCTATTTAAACCTCGACTTCGGATCGAATTTAAACGGTACATCTACTACATGTTTTGATGGATTTGAATTGACTAAATTTTGTACTTTCTATACTATCTGGTAATAAATAATTAAATGTAAATGGGTACCAAACTAATCTCTTAATTTTTTTTAATATTCTTAATTTTAAATTATTCTCTCGTTTCAAATAGTCACGTCATTATTATTTTATTCTAAATTTTAACCTCGAGATAAAATGCCAGTTCCAATGAGCCTTTGTCTAAGTTGGTGTAAATTTGCACCAAAAAGTTTTCAAAGCAAAATTGCGGCCTCATCGCCTACGACCAGACCACGTCATATATGACCACATCAGACGTTATTACAATACAGTAATAACAATGAGTCTGCTGTCTGCCAGTACCTTCCTTCAACGAAAACATGTACCACCAGTACCTATATACTTCCCTAGCAACTAATATTAGGCAGTGTATTACGAAATTGGCACACAATAGGCACTGTTGCGTCTAACCACACTTATATAACGTTTCCAGGCATAGATTTCAAACAGAAGATTATAAACTTAGACGGCGTGCCAATCAAACTCCAAATATGGGACACTGCTGGACAAGAGAGGTTTCGGACACTCACCACAGCGTACTATCGCGGAGCCATGGGCATAATACTCATGTATGATATCACCAATCTGGAGTCATTCAATCATCTGTCGTATTGGCTGAGGAACATTCAAGAGGTGAGATAATTCGACTTCCTTTTTTGAAAATAATTGTTGATTGGTGGCCCGGTTTTATCTGAGAATATTTTTCATTTTTTGAAGTAGGTACCTACAGGATAAATGTAGGATGATTGTAAAAATCTATTCATGTACTATTACTTGATTACCATCCATTTGTCGACGCACAAGGCAAGAACGATTACGGTACCGTTAGATAGGTACGTTGTAACTTTAAAAGGTAGATACCTATATCAAATGGTAATTTTCTTTGATTCAATGACAAATCATAACTCACCTCGTTAAAATATTCTATGAAACAGTTTTATCTATGTGCGTTTGATTGAGAATTATACCAAGAGTTTGATAGGTAGATATTCATTCGATGTGTTGGAGGGTAAGTCCAGCAATCATTTTTTAAGCAATTTAATCCAAAACTGATTACCTATTTACCTATGTCACTTTGAAAGGCCGACACATAGCTTGCTTTTGGATACACTTTTAAACTGCCTAACGAATTCCTATTTAACCACATGTAGGTAGGAAGGTTGTCTGAAAGCTTAAAAACTTATTCATCGATTCCAATAAAACAAGTGAGTCAGCCTGTCTAGTTCAACGAAGGATGGAGAGTATTTATTTCAATAACAAAAATAGACCTAGTAACTAGCAATAGTGGTTTTTCTTAGTAAAAGAGCTGATATATTTGTAAATCGCAATAATGTAAGTATGTGCTTTTCTTTTTCTAGTATGCGTCTCCCGACGTGATCAAGGTCTTAGTTGGCAACAAGTGTGATGTCCATGAGAATCATAGAGCAGTGCCTAAAGAGAGGGGCCAAAAGGTAATTTTGACGATTTTTTAACAACAGCCCTAGACATGAAATGGGTATCGATGACCTTGAAAACAATTGTTGTTTTTTTCCACATCATACTTTATAAAAAAACACGCTTTTCAAAAATAACCACCAATGCAAACATGTTTTGTTTTTGTATTGTAATTACAATTAGTGCCCAAACGCCAGGTCCCCTCAAAATTGATGATGATCAAGGCTGGATCTTTTATTTGTAGGCAACAATAAATAACCTTAACCCAATTGCACCGAAACGACCTAGGCTAACTTTAGTTAAGATTGAAGTATGGTGCGGTATCATTCGAACAATCTATAATAATAAAATATCGCTGGACATTAACACACAGCGCCATCTAGTGCCACACTAAGCAAAGCTTGTGTCGTGGACACTAGATAGTTGATAAACTACATATATACTTTTTTTGTTTGTAAATACATACTTATTATACATATAAACATCCATGACTCGGAAACAAATGTCCGTGTTCATCACACAAACATTTGCTCCTACCGGGATTCGAACCCAGGACCCGAAGAACGTAAGGCAGCATCACTACCACTACGCCATTCGAGTAAATCTATCAGACTGTTGTTTGAGTATCAACCCTTTCAACCTAGACTAACTTCAATTTATTTAAGTACACTACGTACACGTAGGACACAGACTAACACAAAACCCAATCGCAAACACTATTTATGTTTGGAAATATATATATATCCTTAAAAATACAAAAATATCAATTCCAGATAGCGGATGATTTCGACATGCCGTTTTTCGAGGTATCTTGTAAAAGCAACATAAACATAGAGGATGCGTTTCTGACGTTAGCAAGGAAAATTAGAGAATACCGAGAGAGCAAGGTACGTTACCATAACGTTTTCTTTTCTACGTACATATAATATTGAGCAATAGATATACTTATATGTCCGTCCCCGTATATATAGATGCTCTGTGGTCCATTTTCCTACACCAACCTTACATAATAAGGCGACATGGTAGAGTGATCCTACTGGGTAAATTTGACTACATCTAGCCGAAAACAAACACCCAATAGGTGACATGTTTCATACACATGCCACCATGATGTGTGGCTTATGGAAAGCAGAAAGCAGTGACCTGATTCTATTCATAGAGGCGATTGCTAGCTCTCCATAAACCTCCAAAAAGAAACTGCAAATAACGGAAACAAAGGAAGGGTCAATAATATTAAGAATAAGAATAAATTTATTCATCCATTGTTATGTACCTAATAACAAAAATGGGCCTGTTTTTTTTTGTTTGACTAAAATATATAGAAAGCAGATGTCACCAAACTAGGCTGCGCCTGTATCTTAGGGGCTGGACTTAAGGCGATTACGTGAGCTAAACGCGAGTTTTATAATTACTAAAAGTATATGATTCACTGCTTTTTAAACAAGACCAGAAAAAATATCTGATATTCTTCAGGATATATGCTAGCATGATACTGTTTTGAAAACATAATACAATTAATTGGGCTCGATACAAAGAAATCACGAACTTATCTCTAAAAATATCTTTCAAACAATAAAAAACATACTAATATGCATGCGATCATTCTGATTGTTTGGAAATTAATTCTACAAGCAATATCTTAGCATGATACTGTTTCAGTTTTTTAATCCAATCAATAGTTTTTTTGTAAATCGATCGAAACCACTCATTTCGCGCTATTTGACCCGCAGTGGCTGACGTAACAACCACTTTGTAGTGCAAGCTGATTAGAACTTTATTCTAACAGCATTTCATTTTTTATTTGTTATTAGATGTTTTAAAAAAATGTCTTAGAGTAATACTACTTTCTTTTCTTTTTAGGCGGACGCCTTCGAGCTGAAGGAAAGAGACAACGTTATAAAGCCTTCAGAATCGGAGACCGATGTGTCAAAGTGTAGCTGTTAGCCTAATGTACTTGTAGCATTCCTGCGTTCATGTAGACCGCAGCATTTGTTTGTAAGCCAATGATGTGGGCTATGTTTTCACCTGAGATACGGGTTTGACTAATTTATTGATTTCATTCTTTTTGTCGGCTATTGAATAAAAAGCCTGAAGCTTTATTGAGAAAAAAGCATAAGTGTTGCTACTGCAAAAAAAAAATTGCAAACACCGCAGTTGCACAAAACCTTCGAATATTGAGAAACACAAATTGGAGTCTCTAGGATAAAAGGAGGCTTAAGTGAAATAATAATTTTTTTGCGCCAAAATTATAAAAAATAAAACTATTATTAGTAGGGTAGGCCGATATCTCAGTTGTAAACATTGGCAAACGCCCAAATTATGACTCAGGACGATCAAAGAAAGCCGTTTTCTCATTGGTCAACTATTTCCCAGCTCGCTGACTAATCAGAAGACGGTTCTCTGAAGTCTTGAACTAAAGCCCTCTTACCGCTAAAAATAACATTTAGACTTTAGTTCGTTTTTACTTCTTACATAAATGGTTTTAAAATGTAGTAGGTACGGTAAGAGGGTAGGAGTAATCGCTTTAAGCATTCTGTGTGCTAACTTGGCCATCTATACGCCCTGTTGTGACAAGACATAATTATATCATGGGTTTTGTCAATTCTCTCACATAAAATGTGATGAAATCCGGGAGGCATGTCACAAGGGTGCGTCTAGGCCCGCTGCGTGTGAGACCTGTCGCGATTTCTGAATGCACCAATATGAAGTATTATTATTAGGAATCGCATTCCATGTTTTTTGTTCCTCGAAGTGCAATAATTATATTTATCATGTTTAAAAGAAGATAAATAGACTAGCCATTTTAAAGATCCAAAGAAATATTGACTTGGTTATTATTGGTGAAATTTTAAAAAAATAATGTGAAATAATTTAGCTATAGGAATTTATAGTTGTAATTTCATTACTTAATTCTATACTATATCTACTCGATAGCGATTCTCAAGTTTCATGTAGCTAATCAATATGGTGTTAATGTCAATTTTAAGAAGATTACAATAAAGTTCAAATTTCACTAATAAAAACAACTCTAAAGACACGTTGGTTGATAGGAAGTTAGGTTCTGAGACCAGTTAAAGTTAAATAACAAGAATGTTAGCCTCTACGAGTCTTTCAAGTTATGTAAGATAAAGAAGAAATAGAAGATGAGTATGATGCAGTTGTTCGAGACTTCGAGTTCGTAACTTTACAAATATGAACACCAATACGTCTCCCCAGATTAGAAAAGCCGTAGAAACGAAAGATAATCGACATATATTTTGTTCATCTGTCATTTTGTCGATTTTCTTTCGACAAATATTTGTTCATCTGTCATTTTGTCGATTTTCTTTCGACAAATGTTTTGTTCATCTGTCATTTTGTCGATTCTCTTTCGACAAATCTTTTGTTCATCTGTCATTTTGTCGATTCTCTTTAGTTTCTGCGGCTTGTTTCATGCTACGCGGGCAGGTCATAGGCAATGTACCTTAAATTGAAAGACGGAAATAAGAGTGACTTGTAGCAGTCAACACTAATGTCTTTCACTAAAATAACTTCACCGTAATTAAGTACAAAGGTCACCCTATTGTACTTAATTGCGGTGAAGTCACACCCTGTTAATTAAATATCAGGACTATTTAATTGAGGTGGTCATATTTATCTTCTTTAATTATTATTTTAAAAACTACGGACACTGAAAAGGCCTTTAATGTTGTAGGTTTAAACGTATTTAAAAATAAAGCCTACGCGACTATCAGACTTGCTCAGCAAATATTATAGACTCAATAAAAAGCACATTATTGTATCTAACGAATTTAAAAAAATAGGAGTCATTTATGTATTAGATGCGTTTGTTAATAATTGCATTCCCATTTTGCGGACGGTTGCAACTAGTGCGTTTGTATTGGAGAAATATTGATAAGCTTTTGATGTTAAATTAAGTCATCATTAATGATCATTAAAACTTGGTGGAGAGATCAAGCTTTTCATTAACCTCGTAAAGTGACTGCGTTTGAGAATGATACTAATCAGGTCATTTCAAAATCATTTAAATTGCAAATAAACATTCATGGACATCGTTTTACATTTATAAAATGCTTGGTACCTATAAGTCATAGAGAGGGTGTGAAAAGACTCTCAACGAAACCGAAACGCTCTTTTTCTCCCCTTCATTACGATCTTTTTTTTTCTAGACATACCCATACCTGGGAATTATCAGGAGTCACAATAACAATTAGGGGTCATAGTTCCCACATAAGTATTTTCATTTTTTTTTTAATACATACCTACATGTTTTTAATGCAAGAACTTCACTTAAGACACCTCCACGACCTCCACACTATTCAATCTATCGACTAGCACAATGTTTTGAGTGCGTTACATTAAGTTTTACCGCAAAACGTGAATTTTCTCCCCAAAAGATTTCCCAGAAATAATTTTTGGGTAGGGTTACTTAGTTTGGTGTACAGAATGCTTGGTCAACGGTTTTGTGAAGTCTGTTTACATCCTGTAGGTGTCATGTAACAAAATAAAATTCACAGTTAGAGGATAAACATCATCTGAAAGGGCTGGTCCCAAAAACACTGCTGGACAGTATAAAACAAGATTGACTGAAAATGTTGCAGCAATATTCTATTCCATATTGAGGCCCAATTGCACTACAAATAAAGAAGTTCTTTAGAGCTAAACAAATTTAGACCATTGTTCTGTTTCTGTCAGAATCATTTTAATTTTGTTTAGCGCTAAACACGTTTAGTGATTTGTGGTGGTGGTGATGCAACCGGGCGATAAAAGCAACAATGCACCTTTTATTAGAAATAAGAGTGAAGAATCTACACTGCCAAAAAAAAATGAAAACACCACATAAACTTTGTGAGTTAAAACAACGCTAAATTATTATGCTATTGTACAACGAATAAACTTTTAGCAATAAAACATTGTTTTTTTCACTATGAAACAGAAGACACTCATAATTTCGATTTAGTAATGTTCCATATACATGCTGAACAGTACTCGTTATTAACGCATTGTATCATTATAATAACACACAAATAACTTAATTTCAATATATTTTTAGTAAATTTAAAAATATATTGAAATTATGTCATTTGTACACACAGCGACACATCAAGCTATAAATTCCCAGTATTAAAACATGGCCCTGCTTTGTATTGAAATCCCATACAAGAGATATCAGTATCAACTGGTTTTGTATACCTTTTTTGGTCGCAGTGCGTACTTACTGTAATATTCAATAAAAAGTTATTACTAAGCTTAGTCTACGAGTATGTTCCGTTAAATTGTTGGACGAATTTCCAATACAAAACACTACCTGCAACATTTTTTACACTAGCACAACTAAACTAACATTAGATTTTAAACGTTCAATGTATAATAAAAGTTTTCATATAAATAATAAGGTTTATTTCATTTCGACATCATAATATAAAATGACAAGGTTAGCTCAAATTGTTTCAAGCCAGCACAAACAAATGTGTAGAAACACTTATTATGACAAAAAGTAAGAATAATATGTAGCCATACATAAAAATAGTACAGCATCTTAAAATGCATCAATACATTCTATTGAACAGCGGTAAAAAACAGTTACTTACCTACCAAAAAAATCAATCTAAAGAATTTCGTTAAACAAAAAAAAATAAAACACCCCTCTAAGTAAATTTCATATCACCTTAAATAACCATAATTTATCTAAACCTGTCAAAGAATATGAGCACAAAATCTTTGGTTTCAAAAGTTAAATTTGGACCTTTTTCTTGGGACATGAGCTCTTGCTGTTTCGCTTTTAATTTCCTGTTTACAACTCACTGATGCAGTTACCACTGGCACATTTGATTCTTCGGCCACTTCTGCTTTTGGCTCCACTTTTAAAAATGGAATGGATTCAGTGGTTGCAGTTGTGTCTAATGGAATGGATTCCGTTGTTGCAGTTGTGTCTGGCTCCATTTTTACAATATGGCTAGGCTCAATTTTAATGACGGATACAGGCTCTGCTTTTATACTCGGTCCAGGAGTCTGATCTTCATTTGATTCTTGTTTCCTGGAAAATATAGAATGTAAATAAATATATTTAGATTTCCATAAGCTTTTAATGTCAGTTTTCTGAACTAGTTTTCCATACAAGAAAAATTGTTTTAAAATTTGTGTTGTGTGATTATGGTTTAGCTAATTATGGCCACAAAATTTAAAAAAAATATGCTTGAGAAAGTTTGATAATTTTTCTCGGGAGTGTTCTAAATAAATATCACATTTTTTTTTGTGTTAGATTGTCAGACTCATAACACACTCAAATACAAGAAAAATTGTGATAGCCCTATAAAGGTTAGAATATCTTACAAGAGGTTTACTGCTGGATATTACAGCCAAACCAAAGTAAACCATTAAGCTACTTACTGAACATTTTTCTCCAGGATCTCCACAGCTTCCTGAAGTAAGCTGGTGGATGCACTGGCTGCACCAAAATTATCTTCATACACCTTGTGTTTCTTCATATGCTCTGCATCGTTGAACGCTATGGTTTTCAGATGTCCTGAAAAGACATAAGGTATTTTTTTAAGTAAGGTACTTATAACGTCATTCAGAGAGTTCGACCTTTCAGTGAACCCAACGAAGACGTAACTTGTCCTGTTTACCCACAAACGAACACTAGGCCCTTATTGCCTACCCAAACTCTTCGAGACGGAACTCCAGTTAGCCGATGAGGTCAAGTATCTGGGTGTCATCCTAGACAGTAAGTTAAACTGGAGTAGCCACCTAGACAACAAGACAAACAGGGCCTGCATAACCTTCTGGCAATGCAAGAGGATGATAGGTAAGAAATGGGGCCTATCCCCGAAAATTATACTCTGGTTATACTGCGCGGTGATCCGAGCCATGATTGCCTATGGGGCTGTGGTCTGGTGGCCACGCACTAAACTAAGTACATCATCATCAAGCTGCAGCGCCTGCAAAGGCTTGCCTGCATGGCAATCACTGGTTCCATGAGGACTACTCCGATTGCTGCTCTCGAAGCCATGTTGGGGCTTCCACCGCTCCATCTGTTCATACAGCAGGAGGCGACGATGACGGCAGTACGCCTTAAAACACTTCAGCTCTGGGGTAAGAAGACAACACAGCACAATGCGATACTGGAGGAATTCTATTGCGAGTTCCCCTTGGCGAAAGCATACAACGATCGGATACCGAAGCAATTTGTATTCGACAAGAAATACAAAATCCAGCTTCACGAGGACCACCGCTGCGAGGGATTAAACCCCGCGGAACTACGGATCTTCACAGATGGATCTAAAACAGGTACTGGCACTGGGGCGGGAGTCTTCTCGGAAGACCTCAACATCCACATAGCCACACCTCTGGGGGCCCACAACACGGTATTTCAGGCAGAATGCATGGGCATCTCCCTGGCGGCATCGGCCATCATAGCCAGGAAAGTTGTGGGCCACTCAATCCGTATACTGTCGGACAGCATGGCGGTGCTGCTGGCTCTAAAGAACCACACAGTGAACTCCGGGTTAATACACGAGTGTCACCAACGCCTGAACCAGGTTGGTAATCTCAATAACATAACCATCCAATGGATCAAAGGACACAGCGATTCCCGCGGCAACGACGCGGCGGATGAACTCGCTAGAAGGGGATCGAGCATGGCAGCGGTGGGACCAGAACCTATCGCACACTGGTAAGGAAACGAACTAGTGAAATAAACCACAAGCTGTGGCTTGACCACGGCGAGTGTAGGCAAGCCAAGGAGGCACTTCCTGCCATCGACGGCCGCTTCACCAAACGCGCGCTTAGGCTAACCAAGCCACAGCTGCGTACAATTACAGCCGCCAACACCGGTCACGGCTCTTTTAACAAACACCTCTTTGTCATAGGAGTCACAGACAGCCCCCTGTGCCGCGCATGCATGGAGGAAGACGAGACTGCAGCCCACGTGCTTCTACACTGCCCAGCGGTTGCAACATATAGGGCAAAGTACTTCGGTCGTCCAGGTACTCTCCGCGAGATTGTCGGCAACATCGGGGCGCTGCTGGCCTTCTTTGGGGAGCTGGGATGGATCGAGTGAAGTTCCCACCCGTACGCAAAATACGCGCCTTGCCGTGGAATTGCGGACATCAGCCCGTTATACAATACAATACAATACAACGTCATTCACAAAAATAACTTTCAGATTTGAACATTGAAAATAAATAAATGCAATGATGCATGATGTAAATGGCTTGCCTATCTCTAAAAGCATATAAATTGTGGCAGTACTCTTTCCACAAATAAAGTTATTATGCTGCAATTACTAATCTGTTTGCAATGGATGGTGACTGCAATATTATTGACCATTTTTACCCAACTGCCAAGGAAGGGTTCTGGTTTTACTATGGTTATAATTATTTTATTTTCCCATATGGTTGTTAAGCTCTCTCTCTGTAAGCTGAGCACCACCGCTCATTAAATGCACTGTATGCTGTGGTCAAGAGCATGTGCAATGTGTTTAATATTAAGCTTCAGCAGACTATGAAAACTTATATGGAGTGTTGTTTGTTGTTCTACCTTATATGAGAGGTTGACAGATAGATTTAGAAGAAAACTTACTCAGGACAATCTCTCCACCTTCACATTTATACTCTTCTATTTCATTGTCTTTCTTTATCAGCAAGCGTCTTAGCTCACTCTGACTTTCTCGCAAGTCACATATTACCTTCACCAGTGATCGAGTAACTTTTTGGAAATACTGTAAAGTAGAAAGAGATAAGTAGATTATTAAAAAAGAAGTGTAGCGTCTATCTATAAATAAGCAGCTGAAAATTAGGGCTCCTTTATCACATAACATTTCATACATTTTATGTACACCGCAGAGGAGCAGGTGTATTATTATTGTCCTAACTAAATGTTCATTATTATCTGCCTAGCCTTTTCCCAAATATGATGGGGTCCAGTCTAACCGGATGCAGCTGGGTACCAGTATTTTACATGGAGCGACTGCCTGTCTGACCTCCACAGCCCAGTTAATACTGGGTAATATGGTGCCAACTCATAATAATCCTAATCATAAAATCCTTATTTTTCTCAACATGGCAGGTGCTGGTTAACATTATTTACAATCTTACAAAGAGAAAGGTGTCTGATGTAGGAAGATCCTGTGGTGCAGATCACCTCTCCGGCTTAGATGTAACATTTTTTATAATGGATGAAATTAAGTCAAGTATTGAATTTAAAATCAAATCAAAATCAAAAAGATAAAACATTTGCACATAGATAAAAGCATGATATGCATGCATGCATGGGCAAGCATGTTATGGGTTTTAACCTATAGTAATCAATAACTTAGAAATAGGTACTTAATTGTCATTACAACACTTACTAATTCTTCCGAGCCTTTTGAAAGTGTACATTCAAGGTAAAAAGGAAATCCAAATGATTTTGTCATAGTAATAAACAAACTTTTACCATTTTCTTTCTTTTTTATTTGACATTTCTTCAAGTTTTCAAGATTTGATAGCAATTGAACCCCTTTTTGAATGTACTCATTATCATGTGGTAGTTCAAGGCCCTCATTGCTTTCCTGAAAAGGTTAAATTCAAAATAAGAATATTTCTTTTATCTTATGTCATCTGGTGTGAGGTCTTTACAAGTAGGGCACAGAGCATCATGGAATAGGGAAAATCAAAGAAAAATGTATGGTATGTGTGAAATTTGGCATAGCTCAAAAGGGAGTGACTCATGAGCTGAGGGTTAATAGAAAAGAAGACACTGACATGAGAATATGTCATTTGAAAGGTTGCTATTGGAAATTCAAACACTTTCTGCTGCTAAGGTATGTGATCAGTTTGGTCATTTGTTTTTTTTTACAAACTGCAATTCACAACTTATCTTCTGGAATCAAACGAGGCGTCGTATATGTACGATTAGCATCAACTCGAATATCACTCTTGATGGTTTAAAACCGTATCTTTAGAAGAAATTCAGCTAGATTACCTTGAGTTGAGCAAGAAATGCTTTTTCGGAAAACACTGTGGTCCAGACACTGATATAATCCGTGACGTTTATTTCGTATCCATGTTCTTGAGAAAACAAAAGAAAATATTGGGTGTCTTTAATTTTTTTCCACATTTTATTGAATAAACTCGCGATTTGTAAACTTGTTTGTACACAACAATAATTTGATATGCTTCGTTTTTATTTTCCCGCAATGACAGAAGGACAGTGACGTAACATAAGTGACAGAAGGGTGAAGTGTTGCTACCCTTTTATCGATTTTAGAATCCATTTTAGTCGAGTTAAAAAACTAAATCGTCATTAAAGGTTTTATAAGCGACTATTCTGAAGAAGTCTTAGGCGCTAAAATCCTATTTTATCTCGGTTCCTATTAACTACCCCGCTAAAGCTCGGTGGTACCTAAAACTACCTCGTGTATGTATAATGTAGGTATTGTGTCATTTTAGCTCCTTGTTATAAAATGTACTATTTAAATGGGTACGTATCATAATCCCGAAAGTTCATAATACCTACGATTGAAATACCGACGTCCAAAACATCGAAATTCAAAATACCGAAAGTTTTAAATTCCGATAGTCGTTATATCGAAACACAAAATACCGATGTTCAAATGCCCGAAAGGACGAAATCCCTAATGGACGAAATACCAAATGGACGAAATCCCGAAATACCGAAATACCGATGGTTGTAATACCGATGGATGAAATCCCGAATGGACGAAATCCCGAATTAACGAAATACCGATGGTTGAAATACCGATGGATGAAATCCCGAATGGACGAAATTCCGAATGGACGAAAACTTTTATTTAGTAACGTATTATTTGACAAACAATTCATTATTTATCGTTTTATGTCATAAAACAACGTTTGGAACAAAGATATTAATTGTGGAATTCCAAAAAAAAAAAGAAATAAAGAAATAATTATGGTTTCCTATAAGCACAAATTTTGTGACAGAAATGAATCGCTGCAGATCCGACTCCACGTAGTCTTTTTTGCCCTACCCCGAGAGTGTAATTTAAGCCCGCGTAGGCGCGGAGGGGCTGGCGGGCCGCGAGCTGAGGAGCAGGTGGCTTTAACACTTGCCGCCGCGGCTGAGGCTGGCCGGCTTCAGCCGGCCAGCAAGCCGAAGCTGCGGTGGTGAGCGTTAAAACCCTCTGCGACGATAAGGTCGCGTGTGACCGCCGGAGCCCCGCAGCGTCGGAGCCGTGACAGAAACCATGCCTGCTGCATGCTCCATGCTTGCATACTGCATGCTTGCTGGTTGCATGCTTGCTGCATGCTTGCTTCAGGCTTGCTGCATGCTTGCTTCAGGCTTGCTGCATGCTTGCGGCATGCTTGCTGCATGCTTGCTACATACTTGCTGCATGCTTGCTGCATGCTTGCTGCATGCTTGTTGTATGCTGCATGTTTGCAAATCGTTTTTCTCGGAAACGGTAACTATTTCGGGATTCTGAACTACGGGATTTTGAACTTCGGGATTTTAAACTTTCGGGATTTTGAACCTCGGTATTTTAAACTGTCGGACAAATGTAGCTGAATATCAGTATTTTACATGGAGCACGACTATCTATTTGACCTCTACAACCCAGTTAGGACCGGGTAATACGATACCCCTTGGTCATAATGGTTGTCAGTATTTTTGCCCACCGACTACCTGTAACGACTGTCAAAGATCTATTAATGACAGCCGGTACCTACTGCTTAACGTGCTTTCCGAGGCAAGAAGGAAACTCAGTGTAATGGGTGGTCACCCATCTACAGACCAACTTATGCAATCACGGCTTAACTTATAGATCAACCCAAGCGGCTGTAATTATTAAGCTATTATCCTGCAGTTGGGCTAAGAACCAACTGTGGCTGGTGGCGGAGTGGCGGGATCGCCACCATCAAGGCGATCCGACCGGTGCTCGAGGAATGGCTCGAGAGGAGGCACGGCTCCCTGTCGTTTCGAGCGACGCAGGTACTCTCAGGGCATGGTTGCTTCGGGAAGTACCTGTGTCGCATAAACAGGTAGCCGGACGCCTGTTGTCATCTGCATCCACTGGTCACGGCGCGGCATACACTGGCAGAGGGTGACGCATGGAAGGAGCCGCGCTGTGCCCTCGTGACAGAAGTGGGAACCGATCTGTTGGTGCCGGCCGTCGCTCGCGCGATGGTCGGGAGTGCAGAGTTGTGGGATGCGGTGATCTCCATCTGTAAAACGGTCATCTCAAAGAAGGAGGCTGCGGAGAGGATGAGAGAGGTGGATACCACTCTCCCGACCCGCAGCAGACGAACCGGGCGTCGGCGAAGGGCGGACAACGCCCTCTTCCAGCCCCCCTGAACGGGTCCAGAGGGACGGTGGACTTGGGGACGTCTGCCGCCCCGCCGAATAACTGGACTCAAGGCGGTGGCGCGTAGTGTTCCGTGCGCGCCCTTATAGCCCTGGGCGGAGGACATCCATTGAGGATTTTCCAACCGGGCGAAAAAATAAAAATAAAAACCAACTGTGGCTGAACCACAACTGAGGGTCTTAATAATGTGCGGCTGCGGGACTGTTCGTAAGAGATACCGTGGCCTCCGAACATAAAGGGCGAGGAAGAAAAGTCTGACACTCCCTCCCGCTCCGCCCAGAGTGGGAGAAGTTATTTGATGATTTCCCATCCGATAAAAAAGTGTCTTAATAATGTTTTTTTGTAGGTACTTACTTTCGATAAAGTGTCGCATGACCTTTCATATTTAATTAGCATAATGTATAATTGCAAAATAACTTGTGTCTGTGAAGAACAAAAGTGGTCAAAGATTTCAGAAACAACAAAAGTGGCATTATTGTTTCAACATTCATCATTTAGCTTTGTTGGTTGGTTGTAGCTTTGGAAAGAAAAATACATTGTGCACAGTCATCAGTATCAATTATTTATAATGTACCGCAGTTGTTGTATATCACGTTCGTCGATTTTTAAACCGTGGAGTTGCAAACATATTGTGGCAATGCGCTAAGAGCCCTCTCCGCTTTCCAAAATTATTTATTTTGTGGCGACGACGTGAAGAAATAGCAATCTTAACTTCTCTTTGAAGACTGTGGACAAGAACTAGGTATTTTTAGATGTTTAAAATTGAGATTTAACCCTTTTACGTTAAATAAGTCTTTGAATGTTCATTTCATTCATTCATGGGGGTTTAGGTTTCCGCACTTAGTCCTTGAAATGGACCATTGTGCGTGAGCCATGGTGGCCGATTACTCCAACCAGCCCACCTCCCTCCAGAAGCAGATTAGACCTCCCGTTCTCCTCAGGACATCTGCAAGTGATCCTGGTGTTCCCATGGTCTCTTCGCGAATCTTGTTAACGGCTGTGCACTCCAGGAGCACATGCGCTACCGTCTCCTCTGCCTCCATGCACGCTCTGCACAGGGGACTGTCAGTGATACCTAGGGTGTGGAAGTGTTTGTTCAGCGAGCAGTGTCCAGTGATGGTCCCCGCCACCAGACGCAGGCTATCTCTGTCCAGGCGCAGAAGGCGCCTGGTCAGCTTTGGATCCAAGGATGGCATAGCTTCCTTGGATTGCCTACAACCTGGTGCCGAGGCCCACCATTTCTCTGCTTGTAATCGGGTGTGATCCTTTAACCAGTTCCTCAGCTGCTTGAAGGGAATGGGCACAATGGGTTCGGGTCCGTAGGGTTTTGTGCTGGATCCTCTTCTGGCAAGTTCATCAGCCGCATCATTGCCGAGTGATCCACTGTGTCCTCTAATCCATTGCAGCGTTACCGTGTTGTGATTCAACACCGTGATTTGTTCTAGGGCCTTGTGGCATTCTAATATTAGTCTCGACGTGATCTGGTTACTCTTTAGGGATTGAAGGACTGAGGCACTGTCGGAGAGTATACGAATGTTGGTATCCGTAACCTCCCTGGCCTCTAAAGCGTGTGCTGCTTGGATAATGCCTACACACTCTGCTTGGTAGACAGAGTTGAACCTCTTTGAATGTTGTGACCGATTAATAAAGTTATCATGTAGGTACCTACCTTAAAGTGACGCCGCTAATGGACTTTTGTTGCTGGCCGTACCCGCACATTATTATTTTTCGGAAAATGTTAGTTGTTACCTAAATATCTACCACTGGTAGAAAATATAAAAGGCAGATATTGGTAATCCCTTATAAATTTTCCAATAGTTAGATATCTACTTTCATGAAGATCTCAACTTCCCATATTGTTCCCTTACATATTGCCTTCCACTTGTTCTTGCTTTTGTACGGAATGACGAATTGGAGGCCCTGCCATAAGAAATTAAACTTACTATGGTTACTTTCTGGTAAAAAATGTAGTTTAGAACCGATCAGCGAAACAATATGACCTCATCGTATAAATAGGCTGGTTTTTGGTTCATTGGTACCAAGCATTGTTTCGTTATATCGATCGATGTATTAAGAAACCTAGTCGAAACGGCAACAACCCGTATGATCCATAGCATACGGGTTGCTGCCGTTTGTTTTTCTATGTGTCCTCATATCCTGCCTTCTGTGACCCAAAAAACGCAGCCTTAGACGAGTTTTGGCCCAACAACATTTTTATTTTCGATAATTGTCATGCCAGCAACTTGAAGAAGATGAACACGATTTGCTCGTCAAACAGCTGACTACAATAATGGTTGAATAAGTTATGCCCCATCAAAAGCATTTAGATTACAAGCATGATATTCCGATACAGATCGTTTCGGCATACAGGATTGGATTAATATATCAAGTGCGGACACAGCCGTGCACACGAGGACTGTGGAAGGGTGTGCAGGGTGGAATAAATGATGTCATTTATCAACTCCTATGTCGTATCGCAGGCACGAATGACACCAGTGTTGCCACCCGCTCATTTTAGATTTCCCTCCTTGTATTTTTTTTTAATCTAACCTGTTTTCAAAATGTTGTCCTAATTATTCAAACATAAAATCAAACAGAATCAGGTTCATTATTTATTACAATTTGATTATTGTTAACAATATTCATTGATTTTTAAATCTATGCTGCGCCAAACCATTCTGGTTTGTTTGTCATTCTTTTTTTTTCAGGAAAGGTATTGATTCTGTTTTGAGACGTTTTTTTAAGCTATTGCATAGCTTCTATCGCGCGCCTTGAGCGTGGAGACCGAATCCAGAAATTCCGTAACGAAAATAACCTAATACCCCCCGTAAAAAACAAATGCAATAACGATACCGCGGCAGTCCCCGAGTGCCACACGTCTTTTTTCTTGATTATACTCGTAGTGTATTTCACTCGTAAAAATTACTCTAACAAGGTAATATATTAATAATAATATACCTAGGTATAATAAAATACCTAAAATAACCCCTCCATCCAGGGGAAATACTCGAACGTGGAAACACTGAATGACATCAACGTATGTGTTATTCGTATACAGAAACATACGGTTGGTTTGAAAAAATGTACAGGAATTCGTAACAGGTGTTGTTAGTAGCAACATTTCATGTGTGACAATGAATGAATGCGCTGTTACTACACACGGCTGGTAATGCCGAAATAAAATTTTACGTTGGAAAAGGTTTAGATTGTTTGTTTTGTTGTTTGATTAATATTTTGTGGAAGTGCTGATGAGTTTGTCATTCTTCTTTGTACGTAACGTAGTACATTCTCTTGTTCAAATGTCTGTTGTCCTTTGATAATGTACCACTGTCGGTGTAGTAAAAAATATTTGAATGTAGAAAACTAAATAGGACCAACTTCAGAGACGTGCATTTATTTAAAATATTCCATTACACATTCCGTCTTCGTGCATATCGGGCTGCGTATGCTAAGTAGTAGTATTATACCAGAAGTTCGCGGAGACACGACAAACGTTTCCATAACTTATAATTAGGTAACTCATACTCCAACGTCGAATGTGACTCCTGTGCCATGCCAAAGCTCTGAACATACAGCATAGGTACTGTCACCGTAAAATTGTCAAACACGTTATATTACAATATAACGTGTTTTTTCTCGCGATATTGTAATGTCTCGAATTATTGTCAACTGAACATACGGAAGTATCTCTGCCCCCATAATCGGGACTTGGGGCACCCCCCCGTTATGTTAGTTAGGTTCCTTTAAACCCTGCACTCGGAAATAGGGGCCCCGCGAAGCGGGGCTCCGTCGACTACGCTTTTTAGGGGGAATCTATAGTGTTTTAAGGTTATGTTATATTAATCGGTATTTCTCAGGAATGGTGCATTATCTTTTCATGAGAGTTGTGCCACTGGGCAAGGGGACCCCTCCTTCCCTCCACACAGCGTAAGTTGACTACCATCGCATGCATTTCACGAAAAATAATGCGTTTTGTTGTAAGCAGTAGGTATGTTCATTTGACAATAATTCGAGACTTTACAATATCGCTAAAGATATTACAATATAACGTATTTGACAATTTTACGGTGACATATACAATGCAGTTATAAACTTTGTGCTAAACAAAGCTTACACTGTTTTGATCCTATTCAAATATTCCAAACACCAAAATTGGAAGAATTCCATCAGTCCACGTCGACGACGTGATTTATTTATATCGCAGATAGATAATAAAACCTAAAAGAGCCGAAACAATAAAAGGGAGTGTTAAAGTTAATTTGCGTAATCCTCCCAATAGCTTAACGAAGTTTTTTATTGCTTTCCTCGCTGCAATATAAATTCGTTAAATGGCGACGATTAAAATTAAGATCATGGTAACCGTCTACCTACTGTTTGCGAAAGGTCATAAAGAGATCGAACAATGTGTACAATTTAACGGCAGGATCGCTTATTTATCTCCTGGATAGCTCCGTGTAATGTGCCATCGAAAAACGCTTAGGTGTTATAGAGAATTACAGGGCCAAGTCGTATTGTTCTCCCTTTAAATTGATGTTGGGTACCGCAATTGGAACACCCCGAACTACCTGATAAGGTTGTAATTGCTTTAATGTCATATGCGGGAAGATAACCTTACAAATCGTTTTAGACGAGTCAAGGAACGTATTGATGGATCAAGAGCCGTGACTCTTGGCCTGTGTAGAGTATTGAAATTTGTGTGACTGGGTAAAATAAAAAAATATCAGAGATATACCCAATTAGGTACCTACTGAAAATACATGAAAGTTCGTACTAAATGCGAAATATATAAAAAATCTCTAGGGCTCTTACCAAAATAAGATAGCACACATTTTAACAAGCACAAAATATAATATTTGGGAACAAATACGAAATCTTGCTGCTAATTTCAGGCAGCAGGTACAAACAATAAAAATAGAAAACCTATTTAATAGAAGCGCTAAAATTGGCATGCCTATTATTTGATAAATACAAGACTAAAACCTTTGTTCCAGACTCCGAAATTGGTCTGGGAATTTAGTATAACATGATCCTGATTTCGTAACCCTAGGTCGGTCGGTCGGAGACTAGGAATTGAACTTTGAACGTATGGAAACGATTACAATCTCTGTTATTGGATGGTGTAAAGTGGCCCATATGAAAAGATTGGAAAACGAAACACACTAAGCTTGCTGATAAACTGTATGACAGTTTTATTGAAAGATGTATTGATAATCAGACTGAGTGCTTTTTTGTCGGCGTTGACAATGTGAATGTTACATTCAGAGATTTGAAACTTATAAGAAAATTCAGGCAAAATATGAATTCTAGTTCCGTTCGATTATTAGGAAGGTTTTGTGTATTTGTAGAAAAATTTGAATGAGGTAATTCGTATCCATAAAGCTTTGTCATACTTGGCAAAAAAAAATGGGTATGCTTGCATTTATTTAATTGAGCTGCGTTTGTTTGATGTATGTCAAGCATTTTTTTCTATTCCGGAAGTATAAGGGTTACGTCCTTGTTAACTTTTCCAAATCTTAACCATTTCTGAAATCTACAGGCACGCTACGTCTTACGTCTTGGCTCACAGTATGAATCGCTTCGGAGTTCGGCGATGCCCAAAGACCAACGATGCCATGTTAATATAACGTTTCCTCCTGCACAGGTCCGGATAAAGGTCGTTCATTTCGCTTTTACCACGTAATCATCCAATTGTAAAATAGGCGTTCGTGTTGACAAATCTAGTGTTAGCCTGATAATCTTTGGACCACAAAAATCTGTTTGATTTCATGATGTTAAACAATGTTTAACTTACACTTAAGTCCATGTTCACCAAAAAGAAGACGGTCTGATTATCTAAAACAGTTGTTTAAAACACATTTTGGTATGGAAACATGTCACAGTGACAGCTGATTTAAGATAAACAGACCGTTATCTTTTTGGTTAGTATACTTATGGAAGGAGAGACTGCCTTGTTGGTCGCAAGCGCAACTGCTAAACATGAGGTCCTAGGTTCGATTTGGGGGTCGGGCAAAGTGTTATTGAGTTTTTCCACCAACAATTTCGCAGTAGCAGCTACGGAGTCGGGATATGCCGGTTGGTGGCAATAGGCTCGCTCCTATTACATGAGACTTAAACATAGCTGCCAAAATAAGGGTGTACTTGTCAGGTACACTTCTGCCTTCCGCCTTCTGCCTTTTTCCTTCTGCCCTTAAGGGATTGCAGGCGTTATGTTATGTATGTTATTCTGTAACATCAAAAAGCATAACACAACCTGCATAAACGAGATCCTCTGGAAAAGCGATGTAAAAACAGTAAAAAACCAGTGCCGTACACTATTGGTTCTTTGTTCAGTAGAAATTATGGCATAATCTTGTTACAGAATAATATTGTGTGATTTTCCGCTGAAACGGGACTTGGTCGGAAAACCCGTTGTCCGTAAACAACAAATATTTGAGAGGTTATTAGTTTATTTACTTTATTGAGCTGTTGAAGCTAGTTCCATGTTTTTTTTTCTTTGTTTTCATTCTACAGCTTTGATTCCACACTGTTTTATCTATTCGATTTTCGTAAATATTAGAACTGTTAATAGGGAAATAGGAACGACTCCCTTGTGTGTGATTTTTGATCATTATCTTCGCTTGGAGTGCGAAAAGTATTTTCACGAGTCATAAACTTTGTATGATAGAGGTTCAGATAATGTATGTGCATTATTTATTATCGTAATAGATGTTTCTTTTGCAGATAATAAGGATATTTATTTGAAATAGTATTTTGGACATCTATTGATGTCCAAAATACTATTTCAAATTGCCATTGTGGAACTCGAATTCACAAAGCAAGGTGGTACATGTGTTACTAAGTATCCTTACTTGAAATCGGTTCTATTAAGTTTAATAGAAGACACGAAGTTTCAATAAAAAACATCTTTAAGCGATTTGAAGAATTCTGTAGACATAATATAGATAGACCCATCAATATCCCTGTTGCTAAAACTGTGAAACAAAATCAGATTATAATCAAACGGCAGACATTTTAGATGAAGAGGGAGGCGATAGGAAAGGAGAATCTCTTTAATTCTCGGCAATTTATCAAAGTCGCCGTAAGGCCCGCGGCGTAAACAAAGTGTTTTAATTAAACGACCGAACTGATTGCTTAATCGTGTCTAAAATACTTCTACAGTACTTTTTTGGGTTCTCGCATTCACCTTTTTATGACAAACGAATTCCGTGGAAAGCATGATGCAAAGAACGGATCGATTCTCGAGATTTTAACCAGTTCTTTCATATACATATAGTAACTAATATTACGAGTATAGAGGTGAAAAAAATTGTATTTGTGTGTGTGTATGTTTGTAATGAATAAACTCAAAAACTACTGTGCCGATTTCAAAATTTCTTTCAGCAATGGATAGCTACATTATCAGCGAGTAACATAAATTCTAACCACTGAAACTCCTGAAAGCCAGAATCAAAACTATCTGATGAGAGCACTAGGAATGCGCCAATGCAATAAAGCTATGCAGTTGCGGAAAAACAATTTAACTGTCTGGGATCCAAGACGAAATTAAAAGAGAAAAGAGTAGTCGAAAAGTAAAAAAAAAAACAATTTCCATTAATTACCATTTCAATTAGATACCTGTGCCGTTTCCTCGATTTCTTTAGGAAATGCGATTATTAAATGAAACTATATGCAGCGCTGTAGTATCAGAAGGGTGTAAGCGTCGGAGGAGTAATAACCTCGACCACCTCAGCGCGAGAATTAATTTTGTGAGCAATTTCAACAGACGCCGAATGGCGCAACCACAATCCCAGTATTGGTAAGCACAATTGTATCGTATAACAACATCCAAAATTTTCTTATCGTTACTCAATTTTCAGATGAAAATCCACTCAAAATTTGTTGAGAAACAAAATTTATTTCGCATTAATTCCGTTCCAATTCTTTTAATCTTGCGCTCTTGGATTTGTTTAAAATTTATTAACTCGTGTTGGTGGGTTTATTAGCTGGTCCTGAGGTACGACCGTGCTTTCAAAATGCATAGCAAATATTATCCAATATTGGAATATTGTAATTCTAGAATTTGAAAATACCAGTTCATATTTCAAACACCCACCTGCTTTGAAATTGTGTTTGATATTTCAGCTTTCCCTCAAAATTATTTGAGTTTTAGTGCGCTATCCACATGCAAAATAAATGTTCTCCGAGCAGAATTGATTATGGCATGCCGCCAATGCTTCGTGGCACAGTTGGCGAATCCCTGTTTCACCCATTTATAGGCGAGAGGTAGTGAGTGAGGTATTTTTCCGCGTGATCAGGTGATCCGCACGTCGTATTACTTTTTCACCTAGATGTACGCATAGCAGGGACGTTCGAAATACCCCCTGCCAAACATTTATCACATTGTTCGTTTATTGCTTTTTTCAGTACTGTGGGGTATTATAACGATGAATTGAAATGATACGAGCAAATTGAATTCGATATTTTTTGACAACTTTTTCGTTTGAGTATACCAGCATGTTTGCGTAAAAGCTGTTTAAGTTTGTGTTGATGTTACCGAACAAGTTGTTGAAGGCAGTATACGACGGAAATGTTAGGCACATGGAAATTAGGAAAAGCTTGATAACTTGAAGTTCTGATTTAATTTACGGAGCTCGAAGAATTTGTGCCGAAGGCGTCGTAGGCTCGAGGCATGAAATGGCTCGAAAGTTTCAAGACGATTTTATCTTAAAGCCTACAGCCTATTTTATGGCTTAGTAACTTTAGATGACGGTTCTTTTAGCATATTATAAAATATTTATTTATTTAGTGGTATCGCGCAATCCTTACTATCTGTTCAAAGTGATAGTGATAATTTCAACTAGACTTGAGCTGACCTTACATTTGCAGAGTCCCAAACAAAGTTCAATATAAGTTATATCTTCTGACATTTCGAATTCCAAATAAGTAACTGCTTTAATAAAAGTCTGTAAAGGGGTTGTTATCTGCCTAAACTTGAGATTAAAAAATATTTGAAAAATGTAATAAATCCCAATAGATCTTATTTAAAAGGTCATTTTATTGAAGATAAATGATCCTTGGAAAATAAAGTTCTCTCCTTAATCTCGATTCTTGATCGTATTAATCTTGGATCTGAAAGGGGAAATAACTTTGTTATTAGAATGTTCGACAATTCGTTTTATTGGGTTCATAAAATATTATTTTCAAGACTGTTAAATATGAAATAGGTACTTTAAAATATTTATGCACCAAATTAAAACTTTAACACTCACACGTGTTAGTTCGTCTTAAAATAACCGTTTCCTTTAATATAAATGTGGAATTCAGGAATATTTTGATCCTCTAAAGCGTTTTGCAGAAAAATGTGCCTTTTCCAAAAGTTGCGGTCAGGTGCAATATTTTTTGCTCAAAGATATTTTCGCAAATTATAATAAAACGATTTCATTACAACAGAGAGACGAGCAAATAGGTACACCTGGCCGATGCAAATGGCCCCCTAAATGGTTATTGCGTCATTGGGCATCATATTACGTTTTTGTGTCATTTTGCCGTCCCAACACTGATTACTCGTACAATTCTGGCAATACTCGGACTGACTCCCAATGAGGGTGGTTAATGAAAAGGATTATTTGTGGAAAAACGTACAACATGACATTGTACAATCGCTCTTTATTTTTGGAGCTGGTAACTTAGTAGTCGTACACCTTCTTCTTCGTGTTGATGATTCCCACTGCCATTGATTTAAATTTGTTTCGACTAGAACTTAGCTACGTCAACGGCGTTGGTGGTGGCTTCGGACAGGACCCTTAGAATGCAGATAGAGTTACACAAAGAGCAGGTCAGAAGGTGGACCATGGTTTGAAATGAGGCTCCGCAGTCACACTCAGCTTTATCGGAATACCCCCACTAGACCAAGTTGAATCTGCAGCAGTCCACCTGGCTCCTAAGTCGGTTTTGAGTCTTCCATGGCAGTTGGTGACCCGCTGGGAGCTTTTTTGCAGAGTGAACATAGTGTGCTGGAGGGGGGTGTTTAAGGAGCCACAGCTTAAAAAAAAAACCTTTTATTCAGATAAACAACATCCATATGGGGTTAGAAAAACAAAAATATAACTTATACCTTTGTTAATAAGCTTATGTATTATTTATTTGACAGCAAGGCTGTTGATCAAAATGTATCTTTGAACAACATCACCTAACAATGGAGAATCGTACCTCCCCGCGAAGGTCTTCAGGATGGAGTTGGAGCTATCCCGCACTCTGCGGAGCTGGAAGCCCGTTACTCTACTGGAAACATAGGGCACTGCTACCCCGCTGAGTGTAGTCTACAGGCTGCACCACGTGTAAAACACTTGGCAATAAGCTTTAAAAAGCATTATTTGGACCGCCCTGCTACAGCGTGCAAACCTGCGAACCAACATGTAACATTGGACGTCCAGCGGCCTACGTTCCTTCTGAATATCCACTCGGTCACGGTTACATAATGCCCCAAGTACTTGAACTGGTACACTTACCAACTTTTGTATGGTCAACCAGTATTGTCTTATTTCGAAAAAATGCTATCAGAATTGAAAGCAATATAGTAGTTGGAAGCCGATCACGAACTTCAACTAAAAACGACATTTTCTGTTAGCTACTGTTTACAATATTCCGAGTGTGGTTCAATTTGAATATTATTTTCATCGATTTACTTGATTCAATAATGGAATGTCTAAAATCTGACGGGCAAATTGTTACAGTTCATCTTCAACCAAGAAACTAGTTAAAATAAAATTGTAATATTAACTTAGGACTTTCAAAAGTTTTCTTCCTACTAATGATAATATTTCCCACACCAGCACTGGAATGAGATATGATTTTTTATCGTTGACCTAATTCTTAATAGGTTGTAGTAAACTGCTATTACTGCTATTAACTGGATTATGTTTCTTTATGGTTGCTGAAATAATGATCGTGTAATAGTATTTCGTCTAATTTCACAGCCATAATACGGTATCCATTAATTCGTTCACAAAATGTGGGTCACGGTGTCATTATCGTCACCAGCCTATTAATGTTCCCACTGTTGGGACACAGGCCTCCTCTCTACGAGAGAGAATGGGCCATAAACCACCACACGGGCCCAGTGCGGATTGGTAGATGTCACACGTCTTCTCATAATGTTTTCCTTCACCGTTTTGAGAGCAGTGGTGATCAAATAAATTACAGATAAGTAATGCGCCTCTGCCTGGGTTCGAACTCACGACTAACTGTTCGTAAATCGGAGCCGCCACCACTCGGCCACCGTTGCTCTCATAACTCACCACTCATAACTGGGTTTAAGGCGCTTAGACGAGCTAAATTAGCAACTCTATTTGTAGTGGTTCAAATTTCGTTTGAAATGCTGTTAGAGTAAAGTTCTAATCAGCTTGCACTACAAAGTGGTTGATACGTCAGCCACTGCGGGCCAAAAAGCGAAATGAGTGGTTTCGATCGATTTACAAAAAAACTATTGATTGGATTAAGAAACTAAAACGGTATCATGCTAATAATATATTGCTTGTAGAATTATTTGCCCAAAAATCAGAATGATCGCATGCATATTAGTATGTTTTTTATTGTTTGAAAGATATTTTTAGAGATAAATTTGTGATTTCTTTTTATTGAGCCAAATTAATTGTCTTATGTTTTCGAAACAGTATCATGATAGCATATATCCTGAAGAATATCATATATTTTTCTGGTCTTGTTTATAGCAGTGAATCATATACTTTTAGTAATTATAAAACTAGCGTTAAGCTCATGTAATCCCCTTAACGTTGAAATTGGTTTACATCCACATGACTGAATGTCATAATACGACAAAATGTATTTGTAACCTTCACTAAGTTTTCATTACGTGGATATTTATTGGCAACGCAATAATAATTAATTATTATCCAACTAAAGTTGCAGAACTTACCTACTTACGCTAAATTTTTCACTACATGAGAACGGTTACTAAACGTTAGCGTAAATTCATGGATGAATTCAGAGAAAGAAGGTACGTTTACTTTTACTGATTTGGTTTGCTTTGTGTAAAAGTTTTATAACTTTATTTATCTGTGCAATATACTTTATGGTAACAGTTTAACGGTTTACGATTTCTTTTTGCCACAATTTTCGTCGTGGGGTGTGTTTGTCTTGTACGGACGTGTACCCGCCTATTCATTTTTTCTTACCAAATGTCTGTAGCCACAAGTAAATTACACTTCATTTTATGTCATTCTCAGGCATAAAAAGAAAGAGATGTCAGCATAAGGAAGGGGTCCGCAGAGGTCGATGCCTGCCGGGGCTGCGAGACTGTTCGAAAGAGATACCGTGGCCCCGGAACATAAAGGGCGAGGAAGGAATATGGATGGTTTTTGTCAGTAAAAGTCTGTCACTCCCTCAGAGTGTGACTGAGTGTCACTCCCTGAGTTATTTGATGATTTCCCATCCGAAAAAAAGGGCATAAAAAAATGTACTCTTAAGCTTATCAAAACTTTAGTCTTCTCTTTCGTGATAGGTTTTACCTTATCACAATGCTATGTTTTAATGTTGCTAAGGGCAGTACAACTTTCAATTTGAGGTTTTTGAAGCGAGGGCACGCCACGATAGTGGCGGTAAGTCCCCTCTTTGAGGAGTGGCTGGAGAGGCGCCACGGGGCGTCCTCACCTTCCGCCTGACGCAGGTCCTCACCGGACACGGATGTTTCGGGAGGTACCTGCACCGAATCAGGCGGGAGGAAACGCCCGGGTGTCTCCACTGCGAGGATCGACCGGAGGACACGGTGGAGCACACGGTGGAAGTCTGCCCTGCGTGGGCGGAGCACCGCCGTGTCCTCGTAGCGGCGATCGGCGGCGACGACCTCTCGCGTCCGGCCCTGGTTCAATCCATGGTCCGGAGCGAGACGGAATGGGAAGCCGTCGCCTCCTTCTGCGAAGCAGTCATGCTAGCGAAGGAGGTGGCGGAACGAGAGAGGGAGAGAGCCTCTCTTCCCGGCCGCCGCGGGAGACGCACCGGGCGTCGGGGGCCACGTGGTGGCTACCGGCCACCGTAGATGCGGGCCTGTGGACGGTTGGCTATGGGCTAGCTAGCCGTCCGTCCATGTAACGACGACGACAGGCCGTGTCGACGGCGCGTTCGTGTTCCACGCGCGCCTCAAAGAGATGTCAGCATAAGGGGAGGGGCCCGCAAGGGCCGAAGCCTGCCGGGGTTGCGGGCCTGTTCGAAAGAGATACCGCGGCCCCGGAACATAAAGGGCGAGGAAGGAACATGGATGGGTTTTAGTCAGTAAGAGTCTGACACTCCCTCCCGCTCCGCCCAGAGTGGGAGAAGTCATTTGATGATTTCCAATCCTAACAAAAAAAAAAAAAAAAAGGTTTTTGAAGCGGAAACTTTTTTTTGGCACGTTGAACATTTTTTGAGTGAAGTGAGAGTTATGGATTGTTATGGAAATAATTTTTGTTCACGCTACGAATCGAATCGCTACGAGTTTTCGCTTGTAAGTATCGGCAGTGCCCAAAGACTACCCCGCATGTTTTTTTTTTTCATAATATCTCAATAATTGTAACAAGAAAAATACTTCTGCAGCACGAAATTCACCCATGATATTATTAATGTCCATGCTGTGAATTAGTCAATTGCCATTGTATCAGGCACAATTTCAAACTTTGCAGCACAGTACAGTACCCACTACACTTTGGTACGAAATCGTATGGTACTCAGCAAAGTAGGTGATGCTAATTTCGCTCTAAACTACAAACACTCCACCACTCCACACAATTTCCATCGCGTGTCACAGCCAAACCATATTTCCATTCCGCTAAAAGCACATTCGCTTAATCAGTACATCCACAAACTAATTTGCGTTAACAAAACATGATGCATTGTCATTAAAATGACATAATTCAGCAGTTGTCAGCGATGTCAGCTAACGCGGTCGCTGATTCAAGCGATGCAGCCGCTGCAATCTGGTGGGCATAAACAAAGCAGTTTTCGTTATGCCATTAGCACATCCGCTTATGTCAAAACAAAATGGATTGTTATAGTTAATGGAATTTAGCATATTTTATTGGTATGAATGTGTTTATAGGTATTATGATATTAAAAGTATGAGCTGCAAAATGGAATTGTTTTTTAGGGTTCCGTAGTCAACTAAGAACCCTTATAGTTTCGCCATGTCTGTTTGTCCGTCCGTCCTCGCTTAATGTCTGTGACCGTTAGCACTTGAAAGCTAAAATTTGGTACCAATACGTATATCAATCACACCGAGAAAAAAAAAATGGAAAAAAATCTTTTATTAGGGTAGTGGACAGTGATTTTTTTTTAATTTCAACTCTAGTGTGTGATATATTGTTGGAAAGGTATTTAAATGAATAGGGGTTTACTAACATAATTTTTTGATAATGTCAATAGTTTCGGAAATAATCGCTCCAAAAGTAAAAAACAATGTGTCCCCCCCTCTAACTTTTGAACCATAAGTTTAGAAAATATGATAAAATCTGAAAAGTAGAACTTTACAAGGACTTTCTAGGAAAATCATTTTGAACTTGGATGGAAACAACAGTTTTTGTACAAAAAAGACAAAAAGTTGTACAAAATAATTTCTAAACTCATAAGTGGGAACACTTATTGTGACGAACGGGAAACTACGGAACCCTACACTGAGCGTGGCCCGACACGCTCTTGGCCGGTTTTTTAAATGTTATTCTGCATAATCTATAAAAGATGTTACGTAAGACAAACTTTCTTGAAAATATTCTTTCTTAAACTGAACAAAAATGTTAAATTCATTCATGCACTCATAGACATGACATCGCACACGGTGGGTCTAGCATGGAATTATTTTCCTTCTTCCTTATAAGACGTAAATGAGCATTGAGGATGGACTGAAATGTTAGTATAGAACGTCGTATTTTTCGTGGATACGACATCCCGACAGACTCAAATGTACGACTTGGTCATATATACTGCTAATAAACCTAAATTAACTAACTGAGGCATGGACACGTATCCTGCTTTGTTCTCACATACAAATTTCATTATTGTACTGTTGATTTAAGTGTATCGGTCTCCAGACAATGTAGTTGATCAACTTCGTTGTAGTTGATCGTCTTGGATGTTAGTATTACTGCCTGGTTGATCCACGTTGAAGTTTGAGCAATACGTATTGGGATTCTAAACATAGTTTCCAGAATCGATAACGTGTAGTATTGCTGCCAAATTGAGGGGCAGATCACAGACTGCATTGTAAATAGTGTAAAGATAGTTTTAGTATGGCTTAATCATAATAATCTATAGGATTACCCTGAAATGAGGTGTATATTCTTTTCAAATACATATTTTTTTTTATATCAGTTTTGTACACTTGAGGGAGAAATAGTGGAGCGAGGATCTGGTCCTGCTTGCGAGGCAACGGTGGTTAGATTTGGTTGGTTGGAAGTTGAAAGGAGATCTTTGCCAAGGAGATGATACAATGTAAGGTAGCAAAAACAATGTACAGTCCCTCAACTCCGGTGTGCACTGTTTTGTCAATGATATTAGTGTGACTTCATCACAAATGTCATTATTTTATTCGAAAACTACTCGTAGATGTTGCCCGCTACCGAGTGAATTCCACCGCGACTGTAATAACAAAACGATTTTACTTCCACTTATTTCTTTCAAACTTGACCTAGTACATTTCCATGGATAAACAGCCCAAGTAAGGTAAGCAAACATAAACTTAATCGAGTGCCAATCCCTGGCTCCTGGCGGTAAACGTTTGGCACTTGTTTAGTCAAACAAATCGATTTGTGTTGGGTGTGACCCACCTCCCGTTTAATCTTATACTGACATTTTAGAATTCAAGGTGATTTCCTTTTTTCATGGGAAAGTTACTGATTCTTTTGTCATTGAAAGAAAATAAGAAGCGTTTATTGGAAACAATACATGATACGCTTTTGAAAGTAATAATTAAAAAAATGGAGACTTTTTATTAGAAGCGAAAACAAAAAGTAAACTGCCCCCACCCCAGTCGTAGCACTGCTACGGGTTGTGCCTCCCACACGCCTTAGTAGTGCTACGCCGTAGCAGATCGGGTAGGAGTGCTACGAAGCGTACGTGACGATAACGTGAGTAACGATCTTTTGTTCACCCAAAAAGTGCTCAGGCGTCTAAAGAAGTTATCACTTCAAAAGCCCTGCATAACGTCAGATGGCAACACTCGGTACTATCATAACCTCCCAGCTCCTGATTATCAGCTTAAACCTACAATACCCATATGCGAGTGCGTATTGAAAAACCCATCAACAACATAGAACTTAAAAAATACGGGTTGTCATCATTTTGACCTCGTAAAGCTAAACAAATACCTCTTTTCTTTTCTACATTTTTATCTTGCGACCAGTTTAACCTTACAACTCCAGACTACAAACAAACAAACAAAAGAGAATACCTGAAATAAATGAACTTTAAAAACCTTTAGCAAATAAGTATTTTTCCCACAAAACGTTATGTAGCCCTTTTAACATCGAGCACCGGGTTATCAGTGATCGTGTAAGCGTGACGTACGATCATCCACGTTAACACTCGGATGATATTGGTACAGTATAAAAAGCCAACCAGTATACCAACAAAGCCTTGCTTGTAGGAAAAAACGCGTTGTCAAATAAACATTTTTGAGTACACACATATAAACTAACAAATTGTTTCGCTGCGGTAACCTAATTTTCTCACGAGTAACCTGTTATCTGAAGCAAGCCTTTTTTTCGGATGGGAAATGATCAAATGACTACTCCCGCTCTGGGCGGAGCGGGAGGGAGTGTCAGACTTTTACTAACTAAAACCCATCCACATTCCTTCCTCGCCCTATAGGTTCCGGGGCCACGGTATCTCTTTCGAACAGTCCCGCAGCCCAGGCAGGACCTCAACCAAGCATAGAATTGCGTTAACGCTTTGTATACGTGTGGGCGTGTTAGCCGCTTGCGACCATTTGTTCCTAGTTGAAATACTGCATGTTCTACTGTGACGCGGATGATATTGGCCCATAATGCTAGCAGTAAACGATCGTTTGTGGACACTGTTGAAATGACGTCATCTGTTACCCCCATATTTGGGACGTATTGAAACCATTTATCGTTTTGACATGAAACAAGTTGTAATTCTGGTTTACAATTGAAAAGGATGGTATAAATGTGGGGACTAGGTTTGGGTTCAATTCAAGTAGTATTTTTTATTCGTGCACGCGGTACGTTTGTTTCTTTCGCTGAGTACCTGGCCAAAACGGACGAGACTTGGATTAAGCTCTCGATTAGGGCATGAGTAACCCGGATACGGTCCCATATGAAAATCCCGAGTTCCGCCTGTCCTACTTCTGATCTACACAAGTGAAGCTGCGGACAAAAGCAAGGCTTTTATACCTGTATTTTGACGTACACATTTATGAACACTGAATACGTAAACCATTTAAGTAGGTATCAATAAAACGTACCTATATTATAAAGTTGCCATCAAAAGGTTCTCACCTGCTAATGTATGTGAGCGCCATTTAATTTGGATAAACTCAAACACACGCAGGCGACGTGTTTAAACAAATACCAAAGTTCTTAACTAGGGGCGTTCAAACTCGCGGGTTGGCGCGAATTCGAATCATTCCACTAAGTCCGGTAAAAGCTATTTAACTTTCGAAAGAGAAAACAAAATTACGTTTTAGAAGTTTTTAAATGAGCAATTTCTTGTTTTTTTTTCGTTGATAAGGTGTTTGGTAGACAGATATTAAGTTTGTAAAAGTCAGTCTTATTTACCTTTTAAATTACGCCCTTTTAAAACTTCGCGGAGTTTATGATTTCATGAATTCAGTCAAGCAGTCAACTGTTTCAAAATCTTGCAAGTCTCGTAAGTAGGTTTACAATAATAGCGAATTAGTGAAGAAAATCTGCAACTAAATGGAACTCGTGATTTTGAATTAGGTAAATAAAATAGAACGTATGATTATACTAACTCAGAAACTGTGTAGTTCGTTAAGGATTATAATCCCTTCCTTCTTACATTTTACGAACAAAACTGTATCTCTACCAAGATTATGAAACACTATATAAAAACATTGTTCTCGATGATAATAATGAGCAAATTTTAATACAGCTGCAAAACACGATGTTGTGCTAACACTACGAAGGGGAATTAATGGATAGCGGATGTGTTACGAAGATTATAATTCCAGTTTACATTGAAGCTCAAGCTTGGTAAATATTACATGCATGCGGATATCAAGATAACGTACAGAATAATGTTTATTATGTGCTTCCAGTAAAAGCTCGTTATGTGGGATCTTAGCGAGCCGCAAAAAGGAAGCCTTTTAACTCGCACACGATCGAAAATTACGCCTAAATAGATGTAAACAAAAAGGTCTGTATACTAAAATCTAAGGACCAGTTAACCCCTTTTTAGGTCAGCGAGTTTAGAAAGCGTCATAATTGCTGAAGCTTTTATGAAAGTTGTTAATAATTTGCTGGAAAAATACAAAGTTGAAATTTTTCGATGAGTTCTATATCGATTACTACACACATGTAGTTCAATTAATTGAAAAGATGGTGTATTTCTATTTTATTGAAGCTGGTTGTACCCTACCAAAAAGCTGTCGTCTACGGCTTTCGTAATGTCAACCAAACGTATTCGCTTTTCGAATTCAGTGTTTTCCGGTCCTGCATGAATATTTCATACACTCAAGCGCATTAGCAACTAGACAAATCCTACGTTGGGTAAATAGTGGGTTGTATTTAGTATATTTTTCTAGGTTAGGTTGTTTTTCTTTCTTGTATATTTGTATCCACTGTTCTGTAAATTTGATTTTTTATTTCTGGTTTATGTAAGTGAGCATACTGTTGGGCCACCATAATATTAGTTTTACTTAAATGTCGTCATCATCATCAGCCTATTAATGTTTCCACTGCTGGGACACAGGCCTCTTCTCTTGAGAGGGAAAGGAGAATGACCAAAAATGTGTGGGTTCTGGTCCAAAAAAAAAAACTGCTGCCCCCAGGGTTGACTCCATTGTGGGTTAACTTATAATGTTGGACTTACTATGTGTGCCAATGTGCATCAAATTCTAACCCACAGTTACAGACTAATTCAACAATTTTGAATGTGCAAGTGAATGTGCTACTTTTTTTCAAGTTCACGTTTCAGCTAATATCTATGATTCCGTGGGACAGATTTTTTCAGTTCCATAGAAGAAAATTAAGCTTTTGAACCAGTCTTTCAAATGAGCTATGTAGTAAATCTGGGGGCAGAACTTTTCTTTTTTTTTTCAAATTTTGGTCCACTTTGGTCATTCTCCTTTAAGTGTAGGTTTATAAAAGTATTGGAATGTAAATATGTCAGTATACATAATTGTATCAGTTGTTTTTTTTTTAATCTTCACTCTATTTGCTTATTATTATTATAAATAAACGCTATTTCGTTAACTTATTTATAAGTAAGTAAATCCTATCTGCTATATTTAGTAGAGACAGTAACCGGGCAGATATTATAGTGGGCGTGTTCGGTTTTACCACATTACAGTTAATAGCCCGTCGAACTGGCGCCTATACGAGGAAATTTTTACGATACAGCTCCAGGCCATCAGCGTTAAACGTTAAAGTTCAGTCGGCTCATGTAGGGGAAACAGTTGACGGTTAATTTATTGTTATTTACTTTTTTTGCTTCATAAAATAATAAAACTTATGAAATATTCTCATTTATCTCATGTGGAGCCCGTGGCTAAATAATAATTTCTTTCATTTATTTATTTAGGTTCACCAACAATGATTTACACTATGTACATTTCTGACTTAATGACTAGAGTAACATTTACAAGCGCAACAATTAATTACAGGTTAACACCACATGCACAAAAACAGTTAAACATAACATAATTTTATGTTATTGACATTGGAACTTATACATTCAAAGAATAATTAAAACAATAATGAAGAAAGCTCAAATCATTCATTCAATGCTGTATACAATACTGATTAAAATTTATGAAATTGTGATTAATTGATTGGATTATAAAAAGGATTTAAAAAAAACCGGCTTGAAAACAAGTTTCAGATAATATTAAAATCAAAATTGAAAACAAAGTCAAAATCAAAATAAATTAATCCTATCCTTCCTACTATAATAATATTATAAATGCGAAAGTTTTTGAGGATGGATGTGGACGGATTTGGATGAAATTTTGAACACAGACTGTTTATAACCTAGATTAACACATAGGATACTTTTAATCCCGGTAGTAAAATCCCATGGGACAATTATCAAACTTCACGCGGGCGAAGCCGCTGGCAAAAGCTAGTATCAAAATAAAAAATAAATCAAAATTAAAATAGTTCCTCGACTGTTATAAACTTGGAGGGTTGTATTGATGATTCTGATGATTATAATTCTGTAACTACATACGTCTTACAGCCGCGACCAATATTTTTATAAACATACAACTTAGCACTGCCCTGTAAATTGCGAAAAACGTAAGAAAAATTTAATTTCGCGGCTACCTTGGAGCATCAGTGTTTAGCTCTTACCGTTTCTGTATAATATATAGTACTTAAGTATTTTGCTTTATATGTAGTAAGATAAAATACCAAATATCCTAGAAAAAAATAAAGTGGGGCAGTCACGCGAATTCTATGATTTTTGTTCACTCAAAAAATGCTCAAGGCGCCTAAAGAAGTTTTAACTTCAAAAATAATCAGCGATAACGATACGGGCAGTCGTTGAAGAATTTCGAAATATTTTGAAACGTATTACGAGTCGGTTCTCAGGTTAGCATTATGCTGGTTGCTATAAACTTGAGGCAACGTAAACCAATGACATATCGATACAGGTTATTGTGTTTGGTTAAGCAACACGTGGTCTGAAGTGGCAAATATCCGGTTCCCGTTCTCTTGTATGTACTGTTACAAAGACGCAAGTAAGTCTTCTTGATATTACTTGTGTCCCCTAAAATCCGTAACAAATCCTAACAGTTAGAATATGTAGTTGTACTAAAAAGTTGTAAGAGTGTTTGTTAAAGAAAAACAACTTAAATAAAATAGGTGATTGTTAACGCACTTACGGATGGATAAGTAGACAAAGAGATGCTACTTTCCGTGCAAACAATGAATTTTCTTGAACTTTTTAAATGGCAGTAGCTTGATGACTTTTAATCTGGAACATTCTTGAGCTTAAAAGGCAGTCAAGATCCGCCGCTCAATATTCCATTGAACACTTAGGACACATGTCCATTATGGTAATATTCTGCGGGAATCTCTGTGAATCCAATCCGATAGAAAATGTAATGAAAAGACTCCCGGACTACTTTCGCTTTGTGGGACAGCCGCCTGAAGTAAAGGTCAACCCACTGAATTTCATGCATTTAAAATTAACATTGTTGTTCAAGCTCCCATTTTATTTGTTGAACAAACAATTTGGTCAATACGAAAATGTTTATAAAAACAAGCGTTCTGTTTAAATAGAAATAAGTAATGGTGGTTCGTTATTTAACTTTTAATTGTTTAACAAGGTTTAATGTGGTTTTTCATAGAGGTAAAATATTAACTAGTAATAAAACATGGTATGTTATAAATCCTCCATTTAAATAATTATGATTTTATTCGATTGTGCGACTTCATAGACGGGGTTATGTTTCTATCTATTGTCTGTGGTTTGGAGGTTACACCGCCCTCGTCCGCCGACTCAGTAATACCATAATTAAACTTGAATAGGATGCACCTATTGTGAGTGGTTGTCTATAGATAACCCTTCGGTAATGCAGTTGGCTATTTATAAGACTTATTGTATCTTAGGTGTGAATCACATAGTGAGAGCCACATTAATAAAACAATCTTAATAAATAAATAAATATTGCTGGACATTACACACAACACCATCCAGTGCCAAACTAAGCAAGTCTTGTGTCGTGGTCACCAGACAGTTGATATACTACAAGTATACTTTTCGGAAACAAATTTCCATGCTCATCACACAAATATTTGCTCCTACCGGGATTCGAACCCCAAGAAGGCAGCCTCGCTACCGCTGCGCCATTTGGATCGTTATACGTTTCTAGAACTGTTTTCACAGTGTAAATATCATCAGAAATTGATACTTTTTGTGAGAAACGTACGAGTAACACGACGATTTATTTTTTTATAATGTGGCTTTTATTTCATTTTCCGATATTGTTTTGAAAAGTGATGAATGGTGCCAAAACAATTCAATGGAAAACACACGACATTGTGCGGTGGCCAGGAAAAGCCAGATGTGAATAAAAAAGTAAATGGTTTTATGTATATTGGTACGGTGGCTCTAAACAAAGCAAGTTAGATAACAGGTTCATATAAAAATATCTGTTGTTTTTTGGTGCTGAAAAAGGACGTGTGATGTTTTTCATGACAATAGGCGGAGCATAGTCAAACGTTGACCTATGTATGAAATACATACCTAACAAGGAGAGGTATGAAATACATGGCAATGACTAGGTTGACTCATAATGATTTAAATTGTATGAATTAATAGCAGACATTATTGTAATTCTTAACAGAAAAGTATCCACGTTTCAATATTTACGAATTAATTACATATGAATAAATAGAGAACAGACTGCCTACAGCCAAAAATATTTTGATTACATAAATTGGAATATCAGAATCATAGACATGAATATATTAAACATATACTCGTGTAAAAGCCAAAACTAAAATGAGATCTGGCAATAAAACATAAAAACTAAATTGGCTTCAACGCTACAACAATTAAAAATCAGAGAATGTGTGTTCGACATTGTACGGTACCGCCATTGTTTTATTTCAACTAAATTCAATAATGAATCAGTACAATGTCCCAGCGTGTTACAAAGTAGAACATTTGTTCCAAAACACGGAAAATGTTCTTTGAAAGAGAAACACATTTAGCTCACCGCGCGAATACTTTTATCGGTATTAAACTGGTTCCATTGCACTTTATTGGCTTCAGTATTGGTACACAAGCCTTTAAACGTATTAACTTATATCGCATAGAATGTATGAATTCTGAACGTAGCTGTACAATTTTGCAAGTTAACAATGAAAATGTTGACGGCGTTTCTCTGTGCCTTCACAAGAGTTTATTCCTGTATTAAAAATCTCTGACGTTTTATGGACTTACGTTATACAGGCAACACGTTATAAACCTTCCTTTTTAATTTAATCTCAGCCCCTTCAAAATTTACGTAAAATGCATCAGTCAATCAAGTTGAAAACAGTGTATTTAGTTTCATTCGACATCATTTATTAAAATGTAGTTATAGTAAATAGGTCAACAAAAGGTAATGGTAAATGTCCATAAGCCACTAAAACTGGCAGAGACTACACTCAGCATTGGGTGGCCATTCATAGGTTGAAGAAGAGATAGAGAAAAGAGAATGACCATAGCGACTGTATTTAAAACAGTACAAGTAACATCTACGTACCTCATTATGTAACTTTTTCTAATCCACCAATAGACGTTAACATGTTTCTGGAACCCGGTGAACTTCGATTGTATAAAACTCAATTTGTAACTCGTAAACCGCGGTTAAGAAAAACCGTATCTTTATCGAGAAGACACGACCTCCAAACGTAAAAAGGTCTAAAAGGCCAATAGCTCCCATTTTGTTTTATTTATTTCGAACAGCAATAATTCAAAGAAAACAAGTAAAGAGCGTGTATTTGTAAAATGGCTGCTTAGATGAGAACAGCTGCTTTACTTTTAGAAAATACCTACATAGTAAATAGAATTTGAATATTTTATTCTTTGTGTTGACATCAGTCGAGCTTTTACAAACAATTTTTTTTGTGTCTTTTCAATTGCGTTTAGAATATGCTTGTGCCTTTTACGTTTTACGAGTCAAATAAATGGTTCTGCAAATGAACAGCGCAATATAAATTTCTAGAATTTTCCTACGGCCTACTGCAGAGCCAGATTGATGTTTTGATAATAATTAGATATATAAGTAGTAATCAGGAGCTTATAAGCCTCGATAACATTTGTAATATCTACTGAGCTAAGCCCAGACCTATGTATAAGCTAATCTACACAATCTCTATAATCTGGTTGAAGTCAATGTCAATATCACCCTATGAAGGTAAACCGTTGATCTATGGCTTCTGAAAGCTTGTAAGATCTTTTGTCGCATGTCAAAGGATTTGATTAGCTTAGTGAGCAGTCAAATCCTTTGAAATTTTAGAAAAGATCTTGATCTTGAAGATCTAGGAATCTAGGATTGATTATCCAAACCATCTATTGATGTTTTGTTATAGCTTTAGGATAGAATGTAATTTACCTTATTTATTCATAGGTTCACAAATGTAATATTAATCAGTCTTACATATCTCAAATCCATGTGTCTGGCAAGCAAGGCACGTTAAGTTGGAGTACGTACCTGTGTGTTATTCTCCGCAAGGATTGGCCACATTATTTTCTTTGGATTTTTGGTTTACAAAAGTTTATCAAGAGCGATTAACTTGTCATTGTGATTGTTATGTCATTTGGCTGCCGAAGTTAGCCAACTTAATAATTAAATGAAATCTCCTGTAACTCGATTTCAAAACGTAACTATTGTAACATACTAAAGGTAAACCTAGGCCTAAAATAGCTTCAGTAACCTAGGTGTCTAGCGTCTAACCTCCGAGATTTACGAGTGAGACCACTTGAAATGCGGCTGAATATTCTATTGTTCTAAACTAGTATTTGATTAAGTAAGCTCGATGAGTTGTTCGAACCAGTGTGTTCGTTGTTTGGACTTTGTATTAGAGATTTAGAATTGTGAATTAAAATTTAACATTGTGTTTCTAACAATGCAGACTATTATGTGTTAATGTTTAACTAGCTTAATTTCTATTTTTTAAATGTATTTTTGGAAAATAAATGAGTCTAGGCATTAGAATTAGATACGTTTTTGTGATTTTGAGTTGATTTGTGTTATGTCAGGCATAATTTTAAAAGTTTTCGTTTGCGATGCAAACACTAGTAAGTTAGGCTGAAATAAGCATTATTCCTGAATAGTTATCTTCGGCTAATTCCAAAGACGTCTGGCTTAAGAGGTCGATCGAATAATTCCTATTGTATCATAATAAGAGTTAGTTAATTTAGTTTGAAAAAGAAAACTGGCTCTTCCACGGTTTCTTGAATTCATTAGAAATTCTGACTGGCTCCCTACATTGTAACAGAATAAGAAACTTTCTTTTGCCCATTAAAAGTTATTTTTTATCAGAATTGAAAGTTTTCTTTTATTGGGAAATCGAATGAGCTATGTAAATTGGCTGAAACCAATATACATTTGATTAAACCCGAACAAAAATGTTTTATCGAATGAAAATTTGGAGAGGTCATAGGAAGGGCACTTTATAAGCCGTGTACTTACTTTGTACGCAATCGTGTCCTATGTTTTTTTTTTTATAAAAATCGACTTTTATAAAAAAAATCTTAGGACACGAAACAAATGAATACGCTTGCTTTATTTTTAGTTGCGCCTGCAACCAGACTAACGTGGCAGTACGTATGAAATAAATTAATAAATAAAAAATTGTATATTTAAAAGTCAATTATAAAAATCGAATTTAATAAAAAAAAAGCTATGTAAATCTATTTCGGCCATTTTCAATAACTTACTAGCCGGTTTCGGTAGGTTGATATCTCAGTCTGATTGACATTTTGCTTACCGGTTAGAAACAAAATGTCACAGTAAAGCTTCTTTGATTTGTCTACGAATCAATTGAAAGGTAGGTGACACGGACAGGATATTATTCTTTGTTTATGGAAACATCGATAGCTACGGAAGATTTCCAAATCGGTTCATTTTCTACAGTTAGGTTATAGAAAACGACTGTTTGTAACAGAGTTTCAGTAGAGTCGAAATAAATAAAAGGTTGATTTATTTTACGGTGGTGGAGAAAGTTTGATATAATAATGTTTAATATGCATCGTTCTTGACCATATTATGCCCTTGATTTTGGACTACCATCTGAAAAAAAGGAACATGTTGCTCAAGCACATAAAACACAAGCACATACGACGACGTTATGTGCCCACTATTATATAATACTAGACGAATTCCCAGAATATCGTTAAAGAAATTCAATAAAACATACTGAATAGAGCTAATAATTCTTTTGATTGGTTTTTCTGTTGCCGTGTGGCTGACTGATTTGAAAATCGATTCAGAATAGTTTCTAGGTAAATGATAAATGATAATTATTCAGGTAATTGGGCGCCGAAAATATCTCGTGGCGCCTGGCGTCCGTGCTTCGTCTTTTCTATATTATGTTTTAAAAAGTCGTGACGGCGAGGCGGTGCCCCGTCTGCGTCCTGTCCGCGACCGCGCCCTTGTCTTACATTTTTTCTATGTGTCGTTTTAGTTGTACAGGTAGAAAATATGTAAATCCTTTATTCAGCTTAGTTGAGAGCAGGATGTACGTTGTTTTAAGAATGAATAAACAATTTTACTGAAGAACCATGAAGGAGAAATCCAATTAAGACCTGACAACTCACAGCCGTATTATTAAGTTTTGGAACACAATAACACATTCAGACGCCCGTTATTCAGAACTAATACATTTCCAACGTCATGTTAAAAGCTTTTATTTCATCCTAGGCTCAACTCTGTGCGGTTGGCTTTTTGAAATTGCCGTTATTACCTACCTTTACCTCTCCTGGTAGCGTGTGCCCTATATTTCATTCCAGGGCCTAAAGCATTACATCCCTAGTCCCTTTCAATTCGCCTAATAGTCCACCTGAGGTTGGTTTCTTTTAAGTGAACGATAAAACTTAGGTTTTTACGTTATAAATGGCCCCAGATTTGTGTGGTTTCGTTACGCTATTACGAGTGATATGTGTGTTTCAATTGGATATTTGATGTTTTTTATGATGTCGCAGGTCTAAAAAGATGATCTAAAAATAAATGGATCAGAAATCGGGTCACATACCTTTGTAGTGTCACAATTCTTATTTTTTATGTCATTCCAACAATAATTATTGGTAAATAATACGAGACTTTTTAGTTTAGACTTTGAATATACACGTGAATGAGTTTCTTAGTGAGTAATTGTTTAAGGATTTAAACTGAACGGGGCTTGTTTCACTATCCTTAAACGCTTTGGGAGCAGATTATACAATTAACTAGCCGATGCCCGAGTAAAATTATATACAAAACCTTCCTCTTGAATCACTCTATCTATTAAAAAAGCCGCATCTAAATCCGTTGTGCAGTTTTAAAGATCTAAGCATACATAGGGACAGATAGACGCGTCGGGAGACTTTTTGTTTTATAATATGTAGTGATAGTGCTGATCAAGTTTCCAATAGAGTTCAAACAAGCTACTTATGAGTCTATCAAAGGGGTGGGTGTAGTGAATAGTGAATGTATGTGGCTATAATCGTAGTTAACTGGCCAAACAGCTTACCGATGAGCTCCAATGCTGCAGCGACTACCTACATGCAGTAACATGAACATAACAGAACTCTAGCATAACCATCACACTAAAATAGTGTTGTACCACGTACATAATCTCCTCCACGAGCCCACAGCATGCACAAGTGTATTTAAGGTAGTTTAAGTCTATACTATTGTCGATAACTGATGCTGATGCAGACCGTAACTATAAATAGTTGATAGACGAACTGACGCCGACTACCCGACTATGTTACGTACTCATATCTCTCTCCTACACTACCGGACGTTCAAGATTTGATAGCTCGATATAATCCTTCCCTACCATAAAACGCAACGTCTTTGCCCGTTAGTGTGTTTATAACTTGGGAACTATCTATCAGATTCACGTGTTTTGTTCTTGATCCATGTTATTTTCCATTATTTACTCTTTACTGATTTTAAGCTTTGAGTGAAACTACGGTGGTATCAAATTTTGTGGCTACGGAATAGTTTTCCGTGATGAAAATTTAAATGTTGGGATTGTTGAGGGTGTCCACACGATGGTTGCCGGAAGACGGACAGCGCCGCCGAGGCCGACCCAGAAAAAGGTGGCGAGACGATTTGGACGCGCATCACGAGGGTTGGTCCGAGGCGGCACAGGAAAAGAGCACATGGAAGGAATTGGGGGAGGCCTTTGCCCAGCAGTGGGACAGTACAGGCTAAATAAATAAAAAAAAGGGATTTTTAAGATTCTAGTTACATTTAATTAAAAACCTAAGGTGGATTTAGCACAAGTTTTATCCTTTTCTCAATATCTTCCTTGATTCTCAATCATAAAACACACCTGTTTATAATGGGCACAAAATCAGTTACCGTAGTGGCTGACAAATTCTAGATGGAAAAACTCAGAAGACCTAGTTTGCCATCGATATATCAACGAGGCAACCTTTCTTCAGGTCATCCTCAGAACGTGTAACACGAAATATAATACTTTGGACAAAAAAAAAAAAATTAAATACAGGACAGGCTTGTTTTGTCGAAAAACCTCCCACACAATAGTTTTAGTTAAAGGCAATCCGTTTGAAGCATAAAGGTTTCGGCATTGACTTTCCCGTTTTGGGCCGGAAAGTTTTGAATAAGTTATACCTACAAGCTTAACTGTGAGATACCAGATTTACCTACTTTGTTTAATATTTTTCCTTTTCGTGTCTCTCATAAAAGAAGCTACGGAGATAATATAACATATTACAAAAATAACAGTCAGTAAATCATAAGAAACATTTATTAATAATAAGGTACTTAAATACAACACGCAATCACAGTGTACATATTAATGATTATAGCAGAAACCAATTTACTGTTAATTTAATGCAATCAGGAAAATGTATACAATAATTAAATGTATGGAAATAATGTTTTACCAACATTATTTGTAGCTGATACTTGTTACACTATACACGAAGTATTGCGGTCACGGATAGATGTTGCCTCGACGATTGTGCGTGTTCAAAAAGAGAGCTCCGCAGCACTGAGCATCATTTATACGGGATCTTCAAAACTGAATGAACTGAACTGTCATGGCGCGCCTCCGTTACGGAGGGTAAGGTCGCACTTGCTTTTTCCGGGTATGGAAAAAGCAAGTGCGACAACAAACATCACAACTGTAAACCACAAAATGTCTGGTAACGGTGAAGTAATAGTACAACCATATTTCTTCAGTTTTGTTTATGTTCGCGACGAACGTCACCAAAATAAGTGTAAATAGTTTCTTGCAACGATAGTGTAGAGTCAGTGATACATGGGCAATAACAGTGACGAAATAAACAAGTGCTTCAGTGATTAGATTTAGTAAATAAACCGAACAGTAAGCGTTAAATCAAGCAGTAAAAGTAGTGTGCGAAAGTCATGAAGAAATATCGAGTCGCTTCCTAAAAAAGTTATGAAAGTTTATCAGTGTTCTCATTCCCAGTAACTCTTCCCCCAGATAGAAAACGACTGAGGTTGTCTCAACCGACAGGTGTAGGGCGTCAGCGCCGTCTAGGTTCGAAGATTATGTGTGTACAGTGATAGTATAGGCAGAACGTCTGTTACAGTATAGGCAGAACATCAGGTAGGCACCCATACATCCCCGCGTCCGATCACGCCGATCCGGCACAGTTTAAGTATTATGTAATAGGGGTCGCCCCCTTTTGCTATTGACCAAGCATAAATCAAATAAATAAATTAAAAATAACTGAGAAATGATCGGTAAAACATAAAACCCAAAACCCAATAACATTTCGCCCGACCCAGATATCGAACCCAGAACCTGATGATCATCAGCAGCGCTTACGACCACTCGGGTAACGAGCAGTATATAGATACTAGTATAGTAAATTATAATATAATAATAAAGAGTGTAAAATACCTACCGAAGCCGAAAGGCACTTGTTCTCCTTTCATGGCGATATTTTTTTTTGTTCCACACCATACCTGAGAACCTTCTAGTTGGGGGTCAAAGTTCCAAATTTTGACAAGTTTAAAAAAATATATAAGTTTTCATTGTAAGATTTTTACTTTAAACACCTCTACAATCCCCACTCTATTCAATCCGTCTATCGCCACAATGTTTTTAATGCATTACATTGAGTTCTACCACAAAACATGATTTTTCACCTCAATAAATGTCGTCTCCCAGCAATATTTTTTTCGTAAAGTGACTTCGTTTGTTGTACAGAATGCTTGGTTGATGGCTTCGTGATGAGGTGGTTTACAACCCGCGATGAGGTGGTTTACAACCTGTAAGTACGAACCAAAATAGGTATATAGACACAAACGTTAGGTAACATCACACCTGTAATCCCCGAAGTATCTTCCCGGTCTCCTCGGTCTTCTTCCCGGTCTTCAACCCGGTATTCCCGGTCTTCCCAGTCTTCTTCCTGGTCTTCCTGGTCTTCCCGGACTTTCTAGTTTTCCCAGTCTTCTTTCTGATCTTCCCGGTCTTAATGGTCTTCCTGGTCTTTTTCCCGGTCTTGCCGGTCTTCTTCTCGGTCTTTTTCTGGTAATCCCGGTCTTCTTCCCTGAATTCCCGGTCTTCACGGTCTTACCGGTGTTGTTCCCGGTGTTCTTATCGGTCTCCTTCCCGGTCTTCTACCCAAGAGAAGACAAAGCACTCTTATTCATGGTTTTCCTTTCATTTAACTTATCATGTTTGTTAGAGGGATTTGTACCATTTGATTGACCCAATCCATCTCACTTCTAAGCCATGTCTACAAGTTGTTTTCAAGAGTCATCACGAATCGTCTCGCGCGCAGGTTAGACGATTTCCCGCCACCCGAACAAGCCGGTTTCCGAAAAGGCTTTAGCACCGTGGACCACATACATACGCTTCGGCAGGTTATACAGAAGACCGAAGAGTACAACTTGCCTCTCTGTTTAGTGTTTGTGAACTACGAGAAAGCCTTTGATTCGATCGAGACCTGGGCTGTACTGCAGTCTCTCCAACGGTGCCAAATTGGCTACCGGTACATCGAGGTGTTGAAGTGTTTGTACAAAAACACCACCATGTCAGTCCGACTTCAGGACCAAGCCTCGGAACCTATCCTTCTGCAGCGAGGTGTAAGACAGGGAGACGTCATATCTCCGAAACTGTTCACCGCTGCACTGGAGGATGTCTTCAAGGTTCTGGACTGGAGAGGGCTAGGTATCAACCTCAATGGCGAGTACATCACTCACCTACGGTTTGCCGACGATATAGTGGTCATGGCTGAGACCATGGAGGACCTCAGTACAATGTTCGATGACCTCAGTAGAGCTTCCGAAAGAGTGGGTCTAAAAATGAACATGGACAAGACGAAGGTCATGTTGAATGCCCATGTCACACCCATTCCTATCAAGATTGGAGGACAAACGGTCCAGTTACGTAGGTCTAACTTCGAGAAAGAGTTCAATCGTCGAATCCGACTCGGCTGGGCTGCGTTCGTTCAGCGGAAGCTGCGCGGTATCTTCTTTTCCAACTTACCGCAGTGTCTCAAGACGAAAGTCTATGTTGTGTGTTGCCAGTGATTACATACCGGACCGAGACGTGGTCGCTCACAATGAGCCTTATCAAAAGGCTTAAAGTCACCCAAAGGGCGATGGAGGGCCATGCTCGGAGTTTCGAATCAGAAATGAAGACATTTGCAAGAGGATAAAGGTCACCGACCAAGGAATCGAAAAAATACTTATTCCACAAATTTGCTATCTGCAGTATTTCGAGTAATTCCATCCTGTATAGTATAGAAACTTGACCCGTCTAATAAAAAAATAAAACACATTTTGCCTTATTCTGAAGCGTTGGCATATCATAATGACAGCTTAGGATTGGAAAAAAGTTTTAAGAAGTCTAGTAATTAACAATTACGCGGGCTAGAGGTACATGGCAGTAAGATAATGTACTACCACGCCCACTTGCAGTTGACTTTTGACCCTTATACCTTGAGTGATAAGTTTGAAATGTGGTCGACCTCAAAGGGTCGATTCGTTCCATATTTTTGTAATGATTTGTATCAAACATTATCGTTATCGCTGCTGAAAAGTCACGCCTAAGCCGATATTAACTCCTAGATGTGACGAAATTCGAAACAATTTACCAAAAGCTTACCTCTTCTTCAATATTTATTCGTTTAACAAAACGAACCTCCGAAATCCGCCTAAGCGCATCCTACATTTTACATAGAAGGCGGGGTTGCGAAATAGTAGTTTATGCGAGAACCGTGTCGAGTTCCATATTCATGGTTGCCCAACCTCCCTCCGGAAACAATATAGAGGCTCGATGCCAATTGTTATTGGTGTATAGGAACTGGGGGTACCGTATGGGTCTGTTACATTCTTTATTTAAACTAGAGTGTTAGTTGCTGCCAGTAGTCGGGAAAATGGGTTAGCTGGAATTCGAGGTTTTATTGAAACTGGCTTTTATTTAATAAATGGAAAAGGTCGGTGGTTGTTTTCATGTGGTGGTTGGGAATTTATCTGGTTCAGGTCCACGCCATGCATGACTCTATAGTCAGTATAGTGTGTTTGTGTGTGTTGTAGTCTGTGGCCTGTGTAGTATAAGGCACATAACTAATAAAGAAGGGAACAGGAATATTGTCTATGATTGCTGTCTTATATAAGCTTACGAGAGAGTTCTTCTTCTGATTACAATAAGTTTCCAGTGGTTGTATCAGTGAGCACTTTATTGTTATCAATGCTTTTGACTAAATCAATTTCCCACCAGCTGCAAAAGAGCCGTGATAATCACTTACGGAAATCACACAGTAGGCTCCAAATACCATGTTCAAATAGGTTCAACGACCCACAAAACAGGCTACACGAGCCGACAGTCAAACACACAGGCATAGAAACAAACAAATGACGAAAGGTTTGTGTACAAAGCGATCCCTTTAATACAAACGTACATTAGTTCCCCCTAGTTCTTAATAAGGAAAAGGGGTAATATCAACAAAAGAGCTTTCGAACATCACGACATAACGTATTACTTATGAGATTGACGTATTTAAGTTAGCTCATTGGAGGCGAAAAATACAAGATATATGTAGGAAAATCAAGAGAGAGACGTGGAAACATACCGTTCTTGTATTTGAGAGCGGGTACTCTGACTTAAATTGCTATGGCTGTCAGTGATAGTTTTATAAAGATATTTCTACAAAAAATCTGCTTAACACTTGCCTTGTCTTTTTAACTTGAGCTGGTTTATGAGTTTCTTGTCCATGCAATAAAAGGTCATAGTTCAACGCAGTATCGAATCCGTTCGAACCAAAGCGAATAACATCTTTGTCGCTTTTATTGTCGTCACTTTAGTCTACTTTTGAAAATTTAAAGTTCTTTTGTTTGGTATTTATGTTCAATACAAAACCTTTACAAATAACTTGAGTGAAATCAATAGCTAACTATGTCACATGAATATAATAGAGAGTTTACACACCCTAAATTGATCTCGTGCTCAATCTTAAATTGCTCCAAATTAGCTATACATTTCTTTCAGAAATGTGGAGCAATTTTGTAGGTCAGATTAAGAATCGGGGCGAAAACATCATACTGAACTTTTTGGTCCTTCGAGCCAGAAATAATTTAATTATAAGCAATAACTTTCAAATGACTTGTTCCACTATACAGCTAAAGGTCTCTTTTCATAGAAAGGCGAACGATTGATTAATTGATGTCCACGTTTACTTATTGTGTTTCAAAATTACAAAACTTTCAATCCAGAAGTCCTAGACGACTGGCAATTGTTTTCAAAACGATTCGTGTTAACAAGTGTTAGCTTTTCTGAAACTTATATCAATGAGTCCAGTACATTGGTAACAATAATACTAACACGCTTTATTCCTTCACCGAAGCTCGGTTGATGAATCCTTCAGCAGTTAATACACATCGAAAATATAGCTTAGATACTTTTACTACCTCATTTCCTTTACACAGAAAAATATTTATTATATTTACTGGCTATATTTTGTTTATACGTGGGTGTGGTAACAAAGCCGATCCCGTAAAAAGCGACCACATGCTGTGGTGTGCGTGTATCCAAACGTCCATGACGCGGAACTTGTTTTGTGGTTTTGTACCTGTTAGCTGGATTATTAAAAGCAGAAAGTTTAATACCTTTAAACCTTTAGAAAGTTTTATACCACTAATAAAAACAGTTTTTTTGTAAAAAACCGTTCGTAACAAAGTACAGTTTTTTTCATAACATAATCTGGCTACATTGGACGTAGGTAGGTACGAACCATCTTAAGACAGAGCCAGCACAAACCTAATAAACATATTTGTTTTCCTTTTCCCTGTAGACTGCCCCGTGTCTCTCACAGAAAGTGAAAGAGTACACATTTATTATGTAAATAGACGAATAATGAAAACACAAAATATCCAGAAAATAAATTGAATCATCTCATACGGTAGAGGAAAACATTCATTGAACATTACCCATGAGAGTAAAATTAAAGAGAAAATGTATAAACAAAAATACGAATGCGAAACAAATACAAAAGCATGTTAGTTTCAATGTTAATATGATAAAATATCTTGAAACAACTAAGAAGTTATCCACTCAGCTATATTCTAGACGTTTTATCTGGCCGGCTCATATATATGAGAAAGTTAGTATGTTTGTATTGAAGGTTAGTGACACGACGCAGCCGGGCTGCCAAGGCGGGTGTATCCGTAATGTGTTTCCACTAATACCGAAACTGTTTCGAGTAGCGTGCGCCTTGTAAGAATATCACTAGAGAAAGGTTCGGGCGCAGATGTGCGTTTACACAATACAATTGTTTCTCTCTCCATTCGGGAATTTTGTTCTATTTCCTTCTTCGTGTTGACACCGCGGTTCGCCTTGGGCGAAATCTTCCGACTTCGGCGAAAAGTTCGCGACTAAATCGCGTCGACGTTATGAAGCTTTTCAATGTATTATTCGAATGTTATCGCGAAAATATCTGGTTTATTACAGTGCGCGAATGCGAAGTGCCTGCTTTTGAACGGTAAGAGAATTTTATTGACATCATTTTGTTGATATGAGATTTATATAAATAACGTTTTTATTTCTTTATGGCATTCGATATTCGACTGATAACGTGATCGGGTTTTTTTACTCAATTTTTTTTTTTTACCTATACTCAGTGAATGTACTAGACAGCGCTCAGTTTATGTTCTGTTGAGTAAGTAACTATGTATACGCAATAAGTAATTACAATTTGACATCTGGATTAACTACTACACCTCAAATGTTTACTTGAAATAATTAAACGCCTATTGTTTAATAGCGCTAAGCGGTTCATTAGGAATTCATGACCACTAATGGCTGATCGTACTTAGCGCGCGGTTTCAAGACTTACTTTTGCTAACGAAATTGAACGCGATCTAGAGCTTAAGAAATTCTATTGATCACGTTTAGTTTCATTTGTGTTTGACCTACCTTAATTATTTGTATCAAAAAAGGTTCAATTCGAAAGTGACCAAACTCGGACCGAACAGTACAGAATAGATTCGCAGTCACACCTAGTAAACAAAGGAGGCTTTTATGAAACACAACTCGTTGGCGGCTAGCCTAGATGCCTGGCCCGTTTGGTTTACTGGACCGACAGTGGGACGCAATTGGAAAACCACACAGCGCCACAGTTAATGCGAGAGTAGTTGTATCGGGCGAGTTCGACACTCGATGTAGTCCTCAAAATTATTACTAGAGAGCTATGAATGTTTTCAGGATAGGATTTCTGATTTTTGTAAAAAAATTGGCAAAAATCTCAAAAATCTAGCGAGATTGTCTTATAGTCGGATTATCATCAGTCATCTGATGCCTGTAGAGTTTATGATATAAGCTCTTGTTTATGCCATATTGGGTAAATGTTGAAAGAGTTTTTTGATGATTAACCTCAAATGAAACATATTGTTTCATCATGAACCTATTATTAGTAGGGGAGTGCAAAATTTTTGCGAGCAGTTTTTATACCGAATAAGTTTAAAGTGGCCTAATCGTCCTACAGGGTTTTGGCGCAGTATGATTTTTTTTTCTCATTTTATTTTACAACTTTGCCTTGCTGTATCCTTGGATTCCTCCATTTACGGAGTAACTTATGCACAGAACTCTGCTGTGTATGGTTAAACTATTATTTGTTTTTTTTTAACCGGTATTTATAGACTTCTTCAGGGTATCGTCAAAACATTGATAAAGGTCCTAATGGTTCAGGAGGTACCTCCTGAGCCATTAGGACCTTTATCAATGTTTTGTTAACTTTAGCCGAGTGGTGTTATTCCTAAGTATTTACACAATGACTTCAATATTTTTGAGTCATGTCAGGCTAAATGCTACTGTATATGTAAATTAACTATTCTTAAAGAATTCCCACTTAGTAACGTTAAACCCAATTGACTTTATATTCACTTATTGGCATCTTCGGTACGTTTGAGAGCTCTTATGGTCTTTACGAAACGAACAGGCTCTGTAAGTCTCCATTTGGTCTAATGCCAAATGACATTGCGAAATTGAATACAATTTCCTCTGCGCTTAACTACTCTCGTTTGTTAGTCCAAAAACAATAATCGAATTGCCTTACTTAACTTATTTAGGAAAAGGAAATAGAACCTTATGTTTTATTTATTTTCTTTGAAAGAGCCAAACTATTTTATTTATTTTTCGCCTTTTAACAAAGTAAGAGGACCCAATTACTTAGATAATTGAGTTCTAATCTGGTTATCGCAGTAATTTATTTAATGAACTTTTTCCTTGTATTTATGTGAACCTTGTTTCGGGGTCAAGGCCGTACTAATAGACAGATGAGACGAATAAGTGATTACAGGAGGAACTCCCGGAAAAGCCCTTTAAGCCTGACTGACGGACCCTTCGTGCCGCGGATCCAAGGTGAAGAAAAATTCGGCTAAGACGCTGTTTTTATCATTCACTTTTAGCAATAAAACATATAACTTGACTACGGAAAAAGGTGTTTATGAGATGAAAAACAAAATTTTATTACGGTAAAAATAACATAACTTAAAAATCCCATCACACCTGTTTTTTTCCGAAGTTTTGTTTTTTACCTAACTAGGTAGAGGACATTTCAACACTATTTCGCGAGTAACGTTCCAGAGTGATGGGAGCAAGCCTATTACGACCAACTGGTCACATAGCCTGGAATCCTCCAGCTCCTACTCAGAATTTCCAGAAACACAAGAGTTACGAAAAGACTTTCTCGGTCCTGGGATTCGAATTTGCCTCATACTATAGGATCGGATCGAGACCGGCTATTTTTATTTAGCCTACATACATCATAATCATAGTTACGACCAACATCTCCCAAATCACGCCTATTGAAGCATGTTGGCGCTTAAAATCACGTTCGCGAAGGTGGTAAAGTGTCTATTGTGCTTTAAACACATCTATTGGTACTTCCAATTAAGATTACGACTCAAGCGCGTCGCCTGAATAGATTTAATGAACCCCTGTCAGTTCCACTACACTAAACGGATTATGTATATGACGTGCTGTACCTATCTACGAAATTAGTATGCCTTAGTCGTGTTTCAAGTCCTTAGTATTATTCCCAATGACAGATACTTTAGTCAAAGTGACCATTTCAGCAGGATCTGGGCTCGACATAAATTCCAATGTCAGCGTTATTGCGGTGTCCTTAGTTTGACGAAGGTACGGCTCGAATTGTTGAGGTTATCTCAAAGCAGATCGAACCCTAAAAACTGTCTTGTGTTTATTGTTTGCGAGGAAGCGAAATTCTTGACAGCGTGTGAGAGATTTTTGGCGATTGGCTGGATGATGTAACACGTAGTCGGATTTTTTGCTTAGGTTGTGTTGCTTTTTCCTGGTAATATTTTTTTTAAATATACTTTCTTATGTTATGATGATATTTGTAATCCCCGAAGGGTTATCAGAGGTCTACGAATGTATGAAATGACAAGAAATAGTTTTAATAACCAGGCATTTAATTGTCAAATAAATCATCATATCTTTAATTTCACTGCCGGACAAACACAAAAAAGTATCAGAAACTAGCACACTTTCGAAACTTATACTAACGTTATTATAACTCTAAGTTACAGCGTTTCAATTCACAACCAACCCCTTTGTTACGCAAACATTCTACCGACTGGAATTGTCACCGCCTTATCACATTGATTAAGTGGGGATACGATACGTTGCATCGTTTGAGGCCGGTCTTTGGAAATACGAACTATAATGTACAGGGTATCGTCGCATGTGTGGCGTGTGGATCGTTTGGCCACGATTCAAGCGACAGGCGTTTTGCGACTGAGAGAAAAACAAATGAAAGTCTTTAAGAGCATGCCGCAAGGACATAGACTATGCCTGTCAGTTTTAAACGTGCACGCAAAAACTTCATACAAAACCGACTTCCATAGAAGACACACGTAACTACCACCATGTCGGTTGACTCTTTTGTAAGCATGGCATCACCGGCAACACACGATGATAATGTAAAATAGTAAACAACTGAGAACTGAGAGCTGTGCGACCACGTGCTACAGAGTCGGTTAGCGAAATAAATATATATTCCGATATTCCCTAGGTTGCATGCCTTGGTAAGGATACAAGTACAGTGGTACAGTTTTCTCCTAAACACGTTCATGCACTGGATATGCATATTCTATCGTCAAAAGAAGATGTGTCGCGACCAAGGGGCCTGAGGCCGGGCCCTTGGAAATTCAATCTAGGATCTACTGGGGTTTCATTGCATGTAGACGGGTTAAACACCGGTAGGCGAGATGATGTAGGACAGTTGATAGTTCATGGCTCAAATGGCTACGTTGCCGATGGTTGTCACGTCTTACCACAGATCGTTATCGAAATCTCGATTGGTTACCGTTGTTTATACAGGACACCGATCCTTATCGGCCTCGTTGAGCCAGGCAGGCAGGGGTGTTATGTATAATAGAATAGCAACACGCTGGTTAAAATTGAAACATGATTCGACATTGCTGTATTTTGGTTTAAAGAATAGGTATGTGTGTTTGTGGTAAGAACTTTTGCGTTTTGTTCTGTGCTTCTAATTTAGATACCAATGCAACTCAGGGGTTATTTCTTATTGCTGCAAAAATAGTTGCAATTAACAGATGCAATGAGGGTTGCACGTTTTATTTTTTAACCTCCATATCAGTAGCTGACACAGAAGAAACTGTATGATATAATTAGTCGTAGACGTTTTTTCGACTTCACTTTCCTCCACAAAAAAGTGCAAGAAACAAGTTAAACAAATTCTTTAAAATTACTAAACCTTCAGTATTGATAAACAAAAGATATAAGGCAAGGAATAGAATATGCTTATCGTCAATAATTGACCGATACCCGATAAAACTCTTCCCCCGCGCTTGACCCCGTCTCGCTCCACCTTTTCTCTGCCCCACTTTAGAAGCTCCATCTAAGGATTTTTTATTGTGTACAAGGCATTGTGTTCCTTGTTTGATGGAGCAGTGTAGGGTTGGACTCACTTTGTTGAACAATAAGTATTGTTATTGTAATCTACCTATCTAATCTTGTCGTCGGTGGTATGAAATGTAATTATAAGAACTAACAAGGAAATTAGCCATTTAAATTAATCCGTACAACAACTTACTGTAGGATTTCTTGGATGAAATACTACCAATATTAAATATTTCACATACATACATAGGCTAGTTTCCACCATCAATAAATTGCAAACCTATTTAGTCCGGCAGTTAGAGTATTGGAAAATAATGGATACGTATTTATTGGTTTTGTAAATCAAAGAATATTGACAAAGATAAAACGCATCAAAACTCGAGAGAACTCTCTAAGAATGATACCAAACAGACGTATTGGGAATTTTAAAAGCGTCGTATCTTCGTCAATTTTGGTTTATGTGACAAAAGAAAAAATACAGGTCAAATATTTTTTGATAATCTAAGTGACGGACTAATTCGATTTTTTCAGTTAACAAGCCTTATTCAATCCAAATTCATTAAATACTCGTATCTAATTCATTAATAAAAAACCAATGGTGTAGAAAGCTGGAATTCCAACTAAAACTAATTTATTTATGCTGTTGGTTCTCATTAAAATGCACTGCAAAATTGTTCCAAATGGTATCCAATCCTTTAGGAAAAGAAAAACAAACTTTTTAATTAGGCTAGAAAAGATCCGAGTTTACGAAGGCGAAACCATAAAAAGAGAAAAAACACGTAATTGAATACGTTTGTAGGTATCTCCTACGAAACTTCGAATACACGCGTCCTGTAAAGGGGCATGTACACTTAATAGAACCAGCAGTTGACAGTGTTCGCAAATTAAATTGTCACAGAAAAAAAGCTGTAAACGGACTGTCCGTTTACAGTTTTTGTTTATTTGTGACAGTGAAAACCACTCTGATGTAAATTGAGAAGTACAATAACAGAACTGTAAGCTGACTGTATTCAAACTGATTAGAAAAAGCTTTTATTGAGCATAAATTGAAGTACATTGAAATGTCTAATGTATGAGTTCTTATTATATCTTCGTTTAAAATATGGATATATAATTTACATATATACCTATAATTTATAAGTTATATTAGTTTATAAGTAATTTAAACGTTTCCCCACAGTAAGAATATTTCCTTTATCGCGGTCCCTTTATAAACATTTAAACTGACATACACAAACAAATAGACCCGTGCGGGGTCAAACACACGGTACGTAGCGCAGAAACCTGGAGTTTAGTCACTGCCAACCGTGTCGTCCATCTTTTTTTTCCGAGGTAATCACTAATTGCTACATTTGGCAGAGTCGGTGTCATAAGAATATTTCTTGCGTTGTTATCCAAGGTGTGGCTTTGCATTCTGATAAAATGGGTAGGTGATTTTTTTTTCTTAATTACGGAAATTGTAAAAAACCCGTATTTAATCACACCCCGTCTGTTACTAGCCCTATAACCACGCCTTCACACTCAAATAAAGGCGCACAGCGATATTTCGCACGGTGGGTGATTCTGTTTATTTCTTCGTATTATTCTGAAATACTGTCAAAGTTTAACAATTTAAAATAACACCACTATTAATTATTGACCAGATTTCGTAATTTAAATTAATTATTTATGCCTTTAGTGACAAGCTCCTGAATTTTGACTAGGATGCAAAACTGTCCTTGTAAATGTGTTATAGTGTCTGCGACCTCCTTAACAATGACTTTCGCTTGATCCTCCCAAAAAAATACGTACCTAGGTATAATGTACAGTCGTAAAATATCAGGTTATAATAATAACAATCTGCGAAAATGGGAGCTGCGATTTTATAATCTGTATAGCTTTTATCAGATTACGGGTTAGTCGTCTTTTGTAATTTAAAAGATATACGTAATGTTCTTAGGATTCGTAAATACCAGTTTAGAGGTAAATAACTTTTCAATAAGGTAAAGGTTTTCACCGCAATTTTCTAAGTAAAACCAATATTTGAAGAAAACCCAACGCTTGAAACTGGTTGGTTAGATATTTTTGCATTAAATTAAATATTTCATAAAATCGGTGACCAGTCAGTTCACTGAACATTCTTTCACAAACTTTTACTTGACAAGCAACGGTTAGCAAACACATTACTTGTCATTTCATCATTATACAACAACAAATTTAACAAATAATTCACTTAGCAAAGTCATTATCCGAAAGACGTTTATTTAATAACGTATTATTTGACAAACAATTCATATTTTTAACCGACTTCCAAAAAGGAGGAGGTTCTCTATTCGACTGTATGTATTTTTTTTTTTTTTTATGTATGTTCACCGATTACTCGAAGACGCCTGAACCGATTTGAAAAAATCTTTTTTTGTTTGAAAGGGTATACTTCCAAGTTGGTCCCATAGCCACCAAATTGGGATCTGATGATGGAATCTTGGCGAAATCGAGGGAACTCTTCAAATTTTATCTGAAAACGTGTTGCGATTTTGGTATTTTCTACAACAAGTGAAGCATTTGCGTTTGATAAGAACCATTCTACCATTAGATCTGATGATGAAGCCAAGAGTCACGGAACTCCATAATGAGACAATGTACCATAGTCGTGTTTGGGCTTGTTGTAATTGTAACGGTATGCACTTTCCATGTATCAAGCACCTGTGAACCACTAAAAAGTGAAAAATAAAAACTTTTTTGCAAAAAATAAAACCGACTTCAAAAAAAACAAAAAAGTGAAAAATAACTTTAGCTTCTGAAGTCGGTGACAAAATAACTAAAGCAATCAAACAAAGGTCACCGACTTCAGAAGCTAAAGTTATTTTTCACTTTTTTGTTTTTTTTGAAGTCGGTTTTATTTTTTGTTTTCATTTATATCTCATAAAACAATGTTTGAAATAAAGCCATTACACATAGGTACCTAATGATTGTGCCATTCCAAAAAAAAAACGAATTTTGTTTCCTATAAGCACAAAACTTTGTGACAGAAAAGAATCGCTGCAGAACCGACTCCACATAGTCTTTTCTGCCCTACCCCTAGAGTGTAATTTAAGCCTGCGTAGGCGCGGAGGGGCGAGACGGGCAGCGAGTTGAGGAGCAGGTGGCTTTAACACTTGCCGCCGCGGCTGAGGCTGGTCGGCTTCAGCGACGATAAGCTCGCGTGTGACGCCAAACGCCGCAGCGCCGCACCGGAGCCATGACTGATACCATACCTGCTGCATGTTGCATGCTGCATGCTTGCAATACTGTTAAATAATAATAAATGTTAAACTTTTAAATTTAAAAAAGGAAGAGGATCATACTCAGGCTATGGAAACTGAACATTTGTACAGAGAATTAGTAAATACAAATTGTAACCCTCATTCCATTACAACAATTGACCTAACAGAGGACTCCTTACTAAATCATAACTACATCCATAAAATGAGCCAAAATAAAATTAAGAAATATGCACGATTCAATAAAATCATTAAAAAATGTAATAAATACAAGAAACAACAGAAACACCATTCCAAAAATATCCAATTACGAAAAGAACGTGTTTCTCTTGTTAATAAATTAAATAACTATCAGATTAAATTAGAAGATAGTATAAATATTTATGAAATTGACACTCAGCGCTTACAATCAGAAATTCAGGCTCTTAATAAGTCACTACAGTCTTTATATAATAAATATGAACGCTCACAAAATCAAATTAAAGAGCATATTCTTGCAACAAATGCATTGGTAGACAAAGTGGACTCGCTGACTCTCAGCAACGTTCAGTGTACTTGTCAGAGGGAATCCAGAAATGATGTCCAGTCTGAGGCAACGGAGGACCCGTGCCCAGCTGTGAGAACTCAGGGCTGTGATTCCAGCCAAGATTCAATACCTGACTTAGGTAATTCTGTCTCACCTAATAGTCTAGATTCAAATCTTTCAGTTATGTTCTCTGATAGTATTGGTAGAGGGATGGGGAAATTAATCAGTAATAGCCTGAGTTATTGTACCCAAAATTATTGTATGCCAGGGTCGACCTACAAACAGGTTATGACATCTGCAACAAAAACTGTTTGTAATCCTAATACCACCATAACTATATGTGTTGGTAATAGTTCTAAGATAAAAAAGGAAGATATCACTGACTGTGTATCAGAGTTGTTGAAGTTAAACTGTAGTAAAATCATATTGTGTGCTTTTCCCTATTTTAAAAATTTGGGTAGTAGAAAAAACAATTATATACATTTGTTAAATAACCATGTACATTTTCTGGCAGGTCACTATAGTGACAGACTTATATTCCTAGATATCAACACTCTTGTTGGTAAACTTAAGTCGACTCGGGGTAAGGTGTATCTACCTATTAGATGTAGACACAAAATAGCTTCGCTATTAGCTTTTAATATTCACACAGACATAAATAGTATGTCTAAGTTTAGTACTATTATTAACACTGCGACTATTAGTAATTCTACTAATGTACAGGTGACTTTAAATGAATATAGCAGTAGTGCTATAAATCTTTACAAATATTGCTCAGAGGAGGATCCATCTGTCACCGTGGTGAATCCTCAATTAGGGTCTATTAGTGATAGGGTCTTGTTGTCTGAGGATGGCACGGGAGTCTCCGGCCTCACTCAAAATATTAATATGAATTTAAACTAGAAAGTGAGACAACAGAAGGTACTATTAATTCTTGCACTCAATTAGTTACTAAAAAAGGGCCTCAGCAGAACACCTTAAAATTATTCCACCAAAATATCCAAGGAATGTCTGGCAAATTATTAGAAATTGAATTGTTTTTAGAAAATAGTAAGTTTGACATTATTTGTTTTACTGAACATTGGTTAATGGATTACCAAATGCTTATTAATTATGAAAACTATATGGTGGGTAGCTGCTTTAACCGTAAAACGATGCTTCGTGGAGGTTCCCTAATATTAATAAAAAATAGTTTTAAATATAAGCAACGTGATGACATAGTAGGTCTCTCGGTTGAACATTGCGTCGAACTGTCCTGTGTTGAGCTAGATAAGCATGTAATTGTGTGTGTGTACAGACCCCCAAACTATCAAAACTTTTCCATATTTGAATCAATAATGGAAGATGTCCTGGCAAAACTTGCAGCCAGTAATAAATCTACAATAATTTGTGGTGATTTCAATATCAATATTTTAGAAGAAAATTCACATAGCGGTCGGTTACTAAATCTTTTTAAATCTTTTGACTTGACTAACGTTTTTATTGAACCTACTAGAATCACAGCATCTTCTGCTACTTGTATAGATAATGTTTTCTGCGATTGTGATTACTTAGATAAAGCCATAGTAAATTGTTTGCCGTCCGACCATAGCGGACAAACTGTAACTTATAGGTGTAATACACCATTGCAAAAAGTACAGATTAAATTTAGACCCATAACTTCTAGCAAATTAAATGGGTTTAATATTTCCCTACAGAACAAGTTAAGTGTTATGAGCCATGACGATATTAATATAAATCAACTGTATAATCGTTTCTTTTCAATAGTTCACACGGAATTCAACAAAACTTTTGAAAAGAAGACAAAGAGTATTTGCCCTAAATTCATATTTAGTGATTGGGCAACTAGAGGTATCAGAAAAAGTAGGGAAAGACTATTTGAGCTTTATGGCCTTAAGCCTTTTATTAACACTGAAACTTTTAACAAGTATGTTGCTAAGTATTCAAAAATTTTTAGAAATACATGCAGGGTTGCTAAAGCCCTGCACATTAGCAACAAGATCAAAACAGCAGAAAATAAAATAAAGACAGTTTGGAAAGTCATAAATAACGAGACTAACAGAAAGAAAATACGCAACACTAGCTACACATTAGATACAGCATGTGGTCCTAAAAGCTCTAATCAGGAAGTAGCTCAAGAATTTGTAAATTTCTTTACAGAGATACCATTAAAAACTACGGAGGCTCTTAATTCCTCTCCTGAAGTCTCAATGGGTTTATTAAAGGCGAATGTGTCTGGCTGCCTGGCTGAATTTAAATTTAAACACATTAACCCTATGGTAGTTATTAAAGCTTTCCGGCAAATAAAAATCAAACTGACCGAAGATCTATGGGGAATGTCTATCAAAGTTTGTACATCCATACTTGAGACTATAGCCCCATACTTAGCTTTAATTTTTAATCTATGTGTGGACCAAGGAGTCTTCCCTGATTTAATGAAATACAGTAAAGTCATACCTCTTTTCAAATCCGGGGACAGTAAAGATACTAACAATTATAGACCTGTCTCCGTGTTGCCAGTTTTTAGCAAAGTTTTTGAAAAAGTAATGCTTGATCAAATGCTTAATCACTTTAACACCAACAGAATCTTACATGATCAACAGTATGGTTTCACCAAGGGACGTTGTACAACTGACGCCGGTGTAACATTATTAAAGCACATATTTACTGCGTGGGAAGAGTCCCAAGACGCTATAGGAATTTTTTGTGACCTCTCCAAAGCGTTTGATTGCGTAAACCACGACACATTACTTATGAAACTTGAGCATTACGGACTGGGTAAACTTGCACTTAGTTTGGTAAGATCATATTTAAATGATAGACAACAATATGTTCAGATAAATGGTGTTAACTCACAGGGTTTAAAAATAAAAATGGGGGTTCCACAAGGCTCAATATTGGGTCCTTTCCTTTTTCTAGTATATATAAATGATCTACCCTATTTATTGAAAAACCAACCTCAAAATATGGTGTTATTTGCTGATGACACTTCCCTGATTTTTAAGATAAATAGACGGGCACAAAATTTAGATGACGTGAATAATGCCCTACTGCAGGTCCAAAATTGGTTCACAGCAAACAATTTGGCATTAAATGAAAAAAAAACCAAATGCATAAGATTTGCTTTACCGAATGTTAAGGGTAGTGATTGTGATATATTATTGAATAATGAGAAACTTGAATTCGTAGATAAAACGGTTTTCCTGGGGATTACGCTTGATTCAAGGCTACAATGGGGTTCTCATTTAACATCTCTTGCGGGGCGGCTAAGCTCAGCAGCATATGCCATTAGAAAAATCCGTCAATTTACTGATGTAGATACCGCTAGACTGGTCTATTTTAGTTACTTCCATAGTATAATGTCTTACGGTATTTTGCTATGGGGACGAGCTGCAGATATTGAGTCTATATTTATTCTGCAGAAAAGAGCCATTCGAGCCATATATAATCTTCGTAGGCGCGATTCTCTAAGAGAGCTGTTTAAGGATATTGGCATTATGACGGTACATTGTCAATACATCTACGAAAACATAATGTACGTCAGAAAAAATTTGCATCTTTTTGGTAAAAGAGGTGACAGACATAACTACAGTACTAGAAATAGGGACCAATTAGTTCAGCCAGGCTTTAGACTCGCAAAAGTAGACTCATCTTTCATGGGGTACTGTTTGAGATGCTATAATAAAATTCCACAAAGTATTCTTGAACTGAATGAGACGAAATTTAAAACATGCATTAAACGCACACTTTGTCAACGAGCATATTACAAGTTGAGCGATTATATCGCTGATAGAGATGCTTGGCTCAATGCTGGTCCTGCTCCATAAGGACAGGGACGCATAAATTGATAGCATTAAATGGTATTGTTGGAGCTGCCGAAGATTGTACTTAACTATCTTTGCATTGTATAGATTCAATGTTAGTATTATATAATCGCATAGCCCATATTGTGTGAGTACTATGTACTAGAAAGCTATCATTCACTGGAAGCCTACGGCAGTTCTTGACTAGAATGTGCCCTGGCGATTGAGAGTATGTCATGCTCTCTCAAATGTCTCGCTGATGGTGGCGCGTGTGTCGGACCATTTAGTTCCCTTCAAAATGGTTGAGCTGAATGGTGCTGATCCATGCGTCATGTTCGTGAACGGGCGCTGTCAGTTGTGACTGGTCATCTCTTAGTCGCCATGGGTTATTTGAATTAATTATTTAGTTTTTGAGTTGTATTTTATTTTGTTTTGCTATGGACACTTTTAACGTGCACATCTTGCTACATTGTTCTCACATAATATACCATCTCAACATGAATGATGTAACCCAAGATTTTGTAACAATATTTTGATTTAAAAGAGTGTCCATGGAGTTTCTTGCCCGTTCTTCTCCATAGAGATCTACGTTAGGGAATGGGCAACTACAGTACTTTCACAGTTTTTATGTCTTGTGACTGGGACTGTAGCTACTTTAAATGTTCATTTTGTTTCGACAATTCAAAAGTGCCTGTAACTGGCCTACTTGAAATAAATGCTTTGATTTTGATTTTGATTTTTTTTGACTGCATGCTTGCTGCTTGCTGTATGCATGCTACTCGAATGGTGTAGTGGTAGTGACGCTGCCTTACGTTCTTAGGGTCCTGGGTTCGAATCCCGGTAGGAGAAAATGTTTGTGTGATGAGCATGGACATTTGTTTCCGAGTCATGGATGTTTATATGTATAATAAGTATGTATTTACAAACAAAAAAAAGTATATGTAGTATATCAACTATCTAGTGTCCACGACACAAGCTTTGCTTAGTGTGGCACTAGGTGGCGCTGTGTGTTAATGTCCGGCGATATTTATTATTTATTTATTTACTTGCCTGCTGCATGTTTGCGGCTTGCTTGCTGTTTTCTTGCTGCTTGCTTGTTGCATGTTTGCGGCTTGCTTGCTGCTTTCTTGCTGCTTGCTTGTTGCAAGAAAAAAAAATACCAGCCTGTAAATTATGTTGTTGAAACGTGATTTAACCAAACGTATCTAAATAAAAAATGAATAAATATTATCTGATAAAAATGTTTATAAAACGAATATTTTTTAAATAAAACATAAATTACGGAATAAGTTGTTTGAGAAAAAAAATAGTATACGAAACGTTGGTTGTAAAATGAAAATTAGTCAATGGCGTTTTCGTGAAGCATTAGTGAACCCATAAATTCACATGCGTACATTTAGTCAATAGCAATCAAAACAAAACTTTACTTTTAATTAATCAACCGGTAAATAGGTAAGTGGTATAATTACTCGTATTACTATTGAACCAATATGCCACAGGCGGTAATTATCGAAAGTAACCTGATGTGATTAATAAAATATACTTGGATAAGTTGTACGTTGTTTTATTACGAGAGATTTCACAAGAAGAAGAAATCATAGACAAAATTAAAAGTATCATAAACAATGTTATTACCACAGATAGAGTAGGGTTCAACTAATTATACCACACTCCCACCTAATTTGAACCCATTTCATGTTAAGTTTCATAAATAACATACAAGGCATATAAGTTAGTAAAATAAAAATAATTAAAACTAATGTTTTACAAGTACAGCTAAGATATTATTTTAAGTTCTGAATACCAATTCCTTTTCTTAAATATAACTTTTATCATATTACAATATCGTTATTGATGGATCTGTAAAACACCGCATGGGGTTTTCATAACATATTTCATGACCACTGCAACAAACCATATTAAAATCTCAAAATAAATATTCTTAGTAGGTTTTGCTGAAATTGTTCAATTTATAAAACTTATGCAAACGTATTCACATTTGCATTAGTTTTATAAATTGAATTTATTTTCAATTTAAACCCGACTGGATTGCACTAGCCCTGTTCGCGGGAAGACTGAAGTAAAAAAAAAAAAACTCAAATCATTTATTTCAATTAGACCATTACGGCACTTTTGAATGTCAAAATACAAAACTAAATCAAAGCTACAGTCACAGTCACAAGGCATAATAACTTGAGAAAGTACTGTAGTTGCCAGTAGTAGTAAGTATTGGAGGTACCACCACAGCAAAGCGAAGGCGTTTATTCAACTACCCTCACTTCACACTTGATCTACATAAATAAATACTCGAGATAAATACCCGTTTGCATAAGTTGTATAATGTGTTCTGATCGTGATATAAAGACAAATTGAACAATTGTCTTTTTTAAACTTTAAAAAAGACAATTGTTCAATTTGTCTTTATATTTTAAAATTGTTTTGCAAATAAATCAGAATTGTTCCAAGCGAAAAATATTATACATCTTTAGCTACTACGCGGTGCAAAGTTTTGTACTATCCCAACAAGATTTAATATTGATGGTGTGGCCAAACAAAATATTGGTCCTGGGTTGGAGATTAATTAAAATACTTAGAAATTCTCAGTGGACAAGGAGTTTGGGTTAATATAACAGAATTTTATTAGATTACTGGAAGATTTTCCTTTGTTTCTCTTGAATTATTTCTCAATGGAATGGTAACCACAGTTTTGATAAATTAATAAACGTTTATTTAGATTCGTTCTCTAGGTGATTAAATACGAAATAGACTAATTCAAATGGATGGCTATTACGGAAGGCCAGTTTATGACCAATAATTATATACATCAATCATATGTCTACCTACATGACTTTTTTCTTGCAACCTATCAACATTGAAAAACATAAAAGATTACAAAAAGTATGACAAGGCAGCGCATTTCCAGCTAGCGACTAGTTTCCAGAATATTGTATTTAATAGATTGCAGATTCTTTTTATTCCAAGCACGAGTGCGCTTTCGTTGGACAATTCATTACTCTTTCTGAACATTAATCAAGGACATTTTAAGAGCTGCTGCCATGTACCTGTAAAGAAAATTTATGGTCCATTATGTCATATTTTTAAAGAAAAACGTAGTCAATGTTCATATAGCTTTATACAGAGTCACTCCAAGGTTTTCATTTGTTACTGATTTCAAAGACGTTATTTTTAATAAGGGTAGCCATTTTAAAATAACTTCGCGAGGGACAGACCATCTTATAATAATATTACATAAAACCTGCGACGAAAATCCTTGCAATTTACCAAAGGTGTTTTATTTTCGAGAATCCTGGTCGTAAAACAGACGGATTGACGAACGAACTCAAATAAGATATTCTGGTTTCCAAGACTTGGATCCTTAATCAAATTATTCAGGATCTTAAATTAAAGAGGGGAGTTTTGTCCAAATGACCACAATCGTTCGGTTTAACATCGTTTTCTGTTCGAATAATGGAAAAAGTTTTTCAGTAATACCAATCTCAGGAAAGTCAACAAAATCCAAGGGTGGATTTTCGACTTAATAAATTTTGAGGGATACTTCTGATTTTATTGCTTTCAGTTACTAAATACAGGCAAGAAATTATTTATGGTTATTCGCCCAAGTTTTGTCTATCATAATAATGAGATTATTATATTTATTGAAAATTATATTCAATTTTTAACTTTTAGGTAGCATTTTCTTTTAAAGAATGTATTATAGCTATTGACGACATAAGAAAACCTTGCTTCAAAGCTTTTAATATCAAACGACACGAACAATTTATAAAAAAGGAGGACTTAAAAGAAACTAAACCAACCTCACGTTTTAAGGATCGTTTCGAAGGAGACCGTGAGAAGAGAAGTGTTTTTACGTAAGCTTAGCATGTGAGGCGGTCTACGTGTCTAACCCTACGGTCCCAATCACACTGTGAATCCAGGACCGTATCTCATTTAATAAATACTCCAGTTCCTTTTTCTTTTATAAACGATCCGTTTCAACCGAAAGAAGTTAACAAATCAGTGGTTTTTCATAATTCCACATAATTATCTCTCTTCTGCTTCACCAAGTTTCAATTTACGCAAGAGTCTCAGATTAAACTGAAGTTTTCAATTATCGTTCCCATTAAAGGAAGTTAGAGGGCGCTTGTGGAGGCTTCATCAATTTTTATAGCTTCGAGACTCAAGATAAGCTAGCTCATTACCAATGTTTTTTAATGTGATCGGCTTTTCTGACAATTTGTTTTAAATGGAATCGGGGTGAAAATATCGGTAAACCGATATTTAAACTGAAGGGCGTCTCGCCCCATAAGAAGATACTATGTAAGCGGGTAATTCAACGAATAACGAGGTCTTTATACGTTACAAGGTGCTAGGTCAGGTAAGCGCTTTGACTATGCGCTATTGTATTGCATAACGGTCTGGTGTCCGAAACTCCACATCAAGGTGCGTATTTTGCGTACGGTTGTTTAACTGACATACTACAAGTACGAGATGTAAACGGGATCATTTTAAAGCCAAAAAATTACGTGCGAAGTGACGTGTATAGATTTTATTATACTTAACGTGTTACCTAAATTGTGCCTCAGTCGACATTGGTTTCCATCAATGTATAATAAAATAATTACTGATGTTACTGAAAGTAATTGTAGATGGCACAGTTTTTTTTCTTTCTAGTTCATTTATTGCTGATGAAGATTTTACGATAAGGATTTGCATGTACTTCGGAAAATAGGTACCAACCCTGTCATATCTTACGGTTTTACTGAATCGTTGGAATTGGGACTAAAATAAATTGAGCTAGAACGGAGAGAGATTGTCATTAAATAAATACAAGGTTTTAGTAGTCTAATCGCGTCTGAATTCTAGGCTGACATTAATTTATTGGTTCCTTGTAACGGTACATGAAACGGTTCGTGAATTAGAAGCGACACTTACTGCCATTTATTAACATTGAACTATAATTCATCATCTGCCTAGCCTTTTCCTAACTATGTTGGGGTCGGCTTCCAGTCTAACCAGATCCAGCTGAATACCAGTATTTTACATGGAACAACATTATTAAACATTGAACTATAATTAGTTTCCAAAATAACGATCCGATCCGATTGGCGTAGTGGTAGTGACGCTGCCTTACGTTCTGAGAGTCCTGGGTTTGAATCCCGGTAGGAGCAAATGTTTGTGTGATGTCATGGATGTTTATATGTATAATAAGTATGTATTTACAAACAAAAAAGTATATATGTAGTATTGCAACTATCCAGTGTCCACGACACAAGCTTTGCTTAGTGTGGCACTAGGTGACGCTGTGTGTTAAAGTCCAGCGATATTTATTATTTATTATTATTTAATAGTCAGTTTAAAATAAATATAAAAAGCGTGAAGTTCATAATTTAACTCTTAGGTACGGGTTTTTATGCACAAAACTAATAAGTTGCACTCTCTCGCGAGCTTGGAATTAATAAATAACATCATAGGTACTTTTTAAAAACAAAAAATTATATGTATGACAGAAAATATAAGGTTATTAAAAAAAAACTAGTGCATCCCGTTGTTGGTTTTGAAAAAGACTAGAGCGTTTTATAACAATTAAATTGAACGTGATCAAAACCGAGTTCAACATACCGCACCAATGATAGGCCTCATTTCTGGAGACGCGGCGCGTCGGGCGGCGCGTCGGGCGACGCGGGCCGCTTCAAATTCAAACATATGTCAATGTATGAGAGCGTTTACGGAGAAGCGTTTTTACGCGCGTTTGCTCGAGATGCAGCGTTGGACGCCGCGTCGGACGCGGCGGTGCACGCGGCGTCCCCCGCGGCGTGCGACGCGGCGTTATGTCATGGAGATTTTGCCAGTTTTTGGGGGATGGTGTTATGCCCAATGGACTAAGTAAATTAGTGTTGTATGATTACAGTTTGAAGTAGAATATGTTAGCGTTTCCTTTTGCTACATTAAAAAAATACTCTTTATCTTTGACAGATTTACACTAGATAAAAACATGGTTTTCGCATGGAACTGCTAGAAAAAAGAAATCCAACCGTATTGTTTGAGGCAGCCGTAGTTCATATAGCATTATTTGTATATATCATAGCTATGAATCACGAATTTATTAAAATATGGAAAAACATAATTCCTTCAAAATTTAGTCGCAGATTTGTTTTATACATAGTCGTATGAGCCATGTTTTGTGATTATAAACGTGTACTTTTTGGAACGAAATTTCTTAACGCGTCTTATAGATAGTGCTATTTAGTAGAAATCGACACGTTACGAAATACTGCACGAGGGTCCGTCCCTATACTGGTGAAGAATATAATATAACACTTGAAACTGTTAACATTGACATGAAACATATTTGCTGTAAGCTCATATCGAGTAAAATACCATCTTGCCTAGGTAAACGCATTTAACAAAACATAGCTTTGAATTTTCGAATTATGTTCGATATTACAGAAAAAACGGTTGACCTCACAATTTTTTGTTGTTGTTATGCATCTAAATCACATGCAAAAGAAATAAATATACATAATCAAAAATATTCAAATCTTTCATTGCTCTTTCTCACATAAATCGTCTACTTTGACAATTCTTGCTGCCCGTCAAATGCCAGTTTTTTCAGCGCCAATGTCGCCATTGTTACGATGCGTTGCTTACCCAATTAGAGACGAGCGTTGACAACCTACCCAATCACAACTTCGTGATGATAATAGAGAACAAACTAGCTGTTTGGAGAAAACAAACGTTGTAAGGCCGTCTATCAAAAAGTTTGGTTTGAAGTTACTAAAAAAAGCGGCCAAGTGCGAGTCGGACTCGCCCATGAAGGATTCCGTAGCAGCAAGTAACATAATGTTTTTTTTTACTTTTATATTTGAGTTGATTGAATGAAAGGTAAATTGCGGTTTACGATATATGACGTATTAAAAAAACAACTTACTAGATCTCGTTCAAACCAATTTTCGGTGGAAGTTTACATAGTAATGCACATCATACATATTTTTTTTGTTTTATCATTATCTTATTTTAGAAGTAACAGGGACAAACACACACATTTACCTGTTTGGAAGTGTCTCGCATATCTCAATGTCATTAAGATAAACTCATAGATACCCCACAGGTATGGGTTAGATGAAAAAACATTTAAAGTTTCAGTTCTAAGTACCAAGAATCCCCAAAATGTATTGTTTTTTTTCTATTTTTGTGTGAAAATCTTAATGCGGTTCACAGAATACATCTGCTTACCAAATTTCCACAGCATAGTTCTTGTAGTTTCCGGACGGACAGACAGACAGGCAGACATGACGAATCCATAAGGGTTCCGTTTTTTTATTTTTTTTATGTAGGGCATCTCGCAGTTCAGTCTGAGAAGACTGGCTTCTGCTTAACCGGGCAATTCCTGTGGATGCCTTGAATTAAGGCCTCCAGCCAGGGCGAAAATGACAAAAAACTAAGCGACAGCTCTCTAAGGGCACCCCCTGTGGGGTACGGACCTCGGCTTATGGCGTCGCTGGGGGCAGCAAAGGGACAGGCTTGATCTGATTGTCTTTATTTAGGGACTGTTTTATTACTACAGGCTCAGCATCGCGGGCTGGATCGAGCAAGGGTCGGGGAGGGATTGAACGGGGATTACGCGCCGGACCACTGCGGTGAGGTCGGAATGTTTTCGGTGTGTATTTGTACATTCTACAAACTGTACTGGTATCTTTACAATTCTCTTGCAAGATAGTGATCGGATCGTCGGGGGCAACTAGGGTGTGACGTGGACGTTGGACTGAGCTAATACGCGATGGGTCGTACCGGGCGGCCGATGCGATTAGGGGGTTCCTATGCTTGATAGCAGTGTCGAAGTAACGCTTGGAAAGGCGTTTTATGAACTGCTTAACGGTAGGGATTCTAAAGTCTACGTGTAGACTATCGTTACGGACGTAAGGGGGGGCACCGGTGATCTAACGAAGGAATCGGTTCTGCAAGGTCTGCATCGTGTGGATATGACGCGGGTGGGCATGAGCGAATACTATACAAGCGTAAGTCATGATAGGACGGATGACTGCGGTGTAAAGACGCAACTTGCACTTGAGTGACAGCTTGCTCTTTCTAGTGATCATGAACGATTTTTGCCATTTGGCTACGGCACCCTAAAAAGCTCTCGAGTTGGGATTGGGACCAAAGACTTCTTGATGCTCTGTGCTGTTTTTTTTACAGACAAATGACAATACTGAGACTTCAACAACATCAAAAGAGTCTGCATAGATGATGTGTGTGGTATTTGTCAGGGAGTAGAGGCGTAATATACTAAGTAAACACCGTTGTCCTTAATAGTATTTTATTCTCAGATGCAGATGTAAAATAAAATGTGGCTCGAGACGCCATTGAGGAAGTGTCGGTGTTGCCAATGTTAGATGCGATATGCTATCTGACATCTTCCTTCTTTTAAAAAACAAGACTTAACACTACTTAAGTTTTACGAAAATATCCTGACAAGATTCCATGGCCAGCAATTGGTTCATAAAACAAAGTAAGTATCCAATCCGGTTCCTTTTTTTATTTTATTTTTTAATAATAATTAGCACAATCGCAAGTAGTCAAGCCATGAAAACTTTTACAAAAGTTTGAAACGGAACGCAACTGATGGTTGACGTTGACACTTGTGACGTTTGACAATTCAAGGTTAAAAATCAATTAAAATGAAATGAAAATAAATACAAGTCTGATAATTAACATTGTACATAAAAACTTAATTATATCTATCTATACTTATAATAAATCTGTAGAGAGGTCAATTCTGTACATGAAATATATTTACAAAATAACTATCGGGGGGTGATTAGTGATCGATACTGATGCCAAAAATGCAATCAGTAAAATTTTTGTCTGTCTGTCTGTCTGTCTGTCTGTCTGTATGTTATTTATAGAAAAAAAAACTACTCGACGGATTTTAACGAAACTTGGTACAATTATTCTACATACTCCTGAGCAGGTAATAGTATACTTTTCATCACGCTACCATTAATAGGAGCAGAGCAGTGAAAGGAAATGTTGGGAAAACGGGAGAAGTTACTTGGTTTTTTTAGCTTCCGTCGCGTGTGCAGCCTTAATGGTTAAAGCTACATAGAAATCATGTATAACGGAAATATTCCACACAAAATTATATAAAAAATATCCCAAGACAGCATATGTCTATCTTTTATATTTGACTCACAATAACACGTGTAACTCCCGATAGCTTAGCAGTTCGGAGATTTGTTATTATTATATTTGTTTACTCTTACGTTTATATCATCACGCTATGACCCACATAAAACATAGGATACATTTTATTCCGGTAGTAAGATCCCATGGGACAATAATCAAACTTCACGCGGGCGAAGCCGCTGGTTCATCATAATATCTAATTGGTTTCTATTGCGTTTTCATTTTCAGGTACTTCTACAGTCAACGGAGGAGAGGTTGAAGTTGGTTTCAATATGTGTTCGCGATTTCTACGGAAAGATCCTTGAGGAGAAGTGATAAAATAGCTACGAGGAAGACTATCCTTTTCTGATATTATACCAGGAACCCAAGTGCTGTTTGGTTTGTGTTTAAAGTAGATTTTGTCACCTATGTCTAGTGTTGGAAGTGTTTTTGTGTTTCTGTTGTAATAAAATGCTGTTTTTAACTGTTGTTTTTTTAATTTTCTTCTCTACCTTACTGGTGTTAACTGTATTTGGTGTTAATGTGGTGTCCGAGGTAGGTCATTTAGTGCGTAGTTTGCGTGACATGCACAGTTGTGCAGGTGAATAAACTGTGTGTTTAGGAGTGTTCCTATACATCAGTAGAGCAATGTATGGGTCTGAATTGTCAGCTTTACATTTTGAAAACATGGATTTAATTGAACCAACCTCTCGTTCCACCATTCCATTTGATCGACTCATGTATGGGCTTGAAGTAGTGTGGTGTATACCCCATTCAGTGGTAAAATCTTTAAATTCTTTGCTATTGAAAGGTGGACCATTATCAGACTGTCTATGTCTGTTATTTCTCTGTCTATGACCTTCTGGAGTCTCTCATTATGTTCCTCTATTGTTTTACCATATATAAGAAAATCATCCATCATTATCTTCACACCCTCTATATTGCTGAACTGTTTTACCATTTCGCTGTGAAATATTTCTGGCGCTGAGCTGATTTGGTATCAGCTCAGGGCAAGCGAGTGAACCTACCAAAAGGGGTTATGAAAGTACACAGCTTGGATGACTCCTCTGACAGTTTCAACATCCAGAAACCTCCATCCGTGGTAGGCAGCGTGGCGTAATAGAGGAAGAGCCGCGACGATCAGAGGATCGCTATTTTATAAAACCGAAAAGTTTGTCTGTGTATGTCCCTAATTTGATCACGGTGCCTTCGAAAATAGTCGTTCTATTCTAATCTATTGCTTGTTATGACCGAGTAAAATAAGAAGAAAGGTAGAAATAAAGAAAACATATTTATTTGGCTTATGCCATAAGTGCACTCAACAAAAACAGAATAAAAAAACTTAACTACACAATTATAAAACTTAAAACTACACAGAAAAAATGAAAAGAAATAATATTGTGCGTCTCACGGCTGCGCCAAATAGGCCCAGTTTAGTTAGGCGCTCGTAGACATAGCGCGCTTCTATTCGTAGAGCCCGGCAGATCAAGCGAAATCCGCTGTTGTCATGCCTCGACGCACTCGCGCTCCCCCGAGCCAGTTCACCCGAAAGGTCGCGACGCGCGAGCCGCACGACGAGGAAGCGGGGGCGGGTCTCCATCGGCACCGTCGCCTGCGTTGCGTTGACGCGCCGGCCTCCGACATGCTCGGCGCTCACGAAATCGCGCGCTTTTAGTTTGTCGCCAATGTTAGCGGCCACCAACATGGCAATGTGGGTGGTGTTTTATCCACTTATCTCTGGAATATTAGATCTAAGGATAGCACCTGCGAGCAAGACCTGGGCACGGTCGTTTATGTCGTTCAACTAGTTTGTAAGGTCACATTCGACGATTGCGACACTTCGGGATGAGCCAGTTTGGTCTCCATAATAACTATCCAATTCCAAGTTACTCATTCTATTGTTCTAACTTCTGTAGTTCAGACAAACACCATAGGTTGAGCACAGCAACGGAGTACAGGACCGCACATACCGACGTTAAGCCACAAGTTGGTTTTCCGTTCCCCATATAATTATCTTCTATAAACTGTAGGTTTCGGGTACTTGTGTATTGATGGGGTTCATTGAAAAGTTATTTACAGTTTTTTTTTAAATATTGGAATAGCACATGAACACTAGATAACAATGTTATTAGTAAGTTGCACTGGCAGAAGTATTCATTCACTAAATTTATGCGAATTATACTGTTATTTTTATTTATCCGCGAGAAGAAAAACATAAAGAGCTTATGTCTGTTTGACATCCGTGACGTGACATGATGACACAACGCCGCGTGCACCGCCGCGTCGGACGCGGCGTGCGACGCCGCGGGCAACGCGTCGCAGCGCGCGCCGCGTCTCTCTATATAAATATTGTACTAAGGCCGCTGCACGCGCCGCCTCTCCGTAAACGGAAAAACGCACAACGCGCCGCGCGACGCGCCGCGCAACGCGCCGCCCGACGCGCCGCGTCTCTAGAAATGAGGCCTATGTATAGATCTGGTGTTGGTGTACAGTTATAAAGGTAACTTCTTAACATAACCGAAAGGCACTTGTTGTTCCCGACACTGTGACATTTTTTTTTGTTATTTACCTTACCTGGGAACCTTCTAGTTTCGGAGATATTGGGAGTCAATGTTCCAACTTTTTCACAACTTTTTTTTAATAATACAAGACCCCAGTACAATTCAATCCATCCATCAGCACAATGTTTTGAGTACATTACACTGAGTTCTATCACAAAACAAGATTTTTAACCCAAAAAAAAAAATCGTTTCTCGACTGCTTTCATGTACAGAATGCTTGGAGTCTGCCTTCACCGAGTATTGGTGCAATTTGACCTTAATTCGCTTTTAGCTTAACAGCTTAAGCTTAGTCTACTTCTTTTCAAGCTTCAAAAAGAATTTTCTGTACCTATTTTTAATATTCTGTTTATCCTGCTAGAATAGATCTTGGCGCCACTTAAGCAAGTTCCCTTTGTTTTACGGCAGTTTCAGCCGATCTAATTTCCGACAAGTGCTTATGCTATTTATGAACTCCGAGCGGGGTTTGCAAACTGAAGTAACTTGAAGTTTATCTTGCACTTAGTTCGTTTCACAGAAACGATTAAGAGCAAAATTGTTTTAGGGGAACTGAGATCATGGCTTGATCAAGTCCATAGAAAACAGGTGGACAGAAGAGAATTTGTCAGGATGTGAGAAGAAACGCAAGTGGCGCATGTATGTTGAGAGGTGTTATGTTATTATACTGAAAAGTGTAATCTTCTTTATTGAACTCCTATAGCAGCGCAAGGCAGAGCACCGGCAAGATGGTCAAATGGAATCAAGAGGGCTGTTGTATACAGATTGTACCGAGCGGCATTGTGCATGGTTTGGAGACGTCATTGTGGTCACGATCGTCAGCAGTGAGGGAATGACTAAGCAGAGGCATAGTAATGACCGGTTGTGGTCTAGAAGGGCCAGAGGTCACATATTCGACTAATGTGTCGCTGTATGTCCTTCGAACTTTTGTGTGGCTAGTGCCTAACTTGATCTCAGAGTGTTCATGCCACTGATGGGCCTATGACTTTATACAGGGTTATTGGTTAAGTCGACCTAGATCCGTTAAGGGATTATAGTGTGCATCATATCTGACTAATTTGACTATCAAACACCATGCCCCAAAACGAACCGTTTTTGAGAACTTTACTACGTTTACTACTAACCTTAAGCGTACCGTACTAACATTTACTACCACCTGGGAGCCTTATATCTATTTTTCAACCGACTTCCAAAAAGAGGAGGTTATCAATTCGTCCGTATGTTTTTTTTTTTTTTTGTTTTTTGTGTTTGTTACCTCAGAACTTTCGACTGGGTGAACCGATTTTGATGATTCTTTTTTATTCGAAAGCTGGTGCTTCTCGTTTGGTCCCATTTTAATTTGCTGAAGATCTGATGCTGATCTTCCGAGATATACAATGGAACTCTTCAAAAATAGACGGCAAATCTGCAGTAATTGCTGCAATCGCTTGTAGGTCCATTGTTCATACTACATCATGACGTAACATCACGCCTGTATGCTCTGAGGGGGTACGCAGATGTGTCCAATAATAATAAAACAACGGTTATCGGCAACGAACTGAACTTTTTAATATGAGTGACAAGCTAGTACACACAATGCCTATAGAGGGCGCTAGTGGTATTGATATTGTTACCATACTAATTATATCAACACCTCCACTTAACAAAATCAATACAAATTCTCGTAATTAATTAACAGGTGAAATGCCAAGTTTTTTAGTAAAGTAATTATGTTTAACAGAACCTAAACTTTTTGTTAGAATATCTGCAGGCATTTCAGCTGTTTCCAGATAAGCAATTTTAATAAAGTCGTTGGTAACAGCTTCTCTCACAAAATGAAATCTTATATCTATATGTTTAGATCTTCGATGGAAAATAGGATTCAATGCTAGTTTCTGAGCACTTTGACAGTCATTATATAAAACTATAGTATCCGATTTTCCATAGATTTCAGACAATAATCTTTTTAAATAAATTGCCTCTTTACTGGCTTCTGACAAAGAAACATATTCGGCTTCAGTGCTAGACAAAGCAACATTTCTTTGCTTTCTACATTCGAATGAAATTACAGTATTTGACAATTTAAAACAGAATCCTGAATATGATTTTCTGTCAGTAACATCTGAACCCCAATCTGCATCTGCAAAACCTTCAATAGTAGAATTATCCTTGCGAAAAACAAGTCCATAATTTTTGGTTTTCTTTAAATATTTTAAAATCCTCTTTAAATGTCTCCAGTGAGTCTCATCATACGAATTATTAAATTGGCTAAGATAACTGACACTATATGCAATGTCTGGCCTAGTGAGGACTGCCAAGTACATTAATCCACCAATTAACTGTTGATATGGGTACTCACTACATACATTTAGTGATTTTTCAAGTTTTAAATTTGCCTCCATAGGAGTTTCTGCAGTTTTACAATGTGACATATTAAATTTATTTAATAAACTATCAACATATTGCTCCTGGTCAACAGTAATTACATCTTTACACATATTAACTCTTAGACCTAAGCATTGTTTCACTTGGCCTAAGTTTTTAATTTTAAATTTACTTTCCAGTTCTTGAACTAGTTGTTCAGTAGCTTTGGTACAATTTGAGAACACAAAAAAATCATCAACAAATAATGCAATAATTATTTTAACATTACCTTGAAATTTAGTAAACAAACAAGGCTCATACGCTGATTTTTTATAACCTAGACTAATTAAGTAATCATTGACTCTTTGGTACCATGCCCTGGAAGATTGCTTCAAGCCATATATGGCTCGTTTTAACTTTAGTACCTTATTATTATTGGTATCATCACACTCAAAAGTAACAGGTTTTTTCATGTATACAGTTTCATTCAAAATACCATTTAAAAAAGCTGTGGTAACATCAAGATGACTGATTGCTAACTGTAACTTTGCTGCTACTGCAAATAACAACCTTAATGTGGAGTATCTAAGCACAGGGGAAAAAGTCTCATGAAAGTCAACACCAGCTTGCTGAGAGAAACCTTTCGCAACTAATCGGGCACGATAACGCACATTATTTTCACTGTCATATTTCTTTTTTAAACACCCACCGGCACTGAATCACTGAACTGTCTTGAGGATGCTCAACAAGTTCCCAGGCATCATTATCTTCAAATGATTTTAGTTCTTCCTTCATACTTGCTCGCCAGAATGTACTTTCTGGGCCATTTAATGCCTCCCCGAGGGTGATCTCTCCATGGCTGCTGTCTTGACACTCTGTAACACACAAGTTATTGCAACAATACCTATCTGGTCGCCTAATAGTGCGTCTGAGTCGTTGCTCTGGCTTACTTGGTTCAACATCTGGATCTGAGGCTGTGTCAAAAGAGTTATCAGAAATACTCACAGAAGAAACTTCAGATTCTGGGACATAAGTTTCATCCCTATCATTAACTTCTGAGAAAGAATTCTCATTCTCTTCATAATCAGAATGAATTTCCTCTTGGTGAGTTACCTCCACTGGATGCTCACATTCCAATGGTATTTCTACCACATTCTGGTTTAAAGTCTCCATAATAACTATATCTCTGCTAGTTGTGACAACATTAGTTACAGGATTATAAACTCTATATCCTTTAGTGTTTTCTGCATAACCTACAAAAATCAGCTTATTGGCCTTCTTGTCCCATTTCAGGCGTCTTTCCTTGGGAATGTGAACCATGACTACACTGCCAAATATACGCAAATGACCTAGGTTTGGTTTCTGACCCGTCCAGACTTCATAAGGGGTTTTATTATTCAGACCCGTGACAACAGATCTATTTCTTAAATACACTGATGTGTTGACGGCTTCTGCCCAAAATTTCTTCTCTAATCCAGCATCGAAGATTAAACATCTAGCCTTTTCAACTATAGACCTGTTCATCCTCTCGCAGATACCATTTTGTTCTGGCGTGTAAGCATTAGTTCTCTGGTGAACTATACCTTGCTTACACAGATAACTGCCAAATTCTCTACTACAAAACTCCCCTCCATTATCTGTTCGAAGAACCTTGAGTTTCTTGTCTTTCTGTTTTTCTACCATACATTGAAATTCCTGAAAGTACTTGAACACTTCATTCTTAGCCTTCATAAAATATACAAATGCCATCTTGCTATAGTCATCCACAAACAAGACATAGTATTTTGATCCTCCAATCGACTGATTTTCCATAGGACCTCCTACATCTGCATGAATAATCTCCAGCATGTCTTCTGTTTTTGATGAACTTTGCTGAAAAGACAACCTAGCTTGTTTGCCTTCACAACAAACAGTGCATGAAGATTTGCCTATGTTTGCCAACTCTGGATAAGTAATTCCTTCTACAGCTCCATTTTTCATTTTATTCAGGCTACTACTGTTAATATGGCCCAATCGCCGGTGCCAAGTCTCACATGTTGTGATTGCAGGCGCTGCAAATATTTGTTCTGTTTGTAATGTTTGTAATTTATACACACCATCAGTTAATTCTGCTTGGCCAATGAGTTCTTTCTGTTGATTATAAACACAGCAAACATTTTCTCTAAAAATTACACTGTTGCCATTTCTAATCAACTGACTCACAGAAAGCAAGTTAGTGGTTAAATCCGGTATATACAACACATTTCTAACTGTGACGTCGTATTTTTCATCATTGACAACTGTAACGATGTTTACGTCGCCAGAACACATCACTGGAACTCTAGTCTGATTTGCGATGATAATTTCTTTGGTTTCTGGCTCGTGCGATACATTCGTGAGGTTATCTTTGTTTGCGGTCATGTGTTTACTTGCCCCACTATCAATATACCAGCTGCTCTTATTAAAATTTCCACTCAGGAAAACAGCATTGAACGCGTTGGTCTGTTTTCGTTTAGTATTCTCCGATTCCGGGCACTGGTTTTTATAATGACCGGTTTGTTTACATTTATAGCACTTGATGATCTTCTCAGGTTTTGACGTATCTGATTGTCTATTAATATGGCCGCTTTTAGTGTTGCCATTTTTAAATCTATGCCTTCCTTTCGCCATAAATGCACTTTCGGAACCGGATGTGGTACCAACATTATCATCTGCACACATGTCCATCAACTTTGTTTTTATAATATCTGCACTAACCTCAATTCCTGAATGCTCGATAGCCATTATCATAGGCGCATACTTTTCAGGCAAACCCGCTAACATCAATGCTCCAATCCACTCGTCGGTTATTCTGAATCCTGTTCCTTGAAGTCGCTGGCCCGTTTCCACAATTTGAGTAACATACTGTGCCATCGATTCACAGTTTTCAAGCCGAATATTAATGAGATTCCTCAGCAGGCTAATCTTCCTAGTGTAGCCGGAATCATCATACATATGTTTAAGCGTAAACCATAAATCATATGTAGTTGCTGCCTGCTTGATGTGAACATATAAAGATGTGTCAATTGTTAATATTAACTTTGCCTTCGCTTTAGCATCACTCTCAATATCACTCGCAGATGCCGATGCCGGTAGCTTTGCCTTGATTTTATCCGCCATGCCTTCTAACACCAAAACATTTTGCGCCGCAAAACACCAATCATCGTAGTTTTCGCGACCTTTTAACTTTGGAACGTTAGCTATGTAGTTCGTCGACATTATTATCGCAGTATGGTAGATAAAACTGACTTTAAACTTTAAGGTACACTTCTAAAAATGAGTCTGGGCCCATAACCTAATAATAAAACAACGGTTATCGGCAACGAACTGAACTTTTTAATATGAGTGACAAGCTAGTACACACAATGCCTATAGAGGGCGCTAGTGGTATTGATATTGTTACCATACTAATTATATCAACATCCAATACTCCCCGATTTCGACAATGTTTGTTGCCTCTGAACTTTCGACTGGGTAAACCGATTTTGATGATTCTTTTTTTTATTTGAAAGCTGGTGCTTTCCGTGTGGTCCCATTTCAATTTGGTTAAGATCTGACGCTGATCTTCGGAGATGTTAATGGAACTCTTCAAAAATACACGGCAAAGCTGCTGTAATTGCTGCAATCGCTTGATTGTTTATTGTTTATGTAACATAGTGACGTAACATCACGCCTGTATGCTATGAGGGAGTACGCAGAAGTGTACAATACACCCAGATTTCGACAGTTAGATGTGTTAAGTTCCATTTAATGGGATCCTGGAGAAATAGAGGGAATTCCTTAAATTTTAAGGCACACCAGAAGCGATTTGGGTAGTTTTAGGAAGAGTACGTTCTTGGAGTGATCCCATTTCAATTTGGTAAATATCTGATGAAGAACTTCGGAAGATAGGCGACGGGAACTTCTCAATAAATGATAGCAAATGTACTGGGATCGCTGAAATCTCATGTCTGTCTATTGTTTACACCAGTTCATAACAAAAAATCACGCCGTTACGCTGTGAAAGGGTAAGCACATATGAACCACTAAAAAGTGAAAAATAAAAACTTTTTTGCAAAAAATAAAACCGACTTCACACAAAAAAGTGAAAAATAACTTTAGCTTCAGAAGTCGGTGACAAAAAAACTAAATCAATCAAACAAAGGTCACCGACTTCTGAAGCTAAAGTTATTTTTCACTTTTTTGTGTGAAGTCTGTTTTATTTAAGAATTATAATAATATCCATAATGATTCTAGGTCGACTTAACCAGTAACCCTGTATGACCACAAACAAATATATTTCTGGTATGCTGGTTTGGTTACCTCACGATGTTTTCTTCACCAATTTAGGACCGCAATGCGTATGTCGGTCCTATCTTGCCCTAAGTACACATTGCTGATATCAGAGCCATGAACCTTAAAAGACTCTTCGCATCATCGCCATTTGGTTAAGCCATGAGCCTCCTTCCTGTATGTTGAACTTCAAGACCATTCAGGTCCTATTTCACTTAGACTTATACCTAATACAGTCTATCAATAAGTCTTGTAACTCTTCAACCACTCCACATCCACCACAGTAAGGCTAGTTCGTGTTTTACATTGGTTGATCAAGTCATAGGCTAAAATAACAGCTGTAAAGACCGAAAAATCGGACTATTACAAAGATTTTCCCTAAACTCGACATGTGAGCCTCATAAATGGGCGAAGTTGGCCCATTTTGTATAACTGATTAAGTGTCCTGTTAACTTAGTCGAGATTATTTTCCTTCTAGCTTCATAGTCAGTGTATCACCGTCTCTTGACAGCTGGTTACTGCGATCGCTCACACAACTTTTCTAAATCAATCACTTTAGTTTCTACCACTTCACTTATTACATTTCCTTCTTCGCTGTTGATGTCTAGTGGACTTTTGTCTTCTTGATTAAGTGAATTAGGATAAGGCGCTACAGATAATGGAGTACCTATGTAACTAGTTCATTGTCCTTGAAACACAAAATGTATTATTTTGGCGATTTTTATTTTATTTTAATGTTGTTTTATATCTCTCACCGTAAAATTGTCAAACACGTTATATTACAACATAACGTGTTTCTCTCTAGCGATATTGTAAACTCTCGAATTATTGTCAACTGAACATACGGAAGTATCTCTGCTCCCATAATCGGGGCTTGGGGCACCCCCCCGTTAGGTTAGTTAGGTTCCTTTAAACCCTGCACTCGGAAATAAAGGCCCCGCGAAGCGGGGCTCCTTCGACTACGCTTTTTAGGGGAATATAAAGTGTTTTAAGGTTAGGTTATAATAATCGGTATTTCTCAGGAATGGTACAATATCTTTTCATGAGAGTTGTACCACTGAGCAAGGGGGACCCCTCCTTCCCTCCACACCGCGTGAGTTGACTACCATCGCATGCATTTCACGAAAAATAATGCGTTTTGTTGAAAGCAGTATGTTCATTTGACAATATTTCGAGATTTTACAATATCGCTAGAGATATTGCAATATAACGTATTTGACAATTTTACGGTGACATATCCGTGCAGTAGGTTGTGGAGGTCAGATAGGCAGTCGTTCTTCTAACTACTTCGTAAAATACTGGTATTTAGCTGGATCCGGTTAGACTGGAAGCCGAAACTAACATAGTTGAAAAAGGCTAGGCATATGATGATGAGGTAGGTAAAACATACATATTTGCATCATTGGCTTTTCTGGTGAAAATAAAACTGTATCTAAGTACCTATAATTAGTATCTTTCTAGGCCTTAACAGCTGAACCGATTTCAAATTCGACACGGAGGTATCCCAATACTTTAGGTTATGACATAGGGTACATTATATCTCAGCCTTCACGCGCACGCGGGTGATCTCGTTGGTAAAACCCAGATCAAAACACTTTGATCATAAAACTACCCAAAGTTGATAAAATTCCGTGTTCATCAGTATAATTCATTTACATTTTTTAATTCCCAAAACTGTTATAACAAACAATTGCAAGATAATTGCATTTATTTTGTAGTGTAAACCACAATTCTGTTTTTTTCCGGTGGTTCTCCATAACGGCTATTAATTATTTGGTAACCGATAGTAATTTAATATTAATTATATTTTCTTTCAGTACCTATCAATTTGTGGCAGATTTAATCCCGAACTGAAATAACCGGAATTATAATTGAATTGAATTATCGATTGAATCCATGAAGTAAATATATTATGCTATTATATGATCATTTTTCAACAGTTTGTGGTATAGTGATTATTCTTTGTTTAATGGTTACAACGAAACACTCTGTTACAACGAATTCAGTACATGATTTACACCCCCCAGCCTCGACATAGATAGCGACAAAATCGAAAACTATCGAAGGCTATGTTAATCAAATAATTCGGTTGCAATAATTAAGCTTGCGACTAATGCACGCAGGAAGGAAATGCACTGTGTCATGCTTGATAACTTATAAAAAGTGCAACTACACCGCTGGCTAGCGAGCAAGTCAGACAAGCATATTGCTTCCTCTTTTCAACCGACTTCCAAAAAGAGGAGGTTATCAATTCGTCTGTATTTTTTTTGTTTTTTCTTTTTTTTTGTGTTTGTTACCTCAGAACTTTCGACTGGGTGAACCGATTTTGATGATTCTTTTTTTATTTAAAGCTGGTGCTTCTCGTTTGGTCCAATTTGCTGAAGATCTGATGCTGATGCAATGCAATGGAACTCTTCAAAAATAGACGGCAAATCTGCGGTAATTGCTGCAATCGCTTGTAGGTTCATTGTTCATACTACATCATGACGTAACATCACGCCTGTATGCTCTGAGGAGGTACGCAGATGTGTACAATACTCCCAGATTTCGACAATGTTTATTGCCTCTGAACTTTCGACTGGGTAAACCGATTTTGATGATTCTTTTTTTATTTGAAAGCTGATGCTTTCCGTGTGGTCCCATTCCAATTTGGCTAAGATCTAACGCTGATCTTCGGAGATATAAATGGAACTCTTCAAAAATACACGGCAAAGCTGCAGTAACTGCTGCAATCGCTTTGTTGTTTATTGTTTATGTAACATAGTGACGTAACATCACGTCTGTATCTCCCGTCTCTGAGGGAGTACACAGAAGTGTACAATACACCCAGATTTCGACAGTTAGATGTGTTAAGTTCCATTTAATGGGATCCTGGAGAAATAGAGGGAATTCCTTAAATTGTATAGGCACACCAGAAGCGATTTGGGTAGTTTTAGGAAAAGTACGTTCTTGGAGTGATCCCATTTCAATTTGGTAAAGATCTGTTGAAGAACTTCGGAAGATAGGCGACTGGAACTCCTCAATAAATGATAGCAAATGTACTGGGATCGCTGAAATCTCATGTCTCTCTATTGTTTACACCAGTTCATAACAAAAAATTACGCCGTTACGCTGTGAAAAGGTAAGCACATATGAACCACTAAAAAGTGAAAAATAACTTTATCTTCACAAGTCGGTGATAAAAAAACTAAATCAATCAAACAAAGGTCACCGACTTCTGAAGCTAAAGTTATTTTTCACTTTTTTGTGTGAAGTTGGTTATATTTTTCATACTTCAATTCGGAGGCACTTTCGATAATTCGCGGTCTGATCTGAAGGAAGAAAAGATTTGAAACGATGCTCGCTCGGCTCGCTCGCTAGCTGGCGGAGTGGCGAAACGTATGGAACAGTAAGTTAGCGTCTCGCTGTTCCTTAAGGATGACGCACGCTAGTCGCATAGTCCGTTGCTCGGTAGCAGCTTGGAAGCGCGTGTGTCCACAAGAAATTGCACGGTGCAACTCGGTCGGTCGACTCACGGCTCGGACCCGGCACGGTCTAGCGTGCGTGTCTCTTTATACCATTGTAAAAAAAAACAACGATATTTGACATGTTGTTTTAACACTTATTCTGAAACCTAATGAGTCCATTCTGAGAATTTTAATGCAATTAAAAATTCCTTCATTTTGGAGGGTCGAAAGGGCCATACAAACAAAGGCTCATTAGACTTGATGTTTTTATAAGGACTTTAAAACACAAGGGGAAATTAAACGAGTTGTTTTTTATTTTGATAAGGGTTGGCATTGTCGGCACGTGTGATAAGGAGTAATACTGACAACGAGTTGCCGGAAGTATCAATCACGTAGCATCTATTTAAAAAGGGCCAAGTTAATTAACGTATCTGTATACGTGTACACATGAAGGGTTATTAAGACCACCCTCATGTGACAGTTGCTAATGTGAATAAAGAGTGTCCATGGAGTTTCTTGCCTGTTCTTCTCCATAGAGATCTGCGCTAGGGAATTGGCAACTACGGTTTTTATGTCTTGTGACTGGGACTGCAGTTACTTTTAATTTTCATCTTTGTTTCGACAATTCAAAAGTGCCTGTAATTGGCCTTCTTGAAATAAATGCTTTGATTTTGATTTTGTGATGAATAAAGTTCATAATCTAATAATATTGTCACTTACGGGATAACTTCCGTGATTATTTATTATTTTGAGCTCACGATATTTTGACGCTGTTGCAAGCGCCATGTTCGCGGGTTGACAAGTTTTAGAATCAGGGGGTCAAAATAATAAATAATCACGGAAGGTAAACCGTAATGTGACATTATAAGCTAAAAAGAGTGTATAAAGTTTATGATGATTTTGAATAAGAAGTGCTTGAATGCCTCGTTGGTTCAGTGTTCGCAAGCACAACCAGCTGAGGATGTGGTCCTGGGTTCGATTTTCGGGTCAGGCAAAGTGTTATTGGGTTTTGCAATCAGGAATTCCTTAGTATCAGCCATGGAGTTTAGATTCGTGACCGGCTTATGGCAATAAGCTTTTCATACCGAGTTTCCTCCATGCCTCGGAAAGCACGGTAAGCAGTTGGTCCTGGCTATCATTTGTCCATCTATGGCAGTCGTTACAGGTACTCAGTGGCCCAAAAAGTCTGACAACCAGTCTTACCAAGTGGTATCGTATTACCCAGTATTAACTAGGTTGTGGAGGTCAGATAGGCAGTCGCTCCATAAAAAAATACTGGTATTCAGCTGCATCCGGCTAGACTGGAAACCGACCCGAACATAGTTGGGAATAGGCTAGGCTATGATGATGATAATGATGGCATAGGCTCTCCCCTATTACATAACTGTACTGTTAGGAACTCCGCTGCCTAACCCTTCCAGGGTTTCAAGACGGGATGTTACGAATAAGAAGTCGCGTGATTTAAAGATGTTCAATAGTCATTCTATCATTAGAAATTCGTTGTAAGTTTTTGGTAGTACCTATCTTACTGCGATTTTTGAATAGGAGACCAACTTACGGTTAGTGGTGAGCGACGTCTGCAGAATTGCCAAACTTAAGTGGCAGTGGGCAGGTCACATTGCTCGCAGAACGGATGGCCGATGGGGCTGAAAAGTTCTGGAGTGGCAACCGCGAACCGGAAGACGATGCGTTGGAAAACCTCTCACTAGGTGGACCGATGACCTGGTGAAGGTTGCGGGAACACGTTGGATGCGAGTCGCAAGAGACTTGTCAATGTGGCGACACTTGGGGGAGGCCTATGTCCAGCAGTGGACGACGTGGACGTCTTTCGGCTAAAATTAATGAATGAATGATGTCTGCAGTAATAGTGAAAAGGTGGTTAATTTGAAGAATCAACATAAAACTTTGTTACAGCTTCTAAGGTAGAAGTTAGAACACTCAGAGCACAGATATTTATAAGGTAGGAATGAAAGTTTTAAACTTAGAGGGTTGTATTTGTGATTATAATTCTGTAACTACAACCATTTGATTTTACAGCCGCGAATTATATTTTCTTGAAAATAAAATGTAGCACTGGCCTGCAATATGCAAAAAAAAAAAAAATTTTAGTAAATTTGAATTTTGCGGGCAAGCTTGGAGTATTTTGCTGAATTAAGCTAGGGATAACTACAGTAGGTATGTATGTAATTTCACGGATTTCTTTACAGTACCGTGGTAAAAGTTTTCGGCAAAAAAAAAACAATTTTCCACTAAAGGGATACCAATAGGTGCTTAGTTACATACCTATGTATTTATTTGTATAGTGTGACCTATTACGGATAAATTTTCGTTACGTTTGAAAGGAGATACAGTCGCAACAAATGTGAGTACGTTTTTTGTGTATAAACAGGGTAGGATTCGTTCCCCGAGGGAATATTCCTGCTTTCACAGCATTATTTTAGGCTTAGTGTGGGAACTTTCTTTCTGTACCTCTTATGTCGTCTTTATTCGAAACCGTGGCTTTACAGCTAAGGAAATGTTTCTTTTCTGTATCTGTTTTCCAGATATTTATCTTTTTTTGTACGTTTAGTTTTGTTTTATGTGGCTGAGAACGTAAAACCGTGGCGATGCTTACGTTAAGCGAAGTCGTTTGGGACGATTTAACGATACTGTTACTTGATATAGGAAAATAATGAAAACTACAAGCTATTAATTTTATTGAAGGTATTCTTCAGAAAGACCGGTGTATAGTATTTTCAACCAGCGTGGCGTGCGCCTATGACAATATTTAAAAATGTCGACTGAGCAAAGGTAAACAACGTGTAACGTTAAATGCGCAAAACCTTAGACACCCAAAATGATTTTTAATTGAATTGACCTGATTCTGAGAGAAAAAAAAATATATTTAAAAAATTACTTAAAGGTTTCTGTGCTGTTTTAGTTTTACTAGCAATTTTATTTACTGGCAAGAACTATTATTATTCCGCGTATGACAAATTTTAAATTGGACGAAAACCATTTGTGTTTGTTTGTAAACTTATTTTGGTTGGTTGACTTATGAATAAATACACAGTGCAACATTTTTAATGTAGATTTTATTGAAAAATGTAACCTATATTAAAAAGTGGTTCAAATGATTCTGATCGTGATTCAGATCAAACTATTTCCAGGTTTTGCGCATTTAACGTTACACGTTGTATATGGATCTTAGCTGGTGGCGTCTTATATTTGGAAACAGGCGTGAGACTATATAAGATTTAGCTTCAAATTAACACTACTTTTCTGTAACACGAGTAATATATTTCAATCATGAATCGAAAAACACGTGGCGCCATCCATAAGAATGTTATTGTTGATTTTTTTAGGAATAGTTCTATTCTTCGGGATGGTAAGGTACTCTGTGTTCATCATATATTTATTTATTTTCTGTACACCTCACAACGTATATGCAACATTTTGACGACTCGAATGGCGTAGTGGTAGTGACGCTGCCTTACGTTCTTAGGGTCCTGGGTTCAAATCCCGGTAGGAGCAAATGTTTGTGTGATGAGCATGAACATTGGTTTCCGAGTCATGTGTATAATAAGTATGTATTTACAAACAAAAAAACATGGTATATATGTAGTATATCAACAATCTAGGGTCCACGACACAAGCTTTGCTTAGTGTGGCACTAGGTGGCGCTGCGTGTTAATGTCCAGCGATATTTATTTATTTTAGGATGATCGGTTGTGTGGTTTAGGCGTGAAACGGTAACAAACAAACAAACTTATCTTCGTATTTATAATCGTATTTATTAATATCAATATGTATTAACAGAGTAAAGTACTATTATAGAGTAATTATTTATAAAAATCTTCAAAAACAAGACTCTAGCCACTACCAGGAAATCAATAAAAAAAAATCCACCTAAAAATATATATAAACCCACAGCTACCTACCGTGTACATACTCCCGAAACGTATTACGCACATAACAGTGCACAAGAATGATGAAACATGTCGTGTGACAAATGACCACAAAACAGAACCGTAGGACATAAAACAGCGGCGTGATGTATGCGCGAATGGATTACCATTTGTACTAACAAACGTGGAGGTACGAAATAAATAGGGTGACAATTTTTTGTATATAGTTTTTTACATATTTGACGCCTGTAATTTCCCTAAGGTTAGGCAGAGAAGTTAGCCGTTCAATTGACCGCCTAGCTTCTTTACTTTAAAGAAACCTAATTAACCTAACGTCGGGGCCTTAAACTCAAAACACTATTCACCTAAAAGCGTAGTCAACGTAAACCAACTTCGCGGGGCTCATTTTTCTGTCCGCGTTTTTTAAGGCCGCTTGTTAAATGGCCGCTGTTTAGTAAATCAATCAATCAATAATTTTATTATCGCCTGCATCTGAAGGCCCATAGATAAAATACACAAAAGTACATTACAACATAAAAATATATTAATACATACAAAATATAACTGATTAACTATGAACTTATGACGCACGAAGTAGCCGCGTCGTCTTACGCTTTGCGGTGTCACGTAGCCTACCGCAAAAACGTTGATAGAAAACACCCTTCGACCAGAACTCTTCCTTGAGAAATTTGTCGTCGAGATATTGTGTAAGAACTCGCACCACAAATGACTTGAAGTTGGTGTTATGACGCGGCTCCAACTTCTCGACCCTCAAGGTCCAGCTGGTCTTCACCCTCATGTACTCTACGCGAGAAAAAATAAAAAGAAATAAACAAAAGAAAAAGAAAGAGGCTAGGCGGTTAATTGAACGGCTAAATACACCATTTAGCTGCAACATCTATATTATAACTACATTTAGCTGATTTAGATTCATAGAGCCACTTAACAGTTGACTTTTCCACAGATAAAAGAGGAAGAGTTTATGTAAGAAGAAGCCTTATTGAAAAAACCAGAACCAATAAAATATTTCATAATTCTTCTGCCCAATCTATTTGGGGTTGGCGCAGCATGTCTTCTGCTTAGCAATCAAATAGCCATATCAAATAGTACATCCATCGTTTCCTTTAGAGATGAGATATACCTGCCATTCTCTATACCCGGCCTTTAAGGTATGGGTATCACTAAATACCTAGTACAAATACCAGGTATCAAAATACTTCTAAGTATTTGGGTGTGGTAGGATTTTGATAAGTAAACGTATGCGATAAGTATGGTATGCCTCCAATATAATGTAGGTACCTACGATGTTTCAAGTACCTATACGTAATTATGCATTATGAGATATGAAATCTTTCCTTCCTTCCTACTTTACCAGGCTTAGGACTGTCGGCTAAGAGTATGACGATGGTTATTAATAAATTCTAGTTATTTCAATATAAATTAATGCAAAATAACATTAATTATATTTAAACTCACTAACTATAGCCGGCGTAGTTTAAAGATTTCAAATCAATTTATTTACAATCGTAATTGTAATTTGCAATATGTATTTTTTTTAATTTTGTCAGGTTTTTTGTTTTTTTTTTGTACGGTTTTTAGTGCTTTTTATTTTGCTGCAGGAATATTAATTACTGGACTTTTCGACTACCAAGCCGCGATCTTCTTTCTGTCAATATAATTCCGGCAACGGAAAATAACCGTTCACATGGAACGCTGCAAAAAATTGTCGACCTAAGTACCACTAGACAACCTAAACATTCAAACACGTAATAATATTCCCTAACATAAACAAACTAAGAAACTCTTTCACGTCGTGACAAAAAATGTAATTATGCTATTATGTTCCTTATATACGTAAAAATAAGTACCCATTTTGTCTAACTAAATTAAATCAACCGAATGTTCATAAAGCACGAATGACGTTTCAGGTCCCTTCGTAAGCTGTCGGGTAGCTTCGGGTTGCTTCGACGTACCGAACTACCGATAAAACTGGGCGCTACCTTGTGGTAGCGGTTCGTATCGTACTATGCGTCTGACGTCATACCTTCAAGGTATTTACCCAGTATTTCAGTCCGTACCCGGTCCATGTACTGGGAAGCACATACTTGGTATATATACCTCTACCAGTATATACGTCTCATCTCTAGTTTCCTTGTCTTCCTCTACTCTTACAATATAGTCATCATATTTTTATACTCAACGTTTTTCTCACTACCTATATTTCCTCACTGGATTTTGTTACAACAAATCCTTTTACACTTAGAAGAACGAAACTAATACATACCTGCACGTGTCCTATACGTAGTGAGAAATTGTAAACCTTATAATCATTCGAATCTCAAACCTCTTCCTAACCACTCCCCAACTCCAACTCTGCAACCCTCTAATAGCGACGCGGCTTTACGCCTGGCTGCTCTACAAATACTTCTACGAATTTCTCATAAATATCACAATCTAGATAATATTCTAAGTAAAACTTTAGTATCGATAGTTATCACAGGCTAGCAGAAAAACAATAATATAATAAGATAGCCCGGGTTTTTTTTCTAGAAAGAACTACGCAGTACAATCTTAGTGCTCAATGTTAACATATTTCGCGCCGATAGTTCATCATCCATCATTCATCGCGCTTCTATCTGATACTCCTAAAACGAGGCTTACATTGCATAACAATGTAAAAGGCCCATCAAATCAGACCATCCCAAAAGCTAGGATTCATATTGTTGGATACAACGTTATTTTCTGCTTTCAACATATATCTTAAGCGCCTTACGAAGGCATTAGGGTGGAATGTATAAAGAGAATTGGATTGCCTTGATTATAATCGGAGCAATGTTATTGTTGATAATTATTTTGTAGTCAATATTGGGTATATAACCAATTTAGTTTGATACTATTATAATCGGAGAAAATAGTCCTTTACTTCTTCAACATGAAGAACTAAACCGGCTCACAATATTTTAAACGTTTTTGTAGACCAGTTTTTTTAAATATATTTTTTAAGTTTTTTTGTACTTACTGTTATCGCCTTTGGCGTCTTTTGACGTTTTCTTTTTGAAGAAAGTTTAGAAACGCCGCCAGCAAGAAGAGTTAACACGAACAAAATTCGAAAAGACCAATTTACAAATATAAACAATTTTATTTTAATGCGACAAAACTTTTAACCACTTCCGAAATATTTTTGCTCATCATGACAAATATTCCGCAAAACTTTGGATCATGATTTATGTACATTTGCTCGTTACGGTGTTTTGTAATCCCTCGGTAAATATTTGTACCGTCCATGGCGAATAAATCGTCACATATTTTACGAAAACAAGCCATTGTTGTTCCAGTTACAGCAATATATTTTACACGCTTGCCATGACGGACGCATAAAAAACCTTACGGATTCCATTTTGTTTATTTGTTTGGATATAAGACTGCAGCGGATTGGTTTAATTGTGTCAAGCGCGGTAATTGCCTAACACATTTACATGGGCAAATATTCATTTAAACTTCATGTTAATATGTGATAACATTTTAATAGGGTACAAAAGTACAAACAATCTTAATTTTAAATTACAAAAATTCATTATTCAGGAGCAGACGAATATTCCTAACAATGGATTAGGAATTTCATTCAAAATCCTATAAATTTTGAAAGATGGAAGCTGATCCAGCCTGAAGCGATGAACTCTGTAATGATATGAAACTAATTTAATTAGAAGCAAATTTGCAAGCTTGAATATCAGAAATCATTTTAATAATAATAATACTGACTGCTAATTAAATTTTCAAATCAGTTCACAAAACGATTTTGCAAAATAATTCCTGCATTTATTTAGGAATCTGAACCTTGTCAGGTACCTAAAATATACAAGGATCTCCAATTACATGGAAATTTCATAGACGGAGGGCGTAATTCGTGTCCCCGACGTGCCACCATTAATGATATAAAGTGACCCGACTGACGGCAATTAGGCAGACCCTGCCTTGGTATACCAATCTATATCTACGAGTGTGTTATATTCGTATGACGGGAAATATACTAAGGTTACAGATTTTTTCTCGTTTTTACAGAAGAATAATTTTAAGGATGCTTCTGCCTATTTTTTATGGGTTTATTACATTTTTGGCTTGGGAGCACTTCTTTTTCTTCTTATTCTAAGACAATGTCTGATAAGACATACTGTAACGTTACATTTTCCTGGGGAGGAAAATGTAAGGTTGCATTGTATAAAGTTTAAAGAAAAATGGCAAGAGAAAATATGATGGTTTAATAATACAAGGAAATAGAAATAAACTAAGTTAGGGAAGCCGATACGAAGCCGTTAGCATGGTGATAACGGTCCAGGTCCAGGTCCGAAGTTCGCAGTTGGCAGAAACCGCTCGCCGCAGTGATAGGCTCACTCGCAGTCGTCAATCTTCGATGGTTCGAGGGTCGAGGCTCACCCGCTGTCCTTGTCCAGGTGCTCAGAAGTAGGGATAGTAGAAGTAGCAGCAGTTGTCGCAGTCGCAGTAGTAGCAGCAGTAAGTTTTCAAGGTAGTCGACGGTCCAGGGGCTCTCAATAGTAGTAGCTCCAGCAGCAGCAGCAGTTTTCAAGGCCGTCAGGACTTCATTACGACGCCAGGACAAGATTTCACCAGCTTAGCGACCATGTCTAATAATAATACTTTTAGAGGAAGTTCCAGCTTGTTGCTGGCTCAAGGACCACACGCAGACTGAATCTTTTCGACTCGGCTTCCCGTCATGAAGAAATTATGAATTTCAAAATGTTGGTTCTAGAACATAGAAAAATAAAATGGTTAATAAAGAAGGTATCAAACATTAAATGTATAAAACCTACAACTCTAAGTTACAGCAATAAAATTAAAAGAAAACTAGGCTTGTCATTGTCATTATGACATCACAAAAGTAAACAAGATTTGGAACCACTAAAATATACAGAAATGCTATAAATAATACTAATTAAAAGGCGGAAAAGGCATGCTAAGCCTCCGCATAAAGGCTTTGCAGTTATTCGGAAAGAACGTATGATAAAATTTTGAATTACAATAGACAAAAACGTAAGTACAAAAACACAAACATTACAATACCTGGTCTAAGAATCATAGACTAATCAGCTCTTTTCACAGATTTAGGTACAGTAGGTATTGAAGATTTGTCCAAGATAGCTGTTTTTTTAAGCATGCATAGCTTCTATCGCGGGCCTTGAGCGTGGAGACCGGATCCAGAAATTCCGTAACGAAAATAACCTAACACCCCCCCCGAAAAAAAACAAATGCAATAGCTTTACCGCGGCAGTCCCCGAGTGTTTTTTTTCCATGGAATGTTTTTCAGGTTATTGACCTGTATTGCATAATTTTGACACACATTACTGATACACGCAGCATAATTTATGTTATTCGTGAAACAAATATAGTATAAACCTTAGTTAATATCGAAAATGAACTACTAAAACTGTTACCCAGAAATAATAGATTAAAAACTAATTTAACAGAACAAGCGCTCAGGCAAGGCTTTGTGTGAAAGTCTGTTCAGATGAATATGAAATGGGTACCTTTGTACTTTGTACGTAGTACCTCCGTACAATTATACTTATATTTACCTGTTGTAGGTTACCTCCTAGTTGCGTTAGTAACACAGCAAGTTAGTTATTTATATAATTTTCAATATCGCTCAGTCGTCTAATGATCAAAGTTTATCGCAATTTCAATATTCCATTCCCATTCGCAAATTCCAATTTCAATATATTTATCTATCACAATGGCACCTTCATTAAGTTTAAGAGGTGTTATATCGTATAGAAGTTGTAAATGACGTGTGGCATCAAACGTCTATTTGGGGGGAGTTCCTCTGTCGATTATAGGAAAATTCAATGTAGCGGTTACGTAATTTCGGTTTTCCGGGTTGGCGCGCTCCGTAATAGTCCTTATATCTACGCTAACGTATACTATGTGTATACTGCCGAATTAGGGGGATAGCATCAGTCTGGGAGGCTCGTTTACGTTCGGAATTTCAGGTGAAATTATTCAACGTACTACTTTCTTAGTAGAATGAACCAGAAACTCGATCCATGAATTTTCCAAAAATTGATCCTTATTAGCTACACTATAGAATGGTGTGATACATGACATGAGTGTTTGTTTTTCTGTATCCAAGATCAATAGGTCCGATTCCTGGATAGGAAAAATGATTTAAAAAAAATCAATTGATGCAAGCAGACTTAGTTTCCGTCAAAATCTCTATTGAGCACTTTTCGCTATTCCTCATAGTTTCGGATTTGGTCTTCCACACAAACTAATTCACTCTGTATATATCTCATCCGTAAGGTCAAAAATGCAATTTGTCTGATAATTTTACAGAGCTTTTAGAAGTTTCTTAGAAAAAGAACATGTTTAGTCTTTCGTCCCATGATAAACAGATGTGGGTGTGCCAGCACCCACTGCATACTTTAATATTTATAAGAAACCTGTTTAAAGCAGAAAATGGAAGGTGCAATAGAACTTTCTATTGCACCCACGATCATTATCTGTTGCACGTGCCAAGATACTCACTCATCTTTTTACTACGGTACAAAAACTAATAATACTTATAAGTCCTACGCAAGACCAGTCTCAATGAAATTACATCTTACGGTAAGTAGATACCTAAGTACTGAAAGGAAGGTTGAAAATCACTTAGCAGAACTTACTATTTTCCTTAGTTCGTTTGTTTTGAGAATATAATCAGAACATAAAAGGTTTCCTATTTTTTTTACTATATTTTTTTATTTAACTTGTTTTGTTGGTTATTACTTGGTTTATATGTATTGGCTAAACCTTGCAACTGTATTTCAAACCCGTTTTTCACAACCGATTGAGCTGAAATGCACACACCTTACGTTCTGGTGATAATACATTTGATTGCCTCTTCACCAGATAATTGTTTTATATCCTTCATGAACTAATGGAATTCTCCAAACTCAGAAACTCATTATGCTGTATGTTTTATTTAGAAAAACGTGGGGCACGGAAGATTCTTACTATTCTGGAAATAATTACTTCTATTTTTGTATCTGGTCTCGTAGGAGTAAAATGAATGGAGGGTCAATAGAAATAAATCGATGATGTTTTCTTTTTCAGAAAGTCTTGTGGGACGTTCTAAATGATTTTTAATCAAACTTTAACTTAGTACAAGTGACACAATTGACTCAAAGCTTAGGATTTACTCGCTTTTAATCACCATATTGTAAGTCTTAAACTTAAGACTGTAAAGAAGAATAATTCAAAATCTTCGATTGCTAAAAGCCGACAATCAGGGAACTGTGGCGGCTTGGAGCTCAGCTAAGACAAATTATAACATCCGTCAGGATCATTGAAAATCTAGTAGCTCTACGTAACTATAGCCAATTTGTTGATAGGCACACTTAATACCAATTTTATTGCCCTGCGATACTTAACTAATGGCGAAACTTTACTGAAAGTGATTCCCCAAAAACGTGTTCCCCGGACATCTGCCTATCCCTGTGTCACCCTGAGGACTTGTGTGATGCAAAGAAAGAACTTTTAATTAGTTTTCGTTTGTAAATCAAGTTTTGAAAGGTAGCAGCGCTTTTATGCCTTCATAGGGACTTGTTTTGAATAAGCTTGGAACCGCTCGACCAAAACCGATGAATATTTTAAACCCAGCCAAAGTTGCTTTGAATTTACAAGAATTAGGCAATTTTTTAGTTTTAGACTGTTTCTGGAGTTTGTTTTGCTTTGTGTGCCAATAAATAAATCAATTTCAGCTGCTTTCCATCCGACGCGGGTCGTAAAAGTCGGTAAAGGAAAAGGTAACAGTTGTACTAATAGATAGTACGATTGGCATTGTGCCATTGGTTACACAGAGAATTCACCAACTTCTACAATAATATTCCAAACCCGACGAAGTAAGGTTATGGGTACTTTGGAAAATTACATAAACCTTATTTTGCTCTCGTATAGATTGTTATTGTGTTTTTACTAAAGTAGCGTCACGTCGATATTAATAACCAATTCACTTTTGGCCATACTCCAGTATTTCAGGTTTCAGTGTTTTAATAAAAACGGGCGGTATTTTTCGTTTATGAGAAATTTCCTGAACAAATAGAGAGGATGTTTCTGGGCATAACCCAACTACCACAAAATATGACGCACGATAAATAAAGAGTGTATCTCATTGGTGTAGACGGAGATATTTTTTACAACAATTTTTTCGTGTCTAAATACATATTTCTCGTAGAGGCGGTTGTCATCGTTGGGTTGCGAATGGCAAGGGGTAAAAATACGTGATTTCTTTCGTGTAATCATTTCCGATGTATAGGGAAATATTTTGCAGAGGCGAAGGGGTTTCTTTTGCAAGTTTTCGGAAAATGTTTCTTTTTTTTAATAATGCCCTATGAGATGAGAGAAGCGATGTTATCTCTTATAGTTTTGTGATGTTTTTAAAATCAAATAGCTCTCTTTTGTTTGACCTATTTTCCACATTGAGTTTATTGTGGTTTTACTTTTTTGGTTTTCTTGCCTATTAGTAATTCAAACTCAAACTCAAACGCAAATCATTTATTTCAATTAGACCATTGCGGCACTTTTGAATGTCATTAATACAAAACTAAATTAAAGCTACAGTCACAGACACAAGGCATAATAACTTGAGAAAGTACTGTAGTTGCCCATTCCCTAGCGTAGATCTCTCCATAGAGATCTGAGAGTTTTCATTCTTTTCAATCAAAATACTGTTACAAAATCTTGGTTACATCATTCATGTTGTGATTATACAAATATACATGTATATGTGAGAACGATGTAGAAAGACGTTCACATTAAGAGCATAATATGTATATATTTTTTTAATAATTGATTCTGTGACACAACTAAAATATTGGATGGGTATATAGATATACTTCCCGTTACCTTTCTATGGAATCAACTGTACAGTCAACAGCAAAAGTAGATGATCAAAATCAGAAATTCAATACTAATGAACGGAGTTCGCGTCAGAACTGTGTGGCGATGAAGTGATTCAAAAGTATGTGATTGTAAATTATACCAAACATTTACTACTGGTACATAGCAGCTGCCATATATTCGTGATCAGTTTTGACTTCAAAAGTTATAAACTCAATTCGCATCAGAACTAAGAAGTGAAAAGAAAATCAAAACTACTAAACAGTTAAAATAAAAAATTAAGTGATGAAACTAAGTTACAAAAAAAAACAATTAAAATAGTATTTTTTCAATTATATGATTTTTACTATCCTTATGCTTATTTCGGGATTCAACTGGATGAAATTTGGCATATTTAAAATCTGTAAATTTGTATCCAATTTAGCTGGTTTTCCTTAAATATAACAAATTAAATTACTGGGATAATTCAAAAATAAGTTTGGACGAATTATTTGCCTCATGATTACGTGGCCTCAGTTTGGAAAATGCGCTGAAATTCAGCAACGCTTATTAGTGGATGAAGCAGGAATGTTTAGTGGCAGTAGCTGTAGTAGGCTTAGAAATATTTGGGACGACTATTAGTAATACGATTATAGTTTTATGATTAAATTCTTCAGCAATACATTTATTTTATTGAACAAACACCAGAGTTTATGAGATGGCTCTGTGATGATAAAGTTACTCTTAGAACAACACTAACATAAAAGATTAATCTCATAATTCACACTATTTTTAACTAGAATAAACTAAGTGTGACAAGTATATATTCTTGCTTCCTTACATTTTTCCCTCACTGCATTGTACGGCACACACGTACAATGTGACTGTATGCAAAGAAGTTATGAGCAAGTGTTGCAAACTCACTACACAGAAGATTCCTTGAAACCTAGGTGTTCCATTAAATGCATTCATTCATCACATGCACTAGCACGCTAGGGGTAAGATATTAAAGTCGTTTTGCAGTTGGGCTGCTTGCTTTCATTGCTCGTTTGACTCGATGATATCTTTGGCCACAACTAATAATATATGGTTACCTATCCTAGTTAATTTTCAAAAGACTTTCTAATCAATCTATTAATCGTGGTCGAGATAACGTTTACATAATATTTTTAATTAACAGACACAAATTAAGTGCTTAGTTTTTGGATCAGAAGTTCAACATACTTCGTATGTAACAGTATTTGTTACGTTATACAGTTAATCCCTTATCTGTAGTGGACAGCTTGGTAAGCCAATACTTAATCCCGAAACACTGTCGCCCCGAGATTTATCTCTCTGTCTAATCAAATACAATGTGCGCTGAGCAACACAATCCCCTTTTGTCACTTACAAGAAAAGAAAAAAGAAAAACTCCTTACGGAGTAAGAAAGCCCCATAAATCACCAACTTTAACATTCTACACAGTCCTATCCTATTAACATAAAACGCTATTGAAATGACTTTGTTTCACAAAGAAAATAAGTTTATTGTGTTATGAATGCAATAGTAAGTTTCCTTATTTCGCTTTTACCTATATCCTGGGGCGAAACGACCTTTCAGCAAGTAGTTATGACGTAATAGAGTCGCCGCTGGCTACGCCGAGACAAGAATTTATTATGTATGTGCAAAATTCAAGTAATACAAAACAGGAAACTTTTCCCACGATGTGGAGTAAATAAAGAGTTCTTCAAAGAACTAATACTGCCGCACTAGACTTCATTTCCTGAAGTTCTGCCCTTGAACCATTTTATTATTGAATACAATGGTTTTCTCGGCAGCCATATTTTATCTCCCTATACATTTGTAGTTTTAAAACCATCACTACTTTTTTCAATAAACCATGAGCAGTATACTGCAGTTTTCTCTATTCTAAAATTTGACATAGCCGCTTTAATTTAATCTGAGTTTAAATCTCAGTTCAAACCATTTGATTTTCCGTCATTATTTCGATCAATGAAACTGAACAGATAGCAAGCCATTTCCCACCAGATTTACTGACTATTCTTAAGGCTACAGATACTGAAGGTAAGGTAGAGCGACGGGGCCCAAATCCCATTAAAATTAACCACATGGGGCAGTAAAATGGCTAGCGGCAATCATTTACACGTAGCTGGCTAGCCGTGAGCACCACCATCTTCGATTGCGTGGCCACGATTTACAAAATAAAGCGTTGACGACTGCGTCAAAAAAATTAAAGAAATTAATCAGAGCATGCCATGGCTAACAGCTTGTCCACGGAAATGTTCGGCCGTTCGTCGCTATACCTTTTAGTCGCTAGACGCGTCGTCGCCCGCACCACGCGATTTCCCGTGGCTGGGCTGCAACCGAGACACAACTTGCGGAGCGGTCCTCATGCGAAGGAAACAAGTGACGCGTACAGTCACGTCTAATAATACGTAAGCCCTTAAGAATTTTTTAAATTGTGTTTCTCCTAATGTACTGATTAAAATTTAATGTAATTACGTACATTATAGTATTCTGGAACTCACATTTTTTATGAAAAAGATCCAATCACCTAGTTACAATCGTTAAATCTCGCGAAAATAGCTACAATATTAAGGAAAGTGTATACATATTATTAGATGTGACTGTACATGTGTCGTTTAATGCAAATCCCGACGCCCGAGGCTGTGAACGGGGCGTAAGACCATTCGGTCGGTTCGTTAAATCAGAAACTAATTATTTTGCGACGAACGTTGTCGCCGTCACGTCTACACGTCTGTAAGACGGACCTTCTTGTTGTGTCTGTCATTTGGGTAACCTTTCACATGTCTGCAACATCCCCACCGGCGACAGACACTGTTTGAAAGACAAGTCTGGTTCTGTATTTTTTTTAGACCTAATAGCTTGCAGTTGGGTTCTCAATAATTTGAAAACACCGTTTTTATGTGGTTCGTCTGAAAAAGTGTTTAATTTTTATACGTATAAGTTGTGGTTTAGTAGGAGAGGAATCAAACAGTTATCTAAGGAGGTAATATACAGCTACCGTCTGAAAGACTTCATTTATTTTTAACCCCCAACGTAAAAACGACAGGGTGTTATAAGTTTAACGTGTCTGTGTGTGTGTGTGTTTCTGTCAGTGGCATCGTAGGTCCCAAACGGATGGACCGATTGTTTTTTTTTTTTTGAGTGTTCTTAGCTATGTTTGATAAAAATCAGTCCAAGATGGCTGCCGCCACAAAATGGAGGATGTCATATTTGTTTAACAACTCTCTTAATATGGGTATCAAATGAAAGGGCTGGTTTATTAAAATACTATACTCTATATTAAATTTCAAATCCAAGATGGCCGCCACCACAAAATGGTGATAATTACATTTTTTTTAATTTAATGTAAATTCTTATTATTAAGTCGAAACTTACTTTCGTTATAGAATAATGATAGTACCCAATGCAGTGCGAACTGCAGTAAGCAGTGAAACAAACAAGCGCATACTTCTGCATTGTTTCCCAGGGCCGTTACAGCTGATGGAGTTTATTTGGCAGATAAATAACATAACTTTGTTTGTATAGCCGCAATACAACAAGAAGAGAAACCACATTTTCCCCCAAACGACGTCACGGTTAAAAGCTTGTATAAAATGAAACAAGAAAGCTATCCGTTTGTTTGATTTATTCGCCAGTGATTGAGTTACAACGGTGTCAGCTGCCAAGTGTGACTGGAAAAGTATTGTAACTTGTATTTTATTCGTCCATTTATCAAAATGACTCGGCGACAAATTGCGTGACAGTAATATTGTTATTTTAGAGAAGAAACTTGAAGAAAACAGCTTCTGAGCCCTAACGACAAACGAAACATGAAACTTTTCAAATACATTATAATGAAATATGGCGAAAAGTTGATCCTTGCCGCGTCGACAGTTCAAATATTTGTATTTGCGTCTCTCATTCAATATTTTCTGCAAGAATAAAATAATCAACGAACGATACAATAAGTTTCAAATGAGAATAGGACTAATCTAGCGCCATGTTGTGGCGTCATAGCCAACGCATAATGTGTACCAACGTTATTTTCATATAACATTCATGAAAAATAAAAAGAGAAAAAAGAAGGAAAGAACGTTGGTTATAATGTACTGTAGTAAAATTGGACCACTATATTGATGATCAGAATAATAAATACCGGTAAATTGGGGGGAATAGGGATCCAGGGGTGAATAGAAACAAAACTTTGGAAGGGATTTTATCGCTGAACTGATATTGTATATTGCCAATAAGGTACCTTTATAATTAAGTATAATTTATTTAACACAATAGCGTACTTGTTGGTACCGTATCATGTGAATTCAACTTTAAAATCCATTCCAAAGTTTTGTTTCTATTCACCCCTGGATCCCTATTCCCCCCATTTTACGGTACTTAATTAAAAATATAAGTATTACGAGCTGGATATGAGATAAATTAATTAGTACCGATTAAACAACAGAATAACTTTATAAATCACAAAACAATTTAAACTTAATCACAAATACACTACTGTTCACTTTTCGCTTAGATATCGCACTTCTAGTTCACTTCAATTCGCTTCGTTATGTAGCCAAAATCAGACTGCCGGTCGCGTGTCTGGGTGGTTTTTTTATATTCCACAACAGACACACAAAAAATATTCACGAATAATCTAGTGGCGTATAGACTGCTTCATAAAAAAACATCAAGAAAAAACATTAACAAAAGAACACAAAAGGAATTGTAGGCAAAAAAAGATAATAAATAACTTTATAAAACAAAGAAGTAGGTACTATATGCCCTCGGCGTACAGTCGAAATTATAATGACAATTCCTGATGTTTTTTTTAACTACCTAGTATCTACCTACTTAACTTCAAAACTAATAATAATGGGAAGCACTCCAAGTTTCAACATAGACACACTGTAATCACGTGCTTTCTCGAATGTTCTCGTAGGTCTGATGTAACAAAAGTAAGTTTTAACATTTTTAGATGCCCTTTTGGAGGCAGACGTCAAAAGTTAAGCTTGCTTTTATGTGTAATACAAAAAAAAAGCAAGCATTAATTTCAACTTCATTTCCCATAAATCCCAAAAAATTGTCACACAATAAGCTACTAAACCCACAAAATCACGTCATGTTTCGAGTCAGCACCAGAAAAAGTTAACAACGGACACAAACTTAACATAATTGAATGAGTAATGAGTTTCCTTAACAACTCTACTAAGGAGACAGCTTCGTCTTTTACGAGCGTTGCAGGTTCTACAAGATGGGACTTGGAATTATTTTTGCAGTTAGTAGATCAGCGCTTAAAAATACGAGTTTATTACATTTTTGGGCTTATAAAGTGTTTTTCTCATCACACCTGAAAATCTAAGATCGTAAGGTGAAACTATATTTATGAACCCCGTGACCATATAGATCTATATGGGACCGAAAATGGTGACAGACTTAAATGTATGTGTGTGTTTACTGTGTATGTATGACAAAAAAGTGATCCGAAATAATATTTCGTTTAAAAAATATATTTTTTTAAATAACCCCTTCATCAAAATAAATTGTGCCACAGGTTCTAGTCTTGTTCGACTTTCAATTATTTTTTTAGTCAGTCAACTTAAATATTATGTTTTACTGTTACATAAACGCTGAGTTTGTTACACTATAATTAACAAATACTTATCTCCTACCTTTCAAATCTGTGAGCATACTATTTTCAACCCAAAATTAAAACACCCAAACCCCTTTTCTGTCATTCATGCGAACTGAAAATATGGCCGATTTTGAAAAGCTATTCGCGTGGACCCTTTCGCCTATCAGTTCGGTATATTTACCGGTTCGATGTTCAACATTGGATTTCCGACAGCTATGATCACCTCTGTGCCTACCCTCGCCCCTACTTCCGGACTTGGGACCGGCAGAGCAAGAGATGATACTTCCGTACGTATTTATGGAACTGAAAAATACGTAGTTTGATTTTGTCATTGAGGCAAATGTTAGTATGCTTTTAAAAGGATTACTTACAACGTATCACACATTCTTTGGATGTTTTGGATTCAAGCGCATATTGTTTAGTTATCACTTGCTTTGGTGAAGGAAAACAGTGTTCCACAGGAACACTTGGCTTTACCTTTTTTTGGCCAAGTAATAGGCCTATGGGTGGCATACAACCTCTAGCACCATGTTAGGCCACACGATGAAAGGAAGAATAGATCATGGAATACTTTTCCCGTTTTATGAACTGTATTGCTATTTGGGTATTCATATTATCAACAGTACATATTGAATATCCAAAATTAAACAAATGATACTAAAATAACACTACCACTTCATTTTCTGATGGAAATAACGCACTCAAATCACTATTAGCTCACTTAGATAATAGTCAGGAATTTCAAAGACAAAATAGGTATAACTTATATACTCTAAAGACTGAAGATGTAGAACACTTCAGGGTATGTTAACACTTCACACCTTAGACTTCATACATGCCAACTACAGACAAGAACTTTGCTCCTTATAAATTAACTTTCCTATACAAACAAGGAGCTTTTGCTTCAATTATTTTAGACGGGCATTTACATCTAGAATGTGGGCGAAATTGTAAGTCTTCAGTTAGTCTACCCGGTACCCTTTCTTATTTGTTCCCTACTACGGCTTGTCTGAGATATTACTTGGACCGATACTTTGCTAAGAAGCCGATCAATTTCACTATATCAACATTTCGAGTGATTGGACATGTTAAAGTAAATATTGTTTGACGGGAGGGCAGAAAGGGTTGTATAAGAGGCAGATAACTCAAAGGAGAAATTAAAATCACGTAGACAATTTATTGTTTAGGATTTTGACATCACTTTTCGTTCAGACATTATAGGAAAAATGAATTCTTTGGGCGTTTATTTGTGAAAGTATAATCGCATAGTTATAAATCCTGCTAATATTATACATGAAAAAGTTTATGAGGATGTTTGTTACTCTTTTTGGCAAAAACTATTGACAGGATGTGAATGAAGGAGATATTTTTTTTGTCGAACATTAGGCCACCCATATAAATTGTTGCATTTAATAATGAAACGTACATTGATTTCTTCCTTATAACCTCTAGATTACAGTGGTTAAATTAGCTAAGCCTTGTCGAACCGGAATGAATGTGAAAAATCTGCAAAAACACTTACGAAAATCAAAATAAACAGAAAAAGTATATGTCAAAATAATGAAGTTGTCTGTCAACCATGCTATTTAAAAATTGCATGAAAAATGCTCACAGTTCAATAATTATTATTTTCATATTCTATTAAAATTATAACAGATATGATTAACGATTATGTTTTTATTTTTATTTTTTATGATTGACGTTGCTGTATGTGTCCCGACTGCATCACTCCACGAAGGTTGAGGAGATCGTTGAGTACATGAAGGTGAAGTCTAGCTGGACCTTGAGGGTCGATAGATTAGAGCCGCGTCACAACACCAACTTCAAGTCGTTTGTGGTGCGAGTTCCAACACAATATCTCGACATGTTTTTCAAGGAAGAGTTTTGGCCGAAGGGTGTTGTCTACCGACGTTTTCGCGGCAGGCTACATGACACCGCACAGCGTAACACGACGCCGCCACTTCGTGTGAGATAGTTCATAGCTTATAAGTTAGATTTCATATGTGTTAGTTTATTTTTATGTTGTTTATTTTGTGTATTTTATCTATGGGCCTTAAGATGCCTGATAATAAAAATTATTGATTGATTGATTGATTACCAATGGGTAGGTACCGTACTTTTTTTAGTAAACGGAAAAACGCCCCTATTCACGTAAGTATTTTCTGTCAAATGGCATTGACACAATGACACAACAGGAACGATCTGACTCACAAAACAATATTCTAACTTATTTATTATTTTTTTTAAGGTTCCAGATTCATTTCTGTGTAATATTTCGTTTAATACTAAAGTAAAATGGTTACGTTTTTTTTTATGTAATATGAATAATAAAAGCAACGAACAGGTGGGCCCAAAACAAATTGTCTCCTACAGCACACAGATAGTTTATAATTTGTATTAACACATAGGATACTTTTTATTCCGGTAGTATCTCTCGATGGACAATTATCGAACTCCACGTGGGCGAAACTACTGGCGTACCTACTTTATAAAATAAGATAAGATATATTTTATTTGCTCAAAACATGTTTCACATACAATAATAAAAAGTGCATGTAGGATAAAGTAAATACAGAAAATCGTTCAGACATGTTTTGCCACATACATGGCGTGCAAATGTTTTAAAATTGAGGTTTTTAAATATATCATTTCAGTCACTGGAATTGAAATTAATGGAAAATACTAAATGTCCAAGCTAAACATTACAAAAACATACAAGTGATTTTACCCGTGTCTGAAAAAAAGAAATTTGTTTGCTTTCTCACAGCTCTGAAGCTTGAATCAGCCTCTAGAAGTGGTCCACCCTTTGGCTAATGCGAGAAAAATGTAAATTTTAACGCCAGAATTCTGAGTGATTTTGGTAACACTGAACACATTCACAGAACCACGGGTCCTCGTTTACACAGGGCTAGTAATGAAAAAACTTTCAAATGAGTTGGTCGCCCATGAGCTTTAAAATTGAAGTATTTTAATTTAAATAACTCGTTTGCAGTTTTTAAAGCTGTCGTTAACATTGCGTGTTACAGCAACATGTTTGCTGTGTAAAAATATTGGCAGTGTTTTATGGATTCAAAATATGTGTGAATGTTTAAATTTATATTAAACTAGTTTTGCCCGGGACTTCGTTCGCGTGGAATAGTGACTGCCGGCAGATTTTTGGTTTTACCCACATTGCCGACTCTTGACCAATAGATGGCGCTGTATGTCCGGAATAAATTTTATTTTTTGTAATAAAAACTATCCTATGTCCTTTCTCAAGTTCCAAACTATGTCTGTACCAAATTTCACACAAATCGGTTCAGTAGTTTAGGCGTGAAGCAAAGACAGACAGACAGACAGAGTTACTTTCGCATTTATAATATTAGTTTGGATTAAATTTTTATAATTTTATCTTTAAAGTTTAATTTAATTACACTATGTTACTAATTCGGACTGATGTTTACCAACTACTCTGCTTTTCCTAACGTAGCCTAAATTACTTAGTATAATCTACAAAACGAAGTACTACACACCCAGCCTCCCAGGACGTAAATGTAAACGTCGTGAAGAAACCAGCATGTTTTTTAAAACGAAAGATTCAAAAATATGAAACATTCGTCAACCAACCCATGTGGTAGATTATGGACCATTCGTTCCCACTGACAGAGGGATGAATTTTGTCCCAGTAATGGGATCATTACGCTAAACACAGAGTAAAAGACTAACTTTGCCGTTAATTATTACCAAATACACAAATTATTGTTAACCTTCAACAGAATTTGAACTGTAGCGACAAATACTATAAGATTGATGGACTACATTCGCAGAATATTTTCTTATAAATCATAATAACTGCCGTATTATCGTTTCCTAGTATTTTACCTACGTAAGTCGCGCAAAATATAAGTAACATAGCTCACAGCAAAAGGTCAATTAACGATAAAAATAGCAATCTTTCAAGGAAACATTGATTTTATTTTAACCTTTCTATTTCTATATCGAGAAGAAGTATTTATTAGGTACTCGTATGGCTCAAGCTTGTGTGGGCTTGACTGGTAACCCAAACAATTCTTTATTCTAATGTTATACTAAAATAATACGACCTTCCTTAATACACTCGCATGGCGAGTTCTTTACATGCTCCTGTGACTGTTATTCAAACATTGAGTACCTGTCTTTTGAAATAACAAATCTTATTCTTTTGCGAGTTATTCGGTTGATTAGTTTAACAGGAAGAAAACGGAATACGTACCTATGTATTATGAACTGTAAAGGAATAAGAATGACGTCAACAAGGAAGTATCTAACTCTCAAATCCACTTCTGATAGCAGATATCAGAAGTGGATTTGAGAGTTAGTTATAGTTGTTTATTAATTCACTAGCAGACAATGTAAAGCTCAAACTAATTTGTTTTGAAGCAAATTTTACACAAGAAATCCTTATTTATCTAATGTAAAACTTCAATCAGTGAATTCTTCCCCGAAAGAGGTTAAATAGGAGAAAGAACTTTGTATGAAATTTTTTTTTGCAAAAATTACTAACTTCCGATATCACGCCTTTTATTAGTAGTATAGCATTTAAATGCTACAAAAAGTTAGTAAAGTTTATTACTTTTTTCGCTCGGACCAATTATCATACTGTTATTTCGATGGGGTACCGCATACACTCGATTAAAACAGCATCTGTGCAAAATCAAAATCAAAATCAAAATCAAAATCAAAGCATTTATTTCAAGTAGGCCAGTTACAGGCGCTTTTGAATTGTCGAAACAAAGATGATAATTAAATGTAGCTACAGTCCCAGTCACAAGACATAAAAACTGTGAAAGTACTGTAGTTGCCCATTCCCTAGCGTAGATCTCTATGGAGAAGAACGGGCAAGAAACTCCATGGACACTCTTTTAAATCATAATGTTCTTACAAAATCTTGGTTACATCATTCCTGTTGAGATGGTGCATTATGTGAGAACAATGTAGCAAGATGTGCACGATAAAAGTGTCCATAGTTAAAACTAACAAAAACAATTCAAAAATAAAATAATTAATTAAAAATAAAAACAAAATCCGTGGCAACCAAGAGCTGACCAGTCCCAACCGACAGCGCCCGTTCACGAACATGACGCATGTATCAGCACCATTCAACTCAACCATTTTGAAGGGAACTAAATGACCCGACACACGCGCCACCATCAGCGGGACATTTGAGTGAGCATGACATACTCTATATATGTCATGCTATATATCTCATAACCGCCAGGGCACATTCAAGTCAAAAAATAAAAAATAAAAACGTAGGTTTCCCGCGAATGATAGCATTCTAGTACATGGCATTCACACAATATGGGATATGAGGTTATATAATACTAAAGATATTGAATTTACACAATGCAAAGATAGTTGTACAATCTTCAGCAGCTCCAACAATACCATTTAATGCTATCCATTTATGCGCCCCTGTCCTTGTGGAGCAGGACCGGCATTGAGCCAAGCATTTTTATCAGCGATATAATCGTCAAATTTGTAATATGCTTGCTTACACAGTGTGCGTTTAATGCAAGTTTTAAATTTGGTTTCATTTAGTTCAAGAATGCTTTGTGGAATTTTATTATAGCATTTCAAACAGTACCCCATGAAAGACGAGTCTACTTTAGCGAGACTTGCATGGTTATGACCTCCATGTACGAAGTCAAACTTCCATGTCACTTGTAACTTCCGTACTTACTAGTACGGAAGTTACAAGTGACGTCACAAAACTAAGTAGAGTAGCAGCCCGTAAGTAAGACGCTTGTAACGAGGGTACAGTGAAGATCGAGTTGAGTGCTTTCGCTTGATGAAATTTGAAAGTGGAGATAGTGAGATAATTTACGAGAAACGGTAAGTAACGGAAAGATCCGATAGGACGTAAGTCGCCTTTTTATTACTAGTTCCTCAGAGGAAAAGTTTTGAGGAAAAGGAACACGAGTGACGTAATAAGTACTAAAACTCCATGATGTGACAAGTGCAAAGTTTTGTTGTTAATAAGTTCAAAAACTAAAACTCCACTACTGAATAATCACGCTCTAAAAAGTATGAAAGTAGAAAAAATATACTCGTCTTGTAAATTATTTTGTACCTATTGTGTTGTATTGTATAACGGGCTGGTGTCCGAAACTCTACGTCAGAGCGCGTATTTTGCGTACGGGTGGGAAAGTCACTTGATCCACCCCAACTCCATGAGAAAGGCCAGCAGCACCCCGATGTAGCCGACGATCTCGCGGAGAGTACCTGGGATGCCGAAGTACTTTGCCCTGTTTGTTGTAACCTGGGCTGCATTTGTACCTATACTCCAATAAATATTTATCGTCTATTACTTATACAACTTACACGTTATGATATATGTATTTGGATGTATTTAATAAATATTCATAGTGACATTTAGGGCCTGCGCCGACGACGGACTTATTGTGTGTAAGTCCGTCGTCTGCGCAGGCCCTCAAAAGATAGCCGTGGTCGTATGCCACTTTGCCCTAAAGTTTTGATTCCTTACTGCTGTTAGATTTCATTGTTTTTTGGATGTCACATAGCTTCACATTCATCACCAGAGGACGATCTGACAATCACGATGCTTCCAACGATACTTCATTTGTCAAATTAATGATAAGTTCAGAAATGATGACGGAACAGATGAACACACACACATACCGGTCAAAATCATAACTCTCCTTTATTATACTTCTTATTAGTCGGGTAAACAATACAATCATAACACAATAACATGACATATTTCAATGTTCCTTACGACATTTGAAATGTGTAACAAGATGGAAGTGATAGAATTTGAATTTCGTCATCGCCACATCGATTTGTGCACAGTCGTGTCACTTGAATTGGAGGATGCTCAAGGAACGTTGCCGGGATCAAACCAGCATAGGTCAGAGTTGTTTACATATCGAGACCCTTCCGGTCTCCGTGCATGAAACCCGGGCTTCAGAGCTGTATTCTGTGTGCCGAACTGTGATCAACGATTTGAACGGTTTATTGTACCTGTTAACGCTAAAACGTTAATTTAATTCAAATTGGGTTAGAAACTGCACATTTTGGCTGGTAACTTCCTATCCTTATCACTCTCACCCATTTACTCTATTCCCCACCTTGTCGCACCTCAACGACAATGCATAGTCGTATTTACGCGTCAGTTCGTTTTGCATCACCGTTCAAAGTGCATCTAATTATTAGGAAATAATATAAAAATCTGTAAAAGACCATTCCTGTGTGTATATCAATCGTCAGTGTTGTGGACAATTCTCGACAATTTGTGATCATTTAGTGGAAGACAAAGGGGCGCCCCAAAAATCCAGGAATCAAGAAGATCGACGGAGCGAGGTACCTACCATTTTTCCCTAATTCCAACTAGCCAAATTATTTATATGTGCCTAGATTTATCTGCATTGTTTTTAAAATTATATTCAACCATCGCGCATTCATTTTTTGGTCACTTCGAGCCGTATAACGTAAATAAATGGTGTAGATTTTAGGCACGCTAACAAGCGTTTCGGTCATAAATACCGCCCGCCATTTTGCTTTGGTTACTTACCTACCGGTCGGTCTTTTAACTTCTAATAAGTTTCAAGTAATAAGTCAATACTTATTTTACCACGCTACATCTCATTGTCTAATACAATGCCCAAGGGAAAAGAAGGTTATGATAGTGAATTTGAAAGAATTCAAAGCAAATTATCGGTTTATTTCGAACATGTTCAATCGATTTATGACATGATGAAAAAACTGGATTTCAGTAATCCAGATAATATTGAAACATTTCTGGCGGCTAGTTTCACTATTGATGCAATACATCAGAAATATGTAGACGCGTTAGAGGAACGTTGTCGTTATGAAACGTCACAAAGCGATGCAAGTTTGCCTTCGTATAAAGCGTTATTGTCATTTGAACAACTTTATTCGCAAATAAAATATAAAATACGATTGTTATCACGCGAACAGATTGATGTAAAACCCTCGACTAGTAAGGGTCATGTAGGTACTATGCGATTACCTAGATTAGAAATGCGTACATTTGACGGTGATCATGAGAATTGGCCGCTTTTTTATGAGACCTTTCGTGCGGTCGTTCATGATAATCCGGAACTTACCGACGGCGAGAGAATACAATATTTAGTAGGTAGATTACAAGGCAAGGCGTTAGCTATTTGCCAGGGTATATTACCGTCTGCCGAAAATTATAAAGTTATTTGGAATGCGTTAATAAATAAGTATAACGATAAACGTTTATTGGCATCGTCGTATTTAGATAAATTGTTAGATTTACCTACCGTCGACTCACGTTCCGCGAGTAGTTTGGAAGAATTTGTCGATAAGTTTTCGTCAATTATTTCGGCGTTGCGACAATTGGAGATTACAAGCTTGGAAGATCAATTGTTCATTCATATTGGTTGCAAGAAAATTAATTTAGAGACAGTTAAGGCGTTTGAGATGTCGTTAAATGATATGGGTAATGATAAATCACCTTCCTGTACCGAGTTTGTAAACTTCATGCGTAAACACGCACAAATATTACAACGCGCGCATAATGTCACAAACGTAAAAACAATTTCTCAATCTCGAAAAAATATGGTAACGACTACCACTCAATCGTCTGGTAAAAACCCGGGGTCACGTACTCATAATAATGTTAAAACATTTGTAAATGTGCAGGATCACGGTAAATGTGATATTTGTGGGAAAACGGACCACATTAAATTGGTTCAATGCCCTACATTCCTGTCAATGTCTCCTCATAATAGGTTCTCGTTGGTAAAGCGTAGTAAATTATGCGTTCTTTGTTTCTCTAATAAACATGCGCTGTGTGATTGCCAATCAACAAACAGGTGTACGACCTGTTCTCGTAGTCACCATACTTTGTTACACTTTAACAATAACGGGACTTCCTCACTAAATAGGAATGATACTAATCAGCGTAACGGTTCTTCTGCATTAAATCAGAATACAACCCCGATGTCTGATACGACCGAACGTAAACAATGCGCCTCGTCGTCTGCAGGCGAGCGTTTTGTTACCGCGCAGCCTGATACACATGGTGACGGTCAGAATGGACGTTGCAGTGCCGACAACCGCCCCGTTTCTTTGTGTACGGTAGGTGCGTCGTGCGCCGCTGTTAGCACGGCAGATATTAAACCCTCGACTTCAGTCTTGTTAGGAACGGCTCAATGTCACGTGACTGATACGATGGGTAATGTGTCAATTATCCGGGCTATTATTGACAGCGCGTCGCAACGCGATTTTATTACCGCCGAATGTTGTAAGCGTTTAAAACTGCCAGTCTATGCGACCGCAAATAAATTTGTGTCGGGTGTCGGTGACGTCACGAACCCGATTGATGGCATCACTTGCCTAACATTCAGTTCCCGCCACAACGATGAGGTGAAATTTACTATTCAACCGTTAATTGTCAGTCGTATTACGGATGCCCTGCCGGTCTCGAAAATTGATACTACTCAGTTAGACTACTTAAAAGATTTGCCTTTAGCAGATAGTTGTTATAGCTCACCAGCCGCCGTAGATATTATTCTAGGGTCGGATTTGTTCGCGCGTATATTGCGCCCGAGCACCGTAGCGCGTTCGCCTGGCGAGCCAGTAGCTATAGAAACTTTGCTCGGTTATATCGTAGTCGGTCAGGCGCCCGTGATGAATCCTGTTTGTAATATTGTTCGTGCCTATTGCACAATAAACGAATCGCTTGACAGTCGTGTGAATCGGTTCTTTGAATTGGAAGAAGTGCCTAACATTAAAAATACACTTTCTCCCGACGAAAAAGAGTGCGAAGCGTTTTATGCAAGTACTACTCGACGCGATGAACTAGGCCGCTTTGTAGTATCCTTACCTTTCAAGCGCGACGCGTCTGCCTTAGGCGATTCCATACGTCTTGCTAAGCGTAGGTATTTAGCACTAGAGCGCAAGCTGTTGACCGACCCCGCGATTAAAAAGGAATACGATAATGTATTTATTGAGTACTTAGAAAAGGGATATTTGCGTACTGTCGATAATACTGACGCCGACTTTGATAAACCGCATTACGTAATACCTCACCATGGCGTGGTGCGTACTGATAAAACTACTTCTCGTCTACGTGTCGTTCTAGACGGAAGTAGCACGACTTCGTCCGGTTTATCGCTAAATGATATTTTACATTCCGGACCTAAAGTATTAAATGATTTATTTAAAATATTGCTGCGGTTTCGATTACTGCCCATCGCTATTAGCGCAGATATTAGACAAATGTATTTGCGACTAATAATGAATAATAACGACTTGCGTTTTCAACGATTGTTGTATCGCTTTAACCCTGATGATCCGATTCAAATCTTTGAAATAACTCGCGTTCCATTCGGGTTGTGTTGTAGCCCGTATCTAGCAGTGCGATCTGTTCGCCAGTTGACCAATGATGAGGGCACTCGTTATCCAGCTGCAGCCAGAGTGGTTGACACGGATATTTACGTGGATGACTTGGCTACTAGCTGCTCTTCGGTTGACCGAGGTGTTGAGCTGTCCGATCAGCTGATTAAAATGTTCGCGGCCGGCGGATTCGAACTTGTAAAATTCTCTAGTAACTCACCTGAGGTCATGGCTAGTATTCCTGCCAATCATCGCGTGTCCGAGGGAGTAGAATTTAGTTCCAGCGATCAATTAAAAATATTGGGCTTACATTGGTTACCGGCCGAAGACGTATTCACGTTTCGCGTAAATCTCGAACCTCGCGAGTGTACGAAACGTAATGTACTTTCCGTAATTGCCCGTCTCTGGGATTTGGTAGGTTTTATTGCACCCGTTACACTTTCGGCAAAATTAATTGTAAAATCTCTTTGGAACGACAACATTGATTGGGATGAGATGCCACCATCACACATTATTAAATTATGGCAAAACTTTGAATCGGAATTGCCTTTATTACAAAATATTAAATTGCCGCGTCACGTGGGAGTCACAGATGATTGCGTCATCTCTTTACTGGGGTTCGCGGATGCCTCGGAGAAGGCGTACGGTGGAGTAATTTATATTCACGTGTACTTCCCTCAATATGGTCATACCCTGGTAAACTTAGTGTGTGCTAAATCACGAGTCGCACCTTCGAAATCTCTTGTTACACTCGCTCGATTGGAATTATGCGCGAACTTAATCCTAGCCAAGCTAATGCGTCTGGTTATAGATACCTATTCATTACCAGCATGTTCCGTTTATGCGTTTACCGATAGTAAGGTAGCACTCGCGTGGATTCATGCAACGCCCAGCCGATGGCAAACGTTCGTTGCTAATAGGGTTTCTCAAATACAAGAAAACATTGATCCTAAGCATTTTTATCATATTGCCGGCGTAGATAACCCCGCTGACTGTTTAAGTCGCGGTTTAACCCCTGCACAATTACTGGTGCATCCATTATGGTTTAACGGACCGAGGTTTGCTAATCAACCTCGCTCCGAATGGCCCCTTGGCAAAGATTATAATATTGCAGGTGAAATACCTGAAGCTAAGGTAACTGTGATGACGACAACTGAAGTGTGTCCACCATCACCGCCTATTTTTTATGAGCTCGCCAATCGAGTCTCATCATGGAACAAATTACTCCGAATAGTAATGTATGTCCTTAGATTCATCAAAAAATTACCGTTGAAGTTTGAACTATCCCATCTCGAATATGCGGAACTTATTGTCATTAGGAATCTTCAAAGCGTACATTTCGCTGATGAAATTGCCAAATTTAAGGTAGGGAAAGTTATGCCTCCTGCCTTTCAAAAGCTTCGCGCATTCTTAGACGACGATGGCGTTCTACGCGTGGGTGGCCGTTTGACCAATGCCCCGATTGGGTACGATAGTCAACACCCTATTTTGCTACCGCGACGCGACCACATCGTCGACCTTATTATCGACTACTATCACCGTAAAAATTTGCACACTGGACCCCAACTTTTAATGTCTTTACTGCGACAAAAGTACTGGATCTTAGCAGCCCGCGACATAGTACGCAGCAGGGTACACAAATGCAATATTTGCTTTAAGACGCGACCTGTCAATCAATTCCCCATAATGGCAAGCTTGCCTGCATGCCGAGTCACGGAAGCCAAGGCATTCTGTCACACAGGCGTCGATTACGCCGGGCCTTTGTCTATTACACTGCACCGCGGTCGGGGCGTTCGCAGCATTAAGGCGTATATTTGCTTATTTGTATGTCTCGTCACTAAGGCGATCCACCTAGAATTGTCTTCAGATCTTAGCACTGAAGCATTCATGAATTCGTTAAGACGGTTCTTGGCTAGACGCGGGCCAGTGAATGTCATATACGCCGATAGAGGTACAAATTTCATAGGCGCGAAATCTTACCTGGATAATATATACAACTTACTCGAGTCAGAAGAGTATCGCGATAAATTCGCGAACGAGTTGCGTGAAAACCGCATTCAATTTAGGTTTAACCCAGCGGCGGCACCGCATTTTGGCGGCATTTGGGAGATTAACGTGAAAGCTGTTAAAAATCATTTATCAAAAATAGTAGGAACTCAGCTTCTCACATTTGAGGAGATGTTGACAGTGCTCACTCAAATAGAGGCGCTGTTAAACTCGCGGCCCCTTTCGGTGTTGAGTAGTGACCCTGCGGAACCTCTAGCTCTAACGCCTGCCCACTTTCTGGTGTTAACACCTCTTAAATCTTTACCTGCGGAAGACCTATCTCGCGGAAATGTCAATCTTTTAAGTAGAAAACGCGCAATCGACCATCTTGTCCAATCATTTTGGAAAAGATGGAAGATTGAATACCTTAACACTCTTCAAGTGCGTAACAAGTGGACGAAGTCCAACACCTCTATCCAACCTGGAACTGTGGTGCTGCTCGAATCAGACAACAGCGCTCCACTTAATTGGCCTCTTGGAGTGGTAGAACGCACGTTCGAAGGTAAAGATAGTGTCGTGAGAGTTGCGGACGTCCGCACGAAATCAGGTCTTTACCGCAGACCCGTGGTAAAACTTTACCCATTACCTAACCAATAAAAAAAAAAAAAAAAAATACAGTCCACTTTCTAGTTTAGCTGTCGAATAGTTAATAGTTTAATTTAGTACTTACTTTTATTTAGCCTACGAATAATGTAGTAAATTGAATTCATTTAAATATTATTAAATTCCGAATATTGATGCAAATCGTATTGCAATGTCATGTACTTATTTAGGGTACGACGAAGTGACTTAATTTTGAATGTGCCTTGTGTTATTGAAGGCCTGTCGTCCTGTCAAGCCGGGGAAGATGTTAACGCTAAAACGTTAATTTAATTCAAATTGGGTTAGAAACTGCACATTTTGGCTGGTAACTTCCTATCCTTATCACTCTCACCCATTTACTCTATTCCCCACCTTGTCGCACCTCAACGACAATGCATAGTCGTATTTACGCGTCAGTTCGTTTTGCATCACCGTTCAAAGTGCATCTAATTATTAGGAAATAATATAAAAATCTGTAAAAGACCATTCCTGTGTGTATATCAATCGTCAGTGTTGTGGACAATTCTCGACAATTTGTGATCATTTAGTGGAAGACAAAGGGGCGCCCCAAAAATCCAGGAATCAAGAAGATCGACGGAGCGAGGTACCTACCATTTTTCCCTAATTCCAACTAGCCAAATTATTTATATGTGCCTAGATTTATCTGCATTGTTTTTAAAATTATATTCAACCATCGCGCATTCAGTACCAATGTACCCTGATGGAGTTGATCAAAACTAGATTTGCTGTTTGTGCAATGTTATGCTCCGATTCTAAATTCAATTTGAGAAAATCAAGCACGAAGTGACATACACAAAATAGTCGTCGCCTAGTTAGCGTAACGTGTCTATAAAAAACCAAGTCCTTTCTTTTTTTAAATCAAGTTTCAAAAGCTTGCGGCATTCATTACTGCGCATAAAATAACTGTGAAATATTCTTACAATGAAAATCAGACTGGGCTGTAATGAGGACGGTGAAAAAAATGCATTTAGACTTTTTATTGCAGATTTTGTGAGAAATGATAGGTACAACATTATGTACTGAGTGAGAATGCTAGTTTATTTTATGTTCTATGTTTTTCGTTTTAGGTTCCTGAATTGGATAGTCAGCTAAAATACTGATGATCTGTAAGTTAGATGAACCTAGAAAGCAACATAATTTAGTAAGTCTTTTGTTTGGCATCCAAGAAACAAGCAAAAGAACGTATAAATCTAGTTGCAATGAAATCAAAGCACAGTTCACGATTCTCGGAAGTCAATTCGTTTCTCCTTTTTGATGTTGCTAGCAGTAGCAAAACTGATTTCAATTCTTTGTCGTCACGTAACGTCACTTTCAGGGCGACTGCCAGTTAGAGGCACTCTGACTATATTGACCTGCTTTGACCATTCGATACAATTGGTTCTGTGATTCGAAGTACGATATTCACTATACTTAGGTACAGTCAAACGAACAGTTAGGAACATGTAAAAATATTCATGTTTCTGCTGCTACCTCAGATATTTCGTTTAATTTTTTTTGTAATTATACCTAACAATTTTGATGTAAAATAAAGTTTCTAAACCGAAACAAATACAATAAAAATCTAAATGCATAGATTTTTATTGCAGTTTTTGTGAGAAATTAACTACTGAATATGGCTGCTAGTTTTTTAAAGTTCTATTAGTTCATTTTAAAACTCTAAATTGGATTGCTAAATCAAATATTAATGGCAGACAAAATAATTTTAAAGGTGGAGAATAAAGTTTTTATAATATTACAATAAGAAAAATTGTGCAAACATCTATCCTGGCCTAATTAATTTAAAAGAATATCTGCTCACTTCTAACACATGTATCTGCCTAGCCTTTTTCCAACCATAGTGGAGTCGGCTTCCAGTCCAACGGGATGCAGCTGAATATTAGAATTTTACACGGAGCGACTACCCAGTTAGTACTGGGCAATACAATACATCTCACACAGTATAATACGACTTAAAAAAATATATATCTTTTCTCGACTGTACGTTCCCTTTCCTGTTTTATTTATTAAGAAGAGTTCTATCTTCACAGAGTGAGCCAATTATTTGTTTGTCCAACAGCGATTACGTGAATTCAGACGAAACAAACAACTGGTCGGTGCTAGAAACTTCTTCTATTCTATGAAAGTTGAAGTTTTCTATTGAATTCACGATCGGATTTGATGGGACAATGGTCTGTTTTCAATGTATTCAAAAGCATTAGTTTAGATATGGAAATTGGATTTATCATCTTATAAAACCATAAAATGATCTGAAAGAGATTTTTAAAACAACAATTTTCCTTGGCTATTTACTTAATTCGTTTGGTACTCTACACCAAGGAAATAAATATGTGAGTGTAATTTTATATAAAACGGGCTCTCTGTTATGTAACTGAGAGCCCGTTTTATATAAAATTACAAGTTTCAATCAAAGTTGAAAACGTTTTGCTTTCAAAGGCTCGTGGTTTAAGGACCTTCATATCCCCGAAAGGTATTTTATACCTGACTATTTATTCTATGAAGAATAATAAAAACAAAGTCTGGTTTTTCTTTTTAGCAATTAGCAATCCCATTTAGTTTTAAATGAAATGAAACTCTTTATGAGCTTCTTTTTTTTCAAACAAGAATTTTATTTTTGAAACAGACATTTTAAATTCTATTTTTAACATTTGCCTACACAGAATAGTCAAAGTCACTACCACCATGACTGTTCAACACACACCTGTTATTCATGGTCTTTACGACATGGCAAGAATCAAGTTCTTTTATTACTATAGTAAAATTATAAAGCAGAAGAGTTTGTTTGTTTGTTTGGTTGAACGCGCTAATCTCAGGAACTACTGACTCGAATTGAAAAATTCTTTTTGTGTTGGATAGTCGAGAAAGGCTTTCTATATAACGTCACGTTACGATTATAACGAGCAGAGCAGCAATGAAAAATGTTGCAAAAACGTGTTTTTTTTTCATTCGTTTTAGTCATGTGACGCAGACGAAGTTGCGTGGGTCAGCTAGTTTACTCATAAGCCTTCTGGAGTAAATCCTCTGAATATAAGTGGTAACTGCATCAAAATCCGTTGCAAAGTTAAAAAGACTAAAGCGGCCATGTACGGGGACAACGGGAATTAATTTTATTTATTTTATTAAATTCCCTTTGTCGCCTTTAACGGGGACATGGACTACGGGGACAACGGGAATACATCATACAAACAGATACGAGAAGTGTGTGTATAGACAGTTATACTAGTAGTCCGTATCTACCCTATTGGGTGGATGACAGAAAACATCTAACTGGTTCGTCAGTTACATTATAAAAAAATATTTGACCTGTTTTTTTTGTTTTGTTACGTAAATCAAAATTGGCGGAGATACGACGGCGCTTTTAAAATTCCCAATACGTCACGCCGTCGTATAATTTTTAGTGTGTTCTGACGTGACGAGAGAATTTTGGTGTGTTGTCTTTGTCAATATTCATTGATTTACGGGCCCATTATTTTCTAATACTCTAACTGACGGACCAAATAGATTTGCAATGTAGGCATTGATATTGGAAACAAGCCTATCAAAGACATAAATAATGTAGGTAGGTACTTTCATTACGAAATTGGTGTGAAATTAATATGTCAGCCATAAGTCGATATTACAGATAGCAATAAAAAGGCGGCCATTAGAAGCAGATGCCTTGACCCTGTGCCCATAAAGTGAACCTAAGGAAGTTTTACGACTGGACTCCGTAATTGATTCCACCTTGTGTTATTGTAGCTTAGATCAGATATATCGCAGCATATTTTATTTTTTCAAATGATAAAAATATTGATATTATACCTTTCTCAATACAGTTCGAACTAGACATTGAAAAATATTCGTAATATTAATATCAAAATATTATTATCTTTGGAGCACTTGAAATAAACCATAGACGAAAAAACTTTTTTACAAAAAATAAACCGACTTCAGAGAAAACAAAAAAGTGAAAAATAACATTAGCTTCAGAAGTCGGTGACCTTTGTTTGATTGATTTGGTTATTTTGTCTGTTTTTCCCTTTTTTGTTTTCTCTGAAGTCAGTTTTATTTTTTGTAAAAAAGTTTTTATTTTTCATTTTTTAGTGGTTCACATGTACTTACCCCTTCACAGCGTACCGGCATGATTTTCTTTTATGAACTGGTGTAAACAATAGACAGATATGAGATTTCAGCGATCCCAATACTTTTGCTATCATTTATTGAGGAGTTCCCGTCGCCTATCTTCCGAAGTTCTTCATCAGATCTTTACTAAATTGAAATGGGATCACTCCAAGAACGTACTCTTCCTAAAACTACCCAAATCACGTCTGGTGTGCCTATTTCTCCAGAATCCCATTAAATAGAACTTAACATATCTAACTGTCTTCTGCGCACTCCCTCAGAGCAAACAGGCGTAATGTTACGTCACTATGTTACATGAACAATAAACAACCAAGCGATTGCAGCAATTACTGCAGCTTTGCCGTGTATTTTTGAAGAGTTCCATTTATATCTCCGAAGATCAGCGTCAGATCTTAACCAAATTAAAATGAAATCACACGAATAGCACCAGCTGTCAAATAAAAAAAGAATCATCAAAATCGGTTTACCCAGTCGAAAGTTCAGAGGCAACAAACATTGTCGAAATCTGGGAGTTTTGTACACATCTAGGTACCCCCTCAGAGCATACAGGCGTGATGTTACGTCATGATATAGTATGAACAATGAACCTACAAGCGATTGCAGCAATTACTGCAGATTTGCCGTCTATTTTTGAAGAGTTCCATTGTATATCTCGGAAGATCAGCATCAGATCTTCAACAAATTAAAATGGGACCAATCAACAAGCACCAGCTTTCAAAAAAAAAGAATCATTAAAATCGGTTCACCCAGTCGGAAGTTCTGAGGTAACAAACACAAAAAAAAAAAAAAAACAACCAGACGTATTGATAACCTCCTCTGTTTGGAAGTCGGTTGAAAAAGGAAAATAGGTTAAAAATAAACATAATCATCAAAATTTTAGCCAGCAGACGTCCAATGTTGGATTAACCCCAAGTGCGTGAAACTAAAATGAACATAAATTATATTATAATTTCAAGTAACAAACGGCTGCATACATTATATTTTAACAGGTAAGTTCTCCCTTTCTTCCCCTAAAAATATGTTTTGTCCGAATATTAATATCCGTAACAGGTTTGCTATAAACTTCAGTAACCATAATGTTCAAAATACCGATTTTTTTTTTTTTTTTTTATAACGATCTGTGTTTCCAAAACTATTCTGTCATAATATCGAATAATATAATAATTGAATCTCCTAATTTTACATGACATTAAGTCATATGATTGTCCTAAGTATTGTATCATATAATGTGTATTATTTTTCAAACTCAAACTCAAACTCAAAGCATTTATTTTAACTAGACCATTACGGCACTTTTGAATGTCAAATTACAAATAAAATCAAAGATACAGTCACAGTCACAAGGCATAATAACTTGAGAAAGTAGTGTAGTTGCCCATTCCCTAGCGTAGATCTATATGGAGAAGAACGGGCAAGAAACTCCATGGACACTCTTTTTAAATCAATATATTGTTACAAAATCTTGGTAACATCATTCATGTGTGATTAAACATATATGTGAGAACGATGTAGAAAGACGTGCACATTAAGAGCGTCCAGAGAAAAGATTAAATCAACAATCTAAAAAAAAAGAAATTAAAATTAACCATGGCAGCTAAGAGATGACCAGTCCCAACTGACAGCGCCCGTTCACGAACATGACGCATGTATCGGCGCCATTCAACTCGACCATATTGAAGGGAGCTAAATGACCCGACACACCCGCCACCATCAGCAAGACATTTGAGTGAGCATGACAATCTCTCAGCCGTCAAGGCATATTCAAGTCAAAAAAAAAAGACAACTAAATGTAAATAGTGGCTTTATAGTACATAGAACTCACACAAATGTGCTATGCAATTATATAATACTACGAGATGGATTCTATACAGTGCAAGGATATTTTACAATCTTCTGCAGCTTCCACAATAACGTAACCTGGGAGTCAGTTGGTTCGCCTATGGTTGTGGAGCAGGACCAGCATTGAGCCAAGCATTTTTATCATTAATGTAATCCCCCAAATTATAATATGCTTGCCTACATAGTGTGCGTTTTATACAAGATTTAAATTTCGTCTCATTCAGTTGTAGAATGTGAGGTATTTTATTGTAACATTTTAAACAGTACCCCATGAAAGATGAATCTACTTTAACAAGCCTGAAACCTGGCTGAACGAGTTAGTCCGAGTCGAGTTATTATAGTGGTGTCTGTCACCTCTTTTACTGAATAAATGCAGATTTTTCCTAACGTACATGATGTTTTCATAGATGTATTGGCAAGATACTGTCAAGATGTTAATTTCCTTAAACAGTTCTCTCAGAGAGTCGCGTCTACGTAATTCGTATATGGCTCTGATTGCTCTTTTCTGCAGAATGAATATAGACTCGATGTCTGCCGCACGTCCCCATAGTAAAATACCGCATGACATAATACTATGAAAATAACTAAAATAGACTAGCCTCGCGGTATCAATATCAGTAAATTGACGGATCTTTCTAACAGCATATGCAGCTGAGCTCAGCCGTCCTGCAAGAGATGTTAAATGAGGACCCCATTGTAGCTTTGAATCGAGCGTGATTCCCTAGAAAATTGTTTTATCGACGAATTCTAGTTTCTCTTGATTCAACGTTATGTCACAATCACTACTTTTGACATTTGGTAGGGCAAATCGAATGCACTTAGTTTTTTTCCCATTGAGTACTAAATTGTTAGCGGTACACCAGTTATGGACCTGCAGTAGGGCATTATTTACATCGTCAAAATTAGTGGCACGTCTGTTTATCCTAAATATTAACGAAGTATCGTCAGCAAACAACACCATTTGCGGGTGGTTGTTAAATAAATGGGGTAGGTCATTAATATAAACTAAAAAGAGCAAGGGACCCAGAATCGAACCTTGTGGTACACCCATTTTTACTTTTAAACCCATTAAATTGACACCATTTATTTGTACTTGCTGATGTCTATCATTCAAATACGACTTTACTAAACTAAGCGCAAGTTTACCTAAACCGTAATGCCTAAGTTTCAAGATCAGGGTTTCGTGATTTACGCAATCAAATGCCTTCGAAAGGTCACAAAAGATTCCTATGGCTTCTTGTGCCTCTTCCCACGCAGTAAATATGTGTTTTAATAAAGTAACACCGGCGTCAGTTGTACAACGTCCCTTGGTGAAACCATACTGTTGTTCGTGTAATATTTTATTGGTGTTAAAATGGCAAAGCATTTGATTGAGCATTATCTTTTCAAACACCTTGCTGAAAACAGGCAACACGGATACTGGTCTATAGTTATTGGTGTCTTTACTGTCCCCGGATTTAAAAAGCGGTATTACCTTACTGAATTTCATTAGATCCGGGAAGGCTCCTTGATCCACGCACAAATTAAATATTGAGGCTAAATACGGTGCTACCCTTTCAATAATTGAGGTACAAGCTTTAATAGACATACCCCATAGGTCTTCGGTTAATTTGATCTTGATTTGTTTAAAAGCTTTTATGACTGTCGTGGGGTTTATACCTATACTGAAATTTAAATTCATTTGGACAGGCTGAAACGTTTGCTTTTAATAAATCAATAGAGAGCAACGGAGAGGAATTTAAGGTTTCAGTAGTTTTAAGTGGGATACTGGTAAAGAAATTTACAAATTCTTGAGCAACTTCACTATTGGAGCTGACAAGGCCACCTGAAGTCTCTAGTGTAAAGTCATTACTATGTTTTATATTTCTGTTTGTTTCACTGTTGATAATTTTCCAAAAAGTTTTAATTTTGTTATCGGCTGATTTAATTTTATTGCTAATGAATAAGGATTTGGCTACCTTGCAGGTGTTTTTAATAATTTTCGAGTAATTAGCAACATATTTATTAAAAGATTCTGTGTTGATGTAAGGCTTAAGGCCGTACAGCTTAAACAATCGTTCCTTACTTTTTCTAATTCCCTGTGTTGCCCAGTCACTAAAAATAAACTTTGGGCCAATAGTTTTGGTTTTCTTTTTTAAAGTGTTATTGAACTCAGTGTGCACTACCGAAAAAAATTCTTCATACAATTCATTTACATTGATTTGATATTTAGACATTATTTTGATTTTTTCGAATGTTAATTTATAAATTGTTAGTCATATAACATTAGTGACACGAATCGCTGTAAATCCAACTCCACGCAGTCTTGTCTGCCCTACCCTAGAGTGTAATTTTAAATCGCTTCGGCGCGGAGGGCCGCCGGAGTTCTGCAGCGCTGCCGTGACAGAAACCATGCCTGCTTCATGATGCATGCTCGTTTGCATGCTGCATGCTTGCTTACATACTGTATGCATGCTTGATGTATGCTCGCTGCATACTTGCTTCGTGCTTGCTGTATGCTTGCTGTATGCGTGTTGCATGCTTGTTGAATGCTTGCTGTATGCTTGCTACATGCATACTGTATGCGTGATTGCATGTTGCATGTTTGCTGAAAGCTTGCTATTGCTACTGAGAAATTCCTGAAGTTCCATGTAGTGAGAGTAATCCTATTGGTACTGAGAAATTCCTAGTGGAAGAACATATAATATACACATATATAATAGGTACAAGGTGGATAAGATCAACGTACAAACAATTACCACACATTCAGTACATCATTCCGAGCCCATCCACGTAGAAATTCATTAAAGATATCTTTAGTCATGTTTACATCGAAATAAGCGCTCAAATGTTCCAAAGCGTCTGTACGAACGTGTCACTGAGACAAAATGTTGCCGGCAACAAAATATGAGAACCTGAAGTTCGATAGTTTGCAGTCGTTTTTAACGGCAGTCAGAATCTCGTATCGACGATATTGTGACCACACACGCAAGTGGCCGCACCAAAATCGCAAAGAATTTTGTTGCTGTATGCAACTGCAATAGACCTATGTTGCCAGTCATATGCTAGGACAAACCCGGGAACATTTTTCCCGTTGTAGTAATAAGCTGTTGCGATAGATTTAAATCGTTTCTGGTGCCCTTAACATACTTGGGGTACAGGTGCTCATAATGAGAATGTTCACACAATATGAGTTAGTGATACAATGCTATTCAAAATCTATTCAAAATGAACCTAAAACGTGACCTGTTGTCGGTGAATCGAACGATTCAAATCTTTGAGTGTGACACGTTTGCTCAATCCTTAAGTAGGTCACGCAGACGCTACCCAAATTCTGTAACTACATGATGTGTCCAATATTGTATGTTGTGCTTATTCCACTACAAGCTAGTGGTATTAGTGAGACCGGTTGCTGGGCTGAATACAATCCTGTTTGCGTAAGGCGTGTGTCCCGTGTACCTATTTACTGTACATACTAGAGATAGGTTACTAAACCCTACGACACGGATATTTAATTAGACTGAGTATGTCAATATGTTTATTGACTTCATTTCAGTTAGCGTATGTGAATTAACAGAGTAAAGTAAAAGAGAAAAAGGATTAAGGTCAAAAGGTCACAGGGTTTGAGTGGGTTTGTATTAACAATTTTAATATCTGTTTCCAGTTGCAACTTACCTAAGCTTGTAAAAATTACTTCAAAATTCGAAAAAAATGAAATAGGGTAGATGAGAGGAAATCTGATTAGTCTGTCAGATAGATTTCCAAAAAATGACACTTATTTTTTCTTTTTTCACGTAAATAAAAAAATAAGACGATACAGGGCGTCGAAAACTGGTGTGATGTCACATTTGAGTCAATATTTTACCGGAAAGTGACGTCACAAGCCCTCAAAGTCATGATTTTTGACGCGTTTTATCTTCGTCAATTTTTATTAATTTGATAAAACCACAAAACACGTGTCTATATTTCTTCAAAAATTAATTTGACGGACCATATTTTACCATATTGTTACATCGGACCTACTAGAACATTCGAGAAAGCACGTGATTACAGTGTGTGTACGTTAGAAGTTCGAGTGCATTCTATTATTATTAGTTTTAAAGTTAGGTAGGTAGAAACTCGCGACCTATTTATAAAAAGACATTAGTTTTTCGACCGTACGCCTAGGGCATACGGTTCATATTTGTTTGTTTTGTACAAGTAGCCTATACCTACTACTTTTTTACCTACCTACCTACCTACTATTCTTTTGTTAGTGTTTTTATGACCCTCTAGAATATTCGTGGTTATTTTGGTGTGTCTGTTGGCGAGTATAAATAGACGCTCAGACCCGCGACCGTCAGTCTTGTTTTGGCTACACAACGAAGCGATTCGAAGTGAACTTGAAGTGCGATATCTAAGCGAATAGTGAACAGTAGTGTATTGTAGTGTATTTGTCATTAAGTTTAAATTGTTTTGTGGTTAAAAAAGTTATTGTGTTGTTTAATCGGTAGTAATTAATTGATCTCATACCCAGCTCGTAACAATATTTTTCATTCAGAAATCATTCCTATTATTGCAACTCCGATGTCGAACGTTGGCATCAAATTCAGCATTGAACAAAACATTATTTCTTTCTCTTGAAGAGCTAATCAATAATTCTCCCTACGTTGCACTTACTTCCTTTACTTTTATTTTGTCCTCGAGTGTACAATCGTACCTTTACTTTCTGCATCGCTGAAGTCCTAGTTTTCCCACTGGAAAAACGATGGGAATCCAATTCAGTCGTATGAAACTTACATTTTCTCCACTCCCTTAGGAGTCATATATGGCCGCCGTGGTTTCAAAGATTCTACTGTCTACGTGTAGAATTTCAGCCGTATCTTGTTTGAAACGTTTAGAACTTGGTTGCTGTTCGCACTTTAAGTTTTGCGTTTAAAGTCCAAGTGGAACACTCCACTGTCTCAACTCACCACTGTCTCAACTCTTTATCACAGATATTCTATTCATCTTAGTGTCTCAGCGCATTCAGGAATATTTTGACAGAATGCTCATAAATTTCATACTAATATTGTAAAATCCAGCAAAAGAAGTAATTTCCAGAACTATTGTTAGGTTTCAATTCAATTAATTTTACTGGTATAAAAATGCAATTTAATATTAAAATCTGCAATTTTGGAATAACATAGTCGTCAGGCAACTACATTTGCTCATCATTTTCGAAATACAAAAAAAACTCGCAAACTATTGATGTAAGAACGCTAGCACATCAATCAAGCTACCCAAAACTGGTCGAATTTTTTCAATCAACCTTGTGTCTAATGCATTAAAGTTGAAAATTTACTAATGAAATTTGGCAGATAGCAGTGGCTTGATGCTCTGGCGTCTATACATTTACTACATCCTGAACATTCAATACCCTGTATAGCAGTCCTGTAAAACATCTGACTGGAGGTAGTTGTACCTGTAAACTGATGACTTTTCTGAGCTTGTAAACGACGGCTCGTTATAAAGTTGAACACGAGATTCAACCAATAATGATCGGTTAACCATCGAGAATGGCCTACGGTAAGGTATCAATTTGCATTCCACTACATTGATTGGCCAATGTTAAAATGTTAATAGAGTATCATTTATACTATTAGCAAGCGAATAATTTACCGTGGCAAAAAATTAAAACAAAATATAACTTCGCTTTGATTAAGTAATTTCTCGAAGAAACTAGTCAGGTTTCAAATTAATGAGCTGTGCTTAACGGTCCAATCATAGCACGATTCAGGCTCCTCAGATTAAACCCATTGGCTTTACGAACCGTCGTTCGGCAATTATCTTTATATTCACCTTTTTCTACTCGCTCTAGCGTAAAATAGAAAATCAACAGAAGTTTTGTTTTCTAAGACAAGTAGATAAGAAAAGCAGGAGTGCGCATAAATTTGAAACTATCTGAACATCGGTTTAGATTCTCAGACCAAACCAGCAAACGCCGTTCTTTCTTTACTAAAATTCAAGCACAAAGAGAACAATGTTCTTATTTTTGTGCTAGGTCAGTGTATATTTGATCTCTAAACGCACCTGTAAATTCCAGTCGCCAATGTGCGTACATAAAGCATCTAGTTTTCATGTGATGTTGCCGTTCGTTATTATTGCAGGATCAAACTTCTGTCACCTCCCACTGGTGAACCAATAACCTGCTGAAGGTTGCGGGAATCCGCTGGATGCGAGTAGCACGGTACCGGTCAATGTTGAAACATTTGGTGGAGGCTTATGTCCAGCAGTGGTCGTCTTACGGCTGAAATGATGACACTTCTGTTCTTATTTATATTGTATGGCTAAGGTAAGCTGCAATTAAACATTTAATTAAAGTGCACGCTCTCAGTGTTTTTTCAAGAGAAACTGGATTCACGGTGTGGTATATTTTTCGTTGAAAAAACATAATTACAAACTAGGTAGAGAGTTCCAAGAATTTCAGGAGAACACTATAAAAAGTCTTCAAAATGCTTACTGAAAAGAAGTCGCCGTTGAAAACAAACTAGCTTTATAATAAAACAAGGGCTGACAACAATTGAATGTCAACTAATCACGAATGAAATAATCTTTTTCAGTACCTATCATAAATGATACTTACATAGAACTAAGATTCATCCTAACTCCTAAGTTAACACAATATTTTCTTCAAATTACCCCAAATAAACCCTAATCCATAACCTTTCTAGTTTCATTTTATACATCTGAAGGAACCCATATTGACATAATTTTATTTTCAAAGCTCAGGAAAAATGATACACATTATTTTCAGTGTCAGTCGGAAAAATCTTTCGCACGCATTTGAACCGTGTAATAGATACCTGAAATATTTTCTTTGTTATGAATTTACACGGGTTGACCGGACCCTTATCACATGGAAAGCCAGGTAGACGTCACCAAGGCTACGCCAACATCCATGAAAAATATGACTTGTTATTATATACCCTTCGTTTATAAAAGCCACAACTATAAAGTACCAAGTTGTTTAGTAAAACTTTTGGTACTAAAACGAAATAAGAATTTAGGTGCTTACTGTCTTGCTTAAGCCTTCCCTAGTTATGAATTTATCCGGCAAGATGTAAACATCCATATTTAGGCCACCTTGCGAAATGAATTATCTGAACCTGGCTATATTTTTGCTGCAAGGTAGCGTTTGGGCTGCGAAAATGTGGTTTGCTTTAGGCGTATTAAAGTTGGGTCACTGGTTGGGATTCTGATTTATTGAAGAGCTATCTTTTTTAGAAATACCCGAAATGATTTTCTAACTGAAAATAGATTGATTTCTTCAATACATCAGCAAGTCCGTAAAACTTGGGGTACATCTATAAATTTCATTTCAAAATAGGTATTAACAATAGTAATGATTAAGCGAGATACAAGATCGCTGAAATTAATTCGCAAACCATTTTTTTTTTCTATTATTACGCAGTAGAAAAACGTCACGCAGTTGTTACTGTTTAAATACAGCATAAAACAAAACAATTTGCACAGCACTGTTGTCTCACTGTTTTTGTCTCGGTAATATTAGTTTAATCTTGTTGTCCAAGTCTCCGGAATTCACCACAGTGCTTTCGAGGTCGACAGCTTGTAAGATTCTAAATATTAAACTGCACTCTCGAAATAGCAATTTCTTCGCGAAGTATCTCAACTTCAACTTAATTTTAAATTTATAGTTCGTTGGTGTGAACTACAGTTTCTAGCTTCAGTCTTTTATGTTTAGAATTCCGCTGTAAAAAGATTTTATAACGTTAAAATGTGGTAAAAAGAAAATCTCTTGGAAACGGAGCACGTTTAAGTGAAGGGAAAATATTTGACATACGACTTAGCAGTAACTGGTAAACTGTGAGATTAAAACTGTCAGACTTAGCAGTCTTAATAATGTTTTAGTTAATGAGAAAACTTAAGATCCTAGAAACCGAAATACAGTTAGAAAACCAGATTCGAACTTTGGAACTTTAGCGTCAGACGGAGTTTGAAATCCGCACAATATGTGTGACGTTATCAGCTGCTCGCGTCACAAATCCCGAACTTTATCGTGTAAAACCGTGATTCACTTGTGATAATTGTCTCAACTCGCCACATTGGGGCGACATCGAGACCGAGTAAGTTTATCATCCCATTTCACCACTCATAATAGTATTATGCTCACGACGTATACACGACACACGACAAAGGGTGAACTAGATAAGAGGTAATTTGCTCGGATTTCATCGTTATCGGGAGACTTTAAGGCTCATAAATAGTTAAAGAAGTTCTTCCGTCTCGGAAAGGAGAAAAGGTTCCGGAGAAATCTTTTTATACTCGCGGATAGGAGACGCTATTCGTACTTATAACGGGTTACCAAGTATAGCTACGTTTTCAATAGATTACTTTAGGGTTTTCTTACAATATTCTCATCAAAGACAACGCGTGGTTGTCATAAAAATCTAGATGGTGCCAAGCAGGTGCTTAGTCTATTGAATTAATTTATTCGATCATCAATCCATCTGTTGGAACTTTTGACCCTTTATCGACCATTCAAAGACTCATATTCAGTTTTTTTTCAACATGGCGACTCGCAGGTCAACATGAGGCTGGCTTCTGCTTAATCGGATCTATCCTGTAAGTAACGTGAGTGTATGGCCTCCAGCTAGTGGGATATTCAGCGCTAACGGAAATGTTTATAACATAAATTCCAGTCTAACCGGATGCAGCTGAATACCAGTATTTTACATGGAGCGACTGCCTATCTGACCTCCACAACCCAGTTAATACTGGAAAATATGATATCACTTGGTGAGACTGGTGTCAGACTTTTGGGGCCACTGACTACCTGTAACGACTGTCAAAGATGGACAAGTGACAGCTAGTACCAACGTGCTTTCCGAGGTACGGAGGAAACTCGGTATGTAAGGGTGGTCACCCATCCACAGCCCAACCTAGGCAAGCGTGGCTTAACCTAAAGATCGGCCCGAGTGGCTGATATTATTTAGCCACGAGCTCCTCCTCTTTCCCGTTTATAACATTAGTAAAAAAAAAAGCATAATCAAAAATCTTCGCATTTCGTTGGTTTTAACTAGATACAGGACAGTTCAAGTTCACAAAACTTGAGAAGGGTGGCCTGACCTAAAAGTCACTTGTGACAGCAATTTCGAACAGGACTAAATTAATATAATAAGCTTTATAATTTACAAGACAATTTACTGACTGACTTTACATTTAAAATACAACTGCAAAGACACAACCGTCCATTATTTAATTTCAAACTAATTGTTTGAAATTAAATAATGGACGGTTGTGTCCTTTAAATTCTTTCATTAACAAGAGGAGCGTTTCGAAAATGAAACGTAATTTTGTTTATTAGTACAAAGTCAATGACAACGTTGAGTAGACATAATTTCTTTTTATTTGCAACAGTCTTGGATTATTAAGACAATTATCTTTGAATAAAATAAGCAGACTCTCCCTCAAAAGGCTATTCCCTACTGAGAAATAAGATTAGGATCTCGTTTGTTCACTTGCCTTTCATAATCCTAATTAGCCATTTAACTGAGCTCTTATCATTGGTCCTGAACAGAAAGTCATTCTTATAAAGCAACTCGCCTTCTTATCTGTCTACTTAAGATTCAGTGTTATTTCTTCTGCTGCCTCGAGTGCGGTGTTCATTTTTATTTACGTACTTTACTTTCAGCTGTTTATTGTTGGCATCTTATTATTTTTAATAAAAGCTTTTGTATTATCTATTACTTTTGAAGTATTTTTATTTCATCTTAAAGGTCGTGAATTATTTTTAAGAACCAAAAAAGCTTAATAAAAAGCCTTTTTGGTTCTTAAAAATAATTCAATTCAGGCTTGCTTTTACGGCATCAAAATTTAAGCAGACTTATCTGAGAGTTCACAGCAAAATAAAGTACATGAATATGGAGTTATGCCAATGATGCAAAATAATGAACTCAATAATAACGAACCGTGAATCTTTTTGTATTCGATTCCATGTAAGATGTATAATTGGACGAAAACATACTGACTTAAATTCACGGGCGTGAACTGGAGCTTTCAAAGTCTAAAAGGACTAGAAAAAAAAAACATGTTCTGTACTTCTACTAAGTCCAACTTATTGTTTTGTATCTTTTTTATTTAGTATTGTGTGTGCTTCATTAACTGACGCCAAATAAATATTTTTCTTTCTTTCTTTCTTTCTTTACTTTTACAACGACTTTTCTACGCAATTGACATCATTTAGTTTAGTTTAGCTGCTTTGGTCTAGTGGTCGCAAGCGCGAGTGCTGATCATGAGTTGAATTTTTTCTAACAAGAATTTCTCAATAACAACCATGGAGTTTGTATGTACAAAACTCTAAAATGTTTCTGTGTTTTGTTTTTTGTTTTTGTGTTTGTGTGTGTTGTTTGTTGTTGTTTTGTTTTGTTGTGTTGTTATGTGTGTAACGCAATTGTAACGAACGAACACCCATCAATCGATTGGTTTGCAAGTAGTTTAGCGGCAATTAGTACTGCCTTGTCTATAACCTGTTGTAAAATATGTAGTTTTTTTTTCTTTAGTCCTATTCTTTGTTATTATATTATGATAAGTTATATTATTATTATGCTAAGATATAAGTGAGGCTTGTAAATGGCTTTTCGTTGATTGCCATATATGTTTGTATTGTTAGCTGCAAGCCACACAAAGACAATAAAATAAAATAAATTAGACTGGACTTCTTTTACATGAGACTTGAATATAACTGGCAAATATGTATATACTATTAGTTCCACCTGTATCTAACTCTTCGGGATTACAGGCGTAATGTGTTATTTATGTAAGCTTTTATCTCATGTCAATCATACATATTTAATGTTCTCATAATATTTGTCGCTGTTAGAAAGTCAAACTGTTTAAGCATACTTTCTATTTTAGTTACATGAACGGAATTTCGTTTATGTTTCGCATACAATTTACTTTTTATGTTAGTGCTTTTCTTGAAATACCTACATATTATCGTGTAAAGATGCATGCTCTTGAGTACGTTGAACTGCCATTCTAACTTTGATCGCTAGTTTTATTTTGAAACATCTACGAAGCGCTTCTTATCATGTTGGTGTTGTTATTTGGAAAATGGCTTTGACATGCAACGAATTATCTTCAAGGTTGGAATAACTTACAAATAAAAACGTTAATAGTCACATTATACCATTAAAAATGCGTATTCAAAATTATAAATGCGCAGTAAATGTGTTAGTCTGTCTACCGGTATTGTATTTTTCTGAAAGAATTTCGTAATGAAGATGTACTACCACGACGCAGTTTTTGGTGGGAGCTGCGCCCCCTGACGGCTTCATGAAGCTGTCTGAAAGCCTTTTACCAGGGTGGGTGCTGTAGTCGACTTAAGATTCTCTGAATAGACTCCGAACTCAAGGCAGCTGTAGCAAAGACAATCTTTTCAAATGTGGGTTCATGAACGGCTCAGATCTCAGATGTGTGTCTCCACGGACAATGGTCCATCTTTCATTTTGCGTTGCATGCCCTGATACCTGCAGACTTGCTGTTTTCATGACTGCATCAGCGAGCGGAGTTTGTTTAGCTGAATTTTGGCCAATAATGACAATTTGACACGTTTAGAAGAAAAATGGTGAAAAGTTGTCGACCGTCAGTGAATGCGATGGTATGGTCGAACAAGCTAAATAGTTTACAGTTTAACCAAAAAATTACATTATAAAGTGTAAACCAAATAGCTTGTTCGACCGTACACCTTACTTTGCGTTAGGATAAAGGTTTATTTTTCTGGTCATACATTGATCCTGTGGTAAAGTTTACCGCAAATAGATCTATTCGTGGTGCATATAATCTTAGGTCTGACGTGTGATTGTACTTAGTGGTCCCAAGTTATGGTGTTAAAAGAAACACCATGCTTCAAGTCAGTCAGATGGAGGATGCATGAAGGTATCATCCCAGAAAAGGTTTTATTTTCTAAACTCGAGAGTCTGCCACTTTTGAGCATTATGTCTTATACTTAAGACATAATGCTCAAAAGTGGCAGACTCTCGAGTTCAGAAAATATTTTTTTTTTAATAAGGTTTTTTTTTTATAAGGTTGAAAACTGGTCGACCTTCAGTGAATTTGGTAGCTCTTTAGTACTATCAGATCATCCTTATAATGTTGGTAAGAAAATCAACAAAACGTGCTACTTTCTCTATACGACATAAGAGGTAATTTTTTCGCTCGCATCAAGTGTGGCCGAATGAGGAGTTGAGCACGTTTCGGATACGGCGTGATGACGTCACGTCCTCGTTTATAACCCTCTTGGTGCCGAAACTGAGATAGCAACGTACTAAAAGAAATATGGGGATTGTTTTTTTATCAATTTATGTCAGAATCTTCTTATTTTTGTAACATTTTGATAATTTAATAACATATTTATAGTTGAAAAGCAGAAAACTACCATGTTTGTGTCAAAACTGCGGTTAACGCGTTTTTTTAACTACCTTATAAACAACTGTTTTGTCAAAAAGTGCTTAAGCCAGCTGTGAATTGGAGCAACATAACATAGTAAAATATTGATAGTTAGTTTGGATCGTCAAAAAATATCTTTTCACTTCTCATGCTCTAAAAGTACGCCGTTATAGCCCTACGAAGCGGGATTAAAGTGACCGATTATTCCCTAGGGAGTAAAAAGTAAATTAAAAATAGAACGATCTTTTACTCTGAAACATGGTCACAAAAGAGACTCATCAAAGGCTTTATTTAAATTTCGAATTGGCTTGCAAATAGAAAGCGGTTTATTGAAAAAAAAAAAACTCTTCAACGCGAGAAAAATTTATGGTTGTTTGTGTGCATCGTTGATTTTGAGAAGTATGTGCAATGCCTCTGTTGCTAGCCGCTGCAGTTATGTAGGTACTAATTATCTGTGGAGTGTGGATAATCTTCATTGCGAAAATGTTGAGAGTTTGTGTTGTGTTTTAAATTGTTAATCTGTGACTGACCTGATAGAAGAAAAAACTGACTGCTCAGTTCAGAATTTTTGTCGAGTGTAAATTTGTTTTGTTTTAAATGACTATTTTTCTCACACTCGAAGTGAAAAGTACAGTTTTCACCTCGAGACTAAACGCCAATCTAATATACCCTCGCTTTCATTGCCTCCCTCGCAAGCTCGGGAGTCAAACCACCTCGGGTATATAATGGCCTCGTTTAGTCCCTCGTTATAAAATATACTATAAAGTAATTCACACATATAAATCATACCTATTTATACAATTCAGTCTACCGACAGCTTCCTATTGTGATGCGCGAAGAAAAGTTTAAAACTTTTATCTGCAAACCTGTGAAGAAGTGAAACACGACATTCAAGTTGAGTCCCGCCTTCACACTCGTAAGTAAGTGCATCGGTTTCCGACGAATTCACGTCTTGAATTGAGAAGTTGTTACCTGCCTCCAAAAGGGGACAGAGAGCCGTGTTCAGTACACAACAAACTTTAACGTTTCGCCACTCAATACTGTCAGTTTATTTGGCAACAAAACAATATGTTTGACATTTATTGTGTTGTTGGAGCACGTACTAGTCAGGGGCTTATAAACGTTGCCGCATTGTAGCTAATTTGCTACGGCGTAGGCCAGTCGTGCTACGGCGTAGAACAGTTGTGCTACGTGGTAGCGGTCAATCGTGCTACAAAAATAGACGAGAACGCAAATATTATTAGAAGAAACGTAGTGTTGTATTTTTATTCAACAATATTTTTTGTGTGTGATATCCCAAATAGAGCAAACATCAATGTTAGTGTTAATTCCATTATTTACTAAAAGCTTATCTTAAATAAGACACTAAGAAAATAAACTTTATCCTAAGTAAAAAAATAACCTATTTAATCTCTCTAAAAGAAATCAACAATGAGAAAGAAATCTTCTCAAAGTATATACTAAAGAGTTAGGTGAGTTGCAGTAATAATGTCCAACAAACAATTTTGTAAATTTCTAGGAAATTGTAAGAAGCAACAGTCCGCTGCAAACTGACTTTAAAGTCGTTTTTTTGTATTTTAAATCGTTTATGACTGGCTAGTTTCCACAATAAATAAATTGCAAATATATTAACCTCTTGTATGCCATAAAGACACGATTAAAAAGCCATTGTGTCTTAGAGTAGGTATTGTAAAACAAAGGACACATTTTTTAATTTGTTTTTGTAAATCAATGAATATTGACGGCGTTACGTATTTGATTTCAAGAGCGTTGTAACCTCGTCAAGTTTGGTTTACAAAACAAAAGAAAAAATTTACAGAACGTAACAGTTACAGTTTTGTAGTTCTGACAAAATATCTCGCCTTTATTGTCCCACTGTTGGACAAATACTTATAGCCTTCCTATCTGTTCTGTCTACTATCATGTGAAAAAATTGTAAACTTACAAACAAGATCAGGCAATTTACTTTCAACATATTCGCTAAAGGTAGATCTTCAACAACCTCGCTCCACTACCCACATTGCACTCACAATTTATCACCAACTTAAAATGCCAAAGAAATACATCATGAATAACCCAACGTGTCATGTTATAATAGAATGTAATGCTTTCCTTACGTTCACAAGAAAGCCGACACGACGTGAATACATCGCGTTTACGTTATCCAACACAATGATTGACATTTGATTAACTGTACTGAGAAAATATAAAGAGAGAAAGAGAAAGAAATAAGATTTTCTTGATATAAAATTGTGTTGCCCCACGGGACAAAACATACTCGTAATCTAATACGACACAACAATAACATTAAGAAAATCCCAAATCTGCAATATCCCCGCGACACATCCACACACACCCTTGTCATTCAAAGACCGGCCAACTGTAAAATTAAATTCACATTTCATTCCGTTCATTCTTTCGTTTTCTTATGCTTTGTTTGTGGCTCGCTACAAAATGCAAATTCCCATTTAGAGAATAATTTGTTTTTTAAATGTAAAAGACCAAAATTTGTTTTGAGCACAATAGAGATGGCTAGACATTTTTGGCTTTGTAATATTAAACTTGAAAGTTTTCGTTGTTGTATGTCAGTGTTTCTGGCTATTGGTGATCTGAGAACTTTCCATTGTGGTACATGTCGCATGTTTTCAGGTACTTTTATTTTTCCTAGCCTGTTCTGTCCCACTCGTGGACCTGGCCTCCTTCAACTTTTTCATTTCTAGCGAACTCTCCCATGGAGTTCGTGCGTGTTCCAGTTCGAATGGAACCTGTCCAATTAGTCCGCCCATCTCGGTCTCAGTCGGTAATTCACCATTTTGTGATGTGGCAATCTTGGATTTGAAATTTATTATAGGGCATAGTATTCTACTAGTCAAGCCGTTTAGTTTGATACCCATACTGAGGGAGTTGTTGAATAAATTTGTAATCTGCCATTTTGTGGCGGCGGCCATCTTGTACTGATTTTTATAAAATATAGCTAAGAACATAACGACTAATTCGCCTTTTAAACGAAGAAACTTAAATAAAATCTGTTCTTCTGTCCCGCTGCTACGATGCCACAGACATACATACACACACACACGTTCATTCTTTCGTTTTTGTGTTGGGGGTTAAAAACAAAACATTGTTCAAAATTAAATACGTTCTTTCATTCTATGTTTAGGGTACATGTCAAACGACTAAAACTATATCGATGGTTCCCTTTCTACGAACTACCTACGTTCAATGAATGTACTTATTGTATTGCAAATGAACAATCAATCGTTATTATCGACTATTGGCTTCAAACTGAACCAAATGAACAACTAGGTGATTGGCATTGCTTAGCATTCCGCTCACGCTACAAGGAAAAAACGCCGACATATACAAAAGAAAACGTTTTTCTTTTTCTGTATTGTATAATACAATCATAAGTAAAACGAACTGCGACGACAAAGCTTACTTTCTATTTGTTCTACTCAATTATTTTGATTAGAAAAACGTTTGTAGTTACTTTGTCTGATATTACGCGAAGTCACGAAGTTCAGTTCATAAATGAAATCGTTTTTACCTTTATAAGTTTTCGACAGCTTTCGTTATTCCAAGAAATTGTTAATTAGTTGTCTTAAGTTATGCCCGGATAGAAAAAGAAAAAAAAAGCATCTGAATCTTTCTTGAAATAGGAAACATCAGTACAACGTTTTAAGTGCGTTACATTGAATTCTTCCACAAAACATGACTTTTCACAAAAAAAAGTTGTTTCCCAGCAATATTTTTTGCATAAAGTTACTTGGTTTGATCTAAAGAATGCTTTGTTGACGGCTTCGTGATGAGGTTTGTGACGTTTAATAAATGAGTTATGCGTGTTGTGGTGGGGGATGCGCGTTAGAGGGAGCGCGGGGTGATGCGCCGCGCTCAGTCTAGTACAACTATAATATTGGAAACTGTGTTTTGTTGTACAGCCCTGAACAAAGACACCACCCTGATATATGGTGGCTTTACTCCAAACCCTAACTAGCGTCGGAATGAACACCACAAGGTTGTTTACACCCTGTATAACAGGATTCGTGTACATTCTGCCTTGATGCTGGTGCCAAATTTTATAAATAGCAGAAGAAGTCAAGAAGACGAAGGAGGTGTTTAATGAAATGACGAGTAATAAAGATGTATGGGAGAAGAGGACATGCTGCACCGACTTCAGATGAATTGGGATAATGGCAAGAGAATGATGATAAAAAAACACATTATTAAAAAAAAAATGGGATTGGGCGGGTGTGATGTTCACTCCGACGCTAGTTAGGGTTTGGAGTAAAACCACCTGCAAGCAGCAGCAGCAGCAACCAGGCAGCAGCAGCGATCAGGGTGGTGTCAGGGTTGTACAATAAAACACAGTTTCCAATATTACTGGGTTAGGCGTGCTGTCGCTAGGACTGCTTGTACTAGACTGAGCGCGGCGCATTGCCCCGCGCTCCCTCTACCGGGCATCCCCCACCACAGCACGCATAACTCATTTATTAGACGTCACATCTCTTTTTTCTTCACAAAAAATAAAGAAACAATAGTACAATATTTTATCTTATATTTTTTATTTGAATGATTGGTTATGGTTCTTTTGATTTCAAATGAATCATTTCATTGATCGTTATTGTTATTTTATTTCTGAATGATTTATGACTTTTGTTTAATTGCCATCATACTCACTGATGATTTTAATTTGAATTACGCATGTTTATCTTCTCCTTTGTTTTATTTCTACAATTTTAATTTTTGGTTGACAATGAAATTTGTATTATTCAAAATCAAAATCAAAGCATTTACTTCAAGTAGGCCAGTTACAGGCACTTTTGAATTTTCGAAACTAAGATGAATATTAAATCTAGCTACAGTCCCAGTCACAAGACATAAAAACTGTGAAAGTACTGTAGTTGCCCATTCCCTAGCGTAGGTCTCTATGGAGAAGAACGGGCAAGAAACTCCATGGACACTTTTAAATCATAATGTTGTTACAACATCTTGGTTACATCACTCATGTTAATGATGTATGATGCATTGTGTGAGAACAATGTATGGCTTTTTTTTTTTTTTTTTTTTGTGACATTCATATTGTTATTAATATTCTTTGTTTTATTGAATTTATAATTTTCATATAAAATTGGTTCCTGTGTTTCGTAGTGCTGCGGCACGATAAACAGTCAGTTATTCAATCTGCTTCTACTGTCTGTTTTGGCCACCAAGATACAGGCTGTGGCTAGTTTGAAGCCTGGGGCTTCTTATAGTTTGTACTTGTTTTTACTCGTTTATACTCGTTTGTACTCGTTTGTACTCGTTTGTACTCGTTTGTACTCGTTTGTACTCGTTTGTACTCGTTTGTACTCGTTTATACTCGTTTATACTCGTTTGTACTCGTTTATACTAGTTCATACTAGTTTATACTAGTTCATACTAGTTCATACTAGTTCATACTAACTAGTTCATACTAACTAGTTCATACTAGTTTATACTAGTTCATACTAGTTTATACTAGTTTATACTAGTGAGTGCAACTTTGTGCAACCTTGTGCAATTTTGTGCAGCTTTGTGCAGCTTTGTGCAGCTTTGTGCAACTTCGTGCATCATTGTGCTACTTTGTGCAATTTTGTGCTACTTTGTGCAATTTTGTGCTACTTTGTGCTACTTTGTGCTACTTTGTGCTACTTTGTGCTACTTTGTGCTACTTTGTGCTACTTTGTGCTACTTTGTGCTACTTTGTGCTACTTTGTGCTACTTCGTGCTACTTTGTATTCGTTTGTTTCAATAAATTAGATTCATTTATTTATTTGTTTGTTTATAAAATAAATGCCTGATTTAATCTTATCTTATTTGCTCGTAATCGAGTTATTGCAAATTTTGTACTTCTCGAGAGGTTAATTTTACCAGTTCGTCTTATTTATTATTTTCTTTGATTTCCAATGAAATTCGACTTGTTTATAAACTGACATGTAAAGGAATTTAATTTAATTTCTTTGAATTTAAGTATTAATTGATTAATTATGTTTATTTTGCAAGTAGGTTTATTAAAACCCTTAAGTTTTTTTTTTTTTTTTTTTTTAACTTAATGGGGCCGTTGTTTCGTTCTTGAATACTCTGGGAAGAAACAACCGAAACAACTTCAGAGGTCATAGTCTCTGTTAAACTACAGATAGCTCAATTCACATGAGGACTATGAGATGATCTTTTGAATAAAAACCACATAGATTGGAGTGGACTTGTCCAGTCAGTGCAAGCATTTGTCACTCTTATCGTGTAGCTCGGCTTAACTCAATTCGAAATATTGACTCGAGACCCACTTTTACTAGAGAATTAAATATATGACCCAAGATGTAGACTCTTGGGCTTTGATGTTTTCTTGTTTGGGGTTTTTCTAATTTGACTGTTGTCATTTGTCTGTGCTTGTTATTTTCCAAGGATAACACTTAAATGTGTTGAGAAAACAAAAGGAAAATTAAACTTTATGTCTACTCAGCACTACTGCTGACTATGCATCAACACCCAATTGCATTTCTCTTTTTTTTTCACGCACATACAGGGTTAGTTTTCAATGAATTATTTTATTAATTTTTCAACAGTAATATTTAAAATGCACTTTTGGTTTCATATCTAATTCTTAATTTTTTTTTTTTTTTTTTTTTTTTTTTTTTTTTTTTTTTTTTTTTTTTTTTTGAGACCCCTTTTCCAATTTTCCCATCGCAGACCCACAAAGGGAGTGGAGAAATTTGAGACATTATGGAGCGACCTGCAAGCAAGTTTTTCCATTTATCTGGTACCTTTCAGACATAACTGAATTACCACTTTAACAATAACTCATTTGTTTTGACAAATAGACTACGAAAGAAACTAAAAAAACTTTTGAAATTTCAAACAGAACTGGATCACAGTTACTATTTGTAAAATATTTTATTATTCTTTCATATTAATAGTATGTTTATAGTAAAACAACAGTTGTCTTTATTAAATTTTCTTATATCACCAAAAAAATAATATTGTATGGAAGGTAGACCGAACGTACCAAAGAAACATTGTTCGATGTTTAGTTATACTATTTTAGCTTACTTATGATTTTAAAGTACCCAGTATATAATAATACGACAGCGTGGGTAGATCAATTAAACTTCAGTTATTGTTGAAATTATTAGCCTTACAAAGGACATGTCTGACTTAACAGAATGTATGAGTTATTGCTAACTTATAGGTACCAACCATTCATTTAATAGTTTACCTCTTCAAATTACTTTGTTTATACATAAGTAATGTTCTGATACCGATTAACCACGTAATCTATCAGTATCGCACCTTCCGCGATCTTACTTGCCTAATTTTAGGCAATTTGTGTTAGCCAAACATTTATTGGCTTGATTAGGTTGGCATCTGTCAACAAATGAGGTCATACGAGATAAAAGTTAAAAAAAACTATAAGTAAATTCACTGTACATTGAGCATGAAGATAGTTAAACTAGCCTTTTCCCAACTATGTTGGGGTCGGCTTCCAGTCCAACTGGATGCAGCTGAATACCAGTATTTTACATGGAGCGACTGCCTATCTGACCTCCACAACCCAGTTAATACTGGGAAATACAATACCACTTGGTAAGACTGGTGTCAAACTTTTGGGGCCACTGACTACCTGAAACGACTGTCAAAGATGGACAAATGACAGTCGGGACCAACGGCTTAACGTGCTTTCCGAGGCACGGAGGAAACTCGGTATATAATAGTGGTCACCTATCCACAGACCAACCTAGGCAAGCATGGCTTAACCTAAAGATTGACCCGAGTGGCTGATATTATTTAGCCACGAGATCCTCTAAAATGCTGTTTAAATAACATCGTCATTTATTATCGACCTTGGATTGAGTTATAAACGAAACTATCACCAGTACATTCCGTGGTTACTTATTTATAGTCAATAATGCTATAATTCGCCACAAATTATTTAGAGAAACACTTTATATCTTATATAAAGTGTATAACTTAGTAAAACCTCATTCGTTCATTTGCCTGTATAAATCGCAACCATTTGGTTGTATTATTTTAAATGTTTTATGCACGACATACCTTAACCCTCGTGCCAGTCATGACTCTTGTTTGGTTTTAAAAATAGGTGAGGTTATTTACCTCCATAGCTTCGAAATTATCGAAAGGGTACTTGGTAAAACTGGAATTTGCATTTGTTTATGTTGTCGAGCGTATGGCATACAGAGTACTTTTATATATGGTATGGCACTCGTGACCTGCAGCTGACAATCAGCGTCATGTGGCACACCTTGTGTTGCCACCTAACATTATGCTGAGCTGAGGCCCTTTTGGCATATAAGCTGTTTGTTTATGTATTATGTAAGATTGTGTAGTTATTTCAATGCCAAATAAACACAATGTTCACGTAGGGCACGTTTTTTTTTTCAAAAATAAATTTCGATTAAACTAAAAGGACTATGGGCACCAATGCATGGACTCTGGTCCTGGACCCAACATATAATTAACACGTTGTTAAAAAGGTACACTCTCAGAGCACGAATAGGTATGGCGCTTGATCTGATATGTTGTCCAATCGGAGTACTCGTATCTTGAATTTTAAATCATTTTGTGATCAAACATCAAGTATTTTTGAGACTCTTCCAATAGTAACCCATAATGATCAGTACCCTTAATGGATTTTATGGCAGTCATTTGGTTTTTCATTTAATTTTAACCATAGATGGCATGTGTCTCCCATCATTGATTCGACGTAGTCGAAGAGGAACTTGGTGTTTGTTTTTTTATTGAAAATTACTTTTCAATAGGCACGTTTTATTTGCGAGTGGATTTGGTCAACAATCCGTTGATGTTGTTATATATATAGTGTATTTTGATCTAACATTATATTTCATGTCAAAATAAAGAAACGGACCATAATATCATTGAATTCATCAATGAGTAGGTATATGATGGTTAGTTTGCATTTTGTTATTTTTTCGAACCGTTGAACGTATTTTGATCTAACATTATATTTCATGTTAAAATAAAGAAACGGACCATATTGTCATTGAATTCATCAATGAGTAGGTATATGATGGTTAGTTTGCATTTTGTTTTTTTTTTTCGAACCGTTGAACGTATTTTGATCTAACATTATATTTCATGTTAAAATAAAGAAACGGACCATATTGTCATTGAATTCATCAATGAGTAGGTATATGATGGTTAGTTTGCATTTTTTTAACGAACCTTTGAACGTTTATCTCAACTACTCAATCTAAATATTATGTAATTTTAAGACTAAATGAATTGAGAATACTTTAGGATTAAGATTATCGGTGACCGTTACCTAGACTAAACATATTTACATTATGTTAACATAAGTTCTCATGTAAGTGGTTCTTTGTCTTTTTGAGAATAAAGTATATTGAACCTAGTTATTTTATTAAACATTCAGGAATGTGAATTATTAGGTAGGTAGCAAAAACAACTACTTTTATTATATCATCACGCCGGTTATACGTGATGAGTCAGGCAAAAGTGTATCTAATATCAACCGGGTAAAGTTTCTAACTTCGTGACTGCTATTGAGAAATTCACCCAACAACACTTGGGCCGACCAGGGAATTGAATCCATGATTCCATTCTTAGCAGTCGCTTTTGCGACCACAAGCCAAGGTCTTGTTTTTTTTCACAATAAAATTATAATATTTTTGCTTACCAATTTTCGTAAACAGATATAATTTGAGTTACAATTGCACTTACTGCGCTTTTACTCGTGTAGTTACTTTACATTTTTACTTATAAGGTACACTTATACACTTACTACACAAACACTGTTTACACTTTCACTTTTATAGTTTTATCCTCGTCGCCAATGTGATGTTCACTCCGACGCTAGTTAGGGTTTGGAGTAAAACCACCTGCAAGCAGCAGCAGCAGCAACCAGGCAGCAGCAGCGATCAGGGTGGTGTCAGGGTTGTACAATAAAACACAGTTTCCAATATTACTGGGTTAGGCGTGCTGTCGCTAGGACTGCTTGTACTAGACTGAGCGCGGCGCATTGCCCCGCGCTCCCTCTACCGGGCATCCCCCACCACAGCACGCATAACTCATTTATTAGACGTCACAGCGGGTCACGTCAGTCGCATGCGCGATGACCGCTGGGCAAAGGTCTCCACACGAATGGTTGCCGGAAGACGGACAGCGCCGCCGAGGCCGACCCAGGAAAAGGTGGCGAGACGATTTGGACGCGCATCACGGGGGTTGGTCCGAGGCGGCACAGGAAAAAAGCACAGGAATTGGGGGAGGCCTTTGCCCAGCAGTGGGACAGTACAGGCTAATAAAAATATATATATATTGTTTTTAAGGCTCACTTTTGATTAGTTTGTTAAACCTTCTTGGCACGAACAGTACCCACATCATAATTTATTGTTTCTAGTAAAGTGGAAACGTGGTACGAGTTATGTTGAAATATTTACATTAATATTGATATATTTAGTCCAAATAATGGCAGAGGTCTTTAAGATTTTAGGTGATTAATTGTAGAGAACATTTATTGAGGTAGTGGGTAGTTAGTTTTTTCTAAAACTTTTGTATCAATATAATTATATAAAAATCAATTTTCGTTGTAATTTTGTAACTTTCGACGACCCGAATGGCGCACCGGTAGTGAGGCTGCCTTACGTTGTTTGGTTCCCGGGTTCGAATCCCGGTAGGAGCAAATGTTTGTGTGATGAGCATGGACATATTTTGTTTCCGAGTCATGGATGTTGATATATAATAAGTATGAATTTACAAACAAAAAAGTATATACCTATGTAGTATATCAACCATCTGGTGTCCATGATACAAGCCTTGCTTAGTGTGGCATTAGATGGCGCTGTATGTAATGTCCAGTGTTTATTTATTTATAAACTCAAGAATGTGCTCTCCTATCCAAACCAAATGTTTAGGCTTTGCTTGGAGATTAGAATTAGTTAACAATTTCACTCTCCTGGGCCTAACAATAGACACACATATAAACTGGAAAACACATATACAGACAGTAAAATCAAAAATTTCAAAGTTTTCATATGCTCTCCGCGAAATAAAAAAGACTACAAACCAACAAACCGCACTAGCCACATACTACACGTATGCCCACGCTTGGTTCAACTACGGTATCATCTTATGGGGAAATAGCACAGACGCCCCGTCTTTATTTACCCTGCAAAAAAAGCTAGTACGAATTATTACCAATACAGAACCAACAGATAGTTGTAAGCCTTACTTCCAGAAACATAAAATTCTAACCTTAGTTAATATATATATTTTGGAGCTATGTAAACTCGTCCGAAAATATCCAGATTATTACAACACACGGGGAGACATACAAACTAATTATTTGTTGCGACACAAAAATAGATTAAATTTGCCCCCCTCCCGCCTTAAATCACACTCATCCAGTCCACATTCTATGTCAATAAAAATAAACAATAAACTGCCAGAAGACATAAAAAACCAAAATAAAACTAGTATATTTTTAAATAAATTAAAGAAATTCTTAATTAAAAAAAGCTATTATACAGTCAACGAATATTTAACAGATAAATACAATAATCATTTATAATTATGGAAAACAGACATTTAATAAATAGAATAACCAAAATTAAATTAAACTATAATATTTTTACACACAATAAATTATATTAAATAACTATAATAAATTATTAAAAATTAATAAGCAATTCTAAACATAATTATGTAAATAAGAAATGATAACATGTTGACTATTATTATTACTAGAGACTATTAGGATTTTTAGATAAATGGAAAAAATATTTAATAGTATAAGTTATAAAGCGCTTTTCCTCTCTCTATTTATTTACTTTAAAAATTGCTGTGCCCGGCAGGGTCCATAATTGTTACTATAATTTTATTTACCACCATTTACCACATTATGGTTAAAGCAATAAATGATTTTGATTTGATTTGATTTGATTTGGACTATGTGGTAGATGGTTTATGTGAATTTTGTACAAAATCGTTAGAGCGGTTCATCACGCAGGTGAAGTTGCCCGTGTCAGCTAGTAGAGTTGTTAAAATCGATGTACTTTTAGCAAAGGTGTAGTACCTTTTATGGTTAGTCGTAAGACAAATTAAAACAAACATTTATGCTTCAAAAACATTTTTTTTCTATACAATGTTGGTCTTCTATATTAAGCTATTACTGTTTATTAACACGTATGAAACATTCCTAAGCGACAAATTTCCAAGAAACAATAAGAACGAAATTCGATACTGGGACTAAATAAATACGAGTATTGTTGGACATTCTTGGTAAATATCATGAGAACCCTCAGGTATTTTAGTAACAAGATACCGTTAATTAAAACGTAGTCAGAACATTGCAATCGAGCTGCTTTTGTTTGTCATCAGACGAGAACAAAAAGCTTAACAAATTGACTTATTAAAGGTTGAAGATCTCTGGACCCTTTTGTATTTTATGTACAGTTCTATTATGACAGTAATGTATGTATCTCATGACTCCTTGAATCAACTCGAATTATATTTTGATCCCCCAATACAACGTGTGATTATGAATGAGTGAGAGCAAGGGTGGCCCAGTGGTGGCGGCCAGGATTTACGAACAGTAATTCGTGGGTTCGAACCCAGACAAGCGCATTACTTCTAGTAATTTATTTTATAACCACTACTCTACTAAACGGTGAAGAAAACATCATGAAGAAAGCGGCATGACCTAGAATAAAAAATCGAAGACATGTGACATCCACCAATGTTGAGCAAATAAAATATATCTTATCTTGTCTTGTCTTGTCTTGTCTTGTCTTGTCTTGTCTTGTCTTGTCTTGTCTTGTCTTGTCTTGTCTTGTCTTGTCTTGTCTTGTCTTGTCTTGTCTTGTCTTGTCTTGTCTTGTCTTGTCTTGTCTTGTCTTGTCTTGTCTTGTCTTGTCTTGTCTTGTCTTGTCTTGTCTTGTCTTGTCTTGTCTTGTCTTGTCTTGTCTTGTCTTGTCTTGTCTTGTCTTGTCTTGTCTTGTCTTGTCTTGTCTTGTCTTGTCTTGTCTTGTCTTGTCTTGTCTTGTCTTGTCTTGTCTTGTCTTGTCTTGTCTTGTCTTGTCTTGTCTTGTCTTGTCTTGTCTTGTCTTGTCTTGTCTTGTCTTGTCTTGTCTTGTCTTGTCTTGTCTTGTCTTGTCTTGTCTTGTCTTATCTTATCTTATCTTATCTTATCTTATCTTATCTTATCTTATCTTATCTTATCTTATCTTATCTTATCTTATCTTATCTTATCTTATCTTATCTTATCTTATCTTATCTTATCTTATCTTATCTTATCTTATCTTATCTTATCTCATCTCATCTTATCAATCCGCGCTGGACCCGCGTGGTGGATTATTGCCCATTCCCTCTCATTGAGAGGAGGCCATAATTATAATTAGGCTTATAATTATCATACCAGAACTGAGGCTTTTTCGTCCTTTGTCACTGGAAGTTCAGGCTCTGTAAATTACTGTACAGAATACTAAGTAAGGTAACTATGCCGCTCTTAATCTGATTTCTCTGAGAACCGCTCACACAAACAGCAAAAACCGGCTTAGTACGGACGTAAGCGCAGATACTGAACTTAGCATTATGTAAAACGCGCCTCTACTTACAAAGTCTTTATTTAGCTACGTCTGCCGCATCCTAAATTGCCTGATAAGAATTTGTAAAGCCTCCAAATAAGAGAGTAAGAGTTAATCGCTAACGCGAGCCTCCTGAAAGCAGATCCCTGGAACGAAGCGGTCCTAAATCAACTGAGAGACAGACAGAAAAGGTTTTACTCTAATTATAAATGATTAAGAAGGACAGCATTTTCTGCCTAATTCAGTGGTAATTTAATCAAATTCAACTCATTTTGCAAACGGTAGAGTAGATAGAATACGTAAGTAATACACGACTTATCACAATCTGTATCTATACATACATTATAAAGCAGAAGAGTTTGTTTGTTTGGTTGAACGCGCTAATCTCAGAAACTACCGGCTCGAATTGAAAAAATCTTTTTGCGTTGGATAGTCCATTTATCGGCTATAGGCTATATAACATCACGCTATGACCAATAGGAGCGGAGCAGCAATGAAAAATGTTAAAATGTAATTTTTATTCCCTTTGTGAGCTTTTTCTCTCTTATGTGAGTTATGAGAAAAATAAGTTTTCTACGGAAATTTTAAATTCCTCATATCTCGTTTTTATATCATTTTCCTTTTTGGGAACAAAGATATTCTGTAACCCAATCGAAATAAATACACAGTATTTTAAGAATAATTTGGATTTACAAATTATTTTGTATGAAATACGCATGCCCCGCCGGCCCCTTAAAATCATATTAAAGAAGCTTATTATTAGAAGTTATGATATTTTTTTGCGAGTCAAATCATTCCTGTTGTGGTCAATATCATTTGACAGAATATACCTACTTACGTGAAAAGGGGCGTTTTTTTTTCCGTTTACAAAAAAAGTACGGTTCTCACCCATTGGTAATCTAAAAAATCATATCTGCTTTAATTATAATAGAATCAGAATAGCCTATAAAAATAAATATTATTAAACTGTTAGCATTTTTAACGCTATTTTTAAAGATTTACAATAAAATCACATACATTGTTTAAACAATCAACGTGGCACGAAACGCTTTAAATCAACTTTTTTAGTGGTTGACTGAAAACTTCATCATTTTGACATTGACTTTTTCTGTTTATTTTGGTTTTTGTGAGTGTTTTTGCAGATTTTTCGCATTTATTCCGGTTTAACACGGCTTAGCTAATTTAACCACTCGAATGTAGAGGTAATACGGAAGAAATCAATGTATGTGTCGGATCCTGATGAGTATGCACTTAAAATTAAACACAAACGCCTTTGTTTGGCGTTGAGCTGAGTCTAGAGGTATGGTGTTCGATACGGATTTCGGCCCCATGGATCGACAGTGATCGTTCGAGCGTGGTCGCGACACATACTGGTCTAGGAACTGCTCCGTGTTCCTTTTAAGTTCAGAGTATTTAGTTTGTACAGTAGTGTTAGTAACTGACTCTGTAACAATAACTGTATTAAAGTTAAAGGACCTAATTCTCTAGTTTACCCGTATCCCACACTGCGCCCACAACAATTTTTGAATTGGTTCCGTCAAAACTACAACATCTTTTCGATTATGAATTGTTAATTCTTATAATACGCACCCCTTGAAAATTATCACTGTAAAATAAAGATATTTACTGACTACCGTTACAAAAGTTTGTAAAATGTTTAAATATAGATCCTAGACCTTAGTACACATAAGCAGTAATTTGTAACCGATTGACTTAAAGTTTTGATGAATTTGTGTAAGCATGGTTCGCTCAAAGCCGAGTGAATGCCCTTTCCGGTAGACCGCACCGCTTAATAACACCAAGTTTCTCTTGAAATTGCGTCAGTTGGCAGTAGACAAAGTTCATAACCGACATGAAAAACATTGGCAAGTTACTTGAGTTCAGTATTACGATAGCCAGCCCTGTTGTATTGGTACCTTTTGAATAAATAACAATATTTAGTAATGTTGTCAGTTAGGATACTTGTCATTCACAAACATTTGAATAATACACACGGGATATAAATATACTTTAAAGAGGTTTTATTACAAGTTTTTTTAAGTGAAATCTTCTTTAGACGGGTTAAGTACTTTTTGGGTAAATACAAATCATGTAAGTCGCGTGACCGTCACCTAATGCTTTGTAGAACTCGTAGCCGATCCTCTACAGCGTAGCACCACTTGGCATGCGCGGGACACATCCCATAGTAGATCTAATCTACATCTATGTAGTTTACTTACTTTCCACTTTTATTGGCAGTCCCCTAAGACTACCCCTCATGTTTTTATTAAGTTTTAGTGATGTCACGCGAGACAGTAACATACAAATTAAACAGCAAATTGTAAATTGAGAAAATCATCATTCTCTTGCCCTTATCCCAATTTATTTGGGGTCGGCGCAGCATGTCTTCTTCTTCCACACTCCTCTATTTTTCGTCATCTCATCAGACACTTCTTTTCTTACCATATCCTTCTTAACACAGTCTATCCATCGTTTCTTTGGTCTTCCTCTACTCAAATACCCATCCACATTCATACTCAAAACTTTTTTTACGACATTTTCCTCATTCCTCCGCATCACATTCCCATACCACGACAACCGATTACCACACAATTTTTCAGTCACCGGCGCTACTTTCAAACTTCCTCTGATATATTCATTCCTTACTTTATCCATTCGCGTAACACCACACATCCCCCTTAGCATTCTCATCTCCACCACATGCAGATGCCTTTCATTCATCCCTTTTGTGGCCCAACATTCTGATCCATACAACACACCTAACCTAACCTAACCTAACCTAACCTAACCATTGTTTTATAAATCTTCCCCTTAAGTTTTAGGGGAATGCGGGAGTCGCAGATCGTTCCCGTGACCTGCCGCCATTTCATCCATCCTGTGTTAATTCTGTGCTTTACACTACGATCTATTTCGCCATCGCTTTGCATGAGTGAACCAAGATACCGAAAGTCGGAGCAGACAGGAAGAGACGCGCCATCTAGCGCTATGGCTCCAGAGCTGGAGAGACCGCCGAAATCGCAGAACATGTATTCCGTTTTACTTCTGCTGATTTTCAAGCCAACATTCTCCAGTTTCTGTTGCCATTTCTCCAGTCTGCACTGGATCTCAGGTCCATTTTCACCGACAAGAACAATGTCATCGGCAAACAGCATGCACCAGGGTGCTTCTTCTTGGATGTCCGACGTCAAAGCGTCCATGATCAACAAGAAGAGGTAAGGACTTAAAGCCGACCCTTGATGCAAACCTACAGCCACACTGAACTCACCGGTGTTGCCAGCAGCTGACCGGACGTAGGTACAAGATTGACTGTACATAGCACGAATTAACTCTACATACTTCCCAGGTATACCTTTCTCTTTCAAGGCCCACCACAACACATCCCGAGGTACCCTATCATACGCTTTCTCCAGATCAATGAAATATATAACTTCTCCTGGGCCTTAGCCCTGGAAACTGCTACCGCCTTTTTTGCCTTTCTCTTCCATTCCTTATAAATCTTCTTCTTTTCTTCTTTCAAATTGTCGTTCCCATTAGCTACACCCTGCCATTCTTTAAATGCAACCTTTTTCTCTTTTAGACTCTTTTGCACATCTTCATTCCACCACCATGTATCTTTATCTATCATACCTCTCCCTTTGGATTCTCCAAACACATCTTTTGCTACTCTTCTTATACAATCCGCCATCTCTTTCCAACATTCATTTACAGATTCTCCTTCCAAATCCAGCATATCCTTCATTTCGATCATCTTATCAACTACTTGACTCTTAAACATACTTGCAAATTCTTCTTTTTCTATCATACGCCACCTCGTTTTGGGTGGGAGCCGTTCTTTGTTTCTACTGGCCGAGACACTAACTTTTATCATATGGATTACTTAGCATATTTACAATGAATTATATGCACAATAGCATTCCCAAGGAGGGTTGACGTCAGGCAGGCGGCCGGTCATAAAATGCTTGCCAAAACCTTAGCAGTATGTAAATTGAGAAAATCTATACTTATAATAAATCTGTAGAGAGGTCAATTCTGTACATGAAATATATTTACAAAATAACTATCGGGGGGTGATTAGTGATCGATACTGATGCCAAAAATGCAATCAGTAAAATTTTTGTCTGTCTGTCTGTCTGTCTGTATGTTATTTATAGAAAAAAAAACTACTCGACGGATTTTAACGAAACTTGGTACAATTATTCTACATACTCCTGAGCAGGTAATAGTATACTTTTCATCACGCTACCATTAATAGGAGCAGAGCAGTGAAAGGAAATGTTGGGAAAACGGGAGAAGTTACTTGGTTTTTTTAGCTTCCGTCGCGTGTGCAGCCTTAATGGTTAAAGCTACATAGAAATCATGTATAACGGAAATATTCCACATAAAATTATATAAAAAATATCCCAAGACAGCATATGTCTATCTTTTATAGTTGACTCACAATAACACGTGTAATTCCCGATAGCTTAGCAGTTCGGAGATTTGTTATTATTATATTTGTTTACTCTTACGTTTATATCATCACGCTATGACCCACATAAAACATAGGATACATTTTATTCCGGTAGTAAGATCCCATGGGACAATAATCAAACTTCACGCGGGCGAAGCCGCTGGCAGAAGCTAGTATTTAATAAAAATGTATTAAGTTCAGGCTTATTCACAGCCTTTTACTTCAGTGAGTGATATTTAATTAGAAACTTATTAATAAAATTAAAGACTTAATAATTGAACAATTTGTTAACCATTTGAGAACCATCTTACTAGGTTACACGTGTTTTAAACCTGAGTACTGAAATGTTTAAGACACGTGTCAGTACACCGAGACATCGTAAAACAAGTGTCAAAATGTGAGCTAGGTACGTAATTAATTTCGTATGTTTACAATAATACCAATCTAAAGTTACAAAGTAGTAGGATATACGTCTAATGGGTATCTAACTATCTATGGCAAAATTAGGAGGTACCTAGGTCATCATCATCTGCCTAGCCTTTTTCCAAATACGTTGGGGTCGGTTTCCAGTCTTATCTGATGAAGCTGAATACCAGTTTTACATGGGGCGACTGCCTATCTGACCTACACAATCTAGTTGCTCCTGGGAAATACGATACCACTTGGTAAGACTGGTGTCAGACTTTTTGGGCCACTGACTACCTGCAACGACTTTCAAAGATGTACAAATGACAGCCAACAGCTTAACGTGCTTCCCAGGCACGTAGCACGCAGTGGTGGCGGCCCTGACTTACGTGGCTTCGAACCAAGACAGGCGAATTACTTTGTGTAATTTATTTCATCACCACTGCTCTCAAACCGGCGAAGGAAAACATCGTGAGGAAATTGTCTTAGAACCAAAAAAATCGAAGACATGGTTGTGACATCTTCCAATCCGCACTGGGCCCGCATGGTGGATTATAATTCCTCTAATAGAGAAGAGGCATGTATGCCAGCTGTGGGAACATTAATAGGCTGATGATGATGATGTGCTATATTTACCTAAAACCTTCTAATAAAATCAAAACACAGGTAGTAAAAGAACCGAGATGTTGTTGTAAAAACTGAAATTATGAAGAAGAAATTCTCAAGTTAAACGCAATTTTATTCCCTTGGTTGTTTTACTTGTTGCGGCTTCCCCTTTTTTTTTTTTTTTTTTTTTTTAATGATGGGAAATCATCAAATGACCCCCCCCACTCTGGGCGGAGCGGGAGGGAGTGTCAGACTCTTACTGACTAAAAACCATCCATGTTCCTTCTTCGCCTTTTACGTTCCGGGGCCGCGGTATCTCTTTCGAACAGGCCCGCAACCCCGGCAGGCTTCGGCCCTTGCGGGCCCCTCTCTTTTTGCTGACATCTCTTTGAGGCGCGCGTGGAACACGAACGCGCCGTCGACGCGGCCTGTCGTCGTCGTTAGACGGCCGGACGGCTAGCTAGCCCATAGCCAACCGTCCACAGGCCCGCATCTACGGTGGCCGGTAGCCACCACGTGGCCCCCGACGCCCGTTGCGTCTCCCGCGGCGGCCGGGAAGGGAGGATCTCTCCCTCTCTCGTTCCGCCACCTCCTTCGCTAGCATGACTGCTTCGCAGAAGGAGGCGACGGCTTCCCATTCCGTCTCGCTCCGGACCATGGATTGAACCAGGGCCGGACGCGAGAGGTCGCCGCCGCTTGCGGCTTCCCCTTGCTAGCGGTTTCATTCCCTTGCTTTTTCTCAATTAAAAGTCTTTGTAAGTGGTGTTGGTTGCAGTTCTCGATATCTTCTGTTGCAGTTTCTGAGGGTTTCCCTTTTTTGTTCAGCAACACATTTTCTTAACAAAAAACCGCGTTTCACAACTTCATTAACGTTTATTTCTGGAAAACTCGGTTAAGTATTTTGTATTTATTTACTGAAAACATAGTATCCGCATTCTATACATTACATTTTGCACAAAAATATTAACCGTTCTTTGAATAATTCTTCTCGAAATAACTTCAGTGAATTAATTTGAACAGGAATTTGGACTAAACAATTTACTCAAACCAAATTAAATTTGGTTTGAGTAAATTGTTTAAGACCTCTAGTTATTAATATAACATAGACGATATATAAAGACCAGATAGTTTGGTTGTGTTAGCCTGTGTGTGGGATACCTGTGGTATAGCCGTAACTACCTAATAAATATCGATGAACGTAACGGTTAGGAACTCAATCTTCGATCTTCTAATCAAAGCAACTTTTATTCCACAATCGTGATTTTTCTTCAGAAAAATCACGATTGTGGAATAAAAGTTGCTTTGAATAAAAATTTATAGACATGGCGTTTCCGTGAATTGAAAATTAGTACTATTCCGAAAATAACACACTCCTTAAAAACAAAACCCGAATTGTTTTAGCCCTCGTAACAAAAACCCACCTGTTTATGGCTGAGTCATTTGATTCCTCACAAAGAAGTGTGAGTGAACGAGATGTCTTGTTAGGCGTACCAATAAAATTCTCAGTGGATTCATAAAATATGTAATTTGATCAGGATCAGTACTAGCGTCCGAATCCCCAGGGCGGAACAGATCGGCCATCGAGATACATTGGAAATAGAATTGTCTGAATGCCACTGTTGAGGTAACAATGTCTTGATCTATACAAAATAAAATAAGGTTTTATTATACGATTTCCATTATATGGAAAAAACCAGAGACTACAATATATTATTTTCTTTACGGAATTATTTTATTATTAATGTGAAATAAGGAAATCTGATACAATAAATGGATAATGAAGCATTGAAAACAGGAAAATTGGACGCGAATTATGAAGCGTAGGGAGGATATTTTATTTATTCTTCTCGTAATTGTTTTTGAGATATTAAATAATAAAAGTCGGCATGAAATTATGATTAATTGGTTTTCTTTTGTGTGTGGTGGTTTAGGGATCTTATTTCTTAGAAGAAGGGGCTTTATTTATTATGAAACAGGAACAGGAAAAGAGCGTGAGGAAAATTGAATTGAATGGTCTGAGTCATCTAAATTACGACCTACGTTACGGCCTTGGGCGATGTGATTTTGCGTCAAGAGTTCAAGTCACACGCGTGCGCTTAAACGGCTTCATGCGCTAAAAGCTTCTTCGCGCCTCGATGACTCTTGGCTTGCTATAAACTACTTCTTTCATTTGGTTTCTTCGCAGTCGCCGTACCAAATCGTGTCACTTGAGCACTCTCAAGTGACATGATTTGGTAAGCTCTTGGCCACCTCTGAATGGCCTTCCTTCTAATTAAAGTAAAGTTTTGATTCAAATATTATTAAAACTTTCGAACCACTTGTCAGCATTTTATTTTGTCCTCTATTAAATTAGAGTTATAAATAGAACAAGTATAAATTAACTTGCATGGGTACCTACTGGTATTACTGCACTGACGTACTCGTATATTTTACATTACTTATTTGTTTTACAAACCAAATGAAAGCTCACTAATGCTTCTATTTTCAAATTTCAATTTAAGTACCTAAATAATATAGGTACCTATTATGCTGGTCTACACTAATGTAACAAAACCGTAAGTGGTAATTATTCAAAAACATAATTTCATTCTTCTAAAACAGAGATACAAATAATGTTTCGTTTTGTTAAATAAATAGTCAACTTAAGTATAATTTTATTCCCAGTGTTGCTAATAGAACTTATGCTAATTGTGCAAAAGACTACAAAAACTTGCATGCAAAAATTGTTTTAAAGTGCCATAACGGGTGCAGGATACGTAAGCGGGCATACTTCGCTAACATCATAATTTTAGCCAAAAAGCCTTCCGCACGACACTAGAGTAAACTTTTTACATTATTTTTCCCTGGATGGACGGACATTTTAAAAACCGAAACGTGTATGTCGGGTTTTAGGACTTAAAATTTCAACGAATCTCGACTAAAAGTTTGTAAGTTTTTGTGGAGTATTTGTGTAGTGCTTCCTCATCTCCATATCGTATGTAACTATGTGGTTGTACTTTCCTATGTTTTGTTTGTGATTGATGCTAATTATAACTAATATTTCCCTAAATCTAGTAAATACCAGGAGGTGTTTTCTTGTCGGAATTTTCCGACAGCGCAGTTTTTAGTAGCGACACAAAGTCTGATTTTTTGCCCACCAATAGCCCCTTCATAAGAATGTCTTAAATGTAACGAGCCGTGAGTGCAAGTACAACAAAATTGTCCTGAGAAAAAGTCCAAGGGTGATGTAAAATCACGTTAAACCGAAGCTATGCCAACCGCTAACAAACTGAACACTACAAGACAGTAATGAATACCTTACTATACCAACTAAGATACCAACAGCTGCATAACAATTTGGTAATAGCGGCGCTTGGTCAGTCCACGATGTCCGTCAGTGTGCACTCTGTACAAATTACATAGAAACTTTCTCTTTGACGTGGTCGGTACACATACCTTTTTGAATACTGTGGCGTGTAGTCTGGGCTTTAGTTAAACAACAAACTTTGTGTAACTTTGGGAGTTACGTAATGTCGACTTTGCAGTGGAAAAATATGTACTGTCCATAGAATCTGAGGATTATGTTTTGCGTAAGATTTGGTTTAAACTTCGCATAGTATATGGTTGCGCGGATATCAAATGAATGAGGTACCCAAGTGAAAAATAATCACAAAATAAAGTCGTGTGAAAAGACTTGCCAACCAGAAGTTTAATTAATTCGCCTTTAACTTATACTTTAAACTGTGAAAGTTTTTGACACATTAAAAGCATTGCTTCGGTAAGGATACAACCATAGGCTACATTTTTATTCCAGTAAAATCAAAGTAAAATATTAATATAAAGAGCCATTAATTGTCTTTCTTGGCTTTTAATGCTCATATTTAACTCAATGTCAAGTTCTGAAATTATAAAATTCCTACGGCACGCCAGTTTAAGTAAAAAATGTAGGTATGACACGACACGACATATCAAAACTGACAATTCGTGAAGAGGGATTTTCACGTCAATTGGCCTTTATAAAAAATCGGAGCACCTAGTGCGTATGCCACTAAGATTATTTTGTGGTTTGAAAACAGGATTCTAGAGATTTTTTGTGTATAAGTATGGGTGTGTTTCGTTTTTTTAAAGGTAATGTTTTACAGAAAATGATCTCGGGCTAACTGGATAGCGCGATCGTTAACCGGTGCTGCAAAGGAGACAATTTTTTTTGGTTGTTGCATTTATTATTCATAATTACACCAAAAAAGTAACTTTTTAACTATAGTATAAAACGAAATGCTACGTAGATATTAAACCGGAATCTTAAAATCATAACAAATAAGCTACGTTATGATATTTTTTTTTTGAGTCAAATCATTCCTGTTGTGGTCAATGTCTTTTGACAGAAAATAGAACAGAATATAAAAATAAATATTATTTAACAGTGAGCATTTTAAATTCTGTTTTAAAGGTTTACACTTAAATCGCATAGATGGTTTAAACAATCAACGTGGCACGGAACGTTATAAATCCACTTTTTTAGTGGTTGACAGACAACTTCGTTATTTTGACATTTACTTTTTCTCTTTATTTTGGTTTTCGTAAGTGTTTTTGTAGATTTTTCGCATTTATTCCGGTTAGACATGGCTTAGCAAATTTAACCACTGTAATCTAGAGGTCACAAGGAAGAAATCAATGCACGTTTCATTATTAAATGCTACAATTTGTGGTGGCCTAATCTCCGAACAAAAAAAAAGCTCCTTTCTGCTGGACCTACACATAATATGTGTCCCATTATTAAGTTATGTATGTAATTCATGTTTTGTATATAATTTAGTTTACTAATATAGATGTCAGTGAAATTGTTGCTAACACTGAGTTAAATTAAATGAATAAATAATTGAATTATGTATTAATTATAATAACGATGTTTGCACGAAAAAGCTTTGTTTACATTCAATAAAGCAGGATTTTTATTTCCTAACATTACGCCATTATAGCAAGAGTTCCCAATATTAACGTTATTCCCAATTAAAGTTTTTTGGGGTTGTCAAAAAACCTTAACAATATCTCATAAAAAATTAAACAGTTAATCTGTCTCATACCCGTAAAATAGCAAAAGAAAAACAATCTGAAAAACAAAATTAAGGCTTGAAATATGCCCGCAGGTGGGCATTAACGTTAAGACCATCCTTTGAAAGTTTTAGAGAGGTTACACCCTTTACGAGCTGAGATCGGCCCACTCCACTCTTCTACGTCTGTGCCATATTTTCGAGACATTTTAGACGAAAACAAATATTCAGTTACATTTTCTGTGCACGTGACGTGACATTGATGTCTTTTGATACAGGATGATAGTTGCCAGTAGCTTGCATCAAAGTATACAAAATGGTTTACTATATTCTATTGAGCCACAGTATATTTACTTAATGTGTATTTCATAATACCATGTCTACTTGTAACTTTCTGTACAAAACTCATCGTAATCATTTTTCGCTGAGTTCGGCCTTTAGTTTAACTAGACGCAGCTAAATACTAGTATTTTAAATGGAGCAACTGCCTATCTGTTCTCCATAACCCAATAACTAAGTAAATCCCTTGGAAAGCTAAATGAAAAAATGCTAGATATTAGAGTTTTCCGGTTTGCACAGATTTGAAACTGAAGAGCAAAGACAAGCTAGACATAGTACTCGCAGGAAAGACTTACCCTACACAATTCAACCTAGATTGAAAGTGGTTCGACATAGCCCCAGATATCAATCAGTCTTGATATCTATCAAGTTGCCATTGGAATTTAAAAGCATAACCAGTGCAAATTTATTCAAACACAAATTAAGGACGTATTCATTGAGGAAAGGCTTTTACGGTATTGAGGAATTCATCGTTCATTCATTGACAATCATGTATTTATGCGATATTAGCTATTATTGAATTTGATTCGTATTTGTATTACCTTAATCTTTCCCATTATGTAATTATGTGACTTTTTTTTATTGTAAAAAGGAGCTATTATTATTTTCATCTTTTGACATGATTATTTTAGTTTTGACAATATTTTTAATTTATATATTTTTTATGACCATTAATTTTATTATTGTAAAAGTAGCTATTAAATTGTTACTTTCATATTTTGACATTCTTATTATTATTTTTAAATTTATTCGACTATTAATTTAATTTGTGTAAAAAGTTTTTTTATGTTTGTTTTGTTATTACATTATATTAAATTACAATAATGAGGTTACGACACCTTATTATTGTAATTTAATTTTAAGATTTTCTACGCAATGTTTAATGTTAAGAAATAAAGGACTTATGACTTAACGACTATACTTACCGGCAACGGCCGTCAAAGCTATCAGCATCTACATGTGATGGCTGAGACCAATGGCTTAACTTGCTTTGCAATGGACGGATGGGCTGGTATAATGGATGGTCCCATCTACGGATTGACTTCAACAAGCTTCGATTGAACTGTCCGGAAAACCACATAAAACTTTTATTATTTATTTTCGCTCTATGTCTAATGCTTTTAGTGAGTAGAGATATAAGTATTTTTCACACCATTGAAATTATAAAATTGGATGAATGTTATTTTTCTCGACAGTTGCTGCAATGTCAGATTATGACGCAACCAATTCAACTTTTTCTCCTACTTTCTTTCTTTTTTAAATAGATTTTGTGAAGCTGACGTTTTCGTTTTCATAATTTATATTCATTATTTTCTTAGCGTTCCAATTTAAAATATGGTGTGTCATGAATACTAAGTTTAATTATATTACGAATATTTTGTACAGTATCACAATACTCTAACTATTATGATTACAGATGTGACTAGACTTAGTAAACGTGATATACGAGTAATAATACATATGGTATATTTCTAGCAAAAAATACACTGTCAACCCTGCCCCTTTTTATTACCAGGATATTTAAACGGCTTTTGTATTAATAAAAGCAATTACCGTTAAGTATCTAAAAAGTAGCGGAGACAGCGAAAAAAACAACAAGCTACGGGGAACTTTTCGAAGATTGAAAGAACAAACTCCAAATAAAAAGTCGGAAACTCAGCGAAATAAATCCGGAATAACAAACAGGTGTTTAGCGAAGACGTTGCGCGCTCCCCGCACCCGATCCTTCTTTTATTAGCTGCCTTGAGCCCATTTAAGCTCATGTGGTACTTAAATGTATCGCATTTGAATGCGTGGGCGTCGTAAACTGCCAACGAAATGTGTTTAAATTGAAAATTTCTTCAAAACAATAGAACGTGAACGCTTCGCACGAATCTATACGAATATAATAAAACAATTTATAAACGGTACCGTCTGCAACTTAATTAATCATTACACCGCATCGTATTATCGTTTGGCAACGTTGCATGAATTGTGAAAGGCGATCTGAGTTGGGCTGTTCCCAAACTTTATGCAATGGTGTTCTACTCGGCCCTGTTTAAGGAAAAAAGAACAAAGTTTCCGACTCCCTGCATATTAATATGTCTGCTGGAGTATTAAACTGTTCAGCATTATTATATCTCGTTGTATTCCAGAGGGGTTCCGAGAAAAGTCTTGTATATAAGGGGATATTTGTTGAATAAGGTTTCTATTTTCTTATGTGATCAGCAAAGCGAATGCTTTTCTTTTTCTAATCCGTTCGTGATCCGATCACACAATAGTAAAGAACGTCACGTATCGATGGTACTAAAAGAGCTCCATTCGTTTACTTTGAAACACTAATTAGTTAAGTAAACTGTCTCGGTTCTTATTTCTGCACACGAACGTAGTTTCAGTTTAAAGTGTATTTGTTTATCGACTTTATCCTCATTTCAATACTGAATAATATTGCTTGCTGGATTTATTTATAACCTTTAAATAAGATGGAACGTTTTTGGAATATCTTGAGTCGAATTTGGTCTTAAAGGCTTACAGCTTATCTAGAATATGAAAAGATGTCTTTGTTTCTAAGATATTTTCCAAGAAACATAAGTAACAAAGTATTAAAAAGTACCATGTTCATGAAAAGATTCTGTGACATAATAGACGTGGCAAGATGAAGGACGGTGGACTTATTAACTTCAGAATTACTTTTAATTCCAGTAAAGTAAGTAGTAAGTCGTCCAGACTTTTTAATTTAAGTGTAACATTTTTCCTGGGAGTGTTTCACAAGATCCTTCAAAAGGAAAATAATTGGCAAATTCCAGCATGTGTCTACCCGTAAATGTTTTCTCTCCCGTCAGAAATTCTTTGGCGTCTTAGATATATTTGTGAGACGGTCCTCAAAGCTGTTCTAAAATGTAATATCTTTTTATTCAAGAAAATAACAGGTTTTATTGTATGGGGACAAAGTGCGTGTGGTTGGTTAGCCTTAATGCCTCTCACAATTTCGTAAGAAAAAGATTAAAGATAAGGATGTTTTTGTGAGATAGTATGGTTTTATTTATTTGCTAAAAAAAGCTTTTAACATTACCCATATTTTTGGAACCTTGGTTTTGTGGAAACAATTGTTTATATACAAACTACACGAGTTTGTAAATTAATTGGTATTCTTATACCTTCGTAACAAGATTTTGAAAAGCAATCTCTTCGTTATACGTGCCGAATTTTGGGATAGAGCGATACCATACCTTCCTACTCAACCTATGTTCGTCCCGGATAACTTTAGTTGTATATTTAATTAACTTTATGTATCGTGGCACATAAAAGCTCGGCGGGCCGCATAGAAAGGCTCACCCCAGGTTGAGTATCCCTGTTTTAGACGGCCTTCTGAACGATATAAAGTAATATCACGCTTTTATACATGGATGGTGAACATTTAGGTTTATAATCGTGCTGTGGTTTGTACAACAAGTTGTAGTATTTTCTTAAAATATTTTTATCAAACATAGGATATCTTTTACTTAAATAAGAAACTACTTACGAAAAATTCAACTTCTACACTCCGATTGTTGAAAAATCCAGTTATTTCCTATCTAGTTGCAACATCACTTCAGTTTTGACATAAAATGACTGCACTTTTTGAAAATCTCGGTGAACTACAATGTGAGGGCCGGGAAAATTGAAACCCGTTCGATTGTACGCCATTCAATCAATTTTTGTGCATAGTTGCCAATACTCGTGTGAATTCAATAACTCTTATACTTCGATCATTTCTGCCAAAGGTAGAACTGTCAAAAAGTTCTACTTACGGTACATTATTGAAAAATTAATGATTCATCAGTGTACTAAACACAAGCCAAATTACTGTGATCGTATTCTGCAATCATAATTCATGGTAAATGGCTGATAGATACTTCAAAATAGCACGCATTGTGTCGATTCAATCTAAATCGATATTCATCATGCCGGATATAACTAGCATTACATAGAACATTAAATTATGTGGTATCATGTCATGTTCATGATTCACACAATCTCGTTTACTAACAGTAGACTCATTCTAAACTGAAAACACTTTGTTATCTGCCGGAATACTATGTTTACGTGAGACTGAAGATTACAGAAGGTATGACTACTTTATGTGTGCAGTTCAAGGTGGCGATGCCAAACTTAGTACGTACATTTATTTTAGATCTGTGTTTTCCCACCTGCACAGATAAGTTGACTGAAGTGTACGATAAGCCTAAATTATTTTAAAAAGGCGTGAAATTCTGTAAATGACGTTGATTTCACACCGTTGTGTCACATCGCGAGATGATTCAACCATGGTCCAAAGTTCAGTTGTCAGGAACTAAGCGTTATCGATTTATCGACAGACTAGCTGACCCACGCAACTTTGTCTGCGTCACATAAAACGAAAGGAAAAAAAAACCCCGTTTTTTGCATCATTTTTTATTCCTGCTCCGCTCGTTATGGTTGTAGCGTGATGTTATATAGCCTATAGCCTTCCTCGATAAATGGACTATCCAACACAAAAAGATTTTTCAATTCGAACCAGTAGATCCTGAGATTAGCGCGTTCAACCAAACAAACAAACAAACAAACTCTTCTGCTGTATAATATTAGTATAGATTAGTATTGATATATTCTTAATATACCTATATCCATTTGATAGTACTATTTATAGTCTGATTTATTGACTCAACAAGTACTTAGAAATGCCAGATAAATTATTTATGAGATTTTTTCCTTAATTTGTGTAGTTAAGGAAAAAATTGCTTGAATAAAAAGATTGACTGATCTTAGTGAGAGAAAAACCGTGTTAGTGGTCGTGTTGTTTGTAACTACCGAGTTTTTAATGTAAACTCACACTTTGCCAGTTATACACGGTTAATTATACGGTTATTTTTTAAATAAAAGTTAATTACATTTATTGATTACACGTAATTTTTGTATTGTTATTTAAAGAAAAATACTCCCAGTCCTTTTGAGTTCGATGATCTATCTAGTTTATGGCTTTCGGTTCCAGAAAGACTTAAAAATAATTGTGTATTAAGTTAATATAATTAGGCACAGGCACAAATTCGGGCTACGAGTGTTTTCTGGGAAATTCTTGACACAAATTCTTACATTCAATGAGAAGTTTTTTTTTGTGAATTAAAAAAAATCGTTTCCATGAACTCGATAGATGGCGTTGATCCAACTACGTTACCAGGTGCCACAGCCAAAACGCTTCAAAAACACGTCACATACGCACGTTGGCTGACACTTTTGTTTGCATAAGCTTCCGAATATAACCATTAGGTCAAAGTGAAATTATGTGATTTTCTGTTCCTTGCAATAACGTAGTCAGATCAACGTCATCTATCCAGCGACTAGGGAAGAGTTGAAAAAGAAAATCCCTCATAGCACTTTAAATCGATCCCAAGTGCGCATTTTAAGCCTCGTTAGGGCTGTAAACATCGTGTCGCTGGCGTAGTTGTCGCAAGCACAGAATATGATCACGGTTAAGTCATTGATATAGGAAGAAATCAATGATGTATTTCATAAAATGATTATTTCTATCATGACCACAACCCTCAAATATACGCTACCAACATTTCATTTTCCTATTTATTATACCTGGGCCTCAATATATCTTCATAGACAGCATAAAAGGGGCCGTACTTTGCTCATTTCAGCTAATAATAGCAGTCTTTCAAAGAGGCTAATATCATCCTAGATACGCACTTTTGCTCATTATTTGGATGAGTAAACTCTATTCATTCGTCTAATACAATCTTGGAACAGAAAAATATTTTCTTGGAAAAATATTTGTTACTGAAGTCATAATTTCTTTATAAGAAATTAATCTCTGTTATAACTACTAGTAACAAAAACAGATAGAAAAGTTTTTTCTTTTTCCCTGGAAATTATACAAGACTTTTGTGTCGTTTTTTTAGGACGGAAAATCTTCATCATCTTTCAAATGATCCGGGGCTCTGGCCGGAGCAGAAGGGAGTGTCAGACTTTTACTGACTAAAGCCCATCTATGCTCCTATCCCTTCTTGTGTGCTGCACAGGAGCATAGATGGCCTATACATATCTTTGGGGCACGCGTGGAACCCGAACGCGCCGTCTGCACGGCTTGTCGTCACCAGTCGGACCGACGGCGACGGTGAGTTCGCCCATTACTCACCGTCCACAGGCCCTTACCGACAGTGGCAGGGGGCCACAAGAGGCCTTCGTCTCCTGCGTTGGCTGAGAGTTTGGGCTCTCTGTCTCTCACGTACCGCCCCCTCTTTCACTAACATTAATGCTTCGCAGAAAGAGGTGACGGCTTCTTATTCCCTCTCGCTCCAAACCATGAATTGGTTATGAGAGATCGCCGCCGCCGATCGCCGGTACGAGTGAAGCATACCTTCACGGTATTCTCCACCGTGGCTTCCGGGCCATCCTCACAATGGTTCACCCGAGCGTTTCCTCCCGCCTGATTTGGTGCAAGAACGGGGGTTCTTAACACAACCGGGACCGGTGAGGACCTGTGTGCGGCAGAAGTTTAGGCTATTTATATCCTTACTTACAAATTGAAATTACATATAATTTACTCAATAATTAAGTTTAAGATGTTACAAAATAAACCTACTATCAGTAATTATTTGCTTTAATGAAGATTTAGCTATAACGTTGTATCTGCAGCAAAAAGTGTTAAAATATTGTAAAAGAACATTGTAACTTAATAAATAGTTATACATTATGTAGTAAACAACTAGTTATTAAAACACAAGTGTCAAGTTAAATAGAGCATTCGCGCGTGGTCCGATAAAGTGGAAGAATAGGCTAGGAACCCGCGTCCAGTTTCATAAATCAGTTCTCAAGTAGTTTTATTTCTGGTTGCGGCGATGTTTCGTGTGGTATAGGAAAAACGATCTTTTAATAGATGTATGAAGTACGTTTCATTCTGATTTCTGTTGTTTGCTATTGATTCAAAAATGCTTGAAAATGGTTTATCTAAATGAATGTTAAATGTTGTGTTATAGTTTGTTTTTGTTTGTTGAGTTTGAGTGTGTGTGTGTGTGTCTATGGCATCATAGCTTCGAGATTTTGTTTTTTTTTTGTGTGAAAGCGAATAAGTCGGAAGTGTTCAGAGCTTATAGGGCTTGACTAGTAGAATGATGTACACTAAGTACATTGGAATTGAATAAAGAATACTAATTAACGAAATGAGATGAGAAAAGTGGATACCTAGGACCTAACGAATTATTTTTTATTTTTTAACTATTAGTACATTATTAACTGCATTATTATGGGTCGGGAGTTTTTTAAATTTTACAATTTTAAACATTTTGTTTGCGATAAATCAAACAAAGATATTTTGGTTTCAGAGGTTTAATAAAACCTTAACAAATTATATAACTTTTTAAACATTTCGTTGCGACGCGCGACGGAGCGGTTTTCAAGATGATGAATGAATGTATTGAATGAACATAGAATACAATAATAATATCTGTATATGAAACTAATAATAGCAATCTTATGAGTGCTAAAATAAAAGTACTGCTAACATTATGAATACCAATATTAACTCAGTTCAGATTCTGTTAGTTTTCACGGTTTAAACTAAACCTTGAAATCGAAACCAAACCATCACCTATTTTCCATCCATCCATTTTCAATTGATCATGGCGCTTCCAACAGCGTCGAAATATTAGGAGCTCGCAACAATACATAATCACGGAAGATATCCCGCCAGTGACAATCAAAGTCAAAGTCAAAGTCAAAATTATTTCTTTGCAATAAATGTGGTACAAAAGATGGTAAAATAATATGAAGTGCAATGACACATTTCGCCATAAAATTGGCATGCAAACATTTAAGTACTTATAATTAGATGCTGATTAATTTCAAAATACACTTATAACTAAATGTGAAACAAACCTTAAATTAGAAACTGACCAGTGTGTTTAAAGTTACTCTCAACACAAAACAAAAAAGCAAACAAAGAAATTGTTATCAGAAGGAAAACAATTTTTTTTTTTTTAATAAACAAACATAACAACTAACTAAGACCAGTGTGTTTTAAAATTACTCAACATTAGTTTACAATTCAGATTACATTTAAAAGTAAAACGCGAGCTCCCCGTCTACACTATAAAGGCTTGCACTGTGCGCCAGAGTGTCGCTATGGGCACGAAATGACTCGTGAACCGATAACGAACAACGTGAACAGCTTATAAAATATACTAGTTTCAGCAGAGGCTACCTATTAAGGTTTGAAATAAAACCTTTTTTGAGGCAACTTACATAATATTAATCATGCAATACCAATGGATAATTCGGTGCGAGTTGAAAATAATTTTTGAGCATGTATTCGGGAATCCGTTGGATGCGAGTCGCAAGGGACCGGTCAATGTGGCGACACTTGGGGGAGGCCTATGTCCAGCAGTGGACGTCTTTCGGCTGAAATGATGATGTTGTATTGTGTGTATATTATATGAATTGGCATTCTTTTTGGCATTTTTTTCTTTTTTCTCGTCTTGTTATTGCCGATTTAAGCGTGACTCACGCTAGGCCGTGTTGGGTCCGAGATGAGTGTCGACCGTGCAATTTTGTATGGACACATGCTTACCTACTCACGCTTCTGAGCCGCTATCGAGCAACTGACAATGGATTATGCTACGGCTGACATCGGCTCGGACCTGGCATGGTCTAGCGTGCGTCATCCTTTACTCGTTTTATTAGTAGTATTGTAAACAAGTAAAATTAAATATAAAAATCCCCGACCCATAATAATGTAGTAAATAATATAGGTACTAAAACTTAAATGAAAAATAATTCGCTAGGTCCTGGGTACCAGTCATCACTCCACTTTCCTCATCTCATTTCGTTAGTTAGTATTCTAAATTCCTTTTCAATATACTTAGTGCACATTATTCTACTAGTCAAAGTCAAAGTCAAAGTTGTGAAAAATTTTAATCCGCCATTTTGTGGCGACGGCCATCTTTGACCGATTTTCATTGAACGTAGGACACTCCCGACTAATTCACCTTACAAACAATAAAAACAAAATCAAAATGACACCGACACACACACACACACACTCCCACAGACACGTCAAACGTATAACACCCGTCGTCGTCGGAAGTTAAAAAAACTGTGTAACAATTACGGTGGCCAATAAAGCATTATTCTATCTGGATTACGACGGCTTAAAGTTGTGTGTAACACGAGAAAGCTAGTGGCATTCGAAGTAATGAAGGAAGCACACTGGTTGTACTCTAAGCTAAATTTAATGTGGTTAGTCCTTAACCGCTTCAGACGAACTAATTTGTCCAAGGGCAATCTAGTTTGTCCGAAAATTGGGTTCAGTCGGGAACGTAATGATTTAAAGTTGGAAAAGCTGTGTAGTTCAACCTATAATGTTCCCACTGCTGGGGCATGGGCCTTTCCTCTGAGAGGGAAGATCCACCACATGGATCTAGCACGGGTTGGCACGTCCGTTTCCTCACGATGTTTTCTTTTTGATAATAGTGGCGATCAAAAAAATTATACATTGTATTGTGCCATCTCGGTTTGGAACCAACGACCTGAGGCTTGATCACCATTTGCTCCAGTAATATCGCATATAAATCCATTCCTGTACAAACAAACATACCGTCACAAACGACTGAAACCGAGAAAATCCACAAAAACTGCAACTGTATACCTTTGCGGTTTACCAAAGATTGATCGAATATGTAATCCTATTCGAATCAACTGAAAAGGGATCTCAGGGGTGTATTTAGGTACACGATACCTCGATCGGGCACTGTGATTGATGGGCGTAATGATATGAGACAATATAATTACCTACGCCTTCGTATACGTCAAATTACTAAGACGAATTGAGGTTTTCAGATATTCAGGGACTTTAAGGGGATTTAAGAAAAAATCTTAAGACCGTAAAGCAATTACTGGATAAACGATGACATACTTACAGTAGCAGTACCATTAATTTTAACAGTTTAACAACATTGCATTATTATGTTTCGAACGTATGAAGTACTGTTTATGGTTGCGACTTCACCCGCTAGGAGTGCGACGATTGTCCCACGGGGATAAAAAAAGCTATGTGTTAGTCCTGGTTATAGTTAAACTATTAACTGATCTGTGTGCAAATTTCATCCAAATCCGTTCAGTAGTTTTTGCGTGACAGAATAACAAACATACATCCATTTATATATCCTCAGAAACTTTTATAATATTAGGAATTCTTTCACAATTCAATGGATTGTGATACTAACCAATATTCTGAAGGTAAAGCTACCTCATTACTTATTTATTTATTACAATTATTTGAAACCTCATACATGAAGGAGCTCGTGGCTAAATAACAACTGCCTCTCGGGTCGATCTTTAGGTTAAGCCGTGCTAGCTAGGTTGGTCTGTGGATGGGTGACCAACCCATTACACACCGGGATTCCTCCGTGCCTCGGAAAGCACGTTAAGTAGTTGGTCCCGGCTGTCATTTGTCGACCTTTGACAGTCGTTACATATAGTCAATAGCCCAAAAAGTCTGACAACCAGTCTTACCAAGAGGTATCGTATTAACCTGTAATAACTGGGTTGTGGAGGTCAGACAGGCAGTCTCTCCATGTAAAATACTGGAATTCAACTGCATCCGATTAGGCTGGAAGCCGACCCCATCATAGTTGGGAAAAGGCTAGGCAGATGATGATGAAACCTCAAACATTGAAATTATCGCAGACATAATTAAACAATCTTGTAGCGAACATTTTGTCCAGAGATTGAAACAAGACATACAATTGAACTATTATAAATGACAAACAGAAGGTCCAACATTATCTTTATTGACCTTTAGGTCCCTGTAGTTGACTCAACAAATTTACTTTCAGTGTTTACCTACTTTGACTTCAGTCAATATTTTCAAGACGCTAAATGAAAAAGTAAACTGATTTTTTTTATATAGTTTTTCTAAGAATGCTGAGAGCATCGTGGTACGTTCAAAATACGAGTGGAATTCTAAACAATCTTATTAGTTCTACGTATCGTGATGGTTAATTACAGTGAGTTGAAGGCCTGAAGAATATGGTAACAAATTTAGCGTCGAATTAGAAGATTTATAAGGACAAAAATGATGTATATCAACATATATTGAGTGCTAGGATGTTTATTCAATTGTTAATTCGGTCATTCTGGCGATGGCTTGATTTTCTAAATAATAACGCAGAATGTTTGTTCGGTAGGTACACCACTAGTATTACGAGCAGTAGACGAAAATTAAAATGAATACATAAAATATAATTTATGACACATACTCGTAGCTACAGCATTAAAAATATTTCAAAATAATTCTGTTTACATGTATTTTATTTTATTGCTCTATCACAATAAAAACGAATTCGACTTTTTTAGTGACAACTGCGAGCTCTATTTTTATCTTAGCTTCAAGTCTATTTATATGTAAATGAACTACATATTACACAGTTTTACGGGATTAACTACCAAAACAGCCCACTCCTGAGGGTCTAGAGAATTGGAGATACCTATCAAAGCCTTTCTATTTCTGCTGTAATTTTTCAACAAAATTGAAATCAGCTTTACGGTAGGTTGGGTCAATCCCATAAATGTTTTCAGCTTTTATAGAAAATAACAACTCACCAAAACCAGAGGCTAGACAATAGCATCTGGTTTTTTGTTTACTATACATAGTTGCTGCCAGTTAAGATCGCAATAGAGGTCACTGCTCTTTCCCTAACATCTCTTCGTACGAACCAAAACGAACGAAGCATGTTTCGTATTTGCTTACTATAGTTGCTGCTAGTTAAAATCGCAATAGCGGTCATTGCCCTTTCCTTAATATCTTTTCGTACGATCCAAAACAAACGAACCATGTTTCGTTTTTACTTACTATAGTTGCTGCCAGTTACAATCGCAATAGAGGTCACTGCCCATTCCCTAATATCTCTTCATGCAAACCAAAACAAACGAATCATGTTTCGTTTTTGCTTACTATAATTGCTGCCAGTTAATATCGCAATAGAGGTCATTGCCCTTTCCCTAATATCTCTTTGTACGAACTAAAACAAATGAACCATGTTTGGTTTTTTAACCCTTGACGCAAAAACGACGAAGTGTGATAAGTTGGACGTGACTGAGTGTGTGTGTGTGTGTCTGTGGCATCGTATCTCCCGAAGGGGAAGGAAGAGGGGGTGGGAGGGGGGGATTTTGATTTTGTTTTTTGTTCAAAATATGAATTTGTCGCAAGTGTTCTTAGTTCTTAGGTATGTTTGATAAAAATCAGTCCAAGATGGCAGCAGCTACAAAATAGAGGATTACATAGTTATTTAACAACTCCTCAATATGGGTATCAAATGAAAGGGCGTGACTAGTAAAATACTATACAGTATAATAAATTTCAAATCCAAGATGGCCGCCACCACAAAATGGTGAATTACATGTTTTTTCACAACTCCCTCAATATGGGTATGAAATGGCATAACTAGTAGAATAATGTACACTATTTGGTTAACACCCTATGTGTAGGGAGTTTTTTTTAATATTTAATTAAATTTAACAAGTCATTGAAAAAAAAATGCAGATCACGATAGATGACGATTCAAGACTTGAACAGGCTTATTTTTGGATTTGAAAGTTAAAACTTTTAATAAATGCAGATGCGTCAATGACAACTATAATATTGCGATCTTAACTCGCAGTTACTATACAGTTAGTTTATTCATATTTTACAAGGTGTCTTGCCTATTCTTAACACGAGTTTTATTAAGAAAAACTGAGTGTTAATGTACTCGTACCATCTCGCACACTGCTGTAACCTGTGACTTAATGTACCATCTTGCACACTGCTGTAACCTGTGTTTACAAATAAAGACTATTGATTGATTTATTTATTGAGTGATGAACTAAAATATCTAAACTATACTAATATTATAAAGCAGAAGACTTTGTTTGTTTGTTTGTTTGATTGAACGCGCTAATCTCAGGAACTACCGGGTCGAATTGAAAAAATATTTTTGTGTTGGATAATCCATTTATCGAGTAAGGCTTTAGGCTATATGTATAACATCACGCTACAATCACTAGGAGCGGAGCAGGAATGAAAAATGTTGTAAAAACAGGGACGTTTTTTCCTTTCGTTTTTCTCTCTTATGTGACGCAGACGAAGTTGCGTGGGTCAACTAGTCTTACATATTTTACCTATCAAAAGTCCCTTCAACACAAAAAGTTCTCCGAAAAAAGATTTTTGTGCGCATCCGTGCGTTCCCTCTTAATTTTTTCCTTAACTTTGGGGATATTTTAGCAAAAAGAACTTTAATTAAGTAACAGCTGAAAGCTGCTCATTTAGAAGATGGCGGGAGGAAGTGACCAATCACTGTCACTTTTTTGCGCTGAATTTTATCGTATCCCTATCAACTTAATATTATTATCTTCAAGGCTACATCGATACTGGATATTAGACGCAAAGTAATGTAAGTACCTTCTGACTATCATATGCAGGGTGTGAACAACCTCATCACGGAGCCATCAACAAAGAATGCTTGGTACATCAAACTAAGTACCTTTACGCAAAAAATATTAGGTACTGGCAAATGACTTTTACGAGGGGTGAAAAAAACATGTTTTGTGATAGAACTCAATGTAATGCATTTAAAACATGGTGCTGATGGATGGATTGAATATTACTAGGATCGTAGAGGTGTTTAAAGTAAAATCGCACAGTAACTTGTACTTATTAAAAAAAACTTGTCAAAAAGTTGAAACTTTGACCTCCAATATCTCCGGAACTGGAAGGTTCCCAGGTATGGTGTGAAACAAAAAAATGATCGCAATGACGGGGAGAATTAGTGCTTTTCGGCTTCATTAAGTGGTGTTTTACATCCTAAATATAACAAACTAAGTGAATAAACCTGAAAATTGTGCAGGTTTTCCAAGGTGTGTGAAGTGTATAAGGCTTGGTCCTTCACACATTTACAGAGTGATAAGTATCACATACAACACGCGTGCCTTTCATGATGGGTTGTGCAATGGTATAACTTTAATACATTCACATTTTGTCAAGGATGTATATTGGTCCTAAGTTGTAGGGGCAACCCTATTGCTATCGTCCACAAATTCACATCTCGTTTTGCTTTGCTGCTGAGAAAACCTAAGAACTCTGCCTGACGAGGTTATCAAACCAAAGTCATACGCAGTAGTAACACCTGCGACGATTAGTCTAACGAGGTGGTTAATACAACAAGCAGACATAATACTTAATAAAAATAAATGAGAATACTCCAAGCTGCTATCCGAATAACTTCTAAATAGCAAACAAACTTAAATTGCATTGCAGAACTATCGGTGGCCATTGAACGGGGAACGGTTGCAGTGAATCGCCGTCGCGTCACCGCTTCTATCATAAATCGTTAAAAGTTTATCAAAACCGATGCAGTTACCGCCGCCGTATCGTTCTACGGGATATTGTTCCAAAAATATTTTGTTGTGTAATGTTTGTTCTTTATATTGTGTCGTATAATATATTTGGGAAGAAGTCAAAACGTATATGATATTGTCGATAGATTTACTTAAAGCGCGGAAGAGGATTTTAAAATATTTGTTCAAAACAAATACATATTTGTTTGCATTGCATAAATTAGATATAAAGCCACATTAGTAGGTAATTCAACAACTAATGTCACAAAATTAAATGTCGAATTTCAAGACCGACACCAGTCTCTGAATTCCACGAAGGTGTAAAATTCACGATCTCCAAACACGTCCTCTATGATGTGTTCACTATTATAAGCTATGTAAGTTATGCCAACGAGATTACTGTTACGTAATACCTTCGTCTAGACACATAATTTTCTGCCAGATTAGCGCACTTTGTCCAATTAAACATGCCCTTTCTAAATTAACGCATGTTTTCGAAATTTCCAGTTCAGCCCACACTTTGCTAATTTCAAACAAATATGTGGTAAAGCGTACATACAGCCTTTCGTACACACCTAGGTAACTAAGATCCCATCTTTGTTTGTGCCAACTATTTTGTACAGCGGTTCCAACTTAAACTTTTATGTCAAAACAGTAGTGGAATGTTCACAAACTTCTCCTGAGACCTCGCTTACGTACCAAAGTATTCCGGAATTTTGTATTATGTGGTTCAAGTCTACAACATAAGTCATAGGAACTTGAAGAAGTTTATTAAACAGAACCTTTTAAATTAATATCTAAGTCTAAATCCAGAACCTACCTGTGACTATAAACAGAACATTTTGATTAAGATTTTCTCAAAACGTCTGGCGTTATTTGGGTCCTTTGAACTTCAAATTGATGTGGCTTTTCATTTTGACAGACAGTAAATTTCACTCGTGTAGGTATATGGCTAAGAAGAATCTTAATGGAAATTATGTTCTCCCTAAATCTGTGTCATACATTATAATATTTAAGTTGAATGGCGTTACCCGACACATATAAAGGGGTCGGAATGAGGGTCACAATAACTTAATTAAAGAGACTTCGTTAGGGATGGAAAATTGATGACTAACTAACTACTTGAATGTTAAATGAGTAGTTGACGTGAGGGCTGCCTCCGACCTAAAAACGAGGTCACCTTTGACTATTATTTATTGAGAACCTTTCATTTTAAATTGTCGGATCGTTGTTGAAGTTTCACACTTGAGATTTCGCTTTGTTGGTACCTCGAATCGTCAAAGGCGATAAGGGATAACATTGTTAACAGCTGAGTTTTGATGTTGGTACCTGTTCATTAATTGGTATTACAGGTAAATGTATTGGCATTATTTTGGTACCTGGTACCTTGTTTGTTTGATATTATATCACGGTAATTTATTAATAAAGAGTATCATTCCTTATTACGAGTTTGATTTGACTACAATTATACTTTTTTAGTATTCAGCTGCATCCAGTTACACTGGAAGACAAACCCAACATAGTTGGGAAAAGGCTGGGCACATGATGATATTCTTGAAGAATAAACTTGGTAAGAATAAATCTTGGCCATTCTAGATTTTACCAAACCTTAGTTTGTAGTAGCATTTTCCATATGGGTTAGTTCATCGATCAAAGTCTTTAAATGTACGACTTTGAAATTGATTCCTGCTGGAAAACATTTTGTTTGGATTGCCAGACATAGAAATTCTTTTGCAGCAACAATGCTAAATAATAAATGTACTACAAAAAATATTCAATATTAGGTGTATAATCTTTCGGTTAGTTTCAAAGACTTGTGATAAGCCACTTCAAAATTCAATATTAGTTTATCGCAGATTACAGGATTTTTATTTTAGAACCTACTCGCTATAAATATTGGAGTATATTGAACGATGTTTGAATGTTATTAAATTATAAGGTAAGTAGGTAATATCGGTGTAGTAAATAGGAACTTTCATATCATTTTTACCTATTGTAAGTTCTTGGGCTGAATTTGCAAAATCTTTTTCTTTATAGCTCACCTTCGAAATGAAAAAATCATGAGTGATTTTATTAAATCAAGATTGGATCTTTAACGTAAGAGCTAAGAAATGGAATCTACAAAGATTTTTGTGGATGACTCTGAAGTAAATCTCTGAAGTTTAATAAATGTCTGACGCATTGAAGAAACTGGGTTTTTGTGGCAAATCGTTTCGTAGAAAAAATCTGAAATGGAGAAATATATTCGCACGTCCATTTGAATTCAAAGATTGATTTACCAAATATTCTAGTTTCTCAATCTATTTTGGAAGTCTTGTCTAGATAACATAGAAATACATTACGGTTATTGTACATTCGCCACAATGTTAATTCGCCACGAAAAAAAGTATGATGTAATGATGTAGAGTTGTGGCGAGTGTAAACTCATTACACCTTTATTTTCTTAAAGGGAATGGCAGAGGAGTTCACACATCCACATTTCATCAGATATTTTTAACCCCCTTGTAGGTAGCCTATATTGCCATTAACTGGCCACAAATCTAGACTTTTACAGAGAAAATATTTAAAATAAAACCCTGTTTACAGGCTACCTGAAACAGGCCTTCCCGGGCCCTGCTGGGTTGCCTCAGCTAGGAGATCCTCTTATGCTTAGCAAAAACACCTCTGCAGAAGTAGAATCGAAATAAATACAGGGTGTACACAGACTCTTCACAATGCTACGTACCATGCATTTTGTACATCATAATTTAGGTAACTTAACGCTAAAATTCGAAACGACTTTTTTATAAGGGGCTTAAAACTTAAAGGGCCGGTGAACATGTGTTTTTCAAACAAACGTAATACCAAAATAATATGAAAATCAAACATATTCTTAAGGTAGTGTGTATACTTTAATTTATTTAGTGCATAAGACTCACCGACCAAGTCAACCCCCAATATTTTCGTAACTAGAAAGTTCACAGGTATGGTCTAACAGAAACAATAATCACAAACGGGGAGAAAAACGGCCTTTTGGCTTCGTTAAGGGTTAGTTTACACAATTTTCTATTCTCAATGTCCTTAATCCAGTGCAATATTCAACAAACAATCCCAACCTAAGGGACCTCCAAAACAAACATTCTCAATGTTAATGGGTCGTAGTCCAAATAAATCAAGCTTCAGGACTGTCCTATTGTTTCCATCGGCGCGCCTTCCGGTGATCTATCAAGGAACTCGCTAATTACGGCCGTGCGTGCGTGTTGATTGATTATGAGCCTTAAGAACATTGGGGTTAGCGTTAATCCTGTTTGTTTATTCAATTTTCTTTTGAACTGTCGAAACAATTGTTTTGTTGGTAGCCCGTTTCTGAAATGCTTCACTGGGCTGTTGAAAGCTTTATTTATGGGGGTTTATTTTTAATTTTTATAGGAGAATTTCATTATATTATTATTGGCACAAGGTCTCACGGTGACACTTTTGACTATCTGTAGGTACTCAATACGACGTCACGGTTGGCGCAGTGGCTGACTGATTGAGTATTGCGGTGCGTGTCCTGGGTTCGATCCCGCACAGAACAATTTTTTGTACAGCCTGCAGAAAAGAGTGTCTGTTTGTAAGTTTAAATGTTTGTAAAACGCACCTATAAAGTAAAAAACCAAGTGTGGGAAAAGGTATTAAAAACAAATATGTACCAACGAAAATATACCATGATACTATACTAAATTGGAAGCACACTCACGCACATAAATGGTACATTCAATGCACGTAACTTAATCTACAGGTCAAAAGTATGCCACTATAACCACCTAAGTACGTACATACATATATCCATCGCAAGGTCAGCCGCAAAATCCACCCAACTCTTAATAGGACATTTCGACCCCAAAGAAATAGAACTTTATATTTTATCTATTTCTTATCGCCATCATTCGGGCAATAACAATATTACACGGCCAACTTTGAACGTAACATTATATTTTACGCCCTTACCGCTAATAAAGGTAACCATTTCTTTTTTAGGTTATTTTCATCTCGTAAAACCTTCAGCAGCATCAAGAAACACTAATTTTATCGTTCTTTTGTATGTAGCTAGTTAGTCCGAGGTTTTACGTTGATCGTGGTCAATTTCGCCTAACGATAATACCCTAATAAAATGGCCATGTTCCTTGGACCCTTATTATGCCAGTACCTTATCTACGGCTGTCAGTGGGCAGTTATTAATAACAGGCATTATTACCACGGCGTTATGTCATTTGTTATTGTTCGCTGAATTGATTATTTAGATAGAACTCGCCCAACCCCAGCTGTGTTGAAGACTGGTAATTATTTCGCTTGACGTGTATTTGTATTTAGATGCAAGCGTTGTGTTAGTTTAGCATTTATGGACTGGTTTATTTCATGAAAATAAGCCAAAGAGCCAGTTTTGTACTCTATGCACCAAAAAAACCCAGAAAATAATAATGTTTTTATCTAAAGTCCAACTAGTGTTTTTATCTAAAGTGCCGCGAAATTAATTTGCGGGTCATGCGCGGTTAGCGCGTTTCGTTGCAAAAAAGTCGCGTGGTTAGCACTGCCGGAAGGATATGGACGTTATGATAATTTAGACAGAGACAGGGAAAATCATCGCCAATCAATTTGGACTTATAAATATAGTTATCTTTGGAAAATTCCGGACTAGTTGTGATAAATGAAAACAATCCACGAGTTTTCATTGGGATCAACAACGTGCAATAAGTATTCACACATTGATCCTAATAATAGTGCGACAAGAGCAAGTTTTCGAGGAAGTGTATTGAAAAAAAAATCCATAACATGTATTTGCTAAGTGTTTCCCTTGCGTAACTTAAAGTTTATAAACAAGTATTTCGTAGCTGATTATACGACGCAAGGTGTGCGGTAACTGCTGGCCCAATTTAGAACATCAATCATTTAGAAAAGGGATGCTTATCGATTACTGTGACGCGAACCGTCGAGCCTCTGAGCGCCCTTCGCATAACACATTATAGAGGATTCAATCATTGTTGGACCTTCCTGTTTGTTTCTATTTGATGTATATGGTAAACTATTTAGATAGGGTACAGTTATTTGGCTGGTTTTGATGAGTCAGTCCCCAAAAGTTTTATTTATTTATTTATTTAAATAACATGGGAGACTTATAGCTGCAACAATAGACTGAAAGCCAATTATACGTCTCCACTTATAAAATTGTTTTGTAGAAAGCATCTTTTCCAAATGAGAACAGAACAGCTACATCGTACTATCATTTAAAATCCTATTTTGAATGTTCATACAGCCCTTAAGAGCTTGGGCTGCGGGACTGTTCGAAAAAGATACCACGTCGGTGGAACACAAAGAGCTAAGAAGAAACATGTATGAGTTTTAGTCAGAACAAGTGGTTTCTGCTCTGCTTACAGCGGGAGGGGCCAACTGATGATTTTCAATTAAAAAAAAGACAGAGCTTTATTTTTTTTTACCCTAACTCATGGTATATTATTTCTGAGTATCATATATTTATGTAATCATCTGATCATGTCTTTTTTTTGTTGGGTTAATAGTCATACATTTATTCCTGTTACATCCTAAACTTATTGTAACGTAACTTCTGTCACAGTAAAAGAGAAGTATATATCCATATAAATATGCCTTATGTCAATAGTTTGTGTTTGTTTTCAGTACTTATTGGCAGAAGCTTTCTACTACCTAAATTCGTTTCGTAACCATTTCATAATCAGGTTAGTGCCTACGATACCTACTGACGGCCTTGTATCTCACGACTTGCGCTGACCACACAAAACAATTTTCTCGAAATATTGTAAAATGCTGATTCACATATTCACACACACACACAGACGACATTTGCAAATCCGGCCTCGCCATCATATCTTTTCATAATCAAGATTGTCTCCAACGAGGAAATCAGCAACGGTATTAAAGATAAAGGTGCGAACACATGCCCCAAGCTACCCAACGTTACGCTTAGGAATGTGTCGGGTAATGGGTATTACAGATTCCAATCATCCGATAAATAGCATTGTGTAGTCGCCCTTCGCCCACAAATATCATTATAGCGCAAACCGATTTTCCTTAATCGCCTGTTGAGACTTCTGCGATAAACAGGTTTTTGTCACCCTGAGCATTTTCTGACACGCAATTTCAGATTTCAGCTTGCGTGTGTACCAGTTTTGTCGCACTACTAATCGCCGGGAAGTACCGATCAAGCACCGCTTTGCAGTACTTTATACACTCGAGCATTTGAGCAGACTTAAGCGCCTTTACGGGATGGCATTCTGCGTAGTTATTCGACTATGCGAATGATGCACGGTTTTGCATTTAAGCGCTATCACGTACGGTATAGTTGAGTGGCCGGATAGATCAGGCCGGGAAATGTAATCGCGCGTTAGTTCACACGGACGATGCACTGAGATACATAAACTGGACACAGAGTGACGTTGCAATATTAGTGTACCTAGGTGCCTACGTTTCGGGATCCTTACTGATGGTACGAGGGGTATCCATAGGCGTCGAGTCGACGTTGAAGTACCTAGGACTTCACGGTGGAAGTCTGCCCTGCGTGGGCGGAGCACCACCGTGTCCTCGTAGCGGCGATCGGCGGCGGCGACCTCTCGCGTCCGGCCCTGGTTCAATCCATGGTCCAGAGCGAGACGGAATGGGAAGCCGTCACCTCCTTCTGCGAAGAAGTCATGCTAGCGAAGGAGGTGGCGGAACGAGAGAGGGAGAGATCCTCTCTTCCCGGCCGCCGCGGGAGACGCACCGGGCGTCGGGGGCCACGTGGTGGCTACCGGCCACCATAGATGCGGGCCTGTGGACGGTTGGCTATGGGCTGGCTAGCCGTCCGTCCGTCTAACGACGACGACAGGCCATGTCGACGGCGCGTTCGTGTTCCACGCCCGTCTCAAAGAGATGTCAGCATAAGGGGAGAAGCCCGCAAGAGCCGAAGCCTGCCGGGGTTGCGGGCCTGTTCGAAAGAGATACCGCGGCCCCGGAACATAAAGGGTGAGGAAGGAACATGGATGGGTTTTAGTCAGTAAGTGTCTGACACTCCCTCCCGCTCCGCCCAGAGTGGGAGAAGTCATTTGATGATTTCCCATCCCAAAAAAAAAAAAAGTACCTAGGACTTGTCCTCGACAGCCAGTGGAACTTCGTGGAGCATTTCCGAAGTTTGACGCGCGTTCGTAAAAACGCTTGAACGCACGGAAATTTGCTCTAGTATTTATAAGGTCCGTATGTACAGTAAATAACTCCGGATGTAACCTGTACACTATCCAACATAATATTGCGTTCATTTCGCCAAAGACTACACTCCCACAAAATGTGATGTGCAGATTGTTCATATTCGCAGTCAGATGTGGAACATTGTCAAAAAGGCGAGTCAACAAGGTTGAAGGAAAAAATTTTACTCTTAAAGTTACCATGACCCATGAGAAATTGGGCAACACAGTGATCAACTTCTAGCCATGTCCTGTCCAGCCCCTCACGAACAGATGGAAAGAAATGGCGGAGGTGTCTGCCCTTGATAAAAGAAAATAAATAAAACTAGTTAACTGGTAGAACAAGTATACGCATTTACATAAATTTTGTGATTGGATCCTCCTTTTAGGCAGATAGTGCCTGTGTTAGGAGAGTCCGCACTTCCATACCAAGTCGTGCTATGTAAAGAGCGACACGTATCATTTTTATACTAAAACTATTTAAATTAGGTACAAATTAAGACTAACTAACATTACATGAAATTATCTCACCTATATTGCCATTCAGAAAAAAAACCTCTCAAGGGTCATTGTACCCATAATTATGTATAACTTTTACTATGAGACCAAACCCTGAATTGAGAAAAAAATCTGCTGTTCAAATCAAATTCAAAACTCAAATCATTTATTTCAATTAGACCATTAGGGCACTTTTGAATGTCAAAAATAAAAAACTAAATCAAAGCTACAGTCACAGTCACAAGGCATAATAACTTGAGAAAGTACTGTAGTTGCCCATTCCCTAGCGTAGATCTCTATGGAGAAGAACGGGCAAGAAACTCCATGGACACTCTTTTCAATCAAAATATTGTTACGAAATCTTGGTTACATCATTCATGTTGTGATTATACATATATGTGAGAACGATGAAGAAAGACGTGCACATTAAGAGCGTCCAGAGAAAATATTAAATAGACTTAAAAAAAACAAAAAAAAAAAAAAATGAAAATGTAATAGAAAATGTTCGCTTTAAGGATGACTCACGTTAGACCGTGCCGGGTCCGGGCCGAGTTATCGGCATTTGTATATCAATATCGACCGATAATATTATTTACGTATTATAATATGCACGTAGATGATATTAAGAAATAATCTCTTGAAACAATCCCCAATCTTCTGATAGTCATAATATTAATTAGGTTTCATAAAGGATAGGATTAAAGTCGTTAACCTGTACTATTAGGTACTGTGCAAGAAATATTGGCACGCTTTACAATACAATACGTAAGTAATTTTGCAATTCGCGATAAATACTCGGTAAAATTTGTTTTATAATTTAATAAAACAAATTTTGCCTAAACCACTCATACCGATCATCTTGAAACGCATATTATGTCACCGAAAAATTGTAAAACCCGTTAGACTGTAATTTGTCCAGCGAGATTGTAAACGCTCGAAAGATTGTCTAACGCACATGCAGCTTACAATATAACGCATTATTTTTCGGTAGGTTACAATCTATCGAAGTGAAACCGTAATATTGTGAAATGCATGCGACGGAAGTATCTCTGCCCCCATAATGGGGACTTTGGGCACCCCGACGTTAGGTTAGTTAAGTTCCTTTAAACTCTGCAGACAGAAATAGGGTTTATTATCAAATTAAATATAGTCTATTAGATGAAACACAATATTTGTAAATTTTATCCTAAATTAGGCCAAACAACTGAATATTAGCTAGACTTCATGAACCTTTTAATATTAGGTGCAAAGAACAGCTTTATTCCACACACACTACAGTCCACAGGTTACTAAACAAACAAGTTATTTTGAGAACTGGTGGGCCTTTCATCTTTAATACAAATGTAAGTACCTACTTTTCTGAAAAGAGACCTTGATACATTTTTAAATATTTGGAAGCGTGGTCGCACTTTCTAAAGTAGATATAAATAATATAAGACATCCATTTGAATATTTTTTCCTCAGTATTAACGTACCAAAGTATTTACATATATGTATTTCTGCACGTATAGCAACTTGTGGCGACAAATTGTAAGGGTACAAACACACGAGACGTTGATTTTACAGCGAACAATCGAATTTGGAACTTATACCGTGAACATGTTTTGGTAGGTGAACGTTCAAGTGGAATTGAATGCACGTTGAAAAAATGTTAAGTGCATTATCGCACTTCTTGATGTTGGCAGGTACTCAATGTACTTTGTGGCTTACATCACCACGGTACGACCTCAAAGCTTCTATAAAGGGTGTAAAACACCTCTTCACGAAGTCGCAAGGCACTGGTTCTCCCCATTATTGCGATCATTTTTTTGTTCTACACCATACCTGAGAACCTTCTAGTTACGGAGATATGGGGGGTTAAAGTTACAACTTTTTGACAAGTTTTTTTTTTAAATACTAGTTTTTTATATTAAGATTTTATCTTTAAACACCTCCACGACCCCCGTACTATTCAACTCATCCATCAGTACAATGTGTTAAGTGCGTTACATTGAGTTCTACCACAAAACATGATTTATAACCTCAAAAAAAAAGTTGTTTCCCAGTAATATTTTTTGCGTAAAGTTACTTAGTTTGATGTACAGAATGCTTGGTTAACGGCTTTGTGATGAGGTGGTTTACACCCTGTATATTAGTTACGTCCGTCTCGCGTCACGACGAAATCAGTTTCGATCAACAGCTGTCATTCTTGTCGACATTCACGCCGATTCATGAAGTTCATTATTTGAATTGTTTTTAATCTCTAGCACCAAAAATAAATAGAACAGAGCTGGAAAGATCAAATATAATTAAATAAATGACCTAAGACCCATGTTCAATGAAAAGATAACCGTCTGATTATCTAAAAACAGCTGTCACTGTGACATGTTCCCATACAAAAATCCATTTTTAACAGCTGTTTTAGGTAATCAGACTGTCATATTTTTGGTGAACATGAACCTAAATCATTCTCCTCTAAGCCAATATATCCAAAATAAGAGGTAAACTTGTATTCGAGATTTTAAATTACTAGGTTAAAGCGAGTTAATTCATTCTGGGGTAGCGGTCATGACCGTTGAGCGAAGTAAACGTTCTTTGTGTAGAGGACTTATTTATTTACGTATCTCATTCCAAATTCACACAAAAAAGGCCAACAACAACGTTTCATGGTTATTTAGAAGAATTTAAAATGGGTTAGGTTTGTTATACATGCTAGATAGGCAGGTTTTCGGGTTGTGTTTCGAAGATTTACCAAAAACATTTCAATTAACAAAAGTTGTCCTTTCTAAAAATACAAAAAATATAATAATATTAAACAACTGGTTATTTTCAGGCTGATTGTAATAAGGTGCATTCCTTGAAATGTGTGACACTAGACCTAATTTGCAACAATTTTGACCCGAAAGTTGACCAAACTGGATTGTTTTGGAGAAATCGATCTTTTGAAAATTTTATACATTTCCACCTTAACTTTTTATTGTGTGAAATCTATGACATTCAATTTTCTTATTAAACGCGTCAAAATTAAATAAACAAACGCTTAGATAAAATTAGAGGCCAAAAAACTAAAGAGGACACTCGTGAATTAAATTGAAAGTTTTCTTTTTGTTCTCAGGAAGAAACCTCGTTAAGCTGTCAGTTACCAAAAGACCTCATTTCGGGCCAAGACGATGAATCTTTTGAGAAAAAAGTCTTGGTGTTGGTGTTCATTACTTATGCTGTTTATGAAAACTCAATCTAAAATCTACTAAGTTTATCTCAGTCCACCGTTGAACATGGATCCCTCAAACTATGTATCATCTCTGAATGTATGAATTTTTTGGCCACTGACTACCTGTACAACTGTCAAAGATTTTGTAATGACTGCTTGATGTGCTTTCCGAGGTACGGAGAGGACTCGGTTTGTAATGGGTGGTCATCTATCCACAGACCAAACTAGGCAAACACGGCTTAATCTAAAGATCGACCGCGAGCCATTTTTTTTATCCACCACTTCCAGTCTGCCTCAGCCACCGTTTGTCCATCTACGAGTAGCAGCTGATGAATTATTACACAGTATTATGTTGCAGTATTTTGCTGAAGTATCACACGGACAAAAACTAATTCAGTACAGTAAATTACGTAAGTTCTTTGTAGGTTCGAATGCTAGGTTGCAAAGTTAAGAGCGCGATCCAAAAAGTTGGTAAAGTTGCAAATAGCTACCAAATACTTACCTATATATAATGAATCACAACTTTGGAAAGTTTCCATCTTAAACGGCTGATTATTCGGTGTATCTATGTTAATAATTGCATTTCATACTTAAATTTTTTGTTCTCTAGTAAGAATATGGCTTACTAGAGAACTTAAAATATCGAAATTTTTCCATATTGCCGCTTTAACCTTTTGACCGCCACAGCATAAACGCACGCGCGTGCCCTCCACGCCAAGCCACAACTTCATCTACTATTTTGTCACATATTTGTGTCGTTTGGGGTACAAGGCACGCGCTTGCTTGTCACGTATATGTGATCATGGCGTCCAAAAGGTTAATTAAAATTGGTTAATATTTGACTGCTATTTGCGACATTGTAAACTTTTTGGATGCGCGCTCTTAAAACAATGCTTAAATTGATCTAAATCAATTCTTTATTTGTGTGGTCATTTTGTATAATGCCAGGGTGAAAACAAACGTGTTTTTGAAGCAAAGGTTTTCATGTTCTCTATGCCTGCAAATAACGACATTTTTCTTGCATATATTCCTGAACAGATTTTTTTCATAAAAACCACTTATTTTCGAATCGGTGACGCGAGAACGTCGAAGCTTGACAACTTGACGCGACTGTCGTAGGTACGCGTCACGTTACTGTCACAGATAATTACGTGACATGGATGTCACTGTCAATACTCAATATCTGCTGCTGGCAGGATCAAGATCAGCAAAGACTTATTTGCTTTATTATAATATAAAGACCTAAACTAAAAATACGTATTAAAACCGTAAAGAATTATTAAACAGCGCCAAAACTTCCTTCGTATTGCTGTCAACGATGAAAGTGCCCAGAAGACTGGCAGCATTACCACGTAAGATGGCCATGCTGATTTTTTGACCCAGAAATATGTCAGCTGGTCAAGAGAATAGTCGACCAACCGTTTGGCGAAAATGATATTATAAGTAAAAAGGAATTATGATATCATCTTCTGGCGATGTCAATATACATACTCGTATATTTGCCATTTGAAAAGTAAAAGAAAAAGTTAAATGAAAAGAATAGTATCGATTAAGAATGTAGATTTCAGTGATATTTTTTTTACAAACAGACGAATTTTTAGATTCAATCCTTTTTCCCATTGTAGGTTGGCAGAAATGAATGAACGCCAGATGCTATGGAATCAAGACAAAATAAAGACCTCCGCCGCGTCTGCCTGTTCGCAATAAACTCAAAAACTACTGAACCGATTTTCATGCTGTTTTCACCAATGGATAGAGTGGTTCTCGAGGAAGGTTTTAGAATATTTAGTTATTAGCGGCGGGCATCGGCTAGTATTTTATATAAACTGATAGAGGAGTGGAAGAAAAAAAAGGTGTTGCGTTACCCCAAGTAACATAAAACAAGGGCGGGAAGATCATGATGAATTCATTTTATAAAAACAATCTTTTACTTAAGTTAGTTTAAATTATTCTTTAAGTTGCATTAAAACATTATAAAAAATTCAAAATGGAAAAAAAAAATTTTTTCAAGCAAGCCTAGCAGCACCGAATCTTTAATTTTGTCGTCTTTTTTTTACTGCTTATAAATTAAAATCTTAATAGTTTTATTTGTTTTATAAATACGCCTTTATATTAAATGCAGCTTAATACTAACAGTTTGTCAAACTTGTAGTCTAGACAGAGTCTCAAAACTTGTTGTTAACATCTCTAGTGCGAATGCGTCACAGTTGACTAGTTTTACTTTATAACTTTTGAATACACTTACCATAAGAAAAGTTTACAGACTATATAGCGTTAATCCTTTTACATAAATCAATCTTCATCTGGTACCTCTCTCTTCCTCTGGAACTGTTTGAAGATTATCACAATTTTTCAACTAAACTAATTCTGAATAAAGGTAATCGATCAACGCTTCGAGAGCAGAAGTTTGCAAGTTTGTTTGTTTGACGGTTTGACGGTAAAACTTTTAAAAGATTCTGGTTGGCATCAAAGCAAAAGTTACAAAAGCCTTCAGATCGGTCGTCCAACGTCTCTACTTATACACTTTTGGTCGGTAATACGAAACTCGTGAGAAGAATACAGGCTCGTCTCAAATGCTGTCTGAAAGGCGTCCCTTTATTTATCTAAGGGAAAGGGTCTATTTGTCGTAAATCATCTCTCGTTATGTTTTCAATTTAAGTTTTGCTGAACGATTGACTTAACAAATTTGAGGGATGATAAAGCGCTTTTGTAAGCCTTGTTTCGACCAATTTGTTAACAGACTAATCTTTGTTTGAAATTATCTGATCTTCTTAGAATTCTCAAATTATATCTGCACAGTGGTTGATTGTTTGATAGAAGTTTCCGTTTATAATTGACGGCTTCGCTCCCGTTATGGTCAGAAATTATACCACGGGAACGTTTTAAATGTAGCTTATGACACTTAGAAATACTAAAGCTTTCTATTGGTGAAATATATTTTAGAATAGGATCAGCAGTTCTGAAAATACATCAAACCTTACAAACATTACCTCTTTGTAGACCTATTAGACTAATTTAGCTGATGCTCGCGGCATTGCCCGCGTACGAGTTAAATATTAAAACTTTCCTCGAGAACAACTCTATTAATTTGTGAAAACAGTATGAAATATCGTTACTGTCGTTTTAGAGTTCATTGCAAACAGACAGACGCGGCGGAGTTTGTATATATGTAATAAGTATGTAATGATATAGGTTTGGAGTCAATTTAATCGAGCCATAAATATGTAGGTATTTCTAATTTGAAAACCTGTTCATACTGTACATAGCTACATACACGTAAAAATGAAAACAAAACCTTAGAAGGCATTATGTTTCATGCGATAAAGTTGTGGGTCGGGTTATAAAGGGTGAATATGCCCAAAACGACGTCTGTGGGTCAGATTAAAGCAAATTTACCGTTACATTTTAGGATGTCAAGTAAGATACTACCTGCGTTAACTTTAATGCTGTGCTTGATTAATATTAAATTAATCTTGAGAAGAGCTTGTTTGGTTGTCATAAAGATGGGTATTAAATGAGGTAGAAATAAAATTAGAAACAATTTGGAAATGAACGAAATATACAGAGTAACACAAAAGGTCGTAGTATATTGTGACATTATTAGCTTGACAAAGGAGATGGAAAATGGTGGGTGGGCCAAAATGTAATAGGTTCAGATATGGTCTAAAAAACTAGTCATATTTTTCTATTTCAGAATATAAAAATCAGCTTTATTCTCAATCTGGAAGAAGAGAAAAATCATAACATTACCGATTTAATTAACCGATTACAAAAATAACAGTTTTGCACTACTTAGGTTATTAACTCAAAGAATTTAAATGCACTTTTTTTTATTTTTTATTTAATCAATAATGCAATAGTTTTACTTAATACAACATCTGCCAAACTGCATAGCAATTTGTCGGCAGTAGGTTCTCGTGGAATCTTAATAAAATTATATCTAAAATAAATTATAAATCCAAGTTAATACTAGGTTATTGTAAAACTAAGACTAAGACAATGGGTCAATCAAAGCCACTTTACTCAGCGCCATCAATCAACCAATGTCATGAGACCGGGTTCCATCTATCTGGCAGAATGTTGTTGCTCCGAAATTCATTTAGCATAACACAATTGGCATAATTTTCTTCAAACAAATATACTAAAGGCATTTTTTTTTTTTACTAAAGGCATGTTTGGCAGAATGATTGTATGTTCGAATTGGGAATGGCATACTTTTAGATGGCAGAATTTTATTTGGCATACTTACCTTTGGCAATGTTCAAATGTCGCATAATTGCGTTTGGAATAATGTTTATTTAGATCGACGATTATTTGATATAATTTCACTTGAATAATTTTATTTGGCATTATTGCCATTTTTAAATTCCACAAAATAGCATTTTTATCCTTAATTTAAAATTAAAATATTATCTTAAAAGGTCAATAATATACGTTGTGTTAGAAAAGTTAGTGACAGAAACGAATCGCTCCAAAACCGACTCCACGTAGTCTTGTCTGCCCTACCCCTAAATCGCGTAGGCGCGGAGGCGCGAGGAGGGCCGCGAGTTGAGGAGCAGGTGGTGAGCGTTAAACCCATCTGCGACGATAAGCTCGCGTGCGACCGCCGTAGCCCCGCAGCGCCGGAGCCGTGACAGAAACCATACCTGCTGCATGTTGCATACTGCATGCTTGCTTGCATGTTGCATACTGCATGCTTGCTTGCATGCTGCACGATTGCTGCATGCTTGTTTGCATGCATGCTGTATTTTTGTTTGCATGCTGCTGCATGCTTGTTTGCATGGTGCTGCATTCTTGCTGTATGCATGGTATGTGCTTGTTCAGATGTTTGCATGCCTGCTGCATGCACAGTGCATGCTTGCTTGCATACTGCAGGCTTGCTACATGCACTATATATGCTTGTTTGCCTGCTTTTTACAGGGAAATAAAAACCAAGTGTACACAATCAACTGATTTTATGTCTTTTTTTTATTTGATAGATGAGTCTTTCCATTATTAAGCATATGAAATGTATGCTGAAATATAATTCTAAGTGTAAACTTTCTGAGATATGATAGTTCTGCCTATCGATATGAAAATTATGCCAAAAGATGATTCTGACTGGGAACTTTCTGCGATAAGATGGTTCTACTTTTGAATCTTATGCATATGAAATTTATGCCTAAAGATGGTTCTGGCTTACAAAATTATGAGTATGAACGTATGATAAATGAGTATCTGCCAAATTATTTTCTGCGAAATGAAGTTTATGCTATCAGCTGGTATGTAAAATAATATCATGACATAAAAAGTTCTGCGATAAAGGGTGGACCCCATGAGACCATCTCTTCGTCATAGTCATCAGTGAAGGGTAAACAAGAATAAAAATATGACATTAGCCTACCGAGGCCGCCGATCGTCCGCAGCCACTATGGACACATCGACAAGTATTGTTTTCTAAGGACGCTTTTTAGGTGATTTTTATTCTTTGAATACTGGTTTACAATATAGTGCATTAATTTTAATAAAGAAAAGATCAATTTATTACTGAAAATCTAAATGAAAATCGATTTCGTATCGATAAAAATCTATACTTATAATAAATCTGTAGAGAGGTCAATTCTGTACATGAAATATATTTACAAAATAACTATCGGGGGGTGATTAGTGATCGATACTGATGCCAAAAATGCAATCAGTAAAATTTTTGTCTGTCTGTCTGTCTGTCTGTATGTTATTTATAGAAAAAAAAAACTACTCGACGGATTTTAACGAAACTTGGTACAATTATTCTACATACTCCTGAGCAGGTAATAGTATACTTTTCATCACGCTACCATTAATAGGAGCAGAGCAGTGAAAGGAAATGTTGGGAAAACGGGAGAAGTTACTTGGTTTTTTTAGCTTCCGTCGCGTGTGCAGCCTTAATGGTTAAAGCTACATAGAAATCATGTATAACCACATAATAATAAAATTATATAAAAAATATCCCAAGACAGCATATGTCTATCTTTTATAGTTGACTCACAAAAACACGTGTAACTCCCGATAGCTTAGCAGTTCGGAGATTTGTTATTATTATATTTGTTTACTCTTACGTTTATATCATCACGCTATGACCCACATAAAACATAGGATACATTTTATTCCGGTAGTAAGATCCCATGGGACAATAATCAAACTTCACGCGGGCGAAGCCGCTGGCAGAAGCTAGTCAGTCATATTTTTAATAACAGCATTAAGTATTACATTACCTGTGTCAGTGACAACATTGACAGCGGACCGACATTGACATTTGCCAATACATGACATGACACAAAGGTTTTGATTTACTCGTTACAGCTTATCGCATGGTTAATCAAATAGTGCGATAGCGTTAAGTTTTGAGGCATTGTTTTGAGGTTTCAAAAATAATAAAGTTATTTGTTTTTCGCGTATAGTTTCCAAACCATTTGCCCAATCTACTATATTAATTTGTGTCATTTTAAGTACTTGCTTTTGGAGAAATTTGGCTATTTGTCTTTTCTACCACTATTAGACGAAAAAAAAATTATGGTTTAAAATTTTACGTTAACTACACTATCGAAGTAGTACCTGATATACATAGGCATTTTGTGTTATCTCCGTCAATTTAACCCATGTCGCCCAACTAGCTAAAAGAATATTACAATCGGTGAAATAGGTGTAAAGCGTTTTAAAGTACTGACATCTGTTGTTCAAAATATTTTGTGCCGAATTCACCCAGAATATTTACAGATATTTATTTTACTTTATTACAAAACCCTGTAAAGTCCTCAAAAGAAGGTTCAAAATAGAGTTTACGTGTTTTTGTATATTATGATGGAACAAAACACTTATTTTGCGTCGTTTGATCCGTGAAATCTTATTATTAAAAAACAAGTGCGAGTCGGACTCGCCCATGAAGGGTTCCGTAACAGCAAGTAACGTATATTATAAAAGTTCTTGCAGTTCGTTGTAAATGAAAGGTAAATTCCGGTTTACGATTTATGACGTACTAGCTTTTGCCAGCGGCTTCGCCCGCGTGAAGTTTGATAATTGTCCCATGGGATTTTACTACCGGGATAAAAAGTATCCTATGTGTTAATCTAGGTTATAAACTGTCTGTGTGCAAAATTTCATCCAAATCCGTTCAGTAGTTTTTGCGTGAAAGAGTAACAAACATACAACCATCCTCACAAACTTTCGCATTTATAATATTAGTAGGATTAAAAAAAACTACTTACAAGATCTCGTTTAAACCAATTTTCAACCGACTTCCAAAAAGAGGAGGTTATCTAGAGGTTTTTTTTTTTTTTTGTGTTTGTTACCTCAGAGCTTTCGACTGGGTGAACCGATTTTGATGATTCTTTTTTTATTTGAAAGCTGGTGCTTGTCGTTTGGTCCCATTTTAATTTGCTGAAGATCTGATGCTGATCTTCCGAGATATACAATGGAACTCTTCAAAAATAGACGGCAAATCTGCAGTAATTGCTGCAATCGCTTGTAGGTTCATTGTTCATACTACATTATGACGTAACATCACGTCTGTATGCTCTGAGGGGGTACGCAGATGTGTACAATACTCCCAGATTTCGACAATGTTTGTTGCCTCTGAACTTTCGACTGGGTAAACCGATTCTGATGATTCTTTTTTTATTTGAAAGCTGGTGCTTTCCGTGTAGTCCCATTTCTATTTGGTTAAGATCTGACGCTGATCTTCGGAGATATAAATGGAAATCTTTAAAAATACTCGGCAAAGCTGCAGTAATTGCTGCAATCGCTTGGTTGTTTATTGTTTATGTAACATAGTGACGTAACATCACGCCTGTATGCTCTGAGGAAGTACGCAGAAGTGTACAATACACCCAGATTTCGACAGTCATGTGTTAAGTTCCTTTTAATGGGATCCTGGAGAAATAGAGGGAATTCCTTAAATTTTATAGGCACACCAGAAGCGATTTGGGTAGTTTAAGGAAGAGTACGTTTTTGGAGTGATCCCGTTTCAATTTGGTGAAGATGTGATGAAGAACTTCGGAAGATAGGCGACGGGAACTCCTTAATAAATGATAGCAAATGTACTGGGATCGCTGAAATCTCATGTCTCTCTTTTTTTTACACCAGTTCATAACAATAAATCACGCCGTTACGCTGTGAAAGGGTAAGCACATAAGAACCACTAAAAAGTGAAAAATAAAAACTTTTTTGCAAAAAATAAAACCGACTTCACACAAAAAAGTGAAAAATAACTTTAGCTTCAGAAGTCGGTGATTAAAAAACTAAATCAATCAAACAAAGGTCACCGACTTATGAAGCTAAAGTTATTTTTCACTTTTTTGTGTGAAGTCGGTTTTCGTTGGTAGTTTACATGGTACCTAATGTACATCATATATTTTTTTTAGTTTTATCATTATTTTATTTTAGAATTTACAGGCCCCCCTGTAACCTTTAAAATAAGAGAATGCTAAAACTAAAAAAATATATATAAACACACATTTTACCACTTTGGAAGTGTCTCTCGCGCAAACTATTCAGTTTAAAAGCTCAATATCATTTTTGAAGACCTATTCATAAATATCCCACACGGACGGGTTTGATGAAAAAAAAAAAATTGAGTTTCAGTTCTGTGTATGGGGAACCCCCTAAATTTATTGTTTTATGTTTTATTTTTATGCGGTTTACAGAATACATCTACTTACCAAGTTTCAACAGCTTAGCTCTTATAGTTTCGGAAAAAGTAGCTGTGACATACGGACGGACAGACAGACAGACAGACAGACATGACGAATCTATAAGGGTTCCGTTTTTGCTATTTGGCTACGGAACTCTAAAAAAACACTTTCTCACTGACCCTATTGTCAGTTTGCACTGGACGAAAATGACACAAACTGGGTATGCACACTCCACATTAAGCTATCCTAGATAATTATTTTAAACTTTAAATCAATTATTCCAGTTTTGATTTGAATAAAAACAATTAACTTTAGAATTTTTGAAATTTATGGCATCAAAATAGTGAGCGCTATCGGACCAAAAATCATTCAGTGAAGTAATTGATGTTTTAATAAGCCAATTCCTATACTCTCACGCCTATTAAAGAAAAAAAAAGAAGAAGGAAAGAAATAATAGGGGCTAAAAGGTAGAAAATACTTAAGGAAATAATAGAAAGAAAAAAAGAAAGAAGAAAGAAAAAGCATTTATTAGCCCGACAGGACAACACATAAATAAAAAAAATGTTAAAATTGTGATTATAACACTAGTTTATAGTAAACATGAGAGAATAAAAAATAAATAGGGAATCTAATCTTTGAAACTGCTGATCCGATTCTGAAAATTCATTCACTGGTGGAAAGCTACATTGTTCCAGCGTCATATGCTGAAGTTCCCGCGGGATAATTTTGGAACATTGGAACACACAACAACAAACAACAATTTTGGAACAGTATATACAGTGTGTTCGAAAACACAAATGTTAATAGTACCTTCATTGAATGCCATTTGTTTTTAGTTTTTCTTCATTATTTTACTCTCAAAGACATATCCGTCACAGGTGACGGCTCAAACAATAGCCAATAATATTGCTTTGACGTAAATTCACGGATCAAGCTTGAATTGTACCTTTGATTGACGTCTTGAAGACAAAAGGATCAATGGATGCCAAAATTGTGATGGCCTGAACGTTGATTGATAGATACTCGTACTGTTGTTTCTGACAGTACATTTATATATTACTTAAGTGGTGGTATATAGAAGTTACGTTTAACATCTTATGTACTACTTCGCCTCGATGGTCTTGTGGTCACAAGCGCAATTCCTTAGCATGAGGTCGTGGCTTCGATTCCCGGGTCGGACAAAGTGTTATTGGGTTTTTCCATCAGGTATTTAGGATATATGACAATAGCGAGCCTCCTAATACATGATTTAAACATGACTGGAGAAGCTGGAGAAAAGTTGGTGTACTAATGAGTACACCTTTGTTTCATTTCATTTCCTTCGAGGATTACAGTAAGTTGATGTGCACTATTTTATTTTGAGGCATGTAGGCTTATCTATTTTAAAAGTAACAGAGGAGTGCTTCGAGTTGAAGGAGCAAAAATATAAATTGCTTTTCATTTTGTGTGCGGATCATAGGAAAATAATAAATAAATATCGCTGGACATTGCACACAGTGCCATCTAGTGTCACACTAAGCAAGGCTTGTGTCGTGGTCACCAGACAGTTGACATACATAATATACTTTTTGTTTATAAATACATACTTATTATACATACTAGCTTCTGCCAGCGGCTTCGCCCGCGTGAAGTTTCAAAATTGGGGTTGAGTGAGAATATTATAAACGTAAGAGTAAACAAATATAATAATAACAAATCTCCGAACTGCTAAGCTATCGGGAGTTACACGTGTTATTGTGAGTCAACTATAAAAGATAGACATATGCTGTCTTGGGATATTTTTTATATAATTTTATGTGGAATATTTCCGTTATACATGATTTCTATGTAGCTTTAACCATTAAGGCTGCACACGCGACGGAAGCTAAAAAACCAAGTAACTTCTCCCGTTTTCCCAACATTTCCTTTCACTGCTCTGCTCCTATTAATGGTAGCGTGATGAAAAGTATACTATTACCTGCTCAGGAGTATGTAGAATAATTGTACCAAGTTTCGTTAAAATCCGTCGAGTAGTTTTTTTTTCTATAAATAACATACAGACAGACAGACAGACAGACAGACAGAAAGACAGACAGACAGACAAAAATTTTACTGATTGCATTTTTGGCATCAGTATCGATCACTAATCACCCCCCGATAGTTATTTTGTAAATATATTTCATGTACAGAATTGACCTCTCTACAGATTTATTATAAGTATAGATAAACATCCATGACTCGGAAACAAATGTCTATTCTCATCACACAAACATTTGCTGCTACCGGGATTCGAATCCGGGACCCTAAGAACGTAAGACAGCCTCACTACCGCTGCACCAATCGGGTCGTAAAAATAGTTCTGTCTGTCTGTCTGCTTCATATTTTATTACGACTACGATAACAAATTCGAAACACCCGTAATACCCATATTATTTAACTGAGCTACCATAAATGTTTCACCCAGTTAAATAGACATGAAAATTTAACAGTCAGTCTGCATCCAATGTGTTCTTAAAATCACTCAGTTTTATCGGGGCTAGAGTCATTGCCCTAGTTTGAGCAATAGATCCTCATAATGATGCTTGTGAACTAACGGGGTAATTCTCGATTAACTATCTCCAAGTTTCCTTCAATAACCTGAATGCATATTAATATTGAAGATGTTTTCATTACAACAGGAAGTTGTTCCACTGGCGGCCGTGCTGCCCTCCGGAGTGTACTCACGAAGATTATTGGATGTAGTTTATTACACCGGGTAGTTGCAGATAGTAAAATATTTACGGTATATCCATTTAATCCGCATCAAATAAATAAAAAATGTACAAAACAGACACAAAGATAATAAATCAAAGCGCAATATTATCATGATGGTTTCGTTCGTGGCATTAATAAAAAACAATATTTTTATTTTGCACCACAAAATGAAATTGCCTCTTTTTTTGGTGCAATAAATAAAAATATAAGAGTGGGCATGAGTGTGTGCCGTATATTATATAAACTTCCTATAACACTATATTCAGTACTTTTATTATGTAATAGGCTTATTCTTTTGTTTCAATTTTTTATGTTTTTTTTTGTTTTGCCAGATCCATTTAAAAAGCAATACGACTACAACATAGTTGGGAATACCATACGATAAGGGCCAGTTTTCGAAGGCGTGTATTAAAATACTTTTGTTTGTAGAACTTCCAAATTATTTGGTTGACCGTACTTTTTAGAGACTTTTTTTTTTCCTTGTGGTTTCAAAATACCACTCAAAAATATTTAGGGGGAATCCGGGACCGCGGTCCCGGTCCCAAAAACTCCTGACCTCCTAAACATTCTTTCATTTCAAGTTCATTATTTGAAAATGGTAACGATTTTCCCGGAGACAATTTATTTTCAAAATTATAAAAACAGTGGCATACTATAAAGTTTTAATGGATAAGAAAAATCCTCTTCTGTGAGGTGTGGTCCTGACTTAATTAGTCTCCGGGGCATCATAACTTGCCAAATGAGTGCCATTTGCTACGAGAAATATGAAATAGTTTAATGAAGCCATAATTTACTGGTTTTGTGACCAACATTTTGCTGAAGTTTTGAAATATATAGGGGGAAGTAACATGAAGTAAAGGATAAAGTGACGTTTTGTGTGTGAAGCAGTTCTAGAAAGTAGTGCCATTTTGAGTCTTAAATTACCATGAAGTTGTCCATAATTTTACAGTTACAGTGTATTTGTAGATTTTAAACAAATAAAGTTTTTCGTCAGTGATTGAATTTTAAAGAGGATAATTTTAGAAACAATTTGAGTATGAATGTGGTCGGCTTAGGGTCCTAGCACACGTATCAAATCGGAAAGTCGTAACAACTCGAGCCGTTCAGTATTATTTGTATGAAACTCCCTACTGCAACGCACACTAATGGGAATCGTAACGTAATCGCCTCGCCTCTTTTTGCGGTGCGTGGTCCACTTGCAGTCCTCGCGCTTACGGTTCTCCGTACCGCAGCTTACGGTTCTCCGTACCGCAGCTTACGGTTCTCCGTACTGCAGCTTACGGTTCTCCGTACCACAGCTTACGATTCTCCGTACCGCAGCTTACGGTTCTCCTTACCGCAGCTTACGGTTCTCCGTACCGCAGCTTACGGTTCTCTGTACCGCAGCTTACGGTTCTCCATACCCTAGCTTACGATCATGGTCTGATTCAAAATGATTAAACTAGTGCCGCTCAGCCGTCAACCAGCGGTCGGCGAGCCGTAAGAGCACCACCTTCGGCGTCGCCTAGCTGTGTCCACGTGCTGGCGCTTACGTTAGATGGTTACGTTACGTAGATGCCTGTTTGACGCCAAGGGGAAGGGCGACACGGTGACGATCCCTTTCCGAGTTGATAAGTGTGCTATGACCTTAAAGACTAGGAGCAGACCAAACGAACAATGAATGGACAATGGGGAAGATTAAAATTACGGTTAGAAAGACCGTGACTATAGAAACGACAACTAATAGAGAAATATGATATTAAGTGAGTCATTGATTCAAGAAGCAAAAGAAGAAGGCAAGATAATGATGAGAGTGCGATGAAAACTTTCATTAAATCTTTGCGTTAGTACTTGTGTTATAATAAACAAACGGAGGGAGCGTTACCCATTCATTCATCTTTGTTGCTGGGAATAAAACCAAACTCGAAAGCCGCTATAAAATAAAGTGAAGCATTATTACTTACTGCCAAATAATGGCGAGTGCTTGCAATGAACAGAGGTTACGAGGTTTATTTTATTAATTGAAAGGAAATGTTAGCTGTCTGTTGAGAGAAAAATACTTGAGTATCAAACTGTGAGTTAGAAAATAGTGCTTTTATGAAGTTTTCGACAGAAGTAGCTGTGTAACTTTCACATTTTACAAGGTGAGATAAAACTACTTAAAATTGTTTGGCAGTTTGAGTACTTTATAAGACACTATAATGTTTGGAGGTTTCCGAGTATTTCATTTCCAACTATTCGGAATAATAAAAGTTCAAAATAGGCTATAGGGTATTCCGTTCTAAAGAATACAAGCTATTTACATGGCAACAATAAATAAATAAATATCACTGGACACTAGATTGTTAGTATACTACATATATACTTTTTGTTTGTTAATACGTACTTATTATACATAATAAACATCCATGACTCGGAAACAAATGTCCATGCTCATCACACAAACATTTGCTCCTACCGGGATTTTCACTACCACTACGCCATTCAGGTCGTCCAAATGCTACAATGGCTAGTAGAAACAGTGCCTAGCCGTAGAACTGTCGTTAAAATGTTAACGGTAATACCATGTACTTTCAATTATACACATAAATATAGAAGATAATTAATAGATAAGCAAAGAGTATGCAATTATGTAATACGGCTACGAAAGCCTACGCTGCACTGTCTACGCTACGACAGCTACGGCGTAGCTCGTAGCATGCATTCGATAGATGACTATCATAAAATTCCTTATGTTGCTTTGGATAACATAGAAATTAATGGATTTTTATTCCTTATTGTGTAACTATTGGTAAAAGTTTCGACTGTTTCAATTCAGTTGGAAATTTTTTCATAGACACAGGTTATTCAAGCGTTTTTCATTCATCATTTGCATTCTCCGGGAGACAACTTGACTATTATCATAGACCTGTTTTCATAATATGAGAGTGGTGCTGTCCAGAGCATGACCGACTTCTTGGACTGCCCTAAGCGTCTATACAGCTGCACTGTTGAGGACTTATCCCTTGATCTGTCAAGCCTGACCGTAACAGTCAGACGCCATGGTTTAACTATTGTTTCTACTTCGCTGACAGTTAATGAATGAATGAATACCACCGAAGCAGCTATTAGTGCGGCAACTTACTGATCTCAACGGATTTAAAATGTACCATTGATGCGGATTGTACTGTGTTGTGTCGGACGTAAAGAATAGCACCGCCTGGTCCCATATCTTTCCGTGGATGTCATAAGAGGCGACTAAGAAACATCCCAGAGAGTGGGTAGCAGCATTCTCTGTGTTTTTCTAACAAACGTACTACGATCGCCAACCTGCCTGCTAAGCGTAGCGGTTACGGTAAAATCCCCCTTTTGACGGAGGCCTATGTCCAACAGTCGACGCTTATGGTTCAAATGATGATGACGATGATTATTGAAGTGGATAGAAGAAACATCATCTAAAAAGACCAAGTGTTTTGAAAAGACTGTATCCGGTTTGTAACATCTGAGCAAACTTGCTGAGTTTAACATATTAATTTTACACTTACACGTGTTTCCCGATGCGAGTGCAGAGGGGTAATCTACTTTAGCTTCAGGAAACTTCGAACAACCGTTGTTCGGGGTCTATACGTTGTACAACTCGTCGTGTTACCAGCCACAAACAACCATTACATTGTAAATTTTATGTTTAATTACCTTGTTCGGTGGTCAGAAGTGGAGTATAATGCTGGCAGGTTCAGCGTGCTTTTCACTACTTTAAATTATTATCAAGAATTTAGTTTCTGCTTACGACTCTTTCGATGTGAAAACATTTTCTTTTGCTTGTTAAACGTTAACCTTTGCAAATAAGGTAATAGTAGAAGGAAAGAAAAAGGTCTTTATAACATCTATAACCATCTAAAAACTTTTTTGCAAAAAATATTACCGACTTCACACAAAAAAGTGAAAAACAACTTTAGCTTCAGAAGTCGGTGACCTTTGTTTGATTGATTTAGTTTTTTTGTCACCGACTTGTGAAGCTAAAGTTATTTTTCACTTAGTTCACCCAGTCGAAAGTTCAGAGGTAACAAACACTGTCGAAATCTGGGTGTATTGTACACATCTGCTTACCCCCTCAGAGCATACAGGCGTGATGTTACGTCATGATGTAGTATGAACAATGAAACTACAAGCAAATGCAGCAATCACTGCAGATTTGCTGTCTATTTTTGAAGAGTTTCATTGTACACCTCCGAAGATCAGCATCAGATCTTCAGCAAATTAAATGGGACCACACGGAAAGCACCAGCTTTCAAATAAAAAAGAAATAGTCATAATCGGTTCTCCCTGTCGAAAGTTCTGAGGTAACAAACATAAAAAAAAAAACAAAAAAAATACAGACGAAATGAGAACCTCCTCTTTTTGAAAGTCGTTTGAAAAAAGGAGCTGCACCGACCACGTCTTAAGGTGGTTTCAGACTACGCTAAACCGTTCCGCTATATAGTATAGCATTCGCTTGCGGGACGGCCGGGGGTGAGGGAGGAGGAAGAGGGCGGCGCGTGCTATAGCATAGCATGAAGTCAGCATATCGGACCATTTTATAGAGTATAGTAAGCCAATAATATATACTATAGTACAGTGTGAACGTGTCCATAACAAAATGGTGAGCGATATTGTTGTGCTAGGAGCTATACACTTATAATATTATAGCGTGGTCTGAAAGCCATTTTAGATTCGAACTCGAGACCTACGACTTGATAGGCCGAAAATCACACCACTAGACTATCACTGCTTACAACAGCCCTGTTATTGGGTAACAGAGACCCCCATAGTAATCGAAAATTTTATCCAAAATTAATTACAAACGGAATTGTTTTAATCTGTACTAGCGCTTGCTAAAGACTCCTTGCAAAATAAAGGTAGCTACAGATTACACAGGACGAGCTTCTTAACACCCATCCCCCGCCATCCCCCGCGAACATTATAGCTCTGAGAAGAATCGCTGTTCACACACCTGACGCCGGGCGTAAAAGTAAACTTAACACTTTATGAATGTTGCCGTGAAACACGAAAAGATGCGGGAATTTCTTGTTGAATTTATGATTTCGAGTTAAATAACTCGAAACTTAGATAAATCTAGACGGCATTTTTAACAAACAAATAAAACCCTTCAACATAATTAAGTTCGGTATCTATTTTATCAGGTATATGATTAAAAAATATTACGTTTGTCATCTCAGAAATCCTTCTCAGATTGCAAACGTAATATTTTAAATATATTCACGTTACATTTACTTTCATGTATTAGTAAGATGCAAGTCATTGCCAATTGCTAACTAGGCACAATAGGATAGATAACAAAAAACAACTAATTAGTCGGTCAGGAAGATTATTAATAAATACTTGACCTGTATTTTTTCTTTTGTAACGTAAATCAAAATTGATGAAGATACGACGCTTTTAAAATTTCCAATACGTCACGCCTAGGTATAATATAGCTAGTTCTGACGTCACGACCACCCAATCCCGAGCTTTGATGCGTTTTATCTTTGTCAATATGTTCACCGAAAAGATAACCGTCTGGTTATCTAAAAACAGCTGTCGCTGTGACATGTACCCATACAAAAATGCGCTTTAAACAGCTGTTTTAGATAATCAGACTGTCATCTTTTTGGTGAACATGAACCTAAATAGATTTGTAATGTTGTGTTACTGTCGTCATGCTTATTCAAGCTCCGGGTACTGTGAAATTCTTAGTAGAAAAAATCGATGATACTTAACACACCATAGGCAGTGTCTGTTTATTTTGTCTGTTTATAGACCACATCGTAGCATTTTCTAAATATTTTTGCAAATCTCGTCATTTATACACGTCCCGTTTTTTAGCCTTTCCTGTAACACGGAAACGAGCATTAACGAGCGTGCCTCACTAAGGGCAGGAGTCGAGTGGAGCCACGTCAAATGTCTTGTGAATGTTGAATATGCTTTCAACATTCTCCTTTATGCGCTAAGCAACCCTAATTGGTAATTCGTGAAGCCAAAAGACGTGTTAAGGAAAAGATCTTTTCCTGTAAGATAAGGCGATAAGGCGTCGAAACGTGTGAAATGTTCTGTAATAACTGTCTGTACTTGAAGAAAATGCTGATTACATTCTAGATTGTAATGGTTTTGTCCGTGATTAGGTTTAGGATGTTTCATTTAAAGGGGATTTTGTTTTCTGAAATCGTGTATGCTCTTGTAATTTTAAAAGCTTTTAAAATTTTACTGATTTTGCATGGTGTTTCAGGACAAATGGACAAATTGTTTATTTTTTTATTATCCTGTAAAGTCCCACTGCTGTGCAAAAGCCTTCCCTAATTCCTTCCATGTGCTCTTTTCCCTCGCTTCTTCGTCCAGCACTATTTTATTTAACACTGGTTTTTTTAAAAGCTCTGCCTTTACCTACAATATAAAACGTAAAAAATCGAAGCCTCCTTAAAAATATACGTTTGCTATTTAATAAAATATCCAAATATAACTGTTTAATATGCTCTACCAATTTCTTCTTCGTAATAAAGGGTGTAAAACACCTCTTCACGAAGCCGAAAGGCACTGGTTCTCCCCATCATTGCGATATTTTTTTTGTTCTACACCATATCTGGGAACCTTCTAGTTACGGAGATATAGGGGGTCAAGTTATTTTTTTTTTAAATACTGTTCAACCCATCAATCAGCACAATGTTTTAAGTCCGTTACATTGAGTTCTACCACAAAACATGATTAATAACCCCAAAAAAAAAGTTGTTTCCCAGCAATATTTTTTGCGTAAAGTTACTTAGTTTGATGTACAGAATGCTTGGTGAACGGCTTTGTGATGAGGTGGTTTACACCCTATATATCTCAAACAACGAACTTACACAAACCTACGTATAATATGTCTCATTCAAAACATTCTACTGGAAAGCACAGCAAACAAACCGAATTGTTATTAGGCAGCAATATTTAGTCACCCGAGGTTTACACCGTTGATTACATTCCATTTCATATCGCTACATTTTCCATTTAGAAATTGAAATGCAAATAATGTTGGAGTAAACTGTGGCGGTCTTCTTGCTAGGTAGATACTCGTAGATGCACGTTGAAATAAACCCCGTAAAAGGTTTGAAAATATTATTATTTTCAAATAAATTAAGGCGACTACATAACTCGAGTTGAATACTGCCTGAAAGTATATTATTCTCTGAAATAAACATAACCAGAAAAATATATGATATTCTTCAGAATATATGCTAGAATAATTGTGTTTTGAAAACATTTTTATTGTACAATCGATATTTTTTTTTGAAAATTGATCAAAACCACTCATTTCCCACTATTCGGGTCGCAATGACTGACGTAACAACCACTTTGTAGTGCAAGCTGATTAGAACTTTATTCCTACAGTTATTTCAAACGAAGTTTGGACCACCACCAATAGAGTTGCTAATTTAGCTCCTCTAGTCCCCTTAGTGCCAATACCTAAGTGAAGTCATGCGGTTAAAATGTATTTTTGGTAACTGTTATACTACAGTCACAATACCGGTATAACAGTATTTGCGTTAAAGGAGATATTTGATTTCGGGCCACCATACATAGATAAATAGGAAAAATAGGTAAATAATGTCATAAAATGCTAACAAATCAATTATTGTTTACACACTATTTTTAGGGCAGCCATAACAGTTGTGTGACATGACTTTTGACAACTTTGACAGTTTTGAAGTGACGTCTTTGAGTTACCTTTGCTTTGAGTTTGGATTAGATCTGTTCTCTCAAATGTCATTTTTTGCATACAGCTGTTCTGGTTCACCATGTTGAATTTTATGGCTCTTCTTGACCAAGTTAACTTGAATATACATTAAAAAAAAACTGAAAATAGAGAAAATTAACAATGAAAAACGGTTAGCGATATTTAGTGTATTTAGTGTTCCTACTGGAAGTCGTGGCGTGTACGGGGTGCTGCAATACCAAATTTTATATTTATTTGGTTGAACTCTTTTTACTTTATCTTTAAATAAATAATAACTAAGATACCAGTATTAACAAGCTCCAGAACAATCTACCATCACAGGACCTCTACAGTACACAGTGATGACTGCTGGCCCAGGTTCCATAAATTTCTGGAACATCTCCTTTCATCGTATTACACAGGTGGCAACGCTATATGCAGATTAATATATTGTTGTAATGTCGTCACCTCGTACATAAATATTTACGTCCGGGTCAGATAACTCAGAATTCTATACGCTGATAATTTTCCGAAAGCTTTTAATGTTTACCAGATTAGTTTATCGATATCAAAGTTGATAAACTTCGTGTCTTTCTTTACGATAAGTACATAATGATTCATATAAACTCATGATAAGGTAGAATTTGTTGCTACCTTCATATTTTCCCAGCATTTTGATTACAGAAATATCTTTTTGGCATAAGGAGTGGAACAAGCAGATGGAGTCCATAAGAAACAGTAAAAAACATGGTACATTTTCAAAAAGTGCGCATTGTTTACTATGTGAACAGTAGTTGAATCATCATCATCATCATCATCAGCCTATAATGTTCCCACTGCTGGGTCACGGCCTTCTCTCAATGAGAGGGAATGGGCTATAATCTACCACGCGGGCCCAGTTGCGGATTGGTAGATGTCACATGTCTTCGAATTTTTGGTTCTAGGACATGCCGGTTTCCTCACGATGTTTTCCTTCACCGTTTTGAGAGCAGCGGTGATGAAATAAATTTCACAAAGTAATGCGCCTGTCTGGGTTCGAACCCACGACTTACTGTTCCTAAGTCGGGGCCGCCACCACTGGGCCACCGCTGTTCCCCTGTAGTTGAATAATCGCTATGAAACATGTTATCAAGGAACAAGGAAAGAGTTTAATAACACAAAATTAAAAAAAAAAACATATCGCACATTAATTTTCCTACTTAAGGTGCTTAGACGAGCTAAATTAGCAACTCTATTTGTGGTGGTTCATACTTCGTTTGAAATGTTGTTACAATAAAGTTCTAATCAGCTTGCACTACAAAGTGGTTGTTACGTCAGTCACTGCGGGCCAAATAGCTCGAAATGAGTGGTTTCGATCGATTTACAAAAAAACTATTGATTGGATTAAAAAACTAAAACACCATCATACATCATGCTTGTAGAATTATTTGCAAAAAAATCAGAATGATCGCATGCATATTAGTATGTTTTTTTTTTTGTTTGAAAGATACTTTTAATGATAAGTTCGGGATTTTTTTATCGAGTCAAATTAATTGTATTATGTTCTATCATGCTAGCATATATCCTGAAGAACATCATATATTTTGCTGGTTTTGTTTATAGCAGTGAATCATATACTTTTAGTAATTATAAAAATCGCGTTTAGCTCATGTAATCCCTTAATAACTGTCGCAAAAGGTTCATTTTTATTCACTAAGAAACTGCGGTCGAGATAAAGTCAAAATAGGAGATATGTCAAGGGTTCGCCCACGGCGGCCCTAAGATTTACCAAATGTGTATGCACATTAATTAGTCGGTTTACCTACACGAAGACACAATACATAAACTATGCCCTTTGACCCGTATGGGACATAGGATTTATGATGGGGTTTATAGGGATTTCGACAAAACAGGTAAGCGAGGTTATTGTAAGGGAAAAATGTTGCTTACCCCAGAATATATTTTCCACTCACATATTTTATTTTTCTAAAGCCTTTTTTTACCTCTTTTGCATTAATTGTCTTTCCCCGAAACAAAACAAAAATCTTCTTTTGAACGGATTAAGTTTTCAAACCGATATAAAACCAGGAATCGCCGCGACATTCGGATTTAGAGTAATTATCTTTTTATAAAATTTCCATTATGTCTTTAATTAATGTGAAAGGTTTTTGACTGTAATAACCTGTAGTATAATTGTTACATCGGAGCGTATTTACAAAACATTGTTAGGGTTGTTCGCAAATATTTACTCGGGTATTACTTAGTGTAAATATTAGCTGCCTTTATATCGAGTTTGTGTACACAGGCAGGTTCAAGTTCTCAAGCACCTCAAAGACTTGACTGTGCAATGAGGTGGGGCGCGACATGATTAAGTAATTACCTGCACTTTATGTGCTAAATTCTGGTGGATTGATCAAAGTGGAAGCGAATTAACACGCTCCTGTGACGACACGGTGTCGAATAAACACATCGTCACTTTATACCTAGTGCTTCTCGACGTTATTTAAGGTACAGCTCCAAAAGTTTACTCATTAGGTAAAGTAAAGAACATATTGGAATATGTTCAACATGAAAATTATAGTTTTTGAGAGTTGAATATTAATTTAAAACCAGACTAATAATATCTAATTAAGAGAGTGGCACGTCGAGTTAAAAACACGAGCCACGAATATTTCTAGTTCTAACCCCCAGGGTTATCACTGCTTTTACTCTAACTAACACATAAACCAGAAAAGCTTTTAAGCAAAAACCTAGGCACTAAGTTAAACATGAGCTTATACTTCGCACTTAGCCATGAATAATTAAGATTAACTTTAATATAAACAAAGTAGACTTTTAATTAATTTGTCGCGAACAACACTAGAAATTCACTCAGCTTGGAATTAGGTGAATTTATAATACATAGGGTTGGGCGAATGTAGCCGGCGGAGTCACGTCGCACGGGGCTCATAAATGGGGACTGTACACCCATTTACGGTAAGAACTTACTCCGTGGTTTTGTTATTTAACAGAATAGTACAGCGACAGTACTATAAGTGCACCAAATGGATGGTAATGGCATAGCTGTGTGCTTTGTCGCGTTATAAATTTTGTAAAAATGCTTCGTAGCCGCTGCGAATTAAATATTTACATTTGTAGGCTTTCAGGTCTTGAAATAACGATAAAATGTTAAAAGATGTAACTAGTTTTGTTAATTAAGTACCTATCTAATTATTGTCAGCCTGTGTAATACCACTGCAGGGTAAAGACCTCCCCCAAGACCTCCACATCTTTCCCAGGGGCCAAGTGGACCACTGGGTGTTGGTTCTGCCCAGCGCGTCCCGCCGCCATCTCTTGCGAAGTCATGTTATGCCAATATACCTTAATTGTAGCTTTTTGACGTGACAACGTCTTATAATTCGATAGAGCCGGCTGCACGCACGAAAAAACATGACTCATGCGGCGTTACCTCGCTGATCGCTCTGAGGCGTTCCATGTAAGGCTTGAAGTGCAAGCGAGAGCGCGGAACGAGTGACAAAGAAGCACAATCGGCCTTTGCGTTCGGAAGCGTACGACATCCGTCTCTCTCCTACTTGAGTGAGCGATGCGTCTGCGTGGACAGCTGCTATACTATAGTACATTTACATGTTTTGATCGAGTATCAAGTGCAGTGAAAAGTGAATGTGGTGTCAAAAAATGCTACCATTCCATCAGTATTTTCTTAAGACGTTGTCACGATCAACTATCGTCAGTAAACCGACTTTACAGACAACCAGTTTTTTTTTCTTTCCTTTCTATGGTACGACCTATTACTTGGGTGCAGTAGGTGGGCACATGAATAGCAGCGTCTGTAATATTTTTAAAATCCTCTATTATGGAGGTGTTAGGACACATTGGACATTCGAGCAAGTGAATCATGCTCTGGTCCAGAGCACCGCATTTCAGTTTGAGTGTCGGAAAGATCTTAATCCCCTATAGTATAGGGGATTAAGATCTTTCCGTTTTTTTAAGTAAACCGCAGCCAATACTTTTGACTGTATAGGGCCTATACAGTCAAAAGTATTGGCTGCGGCTTACTTAGGTACGTAAAACCAAAATGAAATTCTTCCTGGTGTTTTATGAATATTCAGACGGTGATGTGTATTTCTCTTTCCTAAGTGTGCTTCTCGCCTATGGTGGTTTCGTTGGACAGTGCAATAGTTGTGGATGAACAGCTGATATAGTTAAAACAGTTATTTATTTAAACTTTCAGCAACAAATATGAATAATCGTAAAAAGTAGAGTATCAGAGCTAGTAATTATTGTTATCATGACACGATCATAATGCCATTGCGATTTTTATGACAGTAGCAGGGTTCATAATAATTCTGCGTCATTCTTAATGCTAAGTTTCATGCATTAACTTAAGAGCTTGAGTGGAGTATTAGAGCAAATCGAGCGAATATTTAAGTGACCAAATAATACCTGTTGATAAGATAACCACCTAGGTTTACGGACAGGGCGCAGACGGGGCACCGTTGCGAGTTTTTAAAATATGTAGAAAAGACGAGGCACGGGCATGACGGCTGGGCGCCACGAGACACGACGAGCTATGAGCTCCCCGCGCAGTTCTCGGCACGCGCGCCCCTCTCCACCCGCACTCCCGTTCTCGCCCGCCCCTCTAACGCTCGCGCCCGTGCCCCGTTCTTACTATCTTTTTCATAACAAGGCGCTTCTATACATTTTGTATAAAAGAGATGCGGAAGAAACACATGTCTGCGCCCCGTATGCGTCATACGAGTACGTCGTTTCTGCGTATCCTGCGCCTAGATTTCTTCAGTAAGTTATTAAAGTATTGAGTTAAATAATGACCAAAAGATACAAAGATATAAAGTCATTCTTTCCAATAGCTATACATATAATCACTAGCTTAGTGGGCTTTTAAATAATTATTTTTTCTCATATGATGTAAAATTGATTTCCATCAGATGTCTTTCAAAAGCATGTATTTTGCGTCCGTATGGGAAAATTGATCATTCGATTGAATGCCTATCTCATGGTGCGTGAAGTACAAATAAACACTGTCGTGGGGCAGGTAACTGATTATTCGAGTAGACGATGTATAGTGCACAAATAAAGTTTATTGACACAGTCACGGTTAAAACAAGATAAAATAACAGTAAAAGTTGTATCGGTTGATAAAAAAATAACAAAACGTGACCGTATACGACAGCGATGCGAGCCTGACTGGCGCGTGCGCGGGCCAGCCGTGCGTGGGGCGGCGAGCGGTTTCGTACCTACGACGCTCGCTGCTAAAAACCGCGGGCGCCTTGTTGCTGTGCCCTCCTACAACACCCCAATGATAGTACAACAAATTCGCACATTTGTCTTTTCGGGCAAGTGGGCTCACGCAAGTGTCCTTCGCGCAAATGTCTTTCACGCAAGTGTGTTGATCCCAGTACGTTGCGGTCTCTAGGCGGTTTAGAAGTGCATGAGGTGCTGGTAGATGGTTGTTCTCAAATAAGTAACTCTCAGTTACCTAGGTTACTGCTGAACTGTTTAAGGGCTGGAATCGTAGGTAAGATTAAGTTTATTGGGTTTCCCAACAGGGATTTCTGAGTAGCAGTCCGAATCTGGAGTTTTGCCCGGTAGATGACTATACTCTTGGCCCAACTTTTGGCCGATAAATGGGGTTTGGAAGGAGGGATGTTTGTCCCTTTACATATGTATTAAACATTCAACCACAATAGGCGTATGTGACAGTGGTAGTGGAGACTCAATTACTTCTCTCTCAGACCGTTCGTTCTCAAAAGGATTCCATTACACTTGCACTTAGCAGCAAAATGTGGAAAACGTGCATGAGAAAGCTCAACAAAAACAGATGTTCGAGTAAATACGTTTAAGACAACTGTGAAGAACGAGAGATGGGAAACTGAAAATAAGTTTTCGTAGATAATTTTAGAAGGAGATAGAGATGAGATTGGACCAGAATTATTGTAATTCAATTAATATTGTATGTTTTTATTGGACCAAAAACACTTTTTTCTTTGAATTCTCTTTTGATTTTCCAATGTCCACTGTGAAATAATGTATTTTTTTTGTTCCAAAATGGGCCGGCTCTTGACCTCGATCACGCCTGATGGAATGAATACCTATATGAGAAACTCTGAATTCAATAAAAAAACGGAGGTGAAACAAATAAGTGCCCTTTAGCTAAAACATTTTTGTTTTGAATTCAGTCGATTTACCCCGTCATTGGGGCCAGAGATTTGTTTGGCCCAGTTTCATTTCATTATTTACGGCTAACGACTTTTATTAACAACGTTATGAAGATTTACGATCGACAAAGTCAATCGCCAATGTATTAATAAATCAGTAATGGAATGTAAACTGTGTGACGGAATCGATTCCCAGTTGTATTCGTTCTCGGCGCGCTGTGAAACTAAGTTGGAACTGGGTACCGATAACTTCCTGGCTTCATACTTGGGGATTGCTTTAATTGAGGTCAACCACTATTAAGCATGTGGTTTATGTAGAATTAGCCTTTCTGTGTTTTTCTTTTTTAAACTTTCAGCATCATCATTTAGGAAATGTATGTAAACGATATTTATCGCGTACTTTACCTTAAATAAACGAATAAACGCCTTTGCTTTGCTGTGGCGGTACCTCCAATACTTCAGTCTTCTCGCAAAAACTGCTGGTGCGATCTGGTCGAAACGTCGGGTTTATATTAAAGATAAAGTTCGCGGCAAATACCCGTTTCCCCATGTTTTATAATGTAGGTTTCCTACGGTTTGACCAGCGTGGATGTTTGAAGCTTTTTGGCCGGAAAGTAATACCGGGAAGAAAAGTGTCCTGTGTCATTAGTCAGGTCAAGTCAGGACTACTTTTATTCAAGATTTTTTACGGGTTTTCTCATATTTGTGTAAAAACCAAACTTTCAAACCTCTTCAGGGTTACCCGTTCTATCGGTTATTAGAATAACAAGGCTTACCCTTACACGTTCCATTAGGATAACCGAATGAATTGCTACCCTTTTGAACAACTTAACACTCAGTTGGGATTGTACTTGACGGTTCCCGATATTTAATTTCACTAATAGTTTAGAAATCAAATCTTAATATAAGATATTAGAGGTACATTTGAATATAAACCAATATTGTTAACATTGCAATTCCTGGTTGGAGATTTGATGCTGCGCCAGGGGTAGGTGCTGGTGCAATATGATTGATAACCTGGTGTACCCAACCGTAGTAGGCGTTAACCCGGGTGTATATTTCAGGGTTATCAGAGTCTGTGCAGTCATTGGTTTTCGTGAGAAGACCCATAAGGCGGCCAGGATGTATCGGGTGCCTTAAGCATTCCAACGGGTTGCCACCGTCGCCCCGTAAACAAAGTTTTGGTATCCTATATGTAGGGTATTGTTTTGGTATATAATATTAAGCTTTCCCGTTAATTCAAGTTCCGTTGTTACTATTTTAGGGTTTTAGCTTTGACAAAGATGAATTATGACTGCATTAGTTACTTAATATCACATACATTTCGTTATCAAAATTACAGCAAATGTGATGTTGAGAATTATGCATGTGGAAAGGGCAGTTTCTAGATCAAATTCGGTTTTTTTCCCAAACTGACCCGAAATCCTAACATGACCCAGTATAACCTGACCCGAATTGTGATATAATAAGGTTTCCGTGTATACCCATTTTAATAACAAATTGAAAATTTAAACAAAATTGTTATGTTGCCTCAGAAAAAGTACTAGGCTAACATAAATTAAAGAAGGTAGAATATAAGATTCTATATCGCAATAGGCTAGTTTCCACCATAAATAAATTGCAAATCTAATTAATTCGTCATATATAGTATTGGAAAATAATGGATACGTCTTATCTTGTTTTTATAAATCAATGCATATTGACAATGATAAAACGAAACCCGGGAGGATGATAAATCAAAACGCGGGGGTAGGGCTCGTGACGTCACAAAGCACTAAAAACTATAGCACGCCGTGATGTATTGCGAATTTTAAAAGCGTCGTATCTTCATCAATTTTGGTTTACGCAACAAAAGAAAAAATACGGCACAAATACATATTTTTTAATAATCTAACTGACGGACTAATTGATTTTTTCAGGACACAAGCTTAATGAGCGATACTTTGGGTCAGGTTAGGATTTCAGGTCAAGTTCGGAATAAAACCGATAATACGCGTGCCAAAAGAGTAATCGCTATAGGATATAACGAATTATTATTATTTATGAACTAAGTTCTTACCACGCATCCAGAAGGTGCCAGTTGTCTTGTGGTCGCACAAACCATGTTGTTTTCTACGATTATATTATCCAGATCGCTGTAGATCTCCCGGCACAAGGTTTGATTGTATATTGCCTTATGCAGGTACATCAACTGTGTGCTCGCCTGAACAAATGATGGAATTTCAATGTGACGTAATTTTTTAATGTGTGAAGTAGTCCTTTTTTAGTATATTTCGCAAAAAAACACACACACGCATTCACACTGCACTGACACATTTACACATCGTCATCCACACACACACACACACACACACACACCACAACACATCATACATCATCATGATTCACTTTTCGCATTTCATTTTGCACTAAAAGTGATAAAATGAATCAGAAGTGAAAAAATTGATGCGTATAACTTTGTAATCGTTATGACCAGGTTTCGCTGGTAACGCAGGAAAAATAAAGGCATCAATGTTCAAAAACTTCGTCTTCGTCTTTATTGCCAGTGGAAGTTGCCTGCCTAGTGTCAAGAAAAGAAAGAAACGTTTCACCACTTACAGATGTTGATCCATTTTGGGCTCCCCATCCTGCAACTGTGCAACTAGCGATTGGAGCGACAGCGTCGTCTGCAGAAATTGACATCCTGATTGGTACAACAACGTCTTCAGAGAATGGACAGGAAAGCTAAAAATTGTGATTTGCATGCTTCATGTTCACGATGGAAAAATAAGGTTAACTTATAATTGCTTATTGAAGGTTTTAAATTAGAATTGGGGTTGATCAGGATCACTTACCGTAATAACAGCAATATCGTTATTATACGGCCGAGTCATATCAAACTTGGGATGTATTGTTATGTTAGCTATATTCCGATGACGGTCGTCAGAAGTGTCGTTGTAAAGAACCGCTGAACCAGCGAATACCCTGTACTCGATGTGGTTGATTGGCGAAAAAACCCTGCAAAACAACCAATGGTTGGTGTTCAAATTGTACGACTTGGGATTTAATAAATAAATAAATAATAAGTATCGCTAGCCAATGCACACAGCGCCATCTAGAGCCACACTAAGCAACGAGGCTTGTGTCGTGGACACCAGATAGTTGATATCCTACATAGACACTTGTTTGTTTTTAAATACTTGGTAATTCGTATTCGACTTGGAAAAAAATGTCCATTGTTATCACAAAAACATTTGCTCCTACCGGGATTCGAACCCGGGACCCTAAGATATGTTTAGCTAGCCCTGCGTTTCTTGCTATCAAATCACTTTTATTCATAGGGATCAGTTTAAAAAGTTGGTAGAGTTGGTAACTGCGCGCGCACTGAGCGTGTTGCGCCCTTTATAATATTGTTACCTTGTGAGTGTTAGTTTTTGTCTGTGCTTGTTATCCTATCTGAATCTTTTAATGTATCTGTTTGTACACACACCTAAGAAAATCTAGCGTGACGATTTGTACTCGTTCCTTGGTCAGAGGAGGCAACGACTACACACGACTGGGAAAGTTGGAAATAAATAGGGGAGGCCATTGCCCAGCGGTGGGACAGAACAGGATTACATAAAAGAATGTCTCCTCGTATAATAGTACATTGTAATACAAGGAGCTAAAATGACCCATTATGGATGAGATAGTAAATAGAAACCGAGTAAAAAAAAATACTTTTTTCCCCTAGGGCAATAAATGCAATTTTACGCCCGCTCTGGTACGCTATTATGAGGGTCTTTTTGAGCAAGAGGAGTGAAAACACATTTCACAGGCACACGGTATGTTGCATGACCAGCCTCGACTTTTAACAAAGTTGACAGATGTCAAGGTTGGTGTGGACGCGGTCGGGTGTTAGGACGTGACATCCGTTTTAAATAAATAAACGCATTGGCTGCTCGGATCACGCATGTTCACACAGCTTATCTGTTTTAAATGACATATCCTTTTTGTTCGGGCGTTACTCCAGCAACTATGATCAACTTGGGTGTAGCTTTTTTAAACGAGTTTGTGACTTATAAACCCATTTTTAATTTTTAATGGGGATGTAGCTTACATTCTTATTTCATTGATGTTACCTTTGTAATTTTTTATTCTAACTTTGTTCTACACACGAGTATTTTAATATGATAGTCAAAGACAACATTAAATGTCATTTAAATGTTTTGTTAAATGGGAATCTGCATGCTGAAATAAGTAAGCGAAATTTATACCATATTTCATGCAAATAAAGGATCTTGAATCTTTGTCGCTGCCGAGGCTAAGATCCATTGCTTCGCTTGCTCGGCTCACGTATGACAGATTTAACCTTACCTAAACATTTTGCTTGACAAAACCTAGTTCAGCTACTACATAGGACCAAGTTTGAAAAAAAAGCAAAAGTGTTAAAAAAAGAGATCTTTATTTTAAAAGAGCAAACGTTTGTAGCGAGACTAATTGAGTATTTATTATAAAAAAACATACTAACCCGTTGTAGTTACTAAAAGTGCAAGATGCAGTTGTCAGTACATGCTGGTAAGTAATCAATGCTCCCCCGCATCTGTGCCCTCTTGTGGGACTTTCTATCTCGCTTAGTTGTTGTAATGAAATCTAAAAGAATTGCAAAAAAAAATGTTTTCTAAAATAGTAATGAGACCTTCCTACCATTAAAAAAATATAAATTACCATATACGAGAACTGGTTTTCTTCAGCGATGAGTGCGTTAGAAATTCTTATTAATCCTGTATTGTAAGTTGGGTTTGCAGCTGTTGATAAAAATTTACAATTAAACAATGGCCAAACGTCCGCTAGGTGGCGCTGTGAGTGTGTTGACCTAAGTTTTTTGCTCCCTGTAAAAGTTTATTTATAAAAATAGAAAGAGTAGTAGATATTGTGCTTATTTGTCATAAAAAGTTTAAGCACATCTTCAAACAAGTGCAGAGTTGAAGTGAACTAAATTAACTCCGTATAATCTGTGTTGTCTTCGGTGTTATAAACAGTGGACTTTATGTGTGATTGAACCAAGTAAAGTGCCGTTAAACCTAAACACTATCTACTCATCATCATCTTCGGTTGTGCGAGTGCTACGTATAAACATTGGTTTATTACTTTTACAAGTCATAAGACTTTTATCCAGTGATTAGCAAAACTTCGATTTTGCAAGTCATACCACAAACCACCATACAAACTGACGCCATCTATGAGTAAACGTTAAAACTGTGAAGGTATCTCATTAGCGTACTCATTAACATCGTATTGCTATCCTATGCGCAAGCGATACATCGATTGAGTGACAGTGCCCTTCGTTAACCTTTCTTAATACGGCGGAAGGAGGCGCTACCAGTCGTTTTGTTTACTAACTCAGAACGCATCTTACTCAACATGAACTGTGCTGGCTGTAACACACTCTTTGTAATTGGGGCCGGGCTTCTGAAATGTAGTGCCTGCGAAGGGAGTTATCATTTTGAATGCCTAAACATACAGCCTCGTCAGTATGAAGCTCTTACAGAAGAGTTTAAGGCGGTCTGGAAATGCCCGTCGTGCAACAATGTCACCCGCCGTACTAGGTCTAACTTACTGACACCTGTACGGTCCGCGCAAATTCCGACACATGAAGATAGCTTGAATATGTCATGCGATATTGTAGAACATTGTCCCGCCTCGTGCGAATCTGTCGCCCAGGACAATAATAATATTACTTTCCAAGCCTTTACAAATGAGTTACACATTACACTGCAGGGGTGGAGGAGTGACATGAACAATACCCTTTCTACTTTTAAGGAGGACATTAAGACTTCATTGCATAGCTGGCGCGATGAAATAGATACCAGTTTGAGCAAATTGAATAATGAATTGAGATGCGCCCTGAATGAAATAAGGGATGAAATGAGGAGTATTCGTGCCGAACACAACACTATAAAGCAAAACGTATCTGATATATCGCAAGAAGTAACTGAACTCAGAACCTCATTGCAGTTTCATTCAGAGGAGCTGGTTGAACTCAAGAAACGTATGGTTGACGTGAGTCGACTTAGTGCTGAGCAATCTGACCAATCTGTTAGTCTTCTTGAGTCCAAACTGGATTATCTTGAGCAGCAAGCGAGACAGTGCAATGTGGAAATCCTTAACGTGCCAGAGACTCGAAGTGAAAACCTGATTCATGTTATGGAGTCAATCGGTGGTGCTATTAATTTTCCTGTCACACAAAGAGATATCATATCCATCCACAGAGTTCCTCATGCTCACCAGCAAACAAATAGGCCAAAAAACGTAATTGTAAAGCTGACGTCACGTATCCTGCGGGATAATTTACTAGCTGCTTTCCGCAAAGTCAAAACCTTTAAAACGGACCAACTGGGTTTCACTGGTTCACCGTCGACTATTTACATGAACGAGCATTTGACACTCAAGAAGAAACATTTATTTCGCAAAGTTAAGGAAGTGGCCACACAGCTTCACTTTAAGTATGTCTGGATTCGGAACGCCACTATTCTCGTACGTGAACGGGACGGTGATACTGCATTTGCAATTCATAAAGACGACGATATTCGCAAGATTAAAAACAGCCCGACGAGCAACAACGTATTTCGGGGCCCCTCCTCTAACGCACTATAATTGCAATGTGTTTGTGTATTTGTACCCTCATTTTATTGCTTTTTTAAATGTTTTACCCTTTTTAATTTGGTTTGTTTATGTTTATGTTGCAAAACATTATTTAATTGTGTTTGAGTACTGCTCGTGTTCGTCTGGATTGTTCGGTCTTGTTGTAGTACGAGTAATAACCTGCTTTTTATGCTTGGATGAAAGTAAAGATTTTATACATTATTTTATACAATATCTATTAGACTTGTTAACGCGTCGCTACAACACACATGTTAAATTACATAATTTATTTCTGCTGCAACTTTTTATTACTGTATCACTACGCAATAGTATTGTTTTAGGTCAACATTTTGAAAAGATTTATTTTAAATGTATAATTTATTGTTGTGACGTCGGGGTTCAATCTTGTTGTTTGGTTTGTGTCAATTATTTAACTGAAAAATATTATTTTTACTTAATTTTTGAACTTTATATTGAGCATTGCACGAGCGAGTACCTGTTACGTAATTGTGATTACATTGCTGGTAATCCTTATATTGGATACACAATATCTAGTGATGAGTAACAAGCAATTATCTATATATTACCAAAACTGCAGAGGTATCCGTACAAAATTAAACACGCTATACATGAATATTCTTAACGGTAACCACGACATCATAGTACTCACAGAGACTTGGTTGATACCTGAGATTAGCAATAATGAGTTTATCGATCAGCGCTATATTGTGTACAGGTGTGATCGTGATCGTATTGGCACTAAAAAAATGGATGGCGGGGGAGTGTTGGTTGCCGTGCTGAGGACACTTAAGTCCTCTGAATGTGATATTTCTGTAACTTCGGCCAACCCACGAGGTGCCTAGTTTGCGACCATCCAAGAGTCATATTATTAGTGCAGCTTACATACCTCCAAAAACGGCTACCATGGTGTATGAAAAACATTTTGAAATCCTACAGCAGTTACTGGGCGACCCTACCGTAGACCATTTTTACATATTAGGCGACTACAATCTCCCAGAAATTACTTGGCACATATCAAGTCCTACGTCATCCCTGATCTGCGGTGGGTTGGGCATAGGCTCGTCCACGACTTGTATCCAGTTAAATAATTTCATGTCATTACTTGATGGTTTGCAATACAATGTCGTGGCGAATACCAATGGTAAAATTCTTGACCTAGTAATATCAAACCACCCATGTAAGGTATCGAGTGCGTTGTTGCCTTTGCTCCCCATAGACATGCATCATCCACCTTTTGTCTGTGATATAAGTCTAAATGTAGATACTCTTCCTATGAAAAAGCGACCACTACAAAAATACAACTTTTATAAGTCCGACTATGAGCACATCAACCGGAAAATTCAAAATACTGACTGGACGGCACTTCTTACCCCTTTAGGATCCGAAGAGGCACTTAGCTTGTTTTACAATAAGATTGATGAAATTATTAAGCAGCACACACCACTATCTGCATCCAGAACGGCCGGCTTTCCCGTTTGGTTCACAAAATCCCTCATAAACACATTAAAAAAAAAACAAAAGTCTTGGATTAAATGGAAAAAGCACGGCAATCTTGCAGATTACGAAATTTTTTCGCAGCACAGAGCCTTATTTAAGGAAAATTGTGATAAATGTTTCTCGAAATACATTCAGTCGATTGAAGATGGCATTCACAAAAATATAAAAGATTTTTGGGTCTATGTTGCAAATCGCAAAGACAAACCCGGTATACCGGCAAAAGTTCAATTTAACAACGTTGTATCTAACGATCCTCAAACGATTTGCAACATGTTTTCTGATTTCTTTGCTTCCGTATATGAGCCTGCTTCACCTGCCCTTTCTCGATGGGAGCCATCTTCTGAATCGATGACTAACGACATAGTTATTTCTGACCTGCACTTTAAAGAGGAAACAATAATGAAGGAACTGAAATCACTGGATCCAACTAAAGGCCCAGGTCCAGATGGTTTGTCTGCGTTTTTTCTCAAAAATACTGCCACTGTAATATGTAGACCCTTAGCTATAATTTATAATAAATGCATCACTGAAGGTGTTATGCCGACGGTATGGAAAAATGCAAATATCACGCCTGTACACAAGGCCGGATCTAAACGTAGCGTTGAGCAATACCGACCTATCTCTATTCTGCCCGCCTTGGCGAAACTTTTCGAAAGACTAGTACATAACGAAGTGTACCCTATTCTTCATCACGCGGTCATACAAGAACAGCATGGGTTTGTTAAAAAGCGATCAACGACCACAAATTTATTGGCTTTCTCCAACGACTTATTCGACAAGATGGATAATCGTATACAGGTTGATGCGGTGTACACGGACTTTCGGAAAGCTTTCGATAAGGTGGATCATGAATTACTACTGAGCCGAATAGCTTTCAACGGCATTCGGGGTAACTTGTTGAGATGGTTCGTTTCCTACATCACTAATCGCTGTCAACGGGTAGTAATCAACGGTTACCACTCAGATGCTATTCAGGTTACCTCTGGCGTCCCTCAAGGTTCTATTCTCGGTCCTCTTTTATTTATCCTATTCATAAATAATATTGGTAACTGCTTCCGCAACTCAAAGTTTTTGCTATATGCAGATGACCTTAAAGTATACAGACCTATTCGCAACATTCAGGATTGCTATCTTCTCCAAGAGGACTTGGACAGACTGACAGACTATTGTTCCACAAGTAAGCTTTTTCTAAGCATTCCCAAATGTTATTATATAAATTTTACCAAAAATAAAAATATTATTAGGTTTGTGTACTCCTTATGTAGTATCTCTCTGACCAAGGTAAACTCGGTACGTGACCTGGGTATATTGTTTGATGCTAAACTCTGCTTGAATTTACATATTGAACAAATTATAAATAAAGCATACAAGATGTATGGGTTCATAATGAGATCAACTCATGACTTTAAACGGACCTCTTCGTACCTCTGCCTATATAAAACTCTTGTCCGCTCACAGCTTGAATACGCGGTGCCCATCTGGAATCCGTATTATAAAAAATATATAGATATGCTCGAAAATGTACAACGCAAATTCCTTCGTGCAATGTATTATAGATGTCACAGAGCGTATCTGCCTTATGATCAATTGCTCGATAAATACAAACTTCTGACGCTCAGCTCCAGACGCAAACAATTAGAAGCAATGACCCTGTATAATATTGTTAATGGCAATTTTGACTGTATCGACCTGAATAATGTACTGTGTTATGCTGTCCCCAGAACTGTTCATAGACGCCAGGTGCGAGCAGGCACACTATTTGCAATAGGTACCTGCCGATCTAATACTGGCGAACGTTCCCCAATTCGGCGAATGGCAGCATCATACAACAAAGAATTCGAACACATAGACATATTTACATGCTCCATCCAAAAGTTTCGAAGCCTTTTGTATGGGACACTTAAGCACTTCGATTGATTATTGATTATTAAATGCTTTTTTTTTTTCTTCGTATTTTCATAATAAGTAGGCATAGTACTTTATTTCTTTTTTAATTCATTTCTCTTTTTTTTTTTGTAATTGTAATGTGTTTTAACTGTCGTGCATGAACAGCTTTTCCTAGCAATTTAAGGTTTAGTTTAATGGTAATCTGTGAACAGCGCTGTGGGCTACATTATTATCTAAGTTACTAATGTTATCATGTTGTAATATTCCATAATGTAGCTGTTTGTTGTTCCTATTTGATAAAATAAAATAAAATAAAATAAAATAAAATAAAAACAATCGAGAATCGCGAAACAGTTCGGCTTTTTTAAAAGCCAATGTCCCATCTCGTAACTTCAAGTGCAAAAGTGTCCGAATTTGTAACTATTTAAATCTTCATACATTGAATCCCATTTCGTCAACCATAAGTTTCAACTGTTTTTGTACAATACAGTTACAAGGAAAGATCTTATTGATGTTGCTATTTTACGTCTCTCCCGTACACAAGTTAATAAACGACAGAACTTGATTTAAAATTTCAGAAAGTACTAGGAGAACAGAATAAAAAACCGGCCAAGAGCGTGTCGCGCCACGCTCAGTGTAGGGTTCCGTAGTTTCCCGTCCGTCACAATAAGTTTTCAATCCAATCCGATTTTAATAATATTTTTTTTTGTTTGAAAAAGCATACGTTCAGGATAATAAAATATGTAAACGAAGTTAAAAAAAAATGCTTACATATACGATTATACTACAAACTTAGTCCAGATTTTTTTTTTTCCATTTTTTGTCTTGTTTTTACAAAAACTTGTTTCTATCCAAGTTCAAAATGACTTTCCTAGAAGGTCCTTATAAAGTTCTACTTTTCAGATTTTGTACATATTTTCTAAACTTATGGTTCAAAAGTTAGACACATTGTTTTTACTTTTGGAGCAATTATTTCCGAAATTATTGACATAATCAAAAAAATGATTTCAGTAAACCCCTATTTATTTTTAAATACCTCTCCAACAATATATCACACGTTAGGGTTGAAATAAAAACAAAACACTTCCCACCTAACCTATATGTAAAGTGGGAAGTGATTTTTTAATAAAACATGTTATTCCAATTTTTATTTTACCATTTTGTCGGCGTGATTGATACACATATTGTTACCAAATTTCAGCTTTCTAGTGCTAACGGTCACAGAGATTAAGCGAGGACGGACGGACAGACAGACATGGCGAAACTATAAGGGTTCTTAGTTGAATACGGAACCCTAAAAAGGAGATATTGGTGCCGCTAAAACCGTCAAAATCAAAAACTACTCAACCGATCATCATGAAACTTTGTACACATATTCTTGGGGGTATTAGAAGTAACATAGCAACAGGATCCGCGTACGAAGTCGCGGGCAGAAGCTAGTAAATAATAACTGTGGATTATTTATGCTGCGGGAGGGTAAAAATATAAGGGTTCTGTTTTTGCCATTTGGCTACGAAACCCTAAAAAACGATCTGTATTCAATCATTTTGCAGAATGACTTAAAATACATGACATAACATTGTAAGATCAAACACGTCTATGTCTCTTGCAAACCACATAAGTGATAATGGCATGCATATTATATACTTCGTGGCCACACTTTTCTTTGTTTGTAAATAAGATGCAAGCCACACGCATGCAAATGTAAAAATGAAAAAAGCGTGCGTTTTACGTGCAGTTTATACGTGAAAAGTGGCTCTAAGTTATTTATCTGCGCTGACCTCAAATAAATTGGTATAAATGCAACAGAATGATGATAAGAATGAGGAACAGGCAATGATGAGTATGCAGAATGAATGCCAATTACACAATGGCGTGTGTTTTAGTTACAAAACTCTTGCGAAGTAAAATGATCTGTCGATCGGAAGATTAAGACTTTATTCATACTTTAAAAAAAACTTACCACTGAAAGCAATCACAAAGAAAAACAAAAGTCTCTCCATTTTTGTTATTTACTAACAAATCATTAAAAAATAATCACAACATGTATAAAAATGACTGTTCAACACTCCCTGTGATTAAACAATCAGTTATTTATTGTATTTGGCACCTGCAATCTTATCTTACTAGGGCGGAAACATTAATCAAGCAAAAGACATGAAACGCGTCACAGACGCGTTGTACATAGAGATTAACGATAGAATATCTACTGATTAAGAGGGCTATCACATTTTTTCTTGTATTTATTTGATTGCTAGCACTCTAATAGAAGAAAAATTGAAAAAAATATGTTGAGCACTCCATAAACAAATAATTAAATTTTTTCGGGCATATTTTGTTTTTAATTTTGTAGCCATACCTACACCAAAATCACACATCAAAACTGAGAATTTAGATGTGTGATTATGGTTTAGATTTTTCTTGTAGACTCATAAAAACAACCAAATTAATACGAGAAAATTTTGATAGGCCCTCTTAAAGGTTCTCACAAAGGATTTTTGCGCAGTATTATTTTCACTAGCTAACACTTTGATTGCTTTATAAATAGGTTTTGCAATCTTAAATTCATTTTTATGGGAACTTGGGACAGACCTTTAACTAATACTCAACAGGTGATATTTTTTCCAGATAGACCTCTGGTTCTAGTGCAAAAACACTAAAAACAACGAAGTGGTTATGACATAAAAACATAAAAAAAGAGTTAAATTTCATGCAAAAAACAGATAGACAACAAAAAATAATAAAAGGAATCGAATAGTAAAAACAGTAAAAAAAAAACAAAATCACAGCCTTTATTTGTTTTATATTAATATAAACAATATATTATTGATTTTATGTATTTGACAGTAGATATTATTATGATGATTCATGACATAAATAAAAAGCAAGTTCTGTGTTACAGTTATCTAATGACTCTTAGTTTTAATTACGTTCTAATTGTGGCATTGGCTACAATTTGAGCAATAGCAATCAATGCTAGCAGTACCACTCCAGGTTGGGAAGCTGATGCTCCACTTGGAGCAGGAGCTGGTGAAGGCTCTATCGTAGTCACTGGCGTTGTCGATGTCGGTGTAGTCTGTGTTGGTTCAGGTCCAATGTCGGGTACGGGTTGGGCGACGACATCATTTATCCATGCTTCGTAACTGGACACACGGGTGTATACTTGAGGAATGTTAGAGACAGATGAGCAGTCATCGGTATCGACGAGAAGACCTACTAGGCCACCTTGGCAGACTAACGGGCTACCTTCGTCACCCTGGAAAATAAATAATTATAAACTCACTCCCCAATAAAACAAAGTCGTTCTTACTAGTCTGATTTCTCCAGGATTTTCTGAACATCATTTAGGTCCATGTTCACCGAAAAGATAACCGTCTGATTATCTTAAAACAGCTGTCACTGTGTCATGTTCCCATACAAAAATGCGTTTTAAACAGCTGTTTTAGATAATCAGTCATCATACATCGACAATCGTCATACGGCAAACGAATGTAATATAGAAATCTCGATGTATTTACATGTAATAATGCACCCGGGAAAAGAATAGTGGGCTGCTTGTTTTTTTTTATCTGAACTCATATAACATAATGCCGCCTCTGTACTATGTGCTTGATTTGTTAAATAAATGAATAAATAATGTCATGTTAGAATATCTTCGAATGGTAAGGCCCAAGATAAATCACGAACCAAAAATCAGGCATAAATCCAAGCTCTTCGAGCCACGCTGCTAATGAAAGAACACAAATAACTTCACACGACTGCTCGTGTTTTTTTGCTCCCCCTTTTCCAGGGCCCCATGTTTAGCTATACTAATAAGTCAGTTCCTCTACCCATTCATATAATGTCCTACCTGACATCCAGCCGCTCCCTCTATTATACCAGCGCCTGGAGCTCCAGCGCACAGCATGCTTAATGAGAATGTACCAAATATCGAAGCGCACACTAATTGATTAACTGTCAACTTTTGTGTATGTATCAACTGCGTGCTTATCTACAAGAAACAAATAGAATCGATTAAATCATTAGATAAACAATGAGTCTGAAACTTGAAAAGCGGGGTGAACCGTTTTTACCTTGGGGCCAAAAATGAAACAAAAATCAATTGTTCCATTGCCATTATTGTTGCAATACCAAGTGACGTGGCAACGTTGCCAGCCTGTTGACGATTATGTACATTTTAATTAGAATTTTAAGTTTGTGTAAAATTTCTAATATAAATATTCATCTATATTTCTTGATTAATTTGAAGAATTCTTTCAGTAATGGATAGCTACATTATCAACGAGTAACATAAGCTATATTTTATACCCATACTCTTACGGGAACCGGAACTACGCGGGTGTAACCGCGTGACGTCCGGTAGTTAAAACTAAAATTGTTCCATAATATATTGAATGAAGTTATGTAAACGTAGTCGCTCAGAATGGGCTTAGTCAAAAGGCTTGAAGTCACCCAAAGGGCAATAGGGCTACGCTCGGAGTTTTCTTGCGTGATCGAAATAGAAATGAAGACATCCGCAATAGAACCAGGGTCACCGACGTAGCCCGAAGAATTGCCAAACTTAACTGGCAGTGGGCAAGGCAATTGCTCGCAGAACGGATTGCCTATGGGAACGAAAAGTTCTGGAGTGGCGACCGCGAATCGGAAGACGATGCGCTGGAAGACCTCCCACTAGGTGGAACCATGACCTGGTGAAGGTTGCGGAAATCCGTTGCATGCGCGTCGCACGGGACCGGTCAATGTCGCGACAGTTGGGGGAGGCCTATGTCCAGCATTGGACGTCTTTCGGCTGAAATGATGATGATGATGATGATGATGTAAACGTGAATCATCAGGTGATTTTGTATTTTAGGGTCGATCCCGGGGTAAAAGCTGTACATATTGCTTGTTTTCAGCTATTTCAATTACAACCTGTATTATACAAAAACTTACAGTAGATGCTGAACCTTGTGCTCCCCAGCCGGAAAGAGTGCATGATAATGTGTCAGTGAAGTTAAGGCTTGCTGTCGGCAGATATGCCACTGTGCCCTCCAAGAATGGGTTTCCAAGCTGAAAGAAATTTATAGTTAGAAGTTATTTTGATAACAATTCTATGCACATTAATATGGTGTATTGATGGTGGATAGCGACGGAAAAGCATGTTAAATGCCGCTATGTACTAATAATCCTTTTGACGGAATTTCAAGTGAGATTGGCTAAGTACGCAGGAGAAGTTATAGTGCACTGTCAGGTACTATTATTATCTCCTGAGTATATCCGAAAACATAGATGCGTTCGCCATTTCTTTCCTCTCTGACTGATGGGGTGGCAATCTGACGTGGCACAACCGAAGTGTCTATTAAAAACCGAGGAGATACGGATAAATTCCTATAAATTATATATGTCACCTTTAAATTGTAAAACACGTTAGTAATATAACCAGAGAGTTTGTAAACTCTCGAAATATTGTCAACTGAACATACTGCTTACAATATAACGCTTTATTTTTGGCCAGATTGTAGTCTATCGAAGTGAAAGCGTAATATTGCGAAATGTATGCGATGGAAGTCAACACGCGCGGTGTGCAGGAGGGGGAGGGAAGAAGGGGTCTCCCTTGCCCCATGGTACCACTCTCATGAAAAAACTTTTTTACAAACAATAAAACCGACTTCTGAAGCTAAAGTTATTTTTCACTTTTTTGTTTTCTCTGAAGTCGGTTTTATTTTTTGTAAAAAAGTTTTTATTTTTAATTTTTTAGTGTTTCACATGTACCCCTTCACAGCGTACCGGCGTGATTTTATTTTATGAAACAAACAATAGACAGATATGAGATTTCAGCGATCCCAGTACATTTGCTATCATATATTGAGGAGTTCCCGTCGCCTATCTTCCGAAGTTCTTCATCAGATCTTTACCAAATTGAAATGGGATCACTCCAAGAATGTACTCTTCCTAAAACTACCTAAATCGCTTCTGGTGTGCCTATAAAATTTAAGGAATTCCCTCTATTTCTCCAGGATCCCATTAAATAGAACTTAACATATCTAACTGTCGAAATCTTGGTGTATTGTACACTTCTGCGTCCTCCATCAGAGCATATAGGCGTGATGTTACGTCACTATGTTACATAAACAATAAACAACCAAGCGATTGCAGCAATTACAGCAGCTTTGCCGTGTATTTTTGAAGAGTTCCATTTATATCTCCGAAGATCAGCGTCAGATCTTAACCAAATTGAAATGGAAGCACACGGAAAAAACCAGCTTTCAAATAAAAAATAATCATAAAAATCGGTTTACCCTGTCGAAAGTTCAGAGGCAACAAACATTGTCGAAATCTGTGTACCCCCTCAGAGCATAGAGGCGTGATGTTTTGTCATGATGTAGTATGAACAATGAACCTACAAGCGATTGCAGCAATTACTGCAGATTTGCCGTCTATTTTTGAAGAGTTCTTTTGTATATCTCGGAAGATCAGCATCAGATCTTCAACAAATTAAAATGGGTTAAATCGAGAAGCACCAGCTTTCAAACAAAAAAAGAATCATCAAAATCGGTTCACCCAGTCGAAAGTTCTGAGGTAACAAACACAAAAAAAAAAAAAAATACAGACGAATTGATAACCTCCTCTTTTTGGAAGTCGGTTGAAAAGACAATGTACCATTCCTGAAAAATGCCGATTAATATACCCTAACATCAAAACACTTTACATTTCCCTAAAAATCGTGTCGACGGACCTCCGCTACGCGGGGTATTTATGTCTGTAGGGTTTAAAGGAACCTAACTAACCTAACGTGGGGGTGTCCCAAGTCCCGATTATGGCGGCAGAGATACTTCCGTCGCATGCATTTCACAAAATTACGGTTTCTCTCTAAGTACCGAAAAATAAAGCATTATATTGTAAGCAGTATGTTTAGTTGACAATATTTTGAGAGTTTATAATCTCGCAACAGAGATTACAATCTAACGTGTTTGACAATTTTACGGTGACTCACCAGACAGTTTGTAAACAGCGCTTAATTCTGTGTTTTTATCTAAGTCATACCAATGATTGAGTGCACTTCAGATCGAAATTTAAGAACAACATCATTTATTTGTATTGACAAATTATCGAAATAGCAGCAATTGGAGATGCGATGGCAGCTATTGGAGATTTTTCTATCTCTACGAATGTAATTCACTTAAGCAAACTCACGTACAATAATGACGGCAATGTCGTTAGGTAACCGGCTGGTGGGTATAACGCTAGTATCATACTCCGGGTGTATGGTGATGTCAGCTATACGTCGTATGCGATCAACTGAAGTGTCGTTGGTTAGATCCACTGAGCCAGCGAACACTCTGTGTCCAGCTGGAGCGATTGGCACCCTGCATGACAATTTTAATCATATTACTTTTCGAAACCAATCAAGGACTTAATTTAATCAAACTATGCTAAAGGTGCCATAAAAAAACTACTCTTCGATGTGAGTTGGTAATATGCCCAAGAGACTGGCGGCGAACACAACGCTGCGGCGCGGCGTTGCGTTGCCACGTTGTATGGTTAAAATAAATCTTTCGGGAAGCGTCAACTAGACGTTTGGAAATTTGTGAACATCAACACAATCCCACGACATTAGTTTCGAAAATAAATAATGACCAATAAGGTAGGATATTATCATACACATAATGCGATGATCTTGGATGATCGGCGAAAGAGTATCGACAACAGTAACACGTTGGGTCCGACTTTAAAAGCCTACCCATCTTCTAAGAAAATCGGTCTTTTGCTATCGTCGTAGGCGTCGTGGGCCTAGCCGGGCGGCTCGTCGAATGATGTCGTTTATGTTCGTGTGCTGCCCAAAACAGTCTACACTTCGGCTGCATGACAGGCCATGACGTCCGAAAATGTGGACAACTTCACCATAGTGTCAGCGCTGAGGTGAACCACATGGGGCTCCTTTGCATAAGGAAACAATGAGGCGGAACAAAATCTCGATATAGACAGACAAAGTATAACCTAAACTTCTGGGCAGTTCTTTGTGTAACAGGATTTTTTCAAATTATTCACCTCTCCAAGTGGGTAAACCAAAAGTAAAAGTTGGAGTGGAAGTTTATAATTGTATGATTCCTTATGGGAAATCCCATTGGTCATACGACTTGTTCTGTATAAAACTATTATCTTATTGAACACCTGTTGTATGAACCATATTAATGTTACTAACATGTTATTACCGATGACGTCGAGGGTACAAGATGCAGTTGTCACTGCATGCTGAAGCGTAACTAATGCTCCTCCACATCTGTGTCCTCTATTAGTAGATGGTGTTAGACCTATTCGTTGTAACGATATCTGAAAGACACATATATACTGTTAGCCTCTGTTTTCCCACAGCTGGGCAAAGGCCTCTCAGTTTTTGCGATCAAGGATGGACCACTAGTTTTAGACCAAATGACTATCTAGTATATACAGGGTAGTGATGATTAAGTTAATTAGTATCTCATATCCGATTCGTAGCTTTCGTTTGCTTACACCGAAACAGTAGTACAGCTATTTTATTTCGAATCGGATATGCATCTCTTTGATAAAGTTGTTCAAAATAAATTGTAGATTCATCGCCTTCAAGGAAGCTAAGTCTAAACTAACTTTTAAAGCAAGATATCTCTACCAAACGTGGTATCAAAATATCAATAATGCTTACCATATATGGGAACTGGTTTTCTGTTGCTGGTGATCCGTTAAGTATTCTGTTTATCCCAGCAGCATATACAGAGCTGGTATATGTGACTGTTAATCAATATAACAAAAGTTTTTAAATGCAATTATTTATGCTAGGCAATAGAAGAATAGGTACCGAATACAAACTGGTGTCGAAGCGGTCCATAGATGTATTTATGTACCTAGTAGCTATGGTACTTCACATGATTGTGAATTTCTCAGGAATTTCATGTTTTATAAGCCTTTCGTAGTTATATATTAGTGTATCTGTCAGCGTCACAATGTAAAAACCGTTAGATTGTAAATAACTAGAGAGATTTTAAACTCTCGAAAGATTGTCAAACAAACATACTACTACATTATAACGCATGATTTTTCGATAGATTATAATCTAACGAAGTGAAACCGTAATATTGTGAAATGTATGAGATGAAAGTATGTTCAGTCGACAATATTTCGAGAGTTTACAATCTCGCTAGAGAGATTACAATCTAACGTGTTTTACAATTTTTCCGGTGACATAATCTATATTCAAGGGCTTGGATATTGAAAGGACTGTGTGAAAAATTGTGAAGTGAACCTGCACACTGTCCGCACTTAAACTGCTTATGAGCAATACAAATTTTGGTTTCGAAATCCTTAGTTTCTGCCGATGTCACAGTCGTTTCCTACTGCATAGCACTGACGGACATAAGATTCGCTAGGGGGGCCCTAACTAAAAATTAATGACAACACGAATGGTCATGTAAAAAAAAGAATCCAAAAATATTTGGGAGTAGGGTTCATTTCAGATTATAAGCAACTTTTAGACGGGCCCCGTATGTTCGTTGACGGATTTAGAGAGTGACTCGTGGAGTGACTCACTCGAACGAAACAAGTGACATGTGAGCGTATATCTACGCAAGCCGCGTTGTTAGTCACTTCGGCCAAGGCCGTGAATATTTTACCTTTTGATCATCATCGTCACATAAACGTGATAAGCAAGCGAATGCCCTGTACGTCAAGAACACAAAAATGGGACAAAAGTGTGGTGTACTATAACCCGAAACAAACATTTAAATAGTTATGGAATTCCTTTTGTTTTTTTAGATAATTGCGGTAAAATTGGCGTGTAAGGCACGCGCGTGGTTATGTCCTGGCCTTCAAAACGTAAATCGATTCTCCCATGATCACCCAATGGATGTATGGATATTTTGTATAGGAAGCAGTCCATGTTGAATTATTGACACGAGGAATTTGGTGGATTTTGTCACAGCATTATAACGTAGAAACAAAATAATAAATATCCTACAAATACTTACCAGAAACACTCACAAAGAGAAACCAAAACTTGTCCATGTTCTTTGTCACAAAGGTTTATTAAACTAGCTCAAATATTTTTTTATTATCAAACCAAAATAATGGAACAAACTGCTATACGTATTGATCACTGAGTTATGTTGGTTATCGCTGCGTTATCATATAGATATACGTTATTAATTATATCGATATTTTTATCATACGAAAGACTAATACAAAAGAGATACCTAATGTAGTGTCAGAACATGGACATGCAAATTATTCAAAAAACAGCTGCTTTATAGATCAACTGAGCATTTATGTGCCATTGAAATTGAAGGTCACTTCAATTTCATGACAGGTCAAATTGAAGGTCACTTCAATTGCGCGCCAAGGTCACTTCGATTGCATTGCCCTTTCTCTAATATCTCTTCTTACTAACTAAAACAAGTGAACCATGTATCGTTTTTATTATTTAAATTGTCGTAGATCACGTTATTTGACGATTCAAGACTTAAACAGGCTTATTTTTTTATGTTAAGAGCTTTAATAAATGTGGTTGGGTCTATGACCTCTATTGTCATCTTAACTGGCAGCAAATATAGTCGCAACAGATCGGTTTTTCAGGCGCTCGATTAGTTTTTAACGATTTTCAAGGACAAGTGGTGATTTGGTTCTATTAATTTATTTAAGTATTTCGCTACAATAACTTTTGAAGAGAATTACAGACTACCCTATAAGACTAGCCTATAAGTCTAACCAATAAGACTAGTGTAAAGGGTGTAAAACACTTCTTCAGGCACTTGTTCTCCCCGTTCTCATTGCGATCATTTTTTTATTCTACACCATACCTGGGAACCTTCTAGTTACGGAGATATGGGGGTCAAAGTTACAACTTTTTGACACATTTTTTTTAAATACAATTTTTTTTGAAAGATTTTACTTTTAACACCGCCACGACCTCCGTGCTATTCAATCCATCCAGTAGTACAATGTTTTAAGTGCGTTACATTGAGTTCTACCACAAAACACGATTTATAACCACAAAAAAAAGTTGTTTCCCAGCAATATTTTTTGCGTAAAGTTACTTAGTTTGATGTACAGAATGCTTGGTTAACGGCTTTGTGTTGAGGTGGTTTACATCCTGTATAAGACTAGCCTATAAGACAAGCAAGAAAATAGTCGAAGATCCCTTTTTAATAATGAAACAAGTTAATTTATGTACAAGTTTTATTTTTATTTTATATTTTGATAAATACCATTGTATAAAAGCTATCTAATAACCCAAAGTTTTAAAAACATTGGCGGTTATAATTTGAACAATGGCGACTACTGCTAACACTGTCATTCCAGGTTGGGAAGTGGATGCTCTACCTGGAGCAGGCGTAGGTGAAGTCCCCGGCAAAGTCACTGGTGATGTTATCAATGTCGTCGATGTTGCCGGTGTAGTCTGTGTTGAAGATTCAGGTCCAAGCCCGGGTATAGGTTGGGCGACGACATAATCTATCCATGTGGTGTAATTAGCCACACGGGTGAACACCTCAGGCATACGCCATGAGTTGAAGTCGATATGAATACCCAAAAGACTACCGTGGCAGACTAACGGGCCACCTTCATCGCCCTGGAAACAAAACAAAATAATGCATTGATCGAGATTGGACATAAGTGTCGAAATATTTTAAGTGATAACTTCTGGTATGTCTACGGATGCGCAAACGGATGAATTATTATGACATGGAAAATGGTAGAAAGAGCAACACAACTTTAGTGTGAGAAGTCAGTAACGTTGGTTAATCATTTTTGCCATCAGTTTCCAAAACACAAGTTTATTTATGGGCATAATGCCATAGGCATTTTCTACCAGTCGACCTTAGTAATTTGTGGTTTCTATAACAGCAAAATCCAATGAGTAGTAATAAAAATGATGAGCATGGACATTTGTTTCCGAGTCATGGATGTTTGTACGTGTCATCATCATCATCATCATTTCAGCCAAAAGACGTCCACTGCTGGACATAGGCCTCCCCCAAGTGTCGCCACATTGACCGGTCCCTTGCGACTCGCATCCAACGGATTCCCGCAACTTTCACCAGGTCATCGGTCCACCTAGTGGGAGGTCTTCCGTCGTCTTTGTATGTATAATAAGTATGTATTAACAAAAAAAGTATAGATGTAGTATATCAACTATCTGGTGTCCATGATACAAGTCTCGTTCTTTAATTTAAGTTCTGTGTAATGTCCAGCGATATTTATTTATTAATTACTTATTTATTTAAAAAATTGAGTTAAGATTGCCTGAGATTTATAGAACACCTACGTCAGTTGTCATTACCAAACACCAGACACGAATCTAGGCCGCTAAAAAGCGGTTATTGATTAATTTTTAATGGAAAAACTCTATCAATATAATAGGGTAGACTATTCATTAGTAGAAAATTAGTCCATCAGGTTGATTATTAAAAAATATTGGACCCGTATTTTTTCTTTTGTAAATCAAAATTGACGAAGATACGACGCTTTTAAAATTCCCAATACGTCACGCCTAGGTATAATGTTTAGCTAGTTCTGACGTCACGAGCCCCCACTCCCGAGTTTTGATGCGTTTTATCTTTGTCAATATTCATTGATTTACAAAAACAAAAATACGTGTCCATTATTTTTCAATAATCTAACTGACGTGACGGACTAAATAGATTTGTAATTCTGTCGTCATGCCTATTGAACCCGACTGCTTCTTCTATTCGTAATTCGATCCCTTATCAAAACTAACGTAGCTGTCTTTGTGCTATATAACTGAATTGTTACCGAAGTTGGCTTAGCTTCTTGTCCTGGGGATTCATCCATCCCGCATACCATGCTTGATGCTAACCATAAACCGCTGCCGAGGAGTCTACGGCACCTTGTTTCATTCACCGCCGTCATTGGTGTATAATGCAACTGTGTATGTCTCTATAACAAATTCGCATTTTGAGTTATTTGTAAAACATGAACATCCATGGATTATTCTTTACACATAGATTTACATATTATATCCTAGGAATGTAATGAAGGTGCAATTGTTAAAAGTACTCGATTAGAGGTAACGTTGGATAACTAGCGAATTCTGAAGTGATGAAAATTAAAAAAAAACTGATATATTTTTCGAGAAAGAATGAAATTCATATTTTCCGAGGTGGCCACCTTGTTTATACAAGTTATTTATTTACTAAAATGGGAAAGAATCCAGTAGTCCAGACTGTGGAAACATAAAAAGCTTTGCTCTACTAAAGTTGGTTCCATAAAATGAAACTGCTTTTTTCAACCCTCAAAACTTGGATTTTTATCAAGATCCCATATTTCTTAGCTGCTGCTAAGGAAAGGAGGTGCGAACCACCATTTTGAATTTAAAGTGCCAAAGTTCGTTATTTTAAAAAATAACTGAACCGTTTGCTGTCTGACAAATGTATGCAAAGGTTAAAATACTTAACATAATTTTGTCAAAACTGTGGTGTACTAAAAGTGGATATACTTATTTGAATGATAGAAGAATAACTTACGCCCCAACCACTGAAAGTGCACGTCATCGGATCTACGCCAATGTCAATTATCGGTAGTCGTGCCACTGAGTTGCCTGAGAACGGTGTGACAAGCTGAAACAATTTGGTGAAATAAGTTAGTATGGATAATATCAAAGCTTTTTGCTTTAACAACAATTCAGTGAACAATTTCTACTTACAGTAATAATAGCAATGTCGTTAATGAACCGGTTATTATTCCAAATCCCGATCAAATCATACTCTGGGTGTAAGGTGACACGAGCAATATCTCGAACACGATCAGCAGAAGTATCGTTGGACAGGAACACTGAACCAGCGAAAACTCTGTATTCGGTCGGAATTATTGGCAGCATTCCCCTATAAGACAATATAAGTGTTTATGGTTTAAGTGAAGGCTTTGGCGGAATCACCATTCTCCTCAGCAACGATGGTGATCTCCTCATTACTCTATTCATGTGAAAAATAGTCGAATCCTCTGCCTTCAATTTGATAGTATTTACAAGAATATGGGTATTTTCAAGAATAGCCATGGCTAAAGAAATGGAAGTGGAAATTCTTGTAATAGTTTTACAATCACTGCGACGTCAGTAGGAGCACGTGACTACTTAGTTAACCAACAAAAATAGGTAGTGAAGTTATCTGTGCCCACAATGACCAATACTAAGTTTGACTTACTAATTTAGGGAAGCTTTGAAAACTCCGTTATCCTTATAAAACTATTATAACACACAAATAGCTAGTTTAATGAACGTTACTAACGGTGGTGGACTGAATTCGTCGTAGTCAAGAATGGCATATGCAGATGTCACTGCATGCTGCAGCGTAACCAATGCTCCTCCGCATCTGTGCCCTCTAGTGGCAGAATGTATTTGACTTAACTGTTGCAACGAAATCTGAAAGAATATCAAAAATTAAAATAAAGGGTGTAAAACGCCTCTTGACGAAGCCGAAATTTTAAGGTACTTGTTATCTCCAAGATTGTGTTAATTTTTTTGTTCTACATCATACCTGGGAACCTCTAGTTACGGAGATAGTGTGGGGTCAAAGTTCAATTCCTTTTGGAATACAAGTTTGTATTGCAAGATTTTTACTTCAAACACCTCCATGGCCCCCGTACTATTCAATACATCCATCAGCACAATGTTTTTAGTGCATTAAAGAGACTCAATAGAGCTCTACGACAAAACATTATTTTCACCCTATTTTATAACATACGGGAGCGAAACATGGCACGTGACGTCAGAATGTGCCAAAAGTTATACCAAAGCGTGATGTCTTGACAATTTTAAAAGCGTTGCACCTTCATCAATTTTGGTTTACGCACCAAAAGAAAAAATACGGGTAAATTTGTTTTGATAGTGTAACTGGCGGGCTAATGAGGTATTTTCAGTCGACAAGCCTATTGTCGGCCTAACCCATCCATGTTTCTTTCTCGCCGTTTATGTTCCAGGCCACGGTATCTCTTTCGAACCATGGCCCCGGAACAGAAATTTCAATTTCGGTTCTTTCAATTTGGTGCTAAAAGCTTGTGAGAGACGTGCAGACTACAGACGAATTCTATAAAGGTTCCGAATTTATTTTGGACGAATGGAACACTAATCAAATTAAAAGTGTCTGAAATATTATAAAATAAAAATTACCATATACGGGAACTGGTTTTCAGTGGCAGGCAATCCGTAAAGAATTCGGGTTGGCCCTTCAGCATATTTAGAGCTCGTGCTTGACACTGTTCATAAAAATAATCACAATTATGTTATTTATGCAAGACTAATAGGCTAGTTTCCACCATCAATAAATCGCAGATCTATTTAGTCCGTCAGTTAGAGTATTGGAAAATTATGGACACGTATTTTTTGTTTTTGTAAATCAACGAACATAAAACGCATCAAAACCCGGGAGTGGGGGCTCGTGACGTCAGAACTCACTAAGAATGATACCAATCAGTGACGTATTGGGAATTTTAAAAGCGTCGTATCTTCGTCAATTTTGGTTTATGTGACAAAAGAAAAAATATTTTTTTGATTATCTAAGTAACGGACTAATAAGATTTTTTCAGTTACCAAGCCTATTAGCCAGAGCCGTGCTACATCACATGTATTTTGTGTAAGTACCTATAGTTTGTAGACAGAAAAGTTAGAAACAGTTTAAAACATCATAATAATCGTTGAATATTTATTTCATAACAATATCCTTTTTACTACTCGTAATAATATATTCAAATAACCTAAAGACCAACCATACAATAACATAAAAAAATGCGTCAAAAAAAACTCGTTCTCAACACTGTTTAGCGGCGTTACTTAGTTTGAATTTTTTTCTATTAACAAGTAAAATTCAATTTAAAAAAACCCCCAATGTGAACTTACACATAGTCAGTCAAGACTTTTAACTGTCTAGAATAGCGCACGGTTAGGTAATTATGACTATTACTATGTTGTGGAAAATGTCGTAGGTTATACATTTATAAACCTTGTTTATTTATAACTTCGTTTTAGATTTTAATGTATAACTGTTTTTTGTTTCCCGAATAAATAATTAAAAATAAAATAAAAATAGTTGTTGTTGAATAAATATGTACCATTTATTGGCGGCGGCTATCTTGCACTGATTTTCTTCAAATATAGCTGACAACACTCCCGACTAATTCACCTTTCAAACAAAAGAAACAAAATCGAAATCGGTTCATCAGATTAGGAGCTACGATACACACACACACACACTCACGCACAGTCACTTCAAACTTATAACACACGTCGTTTTTGCGTCGGGGGTTCATAATCCTACTAATATTCTTAATACGAAAAGGAGACGTTAAGTTCTTCAAGCACCAATGTATGTTATACATATTTAGTGGAGAATGTTTGAAAAGCCTTATTATGGTTTGATATCAATGACTTATGATATAACAGAAACAGAGAGGCGTACAGAATAAACAAATAGTATATTTTATAACGAGGGACTAAACGAAGCCATACTAAACGGGTATATAATACCCGAGGTGGTTTGACTCCCGAGCTGCGAGGGTGGCAATGAAAGCGAGGGTATATTATATTGGCGTTTAGTCTCGAGGTGCAAACTGTACTTTTCACTTCGAGTGCGAGAAAAATAGTCATTTAAAACTGAACAAATTTACACTCGACAAAAATTCTGAACTGATTGGACAGTTTTTTCTTCTATCAGGTCAGTTACAGATTAACCATTGAAAACACAACACAAACTCTCTACATTTTCGCAATGAAGATGATCCACACTCCACAGATAATTAGTACCTACATTACTGCAGCGGCTAGCAACAGAGGCATTGCTTTTCAAAATCAACGATGTACACAAACAACCATCAATTTTTCTCTCGTTGAAGAGTTCACTTGTTTTTTTTTTTAATAAACCGCTTTCTATTTGCATGCCAATTTGAAATTAATTAAAACCTTTGACAAGTTACTCTTTTGTGACCATGTTTCAGAGTAAAAGATCGTTCCATTTTTAAATTACTTTTTACTCCCTAGGGAATAAACGGTCACTTTAATCCCGCTTCGTAGGGCTACAACGGCGTACTTTTAGAGCATGAGAAGTGAAAAACATATTTTAATGTAGTTGGTATGGTTTATTCATCTTATATTATTATTAAAATGTCGTCAAGAAATTGTGCAGATGAAACAATATTGGTATCTAGCCCAGCTGGGTTATGGTTATAGTTACTCTCAGAGTTCAAGCCACTGCCGCATCACTTTGTTATTACTATTTCACGCAAAAACTACAAAACGGATTTGGATGAAATTTAGAACATAGATAGTTTATGAGTTATGTTTATGAGTTGTTTATGAGTTTAGTTTATGTTTCTGGATTAAATTAAAATATTTTTTTATCCCGGTATTACAATCCCGTGAGACAATTACCGATCTTCACGCGGGCGCGGGCATAAATTTGTATGCAAGATTTTCGAGCCGTTTTGTTATTGTCACTCACGGGACACACAAGACACATAGCCTTTTTTAAGCAAAGTTCAAAACACTTAGTTAACACTTCTTGAAACCCAATGCCGGCTTTTACCTTTTTTCATATAACGCCGCCAGTCTCATAAGGATATTACCAGTTGACAGCGTTGAGAATACGTTCTTTGACACAATTTTATGGTTTTATTTGATTGTAAATAAGGTGACTTAGAAATTAAATAAATAATTATTTTGCAAGTACTCACCACAAAAAAAAATGAGAAATAAACACAAAAACTTATCCATTTTTTAAGTGGCCAAATAATAAGGAACAGGCTTAATTGAATAAAGCCTATTTATGTCACAAACTGCTTTATTTTGTGACTGAGCTGTGGTTCTTATTATTGGCTTTCTATAATAATTATCTTATCACATTGTGTATAACTATCACTAAACGTGGTATTATCATCAGGTTCTTTACTTATTTAGCGGCTAATCCGTTAGAATGTCAAGCCTCAAAAGATAACAACGGGGAAACCCTGAAAAAACTGCTGACCGAATGACCATAGTCCGAAAAATAAAAAAAAATAATGATATTAATTATTGTGTCAATTAGTTGTCACTATAATGGTTGGTCTACGTTAAACGACACCACTAGAGCGATAGTGGCGAAAGGCTGCTTCCAAGGTGGAGTCCTTTCGCCACTACTGTCGACCCTCGTAGTAGATAGCCTCATCAACTACAACAACAAACAGCTAAACTGGGCAAAACACACTGATTACGTCATCACAAAAGCCAGTATATCCCTATGGCAATGCAAGAGACTCCTCGGGAGAAACTGGGGCCTAAGCCCTAAAATCACCAACTGGCTATACAGCACAGTTATCCAACCAATTATTACGTACGGGTCTTCAGTGTGGTGGCCTAGGACCAACCTAAGTACAACCCAAAAGGACCTCGAGAAACTGCAAAGATTTGCCTGTGTGGCAATCACCGGCAGCATGAGATCATCACCAACTGCTGCCCTACAGGTGATGCTGGGGCTACCAACCCCACACCTCGTCAGAAGAGAGGAGGCGGCCGCAGCGATCTTTAGCTGGCACCCTAAGTAACGACTCTAGAATAAAACACACACGCATCAGAGAAGATGCAATCAATGAACAGCCGATAATAGCATCGCCTATCGACAGAACTCTGAAAACCCACTGCTTCAAAAAACACTATAACATAGAGCTCATAATGGAGTTGTGCAACTACTCAGGCACAAAAAAGCTAAGGATCTACATTGATGGATCAAAAACCAACAATGGGACCGGCGTCAATCCAAGGAAGCTATGCCATCCTTGGATCCAAAGACTGGCGCCTTCTGCGCCTGGACAGAGATAGCCTGCGTCTGGTGGCGGGGACCATCACTGGACACTGCTCGCTGAATAAACACATCCACACCCTAGGAATCACTGACAGTCCCCTGTGCAGAGCGTGCATGGAGGCGGAGGAGACGGTAGCGTATGTGCTCCTGGAGTGCACAGGCGTTACCAAGATTCGCGAGGTGATCCTGGGAACGCCAAGATCACTTGCGGTTGTCCTGAGGAGACCGGGAAGTTTAATCTGCTTCTGGAAGGAGGTGGGCTGGTTGGAGTAATCGGCCACCATGGCTCACGCACAATGGTCCACCTCAAGGACTAAGTGCGGAAACCTAAACCCGTCTGATAAAATGGTTGGTCTGTGGATGTGTAACCATTCAGTATATACCGAGTTTCCTCCGAGCCTCGGAAAGCACGTTAAGACGTCATTTGTAGATCTTTGAAAATTGTTACAGGTACTCAGTAGCCAAATTAAAAGTCTGACAACCTTTCTTACCAAGAGCTATTTTATTTCCCAGTACTAACTGGATTGTGAACTGTGAAGGTCAGAAAGGCAGTCGCTTCATGTAAAACATTGCTGGGGCGGTAATGGGAGCTATGGAATACAAAACCACATACTTAATTTTTGTCTGTCTGTTTATCTCTCCATTCACGGAAACCTTCGAAACTACTGAACAGTTTTTCTTGGAGTTTTCATATTTAAATAATATTTACAATCGAACAACATTAAGTCCTCATTTTATTTAAAATGGTTGCCAGGAAAACCAAATGTATAGATAATTTTAAATAAGGTAGACGACAAAAAAATCGAATTAGTTCGTCAGGTAGATTATTAAAAAAATATTTGATCCGTAGTTTTTCCTTTGTTACGTAAATCAAAATTGACGAAGATACGACGCTTTTAAAAATCCCAATACGTCACGCCTAGGTATATTTTTTAACTAGTTCTGACGTCACGAACCCCCACTTCCGAGTTTTGATGCGTTTTGTCGTTTTAAAAATATGTGTCCATTATTTTTCAATAATCTAATTGACGGACTAAATAGATTAACAATGAAATTTTTCGAAATGTTTTGTTCACCTTTTCATTTTTTTTTAAGTTTTGCACAAAAATTGCTTTTGTAAAAAAAAAACAACAATTCCTTACTTATGAGCTCTGGAAGCCTTTTATTTATTTATTTATTTATTAGATGGCTTCTCAACAATGAGTAAACTGTTACAATATCATTTGTACCTCACAAACTTAAGTCTAAGCGCCTCATCACTTATAGAAAAGCACAGCATGCACTACATTATGCGGAGATAAATATACAATTAAATCATTAATTAAAACAATAAATACATAGTTTGGTAAAATAATTATGCAGGTTACTTTTAAATATTTAAATTAAAATAAATAACATGGATTAAATTAAATTAGAATTGATAAAGTTAGAAAAAAAATAATTGGAATAAATTAAATTAGAAAAAATTAAATTTGTTTTATTATAGACTAAATTATTTTAATATCTAAGGTTAAATTATTTTACTATAGTTAGAATTATTTTATTATAGACTAGCTTCTGCCAGCGGCTTCGCCCGCGTGAAGTTTCAAAATTGGGGTTGAGTGAGAATATTATAAACGTAAGAGTAAACAAATATAATAATAACAAATCTCCGAACTGCTAAGCTATCGGGAGTTACACGTGTTATTGTGAGTCAACTATAAAAGATAGACATATGCTGTCGTGGGATATTTTTTATATAATTTTATGTGGAATATTTCCGTTATACATGATTTCTATGTAGCTTTAACCATTAAGGCTGCACACGCGACGGAAGCTAAAAAAACCAAGTAACTTCTCCCGTTTTCCCAACATTTCCTTTCACTGCTCTGCTCCTATTAATGGTAGCGTGATGAAAAGTATACTATTACCTGCTCAGGAGTATGTAGAATAATTGTACCAAGTTTCGTTAAAATCCGTCGAGTAGTTTTTTTTTTCTATAAATAACATACAGACAGACAGACAGACAGACAGAAAGACAGACAGACAAACAAAAATTTTACTGATTGCATTTTTGGCATCAGTATCGATCACTAATCACCCCCCGATAGTTATTTTGTAAATATATTTCATGTACAGAATTGACCTCTCTACAGATTTATTATAATTATAGATTATAGATAATAGATAAAAAAAAATGTTGTATAAGATTTTGTAAATATTTGACTAGAGTAGAGATCTATTAAGTGGCAAGGGTGACCTTTTTTAGAGCACGTAAAAAAGAGTTAAATAGATCAATGTCCTCTTCGTACTCTTTGTATGCAGCATACATCCTTGATAGCGGACAAAATTGCCTTAAGTTGGTATGACATCTTGGCATACAGAAAAGTCTCATATTAGAACTTCTTGGCAGATTACGTGGCACGTGGAATAATACCCTACTGAGCAAATCGGGGCAGTCCAGAGAGCCCGTTACTAGCTTCTTCAGGAAAACCAAATCCAGCATTATTCTGCGTTTCTCCAGCGATACCATCCCAAAATACTCCAGCCGCTCTTGGTACGAATTGAGCTTTTTCCCCATATTATTCGCATAGGTTAGATGCCACAAGAACCGTTTTTGCAGCCGTTCAATGCGCTTGATGTGGACCTTATACTGAGGTGACCAGACCACACTGCAATACTCGAGGTGGCTTCTGACCAACGAATTATACATAATCTTCTTAATGCCGGGTTTTTTGAAGTTTTTACACTCTCTCATAACGAAGCCAAGCATCTTAGACGATTTTAATATAATTTTGTCAATATGTTCTACAAAACTTAACTTTTTGTCTAACAGAAACCCTAGGTCTCGTATTGTTTCGACTTCCTCTAGCCGCTCACCATTCAATTTGTAAACTGACTGCACGATATGTTTCTTTTTTGTGAATTTTATATGTTGGCATTTTTTTACGTTTAGAGACATTTTGTTGTGCTCACACCACTTAGTCAGCCGGTCTAAGTCACTTTGAAACAAGACCGAGTCCGCAGGATTTCTAATTGACTTAAAGGCTTTGAGGTCATCAGCGAATAATAATATATTTGAGTTTGGGAAGCAATTGTGTATGTCGTTTATGAAGAGAGTGAACATAGGCGGACCTAAATGAGATCCCTGAGGGATTCCCGACGTTGCAATGTACGGATCAGAAGAGCAGCCATTCACAACAACCCTGAGCATCCGACCAGACAAATATGATTGAAACCAACTTAAGAGAGGGTTTGAAACGCCATACATTTTAAGTTTTTTTGACGAGTATCTCGTGGTTTACTGTGTCAAAAGCCTTGCTGAAGTCGGTATAGACTGCGTCAACCTGGACACGGGCATCAACCGCCTCAACAATGCTTTCAACATAGGTCACCAAATTGGTAGCTGTTGATTTCCCCTTCATAAAGCCTTCACAGCAGACTCATTTCAGATCTCATCATCTTGCCTCAGACTAACTGCAACGACTGTCAAATATCTACAAATGACAGCCAGAATCAATGGCTTAACGTCATTTCTGAGACACAGAGGAAACTTGGTATAGATTGGGGTGATCACCATAGATTAATATTTCTGTGGACCCATCCACAATCCAACCTAGGCAAGCCCGGTCTGGCCTAAAGATCGACTATTACTGAGGCCCTACTCCCAAACGTTTCGTCAGACGAGTGCGTGTGAGAGACGCGGATAGATCGATAGTAGGGCCTCTGATTTAAATGCATTGGCTTAAATATTTTCTAAGCCATGTATAAATGTTTTCAAAAAGACTATTGCGGCTATTAGTCTGATAGAAACCATTTCTGTTAAACTTCAATTTTTTGGATAATGATGTGTGAGATAAATGATAAGCTCATGTAGTCATAATTATTTTTATTTACAGAAAACATAAACACAAAAGCGACAAACACACAATATTCTATAGAGACGAAACTATGTTATTATCACACTCCAACATTACATGTACAGTAATACATGTTCTTATAATTATAATACAGATAGATTGGTTGTAATCTAATCACAGCTGAGTTTCATGAGTTTTATTTTTAATATCTATTTCCTCTTAGATAAGGTTGCCTTTTACTTGTTCTAAAAGTGTAAGTTACTACTTACAAACAGAAAGTTATATTTGTTAATTATCTAAAGCATTTTACTAAAATATGTAGGTTTTTTTCATTAAAAACATAAAGGGTCTAAAAACCCTCTTAACGAAACCAAATGGCACGTATTGTTCTCGTCATTGCCAACAACACCATTCAACACCATACCTGGGAAACTTTTAGTAACGGAGATATTGGGGGTCAAGGTTCGAACTTTATGGAAGGAACTTTTTTTAAACACAAGTTATCATTGTAAGATTTTTACTATAAAACCCCCAACGACTGTTCTACTTTTTGATCCATTCCTCAGCACCTTGTTTTGAGTGCGTTACATTGAGTTCTACCACAAAAAATGTTTTTATACTCCAAAAAGAAAGTCGTTTCCCAGCAATATTTTTTGCGTAAAGTTACCTGGTTTGTATGATGTACAGAATGCTTGGTGGACGGCCTCGTAATGAGGTTGTTTACACTCTGTACAAAACATGAAATGAGAAGACGGCTCTTCTCTAAATGTTTCGAAATAATTTCTCTAAGTACAATAAAATATTATTTCAATGCATTAGTTATTATAATTTGAGCTGAAGCGATTACTGCTAACACTGCCATTCCAGGTTGGAAAATAGATGCTCCACCTGGGGCTGGTGGGGGTGGGGCAGCGATACCAGTTAAACTCCTTATCCATGGGGCGTAGCTGGAAATCCGGGTATACACTTCAGGAATTGCAGAAACTGAGCAGTTTTTGCTAAGAATCAGAATACCGGTCAAGTGAATGTGCCTGCATACCAATGGGTTCCCTAAGTCGCCCTGAAAATAAAAGTTAATGATATAGAATTTTTGTATGTCATGTTTTGTTGCCTTTGTTTGGTACAAATGGCCACTTTTCGAGTATAAGCTTGTCATGATAAGTCTAAACTTCTTTCTTAAGGTGCTAAACGAAGTGACCGCCAAACTATTTCACATCATGTTAATATTAATACAGTAAAGTTATTACCGTGCATCCTGCAAACTGCGTCTGCTCTACACCGCTTGCACATATCATAGTATCTGCAAGGTTTACTTGACCGACGTAATTTTGCCGGCAAGTGTCCTGATTGGCAATTTGCTTGTTCAACCTCATCAACTGCACACTAGCCTGCGAGAAACGAAAAAGAATTTGGTACACGTTCGTGGATAGAATAAAAAAATGACGAATATTATCGCACCGATCGCACCCACAAATTGAACGTTTTTTAACTTGTTGAATTTTTTCGCTAAGCCATGAGATATTCAAGTACAATAAAATAACATTCTACTCTTCGACAGATCTGATGGAAATCTCCATAAAGGTTATTGTAATATTGACCCTTAATCCTGTATTTTATGTACGGCCATAGGAATACTTTATTAAATGCGAAATAACTTACAAGTGCTGTATCGTTTTGAGCTCCCCAGCCAGCAACATTACAAGGTAGGTCGGTAACATCAGCGTCCGCTGGCAGAAGAACTGGAGTACTAGTGATGAAAGTGAACGGTTCAACAAGCTGAAAAAGAAGAAATAGAAGGTCAATCTTCGGAACAACTGAATTATAGAGAAGCGTTCGGATGTTTCTACATTATATTTGTAGATTGATTTCGTTTTTGAACTTGATCGTTGGATAATGCAGAAACAACTGTGTTTTTCAGTCTTTCTATGCTTTAACCACTGAGTACGCGGACTAGATCTTAAAAAAATACACAATAGTTGGTATAGTTCTAAATTTATATTACTTACAGCGATCACAGCAATGTCGTTTACATACGGGGTACTCGTCGAATACTGAGGATGCACGGTGATATTTGATATACGCTGATGGTTAAAGCCAGAAAGGTCACCTACAAGTCTCACTGAACCAGTGAATACCCTGTATTCAGCTGGGTTGATTGCTGTGTAGACCCTGTGAAATAGTTTTAATATTAAGATAGAAGAAGACTCATACAGCTCAGTCACGCGACGAGTAACCACACACAACATCCATGCTATAGTGATAAAAACTAAATAAGTTGCTAGTCCAGATGACTGCTCAGAGGTCAATGTAAAGTATTTGTGTACATGAATCCTCTCTTAGTGCACCCCATGCATCGAGATACAACAGAATTTGTTTTTGTGTTTGCAGGTGTTTTAAGGATTTCGTAAATTGCGTTCACAATAAAGCTTTTGTTACAATTGGTATAGCGATGTAAACTTTGCAGTTATTTGAATTTGACGATTGTCCTGATATTTAGAATAGATGAAACCCATGAAGCCTGACAGTAGACTTCAATGGAATTTAAAATTGAAATTAACGTCTTAAAAAAAAATGAAAAAGATGATTCATTTTTAATAATAAACTCATTATTAAGTCAACGTGTGTATTCTTTATATTGTAAAAGTGGGATCGCACAGTAGGAACATGAGGATAAAAAAATATATGTGGGAAGGTAGGTACTGACCCATTAGCTTCGTCGAAATTGCAAGACGCAGCTGTCAATGCATGCTGATACGTCACCATCACTCCACCACATCGGTGTCCTCTCGTGTAAAGGTGCAATTCACTTCGTTTTTGTAACGAGACCTTAAAAAAATATACGAGTAAATAAAAGCTAAATAACTTTCGCCACAAATACAGAACTTCAAAGATCGTTTTGTCGTTTGACGTCGACTGAAAGGCACTATTGCCAAATATTTGAGAAATATATTATAAACTAAATTTACGATATTTATACCTATTTACAACAACTAGCTAACTTTACTTGCTTTTTTTTGCTTTTGTCTATCCGGATGCAGCTGAATACTTATATTTTACATTGATCTTTAACTTTAAAAATTATTTTATTTGCATGTACGAAAAATATGTTATTGCTTACCACATGGTGTGGTTGGGTATATGTCACTTCTCCATTTATTATTCTGCTGGCCCCTTCAGCACTGCTTGAGCTTCCGAGTGTAGCTGTTCATAAAATTTGCAACAATAAATAAATCATCAGTTAGTGCCTTGCCTTTTCCATACATGTTAAGATAACTGGTCTAGCTGGATATCTCAATATCAGTATTTCGATAGAGCTCTTGTCTATCCGATCTCCATAACCCTGATCTCAGACACACGGTACCTTTTGGTAGGTAACACTAGTTTCTGATCACCAATAAGAATTATTTAAAATACTAGCTTTTACCCGCAACTTCGCTCACGTTCATTTGGAATTTGACAATTAATTCGGGTTGTATTCAGCTTTTAATAAAATATTTCAATCATGGTTCGAAAGACACATGGCGCCATCTTTCATCATAAGGGGCTATCTATAGATTTTTTTTGACAAGGATGGGGACATCCTTGTCACAGCTGGTCACATTTTGTGAGACCCTAGTGTGACGTCACATATTTGGTAATTTTACATATAATTTGACGACTCGAATGGCGTAGTGGTAGTGACGCTGCCTTACGTTCTTAGGGTCCTGGGTTCGAATCCCGGTAGGAGCAAATGTTTGTGTGATGAACATGGACATTTGTTTCTGAGTCATGGATGTTTATATGTATAATAAGTATGTATTTACAAACAAAAAAGTATATATGTAGTATATCAACTATCTAGTGACCACGACACAAGCTTTGCTTAGTGTGGCGCTAGGTGGCGCTGTGTGTTAATGTCCAGCGATATTTATATTTATTTATTTAATTACTTATCAATGAATTTTTAAAAGCAGTTCCGACTTTTATTATTTTAATTCGATTTAAATCCATTGTTAATAAAAAATAACACAACATTTAATAATAAAAAAACAATGTTGAAATGTGACGTCACGAAAATCATTACCTCTCCTACCCCCTTGTCACACAATGTCACACTTCGTCAACCCCCTCCCGGGGGGGAGGGGGTTGACGAAGTGTGACTGACTTAAGTGTGTGTGACTTAACGTGTGACGTAATTTATGGATGGCCCCTAAGAACTTTATTGTTGTTTTCCTCGGGAATAGTCATATTTTTCGGAATAAAGGGTAACTTATGTCCGCGTCTGTACACCTGACAATATGTACGCAAAATTTCAAGATGATCGGTTAAGTGGGTAAAGCATGAAAAGGTAACAAACAAACAAACTTACTTTGGCATTTAAAATATTAGTAAGGAAACGGTGAAGACTAAACTAGTGAAAGTATTATATTCCCACTTTTCTAGTAAATTGTCGTCTCTTCTCTTATCAATTTAACTGAATATAAAGAAATACTATTGTTCGTCTTTCATGATTAATCTTTAGGGTAAGTCGTGCTTGCCTATGTTGTTCTGTGGATGCGTGACCACTCTTATATATCGGGTTTCCTCCGAGCCTCGGAAAACACGTTAAGCTCCTGGCCCCTTATTCACAACCATTCGACTCGATTCCGGACTGAATCGAACGTCTAAGATATCGAAGATGTCCTCCAAACGCCATTCACAAATCCGAAACCGATTAATTTTGACAGTTCAGTTCGTTAAGAAGACTCGAATCTTTCCGACAGCTGTTATCGGGAGTCATATCGAAAAAAAAATAAACGAAGAAATAAACCATCTTTCCAGATTATTTCAATAAAATAAAAATACCAACTTTTTAAACACTGCCTGAAGTAAGTAAATTATCTTATTGTCCGGTGTTTTTTGTGTGTTATTAGAAGTTTTATTGACCGTATTTCATTGATGTATCCGCATTTACATGAATTCAATGTGTTTACGAAAATGTGTTATTCGTTCTAGATTTTAGTTAACAAGCCAGAATTGTATACCACTGATATTAAATACTTTTTCAGTCATTTATCCTTCTATGAAAAATAAAACTTTAGGTACTTTAAAAAAACACCGTTTCCGCTTTGCCAGTTTGACAGACGGCTGTTTACAAAGCTGGTATTATTCGAAATAAAGTTTATTTTAGAATTAATTTTATTTTGTTTCAATAAAATCATTTTGTTTCGTTTGCTGTATATTAAGTTACTACCTGTATATTTACTTATATAAACAGAACGAAATATTCAAGTAAACCAATTTTATTTACTACTTTTCATTTTCTACCACGATCATGGATGAATGATGGATCGATGATGGATGTTTATATGTATAATAAGTATGTATTTACAAACAAAAAAGTATATATGTAGTATATCAACTACCTGGTGTCCACGACACAAGCCTTGCTTAGTGTGGCACTAGGTGGCGCTGTGTGTTAATGTCCAGCGATATTTATTTATTTATTTATCATCTATTTACTACCATTTTGTAGCGTTCCCCATAAACACAGTCTCAATCGGATAGAAAAAAGCGCATCCATTCGGATCTGTGAATAGCGTTTTGACAGTTCTTCGGTTCGGAAATGAGATAGTCGAATACGATTCCTTACCGACACGGAAACGTATCGAATGGTTGTGAATAAAAGGCCTGGTCCCGGCTGTCATTTGCCCAGTTTTGACAGTTCCGGGTAGTCAGTGGCCCAAAAAGTCTGACAATTAGTCTTACCTAGTGGTATCGTATTACCTAGTATTAACTGGGTTGTGGAGGTCAGATAGGCTATCGCTCCATGTAAAATACTAGTATTCAGCTACATCCGGTTAGACCAAAAGCCGACCCCAACGTATGTAATTGGGAAAAGGCTAAGCAGAGGATGATGTTATGTTAGTAACAAAATTTTAGAAATAAGTGAATAATTATTATATTGTCTATTCTGAATTCAAGAATCTACTTACTAGAATATCATAATAATTTGAAAGTTTGTGAGGATGTTTGTTTATCTTTCACGCTAAAATGGTTGGACGGATTTCAGTGTTTGGCACGCCGATACTTTATTTAAACTGGATTATTAATATCATTACTTTTTAGCCCATGACTCGGCGGGCGAAACTGCGGGTATTGACTAGTGGGCTTTATACTATATCCGATACAGCGATGCACGGTTGATGGGAAACTAAACATTTAGAATTAAATTGATTTCTAAATATTTCATGTTACAGCCGTAAAGATTTTTCTCATCAAATTAAAACTATAAAGAATTTGTGTTTTTGAAATCCTTACCACACAAGGCACTCTTCGCACAAAAGACAATCACAGATAAAAACAAAAGCTTTTCCATTTTTAAGAAACGAATATACAACTAAACAAAACAACGTTTCACACTGCAATATTTTTGATTGAATTCTGTGGCCTTTAACATAGCATTATACCAATCTTATCTCATTTAGGATTATCTATAATGATAACAGTGGCGGTGTTTTTAGGTACGGTCGGTTCACTGATCTGTTACCAGAACTCTATCGATGATATATTTGAATGAGGAAAATGTCGTGAAAAAAGTTTTGAGTATGAATGTGGACGGGTATTTGAGTAGAGGAAAACTAAAGAAACGATGGATAGACTGTGTTAAGAATGATATGATATGAGAATGCACGAAAAATAGAGGAGTATGGAAGAAGAAGACATGCTGCGCCGACCCCAAATAAATTTGGATAAAGGCAAGAGAATGATAAAATAAAAATAAATTAAATAAATAACTAACATACAGGTACCTATTACTTATTTCCCAGACAATATTTTTCGGTTCTTGTCAATTGATTTGTAAATATTTTTATGGCGAAATTACAGAACACCCGTGTTAGCGAGTGGCCAATACTGGAACTTCTTATGTTTTATTTACCTAATGTTTAATTAATTTAACATAATATTATAGTCTTAATACGGGTTCATATTTGTTTGTACTTACCATTAAACCAGAAATAGTTTGTATTGGTACTCACTTTTGCTAAAACAACACTAATAAACAAATTTAATGTAAATAAAGTAGCAAAACGCCCCGGTTTCGCGCGGATGCAACATAAATACGTATAAACTTTAACTAAAATCCGTTGCGCAGTTAGACGATGTAGGCGTACGCACTTTATTTACCATTAGTTTTAGGTCGTTCTGGAACTGATAGCCATAAACTCGATCATCGAACTCGGAACGATTCGGACGGTTTTTTTTTAATTGTAAAGAACACCGGTCACAGCGCGAACTAATTTTTGTTGATATTTTATTTTAGCGTCTGCCCATGAAAGTTATGTGAAAGTATAGAGTTTGAATTCCTGAAGAGTTTTGTCTTAAGTCTTATTTTTCTCGGAAGTCAGGTTTTTTTTGTACTATAATTGTTGAGGAGCACAGCAACCTATATAATAAAAGTATGACATAGCACGTAGTTAACCTAAATAGATAGAATAAGTTATTACATAAGAAGTTAGAAACATAAAAGTTGATTATTGGTGTTGTTTTATTACCCTAAATACTGAAAGTGATTATATTAGTTCCTAGATGTTTCAAATTAGACGTACATAAATCTAATTAGTCCTTATATGAATCCAGTAAGAATGTATATAAATTTAATAAGAATAAATAACGATGTATGTGATGTAAATAAAGCATCAATGTGTGTGTGTAAACCCCGAGCGTGATTGTATAAACTGAGAAAGTAGGCGTGAGCGCTTCCCGCCCCGCACCCCAATCACACTCGACGGTATAAAAGACGGGCGGTCAGACGCAACGAGCGCAGTCCACCGTCGCACGTCCCGCCATCAACATGTCAACTCTGAAGAACTGAAATACAAGCTACTTTTCAAGTAACCTCCCTGCCGTTTTATCTTTCTGACTCAATCGTTCCCTGCGCCTGAATATTCTACAAGTTTGGTCCTTCGTTAGCCGGATCAGGAAGATAGCGTGAAAAGCGAAAAACGTCAATAATGAGTGAGAAAAGTGCCGTCACTACGAGAAGCAAGTTGAGGCGGCTAGAAGAGGACGTGCGACGGAAAAGAGCCCTCGAAGTGGACTCCGGCGTGCCGTCCGAGAGGGCTCCGGGCTCGCCATCAATCGCCACTACCCTGCCCCCGGAACGAACGCGAGTCATCCCACTGTCGGGTCCCGGTCGCGTCGTAGACTACCGGGATATGTCAACGCCAGTGCGGTCGGTGACAATTAGAAGAGCAAGGTCCGGGGCCAGCATCACATCGTCGAGGAGCGGCCAGAAGAGCGCCGACTACCTACGCCGACGGGCTGAATATGAAGCCGAAAAAGAATTAGTACATATGAAAGAAAAATTAGTGCAAAAGAAGCTGGAAGCCGACCTAGCGGAGATCGACGCAGCCGCCGAGGAAGACTCGTGCTCCGAGGCGGAAGAAACCGCGTGCCGCGTGGAAGAATGGGTCACACACACGACGCCCGCCGTAACCAGTGAAGAACAAGTTCCGACGTGTCGCGACATGCCACCGCCTGCGATCGAAACCACACTCGTACCGCCGCCGCCGGCACCGGTGCAGCCCGAGCGAGCACCTGCGCCTCCGACTAGGGCGCCCGCGGCCGTCTCACAACCCGCGTACCCAGCGACTCCGACGGTTCACGCTGGCACCGCGCGCGCACCAAACCGCGACCCACCCGAGTGGGACTCCGGCCACGAGGAAGTCGACAAATCCAGGTCTACGCGGGACAAGAGAATCGATCAACTGGCGGAAGCAATCTCAAGCATCACGCGTCCACGACCGGTACCTCGGCAGGCATACGAGTTACCAACATTCAAGGGCGACCCAGCGGAGTGGCTGTCCTACAAAAACATGTACTACGAAACGACTACGATGTACGAGTTCAAGCCGCATGAAAATCTCGCAAGATTGAAAACGTCACTACAAGGCGAAGCGAAGATAGCGGTAGAAGATTTACTACGAACGTCGGCCAGTCCATCTGAAATCATCAAAATACTGGATGAAGAGTACGGACACCCCAACCTCGTCCTCGAGTGCGCGCTGAAGAAAGTACGCGAACTACCGAAAGTAACTGAGAGCGGCCGCGAATTGAGAAGATTTTCAACGACAGTACGTAACTGTGTGTCGCTACTAAAAAGTGTACACGCCAACGGGTACCTGAACAATCCTCAGCTGGTGAGCGAGCTACTGAATAAACTCACGCCGGTGCAACGCGCTCAATACGGAGATTTCGCAATGGGGATGGCGTCGAGTCAAGGCCTGGACATGAGGGTGTCTCCGAGTCTTGAGATGCTCTCAGAATTCCTGACTCACCTGGCTCGCGCATCATCATTCTACGTGCAGCTGGACATGCCCGCCGCCGCCGCGCCTAGCAAACCACGAGTCGCAGCGCCACCTGTGAAAACTATAAGAAACATACAGCGACTACACGTACACGCCAGCGAAGAGGAGAACGCGCGGACTCCACCCATTGAAAACTCGTGCCAACTGTGCAACGAGAAGCACGCGCTCACCGCATGCAAGCGATTCAGCGACCTGGACGTCGACGGGCGCTGGTCATTCGTCAAAGAACAAAAGCTCTGCTTCAACTGCTTGGGAGGCAGACACTCGAAGAGGATATGTAAAAAGAAGAGATGCGCCACCTGCAACTTCGCGCACCACGACCTCCTGCACGTCACCAAGAAGCCCGAGAGCGTGACGAACGTCAGCGATTACGACGGCAAGGCGCTGCTGAAAATCATGCCGATACACGTCATCAGCGAAGACAGAGAACAACGATGCTACGCCCTGCTGGACGACGGTGCGACGGTGTCACTAATCGACAATTCCCTGGTTGAAAACGTCAAGGGAAAACGTGTGCCGTTAACAATTAAAAGTGCGCGAGGGCAACAAATCACGGACCAATCGTCGCGAGTGATTAGCGTGGGAGTGCGCGGCCTCAACGGACTAGTACATAAAGTGAAGTGCCGAACTCTAGTGAACATGGACTTGCCCACGCAATCCGTGCCCGCCGCGGTCATGTCGGAGCACGCCCACCTACGCGACTTGGGCTGCGAAGAGATGTGTGGGGCCAAGCCGCTGCTACTGTTGGGACAAGACAACTGGGAGCTGCTCGTCGGCAGGGAAATGCGCCGAGGGAAGTCAGGTAAGCCAGTTGCCTCTTTGACCTCGTTAGGATGGGTTGTGCACGGGCCCTTAGGTTCAAAAAGTTATCATAGTCAATCTGTAAATTGCGTGAGTGAAACCAGTGTCGATTTACATAACTTAGTAAAGAAACAGTTCGAGTTAGAAGCCATAGGGATATCGGAAATACCGCGAAAACACGCCGACATCGAGCGCGCTAACCACGTATTAGATTCCACCAGCCGCCAGTCAGATAGCGGAGCTTGGGAGGTGGGTCTGCTGTGGCGTCAGGACAACCCTCAGTTGCCTGACAACTACGTAAACGCGAAACAACGTCTGTCAGGGATAGTGCGCCGGTTTAAAAAGGATGCTACCTATGAGAAAGCTTACAGAACTCAGATAGATAGATTATTAACGGAAGGGTATGCCAGTCGATTAAACGGTAAAATAGACAGTGAGCCCGTCTGGTACTTACCTCATTTTGGGGTCACTAACCCCAACAAACCGGGCAAGTTACGTCTAGTGTTCGACGCCGCCGCGAAGTATCAAGGTACGTCACTAAACGACCATCTGTTAGCCGGACCCGACCTATTGAACCCGTTACTAGGCGTGCTCTTCAAGTTTCGTTTAGGCCCTGTAGCGTTCGCAGCGGACATAGCAGATATGTTTCTCCGGGTTCGAATCCGGGAGCAAGACCGCGGGGCGCAGTTGTTTTTATGGGCAACGGATAACGACCGGGAGCCTGAAATATATAGGATGAACTCAATGATATTCGGTGCGGTGTCGTCACCCACATCCGCGATCTATATACTTAATAAAAACGCGAGTAAATATGTAAACACTTATCCCGACGCGGTGTCAGCGATAAAAAATAACCATTACATGGACGATTACCTAGACAGTGCGTGGTCTGTCGAGCAGGCCGGTCAGCTGATCGAGGACGTGGCCCACATTCACGCCAGTGGCGAGTTTATGATACGGGGGTGGGTCACAAACTCTCAAGAGCTGCGCGACAGGCTACGCACTGAGATGCCGGGAAAAATATCGCTTGACAAAGGGGAGGACGGGGTAGAGCGAACACTAGGGCTCACATGGTCGCCCGCCACCGACACACTAGCTTTCGATCTTTCCTTCAAGAGATTACCAAAGGAGATCACGGAGGGGCGGGTGGTACCGACGAAGCGAGAGTTCCTACGCTTTATCATGTCGATCTTTGACCCACTAGGATTCTTGTATCCGTGTATTATTCAGTCGAGAATTTTAATGAAGAAAATCTGGGGCACGGGCATCGGCTGGGACGAACAGCTAAAGGAGCCTGAGGCGCGCTGTTGGTTCGAATGGCTCGACAACTTACAGCATCTCGCCCACGTATCGGTGCCCAGGTGGTACGGGTTGTGCACAGACCACCTGGAGCTGCATGCTTTCGGAGACGCGAGCGAGGCCGCGTACGCAGCGGTGATCTACCTAGTCGGGGTGGACGCCACCGGGAATAGGAACGTGGCGATAGTCATAGGAAAGGCCAGGGTAGCCCCTCAGAGGGTAGTCTCCATCCCACGTTTAGAGCTGCAGGCAGCCGTGTTAGCGTGTAGGCTCGCTGAAACAGTAGAGAAAGAGCTAGGTGTCACCGTACAAAATAAATACATGTGGACGGACAGCAAAACAGTTTTAAAATGGATAAACTCGGAAGCGACCGAGTTCCAACGATTCGTGTCACATAGGCTAGCTGAGATAGATACTAGGTCAAAGAGGTCAGACTGGCGCTGGGTTCCGTCGGCGCAGAACCCAGCTGATAAGGCGACCAGGCTTGATTGGCCCAATAGTAGCAGCGAGTGGCTAGATGGCCCTCCGTTTCTTCGCTGTCCACAGGAGCAGTGGCCGGTGAGCAGCGACGTGAGCGGGGTGGACGAAGCGGACCTGGAACGCGTGCAGCGCGTACACGTCACGAGCACGCAAGCTAAGCCGGTGCTGACATACACTCGGCTACCAACGTGGACACGCGCGCTATACGTAATGGCGCGCGTGCTTATCTTCGTGGCGCGCTGCCGCAAGCAGCGACGGTCATGCGACTTGACAGCTGGCGACCTCGACGAAGCGAGGGTGCGCCTGCTCCGCCTAGCACAGGCGGATAGCTACGCGTCAGACATCGCGGCCCTGAGAGACGGGCGCTCGCTGCCGGCCGACAGCAGGCTGCGCGCGCTGGACCCGATGCTGTACGAGGACGGACTGCTGCGCGTGCGCGGCAGGCTGCGGGCCTGCAGCGAGCTGAGCTTCGGCGAGAGGCACCCTGTCATCCTGGACGGGAGACACGACCTCGCCCGCCGTCTCATCAAACATCACCACGAGGCGGCGCTACACGCGAATCAAGAGGCAGTAGTGAACAACATCCGTGAGTTATATTGGGTCACTAATTTACGATCCTCTGTTAAAGCTGTGGTGGCAAGCTGTCAGCGCTGTCGCAACGAGAAGGCGAAACCCAGGGCGCCTAAGATGGGTGACCTGCCGACCTCCAGGCTGGAGGTGACGCGGCGCGCGTTCGTCCACTGTGGGGTCGACTACTTCGGCCCCATGGAGGTGGCCATCGGACGGCGGCGAGAGAAGCGGTGGGGTGTGCTATTCACCTGCCTCACCACCCGCGCCGTGCACCTGGAGCTGGCGGCCTCACTGAGCGCCGACTCGGCGATCCTGGCCCTGCGGCGCCTAATCGCGCGCCGCGGGCGACCATCAGACATCTACTCCGACCGAGGCACCAACTTCGTCGGCGCCCACACCGAGCTACGCGCCGCCCTCCGTGAGATGGATCACTCACGCGTGGCAAGCGAGGCTACAGGCCGCGGCATCGCGTGGCACTTTAACCCCCCGGCGTCCCCACACATGGGCGGATGCTGGGAGAGGCTGGTGCGCTCCGTGAAAAACGCACTCAAAGCGACTCTGCGCGAGCGTGCCCCCCGCGAGGAAGTACTCTACACCCTCCTCCTCGAAGCCGAGCTGGTCGTGAACAGCCGGCCGCTCACCTACGTCAGCAGCGACGTCGAGCATCCGGTGGTGCTCACGCCGAACCATCTCCTGCTGGGCACTGCCGCAGGCGACGCTCCGTGTACGAGGGGCCACGCCCGCGACGAGGACGCGAGAAAGATGTGGCGCCGGGTGAACGCGCTAGCCGACCTGTTCTGGCGGCGCTGGCTACGTGAATATCTGCCGACACTCCAACGACGTAACAAATGGTCAACAGATGAACCTAATGTGAAAGTGAACGACGTGGTAGTGATCGTTGATGAAAATAAGCCACGAAATCAGTGGACCAAAGGGGTCATACAAAGTGTTTTTCCTGGTGCGGACTCTGTAATAAGAGTGGTAGACATAAGAACTAATCATGGGGTCCTGCGTAGACCCGTTGTAAAGGTTGTTGTGCTTCCCACAGACGGAAGTATGGTCGGTTGAACCCTCATACGGGGGGTGGAGATGTTGAGGAGCACAGCAACCTATATAATAAAAGTATGACATAGCACGTAGTTAACCTAAATAGATAGAATAAGTTATTACATAAGAAGTTAGAAACATAAAAGTTGATTATTGGTGTTGTTTTATTACCCTGTTAGATCGAGAATTGTCTTCGTAGCTACGCAAGTCACATATCCACATACTTAGCTATATGTATACCACATGCCGCCTTTAAAAACATTACTTATAGTAGTTTAAGCTAGTCGCAAATATACTTGCATACAGACACCACGCATTTCATTTCTCAAAACCCGAACAAGCAATAGTGAACCTTAACACAATCACCATATGGTCGCAATCGAGCCGGATCCATCCAGTACGGACGCTTGTCGAGAGAACAAAAGGCCCACATTCCACAGCAGCGATAAGCCGACCTTTTTTTTTGTGCTCATCGGATTCCGAGAATTAGCAAGTTGTTTACTACGAAGACTTGTAGCAATAATTAAGTGACGACTTTATACATCGGGTATCAGCAGCATTCAAGCTTGTTTATGTGAAAATGAATACGACTGAAGAACAACAGAAAATTCTCTCCGTGTTAGAAGATACTGCAAACCTATTACGTAAAACACAATCAAACCTAAAGAAATGTCCTAAAGCACGCCTAACAAGAGGATATATTGAAGCACGTATGAAAATCATCGAAGATTATTGGAATACGTTCAAATGTGCGCATAAAGACTTGGTAAAAATAACGCCAAAGGAACAAAAAGGAACATTGCCATATTTTTTGCAAGAGGATTTTTTTATTTATGAAGATTTGTTTAACGTGCTTCAAGGTGACTTAAAGGACATGGTTATTTCGTTATCTGAACAATCAGCGGTGGAATCAAGATCACCAAATAGTAGTTTCGACGGCGCGAATCCACAAAATAACCTCGTGCACCTGCCGAGGATCGAGATACCGAAGTTTTCCGGTAATTATGAATCATGGCAAACTTTTCAAGATTTGTTTATCTCGTTGGTGCACAATAACACTTCGCTTCGCGACGTCCAGAAGCTTCATTATTTGAAGACTAGTGTTACTCAAGAAGCCGAATCACTATTGAAGCATATACAGGTAACCGATAACAATTATGTAAGTGCATGGGATATTTTGAAAAAGAGATACGGCAACAAACGCTTACTTTTGAATCATTCTATGAAAAGGTTATGCAACCAAAAGAAGATGACCTCTCAATCAGCTTCTCAGTTAAAGGGGTTGTTAGATACAACCACAGAGTGCCTTAACAACTTTATTAATTTAAAGATTGATGTCGGCTCTTGGGATCCATTCCTTATATATCTTCTAGTGCAGAAGATGGACCCAGAGACGCACAAGAACTGGGAAGAACATGCATATAAAGAAGAATCCGAAAACTTACCTACCTGGAGTGATTTGAAGAAGTTCTTAGAATCGAAGTTCCGTACCCTGGAATTAACAAATCAGAATAGTACATCAAAGGACAATAAAACAATAAAGGAGCGTTCATGTCATGTTGCCGCACCAGTTACGGAGAAAGTTTGTGTGATGTGTAAAGAAAGTCACAGTTTAAGTCATTGCAAGGAATTTGGCAAGAAGGAACCTACTGAAAGAAGAGAATTTGTGAAAAACAAACAATTATGTTTTAACTGCTTAGTACCAGGACACTCGGCATTTAAGTGTAAAGTGCCAGTATCTTGTCGTATTTGTAAGAGGCGCCATCATTCCCTTTTGCATGAAAACAAGACCAAGCAGCATGGAGAATCATCGGTCACCTCACCTCCAGCTGTAGCACATGTAGAAGAAGAGCAAGCACTACAAGTCAATACAATGATAGCGTCGCATTTCAGTACTAAGAAGAGAGTAGCAGCACTTTTAGCAACGGCAGTAGTGGAAGCAACAAGCGAGCAAGGTAACACCATTTTACTGCGGGCGCTGATAGATCAAGGTTCCGAGGCAGCTTTTATTAGCGAAAAAGCGACTCAATTGTTGAAGCTCGAACGACAACCTGTAAAGGCAAGCATTATTGGGGTGGGATCTCAGAAGACTGATATAAAACACGTGGTACAGCTACAAATACGATCACGATTGGACCGAAACTATTGTTTACCGATCAAGGCATACGTGATGTCCAAGCAACTGACCACAAAGATTCCCACCAAAACAATCACTAAACAAGAATGGGCACACATTCAAGACCTCAACCTGGCTGATCCAACTTACTTCAAGCCAGGGTCTATAGATCTGCTCTTGGGTGTGAAAGAATATGCCGAAATTCTGCAAAACAACCTAATCAAGGGTCCGCCAGGCACACCAAGCGCTCAGGAAACCAGCCTGGGTTGGATTCTTTTCGGAGAAGTTAATACAACACAACAAAACCAGTATGTTGTCATGCATCATTCAGTTGACATTGAAGACATGTTGAAATCAATATGGGAAATTGACGTAGACACTAAAAGACACTTAACAAAGGAAGAACAACTGTGTGAAGAAGTATACGAAAAGACAACTACTAGAAATAAAGAAGGAAGATACATTGTTAAATTACCATTTAATACATACAGTCCACAATCACCAGACGGTAACACAAAATCGATAGCAACACATAGATTCACACAATTAGAAAGGAAGTTCAGGAAATCGCCAGACCTGCAAAAAGAATATAGTAAAGTTATTAATGAGTATAAAGAACAAGGATACCTCGAGAAAGTATCTGATAAGGAAAAGGATAAAAGAGCTGTCTACTTACCTCACCACGCTGTTGTCCGATCTGACAAAGAGTCCACGCGAACACGCGTTGTATTTGATGCGTCGTGTCGAGGAACAAATAACATTTCGTTGAACGATGAGTTACGTGTGGGCCCTCAGCTGCAAGAAGACTTGAGAAACATTTTGATGAGATGGCGCATGAAACAAGTCTGTTTTATGGCAGATATAAAACAAATGTTCCTCCAAGTTTTAGTGACCAAAGAAGATGCAGAATTTCAGCGAATCCTGTGGAGGCAGCAGGAATCTGATACCTTGGAAGAATACCGATTGCTCAGAGTCACCTTCGGTACAGCGTCTGCACCATATTTGGCCGTTAGAACGCTCCAACAGGTAGCCAAAGACGAAGCAAAGAATAATATTCTTGTTGCACAAACTATAAACGAGGATTTTTACATGGATGATCTTTTATCTGGCACAGATTCAGTAGCTGAAGCTATGACACTTTCTAAAGAATTATCAGACACACTAAAAAGAGGCGGTTTTGAACTCACGAAATGGGCATCCAATAGTATCGATTTAATGAAGTATATAGAGCAGGATAAAAGATCTGCAAAGGCACATATTGATTTAAACCTCGATGGTACTCTCAAAGCATTAGGAATTGAATGGAATTTAAAAACAGACCAGTTTCAATACAATCTTAGATTTACACCCATAACCGAGTCCATAACAAAGCGAAACATATTGTCTGATATACAAAGAGTGTTTGATCCCCTTGGTTGGATAGCACCGAGTACTGTTATGGCTAAAATATTAATACAAAAGCTCTGGCTTGAAAAGGTTAACTGGGATGAACAAGTTAGTAACACACTAGAACAAGAATGGAGAGAAATAAGATCAGACCTCGTTAACATAACTGAAATACAAATAGAGAGATGGCTTGGTACGATGACTGTTAACAACGATAAAATACAAATTCACGGATTCAGCGATGCTTCAATGCGTGCTTATGCAGCTGCAGTCTATATTAGAATTGAAACTCCAGACAGCAAGATTAAGACAAAACTGATAGCTGCCAGAACCAGAGTAGCACCACTGAAGACCATTTCGTTACCTCGTCTAGAACTTTGTGGTGCCCTACTTCTTTCAAAAATAATGAAACAAGTTGGACAATCAATGAGGATACCGACAACACGAATGTACGCATGGACTGACTCTTCAATTGTTATCGCATGGCTTAGTGGTGAACCTAACAGGTGGAAACCCTTCGTTGCAAACCGTGTGGTCGAAATTGTTGAAAACATAAATAACAAGCATTGGTTCCATGTTCAGTCACACGAAAATCCCGCTGATGTGGCATCTAGAGGAATGTTGTTATCCGACTTGAGAAAATGTAACTTATGGTGGCACGGACCGGGCTGGCTATCTGAAACAAAAATAAATATTAAACATGAAATAACAGAAACAGACTTGGAAATGAGGAAAACTAAAATCAATACTTACCTGAACACAGAACGGAGTATAGAACCTGAAACAACATTAATATCACAATTTGAAAATTTTGAAAGATTAACAGATTTATTAAAGGCGATTACTTACTGTAGAAGATTTCTGAACTATAAAAAGAATATAACCAATGAAAATCAGAGTTTAACAACGCAAGAATTAGAAGATACTCTACGGATCTGCATTAAAAAGTCTCAAGAGGAAGAATTTAAAGAAGAGATAGATAGAATAAAAATAGGGAAACAAGTTAAGAAAAGAAGTCAGCTACGATGCCTAAATCCATACTTAGACGAGAAAAATATACTCAGGGTGGGCGGTCGCTTGAGACATGCTAACTTACCTGGTGATAAGAAGAATCCTGTGATCTTGGGAAATAGAAATGCAATGATACAGTTAATCATTGCTGAAGCACATGAGAAAACACTTCATGGAGGAGTACAGTTAATGTTATGTCACTTACGTTTTAAATACTGGGTTATAAGAGCTAAATCACTGGTGAAAAAACATATTCACAAATGCATGAAGTGTGCTCGAATTAATGCAACAACGAAAGAACAAATAATGGGCGACTTACCGGTGGAAAGAGTAACACCGACGAGACCGTTTCTGCATAGCGGTGTAGATTTCGCAGGACCGTTTCAAACATTGATGTCCAAAGGAAGAGGCAACAAAACTAAAAAGACATATGTGGCTATTTTCATATGTATGTCCACTAAAGCAATCCACATAGAGCTTGTTGGAGACCTCACTTCAGAGGCATTTATAGCAGCCTTTCGACGTTTTGTTGCCAGAAGGGGTAAATGTGGACACCTATGGTGTGATAATGGTAAAAACTTCGTGGGTGCAAACAGAGAACTTCATAAATTGTGGAGTGAAGCAAAGATGACAGGCGAAATTTCATCCACGCTAGCAACAGATGGAACACAATTTCACTTTATCCCAGCATATAGTCCAAACTTTGGAGGATTGTGGGAAGCAGGCGTGAAGTCGATAAAGTACCACCTGAAACGTGTCATTACAACTCACCTAACGTTCGAAGAAATGAACACAATATTATGCCAGATAGAAGCCTGTCTGAATTCACGCCCGTTGTGCCCAGTAGATAACACTGACATAGACAGCTTAGATGCATTGACTCCTGGCCATTTTTTAATTGGAGAACCACCAATTGTGGTACCCTCGCCTGATCTGCAAGCTGTGAAGGTTCATAATTTGTCACGTTGGCAACATACACAAAAGGTTCTTCAAGACTTTTGGCGACGCTGGCAAGAGGAATATTTGACGAGACTTCAGCAGCGTCCTAAATGGATTAAGAAACAGCAGGAATTTGCAATAGGGGATATTGTGTTGATCAAGACTGAAAATCAACCACCCAGCAAATGGTCCTTAGGACGAATTACAGATAAACATCCAGGCACGGATGGTAACACAAGGGTGTATAGTGTGAAAAGTGGAGGTTGTATTACAAAGAGAACCATTACTAAATTATGTGCATTGCCAGTTGATTCTACTTAGTTTATTTTTATTGAGATATTGTAAATTATTTTAGTAAGTATAGTTAGATTTTCATTAACAATTAATTTACAATTGTAATATTTAGGGCTCTAGACTGTCAATTTGTAGTTAGGTATTTGATTTTTTAGATGATAATTTGTTAGAACTTAATTTTGATTGTAAAAGTACTTAAGTCCTTTTGGTGGGCGGTATGTTAGATCGAGAATTGTCTTCGTAGCTACGCAAGTCACATATCCACATACTTAGCTATATGTATACCACATGCCGCCTTTAAAAACATTACTTATAGTAGTTTAAGCTAGTCGCAAATATACTTGCATACAGACACCACGCATTTCATTTCTCAAAACCCGAACAAGCAATAGTGAACCTTAACACAATCACCATACCCTAAATACTGAAAGTGATTATATTAGTTCCTAGATGTTTCAAATTAGACGTACATAAATCTAATTAGTCCTTATATGAATCCAGTAAGAATGTATATAAATTTAATAAGAATAAATAACGATGTATGTGATGTAAATAAAGCATCAATGTGTGTGTGTAAACCCCGAGCGTGATTGTATAAACTGAGAAAGTAGGCGTGAGCGCTTCCCGCCCCGCACCCCAATCACACTCGACGGTATAAAAGACGGGCGGTCAGACGCAACGAGCGCAGTCCACCGTCGCACGTCCCGCCATCAACATGTCAACTCTGAAGAACTGAAATACAAGCTACTTTTCAAGTAACCTCCCTGCCGTTTTATCTTTCTGACTCAATCGTTCCCTGCGCCTGAATATTCTACAATAATATTAAGAACAAAAGTCTTAATAATTAATTACGATCTAGCCTAAAATACTAATAAGCAATTTAACTCTAACTTGATATGTTACGTGATAGAATATGTTAAAACTAAGAATAGTGTTCATTTGCACTTTTACACAAGTTCGTAGCACTTTCTTAGAGTCTAATATAATTTATAAAACACTAAATGTTTATGTGTTATATGAATAGCACAACATTGTTACTATTACTCATTCACTTTGTACACTACACTAATTCAAAAGGTTTAGTCAGGAATTAAAGATATTCCAGTTTGAAGTTTTAATGTCTTGTTAACAACAGACTATTCGAAAAATTAATCTAAAAATACCTACTTATCACTTTAAATCCAAACTAATATTATAAATGCGAAAGTAACTCTGTCTGTCTGTCTTTCTGTCTGTCTATCTGTCTTTGCTTCACGCCTAAACTACTGAACCGATTTGTGTGAAATTTGGTACAGACATAGTTTGGAACTTGAGAAAGGACATAGGATAGTTTTTATTACAAAAAATAAAATGAAAAATAAAATTTATTGCGGACATATAGCGCCATCTATTGGTCAAGAGTCGGCAATGTGGGTAAAACCAAAAATCTGCCGGAAGTCACTATTCCACGCGAACGAAGTCGCTTGCAAAAGCTAGTATTGATATAAATGCATTTAATCACAACTAGCTGCGCAACTGTGCCACGCGAAGTTTAGAAGAATATAAGTTTAAGGACTCCGTATTCAGAATATTAAGTCCAACAGACGTCCGTAGGTCTGCCACATGACCCACATGGTCACATGAGATATATTTAGGTACTTACCTACTTATATAAGTGATCAGAAGGATATTTATTTAATTATCTTAGTCAACTATCTTTAGGGCAGTTAGTTGTAAATATATTATTTTGATAAATAAGTCACCAACCCGTCTTGAGCAAGCGTGGAGATCAATGTTCGTGCCTTCTCTGTTGAGAAAAGGCCATTGCCCAGCAGTGGGACAGTAATAGGCTGGTATTATTATTATTTTTCATGGTGAGGGTAGGTCATTGGTAGGTATAGATAAAAAAAAACGGTTTTGTTTGTAAATATTTATCCTTCATCTTCTCTAACCACAATGTCATCAAGGAAACCTGCGGGTGCTGATATATTTGGTTGATTTCTGGCCCATCCTAGATACCATACTACAGTCATTCATACAAATCGATGAACACACAACAAAATCCAAGGTATCAGGCAGAATCGGAATCCAGAGTCGCAGAAAAATGACGTCGTATAGGCAAGCAATCACCATCCTTAGGCAAGCACTAGTCACACAGGGAATAGTAAAGCTCAGAGTCCATAAACACAAGCAGTCGGTGAAGTAGAAAATTACGGAAAATCGATAGAAATTAAAATAACGAGACACAGGAGCAGACGACAAGTTATATTATCAGTTACAATCGCGAGCAACCAAATCGACTCAACCCACAATAAATACGTTTCTTGTATGTTTCAAGAAATTCGTTAGTTATTCATAAAAATCTCATACTGTTTAAAATCTTGACACCTCAGCTTTAATTTGATACCATTATTGTCAGCATTTATTCAGTACTTTTAAAATTAATTGTGTGAAAGTAAAGAGGAAATGGGATATGTGTTGTGCTTAGTCATTTACAAAATAAAACAATTCTGTTACAAACATAAAGTAATTTATTCAGTCAATTCTTATTATTGCCTACCCTAGCTCTAAATCACAGGCTGCATTCGATTCTTCATTAATCTGATCAGGTTTTTGACGGTGCCTTAACGAATTCTGTCCACCCTTCTGTTATCGCCGCCTTCAATTCTTTCATGGTCTAAGGGACTGAATTTCTGGCCAGGAACCTTCACTTGAGCTCGTCCCATAAGCGTTCGATATCAGTCCATATGTGGACTCAACCCATCCATCGCCCGTATGTATATTCACTTCATCTAGGAACTGTCGAGTGATACGCGCCGTGTGACACCTTCGGCCCCTTCAGGCGTAAAAACCAGCGTGGTTTTTCCCTCTAAAGAGATACCAGCCCATTATACTACATACAATTAAATACACACTTTATTATTATTCTATGTATTATGAAAAGATAATTCGTGATACAATACAATGATGTATGTGATGGAAGGCCTTAACTCTATTTAAGGCTATTCACGGTCGATAAGGCCTCAAATGAAGATGCGGATTTCTACAAGTATGCAAACTATTCGTAGAAAACATCGTTTTTGAGGCCAAACGCCCTTCTATCTTAGTGTATCTGTGGCTACGAGCGAATTAGGGCTTTACTACCTGGAAAGAAAGATACAGATTTTCTTGCTGAATTCGAATCAATGTTTAACTGATATTTGGAAAAAATGGTAGTTAAGGCCTTTCACCGTATGACGGTAGAGTGCATGTCATTAGAGTAGAGTGCATCTTTGCGTAATGTATGCTGATGACGCAACTATATTTATTTCAAATGAATATTCCAATGACCTCATTTACGACACAAAGGAGAATGACCAAAGTGGACCAAAATTTGAAAAAAAAAAGAAAAGTTCTGCCCCCAGATTTACTACATAGCTCATTTGAAAGACTGGTTTAAATGCTTAATTTTCTTCTATGGAACTGAAAAAATCTGTCCCACGGAATCATAGATATTAGCTGAAACGTGAACTTGAAAAAAAGTGGCACATTCACTTGCACATTCAAAATTGTTGAATTAGTCTGTAACTGTGGGTTAGAATTTTATGCACATTGGCACACATAGTAAGTCCAACATTATAAGTTAACCCACAATGGAGTCAACCCTGGGGGCAGCAGTTTTTTTTTTGGACCAGAGCCCATACATTTTTGGTCATTCTCCTTTCCTAGGAGTTACAATAGATCAACATTTAAACTGGAAGGCACATATTGAAAAGATTAATAGAAGAATATCCAGTGCTTGCTACGCATTGTCAGTTCTGGCGGAAACAACAAATCTAAGTGTTACGAAAAGTGATTATTTTGGAAACGTGTACCCACTGTTAACTTACGGTGTCATATATTGGGGGAACTCGACAAATGTACAATCCACATTCATTCTCCAAAAAAATGTCTTAAGACAATATATAACATGCGTAGTACGGAATCATTAAGAAATATATTTGTCGGCGCACATTAGAATGATAAGAATATCGAGAATATCATTGTCAAGAGTGATATGGTCACTGTCACTCTAGCGGAGCGTCGAGTCTATGGGAGCGGGGCGGCCATCTTCTATACTCTGTGGCTGGACGTGGAAGAACGGTCGCAAGCGCGCCAAGTTTTCGACGAACTGCTAGCTATTGCCTAAATTTGATTATTGTTGATTTAAAGTACATATGTAACATCATTTTAAGAAGTAAAATTGTTTTGGTTCCAAGAAAGTAACTAAGTTTTAATTACCCTGGTTAGAATACCCACTATACCCACATACCCACATCGCTTCAAGATGAGTAATTCTGATGAAGGCCGTCCTGAGCTTTCATCAGAAGTGGGATACGATGGAATGCAGAATGAAGGAAAACATTCGGATTCTAGAACTGCTGAGAAGCTGTTGAGCAGCATGGAAGCGTTGCTTTCTCGAGTTTTAGCAGCCCAACAAACGCCGCTTGTGAGTACGAATCGTACAATTCTTTTGAAGTTTGACCCTGATGAACCTGACTCGGATATTGATGGATGGTGTAGAGTGACTGATTTCATTGTTCAAAATAAAAATCTGGAAGGTGTTAATTTACTGATGGCGTTGACGGAGGCGCTGAAAGGTCGTGCAGCAACGTGCTTAACTAAACTCAATTTAGACACTATTACATGGGATTCAGTTAAAGAAATCCTGATTGCAAGATTTTCAAAACCTAAACTCCTGCAAGACTATTTCGATGACGTGTTACGCTTCCAAATAAGCGCTAAGGAGACTGCGTCTGAATCTGCTCTTCGGTTATGGAATCTCATTGAAAGAATACCTGAAAGTACGATGCCTGAGAAGGTAATCACTGGATTTGTGATATCCGTGTTATGTCAGAAAGACAGCTTGATACGTCGCGAGTTAAACATACAGACAATAACTACTCGAGCTCAGTTATTTCGAATACTTGGTGGAGTATCACTTAAGCGACGCACGGATACCGAAGTCCAAGAACCTGAAGCAAAACGTGCCCGTATAATGGAGAAATTCACCGGCAAATGTCACTATTGTGGATTAGTTGGACATCGTATCGCCGATTGTAGGAAACGTCGAGACGAAACTGGAACGAAGTCACAAGATTCTTCGAGTTTACCACGAACCGTGGAGAAAAGGACAACCCCCACCTGCTACAAGTGTGGTCAGCCTGGGCACGTGGCGACTGTATGTCCAGACAAAAGGAATGGTAGTGGAGCTGCAGTCAAGGAGGTCCATCAGTGTGAGCACCGCCCCTCCAGGAGCATCTTGGAGACATCATCTGGTGAGCGAGTCCCTTTTTTATTTGATAGTGGGTCATCATGTTCTCTTTTAAGAGAAAGCTTTTGTGACAAACTTGCGGGTACTGTGCGTAAAAACCTCGTTTACCTGAGTGGCATAGGTGGTGAAGATATTCAATGTACCACTCAAATTCAAAGCGATGTAGTCATTGATAAACTCTCAGTAAATTTGACGTTTCACGTAGTTCCTGAGAGGCTTATTTCTGATCCGATCATAGTCGGGAGGGATATTTTTGATCAAGGTTTGTGCGTTAAAATCGATAATGATAATCTCATGTTCTTTTCTAAGAAAACGAGCCACTTTTGTGATTTAAAACCAAATAAATCGGATTTTACTAAGATCAACACGGATTTGCTAGGAGAGGATAGGGAAATGCTAATATTGATTTTAAACAAATATTCAGATTATTTTACGGAAGGTGTTCCCTCCCGTAGAGTAACTACAGGTGAATGTCAAATTAATTTAATAGATCCTCACAAAACCGTACAACGGTGCCCTTATCGTTTGGCACCAGCGGAAAAACTTATAGTCAGGGAAAAGGTTCGCGAAAGTTCCTCCCCTTTTGCTAGTCCAATACTATTAGTTGAAAAAAAAGACAACTCGTATAGGATGTGCGTGGACTATCGGGAATTAAATTCCAATACGCTACCCGAACACTACCCTCTGCCACGTATCGAGGAGCAAATAGATCAGCTAGCTGGGGCTAACTACTTCTCTTCCTTAGATATGGCGTCAGGATTCCACCAAATTTTGATGCACCCTGACTCCATAGAAAAGACCGCATTCGTTACACCTGAGGGGCAATACGAATACCTTGCGATGCCCTTCGGTTTGCGGAACGCTCCATCCGTATACCAGAGATGCATAACTAGGGCTCTGAATCACTTAAAAGACAAACCACTCATTTATATGGATGATGTTTTATGCTACTCGACTGGCATCACTGAAGGTTTGCAGCGTCTAGATGATAGTTTAAGTGCCTTGACGGAAGCTGGATTTACATTCAACCTACAAAAATGTACATTCATGTCCCAAAGAATAGAGTATTTAGGATATTCCCTTCAATCTGGTGAGATAAGACCAAACTCTCGAAAAATACAAGCATTAGTAGATGCCCCACAACCAAAAACTGCCACTCAGGTCAGGCAGTTCCTTGGGCTAGCTTCGTATTTTAGAAAATTCATTCCTAATTTCACACGAATCGTGGGACCATTATACCCTCTAACAAAGCTAAGAGGTCCTATTACGTGGACTCAAAAGCACGAAGAAAAAAATACGAAACGACATAATACACATACTTACATCTGAGCCAGTTTTAACTATTTTTGACCCGGAATTGCCAGTAGAGTTGCACACTGATGCTAGTTCTGATGGATACGGGGCGATTCTCATACAACGGATAGACAATACACCGCACGTCGTGGAATATTATAGTCGTCGAACCTCGGATGTTGAGTCGCGATACCACTCGTACGAACTGGAGACGTTGGCAGTTGTACGAGCGGTCGAGCACTTTCGCCATTATCTCTACGGTCGTCATTTCGAAGTCTATACGGATTGCAATTCTCTCAAGGCATCCAAATCAAAAAAAGATCTCACTCCTCGCGTTCACAGGTGGTGGGCTATCTTACAAGCTTACGACTTTGACATTATTTATCGTGAAGGTCGCGGAATGGAGCACGCGGATTATTTCTCGCGAAATCCTCTTCCTTATGTTAATGAAGCTGGTACAGTCTGTAGGAGCCCGCTGACACAGCAAGTTCAGTATGTCGAATTACATCAGGACTGGCTTTCGGTCGAACAAAAACGTGATAGCGAAATACAAGACCTTATCTCAAAACACGATAGCAATAGTTTCCCCGATACTGTAGCTCAAACGTATGATGTAAGAGATAGTATCCTGTATAGGAAAGTCTTTAATATGGACACTAATAAATCACGTTCATAATGAGTTACAACATTTAGGAAAAGATAAAACTTTAGATAAACTCTACGAGCAATATTGGTTTCCTGAAATGTCAAAATGCGTTCGTAAATTTATCGACTCATGCATTATTTGCAAAGCATCAAAGGGTCCATCTGGGGCTCAACCCGTTCAACTTCACCCAATCCCCAAAGCCCCGGTACCTTGGCATACAATACATATTGATTTTACGGGAAAGCTTAGCGGGAAGAGCGATCGAAAGGAATATTGTTCGGTGATTATCGACGGTTTTACCAAATACATTTTACTAGAGCATACTTCTTCTCTTGATGCTAGGAGCGCGGTACACGCGGTGCAAAAGGCAGTCTTTCTTTTTGGTGCGCCTAAACGGATCGTAGCTGATCAGGGTCGTTGCTACGTAAGCTCTGATTTTAAGAATTTTTGCGGCGAACATAAAATAGATCTACATTTAATCGCGACTGGCTCTAGCAGGGCTAATGGCCAGGTCGAGAGGGTTATGCGGACCCTCAAAAGCCTACTAACCATTGTTGAAAACGACCCCAATAAGACGTGGCGAGATGAACTAGGAAATATTCAACTCGCGCTTAACAGCACCCGATCATCCGTAACCAAGTATTCGCCTACAGAACTTATGTTAGGTATTCGTGCACAGTCATTAGGTATGTCAAAACTAAACTCAGAAGTTCATGGTCAACCAGAACGTCTTAACCTCGATGTTGTGCGGAATGACGCATCTGCTAATGTCCAAAGGGCAGCAGAAAGCGAAATTAAACGATTTAATCAAGGCCGAGCAGAAATAAAAGCTTTTGCAAAAGGCGATTACGTTTTCCTCAAAAATAGTGAACGAAACCAGACAAAATTAGACAGAAAGTTCAAGGGTCCATTTGTTATAACGGCTGTACTTAATAACGATCGGTACGAATTAAAAAGATTAGGCAATTCTCATCGAATTTATAAGTATGCCCACGAGAATTTACGCTCAGTACCTCACGGACACGAAGGTTTGCTTGAAATCGCTTCTAACCTTTTGAATTATGGTGAGGCCGAGTCGGCGCCAGAAGATGTAGATGCTAGGAATGACTTGCTATCCACAAATGATAGTGACACCTTGACTGCATGCACTGACACTATATCCGCCGGCTCTTCCACTATTACCGCCAATTCAGACACTCTCAGTGCCCACTCTGATCCTGAGACATGGGATGTAGTTAACGAAATCGAAATATGGGCTGAACAGGATATTCCGCAATCATAGGTATGTCGTCAGTATCTTTAATGTCATGCATGAGTCTGTTGGTTTTCGTAAGCATTATTCAATCCCAAATTGCCATACTCGAAAGGAGAGTGTCGTCCGGGCCACACCCAGTGGGGTTGGTTGAAGGGATGCACTCGTCCGATCTAGAAGTAATATCCTTATAGTCTATCCTGGTCGGAGGGACAGTGTCGTCCGGGCCACACCCAATAGGGTTGGTTGAAGCGATGCACTCGTCCGATCTAGAAGTAATATCCTTAGTCTATCCTGGTCGGAGGGACAGTGTCGTCCGGGCCACACCCAATAGGGTTGGTTGAAGGGATGCACTCGTCTGGTCCAGATGTGTTGCTGTTGGTTGGCAATAGTTGATGGGGACAGTGTCGTCCGGGCCAGATCCATTACGGGCTGGTTGAAGGGATGCACTTGTTCATTTTAATGTCATAATATGATTGACTCTGTGTTTGACGCTACAATCGAAAACCCATGTAAAGTTCTGAATGTAGCAGGATGGACGAGCGGACGTCTTGGTGATTAAACATTGATTGTTCTAGGAATACAATAACGCCCGAGGACGGTCGTATGTCAGTCTGGCCGTGTCGGCGCACATTAGAATGATAAGAATATCGAGAATATCATTGTCAAGAGTGATATGGTCACTGTCACTCTAGCGGAGCGTCGAGTCTATGGGAGCGGGGCGGCCATCTTCTATACTCTGTGGCTGGACGTGGAAGAACGGTCGCAAGCGCGCCAAGTTTTCGACGAACTGCTAGCTATTGCCTAAATTTGATTATTGTTGATTTAAAGTACATATGTAACATCATTTTAAGAAGTAAAATTGTTTTAGTTCCAAGAAAGTAACTAAGTTTTAATTACCCTGGTTAGAATACCCACTATACCCACATACCCACATCGCTTCAAGATGAGTAATTCTGATGAAGGCCGTCCTGAGCTTTCATATTCAAAACGGAGGGTTACCTGACACTGACTGGTATTTATAAACTTGAATTATGTTTATTTATTAAAAACAATATGCAATATTTTAATTTTAAATCAAATTCTAAAAGGAACATTCGAAAACAATATAAATACGACATTAATTTACCAGTTACTAACAATATGATGTATTATTAGTAACCGGTAAAATAATGTCTTGAAAATTGAAAAAAATGTTAATTAATAATGTATTTTATAACCTGCATGAGTTTTTTGATAAGAAATAATTTAAACTTAATTTCTTTTAAATACTATTGCATATAATTATCTAACTTGGGTAGACTGTTGAGACTAAGAACTGTTATGTTTATTAATAAGAACTTGATGTACACAGTTACGCAATAAATAAATCTTTATCTTTATCTTTATTAAGCCGGTTAAATAATAGTTTTTTTTTGGAGGAGATGACATTAAAGGTGGACGCACACTTATCAATAATAAAATAAAAAAATAAAGAAATATTTTTTTCTCATACGTATGACCCATGGACTTCACTCAGGAATGTGTATGTGTTCGAACTTAATCCTAATATTTTTGTATCAATACATATCCATCTTTGCTCACTACAATTTTTACTTTTTATTTTTTTATCGCTGGACATTACACACAGCGCCATGTAGTGCCACACTAAGCAAGGCTTGTGTCGTGGTCACCAGGCAGTTGATACAATAGCCGGAAAGTTCGTCATAAAATTGCTCAGTAGGGTGCGCATTAAAATCTCCCAAAATGTAAAACGTCTATATTTTAAGGTCCGCTCCAACCCAGCAATTAACTTGCCATTCAAATTAGAGCACTAAATCGTGTGTCGCATAGCCTATTTTATAATGTCCATATGAAAAAGCTTACAGCAGGTGGTCAACGCGGTTGCCACTACCATACGACTCGCCTCGCGGGCCACTTGGCGTCCGCGCGCGGGCCGCGTGCCGCAAGCGAGGCGACCGCGCGCCGCAAGCGAGAGGACCGCGCGCCACCCGCGCGCTGTCTGCGCGCCGCCTCCGATTTGCCCGCAAAACAACGTGCAGTTACATATTTAGTTAGAGAGCCCACTACACTGAACCTAGTTCGATAAGACACCCAGATTATTTAATTATTTATGGTCGCGTTAATACTTGTCGTAGTTAACTTTAACCTCATTTTTGTTATCAACCACCCCTATAACCATGAAGACGGTGACCCATGATGAAAAATAAGATAATTTTGCTTTAAATTCTAAGCAGTATGTTCGGTTGACATCTTTCGAGAGTTTTCTCTTTCATTTTCCGTCTTGGGTGTCGTTTATAGGTTGCATGAACTTGTAAAGACCGCTACCCATACAGCTGATTGTTGTACTTCTGATAATATAAACGATCACTTTGTTAAATTTCATGGGGCGTACTATATTATTTCTTTTACAAGTTTCGTACTATCTCCCGGACTATCACAGCCAGCGCACAGACTGCGAGCTTACGCCTCGCGGACATAGCCTAAATTCAAGACAACAACGCTGGCCAAAAGCTGTGCTGGTGCGATACTGTTGCGGTGGTGGTGCGGTGCTGGTGCGGTGCTTGTCAAGTGTGCCACGACCCCTTTACAGTTGTCAATAATGGCACACACCGAGCTTAAAACGTCCGTAAAATTCGTTAAATTCGACACGGTATCTGATAGAAATGGAACGCAACCATAAGGTTAAGTTTTTATTGTTTGATGCCATTACATTATTCTCGAAACGATTGCCTTGTGACGTTTTCCTATCAAAGATTTTCTCTAATAAATTACACAATTGAATATTATAAATACTTGCTTTATTACCAATATTAATTCTACTGTATCCGTGTAGTGTTAAGTGTGCAGTGTTAAAGGTTTACATACACACTAAACACTAAAAAAGGTTTATCATTTGTGACTACTTTCATAGCACAAATCCGTGGATTACCGCACTGGACCACAAACACATCGCGAAACAGACTATTTCTCCACAGAAGGGCCACGCCACCGTAAGGCCTGCCGCGAAGAATGCCCGCTGATGTATCTACTGCCTTGATAATTGGACTAACCAACACAAAAAGATTTTTTCAATTTCAATCAAGTAGTTCTTGAGATTAGCGCGTTCAAACAAAAAAACAAACTCTTCAGCTTTATAATATTGGTATAGATAAGTATAGATTTGATTTCTTGTAGCTTAAGAATATTAATTTAATTGTGTTTGACAGTACCATTATCTTTCAATGCTAGTACTTGTGGTATTTATATTATGGTTTTCAAACCCCGTGCTGTGAGTCAAAAAAAGTGTAATAATTAGTATTGGAAAGATTTTAATCCCTGTCAATCACTAGGTATCAGCCTGCCATGTTACTAATTGAAAGCAACTATCTTACACTTAAAATAAGCGGATAATGATGTGTGAGACAAATAATTATAAGCTCAGTTTGGTCGTCATTACTTTTATTTACAGAAAACATTAAAAAAGCGACAAACATATAATTTTCTATAGAGGTAAAACTTTGTTATTAATACATTTCACAATTACATGTACAGTAAGACGTGTTTTAGTAGGTACTTACAGATAAATCGGTTGTAATCTAATCAGCCTATTTCTAATGGGTGGTCATGAATTTCATTGTAAAATCTATTTCCTCTTAAGTTAGGTTGCAAGGTTGCAACTTAAGAACAACTTGTGCTTACAATCGAGAAGAAATATAAGAGTGTATTTGTTTAACTTTCATAAATTATTTTATTAAAAAAGTATGAAATCAAAAATCTAGGCTCTATTTGATACATTAATAAGGTACATATTAAACATGAAATAAGAAGACCTGCTGTCTTCTTTTAATTATAAATTAAAAATAATCTCTAAGTACAGTTAACTTTTAGTCAGATACATTAGCGATTATAATTTGAGCAATAGCGATCAGTGCTAACACCGCCATTCCAGGTTGGAAAGTGGATGCTCCACCTGGGGCATTTGGGGTAGGAATAAAAGTTAAGCTCCTTATCCATGAGTCGTAGCTGGAGATCCGGGTATACACTTCAGGAAGTGTAGAAACTGTGCAGTTTTTGCTAAGAATAAGAATACCGTTCAAGGCACCGCCGCATACTAATGGGTTCCCTATGTCGCCCTGAAAATAAAATTATGTTGTTATGTATTTTTGCATGACATGTTTTGTTATCTTTGTCTGGACCAGCAAAAGTACCTACAAGGCTAAGGTATTTTGAGTGCGTACTTGGCATGACTTGTCTCAACATTATTAGCTAAATATTTATAATCTAGTCCAGCGTTAGGTGTACTGCGGTGCTAATAATATAATGTGACCGCCGAACTATTTCATATCACGTTAACATTAATACATTAAAGTTATGGTTCCCTATACATTTGCATATTTTAAGACTTAACATAACTAGGCATACTTTTGTACCTACTACTAATATTTTCGCATAACATTATTTACGCATAACAGATTACGCATAATTTTATTTAGCATAATTTCTCTAATCATAATAATGATTAAGTTTATCATTCTTAAACCTATATTGTTTTTTCATTATGATATTAAAAAAGAAATATTGGCAAAGAGTATGCAACATGTAGCAGGCATGGTTTTTCTCTCGGTTCCGGTACTGTGGGACTCCGTCGGTCCAACTCGAACTTATCGTCATAGATCTGTTTCACGCTCACCACCACAGCTTCGTCGGCGGCGAGCATTAAAACCACCTGCTCCTCAGATCTCAGGCCATCTCGCCCCTGCCGGGGTTGCGGGCCTGTTCGAAAGAGATACCGCGGCCCCGGAACATAAAGGACGAGGAGGGAACATGGATGGGTTTTAGTCAGTAAGAGTCTGACACTCCCTCCCGCTCCGCCCAGAGTGGGAGAAGTCATTTGATGATTTCCCATCCTAAAAAAAAAAGCCACTTCGCCCCTCCGCGCTTACGCGGGCTTAGATTAGACTCTATGGGTAGGACAGACATGACTACGTGGAGTTGGTTTTGCAGCAATTCGTTTCTGTCACTAACTTTTTTAGCACAACTTAATGAAATTTTATTTAATACTAGCTGACTGGCGCAACTTCGTCTGCGTCTCATAAATTGAAATGTAAGCTATCCTATCTTTCAAGTTGGGTTAAACTGCACATGGTGTGCGAATTTTATTATAATCGGTTAAGTGGTTTAGGAGTCCATTGAGGACAAACATTGTGACACGAGATTTATATATATTAAGATAAATACGTAAAATACTCAAATTTCATTTCGATAATTCTATTAATTGTATGCCTAAATACTATAAACCTAATAGTCACTATGCCTAATATTACAAATTAAAATGCCAAAACAAATTAGCCTTCAAAATAATTATGGCAACATAAACTGTTAGCCCAAAAAAAAATTGCATTGTATTATTATGGCAATACAAATGATGCCAAAATAGAAATGCCAAGGTATGTTATGAAAAATAACATAAGGTAAAAAGAAAGGAATCCCTAAAGTTTTTACCGTGCATCCTGCAAACTCCGTCAACTGAACACCGTGTGCGCAAATCATAGTAGTTGCAATATTCACTTGACCGATGTTATTTTGCTGACAATAAGCCTGATTAGCAATCCGCTTATTGAACTGCATCAACTGCACACTAGCCTGTGACAAACGAAAATAAATCATGAACATGTTTTAGGTAATTTTTTCGAAGCCGTGAGATATTTAGGGCGAATGAAATAACAAAAATCTCTTCGACAGACAGATGAATATCCATGTAAGGGTGATTATAATATTGACCGTTAATCCTCTATGAATTTTTGTGTGGCCATAGGAATACCTTATTAAATGCGAAATAACTTACAAGAGCTGTATCGTTTTGAGCTCCCCATCCAGCAACAGTACAAGGACGTAGCTCCGTAACGTCAGCGTCTCTGATTGGCAGAGACACTGGTGCATTAAATATACCATTGAACGGTTGAGCTAGCTGGAAAAGAAGAAGGGTAGTTTAACATTTTACTTTACTCGTATTTTACATGTCGCTAGCTTTTGCCAATCGCCCGGTATGGTCGAATTATCGCATGGGAAACGTTTTAAATATAGCCTATCGTCGTTAATAGTGCAATACTGCGTGACTAACACTGTTAAAAACCGCGTCTATACAAAAAAGCAAAAATGAGATTTCCCGACGGTAGATAACTGACTCTGATTGGCAATGACCCGTAACACAATTTTTTGAATTGTCCAATAAAAAGCCGAGTAAAAAAAAAACAATAACGCGGATCTTTCGACGCAAAAGTTACGCCACTAAAACCGCGTATCTGCGCCAATTTTTATTAGTGTGTGCAGTATTTAAGTGACACTCCGGGTAAAAATTGTTTTTGTACGTAATAACTGGATTCTTTTTAATGTTATTTGTAATTCTTATTCTCTACCAAATTATAAATCAAATTGGGACGTTTTAACCCGTTTTTCAGAATCGTTTGAAACTATTCAACGTAAGTGATTTTGTGAATAAACTAGAAGCAATATTGACATTAAAAAGTATAATAGTACATTAGATCGAGGAGAACAAAACGGTCGAATACTCAAGTTCGTTCAAAATTTTGCCGATTATGAAAATTAGTTTTTTATCCCGTCTGTAAAATTTGCGAAAGTGTACATACGCGGTATTTAACAATGTTAATTACGCGGAATTGTACTATCAACGACGCTGTGATACATGGGGATATCGTGGAACTACTGAATGATGGATAACCGTTTGGATGTTTCTACATTATCTTATTAGATTGATATATTTTATAAACTTGGTCGTTGGATAATGTGTAAGTAACTGTGATTTTCAGTATTAAATACGCGGACTCGCCATTTATCTTAAAAATTAAATAAAATACACACAAAGAGTCGCAGGCAACAGCCAGTTATTGCAGTACTTACAGTGATCACAGCAATATCGTTTAAATACGGGACTCTCGTCGAATATTGAGGATGCACAGTGATATTTGCTATAGCACGACGGGTATAGTAAGTATCGTCAAATGTAAGGTTCACTGAACCAGAAAACACCCTGTAGTCGTGCGGGTTGATTGCTGTGAAGACCCTGCGGAATAGTTTTAATGTTAAGAAAAAAGAAGATATAGTGATGAACTCACTACTATGAACGCCGTGACCAAGGAGGTGGCGTACGTATGTCGATGGCCCGATTTCTACGTATGTCACTGGCTGGATCTGGGCCCCAATTCCGCTATTGCAATAGTGCCACAATGGTCTATCCTAGATCTCATAATTGTTCATTTAACAAGTTTGGTGATCTACTAATATAAAGGCGTCATTATGACTTTCCAATGGTCAACAACTGACACTCAATTGAAAGAAATGGCTTAAAATAGTAATCTCGTACATAATGATAAAAGAATGACTGAATCTGCCAAAATTTTGACAGTTCATTTGAGAATTAGAGCCAAAATTGATCAATTAGCACCATTTAGTATTGCAATAAATATAGGCTTCTTTAATAAAGATAGTTTAAAAGACTTGTATGAAAATATTATAAACAAAAAGCACCGGCCCCTACAAATAAAAATAAACAAAACGACGGTACATAGTAATGTCTCATTTGACTTTGACAGCTTATTAGGTAAAATATTATTGAGTTATATGAAACTATACAACTCTAACATTTATCCGGGTTACACAAATCATTTTTTTTGCTATTTACGAACTTTTTACTACTTCAGATTGCTCATAACATATTTAAAAATATATATTATATACATGAAAATTTGTCATAAGTATTTTGTTACGAGAGCAGCGGTGGCCCAGTGGTGGCGGTCCCAACTTACGTACAGTAAGGCGTGGGTTCGAACCCAAGCAGGCGCATTACTTTGTATAATTTATTTCATCACCGCTGCTGTCAAAACGGTGAAGGAAAACATCGTGAGGAAACCGGCATGTCCTAGAACCAAAAGTTCGAAGACATGTGACATTTACCAACTCGCGGCCCGCGTGGTGGATCATAACCCATTCCCTCTCATTGAGAGGAGGCCGTGTCTCAGCAGTGGGAACATTATAGGTTGATGACGATTGCGATATGCAATCAAGCTTTTGTAACAATAAGTAGCGTAGAACTTCACAGTAATTTCAAGATGTTGCTAGCCTCCAACGGGAGAGAAGAACTCATTCAGATATAGATAAAATGCATAGAAGAGGCAAGGGAAGCCTGACTGATGAATTTAAAATTAAAATTATCCTACATTTATTTTTAATAATAATAATAAATAAAAGTACACACGTAGACTTGATAAATAAAATTATTTTATTTATCAAGTCTACGTGTGTACTTTTGGTGAATAAAATATGGTTGCAATTTTCACAGTAGGTACTTGAGAATAAAGAATAAACGTATACTGACCCATTAGCTTCGTCGAAAGTGCAAGACGCAGCGGTCAATGCATGTTGTAGCGTGACCAGCACTCCACCACATCGGTGTCCTCTAGTATAAAGTTCTAATTCACTTAGTTTTTGTAACGAGACCTAAAAGATAAGAACGTAATTTTTAAATTTCTTTATAAGTGCTGCGCAGTGGTGCAATTTTGATTGATGAATATTATTGGCTGATTCTGAAGCTTTAAATAACTTTTGGCATAATACAACTTGAAGCATCTTTTTGGCGTTTTTTTGACGTCGACTGAGGGAACTATTACATAACAAACTACATGCAAACCTAAAGTACCGAAGGTAATTCTCATTTTGGTAACGCGCCAAAATATCCTTGTGCATATTACATAGTATGGTATATAAGGATTTGAAACCTTAATTTCTTTAAACTGCCACAATTTAAATAGTGAAATAAAAATGTTTCCAGCCTGCTGATGAAAGAATATTATAACAAATACGAAATAATGTCAAAAAATGTTAATATCCATTATCAACTTCTAAGTAGGTAATTAAAGTAGTTGCTTGAAATTAATCAAGATAAAATGTTATAAAATACATTACGTAATACTCAAGATAAGTATTTTACTTTAAAAACCATTAATAAATATTTATATTTTTTTAAGATGCATGAGAAATATTTGTTAAATTATTTCTTTACCACATATCGCGCTTGAGCTATTGCCACCGTTCCATTTATTATTCTGCTGTCCGCTTCAGCACTGCTTGAGCTTCCGAGTGTGCGGCCTGTTCATTAATTACGCAAAAATAAACAAATCATTAGTATGTGCCAGCCGTTTTTCTACTATGTTAGTATAACCGGTGTAGCCGGAAACAGGTGTTTCGATGAAGCTCTTCTCTATCGGACCGCTTTAACCCAAGATTTTATCGTGAATCGTATTATTATCCCACCATTATTCTGCTAAAGCGGCCAATTTATCTCAAACACACGATACCCTGTGGTAAAACTGACTTCTGTATTTAAAAATGTTGTGAAATACAAATCTATTATATTCCCACTATTCTGCTCTTCTCTTTCTCTAATAAATTTAACTGAATATCAAGAAATGCTATTTTTTTAGTCTTTCATAATTCAGAATCTTGGGTATTCAATAGTGTCATGTAAATAACAACGTTCGAGTTGCATTGCAACCGTTAACCATTATTAAATAATAATTTTAGAAATTGTCTCTCTTTGTTTATCTTTCACCCAAAAACGGTTGAACGGTTTTGAGTAAAGAAGATATTTATAACCTGAATTAACAAATAGGATATTTTTTAACCCAGTAGTTCAATCCGGTCCAGTTTCATCCGGTGGGATAGTTATCGAACGGGGCGCGGGCGAAGCTGCGGGTATAAGCTAGGTTTTACACCGTAACCAAAGAAGCGTTGCACGGCTGATGTAAAACTAAACCTTTTGGATTTAATTGATTTCCAAATATTTGATCTTGCAGCCGTTAAAAATTTTCTTGTAAAATTAAAAGTTTAAAAAGGTGAAAATCTTCTAGCCCGAAAACCAAAATAGTGTCCATACTTAATTATAACTAATCTGTTCTATAAAATATTAGTGGGTTTGAAATCCTCACCACACAAGGCAATCGTAGCACACAAGGCAATCACAGATAAAAACAAAAACTTTTCCATTACTACAAAACGACTACACAACTGAACAAAATAACGTTCCTCACTGCAAAATGTTTGACTGAATTTTGTGGCTTTATCATAGCTTTTATAATTATGAAGGTATACCAATCTTATCTCATTTAGGATTATCTGTGATAACAGTGGCAATATTATGCATATTTATATCTAACCTCTAGTTTAGGGTTCCATATCGCACGATGAAAATCTGAAACTAGAAACAGGACGCATGACTCATTGGAGGAAAAATTGGTGAAAAACGAAAAAAAATCGTTACAGTGCTTACTTTATACGTGTTGTTAGGTTCGGGTGGTTCGGTGATTTTTACCTCAACACCATCGACAAATTTTTAGTTTACAACCAGCGTTTCATAAAGGTACCTATTACTTATTTCCCAGGCAACGTTTTTTTCGTTCCTTGTCAATTGATTTGTAAATACATTTTTGGCGAAGTTACAGAACACCCGTGCATGTTATTGAGTGGCCAAAACTGGAACAACCGTTGCCTTTTTTTTGTTTCATAATTTATATTTTTTTTCGTAATGCTACTCACTTGAAATATCATATCTCAGAAGCGTGACACTATAAAACGTATTATAAAACATATGAATACGGGTATTTATCGCGAATTTACCTTTAATTTAATCCCGACGTTGATGAAGATGACTGAGGGTAGTTGAATAAACGCCTTCACTTTACTGTCGCGGTACCTCCAATACTTCAGTCACAGATTAGTCTCCCGTCGAAACGTCGGGAATGTGTTCTGATCGTGATAGTTTAAAAAAGACATGAGAACATTTTTTTGTGAACAAAATTTGTTTGTATCGATGCCAGCTATTAATTAATGTAGGTCTTATGCGTGGCCACCACTTTGAACAAAATATTAAAATGGAGGAAAAAATCCGGGACGCTTCATACAAAAATGTTCTTCTTGATATTTAAATAATTCAATGACGTTACCTTTAAAATAGCATTTTATTTTTATGGGCTCGATGGGTATTATAAGCCTTAAATTACATTTAAAAAAAATTCAGTGTTTGATGATTTATATGTTCGCCCATAGCTCGTGATTCAAAGCATTTATTTTTTTCAAGTATTTCAAGTAGGCCATTAACAGGCACTTTTTAATTGTCGAAACAAAGATGAAAATTAAATGTAACTACAGTCCCAGTCACAAGACATAAAAACTGTGAAAGTACTGCAGTTGCCCATTCCCTAACGTAGATCTCTATGGAGAAGAACGGGCAAGAAACTCCATGGACACTCTTTTAAATCAAATTATTGTTACAAAATCTTGGTTACATCATTCATGTTGAGATGGTAAATTATGTGAGAACAATGTAGCAAGATGTGCACGTTAAAAGTGTCCATAGTAAAAACAAAATAATTCTTTCAAATAAGCCATGGCAACTAAGAAATGACCAGTCACAACTGACAGCGCCCGTTCACGAACATGTCGCATGGATCAGCACCATTCAGCTCAACCATTTTGAAGGGAGCTAAATGGTCCGACACACGCGCCACCATCAGCGAGACATTTGAGTGAGCATGACATACTCTCAACCGGGCTATGCGATTATATGATACGTTAGTATCATATAATCGCATTGAATCTATACAATGCAAAGATAGTTGTACAATCTTCAGCAGCTCCAACAATACCATTGAATGCTATCAATTTTTGCGCCCCTGTCCTTTTGGAGCAGGACCAGCATTGAGCCTAGCATTTTTATCAGCGATATAATCGCTCAACTTGTAATATGCTTGCTTACATAGTGTGCGTTTAATGCATGTTTTAAATTTCGTCTCATTCAGTTCAAGAATACTTTGTGGAATTTTATTATAGCATCTCAAACAGTACCCCATAAAAAATGAGTCTACTTTAGCGAGTCTAAAGCCTGGCTGAACTAGTTGGTCCCTATTTCTAGTACTGTAATTGTGTCCGTCGCCTCTTTTACCGAAAAGATGCAGATTTTTTTTTTCTTCCGTAAGCTATAATTTGATTTTGTTTTGAGCGGTATATTGAACGGAATTTTAGTTGTCAAAATGTAGAACTTTGCCAGTATGGCCCGCAACTTATCACAAACTGAGTCTTTAAGAAAGGGTGTACAAAACCTCTTAGCGAAGCCGAAAGGCACTTGTTCTCCCCGTCATTGTGATAATTTTATATTTGTTGTTTTACACCATAACCTTCTAGTTACGGAGATATTGGGGGTCAACTCGGCAACTTTCCAACTTTTTGACAAGTTTTTTTTTAATACAAGTTTTATTTCGAAGATTTTTACTTCAAACACCTCCACGACCCCCTAATATTTATTCAATCCATCCATCAGCACAGTGTTTTGAGAGCGTTACATTGAGTTCTAACGTTAAACATGATTTTTCACCCCAAATCAAAAGTCGTTTCCCAGCAATAGTTTTTTCATAAAGTTACTTACTTTGATGTACATAATGCTTGGTTGACAGTTTCATGATGACGTTGTTTACACCCAGTGTGTAGAAAGTCCAGCTAAAACGATTGTCCACGACTGACCCAAGTAGGTGTCGTACGTTACTCATCGACATGACATACCAAACAGAATGGAGTGTAAACTGTGATTATGTGCATGTATGCATGTATAATCGAAGACCAAAAAAACGAGGTATGGGAGGCTAATATGGAAAAAAAAAAGATGTTTGATGAGACGAGTAATCGAAAAGTATGGAAATTATATAGGGTGACTGACAATTAGCGTACGATACTTAAACCCGTGATTGTACTCAAGATAACAAACAACTTTTACTATGGAACCAACACTGAAATCGTGAAAAAAGTCAGCTGTTCAGTACATTTATCAGCCTTAGGGAGAATGGCTTTCAACTGACAGCTGTCAAATGATTTACAAAAAACTAGTTTTATTTTCATTTCACATTTCTATTGAACCATGTTCCAATTTTATAAACAGCTACTCGTACTCAATTAGCAGCGCGATGTTAAATTGAAATAACAAAATTAAGTATTAATTTTAGAACTATATTTTTTTAAATAACTTCATAATGATTTAGTTTCAACTATTTGTCGAAAATAATGAAGATGTAGAAAAATGTGAAACATTTTTTGAATGATGAAAATGAATAATAGTGGCTGAATAGTTGCAAAAAAACGAAATAGGCGGGAACGTGGCAATCCAATCTCCATTTGTTTTTTCGAGTTGAGTCATATTTTGTTTTTATTTTCCTTGTATTCATAATGAAAAACACAGTATTTACCTCGGGCAAAGAGTCCTATTACATTCTTTTTGCAATTTTTTGGTTGTTACGTCCTGGATCAAACCGTTTCGATCGGCGTATACGAGTGGATTTTTAGTAACGAAAATGTAATAATTAAAATATCTTACTGCTGCTGAAAATTACAGCGTCCAAAATCATGAATTTGCGTTAAAAGTGTAATAGGACTCTTAAAGACTTATTTAGTCCCTCGAACTACACTAGCGTCTTGGGACTTAATGAGTTACTTTCACCCCTAGGGTAACAATGTACTATAATGCATCACTGTCAATCATTAGATATCCGCCTACCGTTTTACTAATTGAAAGCAATTATCTTCAACTTAAGATTAGCGGATAATGATGTGAGAGATAAATTATAAGCTCCTGTATTCTTAATTATTTTTATTTACAGAAAATATTAAAAAAGCGACAAATACACAATATTCTATAGAGACAATGTTATTATTACATTCCAATATTACATGTACAGTATTAGACATGTTCTAGTAGGTACAGATAGATTGGTTGTAATCTAATCAACCTATTCCTAATGGGTGCTCATGAATTTTATTTCTGTTATCTATTTCCTCATGCATGGTACATAGTTATTTTCCTTCCTTTTCCAAAAAAAAAAAAGAAAAGGTACATAGTAGTACAAAAGTATGTACCAAGTTTGTACAAATTGTTCAAAAGTTGGAAGCATAAGTTATTTTTAAGTGGCAAGGTACATAGTAGTATAAAAGAATGTACCTTGCCACTTAAAAATAACTTATGCTTCCAACTTTTGAACATGCTTACCATCGGGAAGAAATATAAGAGTGACATTTTTTTTAATTATCATAAATTATTTAAGTATAATATATGAAATCAAAAATTTAGACTTTGTCTGATACATTATTAGGTACATAAAAACATGAAATAAGACGACAGAAGATTTCAAATAATTTTTCATAGTACAGGTAACTTTTAATTAGATACATTAGCGATTGCAATTTGAGCAATAGCGATCAGTGCTAACACTGTCATTCCAGGTTGGAACGCGGATGCTCCACTTGGAGCAGGGATTCCAGTTAAACTCCTTATCCATGGGTTGAAGCTAGAGATCCGGGTATAAACTTCAGGAATTGCAGAAACTGAGCAGTTTTTGCTAAGAATCAGAATACCGTTCAAGTTACCGCTGCATACCAATGGGTTCCCTATGTCTCCCTGAAAATAAAGTTATTCATGTTGTAATGTTGCACGTTATGTTTTGTTGCCTTTTCTGGACCAAGAAAATTACATAAAAACCAACTTTTCAACTGTATTCTTGACATGTCATATCTCAATATTCATCATCTGTCTAGCCTTTTCCCAACTATGTTGGGGTAGCTTCCTGTCTAACCGGATGCAGCTGAATACCAGTATTTTACAAGGAGCGACGGCCTATCTGACCTCCATAACCAGTTAGTACTGGATAATACGATACCCTTGGTAAGACTGGTGTCATGTCTCAACATTATTAGCTAAATATTATAATCTAGCGTGTATTTCACATCATGTAAACAGTAATGCAGCATTGTAATTACCGTGCACCCTGCAAACTGCGTCTGCTGAACACCGGTTGCGCACATCATAGTATCTGCAATATTCACTTGACCGATGTAACTAAGCTGACAATTGTCGCGGGGGGACACTAGCTTATTAAACTGCATTAACTGCACACTAGCCTGTAACAAACGAAAAGGAATCATGTACACCTTCGTGAATAGAAAAAAAAAGATCTGACTTAGAAACCGAGGGTACTGTAACTTAAATGTTTATTTTTATGTTATGTGTTTTTGCTAAGTCGTGAGACGTCCAAGGCCAATAAATAAAAAAGATGAACATCTCCATAACGATGATTCTAATGTTGGTCCAAAATCTTGTAAAAATTTATGTGTGGCCATAAGTGTATCTAATTGAATGCGAAATAACTTACATCAGCAGTATTGTTTTGAGCTCCCCAACCGGCAACATTACAAGGAGGAAACTCGGCAACAGCATGGTCTCTGGTTGGCAGGGAAACTGGTGTACTTGTGAAATCAGTGAACGGTTGAGTTAGCTGAAAAAGAAGAAGGTTAGTTTAATATCTTACTTTACTCGTATTTTAAACGTCACTAGCTATTGCCAACACTTCTCTCCCGGTATAGTCGAATTATCTCATGGGTCAATCCATTCATCCAACAGCACAGTGTTTTGAGAGCGTAACATTGAGTTCTACCACAAAACATGATTTTTCACCCAAAAAAAAGTCGTTTCCCAGCAATAATTTTCTTAGTTCGATGTACAAATGCTTTGTTAACGACTTTGTGATGAGGTTGGTTACATTTTGTATAGGCTTATGATACATGGGCATACTTATCTTCACAATCATTGAAGCTTTTATTTTTTTTAAATCAGATCAGTATTGCCGAAAACTACCAGGAGGTAATCTTTGGGAACATTGATCTGATGGAGAAATCGCTTTATAATATTAGTAGATTGATATATTTTTTGAACTTCTTCTTTATATAAAACACAAATGTAATGCGAAAGTTACTCTGTTTTTCAGTCGGGACTCAGGCTTTAATTACTGTGAAGCTTCCAGATTACGTACTAGATATTTACTTTAAAAACAAGTCATATAAAACACAGAGTTACAGGCGACAGCCATTTATATACTCGTATAATTACTACTCACAAAGATCACAGCAATATCGTTCACATACGGAGTACTTGAGAAATACTGGGGATGCACGGTGATATTTGTAATAAACCTATTGGAATATTGAGTAATGTCTCCTGTTAGAGTCGCTGCGCCAGAAAACACCCTGTATTCAGCCGTGTTGATTGCTGTGAAGACCCTGCGGAATAGTTGTGATATTTAGAAAAAAGAAACACACACAACTCAGAAACGAGACCAGCTACACACGATGTCCGCGCTAAATTGATTTGTTCAAAGATTGTATTTCTAAACAAATTACAGTAACTAAAATTAGAACTAAAAGAGTTATAACATAAAATTAAAATATACAAAATAACAAAACAAAGGTTCACACTTTCAGAAATTCCTTTCACAGCACTCAAAACAGATTGTCTGTTGGATAAGAATCCAAGAGATCATTTAACACTACACAAACTAAATGAAGAAGTTGCTAGTCAAGATGACTGCTCAAAGAGCATAGATGCTAAATTAAAGATTCTATGCACTTATTTACTTTGAGCACGTGGGACCTCTCCTAATGTACCCCATGCATCAAAATACTGCAGTATTTGAACATGATATATACTCGTAAAACAAATTCATTCGTAGTCAAGTCGTATTTTTAGGGTTCCGTTGCCAAATATGGCAAAAAACGGAACCCTTATAGATTCGTCATGTCTGTCTGTCTGTCTGACTGTCTGTCCGTCTTTATGTCACAGCCACTTTTTTCCGAAACTATAAGAACTATGCTGTTGAAACTTGGTAAGTAGATGTATTCTGTAAACCGTATTAAGATTTTCACACAAAAATACAAAAAAAAAACAATAAATTTAGGGGGTTCCCGGACACAATTTTTTTTTTCATCAAACTTATACGTGTGAGGTATCTATGTATCAAATATTATTTTTTTTCTAAACTGAATAATTTGCGCGAGAGACCTTTCCAAAGTGGTAAAATGTGTGTCAAAAGTTAAAGTGAAAAAATATATAATGTACATTACCATGTAAAATACCACCCAAAATTGGTTTGAACGAGATCTAGTATGTAGTTTCTTTTAATACGTCATAAATCTTAAACCGCAATTTACCTTTCATTTTTTCTTTCGTTACTTAAACCAAAATTGATACGACCAATCAAAATCAAATCAAATCAAATCACGCTATTAAAATTCTCAAGACGTCACGCCTTGGCATAATTTTTAGTGAGTCCTGACGCGATGACGACACGAGATCCCACTCTTAAGTTTTGGTGCATTTTTATCTGTGTCAATATTCATTGATTTACAAAAATAATAATCGTGTCCATTATTTTCCAATACTCTAACAGACGAACTAAATAGATTTGCGTCGTAGATTAGTAAAAAAAGATTATAATATGCAAATTATATTATAATCTGATTGTAAAATCTACGTGTGTATTATTAATAATCTAAACATTATCGATTTATAATCTAAACGTTATCGCGGTTCGCACAGTGGGTACTTCATCATCATCGTCTGTCTCGCCTTTCCCAACTATGTTGGGGTCGGCTTCTAGTCTAACTGGGTGCAGCTGAATACCAGCATTTTACATGGAGTGACTGCCTATCTGACCTCTACAACCCAGTTAACACTGGGTAATACAAGTCATTAAGTTCCCAAATACACACTTTTCTAAGAATATGTTTGGGTTTACGAATTATTATAGTATTACGTTTGTATGAACGACGCACGCTCCGCCGGCCCCTTAAGAAAGCACCCCTTGGTAAGACTGGCTGTCAGACTTTTTGGGCCACTGACTACCTAGTCAGTGGCCCAAAAAGTCACACAGGTCACATTCATTACAGGTGTAATGACTGTCAAAAAACCTACAAGTGACAGCCGGGACCAACAGTTTAGCGTGCTTTCCGAGGCACGGAGGAAACTCAGTACGTAAGGGTGGTCACCCATCCACAGACCAACCCAGGCAAGCACGGTTTAACGTAAAGTTCAACCCGAGCGGCTGTTATTACTTATTTACTGTAGATAGACGACCCGATTGGCGTAGCGGTAGTGACGCTGCCTTACGTTCTTAGGGTCCTGGGTTCGAATCCCGGTAGGAGCAAATTTTTGTGTGATGAGCACGGAAATTTGTTTCCGAGTCATGGATGTTTATATGTATAATAAGCATGTATTTACAAACAAAAAAAGTATATATGTAGTATATGAACTATCTAGTGTCTACGACACAAGCTTTGCTTAGTGTGGCACTAGGTGGCGCTGTGTGTTAATGTCCAGCGATATTTATTATTTATTTATTTATAGGACTACTGACCCATTAGCTTCGTCGAAATTGCATGACGCAGCTGTCACTGCATGCTGATACGTGACCAGCACTCCACCACATCGATGTCCTCTAGTGTAAAGGTGTAATTCACTAAGTTTTTGTAACGAAACCTAAAAAATAAGAACATGACTGTTATTTTTTTAATTAATAGTGTGCGCCGTGGTGCAATTTTGTTTGAAACATTTTTTGGCGTTTGACTGAGACTGGCGGGCGCTAATACTAAACATTTGCAAAATGTACTCGTATTGAAAAGTAAAATTTTAATGACGATCTTAATTCTTAATTTGGTAACGTGTCAAAAGATCCTTGTCGATATTACACAAAACGGTATAAAATGTTTTGATCCCTTGTGTAATTTTTTTTAAACCGCCACATCGTCATCATCATCATCATAATTTCAGCCGAAAGGCGTCCACTGCTGGACATAAGCCTTCCCCAAGTGTCACCACATTGACCGGTCCCGTGCGACTCATTCATTTACTATTCGGTAAATAATACAAAAGTTTCCAGCCTGCTGGTTCATGAATATACAAAAATTTTGTAAGCGAAACAAAGACGTTACTTCTTAGAAACATAAAATACAATAGTATCTAACTTAAGAAAATTTTGTTAAGCAGGTACTTAAAATGTCTGAAAATACTTTTAGCAGTATAAATTTACTTTTTTAGAATTAACGAAAATTATATATTTTTTTACCACATATCGTGCTTGGGCTACTGCCACCTCTCCATTTATTATTCTGCTGGCCCCGTCAGCACTGCTTGCGCTTCCGAGTGTACCTGTTCATAAAAATTAGCAAAAAAACATGTATAATATGTGGCTGGTCTTTTCCATACTGTTTGAGGAAAACCGCTCTAACCGCATAAAATGGTCTATCCGACCCTAATAACCCAGATCTCGGAAAGTATGAATAGAACTATACAAAATAATTTTGCATGATAAAAAAACAAGGTCGAGAAAACCAAACGACAGAAGATCATTTAAAACAATCATATATTTTCTATAAATATTAAATTTGTGTTTTTTTTAATCCTTACCACACAAGGCCGCCTGAGCACACAAGGCAATCACAGATAAAAACAAAATCTTTTCCATTTTTTCAAAACGCAGGCAGAAAAAAAATTACACAATACAACAAATTATAGTATCACTCAGCCCAATATTGTTGGCTGAATTCAGTGACTTTATCATAATATGTAGTTATGCCAATCTTATCTAATTTTGGATTATCTATGATAACGGTGGTAGTGTTATGTATTTTCCCATTATTTTAAGATTCCCTATACACGGTAAAAAAGCCTAAAATTGGAAGCATGATTCATTTGTGAAAACCGAAAATATTTTTTGTCTAATGCTTAATGGTTCGCAAATTATTTGACAAAACTCCTCTGTTTTTTTTGTTTACAACCAGCGCTCTCCTCATACATCGTTTTTCGTAAATGTGTCAATTGATGTGAAAATATTTAAAAAAATAGGGTTGAAAAATCCTAAAGTCTATCGACAGCTCTTAAAAATAAAATAAAGAATAATATTATTTTTCATCATCATCATCATCATCATCAGCCTATAATGTTCCCACTGCTGGGACACGGCCTCCTCTCAATGAGAGGGAATATACAGGGTGTATTTCACCTCATCACAAAGCCGTTAACCAAGCATTCTGTACATCAAACTAAGTAACTTTACGCAAAAAATATTGCTGGGAAACAACTTTTGTTTTTGAGGTTATAAATCATGTTTTGTGGTATAAATCAATGTAACACACTCAAAACATTGTGCGGATGGATGGATTGAATAGTACGGGGGTCGTAGAGATATTTAAAGTAAAAATCATGCGATAAAAAGTGGTATTTAAAAAAAACTTGTCAAAATCTTGCAACTTTGACCCCCAATATCTCCGTAAATAGAAGGTTCCCAGGTATAGTGTAGAACAAAAACCGACTTCAGAGAAAACAAAAAAGTGAAAAATAACTTCAGAAAAAACGCTTCAGAAGTCGGTGACCTTTGTTTGATTGATTTAGTTTTTTTGTCACCGACTTCTGAAGCTTTTCACTTTTTTGTTTTCTCTGAAGTCGGTTTTATTTTTTGTAAAAAAGTTTTTATTTTTCACTTTTTTGTGGTTCACATGTGCTTACCCCTTCACAGCGTACCGGCGTGATTTTAGGTTATGAACTAGTGTAAACAATAGACAGATATGAGATTTCGGCAATCCCAGTACATTTGCTATCATTTATTGAGGAGTTCCGTTGCGATATGTCCGAAGTTCTTCATCAGATCTTCATCAAATTGAATTGGGATCACTTCGAGAAAGTACAATTCCTAAAACTACCCAAACCGCTTCTAGTGTGCCTATAAAATGTGAAGAATTCTCTCTATTTCTCCAGAATCCCATCATCAGCTACTGATTTGATGATTATGAGACCACACAGGAAGCACCAGCTTTCAAATAAAATAAGAACGATCAAAATCGGTTCACCCAGTAGAAAGTACTGAGGTAACAAATATTTTCGAAATCGGGTATATTTTACACATGTGCGTACCCCCTCAGAGCATACAGGCGTGATGTTATGTCATGATGTAGTATGAACAATGAACCTACAAGCAATGGCAGCAATCACTGCAGATTTGCTGTGTATTTTGGAAGAGTTCCGTTGTATATCTCCGAAGATCAGCATCAGATCTTAAGCAAACTAAAATGGGACCAAACGGGAAAAATCAGCTTTCAAACAAAAAAAGAACCATCAAAATCGGTTCACCCAGTCGAGAGTACTGAGGTAACAAACAAAAAAAAAAAAAAAATACAGACGAATTGATAACCTCCTCTTTTTGGAAGTCGGTTGAAAAAATGATCAGATTGACGAGGAGAACAAGTGCCTTTCGTATTCGTTAAGAGGTGTTTTACACCCTTTATTTATGAGGGGATATTATTTTTAATAATTTATAAAAATATATCTTATCTTATCTTATCTTATAATTATTTTATGTTAAAAATAGACCTAGGATAGTCCTCTAATGTTTAAGAAACTAGAGGGAAATTCACAGAAATGAGGTTTGTGGAATTTTTATCAAAAATCATTGTGCAGATGGATGGATTGATTATGGGGTTCGTGAAGGTGTTTAAAGTAGAAATCTTACACTAAAAACATGTCAAATTTAAAATTAATTTGAAACCTTTGACCTCCAATATCTTTGTAACTAGAAGGTTGTAGGTTTGGTCTGGAACAAAAAAAATAACGGAATGACGGGGAGAGTAAGTGCCTTTCGACTTCGTTAAGAGTCTTTTTACACCCTTAATTGTTTGATGCTACGGAACCATTTTGTATGAGTCCGGCTCGTAAAATATAGCGCAACTGTCCTGTGAACGTCATTGGAGCGCCAAAAGATTAAAATCTTTCTGATCTTTTTTTAATACTGTATTAGGCCATAATAATTGACAGACACTTTCAACTTTATTGTTTATTGAAGTTTTACAAACAAAACTCCAACAAAAGGCACCACCACCACCGCCACTTATTAAAACATTATGATAACATTATTTTTTATTCGTTTTCGTTACTACAATACGCACTAGTTCAATATCTAATCAGTTCGGACACTGCGGCCTTCTAGAATTTCGCGTCACGGCCTTTCCAAATACATAACAACACGCCAGTCGACGAAGGTTTAGGCAAAAGTGTGTGTTCAAGCATCAGTCCTACCGTTGGTTCCAGTCGGCGCAATTCATAGTTTATAAGTATTTTATCAGGCGTTAACTTCACTGTCCTTGCTTTCGTTTTTCAAAGTCAAATGCAATAAATCTTAGTTGGCTCACTGCGTGCTACATCCTGAGTTTTTTAATTCTCCAAAATTCCTGACAAGTCCTTCAGTTTTTATACAGTGTGCCTATAGTACACCCCCATTTCGAAAGTTACTTATGTTTTGTTTTTTTTTTTGTCATATTGTGCCCTTCACAATGTTTTGTGTAGATACTCGTATATTCGTTCGGGTTAGATTTTCAGATTAGGCAAAGTTTCACTATTAAGGTTCCCATCAAGAATACGTCAGTAGTAGCCACACAGTCTGAATTTGTTCCCGTTTTATGGAAAAAGGCAAGCCCATTCTTACAAGGTGCTTAACATAACTGGTGAATTACGGGTGTACTATGAGGAACATCTCCGCCTAGCCTTTTGAAGGCATGACATTATGTTATTTTATGTGTATTCTAATATTTTTACACAAACGTTGATCATTTTGGGACTTCATTTAATTAACTACTTCGATAGAGCGTTAAATGTCATGATAGCCCAGTGGTTAAGGCCTCGCCTCTTATGCACGAGGTTGTGTGTTCACATTCGGGCAAGTACCAATATGAGTTTTTCAATACATATTTATGTTTAATCCTCACTCGTAATTGGTCCCTTATCTACCTGCTCAAACAAAGAACGGGGTACCTGCAATATTGTGGAGTCTCGCTGCCTGGGACTGGGCTAATATGTTCAAATGGCTATAACTCTTAAAATAATTAGTATTAATTCAATATTTTGATACCATTTTGTAGGTCAACGCTGATGGTGAACCTTTCTTTTTAACATAAAAACATCGCGTTTGTTTTATTTGTCTCATTTTACTTATTTTTCAAGACTTTTTATTTAATCATTTGATAAATGATATTTATTTTGCAAATTGGTTTTCACAAACACTTTTACACGTCCTTATTTTCTATGATAGCTTCATCATTTGCCCTTGCAATAAGATTATTAGCACTACTCTAGGTATCTTACACTAAAAAACGTTTAGAAAGAACCATTTCATTGAACGAACCTTAGACCAGCCGATTAGAAAAACAAAATGGCTGCCATTTGCGGGGTGTGGGATTAGGAGTATTTATAAACATGAGGCTCACGAGGCTCACAGAAATAGTGTTATTGATAGCAAAATAAAAGTGGAAGTAGGCGGGCCATTATATGCACGATATAGGTACTGGGTGGAATATAGGGAATGAAAATGCTGGAGTGGAGACCACGGACGGGACGGAGGAATGTGAGAACACAACCGACTTGGAAGACACACGATCTCATTAAAGTAGCCGGAAGATATTGGATAGCCATCACACAAAACCACCAAAAATGGAGAGATTTGGAAGAGACCTACTCGATAGCATTGGGTAGCTTAGGGTTCAAGAAGAGATAAACATGTATATGTCGATAGAAATGAGAATGTAATATGCCCTTAAAGTATCTGTAAACGGTAGCCAAACACACTCTTTTACTGAAGTATTTGATATAGATCAATTCCTTTTGCATAATGTTCTTTTTCCTAATACACTTTGGCATAACTATTTTGGCATATTTTTTCTTGCTAAAATAATACTTTGCCAATTTTTTTTGCATGCAGTTTATGTTGGCATAATTATCTTGAACGATAATTTGTTTTGGCAAACATTTAATTGGATAATACTCCTAGGCATAACGACTATTAGCATAATAATGCCTTAAGCTTAAACGCATTCAATTATTTGAAATAAGTAGTTATTATTACGTATTTATTTTCAATAAAAAATCATTATGCTGTGCTACAAAAGTTAGTGACAGAAACCAACCAGAGCAAACCTACTGCATATTGCATACTGCATGCTTGCTGCATGCATAGTGTGTGTTAGTATATTTTTATGTTGTTATTTTGTGTATTTTATCTATGGGCCTTAAGATAAAATATTAATAAAATTATTGATTGATTGATTGATTGATAGTGTTTTTTGTTTGCATGCTTGCACGGTATGCTTGTTAGCATCCTTCTTAAGGTCGTGGCTCACTTGACAAGCACAGCACCGGCACCGCTCCAACCCAGCAATTAACTTGCCATTCAAATTAGAGCACTAAATCGAGTGTCGCATGGCCTATTTTATAATGTCTATATGAAAAGCTTACGGCGGGTGGTCAACGCGCTTGCCGCTACCATACGACTCGCCTCGCGGGCCACTTGGCGTCCGCGCGCGGTCCGCGTGCCGCAAGCGAGTGGACCGCGCGCCGCAAGCGAGGGGACCGCGCGCCGCCCGCGCGTTGGCTGCGCGCTGCCTCCGAGTTGCCCGCAAAACAACGTACAGTTACAAATTTAGTTAGAGAGCCCACTACACCGAACCTAGTTCTCTAGACTCGCAGATTATTTAATTATATGGTTGCGTTAATACTTGACGTAGTTAACTTTAACCTCAATTTCGTTATCAGCCACCCCGAAAACCATGAAAACGATGACCCATGATGAAAAATAAGATAATTATGCTAAAACTCTAAGCAGTATGTTCGAGTGACAATCTTTCGAGAGTTTTCTCTTTCATTTTCCGTCATGGGTGTCGTTTATAGGTTGCATGAACTTGTAAAGACCGCTACCCATACAGCTGATTGTTGTACTTCTGATAATGTAAACGATCACTTTGTTAAATTTCATGGGGCGTACTATATTATTTCTTTTACAAGTTTCGTACTATCTCCCGGACTATCACAGCCAGCGCACAGACTGCAAGCTTACGCTTCGCGGACGGCGCGTGTACGCCGCCCGCACGCGGACCGCGTGCTTGCGCCTCGCTGACCACGCGTGGCAAGCGCGCCGTAGCCTAAATTCAAGACAACGCTGGCCAAGAGCTGTGCTGGTGCGGTGCTTGTCAAATGTGCCACGACCTTTACTGTGCAAAAACCCACAAATTTACCACAATCATCTATGTTTAAAGCAAATTTATGTTGATATTACCTGCTTCAGGAGATATTGTTTTAGTTCTAATCGTCAAATTAAATTGGTATATCCAAATTATGGAATACAGTCTAACATGTAAGAGATAATTATTCTGCTTCATTGTAATGCCTATAAAAATATGTTTTAATATCATTATGCGTAAATGTGTGCTTAAGAATACTACTGAAATTATGTTTAAAAAATATGCGTAAATAGCGCAACAAAAGAATGCCAATTTATATTAGGTCTCAAAATTGTATGCAAATGCATAGAAAGTTTATCTGTTAACGTCTGGTGTCCACCACCTTTTCGTAATCTAGACATACTGGTTGGAACGAAAATATTGCAAGAATAAGAAGCAAATTTTGTATTGAAATAGTTTTATCAGTTCCAAAATATCTCAACTTAAAACATTAGTGATTATAATTTGAACACAAGCAAGCGCTACTAGCACTGCCATTGCTGGTTGGAAAGTGGATGCTCCTGCCGTGTCGCTTATCCATTTGCGGAAACTGGAGATCCGAGAATATATTTCGGGTCGCGAGATTGTGGGGAACCAAGTGCAGTTGCTGTAGGCCTGGCGCACTAGAATACCCTGAAGATTTCCGCTGCATACTAACGGGTTGCCTAAGTCACCCTGAAAATAAAGCAAAATAATTATTGAATATTGTGGTTTTTGTGTGGTGTATTGTGGCGATACGGATATTTGCTCTCATAATAATAAATGACAGCAACAAGGCCTGGTTCAGAAGGCAGTACTCCTCGATGCTGCTTGCATTGTGAGGAGTTTCCTGTCTCTGGAGCCCTAACCACCAGTAGCTTTGACCCTGATCCCGACACTGGAGGACTACTATTTTTTTATGTAATTAAATGTTTTTAAAAGTTTTTTTTTTTTAAAGAAATGTTACAGATAATTTTAAAAATGTGTATGGACCATGAATAAAGGAGATAATAAGTTTATTATGGAATATCTCACAATGAAGAGTAGACTTGACTATATGTAAATGCATCTGCGTATTATAGCATTTTTTTTAAAATAACGTATTTTAAAAGCAGCGTATCGGAGACCGTAGTTCTATTTAGGTATTCCGTTATTGCAGAGACACGTTTTTTTTTTTCGTTATAACATAATTCATTATTGATGTTTGAGATATTTAATTATAAATAATAACGATTGTTAGATAATTACGAGTATGAGTAAAAATTGATAAAATGTGTCGAGATTCGTTACTGCTGCAATAACAGCTCATGGCAATGATTATAAATAAAAAACGTGGCTCATGGCTAACGCCTAAAAACGTGACAGCCTAGATGCCCTTGGGCGGTATAAAACTCTGACACCAGGGTTAGGCACTAACCACAAGATAAAGAAAGAATGATACTTCTTTCTTTCGATAAAGAAAGAAATACACTTTGATATTTCTTTCTATACACATAAATAATTACCTTGCATGAACTATATGATACAATTGTCGTCGCGCAGATCATGGAGTTTTGTAAATCGATTCGAGGAATTAAATTGTAAAACGGTTGGCAAATGTCATTAAGCGGCATTGCGAACTTCTGTATGTGCTGCAACTGCGTGTTGGGCTATAACAAAAGGAACGGTTTAATCGATATTCAATTACTATCATAAAATATGCTTGACTCACACTAGATCGTGTCGGGTCCGAACCCAAAGGTCGACCGTGCAATTTTGTATGGACACACTCACGCTACCGAGCAACGGACAAAGGACACTCGGCTTGGACCTGACACGGTCTCGTGTGGGTCTTCTTTTAAAGTCACTTTCGTGTCGCTATGTGTGATCGCTATGTCCTTCAGATTTTGATGAAGATAGCAATCATTCAGAAAAATTCGGGAGATAAATTAAAATTGAAAACCTGTATTTTAACTAAGAATAATGAAAATAGGGTTATGTGGCACATGCAAAACGTGCACACAAAAAAAAAACTTAAACCTAAACTTAAAAGAAAAATGTAATTGTTGTGTGTCTAAACCTATGTGTTCACAAACGTTATTATATTATAAAACTTACATAAAAATTATTGGCGTTTGTCAAACCATCTACAATTTTAGCTGAACCAATGATTGTTCATGAATGGACCACATGATATGCCAACCGCCGTTATAAGTGTTTATAATATTTTAAAATTGATAAATATAACTTACGACATTCGTCTCGTTCGTGGATCCCCAGCCAGAAGACGTGCAAGTGCGTAGCAACGGTTCATTATCGTTCGACGCCATAGTCACTATTCGTACAGTATTAGTTAAGAACGGACTCTTGAGCTGAAAAGTAAGAGGTTCTAATTAACTTTACATCTGGTACAGAGGTAAAATAGATTACTTCTGAAAACAGTGATCGTTTTGATCATGTTTTTGGCCATTATTGGTTTACCAGATTAGTCACTATTTTGACATCGATATCGACTATGATACAGTTTGAAAAGTGCCCACTGCACAAATAACAAATAAAATTATAATAAATCTGTAGAGAGGTCAATTCTGTACATGAAATATATTTACAAAATAACTATCGGGGGGTGATTAGTGATCGATACTGATGCCAAAAATGCAATCAGTAAAATTTTTGTCTGTCTGTCTGTCTGTCTGTCTGTCTGTCTGTATGTTATTTATAGAAAAAAAAACTACTCGACGGATTTTAACGAAACTTGGTACAATTATTCTACATACTCCTGAGCAGGTAATAGTATACTTTTCATCACGCTACCATTAATAGGAGCAGAGCAGTGAAAGGAAATGTTGGGAAAACGGGAGAAGTTACTTGGTTTTTTTAGCTTCCGTCGCGTGTGCAGCCTTAATGGTTAAAGCTACATAGAAATCATGTGTAACGGAAATATTCCACATAAAATTATATAAAAAATATCCCAAGACAGCATATGTCTATCTTTTATAGTTGACTCACAATAACACGTGTAACTCCCGATAGCTTAGCAGTTCGGAGATTTGTTATTATTATATTTGTTTACTCTTACGTTTATATCATCACGCTATGACCCACATAAAACATAGGATACATTTTATTCCGGTAGTAAGATCCCATGGGACAATAATCAAACTTCACGCGGGCGAAGCCGCTGGCAGAAGCTAGTAACAAATAAAATTACTGAAAACTTATTATAACATAAGACTTAAAAAAAAACAATGAATATAAAAACAATACAAAGTACATCTTTGTGATAACATGTCAAAGTCCCTTTTTTATAATCAGCGTTGAATATTTCTGCCGCAAACTGTGGGTCAAAATAGCGGGAAACTGGTGCTCTGACACAATAAGGCGAGGCACGGCCGGCCACGAAGGAGATGGCGGCACAAACTGGCCAGATTCCATCAAAACTGGAAGGAGAACGCGCGGTTTCACGAGAAAAGAGAAGAGTAGAGGGAAGTCTAAGCCTAGAAGTAGGACAGATTTAGCTTTTGAGAAGAAAATTATAATAAGTAATAACGCAGTGGAACCAATACTTACGGTGATAACAGCGATATCGTTAACATACGGGTTACCCGGGTAATAATCAGGGTGTATGGTAAAGCGCTCTATACCACGATGGTGATCAGAAGAAGAGGCGTTTGTAAGATCAATTGCACCGGCGAACACCACGTAGTCATCTGGGTTCAAAAGTGTGTGAACCCTGAAAAACAATGGTATTTTATTTCTTTAATGCACTTCAATAAATTCTTCCAACATACGTCACCCATTTAGGAAAAAACCCTTTATGTGGATAAGTTTGTTTTCTTGACGAAACATTCAGATATCTCAAGATAATTAATTAAAGATTTATTTTGGAAGATTAAAATTGATAATTAACGTAGATTAGAGCCATAAGCTACATAAGTCGTAGGTCTGTAATGCAAAAATATAAATGATTGATTCCTTGATAATTACGAATCTATAGGAACCGAAATAGTATTTTAAAGAGACGATATTTAAGTTTGATTATAGGGATACTTACCGTAAATTCTTTCAAAGATAGGAAATACTAGTCAATGTGGAGACACTTGGGGAGGCTTATGTTCAATAGTGATTTCGGCTGAGATGATGATGATGGGAAGCTACATTAACTCCGAGAGATATAGATTTTAAAACATTCTCGTGGGTTTATTTGCGAGCAAAGAAAGTAAGCAATGCTGCTGGCAAAGCTTTGAATAAAATTTTTAACTTTTATTTATTTATTTAACACGTCACGCACAAAAGTACAGAGGCGAACTTAATGCCATAGGCATTTTCTACCAGTCAACCTTTAGGTGATGCAGAGACAAGCAGTGGTAGGTAACTTTTCGTCTGACCAGTAAATACTAACCCATCTAAGTTATAAAGGCAAGTGGCAGCTGTCACGGCATGGCGTAGAGAAACCAACGCTCCCCCACACCTGTGTCCTCTAGTCGGAGTAGTTACTTGACTCCTCTGTTGCAATGAAATCTAAAAAAATATAAAAATAAGATTAGTTTGCTGTACTACTGATGTAAAGGAGGTAACTTGTAGAATAGGAACTGCTATATTATCTCTTGAACGCATCGATAGAGCTGTTAGTCATTTCAGTTTCAGAAATGATTTCATTGAAATAATAAAAACTTAAAGCAATAAGTATAATAGTCATAGCTTCACCATCACTTCAGCTGAAAAACGTCCACTGGCTGTAGACTAGGCCTCATCCAAAGAACGCCATATCCACCGATCCTGTTCTGCTCACACCCAGTCTCCATTCTAGAACTCTTCGGTCGCAACGGCCTTCTGTACTCCGAGCAATGTGACTTTCCCACTGCCAAATAAGTGAAGCACTTCTTTGGGCCAAGTCGGTCACTCGGGTTCTTTTGCCAATCTCCTCATTTCGGATTCGATCTTGCAGAGACACTCTAAGCCTCCTTCTTTGATCTTTGGGTGACTTTGAGCCTTATTATTAGGCCGATTCAAAATCAAATGTGGATTGAAGTAAGTCAAATGTTTTGACTCCTCTCAACCAAAGTAAAATTGTATTTACCATATACAGGAACTGGTTGTGATCTGTTACTGGGAAACCGCCCGCTATTCTGTTGAAACTTTCTACGTTTGAAGAACTCGTGCATGTGCCTGTTCATAAAGAAAACCATGATTATTACCTCAAATAAGATTACTTAACAGAATCAGGCCTGTAAACGAAGGTCCGGTAGAGGCGTTAATGTAAGGTCAAACCAGCTATTTATTTTAAATTTCACAATGTAATTTGTGGTATAAACTGTAAACTAAATAACTTATTCGACCGTACATCAACATTTAGCTCGAAATGTTTTAGAACCGAGTAAAAGGGATCACCCTATTGCCATCAACCGGGCACAAATCCCGACTTCGTGGCTGTTACTGAGTAACTCCTGATGGATAATCCCAATAAGACTATGGCCGCTGTGCAGGTGGTTATATACTGGTCGGGTATTATTTGAGTCTATCGAGACGCAAAGAACAAGGCTATGACCGCGGGATTCAAACCCAGGATCTCATGCTCAACATTTTTAGACCAAAATGTAAATAAGGTTGGTATAAGTATTATAAAACCAAGTTCCCACTGCGGGGAAACAGGCCTCCTCTCTGTACTAGGGAGCACACAACAATTCTTTAAGCGGGCGAATTGTGGGTCAGTAATTTAAATGTCAAATCGATTTTATTATTTTAGAATATAATCGATATTTTCTCTTTCAGTTTTCTCTTCGATATCTTTTTTCTTATAGATAAAAAATAGTATTTTGTATTCATAAAAGTTCTAATAGATTTTACCGCAAAGAGCAATCACAAATAAAAACACAAAGTTGTTCATGTCGCGGTTTTTCAAATCAACTGTTGTACAACATTAGAGGGCACACTAAGTACAGTTGACTTAGAGCAATTATACTAATTCGATGACTAATTGGAATTGCCAATATTGGGCTACATTATATAGGTATCTACAATCTTATCTTATGAGACAAAGATTTTATCGAGTTTGTAATTACATACTTTCAGGATCCTACCTCTACGGATTAAACTGGCGTATCATTGTAACGTCACAAATCCCACTGAAAATACAGTAATCATCACCATCATCATCAGCCTATTAATATTCCCACTGTTGGGACACAAGTCTCCTCTCTATCAGAGGGAATGGGCTATAATCCACCACGCGGGTCCAGTGTGGATTGGTAGTTGTCACATGTCTTCGAATTTTTGGTTCAAGGACATGCCGGTTACCGCACGATGTTTTCCTTCACCGTTCTGAGAGCAGTTGAGATGAAATTAGTTATCCAAAGTAATGCGCCCGCCTAGGTTCAAACCCACGACTTACTGATCGTAAGTCGGGGCCGCCGCCACTGGGCCGACGACGCTGCTCTCAGAAAATACAGTAGCGGAAGAAAAAGGTAACTAAACTCCTTATTTAGGGGCCTGAAGAGCCCTTTTAGGAGCCTTTTGACCTCGTACAGTACTAATTTCGTTTCTTTTTTTCATTAATGTTTATGATTAGTTTCAGTCTGATAACGAGGCTTACCAAGGAGTATCACATAACCCAGTACTAACTGGAATGTGGAGGTTAGATAGGCCGTCTAGAGAGACTGCCTATCTAACCTCCGCCAGTCTAACGTCTCAGTCTAACCGGTTAGACTGAAAGCTGACCTAGGCTTACGTAGTTGGAAAAAAAAGGCTTGGATCTTTAATTTGTACTAGTTGTACTGATAAATTAACCATTTTATTCTTGTGTGATTTGTCTTATTCGGGCTATTAGATTGTTTTTCTTTATTTCTTTCTTTCTTCTATTTACATACATAATCGCATGCTTTTTCTCCATGAAGGTTGGCAGACAATACAGGCAGCTACCTATAGATAGATATCCATTAACAACAAATTAAACGTATCTATATAGTATATCAACTATTTGGTGTCCACGACACAAGCCTCGTTGCTTACTGTGGCACTAGATGACGGTGTGTGTAATGTCCAGCCATATTTATTAATTATTAATTAGGTGTCAGTTCAGTAAATTGTTTGCCATGTGACCATAGCGGGCAAACTGTAAGTTTTAGCTGTAACACACCATTAGAAATAGTTCAGATTAAATTTAGACCCATTATTTATATATTTACTTCTACCAAATTAAATAGATTAATAATAGTTCCCTACAAAACAAGTTAGTGCCATGAGCCATGACGATATAAATATAAATCAATTTTATTGTATGATCGTTTCTTTTCAATTGTTTTTTTCCTAATCATTTGTCCGAATGATAATTTACCCGAACTTTATATCACAGATATTATGTGATATAAAGTTCGGGTTGGGATTTCAACTTTATGACCTATGATTATATAATATAATAATTGAAGTTGGTTAAACATAATATGCCCTAAATCCGTTTGTTAAAAGTATTACATTCAATAATATACAAAGGAAAAACCGTTTTTAATAAAAGTCCTATTCTTAGAACGAATTTGTATTACAAAGTTTTTGCTATGAACTTCTGTCAGGCGTTACATAGAAACAACAATAATAAAAATAAATAGAATAATATATTTTTTTCTACCGACTTGCTTGTTGATTGCGAACATGTGGTTTTTATTTCTCAGGCTTATTTATTCTATTATGCCAAGCTTCTGCACAATTTTGATTAATTCTCTTGTGCTCCAAATGTTGGATCGTATGTAGGCGTTGACCTGCAATGCAAGCAAGCATGCGGCAAGCATACAGCAAGCAAACAAGTATGCAGTAATCAAGCATGCAACAAGCAAGCATGCAGCAAGCAAGCATGCAAGCAAGCATGCAGCATGCAAGCAAGCATACAGTATGCAAGTAAGCATGCAGTATGCAAACGAGCAAGCATCATGCAGCAGACATGGTTTCTGTCACGGCTCCGGCGCTGTGAGGCTCCGGCGGCCTCTGTCGAGCTTATCGTCGCAGATGGGTTAAACGCTCACCACCGCAGCTACAACTACCTGCTCCTCAACTCGCGGCCCGCCTCACCCCTCCGCGTCTACGCGATTTTAAATTACACTCTCGGGGTAGGGCAGACAAGACTGCGTGGAGTCGGATTTACAACGATTCGTTTCAGTCACTGAAACTTAAATTTTAGGGTTATTTTTGGGGAGTAACAATTACCATTCGGGATCATACACATTACGTGATACAAAACTTAAGACTTACGACTTTATGTCATGTAAAATTAGGAGATTCAATTATTATAGTATTCGATATTATGACAAAATAGTATTAGAAGTAAAGTTAGTTATGTAAAACAAAATTTCGGTATTTTGAACTTCCATTATGTTCAAAATACCGAAATTATTATTACTGAAGTTTATAGCAAACGTTTTATGGATAATGATTTTCGGACAAAACATTTTAGGACAAGCAAGGGAGCAAGCAAGCTAGGCTTAAATAAACAAATATTATTTTCAATACACTTCCTCAAAAACTGGTTCTATTCGCACTACGATTAGGTTCAAAATGCAGTGTATTTCACACGCGTGCATTTTTCATGTTTTTTCCACACATGTGCAGAAGGTTAATTTGCCACAGATAACTTTACATAATACTTAGTCCAAATTGGTTCACTGCATAATTTAAAAAAAAAAACATTCACCTCTGACTATAGAGTCAGAGGTAAAAGTTTTTTTTTTTATTTCGGAAAAGCGTTCTACGTCTTTCTTTATAACATTTTTTGAATATTCAAATTGTGTTCATAAATTCAATATCGTAGATAAACATGATTATTTATAACTAATATTTACTTTCATAAACAAATAAACATTAATTTGTGTTCTAAATTCAAAAATATATATGTACCTATATATATATTAGACTGTATAACTGCTTCATACCTTTGCCTCTCCTTGAACCTGGCAAAAGCAAAGCGCGGGAAAAAATAAAATTTAAATCATAGTCTCGTGACATTCATGACACAAATATTTTACATTATTTTATTTTATTTCTTCAAAAGTGTATTGTAAAACGTCGTCGGCTCAAAAACACCCTCGCCTTACGACTCGTGTGTTAATACCGCCTTGTACTACAATAACAAACTTTCTCCACTTGTATCAAAATGTACTATTATATTAAACTAGCTGATGCCTGCGGCTTCATCATCATCATTTCAGCCGAAAGACGTCCACTGTTGGACATAGGCCTCCCCAAAGAGCCGCCACATTGACCGGTCTCGTGCGACTCGCATCCAACGGGTGCAACCTTCACCAGGTCACCGGTCCTCAAACGCATCGTCTTCCCGCGCATATACTAAAAGTAAACCTTCCTCAATAACCACTTTTGTAAGAAAATAACATAAAGATCGATGGTTTTTGAGATTATCGCGAACAGACAGAGAGAAACACAGACGGGGCGGAGGACTTTGTTTAAATAGTACCTATGTAGTGATTTAATCTAAATTTCGAACGTAATGTTGGATTGTTAGTAACCCGAACTTTTCAACCATAATTTAAACGTATATTTTGACTTAAACAATATTATATTTAAACATATTTGTAATGTGCTTGCTAATAGCTTTCTTTTGATACCAAACACGTGATGATAATCTCAGTTTTTTTTTTAGTTAAAATCTAAGGTTTAAATTCCGTTATTTAAAATTTTGATATAATGGATATAACAGCCTGTCACCCGGACTATAATAACGAATCGATTGACACCTTAGTAATTAAAATCGGATAAATAGTTTAGAGGCAAATATACATAGGTACATACATAGACTGCTAAAATCATAACCCTTCCTTTTGGCTTTGCCGTAGTCAGGCAAAAAACTGTACTACCCAGTTTTATTAAAAAAAAACTATCGTTTCAAGAATAGCCGCTGTTTTCTGGTCATTTATTGTATAAAAGAGGATACTGTGGCACCCTTTTGGAAAGCTAGTCAGACAAATAAGTTGGTTCTGTAATTTACACGATAGTGGGTAAACATTTATTTTGAGAAACCTGCCTCGGAAAAACAAGGAAAGTTTGAATAAATTTAGAGAATATAACTTTTTTTGGTGCTTATTTTCCAAAGGCAGATGTATTTATTTCACAAATTGGTTTTCGATGGATACACTTGTTCATGAGCTATCAGTATCAGTTTAATATCCTGAACGGCGTTGATTTCTCACAATCAGCACTTAATGGTGTAGAGGTGGTGGTGGATTTCAAAGAAATTTTTAAATGTTCGGTTTCTAAAAAATCACCCAATTTGGACGCCCAGTTATTGGGTCAACATCGTACAAATAAGGTCTACTTACACCCATTTCAAGGCTGACACCATACATCCTGTATATTTCAACCTGACATAGGCTAGTGTGAGTCTATCTGGCAGGCCCCAACGAGATTAATGAATAGGTCATAGCTTTTCATAAATACATTATTTTGTACCTAAAGAAAATAAATAATATATTATATTTTGTACCTGAACAGTTTTTGATTAAATGACGTTTCTATGAAGTGTCTAGCTAGCAGGCCCCTTATGATTATTGTTTTTGTTATTATACCTATAGATCGCCCAATAGTGCTTGGAGTTAGAAACTATTATGTAACTGTTTGAATAACGATTATCTTCGGAAGTATAGCTCTCAGAAAGTCGATATTTTGGATTTGTAAGGTACATCATAGTTTCTAACTTCAAGCACTATTAGGCGATCTATAAGAATAATAACAAAAAAAATAATCATAAGGGGCCCGCGAGCTAGACACTTCATAGAAACGTCTTTTAATCAGAAACTGTTGAGGTACAAAATCTATCTTATTTATTTTGTTTAGGTACAAAATAATGTCTTTATGAAAAGTTATCACCTATTGATAAATCTCGTTGGGGCCCGCCAGATAGACTCACACCATAGGCTATAGTATGTTAAATATTGTTAACAAATCTATTGTCTAAATATTATAATTATAGAAATGCCGCGTGTGATACAGGTTTAACCTAGTACATTGTAGTTTGTTATTCCAACATTATTTCTAAGATTTAAATAGTATTTATTGTGTCAATTCTATTTTTGAATAAATATATTTATATTGTAATTGTATTTTTATCAACAAAATTTAATATCAAGAAATCTTATTTCTTCCGTTTTATGTTCCTTTAATCTAGACCTATTTTCATACATAGTTGCGACTTGAATTTAAAATCAGTAGTAAATAATAGATAATTCAAGCATTACAGCCGAAAATCCAATTGAATACCAAAACTTTGTCGTATAAATGATATATTCAAATTCCAATGCACAATTTATGTACGTTCGTTTTAAAAATGGACTTACTACAATAAATAAATATAATAAATTAATAAAGTCTGTGTTCAGCACAGACTTACTAAACTGTATATGCATGAGGTACAGGGCCGATAAGTTGCTAAGATTTAATAAATTGATTTCCAAGTATTATATGCTATAACATTCAAAACCTTAAATTAAAATAAATATAAACCTTAAAAAAACAAGGTATTGTTTTTTTTTAATCCTTACCGAACAAGGCAAACACAGATAGCAACAAAAACTTATCCATTTTTTTTTAATGCTGACTATTAGAAAAAACTACACAACCTATCACAATATCGTAACACACTGCAATATTATTGACTGAGTTCTGTGGCTAATCTTGACTTTATCACTGTAATATTATGTTGCTCTACCATTTAATATCTTATCTAATTTAGGAACGAACAAAACATTAATTACTACTAAAATCAAATCATGTATCTGTTGAAAGTCAATTAGACTTATTACACGAGACAGTACTCCAAAATACCCGCCTATTGCCACTTCCTTGTTTTCTAATTGATAAGAAGTTTTTGACATACCCCCTTAAAAGTGAACTGAACCCCGTTTTATTCGAATGGTAAATCATCAAATGACACTCTGGGCGGACCGGGAGGGAGTGTCAGACTTTTTCTAACTAAAACCCATGCATGTTCCTTCCTTGCCCTTTATGTTCCGGGGCCACGGTATCTTTTTTAATCAGTCTCGCAGCCCCGGGAAGGAAGGAGGGAACCCCCTTGCCCCATGGTACACCACTTTCATTAAAAAATAATGTACCATTCCTGAGAAATACCGATCAATATACCCTAACCTCAAAACACTTTTTGTTCCCTAAAAAGTGTAGTCGACGGAGCCCCGCTACGCGAAACCCCCTATTTTTGTCTGCAGGGTTTAAAGGATCCTAACTAACCTAACGTGGGGTTGCCCCAAGTGCCGATTATGGCGGCACAGATACTTCCGTCACTGCATGCATTTCACAGTGTTATGGTTTCACTTCGATAGATTACAATCTACCGAAAAATAAAGCGTTATATTGTAAGCAGTATGTTCAGTTGACAATATTTCGAGAGTTTACAATCTCGGCAGAGAGATTACAATCTAACGCGTTTGACAATTTCACGGTGACGTACACACTTCTCCAGAATTACAGCTTTCTGGTACTAGTACCGGAAAGCTGTCTAGACGGTATCTTTAACCTCAGTCGGACGGACGGACAGACGAAAACGAAGAAACTATAAGGGTTCCTTCTTGGGAAACAAGTTACATTAAATTTAAAAAAACCCCGACACATAGGGTCATAATTTCAAGTTGTTTACGGGTAACGCAATTTAGTGGAAATCGTCACGTAACGAAATGCCGTATGCTGTGTGTATGTGTAGTATTATAATATTACTAGCTTCTGCCAGCGGCTTCGCCCGCGTGATGTTTGAAATTGTCCCACGGGATCTTACTACCGGGATAAAAAGTATCCTATGTGTTAATCCAGGTTGTAAACCATCTGTGTGCAAAATTTCATCCAAATCCGTTCAGTAGTTTATGCGTGAAAGAGTAACAAACATCCATACATACATCCATACTTACAAACTTTCGCATTTATAATATTTAAACATTTATTAGTAGGATATTCCTCATTTCTTTTCAATATACTGTACATTATTCTGCTAGTCAAGCCCTTTCATTACATACCCATTATGAGGGAGTTGTTTAATAAATATGTCGGCGCCTCACATATGCGTGGACGACCGCGGGGAGGGCGCGGGGCTCGGGGTACCGAACCCGGCAACGCGAGCGGCGCTGCGCGCCCCACCACTCACTGAGCTCACAGACGCCGGCCACTCCGGGCATTTCTTTGTACAGTCTTCATTATTTGTTGTAACTGTTAATTATGGTATTACACCTATTTTAATACAGTCCACTACTTTTATTACAAAGTCCCAACCGAGTCTATTCATTGGTCCTTCGATTGCCGTAATTAATTATCGGTATTGCCGTGATTAACGCCGTCAACATCATCGGTCGTCGTGTCCACCTGTGCGGACTTTGACCGCGCGCGAACGCCACGCGGTACGACCACGAAGATTGAAGCGAAGGAGTCGTTCCCGAAGCAGCCTGCATCGTCATCGTGGGAGCTCATGTCATACTTACGGGAGTATAATACTGTATTTGAGTGAGTCCGTTCCAATTAGTTTTTTTTCTTTTCATGCCGAAAAAAATCGTCTTTTTATCTTCTATTCATACAGTCTTTCAAAATAAGTGCTTTCCCATTATAATCCATTTCACTGCTTGTGTAACACGCATATTTTGTTTAAAAACGCGTGGTAATTAGCTGATTTGCACGACGATAACACGTGTTGAGTACTTGACCTTGACAGTGATTCTCGAATCCTTTCACTAACGCACAGCTGTTTTGCCGTTTTTTATCTATTAAGATCATTAGCATCAGTGCGTACAGCTGTTATTTTTTATTTAACAATGGCAGATAACATTAAAACATTGATAAAAAAGCGTAGTTCAATTAAATCGAAGCTTACTATTTACAGCAACTATTTAAATTTAGTTAAAAGCAGTTCCGCGGTATCTGAGTTGCAACGTTTAGATTTAGAGGAGCGTTTTAATAGATTCCAAAACTTACACACCGAATTTGACGCCTTTCAGACACAGATCGAAGTGCTTTCCGATGATGACGAGTCTGCGTTGACTGAGCGTGAGGACTTTGACCGTCAGTTCTTCAACCTGGTGGCACTCACGCGCAGCCTGCTCGGTGTCTCGGCCGATGGTGCTGCGTCGGAGGCGGGCTTCAGAGATGCAGACTCAGGTGCACATGTTTCATTTAGGAATTCTTTTGTTCGTTTGCCCAAGATAGATTTGCCTCATTTCGATGGGAACTACCAATGCTGGCTTGAGTTTAGGGATACCTTTGGGTCATTGATTCACGACAACGCTAGCATAAGTGACATTAACAAGTTCCACTATCTGCGAGCTTCACTCCAGGGAAACGCGGCTTTAATTATTAAAAACATAGATTTTAAAGCCGACCATTATACAGTAGCGTGGGACTTGTTGTGCGAACGGTACAACAATGACCGACTGTTAGTGAACAACCACTATCAAGCCTTGTTTGATGCCGAACCAATAACAAACGAGACAAGCGTTTCCATAAGAAACCTTGTCAACATTATTCATAAAAATATTAGGGCCCTTACAACATTAAAAAGGCCCACTCAATATTGGGATGATATCATAATTTATTTCATGGTTAAAAAATTAGACTCAACCACACTACGTGCATGGGAAGAGCACAGAAATACTTTTAAAGACGATCCGACTATAACAGAATTTTGTTCATTTTTAACCCTAGATTACTACTCATGTTGCGACATACAAAGAAACTACTCATACGCCCGCGAGGCGCATCATATTGATAATGATTTTAATCAAAACCTATAAGTATGATTGATATGTTTGGACTGTTTTTATAATTGTGTATATTACTAAAAAGTGAAAAACATAATTTTAAATATTTTTCTATATATTTTCATTATGAAATCTTTAATCAAATAAATCTTACGAAGAAATTTCTGGAACTTAGGCAATTAAACAGTATTCTCATTAAAAATTGAAAAAAACAACTTTAAGTATACACTTCTCTTATAAATTGTAAATTATGAAGTAATTAACTAAAAAAAACTAACAAAGTAACAAAAAAATATATTTTACATACAATTTGATTAAGACCGCAAAACTTACATACAAGCTACTCTTACGTCTTTGGAGCGCCAAGGGTAGTAATATCTAAAAAACTAGCACACTTACCGTAACGCAACCACCGTCCTGCGACACGTGCTAGCGATGACTGAGATGTCCTTGAACGTGAATGCCATACGCGCGAAGGATAAAAAGAGAGAGCAAAATATCAAAAACGTGGGCGCCTCTGCGACGTAGAGTAGTAATCTAGGGTTAAGCAGGAAAGCGGACTGGTTGGAGTCAGTGGAGTCCAGTCATGGCACTATCGGCCGGAATACTGTTTTCGCTTTAAACAACAGCCGTAATTCCGACAAAACTGACTCTAAGCCTGATCAAACAAACAAAAAACTGGATAGTCATAAAATTAATAAAAATAGTAAATGTCCACTTTGCTCCCAAGCACATACATTATTTAAATGTGAATCTTTTAGAAACTTGTCCATCGAAAGTCGCTTACAAAAGGCAATGCAATTTAAAGTGTGTCTTAATTGCTTACGCTTTGGACACAATGTTAGCAAATGTAGATTTTCACATTGCAAATACTGCACAACAAAACACAATACGCTTTTACATTTAGAATCTAACGAGCCACAACTTGCTTCCAATCCATTGCCTTCTGTCATGCCTTCTGCTTCACCTTCTTCAAATGTGTCGCTTTCAGCCAATTCCATGCAGCTTGCTACTTCTGCGCATGTATTACTGTCCACAGCGATGGTGAACGTGACTGGCGTGTCGGGTAAGAAGTACACTGCGCGCCTACTACTGGACAACGGCAGTACGGCGAACTTTATTACGCAGAGCTTGTCAGAGAAGCTGGGTTTGTTACGACACGGTACGAGCACCAAGGTAACGGGTATTAATAATCACATATCCACCAGTACACAGTCTTGTCACCTCTCAATAGAGTCTTTATGCTGTGCCTTTACTGTAGATATCGAGTGTCACATTTTGCCTGAAATCACAAAGGTTCTACCGTCTTCATTCGTACAAATTCAACACGTCCCTATTCCTTCAGGTCTAATGCTAGCAGACCCGAACTTCAATGTTCCGTCGGTCGTAGACATCCTGGTAGGGGCTGAAGTTTTCTGGAATGTCTTAGGTAGCAAAACGATAGACTTAGGGAAAAACCTACCTAAATTATGCGAGACCAAGTTAGGATGGTTAGTTTCAGGTAGTATTTCGCGCCAATCATGTTTTTCCGCTATTCAGTTTTGCCATCATTCCAATGTCACTCCCGACCTTACTTATTTTTGGGAGCTTGACAACGTCGCTTTAAAACATTCCCTCTCACTTGAAGAGAGAATGTGTGAGCAATCTTTTGTTCAAACCACTGTACGTAATGATAGTGGAGGATTCGTCGTCACTATGCCTTTAAAAGGGGATCCTAGTACATTAGGTAATTCTTTTACTAATGCTAGAAATCGTTTTCTTTCCCTTGAACGGCGATTTAAACGCGATCCATTATTTCATAATAAGTATAACGAGTTCATGAGAGAATATGAGCGCCTAGGTCATATGACGTTAGACTCAGACTGTACTACTCCACCAGAAAACTCCATGAATAAATATTACATTCCACATCACGGAGTTATTCGCAGTTCTAGTACCACTACACAACTACGCGTAGTATTCGACGCATCAGCTTCGACCAGTTCGGGCGTGTCACTTAACGACATTCAGATGGTCGGTCCCGTAGTTCAAGACGATCTGTTTTCCATTTTAACACGTTTTCGTCAGCATAGGTACGTGGTCTCAGGTGACGTAGAGAAAATGTACAGGGCCATCGAGTTAAATCCAGTCCAAAGACCTCTTCAAAAAATAATTTTTAGGTATGAACCTTCAGAACCTCTTAGGACCTACACTTTGAACACGGTTACCTATGGTACCGCTTCTGCACCCTATTTAGCCACTAAGTGTCTTGTTAGTCTAGCTGATACCATTGAGGACAGTCGTGTCCAATGTGCCATACGACGTGACTTCTACGTTGATGACTTTCTTAGTGGAGGGGATACCATAGCTGATACTGTTGACATTTCTAAAAAGGTACATTCGGTTCTAGCATCTGCAAAATTCAACTTACGTAAATGGCGGTCAAATAATCCTCAAATTCTCAAACAAATCGCTCATAGTAACGAGTTACATAATACTTTAAAATTTTCTGAGCAAGGTCCAAACTCATCTCAATCAAAAACTTTAGGTCTTAACTGGGTTTGTGACTCTGATTTACTTACTTATAATATAAATATCACCTCCACTACTAAAGTCACCAAACGTCATGTCCTTTCTGTCATCAGTATGATCTTTGACCCACTAGGCCTCGTAGGTCCGTGCGTCGTCGAAGCGAAGATGATAATGCAGCGTCTTTGGTTAGATAAATATGACTGGGATGATGAAGTATCACATGACATCAAAAACCTTTGGTCTACATTTGAAGGCACAATAACAGCATTGAACAACTTAAAAATTCCTCGTTGGGTTTTGCGTGAAGACTCTATTACTCATGAAGTACACGTCTTTACCGATGCGTCGGAGAAGGCGTATGGCGCATGTGTGTACATTCGGTCATGTAATGGCAGTGGATCCATAGGCGTACAACTTCTAGTCTCTAGAAATCGTGTAGCGCCCATCAAACCAACGACGATACCGAGGCTTGAACTTTGTGGAGCTTTGTTAGGTGCAAGGCTGTGTACTAAGGTTCAGGAATCGCTTACCATGCCCATTCATAAATGTAGATTCTGGTGTGATTCAACCATAGTCCTGGGTTGGCTCTCTACTCCTTCAAATCAATTAAAGCCTTTTGTCAGACACAGAGTCAATGAAATACAGGAGAGTACATGTGGTCATACCTGGAGCTACGTACCGTCGAAGGACAACCCGGCGGATCTTGTTTCCCGCGGTCAGAGGGCCGACGTTCTCATAAACGAACCTCTGTGGTGGTCTGGACCCTCATTTTTACAGCATAGTGAAAATGAGTGGCCCAGCATGCCAAACACCGGGAAGGATAGTCTGCCGGAAGTAGTGGCTCATTTCATTAGTGGTGATAGCAACAACCATTCATTCAGTAGTAATCATTCAGACCTTACCATTCATTCATCAATCATTCATGATTTATTACTAAAGTATTCTAGCCTAACAAAAATACACAATATATTTACATATATACAACGTTTTATTTACAATGTAAAAAATAAAAATAAATTGCAAGGTAATTTTTCAGTAACGGAACTTGAAAATTCATTAAATTTAATTATACACTATTCACAGCTTGAAATGTTTCCTGAAGAGTATAATTTGTTAAAGTCTGGACAAAAATTACCACGCAAAAGTAGATTGCTTCCTCTGACACCGTTCATAGACAATCATAACCTCATTCGCGTGGGCGGGAGGCTCGATAACTCACCCTACGATTTTAAGGTGAAACATCCTATTGTTTTATGTAGTAAGCACGTACTTACAAAACTTATATTTCAAATGCAACATTTAAAGCTCGTGCACGCTGGTCCGCAGTTGTTATTGGCTCATATACGACAAACTTATTGGCCTCTAGGTGGCAGAAACTTGTCTAGGTTTGTCGTGAATAAATGTCTTAAATGTTTCAGACACAAGGCTCAGAACGTACAGCCTATAATGGGTCAACTACCGAGTTCAAGAACTAATCTTGAGTTTCCTTTTTTAAATTGTTACGTGGACTATGCTGGGCCAGTATTGGTGGCCAATCGTAAAGGCCGAGGATGCAAACTGACAAAATCCTACATGTGCATCTTTGTTTGCTCGGCAGTTAAAGCCATACATTTGGAGCTCGTCAGCGACCTCACTACTGAGGCCTACATGGCCGCTTTAAATCGTTTCGTGGCGCGTCGTGGCAAGCCTCGAAGCATCACGTCCGATAACGGGACTAACTTCGTAGGCGCATCAAATGAGATGTGTAGGTTCTTGCAATCATCAAATGTTGCATCTGAAATGGCGCAGGAAGGCATTGAGTTCATTTTCACGCCTGCTTATAGCCCTCATTTTAATTCATTGGCTGAAGCTGCTGTAAAATCCTGTAAGCATCATTTGAAACGGTTACTGCATCTTACCCACTTCACTTTCGAGGAGATGGCTACCTGTCTCACTCACATAGAGGCGGTGTTGAATTCCCGCCCTCTTACTCCTCTTTCTTCTGACCCCAACGATTTTTCGGCTCTTACTCCCTTTCACTTCCTAATTGGACGACCATTCTCATCAGTACCAAATCCTCAGATGACTGAAGCCAACATTACGCGGCTGGATCGTTGGAAGCGGATTCAGCTCATCAGGCAACACTTCTGGGGACGCTTTCATAATGAATATACCTCTCTGCTGCAGGCGAAATCAAAGTGGTTTGATTCCAGAGGCGAAGTGAAGCCGGGGTCATTAGTACTGATCAAGGACAAGACGACGCCACCTCTGCTCTGGTCCCTGGGTCGGGTCACGAAGACCTATCCCGGCGTAGACGGGGTCACGAGAGTGGCTGAGATGAAGACAAAGCGGGGCACCATTCGGCGTGCTTTCAACTGCATCTGCCCCCTACCAGTCGAAGATTGAAGACTTCTCTTCAACCCGGGGAGTATGTCGGCGCCTCACATATGCGTGGACGACCGCGGGGAGGGCGCGGGGCTCGGGGTACCGAACCCGGCAACGCGAGCGGCGCTGCGCGCCCCACCACTCACTGAGCTCACAGACGCCGGCCACTCCGGGCATTTCTTTGTACGGTCTTCATAACGTGTTACATATGTTAATTGTGGTATTACACCTATTTTAATACAGTCCACTACTTTTATTACAAAGTCCCAACCGAGTCTATTCAAATATGTAATCCGCCATTTTGTGGCGGCGGCCATCTTAGACTGATTTTAAGAGCGGGCCTAACGCCGGGAAAAATTCTGATTTCCCCCGCGCGTCTCGCCACGCCCGCATTAGTGCGTTTATCAAACACGGGCGGCGCCACGATGCGCGACGCGCGGGACCGAACTCGCGTACTTGAAGTCATTAAGCTGAGTATATGCAACATAGATAGATGAAAACACTTTCTACTCTTATTTTTTTTTAGTAAATTTAACACCTTCAATGCATTCCCATGTTGTTTGTATGTCGTGAAATAAAAGTTTTGAGTAGGTAATTATTCTATTTCATCTTAGTTTTCTTAATATAAGATATCGGAATTGTAGACATCGGAATGAATGATTAATAGGATACAATGGTTGGAAGCGACTTCTTAAATAGGTGGTAATTTTTTTTCGGCAAACCGGGGTATCTTGACGTTTGTTACGCTATTTTGGTAATCTACTTTTCGACATTAGTTAGCATTTGATTCTATAGTCAGAAAGTTAAAAAAATGATCAATTCCGGAATACGGAATAAAAACAAACGTTGCAGGTACCTACACATTCGATTCTATAATTAGAACCCTAAATTGGTTTTTAATTTTGCTACAAATAAGAAACGATCGTAAGAAATATCGTATAATCATCATATTAATATTTATTTATTAGTTTTATTCACAACACTGAAGCTTCATTTACATGAGGCTATTTGCTTGGACATACCGGTGCAATAATTGAATACATACCTTCAAGAATGCCAAGCACCTGTTTACATAAAAACTTGAAAGCAAATATTATATATTTTACAATTTAATAAAAAAAACGACCAAGTGCAAGTCGAACTCACTCGCCCATGAAGGGTTGAAACAGCAACTCAAAAATGAATTGATTGAATGTACGGTAAACAGAATGTACAGTACACACATTTTACTACTTTGGAAGTGTCTCTAGAAAAAACCATAAAAAAACCTCAATATCATTAAATTTTTAAAGACCTATCCATAGATACCCCAAGTATGGGTTTAGAGAAAAAAAAATGAGTTTCAGTTCTAAGTATGGGTGAAACCCTGAAAGTTTTTTTTCTATTATTGTGTGAAAATATTAATATGAAATAATACGAACAAGTAAAATTAAATTAAAATTTAAAAACCTTCTGACACATAATGTAATTAAAGTTAAATAGAAAATAATTGATTATAGTTAATTCTGGGAACCAGGCATCACTCCACTTTCCGTGTCTCATTTCATTAATATTCCTTATTCCCTTTGAATATAGTCATTATTGTAGGTTTATAGTCAAAATCTTTCATTTGATAAATTGATACCTACCCATATTTATTTATTTATTTATTTATTTATTCAGAAATACATTTTAAGCTAACAGTTTTATACCAAAACGCTTAAAAGCTAACAATAATCATGATTACATATAGGATTCTTTAGCATTTACAATAATTAAGAAAGCAAATAAAAAATTAAAATTACATGTCAAGTGGAATAATATCACTAATAAAATATCAAAAGAAGTCATAAAATGTCATAAGAAAATAATAATAAAATGTTATGTCATATTGGGCAGATAATGCCGAAGTCAAAACTAAAATACTAGTGTTACAACATGTCAGTGAAATTCAGTAATATAACAGTCACGATTAAAATAAAATAAAATAAGAGATAATTACAAATCAATTGCATAAAAATGATATAACATCTTTCCTTAAAGTGCCAATAGTATCCACAAATATGTCGGCATTTGGGCTGCTGTCAAGGTAACGATTAATGAGGCCAATTGCTCTTGCGGTTGGGCTGTTATTTACTTGATGGTTGCGCCATTCCGGTGGGCATGTAAGTAGTTGGTGCCGCCGCCGTCCTATGCCACGCATGTATTGCTGCGGTACATACAGATGGATATGCTCCCTTACCGATGGATTATCTATACTATTGTTAATTAACAAGTAGTAGTGCAGAATATGCATTAATTTGCGCCTGAGCTGCAAAGTATCCAGTCCGACCATTCCTGACACAAATAAGGAGGGATACAAAAATGGGTAGTATCCGTAGGTGCGTTTATATATATAACGGCAAAATTTCCTCTGGATTTTTTCAACCATCAGTGCATATAACTTCTCCGTAGGATCCCAGACAATTGCATTATACTCCAATTTACTGCGCACATATGCATTGTAGAGCAGCTTTATAACTTTGACGCTTTTAAATTGGGAAGAAGTTCTGATGATGAAACCCAGTGCTTTATTGGCATCTTTGCACACCTCCTTAATGTGTTCGTGGAAATTAAAACCACTGTCTAAGGTTAGTCCCAGGTCCCGTACTGCTGAGACACGTTCAAGCGAGTCATCCGCTAACTTGTAGGCAAAATGAATTGGCTTGCGAGACCTAGAGAATGTGATGACTTTACACTTTGACACGTTAAGCGGTAGCCTATTCCTCACACTCCACTCCACAACGGCATCAATATCTCGCTGAAATTCCAAACAGTTTTCCGGTCCAGTGACCGTCAGAAACAGCTTTAAATCATCTGCAAACATAAGGCATTTCGCCGCAGAGAGAACTTCTGGCAGATCATTTACCATGATTAAGAATTGGGGAGGCCCCAGCGTACTACCCTGGCTGACACCCGATCGAGTAAAATACTCCGGTGACTGGTGACCATTTAGTTTTACAAATTGCCGCCGATCTCTGAGGTAGTCTGCCAGGAATCGGAGAAGTTGAGGGCCAAATCCGAGAGACGCCAACTTCCTCAGGAGAATATCATTGTCAACTAAGTCGAACGCCTTTCTAAAATCAAAATATGCTGCGTCGACCTGAGTACCAGCTGTCATTTTGGTCTTCAAGCAGTCTGCAAAACATATATGGTTAGTTAAAGTGGAACGTGCAGGGCGAAACCCATGCTGAGAATTATCTAGTAAACCACTAACCTGCTTGGAGATGGAATTGTTTATAACAGATTCGAAAACCTTACCGAAGACTGGTAGGACAGCAATAGGTCTAAAGTTCGTAATATCAGTTGCTGATCCACTTTTTGGAACTGGCGTGACCCTAGAAACCTTCCATACTGTGGGGTATACACCGTGCTGTAGTGACAGATTGAAGATAAATAAAAGAGGTTCTTCCAATACGGACAGGCAGTCCTTCAAAATAAAAGCTGGGATAGCGTCAGGTCCAGAAGCAGACGCAATTTTAAGCCTTCGGACTGCTCGACGCAATTCTACTGCCTTAATATGGTCTACACTGATCATAGGCAAACATCCTCTATCAGTTGCTTCGCGCTCAGCCGCTTCAGGATCCAACTTTGGAGGGTCGCTATGAAAGACGGAACTGAAATAATCCGCGAACGCATTGACGGCTTCCTGGCCTTCGACAACCTTGTCCCGATATTTGAACTCGTTATTTTGTTGCCTATTTTTCCTTTTATCTTTAACATATTCCCAAAACTTTGAAGGATCATGACTTATAGTATGTTCCATTGCATTAATATAATCTTTAAAAGCAATTCCAGTGAGATCCTTAACTTTAGTTCTGTAATATCTAAATAATTCTTTATTAAATTGAAGGCCATTTTGCTTATATTTTTTTAAGTTAAAATATTTTAGTTTTATATAATGCTTAATTTCGGAAGTATACCATTTAGGATAAACATATTTCGAATTGAAATTTGCAATCATCTTTTTCGGGACATTGTCATTGAAGACGTCGAATAGGTTTTTATATAATATATCTACTGCTGCATCAACATCCTGCTGTTGCAGTAGGTCAGTCCAGTCTATCTCCGCAATACCCATGTATAACCCATATAGATTGGCCTTGCGAAAATTCCAGTCCGAGCCTTGACGGTTGGGCATTGTAGATTGTCGGTCCTTGACAACTGCACTTCTGGGCAAAGTAACAGTTATCTCTAAAGCAGGATGATACGCATCCATTGGAACCAAAGGGTCATCATAGGATACCACTTTAACGTTTTCTAAGTCACAAGTCGATAGTACCAGATCCAAAATGCCGCCATATTTGTTGCTAATTCTGTTAAATTGCTCGAGTTTACAAAAGTCAGTAAAATGATTAAATTGTGTTACAACATTGTTCGTACATGATTTTAGATTAAAGTCACCAACTATCACAATTCTATGATTCGAATATTTACTTATTAGGTTCTCTAAACACTCTAAAACATCTAGGTATTGTTTGTTACTATAACTGGGAGGTAAATAGACTACACAAATCAAAAACATCACATTTCGCCATGTTATCAATGCAAACAATAATTCCTTATCATCAGTCAAGCCATCAACATCTGTAATTCTCTTGACTGTGTAACAATCCTTTACAGCTAGCAAAACTCCACCCCATCCCACGTCACCAAGTCGATCTTTCCGTAGTACAGTATAACCCTGAGGGAACAGTTCAGCATCACTCACGGAACTATTGAGAAAGGTTTCCGTTAGTGCTATTAAATCACCAGAACAGAGAACCACATTCTGGCTAAAGGTAGCGGTCTTTGTTCGGAGGCCTCGGACATTCTGATAGATAATTACAATATCCTTAGTTTGTTTCCTGTTCCTGAAATGACTTGGTAATTTTGTTACGAAAATTCTGCCGCCATGGCTTTATGCAGACATTTTCTGGCCAGTTTTCTGAATCCATTACACAGCTTTCCAATCTAGAAGGCACGCCCAGCTTAAATGAAGCATAGCTGCCTCGTGCCTTCAAGCCTTCCACTGTGTATCCTTCACTATCGGATAATGATTTAAGGTGATTAAGCACCTGTTCTTCTGAAGTACCAATCTTCACATAGTAGAGATGTAGATATCGGACCCGCTCCGCCGCTTCCAGTTGCGTTAGACCAGGAGTAGCAGAACCTCTTACAATGGCGTTGGGCGATTTGTTATGTCGTTTTTTCGTAACCTCTACCCATTCACCATGACAGTGGTCAGAATTGTCATGATGGTCTTGCACCCTGACAGCAGATGAATTAGCCATTTTTTTATTGGTTTCCTCTTTTTGGTCGATTAGTGCCACAGACGGAAGTGTAGACATAACCACGTTAGACATTCCCGGACGTATTGTTGGTTGTTTGCTGGTGCTTTTTCGAAGACTGGATACTGGCACAGTAGTTGCTATTTTATTCAAGTTAGGCGCTGTTCGAGGTTCGACTATGTTTTTTTGCATAGCAGTTGTTTGCTCTGGATTCTTGTTTTGGCAGTCGCTTGGATTATTGGAGGTATCCAGCTTCGCGGTACTTTGTTCACATTTGGCCGAACTACAGACAGATCGCGAAGTCATCAACCTAAGTTGTTTTTCAAGGTTCTCAATTTGACCATTAAGCTTAGAGAAGCATTTGTTAACAATCACAGTAACTTGCTTTGCCACAGAATTGCTAATCAAATTGGTCAGGCGCTCATTTATTACTTGTTTAAATTCCTCTTGGATGACAACTCGTAGGTTATCTAGATACGTCTCATCCGGGTGCAAATAGTCATAGAGTTCTTCAGTACTTTTCCGGTTTTGACTAGATTGTGTTTTACGAACAGTAACATTCATGTTCTGGTCATCACAAGGAAATTGGCTTTCCTGGTGAACGCTATAGATGTTGTTCTTGTTACTCTCTTTAGTATCAGTAAATTGACTGAACTGATTCGAGCCCGCCTATTGAAAAAAAGGTAATTCGCCATTTTGTGGTGGCGGCTATCTTGGATTGTAAATTTATCATAGTAAGTATTCTACTAGTCACGCCCTTTCATTTGATACCCATATCGAGGGAATTGAAAAAAAATATATGTAAGTAATCCGTAGTTTTGTGTCAGCGGCCATCTTGAACCAATTTTCATAAAACATAGCTAAGAACACTCCCGACTAATTCACCTTTCTAATCCAAACTATCCAAACTTTAATATTATAAATGCGAAAGTAACTCTGTCTGTCTGTCTTTCTGTCTGTCTGTCTTTGCTTCACGCCTAAACTACTGAACCGATTTGTGTGAAATTTGGTACAGACATAGTTTGGAACTTGAGAAAGGACATAGGATAGTTTTTATTACAAAAAATAAAATAAAAAATAAAATTTATTACGGACATACAGCGCCATCTATTGGTCAAGCGTCGGCATCAATTCAGTACTGAAAATTCATCGGAAAAATGTAAATAAATAGTAGGCTATATACCATCACGCTATGACCAATAGGAGCGGAGCAGCAATAAGAAATGTTGCAAGCGGGAAAAACCTTCCGTTGAGCAGGCGATGCGTTGCGATATCAAAACTTCACGCGAACGAAGTCGCGAGCAGAAGCTAGTTAAATATAAAATTAAAATCGTTTCATCCGTTCGGATGCTACGATACCACAGACAGACACACACACACAAAGACACGTCAAACTTATAGCACCCCGTCGTCTTTGCGTCGGGGGTTAACAAAGGAACTTTGGCATAGTATAAAAAAGACAAGTAGGATATCTTCATATAAACGCACCGCGCGCGGCTTGTATGTGTGCGTCATACTATCTTTACGTCGCCGCACGCACACTCTAACAAAATCTCGACCCGTGTCTTAGGCTGCCTGTCCACTGAAGCGGATCGAGGTGGCAGAGCGGAGAAATGAGAAAATTTTAACCAATAGGATAGCATACTGGAGCGAAGCTGGTATTTTATGCAATTTTATTGGTTAATATTTATCCTTTTCTCCGCTCCGCAGCGTATCTCCGCTTCAGTGGACAGGCAGCCTTACTGCCGCCAGTCGAGGCTTGCACACCGCACAAAGTTCGCGCGTCACGGCTTAAAGGCATACGTAAATAAATTAAAAATGGGTGATTATCGCAGGAGAACCTATTGCTGTGTGTATGGGTGTCTAAAAATAGCAGGAAAGGTTAGCAAGTCGCTTCTGCTGCTGAAATACCTAGTTATTTTTATGTTGTATAAGTCTTCTATTAGACAGACGAAGTAGGCAGGTCTACTTTCCCACTAGAATGTTAGGTACTTGATCTGACAACAGATTCTTTGACTTTGTTTACGTTGAGTTATGCCGATTTCTCAGTATTTTAGGTAGGTATAGTAACTCAATACCTACTTAAAGTTATAAAATACGTAATTTAAAATGATTGACGAATAGGGTAGACGACAAAAGACATCTAATTAGGTAGTCCGGCAGTTAGATTACTAACAAATATTTAACCCGTATTTTTTCTTTTGTTACACAAACCAAAATTTACGAATGTGACACCTTAGTATAATTTTGAATGAGTTCTGACGTCACGAGCCCCCACTCCCGAGTTTTGCTGCGTTTAATTCTTAGTAGGTATTGACCATTGATTTACAAAACCAAAAAAGTATGTGTCCATTATTTTCCAATACTTACTGACGGTGTCGGCGACGAGACTCTTTCTCCACACCAGGGTGCAAGCAATGGTGCAAGTAATGGCCATACGTAAAAGGCATCGTGAGTCGTTTTAGTTTTGAATAAAAATTTTGTGTTTTGAAAACTTGTGATAATAATTTTATGTCGTAAATAATTATTTTTTTATGGTATCTTATTGGAATCTTCATATAGTATTATGATGAATTAGCACCATCACAATTTTAAAGTCCAATAAGACCAAGAAAAATGTAATTTAGAGTGTTGTGTCACATATTATTTACGTAACTTGAAAAGGTGATTTTTTGTTAATTAAGATATGACGTTGAAATTAGTGTAAAAACGTTGGACTTGGCTTAAAACCGATATCCATGCATAAATCATGTAAATCGGTCCAGTAGTTTAGGAAATATAAGATAAAACAAATAGTAAACACTGTGTTCATCGTAAATTTCACAGTCTTTGTTGTATAATATTTTTTTGATAATAGTTTAGGAGACATAGTTCATCAGAACAATGTTTTGAATGCGTTACAATCGTTTGAAAGATAGACCCATCCAAAATGTCCCCCCCGCCCCTCTAAATTTAAAAATAAGAGAGTAAAAAGAATATGCTGTAGATCTCAATGAAAACCAGACAACACATTTATAGGCACTGAATTTATTTAAATATAGCTAAAAGTGACAACCCTGAGACAGGCAAGTACGGTAGGTAATTATAACGCGGATTGAGCTGTGGATGCACTACTGCTCCTGTTTATACTATGACTTTGGTAAGCACGACAGGTGGTCAAGCTATACAAAACCAGTTTATGCAGATCTCTCATTGTACATAAAGTATATAGATGGTGAGGCCACGTTATACTGGAAATGTAAAAAAATACTTAGCCGGAATGTGGCCAGAGTATTGTAAATAGGTATTTATAATTCTTTATGAAATCCTAGGTGCACACATAAGGTATGTGAGATTTCGGTAGTAGGAAAAGATAAACGTACTTCTCCAGTGAAACATTTTGGTCATTATTCAAATTCTTTTCGACCTCGATGGTACTCCTGACAGAACCATCAACAAACTCGATCACTCGATTTGCATTATTTTATGGGAACTAATACCTGAAACAAGCGAGTGTTCGGAATCACATTACTTTTTATATTTTTTAACGTGATTCATATTATGTTTCTGCTAAAGCGGCCATTTGAGGGCCCTAGTCTATTTTAAATCTTTACTAGTCGACCCGACCTACCTACTACCTATCTACTACCTACCTTCTACCTACCTACTACCTACTCCCACCCACTACTTTCACGTAATAATAACACATAACGTACCGCGTGCGTAACGTATCTACAAGTAATAAAACAAATCCACCATAATTTTATTAATTTATAATAAATAATATACCTACATAACGGTTAATTCGAACGGGTTGTATCAGTCGAAAGACGTCCACTGCTGGAAATAAGCCTCCCCCAAGTATCGTCACATTGACCGGTCAACGGCGACTCGCATCCAACGTTGTATGTAATTATCATAATTTCACACAAAAATAATGCACGATCAAATCAATCATCCGTTTATTTTGAGTTTACTATGCGCTTAGGCACGTAAAAAATACATAAGTACTTTCGACTACGGCAATCAGCCATAAATTGAGTGTTCAACTGCTTTACTTCTCGCTTCTTCCGTTTTGTTACTGTATTTTTCTTGTTAGCCATGTTACTCAACAAAAAATTAGTAATATTATGAAAATAATAAGGGCGGCTGGGCGCGGAGCAAAGTGACATAGACTGCCCGTCTCAACAGAGCGAGGGCTACTGATCGGTGAAACAAACTGATGTCTCAAGCTCGCGTCGCGCGAGACGGAAGACGGCGCATTTCGCGGATTAAAAATGTAGTAAGCGCCAAATTCTTTCGGGTCTATTTTCTCTTAAAATAGAAAATATTTTCAAAATTTTCTCAGAGTCAGCCCTAGGTTACACATGAGTGATAATATTTATGTAGTTTATGGTTCAGTAATATGCACCGAAATAGAATACAAACCAAAATTCTTGAAAATTAGAGGTAACTTTGTGACGATTTTCTATCGAGAAAATTTTATCCTATTATGTTTTTGCTCAGACCCAACCCTCACATTTATAATGAAGTTTCCTGACATATTTTTTTTTTTCTAATTTGAACATGATTTACTACTCTAAAAATCTAATCTAAGATTGAAGATTTTGCTTTAGGCCCGCTCTTAAGATATGACGCTGAAATTAGTGTAAAGACGTTGGACTTGGCTTAAAACCGATATCCATGCATAAATGATGTAAATCGGTCCAGTAGTTTAGGAAATATAAGATAAAACAAATAGTAAACACTGTGTTCATCGTAAATTTCACAGTCTTTGTTGTATAATGTTTTTTTGATAATAGTTTAGGAGACATAGTTCATCAGAACAATGTTTTGAATGCGTTATAATCGTTTGAAAGATAGACCCATCCAAAATGTCCCCCCCGCCCCTCTAAATTTTAAAATAAGAGAGTAAAACGAATATGCTGTAGATTTCAATGAAAACCAGACAACACATTTATAGGCACTGAATTTAAATATAGCTAAAAGTGACAACCCTGAGACAGTAATTATAACGCGGATTGAGCTGTAGATGCACTACTGCTCCTGTTTATACTATAACTTTGGAAAGCACGACAGGTGGTCAAGCTATACAAAACCAGTTTATGCAGATCTCTCATTGTACATAAAGTGTATACATGGTGAGGCCACGTTATACTGGAAATGTAAAAAAATACTTAGATAGCCGGAATGTGGCCAGAGTACTGTAAATAGGTATTCATAATTCTTTATGAAATCCTAGGTGCACACATAAGGTATGTGAGATTTCGGTAGTAGGAAATGATAAACGTACTTCTCCAGTGAAACATTTTGGTCATTATTCAAATTCTTTTCGACCTCGATGGTATTCCCGACAGAACCATCAACAAACTCGACCACTCGATTTGCATTATTTTCTGGGAACTAATACCTGAAACAAGCTAGTGTTCGGAATCACATTACTTTTTATATTTTTTAACGTGATTCATATTATGATTCTGCTAAAGCGGCCATTTTAGGGCCCTAGTCTATTTTAAATCTTTACTAGTTGACCCGACCTACCTACTACCTATCTACTACCTACCTTCTACCTATCTACTATCTACCTTCTACCTACCTACTACCTACTCCCACCCACTACTTTCACGTAATAATAACACATAACGTACCGCGTGCGTAATGTATCTACAAGTAATAAAACAAATCCCTTTAAATAATAACTACCATATTTTATTAATTTATAATAAATAATATACCTACATAACGGTTAATTCGTACGGGTTGTATCAGCCGAAAGACGTCCACTGCTGGACATAGGCCTCCCCCAAGTGTCGTCACATTGACCGGTCAACGGCGACTCGCATCCAACCTTGTATGTAATTATCATAATTTCACACAAAAACAATGCACGATCAAATCGATCATCCGTTTATTTTGAGTTTACTATGCGCTTAGGCACGTAAAAAATACGTAAGTACTTTCGACTACGGCAATCAGCCATAAATTGAGTGTTCAACTGCTTTACTTCTCGCTTCTTCCGTTTTGTTACTGTATTTTTCTTGTTAGCCATGTTACTCAACAAAAAATTAGTAATATTATGAAAATAATAAGGGCGGCTGGGCGCGGAGCAAAGTGACATAGACTGCCCGTCTCAACAGAGCGAGGGCTACTGATCGGTGAAACAAACTGATGTCTCAAGCTCGCGTCCCGCGAGACGGAAGACGGCGCATTTCGCGGATTAAAAATGTAGTAAGCGCCAAACTCTTTCGGGTCTATTATCTCTTAAAATAGAAAATATTTTGAAAATTTTCTCAGAGTCAGCCCTAGGTTACACATGAGTGATAATATTTATGTAGTTTTTGTTTCAGTAATATGCACCAAAATAGAATACAATCCAAAATTCTTGAAAATTAGAGGTAACTTTGTGACGATTTTCTATCGAGAAAATTTTATCCTATTATGTTTTTGCTCAGACCCAACCCTCACATTTATAATGAAGTTTCCTGACATATTTTTTTTTTCTAATTTGAACATGATTTACTACTCTAAAAATCTAATCTAAGATTGAAGATTTTGCTTTAGGCCCGCTCTTAATCAAACATAGCTAAGAACACTACCGACTAATTCACCTTTCACGACCCGTAACGACTGTTACGGGTAGTCAGTGGCCTGAAACTCTGACAATCAGTCTTTTACCAAGGGGTATCGAATTATCCAGTATCACAATTTCCTTTTTTTTAATAGTTTTGGCAAATATACACAACTACTAATTGGCGAAATGTGGGTGTACTATTAGATATCTTTACACTTCTACCTCCCCTCTGTCTCCTTTCGGGAATTGCAGGCGTGACGTGACGTAATATTATATTATTTTTAAAATTGTTGTTTACTAAAACTCCGACCTTAACACTACTTTATTTAATTAAACTCGTTCGTGGGTGAGTCACATTGTACGTCGATTGTCACGTTCTGATGTCCTAGAAAACCCTCCTATATACATTCGACCAACATGGCGATTGAAACAAAAAATACTTATGAAACTCTCTAAGGCTTATAGCAATCTGATCGGACCGTTATAAACTAAACTTATTAAAGTATAGGCAATATTACAGAAATAGAAATAAAAGAACAAGATCTATATTTAAATAGTATAATTTACACAAGTCTAAAATATGTCTCTTAATTTAAAACCTTAGTCGTCATCAATTGAACAATAGTGATCAGTGCTAACACTCCCATGGCTGGTTGGAAAGTAGATGCTCCTGCCGTGGTGCTTATCCATGAGCGGAAACTGGAAACCCGGGAATATAATTCAGGTCGCGCGAGTGTCATTGGAGCTGAGCAGTTGCTGTAGGCGGTGCCAACGAGAATACCCTGGAGGTTACCGTTGCAGACCAACGGGTTACCTAAGTCACCCTGAAAATAACACAAAATTTTATTAATTATTCGTTCCTCTATTTCGGCGGCCATTTTTGGGAATATCGATATTGTAGCGACACGGACATTTTGTTTTATTTTCATTCAATTTACTAGCTGTCCTTTATTGAACCACGGGATTATACTAACGAGATAAAAAGTATGCTTTGTGTTAAGGCGACTACAGGAGCTAAATTAGCAACTCTTATTTGTGGTGGTTCAAACTTCGTTTTTGTAATTCTGTTAGAATAAAGTTCTAATCAGCTTGCACTACAAACGTTACACTAGTTGTTACGTCAGTCACTGTGGGACGAAAAGTGCGAAATGAGTGGTTTCGATCGATTTACAAAAAATCTATTGACTGAACTAAAATAAAAAGACTGCACTATAATGCTAATATGTTGCTTGTAGAATTATTTGCCAAAACATTAGAATGATCGCATGTGTTTAAGTATGGTTTTACTCGTTAAAAGATTTTTTTTGAGATAAGTTAGTGATTTTTTAAATCGAGTAAAATCAATTGTATTATGTTTCCAAAACCCTATCATACTAGTTTATATCCTGAAGAGCATCATATATATTCTGGTTTTGTTTATTGCAGTGAATCATATACTTTCAGGCATTATAAAACACGCGTTTAGTTCCTTTAGTCGCCTTAATTCAATAATATTATCCAAATCCCGTAAGTAGTCCATCATACCAAACTTTCGCATTTATTAAATATTAGTAAGACGATGAAATGTTTCAAAGAAATTTAGTCACAATGCCTTAAAATACTCGTATGTCTTCAAACTTTACTGCTGCAGCTTCTCTAAATAGAATTTGGCATACGCCCTAATTAAGTGAGAACCAAATAGTACAAATAAATTATATTTACCTCGCATGAAGAATCTATTGCAAGAGATAACCCGCAGATCATGTGACTTTGTAAAGCGATTTGTGGAGTGAAGGGAGCAGAGTAAAAAGATTGGCATTGGATATTATCCACCAACGCCTGCTTCTGTAAGTGCATCAACTGTGTACTGGGCTAGAACAAAAGAAAAGTAGCGATTAAATCTATATTCATTAATAATATTAAAAACAAGTTATTTTAGCATCCAAAGAAATGCTGCATGAACTGTGTTCAGAATGATGTGGTAAGAAAAGAAGTGTCTGGTGAGATGACGAAAAATAGAGAATTATGGAAGAAGAAGACATGCTGCGACGAGCCGATAAAGGCAAGAGAAAGAAGATGATGGTGATGATTAAAAGCATATTATTATTTCAGGCAAATTTCATATGGCTCGCCATTACATGGAACTTCGAACATAATGTCCGAAATGTGGCTTTACTATTAGATACACCTGTACCTAAAATCTTTTGGGGGTAACAGTCGTGATGTTATGTATGGAAATATGTCAAAAATGATAAATTATATTATTCAGCAAGTAGATTTTCTCAAACACTTTTTTAAGTATTTTTTTAAAACTAGATGGGGCGGTGTTTCGTACCTGACTAAAGAAGAAACAGCCGAAACAAACTCAGAGGTTATAGTCTCTTTTGAAGTCCAGACAATCTTGCTTAATTCACATGAGGACTATGCAGATTTGTGTCTGAGATGGTCTTTGGAAGAAAGAACCACACAAATTTGAGATAAATATTGGCATAAATGAAAGTAACTTTTCGTGCCGTTGTCGTTTCTCAGTTAGCAGCCATGGATGGAGTCTTTAGCACAATTAATGGGAACATACTCGCTCCCTATCCCTAGTACTAAGTACACCACTGCTTCACCATTTGGGGATTATGATAGGCAGGTGTGATATTACGTTAAGTTTCGCCACCATTTTTCTTTTTTTTTTAAACTAATTACAAAATCTGCATTCAGTCTTTGAGGACTGCCGAAAGAAGTGTAAACTGCGAAGTGTTACAAAGCGTTAGGTGACCCGAGTTCCATGATTTTTGTTCACTCAAAAATTGCTAAACGCACCTTAAAAAGGTTTCATAACTAATGAGGAAAATTAAAGTCATGATTGACGTTCGTTAAATAAAAAAATGGTTAAAAAGATAGTTAAAGTTAACATTATTTAAAAAGATATAACTTACAACACCAGAGCCGTCATGGGATCCCCAGCCCGAAGACGAACAAGGCTGGATAACGTCGTTAGCCGACAGCGGTATAACTCTTACATTGTTGGCTGAGAATGCACTCGTGAACTGAAATGGGTAAGAGATTTACATTAACTTTACGTCTGGTACCTAGGTAAAAGAAAGCAAGGTCAGAAAACACTGATCGCTTCGACCTTGTCACAAAAAACTCATCAATAGCCAAATTGATTTACCAAATAAGACATTATTCGATTCGTGACGGTCTGGCCAAATGTTCATTGACGTATGTACAGAGGGCAAAGCAAAGAAGTACCATGGTCTTCAGATATAGTTACAGTGAAGTGACATGGTAAATAAAAGACATCCGCTCTGGATAATGTCTCGATTTATTCTCTCCGTTGACAGATACAGCGTACATGATCTTAGGATATTGCTTACTTGGCTAGTCCTATACAAGGTATGGTTACACACACCCAATAATACTAATGATACTTACTAACATACACTACAACCGATTTTTAGAAACTATTTCACGTGTTCACGTGAAATTTTTATAATTTAAACAGTTTTATTAGAAATTAAACGAAATTAAAATGAATCATTTTAATTTCGTTTAATTTCTAATAAAACTGTCAACGAAATATTTTGGCCCTGGTTACTTATTTGCTTTGCCCTCTATATATCGTGCATCGTTTAATTCGACTTTGAATAGTGCCCACTGTACGAATAACAACTTTTACAACTGAACATGTAATATTTTGACTTAAATGAAACACATTTATGTTATCTTAGTGATATCAACGTAATCCTCCATTTTATTACATTTAAATATGCAGTATAACAAATACTTACGGTGATAACAGCGATGTCATTAACATAGGGGGTTCCCGGGCGATAATCGGGGTGCACGGTAAAGCGCTCTACATCACGATGGCGATCAGCAGAAGTGTCGTTGGTAAGATCAATTGCACCAGCGAACACCCTGTAGTCGTTCGGGCTCAAAGGCGAGTGGACTCTGAAAAACACGGTAACGATAAGGTTTTTGGATCATTTGATTTTGGTCGAAAACCAGTATGAAACGAAAGAAATCTCCCCAATACTGCATCCATCTTAAACAAAATGCTCCATCCAGATAACTTTATATTCTTCTAAACTTCACAATGTATCAAGATTTGTATACAACCATGTAAAAAAAATAATCAGAGGATTAGGTATAGTCGAGGACTTTAATTGATAAACCACTCACTAATTTCCAATTTTGCACTTTCATACATTCACCGCGAATACGAATATTAAAGACTAACCCGATTTGCAATATACGGCTAAAGTACGAATAGTGGCAATTGGCTCGTCAATTAAAGTCACGTCCTCGACTGTACATAATCGAATAATTGTTATTAAAATAACTGGAATATCCTCTGGGTGGAATTTAATCTAAAAAAAGATCCAGACTTCGATGCAAAATCCAGCAAAACCACAGTTATTGACACTTGCAGAGATGCGATAATTATTGTAACGCCATAAGCATTGTGAGTTTGAGTTGCATTTTCCACGAATCGAATCGTTCCGCCCGATTCTACACCATAACGTTTGGATTTCGATTGACCATAAGTTATCAAATTAATTAGTTATAAATTAGTAATGACTCATGACATTGACATTTTTTCATCATCACTCCTTAAAGCTGACTGCCATACAAAGCGTGGACTGGTAGTTTTTCCTACTAATATGTATTATAACAAGTTTAAGCTTGTCAAGTATCTAAATACTTGACAAACTTTAACTTGTTATGAATAGGACCATTATTTATTCCCCTAAAGGAATGATAATGGTCCAATTCTAAAAAATCTTTCACTGGCAGAAAGCTATATTATTCGTGGTTGCTATAAGCTGTAAATTATATTTATATCATGCATATTAATCGAGTTATCATAACAACACTGTACTATGTACTAGTTTATAACCATAGATCGGAATATGTGTAGTTTATTCGTCTCAACTTCAAGTAAGTAAGTAACATGTGGATAATACCTCCTCCTAATATAACAGCTTTATTTTGAAACTTAAAACTCATTTATGAACTGTTTATGTATTATCTACTACATGTTACTTACTTTCTTCAGGCAAATATAATTTTCCTACAACAATATCTGGCTGACTGAACATAAATAACAGTAGAGATACTCACCCATTTAAGCTGTTAATAACGCAAGTTGCAGCTGTCACTGCATGACGCAAAGAAACCAACGCGCCTCCGCATCTGTGTCCTCTAGTCGGAGTGCTTACCAGACTCTTTTGTTGCAACGAAACCTAAGAAACGATAAATATAAAGGTAATTTGTTGTACTGACAACACTATTTGTAGCGCTATAACTATTGCATCTCACGCCATGAGACCATTAAATTTGTTGTAGTTACTTATCAGAATTGGTCCCAAAATGTAAAAATCTTTCAGTTATGTACTAAATGATATTAAAAAAATATTATTACCATATACAGGAACTGGTTGTTATCTGATACCGGGGTTCCTCCCGCTATTCTGTTCACGGTAGAGCTTGTGCATGTGCCTGTTCATAAAATATATCACTATATTAAAATAAGTACTGATATAATAAGCCCAAGACGTTTCCCCTGTAGTGTCGAGGGACTCCTAATCCACCACGTGAACCAACTGTGTTAGTGGTTGTCACATTACTTCGATATTTTGATTTTCGAACATACCGGTTTCCTTATTAGATCAAACACAGGTTTAAGCGTTCACAGCGTTTTAAAATTAAACTTATACTGTCACTTACAGAGAGTGTTAAAGGTAATAAAGAAACCAACCCAACAACCAAAACCTTGTGATACTGTTGGCGTGTCTTGCCGTAACTTAAAGTCGAATTCCAGTAGTGCGTGTAGCAAAAAGCAAAAAAAGAGGGTATATAGATTTCACTGCATCTAAGGGTGTATACACGTAGAACGCTGACTGCCGGCGCCGAACTTCCAGCGCTTATCAGCACCTGTCCGTGTTGGTAGTCGGCGCAGACAATCTCTATACTTTGTGCCGACCCAGCGCCAATAAGCGCTATCTGACGGTGTGAGCAGGTCAGAACTTGTCGACGACGTTCGGCGCTTATCGGCGCGGTGCTGGTAGCCACGTTCTACGTGCATACGCACTAACAATTTATTTTCCATCCAGCCGCATTCTCCAGTCATCCCGCGGTCATGGCGCTGGCAAAAGCGTCGAAATAACGGGAGCTAAAAATAATTAATAATCACGGAATATATCCCGTAAGTAACAGTATAGGTAAGTTTTCACGTTATCATCAAAACATTTAGAATCAAATAGGTCAGTGAATTAGATGACATCTAAAATATATCCGTCACTGTCCAAGAAACAGTGCCCAAAAGAATGGCACAATTGCAACGTTAGATGAAAATATCCTTGCCCGAAAATAGGTCAGTCTAGCGAAGAATCAACCAACTGCTTGGCAATGTCACAAAAAACTAGGTGCGCCTGCCTAGTTAGCAATGCCCACTGATAAAGATACACAGATAAGACAAGTACGTATCACGTACCGTATGGAAACCAGGGCCGGCCGGCAGTGTCGACATAGATAACGTCATTATCCTTAACTTTCGATCGCTAAAATAACAATTTAAAAAATCGGTTGCAAGAACAATACTTGTGGGAAACGCAAGTTTTTCTCTACATACAAAACGCAATTCTCGGAATCATCGTTAATGCCACCGAATGTTTTTAGTGATTTTGTCGTCATCCATGTCGAGGTGCATCATTTATTGATTACCGATTATGACGTCATAAATAAAATGCTTAAGCCAGGCACGCGAAGTAACATAAAGGGCGAGGAAGGAACATGTTTGGGTTTTAGTCAGTAAAAGTCTGACACTCCCTCAATAAATGCACAACAAAATACCTACCACAAAGGGCAATCACAAATAAAAGCACAAAGTTGTTCATTGTTGTTATTAAGCACGGCCACTACTATAGGTTTAAAACTCAACAATCGTATAACACTACAAACAGGTGATGACTGATTTATTTTACTAATGTGGGAGCAATATTTATAGGCACCTACAATCTAATCTGAAGGGACGTCCGAAACAGTAATTTATCAAGAATTAACAATAGTTTTTTTAGCATTCCGTATTCAAACGATAAACCCTCAAACTAGCGCCGCATCATTCACATTAGAAATGTGTGGTAAAAAATCTCTAAAAATACAGTAATCGAAGACCACCATCATCAGAGCATCCTCTACTCTCTCTCTCTCACACACTTTGGGCCCTATCAGAATATCAGCGCTGTGACTTTTTTTTTAATGTTACAGCACCGTGCTGAGATTGGACCTTTTGGTCTCGTACAGGACTAATTTTGTTTGTATTTTTTTATTATTTTCTCACTATGTTTACTTTTATTAGTTGTAATCATAATTCAACCATTTTTATTTTTTACTAGCTGGCCCACGCAACTTCGTCTGCGTCACATAAGAGGGAAAAAGCTACCTACTACTACTAATTTTTTTTTTCATAAGAACCTTCTCCTGACAATAACAAACACAGCAAAAAAAAAATCAGCCAAATCGGTCAAGCCGTTTTCATGCTATGTCGTGACAACGGAAAACGGGTTTCATTTTTATAATATAGATTTTTGTGTGTTTCGTCCTGTCGAGCTCATAATTGCTTTTCTTTCTTTCTCTATCTCCCTATTCAGGTTTCTTGGTTAATTTTTAAGTCTACACTCTTTTTTCTACAGAACCCTTTCTGAGTGATAATCGAATGTAGTCTGTGATAATGTATTAAAGTACATACATGAATATTGGGTCATCAATAAAAATAACCCATCACTATCATCCGTACAAACTTAATCAGTTTTAATTTTCTTTTTTTTGGAAATACAAATCTATTTACTGCCTGAAAAACAGAATAAATGGTTGATGTAGATTAATAATAAAAAAAATAAATAACATTAGGAATGTCACCCCGAAGTTTATCACCTCTGCCTTACTAGTGAGTCACGAAACTATCGCTTAGGCGCGGGTCATTATACAAGTGGCGTATGGCGGTAGCGGTGAATTATGAAGAAATTGTAATATTGGTCGCAGCGGTAGTTGAGAGTTTTTAGAAAATTTATTGTCCAAAGAAATTATGACAATATGCCTTAAAAAAACGGTCAACGCCGTTAACACCATGCGCACCCTGACAATATCAAGTACAGGGCCCCAATTCTGCTATTACAATAGTGTCTGAATAGTCGATCATTGATTTCATAATGGTCAAGTTCTGTCAAGTTTTGACAAGTTGGGTAACCTACAAATATAATGGCGCCATTATGACTTTCCAATGGTCAACTACTGACACTCTATTGAAAGAAATGTCATAGAATGGTAATCTCGTACATATTGACAATAAATTGTGTAAAATACCTAAATGAAATCTGGCATAAATGTTCGTATTTAGATGCAGATTTCGAAAACTATTATTTTTATTTTATGCTAAAAGTTTTATAATAATGGCAATAAGTCAATGTCATTAAAATAAAATTACATTACGAGAACATTGACCGACCAATGATCGAGCGTTGTGAATTTAGCAGATTTCGAACTTTGAGCAAAATGACAATGGGATGGGAATGTAATCGTGTTGGAGTGAAAAATTTATTACAAAAGCAGAATTAGGCAGATTACCATGTTCTGGTTAAGATTCAAAGTTGTCTCCGCTCTGAAATGTAAATAAATAGAAGGAGCACAAAACTGGTTGTAAAACAGACAACAGACATGGTATAACGTCACGATAATCATGTTCCGTGAACTCGTCATCGAATGACGATGGCGACTTTATCGTTGATCGTCATACTTGTTCCAGTTACTGAGTTATCTTACGAAGAAACGATTGTTATGACTGGGCGTAGATCGCCATTTCAAAGATATTCAGCAGTGAAATTGTACCAAATAGATAGGGCTCCAAATCCATACAGGCAGTACCCCACATAAGAATGTTCTTTTATAAATAGATACTTAATAATAGAACTATGTTTTTGTTGACGTTTTGATGTTTTATAAGTCCCTGAATTAGGTAGATAAGATTAAGTTATAAGAATAATCTTATCTACCTAATAAATGCTGCCAAAGCCTTTAAAGAATGTGCACTATGCATTGGCGCAGTTATTAACAACAACTTAATTTATTTTCAAGCAACTTTGTCCCTTTTAGATGACAGACGTACGAAACTAACGAACGAGGATGTACAGAAGCTATATCATGTCTAAGTTATATTAAATGCAATCACATTGTCACTGAATTAAAAATACTTTGAAAACTCTACAAGGGTTTGGTCGCAATCGGATCGTGCCGGTTTGAAATAACCTAAATATTGTAGAACTAGCTGACCCGCGCAACTTCGTCTGCGTCACATAAGAGAAACAGAGGGTTACAGAGAGTGGGTCGTAAGCACCTATAATACAATTTTCAAAGAGCACATCACACACATCCTTCCGCATAATGAAAATGCGCGCCCGGTACATGATCATTATTTTGCTGCGGAGTTATTTAAAAAGGTGTAGATATGCATTGAAGTTAATTTACGTACCCAAGGGCAATTTTGTTCAAAATCAAATACTTGTGATTAACACCGTATTTATTTGAATAAGAATAAATTACCATGTTTACAAAAACTGCTTTAAAGGCTTCTATTGACAGCTTTACATCTTCATACTTAGACACTCGATGACAGTCATACTCCCCATATAACCATTTTTGCGAACATAACATAACCGTTTCGACACTTAGCGTCGCCACTGATCTATCTCGAAACATAATCTCGTCGACGTTCCGTGTTAGCGCCGTCGCTGCAACTAAAAATGGGGAAGATCTCGACACAATAAACACAGTAACATTTGGTTTCTAATTTACGTCACCGTGTCGTAACATTGTTACCATATTTTAACCAGAGTTCGCACTAATCATTCAATCATTCATTCGTTCGCTCAATTTCGTTGGCTCGTGCGTGAGTGGCATCGAAATAATACAAATACAAGAAATTCCATCATTGACTCAAGGTAAGTAAACAAAGATTTAGTTTTCATTAATTACTATGGTTTATAATGCTCAAATCTTATTGGGAAAAAAAGTTTACTGTGTAATTTCGTTGAATATGTTGATATTTCCAACGCGCCACTGTTATATCATGTTTTAATAATTCTGGCGAAAGAAAAACTTTTGTTAAATAAAAAAAAAAATATATAAAAAATGCACATCGAGTGTTCGAAAGCATTTAAATACAATATCAAATTTTAATACTAATACAAATTATTTTAGCAAGATTTACCCATAAAATTGATAAATAAGGAATTAAGAAAAAGTACACTTTTGATGTTTGTCATGAAAAATATTATATGCTCGTCACAACTAGTCACAAAGTTACGATAATGTGTCGACACGTGTCGACATTTTACGCTAAGTTGTTACAAAATTACTATATTTTTAAGATGGTTTCTCATATCTTTTGGTTACAGTGTTTTCCAAAGTTTTAAACAAGATGCCTTTTTGCATTGTTCTAACCAAAGAAGGCTCATCAGAACTAATATCGCTTGTACCGAGTACTTGGGTTAAAGACGACGACGTCCTGTTTTGGCCGAGAAAAAGAAAAAACAGCGATTTGAAGCTCCTGAGACGAGATGAAAATAGCATTCCAGGCGAAAATTGGAAGAAAATGATATGCAAAATAAAACTCAAAGGAATTACTACTTTCGCAGAGGATCTGAAGTTAGAGGAACTTTATTCCAACTTCGAAGACACTGAAGACGAGGAGACGTAAGTTTTATTTGCTTGAATTAGACAATGACAGTATTATGTCGGTGCCATCCCAAACATGGACACAGCGGGAAAGGCGCGGGCGCGGGCGCTCGGGATTCCCCCCGGGCGCTCGGGATTCCCCCGACCGCTCCATTGTATTATATTAGTCTATGCTCGTCTCTTCACTGGGCTGACACGTGCAGTAAACCAACTATACATACCTTATTATCTCCACTAATTCTCTGTTGTAAAATTAATGCAATGACAATAGCATAAATAGGTCAATAATTACCTATTTATCCTAAGTAAGTACACCATACTTTGTTGAAAATTTAATCTGATTTGATAACTATAATAAGGTAGTTAAGTGAGTTATGATCCAACATCGTCCGCGAATTAATGGATAGCCCGAGTGACGTAATCGCTGCCTGTCATATGTACCTACATAATTCTCGTAACATAACTTTTCCTTACTACTTTTCCTGGCTTAGGACAGGTAAAAATACTTACCTTGGGTGTTCCGTGACAAGTCTAAATGTGAATTTGAATTCACAACAAAGAAAATGAAAAAAAGTATTTAGAAAGTTCATCACAATTTTTTAAAATCGCCGATTATGTTTACACAGATTGAATATACACTTACCTACATTATTTTTTTACAGATATCATAAAAATAAAAAAACACAGCAAAAACCATCCCACTTTCAAGTTTGTATCGGACGATTTAATGGATTTGAACGCTAGTTTTGATTTAATTATGGAAAACCAAAAAGAAAGAAGCAATGACCCAGAAGAAGATAATATTACTGAAGAGCAAACTTTACATAATAATTACATTATCACTGAAAATATAGAAACCGAGAATGTTACTAAAGTAACAACTGAGGAAAATGTGACGATGAATCCAGATACCGTCCCTGAACATAATGAAAATTTTGTTACTTTAAAATTAGATCATTTCAACAGTATTATATCAGAAAATAGTGCTCTGACCACCGAAAACCAAATTCTTAAGGAATCAATTCAACGCTTCCAAAATCGTAAGTTTTCATACTTTTTATAATACATAAGTAGACATGGTAGGAGGCCGTGTGTTGTGGCATACATTGGGAGAGGCTTATGTTCAACAGTGGACTGTGATATCCCGATTTATTGATTAACAGTTTAAAAAATACTAATATTGATGTATTTTTCAGTTGAACAGGACACAAAAAGGGGATTTGCTGGAATTCAAATTCAGCTAGATAAAATATTTGATTTTATTAAATCAAAAAGCTTCTCAAATAACGATGATATGGAAGCAAACACACAACCGATAGATGACCTGATTGCTCAGAAAAATATAGAATTCCCAATAAACTCTGTAAAGCAGTTAGACTCACTCGAAAACGAACTCACAAATGCGAATTTCGAAAAAGCATTGATAAAATTTTTAAACGTTAACTATCCAACTTTGTATTCCAAATAAATATGGTATATTTCTTTTGTAATATGAAGTTAGGTTACATTTTTTACATTCTGTTTCAGGTCAAAAAATTCTCGACAATTTCTGGCACAAGTGGCCATCATAAAATAAGCAAAATAGGATTACAAATATCAAAATCTTTTTTTACTGATGAACTCCTTAACCATTTTACTTGGAGAGGAATAAAAGGATGTTCTAAGCCACCTTTTATGCCATATATTAATATAAGAAATTGTTTTTACAAAATTATACGTCTTGCTGACAACTCTTGCACTGCTTTAGAAGCGGACTCATTTCTCCAAAACAGTGCCATTAAGCATAGTGGCCAACGAATCAAAAGAAAATCGTAAGTTTAATCAACTTTTATGTTTCTATATTATTTTATTAATGTAGGCATGCATGGATCTAGGAAAAACCGAGTGTAGGTATATAAGAACACAAAAAAATATGAATTCGGTTTTCATTAACTTTTTAATTAAGCTACTACTATTTAACATTTTTAGGCTAAAATAGAATAATTTTTGATGTCTATAAACTGAATTAAAACTACGTGTTTTATTTGTAGGTGTGACTTGAACATGAGCAAATAAAAAAAAATGAGGACTGTATCACATGAATCTACAGTAAATGAAAACTTAGATCCGATGGAAAATGAAATCGGTCTGTACCTAATTTTACACACACACGCGTACACATACACACAAACACAAACGCTGGCACGCACGAAGCGCTCAAGCCAAATTTACACAAAACTAGCGTCTAATTAGTATCAACTCATAAATACTGATAATTATGCACTTGCGATATAAACTTATCCTAAACTTATTTTCTGATTTACAGATAAGACGATACGTTCGGCACAACAAAATGTGCAAATCATCAATCAGTTCAAGCATCGAAAAAAGTGATTGTACTCTCCGACGTCAAAATAAATAATAAGATTATGGATTTGCAACATGACTCCAAAATGGCAAATATAAGTTCTGCTAACTTAATACATTTTCAAGATTTTAATGAAAATGCACAATGAAGCAAAAGTACATAACGATGTAAAATTATATTTTATATTAATTACTTCTTTTTCATCTATATTTTAATATTATTGGAGTGTGTGTTCTTTGCCCATGATGTGACGGGTGAAGAATTAATTAATAAGTGGGTCTACAAAACGCAAAGTTGTAGTACAAAATGGCTGATTCTAAAGTAAAAAAAAACTTTATTTTTACTTATGTTTTTTATTTATGATACTCCCAACGTTGTCAATACTGGAATAAATACCATTTGCGTGTTGCAAACCATACATAAAAGTTTACATTTTACATCTTTCAAATTGGGTACGTATCATAATCCCGAAAGTTCATAATACCTATGATTGAAATACCGACGTTCAAAACATCGAAATTCAAAATACCGAAAGTTTTAAATGCCGATTGTCGTTATATCGAAACACAAAATACCGATGTTCAAATGGCCGAAAGGACGAAATCCCTAATGGACGACATACCGAATTGACGAAATCCCGAATGGACGAAATACCGATGGTTGTAATACCGATGGATGAAATCCCGAATTGACGAAATCCCGAATGAACGAAATACCGATTGGTTGAAATACCGATGGATGAAATCCCGAATGGACGAAATTTCGAATGGACGGAAACTTTTATTTAGTAACGTATTATTTGACAAACAATTAATTATTTATCGTTTTATGTCATAAAACAACGTTTGAAACAAAGATATTGATTGTGGAATTCCAAAAAAAAAAAAGAAATAATTATGGTTTCCTATAAGCAAAAATTTTGTGACAGAAATGAATTGCTGCAGAACCGACTCCACGTAGTCTTTTCTGCCCTACCCCGAGAGTGTAATTTAAGCCTGCGTAGGCGCGGAGGGGCGAGGCGGGCCGCGAGCTGAGGAGCAGGTGGCTTTAACACTTGCCGCCGCGGCTGAGGCTGGCCGGCATCAGCCGGCCAGCAAGCCGAAGCTGCGGTGGTGAGTGTTAAAACCTTCTGCGACGATAAGCTCGCGTGTGACCGCCGGAGCCCCGCAGCGTCGGAGCCGTAACAGAAACTATGCCTGTTGCATGGTGCATGCTTGCATACTGCATGCTTGCTGGTTGCATGCTTGCTTCAGGGTTGCTTCAGGCTTGCTGCATGCTTGCTTCATGCTTGCTGCATGCTTGCTGCATGCTTGCTGTATGCTGCATGCTTGCAAATCATTTTTCTCGGAAACGGTGACTATTTCGGGATTCTGAACTACGGGATTTTGAACTTCGGGATTTTAAACTTTCGGGATTTTGAACTTCGGTATTTTAAACTGTCGGACAAATGAACTTTCGGGATTTTGAACTACGGGATTTTGAACTACGGGATTTTAAACTCCGGGATTTTGAACTTCGGGATTTCAAACTTTCGGTCTAATGAACTTTCGGGATTTTAAACTTTCGACCAAACAACCATTCGGCGTTTCAATTTTCGGGATTTCGTCCATCGGTATTTTAAAATTCGGTCTTTAAAATTCGGGATTATGATATGTACCCTTCAAATTATATTCTTTTGGTGGTTCTGTCGCTTCGTAATCAAGTGATGTTGCGTATATATTGATATGCGAAGAATTAAACGGTCGCTCAAAAAAATCAAATTTGTTTTTTATACTTCTTCCAACGATTTTAATTTTATCATGCTTAGAAATTGCGTATTTCATTTCTATAATGTCATTACACCTACACACCTACACTTAAAAACCACTTATCTTTAATGTTTTTTGACAACTCGTAATTCTTATTAATTTTGACAGTATTAAATACCTTATCACCTGTTTCTATGAAACTTTCACATTTGACGACAGGATAGGCCTGTTTACATTTTTGGTTCTCGATATTTAATTTTGAAAGCTCCTGTAAGCGATTCGCTACTTGCTCTAATGGTTTATCACCTTTTCGTAACAGGTTTTTTATTCGAAATAGCATACTTTCAAATGGATATGCACTTAGAGAAGGTAAAGAACCAAATCTCGAGATGTCATTAACTATATGACATAAATTATATTACTACTTACTGAGTCTTGACCGTAAATTTCTGCAATTTTTTCGATATAATTAATGAAAAGTTTTTCAGCTATGTGACGGTAAGATATATAAGCATCAGAATAACATATAGTGGTGGCACAAAACAATGTCAAAAAATGTTGATAGACTTCTAACGATAAATATTCTTTAAGCACGACTGGACCGAAGTATAACAAAAAGTTCTTAAATTCAGCAGCTTTCCAAAAGTGAAGGGTATCTAATTCTCTCATCCTTCCTTGTTGTATTTCAGTTGGAGTTGTTAATTTTATTTCCATTATTTTTCTCGAAACTTCTTGAATTTCCCTTGCTGACCATTTGGTTCGAAAATTAAAACTGCCATTAGACCATCCCAGTAAACATCTCTTCATTACATCCAAATCTAACAGATGAAGAGCATCTGCAATCGTAAAGTCATTCACTAGATCAATGGGTAAATCTTCAATTGCACTTTTATCTTTGTGGTGATCTGGATCAATTCGATTTCTGAATGAATGGTCAGTACGCAGAGGCATGTCCGTTCTGGGAAAACTCATGTGCTTACGCAAGTTTCTGTAGTACAAGTTTTACTATAATATATACGAGCGTGGTACACCTCATTGTTTAAATATTTCCAAAACAAACATATTTTTTCATGTTGTCAACATTTATTTGATACACCTATCTCCTTCCTTCCTACTACGTCGCATGTGACAGAAAGAGAAAGGTGCTCGTCAACTTCCGCCGCGGTTTTTGACAAGAGAACGCCACGGTGGAATTTCTCTATTCCGTTTGAATCGTTCACCGCACCGCACACATATTTCTATCGCTTGCTTCCGCGGCGCGCGCCGCAGAAACTAACAGCTGAACCACCGCAAAGACTCTAAACTTTAAAAACGTGTTGGCCAACACAACGTGGGACAATTAATACCAGTGAAGTGCTGAAGAAATCTCCGGAACCCGTGCTGGATCTCAACCCGGCGCACTCCAGTCGCATCTGTCATCGGTCCAGGCGATCATCCTCACCTTCAAGTAAGTCCCTCTTTCCCGTTACTCTCTTATAAGTGTTGGCAACATACATTTCTCATAATCTGTTTTCCCGCGCAAAAATTATAAACCCGCATATTGGTCCTTCGAGAAACTCCCGCTATATCCCAACTTAACCATAAGTTTTTGGTCCATTCGTGTCGGATTCAAAGAATCAGCATTTTTAGGTCTCATACCTAGGATTTTGGTCAAATACCAAAGTCCATAAAACCGCCATATTGAACGCGTACTAACGTTCGTACATCTCGCTAGGTACTTATTCATTGAGAACTACGTACCAACTTAATATTGCGCCTGCTGCATTAAAATAGCACAGGTCAATATAAAAACCGCTAATTATCGTAAGTTAGTTCGGCACATTTGCCTATAACTTATATTCAACCGCATTCTTTCAATATACCCCACTTACAATAAAATAATTATTGTAAGTCTACCCGCTATAACCAATATCATTATTCGCTGTATTTTCTAAGTAACGATTTCAACATGGAAGATCTTAAAATGAAAGTTAAATTACTTCAAGCTAAAAATCAAGCAATCTTTGAACGTTTATCGTCACTATATGAAACTTCAAAGAAAATAAATACGACTAGTATTGAACTTCGGTCGGTAGAAACGTTCATGGCAGACACCGAAATTCTCTCAATAAATCGTCAGGAATTTAGTACCAACCTAGATAAAATAAATACATATTTCTTACAAATAGATCCTGATCATAAAATCGACTATAACAGTCAAATATCCTTTGACGGCGTTTATACCCGTGTCGAGAGAATTCGTTCACTTATCGCTGCAAAGTCTTCAAGGTCATTAGATGACGCAATGTCACAGGACAACGCGAAACATTCTAGAAGTTCGATCAAACTACCTCCAATTCAGATTCCTTTCTTTGATGGTAGGATTGAAAACTGGCCTGTGTTCTACGAGTCATTTAAATCAAATATCCATAATAATATAAACCTTACTGACTCTCAACGTGTGCAGTATTTAATTGGTAACTTGAAAGGAAACGCATTGCAAATTGCGGCCGGAATTATTCCGTCCGGGGAAAATTACGCTTCGATTTGGAACAGTTTGGTTCAAAAGTACCAAGATAAACGAGCACTAGGTTCACACTACATGTGTAACTTATTAAATATTAAACCCGCAACTAATAATTCCGCCTCTCTAAATAGTTTTATTGAAAGTTTTCACGCGTCTGTTTCTGCCTTAGAACAATTACAAATTAACGACTTAAAAGATTTCATTCTATTAAATTTAGCTTTGAAAAAATTAGACCCCGCTACCGTGCATTTATTCGAGATGCATATGAGAGATGAGGAGATACCCACTTATACGGATTTCGTTAACTTCATAAAATCGCAAGTTAAAATATTAGATAGAACTGTTTCTTCTCGGACCTCTTCCGTTAATCATAATAAAAATAATTCTTATCGTAATCAGTCACGTGATGTTCATACTTTTGTTTCTTGTGACAATAATCAAAATTGTTTATATTGTACTAAAAATGATCACTGGAAGCTTTACACCTGTCCAGCCTTTCAGGTACTATCAGCCAACGCGCGTTTGGATTTTATTAAAAACAAACGTGGATGTGTAAACTGTCTTAGTGCAACGCACACTGCTTCACAGTGTAAATCTACACATACTTGTAAGACTTGTCACAAAAAACATCATTCACTGTTACATCTCGACCAAAGTGCACAGCCTGCGAGATCGATATCGACTGACGCTGTACCTAGTTCCGAGCATTCGCCACAGGTGGCGCTGTGTGCATGTTTTCGCGTAGGCTCAAACATTCCGCGTACCACCGTGCTTTTGTCAACAGCACAAGTCTATGTTGATAACAAATATAACAAGTACGTTTCTGTTAGATGCTTAATAGACAACGCTTCGCAAAATAATATAATTACTTCAGCTTGTTGTAAAAAACTACGATTAGACATTATACCGCTTTCAAATTCATTTATAAAGGGCGTAGGAACGTCTTCGCGACCTATTACAGGATACGTCGAGATAACAGTAACTGCTAAAAATAAAACTAATTCTTTTAAAATAACCGCTCTTGTAGTCGATTGTATCACGGATAAATTACCATCTCACTTTGTTGACACTTCCACAGTGCAACATTTGCTTGAATTACCGCTAGCCGATCCACTGTGGCACATTCCCGGTGAGGTTGAACTATTACTAGGGGCTAAACTTTTCCCATATTTATTACTGCATGATAAAATTATCTCACCTACCGCGCCTTCCGCAATTGAAACCGTGTTTGGTTATATTCTTATGGGTGAGGTACCCGCTAGTTTATCTAACAATGATAAAAGTTCCGTTCATTTAAATACCGCTTCATATTTTTCTACCGCGTTAAATACAGATAATTCTCATTGTTTTCTTTCGTTAGACGAATCGTTACATAAATTTTGGAACATTGAAGAAATACCGTCAAAAGCTTTTATGAGCCCTGCTGAACTCGAGTGTGAACAGCTGTTCGCTTCTAGTGTGTCACGTGACTCTAGTGGTAGGTATTGTACTGCATTACCATTCTGTAAAAATCCAGACTCACTCGGAAATTCTTATGCTGTCGCTTATCGACGTTTAATTAATTTGGAAAAAACTAAGCTTCGCGACCCTACTTTGCGCGCGAGTTATAACGAAATAATCCAAGAATATCTTGATCAAAATTATTTAACTGAAACTACACCTAGTTCTGTTGACCAGACTGTAGGTTATTATATACCGCATCACCCTGTTATTAGGAATGATAAGCAGACTACTAAAGTTCGTATTGTCCTTGACGCGAGCGCCAAATCTCATAATGGCGTGTCATTGAACGATTCGTTACACACAGGGCCGAATTTACAGGCTGACATATTTTTATTACTTCTAAATTTCCGTTTATTCCCTATTGCAGTTACAGCTGACATAAAACAGATGTATCTTCGAATTGCTGTTATTGATGAGCATCGAAAATACCAGAAAATATTGTTTCGATTTAATACGGTTGAACCTGTTCGCGAATTTCAATTTAACCGAGTTGCATTTGGTCTCAAGCCCAGTCCCTTCCTAGCCATGCGCACTGTGCGCCAGCTGTCAGAGGATGAAAAACATCGCTTCCCGCGCGCATCCGTTGTCGCTTCTCATGAGCTATACATGGATGACTTGGCTAACTCGACCGCTACTTTAGAGGAAACCAAGATTCTCTCCGCAGAACTTATCGCCTTATTTAAGGCGGGGGGCTTTGATCTTAATAAGTGGGCAAGTAATTCCTCTGAACTACTAGAGACTATTCCACACTCCAACCGTTCTTCTATTAACTTCTCTGACGGGGATAATTTAAAAATTCTTGGACTCAAATGGATTCCTTCCGAGGATTGTTTCACCTTTACCACATCTATTTTGGATAAAAGTTGTACTAAACGCTCCATACTTTCCACTGTTGCCCGCTTGTGGGATATTCTCGGTCTAGTTGCTCCCGTAGTTTTATTCGCGAAATTACTCATAAAAGAATTATGGAAATTAAACACAGATTGGGATGAAACTCCGCCCGAGTCTATTGTAAATCTTTTTCAAAAATTTAAAGAGCAACTGCCTCTACTTTCTTCTTTAAAATTGCCTCGTCATGTAGCCGTTACTATGGGTTGCGTGACAAATATAGTAGGTTTTGCTGACGCCAGCTTGAATGCGTATGGCTGCGTCATATACTTACACGTCACTGACACATATGGTAACATACACGTAACTTTGGTGTGTGCTAAATCCAAAGTTGCACCTGTTAAGGTCGTATCTCTGGCTCGTCTAGAGCTTTGCGCCGCTGTTCTTTTGTCGAACTTAATTAAATTAGTTTATGACACTTACCGCTCTCGAACAGCTATTAATGAAATATTTGCCTTTTCCGATTCTACAATTACACTTTCATGGATTCATTACTCACCGCACAGATGGAACATTTTTGTTAGTAACCGCGTCGCTAAATGTCAAGAAAATCTTGATCCTAAACACTTTTACCATATTAACGGAAAGGAAAATCCTAGTGACTGTCTATCTCGAGGTCTTCTACCTGAACAGTTGCTAAATCACGGTTTATGGTGGCATGGCCCTGAGTGGCTTCTGCGCCCAACTACTGAGTGGCCTATCACTCCGTTTGTTTCTTCATGCAGCGAGGAATTACCTGAATTTAATAATAAATCACTAACCTTAGTATCTACCGTATCAGAGCTTAATTTAGTATATAGCCTTTCTCTAAAATTTTCATCTTTAAATAAAATATTGCGTATAATTGTATACATTCTAAGATTTTTACGTATTATTCCTTACGACAAGTCACTTAAGACAATTACTGTCCGTGAATTAGCTACCGCTGAAATTTATTTAATCCATTGTATTCAACAATTTCATTTCTTAGATATTTATGACGAAATTAAAAGTAAAAAGCTTCGCTCACAGTTTAAAAAACTCGATCTCTTTATAGACGAGCACAACATAATTAGAATCGGGGGCAGGTTGTCAAATGCGAACCTTCCTTATGAAGCTCAGCATCCCGCTCTCTTACCGAAACATGATAATTTTACACATGTTCTAATAGATTATTATCACCGCGTTTATTGTCAAAAATATTGGATCCTCTCTTCTAGAGGTGTCATCAGACAAAGAGTACACGCTTGTAACTTTTGTTTCAAAATTTCTCCTTCTCACCCTAGCCCAAAGATGGCTGATTTACCCGCTTGCCGCGTGCAGGAGACTAAGGCTTTTGTGCATACGGGTGTGGATTACGCTGGTCCCATTAAAGTAACTTTGTGTAGACGCAGAGGTCAAAGAAGTCAGAAGGCTTACATTTGTTTATTCATTTGTTTCGTTACCAAAGCGGTTCATATTGAATTAGTTACCGACGTGTCATCGGACACTTTTATTTCCGCTTTTAAAAGATTCATCTCCCGCAGAGGACCGGTTTCTTACCTATACTCCGATAACGGGACAAATTTTGTTGGAGCCAAAGCTCAATTGCAAGAACTACTTGCTAACCGCTACCGCATAGAGTGGAAAATGATTCCACCCCGCGCTCCCCACTTTGGAGGGCTGTGGGAATCTAATATTAAATCTATTAAATCGCATTTATACCGTGTTATCGGTTCTCAGCTTCTCACATATGAGGAGCTTTCTACTGTTCTCACTGAAATTGAGGCAGTTCTAAATTCCAGACCGCTCTGTGTCCTGACTGAGGACCCGTACCCAGAGCCGCTTACTCCCGCGCATTTTATAATGGCTTCTCCGTTGACTTCGTTGCCTGTCGTGAACGTTCCCGAAACAACGAGGCCTCTAACTTGCCGCAAAAGGTTGCTTGACCAAATGGTTTGCAGCTTTTGGAGAAGATGGCGAATAGAATACCTACATAACTTACAAGTTAGGCAAAAATGGTTGAATGCCGCAGACAACATTAAGATTGGTACGGTGGTTCTCATGCATCAGGACGATGTCCCTCCCTTACGTTGGCCAATGGGCACAATCACAGAAGTTTTCCCTGGTAAGGATGGGACAATCCGCGTTGCTATGGTGAAGACATGCAGCAGTTCTTTCAAGAGGCCCGTTGTCAAGCTATGTCCTTTACCTTCTCAGTAATATCACCACGCAATTAAATTTTAGCTGTAATAATTTATTAACATATTCATTTATTTTTCTCTCTCTTAGTCCGCTTTAACATATATTTTTCCTCTTTTTGAGAATACTACATATCCTCAAAGCCGGGCAGGATGCTTACGCAAGTTTCTGTAGTACAAGTTTTACTATAATATATACGAGCGTGGTACACCTCATTGTTTAAATATTTCCAAAACAAACATATTTTTTCATGTTGTCAACATTTATTTGATACACCTATCTCCTTCCTTCCTACTACGTCGCATGTGACAGAAAGAGAAAGGTGCTCGTCAACTTCCGCCGCGGTTTTTGACAAGAGAACGCCACGGTGGAATCTCTCTATTCCGTTTGAATCGTTCACCGCACCGCACACATATTTCTATCGCTTGCTTCCGCGGCGCGCGCCGCAGAAACTAACAGCTGAACCACCGCAAAGACTCTAAACTTTAAAAACGTGTTGGCCAACACAACGTGGGACAATTAATACCAGTGAAGTGCTGAAGAAATCTCCGGAACCCGTGCTGGATCTCAACCCGGCGCACTCCAGTCGCATCTGTCATCGGTCCAGGCGATCATCCTCACCTTCAAGTAAGTCCCTCTTTCCCGTTACTCTCTTATAAGTGTTGGCAACATACATTTCTCATAATCTGTTTTCCCGCGCAAAAATTATAAACCCGCATGTTGGTCCTTCGAGAAACTCTCGCTATATCCCAACTTAACCACTCATGTGTCGACCTCTTCTGTCGAACTCTCCAATAACTGTACATTTCATGCACCCATGATAACTATTGAAGCCCACAGTACCTGCAGTAAAAAGAGGAACATAGCATAGCATAGTAGTAGAGCGTAGCATTAGCATAGTATACTAGTCTCATCTTAGGCTGTAGATAAATGGCAATCTACTAACGATAGCGCTAATCGACAAGTCAAAAATGTATGGGATTTACATAAGCTAGCTAGTTACTAGATTGCCATTGTCTCTGACATGTTACCACGTGGCTTGTAAGTATTTTATATGTACTTTTTGTACCTCAAAATACCCAATTCCCAAAAATACAGATTGCACAGCAAAATATTAGATCTCTTAATTTGATATGCAATCAGTATTTTTGATGAATACAAAATTGAATAAGTGGTTAGTTTTCTGATCATAATTTACGCCTATACTAGGTCTACATAACTAGAAGCGTTAGGTAATTATTGTTGAACTCACCTTTTATAAAGCACCTTGCAGGTGTATCACAAATGAAGCAACGAATTTTAATATGAATAGTTTGCCTATGAATCAGTAATCCATCTGTGAGTAATTTTAATAGTTCGTTTACAAATGGACGCAAAAACATTTCCAAAGGCGGTTTTGTATTTCCAAAATATATTGCTACAACTAATGGAGGAATATCCATGCAATCTATTTTGCACAAAATTGGCCAAAATTCATTTTTCGTACTTTTGGATAAAGGTAAACCATCTATATTAAATGTCAAATATATACATGTCGGTAATTCTGACATTTAATGCGAAGATTGGAGTACCACAGAAGGAAGAACACTTGATTATGAAGAGATTCGGCTATGGCAAAAGGAACAACAGAGGTCAGAGGCTTGTCGATTTCGCTCTACAACACAGACTAACGATTATTAACACATGTTTCAAAAAGAAGCAAAACAGAAGATGGACATGGAGATCTCCAAGTGGCGTTTATAAAAACGAAATAGACTTTATATTGTCTAATCAGCCGAGATTATTCCAAGACATTGGTACTATGAATCTAAACTACCCGTCAGATCATAGGCTAATCAGAGCAAAATTAAATCTAACTGATTATAAGAAAAGCAGAGTTAAATTCACAAATACACAAGCAAACCAACTAAAGAATGAAGAGGAGATATTTAATTACATGGAAAACTTGTCAATACTGCTAGCAGCCTCATCTACTCTCCAGGAGAATACCAAAGTACAAGCCTACTACGACAGCATTACAAACGCTATCACCTGTAGCTTAAAAAAAGCAAAATTATCAAAAGACGCCCAAAAACGCCATAAGATACTATCTGCGAGAACTGCAGCCCTATTACAAAGACGGAAAGAACTGCAGAGAACAAAACAAAAAACTAGAGCAATGAAAAACGAACTTGCAGCCCTCTACAAATTAGTCAACAAATATATAAAAAACGATTACGCAAGGTACAGACAAAATATCATAGAAAAGCATCTAAATCTGACAGGAAGCACAAAAAGGGCCAACAAGGATCTTAGAACAAATACAACATGGATAGAAGGACTAAAAAAGGCAGATCAAGACGTGAACAAGCGCATAGATATTATCACTACCGCAACCGACTTTTATAGAGAATTATACAGTATCAAGACTCAACAACCCACAACCCAAATCAACACCACAAGGCACAGTAGTGAAGAGAACATACAACCAATAGACGAAACGGAAGTCATAGAAGCAATAAGAAGGCTAAAGGTAGAAAAATCCCCAGGATCAGATAATATCACAAACGAAGCATTGAAGACAGCACAAGTAATTCTGGCCACACCGCTAGCAGAACTATTTAATCTGATACTGCAAAAATCAGAAACACCTAAGCAGTGGTCCGAATCCAATATTATTTTAATTTATAAGAAAGGAGACCCAAAAAATGTTGGTAATTATAGACCGATAAGCCTACTACCGAGTCTATACAAACTGTTCTCCGCAATCATTAATGCAAGAATCGGTCCTATAATCGAAGACAGACAGCCAGTGGAACAGGCAGGCTTTAGGAAGGGGTTCTCTACACTAGACCACATCCACACCCTTGAGTTGATCATAGAAAAATACCAAGAACAGCAGAGGCCCCTTTACCTAGCATTTATTGACTACCAAAAAGCTTTTGACACGGTAACACACGCAAGCATTTGGGAAAGTCTGAAAGAACAAGGAGTCCATGAAGTATATATTGACGTCATCAAGAGCATATACAAGAACAATATGGGAAGAATAAAACTAGAATCTCTAGGGCCAAGCTTTCCCATAAGAAGGGGCGTAAGACAAGGCGACCCTTTATCCCCGAAAATATTTATTGCTATTCTGGAGGTCATAATCAAAAAATTAAACTGGAGTAAAATAGGAATATATGTAGATGGTGCCTTCTTAAGCCATCTAAGGTTTGCAGATGACATAGTGATACTATCGGACACAAGCTCGCAACTACAGAATATGATTGAGTCCTTACAGATAGCTAGTACAAATGTTGGACTGGAAATTAATCTCACCAAGACCATGACAATGACTAATAGTGTGAAGGTACCAATAAGAGTCAATGGAGATCCACTCGAATACACGGAACACTACATTTACTTGGGAAAAACAATCAGTTTTGACAGGAAAACCAATGAAATGGAAATAGACAGGAGAGTGCAGCAGACATGGAAAAAATACTGGAGTCTCAAGGGAATTTTTAAGAGTGATTTGCCTATTAGTCTGAAAACTAAGATTATGAACTCGAGCCTCATACCGTGTTTGACGTACGGATGCCAGACGTGGAAATTCACTGCCAAAGCAAAACATAAAATCACCACCTGCCAAAGGGGAATGGAGCGAAGCATGCTCAAGGTAAAGAAAACAGATAAGATACGCCACACAAAAATAAGAGGTATTACAAAATCTAAAAATGCCTTGACCTATGCACAAAAGCTAAAGTGGAAATGGGCAGGCCACCTTGCGAGGCTTTCAGACCAGCGATGGACTCTAAGAGCAACCTTATGGAAGGGCCCGCAAGGCAAAAGAAGCAGAGGCAGACCTGTAACACGGTGGGAGGACGAGATTATTAAAACAGCTGGCTCAAATTGGAGCCAAATAGCAAATGACAGAGACACTTGGACTGCTTTGGAGGAGGCCTTTACCCAATCTGGGGTCCTTGCAAAAGAAGATAACTAACAATACTAACAGCTACATATAATACAGGAAACTAACCTACTAACACATTCCAAATAGAAATTAAGTTTAAACCACTGTACTAGAAGCAAGGAATAAACAGGCTTTTTTATTTTATTTTATTTATTTTAATTCTGACATACTTTGAGGTAAAACATCTTTTAAGCAATTTTCTAATCCATGATACCAATATTTACCATTACCCATTGGCAATATACTGTTAGATCTGGGTGTTTTTAAAAGAGTTCTACTATCTTTTGGTAAACAACTATTGAAATCTGTGTTTGGATGATCTCTTAGTATACCAATCAATTCGTTCAAAGCATTATGAGGAATTTGATACTTGCCCATTGTTGAATTTCGTCTCTTACGTTTAAAGCTTGTGTTTCATTGTCAGAATCCGATGATTCTGCGTCACATCCTTCGGCTTCTAGGGCGTATTTGGAAGTACATGGTACTTTATTGGTATCACATAATATAATAAGAGGGATCCCAACAGATTCGAAAGTTGAAACTTTGGCACTAGGGACTATACCACTAAGCTCCTCGGTACGAAATTCCGTACTGTTTTCCTGTAAATGGCCTAGAAAAAAATAAGTTTTAAGTTCAATAAAATGGGTATCTGTCAATTTGCCCTACCAACAATGCAACATCATGAAACAATTATTATTATTTAAAAAAAAAACTTACATGTACGAGTACAATTACTTAAGATATTTTGGGACGTACTTATTTCTTTAACTCTTCTGTAAAAAGTTGAAGTCAATTGGAATTTACGTAAGGTTTTTGGTTGTTTACTCATTTTAAATTTCATTAAATGGTTGATAACGGCAGAAAACATTGACTGTTTGAGAATGACTGGCTCTCGTCATGTTTTTATATATGCAAGTTAGTGTTAAAGTGTTCTGGAACATCGACTACACATGTTACTACCCAGTTACAACACATTGTGTCAACATTGCACACTGGTTACAAACCAAACGCAAAGTTTCTAAAATGTGTGGTTACAAATTAAGCTGTAAAATATCGAAACAGCGACGACACAAAGTTACTGAATCTAGTTTCCGTCACATTTTTACTGAACCGTTACAACACATAAAAGCTAATCCCTACACAGTCGCGTTGTGTCGTACCAGTGACGAAACTGTTGCGACTTGTTACATCTTTATCACATCTGCAACCAAAAATGGCTGTATGGGTCCAGCTAGGTCTGCAGTTCTCATCAAGGTGCATTAAATGAGCCGCAACACGATATAGCTGCTGTAAACCGTTGCGGACCTCTTACAACTGCTTACCATTTAAAATTTTAAACTCTACGTCCCTATGCTATGACGCCGTGTCTTATAGTGCACAACCTCTTCAAAGCTTTGAAACCTTCATAGGTTGAACTCACATAAAAATTTGGTGCAAAATTGCAAATACTCTTTAAAATTTATTGAAATGTCTCGAAAGTCACCGTAAAATATGAATACCGCAGTATTAATATTTTACGGTGTGCAAAATTTTTATGTGAGTTCAACCTTTTGGAATAAAATCGGATTGGGTTTTGAAACATGTTTCAAAACAACTTGTAGTTTATATCAAAATCTCGAGGGAGTATTGATATCAAATTCGAAACAAATCACCGCCAAATCTTCCTACCCCTTTTTAACCCCGTTAGGGGATGAATTTCAATGTAATATGAAACGCGTCCATCAATTCCGTTAATATTGTTGATTGCAAAGTTTGAAGTAGATTGGACCAAGGAATCACATTTTCCCATACAATCTTTGCCCCCCTTAGGGGTATAATTTCAAAATTCTTTCTTATCGTATGCCTACGTTATACAGAAAATACACCCTCCAAGTTTCAGGTTTCTACAATCTGCGGTTTAGGCTGTGCGTTGATCCATCATATAGTCCTTCAGGACAAAGCATTTGTTATTTGTAGATAGTAGGATTTGTACTCGTTTCTAATGTATTTGTAACTTTTCCGGCTTTATGTCTTATGTAAAATAAAAAATAATGATTGGCATCAAAAAAATGTTTTGTGTGAAAAAGCAATTTTCTGGCTAACTATTTCCCCTATACTGCCCCGCTGAAAGTTATTTTTTTGCGATTTCTGACTTTTTGAGTACTCTTACCTGGGTTGGTTTGGAAGAACTTCTTTATTAGTGTCGGAAAGAAGATCGATTGACATAAAAAAAATGTTTTATGTAAAATGGCAATTTTCTTGCTAACTGTACTTTATTTTTTATTAAATCTGTGAATAAGGATAAACATTTTGTGAAAAAGTTACGGATTGTTACCTAAGACCACTTTTGTGTAGCTGCAGCTCCTCTTACTTACTGCCCCGTTTACCGTTTCCACCCTGTATTACCAACTACTTATACCGAGGAATGCCGATTTTCTTGAGTTCCGCTATTTTGGGCGTATTCACTTCAAAAATCAAATTTCAAGAAAATTGAGAAATTACATTTACCTGTATTAGATTTGAAGTATTTACAGTAACTTTTAAAGGTTTCCACTTCAATGGATTTTATTCTATAGGTATATGAAGTTAATTAATTTTAAACACAAAACCCTCTTTTTCACGTCTCTGGATGATTTTTTTTTAAATGCTGAAACAGGTATTTCTTTATTTTTAATAATAAGTATTTATTCTGAGTTTCATGAATCTAGAACAATCTAATTTTTTTTTATCATACAAACTTTACCACCCCCCCTTTCACCCCCCTTTTCTAAAATTTTCCATAATTACTATAACCTAAGTGTTATTCTGAGTTTATTTAAATAGATTAGAGAAGTTTTCATCAAAATCTGTCCAGCAGTTTTTCCGTGATGCGCAGTCAAACAAACAAACAAACAAACAAACACGAATTTTAAAAATGGTTTTAATATGTTCAGTTACTTATTTTAAGTCACCCTGATCGGTTTTTTATTTAAATCTTCAATGTACAGATTTTTTGGTCTCAACGATTTCATTATATGTATAGATAATGGTCACGGCGCTCTACGCAAGCACCGCACCGGCACCGCTCCATCTCAGCAATAAACTTGCCATACAAATTAGAACATTAAATCGTGTGTCGTATAGCATGTTTTATAATGTCCATGTGAAAAACCTTTCGGGGGCGGTCAACGCGCTTGCCGCTACCATACGACCCGACTCGTAAGCGACTCGGGGTCCGCGAGCCGTCGCTCGCCCCAAATGAGCGGACCGCGTGCTTACAGCGCGCCGACTGCATGCTGGCTGCGCACCGACTTCGAGTTGCCCGTGGTTGCTCGTAAAACAACGTGCAGTATTTAGTTGAAGAGCCCGAATAAACCCAGTTCGATAACACTCCCAGATGATATTTATATACGGTCACGTTAACACTTGAGATAGTTAACTTTAACCTCATTTACGTTGTCAGCGACCCCGAAACGATCCGAATGATCACGATAGCGACACTCATGATGGAAAACCAGCCATCTTTGATTTTCATTTTGTCCTTATTTTCGTCGTCAGCAACCCCAAAAATCATCAACGACACAGGGTGAAAAAAAAATTATGCGTTAAATTGTAAACAGTATATTCGATTAACATAACAATCTTTCGAGAGTTTTTTTTTCAGTTTTTTTTATTAACCGTCATGGGTGTCGTTTTAGTCCGGTAGCGCTAGGTTTTGAGGTTTCAAAAATATTAAAGTTGTTTCTTTTTTGCATATAGTTTCCGGACCATTTACCCGACCTACTATATAAATTTGTGTCATTTTAGGAACTAGCATTTGGAGAAATTTAGCTATTTGTCTTTTTAATCACTATCACACGAAAAGAAAATTATAGTTGAAAATTTTACTTCCATTATAATAACGAAGTAGTAACTGATATACATTGGCATTTTGTGTCATCCCTGTCCACGGGAATCCTTCTAATTAACAAGTACCTAACACGTCGCCCAACTAGCTTTATCTATCTATCTAAAAGAATATTACAATTTGTGAAATAGGTGTTACGCGATTAAGAGTACTGATATCTGTCGTTCAATTTATTTTGTGCCGAATTCATCCACGGTATTTATAGATATTTCATTTTTTTTGTTACAAAACCCTTTAATATCCACAAAAGAAAATTACAGTTTTTAGAGTTTACTTGTTTTTGATTATCATGGTGAAACAAAACACCATTCATAATATGTATCGTTTTTATCCACGTAATCTTATTATTTGAAAGAAAAATAAACCAATTTCTTCGCACGAAGGGCGGCCATTCGGTTCATGTTGCGACAAACAAGTGCATATGTTTATCCAATTTGATTTAAAAAAGTTTTAGTCCCATCAAAAGGGTTTATTTAAACCAAAAAATTCTGTCAATAATTGTAAGTTAAAATATGATATCGATTAAAGTAATTAATTGACATGTCTCGAACTTTGTTTGATAGAAATACAAGAACTATATTTCTGTCCTTTTCATTTCGTGCATGACGTCATTGACGTGTCATTTGTTTTTGGTTGAAGTTGAAATACATATGGCAGTAATTTCCGTATTCTCTCACTACCGACTGGAGGAAAGTAAGCGATATGCTGAAATCCGAAACGTCACCACTTCTAGATGGTATTCCCGACCATATCGTCTCAGTCGCAGACACCGAGGCTGCAATCGACTCGTTTACAGAACACGTACAATCCGTACTGAAGGATTGCTCTCGTGAAGTACCAGCGATGAGTGATCACCGCTGGATACTTCCCGACGATATCCGGGAACTGATAACCGAGAAGAATGCGGCCATACGTGCCTACAGCGCTTGGCCCTGCGATGCGAACAAGGCTCACATGCGTTCCTTACAGCGTGCTGTAAAGAAACGCACTAGTGAGTTTCGCTCAAATCAATGGGACACAACGCTTAGCGAACTCGAGCCCACTCATCAAGCCTTCTGGCAGCTTCAAAGGAAGTTGCGCACCTCGGAAGAGGTCTCTTCTCCACCCCTCATCCGTCCCGATAAGAGCGTCGCTTTTGACGACTCTGAAAAAGCAGAATGCCTAGCCGACAGCTTGGAATCTCAATGTTCACCAAGCACTCTACCAGTAGACAAGCAGCACCTCGATGAGGTGGATGCAGAAGTTGAACGTAGAGCATCGCTTCCCCCTTTTGAAGATCCCGATGACCCCCTCCCCGCCATCACCCCGGAAGAGGTCAAGGATATTATAGATAAGTTAAAGCCTCGGAAAGCCCCAGGCGCCGACGGTTTCACAAATAGAGTTTTTAAAGCCCTCCCCGCTAGGCTCATAGTCCTTTTGGCTGCCATCTTCAATGGCGCCCTGAGCAATAATATTTTCCCCCAAACGTGGAAAGAGGCCACTGTTATAGGTATTCCCAAACCTGGGAAACCGAAAGCCCAGCCCTCCAGCTACAGGCTGATCAGTCTCCTGAGTGCTCTCGGCAAAATCTATGAAAGGCTTATTTATAAGCGTCTCAGAGATTATCCTGAGACAAAGGGCCTCATCCCGAAAGAACAGTTCGGCTTCAGGACCGAACATTCTTGCATACATCAAGTCCACCGCATCGTCGAACACGTTAGCGCTGGTTTCCAGCGTGGAGCGATGACGGGGGTGATGTATTTCGATATCGCGAAAGCCTTTGACAAGGTCTGGCACAACGGGCTGATATACAAGCTATACCAGCTCGGTGTGCCTGACCGTCTCGTGCTCATCTTACGAGACTTTTTGTCAAACCGTACCTTCCGCTACCGTGTGGGTAAGACGTTATCCTCTCCCCATCTGATCCGCGCCGGAGTCCCTCAGGGCTCCGTTATCTCTCCCCTCGCGTTCACGCTGTACACCAGCGACATTCCGATGAACCAGAAGGTTCAAACAGCACTATTCGCTGACGACACCGCGATTTACTACACTGGTCGTTCTCCGGATAACATCCGCCGCATTCTCCAGAAAGCTGCCGACTCGCTCGGCGCTTGGTTCCGTAAGTGGAGAATAGAAGTTAATCCTGAAAAGAGCCAGGCAGTTTTGTACTATAAGGCACGCCTTAAGCGTTTGCCAGGTCCCCCCATCACTATGTTCGGTAAGCCTATCCCCTGGGAGAAGCAAGCCAAGTATCTCGGAGTTATTCTGGACGACCATCTGTCGTTCAAGGCCCACATCAAAGCAGCTCGTGACTGGGCTGCCTTTGCTATGGGCCGGCTCCACTTCATGATCACTAGGAAGAGCAAATTGTCACTCAAGTGCAAATTGCGTCTTTTCACCGCAGTCATCCGTCCCATCATGACCTATGCTTGCATAGTATTCGCTCATGCCCACCCGCGTCATATCCACACGATGCAGACCTTGCAGAACCGATTTCTCCGTAAGATCACCGGTGCCCCCCCTTACGTCCGTAACGATAGTCTTCACGTAGACCTTAGAATCCCCACCGTTAAGCAGTTCATGAAACGCCTTTCCAAGCGTTACTTCGACACTGCTATTAAGCATAGGAATCCCCTAATCGCATCGGCCGCCCGGTACGACCCATCGCGTATTAGCTCCGTCCAACGTCCGCGTCACACCCTAGTCGCCCCCGACGATCCGATCACTATCTTGCAAGAGAGTAGGAAAGATACCAGTACAGTTCGTAGAGTATACAAATACAAACCGAAAACCTACCGACCTCGCCGCAGAGGTCCGGCGCGAAATCCCCGTTCAATCCCTCCCCGACCCTTGCTCGAGCCAGCCCGCGACGCTGAGCCTGTAGTAATAAATCAGTCCCTAAATAATGACAATCAGATCCAGCCTGTCCCTTTGCTGCCCACAGCGAAGCCCTAAGCCGAGGTTCGTACCCCACAGGGGGTGCCCTTAGAGCGCTGTCGCTTAGTTTTTAGTTATTTTCGCCCTGGCTGGAGGCCTTAAGTTCAAGGCATCCACAGGACTTGCCCGGTTAAGCAGAAGCCAGTCTTCTCAGACTGAACTGTAAGATGCCCATTCCAAAAAAAAAAAATATATTTCCGTATTCTAAAAAAAAAATCTAAATCTGAATTTATTTTTATTTTTAAAACCGTTTGACTCCTGTCAATTGTCAAAACGTCATAAGAACAGAACAGCTTTTTTACACTTATTGTCACCATAGTAAGTGGCTCGTCAGTGTAAGCGACCGACTTGAAAACATCGAGTCGCTGGTTCGAGACTCTCGTCAAATATTTTCATTTTGTATTTCTTAAGATGGTTTTAATGCTGTAAAATGGTTCGCAAGTTTCATCCCCAGCTGGTTTTTACTTTTTGTACACAGGTTTGTTTTTTTAAGCTTTAAAATGTCCAAATCATTACAAAATAGTTTTAAACCATTAAACGTTAAACGTTTGTGTTACTGGCAAAGGTTATCCTTGAAAATTACTTTCTCATAATGTACATATATCTGATGGCTAATTATTAGCCAAGACAATCTTAACTTTGGTGTTCAAATAGTCAGCTATTTACGTCAATAACTCTGAACAGCCATCGAATTATTAAAAGTTATATAATGCTACTTAAACGGGCTAAAAAAGGTTAACGAGGCAGTAAGGGGAGCTACCTCAGCCGTTGCAACTACATGAAAATGGTCTTATGAAACTATCCATAATTTACCGTTAAATTTTGATTCCCATTCACAGATTAAAAAAAAATGTACAGTTAGTAAGAATACTGCCATTTTACACAATAAAAAATTAATGCCAATCAATACTGTTTGTAATACTAATCAAAAACTTCTATTGGACCAAATCGGGTTGGATTACTAAAAAGTCAGAAATCGCAAATAACGTTAAGTTACGTACCGCGCGTGTTCGTGATCATTTCACTATTTGTTTTTTTGTTTTTAAGGTTTGCAAATTCTTTCTTAGGACCTGCTATGATTTCGATTGAGTTTTTGATCATAAACAAGACCAATAAACAACCAAAAAAATAATTTGGTTTAAACTTTGCAATTTCTGACTTATTTAGAACTCCAAGCTGGTTTGGTCCAATAGAAGTTTTTGAACAATATTAGAAATAGGATCGATTGACATCAAAAAAATGTTTTGTATAAAATAGCATTTTTTTTGCTAACTGCAGATTTTTTTGAAAATCGGTAATTGTGATTCAAAATTTTACGAAAAATTATGGATAGTTTCCTATGACCATTTTTATGTAGCTGCCTTTAGGGCAGTAACGTTTACCGTTTCCACCCAAGACCTCGAGCAATCGAAAACATTGACGACCAACGCCCACGACTAAAAAATTAAATGATGTATAACTTTGAGAGTTGTCATTGAAAAGCTCTCGTTGTAAGTTATTGCTGTTGATAACTCCAAAAATCTTGACTTCGGTGCTCAATCGTTCGTTCGAATTGTCTTAATAACTCTAAACGGAATACGATTTGCTAATGTCGAAAGAGGCAAAGGTTCTCGTTAAAAATCTATTTCTTATGTTGTATATATTATGGCTATTTGTTGCCTAGACAATCTTAACTTCGATGTCCAAATAATCAGCTATTTAGGTCAAAAACTCTGAACGGACTGTGAATTAGCAAAAGTTATATGAATAGCAAAATTTGTCATTGAAAAGCTCTTTCCAGCGGTACAAATTATTTCTGTTGGTTACTCCGAAAATCTTAACTTCGATGCTGAAATCATTACCTATTTAGCTTAAAAACTCCGAATGTAATAGGATTTCGCAAAAGTCGTAAGAGGCAAAAGTTCTCCTTAAAAATCAATTTCTTATGTTGTATATGTTATGCCTATTGGTTGCCTAGACAATCTTAACTTTGATGTCCAGATAGTCAGCTATGTAGGTCAAAAACTCTGAACGGACTGCGAATTAGCAAAAGTTATATAAGTGGGAAAATTTGCCGTTGAAAAGCTCTCTCCAGCGGTGTAAATTATTTATGTTAGTTACTCCGAAAATCCTAACTTCGCTGATCAGTTCGTCACCTATTTAGCTTAATAACTCCAAACGGAATAAGGTTTGGCGAAAGTCGTAAGAAGCAAAGGTTCTTCTTAAAAATCTCTTTCTAATATTGTATTTCTTATGGCTGTTGGTTGCATAGACAATTTTAAATTCGAAGTCCAAATAGTCGCCCATTTTCGTCAATAATTCTGAATGGACTGCGAATCAGCAAAACTTATAGAAGTAGCAAAAGTCGTCATTGAAAAGCTCTCTCCAATGGTACATATGTTATTGCTATTGGTCACCCAGAAAACCCTAACTTCGGTGCTCAAAAAACCATAGTTTTTGAGTCTTAATAATTTTAAATATCGTGGATGGAAATGACACAAATTTTCAGTGTTGATTTTACGTGGATTAAAGATCTTGAATATGTGAACTCTAATAATTGTAATATTTTTTTGAAGCTTTTGTAGCTTGGAAAAACAAAATAGTTAAATAACTTTAAATTCCGTGGTCTAATTTGGCACAAATTTGTATAATAAGCTTATGTTGGCCATCTGAGAAAGAAAATAGTTATTTCATAAACTGTAATTTTTTTTTAGTACTGTTTTTACGTACTGAACCTATTGCCAGTTTGCACTGGACGAAAATGACACAAACTGGGTTTGCACACTCCGCAGACTATCCTAGATAAGATATCATGATTATTTTAAACTTTAAATCAATTTTGGCAATTTTAATTTGATTAAAAATATTCAACCACAAAACATCGAATTACTGAAAATGCTATGGTCAGATATGACACAAAATGCAATAGTAAGCTCCGTAGGTACGACTGTATCTACAGGCAAAAAATAATAAACTTTAGAATTTTTGAAACTTATGGCATCAAAATTGCCTAGCGCTATCGGACTATTTATCACTCGCATGAACATGAAAAATCAAGTTATAGTGCGCCGGATGAAAAACAAAATGATTGTTTAAATTAACAACAGTACAAGAACAACAATCAGCTGCGTGGGTAGCGGTGCAAAACAAATCAGTCAGCTGGGTTTGCCAGGGGAGTTCTGTCGGCGGTCTTTCCACCGCTACCAACGCATCTGATTGTATTTCATTCGGCGTATTATAACTTTATTTTACGTGTTTCTTTTACAAGTTCATGTGAGCGGCAGACGTATAATCCCCCCTCCAACATGCACCTGACATTTTTAAGCTCAGTATGATGTAAACTATTTATGAAAAAAGTTTCAGCCGGCGTACTATAACTGGTTTTTTTTTCACCACTTCCGTATCCTCCAAATCCCACACCCACCGCGGGTGCCTCAGCTGACGCTGGGTTCACTTATCGAAATTTATTGTAAAAGATTGCAACCGGTCGTAAAAACACTATCTAAAATGCAACGCTATCTACAACTACAGAACTACAGACCAAAATCGGTTCTTTCGGCCTTGTCTAAAATAGTCGAAAGATTAATAAACCAACGCCTGCTTAGGTATCTATTTAAAAAAAAATGCATAAATTTACCCTAACAGATAGGCTTTAGACAAGGAGGCAAGTCTACAGAAGATGCAGTCACGGCGCTTACTTCCATTATCACTGAAAAAGTAGACAGTGGAAGTAAGTGCCTAGCAGTTTTTCAGACCGCAAAAAAGCCTTCGACACAGTCTTGGTCTCCATACTTCTGCGCTGGTTAAAATACATTGGCGTCAGAGGAGTAAAGCTCTTTCAGGAATACCTAGAGGAAAAAAAATATTTGGTAAAAATAGGATCATAGACTAGTTCTGAAGAAACCGTCACCTACGGAGTTGGGCAGGGTAGTGTGCTAGGACCTACATTGTTTCTTGTTTATAAACCCCTAATTTTTAATTAGTACAAAAAAAAATAGGGCTTTAATGATCATATTAGTGTAGTCAAAAGTAAAAAAAAAAACGAAATCCCAAAATTGTCTACGAAAATTTGACATAATTGTTGAACTCATAACTGAATGACGCTACGATGACTGGATGAATGACGTATGATGGTCGCAAAAACGATTAATGAATACCAATAAGAATTTAAGAATGGCCAATGTACCATATTTCCTTACATTGAGTGCCATTTTTTGATGTAAACAATCGCTAATAACTTTGCTGTTTATCAATATTACTAGCTGACCCACGCAACTTTGTCTGCGTAAGACGAACCAACCGTTCCTAAAATTAGCGCGTTCAACCAAACAAAAAAACTCTGCAGCTTTATAATATTACTAGCTGTTGCCCGCGACTTCGTCCGCGTGATCCACCCTTCTCACGTAGGAGTACGAAAATAGACTACGATCTATTGATATCGGTCAAGCCGTTTCGGAGGACTTCAATAGCAAACCGTGAGTGAGAACCAAAGTCCGTGGAGCTCGTGGCTAAATAATATCAGCCACTCGGGTCGATCTTTAGGTCAAGCCATGCTTGCCTAGTTTGGTCTGTGGATGGGTGACCACCCGAGTTGCCTCCGTGCCTCGGAAAGCACGTTAAGCCGTTGGTCCCGGCTGTCATTTGTCCATCTTTGACAGTCGTTACAGGTAGTCAGTGGCCCCAAAAGTCTGACACCAGATTTATTTCCCATTAATAACTGGGTTATGGAGGTCAGATAGGCAGTCGCTCCATGTAAAGTACTGGTATTCAGCTGCATCCGGTTAGACTGGAAGCCGACCACAACATAGTTGGGAAAAGTCTAGGCAGATGATGAGACAGCTAGACAGCTTGGTCCGCGGCTTCACTCGCGTTGAGTTCGGGATGATTTTAATGCTAAAGTTGGAGACTTTCACAGCGTAAAATAATGAGTGAGTATAATTCAAGATTTATCAAAATTTTAAAGATATACCCAGACGTTGCTCATAAATTAGTAGGTTTCAAAGCAGAATAAAAGAACTTAGCAGAAGTATTTTATAAAAAACCTAAAAATATTGTATAGGATGGAAGTACTATGACCGGTATATTACAAAACGATGTAATATGTAGCTACAATGACAGACAAAAACTAAAGACAAAATAAATTAATAATTTATAGCTTCCCTAGCTGATTTTAGCGACAAAATATTCTATGTACAGTTTTTTCACTTTATCCACCTTATATTCTGGGTTATTGGTAAAACGTTAATAACCTCTCATGGGTATGTTACTAATCTTAGTAACCAATTTTCAAAAACCTCTCAATGATTTCAGAGGTTTTTGACCTCGTTTTCGTTATCAGTGACCCCGAAAACCATGAGAACGACACCCATGACGGCAACACCAAAAAAGTCCTAGGCGCCATCTTGGATTTTCTTTTCATTACGAACTCATTTTCGCGAATCCGTCACCGCACCGTTTATTTGTATCTCAAAATAAACGCCATATTCATAATCAGCACCCCTGAATATCTCGGAATTTACCAATATTCTTTGACAGTACATTTTTTGACATTTCAACCCCATCGCACCCCAACATGATGATATTTCTGGTGATGATGAATGATGGTATTTCAGGTCCACCACATTAAATCTTAAAATCGTTAGTTTTGTCATACAGCCAAGCCACTACCACACAAATAAACAATACTCATGTTTATTTTCAGACTATGCCACTCTATGAAAATAACAGCCAAATTCGTCAAATATAATACGCTAGAAATATTTAGGTATAGCATGTACTATTAGATATGGCGGCCACTCATCATCGGGATATTATGTAACTCAGTGAAAACACAACGATAGAGTGTTTTAAAATACTATTAACGCCTTCTATTGTAAAATTTTAGAACTAAAGATTATTTTGTTTGTTCCAATAGATACTGATAGGTTCAAACTAATACATTTACATCCTCCATCATCCCTTATTTTATCCCTATGGGGGTTGAATTTATCAAATTTCTATTTATGCGGACGTCTTCATTATAGTAGCTCCAATCTTTAATTTCAGTTCAATCACTCGATTTAAATTTTCATCCCCTAAATTTATCCCCTTAGGGGTGAAATTAACAAAATCCTTTCTTAGGGGATGCCTTCGTCATAGTAGTTTTATGCATGCAAAGTCTCAGCCCGATCGGTTTAAAACTGACAAAGTGTCATACAAACTTTCATCCCCTATTTTATCCCCTTGGGGGTAGAATTGATCAAAACCCTTTCTTAGCGGATGTCTACGTCATAACATCTACCTGCATGCCAAATTTCAGCCCGATCCGTCCAGTGGTTTGGGCTGTGCGTTGATAGATCACTATGTCAGTCAGTCAGTCAGTCAGTCAGTCAGTCAGTCAGTCAGTCACCTTTGAATTATATATTTAGAATTACAGATTCAAGTAAGTAACAATTTATTTTTTCTCGATTAGGTTTACATTAATCGCCAAAATATTGTACTTATATTTTTCCAATTATGGGCTCTTCCCTCGACTGCCTTACGTTTCTATCCTTAGGCACTCGACGATTTCATACTCCAGCTAGGTTGAAAGTTCTCATCAAGTGGCATGGCATGAGCCGCGACACGTTAAAGCTGCTTCAAACTGTTGCGGACCTCTCACATCTGCTTTTCTTCTCCAAAGTCAGACCTTGGTGTTAGTCATACTCCAAGCAGGTCAACACAACACGTAGATGTAGATGCTGTAAACTCCTGAAAACCTTTTGTAAATGTTTTCGTCTGAGCCCAATGACGCTATAGCTGCTGTAAACTGTTGAGGATCTTTTGCAACTGCCTTCAGTCTCCATCGTTAGACCATCGGTAACAGTCATACTCCAGCTAGGTTTAAAAATTCTCATCAAGGTGTACGTAATGAACCTTAAACACGATAGAGCAGATTTGAAGTGTTACGGACCTCTTGTGACTGCCTTTCGTGTCCAACGTTAGACCTTCGATGATACTCATACTCCACCTAGGTCTCAAACTTATATCAAGGTGCAATAAAATGAGCCGACACACGATATAGCTGCTGTAAACTGTTTCGGACCTCTTGTGACTGTCTTCCGTATCCATCGCTAGACCTTCGATCTCAGTTAAACTTCAGCCAGGTCTAAAAGTTGTCAAAAAGGTTTGTGAAATAAGCCCCAACACGGGGTCCCATCAAGGGTCAGGGTAAATAGGTGGTGCCCTAACATCGTCTCTTGGAAGAGCCGGTTCTACAGATTTAGAAGCATAGAGGTCCTTGTAGAACTTCTCAATGATAGATACAATATGGGCCCGGTCTGTCACCATGTTATGATGTTCATCCCTGAGTTTAATGATCTGTTTAGAACCTGTGCAAGTTTTCCTTCTATCTTTACATTGAAAATATTTTTAATTGAAATTGAAATTATGTACTTACAATACTCGTAGAACGCATTTATTTATTAGCGAGTTGATACTTTTAATATTATACAATTATATTTACTCAATACTTACCTACAACTACTAATTAAAAGTATAAAAACGCGAAGCTCGTTGTCGTTCAGCATTACTAAAGAAGTTAAAGGAGATATTTTTTTTGGGCTCACCTGGTCGTTGCATTTATTATTTATAATAACACCAAAAAAAAAGTAACTAATTTAGTATGGTATTAAACGAAATATTACGTAGAAATGAAACGGAATCTTAAAATCATAATAAATAAGCTATGTTATGATATTGTAATAATAATTGTAATAAGTAATCGATGGCTGGACATGCTTAGAACTTACTTTCGGTGAGGTGTTATTTTTGTGACGCCGAGAGTGTAATTGAATTGTCTAATTGTTCGTTTGTATCTGGCACAGTATTTTTATTGTTATGATCAATCACGTAATCCTTATTAAGAATAGCTTATTCCTGGTGTGCTTTTGGGTCCACAAGTTCGAGAAGAAGACTGTCGTAATAGAATTTTAACAATTCAGCAGCCCTTAAATAAAATAAAACACTTTTAAGTTTTAATTGTAAAATCTTTTTAGTATATTGATAATTCCACATAATCAGCATTGACAATTACACAAAGTATTCAAAAAACAAAAGGCCGTTTAGACACTAACTTGTTAGCGTAATAGTAATAAAGTTCAATTTACGATAGCGGTGTCTATTCTATTTTTTGTTGCTGGCAAGCAAAGCCGATGTCGACTATTCTGCCAATGTCTAGAGTGAATTGGAACGGCAAGTGCGTATTAAAAAAAAAGTAGGAAGAAGAAAAATAGCGGTGTCAATTTACTATAGATTTCACGGCTGTCAAACCGGACTTCTTAGATTTCTTCGACTTTAGTAACAAAAACTTACGCGGACAATACATTTTGTAATTCAGCATAAATCAGTAAGGTGTTGTCTTGATTTCTAGAAGATACAAAGTAAAGTGTTTCAGGCGACATGGAGAGAGCGACTGTCGCAACCCCGTGCAGGGCACGCCACGATAGCGGCGGTAAGTCCCCTCTTTGAGGAGTGGCTGGAGAGGCGCCACGGCGTCCTCACCTTCCGCCTGACGCAGGTCCTCACCGGACACGGATGTTTCGGGAGGTACCTGCACCGAATCGGGCGGGAGGAATCGCCCGGGTGTCTTCACTGCGAGGATCGACCGGAGGACACGGTGGAGCACACGGTGGAAGTCTGCCCTGCGTGGGCGGAGCTCCGCCGTGTCCTCGTGGCGGCGATCGGCGGCGGCGACCTCTCGCGTCCGGCCCTGGTTCAATCCATGGTCCGGAGCGAGACGGAATGGGAAGCCGTCGCCTCCTTCTGCGAAGCAGTGATGCTAGCGAAGGAGGTGGCGGAACGAGAGAGGGAGAGATCCTCTCTTCCCGGCCGCCGCGGGAGACGCAACGGGCGTCGGGGGCCACGTGGTGGCTACCGGCCACCGTAGATGCGGGCCTGTGGACGGCTGGCTATGGGCAATAGCTGGCCGTCCGGCCGTCTAACGACGACGACAGGCCGTGTCGACGGCGCGTTCGTGTTCCACGCGCGCCTCAAAGAGATGTCAGCAAAAGGAGAGGGGCCCGCAAGGGCCGAAGCCTGCCGGGGTTGCGGGCCTGTTCGAAAGAGATACCGCGGCCCCGGAACGTAAAAGGCGAGGAAGGAACATGGATGGTTTTTAGTCAGTAAGAGTCTGACACTCTCTCCCGCTCCGCCCAGAGTGGGGGGGGGTCATTTGATGATTTCCCATCCTTAAAAAAAAAAAAAAAAAAAAAAAGTGTTTCAGTGATATAATATAACTTTTGCAAACCGTCATATCATTATTGAAATAGGTTTAGGATTTTTCATCCATAGGTACACTTTTAAAAAGCTAGCCGACAGTTATTGATTTTTATTGCAATCAGATGAAAACTTCATTGTTTTGTCTCCGAACATTGTTCCAACGATTGTTTCCTAACATATGTCTTACAAATATATCTACCAAAACAAAACCGCGAAGTAAATGTCAATGTCATCCGTAAGCTGACTAGCACAGACCCGTCGCTGACAATGGTCAAGAACGTCTGAGCGGGGCGAGGATTGCATATGCGCACTAGCTTATAACTAAAAGACGTAAGCGGCAAAATGCTTTTTGCAATTTAATTTTGTTCAAAACGATAACCTGAGAACTACCATCTACAAATTTAAAGAGTTTGTATAGACTCATCTACGGAGAAACCTAAGGGTCCCAAATTGGTCTCGTTTGCCCATAAGATGTAAAACTCTTTTTTAAAAGAGGTATGTTTGATATTTTTTTCTCTGTTACAAAAGTTACCTAATCATGTTTTGAGAACTAACAAAATAAGGTTTTTTATCATGAATTATCAGGTCACCAACTTACAGTTTCATTCGTTTTGTAATTACTGAGAAAAAATGGAGAACCTTGACTCCAAAATTTCCAATGCGTCGTCTTAAGTTTTAGAAACTGCGAACTGCAAGACGTTGCGTTAAAAGGCCTCCCACTAGGTGGACTGATAACCTGGTGTTGGTAGCGGGAATCTGCTGTACGCGAGACGCACGAGACGGGTCAATGTGGTGACAATTGGGGGAGGCTTTATGTCCAGCAGTGGACGTCTATCGGCTGAAATGATGATGATGATAATGATACTTCCGAAATAGAAATAAAAAGCAAGTTCTGCATTTGAATAGTATAATTTTCTTGTTTAAAACCTTTGTCGTAATAATTTCAACTATAAGGCATCACTGCTTACACTGCATTGCTTACACTGCCGTGGTGCTTATCCATGAGCGGAAACTGGAGATACGGGTATATAATTCGGGTCGCGGGGGTTGGTATAAAACTGAACAGCTGCTGTAGCCAGTACTAACGAGAATACCCTGGAGGTTTCCGCTGCATACTAACGGGTTGCCTATGTCGCCCTGAAAATATCGCAAAATAATAAATTTTAATATTCGACTTCTTTGGCGTTTTTTTTAGGTATTTTTTTAATTATTTATAGTTGGCGTTATTATAACACAATTTACTATTGCACGTCTGAAAGAAAATGGTTAACTATTTGTAGAATTGTGTCTCCACACTTTACTGCTGCAGTAGCAGCTTCTAATATATAGTTTTGGCAAACGCTTTAAGAAATTATTGCACAAAAGTTATTACCTTGCATGAAGAATACGATCCAAGAGCCATCCCGCAGATCATGGTATCTTGCAAAGTGAGTTCTGGGACCCAGGGAGCAACGTAAAAACGTTGGCAATTGTTATTATCCGCCATCGCAAACTTCTGTAAGCGCATCAACTGTGTACTGGCCTAAAAATAAACAGCGGTTATACACACACATTTCCATAATTTTACTTATTTTTTTTCGAAAGAAAATTTACGTTTTGTAGTATTTTCGAACATAATTATAGCGTATGCATTAATGTTGATTTGTTCCATTTGGTAATGGTTGACGTCTGCTTAACTATATTTTACAAATATTTAAACGTTTTCTTACTTCAGCCATCGTTCTAAAAGAACCACCAGGTGTGAAAATTGCCGGGAGATGACTATTATACTTTTATCTCAATTAATATAACTTACAACATTTAAGTTATCCTGGGCTCCCCAGCCAGTAGATGTGCAGTAAGATAATGACTGCTGGACGTCTTCAGTCGCTAGTGGTGCAATTTGTACATTGTTGGTTGAGAACGCACTCCTGAGCTGAAATGGGTAATAGGTTTACATAACTTCACATCTGGTAGCAAAGTAAGAACAGTAGTTGGACCTTGCTACAATAAAATTACGTTAATGACCAGGGGCCCAAATCTGCTATTTATTTAAATTCGTCACTCCAACACGATTCCATTCCCATCCCATTGTCATTTTGCTTAAGTTCGTAATCTGCTAAATTCACAATGGTCGATGAGTGGTCTCGTAATAAAATGGTATTTTAATGACATTGGCGTTTTGCCATTACTATAAAACCCTTACTACAAATTATTTTCAAAATCTGCTACTAAATGCGAACATTTATTCATGTCAGATTTCATTTATAATAGATTTTATTAATGTACGAGATTACTATTCTATGACATTTCTTTCAATGGACTGTCAGTGGTTGACCATTGAAAAGTCATAATGGCGCCATTATATTAGTAGATTGTCGAACCAAACTTGTCAAAACTTGACAGAACTTCATAATTATGAAATCAATGCTCGACTATTCTAACAATATTGTAATAGAAGAATTGAGGCTCAGTTGATTTAATAAATTAATCTCCATTTTGACTTTGACATAGTTTACAAACAATTTGATTTGATTTAGAAAAATCCGTCAAATCACTGATGTGGATACCGCTAGACTGGTATATTTTAGTTACTTCCATAGTATAATGTCTTATGGTATTTTGCTATGGGGACGGGCTGCTGATATTGAGTCTATATTTATTCTGCAGAAAACAGCCATCAGAGCCATATACAATCTTCGTAGGTGCGATTATCTAAGGGAACTATTTAAGGATATTGGCATCATTACGGTTCAATGTCAATACATCTACGAAAACATAATGTACGTCAGAAAAAATTTGCATCTTTTCGGTAAAAGAGGCGACAGACACAATTACAGTACTAGAAATAGGGACCAACTAGTTCAGCCAGGCTTTAGACTCGCTAAAGTAGACTCATCTTTCATGGAGTACTGTTTGAGATGCTATAATAAAATTCCACAAAGTATTCTTGAACTGAATGAGACGAAATTTAAAACATGCATTAAACGCACACTATGTAAGCAAGCATATTACAAGTTGAGCGATTATATCGCTGATAAAAATGCTTGGCTCAATGCTGGTCCTGCTCCACAAGGACAGGGGCGCAAAAATTTATAGCATTAAATGGTATTGTTGGAGCTGCTGAAGATTGTACAACTTCATCTTTGCATTGTATAGATTCAATGTTAGTATTATATATCGCGTAGCCCATATTGTGTGAGTACTATGTACTAGAAAGCTATCATTCACTAGAAACCTACTTTAGTTTTTGACTTGAATGTGCCCTGGCGGTTGAGAGTATGTCATGCTCATTCAAATGTCTCGCTGATGATGGCGCGTGTGTCGGACCATTTAGCTCCCTTCAAAATGGTTGAGCTGAATGATGCTGATGCGTCATGAACGGGCGCTGTCAGTTGTGACTGGTCATCTCTTAGTTGCCCTGGCTTATTTGAAATAATTATTTTGTTTTTACTATGGACACTTTTAACGTGCATATCTTGCTACAACATATCACATCTTGCACATAATTTACCATCTCAACATGAATGATGTAACCAAGATTTTATAACAATAATTTGATTTAAAAGAGTGTCCATGGAGTTTCTTGCTCGTTCTTCTCCATGGAGATCTACGTTAGGGAATGGGCAACTACAGTACTTTCACAGTTTTTATGTCTTGTGACTGGGACTGTAGCAACATTTAATTTTCATCTTTGTTTCGACAATTCAAAAGTGCCTGTTATTGGCCTACTTGAAATAAATGCTTCGATTTTGATTTTGAATTGTGTGATAAATAAAATAATACACAGAATAAAACAAACACAAATTATATCTTCTCTTCGTATTGACTGTAAATGACATATTTATTTTTGTGTATTCTTTTTATATACTTTATAATTTATTCGTGCCTACTCTGAGCCCAATTAAAATACTTTACTATGCTGAGATAGGAGTATGTTGGACTCATATAGAACTAATGTCGTTTGTCTTATTTTTTTCTTTTGTTTTATTTTTAATTTAACTGTTTTTAGTTACGTTCTCAACGAGGCAAATAACACTTTTTTTTTTTTAATATAAAATATGCAGTAGGACAAATACTCACGGTGATGACAGCGATATCATTAACATAGAGGTTATCCGGGTTATATTCAGGGTGAATGGTAAAGCTCTCTATATCACGATGGAGATCAGCAGAAGTGTCGTTGGTAAGATCAATTGCACCAGCAAACACCCGGTAGTCATTCGGGATCAAAACCCTGGAAAATACGATGAGGTTTAGGTTTTTGGTTCCTATTTCATTTTGGTTAAAAATCACTCTGAAACGAAGAAATTCTGCCCAAACATTGCACCCATCTAGAACAAAACGATTCATCCGGGTAACTTTCTTTCTTTTAAACAACATAAATAACATGTTTGGATTATAATGTTTCACTTATTATATTTAGATACTGCCCAAAACACGGCCAAATAAACAATTTCATGGTAATTTTTTAGCAGGGAAGAGTCCGTTTTCTTAAATAAAACCTATGTTCTTCCTGACATCCAGCTATCTACCAGTGAAATAGGTACAGCCGTTTTATAGATTAACCAACAAACAGGCAGATAGAGTAAATGAAAAAAAAAATGCTTTAAGTACAGTATGGCACCGACAATATGTTAATAAATGAAAGTTCAAAAACTTTATGATTTTCCCAGTGTACATACAAACAATTAAATTATTCAAATATATTATTATTGTTATCCAGTAGTTTAGTTATAGTACCTTTATGCATTTTGCCTCATGCATTCAGTAAAAAATTGTTATTTTTTAATTGGAAACAGACACCTTATTTTTATTTATAGCCAGTTTATTAGCTGTGCCCCGCTGCCATTGCCCGCGTGAAATTGTTATAAAAATATTACTTATTTTGATTGCATTTAGTTAACAATTTTAAGTGTCTTATCTTTCTTTTTTGCACGGAACTCTAATAGATTTTCTTTAATAAGTAGCATAAGCTGTCAGATCAAAATCGGTCAAGTCGTTTCGGATATTAGCCGTAACAAACAGACAGACAAACAAAAATGGTAATACGTTTTTTCGGTATATGTATACCTACATTCTTTTAAGCACTAAGTAAAACGTCGTTATTTTAATATTACAAACAGACAGTTTACTTTTATTTATTTATTTAAATATCGATGTACTTATTAGAATGAATATATATTAACTTTTTAATTATTTTAAGAGGCAGACATGCATGCAGGCGTGTATGTTATAAATTAATTGATAATTATCAAAGATGTAAGATAGTAGCAACGCTAATGCACACCTTATTCTTAAAAAATAAACACTTAGATAAGTTATCAAATCAGGTGATACTGATGACGTTATGATATGACAGCCACACAAAGTGATGGCGACTGGTTGGCAATACTCTGTCTATTCCAATGGTTTGGGGTTCTGGTTGTAACACTGGCCATGAAATAACATTAGGTACTCACCCATTTTGGCTGTCAAAAACGCAAGATGCAGCGGTCACGGCATGGCGTAAAGAAACCAATGCTCCCCCGCACCTATGTCCTCTAGTCGGAGTGCTTACCAGACTCTTTTCTTGTAACGAAATCTAAAAGAACATAGGTATTTGTATCGCACCAACGGTTGCATCGCAGGTCTCGAGACATTTTCAACCAAATTCCAGAAAGAGGAGGTTCTCAATTCGACTCTTTTTTTGTAGTAGAAATGGTCTCAATGTAAAAGTTATTCTTAATAAGAGAAGTATCTATTGGGTATGTAGTAATTGAAAGTAAAAAATATTATTACCATGTACGGGAACTGGTTGTCGGCTATTGGCGGAAGTCCACCCGTTATCCTGTTCAGGGTAGAGCTCATGCATGTGCCTGTTCATTAAAGGTGTCCAAATATAATAAATAACATATAATAAGCCTAAAACGTTCCACTGTAGTGTCGAGAGCATCTTAATCCACCACGTGAACCAGGTGTGGGTGAGTGGTTGTCTCATTTTATTACTTCGAATTTATGATTTTAGAACACGTCGGTCTCCTCATTATTATATTTCTTTGCTGTTAAAAAATATATGTACAAATATCAAATGAGTAAGTGAATTATACGAAATCTAAAATTCACCCGAATCACTCACCCACCAAGGGAACAGTGCCCAAAAGTCTGGCAGCATTGCAACGTTAGATGGAATTGTTTTGGTCGAAAATAGGTAAGTCTTGCCTCGTAAAAGTAATAAATAAATATCGTTGGACATTACACACAGCGCCATCTAGTGCCACATTAAGCAACGAGGCTTATGTCGTGGACACCAGATAGTTGATATACTGAATGCCCATGTCACCCACGCCTATCAAGATCGGAGGCTCCACACTCAAAGTTGTTGACGATAATGTCGGGCAGCTTTCAGGAAGATCCGCGATATCGTCTCGTCCGAGTTTCAGTGTCTCAAGACGATAGTCTATGACCAATATCTGTTGCCAGTGACTACACACGGGACCAAAATGTGGACGCTCACAATGAGCCTCATCAGAAGTCGTAAAGTCTCTCAAAGAGCAATGAAGTGGGCTATACTCGAATAAAAAATGAAGACATTCGCAAGAGAATCAAGGTTACCGTCGTAGCCCGAAGAATTGCCAAACTTATGTGGCAGTGGGCAGGGCACATTGCTCTCAGAAAAACGTTTTACGTGAATCAATTACCAATATTGACAAAAAGTAATCTGTCAAAACTATATGCATATATTTTATATAAAAAAATAAGAAATGGAAAAAAAAACTTACCACAAAGAGCAATCATAAATAAAAGCACGAACTTGTTCATTGTTGTTGTTAGGCAAGGCCACGATTATAATACGTTTAAAAGTTAATAATCGTTTGACACTACAAAACAGGTGCCGTCTGATTATATAGCTAACTTGGGAGTTATATTATATAATCATCTGCAATCTTATCTTATTATGAGACGCGTGAGTAGCTTTTTTTTTATCAAGAACGCAATTAGTGAAAAGCGGTACACACCTTTAGTGAAAAGTGGATGGTACGAGTATAAGTCAGAAATCCTCGTTTTCAGTAATTTAACAAAGTTTGCATATAAAGGAACGGCTACATATTATTATGACCAAGATTTTTTAGACTTTTTCACCTAAATCAATTGAAAATTGTTAGTATTATTTAATCGAGAGAAAAAAAAACATTGTTAGAGTTTCAGAAAAAATAATAATCAATGTTTTAATCAAAATCAAAGCATTTATTTCAAGTAGGCCAGTTACAGGCACTTTTGAATTGTCGAAACAAAAATGAACATTTAAAGTAGCTACAGTCCCATTCACAAGACATAAAAACTGTGAAATTACTGTAGCTGCCCATTCCCTAGCGTAGATCTCTATGGAGAAGAACGGGCAAGAAACTCCATGGACACTCTTTTAAATCAAAATATTGTTACAAAATCTTGGTTACATCATTCATGTTGAGATGGTATATTATGTGAGAACAATGTAGCAAGATGTGCACGTTAAAAGTGTCCATAGCAAAACAAAAATAAAATACAACTCAAAAACAAAATAATTAATTCAAATAAACCATGGCGATTAAGAGATGACCAGTCACAACTGACAGCCCTCGTTCACGATCATGACGCATGGATCAGCACCATTCAGCTCAACCATTTTGAAGGGAACTAAATGGTCCGACACACGCGCCACCATCAGCGAGACATTTGAGAGAGCATGACACACTCTCAACCGCCAGGGCACATTCTAGTCAAGAACTGCCGTAGGCTTTCAGTGAATGATAGCTTTCTAGTACATAGTACTCACACAATATGGGCTATGCGATTATATAACTATACTAACATTGAATCTATACAATGCAAAGATAGTTGTACAATCTTCAGCAGCTCCAACAATACCATTTAATGCTATAAATTTTTGCGCCCCTGTCCTTGTGGAGCAGGACCAGCATTGAGCCAAGCATTTTTATCAGCGATATAATTGCTCAACTTGTTATATGCTAGCTTACATAGTATGCGTTTAATGCATGTTTTAAATTTCGTCTCATTCAGTTCAAGAATACTTTGTGGAATTTTATTATAGCATCTCAAACAGTACCCCATGACAGATGAGTCTACTTTAGCGAGTCTAAAGCCTGGCTGAACTAATTGGTCCCTATTTCTAGTACTGTAGTTGTGTCTGTCACTTTTTTTTTACCAAAAAGATGCAATTTTTTTCTGACGTACATTATGTTTTCGTAGATGTATTGACAATGTACCGTCATAATACCAATATCCTTAAACAGCTCTCTTAGGGAATCGCGCCTACGAAGATTATATATGGCTCTAATGGCTCTTTTCTGCAGAATAAATATGGACTCAATATCTGCAGCTCGTCTCCATAGCAAAATACCGTAAGACATTATACTATGGAAGTAACTAAAATAGACCAGTCTAGCGGTACCCATATCAGTAAATTGACGGATTTTTCTAATGGCATATGCTGCTGAACTTAGTCGCCCCGCAAGAGATGTTAAATGAGAACCCCATTGTAGCCTTGAATCAAGCGTAATCCCCAGGAAAACCGTTTTATCTACGAATTCAAGTTTCTCATTATTCAATAATATATCACAATCACTACCCTTAACATTCGGTAAAGCAAATCTTATGCATTTGGTTTTATTTCATTTAATACCCAATTGTTTGCTGTGAACCAATTTTGGACCTGCAGTAGGGCATTATTCACGTCCTCTAAATTTTGTGCCCGTCTATTTATCTTAAAAATTAGGGATGTGTCATCAGCAAATAACACCATATTTTGAGGTTGGTTTTTCAATAAATAGGGTAGATCATTTATGTTTAAAAGAAAGAGGAAAGGACCCAATATTGAGCCTTGTGGAACCCCCATTTTTATTTTTAAATGCTGTGAGTTAACACCGTTTATCTGAACATATTGTTATCTATCATTTAAATATGATCTTACCAAACTAAGTGCAAGTTTACCCAGTCCGTAATGCTCAAGTTTCATAAGTAATGTGTCGTGGTTTACGCAATCAAACGCTTTGGAGTGGTCTCAAAAAATTTCTATAGCGTCTTAGGACTCTTCCCACGCAGTAAATACGTGCTTTAATAAGGTTACACCGGCGTCAGTTGTACAACGTCCCTTGGTGAAACCATACTGTTGATCATGTGAGATTCTGTTGGTGTTAAAGTGATAGAGCATTTGATCAAGCATCATGCTGCGATTCTAGTAAGTCAATAAAAACGTTAGTCAAGTGAAATGATTTAAAAAGATTTAATAACCGACCGCTATGTCAATTTTCTTCTAAAATATTGATATTGAAATCACCACAAATTATTGTAGATTTATTACTGGCTGCAAGTTTTGCCAGGACATCTTCCATTATTGATTCAAATATGGAAAAGTTTTGATAGTTTGGAGGTCTGTACACACACACAATTACATGCTTATCTAGCTCAACACATGACAGTTCGACGCAATGTTCAACCGAGAGACCTACTATGTCATTACGTTGCTTATATTTAAAACTATTTTTTATTAATATTAGGGAACCTCCAAGAAGCATCGTTTTATGGTTAAAGCAGCTACCCACCATATAGTTCTCATAATTAATAAGCATTTGGTAATCCTTTAGCCAATGTTCAGTAAAACAAATAATGTCAAACTTACTATTTTTTAAAAAACAATTCTATTTCTAATAATTTGCAAGACATTCCTTGGATATTTTGGTGGAATAATTTTAAGGTTAGGAGTTCTGAGTGAGGGTTCTGAGGCCCTTTTTTAGTAACTAATTGAGTGCAAGAATTAATAGTACCTTCTGTTGTCTCACTCTCTAGTTTAAATTCATATTAATATTTGGAGTGAGGCCGGAGACTCCCGTGCCATCCTCAGACAACAAGACCCTATCACTAATAGATCCCTTATTGAGGATTCACCACGGTGTCAGATGGATCCTCCTCTGAGCAATATTTGTAAATATTTATAGTACTACTGCTATATTCATTTAAAGTCACCTGTACATTAGTAGAATTACTAATAGTCGCAGTGTTAATAATAGTACTAAACTTAGACATACTATTTATGTCTGAGTGAATATTAAAAGCTAATAGCGAAGCTATTTTGTGTCTACATCTAATAGGTAAGTACACCTTACCCCGTGTCGACTTAATCTAGGTATATAAGTCTGTCACTATACAGGGTGTCTCATTCAAATCGGTCAGTATGGGAAAGTCTGAAACTATAAGACATACGAAGATCTGTTCTGAGGAACCATGTCATCGATTTTAATAACAAGAAAAACTGCATTCATACATTTTAAAAAACATCTGTGCTCCGTTCGGGAATCGAACCCGGTTATTTTGAAAATAAAAACCTACACTATTTCTATTTAGATATCGATTGTGTAGGTCTTAAGCAGTAAATGTTTGTATGAAACATGATGTCTGAAATGAATAAAATGCATTGTTTCCACATACTTTAATTTATTTTAGTAGGTGCTTGAACTAACCACGTTTACAATATTAAGCAAGTTCAGGTCAGTTTGTACCTCTTTGCTGATGTTGCAACTTGATACATACACCGCTTTACATACATATGAGATTGGCATTGCATTAAACCATTCCGGAAGTTTTGTTATCTGCGATAAAATTATCTAATATCGTGTTGAATATGGTATTGAAAAAGGCGGTGGTCACTTCGAGCACCTACTAAAATAAATGAAAGTATGTAGAAACAATGCATTTTATTCATTTTAGACATCATGTTTCATACAGACATTTACTGCTTAAGACCTACACAATCGATATCTAAATAGAAATAGGGTGGGTTTTTTTTTCAAAATAACCGGGTTCGATTCCCGAACGGAGTACAGATGTTTTTTAAAATGTATGAATGCAGTTTTTCTTGTTATTAAAATCGATGACATGGTTCCTCAGAACAGATCTTCGTATGTCTTATAGTTTCAGACTTTCCCATACTGACCGATTTGAATGAGACACCCTGTATAGTGACCTGCCAGAAAATGTACATGGTTATTTAACATATGTATATAATTGTTTTTTCTACTACCCAAATTTTTAAAATAGGGAAAAGCTCACAATATGGTTTTACTACAGTTTAACTTCAACAACTCTGATACATATACGATATACGTATGGACAATAGCATAATTTAATTTTTTCTTGGGTGTAAAATGTGTTTCTTTCTTTACTTTATAATAAAAAATCGAAATTTGATAAAATAATATTGTGAAACGAGAACATGAGAACAACTGCCGACAAACTGTTCTGCAGTTTGGCAGACTTTTTATATGTTATATTTATACAGATTTTGAATAAATAAAAAAAAAATAAAAAAAAAAAATACACAGTTAGTGATATCTTCCTTTTTTACCTTAGAACTATTACCAACACATATAGTAATGGTGGTACTAGGATCACAAATACATTTTGTTACAGATGCCATAACCTGTTTGTAGGTTGACCCTGGCATATAATTGTTTTGGGTATAATAACTCAAGTTATTACTAATTAATTTACCTAGCCCCTAATTTAAATTATATCATTTAACATAATATAAATTTACGGGTTATGAATATTACGAGTACCTATTTTGAAACATATTTTTGGTAGCAATAGAGTTATTAAATATGAAAACACTAGGACAAATTTTGTTGATGTTTCATGGGTTTGTCTTCGGGGTCGTGTCTTTTTAGTGTGCTGTTTCAAAATCAAACGTATATCACTTTACACACAGAAAAATATATCTCAAGTGTGTATTGCGAATTTCATAATGACAAAACATCGTGCAGAGAGTTTTGCTTTAATTCGTCAATAGTATTTTGAGTTCGAAGTCACTGAAAATGTTACAGAAGACGAAGGTGGATCGACTTTATCAAAAACTTGTGCTTCTAAGTTGTAAAAAAAGTGGTCGAGATGTGATGGAAGATTTGGCTCGCTCTGGTAGCCCATCAACATCTGCAAATAAAGTTAACATCGCAAAAGTGAAGGAAATAGTGACTGAAAATCATCATTATATAAATAAATAAATATCGCTGGATATTACACACAGCGCCATCTAGTGACACACTAAGCAAGACTTGGGTCGTGATCACCAGACGCTTGATATACTACATAATATGTAGTATATCAAGCGTCAAAACAAAAACAAAAACTATATATTATATAGTTTTTGTTTGTAAATACATACTTATTAAACATATAAACATCCATGACTCGGAAACAAATGTCCATGCTCATCACACAAACATTTGTTCCTATCGGGATTCGAACCCGGGACCCTAAGAACGTAAGGCAGCCTCACTACCGCTGCGCCTTTTGGGTGGTCAAGTTTGAGAGAGATAGGCGCTGTACTTTCTGGGTCTCACGAGTTGATCCGTACCATTTTAAATAATCACTTGGGTATGTTACATGTTGCCGCTTGGCTGGTTCAATAAACCCTGATTTTTATTCAAAAACTCAATTGCATAAGAGCCACTGAGGACATGCTAGAACGAGTCAATTTCGATACAAAATTCATTAACAATACTGGTTTTACATGCAAACTAGTCAGCAAGCTTCGAAGTGGCGCCTTCTAACTGAACTGAAACCGGAAAAACCACGCCAAAATCGATCAAAAGTCTAAATCATGTTCTATAATCACAGGAGCTACGCAAAGATCCTGGACTAGACACGTTGTCCGCGGGACTAATACACGCACCCATGCAATAAAGTAATGTATTAGAAGTTAAAAAAAACCTTAAACTTAACTAAAAACATGTGAAAAGAATCTACTGGAGATTTTTCAGTTTTTTTTTTTAACTTGGAAAAATGCGAATATCCAGAACTAGGCTATGTTGACTATACCTGATGAATTTTGCACAGTAATAACTACAGTCAAAGATTTTATAGAAAAAATGCCTTCAGCGAACCGTAGATTTCGACGAAGGAATCACCCATTTTCACATTTGTAAATTTATATTCTTTATTTATTTATTCATGCACACAAAATACTTAACAGGACAATATATTAACATAGAAGAGCACAAAGGTACTGCTTTTTTCTTTTTTTTTACAGGGTGGTGTTTGAGGGAGCCAATTTTCATTATTTTTGTGATAGAACGTTATGTTATAAGCAAATTAAGAATTAGAACCAGCTACGACGCCGTGACGCGCGCTCGCTACGCTCGCTTTTTATATTACACACCCGCTTTCTGTCATAAATGTCGTCTTTGCTCCGCCGGCTATCTGCCTACGCTCCTCATGCTAGCTAGAAGACTTTTAGGACAATTTATTTTCAAAACAACTGCAGTCTGCAAGGGTAACATCCGATGACTAACACTGAAGGCTGACAGACAGATGGCTTACAGCGCGCTTTTTGGTATCACTTCACGTTCCGTTTCAAAAAGATAATCATTATGTTTTTGTAAAAATGTTAATGTAATTGCATATTAATCAGCTAGTAATTATTGCGAACATTTATTACACATCAAAAGTATGTATATGAATATGTAAAATATTTTTTTATTTATTTAAAAACATGTACAAAATACACTACTGTCAACGGAACATAAAATATCAACTTTGATGACCAAGGCAAATGGCGTCCTTTTTTCCATTTAGTGTAGAAACTTTAAATAGCTAAATCTCGTAAACCGTGGGCGTCCGACTATTGAAAAGCCCACATAGATGAGAGAGAGATCAATAGGTCGTTTTTCTTTTTGAAGAAATCTACCACAAAATTTATCGCAAAATAGCGCTTGTATGGGGATTGGTACTAGATACTTTAGAATGGTTACGTAAACGAGCTATTAAAACGCCAGCAATTTACCAAGCAGCGTTAAAACAATAATAATGTTTTTATTAAATTGCATATTTATTCTCTAGATGCGATAATACCTAAATATAGACGAAGCAGTCCTCAATCGTGTTGAGTTTTTGAATACTATTTGATCCAGCTGACGGAGAGCTGATGGAGACCCATATCATAAGCACTCGCTATGTGTCGGTACTTTGGAATTTACGACCACCGAAACTATGGACAGTAAAGGTACCTACTAGACTGCAAGTTAAAGCTTTGCATCGGGATTAGTAGAAACCTTTGTTTTGTCTGGGTCGATCTAAGGAGAAACAGAGTTTGTGCCGCGTATACCGATGACTCACCATGATCTGCCGCTTGAATTTTAGTGACTCCAATTTCTTCTGAAAGTTCGCATTGCCATGACAATAAAAAGGCACAAGCCCACATCGTCCGCTGCTCGGACGAAGTCCCGGGCTAGTGCTAGCATAACACATTCAACGCCATGTTATTGTCATCTCTTAGTTGCCGTGGCTTATTTTAATGCATTATTTTATTTTTGAATAGATTCTTATTTGTTTTTACTATGGACACTTTTAACGTGCACATCTTGCTACATTGTTCTCACATAATATTCTATCTCAACATTAATGATGTAACCAAGATTCTGTAACAATCTCGCTACACGCGCGTCTATTGTCAATAATGCAACGCTAATGAGAAGTTTTATCCGTTCATACACGGAATGCTAAAATGATTGTAATCATTTATCAAGAAATCAATTATACTATTATGATTTGATACAATATAATCGATTAATTCATGATTGATATAGTTTTTAATTGCGCTTTTGATAAAATAGTGATCGACACGCCCCTTATTAAGATAGTATTGCAAATGCTCATAAGGAGTGTAAAACACCTCTGAACTAAGCCGAAATGCACGTCTTGGTATCCTCGTCAATGCGATATTTTTTTCATTCTACATCAAATATGGGAACCTTCTAGTTACGGAGATATTGGAGGTCAAAGTTACAACTAATTGTCATTTTTTTTTTAAATATAAGGTTATAACGTTTAAGATTTTTACTTTAAACACCTCTATGGCCCCCGTATTATTCAGAGCATCCATCAGCACAGTATATTAAGTGCGTTACATTGAGTTCTACCACAAAACAATATTCGTAACCCCAAAAATAAGTCGTTTCCCCGCAATAATTTTTGCGCAAAGTTTCTTAGTTTGATGTACATGTGTATTTTATTACTTTCCAAATAATAGTACTTTCATACCATGATTATGTGAAAAACGCAAAAAAATACACGCAGTAAAAAAGCCTAGGTAACATGAGTTTCGAGAATTTAGAAATAATCAACAATATTAGTAATGAAAATAACTAAGTTTTGTAATAAAATGAATGTCTTTCAATCTATTTTCAGCAAACATACAAATAATTGACTTCCATCTAGAAATCTATACTAATAATAACATTTTAAAGCTGGAGAGTTTGTTTGTTTGTTTGTTTGACCGCGCTAATCTCGGGAACTACGGGTTAGATTTGAAAAAATATATTTTGTGTCGGATAGTCCATTTATCGAGAAAGCTTTAGGCTATATAACATCACGCTGCAACCAATGCGGTAGGAGCGGAGCAAAACTGAAAAGTGTTGCAAAAAAGGGGAAAATGTATTCCTTTTGTGATCTTTTTCCCTCTTATGTGACGCAGATGAAGTTGCGTGGGTCAGCTAGTATAATAAAATGCAGTGCTCACTTCATGAGCAACAAAAAAATTTGAAAATCCGTCACTCGTTCCTACAATTTTCCCTGGTGTAGAAAATAGTCCACAAAAATTGGTTAAAAAATTACAAATATTTTTTATCTCTTCAACCTCCAATACTCATACTCATGTTATTAAAAAAATGAAGACGGGTATTTATCGCGAATTTACCTTTAATTTAATCCCGACGTACAATACATGGCCGGCCTCCAAGAGCTTTCTTTTGACATATTTTGACCACGCTGACTGTCACTATTAATAGACCGGGACCCCTTTTTTGCACCTAATGTTTATACATTCAATATTATTATCATTTTGTTTACATTATTGAACGCACGATGACAGGCTGATAAGTTTCCTTTGTTAACATTATTCCTTTTTTAAATGCAATATTTAAAAACATCTTGTTTGTAAGTAATTAAAATAAGAGTGTTTAAGGATAACTTATATTTTGTTGAGAAGATAATTCATTTTGATCAGTACGTATAGCAACCCAGGGCTTTTAAAAATGTAAAGGGGGTAGTCCATTGACGAACCCGACATTGAGAGCGTAGACTGGGGAACGGCGAGGTTGTGAGTAGAGTATTATTGTAAGATACGAAAACACAGGACAGTGATTTCAACTACATGTCGTTGTTATTTGCAACCCCATCTGGCTACTTCTAATACCTTTACTGTCCACATAGTGTCTCTTTTGTCGATTAGTGCTGCCACCTTAGTTCCTGCACGTTCTCTATTGGGTATATACCCAATGAGTGTAAAAAGACCCGCCGCGAAGCTGAACGGCACTTGTTCTTCCCGTCGCTGCGGTAGTTTTATTGTTCGGGACCTTAGCTGGGAACCTTCTAGTTACGAAGTTAGTATGAAGAGGAGGAGATCAAAGAATAGTGGCAGTGGCTCAAACAAAATTTTGTAGACATTTTGGTTTTGCGTCTGCCTGTGAAAAATACTCTAATTCTTGAACAATTTTGTCTTCAGTTATACTTTTATAGAAAGTCAGTAATTAAAGAAATTCCAGTTTGAAGTTTTAGAGCTTATGTCTTGGTAACAACAGATTAATCGAAAATAAATATTGAAATTAGTACAAAAATAGATAGAAGTAAATCAAATAGTATAACAATAACATCAGCGGTCAGCCCTCCTTCTCGGCCTTAAAGCGAGCCTAGCAGCTATATTCTATGTAATAAGGTAAATGAATTTGTGACACAATACAAAGATGAAAAGCCACAAGTTCTACTGTTCAAGGCTATTCAATGTAAGATCGCGGCTGCATGATAAATGTGCAAAAATGATCCGGTCTAAAATGAAGTTACAGTTTTCCACAATTGTGCAAACTATTTTTACTAATACGAAAAGGCGTTATACAGAAATTATGGCTTTTCATCGTAGAAAACATCGTTTTTGGGGCTAAATTACGCCCTTCAATCAACGTGTGTCTGTGGCTACGAGCAGTTTAGAGGTTTAATACCCCAGCTAGACATACAGATGGAGAATTTCTTACGGAATCCGAACCAATTCTTAACTCATTTTTAATGAAAATGTTAGTTACGGCCTTTTACCGTATGGCGGAAGGTTACATTTGTCATTAAAATATGACATGTAGGTACTGGTTGACATTTAAAATGCCATGGAATTTTTGGAGATAACATTATAGAATTAAAGAGCCCACGACATTAAACCTATTTCCTAGTAAGACTCCAGGGTGTAAACAGACTCCCGTCTCAAGCCGTCAACCAAGCATTCTGTATATCAAACTAAGTAACTTTAAGCAAAAATTGTTGCTGGGTAACGATATTTTTTTGGGGAGAAAAATTATGTTTTGTGGTAGATCTCAATGTAACGCACTGAAAACATTGTGTTGATAACTTTTAAAAAGTTGTAAGTTTGACCCCCAATAAAACCGTAACCAAGATCTCCTGGTTACGGAGATATTGGGGGTACCTACCCAGGTATGGTGTTGAACAAAAAGATGATCGTAATCACAGGAAGAACAAGTGCCTTTCAGCTTCGTAAGCAATCCTTCTACACCCTTTATACCATCTGGGAGTCTTTTAAAACTAGGTTTAGTGTCTTGGGCTCTCTAACTATTAAAAGTATAGCATAGCCAAAAGTCATGAAGTCATCATGATTCTAGTAAATTAAGTTTTTAGTTACGACGAATTTTTTATTAGATTTTGACAGGCCTAATCTTGATTTTTCAAATCTTCGGCATCTATCACGGTGACATATTACGTAGACCCTTAATAATGTCAGGTGTTCGTTCCAATTTTTACAGAAGTTCTTATTTTCGCGTTAGGCGGTATGAGATTCCCGGTAAGTGTATAATAATATGTAGACACACACACAAACCTGCTCACACATTCACAACTACACACACACACACACACACACACAAACACACACACATATACTCACACACTCACACTAATATTGTATGTTTGTAGGATAATATTATATACCTACTATAAATATTTGGTATGAAAGAGCAAAGTCTCTCAATACAGGCCTTTCTTGCTTAAAGGGAGGCTCCAATCACTATATTTGTTGTACAAGACTTATGTTTAAGAAATCGTTCAATGAGGTAGATAAGATTTAGTTGTTTGTATTACCTTGTAAGGTTTCGATGTGGAACGATCTATTGCAAATTGTTGCGAATTAGATTATAATTTGTTTTTGTAATCGATTATTTATTACAATCGGCTAAATGTGTTCGCAGCACTGGCGGTTAAATTTGTGTGATTGTCCGTGGTAGTGTGCCGTAATGGCGAGTGACGATTTTTAAAAACGTTCATTTTCCTTTTGGCGCTCGTCGCGGTCGGACGCTGAATTCGTCATTTGCATTAGATAGCAATATCGGTGACCAGTCAGATCACCAAACATTAATTAAAAAATGTTTACTTGACAAGCAACGATTAGCAAACACATTATTTGTCATTTCATCATTATACAACAATAAGTTTAACAAACAATTCAATTCGCAAAATAATTATCCGATAAACTTTTATTTAATAACGTATTATTTGACAAACAATTCATTTTTTTTTTCATTTTATCTCATACGTTTGGAATAAAGACATTACACATATTGATAGTGCCATTTAAAAAAAGAATATAAATGAATTTGGTTTTCTATAAGCACAAATTTTGTGACAGAAATGAATCGCTGCAGAACCGACTCCACGTAGTCTTTTCTGCCCTACCCCTAGAGTGTTATTTAAATCCGAGTAGGCGCGGAAGGGTGAGGCGAGCCGCGAGCTGAGGAGCAGGTTGCTTTAACACTCGCCGCCGAAGCTGCGGTGGTGAGCGTTAAAACCCTCTGCGACGATAAGCTCGCGTGTGACCGCCGGAGCCCCGCAGCGCTGGAGCCGTGACAGAAACCATGCCTGCTGCAAGTTGCATGCCTGCTGCATGTTCCATGCTTGCTGCATGTTGCATGCCTGCTGCATGTTACATGCTTGCTGCTTGCTTGTTGCATGCCTTGCTACATGCTGAATGCATGCTGCTTGCTTTTTGCATGCTGCTTGCATGCTGCATGCTTGCGGCTTGCTTCTTGCTTGCTTGGTGCATGCATGGAGTATGCTTGTTTGCATGTTGTGAAAAAACTATGCAGTACCTAAACTTTTTCTTAAAAAAAGAGTAGGTAATAAAAAATGACCTGTAAATTATTTTTAGAAACGTGATTTATCCAAATGTATCTAAATTCATAAATAATTAAATATTATCTGATGCATTTGATAAAAGAAGTATATGTCAAATAAATATTTGTAAAACTAAGGTTTTTAAAATAAGTTGTTTGCGAAATAAATAGTATACGAAACGTTAAATGATAAATGATAAATTATATTTATTCAGCAAGTAGGTTTTCTCAAACACTTTTACACGTCATTTTTTTTTTAAACTAGATGGGGCCGGTGTTTCGTACCTGACTACTCTGAGAAGAAACAGCCGAAACAAACTCAGAGGTCATAGTCTCTTTTGAAGTCCAGACAATCTTGCTTAATGCACATGAGGACTATGAAGATTAGTGTCTGAGATGGTCTTTTGAAGAAAGAACCACACAGATTTGAGTGGACCTGTCCAGTCAGTGCAAGCATTTGTCAGTTATCGTGTAGCTCGACTTATAACTCAAGGAGCTCAACGAAACGACGAACAATACGAAAGAAAGGACATTTGGGTAGGTCGCTTATAGTACTCAAACTGCCAGACAGTCGTGGAAAAAAAAAACAAAATGCGACCCACATGGTCCTCACATTCACAATTATTAAATAAAATAAATAATAATTTACAAAAACGAATGTCAATAAAAATACGATATGTCAAATAAACACATAAAACAAACAAAAAAGTAAAAAATAATAAAATACTGAACTAAGTATTCATGTCAATTCATTAAATGTCAGTCACAAGTAAATAATCATGTCAAATTCACACACATAAAACAAAATAAAAAAATAAAAGGAACGTATAAAATAATAAAATACTGAAATAAGTATTCATGTCAAATCATTCAATGTCACAGTGTATAAAATAAAGGAATCAACAATAAACCAGCGAAGTCCGAAATTTCAACATTCACAGAGCAAATTTCATTGGAGCAGCTTAATCCCAAGCCTTTTTATCTTCGAGATAGTGATTGACATGATAGAAAGCTTTCAGGCATAGCTTCTGTTTTATAAACGATTATTTATTCAGGCTTAGTGCTTGAATATGGCTCGGAAGTTTATTGTAAAAACGTATACATTGGCATCTGAACGTACAGTGCCGACCAAAAGTCGATAAGCAATCTCACAAAGCAATAGCTTGACGTTTAGTTTGACTTACGACCTTCTACTTTCAACAAAATAGATATTGTCAGCAACTAGTTGTAGTTCATAATTTCAATGCCAATATTTAAGACATGATGGCCTAGCGGTTGGGCCCGTCCAGAATTAAGAGCGAATCAGTAAGCCGTGAGTTCAAATCCCGCACAGTTACTTTTAGTCTTTTTGTAAGTTTTTACTCTACAGAAATATTATATTATTTAACTTAATTGCTTTGTTCACACATTTCGTAAAGTTAGGGAGGTAGATAGAAAAATAAGTCAAGAATTTTGTTAGATTTCTGTGAGGTAGACATGAGTTTTATGAATATTTTAACTTGATCGGAATGAACTTTGTCGTTTGGTTGTAGTCATACAGAATACACTATATAATGTGGTATTTGATGGTCAGTGACGTGTGGTTTAATAGATAGCGGTATTGTTGTTGGTGTGATTCTTAAAATGCGGGCAAATATTAATATTAAGGCGAGGGCGACTATTATCGCGAATTATCCGCGCTTCATAAAAGTGGCCTTAATAGGACTAAATGTGAGTATTATAATTATTTATGAATTGTAACTTAAACATTAAAAATTTAAAAACGAATGGGTATTATAAATTGTTCATTTATTTGGTGACCTGTGGTTTACTTAATTCGTTATTTTTTTTTTCAATCTATCATGCAAGATAAATAATTAGTGTTTATTATTGGATTTATAAATGCAGAGTGAATGAAGTCACTTTAGTATTTATTACAGCTGCCTAACATCATTTTTTTTGTTTAGAGAAATGCAGTAAGTCTCTGGATCAAAAGGTATGAGGAGCCTTGCAAGTAGACAGCGAAGTGGAAGGTCGTCGCTTATTAGCGAAGCGCAGCGACAACATATCGTGGGCGAGTATGAAACCAATGGTTTCACACCTACGACACACTCGGAGTCACCGCAAACTGTTCGCCGTGCCCTCCACGCTGAAGGCTTGCATCACAGAAGATCAGCTAAAATGCCCTTCTTGACAGAAAGACATAAAGAAGAACGATTACATTTCGCACGGGAATATTTAGACTTTCACTGGATTACTTCCATTTTGTTCCGGTTCGCGGTCGCCACTCCAGAACTTTTCGACCCCATCGGCCATCCGTTCTGCGAGCAATGTGCCCTGCCCACTGCCACTTAAGTTTAGCAATTCTTCGGGCTACGTCGGTGACCTTGGTTCTCTTGCGGATGTCTTCATTTCTGATGCGATCACGCAAGTAAACTCCGAGCATAGCCCTCTCCATTGCCCTTTGGGTGACTTTAAGCCGCATACGTCTACTTGACTGCATTGAAAATAATGGGGGTTATACAAAATATTAATCCCTAATGTTCTAGTTTTAATTAGACGTGTTACAAAATATTTAGCGATATTAATAATTCCTAAATTGAGGTTTAGTTTCAATCTTCTTTTCTTCAGGAAAATGAACACTTAAACTATAACCTCAATATGAGTTACATTTATTGTGACGTCACATAAAAAACATATTCACGAAGTATAAATTATGTGTTAGTTTTCAGTAAGCTCTGTTGAATACCGATAAATAGAAGTGGGTATCAACAATTATATTTGTGTTATTAGAATATCCTTGTTATGTTAATAAAAAATGACTTAAAAAAGGGTATCCAGATACACAAAAAAATCTTATGAACGGTAACAAGAGAACTTCTTATATCTAGGTAGGAATGTGACGTTACAAATCTTATTAAAGTTGTTAATTATATGAATAAATGAAACGAATAAAACAATTTTTGTTATCTGTCAGCACTTTTTTTTCCACCTTCCAACACCGAAAAAATATTACACAATCTCATAAATAGTTATGATGGGTTATTAACTTATATTTAAATCTTTATAAAAAATAAATAATGAGCATGAACCCATTTCAAAATAAATACCTAAGTAAATAGTTTTTGTATAAAATACAAATATAAATTAAAGTGGTTACAAAAAAAAACCCGTATGTAAACGGGATTTGAACTCAAGACACGTTGATCGTGAATCCACTGCTTAACCTAAACAGCTATCAACACCTGGTAGATATGGTCGAAGTTTACCTATCCAATGCAAATACGATCATGCGTTTGCTGCGTGTATAACAAAAGAGACGGTAATATATATCTTTTTGTTTCGTGGAGAGCGACGCGACAACTTGCGACAGTAGGCGACTCTGTGGCTGTGGTGTGCGTAGGTACTGTATTGAGACAGCTTACACATACAGCCGCACGGACGCTCGGCCGTGCGTTCACAGCAATATGATCCTTCGCGTGCCTGTGCGCTTATGAACGCTTACTGTACCCCCTATTTTTTTGAGCCTCGTTGCAGGAACAACAAATTTGTGTTTGTTCCTCGTATTTATGTTGTGGATATCACTGTATTTTTTAAACAAATTAATATTTTTGTGTGCGTACAAAAGGTTTTCATAAATAAACTGAGAGGGCACAGTAAGAATATTAATCTCCTTAAATTTTTCTCTGAGGGAGTATCTGGGACTTAGTTTATAAATTGAACGAATTGCCCTTTTTTGTAAAACAAATATTGTTTGAATATCGGTGGCATTGCCCCACAAGAGAATACCGTACGACATCACGCTATGGAAATAACTAAAGTAAACTAAACGGGCTGTCTCTAAATCAGTTAAGTCACGAATTCTTCTAACGGCGTATGCTGCAGAGCTAAGTTTTTTCGACAATTTGTTTATATGCGGGCCCCACTGAAGCTTGGCATCCAAAGTTATGCCTAAGAACATTGTGCTATCTTCCGGTTTCAGCTCTTCATCCTTAATTAGTACAGTAGTTTCCACTTGTTGGTTGCTATATGAAAATTTGTCAATGCAGTTTTGGTGAAACATTAGTGAACCAGCAATATCTGTTGTAAAGTGCCAAACTAAAGTAAAAATATTATTAAGACAAGTATATTAGTAGTTTGAAACACTAACTTTTTGTTACATCAGAATGAACCTTTTATACTGGAGTGGAGCAGTTTTATTACAACGTAATAACTGATACCGAAGTAGTTCGAAAAAACTTTAATAATGTTGATTGTAATCCAGAAACAGGAGTAAAAAACAAGTTCTTTGTTTAAATAGTATAATTTAGTTATCTTTAAAAACAGAGATCTTAATTTAAAACATTGGTCATAAATTGAAAAATAGTAATCACTGCTAACACTCCCATTGCTGGTCGGAAAGACGACGCTCCTGCCGTGGTCCTTATCCATGATTGGACACTGGAGATCCGGGTGTATAATTCGGGTCGCGGGGGTTGGTTTAAAACTGAACAGCTGCTGTAGGCGGGGCTAATGAGAATACCCTGGAGGTTTCCGCTGCATACTAACGGATTGCCTATGTCGCCCTGAAATTAACGCAAAATAATAATATGTCATGTTTCACTTCTTTGGCGTCATTATGTTGGGTATTCTATTGTAGTGACACGGATTGTAACGTTGCACTTTGCAAGTTACAAATGAAAATAATCTAGTTTAGGATTAAGAAATCTATGTACACTTAAAACTACACTATTTACACAATACTTTAAAGATATTATCTATTATAATATTACTAACTAAACCTAACACTTAAATAAAACATTAAAATTAAATATTACTGTACGGAACCTACGAGAATCTATTATATTAAGAGGTCCCCGCTTCTATGCGCCCGCGCAACGCTAAAACGATCCTTGCCGAGTGTTGCCGAGGAGTTACGAATCGGTTCGGCCGGTAGGGCCCATGACCAGTCGTTTTTGAAAGCACTGATTTGACAGCTGTGTCGCTCGCTCCGATCGTACTTTAATACTTTTATTAAATACGTCGCGAAATCCCTCTAGGGTAAGTTTCCATGTATTTTGTTAGCTAATACTGTGAGGTTTTTCTAGAATTCTTAATCTTCTTCTTAATCTTCTTAGTCTTCTGCTGTATTTCTTCCTATCTTCCTATCTGGGACACTGTGACCTTTGGACCTACGAAACGTGGTTCCGACAGCTTGCTCACGTTTCCGTTTTTGTCTGGAATTCCAGGATTTCTAGTCTACCCTTCATCCTTTCGCCACGTCGTGGTTCCTGCGTCGAGAAGGACGCTTGAGGAAGATCCTCTGCTGCAGTCGCTACAGAGCGTCACCTACCCTACGCTGACGTGGGCTACCGAAGACAGAACCTGGGACTGGAGCCGTTGGTTGCTGGCTAGCTCTCTAAGTCGGAACCATCATCGCTGGAGACGGTTCAGGCCAGTGTTCCCTACCACTTCTTTTCCTCTGCAATCGAGTCGTGTGAAGGCCACGGAAGTATAGGCATTAAATAATAAGTAACTTGATCTTCGAGCTTATTATTTACCAACCCCTACCTACCTACCTGCTGACACCCCCTTACAGGGCATAAGTGCCACAGGATACCAGGGTAGACGGCAAAAAAACTTAATTAATCCGTCAGGTAGTTTATTAAAAAAATATTTGACCCGTTTCATTTATTTTGTTACGTAAATCAAAATTGACGAAAATACGACGCTTTTAAAATTCCTAATACGCCACGCCTAGTTAAAATTTTTAGCTAGTTCTGACATCACGAGCCCCCACTCTCGGGTTTTGATGCGTTTCATTTTTGTCAATATTCAATACTCTAACTTACGGACTAAATAGATAATTTCTAAAAAAATACGTGTCCGTGTGTGCTTTCAAAAAAATACGTGTCAATTATTTTTCAATACTATATCTGACGGACTAAATAGATTTGTAACTTTTGGATACTGTCGTCATGCCCATTGGTGTTCTTATAAAACAATTGACTAAATATTACACGTCTCAAAGATATGGGTAACAATTTGTCAAAATATGTCCTCACAGTTTTCTAAATAGAATTTGGCAAACGCCTTACTGAGTGAGGTGACATCCAAATATGTAGTAATTCATACTCATTAATATTACCTGGCTGGCTGGATTATTTTTGTATTTCATATTTATTTTACATCGTATTATAGTAATTCAAATTAAAATTTAAACTGTTCTCGAATTGTATTTAATATCAAATTATGTTTTTTTTTAAGCTATTGCATAGCTTCTATCGCGGGCCTTGAGCGTGGAGAAAGAATCCAGAAATTCCGTAACGAAAATAACCGAACGAAAATAACCTAACACCCCATGTCACCCAATGTCAGATAATGACAATGACAAGCTAGTTTTCTTTTTAATATATTGCCGTAACTAGGAGTTGTAGGTTGTATACATTTGATGTTATTTTTCCGCTTGTTGCCGGCTCGAGTACCAAACCTGAACATTTAGTCATTCTGATCATTTTGCATAAGTTGATAAAAAATGCTATGCAATAGCTTTACCGCGGCAGTCCCCGAGTACCACACGTCTTTTTAAGAAATAAACAAGCCTTCATCATTATTTAAATATTACCTGGCATGAAGAATATGAGCCAAGAGCCATCGCGCAGATCATGGTATTATGTAAAGTGAGTTGCTGTTGGTTAGGAGGCATATAAAAAGATTGGCATTGCATATTATTCTCCATTGCGAACTTCTGTATGTGCATCAACTGTGTACTGGTCTAAAAACAAAAGACAAATAGCGGTTAAATGTTTATCCATACGTAAATAATAATCACGAAAACTCAATGGATTTTCACATTTAAAAAAAATAAAAATATGTCATAATCAAATACATATTTTCTAACAATTGGGGCTTATTCATAAACATTGATTAGTTATGTTTAGTTATGATTGACGTGTGTTAAACTAATATATACTTACAAAAGTCTGAACATCTCATTTAAACCATGGTTACTTATAAATAAACCACATAGTATGAAAATAGACGGGACGAGAGTAAATAATATTTTTATTACAAAAATGCAACTTACAACACTTGCGGCATTCTGGGCTCCCCAGCCGGAAGACGTGCAATGAGATAGTGACTGTTGGGCATCATCAGTAGCCAGTGGTACAATTTGTACACTGTTGGATGAGAATGCACTCGTGAGCTGAAATGGGTAAAAGGTTTACAACTTTACATCATTTCAGCCGAAGGTCGTCCACTGCTGATCGTAGGCCACCCCTAAGTGTCACCACATTGGCTGATCCCGTGCGACTCGCATTCAAAGGATTCCCGTTAGCTTCACCAGATCATCGGTCCACCTAGTGCGAGGTCTTCAAATGCATCGTCTTTCGATTCACGGTCGCCACTCTAGAACGACTTATGTGGTAGTGAACAGGGCACATAGCTCGCTGAACAGACTGCCGATGAGAGTCCTCTTTTATTTAATATAAAATATGTACTCGTAGTATAACAAATGGTATCGGTCTATCGTGTTACCTAACCATAATCTAAAATGCCATATTTTTGTCCTAATCATCATTTGTCAAAAGTAGTACAGTAACAAAATAGTTAAAAGCGTTTTCCATAAAAGTTATAAAACTTAAATTCAAATTATTTAATGTTTTGATCCTAATATTATTTTTTGAAGAAATTTGTAAGTATTACTGAGCTTTTTCTGTGAACTTCTCTCAACATTCAACATTGCTGTATGAAATGTTTAAGAATTAAAAAGTAGAATCATCATATTGCAGAAAATTCGAAATTGATACCTTTTTTTAGCACTAAAAGGTAGAAAATCAATCAATAAAGGCATTCAATCAATCATTATAAATCAGTCATTAATAAGAACATAAATATTGTGGATTTTATTTCCCGTCAGAAGCATGTAAACATGCAAAGAAACATACATCACGCATTCAACAAACATCGAGCAAGCATGCAGCATGCAAACGAACATACACCATGCATAAAACGAGCATGCAGCTAGCATGCAGCAACCATTCAGGAAACATGCAACAAGCATGCAGCAAACATGCAACTAGAATGAAGCAAGCATACAGCTAACATGCAACGAGCATGCAGCAAGCATGCAGTAGGTATTCAGATAGCAAGCAGAAAGCATGCAGCATGCATCAAGCAGCAAGCATGGTTTCTGTAACAGCTTCGGCGGCCCCACGCGAGCTTAAATTACACTCTAGGGATAGGGTAGACAAGACTACGTGGAGTCGGATTTACAGCGATTCGTTTCTGTCAATAAATCTTACTTTTAGCAAATGTATTAGGACTAACAAATTATAGTTAAACTTTCGGAATAATACACATTAAATGATACAATACTAAGGAAATAATATGTCATGTCAAATTAGGAGATTCAAATATTTATATTATTCGATATTATGACAGAATAACTTTTAGAAATAAAGATAATTATGTAAAACAATTTCGAGTCTTTGAACATTATGGTTACTGAAGTTTATAGCAAATAATATCGCTGGACATTACACACAGCGGAAGCACACAAGGCTTGTGTCGTGGTCACCAGACAGTTGATATACTACATAATTATATACTTTTTGTTTGTAAAAACATACTTATTATACATATAAACATCCATGACTCGGAAACTAATGTCCATGCTCAACATAAACATTTGCTCCTACCGGGATTTGAACCCGGGACCCGAAGAACATAAGGCAGCCTCACTACCGCTGCGCCAATCAGGTCGTCAAAAAATTTGTTATGGATAATGATTTTCGGACAAAAAAAATTAGGTCAAGAAAGGGAGTACCAGAACAAATACTCACGGTGATAACAGCGATATCATTGGGATTGACGGAGGCATCCGGGCGATACTCAGGGTGTTGCGTAAAGCGCTCAATATCACGATGGTGATCAACAGAAGCGTCGTTGGTAAGATCAATTGCACCAGCGAACACCCGATAGTCGTTCGGGTTCAAACCCCTGCAAGATGCGGTAATTTTAAGGTTTTGGTGTCGTATTTGATTTTATTTGAAAACCACTCTTCTTTTTCGTGTGGTTTGTCCTCCCGCCTTAACGCCAGGTTATGATTTTGATTTTTGATTCTATTTCAGTCTCCGGCTGCTATACTGACCGTAAATTAACGTCAGTTACTCACCCATTTCGGCTGTCAAAAATGCAAGATGCAGCGGTCACGGCATGGCGTAAAGAAATCAATGCTCCCCCGCACCTATGTCCTTTAGTCGGTGTGTTTACCAGACTCTTTTGTTGTAACGAAACCTAAAAGAAAATAATTATACAAGATATTTTATTGTTCTGATAGCATTAAGTATTTTTTACACAGTAATATAAAAGTAGTTCGTAACATGAAAAAAACCTTTCGGATAATATAGTAGTTGAAAGTTAAAAATATTTATTACCATAAACGGGAACTGGTTTTGAGCTGCCGGGGATCCACCCGCTATTCTGTTTAGGCTAGAGCTCGTGCATGTGCCTGTTCATAAAATGTATCATAATATTTAAATAAATAAGATAAACATGGCCTCCTTATCCACCAAAGCGAGCGAAAATTTTTGATTTTATAACATACGTATTTCCTTATTATTGTATTCCTTCACCATTTTGAGGAAAATATGTACACATATCAAATGTGTAAGAGAGAGCTAATGGGTATACACTTAGAACATTGGTTACCGGCACCGATAAGCGCCGAACGTCGCCAACAAGTTCCGATTTGAAATTTGTAGGCGTTTATCGGCGCTGCACGATAGGTCGGCACAAAGTATAAAGATTGCCTTCGCCGACTACCTGCGCGGACCGGTGCAAGCGCTGGCAGGTCAGCGCCGGCAGCCTGTCTACGCACTAAAGCATAAACAATTACCAGACAATAGGCACAATCAATATAAGACAATTCCATGAAAGTCCTTCACGTGAAGATTCAACCAACTGCTTTGCAATATCACGAAAAAAAGTGGGTGGGCCACCTAGTGTATAACTGAGTAATGGCTAGAGATATAGATATTCAAGATAACGCAAGTATTACGAACGATCCGTATGGAAACAAAGCGTGCCGTCTTCGAATACCTTCTATGGCACTAATATATTACATAAAATAGACAACGGTTGGTTCTTTCTTCTTAAGTTACTCCGAGAGTACGTGGTAACTGTTACAGTAAGCTTAGTCGTGCACGCCTATTAGATGCTATTGAGTTATCTTTGCATATCTATATATGTATATCTGTAGTAATGCACCATGCTCTAGTTTTATGAACCCTAAACTTCATACTAATAATATTATAAATGAGAAAGTTTGTGAACATTAATGTTTAGATATATGTATGTTTGGACCTACTTCACAAAACATCAAAACTACTGAACGAAATGGGATGAAATTTCGCGCACAAATAGTTTATAAACTAGATTAAAACATAGGATACTTTTATCCCGGTAGTAAGATACCATGGGACAACTTCACGCGGGTGAAGCCGCTGGCAGAAGCTAGTTTTGAATAAATTACGGAGAAATCCATTTTGCGTCAATGAAAAGAAATGTCAAAAAAGTAATCTGTTATAAATGTAGGTATTGAATGTTGTGAAAAACAATAACAAATTAAAAAATATACTTTACCACAAAGAGCAATCACAAACAAAACTACAAAGTTGTTCATTTTTGTTCTTTTAGCACGTTCACTACTATAGAATTAAATATGAACAATCGTGTAACACTACAAACAGGTGATGACTGTTCTGCATTCCTCATGTGATGGCTTTTATTATGTAGGAACCATTATCTAATCTTACAAAAAGGGATGAAGGAAACACCACTTTATCATGAAATAACAATCTCTTTTAGCATTCCGTGTCTAAACGAATAAAACCTTTGCACAGCGTCGCATCATTTAAAAAAGATGAGCGTCGCTGAAAAATGCTCAGAAAATAAGATGATGGAAGAACAGGGAAAGTTTAATTCAAGTATATTTTTTATTGGTACAAGCTCAAACTGAAACCATTTATTTAAGTTAGACTATTACGGCACTTTTAATGTCAAGAAAACGAAAAAAGCATAGCTACAGTCACAGGCACAAGGCATAATAACTCGAGAACGGACTGTAGTTGTACATTCCAATGCGTGGAAATCAAAAATGTTACTACAAAATCTTGACTACATCATTCATGTTGAGATAATACATTTATGAAAGAACGATGTGGAAAGACGTGCACATTAAGGCCGTGGCACACTTGATAAGCACCTCACCAGCACCGCACCAGCACTGCTGTTGTCCAGCGTTGTCTTGAATTTAATAATGTAAACCAAACATTATATTTGGTTTACCGGTATTAAACCCATCGAACTTACACCCTTTACTTGTACATGCTGCTGTCTATCATTCAGATACGATTTTACTAAACTGAGCGCAAGTTTACCTAAACCGCAGTGCAAGTCCATAGGATTTGATAGGACTCGATTAAATAAATTTGACAGTTTTTCTCGATAAAATGAGTTTTTGACTCCGTATAAACTGATTTTATCGAGAATAACTGTCAAATTTATCTAATCGAGTCCTATTGAATACTTGCACTGCTGTGCTCAATTTTCAAGATCAGGGTTTCGTGATTGCCAAATGCCTTCGAAAGATCACAGAAAATTTCTATGGCATCTTGTACCTCGTGTAATATTTTACTGGTGATAAAATGGTTAAGCATTTAATTGAGCATTATCTTTTCAAACATCTTGCTGAAAACCGGCAACACGGATACGGGCCTGTAGTTATTAGTGTCTTTACTATCTTCAGATTTAAAAAGCGAATTTGTCTTAGTGAATTTCATGAGATCCGGGAAGACACTACACTACACTACAAACAAGACACTACACTCAAAATCATCAACTGACTCCTGACATTTCTTATTTTATCCGTTTTCGTAACAACACGCATCCCTTCATCATTCTCATCTCAGCCATTTGCAAATACCTTTCCATCATCTCTTTTGTGCCCTTTTTTTTTGTTTTTCGGATGGGAAATCATCAAATTACTTCTTCCACTCTGGGCGGAGCGGGAGGGAGTATCAGACTTTTACGGACTAAAACCGATTCATGTTCCTTTCTCACGCTTTATGTTCCGGGCCCACGGTATCTCTTTCGAACAGTCCCGCAGCCCCGGCAGATAGCGGCCCTTGCGGACCCCTTTCTTATGCTGATATCATTTTGAGGCGCACGTGGTACACGAATGCGCCGTCGACATGGCCTGTCGTTATAAAAAGGGTGGACGGCAAGCTAGCCCAATGCTGGCCGGGGGTCACGTGGTTACCCCCGACACCCGGTGCTTTTACCGCGAGGCTGGGACGAGAAGTTCTCTCCCCTGTGCCAGCGTAACAGCAGCGTAGCAAACTATGCTGATGCCGCTATGGAGGTCAGCACGCAGCACCCAGTCGTAACCGATGTTCTACAGGGGACCCCAGAACCGCTCCCTGTGTTACTCCGCACGACATCTCTCGCCGGTTCCACTCTCACCACACTGTACCTGAATGCCCACTTTTCTTCTCGTTCACGTTCCCTATCGGTCTAATTTACTATGCACCTGAACATCCTGAAGAATCTCTGCTAACTTGTCTTCTGCAAATCACCAAATTATGACAAAATGTAACAAACCAAACGTAGTGAAATATAATGCTACTCTTAATTGTGAACCTTTCTGAGTAAACAATACATTGTAAGTGATGATGTAATTATATAAATATTGGGGCATCAATAAAAATAGCATCACTAATTCTCAGAAGCGGTACCCTCTTTACAACAAACGATTTCCTCTTTACAAATAGAAGATGTTGCGAGGGAGGCTGAAGAGTCGGAATAGCTTCCTTAGGTCAAATATTCCAACATGCAAAATCTCGCAAAAAGTCATGGCTCCTCTGACAACTATGTTGAAACCGCAGAAAAGCTCCTAATGGATCACCAACTGCCAAGGCCTACCTGGAAGGCTCTAAACTGACTTCGAAGCCAGGTGGGCTGCTGCAGAAAGAACTAAGTCCAGTGAGGGTGTTCCGGTAAAACTGAGTGCGTCTGCGGAGTCCCATCCCAAACCATGGCCCACCTCCTGACGTATTATTTGTGCAACTCCACCTTCACGCCCGTCGCTGTGACTGAGTTCTGGTCGAAACAATTTTTATTAAATAACCATTGGAATTATCAACATGAAGAAGAGAAGAAGAAGAACTCATCGTCACTAACTTAGTCAGTTTATTTTCCAATTTTGGAAATACATATACTTACTGTGTAAAGAACAAAGTAATGGGGTTGATGAAGATTAATAACATAGCTTTACATCAAGCCTGTCACCTTAGACCGAGGTATTCAAGGAACATTTCTGCATTGAGAACCTCTTTTTGCCATTTTTCTTTAAGCCAAAACCTTTTCTACAAAAACAGATTCGAATACAAGTAGAGATAATTTTCTAATTGAAAATAAAACCTTATATATCCAATAAAAGTAAAATAGTAACATCGAAGCGAGAGGAACATCTTATTGCGTTTTTTGTTACACATTCGTATGCTGATATCAGACCCGTAATAAAAATAAATGGGATCTTGGCTGATCTAAATATTAGGATACAAATTCAAGTGAACCAAATAGATCTTTTCACATACATAAACCATTCTACAATCGATGAAACGTTCCTTTAGCTTTCTTTTCGGAAACCTTTGCAACGTTGGAATGCTAAGTCTGTATTTTCTAAAGCTTGTAGAAGTTTGTATCTTGTCTAGTAAAGAATCGGCCAAACGTTTAGCGAATTGATGATACGTAGAGGTCCGATGACTGATATCCAAGATTCATGAACACAATAGTCTCATGAAGTATTCAGTTCAGATAAACACCCCCTTAACATAAATGGTAACTGGTATTTTGTGAGAAAAATATTAGCACAGTAATACTGATCTTTTATCTAGAAGGAACCTTCCCAAAACAGCTTTTTCCAAAGAAAAATGTGACAAGAAACAGATAACGCACACATAAACCTTAAAATCTCGCTACTGAACCCATTTCGAGGATTATTACGAAAAACTGCGGTCGCTCGCGTTTACATACGATACGAACGAATGAGCGTGGTTGTATACAGAGACTATACCATGCCTAAGTTATATTGGATGCGTTCACATTATTCGCCCTCTGCTCCACTTTAAACGAAATTCGGAAAGTATATAAATTGAGCCGCTAGTTAAGTGAGATTTACAGCTTTGTATACTCGTATGTTGTAGAATTTGAGCACAAAAATAGATATGAAAAAAACGGAAGGCCAGGATATACGTCACAATAATCATGTTCCGTAAACTCGTCATCGAATGACGATAGCAATTTTGTCATCTTACCTAGAAATGATAATCCATGATTGTTATGACTGGTTATAGATCTTCAAGTTTTAACAAATATTGTCACTTCAACGCTATATTTGGCATAAATATAGGTACTAAATAAGAAGGCTTAATTTTTTACAGATTATATAGATTTAGGTTTTTTTTCTGATGGATTTAATCTTTATGGCCGTTTTATAAATCCCTGAATTAGGAAGATAAGATTGTTTGAATAATTGTTGCACGGTATCTCTTTTGAACAGTCCCGCAGTCCCTGCAGGCTTCGGCCCTAGCGGGCCCCTTCTTTTATGCTGACATCTCTTTGAGGCGCGCGTGCGAAACGAATGCGCCGTTGACACTGCCTGTCGTCATAAGATGGACGGACGGTTAGCTAGCCCAAGCTCACCGTCCACTGGCCCGCGTCTGCGGTGGCCGGTAGACACCACGTGGCCTCCGACGCCCAGTGATTTTCCCGCGGCGGCTGGGGCGAGAGGTTCTCTCCCTCTCGAGTTCCGCCACCTCCTTCGCTAGCATGACTGCTTCGCAGAAGGAGGTGACGGCTTCCCATTCCATCTCGCTCCAGACCATGGACTGAACCAGCGCCAGACCAGACAGCAGGTCTAACCATTGTTTTATAAATCTTAAGTTTAAGTGACATAACTATTAACCTTCATCATCATCATTCTTACCCACTGCTGGGTATAGACCTCTGTTTGCTTCTGCCAATCACCACGGTCCTGTGGCAGCCTCATCCAGGTTTTCCCCCAACGGCAACTAACTATGTCATCTGCCCATCTCGCCGCCGGACGACCCACGTTCCTTTTGCTAGTTCTCAGACGCAATTCGGTGACAGCCTTGGTCCACCTATCATCACTGCGTCTTGTTAGTTTTGTCCAACTCCATTTGAGTTCCGTAACGCGATTTCCAATATCACAAACTGCGTTTTTGGATTTCAACGCTAGAAACTCGATCTATCAGCTTTATGTCGAACATGGAACGCTTTATGGCTTTATGGCACAAAGGTGCAACTTTCAGTCTGTACACAGCCTCCTGCGTGAAGGTCCATGTTTCAGCACCATGCGTCACTGTGGGTGGGCAGGACACACTGGTTATAGAGGCGGGACTTGAGTTGTTCAGAAAGTTTGGGTTATTTCAAAATCTCGTCCAGTTTGCTGAACCCAATCTATATTCTTCGGGACTTCTCCTTCCGTTGATGATCTTTGCCAAATGAAAGTATATGATTAAGATAAACAGAGCAGATTAAGAGCAGTTCGGAAGTTTTATTTAAAGTCGGTCTAAGTTGTTTACCATTAGTCATTCATAGAGTCGTTGTAATTATATCAAAGTTTTCTCGTATTTCGGACTATTCATATGTATTTTATATGTATTAGTTTATTTTATATGCTTATTTATGTATTAGTATGTAGGTACCTTTATATGTGTTTATTTTAGGATTACAAGATGGTATGTTTATTTTTATTTATATTGTACTCCACAATGCTGTCTATTTGACCCAATGGTTGACTGGTAGAGAATGCCTTGTGGCATTAAGTCCGCCAATGTACCACTATTGTACATGAAGTTTAAATAAATAAATAAATAAACATACTGGGAAACTATCTCCAACTCTTCATTTCCAACTTTGACGACCCGAATAGCGCAGCGGTAGTGAGGCTGCCTCACGTTCTTAGGGTCCCGGGTTCGAACCCGGGACTCGGTAGTATTTGGTATACTGTCGATGTAGCGTACCGTCGATTTAGTGTACTGTCGATTCATTAACCCGTCGATGGAACGTTGTCGATACAACGACCGTTAATGTAGTTGTCGATATTATGAGGGTAACCCTGAACCTGCTTTCTTGGAGTTGACGATTGGGAATCTGCTAGAAACTATTTAGTATAACCCTATTTGATGTTTTTATATAGCTGAGTCATATACGTACTGCAAAATTACACACTCTTTGCAAAATATTATGAAATTCTTATTATTTTATCAACTATATTTGTTTAAGGCTAGAAGCGGGTAAGCCGCCCCGTACTAATGTCACCGGAATTTGCTGGATAAGTGGATACGAAAACCACTAGAATGATTTTGGTGGCGATTCTTGGCAAAAGCAGTCCAACAGTGGACGTTTTATGGTTCAATGATAATTATGGTTTTGTTGCGTGTAATTTCGGGAAAAGGTCACTTTCCGTACAGAGAAGAAGGAATGGGCTTGATCACTGTTATGTCTTTGGTTTGACGTTCTGTCATTACGTTTCCTGGACAACGAATGTATCAGGATTGTCATATATAATTAAAATATACGAATAGGAAAATGCACGTTTGATCTTTTATTTAATATTGGCGACGAGATGGCCGAAGTTAAAAAGTTAAAACGCGTACGATCCTCATTACGAGGAATATTCACAAGGATTGAAAACTTTATTAATGAAGAATTACAGTTTTCCTCCGAAGAAATTGCAACACGACTACAAACACTGAAAGATAATTTTTCCAAATTTCAAGAGCTTCAAAACGAAATTGAAAAAGGTACTGAGGATAGTGAACTAAACAAAGAAATAGATTACAGGTTTGAAATTGAAGAATTATATACTAAATTACGTTCAAAATTCCTACAATTACAAAAAGAAAGCGAGATAACAATTGTGCCCCCAAGTAGTGCAACGGACACACAGTCAATTTACGAAACAGCAATGACCAACAAAGAAAAACCGTTTCGTATGAACTTTCAGCCGTTCCAAGAAAATGAATCTTTTATAAATTTTACCAAACGCTTAAAGGTTTATTTCATGCTGAACAATATCACAGATGGTAAGGTGAAAGTGTATGTACTACTTTGCACGATTTCGCCAAATCTACACGAAAGTATGTACAATATTTGCTCTCCAGAAGATCCCTTAAATATGACTTTTGAAGAGATTACTAGACTTTTAGATGATTACATTGATCCCAAGCCCAGCATTTGGACAATGCGACACAAATTTATATCTCGCATGCAACATAAAGAAGAAAATGTGGTCACATACGCCTCCGAGCTTAAAAAACTATCTGGAAAATGTGAGTTCAAATGTAATAACTGCGAAAAACAAACTTCTGATAGCTTTTTGTGCCTACAACTCATACGAGGGTTAAATGATGGTGAAATTCGGACGAAAATACTGCAGGAAAAAGATACAACCTCATTTTCACAATTGGTGCAGATTGCCAACGCTACAGAAATGGGAAAGAACGAAAACGCAACAATGTCCTCAGATATTAAAAAACCTACCACAATCAACAAAATATCAACACCTACAGCTGAAAGATCTGATAATAACCATAACCCACCTGTGCATTCTAAGGTAAATACAAGATTACCAATAAGCATTAGAGATCTTAAAGGAAAATGTTTTCGATGTGGAAAAGAGGACCACAGAGCAAACGAATGTGGAGCCATCAAATCCACTTGCCGAAAATGTCAGAAAATAGGCCACCTTGCACGAGTCTGTTTACAAAGATATACCAACTCTCATCAAGTAAATAATTCTACAAGTAACATTAGTCAAGACAGTATTGCCGATATCAACTTAGTTAAAAGTGAAATATCGGAGAGATATACGATTACTTTGAAAATAGAAGACAAAACTGTATGTATGGAATTTGACACCGGCGCTACGTTATCTTCAATGTCACTGAAGGATTTCAAAAACATGAATATACAAAAGAAACTTTTTAAAACAGAAATTAAGATGAGAACTTACACTGGAGAAATCATTAGACCGATTGGAGTAGCATATGTAAAGTGTCTGTACAACACTCAATTATTTTATGGAAAACTATACATTATTGATCAAAATGTTGACCCAATTTTTGGTAGAAGCTGGATGAAAGAACTACATGATATTGATATAGCAGATATAAGAACAGTACAAACTACAATTCATAGTAACAATCTAGAACAATTGTTAGAAGAATTTTCTTCAACTGTATTTGCATCAGACCTAGGAAAAATTCCAAATCACAAAGCTCATTTAAGTTTAAAGGAAAATACTCAGCCGATCTTTATTAAACCACGAAGAATTCCATACGCTTTGAAACCGAAAGTTGACGAAGAAATAGAAAGACTATGTACACAGGGCGTGCTTACAAAAGTTGACCATGCCGAGTGGGGAACACCTATCGTTCCAATAGTAAAACCAAATGGGAGTATTCGATTATGTGCTGACTACAAGATTACTCTCAATAAAGTAATAAAGGATGAACAATACCCCATACCCATAATTGAAGACATATTTTCTGAAATGAACGGAGGTAAGCTTTTCTGCACTTTAGACATTACCCAAGCATATTTGAATTTAGAAATGGATGAAGAAAGCGCTCACATGCAAACCCTGAGCACGCACAAAGGAACGTATAAAGTAAATAGACTAATGTTCGGCGTTAAAGTAGCACCAAGCCTGTGGCAGAAATTCATGGACAGATTACTACAGGATCTGACAGGAGTTAAATGCTTTTTCGATGACATTATTATACAGGGCTCCTGTGAAGATGAGCTACTACAACGATTACGACAGGTCCTCCAAAAACTCAAAGAGAGCAACCTTCGAGTGAATAAAGAAAAATGTCACTTCTTTAAACAATGCATTAACTACCTTGGCCACACGATCGACAAGAACGGACTACATAAGAATAAAGACAAAATAAAAGCCATCACCAGCACTTTACGCCCTACAAACATCAACGAATTGAGAACCTTTCTTGGGATGGCCAATTATTACAATAAATTTATAAACAATCTGGCCTCTATTACAAGTCCTCTAAACGAGCTACTTAAAAAAAGAGCTATATTTACCTGGTCCCCTAAGTGTGAAGAAAGTTTTAAAAAAGTAAAGGAAGAAATTTTGAGCGAAAGGGTATTGATTCATTTTGATCCTAAAAAGCCGCTAATACTAGCCACAGACGCTTCGCCTTTAAGATTAGGAGCAGTGCTTTCGCATAGATTACCTGACGGTTGTGAACGACCTATTGCTTTTGCTTCTAGATCTTTATCAAGCAGTGAGAAGAAGTACAGTCAAATTGATAAAGAAGCTACAGCTATCTACTGGGGCCTAAAAAAGTTCTTTAAGTTCTTTCACTACTGCTACGGTCGAAAGTTCACACTAGTTACCGATCACAAGCCACTAACATCGATCTTTCACCCGCACCAGACGCTACCAGCGATGAGCACCATGAGACTTTTTCATTACGCTCATTTTCTATCCGGATTTAATTATGAAATAGACTACAGAAGTTCTGCAAGCAATTCTAATGCTGATTACTTATCCAGATTTCCAGTAGAAACAGTTAATGATAATAAAAAAGATCAACACTCACAATTCCAGCTTCAACAAATATACAAAATCGAAATAAACCCAGATATTATAGCCCGAGAAACAAAAGACGACAACGAATTACTTCCCTTACTACAAGCATTAAAAACAGGACGTACTTTGAGAGAACTCGGATATAATGACAATGAATTTACGCTACAGGATGATTGTATTTTGAAAGGTACAAGGGTCATTATTCCTTCTACATTACGTTCCCAAAATTCTTAATGAATTGCATACTGGACATACTGGGATTTTTAAAACTTTTTTGCAAAAAATAAAACCGACTTCAAAAAAAAACAAAAAAGTGAAAAATAACTTTAGCTTCTGAAGTCGGTGACCTTTGTTTGATTGCTTTAGTTTTTTTGTCACCGACTTCAGAAGCTAAAGTTATTTTTCACTTTTTTGTTTTTTTTTGAAGTCGGTTTTATTTTTTGCAAAAAAGTTTTTATTTTCAACTTTTTAGTGGTTCACATGTGCTTGATACATGGAAAGTGCATACCGTTACAATTACAACAATCCCAAACACGACTATGGTACATTGTCTCATTATGGAGTTCCGTGACTCTTGGCTTCATCATCAGATCTGATGGTAGAATGGTTCTTATCAAACGCAAATGCTTCACTTGTTGTAGAAAATACTAAAATTGCAACACGTTTTCATATAAAATTTGAAGAGTTCCCTCGATTTCGCCAAGATTCCATCATCAGATCCTGATTTGGTGGCTATGGGACCATTTGGAAAGAATACCCTTTCCAACAAAAAAATAATTTTCCAAATCGGATGGCAAGCGACGGAGTTATGCCCGAACAAACATAAAAAAAAAATAGAAACATCCGAATTGAGAACCTCCTCCTTTTTTAGAAGTCGGTTAAAAATGAAATTATTAGCACGCAGCTACGTTTACTGGAAAAACATGGACAAAGACATTGAAAACAAAGTAAAATCATGTAGAGCATGCCGGTTAGAGCAAAACCAACCAGCAAAAGCTCCGTTACACCATTGGGAAGAGCCAGCTGGCCCTTGGCAACGAATCCATATTGACTTCGCTGGCCCAGTGTCTGGTTTTCAATTATTCATTATAATCGACGCCTTCACAAAGTGGGTTGAAATAATACCAGCCAAAATAACGACTAGCTCTTGGTGTATTCGAAAACTTAAAGAAATATTTTCCACTTTTGGCGCTCCCTATATTCTCGTTTCAGATAACGGCCGGCAATTCATATCACAAGAATTCAAAAATTTTCTCTCAGATTATAATATAACGCATAAGACCATTGCACCATACCACCCAGCCACAAACGGTCAAGCAGAACGCACAGTGCAGACTATAAAGAGAGCGTTACGATCTATGGAGGGGGAGAGCGGTGATCTAGTCGACAAACTGACTACCATTAAAACACGTTTGAGACGTACGCCAGGCCCCAGTACCCAGAGCCCTTATCAGTTGATGTTTGGAAGGGAAGTAAGGACCAGGCTGCACGCCATGCTGCTCAAAATAGAGAATCCCACTCATCACCGAACATTGTCGGATAATTCACGACAATTCAAACTGGGAGACAGGGTACAAGCTAGGAGTTACTCGTCACCGCATCGGAGGTGGACATTCGGTAGGATCCTGTCTCGCCTGGGACATTTACACTATGAGGTGCTTACAGATGACGGCATTGTCTGGCGCCGCCATCTTGACCAGCTGTTGGCAGCACCCCAAGTCCAGGTCCAGCAACTGGAATCACGGCCGAGGGCTGTTATGTCTTTGGTTTGACGTTCTGTCATTACGTTTCCTGGACAACGAATGTATCAGGATTGTCATATATAATTAAAATATACGAATAGGAAAATGCACGTTTGATCTTTTATTTAATAATCACCATGCTTGATGATTGATTTCAGAACCACGATGACTTCAGACCTACGGTCTATGGTTTCCTCACGATGTTTTCGTTTACCATAAGTAAATGGAGGAGTAGAAACTACGCATATCTTTGAACAAGTCACATTGGTACTTGATGTGTTTAAACTACCAACTTGGGGTGGAAGAGGCGGATCAGAAATGGACCACCACAACATTTATTATTACTTTTAATTAAGTATTCGTTAGTGCAAAAAGGTTGCTCCACATACAATCCTTCCAGTTATTTCATCTCTGACAGCTGCAATCTGACAGTTTTCCTTTTTTTGTAATAAAAATAAAGACTACCGTAATTTTGACAGCCTTGTCAGTGACAACGACCCAATGGCATCCTTATTGGAACGAGAATAAAGGTCATAGTGATTTTGACAAAAATTGAAAACTGTGAACGTACTGTATGTTAACCATGGCTTTAGCCGTGTGGTCTACATGATGACAGCTTGGATTGAGCCTTTGCTAATCAGATGCAATGCTAATCAACCGGTTGAATGGCCGATATTCCTTATTCAAAATGGCCATAACGGCAACTTGCTACACGAATGGCTCACGACATCTGTTTGGGCTTCTGATTCAGGTTCCATAAAAAAACATGGACGATAAGAGGTGAATGGTACGAAAATCGGGGAAGATCCTATTTACTTGTTTTTGCCAGAGGTAGGAAGAGCTAATAACTGAATTAAACATACGACTTAGCAACGATTACTTACCTAAGTTGGTCCTAGTTCAGGTGACCATCCATTACATTGATAAAGCCGTTGATCTCAGCAGTCACTTGTGTATATTTTGAAAGTTTTTACGGGTGTTCAGAAGCCCTGTAGTCTAATAGTCAACTTTGACATGGGGTATTAACTGAGTACTCGAGGTCAGATAGGCAGTTGCTCCGTATTAAATTCTGGTATACTTAAGCATTCGATAAAACTGGAAGCTGACCTCAAGATAGTCGGAAAACGCAGGGTAGATGACGACTCCAGAAGTAAGCATGATTGCTCGAACATCATGGACACATTGAGGCTTATTAACTATTCATGTAAACTACTGGTATTCGGCTGCATCCAGTTAGACTGGATGCCGACCCCAACATAGTTGGGAAAAGGCTATAGACACATGATGATGAGGTTTTATTTCTTTTGGTGTTTAAGTCACATACATCAAATACAGGCTGAATTTTAATAAATGCGACAAAATGAAATTGGAGCTTCTGTTACAGTAACATAGTAATTATAAACTGTTTTTTCTACAATCTAAATCGTTAAAAATATTACGCGATTATCGTTTTCAAAAGGTCCATTGATGTTATTATCTTTATTTAAGTACGAATTATCAGTATTCCAGTAATATGCAAAATAAATAAGAAAAATTAAGGCAAAATTAGGTGAATTACCGCTAAATTGAGCACTGCGATGAGTCGGACGAGATTTTTTGATACTTTTATTATTCTAACGGTTTTCGTAACACTGATCAATTATTTTTTAATTTTACATTTGATATTTTATACATTTTCTTGACAACACGTATTATTGTATATTTAAATTTGTCGCATCTATTCAATTTCACCCTGTATAAAAGAAGATAAAATTGTAGGTATTGCTGAAAATGGTATTTCTTTACCATTTCTAAACCTTTCTTGGTTTAAAATAAATATCACTCCCCCGGCAGAGTGTCATCCTGTTCCTGAGGATACCACGATTCATCAAAATTTTGCTGTTAGTGTTCTACATTGTTGATAATGTAACCCAATAACCACCTGACATATTCACCCCATAGTTATAATTGCACGTTATTCATATGCATTACATGACAACGCAAACCGCATCGCGTATGCTAAGATCGTGCGGCGTTTGGTACATGTAGACGCATGTATATTGTATGTATGTACGAGTACATCACATATACATGTTCTCAACATCATAAGTCGGGAAGTTGCGCCGAGAACGCGGTGCTCACGTAAGTTTAAGTATTTAGCAGACGCTCTCGCTAAGTACTACAGCTTCGAGAATGCTTTTTATGTAAAACTAAAGCCACGCTCCCAACAGAGCCATGCATGTTGTGTAGTGCTGGCGAACATAGAACTTAGCGGGCGTAAAATAAGATGCATAATTCGATGTAAACTAGCAGACATTACACACAGTCATAGTCGAACAATGCGATAAATCTAATCTAAAGGAATTCCTTGATACTAGACCAATTAAATATGCTTCACAATATCGCAATAAACTACCTACTATGACTTGGGTTGACAACAATAAAATAGATTCTAAGTTTTTGATAAGAACGTAGACAATTTGGCTATGACTAATTTATTATATTATTTTCAACGTTGGGCAACATGACACTAATAGCAAACACTTAGAGCCAGTTTCACCGGTTCCGGATAAAGTGTCGGTTAGTTATCTGCTAGTTAATACTATCTACCACTTAAAGGCTGGTTATAACTAATACTTTATCTACCAGATATCGCTATCCGACACCTGTGAAACCAAAAGTGTTAGTTTATCTGGCAGATAAGTTCCTAATAGGCTAACCGACACTATCCGCAACCGGTGAAACTCGGGATTTTATCCATGATTTTCCTTATGTTTTTGGAGCACCCGATATTTCGACGCTGTTGCAAGCATCATGATCGCGGGAATACTGAAGAGGTGGACGAAAATTATTAATTATGAGCAGACAAATCTGTCTACCCTCTTCCTTAGTCTTTTATTACGCGCACTACTGGAACTCGATTGTAACTCACGACAGAACGCACTCAAAGTATCACTCGATTTTTCTTTATAATGGAGACGCATGTTAGTCTTTATTAGGTTTTTAAAACCTAAGGAAAATCACGGATATAATCCCGTAAGTACTTTAAGTGTAGTGAAAAACCGTGAAAGTCTAAAACAGTGCATTAATAGCAAACTTTCGGATTTCCGTACATATCGGGATGATGTGTTCATCATCCCGATGTACGGAATTAAAATACCAAATACATTAAGTTTGAAAGTACGAATTACGTGCGTCAAAAGGTTCGCTATGACGAATTACCTTACTGAGAATACATTCTCAGTAAGGTAATTCGTACATCGGTAAACTGAGTTGAATAATGCAGTCAGTAAAAGATGAAGAACTTAAACTAGAATAAAAAATGCAAAGAAGACTGGCCTGCATTAAATATCATATTAAAGGTCAAAATTGATACACATGCGATATAACAAAAAGCAAATGATTTTGGGTCTGCTGAGTTTGCTGAACTACATATACCCACACTGTGTAAGCGAGAAATATTATTGTAAGTTGGAAGATTTGTTGTTGATATAAATGCTGGACTCAATGCTGGATCTGCTTCACAGTAAGTTATTGGGCTCACGAACTATGACTTGATTGTTTGGAAGAGCTGCTCTCTAGTTATACAACCTTATTTTTTGTTTATACTAAACCCGAAAAGGGGTCATTGTACTCATCATTTCGAACAACTTTTTCTATGGGACGAACCCTGAAATCGCGAAAAAAAAATCAGCTGTTCCCTACATTTTGACGAGTTATGCGAACATAAATGTAGGGAACAGCTGATTTTTTTTCGCGATTTCAGGGTTCGTCCCATAGAAAAAGTTGTTCAAAATGATGAGTACAATGACCCCTTTTCGGGTTTAGTATAAACAAAAAATAACCCTGTATATTTTTGAATATGTAATTACTTTTAGTACTTTTTTATTATTTAAATTATATCACTGGACATTACGCACAGCGCCATCTAATGCCCTAAGCAACGAGGCTTGTAATGTAGACAGCAAATAGTTGATAGACTAGATAGATACTTTTTGTTTGCGAATACATACTTATTATACATACAGAGTATAAACCACCTTATCACAAAGCCGTTAACCAAGCATTATGTACATCAAACTAAAGTAACTTTACGCAAAAAAAATTGCTGGGAAACAACTTTTTTTTTTGTGGTAGAACTCAATGTAACGCACTTAAAACATTGTGCTGATGGATGGATTGAGTAGTAAGGGGGTCGTGGAGGTGTTAAAATCCTACTTCCTACTAATATTATAAATTCGAAAGTTTGTGAGGATGGATGTATGTTTGTTACTCTTTCACGCAAAATCTACTGAAAGGATTTGGATGAAATTTTGCACACAGATAATTTATAACCTGGATTAACACATAGGATACTTTTTATCCCGGCAATAAAATCCCATGGGACAATATCAAACTTCACGCGGGCGAAGCCGCTGGCAGAAGCTAGTCTATACTTATAATAAATCTGTAGAGAGGTCAATTCTGTACATGAAATATATTTACAAAATAACTATCGGGGGGTGATTAGTGATCGATACTGATGCCAAAAATTGCAATCAGTAAAATTTTTGTCTGTCTGTCTGTCTGTCTGTATGTATGTTATTTATAGAAAAAAAACTACTCGACGGATTTTAACGAAACTTGGTACAATTATTCTACATACTCCTGAGCAGGTAATAGTATACTTTTCATCACGCTACCATTAATAGGAGCAGAGCAGTGAAAGGAAATGTTGGGAAAACGGGAGAAGTTACTTGGTTTTTTTAGCTTCCGTCGCGTGTGCAGCCTTAATGGTTAAAGCTACATAGAAATCATGTATGACGGACAACGGACGGAATATCCCAAGACAGCATATGTCTATCTTTTATAGTTGACTCACAATAACACGTGTAACTCCCGATAGCTTAGCAGTTCGGAGATTTGTTATTATTATATTTGTTTACTCTTACGTTTATAATATTCTCACTCAACCCCAATTAAAAAAAATAACATCAGTTATTCTTCGAACTCCTGGGCAGGTTATAGTATACTTTTCATCACACTACAATGAATAGGAGCAGAGCAGTGTAAGGAAATGTTGGGAAAACGGGAGAAATTACTTGATTTTTTAAGCTTCCGTCGCGTGGATGTATGTTTGTTACTCTTTCACGAAAAAACTACTGAACGGATTTGGATGAAATTTTGCACACAGATGGTTTATAACCTGGGTTAACACATAGGATACTTTTTATCCCGGTAGTAAGATCCCATGGGACAATTTTGAAACTTCACGCGGGTGAAGCCGCTGGCAGAAGCTAGTATTACATAAAAACTTGTATTTAAAAAAACTTGTCAAGAAGTTGTAACTTTGACCCCCATATCTCCGTAACTAGAAGGTTCCCAGGTATGGTGTAGAACAAAAAAATGATCGCAATGATGGGGAGAACAAGTGCCTATCGGCTTCGTGAAGAGGTGTTTTACACCCTAAATAAACATCTATGACTCGGAATCAAATGTCCATGCTCATAACACAAACATTTGTTCCTAGCGGCATTCGAACCCGGGTCCCTAAGGACGTAAGGCAGCCTCACTACCGCTGCGCCATTTGAGTTGTACAAATTATCTGCATTGTCGTCACATACAGCGTCACATGCATAAGAAACAATATTGTAACCAGTAGGACTATGTAATATCTAACTTTATTTGTAAAGAAAGAGTGTCTATACAGTGTCTTGTTGTTTCTTCTCATTCTTTTCAATGAGATCTACGATTTTGGAATGGGCAACTGCAGTCCATTCATTGCAATTATGCTCGTTTTTATCAATGCAAAACTGCCTGTGTGTTTGAAATAAATTCCTTGAGTTTAAGTTTATCAAAAAGGTTGACAGATAGCCAAGGGTATACCCGTGCGATCGGCGGCGGCGACCTCTCGCGTCCGGCCCTGGTTCAATCCATGGTCCGGAGCGAGACGGAATGGGAAGCCGTCGCCTCCTTCTGCGAAGCAGTCATGCTAGCGAAGGAGGTGGCGGAACGAGAGAGACGCGGGAGACGCAACGGGCGTCGGGGGCCACGTGGTGGCTACCGGCCACCGTAGATGCGGGCCTGTGGACGGTTGGCTATGGGCTAGCTAGCCGTCCGTCCGTCTAACGACGACGACAGGCCGTGTCGACGGCGCGTTCGTGTTCCACGCGCGCCTCAAAGAGATGTCAGCATAAGGGGAGGGGCCCGCAAGGGCCGAAGCCTGCCGGGGTTGCGGGCCTGTTCGAAAGAGATACCGCGGCCCTGGAACATAAAGGGCGAGGAAGGAACATGGATGGGTTTTAGTCAGTAAGAGTCTGACACTCCCTCCCGCTCCGCCCAGAGTGGGAGAAGTCATTTGATGATTTCCCATCCTAAAAAAAAAAAGGGTATTGACCCGTTCTGAAGCATAAGTAGATTTCTACGGAGAAGAGTGGGTAAGAACGGTTTCGTTTTCATTATCTATCTGCCTAGCCTTTTCCAACTACATAATTATGTTGGGGTCGGCTTCCAGTTTAATCGGATGTAGCTGAATACTAGTATTTTACATGGAGCGACTGCCTATCTGACCTCGACAACACAGTTAATTCTGGGTAATACGATACCACTTGGTAAGAGTGTAACGACTGTCAAAGATGGACAAATAAAAACCGGGACCAACAGCTTTCCGAGGCATGGAGGAAACTCGGTATCTAAGGGTTGGCCAACCATTAACAGACCAACCTAGGCAAGCAACGCTTAAACGATCGACCCGGGCGGCTGTTATTATTTAGCCACGAGCTCGTCGATTTATCTATGCTTATTTTAAAAATGCCTAATAAGTGAGTAATGGCCAATGAGTTGTGCTTTTGTAAAGGTAGTTAGTTCCGCTTTAGAAATTGTTATCATAATCATAATTAACATTACCCAGAAGATAATGTGCTGAAAACTACTTCTCCTAGGTAACAGCCATGCAAAAGACATAACAGTGACTCACTGATTTCTTATCAAACAGGAAAACACGTGCCCAATACTATTGGTCCATGTTAAAAAAAAATATCGATACGTTCTTTATGATAGTAAATTTTCACGTACGTAAATGTATGTACAGATAAGATGATTAGATAGTATAGATATGTACATTGTTTTCCAAAGATCGGAACTAATCTGTGGATGAATATTTCAGTTTCACGAAAACTGTGTGTCATAAGCGTATTGTAATAAAGTTGTGATTTTATCTGTTTAATTATGGAAAAGATTTTGTGTTTCTTTGTGCTTGCTGTTAGCGGTAAGTGATTGACATCCTTATTTAAATTTTCGTTTATTATTTGATAAGGTGATAAAATGAAGTTGGTTGGAAATATTAGTTATTCTGTCATTGGAAATGTCTGTAGGTTTTTATTTATAGTTTCTATAAAAAACGCACTTTCTTCTAGATAATAAATAATTACATGCATCAATCTTCAAAGTAATGCGCACAGCGCGCCAGTAGTGCTCAAACACACCTAATAGTGTCATATCATTTTTTCAACAGCTTTTTCAAATGCGAGCGTGATTAAATACCAACCGGAAAGCCGTATCTCAGGTGGATCACCTTCAACGGAAAATCAGTTTCAATATGCTGTAAGTTATCTGATCATCTTAATAATATATTATCCATACATTAAAATCAAACTGGAAGAAGCCAGAAGTTACAAAACTCCACTAGCTACGATCTTTACATAGATGTATAGAAGATAGAATACTCTTTATTATGAACACCATAAAAATTACACATACAAAAACATTTTACAAAGGGTGACACAATGAGCGGTCTTATCGCTAAAACCGTATAAATATTTTATTATAAAGACAACCTTTGGATGGATTTAAGGGAAAGGAGAGACAATACTGCAGGTCGCCTGTGGTGTACATATCCTTAGTATCCTTTACAAATAGGATAACTATCCTAAATAATGTGTCTACTATTTTAGACACACTTTAAATCAAGGTATTGGTTATTTCAAACTCACTGAATGAAACAGCTCTAATTTCAATGTTTAAAAAATATTCATGTCATATATTATATTATTATGCTAGAAGCTTGACTGCTGTGCTAGACTGTTGTGTTGAAGTTTATACTTAATGGAAACCGAAAACATTTGATCAAAAAACCGATTAAAACAAATATTAATGGAGAATGCCATTAATGTTTTATTATTATTGTCAATTTGGCCTTTTTATCATGATTGCAAAAACGAATATAATTTTGTAACCTTTTTGATATCACTGTGCTTACTCATGTGACTAAGCGTCAAGGTTAGCCAAGATATGGTTGTAAATATCTATCGATTTTTAAATTTGGTTAGAGATATTCGTACGGATTCTTTGATACGATATTCGGGTTTTATCACAAAAAGGCGTGTTGGTCTTGATTATGAGTGCACGTGTACTCGTCTGCTCGGGAGGTCACGGTCAAAGTGCAGGTAATCCTTATCCTTACTTCCTTACTTTTATATTTATAACATTATAAATGCGACAGTAAGTTTGATTATAATAAATAAAAATACATCATAAATACACATTCCTGGACATTGTGTAATGTCCAGCAATATTTATTTATCATGTATTGTAGATGGCTCTGTGTGTACAGAGCCATCTAGTGCCACACAAAGCAACGAGGCTTATGTCGTGAACACCAGATAGTTGATATACTACATAAATACGTTTTTGTTTGTTAACAGTTATTATAAATCTAAACATCCATGACTCGGAAAGAAAAGTCCGTGCTCATCACACAAACATTTGTTCCTACTGGGGTTCGAACCCGGGACCCAAAAAATATAAGGCAGCCTCAACACCGCTGCGCCATTTGGGTAGTTAAACGATTCTTTGTTTTTTACATTTTCAACTTTAGCTACTGAACCGATCATCCTGAAACCAACGTTGTCCTTTCAACCTGAAAAATATCACTGTTGCCGAGAAAAAAAAACTTTTTTTTAATAATCGATGGCGCCACGGTCTTTTAAATCATGATTGTATATTATTAGACGCAGAGTTAAACCCGAATTGATAGTCAAATTCTAAGTTAATGCTAGCGAAACCACAGACAAAAGCTAGTCTGTTATAAGCACTATCGCCTCAACTTGAGTTATTCGCGATTCTATACGCCATTTACACTTTAATTTTACTGCAACGCACGAAACGATGTCGCCTCGTATTTAGTAGGGCAGCAGAAATGACGTGAGGTGATACTGTTCTTGTGCCGTGTTCTTAAGTATGCTAAGAGCTTTAGTTGAGCGGCTTAGTATGCAAAAACACAACTCTAATTAGCAAATTAATTACATACACAATCCTAATAACCTAAGCGATTAGTTCTAAAAACCGCTAAGTCGGTGCAACCACTCTTTTAAGTATTTCGAATTAACATTCAACGGTGTGTTCTGGTCAGGTTAGAACACGACCTTAAATTTCATTGTTAGAATCAAAACAAAGGCTCACGTGTCCAATTCCAATTAAATGATACAAAAATTATAATAATTCAATCTGAAGATTATGCAGGTTATAATGATAATCTTGTGATTAATGTACAATCAAGTACAAACTTGAGCAGCTGCCCAAAGCCCTCCAAAACCATAAATGATAGCAGTTTATAATCCATAAGCACCATCATTGTTAAACTTGAAATGTCCAAGTTTGATACAATTTGTACGCAGCCGTAGACAATACTTGAACATCTACTTCGGAAAAAGTAAGATTTTATTAAAATTTCAAGTTATGAAATTCTTAAATGTGATGACCGCAAACCACTAGATGGCCTCCCACTAGGTGGGTTGATAACTTGGTTCATGGTAGCAGGAATCCGCTGGATGCAAGTCGCATGGGACTGGTCAAAGTGGCGCCTCGTGGGAAGGCCTATGTCTTTCGACGGACTACATTCGGTTAAAAATGATGATGATGATAAAATTCTGATAGCAAGAAACTTATAGGAAAAATGGAACAATAGGTCCTGAATTATTATAAGCCAGCTAAACTAGAGAAAACGGGTTTTTTTTCCGAACCAGCCTGTCCCTTTCTGACATCTCCAGCGACGCGGCGACGCCCTAAGCCGAAGCTTTTATCCCATAGGGGTGTAACGTATAGTCGCATAGTTTTAAGAACCTGGCTGGAGGCTTTTCTCTCAAGACACTCACAGGGCAGTCCAGTTAAGGAGACGAAAACCTCTCTTTTTAAGAGTACACAGCTCTTGGTGACACTATGACATAGATATTCATCGGTTCTCTATTCGAAACAAAAGAAGAGCATACAAAACACTGGCCGTTTATCATCAATCGAAAATCATTGTGAGAGCTAATAGTTCATAGCCGAGGATATGTGGCAGTGGGCCAACTGCCTGCCAACATGTTTTAATTGCCCAGTTCCGGATACTACAACAATTCATTTGACCTATCAATGGGAGCTATTTTACTGCAAAATAGATAAGCCAGTCAAGCCCAGTATGGGGAGTTGTGTAATGTATAGTTTAGTGTTGAGCGTTTTTTAAAGGACGATGGGTGCTGCCGTGCTTAAGATTAAACACCTCATTAAAAATAAATTAAAACTGGCCAAATGCGAGTTGGACTCGCCCGCTGAGATGGTTAAAGGACTAACTTAACATTACTGTTCGATTCACAGAAATGGCTATTGCACCAACCGCAAATCCCTGTTTTTAGTTATTAAACTGAATACATACTTACGGTTTTCCAATTTTTCCTTTACTATGACCTTACTTTTTGCCAAATTTCGTGATTCTAGGTCAACGGGAGCTACCCTGTAGGTTTTCAAACCCACGTACAGATAGACGAACAAGAGACTGATCTTATAAGAATAAAAAGTGGTGGGAGATACCAACACCACATCTAGTATTATTTCTGCTATACGAATAGGCTGTTGGTAAAAAAGCGTGCCAATCATGCCTAGCCTTTTCTCAATAATGTCATCAAGAAGCAAAATCCTGTGAAAATAATATCATTATCACAATATCATTTTGACAGATTAGACAAATTGAACTGTGTTTTAATCTAATATAAGTACTTAAATTATAATCACCCGAAAAACCAAATAAATGTTGAAATTATCATACAATGACGTGTTGATAAATTAATGAAACATTGTTGAGTTTTATTGCTATTATCAAGTCTTTGTTTGTTAAATCAATCATCGTTATTTGCCGCAGAACAGTGGTGGTTCCGATAATTAAAGGCAGGACGGGGGCCTTCTCTACGATAGTCGCCAAGGTATTGGACAGTTTGCTTGATCAACAGTTGACTAAACACGTTGAACTCCATGACGCGGTTTATTCATGAAAGTGCCATTCTGAGCCCCAAGCAAATCGATCAATATTTTACTACCTGAAAAACACCAACTTTGTTTTTTGGATCTGTCAAAGGCGTTCGACCTGGTGTCGTACGAGGTACTATGGGATAAGTTGCGGAGTGATACAACACTACCGAATATAGTTACATCGTTGTTTCAAAATTGATACTACCACCTGAGGAATTGCATCAGGTGGGCCAACGCTCAATCGGATATGCCCAAAATGGAGTGCGGGCTGAGGCAAGGGGGGGTTGAGCTCACCACGCCTCTTCAACTAGTACATAAACCGGCTGGTCGGTGAGCTTAGAAGCACCAGAGTTGGATATCATATTGATGTCGTTTGTTTGAACAATATTAGTTATGCGGACGACATGGTGCTGCTAAGCCCATCGATCGATGCTTTGATGGTGAAACTGGTGGCTTTTATTTGTGAGTCCTATGCAGTGTCGAATGGACTCAAGTACAATGTTAATAAAAGGGAACTTATGATGTTTAAGGCAAGTGCCATAAACTATTCTGATGTTCCCGGTGTCTCGCTGTGTGGCACTTCTTTAGCATGGGTGACTAAAGTTAAGTACTTGAGTTATTGGGTCACTAATGATCTTAAGCACAATACGTATAAGGAGAGGGAGTGCAGATCGTTGGCTGTTCGATGTAACATGCTGGTTCGAAGATTTGCACATTGTACAAAACAAGTCACAGTTACTCTTTTCAGTCATTCCTCACATGCAGTCTTTGGACCAGTTTTACACAGAGAACATACAGCGAACTGCGTGGCCAATATAATAACGCGATTAGGATGCTGTGGGGCTGTCGTGGCGTTGTAGTGCGTCCACTATGTTTTGCGGAGGCGCGCACAGATGATTTCTACGCCATTATAAGAAAAAAAGACCACCTCCATAGGCCGGCTACGTACTGCCACCAATAGTCTCTGAGCGTGTTCTCAGATCGTTGTTACTCCCCTCTACTGCGCCAGTAGGTGAGGATCCATATCAATTGATATTTTAAGTACTTATTATCTCCTTATAACAAGCATAAGTTATTAATTTATTTTGTGCTACCTAACACTTATGTCTGAAATAAAGAATTTGAATTTGAGTTAGAAAAACAAAAACTAAAAACGAAAAATCTACGTTTTTCAAATAACTAATTTGCTCAGCATTGTTTTTTTTTTATTTGTTCTTCGTTTTTCACACCATATTTGAAGATAACATATTATTATCTTATTAGGCAAAAATCCAAGTACCATAGATCGAAGATACCACGCTGTATTATCTCACAACAACAATGACTTTACTTATACTGTCAAATACGGGATATCTTCCGATATTTATCGTTAATTTGAGCTCCCGATCGACGCTGTTGCAAGCGCTATGAGCGCGGGTTGCCAAAATTTTTCAAAAAATCTATAATCAAATTGGAAGATATCCTTTAAGTGCAGTATAAGTTTAGTTTTAAACCGTGGAAGCTCAAAACAGTGTTTGAATGACGACTTTAACTTTCAGGTTTCTCTGCAGCAAATCAATCAATTGTCTACTACAACAAGGGGTCACCGATGTGGAGGGGTTTTGATAACATCGCAGCATGTACTGACATCGGCTCGTTGCACTTTCACATACGGCGGGTAAGTATTTTTTTTAAACATTTATGCATATGAATCTAAAAGGCCTGAGAAAAGGTGTGATATTTTTTTGTCAAATGAATTGGAATTCAGTTAAGTCCTAAAATAAAATAGAAGTCAGTGTTGGGATTTACGAAAGCGTTTTCATTTAGATCAATAAACAACACTGACCCTCGAATAATCGAGAAGTATGAAAGACGAAGACAGGTTGCGCCGATCCCAAATGAATTGGGATGAAGGCAAGAGAAAGATGATGACGTTGACATAGAGACCACAGCGGTTAGTGGTTGTGTTCGCCTTGGAAATTTTGGCTATAATTATTAGGTATCATTTTTGTTTGACCCCAATATGTTATTTTAATTGAGATTGTCCTATTTCCAATTTCCTGACGAACTATCAGTTTACAGCCATTATTCAATATGACTAACACAATTGACTTCCCTATTCTCAATTACCTTATACTAAGCTTCGTCGATGACAAAACTGAGTTCGAAGTAATAAATCTTGTAGCGTCTCTAATAAACTTAGCGAAGATTCTGTGAACTTATCTGATTAACTTACTAGTATCTGTTTCTACTTGTTTAGGCGTTCACTTATCTTTAGGGATGCACGATCCAATACTTTACAGTATCGATACAACATGAAACGAATTTGATATTTTAGATCTGTAAAAAGAGAGCGATATCGGAATGATCAGACAATTTCAAATTAAAAATTCATTTATTAATTTTGTGAATATTGCGTAAATAATACAGATGTTATATAAATACATGTCGGTCCATACTATGTCCCACCACAAGGCATACAAAATAGTGCAGTTAGTCAAATGTCAATAATAAAAAAAAAAAAAAAAAAAGTTAAAAACCAAGTAGTAAATGTCAAAATTTTATGCCCAACACTAAACGCCAGTAGTAAAATGTCAAAAAAATTAAGACGGCACATAAAACAAGTATTCATTATTTAGTCACAATCACAATCAGTCAATCATATTATTAGATGCAAGCTACAATACATTATGTCAATAGAAACTATAGTCAATCTTGAGGGAACAACATTATACAGACAGATTTAAAATATTTTAGTTTGTCATTAAGATATTCATTAACAGAATAATACGTAAAAAAAAAGAAATGCCAAATGCCAGTATTTTGTACAACAAGAAATTTGCATCTGTATCGATCCAAAATATTGATATAAATGCAAGTACATTCCAGATACCTAGCACTACAATAACTTTCAAAATTTGGAGAATCGGATCAAAGCCATGTTATCGTATATTCACGTTCTGGATCGATTCAAATTCTTCAGCATCCTCATCTGCCTAGCTTTTTTCCAACTATTTTGGTGTTGGCTTCCAGTTTAACTGGATGCAGCTGAATACCAGGATTTTACATAGAGCCTGCCTAACTTACCTCCAAAACCCAATTAGATTAAACTAGCTGACCTGCGCAACTTCGTCTGCGTCAGAATTTTTCAATTCGAACCAGTAGTTCCTGAGATTAGCGCGTTCACCCAAACTAACAAACTCTTCTGCTTTATAATATTAGTATAGATTATCTATACAAATTCAAGAGTCGTGCATCCCTACTGATTTCATACATCAGATAATAATTCTCATGTTCTACTCCGACGTTAGAACGCACATTAACTGATACGATATCAAATTGTTTTATCTCTACTCTATGAATACTTCTAGATTTTTCTGTCTTTATTGTCCTTGCAAGATTTTTACCACAGAAACCTTTCTTTCGTAATGTTCTGTGTAAAGATGTCTGAGACAGAAATACGTTTTTAATCTACATTTAGGGCCAAAAGCAATGTAAACATTTGTGGTCGAAGTGGGCATTAGAATTACTTGTACGATTTTTAACAATAATGTTAGCGCCGCGCATTCGTACGAGTATATCACTTGGTGTGATGAAAAGGAGGCATTCGTTTTTTTTAAACTTATTTGAAAATCTCTGTTTTGCAGGACCGCTCCAGTGCCAATCGTTCCGAGTGAGCACAGGGTGTTCGCTGGTTCAGTTTCCCTTACAAACGACTCTTCTCCTGAACAATTTCGGATGATAGTGAACGTCACTAGACACCCCGATTACATTGGTGAACCGGCGTTTATCAACGATATTGCTATTCTCACTGTAAGTAATTTATATGTTTTCTCTTTTTTAATTGTTTAAATAACTGCGAAGGAGAAACGGAAAGTATTTATGTAGCATTGGGATATGAGGTGTGCTGGCTAGAAATTTGTTGTATTTTTAAAAGGCCGCAACAAATCAGACGACCCCAACATCGCCGATGACAGCATGGTAATCAGTATCACTACCTAGGCCCATTTGTCAAATAAAACGCGAGAGTTATAATAGTTGCCTGCTCAACGTTTGATATGTTGCACTAGGGTCAAACACACAACCCAACATGATCATGGCACACTGTACCGAATTACCGACACGCCAATGAAACAACGTCGATCAAAAGTGCCATATAACATTGTTTGCGGTGACAGCTCACTTACACATCGCGGCCAGCGCGCGGACCGCGTGCTTATACCTTGCTGACGGCGCGTAGTTAGCGCGCTGGCGGTTAGCCGTAGCTTAAATTCGAGGCGACGCCGTGCGCCCTGCTACAGCTGTGCAGTTGCAGTGCTGGTATACTGTGCCATGACCTTTACCTTCTTGAGGAACCTGTAACTGAAAGCTGGTTTTAAATTAATTTGTTTGTCAGCCGATTCCGTCGGAGTCGTTTTTTTCTGTGTGTTAATAGTAATATGTCTATCGTGCTGTCAGTCACGTTATTGGAGAAAACCTAGTTTCTAACTTTAATGTTAATTTCAGCTCAACAATCCATTCAACAGCAGTGTAGCAACTCCTTTAACAATTCCACCGGAACCTGTGGTACCTGCCGAAAATGCACAGTGTGTTGTCGTTGGATGGGGTAGTGAAACTTCAGGCGCTACTGTAAGTCTTGTTCTTACCTAATTAATTATATCCATAGGTTTAAAAAAGGCAAACAAAATAACCATATTATGTTTTTGAATAAAAGATTTTTATTCAAAAACTCCACCCCACAAAGTGAGGAAAAGTTAGAAATTTAATCCCTTTTTCGAAACTCGAACACTAGACTTTTTGTTATTATATTGTCCTTTTATGTATTTTGTGTGTACATGAATAAAAAAATAAATAAATAAATAAATAAATAGAAGGTTCCAAAGTACATGATGATCTGAAACAAAAAAAAAATAGCAAAGACGAAGAGAACAAGTGCTTTTCGGTTTTGTTATAAGTATTTTTGAGTAATTCTGCAACTCGTCCCACATGGCCCATTGGGACGAGTTGATGAAAATCAAAATAAATAATATTTTCATTCTCAACACCCTCTATGTAGGTTACTCGAAGTTTCAACTTTTTGCTCCTACTAAGAAATCACCTTAGGGGTGACAATTACTCAGCGGACATTAGCTATCGGTGCAGGAGATATTATAGTTCTTATGTGTTATTGCCAAGGGAATAGAAAGTGCACTTGTGGCACGCTCTATTTACTCTCACAGTCCAACGGAACGCCAATCCAAAGCAACCGAGAAAGCGAGAGATCAAACTCAGGACCAATGGCTTAACGTGCGTTCCGTGGCACTGGGGTATCATACCACTAACTTCCGAATTTAGGGCTGTTACAGAGAAATTCCTAACGGAAGAATCTAACAGCCCTTTTTTCCAACCCGGGAACAGGTCCTTAGAACAGGTCCTACATAAAGATGGGTGCTTAAATTTTTATTTCTCTTCCTCAGGCCAGCGTAAATCAGAGGTTTGCAAGAAAGTATATCTCCAATCAGGATATTTGCAGACTCCAATACAATTTGATTGAAGGAGGCCCTAACATTTTACCATCGATGCTTTGTGCGTTGCCTTTCGACAATTTGTCAGTTGGATGCGTTGTAAGTACTATTTTTACACAGTTTCAATGAAATAGTTCCTTGACAGTCATTAGTAAAAATCTCAAAAGTCTTGGCCAGTCCCATCAAATGTTACTCATTGAGTAACCCAATCAACGTTTCGTGACTTTGATTTTATTCTTGTTATGCTGCATTCCATAACACTGAACACCGGCCATGACATAGTAGGGAGACGGTACTGACTATCTATTTTAGTTCAAAATATCTCAAAACAAAGCTAAGTTAGAACAGAAACGAAGGATTATAAATGGTAACCTTGTTCCGTTTCATTCACATTTCTATTCGTCCTAGATCTAAATAGGTCTTGTTATTATTCTGGATTATGTGAAAAGTAAATCCCTGGGATTTTGTCTTTTGGCCTTATTTTATCCCAATTATTTAGGGATCAGCACTTTTCTCCGAAAAAGTGACGTGTTGCGTTGTAGGCGTGTTGCTAAGACAAAACTTGCGTTTTGTATTGTTTCACATTTTTTTTCTTATTTTTTATTGCACACAAAATTAAAATAAATACACACAAGATTACAATATATAACTTTTAGAGCGGACCTTATTTTACTTATGTACAGTACATTTAATAATATAAATTAACTTATTTTATAACCAAGCTAAAACATACTCGTACAATATGATATACATGATGCATAAAATATATATTTATAATACAAGTAAATACTTTATACTGTTTTTAATCATAAATGTAGCTGTTATCTTCGATTAAATTTAAATACGTGATTTAAAAAAAAATGTCTCGGTGATCTTGAAACAATTGACAGAAACAGAACGGTATTTTTTAAAGACGTTTAGCACTAAACGTATACAATGATCTATAGTGCAATCCATTAAATTTTTAGTTACATTTAATTAAATTAAAAGGTTCATTTCATTATTTCCGATGTGCAAGTTAGAATTGTACAAATCACGAACGAACTTCTCAGTGGACGACCCTCATCTAATGTTATGCTATGTATTAGTATTGATAATAGTAAAAAAGCGATTGTATCTGTGATTGTCCTTCATGATTTCCTGGCTTTTTTTTTCACAGGGTGACTTGGGTAATGGATTAGTCTGCAACGGAGGACTCGCAGGTATTCTTTCTATGAGTAACGGCTGTCAGGCCACTTCTTACCCTGAAGTATACACTCGTGTTTCCGATTATTCAAGATGGATCAGAAGCGTCACCGGAGGAGCCTCTACCTTCCAACCAGGACTTGCTGTACTGGTTTTGTTCAGTGTAGTTCAACTTTTAACCTCTAAGATCGTAAGCTAAGTGGATATTAAGTTGATTCTACCCAGGACGATTCTCTATTTTTATCATTTTTCTGTTTGTTATTGCGAACAAAAATAATGGCAAAAATAGAAATAATTAAAAAAATTGTATTACAAATGAATTTGCCTATGTTACATAATTTGTCACATTCATTTTTATGTTTTGTTAGGAAGTAAGCGTAAACATTGTTTAATTTGATTGGTCTAGGTGTCACTGCACGCTGGTAATGATGTAGTCAGTTATAGCTCTGGCTATTTTCTTAGTGTAAGATTATCATGTACCTGTGTATTTGTATAAGTTTTAAATAAACATTTATTTTATTAACAATTTTGAGTTTATTTCCATAATTATGCTAACAATAATCTATACTATTATATAAAACCGACTTCAAAAAAAACAAGAAAGTGAAAAATAACTTTAGCTTCTGAAGTCGGTGACCTTTGTTTGATTGCTTTAGTTTTTTTGTCACCGACTTCAGAAGCTAAAGTTATTTTTCACTTTTTTGTTTTTTTTGAAGTCGGTTTTATTTTTTGCAAAAAAGTTTTTATTTTCAAGTTTTTAGTGGTTCACATGTGCTTGAAACATGGAAAGTGCATACCGTTACAATTATAACAAGCCCAAACACGACTATAGTACATTGTCTCATTATGGAGTTCCGTGACTCTTGGCTTCATCATCAGATCTGATGGTAGAATGGTTCTTATCAAACGCAAATGCTTCACTTGTTGTAGAAAATACCAAAATCGCAACACGTTTTCACATAAAATTTGAAGAGTTCCCTCGATTTCGCCAAGATTCCATCATCAGATCCTGATTTGGTGGCTATGGGACCATTTGGAAAGAATACCCTTTCCAACAAAAATAGAATTTTCCAAATCGGTTGGCAAGCGACGGAGTTATGCCCGAACAAACATAAAAAAAAAAATATATAGAAACATCCGAATTGAGAACCTCCTCCTTTTTTTAGAAGTCGGTTAAAAACATATGAAGACAGGTATTTATCGAGATTAAATTAAAGGTAAATTCGCGATAAATACCCGTCTTCATATGTTTTATAATGTGTTCTGATCGTGAAAGTTTAAAAAAGACAATAATCTATACTAATTAATATTAAAAAGCTGAAGACTTTGTTTGTTGGTTTGTATGTTTGTTTGAACGCACTAATCCCAGAAACTACTGATTGAAATTGACAAAATCCTTTTGTGTTGGATAGTCCATTTATCGAAGAAGGTGTATATTATAACATCACGCTAAAACTAACAGGAGCGGACCATAAATGAAAACTGTTGCAAAAACGGGGAATATTTATTCAAATCCCATTATCAACAGGCAAATCTGTAGTGATTGCTGCAATCGCTTGGATGTTTTTTTTTATACAAAATCATGACAGAACATCACACCTGTGTGCTAGGGGGTACGCAGATGTGTATAATACTCCCAGATTTCGACAGGTAGGTGTGTTAAGTTCCATTTATTGGGGATAAGCTTATTACCGTGACATGTACTGTTTTTTTTTATTTTTTTGGAAAGGGTATGCTTTAAGGGTAGTTTTAATATGAGTGTTTAGTTAGGTTCTGATTATGGGATCCATGACAAAGTAAAGGAACTCTTCAATTTTTAGGAGCCAATTTACGATAGTCGACCAAAACTTTTATAGGCACCTACCATAACGTCGTTATTAACCGACTTAAAAAAAGAGGAGGTTCTCAATTCAATGTTCCCCGATTACACAAAGATGGCTGGACCGGTTTTGTTTTTTTTTATTGTTCGAAAGGGTATACTTCCCAGGGTCCCATAAACATCAAGTCAGGATACTGATGATGGGATCCTGGAAAAATAGATAAACTCTTCAAATTTTATAGGCACACAAGAAGCGATTTAGGTAATTTTAGGAAGAGTACTTTCTCGGAGTGATCCCGTTTCAATTTGATACAGAGCTGATGAACAACTTCAGAGATAGGAAACGGAACTCCTCATTAAATGAGGTCATTATCTCTTTTATGTGACGCAGACGAAGTTGCGTGGATCAGCTAGTAAATAAATTATTATCGCTAGACACTACACACAGCGCCATCTAGTGCTACACTAAACAGAATCTAGAATCATCGTGTTCCTGTCTAAATTAATGTAAATTACAGTAATAATGGGCTTTGATAGCAATATCACGCTTGACAACACGTCTGTAAACGTTTGAATATTCAGTTACCACGGATTACTTGGTTACGAAATAAATTAATATACGTTTCCTATATCTCGCAAAATTTTTATTAGAGGCCATAGCCGCAGACAATAGGTTTAACAAATATGAATGTTTAGATGGAAAATATTTCACTGTGTTTGTCTGGAAAAAAACAAAATCCAATAAAGATAAGCCTTGATACCTACAACAACAAAAAACACGGTTTTCGCGATTCAGAGATCAGACTCATCGCAGAAAATACGGCATTTCATAAATGGGTTGACAAGCTTGACGTTTATTTCGTGAACATTCCATCAGTGATATGTACAAAATATACAAAAGTTATCGCCCATTAAGGTAAGCGCGTTTGAGGTCCAATTTACTTGCAAAGTAACTAAAAGGTTAAGGGTGTTATAAATTTTGAGCACGTTCATTAAGGCCACACGGATCCCCCGCCCCGGCTTTTAGCTTGCGACACATGTCGGAATTTCGTAATAAGATTTCCTTAATTTAAGATCTCAAACATACCTACGTAGATTCATTGACGGAATTCCTGTATCAACACCTGCTAGTGGAATAAGCTACCTAAATTGGAACTCCGTGTTAATTTGTTGTATTGGAACTGAACACAGGTATACACAGCTCGGTATATGAAATTAATGAAATCATATTTACCTCTTGATATTGTAATATTGCTTTGAATAGCCTAAATTCTCTTTGAATTTCGGTTTATTTGTTAAAAGCCAAATACCGCCTGGTATTTGGCTTTTATGATTTTCACTGTATACAAATTAATAACCGAAATTGTATCGTGCGAACGTGTACTGTAATATTCTCACCTTCTATAAGTGGTTTAATTGTAAATGGAGACATGACATATGTGATAAATACGCCTTGAATTTCGGCCTTCCGCAATTCGTGATCGGCAAAGCCTATTAAGCCTATCTAATTAGTTTCTATAGCAAGACACCTGTTTTATGCAATAATATCAACTAGTTTTTAAGTTGAAAACTGCAACTGACGATAATCGCAATCTGCAGAAGCTTTTTCTTAGTAACATGGATTCTGCCGTTGTGATCTGCATCTAATAATGCTTTTGCCATTGCGTTCAATGCTTCGATTCAACTTCGGTATTCCACCTTTAAAATCTTTCTTATTCAGGTATATAAAGATAAACGTATTTCAACGTGTGAATTTAAGTTATAGCAATCCGATTAAAACCCCGTTAATGTCACTGTAAACAATACTCTACATCAAAACCACCTGCTTTGGGGTGCTAATGCCCCGGAATTTTGTTGGGCATTACCATCATTAATTGTCATTCTGGGTGACCCTGCAGCAAATCTGCCGGTTTAGGAAGCTTAGCCCGCGTGGGGTGTCAGTATGTTTCACCCTTGAAGCAATAAATGGCTTGTCATAAAATTAAAGTACTGACCATTGAGTAGCATTTATTCTCTCTTGGCTGCACAAAAACGACCTTTGTAGCATTTGTTTGAAGACTAAATTGTATTGTTGCTTTTTGAAAAATACAATAATACAGAATTTGACAAACAAGCATTTTTCTTATTTTAAATCTGATTTTAATGTTAATTTTTAATTTTTATGGTAATTTATTTTAATTTCTTGATTTTAATGTGAATTTATTTTATTATTAATAATTTTGTTTATTTTAATTTTGCACTTTATGTATCATGTTATCTGAATTAAATGTTTTTTATTTTATTTATTATTTTTTTATTTTATTTGGTCTTGCACTAGGTTGATGGCAATAGACTCGCCCCTATTACATTGGACTTGAACATAATTGGTAAAGTATGGGTGTACTATTAAGTACACCTCTGCTTACCCTTCGGGGATTACAGGCGTGATGTTTCATATTCTATTTAACAGGGCTCCAGGGTAGCACGTGAAATTCAAAAATACTTGCGTTTTTTTTAAATCTGCCGGCTAGTGCTAGGTTGTATGTTGATTAAAATATTGTTCGCGGCTGTAAGACGTATGTAGTTTTAGAATCATGATCATCAAAATCATCAATTCAAATTCAATTGGTAAAGGTCAAAAACGTGAAAAAATTGATTTCGCGGGCAACCTTGACGCCTTCACCTTAAGCACAAAAGTCGTCATTATTTATTTATTTATTTAAGAATCTCTAACATTATGTGAGTGACGAGTCGTATAACTCGACTAGACGCTTAATTTATCTTTTAACAAAAATACACAGCATAATGCACACTCAAATCCTCAAAGGTTTTTAAACAGGCATCAATATACATTTGGATCAGAATCTTCGGGCATCTGTGGATATGCTCCGTTTCCAGAGCCACGCTAAGGGAACATGGTTTATGAACCAGAAACATAAAAGTAACGATGCTATTAAGTCCGAGCCGTTGCACTCGGTCAGATTCGGTCCTCGGTTTATTTGAATGTTTAAGCATTTTTTTCGCTACCATTTTGACTTGGTATTAAAGCCGTGAATTTGTAAACGCATTCAGTATCACGTTGATTTTCTACTAGTAAGCGTTTTTAGTGCTGAATCTTGTAAACACTGTAAAGTTTGCTGATAATTTATACGAGGGAGAAATATTGGAGAAATATCATAAATTCTCCATCGTAATTTGCAATAAAAATGATTTTCTATTTAGTTTTACGATCTGCTTGTTTGTTTATATTATATCTGTGTTGTAAATCGTGTACTCTCGGTAATACTACTATTAATTTGAAACATTAACAATATATTATCTTCTGTTGCGATGTTTACCCGCGCCTTACTTAGGAACCAGGTATAAAATATTCCCATCAATGAATATTCAAGTTATCCGGTTACCAGTGTCATTAGCTAAAATATTTCACCGAGCGTTATAAATTACATGAATTAATTAGTGGAAATACTGATAGCTACAGGTGCTGGCGACACAATTATTAATACAATGGTGAGCGTTATCGCTGCGTCCGACAACACTTTAACTACCCCACCGGAAGATGATAAAATATTGTATAATAAGCGGCTGCGTAAGGCAGCCGCATTTACCTTTAAACACAACATTTCCCTCTCTCGGGGTAATTCTGCCTAAACAAAGCTAACGTTGATTCGCTTCCCTCTTGAAGGCATCTGCAAATCTCCGCCGCGGTAAGACTCCCGTTCACTCCCGGGAAATAAAAGATTACTCTATGTGAATAACTCTTCGGAGCTCGAGTCGGCGATGTTTTTCAAGAGGCACGATAATCTCTTCCATTATTCTTTTAGTGAATTTACTTTGTTGGTATTGCGTTTGCATTCATGAGTTGATGGTTTAAGGTTTTATCTAATTGTGCTGATAAATCATGAGGTTTGTTGACGGTACGCGAAATTTTGTACTTAAATCATTTTTCAAGCGTCCCATAACTTTTTTCTGTAGAATACAGTATATTTTAAAACGACAACTTAAAATATCAAGACGAATAACAACGTTGTGTTGTTGTATGGTTCCCACCTACCTACCTACCTTGGGTGGGCAAATCGCACCAATTGGCAGCATCGAAATTGGCCCTTAACAATAATAGCCTCTACCCGAAAATAAACATTAAGTACCAAATTAAAAAATTGTCAAAGAAATTTGTTTCTCGGGTAAACCCGAATTAGGAAAACTTTAAGCTGTTTTTGATCGCTATTTTGTTACTTCTCAAGGGGCAACTTTCGAGTTACCGGAAAGGATTGGATGTACAGGTAAAGTCAAGAGTAAATATTTAATATCCCAGAGGTCCAAGGCAATTTTAAGGGTTTCCTAATTGGATCAATATCAGAAACTGTGACGTGATCTTGGAGAGGTGATTGGTTCAATTACTATGGGGTTAAATGTTTGTTAGCTTTAGTTTATATAAAGAGATGTTTCTGTCGAAAGATCCTTTGGCAAGCCTATGAAAATGTTGAACGATTAAATATTTTCATTTAATTTTACCGAAGTAATCATAAATGAAAAAAAAAAAGAAATTATGTTTTGACAAAATAATAAAAACCTTGTCGATAAGCCTACCAGTTACATCTTGCTCTATAGTTTTGAAGAAAACTTGTCAAAGCGTAATAGTATGTGAACTTTCCATCCATTCAGTTACAATAATTATACCGCTTAATTTAAAGTGTCATGTCGAAAATTGTATCGAAAATTTACCGTGAGCATAGCGGTACGCTATTCAGCGAGCTTAAATTACTAGGCACGAGCCTTAAAGTTTTACGGTTCATTTAGATCGTATTAACACCCCCGCCGCTTTCGAGGGACGACTAACATTGCCTTCGCCACAGATTAGGACTTTGTCACTGAATATGGGCATGGAGAAGGGTAGTTAAAAAAATAAAACTAGTTAGGTATTTAACACATTTTGTTTTAAACATGTTAAAATGAATACATATTAATACAAAGAGAGTTAAGGAAGCAATTAGAGCCTTTGTCTCATTAAATATGTCGCTCGAAAAAGGATTATCACAAAATTATTTAATTCAAAATTCAGTACTAAAACATTATTGAGACATTCCATCGTGTGAATTTTGTAATTAAACATTATGACTATATTTGAATCAAAGGAAATCCCTTAACGCGGTATTTCCGTGTTGTGAACAGACGATATATACCTACATTATAGCTCATATACGTATTCCATATTACGTGAGTAACACAGACTGAGGTACATACATGATTTAATTCGACAATAATTGAAACGTATGACTAAAAGAGTTTGAAATGATTAGCAGTGTTAATAAACCAGGTTGTTACACCTAATTGGAGAGGTTTAATCCCCTAATAACAGAAGTTTATACAGGTTAATGCTACCTCGGATTTACATCTCATTTACGACGGTTAAAATACATAAAACGAGCCAAACAAGGGCAATAAGGTCAGAGGATGATAGAATTTGTTACAAGTTTATAGCAAGATTTGCAATTTTGCTACCGTTGAGCCTAGAGCAGTTACCTTTTAGGAAGGGCCTAATACTTTGTTACGGGTTGTTGGAACTATTAACGTGGAGTTGGCATAGACCTGTTTATTGGAAATTGGCCATTACCAACCAGAGGTCGGAGTTATTTGATTATTTGGATAATATTAACAACTGCCGTTGTTGGCATGACCAGAATAATTTTGGATGGTAGAGACTGGCGGTGTAGCACATATCTTTCTAAAATCTGTTACTTTTTATCAGTAGTCTGCTAAATCTTTATAATTATCATCATTCACGGGACGATTTCGTCCACTGCTGGGTATAAACTTCTTTGATTGTGACAAGCTCCATGCTTTAGTGCCAGCTTCATCCCTGGATGTCCAGCGATATTTATTTGTTTATTTTTTATCCTGATAAATAATAAATAATTAATATCGCTGGACATTACACACAGTGCCATCTAGTGCCACAAGGCTTGTGTCGTGGACACCAGATAAATGTATATGGGATATTACCGCAATAGCAACAATGCCGTCTGCCCGTACTGCCACTGGACAACCAACACTTCTTTTTCCATTCCGTGAAGGCACTCGGTCACAGTTAAATCTAACTGTAGGGAAAAGTCCACAAATTCGTTTTTGTATTTTTCTGTTTAGCGTAGAAGTGTCTGCCGTAATGCCATTTCCTTCCGTGTCTACCACATCGCTGTTAAATCGTTTACTCTTGTTATTTTTTTATCACCATCAATAACCGGTTTGTTGTTCTTCTGTAAGCCCGCCTGTAGTGAACCTACATTAATCACCGAGAATGCCCGCGCCACGTTGCATAAAGTTGGCACACGATCATCGCCGCTGTTCACTTATATTGCAGTTTTATTGCCACTTCCCACGACCCAATATTTTACTTCCTACTTTTTTAACATACGCCATCAATGACAAAACTACTTTATAAAAGCAATCAAAACTTTTATCTTTGTATAAAGTGGACGCATTAACGGCATATGTCACGGCAAACTATTCTATCTTCTAGTCCCTACTTAAGTAGGGTGGGAAAAATAATAGTGTCGTAAATTCATAAATGACACTTTTCGACTACACTAGCAAACTTTTTCCTAACTTTAAGGTCACAATAAAAGTGTCACATTGTAGGCTGCGTAGTAATTTATTGAGGGTAAAATAAACATGTGAAGTGCGAATAAGAACTTCTGAAGTAGGACTTGACTTTATTAGTTTGATGCTATCTTTGCACTATGTTGGATGTAATTGAGTAGAACTTTATACACTGAAAATAACGACGTTTTTACTTAAAACTGGTATACCTACATAAAATATGATGGAGATCCTTTTATCTTAGTGATGATAGGTCATTAGATAGCAATAAATTGCAACAAGTTAATGATAATGCAAAATAATGCTTAGTCAGTGTTGCGTAAATTACTTGTTTATCATCAATCTCAAATCTGATATACAAACACGTACCTAAAGTTAATTGCTTTTGTGTGTCTCAGCTTATATCTAGTAACTGAAAAGTTGTGTAAGGTGTCGTTTTCGGTTGTCACGGTTTGGGTATGTGATGTGAAGGGGTGACGAAAATGTGGTGAGGAAAGTTTTGAGTATTGAATGGAGATGGCTTTAAGAGAAGAGGAAGACTAAAGAATTGATAGACGAATCGGTGAAGCATACGAGTAATATGGTTCTTTTTTTGTTTGAAAGCTGGTGCTTCCCGTTTGGTCTCATTTTAGTTTGCTGAAGACCTGATGCTGATCTTCGGAGATATACAACGGAACTCTTCAAAAATACACAGCAAATCTGCAGTGATTGCTGCCATCGCTTGTAGGTTCATTGTTTATACTATATTGTACCTGTATGCTCTGAGGGGGTACGCACATGTGTAAAATACACCCGATTTCGAAAATATTTGTTACCTCAGTACTTTCTACTGGGTGAACCGATTTTGATCGTTCTTATTTTATTTGAAAGCTGGTGCTTCCTGTGTGGTCTTATAATCATCAAATCAGTAGCTGATGATGGTATTCTGGAGAAATTGAGAGAATTCTTCACATTTTATAGGCACACTAGAAGCGGTTTGGGTAGTTTTAGGAATTGTACTTTCTCGAAGTGATCCCAATTCAATTTGATGAAGATCTGATGAAGAACTTCGGAGATATGCAACGGAACTCCTCAATAAATTATAGTAAATGTACTGGGATTGCCGAAATCTCATATCTGTCTATTGTTTACACCAGTTCATAACCTAAAATCACGCCGGTACGCCGTGAAGGGGTAAGCACATGTGAACCACTAAAATGTGAAAAATAAAAACTTCTTTACAAAAAATAAAACCAACTTCAGAGAAAACAAAAAAGTGAAAAATAACTTCAGAAAAAACGCTTCAGAAGTCGGTGACAAAAAAACTAAATCAATCAAAAAAAGGTCACCGACTTCTGAAGCGTTTTTTCTGAAGTTATTTTTCACTTTTTTGTTTTTTGTGATGTATAAGAGTGCAGTGTCTTTTTCTATTATGTTTGCTCTAGTTATAAGACACTCTTCATATTCGCTCTTTTTGTTTGTCTGCGAAACTGTTTATTAGATGTTCATCATTAAGATGATTTATTCTAGAAGATTTATTAGACGTATAGGAAGTGTGTAAAAAACATCTAAACGAAGCCGAAACATTTTCCCTGTCACTGCGATTATTTTTTTATTCACATCGTACCTTTTAGTTACGGAGATATTGGGGGTCAAAGTTACAACTTTTCGACATTTTTTTCTTGAAAAACACGTTTTTGTTGTAAGGTTTTTAATTTTAACACCTACACGACCCCCATACTACATGCACAATGTTTTGAGTTCGTTACACTGAATTCTACCACATAACATGAATTTTCACCCCCAAAAAAAGTTGTTTCCCAGTTATAATTTTTGTGTAAAGTTGCTTAGTTTGATGTACATAATGCTTGGTTGACGGCTTCGTGATGAGGTTATTAACATTTTTGATTTATTGAATAGGTACATAAAAAAAAAAACTTAAATCTGTGTAATTGTTTTGCACTGCACTGAGACCTCGACGTTTGAATATGTCGCCAGAAGATAATAAACAACCGTATCGAGAAAAATGTTACTTGCTTAAAGTCATTGTCGTTGTTTTATTGTTCTTGTGCCTTATTGTTGTGGGTTTAAGCATTTCTCTGGCTAACTCGGCAATGATCACCGGCCTGATGTAATTTTTTATCATAGTCTGAAAGTACAGTCGAGGACTTTAATTCTTATTGCCACTATTGGTATTTTAGCCGTGTTATGCAAACCGAGTTTAGTCGGTAATGTTCGTATTCGTAAATTTATAAATTTGCAAAATTGAAAAGTAGTGAAAATGGCTAGTCAATTTAAATCCTTGACTCTATACAGATGCAGTGCAAAGAGTATTCGAGGTGTAAACAGTCTCGTCACCAAGCGGTTACAAACCAAAGTATTCTGTACATCAAACTAAGTAATGCTGCGGTAAAATTTTGCTGGGAAATGACTTTTTTTTGGGTTGAAAGTCACTATTTACGGTCTGCCGGGGTTGCGGGCCTGTTTGAAAGAGATACCGCGGCCCCTGAATATAAAGGGCGAGGAAGGAACATGGATGGGTTTTAGTCAGTAAAAGTTGGATACTCCCTCCCGCTCCGCCCAGAGTGGGAGAAGTCATTTGATGATTTCCCATCCTAAAAAAAAAAGTCACTATTTACGGTAGAAATTAATGTTACGCTCTCAAAACATTTTGCTAATGATTGTATTGAATTGTACAGGGGTCTCGAAGGTTTTTAAAGTTAAAAAACTTAGTGTTTCTTTTTTTTAAACTTGGAGTATCTCCGTAACTAGAAGGTTTCCAGGTATGGTCTAGACTGGAACATAAAAAATATCTCAATGACTGGGAAATTCAAGTTCGTTTCAGTTTCTTTAAAAGTCGTTTTATGCCCATTATAAATCATTAATACTGGCACATTTGTTCTCTCACATCAATATGTAGGTAGTAAGAAAATTAAAAAAAAAAACATTCACAGAGGTTCCGTTTTATTCAATAGCGACACACGACTATCAAGTACTAGTCCATTACAGTACATTCAGTACAGTAATCAAGTCACCCGCGGGAAATACGCTCAAATCCAGCGGTTCACAAACTTGTTTGACTTACGACCCCTTTACTTCTCAAAAAATAATATATTCCTAAGAGTTCTCTGGGGAAATCTATTGTGTACTACAAATAGAACGTTAGTGGGAGTGTACCGAGTCTATGATTGTTAATCTCCTAGGCGTTTCTCTATTTTAGGAGTATGTTTATTTTTATCAACCAACTTCAAAAAAGAGGAGGTTCTCAACTCGTCGTACCCTTTTTTTATGTATGTCCCCGGTTACTCGAAGATGGCTGGAGCGATTTGAATTATTATTTTTTGGTTTGAATACTTATACTTCCCAGGTGGTCCCATAATCATCAAGTCGGGATCTGTTGATGGGATCGTCGAGAAATTGAGAGAACTCTTAAAATTTTATAGGCACACTTCATGTGATTTGGGTAGTTTTTGGAAGAGTACTTTTTCAGGGTGGTCCCATTACAATTTGGTGAAGATCTGATGAAGAACTTCGGAGATAGGCAACGGAACTCCTCAATAACTGATAGCAAATGGACTGGGATTTCTGAAATCTCATGTCTATCTTTTGTTTACACTAGTTCATAACATAAAATCACGCCGCTACGCTGTGAAGGGGTAAGCATAAGTGTACCACTAAAAAGTGAAAAATAAAAATCTTTTTGCAAAAAAAACAGACTCCAAAACAAACAAAAAATTGAAAATAAACTTTAGCTTCAGAATCTGGTGACAAAAAACTAAGTAAATTAATCAAACAAAGGTCACCATTTTAGTCAGTAAAGGTCTGACACTCCCTCCATTATCCAAGTCATTTGATGATTTCCCATCCTAAAAAAAAATAAGGTCACCAACTTTTTTTTATGGATTAAAGCGTTTCTTAATTCAGGGATGGTTTACTCTTTTTCAATATTTACCACAATCAAGTTAGTTTATCTATTTTACAACGAGTAACAGATAGGGTGTAGTCATATAAAAGGGTGTTCCACAGACCATCTAATTGAACCACTTTCTCCATGGAACCACCATCGTAATCGCGAAAAAATTAGTCAACGGCCCCATACAAAATTCCAAAACCTACTCGAGCAAATGTATGAGGCAGCTGATTATTTTTATACGATTTCGATGGTGGTCTCATGGAGAAAGTTGTTCAGTTTGATGATCTGTAGCAAAAACACATAAGGCTCTAGTTATATGAAAGGGTTTTCATATGACTATAGCCTTTTTGTTGCACGTTATGTAATATTTGTCTAATATTGTTTTCAAACGAGATATTTTGACTGTCAAACAATCTATAAAACGTAACATTGTATGGTAACTGTATACTCATACGCCAAGCCACGCAACCTCGACACCATTTACTTTGAGCTCCACACACATAGACCCGATAGGTACAGTGTATCACCGCGGTCGATCAATGGCCAAATTAAATTTATTGCCGCAAGCCCACCAGATCGTCGTAACGATACAGCGACCGCCATTTATTGCCAATAAATATTTTTTACTAGCAGCTTTTACAGGAACCCGTATCGTCTTTCAAGAGGATCTTACACCCAGTATTATTTCATAACTGATATTTTATTACGGTAACGTCAGTTCTACGATATAACATTTAATTTGTTCTTGTTATTTCAGTGTCGGGTTGTGGGTATGACGGATTTTATGCTGCTCTTCTATTTGAGCATTTGACCTTTTACTCGAAGTTAATAAGTGTGCCACCGGCTGAGATATTATTGGACCGATCAATACGCTTTTGTATCTAGAAAGACCTTCTAAATTTAACTTTTGAGTGTACATTCAAAGTTCTAACCTTGTTGTAACAACGAAGTAAAACAGGAATGTTAAACAAGTTTTGAAGTTTTAACTTAAATCAAAGCAAGTACTTCTAGGAACATAAATTGTTCATTTAAGAACCTGATAGATTTGTACATTGTTAGGCATTTTGTTTGAGAGCAGTGGTACGAGTAGCCTTGTGACAATGGCCTCGATATTAGGAACATTATAGTATGATTCTGCTATGCTTGGCATTTTGTCTGTATATTTTAAATTTTCACCAAAATAACTCAATGAGTCTTTTGCAATAGCCTATTAAAAGGGGACAACAAAGGGACGCCATGTTTATACACAGAGAGTTTTTACCCTTGCGATTTTGTTAGTGTGAATTTTATGAACCCTTTGCAAAACCCTTTGATAAAATAATCCGGATGTCGTAAATTATTCGCTATGGAAGTTTAAGGGTGGTATAAATGTGACCGCGGTGTGTATAATTAGACTACATTGTTTAAATATTTTACTCAAAAGACTGACAGCCAGTTTTTCACAAAATCTGGGCCGAAACGGTCAGATAAGCAGTCACCTTATACAAAATATTGTTTTGGACTAGAAACTGACCGAATCATGTTTTGTGTATGTTAATCGGTTACGAGGGCAACCCGAAATATTTGTAAACCATGGGTTATGTTAAGTTATTTTTAGAGGGCGTTCATAAAGCAGATTGACCGACATAGAAAAAAAGAAAACTTTCATAAGATAATCAACAAATTAAATGACAAGATATACAGCACAAGTTATTAAAATAAGATAATTATGTTATTTTTGACAACATTGAAAAGGATTTATTTACCAGAAGTGTAGGATTTTTAAAGGTTTTAAAAATAGAACACTTATAACTGATTTTTATCTTGCTGTAGTTTTTCAAGTTCGACCATTATTTCAATATTTTGTTGTATTGTTGATGCGTTTTATCCAAGACCCACATTTTCACAATAATTTTACATCAGTGTATTTTATTTCAAACTGGTCCTTTTTCTCTTTCAACAGTCGTCGCTTTGTCTGCGCCTTTATTTAGAAACACACAGGAAAGGGAAGTGACAGCGATAACGTCAGTGCAGCGCTGTGTAGCGCTGTACAGCGCTGTATTGTCCGCGATGCGCTTTCATAAGGATGCTTCCACGATAACGGGAAGAAAACTCGGGCAAACTTCGAGCTTTAGATGTTTTATCAGAATAGGATTGTGTTCTTCAGTTAAACTATTGTTTGGTCCTTTCTGTGCTTTGTGACACGGTCACCTTTTGCCACGTCAGACTGGACGCATCAGCATGTTATGGCGCAGCTTGGGAAAGACTGTTATTCCGTTTTCAAAAAATACCCAGGGAAATACGAGAAAAATAAGAGGTACAGAGTTTTCGTGGACTTGATCAACAAATGTTTCCACAAAATAATAAGAAAGAAAGAGGTCACAATCTGGACAAAACCCAAAGTGTTCCCACGAAAATACATAAAATAGTAGCAGGCTGTATCTTATTATTGTACGCACGTGTAAATAACGGGATAATTAAGTCTAGAAAATATTACATTAAGCAACTTTATTCGAACGTAACTTCATATTAACTTTGGCCAGAAATGATAAACCTGTCTAAGTCCAACGCTAAACTATGTCTGCTTCGAATGGCCAGTAATGGCTGCAATACATCACCTTGGAGTCAGGGCAGGATCCAATTAAATCCGGTCAAGCAGAGACCTAAATGTTGTGTGATATTGGTCTAGTGACTTTTTTTGTGAAGGTCCAACATAACTGAGTTTCTGCTATGAATTTGAAGTTTTACTTACGTCTGGGGCATTTAAAACAGAAACAAACGCAAAAAGCATAAACTATGTCTGTCATATATTTAGTTAAGCTAAAAAGGGTATGTGAGCGACATTCGAAATTTAAGTAAGGTCTGGGCACAATTTAAACAGAAATCTCGTAGCAGTAAAAGTGTACACTGCACCATATTTATATTTGGGCTATTAAGGTTCTGTGAAAAACAACTCTGCCCTTATAATTATATTTGCAGTGGTTTTTTAATCATCATCATTTCAGCCGAAGACGTCCACTGCTGGACATAGGACTACCTCCCCCAAGTGTCGCCACATTGACCGGTCCCTTGCGACTCGCATCCAACGGATTCCCGCAACCTTCACCAGGTCATCGGTCCACGTAGTGGGAGGTCTTCCAACGCATCGTCTTCCGGTTCACGGTCGCCACTCCAAAATTTTTCGGCCCCATCGGCCACTGCGAGCAATGCAACTTGCTCACTGCCACTTAAGTTTGACAATTCTTCGGGCTACGTCAATGACCTTGGTTCTCTCGTGGATGTCTTCATTTCTGATTCGATCACGCAAGGAAACTCCGAGCATAGCCCTCTCCATTGCCCTTTGGGTGACTTTAAGCCTTTTGATAAGGCCCATTGTGAGCGACCACGTCTTTTTAATCATGAATGGATTCAATTACGCAGTGTATAAATTATGTTTTCATTGTTATACCGATTTAAAAATAGTTACAGTAATTAAAGTAAACGACCCGGCCATGCTTCATAGATTTTAAACAAATTGACTAATAACGAGGTTAGTTTATGATATCTTCAGACTTCTGATGCAAACAAATAAACTCAATGTGCACGGAGCTTTAAGTTTCGATCCTTAATTGAAATTATCACTTCGTATGTAGCATATATTATGTGTAGGCTTTTTGAATGTAACAAATGCGTAAAAGAAGTCATGACATTTAAGAAAGCATGGTAAAATAACTCAACTAACATCAATTAAATGGTTCTCTTGAAACTGTGGTATTATTTATTTTAACTGAGGATACAAACTTTTATTCTTAAATTAGGAGACGGTATCTAGCTTCTTGTGCCTTCTAGTATCTATTCTATATAGATTTAAATTGAAAGCAAAATGCCTGTATTTTTATCTCATTTTCATCTCTTTTCGTTGTTTAACCGATCGTATGTTACGGTCTTGGAAATCACGGAATGATTCGACTTATTTTGACTGCATTTGAATTGTTCGAATCGACCTCGTTTTCAACTGAAAAGTTTTTTGAGATTGCTCATATCTGAACTATGCTGGTATGTTGACTTTAACGATGACCATATTCCTGAAACCTGATTTGGTCCTGTTTCATAACAGTTCAATAGTAATTAATAAATAATTAATTATCAGGTATGTTTATTTCTGGAGTTCTGGTACCGGTATCGTCTTGAAACAGTAGAGAGTATATTGTGTAAAAGCAGTTCTATAGTACTTAAATATTACTCTTTCCAAAAAAGTAACAACTATTATTGAGACTGCTTCACAGCTGCACAGAGGCGTTGATTCTGAACAATACGTTTCGTAGCACTGTGCTACGCCGTAGCGCTACACATGGCGTAGCGAGAAGAACACGTCTGATAATAATTGAGATTTATTACAGGATTAGAGATCCTACATTACCTACTTTTTAGAAAATTGTAGCTGATGGTGCTGTTTTTAATAAAACAGTGTTGTTTGAAAATATTATTGACAATGATAATTTGTGAATTTTCGTAGATACTCGTAAAAGGTTTATTGAAAGCAAATAAAGTCAGAATATTACGGTATTTTGCATTAAAGGAAAACAATAATGTTGCAGGTATTAAATGCATTCTGCATTTATTATAACCTCAGGCCACTAAAATCGGTAGTTTGGTTTTATTACTTGGGGCCATTTTATATCGTCTCACGACATTTCACAGACCTCTAATTCCAAGTCATAAAATGGCTCACAGTTATTATTATATCGTTGCGAATAGATTCGAAAGGCTACTGCGGTTTACTTCCTATTACGAATACATTGAAATACAATGATTAATTGTACTGAAATGAGCGATAGCAAATCACTATTAATTTGATTGAATTCACTTCTTGACAACTTTTTTGTCGAAGTGTTTAAAATTGAAATATTTATTTCTTCGGATAATCCGATCTGCAATTATTATACGCTTACTCGCCAGGACCTGCCACTAAAGTATTTTTCAAACCTCTACAGCGATCAACACGCTCGCAGGACCAAAAACTTGTAGGTCGGAAACGAATCCGGCTCGAAGGACCAGAAAATATAAAGGAATGAACATGACCTTTATATTTTCTGATAAAGGGTTATGAGCCTAAATGATGTGATGATCTCTTTTAAGCGTTTTATACATTATGCATGTTTCGAGTAGACGAGACACGGATAAACATTACGGTTCGTTGTCCATTTTATTAATATTTTTTCAAAATATTGCGCGTTATCTTTAGGCATATTTCGAGTTGCTAGTGTGAATGTATGTTTTAAATTGGGTCTTCACTTCTAAGACAACATTATCGAAAAAATGGTTTTGCCGCTTCTTGTAGATTCCCTGGGCCAACTTTTCTTGTAAACTCTAGCAACGTTATAGTTAAACAGAGAAAAATCAAAACAAAACTATTTTTTTTCACGTAAAGAACATAAAATGAGATTCACATAAAACCTATGGTTACGTTCGTCAATATTTTTCATGTCACCCGTATTTTACTCACCGCGCTTTAAAACCGTAATAAATCTGCTTGTGACATTAACGTTCATAAAATTGTATTGCCAAGTTATTTAAGCATAGGGCACGCCACGATAGTGGCGGTAAGTCCCCTCTTTGAGGAGTGGCTGGAGAGGCGCCACGGCATCCTCACCTTCCGCCTGACGCAGGTCCTCACCGGACACGGATGTTTCGGGAGGTACCTGCACCGAATCGGGCGGGAGGAATCGCCCGGGTGTCTCCACTGCGAGGATCGACCGGAGGACACGGTGGAGCACACGGTGGAAGTCTGCCCTGCGTGGGCGGAGCTCCGCCGTGTCCTCGTGGCGGCGATCGGCGGCGGCGACCTCTCGCGTCCGGCCCTGGTTCAATCCATGGTCCGGAGCGAGACGGAATGGGAAGCCGTCGCCTCCTTCTGCGAAGCAGTCATGCTAGCGAAGGAGGTGGCGGAACGAGAGAGGGAGAGATCCTCTCTTCCCGGCCGCCGCGGGAGACGCAACGGGTGTCGGGGGCCACGTGGTGGCTACCGGCCACCGTAGATGCGGGCCTGTGGACGGCTGGCTATGGGCAATAGCTGGCCGTCCGGCCGTCTAACGACGACGACAGGCCGTGTCGACGGCGCGTTCGTGTTCCACGCGCGCCTCAAAGAGTGTCAGCAAAAGGAGAGGGGCCCGCAAGGGCCGAAGCCTGCCGGGGTTGCGGGCCTGTTCGAAAGAGATACCGCGGCCCCGGAACGTAAAAGGCGAGGAAGGAACATGGATGGTTTTTAGTCAGTAAGAGTCTGACACTCCCTCCCGCTCCGCCCAGAGTGGGGGGGGTCATTTGATGATTTCCCATCCTTAAAAAAAAAAAAAAAAAGTTATTTAAGCATGTTAGCATGCTTTGTCGTATGGTATATGAATGCAAGCCCCAGGTTATGCTTTGCGTTAATTATGTTCTATTTGAACGTGATGTGTTGTGTTACTGACAATGTAAATTAATTAATCATTTAAATTTAGATACACCTATCGCTCTCTTTTTCTGTCTCCCTTGATTGCAATTTGTAAAAATAATGCATCATCTCTTCAACACCAAATGCAGCAGAATGACCTCTAGCAGGCAGCGGTGGCGAAATGTCGTAAAGTGCATCACATCTGCTCCTTCCAATACTCGTACTTAACGATCCCGACTGCTATGTCAAGAGCGTACCGGACAAGAAGAAGAGAAACTCTCTTCGTTGTTTTTATTAATTACACCCTTGCTGGATCTATTCATGAACGTAGACGAAGCAAAATTAATAATTTGTTAGAATGTTAGTCGGTGATATTCTGTTTGTTCTTGTGTGTTTATAAATGCATGTATGTAAAACTACCAATCCGCACTGGGCCCGCGTGGTGGATTATAGCCAATTTCCTCTCAAGAGGAGGCCTGTGTCCGAGCAGTGGGAACATTAATAGTCTATGATGATGTTTGCAAATTCAAATTTGTAACGACCTATGATACTGCCTCGTTGGTGCTGAGCATGGTTCCCTTTTTTTTCGGATGGGATATCATCAAATGACTTCTCCCGTCCTGGGCGGAGCAGATGGGAGTGTAGACTTTTACTGACTAAATCCCATCCATGTTCCTTCTTCACCCTTTATGTTCCCGGACCACGGTATCGGTAATACGACGAAAAAAAATTAGACCTTACTCTCCGCTTGCCAAACTTTCAAATTGACAACTAACTGTTAGTTGTTCAGAAAGTTTGTGGCCCTAGAGTGGTTTGTTGGTGTTCTAAAAGAACGAAGTGTGAGACCATTAGCAAACCCGCCTAGTACTGAACCCAGTATCGCCAACGGCATCGCAATATATTACAACCGCAGCCAGCTCAACGTCAACGGAAGCGATCGTGCCATTATTTGCGCCCAACACAAGCGGATATAATTAATATGTTTCCAATCACGATCTTGTAAAATTGGGTTCAGAAGATTCATCTGTAAAATGTTGTATAACCATGGAAGTTTAAATATAATAAGCATCGATTTTGCTCCAAATAATATACGCCCACTGTGGCTATTTTAAAAGTTTGTGTCATTTACTGTGTATTTTTGGGATGCCTATTAAATTCATCGTTAGTAAACCTAATTTAGATCAACCAGAAGACGTTATATCGTCTTCTGGTTGATCTAAAATAGGTTTGGTTAGGTTGAAGAACTCCCACTTAGTGGTCCAATGACCGGGTAAAGACTGCTGGGCTACTGGCCAGATTGCTAGGATACGCTACATGCGAGATGTACGGGACTGGTCAATTTGGTGACACTTGGGGAGGCCTTTTTCCAGCAGTGAACGTCTTTCGGCTGAAATTTATTTATTTATTTATTTATTTATTTATTTGGATCTCCAACAAAAGATACACAGATACAATATAAGTCGCAGTTACACAGAGGTTCTTTTAAGTGTGTTCCTTCAATTACAGGAGACCACAGCATGCACATAAAACTAGGTGTTAACACTAAAAGAAAATAATTCAAAAAAATATAAATAATTAGAAAAACAAAACAAAAGCCAAAATAGGAAAGCATTTGCTGACAAGAAATCATACATATTATTATTACAATTAAAATTAAAAATGTTTTAAAATAAATATTGTATTAAAATTAAAATTGTATTAGACTTAATATTGTTTAAAATTAAAATTACAATTCTATTAAAATTAAAATTAAATTTGAATTATAGTTAAAATTGTAACAAAATTAATAGAAATTAAATTAATATAAAACATGATTTAAAAAAATGAATAATGGTACAAATAGTAAAAATTATAATTATTATTTAACATTTATTGCAGTGGTCAATTCTTTTTTATATTTAGAGATGGGGAACGTTATGTCCATGTCAGATTGCTTTGACAGTTCATTATATTGCCTACAGAGTCTTGGGAGAGCGGCGAAGTGTCCTAGATTGGTTTTGGAACCTGCGACGTAAAACAAATTATAGCTGGTTTTCCGCGGCAGGCGAGATGGCGCGCTCAAGTATAACTTGCCTAGTAATTCGCTACAGTCTATGGCTCCGTTAAATAATTTGTGAAGTAGAATCAGGTCTGCCGTTTTGCGCCTGTCAGCAAGTGAGACCATTTTATAGTGCCCTAGTCTGTCTTTGTAGCTGGTTACTGTTTTAGCCAATCGTTCTTTGTAACACAGATGATACAGGAAGCGCTTTTGGACACTTTCCAGGTGTTTGATGTATATGTCGTAGTGAGGATTCCAAACTGGGCTGCCATATTCAAGTATAGGGCGAACAAGTGTGTTGAATAATTTTATTCTGGTAGACGCCTTTTTAAATTCTTTACTGTTGCGTAAGATAAATCCCAAAATTTTAAACCCCTTTGACACCGTATTTAGGATGTGTTTGTCAAATTTAAGCTGTTTGTCTAGTGTGATTCCTAGGTCACGTATTTCATCAATTTGTTTTAGTTTTTGTAGGTCTATTGTGTAAGTGTTTGGTTTGACAATTTTGTTACGGCTGAATTGCATGTAGTAACACTTTGAAACGTTAAGAAGCATTTTGTTCATTTTGCACCAGTTTGTCAGTCTATCTAAATCTTCCTGCAATAGGGCAGCGTCAGATTCAGTTACCATTGGTTTCATTATTTTCATGTCATCGGCAAAAAGATAGTATTTAGAGTGCCTAAAGCAGTGCGTGATGTCGTTAATGAATATGTTGAAGAGGATTGGGCCTAAATGTGAACCCTGTGGAACTCCGGATGTAGCCTTGAAAGACTTTGAATGGTGGCCACTTATTACCACTTTTGACGACCGGTCACTGAGGTAAGACTGAAACCACTTTAGCATTGATCCGCCCACACCCAAGTACTGGAGTTTCACCAAAAGAAGAGAATGATCGACCTTATCGAACGCCTTACTAAAGTCTGTGTAAATAGTGTCAACAGGAATACGTTTATCTAAGGATTCAGATAGAGCCGACACGTAGCACATGAGATTAGTGGTTGTAGATCTGTATTTGATGAAACCATGTTGGTCGCTGGTGAGAAGGTGTTTTACATGCGATGTTAGACGTTCGGTTACGAGCTTCTCAAAGACTTTGCCAAAGATGACCAAAATAGAAATAGGTCTGTAGTTTGACACCATGTTCTTTTGTCCTGCTTTGAAAATGGGTACGACCAGTGCTTTTTTCCATTGGTCAGGAAAAATACCGTCTTTAAGAGATTTGTTGTATATAATGCTAAGAGGTAAGGCCAGCGCTTTCGCACATCTTTTTATAAACACAGGAGGAATACCGTCGTCTCCTACGCTTTTCTGTTCATCTAAGGATCTTAGTGTTCGGAATATTTCGCTAGCATTGAGTTCTAGTTTACAGAGAGTCGGCGAGTTGTTGTTTATATTAACATTTGACGGTGGCGAGGACGTCGTCGTGTTAGACGTATAGACACCTGCGAAATTTTCAGCAAACAAATTGCATATGTCGTGGCCAGTTGATGCAGTTTTGTTGTTGTAACACATTTCTGCGGGGTAATTGCTACAGGATTTTCTTTTATTTTTAATGAAAGACCAGAAGATTTTAGGATTTTTTAAAACCGCGGTTTCTAATCTCTCGATATATTGTTTGTAGCAAATCGTTCTCAACTTGCCACAATCAACACGCAGTGTTTCAAACGATATAATATCAAGGGGATTATTGTATTTTTTTACTCTAACGCGAAATCTGTGTTTTTCTTTAAAGAGTCGCTTAAGCTTCGGCGTATACCACGTCGGGTACTCTTTCCTAGATATCGTTTTCAATGGAACGTGTTGCTTGATAACGTCATGCAAAATATCATATAAAATATTGACCATCTCTCCAACCGAGGCACAGCCTCCAATTGAACTTTCCCAGTCTATAGACATAAGTGACGTTACGATTTTGTCGTAGTCTGCCTTAAAGAAATTAGGTTTAGTTACCGGTTTTGTTTGTAGGGAGTTGAAGTTTTTGACCGTGGGTAAAGCGAACTCGAGCGGTGGATGTAAAGGGTCCTCCTGTGTCAGATGTGTGTGGCAACGTGTCAGGTTATGTACTGTAGTATTACAAAGAACTAGATCTAGTGTTCTAGATTTGTTATTTGTTAGGTAATTATACTGATCCAAGTCATTCATAGAAATATAATCGAGGAAGTGTTTGGTAACATCGTTATTGTTGATAGGGCAAGGAGTAGTATGACTCACCTGACTTTCCTGATTACTTTTCCACGTTATAGTGCTAAGATTAAAGTCACCAATGATAACAGTACGTTCGTTTTTGTCTAGGGCATTTTGAGCTGAGTCTAGAAATGTTTGGATGGATTCTCGGGTTGTCGGGGGAGGTAAGTAAACGCCACAAATGTAGATCGTGTTTTTCTTATTACCGAGACCTATCGTATCGATGGAAATCCATAAATCCTCACATTGACTTTCTAAGTGTGACATACGACATGAATTTAAGTGCCTTGCTACAGCTATCAAAACACCGCCTCCGTGACTACGTGCTTTATATCTAGTGGATTCGCGATCTCGCCTGTAGATTACATATCTATCGTCAAATAGTTCCGAGTCGTAGATGCCACCGTTCAGCCAAGTCTCTGTAAGCACAACTATGTCGTAGTCTAGTAGAGACATGTTATGATAAAAAGTGTCGGTTTTAGTTCTTAGACCACGTACGTTTTGGTAGTATATCTTCAGATCATGATTGAATATGAACAGGTTATACACGTTATCTTGCAAAGAACAATAAAAACAAAAATTAAAACAAAATAAAATGATCAAATTAGCTAATAGCATGTAAAACTTCCTGACAGGTAATTACAATACGTTCAGATTGGTCAGTCTTCTTCATGAAAATTCTGCCATTGCGTACCCAGACGTATTTGTAACCAAGCTCCTTGCCTCGGAGTCGTGCCGCCGCATGCAAGGCTTTATTATCAGCTGACAGGTGTTCAACAACGTAGATTGGAGTTGCTTTATCCATTGCAATGCCGAGGTGGCTTGTGTTCAGTTTGTTATTGGTGTTGCTTTTGTTGTAATTAGTTACCGCGGCGAGGAAAGAGTCCCGAATTCGTGGGGTGTTGAACTTGACGAGGATAGACCTGGGTCGGGAATTTTGGGTGTCTTTTTTAGCGGTCCTAGTGTAGAAGGCAATATCGGCTTCATTGATTTGACATTTAATAGTGTTACTTATTTGCAGTATAGTAGTGACAAGGTTCTCAGATCGGTTCTCTGGCACGTTTTGCAGTTCAATGTTGGTGGCTCGGTTGTGTTGTTCCATTAGGTTGACACGCTTATTGAGGTCTTGTATGGATGATTGCAATTTAGTATTTTCTTTTTCCAATACTTGCAATTTAGAGGAGTTATGCTCAAGAGTAACTTTCATCTCTTCATATTTTTCGTTGAAAAAGTCTAGAGAGGTACGAAAACCCAAAATCAACTCGCTGAATTGTTTGAGCTGTTCCCCTACTGCTTCCTTGAGTGCGTTCGCGATCTCTTGTCTGATTATTTCTCTAAAAGTGCTCTTTGTTAATTCTAAGACTGTGTCGTCATTAGCAATTATTGGGCTTAATGTCGAATCTTCAAGTTTCTCTCTGATCGACGTGCTGCTGTTAGAGTTAGTAGGTGAGACCATGTTTTGACTTAAAGTCGAGCTCTGGTGGCGTTTATTGCGGGTAGTGACGTTAGTATCGGCCTCTGTAATTGAGGTTTGTTTACAATCGTCGTCAGGCGAACTTACAGGGCTATCGATTCGCGATGATCGTACCGGTGTATCAGTGTTGTTGGTTTTCGGTAACTTGCTTTTACAAACTTGACATTTCCATATCGCTTTGTCCGATACTTTCATTGTTTTAAATCCCTTGGCAGTAGTATTCGAACAGAGTAGATCGTACCTCGAGTTACAATTTGAACATTGCAGGTATTCTTTCCCTTTTAATACACTTGTACAACCGGCACAGTTGTTTTTATTACTTACCGTTGCCATGTTGTCGAAAGAACAAGTTTTTAAAATTTCTTAGAATACAAAAATTATTTCACGTAGCTGGGATCGAACTCGAGTCACTCCGACAGCTCCCCGTACATGTAGATACGATAGCCGTTAAGCCAATTGACCCACAACGGAGACGGCGAATTTTGCGTTCATGTGTTACTGGAAAGTTTTGTTTTGAATAGTAAAGCCGTTATGATTTTTTGATCTTATGACGGTCATTCCAGACAAAGTCTTAACGAGTTTTATCACTGTTTTTTTACTGTTTCTCACTTTTCTTGGCTTTATTTGTTGCGTCCGTACACTGTTCACGTAGTTCGGTATTTAGAGCACTGTTAGTTGTAAGTATCACTTTAAATTATGACAGTTTACTGCGTAATTGTTTCTTTAACGGTTTCGAACTTCTTCACACATTTAAGTCACGTTAATGTCTTGGATAACACTTCCACTTGTTTATTGACCTTGTAGCTTCACTTTGTAGATAGAATTATGCAATTTATTACTTAAATATATTTTTAATTACTTATTGAATACGGAGCAGTTTTTTGACAAGTGTTCACCTAGTGGCGCCCGTAAATGATGATGATGATGCGCTATGCATGTCAATAACGATAATTCACATCAGCATTCATATGGATGTCTTGTTTACGATAACAGCACGGATGTAAATATTTAGGTTGGAATCATCATCATCAACTTAAGTATTTACATCAGTGCTGTTATTGTAAACAAGACATCACAATTAATGCTGATGTGAATTATCGTTATTGACATGCATAGCGCATGCTATAGGCCAATTGCATAACGCTAATTGCAATACATTGTTGCATAAATCTGATCAAATATCACATTTCTGCTATAAACTTACTTGTTAAAGCGCCATTCTGTGAAGTTTTCTCTAGCACCTAGAAACTGTAGGGAATAGTAGCATTTTTCTTCAAGCACCGACGCTTATCGAATGTTAGGTACCATTAAAGCAACTCTTCTGTGATGTTACAAAATGTTCCGGACAACTGCTGCTATATTCGTTTCACCCAGTGCAAAATTTTACGTCGAGATAAAACTTGTGAATCGTACATTATAAGGTAGTGTGAATTTTTCTTTTTTTTTCAGCAATGGGAACATTAATAGGCTGATGATAAAACAAATTACATAACGTTAGGCAGAGGTTTACTTAATTATACACCCACATTTTGCCAGTTATGTTTCAGTCACATGTAATAGGAAGACCCTAAAGAGCACTATACCCGACCCGGGAATCTAACCCAGGACCTCATGCTCAGCCGTCGCACTAGCGATCACTCGACCAACGAGGCAGTCAACTAATTAAATTGATGACTCGAAACAACTTTTGAAACATAGTGCAGTCACTTAATTACTTCTTTTTTAAATCGACAGTACAATACTCGTACTTTGATATTACAAATATCTAAACACCATTATGTACACTCGCCCAAAAATATTCAACAAGAAACATCCCGAAACTGACGTTTTTATTAACTCACGTGACAAATGTTTGAGGAAACAACCCCAAAATGTGTCATTCAATTCCGAACATGGCTCTCCCTTTGAAATTTTAAACATGTTTGTAGAACGTAAACATCGCGAACGAACGAGAGTTTGGAAGAATTTTGACAGAGTGACGTCAGAGTTTCAGTAAGCGGGTACGAGTTTGTCGAGAATATATTAATTCGTAATTCTGTAATAAGATTGGCTTCTTTACCCTATCCCTTTTATTCATCAAAAAGTTTTGCAACTTAATTGTGAGGTTATTGACCTCTTGCTTCTATAATGGATTGATTGTACTTTTCGTACTCGCATAATACTTTTAGGATGTCATCGGTTGATGGAAATGCATTAATCATATCAACGACATATGACAAGGAAATTCTTCGTGACTGGTCAGAAAAAAATTGACGTGCCTTCAAGAAAATGCTGACCAATGGTCGTTTGTCTTGTTAATTTTGTACATTATTTTTTTAGTTTTAGTATCTCGTCTTTGTATATATATTTGCTAAGATACTCAAATACTTACTTGTATAATCAACAACTTAAAATATGAGTAGAGTTTTCTCACCAAGCAATGTTGTACTTGAAATTCTCGACAAGCAGCAACTTCATCTTCCTAGAATATAAGTGATTACGATTCTAAAGAAAATAATAAGTCAAACATCTTTCCAATGTCGTATATTCAGTTTCAATTTTACCGTACAATGACAATACGAACGTTAATTTAATATCACAGTCCAAAAAGATTACGTGTAACAACTTACATTGGAAATAATCTTAGCTAAGAATTTACAGTGATTACAATACATGAAGATTTAAAAATCTTCCGAACAGTATGTACAAGTTTCTGTGAATGGCTCTCTTGCAACACGAGTGAAAAAAAAACATTTTACATCAAAATAATCACCTGTCTACATATTTCATTGATTACTTAAATTCCATTCAAAATATTATTATTTACACATTCAAAATCGAAGACCGAAAATCATTCTGACTATACTGCGTTTTCCAATACACTGTGGCGGAAATATTTACATAACAGAAGCTTACGCCCTTATTCAGGTATCGCCGATGTGGGCAATAAGTCAGTCAGGCTCAAGTGGGATTCACGAGGACACGTCTGTTGGATGTCTCGGTAAATCGGGAAGATGGGGTAGGGTTGGCACGCAGACGCACGAACGGTTACAGCTGGTGCAGGTATTTATATCTTCATTTCAGACAAGCTTTAAGGTGCGTTTTGCTGTGACATCTTTGAAAGTACACTGGAATTTTGTTTCCATTTGGTTTTTAGGGAAACAGTTTCATTATTTTATCTTAGTGAGGTAACAAAAAGAAAATTCCTGTCATTAAAAATGTTTAAAATATGCTTTTAATCTCATCGTAGTCAGAAGCAATGTTACAAACTTGTCAAAATGTAAAGAAGTTAGGTATACCTATCATTGACTTTCACAGATCGAGAGAGGTCAGAATGTGAACTTTCTTAAAATAATATCTTTCCCTTCTTAGGTTTATTGTACAGTAAAGTGCATGATACCTAGGGAAATTAGCTGAGTTGGGTTATGATCCACATCTTGACACCATCTGACGGGAGTGTTGCACTTGCACCTATATGGACCATGAAATAATATTATAAATTTGCAGTGGAAAAGTTTCATGTAAACAAGAACTAATTGTAAATATCTACATAGGAACTTCATACATTTTAGCTAATTAAAAACAATAAATTGTTTGTTTGAGAGCCATCAATAACAAAGGTTTTATCAATATAAACGGGTTGATAGAGAGAGATGCCACATGGCCACATTTATGAAATTGATATTTTTTTATTGTTTAACATTACATACTCGTAGTTATAAATTTTTCACTAACTAGTATTCAGTTCTCATCAAGTTCAATGGTCAGTTTCACAGCCAGCTCACTGCTACCTGTGGAAGAAAAATAACATTTTAAAAATAGAAACTGAAGATACATAAAAGACTGTGAGTAAAAACTTTTTGTAAAAGGTCCTCTTAATAACAAATCAATTTCAATCCCACAATCGCAATTTACATTTGACTAAATTCACGTTGTGAATGTGACTTTTCATTTAATTATTCTAGCTGGCCCAAACAATATTCACTAATTTGCACTAGATGGGAACTTACTTGGAATATTGCAACTTAGATATTCGAACAGCGTAAGCTCTTGGAAAACACAGTTATGTTGAACATAAGCTGTAGTTGCTAACTATGTTCTAAGTTTAAATCAGTACTTCAATTTCGGTTAACATGCTCATCCAATAAGCTGCTCACAATGCGTTATCAGCGAGCCGTTGCCTGCCAGCACAACGAACAGTGCACCGCACACTAGCGTTAGGGAAAATTGCCCTTAATGCTACGAGATAAAGGCGCTGTCCATATCAAATTATTACCAATCGTGTGCGGTTTGCTGTACATGCCAATAACGCATTGTGATCTCGATCAATGAAATAGTTAAGATCACAAGTGGATTGGTCACTGTTTGAATATCTGAAAACTGCACACTGTGACAATCGAAATAATTAATCTGTCTAATCAGCCTTTCACAGTTACTGGAGAGTCCTTTGCTAATTTGATCCTAGTGAGCTCCTGTGTATCAATGCATTCTGTTTAATTTTGATCTGGTGTTAGTATGGCTATTAAACTGATTACGAAACTTTGGTTGGTATTATTCTATTGGCGTTTTATTCAAATTCATGCCAATAATATATCTCATTTACTTGGAGTCATTGCATTTAAATGTTTCTACCAGTTGTCATCTCAATGCACTTCCCTTCTATCCATATTATCTTTTACAAAGTCCATTCATCTTCACTTTAATCTGTCACTTTTCTTACTGCTATTCACATTCATTCATAAAACTTTTCTTGTCACATTTTCCTCATTACTCCATATCACATGTCCACAAACTATCGCAGTTAACAAAAAGTTTGAATAATGTAACTAAAGCTTGCATTTAGTAGTGAACGGTTTCACAAGTTGAGAATTGGGATCACATACGATAGAGGCAAACAGATTTCTAGGCCAGGTCGTAGTTCATCTAGTAAAACGGAGTGATGACTATATTTTACTGTTCTGACTTGAGACTCTTTGTACACATAGCTTTTATCAAGTAATCGAATCTGAAATTTCATGTTGGCTGTAATAGATTCACAAAAGACATACAATAATAAAAATAGCTAATTTGTCGTAAAATTGAACACATTTGAAACTTTTGGGTAATTCTGTGACACATTTACAATGGCAATGCCTTTCATTTTGACAACTCAATAACATGTATTACGATATAAACGTTCGCGAGCGAACCAAATTAAATATGATGAAGCAATATTTATAGAATTTCAAAGCGTTTACGCAATGAGGGTGCGTAGTGAATTGTATTCAGTTTATTTATTTATTTAACACTTCAAGCACAAAAGTACAGAGGCAGATTTAATGCCATACGCATTTTCTATCAGTCAACGTTTAAGTGATGCAGAGACAAGCAGTGGTAGGTGTTATTTCTGAAAATCTGAGAATATTTATTTATAGTAGTACGATACACTACAAAGGTCTAACAGCAATACGAATCGACTGAAAGGAAGTCGAAGTCAAAATCTTCTTTATTTTACATGCTATTCAATTTAATTTCAGTTAACCAAACAATCACTTTACCAACAAAACATGACATCTCTACATCGCGGCAAATCACCCCAACCCAACACATAAAGATTATTTTGCAACATCTTACGCAATGGCTGAGTATGTCGAATGTCAAACGTGATTTTCGTTCCGGGTTTCAGTAATTAATGGTCCCTGTAGCTCGGCTAAACGGTTCGTGACTTATTACCGGGTGACAGCTGGATGTATGATCACAGCCGCAAACAATAATCTCCTGAGGGCTTTCATTTTCCGACTAATTCCTGAAACAGAGTTTCAACCTTGCGCGATAAAGTTCAGCTAGCTCGGTTAAGTTGTTTGTTGCGTTGAGTTGGATGTAGAACTTGTAGATAGTTCTTGTTCCTGATTCTGATTTCTGAGTATATAAACATAATTATTTCTATTAGGCCATTAGAAGGCACTTTAGGAAACTGCTAAGTAAATTAACGTGTGTGTATCGAAAGGAAGATTAACACTTTCAATAATTTGTTCAATTAAAGGAAGGGTTTCAATTTAATGGCCGGCCTTAAGAAAATTAAATACGGAAGTTAACTTCCGTATTTATTAATTTGTTTATATATTGCTTTTATAAATACTGTCAGACACTTCTCGGGCATGGGGCTGATATTGCAGCCAACAGCGGGTTAAGAGTCATCAATTGACTTTTTTAAACTTCCACGATCAGAATACATTATAAATAAAACATATGAATCGCGAATTTACCTTTAATATAAGCCCAAAGTTTCGACCGGATTGCACCAGCCGAAATATATTTTATAATGACCTCTTAACAAAGCCGAAAGGCCTTGTTCTCCCCGTTATTGCGATATTTTTTTTGTACTACACCATACCTGGAAACCTTTTAGTTACGACAATATTGGGGTTCAAAGTTCCAACTGTTTGTCAAGTTTTTATTGTAAGATTTTTAAATTCAAGATGAACTTTCAATCCATCCACCAGCACAATGTTATAAATGCATTACATTGAGTTCCACTACAAAACATGATATTTCACCTAAAAAACAGACTTTTCCCACCATTTTTGCGTAAATTTTCTTAGTTTTGATGTACGGGATGCTTGGTAGACGGCTTTGTGATGAGGTTGTTTACACCCTTCCTATCAATCCAGAGCTGGCATCAATACAAACAAGTTTTGTACGAGACCAAGTATTCTAAAGTGTCACGTTTCCGCGATATGAGCTTTCAAAGTTAAAGTCCATTCACTGATGACATAAAGGGTGTAAAACACCTCTTAACGAATACGAAAAGCACTTGTTCTCCTTGTCATTCTGATAATTTTTTTGTTCTACACTCTACCTGGGAACCTTCTAGTTACGGAGATATTGGGGGTCAAAGTTGCAATATTTTGACAAGTTTTTTTTTTAAATACCACTTTTTATCGCATGATTTTTACTTTAAATATCTCTATGACCCCCGTACTATTCAATCCATCCATCCGCACAATGTTTTGAGTGTGTTACTTTGAGTTATACCACAAAACATGATAAAACCTCAAAAAAAAAAGTTGTTTCCCAGCAATATTTTTTTGCGTCATGTTACTTAGTTTAATATACAGAATGCTTGGTTAACGGCTTTGTGATGAGGTGAAATACACCCTGTATACTTATCACAACTTTGATCTGATCAGACATGCACAAATATATCAATCAATAGCTGACGTCACTATAGACAAGTTTTTGTTAATCTAAACCGTCACGATAAATGTGCTGGTAACGACCTCAACGATAAAGTAATGACTGGATTGCGGAAATCGGATAGGCTGTCAGCCTATGTAAAATACCGGTATTCAGCTGCATCCAGTATAAGGTTGACAGTTTAATATACTTAGACTGGAAGACAATCTTATACTGGATAAATCAACACAGTTGAGAGTAGGAAAAGGCTAGGCAGGTGATGATTATAGTTTTAATGTTTTGTCTAGACGACGTATTATTATGTCGAAATTCTAGAATATTTCGTAAAAAAGTAAAGTTCGAACGTTTGAGAGCTGAATGATGTACCCAAAATGAGATTGTTAAAAATCAATATCCATAGTTTAAAAATGTTAAGACGGAAACCTTCCAAGACCGAGTCTGAATTTCCTCAAAATTATCCTTAAAATTTGTGAAGAAAAAATGTAGGTAGGTACATTGCCTCGCTCAATATTTGACATTACGAAGACCCGACGGATGAGAAAAATTAAATAGACAGAGATGAAAAGGTTACACCGTGCTCCGGGCTACAGGGTGGCCGTGAACCACACCTTCAATCCATCATACTGAATATTTAAGGTCATATATTCAAGTTATTTACCTAATAAGTGTTTTTTAACATTTCAATTATGTAGGTAGTCAGTCTAGAGGTCGCAAGTGCTACTTTACTAACGAGCATGAGAATCAGGATGCGATTTCCAGGTTGAACAAAGTTTAATCTGGATTTTCTTATTAGGATTTATTTTTCAGTAGCTACCCGGCAATAGGCTCGCAATAATCACGTGAGACTAAAATATAACTGGCAAAATGTGTATAATGTAGTATGTAGGTATACATCGGCATTATCAATCATAGAATACATGAGTTATCACATTCATGTCCAAAAAAGATTACTGATTTTGTAACAGTTGATGTTTCATCATCATCATCATCATCAGCCTATAATGTTCCCACTGCTGGGACACGGCCTCCTCTCAATGAGAGGGGAGAATGAGAGGGGTTGATGTTTATAGGTTCAAAAATATTTAGAAACCCCAATAAACAGATGGGCCTTTTTAATAACAAAAGTTACTTCAATGAAGCAAAACTTTAAAACGAGTCCTAAAGAAACCGTATTATTGAAATTCGTAAAGTATGGAAGGTATAACCCTTATTTTGCCTTTACAAATTTAAGCCCGACGCTCGCACAATCTAATTTGCGTAACGTTGATAGAATGTCAGTACCTGTAGTGGTTTCCTAAGATATCATTTTTTGCGTTTTATATCTACAGCTATGTTTATTTCGGGAACCCTTCGTACCTATGTACATAATACAAAATCGCTTTTTTTGATCTTCTTATCTTCACGAGAGATTCCGAAACGGTGTTTACCATCATTTATTTATTTATTTATTTATGAACACACAAAATATATAAAATAAGAAGGAATAGAAAAATAGGTACAAAGGTGATGCTTATTTGTAAAGAAATCTCTTTCGGTTCCTGCGAAAGGAGATACAAAAATAAAGAACTGATACATCTCTTTCTTTTAGTATCTCTTTTACATAGTGTGTAAAAGAAAAAGATAAAATGGAAAACATGAAATAATAAAAGCATTTAAATATTATAATGTACATTTAACTTGAACATGAAATATTTCAAAGTATCTTTATTGCACCCGTAGGAAGCAATAACAGTCGAAGAAATAGCAGGTTTCTATTCTTTTCATAAAGAATATAAAAAACGAATAGCTTCAAGTTACTTTATTTCATAAATTCTTGTGTGTAAATCCTAACAATGCAATTCAACGCATTGTATACCAACTTTCAAGTTGTCTACAGCGCCCCGTTGAGAGTTTCATGTTAGTATCTAAAGAATGAATAACATATTTCAAACAAAGTGCCCTGAGAGCGGCGTCAGAAATTAGAGCATAATGTAAAATGGTTTCATAAAGCATGCTCCATACTAAATTGTAGTTGGTAATGAAGACCGAATGAGATTTTCCGGAAAATCTGGAGTGAAGCCAACAATTTCTAATGTCAATACCGACTGGAGTGAAAATTCCAAATGTGTGCTTTATTTCTTCCTGCTCTTTTATTCATGGAAATTATTTCGTACCGATGTAAAACGTGAAATAATGAAGGAAGAAAATATGTAATTTCACGGATAGTTTCCCTGTATGTAAACAAATATCTGCGGCATGCGATTTGCACCACAGAATAAAAGTAACATCTATTCAAGTTTTTTTTTCATTGAAATTATGTCCGAGCGTTGTGTTCCATTGTTTCTTTCGACCATTTTCCTAATTGGAATAACATGATACGTTTTCATCCTTTTTTCTATATCAACTTTTCATTGTCCAATTACAATGGTCTGACCAGTTCCGCACCGCCCTTCACAAAGCCAGAAACAGAAACAGAAACAGATGAAGAAAGATCATCTGAGAGAAGATGATACCGAAGGGGGAGGTCACAACCCTCAGCGTTGAGGAATACGACTCAAGGAGGGGGAGGACATTTCATTTGTTTTCATTCGTGAAAAAGAATGCAAACACACCTATTCCCGTTTAAGAAATAAGTTGAAGAAAATGTATTCTACATTTGTTCTCCCGGGGAGTTGGATACGTGTTTATTTCCTACCGATACTGTCTCGCCCGCAGTTTATACCGTTTCTATAAATACAGAAGCGGACATTTTAGAATTGGAATCTATTTCTTATTCTTCTCTACGATCTTCAATAAAACGGCAAAATCGAAAGCCCAAGGGTGTTATTTTAAACCTTTTCTTGGACCTAAGAGTGTGAGGTCAGGGTTTTTCGTACGTGGTTTCATTATTTCTCGGACATGAGATTCTACCTCAGAGAATTTTACAGACTTTTAAATTAATTATCTTTATAAGTGTCTTAAAAATACTATCGTATCTGGAAAAATTTTGCTGAATTCGTTGTTATTCATAAGTTTCATTACTAATTTTGTTTTTAAAATTGTCAGCTCAAACTTATAAAATTAGTAAAAAAACTGTGTCCAAAAACAAAAAGAGAAAAAGAGGTTAATCAAGCTTGTTCAATTTACATAAAGAATTATATTGTTTGCCGAGTCCTTGTGGTTCAAACACAAGGCTGAAACTACCGCTTTAGAAAAAGTAAAGTGGGGGCACATGCCGAGCAAAATAGTTATGTACTTTGTGACTCTAGTTTGGGAAAAGGTTTAATCTTAGGCCTATTCTTGAAAACTATGTTTTATCATCTTGTTTTTGAGACAAACGTTAACTCCAATAAACACCTTGGAGATACCAAAAATTTGAAACAAATAAATAAGCAGTGTTCAGTAAAAATCAACACAGGATGTATCTCTCTCATGTAGGTATATAAAAACATTTTAATTCATTTTATACCAGTTATACGTACGACCGACGCAGCTGGTCTGCCGAAGAACCATATTTAAGCCACGTCATAAAAAGGATACCGCTTTTATTTCAGTCGCAAATCACAGAAAAGGGACCAAGCTTTATCCTTTGTATTTTCCCTTTCATGTCTTTATACATATAACGTGGAACTACGATCTGACGTTTTCTATTACAAAATTATTTATGTTGAGGCCTTATTGACGGAGTCTTCGAGGCCAAACATAAGCTAAGAAGTAAGACTATTAATGGCAGGTATATTAATTTATCATTGCTATTTTATACACCAACTTGGGACACAACATAAGTTTGTCTGTGGAAGGGTGGTCAGCCTAACATACCGAGTTTCTTCCGTGCCTCAGAAAGCAAGCTGTTGGTCCCAGCTGTCATTGGTCTATGTTTGGCAGTTGTTTGAGGTAGTCAGTGGCCTGGAAAGTCTGACAACCAGTCTTACCAAGAGGTATTAAATTACCTAGTATTAACTGGGTTGTGGAGGTCATATAGGCAGTCGCTCCATGTAAAATACTGGTATTCAGCAGCACCCGGTTAGACTGGAAGCCAATCCCAACATAGTTGGGAAAAGGCTAGACAAATGATGAACCTAGGACACAACATCACGCGTGAATTTTCCTTGTGACAGGGCCTTTCCTCTGCCTTAACCTTGTGGAAAATAGGAGTGAGTGTCTGCATTCAAAAGAAGACAATGAAACGTTTTACAGCCACATTAACGGATGGTACCGACATTCCACAAGCATTCTTAACTGACATTTATTTTTCTGACATTTGTCGCATAAGCGTTGATAAGCGATGAACAATAACGCGAATGAAGTTCTTTTGGTACCTTCGTGATACCAATCGCAAAAAAGTACATTTCTGGCAAATTTTTTTCGTTAAAATGAATTTTCGTTTTACGAATTATTGAAACAAAGGTCGACCACAGAATTTTAGCAAAACAAATAAATACGTCCAAACCAATACTCGCGGTGTAGTAAGTCCAGTATAATCAGTATAGTGCCTTACTTAAACGACTTATTACTTATTATCTATTGTATTTAGCATTACACGGTCTAAATACGATGTAGGATCCGTAATTTAATCCTTAACTGATGTTTTGACTTGACAGACTCATTAGCCATAATAACACAATCCATGACTATTGGTCAGGTATTATCTTAACTACTCCAATCATATCGATATCTAAAATCCAACCTATGTAGTAACATTACAGAACAGTGTTAATTTGCATGATAATCATTTCTAATAGGGTCTCATGACCTGCAATCCTAATTACACACAAACAGTAGGTAATTAGTATTCTTAAGTAAAATTCTCATCGGATTTGAGTACCTATATAAATATTTTATCGTTTTAAACGTAAAACCGAGGTCTGTTCATATTATATTATCAGGTGGAAAAGGGCCTGCATCGACAATTAGGTAATTAGGAGATTAAATATTGAAAGTGAGATCTTGTAAACATTATACCTAATCCCCGAAAGTGTAAGTAGAGATGTATTTAGTACACCCACGTTTTTCCAATTATGATTTCAGCCTAATTTAAAAAAGGGTGTGACTATTCTTGTAAACTGGCGTTTTCAAAAACTCTGACAGAGTTGTCAGAAACAGAGACTTAGGTCCATGTTCACCAGAAAGATGACAGTCTGATTATCTAAAACAGCTGTTTAAAACACATTTTTGTATGGTAATATGTCACAGTGACAGCTGTTTTTAGCTAATCAGGCTGTTATCTTTTCGGTGAACATGGACCTTAGAACTCAGTTGGACTAACAAAAAACACCAAACTAAACGTAGATCACCAATTGCTCGCTTATATCTACGAGTATGAAACGAATAAGTTTGTTACTCTAAGAAGTTTTAAGTATTTTATTAACTCGATAAAAAACGTAGGGCTTATTTAATTAAACCGATAGTCGACAGTTCGAAAATATTGAAAGTTTTTTCAAAGTTTCTGCAATCAAAAACCTTCACAACAAATGATTACAAATCCAGTTTTACATCATAAGGAAAATACAAAGTTAAACTACATACGTCTTAATTTTTGTTAATAATTATTGTTCATAATAATCGGTGGCAACGTTTATATTATGCTTAGGGAATGCTTCCCGAATTGATGCTATTACGGAGTTTGTCCCCGGAGACTTGATTTACATAGAACAAAGTACTTAGAAACTAGTATTGGTAAGCTTGCTACCTCTTCAACAAATAGACTATAGGGTATTATTGATAGTTACTATTATAAACACCAACAGATAGAGTATTGTTTAATACGATAATTTATAAAATAATTTGGTATTTTCAATATCATGTTTGGTAGTTAATTACGTGGGTATTCTCAGAGGTATTTTATGAATATTCACAAAATTCAAAATATTTTTTTACAGTAAAATAACGTTCCGATATTACGTTATCATTTTGGTAAAATCAGATTCCTACCTCTCCGTGTTACGGATTCTTATATTTGTTCATATATCTAGTAAAACATGTGATTCATCATTTGAAGGACATCATCGATAAGGTCAGAGAAGTGATCTAACATGTCGTCCTTCCAAGACGGCGTTTCTGCGAACATCCATCTTACAAATTCCTTTTGTTACTCGTATTTCATTCATCCTCACAATATGATCAAGCCATCTTAACATAGTCTTCTCAATTTATCATATTGGTCCATTTATTAAATATTGATGAGATGAAAATAGTTGCAATAATAAGAGTAGACATTATGGGTGTAATTGCCCATGTCAGCCTGATTTTTTATAACAACACTACATACTTAACAAGTGCGAGTCGGACTTGCCCGTGAAGGGTTCCGTAGCCGATTTAATGAAAGATAAATATTGCTGTTTACGATTTATGACGTATTAAAAAAAAACTACTTACTAGATCTCGTTCAAGCCAATTTTCGGTGGAAGTTTACATGGTAATGTACAGTCACGTCTAATAATATGTAAACACTTAATAATTTGTGTTTCTCATAATATCCTGATTAAAATTTAATGTTATTACGTACATAGTATTCTGGAACTCATATTTTTATGAAAAAGTCTCAATCTCCTAGTTCAAAACGTTATTTCTCGGGAAAATAGCTATAATATTAAGGAAAGTGTATACATATTATTAGACGTGACTGTATTTTTTTAGTTTTATCATTCTCGTATTTTAGAAGTTACAGGGGGGAACACACATTTTTCCACTTTGGAAGTGTCTCTTGCGCAAACTATTCAGTTTAGAAAAAAAATGTGTTAGGAACCTCAAAATCATTTTTGAAGACCTATCCATAATGTACACGTATGGATTTCATTTTTTTTTTTTAAGTTTCAGTTCTAAGTATGGAGAACCCCCAAAATTTATTGTTTATTTTCTATTTTTGTGTAAAAATCTTAATGCGGTTCACAGAATACATCTAATTACCAAGTTTCAACAGCATAGTTGATATACTTTCGGAAAAAAGTGGCTGTGACATACGGACGGACAGACAGACAGACTGACATGACGAATCTATAATGGTTCCGTTTTTGCCATTTGGCTACGGAACCCTAAAAAGCCGCAAAATAATATCTAATAAGCATTTTTCACAATAAGCTGAATTTAGACAAAATAAGCTGCTATATTCCAAATAATTACCCAGACCAAATTTGAATGAAGCATTTATATTATCAGAATAATTATTGTTTAATATGGCTTAACCAATGCAAAAGTTACTATCGCCATGTGAAGAAGATGAGTCTAAAACTTTTTGTTATTTTAAAATAAAATCCACAATTGCTGGTTACCTTGGGTACATAGAATGTAAATCAGGATGCACAGGAACATGTCTCGAGCGAGGCGACATGGCAGCTGCCGCGTTGATTGCCCGTATGCGCGCACGCAGTCTCTCGTACTGCTCCGGTTGGTACTGCGCCGCTATCGTCACCGTGGCCCCTGAGTACTGCTTGGGTGAAAAGAGAAAAAAGCAAATAAAGTAAAACTCAATAAAAAAATGTTATCTGTCGAATTAGTTAACTTCTTTCTAATTACTCGTAATCGAAATTTTATATTGTAACTAGCGACCGCGACAAAATATTCAAGTTCCAGTAACGGGTTTTGTGTAGTCCAAAAAATTAAGAGGAATTTTAACTGATAAATAACACTGATAGACTGATAGATTTATGTCACAGGCATATTGTAGAACACGCCGTAATGCAAAACGTCGCTGTTATGTAATGCGGCGTCTTCACATTCAGCCTGATTACAATTAAGCTGAAATAAAGTACGCGGCATTCAATGAGCACTTCGCATTCGTCAAAGCGGCGTAAACAAACAGACAGGCACATCGCCGATACGCTGCTTCCGAAGCAAATGAAGCGAGCTCGGTACTTGGGGCACCCGACGTTAGGTTTTGTAAGGTTACTTTAAACCGAGCAGACAGAAATAAGAGCCCTCGTAGCGGGGCTACATTGACTACGCCTTATTTTAGGAACTTACAGTATTTATTCGGTCGTTTCTTCTTGCTCACAATACGGCTAAACGTTGGACGCCGCTTTTTCGAACGTATCGCCACCACAATCCAGCTGAACATGAGGACGCCGCATTAATCCAGCGTGCCATTATGTAATACGGCGTGTAATACGAATTGGCTGCGACAGATATACCTACCAAGAGATTGAGACAAGTCAAAGGGACATCGTCATCAAAATATTAAATAGATACCTTCAACGCAGCAGCGGCTTGTTCATGCGTAGCCCTTGTGAGGTCCCTTCCATCGACACTCAATATCCTGTCGCCTCTGTGTAGCATTCCATAGGCCGCACCTCCTACGGAAACGCCCGATACGAACACTCCGCAAGCATCCTCGTCCGTGCTCCCCTCCACCTCACCCCCCAGTCCGCCAACGATGTCCATGCCGAGACGTGAACCCGAGCGGACGAGTCGAACCATGCGGACACATCTGTGTAGTGGAGAAATTGCATATTTGATATTCATTGGAAAGAAAATTTGAATTTTGGAGTATTTTCCATTAGTACCTAAAATTCATCTTAATAGGTAAACCAAAATTCATCTTCGAGACGTAAAATGATAACATAGATAGAACGACACAAAATTTAGAAAAGTTAAATAATGTAAATAAAGAAAGGTAAGTGAAAGATACTCAAAGTACAGCATAAACATAAGTCTGGTTTCCATAAAAACTGAAATTACTTTTTAACTAAAGATTTGCAAAAGTTACGAGTTCCAAAGACGCATTCAGCGGTTTTGCAGCAATATCAAAGGAAGCAAAAGTTTCAATGTCCGAAACTTATTGTCTTTGTTCCGTAGTTGGCGCATGATTAATATAATAATTCTTACCAAAATTTGTGAGCTCTTTAGTAAAATCTTATCATTTTGGTGAAAATACACTTGCTTTGAATGGAATTTCAGAATGGTGTTTTTGATTTCATTTAGCAAGCATCTTTATCAATGATCCTACACTTTGAATTCAAGCTTATTAAGCTCGAAAAGACGGCTAAACTAATGCGTAACATGAAAAAAGATAAAATGCGTAACAGGAAAACAAATTGATAAACCGAAATAACAGAAGACACTACTGCTGCCAAAACAAGGCTGGCTAAAAGAATTAATGTCTTGTAGTTTACAAGATTAGTGCCAAAAATCGCCTGCTTAAAGTAATGTCTGAACAATTTTGCGATAAAAAATACACTTAGCCAAAATTTGGAAGGTGAATTTAAAATGAGGATGAGAATAAGTGACTGTTTTAGTAAACAATTATTATAAAATATGACAGATAAAGTAATGTGATTAAGAGATTATACACGTAGTTACGGATGAAGTGTGTGATAATTTGACAAAAGTATATGAACACTTTGTAGCTGCGGTGTTACAACTAGAAGAAATTGTAAATCTGAATTAGGATAAAATATATCATCTTCATAATACCAAATCTGTCTCAAAAAGATGCTTTATGATACGGGCGTATTTGGGTTGAGAAATTCTTGTAATAAATCTTCCCCACAAAACGTAGGCTACCTTGAAAGTGAATGTAGTAAGGGTCAACGTTACCTCGGTATTTCACTTGGCTCCTCTTCTAATAGCTCGTGAAGCGTTGAACACGATGTGGCTTGGGTTTTAGCTGCACAAAAAAAATATAGACTTATAAATATAGATTAAAAAGGTTTATTGGTTTAATATTTACCTGTACCTATTTGAAATGTTATTCAATATCCTTATTTATTTGACTATGACCCCCTAAATAGACAATAGAACTTAACTTTGAGCTGTTTGTACATATACATGCATAAACAGCTCAAAGTTAAGTTATATGATTAAAGACCGCTTAGTCAGACATTTTCAACGATTTAGCGTCTTTTAACTTTAACCAGTGTTTACCAATGAACACCTAATAACGAAATAGTCTTATTGCCTATGAAGTCGTAGGTAAAATTACAAGCAAAGCTAAGAAAATAAGAGTAGTGTTAGTAGCAGTAAAACACCTGATGCCATCAAACATTTTCATACTGACACTAAAGTAAAGTACATACTTGAATATAGTGGAGCTGTTTTAGCGACCGGTGGAACAACGCTGCCAGCTGATAGGACGATAAGCGTTACTTGATCTCCCGTGCTTCTTAACGCTGACACCGCATGAGCGTGCGTTGAACCGATCAGTGATGTTTCTATTCCCTAAAGAAAAGAAAACAGGTTTAATTTTTCACTTATTGGCGCACTTAGGTTACAATGTGAAACACCCGTCAAAACTGTACCACTATGTCATTCTTCTTGTCATCGTCTTGATGCTCTTGTGTTTGTACCAATTATTCTGGGATGCATGTTTAATATTTCGTACACCATTATTAATAATCATCTAAGTATTTATTTCCTTTTAAGCCATTATTATCTTTCACACAATCCATCTATCATATTTTTCACCTATGACAATGTATTGTTCTATCCAAGTTGTTCAATACTTACATCTTTATCCCTGACAGCCAAAATTTTATCGCCTAATCTTAGTCTGCCGTCATGATGGGCGGCCCCGCCAACAGCAATATGGGAGACGAATATGCCTCCACCGCCCGCTGCATCGTCCGCTCCACCTGCTATGCCAAGGCCTAGTCCGCGGACGCCTCGCCACAGTGTCACCACCCTGGGTCGGCGAGCTCGACGTACTCGCTGTTGGGAAATAAATCTTTGTAATAAGAGAGTGTCTCGTTTGGTTAACTTAGAAAAACTGTGAGGTAATTAAATAATACAATAATCTCATAAAATCCAGCAGCACGACTTACTTGTATTAGGTGTTCATGTGCTGGTTGTAACATGTGTGAATATTTTAGGCAAAAGCGAAATCTTATTCAACTACCAGCGGCGGTTTAAACGAAATTCCTCATGCTGATTATTACCAGCTTAGCTTAGCTTTTCAAAATAATCGTTGTCTAGATGTTGACTTGGCGTACTTTTTATCGTTGCACTACTTTACGCTACTTGACTACATTGCGTGCCTAATCTCGTTATTTTAAGAAAACACGCTCAAGAACATTTTCAGGCTTCAGAGCTTTCAAGGACGTAATTTATTTATGTAATAACTAACATTAATTTTAAACACCATTATAGGATGATAAGAAGACGACTGTATAGCAAACAAACAACAACAAAAAATCATGGCTTTTATAACATTGGGTTTAATAAAATTAAATTCAGGGCTGACAGTAATGTTAGCTTCAGCAATTTTTCAATTGGCGCGACGCCAGGCTTTCCTTCGTCAGCTGTAGAATCAGGTATTACAACTGTTGTTGCAGAAACAGTGTATTTTGTATTCTCAGTATTGTGCATTGGTCTTTTAGTAAATTCTTAGTATGTCGGCTTTGTATGATTTCCTTAATGGTCTTAGTTTATTTACTAGAACTTTTACAATTTAATTTATTTTCCCACCAGTTCCATGTGCGTCGGTTTTTATAATTTCCTATTGTTAGAAATCGATCTCTTACAGTTTTTGCTTTTATCAAAAACCAAAAACTCTTACAAAGCAAAATAAGGATTTACCTTTTGCGTCCCTTTTGTTTATCCTATAATAGGTTTTAAATATGTTTAGCTACAGTGGATAAAATTGCACTTTTCACAAAATATAAATAAATGTCTTTTAGAGGAGAAATGCTTCAATCTTTCTGAAGGCCACTCCGGTGTGATCTAACAATACGTTGCATCTATTATATTACCGTGCTAAAAGTGTTCAACAAAAATCTTGCAAAAGCAGAAATGCATAAAACTTTTACCATTAAAACAAAACAGCAGCCATAGCCATGTCTTGGTAGAATTCTACAGAGATCTCGTAAACAACAGAGCGCGCCAATCTCACAGTCACACCATTAGTGAACGACAAAAGTGCTAGTGAAGCGAAGTATAAAGCAACCAATTAAACAAGAGCATTTTAAACAGAGAGCAAGCAATGCTGGGACGCTGAACTTACTAATCTAACGACGCTCCCGGCTTTTTGAAGAGCGTCAACTGCGACTGAATGCGGCGCTCCTTCCACGGAAATGTCGTTTACCTGCACAAAATGTGGGTTTAAGTACACTTGGAATATAATATATTATGTATGTCGAAGACATAGTTAAGTGATTGGGGACATCGTTTTTTTGCAAAAACTTTAGGATATTCGCAATGGACGGTATAATTTAATAATGAGAAAGACATTCTCATTCTCAATCCTCAATATTTCATTGCATTTCACATGTAGGTGGCAAAACTTATCATTAGAACAAAATAAGTGAGTTCTGTGATATTCTTGTATTTTTTTTTATAAGCCTGTATTGTCCCACTGCTTGGCGAAGGCCTACTTACACGTGCTCTTTTCCTGATGGTCTGGTATATCTCAAAAAAATAAACTTAATTTCCAATTATCCTATGACAATTAATATACAATTAATGCTGGAAACAGTCACTCCTGAAACGCAATATCGTTGTTTTCGTTTGCAAGTAATTAAATAACAATGAATATAGTAGGTAATTGATTAAAATAGGAACGGGCAAAATTAATGATGCCAGTATAATTGTATGTATCTAACAATGTTTTGATTGGCGTACAAAGCATATCCAAATTATTTAGTAACTCATTAGCATTTTTACTAATTATATTTTGATAACGGGTGGGTAGGTTGGGTTTAACTTCAAATATATGCAAGTCATTTGCTCAGTTTATTAATTTCGCAACTAAAAATTACCTACCGACAAATTGAAATATCTTAGAATCAACCACTCGAAGACGTTGCACTGGTCCCATGTGGTAGATAAGGCCCACTCACTCTTAGAAAGATAAATTCGTCTAAAAAGAATAGCTAATTTAGTAGGTTCTAGGTTAACTACTAAACTACCTACTTATTTAAATTCGGAACACGCAAAATAGCAATGTTTTTCACGCGTTTCATGCATTCATTGCATTCATCTACCTAATTTGCATTCACATTGTGAATCCCATTGAATAAATATCCCAGTCGGATTTATTTATGTGTGAAGTTGTATGAATATTTTGTCGGGGTAATCGCTAAACATAATATTGATTCAGTATGCAAAACGTGACAATACAAAACCAGTCAATCTAACAAATCAACTGTAGAGATTTTTTAACGAAAAAACATTTGAAAAAAAGTCTTGTGTGTCGCTTTTTTAAATTTTCTAGATCGTTTGTCGCTTTTCAGGTGCTGAAAAATACAATCATTTTTCAAACAGACGAAATGGCAAACCAAGTAAACATAACAATCACATAGTATTTGATTCACTTTTTGATAATTAGTTTTTTTTTTATTGCGACAAGCCCGCCACACTATTCTCAAACCACTGTAACTCCTGAAAGCCAAAATCAACAGTGGCGATCACAAGAAAAGCGCCGAGACAATGAAGCTCGACGAAGTCCCAGAGAATGAATGTAACTGTCTTGAATCTCGCAACGAAATTATTCAGAAAGTATAGCGGAGTAATCCATAATATTATAATCATATATATCCATAATTTATAATTCGTTTGCGAAATGTTACTAGTTTCCACCGACTTTTATACGGTTACCTTATAAATGCCAGTGTCACATATACGTGAAAAGCCAGTCCGTGGCCTATAGGCCAAATGACATAAGCATGTTGAAAAATGGAAGGTGAAATTGCAGCTTCGCGCGGAGGGCACGCGCGTTTATGCTCTGACGTTCAAAAGGCTAATGAACTACTATAAATCTTTCACAAATCCATCTTGTACCTACTCACAAACGTACAAGTGGGTCTCGCATTTATAGGCAACGAAAATGCGATGACCATTAGGGCTTTACTCTTATCCATTAGTTACGCCATTCATTGAATGAGTCGTTAGCGTATACGCATTTATTTCCACCCAGATAAACATGGACAAATAAAGGTTACCTATATAGTATACTACTTTTTATTTAGCCTTTGCCTGTGGCTTTCCATGCGTTGTGACCTCAAATTATTCTACGCGAAGCTTTAAACATAGTCTATGACTTGGGAATTATATTGTTTTCCCATAACTGTAAGAAATTTCGACATCCAATCAAAATATTCGAAGATTACCCCAAAATGCAAACTAACAAACAAAACTTTACCTTTTTGTGATATGATATTATAAGATATAGATTGCCGCAGCCTAGCTGCATTACACTCAGTCAATGGCGGTACACTTCAATGTACGAAATTTGACATATCGATGAATTAATGCATGCTACTTTGAACTATACACTTAAAGTGGTCATACTGTACTGACAAAGTTTAAAGTGTTTATTTACTTAAGAAGTCCATTACATTGTTTCATGTATTTGGGTGTTTCAAGAGTCTAACACTCTAATACAAGAAAACAATTGATAATCATTTTGAGCACCCCAAAGAGAAATAATTAAACAATTTGTGACCCGATTGGCGTAGTGGTAGTGACGCTGCCTTACGTTCTTAGGGTCCTGGGTTCGAATCCCGGTAGGAGCAAATGTTTGTGTGATGAGCACGGACATTTGTTTCCGAGTCATGGATGTTTATATGTATAATGAGTATGTATTTACAAACAAAAAAGTATATATGTAGTATGTCAACTATCTAGTGTCCACGACACAAGCTTACCTAAGTGTGGTACTAGGTGGCGCTGTGTGTTAATGTTCAGCGATATTTATTTTTTGTATATTTTTTTGATTTTGTAGCCCTATCTGAACCATAATCACACATCTAAATTATCAATGTTTCTTGTATTGACTCTTAAAATACTCAAATACAACAAAAAATGTGATATCTCGCCGTTTCAATAAGTCCTGCCAAAGCCCGTCAAGTATATGAGCGCACTGGACTCACCAAGTGCTACCACATCCTAACACGTTTCTATTATCTGCTTGATAAACTAGTTAAAGGACTGTTACATAATTACAACGTAATCTACAATAGTTTAGACACTATAACAAAATTGAGGCAGGGTCTTATCTACCAGTACCGTTTATTAGCTACCTCACTCACAAGGGAAATATTACTCTGCCGGAGACGTAGTTGCAAAACTGAGCTCAGTAAAACAATTGATTGTTATTTATTGTGGAAATAATAATAATAGAGATTTATTTCAATGGATTCTTGTTAGTAACATCATATAGTTTTCGATACAATAATAGTTAAATATTCTATGTACAGATAGTTTCATTTGAATCCAAACAGATTTATTTAATTATTAACTTATAAAGATTGGTTCGTTCAATTATGACGAAGAGCTATTAAATGGTTGTGAAATTTGTAAAATGGTTTAGCATTTCAGTCCACGGGGAAGACTAAGATTTTTATCGGCTCATTGTCTGTGAATCTGTGAAATAACCAACACACTCGTTGAAAACAAGAATATTTACATACGGCACGAAGACATCTTCGCATTTTCTAATCTGCAAATAAGGCAACCTTGTAGGATTTATGAAAATAGTCTACATAATACTGGGGATACTAATAAATAACAATCCCAGGTTTTACTGTAATATTTTACTACCGAAAATCTAATTTTGCGGTGTACGAATTTTAGTATTCCTCAGTTTAATTAAGATTTTTACAACCCCACAGAAAGTTCAATGTACCTTGTGTAAGGTCAAACTTGTTTTTGACCGGACTTTGTCATACTTCAATAAGCAATGTCATAATTTTATCCTTTCGTAATTAGAATATCACTATTAGAATATACTACTTTGAAAGTGCTCTGAAAATTAACCTTTATGAAGTTAGGGCGACACTTAATAGTCGTATCTGAGCATTCTGAGTTCAGCGACAATGACATAAAGTACGGCTATTCACTTTAATCTGTTGCTGTTAATCTGCCCCTTTATAGCTTCTAGTTCCATTATAATTCACTTCGAAACACCGGCACAGTTTTATCATTTATTTATGAGGACGAACAGTTTACAATCAGACGGAAAACAAGGTATGGAAAACAGGTATTTTGAGCTTCATAAAAATATGAAAATGAACCTGTCATATTAAATATTCGACCTTACGCAGAATTTTGATTAAACAAGAAAAGTTTCGGGAATGTTATTTAAAGAAGTTCCATGAGGAGTGTTTTAAATAGCTATGTGAAAAAAGTTTTCTGCCTCATATTTTCTGGCAGGAAATTCATTTTATATATTTTTTTCTTGCCGGAAAATGTTTACATGACATCTTATAAAATTGGATACAATGACATAATTTATTGGAGCCTTATCATTTTTCCGTTTAGGCTTTTCCGCTCTGTTCCTTTGTTCTCTGCGGAAATAAGCGGTACCGAGTATATAGCCGGGATATTGATCCTGACAATTACATTATTTATTACAAGCTCGCCGTAAGAGAGGTTTAAATGAATAAGCTTCTTGCGAACCCGGGAAATGGCGCTTATTACGTAAATACCATTAATAGTAAATCATTTTGTGAATTAGTTATTTAAAAATAACAGTGCAGAATATACACAATTTATTGTCCTAACTATGTGCGGTAGAGGAATAATGGACGTGAATTTAAATTACAACACGAGCCAAAAATATAATATGCTTTCTTTTATCTAAAGATAACTTCAGAACCAATCATAAGAATACGGTACCTGTATCCTTAATTTAGCCCACAATTTCTTCCCCTAGTTCCTAAAAGCCTTATTGTAATTCTGGCCGAGTTTCTCCACCAATTGTAGACCATTGTTAGTTTGAATCCAATTCTTTCAATAGCTTAGGTATTTCATTTTTATTGTGAAAAGTTTCTGGCTTTGTGCGGAGTGAATACATAGGTAATATTGTACCTATTTACACTTACACAAAAGGCTGTCCTTCGTAGGACCTCAGTTAAAGGTAGCACTATGACCTTGAGCTGCCCAGACGTAGACTGCAGTTTAAAAATAAAAAAAAACATGCGGGTCAGTCTTTGGGGATAGAAGTGAAAAGTGGTGCTACGCCGTAGTGGATCGGCTACGAGTGCTACGAAGCATCAGATGACGGTCACGCGTGTTCCACGATTTTTGTTCATCCAAAAAGTGCTCGAGTTTTCACTACAATAAGGGGCCAGTCTCTACTGGTACACTCAGCCACCACTGACATGTGGTTTACCATACCCTGCGATATGGAAAATTTTAATTAAATTAAACAAACCTTGTTATACGATATCAATAGCGAAACATTTGTAGTTCAGTATTTATTGAAATCCTATAATTACGTTTCGCTTTCAAACCCCAAACCTTAAAAGATTAAAGTAACCGGAGCCTTCCTGTACAAATACCTATTTTAAACCGTTTATTCATAAAAGCTACGAAATACGCTTGTTTACAAATCCAGATTTTGAAGATTGGAACTTGTTTATTCGATATAAGTTTAGATCTAAATCCGTGCCACGTGGATAATATAAGGGTGTCTATTGACTACACTAATTTGCTAAAAGTTCACACCAGGTTTACTGATCCCTTTGCTTACCTATGTTTAACATATTATGGTCGTACGGTGCCTCTACAAATTTACATACACCTATGTTACGAGCTAGTTTATTTTTAGCTGTGGACCACATCGCTTTTACGGAGGTTCGCAAAAAGGTTTGTGGTATATAGAGGTAAAATATTTTACGATTGAATTTTACAGTAGACGAGTGACATTTAGGACCTTTTTCAGAACTGAAATGGTTTCTTTTTCTTTACCAGTTGTTAGGCTGTCTAGGGTTTCTAGGTCATTCTTACCTACTGGTAACAAAAAAAGAAGATTATTTTTACCTTAAATGCACAACAGTCTTCATTAACATGTGATTATTTCATACAAAAACTCAATACTTTTATATGGGGTAGCCCAAACGTACATAATGCCATCTGCATACACTAAATAGATAAAATTTCTTGTGGTATCTGGAGATACAGTCAAAAAATGTAAAGCCCAGTTAACTGATTTATCTCCCCGCACAATACTCACATGCAATAAAATATCTCCGATTTGCAATCTCCCATCTTTTTGTGCCGCTCCACCCACTGCTAGTCGCGTTATGCTGACGTCACTTCCGGTTTCCCCGCCCGCTATGCTGAGGCCCAGCCCGCTCGCACCCCGTTCCAATGTCACATCAGCTGTCTCCCACACTGCTTCGCTGTCTGCATCCGAAGGACACTGCCAACAATGACGTATTGTTAGTGGAGTGAGAAATGTGTTGGCGTGAAATAGTGAGTTTGTGAAATGGTAAACGTGTCTCTTGCATGATGCTTGTGTGACGGTGCGTTTACATTGGCAAAACCTTTACATATATTACGATCATCTTTATCTTATCAAGTGACATTGACATGAAGTTTTTATGAGAATGTTTCGCCAGTTTCGGGAAGTAATGTTCCATCATATCTAAGAATTTGGAAGGATTTTTAGACTGTTTCACAGTCCCAATCTAAACAAAAACATACTAGGTACTCAATAAAAACATTTTAGTTGCCATTGCGTCCCACAGCGGTATTTTTTTTTAATGATCATTGAGTTGTTAACACGAGAATTTTATTCGAGACTATTTTATTCAGTATTACTATAGGCGTGCGATTTTGCTAGTTTGCCAGTTATGTTTTAGTCCCACATAATAAGGAGCGACCCTATTGCTATCAACTGGGCACACATTCAAACTATGTGGAAGAAACCATTTAAAGTTATGGATTTCATGATCAGCAGTAGCGATTGCAACCTCTTATGACTACGCCAATAAGACAAGACTGTCTTGGAATTAATAGACGGCAAAAACATTTTATTAAAAGAAAAACGCGGTTTATACAATTTTAATCGGATACCTACTAAAATCGCTTTGGATTATCAAAATCGAAATCGAAGCAGCAAAACCTCATCACAGAAACGAATAAATAAAGGGAACACGAAACAGAATATCGAACGCTAAAGGATTTTACGGTTTCCCTAACCCAAACCACTAAAATATACGAGAATTAAATAAACAAAGCTGTTTCGTACCTAACTAATAGTTAGTTACTAGGTTAGAAAGCTACTTATAATTAACGGTGAACTACACAGAAATATTAAATTTATCTATTCTTTATTATATCTCTGGTGAACCAGATAAGTGGGTAAAACATAATTATTGCCTTTTGTCTGTTTGCACATAGGTAGTAGTACATTCTTTGTTTATAATCTAGTAGATAATAGCTTTCATTAATAATTTAATATGATAAATTCTGTCTGCTAGTTTTTAATAGGTATTTTTTATTAAAAAAAGACAAGGGTGGAAGGCAACGGGGGAGGCCTTTGCCCAGCAGTACAATATAGGCTAAGGAACAACAAACAAAAGATTTAAAAATTTTATTTAATTTCTAACAACTGGTTTTCAACTAACAGATGTAGCATTATGTACTGTGTAGAATGCATAAGTGTAACAGGTATATATTTCGAATAAAATTTGTATTTTTTTTTTACTTTTTTTCGCTTCCACACATCTTTTTTGTATCTGTACCCTTCTCCAATGAATCCATTAAAACTGTATTTCTGCTTTGTTGATCTAGTGTTGGCAAGCGCAATTGATGAGCATGAGTTCGATTCTCGGGTCGAGTAACGTGTTATTGAGTCTAAATTTGTGCCCGGTTGTAGGCAATAGACTTGCCCCTATTACATGGGACTTAAAAATAATCCGGCAAAAAGTGGGTGTTGGTATTCCGGGACTGATCGAAAGAGATACCGTGGCCCCGGAATATAAAGGGCGAGGAAGGAACATGAATGGGATTTAGTCAGTAAAGTCTGACACAAGGTGGGTGAAGTCATTTGATGATTTCCCATCCGACAAAAAAAGGTATGGTAGATCTCTGCCCTATCCTTCGGAAATAAGAAGCTTGATAGGTAGGGATGTTATGTTATGTATTCAAGTCTACAAGCTTGTTTAATCGGTTTAACACAAGAGCCTTGGTGGGAATAAAAACACCTCTAAGGCCTTGAATGAAGATTACGGGAAATTGCGACATTTTCCTGTTAGATAAATTGTCAATTAAGGACCGAAATCGGATGGGTTCCGATAAACGGGTAAAAATAAAATATCCATATTTATTTTCGAAGTATAACATCGTCAAAAATATTTTAAATGTACCATTTGTATGATGAATGAGATTCCTATAAAAATACATTTTCAGACGTAGTAAGTTTGACTTCAGATACTGCTACTAAATATATAATATACATGTTTAATTAAATATAACTATTTTGTCGAAATCTATTCAATAATATCTGCCGATTTTTTCTTATCGTCAAAAATCATTACATATTTATTACGGGTTAAGACACAATTTGAAAGTAAATGAACGGAACAACATCTTGAAAGGGGTAATGAAGAGTCAGAGACCTAAGAACCGCAACAAGAAGTTAAGTTTTCCATAATAGCATCCTACCCTATCCTGTAACATAAACTAAGACATAAACGCTAACAGCAGCCTGTCGGAAAAAGCATGATGAAGAAAAAAAATAGGCATAAAAGAGAATAACAAAGTGATGGACATACACTGCACGTAAAAATGGAGACGGAGCCAAACGATAAGAGACGAGCAGGAAAAATGCAGCAAATTAATAAAAAATTGGGAAAAGCAGACAGCATCGAAGATAAGAACACGAAATTAAACCTACTATGGGATCAAACTGGAGAAAAGTAGCAAACGATACACGGCACTGAAAGCAACAGAAGTGAGGCCTTTGGCAATAGGCACACTGAAGCCAGGAACATTATATAGTAGTATTTACTTATTCCTTGAAGGCATGTAAATGTGTATGTCATGGTATGGTATGTGTGTGTGAATCCGTTGGATGCGAGTCGCAAGGGACCGGTCAATGTGGCGACACTTGGGGGAGGCCTATGTCCAGCAGTGGACGTATTTCGGCAAAAATGATGATGATGATGATGAAGGCATGTAAAGCCAAGTCGGAAGCCCATGGGCAGCATAAAACTTTGAAACCAGGTTATACACGATATAGTAATATGTGCAAAATAGCTATTTTAATGTTTATTTTTTATTATAGTGTCTTGTATATATCTTCATTAAACACAAGCTATATTATTTATGTTCAATTAAATTTTATAAATTAATTTAAAAATACACATTTATTGGTAACAGTTATACGACTATAAGTGCCTTGAAAAGCTGAAAGAAACTACAACGTCAATGACCCTTCAATGCGACGTCCTCTCTTATCCCTACAAGTTTGAATGACGTAGGAACCGACGGATGTAAGCGGTCCAAGTTCAATCGGACAATCTGGCACGAGGCTGAAAGTTTTCGCACTTCAAAGGACAATAATTTATGTTCAATTTGACCATGGTTTAGGCCATTTTAGGTTAAATTTAGGACATCTCGGTACCATTACAGAATAATATTGAACGAAAGTTTGTAACGACTTGAACTTGCAAAATGTGTCTACAGTTTTTTTTTTTACTAACTTTAACAATGTTGAAAGCAAAAGTCCTAATTCTTCGAATTTGTCATCCGCAATGCCTGGATATTACACACTGTATGTAATCAGTGGCGTCTTCAAACCTAAAAAGGTAAAACTAGGTTCATAGGTAAGGTATAGGTCTCACTTATATGTACAGGCTCTTTTAATTGGTGACGAAAGACAGAAAAGCTACTTATTTATAAAAGCCTCTTTAAACGAAGCCAATTAAACCTTTGGTAATATCATGTGCACTCACAACCAAAATTTGTTTTGAGTGCACACACTGAAATAATTATGTATGTTGCATTAAAAATCTGATTAATACTTGTAATTATTTCAGTGTTGAAACATACATAATTATTTCAGTGTTGAAACAGGTTTAAAATATTCAGCGTAAAGTATTTGCTGTGTGGCCCGTACTTTCAATAATAACTTATAAATAGTGAAATCCGTGAGTGATCGGGAAGGATTAAAACAAAATACGCGTGACTGCAACCGACAAAATTCAATATGGCAGGACGAATTTCCGTACTGAGCTAGGGCGAGTTAAAACTGAACGTGCAAAGTTTCATCGGTTTTCAAAACGACCGCATATTTGTATTTCTGTTGTCAAACGTTCTAACTAGCATAACATAAACTAACTGTTAAACTTTATAATTGGGTAGATGGATATGGTGACGCGAACATGAGTCTATAGAATTTGAGCTTGCACCAAAACTAAAAAGAAAAACAACTAGACCGTTTTTGGAATATATTAGAACACTACTTTATTATGAAGTCATAACAAAATATCAAGCCTGTAATCTCTGTGTTAGGCAGAGGTGTACCTCCGGGGCTGCGGGACTGTTCGAAAGAGATACCGCGGCCCCGGAACGTAAAGGGCGAGGAAGGAACATGGATGGTTTTTAGTCAGTATAAGTCTGACACTCCCTCCCGCTCCGCCCAGAGTGGGAGGGGATGATTTGATGCTTTCCCATCCAAAAAAAAATGGCAGGCGACCTAATATGACAAACAAAACTAATTCATCCGTCAATTAGATTATTAAAAAATATTGGACCCGTATTTTTTGATTTTCTACGTAAACTAAAATTGACGAAGATACGTAACTTTCAAAATTCTAAATACGTCACGCCGTGGTATAATTTCTGCATTCTGACGTCACGAGCCCCCACTTCCGGGTTTGATGCGTTTTTTCTTCGTCAATATTCATTGATTTACTAAAAAACAAAAATACGTGTCCATTACTTTCCAATACTAACTGAGGGATTAAATAGATTAGCAATATATTGATGATGGAAACTAGCCTATTTACATATTTTCACCCACATTTGGCCAGTTATGCTTAAGTCATGGGGCTGCTGAGTATGAGGTCCAGGGTTTCGTTCCAGGGTCTGGCAAATTACATGGGTAATAGGGGGCCTATTGCCATCAACCGGACATAAACCCATTATTCATGGCTGCTAATGAGAAATTCCAGATGATAAAACCCAACAACACTTTGTGCAACCAGGAAATCGAACCTAGGATGATTGTCAGCAGTCCATTGCGACTACTAGACCAAGAGGCAGTCCTTCCTTATTAAATAACCATCAAAATGACTAAGATGTAGCAACAAGAAAGAAACGAACAATAACAGGTAAGTACAACACCAACACTTTAGGTGCAACCGCTTTACAAGACAAGAAAAAGAATAGCGGAAATGTTTACAAAGATCTGAGTGAATTGAATCACCGAGTATTGCGGGTACATTCTCAGCTTCCGAGAGTTCCTCATGTATCTATGTAGACTTGTAGAGGTTTACAAATGCTCCTTGGAGGAAACCGCTTTAACCATCTTGCGAGATTTCCTTCTTTAGCTAAAGAAAGTTTATTTACTTGCTAGTGTCAAGGTTGCATCCATGCTTGAGTTTCTTTCTAATAAGACATGTTTTTTAAGTCACATAATAAAATAGCCATTGAAACCTTAAATACTTTAAGTGAAGTTAAAACGAACTTAAAGTAGAAGAAGTTAAAGTAAACTTAACGATCAGTGCGAGATGGACTTACTCATGAAGGGTCCCGTACCATAGTAGTGGGAAGCCCCCTTTATTTTTTGGTAATTTTTTTGTTAAACCGGCCTCAAAAATACACATTCTGTGAATATTTCAACGTTCTAGCTATTATGGTCATGAGATATAGCCCGCTAACAGATAGATGGATAGACGGACTGGCGGACAGACAGACGGAAAGCGGGTGAGACCCTTATTTATGTTGTCCGCCTACCCCTAAAGACTACATTCAACCTCCATATTTCTTTGACATTGCTAAACATCACTCCAGCATCTCGCATTTGTGCCGGGGTTGCGGGATTGTTCGAAAGAGATACCGTGGCCCCGGAACATAACATAAAGGGCGAGGAAGGAACATGGATGGATTTAGTCAGTAAAAGCCTGACACTCCCCTCCCGCTCCGCCCAGAGTGGGCAAGTCATTTAGTCATTCGATGATTTCCCATCCGAAAAAAAAAAGAACCTTGCATTTAGGCTGCACCTATACACGTGCTTTACAAGTATCAAGTTGTTATTTAAAACCAGCTTAGTAACACACCTCACATATTTAATATTGATCAAACTACTTTATAGGTGATCGGATTTTGGGACACACTTTCCCTATAGTTGGATACATTTTATCTCATTACTAAAAGTATATTTTAGTGCCTTATAAAAATATTGTATGTTCAAATGGTTTTTTTCCTTCGTATAAAGAACAGCAGGCAAGTAAGAAACACTACTAATAGACACGACTTCGCAATTTTGATCATCTCAGTATAACCCATTCTACTTTCCAAGACCAAGTGATATTTGCCTAGGCCTTGCTTACCAAACAAAAAAAAAACTCGAAACAGCATTCTCTGATTAAAAACATCACGAACTAAAAGCAAAACAGAAAAGCTGAATCAAACGAATTGTTACAAGCAATTTCATTACACTTTCCTCTTTTTATCCGCTCACAAAATGTATCCAGTTATTCGCATTATTTAGTAAAAACCTTTATCACACCATCATATTTACGTAATAAAATATAATGGCTGACTCTTAGTGGTATTATGAACGAAGTGGAGTTAGTTCATTTATTATTTAAAAGCATGTGCCTCCTGTCAACAGCCGTCAGAAATATGACACCTCCCCAACTCGGCCCCTCAATTACGTCATCGCGCGCGTCAAGTGGCCGCGCCGACAATAATGCTTATAGCTCGAGTTCTACTAACTCTTATCTCAAACTGTAAACAGTTTCGTGTTCTTGAATAACGAGGCCTTGTGTTACAATATAAACAGTTATTTCATAACAACTTTAGAATTAAAAATAGCATAAAGAATGAGAGATCTAGTCGCAATTAGATCTGTTGTCGTATTTTATTTTGTTTTGGTAAAACTACTGAATCAATTTACACGAAACTTTAGAACTAATATAATGACTATACACGTAATATAATGACAGTGTTTTTTTAGGAGTCTTACATACATAATTCTTACAAGATTCCAATTCAAAGTTCTAATAAGTTGAACTGTCATATTGGAATTATGCCGTTCAACGCATGACTTTGTAAACGATCATCCATGTTATTATGAACAGATATCAATATAAAATGTTTTTAGGATACTACCTATACCTTCTTCAACTGATTTCTCATCATGAATCGAAAAAATATACTACGAATATTGTTGAATACGAAAAAACAAAAAAGAAGGATTTATCCTATTTCCACTCGATAATTTAGGTTTTCAAACTAGAATCTTATTTGGAAGCAAACAAGGACAAGGTGCTAAATCTATTTCTGTACACACATTCCGTCCTGTCATGGAAAAGATAAGAAATATTTATGTTTCAAGTGGTCATAAATTTTGTTCTGATAACAAACATCCTGTAGGGTGGGGAACACACCACTACATTATCGATAATATGTGTACCTATCGAAAATAAAAGGACAGTAAGGAAAATAAAATACAATATAGATCTACATGTTTAATTTATCATATTGTGCAAGTTATTCACGAAATAATTAAATAAATACAAATGAATATTTTCACATAATAATAAAAAAATTAGAGGAAACATAATTCTGTTACAAACAAAACATAGATACCTCATATACCGATTGGCATAATATGTTACGCAATAGGGAGTATGTAAGGAATAAAAAACGATTTATTACTTTTACGTATGGGTATAAATATTTGGGTAGACATCATTCTTATACAAACAAAACACATAAAAAAGTTGAGCACACAAAAAATAATGACTTACACATCACGAGCATCTTCCGCAAGGGTAGGCGTAGGCGGCCGCAGAGCGCGTGACGGGCTCAGCCTATGAAATGAAAGATTTTTGTTATTACAATTATTTTGACTCAAAAAAAAAAAGGGCATAGTGGGGGCATCTCTCCTTAGGCCGTGTATAGTCCGAGAGTCTGTGCCGAGCCAGTTAAAAATTCAAGGCACAACACCTCAAACAAAATAAAACTCAAAAACAGACACGTCTAATAAGCTAAAAATTCTCAATGTTCACATTCATACAATGAAACAAATCATTGAAATTATACACTCATACGAAATACATTGTAGTAAAAACGTTAAGTGCAACCTTCTCAGAAACAAGCTCATAAATCGTCTTTGTTTACAACACGTGCGGCTGGGGCGGCCCGGCGTTATCGACGATGACGTAAGCGCGCGGGACGCAGGCGACTAGTACGAGTGGTTTGAGTGGGCAAAAAATCTGAATGATCGCTGGGAGTAACTATGATGAATTGCTGGAAGATAACAAAATCTAATTGTAATAACTGAGAAAACACCTATTTTGTATCAAAACAATACAATTTCAAGTATATGCGACAGATCTCATTCATCATCTCACACAAAATAACAACAATATACAGAACAAAACAATCACTCTTCACAGCACAATATGCAGACAAAAGACATGCTAAACTCAACAACGGATACTTCTATAATTATTTTCAATTTTATTATATGAATAGATATAAAACAAAGAGAACCGAGCCAAAACACAGAGGTTTAAAGCAATAAGCAAAAATATGACGACACAATTCTATCCACCCTAAAGGGGTGATGAGCCGCCAACGCATAAAAATTTCATCCACCCTAAAAGGGTGATGCGCCGGCAAGCAGATAATTGTAATAACTGACAAAATACATTAAGTCTATGCAATCTGTCTCATTGTCTCACTGACTTGTCTCATTACAGCCATTTAATCAAGATGATGAAAAAAATTTACCTCACAAGCCGGTTTCTCCAAGTCATCGAGGAAGTCCGGTTCATCGGATACTTCCTACTAATCCAACTCATCCTCAAATACGTCCAACTCGAGCCCTCATCCTTCGAGTCAGCACAGTGGGCAGCTCCTCCAAATTGTAGGGAACCTTTCACCGATGTTCCATTTCTGAAATAATAAATAATATTTTTGTTTTTACTATGCTATACTTTTTTGTCTCAACCCATACCATCCCACAGGCAAAGACCTCCCAGAAATATCACTGACTTGTCTCAATACAGCAGATTCAGTAATTTAAATCAAGACGATGAAAACAATTTACCTCACAAGCCGTTTTCTCCAAGTCATCGAGGAATTCCAGCTCATCATATACCCTCAGACACGTCCAACTCGAGGTACTCCGGTCTAACGCGTCGTCTTGCGTCGTCCACACTCCCTCAGCAGCTCCTCCAAATTGTAGGGCACGTCACCACCTTTCACCGCCGTTCCATTTCTGAAATTATCAATGTTTTTGATTTTACTATGCTACTTTTTTTCTCAACCCATACTGTCCGACTGTTGGGCAAATACCTCCCAGAAATATTTTACTTTGTAAAATAAAGTTATCGATACTATCGAAAACTATTGTCGACTTGACCAACGGTCTAGTGGTCGTTATACTCATGTTTGAATATTGGCAGTCACGTGATTTAAACAACAACATTAGAAAACATCGAAATATGAGTAAAAATAGAATAAATACGCCAGGAATATATGAAATTATGAATTATCATTAGTTTTGACGATTTTTAAGACCTTAGAAAGATACTAATTCATTGAGAATTATTAGAATTCTTATCAAACAAAGGCGACGCCGACTATAACTTTGTTTCTTCAAAAGAGTAGTTTTATGGTATTGTTTCAAACAAACAATTAGATACACACTTGCATTAGATACTAAGTAATTATAATACATCCACTTATAACATGATTTTCACACCAAATCTAATCTGATTCAAAAACAGTTACGCCGAATTGGTCTGGCGGTTGACATTGACCTTCACTAGAAAATAGTGGAAATATAAATATATCTGCAGATATATGCCTCGAATAAATGAAATAATGAATTATCACTATATTATACGTTGCTACTAATGTTTCCAAGACCATATTTACATTATAGATGAGTCAAATTCATATTTTCAATTATACATTCAATGACGGCTGACGAAATCGAAATTAGGTAAACTTTGTTGGCTCATAAAATAATTTTGGGACATTGTTTCAAGCAAATTATTATCTAAAAAGTTGCAATAGGCCCTTGTAACATAATAAACACTTACTTACCAACGTTTTACACAATAACACCCACTAAAACACAATAAATACCACGCCCGAACGTATGGCCCGGCGACCATTTTTTGCACTGACATTTTTCAACTTCTTTTATATTTTTAAAAGTGTTGCCCCGTTTAGTGTTACTAAAGATTGCTGTCATTGAATCGACTATTTATCTGGCCACAGAAGGAAACCTTCCGCATTCGATTTAGAGCCATATGCATGATGAAAATAAGGTTTGAACTTGACGATACGAGGTGGAACGAAAACGTTCCAGCGGGACTCAACGGAATTTGACAGGTGGAACGTTTTCGTTCCAGTCGGGCCGAAGAGGTTAAAAACATGATTCCTTTTTGGATAATGGAGTGTTTATCCTTGTACATGTATCCTGACATTTTATTCCGTAATTTTGACAACGAATTAGACTTATTCTGATTTATAGAACAAATCACTACATAATAAATTTCTTTAATAAAACTCGTATCCCAAAATCCTCACCGACAAGTGACAAGGAATTCCTTTATGAAATATTCATTTTGGAACGACTGAATGGAAACGCCATATTCGTTCACCAAATAAATGTACCTTTACACAATGAACGAACGATAAAACAAAATGTTAGGTTCCCGTAGAACCTGTTGTGCCAAAATATTTTGTAGGCAGCGAAAAAGTGATAAAAGAAGTGCTTTTGGAAAAAAACCGGGGTCGCACTTTGCTAGTCGGAGGTAAAAATATTTTAACATTGAAAAATATCGCTCCCCCACTGAACTTTTGCTAAGGAAACGGGCTATAGAAAACGGTAACGATTTTTCGCACGGTAAAACGTAATAAGATGCAAATTGTATGATAAAATTAAGCATTCATTTGCTGATTTTTTTGTTTCTTTTAAAAAATTCTAAAAAGTATTTTTGTGTTTGTTTTATCGAATAAAAAACAACACGTACGTCAGTCCTGTTTTATTCGAAGGGGTTAAGCAGAGTAAACTCATATTTTCCTTGTAAAACCCATGAATTATATTTAAGGTCCATGTTCTCCAGGTCCGAAACAATTTTTTCACCAGATTCAAAGTTAAAATTTGACGACCTAATAAAACTATCTTTGCTCTACACATCTTGCAACAAAAGTTCAGGTGTAAGTTGTAAGTTTGTGACACATCATTAAGTTTCTTGTTGCCGAGCCAAGAAAACTAAAGAGAATATTAAAACAAGTAAAATTTTGTAGACTAGCAAATACTACGGACTGCTAGGCACGTTGGCAACGCTACGAGGAACACCATAGCTGTAGCGTCTTAGAAATATTTCTAAAGTAACAGGTTGAAAAATGTATAATTTGGCTTTGGTACAAACTGTATATTTTTATGGATTTATTTTTGACGACCCGAATGGCGCATTGGTAGTGGAGCTGCCTTACGTTCTTAGGGTCCCGTGTTCGAATCCCGGTAGGAGCAAATGTTTGTGTGATGATCATGGACATTTGTTTCCGAGTCATGGATGTTTATTATGTATAAAAAGTATTTATTTACAAACAAAATGTAAATATTATATAGTATATCAACTGTCTGGTGACCACGACACAAGCCTTGCTTAGTGTGGCACTAGATGGCGTGGTGTGTAATGTCCAGCGATATTTATTTATTTTATTTTTAAGTCAAAAAAATGGAATACTTATTAACTGTTAACATTTCTCACAGTTTTGACTGCGGACTCGTTGGTCGCAAACCCGAATGCGGAACATGAGGTCCTGAGTTCGACTCCCGGGTCGGCTAAGTGTTATTGGGTTTTTCTATCAGGAATTTCTCAGTAGCAGCCACGGAGTCTGAATTTGTGCCTTAACGATAGCAATATTCTCGCCCCCCCCTACATAACTGGCGCCATGTTAGTAACGTCCCGTTGTGCCTATTGGCCTTGTTTCGTTTTATCTCTTGCTGACATGGAAGTTACGGTTCTTTTTTTCCTACTCTTCCGCTATACTTTCTAATTAATTTCGGTGCGGGATCCAAGACAGTTAAATTTATTCTCTGAGACTTCATTGTTCGTCTAGCTTCATTATCTGGGCGCTTTTCTGGTGGACGCACTGTTAACTCTGGCTTTCAGGAGTTACATTGGTTTGGGAATAGTGTGGCGGGACTGTCCAAAAAAAAACTGGCGAGATGTGGGTTAGGCAGAAGTGTATTTAGGTACACTTCTGCCTAACCCTTCAGGAATTACAGGCGTAATGTAACAGGAAGACAGATTACCTTTCACCCTTCCAAGAGCTTATTTGGCATTGCTCCGAAAATTTATAATAGACTACCAGATAGAATTAAATGTTTGCCTTTATATAGATTTAAGAAGTCCCTTCAGGGGATACTACTAGACAAATGTTACTACAGTGTTGATGATTTTTTAAATGATAATCTTTTGGTATGAATTATTCTGACTTGTGATTTTACGATTTTTAATAAGATTTTATTAAGGTTTTATTTTTATGATTTTTAATTGTACTGGATTTTTATTATTTATATTATTGACTTTTAGTGTTTGTGATTTTTTATTTTTATTTTATTTTAATTGACGTTTTATAATTGTAATCTTTTATTTCAGTTGACATTTTATTTGTAATTTTAATTGTTTTCTTTTTTTATTCAAATTTGTATTCAGATCAGTTCAGAACGACAAAACATAGCAAAGCATAGAGCATTTATAAGATCTTTAATGTATACCTATGTTTAACAAATAAACAATTCTGATTCTGATTCCTTATAACATCATCATCTGCCTAGCCTTTTCCCAACTATGTTGGGGTCGGCTACCAGTCTAACCGGATGCAGCTTAGTATCAGCATTTTACATGGAGCGATTGCCTATCTGACCTCCACAACCCACTTAACACTGGGTAATACGATACCACTTGGTAACACTGGTGTCAGACTTTTGGGGCCACAGACTGCCTGTTACGATTGTCAAAGATGGACAAATGACAGCCGGGACCAACAGCTTAACGTGCTTTCCGAGGCACGGAGGAAACTCGGTATGTAAGGGTGGTCACCCATCCACGGACCAACCTAGGCAAGCACGGCTTAACCTAAAGATTGACCCTAGTGGCAGTTACGAATTAGCCACGAGCTTCTCACCCTTATAACACTGGTATTGAGTTCACTATATTGTATCGAGATCCCACTCCATTCGTATAAAAATGTTCAAGCACATTTAACTTCATAACCTCAGCTTACAGTTCGCTATAGGCAATATGCCGTAGTAACCGATGCAAGCCTTTATAGGCTATCTTGGATCATAGAATCGATATCAGAGGCAGTCGACGGAAAATATCAAGTACATTTATATTTCGCAAAGCAAAATGCCGGCTAGAAGTTCTAAGAATTCTACGATAAGCCAATAATATGTTATTTGTCCTTTTAACGTTAATAAATAGCGAACCGAATTTCATAAAGAAACTTGGGCTGTATCTTGCTGTGTACAAAGCTAATTTGATTGATTGAACAAATATTTAATTACAACGTGGGTTTGACGAACGAACAAAGGTAGGTAAATTACAATTATGTTCATGACGGGGAACGACTTTGTTCTCCAAGGACGTGTCAAATGCGTATCAAGGGTACTGGAGCGTTCGACCGGAGATCCTGTACCCTTCTTATATGATTAAGTCGGTACAAGCCCGACTCGACGCCTTCCGGATATAAAGAGTATCCATGTGGATTTCCACATGAAAAAAGTCATAATTTAACCAGGAAAACTACGTAAAGCTGACATCAGACACTTCAAACAAGTTATTATGCAACGTTTTGAAATATGGAATCGTTTATTTCCAGATGTATACAAATTCACGAAAATACTTTACCCTTAATAAAACACATTGACATCATACACACACACACACACGCGCACCTCAAATGCAGCGAATTCGGTAAAATTGGCTTGTCTAAATTCCACATTTACACGACTCCGAAAAAATGACATAGGAGTGAATGTTCACTTTCTTTTTTTTGTGAAGAAAACAAGTATGGAAAGTTCCACAGACTAGTGAAAGGTGCCATAAGATCCATCATCATTGGATCGGTTCTATAATAAATTTATTTTTCATTCATCATAGGTACATTCAGATGTTTTACTTCGTGTAAAAGATGCCGAAGGAAACACAAAAACTTACGCGTCTGATATCTGCTTAAGTTTTCCAATAATGTACGAAACGAAATATTCGCAATGTATTTATTGACTACCATTTCATTTCGAGATACAGAAAATATAGTATCAAAACCACACCTGGGGCAGTGCGAAAAGTTTTTTAAGTATTTTCCACGTGCGAGAAAATCCTAGAAAAATAAGCTAGTCTTAGGACCCACTAAACAAACAAACAAGGAGTTAATACGAATGTATCGTAAATAAATGAAAGAGTAACAGCAGTAAAAGGATTTGTGTTGGCGATGTTTTATATATTTTAAACTATATTGTTTCATTGGTGTAACCATGTGACCTGGTTGACTTTTGGTCGTTGTCAGGTAGAGCTGTGTCATAAAAAATTGTAAAAAACTTTTTTTAAATTATTAATAAACTAATATCCTCATACGTTCCCGCTCGGGACGATCTTTAGGTTAAGCCGTGTTTGCCTAGGTTGGTCTGTGGATGGGTGACCACCCTTACATACCGAGTTTCCTCCGTGCCTCGAAAGCACGTCAGGCTGTTGATCCCGGCTGTCATTTGTAGATCTTTAACAGTGGTTACAGGTATAAATAAGTCGGTGGCCCAAAAAGTGTGACAACCAGTATCACCAAGTGGTATCGTATACCCAATACTTACTGGGTTATGGAGGTCAGATAGGCAGTCACTCCATGTTTTTTTTACTTATTGTTATTATTTTTAATGTGTTTATGTAACATTATATTGTTACTTAATATTCGTGCAATAATTTTAGACTTTATTATGTGTTTGTTTATGTTGTCGAGCGTATGGCACTCGTGGGCTGCAGCTGAAAATCAGCGTCAGGTGGCACACCTTGTGTTGCCAGCTGACATTAATTTGAGCTGAGGCCCTTTTGGCATTATAAGCTGTTTGTTTATGTATTATGTAAAATGTTATAGGTTTTTAATGCCAAATAAACACAATTTTCTTTCTTTCTTCTTTCTAAAATACTGATAATCAGTTGCATCCGATTTGACTGGAAGCCGACACCAACGTAGTTGAGAAAAAGATAGGCTAAATGATGACTCGTGCCTCTATCATTCTAATAAACTATTACAATCCACTGCTTCACAAAAGCTATATAAAAATCGGCATGTCGTTATGGAGCCCTGTAGTATTATTGCGAATTGTTCTTGAATTAAGGCGATGTAATGTAACAAAAGTAAACGCTCGCGGAGAGCATTCGCCTGTAATGTAACAATCCAAAATTCGATTTTGTTCAGGAACAAGTGCGTGGTAACGTACACTGTAGGTAATGTTCGGTTTAGCTCACATACTTATACTACCAATATAATATCGCAATATAAACACCCCGTGAGGGCCTTTAATCGTATGTGTTTAAAATAAACAGCTTTGGTGTGGTTGTGGTTCTTGAGATTATTTTTTTACCTTAGCGAACAGTTTATAACGTCTCCATAGCTGGGATGCCGGTCTCATATTCTCGAGGAATGGGCCCACCACGCCGGCCCAGTGCAACAAACCGATAAGATTAAACTATGATGAAAAAGATGAAGGCTTCTAGAATTGCATTTAAATAAGTGATTCATGATCCCGGAACCCTCAATCATGATTCAAACTCAATACAGTTAGCGATACCTATATACCGTCAATATACATGAAATATTGTACTACAAAGCATATCTAATATTTCTGTATTGCATGAGCGTAAACAGGATAATTAGCATATCAAAATAATGTCAATAACAGACCTCCCACGGATACCTACAAACACATTGGCAGCTGTGTAATGCCGCGGTTTAGCTGATTTCAATATGTCACATTTCTATTTAATAATGCACATGGCTAATTTAGACTGTTCGTTAATACAACTGTAAACAGCTGACCTCATTAATATACGTATTAGTTGGATAATTATTAACGAACATGGTTTCTTTACGTCAATGATAACGAAATGTTGTGCGCATAACATCACGCTAGTGATTTCCAAAAGGTTGGGTAGAGGTATGTCTAATAGTAGGACACTCATTTTCGGCCACTTATTTTTATGTTCTATGTTATAAAACGCAAGCTTATTGACATCCATCGGGCATGAATTAAAACTCTGTGGCTGCAACAATGAAATTACAGATGGAAAAATCCAATAACACTTTGCCTGTCTCGGAAATTCAAGCCAAGTCGTCATATTCATGGAAAAACCAATGTCAAGCACTAAATTTAGTCAGTAGGTATACCATTATTCAGGCAGCTCAATAAATTATGCAGTTAGCAGTCAAGGCTGATCATTGATCAATATCAGATTTACTTTTAAAAATACTTTTAACGCTTCCACGCTTTGAAGCCGGTAAGCAAAAAGGTAGAGCAAAACGCTCCTGAGCAACATGTCACTATTTTTTTACCTTCAGACCTGCCAATTTTCCTGCAAGTAGGGTTATCGTCTTTTTTTTCAGCTGAAAACGAATACGAATAACAGCCCGATTTTCAGTTAAAACCAAAAATATATGATATTTTAATATTAAAATCATGGGTGTAACGGTTTTAACTTAAATCACATGATTTTCACATACTTTCTTTTTTGAATGGAAAAATAAAACCGTCTTCAAAAACGAAAAAAAGGGTAAAATAAGTGAAAAAAGTGTAACTTCAGACGACGGTGACTTTTGTTTGTTTTATTCAGTTTTTTTGCCATCGACTTTTAAAGCTAAAGGTATTTTTTTTTTGTGTTTTTATTTTTTACACTATTAAGTTTTTTGTCTGCCTAACATATAAACGTTTTTTTCGTAAAAACTGTAAACTTGCCAATAGAGAAAGTGTCAGTGTGAACTCTATTCTACATTTCAGCTTCAGCAAAAATAGACGTTATGTAGGTCAGATTAGCAATCTCGTAGATGTGATAATCGATTCAGCTATTTCAAGCGCTCATGCTCGAATTGTAACGAGAATCTCTCGATAATCTTAACGAAGTGAGTTGATATTTTGATTAAGATAACTAATTCTATCAGAAAATAGCATGTGCCATAGCTACAGTTTATAAAAAACGTTGATCTTATATTGAAAGAGTGTGAAGACAGATATGACAAGTAACAGGTGTGAAAGAAGATGTTGGAAAATGGCAAATGTATGACCGTAATGTTGACATTTAAAGATGATACTTCAGCATGCACGGAGACTTGAACTAGGTTTGAACAAAAAAATCTGTTTCAAACGAAGTTCAGATTCACCTAGTGACAACCTATACCTACGTATTGGTGATGTCGAGTCGGAAACAAAACCCTAAGGAAACAAGCCAGTCCTTAGCAAATACGATGTCAATAAATCAAAACAATAAGAGCTAAAATCCTATAAAACCAATTTAAAATACGACAAGACACAACAACAGCAATGCTGTCACAAAGTAGCCATTAAGGAAACGTTAACTGAAGCATTATTGCTACCCATAGCTAGAGGAAATAAAAAAACGTAAAAGGCAGTGGGTAGTGCGACAAAACAAAGCGGGGCATGTTTTGTCGCGATTTTAGTAAAGGCCGAACCTGGTAGCTAGACGCTTGTGGGCCACTTCCTGGACTGTGAGTTGACTGCTCTCGCCCGCACTCGTAGTTTCCGACGTTTGCTGTGGACAAAGCAGATTGTTAGTAAAGGTCACTTTTGGAAAGAGTTTACCTGTTCTTTATTAACTACTAGCGGACGTCACGTGGTTTCACCCGCGTTGTTCCCGTTCCCGTAGGAGTACGGGGATTAAAATAAGTCTATGTTACTGGCTGATAATGTAGCTATCCATTGCTGAAATATTTTTTCAAATCGGTTCAGTAGTTTTTAAGCTTATTTGTTACATGCAAACATTAAAATCTTAATATTAGTGTAGGTCTATTAAAATTGAAGTATCTGTTTGTAATTTTAAAATAACAGCTACGAACTGGAGTTCAGTCGCAGAATGTACCTTTCGCGAAATGCACCCCATACTCAAAACGTACCATTCTCAAAATCCACCTTTCTCAAAATGCACCATTCTCAAAATGCTGTATTTCGGCAACAATTGATAACAGTAAGACAATTTTCGAAACAATTTTGAACATGACGGTTTTACAAGAGTGGTGACTCTTGTCAAACCGTGATTATGTCGAAAGGCAATTTTATCAGGTTATACGTGAAATTTCAACTGACTAATTCAAAACTGAAACCGCATCGTAACGCTAGGGAAACATAATTGTTTTCTCGTAGTTGAGTTAGACTTTTGTAATATTCACTATCTATGGGCCATTGTCTCCTACCTGTTCGTGGTCAGACTTGATATGGTCCTGGGTACGACTCCCAGGTTAGGCAAAGTGTTGGGTTTCTTAATGTGGAGTTTTTTTCGTCGAAATGAAAGCTTTTATTTCAAGTAGGCCAGTAACTGGCACTTTTGAATTGTCGAAACAAAGATGTATAAACTGAGAAAGTACTGTAGTTGCCCATTCCTTACCCGTAGATCTCTATGGAAAGAAAGGCACGACACTCCATGGACACTCCTTTAAAAAATATTGCAAAAAAATCTTGGTAAAATCATTCATGTTGAAGTGGTAAATTATGTGAGATCTTTTTTGTCAGAGGTTGAAAACAAGAGTTAGAGTACCGGATGAAACGATTCAGTTGTTACATGAAAAGGTGATCAAAGTTTTCATTGAACAGCATTAAAAATTAAAACTAATCGCCTTTCACGCCACATAAGCAAAGCCCAGGGGCCTTGCGAGCCCCACTATTTCTAAGTGTGTGGCGGACAACATAACCGGCAACATTGTAAATGCAAAACTAAGTTGTTTGATCTAGTTTCTGAACTAGGTTGTTACAATTTCAACATTTATGCCACGTGACATAGATTCTCTTGCTTAAAATATAAGTCACAGTTCACTTTGGCTCAGGGAAACAAATTAAGAAGTTCTTGAAAGATAATATAGCACTCTTAACAAAAATAGAGACACCAAATGTTTCGAAATGTCACAGTAGTAGGCGACAAAGTTTGACCCAGATCGGCAAAATGCGGTGTAGATCAAACTACGATTCATAATGGCGGCAACCCGAAGTTTCCTGCAGCCGAATTTACCAGTGCTAGCGTTTTCTTTGACGTTTCGAGGAAAAACGCGACAAAATATTTGACACCTACTGTAATTCGATTCGTAAAGTCTGATGGAACCTTCTTTTGTTTTGTAATGGTGCGAAAGTTGTTTGAAGTCTTATTTTGAAGTAACGACTCTACTACTCGTGCTGTCATCGGGTTTTAGGGTTATCATAGTGTTTTTTCAGGTCCTGTTGTAAAGAGTATAATAAAAAAATATCCCCGGTCAGGAGTCGATGACCGCAAAGCAATATGTAACGTTCATACATACAACTTTCAATCCTATTTTTATGTAAATATGGTTGAAAATTGTATGTAAATAAAATACAATTCACTTTGAAACATTTTTTTTTTCTTTTTAGTATCTGCAATCAGTGCATTCACTTTGAAACCGACTTCCAAAAGTAAGAGGTTCTCAATTCGTCGGAACCTTTTTATTTAATTTTATTTTTTATGTATGTTCCCCAATTACTCGAAGATGGCTGCGATGGTTGTTTTCGGAAAAGTACTTTCTCGGAGTGGTCTCTCTTCAATTTGGTGAAGGTCTGATGAAGAACTTTGGAGATAGGCAACGAAACTACTCAATAATGATAGCAAATGGGCAGATACTCATGCTTGCTTCTCTCATTCAGAGTGTGTCCTCCAGCGAGAACATCTAGTCATAATTCTCTACCCTATAGGATGTCTTTTCTTTTAAGGAGTTTAGCTTAGCTGAGAATTTTATTATGAGCGGTCGTGTAATGGTATTGGGGTGGGCTTCTAGCCGTTCCCTGTATCTAGTCTTGACGTTGGTAATTTCTTCTCTTACTGTGAGCATTTCCAGGTGTTCGTGTATTTCAGCATTAGTCAAATACCAGGGGCATTACTGATCGTTTGGAGTATTATGTCCCGCATTCTTTGGATTCGTATGACGGAAGAGTTACAAGCACTACCTACCCACAGGTGAAGGCCGTACATCCATATAGGTTTCAGGATCGACTTGTGCATTAGTAATTTATTGTCTACTAACAGTTTGCTGTTTCGACCCAGCAACCACAGAAAGCTTTTGTATTTAATATCCAGTTCATCTCGTTTTTTCTTGATGTACTCATTCCATGTCATACGCCTATCAAGATGAAGACCAAGGTATCTGACAGTGTTCTGGTGAGGGAGGGTGGCGTTTTCTAGTTTCCCCGAGGGGCAATTGCCTTTGCGTAGTAACCTGCACACTGATTTTGAGGTACTAGTTTTAACTCGCTAGTTTCCAAGCCATTTGGTTGTCTCGTCTAGGCCTTCCTGTAGGATTTTTGAGGCTATTACTGGGTCCTTGTTACTCACCAAGATAGCGGTATTATCAGCAAATGTAGCTGAGGTTATGGTAATCGAGAATGGGAGGTCAGCTGTGAAAATAGTGTATAGTATAGCGCCCAACACTGACCCCTGCGGTTTTACCTTCTTTGACCTGGAACAGTCTTCTTAAGGGGTACGAATTAAATATTTAAAAAAAACTGTGTGGAAGACACCTTTTCATTTTACATAGCACGCCCTTGTGCCAAACTCTATCAAAAGCCTGTTGAATATCCAAGAAAACTGCAAAGCAGTATTCTTTTTCTTCCACTGCCTTCCTTATCTTTTCGCAGACTATATGCACCTGTTCCACAGTGGAGTGTTGCTGTCTAAAGCCAAATTGTTGGCTTGGTATGATGCCATTTTCAGTCAAAGTATCAAGTTTCAGTCAGAGATAAGGAGAATGTCTAGTTTATGTTGAGACATGAACAGTGTAACTTCATGGTTATTGCTGGCCAAACCATTGATGTTCCAGGTCGCAATCCGTAGTGAAGTCATTTTGTCAGTTTGTCGACAAGCTTAGCTATAAGATTCATAAGAGTACTCATTTGTTGGAGGATGATATCAAACTTTTCAGTCTATTTAATAATTATTTGTTCTAGAGTCGTGTTAAATTGACCTGAGATGTGAGTACAAAAGCGTTCTGAGAAGTGGTGTTTATTTGGGCTTATTTTACGGTTTCTGCGTTAGACAAACTCTGTTATTGACTGTTTGGCTCTGTAATCAGTTCATTCTTCATATGTATGTTTTAGATGCTGTTTTTTTTTATTATAGGAGGGATTCATTTTTATGTTTTCTAGCTTGAATTATAAACTACACATCCCTTGTAATTAGCTAGATGTGGTCCATCACATAAGGTACACAGCGCTGGAGTACTACGGTCACGGTTTTGACAATCGGACGTCTTGTGTTCCCACACCTGTATGGTCTCATACAATAATCCTTAGTATGACCATACTGCTGACATCTCTGATACACTGGACCATTTTTTTTTTTTTTTTTGGTTCTTGTACGGTGACAATTTGGTGGTAGATATATTTCAGATCTTTAGTGAACTTGTTGTGGGGACCACTAACGAGATTAACAAACAAGTCCAAACAAAGACGTCGGATTTTTTTTTTAGTCCGTACCTTGCATTTATTATCTCTCCAGTTACATTGTTTCCTGTTGCTTCTATATCTGCTTTAATAATGTTCACTTGTGTTGATGGATGTAAGTTTTTTTTGCAATTCGGAAACATCTATTATCTATCCTGTTGAAAGTGTGGCCTATCAAGCCTTATTCTCTAACTAGGGAGATAAGTTTTTTGTAGACGCCTAAATCTGCAGTACTTATCCTAAGTTGAGTTTTGTTGGCTGCTGTTTCTAGGAGATTTGTTATGATTTGTGTGTTATAGGTTTTCAATTCCATAGAGAATGATTGGTGGTGGTTTAGTTTGTTTCATTAGGGTCTCCGTTTCATCAGTTAGGTCAATAGTTCTGTATGAATCTACAAGAGGGCTGGTAGACAACTTCCTCTTTTTATTCATTCTACTGGGCACTTTATGCCATGGAGGAGGACGCGATGAATCTGTACGTGGCAAGGGTACATCTTTAGATTGAATGTCTGCAGTAGGTGGTTGTGTTGGACAACTTCCAATCTGATGCTGATATTGATCTTTGAAGGAATAAGCCAGGATGGAATGCTTTTTGTGGGACCTTTTTGCTGCTTGTGGCGGTAGTTGTACGCGCTGGTTCCTTAGGTGATAGTTGAATGAGTGGTGTTTATTTAACTAAGAGCCTGATGCTACACTCCAGTCATATTTCTACTATTTTCGCCACTCATAGTAGATATTTAAGTTTCACTGTGGCAACACTTATCCAAATGTCAGATGACAGGTCAAAACTGACAAATACAAAAATTTAATGAAATATTTTAACACATACCGCAATCTCATAATAAAATATTTCATATCTATGATAAAACAAGTACGAAATACCCTGTTGTTCATATAGGAAATGTTATAGGTCTACGTAACAACCAGCTCAAAGGATAAGCATTGAACTTTTACGACTTTCCTACGGAGATGAAAACAAAATATAGATAGCCCATAACAACCGAAAACCCCTGTTTTGGTGTTTGTCAAAACACGAATAGGTTATCGATATAAACGTGTATTTATGTCGTCCATCATAAACGGTATATTATCGCTTATCTGTAAACGATAAAGCGGAAAATAAATCTATTAAGTAAGATTGAAAGAAAAAAATGATGGCATAGCAACAATTTTTAACAAATCTCGATAAACTTATACTTGAAGACGAGCCATATTTTTATCAGTCGCTCGGGTTGATCGTTAGGTTTAACCGTGTTTAGGCAAACACGGTTAACGACACGGTCAAGGTTAGTCCGTGGATGGGTGACCACTCATTACATACCGAGTTTCATCCGCTCCTTGGCAAGCATTTCCGTTGGTCCTGGCTGTCATTTGTGGATCTTTATCAGTCGTTACAGGCAGTTCGTGATTTGAAAGTCAGACAATGAGTCTTACAAGGGGTAAGTGGTCGTTTGTGGAACAACTTCATGGATCTTGCCAGGAATGAACATGAAGGAAGAGGGTTTTCAAATTCAGCTGACATAGCAACGACAAAGTTAACTCTTTATAACTCTCAGATACATCCCTTATTTAAAACAAAAGTTCACCACTCGTGTCATTTTACTTCTCAGCAGAAATTCATATTTGAGAAATCGGAATTGTAATTTATATTGTCGTCGTCGTCGCCTGAGTTTCAATGTAAGTGGTTTCATTCTAAGTACCTTATATTAGCCGCAGAATAAAATGGATTTCGTCAAGATATTTTATTACTTGAGGCGATATTTTATTTCTGCTGAAACTTTTTCACTTAACACCTTTTCCAGAGAAATGTACGTTAATGTTTTTTTTTGGAGTCTGTCTGGGATAGTATAGTGTTTTCATGTTTCAGACACTTTATACTTATGAGGAAATATAGTATTTAGACACTATAGGTAAGTACTTACACTTTATACTATCATTCATACTCATTATCCTTGCATATTTTTATTTTATTTTTTATTTATTTATTTATCTCAATCAACATTGGATCATAGGTATAACTACACAGAATTAAATATTACAAAATCAAATGCTCAATAGTATTAAAATAAACATCATAATTAAAATCATTATTGAAATTAAAATTAATAACAAAATTAAATCAAAACAAAGTCAATCCAAATCAGAGTCAAATCAAATTAAAATCAACATCATAATACAATTAAAATCACAACTAAATTAAAATTAAATTTATTATAAAATTTAAATCAAATTAATACAATATATTAACATTTGTCAGTACGTGAACCATGCAGCAGTGGTTTAGGTACTGACAGTCGAAACGTTCAGCGAAACCTCTCAGGATACTGTTGCGGTTGCTGTTGTTTATACATCTACGTCGCGCTTTGGCAGTAGTTATTTTAGCTTGCGTTGGATTCGATCTAGAACGATGTTTTAACATTGATTTAGCTGAAATAAAAATTATTTTCTCAATATTTACTTTGTTGACATTACGTCAATTGTCAAGCTGTCAGTTACTTTTCCTCTACTTATAATTTTCTTACTGGTCTAGGTCTATGAAGGTTTCTTTTGATTTATATAATTTAATTTAATTTTATTAATGTATTAGCTCAAATAATGTATTTTAGAGATAATTACGATTGTTTACTAAATAACAGTATCTTATCTTACTTTTATAAAATTAATTAGCACGCTCTCAGAATTCTTCGAGGAAGTTTTTACTGAATAATACTGGCCTTTCTAAATACAGGCAACTCACATTTTTGATTTTAAAGTCAAACAATTCTAGGGAGAATTATAGAATTATAATAAAACAACTGATGTGGAAAAACTGCTGATTTTTGGGTATAAAAGGGGATTTCCTGTCACATTCGGGCAGTCTGGAACGGGATCTCATATGAGAAGTACTATATTGACAGTCTAAAAGTCAAGTGTTCACCCTCTAAAAGTGAACAGAGAAGAAACTGATCACCGGTCTACAGAGCTGGACCCTGCAGTCCACCTTGCCTGTCCACCGACGCGTCCCAAGCCCTGAAGCCGACGCGGAAGTAACGCCAAGTATTGTAAATCTTCCTACATTTCCATTCTGAGCAGCGTATATGGTTAGGTCCGTGTTTTAATTAAACTTACTTGTATGTGTTACCTTTTTTTATTTTCTTGGGGATAAGTAATACGATAATAGTCAGTACTTTTTTGGAACCAAACTGAACTTTTATATTATTTTCTTAATGTTCAATATTATTAATGTTCTAATCTTGCATAAAATAAAATCTAATGAGTGATTAATTTTGCTTATGAATACTAGTCTTGGAACCTGTTATGAACGGGGGGAAGTATTCCAGAAAATAACGCAACCGATATCGACAAGCTCATATATTGGACTGGCGCAGCAGTCCTTAACTTCAAGTATCTCTTAAGTCTACCCTACTTATCTGTTTATGAAGAATCAGTAGGTACCCACATAACATCCCTCCACCTTTAACTAGAAAAACCTCTTATAATCTATTACAGTTCTGTTACGTTTCGACCTAGTGTCGGGCTCATGTTCTGCAGAGGGTCCTGCTGGAATCTGTTCCCTTTCTGTGGAAAGGTCGTCTCGAAGCTCTGGTGCAGGCGTTTCAGACTCAACTGGTAGTTCTTCAACAGACACTTCGGATGACAGCTGCCCAGTGCTAGTCGGTTGTGATGGCATTATAAATGCTGGTGTAATCTCTTCGCATGGCCCATCTTCCCTCCCTCTTAATTTGAGCAACTGATTAGCGTGTCTTTTCACTGTTTGATTCGTTTCACTAAGTTTTACTAAGTACATTGTTTTGCCAATATTATTAATAATCTTGCCGGGTGACCAATAATATTTTTGTTGGTTATAAAGTTTCACTAACACTTGGTCGCCTACACTAAACAAAACCTTACGGTTACCGCGATAATTGTCAATCTGCGAACACTGTTTGGCTTTAACAACTGTGTCGAGTGCTGCGTTGGATGGCGTCGTGGTGGTCGGTGTCAAGAGATCCAACCTACATCTCAACTTATGACCGAACAAAACTTCCGCTGGAGATCTGTTTGTGGTCGAATGTTTGGAATTCCTATAATTGAGCAAGAATTCTGATATTTTCATATTTAAATCCTTTAAACATGTTCCCGACAATAAATATGATTTTATTGCTTTTTTTAAGATCTTCACGTAACTCTCCGCCTGTCCGTTGCTAGACGGATTATAAGTAGGTGAAGTTAAATGAACGATATTGTTTCGAGTACAGAATTGTTTAAATTCTTGTGAACAAAAAGAAGTGCCGTTGTCTGAGCAAATTGTATGGAATAAGCCAAATCGTGACATTACTTCGCAGAGCTTTTCTATTACTACTCGTGAAGTTCCACCTGATGAAACATCAAAGCATTCCACCCATTTTGAGTACGCGTCCACTATAATTAAAAATGTTTTGCCGTTAATCGGTCCTAGGAAATCTATATGAACGCGATGCCACGGCTGCGTAGGGAAAGGCCAAGGGGTGAGGGGGGTGCGCGGGGGCGAGGCGCGCTGCGACGCACACACTGCGCACGCGCCGATGTGCTGCTCAATAGCGGCAGACATACCCGGCCACCAAAATCTATTGCGTGCCTCTTCTTTCACTTTTGTGATTCCTAAGTGACCTAAGTGTAACTCGTTTAATACTTTGTATCGCAGACCTGTAGGAATCACTAATCTATGACCCCTCATTAGGCAACCATTTTCTATCGATAATTCTAACCGGTGGCTATAATAATCCTTAATTAATGGTTCTTTGTTTTTATTTGGCCAACCATTTGACAAATAGTCTAGGACGGTTGTTAAAACCCTGTCTTGTTTAAGTGCATCCCTGATATCCGTTAGCGACAAAAATCTTTCACCTTCGTAAACAAAACGAACATAACTAGATTTATCCACTAATGACTCATCACGTGGCGGGTGTGTGACAGCCGTCATAACATCCTCCGCTACCGATCTACTTAGAAAATCTGCGCAATTACGAACGCTGCTTACATATTCTATTTTGTAATTGTAAGCGGAAAGAAAAATTGCATAACGTTGTAAACGATTCGCTGTTATCTCGGGAATACCCTTGCCTGGGTTAAAGATAGAAACGAGAGGTTTATGGTCAGTTCTTAAAATAAAAGGTTTGTTTCGACCATATAAGTATTGGTGGAATTTCCTAATTCCAAATATTATAGCTGTAGCCTCTTTTTGAATTTGGCTGTAATGTCTCTCTGCTGCATTAAGCGAACGCGAAATATATGAGATAGGTTTTTCTATACCACCCTCAACTTGCGATAAGACGGCACCTAACCCGGTTGGTGACGCATCAACCGTTACTATTAACGATGCTTCCGGATTGAAATGTGCTAATGTGGTATCCGAAACTAATTCACGTTTAATGAACGATACTGCATGTTCATGTTTCTTAGTCCATAACCAGGGCTCATTTTTTTTAAGCAAATCATGTAATGGGCTTAAAATCGATGAAGCGTTTTTAATAAAATTTCGGTAATAGTTGACCATTCCTAAAAATGATTTTAATTCCGATGTGTTGGTAGGAATACGACTTTTCAGAATGGCTTTAATTTTCTCCGGGGATTTATGTATACCATTACGGTCTATTACAAACCCTAGGTAGGATACGGACTCTTGAAAGAAGGTGCATTTTTCTATGTTTAAAACTAAACCTGCTTCCTGTAACCTACGGAAAACTTCCTTCAACCTACTCATCATCTGATCTTTGTCCGCCCCGCACACTAAAATATCATCAAGAAATAAAAGAGTACCATCTAGTCCTGATAGAAGGGCTTCCATGTGTCGCTGAAAAATGGCTGGTGCACTAGCCAGACCAAACACTAAGCGGGTGAACTTATATAGGCCTTTGTGCGTGTTTATGCACGTGAGCATTTGTGACTTCTCGTTCAGGCATAACTGATTGTATGCGTGCGAAAGGTCTAATTTGCTAAAATACTTACCGCCGTGTAGTTTAGTAAACAGCTCGTCATACCTAGGTAATGGGTATTTATCTACAAGTAACTGTTTATTGATAGTCACAGAGTAGTCAGCACAGAGACGCATAGAACCATTTCGCTTTAAAACCGGCACTACTGGACTTGCATACTCCGCGTATTTAACTGGTACAAGCACACCTAAACTTACAAGACGGTCAAGTTCTTTTTCAACGTTTGCCCGAAGAGCAAAAGGTAATGGCCTGGCTTTAAAAAAAATTGGCTTTGCGTCTGGTTTTAAAGCTAAATCCACTGTGACGTCCTTAAAACAACCTAATTTATTTCCAAATAACTGTGGGTACTTAGTAGAGTTTACTGTAAGAAAATCGTTGCAGTTATTTAACGAGCATATTTGTAGGTTAAACCGAGAAAAAAAATCTCTGCCTAATAGGGGCGGCCCCCCGTTCCGCACAATATATACACCTATTTTTTGTGATTTGTTATTATAAGTAAACACGAGATTTATTTTACCTATAATGTGTAACTTATCGCCGTTGTAACTGTGCAAAATAAGGTCACTGGCTTCCAACGTTGTATTTAAAAAGTGTTTACGATACAATTGCTCAGAAATTATCGTTACTGGTGAACCCGTATCTATTTCAAAAATTTGCTCAATTCCATTAACACAAACAGATTCCCGCATCGGTTCACCGCGAATAGTGCGGATATTATAACACACATGTTTACCATCATCGTCTTCATCCCCACAGCACTCGACATAATGTTGTTTATTAATGGTTTGTTTGCACATTCGCTTAAGATGTCCTTGAACACCACACTTTTTGCACCTATACCGCACAAACCGACACGACGATGCCTCATGACCTGCGTAGCCGCAGGCTGTGCACCCGGTGCCGCCGCCGCCGCCGCCGCCATGAGCGCGCTCGCCGCGAACTGTGGGCGTTACTGCTCGTGGCACGTGACGCGGCGCGCTCCTGCCGCGTGCTGTGCCAAGCTGTGCTGCCGTGTCCATCTTCATCACTTGAAGTGGTGTACCCATGTCTGCTTGTCGAGTTGTTTCTTGTGCTCCCATACGCGCACTGCGTACGCCTTCAGCTATCTCTAACGCCTTATTGAGCGTCAGCTCCGACATCGCCTTGGTAAATAATTTATCTCTCTCAGGGCCGGGTGCCATACCCAGCACAAAACGGTCGCGAAGCTGTTCATCAAGACTCAACGCCACGAACCCGCAGTGAATTGCTAGTCCACGTACTCGTGCCGCCCACTCCGGCAATCCTTCACCGACGTGTTGCGTGGCACTGTGGAACTTATATCTTTCCGCGAACGTGCACTTTTTCAGCTTGAAATGTCCATCCAATAATGCTACTACTTCATCATAGCTCAGGGTACCGACCTGTCGCGGTAAAGCTAGATCACGAATCAATTTATAACTTGATTCCGAGCAGTTGCTTAGCAAAATAGCTCGTCGTTTACAACCGGCTTTATCTTCATCTACCCCAATTTCGTTAGCAAGAAACCATTGTTCGAGTCGTTCTTTATACAATTGCCATTCTTGATGTTCATGGTTAAACACTGTTAATGTGCCGACCGATACTTTTGCCATTTTACGATATTAACACGTAACTTGTACTTGTTTTTCCTCGTCGCCAACTGTTATGAACGGGGGGAAGTATTCCAGAAAATAACGCAACCGATATCGACAAGCTCATATATTGGACTGGCGCAGCAGTCCTTAACTTCAAGTATCTCTTAAGTCTACCCTACTTATCTGTTTATGAAGAATCAGTAGGTACCCACATAACAGAACCAAATACTGTCTCTGAAGACATAATAATATGTTGGCACACAGCGGGTAGGCACTTTGTGCAACATACATTGGATGTTATTCTATAACAGAAAAAAAACGCTAAGCATAAGACCATCTTCGAATATTTGAAATAAACATGGTCCTGTTCCTAAATTACTAGGCCGATGTCTAAGTTTTTCCCAATAAAGTTTTAAATAGGGTTTGGTCACAGTAGACCTAAGTAGAGTGCCTTGTTCTCGAAGGAAAGCCGGTAGAAATCCGGCTTCTTTTCTTTATTTTCATACAAAGCTTGTTCTTTCGATAGTTTTGTAGGCAGCAACTATTTTTATCTGAGTAAGTCGCAATCCCCTTGACGGGGTCTTTGCAATGAAACTTCATTAAAATATGCTTGTTATACCAAATAGCGTAGTTCAATATAGAGTATTTTGTTATTCTATTTATTATTTGTAGTGAAAGTCTTATGTCAGCTTAGTAGGGTACATAAAAGGTTAGTACAAAATGAATAGTTTATTTAAATGGTAAGATGTTTCTGCAATTTTACATAATATTTTCTGCCAATGATAACTTTGATATTGAGAGCTAACAGTGGTTTTATAACTAAGTACTTTTTTGTAGTTTTGATTTGGCACACTAATTTTGGAAGAAACATAAAATCACGTATATTTTTCTAACTGTTGTTAGTGCATGTGCAATTATAAAACGTCGAAAGCCGAGCACCTATTTGTCAAGGGTGTTTGGGTTTGTCAACGTTTTATAAGTGCCCATGTAAGCCTGTGATTTCCGTGTGTGTGTGATCTTATCCGTATCTGAACATCACTTTGGGCCCAGTATCAGAATACCTACAGTGATTTTTATAATGCCAAAGCACCATGCTGAGAGGGTCTTTTTTCTTCGCACAGGACCAATTATGTATCTTGTGTCACAGGATCAATTTTTTCCTCTATGTTGATTTTTATTAGTTGTACTGATAATTTAACCACTTTAATTTTCCCACAAATTCTCTATATTCGTTCGTCGAGAGTCTTTAGACTCCACCTGCCATCGTTCCGCATTCTCCAAAGGAAATTAATATCAAAAGCTCCTCTACAATAAATAGGCATTGTACAAAAGCTCGTTGTAATTATTAAACTAAACTCGAGCTTTATACCATATTAATTTATTCGATACTAGATATTAGTGGCGGTTTATTAGGGTCGTTTGGTAGATTAATACTGATAATTAGGTTTAGTTAGCAACACGTTTATGATAAATCAATAGTGGTACTTATTTTTACAAAAAGAGGGTATCATTTTCAACTTAAACTGTGTGCATTTCATTATTTCCACATTGTTGCTATTTATATTTATATGTTTTTATAATTATCTTACGTTTTTTTGCCCATGTTATTTACTTTAAACATTCCATCATTTTGTACTTTTTTATTATTATTTTTAATGTGTTTATGTAACAGTATACTGTTAATTAATATTTGTGCAAAAATTTTAGACTTTATTATGTGTTTGTTTATGTTGTCGAGCGTATGGCACTCGTGGGCTGCAGCTGAAAATCAGCGTCAGATGGCACACCTTGTGTTGCCATCTGACATTATGCTGAGCTGAGGCCCTTTTGGCATTATACTGCTGTTTGTTTATGTATTATGTAAAATGTTATAGGTATTTTAATGCCAAATAAACACAATTTTCTTTCTTTCTTTCTTTCATTTCTTCTAGTAGTTTCTAGGATACTGTCTAAGTTAGCATACATTATAATTATACGATGCACTATTGGTGTCTTAAATACAAACTGCAGCTTACATCTGCTAATTAATTTGTTTATAGTATTGTATTGTATTGTATTGTACAACGGGCCGGTGTCCGCAACTCCACGTGAAAGGGCGTATTATGCGTACGGGCTATAATCCACCACGCTGGCCCAGTGTGAGTTGGTAGATGTCACATGTATTCAAATTTTTGATTCTAGGACATGCCGGTTTCCTCACGATGTTTTTCTTCACCGTTTTTGAGAGCAGTGGTGATGAAATAAATTACACAAAGTAATACGCCTGCCTGAGTTCAAACCCACGACTTACTGTTCTTAAGTCGGGACCGCCACCACTGGGCCACCGCTGCTCTCATAGAATATTGTTATTTTGTACGAGTTTCCTTAATAACTTGGTTCATTCTTGATAACAATACGACTCATCACTGCCTAGTTGTATCATATTTGTTATCTATATACGAATGAAGTAAGTAAAGTCAGTCAGTCAGGTAAGATGGCACAATTGTATCGGTGGTGTCTTGAATCAAGACATTAACAGACTTGACCCTCGTTCAGCCATATGAACTGTGGCCAGATCAGATCACAATTTAAATTATATAGATTTTATGTCAATATTTTTTTTTTAGATACGACTATCATACTTAGGTGTCAGTGTTTTCGCAATTTATATAGTTATACATGACCCGGTAAGTCTTTTTGCTGAAAGTGACATCCTGTTACAAACTGGATTCAGATTCATTTAGGTACACTATTCTAGGATTCCCAGTAGAGTGTATATATATTTATTAATACTTTATGCATATAATATACAAAGGCGGACTTAATGCCTTGGGCATTTTCTACCCGTCTACCTTAGGGTGATGCGGAGATGGATGGGTGGACGGGTGATGTTAATGTGTATTACACTTCTTAATCTATGTTAAAATCTTGCCACACGATCACTTTTACCGTGTATGCATATCTATGTGTAACGAAAAAAAAAACATTTTTATTCAAAATAGCAATTTCCTTCTACACAAGCAGCAAGTAACTCCTGCTTAGTTGGATCTCGGACTCATAATACCTGTTATAAGGTGCAAAACACTGTTCCACTTACACGGCATGAGGTGAGATTTATGTCGTAATGCAAGGCGTGAATAAGCGAAGGAAATGGAAAATAGAAGTGGCTAAAACTACCGACGGCGACGTAGAATTAGAATGAGAGAGAAAGCACTAGAACCATTACTTGTTAAAGAAGACGGACGACAGCGCAAACAAACTTTTGTTTACATTTTTTTTCGTGTCTGCCCATGAAAAATATGTAAAAGAATAGAGTTTTAATACTAAGCACACACATACGCAAAATAAGGGTAGACACCTTAGGAGCATTATGACTTAAAAGAGTGTCCATGGAGTTTCTTGCCCGTTCTTCTCCATAGAGATCTAAGCTAGGGAATGTGCAACTACAGTACTTTCACAGATTTTATGTCTTGTGACTGGGACTGTAGCTACTTTTAATTTTCATCTTTGTTTCGACAATTCAAAAGCGCCTGTAACTGGCCTACTTGAAATAAATGCTTTGATTTTGATTTTGACTTTGAGCGTGTAAAATATGCAATAGCGAATCAAAGATGTCTATTGTTTTAAAGTCACCATATTTTGAACAACTAGAATATTATATCATAATGAGCAGGTATTTGTTTATAAGACTATCGGCGGAAAAAAAAAATACTCTATATAATTGTCGCAGCTTAAAGATTTACAGCCGTTTTCTATAACATACCTACTTACTTATTACCGTTGGTTAATGTGCCTTCTTCCATAGCTATCAGTGTTTTTTTATAAACAAAGAATATTCTATCCGTGTCACCAACCTGTCACTTGATTCATAAAAAAAAATAAGAAAGCTTTTCTGCGACGTTTAGTTTCTAACCGTCCAGTAAGCAAAATTTCAAACAGGCAGAGATAGCAATCTACCGCAACCGGCTAGTAAGTTATTGAAAATGGCCGTTAATTAAATTACTGATGATTTGGCTATTTTGTGATGTGCATTTTTATAAACAAATTACTCTACGTCGTAGGTACGTTGAAGCTAGCCTTCGGATGTGGAGGGACAGCGCTAACAGAATTTGTTGCTTAATTAATTATTATGCACCTCATACCTGATATATGCATGTTCAAGCTGGTGCCAGCACTAGCATAATTGTGTAACGATTCGGCTCTAGTTTGAATAGGTAGTCGAGTTCAATCCACACATTATTTATCATATTATTCATCTGCTACGAGTTTTTAATGCAGCATCGCAAATCCGTATGCAGATTCGTTTCAGTTTAGAATTTTAATTGCATTTATTTGGAGCAAACCAATTAGTATTCATTGGTTTTCAACTAATTTTTAGATACTCAGTTCTGTCAGAATTTATAGATACAAATCAATCCGAGTGCTTTCATTTGGAATTTGTGAAACTGTTTTGCTGTTTGTATCATTAAAACGACTAAATTATTTTGGAGGAATTTTTTATTTGTTTTATTAATAATATACTGTCGAGACGACTGGTTTAATTTTAATATTCTATTGGTTTAGAATTTAAAGTAAAGAAAACTAAAAATAGATAATATTTTATTTTTAACTATACGTATTTACTCAGCCAGGCTCGGCTGCCGCAAATAGTGCAAGAAGACTAGCAAACACAATTTGTATGGATCTGCGTGCATTTCAATTCGGACGGAACCCAAGAAAAATAAATTCAGCTCCAAATGTGTGGACCATCGCTTTGTCACTGACAAGTGCTGCTTAAGCAGTTCAAGTGGGCAGGCTCAAGGAAACAGTCCTCTTTGCTAGAGTACGAAAATATCCGGGTGCATTCAAGCGTAAATGTTTCTATACATAGAAAGTCACTGAAGGTTCCACTGGTTTGTAAACTTTTTTGTTTTATCGACACGAAACGTATGGATTATCATCAACATCTGCCTAGCCTTTTCCCAACTATGTTAAGGTCGGTTTCCAGTATAACCGAATGCAGCTTCATACCAGTGTTTTACGAAACGTATGGGTAAAGTAAAAAAAAATACATGTAAGAGGAAGTTGCAAGGTCACGCCTGTTACAGAAAAGATGAAAGGAGTCGTTTGTCTTGTTATAGACTTGTGATAAGGAGGGATGGAACACATGTGTTTAAAAGTGTGAAACATATAAATGTTTATGAATGGAGAGGGAGACAAAATTAAAGATAAAGAATGCTAAGAAGGAAAATGGAGTAAATGATAGCGTGACAATCGACAGGGGGGGATGGAAGAAAAAACGTATTGCTCCGACAGGGCAGGAAAACGGTGAGATTAATACGTACGTACGAAACAATCTTAATCCCGAAAAAGGACGAGAAGTTGTAGATGACTGTCTTATCACTGCAGTGAGCAAAGACCTATTCGTATACAGAAGCTAACTTTGAATCCAGCCATTATTCCTTTTACGATATTAATCAAAAAGTTGAATACATATTTCCATTACAAAACATAACAAAAATCAATAGTTAAATAGTAAAAAAATAATATAAAAGTATCCAATTGTTTTAGAAGTCAATTCGGTATACTTTAGTGATTGAAGTCTAGATCGTAAACAAAAAAGTAAGAAAAGAAAACATGGAGAACAGTTTGACTTTTATGAGAATTTTCTTTTGTACATTTTCATTCAGCTAAAATTATTTTTGTTACTTTAATAAATTATTGTTTTACTTTCAGAATTAGAATTTCTATATTATTAAAATTACAATTTGGTAATTTTTCTATAATTTCATCACTAAACCTAATTGTTATTCACAATGCTTAAATTAATCAAGACGTTATTAATAAAATACTGTAATGTAATCCTTCTGAAGATGTTTTAAAGATAGATCAATGGAAAATTGGTAACAAGAAGTATAGACTCCTACATAATGACGATAAGTTTCACGGCCGGGCAATTTAACAAAAAAGCAGCTTTTTATCAGTAAGCACAAAACTATACTAATCGTTCATCTGGTGTGTTTTCAACTTTTAAGTATACTTCTATGCACAAAAGTGTATCTTATATATCTATACAGACAAAACTACTCACATTCTTCAGAAATCTGCATCTCGATTTTATCAAGATCCTCAACATCTTCATCATCGAAGTCGGTCTGGACGGTGACGTCACGTGTGTAATGTTCGAGTGTGATGACGTCGAACGGGGCCTGTTCCTCCGGGCTGGGCGCGCGTGGGCTCGGCGCGCTGTACGACTCTTGCGCATCGTGGCGTGCGCGCCTGCACGCCGCGCAGCCGCAGAGCGAGCCACGCACGCGAAGCAGCCACACTAGCCCGAATAGCGCCATCCACGTGGTCATGCTGCGACTACAACTGCCACCATAACACGCTACTCTTCATTTAAAATGTTTCTTCACCTTTATGACATCTATACTTTTTTATTTTATTTTTGATTGTCGTTTTAATAGTTCAAGCACGTAGTTTGGTTGGTAACTTCACTTTCACAGAGATTTTTTTTTTTTTTTTACACTACACTGTCACTGACACAGTTGTTTGAAATAATGAGTATTACAGATTATTCGCTACATTGTTGTTTAATTGTAATGTTTTATTTTTATTTGAATTTAGACACGAATGCTTTCTGATATATTATCTTTGCTGAAATCTCATGTTAGTTAAATGACGTAATGATTGAACGAAAGGACAATGAAAACTGCATACTGACGGGTAAATGATGATTTAAATATTATATTAGGTTTCAATAATAGTGATCGACAGTTCATTACTGCCTTAATATTTACTCAAAGCTCTGAATGACGAACGAAAATTAACAGAAATGTTTTCACAGTTTTAATGTTAATCCCATTTCATACTGCGCCAAATTTTGTTCATCACAAAACAGACAATTTAATCCCAAACGAGTTGAAAGGACTTATCAGATATAGAGCATTAATTAGGGTGATATAAGGGAGGATAAATAAAAGGGCAACACACAATAGACGGCTCTTCGCTACGATATGTTAGGGCGCTCTCACTCGATGAAATGATAAATGGGAGTAATAAATTGCAGAACCCATGATATAAATGGCCCTCCTTACCGAGAAGGACTCATGAAAAATATCAATTCGTCACAACCAATCGTCGAAATTCTCTTTCCAAATAAATTAATGATGGAACACTTTACTGGGATAGATATTTTTTTTTGGCTATCCGTGTTTGGAGTTCCCGAGGGCTCAGTTACGCGCTTAGCCCTCTGAAATCAATATTCGCGACGATTTTTCTGCTCCTCACAAAAAATATTTGGTACTAGGGTTTTATTTGAAGTCAAAATCTTTAAGTAAATTGTATTTTAGTAAAGGATTAGATATATATATAGATTATTCTAGTAGACATTTGTACTTGAGTAGAACACAACTATATTATTAATATTATATTACCCTGCGAAGCTAGGTTATGAAATATTCAAGCTAGAAGAACACGTGCAAACTCGTTTATTTAATAATTCTGTTGGATGTTTATTCAATATACTTAATTCCATAATAAATAATACTCAAAGATCCTTTATTTGTCGAACAATAACTGATTTCTAGCCGATTTCTAAAGGTCAACATTTCAATTTGAAATTCTCATGTTTCAAATTATACTCCGTAAGTCACATGTTTGGACAAAGTTTAATGTAAATGTTGGCATTGTCTGTCTTCCAGACTACAAGGAAAGTTTGAAGTCCAAATACGTCCTTGAAGTCCATAATTTATCGTCTGTTTTCACTAGGTGACATTGAAATGTAATGAATGTTTATTGAATTTTAACATTTTGAACTAGCTGCTATGAACTAAGTGATAAAAATCCAACATTGTGCGTTTTTTTGGTATTACATTGAGCAAATATGTTATGAAGAGCTTAACAGTCACTCAAGTTGACCTTTAGGTAAGCTGTGCTTACCTAGGTGGATCAGTAGGTAGATGGGTCTCGGAAGGCATGTTAAGCCGTTGATCCCGGCTGTCATTTGCAGATCTTTGTCAGTTGCGACAGTAGTCAGTGGCTCAAAAGTCTGACAACCAATCTTATCAAGGGGTATCATATTATCCAGTACTAACTGGGTTGTGGAGGTCAGATAGGCAGTCGCTCCATGTAAAATACTATCAACTGTGTACGATTAAACTGTAAGCCGACTCTAAGGGGCCGCCACCACGAGCGAGAGAATCGCTGCGATATTTTCGTATAGAAATACGTATAATCGCATCGAATACGTTGTGAAACAGAATATATTTTACACTGCCGTTTAATAAAAAGGTCGTTTCGTCTGATGTATTCTAACACTGTTACCAACTGAAGTTTTTCTAGATTACCTAGGTTTTTCTATTTTTTTGCCAATACTGTAAAAATCTTAAGGCTTTAGATGATTCTCTATCTTTTGTTTTATTAGAGACCGAAATATTAATCAGATATTTGCTCAATCATCATCTGCCTAGCCGTTTCTCAACTGCGTTGTGGTTTCCTGAAAACCAGTATTTTATATGGAACGGATGAATATTTTGCCTAAACAGCTTAGTCGCTGGGCAATACGGGATAAAATAAGACTGGCTGTCAGAATTTTGGCCCACCAACTAACTGCTACTACCAAATATTAAAAAAATTACAGCCGGTACGAAACGGCTTAAAATTTGGCTCTGGATTCATAGGTATCAACCTGAAAACATTTATTTTATTGTTTATTGGTAAATAATGTCCTTATTTATTAGATGTGCTAATTGAATAGTAGGTTTAATAATTATAATTTAGTCCAGTCTACCATCATGCCCCTTTATTTTTATTGTGTACTAGCTGACGCCCGAGGCTTTGCCTGTGTACAAATTACATACTGAAACCTTCCTCGAGAACTACTCGATCCATTGGTAAAAACAGCAAGAAAATCGTTCTTGTAGTTTTTAAATTTATCGCAAACAGACAGACAGACACACGCGGCGGAGTACTTTGTTCAAAAATATGTAGTAATGTTTATTATAAGGTAGGCAAGACAAATTGCAACATGCTCAGTTTAACTAATCGAATATACCTATCAATCAATAAACATGACTGTTTCCGTCAGTTCAATCATTACTGGAAGATTCCCTGCAGCTACAGGAGTACAGTTACTAATTGGATTCATGATTTGATTCAAAATTAAATCTAATAACGTATAGTCTGAGATAGGACTAAATATGTCCCAATGGTACACTCGAGGTTACGCAAATCAAAGTTACCTACTTAAAAGTTACAAACCCAAATCACCAATGTAGCCGGAATGATACGGCACTAGTACATATTTTAATGAGATTCGTAGCGTATGTGACTTACTAGCCTAGTTTTTTTTTATTGTATGTTTTAATGAATAAAAAAAAAAAAAAAATAGTTTAATATTTTTTTTATTTTTTTTATTCATATAAAAAGAAAAAAAAATACAGGGTAATGTTTTCAAGTCAGCGTGAATGGCGGAATCCTAAACTATAAGGAATAGCGAAAAATACTTAAAGGAGTCTCGGGCCCACTTTTTATATAAACTAAAACTGTTTCATTTGATTTTGGAAAAAAGAATATTCCTAGAGATCGAAATCGCCCATTTTGGAAAAAAAACTCTCTTGCATCATTCGAAAATGTCGGATGGACCTTTGAGTAAATCTTATCCCGTTGAATTCATAACTTTAGATTTGGTCTTCCTCATTCCCATGGTTTTCGTTTCATTTGATTTACCATGTCTGTTAAAGAGATTTGATCCACATGATTTACACTATCGATTGAGGACAAAAAGCTATTTTTTTTTCGAATTTTAGTCTGTTCGATTTCCGAGTTTGGAAGTGAATTTTCGAAATACTGTTAATGTACAGATTGGTTTCCTTTAAAAATAATATAAATTGTTATCTCCAGTAGGTATTTCGAGTTATTTTCTTTCAGGTGGTATTGACAAATTCCATCCTGTATATTATAATGGTCGTGGTTCAGTACAATACAGTAATAATTGCTGTCTTACCTTTCTTTTCCATATTTTACTACGACTGTTTAGTTATGATATCAGTTATCAGCAAGCAGGTACTAAACTATAATGTGAAAAGTTATAATTCTAATTAAAAAAAAACATAAAAGGCGCAAGTACGTAATTAAATTAAATAAAAGTAGAGCATACATTAAAAAGTTAAAACAGCCTTTTTACATCTGACGCTGCTCGTTTGAAATATTATGCGTAATTTAAATTTCCCACCTAATATTGTGTCATTGTAACTTTGTTTCATTTCGGTCGCACGGGAAACCCGGAAAAGTATGAATACGGCTTGGTATAAAAGATAAATTCTCATGTAACTCCGTCTGAAATAAAGCTTGCTTTTTATAAGCCCCTTTGTTCCTCCACGTTCACATTCGTTTGTTTTGTTAATAACTATGAAGTATACGGTTTACGATGTTACACTATCTCTTCAGAAGTTAATGGAAAGAAAATGTTTGCTTAGGCGCTGCAGTAATTTTAATACTTAATCATACTAGTCAACGCTTATTGCCAAAGAACAGTTTCTAAATGTAGGTATATTTATTTGTAAAAATTACAGTCAAACTGTTTTTCGGTCAAAACAACTTTGGTCAATAAATTAGGTATCAGTGAAAGCCCTTTCGATGTGTTGTTTTAGAACGTCTGAGCTATAATAACCTTTTCTGGCATTATGATGTGTTTAAAAAGGTCACAAAATAAAAACCTAGCAACCTAATAAGTTTCTATGTGAATGTTAGTTATTGTTAAAATAGTTTTTGGCGGTGGTTTTGGCGAGTTTTCACCAGTCAAAAGTAGTTTTGGTCGATTAAGGGCGCACAGAATGACAGCTAAAATTCAAATTTTGCCCCCGCTTCCTCAGGCTAGATAGTTCTATCTCGCTCAGAGGGCTTTAGGGTGAACTACACTATTGATGGAACGATGGCAAATATAATAATGTGTGTGTTTTATGTATGAACAATAAAAATTGTAATGTTTTAAATATGGACTCGATGGTCTAAAATAAATTGTATTATTATCTCCTTTATTCATTTATCATCTTACTTTATACATTTTTAAGTATTTCTTAAAAAACATAAAAACATTTAAAAATATAAAAAATAGGGCTCCGCCGGTGTCGGGAGCAGGGTCCAAGTCACAGGTGGTTAGGGTTGCAGAGACAGGAACCTCCTCACAATGCGAGCCGTATCGAGGAGTACTGCCTTCTGTATCAGGCCCTTGATCCAACCGCCTAAAGAAAGCTTCGACAGATGTTCGTCGAGGCTCTTGGCTATCAAGCCATTGGCCGACACGACAATCGGCACAATGATAACCGAGTCCATATTCCACATGTCGCGAACCTCGTGCGCCAAGTCGAGATATTTTATTTGTTTCTCTTTCTCAGCTGCGGAATGGTAACATCGATATCATTACGCGGCACGCTGGTCGGTCTATCACCACTATGTCAGGCTTATTGGCGACAATAGTCCTGGCAGTAATGATAGACTGATCCCAGTACAACGTAACATGGTCTTTCACGAGAACTGGGTCGGGCACATACTTGTAGTACGGTACCTCTAATTCCACAAGATTAAATTTCAAGGCAAGTTGCTGGTGAATAATCCTGGCTACTTGATTGTGCCTGTGCAAATACTCGCCGTTAGCCAGACGAGAACAACCAGAAATAATATGTCTGATGGACTCACCCGGAAGGTGACATGCCCGACACACGTCAACCGTCCCGTCCTTCATAATATATTTCCGGTAGTTGTTCATCAACATAACTTCGTCCATAATCGCACAGACAAAACCTTCAGTTTCCCCAAAGAGGTCACCAAAACGTAGCCAGGACACGGACGCTATAAAATCTACATCGGGCCCATGAAGAGCCCGGTAGAAGCGCTATTATTATTATTATTAAATATTCATCACCTGCCTGGTCTTTTCCAAATATGTGGAGTCAACTGAATAAAAGTAATTTATAGGGAGCAATTGCCTATCTGCCCTCCACAACCCAGTTAATACTGGGTAATACAATTCCTCTTCATAAGACTGGCTGACAGAATTTCGAGCCACTGACTACCTGTAAAGACTGTCAAAGATCTACATATGATAGACAGGAGATTTCCGAGGCACGTAGGAAACACGGTATGTAATAGGTGGTCACCCACATAAGGACAAACCTAGGCAAGCACGGCTTAATCTTAAGATTGACCTAAGCCGGTGTTATTATTTAGCCAATAGCTCCTTACCTCCCCTCGCTTAATCATAATGAAACCTTAATTCAATTCTGTTTTTAAACATTTAGACAGACGTACTGCAATATTACTGACGAGTCAACACGAGGAAACTAATATTTTGGAAACTTTATAAAAACGACACAACTCCTTTGCGATTCCGAGCACTTTACAGTGAATTAACATGCGAGGCGTTTTTCACTCTACATTTCTTGATACTAGCCTAAAAAGAGATTTCTATCGACAATTTTTCAACAGCAAGATTTTGTTCTTGTTTAACATAAAAACATAATTATGCGACACTCGAATGAATTTTGAATTTTTTAGCCGGATTTTCTTCCGCCATTTTGTGTTTTATTAATTTAAATTACGGCCACGCATAATACATATATTCATCGATAGCTGGTGTCAATACAAACAAGTTTTTTCTAAGACAAAATCTTCTACAGGGTCACTTTTTCGAGATTTAAGCTACGAGTATCAAATTGTGCTATCGAAAACGTGTCACTCTAGAACATTTTGCCTCATACAAAACTTGTTTGTATTTATACCAGTTACCAGCTTTGGATAAAAACCCATATTAAAGGTTTTATATTATGCGTGGCCGCTACTTTAAAAAAGATGGTTGTCTGTAAAGTCGGTTTAACGGACGATAATTTTACGTGATATCGTCATATTTCATGATATTAGTGAATTTAACTTTAAGAACAAACACTCCCTTAAGGATTGAAATTCTAACAATACCGTTGCGTTAGTTCCAATCATACGCCCTTTTTTTCGGGTGGGAAATTATCAGATTACTCCTCCTGCTCTGGGCAGAGCGGAAAGGAGTCCCAGACTTTGACTAAAACCCATCCATGTTCCTTCTTTTCCTTTCTCACCCCTTTGTGTTCCCGGGCCATGTTATCTCTTTCGAACAGTCCCACGGCCACAGCAGGAATCGGCCCTTGCGGACCCCTTCCTTATGCTGACATCGGAACGCGCGACACCTCATGTTGCCATATGACAGACGGACGGTAAGCTAACCCATAGCTCACCGTCCACAGGCTCGCGCCTATGGTGGCCGGGGGCCACCACGTGGCCCGCAACAACCGGTGTGTTTCTTGCGGCGGCTGAGACGTGAGGTTTTCTCCCACTCACGTTCCACCACCTCCTTCGCTAGCATGACTGCTTCGCAGAAGGAGGTGACGGCTTCCCATTCCGGCTCGCTCCAGATCATGGATTGGACCAGGACCGGACGCGAGTGGTCGCCGCCCCCGATTGCCGCTACGAGGACACGGCGGTGATCCGCCCAAGCGGGGCAAACATCCACTGTGTGCTCCACTGTGTCCGCCGGTCGATCCTCGCAGTGGTGACACCGGAGCGTTTCCTCCTGCTCGGTTCGGTGCAGAAACTTCCCGAAACCACCGTGTCCGTTGAAGACCTGCGTCAGGCGGAAGGCACTATTTGGCGTTGTGGTCGCTGCTAGCAGAACTTTGATAGCTTAGATCACGGAAACGTGACACTGTAGAAGATTTTATCTCAGAAAAAACTTGTTTGTTGTGATGCCAACTATCGATTAATAAACGCTTTATGGGTTTCTGATCAAATCAAAGTTGATCAGAAGATGTTTTCAGTGATTGTATTTTAACTTCGATAGCTCTCATCTCGGAAATATGACAGTTAAGAACGTTTTGATTTGTGCAAAATTTGTTTGCATTGATGCTAGCTGTCGATTGATAGACGTTTTATGCGTGTTTGATCAAATCAAAGTTACGCTGAAGATTCCATCGGTGAATGCACTTAAACTTTGATAGCTCATTATCACGGAAACGTGACACTTTAGAAGATTTTACCTAATACAAAGTTATTAAGTTGTTTTGTACAAGCTATCGATTCATAAAAATCTTAAACGTGGATGCTACTATTAAAAAATCCGGCCAAAAAAATCAAAATTAATCTGTGTTTACAGTTTGGTATTTCAGTTTCATATGAGGAGTGTCTTTTCAAAAGGGGATATTTACATTTTTATTATTTATTAAACTGAGTATGCAGTCTTGTTCTTAGTGCTAAAATACACACTTTCATCACTTGAATCTTAATCAAAACAAGATATTCTCCAAGTAAAGCAGCTTCAAATATGAGTGTTCATTTCAGAACAGGATATTTACACTTACAAAATTAAAAAAATAATAGTGATTTTTTATTTCATAACAAGAGAGGATATTTACAATACAAATATTTACACTATACCAATTAGCCGTTTCAAAACGCGATAATTACTTTTACATAGTGTTTTATTTCTTTTAACTTTATGCTTTAGGCTTTATTTTTAGACATTTTATTCTGTAGAACGGAACGCAAAATATTTATTTATATTAGCGTATGTTTTGAAGAACGCATCGGTATAGTTTTACTCTCTGGCAAGTTGGGTATTTTGATGTCTGTCATTCAAAATATTTTCGCTCCGCTCCAGTGTCGTTTTTGGTTTTGAGGTTCAGTGTTCTATTAAGAGATACTTTCAACTGGATTTTACCAAATTATGGATGAGAAAACAGTAGAAGATTTAAATAGTGGCGGAAGAAAGGATAGAATTGCGAAAAAACCCCGTAAACAGAAATCGTAAGTGAATGATTCTATGACGTTTTCGTTGTACCTTTTACTTATACTTTGCGACATTGTTTTGTAACCCCATTGTATTTGTATTTTGCAGATATGCAGACAAAGATCAGGATTTGAACTGTCTAATAATTAAAAAAATATAGTCTGTTTAATAGCATTAATAAGTATGTCTTTAATTTTGGTAATTATTATTAAACAATAAGAATAATCTGTGTTTTATTATTATTTAAAATCTTGAGATGTGCAAATACAAAAGAAGATATTTACAAAATAGTACACAACTAAAGTGGATATTTACAGAGTAAGTACAGAACAAAGGGGGATATTATAAAAAATCCGTGTCAAAAGAGGATATTATGATTTTCTTGAACTCTGTAAGTTTAAATTAACAAATCATATTTTTTGGCAAAATGTGTAGTTAGAACACTGTAATGAAATAGTTTCATAACAGAAATAATGCTTTTCGGTAGGTCTGTAAATATTTCCTATATAAGTATTTCCCATTTTGTGAAAAATAAGATAGAATGTAGGTATCCCCTTTTGAAAAGACACTCCTATTCTATCATCTTCATCTTAAATTCATTTACAACATTTGATACATAAGGGTTGAAAAAATTCATTACACCAAGTGAGGATTGTGGTGCACCACGCGGGATGTGGAGGGGTGTGAGTGTGATTACAATTTGGACGAAAAATGTAATTCCTTCGATTTATAAACTTGACTAAAACAATTCGGGTTAGTGATAAAGATCATAATGGCAAATTTTTCAAAAGTTTAAGTTCTCAGGCAAAAGTGCGAAAGGGCTTGGAACATTTTTCCGCCATTTTGTTTTTTTTTTCAAAGTAGCGGTCACACATACGACCTATATTAATCGATAGCTAGTATCAATACAAACAAGTTTTGCGTGAGACAGGATGTCCTAAAGTGTCATGTTTCCGAGATATGAGCTATCAGAGTTAAAGTCAATTCACTGATGGAATCTTCAGCACAACTTTGGTTTGATTAGGCACGCATAAAACACGTAATAAATCGATAGCTGGCTTCAATACAAACAAGTATTGTCGAGACAAAATGTTTTAAAACGTCAAGTTTCCGAAGTATATGGCATTGTGATCGCTACCAGCACACCTTTGATAGCTTAAATCTCGGAAACGTGACGATTTAGAAGTTTTTGTCTCGTACATAACTTATTTGTATTGGTTAGGTGTTAATAGGTTTTGTAGTAGTGTTGTAGTGTTAGTAGTGGCTACGCGCCACTACTTTAAAAAAAAAACAAAATGGCAAAAGAAAATCCCGCCCAATAGTTCAAACCCCTTTGCACGGATAAGTCACGTGCTACTTTATTATAATTTTTAATAAAATGAATTTCTTGTGAAGAATAAATTTGTTGATACAAATATCTCTCTCGATAACAGGCACGTTTACCTAGCGACATTTTTGACGTTGACATAAGATATCGATTTCAAACCATTTCAAAAATTATTTTATCAATGAAAACTACAATATTTTGGAAAAATAAAAACACGGGTGCTTTATTTTTTTATCTAAATTTCATGTTTTATAAATAAGTAATTTCTTTAGAACATAAATCGGTGTCCATCGGGTTTTCTGCGCGAAAACAAAGAAATACAGCCCCCACGTCTGAAGGCCGAAGCCGCACTGACAATTGGTGCATCGGGGTCCTAGCGAGGGCCGGGGGGCAGGGCGGTCCTAGCTGTGACTGGTTATTAAGCTTGAAATTTTAGAAAAGAGGCTATTACGATGGAAATAAATCGTTTAAAAAAAAAAGAAAACGTATTAACACTGCGTTATATAGTTTTCGACTATCATGTAAAGTTTCACGACCTAATTTAACGTTTTTAATTGAATACTTGGTTTTGAAATTTATTTTAGAGGTAACTTTGAGGTAGTTTTCTATCGAGAAAATTTTATGGAATCGTGTTTCCGAAACGTATAAACCTTAGAAGCAGTCCTCAACTTTGCCATATATTAATCCCAAGGTGAATGCTTTAGTTATATTAACACGAGACGGGTTTAAAAATCACGATTTTGGGTTATACGGGCCCTTAACAGTTTTCACTGTGACAAATACATAATTATACTCACAGGTTAACACGACTGGTTATAAGACTTTTTGGCCCACTGACTACCTGTAACGACTGTCAAAGATCTACAAATGACAAGCCGGGACGTACAGCTTAACGTACTTTCCGAGGCACGGAGGAAACTCGATTTGTAAGGGTAGTAACCCATCCACAGACCAACCTAGGCAAGCACGGCTTAACCTAAAAATCGATCCGAGTGGCTATTATTTTAAACAACTCTGCCACAAGGAGTTTTTTCCAAAGAGAGATTACAGAAAATACAGAACGCCATCTGCTCCTCATATTACTTTTTCGTCTACATTTATTTATAATATCTGCCCATGGACACAAGCTAGTACTGTACGAATCATAAATAACTCGTACCGACCGTATGCTTTGATGACGTTTGCCTTGTGTTTTATATCCTTAACTATAAAAATACATAGAAAAATGGTAGCATGTTCTTTTTCATTTGCTTTTAAATAAATAATTAATGTAATGGACATTGTCCAAAAATCTAACTTGAATATGTTTAGAACACAGTATTTTAAGAAACAAATGTGAATATTTTTCTTAATGGGTAGTACAGTTTTCATTTCAAGTTCTATGGCTCATGAAGTCATCCCTTGAAGAAGATTCCTTTGCAAATTCAACGATTTTTCGAAGATAAATAAGTGCCTTTCGGCTTCGTTACAAGTTTTTTTACCATACACCGTGTTCCTGAGGTAACTTAACTCATTAACTTCGGCATGTTATTCAGACCATTAAATTGACCATTTTTTTCAATTTATTTTTTTATTTTTTTTTATTTTTCTCCATTTTTTTTCACTTTTAGTGGCAATAAGTAAAAACATATCGTGTTCATCTTAGATTACAAACTCATTTTATCACAACACAACACAAAATGCCTCTAACTTAGGTATTTTGTTCACAAGTGTACTTTAACATTGCGATATGAAATTCAGTTTGATAGTTTTGGTTGCACTAAGTGGCAACATCTCACAAATAAAAACTCTTTCTTACAGCACAACATAATTAAATTGGTTAAACTTAAATTACCAATAACTTAAAAACTATGCCATTTAAACTACTACTTCCTTTGTACGATATATTTAACAAGAGCTATAGAAGTATTATTAAAAATTAATGCATATCCTCAGGAACACGGTGTATAGTAGAGAATGGCTATAAGAGTTGAGGAAGACTATAACTGAAAGAAAGAACTGTATGAAGGATGATAAATGGCTAGAAAGAAGTTACTACTGAGATATCGAATAATAGAGAAATTTGGAAGTAGAACGAAAATGCTGCGCCGACTCTAAATACATCACACGTTCATCACGGATTAAGGCAGGAAAATAATGATAATGATGACTCAGTTAGGAACAGAGCACTTTCTAAATGGCAGCAGTAGTTCTATATTCATTGAAACTTTAAAATAAATATCCATTGCGAAAAACAAATGGTTCTGTATTTGTTTACAGAAAAAAGATTTAAGTATTAGTTTATTAATGCCTTATCCACAAGAAATTAAAGCGTATTTCAAGATATTCCTTCTTGAGATGACGTCATTGAAAGTCAATTTAGCTTAACCACATTAAAAAAAATATACAAATGAATAGAGAGTATTTTTTCAACTAGAAAAAAATGAATAAGGACCGTATTTTTCGAAATGGTTTTGCAATTAGCACAGTAATTAATGAAAAATGGGTATTCTTCATTCCAGACCGAATGACATGAATATCGAAATATTTAATGAAAACAGTTTCAGTGGAAAAGAGGTCAAAACACAATTAAGTTTGTATTTTTATCTCGACTAGTTTTCATTTGCAAAGCTTGCTGGTCAATAGTTTGCATTCTATATCGCTTTAGCAAACCTCACTGAATAAATATGAATGAAAAATCAATCATAGTGAAATGTGGTTTTTGTGAAGTACGAAAATATTTAAACTAACAGCCTAACTCAAATATTTATTGCTATCTACAAGGTTTAATATAACATTTTATAGAGCTTATCAGCCTCAACTAGCTGATGTCCGCGGCTTTCCCCTTATACAAATTATACATTAAAACCTTCCTTGAGAACCACTCTACCCATTCGTATAAACAGCATGAAAATCGTTGCAGTCGTTTTTGATTTTATCGCGAACAGACAGACAGACGCGGCGGAGGACTTTATTTTATAATATGTAGTGATAGTGATAAGTTAGATACAGAATTACCTAATAGTACACATTGCCAGTTATGTTTAAGTACAATGAATTATTTTATTAAAACACTTTGATGAAAATTCCAGTAACACTTTGATTGACCTGGGAATCAAAGCTCCTCATGATCTACAATAGACTTTGTTACCACTAGACCATCGAGACAGTTTACTAAATATACTAATCATTTGTTCAATTCCTATATCCTATCAAAGTGTTTTAGTATATACAGGGTGTATTCAGACTCATCACGAGACCATCAACCAAGTATCCTTTACATCAAACTTAGTAACTTCACGTAAAAATTGTTGCTGGTAAACGATGGGGTGAAAAATCTTGTTTTTGTGATAGAACTAAATCTAATGCACTCAACACATTGTGCTGATGGATGGATTGAATATTACGTTGTTGTGGAGGCGTTTGAAGAAAAAGCGTACAATAAAAACTTGTATTCTAAAAAACTTGTCAAAATGTTGGAATTTTGACCCCAATATCTCCGTAACTAGAAGGTTCCCAGGTATGGTGTAGAACAAAAAAATATCGCAATGACGAGGAAAAGAAATGTTTTTGGCTTCGTTCAGAGATTTTTACACCCTTTAAATGTTTGGGGCCAGGAAGTTATGATGTACTTTTTCACGTTATGTGATCCTACCGCTGGGTATTCTTAGAGAACTACGACCTGAATAGTCTCTAGTGTCTGCACGTGCTTTGAGAAAATACGGTAATCAGTGCTTTTGTTTCTTCTTTGTATAAAAGGGGAATTGTTTTTGCAAAAGAACGATTAGAAGTAGTTTTTTCTGCAAAACATGATACACTTCATGAGATCCTCATCCAGTAGTTCTCTTTGCACTAGTACAAAGTTTCTGCATCTTTTGTAAAATTAACGGGGTATGAAAAAAGTTTTTATTACAATCTGATAGACCTGACGTGAACTATGAAAAAGTTTTTCTTTGAAACCCGCAGCATGTCAGCATAGAAAATTGTACTCAGCTATCTAGAGAAACGGATTCTTTGGTAATTTATTATTGAAATATAATTAAACGTTACAACATTAGCTTACATGACATTAAACTCGACTGTCATTATAGACACCATAAAGACTTATTGGGATAGTTTCGCCTGATTTCTGACACAAGCTGCATAGGAATGGCTGGCCGATGTGGCGATGTTTGAATTTGGGCTATGTCTAGCAGAAGACGTATTTCAGATAACGATGATAATAACAAAAGTGTGAAATAAATATTAACAATTTACGCCTCTATTAGCATCAATCACCCAATCAATACGCTCAACAATCAACTTTACTCGCCTGTAAATAAGTATCATACGGCTACGGGTCAACAAACATTAATACAACGAATAGGCAATAATATTCTAACGGCCACGGCGCAGAATGGCCATCAAAAGGTCACCAGCTCAAATGCTATCCCATTAAACTATTGTTGAGAAGTCACTTATAACTCGGCAGTATATTAAGCTCAGTTTGAGGGTTGAAAGGATTATTACGATGCGAGGCACACTATATAACATGCTGGCGTGAAGTACTGTGGCTTTTTTTGACTACTTTAATGTCGCAATATCGTTTAAAATACTAGCATCCAGGTGTGATGTTACTCGTATGTTCTCTATTCACAAACTGCTTATCGTGGCGATGGTATAAAGTTCTACCCACTAAGTTTGGCCCACAATGCAGTTTCGCGGACTCCGCTCCGACTATCTAAATCTGTCTAAACTAATGGGCATGACGACAGCATAAAAAAATTGCGAATCTATTTAGTGCATCAGTTAGGGTATTGGAAAATAATAGACAAGTATTTTTTTTTTTAAATCAGTGATTATTGACTAAGATAAAACGCATCAAAACTCGGGAGTGGGAGCTGCACGCCACGTCACGTCACGTCATATATTGACAAGCCTTGGTATCAAGGCGTGATATATTGAGAATTTCAAAAGCGTCGTTACTTCGTCAATTATGGTTTACGTTACGTCACAAAGAAAAAATACGGGTAAAATATTTTGTGATCTAACTGACGAACTTATTAGTTTTTTTTTTGTCGTCTACACTTTTTTAGTTTTTGTTTGTGCATGACGTGTTAAAAAAAAAATTCACCATTAGAAAGCCAGATCTTTACTGAGTAATAGGCTATATCGTGATGGCCCAGATGTTAAGGCCTCGCCTCTCATGCATGAGGTTGTGGGTTCAAATCCGGCCAAGTACTAATGTGACTTTTCAATTCATATGTACTTTCTAAGTTTATCTTGGACATCACAGACATCGGTGAAGGAAAACATCCTGAGGAAACCTGGACTAATAGTTAATAGTCTTGAGCAAGCGTGGTGATCAATGCTCGTGCCTTCTCTGTATGAGAAGAGGCCTTTGCCCAGCCGTGGGACAGTAATAGGCTGGTATTATTGTTATTATTATTAGGCTATATTTTATCCCCGTTCTCGCACGGGAACGCAAACTACGCAGATGAAACCACGTGACGTTGGCTAGTAGAGTTTATACGGTCATCAGGCGCGCAGCTGTAAAAGCTTGCAGTACATCATGGAAGACAGATTTCGAAGCATTTAAAATTCATAAACTTAGAAAAAACACACTTGGCTTTCAAAAGAACAGTTCGGAAGTTTTATTTAAAGTCGGTCTAAGTTGTTTACCATAATAGTCATTCATAGAGTCGTTGTAATTATATCAAAGTTTTCTCGTGTTTCAGACTATTCATATGTATTTTATATATATTAGTTAATTTTATATGCTTATTTATGTATTAGTATGTAGGTACCTTTATATGTGTAGGTATATTTTAGGATTACAAGATGGTATGTTTAATTTTATTTTTATTGTACTCCACTATGCTGTCTATTTGACCCAATCGTTGACTGTAGAGAATGCCTTGTGGCATTAAGTCCGCCAATGTACCACTATTGTACATGAAGTTTAAATAAATAAATAAATAAATAAAAAATGTTAGTTATGAAAAAGTAAAGAAAAGAACGGAATACTCCGAAAGTCGTCTTTTATAATACTCCGTAGAGGTGAAATAGTAGGACGAGAAGAAGAACTTTTGCTAAGGCCCCAAAGTTTAAGTCAGACAGACGGACAAGGTGTTGACAATGCTACTGTGTAACTACATTGTGTCCTCGCTTCACAGCTTGAACGGAAGCCACTTCCGTTGCAAGCTATAAAGCCCGCGGAAAGATATGAACTTGAACATTTCTACGACATGACGGTAATTTTGTAATAATGTATTGCTTACGTCTTCGTTAGTTACTTAAAACTTCAAATCCCGTATGTGCCCGTTTCTACGCGGTCGGCCTAGTGGTGTATTGTTCATAAATTTTTAAACCATCTCATTCTAGCCAATGGTTGTGGATTTAGGCCTCAACTTGTATGTGTTTTAGTTTCAGAACTCGGATCTGTACCCGGAGACAATAGGCTCACTCCCTAATAAAGGTATTTAGGCATAACTGGCAAAATGTGGGTGTAGTTACTGAGATACACCTCTGCTTAACCCTGCTTGGATATCAGGCGGGTTGGGCTCCATGTTATGTTTCAGAATGAAAGTCGTACGTTATTTGTTAATCAGTAAACTAGACAGAACCAGTTTTATAGAATAGAATGAGCAACATGTAAGATATAAATAAATGAATAAATATTGCTGGACATTACACACAGCGCCATCTAGTGCCACACTAAGCAAGGCTTGTGTCGTGGTCACCAGACAGTTGATATACTACATATTAATATATACTTTTTTGTTTGTAAATACTTACTTAGGTATTATACATAAATAAACATCCATGACTCGGAAACAAATGTCCACTGTTGAAAATGTCCAAGTGTCGGTAACAGATGGACTTGGACATACAAAATCTCTGCTTCGTTAACAAATTATTTTGTGTAACAAGACAAGCCATTAAAAATTCTGCAGTCAGAGTACAGTAGCAAAATAATCCTTCATACTCAGAGAATATCTCACCCAGAGCAGATTTATGCAGAATTTGGAGTAAAATATTAAATTTACGTGCCACGCCTTTTCGTGTTACACGTACATACAGACGAAAAATTCGTTCAGCCTTTGAAAAACCTGCACAATTTAGGGCACCAGGAGAGTTGTCGAGTCCATTGTATTATATTATCGTCGCTCTGTTTACAGGATTTAAGTCTTTGTGGTCGAGAAGAGGATTTATTTATTTGTTCTGCTCTGCTTTCATTGTGTTTGTATCATGCCATAGTATTTATGTTTCAGCATTAAAAATAGGTTTCAAATGTGATAAACATTCGATTCAATTTGTTTTAAAGAGCTGTTCTTGTAATAAAGAATCTATGGTGTGTTTGGTTTGGACTGATTATGCTAAGATACACTCACACCTTTTTCTCAGGGTATAGACAGAAACTATAGAACGATTTGATCCTTATAAACTCTTTTTGCTCTCTTTCAACTCCTTGGGTACGAAGCTGACAGAGATAGTCTGCGACTGGTGGCGGGGACCATCACTGGACAGTGCTCACTGAATAAACCCTTCCACACCCTAGCAATCACTGATAGTTTCCTGTGCAGAGTGTGCATGGAACCAGAGGAATTGGTGGTGCACGTGCTCATTGAGCGCACCGGCGTTAACAAGATTCGCGAGGAGACCCTGGGAACACCAAGATTCCTTGCGGATGCCCTGAGAAGACGAGTAGTCTGATCTGCTTCGCGAGGAAGATAGGCTGGTTGGAGTAACGGCACCATGGCTCACGCACAAGAGTCCAGTCTAGAATAGTCCCTACTAAGTAAGCAATCCTAAACCCTACAATAGATAGAATAGATGCTAACTTATAATCATTATATGGTTAACTAGTGGACTAATTATTAGATGGTTTTCTGTCTATTTGTATGTTTTTTTTAAAACATACGAGTATATTAGTTTATTCTATACTTATGCATACAAATGTATTAATATACCCATTTATGTGTTTTAATGTTATGCTTAAAAATTGTATTTCTATTTTATTGTACTCCATCACACACAACACTGTCCTATTTGACCCAAAAGTTGACTGATAGAGAATGTTATGTGGCATAAGTCCGCCTATGTACCACTCTTGTACATGAAGTTTAAATAAATTGGTAATCTCCTTTTGCTACATCCACGTTCATACATCTGCATACACAAGTGGCATGCGCTGGTATAATTTAATTTCTGTTATGAAATCCAATGTCATAATTCATGTACCTAAGTAAATCTAAAGCACAAGGGATATTGGTAAGTATTTAGTTTCCGAAATGCAGATTGATTAATTTATGGTAACAGGTGCAATTTGTGTTAAAATCACTAGGAAAATTATTCGTCCCAAATTGTGTCTGCGGTTAATTATTTCATTATTACTGCGGTCCGCAGCCGTCGTAAGATAAATTGATTCCGAGGGCTATTGGTTATTTTCCTAAACCAAAATAGACAGAGAGTAGGAAACGAATTATGTTTACCAAACAGATCATCCTGCCCCCGAAGTTTATTTTCCTTACCGGTATTATCGGCCTTCAACGTCTCGATTTCAGCGTTATCAAATTATTGTAGGTTTTTCGCGTCCATAAATGTTTCCATTCAATTTTTTAAAGCCCATATTTTATGATTTTACCGCATTAAAAACCTTGGAATCAACTTGACCACATGCAAACCAATTAATTTACTGAATGCACCAAAGTTGGAAAAAGTGAAAAACAAAAAAAAATATGAAAGCCCCGCACAAGTTTTGGCAAAGAGCCGAGAAAATGCTGGTAAGTAGAATAAGTGAACATTATTTCAGTACAATTTAGAACGTTACTCAAATACGGGTATTGCAAAGTTTTGGAGTTGGCTGTTTGTGTAAAGTTTGCTAATCGGCACGTCAAAACTCATAACAGTATTTCGCTTTGGGAGCTCGCTTACCCAAAACGTGAATTGTGCGTGTCATGCTACGGCCAGACTTGTAGGCGAAGATTCGTGTTCGCGTTGTCGCGATAAAAGTTCGTGTTCGCTCTATGACGAAGTGATTGGCCACACTTGGAAAAATCTTTCTACTGTCGCGATAATCTAGAACGTCGCGATAATTCATTTGCGGGAAAACATGGAAGAAGCGGTTGCGATGTATCACATGGCGGCTAACAATTATTTACTATATCTTTCCTTATCCTCTCATTATACCAATCCGTGATTAAAAAGTTCAATCAAACACGTTCAAACCTCTCAGAGTACCGCAGTCAACTAGAGCGCGCGAAGTGTAGCCAACCACACGAACTTTGTCGCGACAAAACCCTTTGATGTGCGGCAATTTACCGACAGCGGCGCGAAGGGCATTCGTATTCGCGAAGTTTATCGCGATAGGACGAATTCTTTGGCCAGACATGTCGCGACAACGCAAATCTTCGCGTTATCGCGATAGTGTAGCCCCAGCATCATAAAGATTAACACGAATTGTCTGCGATCTTTAAATTTACATAATGAAAATTTGATGTCTGAACCCTCCTAACCATGAATTAAAGTTATATGTGCCCATATTTCCAAATGGCAAACAAAAATAAAAAAATAAAAACCACCCTCGCACCAAAGCACCTAATATTTTAAGCATTAAAATGCTATTTTCATATTATACCTGCGTTATTTTGCCCAAATCCCTTCCGCGACCCTTTCAAAGGGCTTATAATATTGAATGTAACTGTGAAAGCATTTGCCATAACAATTTCGAGAGCATTTTCATAAACGGGAGATAACTTATTCTGTCCTGGAAATACGATTGTGTTTCCAGACAATTTTGCTAAAATGTTTTGAGCAACTGGCATGCTTGATATTTCCTCAGGGAGAAAAAACATTTTGTCGGATTTTCTGTCGCCTAGAAAAGTGGTCTTGAATAAAAAGATGTCAGAATAGGTTATTTGTCGGGATTCGACATCGGAATGACAATAGATAGATTAAGGCGGTGATAAAGTAGTGAGCGTAGAGAATGACAAGTAGGGGATCATCGCTGTGCAAACGACTTGCGATGCGATGGATGGACCTTATCGTTACGTAAAAATGTAAAAGAGTTTTTGCTTTACATTACTATGGATTGAACGGTAATACGGCAATTTGCTAATGATATAATTTATTCAAAAATATGATCGGCTTCAGTCGAATGCACTCTGATTTTTGCATGTCGTCAAGCAATTTTTACCTTTAATTTTTCCGTTCTAAATTTAATAAGTAAATTAGATTTTTAATCAACACCACAATTCGTCACAAAATGGTTTATTATTTTATTTTTAAATACACGTTTTTTTTTTTAAATTCACTGTCAACTTTTATTGTTAATTTCACATTCACTTTTCTAATTTTAGTTTGAATTTATCACAAACAGTTCTAGTCTGACTTGGATCGCGTTCGCGTAGTACGTAACGTTGGTTAGCCCAGGGACGGGACGTGTTCCCGCCCCGGTGTCTGTCTGGCACTGAACGTTCTGATACGGTAGCGAGGTTTACGCATGCGAATAATAACCCTGACGAGCGAGCTTCGTGGAGTGTCTGATAATGAAACCCAACTGTTAAACGATTTAAGAGATGCAAACTTGCCTCGTTAGACAGACACCTGCTATTTAGTCGACTAGTTTACCTATGCCGACGTCAGCTAAGAAAAGCTTTCAAAGGCAGGAAAAATCTTTATGGATGAAAATATTTTTATGAACGGTTTATTTTTCCGGCTCTTCCTCTGATAGACGTTGAAGGTTTATCTACTTAGATTTTCCCGTTATCAAGCTTTTAAAAGGCGTGAATTGAGAGTGTAAAAAATTGCGGGCAACTCTTTTTTCATGATAAGGAATGTACTTAGAAAGTTAAAATCGAGAGTATCATAAATTACGAGACACATGAATTATTTGAAAAGCTACTTTGTTGGTTGTTTTTAATATTTTTGAAATCGTTAAAACTGATGGGAAGAGCTGATCTACGCCTTTTTGAATACATCCATTTTAATATTATGTACGAGTATATGTCACCGTAAAATTGACAAATACGTTATATTGTAATATCTCTAGCGATATTGTAAAGTCTCGAATTATTGTCAAATGAACATACTGCTTACAACAAAACGCATTATTTTTCGTGAAATGCATACGATGGTAGTCAACTTACGCGGTGTGGAGGGAAGGAGGGGTCCCCCTTGCCCAGTGGCACAACTCTCATGAAAAGATAATGCACCATTCCTAAGAAATACCGATTAATATAACATAACCTTAAAATATTTTATATTCCCCCTAAAAAGCGTAGTCGACGGAGTCGGCCCCTATTTCCGAGTGCAGGGTTTAAAGGAACCTAACTAACCTAACGGGGGGGTGCCCCAAGTCCCGATTATGGGGGCAGAGATACTTCCGTATATTCAGTTGACAATAATTCGAGACATTACAATATCGCGAGAAAAAACACGTTATATTGTAATATAACGTGTTTCACAATTTTACGGTGACATATATACTGCTACGCTATGCTTAGCAGTTTGCTATTTCATCAAGTTAGTTGTACATTCTTAGTTTTGTTCAGCATTGTTGTTTGATTTACATACCTAACATAAAAAGTAACCAGCTAAAAAATTGCAAATTACAGCCCTCCGAAATTGCATTATTTACTCCACTCAAAGGTATTTTATTAGCTGCCCGATGATTATATTTTCGCGATTATGGTGTTGGTCTTGAAGGCAAAGTTGTAACGTTATAATGATCTATTACGTGTATACCACACCCTCTAACATGACCACACCCTTTTTATACATGTTACAGAAGACCAAGGTGATAAAAAACGGTAGAATGTCTCTTTCGCAAAATGTTTCATTCTCATAATATCGCTTTCGCAAAATATCGCGTTAGTAACTTGAAATAATATTTTGCTAGGTTTTAAATTTAAATTTTGCTAGGTCTTGTTTTTTTGCAATTTCTTATTATACATATATTTACAAGCTCCACAATTTGTATCACAACTTGTATTTACAAACAAAAAAGTATATATGTAGTATATCAACTATCTAGTGTCCACGACACAAGCTTTGCTTAGTGTGGTACTAGGTGGCGCTGTGTGTTTATGTCCAGCGATATTTATTTATTATATATTTATATTTAACTAGCTGACCCGGCGAACTTCGTACCGCCTAATAGTAAGGATAACGCCATCTACTGGCATACCAGAACCAGTATAATTAATTTTATAATGACATTTTAATTAGTGATGGCGTTGTATTTTGTTTTTTTTTCCTGACCTTTTCCATTTTTTGTCACCGTTTAAACCTTCCCTGAACTATCACGAATATTTTAAGACCAAAATTAGCCAAATTGGTCCAGCCGTTCTCGAGTTTTAGCGGGACTAACGAACAGCTATTCATTTTTATATATATAGATAGATTTATTCATTAACACTACAATTTAGCATATGGTGTACACAAACTTTCCGCTAGTTTTCAATTTTCCAAAGTGATTAGATTTATCCATCTAGAATTCTCAGTAGCAGTTACGGAGTCTATAATTCTGCCCGGTTAACGACAATAGGGTGACTCCCTATTACCTTCATGGGACTTAAAACATAACTTGCGAAATGTACCCGTGTATTATTAAGTACACCTCTGCCCGACCCCTATAGAGAATACAGGCTTGATGTTATGTGATGTATATAAGGGCGAGAATTGCTTACATTATACACACGTCACATTGTAGAATAACTGTGTACCGCAAAATAATTTCCAAAAAAAAAAGAAAGATTCAAAATGTAATAAAATAACATGCAAACATCCGATAAGAACTAACAGACAGACATTCTTGGAGAAATAAAATACGACGCAAAACCTTCAAAATTTTTCATAAAACTTCAATAGCATCAGAATATTTTATCAAAGCTTTTGAATATCAATATTGTTGGTCGTAAGCTTCAATAAATCTTGGCTGAGTTTTCGTTGACACAGAGCTGTGTTGTCCTGGCAAGTTTATTTCCGGAAAAAGAGTGATGTGTTGGTCCCGATACAAATCTGCAACTGTATGGAATATTGCGTCATATTTGCTAAAATGTGTTCGGTATTCCAATCACAGTTTCAGCTGTGTTAGGAAAAAATGTTTGTGACCCCGATATTTGAGTTTTATATTGTATCACGAGCTTATACCCATGACTTCGCCCATGTTGAGTTCCGTTATTGTGCCATGGAATCTTATCACCAGGAAAAATAGTGTTATATGTGTTAATTCAGGAAATAAACTAAGCATCTGTGTGGCAATGCCATTTCATCTAAACCCGGTAAGTGGTTTTTGCGTGAAAGATTAACATCTATTCAAATTCTATCACTTTTAATATAAGCTTTCGTATTCAAAATATTAGTAGGATAGAAGATGAAAGAAGAATGTAAGCATGCAAATAGGTAGATAACTAATTACAAAAATTATAAAAGGCTTCAAAGAAAACCATTTCAATAATCCTTTGACCGACAAGTACAAAACCAAAGAATATGATTCAACAAACGCTATGCAAATTAATTCATTCGCTTTACTAAAAGCGAGGGAGATTTCATTTCCCTAAGGAGTTAAGGCTCAAAATATCCAATCTCCCAATAAAATTGAAAAGCTTACCAGCGCAGGCTTGTAACTTATAGCTCGATTACCATAACTTAGTTTTGCAACCGATGCAAATCGTTGAAAATTCTCGGCCCATCTGCATGTCTACCATCGGACTAAAGTGCAAGATTGGAATTTGAAATGTTCTCATCTTGGAAAATATTTGTGAGAATTTATTTCCCTTTCAATTTGAATCTTACTTTACAATTTCATATCTTTGATTTCATCCGACGGACATTTCTTTGATTTTGATTTGGGATATGCTTTATTGAAGACGGACATGGTTTTCAAAGGATAGCAGCTGTATAGACTTTAATTTTAAATACATTCAGTATCAAAAGTCTAATCAACTGCAAATCCAGGTTCACGTTGACTAGCAGCTAATTAATACGACTCGTTAATTTGGACCTTCAAATCGACAAAACACGATACCGTAGCGGTTACAGTCAAGTTCCAATAGGTCTTTCAATGCATAAGTTTTCGAAGGAGACCGTTGTAAAAAACTTTCCTTTTAAATTTTTCAAAAAGTTATTCTGCTAACCCTAGAGAGATGCGCCGAACTATTTGCAGTGCGCAAGACGTCTAGATGCAAGTCACCGAAAATTCGCCATAAATAGTTTTGGATGACTTCCAAGATGTTTGAAGTAGTTGAAGGCAGAAGCTCTTATGAGACTTCTCTGATCATGAAAGGCTTTTATTCGAGTAGAAACGTCGTCTAGCTTTGGATTTTTTTCGACGAATAATCTTTTATTTGGCTTGGCACCTCGAACGGTCTTACAATTGAACATTCATCTAGGTGTACAATCTCGTCGGGAAGTCGGGAAATCTTTTAGGGTCAGATAATCTATTATTGTCAAACAATTTGTAAGGGTTAAGAGGCCTGCGGAGCATGTGAATTTCATACAAACGTAATACCAAATTAATATGTAAATCAAAAATATTCTTAATATAGTGTGTATTTAGAAATATGTTGAGTGTACCTACACTGATTTAAACAAGAGTTATGAGAAAAATAAATTTTCGATAGAAATTTTAAATTCCTATGTCATCTTTATGTCATTGTCCTTTCAAAATATTAATTTGGGAACATAGATATTCTAAAATACAATCGAAATTTTATATATACTACCATAAGAATATGTTAGATTTTCATATTATTTTGATATTACGTTTGTTTGAAAAACGCGAGCTACGCCGGCCCCTTAAGGGTTGTGATTGCTGCTTATATAAAGAGTTGCATTTATGCTTTTTTAGTGCTTGCTAAGAAATAATAAAATGACTACTTATCACATAGTTTGTTCGTTTGTTCTACGCTTGCTGAGTATGAGCTCCTCGGTTCGATTCCCAGGTCTGGCGAATAGTTATTGCGTTTTTCCATCAGGACATTTCTCTGTAGCAGCCATGGAGTCTGGAATTGTGCCCAGGTGATGGCAATAGGCCCGTCCCCTATTACATAGCGAACTGAGGGGGTACTTTAATAGATATATTGCCTCTACCTTCCCCTTTGGGGATTACAGGCGTGATGTTACAATATAATACTACTTTTCAGTAATCTGTATTTCATAAATTGCTTTAAGCAGTTTTTTTATAGCAATAATGGAATTTCGTATGTAAATTAACGTTATTTAGAATGTTTATCTAAAATGGTTAAATGGTTTAATATAAAATGAAATGAAGATATGTCGTCAAATTCAACAAACAAAGAAATGTCTCAAAATATTACGTCAGGAGCATTTATTATTACTTATTACATAGTTGGCATGTTTTGAGATACATATTATACTAGAAACATGCTTGTCTAGGCACGTCATGTATCTGTATTTCTTTTACTTATATTTTTGGCACGTGCCAGAGCCGTGAGCCAAGCTTTTTTTGTTATCTTTCTTAAAGCCTTGTGTCTATACCGTTCTTTGTTTCTTAATTTGCTAATTACAAGAAAAGAAGAGAAAAACGTTTATTCGGAAAATACAATCTACTTTTTTAAAATCCATTATGTTTCCTGACAAACATTAAACTTGTCTCCTACTAAAATATTTATAAAGTGTTTGTTTGCGTCTCCTCTCGCTGGGACAGGGAACGACAGTTTACGGTAAAATGTAATAGATAATGGAGCTTCACAACTAAGTACGTGGACCTATATATATATAGAGGCACTAAATTTCGCAGACACTGAGGCACTATTGCAACACACAAAATGAAACACTCACACACACCCACCCACACACACACACACACACACCCACACCCACGCGCACGCACCCACACATACACACACCTACACACACAAACTCAGTTCATATCTAAGGACCTATATAAATTGTATTTTGCTGTGGAAGAGCGGAGTCTCCCAACACAGGCATTACTTGCTTAAAAGGAGGCTCCAATCACCAACTAATGTAAAACTTTTTGGTTATAAAATAAAGATTTGTATTTGTATTATATACGATTCCAAGCATGGGCAACGTGTTATGGGGTTGTATAGCCTAACACAACTCAATACTATGATCGCTGTGAGGTCGCGACCAAGGTGGCAGCTTACGTATGTCACTGGCCAGTGCTGCAACACTATTTATTTTGACTAGACATTGTCTGTCACTTCTCGATATTTCTTTATAATTTCGTCAGATAAAATATTTTTGTAAAGTTTGTAAATTGTACATACATTTTCATCTAAATAGTTCACAGTAAATTTTAGAGTTTTTAAGCAGTTACTGGAGTCCCTTCAAGGCGTTTGTGGTGCGAGTACCAAATTGTTATCTGTCCATGGTTATGGAGGAAGGCTTTTGGGCGCTGGAGGTGGTGTTCCGTCGCTTCCGCAGACACTGGCCACTGGTCAGCCAACAACGAATAAAGTGTGGACACGATAAGTGATGTGCTACTAACATAGTTTTAAGCATTAAGCTAATCTATAATAATAAATAATAAATATCGCTGGACATTAACACACAGTGCCACCTAGTGCCACACTAAGCAAAGCTTGTGTCGTGGACACTAGATAGTTGATGCACTACATATTTACTGTTTTGTTTGTGAATACATACTTATTATACATACAAACATCCATGACTCGGAAACAAATGTCCATGCTCATCACACAAACATTTGCTCCTACCGGGATTCGAACCCAGGACCCTAAGAACGTAAGGCAGCGTCACTACCACTACGCCATTCGAGTCGTCGGAATCTATGGTTTTAAGTGTTATTTATTAACACAAGTTTCACTTTAACTGTATACTTGGTAGTTTATAAGGTTATCTATGGGCCATTGTAGCCTGAAATAAATTACGTAGTTGTATTTGTGCCCGAATGAACGCAACATAGGACTTATTATTAGGTCAAGCCCGCCACGCCATTCCTAAACCACTGCAACTTCTGAAAGCCAGAATCAACAGTGATCCGCGGAAAAAATGAAGCTTGAAGAAGTCCCAGAAAAACAATTTAACTTTCTTGGATCCCACAATGAAAACCGCAAATGTTGGACTGAAATCTAAGTGGAAATTGTGGTGTGGGAGTACTATTGTATACTCCTCTGTCTATCTTCCATCTTGGACACTAGTCTGTTCAAATTTGACCACAGAATCGCAGATAAAATAATGATAAATTAATCCTGAATGTTCCCACTAAAGGCACGGGTGAGTCAGGTGACACTATCTTCTATGTTATTTTTATCGTTCCCAAACCGCCATAGAGATGGTAGTTTACAGTTGCTATCTCTTGCATTATTTTGCTCACGGCTCTGCCCACCTGAAATTATGTTGTAACTTAACCCACGGGAACCATAACTTTCGCCCAGATAAAACAGACGGCTTTTCCATGGTATCAAAACTGAATCTGCTAGCATTAGTCCCATGTTTAAAAGAGATTATTTGGGTAATATTATCAGAAACTGTTATTTAGTTAATGTTAACGCAAAAAGACCACATGAAATACGGAGAGAAAATCAGCACAAAAAAGAAAATAATTTTGAGTGACTTTTAAAATCCTACTATCCTACTATGTATGTGGGTCTTGCATAAACATTTTATTTAGATTTAGTTATTTTGTATCACCACTAATGTTTGTGGTTCTGCGAGAAGTAGTTTAATTTAGTGCTAATGGTATACCTATGCTGTACTAAATTTATCAGTAAATCTAAAATTTAAAATATAGCCAACTTAAAATGAACAAAACACCATACGACGAACGCCAACACTAACGCCAACACCAATCGCCAACGTCAATGAACACAGATAAACTTATATAAAAATAAAAAATACTAGGAAAGCAAGAACCACGACCTTTATTTCAGTGCTTCCGGAAAATGTAGAGACTGAGTTTGCGGTATCTCTGTCATCAAAGCAAAATATTCTAGACTAGCACCAAAGACGGAGGTTTTTTTAAATGAAAAGTTCCTATTGATGGGCAGGTTATAGACGAAAAACAGTTTTATTTTTTTGGGAAACTCAGGAAATTATAAGTATTTTGGAGAACTGTTTCATTGAATTCAGAATTTTCAGCAAAATATGTTTTGACAAAATATTTTGGCAATTATTCCACGCATAAACCGTATATTTATTTCTGTAAATTGGTTTTACTAAACAATTTTACGTATCACATCGTAATATGTTTTAAAACTAGATGAGGCCAGTGTTTCGTACCCTACTACCCTGAAAAGAAACAGCCAAAACAAAGTCAGAGGTCACTGTCTCTTTTCAAGTCCAGTGTGTCACCTTCCCGGTCTTCTTCCAGGTCTTCCCAATCTTCCCGGATTTCCCGTTCTTTCCGTTCTTCCCGGTCTTCGTCCAGGTCTTCCCGGTCTTCTTCCAGGTCAGCCCGGTCTTCTTCCAGGTCTTCCCGGTCTTCCAAAACTTCTTCCAGGTCTTTCCAGTCTTTTTCAAGGTCTTTACGGTCTTCTTCCAGGTCTTCTTCCAGGTCTTCTCCCGGTCTTCTTCCTGGTCTTCTTCCCAGTCTTCTTTCAGGTCTTCCCGGTCTTCTTCCAGGTCTTCCCGGTCTTTTTCCAGTTTTTACACGTAGTTTCAAAAATGCAAAACAAAAGCATGTCAACGAAGAAAGTAACAGATAGCGCCAAATAAGGCAGTGCACGGGTGTCAGAATTCAGAACTAAAATCGTATGGACAAGTGACTACGCGGCTGGCAATACCATTTGTAAGAACCTAGGTAAGCAGGGAGTTACGGCAGAAATAGAAAGTACGTCTAGTAGAACGAGATAGAACGAGTAATTGTCGATATCGTATTTGGTACTTTGTCTGTATGTCTGTATGTCTGTTTGTCTGTATGTCTGTTGTCTTCTTCCCTATCTTCCCGGTCTTCTTCCCGGTCTTCCCGTTCTTTCCATTCTTCCCGTTCTTCTCGCTTGTTCCCGGTCTTCCCGGTCTTCTTCCAGGTCTTCACGGTCTTCTACCAGGTCAGCCCGGTCTTCTTCCAGGTCTTCCCGGTCTTCTTCCCAGGCTTTAACCGGTCTGCCCAGTCTTCTTCCTGGTCTTCCCAGTCTTCTTCCTGGTCTTCCCAGTCTTCTTTCAGGTCTTCCCAGTCTTCTTCCAGGTCTTTCCAGTCTTCCCGGTCTTCTTCCAGGTTTTTCCGGTGTTTTTCTAGGTCTTCCCGGTCTTCTTCCAGGTCTTCCCAGTCTTCTTCCAGGTCTTTCCGGTCTTCTTTCAGGTCCTCCCGGTCTTCTTCCAGGTCTTCACGGTCTTCTTCTTGGTCTATCCGGTCTATTTACCCGTCTTCCCGGTCTTCCTTCCGGTCTTCGCCCAGGTCTTCCCGGTCTTTAACCAGGACTTCCTGGTCTTCTTCCAGGTCTTCCCGGTCTTCCCGGTCTTCCCGGTCTTCTTCCAGGTCTTCCCTGTCTTTAATCCAGGACTTCCTGGTCTTCTTTCACGTCTGCCCGGTCTTTTTCCAGGTCTGCCTAGTCTTTTTCCAGGACTTCCCGGTCTTCCCAGTCTTCTTCCAGGTCTTTCCAGTCTGCCCGGTCTTCTTCCAGGTCTTACCGGTGTTTTTATAGGTCTCCCCGGTCTTCTTCCCGGTCTTCCCGTTCTTCCCATTTTTCCCGTTCTTCTCGCTTGTTCCCGGTCTCCCCGGTCTTCTTCCAGGTCTTCCCGGTCTTCTTCCAGGTCAGCCCGGTCTTCTTCCAGGTCTTCACGGTCTTCTTCTTGGTCTATCCGGTCTATTTATCCGTCTTCCCGGTCTTCTTCCCGGTCTTCCTTCCGGTCTTCGCCCAGGTCTTCCCGGTCTTCTTCCAGGTCTGCCCGGTCTTCTTCCAGGTCTTCCCGGTCTTCTTCCCAGGCTTTATCCCGGTCTGCCCAGTCTTCTTCCTGGTCTTCCCAGTCTTCTTCCTGGTCTTCCCAGTCTTCTTTCAGGTCTTCCCAGTCTTCTTCCAGGTCTTTCCAGTCTTCCCGGTCTTCTTCCAGGTTTTTCCGGTGGTTTTCTAGGTCTTCCCGGTCTTCTTCCAGGTCTTCCCAGTCTTCTTCCAGGTCTTCTCCCGGTCTTCTTCCTGGTCTTCTTCCCGTCTTCTTCCAGGTCTTCCCGGTCTTCTTCCAGGTCTTCCCGGTCTTTTTCCAGTTCTTACACGTAGTGTCAAAAATGCAAAACAAAAGCATGTCAACAAAGAAAGCAACAGATAGCGCCAAATAAACCGGTGCACGGGTGTCAGAATTCAGAACTAAAATCGTACGGACAAGTGACTACGCGGCTGGCAATACCATTTGTAAGAACCTAGGTAAGCAGGGAGTTACGGCAGAAATAGAAAGTACGTCTAGTAGAACGGGATAGAATGAGTAATTGTCGATATCGTATTTGGTACTTTGTCTGTTTGTCTGTTTGTCTGTTTGTCTGTATGTCTGTATGTCTGTTGTCTTCTTCCCTATCTTCCCGGTCTTCTTCCCGGTCTTTCCGTTCTTTCCTTTCTTCCCGTTCTTCTCGCTTGTTCCAGGTCTTCTTCCCTATCTTCTCGGTCTTCTTCCCGGTCTTTCCGTTCTTTCCATTCTTACAGTTCTTCTCGCTTGTTCCTAGTCTTCCTGGTCTTCTTCCAGGTCTTCCCGGTCTTCTTCCAGGTCTTCCCGGTCTTCTTCCTGGTCTGCCCGTCTTCATCCAGGTCTTTCCGGTCTTCTTCCCAGACTTTATCCCGGTCTTCCTGGTCTTCTTACCGGTCTTCCCGATCTACTTCCCGGTCTTCTTCCAGGTATTCCCGGTCTTCCCGGTCTGCCTCCCAGTCTTCCCGGTCTTCTTCCAGGTCTTTCCGGTCTTCGTCCAGGTCCTCCCGGTCTTCTTCCCAGTCTTCTTCCAGGTCTTTCCGGTCTTCGTCCAGGTCCTCCCGGTCTTCTTCCAGGTCTTCACGGTCTTCTTCTTGGTCTATCCGGTCTATTTACCCGTCTTTCCGGTCTTTTTGCAGTTTCCCGGTCTACGCAGTCTTTTCCTGGTCTTCCCAGTGTTCTTCCAGGTCTTCTTCCAGGTCTTCCCGGTCTTTTTGCAGGTCTTCGCGGTCTTCTTCCAGGACTTCCCGGTCTTCTTCCAGGTCTGCTCGGTCATCTTCCAGGTCTTCCCGGTCTTCTTCCAGGTCTCTCCGGTCTTCTTCCTGGTCTGCCCGTCTTCTTCCAGGTCTTCCCGTTCTTCTTCCCAGGCTTTATCCCGGTCTTCCCGGTCTTCTTTCAGGTCTTCCCGGTCTTCTTCCCAGGCTTTATCCCGGTCTTCCCGGTCTTCTTCCTGGTCTGCCCGTCTTCTTCCAGGTCTTCCCGGTCTTCTTCCCAGGCTTTATCCCGGTCTTCCCGGTCTTCTTTCAGGTCTTCCCGGTCTTCTTCCCAGGCTTTATCCCGGTCTTCCCGGTCTTCTTCCTGGTCTGCCCGTCTTCTTCCAGGTCTTCCCGGTCTTCTTCCCAGGCTTTATTCCGGTCTTCCCGGTCTTCCAGGTCTTCCCTGTCTTCTTCCTGGTCTTCCCAGGCTTCTTCCAGGTCTGCCCCGTCTTCTTCCAGGTCTGCCCGGTCTTCTTCCAGTTCTTCTTCCAGGTCTTCCCGATCTTCTTCCAGGTCTTCCCGGTCTTCTTCCAGAACTTTCCAGTCTTCGTCCAGGTCTGCCCGGTCTTCTTCCAGGACTTCCCGGTCTTCTTCCAGGTCTGCCCGGTCTTCTTCCAGGTCTTCTTCCAGGACTTCCCAGTCTTCTTCCAGGTCTGCCCGGTCTTCTTCTATGACTTCCCGGTCATCTTCCAGGTCTTCCCGGTCTTCTTCCAGGACTTTCCAGTCTTCGTCCAGGACTTTCCAGTCTTTGTCCAGGTCTGCCCGGTCTTCTTCCAGGTCTGCCCGGTCTTCTTTCAGTTCCAGGCCAGGAAGAAGACCGGGAAGACCTGCAAGAAGACTGGGAAGACCTGGAAGAAGACCTGGAAGAAGACCAGGAAGAAGACCAGGAAGACCTGGAAGAAGACCTGGAAGAAGACCGGGAGGAAGACCTGGAAGAAGACCAGGAAGACCTGGAAGAAGACCGGGAAGGCCTGGAAGAAGACCGGGAAGACCTGGAAGAAGACCGGAACAACCTGGAAGAAGACTGGGAAGACCAGGAAGAAGACTGGGAAGACCGGGAACCTGCAAAAAGACCGGGAAGACGGGTAAATAGACCGGATAGACCAAGAAGAAGACCGGGAAGAAGACCAAGAAGACTGGGAGGCAGACCGGGAAGACCGGGAATACCTGGAAGAAGACCGGGAAGAAGATCGGGAAGACCGGGAAGAAGACCTGAAAGAAGACCTGAAAGATGACCGGGAAGACCTGGAAGAACGGAATTTAACGATACCTCTTTTTTATGAAAAAAATGCACATTACCATCTAATGTCACCGTGAAATTGTCAAATACGTTCGATTGTAATGCCTCACTAACATTCATTAATTATTAGTGGCAACACAGTACAGTACAGTGCAGTACATTTCCTTACCAAAGAGGTTTCTCATTAAGTAAGTTCATTAAGACGTTGGTTGCCATGAGCATGAAAGTACTAGGAGTACATGACTCACGAGAGCTTACTAATATATCTTTTGAACCTACGATGGTACCTATCTACGATGTAACTAGGTGGAACAAAAAAGTGTCATTAGCTACGTTAAAGTTAAATTTTTAAATAATGTAACTACTTGGAATAAAAATGTCCAGCTAGTTACATCTATGTAACTACAATGTAACTAGGTGGAACGGACGGGTTAAAATGGTGTTGATTGAAAAAGTTTAACAGAAGCGTGTTACTAATTTTGCAGAGCTTGAATAGGATTTGTAAAGTTTGTTACCCAAGTTTCGATTAAAACCGCGTATGTGCATTCAACAATAGTGGTATCAAACATTGTATCTCAAGTGAAATTGTGTAATTCATCTGTGTAACAAGTAATTAAGTTAGGTAGCCAATTGCCATTGCCAGGAAACGAATGTTTTTGGGTGATAAATCATGTTTTTCACCCCAGTGTGGTAGAACTCAACGCACTTAAAACATTGTGCCGATTAAATTAATTGGGTTGAATAGTACGGAGGTCGTAGAGGTTTTTAAAGTAAAACTCTTAAAATAGAAACATGTACTTATTAAAAAAAAACTTGTCTACGACTTTGACCTCCAATAGCTCCATAACTAGAGGGTTCCCAGGTTTGGAGTTTAACAAAAAACGGATCAAAATGACGGGAAAAACAAGTGCCTTTCGGCTTCGTTAAGAGGTGTTTTACACTCTTTATATAGAAAACGGGTGTGTTTTGGACATATTCTTGACTAGCTTCTGCCCGCCACTTCGAACGCGGATCCTGTTGCTTATGCCTGCGACAACTGGGTCGTCAAAATCGAAGATCTGAAACGTCTGAGGTCGAATTCTAAGATCCCGTGGATGGCAAAATAACGGATCTTTCCCACCTGAGCAACAAATACCGTTTGTTTCTTTTTGCTATTTAACAGCGACATTCTGTTCAGAAAATGGCGAAGTCGATCAGAATTCAGCCGTTTGTTGCGCTCTTCTTCTGTCTCTTCATACCGTACTCCAACATTTCTTTCTCTCTCACTTTCTAACTGATTATGAATATTTTATTTGTGTGCCTGTTCGGGACAATGTATGATAATCTCGATCAGCAGTTAGTCGCGCATCACGTTCATCATTCGTTTCAAACGACCTGTTAGTAGATGTGCAAATACGCTGAGAACTCAAGCGTGATTCTGTATCGCTTATCACGTGGAACAATTTTTGCCATGGTGTCTTTTTTGTATCTTAGGTGTACAAGTTTCCAAGATAAATTATAGCTTATATGTTGCCTAGACTTAATACCTATACAACAGTAAAAAAATCATCCAATTCCGCCCAGTAGTTCCGAAGATTAGCGTGTACAACAAACAGACAAACAAACAGGTTATTTTTTTTGGATTCGTGCTCTATTACTGTTTCTAAACCCTCCTCATCTATTATTTTTTTTAATATATTCAATGTACAGCCACAGTTTTTTTTAACTATTTTTTATATGTGTATAGATATATACATTTAATAAAATATTGCAACATCAACATAAAAGCGAAGTTATCTAAATGTTAAACTAAACCAAACTCACATGACCCTCGTAAACGTTTTATCCCAAGACAATCCATATATTTCTCTCGCTATCTTAGTTCATAGATCTTAGCACAGCAGTCGGATGTAAGCTGGGCAATATAAATTATAGAGCGACGTGATCGACTGTCCCACCAAGATGTTTATTGCTCCGAGGATGGATAATAAATAGCTCACTGGATATTTCGTTCTTGCATACGGTCCTGTAAACTTCACCCAGAACCATATTTATTTATTTACTTATCAAACTTTATGCACATAATGTGCAAAGGTGGACTTAATGCCTTGGGCATTTTCTACCAATCTACTTTAGAGTGATGCAGAGACACACACACACACACATACACACGTATACACATACATAAGACAAAATATACAGTGTAGAAAAAAAAACACAGATGGAGAAAAACATTAAATTAATTATTAGACGAGTCTGCCAATTTCTTAAGTACTTAAGTATTCGCGAGCTTTAACATTAAATGTGAACTGAGTGGTTGTCGTCCTTATATGTATTCAAAGGGAGTTCATATTGTGTAATAATAAATTTGGTTTGCATTTACTGGTTCATACCGTACATCACACCTAATACGGTACGGTATACGTCACTCTCACACACCACACCGCACACGTTTAATTTTTGTTGAAGTAATTTGATTCCACTATTTTATTGACAAGCGGGCCCTCTAAAAAATATATGTTGAATTTCAGTTAACCTAAAATGTACCCTTTCCGATCAATAATATATTTTTCACTTCTCATGCTCTAAAAGAACGCCAAAATAGCCCTTTTTATGATGTGAAGTCATCAAATGACTTCTCCCACTCTGGGCGGAGCGGGAGGGAGTGTCAGACTTTTACAGACCTTCCTCGCCCTTTATGTTCCGGGGCCGCGGTATCTCTTTCGAATAGGCCCGCAACCCCGGTAGGCTTCGGCCCTTGCGGGCCTCTCCCCTTATGCTGACATCTCTTTGAGGCGCGCGTGGAACACGAACGCCCCGTCGACACGGCCTGTCGTCGTTAGACGGACGGACGGCTAGCTAGCCCATAGCCAACCGTCTACAGGCCCGCATCTACGGTGGCCGGTAGCCACCACGTGGCCCCCGACGCCCGTTGTGTCTCCCGCGGCGGCTGGGAAGAGAGGCTCTCTCCCTCTCTCGTTTTGCCACCTCCAATATAGCCCTACGAAGCAGGATTAAAGTGACAATTTATTCCCTAGGGAGTAAAAAATAATTTAAAAATGGAACGATCTTTTACTCTGAAACATGGTAACAAAAGAGTTATCAAAGCTTTTATTTAAATATCTATTACTGTTGAGAGATTGTGTTGTGTTTGAAATTGTTAATCTGTGACTGACCTGATGGAAGAAAAAACTGACCGCTCAGTTCAGAATTTTGTCGAGTGTAGTTCGGTTTTAAATGCCTATTTTTCTCGCACTTGAAGTGAAAGTACATTTGCACCTAGAGACTAAACGCTAATTTACCCTCGCTTTCATTGACTCCCCCTCAAGCTCGGGAGTCAAACCACCTCGGGTATATTATGGCTTTGTTAAGTCCCTCGTTATAAAATATACGATATTGTTTTAGTTGATTAATAAAACATCAGGCTTTTAAAATCTGTGATGTTTCTAATATGGCTGCGTTTTATTTTGCTTTAACACAACTGACGCAGTGATTTGAATTGATTGTCTCTGCTTAGACTTAGTATGGACACGTTTTTGAGCGACTTAAATAATTACGGTGACGGCAAACGGAGGAGCGGTGGTCCAGTAGTGGCGGCCCCAACTTACGTAAGTACCAGTGAGTGTGGGCTCGAACCCAGACAGGCGCATTACTTTGTATAATTTATTTCAGCACCACTGCTCTCGAAACGGTGAAAGTCATCGTGAGGAAACTGACATGTCCTAGAACCAAAATTTCTAAGACATGTGACATCTACCAATCCGCACTGGGCCCGCGTGGTGGATTATACATATAGCCCGTTCACTCTCATTGAGAAGAGCCCGTGTACCAACAGTAGGAATTTATAGGCTATTGATGATGACGGCAAATCAACTATTTTAATGTTTGAAGAAAACTTTATTTATTTATGAGCAGGTTATAAAGAACTCAGTTTACAGTTTTGTGGACCGTCGGTGGCTTGATGTAGTCGAAGTCAACACGGCGTGTGCGCACAATGTTGGCATAGTTCTTCGATGACAGCTTTGGTGTTCGCGTTCTATTTGGACTGTTGAAATCCACTTGGAATAAGCCGTATTCACTCCTGGAAACAATAAAAATAAAAAATAAATATAATTTCCTTAAATAAATTATTTACGGAAGCATTATGAGATTTTAAGGTATTGTATGTGAGCGTATCTATACATATAATAAAATCTTTGAGACCAAAAAATCTGTACATTGAAGATTTAGAAAAAAAACCGATCAGGGTGACTTAAATTAAGTAACTATATACACTATAACTATAATAAAACCATTTTTAAAATTCGTGTTTGTTTGTTTGTTTGACCGCGCATCACGTAAAAACTGCTGGACGGATTTTGATGAAAACTTCACTAATCTATTTAAATAAACCCAGAATAACTTATTAGGCTATAGAAATTATGGAAAATTTAGGAAAAAGCGGGTGAAAAGGGGGGTAAAGTATGTATGAAAAAAAAATTTGATTGCCCTAGATTAGCCCATAGCCCATGTAAATTAAAAAAATCTAGTAAAGTATTTCTTTATTAAAAATAAAGAAATACTTGTTTCAGCATTTTTTTTAAATCATCCAGAGACGTAAAAAAGTTGCTGTAAATACTTCAAATCTAATACAGGTAAATGTAATTTCTCTATTTTCTTGAAATTTGATTTTTGAAGTGAATACGCCCAAAATAGCGGAACTCAAGAAAATCGGCTTTCCTCGGTATAAGTAGTTGGTAATACAGGGTGGAAACGGTAAACGGGGCAGTAAGGAGAGCTGCAGCTACACAAAAATGGTCTAAGGTAACAATCCGTAATTTTTTCACAAAATGTTTATCCCCGTTCACAGATTTAATTAAAAAATAAAGTACAGTTAGCAAGAAAATTGCCATTTTACATAACACAATTTTTGATGCTAATCGATCTTCTTTCCGACACTAATCAAGAAGTTCTTCCAAACCAACCCAGGTTAGAGTACTCAAAAATTCAGAAATCGCAAAAAAAATACTTTCAGCGGGTCAGTGTGGGGAAAATAGTTATGGCTAAAATTGCTATTTTACATAAATCATTTTTTGATGCCAATAATTATTTTTTATTTTACATAAGACAAAAAGCCGCAAAAGTTACAAATACATTACAAACGAGTACAAATCCTACTATCTACAAATAAGAAATGCTTTGTCCTGAAGGACTATCTGATGGAACAACGCACAGCCTAAACTGTGATTGTAGAAACCTGAAACATGGAGGGTGTATTTTCTGTATAACGTAGGCATACGATAAGAAATAATTTTGAAATTATACCCCTATGGGGGTGAAAAGGGGGGCAAAGATTGTATGGGAAAATGTGATTCCTTGGTCCAATCTACTTTAAACTTTGCAATCAACAATATTAACAGAATTGATGGACGCGTTTCATATTGCATTGAAATTCATTCCCTAACGGGGTTAAAAAGGGGTAGAAAGTTGTTTTGGCGGTGATTTGTTTCGAATTTGATATCAATACTCTTTCGAGATTTTGATATAAACTACAAGTTATTTTGATACATGTTTCAAAATCCAATCCGATTTTATTCCAAAAAGGTTGAACTCACATAAAAATTTGGTGCAAAATTGCAAATACTCTTTAAAATTGGAATGTCTCGAAAGTCACCGTAAAACACTGATACCACATTTGAAGGTTTCTAAGCTTTGAAGAGGTTGTGCATTTTAAGACACGGCGTCATAGCGTAGGGACGTAGAGTTTGAAATTTTAAATGGTAAGCAGTTGTGAGTGGTCAGCAACGGTTTACAGCAGCTATATCGTGTTGCGGCTCATTTAATGCACCTTGATGAGAACAGCTGGAGTATGACTGTCATCGAGTGTCTAAGTGTGAAGATGTAAAGCTGTCAATAGAAGCCTTTAAAGCTGTTTTTGTAAACATGGTAATTTATTCTTAGTCAAATAAATACGTTGTTAATCACAAGTATTTGATTTTGAACAAAATTGCTCTTGGGTACGTAAATTGACTTCAATGCATATCTTGGGAGATACACCGTTTTAAATAACTCCGCAGCAAAATAATGATCATGTACCGGGAGCGCATTTTCATTATGCGGAGGGATGTGTGTGATGTGCTCCTTGAAAATTGTATTATGGGTGCTTACGACCCACTCTCTGTAACCCTCTCTTCCTCTTATGTGACGCAGACGAAGTTGCGCGGGTCAGCTAGTTTACTTAATAATTGTGTACCAGTAGGTAATTTTCATGGACGGAGAGGAGGCTGGCCGATTGACAAGAGAAAATGGAAGATGAAAACGTGTTTAACCGACTTAAATTAAAATGGGACAAGAAAGATGGAGCGTTGATGAAATTAGCCCTTCTATAATTAGTCTAAATGGATAAAGTGGAATATGACAAACTTACGTGTAGCCCCATGACCATTCAAAGTCATCCATTAGACTCCAGGCGAAATATCCTGCGACCTTGACCCCATCTTCATGTATAGCTAACAGCAGTTGATTAAGATACTTATTATAATAAGAAATTCTCTCATAGTCTTCAATAGTTTTTCCGTCGTCAATATATCCATTTTCTGTTATAATTATTGGATTTTTCTTCAATAATGCATAGTTATTATGGAGCCAGTTTAGGAGTTTTCGGAAACCTTGTGGGTAAGCCTAAGATCGTTAAAAGAAAACATGTATAGATTGTGTTTAAAAACTTACTATCGAAAAAGGTTGATTAGAACGCATTATTGCACTTGAATTTGGGTAGCTTTTAACGGTTTTTGTTAGAAAATAGGGACTAGTAAACCATCATTTTAATGAAAAAATCAATTCAGGTTGCTACTACAATGGCAATGGCAATGCCGCTACAATCCACAAATAAGTGTTAAATTTTAAGTTAGCAGAAACTTTTTGACACTAAATCATACCAACGGGTATTGATACCTAGTACTAACTGGGTTAATGAGGTCAGATATATTTTGAAAATATAAGATAAGGATAGTAGTTTTATTTACCGTTTGCCCACCCATACCCTCACTCTTGACGCCAGTGTCATGGGCCAAAGAAGGCACCTCCCATTCGGGTTCCATTGATGATGGAGTCACTGCCTGTGAAGAGTAGTGGTTGAGACCGAAGAAGTCTGCGCTTCCTTGAATTGCTTTTACCTGGAAAAACAATGTTTTTTTAGTGTAGTAATATACCGATATAGAGCCAACAGCGCCATCTGTTTTTTTATATTTTTATGAACTGTTTCTGCTAACGTCATTTGAGCGCCAAAACAACTTTGTTTTTGTACTCATTAGTTCCGCGCTTTTATCACTGTTCCATTCATCAAGAGGAAGAAGGGAAGGAATGCGAAGGCCGGTAAGGCCAAGAAGGCTGTTACAGCCCTCAACGCGCCTCCCCTAGCTCCTCTAGCCTCCCCGCCCCCGTCCGATACTACTGCTCCTCAAGCTGCCCCTCAGGGCAGCCGCCCGTCCAGCCCTATGGCTACTTCTTCCTCGCAAGGTGCGGCTCCTGTCAGCTGCCCTGCAAGCCCTATGGCTGCTTCTCAGCCAGCCCCCTCTTCAGCTGCTCCTTCTTCAAAGAAGCAGCTAAAGCCCCCCGCTCTGTACATCCAGGAGAAATCCAGGTGGACAGAGATTTCCAAAATATGTGTGGATTGCAAGATCCAATACACTAACGCGACCTCTACCCTCCAGGGTGTCAAGGTCAAGACCCCCACGTCCACGGACTTTAGGAACCTAGTCCACGCGCTTCGTGGAAGGAACGTCGCCTTCCACACCTACAGTCTCCCTGAGGAGAAGCCGACCCGTGTGGTCATCAAGCGGATCCCCAAGGAGATTCCCTCCCAAGACATCCTCAAGGATCTCACCTCCCAGGGTATTCCCGTTTCGGCGGTCCACCGCCTCCACAAAAATAGGTCCCAAGGGGGTGACGAGTACGACATGGTACTCGTAATATGTGACCCGGTTGAAGGGCATCACCCTATAAAGTCACCGCTTCTCGATGGTATTGCCGACCATATCGTCTCAGTCGCAGACACCGAGGCCGCAATCAACTCGTTTACAGAACACGTACAATCAGTACTGAAGGATTGTTCTCGAGAAGTACCAGTGATACCAGTGGTACCGTGAACTGATAAACGAGAAGAACGCGGCCATACGTGCCTACAGCGCTTGGCCCTGCGATGCGAACAAGACTCACAAGCGTTCCTTACAGCATGCTGTAAAGAAACGCACTAGTGAGTTTCGTTCAAATCAATGGGACAAAACGCTAAGCGAACACGAGCCCACTCACCAAGCCTTCTGGCAGCTTCAGAGGAAGTTGCGTACCTCGGAAGAGGTTTCTTCTCCTCCCCTCATCCATCCCTATAAGAGCGTCGTCAGCGTCGAGTCGTCAAAAGACGACTCTGAAAAAGCAAAATGTCTGACCGACAGTTTAGAATCTCAATGTTCACCAAGCACTCTACCAGTAGACAAGCAGCACCTTGATGAGGTGGATGCAGAAGTTGAACGTAGAGCATCGCTTCCCCCTGTAGAAGACCCCGATGACCCTCTCCCCGCCATCACCCCGGAAGAGGTCAAGGATATTATAGATAAGCTACAGCCTCGGAAAGCTCCAGGCGCTACGGCTTCACTAATAGAGTTTTTAAAGCCCTCCCCGCCCGGCTCATAGTCCTTTTGGCTTCCATTTTCAATGGCGCCCTGAGCAACAATATGTTCCCCCAAGCGTGGAAAGAGGCCACTGTTATAGGTATTCCCAAACCTGGGAAACCGAAAGCCCAGCCTTCGAGCTACAGGCCGATCAGTCTCCTGAGTGCTCTCGGCAAAATCTTTGAAAGGCTTATTTATAAGCGTCTCAGAGATTATGCCGAGACAAAGGGCCTCATCCTTAAAGAACAGTTCGGCTTCAGGACCGAACATTCTTGTATACATCAAGTCCACCGCATCGTCGAACATGTTAGCGCTGGTTTCCAGCGTGGAGCGATGACGGGGGTGATGTATATCGATATTGCAAAAGCCTTGGCAAGGTCTGGCACAATGGCTTATTATACAAGCTATACCAACTCGGTGTGTCTGACCGTCTCGTGCTCATCTTACGAGACTTTCTGTCAAACCGTACCTTCCGCTACCGTGTGGGTAAGACGTTACCACGACCACGGATAGGAATCCGTGCTGGAGTCCCTCAGGGCTCCGTTATCTCTCCACTTGCGTTCACGCTGTACACCAGCGACATACCGATGAACAAGAAGGTTCAGACAGCCCTATTTGCTGACGACACCGCGATTTATTACACTCGCCATTCTCAGGCTAACGCCGCATTCTCCAAACAGCTGCCGACTCGCTCGGCGCTTGGTTCCGTAAGTGGAGAATTGAAGTTAACCCTGAAAAGAGCCAGGCAGTTTTATATTATAAGGCATGCCTTAAACGTTTGCCAGGTCCCCCTATCACTATGTTTGACAAGCCTATCCCCTGTTCGTAGAATGTACAAATACAGACCGAAAACATTCCGACCTCGCCGCAGAAGTCCGGCGCGTAATCCCCGTTCAATCCCTCCCCGACCCTTGCTCGAGCCTGCCCGCGATGCTTAGCCTGTAGTAATAAAACAGTCTCTAAATAAAGACAACCAGATCCAGCCTGTCTCTTTGCTGCCCCCAGCGACGCCCTAAGCCGAGGTCCGTACCCCACAGGGGTTGCCCTTGGAGCGCTGTCGCTTAGTTTATAGTCAGTTTTGCCCTGGCTGGAGGCCTTAAATTCAAGGCATCCACAGGACTTGCCCGGTTAAGCAGAAGCCAGTCTTCTCAGACTGAACTGCGACATGCCCTAAAAAAAAAAAAGAAAAACAGTGTTCCATTTAATGTTATTCCCAATTCAACTCAACAATTCCAATTACAACTTCAACGTCAACTGGACTTGTTGTTGGCTTTAGAATAAGATAATTTAAAAAAAAAAACACGATTTGAAGCAGATAATGGCTGTCACAAGATACAAGTAAATTCAAATTCAAATTCAAATATTTTTATTTGTAGAACATAGGTAACAAAAGTATAAATGTCAATAATTATAAAATGAGCGCTATATCTTGCCGTCAACGGCGTACAAATATTCTAATTATAATTTATTTTCTTATGAATAATAGGTAAAAATAATAGAAATAATCAATTTTAATAACTAAACTCAATTATAACAATACAAAACGAAACAAAACATTTAAATTAATTAAATAAAATAACTAATAAATTTTACCAGACAAACAGAACAATTAAATTAAATAGATTAAACAAATCAATTAAGTTACTTACAAATAAATTGAAATAAATAAAATGTCATTAAATTACAGTTTGTCTTCTAGGAACTCATTGACTGTGTAGTAAGCTTTCTCGCAAAGTAAATTAAGAAGAGCCTTTTTGAAATGGTGTATGCTGTCAAGATCTTTTATACTAATGGGCAACTTATTATATAACTTAGGTGCCATTCCTAAAAAGCTTTTTGAGTAGAGTGCAGTTTTGTGTGGAATAGCACATATCTCTCTATTGCGTCGTTTCGATCTGAATGTTTGAAATAAATGCAAGTTTGATTTTGCGAATACAGCCGTCTCGTAGATGTACATACAGAGCAAAGTGAGGAGTTTATATAGTTTAAATAATGGCCTACAACTATCAGTCTTTTTCAGCTTAAACACAGCACGGACACACTTCTTTTGAGCTTTGAACGCAGTGTTTTTTTCAGTGGAATTTCCCCAATACATTATTCCAAAACGTACCGTTGATGAGACGTACGCTTTGCATGCTGTCAGAACTACAGACTCATTTGAAATTTTCGCAAGATTGTAAAGCGCATACGAATACTGGTTTAGTTTTTTACACACACTTTCCACATGACATTTCCAATTAAGGTGACTATCCAAGTAAAGTCCTAGAAATCTGGCACAAGCGGTTTCCGGTATTTTCCGGTCTTTGTATTTTATATTTAGATTTTGTTTTTTCTTCCTTTGTTCGAACGTCATAACCTGTGTTTTTTCTAAATTTATTTTAAGCTTATTATTATTTAACCAGTTAATAATGCAATGGATGGCATCATTAATATCATTTTCATGAGATTCTAAACTTTTGCATGGTATAATGATTGTACTACCATCGGCAAACAGGACAGTTTGATATTCGGTACATTTCGGCAAATCATTAATAAAAATGAGAAACAGCAACGGCCCAAGGACACTTCCTTGAGGTACTCCGCAAGTTGTATACCTAATGGATGACTTGTGTGCAACTTCTCTCTTAGAGTTGGGACAAATTCTAGATAAAACCGTAATTTGTTTTCTTCCACTTAAATATGTTTTGATTAGGCTCAATATATTTCCTCGGACACCATAACGTTCTTATTTACCCAGTAAAATTTCATGATCCACGTGATCAAATGCCTTAGACATGTCCATGAATACTGCGGCAATAGGTTTTTTTTTGTCAACATTATCAATAATTTTTGCAACCAATTCATAGACTGCGTTGATAATATTTCTATTTTTACGAAAACCATATTGTTCTTTAGCGAGTATATTAATAGTTTCAAAGAAAGAGTTAAGGGATTTATAAATTACTTTCTCAAAGACCTTTGAAAATATCGGTATTAAGGCTATTGGGCGGTAATTTGAAATGGTTGCTTTGTCGCCTTTCTTATAAAGTGGCTTAATCAAAGTCGTTTTTAATGCGTTTGGAAAATGACGTAACACAAACCTCTTCAGGAGTGAAATGTGGGAGACGTGACCGCGAGTATCCTTGTTGATGACTCATTCTGTCAATCCGTTCACGAACAAAACTAGGATAGTCGCCAACATCTGAGTATATCGGATGAGCTAACAATCCCAACTGGAAAATGTAAATATACAAATTTAGCAATTAAATTAATTATTCAATTAAGTAAATATACAAATATAACAATTTAAGTTAGTATTAGCTATTGCTAAGTGAGATTTGAGTGTTTACTTTGACATCCCTTGCAGTTATTTCACTTGTGACAGCTTCCGTTCATCAGCAACCCAGTAACTACGAGAACAGACCCCATATTCACAACGCTTCGATTTAATTTTGATTCAGTTAGTCGAATGTCTATCTCGCTCGTTTTCGTTATACCAAAAAGGGATAAACATACGACTTGCCGAATCGAAATTCATTCCGAGCGTTTGTGAATACGGGGGCAGAATTGAACAATAATAATAATTGAACTTTATGACCGCAGCAATTGGCTGCGATCATAAAGTTCAATTTGACAGCGATGCAATGGTGTAGGTAAAACAACAACAACAAGGGTCTGTACCTTAATATTGCGGGAGTTTATTTTCTGTAAAACAAGCTTTTTGGTATACATACCCGTTACAACTAAATACTTTTTAATAATTTTGTGAGTGTGCTTATTAATGAGTTCTTATAAATTACTCTCTAAAGATTTATTTATCGCATAATTAATACCGTAGCACACAGTAAAATGCATTTGCAATTTTTCACATTAGTAAAGCAAACTGATGGTCAAGGTACGAACATTCATTTGAAGATAGTCCTCTGCCGCTTTGACATCTTCAGGTTTATTGGGGTCTTTTGGTTCAGACCAAGCGGCGTCTAGCACGACAGACACTTTTCCTGTAAAACAGTCGCAATTATTATTTTTTTACGCGAGGTGTGCAGAACAAAAGCGTATTGAGTCACCCAAGTAACATAAAAATCGAATTAATCCGTCAGATAGATATTCAAAAATATTGGACAGATATTTGTTCGTTTTTCACGTAAACTAAATTTGAAGGCGGTACGTAGGTATAGTGCGCCTAAAACTCATTTCACGTCACATTTCGGTACGTTTTTGTGACGTCACAAGCCCCACTAATGATCTTTGATGCATTTTATCTTCATCATTTTTTATCAATTTAGTAAAACAAAAAAAACACATTTTCAATATTTTTCGATAGATTCCTAATCTAACTGACGGAATAAACAGAATCATATTACTTTCAAGTCAGTTGTCATCCATGTAAGTGCAGCCACTGCAGTGCTCTGTGGCGATAAATACCGATACACCAGTGCTTAGTGACAGCATGTTTAAAAAAGCATAATTATGTTATATAATCACACTTTACCTTGCTGATGTGGTTTAAATTCCTTTTCATACAAGCGGTAAACTCGAGCATGGGCTAGCAAGCTGTTGTGAAAACATAAATACACTCCGATTCCGTGCGAATTCAAAGCTGGTGCCATAATATCAAGTCCATAGCTCTGAGAATAAAGTAAAACGTTAAGTACCTAAACTGTTATTTAATATTCCCATCTAATAATTGAAATTAAATTAGAACAAAAACACATTTTGTGTCTGTCTGTGTGACCTTATGGAATGTTTCAAAACATATTGCATGTATTATTCAGATTCATCCGGTTAGACTTGAAGCCGACCCTAACATAGTTGGGATAAGCCTAGCCAAGTGATGATGATGACTAAAGGCTGACGCAATCTCCTAGCATAACGTCATACCGTTTGGTCTCTTCCCACCGTCGCGTCTTGCTAAGCCGAATGGTTCTAAAGCAGCTATCCCGGCAAGCGAACAACGGCTGATGTCATTTTAATGAACAAATTAGTCATTTCAAGTCATTAAAACCGCGCGAGGAAGAGGTAGACCGGTAGTGTTAGATAAAATCAACTTTTAAAATAGCTTTGCCGTCACCAGTCTCATGTCTGCAGAATACCTTCTCACAGAAATCGACCTTGTTTGCTTTATAAGCTTTGGCATCCTTGCCCCATATCTATAACGCTTCGGACACGAAGTCAGCGGCTCGGAGAGCGGGCGGCGAGCGGTGCCCACGCGTCTGCATAACGTAGAAAAGTACATCTTCTTTTGTCCATAGTAAATTAAACTTTAGAAAGGAATTAGTATCAAAAAGGTATTGTCGTCGCCGTTTGGACATTTCTAACACAAAACAACGCTGCTCTAGCGCCGCGCGATCTGCCCGCTAACTTCAAAACCAGGTACAGCGTTGCGTTGCTGCGACGCTGCCCGTGCCGTCGCCGCCGCCGCACAGTGATCTGGAAATCGAACTCCATACTCATAGAAACTTAAAGTAAAGAAAACAAAATATTGTGGCTCTGGTATACCTCCTTTTACATCATTATTAACGTATGGATGGCACAAGTCACACTACGCGTGAGAAAAAAATAGGTTTAAATTTTTTTTTGTATGGGAGAAAGCACATAAAGTACGTTGTTGAGGACAGCGCCATCTATGAGAAAACGGAAGTAACTACGAGAGCACCGTCCACATCGCTGCACTGCGCGCGCGCCACGAGCCAAGCAGCGAGCTACGTGGTTCATCCGACGACAACGAGAGGGCGCCTCACCAAGTCTATAAATAGCTTCGACGAGCTAGAAACTTCCCTTCTTTCTGCATCTCTCTACCACGAACTGTGTCTTTCCTGTATCCTCAAATTGTAAATCTCAATAAAGCTTTCATCATCACGAAGAATAAAGTAGTCACTTGTTACTTGAGTACATATTGAGAAAAACCCCAATACATGAGGAACACGCCTCAACATTGGTCCTTCTGAGCCGAATAATCAAGATCACAGCGCTACCAGTGAAAGACTTCAGGGGTGCCGGGCTATCCTCTCCTCACCTATTTCATTCTGTGTGTGCTAAAATCGTGTTTTTTGTACAGGAACACGTAGACCAGCTCCGTGCGCGCGTTTTTCACCGCACCAGTGCTGCAGGAAACCGTGAGTACCCACGCTTCTCATAAAGTGCCACAATGAGTGAGTCGGATAATATCAAAAAACTAACAGATTTAAAAAAGAAACGAGGTACCATTAAGGGTATGCTCACCCAATTCGAGAAATGTGTAAATTTGTTAGTGGGCAGTGAAATTAATCCTAAACAAAGGGCAGAACTAGAATTACGCATAAAGTCTGCTCAAGGATTGCATCACGAATTCAATAAAATTCAATCCTTAATCGAGGAATTAGTGCTAGAAAAAGACATGTCGGAACAATTAGAGTATAGAGAGTCCTTTGATAATTCGTACTATAGTTCTGTCGCTGAAGCCAATTGTTTAATAAATCAGATTAGTAGTCTAAAGCATGAGTGCAACTCCAATGGTTCAGAACACACGTGCAATTCCAATACAATAGTAAAATTGCCAACTATTTCGCTCCCCAATTTCGACGGCAGTTACGATAGTTGGTTGGAATTTAAAGATATGTTTTTATCAATGATCCACAATTCAAAGCAACTGGATAATATCCAGAAATATCATTATTTAAGATCATCGCTGTCTGGAAACGCGTTGCAAGTTATTAAGTCTCTGGAGTTCACTTCAGATAACTACAGTATAGCATGGGAATTGATTGAGAATAGATTCAATAACAATCAATTGTTGATACGCAACCACGTCAAAGCGTTATTCTCAATGTCAGCTGTGTACAAAGAATCGCCAGCACAGATTAGAAAACTAATAGATACGGTACTCAAGAATTTACGTGCTTTGAAAACGCTTGGTGAACCCACAGAATCATGGGACACCTTGATAATTCACATCATAACCACAAAATTAGACGTAGTGATTGAAAAAGAATGGGAACAGTTTAAAAATACCAGTGCTGGCAATTCAGATAAGAAATTTAATTTAGAATCACTCATACAGTTTTTAAAATATAAGGCTGACACCTTGGAAATGGTTAAGGTTCTCCCTACGCCATCATCTCATGCAGGTCAGGATAATGCTAAAAAGCAATCTCACAGTTTTGTTGCTACTCAAAACAAGAAAAAGTTTTATAAATCCACCCGCACATGTGTTAAATGTAACGGGAAACATCCATTGTATGGGTGTCAACAATTTTTGGATTTAGACTCCAATATTAAGCTTCAGTTCATACGGGATAAGATTCTCTGTATTAATTGTCTAAGGCCAGGGCATGCGGTCAATGATTGTCAGGCCGGTCCCTGCAAACAATGCTACGGCAAACACAACACTCTTTTACACAATGAGCTCAATAAGGATGGCACGGTGCCCTCTGCAGCTCAAATACACCAAGATAGGCCTTCAGATTCGCAGCATAGGTCGTCGTCAGTAGTTCAGACTCTTCACACAGTCGTAAATTCACACAATAATAATTGTAAAAGTTTACTCAGTAAACACGCTTTACAATCCGTTTTACTGTCGACAGCTTTCTGCCGAACTTGATAAACTAGGATTTCCCGGAGCATCAGTCTCACAAATGAAGACTCAAACAGTGAGTACATTGTCTTGTCCACCTTTTTTAGCAGTGCTTCCTGTTGGAACGGACATAGCCAAATTTCGCAATATTAAATATTTATTTAATTGCGTGGTTACTATCCAAAAATTTATGCCTAAGAAGACTGCTGGGACTCAATGCTACAGATGTCAAAGCTTTGGTCACGCATCGAGAAATTGCAATATGCCCGCTAGGTGTGTTAAATGTACGGAACCTCACGCTACGAGAGATTGCACTAAAAAAGACCGTATTGAACCTGCACGCTGCTGTAATTGTGATCAGGATCACCCTGCAAACTTTCACAAATGCGAGACCCGTCTTGCTTACCTGAAACGAGTGCAAACTAGGCTTGAGAACCAGTCTAGGCCGTTGAAAGCAGTGGCGGTCCAACATGCGCCTGGACCTCTTACTAATCTACAGCCCTCATTCAAGAAACTCTCATATGCTGGTACTGTCAAAACCCACACCAATCATGAGTATCCGCCAAACGAGTACTTGGACCTACCACCGGACGACCCTGTGACAAAAGAGATGTTAGAAATACTGATCTGTGTTAAAAACCTTAAACCACAATTTTCTGCCTGTGAATCTATGTTAGATAAGGTTATGCTAGTTCTGACCCATCTTGGTCACTATGTCTAATACAAACGAGTTAAGACTCTTATCTTGGAACTCCGATGGAGTTCGCTCTAAAATGCATGAACTACTTGAGTTAGCGGTACGTACCCTATCCATTGATATAATAGCTGTCTGTGAAACTAAACTGAATTGTAATACTCCCTTGACGACACCAGGGTTTAACTGCTATCGACAAGACAAACACCACAGTGGGCGGGGACAAGGTGTAGCCATACTGGTCAATGACACACTTGAGGTTGCACCGATCGCGGTTCCCAAAACCAAGAACATTGAAGCGGTTGCTATTAGTTTAAAAATTAGCGGGAAAGACTGTATCTTTGTTTCAGCTTACCAATCTCCAAACTTGCAGCTCGAATGCAAAGACATGGATATTTTATTTTCTCTGGGGCCCCGCGTTGTAATAATGGGAGACTTTAATGCCAATCACGGTTACTGGAATAGTAGTTATGTCAATGCCCGTGGTAATGTACTATTTCGTCACATGCTTGAACACGATTATGTAATACATTACCCCGATTCACCTACCCAGGTAAACTATAGACCTGATCTTACCCCTACTAATCCTGATCTGATCCTGGCGCTTAATGTAAATAACATACATGAGGTTTGTGCAATACCTGCCCTTTCATCAAACCACTTTCCCATACTGTTTACAGTGAATGGTCAATACTCACGCAAACCTAACACCAAACAATACCGGTATTGTGACGCTGACTGGGATAAATACCGGTCCTTCCTCGACCAAAAGATTTCGCTTGACTCGAAGGTATTTAAATCTGAACCTGAAATCGACTGCGCCGTAAACTACCTACATCAGTGTCTTACTGATGCTAGAGATACATTTATCCCAAGTAAGGTTCACGAAAACACTTGCTTAAAACTACCAAATTATATCGCAAAAATGATCAAGTACAAAAATTATCTTCGTCGAAAAGAACAAAAAGCTTTACTTGCTGAAAAAAGACGGTTACGAGCTACTATTAACAAGCTGCAATACTTAATTAATTTGTCTATAACAAAACATCAAGATAAAATATGGAACTCGAAACTTTCAAGAGTTGACAATCCTACCAATGATATTTGGCGACTGGCAAAGTCATTAAAACCCAGATCAGACTCAATACCTCCACTTAAAACACCTGAGGGAACTTTCACTACAAACATCCCCCAACAATGTGAAGCACTGGCAGATGCCTTCGAGATGAACATTAATCTGACTCGTGACTGGATAAGCGACAGTGTCGACGAGAACGTTCAGTCAGCCATGAGTGATTTAAATGATCATGACATAAATGAACTGCATCTACCGGTGCGGCCAACCGAAGTCTGGGAAGTCATACGTAAACTAAAGACTAGGAAGGCTCCAGGTGATGACGGTATACACAACATTATGCTGAAAAATCTGTCGCAAAAATCTGTTGTGTTTATCACAAAAATTTTAAACGGCTGTTTAAAATTGGGATATTTTCCCAATAAGTGGAAAACTGCAAAGGTTATTCCACTTAAAAAACCCGGTAAAGACACCTCTTTACCAGTTAGTTACAGGCCTATTAGCCTTCTTCCAGTTTTGGGAAAGCTGTTTGAGGTCATGATTTATAATCGCTTGCTACGTTGCTCTGAACAGCTCATTATGAACGAGCAGTTTGGCTTTCGTTCCTCTCACTCCACAGTACAGCAATTAGCTCGAGTTTCTGAACACATCTCCTATCACCTTAATCTCAAGCAGTCTACCGGTATGTTCCTGCTGGACATTGAGAAGGCTTTCGATACGGTCTGGCACGAGGGCCTGTTATACAAGCTAATCAGTTATGGAATTCCAATTGAGCTAGTAAAACTTATCAAATCCTACCTCAATAACCGTAAGTTTGTAGTCCATATTGGTACTGACAGGTCATCGCCCCGGACGGTATCAGCAGGAGTTCCTCAAGGCTCGGTGCTCGGTCCCTACCTCTTCATCCTGTTTGTGAGTGACGTTCCTGTGCAGGTTCGTACTCATCTGGCCTGCTTTGCCGACGATACTGCATCGTACACAAGCGATGATGACATCGACATTATCATAAGTAGACTTCAGTTATCGCTTGAACTACTTCAATCTTACTTCAACAAGTGGAAGCTGAAGTTGAACGAATCCAAGACTGAGGCAATACTCTTCACACGCCAACGTACCACCCCAAAAAGAAAATTAAATATTGTTGGGCAATTGATCCCGTGGTCCACAGAAGTTCGCTATCTAGGAGTTACTTTGGATAATAAGCTTAACTGGACAAAGCATGTCAATAAATTACGCGTTAAAGGAGCTCAAGCACTCGGTTGTCTCAGTCCTATACTTAACCGCAAAAGTAAGCTCAGTGCAAACACAAAACTTAGGTTATACACCACTCTAATTAGACCTTGCATCACCTACTCGTGTCCTGTATGGAGTAGCACCTGTCATTCTAATTATAATGTGTTACAAACCATTCAAAATAAAGCAGTTAAAATTGCCTATAATACTCCGTTCAAAACTAATCTTAAAACGCTACACAGAAATATTAAGTTACCTAGCATTACAAAATTCATTTTAAAATTAACTCGTAAATTCTACAGTAAAAATAAGTGTCATCAAAATACATTGATTGCTAACATAGGTCAAATTAAATTGAAGGACTTGCGACATATCGATGGATACGGTACATATAAGCTTCCCCATCACTACGTATTGTTCGCGCACAATACTGATAACGCGTCGTAGCTGGGCCCGCACGATGCGCTAGCGCTTCCCCGCTCTCACCGTGTACAGGTGAGCGCGCGGGAGGTGCGGTAGCTCGTGCGCCGCTGGTGGCCACGCGCGATCACCTGAGCGGCCGTTTGCACCGGTCGCACTTACGCCGAGCGCGTAGTAAAGTTTTTGCTGCTACCCCCTCAATTATATAAATGAAGTTATTACAATAATTTCATGTGAAAATGTTAAAGATTTATTTAATAAATGCCTCATGTTGTGATAAGTTAATAAACATTACCATTATTTTATATACTTATAAAGGTGCTCTTAGCCTGTGAAAGTGTTTGTTAATAATATTAGTGTTACTGTTGCTTTATTTTTAAGTTCTACAGTTATGTTTATATTTCTGTTAAATAAAGAATTTTTCTAAACTAACTAACTAAACTGTCGACAGCTACCGTTGAGGTCGCTGGTAAAGATAATAAATATTATAAGGCTCGTGCATTGTTAGATAACGGCAGTCAACACTGTTTTATCACAGATTCTTTCTGTAAGAAATTAAACACACAACGTCTACAGTCCACTTCTCTAATTAGCGGAATAGGAAATTCAGCCACACAAGGAATCCATTCCTGCGAAATTAATCTTAGATCGATACACGGCGATCATGATTTTCACATTAAATGTTTGGTTTTACCTAGCATTACGTCGACTATACCGGCCACAAGTATAGACATTCACAATATTTCAATACCCAAGGACATCAAGTTAGCAGATCCAACTTTCTGCATACCCTCACACATTGATTTATTAATCGGTGCAGATTGTTTCTGGGACTTAGTTGTTAGTGGTAAAATCCGTCTACCCTCCGGTCCTTATTTAGTAAATACCAAATTAGGATGGATAATTACGGGTCCGTTATACACTGAGAACTCACACACAAATAAAGTTCAGTGTCACGTTGCTCAATTCACACAATTAAATGAGCAATTAAAACAATTTTGGGAAATTGAAGAAATTTCTTGCTCAGGTCAGAAGCTTTCTCGGGAAGAAAGTTCGTGCGAGAACCTGTTCACACAAACTACCACACGGGTAGACAATGGCCGTTTTTCGGTTCAAATTCCACTGAAGGAATCAGCGGAGTCACTAGGCGATAGCTATGAGGTTGCCAAAACCAGATTTTTATCACTAGAACGTAAACTTGTACGTAATCCACAGTACAAACGCATGTATAGCGATTTCATGCAGGAATACTTAAGCCTAGGACACATGACCCGCATCGACAACGATTATACGAAGCCATTTTATTTTTTACCACATCACGGCGTCCTCCGTGAGGATAGCGTAACAACTAAATTACGCGTAGTGTTTGACGCTAGCCAAAAAACATCCACACAAAAATCGCTTAATGACATACAGCTTATCGGGCCTGCATTGCAAAACGATTTATTTTCCATCCTCTTGCGTTTTCGTCAGTATAAGTACGTTGCGTGTGCAGATATTGAGAAAATGTTTCGACAAATTCTAGTTCACGAGGAACAAAGAAATTTGCAATTAATACTGTGGCGAGAAAACCCGTCAGATCCTCTCAGTGTGTACCGGCTTAATACGGTGACGTACGGTACGGCATCGGCACCGTACCTGTGTATTCGCTGTATCAGACAATTGGGATTAGAGTGTACAGACGAATTGGTTTCTCAGACCATATTGGAAGATTTTTATGTCGACGATTTAATTACCGGGGCTAATTCAAAAACACAGTTATCATATATATGTAAAAAGGTAACAGAAATATGTCAATCCGGTTGTTTTCCTCTGCGAAAATGGATAACGAATTCGCCGAACATTGTCTCACACACAGCACAAAATGCTAATAGTTCCAAGTATTTGTCATTAGGTGAAAATGTATCTAGCAAAACATTAGGCCTTGGCTGGTTTAACAGCAAGGATGAGTTCCATTTCACATCAAAAATAAACAACGACTTCTCAAACGTGACTAAACGTTCGATTTTATCCGCTATTTCTCAAATTTACGATCCTTTGGGGTTATTAAGTCCGGTGGTTATAGTGGTCAAAGCTCTCCTCCAGAAACTGTGGCTCACTAAAGTAGGTTGGGACGATGCTCTGCCTCCAGACATAGTATTATATTGGAAAAAATTCGTTGAGTCAATATCGAATTTATATAAGTTGCGAATCCCTAGATTTGTTATGTGTGATTCACCTAAAGTAACTGAGTTACACATATTTACTGACGCGAGTCAAATTGCTTACGGTGCCTGCGCCTACATTCGCACCTGGAACGCAAACGGCGACATTACAGTGAAATTGTTGTGTGCCAAAAGCCGAGTAGCTCCTGTCAAACCAGTTAGCATTCCGCGACTCGAGTTGTGCGGCGCGCTTGTAGGAGCAAAATTACTAGAAAAAGTCAGGCAATCACTTCGCGTTACGTTTAATAATATTGTTCTGTGGACAGACTCCACTATAGTTTTAGGTTGGCTTAAAATGTCTCCTAATCAACTCAAAACCTTTGTACAAAACCGTGTTGTGGAGATCAATGAGTTGTCAAACAACTTGTGTTGGTTTCATGTGAGCGGAATAAACAACCCGGCAGACCTGTTATCACGCGGCAAAGGATTAGACGAATTAAGTGCTCTGCCACTGTGGTGGACTGGACCGTTATTCTTGCACGAAAAGGTAAACGATTGGTCAAGCACACAACATAACCTAAATCAGATTCAGACCGAAATATTACCCGAACTAAAATCGAACATTGTCAGTGTACCGACGTGTGTCAACAATTCGGACGGAGTAATTAAATTTGAAAGATTCTCTTCGTACAATCGACTCCAACGCGCCTGTGCTTTCGTGTTACGATTCATAAATAACGCGAAAACGAAGGATCACTCAAAACATTTTACCGGTCAACTCACAGTTGAAGAGCTAAAGAATGCAACAACATTACTTGTGAAATTAGTTCAAAGAGAATCGTTCCCTAATGAACTGAAAGCATTAACAAATAATTTACCTTGTAAACCATCACGTAATTTGTCAAGTTTAAACATATTTTTGGATAAAAATAAACTCATACGTGTGGGTGGCAGGTTAGGAAATTCAGATTTTCTGTATGATAAAAAGCATCCAATATTATTGTGCAGTAAACATCACTTTACCTTATTACTCTTTAACTTTCAACACAAACAGTTACTCCATCCGGGACCACAGATGCTCCTAGCACAGATTAGGGAGTCCTGGTGGCCGCTCGGTGGCAGGAACTTGGCCAAACAAGTTGTCCATCGATGCACTAAGTGTTACCGCTTGAAAGCTATCACATCACAACCAATTATGGGTAATTTACCTAACGAGCGACTGCAGCCAGGTTTCCCTTTCCTGCGGTGTGGAGTAGACTATGCTGGTCCAATGTTCATACTTAACCGTAAAGGTAGGGGCGCGAAATTGGAAAAATGCTATTTATGTCTATTCATTTGTTTCTCAACTAAGGCTTTGCACTTGGAGCTTGTTACTACCTTATCATCCGAAGGTTTCATCCTGGCACTGAAAAGATTTATCTCACGAAGAGGTAAACCTCTACAAATCTTTTCTGATAATGGTAGGAATTTCGTGGGTGCAGCTAAGGAATTCACACATTCCTTGAACAAATGTTCTGATGACTTACAAAATTTTAGTTCAGAAAATCACATTGAGTTCAAATTTATTCCTCCGTACTCACCTCATTTTGGTGGCTTGTGGGAAGCGGGGGTAAAATCCTGCAAGCACCATATTGCCCGCGCAATAGGCAATGCACATCTTACTTACGAGGAGTTCAGCACGGTTTTAGCACAGATAGAAGCCGTCCTGAACTCCCGTCCCATATACCCTATGTCTTCAGATCCCGATGACTTCACACCCCTCACGCCTGGGCACTTCCTGATCGGTCGACCACTGACTGCACCTGCAGAGAGAGACGTCATGACGGTGGCCACACATTCACTGTCACGCTACCGCCGCATCGAGCAGCTGAGGCAGCACTTCTGGGCCCGATGGTCGAGCGAATATGTTCCTGAGCTGCAGAAACGTTTTAAGTGGAAGATTACCAAGGAAGCACTCTCACCGAACACACTAGTCCTATTGAAGGATGATAACATGCCGCCCCTCAAGTGGCGATTGGGTCGAATACTGACTGTGTTCCCAGGCAAGGACGGCGTTCCCAGAGTAGCTTCCATCCGCACTGCTACAGGTGTCATCGAGAGGGCCTTCTCCAAGATCTGCCCTCTCCCGGTACCCAGGGACCACCTCGAGGCTTCAGACACATCAGCGACGGTCACATCATCGCATCAAGGCAACCTTTGAGAGTTATCCTAAGACTCTCAAAGCCCCGGAGGATGTTGAGGACAGCGCCATCTATGAGAAAACGGAAGTAACTACGAGAGCACCGTCCACATCGCTGCACTGCGCGCGCGCCACGAGCCGTACGTGGTTCATCCGACGACAACGAGAGGGCGCCTCACCAAGTCTATAAATAGCTTCGACGAGCTAGAAACTTCCCTTCTTTCTGCATCTCTCTACCACGAACTGTGTCTTTCCTGTATCCTCAAATTGTAAATCTCAATAAAGCTTTCATCATCACGAAGAATAAAGTAGTCACTTGTTACTTGAGTACATATTGAGAAAAACCCCAATACATGAAAGACACAGTTCTTGGAGAAGGCCCTATCGATGACACCTGTAGCAGTGCGGATGGAGGCTACTCTGGGAACGCCGTCCTTGCCTGGGAACACAGTCAGTATTCGACCCAATCGCCACTTGAGGGGCGGCATGTTATCATCCTTCAATAGGACTAGTGTGTTCGGTGAGAGTGCTTCCTTGGTAGTCTTCCACTTAGAACGTTTCTGCAGCTCAGGAACATACTCGCTCGACCATCGGGCCCAGAAGTGCTGCCTCAGCTGCTCGATGCGGCGGTAGCGTGACAGTGAGTGTGTGGCCACCGTCATGACGTCTCTCTCTGCAGGTGCAGTCAGTGGTCGACCGATCAGGAAGTGCCCAGGCGTGAGGGGTGTGAAGTCATCAGGATCTGAAGACATAGGGTATATGGGACGGGAGTTCAGGACGGCTTCTATCTGTGCTAAAACCGTGCTGAACTCCTCGTAAGTAAGATGTGCATTGCCTATTGCGCGGGCAATATGGTGCTTGCAGGATTTTACCCCCGCTTCCCACAAGCCACCAAAATGAGGTGAGTACGGAGGAATAAATTTGAACTCAATGTGATTTTCTGAACTAAAATTTTGTAAGTCATCAGAACATTTGTTCAAGGAATGTGTGAATTCCTTAGCTGCACCCACGAAATTCCTACCATTATCAGAAAAGATTTGTAGAGGTTTACCTCTTCGTGAGATAAATCTTTTCAGTGCCAGGATGAAACCTTCGGATGATAAGGTAGTAACAAGCTCCAAGTGCAAAGCCTTAGTTGAGAAACAAATGAATAGACATAAATAGCATTTTTCCAATTTCGCGCCCCTACCTTTACGGTTAAGTGTGAACATTGGACCAGCATAGTCTACTCCACACCGCAGGAAAGGGAAACCTGGCTGCAGTCGCTCGTTAGGTAAATTACCCATAATTGGTTGTGATGTGATAGCTTTCAAGCGGTAACACTTAGTGCATCGATGGACAACTTGTTTGGCCAAGTTCCTGCCACCGAGCGGTCACCAGGACTCCCTAATCTGTGCTAGGAGCATCTGTGGTCCCGGATGGAGTAACTGTTTGTGTTGAAAGTTAAAGAGTAATAAGGTAAAGTGATGTTTACTGCACAATAATATTGGATGCTTTTTATCATACAGAAAATCTGAATTTCCTAACCTGCCACCCACACGTATGAGTTTATTTTTATCCAAAAATATGTTTAAACTTGACAAATTACGTGATGGTTTACAAGGTAAATTATTTGTTAATGCTTTTAGTTCATTAGGGAACGATTCTCTTTGAACTAATTTTACAAGTAATGTTGTTGCATTCTTTAGCTCTTCAACTGTGAGTTGACCGGTAAAACGTTTTGAGTGATCCTTCGTTTTCGCGTTATTTATAAATCGTAACACGAAAGCACAGGCGCGTTGGAGTCGATTGTACGAAGAGAATCTTTCAAATTTAATTACTCCGTCCGAATTGTTGACACACGTCGGTACACTGACAATGTTCGATTTTAGTTCGGGTAATATTTCGGTCTGAATCTGATTTAGGTTATGTTGTGTGCTTGACCAATCGTTTACCTTTTCGTGCAAGAATAACGGACCAGTCCACCACAGTGGCAAAGCACTTAATTCGTCTAATCCTTTGCCGCGTGATAACAGGTCTGCCGGGTTGTTTATTCCGCTCACATGAAACCAACACAAGTTGTTTGACAACTCATTGATCTCCACAACACGGTTTTGTACAAAGGTTTTGAGTTGATTAGGAGACATTTTAAGCCAACCTAAAACTATAGTGGAGTCTGTCCACAGAACAATACTATTAAACGTAACGCGAAGTGATTGCCTGACTTTTTCTAGTAATTTTGCTCCTACAAGCGCGCCGCACAACTCGAGTCGCGGAATGCTAACTGGTTTGACAGGAGCTACTCGGCTTTTGGCACACAACAATTTCACTGTAATGTCGCCGTTTGCGTTCCAGGTGCGAATGTAGGCGCAGGCACCGTAAGCAATTTGACTCGCGTCAGTAAATATGTGTAACTCAGTTACTTTAGGTGAATCACACATAACAAATCTAGGGATTCGCAACTTATATAAATTCGATATTGACTCAACGAATTTTTTCCAATATAATACTATGTCTGGAGGCAGAGCATCGTCCCAACCTACTTTAGTGAGCCACAGTTTCTGGAGGAGAGCTTTGACCACTATAACCACCGGACTTAATAACCCCAAAGGATCGTAAATTTGAGAAATAGCGGATAAAATCGAACGTTTAGTCACGTTTGAGAAGTCGTTGTTTATTTTTGATGTGAAATGGAACTCATCCTTGCTGTTAAACCAGCCAAGGCCTAATGTTTTGCTAGATACATTTTCACCTAATGACAAATACTTGGAACTATTAGCATTTTGTGCTGTGTGTGAGACAATGTTCGGCGAATTCGTTATCCATTTTCGCAGAGGAAAACAACCGGATTGACATATTTCTGTTACCTTTTTACATATATATGATAACTGTGTTTTTGAATTAGCCCCGGTAATTAAATCGTCGACATAAAAATCTTCCAATATGGTCTGAGAAACCAATTCGTCTGTACACTCTAATCCCAATTGTCTGATACAGCGAATACACAGGTACGGTGCCGATGCCGTACCGTACGTCACCGTATTAAGCCGGTACACACTGAGAGGATCTGACGGGTTTTCTCGCCACAGTATTAATTGCAAATTTCTTTGTTCCTCGTGAACTAGAATTTGTCGAAACATTTTCTCAATATCTGCACACGCAACGTACTTATACTGACGAAAACGCAAGAGGATGGAAAATAAATCGTTTTGCAATGCAGGCCCGATAAGCTGTATGTCATTAAGCGATTTTTGTGTGGATGTTTTTTGGCTAGCGTCAAACACTACGCGTAATTTAGTTGTTACGCTATCCTCACGGAGGACGCCGTGATGTGGTAAAAAATAAAATGGCTTCGTATAATCGTTGTCGATGCGGGTCATGTGTCCTAGGCTTAAGTATTCCTGCATGAAATCGCTATACATGCGTTTGTACTGTGGATTACGTACAAGTTTACGTTCTAGTGATAAAAATCTGGTTTTGGCAACCTCATAGCTATCGCCTAGTGACTCCGCTGATTCCTTCAGTGGAATTTGAACCGAAAAACGGCCATTGTCTACCCGTGTGGTAGTTTGTGTGAACAGGTTCTCGCACGAACTTTCTTCCCGAGAAAGCTTCTGACCTGAGCAAGAAATTTCTTCAATTTCCCAAAATTGTTTTAATTGCTCATTTAATTGTGTGAATTGAGCAACGTGACACTGAACTTTATTTGTGTGTGAGTTCTCAGTGTATAACGGACCCGTAATTATCCATCCTAATTTGGTATTTACTAAATAAGGACCGGAGGGTAGACGGATTTTACCACTAACAACTAAGTCCCAGAAACAATCTGCACCGATTAATAAATCAATGTGTGAGGGTATGCAGAAAGTTGGATCTGCTAACTTGATGTCCTTGGGTATTGAAATATTGTGAATGTCTATACTTGTGGCCGGTATAGTCGACGTAATGCTAGGTAAAACCAAACATTTAATGTGAAAATCATGATCGCCGTGTATCGATCTAAGATTAATTTCGCAGGAATGGATTCCTTGTGTGGCTGAATTTCCTATTCCGCTAATTAGAGAAGTGGACTGTAGACGTTGTGTGTTTAATTTCTTACAGAAAGAATCTGTGATAAAACAGTGTTGACTGCCGTTATCTAACAATGCACGAGCCTTATAATATTTATTATCTTTACCAGCGACCTCAACGGTAGCTGTCGACAGTAAAACGGATTGTAAAGCGTGTTCACTGAGTAAACTTTTACAATTATTATTCGAGCCGGATAAAAATCTGGTTTTGGCAACCTCATAGCTATCGCCTAGTGACTCCGCTGATTCCTTCAGTGGAATTTGAACCGAAAAACGGCCATTGTCTACCCGTGTGGTAGTTTGTGTGAACAGGTTCTCGCACGAACTTTCTTCCCGAGAAAGCTTCTGACCTGAGCAAGAAATTTCTTCAATTTCCCAAAATTGTTTTAATTGCTCATTTAATTGTGTGAATTGAGCAACGTGACACTGAACTTTATTTGTGTGTGAGTTCTCAGTGTATAACGGACCCGTAATTATCCATCCTAATTTGGTATTTACTAAATAAGGACCGGAGGGTAGACGGATTTTACCACTAACAACTAAGTCCCAGAAACAATCTGCACCGATTAATAAATCAATGTGTGAGGGTATGCAGAAAGTTGGATCTGCTAACTTGATGTCCTTGGGTATTGAAATATTGTGAATGTCTATACTTGTGGCCGGTATAGTCGACGTAATGCTAGGTAAAACCAAACATTTAATGTGAAAATCATGATCGCCGTGTATCGATCTAAGATTAATTTCGCAGGAATGGATTCCTTGTGTGGCTGAATTTCCTATTCCGCTAATTAGAGAAGTGGACTGTAGACGTTGTGTGTTTAATTTCTTACAGAAAGAATCTGTGATAAAACAGTGTTGACTGCCGTTATCTAACAATGCACGAGCCTTATAATATTTATTATCTTTACCAGCGACCTCAACGGTAGCTGTCGACAGTAAAACGGATTGTAAATCGTGTTTACTGAGTAAACTTTTACAATTATTATTGTGTGAATTTACGACTGTGTGAAGAGTCTGAACTACTGACGACGACCTATGCTGCGAATCTGAAGGCCTATCTTGGTGTATTTGAGCTGCAGAGGGCACCGTGCCATCCTTATTGAGCTCATTGTGTAAAAGAGTGTTGTGTTTGCCGTAGCATTGTTTGCAGGGACCGGCCTGACAATCATTGACCGCATGCCCTGGCCTTAAACAATTAATACAGAGAATCTTATCCCGTATGAACTGAAGCTTAATATTAGAGTCTAAATCCAAAAATTGTTGACACCCATACAATGGATGTTTCCCGTTACATTTAACACATGTGCAGGTGGATTTATAAAACTTTTTCTTGTTTTGAGTAGCAACAAAACTGTGAGATTGCTTTTTAGCATTATCCTGACCTGCATGAGATGATGGCGTAGGGAGAACCTTAACCATTTCCAAGGTGTCAGCCTTATATTTTAAAAACTGTATGAGTGATTCTAAATTAAATTTCTTATCTGAATTGCCAGCACTGGTATTTTTAAACTGTTCCCATTCTTTTTCAATCACTACGTCTAATTTTGTGGTTATGATGTGAATTATCAAGGTGTCCCATGATTCTGTGGGTTCACCAAGCGTTTTCAAAGCACGTAAATTCTTGAGTACCGTATCTATTAGTTTTCTAATCTGTGCTGGCGATTCTTTGTACACAGCTGACATTGAGAATAACGCTTTGACGTGGTTGCGTATCAACAATTGATTGTTATTGAATCTATTCTCAATCAATTCCCATGCTATACTGTAGTTATCTGAAGTGAACTCCAGAGACTTAATAACTTGCAACGCGTTTCCAGACAGCGATGATCTTAAATAATGATATTTCTGGATATTATCCACACGGGTAGACAATGGCCGTTTTTCGGTTCAAATTCCACTGAAGGAATCAGCGGAGTCACTAGGCGATAGCTATGAGGTTGCCAAAACCAGATTTTTATCACTAGAACGTAAACTTGTACGTAATCCACAATACAAACGCATGTATAGCGATTTCATGCAGGAATACTTAAGCCTAGGACACATGACCCGCATCGACAACGATTATACGAAGCCATTTTATTTTTTACCACATTCAACACGGCCTAGCTGGGGGGTTCGTGTATACACGTCTCAATCAATGTTGAGGCGTGTTCCTCATGTATTGGGGTTTTTCTCAAAATCATGTACTCAAATAACAAAAGTGACTACTTTATTCTTCGTGATGATTAAAGCTTTATTGAGAGTTACAATTATGAGGGTTCAGGAAAGACACAGTTCGTGGTAGAGAGATGCAGAAGGAACACGCCTCAACATACGTTTTTTCGAAACTTAATCGAACTGTTAGGCTGGTGCTCACACGAACTATACACGGCGATCAGGATGACATACAAATCATATACCTTTAGGCACCGCTTCGCACGTAGCAAATTTTTGAAATTTTGAATTTTCAACATGCGAGTTTTCAAATATTTGCCATGGTTAAATGACTTTGCCGATCTATTTACTTATATTACAGTTAGCTTTAGCCTGCTAATGACCTTTATGGCGACAAAAATTAAAAAAAAACTGAGTGTATGTTTTTGACCATTCCAAGAACTAACTGTTGAAACCAGTTTTCTGAAAATAAAAAGAAAAATAAATAAAGAATAATAATTAAATTAATAAAAAGAATATAAATATTGAAGTACTGCAGTGACATTGACTTATTAAATGATTGAAAACTCACTTTGAGATCTTCTCAAACTTATTCATTTCCGAAGGGGTAGCTTTGCATATATCACATGTCTACGATAAGGAATTGACAGCTGTCTACTTTTTTTTTTTTTTTTTATTGTTTATTAATTAAAGAACAAAACAAAATAAAAATATAGGAACATCACAAAAACCTCAATAGGTTTGTCCGGATGTTGATCCACTTATAAGCTATCTTAACACTAGAATATTTAAAAATTATCATACACGGGTTATAACAATTTGTAAGGTAGACAGGTCATAAAAAACATACACGGCGCGGGTCGGACTCAGACATCGCGTCGATGGTAGTAACTAATGTAAATAACATGTAAGTACAGGATGGTGCATTTCAAAGAGAGTTAAAGAATTTTTTGTACTTATATTTATAGTTACTATTTGTTATTTCCGATTGAATTTTTGTTGGAACCTCATTAATCAGAGTACTGATTATGCCATCTATCATGGTCATAAGCATTGAGTGCTTTACAACACGGCTTCCCATTATAGGAGGCTGCAGTGCTTCAATCTCAGCCTCAATCAAAGCCTGTTCTTCCACGATGTTTAACTTGTTTTTGTTTGAAAACTTTAAATAAATAGGTCCGCAAAATATGGTGGCAGATGGCTTTTGATTTTCTCATACCTTTTCATCGCCATAAACTAAGCGCCGAGGCACAAAAGAGCACATAAAAATACTGGAATCGTCTTTGTCGGACATAGTTTCCTAATACAAACTTTGCCCTGAAGCACCGTCAAAGCCCCACTTGCATATAAGTGGCAACTCTTTGCCATCCAGCGAAGATTACAAGAGTAAGAATTTTCCAAGCCTAGCCACAGTTTTGTCCAAAACTCCTTGGAGCTTTACTTTTATCTCTCTTTCCGTGATGTCTATGGTAACTTTTGGGAGGTAGCAGTCCTTATTCGCCTCAAGGATGGCAAAATAAGAAGGATATAGTGGTATTCCTTCTTCATTCGCACCAGATCTTAATGTTATAAACTGCCACTTTGAAAGCTTCAATGAGGTCAAAAACCTAAAGCTTTGTCAGCGGAATATTTATAGGCACAGTTTTCTTTGTATTTAACAATTTCTTCATCTTTGTAGCTTTTTCAGGATGCACCAATACCAGTTTTATGATATCTGCTACATTCTTGTTTTATTCTTTCAAATCAGTTGCATGAGCAAGGGTTTCAGTGCTATACGTTAGGAGCTCTTCCACCCTCCTTCTCTTCTGTAGCGGGTTTGGCTCCACGAATGGTTTTCTCGGCGTCACAACTGATGTTGATGTTCCAACACTGCACGTCTCTGGTGCGTAGGATGTTGATGCACCCTCATTTACACCAAAGTCACAAGAACATGGTTGCTGCTTTAGCGACACTACTACAGAAGTAGTATTTTTTTCCCTCACGACCTCAGGCCCTTTGATGTTCTCTTGCAACCATGTCTAATAGTTTTATAAATTTATGTCTCGTGCGATTACACGAGTTCCATTTCTTTCTCAAGTTATTAACAATACTATGACAGAATTGTTTCAATTCCTTCTTTTCATCTTCCGACAATTCGCAGCCTTCTATTATGGGAAGCCATGTTGTAAAGCACTTAATGCTTATGACCATGATGGCAGGTGGCATAATCATTCTACAGCTGTCAAATACCACATCGCAGACATGTGATAAATGTAAAGCTACTCCTTCAGAAATGAATAAGTTGGAGAAGATCTCAAGGTGAGTTTTTAATCATTCAATAAATAATTGACACTGCAGTACTTCAATATTTATGTATATTTTTTTTAATTTAACCATTTTATTTTCAGAAAACCGGTTTCAATAGTTATTTCAAATGTCTCGCTGATGGTGGCGCGTGTGTCGGAACATTTAGTTCCCTTCAAAATGGTTGAGCTGAGTGGTGCTGGTCCATACGTCATGTTTGTAAACGGGCGCTGTCAGTTGTGATCGGTCATCTCTTAGTCGCCATGGCTTATTTGAATTCATTATTTTGTTTTTGAGGGGTTTTCAGTTTTTGTTTTTCTATGGGCAGTTTTAACGTGCACATCTTGCTACATTGTTCTCACATTATACTTACTCCTTCTCCGAGACAGATTAACATGTAGTAGCGGGTAATCGTACCAGCGCCGTCACAGTATTTCAAAGCTAAAAAAAAAGATGAAATAAAGACCGTTCTCTCGTCAGGCAACACTGTGTGAATATGTCATAACGTGTTTTTGTGCATCGCGCTGTCACTACGTTCTCTCAACAAAATACATATTTTTATTAGATTTACTTAGTTAATAGTGTAGAAAACCTATTAAAGTTGATAAACATGATTACAGTCATGGTTTATGACGTGCGTAGACGATTAGTTATTGAAATAGCAAGTGCAGTGAACTCAGGTACCGGCCGGCATCGGCATTCGGCAGTTAAAATTTACATTTGGGTTTGTTTACGAAGAAAACAGGTATGTAGTTATTGAAAATATGAAAAATAATCAATCTATTGAAGCATAACCAAGGTAAGACTGGAATTTATCCAAGGATTCTACAAAGAATTCGTAATTTTAAAGGTTATAATTTAAGAATAGTAATTAGGTATTCGTTCGTCTTTGTGAAATTACCACTTCCGGTATTTCCGGTCATTGACAAAACTCACTTAAAACTTCGGTCATCGGTAAATTTTTATAGTTCTGCTAAATAAGTAACGGTTTTTCGTGATTCTGTGATCAGTGATTTGAAATTTTTTTTCCGACTACACGGAATTGACCGTGCTTTTCAAGCAATGGGAATACAAAAAATGAGGATCAGAATTATATCACGAGGAAGATTCGGAAATTGGGAAGGAAACTGGTAATGATACCAGTTGAAGTTGATTCAGAAGGCTCAACACTGCCATGTTCATCGCCTTTTCCACCCATAATGCTACCTGCGGTTGCTCAAACAACCGAAAAATCGCCGCCACCTGCGGTTATTGTACCTGCTCAGAATGATCTGGAACAAGAACTCAATACAGGTCCGTAAAACATGAAATCCCATAGGTTATCCATATTAAATTACATTTATATACCTATGTACTTAAACTTAACGAGTCAAACTTCAAACGCCTGGGTGATCCCAATAGAGGAATGTAATGTTAGTAACACATAAGCGCCACCACGCGCGGGTGGACACTGTGTAACCTCACTAAATACATGGCAAGCGCTATCACACTGAGGGTAGACAATGCTAAATATTAATTTCCACAATAGAATACTATGGACTTAGCGCTATCACTAAGCGGATAGACATGTCTATATCTTTATGTTAATTTTATCACAACAAAAAAGATAATCTGCCTGAAGAACTCTTACAAGCCCTGGGACTATTAATTTCCACACTGGAATACTATGGACTTAGCGCTATCACTAAGCGGATAGACATGTCTGTATCTGAATGTTAATTTTTTCACAACAAAAAAGATAATCTGCCTGAAGAACTCTTACCAAGCCCTGGGAACTGAAAGTGAAGAAAATACTTAAGTTGGAGAAGCTATTAGACCAGAACTAGTACTCCGTTGGACAAAGATCATACAAACAGGACTCTGCAAAGAATCTCAAAGGCCATTATTAAAAATACCCAACACCTATCAATTTCCCAAGGGCAGCGAGTGGCTCCTCTAAAGAATGCGGAGATATCAGCTTCACTTTCTGACTCAACCATTAAAAGGGATAAAAAGGATCAGCTATTCACAAAACATAATTGGAAAACTCATGACTTGTCTTTTGAGCAAGGTTCTGACAGGTAGCATAAGCAGTAAAGTCCGTGTTGGAGAAATAAGTGATGCAGCAAAGTTAACTGCGTAAATTTATCATCAGGATTCCTCTTCAAGAAGATTTTTCGGTTTGGCTGGTGTCAACAAGGTTGTACTTACAAGATGCTGTACACACAGCAACACTGGATGAGACATTATTTGGGACAGACTAGGCCGAGAAAATAGGGGCTGCACAAGCCGTCCAAAAAGCAGGCTCCATGATTAAAACAACTGAAAAGTAAACATTCAAACCAAGGACGCAGAAGAAACAGTAAAACTGGAGGCCCACTGCAGTACCAACAACAACAACAATGAGGTGGATGCACACCGGGGTGGGCATCAACTTCAACAACATCAGCATCGGAGACAACCTCGGGCCAAATTAAATAAGCTGAAAAACTCAGAAGTCAGCTGTGTCCAGTGTCAGTTCCAAGTCCAGATACCGCAGATAGATTATCCAGTACACACAGGTAGACTAAAGCACTTCAGAAAAAACTGGTGTGAAATAACTAGTGACCCAGTAATTCTAAAATGGATTGAAGGTTATGAGATTCCATTCAGACAAACTCCACCTTCTTACAACAGTGGTCACAGAAAGAAAAAAAATTATTAATTAAATTAGAAATTGATAAGCTAAGTACTTTAGGCACAGTCTCAGAATGTTCTTTCTGTCCAAATCAATTCACATATCCAATTTTTTACTTTTTTAGTTCCTAAACCAAATGGCTATAGTTTTATATTGAATTTGAAAAAACTCAATAGTTTTATAGACATAGAACATTTGAAATTGGAAAGCATCAGAAAGCTTATTTCAACAATTTTTTTAATGACCTCTATAGACTTAAAAGAAGTCTATTATTCACAGTACCCATAGCAGATAAATATAGAAAATATTTAAGGTTTACTTTTAATAGCCACTTATTTGAATTCAATAGTGCATTGAATTCATTCCTTATGGACTGTACAGCCACCATTTGTCTTCACTAAACTACTAAAACCAGTTTGTACCTACCTTAGAAACAATAACATCATCATGACAGGTTACTTAGATGACAGTCTGTATGTTCATAAATCAAACAAAAAATGTGAGGAAAATGTAAAATTTGCAGTAAATCTTTGACAAGGTTTAGGGTTCGTCTTTAATGTCGAAAAAAGTCGCCTTAAACCAAGCCAATCATGTCAGTCCAAATACTGACATGTTTATTTTGGATTCAACAAATCTTGCTTTATTGATTCCCCAACAAAAACAAATTGCAATAGTAGAGTAAATCAAAACATATCTACTAAAAACGCAATGTTAAATTATAGAATTTTCTCAATTGTTAGGAACATTAAGTTCAATTTGTCCTGCCATTCCATATAACTGGATATATATACAAATTTTAGAAAGAGAGAAATATTTAGGTCTCTTACAGTCTAAGGATGATTATGATGCAATAATGCCTCTCAAAAATAAAATTATTAAATAAAATACACAAATCTTATCCTATAAAACAACACAACTTTAAAACAGAAATACTAACAGATGCCTCAACTACTGGTTGGGGAGCTGTGTTGGAATCAAATAAAACTTCAGGTTCCTGGTCAGAGTTTTTAGACTATTTACTTTCTATTTACTTTACTTTGTAAACTATTTAGAATTAAAAGCTGTCTTCTTATGGCTCCAATATTTTGCAAAAGATGTAGGCTTATTTAGAATATAGACTGGAGGTATTATTAAGAGTGGATAATACTAATGCAGTTGCTTATATTAACAAAATGGGGGAGTTCAGTTTCCACATTTAAATAGTATCACTAGAGATATATGGAAATGATGTGAAGAAAGGATATAGGATCTATTTGGATTTATACCTCTTATATTAATACCAAAGACAACTATGAAGCTGACAGAGAATCTAGAAAAATCAATATTGAATGGGAGCTCTCTCAAAGGGCTTATAGTGGAGTAGTAAATTGGTTTGGGGTACCCAATATCGATTTGTTTGCTTCTAGAATAAACAGTAAATGTGAAATGTTTGTATCCTGGAAATGGGATCCTGAAGCCTCCCAAGTTGATGCATTCACCCTTAATTGGTCTAATTATTATTTTTATGCATTTCCTCCATTTTTTCACTGGTATAAAAATGCCTTCATAAAATCAAGATAAATAAGGCAACAGAGGAAGTCACCCCTTCACCAACAACTTACTCTGGCTGCAGGGCTGCTCTCAGCCAGGCATACATAACAAGAGGCACACTAAATTCGGCTCAGAAGATAATGTTAAATTTACTGCCCAATAGTTCCATGAAACACTATGACTCACCCTTGAAAATCTTGGTGGCTATTTTGTAAAAAATGTAACATAGACACAATATATGAAGCATCCATTCCCATATTTAATTTTTTTAAGTGAATTCTTGGAATCTGGGGCACCATATGGTACCATAAATACTACCAGATCAGCGTTTCATTGTTAAATAGTTCAAAAATTGGATCTAATGAAAGGATTAAACGTTTCATGCGAGGAGTATATCGTAAAAAACCACCTGTCCCAAAGTATAATCTTACTTGGGACCACGGGGTAGTATTAACATATTTAGCGAATCTATACCCCAATGAAGACATTAGTTTAGAAAAATTAACTTAAAAACTGGTAACTATTCTCGCTCTTAGCCTGCATAGAGTACAAACGTTATCTTCGATTAATATCAAATATATTAAGATTATGAGTGATAAAATTCAAATATATATTCCAGACGTCATAATTGAAACCTCTGAAACAGACAACCTTCAACCACTATTACACCTTAAAACTGTTGAAAGTAGAATTGAGATTTATCCAGTCCTTACTGAAAAATGTTACATTAATAGAACTCAACCACTGAGAAGAAATACTGATAACCTAATACTTACTTTTAAAAAACCAAACAGGCTTCAACTCAAACTATAAGCCGATGGATAAAAACCACTTTACATGAATCTGGAATTGATGTGCTACGTCAGCAGCCTAAAAGATCTGGTATCAGTATAGATCAAACACAAAGAACAGCTGGGTGGCCTCAGAACTCAGCCACCTTTGCTAGGCATTATATAATAGGCCAGTTATTCCAGATCCTACTGTGTTTCAGTGATGTGATATGTAACACTGTTAATAATGAAACTTGATTTAGTTGATCTCAAAAATTGTTTTTTTCTCTTTTTATTTTTGTTACCTTTGTTATTGATTAGATATAGGGTTACAAAGATTCTGCGATTTTAAGAAATGCCTCACTAATTTTACTGCTAAGTATTTATTAACTCATAAACAACCCTGATTGACTTCAAACATCTACATGTTAATCTGTCTCGGAGAAGGAGTAAGTATAATTATGTGATTAAACGAACTTACCTTAAGTGAAGTTCTATCATAATTATACGAAGCTCCTTCTCCGAGACAGAGTCTCCCAACCCTTCCCGACTTTAGTTTTTCCCTAAATAGGGTTGTTTAAGATTGCTAACTTTAAACGAAATGACATATTCACACAGTGTTGCCTGACGAGAGAACGGTCTTTATTTCATCTTTTTTTTTAGCTTTGAAATACTGTGACGGCGCTGGTACGATTACCCGCTACTACATGTTAATCTGTCTCGGAGAAGGAGCTTCGTATAATTATGATAGAACTTCACTTAAGGTAAGTTCGTTTAATCACATAATAATATACCATCTGAACAAGAATGATGTAACCAAGATTTTGTAACAATATTTTGATTTAAAAGAGTGTCCATGGAATTTCTTGCCCGTTCTTCTCCATAGAGATCTACGCTAGGGAATGGGCAACTACAGTTCTTTCACACTTTTTATGTCTTGTGACTGGGACTGTAGGTACTTTAAATGTTCGTTTTTGTTTCGACAATTCAAAAGTGCCTGTAACTGGCCTACTTGAAATAAATGCTTTGATTTTGATTTTGATTTCTTGGAATGGCCAGAAAAACCTACACAATCGATGTATTTTTTTGAATTTTTGTCATCATAAAGGTCATAAATAAGCAGCAGCTAACTAAATATAATAAAATTTAATCGATCGGCGACGTCATTTAACCACGGCAAAAATTTGAAAACTCACATTTCGAAAATTCTAAATTTCAATAACTTGCTACGTGCGTAGCGGTGCCGAAAGGTACATGAGGTAATGGGTGTTGTACCAAAACTATTCGTTTTTTTTTTAATTCTTTACTTTAAGTTACTATGAGTATGGAGCTCGATTTCCAGACCACTGTGCGCCGCAACGCTCCCTCCCGCTGACTTCGTGTCCGAGGCCTAAACACATATTTCGAGGTGTTACTTTGACATAACTTTAGTAAAGTCAGTTGCGAGTTGAACCTGAAAGACCGCTCAAAATACTTACACTCATGCAATTCCAATGAACTTCGTTTATAGTTAGCCACATTTTGACCAAATGACCGTACAACTTGAACACTACCCGCGCATAGTCTTCGAAAAAGTCGATGACTTTTGGGTTGTTCCAGCCACCGAGATCCATCAGAGGTGTGGGCATGTCCCAATGGAACAACGTGACTAAAGGAGTGATATTGGCTTTACGAAGTTCTTCGAAAATATTACGGTAGTACTTTACACCTTCTTGGTTGATATTATTGTCAGTACCATTTGGAAGTATCCTGAGAATAAAAATGTAAGAGTAATGATTTTGTCTTTGTGCTAAATAAAGATTTAAAAGTTATTGTTTGGTCTTTGCGCTCAAAGAAATAATTCAAGGAATTAAAGCTCTTGATTGTAAATAAGCTGTTACAGTGAAAATTGGATAACTGGATCATCAAGGGACCTGCAAATTGGTTTCACTTAAAGAGGTATTCTAAATAGAATACCATCTAGTGTCTCAGATATCCAGGCATAAATGTCGGGCCCCTCAGAATGAGTTCCAGTTATGGAGGTTTCTCAATTATCCAGCTCCCACTTAACCCAATTTACTGTATTATTGCAATGTATATGTATTTTCTTATTTTATGTGCAATAAAAAAAAGAAACAAAACTGCTTTGTTATTCACATGCAAGCCATGAGCGGTTTCAGACTTGCGTATTTTATCCTTTTTTTTTTTTTTTTTTTTTTTTTAGGATCGGAAATCATCAAATGACTTCTCCCACTCTGGGCGGAGCGGGAGGGAGTGTCAGACTCTTACTGACTAAAACCCATCCATGTTCCTTCCTCGCCCTTTATGTTCCGGGGCCGCGGTATCTCTTTCGAACAGGCCCGCAACTGCGTATTCTATACCTTACGCGCGTACTGCTACAAAGAAAAGAACGCGCGTAGTACGCGCTTATACGGGTGTATTCTCGGAGGTGATTAATGTAACTCACGCTTTTATGAAACACGCGTGAAAAATGATGATCGATTTTAAAACGCGTATACACGCACGTTTCTAAAAACAAGTTTTACTCGCCGAAAGTAAGCTAATCTGAAACACCATGTACCACCATGACAGTTACATAAAATGTATGTGAGTTATGTGGCAATGAAATATTCACAGTGGTCAGACCACCTAATGGCTGAATTTTTTTTTTACCTGGACCATGAAATAGACATTCTGTAGCCACTGACGCCCAAACTTTTAACTAATTCAATGTCTTCCCTCCAGTGGTGGTAAGAGTCATCAGCAATATCTCCGTTCTTATGGTCAACGGTAAAATTCGGGTGTTCGTGGAGATATGTGTCCCATATACTTTCGCCTCTGCCTATGGAGTTAAAGATAAAACAAGATGTAAACGGACGATTCACGCAACTGTCAATCAAGTATTTAAACCCTTTATACAGAAATGATTTGTTTTTAATTTATCCCTTTGGTCTAAGGGTTAAAAATACTTTAACAAGCAAGTAAAAATGTTGATAATTAAAATTATCTTACCTCCTTCGTTCCATGCTCCTTCAATTTGAAATGCGGCCGTAGACACTCCGAATATAAAATCATCCGGGAAGGAGTATTTGCTCACCCCGGATTCCACCGTTGGGCTTGCTTTTGATAATTGCACCAAGGTGTATATAAGAACACTGTCAAGAAAAGTCATCATCATTATCTTCCTGGCCTTGTTCCGTTTTACTCGTGGTCGACAAAACAAATGTTGTCTGGTTCCATTGTCTAGTGTCAACGGGGCACACTATCAACCACTCCCTTTTCTTAAAATTATTATTCCTTTGCTAGTGTGTAATTGCATATGAACACTTTGCTTATCAACATGTATTTTAAACGTATCGTTAAGGCAATGAATTATTCCGTTTTGTTTGGTTCAGAAAATACAAAAAATCTAGTCAGAATCAACAAACAGGCCGTAAAATAATAAACTAGCATTAAAACCACTAATGTAAGAGACACGGGACCATTAAGTTATCAAAGCTGACTACTGTACATAGATCCATAAAACGTCACCGTATCGGTCGGTCCTAACCACTTACTTGAACTGAAGGAGCACAGGACCGGTCGATATTTTAAATTTTTCCTTTCGATTGATTTCCGAGGCCTATAACAGGTCATTGACCTATCTTGGCCATTCAATGCTGCGTCTAACCCTACGTGGTTGTTACTCCAGAACCTTTAAAATCCAATGGCCGTTCGATTTGAGTTGTACCTCGCTCCAAATTGTAAAGGACATGTAAAAAAACCTGCCAGGTGCGAGTCGGACTTTGTACCATTATTATGAAAAACAAGTTTGTTATGTTGTATGGGAGCTTCACTTAAAGATTTATTTTACATTTAATATTGGTTGTTTAAGTGGCAACAGAAAAACTTCATCTGCGAAAGTTTCTTCTGTCTTGCTATAACGGTTCATGAAATACAGCTTGGTGGCAGACAGACGGACAGTGGAGTCTTAGTAGTATCCCGTTATTACCCTTTGAGTTTGGCACCCTAAAAACGGTTCAGGGGCCGTATTTTTGTATCAATAGAATTCCAAATCGTGTACCAAATCGCAAAATCGCTATTTTTGAATATTCATACACGTGAATTTTGCAACGAGTGGTGCGACCTACTCGTTTCCGATATTCTACCAGTAGAAATGAGAGTGAGAATGACACTGACAAGTGAAGATTTGTTGACTGATTCTTTTTTTGTCGTTTTCCATTTTCTACGTTTTATCTTTAACAATTCAAAAACAAATCCAACACAAATAACAACCGAGAAAAATAGGTAGGGATGTAAAAAGTAAAGAAAAAAATATCGAAATCCCAATGACAGACGTCAGACAATGACATTATAACTTTTTAATTAACGTTCCGTTCCATCGTAACTCATTACCGGTTTTTAAAATCAACGAGTTATGGCTTTCCGGTTTTTATTTTTCTGCGTGAAATGAAAAATGTTATAAGATTCGAGTATTAGGGCAACACTCATTCCTATTACTTCAAAAATACGTAAAATTTGGAGCAATCGAAATTCATGTCGTATACGTTTTGCTTTTGTGCATGAATTTAAGATTGACTTCGAGTGATTCAAAAATACGGCCCCTGGTACGTGGAAGAAATATCAGTAGTCGCTTTGGTCTTACCTAAGAGTCACCAATAGTGCTCTGTTTAGGACGACTCCTCCCGAGCTCCACATGTTAGTAACTGTAACTAGGGCTGGGTGATTTTACCTATTTAATGCTTAAAACTAAATAAATCATGTCCATTCCAGAGTCACATATGTTACCTACAATTCATAGGTAAATAATATAATGAGCCGACGACAACACTAAAGTTTGAGTTACGGCACGAGTTTGTCCTTGTTTACTTACAGTACGTAATACCTAGAAAAAAAGCGGCCAAGTGCGAGTCGGACTCACCCATGAAGGGTTCCGTAGCAGCAAGTAACGTTATATAAAAGTTCTTGTAGTTCGTTGTAAATCAAAGATAAATTGAGGTTTCGATTTATTTATTTAATAAACGTAGTGATTATACTCTGTGTTTTTCTGCTCCACGCTGTGCTCCACTCGTTTCGAGTTTTCCGTTGTTTAGAGTGCTATCCCGATTATTTGATAAGTTCATCGACCGCTGCTTTGTTTATTACGGATTCCGACCCTGCCTACCTTGTACGACACTTACTTCCATACAGGATACACCGAAAATCGCTCACACGTTTGACTTGTTTTTTTTTTGATATTGTTTAAAATATCGCTGAGTGAATAATTGTGGGATTGCAACTAATCACTCCAATAACCTAGGCCGACGGCCCCCGGGCGTGAAACAATTCCGTCAGAGATTCGGCAGTGGCATAATATCTCAGAGGACCTATTTATTTATTTAACAATTTAATAACAGGTACAAATGTGATGCTTATTTCTAAAGAAATCTCTTCCAGCATACCTGCGAAAGGAGAGTAGATAAAAAGAGATGTAGATATGCTAAATTACTATGAAATTTAATCTATTAGAGTAATCATTATTTACAATATATACACACTAACATTATAATAGAAAGAAACAAATATAAAAAAAAGGGTTACAGGGCATCGAAAAATTCGTCCACATCGCTGCCAACAGGAAAAGTGCCCAGAAGGCTGGCAGCATTGCCACGTTGGATGGCAATGCTGAATCTTTGGCCAAAAAATAGTCCCGCCCTCTGGTCACGTGAAGAGTCGACCAACCGTTTGGCGATTTCCCGAAATACTAGGTGGGCACTCGGACCCCATGGCCCTAGTGTTTCGACCCCAAACGGCTCAAACACATAATTACCAATTAAATTATTGTATTTGCGCCGTTTGAGGTTTTCAGCACCTGCAGCAGCCGCCCCAGCGCAGCACACCATGCTAGGAAGATGAGATGGCGCAAGGGTGTCGACGCAAGTTGCGTCCCACACCAAAGGCCTACCCAACTTCCATGGCATTATGGTCATACCATCTGGTCTCTTGCCATCGACGCGCGCCAAGCCAGTTGGTTCTAACACAGCTGGCACCCCGGCGGTGGCAAGAGCACGACGGATGAGATCATTAATGCTGGCGTGTCGCGCTATCCGACCTGCACTCTTAATGCAAGAAAGGCCATGGTGTCAGAGGCAGTCGACTGCTTCACCACATTGACAGCGATGTGGAGCCCCACAAGGAGCGCCCAAACGCAACCAAGTAGCGAGCCAGAAGGTCGCGTCACCTAACAAAGTGCCTATATTAGGTGACGGTAGTGCCTGAAGCCAGAGACCCGACTCCCACTCACCCACAGCCAGCAGGCGGGCACGCTCAGCAGTATTGGTAGAGGTATTAATAAGTTTATTCCGTACCAACCTGCAGTGTCTCTGGGAAAACGGGTTCTCGGGCCGATCCGTGTCCGGGCAAGTCACTTTTTGTCACTTTATGTAGATATAGTGTGTAAAAGATGAGAAAATAGAATACAAACAAACTTAAAGCCAATTTTAATATAATTAAACGATAAACCTAAGAATATACTTACATACATACAAGACAAAAATATATGTATAACACAACTATAAACTACAATCTATACTATATACAACATTACTTTTAGTATATGCGGAACCTGAATATACATAGTTTGTTCAGAATTAGTAACTGAATTGATTCCAATAATTTTTACACCATCTTATATTTTGTCCCAAAATTATTTAAAAAAGGTTACGAGTTGGACATCTATCCGCGATCATACGAGCACAACAAAGGTTATGGCAGGTCATAGCGATCAGCTGACTAGGTACGCGGCGCAAAGGCAGCGGGGCGCACAACGGGGCGGGGAACACCACCCCTACCCTTCAGTCGTCCGGTTGCAACAGCCGAACGCGCCCGTGTCACGCTTGCGCTTAGCGACATAACTCGATACGGGAAATAGTTTTTAGTGTGTATCCGTTAAGTGATCGTAAAAATGTCGTTTTCCTACTCAAACGTCCAGTACACCGAAATGGTGCACACACTAGCAGTCTCTTGTGATAACGTATCCCTGGCAGTACGGCGATACCGGGAACAATTCGGCATCGGAGTGTCGTGGAACATTATGCTTTCCGCCATTCAACGATCAAGGGACTATGGTACCTTTCGGCCTCCAACAGCCGATGATAGAGGAGTGACACGCATTCCTACCACGCTATCACCACCGCTCGTCTGTGCATAAGGCAAAGAGGGGTACATTTAGAACAATTTTTAAGATAGGTACGTCTGAGTGATTCAAAGGCATTGTAAATAGTGATAAATGATAAATGGTAAATGATAAATGATATTTATTCAGCAAGTAGGTTTTCTCATCAACAACACTTTTTCACGTCATTTATTTTTAAACTAGATGAGGCTGGATTTTCGTACCTGACTACTCTGAGAAGAAACAGCCAAAACAAACTCAGAGGTCATAGTCTCTTTTGAAGTCCAGCCAATCTTGCTTAATTCACATGAGCACTATGCAGATTAGTGTCTGAGATGGTCTTTTGAAGAAAGAACCACACAGATTTGAGTGGACCTGTCCCGTCAGTGCAAGCATTTGTCAGTTATCGTGTAGCTCAACTTATAACTCAAGGAGCTCAACGAAACGACGAACAATACCAAAGAAAAGACATTTGGGTAGGTCGCTTGTAGTACTCAAACTGCCAGACAGTCGTGGGAAAAAAAAAACAAAATGTGTCCCACGTGGTCCTCACAATTATCGAATAAAATAAATAATAATTTACAAAAATGAATGTCAATAAAAATACGATAAATGTCAAATACACACATAAAACAAACAAAACAAAGTGAACAATAAATTACTGAACTAACAATTCATGTTAAATTCACACACATAAAATAAAATAAAAAATAAAAAGAACGTAAAAAATAATAAAATACTGAACTAAGTATTCATGTCAAATCATTCAATGTCACAGTGTATAAAATAAAAGAATCAACAATAAACCAGCGAAGTCCGAAATTTCAACATTCACAGAGCAAATTTCATTGGAGCAGTTTAATCCCAATTTTTATCTTCGAGATAGTGATTGACATGATCGAAAGCTTTCAGAATAGCTTCTGTTTTATAAACGATTTGAATTTATTCAGGCATAGTGCTTGAATATGGCTCGGAAGTTTATTGTAAAAACGTAAACATTGGCATCTGAACGTACCCCCTATTTTTTTAACCTCGTTGCAGGAACAACAAATTTGTGTATGTTCCTCGTATTTATGTTGTGGAAATTACTGTGTTTTTTAAACAAATAATAATTTTTGTGTACGTACAAAAGGTTTTCATAAATAAACTGAGAGGGCACAGTAAGAATATTAATCTCCCTAAATTTTTCTCTGAGGGAGTATCTGGGACTTAGTTTATAAATTGAACGAATTGCCCTTTTTTGTAAAACAAATATTGTTTTAATATTGGCGGCATTGCCCCACAAGAGAATACCGTACGACATCACGCTATGGAAATAACTAAAGAAAACTAAACGAACTGTCTCCAAATCAGTTAAGTCACGAATTTTTCTAACGGCGTATGCTGCAGAGCTAAGTTTTTTCGACAATTTGTTTATATGCGGGCCCCACTGAAGCTTGGCATCCAAAGTTATGCCTAAAAACACTGTGCTATCTTCCGGTTTCAGCTCTTCATCCTTATTAGTACAGTAGTTTCCATGAGGTATCGTAAACTTAATACATTTAGTTTTTTTTTTCATTTAAGAGTAGATTATTAACATTAAACCAATTAACAACTTTTGCCAGGGCGCCATTAACATTATCCATAACTGGCTGCTGACGTTTGAGTTTAAATAAAAGAGAAGTGTCGTCTGCAAACAATACTACGTCATGATTATCCTTTATGAGGTAAGGCAACTCATTTATGTAAATAGAAACAAAAAGGGACCAAGAATTGAGCCCTGGGGTACCCCCATTTTTACTACGGATCCGGGAGACCTTTTCCCGTTAACGTCAACTCAGTGATTCAAAGACATTGTAAATAGTGATTTAGTCAATTTTTGTAAATAGTCATGATTAACATTTTTAAACACGCCAAGATGGTTAATTGTAGAAAGTTCTTATTTGTACCTAGAGCCTGCAAAGTGGTCAAGTAAACTTTAAATGGTTGTCGTAAGTTGCAACAAATCACATTAACTACATCTTATCTCTAACAGCTGCATTTAAGAATAAAGTAAACGTAATAATATCTACCTACCCTTAACCTTTACGACAGTCCAAAGCATGCAAGTGATGGAAAATGTTATCACCAGTTAATTACAATAAGTTTGCCGTACGGTTAGGTACTAGTAGCTAGGTACTTAGTACCAAATTATTATCAATGAACCTGTGACTTGTAATGTTTGTGTTTTTGTACTTACTTTTTTGTCTATTGTAATTCAAAATTTTATCATACGTTCTTTCCGAATAACTGCATAGCCTTTATGCGGAGGCTTAGCATGCCTTTTCCATCTTTTAATTAGTATTATTTATAACATTTCTGTATATTTTAGTGGTTCCAAATCTTTGTTTACTTTTGTGATGCCATAATGACAATGACAAGCCTAGTTTTTCTTTTAATTTTATTGCTGTAACTTAGAGTTTAGGTTTTATACATTTGATGTTTGATACCTTCTTTGTTAACCATTTTATTTTTCTATGTTCTAGAACCAACATTTTGAAATTTATAATTTCTTCATGATGGGAAGCCGAGTCGAAAAGAGGCAGTCTGCGTGTGGTCCTTGAGCCAGCAACAAGCTGGACATTACTCTGAAATATTTAACGTGGTCGCGCGTCTGCAAAATCTTGCCCTGGCATCATAATGAAGTCCTGACGGCCTTGAAAACGGCTGCTGCTGCTGCTGGTGCTACTACTATTGAGAGCCCCTGGACCGTCGACTACCTTGAAAACTTACTGCTGCTACTACTGCGACTGCGACAACTGCTGCTACTCCTACTATACTTCTGAGCACCTGGACACTGGACAGCGGGTGAGCCTCGACCCTCGAACCATCGAAGATTGGTGACTGCGAGTGAGCCTATCACTGCGGCGAGCGGTTTCTGTCAACTGCGAACTTCGGACCTGGACCTGGACTCGTATCACCATGCTAACGGCTTCGTATCGGCTTCCCTAACTTAGTAAATTTCTATTTCCTTGTTGTGTATTAAACCATCATATTTTCTCTTGCCATTTTTCTTTAAACTTTACACAATGCAACCTTACATTTTCCTCCCCAGGAAAATGTAACGTTACAGACTGTCGAAGCTTGGGCGGACGGACGGCCCGCGGCGGCATAGAGGCGCCCGCGGCCGCGCCGCGCGGTGACTCGGTGAGCATACTTTTGAACGGACAACCATGTAACTTAAAAAGCTTATAACTTTGTGACTTTTCAAGATACAATTTTGAAATTTTTACATGGATTCTTTACATAAAAATACTAGACACTTATTTCGGGTTTCGCATAAACAAAAACTAATGTTGTATATTTAATATATATGTCGCCGCAGGAGTCTCTATTTTCTAAGATTTAATCTAATTAATAACACTCGTAAACTATTCCATGATAATATTGATGAACCTGCCATCTCTGCTTTGGCAGTTGGCATTAACAATTATTTACAAGACCATTGATCAATTGACAGAAGGGTTAAGCGCCATCTGTTGGCATTTATATTAACTAATACTTAAATAGATCTTCGAGTGACAATTTAAGAGATTAATTAAACAAGTTAAGCTAGAACTATAGTTAAAATCAAGATAGCTAATATTTTATAACTATTGGGATTTTACCAATTTGTCATAGCTCTTTCGTGGACTACGGTTTCTGTGTTTGTATGGCAACACTCCACTTGTTGTGGATGTCGCCATACAAATGCGCTAAGTACAATTTTAATGGTCAAAAATCAATTTATAATTTTAAACTATAACTAAATCAGTTTTTCTAAAACTGAATACGAACCAAAAAGTAACAAGATTATTTACAAAGCAATCTATTAGTGGAAGACTTATTTGATCTGTCTTTCGTTTTGCTGGAAATAGTTTGATAACAAGTGTAAAAAGTAATAAAACTAGTAATTAAGCTTCAACTTAAAAACACCTTTGCATTTGTGAATATAAGTAGTGTTTAGTTATTACAATAATTAAGTGTAAAGTATTTTAATATTGTTTGTAAGTTTAATGAACTTACGATGTAATTAATTACTGTACTGAGTGAGTGAGTAACTTCCGGTCACTCCAAAAAGACGCGTTGAAGACGCAGTGTCTCGTTGAGTAAAATAATTGAATTATTAGGAAAATAATAATGGCTTTTGAAGTGAACATTACAAGCTTGTGTAAATGAGAAATGTAATATTGGTTGATAAGAGTGTAAGGAGTTTCTTTGTCCGTTCTTATCCTTATTAACAATTGGCGAACGGGCTGCTTGACTCGGAATGTTTATTGTGCCTGTACCTAAATGGTTTCTTAGAAATAAACGTTTGGAGTTTGAGTAAAATGTGGTGTGTGATTTCAACTACCCATCTACCTATCTACCAACAATGAAGAATTACATCGCACGGTGAGATGGTTAGAGACTGCAAGACAATAAGTATGGCGGCGAATGGCGCCAATATTCGAGGACTGCTCCTCTCCAGAGTTTCCCTGACTGTTGCAAAAAAGGGAATATTTTTTCCTTTCGTTTTTCTTTCTTATGTGACGCAAGCGAAGTTACGTGGTTCAGCTAGTATAATATATAATAAAAAATACCCATACAACTATGGCGAATTGGACAGATAGTGTTATTTTACTCTTCTTTTGAAGACTGCAATAGTTTGGCAGTCTCTAATATCAAGTGGAAGATAATTCCACAACCGCACAGCGTGAACAGTAAAGAAGTAGGAACAGAAATCTGTAGAGTGGGGAGGGGATTTAAGGAGGTTCCTAAGATGCGACCGGCAAGGTGCATCAGAGGGACGGGAGTAGGAAAAGCGTTCCCGCAAATAGGAAGGTGTTTTAGGGTTATGGAGGATGTTAAAAAGCAGATACAATATCCGAGAGTTGGATTGGGAGCCACTTGAGTATCTTGCGAAAGTTGGAGACATGGTCATACTTCCGAAGGTTACAAACAAAACGAATACAGAATGATGTTTTGCAATTATTTAAAGAAGTTGTACAATTTATAACATTAATCTAATTTTATATTTTTAATCTAGTTGAAAAAATAACAATAATAATAATAATCTAAAGGTCTAACTAATTAACATAACATTTTAAGAAACTTTATTTTACTTGAAGGACTCTAACGACGGGACGAAAAGTTAAACTATTTAGCAAGATGCTTAAAAAAATTGGCTTTCAATTTGCCCAAACTATCAAAGTGCAAATCAATTTGATCACTGCAGCTATTTACAACCTTGCATAATCTCGCATAGGGGGAGTTGGCGCCTAGAACCGTTCTTTAGTTATTCCGCTAGAAAACGCCAGGTGCCATAGAAAACGTCTTTGAACGCGTTCTAGACGCAACGAGTGTGTGGCATAATGTGGACGCCAGATCACGCTACAATAGTCTAAAATACTTCGTATTAAGCAATTGTAAAGGACAATTTTAGTTTTACCGTACCTAAACTGTTTCGAATTTCTCATGACAAATCCTAGCATCTTAGAGGACTTTTTTAGTACATTGTCTATCTGGGGAATAAAAGTTAACTTACGGTCAAAAATAACACCGAGGTCTCTTATTGTGTCCAGTTCCACAATCTTAACTCTATTAATATAATAGTCTTGGTCTATAAGATTATGTTTTCGCGCACATTTAACGTGGTAACATTTATTTGAATTTAGATGCATCTTGTTGGCTTCACACCATTGCACAAGCCTGTCTAAATCACTCTGTAGTGCAGTTGCATCATCTTTAGATTTAATAATTTTAACAAATTTTAAGTCGTCTGCTTAAATAAAGATAGTAGAGCTAAGAAAACAATTGGGAATATCGTTAATAAAGAAATTAAATAAAACAGGCCCCAGGTGAGACCCCTGTGGCACGCCAGATAAGATGCATCGTTCGGCAGAATGAAAACCGTTGATGACCACGTAGAAAGATCTACCCACGAGATTTGAACTCAACCATGAGAGTAAAGGCCCGGTGATGCCATATGCGCGTAATTTGTTTATCAATATTTCATGTGACACCTTATCGAAAACTTTACTGAAGTCAGTGTAAATCACATTCGTTTGGAAACCCGAGTCTATTGCCTTCGTTAACAATTCAGTAAACAGTATTAGATTGATAGCTTTGGATCTAGACTGCACAAAGCCATGTTGCTCCTCACTAAGGTACAGTTTTAAATGATTCTGAATGTGAGGGCAGATCAGAGACTCAAATATTTTAGCAAAGGTGGATAAAATAGATATGGGTCTATAATTAGAAACCATGTCGTCGTTATTTGACTTGTGAATGGGAACCACCTTCGCTACCTTCCATTTAGAGGGAAAAACTCCAGAAGCCAAAGACTTATTAAAAATAAGTGACAATGGTATAACCAACTCGGCCGCACACTCGTGAATAAAAATAGGCGGTATACCATCAGGCCTTGTGCCCTTATGACAGTCCAGGTTTTTTAACTTTTCGTACCAACCCTCACAATCAATAAACGGGTTTGATAAACTTAAACTGTAATTTTGAAGGTTATGTAAGTAAGCATATTATTGAAACTGCCATCGTCCTGAGCAGGGCTGCAAACAGCGGAAAAGTGGGTTGCAAAGAACTAGCATATTTTTGTGCCATCGGATGACGTAGTAGTACCATCTGTCATCGACATAGGGTATACACTAGACCCCCCCCCCCCCGTTTAGCTTATATGTAACTCCAGAACAATTTAGGGTTTTTTGTGAGTTCGTCTTCCAAGTTCTTCAAGTAGTTATTGTAGCAAACAGTTGCGAGGTCATCACAGCGTTTACTAATTATTTTTAATTCAATTTTATCTAACGGGTTCTTATAGACACTGTAGCGTTTTCTGATCTTGTTTTTAGAGTTTAGCATTTTAACAAGACTTCGGTTAAACCATGGTGGGTATTTACCATTCTTGGGTACTTTAGTAAAAATATACCTTTTTACAGCCGCATCAATAATGTCATAAAACACCTGCACCATCGCATTGACGTCATGGAGACCCTCAAATAATTCCTCCCAGTTAAGTTCTTTTAAGTATCTACGAATGGGTGTATAATTTGATTTACGAAAGTTAGGCATTACTTTGACAATATTATACGGAAGTTTTGCTTCTTTATTTAAAGAGATGATAATATTTAGTGGTAGATGGTGCTGATCAATTGTCTTTTTTAAACTTTCACGATCAGAACACATTATAAAACTTAAGAAGACGGGTATATATCGCGAATTTACCTTTAATTTAATCCCGACGTTTTGACCGGATTGCACCAGCCGTGGTCGCGGGGAGACCACCCGACCCGGCCCTGGGGACCCGTCTTCTTAAGTTTTATAATATGGTGCTGATCAATATTACACAAGTTACAAATACTTTGGCTTACGTTACACACTGGAATATTGCAAACTAGAAGGTCAAGTATTCGACCTGAGGTATTATTAATGTTGTTATATTGGTTGAGCTTATTAACATGCGTAAATGTATGATCGCTTTTTCGATAAATCCATTTCTGTTATCTAATTATGGTTTCAATTTGATTGATATTCAATCATAATATGACTTTTTAAACATTATCCACTAAATATAACACCTAAGTGCTTTACGATCTTATATGTAATGATCTTTTCTATAGAGACTTTAAAATAACCTCACTTTTACTAAACCTCAAATAACTCAGCTCCCAGATTGGCAAAATTTACAGAATTTTCAGCAAGGGACTGATAAGTCTGAATCTATTATTTCATATCATTTTCATCTCGTTACATCCAGGCCCATGAACGTATGTAACCGTTTCCGTTTCCTTTATTGTTTTTTTCAATTTTGTGTGAAAATATTAATGCGGGTCACAGAATACATCGATTTGCTAACAGCACAGTTCTTATAGTTTCGGAAAATAGTGGCTGTGACATACGGACGGACAGACAGACATGACGAATCCATAAGGGTTCCGTTTTTGCCATTTGGCTAAGGAACCCTAAAACTGGCCCACCTGACCGTTTTCGGGGACCAATCGCTGCAGAGTTTAACCATTGAACTATATATTTGTCACCAATATTAGTCTAATTTAAAAAGTTTTACCACCTGAGAATACAATATATGGAATGCAATAAAGTATTGAGTATTGAGTACCATCTGCCGAGCCTTTCCCAACTGTGGGAAAGGCTCGGAATCGGCTGCATCCGGTTAGACTGGAAGCTGTAGGGGTCAGCTTTCAGTCTAACCGGATGCAGAGGATTACCAGTTTTATACATGGAGCAACTGCCTATTTGTTTATTAATTAATTAATGTACACACAAAATACTTCATAGGACATTACATTAACGATAGAAGTGCACAAAAGTACTGTTTATTTCATAAGACATCTCTTCCAGCAGTCCTGCGAGAGGAAAGTTGCCTATCGTACCTTCACAACCCAGTTAGTACTAGGTATTATGATACTACTTAATTAGACTAGTTGTTTGACTTTTTGGACCACTGACTACCTGTAACGACTGTCGAAGATCAACAAATGACACCCGGGACCAACAGCTTAACTTGCTTTCCGAGGCACGGAGGAAACTCGGAATGTTGAGGTGCTTACCCCATCCCCAGACCAACCTAGGCAAGCATGGCTTAACCTAAAGATCGACCCGGACGGCTGTTTTTTATTATTTAGCCACGAGCTCCTGCGTAGGAGATATTAATAAAGTGGACAAATGTGTGCGCAGACGCGGGTAGACACGATGGGACGACAGCACTGGAGAGAGATCAGTGGGTCTACTCTCAAAGTCCATCAACGCAGATACGGTTGTGCCCCGCGCACGCCTAAGTGATGCTACGCCGTAGCGGATCGGCTACAAGTGCAAGTTTTCACTGCAAACAATTTTGCAACATTCGCTTAAATAGCGCTTTCTATGGCAGATGTGAGTTTTGCAACATAAAAAATAAGTTACTTTAATTAACGTTAAAATAATAATTATTGATTTTTTTAAGGCAGAAGATGTTTATTGCTCCGAGGATGGATAATAAATAGCTTACTGGATATTGCGTTAATGCTTACGATTCTGTAAATTTTACCCAGAGCCATTTTTATTTATTTACTTACTCGTATAAAACTTTATGCACATAACGTACAAAGGCGGACTTAATGCCTTGGGCATTTTCTACCAGTCTACTTTAGGGTGATGCAGAGACACACACTCATACACATACCTACACAACCTATACAAAGTGAAGAAAAATAAAACCGTTTAAAAACACAGAAGGAGAAAAACAACAAATTAACTATAAGATGAGTCTGCCAATCTCTTAAGTAAGTTTTCGCAAACTTTAACCTTTAAATGTGAACCGACTGGTGGTTGTCCTTATATATGTATTCAAAGGGAGTCCATATTCTGTAATAATCAATCAATCAATCAATAATTTTATTATCAGGCAACTGAAGGCCCATAGATAAAATACACAAAAATACATTTCAACAATAATATACTAATACATACAAAATATAACTTATAAACTATGAACTTATGACACACGAAGTGGCGGCGTCGTGTTACGCTGTGCGGTGTCATGTAGCCAGCCGCGAAAACGGCGGTAGACAACACCCTTCGGCCAGAACTCTTCCTTGAGAAATTTGTCGAGATACTGCGTCGGAACTCGCACTACAAACGACTTGAAGTTGGTGTTATGACGCGGCTCCAACTTCTCGACCCTCAAGGTCCAGCTGGTCTTCACCTTCATGTACTCTACGACCTCCTCAACCTTCGTGGAGTGATGCAGTCGGGACACATAAAGCAACGTCGTTGGCGTCGCTGGACGCAGCAGCATATTTGGTCCTGACAGTCCAGTACCGCATTGATTGCGACAAGTAGGCTTCTTCTTTTTCTTCTGAACCAAGGCGAAGCCGTCCTCATCACACTCCTGCTTTGCTGGACAGCGCTGTTCCGGAATCCTTGGAAGGGTTTCACAGCGACGGTTCTGCTTCCCCCCTTTTTGCTGCTTAGGCTTTATGACAGCTGAATTGTTTGAGGCAGCAATTGCGGCGTAAGCTGGTTTGGGGGTCAACGTAGCAACGCGTGTCGTATTCTCTGCCGGAGCAGAGGGGCGGGCGGCGGCGGGGCACGGTGCATCGCCCTCGCTGTTTGCAGGTGACGACGAATCCAATTTCGCCGACGCAAAACTGCTGTCCGAAGCATTTTCCGCACCACGCGTGTTCATGTTGGCATCGTCATGTGGCCTACATCCCAAAACCGCACTGCGTAGCAACACTATCTCGGCACGAAGTTCATGGATGGTATTTTCTGACTTCTCCAACTTAAACTGCACCTCGGCCAGGCTTGACTTCATCGATGTAATGTCCTTTAACAGCCTGGTGACGTCTACGTGATCGAAAGTGACGGGCGGTAACTTATGTAGCTCCTTCGCTACGAAAGTCGGCACGTCGTCAGGGTCGGTTATCTTTAGAAAGGTGATGATGTCTTGGACGCTTTTCTCAGTACCGTCTCTCCTGCGAGATGGCATTTGTCGTCTTCTTTGAAGCTCGACTTGCAGATCTGCATGATGCTCACCTCGTCCATAGTATCGATGGCATTCTGTATGAATGCCAACAGTTCATTTACAATAAGTTGTTGCGAACTCATTGCAAAATAACAGGCAGCAGCTAATGCCGCACACCGACCGTACAATTATGATAACACGTCCGTATTCGAAAACGCATCGCACTGCACGAATAATGAATTTGGTTTGCATTTTCGGGTGCATTCCGTACGTCACACCTTATACTACTGTACGGTACACGCATAGGTACACGTCACTCCCACACACCACACCACACACCTTTTTGTCCATATTTAATTTTTGTAAAAGTAATCTGATTCTTTCTACAAAAATTAATTTTGTGTCTGCTCGTCAATAAAATAATGTTACTGACGAGCAGGCCTTATAAAAATAATATAAGTTGTATTTCAGTTAACCTACCGTACAGTACCTACCCTTTCCGATCAATATTGTTTTAGTTGATTAATAAAACAAAAGGCTTTTAAAATCTTTGATGTTTCAAATATGGTTGCGTTTTATTTTGCTTTAACACGACTTACGCAGTGATTTGAATTGATTGACTCCACGTAGTATGAACACGTTTTTGAGCGACTTAAATAATTACGGTGACGGCAAACGGAGGAGCGGTGGTCCAGTGGTGGCGACCCCAACTTACGTAAGTACCAGTGAGTGTGGGCTCGAACCCAGATAGGCGCATTACTGTGTATAATTTATTTCAGCACCACTGCTCTCAAAACGGTGAAGGTCATCGTGAGGAAACTGACATGTCCTAGAACCAAAATTTCTAAGACATGTGACATCTACCAATCCGCACTGGGCCCGCGTGGTGGATTATACATATAGCCCGTTCACTCTCATTGAGAGGAGCCCGTGTCCCAACAGTAGGAATATTATAAGGCTATTGATGATGACGGCAAACCAACTATTTTAATGTTTGAAGAAAACTTTATTTATTTATGTGCAGGTTATAAAGAACTCAGTTCACAGTTTTGTGGACCGACGGCGACGGTGGCTTGATGTAGTCGAAGTCAACTCGGCGTGTGCGCACAATGTTGGCATAGTTTTTTGATGACAGCTTTGGTGTTCGCGTTCTATTTGGACTGTTGTAATCCACTTGGAATAAGCCGTATTCTATCCTGGAAACAAAAAAAAAATAAAAAATAAATTTTATTTCCTTAAATTCATTATTACGGAAGCATTATGAGATTTTAAGGTATTGTATGTGAGCGTATCTATACATATAATAAAATCGTTGAGACCAAAAAATCTGTACATTGAAGATTAAAAAAAAAAACCAATCAGGGTGACTTAAAATAAGTAACTGAACATATTAAAACCATTTTTAAAATTCGTGTTTGTTTGTTTGTTTGACCGCGCATCACGTAAAAACTGCTGGACGGATTTTGATGAAAACTTCACTAATCTATTTAAAAAAACTCAGAATAACACTTAGGCTATAAAAATTATGGAAATTTTTGGAAAAAGGGGGTGAAAAGGGGCGGTAATGATTGTATGAAAAAAAAAATTAGATTGTTCTAGATTCATGAAACTCAGAGTAAATACTTATTATTAAAAATACAGAAAAACCTGTTACAGCATTTAAAAAAATATACTCAAAAAGTCAGAAATCGCAAAAAAAATACTTTCAGCGGGGCAGTGTAGGGAAAATAGTTAGCCAGAAAATTGCTATTTTACACAAAACATTTTTTGATGGCAATCATTATTTTTTATTTTACATAAGACGTACAGCCGGAAAAGTTACAAAAACATTACAAACGAGTACAAATCCTACTATCTACAAATAAAAAATGCTTTGTCCTGAAGGACTATCTGATGGATCAACGCACAGCCTAAACCGCAGATTGTAGAAACCTGAAACTTGGAGGGTGTATTTTCTGTATAACGTAGGCATACGATAAGAAAGAATTTTGAAATTATACCCCTAAGGGGGTGAAAAGGGGGGCAAAGATTGTATGGGAAAATGTGATTCCTTGGTCCAATCTACTTCAAACTTTGCAATCAACAATATTAACAGAATTGATGGACGCGTTTCATATAGCATTGAAATTCATCCCCTAACGGGGTTCAAAAGGGGTAGAAAGTTATTTTGGCGGTGATTTGTTTCGAATTTGATATCAATACTCTTTCGAGATTTTGATATAAACTACAAGTTATTTTGATACATGTTTCAAAACCTAATCCTATTTTTAACCGACTTCCAAAAAGGAGGAGGTTCTCTATTCGACTGTATGTATTTTTTTTTTTTATGTATGTTCACCGCTTACTCGAAGACGCCTGAACCGATTTGAAAAATTCTTTTTTTGTTTGAAAGGGTATACTTCCAAGTTGGTCCCATAGAAATATTGTCATGATCTGATCACGAACTTCGGAGATATGGAACGGAACTCTTCAATAAAAGACAGCAAATCTGTCGTGATTGCTGCAATCGCTTGGATGTTTATTGTTTACACAACATCATAACATAACATCACGCCTGTATGCTCTGAGGGGGTACGCAGATGTGTACAGTATACCCATATTTTGACAGTTAGGTATGTTAACTCTTCAAATTTTATATGAAAACGTGTTGCGATTTTGGTATTTTCTACAACAAGTGAAGCATTTGCGTTTGATAAGAACCATTCTACCATCAGATCTGATGATGAAGCCAAGAGTCACGGAACTCCATAATGAAACAATGTACCCTAGTCGTGTTTGGGCTTGTTGTAATTGTAACGGTATGCACTTTTCATGTAGGTATGTCAAGCACATGTGAACCACTAAAAAGTGAAAAATAAAAACTTTTTTGCAAAAAATAAAACCGACTTCAAAAAAAAAAACAAAAAAGTGAAAAATAACTTTAGCTTCTGAAGTCGGTGACAAAAAAACTAAAGCAATCAAACAAAGGTCACCGACTTCAGAAGCTAAAGTTATTTTTCACTTTTTTGTTTTTTTTTTTGAAGTCGGTTTTTATTCCAAAAAGGTTGAACTCACATAAAAATTTAGTGCAAAATTGCTAATACTCTTTAAAATTGGAATGTCTCGAAAGTCACCGTAAAATATTAATACCGCATTTGAAGGTTTCTAAGCTTTGAAGAGGTTGTGCACTTTAAGACACGGCGTCATAGCGTAGGGACGTAGAGTTTGAAATTTTAAATGGTAAGCAGTTGTGAGAGGTCCGCAACGGTTTACAGCAGCTATATCGTGTTGCGGCTTATTTAATGCACCTTGATGAGAACTGCAGACCTGCTGGAGTATGACTGTCATCGAGTGTCTAAGTACGAAGATGTATAGCTGTCAATAGAAGCCTTTAAAGCTGTTTTTGTAAACATGGTAATTTATTCTTATTCAAATAAATACGTTGTTAATCACAAGTATTTGATTTTGAGCAAAATTGCCCTTGCGTACGTAAATTGACTTCAATGTATATCTTAGGAGATATACCGTTTTAAGTAATTCCGCAGCAAAATAATGATCATGTACCGGGCGCGCATTTTCTTTATGCGGAAGGATGTGAGTGATGTGCTCTTTGATAACTGTATTATAGGTGCTTACGACCCACTCTCTGTAACCCTCTCTTTCTCTTATATTACGCAGACGAAGTTGCGCGGGTCAGCTAGTTTACTTAATAATTGTGTGCCAGTAGGTAATTTTCATGGATGGAGAAGAGGCTGGCCGATCGACAAAAGAAAATGGAAGATGACAACCTGACATGATTAATTGACTTCAATTAAAATAGGACAAGAAAGATGAAACGTTGATGAAATTAGCCCTTCTATAATTAGTCTAAATGGATAAATTGGAATATGACAAACTTACGTGTAGCCCGCTCCCCATTCAAAGTCATCCATTAGACTCCAGGCAAAATATCCTGCGACCTTGACCCCATCTTCATGTATAGCTAACAGCAGTTGATTAAGATACTGATTATAATAATAAATTCTCCCATAGTCTTCAATAGTTTTTCCGTCGTCAATCCATCCATTTTCTGTTATAATTATTGGATTTTTCTTCAATAATGCATAGTTATTATGGAGCCAGTTTAGGAGTTTTCGGAAACCTTGTGGGTAATTCTATGATCGTTAAAAGAAAACATGTGTTTAAAAACTTAGTATCGAAATAGGTTGAATTAGAACGCATTATTGCACTTGAATTTGGGAAGCTTTTAACGGTTTTGTTAGAGAATAAAGACTAGTAAACCATTATTTTAATAAAAAGTTATTTCAGGTTGCTACTACAATGGCAATGGCAATGCCGCTACCCGCTACCATCAACAAATAAGTGTTATATTTTTAGTTAGCAGTAACTATTTTGACACTAAATCATATCAACGGGTGTTGGTATCTAGTACTAACTGGGTTAATGAGGTCAGAAATATTTTGAATATATAAGATAAGGATAGTTGTTTTAGTTGCCATACCATATACTCCCACTTGACGCCAGTATCATGGGACAAAGAAGGCACCTTCCATTCGGGTTCCATTGGTGATGGAGTCACTGCTAGTGAAGAGTAGTGGTTGAGACCGAAGAAGTCTGCGCTTCCTTGAACTATTTTTACCTGTAAAATCAATTAATTCATTAGTGTAGTAATATACCGAATCAGAGCCAACAGCGCCATCTGTTTTTTTTTAATATTTTGTATGAACTGCTTCTGCTAACGTCATTTGAGCGCCAAAGCAACTTTTATCGCTGTTCCATTTGATATTTTTCCCAATGCAACTCAACAATTCCAATAACAACTTCAACGTCAACTTTTATAAAGTAAGTTGACTTTAGAATAAGATAATTAAAAATAACACGATTTGAAGCAGATAATGACTGTCACAAGATACAAGTTACACAAACCTCTTCAGGAGTGAAATGTGGGAGACGTGACCGCGAGTATCCTTGTTGATGACTCATTCTGTCAATCCGTTCACGAACAAAACTAGGATAGTCACCGACATCTGAGTATATCGGATGAGCTAGCAATGCCACCTAGAAAATGTAAATATATATGTTTAGAAACAATTTAAGTTAGTATTAGCTATTGCTTAGTGAGATTTGAGTGTTTACTTTGACATCCCTTGCAGTTATTTCACCTGTGACAGCTTCAGTTCATCAGCAACCCAGTAACTACGAGAACAGACCCCATATACACAACGCTTCGATTCGATTTCGATTCGGTAAGTCGAATGTCTATCTCGCTCGTTTTCGTTATACCAAAAAGGGATAAACATACGACTTGCCGAATCGAAATTCATTCCGAGCGTTTGTGAATACGGGGGCAGAATTCTGTTATTTGGCAGACTTGTAAGTGACAGCAATCTTACGGGATTGCAATTGCTGCGATCATAAAGTTCAATTTGACAGCGATGCAATGTGCACCATTGCATCGCTGTAAAACAGTTTTATAGGGACTGTACCTTAATATTGCGGGAGTCTATTTTCTGTTAAACAAGCTTTTTGGTATACATATCCGTTACAACTAAATACTTTTCAATAATTTTGTGAGTGTGTTCATTAATGAGTTCTTATAAATTACTCTCTAAAGATTTATTTATCGCATAACTAAAACTGTGACACAAAGTAAAAATAATGTCTAATTTCTACAATGACAAATACCTAGTCATTGTAGATTTTTTTCACATTAGTATAGCAAAGTGATGGTCAAGGTACGAACATTCATTTGAAGAAAGTCCTCTGCCGCTTTGACATCTTCAGGTTTATTGGGGTCTTTTGGTTCATACCAACCGGCGTCTAGCACGACAGACACTTTTCCTGTAAGATAGTCGCAATTATTATTTTTTGCGCGAGGCGTGCAGAACAAAAGCGTATTGAATCACCCAAGTTACATAAAAATCGAATTATTCCGTCACACAGATATTCAAAAATATTAGATAGATATTTGTTCGTTTTTCACGTAAACTAAATTTGAAGGCGGTACGTAGGTATAGTGCGCCGAAAACTCATTTCAAAATCAAAATCAATCAAAATCAAATCATTTATTTCAAGTAGGCCAATAACAGGCACTTTTGATTTGTCGAAACAAAGATGAAAATTAAATGTAGCTACAGTCCCAGTCACAAGACATAAAAACTGTGAAAGTACTGTAGTTGCCCATTCCCTAACGTAGATCTCTATGGAGAAGAACGGGCAAGAAACTCCATGGACACTCTTTTAAATCAAATTTTTGTTACAAAATCTTGGTTACATCATTCATGTTGAGATGGTAAATTATGTGAGAACAATGTAGCAAGATGTGCACGTTAAAAGTGTCCATAGTAAAAACAAAATAATTCTTTCAAATAAGCCATGGCAACTAAGAGATGACCAGTCACAACTGACAGCGCCCGTTCACGAACATGACGCATGGATCATTCAGCTCAACTCTTTTGAAGGGAGCTAAATGGTCCGACACACACGCCATCATCAGCGAGACATTTGAGTGAGCATGACATACTCTCAACCGCCAGGGCACATTCAAGTCAAAAACTAAAGTAGGTTTCCAGTGAATGATAGCTTTCTAGTACATAGTACTCACACAATATGGGCTATGCGATTATATAATACTAACATTGAATCTATACAATGCAAAGATAGTTGTACAATCTTCAGCAGCTCCAACAATACCATTTAATGCTATCAATTTTTGCGCCCCTGTCCTTGTGGAGCAGGACCAGCATTGAGCCAAGCATTTTTATCAGCGATATAATCGCTCAACTTGTAATATGCTTGCTTACATAGTGTGCGTTTAATGCATGTTTTAAATTTCGTCTCATTCAGTTCAAGAATACTTTGTGGAATTTTATTATAGCATCTCAAACAGTACCCCATGAAAGAAGAGTCTACTTTAGCGAGTCTAAAGCCTGGCTGAACTAGTTGGTCCCTATTTCTAGTACTGTAATTGTGTCTGTCGCCTCTTTTACCGAAAAGATGCAGATTTTTTCTGACGTACATTATGTTTTCGTAGATGTATTGGCCATGAACCGTCATGATGCCAATATCCTTAAATAGTTCCCTTAGAGAATCGCGCCTACGAAGACTGTATATGGCTCTGATGGCTCTTTTCTGCAGAATAAATATAGACTCAATATCAGCAGCCCGTCCCCATAGCAAAATACCGTAAGACATTATACTATGGAAGTAACTAAAATAAACCAGTCTAGCGGTATCCACATCAGTGAACTGACGGATTTTTCTAACGGCATACGCTGCTGAACTTAAGCGCCCCGCAAGAGATGTTAAATGAGAACCCCATTGTAGCCTTGAATCAAGCGTAAGCCCCAGGAAAACCGTTTTATCTACGAATTCGAGTTTCTCTTTATTCAATATTATCTCACAATCACTACTTTTAACATTCGGTAATGAAAATCTTATGCATTTAGTTTTTTTTTCATTTAATACCAAATTGTTTGCTGTGAACCAATTTTGGACCTGAAGTAGGGCATCATTCACGTCATCTAGATTTTTGGCCCGTCTATTTATCTTAAAAATTAGAGAAGTGTCATCAGCAAACAACACCATATTTTGAGATTGGTGTTTCAACAAATAGGGTAGATCATTTATATAGACTAGAAAAAGGAAAGGACCCAATATTGAGCCTTGCGGAACCCCCATTTTTACATTCATACCCTGTGAATTAACTCCATTTATTTGAACATGTTGTTTTCTATCGCTCAAATAAGATTTTAGCAGGCTAAGTGCAAGTTTACCCAGTCCGTAATGCTCCAGTTTCAAAAGTAATGTGTCGTGATTTACGCAATCAAAAGCTTTAGAGAGGTCACAGAAAATTCCTATTGCGTCTTGGGACTCTTCCCACGCAGCAAATATGTGCTTTAATAGGGTTACACCGGCGTCAATTGTACAACGGTGAAACCATACTGTTGATCATGAAAGATTCTGTTGGTGTTAAAATGATAGAGCATTTGATTAAGCATTACCTTTTCAAAAACCTTGCTAAAAACTGGTAACACGGATACAGGTCTATAATTATTGGCATCTTTACTATCCCCGGATTTGAAAAGAGGTATGACTTTACTGTATTTCATTAAATCAGGGAAAACTCCTTGGTCTACACATAAATTAAAAATTAAAGCTAAGTACGGGGCTATGGTCTCAAGTATAGATGTACAAACTTTGATAGACATTCCCCATAAATCTTCAATCAGTTTGATTTTAATTTGCCGGAAAGCTTTAATAACTGTGATAAATGATAAATGATAAATGATAAATGATATTTATTCAGCAAGTAGGTTTTCTCAAACACTTTTACACGTCATTTTTTTTTTAAGCTAGATGGGGCCGGTGTTTCGTATCTGACTACTCTGAGAAGAAACAGCCGAAACAAACTCAGAGGTCATAGTCTCTTTTGAAGTCCAGACAATCTTGCTTAATTCACATGAGGACCATGCAGATTAGTGTCTGAGATGGTCTTTTGAAGAAAGAACCACACAGATTTGAGTGGACCTGTCCAGTCAGTGCAAGCATTTGTCAGTTATCGTGTAGCTCGACTTATAACTCAAGGAGCTCAACGAACGACGAACAATACCAAAGAAAGGACATTTGGGTAGGTCGCTTATAGAACTCAAACTGCCAGACAGTCGTGGGAAAAAAAAAAAACAAAATGTGACCCACATGGTCCTCACATTCACAATTATTAAATAAAATAAATAATAATTTACAAAACGAATGTCAATAAAAATACGATATGTCAAATACACACATAAGACAAACAAAAAAAAGAGTAAAAAATAATAAAATACTGAAGTAAGTATTCATGTCAATTCATTAAATGTCAGTCACAAATAAATATTCATGTCAAATACACACACATACAATAAAATAAAAAATAAAAAGAAGGTAAAAAAATAATAAAATACTGAACTAAGTATTCATGTCAAATCATTCAATGTCACAGTGTATAAAATAAAGGAATCAACAATAAACCAGCGAAGTCCGAAATTTCAACATTCACGGAGCAAATTTCATTGGAGCAGTTTAACTGTCATGGGGTTAATGTGTTTAAATTTAAATTCAGCCAGGCAGCCAGACACATTCGCCTTTAATAAGCCAATTGAGGCTTCCGGTGAGGAATTAAGAGCCTCCGTAGTTTTGATTGGTATATCGGTAAAAAAATTAACAAATTCACGTCACATTTCGGTACGTTTTTGTGACGTCACAAGCCCCACTCATGATCTTTGATGCATTTTATCTTTATCATTTTTTATCAATTTGGTAAAACAAAAAAAAAACACATTTTCAATATTTTTTTTTTACTGACGGAATAAACAGAATCATATTACTTTCAAGTCAGTTGTCATCCATGTAAGTGCAGCCACTGCAGTGCTCTGTGGCGATAAATACTGATACCCGGTGTATCGGTCAGCTTAGTGACAGCATGTTTTAAAAAGCATAATTATGATATATAATCACACTTTACCTTGCTGATGTGGTTTAAATTCCTTTTCATATAAGCGGTAAACTCGAGCATGGGCTAGCAAGCTGTAGTGAAAACATAAATACACTCCGATTCCGTGCGAATTCAAAGCTGGTGGCATACCATCAGATCCATAGCTCTGAGAAAAAAGTAAATGTTAAGTACCAAAGCTGTTATTTAATATTCCCATCCAATAATTAAAATTAAATTAGACCAAAAACACATTTTGTGTCTCTCTGTGTGACCATAAATGGGATCTGTCAAAACGGGTAAATTCGGTCTTTTAAAAACCGATGGACGAAATCCCGAAAATTTAAACGCCGAATGGTTGTTTGATCGAAAGTTTAAAATCCCGAAAGTTCCTTTGCCCGAAAGTTTAAAATCCCAAAATTAAAACTCAAGGTTTATAATCCCGAAGTAGAAGTAGAAGTCCTGTAGTTCAAAATGCCGAAGTTTAAAATCCACAAAGCATGCACCAAGCATACAGCAAGCCTACAGCAAGCATGCAACCAGGAAACACGCAGCATGCACCAGGGGTTTCTGTCACGGCTCCGGTAGCAAAAATTTTGAAACTCACATATCGAAAATTCAAAATTTCAATAATTTGCTACGTGCGAAGCGGTGCCAAAAGGTATATGAATTTTATGTCATCGCAGTGTATGGGACCATAGCTCGTGTGAGCACCAGCCTAACAGTTCCATTAAGTTTAAAACGCACTTTTTGTGTTTTCTCCCTTACAAAAAAAAAATATAAACCTTTTTTTTCTCACGCGTAGTGAGACTTAATGTGCCATCCATACGTTAATATGATGTAAAGGGAGTTATACCAAAGCCATTAAATTATTTTTTTATTTTTTTTTTTCTTTGTGTCCGAGTTCTAAACACATATTTCGACGTGTTACTTTGACTTAACTTTAGTAAAGTCAGTTGTGAGTTGAACCTGACGAAGTGAAGACCGTTCAATGTACTTACAGTCACGCAATTATAATGAATTTCGTTTATAGTCAGCCACATTTTGACTAAATGACCGAACAACTTGAACACTACCCGCGCATAGTCTTCAAAAAAGTCGATGACTTTTGGGTTGTTACAGCCGCCGAGATCCATCAGAGGTGTGGGCATGTCCCAATGGAACAACGTGACTAAAGGAGCGATATTGGCTTTACGAAGTTCTTCGAAAATATTACGGTAGTACTTTACACCTTCTTGGTTGATATTGTTGTCTGTACCATTTGGAAGTATCCTGAGAATAAAAATGTAAGAGTAATGATTTTGTCTTTGTGCTAAAAGAACTATTTCAAGGAATAAAAGTTCTCGATTTTCTATAAGCTATTACAGTAAAAATTGGATAACTGGGTGGTATTTGACCATATTTGAACGTTGAATTCGTTCAAATATGGTCAAATACCACCTAGTGTCTCAGATATCCAGGCATAAATGTCGGGCCCTCAGAATCAGTTCTTGATATGGAGGTTTCTCACTCATCCGGGTCCCACTTAACCCAGTTTCACTGTACTATTGCAATTTGTATAAATTTCCTTATTTTGTGTGCAACGAAGAATAAGAAACAAAACTGCTTTGTTATTCACATGCATGCCATTAGCGGTTTCAGACTTGCGTATTTTATACCTTACGCGCGAAGTGCTACAAAGAATGAAACGCGCTTATACCGGTGTATTCTCAAAGGTGCCTCTTGCATCTTACGCTTATATGAATAACACGTGAAATTAAATGATCGATTTTAAAACGCGCATACACGCGATTTTCTAAAAACGAGTTTTACGCGGCGAAAATACGCGAATCTGAAATCGGCACGAGTGCTTTACCAGCATGTATCACCATGACAGTTACAAAAATAGAGTTAAGCGACAGTGCATTATACACAGTGGCGAGACCACCTAAAGATTGAATATTTTTTTTACCTGGACCATGAAATAGACATTCTGTAGCCACTGACGCCCAAACTTTTTATCAGTTCAATGTCTTCCCTCCAGTGGTGGTAAGAGTCATCAGCAATATCTCCGTTCTTATGGTCAGCGGTACAATTAGGGTGTTCGTGGAGGTATGTGTCCCATATACTTTCGCCTCTGCCTATGGAATTAAAGATTATACAAGATGGAAACGGACGATTCACGAAGCCATCAATCAAGTATTCTGTACATTTAATTACGTAATAGGACGCAAAAATGATTGCTAAGTTTTTTCCTCGTTTTTAATTAAATGCGTGTTTTCTTGTTATTTTATCCCTTTGTTCTAAGGGTTAAAAATACTTAAATAATCGAGTAAAAAAGTTGAAAATTCAAATGATCCTACCTCCTTCGTTCCATCCTCCTTCAATTTGAAAAGCGGCCGTTGACACTCCGAATATAAAATCATCCGGGAAGGAGTATTTGCTCACCCCAGAGTCCACCGTTGGGCTTGCTCTTGATAATTGCACCAAGCTGTATATAAAAACATTGTCAAAGAGAGTACAAAAGTCATCATTATCATCTTCTTGCACTTGCTCCGTTTTACGTTTCGTGGTCGACGTAACATGTTGTCTTGTTCCATTCTCTCACACTGTTAATCACTCCCTTTTCAACCGACTTTCAAAAAGAGGAGGTTATCAATTCGTCTGTATGTTTTTTTTTTTTTTTTTTTTGTGTTTGTTACCTCAGAACTTTCGACTGGGTGAACCGATTTAGATGATTCTTTTTTTGTTTGAAAGCTGGTGCTTCCCGTGTGGTCCCATTTTAATTTTCTGAAGATCTGATGCTGATCTTTGGAGATACACAATGGAACTCTTCAAAAATGTACGGCAAATCTGCAGTGATTGCTATTATCGCTTGTAGGTTCATTGTTTATATTATATCATGACGTAACATCACGCCTGTATGCTCTGAGGGGGTTCGCAGATGTGTAAAATACACCCAGATTTCGAAAGTGTTTGTTACCTCAGAACTTTCAACTGGGTGAACCTATTATGATGGTTATTTTTTTATTTGAAAGCTGGTGCTTTTCGTGTGGTCTAATAATCATCAAATCAGGATCTGATGATGGGATTCTGGAGAAATAGAGAGAACTCTTCACATTTTATAGGCACACAAGAAGTGATTTGGGTATTTTTAGGAAGTGTACTTTCTCGAAGTGATCCCATTTTAATTTGATGAAGATCTGATGAATAACTTCGGAGATATGCATCGGAACTCCTCAATAAATGATAGCAAATGTACTGGGATTGCTGAAATCTCATATCTGTCTATTGCTTATACCAGTTCATAACATAAAATCACGCCGGTACGCTGTGAAGGGGTAAGCACATGTGAACTACTAAAAAGTGAAAAATAAAAACTTTTTACAAAAAACAAAACCGACTTCAGAGAAAACAAAAAAGTGAAAAATAACTTCAGGAAAAACGCTTCAGAAGTCGGTGACAAAAAAACTAAATCAATCAAACAAAGGTCAACGACTTCTGAAGCGTTTTTCCTGAAGTTATTTTTCACTTTTTTGTTTTCTCTGAAGTCGGTTTTGTTTTTTGTAAAAAGTTTTTCTATAAAGTTATTATTACTTTGCAAGTGTGTAAAGTTATTATTACTTTGTAAATTTCATCATATGCAGTTGCATATGATTTTGCAAAACGAAATTTACTTATACACTTATCGTTAAGACATTGAATTATTCCGTTTTGTTTGTTGCAAAAAACACTAAAACTGTAATCCCAATTAACAAACAGGCCTTAAAATAATAAAACTAGCAATCAAACCACATATGTCAAAGACAAGAGATCATTAAGGGTATCAAAACCGTTCACCAGGTCATTGGTTCATCTTGGCCTTCCTATGCTGCGTCTAACACTACGTGGTTGCTTCTTCAGAACCTTTCAAATCCAATGGCCATTCGATCTGAGTCATAGCTCGTCCAAAATTATAAAGGGACATACTTGGACTAACGCACGAATGGTTCCGTATCATTGCTATCAAAAAATCACGTTTGTAGCTTGGGAGCCCCACTTAAATATTTATTATATTTTGTTTTTAATATTTGTTGTTAAAGCTCTCTGTGAAAATTTCAACTGCCTAGCTATCACGGTTCATGAGATAGATCTTGGTGACACACACACAGACAGAAGAGTCTTAATAATAACGTCCCGTTTTTACCCTTTGAGTTTGGTACCCTAAACACTGTTCTGGTACGTGGAAGAAATATCAGTAGTCGCTTTGGTCTTACCTAAGAGTCACCAATAGTGCTCTGTTTAGGACGACTCCTCCCGAGCTCCACATGTTACTAACTGTAACTAGGGCTGGGTGATTTTACCTATTTAATGCTTAAAACTAAATAAATCATGTCCATTCCAGAGTCACATAAGTTACCTACAATTCATAGGTATAAATTAAATAATATTATGAGTCGACGACAACACTAAAGTTTGAGTAACGACACGAGTTTGTCCTTGTTTTCTTACAGTACGTAATACTTAGAAAAATAATGGCCCACCTGACCGTTTTCGGGGACCAATAGCTGCAGAGTTTAAACTTTGGAGTGGGAGATATTAGTGTAATTATATAAGTTTAAGTAACCATTATACCTAGCCTTCGTACCTTCGCCACTGACTAACTAGCTGTAACGACTATCAAAGATCTACAAATGACATCCGGGACCAACAGCTTAACTTGTTTTCCGAGGCACGGAGGAAACCCATCAAGAGATGTGTTGGCCACGAGCTCCTGAGTATAAGATATTAATAAAGGGAACAAACGGGTGTACACGATGGAACGGCAATCTAACAGCACTGCAGAGAGACCAGTGGGTCTACTCTCTAAGTCCGTCAACGCAGATACGGGGCCCGTCAGGTCCCTTAACAAATCTTATGTCCGTAAGTGATACGGAATAGGAAACCACCGTAACTTCAGCCGAAACTACGGATATCGTGGTTAGAGAAAACACCTCCTGGTGCCCACACCAGGAGGTGTTTTAAAGCTCGTCAAACCATTGATCCCAATCAATGGTTTAACGAGCTTTCCGACATGGCACGGGGGTGTCATTCCACCAATTTCCCAACTCCGGGTTGAATCCAATCAAACCCTGGACCCCGCTTAGCAGACGCACATGCGACCACACGAGGCAGTTAATAATTAAGCAGCGGTGGCCCAGTGGTGGCGGTCTTGACTTCGAACAGTCATGGACTCAGCCAAGTGAATTATTATATTAATAATATCAGCCTCTAACTGTCCTGCTGCTAGACACAGGCCTCTTCTCAACAGAGAAAGCATGATCATTGATCACCACGCTTGTTCAAGCCGGGTTGGTGATTCCTGACTTGTAATAACTATACAACGTGTAACGTTAAATGCGCAAATCCTGAAAATACATAGTTTGATCAGAATCACGAGCAGAATTAATTGAACCATTTTTTAATATAGGTCACATTTTTCAAAAAATCTGCATTTAAAATGTTGCCATGTCTATTTATTAATAGGTCAAGCCATGACTTGCGCAAATCGGCAAAATAGGTAAATAAACAAACACAAATGGTTGTCGTCCAATTTAAATTTCTTATACACGAGGTAATAATAGTTCTTGCCAGTAAATCTAATTGCCAGTAAAAGTAAAGCAGCACACAAAACCGTAATTTTTTATGTATTTTTTTTCTCTCAGAATTACGTAAATTGAATTAAAAATAATTTGGGGTGTCTGAAGTTTTGCGCATTTAACGTTACACGTTGTAAAAATAAGAATCAGAATGAGAATAATTTATTGTTCAGAAAAGTACATTCAGTGCATTTATAGCTACAATTATAGCGATGGTACTGGACAGTCTTATTGACCGACACTTAGAGACACACTTGAAACTTAACGATGCACAGTTTGGGTTTAGACCTGGCCTCTCAACAGAAAGTGCTATTCTGTCGCTCAAACCGACTGTTTAGTACTTTACAGCTAGGAAAACTCCAGTCTATGCTTGTTTATTGGACTTATCGAAAGCCTTTGACCTGGTGTCCTACAATAAGTTATGGGAAAAGCTTCAGAGTACCAGTGTACTCAAAAAAATAGTGGCTGTACTGATGCATTGGTATTACAAGCAGAAAAACCATGTAGGATGGGCTGGCACACTTTCGGATGAATACAAGATAGATTGCGGGGTAAGGCAGGGGGGGCTTTCCTCCCCTCGCCTTTTAAATTTTTATGTTAATGAGTTAATCGAGGAGCTCCGCAGCACTAGGATTGGATGTCACTCATACAAACTACTGCAGGCACGGTTAAAGGTGTGGTCTTTAATTTTAGTAGAGATTGTTTCGACAAATTTTTGAAATGCAATCGTAACTAAACTTATAAACTCAAACTCAAAGCATTTATTTCAACTAGACCATAACGGCAAATTGATGTCAAATTACAAATTAAATCAAAGCTACAGTCACAGTCACAAGACATAATAACTTGAGAAAGTACTGTAGTTGCCCATTCCCTAGCGTAGATCTCTATGGAGAAGAACGGGCAAGAAACTCCATGGACACTCTTTTTAAATCAATATATTGTTACAAAATCTTGGTTACATCATTCATGTGTGATTATACATATATGTGAGAACGATGTAGAAAGACGTGCACATTAAGAGCGTCCAGAGAAAAGATTAAATCAACAGTGTAAAAAAAAGAAATTAAAATTGACCATGGCAGCTAAGAGATGACCAGTCCCAACTGACAGCGCCCGTTCACGAACATGACGCATGTATCGGCGCCATTCAACTCGACCATATTGAAGGGAGCTAAAATATGGGAAAGAGGGTAGACAGATTTGTCTGCTCGTAACAATTTAATTTCCATCCACTCGCATACTCCAGTCAACCCGCAATCATGGCGCTTGCTACAGCGTCGAAATATCGGGAGCTCAATATAACAAATAATCATGGAAGATATCCCGCAAGTGACAATATAAATTTTGTTTTAAACCGTGAAAGCCTAAAACAGTGTGCAATCGTAACGTTGGACTCTTCAAGAAGCCAATCCTAAGACTCACTTTGAACATCCTCCAATTTTATGTAGTCGATTCGTGCGTGTCGTTTCTCAAATCTGGCTCTAGCTAGTTCTTTATGAATGCTTAAGATAACTGTCTCATGATCTGTTATACCAGTGTCACACACAATAACAGTTGCCGGCTTCTGAGTTTAAAGCATAGCGTGATCTCAACAGTTTTCGCCTCGCGTAGGCAAAGAGTGACCTGGCAAAAAAAACTATAGTGGCCAGTTAAATTGAGGTACTCAGCGGTGCGCCTGTGAGCAGAATTTGATTTTATGTCAATGTTTAGGTCTCCAACAATAGCACACGTGGCTGCCTTGCACGACTCCATCCGTTTTGTCAAGGATTCACAAAAGTTACTAATGTTATAAACTGATGGAGAACGATATATTTAAGGTGGCTCTAGCTCTTTTCCGGCCCAATGACCAACGGTAGCGTACTATCATCCGAAGGTCCCCAAATATATGAAATGTTCGTGGCTAATTTCTGCTCTGCTTTTAGTGACGCAAAGGTAACACAAAGTGAACCTGAGTCCGATTTTCTTCGTAATATGAAGAATAACAGTCTACCACTAACGGCACCAGTTATTGATCGCGATAGTGTGCTGAACAAGCTTAGATCCTTGGATTTTCGTAAGGGTGCTGGCCCTGATGGTATTTCGCCAATATTCATTTATAAGTGTGCCACCGCTTTGGTTTCCCCTTTAATGCTTATCTTCAACAAATCCCTTAGCTCACTGACTTATGGAAAAAAGCAAAGGTTATTCCAATTCACAAGAGTGAATTGGAATAACCTAAAAAGGACAAAAATTATAGACCTATCTCAATCTTGTCAACCTTTGCTAAGGTTTTTGAATCATTAGTTTACCCATACCTACAAGCACACTTCAAACAGTATTTAAGCTCTTTTTAGCATGGTTTCGTAGGCTGTAGGTCTACCTGCACTAATCTGGTAACCTTTACAGTAATGCTATCGAATGCCATCGACTGCGGCAAGCAGATTAACGTGATTTACACAGACTTTAGTAAAGCTTTTGACCGCGTGCATCACCATATACTTCTGTCGAAGTTATCTGCGTATGGAATTACCGGTACACTTTATAATTGGCTAAGGTCTTATCTCGAAAATCGTTTCTGCTTTGTCGCGGTTAATGGTTTCCAATCTGGAACCTACAGGATGTTTTCGGGGGTTCCCCAGGGCTCACATGTTGGGCCGGTTCTATTTAATGTTTTCGTTAATGACAAATCCCGCACTGCCTAAAATTTTCAGAGTGCTATATGTAACGGATAAACTGCGGGACGATGAGGATTTAGAAAGACAGAGGAGAATGTTGGCAGCGAAAAGTAATATGCTTGCTCGGCGATTCGCAAAATGCACAAATCAAGTCAAAGTCACTCTGTTCAATGCGTACTGTCGGTCGCTTTACACTGGTCACCTCTGGTACAAGCACACACAACGCGCTTATAATACCTTACGTGTACAATATAACAACTCATTCAGGTGTATTTTCGGGCTTCCGTGGAGGTGTAGTGCGTCGGGCATGTTTGCGGAGAACAGAGTTGATGATTTTTATGCCGTATTACGAAAAGCGAGGGCCTCCTTTATGAGCCGTGTACATGATTCTGACAATGGAATATTGATAGCCATATATGAAGCAAATTATTTCTTTGTATATAGCTGTCAGTATTCCTGCTAACAATTTTTAATTTTTAATTCTTTTAATTCTTTTTAATTTTATTCATTTTTAATTTATTTCATATAAGCCCAACTTTAATAGTATAATGCCAATGTAATTTCAATTTGATTTATTTAAATTCGATTGATTTCAGTTTTTTAATTATTTCCATTTTAATTTTATATTTTCACTAATTTTAACTACTGGTAATGTAATGTCATTTGTTTTTCTGTGTTGTTGTTATTATGAAATTTGTATTTGTGTATTTTTGTAATTGTGTCTATTTTATGGGCGTCTTGACTGAAATAAACGATTTTTTTTTTAAATTTATTTATGTATGCAGATGACCTTAAATTTTCTAGGCTAATCGAATCTGACAACGATCAGATATTACTTCAGAGGGGCGTAGACTCGTTAGTTAAATAGTGTAACGATAATGAAATGAGCCTAAACGTAAAAAATAAACGAATCAGAAATGAAGAAATCCGCAAGAGAACCAAGGTCACCGACGTAGCCCGAAGAATTGCTAAACTTAAGTGGCAGTGGGCAGGGCACGTTGCTCGCAGAAGGGATGGGGCCGAAAAGTTCTGGAGTGGCGACCGCGAACCGGAAGACGATGCGTTGGACGACCTACCACTAGGTGGACCGATGACCTGGTGAAGGTTGCGGGAATCTGGTGGATGCGAGTAGCAAGAGACCGGTCAATGTGGCGACACTAGTGGAGGCCTATATCCAGCAGTGGACGTCTTTCGGCTGAGATGATGATGATGATGACGTCAAATACATCCGAAAGAAGAAATTGACGGCTAGCGTATATCACCTGGGCTCTAACATTATCCAGGAGGCGGATCAAATAAGGGACTTAGGAGTTGTTTTTGACAGTGCCTTGACATTTGTACCTCATGTTGAGGGCGTCATCAAAAAGACTTCTAGAATGCTGGGATTTGTTATAAGGAATGTTGCCGGTTTTAAGCGCAATCGGACTAAAATCTTGCTGTACAACTGTATTGTTCGTAGCACCTTGGAATATTGCAGTACCATTTGGAGACCTCATTACTCCACGCACATCCTCAGACTGGAGCGAATACAAAAAAGGTTTCTCTGGCACCTAGCCTATGCTAGCGGAATTGTAAAAAGGATGCGATCATACGTAGCCCGACTAATTTATTTTAAGATGGTCTCACTGGAAAAACGTAGAATAACCATTGATTCCGTCTTCATATACAAGCTACTCCGAGGCAAAATTGATTGTCCCCAATTATTATCTAAGTTTCAATTTCGGGCTCCTGCTAGACTCCCTCGTGCTCCTATTACTCCTTTACACCCTCCACTACGCAGAACAATACTGGGTGCAAACTCTGTCGTATATCGCCTTTGCAAATTGTTAAATAGCTGCAGTGATCTTGTCGACGTGCCCTTTGACTCATATGCCAAATTTCATAGAACTATCAGTAATGTTTAATTTAATTTTAGTGTTGATTTTGATTTTAATTGTAATGTTAATTGTGATTCTGACATTGATGTTAATTTTGAATTGATTTTTACTTGAATATATTTTGTTTTAATTTTAACTTTAATATTAATTTTGAGTTTAACTTAAATTTTGACCCTAATTATAATTTTAAATTTTTTCTTGGACATTGCTTTTAATTTTAAATTGCTTTTAAGTTTGATTTTGAGTTTGGCTTACCTGTAATCTCGATTACGGTTTTCATTGTTATTTAATTTAAATTTTGATTGTGACATTTTTTTTTGATTTTTTGATTGTGACAATTTTGTTTCGGGACGCCAAGCGAGAGTGTGATCTTTGGAACCACTTGATCCAGAAGTTGTGCATCCGGCCCTGGAGATTTCCAGCTAGGCAGCGGACGAACTGCACAAGCTACGTCTTGGGGGACGATGATGATTGCCCCCATTTCCGGTATTTGATCACAGACTTGTTCAACCTTCCGGATCCAATCGTCCACAGTATAACTGACAGGCAACGACCAGATGCTGCGCCAGAATGAACACATGGCATCATCATCTGGTAGACGCGTGTCAGTCACACCTTGGTCCGGTCATTCCCAAGCCCTATATACCCACCTTTCATTTGCTGCGAGGCGGAGCTGAGCGGCGAGCCCGGGAGGTACGGTGCCATGTTAACATGGTGATATTTTGACTGCTTATTTCGATGTGGTGTTAAGTAGTATTGCTAATGTCCATTTTATGATATTTTGGATGTCCAGCTTGTTTGAGATTTTTTTGTTTTTCTTCTTTGTCATTATTTATTGTTACTGTTTGGTTAAATTTGTAAAAATATCATTTAAAATTCGGAATAAGAAAAAATTACGTATTGTCACTTTGACACTCGGGCCACAGATATTATTATTATTATTTCCTTTATTCAATTATATACAAACTAAAAATGTTAAAAGTACAAACTTTTTACATTTTTAAATATTAATATAAAAATATATATATAAAACATTTAAAAATATAAAAAATTGTAGCCCACCGGTATCGGGAACAGGGTCCAAGCTACCGGCGGTCAGGGCTCCAGAGTGAGGAACCTCCTAACAATACGGGCCGGGTGTTGGTCGAGGCTCTTGGCAATTAAGCTATGCGCTGACACGACTATCGCCACAATGATCGCTGAGTCCACTTCCCACATGTCAACCACCTCGCGAGCCAAGTCAAGAACCTTTATTTGTTTATCTTTCTCGGCTTTCACGAGGTTCTCATCATGCGGAACCGTTATGTCAGCAATCATTGCGCGCCGCTCTGATCGATCCATCACCACTATATAAGGCCTATTGGCTATAACAGTCCTGTCAGTGATGATGGATTGATCCCAGTACAGTGTGATATTGCCATTAACGAGAACTGGGTCGGGCACATACCTATAGTAGGGCACTTCCGATTCCACAAGATTGTATTTTAGAGCAAGTTGCTGATGGATTATTATTATTATACGGTTCACGTCACTGCCACACACCACATCACACACATTTTTGTCCATATTTTATTTTTGTAGAAGTAATTTGATTCCATTATTTAATTGACGAGCAGGCCACATAAAATATGAATTGTATTTTAGATAACCTACTCATATCCAATCAATAATAATTATATTTCTTGTATTAGTAGATTAATAAAACAAAAGGCAATTTAAATTTTTTGATGATTCAAGTATGGTTGCGTTTTATTTCCCTTTAATTTCCCTTTAACACGAGTGACGCCGTGATATGGATTGATTATCTCCACTAAGTATGGACACGTTTTTGAGCGATTTAAATAATTATTATGACGGCAACCGGAGGAGCGGTGGTACAGTGGTGGCGGCTCCGACTTACGTAAATACCAGTGAGCCGTGGGTTCGAACCCAGACAGGCGCATTACTTTGTTTAATTTATTTCATCACCACTGCTCTCAAAACGGCGAAGAAAAATATCGTGAGGAAACTGGCATGTCCCAGAACCAAAAATTCGAGGACATGTGACATCTACCAATCCGCACTGGGCCCGCGTGGTGGATTATACATATAGCCCGTTCATTGAGAGGAGGCCCTGTCCCAACAATGGGAATATTATAGGCTATTGATGATAACGGAAAATCAACTATTTTAATGTTTGAAGAAAACTTTATTTATTTATGTGCAGATTATAATGAACTCAGACAGTTTTGTGGGCCGATGGTGGCTTGATGTAGTCGAAGTCAACTCGGCGTGTGCGCACAATGTTGGCATAGTTCTTCGCTGACAGCTTCGGTGTGCGTGTTCTATTTGGACTGTTGTAATCCACGTGGAATAAGCCGTATTCTATCCTGGAAACAAAAAGAAATAAAAAATAAATTTAATTTCCTTAAATTCATTATTACGGAAGCATTATGAGATTTTAAGGCATTGTATGTGAGCGTATTTACTTAATAATTGTGTACTAGTAGGTAATTTTCATGGATGGAGAAGCGGCTGGCCGATTGACAAGAGAAAATGGAAGAAGCAAACATGTTTAACCGACTTCAATTAAAATGGGACAAGAAAGATAAAACGTTGATGAAATTAGCCCTTCATTAATTAGTCTAAATCGATAAATTGGAATATGATAAACTTACGTGTAGCCCGCTCCCCATTCAAAGTCATCCATTAGACTCCACAAGAAATATCCTGCGACCTTGACCCCATCTTCATGTATAGCTAGCAGCAATTGATTAAGATAATTATTTATATAAAAAATTCTCCCGTAGTCTTCAATGGCTTTTCCGTCGTCAATATATCCATTTTCTGTTATAATTATTGGAATTTTCTTCAATAATGTATAGGTATTATGGAGCCAGTCGAGGAGTTCTCGGAAACCTTGTGGGTAATCCTGCGATAGTTAAAAATAATACATGAAGATTGCGCTACGATATATAAAAACTTTATATCCGAATAGGTTGAATTAGAATGAGTTATTGCACTTGGATTTGAAGACCTTTTGACGTTTTTTGTTGCAGAAAAGTAAAACCACCATTTTTATGAATAAATCATTTCTGTTTACCTTCATATGCAACTATAATGGAAATTTTGTCACAGTCAGTAGCCCTAAATTTTGACAACCAATCACACCCCAAAAATAAAGTCGTTTTCTAACAATAATGTTTGCGTAAAGTTACTTGTTTTGGTGTACAGAATGGTTGGTTGACGGCTTCGTGGTGATGTTGTTAACACCCGGTATACGATAAAAGCATTGTTTTTTTACCAGCTCAGGTATATAGTCCACCTTCACGCCAGTGTCATGGAACAAAGAAGGCACCTTCCATTCGGGTTCCATTGATGATGGAGTCACTGCCTGTGAAGAGTAGTGGTTGAGACCGAAGAAGTCTGCGCTTCCTTGAATTGCTTTTACCTGGAAACCAGTGAATAGGTACTTTAGTGTAGTAATATACTTAAATGTTCAAGGATCTTTTGGGACCCGGCCCAAATCAGAACCAACAGCTTCATCTGTTTCTTTTTTTTATATTTTGCACTAAATGTTTTTGCTAACGTCCTTTGAGCGCCAAAACAACTCTGTTTCTGCACTCATTAGTTCCGCGCTTTTGATACTGTTCCAATTGATGTTATTCCTAATTCAACTTAACAATTCCAATTACAACTTCAACGTCAATTTGTATAAAGTAAGTTGACTTTAGAATATCAAGATAATTAAAAAAAAAAACATGATTTGAAGCAGATAATGACTGTCACAAGATACAAGTTATACAAACCTCTTCAGGAGAGAAATGTGGGAGACGCGACCGCGAGTATCCTTGTTGATGACTCATTCTGTCAATCCGTTCACGAACAAAACTAGGATAGTCGCCGACATCTGAGTATATCGGATGAGCTAACAATCCTACCTAAAAACGAAACCATACGTTCGAATTAGCTATTGCGTAATGATATTTGTATTTACTTTGACATTTATAAGGATCACTTGCTGTCCTTTCACAGTTATTTAACCTGTGACAGCTTCAATTCATAAGTAACCTAGTTACTACTACAAAAGAATTCTGTTATTTGACAGTCTTGCTAGTGACAGCAACCTAACAGGATCCCAATTGCTCCGAATATAAAGTTTAATTTGATAGCGATGCAATGGTGCAAGTAAAATAATTGTGAAAGGACTGTACCTAAACATTGCGTGAGAGTTTATTTTCTGTTAATCAAGCTATTTGGTATTCAGGTTCGTTACAAATAAATACTTTTTAATAATTTTGTGTGTGTAGTTACTCAGTAAAGAATTATAAAACAGTAACAAACTGTAAAAATAATGCCATATATCTATATACAATGACAAGTAGAAATTTGTAGATCTTTTTCACATTAGTAAAGCAAACTGATGGTCAAGGTACGAACATTCATTTGAAGATAGTCCTCTGCCGCTTTGACATCCTCAGGTTTATTGGGATCTTTTGGTACAGCCCAAGGGGCGTCTAGCACGACAGACACTTTTCCTGTAAAATAGTCGCAATTAAATTTTCGCGCGAAGCGTGCAGAACAAAAGCGTATTGAGTCACCCAAGTAACTTGGGACGGACTAGCAGGACGATGATAATGCGATGTATTTGTTGATCAGCGAAATGAACTACACGACAAAAATCCGGCAGATAGATATCGAAAAATATTGGATACATATTTGTTAGTTTTTCACGTTAACAAAAATTGAAGGCAGTACAGTGCGCAAAAAACTCATGTGAAGTCACATTTTGGTACGTTTTTTACCGGAAAGTGACGTCACAAACACCTCTTTGTCATAGGACAGCCCCCTGTGCCGCGTATGCATGGAGGAGGACGAGACAGCGGCCCACGTGATTCTACAGTGCCCAGGCAGTGGTTGCAACATACAGGGCAAAGTACTTTTGTCATCCAGGTACTCTTCGCGAGACTGTCGGCAACATCCGGGCGCTGCGGGTCTTCCTTGGGGAGTTGGGATGGATCGAGTGAAGTTCCACCCGTACGCAAAATACGCGCCTTGACGTGGAGTTGCGGACACCAGCCCGTTTTTCAATACAATACAATGACTGCTTCACAGAAGGTGGTGACGGCTTCCCAATCCGTCTCGCTCCGGACCATGGATTGAACCAGGGCTGGACACGAGAGGTCGCCGCCGACGATCGCCGCTACGAGGACACGGCGTTGCTCCACCCACGCGGGGCAGACCTCCACGGTGTGCTCCACCATGTCCTCCAGTCGATCCTCGCAGTGGAAACACACGTCACAAGCCCCGACTCATGATTATTGAAGCAATTTATTTCGGCAATTTTTATTAATTTGATAAAACAAAAAAACAGATAAGTATCCAATATTTTTCGAAAATCTAACTGACGGACTCAACAGAATTGTACTGCAGTGAACTGTGCCGATAAAATGCATGTTTTAAAAAAAGGATAATTATGGTATTTAATCACACTTTACCTTGCTGATGTGGTTTGAATTCCTTTTCATACATGCGGTAAACTCGAGCATGGGCTAGCAAGCTGTAGTGAAAACATAAATACACTCCGATTCCGTGGGAATTCAAAGCTGGTGCATTTTGATCACCTCCATAACTCTGAGGAAATTAAAATACCATGTACCGAAATTGTTTCTCAATATTCCTATATTTTTACTACCCTGCTCCGTCGCACTCCTGGGCAAAGGCCTCCCTCCACTCTTTCAATCTCTTGCGAACTCGCGCATCCACCTTCCAGTTTGGGCCGAACTTGTCCCGTTTGTCCCGCCATTTCCTTCGTGGCCTACCGCGTCCGGCCCACGTCACTGTTTTACCTGCTACCTGCTATCTTGGCCCACAGTTTGTTTGTTTGGGGCAGACATATCCTGCACAGTCCCATTTGAGTTAGGGTAACTGAAGACCATAAGCTTCAACCGTAAGCCGTAGAATCCTTGCCCCATATTTATAAGGCTTTGGACACGAAGTAATTGGGAACGGCGCGGCGTGCGGCGGCGGCGGCGCGCGGGCAGCGCCGCGTTCCAATACATTTATATGGAACCGGATCGTCGTCGTTTACACATTTCGTTCGCGCACCAAGATACTAATTTCTTGTAATACAACACTACGCTGATCTAGCTATGAGATTGGGTACAGCGTTGCTACAAAGCTGCCCGTGCCGCGCTTTGTCGCCACCGCCGTCTCACTCCCGCTTACTTCGTGTCGGAGGCCGAAACACATAGGGCACGCCACGATAGTGGCGGTAAGTCCCCTCTTTGAGGAGTGGCTGGAGAGGCGCCACGGCGTCCTCACCTTCCGCCTGACGCAGGTCCTCACCGGACACGGATGTTTCGGGAGGTACCTGCACCGAATCGGGCGGGAGGAATCGCCCGGGTGTCTCCACTGCGAGGATCGACCGGAGGACACGGTGGAGCACACGGTGGAAGTCTGCCCTGCGTGGGCGGAGCTCCGCCGTGTCCTCGTGGCGGCGATCGGCGGCGGCGACCTCTCGCGTCCGGCCCTGGTTCAATCCATGGTCCGGAGCGAGACGGAATGGGAAGCCGTCGCCTCCTTCTGCGAAGCAGTGATGCTAGCGAAGGAGGTGGCGGAACGAGAGAGGGAGAGATCCTCTCTTCCCGGCCGCCGCGGGAGACGCAACGGGCGTCGGGGGCCACGTGGTGGCTACCGGCCACCGTAGATGCGGGCCTGTGGACGGCTGGCTATGGGCAATAGCTGGCCGTCCGGCCGTCTAACGACGACGACAGGCCGTGTCGACGGCGCGTTCGTGTTCCACGCGCGCCTCAAAGAGATGTCAGCAAAAGGAGAGGGGCCCGCAAGGGCCGAAGCCTGCCGGGGTTGCGGGCCTGTTCGAAAGAGATACCGCGGCCCCGGAACATAAAGGGCGAGGAAGGAACATGGATGGGTTTTAGTCAGTAAGAGTCTGACACTCCCTCCCGCTCTGCCCAGAGTGGGAGAAGTCATTTGATGATTTCCCATCCTAAAAAAAAAAAAAAAAAAAAAAAAAAAAAAGGCCGAAACACATATTTCAAGGTGTCAGTTTGACATAACTTTACTTCGACAATAGGCATGACGACAGTATCGAAAAATTACAAGGCTATTTAGACCGTCTCAGTTAAAATATTGGAAAATCATGTACACGTATTTTTTGTGTTTGAATATCAATGAATATCAAAGATTAAACGCATCAAAACTTGGGAGTGGCCAACCAAGGCGTGACGTATTGAAAATTTTAAAAGCGTCGTATCTTTATCAATTTTGATTTACGTAACGAAAGAAAAAATACGGGCCGAATACTTTTTTGATATTCTGATATTTTGATCGTCTAGTAACTGCAAAATCAGCTGCGCGGTGAACCTGAAAGACCGCTCAATGTACTTACACTCATGCAGTTATAATGAATTTCGTTTATAGTCAGCCACATTTTGACTAAATGACCGAATAACTTGAACACTATCCGCGCATAGTCTTCAAAAAAGTCGATGACTTTTGGGTTGTTCCAGCCGCCGAGATCCATCAGAGGTGTGGGCATGTCCCAATGGAACAACGTGACTAAAGGAGAGATATTGGCTTTACGAAGTTCTTCGAAAATATTACGGTAGTACTTTACACCTTCTTGGTTGATATTGTTGTCTGTACCATTTGGAAGTATCCTGAGAATAAAAATTTATGAGTAATTATTTTGTCTTTGTGCTGCGAACTATTTCAAGGAATTAAAGTTCTCGATTGTCCATTGGCTATTACAGTGAAAATTGGATAACTGGGACATTCAAGGGTCAAATATGGTCAAATACCACCTCGTGTCTTATAGATATCCAGGCATAAATGTCGGGCCCTCAGAATCAGTTCCAGTGATGGAAGTTTCTCATTTATCCAGGTCCCACTTAACCCAGTTTCACTGTATTATTGCAAATTGTATGTATTTTCTTACTTTGCGAGCAATGAAGAATAAGAAACAAAACTGCTTTGTTATTCACATGCAAGCCATGACCGGTTTCAGCCTTGCGTATTTTGTACCTTACGCGCGTACTGCTACAAAGAATGGAACGCGGGTAAACGCGCTTATTCCGGTGTATTCTCAGAGGTGCCTCTTGCAACTCACGCTTATATGAATCACACGTGAAACAAAATGATCGATTTCAAAACGCGCATACACGCGCGTTTCTATACACGAGTTTTACGCGGCGAAAATACGCGAATCTGAAGCCGGCACGAGTTTGTTTTCAGCATTACAAGATTGAATATTTTTTTTACCTGGACCATGAAATAGACATTCTGTAGCCACTGACGCCCAAACTTTTTATTAGTTCAATGTCTTCCCTCCAGTGGTGGTAAGAGTCATCAGCAATATCTCCGTTCTTATGGTCAGCGGTACAATTAGGGTGTTCGTGGAGGTATGTGTCCCATATACTCTCGCCTCTGCCTATGGAATTAAAGATTTAACAAGATGTAAACGGACGATTCACGAAGCCGTCAATCAAGCATTCTGTACATTTTATTACGTAACAGGACGCAAAACTGATTGCTAAGTTTTTTTTCTATTTTTGGGTGATAAAGTACGTTTTACGATAAAACTCGATGTAACGCACACAAATCATTGTGCTGAGAGACACATATGAAAGTACTAAAATTAAAGTTTCGTCTTTAAAAACTTGTACCTGTTTGAAAACAATAATTATAAAAAAGTTGGAACTTTCACCTCCAATAATATCTACGATTCTAAGCCACTTGTCGGTTCCCAGGTATGGCCAAGAACAAAATAAATATCGCTATGACGGGGAGAGCAAGTGCCTTTAGGGTTTCGTTAAGGTTATATTAAAACCCTTTCTACAGAAGATATACGGATTGCCGATGGGGCCGAAAAGTTCTGGAGTGGCGACCGCGAACCGGAAGACGATGCGTTGGAAGACCTTCCACTAGGTGGACCGATGACCTGGTGAAGGTTGCGGGAATCCGGTGGATGCGAGTCGCGAGGGACCGGTTAATGTGGCACACTTGGGGGAGGCCTATGTCCAGCAGTGGACGTCTTTCGGCTGAGATGATGATGATGATGATACAGATATTAAAATGTGTGAATTGTTGTTATTTTATCCCTTTATTGAAATAGTTTAAAAATTTGAAAAACTACCGAGTGGGAAAAGTTGAAAATTCACATTATCCTACCTCCTTCGTTCCATCCTCCTTCAATTTGAAATGCGGCCGTTGACACTCCGAATATAAAATCATCCGGGAAGGAATATTTGCTCACCCCGGAGTACAATGTTGGGCTTGCTCTTGATAATTGCACCAAGCTGTATATAAAAAAAAACACTGTTAAGGAGAGTACAAAAGTCATAATTATCATCGTCCTGCCCTTGTTCCGTTTTACTCGTGGTCGACGTAACCTTTTGTCTTGTTCCGTTATTTTTTTCCAAGTGTGTAACTGCATCTCAACACTTTGTTTAACTTTACTTTTACACTTATCGATATGGCAATGACTTTAAATTCCGTTTTGTTTCAAGAGCAATTAGAGCCATATATAATCTTCGTAGGCGCGATTCTCTAAGAGAGCTGTTTAAGGATATTGGCATTATGACGGTACATTGTCAATACATCTACGAAAACATAATGTACGTCAGAAAAAGTTTGCATCTTTTTGGTAAAAGAGGTGACAGACATAACTACAGTACTAGAAATAGGGACCAATTAGTTCAGCCAGGCTTTAGACTCGCTAAAGTAGACTCATCTTTCATGGGGTACTGTTTGAGGTGCTATAATAAAATTCCACAAAGTATTCTTGAACTGACTGAGACGAAATTTAAAACATGCATTAAACGCACACTATGTAAGCGAGCATATTACAAGTTGAGCGATTATATCGCTGATAAAAATGCTTGGCTCAATGCTGGTCCTGCTCCACAAGGACAGGGGCGCAAAAATTGATAGCATTAAACGGTATTGTTGGAGCTGCTGAAGATTGTTATCTTTGCATTGTATAGATTCAATGTTAGTATTATATAATCGCATAGCCCATATTGTGTGAGTACTATGTACTAGAAAGCTATCATTCACTGAAAGCCTACGGCAGTTCTTGACTAGAATGTGCCCTGGCGGTTGAGAGTATGTCATGCTCTCTCAAATGTCTCGCTGATGGTGGCGTGTGTGTCGGACCATTTAGCTCCCTTCAAAATGGTTGAGCTGAATGGTGCTGATCCATGCGTCATGTTCGTGAACGGGCGCTGTCAGTTGTGACTGGTCATCTCTTAGTCGCCATGGTTTATTTGAATTAATTATTTTGTTTTTGAGTTGTATTTTATTTTTGTTTTGCTATGGACACTTAACGTACACATCTTGCTACATTGTTCTCACATAATATACCATCTCAACATGAATGATGTAACCAAGATTTTGTAACAATATTTTGATTTAAAAGAGTGTCCATGGAGTTTCTTGCCCGTTCTTCTCCATAGAGATCTACGCTAGGGAATGGGCAACTACAGTACTTTCACAGTTTTTATGTCTTGTGACTGGGACTGTAGCTACTTTAAATGTTCATTTTTGTTTCGACAATTCAAAAGTGCCTGTAACTGGCTTACTTGAAATAAATGCTTTGATTTTGATGATTTTGATTTTGTAGCAGAAAACACTAAAACTCTAATCCCAATCAACAAACAGGCCTTAAAATAATAAAACTAGCATTAAAACTACTTATATCAGAGACAAGAGATCATTAAGGGTATCAAAGCCGACTACTGGACATGCGCTCCTTATCTCCAGTAGATCATTGGTCCATCTTGTCCTTCCAATGCTGCGTCTAGCACTACGTGGTTGCTTCTCCACAACCTTTCAAACCCAATGGCCATTCGATCTGAGTCGTACCTCGTTCAAAATTATAAAGGGACAAACTTGGATGCACTCACTAATGGTTCCGTATCATTGCTATCAAAAAATCACGTTTGTTGCTTGGGAGCCCCACTTAAATATTTATTATATTTTGTTTTTAATATTGTGTTGTTAAAGCGGCTACAGAAATACATCATCTGTGAAAATTTCAACTGTCCAGCTACCACGGTTCATGAAATCCGTTCTGGTGACACACAGACGCGACGGACAGTGGAGTCTTCCTAATAGGGTCCCATTTTTACCCTTTGAGTATGGCACCCTAAGAACGGTTTAGGTACATGAAAAAAATATCACTAGTCATTTTGGTCTTACCTAAGAGTCACCAATAGTGCTCTGTTTAGGACGAATCCTCCCGAGCTCCACATGTTACTAACTGTAACTAGGGCTAGGGGATTCTACCTATTTAATGCTTAAAAAGGAATAAATCATATCCATTAGGGAATCACATAACTTACCTACAATTCATAGGTATAATTTAAATTATGAGTCGACGACAACACTACAGTTTGAGTAACGACTCGAGTTTGTCCTTGTTTACTAACAGTACCTACGTAATGTTTAGAATAAAAATTGCCCCATCTGAGCGTTTTCGGGGACCCAGTCTTTCTCAACTATGTTGGGGTTTGCTTCCAGTCTAACCGCATGCAGCTGGTTAGCATTTACATGGTGTGACTATGTATCTGACCTCAACAATCCAGTTAGTACTGGGTAATACGATACCACTTGGTAAGACTGGTTGTTTGACTTTTTGGACCACACAGCCGCGGATAATAACAACTCGGTGGCCCAGTGGTGGTGCCCCGACTGACGAACAGTCTTGGGTTCAAACCCAGGCAGGCGCATTACTTTGTGTAATTTATTACATCACCGAGCTGCTGCTCTCAAAACGGTGAAGGAAAACATCGTGAGGAAACCGGCATGTCTTAGAACCAAAAATCGGAGACATGCGACATCTACCAATCACATGTGATATCTGGATTATAGCCCATTCGCTCTCATAGAGAGGAGGACTGTGTCCCAGCAGTGGGAACATTAAATGGCTGGTGATGACGACGATGAATAACTAAGCTAATTAACGAGCAGTGATTACTTATCTAAAGTATGTTTTTCCTCAATATCTATGGCAACAGAACATGACATAATTTGCAATAACATTGTAAATAATCGTCCTCTGTTTGTCTAATTAATGCAAAACTGCTCACTCTAATCATTTTGAATTACTGTTTACAATTATTTATGATTTGTATTACTTCCTGCTTGGATTTTCTGTCCGCGGTAAAAAAAAGTTATTTGTTATACAAGAGTGCAAAGTCGTTTTTTAACCGCGTGCTCAATTTTGATGACCGAGCAAGTGAAAGATTCTAAAATTGACTCACGAGCGCAGCGAGTGATTCAAAACTTAGAATCTTGAGCGTCAGCGAGGGTTAAATCTTTGCACTCGAGTGCAACACGTAACTTTACATCCTACCTCAGCGAGGAAATGAACAAACGCAAAAAAAATTGCGAATTATTAACAAATTCAGTTAATTCTGTTTGCGTCAAATAAACTTCCTCGTCGCTAGATAATGAGTGGTCATTTTAGGTTTTTCACTTGTTTTCAAGTTGGATTCCTTGTTTTTAACCTAAGGTGTTAACAATATGACGTAAAAAGAAAATGGCATGCGCAAAACATATTAAAAGTAAAGTAAGTACTCCAAGAAGGTTCTGAGTCTGAGTTCTTAACAAATTAAAAAAAAAATTGTATGATAAATTCGGCACCATAGAGGTAAAAGTAAATAGGTTTAATGATGTTTTCAATTCACATGCTTAGTGCACACGATGTTCTAAACTCAAATTTACTTTACCCTCAAGACGATAAAAACGGCATTTGCACTCAGATATCGAAGAGCAAAAATACTCTTTCCGAGATGGGGGATAAAAATTGTATTTATTCAGGTATTTTTGTGTATGGATTACTTTTAAAAGCTTCTTGTTTATTCTAAATCGTCATCATCATCATCGGCCTAGCCTTTTCCCAACTATGTTCGGTTTGGTTTCTAGTCTAACCAGAGGCAAATGAATACCTGTATTTTACATAAGCCGACTGCCTATATGACTTCCACAACCCAGTAAGTACTGAGTAATACGATACCACTTGATACGACTGGTTGTCAGACTTTTGTTGGACAACTGTGTCCACCCGTAATTACCGTCAAAGATCTACAAATAACAGCCGGAACCAATAATTTAACTTGCTTTCCGAGGCACGGAGGAAAACTCGGAATGTAAGAGTGGTCACCCGTCCACAGACCAACCTAGGCAAGCATGGCTTAACCGAAAGATTGACACGAGCGGCTGTTATTGAATATTTAGCCTAAAGTTTTTCCTAAATCATATAAATGCATATTAGTAGGTACTAAGATTGGAGCTGCCATCCAAGCTGCCCTGTAAGGCTGTTCAACAGACTTGCCACCAACCCACCAACTAAGGTCCATGTTCACCAAAAAGATGACGCTCTGATTATCTACAATCAGCTGTTAAAAACACGTTTTTTATGGGAACACGTCACAGTGACAGCTGTTTTCAGATAATCAGACTGTTATAAATTTTCGGTGAACATGAACCTAAGAGGAAACTACACTTAGTACTTACGGGATTATATCCGTGATTTTCTTTTGTTTCTGTTCGAAATATCGGGAGCTCATAGAAACAAAAGAAAATCACGGATATAATCCCGTAAATACTTCAAGTGTAGTGAAAAACCGAGAAAGTCTAAAACAGTGCATGAGGAAACTAGTCTTATCAGAAAAGGAATGGAAACAAGGAGGGATACAAGGTACTTAATTCTGAGTTCACAGTAATGACTAGAGACCGGATTATATGCAAATGAATGTTCGTATATGTGTCACCGTAAAATTATCAAATACGTTATATATTGTAATATCTCTAGCGATATTGTAAAAACTCGAAATATTGTCAAATGAACATACTGCTTACAACAAAACGCATTATTTTTCGTGAAATGTATGCGATGGTAGTCAACTCACGCGGTGTGGAGGGAAGGAGGGGTACCCCTTGCCCGGTGGTACAACTCTCATGAAAAGATATTGTACCATTCCTGAGAAATACCGATTATTATAACCTAACCTTAAAAAAACACTTTATATTCCCCTAAAAAGCGTAGTCGACAGAGCCCCGCTTCGCCAGGCCCCTATTTCCGAGTGCAGGGTTTAAAGGAACCTAACTAACCTAACGGGGAGGTGCCCCAAGTCCCGATTATGGGGGCAGAGATACTTCGTTATGTTCAGTTGACAATAATTCGAGATATTACAATATCGCTAGAGATAAACACGTTATATTGTAATATAACGTGTATGACAATTTTACGGTGACATATGCATTTACAAATGTATTACGGCTATTATGCAAGAATTGCATACTTTAGGTAAAATTCGCTGATCGTGCATATTTTAACTACAAAAAATATTCAACAGGAGATGCAAATAAGATACTTAAATGCAAATTGAGTATTTGTAATATGTATTAAAACAATGATATGTTAGTGGCGTTCATTATTAAGTTACCTGAAGAAAAATATAGTAAAAAAACTAGCGGACGTCACATGGTTTCCCTGCATTGTTCCCGTTCCCGTGAGAGAACGCGGATAAAATATAACCTATGTTACTTGCTGTAATGTAGCTATCCTTTACTGAAGATTTTATAAATCGGTCCAGTAGTTTTTAAGTTTATTCATGACGTATAAAAATTTAAAAAAATACAAATCTTTTCTCTTTTTAATATTAGTATAGAAATAGATAAGAAAGTTTCAATAAATAATATTGATTTTGTTAGTCTAGCTTTTTTTTCTAAGCCTCTGATGGAGAGATGGTGCTCTAAGGTCCATGTTCATCAAAAAGATGACGGACGATTATCTAAAAACAGCTGTTTAAACACAGTTTTGTATGGGAACATGTCACGTCATGTCATGTTAATTGATTCCATTGACGACTGAGCCACTTTTTTATGTTTTTTCTAACACTCATTTCTGTATCTTGATCGATGAGTATTCATTTGGACTTTTACCTGTGACATTAGCAGATTCAATTTGATACCATAGAAAAGCCATGTGCTTTATCTGTGTGAAGCTAGTGAAAAGAGCCGTGGGCAAAAGGCAGGTGAAAGGTATCATCTCTACAAAAAGATAGTACTTTACCGACTAACCCACATGGGTTAGCTGGTTTGAAAACGATAAAAATTACAAAGGTGGAAGTTTGCCACCGTCCTGTGCTTCTGACACTCTTGGGAGAAGCACAGGTGTCAGGATCTTCTGAGTAAGATTTCATCTATTGTCAGTGTTTGCTAGACTCCAGTTCTTCCTCAGTTATGTTACCTCTGATAGTTGCAACTCTACAGAACCCTTATTAAGGTGATTAGACGAGCTAAATTAGCAACTCTATTTGTGGTGGTTCAAACTTCGTTTGAAATGCTGTTAGAATAAAGTTCTAATCAGCTTGCACTACAAAGTGATTGTTACGTCAGTCACTGCGGGCCAAATAGCGCGAAATGAGTGGTTTCGATCGATTTACAAAAAAACTATTGATTGGATTAAAAAACTAAAACACTCATGCTAATATATTGCTTGTAGAATTATTTGCCAAAAAATCTGAATGATCGCATGCATAATATGTTCATAGATATAATAGAAAAGCATATATTAGTATGTTTTTTTTTGTTTCAAAGATATTTTTAGAGATAAAATCGTGATTTTTTTTTATCGAGTCAAATTAATTGTGTTATGTTTTCAAAACACTATCATGCTGGCATATATCCTGAAGAATATCATAGATTTTTCTGGTCTTGTTTATAGCAGTGAATAATAAAACTCGCGGTTAGCTCATATGCCTTAAAATAGATTTATGCGATTTTGACCCACTTCTTATGAAGGTCGATATCGCAAAGATCTCTCGCCAATGGCAACCTTTTTTTTTTTTTTAGGATGGGAAATCATCAAATGACTTCTCCCACTCTGGGCGGAGCGGGAGGGAGTGTCAGACTCTTACTGACTACAACCCATCCATGTTACATCCTCGCCCTTTATGTTCCGAGGCCGCGGTATCTCTTTTGAACAGGCCCGCAACCCCGGCAGGCTTCGGCCCTTGCCGAAACGACGACGACAGGCCGTGTCAACGGCGCGCGTAGAACACAAACGCGCCGTTGACACGGCCTGTCGTCGTCGTTAGACGGACGGACGGCTCTACGGTGGCCGGTAGCCACCACGTGGCCCCCGACGCCCGGTGCGTCTCCCGCGGCGGCCGGGAAGAGAGGATCTCTCCCTCTCTCGTTCCGCCACCTCCTTCGCTAGCATGACTGCTTCGCAGAAGGAGGTGACGGCTTCCCATTCCGTCTCGCTCCGGACCATGGATTGAACCAGGGCCGGACGCGAGAGGTCGCCGCCGCCGATCGCCGCTACGAGGACACGGCGGTGCTCCGCCCACGCAGGGCACACTTCCACCATGTGCTCCACCGTGTCCTCCGGTCGATCCTCGCAGTGGAAACACCCGGGCGTTTCCTCCCACCCGATTCGGTGTAGGTACCTCCCGAAACATCCGTGTCCGGTGAGGACCTGCGTCAGGCCGCCAATGGCAACCTTAGAGTACCTAATGAAAATAAGGATAAATGTGATTTGAAATATGCGATGCATGAATTGATTGTACGAGTATTCCTCTGAAATACGCAGATTTTATAGTTTTTCAAATAACGTTACATAGCTAAGATATGGAACAAAACGAATGACGTAATGACAACAGCAGCATAATTGCTAAACTAATATTGAAAGGTGCATAACCAAAGTTGAAAATCATGTTAAAACAGGGTTGCTAGTGTAAGTTTCTTAATTTGACATTTTTGCCACGAATATGGTATAACTAGATTTAGTTTAGAATTTGACAATCAATTTTAGTTGTACAGTCACGAGCACCAATATGTTAACACTTAAGAATTTTTAAAAGTGTTTTTCTCCTACTGATCGATGATCTGATTAAAATTTCATGTTGCTACGAACATAGTATTCTGGAACTCGTATTTTAATGAGAAAGATATAGGATCTTTCCTAGTTACAATCGTTATTTCTCGCGAAAATAGGTTTTGTATTAAGGAAAGTGTATACATATTGGTGCTCGTGAAGTCGTGACTGAACGCCGTTTGTTGTTTTGCCTATGCACTTATGAGCTAGGAACGACACATTATAAAAATAAATGTTGCCCCTCAAATAAAAGTGCACAAAGGAACCTAATCTAAATAAAACCGTTAAACTAACAATTTAACTAAACTATCGGAAAAATAATAATAATAATATTTTTTATAATTTTCAAACAAATAATTAAAGATCGAGCAGGATGCTTAATTGATAATTTATTTTAAAGTACCGCAGATTTAGGCAACAAATCCCAGCAAATATTTTTTATGAATCAGAAAATACAACTTGAATTACCATAACATACGATATAGTACATATATATAGTACATACGATGCATTCGGAAGTTCTAGTAACAAATTACTAATATTATAGCGTCTGGTGAGGAATATAAATACAAAAACCATCAAAAAAATCACCTCAGATTTCAGCCTCCAAGAATGATTTTTCCCCCAAAAAATAGGAAGGCTGATTAACATTAATTGCAGTGAAAACGCTTAGTGATGTATAGTTTTTGATTGCATTAATATTTCATACGGGTGTCTAATAAGTATTTAATACAGTGGTACATACTTCACTTTCGAATAGTTTTTCAACATCATGATTTGAATGCAGATCTGTAGCTGCAAGTAGTCCTTAAAATTTCGTTAATGTTGTGTTTAAAATTATCTGATTATTTTAATATTTTAGTTACTATAATGCGGAACTTCGGAGGAAACCAGAACAAAGTAATTTTTATAACTCTAAGGTAAGATCTAAGATTAAAATTACTATCTAGATTATTTAAGGGACCGGCGGAGCATGCTTAGGTCATACAAACGAAATACAAAGGTAATTGTAAAACAAACATATTCTTAAGGAAATGTGTGTATTTATTCCGATTAGATTACAGAATATCTATGTTCCCAAACGTAATATGTTTTGAAAGGACAATAATAAAAAGACGAGATATGAGGAACTTAATATTTAAAAAAAATCTTTTTCGTAAAACTCTTGTTTTAATCAGTACCCATTCAAAATACATTATTGGAAACCTAGGTATTCTGTAATCCAATCGAAATAAATAGACACTACCCTAAGAATATTATACAAATTATTTTGGTATTACGTTTGTACGAACTACGGTTGAGATATTACGGCCATTTTCAATAGCTTACTGTTCGGTTTTGGTAGGTTGCGATCTCTGTCTGTTTGACATTTTGCTTGCAGACGGTTAGAAACAAAAAGTCACAGAAAATTTTTCATTCATTTTTCTATTCAGAATTAACTGACAGGTAACTAACGCGGATAGGATATTTTAAGCTAACTTGGTTTATAGAAACACCGCTGTGAGACGTAGCATATTAGGTGGCAGTTTTATACGTAAGCAAGCTATAGCAAACAGGCCTTAGTAGTCACCCTCTTGCGTATCATCTTTTAGACTTCTTCTTCTTCTTTTTTTTTCTCTCATAGTTTTTTCTCTCTTATTATCCACCTAATGTTATATTGTCAGGTACATGGTACATTCAAAAAGATGTCTTATTTGCCACCGGTTACTTCAAAATTATCCTTTCTGATACATGAACTTATTTAATTGTTGAAAAAAATATTTTTTTCTTTCAGTTCTCTTTAAATAATCTATATAATATTCTTGTTTAAAATTTAGCCATAGTTAATTCCATTGAAATACATTTTAATCCATTGATATGCAAAGAAATGGAAAATAAATTATAGAATATCGTTTTACAGTTTGCTGCAATTAACGAGAGTAAGCTTGGGAGAAAATTTCACACGGAAGAATTACTCATTCCCAGATGATTTTATATTTGGAGTGGGCTCTTCTGCCTATCAAATCGAAGGAGGATGGAATGAAGGAGGTAAGATTACATTATTACTCATGAATTTTACCTAGCTGAAACCACTGGTAACTTTACACCATCATCATCTGCCGAGCCATTTCCAAACTATGTTGGGGTCGGCTTCCAGTCTAACCGGATGCAGCTGAATACCAGTACTTTACATGGAGCGACTGCCTATCTGACCTCCACAACGCAGTTAGTACAAGAAGTTGGATCCGCGTCACAACACCAACTTCAAGTCGTTTGTGGTGCGAGTTTCAACACAGTATCTCGACAAATTCCTCAAGGAAGAGTTTTAGCCGAAGGGTGTAGTCTACCAACGTTTTCGCGGCAGGCCACGTGTTTTTACTGGCTCTTGGAGTTCTATAACAGGTGTCCCAGATCTTTGATTTTTGTAAGTCAACAGATAGTGGTCATCAGATTGAACAACTTTTGCTGAGACGTCATTCTTATACGTGGTATGGTGTAGCTGGGCTCTTGGAGTTTCACAACAGGTGTTCCAGATCTTTGATTTTATAAATTAACAGAGAGTGCTCATCAAATTGAACAACTTTTGCTAAGATGTCATTCCTATATGTGTTATGGTGTAGCTGGGCTCTTGGAGTTCCACATTATGTGTTTCAGATATTCAAATTTATTCTCTTAGCAGAAAATGCTAATCACGTGAAACAATTTTTGCTATAGTGTAATTTTTGTATCTCTTATAGTTTAGCTAGTCTGTTGCGGTTCTGCATCCGGTGTTCAAGTTTTCTAGATAAATTATAGCCTATATGTTGCCCAAACTTAATATCTATACAACAAAAAAAAACATTCAAATCCGTCCAGCAGTTCCGAAGATTAGCGGGTACAAACAAACAGACAAACAGACAGTAATTTTTATGGATTCGTGCTCTATTACTGTTTCGAAACCCCCTCAATTTTTTTTTATATATTCAATGTACACACAAATGACACAGTTTTTTTACTCATTTATTATATGTATATGTCACCGTAAAATTGTCAAACACGTTATATTACAATATAACGTGTTTCTCTCTAGCGATATTGTAAACTCTCGAATTATTGTCAACTGAACACACGGAAGTATCTCTCGCCCCATAATCGGGACTTGGGGCACCTCCCCGTTAGGTTAGTTAGGTTCCTTTAAACCCTGCACTCGGGGCAAATAGGGGCCCGTCTCCGACGTAGCCAGGCTCCGTCGACAACGCTTTTTAGGGCCATTATAAAGTGTTTTAAGGTTAGGTTATATTAATCGATATTTCTCAGGAATGGTACAGTATCTTTTGTAATGTAATGTTGTATATTTCATCTATGGGTCTTATGATGCCTGATAATAAAATGTATGATTGATTGATTGATAATATAATACCACTAGGTAAAACTGGTGGTCAACTTTTTTGGGCCACTGAAAACTTTACACCAATGAACGAGTATTCACAAGTTATATCTTTTTTTGTATATAGTTTAAACCAGAAGCAAGTAGTAAATAAGAGTAAAATGCAAAGTTTTGAAAAGTTAAACACAAGTTGACATCACAATTTATGAACATCAAAACAAATTTGGCACAATCATAACATAATATTTTTGGTAAACTGTCTTCTTACTATCTAAAAAATCGTTTCTGTATTGTTCCACAGGCAAAGGCGAAAGTATATGGGACACATACCTCCACCAAAACCCTAATTTCACCGTAGACCTTTCAAATGGAGATGTTTTAGGTGACTCTTACCATCATTATATGGACGACATCGAAGCTATCAAATATATGAGTGTTCCTTACTATAGATTGTCCATTTCGTGGCCCAGGTAAGATTTAGTTACTCTAAAGTTGGTATGTATAGGGTTTTGTTGCCAAATGGCAAAATGGAAGATATTGTACTCAGAGACTGTTGGCACACAACTAATATTTGGAAGGTAGATGTTTTTCTTGAACAAAAAGCAAACAAAGCGAAACAAAAATAAAGTGAAACTAAGAAAAAATAAAATCTTCCCTCTTTTTTATTAATTTGTAATTCGCCCTCCATACAATATTTCACTTCAATCATAATTGGTACAGAGGCGGACTTAATGCCATAATATACATTTTCTACCTTTCAACCATAAAGTGATGCTAGCTATTGTCATTGCTGAAAACCAGAAAATATTTTTTTATGTAATGCTGCTAAAAACTCCAAGAATATTTAATATACTATACATATATATGTAATAAAGACGTGTAAATGAAAGGTGAAAATTCTTACAAATGTCTATCGACAGTTCTTATAAACGATATCAAGGTTCCCTAAATATTTTTTTGCCCAAGTCAATGGTAAAAGTCCAAAGTCGCCAAACCCATTCTATCTTTAAAAGTAAGATGAGGAGAATTTAAAAAAAAAATTGGTCTGTAGAACGAAAAGTACTTTCAAACTACTTTTACCTGACTTCATGAGTTGAGTATGCGAAAGTCGAATGCGGAGGCGAATAATGGCGTGTCAAGGGAGAATGGAAGATGACAACGTATTACGCTAACTTAATGTTATATGGGAAAAGTGTAGAAAGATGATGACGACGATGACAAAAAAAATGTGTATTTTCATCAGTCTACACACAAAAAAAGTATGATTGAACCATAATCTTTTTTTTTTCTTGTAGAATTCTTCCAGAAGGAACTGACAACTATATAAACCCAATAGGTGTAAAGTACTACCGCACATTGTTTGAGGAACTTATAAAAGTCAACATCACTCCTGTAGTCACATTGTTCCACTGGGACATGCCCACACCACTGATGGACCTTGGTGGCTGGGCTAATCCAAAACTAGTTGATTACTTTGAAGATTATGCGAGGGTCGCATTCAAACTATTCGGAGATCTAGTCAAAATGTGGTCAACGATAAACGAACCTCATCAGCATTGCTACAATGTAAGTTACATACAGACACATGTCTTGATTACCGAATGAAAACTAAACTTATATTGTCACTTACGGGATATCTTCCGTGATTATTTACTATGTTGAGCTCCCGATATTTCGACGCTGTTGCAAGCGCCATGATCGCGGGTTGACTGGAGTATGCGGGTGGATGAAAGCCTAAAACAGTGTTCGAATGAAAACTGTTTACAATTTGAGTATAGAACAATGTCTATGTACCTATACAGAGTTAGTTACAGGAGGATCGATTTTGTTATTCTTTCACGTTGAAACTACTGAACAGATTTGGATGAATTTGCAAATTCATTTATTATAACCCTTTCGCATTTATGGTAGTAAGTAAGAAAATTGCTAGCCTGCATACCCAACCCTTTTATTGACTGTACAAACGCCAGCCCATCAAACTTCCCCAAATAGATTTTTTCCCAATAAACCCTGAATCTAATGCTTCAGCAATAAAGTTGACAATCTATTAAATATATTTCGGCAGATTGTACTAGTTTGATGCACTAAGTCTACAGGGTGAATTTTAATTAATGCGACAAAATGAAATTGGAGCTTCAGTTACAGTAACATAGTAATTATAAACTGTTTTTTCTACAATCTAGTTCGTTAAAAAAAATTACGCGATTATCGTTTTCAAAAGGTCCATTGATGTTATTATCTTTACTTACTATGAATTATCGGTATTCCAGTAATATGCAAAATAAATAAGCAAAATTAAGGCAAAATTAGGTAAATGACCGCTATATTGAGCACTGCGATGAGTCGGCAAGATTTTTGATACTTTTATTATTTTAACGGTTTTCGTAACACTGATCAATTATTTTTTAATTTTATATTTTATACATGTTCTTGACAACACATATTATTGTATATTTAAATTTGTCGCATCTATTCAATTTCACCCTGTATAATAGTGTGAAAATGAATGTTCTACCGGTAGTAAATTAGTTAGTCTGATTTTTTGTGTTTTAAAAACATTTGTGAAGTCCAGTATATAAACACATCCTCCCTACCGCTGACAATACCCTCACGCTGCTTAAATTTAGACCTCCCCTCCGTAAGAGGCAGCGAGGTCAACATGCGGGTTACTTTTGCCTTTATGTTTGTCAAACATAAATATTTGTATTTTTGCAATATTTTATTGAAATTTGTCTCTTCCTCAGAGTTATGGTTTTTTGATTTTCCTACCAGCACTAAATTCACATGGAGTTGGAGAATATTTGTGCACTCATTACATCTTGATAGCTCATGCTCGGGCTTACCGCCTTTATGAAAGGGAATTTAAACCACATCAAAAAGGTATACAGTTTTTAATATATATATACCTAACCTATTTTGAATAGATTTAGTGATTATCAATAAATACATACGGGACCGAGACGTGGTCGCTCACAATGGGCCTTATCAAAAGGCTTAAAGTAACCCAAAAGGCAATGGAGAGGGCTATGCTCGGAGTTTCCTTGCGTGATCGAATCAGAAATGAAGACATCCGGAAGATAACCAAGGTCACCGACAAGTAGCGACCGTGAACCGGAAGACGATGCGTTGGAAGCCCTCCCACTAGGTGGACCAATGACCTGGTGAAGGTTGCGGGAATCCGTTGGATGCGAGTTGCAAGGGACCAGTCAATGTGGCGACACTTGGGGGAGGCCTATGTCCAGCAGTGGACGTCTTTCGGCTGAAATGATGATGATGATTATCTGCCAAACCTTTCCCCAACTATCTTTGGGTTGGCTTTCAGTCTAACCAGCTGCAGCTAAAAACCAGTATTTTACACAGAGCGACTGGCTAGATAGGCATATAACCTCCACTGCCTAGTTACTACTGGGTTGTACCCCGTGGTAAGACTGGTTGTCAGACTTACTGACTACCTGTAACGACTCTCAGAGATCTATTAATAAGAGTCGAGAACACTCCTGCGTACATCTTCCGAGGTACGAAGAAAACTGTGTGTTGGTCGCTCGGGTGCTTGGGTTCGTCCACAGATACCCGACTATGGACCAACCTAGCACCGCAGCTCTATCTGAAGATCAACCCGAGCAGCTGTTATTTTTAGCTTTTTCGAGGTCCTCTTTTGAATGTTATTATTACTATGATATTATTAATTTTCTTTGTCTTGTTGGTACTACATTCTTTTTGCTATTTTATGTGTATAAGTATAAGTTAATAACATTGATTGAATAACAAACTGTCATGTCTTTACTAACATGGTCTCACTGCTCTCGTTTTTCAGGAAAAATTGCTATAACGCTAGATTCGTTTATGGGTGAACCAAACGACCCTAACGATCCAAAGGATGTTCAAGCGGTGGATAACTATCTTCAAATAAATGTCAGTACTAACAATACAATACCTTAGTCTCAAATACCTATTTAGGTATACAAAAACTATTAATATTTTATTTACTAAACGTGCAATGGGTGAAAGGGTACAATTATTATGACGCCGCTTGCGCAAACATAGCAGATGGCAGGACGAGCTGGAAATGCAGTAGTTCAATTAGTCCTGAAAAGAAAACTTAGAAATTTTGGGAGGAGGCCTTGCCTATAGCAATAGGATGATACAAAATAACAGTCACATTTTCAACATGCAATAGCACACGAGCTTAAAGGCGCATACCCACCGCGGCGCACGGATAGGCTACACATGTGTGATAAGCTTCTCTTTTCAAGAAAATGTTCCTATGTGGTTGTGTCCACCGCAAAACACGGAAACGCATATTCTAATGACGTCGATCGATACGTACTAATGTATCTACGTAATTAGAACATGCGTGTCTTGCTTGAAAAAAGCACTCAAGAAGAAGAAGAAGAAACTTCATACAAAACAGAACTTTAAATAATTTGTAGTAAATTATTAAACTTATCTTAACAAATTCATATCGATTTCAACTATGTTGTGTTTTCCTTTATCAGCTGGGAATGTACACCCATCCAATATTCTCGGCTAAAGGTGACTACTCTCCTCTTGCTCGTGAACGGATTGACAATATGAGTCGTATACAAGGATACTCGCGGTCACGTCTTCCATATTTCACTCCTGAAGAGGTTTGTATAAAACTTGGTATATTTAAAAGAATCACAACTTCACGTTAATGTCCAAAGACAACAATATGGACTGACTTGCCGATTTCAGTTTCACTTAAGAAAGAATTGTACCAACAGCACTGTGTTTCCTGAGGTATCATTGTCAATATTCCACAACAACGATTACACAACTATTTAACAACGATTTAAGTTCGCCATCTTTTTTTTCAGATAAAAGCTCTTCAAGGAAGCTCCGATTTTTTCGCTATCAACCACTACACGACATATATAATGACTCCATCATCAGATGAACCACACTGGCAAGTCCCTTCTATGGACCACGATGTTGGTGTTAAATCATGGCAAAACGAATCCTGGCCAGTGCCTGGTGCTCCTTATTCGGTTTGGATAAGTGTAAGTTTATTTTTCAATCTAGAATGAGAGAAATGTTTCAACAAAAAAATTAATGCTTCCGCAGCCAATAACATATTATACCCTTCTCTTAATGGACGAAAAAATCTAAAAAATAAAGTTTAATGCACGTGAAATAAACTCTTAATAATAATGTAATTGATATAAAACATCCTATCCTACCGTTTAACACGGGCAGTGCCTGCTTTCTGTACAATTCTATCACAGTTATTTTACCTGTATATCCCGCACACCTAAGTGGTGCTACGCCGTAGTGGATCGGCTACAAGTGCTACGAAGCGTTAAGTGACGGTCTCGCGAGTTCTATGATTTTTGTTCACCCAAAAAGTGCTCAACGTGGCTAAAGAAGTTTTCCCTTCAATAAATTACAAGGAGGTTGCAGTTGATTTGCTGCCCGTGATAAGTATGTCAGTCATCACCTAATCGGCAGAGCTCTCGCAATTCGTCACTATCCTCTTCCGCACGGCACAGTTACCTAAGGCCGTCATTTAGGCCGTTCGTCACAGTTAAATAGGCTTAGGCCTACCGCTAACAGTTTTATGGAAAGATTGTATTGTTTTATGTTTGATTATAAACAGTGATAATAATAATCTTTATGCAGCATTAAGTGTTACAAATTAGGCGACTAATGTGAATAAAATTGTGAAGGATTTTAATGACACTTGTATGTGTTAAGCACTGAGTCATCGCGACAGTTAAAACTTAAGAAAATGGTCTTGTTCTTTCCGGACAAGCCGGACTAGCAAAGGTTTAATCGAGAGATTTTTTCTAAAACCTGAATTTCAGAGATTTCAACCACACCATGGTTAAAACATATAAACGTTTCACAGGTTTATCCACCCGGCCTCCGTAAACTCCTAAACTGGATCCAAAATCAATATAGCATATTAAAAGAAATCCCAATATATATAACTGAAAATGGATTAACTGACAGAGGACAAACAGAAGACTACGACAGAGTTTCTTATTTCAACGAGTACCTCTACCAAGTGTTGCTAGCTATATACGAAGACGGAGTCAATGTCAAAGGATATTTCGCCTGGAGCTTATTAGACGATTTTGAATGGAAAGAAGGTTTTAAGTAAGTTTCAAAAGTCTTTCAAATGTCATTTGTGTGTGCACAGCCATGAAGAAGTGGACCACTGAGTTACTAAACGTTTTTGAAGTGCCACTTTTACTTAAAATATTTAAAACATCGTACTAGGCCTTATCATTTAAGCTCAATTTAAAACGATTTAGTAATTAAATAGAAAATTATTTGTCAGTCAGTCAGTCATGCGACCTGAATCAGGGAGAATCAGGTCGTTTCGTTTAATAATAATACCATGCTATTTTTAAATTATGTACGATACGTAAACACGTGATTGTGCTCATGATAACAAACAACTTTGAGACCAAACCGCGAAAAAAATCAGGTGTTCAGTTATTGTAATGTTATATTATATATAATATCCCATATAATGTTTTTTTTTTTCTAAATGGTCATAAGTTCTACTATAAGCCACTTCAAAGTTATCCATTAATTACCGGAGACCCAGTATGTGGCGTGGACCCATCGCGATGAGAATGACAATCGAGAGGTTATTCAACCTAGGCTGATCAGCTAGTATTGAAAGTCAATTACACAAAAAGTACATTGCGCTTGAGTATGTCTTGTAAAAATTGATCCTTATAGGATCCAAGATACTTATCGCCATCACCCGTTCAAATCAATCAAATCAAATCAAATCAAATCAGTTTATTTGCTATAAGTATTGGTACAATTTCGGTCTTAACATAAATAATCCAGATCCATAATACTTAGTCATAATAATGTGACATGCAAACATTTGGGCTTATAATTATTGGTAAAATCATATTTCAATGTCAATTAATAAAATATGATACATTTTCCCTAACATTAATCTTAAAGTTTAAATAATTATAGTCGTTCTTAATTTTGCAATCTCTTATTAAATATGTCACTTACGGAGTAGAAATTCTTTTCCCCTAACCATACTTTAAGACACTTTGTAAATTTATTGACTGGTAAGCTTTTAATACTGTCAGGTACAGCATTAAATATGCGAACACACATTGCATAGCTATTCTTGCTGTATAATGCTGTCCTAGGAATTATGGGCAAAACTATTCTATTTCTATGCCGATTACTTTTTGGAAAAATGTCACCAGCTTTTTTAAATAAGTCTGGGTGCATTTTCACAAATTTAGCGCATTCAAAGATATAGAGACATGGTAGGGTTAGTATCTTGAACTTTTGGAAAAAGGGTTTACAAGATTCCCATGGGCGTATTCCCGCTATGGCGCGGATGCATTTTTTCTGGGCGATGAACACTCTCTGGATGTCTGTTGAGTATCCCCAGGCAATAAGACCGTACCTCAACACGGAATCAACGTACCCGTAGTATGAGGCTAACACGGTTTTTAACGCTGACGTTTTTGAGAGTTCGTATAGGACGTACACGAATTTATTTAATTTGTTGCATACCTTATTGACGTGGGACTTCCAGTTGCAGTTTTTATCAATCGTGATACCGAGAAATGTTGTTTCGTTTACCTCGTTTAATTTAAGTCCTCTGTAATTTATGTCTAAACTATTATTTGCTCTTCCATATGTATTAAATTGAATAAAATTAGTTTTTGTGAGGTTTACACGTAAATTATTTTCGTCAAGCCATGTTATTATAGATTCAATTGTATTATTTATGTCAGTTGTGTATTTATTAATGTCAGCATTATTCGATGTCATTATTAGCGATATATCATCAGCGAATAGAAAACAGGGGTGTTCGGTAACCTCAGGAAGGTCGTTTATATAAAGTAAAAACAATAGGGAACTAAGCACACCCCCTTGGGGCACACCAGACCTATTGTGTTTATAGTTTGATCTGTATGACTTTAGTTCTCGTTGACTATCGATTTTTTCGATTTCTACACACTGTAATCTGTCATTTAAATAGCTTTCTATCCATAGGAGTGCAGGGCCCCGTATTCCATACTTTTCTACCTTGTCTAATAGCAATTTGTGTGATACAAAATCAAAGGCCTTCGACATGTCAAAAAAGATGCCTGTTGTCTGAATTCGCTTATCTAAATTAGTAATTATTGTATGCATTAGGTTAAAACATGCTAATGTTGTGGATTTTCCCTTTTGAAAACCGTATTGTTCTTTCTTTAAGATTGAATGCTTATCGATGAATTGAGTAAGGCGTTTATGCATGGCAGTTTCAAAGACTTTTGATATTATGGGTATAAGAGTGATTGGTCTATAGTTATCCAGATCTTCCTTGTCACCTTTTTTGTGGAGAGGTTTCACCACAGATTTTTTGAGTAGGCTAGGAAAACATCCAGATTCAAAGGAAAGATTTATTAAGTGCGTTATGACTGGTGTTAATTCAGCAGAACAGCTTTTTAGAATTTTTGTAGCTATCTCGTCATAACCTACAGAGTTTGTGTTGTTTAATGCTAAAATAATGTTAAGTGTCTCCTCATATCCATATGGTTTTAGGAAAATACTATCATTTACAGATTGTTTAAGGCCAGCATGAGTATTTTTCTGGGTGTTGTTTGTAAGATTAATCCAATAGTCATTGAATGTTTCAGCAATTTTGTTCGGGCTATTAACTAAATTCCCTTTTTTTCTTATCCCTTGTATGAGTTGTTTGCTCTTAGTACCGATGCACTCTTTCTTTATCAATCGCCATGCTGCCCTGCATTTGTTTTTTGCGTTACTGATAAATTGATGATTGGTTCTTTTAATAGACCCATGTATGCAACGCCGTAAGAGTTTGGAATAATTTTTGAACATTGATTTATTTTCCACCGTTTTGTTAATGTAGTATTTGTTTCGTAGTGATCTTTTGGTCTTGCAGCTTACTCTAATACCTTTGGATATCCATTGTAGAGGTCGCTCCTTGTTTGATATCTTTATTTTTCTGATAGGGAAACATAGTTTATAAAATAGAAATATTAACTCATAGAACTTATCATAAGCTACGTTAATATCAGATTCCATAAATACTTCTGAAAAGGATAGCGCGGCCATACATTCTTTAAATTTACTAATGTTATGTTTATTATAGTCTCTCTGAAACGTTGTATATTCTATCAAGGGTACTTCTTTGTCTCTTACGGGTATACTTAATAACTGTGCAGTATTATGATCAGAGAGACCTAGGTATAGAAGTTCGCCTTTAGCAGATTTTATGTTGCTGATTAGATGATCTATGCAAGAATTTTGTCGTGTTGGTTCTTGAATATGGAGTACTAGATCATAATTTTGACAAATTTCAATTAAAGCCTTAGTTTTGTTGTTTAATTGTAGAGTGTTGATATTCAGGTCACCTGCTATAACAATCTTTTTCTTAAATTTGCGTGATAAGAATTGAAGCACTGTTTCGAGTATTTCGAAAAACTTGTTTAAGTTAGAGATTGGAGTTCTATAAATGCACAAAATAAACATATTTTGATCTAAGATCTCAATGCCGCAACACTCAAAGATATTGTCAATACAATGCTGATTTAGAAATGACATTTCCTTGAATGTAGTACCCTTTTTTACGAGAATACATACTCCCCCACGCTTTTGTTTCTTTGACCTACAGTAGGAGGTTGCCAAACTATAACCAGATATTTTTATGAGACTTTCGTTACCTCGTTCTATGAACGTTTCAGACAGACAAATAATGTCAGGGCACATTTTAACATCCGAAAGCTCCGATAAATGTACCTCTATCAAATGAATTTTGCTTAGTAATCCAGCTATGTTTTGATGAACTACTCTAAAAAAATTAGTCTTGAAAAAACGTCTGTGTACCCGTGACACAGAGGCTACTTTGGGCCCCGGGGCTTATGAGATTGTCGTTAGAGGTGCCAGGTATGACTTCCTCGACGAGAACAGCATCTGTTTGAGTACTAGAGTCTTTTAGAATCGGTTTCGATTCCGTAAGGCGTCTTTGTGCTAGTGGATTATAAAATGGAGCAGGGGGATATTTTTTGAGGTATAATAATCGCTTAGCATGTTCAGCGTTTTTATAAAAATGTAAAAATGTTGAATCGTAGTCAATCTGATCTAGAATTGAATTGATCTTGCCACATAATCCATAAGCATTGAAAACGTTCAATTTATCATTGTAGTCTACGAATGTACAGTAATTTGATTGTTTACTAAGTAGTCTTAAAGTATGATTTAGTTTGTGTTCATTTAAGTGATCAGTTTTAAGCACTTTTAGCACTAAACTAGGACATTTTATACATTTCAAAAATACACATAGATCAGTCATAATTTTAAACGGGTCAGCATCATGTTCGCCAACACAAAGTATAATACGGTCTTCGGGAGTTATTTCAAACATTTTTGCGCTATTTAGTATTTCCTCAATATTAGCGTTAGGTTTTACTATTGATATAAATTGATATCTGTTGTAACGGTTGTCTTGTCTTGATTCTATAAGATTTTGTGCCAATCCTATGCATTGACTACTACCAAGGATAAATGCTCTTTTTTTAGTCATTTGCTGTATTCTAATAGATATTGGCTTAGGCTGAGATTCAATGGGTGCTTCTGATTGCGTTTGCAGCGATACCTGATGTATGGGTTGAGATGATGAGTTTAGTTTAGGATCGGAAATTCTTACTGTTTCTACTCCGGGTTGCGTGGTATGTCCCGTTTCCTCCTTTGACTTAGGTTTTATTTTATATAATGTCTTCGTCAGAGAGTCGTCGCTTTTTGTTAGTGTCAATGTTGTCGGACTATGAGAACTGTTGGAAAAACTATCAGCAAGTCGCCGCCTTGCACTTTTTGAAGAACTGGATGACATGTTTTTTCTTAGTGACGAGAGTGGACTAGAACATAACTGTTTAAGTATGGTCATTTCATGAGTCAGGTTATTTATTTGTTTTTTTAATTCAGAATTTTCGAGAATGATATTGTCCAGCTCATTTTGTGTGCTTTCCAGACTTGATTTTAGATGTTGTATCTCTGTTCTCATTTCTTCTGTGCAATAGTTTTGTACGTTGGATGACAGGTCTAAACTTCTGCCTAACATGTCTTCAGATAATGTAGAATCGATTGAATTATTGTTTAATGTGTTCATGGACTTGTGTCTCCGGAGTGTGATATTTCTGTTCGCACTATCCATTGTTATTCTTGTAACCCCTTTAATATTTTCGTCTATTTAATTTTGTTCTCCGTGTCGCTCACTTTAATTTGCTTATAATTTTGTATTGTTGTAGTCCATCGATTCCACGATTTTTAATTAGTTATTCGTCAATGATACATATTATATACACCTCTGTCGCACCCTTTGGGAAACACAAGGCGTGATGATACGTTGATTTACTCTAGACACGTCTTGTTTTAAAAAGATAGCAAGATAAAGCGCTCGTTCGTAGACAAAGGTGGGTGACTCAGTTAGCTATTGCGGCGAGCCGTACATGCGTGGAGTGCGTGGAGGTGCGTGATACGTGTGCGAGCAGCTTAGCAATAGTGCGCACGCATAGAAACGGTGGCGACAGCAATATAGTGTGCCGGGTGGACCGGTCGGCGCATGCGGTGACTCACCCGTGGCAAGCAGCTGATCAGTGTTTACTGATTTTTGTTTCGCTTAATATTGTGATATCTTCGGTAGTATGAGTCCGATTTTGATTTTCACTATCACAGAACACAGATCTTTTGTTGAGCTTCACACTGATATGACTTTTGCTTTTACATGTACACTATTTATTTGTTTGTGAATATTACACACGGAGAACGTAACTTCTGATGCGCACGCGAACGAGTCGAGCCGTCGAGTCGTGTTCGTCATACGCTTCTCCCAAACTGCACCGTAATATATATTTTGTCCAACATTTGCCGCATGTGTGATAAAGACGTGCTCACTCCTGATGTATTTTTGTTATTTGCAGTACCATTTTCGGCTTATTTAAAGTGGACTTTGACAGTCCGAATAAAACGCGGACACCGAAGCTGTCAGCGAAGAACTATGGCAACATTGTGCGCACACGCAAAATTGACTTCGACTACATTAAGCTGCCCGCAAACTTCCAGAATTCAAGTACTTATGAAGTACAGTTAACACCCAATGGAATTCATTTTGATAAAAATAAAAAATTAATTCGCTTCAAACAATCTGTATAGATCACTTGTGTTCGTAGAGTTTTAACAGTTTGTCATTTTCTAACAAATATTAATTCAGATAGGTCAAATTCAGTGACAAAATGAAGGTACTACTTTTACGCATGAACGTGCACGATATTAGATGATTTTATTATATATTATTATTTTATTTCGATTTAATTCCACCATTTTCTTTCCACGTCCAAGTCACCTCCACGGCTCCTGCTAAACATGTTCTTCCAAAACAATATTGCAAAACAATGAGTGGTTGTTCATGACTCATTGATTCCTCATGCATCAGTAGGATATTAAGAACGGTGACACAGTCCTCCCACAGGCTCTTTTTCATACATTTTCGAACACAACTTTTAAAAATATAAATATTTAATCAAACCGTCATTGACCCAATATTTAAATCTTATTCAATTTATACCTATGCATTGTAACTTAGGTGTAATGTTGCCACAGTCGATATAATTGATTTAGTTTTAACACATTCACTGTCCACGAAAAGAGACAATAGTTAAACAATCGCTCTGAACCATATGTGGCTCATGGGACAGGAAAAGGGTTAAGCATTAAATTAATACGTAAAAGGGTCAGTATGTGCAGCTCAAAGGGAGTCGCCCTGAGCCGAACACTTTTGTTGAGTCTTAGGTAAGACCCAGTGACTAGTGATTTTTTATAGATCTGAACCTGAATTTGCTTTGTTTGACATACTTGGAAGGGATACGCTGATTGGGGCCAACATTCTCTGGAGTGGTGACCACGTACCGAAAGGCTCAGCGTGGGTATGACTCTCAGTAGGGTACCCTATGGCACAGTGAAGTTCTTAGAATTTCTACTACTTTATTGTGTGGTTAGTTGTAACCTGGTGACAAAGTTTTTATCCGTCGTTTTATGGGCCTTTGACTTGGCTTTGCATGTTGGGAATTCCGATGCGATGAGAACAGGACCTGTTGACCTTTTATAAGAGTGGATGACTTTCGGCTGATATAATAATTGTGCCCACAGAAAAATTTTAATAGTGTTAGTTATATCCCAAATCGATTTCCATTCATTCGGTTCCTTTCCATTTAATTTTCCGTGACGATCTTGATAAAACGGAACGTTACCGATAACGGCATTTATGATTTCATGCATACTAATTATATCAAGTAAAATTACTTAATTTTTAACCGACTTCCAAAAAAGGAGGAGGTTCTCTATTCGACTGTATGTATTTTTTTTTTTTATGTATGTTCACCGATTACTCGAAGACGCCTGAACCGATTTGAAAAATTCTTTTTTTGTTTGAAAGGGTATACTTCCAAGTTGGTCCCATAGCCACCAAATTGGGATCTGATGATGGAATCTTGGCGAAATCGAGGGAACTCTTCAAATTTTATCTGAAAACGTGTTGCGATTTTGGTATTTTCTACAACTAGTGAAGCATTTGCGTTTGATAAGAACCATTCTACCATCAGATCTGATGATGAAGCCAAGAGTCACGGAACTCCATAATGAGACAATGTACCATAGTCGTGTTTGGGCTTGTTGTAATTGTAACGGTATGCACTTTCCATGTATCAAGCACCTGTCAACCACTAAAAAGTGAAAAATAAAAACTTTTTTTGCAAAAAATAAAACCGACTTCAAAAAAAACAAAAAAGTGGAAAATAACTTTAGCTTCTGAAGTCGGTGACAAAATAACTAAAGCAATCAAACAAAGGTCACCGACTTCAGAAGCTAAAGTTATTTTCCACTTTTTTGTTTTTTTTGATTACTTTATTTGTTCCTTATTTATTATTTATTCCTTTATTAACTTTTATTAAAACATTTATTAAATGCTCATTCCCAGCAAAACAGTAATCAGCTGCTATATACTGTTAAATCAAACTATTCGTACGCAGTCAATTTTGCACATGAAATTCATTTGGAAGAAAAGAGAGACAAATATGAACTTGGCGATTGATTAGGGGTGATTAGAAAACATGTTTCAACAACTCTGAAGAAAATGGGAGAAAGGCTGGAAGATGATGATTGTACTGACTGTTCATTTTTTTAACTATGTATATTTATAATAATATACAGCTTGCTGCAATTAGCAAGAGAAGGACAAGTCGTAAACTCCAGGGTGAGCAATTACTCCTTCTCCGATGATTTCATGTTCGAAGTGGGTACGTCCGCATTTCAACTGAAGGAGGATGGAACGAAGGAGGTAAAATTATTCGTATTCTGAACCAGTTTGATTCAGTTTATGAGGTTGTTTGACCCTTTCTAATAACGGATAAAAGTACAAACAAAACACGAATTTTACCTTTTTAATATCGTTATTCTATAGTCAATTGCTAAAGTATATGGGACACATACCTCCACGAAAACCCTACATATACCACAAGACGGAACCTCAAGAACCACCTCTGGAGGAAAGACATTGAACTGAAAAAAGTTTAGGCGTCACTGCCTATAGAATGTCTATTTTTTGGCCCAGGTAACATGTTTACTTAAACCTTCTTCTTAAATATCTAGATTGTTTTACCACGATGGTTTTGTTTTAGTCTTTAAGCAAATATTCATCTAACTTTTATGCTGATGACGATTAGTAAAGGACTTGCCCAAAAATTGTATGAACCTGTACCCCAGCATGAACAGATATAACATTTAAGTCATTTAATTGTAAAAACCTGAGGATGTTAAATACTTTTACGGTAATATCATGTTTAAAGTGTACTTATTTGCAAATAGCTTTCACTGGGTTGTCGTTGAAATACAGCTGTTCAGGTTAAATAACTGTGAAAGAACTGCAAGCGACCCGTATAATTATATCAAAATGTTTCCGAAGTCAAATCTCACTAAACAACATTGCCAATGTCGACGTATTCCGGACATTACTTTGCTCTTTTCAGGTGGGAATGTTAGCTCACCCGATATACTCGGATGTCGGTAACTATCCAAGTTTTGTTCGTGAGCGGATTGACAACGTGAGTCGTCTACAAGGATACTCGCGGTCACGACTCCCATATTTTACCCCTGAAGAGGTTTGTATACCCTATATCTCGTGAAAGTGTCACGAGCACAGTACTCTGAAACTCATATTGTTATGAAAATTAAAATCATTATTTATATCGAAACCATTTTTTAATTTAGGAAAGTATATAGATATTGGTGCTGTTAACTTCTGACCAGTCTCTAGGCTATTTCAGGCGTTGTAATGATATGTTATGTTCATTAACCTCTAAGTAAAAGCACTTCGAGGAAGTGCAGACTTCTTAGGTCTCAACCATTACACTACGGTTGTAGTCTCTCCTTCATCAATGGAACCTGACTGGAAAATGCCTTCCTTGTACCATGATACTGGCGTCAAGATTGAACAGGAACCATTTTGGTCCAAACCTGGTACTGACTGGCTAGCTGTAGATAAATACACACTGTGTAAATATTATAGACTAGCGGACGTGACCTGTTTTCCGTGTAGTTGTGGTTCCCGTGGAATTACGAGGCTGAAAATGATGTCTATGTAACTCTTTAAAGATGTGGGTTAAAGAGTTTCTCATTGCTCTTTATAAAATTAGTTTAGATTTGAATTTAACTCTATCCGTTTAACACCTTTTCACGACGTCACGGCGGAGTTTGGATGTTTGGCAACTGTCACCTAATTTAGAGTATAAGATTTTTGTTCCCGCTAAATGATACTGAGGGATAATTACCTTCCTCCAAGCGGGTGAAGCACAGGGTAAAGTTAATTACAGTATACCTAATTAGGTTTCATAAGTGAAGTTTACACAGGCACATGACTTTCTAATCATTAGTCAAATAACTGTTATTATTAACATCATCATCATTTCAGCCAAAAGACACTACTGGAAATAGGCTTCTCCAAGTTTCGCCACATTGACTGGTCCCGTGCGACACGCATCCAGTAGATTCCCGCAACATTCACCAGGTCATCGGGTCAACCTAGTTAGAGGTCCTCGAACGCAACGTCTTCTGGTTTGCGGTCACCACTCGGCTCCATCGGCCATCCGTTCTGCAAGTAATGTGCCCTACCCACTGCCACTTAAGTTTGGCAATTCTTCGGGCTACGTCGGTAACCTTGGTTTTCTTGCAGATGTCTATACATTTCTGATTCGACCACGCAAAAACATTATTAGGTATTAGTCGCTATGGTTATAATAATGATAAATAATTCAAGAATTCAATACTATTTCAATGATTTCACCGTTACAATAATAGAAGCATTATTCTTTATGTAAGCCACATTAGTTTCACAACTTAGTCAACCATTTGATATGAATGTTTAAAATGAAAACGTGAAAGATCACTTGGGAACGCAATGGCCTCAAAACTTTCCAAATAGGCCACAGCAGTTCTTTGCCTTAACCATGTGTTTTAGGGGTTTCAAGAATTCGTGCGGAAGTGGATCCCTCTCTTGCCATAACTTGATTGACTCTTTAAGTGAGTCGTCTTAGATAGCCTGAGTGAATTTTATGAAACGTTTTTGACTTTTTAGTCTACCAGCCCGCTTAGCATGACTACCGGAGTACCGGAGAAACGAGAGAGAGTCGACAAATCTTTTGTTCATCTGTCATTTTGTCGATTCCATGACAGATGAACAAAGTACGACTCTCTGTCGTGTCTACGGTGGACATGCTACGCGGGCGGGATTGGATACGTTGACATTGAGGGGATGTCGGCTTACTGTGACACACTAATTAGATAATAGGCTGAATACATGATATTTATTTGGTGCGAAGTTTAATTTGTAGATGGTAACAGCATGGCTAGTTCTAAATCACCTCTTTCGACCCCAAGTTTTTAAATATCTTAAATGGGTACTCGTTTTAACTCTCGCAGGCATACTCACCCGGTTTTCGAAAAATTTTTAACTGGTTTCAAAACACCTACAATTTTTTAAAGAAAATCCCAATAGTTGTACCTGAGAATGGATTGAATGACAAGGGACAAACTGAAGACTATGAGAGAGTTTCTTATTTCAAATGAGTACATTTACCAACTGCTGCTACAAGATGATTCTTACATTACTTTCGTCTTATGTTACTTTTTCGTTCATGGTATAAATTAAGGGTTAATGACGTATTTGGAACGAACGCAATTGTAATATGGGTGACTAACAAGGCATCTACACAGTGACATGTACTTCATTATCGAATGGCTTAAGGTCATTATTTTAATGCATATCTCACTGCAGTTGCAACTTGTCCCTCGAATTCCATTCTCTGACAAGCTGAGATTAAAATTATCTCATTGAATAGGTGAACCCACCTTTGCGTTACACTTTGGTTAGTACAATGTGGAGTTCGGGAGGAAGCTTGAAAGTTTCAATTGGTAACTTATGGAGCAACAGAAAAGTCGCCTTAAACAGAGCACTATTGGTGACTCTTAGGTAAGACATTAATCTAGTGATATTTCTTTAATTTACATAAAAATGTTTAACCGTTTTTTCCCTTCAGCATCTTAATCATCATCATCATTTCATTGCTGGATATAGGCCTCCTCCAGGTAAGGGTTTACTTGACAATATCGCGCAGTAGGTACGACTAATGGTCATGCCCCACTAGACAAGCACCGCACCGGCACCGCTCCAACCCAGCAGTTAAATTGCCATTAAGATTAGACCATTAAATCATGTGTCGTATAGCATATTTTATAATGTCCATATGAAAGTTGTCACTACTATACGAATTGACTCGCGGGTGACTAGGCGCCTGCGCGCCGTTTGCTTACAGCGCGCCGACCGCATGCTGGCTGCGGGCCGACTCCGAGTGGGCCGCGAAACACCGTACAATTATTTACTTAGTAAGAGAGCCCACGATACTTAACCTAGTTCGATAAGACTCATTTATTTATACACGTTAATACTTGAGATGGTTAAATTTAACCTCATTTTCGTTATCAGCGACCCCGAAAGCCACGATAACGACACCCATGGTCTTTGATTTTCATTATGACCTCATTTTCGTTTTAGTTTTAAAAAGAAAACTATCAACGATGCAGGGTGAAAAAAAAATACGTTAAATTGTCAACAGTATGTTTGGTTGACATGACATGACATTTCGAGAGCTTCTTTTTTATTTTATTTTTATTTTCCATCATGGGTGTCGTTTATCGTTCATGAACTTGTAAAAGACCGCTACCCACGCAGCTGATTATGGTTTTTGTACATTTGATAATTTAAACAATCACTTTTACGTGTTTCTTTTACAAGCTCATAAGAGCGTCAGACGCATGATCCTCGCTCCACCATGCAGCTGAAGCTTAGTATGACATACTTGTATACTATTTATGAAAAAGTGTACTATGACCATTATTTTTCACCTCTTTTGTTACCTCCTAATCCTACATCCACCGTGGCTGACTAAGATGAGCCTGGGATACTTATCGAAAACTATTGATCAAAAAAACAAGATGACTACCGATCGTAAAAACACTATCTAAAACGCAACTCTACCTCCCGGACTATCACGGCCAGCGCACAGACTGCGAACTTACGCCACGCGGACGTCGCGCGGAGGCCACGCTACCTCCACACGGACGCTACGCCGCCGGCGCGCAGATCTCGTGCTTACGCCTCGCTGACGACGCGTGGTAAGCGCGCCGTAGCCTATATTGGAGGTAACGCTGAGCATCAGCTGTGCTGGTGCGGTGCTTGTTTAATGTTCCAAGACCTAAAGGCTAAATGGCTATTCGGGCCTAAAGAGAGTAGCAACCACGAACCGTTAGACACAACACAGACAGGTCAAGATGGACCAATGAGCTGGAGAAGGCTTCGAGAATCCGTTGGATGCACAGGACCGGTCGAAGTGGCGACGCTTTATAGACCTGTAAATGTCCAGCAGTAGATTTTTTTCGACTGATGATGCTGTTGTTGTTTACTTAACCATAGAGGTCTTTTGCCACTTTAAAATAAAATATTATATCGCCACATCAATTTTATGAAATTAAATTAAGTGAGGTGAAATTAAGTATTAATGTAAATTCTGCTAGGTAAACCGTTTTTATGCATTACTTTTGTGTCCGGTTGACACTAGACAATGGAACTAGACCACTTACGTCGACCCCAAGTTAAATGGAAGATAATGCTGATGACTGTGTAACTTTACATATACAGCGTGCTGCAATTAGCCAGAGGAGACATTGTCATGCACTCCGGGGTAAGCAATTACTCCTTCCCGGATGATTTCATGTTTGGAGTGGCTACGTCCGCATTTCAAATTGAAGGAGGATGGAGCGAAGGAGGTGGGAGTATTTGAATACTGAACAATTTTTACTGTACTTAGTTAGAAGATTGACTTTTAATTATTTAATATCTGTTTACCACAGGTTGAGTGTATAGAACTTAAAAAAAATAACATCATACCATGTAAAACTACGTTCTTACAAATAAATGAAATAAATAAATACATTTATGTATTTTAACTTCTTAATTTCATACCATAGGCAAAGGCGAAAGTATAATGGACACGTTCGTTCACTACTACCCTACATATACCGCTGATCATAAGAACGGAGATGTTGCAGATGACTCTTACCATCTCTGGAGGGAAGACATTGAATTGATTAAAAGTTTAGGCGTCGGTGGCTATAGAATGTCTATTTCGTGGCCTAGGTAACATGTTTACTTAAACTTCTACTGAATTAAACATTTAGGTTTAACAAAACTAGCCATTGAAAAGCATCTCCATCATCATTTTCCTTCCCTGGCCCTATTATATTAGCATCTTAATAAAGAAATAATAGTATATTACTTTCATGTAATACACTCTCAAAACGGTGTAGGAAAACATCGTGAGGAAACCGGTATGTTCTAGGACCAAAAATTCGAAGACGTTTGACATCTCAGCCCATTCCCTCTCACAGAGAGGAGGCCTGTGTCCCAGAAGTGGGAACATAATAGGGTGGTGATGATGGAGATGACTTTCATGTTTGTGTTAATTTCCTGCGCGTTTAATTACTTTTATATTTTTATGTCCAGGATACTTCCAAATGGTACTGACAACAATATAAATGAAGAAGGTGTAAAGTACTACCGGAATATTTTTGAAGAACTTCTAAAAGTCAACATCACTCCTGTAGTCACGTTGTACCACTGGGATATGCCCACATCCCTGATGGAGCTCGGTGGCTGGACTAACCCAAAACTGGTTGATTATTTTGAGGACTACGTGAGGATCGTATTCAAACTATACGGAGATATAGTCAAAATGTGGATAACGTTAAACGAAATTCACGAGCATTGCCATTCTGTAAGCATATTGAGTGATTTCATTCACTACTGATTTTTTAAGGTTCACACGGGTCGCTCTTTAGGTTAGGCCGAGCTTGACTAGGTTGGTTAGTGAATTGGGTGACCACTCTTACATATCGATTTCCCCCGTGCCGCTGTTGGTCCCGGTTGTTGGACGCCAACAAATTATTAAATAGATCACACGACGATAGATCGTTGACGAAAGTAACGAGACTACGAAATCTGTCTTCGGACAATGAAGATCCCACCAAATATACTTTAAACAATGCAATTAGAACGTCATCATGTTGCAATGCAGCAATAAACGTAAGCGAAATGCAATTTAAGACAGTTAAAAATTTTGCCACAGATCGCACCCTTAAGGTGAATGCACACTTATCAAAGCCGAAGGAAGCGGAAGAATCCAATTTTAGATTTACTTGTATGAAATTACATAAAACCTCGCACCCTGTTCCCACTATGTCATGACAATTAATTCATCGTCCGACGACTGTCGTCTCAAGCTGCTCCCATTATTACAACTATATGTTGTCAACATTTTTATCGTCGGATGACTATCGTGAGTAGTCGTTGCCATTGGATCACGACGACATTTTACGGCCATCGCTTTGTTGTTTGTTTGTTTGTTGTGACTATTTTTTTATCGTTTTACAACTGTCGTGCTAGCCGTTCCCACTGTCACGACAATCTGCTGTCACCGCAAAAAAAGTAGTAGACGAAAGTTGATCGTGTCGTCTGATATGTGAACACTTCCATTTAAATACACAAGCCATGACACTTAAGATTATTCGATTATCTGACGTCACGATGTAGTGGGAACGGGGCCTTGTCCGCGTCGACTCGGACGAATAGACAATGATATACGGATGAGAAAATGTTTCTTTTGGCGCGAACGGTTCTTTCGACGCGGATAAATTAAGTGTGCGTTCACCTTTGCCGTTCCATTGATCATCATATTCGACTACGACAATTACTTAAAAATAGCGACGTTACGGTAGGAGAGTCAAATATCCGGATAGCCTGTAAGCTGTATAGCTCCTAATAATTAAAGAGTTCCGTAACTTTGTCATGGATCCCATAACCAGAACTTAACCAAACTCTCATCAAACTACCTTTGAATTACATCATCATCTTCCTGCCCTTGTCCCATTTTATTTGGGGTCGGCGCAACACGTTTTCTTCTTCCATTCTCCCCTGTTAGACGTCACGGTATCATTTACTCCTTTCTCTTTCATATCAGTCTTTACACAATCCATCCATCTTTTCTTTGGCCTTCCTCTCCCCCTCCATCCATCAATATGTCCATCACTCTTTTAGTCACATGCGTTTCATCCCTCCTCATTACATGTCCATACCAAGTGCAACATACCCTTGAATTACATCCTTTCCAATGAAAAAAGCAATCCATTTCATGATAATAGGTTTATTCCCAATAATATATTTTGTAACTTATCATACCTTATTGTCAAAATCTGGGTGTATTGTACACTTTTGCGTACCCCCTCAGAGCATTCAGGCGTGATGTTACGTCATGATGTTGTATAAACAATAAACCTACTAGCGATTACAGTAATCACTGCAGATTTGCCGCCTTTTTTCTGAATAGTTCCATTGTATATCTCCGAAGATCAGCGTCAGATCTTCAGCAAATTAAAATGAGGCCATACATTAAAGCACCAACTTTCAAATAAAAGAAGAATCATAAAAATCGGAACACCCAGTCGAAAGTTCTGAGGTACCAAAAACCACAAAAAAAGGGGAATTGAGAAACTCCTCTTTTTGGAATTAGGTTGAAAAGGGAAATAATACATTTATCTATACTTATAATAAATCTGTTGAGAGGTCAATTCTGTACATGAAATATATTTACAAAATAACTATCGGGGGGTGATTAGTGATCGATACTGATGCCAAAAATGCAATCAGTAAAAATTTTGTCTGTCTGTCTGTCTTTCTGTCTGTCTGTCTGTCTGTCTGTCTGTATGTTATTTATAGAAAAAAAAACTACTCGACGGATTTTAACGAAACTTGGTACAATTATTCTACATACTCCTGAGCAGGTAATAGTATACTTTTCATCACGCTACCATTAATAGGAGCAGAGCAGTGAAAGGAAATGTTGGGAAAACGGGAGAATTACTTGGTTTTTTTAGCTTCCGTCGCGTGTGCAGCCTTAATGGTTAAAGCTACATAGAAATCATGTATAACGGAAATATTCCACATAAAATTATATAAAAAATATCCCAAGACAGCATATGTCTATCTTTTATAGTTGACTCACAATAACACGTGTAACTCCCGATAGCTTAGCAGTTCGGAGATTTGTTATTATTATATTTGTTTACTCTTACGTTTATAATATTCTCACTCAACCCCAATTTTGAAACTTCACGCGGGCGAAGCCGCTGGCAGAAGCTAGTTGTTTCATAATAATTTCACGCGAACGTAGGTTGCGGACCACAGCTTCTATTTTATAATAAAATCTGATAAAAACCTTCCAAAATGAAGACTACAAATGATAATGAAAACCGCATGAAAATCAATTCAAAAACTTATAAACCATATTTTTTTGTTATTGAGAAGAACATAATGATTGTATTTTCACAGGGCATTCGGGACGGAGTCGGAGTATATTTATGTATGCACCACGGATTGCTAGCCCATGCTCGAGCTTATCGCTTGTATGAAAAGGAATTTAAACCACATCAGCAAGGTAAAGTGTGATTATATCATAATTATTATCCTCTTTTACAACGCGCTGTCATTAAACACCTGTGGTTGGGTCCTAAGGTAGATAAGGTAATTCTTTATTTTTTTAAACATTGTAAACATACAATAGCATGCAAGATATTATTTTGTTAAAGTCCAGACATGTTTAGGTATGAATAGGCACACGCAAAGTTTATAACTTTGCAACTTCTATAAATAAAAAAAAATATTCAGATGTAATTATGTCAAACTTTCTTAGTCATTTGATAGATCTAGTAGTAGTCAAGAAAAAATAAAATTAAAATTAATGAAATCAGATCAAACTTTGGTAACACTATAATAACTTTGCTTTTTGCGAAAGAAACATTTGTATTGGCGTATGAATGCCATACCATTCAGCGGGTACGTATCATAATCCCGAAAGTTCATAATACCTACGATTGAAATAGCGACGTCCAAAACATCGAAATTCAAAATACCGAAAGTTTTAAATGCCGATAGTCGTTATATCGAAACACAAAATACTGATGTTCAAATGCCCGAAAGGACGAAATCCCTAATGGACGAAATACCAAATGGACGAAATCCCGAAAGACCGAAATACCGATGGTTGTAATACCGATAAATGAAATCCCGAATGGACGAAATCCCGAATTAACGAAATACCGATGGTTGAAATACCGATGGATGAAATCCCGAATGGACGAAATTCCGAATGGACGAAAACTTTTATTTAGTAACGTATTATTTGACAAACAGTTCATTATTTATCGTTTTATGTCATAAAACAACGTTTGGAACAAATATATTAATTGTGGAATTCCAAAAAAAAAAAGAAATAAAGAAATAATTATTGTTTCCTATAAGCACAAATTTTGTGACAGAAATGAATCGCTGCAGAACCGACTCCACGTAGTCTTTTCTGCCCTACCCCGAGAGTGTAATTTAAGCCCGCGTAGGCGCGGAGGGGCTGGCGGGCCGCGAGCTGAGGAGCAGGTGGCTTTAACACTTGCCGCCGCGGCTGAGGCTGGCCGGCTTCAGCCGGCCAGCAAGCCGAAGCTGCGGTGGTGAGCGTTAAAACCCTCTGCGACGATAAGGTCGCGTGTGACCGCCGGAGCCCCGCAGCGTCGGAGCCGTGACAAAAACCATGCCTGCTGCATGCTCCATGCTTGCTGGTTGCATGCTTGCTGGTTGCATGCTTGCTGCATGCTTGCTTCAGGCTTGCTGCATGCTTGCGGCATGCTTGCTGCATGCTTGCTGCATGCTTGCTGCATGCTTGCTGCATGCTTGCTGCATGCTTGCTGCATGCTTGCTGCATGCTTGCTGTATGTTGCATGTTTGCAAATCGTTTTTCTCGGAAACGATAACTATTTCGGGATTCTAAACTACGGGATTTTGAACTTCGGGATTTTAAACTTTCGGGATTTTGAACTTCGGTATTTTAAACTGTCGGACAAATGAACTTTCGGGATTTTGAACTACGGGATTTTAAACTTCGGGATTTTGAACTTCGGGATTTCAAACTTTCGGTCTAATGAACTTTCGGGATTTTAAACTTTCGACCAAACAACCATTCGGCGTTTCAATTTTCGGGATTTCGTCCATCGGTATTTTAAAATTCGGTCTTTTAAAATTCGGGATTATGATACGTACCCCATTCGGCTCCTTCCAACAAATAGCAGGCGACAATTTTTTTTTTCACCTTAAGGGTGCGTCGAAAACTCGTGTGACGTCACATTTGAGTACATTTTTTATTGGAAAGTGACGTCATAAGCCCCTACTCATAATCTTTAATAGGTTTTATGTTCGTAATTCTTCTTATGTCACAATGATTGATGGCATAATTATATAATCCGAGAGGTACCGTTGTAAATAAAAAAGTCATAGTAAGCCGACTGATATTGTAATCGAAGGTCGACCTTTTATTACCAATAAGTGAACCAACCTTCAGCTGCTCAAGTAGCGGTGGCTGAAGCCTTGGGAGGCTTCAAAAGACACCAACCGCGAGTGCGACAACTGACGCTGGGTTTACCTATCAATCATTCGAGATCTATTGAACAAGATGGCAACCGATCGGCGTGAAAACACCACCTAAAATGCAACGGTACCTCCCGGACTAATTCGCTTGTAAACCCGAAAACCCTAAAAATATACACCATTGTTTTTCAGGAAAAGTAGCTATAGTGCTATGCGCCCCTTGGGCTGAACCAAAAGACCCTAATAAACCTGAGGACATCAAAGCGGCAGAGGATTATCTCCAAATGCGTGTTAGTACTCTGTCAAGTAAAAAAAATCTATATAGACAGTAGACATTATTTTTACTGTGTGCTACCTTTTAAGGTAAACGGTAAATACTACTGTTGATGATGTTTAAGTCACTTTAATGTTAATTGTAACACAGTATACAAGATAAAAACGTTATTTTTACGCTTGATAACTTGACAATCTTTAGAGATGATCAGAGAGTGCACACTCACAAAATTGTTAAAAGTACAAGTACAGAAACAGTGAGTAATTATTTAATTTTTTTTTTTCCTTTGGGAAGTCATTAAATGATTCCTCCCGCTCTGGGCGGAGCGGGAGTGTCAGATTTTTAATGACTAAAAACCATCCATGTTCCTTCGTCGCCCTTTATGTTACGGGGCCACGGTATCTCTTTCAAACAGTCCCGTAGCCATCAAACAGTCCCGCAGCCACCAAACTTATTAACCAGATTTTTACAATCGTAGAAATTAGGCTGCTATTACGTCGCTCTTACTGCCAAATTTGTCAAAACTACAGTAAATGTAATGTTTTTCTATTTAGGTGGGAATATTAGCTCATCCGATATACTCGGACGTCGGTGACTATCCTAGTTTTGTTCGTGAACGTGTTGACAACATGAGCCGTCAACAAGGATACTCGCGGTCACGTCTCCCACATTTTACTCCTGAAGAGGTTTGTATACCGAATATCTCACAAAAACCGTTTGTACACAATGACCGACATTTTTTTTTAAATGTCATTATGTTTTTTTTTAATGCTATATTTAAGAAGCCAATATAAAATATAAAATATACAAATGTAATAGCAAACAAATATTGTGAATCAAACACATTCTTGAGGTGCAGTGTGTACTTATTTCGATTGGATTACAGAATTTCCTTGTTGCCAAATATACAACGTGTAACAAAAAGGGTATAGTCGAAACCGGCATGTCTTAAAACCAAAAATTCAAAGACATTTGATATCTGCCAATCTGCACTGGTCGCTCGTGCGGTGGAGCCTATTCCCTCTCATTGAAAAAAAAAACCCGTGTTCCAGTAGTGGGAACATTCAAAATCATCATCATATCAGCCGAAAGACGTCCACTGCTGGATATAGGCCTCCCCCAAGTTTCACCACATTGACCGGTCCCTTGCTAATCGCATCCAACGGATTCCCGCAACCCACCATGTCATCGGTCTACCTAGTTGGAGGTCTTCCAAGGCATCGTCTTCCGGTTTGCGGTCACCACTCCGGAACTTTTCGGCCACATCGGCCATCCGTTCTGCGAGCAATGTGACCCGGATGTCTTCATTTCTGATTCGATCACGCAAGGAAACTCCGAGCACAGCTCTCTCCATTGCTCTTTGGGTGACTTTAAGCGGTGTAAATGACCACGTCTTGATCCCGTATGTAATCACTGGCAACACACACTGGTCATAGACTTTCGTCTTGAGACACTGCGGTAAGTTGGACGATACCGCGCAGCTTCCCGAACTCTGCCCAGCCGAGTCGAATTCGACGATTGACAACAGTAATTATTGACAAACAATGATGATACTGAAGGAAAAGGGGAAGCATAATTGTATGTCATGTTCATTCTATGTCCAGGTAAAAGCACTTCAAGGAAGCGCAGACTTCTTCGGTCTCAATCACTACAGTTCATGCATAGCGTCTCCATCCTCAATGGAACAAAGCTGGAAGGTGCCTTCTTTAATACACGACACTGGCGTCAAGGTGGAGCAGGATCCATCTTGGCCCAAGCCTATTGTTGGATGGACAGAGGTAAATAAATTAAAAATTTTCGCCGTAGTCGTATTCATGGCTGACGAGAGAAGCTTTCTCTTCTTGCGAATCAGAAATAAGGTGTTTTGGGCGGTGATCGATATTTGCGCAGCGCAAGAGCACGGTGTAACGTTAACGAAAGAACCTACGTGTCGGTGATTTTTTAATTTTTAATTTAATATAACTTGTTCGAACAGTCGCAGGTATACCCACCAGGGTTTCGAAAAATTATCAACTGGTTTCAAAACACCTACAAAATTTTTGAGAAAATCCCAATAATTATAACTGAGAATGGATTAGCTGACAAGGGACAAACTGAGGACTATGAGAGAGTTTCTTATATAAATGAGTACCTCTACCAACTGCTGCTAGCTATACATGAAGATGGAGTCAATGTAAAAGGATATTTCCACTGGAGTCTTATGGATAACATGGAATGGGGAGATGGCTATACGTGAGTTTTTTAGTTCACTTTCAATGCACGGTGTACTCAGAGTAATTTTCCATCATTCAGAAGCCTTGACCACAACTTGAGGCGAGCGCTATCGATCAGCTGATATCTCATAAAGCTAAAACCAAGCACCAATACTAAGGTACCGCCATCTTGCATTTTCAATACGTCGAATGAAACAATGTATTCGTTACGTTATATTGTGTATAGCACTGTAATTTACTTGCAACTTGCGATTAATTTGTCCTAAAGCCATAGGCATTTGTGTCTGTAGTAATAAACACTCAGTTAAAGAAAGTGAAAGTGGAACAAGTACAGTTAAAACACGTTCAATTCTTATTAATAAATTCACAAATCTGTTACGTAAGTAAAAATTCCTCATTAAAATATTATTTTTGTTTAATTTTCCAGAGTGAAATTAGGCCTATACAAAGTGGATTACGACAGTCCAAATAGAACGCGGACACCGAAGCTGTCAGCGAAGAACTATGCCAACATTGTGCGCACACGTAGAATCGATTTCGACTACATCAAGCCGCCTTTAGTTCCCAATACTGTCTCAAGTCCACATGAGTAAATAAAGTTTGCTTCAAAGATCGAAGTTGTTTTGTCCCGCGAAAATGTGTTATTACTGAGTAGAGCTATAGCTAACGTTATAATTATAAAGCTTCCATGTCAATCTAGTCTATTGCACCGCTTATTGGAGGATGAATTCAAGTTTTGGAATTAAGAAGGCTAGGCATCAAGGTCAATGGATTCACCTTCGATTTGCCGACGATATAGTGACAATGCAGATTAGTTACCTTTTAAAAAATAAGTGACTGTTCTTCAGTATTTAGAGGTTTTTCCTTAAAGGGGTGGTATTGAACAAATCCGATCATTCTCAGAAGATCCACTGTCCAGTTCCATGATGGGTTTAATGAGAACTGTTTTCCTCGTGGATTCAGATTTCAAAAAATGGATCGACTCCAGCCTGTATATGTAAACAATAAAGTTACGTAAATAGTTTTGAAAAAAAAATCTAGTGCCGCACTAAGCAAGGCTTGTGTCGTGGAAACCGGATAGTTGATTTATTACATAATATTTACTTTTTTGTTTGTAAATACATACTTATTATACACATAAACATCCATGACTCGGAAACAAATGTCCAAGCTCATCACACAAACATTTGCTCCTACCGGGATTCGAACCCAGAACCCTATGAACGTAAGGCAGCCTCACTACCACTATGCCATTCGAGTCGTCGACGTTCAATGACGTTCTGATAACTTTAGAATTATTGCTAAACTAATCTTGAAAGGTGCTTAACCAAACTTGTAAGCTTATATTTAAAACTAGGTCGCTCGATCAGTTTCTGAATTCAGCCCATGTAATTTCTTTTCCGAATGTGCCTCGGTTTTAAAAAAAAATCTCGGTTCTGTTTTCCATTTCAACGTTTTAATCAAATAAAAGATTTAAAAAAGGCTAAGATACACACAAAGTCATCGTGAGGTTTCAAATGTGTCTATTTATATATTGTTTGTTCTTGTTCACGTAAGACACGTTCCAAGTATTCGGAGTTAGTTCGGAGTATTGACTCAAAAGCTCTTAGTAAAACGTATGACTATGTTAGTAATCAGAGACAAAATAAACAACACAACAAATAACGGTGGATTACTCTTGTGACAAACCATGAGTAATTGTACAATAGCGACTCACATAAACACAGGCCATGCGACTGTTTATCATGCTTAACAGGACTACGGAACCCTAACAAAAACAAGTAGGTACCCATAACCACCTAAACAAACGTTTTAAAAAAATGTTACGAGGTTGGAAATCGGTGGATCTAAATGCGATAACAAAACCTAGTCTAAAAAAATATTCATATATTTATTATTCAAACATAAAAAAAATCTTCTCAATTCTCAATCTGGAAGAGAAGAAAAATGAAAACGCTAGTTTTTTATAACATTACCAATTGAATTTTTCGATTACATAATTACAAAAAGAAAACTTTTCACTAGGCAATTACTTAACTCAAACTGAAAAACCTAGATGATTATCGGTTTCGTATCGACTAAAATCAATCATATTTTTAACTGCATTAGTGTTTTATGTCTGTGACAGCATTGACAGCGGACCGACATTGACACTTGCCAATTTTTTCTGCTCCACTCGTTTCGTGCTTTCCGTTATGTTTTAAGTGTAACATCCACTGCACACTGCTTTGTTTAACAGATTCCACCCCGCCTACCTTATACGAGACTTGCTTTCATACTACACACACCGAAGATCGATGATTACACGTTTGACTTGGGATAGTCTTTTAAAATTTGCCACTGGCTTGTATTGGATATTGTTAAAAATATGGATCATCTTTTAAGCCAAAAGACGTCCATTGCTGGACATAGGCCTCCCCTAAGTGTCGCCACATTGACCGGTCCCGTGCGACTTTCATCCAACGGATTCCAGCAACCTTCACCAGGTCATCGGTCTACCTAGTGGGAGGTCTTCCAACACATCATCGTCTTCCGGTTGGCGTTAACAGCGTATGCTGCAGAGCTAAGTTTTTTTTTGACAATTTGTGTATATGTGGGGCCCACTGAAGTTTGGCATCCAAAGTTATGCCTAAGAACACTGTGCTATCTTACGGTTTCAACTCTTCATCCTTGGTTACTACACTAGTTTCCACTTGTCTTACATGGGGTAACGTAACCTTTAGTTTTTTTCTAATTCAAGAGTAGATTATTAACATTAAACCAATTAACGACTTTAGCCAGGGCGCTATTAACATCATCCGTAACATTTAAGTTTAAATAAAAGAGAAGTGTCGTCTGCAAACAATGCAATTTCATGATTATCCTTTATGAGGTATGGTAAGTCATTTATACAAGTAACAAAACAAAAAGAAACAAAAATGGACCAAGAATTAAGCCCTGGGGTACTCCCACTCTTACTACGGATCCGGGAGATCTTTTCCCGTTAGCATCATCTCTCTCAATCCTGTCACTCAAATATGATATATGATATATTTTTAAGAAAATCCAGAGAAGCGTTACGGATTCCGTAGTGGTATAGTTTCCTGATTCATATTTCATGAAGAACGAAATCGAAAGCCTAAGATAAATCGCAAAAGTTCCCTAGGCATCGCATTTGTCCTCCCAGACATTATAAATGTGTCCTAAAAGTTTACACGTAGTTGAATCATCCCTTGTTTTACAAGGGATGATTCAACTACGTGTAAACTAACCGAACTGTTTTTTTATGCAGTAACTTATGTTTATTGAAAAACTTCGCATTTGTTCATAAACGAATTTTTCAAAAGTTTAACTAAAGGTATAGTACTGAAATAGGTATATAATTAGTGGGGTCTGATGTACTACCTGATTTAAACGATGGTCACCATCATCAACTCAGCCGAAAGACGCCCACTGCTGGACATAGCCTCCCCAAGTGTCGCCACATTGACCGGTCTCTTGCGACTCGCATCCACCGGATTCCCGCAACCTTCTCCAGGTAACGTCTACAGAATGACCCCATAGATCGGCTGTCTTTTCAACATTTAAGGTGTGAAAGATTTTAATTATTTCTTTACAGGTGACAATTAAAGTGATAATTAAAGTTAAATTCCCCCATGTAAGACAAGTGGAAACTAGTGTAGTAACCAAGGATGAAGAGTAGAAAACCGGAAGATAGCACAGTGTTCTTAGGCATAACTTCGGATGCCAAACTTCAGTGGACCCCACATATAGGTACACAAATTGTCAAAAAAAAACTTAGCTCTGCATCATACGCCAACCGGAAGACGATGATGTGTTGGAAGACCTCCCACTAGGTGGACCGATGACCTGGTGAAGGTTGCTGGAATCCGTTGGATGAAAGTCGCACGGGACGGGTCAATGTGGTGACACTTAGGGGAGGCCTATGTCGAGCAATGGACGTCTTTTGGCTTAAATGATGATCCATATTTTTAACAATTCTCCAAAACGTTAACGTTTCTCCAAAAGTATTACCAAGAATGACAGCCCCCAGAATCATTTTTTTTCCTCAGAAAATTGGTATGAAATCCCGATCTTCTACACCTGATTAAACCTGTCATTAATTGCAGTGAAATCGCTTTATGACGTATTTCATTGCCTAATATGGGTTTCTATATATATATATAGTATTTTCTAAATGATCACAATTTAAATGCAGACTTACAGCTGCACTTACTAATCCTTCAAATTTCGTCCATTATAATCTGCGATTAAAATTATTATATTTAGAAGATAATTCAGTTATTACAATGTGGAGCTCGGGAGAACGCCAGAACAAAGTTCTTTTTATAACTCTAAGGTGAGACCAAAGTTGATTGGTGATTTACATTACTATCTCAATTATTTAAAATAGATTATTAACATTGCCTTATTAATTTATGATGTATCGATAAGCTACTGTGAGGAATATATTGTGTTGATATAAATGATGATGGAGCAAAGACATACATTTTTTATGCAAAAGTATACGTATGCTCTAAATGCCTATCTCCACTAACACTTACCTCTGCCAAAATGCTTAACACATTATAATTTACTCCTTGTTCATGGTCTGTAGTAAACGAACAACCCTAATAGTTTCGCCATGTCCGTCCATCTGTCTGACCTACTGCGGCTTAGCTCTGAGATTCTTAGCACTACCATGGACCAATATAATGGCAATGTAATAAAAAATATCTTAACAAATACATTTAAGAGTAACTCTTCTTCGTGGAAAAAGGAAATTCATCGTGTTTCTTGACAGCCTAGCACTTCGATCAGTACAATACGATAGGTCTAATCACGGAAATAATTTATCCCGAGACAGGGTAGCTCGCGAAATCCAGTCAGTGTCAGGTTGTTTGTTGATCAAAATATGATCAATCAATTACAAAAAAACGTAAGAAAACACAGCACAAGTTTGGCAATTCCTCAAGTCACTTGGAGTCGGCAAAGTTGCGAACGACAGCACGCCTAATTTTGACCTAAACACGATCAATTTACACTTTTCCAAATCACCCGTGACTCTGGATGACAGCGTTAAATCTTCCACTCTAATCAATCTCTATAATCTTCCTCTGCCAACATGTAATTCTTTCTCATTTCACCCAGTTACGGAAGGGGATATTAAGCGGGCCATTACATCTATTTCTACAAAAGCAGTGGGTGATGATGGTCTTCAACTACAAATGTTCCTTCCTATCCTTGATGACCTTATCCCTGTTATTTCACACATTATTAATTATTCCCTGTTCACCGGCTCCTTTCCTTCTGCGTGGAAGAAAGCCTACGTTTTGCCTCTTCCCAAAGTTTCAAATCCCTCTTCAGTATCCCAGTTTCGCCCAATTTCTATACTTCCAATCATGTCCAAAGTCCTTGAGAGTGTTGTTAATAGTCAATTGTCGCATTACCTTTCTTCTAATAGTCTGCTTAGTCCTTTTCAGTCTGGATTTCGTCCTGGTCATAGCACTGTTTCTGCCCTACTTAAAATTACTGACGACATCCGACTGGCCATGGAAAACCGACTCCTTACGGTGTTGGTTCTTTTGGACTTTAGCAGTGCGTTTAATTCAGTTGACTTTGACATACTCTTAGGTATCCTTTCCTCTCTAAACATGTCTCCTTCTGTGACTGCTTGGTTTGATTCATATCTTCGGGGTCGCTCGCAGTCGGTTCACCTGAATGAGGCTTGCTCTCAATGGTGCGATCTTTCTGCGGGTGTTCCTCAGGGTGGCGTCCTTTCTCCTCTTCTTTTCTCTGTGTTCATTAACGCTGTCACCAAGGTATTGACGTCACATTATCATCTCTATGCAGACGACCTGCAGCTTTATCGCCATTTTAAACTTGAAGATCTTCCTGGAGCTATCGATGCCATCAATAATGATCTTCAAAATATCAAAGAGTGGGCTAAAAGCTTTGGACTGTTAGTTAACCCAACAAAATCACAAGCTCTCATTATTGGTGGCAGATACTTCGTCAATTTACTTAATCATCAGCCCCTCCCTCCTGTTATGTACGATGGTATTGCCATAGCCTACTCCAAGAAAGTAAAGGACCTAGGTGTATTCTTGGACTGCAACCTATCTTGGCATGGTCACATTGCTGAAGTAAGCAGGAGAATTTTTTGTTCGTATCGGTCTCTTAAGCGTCTTCAAAAATTCCTGCCATTTCAAACTAAAATTACTCTTGCCCAGTCTCTTCTTCTACCTCTTCTAGACTATGCTGATATCTGTTTTCTTGATGCGACTGAGGAACTTCTGAATAAACTCGAACGTCTGCAGAATCTGTGTATCCGCTTCATTTTCGGGCTTCGTAAGTACGACCATGTGTCGGAATTTCGGAAGCAGCTGAAGTGGCTACCTATTCGTCAGCGTCGAGATTGTCACATTCTTTCTTTTCTCTTTTCCATTCTTCATAATTCTAAGGCTCCTTCCTATCTTCGTGAACGCTTTCAGTATCTCGTACCTAGAGGTAAACCTTGTCGCTCATCATCATCTCTTCTCCTTCGTTTTCCTCCCCACTCCTCAAGTCGGTATGATGGATCATTCACTGTTCGTGCTGTGCGCCTTTGGAATTCACTTCCACACTCCTTGCGGTATAGCCCGTCGTTAGAGGTGTTCAAGAAGGGAATAAAGGACCATTTTCTGTCTACTTGATCAATATGTATGTATATAAGTATCGGATTTTATAGGTATGTATAATATATATCTATGCTGTATGTATTACATATATTTTATTGTATGAATGTAGTTTTTTTTTTTAAGTTTATTTAGAATGTAATGTTAATGCACATACGTAAGTATATCCTCTTTTGCAAATCTCGCTTTCAAAAATTAGGTTTGCTGTAAGAAAACCCAACTCTGGGTTAAGCTCGCCTTTGTACATAAGCTATATTATTGCAAGTTATATGTATATTTGATGTTTTTTTTTTGTGTGCAATAAAGAATAAGAAAAATTTAAATTCGCGTGCTGCCCCGGCGCTTACACCTTAACATATATATGAGACCTTTAGCTTGGGCATTTATGCGTCAAAAGTTGTTCCAGTGACGTATCGCCATTTATAGCACTAGTTGGGCTCAGTCGCCTTAAAAAGCATAATAGGAAGATGAGGGAGCTATTAATAACGGGACGGTTACCAGGGCAGATAAAACCAGAAAACTGTGTTACGCCAACCCCGATTAAAATGGGACAAGGACTGGAAGATAATATTGATGTCTGATTCTTAACTGTATTTTTCATAATATACAGTTTACTGCAATTAGCAAAAGGCGGCCTAGTCGTGAACTCTGGGGTCAGCAATTACTCCTTCCCGGATGATTTCATGTTCGGAGTGGGTACGGCCGCATTTCAAATTGAAGGAGGATGGAACGAAGGAGGTAGGATTATTTGAATACTGAACAATTTTTACTTAGTTTCTGATGTACCTGTACCTCCTTTCTATTAAGAGATTAAATTACAATCATAACACGCATTTCACTTTCTTAATACTTATATTTTATTCCTTAAAGGTAGCAAAACACACATTAATTTCTGGTGATTTTTGTCATCAGTTCAGGCACCATCGAATCACTTATGGCTGAAATGCTCATTTTTATTTAAATAAAAATGATTTTGTGAAGCTTAAATGTATGATTTCTGAAATAAAAAAAACATTGAGATCAGCGGTGGTGGTGGTGGCGGTCGTGGGTTCGAACCCAGACAGGCACAATATTTTGCGTGATTTATTTCATAACCACTGCTCTCTAGAACAGTGAACGAAAACATCGTGAGGAAACCGGCATGTCATAAAATTCGAATACATGTGGCATCTACCACACTAGGCCCGCTTGGTGGATTATAGCCCATTCGCTGTCATAGAAAGGAGGCTTGCGTCTCAGCAGTAGGAACATTACTTGGCTGATGATGATGGTAATGGTTTTAAATTGTATTTTGCCTTCTTAATATATTTTATTCCACAGGTAAAGGCGAAACTTTATGGGACCAACTTGCCCACAACTTCCCTGAATATTTCGCTGGCCACTCGAACGGGGATGTTGCCGATGACTCTTACCACCTCTCGAGGGAAGACATTAAATTGATTCAAAGTTTAGGCGTCGATGCCTATAGAATGTCTATTGCGTGGAGCAGGTTAGTTTTTTATTGACTTTCTCAATCTTTAGGTTGTCTCATCACAAGGTACGTTCATTTTTGTACTTGGCAATTTTGTTTTATTGCCCATGCTCTGCCGACGCTGTTAAATCTTGTAAGACAGAAACCCGACCCGAAAAATGCTTGAAAAACCGACTGTACTTTATTACTTTACTTCTGTACGGTATTTTCAGCTCAATGAAAAAAAACATTATGTTTTTATTTCTAGGATACTTCCTAGTGGTACTGACGACTATATAAACGAAGAAGGTGTAAAGTACTACCGTAGCATTTTTGAAGAACTCCAAAAAGCTAACATCACTCCTGTAGTAACGTTGTACCACTGGGACATGCCTGCACCAATGATGGACCTCGGAGGCTGGGCTAACCGAAAAGTAGTTGATTATTGTGAGGATTGCATTCAAACTATATGGAGATATAGTTAAAATATGGATTACGTTAAACGAACCTGATGAGAATTGCGCAAATGTATGTATATTGCCAAATGTCTTTTATGCGTTATAGCTGATTTTGTTATTAGTATAATAAATTGTCGAAGCAGTTACGCCAAACTTACACTTTGAAAAAAAGCGTTGAAATTCAGAAGTTTAAAGTGGTTGTAACATAAATCCACGTTTAATAGTAAGGGACTACGATGCAATACCAGATTTAGCCGAGCCAATTCCTGTGGGAAGGCTTTCTGCACACAGGTTATTGACAGCACCTTTGCTGTCAATAACCTTGAAGGGCACAGGGAAAAAAGGGGCTCATCGACAATTTATACGAAATCAAACAAATGATCGCACTTGGTAGATTTTGAACAGGCCTTTGATATGACATATTCAAAACTAACTAAAAAGGGCCCATTGCTTTGTAATCCTCATATTAAAAAACACGTCAAGGAATAAAAAGAGCTCATTTCGTATCGAACTAGCTTAAAAGGTGCTCATTGCATCCCAATCAGAGTTAAAAGGAGTACATTTTATGTTTACAAAACAAGAACGGCTTAGGTTTTTCGTAGGTAATTCTGGCTTAGGTCAGAAAAGTCTGTTTAACTTTTGATTGAATAGGTCAATTAAAACGGAATCCTCAAAAATAGGTAGTTGGACTACGTAATGTCCAAAACATGTAAATAACATCGTTAAAAATGAGTATCCATACACACCATGTAGATTTTTAGTATAAATTAGCGTTTTATTCAATTTGTGTTAATTGTTGATGAGCCCCTTCTTTCCCTGTGCCCTTCCTGTGTGAACTTCCAAAATAAAACCTATGAAATACTTTAGTGAAATCCGCGTCATAATCAATAGGCGATAGGTTAAAAAACCGAATAAGTCAGTCAATTAGATTTCCAGAAAAGTATTGGACACATAATGTTTTATTTTTAAGTAGACGAAAATTTAAAACTCCTGTGACGTTAGCTGAGTGCAGTTTTTACCACCAAGTGACAAGCTAAAACTCATGTTTTTTATACGTTTTATCTTGGTATTTTTTTATTAATTTGATGGAAAAAAACTCGTATTCAATATTTTTCGATGATCTAATAGACGGACTAAACAGAATCATTTTAATGTGATTAATTCGGAACCGCTAATTATAAAGAAACGAGTAACATGATATTTTGATTTCCTCAGACCTACTTTCTTCGAGGAACTGGATTGTACTTATGTACTCACCACAGCTTGCTAGCCCATGCTCGAGCTTACCGCTTGTATGAAAAGGAATTTAAACCACATCAGCAAGCGGTATAGTGTTATGATATTTTAATTATCCGTCTTTAAAACATGCTGTGATAAGTTCCTGTGGTTGTTCTACTAATCGGTACTGCCGTAATTACTTTGAGTCGTGCTTTTAGTGTTAATCAAATACAGCCAAAACGTGTATAGGCACAAACAGGCAAGCTTGTCGTACACATATTTTAATCTTTCTACCCCTGCCACAAATGACTTGTGGCTTCTGCTATGCAAACTGCTTTTTTTCGTACGCCTTTCATCATCATCTTTCTGCTGTTATCCCATTCTTATTGGGTTCAGCGCAATACATTTTCTTCTTCCATTCTCCCCTTTTGGACGTCACGGCACATAATATTTCAATTGTGTTTGATTTTCAGGAAAAGTATCTATAGTGCTTGGCTGCTCTTGGGCTATCCCAAAAGACCCTAATAATCCTGAGGATGTGAAAGCGGTAGAGAACTTCATTCAAATGCATGTTAGTACACCTTGACTATCACTTTGCTTTAGTAATGCGCAATAATTTTTAAAGGTTAACTGAGCGCATGACAATATTTATTTTTATTTATTTATTTAAAGCTTGTTAACAACACAAACACAAACATGGTTATTTTACATTTTAGAGGTCTTCTTCTAGTGTTAGTGTCAATAACAGACGTGCACAACATTTATATGTATAATAATAACTCACACATTAAAAAAAGTAATACCTATTCTAAATTAAAAATTGGAAGACAAATCAGAAAGACAACCATATCAAAAAGTTATATGGTTATCAATTAAAGAGAAATATTAGTAACATGAATAATACAATAATAATTGGAAATTAATTAAAAAATAATAAATTGGATATGGAGTGATGTCAAATAAAGAGTATTATCTAAATCAAATAAATCACAAATTACAATTATAATTATGGTTATGTTTCCCTTTCTTTTCCAACAACTTCTATTTGAGCCGAGTGGGGCGGCCATGAAAAATATCCAGGTCAAGAGTGTTACACCAAGCGTTATAAGGCAGCCTTGCGATTGGGGAATTCAACCCTAGATTCGATTTTTTGTATCGGGGGATACTAATCAAGTTGCTACATTTTCTTCGCGCGTTTATTTTAGGGACGCATATCACAATGCGTTCAAAAAGGCCTTCGCATGACGCATGACCACGCACAATTTTTGGAGAAACAGCAAGTCCAACATACGTCTGCGATGCAGTAGGGTATGAAGTCCGAAACGAGACAGTCTCTCATCGTACGAACACCTCTTGCTGACACCGGGGGTGACAAAAGCAAGGTGAGGCAGAAGAGACTCGATACGATCGGAGTGAACAGCATAATGTGGGTTCCAGACAACACTGCCAAACTCAAGTACACTGCGAACTATAGCATTAAATAATATTATACGAGAGGTGGTATGCCTGAAGTCTTTGGTGTTGCGTCTGATAAAACCCAACATTTTTGCTCCCTTCTTTATTATGCTGTTGTAGTGGGACAATACGTTTTATTTCTATTGTTTGCAACCTTTTAAGCTTATTACAACCTTTTGAGAGACTTGTTAATTAATCACAAGTTGTCGCGTCGCTCTCCAGGAAACATAAAGAAATATATTACCGTCTCTTTTGTTATGCACGCAGCAAACGCATGATCGTATTTGCATTGGATAGGTAAACTTCGACCATATCTACCAGGTGTTGATAGCTGTTTAGGTTAAGCAGTGGATTCACGATCAACGTGTCTTGACTTCAAATCCCGTTTACATACGGGTTCTTTTTTTGTAACCACTTTAATTTATATTTGTATTTTATACAAAAACTATTTACTTAGGTATTTATTTTGAAATGGGTTCATGCTCATTATTTATTTTTATAAGGATTTAAATATAAGTTAATAACCCATCATAACTATTTATGTGATTGTGTAATATTTTTTCGGTGTTGGAAGGTGGAAAAAAAAGTCGTGCTGACAGATAACAACAATTGTTTTATTCGTTTCATTTATTCATATAATTAACAACTTTAATGAGATTTGTAACGTCACATTCCTACGTAGATATAAGAAGTTCTCTTGTAACCGTTCATAAGATTTTTTTGTGTATCTGTATACCCACTTTGAAGTCATTTTTTATTAACATAACAAGGATATTCTAATCACACAAATATAATTTTTGATACCCACTTCTATCTATCGGTATTCAACAGAGCTTACTAAAAACTAATACATAATTTAGACTTCGTGAACATGTTTTTTATGTGACGTCACAATAAATGTAACTCATATTGAGGTTATAGTTTAAGTGTTCATTTTCCCGAAGAAAAGAAGATTGAAACTAAACCTCAATTTAGGAATGATTCTATATTATATTATTATAGACGTGTTACAAAATGTTTAGTGATATTCACTAAACATTTTGTAAAACGTCTAATTAAAACTAGAACATTAGGATTAATATTTTGTATAACCCCCATTATTTTCAATGCAGTCAAGTAGACGTATGGGCATGGACCCCACAATGTTTCAACATATTTCGGTTCTTCTTAAATTTTCCCACACCTTTATGTAATTGTGTTATACACCTCTCATCTCGAGTATCCCACCTTTGCACTATCAAACCCCATAGATTTTCTATGGGGGCACTCATTCATCCATAATTCGACCTGAGTCTGTATTAGGAATTACATTTCTATCGGACCAGCGAGTGTTATCCTTGCGCCATAAATGAAGTCTACCCTTTTGACTTGATGTAAAAGTCTTTTCATCAGAAAAAATGGTAGTGATCCCGTCAAAGTCTAAATATTCCCGTGCGAAACGTAATCGTTCTTCTTTATGTCTTTCTGTCAAGAAGGGCATTTTAGCTGATCTTCTGTGATGCAAGCCTTCAGCGTGGAGGGCATGGCGAACAGTTTGCGGTGACTCCGAGTGTGTCGTAGGTATGTAACCATTGGTTTCATACTCGCCCACGATATGTTGTCGCTGCGCTTCGCTAATAAGCGACGACCTTCCACTTCGCTGTCTACTTACAAAGCTCCCCTGTTCCTCATACCTTTTGATCCAGAGACTTACTGCATTTCTCTAAAACAAAAAAAAAATATATGTAAGGCAGCTGTAATACAGATGCTATAAATCAACACTTCACAATTCACTCTGCAATTGTAAATTCAATAATAAACACTAATTATTTATCTTGCATGATAGATTGAAAAAAAACAACGAATTATGTAAACCACCGGTCACCAAATAAATGGACATTTATTATTTACCCATTCGCTTTTAATTTTTAATGTTTAAGTTACAATTCATAAATAATTATAATACTCACATTCAGTTCTATTAAGGCCACTTTTATGCAGCGCGATAATAGTCGCCCTCGCCTTAATATTAATATTTGCCCGCATTTTAAGAATCACACCAACAACAATACTGCTATCTATTAAACCACACGTCACTGACCATCAACTACCACATTATATAGTGTATTATGTATGGCTACAACCAAACGACAAAGTTCATTCCGATCAAGTTAAAATATTCATAAAACTCATGTCTACCTCACAGAAATCTAACTAAATTCTTGACTTATTTTTCTATCTACCTCCTTAACTTTACGAAATGTGTGAACAAAGCAAACAAGTTAAAGAATATAATATTTCTGTAGAGTAAAAACTTACAAAAAGTCTAAAAGTAACTGTGCGGGATTTGAACTCACGGCTTACTGATTTACTCTTAATTCTGGACGGGCCCAACCACTAGGCCATCATGTCTTAGATATTACCATTGAAATTATGAACTACAACTAGTTGCTGACAATATCTATTTTGTTGAAAGTAGAAGGTCGTAAGTCAAACTAAACGTCAAGCTATTGCTTTGTGAGATTGCCTATCGACTTTTGGTCGGCACTGTACATTACTTTAGCTGGTTTGGGATGTAAGAATTTTGATTCCAATAAAGATCAATTTCTGCCCACGACACCTATAGGTGTCACCTATAGGTGTCTGTGTGTCGGTGTTTTTACACATTGGCATGGCACTTCTGAAGTTCCATGCATGGCACGTGACGGTGACGGAAGGGTCCGGTCCCATACTTTACAATAAATATAATTAAGGTTTTAACTTCGTATGAAGACCGTTCTTAACGATTTATAAACTGGTATGATACGCTGTTGATTTGGGTGAGGTGGCTGCTGCTTATTAGTCCGTGTAATAATTTTTTCGGAGCCTGATACGTTCACGATCAATCCAATCGTTCATAATCTATGATCCCTCATGATCCTACCATGATGACGTATAAATGGAGTTTATTTATGTTTCCCACGGGCGAAGACTTAGATAAAAGTAAGTTTAAAAATATCGAATTTATGTTTCCCTAGCTGCTGCTTGCGACATTATTATAATTTCTTTATTTTTGAATCGGATTTTGATAACAATGCAATCGTCAACTACATAGTTCATTTTGAATGGTCAATAACTTTGTTTTTTCCATGGACGATTTTGACGCAATAACAACTAGTGATGATCTTTACATCAACTTTAAAAATATATAGGTCTCGTTCACCGACGTCACTTGGACTGCATTAGCCCGATCTTCTGGGAACACGTTATTCTATTTAAGACCGCAAATTAAGGGTTTCTAAGTCAATCTAATTCAAACTTTATCTAATCGTTTTTTTGTTATCTCCAAATATGCATAATTCCTTTTAATTGTCGCAGGTATACCCACCAGGCTTCCGATTAATTCTCAACTGGTTCCAAAACACCTACAAAATATTTGAGAAAATCCCAATAATTATAACTGAAAATGGATTAACTGACAAGGGAGAAACTGAGGACTATGAGAGAATTTCTTATATTAACGACTATCTCTATCAACTGCTATTAGCCATACATGAAGATGGGGTCAATGTCAAAGGATATTTTGCCTGGAGTCTTATGGATAGTATGGAATGGACAGACGGTTATACGTAAGTTATCTACTTTCTGCGTTATAGGTGTATTCAGGGCAATTTTATGGGGATTCGAGACTGTTCGCAAGTGATACGGTGGCCCCGGAACATAAAGAGCGAAAAAGGAACATGGATAGGTTCTAGTCAGTAAAAGTCTGACACTTCCTCTCGCTCTGCCTAGAGTGGGAGGAGTCATTTGATGATTTCCCATACGAAAAAAAAGGGCAATGTTATAGAACCCAGGACCACACAACTTGACACGAGCAAGAAGAGGTAACTTACGCCATTGGCATCTCTTAAAGCGAAAGAATATTTCTTGTTATTTCAACAAATTTCACAAAAGATTGTCACAAATTAATATAGTTGACATACACAAAATACTTTTATGGTTCAAATACCTTCCAGTTTTATAAAATTCATGTTAACAAAATATGTATTCAAGTAAAAAATCGCCAATGTAGTTTTATTTGCTTTTTTTCAGCTCGAAATTTGGCTTATTCAAAGTGGATTACGACAGTCCTAATAGAACGCGAACACCGAAACTGTCAGCGAAGAACTATGCCAACATCGTGCGCACACATCGAATAGACTATGACTACATTAAGCGACCCTCGGTCCACAATAATGTCTAACGCATAATAAACTCCATTTAAATAAAGAAATTTCACTCAACGCATAATAAACTCCATTTAAATAAAGAAATGTCAAATATTTGCAGTCTTATTCATAAAAATCCCCTACAATAGGTTTTAAACACTCATTAATCAAAATGCTTGCATGCATTAAAATGCTAATAAACCTACTATAAAATTCTCTATTCATAAGCCAGGGAGTGCCCTAGCCTCAAAAACGGGAAGCTTTTTTGCTTCAGGGAGGGCAATACACGCCCATGGGTGATGCGCTTTGTGAGCCAGACATTCTCGGGAATTGATATCAGTCTGCTATCCTCTCATACATGTCACGAGTCACAGAGCCCATCTAATTTCTGAAGCAGAAAGTTTATGCATGGGCCAACCGTATCCGTTGAAGTAAAAGACGAAGAGTGGATCAATAGTGACGAAAGATGGGGTATACTTGTAAAGCGAGAGGAGATTGTGAAATCCGTGGGAGATCTTTAGATCCCTCTCCTCATCCGAGAGCTACAAGTATTTACGAGTAGGTATGTCGGAAGCATTAGGCATCAATGGTGTTGACATGAAACAATCATTGAAATAGGGCTTCGTTTACCGCCTAAATAAAGTGTTAAGCAGTCTTTCATCAGGCGGAAACAAGGTGCGCACCATGAATGGTTGGATCATTCTAGTTTTGATGTATTGTATTATGTATGTATTATTTGAACTGCAGGCCATGATTGTCACTAAGGACAGATTCACCTGTTTATTTATGCCAGTCAACACTGTACCGATCGGTACCGACCGTACAGATTTGTCTGTACCGGAAACCTGTTTCTTTTTTTATGTAAGCACCCTACACCCAAAATCTTCAACCAGAATTGGTTTATACAACTTGCCAATGAATGTGGTAGCAGCAATATGTTCTATATGCCCCTAATCTTCAAAAAATTGTGTTTACATAACGAAAATTATGAGGTCGTATTTGACATTTTTTTGCGAATATCGCCAAGTCGATTACATAGATCGACAGAGAATCAAAAACAGGGAATGGCCGAACCTAGTTGTAGCCGGCATGATGAAGGATAGACCTAGTTTTACCCGAAAACAATCGGCTCGTACTAGGTTTAACCAAGAGTAAGTGGCTACACCTAGTTCTAACCGGCTAAAACTAGGTGCAGCCGCACTTCGGGTATTAGCCGTAACATATATACACCCTTCACATACATTATGTAGTATACGGTGCGAAAGCTTCGGGAGGCTGAAAATGGCCCAGTCGAGACGATTTGTGATAACTCTGGAAAACAACATAAGACATAGGCTTAGTAGTGAGATATCTTCCTAGCCTATAATCTTAAGTCAGACATTGTCGCCTATCTTGAAGAGCAGTACCACCACACCTCTGCACCATGTTTTCCCCTCGAGTGTGACGAAATCAAACAGCGTCTGAAAGGCCTTAACTACCGGTATTCCAACCACCTACACGATTTAAGTTGTAATTTCGTCATCAGCCGGTGCCCTGTTGTTTTGAAGCTGTTTCAAAACCATCATAATCTCGTACAGACTGACGTCCCGGATGTCATCGGTATAATGTCGGGTCAGTCTAGCTTTTGGGTCATTTGCTAGATTTACAACGTGCTTACTGGTTGCCTTGTATAACTGCCCTTAAAGTCACAGAATGACGCAGTGACTGGACCAGATTATCATGGAAACGCTATTATTATTGTGTGAGCTGTAGCTCTATTCAGCAAAACACATTTTCGCGCGACAAAAAAACTTCGATCTTTGAAGCAAATTTTATTTATTCATGTGAAAGGAGACAATTTTTTTTGTTCGAGGATTAAACTAAAGGCAGCTTGATGTAGTCGAAGTCTACTCGGCGTGTGCGCACGATGTTGGCATAGTTCTTCGCTGACAGCTTCGGTGTTCGCGTTCTATTTGGACTGTCGTAATCTACTTTGAATAAGCCAAATTTCACTCTGAAAAATAAAAATAAAATATTTTAATGGCGAATTTTTACTAACATACCAAATTGCATGTATAATAACGTAACGAACACATTGTTTTATACATAGAATGTATTGAAAAAGCAAGATGGTGGCGGTAAAAGTGGCCAAGCACAACGAGATATCAGCTCTTCGCAAGCGCTTGCCTCAAGTTGTGGTCAAGGGTTCTGAATCCTAGGGCACAGGAATAAGTCCCCACTTTGAGGAGTAGTAGTAGTAGGAGGACCTTTTGCCGGTCCTCACCGGACACGGATGTTTCGGGATTCCTGCATTAAATCAGACGGGAAGACGGGTGAGGATCGACCGAAGGACACGGTGGATCACACGGTAGAGGTTAACCCCGCGTGGGTGAAGCACCACCGTATCCTCGTAGCGGCGATCGGTGGCGGCGACCTCTCGCGTCCGGCCCTGGTTTATTCCATGGTCCGGAGCGAGACGGAACGCGAGAGGGAAAGAACCACTCGCTCCAAACGCCGCGGGAGACGCATCGGGCGTCTGGGGCCACGTGGTGGGCCCCGGCCTGTGGACAGTGAGCTATGGACTAGCTCGCCGACCGCCCGTATTATGACGACAGGCCGTATCGAGGCGCGTTTAGTGTTTCATGCGTGCTTCAAAGAGATGTCAGCACATCTTACAACATTGCTCTGAGTACACCTACACCTATAGCGCTGAGAGTGAAAAACTTACGTATAGCCGTCTAACCATTCCATACTATCCATAAGACTCCAGCAGAAATATCCTTTGACATTTACCCCATCTTCATGTAAAGCTAGCAGCAGTTGGTAGAGGTACTCATTAATATAAGAAACTCTCTCATAGTCTTCAGTTTGTCCCTTATCAGTCAATCCATTCTCAGTTACAATTATTGGAATTTTCTCAAATATTTTGTAGTTGTTTTGAAACCAGTTCAGAATTTTTCGAAAGCCTGGTGGGTATGCCTGCGACAGTTAAAAAAAGTTTAATTAAATTAAGCATTTAAAAAACCCCCGACACGTAGGTTCATAATTTCAATGTTATTTTGTCTTTATAAAGGGTTTTACGTTTAGAATTTTGAGGTTTGTTATTTTATTTTTTACTACATGCTTTTTGTGCATAGTGTACATTATTCTATTAATCAAGCAAAGTAAAAAAAATGTAATTCACAATTTAATGGTGGCGGCCAGCTTGAGTTTCAAATGTATTATAGCGCATTGTATTTTACTAGTCAAGTCCTTTTATTTGATATCCATATTAATAGATTGGTTGATTAAATTTGTTATTCACCATTTTGTGGGGCGGCCGTCTTGGACTGATTCTTATCAAAAATACCTAAGAACACTCCCGAATTATTCACCTTCCAAAAAAAGAAAATCGATTCATCCGTTCGAAAGGTACGATGCCACATAGAGACTCACACACACTCACACTGAGACACGTCAAACTTATAACACCCCGTCGTTTCTGCGTAGGAGGTTAAAAATACAATAATAATATCTAACCCAGCTATTTTATATGTGACAGAAGCAGTATGCTAAATTCGCAAAAAGCATAACTTCTTCTGTTTCAGCAGTCCGTAAAAAAGAACGCGTAACGGTGTTTTAAATTCATATTTATTCACAACAAATATTGATTTATTTGTGATGATGATTAAATTATTTGTATTTTTATTTTTATTTTGCAAAATGATATAAAATGTATTGCATTATGAATCGTCACTGTGACAGTTATTTGACAAGGTTAGGTGTCTTTGTTAACTTCGTTTAAATGAAACATAAATTAGGTATACTATAGTCGCGTAGTAATTCTTTATCAGAAACAAAGTAAACCTTATATCCTACACCTGGTAACGTTAGGTTTATCTGTTTGCTAAATATCGAATCCATTATGGCGTAAAAAGGTCACAGACCAGATATCTTTCAAATAATTAATATTAATAAAGTTAATACTTATTTACCACTACCCATCCACCACTAGGCTTGGGCCAAGATGAATCATGCTTCACCTTTACGCCAGCGTCGTGTTCTAAAGAAGGCACCTTCCAGCTTGGTTCCATTGAAGATGGAGACGCTATGAATGAACTGTAGTGGTTGAGACCGAAGAAGTCCGCGCTTCCTTGAAGTGCTTTTACCTGGACATAGAATTAACATAATATACAATCAAGCTTGTAATCCCGAAATGGTTAGGCATATGTAACCCCTCTCTACACAGAGTAGCCACTTTCCTTCATCATCATCATTATCTCATCATTATTGGCCTATAATGTTCCCACAAATGAAACGCGGCTTTTTCACATTGAGAGAGAATGGGGTATAATCCTCCACGCGAGCCCAGTGCGGATTGGCAGATGTCACATGTCTTTGAATTTTGGATTTTAGGACATGCCGGTTTCGTCACATTGGTTTCCATCACCGTCTCTTGAAAGCAGTGATGACGAAATAGTATGTTACTAAAAGTAATGCGCATGTGTTCGAATAATCGCCTTACTGTTTGTAAGTCGAGGCTGCACTGGGTCTCAGCTGTTCCCACTTTCCTTACCCAAACATAACAATGATTAAATTTAGTTTAATGTTTTTAAACTCTTTCCCTTATTTCCTTAAAAAACCTTTATTCTTGAGTTAACTTTTGCATTCATAAAAAGTCATAAAAAACATTTGACGTAAAAACGTTCTGTCTTTGTAACACTAGGTTTTCGCTAAAAATAAGTACACACTGCACCTTAAGAATATGTTTGATTCACATTTTTTTTTGGTATTACATTTTTATATTTTATATACGGCTTCTTAAACAAAGCATTAAAAAAAAAACAAAATAATATTTTAAAAAAACGTCTGGCATTGTGTACAAACGGTTTTTGTGAGATATTCGGTATACAAACCTCTTCAGGAGTGAAATATGGGAGACGTGACCGCGAGTATCCTTGTTGACGGCTCATGTTGTCAACACGTTCACGAACAAAACTAGGATAGTCACCGACGTCCGAGTATATGGGATGAGCTAATATTCCCACCTAAAAAAAACAACATAAAATTAACTGCAGTTTTGACAAACTTGGCAGTGAGAGTGACCTAAAAGCTGCCTTACTGCTACGATTGAAAAAATCACTGTGATTCTGATGATTTAAGGGTGCTAGGCTGCGGGACTGTTTTGAAAGAGATATCGTGGCCCCGGACCACATAGGGCGAGGAACGAACGTGGATGAGTTTTAGTCAGTAAAAGTCCCGCTTCGCCCAGAGCAAGAGGAGTCATTTGATGACTTCCTATGGACAACAAAAAAAAGTTAAAATAATTACGTGCTGTTACTGTACTTGTACTTTTAACAATTTTGTGAGTTAATTAACAAATGTATTCTCTGATGTTGACCTCTAAAGATCGTCATATATTTTAACAACATCAAACTCAAACTCAAACTCAAATCATTTATTTCAATTAGACCATTACGGCACTTTTGAATGTCAAAAATACAAAACTAAATCAAAGCTACAGTCACAGTCACAAGGCATAATAACTTGAGAAAGTACTGTAGTTGCCCATTCCCTAGCGTAGATCTCTATGGTTATCTAATTTAACATGCGTAAAGTTGACATTTTAATCTTGTATACTGTGTATTACATTTATACCTAGGGCTTTAAGAAAATCTTTATTTGCTTTAGTTAATTTTATAACTTTTTTCTTACGTCTTTGCACCTTAATGGTTGTACAAGAAATAGGACGCTTTTTGGTAACTACATGGGTTTTATAATATGATATCATTTTATTTTTCTTATATGAAGGCGTAGTTCAATATTTTTATGTTCTTCTCTAAAGTTAATACAGAACCCAAATTGATCAACTATCTTAATAGATATTGATGTAATAGTGTTTTTGTTCACTGGAAAGTAAATAGGGTTTCGCGGTATTTCTATGATTTGCTGACCTGTAGCAGTATTAGATACAAATTCATGAATTATATGAGTTGGTAACCCGTTAGAGTATGAACCGTGTACAAGATCACATTCGATTCTGATCACAGGAATAATGTTGTTATTAATACGTGCATTTGGTATTGAATTTAATACTGAAAAGTATAACAAACCACACTCAAATTGACCAGATAAATATAGAGGTGGTTGAAAAAATGTATCTAATTCTGATTTATTTCCAGAGATGGTTACCGTTATGGACATGCTTGTAGACTGAACACTTTTAGAAGATCCTGTTCAATTTATTCCTAAACTACACCAAAAATTCCTTAAAAAATGTAAACATAGGTGTCCGCAATTGTAAGGGTGGTCGCGTTGTATATTATCATAATTATAGTGTACTTTAGCACCTAAGTATCTTATCAACTCCTTTGGTGGTTTAAGATTTCCATAACTATCAAAATATTCAATATAATCATTGTATTTTGCATAGGCTACCCAATGAGAACCTGGATTTTTAGAACTATCTAAATTTACAACTCCGCACTCTTTTTTAAAAGGTTGTTTAGGGAGCTCATCTCTCATAAATACACCTCGAAAATAAGGAATATTATTTCCATACTTCAAAATGTCAAAGTTAGTTAAGGCTCGTTTGGGTAGCCGATATTTTAGTTTTTTTCTTTTGATATAAAAATTCCAAGGCCATGTTTATGCGGTTTAAGGTGTAAACCTTTTCCAATGCAAAGAGCTTCCATTTTTTCATTGTGTCTCTTCGATTCAGCCAATTGCTTTTTAGCTATCTTGAATTCATTTATAGTTTTGGCAATACCAGCTGCACCGCCTGCTAACGCTCCCACCGCTGATAATCCAGCAAAAATAGGAATCAAAGGTAATACACCACCGCTTTTCGGTATAGGAATAAACCGAGGAAGTTTAATAGATGAATCGTCAGCTAATTCTCTGGCTGCCGCCATAGCTAATTCTATCGCCACTTTATTGCATCTTGGCTTTAATTTTTTAAAGCGTCTTTTCGTTTTACTAATAATATTTTTAAACTTATTTTTTAACCCTTTTCCCGATGTAATTTTCCGAGAGCGCTTTTTGCTGCTTTTTTTTTGGCCAGAGCCGGTTTTAATTTTTGCAGACATTGTCTTGCTTACTAAACGTGACATGATTTTTTCGCATACACTCGCATCCGAGGCGACTGCTCGCTCTTTTGCCCTTTTTAACAAAATCAAATCAGCTTTGTGACGATCCTTTAACTTTGACGATTTGTGATAGGCAATATCGTGTTCTTTGCAATATTCGTCTAATTTATTAATTCCTTTATCTCTATTTGCAAGCCTTTTAATTAATTTTGTACCAGGTCCACAATAATTGTATCCGGGTAAGTGTAATTCAAATGGTAAATTGTTTATTAACCAATTGAGAAGACTGCTCTCTCCATTGTGTGCCCTGTATTCGAACATCATCAACAACTAAGTAGTGTGTTCTTTTAAATCACTCCCTAAAGGTTTATTTACCGTTTGCCAAATTAATTGTTAAGGTACCTACTCACATGCATTTGGAGGTAATCCTCTGCCGCTTTGATGTCCTCAGGTTTATTAGAGTCTTTTGGTTCAACCCAAGGAGCATATAGCACTATAGCTACTTTTCCTGAAAAACAATGGGGCACATTTTTTAGTGTTTTCGGGTTTAGAAGTGCATATTTGAACAACCATTGACATAAGAAGAAAATATATTGCTATACCAACTGACGAAAGACATCACGCTCAGTTAACCCAAGAGTGGGCGCGATAATCAGAAAAAGTATGACCTCAGGCGGTTAAGGAGGGCCCGGGGCTGCGGGACTGTTTTAAAGTGATACCGCGGCCACAGAACGTAAGGGGCGAGAAAACGGCATAGATGGTTTATAGTCAGTAAAAGTCTGACACTCCCTCCCGCTCCGCCCGGAGTGGGACGGGAATACCCATCCGAAAAGAAAGGTGCTTAAGGAGAGCACGTTTTAAAGGAGGATAAGAATAATGATATAATTACACTTTACCTTGCTGATGTGGTTTAAATTCCTTTTCATACAAGCGATAAGCTCGAGCATGGGCTAGCAAGCTGTGGTGCATACATAAATATACTTTGATGGGCCCCGGAAAGCCCTGAGAAAATAAACACATTATTTTCTACTCAATAACAATAAATTATAACTGAAATTAAATAAGACCAAGGACACATTTAGTTTTTGAATAGATTTTGATGCGGTTTTCACTATCCTTTGTAGTCAGTCTTCATTTTGGAAGGTTTTTATCGAGATTCAAGATTCTTTATTTGTATGAATTATGGTACATGATGGTCTTACAAATTAAAAGGTTTTACATAATTCGCTGACTTATTTCAGCATGCAAACTTAAAAATTAAAATATCTAACACATTGTACTCGTAATGTACATAGTTAAAATTTAACAAATAATCTAAGAAACATTAAATATTATCTTTGAGAATAGTATTATTTAAGAATTTTTATCAGCTATACAGGGTGTTAACCACCTCATCGCAAAGCCGTTAACCGAGCATTCTGTACATCAAACTAAGTTACTTTACGCAAAAAATTTTGCTGGGAGTCAACTTTTTTTTTGAGATTATATATCATGTTTTGTGATAGAACTCAAAGTAACGGTCTTAAAACATTGTGCTGATGGATGGATTAAATAGTACAGGGATCGTGGATGTGTTAAAAGTCAAAATCTTACAAAAAAAATATTTTAAAAATACTCCGTAACTTCTAGTTACGGAGATAGGGGGGGTCAAGGTTCCCATGTATGGTGTAGAACAAAAAAATAATCGCAATGGTGAGGAGAACAAGTGCCTTTCGGCTACAAGAGGTGTTTTACACCCTTTATTTATTATCAGATTAAGACTTTTTTTTTTTAATCTAGCTGCTGTCCACAACCTTCGTTTACGTTAAATTTTTACAAAAAGTAAATATTATTTCCCTTTTTTAATCAGATTTTGTTACCATTTTAAATGGTTTTTATATAATTATTGCACAGGATATGGATTCTTATGATAAAATAAAATTAACCTTATGTTATAAAATCAGCTACCTTCCAATAAAAGTCCCGTCCAAATCAACAGACACACTAAAATTTAATTAAAAAGTGTTTTTGTTACAAGTGCCACATAACATTTTTAACCCCCAACGCAAAAACAACTGTGCTAAATTTGACATATCTGTGTGTGTGTTTCTTTCATCATAGCTCCCGAACGGATGAGCCGATTTTGATTTTGTTGTCTCGTCGGGAAATCGAGATTGTTCTTAGCTATGTTTAAGATGGCCGCCGGCGCCGCCACAAAGGGTTACATTTTTTTTCAACAACTCCCTCAATATGGATATTAAGTGAAAGGGCTTGACTAGTAAAATACTATACGCTGTAATAAATTTCAAACCCATGATGGCCGCTAACACAAAATGGTGCATTTTTTTTTCTCAACTCCCTAAACATGGGGATCAAATGAAAGGGAAAGAGGAATATTATTTTTTATATCACACACACACACACACACACGTACGGCATTTCGTTACGTTACGATTTCTAATAAATCGCACTACCCGTAATCATATTAATCTTAAAATTATGACCCCATGTGTCGGGGGTTTTTCAAATGTATAATTTAATGTATCTGGTTCTGATAAATGCATTTCATCATCATCAGCCTATAATGTTCCCACTGCTGGGACACGGCCTCCTCTCAATGAGAGGGAAAGGGCTATAATCTACCACGCGGGCCCAGTGCGGATTGGTAGATGTCACATGTCTTCGAATTTTTGGTTCTAGGACATGCCGGTTTCCTCACGATGTTTTCCTTCACCGTTTTTAAGAGAAGCGGTGATGAAATGCATTTAGTAAAAAGCTGTTATTTTGATAATGCAAACCTCATCATTTGCTTAGCCTTTTTCCCACCTATGTTGGGGTCGGCTTCCAGTCTGACCGGATGGAGCTGAATACAAATATTTAACATAGAGCGACTGCCTATCTGACCTCCACAACACAGTACTGGATATTACGATACCCCTTGGTAAGACTGGTTGTCAGACCTTTAGGGCCACTGACTTCCTGTAACGACTGTCAAAAATCTACAAATGACAGGCGGGACCAACAGCTTAACGTGCTTTTCAAGGTGCGGAGGAAACTATTTAGCCACGAGCTCCAGATATCTTTACCTCAACGATAGTATTAATTACAAAATCAGCGTGAGTTATGGAGGTCACTCAATATGCTTACAGAATAGCAATGCTCTCGAACTTCGTTTAACGTTATCCACATTTTGACTATATCTCCGTATAGTTCGAATACGACCCTCACGTAGTCCTCAAAATAATCAACCAGTTTTGGGTTAGTCCAGCCACCGAGCATCATCAGGGATGTGGGCATATCCCAATGGTACAACGTGACTACAGGAGTGATGTTGGCATTTAGAAGTTCTTCAAAAATATTCCGGTAGTACTTTACACCTTCTTCGTTTATATGGTTGTCAGTACCATTTGGAAGTATCCTGGAAATAAAAATAAAAAAGTAATTATTTCGTCTTGGGTTTAAAAAAAAATGCATTCTGGGAATGAAAAATATCTTTTCAGTTAAACACATGCAAACAAGGCACGAAATTCATTATCGTCATCATCAGCCTATTAATGTTCCTACTGCTATGACATAGGCATCTCTATAAGAAAGGATGGCCTATTATCCACCACGTGGGCCCGAGGGCATTACATGAAAGTAAAACACTATATTTTTTTTATTAAGATGCTAATACAATTGGGTTATGGAAAGAAGATGATGATGAAGATGCTTATTCAATGTCCAGTTTTGTTACGAAAATAAAACAAACCTCGTAATAAGACAACCTAATGGTTTAATGAAATAAAATTTTAAATAAACATGTTACCTGGGCCACGAAATAGACATTCTATATCCACCGACACCTAAGCTTCTAATTAATTCAATGTCTTTCCTCCAGAGGTGGTAAGAGTCATCTGCAACATCTCCGTTCGTATGGTCAGTGGTAAAAGTAGGGTGTTTGTGGAATAACGTGTCCATCACATTTTCGCCTTTGCCTATGGTATAAAATTAAGAAATTAAAATACATATGTCGTGGTTTTGTACTTCTATCTCCTTATTAGAAAGGGGTAAAACGCCTCAGAAACGGAGTAAAAATATTTCAGTATTCAAATACTCCCACCTCCTTCGTTCCATCCTCCTTCAATTTGAAATGCGGACGTAGACACTCCGAACATGAAATCGTCCGGGAAGGAGTAATTGCTTACCCCGGAGTGCATGACTATGGCTCCTCTGGCTAATTGCACCAAGCTGTATAACATGAAAAGTCACACAGTCATCAGCATTATCTTCCATTTAACTTGGGGTTGACGTAACTGTTCTAGTTCCATTCTCCTGTGTCAATAAGACACTAAAGTAATAACAACACTTAGCTTAGCATAATTTGCACTGCCACATATTTTTACGTCACATAATTCAATTTCATAACATCGACGTGGTGATATATTATTCTAATAAATTGGCAGTGTTATGTCAAAAACAACATCATCATCAGCCGAAAAACGTCTACTGCTTGACATTACAAGTCTATTAAGCGTCGCCATGGTGCCACCCATATGGTGTCGGACGTAAAGAAAAAGCGGTGAAGCGGAAAAAGTGTAATGAAATGATATTTATTAGAAATTTTAATATCACTTGATTAACGTCTCACCTAAGAGTCACCAATACTGCTCTGTTTGAGGCGACTTTTTCCGAGCTCCACATTGTAGTTATTAAAGTAACGCTCAGGTGCGTTCACTTAATCAATCTGATAATTTTAATCTCGGCTTTTACAGAACAGACATCGAGGAACTAGTTGCAACTCTGCAGGTCTGCATTTAAATGATCATGATCTCGAACCATTCGATACCGAAGTACGTGCCACTGCGTGGATGCTTATTAGTCACTCATATTATATTTGCGTTTTCTTCAATTATGTCACTAACCCTTAATTATTAGCACAAAAAAAATAGCATGACTGCTCACATGTCTCAGGTGACCCCAAATTGTAAAAATCATTTTTAGTATTTAAGGATGCACTTAATAAAATTGAAAAACATGAATTAAGTACCTAATTAAACTAAAACAAATTAAAATATTCCCTAGTCATCCACAATTTGTACTGATATGGAAATTAAAATTTTTAACTTTTAGGAACTTTAAGAATCACTATCAAACGATTGGCAGTATTTCAAAATGATTATTGCACGGATTTGTTTTTGCATTTCGTTAAGACTTTTCGATCGCTTTTCCGCTAGTATTTGTTAGTCATTTGTAGTTGCGACGCCCACGCTTTGCAGTGTTTAGTGGGTGGTTCTTTCCACTCCTTGATCACTACTAAATGCAAACTTCGAAGCGGGTTATAAAGCTAGCGGGGTTGCGAGGAAATTTCAATAATTAAGGATTTCGCGTGTTTGTGCGAACATTGTATCATTAATCAGCGTTAGCTGATTGGGAATTTATTCCCATTTTTTGGAAAAAAAAACATTCTTACGGACTGAATTCCTTTTTTATGGAATCCTCACGTATTAGAAGACCTTTCAAAGATATTTTACGGGACTATTGATTTATTTTATATCTAAGATTTTTCTCTCCAGGTGCCATATTAGTAATTTGTCACAACAACTTGCATAGTATACTCCGTTTAGATTGATACACATATTTAAAACCTCTCGCGTTCTGCCACCTCCTTTGCAAGCTTGACTGCTTTGCAGAAGGAAGTGACGGCTTCCCATTCCATTTTGTTCCGGACCATAAATTGAACTCAGGCTGGACGAGAGGTCGCCGCCGCCGATCGCCGCAGTGCTCCACTCACGCGGGGCAAACCTCATCCGTATGCTCCACCGGGTCCTCTAGTTGATGCTCGCAGTGGAAACACCCGGGCTTTTCCTCCAGCCCGATTTGATGGAAGAACCTCCCGAAACATCTGTGTCCGGTAAGGACCTGCGTTAGGTGGAAGGTGAGTCCGTGGTCGCCGTCTCAAGCCACTCCTCAAGGAGGGAAGTTATCGCCACTGACGTGGCGTGCCCTGCACGGGGTTGCAACAGACAGTCTCTCCATGTCGCCATGAAATCACGTCGAAGGTCAGTTAAATCACCTTCTGAAAAAACAACACATTTCTTAAATTAAGAAACATGATCTCGCAACCTTGTTTTTAAAAATGATAATAATATACATTTATTTCAGACCATCTGTTGTTAGTAAGTCTTAACCTAATGTTAACATCCCGGAAGCGCTACAAAAACGGGGTAGACCCAACAGCATCCTGAACACATTATTATACTGGACACGCAAGGCGCTGTATGCCCTCAGCGTATACCTGACCCACTCTGAAAAGGTTTATTTTGACTTGCGTCGTGCAACGTGCAAATCTGCGGATCAGCATATTACCTCGGACAGCCATCGCCCTGCATGTAATTTCATGTGAACAAGGTCCAGAACTAAAAGTAGAAGCGCTACAAGACTGGCACAGTGGTTGAACGCCAAAAATCTTCAGACGAGTCACAAGACATAGGGACAATGAAAGATTGCCATAAGATCTGCGCATGACTCACTAGGGTTTCAGGTAAGTATTTCCCCCTCCAGCACCAGCAGTTCGGTTTGTTCCACCAAGTGGCAGAAAACTGGACTATAACTGTATTTGTCCGTTGCTGTGATTGTTCGAAGCAAATTTACCTCCAGCACTGTGATAATACTAATTGTTTTTATATTTAAAGTTCATTTAACATAAAAAAAATACGCTATAACCATCTAACAAATGTAAATTAAATAGCTGCACAATGTTATTCTATAAAAATATTTGCAGTTGAAATGGTGTCTCGTGTACTACACAGGTCAGTGAAATTGTTAAAATTCAGCCACGTCAGTCGCAGAGGGTTAACGTAAACTCCGTAAGTAATACCTACTTACAAGTTTGGTTACGCACCTTTCATGATTAGTTAAGGTTTAATAATAGTATTTTTAGTTGATCTGGAAAGAAGCAATTGTTTTTTTTCCAGATCTCCGTTTACGTAACTTTATTGTTTACACAACCAATACAGAGTGGTCTTTTTCAATGCTACCTGGAGGGAAAGTACTCTAGATACTGGAGATAGAAAACATTCCCTTATTTTTTTAACGAAACAAATCCGCATTATTATTTATTGTAGGCAAATCGAAGGTGAGTCCATTGACCTTGATGTCCAGCCTTCTTAACTAAGTCGTCCAGTCATAAGGGGTGCGATAGACTAGAGTGACAGAGAAGCTCTATAAGTATAGTGTGAGCTATAGCTCTACTCAGTTATAACACATTTTCGCTTGACAAAAAATCTTCGATCTTTGAAGCAAACTTTATTTATTAATATGAAGTTTATACTGCGCCAACACTTGAGGCAGTACTGGAAACTGAAGGCGGCTTGATGTAATCGAAATCGATACGACGTGTGCGCACGATGTTGGCATAGCTCTTTGCTGACAGCTTCGGTGTTCGTGTTCTATTTGGACTGTCATAATCCACTTTGAATAAGCCGAATTTCAGTCTGAAAATTAAAAAAATATATATTTTAATGGCAAATTTTTACTTACATAGCGTATTAATTGTTTGAGAGTTTATTAATACAAATTGAAGGTATTTTAACTTTATTTGTACCACTTTCTTTAACTGCGTTTTTATTACTGCAGTGACAAATGCCTGGGTTAGGATAAAAATAATAACTCGCAAGTTGCATGTAATTTACAGTGCCATACACAAAAAAACGTAACGAATACATTGTTTTATACAGAGAATGAATTGCAAAAGCAAGATGGCGGCGGTAAAAGTGGCCAAGCACTGCAGCGCCTGCCTCAAGTTGTGGTCAAGGGTTCTGAATCCTACAACATAGCTCTGAGTACCTACAAGAATGTGAAAAACTTACGTATACCCGTCTGACCATTCCAAGTTATCCATAAGACTCCAGTGGAAATATCCTCTGACATTGACTCCATCTTCATGTATAGCTAGCAGCAGTTGGTAGAGGTACTCATTGATATAAGAAACTCTCTCATAGTCTTCAGTTTGTCCCTTGTCAGTTAATCCATTCTCAGTTATGATTATTGGGATTTTCTCAAATATTTTGTAGGTGTTTTGAAACCAGTTGAGAAGTTTTCGAAAGCCTGGTGGGTATGCCTGCGACAATTAAAACAAGTTTATTTAAATTAAACATTTACATAACCCCCGCCACGTAATTTCAATGTTATTTTTGTCTATATAAGTGTTTCACGGTTAGAATTTTTACGTTTTATTTTAATTTTTATTTCATTATTTTTGTGCATAGAGTACGTTATTCTACTAGTCAAGTCTTATCATTTAATATTCAGATTGAGCTGTTGAATAAATATGCAATCCGCCATTTTGTGACCAAGGCTGTCTTAAGCTGACATTTTTCAAAAATAGCTAAGAACACTGCCAACTAATTTACCTTCCAAATAAAAAAAAAATAATTTAAATTGGTTCATTCGTTTGGGAGCTACGATGCCACAGACAGACACACACATAGACAAAAACGTCAAACTTGTAGTACCCGTCGTTTTTGCGAGGTATTCCTCAAAGCGGCGTCGGGGGTAAAAAAATAATATGTAACCCAGCTTATTAACTAATTTATGTGTGACAGAAGCAGTATTTTAATTCGCTGAAAGTATAACTTCTTCTGTTTCAGCAGTCCGTAAAAAAAAAACTTTAACAGTGTTTCTAAATTCACATTTATTCACATCATGATTTATATTTTGTGTTGATGATTAAATTATTTGTGAAGCAAATAATACGAAAAAATAATGCTCATATTGTTGTGACATTATTTGACGTATGATGACAAGGTTAGGTGTTTTTGTTAACTTCGTTTAAATCAAACATAAATTAGATATACTATTGTCGCGTGGGGAGAAGTAATTATATATCAGAAACAAGTTTAATTTTATATCCAACACCTGGAAACGCTAGGTTTATCTGTTTGCCAAATATCGAATCCCTTAAAGCGTAAATGGTTATAGTTAAGATTACTTTCAAATCTTTAATATTAATAAAATTTGTATGTATTTACCACTACCCATCCAATACTAGGCTTGGGCCAAGATGGATCCCGCTCCACCTTCACGCCAGCGTCGTGTATCAAAGACGGCACCTTCCAGCTTGGCTCCATTGAAGATGGAGACGCTATATATGAAGTGTAATGGTTGAGACCGAAGAAGTCTGCGCTTCCTTGAAGTGCTTTTACCTGGACATATAATGAACATGACATACAATTACGCTTGTAATCTTGGAATGGTTAGGCATAAGTTACCCCTTCCCCTTTTCCTTCACCATCATCATTATCTCATCATTATCTGCCTATAATGTTCCCACTGCTGGAACTCGGCTTTTTCTCAATGAAATGGGGTATCCATATATCAATCCATCACGCGTGCCCAGTGCGGATTGGCAGATGTCACATGTCTTTGAAGTTTTGATTTTAGAACGTGCCGGTTTCATCACGATGTTTTATTACCATTTTGAGACTGCTGTTCACACTTTCCTTTCCCAAGCATAACAATGATTAAGTTTAATTTAATGTTTTTAAACGGTTACCCCTATTTCCTTTAAAAACCGTTATGTTTGAGTTAACTTTTGCACTCATAGAAAGCCATTCTTTTGAAATGTTTGACGAAAAAACGTCTGTCATTATATACACATGATTTTCGCGAGATATTAGGTATACAAACTTGTTCAGGTGTAAAATGTGGGAGACGTGACCGCGAAAATCCTTGTTGACGGCTCATGTTGTCAACACGTTCACGAACAAAACTAGGATAGTCACCGACGTCCGAGTATATCGGATGAGCTAACATTCCCACCTAAAAGGACAAAATAAAATTAACTGTAGTTTTGATAAACTTGTCTTTTTTTAACTTTCACGATCAGAACACAATATAAAAAATAATGAAAACCCTCCGCGACCACGGCTCTGCAATCCGGTCGAAACATCAAGCTTAAATTAAAGGTAAATTCGCGATTGATACCCGTTTTCATACGTTTTATAATATGTTTTTATAAACTTGCCCATGAGAGTGATTTAAAAGCTGCTTATCCAAACTAATATTATAAATGCGAAAGTAACTCTGTCTGTCTGTCTGTCTTTCTGTCTGTCTTTGCTTCACGCCTAAACTACTGAACCGATTTGTGTGAGTTCTTTTAAATAACTCTCAAAAGATGTATTTATCTTTTGTCTAAAAAAGTAGCACACATTAAAAATACGTATTATTATTAATTAATTAGAATATTTTCACTTTAGAAAAGCAAATTTATTGTCAAGGTACTAACACGCATTTGCAGATAGTCTTCTGCCGCTTTAATGTCCTCAGGTTTATAAGAGTCTTTTGGTTCAGCCCAAGGGGCATATAGCACAATAGCTACTTTTCCTGAAAAGAATGGGGGACAGTTTTTAGGATTTTCGTGTTTTCAAGTGTATTAGACATAAGAAGAATAGTGTATTTTATAACGAGAGACTAAACGAAGCTGAATATACCCGAGGTGGTTTGACTCCCGAGCTTGCGAGGGAGGCATTGAAAGCGAGAGTTTACCTTGCTGATGTGGTTTAAATTCTTTTTCATACAAGCGATAAGCTCGAGCATGGGCCAGCAAGCTGTGATGAATACATAAATATTCTTCGAGTCCCCCCGGAAATTCCTGAGAAAAAAACACATTATTCTCTTCTCAATAACAATAAATTTGGTAAAAAACAAAAAAAATAAACAATAAAAAGTGAAAAATATTAACTTTTTTGAAGTCGGTTTTTAAAAATGTAAAATGTTTTTATTTACTCAGATTTTATTACCAATTAAAAAGGTTTTTTCATTTATTGCACAAAACCCTAATTTTTAGGATAAAATTAAATTAACCTTATTATGATAAATCTGTTTTTTTTTCACTAAATAAAAGTCCCGGCCAAGTCAACAGACAGACAAAAATTAAACAAAGGAATGTGTTTTTGTTACAAGTCCCGCATGTAGTTTTAGCCCTCGACGCAAAATCGACGGGGTTTTATAAGTTTGACGTGTCTGTGTGTGTGTCGGTAGCATTATAGCTCCCGAACGGATACAATCATATTATAAAAAAAAAACAAACAATTTTTTTCCTGTACGAGACCAAAAGGTTCATAACTCAGTATGATGCTCTAACATTTAAAAATCTCTGATATTCTGATAGGGCCCAAAGTAATGCCTCGGTCAGATACGGTTAAAATGTTGTCTACGAGTCATAAAGTGTCAGGGGTTTTTTAAATTTGTAATTTATTGTACCTAACTTGTTCTAATTAATGCATTCATTAAAAAGCTGTTATTTTGATATTGCAAACATCATCATCTCCCTAGCCTTTCCAAACTATGTTGGGGTCGGCTTCAAGTCGTACCGGATGGAGCTGAATACCAATATTTTACATGGAGCGACTGCCTATCTGACCTCGACAACCCAATTACTACTGGGTAGTACGATACCCCTTGGTAAGACTGGTTGTCAGAACTTTTATGCCACTGACTTCCTGTAACGGCTTTCAAAGATCTACAAATGACAGCCTATATCATATTATTATTATTACAAAATCAGCGAGTTATAGAGGTCACTCAATATGCTTACAGAAACGCAGTGCTCGTGAACTTCGTTTAACGTTATCCACATTTTGACTATATCTCCGTATAGTTTGAATACGACGCTCACGTAGTCTTCAAAATAATCAACTAGTTTTGGGTTAGTCCAGCCACCGAGCTTCATCAGGGATGTGGGCATATCCCAGTGGTACAATGTGACTACAGGAGTGATGTTGGCTTTTAAAAGTTCTTCAAAAATTTTCCGGTAGTACTTTACACCTTCTTCGTTTATATTGTTATCAGTACCATTTGGAAGAATCCTGGAAATAAAAATATAAACGTTATTATTTTGTCTTGGGGTTGAAAATGGTTCTCTATCGTATTACCTAACTTTTTAATCCATAATCTAAAATTACATAATTGTTTTTGTCATAATCATCATTCTTCCGAATGATAATTTACCCGAACTTTAAATCACATAATATCATATGCAATAAAGTTGAAACGCCTAAATATCATAAGCCCTACATCCGTTTGTCATAAGTATTACAATCAATAATATACAAAAGACATAAAATCGTTTTCAATAAAAGTCATAAGTCCTATTCTAAGTAAATTTTTAATCGTATGTAGGCGTTGACCTGCAATGCAAACAAGCATGCAGCAAGCATGCGGCATACATGTAGCAAGCATGCGGCAAGCATACAGCAAGCAAGCAAGTATGTAGCAAGCAAGCATGCAGCAAGCATGCAACACGCATGTAGCAAGCATGTAATGCAAGCAAGCATGCAGCACGCATGTAGCAAACATGCGGCAAGCACACAGCAAGCAAGCAAGCATGCAGCAAGCAAGCATGAAACAGGCAAGCATGCAGCAAGCAAGCATGCAAACGAGCAAGCATCATGCAGCAGGCATGGTTTCTGTCACGGCTCCGGTGCTGCGGGGCTCCGGCGGCCTCACGCGAGCTTATCGTCGCAGATGGGTTTAACGCTCACCACCGCAGCTTCGGCTTGCTGGCCGGCTTCGCCGGCCAGCCTCAGCCGCGGCGGGGGGTGTTACAACCACCTGCTCCTCAACTCGCGGCCCGCCTCGCCCCTCCGCGCCTACGCGATTTTAAATAACACTCTTGGGGTAGGGCAGACAAGACTGCGTGGAGTCGGATTTACAGCAATTCGTTTCTGTCACTAAAACCTAACTCTTAGGGATTTTTTTCGCGACTAACAATTTATAAATGACCATTCGGAATCATACACATTATGTAATACAATACTTAGGACATACGACTTTATGTCATGTAAAATTAGGAGATTCAATTATTATAGTATTCGATATTATGACCAAATAGTATTAGAAGTAAAGTTAGTTATGTAAGACATAATTTCGGTGTTTTGAACATTATGGTTATTGAAGTTTATAGCAAACGTGTTATGGATAATGATTTTCGGACAAAAAATTTTAGGAAAATCAAGGGAGTACCGTTGAAAATACTGCATTCAGGGAATGATACATAACTAGGTAATTAAACACATGCAAACCAGGCATGTAAGTCATTATCATCAGCCTATTAATGTTCCCACTGCTGGGTCACAGGCCTCCCCTCTATGAGAGGGAATAGGCTATGATCCACCACGCGGGCCCAGTGTGGATTGGTAGATGTTACATGTCTTAGAATGTTTGGTCCTAGAACATGCTGGTTTCCTCACGATGTTTAACTTCACATTCTTGATTTCTTTATTAAGATGCTAATACAATAGAGCAATGGAAGAATAATTATAATAAAGATAATTGTTCATTGGCTACTTTAGTTTTGTATCGAAAAAAAACATACAACTACTTAAAGATTTAATTCAATAAAAGTTTAAGTAAACATGTTACCTGGGCCACGAAATAGACATTCTATATCCATCGACACCTAAGCTTTTAATTAATTCAACGTCTTTCCTCCAGAGGTGGTAAGAGTCATCTGCAACATCTCCGTTTTTATGGTCAGTGGTATATGTAGGGTGTTTGTGGAGAAACGTGTCCATCATACTTTCACCTTTGCCTATGGTATATAATTGAAAAGTTAAAATACATATGTCGTGGTTTTGTACTTCTATCTCCTTATTAGAAAGGGGTAGAAGTGCATCAGAAACAGACTAAAAATATTTCAGTATTCATTTACTCCCACCTCCTTCGTTCCATCCTCCTTCAATTTGAAATGCGGACGTAGACACTCCGAACATGAAATCGTCCGGGAAGGAGTAATTGCTAACCCCGGAGTGCATGACTATGTCTCCTCTGGCTAATTGCACCAAGCTGTATATGAAAAGTCACACAGTCATCAGCATCATCTTCCATTTAACTTGGGGTTGACGTAACTGTAAGTTCTAGTTCCATCTTCCTGTGTCAATAAGACATAAAAGTAATGCATAACAACACTTTGCTTAGCAAACAATTTGCACTGCCACATATTTTTACGTCACATAATTTAATTTCATAACATCGATGTGGTGATGCATTATTCTTATTGGTAGTGTTATTAATAAATAAATAAATATCGCTGGACATTACACACCACGTCATCTAGTGCCACACTAAGCAGGGCTTGTATCGTGGTCACCAGACAGTTGATAAACTACATATACAGGGTTATTTGTAAAACACCTGTTTGTCTGTTTTCTGAAAAGTCGTAGAACAAATGTTGTTGTTTAAGATGTCAGTCTATTCCTGAGAGGTTGTTGGTGTTTTACAAATAACCCCGTATATACTTTTTGTTTGTAAATACATACTTATTATACGTATAAACATCCATGACTCGGAAACAAATGTCCATGCTCATCACACAAACATTTGCTCCTACCGGGATTCGAACCCGGGACCCTAATAACGTAAGACACTACCGCTGCTCCAATCGGGTCGTTATGTTAAAAGCAACATCATCATCAGCCGAAAAACGTCTACTGCTTAACATTACGGGTCTATGTCGGACGTAAAGAGTAGCGCTATTCCATTTCGTACCATGGATGTTGTAAGAGGCGATTAACCACTATGCACGACAAGATTTTGACACATGACACATCAGCTGAATCGGCGGGGTGATGCGAATTTGTCAAAAATTTACAGAATTTTCGTGAACTCTCAGCATTCGATTTTTTTATGAAAAATATGTCTAGGAAGCTGTTTCATACCATACTTTTGTGGTAAATATCTCCAGAAACATGTTTAGGTCGGTGAAACGGCGTCATTGTATTGCCAAATATTTACAAAACACATATTACTGCACCCTTCCAAAAACTAGGTAACGTAGATGCGCTGGAAATAATGTACATATGCAAGCTTCTCGTTCGCTAAACAAACTGGAAAAAGCTAAATAAAAACAGTAACTTTCTATCTGCGTTCTTATTTTTGCCCTTATTCATACATCATTTCATAAAAAAATACGATCAAAGTCTTGACAAATATTACTAAAAAAAAACAATGTTGCAACCAACTTATCACATGACATGTCACTTTGTAGTGCTGACCGTAAACCCGGGTTTCATCATAACGATTAAAATGTTGCATTCAGCCTAATCGATACTCGCAATAAAATTAAGTTTAGAAAAAAGTTTTGAGACACAATGAAAACTCCTTGGTATAATTTCAAATAATTATATTTAAATTCTGAAATGAATCCTTTTATACTACTTTTTTAATAATATCATGTAGAATAGTAATTATTCGTTGCTTTTGGTTGACTTATTAATGGTTAATAAACACAGAACTCTCTAAACTCTAAACAAATAACGAAATTTTTGTTTCAAGTCAACATTTTAATGATAATCTTTCCTTTAAAAACTTATGGGTTGGAGAATTTGGAGAAACGCCGTTGCCGAACTAGCACCGTGTGGCAAAATATGAGGTCTCACAGTTTAAGCAAAGACAAAATCTGAAACTAAATTATTAATATTTTCAACCGTACGAACGGACCACCTCTTGCTAAATTCGCGTCGAATTTTTAAATTCAAAATTTAAATCTTCTATACTTATAATAAATCTGTAGAGAGGTCAATTCTGTACATGAAATATATTTACAAAATAACTATCGGGGGGTGATTAGTGATCGATACTGATGCCAAAAATGCAATCAGTAAAATTTTTGTCTGTCTGTCTGTCTTTCTGTCTGTCTGTCTGTCTGTCTGTCTGTATGTTATTTATAGAAAAAAAAACTACTCGACGGATTTTAACGAAACTTGGTACAATTATTCTACATACTCCTGAGCAGGTAATAGTATACTTTTCATCACGCTACCATTAATAGGAGCAGAGCAGTGAAAGGAAATGTTGGGAAAACGGGAGAAGTTACTTGGTTTTTTTAGCTTCGGTCGCGTGTGCAGCCTTAATGGTTAAAGCTACATAGAAATCATGTATAACGGAAATATTCCACATAAAATTATATAAAAAATATCCCAAGACAGCATATGTCTATCTTTTATAGTTGACTCACAATAACACGTGTAACTCCCGATAGCTTAGCAGTTCGGAGATTTGTTATTATTATTATATTTGTTTACTCTTACGTTTATATCATCACGCTATGACCCACATAAAACATAGGATACATTTTATTCCGGTAGTAAGATCCCATGGGACAATAATCAAACTTCACGCGGGCGAAGCCGCTGGCAGAAGCTAGTAATAATAATAATTACAGGAACTGAGTGACCCTACTTAGGGTGCAAAACTGGCAGTCCAGTCACATGAGTAAGTTAGTCATATGGTCCAGTTCCGTGCCAACTCAATGTAGATCCATCGACACGTTAGGAGGAATACCCTCATTCCACCCTGGCATCTTAGATAAGCAAGCAAGCCCAGCTCACATGCGCAACTGCTCAGCAAGGTGTCCTAGCTTACTAGGACCCCTTGCTGAGCAGTTGCGCATGCATCCATTCATAGTTAAATAAAAATTCTAAATGAAATCAGGTGATGTTATTAACACCAAAATACACTTCCAATTTTAAACAGGAAAAATCTTTTTGGGCCTCAAATCTAAATTAATCTGTATTCATATTTCTAATTTATATCCTAATAAAAAAAAAAAATTGTTAGTTGTGGGTTATTGCGTTTTTTTTCAAGAAATTAATTTTAAAATAGAATTATATTAGAATTGTCATTAGATTTAATAGCATACAGCTTTTAGATATAATTCTAGCTTTAGTACGATAACCGGTTATCCAACCAACCATGAAATTCTTTAACTTATTTTTGAACTAAGATATTTAAGCACTAAACGAACAGGAGCTTCAAAGTATTAATTATATTTTACTGTGTTTAGGTGGCTTACAGCTAACAGTATAATCTATACTTATAATAAATCTGTAGAGAGGTCAATTCTGTACATGAAATATATTTACAAAATAACTATCGGGGGGTGATTAGTGATCGATACTGATGCCAAAAATGCAATCAGTAAAATTTTTGTCTGTCTGTCTGTCTTTCTGTCTGTCTGTCTGTCTGTCTGTATGTTATTTATAGAAAAAAAAACTACTCGACGGATTTTAACGAAACTTGGTACAATTATTCTACATACTCCTGAGCAGGTAATAGTATACTTTTGATCACGCTACCATTAATAGGAGCAGAGCAGTGAAAGGAAATGTTGGGAAAACGGGAGAAGTTACTTGGTTTTTTTAGCTTCCGTCGCGTGTGCAGCCTTAATGGTTAAAGCTACATAGAAATCATGTATAACGGAAATATTCCACATAAAATTATATAAAAATATCCCAAGACAGCATATGTCTATCTTTTATAGTTGACTCACAATAACACGTGTAACTCCCGATAGCTTAGCAGTTCGGAGATTTGTTATTATTATATTTGTTTACTCTTACGTTTATATCATCACGCTATGACCCACATAAAACATAGGATACATTTTATTCCGGTAGTAAGATCCCATGGGACAATAATCAAACTTCACGCGGGCGAAGCCGCTGGCAGAAGCTAGTTAAGAATATAATTGTAATCATTTATGGTGATTTGGTTTTGTTATGTCTGAAGGTTGGATATGATGCGCCAAGGATCGGAAAAATTGAATGATATACAAATATTACGGATTCTAAAACCAAGCTTATCTAAGTATCCAAAATCAAATGGAAATTAATAATCTACCTTGCCTTTTCCCACCTTTTATGGGGTCGACTTCCAGTCTAACTGAAAACCAGTATTTTACATGGAGCGACTGCCTATCTGACCTCCACAACCCAGTTGGTACTGGGTGACGATACGATACCCCTTAGTACGAGACTGGTTGTCTAACATATCGCTGAATACCTGTTACGACTTTCAAAGAACTACAAATGACAGCCGGGACCAACTGCTTAACGTGCTTCAGAGTTCCATGAGGGTACACCGTCAAAACTAAAGTAAACAGCTCCGCTATTATTTAATGTTTTTTTTCTGTAAATGGCCAGTATTTAGCCGAAATTAAATGTAAATAAACTCAAAGTAGTCTAATAATGAAGTGTGAGTGTTATCTTTAAAAAATACCAAGGAATTTGTGAAAAAACAAAAATCTTAGTCGGACAGTGAAAAACAACAATAACTTAACAATATTGTGTTGGAGAACTCCTGTGAAACCAAATTATAGTGATAGTGATAGTGATAGTTAAATAATATAAACTGACTATAAAAGGTGGTGCAAAAATAAAGGGAAGACCAATAATTATTTCTCATGAATCATCATTCATCATGATCTACCGACTTCGTTGGTTTAAATAATTATACGTGTCAGAAGCCAACATCAAATTTCGACACCTCTATAAACAGTACATGTGGTCGAGGTGCGATAAGGTTTGCCTGGTACGCAAGAGGTTGCGAGTTCGCGTCTGGCAAACTGTGATAGTTTTTGTGATCTTAAAAACAGATTAAGTAAGTATATCAGCTGTCTCTCACCGACTTGACCGAGACTTGACTCAGATTGATACAAACAACAGTGACTAACGACATTACAATGGAGAACGAACCAATTGAAAATAATATTACATTTAGAAAACCACAACGATCAAGTTCACTGTGTGATTTATCATCAAACCAGTCCCTCTTTGACGCAACTATGTTGAGTTTACAAAATACGTCTATCAACGAATCACAAAACAATAAAGAGCTTAATGATAAAATAAATCTTTTACAAGAAGAGTTACTAATCGCGAATCAAGAAGTAACCAACTTAAACCTAGAAAACACTACCTTAAAGCGAGAATTAGAAAAATGTAAAAATGTTATAGATAATTATAAAAAAGTCTGTACAGGCGAGAACACTATTCGGACGCCTAAACCTAAATCGGTCAAGAAGAAAGGTGTTTCGAGGACTCAGATTCCATCCAATACACCTTCGATACAGCCGCCTGTGTTCAGTGAAAACCCACTGGAGAAACCAAAATCGTCGCAAGAAGCACATCTTTCCGCGAAAAACAAAATATGTCTGATTAGCAGCGAAACGTCGAATAGACTATATACAATTGCCGAGAGAACTAATTTGTGTAACTTTGAAATCTGTCACTATCGTAAACCTACATGTGGATTGTCACAAATTCTTGATAAAATTGAAAGAAAGGTACAAAACTTTACGCACTGGGACTATTGTGTTATTTACATTGGCGAGGAAGATTTTCGCAAAACGAATAATTATTTAGAACTTGTCATGTTTATTAGGGAAAAATTGTTACCTTTAAATCACACAAACTTTATAATTTGTTTACCGACCTTTAAATACATGACAGATTCCAACATAATGTTTAATAGCCGTGTAGAAACTTTTAATAACCTTCTTTATTTAGATATAAATACATGTAATTATGCGTATTTACTAGACTCAAATCTTAATCTACCGTATGAATACGAAACTTATAGTAAAAAATATGGAACTTTAAATAATTGTGGTTTAGAGATTGTTGTATCAGATTTGCGAGACCTTATATTTGACCTAAGCAGCCTAACTACTACACACTCAGAAGTTAACTGCCTCCCTCAGAATCAAAATAGTTGTTCTCCAGATTCAGAGGTAAATACTCAGTTTTTTCTTTAAATATCTTACTATTCTACATCAGAACATAGCTGGATTAATAAATAAAGCAGATAGTCTGACTGTAAAGCTAGAAGAATTATCCGACAGAGGAACCGTTATAGATGTTCTTTGCGTCACAGAGCACTTCATACAAACGGGTTATGAGGATGTATTACACATTCCAAATTTCTGTCCAGCGGCATTCTTTTCTAGAAATACAAAGAGAGGAGGAGCGTGTATTTTCGTCAGAGTAGGACTGCAGTTTAAAGAAATGCCGGAAATTTCAAAACAATCAGTTTCGGGGATTTTTGAATGCTGCGCTGTAGACATAATAGCTCATAAAATTATTATTATTTGTATATATAGAATTCCTAAACCTAAGTACGAAATATTTTATGAAAAATTGGATTATATATTGACTAAGGTGTGTGCTTCTCTAAATAAGAAAATTGTCTTGTGTGGTGATTTTAATATTGATGTTTTAAAACGAAACAAGTCTACATTAGAATTATTTCTTATGAAGTATAATCTAAAACTAGCTTTTTATACTCCCACAAGGCTAAGTAGTCATACCTGTATTGATAATTTTGCACACAACTACAGGAACTACTGCAAAGCTGAAGTTGTAGATTTGGTCCTTTCGGATCATACATCTCAAATCCTTAAAATACCAGTTAACAAAACCTGTAAACTTCAGTTTTGGAAAACTAAAAAGCAGGACATAAGCATGAGTAATTTAGTAACTTTCAAAACACATCTTAGCTGTCTATCGTTTGTACAAGTTTTTGATGCACAAGACGCAAACCAAGCTTTTAATAGTTTCATGGACGATTTCTCTCTTTTTTATGCATTATGTTTTCCGGAAAAAATTATAACCATCAAAACCAACAAGGAAACAAAATGGATATCTCGTGGAATAAAAATGTGTAGCAAAAAACAAAGACAGTTGCTCTGGTCATATAGATTACATTCTGACTCATTGCGTAAAAAAAGTTTTCAAAACTATTCCAAACTTTATAGAAAAATTATGAAACTAACTCAAAGAGCACAGAATAATCACTTTATAAACACCGCTAAAAACAAATCGAAGGCTACCTGGCAAATGATAAATAAAACCAAATTGTGTCTGCCACAAGAGCCAATTCTGTGCGTAAACCGAGGTAATCAGTCGTTTAGACTTCCCACTGACATTGCAAATGAATTTAATAATTATTTTATAGATGAAATTGAAAATAATGCCAAAACTGACATCACGATAAAAAATACTAATTCAAACGATCAGACATTAAATTCCCTATTCATGCAACCTGTTACAACTGATGATATTATGAAAATTATTGATAGCCTAAAAAACACAAACACTGTTGGATACGATGGCGTTTCTACAAAAGTCATAAAATTCACTAAAGAAGTAATAGCACCTCCATTAGCGCACATAATTAACTTATGTATTGCTGATGGCATATTCCCAGACAAACTAAAAACAGTTGTTATAAAACCATTGTTCAAAAAAGATAATAAAGCAGATTTGAAAAACTATAGACCTGTAGCAAAAATTCCAATTTTTTCTAAAATTTTTGAGAAGGTAATCTATAACTCTATTTACGCTTATTTCGAAAAATATCAATTATTTAGTAAAGAACAAAAGGGGTTCCGTAAGAACACTACAGTTAATATGGCACTCTTCGACCTACTAACAAACATCATGTCATCTGTGGATAAGAGAAATCCAATATGTGCTATCTACACTGATATGACCAAAGCCTTTGACTATGTGGATCATAAAATTCTGTTACACAAGCTACATAGTTACGGAGTTAGAGGGAACATCCTTCGGTTGATAGAATCGTACCTAAGTAATAGACTTCAATTTACAGAAATTTCTAGAATTTGTCCGAAGAGTAAAATAGAAACCATATATACATCTAAACCAAGGCTCGTAAAATATGGTGTTCCACAGGGTAGCGTACTGGGACCACCGCTTTTTTTAATATATATTAACGATCTCCCGAAAGTAACAACAAACAAAATGGTCCTCTTTGCGGATGACAGTACAGCTGTGGTTAAATGTACAAATCATAATAATTACGAACAGGACATAAATAGCTGTTTAAGTGACATAATACATTGGTTAAACAATAATAATTTAGTAATAAACTTAAGTAAGACAAAAATAATGCAATTTCATCAACGCAGTGAAAACCCAAAACTTAATATTGCTTACCAAGGCTGCAATATTGCAGAAGAAAATCAGGCGAAGTTTTTAGGAATAGTGATCGACAGCAAACTGACTTGGAAACCTCATATTGAAGTTGTATGCCAAAAAGTCAGCAAATCTGCGTATGCTCTCCGTCAACTTTCAAAAAAAGTCAACAGTCAGGCTCTTTTAGCAGCCTACCATGGACTTGTTGCCTCTGTTTTGCGGTATGGTGTTATTTTCTGGGGACAGTCTACTGATAAGGAACTAGTATTTAGAATGCAGAAGCGATGTATAAGGTCAATGTGCGGTCTTAAAACAACTGATAGCTGTCTTCCCTATTTCAAATCTTTAAAAATTTTAACTTTTCCTTCTTTGTACATTTTGGAAACAGCCCTATTTGTAAAAAATAATCCACAATTATTTGAAAAACTGTCGGCAGTTAGAAAAAATCCGATACGAAGTCAATATGTAAACCAAATATGTCAAGTCAAATGTAAAACCGCACTAATGCAGAAAAGTTTTTTTGGTATCGCCCCACGCATTTATAATAAAGTACCTGATATTATAAAAAATATGACTGTAATAAAGTTTAAAAAGGCTCTGAACCAAATTTTAATTGAGAAATGTTATTACACCATTGACGATTTCCTTAATGATAAATCGCTGTACTGATTGACAAACTATTATTATTATGATTGACATACATTTAACTATTCTGACATTTTATGTATCCTTCTTATTGACATACGCATCATTCTGTTTGACATTACTGATTAATTTTTACTGCTGACATTTTAATTTTATTTTTTTTGTAATTCTAATGTTTTTACATCTAAATTTGTTCGGTATCAATACAATTAATTGATTTTAGAATTGAATATTATTTGCATGCCTATAAGACGGTAGAATATGGAGGACTATATTATATAAGAAAACATCTATGTACCAATTACCCATGTTTGCAAAGAAATAAATGATTTGATTTGATTTGATTAGAGGCACGGAGGAAACTCGGTATGTAATGGGTCACCCATCCACAGACCAACCTAGGCAAGCAAGGCTTAACCTAAACGTCGACCCCAGCGGCCGCTGTTATTTAACAACGAGCTCCTCCCCTCGGCCTCTCTTTCAAAATTAAATGAAAATTGACGATTAAAATTATTGTTCGTAAAAGGCGAGAAATAAATAAAATTAAAATGTCTTGGGAAGGCCTTTGCCCACCAATGCGATAGAAAAGGGTGTTAAAAAAAGTATTTGAAAATAAAATGGTGTATCCCAATAACTAATCCAACCGAACACAGTAAAATAATCATACTATTTCCCATTTTGTTTACTAAATACAATTATCATGGTAGGAACCAAACCAATTTTCACCACACCTAAAAAATCAGTTCCAAGATCCCTGGCATAGAGTATATTATAACCTTTCATCCCGGGCGCACAGACAACCAACGAAAAGAAAATCACAATAAATTACCTACATTGAAGTACAATGTAATTTTGAACAACGAGTGCATTCTTAATTTAAATTTTGGTAAGGAAAAAAAATCGGCGCGAATTTAGCCTTTGGTCAATCTGTGCTGTTTATTGTGGGGTTGGTACAATGTACGAAAAACTATTAAGATTTCTTAACTAAAGCTTTTTAACAATGTTATAATATATATAAACAAAATTGTTTTACTTTCCATCCATAAATTTGCTTAATTCCGTAAATAAATTACTCGAGTTAATCGAACTTTACAAAAAAGAATCGATTTGAATAATCGCTTTCACACATCACAAATAGAAAAAAAAAGAAAAAAAAAAGGATGTCCATGGATGAATGGATATTCGAATACAAAATTACGTAGTGGTAATGAATATTACGTGTTAGTGGTCCTATATTAGTAAATTACGCTAAGATCTGGGTATTCTCATGTTGTTTATAATATTTGAATTGATATTTGTCATATCCGTTGTCGAATCTAAATGTGTCTGTGTGTTAAAATGTGAAAAATAAAATGTAAACAAACAAGATTGGCGCGAAACTTTGACTTTGTAAATAAAAATATATCATTACCACTGCTTATTAAAATTGAACTATGGATGAATTCGTCACATAATTAAATGACGAGTTATTATTTCTCAACATAATGGAGCTTGGATGCCCAAAAACCCCAATTTTTATGATTTTTAGCGTCGGCTAGCACTGCCGGCAAAATGGCGATGAACGTAATTTACGCATTTGGATTTTATTAGGGTAAATTAAGAATGTTGCGCGCTAAATACAGAAGTTTGAATGGCTCTAACATATGATATTTTTCTCCAACTCTCTTAATTAACGCACACTCATAGTCTTTCATAATCAGAACATTAAATATTTACATAAAAAATAAGGATGTCGTATGACTTAACCGCCGGCCCCATTCGGGGCCAGTACCGAGCCAGCGTAGGTTTCAGTGCCCGGCCCCGAATGGGGCCCGTACCGAACTTTATGGTTAAGGGACTTAAATGGGCAACAGCGCTCTCTGTGGCGTCTGTAAGAACCATAGCGCGATCGCCAACACTACTGCCAAGCCTGGTTATTATGGCAAAACCCCCCATAAATAGCGCATAACCACAATGGCCCCGAGTGCCTGGCAGCCCGTCTACCCTCGGCGGTTAAGATTACAGCGCGGCAAGGGGTGCGAAGAATTTCCGTAAGGCGTTTGGCTGCATAAACCACCGACTGGACTTCGCCACATACACACGTTAACTCTCCAGACCGACATGAAGATAAGGAATTTCGAAGAAGAATTGAGCAGGCTGTGATAAAGTGTTGTGGGGTTATTTGAAGTCCTGAGAGAGAAGGTACGATAATCCTGAAATTCGGCAAACAGCTCTATTTCCGAGAAGGAGAGAGGCAGGTAAGAGGCACCTTGAATATAAATATAAAGCTTGGAAGGTCTCCACTGATGAAGTGTACGCTTCGTTCAGCACAGATCCAAATCCAAAACCCCGAGAGCTCAACATGATAATCTTGAACTCCAGAATCGTTTCGATTGCTTAGGAAGCTCAGTGGATGAATACAACGACGAGTTCGTGGAATCTGTTCATACGACCGGGTTTTAGTTCTTCAAGACACGTCGCATAGATCAAAACAAAAAGCTCTTCGCTGAACGAGCAGCGTGAGATGATTCTACAGTCTTTAGTCATTAAGGCTTGGAAATAGCTCAATTAATGGATCTCTAAATCGTTGCAGAGCGACTTCCACCACTTTAATACCGAGAGTATTAAAGACGCTGTTGAGGAGAATAAAACAACAAGGCACCGGGTTATGACGGAATTACGAACAAACTCCTGAAAGCAGGTGGAAAACAAGAGTCATTACGAATCATCTCGCGCAGGTTTAACGATTTTCAGCGTCCCGGACAAGACAGTTTCCAGGCAGTCATTATCGACGTAACCTTAAGAATTGCCATACGTAAGTGGCACTGGGCAGGTTACAAGGCTCGCAGAACGAATGGCCGATGGGGCTGAAAAGTTCTGGAGAGGTGACCGCGAACTGGAAGACGTTGGAAGACCTCCCACTAGGTGGACTTGGTGAAGGTTAAAGGAATCTGCTGGATGCACGGGTCCGGTCAATGCGGTGACACTTGGGGGAGGCAAGTGTCCAGTAGAGGACATCTTTCGGATGAAATTATGAAGCGTTGCAACGTCGACCGGTCCTGTGCTCCTTGCATCTAACTGATTTCCGAAGATTTCACCAGTTCATTGGTCCATCTTGGCCTTTCGTTGTCGTTTCTTTTAAATTGAGGTTGGGGTAAAACACACACTTTGGGGAGGCACTTGTCTGTGTATGTCTTTCGCCTGAAATGATGTTTATTATACTAAAGGGAAAAAGCGGTTAAGTGTAATGAAGTGATATTTATTTTATTTAAGTAAAAGAAATTTTAATATCACTTGATTAATGTCTTACCTAAGAGTCACCAATACTGCTCTGTTTAGGGCGACCCTTCCCGAGCTCCACATTGTAGTTAGTAATTAAAGTAACGCTCAGGTGCGTTCACTTAATCAATCTGATAATTTTAATCTCGGCTTTTATAGAACATACATCGAGGAACTAGTTGCAACTCTGCAGGTCTGCTTTTAAATGATCATGATCTTGAACCATTCGATACCGAAGTACGTGCCACTGCGTAGATGCTTATTAGTCACTCATATTATATTTGCATTTTCTTCAATTACGTCACTAACCCTTAATTACTAGCACAAAAAAAATAACATGACTGCTCACATGTCTCAGGTGACCCCAAATTGTAGAAATCATTTTTAGTATTTAAGGATGCACTTAATAAAAATGAGAATCTTTAACAAATTACCAAATTAAACTTAAACAAACCAAATTAAAATATTCCCTTGATTAACAGTTTGTACTGATATGGAAATTAAAATGTATAATTTTTAGGAACTCTCAGAATCACTATCAAACGATTGGCAGTATTTCGAAATGATCATTGCACAGATTTGTTATTCCATTTTGTTGAGACTTTTCGATCGCTTTTCCGCGGGTATTCGTTAGTTATTTGTAGTTGCGACGCCCACGCTTTGCAGTGTTTAGTGGGTGGTTATTTCCACTCCTTGATCGCAACTAAATGCAAACTTCGAAGCGGGTTATAAAACTAGCGGGGTTGCGAGGAAATTCGGACCGCGACAAGTGCTTATTTTGTTTAATGTGGTAATACTTTGACCCCATGCCAATAATTAAGGGTTACGCGTGATTAACACGTACATTGTATCATTAATCAGCGTTAGTAGATTGGGAATTTATTCCCATTTGTTGGGGAAAAATACATTCTTCAACGCCTCGCTGACGCGTGGCCAGCGCGCCGTAGCCTAAATTCAAGACAACGCCGGCCAACATGTGTGCTAGCGCGGTGCGGGTGCGGTGCTTGTCAAGTGTGCCATGACCTTTACACTTACATGTGCAGCCGTATCCAGTGAGCCAGCATGGGGCCGTCCCACCTGTCACAAAATACATTCAGAATGCTGTGGGAGCTAGCACGTACTCTACCGAGAATAGATGCGTACCTTTTCCGCATAATGGCATGAAAACCATCAACCTTGGCCTCTGCGAACATCCCGGAAGCGCTATAAAAGCGTGGTAGACCAAGCAGCATCCTGAACACATTATTATACTAGACACGCAAGGCGCTGTATGCCCTCAGCGTATACCTGACCCACAGACTGCACGTGTAAAAAGACTGGCAGTATGCTCTGTAAAGGGTTATTTTGACTTGCGTCGTACAACGTGCAAATCTGCGGATCAGCATATCACCTCGGACAGCCATCGCCCTGCGTTCCCTTTCCATGTCGAGGTCATCATTAGGGTCATGCGTGACCCAGTGACCCAGGTACTTAAATTTTGTTATTCTGGATAGCGGAGTATCATCTGTAGTCACTTCTGGCACGTTAGAGTACATTTGGTGCCTGCCTTAAATACCAATAACTCACACTTCTTTTCATTGTACCTGTGTCCCTGCGTGACCGCGTAGTCTTCACACATCTTTACAAGACGCCTGAGTGCGCTGATTGATGGACTCAGCAACACTAAAACAGCCTTATTGGTATACCATAGCCATGTTTGTTCTGTTCTAAGATATGGAATAACTGTTTGGGGGAATTCAACAGATGCCCAGAGGGCATTCTTAGCCCAAAAGAAGTGTGTAAGATCAATTTTCAACCTTAAGTGGACAGACTCCTGCAAACCTGTATTTATTCAACAAAAGCTGCTTACCCTCCCGTCGCTATATATATTTGAAACCTGCAAATTTGTAAGAAACAATTACTCGCTTTTTGAAAAAGATGAAAAGGCCATGTCAAAGAGGACAATAGCACAAAAGCCACTAGTGGTCCCGCGTAATAGACTAAGAGTAGGCGACAAAAATTGTTACACTATGGCGGTGAAAATATATAATCACTTAGCTAAAGAATTTAGAAGTGCTACAGATCTAGAATTTAATAGAAAGCTACATAACTGGTTGTGTGAGAGATGTTTTTATTCCATCAACGAATATTTTGAGAATAAAATTTAAAACTGACATACTATATGTAATAATAATTATTATGACATATCTCTAATTATTGCCATGATTAAAATGACATTGTAATATTTTTAATTGATTTTGCTAATTTTTTATTTTTTTTTATTGACATGACATAATTCGACATCGCTATTTTAATTATTTTTTTTTTCTTACCTTTTGGATCATCAAACACTATTTTAATTGACATGACATAATTATTATTATTGATAGCTATTATGTATAAATTATTGTCTGAAATGAATCTAATTATATTTAATTTTATTGATTGGTTGTAATTTTAATTATGATGAGTATTTTTATGTAACTGCCAATTTCTAAATGTGTACTGCATGCTATTAGTATACCAGGACATAAAACTTTAATATTTGTATGGCCGAAATGCCGAATATAGTGAAACCCTTAGATATTAAGAACTTATGTAAACTACCTATATTCTTGCAAATAAATATATATCATATCACCATGTCGTTCGCGTAACTTATATTGTCAACCTTCTGCGGCTGATGTGGTAGTCCAACATACGCCGAAAAAAAATTAAATTTGGTTTGTTACTGTTAATTTTTAAATTTTAAGCGCCGCCGCTTTTAGTACCTTACTATAATGAGATTGCGCGTCAGTCTGTGTACGGAGGGCGGTCGTAGCAAGCGCAAGTGAGCGTAGCGGGAGGAAGGTGTCCGCGAGACTACGACATCAGTGTTAAGATAAGTTTCTACTAGACTACCACCTCAGTAAAATGATCTTGGCTTCATAGTGTTTGATAAACAACGAGCCATTATGTAATAATTGTCATAAAAACTGTGATTTTGAAACTGTATAATTTTGAAGTCAACCAATGAATGTTTATCATATTTTCGAGGCTGATTATTGTAATTATTAATTTTTAATATGTGTAATGTAAAATTTAAAAAAATTGATTTTGTAATTTTTTCTAGGTCATTAATATTTAAGTAGAGATTCATATAGTGATTTGTGTGAAGTCAGCAAACACTGATTAATTTTAAAAAAAATATGCATATATATATTTAAAGTTCATTTAAAAATAAACAAAATAGCTGCACAATGTTATTTTATATAAATATTTGCAGTTGAAATGGTGTCTCGTGTACTACCACGTCAGTAAAATTGTTAAAATTGAGCCACGTCAGTCGTAGAAGGTTAACGCAAACTCCGTAAGTAATACCTACTTACAAGTTTGGTTACGCACCTTTCATGATTAGTTTAGCAATAATAATAATATTTTTAGTTGATCTGGAAAGAACCAATTGGTTTTTTTCCAGATCTCCGTTTACGTAACTTTATTGTTTACACAAACAATACAGAGTGGACTTTTTCAATGCTACCTGGAGGGAAAGTACTCTAGATACTACAGAAAGGAAACATTCCCTTATTTTTAAACAAAACAAATCTGCAATATTAATTATCGTGGGCATATCGAAGGTGAGCCCATTGACCTTGATGCCTATAGCCTTCTAAATTATAGAACCTTGAAGACATCTTCCAGTACAGCGGTGCAGTTCAGCTCAATGACGCAGTGATATGACTTGATTGTCATAGAAGCTATATAGCTTCCATGACAATCAAGTCATGTGTAATTACTGAAATTATTATAGTGTGAGCTATTCTCTACTCAGTAATTACACATTTTGCACAACAAAAAAACTTCGAATTTTGAAACGATTTTTTATTTATTCATGAGGAGTTTCCAGTGCGCCGAGACTGGATACAGTATTGTGGACTGAAGGTGGCTTGATATAATCGAAATCGATTCGACGCGTGCGCACTATGTTGGCATAGCTCTTCGCTGACAGCTTCGGTGTGCGCGTTCTATTTGGACTGTCGTAATTCACTTTGAATAAGCCGAATTTCACTCTGGAAAATTAACCAAATAATATTTTATTACTGAATTTTTACTAACATAACATTATTTGTTTAAGATTTTAGTAATAGGAATTGAAGGTATTATAACCGTATTTGTACGACTTTTACTTTTCTTGAATTGAGTGTTTATTCATGCAGTGACAAATGCCTATGAATAAATTATAAATCGCATGCTGCATATTAATTACAGTACTATACACAAAATACACCGTTCTATAAACAGAATCTATTGAAAAAGCAAGATGGCGTCGGTAAAGTGGGAGATGATTATCTCTTAAAGCTTAAACTAAGCACATATTCCGAGGTGATTGGTTTTAGCTTTAGCAGATATGAGCTAATCGGAAGCGCTTGTCTCAGGTGGTGGTCAAAGGTTCTGAATGATACAACATTGAAAGAGAAAAACTTACGTATATCCGTCTGCCCATTCCATGTTATCCATAAGACTCCAGTGGAAATATCCTTTTACATTGACCCCATCTTCATGTATAGCTAGCAGCAGTTGGTAGAGGTACTCATTAATATAAGAAACTCTCTCATAGTCTTCAGTTTGTCCCTTATCAGTTAATCCATTCTCAGTTACAATAATTGGGATTTTCTCAAATATTTTGTAGGTGCTATGAAACCAGTTGATAATTTTTCGAAAGCCCGGAGGGTATGCCTGTGACAGTTAAAACAAGTAACAATAAATTATACATTTAAAAAACCGTCGTACTCGTAGTTAATAATTTGAATGTTATTTTTTTCTTTACAATTATAGGGGTTTACAATTTTTTGTTTCTTTTTTGTTTCTTCCTTCATACTTTTTGTGCATCTTTCATTTGATATCCATATTTAGGGAGTGGTTGAATAAATTTGTAATCAGCCATCTTGTGATGGCGACAGTATTGGACTAATTTTAATAAAAAATAGCAAAGAAAAGAGAAAGCAAATGTGTCATACGAAAACCATAATGCTCATATTGTTGTAACAGCAAAATAGTATTAAATATCTTGAATTATGAATCATCACTGTGACTTTTATTTGACGAGTGATGACAAGGTTAGGTGTTAACCGTTTTAATGAAACATATCGTCGCGTGAGTAGAAGTAATTATCCAACAGAAACAATTTAAATCTTATATCCTACACCTTAAAAAGTTAGGTGTATCTGTTTGCCAAACATCGAATCCGTTATGGCGTATAAACGTAACAGACAAGATTACTTTCAAACCTTTAATGTAAATAAAGTTTGTATTTATTTACCTCTACCCATCCAGCACTAGGCTTGGGCCAAGACGGATCCTGCTCCACTTTGACGCCAGTGTCGTGTTTCAAAGAAGGCACCTCCCAGCTTGGTTCCATTGAAGATGGAGACGCTATGCATGAACTGTAGTGGTTGAGACCGAAGAAGTCTGCACTTCCTTGAAGTGCTTTTACCTGGACATAGAATGAACATGGCATACAATTATGCTTGTAATCGCGTAATGGTTAGGCATAAATGCCCCCTCTCTACACATAGTAAGCACTTTCCTTTCATTGCTGGAACACGGCTTTCTCTCAATGAGAGGGAATGGGGGTGGACCTAGTGCAGATTGGCAGATGTCACATGACATTGAATTTTTGGTTTTAAGGCATGCCTGTTTCCTCACGATGTTTTCCTTCGCCGTTTTGAGAGCAGTGGTTATGAAATGAATTACACAAAGTAATGCACCTGGGTCGAGGCCGCACTGGGTCACAGCTGTTCCCACTTTTCTTACCCAAACATAACAATCATTCAGTTTTGTTTAATGTTTTTAAACTGTTCCTCCTTTTTCCCTTAGAAAAAAAAAATCTTGAATTCAGAGGCCCGTGGAGCATATTGTGTAAAATATGTATTTGGGAACGTAGAAATTTTGTAATCCAGTCGAAATAAATACAACACTTTAAGAATATGTTTGATTCACAAATTATGTTGTACACGTTTGTATATTTTGTATACAGCTTAACTAATGCACTCAAAAAGTCAAAAATATTTGAAAATAGTCTGTTATTGTGTACAAAGGGTTTTTTATGAGCTATTAGGTACACAAACCTCTTCAGGAGTGAAATGTGGGAGACGTGACCGCGAGTATCCTTGTTGACGGCTCATGTTGTCAACACGTTCACGAACAAAACTAGGATAGTCACCGACGTCCGAGTATATAGGATGAGCTAATATTCCCACCTTAAAAGGACAAAATAGTTTACTTTAGTTTTGTCAAACTTGCCAGTACGAGCGACGTAAAAGCAGGCTAATTGCTACAATTAATAAAATTACTGTGATTCTGACGATCTACTGCTGCGCTGCGGGACTGTTCGGAAGAGATACGTGGCCCCGCTCCGCCCAGAGCGAGAGGAGTCATTAGAAAACTTCCCATAGGAAAAAAAAGATAAAATAATTACGTACTGTTTCTGTACTTGTACTTTCAACAATTTTGTGAGTGTATTTACAATTATTGCAGTGGTTAGATTGTTATATTATCAAGCGTAAAATTGTGATTTTTATCTTGTATACTGTGTTAAAATTAACCTTAAATTTACTAATATTCATCTTTTAAATCTCTCTCTAAAGATTTACTTATCGTTTACTTAAAACGGAGTGCGTACCATTTGATATAATTACAAAAGTTCTAACGATCACATGACCTAATTTCATTTTACATACTTTTTTTTGTAGTATAATGATGAAATTATACAATGAATTATTGATATAATTTCAGTTTACCTAATTATATTTGATTTAATTAACATTTTCTATAATGCACATTTGTACTAATATTCAGTTAGTATAAAAAATATTATTTAAAATCTTTAGAAAAGTTTAATATAATTTGAAACGAGCTATTACTTTATGTTTACAATTTTCGCAAAAACTGATTGGACTATAAACGCCTGCTACTTTCGTGTTCCTCCCCGACCCCGTCGAGTGCCAGATCCCCTCTATTGTTGGAGAATCATCTGGGTTAGGTTTAAACAGTGACTATTAGCGCGCATTACTTATTCATTACAGACTATTTGCTGAAAATGAGTAAATGTGAAAATTAGGTCAAATAAAAGTTAGGTCAACTAAACGTTACATTAAAACAGCATTATACAAATTGAAAATTATTTGAAGTGAACAATTAATTACTGATATTAGAGTAATAGAAGTTTATGTTACATGTAACATTAGATCACGAAATAAGCTTATTTGTTTTTAAAGCTTATGAAAATTATATGACGCGAACGTTACTTCAAGTGAATATATTATACTCTATCTGTTATTATAGCATATATTACACACCCCCTAAAAAGGTAGCACACAGTAAAAATAATGTACATATTATATTGTCATTGAAAAAGATCTACAATGACATGTAGATTTTTTCACTTGACAGAGTACTAACACGCATTTGCATATAGTCCTCTGCCGCTTTGATGTCCTCAGGTTTATTGGAGTCTTTTGGTTCAGCCCAAGGGGCGCATAGCACTATAGCTACTTTTCCTGAAAAACAATGGGTATATTATTTTTTTTTAATATAACTAAAACATGAATGTTCGATGAAGACGTTAATCGAAGAATATCTGCCGATCTCCTTGAAGCCCAAACTCATCGATCGAGCTCTGACCTAGTCACTCAACTTATGGCTAACGTTCCGCCTTGGGGTCTGCTACAGAGCGACGGAGCGCAGCATTCTGGGTGTAAAGAAAACATATAAAATAAGGAACACAATGGTGAGCTTAAAAACAGGTATTACAGACGTAAGCAAAAATGCGCCAGGCTAAAATGGGATTGGGCAGGTCACGTGCGCCGCATGCATAACAACCGCTGGGTAAAGGCAGGATAACACTACGGGTGTCTGAAAATAGACAGCGCTGCCGAAACCGGCCTAGAAAGATGTAGTGTAATGACCTGAACGCGTATTATGAAGGCATTGTTAACAACAACAAAAAAATAAATAAAATCCATACAAAACAAATGCTTAGCCTAAGGATCGACGACGCAGCCAAGGCGAGAGTTGGCTCGTTCTGTATGCTGCGCCCCGTTGCTCTTCCCCCGACCCGAAGACGGATTTTTTGCAATTAGTTGAGTGACTAGGTATATCTGAGCAACGTAGGTTAGGACGGGCAAAATAAAAAAAACAAAGGCCAAGGACCAAGTACAAGTCGAGGGTGCAGTTGCTCGACGGCGCGTTCGTGTTCCACGCGCGGCTCAAAGAGATGTCAGCAAAAGGAGAGGGGCCCGCAAGGGCCGAAGCCTGCCGGGGTTGCGGGCCTGTTCGAAAGAGATACCGCGGCCCCGGAACGTAAAAGGCGAGGAAGGAACATGGATGGTTTTTAGTCAGTAAGAGTCTGACACTCCCTCCCGCTCGGCCCAGAGTGGGGGGGGTCATTTAATGATTTCCCATCCTTAAAAAAAAAAAAAAAAAAAAGGGTGCAGTTGCTTGAATCTCGCTGCAACGTCAACTTCAAGGCGTTCGTGATGCGAGTACCTACATGCTACCTGCACCTGGTCATGGCAGAGGACTTTTGGCCACAAGGTATAATGTTCTGCTACTTCCGAGGTCAAGTGCCACACAATCACACAAAAAAAGTGCTTGAGTGAAGTTTGTTTTACGAACATTGTTGTAGGTTTATACACTAACACACATTGCATTGTTAAGATATATATGTTAGACTCTAAAAGGTCAAATCTATCGGCCAAAGTGTCCTAAATGAAAATAAAATGAAAATAAAGGTTTCATTATTATATTATAAACACAACTGAAAAAAAATTGATTCAAATAATGTGCACCGCACGCCCGCGCCGCTTTGTTGTAGTAGACCAAACAGTTTCGTTTTAGGTATGCGATGTTTCGTAGGAAAAACAGTTTTTGAGGGAGACTTATCTATGTGAGGCAAGTCTGTCTCAAGACAGTCTTGTCTATAGTGTGCTGTAGCCTTTAAAGTGAAAAAGTTTGTCATCTAGCTTATTTCGGAAGTGCCAATTATTACCGACCCAACCACAGGTGCTTAGTAATAGCACGTTTTAAAGGAGGATAATAATTATGATATAATCACACTTTACCTTGCTGATGTGGTTTAAATTCCTTTTCATACAAGCGATAAGCTCGAGCATGGGCTAGCAAGCCGTGGTGCATACATAAATATACTCCGACTCCGTTCCGAATGCCCTGAGAAAATAAACACATAATTTTTTTCTCAATAACAACTAATTAAAACTGAAATTAAATGCCAACTAAAATTAACCTTAGAAAAAAGTACTTCAGATATAAGCGCCGCATGTATTTTTATAAATGCATTTAATAAAAATCTGTTATTTTGATATTGCAAACATCATCATCTGCCTAGCCTTTTCCCAACTATATTGCGGTCGGCTTCTAGTCTGACCTGGAGACCTGAAGATGGACCTGAAGACCAATATTTTACATGAAACGACTGCCTATCTGACCTCCACAACCCAGTTAGTACTGGATAATACGATTTCCCTTGGTAAGACTGGTTGTCAGAACTTTTGGGCCACTGACTACCGGTAACGACTGTGAAAGATGTTCAAATGACAGCCGGGACCAACAGCTCAACGTCCTTTCTGAGGCACGAGGGAACTCGGTATGAAGGGTGGTCACCCATCCACTAACCAACCTAGTCAAGCAAGGCTTAACCTAAAAACCCACTCGAGCAGCCGTTATTATTTAGCCACCAGCTACCTCCTACCTTTATTTCAACGTAATAATTAAAATCAATATGCTTACAGAATGGCAATGCTCGTGAATTTCGTTTAGCGTTATCCACATTTTGACTATATCTCCGTATAGTTCGAATACGACCCTCACGTAGTCCTCAAAATAATCAACCAGTTTTGGGTTAGTCCAGCCACCGAGCATCATCAGGGATGTGGGCATATCCCAGTGGTACAATGTGACTACAGGAGTGATGTTGGCTTTTAGAAGTTCTTCAAAAATTTTCCTATAGTACTTTACACCTTCTTCGTTTATATAGTTGTCAGTACCATTTGGAAGTATCCTGGAAATAAAAATAAAAAAAGTTATTATTTTGTATTGAGGCTGGAAGAACTGCATTCAGGGGATGAAACATAACTAGTTAGTGAAACACATGCAAACTAATAGCACGCGCAGTAAATAAACAAACATGAAATTCATCATCATCATCCTCCCCGCCTATTAATGTTCCCACTGCTGGGACACAGGCCTACTCTCTATGAGAGGGAATGGGCTATAATGCACCACGCGGTCGCAGTGCGGATTGGTAGATGGCACACGTCTTCGTCCTTCCATAAATCGAATTTTTGGTTCTAGGACATGCCGGTTTCATCACATAAAATAAATCTACAATTTTTATTTTTAAGATGCTAGTACATCATCATCTTCATCATCATCATGCATCATCATCTTCCTTCCCTTGCCCAATAGGGCAAGATGATAAGGAATGATGATGATGAAGATGCGTATTCAATGGCTAGTTTTGTAAAACCTAAAAGTTTAACTTAGTAGAAGTTTAAGTAGATATGTTACCTAGGCCATGAAATAGACATTCTATAGCCACCGACGTCTAAACTTTTAATCAATTCAATGTCTTCCCTCCAGAGGTGGTAAGAGTCATCTGCAACATCTGCGTTCTTATGGTCAGTGGTATATTTAGGGAAGTTGTGGAGAAATGTGTCCATTATACTTTCACCTTTGCCTGTGGTATGAAATTAAGAAGGTAAAATACATACGTCGTGGTTGTCTCCTTATTAGAAAGGGGTAAAAGTACCTCAGAAACAGAGTAAAAATCGTTCAGTATTAAAATAATCCTACCTCCTTCGTTCCATCCTCCTTCAATTTGATATGCGGACGTAGCCACTCCAAACATGAAATCATCCGGGAAGGAGTAATTGCTAATCCCGGAGTACATGTCTGAGTCTCCTCTGGCTAATTGCAGCAAGCTGTATATGAAAAGTTACACAGTCATCAGCATTATTTTGGATGACAATGAGAGGGTTCTCTTTGAAGCCCACGAAATAAACAGAAAGTTAAAAAAGGAAATGGGTCAGCTATACACTCAATACACTGACGCCATAGAAGACCGGGACAGGCTCCAAGTTATTGTGGACGGGTTCAGCCAGTGTAGCGCTGAGTACGAACAAACTCTTAACCATAAACATCTATTAGAACAGCGGCTACATGAGGCTAGAAGTCATATAACAGAACTTGAGACTACCAATCATAACATCACTGCCTCGCTGAATCAAAGTCTATTCAGTGAATTGGTGCCTGTTGCCCCATCAATGGTTTCTGCCACAAATCCCTCTCTCAACATAGATTTGACTGGTGAGGATGATTCTAATTTATGTGGTTTAGTGAGGGCAGTCGCCAGTAAAAATAAAATTAAAAAATATATTAAAATCAATAAATACATTAAAAAAACCCAAAAGATGGTTAAACGGCAGAAATATTTTATTAAAAATGTCAAATTGAATAGAGAAAGACTAAACGTATTAAAACAATTAGACATATATTCTTCTAATTTGGAACAAAGCACTAGGAGGTACAAAACTGACACAGAACACCTGCAATCCAAACTTGATCACTTACAGGAGAAGCTAAGTTCAATGACTAGCAAATATAATACCTCTGAACATGTTATGAGGGAATATGTGTTGGCGATGAATGATTTGGTTAACTCACAAACAAACAACTGTGAGCACTGTCAATCAACTGCACATGTTAACACACCAGACCATTCATTAACAACATGTAATACCACCTTACCGCAGCCATGTGTTGTTTTGCACACTCCTATGAATAGTTCCCATAAGCAACATAGTAAAAGTGTCAATAATGACATAGTCATATTCTGTGATGAGATTGGAAAAGACCTAGGTAATTTGTTAACCGATGAATATCCAGGACACTCCATAATAAATAATTGTATGCCAGGATGTTCTTTATATCATATTATGAAGGAAATTATTAAATGTAAGTATAACCAGGACACCATATTATTAATTTTTATAGGTAATAGAGGAAATGTTAACAAAGGAGAATTGCTCCAGTATTATAGAACTATGGAAAACTTAAATCTAAGAAAAATTGTATTGTTTACATTTCCCTATAGTAAAAGTTTGCCACAGGAAGAAAATTTCTTTAGATATAATCTTAACAAAACATTGCATAATCTGACATTTAATAGGAATGTATTTCATTTAATTGATATTAACAATTATATTGGTGACTATTTTTATTTGACAACAGATAGATATCTTGTAGACAGGTGCTATCTTTCTAACTATTGTAAAAGACAAGTAGCTGTGTCGCTATCATACTTTTTTTCTATTACAGCCAAGAACTTGGCTAATCAAGTTGCCTCTGTTGAGCAATGCAATACTCAATTAGATTACTCTTCCAACAGTTTGTCTACAGTAAATAAATCAGTGAATAATTTAAATTAGAAATTGAGACAACAGAGGCAACCTCTTGCAATATTATAAGGAAGCCAGATAATAAATCGAGCAAACGTTTTGAGAGTTCAAACAGTATCAACCTGGTTCATCAAAATATTCAAGGGTTTTCGAACAAAGAATTAGAAGTAGAACTTTTCCTGAATTGTAACAACATAGACATTCTCTGCATAACGGAGCACTGGCTCAAATGTCATCAATTTATTTTCAATTTTAGTAATCACCAGGTTGGTAGTTCATTCAGCAGGGTAAATGCTATACATGGCGGCGCATTAATCCTAGTAAATAATCATCTTAAATGTAAAGACCGCAAGGATATTGTAAGCCTATCTGTTGAGCGAACAGTTGAAATAGCCTGTATAGAATTGGAGCAGTTTATCATAATTATTAAGTGTGTATAGACCTCCTTCAGGATTGTATGATTGTTTTGAAAAGGTAATGGATGAAGTGTTGCATAAACTCTGTAATTCTAGGAAGTCTATAATAATTTGCGGTGATTTTAATATTAATTTGTTAGAAAATTCTGGGTTAAGTACTAAAATTTTGAGCCTGTTCCATTCATACAATCTTGAAAACATATTTTTGGAGCCCACTAGAATAACTCCAACTAGTGCCACTTGCCTAGATAATATTTACACAGATGTTTTACCTACCCACAAAGAAATTATAAACTTAATAGATTCAGATCATTATGGGCAATTGATCAAAATTCCAAATGTAAGCATCAAAGCCACTAAAAAGGATATCATTGTTAATCCAAAATCTAAAACTCGCCTGGAAAATTTTAAAACTAAACTTTTGTCTAAATTACCACTATTGTCAACCAATGATGATCCCAACCAACATTATAACGACTTTTTTTATATGTATTGCACACAATTTAATACGACTTTTATTCCTAAGACTATCTCGGTTAGTAGTAACGCTTCCTTCAACGACTGGGCCACTATTGGTATTCATAAGAGTCGAAAACGACTTTATGAGCTGTATGCAGAGCGGACTTATATAAACACTGTAGAATTTAAGTTATATGTTAAGAATTATTCTATAATATTTAAAAAAGTTTGTTTTATAGCAAAGTCGCGTTATTTAAGTTCTAAAATTAAAAACAGCAATAACATAATTAAAATGACATGGAACATTATTAATAGCGAAACGGGAAGGTCTTGCAACCGAAATAGTGACTACAGCCTTGCTATTGGCGATACAATTTTAAATTCAGACACACAGGTTGCCACAGCCTTTGAAAATTTCTTTGCGGATATTCCCGTATCGACTACTAAATCGCTAAACTCGTCACCTGCTGCTGCCGAGTCTTTACTAAGGGAAAATGTTTCAGTCTGTGATTCAGAATTTAATTTTGAATATGTCACGTGTAAAGATATAATTAAAACTTTTCACACATTAAATGTTAAAAAGACCGCCGATCTATGGGGTCATTCTGTGGACGTTGCTAAATCCATTATAAACATTGTAGCTCCTTCTTTAGCTGTTATATTTAATGATTGTATTGACCGTGGTGAGTTTCCTGATCTAATGAAATATAGTAAAATAATACCACTGTTTAAATCGGGTAGCACATCGGACCCCACTAATTATAGACCCATTTCAGTACTACCCACATTTAGTAAAATTTTTGAAAAACTAATTTTAGAACAAATGCAAAGATTTTTTAATAAACACAAGTTATTGCATAACAAACAGTTCGGATTTACACGGGGTCGTTCAACTACTGATGCTGGTGTTGAACTGTTAGGACATATTTATAATGCCTGGGAAGATAAATGCGATGCTTTGGGCATTTTTTGCGATTTGTCTAAGGCTTTCGATTGCGTTCTTCATGATACATTAATCAGGAAACTACACCACTACGGGATCCGTAATGCCTCTCTGGATCTTCTTACTTCATATTTGAGTGATAGGATTCAGAGAGTTGATGTTAACGGGAAAAGATCTCCCGGTTCCGTAGTTAGAATGGGGGTGCCCCAGGGTTCAATTCTCGGCCCGTTTTTGTTTTTGATTTATATAAATGACTTGCCTTACCTCATAAAGGATAACCATGACATAGTATTGTTTGCAGATGACACTTCTCTTTTATTTAAACTCAAACGCCAGCAATTAGTTACGGACGATGTTAATAGCGCCCTGGCAAAAGTCGTTAATTGGTTTAATGTTAATAATCTACTCCTTAATGAGAAAAAAACGAAATGTATTAAGTTTACGATACCCCACGTAAGACAAGTGGAAACTAGGGTACTAATCAAGGATGAAGAATTAAAAATGGAGGATAACACAGTGTTCTTAGGTATAACTTTGGATGATAAGCTTCAGTGGGGCCCGCATATAGACAAATTGGCAAAAAAACTTAGCTCAGCAGCATACGCCGTTAGAAAAATTCGTGATCTAACTGACTTAGAGACATCTCGTTTAGTTTACTTTAGTTATTTCCACAGCGTGATGTCGTATGGTATTCTCTTGTGGAGCAATGCCGTCGATATTCAGACAATATTTGTTTTGCAAAAAAGGGCTATTCGTTCTGTTTATAAATTAAGTCCCAGATACTCCCTCAGAGAAAAATTTAAAGAGATTAATATTCTCACTGTGCCCTCTCAGTTTATTTATGAAAACCTTTTGTACGCGCATAAAAATATTAAATTGTTTAAAAAATACAGTGATATCCACAACATAAATACGAGGAACAAACATAAATTTGTTGTTCCTGCAACGAGGCTCCAAAAAATAGGGGGTACGTTCAGATGCCAATGTATACGTTTCTACAATAAACTTCCGACCCATATTCAGGCTCTAAGCCTAAATAAATTCAAATTGTTTATAAAACGAAAGCTCTGCCTGAAAGCCTTCTATCATGTTAATCACTATCTCGAAGATAAAAAGGCTTGGGATTAAGCTGCTCCAATTTGCTCTGTGAATGTTGAAATTTCGGACTTCGCTTGTTTATTATTGATTCCTTTAACTGTATACACTGTGACATTGAATGATTTGACATGAATACTTACTTCAGTATTTTATTTTTATTTTATTTTTTACTTTACTTATTTTTATTTTTATGTGTGTGTTTATTTGACATGAATATTTACTTGTGACTGTCATGACATTTAATGATTTGACATGAATACTTAGTTCAGTATTTTATTATTTTTTACTTTATTTTATGTGTTGTATTTGACATTTCGTATTTTTATTGACATTAGTTTTTGTAAATTATTATTTATTTTATTTAATAATTGTGAATGTGAGGACCTTGTGGGTCACTTTTTGTTGTTTTTTTTCCCACGACTGTCTGGCAGTTTGAGTACTATAAGCGACCTACCCAAATGTCCTTTCTTTCGTATTGTTCGTCGTTTCGTTGAGCTCCTTGAGTTAAAAGTCGAGCTACACGATAACTGACAAATGCTTGCACTGACTGGACAGGTCCACTCAAATCTGTATGGTTCTTTCTTCAAAAGACCATCTCAGACACTAATCTGCATAGTTCTCATGTAAGTTGAACAAGATTGTCTGGACTTTAAAAGAGACTATGACCTCTGAGTTTGTTTCGGCTGTTTCTTCTCAGAGTAGTCAGGTACGAAACACCGGCCCCATCTAGTTTAAAAAATAAGGACGTGTAAAAGTGTTTGTGAGAACCAATTTGCAAAATAAATATCATTTATCATTTATCATTTATCATTATCTTCCATTTAACTTGGGGTCGACGTAACTGTTCTAGTTCCATTCTCCAGTGTCAACCGGAAACAAAGTAATGCATGAAAACGCTATAATTAGCGGAATTTGCATTAACACTTAATCTCACGTCACTTAATTCATCAATTTCATAAAATCGTTGTGGCTATACATTATTCTATTTTAAAGTGGCAAAGACCTCAATGGTTAAGTTAACAGCAACAGCATCATCAGCCGAAAAACGTCTACTGATGGACAATACAGGTCTATTAAGCGTCGCCACGTCGACGGGTCCTGTGTATCCAACGGTTTCCCGAAGCCATCTTTATCATCTTTATCATCCAAGTCTTAGTCGTACTGCGCAAAATTGTCAAGTGAGGGTAAAACTTAGTTTGAGTCAGTAAAAGTCTGACACTCCCTCCCGATCCGCCCAGAGTGGGAGAAGTCATTTGACCATCCTAAAAAAAAAAGCGCGCCAGTGCAAATAGGTTGTAGGTAGGTAGGCTCGAGTCCAAAAATACCGCCCCGGGACCCGATGGCTTACATGGCAAAGCCTGGGTCCTGGCCTTGGAGGCTCTGGGGCCCCAACTGGAAGGGCTCCTAAGTGCATGCTTGGAGAGAGGCCAGTTTCCGCTACGTTGGAAGACGGGAAAGCTGGTCCTCATTCAGAAGTCAGGGCGCCCTGCGGACTCTCCGTCCGCATTTCGGCCCATCGTGCTGCTCGACGAGGTGGGTAAGCTCTCTGAGAGGGTGATTGCAAACCGCCTCGCCGAGCACTTTGAGGGGATGGGCCGAATCTTGCGGAGAACCGATCGTAGCGGCGATTGGCGGCGATCGGCGGCGATCAGCGGCGATCGGCGGCGAATGGCGGCGACGACCTTTCGCGTCCGGCCCTGGTTCAATCCATGGTCCGGAGCGAGACGGAATGGGAAGCAGTCACCTCCTTCTGCGAAGTAGTCATGTTACCAATGCAGGTGGCGCGAGAGGGAGAGATCCTCTCGCCTCAGCCGCCGCGGGCGACGCACCGGGCGTCCGGGACCACGTGGTGGCTACCGGCCACCGTAGATGCGGGCCTGAGAACGGTTGGCTATGGTCTTATGACGACACGTCGTGTCGACGGCGCGTTCGTGTTCAACACGCGCCTTAAAGAGATGTCAGCAAAGTTCGCTTAGCTTCACTTTGCATGGGCCGATGCCTGCCGGGGCTGCGGGACTGTTCGAAAGAGATTCCGCGGCCCCGAAACATAAAGGGTGAGGAAGGAACATGGATGGTTTTTAGTCAGTAAAAGTCTTACACTCCGTTCCGCACCGTTCAGAGAGTAAAATACACTTGGGGGAGACCTACACTGAAAAAAATGTTAGGTTGGATTTAACAGATTTTGCGTAAATTGAACCTAAGTTTGCGGTTGATTTCGGTCCTATCACGAATTTTCTTCGATCAATAATAGTACTAGATAAAGGATCAGGAACAAAAATACGTCTCTCAAGTGGCCACGTTTGCACACACGCAAACATCTACATTTCATAGCAAAAAGTTTTATAATCTGAACAACGTACAGTTTAATATAAACCTTAATGCTTAAACGTAAAGTTTAATTACCATTGCAAAATTATATTGATTTAAGTCATTTCATCGAAGAAAGGATTAAAAGAACAAATTTAAAATGTTGCTTGAAAATAAAAAGTCATCAGTACAAAAATATTTATTCTAAAATGAATCTTAAGTCTGAGTCCTTAGGTTAAAAACATTTTGCTTACAATTTCGTGCTTATTCTATTGTGGAACTAAACGTAATTTTTGGTATGACATTTCAATATTTAGAACACAGTAAGTATTGAAAGACGTAGAGTTGCAGAATATATTTTTTTGGTTTCGTAGTATGGTGGCAAATATTTTTGATCGATTAAAAAAGGTAAAAAATACTGTTTTACATTGCCGCTATTACAACGAATAGGTAATAATTTTTTTTTTTTTAAATAAAGGGAATCAAGAAACATGTTTTCGGCGTATTCTTTATACAAAAGTATCTGAAATAGTAAGCTAGGTAAGTTAATTATTAACATTATAAGGGTTGCATATTTTTTTCCTCTTTCTTTCGAGACATTAGATATCCATTCTGCACAGCGAAATGGGTCACTAGAAAAACGATAACTAAAAATAACAACACTACTCCATGCGTCCCCTATTCAAGAACTGTCGATGTTTGATACAATAGTTGGTGCGTTGTAGCAAACATTGGCCAAACAATTATAATATTAGCTGTTTGAATTTATTAACTATTTAATGGTTTTTATTTTATGAAAAACACTTTATGATATAAACTTACCAAAAAAAAAAATATTTCTTCCAAAACCTAGGTGTTAAGGTGGTATTTTTACACAGTTTTTGAACTCGCACTGCGGCATTTTGACGTCCTAATGTTGGCTATGCTTGGACCATACTAATTTGAAATAAGACCACAAAAGTATTTGTGGTCTTATTTTTCGGGCCGTTTTTGAAGCGCTGATCGGGAATCTAGTACTATTATTGATCGAAGCGAATTTTGGTTGTTTTTACCAAACACATTAAGTTGATGTTGTACCAAATTTATTTGGTAGATTACACCTATATTTCGTACATTTTTTACCAAAGTGATTTAGTAACATTTCTTACTTTAGTATATTTTTTACCAAAATACTTTAGTAACATTTTTCACCAAAGAACTTTAGTAACATTTTTTACCAAAGTAATATAGTAACATCTCTCACCAAAGTACTTTAGTATAATTTTTACCAAAATACTTTAGTAACATTTTTCACCAAAGTACTTTAGTAACATTTTTTACCATAGTACTTTAGTAACGTTTATCACTAAAGAACTTTAGTAGATTTGTAACCAAAGTACTTTCGTAACCTTCGTAGTTTAGTAAAAAGTACAATGTGGTTCGCTGCAATCTACCAAAGAGATATTGTATATTTTACCCACTTGTTTTTTTTACCAAATACATTTTGTATGTTCTACTGTTACGTTTTTGATACAAATTACCGAAGCTAGTTTAATAGAAAATGCAAAGGTATTTAGTAAAATCTTCAACGAAAATTTTGTAGATAGCACTTATTACATGGTAGAAAGTATTAAATCAGTTTGTTTGTGGTACTGCGTACGGACGTCATACTACCACAACAGTCCGCCTCGCACTCTGCGGCTCTGGGCACCGCGCCACGTTTCATCAACGTGACTTGTGAGGACTCACACAGTGTGAGTCTCGAGAAGAGCTTACTATTGAAATGATACCATGAAGTAAAGTCTAAGGCAAAATCAAGGAGGGTCAATCACGCGTGGAGAATCTTAACACCGCGATTCAGAAAGACGCGTCATCGGCACAACGCCATCTATCGGCTTGTTCATGTTTTTTCACTATGATTGTTACTTTGAATACCATAGACTTCTTATATGTTTTCCTGTCATCTATGTGGGTACAGAACTATTTTCTGCATTGTTTTCAAAATTGTAGGCCCAGTAGTTTCGAAGATAAGGGGACGAATGGTCAATTTTCGGTTATTTGCTAATTTCTAATTTATTCCTTTTGTCAACCAGACTTAATTGTTGAGATTTGTATGGTAACATTTTCAATACTCATTGTAAATTTACACCGTAAACTATGGTAGGGACTATATTTTGATCGCAACCTATGTAGTTTTGTTAGTTCAACCGCAAGGTCTTGTTATTTTTATCATATTTTTATGATAAAATCAACCAAACTAAATTGTTGCGATTCGTTTTGTAAAATGTACAATATTATTTGTTAATTCACACCATGAACTATGGTAAGCACTATATTTTGATCGCAACCTATGTACTTTTGTAAGTTAAACCGCGAGGTCTTATTATATTTCTCAAATTTTATGATAAAATCAACCAGACTTAATTGTTGAGATTCGTTTGGTAAAATGTACAATTATTATTTGTTAATTTACACCATGAACTCTGGTAGGCACTATATTTTGATCGCAACCTATGTAGTTTTGTTAGTTCAACCACGAGGTCTTGTTATATTTATCACATTTTTATGATAAAATCAACCAAAATAAATTGTTGAGATTCGTTTGGTAAAATGTACAATATTATTTGTTAATTTACATCATGTACTCTGGTAGGCACTATATTTTGTTCGCAACCTATGTAGTTTAGTAAGTTCAACCACGAGGTTTTGTTACATTTATCATATTTTTATGCTAAAATCAACCCGACTAAATTGTTGAGTTTTGTTTGTTAAAATGCACAATATTCTTTGTTAATTTACACCATAAACTCTGGTAGTGACTATATTTTGATCGCAACCTATGTAGTTTTGTAAGTTCAACCGCGAGGTCTTGTTATATTTATCATATATTTATGATAAACTAAATTGTTGACATTTGTTTGGTAAAATGGACAATACTCTTGGTTGATTTACATCAAAACTCTGATATCAACTTCAACCTTTTTAGTTTTGTAAGTTCAATATCGAGGTTTTGTTATATTTATCGTAGTTTCCTTGTAATTCAGCCAACCTTTGCTAATTTGGTAAATCCAACAAACCTTTTTTTTTTCAGTGTACTACATCCAGCAGTGAAATGATGATGATTATTATGCTGAAGGAAAAAAAACGGTTTATTATTTTTATGTTAGATAAAGAAATATCACCAGAATAATGTCTTACCTAAGAGTCACCAATAGTGATCTGTTTAGGGTAACTCTTCCGTTGCTCCATAAGTTACTAACTGAAACTTTCAAGCTTAGTCCCGAACTCCACATTGTACTAACTAACTAATGTAAATAGTAACGCTATGTGGGTCACCTATTCAATCTGATAATTTTAATCTCAGCTTTTTAAAGAACGGAATTCGAGGGACTAGTTGCAATTGCAGATCTGCATTAAAATTATGATCTTAAACTAATCGATAATGAAGTATCTTGATTATGAAATATGAATGCTTTGTTAGTCACCCATATTATAATTGCGATCGCTTCAAAAACGTCATTGACCCTAAATTACTAGCACAAAAAAAATAACGTAACTACTCGCATGGGGTATCTAGTGACCCCAAATTGTAGAAATATTTTTTAGTATGTGCACTTACTTATATAACCAACATAATGAATTAAGTAAACGGTTGGCAGTATTTCAAAATGATCATTGCACAGATTTTCGTTTTCCATTTTGTTGAGACTTTTCGATCGCTTTTCCGCAGGCATTTGTTGCAACGCCGACTTCGCCCACGCTTTGCAGTGATTGGTGCGTGGTTCTTTCCATTTTCGTGACTTGATCGCAACTAAATGCAAACTTCGACGCAGGTTATGAAGCTACCGGGGACGCGGGGAAATTCAAGACTGCGGTAAGTGCTTAATTTTTTTTTTTAATGCGACAGTGCTTTTACCCCTTGCCAGTAATTAAGGGTTAAGTGTGTGTGTTTATTGGTATTTATGACATCATTGAACAGCGTTAGTAGATTCAGTCTTTATTCCCATTTTTTGGGGGAAAAAAACATTATTGGGGTCTGAATTGTTTTTTTATGGAATCCTCACATTTCATGAAAACCTTTATTTTTATATTTATTTTTAAGGCAGTATCGATTTATTTTTTTTATCTTAGACATATATGACATCTGGAGAGAGTCGCCAGATGTCATATTAGTAATTTGTCAAAATAACTTGAAAATACTCCGCTTGGAGCGAAATACACACATTTTAAACTGAATGATACCTTTGTGTGTTTCTAAGCTTTGTATTTTTTATCTATAATTTGATTGAAAACGTAATGATGAAAAAGAGAACCAAGAAAAATAATTCAAACCAAATCATCTTCGGAAAAAATACATATCTTGAAATAAGAAACATGATCTTAATTTTTAATATAGACTTACAACTTTGGTTACGCACCTTTCACGGTTAGTTTAGCAACAATACTATAGTCTTCATGGTTGATCTGGAAAAATACCAATGACGAGACCGTCATTGTTTTTTTTTCCAGATCTCCATTTACCTACGTATGAAAGTACTAAATACTGGATAAAGCAAATTTTAGTCAAAGAAATTAACTACTTTTTTATTTTTTGAACGAAACAGATCTGCATTATCACTATATCTTTGGCAAATCGAAGGTGAGTCCATTGACCTTGATGCCTAGCCTTCTTAATTCCAGAACCTTGAAGTTATCCTCCATTAAGCGGTGCAATAGACTAGATTGACATGGAAGCTCTATTAGAATAGTGTGAGCTATAGCTCCACTCAGTTATAACACATTTTTGCGTGACAAAAAAACTTCGATCTTTGAAACAAACTTTATTTGTTCATATGAATTTTATACTGCGCCAACACTTGAGGCAGTATTGAGAACTGAAGGCGTCTTGATGTAGTCGAAATCGATTCGACGTGTGCGCACGATATTTGCATAGTTCTTCGCTGACAGCCTTGGTGTGCGTGTTCTATTTGGACTGTCGTAATCCACTTTGAATAAGCCGAATTTCAGTCTGGAAATTAAAAAAAAAAAAAATGGTAATTTTTTACCTATACCTTTTTGTTGTTGAGAGTTTATTAATACAAATTGAAGGTTTTTATTTGTACCAGTTTCTTTAACTGAGTGTTTATTTCTGCAGTGACAAATGCTTAGATTAGGATACAAATTATAACTCGCAAGTTACATGTAATTTACATTGCCATACACAAAATAACGTAACGAATACATTGTTTTATACATAGAATGAATTGAAAAAGCACATCTTGCTTGCGGCGGTAAAAGTGGCCAAGCACTGCAGCGCCTGCCTCAAGTTGTGGTCAAGGGTTCTGAATCCTACAACATAGCTCTGAGTACCTACAAGAAAGTGAATAACTTACGTATACCCGTCTGCCCATTCCAAGTTATCCATAAGACTCCAGTGGAGATATCCTCTGACATTGACCCCATCTTCATGTATTGCTAGCAGCAGTTGGTAGAGGTACTCATTGATATAAGAAATTCTCTCATAGTCTTCAGTTTGTCCCTTGTCAGCGAATCCATTCTCAGTTATGATTATTGGGATTTTCTCAAATATTTTGTAGGTGTTTTGAAACCAGTTGAGAAGTTTTCGAAAGCCTGGTGGGTATGCCTGCGACAATTAAAACAACTTTAATTAAATTAAACATTTCAAAAAACCCCCGCCACGTAATTTCAATGTTACTTTTGTCTTTACAAGTGTTTCACGGTTAGAATTTTTACGTTTCTTTTTTAACATTTTTTTGTGCATACGGTAGGTTAATCTACTAGTCAAATCTTTATATTTGATATTCATATTGAGTTTTTGAATAAATATGCAATCCACCATTTTGTGGACTGATTTTTATCAAAAATAGCTAAGAACACTACGGACTAACTGACCTTCCAAATAAAATAAAATAAAATTGGTTCATTCGTTTGGGAGCTACGATGCCACAGTCAGACATTTCACATCAAATATTGATTTATTTGTGATGATGATTTAATTATTTGTGAAGCAAAAATTGGTTGCCTGTAAAGTCGGTATACGGGCGAAAGTTTTACGTGACAACGACTTTGAGTGGTAAAATAATTTTAATGTGAATATTCATTCGTATAGTAGGAAGAAGGATGAAATGAACCGGTGTGTATGCCTATCTCTCTCACTCTCTCTCTCTCGCTCTGTCTCTCTCGCTCTTAGGCGGGCTAACTGTGCTCGAGTGGAAGGGACGCGTGCCTTTCACTTTTTATGTCTGTCTCTCTCGCTCTTAGGCGGGCTAACCATGCCCGAGTGGAAAGGACGCGTGCCTCTCACTCGCTCTCATTGTGAGCGCATAACGTGAGCGGAGCGTAACGCAGTTTCTTGAAGTGTCACCCGGCAAACCAATTTATAAGACGTTGTCACGTCAATAATACGATTAAATATTGGTCATATTTTTGTGACAGTTATTTAACGTATAATGACAAGGTTAAGTGTCTTTGTTAACTTCGTTTAAATGAAACATAAATTAGGTATACTATCGTCGCGTGGAGCAAAGAAAAGATCTATCAGAAACAAGTTAAATCTTATACCCAACACTTGGAAACGTTAGGTTTATCTGTTTGCCAGATATCAAATCCTTTATGGCGTAAATGGTCACAGACAAGTTTACTTTCAAATCTTCAATATTAATATAGTTTGTATTTATTTACCACTACCCATCCAATACTAGGCTTGGGCCAAGATGGATCCTCCTCCAAATTCACGCCAGTGTCGTGTTCTAAAGAAGGCACCTTCCAGCTCGGTTCCATTGAAGATGGAGACGCTAAATATGAAGTGTAGTGGTTGAGACCAAAGAAGTCTGCGCTTCCTTGAAGTGCTTTTACCTGGACATATAATGAACATGACATACAATTATGCTTGTAATCTCGGAATGGTTAGGCATAAGCAACCCCTTTCCCTTTTCCTTCATCATCATCATTGTCTCATCAATATCAGCCTATAATGTTCCCACAGCTGGAACACGGCTTTTTTCAATGAGAGGAAATGGGGTATAATCCATTACGCGAGCCCAGTGCGGAGATGTCACATATTTTGAATTTTTGATTTTAGAACGTGCCGGTTTCATCAAGATGTTTATTCACCGTTTTGTGAGCAGTGCACGTCTTACTGTTTGTAAGTCGAGGCCGCACTGGGTCTAAGCTGTTCACACTTTCCTTACCCAAACATAATATCACATTAAGTTTAATTCAATGTTTCTAAACTGTTACCCCTATTTCCTTTAAAAACCGTTATTCTTGAGTTATCTCTTGCACTCATTGAAAGTCATTATTTTGAAATGTTTGACGAAAAATCGTCTGTCATTGTATACACAAGACTTTCTCGAGATATTGGGTATACAAACCTCTTCAGGAGTAAAATGTGGGAGACGTGACCGCGAGTATCCTTGTTGACGGCTCATGTTGTCAACACGTTCACGAACAAAACTAGGATAGTCACCGACGTCCGAGTATATCGGATGAGCTAATATTCCCACCTAAAAAGGACAAAATAAAATTTACTATAGTTCTGATAAACGTGTCTTTTTTAAACTTTCACGATCAGAACACATTATAAAACATACGAAAACCCCCCGCGACCACGGCTGGTGCAATCCGGTCGAAACGTTGGGCTTAAATTAAAGGTAAATTCGCGATAGATACCCGTTTTCATATGTTTTATAATGTGTGTTTTATAAACTTGCCCATGAGAGCGATTTAAAAGCTGCTTATTATCTATAATTATAAAAATCACTGTGGTTCTAACGATTTAAGGGTGCTAGGCTGTGGGACTGTTTGAAAGAGATATCCTGGCCCCGCAACATAAAGAGCGCAGAAGGAACTTCGATGGGTTTTAGTCAGTAAAAGTCTAACACTCCCTCCCGCTGCGCTCAGAGCGGGAGAAGTCTTTTGATAACTTCCCAGCATTGGAAAAAAAAGATAACATAATAACGTACTGTTTGTGTAGTGTATTCTCTGATATCAATCTCTAAAGATTGTCATATTTTTAGCACAATAAAAATAACACCTCTTATCACGCATAAAGTTTACATTTTAATCTTGTATAATGTGTTACAATTTACAGATTTAAAAGAAAAGAAGTGTCTGATGAGATCACGAAAAATAGACAAGTATGGAAGAAGAACACATGCTGCGCTGACCTCAAATAAATTGGAATACGGGCAAGAGAATGATGCCTTTTTTTTGGGTTGGGAAATCATCAAATGACTTCTCCCACTCTGGGCGCTCGCCCTTTACGTTCCAGGGCCGCGGTATCTCTTTCGAACAGGCCCGCAGCCCCGGCAGGCTTCGGCCCTTGCGGGCCCCTCCCCTTATGCTGACATCTCTTTGAGGCGCGCGTGGAACACGAACGCGCCGTCGATACGGCCTGTCGTCGTCGTTAGACGGACGGACGGCTAGCTAGCCCATAGCCAACCGTCCACAGGCCCGCATCTACGGTGGAAGAGAATGATGCCTGTGTTACGATTTACTTTAAAGCGATTTTATAAACATGCATTCGAACATAATCAACATTTAAGTAGTGAGTTCTTTTAAATCACTCTCTAAATATGTATTTACCGTTTATCTAAAAAAGTAGCACACATTAAAAATATTTAATATTATTCATTAATTAGAATATTTTCACTTTAGAAAAGCAAATTTATTGTCAAGGTACTAACACGCATTTGCATATAGTCCTCCGCCGCTTTGATGTCCTCAGGTTTATTAGAGTCTTTTGGTTCAGCCCAAGGGGCAGAATGCACTATAGCTACTTTTCCTGAAAAGAATGGGGCACGTTTTTTGTTCATCTCTCGGTAAAAATGTACCCAAAAAATATGTAATCTTTTTTTTTTTTGGATTTATCTGTCTGATGGACTAATTATGTAATCTTTTTGTCATTTATCTTATTATGGCAGTGCCGAATAGGGACTCAAAATGTAACCGTAATAATGTGTTTTTAACACTGTTTTTAAAACAGTTTCCACAGAAAAAACACTTTTTGATGTAACAGATACAATAATGTTACCGAATCAAACTGTAACCTTTTATATGTGTTTATATGTGTAACTGAAAATGTAGTTTTACAACAGACTGCGACTAGATTTCGGCTATCCAATGGCAACGATGGGTTTACCTGTTAAACACTTATTAACACTGTTAAACCTTTTATATCTGTTACAGATATGTTACGGTTACACGTTTGAAAGTGTTTTGGGTTAACACATTAAAAACACATTCATGAGTGTTACATATTTGATTCTGTTACCAATCCAACATGTAACACTTTTAATTCTGTAACCTTTATGAAGGTGTTTTTAAGCCCCTGGAGCCGAGATATTAGTAATAGCACGTTTTAAAAGAGGACGATAATTATGCTATAATCACACTTTACCTTGCTGATGTGGTTTAAATTCTTTTTCATACAAGCGATAAGCTCGAGCATGGGCCAGCAAGCTGTGGTGAATACATAAATATACTTCGAGTCCCCCCGCAAATTCCTGAGAAAATAAACACATTTTTGTCTTCTCAAAAATGATAAATTTGGTTCACATGGGGTTACTCTTTCACAGTGGTGAAAGGGTAACCACATGTAAACCAATAAAAAGTGAAAAATAAAAGCTTTTTTGCAGTCTGTTTTTATTTTTGTTAAAAAGATTTTATTTATTCAGATTTTATTACCAATTGAAAAAGATTTTTTTTATTTATTGCAGAAAACCCTAATTCTTATGATAAAATTAAATTAACCTTATTATGATAAGTCTGCTTTTTTACAATTAATAAAAGTCCCGTCCAAGTCAACAGACAGACAAATATTAAACAAAAGAGTGTGTTTTTGTTACAAGTCAAGTTACTATAGATTCAAAATTACAGTGGGGCGCGCACATTAGAACTCTTTCAGGCAGTTTAAGCTCAGCTGCATATGCAGTTAGGAAAATAAGGCAGTTAACGGATGTAGCCACAGCTAGGTTAGTTTACTATGCTTATTTCCACAGTATTATGTCTTACGGCATCCTGCTGTGGGGATCAGCAGCAGACGTAGACTCCATTTTTATACTACAAAAAAGGGCAGTCCGCGCGATTTATAAAATGGGTCCTCGCGAGTCACTCAGACAAAAATTCAAAGAGATCGATATACTAACTCTGCCTTCACTTTATATCTTTGAATGTATTTTATATGTCCGCAAAAATCGAGGGCTTTTCAAAATTAGAAGCGACTTCCACAATAAAAATACACGCAGTAAACATGAAATTGTGATACCTAAATTCAGATTAACAAAACCTAGCAAGTCTTTTATTATAAACAGTATACGCTTTTATAACAAGTTGCCAAAGTCAGTTATAGAACTGACCGATGGAAAGTTCAAGAACTAATATTAAACGTGTCCTTATGAAAAAAGCATATTACAAAATCAAGGACTACCTTGATGACAAAGAAGTTTGGCTATGATTCCTTCTGCGCATGCGGCTTCCCTGGTAGCTCTTAAACGGCACAGATTTGTGGATGTCTCTAACTATTCTCAATCTCATTATTATTTTTCTTTTGATTCAGATTATTACAGTAGTTTTCAAATCATTTTTTCTCATATTTTGCTCAGAATAGTTACAGCACTGATGACAATATTTGTGTCACTTGTTTAATTTAGTTCTTTAATTAAATATTCTTTTTATTTTTTATTTTTTATTTACCTTTGTAAAGATGCTTTTTTACCTATTATTTGTGAATGAGTGAACATTGAAGGCCTTTTAGATTCCCGGATGCTGTTTAACTTTTGTTAAATATTCCTTTTGTTTTACATTTTTTGTATAGCAAGCAACGACCTATTGTCGGGCCTACGCTGTCCCCCCATACTTTAGTACTAATGCTGTAATGAAACAATAATATTGTAATACCAAATGATTTGAAAAGAGTAACCATGGAGTTTCTAGCCGGTTCTTCTCCATGGAATCGACCAACGCGAACCGTGCACCTTTTTCGACGTTTTATAAGTGCCCATCCAGGCCTATGTGAAATAAAATATTTTGATTTTGATTTTGAGTCCCGCATGTATTTTTAGCCCCCGACGCAAAATCGACTAGGTTTTATAAGTTTGACGTGTCTGTGTGTGTGTGTCTGTCAGTGGCATCGTAGCTCCCGAACGGATACAATCATATAAAAAACAATTTTTTTTTCCTGTAGGAGACCAAAAGATCTGGGATTACTGGGTAGTACGATACCCCATGGTAAGACTGGTTGTCAGAACTTTTATGCCACTGACTTCATGTAACAACTTTCAAAGATCTACAAATGATAGCCAGGACCAACAACTTAACGTGTTTTTCTAGGCGCGGAGATAACTCGATATGTACGAATAACCTAGTTAAGCACGGCTTAACGTTAAGACGCCTGCGGAGCATGCATATTTCATACAAACGTAATACCAAAATAATTTGTTAATTAAACATATTCCTAAGGTAGTTATTTCGGTTGAATTACAGAATGTCTAGAAATGTTCCCAAATAAATATTTTGATTGGACACTGATTTTAACAAGAGTTATAAGAAAAATAAGTTTTCTATAGAAATTTTCAATTCCTCATATCTTGTCATTGTATTATTGTCCTCTCAAAAAGCATATTTGGGAACATAGATATTCTGTAATTTAAACGAAATAAATACACACTACCTTATGAATATGTTTGATTTACAAATAATTTTGGTATTACGTTTGTATGAAATACGCATGCTCCGCGCGCCCCTTAAGATCGACCCGAGCGGCCGTTATTATTTAGACACGAGCTCCTTCTTCCTTTACTTTAAAGATAATATTAATTACAAAATCAGCGGTGAGCTATGCAGGTCACTCAATATGCTTACAGAATTGCAATGCTCGTGAATTTCGTTTAACGTTATCCACATTTTGACTATATCTCCGTATAGTTTGAATACGATCCTCACGTAGTCCTCAAAATAATCAACTAGTTTTGGGTTAGTCCAGCCACCGAGCCTCATCAGGGATGTGGGCATATCCCAGTGGTACAATGTGACTACAGGAGTGATGTTGGCTTTTAGAAGTTCTTCAAAAATTTTCCGGTAGTACTTTACACCTTCTTCGTTTATATTGTTATCAGTACCATTTGGAAGAATCCTGGAAATAAAAATATATAAACGTTATTATTTTGTCTTGGGGTTGAAAACACTGCATTTAGGGAATTATACATAACTATGTAGTTAAACACATGTAAACCAGCCATGTAAGTCATCATCATCATCATCATCAGCCTATTAATGTTCCCACAGCTGGGACACAGGCCTCCTCTCTATGACAGGGAATAGGCTATGATTCACCACGCGGGCCCAGTGCGGATTGGTGAAATTGGGAGATGTATCATGTCTTAGAATTTTTGGTCCAAGGACATGCTGGTTTCCTTGCGATGGTTTTCTTCACAGTCTTGATTTCTTTATTAAGATGCTAATACAATCGATAAAAAATTGTATCGAAAAAAAAACATACAACAACAAAAAGATGTAATTCAGTAAAAGTTTAAGTAAACATGTTACCTCGGCCACGAAATAGACATTCTATATCCACCGACACCTAAGCTTTTCATTAATTCAATGTCTTTCCTCCAGAGGTGATAAGAGTCATCTGCAATATCTCCGTTCTTATGGTCAGTGGTAAATGTTGGGTTTTTGTGGAATAACGAGTCCCATATACTTTCGCCTTTGCCTATGGTATGAAATTAAGAAGTTAAAATACCTATTTCGTGGTTTTGTACTTCTATCTCCTTATAAGAAAGGGGTAGAAGTGCCTCAGAAACGTAGTAAAAATATTTTAGTATTTAAATACTCCCACCTCCTTCGTTCCATCCTCCTTCAATTTGAAATGCGGACGTAGCCACTCCAAACATGAAATCGTCCGGGAAGGAGTAATTGCTTACCCCGGAGTGCATGACTATGTCTCCTCTGGCTAATTGCAGCAAGCTGTATATGAAAAGTTACACAGTCATCAGCATTATCTTCCATTTAACTTGGGGTTGACGTTACTGTTTTAGTTCTATTCTTCAGTATCAATTGGACGTAAAAGTAATGCATGAAAACACATTGCTTAGCAGAAATTGCATTACCACATAACTTCACGTCACATAATTCAATTTCATAACATCGACGTGGTGATGTATTCTAATTGGTAGTGTTATGTCAAAAACAACATCATCATCTGCCAAAAAACGTCTACTGCTTGACATTACACCAGTGCACGTACGTAGGATTCGATAGGACTCGATTCGAAATTTGACAGTTATTATCTTTAAAATGAGTTTTTTACTCCATAAAACTATTTTTTCGAGATTAACTGTCAAACCAAAAGTCAATGTCTGTCAATTAATAAAAAAAAGTTATTATTACATAAAAAAAAGAAAATTTAGTTCAAAACTAAATTAAACAAGTGACACAAATATTGCCATCAGTACTGTAACTATTCCGAGCAAAAGATGAAAAAAAATGAAAAACTATTGTAAAAACCTGAATCAAAAGCAAAAGAAAAATGAGATTGAGAATAGTTAGAGACATCCACAAATCTATGCTGTTTGAAAGTGTTAGTTGCGGGGAAAGGAAACACATGCGTTCCAAGCTAACGTATAATATCGACTGCCGAGGTCGGGTCACGCGCAGCGTACCCTCTTACATACTAACATCCCTCCACCCTTAACCTAACAATTATAAATTACACTACTGTTCAAAAATTGACATATCACGGCGCTCGTTGGGTGCCCTCGGGGGAGGCGAGGGTGTCATGAACGAGTCACCAGATTTGTCTTTCCGCCTTTGAACTCTCACCCTCACCCTTAAATTTCAAGAGCTGGTTGACATGTCTCTTGATAATCGAACCGTTGTTTTGACCAAGCAATCGCACTTCATATAAGGAATTTCCTAATGTGTTCTCAATTATTCCTTTTGTCCAATATGTTTTTTTTTGTTTGTATACTTTAACTAGCACTGTTTCATTTTTATTGAATTTAACTTTCCGTGTACCACTGTACAGATTACTCTGCAAGCACTGATTGCCTTTCACAACACTTTCGAGGTCCAAGTTGGCTGATATCGGCTTACGTATGTCTAATAGGTCTAGCCTATTTCTTAATTTACGGCCGAACAGAATTTCAGCGGGTGATCTGCCTGTAGTGCTATGTTCTGAGTTTCTATAGTTAAATAAAAATTCATGTAATTTTACATTGAAATCTTTTACACTGACTTTTGATATAATAAATGCTTTTAGTGCCTTTTTCACGATTTTTACACTGCTCTCAGCCTGTCCGTTGCCACTTGGACTATAGGTAGGGGTAGTTAAATGTGTGATGCCGTTATTTCTACAGAAATTCGTAAACTCAGTGGAGACAAATGATGATCCGTTATCCGTGCAGATGTTTCTTATCAAACCAAACCGGCTCATTACCTCACATAACTTACCTATAACTACGCTACTACCATAGGCGGAGGATACATCAAAACATTCCAACCATTTAGAATACGCATCTACTTTTACTAAATAAACTTTATTATTAATTGGCCCGAGGAAATCTAGATGCACACGGTACCAAGGCTCCGGAGGGAACGGCCAGGGCGTGAGAGGGGCGCGGGGCGGTGTGGGACGGAGTGTATTACATATTTCACAAGCTGCTACGTACTTATCTATATCTGTCGATAATCCTGGCCACCAAAACCGGTTTCGCGCCTATGTTTTCATTTTGTTTACACCAAGATGTCCTTTATGTAATTCACACAATATTTTATGCCTACAGCTCAATGGTATGACTAATTTGTGACCACGAACAAGACACGATTTTTCTATAGCTAACTCATTACGACACATGTAGTAATACTGTAGGTTCTTATCTATTTTGTGTTTCGGCCAACCCGCTGGTACATATTCACATACTGTTTTGAGATCGGAATCTGACAACGTTGCCTCGGTAATGTCACTTAGAGATAAGAACCGGTCTAAGTTATTATTGTAAACAAAGTGTACATAAGTTGCCCTATCAATAGTTGCTATTTCTTGGTGATTGTTTGGTAAAACTTTCGTGTCATTTACCGAGCGGCTCAGGTAGTCCGCTGCGTTGTTTGAGCTGTTTACATATTCTATAATGAAATTATAGGAAGACAAGTAAATTGCGTAGCGTTGCAACCGGTTTGCTGATACTTCTGGTATGCTTTTATTGGGATTGAAAATAGACACAAGTGGTTTATGGTCTGTTCTTAGTATGAAAGGAGACGTTCGCCCGTATAAATATTGATGGTATTTCCTAACACCAAATATTATTGCCGTCGCTTCTTTTTGTATTTGGCTGTAGCCGAGTTCAGCTTTTGATAGTGAGCGCGAGGCATACGAGATGGGCCGCTCCACACCATCATTACCTACTTGTGACAATATCGCGCCGAGTCCATTGGGGGACGCATCCACTGTCAGAATTAATTTTGCTTGTGGATCATAATGCGATAAGACCATATCCGACATAAGGTCATTTTTAATTTGTTGGATAGCTGCTTCATGCTCGTCATTCCATTGCCATGCCGTGTTTTTTTGTAACAGAGCATGTAGTGGTTTTAATATACTAGACGCATTTTTTACAAACTGTCTATAGTAATTAACCATGCCTAGGAATGACTTCAGTTCCGAGACATTCGATGGTATTTTAGCTTTGACTATTGCTTCTACTTTATCTTTGCATTTGTGTAAACCTTCACTATCTATTTTAAAACCCAAATATGACACAGATTCTTGAAATAGTTGGCACTTATTTTTTTGTAAAACTAATCCTGCCTCCTGTAGCCTATTTAAAACTTTGTGTAAATTATTTAAATGGTCACTGTCGTTTGTTCCCGTCAGTAAAATATCATCCTGAAATACTAGAACCCTATCCAGGCCGGATAGTACACTTTCTAGTGTTTTTTGAAAAATTGCCGCAGAACTTGCTAATCCGAAAATTAATCTTGTGAATTTGAATAAACCACGGTGCGTATTGACACAAGTTAACATTTGTGAGTCATCTGTTAGCTTTAATTGGTTGTATGCTTGTGATAAGTCTAACTTAGTAAATTTTCTTCCACCGTGCAATTTAGTAAATAGCTCTTCTATACGTGGCAAAGGATATTTTTCTACTACCAGCTGTTTGTTCAAGGTTACGGAGTAGTCGGCACAAATTCGAATATCTCCATTGTTTTTCAGCACTGGGACAATGGGGCTGGCATATTCTGAACTACTAACCGGTTCCAGTATGCCAACCTGGACTAGTCTATCTAACTCGCGGTCAATCTTGTCTTTTGATGCAAATGGGACTTGTCGCGCTTTAAAATAAATTGGCTTTGAGCCCGGCTTGACCTGAAGACTGACCTTTGGCCCATTATAACACCCTAGTTCGTTTGAAAACAATTTCGGATACTTCGTTGTCATTTGTTCCACATAGTTTCTACAGTTATTAACTGTTGCAATTTTTAAATTGAACTTTGATAAAAAATCCCTGCCTAATAAACACGGACCATCACACTTAACTACATAGACTAGTATATCTATCGTTTTAGATTTGTAAGTGATTGGTAGCAAAATAGTTCCTGCAGTTTCAATGTTGCTGCCATTGTAACTATGAAGTAATGTTTTACTTTTGTGTAATTGCAAGGATTTGAAGTAGTAATTGAACACTTTTTCGGGCATAATTGTCACTGCGGAACCAGTATCAATTTCAAAATTAAGTGTTATTTTATTTACCAGGACAGATTCCCGTAACGGCTCACCGGACTTGGATGAAATATTGCATATATAATGCTTACCGTCGTCACCGATATCATCCAATTCGACCTCGATAAAGTGTTGCTGCACTTTACTTTGTCTACACACGCGCCGCAGATGACCACGTTGGCCACACTTTCCGCACTTGTAACGTTTAAATCTGCACGTGTCCTCTTGATGCCCGGTGTAGCCACAGGCAACGCATTTAACTGCGTCATCCGACGTCGCCGACGTCGCCGGCGCCGCCGGCGCCGCTGCTCCAGAACCGCTGCCGCTCGTGCGCCTCTGACCACGTGGACCGCCGCCGCCTGACCGCGCCGCTCCTTCGCCCGCGCTCGCCACCACTTTATAGTAGACAGGTTGCTCTGGAAGCGGTGATGACGTCACTGCTGAGGCAAGTCGAGCGCTGCGAATATTTTGCGCGGTTTCCAAGGCTTTGCCGATTGTCAGCACGGCCATATCCATTGTGAACAGCTTGTCTCGCTCTGGCCCTGGTAACATGCCAAGGACGAAACGGTCACGCAGTAAGTCATTGAGACACGAAGCAGGAAAAGCACAATCAACTGCCAGTCCGCGAACACGTGCTGCCCAACTTGCGAGCTGTTCTTCTGGTTGTTGAGTCGATGTATAGAAGCGATTTCGCTCGGCGAAACCGCATTTAGCTGGTTCGAAGTGATCATCCAGTAGCTTCACTATAATGTTGTAATCGAGTGTGGTTATTTTATTTGGTAGTGCGAGATCTCTGACCAACTTAAATGTGTTTTCTGATAAACTGCTGAGTAAAATCGCTCGTTGTTTAATTTTTGGTTTGTCCTCCGCACTTTCTAGTTCATTTGCTAAGAACCACTGTTCCAGTCGCTCCTTGAACACTGACCAATCCTGGTTTTCGTGATTGAAACTGTTCAGGGATCCAACGGACACTTTCGACATGTTTGATTAGTGCACGCGTTAATTTGTTCGCCTCGTCGCCACTGTTAGTTGCGGGGAAAGGAAACACATGCGTTCCAAACTAACGTATAATATCGACTGCCGAGGTCGGGTCACGCGCAGCGTACCCTCTTACATACTAACAGAAAGCTACCAGGGAAGCCGAAGGAACTTTACCTTAACTTCTTTGTCTTCAACGTAGTCCTTGATTAGGACAGTTTTAATATAGTTTTTGTACTTTCCGTCAGTCAGTTCTTGAGCAAGTTTTTACAAAAGCGTATACTGGGTATATTAAAAAAAACCTAGTTTTGGATAATCTGAATTTAGGGATTACAATTTTATGTTTACTGCGTGTATTTTTATTATGGAAATCGCTTCTAATTTTGAAAAGCCCTCGATTTTTGCGGACATGTAAAATACATTCAAAGATATAAAGTGAAGGCAGAGTCAGTATATCGATCTCTTTGAATTTTTCTGTGAGGGACTCGCGGGGACCCATTTTATAGATTGCGCGGACTGCCCTCTTTTGCAGTATAAAATTTAAATCAACATCTGCAGCTAATCCGCACAGCAGGATGTCGTAAGATATAATACTGTGGAAATAAGTATAGTATACCAATCTTGCTGTGGCTTCATCCGTTAACTGCCTTTATTTCTTTACTGTATATTAAACTGAGCTTAACCTACCTGAAAGAGTTCTAATGTGCGCACCCCACTGCAATTTTGAATTGATAGTAATCCCAAAGAATACAGTTTCCGCTATAACATCACGTTTATTGACGTTAAGATTTAAATATACATAGATCACGTTGGTCACATTTGGTAAGGAAACTTTAAACATTTTGTTTTGTTATTCATATCTTTTCTATTTATATTTACATAAAAAAATATTTCCCCACGGATTCATACACCATATTTACGTTATATTTAAATATTCTACAATAATACAAAACAAAAGTAAAAGAAACTTATGTTACTATATACTTTTCGGTCTTCTGTATAAACAGAAGATCGAAAAGTTTAACCTGCCTATCTGTTTAGCATTTGGGGACTACGAGAAAGCCTTCCATTCGATTGAGACCTGGGCTGTACTGCATTCCCTTCCGCGGTGCCAAATCAACTACTAGTTGAAGTGTTTATATGTTTAGCATTTGGGGACTACGAGAAAGCCTTCCATTCGATTGAGACCTGGGCTGTACTGCATTCCCTTCCGCGGTGCCAAATCAACTACTAGTTGAAGTGTTTATACAAAAACAGTCCGACTTCAGGACCAAGCCTCGGAATCTATCCCTCAGCAGCTAGTTGCGAGACAGGAAGACGTCCAATCTCCGAAACTGTTTACCGCTGCACTGGAGGATGTCTTTAGCGTTGTTTGCCGACGATACAGTGTTCATACATGGGAAAACCGGTCCAGTTAGGTTGGTCAAACTTTGAGAAAGAGGTCAGTCGTCGAATCCGACTCGACTGCTAGGCAGTTTTCGGGAAGTTGTGCGGTATCTTCTCGTACAAGTTGCCGCAGTATGTGTGCCACCAGTGTGTGTTGCTAGTGGTTATATACGGGACCGAAACATGGTCACTCACAATAGGCCTTATCAGAAAGCTTAAATTCACCCAAAAGGCAATGGAGAGGGCTATGCTCAGAGTTTCATTACTTGATCGAATCAGAAATGAAGACATCCCCAAGAGAACTAAGGTTATCGACGTAGCCCGAAGAATTGCTAAACTTAAGTGGCACTAGGAAGGTCACATTGCTCGCAGAACGGATGGCCGATGAGGCTGAAAAGTTCTAGAGTGGCGACCGCGAACTGGAAGACGTTGGTGGACCTAGTGAAAGTTGCAGGAATACGCTGAATGGCCGGATCCGTTAATGTGATGACACTTGGAGGGGGCTTATTTCCAGCAGAGGACGTTTTTTTGATGAAATGATGAAGCGTCGCATCGTCGAGCGATTCGGTGCTCCTTTCATTTAACGGATTTCCAAAGCCTTCACCAGCTCATTGGTCCATCTTGGCCTTTCTTTGTTGATTCTTACGAATCGTGATTGCTACACTCTTTAGGCCCCAATGGTCTTTCGGTCTGTGCTGTACTGCGCAATCGTTTCAAGTTAGGGTAAAACACACCCTTGGGGGAGGCATATGCCCGGCAGTCTATCTTTCGGCTGCAATGATAATAATGATACTGAAGGGAAAAAGCGGTTAAGTGTAGTGAAGTGATATTTCTTTTACATAAATTACAGAAATATCACTTGAATAATGTCTTACCTAAGAGTCACCAATACTGCTCTGTTTAGGGCGACCCTTCGCGAGCTCCACATTGTACTAATTAAAGAAACGCTAAGGTGCGTTCACCTATTCAATCTGATGATTTTAATCTTAGCTTTTAAAGAACAGAGATCGAGGAACTAGTTGCAACTCTGCAGGTCTGCATTTAAATCATGATCTCGAACCATTCGATTGTTATTAAGCACGTGCCACTGCGTAGATGCTTATTAGTCACCCAAATTTTATTTGCGTTTGCTTCAATTACGTCAGTAACCCTTAATTACTAGTACAAAAAAAATACATAACTGCTTGCATGGGGTCTCAGGTGACCCCAAAAAAGAAATAAAAAATACTACTATTTAGTGTAGAAATTATTTTTATATAATTATTTTAATGATGTACTTACATAACAAAAACAGAAAAAGGCATTGATTAAGTACCTTATTAAGAGCCCTCTTACAGTCCACTAGCGCCGCCAATCGAAAAAATGTCATAACTCGTAAATATAATCAAAAATACAAAATGTGGTCTATTATTACTGTAGAAAAGGCAATAACGTAATTTTATAACACATTGTCACAACTTGAAATATAGCTGTTTAGCTAAATCGTGCATTTGTAACAAAAACGCCCGTTTATGTTTTCGATTGGCGGCGCTAGTGGACTGTAAGAGGGCTCTTAACCAAACACAAACCAAATTAATATTATTCCCAAAAATTAACAAATTGTACTGAGATGAAAATATTTTCTTTTTTAGTAACTCACTGAATCACTTTTAGTAAACGGTTGGTAGTATTTCAAAATGGTCATTGCATAGATTTTTTTTCCATATTGTACAGACTTCAATCGCTTTTCCGAGGGCATTTGTTGCAACGCCCACGTCGCCCACGCTTTGCAGTCGTTGGTGGGTGGTTCCTTGCACTCCCGTGTCTTGATTGCTACTAAATGCAAACTTCGACGCAGGTTTTGAAGCTAGCGGGGACACGGGGAAATTTGAACCGCCGCAAGTGCTTAATTTTTGAATGCGATAGGTCTTCGACCCCATGCAAGTAATGAAGAGTTAAGCGTTTCTAATGCAATTTATAAAATCTTTGATCAGCATTAGTAAATTGGGACATCTTTAATCAGCATTATTGCTATTTTCAGGGGATAAAATATATTATTGGGGACTAAATTCCTTTTTTCATGGAAACTTATAGAAGACCTTTAAAAGAAATGAGGACTATCGATTTATTTTTTATCCAACGTGTCCCTCTCTCTCATCTTCGGACACATAAATTCCTTAGTGAGGCCCATGGGTCCAGGAGGTGGCTCGATCCCTGTGTAGTGACTGAAGCGGCTGTGGCCTCCGTCAGGAATGCGTATGTAGTTTATGATGTGCTATGGTCTGCCCACCTGCCACTAGTTATTGAATGTGATTTGAATGTGATACTGCCTAAAATAAGTGCCAATATTGTAGGTGTCAATATATGAATCTGGTTTTGACTTCTCCCACACTACCTTGATTCAAACTTATCAGCGTGAATGTCATTGGATTCCCACACGAACTTGGTGAATGCTGTGATACGATCTAGAACTTTCATTGAAAAACTGCATGCCGACATCGTACACGCCTTAAGTGACGCTGCTGTAATGGGTCGAGGAAGCGGCAATTGGCGCTCAAACCGGATAATAGTAGGCTGGAACAAATATGTTGCCGGGGTCCCAGAGAGGCTAGGCAGAAATATTTCTTGTGGGTATTTGTTATGGTAAGCCTACCGCTGGGTTACTTTATAACGAAATGTATGAGGCTAGAAGAATTTCTAAGTAAAATTGGTGCCAAGACCATGTTAAAAAAACTTTTTTGCAACAAATTAAACCGACTTCCAAAAACACAAAAAAGTGACAACTTGAGCTTCAGAAGTCGATGACAAAAAAATCTAAATCAATCAAAAAAAGGAAGCTCAAGTAATTTTTCACTTTTTTGTGTTTTTGGATGTCGGTTTTATTTTTTGCAAAATAGTACATTGTTATACAAGGGGCTAAAATGACCCATTATTTATAGTCGCGAGGTAGTTTTACTACGGAGCTTCAGCGAGGTAGTAAATAGAAACCGAGTTATAATGGGATTTTAGCACCATGTACCGTACTTTTCACTACGATTGCGAGAAAATAAAATAACCATATTTTATATGATAGTTTATTTAAATATCAATAAAATGTACAATTTGTACTGTTGTTCAAAGAAGAACAGGCAAAAACAACCCAGACCCGACAGAAAAGTAACATACCTCAGTTTTTTTGTTATTATTTATATAATCATATTATATAGTTTTTATATTTGAAATCAATGGCTAACACCAAAATATTGCCTTATGTTTTTGTTCTAGCTTTACACTAAAAAAGTACAAAATGCCTACGTATCTACACAATTCGTAAATATATGTAACTAAATGACGTAGAAAAGTAAGTAGTTATGGGATGTATCTATCTATTAAAAAAAAAATGTTCGTATAGGAAGTTATTTGTGTATGTATAAAAACGGTCACGTACTGTGTGCATACCTACTACTACTCAACGAATTAGTGGAATAATCTGATCTGAATCATCAAATATGACGATTTTAATTAATCCTAAGTTGAGGGCGAATCCAGAAGGGCATGCTCTGACCCCAGTACCAGAGGCAAAAAGGAACGGGGTGGAATTTTTTAGTCAGTAAGAGTCTGACACGCCCTCTCGCTCCACCCAAGGGCGAGAGATGTCATTAGATGATTTTAAACCACCTTAAAAAAAAAATCCTAAGTTGAATGTTGTACTAGGAGTTCAAAAATTATATAATACAGCTGTATCTCCAGGTCTCCTGGATACATCCCATAACTATTTATCGTCATTTAGTTACATACATTACGAATTCTGTAGATAAGTAGGCATTTTGTATTTTTTTAGTGTAAACCCTGAACAAAAACATAAGGCAATATTTTGGTGTTAGCCATTGATTTCGAATATAAAAACTATATAATATGATTATATAAATAATAACAAAAAAACTGAGATATGTCACTTTTCTGTCGGATCTGGGTTTTTTTTATATGGGACGTGACCGTTCTTCTTTAATGAGATGTTTCTTCCCGGCAACATAGTTCCAGTTCTCTGTGAAGACGAATATAATATTGTGTCGTCTGTGACCCTGTGGGGTTTACCTAGGAGATAAAAAGGAATCCTACTTATAATTCAAATAAAAAATACAGAAAAAAACATAAACGAGACATTTTTTTTTGTTTGGAGATTAGGCCACCCACATAAATTGTAGCATTTAATAATAAAACTTACATTGATTTCTTCCTTATAACCTCTAGATTCTAGTGGTTAAATTAGCTAAGCATTGTCTAACCGGAATAAATGTGAAAAATCTGCAAAAACACTTACGAAAACCAAAATAAACAGAAAAAGTAAATGTCAAAATAATGAAGTTGTCTGTCAATCACTAAAAAAGTGGGTTTATAACGTTCCGTGCCACGTTGATTGTTTAAACCATCTATTCGATTTTAGTGTTAACCTTTAAAAATAGCATTAAAAATGCTTACAGAATAATTATATTTATTTTAATATTATTTCTGATCCTATAATTATTATAGCAGTTAAGATTACCAACGGGTAGGTACCGTAATTTTTTAGTAAACAAAAAAAAACGCCCCTATTCACGAAAGTATTTTTTGCTGTCAAATGACATTGACCATAACAGGAATGATTTGACTCGCAAAAAATATCATAACATATCTTATTTATTATGATTTTAAGATTCCGTTTTCATTTCTAAGTAATATTTCGTTTAATACCCTAGTATAATGGTAACTATTTTTTGGTGTTATTATGAATAATAAATGCAACGACCAGGTGGGCCCAAAAAAAACTATCTCCTTTCGCGACAATGCTTATTTTTATTTCTTCTTTATCTGGAATGCAACGCACACATTCTGCCAAAGAGTTCGGCGTTCGGCGCGTTTGATTCCATTTTTAAAATAATATGTTTTTTTTTTTTTTTTAAATGGAACAGTATTAAGTCGATTCTCAAGTTATGAATTATTATGAATAAAGACGAAAATTAAAAAAAAATATTTTTTTTTTCCCTAGGGCAATAAATGCAATTTTACGCCCGCTCTGGTACGATATTATGACGGTCTTTTTGAGCAAGAGGAGTGAAAATGTTTTTATTTTTCACTTTTTAGTGATTCACACGTGCTTAGCCCTTCATAGCGTACCGGCGTGATGTTTTGTTATGAACTGGTGTAAACAATAGACATACATGAAATTTCAGCAATCAAAGTCATTTTGCTGCGGAGTTCCGTTGCCTATCTCCGAAGTTCTTCGTCAGATCTTCACCTAATTGAAATGGGACCACTCTGAAAAAGTGAAAGTGAAAATAATATTTGAAGAGTTCTCTTTATTTCTCGAGGATCTCATCTCATCATCAGATCCTGACTTCCTGTTGGATTATGGGACCATCTGGGAAGTATACCCTTTGAAACAAAATAATAATAATCAAAATTGGTTAAGCCATCTTCGAGTAATCGGCGAATAAACATAAAAAAAAGAAAAAAATGATTTCGATGAGAACCTCCTTCTTTTTGAAGTCTTTTAAAAAGGTATTTTTGCCTCTCACTACGCTAAAAATGATTTTGACAGTTTCTAGAAGCACACAAATAGGTTAAAAACTAAACCGGCAATCCCTGTGAGCGTCGGTAGCATGAGTGACCCGGAAGACATTACCAACCTTTTTAAAGGTGTTCTTTGTGAAGTCGCCTTTGCTACCCTCACGGTCGGTGCCCGATATGAAATCAAGGGTTAAATTTAAATCCCATTAGAACTTGTATGTCAAGAGGTAAGTCATCAGGCCTTGACGGGCTCAGTATCGACCATAGATCTCCGATATATCATGGTGGCCTTCACTTATCTAGCAGAACAATGCGTTTCATGATTGTTCGGTCGGAATTGACTCGTTGTAGCATGTCCTCAGTGACTCTCATGCCAATCGCAATTTGGAGACAATTCAGGTCTTTTGGGACTAGCCAAGCGGTAACATTTTTCATACCCAAACGATCGATTTGATTGGTAATATTACACAGCCTAAGAAATTATGGAGTCATATCAAGTCCACAATAATCAACACAAAAAAATCGAAGCACGGTCTGCCTCACTTCTGTACCAATCCAGAAACCATTAACCAGCACATGTTCGTGGCAGTGGAGAGGTTGCTACTGAAGATCTAACACAAGACAGTAATTTCCAGCTCGAGCCTGCTCAGGAGGAAGTTGTGCTGAGAATTCTGCGTTGTCTTAGATCCAACAGAGCTCTGTCCGGATCTCTCTGGAGATGCTGATATTGACTCTCCCTCGTACTCTTACAGTCATAACAGCAATCATTAACAGATCTATCGTAACGTCCCAGATTTGTGGAAAATGGCAATCGTCAGATCGATCCCTAAAGTTCCCTACGCCTCCACTGTGAAGGAGGAGATCCTGCCTGCTCCCCTGTTTATAGACAGTTTTGAAAAGGGTTTTATCTAATCAGCTAAAGGCATATCTAGAACACAATGATATTTTACCGCAAACACAGTACCCCATAGGTAGTGAAATACAGAAAAAATCCTATGAATATTCTCGAACATTCTAGACAGTTTCATACTGGAACATTCAAGATTCGAACGTAATCTAGAGTGGTTTCGAAAAGCAATCGACACAACGACATTATTAAATTAGGCTTTTTAACTTTTGATGGTGGTCGGTTTTTTTTCACTGACTAGCTTAAAAACTTAATAAACATATATAAGAGCAGCGGTGGCCCAGTGGTAGCGGCCCCAACTTACGAACAGTAAGTCAAGGGTTCGAGCCCAGACAGTCGCATTACTTTGTGTGGGGGAATTTTAGGTGACTCTTCAAAGAAACTTCAAAAATGCTGATAAATAGTCAAACCATGTATTGCCTTGATAGCGAACAAAAATGGAAGAAAAATGACACGAAATTACATAAAATCCTTACATCTAATTACTAACTAATAAGTACGCAACGTTGATTCTTGCTCATTCCAAACGAGCAGGCGTTAGCTCGAACATGCCCCCGGACGTTGGAAGCAGCAGAGGCGCTTTCAACCAAGCGCAGAATCAACGGGCAGCGGGCAAATCCTATTGAAGGCTCTTCTGACTACTCCAGTAGATGTTTTGACGTCTGCCACACGAGCGATTCCATCCGATCCCGGATGAACGGCGACGACTCTCCCCAATCTCCATTTAAGAGGCGGAAGATGGTCCTCCTTTATGACGACCAAGGAACCCAACTTGAGCATATCTTTGCTGGTATGCCACTTGGTTCTTTGCTGCAGCTCGGACACAAATTCCTTGCTCCAACGAGTCCAAAAATGCTGTCGTAGCTGCTCGATTCGTTGGAAACGAGATAATGAAGCAGTGGAGTGATTCTGTAAATCTTTCACCGGGGGTGACGTCAGCGGTCGACCAACAAGAAAATGACCCGGAGTCAGTGGTGTGCAATCTGCTTGATCGGATGATAGCGGCGTCAGTGGACGTGAATTTAATATCGCCTCAATCTGGACTAACGTGGTGTTAAGTTCTTCAAATGTTAAGTGACAATTTCCCAACACTCGCCTGAGATGATATTTAGTTGATTTTACACCCGCTTCCCAGAGTCCGCCAAAATGAGGAGTATACGCGGGTATAAAATGAAATTTAATTCCGTCATTAGCCAATTGCTCGCCCAAAGAATTGCAATTAGATTTCAGAAAATTCGAAAGTTCGTTGCAGGCACCAACGAAAGAGGTACCGTTGTCGGAGTAGATGTTACTGGGTTTTCCCCGTCGCGAGATAAATCTGAATAATGCTAGTAAGTACTTGTTGCTGGTTAAGTCACTCACCAGCTCTAAGTGGATAGCCTTGGTGGTAAAGCACACAAAAATGGCTATGTACACTTTTACCAGCCTACATCCCCGACCCTGCCTACTAGCAGCCATGATGGGACCAGCATAATCCACACCAGTGCTTTCAAAAGGATAACCACCTGGAAGGAGACACTGCTGAGGTAAATTACCCATTAAAGGAGCAACTGTTCTACCCGACATGCGACAACAACGCACGCAATTACGATAGCAACTCTTTGCTAGGCTTCGTCCGCCTATAGGCCAGTATGAGTCTCTAATTGAAGCCAGCAATAATTGAGGGCCTGCATGCATAAGCTTTACATGTTCAAATTCGAATAATAATTTCGTAAATTTATGAGTGGACTGTAAAAGAATAGGGTGCTTTTTATCAAAAGAAAAGGTTGAATTGGCCAAGCGTCCTCCGACACGCATAATTTTATTTGCATCTAAAAATACGTTAAATTTTTGAAGGGCGCTTTTATGAGGCAACTTCTGATTACTAATGAGTAATTTGTATTCCGGAAATGATTCAATTTGACTTCTAATTATTATAAAATTTAAGGCATCTTGCAACTCGACTTGTGATAGAAAACGAGAAGAAGGAAGCTTCCTACACAATTTTATGAACCTTAAAACTGTTGCTACACTACGGACTAATCTTAAATAGCTAGAAAAACGATTAAAATCGATGATTGTATCACATTGATTACTAAAACTAACACTGGCGCTCAATAAAGCTTGAAGTCGAGTTTCAGGCAGCTTGTCTGACTCTAAGGATTTATGTTGAGACGGCCAGTGAGACTGGACTTGCTTCAAAAAACTGGGACCACTCCACCACAAGTCCAAAGATTTCAGAATACTAATATCCACGCCTCGTGATATTAGGTCTGCAGGGTTCTTGGCAGTTGGGATGTGTCGCCAAGTACCTACAGTGCCCTGTCTTGTCTAAAACTTCAGCAACGCGATTGCGCACAAATGGCTGAAGCTTAGAAGGTAGCATCTGCAACCAGCCCAACACAATGGTGGAGTCAGTCCAGCAATAAATATGACTAAACTTAAGCCTCATTGAGCTTACAACCTTCTCGCATAAACGAGCTCCGACTACTGCGCCACACAATTCCAACCTTGGAATGGTGGTCGGTTTAATCGGCGCCACTCGACTTTTAGCAGCTAAGAGACAAACCGTGTACTCACCCTCATCATTGGTACTACGTACATAGACGCACGCACCATACGCACGCTCTGATGCGTCTGTGAATACATGTAGTTCCGGTATATTATGTGCATCGCATATAACGTGTCGTGGAACACGATAGTTATTGATAAGCGGTAATGCTTTGACAATAGCATTCCAACTAGCATTAAGTGGTGGGGATAATGGCTCATCCCACGAGAGCTTGTCTAACCACATTTGTTGTAGAAACATTTTCATTGTGACTACGCAAGGAGATAAAAGTCCTAGGGGGTCAAAAATACGTGCTATGACAGAAAGTACATCACGCTTTGTAACAGAATCCTTAGAAGGTAACGTTAAACTTGAAAACCCAAATTCGTCGGAACTGGAATACCAGTTAAGCCCTAATAACTTATCAGGTTCATTAGACCCTACTTCTAAATCTAACGATGACTGAGAAGCTCCGGAGAGTAAACTAGGGACGTTGGATCTCCACTTCCTAAGAGGCATGCAAGCAGAAGCTAGTGCGTTGGTGACCTCTGTGCGGATGAACATAGCTTCATTCAAATCATCACTTCCTGTCAAGAGGTCATCAACGTAAAAATCATGCATGATAACGTCAGCAATCTTATTTCCGCTACCTGAGGATGACTCACCCATTGAACGCGAAGAGATCTTAGTGTCATTGGATTGATAATCCATCCCTATTTGCTTGAGGCAACGTGTAGCAAGAAATGGTGCACTAGCCGTACCATAAGTGACGGTATTCAATTTGAAAACCTTCACAGGATCGCATGCATTATCACGCCACAGAACCTGTTGGAGATACCTATCAGATGGGTGGACGTATATACATCTATACATTTTCGCGACATCAGCTGATAAAACGAATTTGTGTTGTCGAAATCTAAGAATTATAGATATAAGATCGTCCTGCACTGTGGGACCCACCATCTGCACGTCATTAAAGGATACCCCTGACGAAGTAACACAACTTGCATTAAAAACAACACGAAGTTTAGTAGTTGTGCTACATTCACGCAGTACCCCGTGGTGTGGTATGAAATATCCACTGGGACTGTCATTACTTTTGTTTTCGGTCATATGTCCTAAAGTCTCATATTCAGACATAAAGTCGCGATATAACTTACCAAACTCTGGCTTGGACTTCAGTCTGCGTTCTAGGGAATATAGACACTTAGAAGCCCTTGTAAAAGATTCTCCTAAAATAGAAGGATTTTGCCTAACAGGAATACGAACACAAAAATGTCCGCTATCTAAACGTGTCGTATTTTTAACAAAATGCTCTTCACATAACTTTTCCTCGGGTAAATAATGCGAGGATTGTGAATTAATCTCTTCTAGATTCCAGAATTTCTCTAAATCGCTGCGAATTTTAATTAAATCACCGTGACTGGGGGAACCAGTATGAGTTAAATTGCACGAAATATTATGCGACAATAATTTATCGTTATTGTAGGTAACAGGGCCAGAAACAATCCAGCCTAACAGCGTTTCACACAACACGGGTTTACCTACTCCTAGTCTTATTCTCTGTGAACCAACCAAGTCCCAGAAGAGATCTGCACCTATTAAGACATCTACTTCTGAAGGCCTGTAAAAGTTAGGGTCAGCCAAACAGATATTATCTGGAATATTCAGGTCTGAAATGTCGACTTCACGACAAGGCACAACAGTCGTTAACGATGGCAAAACAAAACAATAAAACTTAGTAACATAACTATTATCTAATGACGTCATTTTTACACGACATGTTTTGCCTACGCGAGAACTTACGTTATTAATGCCATAGACCGATCCATTTATCTGACTAGTATTTAAGTTTAGCCGTGTACATAACCGTTCCGTCATAAAACACGATGTACTACCGCTATCAAGCAGGGCCCGCACTATGTGCTCACGATCATTCTGATCACATAACTTGATAAGAGCGGTGGACAATAACACACCGCGTTGTTTACGCTCACTACTTAGCGAACTGAGATCCGCAGACAAAGTTAAATTATTTGCATTCGCTTCAGTGCTAGCTACGGCGTCAGTGGGTGATGACGTTGATACGGAATGTGACGAGCTACCGTTTGATTTGTTATCATTATTGAAAGTATTCGCCGTACCTTTCTTCTCCGACGAATGAATCAACGTATTATGTCGGCGTTTACATATCTTGCATCCCGGCTTTTTGCATCGGTTAGCAAAATGACCTGCATGAAAACAGTTATAACACACTTTATAGTTAGGTATTAATTTAAGTCTGGCGTCGGTGCTAAGTGAAAGGAATTGTGAGCAATTACTCAACACGTGATCAGCTTTACAGTGCGGGCACAACTTATTTAACTCGGTGCTGGAATTATTAGAATCCTGTGATACAACCATAGATTTCATCTTATTAGAATGTGAACTAGGCTTACCGGGAGTGGGATTAGTGCTATTTCGTGCTGCTTCTAGTGTTTCTAACAAGTCAGCGCGAAAGCGAATAAATTGAATAAGAGCAGCAAATGTTATTGTGCTATCCTTGTCTATACGACCTTTGTGCTCCTCCCACTCACGATAAGTAGACCTATCCAGCTTCTGAGTTACCATGAATATTAATAAAGTGTCCCAATACTTGATGGGCTCATCTAACGCTTCCAACGCACGGAGATTTTTATTAAGTTGGTCAATCAATCCTTTCAACGCAACAGAGGACTCCTTTGTGATAGTGTTCAAATAATATATGGAGGACACATGATTTTGCACTAACATTCGTTTGTTGTCGAAGCGATCACAAATTAAGTTCCAAGCTGTATCGTAATTACTTGCAGAAAACTCAATCCCATGGATTACATCAGCAGCAGATCCTTCCAGGGACGCTCGCAAATAATGGAATTTGTTAATTTGATCAATTTCATCGTTACAGTGAATGAGGCTAGTAAAAGTGTCGCGAAACTCCAACCAATTGCTAAAAATCCCATTAAATTTAGGTAACTGTATTGTGGGTAACTTAACAGGCTTACGTTGACTGACACGGGTACATTTTGCACTACACATAGACTCGTTATCGCTGTTATACTTACATAACAGCTCCTGTGCCCTAGCCAGTGCCTTGTAATATTGTGAATCGAATTCAGTACGCTCAGAGACTTGAGCTTTAACATCATCTACCAGACATTCCAGTCGCAACTGTACCTCATCGTAATGCTCATACAGGGACTCGATTTTCCCGATCCGTAACTGCAATTCCTTGATCTCACAGCTAGTCAACTCCTTGTCGCTGGATGCATCAAGGTAATTGATAAATGCAGTTATGCGTCCCTTTATGCTTCCTCGTTTTTTAATGAGTTCTCTTTCTTCGGACATACTGGGAATCGAATGTAGTCAACCTGGAATTTATACAATCACAACAATTATTTAAGGTATATTTTTATACAATACTGAAATTACTTACTATAGGAACCCTATGTCTAGCGACTATTGTAATTAAAACAATTAAAGAAAGGATGTTAATACTGTAAATGTTAACTTCTACCTGTTGTAAACATTAAGTGACTAAAGAATGGGATTTTTAACTCAGACTTTGATTTAAGCTAAGTACATTAATTTCTAAAAACTTGAACACTTCATTACCTAACGTCTACCTTTAAGCAATATAATAACAAATGAATGAGTAACTAAATTGACTAATACGGTTTAATTAAATAAATAAAGAATAATTAAGACTGGTAATATCATCTAACACCAAACTACGCAATAATAACTATTTACTATGAATAGAACTAAAATACTGCTATACGATTATAAATGTAGCAAAATATCTACTGAACTTTGCACTATTATAATTAGAAAGAACGTATAATCGTATTTGAAAAATAAAAATCATCAAAGAAATGACGACTAGGTACTAGAAACTATTCACATGTATTAAGGTAAATAAGTTACTTTAAACAAGATTCAGGAATAATATAACACTAACCTTTTAAAATCCTTAATTATGGTTAAATACTACCTGAACGAGTGTTGGGTGATGATACTTTAACTATAATATTCTTAACACCGTAAATTAGCTTGAAGTCCTTTGTTCACAGTCACGTTGCCGGCTTATAACCTCGTCGGCATATGTCCCGGGTAATATATATGTAAATCCACTGAATTTTAGCAAATCTTCATGTGATTACCAATCCAGCTCGGTAATGGACCAAAATGTGGGGGAATTTTAGGTGACTCTTCAAAGAAACTTCAAAAATGCTGATAAATAGTCAAACCATGTATTGCCTTGATAGCGAACAAAAATGGAAGAAAAATGACACGAAATTACATAAAATCCTTACATCTAATTACTAACTAATAAGTACGCAACGTTGATTCTTGCTCATTCCAAACGAGCAGGCGTTAGCTCGAACACTTTGTGTAATTTATTTCTTCACCACTGCTCTCAAAAACGGTGAAGGAAAACATCGTGAGGAAACCGGCATATCCTGGAACCAAAAAATCGAAAATATGTGACATCTATCAAACCGCACTGGACCCGCGTGGTGGATTAAAGCCCATACGCAAAATACGCGCTTTGAAGTTTGACGTGAAGTGGCGGACACCAGCCCGTTGTACAATACAATACAAACATACATAAATATATAAAGTAGTAAATTCTAGTTATAACTAGGAAACACTAGTTATTGTACAAAAGTAGTCAGTAAAAACTAGTTTCATCTAGTGAAAACGCGTCATTACTGTTACGAGTATAGGTACATGGAGACATATAGCAAGCGAAAAAAAAACTCCGAAATACACTCCAAATGTTTGAAGCAAACTTTCTTTATTTAAATGAAGTTTATTATGCGCTTAGACTTGAAATATTATTGTAGACCGAGGGTCGCTTAATGTAGTCGAAGTCGATTCGACGTGTGCGCACGATGTTGGCATAGTTCTTCGCTGACAGCTTCGGTGTTCGCGTTCTATTTGGACTGTCGTAATCCACTTTGAATAAACCGAATTTTGAGCTGAAAAATTAAACAAAGAATACTATATTAATATATATATATATACATATTTGTTTAAAGGAATATTATAAAACTTGAAGGTATTTTAACCATATTAGTATTTTGTTTAGGCTAAAACTCGCAAGTTGCATGTCAATTACATTTGTGACAATGTTTTGTGAATGTGTTGAAATAACAAGATGGCAGCGGTAAAACCGGTGAAACACTGAAATATCCTTCCGCTTTAGGAGATGCCAATGGCGTAAGTTACCTCTTCGGAAGTGCTCGAGTCTAGTTATGTGGTCCTGGGTTCAGGGTTCTACAACATTGCCCTTTTTTTCGTATAGGAAATCATCAAAATTGACTCCTCTGGGCGGAGCGGGAGGGAGTGTCAGACTTTACTGACTAAAACCTATCCATGTTTCTTCCTCGCCCTTTATGTTCCGGGGCCACGTTACCACAGTCGATTAGTATCAAAGCCCAACAACATTGCCCTGATTACACCTATAGCGCATGTTAGTGGAAAACTTACGTATAGCCGTCTGTCCATTCCATACTATCCATAAGACTCCAGGCAAAATATCCTTTGACATTGACCCCATCTTCATGTATGGCTAACAGCACTTGATAGAGATAGTCGTTAATATAAGAAATTCTCTCATAGTCTTCAGTTTGTCCCTTGTCAGTTAATCCATTCTCAGTTATAATTATTGGGATTTTCTCAAATATTTTGAAGGAGCTTTGGAACCAGTTGAGAATCGATCTGAAGCCTGGTGGATATACCTGCGACAATTAAAAGAGTTTGAATTAGATCAATTTAAAACCTTTAATTTGCGGTCTTTGATAGAATAACGAATTTTAAAACCTACGTTCCAAGAATAAGTAATTTCTGTTCGCTATAAAAATGAAACAACGACCACCAATATATTAGTATCATCAATGCCGTTATCATCATTTAAGTCCGGAATCACCCACTGCTTGGTATAGCCCTCACCTTTTTTCTGGCACACTTCCTCCTATAATCTATAAAAATATGTATGTGTCAGTCATATTGGCGACAGTTGGTAGAGCAAAAAAAATAAGAGACAAATCGTTACCGAAATACGAATCAAATAAAAAGAAAAAATAATTTTCAAAATAATGTCGCATTAACGAAAGTCACAGGCAGCAGCTAGAGAAACATAAATTAGATATTTTTAATTAACTTTCACCTAGGTCTTCGCGAGTGGGGAGCACGTTGTTATCCTTCAGCACATCATATCAATAAAAGACTCCATTTATATGTCATCATAGTATGATCATGAGGGATCATGGATCATGAAAGACTGATTGATTGGATTGATCGTGAACGTATCAGCAGTAGCCACCTCACTCATATCATTAGCGTATCATACTAGTTTGTAAACGGTCTAGAACGGTCTTCATACGCGGTTAAAACCTAAATTATTTATATTGTAAAGTATGGAACTATGCCCACTACACCCTTCCGTAACCGTTACGTGCCATGCATGGAACTTCAGAAGTGCCATGTCAGTGTGTGAGGGGTAGGTGTCGTGGGCAGAAATTGTCTTTTATTGGAATCAAAATTCTTACATCCCAAGCCAGCTAAAAGTAATGTACAATATCCAAATCCATCCAAATACGATGGATGTGTGAATGGATATTTGTTACTCATTCATGCAAAAAATACTAAACGGATTGCACACAGATAGTTTATAATCTGGATTAAGACATAAGATACTTTTTATTCCGATAGAAGATTCCATATGACAATGATCAAACTTCACGCGGGTGAAGCAGCGGGCAGATGTCTATAAAGTTAATAAATTGAGGCATTTCATTTACCGCTAGCCAGCCTCCACTAGGCCTGGGCCAAGATGGATCGATCTCCTTCTTGACGCCAGTATCATGTTCCCAAGAAGGCACCTTCCAGTCAGGTTCCATTGATGATGGAGAAACTACCAATGTAGTATAGTGGTTGAGACCGAAGAAGTCTGCGCTTCCTTGAAGTGCTTTTACCTGGACATGAATGAAAATAACATAAAATGACGCCTAAAGTTAGCACATTACGTACCTTACTTACAGAAATATTGGTAAAACCAGTTTATTTTTTAGTACAAAGAAATATACAAAAGGGTTAAATGTAAAATAAGTTGTTTGTAGAAAAAATCTCTCCAAAACATTTTTGGACACTGAACAGCCATAAAATATTTAAGTAAAGCTGAAATTTGTGTCATTTTGTGCAAATAGTTTTAGCGAGCGATACGAACCTCTTCAGGAGTAAAATGTGGGAGACGTGACCGCGAGGATCCTTGTTGACGACTCATATTGTCAATCCGTTCTCGAACAAAACTAGGATAGTCACCGATGTCCGAAAATATCGGATGAGCCAACATTCCCGACTGAAAAGGATAAAAATTTACTGTTATTTCGTTTACGTTTGTAGTACTATAAGGACTCTATTTATTTAACACTAGCGGATGCCACGCGGGTTCACCCGCGTAGTTTCCGTTCCCGTGAGAGAACGGGGATAAAATATAGCCTATGTTACTCGCTGATAACATAGCTATCCATTGAAATATTGTTTTGAATCGGTAAAGTGGTTTTTAAGTTTATTCGTTACAAACGAAAATACAAATCTTTCCTCTATAGAAAATTGTTAGTACAAATAATAAAAAGATTGCAATTTACTAAGTTTTTTACAATGTTGTGAGAATGCTATGGAGTAATTAATTAACAAGTCTCTCTAAAGATTGTTATAAGCTTAAAAGGTTGCAAACAATAGAAATGAAACCTATTGTCATACGTTAAGTTAACCTTTTAAAATTATTGCACATTACTAAAGCAAACTGATAGTCAAGGTGTACTAACATGCATTTGAATGAAGCTCTCTACCGCTTTCACATCCTCAGGATTATTAGGGTCTTTTGGGATAGCCCAAGTGCAGCCAAGCACTATAGATACTTTTCCTGAAAATCAAACGCAATTGAATTATTATGTGCCGTGACGTCCGAAAGAGGAGACTGGAAGAAGAAAACGTTTTGCGCTGAACCCAACAAGAATAGGATAACAGCAGAAAGATGACGATGAAAGGCGTACGAAAAAAAACAGTTTGTATAGCAGGAGCCGCAAGTAATTTGTGGCAAGGGTAGAAAGATTAAAATATGCGTACGACAATCTTGCATGTTTGTGGCTACACGCTTTGGCTGTATTTAATTAACACCAAAAGCACGACTTGAAGCAATTACGGCAGTACCGATTAGTACCGAAACAACCACCTGAACTTATCACAGCATGTTTTAAAGACGGATAATTGTAATATCAACACACTTTACCTTGCTGTTGTGGTTTAAATTCCTTTTCATACAAGCGGTAAGCTCGAGCATGGGCTAGCAAGCTGTTGTGAGTACATAAGTACAATCCAGTTCCCCGAAGCATATACGTCTGAGAAAATAAAAATAGCATGTAACTCATTTCTTAATAATTAACGGTTCCGAATTAATCACATTAAATAAAACATATTTCGTTTCCATCTGAACACAAAGGGATGTTCCTGACTAAAAGAAATGATTCTTTAATCCGTCAGTTAGATCATCGAAAAATATTGGATACATGTTGTTTTTTTTTATCAAATTAATAAAAAATAACGAAGATAAAACGCATAAAAGATCATGAGTAGGAGATTGTGACGTTACGTCTTGATGGTAAAAAATGTACTCACCTTTGATGACACACAAGTTTAAAATTTTTGTTCACGTAAAAATATAACATTAGGTATGTGTTCAATATTTTCTGGAAACCTATTTAACGTACTAATTAGATTTTGTCCTATTGATTATGACGCGGTTTTCACTATAGTATTTCATAGGTTTAGGTTTGGAAGTAGCTTTGCTGTCAATAACCTGTGTGCAGAAAGCCTTAACACAGGAATTGGCTCTGCTAAACCTCGACGGTATTGCATCCTATAAGTCCCTTATTATTATTAAACGTGGATTAATATTACAACTACTAATTCTAAAATTTTTCAAGGTGTAAGATTGGCGTAGCTTTACTTCGACAATAATGATACTAATGAAAAAATCTGCTATAAGGTATAAAAGACATTTGGCAATATACATACATTTACGCAATTCTCATCAGGTTCGTTTAATGTAACCCATATTTTAACTATATCTCCATATAGTTTGAATGCGAGTCTCACATAGTCCTCAAAATAATCAACTACTTTTCGGTTAGCCCAGCCTCCGAGGTCCATCATTGGTGCAGGCATGTCCCAGTGGTACAACGTTACTACAGGAGTGATATTGGCTTTTTGGAGTTCTTCAAAAATGCTACGGTAGTACTTTACACCTTCTTCGCTTATATAGTCGTCAGTACCACTAGGAAGTATCCTGGAAATAATTAAATATATGAGAAATATCTTTTCATTGAGCTGAAAGAACAACATTCATTCAAAAATAAAAGAAAAATCAATATGCCTAGTTTTTTGTTGGTTCGGTCCTACCAGATTGAACAGCTTAGGCGGAGCATGGGCGATACAACAAAAATTGCCGAGTACAAAAATAAAATATACCCTGTAATGAGACAACCTAAAGATTTAAGAAGAAGGTAGAATAAATATCTTACCTGCTCCATGCAATAGACATTCTATAGGCAGGGACGCCTAAACTTTTAATCAATTTAATGTCTTCCCTCCAGAGATGGTAAGAGTCATCGGCAACATCTCCGTTCGAATGGTCAGCGACATATTCAGGGGAGTTGTGGGCAAGTTGGTCCCATATCGTTTCACCTTTACCTGTGGAATAAAATATAAAAAGAAGGTAAAATACAATGTAATACTATTATCATCATTATCAGCCTAGTAATGTTCCCACTGCTGGGACACAGGCTTCCTCTCTATGAGAAGGAATGGGCTATAATCACCACGCAGGCCCACTACGGTAGATGACACATGTCTTCGAATTGTATTGTTCTAGGGCATACCGGTTTTCTCACGATGTTTTCTTTCACTGATTTTGAGAGCAGTGGTTATGAAATAAATTAGCAAAGTAATGTGCCTGTCTGGGTTCGAACCCACGACTTACTGTTTGTAAGTCGGGGCCGCCGTCACCGGGTCAACGCTGATCTCAATGTTTTTTTGTTTCAGAAAAAATACATTTAAGCTTCACAAAATCGTTATTATTTAAATAAAATATGAGCATTTCAGCCATAAGTGAATCGATGGTGCCTGTATTAATGTTTAAAATCATTGTATCACAGAACTGACATACACCAGAAATTAATGTGTTTTGCTACGGATTAGAAGATATTATTAAGAAAGTGAAATGCGTGTTATGTTTGTAATTTTATCTCTTAATAAAAAGGAGGTAATCGTACCTCATAAACAAATTAAACAATTGTTCAGTATTAAAATAAGCCTACCTCCTTCGTTCCATCCTCCTTCAATTTGAAATGCGGCCGTACCCACTCCGAACAAGAAATCATCCGGGAAGGAGTAATTGCTGACTCCAGAGTTAACGACTCTGCCTCCTCTTGCTAATTGCAGCAAGCTGTATATTATGAAAAAAACTGGTAAGAATAGTGCTACAGACATGAATATTATCTTCCAGCCCTTGTCCCATTTTAATCGGGGTTGGCGTCACACAGTTTTCTGGTTTTGTTTCCCCTGTTAACCGTCTCGTTATTATTAAGCTCCCTCTTCTTCCTATAATACTTTTTTTTTAGGATTGAGCCCATCTAGTGCTACGTAATAAATGGTGACAAGTTTACTGGAACAACTTTTGACGCAGAAATGCCTAAACTAAAGGCCTCATATGGCTGTTAAGGTGGTTGTGCAAGGGCAGCCCGCGAAATTCAAAATTTCTTAGTTTTTTTTCTAATTGATTTAACACATTTTTTATCTGTGAATTCTTTTTATTAGCAATTTGAGTATAAATATTGTCATTATAATGTGATTAGTCTGTAAGCTTTCCTAAAATGTAATAAATAAAAAATATTAAAAAAATTAATCAACGAACAACCTGACGCTGACTGAAGTTCGCGAACTATCGTGGCGCTTTCACCTTAAACGGGATAAATTTTCGTGATTAGACCTATCATATTGTACGGATTGGAATGCTAGGCTGTCAAGAAAATCGATGAATTTCCTTTTTCCAGGAAGAAGAAGGACTCTTAAATGTATTTGTCAAGATATTTTTTTACTATTTTGCCGTCCCAAATTGCTCCTTTCTAGTGCTAAGAATCTCAGAACTAAGGCTTAGCCAGCCAGACATACAGATGGACGGACCTGGCGAAACTTTAAGGGTTGTTTGTTTACTACAGACCATAAAAGGGAGTAAATGATTATCTCTAAAACCTCTGCCAAAATGTGGTACACATTTTTAGGTAGTGTTAGTAAAATGAACGAGAAATGAATGAGGAAAATATATGTTTTTGCTCAATCAACATTAGCAACAAAATATATTCCTCGCAGTAGCACACTGACACATAATAAAACAATAAGACGATGTTAATATTCTATTTCTGAGATAGTAATTTAAATCACCAATCAACTTTGGTCTTACCTTATAGTTATAAAAAGAACTTTGTTCTGTCGTTCTCCGGAGCTCCGCATTGTACTAACTATATTATCTATTAAATCAAATAATTTTTATCTCAGCTTTTAAAGTACGAATTTTGAAGGACTAGTTAGTGCAGCTGCATGTCTGCATTTAAATTGTGATCATTTAGAAAATAGTTAATATATAAACCCCCATACTAAGTAATGTTTGCAATCAAATACGTCATAAAGCGATTTCACTGCAATTAATGACAATTTTAATCAGCGTTTGAAGATTAGAATTGCATTCCTATTTTCTGAGGAAAATTTTGATTTTGGAGGCTTAAATTATTGGTGATGCTTTTGGGAAGCCCGATATATAGACCTTTGACATTAATTTTATATACATACTACGAGTGAAACTATACAGTGCGGAATTTTTCAATGCCACCTGGAGGGAAAGTACTCTAAATACTGGAGATAGCAAATTTTACTCAAAGGAAACTACCTATCCTAAATTTAAAGAAAAACAAATTACATTCACAGATTTTCGATAATTATTTTGCCGGTATAGTCGGTTTGATTCCCGAGTGTGACAAACGAATCTTCGGAAATCTGTAAATGCAGATTTGTTTCTTTTTCAAATTAAAATAATGTTTCCTTTGAGTCAAATTTGCTATCTGCAGTATTGCGAGTACTTTCCTTCCAGGTGGCATTGAAAAATTCCAGCCGTTGAGCCTTGCGTTTGGATCGTGTCATGCGTGAACAGGAACAAGCAACACACAAATAAACAAAGAAGTCATTTTTTTTAGGCCCACTTGTATGTTGCATTTATTGTTAATATTCCACCAAAAACAAGTGGGTAACCATTTTTTTATTGTTATAAAAGAACGAAAGGTTACATAGAAACCAAGCCGGAATCTTAAAATAATAATAAATAAGTTTTATTATTCATTGCGAGTCAAATCTTTTCTGTGGTGGTGAATGACAATTGACAGAAAATATTTATCTGAATATGGTCGTTCTCCGTTTACAAAAAATAGTACGGTACTCGGTGGTAATCATATCTGTTTTAATTAGAACAGTATACAATACAAAAGAAATGAATGTTGTTTTTAAGGTTTACGCTAAAAGAGTGTAGATGGTTTAAAGTGTTTAAACAATAAACGTGGCTCGGAACGTTGTAAATCCATCTTTTTTATGGTTGACAAACCACTTCATTATTTTGACATTTACTCTTTCTGTTTATTTCGAGTGTTTTTACAGATTTTTCGCCATTATTCCGGCTAGACAAGCCTAAGCTAATATAACGACTTTAGTCTGGAAATTATAAGGAAGAAATCAATGTACGTTTCATTATCAAACGCTACAATATTTATGTGGGTGGTCTAATCTCCAAACAAAAAAAGTCTGCTCTGCGATAACCTTTTGTGCAGGTATGATCGATGGAATCGGGAAATGGTTGTTAATTTTATCATTTTCGGGGAAAATATGGGTAAAATTTAAGCAGTTAATGTAGCAACCCTGTTTATCGTATTACGTCGGGATTAGTTTACAGCAATAATAATGTATTTGTTATAGTTGTCAGTGCGTCATTATTTTTTTCCAGATTTTCCAGATTAGGTAACTCTAGCAATCTATGAACACAAACTTTTTTGGATGGATGTTTCTATTAACAATTCTTTCACAGTTATTATTTTTTTATCTCTGATTATATCGCTGTTCAAATTATAATAATCCGTGATTTCATACAAATTGTCGCTTTGGATCCTGGTGGTTTTTCACAAGTAATATTATTATGTTTCGGCATTTTATTTTATACACTGGCAGGCATAAGCGACATCAAAAGTCCGTAAACCGATGCAAACTCTAGTGAAAGAGCCAAAATGGATTTTGACGTACGACATCCCTAACACGCAAAAGCTGAAAAGCCGTAATAATTGATAAAATTGTCTCCCCGCTCACTGGTGAATTCTCTAATACGTGTGGTGTGCTTATCTAACCAAGTTATGCCACTTGCTAAAAATCTCCCTTCTGGGCACGGGTTGCTATGGCTGACCCAGGCAGGCGCCATTAATTTGTGTAAGTGTAATTTATTTCATCACCACTGCTCTCAAAATGTCCTAGAACCATACATTTGTCGACATGTAAAATCTACCACCCCGCACTGGACCCGGTAGTGGATTATATTATACCCCATTGCCTAGGAGGTTTGTATCACAGCAGTGGGAACATTATAGGATTATACTATGCTAGTGACAGTAGTAATCTAAGACGTCCTTACACTTTCGTCACCACCCCTCGATCCTTCTTCCCTCCGTTTGTGGAGCCCGACCGAATCGGTCTAACGCCATTGATTAACCATTGTGTCTACTTCGCTTACAGATGAGCAGCTTTTAAATAGATATCTACTCAGGAAGAGATTAATAGATTAGATACTCTGCCATGTTGTGGAAACGTGGTGTTGTTCAAACAGAATGGGACCCGTCGATGTCGTAGATATTATGAAGGTTACCCCTTGATATCGTGTCTTACTAGTCCTGTTGTTTGCACATTACAGAAGATGATGGGCGCTACTGAATGTTCCCAACTCGTCGCCAAAATAGTCGAATCCATATAAATTGATTGATATTTTTGAGAATGATATTATTATTATTTTGCTTAAAAGCAAGATTTACATATTTGTTTAAATTGTTTTTTTTGTTCATTCAATTAAGGGTACTTACTTGTTTTTTATTAGGGTTCCGTAGTCCTGACACGAAACCTTTATAGTTTCGTCATGTCCCTCTGTCCGTCCGTCCGTCCGAGGTTTTCGACCGTTAGTACTAGAAAGCGGTAATTTTGTTGGGGTGTGTTTATTAATTACGCCGACAATTTGCTAAAAAGAAATGCAAAGTATTTTGTTTTTAGGGTAGCTCAACTACATGTGAAGAGGGGATGATGGTGAAATTATAAAACATATGGGAACGGGTAATTATACGCCCCAAATTGAAATTTATGAAGATTTAGTGAAAGTAGTTGAATAGACGCCTTCGTTTTGCTGTGGCGGTACCTACAATACTTTAGTCTTCCCCCGACCACGGCTGGTGCAATCTTGTCAAAACGTCAGGCTTACATAAATTGGCGATAAAAACCCAGTGTCCATATATTTTATAATGAGTTGGCGTTTTTTAAAATGACTTAGGGGTTGCTATTTTTTGTTTTAATGCTCCATTTGCGAAATCTTATACTTTAAAGTGAAAATTTAGGGCATCACCTCCCCCCCCCCAAAAGCTAATCAGCTGGTTTTAAAAAATCATGATAATAGTGCATTTAATATAACTTTATTAGTTTTGCAGTAACCGGGGTAACCTGTGTAACTTGGGTGTTGGATAATTTTCCCTCCCCTCCTGCACACCGTGCGAGTTGACTACCATCGCATAAATTTCACAATATTACGATCTCACTCACACAATCAATTGATAGATTACAATCTAACGTTTTTGACAATTTTACGGTGACATATTTAACGTGTAAAGACTTGCATTGAAAAACAAAACCTAAAATAAAAAAAAACCGGCCAAGAGCGTGTCGGGCCACGCTCAGTGTAGGGTTCCGTAGTTTCCCGTCCGTCACAATAAGTGTTCAATCCAATCCGATTTTAATAATAATTTTTTTGTTTGAAAAAAGGTACGTTCAGGATAGTAAAATATGTTAACGAAGTTAAAAAAATGTTTGCATATACGATTATACTACAAACTTAGTTCAGAAATGATTTTGTACAACTTTTTGTCTTTTTTGTACAAAAACTGTTGTTTCCATCCAAGTTCAAAATGATTTTCCTAAAAAGTCCTTATAAAGTTCTACTTTTAAGATTTTTTTCATATTTTATAAACATAAAGAATTGAGAATTAAATTGAGAAGTTAGAGGGGGGGACACACATTGTTTTTTACTTTTGGAACGATTATTTACGAAATGATTGACATTATCAAAAATAATTTTAGTAAACCCCTATTCATTTTTAAATACCTTTCCAACAGTATATCACACGTTAGGGTTGAAATAAAAAAAAAAACACTTTCCACTTTACATATAGGGGGGCTACCCTAATAAAACATTATTTTCCAATTTTTATTTTACCACTTTGTCAGTGTGATTAATACACATATAGATACCAAATTTCAGCTTTCTAGTGCTAACGGTCACAGAGATTGAGCGAGGACGGATAGACGGACGGACAAACAGACATAACGAAACTATAAGGGTTCCTAGTTGACTACGGAACAATAAAAAATACAAAAAAAAACATAATAATTATCATACGTGTAAGAACACCGGAATCGTTCTTTATTGTGACAACGGGCTACTACGGAACCTTATACTGCGCCTGGCCCGACCCGCACTTGGCTGGTTTTTTATTATATCAAGTACTTATCTAATTTTTGAAACTGGGAACCAACCATATACATTTACAATATTTCGTTGAAATTGGTGGAGTGGTTTCGGAGATTAGCGCGTACAGTCATAAGTGTAACACGCGATTTTAAACGAGTATATTACGATTTACGTAAAGGTTTTACCAATCAAAAATAAATTGTAGCTAACTTAATAATAAACGCCGATAACATTGTGCATTATAATATTGTTTCCACGACAATCTAGTCAAGTCACTACGTCATTGTGTGAGTTGGGCCATATCCTGATTTATTTGGTCGGTGCGTCACCAGTGAAGGATCAGCATGATCAGTACCAAAAGCTCACTGAGCGCCACCTAATTTCGATGAGTGATACGTAATTGCGCGGTAATGGGCTGAGATTGTTTGGGTTTACCACGTCTTGATAGAAACATAGGTACAGAGCTGTGTGAGAACAAGGCATCTGCGCAAAACTTAAGAGGCCTGTTAAATTGCGCAATTGAGGGTTTTATTTGATGAAATTATGTGTTTACTGTTCGTTGCTTGATATAACAATTACTTGTAATAATACACTTTGTTTCCCCTACTTTAATAATAATGGAACTCCAAGCACAAAACGAACATGTCAGAACACCATTAACAAAATTGTAGGTGGTCTAGCTTTAAGGGCATTACGCTTTAAGTCCAGTTGTTCTGTCTTAAAAGGCGTTGACCTCCCAATGCACATGATGCCTCCACTCGGCTCGATTGTGTGCCTGCTTTTCACACACTACCACCACGTTTTCAAATTACTTCTTGGAGTTCAGAATAGAAGATGCGCTTCGTCAGTCTGTCTACGTGCATCCTAGACACATGCCCACACCATTTTAGCTGACGTCTCATCAAGTAGGCTTCTATGCCTAGGACCTTGGCTTGCCTTAAAACGTTCGTATTTCTAACACGGTCTGACCATCTGATGTTCATTATGTATTCGGAGGCATTTTAGATGGAATTTGTCCAAGGTCTTTATATGACTATAATACAGGCACCACGTTTTCGACAAGTACAAGAAATTTGGAAGGACTATTGCCATGTACACAGATATCTTGGCCTGGAGCTTCAAATCGTGCGAGCTGAAAACTTTGTGCTGCAATTTTCCTAAAACTACAGCTGCTGCACATATTCTGTGATTAGCTTCTCCATCGAGATCCCCTTTACTGGTAATTATGCTGCCCAAATACTTGAAGCTTTCTATAATGTTTCAGCTTTCCACTGCCGATTAGGATGCCAGTAACTAACAGCTGTTTATCGACGTTTATAGCCATAACTGTGGTTATTTTGACGTTTATTGAAAGACCAAACTTACAACAAACGTCATTGAGGCTAGCCATCAGTGCCTGCAAACTGTCGCAAGTTTCCACCACAAAGTACAGGTCATCAGCTTACATTATATCCGTAATCATGGTATAACAGACTTTTGTTCGGGCTTTCAGTCTGGCAGGATTGAATAAATTACCATCGGTTCAGAAACGAATTCGAATGCCTTTTGAAATACGGTTCAGAGTTTCTCGAATGACGACGGCAAAGTATAGAACAAAGAGTGTTGATGCAAGAACGCATGCCAGCTTTACGCCACAGGTGACAATAAAAGTTTGATTACTTGCCTTGACGCAACAGTAGGTACATATCGTCATGCAGAAGGCGTATCATCCTAACGAATTTTCAGAGCATCCTAGTTTTATTAACAGAGCCTGCGGGACTGTTCGAAAGAGATACCGTGGCCCCGGAACGAAAAGGGCGAGGAAGGAACATGGATGGGTTTTAGTCAGTAAAAGTCTGACACTTCCTCCCGCTCCGCCCAGAGTGGGAGAAATTATTTGATGATTACCCACCCGGAAAAAAAAGGGGTTAACAGCAGCGAAATTCCAGATTAAGAGTTGCAGTCTGATCAATCACTTTTGTTTTTAAACTGGGCGCTTATTCGAGATACTTTGTAAGTGTCTGGCACCAACTCTTCATTCCGCATTGTTACTAAGAGATCCCTGATGACTTCATGCAGTCTCTCAACCCCGTACTTAAGTAGGTCCCCTGGGATGCTATCAACACCAACCGCCTTTTTGTTGTGTAGTTGTTGTTAGAAGGCATCTTGGACTTCTTTTATGGCTAGGGACTCGTCTAGCCCAGAAGCTATGGGTAACGTGCACATGGATAAAACATGTCTTATCTGCTGACCGTTAAATGCGTACATCAGCACAATGTTTTGAGTGCGTTACATTGAGTTTAAACAACGTGATTTTTCACCCCAAAAATGATCGTTTCCCAGCAATAATTTTTGCGTAGAGTTACTTAGTTTATCATACATAATGCTTGGTTTATGGCTTTGTGAAAGGTCTGTTTACACCCTGCATTTAGTTTAACAAGTATTGCTCTCAAAACGGTGAAGGAGATTATCGTGAGGAAACTGAGATGTCCTAGAACCAAACCTTCAAAGACATGTGAAACCAACCCACCCTTGCCTGCATGGTGGATTCTACTCTATTTCCTACGAGGAGGAGGTTTGTATCCTAGCAGTGGAAACATTATAAGTTGATTACCCTACGCTAGAGAAAGTCGTAAACTAAGACGTCTTTACAGTTTACAGGTTTTAAATTGAATTTTCCCTTGACTTGCCTCAACTCTCAAATAGCACGTTCGCACCCATGAAAAGTGTAAAATCAACTACATCTTCATCTCCCATATTCCTAAAACACGGATTCATGTTTCCATACTTTTACAGGATAATGGTTTATGCCCTTCGTATATGCAATCTCAAAAGCCCTAAGATGCGTCCTGACCTGGCAAATGCGCCGCTCGCAAGCCGCTTGTGAACTAATAAAATAATAATAATAAAATTCTTTATTTCAGTGCAGTGACAACATTGTTACAGACATCTTAACAACATACAGATTATGTACACAGATAGGTCCCCTGGCTCCCAAACTAGGTTTTCACCTGTGACTTGGGAGACAGTGTTTTTTCCATTAAAAAGTCTTCATGTATGTCATAACCTCATAGGTAGGTAACCAAAAAATGTAGCGACAAAAGAAGAAAATAATATTAACAAAACGTAATTTCTAGAATATAAAAACATAAAATGAACACAAATCATTATATCGATAACCAAATCACAATCCTTGTAATACATGAAGTGAAAGAAAGAAAGAAAGAAAAAAAAAAAAATATGTACATAATATATTGCATGATAGTGTGTTCTGAGAGGGTGTGTGTGAGTGTGCTTGTGTGTGTGTGTGTCTGTGAGTGTTTTGAGTTTTGATGGGGTATAAAGTGTTATGTAATGTTTGGGTCGGGCTTAGAGCTATCGCGTAGGGGAGAATAGTAAATCTTCTATTTCGTCGTAGCTTTTTTTCATTAATCAAGCTTTTACCACAATTTTGCATTGTTGCAAATTAAGGTTATGTATAGCAAGCAATTTGTTGATGGTGTTGTACATTTTTTGACTGAGAAAAGAAAACTGGTGTTCAGCAAATGTAGTATGGTGTCTTACCGGTGGAAAAACAATATCAGCTCGGCGTTTCTTGGTAGTTTTAATTGGCATACGATGTTTTCTTACTATACACTGCAGCACAAACAGTTTTCTAACTGACAGCACTTCGCAGTCCTTATAAAGTTCCTCTGTGGGGTATCTGTAGGGCTTACAATGCATTACTTTAAGAACTGCTCTTTGTGCTCTTTCTAATTTTAGAAAGTAGGTCTTACAGGCCCCACCCCATACTGGCAGGCAGTATGCAAGAAGTGATTGACAGAGCGACAAGTAGACAACTCGGAGAGTACTTGTGTCAGCTGAGTAGCGAAGTTTTTTAAAAATGTAAATAAGTTTTCGTGTCCTTGCTACTAAATTGTCTACGTGAGTATACCAGTTGAGATGTCTGTCTATCAACACGCCCAAGTACTTTATATTTGTTGTAATTGCCAGTACAGGGCACGTACACGAAAGAAGTCTTGAGTGCTCCGGACATGAGTGACTTTTTATTAAAAGCGGCCTATCGGGCTGGGATTTTTTACTTATGGAGAATGGTACTACTTTAGTCTTTTCTGAATTTAATGTTAAAAGATGATTTGTGAGCCAATTCATTACTGCGTCCAATGCCGACTGAGCATGCATTTCCACTACTCTCCAGTCCGCGCCATGCACAAGCAGTGCAGTATCATCCGCGTAAGTAAAAACCGAGCAATTTATGAGGGGTAGAGAACATTGGTCATTAATATAGATGAGGAAAAGTGTTGGGCCCAGAATGCTTCCCTGTGGGCCGCCGTATTCAATGCTTGCCTTATCACTGACTACTTCACCTATTTTAACAAGTTGGCATCTATTTTTCAGGTAACTCGTGAATATATCTAGGGCAATACCACGTATACCTATGCGTTCCAACTTTGATAAGAGTTTTGGGACAGGAACAGAGTCAAATGCTTTGGATATATCTAGAAATATACCCAAGCACCTCTCACTCTTATCCATATGCCTGGTTGCTTTTTCAGAGAAAGCCACAACCGCATCTTTGGTAGATATACCAGTCCTAAAGCCATATTGACTGTCAGCGAAAAAACTATTTGCATGGAGGTAGTCACGCAAACGCTTGTTAAGGATCTTTTCTAGTATCTTAGACATAGATGGTAGAACGGAGATTGGTATATAATTGTTTACACTATCCCTGTCCCCTCCCCCCCCTTATAGATTGGATGAATGAGGGCTATTTTAAAAGTGTCAGGGAAGATACCAGTTGAAATAGCTAGATTGCATATGTGTGTAATACATGGGACTAGGCTCTTGCGTGTTAATTTCAGAATGCTGGTGGAGATACCGTCAATCCCCACAGCTGAATCTGATTTCAGGTTGTTCAAAGTCCCTTCAACTTCTTCGTCGTCGGTTTCCAAAATACACATCGAGTTTTCGCTGGGAGTGGGCTGGGAAGGAGAGACGATTTTGAACTACCTTGTTTAATTTTAGTGGCTAGGTTATTTCCCATGCTGATAAAATAGCTGTTGACTGCATTGGCTGCTTTTTGCTCGTCTTTTTCAGTTTTCAGAAGATTTGTAGGTGTGTTTGTGGAGGGTTTGGTGTGTGTTATTGTTCTTATTAGGTCCCAGGTAGCCTTAGGGTTATTCTTTCTTTTCTTAAACTCGGTTTTTTCGTAATTCATTTTGAGTTTTCGTAGCAGAGAGTTGCAGTAATTACGGTACCGTGAGTAAGTCACTTTTAGAATAGCATTTTCTGGGTCGGAATTTAGTTTTTTATGCATTTTATCCCTATTACGAATACATCGAAGCAGGCCGGGAGTGATCCATGGCTTTATATTTCGATTTTTCTTTGGGACCTTAATGAGTCGAGTATAGTTCTCAATAATTTGTCTTAAAATGGATACCAGAATGTTAGCAGCTTCGTTGGCGTCATTTGCCATGAGTACGGGGGAAAAATCAGTAGCATGTATTTCATTTTGGATGCTTGTAATGTCAACAATTTTGGTAACACACGTGGATTTATGCTTAGGTTTCTCTAGATTGATGCCTAGAAATACAGGTAGGTGGTCTGTTATTTGTGTCTCTATCACAATGGCGGTCCCTGGCTGATCTGTTCGTAATAGGACGTGATCGAGACAGTTTTCAAGTCTGGTAGGATAAAGGTGAGCAGGTAATAAACCGTGAGACGCAGCGAAGGTGAGGTATGTATTAGAGTGCCTATCTTTATTGTAAGGTTTTATGTCGATGTTGATGTCTCCCACTAGGGCAACATGGTTCATTTTAGAAAGAGGCGTTAATGTACCGTCTAGGGTGTTAATAAAGTTGTCAATGTGTTTGTATGAGGGGGGGCGGTACACACCTAAGATAGCAGCCTTGTTCTCGACTACGCAAAGTAGACAATTTGCTTCAGTAACTTCAGGTTCAGAAACTGTGCACTGAAGTGATTTTTTTGTAAACATGACAACACCGTCATTCTGATTTTTTGTATTTTTCGTAGAGTGAGCGTTATAACCATTTAAGGTAGGTATGATAGTAGTTTTCCGTAACCAGCATTCAGTCAAGACTATGATATCGCAATCAGATTTTAATTGGTGCAAGAAAGCTACCAGACCATCGAAATTTTCGTTTATGCTGCGAATATTAAGGTGTAGTACTGTTATTTGTTTAGTTGCTTTATTTATAAATCTATGACAATCATCTACCGAGATTTTATATGATTTACATACTTGATATGCATCCAAGTCTGTCACAAGTTGATCTAAATGATTAGCCATTTATTATAAAGTGAATTATGCTATATTGCGATTGACCTCTGAACTTAAACCTGGTTCGCTGAAACAACAGCTTTAAACTTTGTCCCCGTGTCATAAATGGTAATGTAGATGGTATTGAAATAAATTTAGTTTGAGTTTTGTTTGTGTGTATGGTGATTGGAAGATATAACAGAGTATTTGCAGTGTTTTGAGTGAGCGTGTGTTGTGTTTTATAATGATTAAAATTAAAGAAAATAAAAACTTGACTTAAAAATAAACAAATTGGTTGATAACAAAGAAAGGAATATATAACTAAAAGCAGTCATTGCGGTTTTTTGAGGTCTTCAAAACACCTTTCAGATTTTATAAATATCTGCTTATCACCCTCAATCTTACGTAAAAATATCTTATTATTCTTACACCAGCAGAATTTGTAATTGTTTTGACTAGCAAATTCTCTTGCAAGAAAGTACAATTTTTTGACGGATGGAGACATGTATTCGCTTACATATATGAGACGGTTTTCACAGTTGAGACCAAGTTGTGCAGAGTTAAGCTTTTCTCCCTTCTCCCGGTTATTATTATAGGACCGAACTAGCGAGGTGAGTTCCATTTTTATCGGGATTGTAGAAAATTCAGCAATTATTGGTCTAACTGCACCCGGTTTACCGGGAAGTCTGTAAACATCCCTTATTCCATTTGGCTGCATATCCATTTGTACCTTAGAGGCAATTTGCAACACAATTTTTGAAAGTGATTCGGCGGTTTCCTTTTCGTTGAGGGGTACGTTTCGTATTTCGATGCATGCAGAACGGGACCTGAGCTCTATATCTTGCAATTTGTTTTCTAAGCTTTCAAATGCTTGTTTGTAGTAGGTTCGCTCTTTCTCTAGACTATCAATACGCAGTTGCACTTCTTCAAAACTTTGGTTGAACCACTCCACAGCTTTCTCAATCTCTGAATTTGTTTTTTGGATTTGGAGCGATTGGGTTTTCAAAACGGCTATTTCAGAGACAATTGTTTTTAAGGTGGTCGAATGTGCCTGTAAAACTGCGGCCTGCTCACTCTTCCATGAAAGAAGCATTTCTTTCAGTTCATCAATTTCTGTTGGTTTTAGAAAAGAGTCATCATATCTTATGCGTTTATTGGCTCTTGAGGTTGTATCGACGCATTCCAGGTTCTCTCTTGCTAAGACGGACGCCACATCTGGTTCCGAATGAGCCTCAGATATTCCTGGAGACTTTACGGGAGAACGTTGAAGTTTCGACATTTTATCGATGACTCGAACAAAGCAGCGGAAGAATAATTTATGAAATTTTGTTGGTAGTTAAAGTGTTCTCCATGAATTGGGGTAATTTTTCTAGGGTGGCAACTCTGATTTGTACCAAATGTCAAATTAGCTTAATAGGCTAGGTATCAGGGCAGGAAAAAGTAGTTGACTTTTGTTTTGACAGTAATGGTTGACACTGATGACAGCCGGCGGTAAGTGAAGACACGAAGAGTGAGTATAGTACAAGCAGCAACTATTCACAAATGGGGGGTACTAGAAGATATTGTTGCAACGTACTTACAAAAGCATGATACGTTTTTAATGTTTTCTCCCACAAAACATTAATGGTTATCGCCACAAACAATGTCACTTATGCGCAGTATTGTTATTCGCACAAAAAAGAAAAAAAAGTAGTACCAAAAAAGTAGTATAACAAGGTGTACCTTGTTTATACTACTTTTCACATTAAAAACACGGAGACACTATGAGGTACGTGTTGACGCATTAACAACCAATCAACGAAAAAAAGAACTGCACGCATGTTGCTCGTGTGCGTTTACTGCCTACATTTGATGCGCCTACAATTGCCTCTATTTCTGCCTATATTTTGTGCAGCCCTAGCAAGGCTCAAGCGGCTTGGACTGAGACAAGCCGAACTAAGTTGATTGAATGACGGATTTTCTTTTTCAACTCTTCCCTAGTGGCTGGATAGATGGCGCTAGTCTGACTACGTTACTGCAAGGAACAGAACGTCACATAATATCACTTGGACGTAATGATTATATTCGCAAGCTGATGCAAACGAAAGTGTCAGTCAACGAGCATATGTAACGTGTGTTTTTTCAAGCGTTTTGGCTTTGGCACCCAGTAACGTAGTCAGATCAACGCCATCTGTCGAGTTCATGGAAACTATATATTTTTTTAAATTGTCAAAATGAAAACCTCTCATTGTAACTAACTTTATAAAGTAAGGCCTATACGGCTGTGAAGATATTCATCTTCTTCATCATCATCAGCCTATTAATATTCCCACGGCTGGGACACAGCCCTTCTCTCTATGAAAGAGAATGGGCGATAATCCACCATGCGGGCCCAGTGCGGCTTGGTAGATCTCACACGTCTTCGAATTTGAGGCGGAGGAAATATTGTGCAATATTAATCAGGAACAACATGTTCGTCAAGAGACATCGAGGTGATTTATAATAAGAAAAAGAACAGGTGAAAATAATAATAATAAACGTTTATTTAAGAAAACTAGGAGCCAATTTGTGAGTAGTATAATAACAATACTGAAAGTGAAAATGGTGAAAAAATTTAGGAATTGTGTCTTAGCTAGTAGTGAAATTAAATCCAATTGTGTGAGCTCTAACTTCACTGAGGCAAGACACATTTTCGCGCGACAAAAAAAAACGCTCAATATTTGAAGATTTTTTTGAAATGTGACGTTTATGATTCGCTTACATTTGAGTAAGTATTGTGGCCCCAGGGTGACTCGATGTAATCGAAGTCAATTCGACGTGTGCGCACGATGTTGGCATAGTTCTTCGCTGACAGCTTCGGTGTTCGCGTTTTATTGGGACTGTCATAATCCACTTGGATTATGCCGAATTTGGTGCTGGAAAAAGAATCAAATAATACTATGGCGAATTTTTACTTTCTTTACATGGTTTTAATGTGAATATTATAAGACATAAGGCCACAGCAGAGCAACTTTTACTTCACTTTTACTGAGTCTTTACTACTTTATCAAATTAAACTCCTCATGATAAATTATAACATGAAAGTTGAATGTAAATAACAACGTTAATTGTAACATTGTTTAATGAAATGTATTGAAATAACAAGATGGCGGCGGCGGAGGCAAAAGTGGCCAAGCGCCTAAATATCCTTTAGCTATAGGAGATGCATAAGTTACCTCTTCGGAAGAGCTCGCGTCAAGTTGTATTGTTCTGGGATCTGGATCCCTCAGTACACTTATACCGCAGAAAGTGAAAACTTACGCATAGCCGTCTGTCCATTCCATGGTGTCCAAAAGACTCCAGGCGAAATATCCTTTGACATTGACCCCATCTTCATGTATAGCTAGCAGCAGTTGGTTGAGATAGTCGTTGTAATAAGAAACTCTTTCATAGTCCGCTAATTGCCCCCCATCAGTACAGCCATTCTCAGTTACAAGTATTGGAATTTTGTTAAATATTTTGTAGGTATTTTGAAGCCAGTTGAGAATTTTTCGAAAGCCTTGTGGGTGAACCTGCGACAAATAAAAACAATATACACATGTATGGTACAGAGTAGTGGGTATTATCCTTTGTCGGGTGCTATATTCTTAGATCCGAAGCCAGGTTTCAGTAGATATAACATCCAAATCTGTTATGGCATGAAAATGTTACTGTTGAATCAACAACATTAGTTAAAGTATGCTATTAATTACCGCTAGCCAGAGTGTGCCAGGCTTGGGCCAAGAAGGATCCTGCTCTCGCGTGACGTCAGTGTCAAAGTCCCACGGAAGCCACTCGTCGGTAGGTTCCGTTTTTGTTGGAGACATCAGGTATGTAGTGTAGTGGTTGAGACCTATGAAGTCTGCGCTTCCTCGAAGTGCTTTTACCTGAACATAGAATGAATTGATCATAAATAATCGTAATCTCCATAGGGTTTGGCAGAAGTGTAGCAAACCTATCTTTGGCACATTACCAACCGAAATATGGGTTTTTGCGATTTTTGTATAATTCCACAAAATATAGGGAGGTGAGTGTGAATTAAGTTGATGACAGAAAAGTCTTCCAAAAACATCATTTACATGCTAAAAGCCGCAATAAAATGTTAGAAAGAGAAATATCTATAGTTCAACATAAAAAGTTTTCGCGAGATATAATGAATACGAACCTCTTCAGGAGTGAAATATGGGAGACGTGACCGCGAGTATCCTTGTTCACGACTTTTATTGTCAACCCGTTCACGAACAAAACTAGGATAGTCACCGACATCCGAAAATATCGGATGAGCTAACATTCCCACCTGAAAAGTCCAAAAATTAATTGTCAAACAATACTCTAATTGGCAATATTGCTTAAGGTGGATGCTCCAGAGAGGCACGTTAATCATTTTTTTTATTTTTTATTCTAATTTATTAATCAATACCACCCTCCAGGGGTGGCGGCCCCGACTTACGATCAAGTAAGTCGTGGTCTTTTTTAAACTTTCACGATCAGAACACATTATAAAACATATGTAAACGTAAGTCTCCCCGCGACCACGGCTGGTGCAATCCGGTCGAAACGTCGCGCGTTCGGGCTTAAATTATAGGTAAATTCGATTAGATAAATACCCGTTTACATGTGTTTTATAAGTAAATCGTGGGTCCGAACCCAGGCAGGTGCATTACTTTGTGTAATTTATTTCATCACCACCTGCTTTGAAAAACGGTAAAGGTAAACATCGTGAGGAAACCGGCATGTTCTAGAGCCAAAAATTCGAAGACATTTTGTGTCATCTACCAACCCAGACTGGGCCCGTTATACAATACAATACAATATCACCCTCTAAGTTTATAAAGGCTTAGGAACGATTTTGTCCTTGGAAAAGTGGTAGGGATTTCTGGAATAATTCTTATATTGATGATTAGTAAACTGTTCAATGGGGTTGTTGACTGTAGCGAGCTTCTTGGAAAACTGCAGATAAGTGCACCATCTCGCTTGCTGCGCAAATGTAACTATAACCTTTTCTATGTGCCGGGATCCAAAACAAACCTCGGACACTTTGCCGTCCTGCCAAGGCTCTGTAGGCGGTATAACGAAGTATCTAAGCGTAATGAAGTAGATATTACATGCAAATTGGCTAAGTTTAAAAAAGACTTATATGTCACAGTACCCAAGGGGTTCCATCTATCTGGCAGAATCTTGTTGCTCCGAAATTCATTTAGCATAACACACTTGGCATAATTTTCTTTAAACGAATATATTAAAGTCATATTTTTTTTTAAATATACTTATTGTTTGGGTGAATGTGTGTATGACCGAATTTCGAATGGCATACTTTTAGATGGCAGTTTTTTATTTGGCATAATTACCTTTGGCATTGTTCAAATTTCGCATAATTTCGTTTAGAATAATGTTTATTTAGAACGACGATTATTTGATATAATTTCACTTGGCATACTATGAAGATTGCAGAATTTCATTTGGAATAATTTTATTTGGCAGTATTGCCATTTTTTAATGCCACAAAATAGCATTTTAACCTTAATTTAAAATTAAAATATTATCTTAAAAAGTCAATATGTTGTGCTAGAAAAGTTAGTGACAGAAACGAATCGCTCCAAAACCGAATCCACGTAGTCTTGTCTGCCCTACCCCTAGAGTGTAATTTAAAATCGCGTAGGCGCGGAGGGGCGAGGCGGGCCGCGAGCTGAGGAGCAGGTGGTTTTAACACTCGCCGCCGCGGCTGAGGCTGGCCGGCTTAGCCGGCCAGCAAGCCGAAGCTGCGGTGGTGAGCGTTGAAACACATCTGCGACGAGAAGCTCGCGTGGGACCGCCGGGGCCCCGCAGCGCCGGAGCCGTGACAGAAACCATGCCTGCTGCATGTTGCATTCTCGTTTGCTGCATGCTTGCTGCATGCTTGCTGCATGCTTACTGCATGCTTACTGCATGCTTACTGCATGCTTACTGCATGCTTGCTGCATGCTTGCTGCATGCTTGCTGCATGCTTACTGCATGCTTACTGCATGCTTACAGCATGCTCATTGCATGCTCATTGCATGCATGGTATATGCGGGTTTGCATGTTTGCTGCATGCTTGCTGCACGTTTGATGCATGCTTGCTGCAGGCTTGCTGCATGCTTGCTGTATGCTTACTGCATGCATGGTGTATGCAGGTTTGCAGGTTTGCTGCATGCTTGCTGCATGCATGGTGTATGTTTGTTTGCATGTCTGCCTGCTTCTTACAGGAAAATAAAAAAAATGTTCAATAAATTTTATAATTATTACGGTAAGAAATATAAAATTAAACTAACTATGAATTTTCTGTACCTATTGAAAATAGTCTTTCCATAATTATGCATAAGAAGTGTATGCGAAAAGATGATTCAAACTATAAACTTCCTGAGATGTGATAGTTCTGCCATTCAATGACTATTGATATTAAATTTATGCCAATAGATGATTCTAACCCTAAGCTTTCTGCGATAGGATGGTTCAACGTTTAATGTTTATGCATATGAAATATATGCAAAACGATGATACTGACCTCCAACTATCTGCGACAAGATGGTTCGACTTTTAATTTTTATGCATATGAAATTTATGCCTTTAGATGATTCTGACTTACAAAATTATGAGTTTGAATGTATGATAAATGCGTGTCTGCCAAACGATTTTCTGCGAAATGAAGTTTATGCTATCCGCTGTTATGCAAAGTAATAATATGGCATAAATAGTTCTGCTATAAAGGGTGGACCCGTACCCAAGTCGTAATATTTTGTTGTTCTGGTATGATTATTGTTAACATCTATTTATTTTTAATACTTTTTTTTGTTATTATTCACTTTCGTTATTAGTATAGTTCATCTTTTATGTAATTCGCCTTGTTTCTTTTGTATATCTTTGTGTTTTGATTTGTTTAGATAGTTGACCTTATCAAATTTACTGTACCTACCTAGATTATAAGTGAATGATGTGGTCTCCTATAATTGGAAGCGCACACTTTTATTTCCCCTGTTATCTATATACTATAATGTAATTGTGTTGTTTCTGTTGGAGATCCAATAAATAAATAAATTACATTTCTGTAACTACTTGTGTGTTACAGTTGCGCATACTTAATATATCCACATACAACTCAGTACTGGCCTGCTAATAGCAAAAAAAATCGTAAGAAAATTTGAATTCCGCGGGTTACCCTGACGCTTTCAAATTAATATTCCAAATTTTAGAACACTGACATATAGACGGATCGCTTGTAGTCCCTTTACAGCACTGGTTCCCAACCTGTGGTCCGCGGACCACTGGTGGTCCGCAGGAGCCTCGACTACGGTCCGCGAAAGATTAAAATGTTATTCGTACTTTTTATCGCAGAAAATACAAGCTCAACCCAACCTAATCGAACCTATCAAAGGCAAAATTACTAAATGATTGCTAAATTTTTCGAGCTCAATTCGATCGCTTTTGTCCAATTTTTGTATAGTGTGAGTTAAAGATTCACTCCCCTAGTTATAATCCTGTCGGTGTCCATATTTATCTAGGACCATATGGTCCCTGTTAACAATGAACCTACCAAAGTGGTCCCTGGCCTAAGAAAGGTTGGGAACCACTGCTTTACAGTAATTTATTCACTTTTTTTAAAGCATACTGGTTGTGAAAGTGTACTTACGTGCATTTGAAGATATTGCTCTGCCGCTTCGACATCCTCAGGTTTATTAGGGTCTTTTGGGTCAGCCCAGAAGGCGTCTAGCGCTATAGATACTTTCCCTGAAAAACCAACGCAATTGAATTGTCGTTTAGGACGTACCTACAAAAGCATGTCGTGAAGCTGGGCGCCGCCGCAAGTAATTCTAGACAGGGGCAGGAAGATGATTCTATGCGTGGTACAAGCTTGTATGTTCGCGTCGGTACTGTAATTTGTTTTGACTGTTTTTGTTACACGTCATGCATGTACACACAGCATGTTTTATATAACATTATTTTTTGTTTATACTAAACCCGAAAAGGAGTCATTGTACTCATCATTTTGAACAAATTTTTCTATGGGACGATCCTAGAAATCGCGAAAAAAAAAATCAGCTGTTCCCTACATTTATGTTCGCATAACTCGTCAAAATGTAAGGAACCGCTGATTTTTTTTTAAAGGATAATAATAATATCATTACACTTTACCTTGCTGATGTGGTTTAAATTCTTTTTCATACAAGCGGTAAGCTCGAGCATGGGCTAGCAAGTTGTTGTGAGTGCATAAATACAATCCGATTGACCGAAGAACATAGCTCTGAAATTAAAATGTCATGTAACTAGTCTGTTTCTAAATATCAATTCACAAGCAATGTAATTAAAAGAGAAAAAAGTTTTGTTTTCGTTAGAAACACAATGGTTGTTTAAGGTTTTTATAAAATATAATATACATTTTAATGTGTATATTAATGAGACTAAAAATAGCCTTCGACCTATTTTGTGACTTACCAAATACAATTTCATAAAAATCGGTCAAGCCGTTTCGGAAGAGTTCGATAACAAACTTGTGACACAAAATTTTTCTAAAGCCAAAATCAGCAGTGAGTTATGGAGGCTGCTCAATATACTTACATTTTGACAATTTTCATGAGGTTCGTTTACCGTTAACCACATTTTGACTATATCTCCAAATAGTTTGAATACGATCCTCGCATAATCCTCATAAAAATCAACTAGCTGTGGGTTAGCCCAGCCACCTAAGTTCATCAGTGCTGCGGGCATATCCCAGTGGAATATTGTGACCACAGGAGTGATATTGGCTTTTTGCAGTTCTTCGAAAATTCTCCTGTAGTATTTCACACCTTCTTCGTTTATATTGTCGTCAGTACCGTTTGGAAGTATCCTGGAAAGTAATTACATTGTCTTTGAGTTAAAAGAACTACGTTCAAGGATTTAAAGGCTATTTTTTTAGTAGTCAGTAACTCGGTAATACGATGATGATGAGCTCGGTGAGTCCGTGGCTAAATAATAACAGCCGTTTGGGTCGATTTTTAGGTTAAGCCGCACTTGCCTAGGTTGGTCTGTGAATAGGTGACCACCCAGTTCATACCGAGTTTCGTCCGTGCCTCGGAAAGCACGTTAAGCATTTGGTCTTGGCTGACAGGGGGTATTGCTACTGCCTATCTGATCTCCGCAACGCGGTAACTGGATAATACGATATATCTCTTTACTGGTGCTCAGTATTTGACATGGAGCGACTGCCTATCTATCTGACCTCCAGCTGATACTGGGTAATACGATACCACTGTTTGGTTGTCTCTCTGTAGCTCGTGATATATTATTATCAGCACGAGCGATAAAAAAATAGCTAATAACAAGAATGAAAAAAACATCCTTGTTGTGAGACAACCTCCAGATTTAAACAGAAAGTTGAATGAACATCTTACCTGGTCCACGCAATAGACATTCTGTAGGCACTCACGCCTAAACTTTTAATCAATTCTATGTCTTCCCTCCAGAGGTGGTAAGAGTCATCTGCAACATCTCCGTTCTTATGGTCCACGACAGCTTCTGGGTAATCGTGGGTGAGTACGTCCCATACACTTTCGCCTTTGCCTATGGAATAAAATATATTAAGAAAGTAAAATGTATGGTTTGCTTATATTTTAATCGCCTAATTAAAATGGCGTTAAAGTACACTCCTCGACTAAACAAGAGCGTGGATTTTGGCACAAGCAAAGAGAGGCTTCTATCTAGCAGAAGTTAAAGTCTGACTGTCTATGATGTTGATAAAAAGTACCTCAAAATGTAAGCAATAATTGTTCAGTATTCAAATAATCAAACCTCCTTCGTTCCATCCTCCTTCGATTTGATATGCGGCCGTACCCACTCCGAACAAGAAATCATCCGGGAAGGAATAATTGCTCACCATTGGGTCTCCTCTGGCTAATTGCAGCAAGCTGAATATTATAAAACATACTGCTTAGAATATTGCAATATGAGATGATAACACATAGACAAGAAGGGAAAAAAATGCATTGCCTATCTTAAATAAAGTAGAGGCAAGGCAATGTTGATTATTTATCGTTTTTAAATAATAATAAATAATTTAAATCAACAATCCACTTTGGTCTTACCTAAGAGTTACAAAAATAACTTTATTCTGACTTTGTCCAGGGCTCCACATTGTGCTTTTATTTTAATCACAGCTTTTAAAGTTAATTCGAAGGACTACTTGCGGCTGCAGGTCTTTATATAAATCATGATCTTGAATGACTATTGGAGACCTGCCACTGTGTAGATGTGTACTTAATAAACACCCATTAAATATGTTTGCTATCAAATACGTCATGAATTAAAAGTGTTCACGGTAATAATTGACATTCCTAATCACCGTTAGTAGATTGAGACTTTAGTTCCATTTTCTTGGGAAAAAAATCATTCTTTGGAACTAAAATCCGAGGTGTTCTTTTAGGAAAACTTCATACAACATGTATTTTCGTTGTTGAACTTTTGGCTAACGCAAATATAGATTAAAATATTCGTCCCGACCAAGTTTTGTTTTTTCATCTTGTCTTATCTGAATTTGAATTAATTTTGTTAATTATCTGGAATAGATCATAAATATACATATTTATTTAAAACACCTCTGTGGTACGACTACAATCAATATTCCTCAGTTTTAATAACGAATATAGCGAAATTTTGCTAAAATGTCGCTTTGCTAATATGGAGCCTTTGTCCGATGTATATATTTATTTAGTACAGTGTGAACCATTAATAATAAATTAAATAATACTTTTACTCGGTCTTTTCACAGAAGCACAAATATTATTTATTTATTTAAACTTCATGTACAATAGTGTTACAAGGCATTCTCTACCAGTCAACCATCGGGTCAAATAGTAATTGTGAAATGGTATGTTTATTTTTATTTTTATTGTACTCTAGTAAGTACAATAATATAAAAAGAAACATACCATTTTGCAAGAATAAAATAAAACACCTACGTACCTAGATGAATACCTATGTAATAATACATAAATAAGCATATAAAATAAACTTATATCTTCCATTCATCTGTACCTAGAGGAGTGGTGTATATCGACAGTTCTTTTAAAAAATAAATAAGTACAGAGGTTTCTAAAATACTTTTTTCCAGAATCTGCAGTTGATGAGAACATCATCATCATCTCAGCCGAAAGACGTCCACTGCTGTGTCGCCACATTGACCGGTCTCTTGCAACTCGCATCCACCGGATTCCCGCAACCTTGACCAGGTCATCGGTCCACCTAGTGGGAGGTCTTCCAATGCATCGTCTTCCGGTTCGCGGTCGCCACTCCAGAACTTTCGGCCCGTCCATCGGCCATCCGTTCTGCGAGCAATGTGCCCTGCCCACTGCCACTTAAGTGTAGCAATTCTTCGGGCTACGTCGGTGACCTTGGTTCTCTTGCGGATATCTTCATTTCTGATTCGATCACGCAAAGAAACCCTGAGCTTGGGTGACTTTAAACCTTTTGGTAAGGCCCATTGTGAGCGACCACGTTTCGGTCCCGTATGTAATCACTGGCAACACACACTGGTCATAGACTTTCGTCTTGAAACACTGCGGTAAGTTGGACGAGAAGATACAGCGCAGCTTCCCGAACGCTGCCCAGCCGAGTCGGATTCGACGATTGACCTCTTTCTCGAAGTTAGACCTACCTAAATGGACCGTTTGTCCTCGATATTTGTATTGTATTGTATAACGGGCTGATGTCCGCAATTCCACGTCAAGGCGCGTATTTTGCGTACGGGTGGGAACTTCACTCGATCCATCCCAGCTCCCCAAAGAAGGCCAGCAGCGCCCCGATGTTGCCGACAATCTCGCGGAGAGTACCTGGACGACCGGAGTACTTTGCCCTATATGTTGCAACCACTAGGTAGTGTAGAACGTGGGCTGCTGTCTCGTCTTCCTCCATGCATGCGCGGCACGGGGGCTGTCAGTAACTCCTATGACAAAGAGGTGTTTGTTAAAAGAGCCGTGACCGGTGATGGCGGCTGTAATTGGCGCAGCTGTGGCTTGGTTAGCCTAAGCGCGCGTTTGGTGAAGCGGCCGTCGATGGCAGGAAGTGCCTCCTTGGCTTGCCTACACTCGCCGTGGTCAAGCCACAGCTTGTGGTGTATTTCACTAGTTCGTTTCCTTACCAGTGTACGTAGGTATCCGAAAGGGAGTGGTGCGATTGGTTCTGGTCCCACCGCTGCCATGCTCGATCCCCTTCTAGCGAGTTCATCCGCCGCGTCGTTGTCGCGGGAATCGCTGTGTCCTTTGATCCATTGGATGGTTATGTTATTGAGATTACCAACCTGGTTCAGGCGTTCATGGCACTCGTGTATTAACCCGGAGTTCACTGTGTGGTTGTTTAGAGCCAGCAGCACCGCCATGCTGTCCGACAGTATCCGGATTGAGAGGCCCACAACGTTCCTGGCTATGATGCCGCCAGGGAAATGCCCATGCATTCTGCCTGAAATACCGTGTTGTGGGCCCCCAGAGGTGTGGCTATGTGGATGTTGAGGTCTTCCGAGAAGACTCCCGCCCCAGTTCCATTACCTGTTTTAGATCCATCTGTGAAGATCCGTAATTCCGCGGGGTTTAATCCCTCGCAGCGGTGGTCCTCGTGAAGCTGGATTTTGTATTTCTTGTCGAATACAAATTGTTTCGGTATCCGATCGTTATATGCTTTCGCCAAGGGGAACTCGCAATAGAATTCCTGCAGTATCGCATTGTGCTGCGTTGTCTTCTTACCCCAGAGCTGAAGTGTTTTAAGGCGTACTGCCGTCATCGTCGCCTCCTGCTGTATGAACAGATGGAGCGGTGGGAGCCCCAACATGGCTTCGAGAGCAGCAGTCGGAGTTGTCCTCATGCAGCCAGTGATTGCCATGCATGCAAGTCTTTGCAGGCGCTGCAGCTTGATGGATGCTTTACTTAGTTTAGTGCGTGGCCACCAGACCACAGCCCCATAGGCAATCATGGGTCGGATCACCGCGCAGTATAACCAGAGTATAATTTTAGGGGATAGGCCCCACTTCTTCCCTATCATCCTCTTGCATTGCCAGAAGGTTATGCAGGCCCTGTTTGTCTTGTTGTCTAGGTGGCTACTCCAGTTTATCTTACTGTCTAGGATGACACCCAGATACAAGTATCTGGGTGTCATCCGCCGATGAGGTCTAGACCTCATCGGCTAACTGGAGTTCCGTCTCGAAGAGTTTGGGTAGGCATATACATATATACATAATCGTCTACAATTTCGAGTGTAGAGTCTCCGATCTTGATAGGAATGGGTGTGACATGGGCATTCAACATGACCTTCGTCTTGTCCATGTTCATTATTAGACCCACTCTTTCGGAAGCTCTACTGAGGTCATCGAGCATTGTACTGAGGTCCTCCATGGTCTCAGCCATGACCACAATATCGTCGGCAAGCCGTAGGTGAGTGATGTACTCGCCATTGACGTTGATGCCTAGCCTTCTCCAATCCAGAACCTTGAAGACATCCCCTAGTGCAGCGGTGAACCGTTTCGGAGATATGACGTCTCCCTGTCTTACACCTCGCTGCAGAAGGATAGGTTCCGAGGCTTGGTCCTGAAATCGAACTGACATGGTGGCGTTTTTGTACAAACACTTCAACACCTCGATGTACCGATAGTCAATTTGGCACCGTTGGAGAGACTGCAGTACAGCCCAGGTTTACGATTATCGAATCAAAGGCTTTTTCGTAGTCCACAAACGCTAAGCAGAGAGGCAAGTTATATTCTTCGGTCGTCTGTATAACCTGCCAAAGCGTATGTATGTGGTCCACGGTGCTAAAGCCTTTTCGGAAACCGGCTTGTTCGGGTGGCTGGAAATCGTCAAACATGCGCGCGAGACGAGTCGTGATAACTCTGGAAAACAACTTGTAGACATGGCTTAGAAGTGAGATGGGCCTGTAATTGTTCAACCGGGCATTGTAACCCTTCTTGAAGAAGAGTACTACCACACCCCTGCACCATGTCTGTGGCGTTTTGCCCTCGAGTATGACGGAATTAAACAGCTTCTGAAGGGCCTTAAGTACCGGTTTTTCACCCGCCTTCAGGAGGCCGTAATTCCGTCATCACCCGGTGGCTTGTTGTTTTTGAGCTGTTTCAGAGCCATCCTAATGTCGTACAGGCTGAACTCCGGGATGTCTTTGGTTTAGTGTCGGGTTAGTCTAGCTCTTGGGTCGTTTGCTAGGTCGACAATGGGTTTGCTGGTTGACGTGTACAACTGTACATAGAAGCTCTCGATCTCCCTCAGTAGCTCCGGTTTGGCGGATAAGATCCTGCCATCGTTTCTCTACAGTTTCGTGAGCTGGCTCTGCCCAATAGCCAGATCTTTTGAAAATACTTTCGCGTCGCGTCTTTAACACGCTCGGTATTAAGGCGGTGGAGGTCACTCTTTAAGGATTTAGAGATCCGTCTATTGAGCTGCAGGTATTTGGACGCCTCATCTGAAGACTGCAGGATCATTTCACGCCGCTCTTTCATGAGCTCGAGAGTTTGATCGGAGAACCTCTTTTAATGATCTGTACGACGTGTCTTGAAGAACTTAGACCCGGTCGTATGGACAGTTTCCACGAACCGATCGTTGTATTCGTCCACTGAGACGCCTAGGAACTCGAACGATGCTGGAGTTCGAGTTGAAAGCTCTCGGGGTTTAGGATTTGGATCTGTGCTGGACGGAGCGTAGACTTCATCAGTCCTTTCTAGCTTGATATTGATGTTCAATGTGCCTCGAACCATGCGGTGATCGCTCCCGGTTTTCACCGCATTGATCACAGAGACATCATTGAACATTTGCTTCTTGGTTGACATGATGAAGTCAATCTCGTTTTTTGTTGCACCATCTGGGCTCTGCCAGATCATCTTCCTGTACTCACGCTTTTTGAAGAAGGAGATCATCAAATAGAGGCCCACATTCTCCACAAAACTCTCCGAAGCCAGTTGGTGGCCCCGGTAGTTCCGACGTCCAACTCCAAATTGCCCCAACTGCAACTCATCCTTCTCCATCTTCCATCTTGAAAAAAAAAACTGGAGGATGTCGTCGTCGGGGTGTGCCGAGGTCGGGGCGTAGACCTGTATGACCTTCAGCGAATATCTGGAGGATGCTCTGAGTATAAGATACGCCACCCTGGTCGACACACTCTCGATCTTCACCACGTTGTTCACAAGAGACTTGTGGACGATAAACCCAACTCCACCCAGGGACTGGCGGTCACCCTCTCGGAAATAAAGCAGGTTGCCGGATTTTAGGATTATTGTGTCCTCCCCCTCTCTTCGGACTTCAGATAATCCCACTATACTCCATCGCAGCCTGCTCAATTCCTCTTCGAGCTCCGCTATCTTCTCGTCGGTCTGGAGTGTGCGCGTGTTGCAAGTTGCCAGGTCCAGTCGTTGGTGTTGGCAGCCGGATCCCATCCGGAGATTCTTCATAACCTTGACCGCTGCCGTAGTCGAAGGTAGACGGGCTGCCGGGGCCATTTATTTGATGCGGTGTCCATTTGGGAGGTTTTGCCATAATTGCCACGCTTGGCTGGCGGGTTGACGATCGCATTACGGTTGTCACAAAAGCACAGAGAACGCTGCTGCCCATTCTCTGGTAAGTCCCTTAGTCGCCTCTTACGACACCCACGGAAAGATATGGCATGGTGCTATTCTTTACGTCCGGCACCATGCGGACAATTTTATTGATGAGATATTTGCTTCTAAAACCTTAAAAATTTGGATTGGTAACAGATTGTGAACCTTTTGTGCGCAAGTTCCATGCTCACTCATGCCTGGCCGGTATTTTTTTATGTAGGTATAAAATACCAGAACTATTACCACCATTTCTATTATTAACTCTCATTTTAGGTAAAAAACTATGGGTGAAATGTAGAAACTTGATTTGGCAACCCTGTTTGAAATATATTTTTTCAACTTTAAAAAAAAATGGGATTGGTCACAGATTGTGAATGGTTTTTTTAAAATAAGATATAAAAACTGTACTTACACCACCATTTCTATTACTATTACTTAAGGGAAAAACTATGGGTAAAATGTAGAAACTTGATTTGGCAACCCTTTTTTTAATATAAATTTTCACCTTTGGTTCCGCACCTTTCAAGATTAGTTCAGCAATATATTGTAGTCGTTATTTGTTGTCAGTGCGTCATTAGTTTTTTTCAAATCTCAGTGTACGTTTCGCTTATGTAACTTTATTTTCAATTCACTTTCTCGAAAACTGGTTCTTTTCGCACTACGATTAGGTTCAAAATGCAGTGTGTTTCACACACGTGCATCTATTGTCATTTTTTCTACACGTGTGCAGAAATGAAAATTGCCACAGATAACTATTCCAATACTCAGTCAAATTGGTTCAATGCCTATAGACAGAGGTGAATGTTTTTTTTTTATTTCGGCAAAGTAGTAATGCGTCTTTACGGCGAAAACATTTTTTGAACATTCAAATTTAGTTTATAAATATTGAGTTTATATATATCATAGATAAACATGATTATTTAAAACAAATACTTATTTAAATAAAGAAATTAACATTTAACTGTGTTCTAAATTCAAAAACAAATAAAAAACTATTTTTATATGCTGTGCAACGGCAAATCGCGGAAAAATGAATTTATATCATGGTCTCGTAATAATTCATGGCACAAATATTTTTCATTATTTTATTTTATTTCTTCAAAAGTGTATTGATAAACGTTACATGGACATTTGTTATTGCAGCACCTCTCGGTTCAAAAACACCCTCGCCTACGGCACTTGTGTATCTATATTCCACCTCGAATACAATAACAAACTTTCTCCACTTGTATAAAAATGTACTATTGTATTTAGTGATAAAAATCACTGAAAATAAACACCGTCACCGTCCTCATCTTTCTACCCTTGTCCCGACTAAAAAGTAGTAAGCGCAATACGTTTTCTTCTTTTAATCTCCCCTAAAACACATTTTTTTTTAAATCCTCCTGTCTGTCGGTCTGTCTGTCTGTTCGTTCCGGCTAATTTCGACCGAACTTTTATTAGCAGATAGCTGACGTTATCCTTTATCTCTTGTATTACACTTTGCTTCTATTGTATAAAATTACTTAGTTTGATGTACAGAATGCTTGGTTGACGGCTTCGTGATGAGGTGGTTTACACCCTGTATATCTTTGATAAATGGACAATCCAATACAAAAACCCTATTGATTTTTTTTCAATTTCAGTCAGTAGCTCCAGAGATTAGCGCGTTCAAACATACAAACTCTTCAGCTTTATAAAATGAGTATAGATAAGGGTTCTTTATATAAATTGCTATCAGAGATAAAATAACTAAGTAAAGACTGGATTCTAGCAAAGCTGACTACAGATACTATAAAGAATAGAAGATTCTCACTTAATATCCCTGTCAGAAGCACAGGCTTTTATGATATTTTATCGTTCCCAAAACATCATCATTACCATCGCCTATCTTTCAGTTTAACCTGACGCAGCTGTATAGCAGTATACTACATGAAGCGACTACCTTTTTAACCCCAACAAGTAAATTATAATACGATACCCCTTGAAAAGACTGTGAAAACCAGTTTTACCAAGAGGAACTTTCACTGGCTAGGAAGTCAGTTGCCGGAAAGTCTGGAAAACAGTCTTACGATGTCTGCAAGAGTCTACATTTATATAAGTATGACAGCCAGGATAGGTATGTCGAGTCTTCCCGGCCACGGAGAAAACTCGGATGGTCACGAACCCACGAAGTATCTTTGAGAATAGAAAGGTCACTATTAGAACGTAAATTCGAAAAAAAAAGGTTTAAGGAAAAACGAAGGTTTTCCGAACGTTACAACGGTAAACGAGTCCTTATGAAACAAGCATATTACAAAATCAAGGACTACGTTGATGACAGAGAAGTTTGGCTATGATTCCTTCTGCGCATGCGGCTTCCCTGGTAGCTCATAACTGTCACTTGTTTAATTTAGTTCTTTAATTATTTATTCTTTTTTTTTAATTTACTTACCTTTGTATAGATTATAAATATAAATATAAATATCGCTGGACATTAACACACAGCGCCACCTAGCGCCACACTAAGCAAAGCTTGTGTCGTGGTCACTAGATAGTTGATATACTACATATATAGTTTTTTGTTTGTAAATACATACTTATAATACATATAAACATCCATGACTCGGAAACAAATGTCCATGCTCATCACACAAACATTTGCTCCTACCGGGATTCGAACCCAGGACCCTAAGAACGTAAGGCAGCGTCACTACCACTACGCCATTCGGGTCGTCATAGATGCTTTTTTACCTATTGTGGATGAGTGAACATTGTAGGCCTTTTAGATTCGCGGCTGCTGTTTGACTTTTGTTAAATATTCCTTTTGTTTTACATTTTTTTTATAGCAAGCAACGACCTATTGTCGGGCCTAAGCTGTCCCCCCATACTTTAGTACTAATGCTGTAATGAAACATAATAATATTGTAATACCAAATGATTTGAAAAGAGTAACCATGGAGTTTCTTGCCGGTTCTTTTCCATGGAATCGACCAACGCGAACCGTGCATCTTTTTCGACGTTTTATAAGTGCCCATCTAATTTTTTTTTTTTTTGGTACCCCGAAAGCACGTCAAGCAGTTGGTCCCGACTGTCATTTGTAGATCTTTGATCGTTGTTTCAGACAGTCAGTGGCCAAAAAAGTCTGACAACTAGTCTTACCAATGGGTTTCATAAATTACCCAGTACTAACTGGGTTGTGGAGATCAAAAAGTCAGTCGCTCTGTATAAAATACTGGTATTCGGCTGCTTTCGGTCAGACTGGAGGCCGACACCAACGTAGCAGGGAAAAGGCTAGGCCAATGATGATTTTAGAGTTATTGGCGCATTTTCCTTTAGTACACCCTGTATCACCATCATTATTTTAGTCGCAAGACGTCCACTGCTGGACGTAGGCGTCCCCCGAGTGTCGCCACATCGACCGGTCCCATGCTCGCATCCAGCAAATTTGCGAAATCTTCACCAGGTAATCTGTCTAACTAGTCTCTACTCTTCCAACGCGAAGTCTTCCGGTTAGTCGGAAAATAACAACCACATTTTCTGTTTCAGTATTCTTTCAAAATGTAAAAACTTAGTTAACGGTATCTGTTTCATCAAAGCAAAATATTATGGACTAGTTTTGGTATCACATTATTTCATGTCATTCAGTTGAAACAATTAATTGTAAACCAGACACAAATCCAAACTGGTTCAAAGGAAAGAATATTTAAAATTGCGTGGATTATAAAAGTTTATCAGAAGCGTGTTACTTATTCAGCGGAGCTTGAATAGCATTTGTAAAGTTTCGATTAAAGGTCGTAGCACACGTATCCAATCGGAAAGGGATCGTCACCGTATCAACTCGAGCTATTCAGTATTATTTGTATAAAACTCTCTACTGCATCGCACACTATTCGGAATCGTAACGTAAATTCGGAATCGTAACGCAAGGTGGTGACAATCGCTTTCTGAGTTGATAAGTGTGCCTTTAAAACTATGGCGGGCGTGGCTGAGGCTGGCCGACCAAGCGGGCCAGCAGCGTTAAACCTATCTGCGACGATAAGCTCGCGTGGGGCCGCCGGAGCTTCACAGTGCCGGAGCCGTGACAGAAACCATGCCGGCTGCATGATGCTTGCTGCATGCTTGCTTTCATGCTGCATGCTTGCGTTCTGCATGCTTGCGTTCTGCATGCTTGCGTTCTGCATGCTTACTGCATGCTTGATGCATGCTAGCTGAGTGCTTGCTGCATGCTCGCTGCATGTCAGCTGCGTGCTTGCTGCATGATTGCTGCACGCTTGCTGCATGTTCGCTGCATGAATATTCGATTCGATCTTTCGACTAAATCATTATAAGTCTAGTGAAACATTAGTTTAAATAAAATTAGTGCATTTGAAAATTCGGCCAAATGACATTATTTCAAAGAAATAAATCTGCTAAATAAAAATCGACCAATTATTATTCGGTCAAATTAATAATCATACGTAATGATTTTATTGTAACTAAAATTAGACGAAGCGATTTTCAACGAAACGTTGTTATACCAAACAAGGGTGAACCAGGAAATACATGTTTGAGAACGTTCGCCAGTAAGCAGCAATACACAATTTAAAATACTTTTACAGCTTTTCAGAATTTGCAGGTCAACGATGCTAGGTAGAGTATTAAAGATAAAATAAGTACTGATGAAGTATTTCTAAGAGGTATTGCTTAGACACAGTCAGATTCTATAGTCTATAAAGTTCCAAACAACATAAAGTTATGTAACCTGACAACTGGAAAAAAAACAATGACGCACTGACAACTATAACGTCTACAATATGATTGCTAAACTAATCTTGAATAGTGCGGAACCAAAGCTGTAAATCAAATTTAAAAAGTGGGTTGCTAGATCAAATTTCTGAATTCCACCATGTTCGTTTTTTTCCGATGATGATTTTTTTTTTTTTTTTTTTTTTTCACAAATTAAACCAAGGCTTAGGTACAACCGGGGTTGCGGGCCTGTTCGAAAGAGATACCGCGGCCCCGGAACGTAAAAGGCGAGGAAGGAACATGGATGGTTTTTAGTCAGTAAGAGTCTGACACTCCCTCCCGCTCCGCCCAGAGTGGGGGGGGTCATTTGATGATTTCCCATCCTTAAAAAAAAAAAAAAAAAAGGCTTAGGTACAAAGGTTGCCAAAAAAAGAGATCTCTGAAAAGAGGATTAGTAATGCTGCACCAAATGCAAATCAATTGAGATAAGGGCAAAAGAATGAAAATTAGGTAAAAAGGTGTTGCAAAAGGCTGCTTGACTATTCGAAAGAGATACCGCGGCCCCGGAACATAAAGGGCAAGGAAGGAACATGGATAGGTTTTAGTTAGAAAAAGTTTGAAACTCCCTTCCGATCCGCTCAGAGTGAGAGACGTTATTTGATGAAATCCGAGTAAAAAAAAAACTCACGTACGACACGGTCCAAACGGAATATAACCAAATGCAATTATTTACTCTAACAAATTACATTTAGAGTTTCTCCGAAGCCTAAGAAAGCACGCTAAGCCATTAATACCGGCAGTATTTTTTTACTTTTTTGATCTTTGACAGTTGTTGTATCTTACCAAAGGGTATCGTATTATCTAGTACAAACTGGGTTGTGAAGGTCAATAGGCAGTCGCTCCATGAATATTACTGATGTTCAGCTGAATGCGGTTAGACTGGAAGCCGAGCCAAGAATGAGAAGGAAAGGATTAGGCAGATAATGACTGTAGCACATGGTATCTGTCGACGAAGATGTTATATAATAATAAATACACAGTCCACAATAAAAATAACCTCTATACGTGGGGGTTCCATAAAAACAGCAAGGACTTCAGTCCCTAAGAATGATTTTGTTCCCCAGAAAATAGGAATACAATCCTAATCTTCTAACGCTGATTATAAATGTCATAAATTGTAATAAAAACGTTTAATTACGTGTTTTAGAGCAAGCATAAAATATAATATGGATGACAAATAATGTGTCCACATAGTGGCACGCATTTCACAATCGAATAGTTTAAGATCATAATTTAAACGCAGGCCTTCAGCTGCAAGCAGTCAATCGAGTTCCGTTCTTCAAAAGCTGATATTATAAGTGTCAGATTGAATAGGTGAGCTAACCTGAGCGTTACTTTAGTAAGAACAATACGGAGCTTGGGGCGAAGCCTGAAAGTTCGGTTAGCAACATGTGGAGCAAGAGAGGAGTCGCCCTTAACAAATCACTATTGCTGACTCTTAGGTAAGACATTAATCTGCTGCTATTCCCTTTATGTAACAAACCATCATATTTTGTGAAAAATAGTCCTACAATATCCAGTAAGAGACGGTTTTCGGCTAATGATGCTTTGCTGGTACATTAACCATAGTGGTATTTCCCCACTGTGGTTTATTGTCTATGCAACATAAATTAAAATAGAATAAGACTCTTAAGTGAAAATGATAATTCTGTTAAGCAAAGACTTTCCATGCAGTTACTTTTGGGATGGAATAATAAAATCGAAAGAAAAGGGTATGCCCGGTTGCCGCTGGAGAATTGAACAAAACAACACATGTTACGTAAACTACGAGTAAAAGAGTACTTGGGCTTGAAAATAATTATGATGACTATTGTATTTTTCTTTACAGTATTTATTTTTTACAGCTTGCTGCAATTGTCAAGAGGAGACCAAGTCGTGCACTCCGGGGTAAGCAATTACTCCTTCCCGGATGATTTCATGCTTGGAGTGGCTACGTCCGCATTTCAAATTGAAGGAGGATGGAACGAAGGAGGTCTGATTGTTTGAATACTGAACTATTATTATCAGTTTCTGAGGTTATTGTAACCCTTTCCATAACATAAAAGTAGTAACAAATCACGTGTTTGTCCCTCATAATATACTTTATTCTATAGGCAAAGGCGAAAGTGTATGGGACGAAACCCTCCACGAACACCCTACAGATACCACTGACCATAAGAACGGAGATATTGCAGATGACTCTTACCATCTCTGGAGGGAAGACATCAAAATGATTAAAAGTTTAGGCGTCAGTGGCTATAGAATGTCTATTGCGTGGAGCAGGTAAGAAGTATTTTTTTTTAATTCTTTGGATGTCTGAACTAAAGTTTTTTTTTTGCTTTTGTTGCTGTTAACACATCGCTGCTAGTTTACAGAATTTTTGTTGTCGAGATGAAAACCATTTGTTTGCATAAAAGATTTAATGCCTACCCCTTCGTATTAACGTAGATCTACACAAGACACATTAGCTTTATAAATATGTCTATAATTACGGCATACAAGAGGTTAAAAGTAAACACAACGGCCGTTTTTCCATACAAACGTAGTCTCCTGTTTCCTCCTTGGATAATTATTACAGTTGAGCAATATTTTTTATTCAAAGTATCTATGACTGACTACTTAATAATGGCATGTCCCTATGTTTTATTATTTCTAAATAAATTAGTCAAAGAGATATGAACCTTCAAAAACCTCAACAATTTGGCCACATTTTCAAATCCAACAGCTGTGACAAAACTCACATAATTATGACCAAGTGCAAAAGTGCTAGTGTAATTTCAAAAATAGCCACAGTATGAGAATCTTAATAAATAAATAATAATAATATATTACTTTGAAAACACAACTATTAGCACTTATTTCTTATTACGGAAAGCAGTTCTTTCAACCCAATGACAAAATAATAATTATTTTAACATTTTTAATTACAGGATACTTCCAAATGGTACAGACAACAATATAAACCAAGAAGGTATAAACTACTACCTCAGAATTTTCGAAGAACTCCTTAAAGCCAACATCACTCCTGTAGTCACGTTGTATCACTGGGATATGCCCACATCACTGATGGACATCGGCGGCTGGAACAACCCAAACCTCATCGACTATTTTGAAGACTATGCTCGGGTAGTGTTCAGGTCGTTCGGTCATTTAGTCAAAATGTGGCTGACGCTTAATGAACCTCATTGGCATTGCATATCTGTAAGTTATTTCGAAATCAATTGTGTGTTCCAGGTCCTTAAAAGGGCTATCACAATTTAAACACTCTAATACTAAAAATCGCACATCGCTGATGTGGGCAATAAGACTGCTGGGTTGAAGTGGGATTGGGCGGGCCATGTCTGTAGAATGCATCAGGATTGATGGGCCAAAGTCGCCACTCAGTGGGTGCCAGAAGATGGGCAGCGTCGCCGAGGGAGGCCTAGAAAACGCTGGCGTGACGACTTAGAAGCGTTTGCGATAGATTGGCCTGAGAGAACCGCACGTAGGGAGGAGTGGAAGACTATGGGGGAGGCCTTTGCCCAGCAGTGGGACAATACAGGCTAATAAAAAAAATAAAAAAAAAATACTAAAAATGTGATATTTATTTTGAGCACTCCCGAGACAAATAATTCAACTTCCCGGACGATTTTTATATAATATAGTGGTCAAACCTAAACCATAACCACACATCAAAACAAAGAATTTAGATGTGTGATTATGGTTTAGATATGGCCACAAAATTAAAAATATATATGTGCACGAGGAAGTTATGATTATTTCTCTACGGAGAGCTCAACATAAATATCACAATCTTTCTTGTATAGCGCTCAAGTACAAGAACCATTAATGTGACAGCCCTCTTAATAATTTTAAGGAGTTGGTATTGACACAGTAAAATAGGGTAGTGAACACAAATAATCGACTTAGTCCGTCAGTTAGATATCAAAAAATATTTGACTAGTATTTTTTTCTTTGTAACGTAAACCAAAATTGAAGAAGTAACGCCGCTTTTAAATTTCTCAAAACGCTACGCCTTGGTATCATTTTCAAGTACGTTTTGACGTCATTAGCTCTCACTAGCAAGTTGTGATGCGTTTCATTTCTGTCAATATTCATTGATTTACAAAAACCAAAAATATGTGTCAATTAATTTCCAATAGTCTAACTGGCGGATTTAATAGAATTGCAATTTTTTTATACTGTTGACACGCCTGTTATAAGCAGTAGGATGGCTTCAAAAAAACGATGGAAACGATGTCGTAATTACCCGAGCGCTCCTTCCTCGCCCGTAAGGATACTTCAAGGTGCGAACAGAGTTAGATTCACGCACGCCGCGTCATTTTCTTAACGACAAACCACACAGAATACTCGATAGTAGCAACCCTAGCCCTGAGCGACAGTAGCTTTTGAATTCAAAGGCACTTCCGAGTCACACTACTGCTTATCTTTTTACTGCGGTATTTATATTGAGAAACCTGTTAGTTACATGATAAAATTATGTTGAATTCCTAAGGACCCCAGGGGAGTTGGAGGGTATTTGTGTATCCACAACAGCTTGCTCGCCCATGGTCGAGCATACCGCTTGTATGAAAAGGAATTTAAACCGCAACAGCAAGGTAAAGTGTGATTTTGTCCTTATAATTAAAAATAAACATTATAATAAATGTTTATAAAGCAAAATAATTTTATGTGACTTGTAACATGAGATTACATGTAATAAGGTTAATGGTTTTTATAGCATATGAAAATTATATATGATGTGAACGTTATTTTAAGAGCAAATATACTATTTATTATTATGCCATATATTACACACCCTATCATCAGCCACCACTACCGAGTTGTGACGGGTTTCATCTTTGTCTATATTCATTGATTTACAAAAACAAAAATACGTATTCATTATTTTCCGATTCTCTAACGAATTAAATAGATTTGCAATTTTTGATACTGTCGTCATGCGTATTGCTTGTGGTCAGTTTTGCTTTTCAACAAATTTAAATAATTTGAATACTGCAAAATTGAATGACAGTGCCAACCCGAAGTGTTCCTGCCCCAATCGAATGTGTTTTCTTGTACGCCTTTATTAAAAAGCATTTTGTTTTTCAGGAAAAGTATCTATAGTGCTGGACGGCGTTTGGGCTGAACCTAAAGATCCTAATAAACCTGAAGATATCCAAGCGTCGGAGCAGTATCTCCAAATGGCTGTAAGTTTTATAACCATTTTCTTTAAAATAAAAGACTAAACAAGTGATTTAGTACAAAACAGAGTTGAGTGCGACCAACCCTTATGGCTTATGGCTATCTTTACAGAGGGATGTGAAAGAACTCATTGCTAGATTATTAATTAGGTACAGAAGGTATTTTTGCATTTTTTTTTATCCCCGCTCTTACATCGCTGTCCAAATCAGTGATTTTTACGATCGAAGCAATTAGGTTGCTTTCAGGTCGCTGTCACTGACGAGTTTGTCAAAACAACAGTAATTCTATTTTCGTGACAACAAGGTTGCTGTTGGACTACAGCTGTGTGTGAAAGGACTGCAAGCGACTCGTATATTTCAAAATGTTCTAAAACTCAAATTGCCATTTAAAAATAATCACTTATTTCCGAAAATTAATTATTTTCCGTTTCAGATCGGAATGTTAGCTCATCCAATATTTTCGGATGCCGGTGACTATCCTAGTTTAGTTCGTGAACGGGTTGACAACGTGAGTAGGGAACAAGGATACTCACGGTCGAGACTTCCACATTTTACTCCTGCAGAGGTTCGTACAAACAAAACAAACGCTTTAGCTTCAAGTATTTTTATGTCGTTTTCATGAATGCAACAGATCACTAAAGTTTAAAACGTCAGGGTAGCCCGCGAAATTCAAATTTCAAGGGTCGAGGAATGATGTTGACTTTGAAAAAGTCATGCCACGACCTTTATGAACTTGGAGGGTTGTATTGATGACCACAATTCTGTGACTACGTACGTCTTACAGTTGCGAATAGTATTCTAATCAACATACAACCTAGCACTGGCCTGCAAATTGCAAAAACATAAAAAACAACAGATTTCACAAGCTACCCCGGAGCATATCCACCTTAAAAAACTGTTTTCTAAAATTAACTTAATTTTCACTCACTCACCTATATCCTGTGTGCTTCTACAAAACTGGTGAAAAATACCCGTATTTCGCTTAGTAATTTCAAGCGTGATTATTAATTAAGTTTATTCTATTTCTAGGTAGAAACACTTCGAGGAAGCGCAGACTTCTTAGGTCTCAACCACTACACTGCAACCTTAGTCTCTCCAGAAACTTCTCCAACGTATTTCAACTTGCATATACTTGCTCATAAATATGACTTAGGAGTCAACACTGAGCGGGATCCATCTTGGCCCGTGCCTGGTTCTGATTTCCTAGCGGTAAATAAAGTCATACTTTATTAATATTACAGATCTGAATGTTACTCCGTCCATTTTTTACTTTTTCACGCAGTTACGTATTTGAAATTATTGCAAACAAATATACTTACTAGATTAGGATATGAGAATCAAAACGTTTCTGAATAACAATAGGTGGACCGATGACCTGGTGAAGGCTACGGGAATCCGTTGGATACGAGTCGCATAAAACCGGTCAATATGGAGACACTTGGAGGAGGCTTATGTCCAGCAGAGGACGTCTCTAGGACATTTTTTTTTGTAACCAGTTTGCAACGATATAAATTCTTGTAATTTTGCACTCCAAAAAAGTCCAGTAATATTTTTTACGTATAATTACTTCGTTTGTATACCTTTTTTATATTTTTGGTACCTAAACATGTCATCATTCGTCTAATAACTGTCAGAATGATGATTCATAATTTAAGATATTTAATTAATAATAGTTTTCCGGTAACACATTAAGAGCATTGTTCTGTATGTATGTTATTTCCACTTCTCGAAATAGTCAACCATTTCGTTAGGAACAAATAATTAAGTAAATCTGGAGTACTTTAATAAAATGTCGGCGCATGCATCCATACCCAGTTAATAAACAAATTATCAATGTTTCTAAATTACAGCGGTTATCGGTGATGTAGCAACATCACCGATCCACATTTTCTAAAAAAGACCTGAAAAAATCTAAGTGCAATAGTTTTTCGTTTTCTGATATTCTTTCAAATTGTCGCAGGTTTACCCACCCGGCTTCCGAAGACTTCTCAACTGGTTCCAAAAGACTTACAAAATATTTGAGAAAATCCCAATTATTATAACTGAGAATGGATTGACTGACAGCGGACAAACTGAAGACTACGAGCGAGTTTCTTATTACAACGAGTATCTCTACCAACTGCTGCTAGCTATACGTGAAGATGGGGTCAATGTCAAAGGATATTTCGCCTGGAACCTTATGGATGACATGGAATGGTCAGACGGCTATCAGTAAGTATTTTACATTTTGCACAATTGGTATATTGAAGACAACGCAGTGAGACCCAGAACACAAGCTAGCACAAGTTGACGAAGACGTTACGCCATTGACAGGGTGTTATTCGCTGAAAAAGTAAACACTCTTATTCAAAATAATGTGAAAGTGGTCCCGCAAATAAGGGTAACATAAAATACTGACGACTGATAGTATTCTCAGAAACACTATTTTATTTTCAGTAAACATTCGCAAATGTAATATTGTTTTTTTTTTTCAGTATGAAATTCGGATTATTCAAAGTAGATTTCGACAGCCCAAACAGAACGCGAACACCGAAGCTGTCAGCGAAGAATTATGCCCACATTGCGCGCACACGCCGAGTTGACTTCGACTACATAAAGCCACCCTCGGTCCATAAAAATGTCTCAAGTTTAAGCGCATTATAAATTGCACATAAATAAACAAAATTTGCTTCAAACATTAAGACCGTTGCATTTATCTTCACCATTTTTGGAACTGTGCTGTGTACTTAGATATTGAAGAAAGTGTACGGTTTAACTTTGGAAACATTAACTCAATTTGCAATATTATATTATGTAAAAACACCTATGTTCCTTCTCATTATTAAATCAACTTGACAGTTAATGTAAAAATATTTTCTAACACCCATTTATTCCTTTCAAGCTAACTTCTCAAACTTACCCAGAACTCAGATTTTCCACATCCGCTCTGTCTGTGACTATCATTTTAAATTGAACCTAGGAAACCCACAAATTCTCTATTAAATAAGAAAAAATGCGGATTTTTGCCAGCCGACAGGCTAATTGAAATGATTCAAATAATTCTGAAGAAACTGCCCAACCTACCTAAAATGTCCGAGTTGGAAGCGCAACTCACAATACCAGTGCCTAGTTGTGATTACCGTTAGTTGGCTTTCAACACTACCCAATTGGAAAACACATTTGAGACTGGATACAATGAGCTAAAAATCAATCTTCAGTAAGTCCGCGTCACCGTTTCACATCAGGTGAGTTGCAGCCAAAAGCAAGCCCATTTAAACTTAAAAAAGTATGGAAACATATGGGTTCATGTTTCCGGAATTCTGGAGGTGAATAAAGACAGATGTGGCAAGTTACCGTGTAGTCTATTTTAAGTGTTAGTGCGCATACACGAAGAACGCTGGCTACCAGTGTACACTCCTCAACAGAATGGCAAAGTTATGGTATGAGTAAAGATTTTATGCAAAGGCTTAACGGCTTTAAGACTTGTCATACATTAAATAGAACAAACAGGTCTAAGCCAGTCAAAGGTAAATCTCCATATGAGCTGTTTTATAATAAAGAAATGAGCTTGGATTTCTTTCATGAGTTTGGCTGTAAGGAATACAGGTACAGGTAGGTTGGATTTTCTTTTGGCATATGTTAAAAACAAAAGCGTTTATAATGGGACAACAAGAGTGTAGAAGAAATGTTTGTTGGTTATGGGGATGTTGCAGCTCATACTTACGTACCTAGGCATACGTACCAGAGGAGCGCACACGGCCGTCTGCCACCGTGCGCCCGCGCGTACTAAGCTGGCCGGCACTAGAGAAAGGAATTTAAATCGCACGGCCGCTGTATCATTGCGCTAGCACCTCGAAGAGAGCGCGGCACATACTACCGCCATTTACAATTTGTGTTAGTTATTAAGTTTGTGCAGGTACGTACCCTGATTTTTTTTATTTTTCTATTTCGAAATTGTATACAAGCCGAGCCTTAGAATAAAATCTACAGATCGTTATTCGTCTTCTTATTTACAACAACCTAAGCATCCATTCCTTATATTAGTGATCCCCAATCACTAAAGGGAAAATGCAAAGTGGTATAACATATATTTTAGTGATAAACATAAAGTAACTTGTCTAAGAATAAATATGTGGAAAATGAGAATTTAAACGTGTGTATTTAAAACGGGGAGAATCTTGAGTTGAGTGATGAGGAGAATATTCAAGGGAAAGAGCAGGAGGCAGACAAAAATGAAAGTGAGCATGCAATAAATGAGGTACAGAGCGGTGATGACATAAATCATAATGAAACAAATGGTAGAATGCAGCTAAGGAACAGAAGTAAAATAAAAATACCACATAATTTGGTAGATTATGATTTGGGTTTGTTGAAAGTTAGTGATGAAGATCCTGTAACATATGAAGAGGCTGTATCAAGTAATATAGATAATAAATAGAAACAGGCAATGGAAGTAAAGTACTTACTGAAAATGATATGGGTAAGTGTAGAAAAGCCGAAGAATATTGATATTTTTGACTGCAAATGGGTTTTTAAAGAAAAAAAGATGAAAAAGGTAACATTGTGTCATAAAGCTAGGTTAGTAGCTGGGGGTTTTAAACAAGATTTGTCTTTGTCAGAAATGTATAGTCCTGTAGCAAGGTTAACCTCTGTAAGGTTAGTTTCAACCTTCTGTAATGAATTATAGTATAAAATTGAAATATAATTTACCTATTAATAAATAATTTACCTAATGCAGATGAATACCTTAATCTCACAGCGTCGCATGCAATGCTACCAGCCTACACTCTCCCCACTAGACTCTCGAATTGCCTTGATCATGTGATACTCCGCACTCAACGCACTGTTACTACACTAATTATTGATTCTGTTATCACTGATCACTCCCCTATTATTATCTTCTGCAACCTCAATTTAAAAACAAAAACTCCCCGCCACGCCAGATCAAAAATTGATTAGCCTCGGATTGTAGAACAAATTAACAGCACTGATTTTTCCTTTACCCTACAGTCCCTCAACCCAAATGAAGCTGCTGAATCTCTTGTTTCCATTATGTCTTTGGCTGTCAAATCCTACTCACAATTGTCACAAATTCCCAGTAGAAAGCGTATCATTAAGCCATGGATTAGTCCTGGCCTGCTGAGGTGCATACATCACAGGGATAAGTTGCATCTCAAATTTAAAAAACACTCAAAAGATGAAACTCATAAATTGATTTTTTGTCGCTATAGCACCTTCTGCAACAATCTTCTAAAACAAATCAAGCGTGAATATGAGAGTGCTCAATTTCACCAGGCTAGAAATAATCCAAAAGCCACTTGGAAAATTGTGAAACGGGTAGCAAGCTTAAGCCAAAGCAGAGACTCAGCCTCTGAACTGCTAAATTGTAGTGCCGTTCCTTCGCAATCTGTGGACAAAGTCAACAATTACTTTGCGAGTGTTGGTGGACGCTTGGCAGCTGAAATTGAGCACTCTGCCCTCTATAAATTTCTCTCGGATAGTCGGCCAAACTTCGAGATCCCGGATACTTCCATACCATCCGCACCACAATCAATGGCCCTATACAGCGTGGACAGTGCTGAGCTTGAGAATATCATCCTTAGCCTTAAATATCATTGTGCAGTTGGTTTTGACGGAATAACCCCCTCAATTGTGAGGGCAACTCGTCACATTCTAATTCCGATCCTTGTTTTCATCTTCAATTTGTGCTTTTCAACAGGAATTTTTCCTGATGTTTTCAAAACTGCAGTGGTCCACCCTATCTATAAGTCGGGTGATAAAGCCAATGTCGCTAACTACAGGCCCGTTTCAGTGTTAACCAACCTCTCCAAAATTTTCGAAAAAGTAATAAACCATCGACTTACCAAATACCTAAATAAATTGAACCTTCTTTCCAATAATCAGTATGGATTCAGGACAGGAAATTCCACCGAAGACGCTGTCCTGGAACTTACTGCAACAATAATTGACCATTGGGAAAATAAATATAAAACTCTTGCCATATTTTTAGACCTATCCAAGGCCTTCGACACAGTCTCAATTCCCATACTTCTTTCAAAGCTGGAGCATCTTGGGATTCGCGGGACGGCCCACTATCTCTTCAGGAGTTATCTAACAGATCGTAAACAAATTGTAAAGATTGAAAACTTCCTCAGCAACCAGGAAACGATCACTTTTGGTGTCCCCCAGGGCAGTGTCCTGGGACCCCCACTTTTTCTCATTTACGTGAATGAACTGTGTCAGTTTTCTTTACCCAACTGCAAGATCATAGCCTATACCGATGACACAGCTCTAATTGTTCATGGCCGGGACTGGACTGAAACTCGCCTCAACTCGGAGTTAACCTTGATCACCGTCATGAGGTGGCTAACCGCAAATCTTCTCACTCTAAATGTAGACAAGACCAAATTTATCACATTCTCTACTATGAAGTCAAGTCAGCGTCCCACACCGATTGAAATTCATGCGCACACCTGTCCAAACTTACACGCTAACTGTGGCTGTCAACAATTAGAAAATACCTCTTCCATTAAATATCTTGGCGTCACCCTTGATAGCAACTTGAAATGGAAGCAACATATTGCTTCAACTGTAGCTCGTGTGAGAAAACTTATCTATGTTTTTAAAAAACTCAGAGGAGCGGCTGATATTAAGTGTCTGATAACCATCTACTTTGCGCTCGCTCAGTCTGTCCTGGGGTATTGCCTAACGGTCTGGGGTGGTGCCGGTAAAACCGTGATGCTACGTGTCGAACGTGCGCAGAGAGCTGTTCTTAAAGTGCTGGCAAGGAAACCGATCCGATATTCGACATCTTCTCTATATACCCTCTGCCAGGTCCTTACTGTCAGACAGCTATTCATCCTCCAAACTATTCTTCGCAAACACTGCCAACTTACCCTTGATCCTAAATGCTGTTCTACTCGCCGCTCGAATAGGGTTTGTGCCACTGAGTCCCGTAGAACCGTAGCTGCAAGTCGTCATTACAAACACATAAGTTCAAAAGTCTACAATAAATTAAACAAAAACTTAAACATCTACCCACTAACCAAGATCAAATGCAAAATGAAACTTGACTCCTGGCTGAAATCAAAAAATTACGATGACACAGAAAAACTCGTGGAAGTGTAAAACACACAGCACTCTCTCACACAACTCATTAAAACCTCACACACCTCGCACACCTCAGTAACACTCACCCACACACCCATTCACCGGCTCACTACTCTCGACATCAAAATCGTCAATCAACGTCAAATTATTGTTACCAATTCATAATTATTGATACCAATTCATAACTATTGTCCTACTGTTTATACAGGGTGACTTTTAATTAATGCGACAAAATTAAATTGGAGCTTCAGTTACAGTAACATAGTAATTTTAAACTGTTTTTTCTACAATCTAAATCGTTAAAAAAATTACGCGATGATCGTTTTCAAAAGGTCCATTGATGTTATTATCTTTATTTAAGTACGAATTATTGGTATTCCAGTAATATGCAAAATAAATAAGAAAAAATAAGGCAAAATTAGGTAAATGACCGCTATATTGGGCACTGCGATGAGTCCGCAAGATTTTTGATACTTTATTATTTTAGCGGTTTTCGTAACACTGATCAATTATTTTTTAATTTTATATTTTATACATTTTCTTGACAACACGTATTATTGTATGTTCAAATTTGTCGCATCTATTCAACTTCACCCTGTATACTTTCCTTTTTTTAATGTATTATTTATCTATTTTCTTTTATGTTTTTGTTATTAATTAAGTAAACCTAAATTAATTGTAAGCACTTTTTGTGTGGAACATCTTTCCATTATAATCTGGAGGAGGGCGTTGGTGGCTGCGCTACAGTTGATACTTTTGCAGCTTCCATCGTTTTACCTGTTAACCTTTTTTTTTTTTTTTTTTTTTTTTTTAAAGATGGGAAATCATCAAATGACCCCCCCTACTCTGGGCGGAGCGGGAGGGAGTGTCAGACTCTTACTGACTAAAAACCATCCATGTTCCTTCCTCGCCTTTTATGTTCCGGGGCCGCGGTATCTCTTTCGAACAGGCCCTGTGTCGTGTTATTGTTCCGAAATAAATTTTTTATTATTATTTATTATTATTTAAATTAGATGTTTGTAGTGCTGTTTTGTATGGTGACATTGATGGTGATGTTTATGTATTTTTATTTAACGAGTGCGGTAATGAATATTGGTTGTATCTGAAAATATATGCAGAGTGTAAACTATGTTTATCTACCCAAATATCATAAACCCTCTCTAATGCGTTCAAAAACCATAGGCAATGACCAGCATTACCAACCTGCAGAAATAAACGGAACTGTAATGAACTCATAACGCAACTGTAAACAGTTGCGTTATGAGTTTTAAATTTGGAACAGGTGTCAAATTCAAGTGAGTGTGCTATTCTAGTACCACCTACATTAAATCAGATATCGAAAAAAAAAAAAAAAAAAAAACCCCAATTCAGTATGATTTCAATTATAAATCGCACGACATTTTGATCTCGAGTGACACAAGAATAGTGACTTTGTTCGTTTGCCTATGATTTAAAAAAAAATGACAGATATCCGAAACGCCGCCATTTCGAGCTGTCATTTGTTCGTTAGCTTTTTATTTCCAGTAATCCAGTTACGAGTAGACAAAGGACATGGACAAAAAAGTATATTCCATGTACACATACTTAGTAAATATGACGAAAAATAGAAATAGAAAAATGAATTAATACGTAGGTTTGAGCTTCACTGGAAGAGTCAGTATTTATTTCAAAATATTAAGTAATGCAAGATAAATTCAATGCGCCATTTGTCAGCTTCCGCCATAATGGAACATAGACAAAACTAATACGTTCAAAAACATGCTTTCTACCTTTATACGATATGGACGACAATGCAACTAAGGACATTTTATTCACACAAAACTGTCTTTTTTCATAAAATAATTCATTTAAATAAAATATTTATTTCATAAATACATGCATTATGCATTTAATCAAATGTAATGTTCATAAAGATTTTTTTTAATTAATATCTATTTCATACAAAAAAAATATCACTTATAACGGAACGCGTTGTCGTATTTGACAGTGTGTTTTAACTGTCAAATGTCATGTCATGTCATAATGTCATTGCGATTTGCATTGCACATGCACATTCTTCGTAACGTTCAGTTACGTTTAGTTAGTAATATTGCACTACCACAATTTGTCTCTGCGGCACCCAAAGGTTGGCTGGTGGAAAAAGCCTTAAGGCATTAAGGCCGCCTCTGTACTCGTGTGAGCATAAAGAATTAAATAAATAAATACGTTTTTTAATAGCAAATCTTATTGAGTTCACTTTATTGCCAGTGATCTGATGATAGGTTAAGTGAAACTTTTCACGTCCAGTCTGTTGTAATGACAAGTGCTATGAGTTTTTTATTTATAGTAATTTAATGTGCCAATATTCACGAATATAAAACAACAAAAATCGTTGGTGTACATTCAGTTTGATAGGTAAGCACACTCCCATACAAAAGTTGGCCATGTCCTTTTCTGATAAGTTCTTAATTCCTGTCGAAAATGAGTGATAGTGACTCAGAAATTGACATGAATACTCCGCCAGATATCGTAAATGCAGCGACGAATGCAACTAATAACCTGTTGGCACAAAAATCAAGGGCCAAGTAACAATGCAGGTCATCTCCCTATGGTTCCTGAACCCATCATAGAGCCCTTATGATATTTGGGTAGATAAAGTAGTGTATGCAACTATACATAATTAGGCATTACAACACTCGTGTGATGCTATTAAGAACTCGCCTTCGGCTCGTTTCTTAAACCCACACTTGTGTTGTAATGCCCTTCATTATGCACAGTTGCATAAACTACTATTACTCATGTATATAATATTGATGACTTATTGTTAGCATCTAGTGTTGTCAAAAAAATAGAAAATGTAAAGCAATTGTTAAATTAAAACTTTTAAATGAAGATCTAGTACATATTAGTTTTTGGGAATGCATGTAACGCAAAATTTAAGGGAGGGAACTATAGTAATAAATCAAAATCACCTTGAGAATTGTTAAATTCTAGTAATATCTTAGAATGTAAGGCGGCTGTGACCCCCATCGACGAAAATTTTAATTACAGTTTGCTTAACAGAGACAAGTCAGTGAGTCTAGAAATAGAACATAGAAGTAGAAAGGTAATTGGTTCACTGATGTATGCAATGTTGTGTTCCAAACCTGACTTATGTCTTTCCATAAGTATTTTAAGTAGGTACCAGTCGAGTGCTAGTTATGATTTATGGGTAGCTCTCAAGAGAGTGCTACGATATGTAAAAGGGAGCTTACAGATAAGCGGAGTTTTTAAAAGAGGTCAATTAAGGATATCATTGGTTTCGTTGATTCCGGTTGGGCCGTCGACAAAGTTGATAGACGGTCAACTGTTGGTTATGTGTTTTAAAGGACAAGTCCAGGATTGCCCTGAGCAACTAAAGTATCGGACATTCACGATAATAATTCTTTGTCTATTTTATTAAATTATTTATACAAATACTTTTGTAACACAGACGCGCTCCATAATAAAATGAAGTATTTAACGTGATAACATCCGCCATATTGGTCAAACGTCATGTCAGAAAAAAGATTAGGGATGCCCAATCGTTTGTAATAATCGTTCGATTAAATTTAATAACATGTGAATGAATGATGCATATTTTAAAATCTGAGTCTCATTTTAATTTATCACACATCCATACCATAATATAAACGCCGAAGTAACTTTGTTTGTCTGTCTGTCTGCTACCTTTTCACGACAAAACGGCTGATCGGATCGTAATGAAAATTGGCAAAGAGATGTTTTTCAACCTGGGGAAGGACATAAACTACATATTATCACGGTTATTACTTACGGGGGTGAGCAATATGCATTTCGTCTATATTTGTCTACTGTTTGACAACTGACAACCGTCGTAACATGCATTGTAATAGAATAACAATTTTTAACCAATTGTCATTAGAACAAATAGCCCATCGGTGACGACTACCGCCTTTCGAACAATGAGTCGCAAGTTCAAGCCTCAGAAAATACACGCAATACATTTTGATTTTGTTTAATGCTGTTGATTTCCGATAGTAACTTTGGTCACGTTCAAAACCCATACAATATATACTTTTTGTTAACACTGAAACGACAGTTTGGGAATCACTTATTTCTAATAATAAATCTGTAAATATGGCACTTAAGCTTTTAAAGGATCACACACGGAACCCTTTTTCTACTATTTTATAAAGTTTCATCTATGTCTCTGTGTCTCTACGTAGCCCTCTTGTTATAGCATCATGTGTAAATTATAAAACCTACGTGGTTCGATTCCATGCACAAATTAATATTGCGCATAACTGAGAGAATGTTTTCATTTGTGTTTCTTTGTAATCGGTGCTCTCCATCAAAAGATATAAATTATGACTTGAAAGTTTTTAAGGATAACTTATCATCATGATCTAAAAATACATGCAGTGACATCTATTGAATCAAAATTGTACTAATTAATAAAAATCACAAGATAGACAAGAAGAGAATATTCAACATGACCCTGCTTTAAAAATCTGCAAAGCCGGTAGAGTATCTGTTCGACCGCTTTCCATGCATATGCTCTAGCAGTTTAACTTCGTGCTCTATAGTTAATGACGTTGTTCATTTGACTCTATTTCACGCGAACGAAGTCGCGGGCAGAAGCTAGTATTATTATAAAACAAAGTCTCCCGCCGTGTGTTTCTGTCCCTATGTATGCTTAGATATTTAAAACTACGCAACGGATTATGATACGGTTTTTTTTAATAGATAGAGTGATTCAAGAGGAAGGTTTAAATAATCAATTTTATGCGAACGAAGCCGCAGTCGGCTAGTTTAGAATAAAGTGCAAATAGAAGCTACGATATAAACATACAATCACTATTCCATTTATTATTATTCCCGGAAAGTATAATTAAAAAAACCTACTAAGTACCTATCCTTTATGAATCAGCACGTACTTGATTTTAAATAGGTAGTTAAAACAATGTTAGTGTGAACAAAACCCACATATTACATTATGATCGTTAATCGGGGTTATCTGATATCGTTTAGAATCACTCGGTTCTATGAAAAACTATACGTAATATTCGTGGTTTGGTTCGATTATAACCTCAAAACCGAATACTTTTTCTTAAATATATCTGTTGTATAGCTGATGTCGATGATGACTCTGATATTGAGCGTGAGCGGAGGGCGTTGTCCGTAAGATCGAATATGTTGGCTCGCAGGTTTGCACGTTGTTCTTTAAAAGTAAAACTTACTCTCTTTAGAGCTTATTGCACTACCTTCTACACGTGCAGCTTGTGGGCTAGATATACGCAGCGATCGTACAGCGCCCTCCGTGTTCAATATAACAACGCATTTCGGGTGCTGGTGGGGCTGCCCCGTTTCTGTAGCGCATCAGGGATGTTCGCCGATGCTCATGTAAATTGTTTTTACACAACTATGCGCAAAAGGTGTGCATCACTGGTGTGGAGGGTGCGGGGTAGCTCCAACAGTATTCTAAATATGATTGCAAGCCGGCTGGATTGCACATACGTGAATCGCTGCGGTGCTATTTCTTACGGAATGACACCGGGGTGAGTCACAGTGCGGAATGATCTAGTCGTATCAGCTTTTAATGTTTTTGTGTTTGTTACAATAATGTCACTGTTTTACTAACATAGTTTTAAGTTATACTAACAAAATTGAATGAGTCTCAGCTACTTGAATAAATAAATTAGCTAGCTAGTCCGCTACAAAAAAAAGATCTTAAAGGAGTTTACAAATGATCAACCATACGACACAAAATTTTCTGCTGTTCCTGGGACCAGGACAAACAATGTATCGGCGCTAAGCAATGTCCTTTATGGTTTTATAATTTCATGGGTTTCTCGCCATCAGACTACAGTCGCCATGTTAACCACTGAACCCGAATATGTAGCTTTAAGTTTAGCTGTTAGTGAAGCTTGTTGGTTGAAAAATTTCTATGTATATCTTCAAGGTAAAACTTGTAGTGTGAAATTGTTTGAAAACAATCAGTCTGTGATTAAACTTTTTCAATTAGCAGATCGCCACTGTGAGCACTGAGCACGTATTATTTTGTGTCTATAATTACTTTATTAAATCATTCCCTGGGATTTTCCATTTAACCTACAAAATCAACATAAATAATATAAAGTTATGTCAACTGCGATCGGATAAAAACCAATGACGCACTGACAACTATAACGTCTACAATATGAGTGCTAGACGTGAGAGTCAAAATTGCATTATGTTTCGGTAGATTGTAATCTATCGAAGTGTAACCGTTATATTTTTCAGTATAGGGTTTAAAGGAAATTAACTAACCCAATGCCCCAAGTCCCGATTATAGAGGCAGAGATACTTCCACTGCATGCATTTCACAATATTACGGTTTCACTTCGATATAATTTACAATCTTGTTTACTCTTGTTTACTTATACACAAGACACGGTTGTTTTATTGCTCAGGAACTATCCAACTGAGGTACTTTTTAGGTACAATTTTTTGGTGTAATAAAATTTTATGAATAATGGTTAATTAATATAATATTATAGTATACCAGCCATATTGACGTCAATATGGCGAGTGGCCCTTAATTTCGAAATAATTTTGTTCAGAGGTACAAATTTTTTAGACCTAGGTACAGAATAGTACATTTTAGGTACATTTGTTTGGTAATTGGTATAATTTGATTCGCTAATAGTACACCAGCCATTTTGACTCTCACGTGCTAGACTAATCTTGAAAAGTGCGGAACCAAAGCTGTAAATCCATTTTAAAACTGGGTTGCTAGATCACATTTCTAAATTCAACCATGTTCGTTTTTTTCGATGATGATTATTTTTTCATAAAAAAAACAAATTAAACTAAAGCTTAGATACGAAGGTCGGCAAGAAAAGAGATGTCTGATGAGATGACGAGGAATAGAGAAAGAAGTATGGAAGAAACAGACATGCTGCGTCTGACTCCAATTTAATTCGAATAAGGGCAAGAGACTGATGATTAAGTAATATGATATCGTCATCGTGGCCCAAAATGTCTGACAACCAGTCTTACCAAGGGGTTTCGTATTGCCCAGTTCTAACTGGGTTGTGGAGGTCCGATAGACAGTCGCACCATGTATATTACTGGTATTCAGCTGCATCCGGTTAGACTGGAAGCCAAGCCCAGCATATTCTTATTTTTATTGTTTATTTTACAAAAAAACAACAAATATCCATATCAATTGCAATCATATAAATATGATTGCAATTAATATTTGTGTAAATTTACACATATCTAATGAACACAATTTACACATATCTTACAAACCGAATTTTAAAGTGAGTAAAAATACGCTTACGTAGGTACATTAATATTACATCCTAAATTAATTCAACTTATAAAGTAAACTACATACAGATATACATATTTTGCATTTTTTAGAAAGGGTAGCAGATGATGATTGCAACAAATAACTAACACATGGTATCTGACGACAAAGATGTTGTGTAGTAATAAATATGTAGAAATCTATCAAAGATCTTCAATACTAACGTCAAGATTCCATAAAACATAAACAAGGACTTCAGTCCCTGAGAATGATTTTGGTCCCCAGAAAATAGGAATAACATCTAAATCTATAAGATTTAACGCTGATTATAAATGTTATAAACTGCAACAAAGACGTGTAATTACGTACATAAAGCAAGCATAAATATAATTTGGATGACGTATAAGGTATCTACACAGTGGCTTGTACTTCACTATCGAATAGTTTATGATCATGATTTAAACGCAGACCTTCAGCTGCGAGCAGTCATTCAAATTCCGTTCTTCAAAACTGAAATTAAAATTATTAGCTTAAATATTTGACCGCAACTGAGTGTTACATTAGTAAGAACAATGCGGAGCTCTGGAGGAAGCCTAAAAGTTTCAGTTGGTAACATGTTGAGCACGAGAGGAGTTGCTCTAAACAGAGCACTATTGATGACTCTTAGGTAAGACACTAATCTAGTAATATTTCTTCAATGTAACAAAACCTCATTTGTGAAAAGAAGACCGATAATATCCAGCAAGAGGCGGTTATCGGCTGATGATGCTTTTGCTGGTACCTACCTTAACCACTTGCAACTGTGGTTTCTCGTCTATGCAACATAACAAAATAAAATAAGACTCTACATCCACCAACTATAATAAAAAAAACTGCACTTAAAACACAATATTTTTTTTTAATATACAGCTTGCTACAATTATCAAGAGGTGACCAAGTCGCGCACTCCGGGGTAAGCAATTACTCGTTCCCGGATGATTTCATGTTTGGAGTGGCTACGTCCGCATTTCAAATTGAAGGAGGATGGAACGAAGGAGGTGGGATAATTTGAATACTGAACCATTATTCTCAATTTCTGAGGTTATTTTAACCTTTTCAAAAAAGGGCTAAAAGTACTAACAAAATACGTGTGTCTTTCCTTATATCTTTCATTCCATAGGAAAAGGCGAAAGTATATGGGACAGATACCTACACGAACACCCAACATATACCACTGACCATAAGAACGGAGATGTTGCAGATGACTCTTACCACCTCTGGAGGGAAGACATTAAAATTATTAAAAGTTTAGGCGTCAGTGGCTATAGAATGTCCATTGCGTGGAGCAGGTAAGATGTTTTTTTCAAAATTCTTAGGATGTCTAAACAACAGCTATTTGTTTTATTTTTGCTGCTGTTAACACTAGGGTACAGCAGTTTTGTTCTCCAGATGAAAATCATTTCATTGCATAGAAGATTGGATGCTTAAAGGAAACACAGCGGCCGTTTTTTCACACAAACGTAGTCCCTCTGTTTTCTCCCTGGATAAAGCCAGTTAAGCAATATTTTTATTCAAAAATCTATGACTACTAAATATTAGCATGTCCCTATGTTTTCTTTTTTTCTAAACTATTTAGTACCAATGATATGCTTCCAAACGCTTAAAAAAATTGCCCAGTTTTTAAATACAACAGGTTCTGTAATTTCAAAACAAGCTAAGTCTTCGCATGTTAATAAATTAATAATAATATTATATTTCTTTTAAAACACGACTTCAAGACACAAGCCTTGCTTAGTGTGGCATTAGATGGCGCTGTGTGTTTAATGTCCAGCGATATTTATATTTAGATATATATTTATAGTTCTTTCAACCCACAGGCAGAGTAATTTTTACCTTTACATTTTCAATTCCAGGATACTTCCAAATGGTACAGACAACAATATAAACCAAGAAGGTATAAACTACTACCTTAGAATTTTTGAAGAACTCCTTAAAGCCAACATCACTCCTGTAGTCACGTTGTATCACTGGGATATGCCCACATCACTGGTGGAAATCGGCGGCTGGAACAACCCAAACCTCGTTGACTATTTTGAAGACTATGCTCGGATAGTGTTCAGGTCGTTCGGTCATTTAGTCAAAATGTGGCTGACGCTTAATGAACCTCGTTATCATTGCATGGCTGTAAGTCATTTCACAATCAATTGTGTGTCTCAGACAGACACGAATTGGGACTTTGTCCTTATGAGGGCTATCACAATTTTTGTTGTATTTGAACGTTTTAAGAGTCTGACACTCTAATACGAGTAAAATTGTGATATTTATTTTGCACACTCCCGAGAGAAATAATCAAACATGCCGATTTTTTTTCTTAAATTTTGTGGCCATACCTAAACTATATACACATCAAAACTGAGAATTTGGATGTGTGATGAGTGTTATGTGTGGTTTGTGTATGTTGACCTCTTAATAACTTTATCGACTAGGTATGGACACAATAAAATAGGGTAGACGACACAAAAAGTCTCATTAGCCCGTCAGTTGAATTATCAACAGATATTTGACTAGTATTTTTTCTTTTGTTACGTAAACTAAAATTGACGAAGATACGGCGCTTTTAAAATTCTCATTACGTAACGCCTTGGGATAATTTTTAGGATGTTCTGACGTCACGGGCCCCACTCCCGAGTTTTGGTGCGTTGTATCTTTGTCAATATTCATTGATTGACAAAAAAAATGTGTTCATTTATTTTCAACTCTTAAACTGACAGACTTATCAAATTTGTTATTTTTTTAAACTGTCGTCATCCCTGTTATAAGCAGTAGAATGGCTTCAAAGAAACGACCGAAACGCTGACGTAATTATCTGAGCGCTCCTTCCCCACCGATATGAATATTTCCAGGTTGCAAGCGCGCCGCGTCATTTACTTAACAATTAACCACACAGAATTTGCAATAATAAAAAGTATTGAATTCAAGCCTAGGACACTTGCGAGTCACACTACTGCTTATATTTTTACTCTGGTATTATGAAACCGGTTAGTTTCTCGACAAAATATGTTGAATTCCTCAGAACCATGGGCTTAAGGGAATCGGAGGCTATTTATGTATACATAACAGCTTGCTCGCCCATGCTCGAGCATACCGCTTGTATGAAAAGGAATTTAAACAGCACCAGCAAGGTAAAGTGTGATTTTATCATTATGATCCTTCTTTATAACAAGTTAAGATAAAACACCTATGGTTGTGTCGCTAGTTAACGGCACTGCCGTAATTACTTAAGATCAGTTTTGCTATTCAAAAGTACTGCTAAAAGTGCCGACCCGAACCAGATTGAGGCCCGCATCTAATCATATTCCTGCTCCGGTCTCAATGGTTCTTTCGTACGCCTTTAATAAAAAGCATTTTGTTTTTTCAGGAAAAGTATCTTTAGCGCTGGAAACACTTTGGCCTGTACCGAAAGACCACAATAAACCTGAAGATGTCCAAGCGGCGGAGAACCAACTTCAAATGACTGTAAGTATCATAACCATTTTCTTAAAAAGACTAACAAGTGACTTAGTACAAAAATACAAAAGTGTTGAGTGCGCCCTTTTGAAGCATATATTATGGCTAACTTTACAGAGAGGTGTACAAGAATTCATTGCTAAGCACACTCACAATATTGTCAATCATTACTTAATTACAAAGCTTGAGTAAAATTACGTAAACTTTTATAGATTATTAATTTTAGATACAGTCCTTTTGTATTTTTTTCGTCCCCGCTCTTACATCACTATCCATATCACAGATTTTTTTTTACGATTGTAGCAATACCTAAGGTTGCATTTAGTTCGCCGTCACTGGCCAGTTAATCAAAACTATAGTTATTCTATTCTCATGACAACAAGGTTGCTCTGTTCGACTCCAGCTGTGTGTGAAGAGACTGCAAGTGATCCGTTTATTTCAAATTGTTCTAAAACTCAAATTGCCTTTTAGAACTTATTACCTATATCCAACACTATTTTTGTCCGTTTCAGATCGGAATATTAACTCATCCGATATTTTCGGATGTCGGTGACTATCCTAGTTTTGTTCGTGAACGGGTTGACAACGTGAGTAGGGAACAAGGATACTCACGGTCGAGACTTCCACATTTCACTCCTGAACAGGTAATATCTCACGAAAACCTTCAGCATTCAATGTAAATAAAACATACGCTTTAGCTTCAAATATTTTTATGTCGTTTCCATGATTACAACAGTTAGTTAAAGATAAAAAGAAAACCCAGGAAATTCAAATTTCAATGGTCGAGGAACAATTCTGACCTTGAAAAAGTCATTCCTCGACCTTCATGAACTTGGAGGGTTGTATTGATGATCACAATTCTGTGACTACGTCTTACAGTCGCGAACAATATATATAGCACTGGCTTGCAAATCGCAAACAACGTAAAAAAATACAATTTCACGGCCTACCCTGGAGCATCCACTTTAAAATAACTGTTTTTAAAATTAACTCAATTACACTCACTCCCCTATATCCTGTGTACTTTAACAAAACTGGCGAAAGGTACCCGTATTTCGCTAGGAAAGGTAAGTAAATCTGCCTCCTATACTTATTTCAATTATAACAAGCGTAATTATAAATTAAGTTCATTCTTTTTCCAGGTTAAAGCACTTCAAGGAAGCGCAGACTTCATTGGTGTCAACCACTACAATTCAGCCGTAATCTCGTCAATGACCACTCCAAGAGAATTCGACGTGCATATACTTTCTATGGTCTATGACTTATTAGTTAACTTTGAGATGGTTCCATCTTGGCCTATGCCTGGTTCTAAACCACTACCGGTAAATAAATTCATACTTTATTAATATTACAGATCTGAGAATGACTCCGTACATTTGTTACTTTTTAAAACCGACCGATGACCTGGACAAGGCTGCCGCGGGAATACGCTGGATACGAGTCGCACGAGACCGGTCAATATGGAGCCACTGGGGGCTGCTTATGTCCAGCAGCGACGTCTCTCGGCTGAGATGATGATGATGAGGGGCCATTACCAGCTCTCACGAGGCCAAAGCCTTTAGTAAAAGATGTTGACAATAATGAGTGCAAAAATATCTAAAACAAAGCTTTAAAGCACTAGTTCTCGCCGTCATTGAGATATTTTTTTTGTTCTGTCCATAAATATCTGAAGCTATCTAGTTAGGAGATATACCGGGTAAAAGTTTCAACTTTTTATTATTTCTTATTATACTAGTGTTTAACGCTATACATTCTTCTGAATTTTCAACTCAAAAAAGTCGTCCAGCTATTTTTTTTTGCTTAGAGTTACTTCGTCTGATGTTAAAAATTCTTGGTGGAAGACCTTGTGTGCCTTATTTATGTTTCATTTCAACGAATTTAAGAAAGGTATCTAAAAATGTCATCATTCGACTCTCTAAAACTATCAGAAAAATGATTGATGTTTTTGGCAGTCAAAATAGCTTTTTCGCTCAATCAAATTATGTTCTCTGTAATTTTTAGGCAACCTATTGAATAAGATCGGCTTTTGAATCAGTTATCTGACAAAAAGTTCAGAAAAGTTAACGTAGCCAGTCAAAATGTCTACTAACTACTAAAATGTCTAACTTGCCATGACTTATGTTAATAAGTTCCAGGAAAGTCTCCGGCTAAAATAATCACCAATGATTCCTTTTTTATGGTCCCGTTAGGCTTGCAGGGTTTAATCTAATGCCTCTTAATACTTTTTGAATGCAAAGTAACTCTTCCCAATTCCGCCATTTGTAACTTTTATAAGAATATTAAATACATACTTTGGTTTTCATATTTACCCAAACTGATTCTCTTCAAGCGCTTAAATTATAAAGATTTTCGCTTTGCGATCTTAATTAAAAGCAGCATACCTCTAGCACATGTTATCATGTGAGACTAACGCATCGTGGTTTTTCTTCACTGACCGGTAAATTTGGTTTTTATGTACTATTTATTTTTGTACTTGATCTATATCTTGAAATTTAGCGAAAACAATGTTCGTATTTGATGAGCTTGTGAAGAATTAATGTAACACCAACATTGAGAGTTTGATGCTAATAAGCGTCATTTTCTCAACATAATTTACCATCAACAGTTCGTAAATGTTGAAATGAAATCAGGTCTCGAATATTGAGTAATAGTTGAATATATTTTAACTATATTTACGTATCCAGGAACAGGTTTTCCCTGTTTCCAACTTGGATTTTTTTGATGATGCGATCTAAACAAAATCTCTCAGCAACTCTGATTAAAACAGTGCTCTTGCCACTTGCTCCCTTGCGAATGTCGCAAATAAATTTTTCAGTGTTGTCGCTGGTGATAACATAAGCCATATTGTCTATTCTCCAGATACAAAACTAAAGACCACAGTGGGAAGACGTTGTATGTCGCACGCAAAGATTCTCCAAACTGGCTCATTGCTGCCAACATATTATCTAGATTAAAGAAAATTGAATGAACTTCATCGTTGGCATCAGAAGATTCAAAACCAAATACAGCCAATTTGCTACGTTTTGTGGCATACTTGCAAATGTATTGTTATTTTTTATGAACTTGCTTGATAGAGTTGCAGTACCTACTTATAACATTGAAATGCACTTTGAACGTTTGCGTTTGCGTGTGCATGTGTGTGCGATGTTTTGTTGTGTGTGGGTGTGTGTGTTTTGTGTTTTTATTCGCCACTGCTTTCTTTGGAAACAAAAAAAAACAATACAGAACAATCCAGCTGTTGTCGACGACCACCACCTGATTTTTAACTGTCAACGTTATCGTTCTGCTGTCATCTACAGAGTTCATCCAACATCACACGTCAACGAAAACATACATTCCAATGAAGATCTTGAGTGCATTGAGCTTCTGCTTGAATACTCGTGCTGTATTCGATCGCTGTTATCGTTTAGATCATAAAATGATAGTCATCCTCTTCTTGGCATAATATCAGCATGTAGAAATGAATCATAAGCACAATGAGTTTCCCTGACACGCTAAATCAAATTATCGCATGACTAAATTCTCGCCGGCAACCATTAGGACAACTTCGTTCAACGTGAGCATTGCAATGCATTGAATTTTTTTACAAAATGTAGATAAGCAAACTATATCAAATTAAAAGTATGGATTTAACTATCTTTAAATCTTTCAGCTTTCAAAAAAATGCATGGTTAAAACACAATAATTAAAAACCGGATGGCGATCGAACAAAATTTTAGACCAATAAAAATCGAAGTAACACAAAAAGTAATTAAACGGGTCGGGGTTTGAACTTGCAATCAGTGGTTGATAGGCGGTTCCTTGAATCTATAGGATATCTGTTCCACTGACAGTTTTACTAAAATAGCTATTGACATGCATTCGTTAAAACAATTGAAGACTATGGACATACTGGGTTAATTTTGTGTTTTTTTTTAATATCAAAATTTTCTTTCATGCAAACCTTGTACTGGAAATTACAAACACAACAAAACAAAAATCAGCCAAATCGGTCAAGCCGTTCTCAAGTGATGTTAAGTTATACATTTGGGTTCAGCAATTTTACATATAGAGAAAATATATAAAATGTATTTGCCTTATTTTCTTAAAAGACCTGAAGGTGGTCTAAAAATCTAAGTGCAATTGTATATTCTTTTCATATTTTCTTCTAAATTGACGCAGGTTTACCCACCAGGCTTCCGAAAACTTCTCAACTGGTTCCAAAAGACTTACAAAATATTTGAGAAAATCCCAATTATTATAACTGAGAATGGATGTACTGACAAGGGACAAACTGAAGACTATGAGCGAGTTTCTTATTACAACGAGTATATCTACCAACTGCTGCTAGCTATACGTGAAGATGGGGTCAATGTCAAAGGATATTTCGCCTGGAGTCTTATGGACGATATGGAATGGTCAGACGGCTATCAGTAAGTATTTAACAGTAAGTATTTTACATTTTGCACCATTTGTCTATTGAAAACAACGCAGTGAGATCCAGAACACAAGCTAGCTTAAGATGACGCTTCCGAAGACGTTTCTTACGCCATTGACAAGGTCTTACTTGCTGAAAAAGTAAACACTCTAATTCAAAATAAAGAGTGGTACCGCAAATAAGGTTAAAATAAAATACTGACGACTGATAGTATTCTCAGAAACACAAATTTAATTTCAGTAAACATTCGCAATATTTTTTTTTTTTCAGTATGAAATTCGGATTATTCAAGGTAGATTTCGACAGCCCAAACAGAACGCGAACACCGAAGCTGTCAGCGAAGAATTATGCCCACATTGCGCGCACACGCCGAGTTGACTTCGACTTCATAAAACCACCCTCAGTCCACAAAAATGTCTCAAGCTTAAGCGCATTATAAATTGCACATAAATAAAAGTAAGCTTTAAAGATTAAAACCGTTGCATTTGTCTTCACCGTTTTTGGAACTGTGCTGTGTACTAAGATATTGAAGAAAGTGTACAGCTTAACTTTGGAAACATTTACATAACTCAATTTGCAATATTATATTATGTAAAAACACCTATGTTTCTTCTTATTATTAAATCAACTTGACAGTTAATGTAAAAATATTTTCTAACACCCATTTATTCCTTTCAAGCTAACTTCTCAAACTTACCCAGACCTCAGATTTTCCACATCCGCTCTGTCTGTGACTATCAGTTTAAATTGAACCTAGGAAACCCACAAATTCTCTATGAAATGGGAAAAAATGCGGATTATTGTCAGCCGACAGGCTAATTGAAATGATTCAATTAATTCTGAAGAAACTGCCCAACCCACCTAAAATGTCCGAGTTAGAAGCGCAACTCACAATACCAGTGCCTAGTTCTGATTACCGTAAGTTGGCTTTCACCAGTACCCAATTGGAATACACATATGAGACTGGATACAATGAGCTAAAAATCAATCTTCAGTAAGTCCGCGTCACCGTTTCACATCAGGTGAGTTGCAGCCAAAAGCAAGCCTATTTAAACTAAAAAAAAGTATGGAAACATATGGGTTCATGTTTCCGGAATTCTGGAGGTGAATAAAGACAGTTGTGGCAAGATAACGTGTAGTATATTAAAAGTGTTAGTCCGTATACACGAAGAACGCTGGCTACCAGTGTACACTCCTCAACAGAATGGCAGTGTTATAGTATGAGTAAAGATTTTTAGGCAAAGGCAGTTAACATAGCTTGTCGTACATTAAATAGAACAAACAGGTCCTAAGCCAGTCAAAGGAAAATCTCCATATGAGTTGTTTTATAATAAAGAAATGAGCTTGGATTTCTTTCATGAGTTTTGCTGTAAAGTATACAGGTACAGGTAGGTGGGCTTTTCTTTTGGCATATGTTAAAAGAAAAGCGTTTATAATGGGACAACAAGAGTGTAAAAGGAATGTTTGTTGGTTATGAGGAAAAGGCAAAGGGGTATAGCATATATTTCAGTGATAAACATAAAGTAACTTGTCTAAGAATAAATATGTGGAAAATGAGAATTTAAACGTGTGTATTTAAAACGGGGAGAATGTTGAGTTGAGTGATGAGGAGAATATTTAAGGGAAAGAGCAGGAGGTACACAAAAATGAAAGTGAGCATGCAATAAATGAGGTACAGAGCGGTGATGACATAAGTCATAATGAAACAAATGGTAGAATGCAGCTAAGGAACAGAAGTAAAATAAAAATACCACGTAATTTGGTTGATTATGATTTGGATTTGTTGAAAGTTAGTGATGAAGATCTTGTAACATATGAAGAGGCTGTATCAAGTAATATAGGTAATAAATAGAAACAGGCAATTACAGTAAAGTACTTACTGAAAATGATATGGGTAAGTGTAGAAAATCCGAAGAATATTGATATTATTGACTGCAAATAGTTTTTTAAACGAAAAAAAGATGAAAAAGGTAACATTGTGTCATAAAGCAAGGTTAGTAGCTGGTGGTTTTAAACAAGATTTGTCTTTGTCAGAAATTTATAGTCCTGTAGCAAGGTTAACCTCTGTAAGGCTTTTTTCAACCTTCTGTAATGAAATAAATACAAAATTGAAATATAATTTACCGATACATTAATTAGATGTTTATAGTGCTGTTTTGTATGGTGACATTTATTTATTTTATTTTATAGAAGGTTTACAGACTAATAAGGAAAATGTTATATATAAGTGTAATATTATCAAATCGCAAATTACAAGCCTCCACACGTAGACAAAAAAAGACAAAGGATATTTTAAAAGAGTACATAAGACAATTAATCACTAACAAATATTTGTAAGAAGGATAATTAGAATAACAAGTTTATAATTAGCTATGGAAAAAGTTACATTGATGGTGATGTTTATGTATCTTTACATATTGAGTGCGATAATGAATATTGTTTGTATCTGAAAATATACGCAGAGTGTAAGCTATACTTACTCCTGTATATAATATTGATGACTTATTGTTAGCATCTAGTGTTGTCAAAAATATAGAAAACGTCAACCAAATTGTTAAATGAAAACTTTTAAATGAAGATATAGGACAAATTAGTCACTATTGAGGAATGCATATAACGCAAAATTTAAGGGAGGGAACTATAGTAATAAATCAAAGTACTTACCTTGAGAAATTGTTAAATTCTAGTAATATCTTAGAATGTAAGGCGGCAGTGACCCCCATGGATGAAAATTTTCATTACAGTGTGCTAAACAGAGACAAGTCAGACAGTCTAGAAATAGAACATAGAAGTAGAAAGGTAATTGGTTCACTGATGTATGCAATGTTGTGTTCCAGACCTGACTTATGTCTTTCCATAAGTATTTTAAGTAAGTACCAGTCCAGTGCTAGTAATGATTTATGGTAGTACTCAAGAGAGCGCTACGATATGTAAAAGGGAAATTACAGATAAGCATAGTTTTAAAAGAGTTACAAATAAGGATATCATTGGTTTTATTGATTCTGGTCGGGCCGTCGACAAAGTTGACAGACGGTCAACTGGTGGTTATGTGTTTCAAAGGACAATGTCCAGAATCGCCCTGTGCAACTAAAGTATCGGACATTCACGATAATAATTCATTGTCTGTTTTATTAAATTATTTGCAAATACTTTTGTAACACGGACTCGCTCCATAATAAAATGAAGTATTTAACGTGATAACATCCGCCATATTGGTCAAACGTCATGTCAGAAAAAAGATTAGGGATGCCCAACCGATTGTTATAACTGTTCGATAAAATTTTTAATAACTTGTGAATTAATTATGCATGTTTTAAAATCTGAGTCTCATTTTAATTTATCACACATCCATACCATACTATAAATGTGGAAGTAACTTTGTTTGTCTGTCTGTCAAACACTTATCACACACTAGCTGACCCACGCAACTTCGTCTGCGTCACATAAGAGAGAAAAACGAAAGGAAAAAAAAGAATCCCCGTTTTGCAACATTTTTCCTCCTGCTCCGCTCCTAATAATCGTAGTGTGATGTTATATAGCCTCAAGCCTTCCTCGATAAATGGACTATCCAACACAAAAATATTTTTCAATTCGAGTCGATAGATGACCTTGACTGGCGTAAGCAGGTCGCGATTGTGAGCAAGAGAGTCACCGGGACGTTGCGGTCGCTCTATCGCTTGAAAAACATTCTCCCATCCTACATAAAGGTAATGCTGGTACAGTCCCTAATCTTTCCCATACTAGACTATGGTGATGTGTGTTACTACGACCTGAATGCAGATCTCCTCAATAAACCGGACCGACTTCTAAATAACTGCATTCGATTCGTATTTAATCTCCGTAAGTATGATCATGTGTCCGCACATCGGTTGCGCTTAAAATGGTTACCCATCAGGCAGCGCAGAGCGTTAAGGGCTTTGACAACTTTGTTTTCTCTTCTAGCCAAACCCACTTCTCCTTCTTATCTGACTTCTCACTTCCAGTATTTATGCTCTGCGCACAGCAAGGATCTTCATTCTTTCGAGCTAGCGAGCACTTACATAAAAAGTTGGCTCACATACGTATCGCACATTTAATTTGTTTGTTTTCTTTATCAACATTTTTTTTTATTGTTTTTTGTCTTTCCTCACTTTTTATTATTTATTGTATGTATGTATATGTTACGGCTAATACCCGAAGTGCAGCTGCGCCTAATTTTAGCCGGTTAGAACTAGGTGTAGCCACTTACTCTTGGTTAAACCTAGTACGAGCCGATTGTTTTCGGGTAAAACTAGGTCTATCCTTCATCATGCCGGCTACAACTAGGTTCGGCCATTCCCTATTCCTGTATGGGCGCTGAGCAATTTCCTTTATCCAAACTAATATTATAAATGCGAAAGTAACTCTGTCTGTCTGTCTGTCTGTCTGTCTTTGCTTCACGCCTAAACTACTGAACCGATTTGTGTGAAATTTGGTACAGATATAGTTTGGAACTTGAGAAAGGACATAGGATAGTTTTTATTAGAAAAAATAAAATAAAATTTATTCCGGACATACAGCGCCATCTATTGGTCAAGAGTCGGCAATGTGGGTAAAACCAAAAATCTGCCGGAAGTCACTATTCCACGCGAACGAAGTCGCGGGCAAAAGCTAGTGGTTTTATATTTTCATGGGTTTCTCGCAAACAGACTACAGTTGCCATGTTAACCACCTAACCCGAATATGCAGCTTAAGTTTAGCTGTTAGTGAAGCTCGTTGGTTAAAAATTTCTATGTATATCTTGAAGGTAAAACTTGTAGTGTGAAATTGTTTGAAGACAATCAGTCTGTAATTAAACTTTGCAAAAATCCGCAATTTCAACATCAAAATAAACACATTGACATTTAGGTAAAGTTTGTACGCGATATGGTAAATAATAATATAGTAAGAGTGGATTATATTAGCACGGATAATCAAGTGGCAGATGTTCTAACCAAACCTTTGGGTAAAGTAAAGTTTGATCATTTTAAATGCTTTATGAGATTGAAATTGAAACTGTTAATTGAAATACAAAAAATATTTACAATATGGCCTTAAAAATTATAGGTACAGTAAGCGTTCATAAGCGCACAGGCACGCGAAGGATCATATTGCTGTGAACGCACGGCCGAGCGTCCGTGCGGCTGTATGTGTAAGCTGTCTCAATACAGTACCTACGCACACCACAGCCACAGAGTCGCCTACTGTCGCAAGTTGTCGCGTCGCTCTCCACGAAACAAAAAGATATATATTACCGTCTCTTTTGTTATACACGCAGCAAACGCATGATCGTATTTGCATTGGATAGGTAAACTTCGACCATATCTACCAGGTGTTGATAGCTGTTTAGGTTAAGCAGTGGATTCACGATCAACGTGTCTTGAGTTCAAATCCCGTTTACATACGGGTTTTTTTTTTTTAACCACTTTAATTTATATTTGTATTTTATACAAAAACTATTTACTTAGGTATTTATTTTGAAATGGGTTCATGCTCATTATTTATTTTTTATAAAGATTTAAATATAAGTTAATAACCCATCATAACTATTTATGAGATTGTGTAATATTTTTTCGGTGTTGGAAGGTGGAAAAAAAAGTGCTGACAGATAACAAAAATTGTTTTATTCGTTTCATTTATTCATATAATTAACAACTTTAATAAGATTTGTAACGTCACATTCCTACCTAGATATAAGAAGTTCTCTTGTTACCGTTCATAAGATTTTTTTGTGTATCTGGATACCCACTTATATGTCATTTTTTATTAACATAACAAGGATATTCTAATAACACAAATATAATTGTTGATACCCACTTCTATCTATCGGTATTCAACAGAGCTTACTGAAAACTAACACATAATTTATACTTCGTGAATATGTTTTTTATGTGACGTCACAATAAATGTAACTCATATTGAGGTTATAGTTTAAGTGTTCATTTTCCTGAAGAAAAGAAGATTGAAACTAAACCTCAATTTAGGAATTATTAATATCGCTAAATATTTTGTAACACGTCTAATTAAAACTAGAACATTAGGGATTAATATTTTGTATAACCCCCATTATTTTCAATGCAGTCAAGTAGACGTATGCGGCTTAAAGTCACCCAAAGGGCAATGGAGAGGGCTATGCTCGGAGTTTACTTGCGTGATCGCATCAGAAATGAAGACATCCGCAAGAGAACCAAGGTCACCGACGTAGCCCGAAGAATTGCTAAACTTAAGTGGCAGTGGGCAGGGCACATTGCTCGCAGAACGGATGGCCGATGGGGTCGAAAAGTTCTGGAGTGGCGACCGCGAACCGGAACATAATGGAAGTAATCCAGTGAAAGTCTAAATATTCCCGTGCGAAATGTAATCGTTCTTCTTTATGTCTTTCTGTCAAGAAGGGCATTTTAGCTGATCTTCTGTGATGCAAGCCTTCAGCGTGGAGGGCACGGCGAACAGTTTGCGGTGACTCCGAGTGTGTCGTAGGTGTGAAACCATTGGTTTCATACTCGCCCACGATATGTTGTCGCTGCGCTTCGCTAATAAGCGACGACCTTCCACTTCGCTGTCTACTTGCAAGGCTCCCTTCTTCCTCATACCTTTTGATCCAGAGACTTACTGCATTTCTCTAAACAAAAAAAATGATGTTAGGCAGCTGTAATAAATACTAAAGTGACTTCATTCACTCTGCATTTATAAATCCAATAATAAACACTAATTATCTATCTTGCATGATAGATTGAAAAAAAAAATAACGAATTAAGTAAACCACAGGTCACCAAATAAATGAACAATTTATAATACCCATTCGTTTTTAAATTTTTAATGTTTAAGTTACAATTCATAAATAATTATAATACTCACATTTAGTCCTATTAGGGCCACTTTTATGAAGCGCGGATAATTCGCGATAATAGTCGCCCTCGCCTTAATATTAATATTTGCCCGCATTTTAAGAATCACACCAACAACAATACCGCTATCTATTAAACCACACGTCACTGACCATCAAATACCACATAATATAGTGTATTCTGTATGACTACAACCAAACGACAAAGTTCATTCCGATCAAGTTAAAATATTCATAAAACTCATGTCTACCTCACAGAAATCTAACAAAATTCTTGACTTATTTTTCTATCTACCTCCCTAACTTTACGAAATGTGTGAACAAAGCAAACAAGTTAAATAATATAATATTTCTGTAGAGTAAAAACTTACAAAAAGACTAAAAGTAACTGTGCGGGATTTGAACTCACGGCTTACTGATTCGCTCTTAATTCTGGACGGGCCCAACCGCTAGGCCATCATGTCTTAGATATTGGCATTGAAATTATGAACTACAACTAGTTGCTGACAATATCTATTTTGTTGAAAGTAGAAGGTCGTAAGTCAAACTAAACGTCAAGCTATTGCTTTGTGAGATTGCTTATCGACTTTTGGTCGGCACTGTACACAGTAATTGGATTCTACCTGAACTAGGAATAAACCTGTATCTCAGGTAACTCACTCAAGCGCTTATACGTAAATATTATCTAAGATTCCTTAAACAAAAAACTAGTAAATAACTTATCTATAAAATTATGCTCTATTCAAAGTAAGAAAAACAGTTTGTTTATGTAACTTCTTTGCAACATTCTATAATTTATTTTTGCAATGAAGCATAACACAAAACCCGGATCACGTTTACTTTGTGTCTACAGAGAAAAGTGCTATATCACCTAAATCTACACTAATATTATAAAGAGGAAAACTTTGTTTGTTTGTTTGTTTGGTTGTAATGAATAGGCTTAAAAACTACTGGACCGTTTTTAAAAATTCTTTCACCATTCGAAAGCTACATTATCCACGAGTAACATAGGATATATTTTATCCCCGTACTCCCACGGGAACGGGAATTACGCGGGTGAAACCGCGTGACGTCCGCTAGTGTAAAATATACTAGTGATTGTATTATAATTTATAAACACTAAAGACTCCAATTTTATTATTCTAAGTGCGACAATTAGTAGGTACATAAAGATTCTTATGAGTAAATTATAACACAAATTGCTAAACAGAACTTATTGAATAAGATAGGCGTTGTCACGCGTCATTATAATCGATGGAATTGACATATCTTGCCTCAGCTATTCAGCAGATCGCCTGTTTTGTGTTTGCTCGGTTTTTTAAAACGCAAGCATGTTGCACACTGAGGCAGTTCAGCTCTTTTATTTCACACATTGGATTGATGACCCGTTTCTCCACAATGTCCACACGTGTAGGTAGCTTCCCGACAGGTCTTTGCAGCATGTCTACAGGGTGAAATTGAATAGATGCGACAAATTTAAATAAACAATAATACGTGTTGTTAAGAAAATGTATAAAATATAAAATTAAAAATAATTGATCAGTGTTACGAAAACCGTTAAAATAATAAAGTATCAAAAATCTTGCCGACTCATCGCAGTGCTCAATATAGCGGTCATTTACCTAATTTTGCCTTAATTTTTCTTATTTATTTTGCATATTACTGAAATACCGATAATTCGTACTTAAATAAAGATAATAACATCAATGGACCTTTTGAAAACGATCATCGCGTATTTTTTTTTAACGATTTAGATTGTAGAAATAACAGTTTATAATTACTATGTTACTGTAACTGAAGCTCCAATTTCATTTTGTCGCATTAATTAAAAGTCACCCTGTATACTGTTGACATTTAAAGCATCTGGTCACAAATGTAAAGTCCCTCACTGAGCAGGATGTCCAATTAATGTACACTCGCTTTTGGTTTATCAGGGCTTTTCTTATGCTGGTAGTAATTTCAAGAATAAAGTTACACGTAGGTCCTTTCTTATTACCTGACTTGTGACTTAATTTTATCGAAGCCATAAAAGAGTCACGAGGTAAATTAGGCACAATGTCCGCTAAGTTCTGCTCATAAATGCAATCGTAGACTTCTTGATCACTTAAAACGGTCGGAACTCCTATAACAGCAATTCTTGGTCTTCTCTTATGGGGCTCTTCTATTTTCAGGCCTGAACTGTTTAGCTGTGACGATTGTCTTAGTTTTTCAATGTCGTCTTTTGTCTCTGTGCTGATAATAACGCCCCCGTTTTATGTTTTGCGTAATCCTCGAACGTGTAATTTCATTTGTTCCGGGCATATTATTTTTTGGACCAGAGCTTTTGTGTCGTCACTAGATTTCAATTTATCTGATGGATAAATTGCAACAGAGCTGAGGTTATTTGGGCGCAAGTAATTATTGGTATTCGTTTTAACCATGTCAGCAAACGACACTTTTTCTGCTATATTAGTCTTGATGCAGTTTTCTTCAATGCTAGCTTGAATTGTTTGCTGGAAATTTTCAAGGCAATTCGTAAGCTTCCTTTCTTCCTTCATCGCTTGATATTCTCTTACCTTGAGCCTCAAGTCCTGGTAGTAAACTGCCATTTTTGAAACGCCATGTTCTACCTTGCGCGAAAGGTTATTGATCCTCAGCTTTTGTTCGGAGTTCAGCTTTCCTTCCTGAGCAAGTGACAAATTTGACAAATTTTGTCAATGGAGGTCAACCAGGTACTGATATCGCTGGTTTCCACTGCTTCTGATCTATCTTCTGCCGCATAATAAGGTGTTTGGGGTTTGGTCGCAGGGCTGCTAGGAGGTGGAATACTCCGAGGGCTGTTTCCATTATTTGACATATTTACTTAGTTATTAGATATTTCGTATAATTACTTGTTATTCACCAAAGTAAATCACAAACTTAGCACAAAAATGCGGTTTGGTATCTAGGTCACAGATCACTTGAATATTAATTTTCGTCATTTTAGTAAATAAAATCGCTAATACACACGTCCGCTCTACTTGAGTGCTAGTAGATCGTGTTAGTATCGTTTTGTTCTTATTAATAAAGGGGTTTTTTTAAGTTTTACTATTGAGGAAGGGTGTTGTGAAGTTCTAGTGCAATGTTAAAAATATGATTCATGCAGGTTAGGTTCTTCATGAGTATGGCAACACCTACTTTCTCTCTCTTTTCAACCGACTTCCAAAAAGAGGAGGTTATCAATTCGTCTGTATTTTTTTTTTTTTTTTTTTTGTTTTTGTTACCTCAGAACTTTCGACTGGGTGAACCGATTTAGATGATTCTTTTTTTGTTTGAAAGCTGGTGCTTGTCGATTGGTCCCATTTTAATTTGTTGAAGATCTGATGCTGATCTTCCGAGATATACAAAGGAACTCTTCAAAAATAGACGGCAAATCTGCAGTAATTGCTGCAATCGCTTGTAGGTTCATTGTCCATACTACATCATGACGTAACATCACGCCTGTATGCTCTGAGGGGATACCGGGGATACCTAGATGTGTACAAAACTCCCAGATTTCGACAATGTTTGAGGAAGAGTACATTCTTGGAGTGATCCCATTTCAATTTGGTAAAGATCTGATGAAGAACTTCGGAAGATAGGCGACGGGAACTCCTCAATAAATGATAGCAAATGTACTGGGATCGCTGAAATCTCATATCTGTCTATTGTTTACACCAGTTCATAAAAGAAAATCACGCCGGACGCTGTGAAGGGGTAAGGACATGTGAACCACTAAAAATTGAAAAATAAAACCGACTTCAGAGAAAACAAAAAAGTGAAAAATAACTTTAGCTTCAGAAGTTGGTGACAAAAAAACTAAATCAATCAAACAAAGGTCACCGACTTCTGAAGCTAAAGTTATTTTTCACTTTTTTGTTTTCTCTGAAGTCGGTTTTATTTTTTTCACTGAGCAGATCGCCACTGTGAGCACTGAGCACGACACGTATTATTTTGAGTCTATAATTACTTTATTAAATACTTAACAGCAAAGCATTCTCTGGGACTTTCCATTTAACCTCCACAATCAACATAAATAATTTAAAGTTATGTCAACTGAGATCGGATAAAAACCAATGACGAACTGACAACTATAACGTCTACAATATATGTGCTAGCCGTGAGAGTCATAATCGTATTATGTTTCTGTAGATTGTAATCTATCGAAGTGTAACCGTAATATTTTTGAGTACAGGGTTTAAAGGAACCTAACTAACCTAATGCCCCAAGTCCCGATTATAGAGGCAGAGATACTTCCGCTGCATGCATTTCACAATATTACGGTTTCACTTTGATATAATTTACAATCTTGTTTACTCTTGTTTACTTATACACAAGACACGGTTGTTTTATTGTTCAGGAACTATCCAACTTACTGATCAAGTGTGGGGTACTTTTAGTACAATTTTTAAATAACATTTAATACAATGTTATTAATAATGGTTAGATATTATAATATTATAGTACACCAGCCATATTGACGTCAATATGGCGGGTGTACCTCAATTTCGAAATAATTTTGTTCAGAGGAACAGATTCTATATACCTAGGTACAGAAGAGTACATTTAAGGTACATTGGTTTGGTAATTGGTATAATTTGATTCGCTATGGTACACCAGCCATTTTGACTCTTACGTGCTAGACTAATCTTGAAAAGTGCGGAACCAAAGTTGTAAATCTATTTTAAAAGTGGTTGCTAGATCAGATTTCTAAATTCAACCATGTTCGTTTTTTTTGATGATGATTATTTTTTTATAAAAAAAAAAAACAAATTAAACTAAAGCTTAGGTACGAAGGTGGCCAAGACAAGAGATGTCTGATGAGATGACGAGGAATAGAGAAAAAAGCATGGAAGAAACAGACATGTTGCGTCTGAATCCAATTTAATTCGAATGAGGGCAAGAGACTGATGATTAGGTAATATGGATTCGTCATCGTGGCCCAAAAAGTCTGACAACCAGTCTTACCAAGGGGTTTCGTATTCTTAAAGTACTTACGGGACTATATTCGTGATTTTCCTTATGTTTTTCGAGCACCCGATATTTCGACACTGTTGAAAATTATTTATTATGAGCAGACAAATCTGTCTACCCTCTTCCTTAGTCTTTTATTACGCGCACTACTGGAACTCGATTGTAACTCAGGACAGAACGCACTGACAGTATCACTCGGTTCTTCTTTATAATGGAGAAGCATGTTAGTTTTTATTAGGTTTATCACTGGATTCCACGTACTCGATTGTTTAAAACCATCCTCGCGATTAAAAAAAAAAAACATAAGTGTAATCACGGATATAATCCCGTAAGTACTTTAAGTGTAGTGAAAAACCGTGAAAGCCTAGAACAGGGTTTCGTAATGCCCAGTTCTATCTGGGTTGTGGAGGTCCGATAGACTGTCGCGCCATGTATATTACTGGTATTCAGCTGCATCTGGGTAGACTGCAAGCCAAGCCCCAGCATATTCTAATTCTTGATCCTACTAATATTATAAATGCGAAAGTTTGTTTGTATGGATGTATGGATGTTTGTTACTCTTTCACGCAAAAACTACTGAACGGATTTGGATGAAATTTTGCACACAGATGGTTTATAACCTGGATTAACACATAGGATACTTTTTATCCCGGTAGTAAGATCCCGTGGGACAATTTCAAACATCACGCGGGCGAAGCCGCTGGCAGAAGCTAGTTTTACAATAAAACAACAATTATACATATTCATTGCAATCATATTTACACATATCTAATGTACAAAGATGAGCTTAACCCAGAGTTGGGTTTTCTTACAAACCGAATTTTAAAGTGAGATTTGCAAAACAGAATACGCTACGTAAGTGCATTAATATTACATCCTAAATTAATTCAACTTATAAAGTGAACTACATACAGACATACATATTTTGCATAGTTGGGAAAGGGCTCAGCAGATGATGATTGTAACAAATAACTAACACATGGTATCTGACCACCCTGCCGCAGGCTCTACGCGGGAGTCGTGCGGTCCATGGCCCTCTACGGGGCCCCAGTGTGGGCGCGTTTGTTGAAGCGGCGTGCCGCTCATCATCTGAACGCGCCCCAAAAAGTGGTGGCCGTAAAGATGGTCCGTGGGTACCGCACGATCTCTCGCGAGGCGGCGGGCCTGCTTGCCGGATTGCCGCCGTGGGGTCTGGAGGCGATAGTCCTCGCGCGCCTGCATGAGTGGCGCGCGGAGGTACTACGCCGGGGGGAAACTCCGCTGCCGCGGCAAATTGCCGCTCAGCGGACGGACCTCCGGCGCGATCTCATGGCGACATGGAGAGAGCGGCTGTCGCAACCCCGTGCAGGGCACGCCACGATAGTGGCGGTAAGTCCCCTCTTTGAGGAGTGGCTGGAGAGGCGCCACGGCGTCCTCACCTTCCGCCTGACGCAGGTCCTCACCGGACACGGATGTTTCGGGAGGTACCTGCACCGAATCGGGCGGGAGGAATCGCCCGGGTGTCTCCACTGCGAGAATCGACCGGAGGACACGGTGGAGCACACGGTGGAAGTCTGCCCTGCGTGGGCGGAGCTCCGCCGTGTCCTCGTGGCGGCGATCGGCGGCGGCAACCTCTCGCGTCCGGCCCTGGTTCAATCCATGGTCCGGAGCGAGACGGAATGGGAAGCCGTCGCCTCCTTCTGCGAAGCAGTGATGCTAGCGAAGCAGGTGGCGGAACGAGAGAGGGAGAGATCCTCTCTTCCCGGCCGCCGCGGGAGACGCACCGGGCGTCGGGGGCCACGTGGTGGCTACCGGCCACCGTAGATGCGGGCCTGTGGACGGCTGGCTATGGGCTAGCTAGCCGTCCGGCCGTCTAACGACGACGACAGGCCGTGTCGACGGCGCGTTCGTGTTCCACGCGCGGCTCAAAGAGATGTCAGCAAAAGGAGAGGGGCCCGCAAGGGCCGAAGCCTGCTGGGGTTGCGGGCCTGTTCGAAAGAGATACCGCGGCCCCGGAACGTAAAAGGCGAGGAAGGAACATGGATGGTTTTTAGTCAGTAAGAGTCTGACACTCCCTTCCGCTCCGCCCAGAGTGGGGGGGGGGTCATTTGATGATTTCCGATCCTTAAAAAAAAAAAAAATGGTATCTGTCGACAAAGATGTTGTATAGTGATAAATATGTAGAATATCTTTCAAAGATCCTCAATACGTCAAGATTCCATAAAACATAAACCAGGACTTCAGTCCCTAAGAATGATTTTGGTCCCCAGAAAATAGGAATAACATCTAAATCTATAAGATTTAACGCTGATTATAAATGTTTTGAACTGCAATAAAGACGTGTAATTACGTGTTTAAAGCAATCAAAATATAATATGGATGACGAATAAAGAATCTACACAGTGGCTTGTACTTCATTATCGAATAGTTTATGATCATGATTTAAACGCAGACCTTTAGCTGCGAGCAGTCATTCAAATTCCGTTCTTCAAAGCTAAAATTAAAATTATCAGAATGAATATTTGAGTGCAACTAACCGTTACTTTAGTAAGAACAATGTGGAGCTCGGGAGGAAGCCTGAAAGTTTCAGTTGGTAACATTTTGAGCACGAGAAGAGTTGCCCTAAACGGAGCACTATTGTTGACTCTTAGGTAAGACACTAATCTAGTGATATTTCTTCAATGTTATCCTCATTTGTGAAAAATAGACCTATCATATCCAGCAGTAGGCGGTTATTGGCTGATGATGCTTTGGCTGGTACCTTAACCGTAGTGGTATCTCGCAACCGTAGTTTCTCGTCTACGCAACAAAACAAAATAAAATAAGACCTACATCCACCAATTTTATTAAAATAACTGCACTTAAAATACAGTATTTTTTTGAATATACAGCTTGCTGCAATTATCAAGAGGAAACCAAGTCGTGCACTCCGGGGTAAGCAATTACTCGTTCCCCGATGATTTCATGTTTGGAGTGGCTACGTCCGCATTTCAAATTGAAGGAGGATGGAACGAAGGAGGTAGGATAATTTGAATACTGAACCATTTTTCTCAATTTCTGAGGTTATTTTAACCCTTTCAATAAGGGGCAAAAATACTAACAAAACACATGTTTCTCTTTCCTTATATCTTTCATTCCATAGGAAAAGGCGAAAGTATATGGGACAGATACCTACACGAACACCCAACATATACCACTGACCATAAGAACGGAGATGTTGCAGATGACTCTTACCACCTCTGGAGGGAAGACATTAAAATTATTAAAAGTTTAGGCGTCAGTGGCTATAGAATGTCCATTGCGTGGAACAGGTAAGATGTTTTTTCAAAATTTTTAGGATGTATGTACAACAGCTATTTGTTTTATTTTTGCTGCTGTTAACACTAGGTTACAGCATTTTTGGTCTCGAGATGAAAATCATTTGATTGCATAGAAGATTGGATGGTTAAAGGAAACACAGCGGCCGTCTTTTCACACAAACGTAGTCCCTCTGTTTTCTCCCTGGAAAAAGCCAGTTACGCAAAATTTTTATTCAAAAAATCTATGACTACTAAATATTGGCATGTTTTATTTATTTTTTAATTAATTAGTACCAGAGATAAACAGCTTCCAAACGCTAAAAAAAATGCCCAGTTTTTCAAATACAACAGATTCTGTAATTTCAAAAAGAGCTAAGTCTTAGCATGTTAATAATTTAATAATAATATCATATTCCTTTTAAAACACGACTACTAGCTTCTATTTCTTATTATGGAATGCAGTTCTTTCAACCCACAGGCAGAGTAATTTATATTACCTTTTCATTTTTAAATTCCAGGATACTTCCAAATGGTACAGACAACAATATAAACCAAGAAGGTATAAACTACTACCTTAGGATTTTCGAAGAACTCCTTAAAGCCAACATCACTCCTGTAGTCACGTTGTATCACTGGGATATGCCCACATCACTGATGGAAATCGGCGGCTGGAACAACCCAAACCTCATCGACTATTTTGAAGACTATGCTCGGATAGTGTTCAGGTCGTTCGGTCATTTAGTCAAAATGTGGCTGACGCTTAATGAACCTCATTTTCATTGCACAGCTGTAAGTAATTTCACAATCAATTGTGTCTCAGACAGAAACGAATTACCTAAACCATAATTCACGAAGATACGACGCTTTTAAAATTCTCATTACGTATCGCATTTGGATAATTTTTAGGATGTTCTGACGTCGCGGGCCCCCCGGCCGGGCCGAGTTTTCGTGCGTTGTATATTTGTCAATATTCATTGATAAAAAAAACGTGTTCGTTATTTTCCAATACCCTAACTGACAGACTTAACAAATTTGTTATTTTTTTAAACTGTCGTCATCCCTGTTGTAAGCAGTAGGTTGGGCTTCAAAGAAACGACCGAAACGTTGACGTAATTATCTGAGCGCTCCTTCCTCACCGATAAGGATATTTCCAGGTTGCGAACAGACTTAATGTCGTGGCACACTTGAAAAGCACCGCACCAGCACAGCTCTTGGCCAGCGTTGTCTTGAATTTAGGCTACGGCGCGCTTGCCACGCGTGGTCACCGAGGCGCAAGCACACAGTCCGGCGAGTGGACGGCGCGGCGTCCATTTGCGGGCGGTGCGGCGTCCGCGTGCCGTCCGCGAGGCGTAAGCTCGCAGTCTGTGCGCTGGCTGTGATAGTGCGAGAGATGGTACGAAACTTGTGCAAGAAATAATATAGTACGCTGGATGAAATTTAACAAAGTTATCGTTTAAATGATCAAAAGTACGAAATCAACAATCAGCTGTGTGGGTAGCGGTCTTTACACGTTCATGCAACCTATAAACGACACCCATGACGGAAACTGAAAGAGAAAACTCTCGAAAGATTGTCAACCAAACATACTGCTTAGAATGTAAAGCATAATTATCTTAGTTTTCATCATGGGTCATCGTCTTCATGGTTATAGGGGTGGTTGATAACAAAAATGAGGTTAAAGTTTACTACTTCAAGTATTAATGCAACACACGATTTAGTGCTCTAATTTGAATGGCAAGTTAATTGCTGGGTTGGAGCGGTCCCGGTGCTGTGCTTGTCAAGCGAGCCACGACCTTAAGGCCTCTGCCTCGAATCTTGCGGGCAGCGGGGCGGTGGCGGCGGCGGCGCGGGAGCGGCGCGGGCATCGCAGACCTGTTCTTGAAACTAGCGGGCAGATCGCGCGTTACTATAGCAGACTAGTGTTGTTAAAAAATGTCCGAACAATGGCGGCAACATCTTTTTGATTCAAATTTATTTCTAACGCTCGATTTATTGTGGGCAATAGAAAAAGTAAATCCCTACTATAAAGCAAGGACAATAAAATGCGAGTTTTATCAAAATTATGAAGAACAGAGACAATATCCTGACAAATTCTACGACTACACCAGAATCAGTGAATCAGAATTCAGTTTGTTTTTAATTTCTTCCCATAACTGGTTAATTATTCTTCTGTTTTTATGGTTGACATCTTTGCTGTTTCATATCGGTGTCCTCTCAAAAATTGCTGAAATAATTTGCTCAAACACGTCCGAGGACATTTCGACACGTCACAAAAATAAATAGCACAACACTACAACGCAGACGCACGGGCGGTCACCGCTTGACTAAAGTACACCGCTCGCTGCCCGCCGCCGCCCCGCTGCCGCGCCGAAGTTTTCGAGGGCAAAATCAAATGGACCGCCATTTGATTTTACGCAAAAGATCCTGCCGCTCCCGCGCTGCCGCCGCCGCCGCCTCGCTGCCCGCAAGATTCGAGGCAGAGGCCTTAGACTCGAGCGCGCCTCGTCATTTTCTTAACGATAACCACACAGAATTTGCAATAATAGCAACCCTAGCCTTGAGCGACAGTAGGTATTGAATTCAAGGACACTTGCGAGTCACACCACTACTTATATTTTTACTTTGGTATTGATATTATGAAACCGGTTATTTACTCGACAAATTAAATATGTTGAATTCCTCAGGACTTTGGGCAAAAGGGAATCGGAGGCAATTTATGTATCCATAACAGCTTGCTGGCCCATGCTCGAGCATACCGCTTGTATGAAAAGGAATTTAAACAGCACCAGCAAGGTAAAGTGTGATTTTATCATTATAATCCTTCTATATAACATGCTGAGATAAAACACCTATGGTTGTGTCGTTAGTTAACGGCACTGCCGTAATTGCTTAGGATCAGTTTTGCTGTTCAAAAAATACTGCTAAAACGAATGAAAGTGCCGACCCGAACAAGATTGAGGCCCGCATCTAATCATATTCCTGCTCCTGTCTCGATGGTTCTATTGTACGCCTTTAATATATAGCATTTTGTTTTTTTCAGGAAAAGTATCTTTAGCGCTAGACAGCCTTTGGCCTGAACCAAAAGACCACAATAATCCTGAAGATGTCCAAGCGGCGGAGAACTTTCTTCAAACGATTGTAAGTATCATAACCATTTTCTTGAAAAAGACTAACAAGTGACTTATTACAAAAAATACAAAAGTGTTGAGTGCACCCTTTTAAAGCATATATTATGGCTAACTTAACAGAGGGGTGGAAAAGAATTAATTGCTAAGCACACTTGATTATTAGTTTTAGATACAGTCCGTTTGTATTTATTTCGTGCCCGCTCTTACATCGCTATCCAAATCACAGATTTTTTTTACGATTGTAGCAATAAGGTTGCATTTAGTTCGCTGTCACTGGCCAGTTTGTCAAACCTATAGTTATTCTATTCTTGTGACACCAAGGTTGCTGTTCGACGATAGCTGTGTGTGAAGGGACTGCAAGTAATCCGTTTATTTCAAACTGTTCTAAAACTCAGATGTCCTTTTAGAACGTATTACCTATTTCCAAACACTATTTTTGTCCGTTTCAGATCGGAATAATAACTCATCCGATATTTTCGGATGTCGGTGACTATCCTAGTTTTGTTCGTGAACGGGTTGACAACGTGAGTAGGGAACAAGGATACTCGCGGTCGAGACTTCCACATTTCACTCCTGAACAGGTAATATCTCACGAAAACCTTCAGCATACAATATAAATAAAACATAGGCTTTAGCTTCAAATATTTTTATGTCGTTTTCATGATTGCAACAGTTAGTTAAAGATAAAAGGAAAACCCAGGAAATTCAAATTTCAATGGTCGAGGAACAATTCTGACCTTGAAAAAGTCATTCCTCGACCTTTATGAACTTGGAGGGTTGTATTAATGATCATAATTCTGTGACTACGGACGTCTTACAGTCGCGAACAATATATAGCACTGGCGTGCAAATCGCAAAGAACGTAAAAAAATACAAATTCACGGCCTACCCTGGAGCATCCACTAAAAAAAACTGTTTTTAAAATTAACTCAATTACACTCACTCCCCTTTATCTAATATACTTCAACAAAACTGGCGAAAGATACCCGTATTTCGCTAGGAAAGGTAAGTAAATCTGCCTCCTATACTAATTTCAATTATAACAAGCGTAATAATTATTAATTAAGTTCATTCTTTTTCCAGGTTAAGGCACTTCAAGGAAGCGCAGACTTCATTGGTCTCAACCACTACGCTTCAGCCTTAATCTCGCCAATGACCACTCCAAGAGAATTCGACGTGCATATACTTTCTAGTGACTATGACTTATTAGTCAACTTTGAGACAGTTCCATCTTGGCCGATGCCTGGTTCTAAACCCCTACCGGTAAATACATTCATACTTTATTAATATTACATATCTGAAACTGACTCTGTACATTTGTTACTTTTTAAAACCGACCGATGACCTGGACAAGGCTGTCGCTGGAATACGCTGGATACGAGTCGCACGAGACCGGTCAATATGGAGCCACTTGGGGCTGCTTATGTCCGGCAGCGACGTCTCTCGGCTGAGATGATGATGATGAGGTGCAATTACCAGCTCCCACGCGGCCAAAGCCTTGAGTATAAGTTGTTGATAATAATGAGTGCAAAAATATCTAAAACAAAGATTTACAGCACTGGTTCTCCCAGTCATTGAGATATTTTTTTTGTTCTGTCCATAAGTATTGTAATGTCCAAGGCTAACCCTGATTTATATATTTAAGCAACAGTTTTAATGATGTATCCTTCATTGTTTCCTGCTTTACAAAATAAACTTGCTCTGTGACATCGGCACATTATTGACGATCATTTTAATTTGGCTCAGAATAGCCCTGCTAATACTGTCATTATATAAGTCTGGAAGTTGCGCTCGCGATAATGTGTCCGGTATATACATATTATACTTCCCAGGTTTATAAGTAACTACCAAATCATATTATGTACTCTTTTTACTAAACCTAAAGTTAAACATGCTTGCAATCCCAGCACACTTTGACAATCCATTACTGCGATAGCAAATTTTAATTCGTTAACAATATTCTTATACCGCCATTTTATCGCCCTTTATTGGAATGAAATCACCACTGTAAGATTGCAATGTAACATTATTACTAATAATTATTAACTTACTGTCGTACCCTAATGATAAAAATCGTTTTAAGGATAATACACTAATGTCCGGTCCAGTATCTAATTTAAAATTTTCATAACCACGTTCCCCTTGAAGAATTTCAAACCAGTCCTCTGACGAAGTATTTATCTCGGAAATATTATACAAAACAGATATAAAAAATGACTCACAATCGTCCCCGTCATCATATTTTTCCTCACTTAGCTATTTCGTGTATTTTCTTAACACTTTTTTAACTTTACATATCCTAGCAAAATGCCCATAATTTTCACACACATAACACTGCACAAATATAGCCGGACACGAAGTAGGCTCAGAACAATCACCTCCACACCTGAGACAGTGACCCGATGCACCTGATTGTCGAGCCTCGTGGGAACCGGAACCAACCGCTCCACGTCCCCGGCGGCTGCGCACTTGCGCAGTCGCCTGCGGTTGCGCCAGCCACGGCCACCAACTCTACCACGTACTCCGACTGTGTCAACTTGCACAGGCGCCGATTCTGCAGAACCACTTGTCTCCAACATGTGGTTGCTGTCCTTGGAAATTTCATTGACATTTTAATCGCTTTTTCTAAACTCAAATCTTCTGTTCTCAATAAGCGATCTCGTACTACCGTACTTTTTATATCGCAAACGATACGGTCACGAATTAATTCTTCTTCTAGACTTTTGAAACAACAATTGCTGCTCAACAATTTCAATGCTGTAACATATTGATCTACAGACTCGCCAGTGTCCTGATTTCTCGTAAAAAACTTGTATCTGGCCAAAGTTATATTCTGCCTGACGCCAAAATATTCATCAAATTTCTTGATTAACAAAGTGACGTCATCCTTTTCACTATCTTGATCAAACGTAAAAGTCTCATAAATATCGAACTCCTCGGGTCCAATCAGATTGACCAGTAAACTAGCCTGGACACCACCTTCCTTTATGCATCCCAGATGCCTTCAAAAATAGAGAGAACTGCGTTTTCCATTTCTTACACGCGTCAGCCCGGAGTCGGAGCTGCCTTCCAAACTCAATTCTGTTGGTGGTCGCGCGTGTTCCATAGTTACTCACTACTTTTCAACACTATTCGCCAAAACTATCGCAACAAATCTCGATTAATACTTACGTGTTTTATAATTATTTCTATTTTTCTGTCACCATGTAATGTATTGAAACACCGAAGTCTGAGTTAGCAACTGCTTTATTATATCTGCAGGTACTTGCATATTAAGTTGATACACACTTATGTCTAAGTACCCTCAACAAGTATCGAAAGCTATCTAGTTAGGAGATATACGAGGTCAAATGTCCAACTTTTTATTATTTTTATTATACTAGTTTTTAACGCTATAAATTCTTGTGAATTTTCAACCCAAAAAAGTCGTCCAGTTATTTTTTTTTTGCTTAGAGTTACTTCGTTTGATGTTCAAAATTTTTGGTGGAAGACCTTGTGTGCCTTATTTATGTTTGATCTCAACGAATTTAACAAAGGTATCTAAACATGTCATCATTCGTCTATCTATAACTATCAGAATAATGATTCGTAATTCAATTCATTTTATTAATAACTAGCTGACCCGGCAGACGTTGTTCTGTCGAAAAGTATTGGGCTGTGGAAGTCCTTCGAACGTATTTTTTTGGTTAAGGGCTGTTGATGGCGTTGCCTCGGTTGTGCACAATAGTTCGTGATGACACCTTTAGTTTGAAGTTATGCTCAGAAGAACGGATAAAACTGTGATACTATACAGCTACAGCTGATGTCCAATTTAAACAAAAACAAAAATACGGACTTCAGAGTAAGCACTTTAACCCCAACATTGTTGGGAAAAGGCAAGCAGATGATGATAAATAATGATTTACGGTCATAAACTTGAAAAACTACGTACCTACCTACCTACCAATCAAGATGAATGATTGAGGATATGCTCAATACACTGGCAATTTCACTTTTATTTTCATCTATGTTTTTGGCAGTCAAAATAGCTTTTTCGCTCAATCAAATTATGATCTCTGTAATTTTTAGGCAACCTATTGAAATAAGATCGGTTTTTGAATCAGTTATCTGACAAAAAGTACAGAAAAGTTAACGTGGGCAGTCAAAATGACCACTAACTACTAAAATGTCTAACTTGCCATGACTTATGTTAATAAGTTCCACGAAAGTCTCCAGCTAAAATAATCACCAATGATTCGTTTTTGATGGTCCCGTTAGGCTTGCAGGGTTTACTCTAATGCTTCTTAATACTTTTTGAATGCAAAGTAACTCTTCCCAATTCCGCCATTTGTAACTTTTATAAGAATATTAAATACATACTTTGGTTTTCATATTTACCCAAACTGATTCTCTTCAAGCGTTTGAATTGTAAAGATTTTCGCGTTGCGATCTTAATTAAAAGCAGCATACCTCTAGCACATGTTATCATGTGAGAGTAACGCATCGTGGTTTTTCTTCACTAACCGGTAAATTTGGTTTTTATGTACTATTTATTTTTGTACTTGATCTATATCTTGAAATTTAGAGAAAACAATGTTCGTATTTCATGAGCTTGTGAAGAATTAATGTAATACCAACATTGAGAGTTTGATGCCAATAAGCATCATTTTCAAACGCCATATAATTTACCATCAACAGTTCGTAAATTTTGAAATGAAATCAGGTCTCGAATATTGAGTAATAGTTGAATATATTTTACGTACGTTTACGTATACAGGAACGTTTTTTTGATGATGCGATCTAAACAAAATATCTCAGCAACTCTGAGTAAAACAGTGCTCTTGCCACATGCTCCCTTGCGAATGTCGCAAATAATTTTTTCAGTGTTGTCGCTGGTGATAAAATAAGCCATATTGTCTATTCTCCATATACACAACTAAAGACCACTGTGGGAAGACGTTGTATGTCGCACGAAAAGATTCTCCAAACCGGCTCATTGCTGCCAACATTTTATCTAGATTTAAGAAAAGTGATTGAACTTCATCGTTGGCATCAGAAGCTTCAAAACCAAATACAGCCAATTTGCTACGTTTTGTGGCAAATGTATTATTTTTTATGGACTTGCTTGATAAATTTGCAGTAACTACACACATCAAAAGTGTCTAGGGATCAACATATATTTTTGCAATAACTTTTCTCCTGATTGATATTAATTAAAATTTTCTTTAAGGATTCATCAAATAAAGTGTTTTCGTTTGTCACAGTAACGATAAATCAAGTCACCTTTGCATTAATAAAGAAATTTGCCATTTTCCTAATAAAGGGATTTTTGACATTTGAACCACTAACACAAAAGTTCGAAAAAAAGACTGAAATAACAGTTTTCTTTAAAATTTTATTGGGTAACTTAAACAATTAATAATCCGTGTTTCTACCGCGAACACTAACAACACCAGAACATCGGTTTGGCATACTCAAAATGAGTTCATCCAAATCACGCTGTGGAATGGCCACCCATTGCAACAACAAAAAAAGGTCTTCTTGCGACTGGATACCCTCCATATTCGGCAGAGCTCTTCTCTGTAGCATATCCCATGCATGCTCAATCGGATTCAAGTCTGGCGACTGAGCAGGCCAGGGCAGGACATTGATGTTAGCTGCGGCGAGAGTCTGTCTTACAACTCTTGCGGTGTGCGGTCGTGCATTATCATGCATTAACTGAAATAAGGGACCGATTTGCACTTGTAGAGGAACGATGACGTCTGATACAATCGTCTCAGCATAAATTTGAGCGTTGAGGTTGCCTCTGATCCAAATCAACTCAGTTCTTCCGCCGATCCAAATACCCGCCCATACCATGATGGTTCCACCGCTATAAGGATGGACTTCCTGGCAGGATTTTAATCGCTGTTGGCGTCCAGGGGTTCTCCAGTGTCGTATACGTCTTGTATCCGGTCTCATACCAAAACGAGACTCATCAGAAAAGCACACGAAACGCCATTGTTCTTCTGCCCAATTTCTGTGTTCAAGAGCCCATTGATATCGATGATTGTGCATTACTATAGGTGGTACCCGTAGCGGTCTTCGGGAATGAAGGTTCACTTCATGCAAGCGGTTTCTGACTGTTTGGTCGCTAATTAAGTTCCCTGAAGAGTCATGAAGCCTCACGGCTAACATCATGGCGGTTATTGTTGGAGCTCTTCGAGTTAATATTTGAATGTATCGGTTTTGTCTCCGTGTGGTGCAGCGATACCGTCCTCCATGGCGCTCAGCCACGGAACCAGTGCTTCGGTAACGTGTCCAAAGTCGACTGATAACACTCTGACTTGTATTCAGAGCTAAAGCCACAGTACGTTGCCGGGAACGAGCTTCTATCATTCCCACGGCTCTGAGCATTTCTTCCCTACTTAAATGACGTCGCCGCTCCATAATAACGTTGGTTTTAATCAGTAGTAGGGAAACAGTAGCACTAATAATGTTTTCAATGCGTTGTATGTTTTTATAGGGAAAATATTGACAGCTGATTTTCATCTTTTACTCGAATTTGATTCACAGTTCCTGATTCAAATTATGAAATGCACCAAAAAGGATCCATATAAATTTATAAAATCATAAATTTATTACAAAGCCACATCTCAATCTCAAGAAATCCGCATAAAAATGCTGGATCCCTAGACACTTTTGATGTGTGTACTTATAACATTGAAATGCACTTTGAACGTTTGCGTTTGCATGTGCATGTCTGTGTGATGGTTTGTTGTGTGTAGATGTGTGTGTTTTGTGTTTTTATTCGCCACTGCTTTCTTTGGAAACAAAAAAAATCAATACATAACAATCCAGCTGTTGTCGGCGACCACCACCTGATTTTTAACTGTCAACGTTATCGTTCTGCTGTTATCTACAGAGTTCATCCAACAACACACGCTAACGAAAACATACATTCCAATGAAGATCTTGAGTGAATTGAGTTTCTGCTTGAATACTCGTGCTGTAATGTGACGATCGCTATAATCGTTTAGATCATAAAATGATATTCATCCTCTTCTTGGTTTAATACCAGCAGGTAGTACTTTATCATAAGCAAGATGAGTTTCCCTGACACGCTGAATCAAATTATCGCAAGACTAAATTCTCGCCAGCAACCATTAGGACATTTTCGTTCAACGTCAATGCATTGAATTTTTTTACAAAATATAGATAAACTAACTATATAAAATTAAAAGTATGTATTTAACTATGTTTAAAATCTTTCAGCTTTCAAAAAAAATACTAGTTACAAACACAAAAAATCAAAACCGGATGGCGATCGAATAAAATCTTAGACCAATGAAAATCGAAGTAAAACACAAAAAGTAATAAAACGGGTCGGGGTTTGAACCTGGAATCAGTGGTTCATAGGCGGTTGATTGAATCTATAGGATATCTGTTCCACTGACAGTTTTACTAAAATAGCTATTGACATGCATGCGTTAAAACAATTGAAGACAATGGACATACGGGGTTAATTTCGTGTTTTTTTTTGTATCAAAATTTTCTTTCATGCAAACCTTGTACTGGAAATTACAAACACAACAAAACAAAAATCAGCCAAATCGGTCAAGCCGTTCTCAAGTGATGTTAAGCCATACATTTGGGTTCTGCAGTTTTACATATAGAGAAAATAAATAAATATATATTATCAGCCTTATTTTCTTAAAAGACCTGAAGGTGGTCTAAAAATCTAAGTGCATTTGTATATTCTTTTCATGTATTCTTCTAAATTGACGCAGGTTTACCCACCAGGCTTCCGAAAACTTCTCAACTGGTTCCAAAAGACTTACAAAATATTTGAAAAAATCCCAATTATTATAACTGAAAATGGATGGACTGACGATGGACAAACTGAGGACTATGAGCGAGTTTCTTATTACAACGAGTATCTCTACCAACTGCTGCTAGCTATACGTGAAGATGGGGTCAATGTCAAAGGATATTTCGCCTGGAGTCTTATGGATGACATGGAATGGTCAATAGGCTATCAGTAAGTATTTTACATTTTGCACCATCGGTCTATTGAAGACAACGCAGTGAGACCCAGAACACAAGCTAGCACAAGATTACGCTTCCGAAGACGTTTCTTAGTAAACAATCTTATTCAAAATAATGTGAAAGTGGTTACCGCAAATAAGGTTTAAATAAAATACTGACGACTTCTCAGAAACACAATTTTTATTTCAGTAAAGATTCGCAAATGTAATATTGTTTTTTTTTTCAGTATGAAATTCGGATTATTCAAAGTAGATTTCGACAGCCCAAACAGAACGCGAACACCGAAGCTGTCAGCGAAGAATTATGCCCACATTGTGCGCACACGCCGAGTTGACTTCGACTACATAAAACCACCCTCGGTTCACATAAATGTCTCAAGTTTAAGCGCATTATAAATTGCACATAAATAAACGAAGTTTTCTTCAAACATTAAGACCGTTGCACTTGTCTTCACCGTTTTTGGAACTGGAAAAGTACGGCTTTATTTTGGAAACATTTACATAACTGAATTTGCAATAAAATATCATGTAAAAATTTTATTTTTCTTCTTATTATTAAATCAACTTGACAGTGTTAATGTAAAAATATTTTCTAACACCCATTTATTCCATTTAAGCTTACTTCTCAAATTTACCCAGACCTCAGATTTTCCACATTTTGTCTGTGACTACCATTTTAAATTGAACCTAGGAAATCCACAAATTCTCTATTAAATGAGAAAAAATGCGGATTATTGCCAGCCGGCAGGCTAATTGAAATGATTCAAATAATTCTGAAGAAACTCCCCAACCCACTTAAAATGTCCGAGTTCGAAGCGCAACTCACATTACCAGTGCCTACTTCTGTACCCTACTACCCTACTACCCTATTGGAAAACACATTTGAGACTGGATACAATGAGCTAAAAATCAATTTTCGTCCGCGTCACCGTTTCACATCAGGTGAGCTGCAGCCAAAGGCAAGCCTATTTATACAAAAAAAAAAGTATAGAAACATATGGATCCATGTTTCCGGAATTCTGGAGGTGAATAAAGACAGATGTGGCAAGTTTACGTGTAGTCTATTTTAAGTGTAAGAGCGTATACACGAAGAACGCTGGCTACCAGTGTACACTCCTCAACAGAATGGCAGGGTTATGGTATGAGTAAAGTATTTTAGGCAAAGGCAGCTAACATAGCTTGTCATACATTAAATAGAACAAACAGGTCCTAAGACAGTCAAAGGTAAATCTCCATATGAGTTGTTTTATTATAAAGAAATAAGCTTGGATTTCTTTCATGAGTTTAGCTGTAGGGTATACAGGTACAGGTAGGTGGGCTTTTCTATTGTAGAAGGAATGTTTTTTGGTTATGGGAAAAATGCAAAGGGGTACAGCATATTATATATTTTAGTGATAAACATAAAGTAACTTGTCTAAGAAGAAATATGTGGAAAATGAGAATTTAAACGTGTGTATTTAAAACGGGGAGAATGTTGAGTTGAGTGCGAAGAATATTCACGGGAAAGAGCAGGAGGTAGACAAAATTGAAAGTGAGCATGCAATAAATGAGGTACAGAGCAGTGATGACATGAGTCATAATGAAACAAATGGTAGAATGCAGCTAAGGAACAGAAGTAAAATAAAAATACCACATAATTTGGTTGATTATGATTTGGGTTTGTTGACAGTTAGTGATGAAGATCCTGTAACATATGAAGAGGCTGTATCAAGTAGTGTAGGTAATAAATAGAAACAGGCAATGGAAGTAAAGTACTAACTGAAAAAAAATGATATGGGTAAGTGTAGAAAAGCCGAAGAATATTGATTTACTGCAAATGGGTTTTTAAAGAAAAAAAGATGAAAAAGGTAACATTGTGTCATAAAGCTAGGTTAGTAGCTGGGGGTTTTAAACAAGATTTATCTTTGTCAGAAATGTATAGTCCTGTAGCAAGGTTAACCTCTGTAAGGCTATTTTCAACCTTCTGTAATGAATTATAGCACAAAATTGAAATATAATTTACCGAAACATTAATTAGATGTTTGTAGTACTGTTTTGTATGGTGACATTGATGGTGATGTTTATGTATCTTTTTATAACGAGTGCGATATTGAATATTGTTTGTATCTGAAAATATATGCAGAGTGTAAACTATACTTACTCCTATATATAATATTGATGACTTATTGTTAGCATCTAGTGTTGTCAAAAAGATAGAAAACGTAAAGCAATTGTTAAACGAAAACTTTTAAATGAAGATCTAGGACAAATTAGTCACTATTTGGGAATGCATGTAACGCAAAATTTAAGGGAGGGAACTATAGTAATAAATCAAAGTACTTTCCTTGAGAAATTGTTAAATTCTAGTAATATCTTAGAATGTAAGGCGGCTGTGACCCCCATGGACGAAAATTTTGATTACAGTATGCTAAACTGAGACAAGTCCGAGAGTATGCAATGTTGTGTTCCAGACCTGACTTACGTCGTTCCATAAGTATTTTAAGTAAGTACCAGTCCAGTGCTAGTAATTATTTATGGGTAGTACTCAAGGGAGTGCTACGATATGTAAAAGGGAAATTACAGATAAGCTTAGTTTTTAAAACAGGTACAATTAAGGTTATCATTGGTTTTGTTGATTCCGGTTGGGCCGTCGACAAAGTTGATAGACGGTCAACTGGTGGTTATGTGTTTCAAAGGACAATGTCCAGAATCGCCCTGTGCAACTAAAGTATCTGACATTCACGATAATAGTTCATTGTCTGTTTTATTAAATTATTTGCAAATACTTTTGTAACACGGACTCACTCCATAATAAAATGAAGTATTTAACGTGAAAACATTCGTCATATTGGTCAAACGTTATGTCTGAAAAAAGATTAGGGATGCCCAATCAATTGTAATAATCGTTCGATTAAAGTTTTCATAAGTTGTGAATGAATGATGCATATTTTAAAATCTGAGTCTCATTTTAATTTATCACACAGTAGCTGACCCACGCCGCTTCGTCTGCGTCACATAAGAGTGAAAAACGAAAGGAAAAAACAATCCCCGTTTTTGCAACATTTTTCATTCCTGCTCCGCTCCTTATGATCAAAGCGTGATGTTATATAGCCTATAGCCTTCCTCGATAAATGGACTATCCATCACAAAAATATTTTATCAATTCGAGCCTGTAGTTCCTGAGATTGGCACGTTCAACCAAACAAACAAACAAACTCTTCTGCTATATAATATCTGTATTGATATTATTATAAAACAAAGTCTCCCGCCGTGTGTTTCCGTCCCAATGTATGCTCAGATCTTTTAAACTACGCAACGGCTTATGATACGGTTATTTTTAATAGATAGAGTGATTCAAGTAGACGGTTTTAATAATCAATTTTATGCGGGCGAAGCCGCAGTCGGCTAGTTTAGAATAAAGTGCAAATAGAAGCTACGATATAATTTATTATTATTCCCGGAAAGTATAATTAAAAAAACCTACTAAGTACCTATACTTTATGAATCAGCACGTACTTGATTTTAAATAGGTAGTAATAACATTGCTGGTGTGAACAAAACCCACATATTACATTATGATGGTTATTCGGGGTTATCTGATATCGTTTAGACCGAACCAAACCTAATGATTACTCGGTTCTATGAAAAACTATACGTAATATTCGTGGTTTTGGTTCGATTATAACCTCAAAATCGGATACTTTTTCTTAAACATATCTGTTCTACAGCTAGTCCGCTACATAAAAAAGTTCATTTAGGAGTTTTCTAATGATCAACCATACATCACAAAAGTTCCGATGCTCTTGGGTCCAGGGCGAACAATGTATGGGCGCTGAGCAATGCCCTTTATGGTTTTATAATTTCATGGGTTTCTCGCAAACAGGCTATAGACAGACAGTCGCCATGTTAACCACCGAACCCGAATATGTAGGTTTAAGTTTAGCTGTTAGTGAAGCTCGTTAGTTGAAAATGTTTTATGTATATGTTAAAGGTAAAACTTTTAGTGTGAAATTGTTTGAAGACAATCAGTCTGTAATTATATATATAAAAAAGCTCTAATCAGGAAGTAGCTCAAGAATTTGTAAATTTCTTTACAGAGATACCATTAAAAACTACGGAGGCTCTTAATTCCTCTCCTGAAGTCTCAATGGGTTTATTAAAGGCGAATGTGTCTGGCTGCCTGGCTGAATTTAAATTTAAACACATTAACCCTATGGTAGTTATTAAAGCTTTCCGGCAAATAAAAATCAAACTGACCGAAGATCTATGGGGAATGTCTATCAAAGTTTGTACATCCATACTTGAGACTATAGCCCCATACTTAGCTTTAATTTTTAACCTATGTGTGGACCAAGGAGTCTTCCCTGATTTAATGAAATACAGTAAAGTCATACCTCTTTTCAAATCCGGGGACAGTAAAGATACTAACAATTATAGACCTGTCTCCGTGTTGCCAGTTTTTAGCAAGGTTTTTGAAAAAGTAGTGCTTGATCAAATGCTCTATCACTTTAACACCAACAGAATCTTACATGATCAACAGTATGGTTTCACCAAGGGACGTTGTACAACTGACGCTGGTGTAACCTTATTGAAGCACATATTTACTGCGTGGGAAGAGTCCCAAGACGCTATAGGAATTTTTTGTGACCTCTCCAAAGCGTTTGATTGCGTAAACCACGACACATTACTTATGAAACTTGAGCATTACGGACTGGGTAAACTTGCACTTAGTTTGGTAAAATCATATTTAAATGATAGACAACAATATGTTCAGATAAATGGTGTTAACTCACAGGGTTTAAAAATAAAAATGGGGGTTCCACAAGGCTCAATATTGGGTCCTTTCCTTTTTCTAGTATATATAAATGATCTACCCTATTTATTGAAAAACCAACCTCAAAATATGGTGTTATTTGCTGATGACACTTCCCTGATTTTTAAGATAAATAGACGGGCACAAAATTTAGATGACGTGAATAATGCCCTACTGCAGGTCCAAAATTGGTTCACAGCAAACAATTTGGTATTAAATGAAAAATAAACCAAATGCATAAGATTTGCTTTACCGAATGTTAAGGGTAGTGATTGTGATATATTATTGAATAATGAGAAACTTGAATTCGTAGACAAAACGGTTTTCCTGGGGATTACGCTTGATTCAAGGCTACAGTGGGGTTCTCATTCAACATCTCTTGCGGGGCGGCTAAGCTCAGCAGCATATGCCATTAGAAAAATCGGTCAATTTACTGATGTAGATACCGCTAGACTGGTCTATTTTAGTTACTTCCATAGTATAATGTCTTACGGTATTTTGCTATGGGGACGAGCTGCAGATATTGAGTCTATATTTATTCTGCAGAAAAGAGCCATTAGAGCCATATATAATCTTCGTAGGCACGATTCTCTAAGAGTGCTGTTTAAGGATATTGGCATTATGACGGTACATTGTCAATACATCTACGAAAACATAATGTACGTCAGAAAAAATTTGCATCTTATTGGTAAAAGAGGTGACAGACATAACTACAGTACTAGAAATAGGGACCAATTAGTTCAGCCAGGCTTTAGACTCGCTAAAGTAGACTCATCTTTCATGGGGTACTGTTTGAGATGCTATAATAAAATTCCACAAAGTATTCTTGAACTGAATGAGACAAAATTTAAAACATGCATTAAACGCACACTATGTAAGCAAGCATATTACAAGTTGAGCGATTATATCGCTGATAGAGATGCTTGGCTCAATGCTGGTCCTGCTCCATAAAGACAGGGACGCATAAATTGATAGCATTAAATGGTATTGTTGGAGCTGCTGAAGATTGTACTTAACTATCTTTGCATTGAATAGATTCAATGTTAGTATTATATAATCGCATAGCCCATATTGTGTGAGTACTATGTACTAGAAAGCTATCATGCACTGGAAGCCTACGGCAGTTCTTGACTAGAATGTGCCCTGGCGGTTGAGAGTATGTCATGCTCTCTCAAATGTCTCGCTGATGGTGGCGCGTGTGTCGGACCATTTAGCTCCCTTCAAAATGGTTGAGCTGAATGGTGCTGATCCATGCGTCATGTTCGTGAACGGGCGCTGTCAGTTGTGACTGGTCATCTCTTAGTCGCCATGGGTTATTTGAATTAATTATTTAGTTTTTGAGTTGTATTTTATTTTGTTTTGCTATGGACACTTTTAACGTGCACATCTTGCTACATTGTTCTCACATAATATACCATCTCAACATGAATGATGTAACCAAGATTTTGTAACAATATTTTGATTTAAAAGAGTGTCCATGGAGTTTCTTGCCCGTTCTTCTCCATAGAGATCTACGTTAGGGAATGGGCAACTACAGTACTTTCACAGTTTTTATGTCTTGTGACTGGGACTGTAGCTACTTTAAATGTTCATTTTGTTTCGACAATTCAAAAGTGCCTGTAACTGGCCTACTTGAAATAAATGCTTTGATTTTGATTTTGATTTTGATTTTGATTAAACTTTGTAAAAATCCACAATTTCAACATCAAATTATAAACATTCACATTTAGGTAAAGTTTGTACGCAATATGGTAAATAATAATATTGTAAGTGTGGATTATATTTGCACAGATGATCAAGTGTCAGATGTTTTAACTAAACCTTTGGGTAAAGTAAAGTTTGATCAATTTAAATGCTTTACCTACGAGATTGCGTTGGTATCGTTTTGTTCTTGTTGTATAACTAAAAGGCAATATTGTTTTTTTTTTTAGTTTTACTATTGAGGGAGGGTTTTGTGAAGTATTAGTGTCGAGAATCGTACCTCGATATCTTCGGGTACCGGAAGCTGCCCCTCCGAGCCGCTGAACCAGGTGGTGCGGAGCGCGGCGCAGGGGGCGCGGGCACCGGGCTGCGCGGGCGGTGGGCGGCGAGGGACGGCCGGCGTCGCGCGTTAGCGCTTACTCAGAACACTTCTCCACGGGCCACCGCATTGTATATATACGCAGTGTATATATGTCGATTTATGTAATACATTCAGTTTGTACCAGCAAATCATACAGTCCACTTATTTCTCATCACCATCTTCGAGACCTTCACACTGTTCTCAACAGTTTTTGGTCCTTCGAGCCGGATTATTTAAAAGCTGCAAAGCGCTTAGCTATATGCAGATCGCTGAATTGGAATGCCGACTAAGTAAAATTGAAGCATTAAATAGTGACTTTGACACTTTGCAGGATGAGATCAAGGTGCGTTGTGAGGAATCGTCCGGCGAGGATGAGGAGTCGCCTTCTGAGCGTGAGCAGTTCGAAAACGAATATTTTGCTCTGTTAGCAAGTGCGCGCTGCCTACTTGCAGCAAAGCGTCGTGGCCGGTGCTATGGTTAGATTACCTAAAATTGATTTGCCTCATTTCAGCGGTAGTTATCAGCACTGGCTTGAATTTAGGGAAGTTTTTGCTTCAGTCATTCATAATAATAAACAGATTGACAATATTACCAAGTTTCACTACCTTCGCGCTTCGCTTAAAGGAAGTGCAGCTTTAATTATTAAACATATTACCGTGTCTAGTTAAGTAATGAGTCCCATGCTATGTTATATACTTATAACATAGCATGGGACTCATTACTTGAGCGGTACGACAACAATCGTCTGCTTGTTAATAACCACGTTCAAGCCTTACTAAACCATGAACGTATACAGAAAGAATCTTGTAAGTCAATTCGTTTTCTGGTTGATATAACAACAAAAAATATAAGGGCGCTTACTACATTGAAGCAGCCTACGCAATATTGGGATACTTTAATAGTTATTATAATGTCTTCCAAATTAGATAAAATAACCTGACGTCATTGGGAAGAACAAAAAAATAAGTTAAATGATCATCCGACTTTAGATATGTTTATAACGTTATTAAGAAATCGAGCAGATTTATTGGAAAGTTTAGAGGATCATGAGAACCAATCAAATTCTGCTCATTTAAATAATAAAAATAAAACAAAATTTAATAAAAAACATTGAAAAGTCATCAACTATAACATTTCTGTTATGTGATCAATCTCATTCTTTATTTAACTGTGAACTATTAAACTTCTTTCAATAGAATCTCGCATAGAAAAGGCCAAACAATTAAAGGTTTGTTTAAATTGCCTGCGTCCTGGCCATACGAGTAACAGATGCAACGTAAATATTGTAAATATAAACATAATAGGCTGTTACATCTCGAAAAACCCAATTCCATATCTAAACCTAACAGTGAAAGTGTTGTATTTACTAGTGGTACCATCACAGATTCTACTGCGACTCGTATATTTCTATCCACAGCTAGCGTGCGAGTAATAGACGAAAATGGTACGGAACACAACGCGAGAGTACTGCTGGACAACGGGACTGCAATAATTTGGTAACTCAAAGCTTCTGTGACCAATTGCAACTGCCGAGGTGCTGCGCGTCAATAGCCGTATCAGGTTCTAATAAACGTACTATGTTACTACTAGCACACAGTCTTGCACCGTAACAGTGAAGTCTCTTTGTAGTGATTACAAAATTAATATAAACTGTACTGTTTTCTCCAACGTTACACCACCCATTCCATGCTCTTATATAGACGTAAGTAATATACGTGTACCATTGGGTATTGCATTAGCAGACCCTACATATAATACACCTTCATGCATAGATTTGCTGTTAAATGCAGATATTTTCTAGGATATTTTGGGAAGAGAATCTATAGAGTTAGGTTAAGATAAACCAATATTACGCGAATCAAAATTAGGCTGGCTGGTTACTGGTAATGTTACAGCGCCACAACAAGTTTCTAATTTATGTATGTTTTCTCAAGGCGATTCTAATCCTGATCTTTCGCGTTTTTGGGAACTAGATCCACCACAATCTAATATGTCAGTGGAAGAAATTGCATGCGAACAAAGTTTTGCAGCAAATACATTTCGTAATGATGACGGTCACTTCGTTGTCTCAATGCCTCTAAAACAAGAAGTCAACGTCTTAGGCGATTCGTTAAAGTTAGCCAAAATTAACTAAATTTTCGCCAGCATGTGTGGTTTCCAGCGATATTGAAAAAATGTACCGGGCCATAGAAATTAATCCAAGTCAACAGTCATTACAGCAAATAGTTTTTCGTCATGATTCCAGTCAACCATTAAAAACATACACGTTAAACACATTAAATTATGGGACAGCATCGGCGCCCTATTTAGCTACTAAGTGTCTAGCAAGTCTAACTTCTACTGTAAGGACCAACAAATAAAGAATGCCATTCAACATGATTTATATGTCATATTACATGTAGTAAAACAATCCCTGGGACTTTCCATTTAACCTCCACAATCAACATAAACAATATAAAGTAATGCAAACTGAGATCGGAAGAATAACCAATGACGTACTGACAACTATAACGTCTACAATACGAGTGCTAGACGTGTGAGTCAAAATCGCATTATGTTTCAGTAGATTGTAATATATCGAAGTGTAACCGTAATATTTTTGAGTATAGGGTTTAAAGGAACCTAACTAACCTAATGCCCCAAGTCCCGATTATAGGGGCAGAGATACTTCCGCTGCATGCATTTCACAATATTACGATTTCACTTCGATATAATTTACAATCTTGTTTACTCTTGTGTACTTATACACAAGACACGGTTGTTTTAGTGCTCAGGAACTATCAAACTGATCAAGAGTGTGTGTTTATTTAATTGAGGTACTTTTCAGGTAAAATTTTTTAGTGTAATAAAATTTTATGAATAATGGTTAAAAAATATATATTATTGTAGTACAATATATTGTAGTCTTTGTTGTAGTACACCAGCCATATTGACGTCAATATGGCGGGTTTACCTTAATTTCGAAATAATTTTGCTCTGAAGGAGGTACAGATTTTGTAGACCTAAGTACAGAATAGTAAATTTTAGGTACATTTGTTTGGTAATTGGTATAATTTGATTCGCTATGGTACACCAGCCATTTTGACTCTCACGTGCTAGACTAATCTTAAAAAAGTGCGGAACCAAAGCTGTAAATCCATTTTAAAACTGGATTGTAATTCACATTTCAAATTCATGTTCGTTTTTTTCGATGATGATTAATTTTTGAAGAAAAAAACAAATTAAAGTTAAGCTTAGGTACGAAGGTCGGCAAGAAAAGAGATGTCTGATAAGATGACGAGGAATAGAGAAAGAAGTATGGAAGAAACAGAGATGCTGCGCCTGACTCCAATTTAGTTCGAATAAGGGCAAGAGGCTGATGATTAGGTAATATGGTATCGTCATCGTGGCCCAAAATGTCTGACAACCTGTCTTACCAAGGGGTTTCGTATTGCCCAGTTCTAACTGGGTTGTGGAGGTCCGATAGGCAGTCGCAACATGGTATTCAGCTGCATCCGGTTAGACTGCAAGCCAAGCCTAGCATATTCTTATTCTTATTCTTGATTTTACAATAAAACAACAAATATACATATTAATTGCATTCATATTTACACATATCTAATGTACAAAGATGAGTTTAACCCAGAGTTGGGTTTTCCTATAAACCGAATTTTAAAGTGAGTAAAAATACGCTTACGTAGGTGCATTAATATTACATCCTAAATTAATTCAACTTATAAAGTAAACTACATACAGATATACAACATATTTTGCATTTTTTAGAAAGGGTAGCAGATGATGATTGTAACAAATAACTAACACATGGTATCTGACGACAAAGATGTTGTGTAGTAATAAATATGTAGAAATCTATCAAAGTTCTTCAATACTAACGTTAAGATTCCATAAAACATAAACAAGGACTTTAGTCCCTAAGAATGATTTTGGTCCCCAGAAAATAAAAATAACATCTAAATCTAGAAGATTTAACGCTGATTATAAATGTCATAAACTGCAATAAAGACGTGAAATTACGTGTTTAAAGGCAAGCATTAATATAATATGGATGACTAATAAAGTATCTACACAGTGGCTCGTACTTCATTATCTAATAGTTTATGATCATGATTTAAACGCAGACCTTCAGCTGCGAGCAGTCATTCAAATTCCGTTCTTCAAAGCTAAAATTAAAATTATCAGATTGAAATCATTGAATAGGTGAGCGTTACTTTAGTAAGAACAATGCGGAGCTCGGGAGATGGTAACATGTTGAGCACGAGAGAAGTTGCCCTAAACGGAGCACTATTGATGACTCTTAGGTAAGACATTAATCTAGTGATATTTCTTCAATGTAACAAAACCTCATTTGTGAAAAGTACACCTACAATATCCAGCAGTAGGCGGTTATCGGCTGATGATGCTTTTGCCCTTAATCATAGTGGTATCTCGCAACTGTGGTTTCTCGTCTATGCAACATAACAAAATAATATAAGACCCTAAATCCACCAATTTTTTTAAAATAACTGCACTTAAAATACAGTATTTTTTTGAATACAGCTTGCTGCAATTATCAAGAGGAGACCAAGTCGTGCACTCCGGGGTAAGCAATTACTCGTTCCCCGATGATTTCATGTTTGGAGTGGCTACGTCCGCATTTCAAATTGAAGGAGGATGGAACGAAGGAGGTAGGATAATTTAAATACTAAACCATTATTCTCAATTTCTGAGGTTATTTTAACCCTTTCAAGAAAGGGCTAAAAGTACTAACAAAACACATGCTTGTTTTTCCTTATATCTTTCATTCCATAGGAAAAGGCGAAAGTATATGGGACAGAAACCTACACGAACACCCAACATATACCACTGACCATAAGAACGGAGACGTGGCAGATGACTCTTACCACCTCTGGAGGGAAGACATTAAAATGATTAAAAGTTTAGGCGTCAGTGGCTATAGAATGTCCATTGCGTGGAGCAGGTAAGATGTTTTTTTTCAAAATTCTTAGGATGTCCGAACAACAGCTATTTGTTTTATTTTTGCTGTTGTTAACACTAGGTTACAGCATTTTTGTTCTCGAGATGAAAATCATTTGATTGCTTATAGGATACACACACAGCGGCCGTTTTTTCACACAAACGTAGTCCCTCTGTTTTCTTCCTGGATAAAGCCAGTTAAGCAACACTTTTATTCGAAAAATCTATGACTAATATATATTGGACTGTCCCTATGTCTTTTTATCCAAATATATTTGTACCAGAGATATAAAGCTTCCAAACGCTAAAAAATTTGCCAAGTTTTTCAAATACAACAGATTCTGTAATTTCTAAACGAGCTAAGTCTTAGCATGTTAATAAATTATTAATAATATCATGTTTCTTTTAAAACACGACTACTAGCTTCTATTTCTTATTATGCAATGCAGTTCTTTCAACCCACAGGCAGAGTAATTATAACCTTACATTTTTAATTCCAGGATACTTCCAAATGGTACAGACAACAATATAAACCAAGAAGGTATAAACTACTACCGTAGGATTTTCGAAGAACTCCTTAAAGCCAACATCACTCCTGTAGTCACGTTGTTTCACTGGGATATGCCCATATCACTGATGGACATCGGCGGCTGGAACAACCCTAACCTCGTTGACTATTTTGAAGACTATGCTCGGATAGTGTTCAGGTCGTTCGGTCATTTAGTCAAAATGTGGCTGACGCTTAATGAACTTCATTGGCATTGCACATCTGTAAGTTGTGTCTCAGACAGAAACGAATTACGTAAACCATAATTGACGAAGATACGACGCTTTTAAAATTCTCATTACGTATCGCCTTGGGATAATTTTTAGGATGTTCTGACGTCACGGGCAAAACTCCCGAGTTTTGGTGCGTTGTATCTTTGTAAATATTCATTGATTTACAAAAAAAAATGTGTTCGTTATGTTTCAATACCCTTACTGACAGACTTAACAAATTTGTAATTTTTGAAACTGTCGTCATCCCTGTTATAAGCAGTAGGTTGGCTTCAAAGAAACGACCAAAACGTGGACGTAATTATCTGAGCGCTCCTTCCTCACCGATAAGAATATTTCCAGGTTTCAAACAGACTTAATGTCGTGGCACACTTGACAAGCACCGCACCAGCACAGCTCTTGGCCAGCGTTGTCTTGAATTTAGGCTACGGCGCGCTTGCCACGCGAGGGCACCGAGGCGCAAGCACGCAGTCCGCGCGTGGGCGGCGTCCACTCGCGGGCGGTGCGGCGTCCGCGCGCCGTCCGCGAGGCGTAAGCTCGCATTCAGTGCGCTGGCTGTGATAGTCCGGGAGATGGTACGAAACTTGTGTAAGAAATAATAAAGGGTGTAAAAGACCTCTTAACGAATACGAAAGGCACTTGTTCTACTCGTCATTCTGATCATTTTTTTGTTATACACTTAACCTGGGAACCTTCTTGTTACGGAGATATTGGGGGTCAAAGTTGCAAGATTTTGACAAGCTTTTTTTAAATATCACTTTTTATCTCATGATTTTTACTTTAAATATCTCTACGACCCCCGTACTATTTAATCCATCCATCTGCACAATGGTTTGAGTGTGTTACATTGAGATATACCACAAAACGTGATTATAACCTCAAAAAAAAAGTTGTTTCCCAGCTATTTTTTTTGCGTAAAGTTACTTAGTTTGATATACAGAATGCTTGGTTAACGGCTTTGTGATGAGGTGAAATACATCCTGTATAGGATGCCGGAAGCAATTTAACAAAGTTATCGTTTAAATTATCAAAAGTACGAAATCAACAATCAGCTGTGTGGGTAGCAGTCTTTACAAGTTCATGCAACCTATAAACGACACCCATGATAGAAAATGAAAGAGAAAACTCTCGAAAGATTGTCATACTGCTTAGAATTTAAAGCGTAATTATCATTTTTCATTATGGGTCATCGTCTTCATGGTTATAGGGTTGGTTGATAACAAAAATGAGGTTAAAGTTAACTACGTCAAGTGTTAACGCGACCATATAATTAAATAATCTGGAAGTCTTATCGAACTAGGTTCAGTGTAGTGGGCTCTCTAACAAAATATGTAACTGTACGTTGTTTTGCGGGCAACTCGGAGGCGAAGCGCGGTCCAATCGCTTGCGGCGCGCGGACGCCGAGTGGCCCGCGAAGCGAGTTGGATGGTACGGCAAGCGCGTTGACCACCCGCCGTAAGCGTTTTCATATGGACATTATAAAATAGGCTATGCGACACACGGTTTAGTGCTCTAATTTGAATGGTAAGTAAATTGCTGGGTTGTAGCGGTCCCGGTGCTGTGCTTGTCAAGTGAGCCACGACCTTTAGACTCGAGCGCGCCGCGTCATTTTCTAAACGATTAACCACACAGAATTTGCAATAATAGCAACCCTAGCCATGAGCGACTGTAGTTATTGAATTCAAGGACACTTGCGAGTCACACTACTGCTTATATTTTTACTCTGGTATTGATATTATGAAACCGGTTATTTACTCGACAAAATATGTTGAATTCCTCAGGACTATGGGCAAAAGGGAATCGGAGGCTATTTATGTATCCATAACAGCTTGCTCGCCCATGCTCGAGCATACCGCTTGTATGAAAAGGAATTTAAACAGCACCAGCAAGGTAAAGTGTGATTTTATCATTATAATCCTTCTTTATAACATGCTGAGATAAAACACCTATGGTTGTGTCGGTAGTTTACGGCACTGCCGTAATTACTTCAGATCAGTTTTGCTATTCAAAAAATACTGCTTAAACGAATGAAAGTGCTGACCCGAACAAGATTGAGGACCGCATTTAATCATATTCCTGCTCCTGTCTCAATGGTTCTATTGTACGCCTTTAATAAAAAGCATTTTGTTATTTCAGGAAAAGTATCTTTAGTGCTGGACAGCCTTTGGCCTGAACCGAAAGACCACAATAAACCTAAAGATGTCCAAGCGTCAGAGACCTTTCTTCAAATGACTGTAAGTATCATAAGCATTTTCTTTAAAAAGACTAATAAGTGACTTAGTACAAAAAATACAAAAGTGTTGAGTGCGCCCTTTTGAAGCATATTATTATGGCTTACTTTACAGAGGGGTGTAAAAGAATTCATTGCTTAGCACACTCACAATATTGTCAATGATTGTTTAATTACAAGGCTTAGTAAAAGTACGTAAACTTTTATAGATCATTAATTAGGTACAGTCCTTTTGTATTTTTTTCGTCCCCACTCTTACATCGCTATCCAAATCACAGATTTTTTTTTACGATTGTAGCAATAAGGTTGCATTTAGTTCGCTGTCACTGGCCAGTTTGTCAAAACTATAGTTATTATATTCTCGTGACAACAAGGTTGCTGTTCGACTACAGCTGTGTGTGAAGGGACTGCAAGCGACCCGTATATTTCAAACTGTTCTAAAACTCCAATTGCCATTTAAAAATAATCTCTTATTTCTCAATTTTTTTTTCCGTTTCAGGTCGGAATGTTAACTCATCCAATATTTTCGGATGTCGGTGACTATCCTAGTTTAGTTCGTGAACGGGTTGACAACGTGAGTAGGGAACAAGGATACTCACGGTCGAGACTTCCACATTTTACTCCTGAACAGGTTCGTATACGTAAACAAAACAGACGCTTTATGTATTTTCATGTCGTTTTCATGAATGCAACGGATCATTAAAGTTAAAAACGTCAGGGTAGCCCGCGAAATTCAAATTTCATCGGTCGAGGAACGATGTTGACTTTGAAAAAGTCATGCCTCGACCTTTATGAACTTGTAGGGTTGTATTGATGATCACAATCCTGTGACTACGTATGTCTTATAGTTGCGAACAGTATTCGCATTAACATACAACCTAGCACTGGCCTGCAAATAGCAAAAAACTAAAAAAAAAAAAAACAGATTTCACAAGCTATACCGGAGCATCCACCTTAAAAAAACTGTTTTATAAAATTGACTTAATTTTCACTCACTCACTGGTATCCTATGTGCTTCAACAAAACTTGTGAAAAATACCCGTATTTCGCTAAGTAAGGTAAGTTAATCTGCCTCCTATACTTACATCAAAGATTACAAGCGTGATTATAAATTGAGTTCATTCTATTTCTAGGTAGAATCACTTCGAGGAAGCGCAGACTTCTTAGGTATCAACCACTACACTGCAACCATAGTCTCTCCAGAAACTTCTCCAACGGAATTCAACTTGCATATACTTGCTCAAAATTATGACTTAGGAGTCAACACTGAACGGGATCCATCTTGGCCCGTGCCTGGTTCTGATTTCCTAGCGGTAAATAAATTCATACTTTATTAATATTCTAGATCTGAATGTTACTCCGTCCATTTTTTACTTTTTAACGCAGTTACGTATTTGAAATTTTTGCAAACAAATATAGGTACTTACTGGTTTAGGATATAAGAATTAAAACGTTTCTGAAGAACAATAGGTGGACCGATGACCTGGTGAAGGCTACGGGAATCCGTTGGATACGAGTCGCATGAAACCGGTCAATGTGGAGACACTTGGAGGAGGCTTATGTCCAGCAGTGGATGTCCCTCGGCTGAGGTGATGATGATGATGGTGATGAGGGACAATTATCAGCTCCCACGCGGCCGAAGACCTAAATTCCAGTTGGTGATATAAATGAGTGCAAAAATATCCATAACGAATCTCAAAAGCACTGGCATTGCGATATTTTTTAGTTCTGTCCATAAGTATCTGGAGCTATCTAGTAAGGGGATATTTGTGGTCAAAGTTCCAACTCATTTTTTTTTGTAACCAGTTTGCAACGTTTTAAATTCTTGTAACTTTTCACCTCAAAAAATTCCAGCTATATTTTATGTAGAATTACTTCGTTTGGTGCACAACATACTTGGTTGAAGACTTTGTATACCTTTTTTATATTTTTAGTCCCTAAATATGTTATCATTCGTCTAATAACTGTCAGAATGATGATTCATAATTCAAGATATTTTATTTATAATAGTTTTCCGGTATCACATTAAGAGCATTGTTCTGTATGTATGTTATTTTTACTTCTCGAAATAGTCAACCATTTCGATGGAAACAAATAATTAAGTAAATCTGGAGTACTTTAATAAAATGTCGGCGCATGCATCCATACCCACTTTATAAACAAATTATCAATGTTTCTAAATTGCAGCGGTTATTGTAGTTTCATTTTCAAGGTAATATGAAATAGAACGGTGATGCTGCTAATCCATATTTTCTAAAAAGAACTTAAAAAAATCTAAGTGCATTAGTATACCGTTTCCTTATAAATTCTTTCAAATTGTCGCAGGTTTACCCACCAGGCTTCCGAAGACTTCTCAACTGGTTCCAAAAGACTTACAAAATATTTGAGAAAATCCCAATCATTATAACTGAGAATGGATGTACTGACAAGGGACAAATCGAAGACTATGAGCGAGTTTCTTATTACAACGAGTATCTCTACCAACTGCTGCTAGCTATACGTGAAGATGGGGTCAATGTCAAAGGATATTTCGCCTGGAGTCTTATGGATGACATGGAATGGTCAGACGGCTATCAGTAAGTATTTTACATTTTGCACCATTGATTGGTCTATTGAAGACAACGCAGTGAGACCCAGAACACAAGCTAGCACAAGTTGACGCTTCCGAAGACGTTTCTTACGCCATTGACAGGGTCATATTCGCTGAAAAAGTAAACACTCTTAATCAATATAATGTGAAAGTGGTACCGCAATAAGGGTAAAATAAAATACTGACGACTGATAGTATTCTCAGAAACACTATTTTAATTTCAGTAAACATTCGCAAATGTAATATTGTTTTTTTTTTCAGTATGAAATTCGGATTATTCAAAGTAGATTTCGACAGCCCAAACAGAACGCGAACACCGAAGCTGTCAGCAAAAAATTATGCCCACATTGTGCGCACACGCCGAGTTGACTTCGACTACATAAAACCACCCTCGGTCCACAAAAATGTCTCAAGTTTAACATATTAAATTGCACATAAATAAACAAAGTTTGTTTTAAAGATTAAAACCGTTGCATTTGTCTTCACCGTTTTTGGAACTGTGCAGTAACTTTGGAAACATTTACATAACTCAATTTGCAATATTATATTATGTAAAACACCTGTTTTTCTTCTTATTATTAAATCAACTTGACAGTTAATGTAAAAATATTGTCTTGTTTTATTCTTATTTATTCCTTTCAAGCTAACTTCTCAAACTTACTCAGACCACAGATATTCCATATCCGCTCTGTCGGTGACTACTATTTTAAATTGAAACTAGGAAACCCACAAATTCTCTATTAAATGGGAAAAACTGCGGATTATTGCCAGCCGACAGGCTAATTGATATGATTCAAATAATTCTGAAGAAACTGCCCCACCTACCTAAAACGTCCTAGTACGAAGCGCAACCCACAGGAACAGTGCCTAGTTCTGATTACCGTAAGTTGGCTTTCACCAGTAACGAATTGGAATACACATTTGTGACTGGATACAACGAGCAAAAAATCAATCTTCAGTAAGTCCGCGTCACCGTTTCACATCAGGTGAGTTGCAGCCAAAGGCAAGCCTATTTATACTAAAAAAAAAGTATGGAAACATATAGGTCCATGTTTCCAGAATTCTGGAGGTGAATAAAGACAGTTGTGGCGAGATAACGTGTAGTCTATTTTAAGTGGAAGTGCGTCTACACGAAGAACGCTGGCTACCAGTGTACACTCCACAACAGAATGGCAGGGTTATGGTATGAGTAAAGTTTTTTAGGCAAAGGCAGCTAACATAGCTTGTCATACATTCAATAGAACAAACAGGTCCTAAGCCAGTCAAAGGTAAATCTCCATATGAATTGTTTTATTGTAAGGAAATGAGCTTGGATTTCTTTCATGAGTTTAGCTGTAGGGTATACAGGTACAGGTAGGTGGATTTCTCTATTGTAGAAGGAATGTTTGTTGGTTATGGGAAAAATGCAAAGAGGTACAGCATATAATTTAATGATAAACATAAAGTAACTTGTCTAAGAAGAAATATGTGGAAAATGAGAATTTAAACGTGTGTATTTAAAACGGGGAGAATGTTGAGTTGAGTGATGAGGAGAATATTCAAGGGAAAGAGCAGGAGGTAGACAAAAATGAAAGTGAGCATGCAATAAATGAGGTACAGAAACAAATGGTAGAATGCAGCTAAGGAACAGAAGTAATAAAGTAAAAAAGTATAGTCCTGTAGCAAGGTTAACCTCTGTAAGGCTATTTTCAACCTTCTGTAATGAAATAAAGTACAAAATTGAAATATAATTTACCGATACATTAATGAGATGTTTTTAGTGCTGTTTTGTATGGTGACATTGATGGTGATGTTTATGTATGTTTACTTAACGAGTGCGATAATGAATAGTGTTTGTGGCTGAAAATATATGGTGAGTGTAAACTATAGTTTATCCAGTATATAATATTGATGACTTCTTGTTAGCATCTAGTGTTGTCAAAAAGATAGAAAACGAAAAGCAATTGTTAAATGAAAACTTTTAAATGAAGATCTAGGACAAATTATTCACTATTTGGGAATGCATGGAACGCAATATTTAAAGGAGGGAACTATAGTAATAGATCAAAGTATTTACCTTGAGAAATTGTTAAATTCTAGTAATATCTTAGAATGTAAGGCGGCTGTGACTCCCATGGATGAAAATTTTCATTACATTGTGCTAAACAGAGACAAGTCAGACAAAAATAGAAATAGAACATAGATGTAGAAAGGTAATTGGTTCACAGATGTATGCAATGTTGTGTTCCAGACCTGACTTATGTCGTTCCATAAGTATTTGAAGTAAGTACCAGTCCAGTGCTAGTAATGATTTATGGGTAGTGTTACAATGGAAATTACAGATAAGCTTAGTTTTTAAAAGAGGTACAATTAAGGATATCAATGGATTTGTTGATTCCGGTCGGCCCGTCGACAAAGTTGATAGACGGTCAACTGGTGGTTATGTGTTTCAAAGGACTATTTTGCAGAATCGCCCTGTTCAACTAAAGTATCGGACATTCACGATAATAATTCATTGTCTGTTTTATAAAATTATTTTAAAATACTTTTGTAACACGGACTCGCTCCATTATAAAATGAAGTATTAAACGTGATACATCCGCCATATTAAAAAAATAATATCGCTGGACATTAACACACAGCGCCACCTAGTGCCACACTAACCAAAGCTTGTGTCGTGGACACTAGGTAGTTGATATACTACAAATATACTTTTTTGTTTGTATATTATTGGTCAAACGTCATGTCAGAAAAAAGATTAGGGATGCCCCATCGATTGTAATAATCGTTCGATTAAATTTTTAATAACTTGTGAATGAATGATGCATATTTTAAAATCTGAGTCTCATTTAATTTATTACACACTAATTGATCCACGCCACTTCGTCTGCGTCACATAAGAGAGAAAAAAGAAAAAACAATCCCCGTTTTTGCAACATTTTTCATTCCTGCTCCGCTCCTAATGGTCATAGCGATGTTGGTGATGTTATATAGCCTATAGCCATTCTCGATAAATGGACTATTCAACGCAAAAATAATTTTTCAATTCGAGTCAGTAGTTCCTGAGATTAGCGCGTTCAACCAAACAAACAAACAAACTCTTCTGCTTCATAATATTAGTATTGATATTATTGTAAAACAAAGTGTCCCGCCGTGTGTTTCCATCCCTATACAGGGTGTAAACCACCTCATCACAAAGCCGTTAACCAAGCATTCTGTACATCAAACTAAGTAACTTTACGCAAAAATTATTGCTGGGAAACAACTTTTTTTTTTGAGGTTATAATTCATGTTTTGGGGTAGAACTCAATGAAACGCACTTAAAACATTATGCTGATGGATGGATTGAATAGTACGGGGGTCATGGAGGTGTAAAAAGTCAAAATCCTCCAAAAAAAAACTTGTATTTAAAAAAAAACTTGTCAAAAAGTTGTAACTTTGACCCCCCATATCTCCGTAACTAGAAGGTTCCCAGGTATGGTGTAGAACAAAAAAATGATCGCAGTGATGAGTAGAATAAGTGCCTTTCGGCTTCGTGAAGAGGTGTTTTACATTTTAAAAATTAGATTTTTATTTAGATTTTAAAAACTACGCAACGGATTATGATGTGGGTTTTTTTAATAGATAGAGTGATTCAAGAGGACGGTTTTAATAATCAAATTTATGCGGGCGAAGCCGCAGCATCGGCTAGTTTAGAATAAAGTGCAAATAGAAGCTACGATGTAAACATACTATCACTATTCCATTTATTCCATTTATTTAAGTATTCCCGGAAAGTATCATTTAAAAAACCTACTAAGTACCTATACTTTATGAATCAGGATGTACTTGATTATAAATAGGTAGTTATAACAATGCTGGTGTGAACAAAACCCACATATTACATTATGATCGTTATTCGGGGTTATTTGATATCGTTTCGAATCACTCGGTTCTATGAAAAACTTTCTGTAATATTCGTGGTTTTGGTTCGATTATAACCTCAAAATCGGATAATTTTTCTTAAATATATCTGTTCTACAGCTAGTCAGCTACAAAAAAAGTTCATATATGAGTTTACTAATGATAAACCATACAACTCATAATTTTCCGATGCTCCTGGGTCCAGGGCAAATAATGTATGAGCGCTGAGCAATGTCCTTTATGGTTTTATAATTTCATGGGTTTCTCGCAAACAGGCTACAGTCGCCAAGTTAACCACCGAACCCGAATATGTAGCTTTAAAATTAGCTGTTAGTGAAGCTCGTTGGTTGAATTTTTTTTATGTATATCTTGAAGGTAAAACTTGTGGTGTAAAATTGTTTGAAGACAATCAGTCTGTAATTCAACTTTGTAAAAATCCGCAATTTCAACATCAAATTGACATTTAGGTAAAGTTTGTACGCGATATGGTAAATAAAAATATTGTAAGAATGCATTATATCATCAAGTGGCAGATGTTTTAAGTAAAGTTTGATCAATTTAAATGCTTTATGAGTTTGCGTTAGAACCGTTTTGTTCTTATTGTAAAACTAAAAGGCAATATTGTTTTTTTTTTCTAGTTTTACTATTGAGGGAGGGTGTTGTGAAGTTATGTTAAAAATATGATTCATGCAGGGTTCTTCATGTGTATGGCAACACCTACTTCCTCTCTCTTTTTCACTGAGCAGATCGCCACTGTGAGCACTGAGCAAGACACGTATTATTAGGTGTATATAATTACTTTATTAAATACTTAACAGCAAAACATTCTCTGGGACTTTCCATTTAACCTCCACAATCAACATAAACAATATAAAGTTATATCAACTGAGATCGGAAAAAAACCAATGACGCACTGATAACGTCTACAATATGAATACTAGCCGTGAGAGTCAAACTCGCATTATGTTTCGGTAGATTGTAATCTATCGAAGTGTAACCGTAATATTTTTGAGTACAGTGTTTAAAGGAACCTAACTAACCTAATGCCACAAGTCCCGATTATAGGGGCAGAGATACTTCCGCTGCATGCATTTCACAATATTACGGTTTCACTTCGATATAATTTACAATCATGTTTATTCTTGTTTACTTATACACAAGACACGGTTGTTTTATTGCTCGGGAACTATCCAACTGATCAAGTGTGAGGTACTTTTTAGGTACAATTTTTTGGTGTAATAATTTTTTATGAATAATGGTTAGAAAATATAATATTATAGTACACCAGCCGTATTGACGTCAATATGGCGGGTGTACCTTAATTTCGAAATAATTTTGTTCAGATTTACAGATTTTATATACCTAGGTACAGAAGAGTAGATATATTTTAGGTACATTTGTTTGGTAATTGGTATAATTTGATTCGCTATGGTACACTAGCCATTTTGACTCTCACGTGCTAGACTAATCTTGAAAAGTGCGGAACCAAAGCTGTAAATCCATTTTAAAACTGTGTTGCTCGATCACATTTCTAAATTCAACCATGTTCGTTTTTTTTGGTGATGATTAATTTTTTATTAAAAAAAAAAAAAAAACTAAAGCTTAGGTACGAAGGTCGGCAAGAAAAGAGATGTCTGATGAGATGACGAGGAATAGAGAAAGAAGTATGGAAGAAACAGACATTTAATTCGAATAAGGGCAAGACACTGATGATTAGGTAATATGGTATCGTCATTGTGGGCCAAAAAGTCTGACAACCAGTCTTACCAAGGGGTTTCGTATTCTTAAAGTACTTACGGGATTATATCCGTGATTTTCCTTATGTTTTTCGAGCACCCGATATTTCGACACTGTTGCAAGGATCATGATCGCGGGAATACTGAAGAGGTATGCGGGTGGGACGAAAATTATTTATTATGAGCAGACAAATCTGTCTACCCTCTTCCTTAGTTTTTTATTTCGCGCACTACTGGAACTCGATTGTAACTCACGACAGAACGCACTCACAGTATCACTCGGTTTTTCTTTATAATGGAGACGCATGTTAGTTTTTATTAGGTTTATCACTTGATTCTACGTACTCGATTGTTTAAAACCGTCCTCACGATTAAAATAAAAAAAAAAAACATAAGGAAAATCACGGATATAATCCCGTAAGTACTTTAAGTGTAGTGAAAAACCGTGAAAGTCTAGAACTGGGTTTCGTATTGCCCAGTTCTAACTGGGTTGTGGAGGTCCGATAGACAGTCGCGCCATGTATATTACTGGTATTCAGCTGCATCTGAGTAGACTGCAAGCCAAGCCCAGCATATTCTAATTATTGAGTTTACAATAAAACAACAATTATACATAGGTATTCATTGCAATCATATTTACACATATCTAATGTACAAAGATGAGCTTAACTCAGAGTCGGGTTTTCTTACAAACCGAATTTTAAAGTGTGATTTGCAAAAGAGAATACGCTACGTAAGTGCATTAATATTACATCCTAAATTAATTAAACTTATAAAGTAAACTACATACAAACATACATATTTTGCATTGTTGGGAAAGGGCTAAGCAGATGATGATTGTAACAAATAACTAACACATGGTATCTGACAACAAAGATGTTGTATAGTGATAAATATGTAGAATATCTTTCAAAGATCTTCAATACGTCAAGATTCCATAAAACATAAACAAGGACTTCAGTCCCTTTTTTTTTTTTTTTTTTAAGGATGGGAAATCATCAAATGACCCCCCCCACTCTGGGCGGAGAGGGAGGGAGTGTCAGACTCTTACTGACTAAAAACCATCCATGTTCCTTCCTCGCCTTTTACGTTCCGGGGCCGCGGTATCTCTTTCGAACAGGCCCGCAACCGGACTTCAGTCCCTAAGAATGATTTTGGTCCCCAAAAAATAGGAATAACATCTAAATCTAGAAGATTTAACGCTGATTATAAATGTCTTAAACTGCAATAAAGACGTGTAATTACGTGTTTAAAGCAAGCATAAATATAATACGGATGACGAATAAGGTATCTACACAGTGGCTTGTAGGTACTTCACTATCGAAAAGTTTATGATCATGATTTAAACGCAGACCTTCAGCTGCGAGCGGTCATTCAAATTCTGTTCTTCAAAGCTGAAATTAAAATTATCAGATTGAATTGTTGAGCGTTATTTTAGTAAGAACAATGCTGAGCCCGGGAGGAAGCCTAAAAGTTTCAGTTGGTAACATGTTGAGCACGAGAGGAGTTGCCCTAAACGGAGCACTATTGATGACTCTTAGGTAAGACATTATTCTAGTGATATTTCTTCAATGTAACAAAACCTCATTTGTGAAAAATAGACCTATAATAATATCCAGCAGTAGGCGGTTATTGGCTGATGATGCTTTTGCTGGTACCTTAACCATAGTGGTATCTCGCAACTGTGGTTTCTCGTCTATGCAACATAACAACATAATATAAGACCCTAAATCCACCAATTTTCAACCGACTTCCAAAAAGTTTTTTTTTTTTTTTTTTTTTTGTGTTTGTTACCTCAGTACTCTCGACTGGGTGAACCGATTTAGATGGTTCTTTTTTTGTTTGAAAGCTGTTGCTTCCCGTTTGGTCCCATTTTAGTTTGCTGAAGACCTGATGCTGATCTTCGGAGATATACAACGGAACTCTTCAAAAGTACACAGCAAATCTGCAGTGATTGCTGCCATCGCTTTTAGGTTCATTGTTTATACTATATTATGACGTAACATCACGCCTGTATGCTCTGAGGGGGTACGCACATGTGTAAAATACACCCGATTTCGAAAATATTTGTTACCGCAGTACTTTCTACTGGGTGAACCGATTTTGATCGTTTTTATTTTATTTGAAAGCTGGTGCTTACTGTGTGGTCTTATAATCATAAAATCAGTAGCTGATGATGGGATTCTGGAGAAATAGAGAGAATTCTTCACATTTTATAGGCACAATAGAAGCGGTTTGGGTAGTTTTATGAATTATACTTTCTCGAAGTGATCCCAATTCAATTTTATGAAGATCTGATGAAGAACTTCGGAGATATGCAACGGAACTCCTCAATAAATGATAGCAAATGTACTGGGATTGCCGAAATCTCATATCTGTCTATTGTTTACACCAGTTCATAACCTAAAACCACGCCGGTACGCTTTGAAGCACATGTGAACCACTAAAAAGTGAAAAATAAAAACTTTTTTACAAAAAATAAAACCGACTTCAGAGAAAACAAAAAAGTGAAAAATAACTTCAGAAAAAACGCTTCAGAAGTCGGTGACAAAAAAACTAAATCAATCAAAAAAAGGACACCGACTTCTGAAGCGTTTTTTCTGAAGTTATTTTTCACTTTTTTGTTTTCTCTGAAGTCGGTTTTTATTAAAATAACTGCACTTAAAATACAGAATTTTTTTGAATATACAGCTTGCTGCAATTATCAAAAGCAGACCTAGTCGTGCACTCCGGGGTAAGCAATTACTCGTTCCCGGATGATTTCATGTTTGGAGTGGCTACGTCCGCATTTCAAATTGAAGGAGGATGGAACGAAGGAGGTAGGATAATTTGAATACTGAACCATTGTTCTCAATTTCTGAGATTATTTTAACCCTTTCAATAAGGGGCTAAAAGTACTAACAAAACACAAGTTTGTCTTTCCTTATATCTTTCATTCCATAGGAAAAGGCGAAAGTATATGGGACAGAATCCTACACGAACACCCAACATATACCACTGACCATAAGAACGGAGATGTTGCAGATGACTCTTACCACCTCTGGAGGGAAGACATTAAAATTATTAAAAGTTTAGGTGTCAGTGGCTATAGAATGTCCATTGCGTGGAGCAGGTAAGATATTTTTTCAGAATTCTTAAGATGCGTGAACAATAGCTATTTGTTTTATTTTTGCTGCTGTTAACACTAGGTTACAGCATTTTTGTTCTCGAGATGAAAATCAGTTGATTGCATAGAAGATTGGATGCTTAAAGGAAACACAGCGGCCGTTTTTTCACACAAACGTAGTCCCTGTGTTTTCTCCCTGGATAAAGCCAGTTAAGCAATATTTTTATTCAAAAAATCTATGACTACTAAATATTGGCATGTCCCTAAGTTTTATTTTTTTCTAACTTAATTAGTACCAGAGATATGAAGTTTCCAGACGCTAAAAAAATTGCCCAGTTTTTCAAATACAACAGATTCTGAAATTTCAAAACGAGCTTAGTCTTAGCATATTAATAATTTAATAATAATATCATATTCCTTTTAAAACACGACTTCGTTTCCAGCTTCCATTTCGTATTACGGAATGCAGTTCTTTCAACCCACAGGCAGAGTAATTTATATTACCTTTACATTTTTAAATTCCAGGATACTTCCAAATGGTACAGACCACAATATAAACCAAGAAGGTATAAACTACTACCGTAGGATTTTCGAAGAACTCCTTAAAGCCAACATCACTCCGGTAGTCACGCTGTATCACTGGGATATGCCCACATCACTGATGGAAATCGGCGGCTGGAACAATCCAAACCTCGTTGACTATTTTGAAGACTATGCTCGGATAGTGTTCAGGTCGTTCGGTCATCTAGTCAAAATGTGGCTGACGCTTAATGAACCTCATTTTCATTGCACAGCTGTAAGTAATTTCATAATCAATTGTGTCTCAGACAGAAACGAAGTCCTCGCGCGGGCGGTGCGGCGTCCGCGCGCCGTCTATGCGCTGGCTGTGATAGTCCGGGAGGTGGTACGAAACTTGTGAAAGAAATGATATAGTACGCTGGATGAAATTTATCAAAGTTATCGTTTAAATTTTCAAAAGTACGAAATCAACAATCAGCTGTGTGGGTAGCGGTCTTTACAAGTTCATGCAACCTATAAACGACACCTATAACGGAAACTGAAAGAGAAAACTCTCGAAAGATTGTCATCCGAACATACTGCTTAGCATGTAAAGCAGCCAAGAACTTGGCTAATCAAGTTGCCTCTGTTGAACAATGCAACATTCAGTTAAATAACTCTGTCAATAGTTTGATCACAGTGAATGAATTAGTCAGTCATTTAAATTAGAAATTGAGACAACAGAGGCAACCTCTTGCAACATTATAAGGAAGCCAGGTAATGAATCAGGCGAATGTTTCGAGAATTTTAATGGCATCAACTTGGTTCACCAAAATATTCAAGGATTTTTAAACAAGGAATTAGAAGTAGAACTTTTTTTGAATTGTAATAACATAGATATTCTTTGTATAACGGAGCATTGGCTAAAAAATGATCAATTAATTTTCAATTTCAGTAATCACCAGGTTGGTAGTTTATTCAGCAGGGTAAATGCTATACATGGCGGCGCATTAATCCTAGTAAATAACCAGCTTAAATTTAAAGACCGCAAGGATATTGTTAGCCTATCTGTTGAGCGAACAGTTGAAATAGCCTGTATAGAATTGGAGCAGTTTATTATATTAAGTGTGTATAGACCTCCTTCAGGGTTGTATGACTGTTTTGAAAGGGTAATGGATGAAGTATTGCATAAAATCAGTAGTTCCAAAAAGTCTATAATCTGTTGTGGTGATTTTAATATTAATTTATTAGAAAATTCTGGGTTAAGTTCTAAAATTATAAGCCTGTTTCAGTCATACAATCTTGATCACAAATTTCTTGAGCCTACTAGAATAACCCCAACTAGTGCTACTTGCTTAGATAATATTTACACTGATATTATACCTACCCAAAAAGTGATTATTAACTTAATTGATTCAGATCACTGTGGGCAATTGATCACAATTCCAAATGTGGACAAGAAAGTTTCTAAAAAAGATATCATTGTTAATCCTAAAAGTAAAAATCGCCTGGAAACTTTTAAAACTAAACTTATATCTAAATTACCTCTTTTGTCAACCAATGGTGATCCCAATCAACACTATAACGATTTTTTTAGTATGTATTGCACACAATTTGAAACCACATTTGTCCCTAAGACAATCTCGGTTAATAGTAACGCTTCTTTCAATGACTGGGCCACCGTTGGTATTCATAAGAGTCGAAAACGACTGTATGAGCTGTATGAAGAGCGGACATATGTAAACACTGTAGAATTTAATTTGTATGTTAAGAATTATTCTAAATTATTTAAAAAAGTTTGTTTTATAGCAAAGTCGCGTTATTTGAGTTCAAAAATTAAAAATAGTAGTAATGTAATTAAAATGACATGGAACGTTATTAATAGCGAAACGGGAAGGTCTTGCAACCGAAGTAGTGACATCAGCCTGGCTATTGGCGATAATGTTTTAAATGCAGACAATCAAGTTGCTACGGCCTTTGAAAATTTCTTTGCGGATATTCCCGTATCGACTACTAAATCGCTAAACTCGTCACCTGCTGCTGCCGAGTCTTTACTTAAGGAAAACGTTTCAGTCTCTGATTCCGAATTTAACTTTCATTATGTAACCTGTAAAGATATAATTAAAATCTTTCACACCTTAAATGTTAAAAAGACCGCCGATCTATGGGGTCATTCTGTGGACGTGGCTAAATCTATTATAAACATTGTAGCTCCTTCTTTAGCAGTAATATTTAACGATTGTATTGACCGTGGTGAGTTTCCTGATCTAATGAAATATAGTAAAATAATACCATTATTTAAATCGGGTAGTACATCAGACCCCACAAATTATAGACCTATTTCAGTACTACCAACATTTAGTAAAATTTTTGAAAAATTAATTTTGGAACAAATGCAAAGTTTTTTTTAATAAACATAAGTTATTGCATAAAAAACAGTTCGGTTTTACAAGGGGTCGTTCAACTACTGATGCCGGTGTTGAACTTTTAGGACACATTTATAATGCTTGGGAGGACAAATTCGATGCTTTGGGAATTTTTTGCGATTTATCCAAGGCTTTCGATTGCGTTCTTCATGAAACTTTAATCAGGAAACTACACCATTACGGAGTCCGTAACGCCTCTTTGGATCTTCTTACTTCATATTTGAGTGATAGGATTCAGAGAGTTGATGTTAACGGGAAAAGATCTCCCGGATCCGTAGTAAGAATGGGGGTACCCCAGGGCTCAATTCTTGGTCCATTTTTGTTTCTCATTTATATAAATGACTTGCCTTACCTCATAAAGGATAATCATGATATAGTATTGTTTGCAGACGACACTTCACTTTTATTTAAACTTAAACGTCAGCAGTTAGTTACGGATGATGTTAATAGCGCCCTGGAAAAAGTCGTTAATTGGTTTAATGTTAACAATCTACTCCTGAATGAGAAAAAAACCAAATGTATTAAGTTTACGATACCCCATGTAAGACAAGTGGAAACTAGTGTAGTAATCAAGGATGAAGAGTTGAAACCGGAAGACAGCACAGTGTTCTTAGGCATAACTTTGGATGCCAAGCTTCAGTGGGGCCCGCATATACACAAATTGTCAAAAAAACTTAGCTCTGCAGCATACGCCGTTAGAAAAATTCGTGATTTAACTGATTTGGAAACAGCCCGTTTAGTTTATTTTAGTTATTTCCACAGCGTGATGTCGTACGGTATCCTCTTGTGGGGCAATGCCGCCGATATTCAGACTATATTTGTATTGCAAAAAAGGGCAATTCGTTCAATTTATAAATTAAGTCCCCGATACTCCCTCAGAGAAAAATTTAAAGAGATTAATATTCTTACTATGCCCTCTCAATATATTTATGAAAATCTTTTGTACGCACACAAAAATATTAATTTGTTTAAAAAATACAGTGATATCCACAACATAAATACGAGAAACAAACACAAATTTGTTATTCCTGCTACGAGGCTCAAGAAAATAGGGGGAACGTTCAGATGCCAATGTATACGCTTTTACAATAAACTTCCGAGCCATATTCAAGCACTTAGTCTAAATAAATTCAAATCGTTTATAAAACGGAAGCTATGCCTGAAAGCCTACTATCATGTTAATCACTACCTCGATGATAAAAAGGCTTGGGATTAAGCTGCTCCAACGAAATTTGCTCTGCGAATATAGAAATTTCGGACTTCGCTTGTTTATTATTGATTCCTTTCTTTTATACACTTTGACATGAATGCATATTATTATTTTTTTTTTTACTTTATTGTTTATTATTTTGTGTGTGTGTGTGTGTGTGTGTATTTGACATGAATATTTACTTGTGGTTTTTGACATTTAATGACTTGACATGAATACTTAGTTCAGTATTTTATTATTTTTTACATTTTTAGTTAATTTTTATTGTTTTATGTGTGTGTATTTTGACATATCGTATTTTTATTGACATTCATTTTGTAAATTATTATTAATTTTATTTTATTTTTTGCGCTTTTGTGAATGTGAGGACCATGTGGGTTACATTTCATTTTATTTTATTTTATTTTTTTTACCCCCCAACCGTCTGGCAGTTTGAGTTCTATAAGCGACCTACCCAAATGTCCTTTCTTTGGTATTGTTCGTCGTTTCGTTGAGCTCCTTGTGTTATAAGTCGAGCTACACGATAACTGACAAATGCTTGCACTGTCTGGACAGGTTTACTCAAATCTGTATGGTTCTTTCTTCAAAAGACCATCTCAGACACTAACATCTACATGATCCTCATGTGAATTGAGCAGGGTCCACCCTTTATAGCAGAACTTTTTATGTCATAATATTATTTTGCATACCAGCTGATGGCATAAACTTCATTTCGCAGAAAATAGTTTGGCAGATACTCATTTATCATAGGTTCGTACTCATAATTTTGTAAGCCAGAATCATCTTCAGGCATACATTTCATATGCATAAGATTCAAAAGTAGAACCATCTTATCGCAGAAAGTTCACAGTCAGAATCATTTATTGGCATAATTTTCATATCGATAGTCTTTAAAGGCAGAACTATCATATCTCAGAAAGTTTACAGTTAGAATTATTGTTTGGCATACATTTCATATGCATAATAATGGAAAGACTCATCTATCATATCACAGAAAATTCATAAAATCAGTTGATTGTGAACACTTGGTTTTTATTTCCCTGTAAAAAGCAGGCAAACAAGCATATTATATCGTGCATGTATACAAGCTAGCATGAAGCAAGCATGCAGCACGCAGCATGCAAGCAAGCATGCAGCAGGCAAGCAAGCATGCAGCAGGCATGTAAACATCTGAACATGCATATACCATGCATACAGCATGCATGCAAACAAGCATGCAGCATACAAACAAGCATGCAGCAATCATGTAGCATGCAAGCAAGCATGCAACATGCAGCAGGCATGGTTTCTGTCACGGCTCCGGCGCTGCGGGGCTACGGCGGTCCCACGCGAGCTGTTCGTCGCAGATGGGTTTAACGCTCACCACCGCAGCTTCGGCTTGCTGGCCGGCTTCGCCGGCCAACCTCAGCCGCGGCGGCGAGTGTTACAACCACCTGCTCCTCAACTCGCGGCCCGCCTCGCCCCTCCGCGCCTACGCGATTTTAAATTACACTCTTGGGGTAGGGCAAACAAGACTACGTGGAGTCGGTTTTGGAGCGATTCTTTTCTGTCACTATCTTTTCTAGCACAACATATTTACTTTTTAAGATAATATTTTAATTTTAAATTAAGGTTAAAAATGCTATTTTGTGGCATTGAAAAATGGCAATACTGCCAAATAAAATTATTCCAAATGAAATTCTGCAATCTTCATAGTATGCCAAGTGAAATTATATCAAATAATCGTCGTTCTAAGTAAACATTATTCTAAACAAAATTATGCGAAATATGAACAATGCCAAAGGTAATTATGCCAAATAAAATTCTGCTATCTAAAAGTATGCCATTCCAAATTCGGACATACACACATTCAGCCAAACAACAAGTATATTTAAAAAAAAATATGCCTTTAATATATTCGTTTAAAGAAAATTATGCCAAGTGTGTTATGCTAAATGAATTTCGGAGCAACAAGATTCTGCCAGATAGATGGAACCCAATTGAGCAAGATTATGTCTGGACTTCAAAAGAGACTATGACCTCTGAGTTTGTTTCGGCTGTTTCTTCTCAGAGTAGTCAGGTACGAAACACCGGCCCCATCTAGTTTAAAAAAAAAATTGACGTGTAAAAGTGTTTGTGAAAACCTACTTACAAAATAAAGATCATTTATCATTTATCATTTATCATAATTATCTAATTTTTCATCATGGGTCATCGTCTTCGTGGTAAAAGGGGTGGTTGATAACAAAAATGAGGTTAAAATTTACTACGTCAAGTATTAACGCGACCATATGATTAAATAATCTGGGAGTTTTATCGAACTAGGTTCAGTGTAGTGGGCTCTCTAACTAAATATGTAACTGTACGGTGTTTTGCGGGCAACTCGGAAACGGCGCGCAGCCACCGCGCGGGCGGCGCGCGGTTCACTCGCTTGCGGCGCGCGGACGCCGAGTGGCCCGCGAGGCGAATCGTATGGTAGCGGCAAGCGCGTTGACCACCCGCCGCAAGCTTTTACACATGGACATTATAAAATAGGCTATGCGACACACGATTTAGTGCTCCAGTTTGAATGGCAAGTAAATTGCTGGGTTGGAGCGGTCCCGGTGCTGTGCTAGTCAAGTGAGCTAGTCAAGTCCTTTAGACTCGAGTGCGCTTCGTCATTTTCTAACGATTAACCACACAGAATTTGCAATAATAGCAACCCTAGCCCTGAGCGACAGTAGGTATTGAATTCAAGGACACTTGCGAGTCACACCACTACTTATATTTTTACTTTGGTATTGATATTATGAAACCGGTTATTTACTCGACAAATTAAATATTTTTTTGAATTCCTCAGGACTTTGGGCAAAAGGGAATCGGAGGCAATTTATGTATCCATAACAGCTTGCTCGCCCATGCTCGAGCATACCGCTTATATGAAAAGGAATTTAAACAGCACCAGCAAGGTAAAGTGTGATTTTATCATTATAATCCTTCTATATAACATGCTGAGATAAAACACCTATGGTTGTGTCGTTAGTTAACGGCACTGCCGTAATTACTTAAGATCAGTTTTGCTGTTCAAAAAATACTGCTAAAATGAATAAAAGTGCCGACCCGAACAAGATTGAGGCCCGCATCTAATCATACTCCTGCTCCTGTCTCAATGGTTCTATTGTACGCCTTTAATAAAAAGCATTTTGTTTTTTCAGGAAAAGTATCTTTAGCGCTGGAAACCCTTTGGCCTGAACCGAAAGACCACAATAATCCTGAAGATGTTCAAGCGTCGGAGAACTTTCTTCAAATGACAGTAAGTATCATAACCATTTTCATTAAAAAGACTCACAAGTGACTTTGTACAAAAAATACAAAAGTGTTGAGTGCGCCCTTTTGAAGCATATATTATGGCTAACTTTACAGAGTGACGTAAAAAAATTCATTGCCAAGCACACTCACAATTTTGTCAATGATTATTTAATTACAAGGCTTAGTAAAAGTACGTAAACTTTTATTTAATTTTAATTAATTTTAGATACAACCCTTTTGTATTTTTTCGTCCCCGCTCTTACATCGCTATCCAAATCACAGATTTATTTTACGATTGTAGCAATAACCTAATTGCTACACTTGCATTTAGTTCGCTGTCACTGGCCAGTTTGTCAAAACTATAGTTATTCTATTCTCGTGACAACAAGGTTGCTGTTCGACTACAGCTGTGTGTGTACGAACTGCAAGTGATCCGTTTATTTCAAACTGTTCTAAAACTCAAATTGCCTTTAAGAACTTATTACCTATTACCAAACACTATTTTTGTCCGTTTCAGAAAGGAATAATAACTCATCCGATATTTTCGGATGTCGGTGACTATCCTAGTTTTGTTCGTGAACGGGTTGACAACGTGAGTAGGGAACAAGGATACTCGCGGTCGAGACTTCCACATTTCACTCCTGAACAGGTAGTATCTCACGAAAACAATATAAATAAAACATACGCTTCAGCTTCTAAAATTTTATGTCGTTTCCATGATTGCAACAGTTAACAGTTAGTTAAAGATAAAAGGAAAACCCAGGAAACTAAAATTTTAATGGTTGAGGAACAATTAAATTCTGACCTTGAAAAAGTCATTCCTCGACCTTTATGAACTTGGAGGGTTGTATTGATGATCACAATTCTTTGACTACGGACGTCTTGCAGTCGCGAACAATATATATAGCACTGGCTTGCAAATCGCAAAGAACGTAAAAAAATACAATTTCACGGCCTACCCTGGAGCATCCACTTTAAAAAAACTTTTTATCAAATTAACAAAACTGACGAAAGATACCCGTATTTCGCTAGGAAAGGTAAGTAAATCTGCCTCCTATACTAATTTTAATTACAACAAGCTGTAATTATTAATCAAGTTCATTCTTTTTCCAGGTCAAAGCACTTCAAGGAAGCGCAGACTTCATTGGTCTCAACCACTACGCTTCAGCCTTAATCTCGCCAGTGACCACTCCAAGAGAATTCGACGTGCATGCACTTTCTAGTGTCTATGACTTAATAGTCAACATTGAGACGGTTCCATCTTGGCCTATGCCTTGTTCTAAACCCCTACCGGTAAATAAATTCATATTTTATTAACATTACAGATCTGAGAATGACTCCGCACATTTGTTACTTTTTAAAAGCGACCGACCTGGACAAGGCTTCCGCGAGAATACACCGGATACGAGTCGCACGAGACCGGTGAATATGGAGCCACTGGGGGTCTGCTTATGTCCAGCAGCGACGTCTCTCGGTTGAGATGATGATGATGAGGGGCAACTACCAGCTCCCACACGGCCAAAGCCTTAAGTAAAAGGTTTTGAAAATAATGAGTGCAAAAATATCTAAAACAAAGCTTTAAAGCACTGGTTCTCCCCGTCATTGCGATATTTTTTTGTTCCGTCCATAAGTATCTAAAGTCTAAGTATGTGATCTAGTTAGGAGATATACGGGGTCAAAGTTCAACTTTTTATTATTTTTATTATACTAGTTTTTAACGCCATAAATTCTTGTGAATTTTCAACCCAAGAAAGTCGTCCAGCTATTTTTTTTTGCTTAGAGTTACTTCGTTTGATGTTCAAAATTCTTGGTGGAAGACCTTGTGTGCCTTATTTATGTTTCATCTCAACGAATTTAACTTTTCGAATTCATCTCAAAGAATTTAAGAAAAATGATGATACGTTTAGATACCTTATCTAAACATATCATCATTCGTCTATCTATTAAATGCACAAAAACATTGATTCCGTTTGGATCATCACGTTTTCAGCTTGGCGGGTCAATAAGTCCGTGACTTTTTGAATTTCTGACCTCTTTACTGAAAAAGCAATACTACTCCTGTCAACAAGCATCTGTCAGTTGACTCCTGTCAAACTTTGAACTTGCTGCGTCAGTTAGTTTGTGTTTGACAGCTATCTTTATCAGACTACCCAGTAATTTGAGGAAAAAATGAAAAAAAGTGAATTTCGTGTGCTTAGTAAGAACCATTTCACGTTTTCGCGCAAATATCTAAGGTTTTAGTCGCCTAATTTGCCATCTTAGATAACACTCTCGCATTTTCAAATACATGTTTAAAATAGACTAGACTTTCGTATTGATACTTCATGTAACACATTTTTAAAAACTTATTTGTTAACAGTGTAGTGATTAATATCCGACAACTAGTTTGAAAAATCATCGCTGAGTCAATTTCGGACTCCTATATCTACGATAAATATTTATAAATTTCATTTGAAAAAATACACAAAGCATGAGACAAATACTTTTGTCGACACATAATGTACTAAAATTTCGATAATTAATAACATACACTAGTAAAAAAACAAAGTCTTAGGGCAATTTTTAAGTTTTATATCGCTATTTTATCGTGATTCGATCGAGGCCAAACTGCGGGCCGATGTGGCCCGACTGACGGCCGCCATGGAGCTTCTCCAAAAGGAGAATGCGAAGTTCCGGGCGGACCTAGCCAGCCTACGCCAGCCCAGCTCCCGCGTGGCACCTCAAAGTGGGGGGGCCCAGACGCCAAGCCAGTCCATGCCGGTGGAGAACCAGGTCCTGAACCAGGTGCAAAAGGAACTGGCTGCCTTCCAAGCGCGGTTCTCCGTCCTGGAGGGGATTGTCCTGCGCCCCCCCCTTGGTGCAAATACGGGACCCGCAGCAGCCGCATACGAGACCGTCGGGTCTCGTATGCGGCTGCTGCGGCTGTCGCAACCGCACCGCGGCCGTCTAACCAGCCCTCCAATAGGGCCGCGCTGCCGCCCCCGCCCCCAGTTAAGCCGACTCCGGCCAAACAGGTGGCGGCGCCGGCTAAGAAGAGGGCGGCGGCCCAAAAGAAGGGCAAAGCAGCGGCACAGGTGGTGACTGCAACAGCACCAGCGTCAGTGACACACAGACCAGCGCCTGCGGCACGTCATCCGCCGCTGCCATCACCACCGCCCCCCCAGCCCCCTACACCTTCCTCGGCTGAAGCCGAATGGCAGCTTGTCGGGGAGAAGCAGAGGGGGCGAAAGGCGGCCAAAAAGGCCCGCAAAAAGGAGCGGCAGCGCCAAAACAAGGCGCGAAAGGTCGCGGCTAGGCTTCGCGCCCCGAAGACCGCAGCTGTAGTGATCACACTACAGCCGGAGGCGGCAAAGAAGGGCGTGACCTACCGCGATCTGCTGGCGAAGGCTAAGGAGACGGTGGATCTCGGGGAGCTTGGGATCACCGGGGGCCTCCGGCTTAAAGTCACTACAACGGGGGCGGCTCGTATGTTGGAGATCCCTGGTGAAACCAGCGGCTCGTCCGCTGACGCTCTGGCTGAAAAGCTGAGAGCGTCCCTAAACGCGGACGAGGCCTGAGTGTCCAGACCCGTCAGATGCGCAGACTTGCGTGTCATGGGTCTGGACGACTCGGTCACCGAGGAGGAGGTGGTGGCCGCCGTCGCTAGGTCCGGAGGGTGCTCTGCCGAGCAGATCAAGGCAGGCACCCTACGGCCGTACCCTACGGAAATGCGAACTATTACGGTGAGCTGCCCCGTAACGGCGGCGAAAAGTATTGTGGAGGGCAAAAGGCTTTTGGTGGGCTGGGTATCAGCGCAGGTGAAACTGCTGGAGCCCAGACCTCTGAGGTGCTATCGCTGCCACGTGGGTCACCACGTGTCAGTGCAATGCGCCTAGGAGGTTGACCGCAGTGGCCTCTGTTTTCGCTGCGGTCAGCCCGGGCACGTGTCGGCGACTTGCAGCGCTGCGCCGCACTGCCCAGCATGTGCGGCGGCTCGCAAGCCGGCCGATCACCGGGCTGGGAGTAAGACCTGCGCTTCTCCTACAAAGCCCAGAGCCAGAAGTAGGGGAAGGCCCTCCGCCACCTCCGCCAACGCCACCGTCACCACCGCCGCTGCCGCGACCGCCACAGCCGCTGCCGTCCAGGGCACGGCAAGTTCACCCGTAGAGTCGTTGACTGGCGTGTCATGGAGGGGGTGGAGACATATTCCGACCACCGGTACATCCGGTTCGACGTCTCCACCCTGTCCTCAAGCGCGCCAGTTCAACAGGCCCCGAGTAGTCCTCGTTGGGCGCCGATGCAGCTGGACCGGGAGCTCCTCCTGGAAGCCTCGATCGTGCAGGTCTAGGTGACATCACCGGACAGGCCTGCCGATGTTAACAGTGAGGCAGAGTTGTTCCAGGAGGCCATGTCCGACATTTGCGACGTGGCCGAGTCCGGCCAGGAAGTGCCCGATGCCAGGTGTACTGGTGGTCGCGCGAAATAACGTCTCTTCGTGAGGCGTGTGTTGCCGCGCGGCGCCCGTACGCCAGGCATCGCAGGCTCCGCATCCGCCCGCCGGATGCGGCAGCCATTGAGGCGGAGCTGTACGAGGGATACAAAGCGGCGAAGACCGCCCTCACCACCCTCTGGGAGGCTGTCCTGCGGGCCAGGGAACAGGCCCGCTCGGAGATGCTTCAGACTCTCGACAGAGATCCGTGGGGGCGCCCTTACAAGATGGTGCGCAATAAACTCCGCACCTGGGCTCCCCCGCTGATGCAGAGTCTCCGGCCTGACCTCGTGGAGGACGTGGTGAGCGCTCTGTTCCCCTCGCGTGGGGAACATCCGCCCCCGCCTATGGCTCCGCAACCTGCGGTGCCGGAAGAGGACCCAAGCGACGACGACGACATTCCGGAAGTGACTGGGATAGACCTGAGAGCGGCGGTAGGGAGGCTTAAGGCCAAAAATACCGCCCCGGGACCCGATGCTTGCCTTGCAAAGCCTGGGTCCTGGCCTCGAATGTGGAGGCTCTCGGGCCCCGACTGAAAGGGCTCTTTAGCGCATGCTTGGAGAGAGGCCAGTTCCCGTTTCGTTGGAAGACGGGGAAACTGGTCCTCATCCAAAAAAGCCGGGGCGCCCTGCGGCCTCTCCGTTCGCATTTCGGCCCATTGTGTTGCTCGACGAGGTGGGTAAGCTCTTTGAGAGAGTGATTGCTAACCGCCTCGCCGAGCACCTTGAGGGGATGGGGCCGAATCTGTTTGAGAACCAGTTTGGTTTCCGCAAGGGGCGCTCTACAGTGGACGCAATCATGCGCGTGAGAGCCCTCACGACGGGGGATGCGATATCCCGGGGCGGAGTCATCTTGGCGGTGTTCCACGCGCGTCTTTTTGTTTTTTTTTTTTTTTTAGGGTGGGTTGAGAGATGGGAAAGAGATGTCAGCATAAGGGGAGGGGCCCGCAAGGGCCGAAGCCTGCCGGGGTGGCGGGCCTGTTCGAAAGAGATACCGCGGCCCCGGAACATAAAGGGCGAGGAAGGAACATGGATGGGTTTAAGTCAGTAAAAGTCTGACACTCCCTCCCGCAACGCCCAGAGTGGGAGAAGTGATTTGATGATTTCCCATCCTAAAAAAAAAAAAGGGTGCACACATGTGCAGTGGCCATGGCAAAAATCCATGAATTGGGCTATGAATTGCTCCCTCATCAGCCCTACTCTCCAGATTTGGCTCCGAGTGACTTCTTCTTGTTCCCAAACCTGAAGAAATGGCTTGGTGGGAAAAGATTTGACTCCAATGATGAAGTCATCTCGCAAACAAAGGCCTATTTTGAGGACCTCGACAAATCATATTTTTTGGAAGGGATAAAAAAATTGGAGAAGCGTTGGACAAAGTGTATAGAGCTCAAGGGAGACTACGTTGAAAAATCAAATGGTTTATTTATCAAAAAATCTGTGTTTTATTCCAAAAGTCACGGACTTATTGACCCGCCCGCGTATAACTATCAGAATAATGATTCGTAATTCAATTCATTTTATTACTAACTAGCTGACCCGGCAGACGTTGTTCTGTCGAAAAGTATTGGGCTGTGGCAGTCCTCCCAACGTATTTTTTTTGGTTAAAGGCTGTTGATGGTGTTGCCTCGGTTGTGGACAATAGTTCGTGATGACACCTTAAGTTTGAAGTTATGCTCAGAAGAACGGATAAAACTGTGATACTATACAGCTACAGCTGATGTCCAATTTAAGCGCCGAATACACTAGGGAACATTTTGTCCCGCAACATGACGCGCGACACTAAATATACGTGACGCTGCAACGTTGCATAGTGTCCCGCAACATGACCCACAACATTGTACGTGACGCGGGGCATGTTGCTTGCTCCCGCCTCGAGAGCGAGCGCACGTGTCCCGCGTCAGTGTTGCGCCATTTGTCACTGAGTGTAGTCGCGTACGCAACGTGCCTTTAAAATGTCTGTAGTGTGGGGAAATGATACCGTGCTTTTGCTTATAGAGCTTTACGAAAGTCGTGACTTGTTGTGGGATACTTCACACCGTGACTATCGAAATAAAATAAAGACTTCTGGTACTATTTTACGTATTAGTTGTTTTGACACTCGAAAAGTGTACGACAAAGAAGCATAAGAATCTCCAGTCGACAAGTACCTCAATGTAATGGCCAGTCTGATATTAGGACTAATAGCGTTCCGTAATATTGTATCCTGTTTGGCTATGGAAGGTGCGATCATTTGCAATAAAGTTTCAAAATCAGATGATGACATGCGAGTAAAATTCACAAACGATCCGTCAGACATTCGGAGATCACTTAGAATATTAACTCTTCTTTCTCGTTGTAATAAGAAATTCCGCATCCACCACCTTCTCTTTCTCTTACGTTTCAACACACTCGATATAATTACTATGTACGCGGCACTAATAGCCACAACCTCCTCGGGCGACATTTCTATAAACACTGAGAAGTGTGGTCGACAAAATGTTCCGCGACATGTATGTCGGCACATTCCACGTAGTTGTTGAGGAACATGTTCCGCAACATGTTGCTCCAATTGTCCCCTAGTGTATCCGTGGCTTTAAACAAAAACAAAATACGGACTTTAGAGTAAGCACTTTAACTATCCAAATGAAATAATTGCCGATATACTGACCCCAACATTCCAACATTATTGGGAAAAGGCAAGCAGATGATGATAAATAATGATTTACCGTCATAAACTTGAAAAACTACATACTTACCTACCTACCAATCAAGATGAATGATTGAGGATATGCCAAAATAGCTTTTTCGCTCAACCAAATTATGATCTCTGTAATTTTTAGGCAACCTATTGAATAAGATCGGTTTTTGAATCAGTTATCTGACAAAAAGTTCAGAAAAGTTAACGTAGCCAGTCAAAATGTCTACTAACTACTAAAATGTCTAACTTGCCATGACTTATGTTAATAAGTTCCACGAAAGTCTCCAGCAAAAATAATCACCAATGATTCGTTTTTTATGGCCCCGTTAGGCTTGCAGGGTTTAATCTAATGCCTTTTAATACTTTCTGAATGCAAAGTAAGTATTCCCAATTCCGCCATTTGTAACTTTAATAAGAATGTTAAATACATACTTTGGTTTTCATTTTTACCTAAACTGATTCTCTTCAAGCCTTTAAATTGTAAAGATTTTCGCGTTGCGATCTTAATTAAAAGCAGCATACCTCTAGCACATGTTATCATGTGAGACTAACGCATCGTGGTTTTTCTTCACTGACCGGTAAATTTGGTTTTTATGTACTACTAGCTTCTGCCAGCGGCTTCGCCCGCGTGAAGTTTCAAAATTGTCCTATGGGATCTTACTACCGGGATAAAAAGTATCCTATGTGTTAATCCAGGTTATAAACCATCTGTGTGCAAAATTTCATCCAAATCCGTTCAGTAGTTTTTTCGTGAAAGAGTAACAAACATACATCCACGCGACGGAAGCTTAAAAAATCAAGTAATTTCTCCCGTTTTCCCAACATTTCCTTACACTGCTCTGCTCCTATTCATTGTAGTGTGATGAAAAGTATACTATAACCTGCCCAGGAGTTCGAAGAATAACTGATGTTATTTTTTTTAATTGGGGTTGAGTGAGAATATTATAAACGTAAGAGTAAACAAATATAATAATAACAAATCTCCGAACTGCTAAGCTATCGGGAGTTACACGTGTTATTGTGAGTCAACTATAAAAGATAGACATATGCTGTCTTGGGATATTTTTTATATAATTTTATGTGAAATATTTCCGTTATACATGATTTCTATGTAGCTTTAACCATTAAGGCTGCACACGCGACGGAAGCTAAAAAAACCAAGTAACTTCTCCCGTTTTCCCAACATTTCCTTTCACTGCTCTGCTCCTATTAATGGTAGCGTGATGAAAAGTATACTATTACCTGCTCAGGAGTATCCTACTAATATTATAAATGCGAAAGTTTGTTTGTATGGATGTATGGATGTATGGATGTATGGATGTATGGATGTTTGTTACTCTTTCACGCAAAAACTACTGAACGGATTTGGATGAAATTTTGCACACATATAGTTTATGACCTGGATTAACACATAGGATACTTTTTATCCCGGTAGTAAGATCCCATGGGACAATTTTGAAACTTCACGCGGGCGAAGCCGCTGGCAGAAGCTAGTGTAGAATAATTGTACCAAGTTTCGTTAAAATCCGTCGAGTAGTTTTTTATTCTATAAATAACATACAGACAGACAGACAGACAGACAGACAAAAATTTTACTGATTGCATTTTTGGCATCAGTATCGATCACTAATCACCCCCCGATAGTTATTTTGTAAATATATTAATTCATGTACAGAATTGACCTCTCTACAGATTTATTATAAGTATAGATAGATTTATTTTTGTACTTGATCTATATCTTGAAATTTAGAGAAAACAATATTCGTTTTTGATGAGCTTGTGAATAATTAATGTAACACCAACATTGAGAGTTTGATGCCAATAAGCATCAATTTCTAACGCCATATAATTTACCATCAACGGTTCGTAAATGTTGAAATGAAATCAGGTCATATACGTTGCATATTGAGTAATAGTTGAATATATTTTACCTACATTTACGTATCCAGGAACAGGTTTTCCCTGTTTCCGACTTGGATTTTTTTGATGATGCGATCTAAACAAAATTTCTCAGCAACTCTGAGTAAAACAGTGCTCTTGCCACTTGCTCCCTTGCGAATGTGACAGCGACAACACTGAATAAATTTTTCAGTGTTGTCGCTGGTGATAAAATAAGCCATATTGCCAATTCTCCAGATGCACAACTAAAGACCACAGTGGGAAGACGTTGTATGTTGCAGGAAAAGATTCTCCAAACCGGCTTATTGCTGCCAACATATTATCTAGATTACAAAAAAATTGATTGAACTTCATCGTTGGCATCAGAAGATTCAAAACCAAATAGAGCCAATTTGCTACGTTTTGTGGCAAATGTATTATTTTTTTATGGACTTGCTTGATAGAGTTGCAGTACCTACTTATAACATTGAAATGCACTTTGAACGTTTGCGTTTGCGGGTGCATGTGTGTGCTATGGTTTGTTGTGTGTGGGTGTGTCTGTTTTGTGTTTTTATTCGCCACTGCTTTCTTTGGAAACAAAAAAAAACAATACAGAACAATCCAGCTGCTATCGACGACCACCACCTGATTTTTAACTGTCAACGTTATCGTTCTGCTGTTATCTACAGAGTTCACCCAACATCACAAGCCAACGAAAACATACATTCCAATGAAGATCTTGAGTGCATTGAGTTTCTGCTTGAATACTCGTGCTGTAATGTGACGATCGCTATTATCGTTTAGATTATAATATGATATTCATCCTCTTCTTAGCATAATATCAGCAAGTAGTAATGAATCATAAGCACCATGAGTTTCCCTGACACGCTGAATCAAATTATCGCAAGACTATATTCTCGCCAGCAACCATTAGGACATTTTCTTTCAACGTCAATGCGTCAATATCAATGAATTTTTTACAAAATGTAGATAAACGAACTGTATAAAATGAAAAGTATGTACTGAACTATGTTTAAAATCTTTCAGCATTCAAAAAAATACATGGTTACAAACAAAAAAATTAAATACCGAATGGCGAATAAATTGTTAGACCAATAAAAATCGAAGTAAAACACAAAAAGTAATCAAACGGGTCGGGGTTTGAACCTGGAATCAGTGGTTCATAGGCGGTTCCTTGAATCTATAGGATATCTGTTCCACTGACAGTTTTACCAAAATAGCTATTGACATGCATGCGTTAAAACAATTGAAGACAATAGACATACGGGGTTAATTTTGTGTTTTTTTTTAATATCAAAATTTTCTTTTATGCAAACCTTATACTAAAACTTACAAACACATCAAAACAAAAATCAGCCAAATCGTTCAAGCCGTTCTCAAGTGATGTTAAGTCATACATTTGGGTTCTGCAGTTTTACATATAGAGAAAATAAATAAATATATATTATCTGCCTTATTTTCTTAAAAGACCTGAAGGTGGTCTAAAAATCTAAGTGCAATTGTATATTCTTTTTATGTATTCTTCTAAATTGACGCAGGTTTACCCACCAGGCTTCCGAAAACTTCTCAACTGGTTCCGAAAGACTTACAAAATATTTGAGAAAATCCCAATTATTATAACTGAGAATGGATGGACTGACAAGGGACAAACTGAAGACTATGAGCGAGTTTCTTATTACAATGAGTATATCTATCAACTGCTGCTAGCTATACGTGAAGATGGGGTCAATGTCAAAGGATATTTCGCCTGGAGTCTTATGGATGACATGGAATGGTCAGAAGGTTATGAGTAAGTATTTTACATTTGCACCATTGGTCTATTGGAGACAACGCAGTGAGACCCAGAACACAACCTAGCACAAGATGACGCTTCCGAAGACAATTCTTACGCCATTGACAGGGTCTTATTCGCTGACAATGTAAACAATCTTATTCAAAATAATGTAAAAGTGGTACCGCAAATAAGGTTTACATAAAATACTGACGACTGATAGTATTCTCAGAAACACAATTTCAATTTCAGTAAACATACGCAAATGTAATACTGTTTTTGTTTTCAGTATGAAATTCGGATTATTCAAAGTAGATTTTGACAGCCCAAACAGAACGCGAACACCGAAGCTGTCAGCGAAGAATTATGCCCACATTGTGCGCACACGCCGAGTTGACTTCGATTACATAAAACCACCCTCGGTTCACAAAAATGTCTCAAGTTTAAGCGCATTATAAATTGCACATAAATAAACAAAGTTTGCTTCAAACATTAAGACCGTTGCATTTGTCTTCACCATTTTTGGAACTGTGTTGTGTACTAAGATATTCAAGAAAGTGTACGGCTTAACTTTGGAAACATTTACATAACTCAATTTGCAATATTATATTATGTAAAAACACTTATTTTTCTTCTTATTATTAAATCAACTTGACAGTTAGTGTAAAATATTTTCTAACACCCATTTATTCCGTTCAAGCTTCTCAAACTTACCCAGACAAATCTGTGCCCAGACCTCAGATTTTCCACAATTTGTCTGTGACTACCATTTTAAATTGAACCTAGGAAACCCACAAATTCTCTATTAAATGGGAAAAAATGCGGATTTTTGCCAGCCGACGGCCAATTGTAATTATTCAAATAATTCTGAAGAAACTCCCTAACCTACCTAATAAAATGTCCGAGTTCGAAGCGCAACTCACATTACCAGTGCCTAGTTCTGTAATCAGTGTTGAAAGCCAATTAACGGTAATCCGTTTGTTGGCTTTCAACACTACCCCATAGGAAAACACATTTGAGACTGGATACAATGAGCTAAAAATCAATCTTCAGTACGTCCGCTTCACCGTTTCACATCAGGTGAGTTGCAGCCAAAGGCAAGCTTATTTAAACTAAAAAAAAATATGGAAACATATGGGTCCATGTTTCCGGAGTTCTGGAGGTGAATAAAGACAGATGTGGCAAGTTTACGTGTAGTCTATTTTAAGTGTAAGTGCGTATACATGAAGAACGCTGGCTACCAGTGTACACTCCTCAGCAGAATGGCAAAGTTATGGTATGAGTAAAGTTTTTTAGGCAAAGGCAGCTAACATAGCTTGCCATACATTAAATAGAACAAACAGGTCCTAAGCCAATCAAAGGTAAATCTCCAAATGAGTTGTTTTATTGTAAGGAAATGAGCTTGGATTTCTTTCATGAGTTTAGCTGTAGGGTATACAGGTACAGGTAGGTGGGCTTTTCTATTGTAGAAGGAATGTTTGTTGGTTATGGGAAAAATGCAAAGAGGTACAGCATATATTTTAGTGATAAACATAAAGTAACTTGTCTAAGAATAAATATGTGGAAAATGAGAATTTAAACGTGTGTATTTAAAACGGGGAGAATGTTGAGTTGAGTGATGAGGAGTATATTCAAGGGAAAGAGCAGGAGGTAGACAAAAATTAAAGTGAGCATGCAATAAATACGGTTCAGAGCAGTGACATAACAAAACAACAAATTTACATATTAATTGCAATCATATTTACACATATCTAATGTGCAAAGATGAGCTTAACCCAGAGTTGGGTTACAAAAAACCGAATTTTAAAGTGAGAATTGCAAAAGAGAATACGCTTACGTAAGTGCATTAATATAACATCCTAAATTAATTCAACCTATAAAGTAAACTACATTCAGACATACATATTTTGCATAGTTGGGAAAGGACTAAGCAGATGATGATTGTAACAAATTACCAACACAAATGGTATCTGACGACAAAGATGTTGTGTAGTAATAAATATGTAGAATATCTTTCAAAGATCTTCAATACGTCAAGATTCCATAAAATATAAACAAGGACTTCAGTCCCTGAGAATGATTTTGGTCCCCAGAAAATAGGAATAACATCTAAATCTAGAAGATTTAACGCTGATTTTAAATGTCATAAACTGCAATAAAGTCATGTCATACCGTGTTTAAAGCTATCATAAATAAAATATGGATGACTAATAAAGTATCCACACAGTGGCTCGTATTTCATTATCTAATAGTTTATGATCACGATTTAAACGCAGACCTTCAGCTGCGACCAGTCATTCAAATTTCGTTCTTCAAAGCTAAAATTAAAATTATCAGATTGAATAGGTGAGCGCAACTGGGCGTTACTTTAGTAAGAACAATGCGGAGCTCGGGAGGAAGCCTAAAAGTTTCAGTTGGTAACATGTTGAGCACGAGAGGAGTTGCCTACAGAGCACTATTGATGACTCTTAGGTAAGACATTATTCTAGTGATATTTCTTCAATGTAACAAAACCTCATTTGTGAAAGTACACCTATATTATCGAGCCGTAGGCGGTTATCGGCTGATGATGCTTTTGCCCTTAACCATAGTGGTATCTTGCAACTGTGGTTTCTCGTCTATGCAACATAACAAAATAATATTATAAGACCCTAAATCCACCAATTTTATTAATATAACTGCACTTTAAATACAGTATTTTTTTTAATATACAGCTTGCTGCAATTATCAAGAGGAGACCAAGTCGTGCACTCCGGCGTAAGCAATTACTCGTTCCCGGATGATTTCATGTTTGGAGTGGCTACGTCCGCATTTCAAATTGAAGGAGGATGGAACGAAGGAGGTAGGATAATTTGAATATTGAACCATTTTTCTCTATCTCTGAGGTTATTTTAACCCTTTCAATAAAGGGCTAAAAGTACTAACAAAACACATGCTTGTTTTTCCTTATATCTTTCATTCCATAGGAAAAGGCGAAAGTATATGGGACAGAAACCTACACGAACACCCAACATATACCACTGACCATAAGAACGGAGATGTTGCAGATGACTCTTACCACCTCTGGAGGGAAGACATTAAAATGATTAAAAGTTTAGGCGTCAGTGGCTATAGAATGTCCATTGCGTGGAGCAGGTAAGATGTTTTTTCAAAATTCTTAGGATGTCTGAACAACAGCTATTTGTTTTATTTTTGCTGCTGTTAAAACTAGTTTACAGCATTTTTGTTCTCGAAATGAAAATCATTTGATTGCTAATAGGAAACACAGCGGCCGTTTTTTCACACAAACGTAGTCCCTGTGTTTTCTCCCTGGATAAAGCCAGTTAAGTACTATTTTTATTCTAAAAATCTATGACTACTATATATTGGACTGTCCCTATGTTTTATTTTTTTCTTAATTAATTAGTACCAGAGATATGAAGCTTCCAAACGCTAAGAAAAATTGCCCAGTTTTTCAAATACAACAGATTCTGTAATTTCAAAACGAGCTAAGTCTTAGCATGATAATAAATTAATAATAATATCATATTTCTTTTTAAATACGACTACTAACTTCTATTTCTTATTATGCAATGCAGTTCTTTCAACCCACAGGCAGAGTAATTATTTTCTTTACATTTTTAATTCCAGGATACTTCCAAATGGTACAGACAACAATATAAACCAAGAAGGTATAAACTACTACCTTAGAATTTTCGAAGAACTCCTTAAATCCAATATCACTCCTGTAGTCACGTTGTATCACTGGGATATGCCCATATCACTGATGGACATCGGCGGCTGGAACAATCCAAATCTCGTTGACTATTTTGAAGACTATGCTCGGATAGTGTTTAGGTCGTTCGGTCATTTAGTCAAAATGTGGCTGACGCTTAATGAACCTCATTTTCATTGCACATCTGTAAGTTGTGTCTCAGACAAAACCGAATTACGTAAACCATAATTGACGAAGATACGACGCTTTTAAAATTCTCATAACCCGCTTGACGGCGCTTGGACATAAGGATATTTCCAGGTTTCAAACAGACTTAATGTCGTGGCACACTTGACAAGCATCGCACCAGCACAGCTCTTGGCCAGCGTTGTCTTGAATTTAGGCTAAGGCGCGCTTGCCACGCGTGGTCACCGAGGCGTAAGCTCGCAGTCAGTGCGGTGGCTGTGATAGTCCGGGAGATGGTACGAAACTTGCGATAGAAATAATATAGTTTGCCGGATGAAATTTTAGTTATCGTTTAAATTATCAAAGGTACGAAATCAACAATCAGCTGTGTGGGTAGCAGTCTTTACAAGTTCATGCAACCTATTAACGACACCCTTGATGGAAAATGAAAGAGAAAACTCTCGAAAGATTGTCAACCGAACATACTGCTTAGAATTTAAAGCGTAATTATCATTTTTCATCATGGGTCATCGTCTTCATGGTTATAGGGGTGGTCGATAACAAAAATGAGGTTAAAGTTAACTACGTCAAGTGTTAACGCGACCATATAATTAAATAATCTGGAAGTCTTATCGAACTAGGTTCAGTGTAGTGGGCTCTCTAACAAAATATGTAACTGTACGTTGTTTTGCGGGCAACTCGGAGGCGAAGCGCGATCCACTCGGTTGCGGCGCGCGGTCCCCCCGCTTGCGGCGCGCGGACGCCGAGTGCGACACACGATTTAGTGCTCTAATTTGAATGGCAAGTATATTGCTGGGTTGGAGCGGTCCCGGTGCTGTGCTAGTCAAGTGAGCCACGACCTTTAGATTCGAGCGCGCCGCGGCATTTTCTTAACGATTACCCCACAGAATTTGCAATAATAGCAACCCTAGCCCTGGGCGACAGTAGGTATTGAATTCAAGGACACTTGTGAGTCACACTACTGCTTATATTTTAACTTTGGTATTGATATTATGAAACCGGTTATTTACTCGACAAAATATGTTGAATTCCTCAGGACTTTGGGCAAAAGGGAATCGGAGGCTATTTATGTATCCATAACAGCTTGCTCGCCCATGCTCGAGCATACCGCTTGTATGAAAAGGAATTTAAACAGCACCAGCAAGGTAAAGTGTGATTTTATCATTACTTAAATCCTTCTTTATAACATACTGAGATAAAACACCTATGGTTGTGTCGGTAGTTTACGCCACTGCCGTAATTACTTAAGATCAGTTTTACTATTCAAAAATACTGCTAAAACGAATGAAAGTGCCGCGACCCGAACAATATTGAGGCCCGCATCTAATCATATTCCTGCTCCTGTCTCAATGGTTCTACTGTACGCCTTTAATAAATAGCATTTTGTTTTTTCAGGGAAAGTATCTTTAGCGCTGGACAGCCTTTGGCCTGAACCGAAAGACCACAATAAACCTGAAGATGTCCAAGAGGCGGAGAACTTTATTCAAATGACTGTAAGTATCATACCCATTTTCTTTAAAAATACTATAACAAGTGACTTAGTACAAAAAATACAAAAGTGTTGGGTGCGCCCTTTTGAAGCATAACTTTACAGAGGGGTGTAAAAGAATTCATTGCTTAGCACACTCACAATATTGTCAATGATTATTTAATTACAAGGCTTAGTAAAAGTACGTAAACTTTTATAGTTCATTAATTAGGTACAGTCCTTTTGTATTTTTTTCGTCCCCGCTCTTACATCGCTGTCCAAATAGCAGATTTTTTTTTACGATTGTAGCAATAAGGTTGCATTTAGTTCGCTGTCACTGGCCAGTTTGTCAAAACTACAGTTATTCTATTCTCGCGACAACAAGGTTGCTGTTCGACTACAGCTGTGTGTAAAGGGACTGCAAGTAATCCGTTTATTTCAAACTGTTCTAAAACTCAAATTGCTTTTTAGAACTTATTACCTATTTCCAAACACTATTTTTGTCCGTTTCAGATCGGAATATTAACTCATCCGATATTTTCGGATGTTGGTGGCTATCCTAGTTTTGTTCGTGAACGGGTTGACAACGTGAGTAGGGAACAAGGATACTCGCGTTCGAGACTTCCACATTTCACTCCTGAACAGGTAATATCTCACGAAAACCTTCAGCATACAATATAAATAAAACATACGCTTTATCTTCAAATATTTTTATGTCGTTTTCATGATTGCAACAGTTAGTTAAAGATAAAAAGAAAACCCAGGAAATACAAATTTCAATGGTCGAGGAACAATTCTGACCTTGAAAAAGTCATTCCTCGACCTTTATGAACTTGGAGGGTTGTATTGATGATCACAATTCTGTGACTACGGACGTCTTACAGTCGCGAACAATATATAGCACTGGCCTGCAAATCGCAAAGAACGTAAAAAAATACAATTTCACGGCCTACCCTGGAGCATCCACTTTAAAAAAACTGTTTTTAAAATTAACTCAATTGCACTCACTCCCTTATATCCTGTGAATTTCAACATTTCAACTGGCGAAAGATACCCGTGTTTTGCTAGGAAAGGTAAGTAAATCTGCCTCCTATACCAATTTCAATTATAACAAGCGTAAATATTAATTAAGTTCATTATTTTTCCAGGTTAAAGCACTTCAAGGAAGCGCAGACTTCATTGGTCTCAACCACTACGCTTCAGCCTTAATCTCGCCAATGACCACTCCAAGAGAATTCAACGTGCATGTACTTTCTTGTGTCTATGACTTAATAGTCAACTTTGAGACGGTTCCAACTTGGCCAATGCCTGGTTTTAAACCCCTACCGGTAAATTAATTCACACTTTATTAATATTACAGATCTGAGAATGACTCCGTACATTTGTTACTTTTTAAAACCGACCGATGACCTGGACAAGGCTGCCGCAAGAATAGGCTGGATACGAGTCGCACGAGACCGGTCAATATGGAGCCACTGGGGGGCTGCTTATGTCCAGCAGTGACATCTCTCGGCTGAGATGATGATGATGAGGGACAATTACCAGCTCCCACGCGGCATTCATCTATATCTTGAAATTGAGAGAAAAAAATATTCGTTTTTGATGAGCTTGTGAATAATTAATGTAACACCAACATTGTGAAATTAATGCCAATAAGCATCATTATCTAACGCCACATAATTTACCATCAATAGTTCGCAAATGTTGAAATGAAATCAGGTCTCGAATATTGAGTAATAGTTGAATATATTTTACCTATATTTACTTATCCAGGAACAGGTTTTCCCTGTTTCCGACTTGGAATTTTTCGATGATGCGATCTAAACAAAATATCTCAGCAACTCTGAGTAAAACAGTGCTTTTGCCACTTGCTCCCTTGCGAATGTCGAAAATATATTTTTCAGTGTTGTCGCTGGTGGTAGAATAAGCCATATTGTCTATTCTCCAGATACAAAACTAAAGACCACAATGAGTTAACGTTGTATGTTGCACGAAAAGGTTCTCCAAACCGGCTCATTGCTGCCAACATCTTATCTAGATTAAAGAAAATTGATTGAACTTCATCGTTGGCATCAGAAAAGACAAAACCAAATACAGCCGATTTGCTACGTTTTATGGCATACTTGTAAATTATATTTTTTTATGGACTTGTTTGAAAGAGTTGCAGTACCTACTGACAACATTGAAATGCACTTTGAACGTTTGCGTTTGCGGGTGCATGTGTGTGCGTTGGTTTATTGTGTGTATGTGTGTTTTGTGTTTTTATTCGCCACTGCTTTCTTTGGATACAAAAAAAAAATATTGGTTGCCTGTAAAGTCGGTATACGGGCGAAAGTTTTACGTGACAACGACTTTGAGTGGTAAAATAATTTTAATGTGAATATTCATTCGTATAGTAGGAAGAAGGATGAAATGAACCGGTGTGTATGCCTATCTCTCTCACTCTGTCTCTCTCGCTCTTAGGCGGGCTAACTGTGCTCGAGTGGAAGGGACGCGTGCCTTTCACTTTTTATGTCTGTCTCTCTCGCTCTTAGGCGGGCTAACCATGCCCGAGTGGAAGGGACGCGTGCCTCTCACTCGCTCTCATTGTGAGCGCATAACGTAAGCGGAGCGTAACGCAGTTTCTTGAAGTGTCACCCGGCAAACCAATTTATAAGACGTTCATCATCATCATTCTCTTGCCCTTATCCCAATTTATTTGGGGTCGGCGCAGCATGTCTTCTTCTTCCATACTCCTCTATTTTTCGTCATCTCATCAGACACTTCCTTTCTTACCATATCCTTCTTAACACAGTCCATCCATCGTTTCTTTGGTCTTCCTCTACTCAAATACCCAATTTATAAGACGTTGTCACGTCAAAACAATACAGAACAATCCAGCTGTTGTCGACGACTAACACCTGATTTTTAATTGTCAACGTTATCGTTCTGCTGTTATCTACAGAGTTCATCCAATATCACACGCCAACGAAAAAATACATTCCAATGAAGATCTTGAGTGCATTAAGTTTCTGCTTGAATACTCGTGCTGTAATGTGACGATCGCTATTATCGTTTAGATCATAAAATGATATTCATCCTCTTCTTGACATAATATCAGCAGGTAGTAATACATCATAAGCACCATGAGTTTCCCTGACAGGCTGAATCAAATTATCGCAAGACTAAATTCTCGCCAGCAACCATTAGGACATTTTCGTTCAAGGTCAATGCATTGAAAATTATTACAAAATGTAGATAAACAAACTATATAAAATAAAACGTACGTTAAAAAAAAATATATGGTTACAAACACAAAAATAATTAAAAACCGGATGGCGATCAAATAAAATCTTAGACCAAAAAAAACGAAGTAAAACACAAAAGTAATCAAACGGGTCGGTCGGGGTTTGAACTTGCAATCAGTGGTTCATAGGCTTGAATCTAAAGGATATAGGTGATCCACTGACAGTTTTACTAATATAGCTATTGACATGCCTGCGTTAAAACAATTGAAGACTATGGTTCAAACTAGGTTAATTTCGTGTTTTTTTTAATATCAAAATTTTCTTTCATGCAAACCTTGTACTGAAAATTACAAACACAACAAATCAAAAATCAGCCAAATCACTCAAGCCGTTCTCAAGTAATGTTAAGTCATACATTTCGGTTCTGCAGTTTTACATATAGAGAAAATATATTTATATATACATATATATATTTATATATATCTGCCTTATTTTCTTAAAAGACCTGAAGGTGGTCTAAAAGTCTAAGTGCAATTGTATATTCTTTTCATATATTCTTATTGACGCAGGTTTACCCACCAGGCTTCCGAAAACTTCTCAACTGGTTCCAAAAGACTTACAAAATATTTGAGAAAATCCCGATTATTATAACTGAGAATGGAAGGACTGACGAGGGACAAACTGAGGACTATGAGCGAGTTTCTTATTACAACGAGTATCTCTACCAACTGCTGCTAGCTATACGTGAAGATGGGGTCAATGTCAAAGCATATTTCGCCTGGAGTCTTATGGATGACATGGAATGGACAGACGGCTATCAGTAAGTATTTTACACCATTGGTCTATTGAGGACAACGCTGTGAGACCCAGAACACAAGCTAGGACAAGAGGCCGTTTCCGAAGACGTTTCTGACGCCATTGACAGGGTCTTATTCGCTGAAAAAGTAAACAATCTTATTCAGAATAATGTGAAAATGGTACCGCAAATAAGATTAAAATAAAATACTGACGACTGATAGTATTCTCAGATACACAATTTTAATTTCAGTCAACATTCGCAAATGTAATATTGTTTTTTTTTCAGTATGAAATTCGGATTATTCAAGGTAGATTTCGACAGCCCAAACAGAACGCGAACACCGAAGCTGTCAGCTAAGAATTATGCCCACATTGTGCGTACACGCCGAGTTGACTTCGACTTCATAAAGCCGCCCTCGGTCCACAATAATTTCTCAAGTTTAAGCGCATTATAAATTGCAAATAAATAAAATAAAGTTCGCTTCAAAGATTTGGACCATTTATGTAACCATCTTATTGTAATTACCTACATTCTGAGCAAATAAATGACTATTCTATTCTATTCTATTCTACCATTGCATTTGTCTTTACCGGTTTTGGAAATGTGCTGTGTACTAAGATATTGAGGAAAGTGTACGGCTTTACTTTGGAAACATCTACATAACTCAATTTGTACATAATGCCTCCATTTTAGTGGCTTATTTTGACATTTACATACAGTAAAGAAATATATTCCAGTTGCAATATTGTATTATGTAAAAACACCTATTTTTCTTCTTATTATCAAATCAACTTGTAGTCCGATAGCGCTAGGCAATTTTGATGCCATAAGTTTAAAAAATTCTAAAGTTTATTATTTTTTGCCTGTAGATACAGTCGTACCTACGGAGCTTACTATTGCATTTTGTGTCATATCTGACCATAGCATTTTCAGTAATTCAATGTTTTGTGGTTGAATATTTTTAATCAAATTAAAATTGTCAGAATTGATTTAAAGTATAAAATAATCATGATATCTTATCTAGGATAGTCTGCGGAGTGTGCAAACCCAGTTTGTGTCATTTTCGTCCAGTGCAAACTGGCAATAGGGTCAGTACGTAAAAACAGTACTAAAAAAAAATTACAGTTTATGAAATAACTATTTTCTTTCTCAGATGGCCAACATAAGCTTATTATATAAATTTGTGCCAAATTAGACCACGGAATTTAAAGTTATTTAACTATTTTGTTTTTCCAAGCTACAAAAGCTTCAAAAAAATATTACAATTATTAGAGTTCACAAATTCAAGATCATTAATGCATGTAAAATCAACACTGTAAATTTGTGTCATTTTCATCCACGATATTTAAAATTATTAAAACTCAAAAACTATGGTTTTTTGAGCACCGAAGTTAGGGTTTTCTGGATGACCAATAGCAATAACATATGTACCATTGGAAAGAGCTTTTCAATGACGACTTTTGCTACTTCTATAAGTTTTGCTAATTCGCAGTCCATTCAGAACTATTGACGGAAATGGGCGACTATTTAGACTTCAAATTTAAGATTGTCTATGCAACCAACAGCCATAAGAAATACAATATTAGAAAGAGATTTTTAAGGAGAACCTTTGCTTTTTACGACTTTCGCCAAACCTTATTCCGTTTCGAGTTATTAAGCTAAATAGGTGAAGAACTGATCTCCGAAGTTAAGATTTTCGGAGTAACCAACATAAATAATTTACACCGCTGGAGAGAGCTTTTCAACGGCAAATTTTCCTACTTATATAACTTTTGCTAATTTGCAGTCTGTTCAGAGTTTTTGACCTACATAACTGACTATCTGGACATCAAAGTTAAGATTGTCTAGGCAACCAATAAGCATAACATTTACAACATAAGAAATTGATTTTTAAGGAGAACTTTTGCCTCTTACGACTTTTGCGAAATCCTGTTACGTTCGGAGTTATTAAGATAAATAGGTAATGATTTCAGCACCGAAGTTAAGATTTTTGGAGTAACCTAGAGAAATAATTTATACCGCGGGAAAGAGCTTTTCAATGCCAAATTTTGCTATTTATATAACTTTTGCTAATTCACAGTCAGTTCAGAGTTATTGACCTAAATAGCTGATTATTTGGACATCGAAGTTAAGATTGTCTAGGCAACAAATAGCCATCATATATTCAACATAAGAAAGAGATTTTTAACGAGAACCTTTGCCTCTTTCGTCATTGGCAAATCGTATTCCATTTAGAGTTATTAAGACAATTCGAACGAACGATTGAGCACCGAAGTGAATATTTTCGGAGTAATCAACAGCAATAACTTACAACGCTAAAGAGAGCTTTTCAATGACAACTCTCAAAGTTATACATCATTTTTAGTCGTGGGTGTTGGTCGTCAATGTTTTCAATTGCTCGAGGTCTTGGGTGGAAACGGTAAACGGGGCAGTAAGGGCAGCTACATTAAAATGTTCATAGGAAACTATCCATAATTTTTCGTAAAATTTTGAATCACAATGACCGATTTTCAAAAAAAATCTACAGTGAGCAAAAAAAATGCTATTTTATACAAAAGATTTTTTTGATGTCAATCGATCCTATTTCTAATATTGATCAAAAACTTCTATCGGACCAAACCAGCTTGGAGTACTAAATAAGTCAGAAATTGCAAAGTTTAAACCAAATTATTTTTTTTGGATGTTTATTGGTCTTGTCAAAAACTCAATCAAAATCATAGCAGAACTTTTTAGTACCTGGGTTAGTTTAGAAGAACTTTGATCAGCATTAGAAAGAGGATGGATTGGCATCAATTTTCTTTTGTGTAAAATGGCAGTATTCTTACTAACTGTAATTTTTTTAAATCTGTGAATGGGATTCAAAATTTAACGATAAATTATGGATAGTTTCCTAAGACTATTTTCATGTAGTTGCAACGACTGAGGTAGCTCCCCTTACTGCCCCGTTTACCTTTTTTAGCCCGTTTATGTAGCATTATATAACTTTTACTAATTTGATGTCTGTTCAGAGTTATTGACCTAAATAGCTGACTATTTGAACACCGAAATTAAGACTGTCTTGGCTACTAATTAGCCATCAGATATACATTATCGGAAAGTAATTTTCAAGGATAACCTTTGCCAGTAACACAAACGTTTAACGTTTAATGGTTAAAAAAAAACTAAGAGTGTACCTAGTAAACTATTTTGTAATGATTTGGACATTTTAAAGCTTAAAACCATCTTAAGAAATACAAAATGAAAATATCTGACGACAGTCTCGAACCAGCGACTCGATGTTCTCAAGTCGGTCGCTTACACCGACGAGCCACTTACTACGGTGACAATAAGTGTAAAAAAGCTGAATTGACAGGAGTCAAACGGTTCAAGAATACGGACATTCCTGCCATATGTATTTCAACTTCAACCAAAAACAAATGACACGTCAATGACATCATGCACGAAATGAAAAGGACAGAAATATAGTTCTTTTAGTTCTTTCTAACAAAGTTTGAGACATGTCAATTAATTACTTTAATCGATATCATATTTTAACTTACAATTAATGACTGAATTTTTTGTTTTAAATAAACCCGTTTGATGGGACTAAAACTTTTTAAAATCAAATTGAATAAACGCATGCACTTGTTTGTCGCAACATGAACCGAATGGCCGGCCTTCGTGCGAAGAAATTGGTTTATTTTTTTTTCAAATAATAAGATTGCGTGGGTAAAAACGACATATATTATGAATGGTGTTTTGTTTCACCATTATAATCAAAAACACGTAAACTCTAAAAACTTGAATTTTCTCTTGTGGATATTATAGGGTTTTGTAACAAAAAAAATGAAATATCTTTAAATACCGTGGATGAATTCGGCACAAAAATATATTGAACGACAGATATCAGTACTCTTAATCGCGTAACACCTATTTCACAAATTGTAATATTCTTTTAGATAGATAGATAAAGCTAGTTGGGCGACGTGTTAGGTACTTGTTAATTAGAAGGATTCCCGTGGACAGAGATGACACAAAATGCCTATGTATATCAGTTACTACTTCGTTATTATAATGGAAGTAAAATTTTCAACTATAATTTTCTTTTCGTGTGATAGTGATTAAAAAGACAAATAGTTAAATTTCTCCCAACGCTAGTTCCTAAAATGACACAAATTTATACAGTAGGTCGGGTAAATGGTCCGGAAACTATATGCAAAAAACAAACAACTTTAATATTTTTGAAACCTCAAAACCTAGCGCTACCGGACTATTGATGCGGATTATTGACAGCCGACAGGCTAATAGAAATCTTTCAAATAATTCTGAAGAAACTGCCCAACCTACCTAAGATGTCCAAGTTCGAAGCGCAACTCACAATACTAGTTACCACGTTCTGATTACTATAAGTTGGCATTCACCAGTACCCAATTGGAAAACACATTTGAGACAGGATACAATGAGCAAGAAATCAATCTTCAGAAAGTCCGCGTCGCCGTTTCACATCAAGTGAGTTGCAGCCATAGGCAAACCTATTTATACAAAAAAAAGTATGGAAACATTATGGGTACATGTTTCCAGAATTCTGGAGGTGAATAAGGTTGCGGTGCAGTTGGTTCATACCGTTTGAGGGTTCGGACGTGGATAGTTGTGCAAGTTAACGTGTAGTCTATTTTAAAAATTCAAAGATACTACGTTAAATATTAAAACTTTTTTTAGTCGTTTAAATGTGTTTTTTATGAGTTTAATAAGTGTAAGTGCGTATACACGAAGAATGCTGGCTACCAGTGTACACTCCTCAACAGAATGGGAGGGTTATGGTATGAGTATGGAAAGAGTAAAAAAAAAAACAAGATGTAAACTTTCCCTCCGTATTCTAATACTCGTTAAAAATATAAAAATACTGTTTTCGAACAAATTTTATTGAAAATCTGGACTAAAGTGATTAATTAGTGAGTGCTTATGTTATTCGGACGGGCATAATACTGAGAACTGTTATAGTTGTGGTATAGAAGGACTTAAGAGTGAGATTTTAACTATTTGTTCGTATTATGAACTAGTAAACAGTCCTTGCCGAATGCTCAAATAACATTTGGGTGCAAGAATTGGCGTGGTGAAATAATATACTCGGATAACCAGGAATTAGAGGTTTGGGGAATCCGTTTTTTATTTAAATCAACAAAAACAAACCTTTGCACTAACTGACGTAGCACTAGAGTGATCAATTGGAATACAGAAAAAGACGCGACATAATCATTATCGTTCGGAAACATAATTCTTAGATACGAGGATATTCAGACTGAAGAATAGTCGACTGTCGTTGGAAAACCCTAAGTAAAAGTTTTATTTTTATTATTGTATTTAAAAATAAAAAATTAAATCAAACACACAGAAGCAGTTTAATCCGCATGATTCCTTGTTGTAATTTGCAAGGATTCAAATATAAAAAACAAAACACTAGTCAGCACACCAAAGTTTGGGAAAAGTGACATCTATCGGACTATCATTAGTCGTCGGGCCTAATTACTATCTGTAGCCATGGACCAAACAGAAAATATCACCATTAGACGTGCGCGAGCGCACTCCGCTACGGACCTAGATGAGAGTTTAAACAATCGCACACTAGATGGCACTATGCGTAGCGTCCCTGATATATCGGAGGATGAAGATATCGATATCAGTAACGAGCTGAGAAAACAGATTGATGGCCTTACTACCAAACTATTGAGTGCCAATTTCGAAATAGACACATTGATTTTAGAAAATGAGACGTTGACAAAATCTAACGAAAATCTAATTCGCAAAAATTGTATGTATAAACAAATTGTATCTAGTCCAAACCATTCCCCACTCAAAACCCCCCGAAAACTGTCACAGCAGACAAAAGAACCTCGCATAAACCAGCAAACCCAAATGGAGTTTGCCATCTATTTATGTAAACATGAAACCCGTTTTCCGTTGTCACGACATAGCATGAAAACGGCTTGACCGATTTGGCTGATTCTTTTTTTGTTGTGTTTGTTATTGTCAGGAGAAGGTTTTTATGAAAAAAAATGTAGTAGTAGGTAGGTAGGTAGTAGTTAGGTAGTAGTAGGTAGGTAGGTAGTACAAAATAGGGAGTAGTAGGTAGCTTTTTCCCTCTTATGTGACGCAGACAAAGTTGCGTGGGTCAGCTAGTATTAAATAAAAGCAATGAACAAGCAGATCAACAAAATACTACAACACAACATTTCAGTGCACAGATGGAGCCACTGATCAAGTCTAATAAGGAAACAACATCCAACAGAAGGTCTAAGTTGCAGATTGCAGCTAGAAATAAACTCTGCATTATTAGTGCTTCACAACCATTCGACTCGCTTCCGATTCGGAAAGTCGTACGTCTATGTCGGTCGTTTTCGTAATGCCAGAAGAAGACAGATATACGAGTTGTCGAATCGGAAACGAGTCGAACGTTTGTGAATACGGGGTCAGATCCCTCCTATGGTTAATGATTCATCTCGGTAGTATGAAGATTTCTGATATTTAGTTACTCATAACAGAATTTTGGTTGAAAATGAGCAATTATGTAAATTAAGTCAATTGATAGGTCAACTGAACGTTATATAAAATAGTAGTTTATGCGACTGTGCATAATGAAGGGCATTACAACACTAGTGTGGGTTTAAGAAACGAGCCGAAGTCGAGTTTCTTAATAGCATCACACGAGTGTTGCAATGCCAAATTATGTATAGTTGCATACACTACTTTATCTACCCAAATATCATAAGGGCTCTATGATGGGTTCAGGAACCATAGGGAAATGACCAGCATTGTTACCAGTGTAATGAAATAAAAAATAAATTGAACATATACAGAAGCAAATTATTTATTATAGTAATGCTAGTTAACATTGACAGTTTTGCAATGAGATATATTTAACGGTCCTGGTTGAATTGCATTTGAAATGGGGTCTTGTTTTGGAGCTACAGAGCTTGATGATGGTGGCATATTTATATTTATTGTATCTCTATTTTGAATTGAGTTCATTATTTTATTTGAGACACATATTTTATTTTGCATAGATTCCTCAATGTATCCTTCGGTAACTGTTGTAAATCTCCAGCCCCCATGCCGTTTTAGAGCTGTAATGTCGCTGCCTGCATCTACCAGCAAAGTGGCAGATGTCCTGCGAAAGCAGTGGCCGGTGTACAGTTCAGGATCCGGAAGATTTAAATAATTAGCTACGATTTTTCCCAACTCACCAAGTTTATTTATGCCAATCTTTTGGTTGGTGCATTTGCCAGCTAAGTATTTAATAAAAAAATTGGATAGTTGACAAGTTTCCGGCCTCAGTAGCATGTACTTTTTACACAGCTCACAGTAACTTCCAGTTACAGTGAAAGTACGGTTTTTTTTAGTTTTAGTGTTGCGGACTGTTACTAAAATGGTCTTTTCAAAGATTTGAACATCACTAAACTGTAGATTATATAGTTCTTGTCGGCGGCAAGCACCTATGACTCCAAATATTAATGCCACCTGAAACAATATCAACATGTCATTAGATCGCAATCATTTCAATGTTCCAATGAAATATAAGTCGATTACAATCCATACATTAAATTGAATTCAGTAATTAAGTAAGTTCCCTTTGTCTGCAGATATAATTGATCTGGTGCCTCAGTTAAGAACATATTAACTTCTTTGGGAGAAAACGTTTTGGATTTTTTCGCTTTATAACCCTCCGATTTTCGCTTAAGAAAAGTTGTACATTTGAAATATTTGGAAATATCCACTTGGTGCTTGAGTGTGCTTTTGATCATTAAGTAAATAGTCCACAGGCTAGCAGAACTGAATTTCTTGGATAATTGTTCAAAATACGCTAATAACACGTTCTCGGACATGGAAGTCGTAGCTTTTTCCATTCGCCAATCTAAAAAATCCTTGTACGCCTTTTCGTACTTGGCCCTTGGTTTTTGTGGCAACAGGTTATTATTTGCATTCGTCGCTGCATTTACGATATCTGGCGGAGTGTTCATGTCAATTTCTGAGTCACTATCACTCATTTTCGACAGAAATAAAGAACTTATCAGAAAATTTGTCTACTCTTAACTGGAAATAAAAAGCTAACGAACAAAATGACAGCTAGCTCGAAATGGCGGCGTTTCGGATATCTGTATTTTTTTTTAAATCATAGGCAAACGAACAAAGTCACTATTCTTGTGTCACTCGAGATCAAAATGTCGTGCGATTTATAATTAGAATCATACTGAATTGGGGTTTCGTATCGATATCTGATTGAATGTAGATAGGTACTAGAATAGCACACTATTAGCACAGGATTAGATTAGTATTAGAATAGCGAAGCTAAGTAAGGAAAGTAAATCTGCCTCCTATACTTACTCGTACTTCAAAGATTACAAACGTGATTATAAATTGAGTTCATTCTATTTTCAGGTAGAAATACTTCGAGGAAGCGCAGACTTCTTAGGTCTCAACCACTACACTGCAACCTTAGTCTCCCCACAAACCTCTCCAATGGAATTCAACTTGCATATTATACTTGCTCATAAATATGACTTAGGAGTCAACGTTGAGCGGGATCCATCTTGGCCCGTGCCTGGTTCTGAATCCCTACCGGTAAATAAATTCATACTTTATTAACATTACAGATCTGAGTGTTACTCTGTCCATTTTTTACTTTTTCACGCAGTTACTTATTCGATTTTTTTTGCAACAAATATACTTACTGGTTTAGGATATAAGAATAAAAACGTTTCTGAATAACAAAAGGTTGCGGGAATCCGGTGGATGCGAGTAGCAAGGGACCGGTCAATGTGGCGACACTTGGGGGAGGCCTATGTCCAGCAGTGGACGTCTTTCGGCTGAGATGATGATGATGATGATGAAGATCCTGTAACATAGAGACTGTATCATATAGATAATAAGTATAAGCAGGCAATGGAAGTAAAGCACTTACTGAAAATGATACAGATAAGTGTAGAAAAGCCGAAGAATATTGATTTTAGACCAAAAAACTATCAATATAAATTTCATGATGTTCTAACTAAATTAGGTATTCTAAGATGCGATAATGAATATTTTTTGTATCTGAAAATATATGCAGAGTGTAAACTTTATTTGCGCCTGTATATTGATGACTTATTGTAAGCACCTAGAGTTGTCATAGAAAATGTAAAGCAATTGTTAAATGAAAACTTTTAAATGAAGATCTAGGACAAATTTGTCACTATTTGCGAATGCATGTAACGTAAAATTTAAGGGAGGGAACTATAGTAATAAATCAAAGTAAATTGAGAAATTGTTAAATTCTAGTTATGTGTTTCAAAATGGTTTAACAATTTCATGGGTTTCTCGCAAACAGACTACAGCTGCCATGTTAACCACCGAATCCGAATATGTAGCTTTAAGTTTAGCTGCTAGTGAAAAAAATTCTATGTATATCTTGACGGTAAAACTTGTAGTGCGAAATTGTCTGACGACAATCAGTCTGTAATTAAACTCTGTAAAAATCCGCAATTTCATCATCAAATTAAACACATTGACATTAAGGTAAAGTTTGTACGCGATATGGTAAATAATAAAATTGTAAGTGTGGATCATATTAGCACAGATGATCAAGTGGCAGATGTAGCAGATGTTTTAACCAAACCTTTGGGCAAAGTAAAGTTAGATAAATTCAAATTCTTTATGGGATTGTGTTTGTATGGTTTTGTTCTTATTGTATAACTAAAAGGCAATTTGGTTTTTGTTTTTGAGTTTTACTATTGAGGGAGGAGCCACTGTGAGCACCGAGCACGTATTATTTTGTGTCTATAATTACTTTATTAAATAACAGTAAAACATTCCCTGGGACTTTCCATTTAACCTCCACAATCAACATAAACAATATAAAGTTATATCAACTGAGATCGGGAAAAAACCAATGACGCATTGACAACTATAACGTCTACAATATGAGTGCTAAACTAATCTTGAAAAGTGCGGAACCAAAGCTGTAAATCCATTTTAAAACTGGGTTGCTAGATCACATTTCTAAATTCAACCATGTTCGTTTTTTTCGATTATGACTATTTTTTCTTAAAAAAACCGGTGGATGCGAGTAGCAAGGGACCGGTCAATGTGGCGACACTCGGGGGAGGCCTATGTCGAGCAGTGGACGTTTTTCGGCTGAGATGATGATGATGATGATGAAAAAAAACAAATTAAACTTAAGCTTAGGTACGAAGGTCGCAAGAAAAGAGATGTCTGATTAGATGACGAGGAATAGAGAAAGAAGTATGGAAGAAACAGACATGCTGCGCCTGACTCCAATTTAATTCGAATAAGGGCAAGATACTGATGATTAGGTAATATGATATCGTCATCGTGGCCCAAAATGTCTGACAACCAGTCTTACCAAGGGGTTTCGTATTGCCCAGTTTTAACTGGGTTGTGGAGGTCCGATAGGCAGCCGCGCCATGTATATTACTGGTATTCAGCTGCATCCGGTTAGATTGGAAGCCAAGCCCAGCATATTCTTATTCTCATTCTATATTTTACAAAAAAAACAACAAATATACATATTAATTGCAATCATATTTACACATATTTAATGTACAAAGATGAGCTTAACCCAGAGTTGGGTTTTCTTACAAACCTAATTTTAAAGTGAGTTTTGTAAAAGAGAATACGCTTACGTAAGTGCATTTATACACTCGAGAGCAATGAATCCGGGTCACTTAAAGAATCCTAAAAATCTCGGAAACTAAAAATGCTAGGTTAATGCAATAAATTGTATTTAATAGACAATGTAATACTCCTTAAATGAAGGTATTAAAACTTCTTAGTTATTGTAAAGTTATATCATAAAAAATCAAATTTGAAAAAGGGCCACTTTCGAAGATGGAACTACGAAATTACAGCATTTGGTTTTGCTTTTGTTTGTAATCTGTCATATATGTGGGTACATAAACCATGTTGATAGTGCTCTATATTCATTATTCAAGCTGAAATTATGTCGCTTACGCCTGAAGAATGCACCAGAATACTTACAATGCTGGAAACCGGCCGGAGTCAGCGCGATACAGCCAGGACTGTCGGTGTGTCGCTGTCAACAGTACAAAGAGTTCTCCGACGTTACGAAGAAACTGGTTCTAACCTACGCAGACCAGGAACGGGCAGAAACAGGTGTACCACAGCACGAGAAGACCGATACTTGGTGAACACCATGCTTCGAAATCGCTTTCTCACAGGAACTGAACTCACAAATCAGTTTCGACGCCTCGGAGGAAGTAACCCAAGTGCATGGACAGTAAGACGTCGGCTTGCTGAATCTAACTTAAAACCCCTTAGACCTGCAAACGGCCCTAAACTGGAGCGTGGGCATCGTATTTCAAGACTAAGATATGCCCAGAGCCACGTAAATTAGAGTATTGAAGATTGGTCAAAAGTTATGTTCTCCGACGAATCAAAATTTATGCTCTACAAGCACGATGGAAGACACAGAGTGTATCGAAGACCAGGGGAAAGATTCAAGCAAGCATGCATCGAAGAAAAAGTAGCCTACGGTGGTGGGTCTGTACTTGTGTGGGCCGGAATTTCTTCTGAAAGTCGCACAGAGCTGGTGATCATAGAAAACGGCTCTTTAACTAGCGTAAGATATGTGGAAGAAATCCTCAATGATCACGTTGGTCCATTTATGGTCAATTTAGGTGAGGATGCTATATTTATGCATGACAATGCACGACCTCATACAGGTAGGATTGTGAATGACTACCTTCAAGAGATGAACATTACTCGTATGGAGTGGCCAGCGCGCAGCCCGGATATCAACCCGATCGAGCATGCTTGGGACGAGCTAGGCAGATGCGTAAAACAACGAAACCCTCCCCCAATCACGCTTCGTGAGCTCAAAATTGCTCTCACAGAGGAATGGGAGAATATTCCCCAAAATCGTATAAGGAACTTGGTGTACAGCATGCCAAACCGCGTAAACGCAGTAATGGAAGCACGAGGAGGCAATACGAAGTATTAAAATTCAAGAAAATCGTAATAAAGTTCAAAAATTTCATGTTTCCTATTTTTGTTTTAAGGAGAGATCAGCAGTTTTTTTCTTTATGTAATTTTGTGTTAATAAAATGTATGGTGACTCATATTTTTTTTACTTTCATTTAAGGAGTATTACATAGTCTATTAAATACAATTTATTGCATTAACCTATCATTTTTAGTTTCCGAGATTTTTAACATTCTTTAAGTGACCCGGATTCATTGCTCTCGAGTGTATTACATCCTAAATTAATTCAACTTATAAAGTAAACTACATACAGACATACATATTTTGCATAGTTGGGAAAGGGCTAAGCAGATGATGATTGTAACAAATAACTAACACATGGTATCTGACGACAAAGATGTTGGATAGTAATAAATATGTAGAATATCTTTCAAGATCCTCAATACATACGTCAAGATTCCATAAAACATAAAAAAGGACTTATGTCCCTAAAAATGATTTAGATTTAGATAATAACAACATCTAAATCTAGAAGATTTAACGCTGATTATAAATGTCATAAACTGCAATAAAGACGTGTAATTACGTGTTTAAAGCAATCATAAATATAATATGGATGACTAACAAAGTCATCCATACACAGTGTAAATCTACACAGTGGCTTGTACTTCCTTATCGAATAGTTTATGATCATGATTTAGACGCAGACCTGCAGCTGCGAGCAGTCATTCAAATTCCGTTCTTCAAAAATGAAATTAAAATTATCAGATTAAATATTTGAGCGCAACTGAGCGTTACTTTAGTGAGAACAATGCGGAGCTCGAGAGGAAGCCTAAAAGTTTCTGTTGGTAACATGTTGAGCACGATAGGAGTTGCCTTAAACGGAGCACTATTGATGACTCTTAGGTAAGACACTAATCTAATGATATTTCTTCAATGTAACAAAACCTCATTTGTGAAAAGTAGACCTATAATATCCAGCAAGAGGCGGTTATCGGCTGATGATGCTTTTGCTGGTAACTACCTTAACCATAGTAGTATCTCGCAACTGTGGTTTCTCGTCTATGCAACATAACAACATAAAATAAGACTCTACATCCACCAATTTTATTAAAATAACTGCACTTAAAATACAGTATTCTTTTGAAGATACAGCTTGCTGCAATTATCAAGAGGAGACCTAGTCGTGCACTCCGGGGTAAACAATTACTCGTTCCCGGATGATTTCATGTTTGGAGTGGCTACGTCCGCATTTCAAATTGAAGGAGGATGGAACGAAGGAGGTAGGATAATTTGAATACTGAACCGTTATTTTCAATTTCTGAGGTTATTTTAACCCTTTCAATAAAGGGCTAAAAGTACTAACAAAACCCATGTTTGTCTTTTCTTATATCTTTCATTTCATAGGAAAAGGCGAAAGTATATGGGACAGATACCTACACGAACACCCAACATATACCACTGACCATAAGAACGGAGATGTTGCAGATGACTCTTACCACCTCTGGAGGGAAGACATTAAAATTATTAAAAGTTTAGGCGTCAGTGGGTACAGAATGTCTATTGCGTGGAGCAGGTAAGGTGTTTTTTCAAAATTCTTAGGATGTCTGAACAACATCTATTTGTTTTATTTTTGCTGCTGTTAACACTAGGTTATATAATTTTTGATCTCGAGATGAAAATCATTTGATTGCATAGAAGATTGGTTGCTTAAAGGAAACACAGCGGCCGTTTTTTCACACACAGGTAGTCCCTCTGTTTACTCCCTGGATAAAGCCAGTTAAGCAATATTTTTATTCAAAAAATCTATGAATACTAAATATTGGCATGTCCCAATGTTTTATTTTTTTCTAAATTAATTAGTACCAGAGATATGAAACTTCCAAACGCTAAATAAAATGCCCAGTTTTTCAAATACAACAGATTCTGTAATTTCAAAACGAGCTAAGTCTTAAAAAAAAAATAATAATATCATATTCCTTTTAAAACACGACAACTAGCTTCTATTTCTTATTATGGAATGCAGTTCTTTCAACCGACAGGCAGAGTAATTACTACCTTTACATTTTTAATTACAGGATACTTCCAAATGGTACAGACAACAATATAAACCAAGAAGGTATAAACTACTACCTTAGGATTTTCGAAGAACTCCTTAAAGCCAACATCACTCCTGTAGTCACGTTGTATCACTGGGATATGCCCACATCACTGATGGATATCGGCGGCTGGAACAACCCAAACCTCGTTGATTATTTTGAAGACTATGCTCGGATAGTGTTCAGGTCGTTCGGTCATTTAGTCAAAATGTGGCTGACGCTTAATGAACCTCATTGGCATTGCATAGCTGTAAGTCATTTCACAATCAATTGTGTGTCTCAGCCAGACACGAATTGGGACTTTGTCCTTAAGAGGGCTTTCACAACTTTTGTTGTATTTTAACGTTTTAAGAGTCTGACACTCTAATACGAGTAAAATTGTGATATTTATTTTGAACACTCCCGGGAGAAATAATCAAACTTTTCGGGATTTTATTTTGTATTTTGTGGCCATACCTAAACCACATCAAAACTGAGAATTTGGATGTGTGATGTGTGGTTTGTGTATGTTGGCTTTTAATAATTTTATTGACTAGGTATTGACACAGTAAAATAGGGTAGACGACACAAAAAGTCTAATTAGTCCATCAGTTGAATTATCAAAAGATATTTGACTAGTATTTTTTCTTTTGTTTCGTAAACCAAAATACCATAATAGACAAAGGTACGACGCTTTTAAAATTTTCATTGCGTTACGCCTTGGGATAATTTTTAGGATGCTCTGACGTCACGGCCCCACTCCCGAGTTTTGGTTCGTTGTATCTTTGTCAATATTCATTGATTTACAAAAAAAAATGTGTTCGTTATTTTCCAATACCCTAACTGACAGACTTAACAGATTTGTTATTTTTTTAAAACTGTCGTCATCCCTGTTAAAAGCAGTAGGTTGGCTTCAAAGAAACGACCGAAACACTGACGTAATTATCTGAGCGCTCCTTCCTCACCGATATGGATATTTCCAGGTTGCGAACAGACTTAGGCCCGTATTACAGAACATCGCTCAAAACTCAAGCGTTGCTTAAAACTAGTTTCAACCAATCAAATGGCTTGAATCTAGTTTTAAGTAATGCTTGAGTATTGAGCGATGTTATGTAATACGGGCCTTAGACTCGAGTGCGCCGCGTCATTTACTTAACGATTAACCACACAGAATTTGCAATAATAGCAACCCTAGCCCTGAGCGACAGTAGGTATTGAATTCAAGGACACTTGCGAGTCACACTACTACTTATATTTATACTCTGGTATTGATATTATGAAACCGGTTAATTACTCGACAAAATATGTTGAATTCCTCAGGACCATGGGCGAAAGGGAATCGGAGGCTATTTATGTATACATAACAGCTTGCTCGCCCATGCTAGAGCATACCGCTTGTATGAAAAGGAATTTAAACAGCACCAGCAAGGTAAAGTGTGATTTTATCATTATAATCCGTCTTTATAACATGTTGAGATAAAACACCTATGGTTGTGTCGTTACTCGTTAGTTAACGACACTGCCGTAATTACTTAAGATCAGTTTTGCTGTTCAAAAAATACTGCTAAAACGAATGAAAGTGCCGATCCGAACAAGATTGAGGCCCGCATCTAATCATATTCCTGCTCCTGTCTCAATGGTTCTATTGTACGCCTTTAATAAATAGCTTTTTTTTTAGGAAAAGTATCTTTAGCGCTGGACACCCTTTGGCCTGAACCGAAAGACCACAATAAACCTGAAGATGTCCAAGCGGCGGAGAACTATATTCAAATGAATGTAAGTATCATAACCATTTTTTTTAAAAAGACTAATAAGTGACTTAGTACAAAAAATACAAAAGTGTTGAGTGCGCCCTTTTGAAGCATATATTATGGCTAACTTTACAGAGGGGTGTAAAAGAATTCATTGCTAAGTACACTCACAATATTGTTAATGATTATTTAATCACAAGGCTTAGTAAAAGTACGTAAACTTTTATTGATTATTAATAAGGTACAGTCATTTTGTATTTTTTTCGTCCCCGCTCTTACATCGCTGTCCAAATCACAGATATTTTTTTACGATTGTAGTAAGGTTGCATTTAGTTCGCTGTCACTGGCCAGTTTGTCAAAACTTTAGTTATTCTATTCTCGTGACAACAAGGTTGCTGTTCGACTACAGCTGTGTGTGAAGGGACTTACAAACTGTTCTAAAACTCAAATTGCCTTTTAGAACTTATTACCTATTTCCAAACACTATTTTTGTCCGTTTCAGATCGGAATATTAACTCATCCGATATTTTCGGATGTCGGTGACTATCCTAGTTTTGTTCGTGAACGGCTTGACAACGTGAGTAGAGAACAAGGATACTCGCGGTCGAGACTTCCACATTTCACTCCTGAACAGGTAATATCTCACGAAAACCTTCAGCATACAATATAAATAAAACATACACTTTAGCTCCAAATGTTTTTATGTCGTTTCCATGATTGCAACAGTTAGTTAAAGATAAAAAGAAAACCCAGGAAATTCAAATTTCAATGGTCGAGGAACAATTCTGACCTTGAAAAAGTAATTCCTTGACCTTTATGAACTTGGAGGGTTGTATTGATGATTACAATTCTGTGACTACGGACGTCTTACAGTCGCGAACAATATAAAGCACTGGCTTACAAGTCGCAAAGAACGTAAAAAATACAATTTCACGGCCTACCCTGGAGCAGCCACTTTAAAAAAACTGTTTTTTAAGTTAACTCAATTACACTCACACCCCTATATCTTGTGTACTTCAACAAAACTGGCGAAAGATAACCGTATTTCGCTAGGAAAGGTAAGTAAATCTGCCTCCTATACTTATTTCAATTATAACAAGCGTAATTATTAATTAAGAGTTCATTATTTTTCCAGGTTAAAGCACTTCAAGGAAGCGCAGACTTCATTGGTCTCAACCACTACGCTTCAGCCTTAATCTCGCCAATGACCGCTCCAAGAGAATTCGACGTGCATATACTTTTTATGCTCTCTGACTTATTAGTCAACTTTGAGATGGTTCCATCTTGGCCTATGCCTGGTTCTAAACCCCTACCGGTAAATAAATTCATACTTTATTAATATTACAGATCTGAGAATGACTACGGAGTCATTAACGGGTCGGTTTTAAAAAGTAACAAATGTACGGACATTTGTTACTTTTTAAAACCGACCGATGACCTGGACACGGCTATGCGGCTGCCGCGGGAATACGCTAGATACGAGTCGCACGAGACCGGTCAATATGGTATTATGATCTCTGTAATTTTTAGGCAACCTATTGAATAAGATTGGTTTTTGAATCAGTTATCTCTGACAAAAAGTTCAGCAAAGTTAACGTAGCCAGTCAAAATGTCTACTAACTACTAAAATGTCTAACTTGCCATGACCTATGTTAATAAGTTCCACGAAAGTCTCCAGCCAAAATAATCACCAATGATTCGTTTTTATGGCCCCGTTAGGCTTGCAGGGTTTAATCTAATGCCTCTTAATACTTTTTGAATGCAAAGTAACTATTCCCAATTCCGCCATTTGTAACTTTTATAAGAATATTAAATAATTATATACTTTGGTTTTCATATTTACCCAAACTGATTCTCTTCAAGCGTTTAAATTGTAAAGATTTTCGCGTTGCGATCTTAATTAAAAGCAGCATACCTCTAGCACATGTTATCATGTGAGACTAACGCATCGTGGTTTTTCTTCACTGACCGAAAAATTTGGTTTTTATGTACTATTTATTTTGTACTTGATCTATAGCTTGAAATTTAGAGAAAACTATGTTCGTATTTGATGAGCTTGTGAAGAATTAATGTAACAACAACATTGAGAGGTTGATGCCAATAAGCATCATTTTCTAACGCCACATAATTTACCATCAACAGTTCGTAAATGTTGAAATGAAATCAGGTCTCGAATATTGCTTATTCCTGAAATCCCCCATAAAAGTCCCCCTAAGGGGGAAAAGTAGAATCTAAAAAGAAACGAAGTCAACAATTCCCCCCTGATAATCCCCCTTAGGGGGGGAAAGTGGAATCGAAAAAATATTTATTCCACAAATCCCCCCTGAAAGTTCCCATGAGGGGGAAAACAGAAAGTTGAATTAGTTGGGAGTGTTCTTAGCTAGGTATGTTTGATAAAAATCAGTCCAAGTTGGCCGCCGCCACAAAATGGCGGATGACATATTTATTCAACAACTCCCTCAATATGGGTATCAAATAAAAGGGATTGACTAGTGGAAGACTATTCACTATGATCAATTAATCAAGATCAAGGTCATAATCCAAGATGGCCGCCACAACAAAATGGCAAATTAACGAATTATTTTCTATTAGACTGTTAAGTGCAAGTACATTATGTCGGGGGTTTTTAAATTTGAAATTTAATTTTTGTGATCGATTGTAATTGCGAATTCAACCATGTAAGACTTATGTACCTGATTATAATGTTATTCTCTTGCGAGGTATTAGAAGTCATTAATGGTCCGCTCCGCTTGCGGTGAGAACCGGGCTATAAGAAGGTGTTATTTCTTTGTATGGTATTGAGTATCTGTATGTAGTATTATATTATCTGTGGATAATGCATTGCACAGTGTGTTATTTTGCCCTAGTTTCGGACATACCATTTTTATTTGGGATGCACTTAAAATTTGATGATTGTGTATCAGCGCTATAAAATTATATTACAAATATAATTTAATATTATCACTTTATTTCGCAATTCGAATGGCTTTTGTTTAGATTTCAAAATCACAGTTGTAAATGCCGAGGACTACTTGGACGCATAAGTCGTTGTAACGTCGTTGTAGGTACATAATAATTTGTAGGTCTTTTAGTCATCTATTAAAACACGAAATATTTTCAGAAGATCTCTATATAACAAAGCCATAGCCCCAAAAAAAATGTAATCCAAGTTTTTTTTGTTTTTAGAAAATTATTATAATTACGCTGCGTTGATGTACTTAATACACTAGCGTAATAGATGTTGAAAAACAAGGAGCCAGTATTTATTTTATTTTAATGGCAAAGGGGACTCCTCCTACCCTCCACACCGCGTGACTTAACTACCAAAATGGGCATTAATTTTTTTGGATTTTATTATGTTGAAAAATGAGCAGATTGTTAGTCGTTATTTTTTTTAATTTACTCTGCAACATTTTTTAGAACCACAAATTATTTATGTATTTATTTATTTATTTAACAATTTATGTACACACTAAATACAGAAAAGAAGAAAGGAATAGAAAATAGGTACAAAGGTTCAGTTTCCGAAAATAATTAGCTTTTTTTTCGTTTTTAATTTTCATTATGGTTCAGCTTTGAAAATAATGAGCATTTAAATTTTGTTTTCTTTTTCATTATGGTTCAGGTTTGAAAATAATAAGCATTTAAATTTTGTTTTGTTTTTCAGTATGGTTCAGTTTTGAAAATAATTAGCATTTAAATTTTGTTTTCTTTTTCATTATGGTTCAGCTTTGAAAATAATTAGCATTTAATTTTTTTTTTGTTTTTCAGTATGGTTCAGTTTTGAAAATAATTAGCATTTAAATTTTGTTTTCTTTTTCATTATGGTTCAGCTTTGAAAATAATTAGCATTTAAATTTTGTTTTGTTTTTCAGTATGGTTCAGTTTTGAAAATAATTAGCATTCAAATTTTCTTCTTTTTTTCAATATGGTTCAGTTTTTGAAAATAATTAGGATTTAAATTTTGTTTTTTTTTTTTTATTTCCATATGGTTCAGTTTTTGAAAATAATTGGTATTCAAATTTTGTTTTTTTTTTTCATTATGGTTCAGTTTTTGAAAATAATTGGCGTTAAAATTTTTGGATTTTATTACATTATGGTTTGTTTTTGAGGTAGATTTTCTCAGGGGGGAATAGTGGAATAACTCAAAATTAAAAGGGGACTTTCTGGATTATTCTTACATTAGGGTCCAGTTTTCCCCCCTAAGGGGGATTCTCTTAAGGGGGATTAGTGGAATAAGCCAAATGAAATCAGGTCTCGAATATTGAGTAATAGTTATATTTTACGTATTTTTACGTATCCAGGTAATCCAGGAACAGGTTTCCCTGTTTCCGACTTTGGAATTTTTTGATGAAGTGATCTAAATAAAATATCTCAGCTAATCTGAATAAAACAGTGCTCTTGCAAGTTGTCGTTGGTGTTCATTAGTGTTGTCGCTGGTGGTAAAATAAGCCATATTGTCTATTCTCCAGATACAAAACTAAAGACCACAGTGGGATAACGTTGTATGTCGCACGAAAAGATTCTCCAAACCGGTTCATTGCTGCCAACATATTATCTAGATTAAAGAAAATTGATTAAACTTCATGGTTGGCATCAGAAGATTCAAAACCAAATACAGCCAATTTGCTACGTTTTGTGGCAAATGTATTATTTTTTTATGGACTTGCTTGATAGAGTTGTAGTACCTACTTATAACATTGAAATGCACTTTGAACGTGTGTGTGTTTGCGTTTGCATGTGTGTGCGTTGGTTTACGGTGTGTGTATGTGTGTTTTGTGTTTTTATTCGCCACTGCTTTCTTTGGAAACAAAAAAAATCAATACAGAACAATCCAGCTGTTGTCGACGACCACCACCTGATTTTTAACTGACAACGTTATCGTTCTGCTGCTATCTACAGAGTTCACCCAACATCACACGCCAACGAAAACATACATTCCAATGAAGATCTTGAGTACATTGAGTTTCTGCTTGAATACTCGTCCTGTTATGTGACGATCGCTATTATCGTTTAGATCATAATATGATATTCATCCTCTTCTTGGCTTAATATCAGCAGGTAGTAATGAATCATAAGCACCATGAGTTTCCCTGACACGCTGAATCAAATTATTGCAAGACTAAATTCTCGCCAGCAACCATTAGGACATTTTCGTTCAACGTCAATGCATTGAAATTTTTTACAAAATGTAGATAAACAAACTATATATAAAATGAAAAGTGTGTATTTAACTATGTTTAAAATCTTTCAGCTTTCAAAAAAATACATGGTTACAAACACATAAATTAAAAACCGAATGGCGATCGAATAATTTCTTAGACCAATAAAAATCGAAGTAAAACACAAAAATTAATTTTCACTTCTCATGCTCTAAAAGTACGCCATTATAGCCCTACGAAGCGGGATTAAAGTGACCGTTTATTCCCTAGGGAGTAAAAAGTAATTTAAAAATGGAACGATCTTTTACTCTGAAACATGGTCTCAAAAGAGTAACTTGTCAAAGGTTTTATTTAAATTTCGAATTGGCTTGCAAATAGAAAGCGGTATATTATTGAAAAAAAAAAACAAATTAACTCTTCAACGCGGGAAAATTTATGGTTGTTTGTGTGCATCGTTGATTTTGAAAAAGTATGTGGAATGCCTCTGTTGCTAGCCGCTGCAGTAATGTAGGTACTATAATTATCTGTGGAGTGTGGATCATCTTCATTGCGAGAATGTTGAGAGTTTGTGTTGTGTTTTAAATTGTTAATCTGTGACTGACCTGATAGAAGAAAATCTGACTGCTCAGTTCAGAATTTTAGTCGAGTGAAAATTTTTTCGGTTTTTTAAATGACTATTTTTCTCGCTCTCGAAGTGAAAAGTACAGTTTACACCTCGAGACTAAACGCCAATTTAATATACCCTCGCTTTCATTGCCTCCCTCGCAAGCTCGGGAGTCAAACCACCTCGGGTGAATAATGGCTTCGTTTAGTCCCTCGTTATAAAATATACTATAAACGGGTCGGGGTTTGGACTTGCAATCAGTGGTTCATAGGCGATTCCTTGATATATGTTCCACTGACAGTTTTACTAAATAGCTATTGACATGCATGCGTTAAAACAATTGAAGACTATGGACAAAAACATGAAATTAACCAAGTATGCGTTAATTTCATGTTTTTTTTTCTTAATATCAACATTTTCTTTCATTCAAACCTTTTACTGGAAATTACAAACACAACAAAACAAAAATCAGCCAAATCGGTCAAGCCGTTCTCAAGTGATGTTAAGTCATACATTTGACATAAAGATTTGATTTGATGTTCTGCATTTTGACATAAAGAGAATATATATAAATATATATCTGCCTTATTTTCTTAAAAGACCTGAAGGTGGTCTAAAAATCTAACTGCAATTGTGTATTATTTTCATATATTCTTTAAATTGACGCAGGGTTACCCACCAGGCTTCCGAAAACTTCTCAACTGGTTCCAAAAGACTTATAAAATATTTGAGAAAATCCCGATTATTATAACTGAGAATGGAAGGACTGACGAGGGACAAACTGAAGACTATGAGCGAGTTTCTTATTACAACGAGTATCTCTACCAACTGCTGCTAGCTATACGTGAAGATGGGGTCAATGTCAAAGGATATTTCGCCTGGAGTCTTATGGATGACATGGAATGGTCAGACGGCTATCAGTAAGTATTTTACATTTTGCACCATTGGTCTATTGAAAATAACGCTGTGAGACCCAGAACACAAGTTAGCACAAGATGACGCTTCCGAAGACGTTTCTTACGCCTTTGACAGGGTCTTATTGGCTGAAAAAGTTAACACTCTTATTAAAAATAATTTGAAAGTGGTACCGCAAATAAGGTTAAAATAAAATACTGACGACTGATAGTATTCTCAGAAACACAATTTTAATTTCAGTAAACATTCGCAAATGTAAATTTTGTTTTTTTTTTTCAGTATGAAATTCGGATTATTCAAGGTAGATTTCGACAGCCCAAACAGAACGCGAACACCGAAGCTGTCGGCTAAGAATTATGCCCACATTGTGCGCACACGCCGAGTTGACTTCCAGTTCATAAAGCCGCCCTCGGTCCACAATAATGTCTCAAGTTAAAGCGCATTATAAATTTCAAATGAACAAAAAAAAAGTTTGCTTCAAAGATTTAGACCATTGCAATTGTCTTCACTGGTTTTTGAAATGTGCTGGGTACTAAGATATTGAGGAAAGTGTACAGCTTTACTTTGGAAACATCTACATAACTCAATTTGTTCGTAATACCTCCATTTTAGTGGCTTATTTTAACATTTACATGCATTAAAGAAATATATTTCAGTTGCAATATTGTATTATGTAAAAACACCTATTTTCAACCGACTTCCAAAAAGAGGAGGTTATCAATTCGTCTGTATTTTTTTTTGTATTTTTTTTTTGTGTTTGTTACTTCAGAACTTTGGACTGGGTGAACCGATTTTGATGATTGTTTTTTTATTTGAAAGCGGTTCTTTTCGTTTTGTCCTATTTTAATTTGCTGAAGATCTGATGCTGATCTTCCGAGATATACAATGGAACTCTTCAAACATAGACGGAAAATCAGCAGTAATTGCTTCAATCGCTTCATTGTTTATACTACATCATGACGTAACATCACGCGTGTATGCTCTGAGGGAGTTCGCAAAAGTGTACAATACACCCAGATTTCGACAGTTAGATGTGTTAAGTTCCATTTAATGGGATCCTGCAGAAATAGAGGGAATTTCTTAAATTTATGGGCACACCAGAAGCGATTTGGGTAGTTTTAGGAAGAGTACGTTCTTGGAGTGATCACATTTCAATTTGGTAAAGATCTGATGAAGAACTTCGTAAGATAGGCGACGGGAACTTCTCAATAAATGGTAGCAAATGTACTGGGATCGCTGAAATCTCATGTCTCTCTATTGTTTACACCAGTTCATAACAAAAAATCACGCCGTTACGCAGTGAAAGGGTAAGCACATATGAACCACAAAAAAGTGAAAAATAACTTTAGCTTCAGAAGTCGGTGACAAAAAAACTAAATCAATCAAACAAAGGTCGGTTAGATTTTTTGCAAAAAAGTTTTTTAAATCAACAAAAACAAACCTTTGCACTAACTAACGCTGCCGTCCACTAACTAAAAGGCCGTTAAGCCACAGTTGGTCGTTTTTCACTTTGTAATGTAGTCTTATACAACTTTCGATGCTCTATCTTTTGCTTTAAGAATCATTTTTCTATGATTTATAGTTTTAGAGATACAGAACATTGCTGAGCAGTTAAACCACATAAATTTCGTTACTCCCTTAATTAAAAAGCGGCTAAGCCACAATACTTCTCTAGAAAGACGTTAACATACTTTAACGGCAAATTGATGTATCATTTTTTTCTAAATTTACTTAACTAAAAGTACGTTATGTAGTCATGCTTGACTAAAAAGCAGCTAAGCGTCTTTAACTACCTTCATGTATTGTGTCATACAAATAACCATCTGAACATCGTGCCTTAACTATAAATCAGTTATAAAGAAAAACTACACTAGAAAGCAGTTATACGCCAATAGCGGCTTTTAAGTTATGTATTGAAATTAGTATTAGCTAAATATCAATCGCTAGAGAGCAGCTAAACGACAATACTAGACTAAAAAGCAGTTAAACGCTCGTGATTTGCGTTTGCGTTTGACCAGCTCAGGCTATAATTCCTTCCTTTTCACTTCGGGTGCTCGTAGCGGACGGACGTGCGGCGCGTCTCTTGATTTTTGGCGCCACAATTACGAGAATGGCGCAAAATAGGCAAAGGTACCTAAGCTGACATTATTATTTTATTTATAGTAATAAATACCTATTTGTAATATTATTATAAATACGAAAGTATGTTTGGATGTTTGTCTTAACTCTTTTAAGCAAAAACGAATGAATGGTTTTTAATTTATCTAACTTTATAAATGCCTGTTTTTGTTACTATACATTTTTCTGTATTCCGCAATACCCACACAGGTAAAACGCGTGCTGCTAGTTTTCATTATGTACCTACCTATTGCAAGAGGGTTTTAAAGTACCTACTCTTTTTAAGTTCATCGTAATTGTTGTTGTAGGTATCTGTTTCGATTGCTGATTGTTTTATACCTACTAGTGCGAAAGAGATGTTCATTACTTAACTGAATATATTTCATTGTATTTTAGACGTTCCTGTGTATCATCAAGGATCCAAACTATGATGAATAGTGTGTTGGTGGACCAGGAATTTCCAACTGCACAACGCCTTGACACTAACAGCATGCCATCTACACGCATTTCCACTTGCTCTAATATTAGCCAAAAAGAATCAAAGTACCCCCGCATGAACAATAACGATTTAGTTAATCTTCTCTACCAAGAATCTTACTCGATGACATCACAAGTGTTTCAAAAATTCAATGAAACACAAATCACATATAATTATAGCCAACCAGAAGAAACTCTGAAGCTTACAATAGAAACATTAACTCAACAGCTTGAAACACATTCCATATACTGCCACGAATCGATGCCCCTCTCTTCCCCGATGCCATCTTCTTCTCACTGCATTATACCAGAAATATTAGATTATGACAGTGATGACTCTGTTAAGGATAAGGACTATAACCGACCATGTGAAGAAGTTTTTAGTGATGATACTGAATATGGTTATGACATGCAAAGACAAAATACAGTTACAAACCCAAAAAGTAAACCAATATTGAAAAGGAAAACATCAATAACTAAAACGTTTCCCAAAAAATTAATAACGCGACGACATACTCAAGAGTTTACAAGAACAGAAGAGATTATTGGACATCGGTTACCTAAGAGAAGACGTACATCTTTATCTATTTTTGATTGCTCTATTTCTACAGATTTAGTAAATTTAGCACCACCATCTTCCACAAAGAGAAAGAAATATGATACAAGCTTGAAAGATAGATTAGTTGAGAAGGAAAAGGAACGCAGAAGCAAGTACAATGTAAAAACAGGCTGTGATATGAAGTGTACAAAATGTTGTTCAACTATATTTACTCCCGAGGAACGTTTGGATATTAATAACAAGTATTGGATGATGACACATTCTGAAAGAAGATTATTTATAAGAAGTAATTATGCGGTAGCACTTCCTAAGAGAAAATATCTGCTGTGATCAATTTCACCATCAAGTCGAATTATCGATGAAGCGGAAAAAGACCATTTATGATTTCACAGACTTTGAAAATGCAGTGGCCTCAGCAAATAATGGTAAAGTTCTGGTTAAATCCATGCAGCCTCAAGATTTTGTAAACTATACGTAGGTAACGTATCAGATCGACGCATACATAATTCAAGTCCCAGAGCGTATCTTAAAAATATGACTCAAGTGTGTTTTAAACGAGGAAGTTTTGATCTCCATTATAAGGAAGCTTTTGATGAGGAATTTGTATCTCTTACATTTTTAAACGATAAATACTTGAAGAACCCGCATTTTGTTTTCACATTTCGTACGCAACCGAAAGGAATAGATGAGGAGAGAAAGATTAATCTTTTAACAAAGTTGTCGCCAATTATACCTAAACATAAGATGTTATTTTGGCAAAATTTACCGATCATTGAAGGAAATAATATATCTGAATAGAACCAGAAGAAAAACAAAAGGAACGTAACTTTGTAAACTAGGATATGTAGTAGGTAAACATAAAGACTGAAAAAGTGCCTTTAGAATAATGTTGTTTTTTTATATTTTATTAAATATTTTTGTTTACTTTATTACTTAATTTTGATAATACTACACGAGTGTTACTAGGTATAATTGCTTATTTACCTAATCTGATTTACTCATTTTGTTAAAGTTTTTAATTAGTATTTAAGCATAAAAAATGGCTGAATTTATATTTTTTCATATAAAGTCCAATATTTAATTGATTATGACGTTATGTTGTTAGACACAATTAAATTATTTCAACTTTGCAATTATTTGATCTCTGATTGTGATATGTTTATTTCATATGCATAAGAATTTGAAACTAAATATGTGTCATGTGCCATAAAGCTTTCAAAAACGATACTTACATGTTTTGGGTATTTTTATAAAATAATTATAATGTAATTTTTCCTATGGTTTCGCGAATTATTAAAGATGTAATTGTGATCTCATTACTGAATAAGATTTGTAAAAGTTTGATTAAACTTGGTTTTTTTATTTTATATTGTTTAATTAATAATAAGCTAATTGTTTAGTTCCTACACAAAATATAATTAGACGTACTGATTGTCTATTCTTTTTTATTAATAAATAAAGTGCTGATTTTATAGAATAGTTTTTAACTTCTCAACTTTTTACCCGCAAGTGCTTATTTAAAAGGCAGTTAATTGCGAGCGAGATGTCTTTAACTGCCTTCTAGTTAAGCAATAGGAGAGCCAGTATAAAAATATGTTTTACAATACCGAGCTTAAAAGTGTTTAAAATCCCATAACTGCTTTCTAAGTAAGCAAAGTTAGTCTTCCAAGTGTTAGTTACTCGGCTATAAGTCTGTTAAAATCCTTTAACTGCTTTATAACTAAGTATATTTTGATAACTTTTACTATAAGTACAAGACGTGGCGGCTACAAGAAATTGCTTTACTATAAAGCAGTTAAGGTATGGTTAGCGGCCTTATAGTGCAGTATATTATGTAAAAATGAAAAAAATTGCTTAGCTAAAAGTTAGAAAATGAATTTAAATAAAATGTGATTAATATAAATGAATGAAATATATCACATATTGTGCAAAAATACTATGCCTACGTATATAACTTGCAACCTTGTTCCTAGGTAGCATACTTTTCAAGAGACATCAATTCCCACTTATTTTTGCGTTTTCTCGAAGACTACTTTATGCACTTAGCTGCCTTTTAGTTAGTGGACGGCAGAACGTAGCACTAGACTGATCAATTGGAATACAGAAAAAGACGTGACACAATCATTATCGTGCGGAAACATAAATTAAAACCTTAGATACGAGGATATTCAGACTGAAGAATAGTCGACTGTCGTTGGAAAACCCTAAGTAAAAGTTTTTATTTTTATTATTGTATTTAAAAATGAAAAATGAAATCAAACACTTAGAAGCAGTTTAATCTGCATGATTCCTTGTTGTGATTTGCAAGGATTCAAATATAAAAAACAAAACACTAGTCAGCACAACAAAGTTTGACATCTATCGGACTATCATTAGTCGTCGGGCCTAATTACTATGTGTAGCGATGGACCAAACAGAAAATATCACCATTAGACGTGCGCAAGCGCACTCCGCTACGGACCTAGATGAGAGTTTAAACAATCGCACAATAGATGGCACTATGCGTAGCGTCTCTGATATATCGGAGGATGAATATATCGATATCATTAACGAGCCGAGAAAACAGATTGATGGCCTTACTACCAAACTATTGAGTGCCAATTCCGAAATAGACACATTGATATTAGAAAATGAGACGTTAAAAAAATCTAACGAAAATCTAATTTGCAAAAAGTTGTATGTATAAACAAATTGTAACTAGTCCAAACCATTCCCCACTCAAAACCCCCAGAAAACTGTCACAGCAGACAAAAAACCCTCGCATAAACCTGCAAACCCAAATGGAGTTTACAATATTTTGTTTTTCATAAAATAAAAATACCACATAATTTGGTTGGTTATGATTTGGGTTTGTTGACAGTTAGTGATGAAGATCCTGTAACATATGGAGAGGCTGTGTCAAGTAGTGTAGGTAATAAAATATATAAACAGACAATGGATAAAGATAAAGATAAGATAAAGATAACTTTATTTTGCAAATATGGGTAAGCTCAAACGTTGACAAAAACATATAATAGTACAGCCATATTTTACCACGTAGGCATGCAAAAGATTTAAACATAACTTATAACTAAATACAATTTTAAAATTATTAAACACTAAATAAAATAACAAAGTACCTACATATATTGTTATTAATTATACAAAATGATGCACTATCCTAAGAACTTTTTCTCATTTAGGAATTCCTTAATGTTAGTAAAGTACTTACTGAAAATGATATGGATAAGTGTAGAAAAGCCGAAGAATATTGACATTATTGAAAGCAAACGGGTTTTTAATCGAAAAAAAGATGAAAAAGGTAACATTGTGTCACATAAAGCTAGGTTAGTAGCTGGGGGTTTTAAACAAGATTTGTCTTTGTCAGAAATTTATAATCCTGTAGCAAGGTTATTTTTAATATAATGAATTATAATTAAAAATTGATGTATAATTGACCTATACATCAATTAGATGTTTGTAGCGCTGTTTTGTATGGTGACATTGATGGTGATGTTTATGTATCTTTAGGTACTTAACGAGTGCGATAATGAATATTGTTTGTATCTGAAAATATATGCAGTGTAAACTATTTACTCCTGTATATAATATTGATGACTTATTGTTAGCATCGAGTGTTGTCAAAAAGATAGAAAACGTAAAGCAATTGTTAAATGAAAACTTTTAAATGAAGATCTAGGACAAATTAGTCACTATTTGGGAATGCATGTAACGCAAAATTTAAGGGAGGGAACTATAGTAATAAATCAAAGTGGTGACGCGGCGTGTAAATAGCCGATGCCACGCGGGGAGAACAATTATGAAAAATTATGTTTTTTGACTAAATTAAATTGATTCTTATGAAACCCACCCTGTGAACGGAGGAACTAAAAACGGTTTCAACGTCAGCTCTGAAAACTATTGGCCCACTAACCTGCAGACCAGCTCAGGGACGCCTCAACAGCAACTGCCGGCAGCTCACACCGTGAAGCACTTTCACGGAACAGATTGTCAAATCACTGCTGGGTATCTTCACGAGTTTCATGAAACCTTTAACTGTCTATTATGAAGAAAAAGCACTCCTCACCAAGAAAATACGTAAGAAGCACACACGAGATTTCGAAAAGAACTGTTAATGCTCCATTGGTCGGCGCTCGGGGAGCGGCAGCCAAAACTTTGGCGCTGGTGTCGCCCAGGTTCGGCGAATCCAAGAGCGCGATCCTATGGCGCGTGAACCAAATAGCCTCATATACCAACTTATTGAAACCATTTGAAAAGAATTACTTATTATTAAAGAGATTACCTAAAACATAGGTTTATGAGTAATAAATATTAAACAAGTCAATTTTGGGTCACTTAAGGTGCCCAACCATGCTGCCCCCCTTGGAAGTTCGCAGAACTTTCAAAAGAAGACAAATTAATAAAGGTAAATTAAAGTTAGAATAATGTTTATTTAGAAGTCGGTTAAAAATAATTACGTTAAGTATACTAAATAATATGAGAAAGGAGATAAAGTTTTTATTGTGTTGGTATAGGATACAGTTTGACAACCGGACGCTTGAAAATTCCACATTTCGTCTTAACCGTCGCAACACGAACAACTTTATCAGAACCGGGATGAATTTCCGTAATTACACCTAGTGGCCATCTTAAAGGAGGGCAATCGTCCTGTCCAACAAGAACAACAGTTCCGATTTCTATAGAATGGGCAGGAGAGGTCCACTTCTGCCTGACTTGCAGCGTGTGCAGATATTCTAAACGCCACTTTTTCCAGTAAGACTGAACCATGCTATCTAGTAATTGCTTGCGTTGAATAAGATTGATGCGCACGTCTTTCAAATCCACGGCAGGCAAGTACTGCAACGGCGTTGACATTAAAAAATGTGCAGGGGTGATAACTTCTGGTGAAGGATCAGAAGAAACAACAGTAAGTGGTCGAGAATTCATAATGCACTCTATCTGTACCAATACTGTTTGCAACTCCTCGTAAGTGAGAAGCTGGTCTCCTATCACACGGTGAAGGTGAGTTTTCAAGCTCTTAATGTTCCCCTCCCAAATCCCACCAAAGTGTGGGCTCCGAGGTGGGATCATCTTCCACTCTATTCGGCGGGTACTAAGCTCCTGCTTAAAAGCAGTTTGAAATTCGGAGTCAATCAGAACCTTATAGATATTGTCCAATTGTGCCTTTGCACCCACAAAATTGGTGCCATTGTCGGAGTATAGGCATGATACAGGGCCACGACGAGAAATAAACCGTTTCAATGCAGCTAAAAAGGCATTCGAAGTTAACTCCGAGACTAACTCGATATGGATGGCCTTAGTTACAAGGCAGACAAATAGGCAGATATATGCCTTCTGTGAATGCTGACCTCTCCTACGAGTAAGCGTTATACGAACTGGGCCTGCGTAATCAACGCCGGTATGAACAAAGGCTTTAGCTTCAGACACACGATATGACGGCAAATCTGCCATCATGGGTTGTGGGTGTGATGGATTTACCCTGAAACAGTAGTTACATTTCCGCACCCTAGCCCTTACAACGGTCCTGGCGTCTAATATCCAGAAACGTTGGCGCAGGATGGAAATAAGCAGACCTGGGCCTGTATGACAGTTCATAACATGGAAATGATCAATTAAAAGATCCACCACGGGGTCATGCTTAGGGAGCAAAAGAGGATGCTTAGCCTCAAATGGCAAGTCCGAATTAGCAAGCCTACCTCCTATGCGCAACAGCCCATCTTCGTCAAGAAACACGAATAAGCTTTGCAGCTTTTTTGAAGGAAATTTTTCTTTACTAAGAGCTTTAATATCTTCTGCAAAGTGAACTCTTTGAACAGAACGAATTACAGCCTTTTCTGCAGTCATAAGTTTATTGACTATGCCAGTAGAAGAAGAAACCTTCTTTATAAAACGAAGGATATAAACGACAATCCTAAGGAGTTTATCCCAAGAGGAGATACGCTGAGCTAACTCATTTAGGATCAATGGTTCACATTGAACTGTTGCCGTAAGTACCTTTGCCCTGTGTTCAGGCAATTGACCTGCATTGGAAGGAGTAAAAGGTTTAACGGGCCATTCCGAAGGTGGGTTCCGAATCCACGATGGGCCGTTCCACCACAAGTCGTGCGACATGAGCTGCGAAGGTAAAGTACCACGCGAAAGACAATCGCTCGGATTTTCACACCCGGCGACATGATAATAGTTTTCAGGAGGTAAATTCTCCTGACACTGGGCAACGCGGTGACGCGGTTGCTGACAAATACTGACCACCGATGTGGTGAAGAGTGTATCCACGAAAGAGCGATGGTAGAATCCGAGAACGCGAAAGTTCCTGCAATAGGAATACGCGCACGATAACTTTCATGAACTGTACGTATCAGCTTGGACATAAGAACAGCAGCGCAAAGTTCCAAGCGAGCAAGTGTGGTCACTTTGGTAGGGGTAACCTTTGATTTCGCACACAACAATCTCACTGTGATATTCCCAGTAGGATCGGTAGTGTGTAGGTATATGACACATCCATACCCATTCATACTGGCGTCACAGAAGGCAACGATCAGCACAGTGCTATCACGTAAAACGCCTACATGTCGAGGAATTTTCAAAGACGAAATTAATGGAAATTCTTGTATGAACGCCGAAAACTTTTGAATGATGCTTTTGGGAGGAGTGTCATCCCAACCAATATTGGACAGCCACAGCTCCTTTATAAGTAGCTTGGCATATAAAATTATAGGGGCTACTAAGCCGAGGACATGAAATAATCGGGCGACTACCGAGAGTATGCTCCGCTTAGTACACTTCTCTTCTACATTAAAAGTCGTGAAGAAAAAGCTGTCATCGGCCGTTGCCCATGAAAGGCCTAATACCTTAGAAGCATTGTTAGAAGAATCATCACAAAAGTCTACCGTACCACGATGCGAATCAGGCAGATCATCAAGTAGCACTTTAGAATTACTCGACCACTTTACTAAATCAAAAGCACCGGACTTAAACAACGAGATCAATTCTCGTGAAAGAAGAATGGCGCTGGATTCATCTGCAATAAAATGAACCAAATCATCCATATAAAGTTTGGACTCTGCCACAGTAGCAGCATCCGGGAAATGTGGCCTCATATCTTGGGCTAATTGGCGAACGGTCCGCATTGCCAAATACGGGCTGGACTTGAGTCCAAACGGGACCCGATTAAATTGAAAGGTTCGTATTACATCATCAGAATTGAATCTAAATAAAATCCTCAAATATTTACGATGTTCATCAGGGACTTCAATTTGCAAATACATTTGCTTTATATCCGCAGTCATAGCGACAGGGAAAAGCCAAAAATTAAGCAATAACAAGAATAAATCTGCCTGCAAGTTCGGACCGGTATGTAACACGTCGTTTAATGACAATCCGGTGTGAGTTGTGGCACTAGCATCAAGTACGATCCGAGGCATCGGCTTATCCGGACGGGTAACAGCGTGATGCGGGATGTAGTATCCGTCGTCAGTAATATCGGACTCGGCGACTTGTGACAAGTAACCCTTATCAACATACTCTTTTATTACGGTGTTATAGTTTTTTTGTAAGTCAGGCGATTGTTTGAACTTGCGTTCCAAGGCCATCAGTCGACGTTGAGCAGCAATGCGAGAACTACCCAGTGCACTCGGGTCTTTAGAAAAAGGTAACGCGACAGAATACCGCCCATCATCAGCGCGAGTGATCGACGATGCAAACAAGTTCTCACATTCAGTCTCTTCTGGACTTAAAAATAGCATATTAGGTATTTCTTCCAGTTGCCAAAATTTTTGAACTAGATCATTAAGTGCGAGTGCAGAAAATGAAGTTTTATTAATTTTATTTTGAGACTCACAATAAGGATAGTCACCCATCAACACGAAACCGAACGCGGTCAATAAAGCGGGGGGCGCGTTAGTGCCCGACTCAACTCTGTTACCTAAGTAAATGTATGGAAACAATTGCGCACCTAGTACGACGTCCACATCCCCGGGAATATTCCACGTCAAATCAGCAAGGGGTAATCCCTCTAAGTAGCCGACATCACCCTTGGTTATATAGTGAGTAGGCAGCTGATCCGTTATACAGTCAACGACAAGTGCATGTATCGTGTATTTATTATTTGGGTATACGCGAGACTCAATGTCCAAATGCACGTACCCCAATATCGGCCGAGACGCGGAGCCAATTCCCTTAACAAACGAATTACTCAAGGGAATTATAACTAAGTTAAGCGCCTTGCAACAATCAACGGTTATCAAGTTATTTTGAGAACCATTATCAATAAGACAACGTATTATCATTTTATTACCATTCTTAGATTTAGCGTAAACTTGCGCGGTTGACAATAAAATAGAAGAATTATTAGGTCTAACTTCAGCACTTAATGACAGAGAGGGAATATCAGAGGTAACATCCACACTATGAATCGAGTTATCAATGCGCAACGCAGCCGAAACAGGTGCGCTGTTATCAGCTGAGCAATTTTTCGTAACGCATGAGTCTTTGTTTATGTCGCTTTGTCCGGACGAAGCGCGCGACGGGACCACAGGTGATGTCAATGACCCTTGACCGGTAAGGAAATGAGCCACTTGAACGTAATTATTTGACGTAATATTTTGATCTTTATTATCAAAATGTAAGTAAGTGTGATGTTTTTTCTTGCATATATCGCAAACATGCGTAGATTTACAAGACGTAACTGTGTGTGACCCACTCAAACAATTAACACAACCATGTTTTGATTTAATGAATTCAAATCGCGCGCGCGGAGAACTTAAGTTCTTGAACTGAGAACAAGAGTAAATCAAATGATCGGTTTTGTTACAAAATTCGCACGATTTCGACGGCGAAGTAGTAGGCACACTCTCATTACTCGCGACGAACGATTTGTAGGTATGAGGACGGGACGACTGATTAGTGGACGACTTACTTGCGCTCGCGCCAGTGTTCGATGACCGCGTCGAGTTATGATTTGAACGTTGCAATATTTTTGCTTGATCTTGTACGAAAGAAACTAAGTCATTCAAAGACGGAATTTCTTTATTCCGAAACGCTAACTCAAACGCTTGCACTGTTTGTGAATCAATTTTCCTAAGTGCGCAATGACATAAAATGAAATCGGACAAATCCTCGATACCTAATTGTTTCAATGCCGCCACGGAGGAGGTATACATACTAATAAATGTATCAAGACTATTAGATGTGTTTATGCAACTCTTCGAGTCAAGAATATTATATAAGTAATGTGTGCCTAATGCACGTTTATCTTGATACTTTTTTACTAAACTTTCCCATATAATATTATAGGTGTCACCCGTAGGCACAATGCCTGCCGTGACCTTGAGTGCGTCGTGCGTAAGTTTACCTACTAAATACTGCACGCGCTGCGAGTCAGTCAGCTGGCTGTTGTTATGAATGTTTGATTTAAAACTTTCGTAAAACTTAGGCCAGTTTTGCGTGTTGCCATCAAAACTTGGCAATTCTATTGGTGGCAACTTAATGGTGCATGTGACATTAGAATTAGAGTTATTTCGCGACGATGATTCATCTGATCGCAACGCCTGAATAATATTATTTCGGGTGTGCTTTACTCGAAGGTATAGATCCTCAAACGCATCTAAAGGCTTGCAATCTGGCTTAAACGTTAAATCAAGTAATAACTGGAGACCATTTAAATCGTCTAACAACGTTTCGAACTGACTACGCATCTCATCGATTGGTTCAGATTTAGCCATGAAAGTTTCATTACTTCTTGATGCGTAATTAGAAATATTTCTTGTAAGATCAAATAAATCATTCATCCGCGAAAAAAGTCGTTCTTTTTTAGCCGTCAGAAGGACGAACTGTTTATCCATCGAATCACTAGACGTATTGTCTTTATCCGTAGGCATTTTGCAGTAAGAATTCACAATGAATATGAGAACAAATAATCGAAATATTAATTACGTGTAATTATTTTAAATGACGAGAAAATATGTGGAATTTACAAATGGCGTAACCGGTGCACAATGGCGGTACGCTGTAGGTACTTCGAGAACTTTACCAAAAATTACGTAAATCTGCGAACATCCAAGCATTTATATGGAAAATAATACTTGTAATAAGTATTTAGAATGAAAATGTAATAATTGAATATATGCTAGTATACAATATCCGAGCTATGAAGGACCATAAAAAATGGTGACGCGGCGTGTTAATAGCCGATGCCACGCGGGGAGAACAATTATGAAAAATTATGTTTTTTGACTAAATTAAATTGATTCTTATGAAACCCACCCTGTGAACGGAGGAACTAAAAACGGTTTCAACGTCAGCTCTGAAAACTATTGGCCCACTAACCTGCAGACCAGCTCAGGGACGCCTCAACAGCAACTGCCGGCAGCTCACACCGTGAAGCACTTTCACGGAACAGATTGTCAAATTACTGCTGGGTATCTTCACGAGTTTCATGAAACCTTTAACTGTCTATTATGAAGAAAAAGCACTCCTCACCAAGAAAATACGTAAGAAGCACACACGAGATTTCGAAAAGAACTGTTAATGCTCCATTGGTCGGCGCTCGGGGAGCGGCAGCCAAAACTTTGGCGCTGGTGTCGCCCAGGTTCGGCGAATCCAAGAGCGCGATCCTATGGCGCGTGAACCAAATAGCCTCATATACCAACTTATTGAAACCATTTGAAAAGAATTACTTATTATTAAAGAGATTACCTAAAACATAGGTTTATGAGTAATAAATATTAAACAAGTCAATTTTGGGTCACTTAAGGTGCCCAACCACAAAGTATCTTGAGAAACTGTAAAATTCTAGTAATATCTTCGAATGTAAGGCGGCTGTGACCCCCATGGATGAAAATTTTGATTACAGTGTGCTTATAAGAGACAAGTCAGAGAGTCTAGAAATAGAACATAGAAGTAGAAAGGTAATTGGTTCACAGATGTATGCAATGTTGAGTTCCAGACCTGACTTATGTCTTTCCATAAGTATTTTAAATAGGTACCAGTCCACGGTGTTTGTTTTGCCCAAAAAAAGTGACATTCGCTTTTTATTGAAGATTTATACTAAATATATCATTCCAAATGCAAGAGTAGAACACCCAGCTGTGTCAATTTCTCTTACTTTTTTTAATATTTTAGTTTTCTAGACCTTCCCACTGAAAATACTAAAAATAATTCGTAAAATAAATCTATACCTTATTTTTTTTTTTATTCGGTTTTATGAAACATTTTTGGTGCACATTTTCCGGTTTAAATTTATTCAAAAATGTTGACAAAACCTTCAAAAGAATTTTTTTTTGTTGAAATCGGTATTTATTTTTTTATAATTTTTGTAGCACGAAGATTCCTTGTACTAAGGTTTATCATCCACAAAAATATTACGCTCAACTTCAGCCTAGGTTTCGAGAAAATGATTTTTATTGTATTGTCATCATTTGTAGTGTCATCACGAAGCCGTTAACCAAGCATTCTGTACATCAAACTAAGTAAATTTAAGCAAAAATTATTGCTGGGAAACAAATTGTTTTTGAGGTTATAAACCATGTTTTGTGGTAGAACTCAATGTAACGCACTTAAAACATTGTGCTGATGCATGGATTGAATAGTACGAGGGTCATAGAGGTGTTAATAGTTAAAATCATACAAAAAAAAAACTTGTATTAAAACAAAAACTTATCAAAAAATTGTAACTTTGACCCCCCATATCTCCGTAACTAGAAGGTTCCTAGGTATGGTGTAGAACAAAAAAAAATATCGCAATGATTGGGAGAACAAGTGCCTTTCGGCTTGGTGACGAGGTGTTTTACACCCTATATATTAGGGTTGTCACTATTTTGACCTTTTCCGATATAGAACCTGCTTGTACCTATTATAACTGCCTTTTTAGATAAATTTACTTTCGCAATTATAATATAAGTTTGGATAAAGAATATGATTATTTCTTTGAAGGGTTACGTGTGACCCTCGATAAGCCGATGCAAAACCCCGCGCTAATTAATTGTGAGTTGCCAATAGACGCAATCAAGTTCGGTATCTTCTGCAGAGCAGTTGCCGAAAAATATGTAGCGACATATAGCTTTTAACCTGTTCGTAAATGACCTTATCGGTGAGCTCAGCAGCACTCATACCGGTTGTCATATTGATAGTATATGCGTCAATAATTTTAGCTACGCGGACGATATGGTGCTGCTGGGACCATCGGTGGGTGCTATTCGTAAGTTGTTATATGTGAGAATTATGCGGTGGAACATGGACTAACGTATAAGGTAGCAAAAAGCAAGGTTCTACTTTTTAGGGGTAAATCTAGTGTTCCCATGCCAGTTTGTGTTCCACCAATTAAATTATATGGTGAGGAACTGCAGAGAGTGACCAGTTTTAGGTATTTGGGGCACATTGTGACGGAGGATTTGTCCGATGACGCGGATCTAGAGAGGGAGCGCAGGGCTTTGGCAGTCCGAGGGAACATGATTGCCCGTAGATTCGCTCGCTGCTCCATTCCAGTTAAAATTACTTTGTTTAAGGCATATTGTCAATCGTTCTACGCGAGCAGTCTATGGGTAAATCATACCCGTCGGTCTGCTAGTGTCCTGCGCGTTCAATATAACAACATCTTTAGGATGCTGATGCGGCTGCCTCCCTATTGCAGTGCGTCGCTAATGTTTGCTGAAGCTCGAACGGATGGCTACCCAGCCATAATTCGAAAGAAGGTTGCTTCATTATTAAGACGAGTGAGAGACAGTAACAATAGCATCCTCAGGATGATTGCTTCCCGCGCAGACTGTCCGATCCAACATAAGTGGATGTGTATATCTACTGGACAAGACTGATTAGTTATATTAGTTTATTTTATTGTTATGTGTTGTGTGTGATTGTATAATTTCTTTAATTTGATTGATTGACATAGGATATCTAATTTTGACATTGATTTTTTAATATTTTCAAATGTTATTGTATTAGTTTCCTTTGTTTATGCTATTACTTGATTTATTTTATTATTTATTTATTTTATTAATTGATTTTTACTGTTTTTATTTTTTTTGTATTTTTGTATTATTTGTGGTCTGACTATTTTATTACTATGTTGCTATATGGATTGGAAATTATCTGAAATAAACGGATTATTATTATTATTATTATAGCTGGCATCCGATCCTTTTATTCTTTTTGTGATATAACATCTATGTTTGGGACTTTGACCTCTGCACTCAAAAATCATTTTCTCGAAACTTTGGCCGAAGTTGAACGTAATATTTTTGTGGATGATAAACCTTAGTACAAGATATATTTTTATGCTAGATAGAGGTTCTTCTTCGTGCTGGGAAAATTATAAAACAATAAATACTGATTTCAACAAAAAAAAAAAACTTTTGAAGGTTTTGTCAATATTTTTAAATAAATATAATCTGGATAATGTTTACCAAAAAATGTTTTATAAAACTTAAATTCAAAAGAAAAAAAAACATGTATTGATTTTCTTTACGAATTATTTTTAGTATTTTCAGTGTGACGGTCAAGAAAACTAAAATATTTTTTTTAAAATAAAGTATGGGATATATATTTGGTATAAATCTTCAATGAAAAGCGAATGTCACTTTTTTTGGGCAAAACAAACACCGTGCAGTCCTATGCTAGTAATGATTTAGGGCTAGCTCTCAGGAGAGTGCGACGATATGTAAAAGGGAGCTTACAGATAAGCTTAGTTTTTAAAAGAGGTACAATTAAGGATTATTAAGATATATCATTGGTTTCGCTAATTCCGGTTAGGCCGTCGATAAAGTTGATGGACGGTCAACTGGTGGTTATGTGTTTCAAAGGACAATGTCCAGAATCGCCCTGTGCAACTAAAGTCTCGGACATTCACGATAATTAATTGTCAGTTTTATTATATTATTTGCAAATACTTTTGTAACACGGACTAGCTGCATGTCAAAATGAAGTATTTAACGTGATAACATTCGCCATAGTGGTCAAACGTCATTTCGATGTCGTGTCAAAAAAGATAAGGGATGCCCAATCGATTTTAATAATCATTCGATTGAATTTTTAATAACTTGTGAATGAATGATGCATATACTAAAATCTGAGTCTCATTTTAATTTATCACACATAATAATACAAAACAAAGTCTCCCGCCGTGTGTTTCTGTCCCTACGTATACGTAGATCTTTAAAACTACGCAATGGATTCTGATGCGGGTTTTTTTAACAGATAGAGTGATTCAAGATGAAGGTTTTATACGCAATTTTATGCGGGCAAAGCCGCGGCATCGGCTAGTTTAGAATAAAGTGCAAATAGAAACTACGATATGAACATACAATCACTATTCCATTTATTATCATTCCCGGAAAGTATCATTTAAAAAACCTACTAAATGCCTATACTTTATGAATCAAAACGTATTCGAATTTAAATAGGTAGTTATAACAATCGATCGAACTGCTGGATCGAACAAAACCAACATATTAATTACATTATGACCGTTATTCGGTGTTATCTAATATCGTTAAGAATCACTCGGTTCTATGAAAAACTATACGTAATATTCGTGGTTTTGATTCGGTTATAATCTCAAAATCGGATACTTTTACTTAAATATATCTGTTCAACAGCAAAGTCCGCTACAAAAAAAGATCTTATAGGAGTTTACTGATGACCATACAACACATAATTTTCCGATGCTCTTGGGGCCAGGGCGAACAATGTATGGGCGCTGAGCAATGTCCTTTATGGTTTTATAATTTTAATGGGTTTCTCGCAAACAGACTACAGTTGCCATATTAACCACCAAACCCAAATACGTAGCTTTAAGTTTAGCTGTTAGTGAAGCTCGTTGGTTTAAAAACTTATGTGTATATCTTGAATGTAAAACTTCCAGTGCGAAATTGTCTGAAGACAGTCAGTCTGTTATTAAACTGTGTAAAAATCCGCAATTTCAGCATTAAATTAAACACATTGACGTTAAGGTAAAGTTTGTACGCGATATGGTAAATAATAATATTGTAAGTGTGGATTATATTTAGCACAGATGATCAAGTGTCAGATGTCTTAACCAAACCTTTGGGTAAAGTAAAGTTTGATAAATTTAAATGCTGTATGGGATTGTGTTAGTATAGTTTTTTTCTTATTGTATAATTACTTTATTAAGTTACATTCCAAATTTCCTCGATGTTAAGGAAACCACGTTAAGTCATTAATACCGGCAGTAATTTTTTTCATATTGTACCCCGGAAGTTTTTTTGATCTTTGACAGTTGTTGTATCTTACCAAAAGGTATCGTTTTACCCAGTACTAACTAGGTAGTGAAGGTCAGATGGGCAATCGGTCCATGAATAATATTGATATTAATTGTATAAATACACAGTCCACAATATCTTTCAAAGAACCTCTATACGTGGGGGTTCCATAAAAACAACACAGGACTTCAGTCTCCAAGAATGATTTTGTTCCCCAGAAAATAGGAATAAAATCTAAATTCTCTTACGCTGATTAAAAATGTCATGAATTGCAATAAAAACGTTTAATGACGTGTTTAAGAGCAAGCATAAAATATAATATGGATTACTAATAATGTATCTACATAGTGGCACGAATTTCACAATCGAATTGTTTAACATCTTGATTTAAACGTAAACCTTCAGCTGCAAGCTGTCATTCGAGTTCCGTTCTTCAAAAACTGATATTATAATTATCGGATTGAACAGGTGAGCGCACCTGAGCGTTATTTTAGTTAGAACAATGCGGAGCTCGGGGGAAGCCCGAAAGTTTCGGTTAGCAATATGTGGAGCAAGAGAGGAGTCACCCTTAACAGATTGCTGACTCTTAGGTAAGACATTAGTCTAGTGCTATTCCATTTATGTAACAAGCCGTCATTAAAATTTGTGAAAAAACAGTCCTACAATATCAAGCAGTAGACGGTTTTCGGCTAATGATGCTATTGCTGGTACCTTAACCATAGCGGTATTTCGCCACTGTGGTTTTTCGTGTATGCAACATAATAAAGTAGAACAAGACTCTTAAGTGAAAATGAAAAGCCTGTTAAGCAAAGAGTTTCCATGCAGTTACTTTTACGATGGAATATTAAAATCAAAAGAAAAGGGTATGCCCGGTTGACACTCGAGAATTGAACAAAACAACACATGTTACGTCGTCCACGAGTAAAAGGGTACTTGGGCTTGACAATAATTATGATGACTATTGTATTTTTCTTTACAGTATTTATTTTTATATACAGCTTGCTGCAATTGTCAAGAGGAGACCAAGTCGTGCACTCCGGGGTAAGCAATTACTCGTTCCCGGATGATTTCATGTTTGGAGTGGCTACGTCCGCATTTCAAATTGAAGGAGGATGGAACGAAGGAGGTCTGATTGTTTGAATACTGAACTATTATTATCAGTTTCTGAGGTTAATGTAACCCTTTCCATAACATAAATGTAGTAATAAATCACGTGTTTGTCCTTCATAATATACTTTATTCCATAGGCAAAGGCGAAAGTGTATGGGACGAAACCCTCCACGAACACCCTACAGAGACCACTGACCATAAGAACGGAGATGTTGCAGATGACTCTTACCACCTCTGGAGTGAAGACATTAAAATGATTAAAAGTTTAGGCGTCAGTGGCTATAGAATGTCTATTGCGTGGAGCAGGTAAGAAGTTTTTTTTTAATTGTTTGGATGTCTGAACAATAGTATTTTTTTTTGCTTTTGCTGCTGTTAACACATCGCTGCTAGTTTACAGTATTTTTGCTGTCGAGATGAAAACCATTTGTTTGCATAAATGCCTAAACCTTCGTTTTAACGAAGCACAAGACACATTGGCTTTTTAATTATGTCTATAATTACGACATACAAGAGGTTAAAAGGAGACACAACGGCCGGTTTTCCATACAAACGTAGTCCCCTGTTTCCTCCTTGGGTAGTTACAGTTGAGCAATATTTTGTCATATGTCATGTCCCTATGTTTTATTATTTCTAAATAAATTAGTCAAAGAGATATGAACCTTCAAAAACCTAATTAACTTGGCCACATTTTCAAATCCAACAGCTGTGACAAAACTCACATAATTATGACTAAGTGCCAAAGTGCTAGTGTATTTTCAAAAGTAACCATAGTATAAGCATCTTAATAAATAAATAATAATAATATATGACTTTGAAAACAAAACTACTAGCACTTATTTTTTATTACGGAAAGCAGTTCTTTCAACCTAATTACAAAATAATAATTATTATACCATTTTGAATTCCAGGATACTTCCAAATGGTACAGACAACAATATAAACCAAGAAGGAATAAACTACTACCTTAGAATTTTTGAAGAACTCCTTAAAGCCAACATCACTCCTGTAGTCACGATGTATCACTGGGATATGCCCACATCACTGATGGAAATCGGCGGCGGCGGCTGGAACAATCCAAACCTCGTTGACTATTTTGAAGACTATGCTCGGATAGTGTTCAGGTCGTTCGGTCATTTAGTCAAAATGTGGCTGACGCTTAATGAGCCTCATTGGCATTGCATATCTGTAAGTTATTTCAAAATCAATTGTTTGTTTTCCAAGTTCTTCAAAGGACTATCACAATTTTAACACTCTAATACAAAAAAAAATGTGATATTTATTTTGACTACTCCCGAGAGAAATAATTCAATTTCCCGATTCAAACTGAGAATTTGATGTCGTAGTTACCCAAGCGCTTCTTCCTCGCCGTAAGGATACTTCAAGATACGAACAGAGTTAGATTCGCGCACGCGGCTTCATTTTCGTAACAATTAAACTATAATAAAATATAATTAATACTCGATAGTAGCAACCCTAGCCCTGAGCAACAGTTGCTTTTAAATTCAAAGGCACTTCCGAGTCACACTACTGCTTATCTTTTTACTGCGGTATTGATATTGAGAAACCTGTTAGTTGCATAAAATATGTTGAATTCCTAAGGACCCTAAGGGAGTTGGAGGGTATTTGTGTATACACAACAGCCTGCTCGCCCATGGTCGAGCATACCGCTTGTATGAAAAGGAATTTAAACCGCAACAGCAAGGTAAAGTGTGATTTTGTCCTTATAATCCTTCTTTAAAACATGGTTAGATAAAGCACCTGTGGTTATGTCGGTAGTAAACGTCACTGCTGTAATAGGGTAGACGACAAAAAAATCAAATTAGTCCGTCAGTCAGATTATCTATTCTATTTTTTATGAATGGCAATTGAAGCCGATGTCGACTATTCTGCCAATGTCGAAAGTGAACTGGAACGGCAAGTGGGTGTTTTAAGAAAAAAATAAAATAAGAAAGTAAAAACTACAGTTGATACAGTTGGACTTGTTGGTTAGTAGCGGACTGAAACAAACAAAAAATAAAAATAAATAAATATTATAATTGTTAAAACATACATATACCACAACAACACAGACAGAGTATTTGGTGAAACGGCTTATAGTTTTATACTGTTGTGGCGGATGAAAATCATCAACGCCACAAGCAGTTCGGAAGAAGAGTATGTTAAGAGGGACGGAAAATTAATCGGGAGGGGGATTTTTAGTTTAGGGAGGCGGCTATATAAATCAAGAGGTGGGATGTTGTTTGAGCATTCAAAGAAAATGTGGTCTAGAGTACCCTCTCCTAACCCACACTCGCAGAGAGAGGAGTCACGTGCGTGGATTTTATGCAAAAAAACAGGAGTGCAACAGAAACCTAATCTGATTCTGCATAGGACGGATGTAACGGTTTTAGAGACCTTTTTGTACCCATAGAACCAAGGTTTTGGTCTAATGGTTGGTTGCACTGCGTAATAAAACCTGCCCTTTTTCCTACCAGTAACGTTCCACTGTTCCTGCCATGAAGATTGGAGTTTAATTTTTGGCAAGTTCAGCAAGTCATATCCCTGGTGAGTGTTGTAGGAGAGATCAGCTGTTGCTGAAGAACAAGCGTCTTTAGCCAATGTGTCAGCACATTCATTGCCCTTAATACCACAATGACTGGGAATCCAAACTAGTTGAACGTCTTTTTGATTACCAGCGCAAGTAAATAACGACTTTTTAATTTTTAGAATAAGTGAGCTGTGCAATTTACTTTTGAAAGGGTTTTGGACTAAGGCTTGCAAGCTACTAAGAGAGTCAGTGAAAATTACGGCTTTGTCAATATTGTGGTGTGACTCTATGAAAAGGCAGGCTTCTAATAAAGCCACACACTCACCCGTAAACACAGAAGATTCTTTAGTGCATTTATATTGTAAAATAATTCTGGAGTTTTGGTAGTAAACCGCAGCTCCAGTGTAACTGAGGTCAGTAAATTTAGAGGCATCTGTAAAAAACCGTTGAAACTCATACCATCGCTCTCCCACCACTGCATTGAAGGCCGAGTTTGCCGAGGGAGACTTTTTAGAAATGCCAATATCAAAACATATTTTAGGGTTGAAGCAAAGGACTTCATAAGCAAAGTGGAAAAGGGGTAGACTAGGATACTTAACGATTGGACATTCTAAATTTTGGAGTTGGCGAAACGTTTTTAAAATTAAAGGGAATTCTTTATGTTTCCAGAATTTGGAGTTTCTGCATAGGGCGTCTAACTCGTTCAATTTGGCTATAAGAGGATGGGAAGATCTAGATAATACTCTAGACAAAAAACGGGAGGCCAGATATTGCCGTCTTAGGGCCAAGGGAGGTTCAGCACACTCAACCTGCAATGCATTAACGGGTGTCGACTTCATGCAACCAGAGACGATCCGAAGACACTTGGACTGAAGTCTGTCAAGTCCAGACAGAGCCCCTTTGTTGCATGGGACTAAATGGAACGTACCGTAGTCCAAAACGCTACGAATCAGAGCATTATAGACTAATTTCATGGTGTAGGGGTGGGCTCCCCACCATACACCCGCAAGAACTTTTAAAATTGAGATGACTTTTTCACATTTGCTTATCAATGAATTTATATGATGCTTACCGGTTAATTTTGTATCTAACGTAACGCCTAAAAATTTAACTTTATTTACTACTGTAATAATATTGCCTGAAATGTCCACTGAGATGGATGGAACCAATCTTTTACGGGAGAATACCATTGCCGAACTCTTCGGTGCGGATAAAGCCAGACCATGGCTCAAAAGCCACTGGTTCAAAGAGTCCAGAGAGAGGCATAGGGATGACGCTGCGTCTATGACAGAAGAATCTGTCACATACAAAACTAAGTCGTCTGCGTATTGTAGGATGTGACAGTTACTATTTAAGCAGGTTCCCATGTCGGCTGTATAAAGATTATAGAGGAGAGGACTGAGGACGAATCCTTGTGGAAGGCCTTTCCAAGTCTGTCTTTTGTCGAAATCCTCACCCTGAACTCTCAGAACCAATGAGCGGGACATGGTAAGTCCACATATACATTCGACCATCTTAGCCGGAAGACTCAGCTGGTGCAGTTTCTGCCTGAGAACGGGAAGAAGAACGTTGTCGTATGCGGAGGAGATATCTAGGAAAGCGGCAACAACGGATTCGTTTTTAGAAAACGCTAAACGGATATCCGTAACTAGAACGCCGATGCTGTCCATTGTTCCGAGACCTTTCCTAAAACCAAATTGGTAGTTCGGCAGTAAATCTCTTGATTCAACTATCCATTCTAGTCTATTTTTAATCAAATGTTCCAGTAGTTTGGCCAAGACTGAAGCCAGAGCAATTGGTCTGTATCCATTCGGATCGTCTACATGCTTGCCTGGTTTCAACAGAGGGATGACAATTTGTACCTTCCATTGGTCTGGGACCCAACCAAGGTTATAACAATAGTTTAAAATGTTTAAAAAGTAAAGTTTAGCCTTATTTCCAGAATGACTGATAAAAGAATATGGCACACCATCAATGCCCGGAGCTGAGTCCCGGACGTGACTGAGTACTACATTCAGCTCTTCTAAAGTAAATGGCGCATCAAAAGGATCTACAGATATATTATCTGGGGGTACAACAAGACATTCAGAGGGAAGAGGAACATAGGGTGGCGCAATTTTGTCAAAAAAACTTTCAGCTGTTTCCCTAGTGATTGGACAGGAGATTGATGGAGAGCAACCACGTCTAAACCTGTTAACGTTCTTCCACACTACTGAAATTGGGGTAGAGGGAGATAAAGACGTGCAAAATTTAACCCAACCTGAACGTTTCTTTCTACGGAGAAGGCGTTTGGATCTAGCATTTACTTGAAGATATACCAACATGTTTTCCATAGTCATCTCACCATTGTAGTGTTCTTCCGCATTGTTTCTTGACCTAACTGCCAAAGTGCACTCTTGATCCCACCACGGAGGCGAGGGGATTTTGTTTCGGGCACTGTTTTTCAGTGGGAAGCAAGAATCCGCACTAGAGGTAATGGCCGCAACAAAGCTTTCATAACAACTCTCAGCATGGTAGTGACCAGAAGAATCTGGTAAACTTGAATTTAAATTTGGAAGAGTACTGATTTTCTCATCCATTACTGAGGCAAACTTAGACCAATCTGGTTTAGATAAGTTATATTTCAGAAGTGGAGGAGAAGTTTTTTCTAAATAGGTCTTATTAAGTAACGAAATAACTATAGGGTAATGGTCACTACCATGCGATAGGGTTGTACACTCCCAATGGGTTGAAGCAGCCAACTCAACTGAGCAAAATGTCAAATCCACACAGCTCTTTTGTTGTCCAGGAGGAGATCTGCGTGTTGGGGAGCCATTATTTAGAATGCATAGATCTAGATCGTCCAAAATGTCAACCAAAGCTACACCGAAGGCATCACAGCGTTCGGATCCCCATCTGAAATGGTGACAATTGAAGTCGCCCATGACCAATATTGGTCCCTGAACATTGGTAAAAGTGTTTTTTAAAATAACTAAAAAGTCACGATGAGGATGAGCAATATAAATTGAGAATACTGTGATGCCTTCAACCCTTCCTGCCGCAATACTCATATCACCTGAAAAGGAAGGTAGGGATAGGGGTGAAAAAGGAACCCTATTGTTTACAAATAGGGCAGATCCTCCATAGCCATCAGATCTGTCACATCTGATTATGTTGTAGTGTGGCATACGGAAGCTAAGACTTGGAATAAGCCAAGTCTCAGCTATAGAACAAGCCAATGGCTTGTACTTATTTAAAAGAAATATGAGGTCGTGTTTTTTATGCCACACGCTCCTCACATTCCACTGCAGAAATACTTGGCGAGCCGCCATTTCTAATGTTTAAGAGTAAAGTAATAAGTTCATTGGCAACGTTGGACGGTAATTGTGAATTAGAAGAAGAAGAGTTAATAAGAGTGGGTAAGAGTTTTACTAGAAGTTCTATTACAGAGATAGTATTATTAGCGGGTACATTATTGTGATTAAGAGCACAGCCATTAGGCTGTGAAGGTTGGGGATCATTAACTAGCTGCTGATGCGCAAATTTGTCATAAGACGGGGATAGAGGGGCATGGGACTTGGGCTTCAACACAACAGTCTTACGGTATGACTGAGTAATCGGAGTCTTAGCAGCGTTAGCATAATTGCGGGACACTGTTGGAATAATTTTGTTAACCTCAGAATAAGGCATCGATTTCTCAGCCATCATTGTCTTGATAGCCTTCTGTCTACCATACTCGGGGCATGACTTGCTATTGGCGAAGTGATTCCCCGAGCATAATATACAAAAAGCCTCTTGCTCAGTAATGTTGCAGCCATCACCGGGGTGATCATGGCCACACTTACCGCAGCGTGGATTCGATCTGCACAAATTAGCCACATGACCAAATCTACAGCATTTGCGACACTGTATAGTGGGGAAGATGTATTGTTGGACAAGAAGGGTTGTGTAGCAGCAGTAAACTCGTGGTGGTAGGACTTGGCCATCAAAAGTGATGACGCAAGTTTCGGTAGGTTTCCATTCAGTCACACCGTCTTTAAATACTTTCCTATTAATGCGGCGGATCTTAAGAATTGGTCCGCATCCTGAAGGAACCGATAAATATTTTGTGGCCTCTTCTTCGCTGAGGTCAGAGGGCACGCCAGTAACAACACCCATCCTTGTGATATTGAATGTTGGGATTGTAGTCAAGTAACCGTATTTTGCCAACAAACTGTTTACTAAAAATGAGTTAGCATCCTGAGGGGATGTAAATTCCACAGACACGCGGTTTCGGCCAACTCTCTTAACACCACCACGAACAATGTTCGCAATGTTGTTAGTGATCAAAAATTTGCCAAAATTCACTGGGTGTAAAGTGGTCCCTGAGTTTGGTTGGGTTTCAACGCGGGTAACATGGACAATATACGGGGATTTATCCATGACTGAATACTTAGTGCGGCCAATTTGGGTTTTGGATTGTTTGTTTGGAGGGGATGGTGACAATATTTCCTCATTACCGGGACGTTTACGGGAGTTTTGGGGTTGAGATTCATCCATTTCTGCAACACTACAAACAACATCCGCAAATTGGGACAAAGGGTTCGGAGTAAATGATGTTGGGGAAATTTGGATATCAGGAGGGTCAGGGTCTGGCGGTTTATTTCTTTCCATTTTGGTTAGTGTATAACAAACAATACAAGCACAGTACTCACCTGTTTACAAACACAATGACAACACAAATAAACAGAAACAAGTCACAAATAAAACAACAAACACACAAAAACCGCTGAAAATCTCTAGACACACGTGCTATCCAAGACACCTGTGGCAAGAATCCTCAGTCAGATTATCGAAAAATATTTATAACGATTTATTTTCGTAAATCAAAATTGAAAAGATACGACGCTTTTAAAGTTGTAAACACGTCACGTCTTGGTATAGTACGAGTACGTTTTGACGAGGTGCGTACCATTTGATATAATAACAAAAGTGCTATCGTTTTACATGTCGTATACTTTTTTTAGTATAAAAAAAAATGAAAAAGAAATGATAAAATTAATTATTGATGTAATTTATTCTGTATTACTACTACTACTACTACTTACTACTACTATTTTTTTTTATTTTAGTTTTTTTTATGTATACAGGGTGGTGATGACAATACGACAATAAATTAAACTACGCATACCTCAAGAAGTTCCTAACAAACAAAAAAAAATCGTTTGAAAATATCAAGTAGTTTAGTCACAGGAAATTATTTTTCACCTTCAACATTTGCTACATGATGTATCTGATTTTAAGGAAGTACTAACAGGTTAACGATCCCTTGCCAACTCGCTATTTAAAAACTTTGCTAAATTTGATTTACTGCAAATTAGCAATGCAAAACTGCAAAATAGCAGCTGCAATTTCGGTTTTGGGTTTTTTTAATTGTGTAGAATTATTCCTATGAACTAGTATTACGCGTGTTTTCATTTATTGTCGTATTGTCTTCTCCACTCTGTATATTTTTTTGTATATTTCCCATAATGTACATTTGAACTACATACCGCGTGGTAGGTTATAGCAAATTTGCAGTGGGAACATGAACATTATGTTCCCACTGCAAATTTGCTATAATCGTTAGTTTTGCATTGCTAATTTGCAGTAAATCAAATTTAGCAAAGTTTTTAAATAGCGAGTTGGCAAGGGATCGTTAACCTGTTAGTACTTCCTTAAAATCAGATACATCATGTGGCTGATGATGGTGATGATGACTTCTGAACTAATATTCAGTTAGTATAATATTTATTAAGTATATTATTTGAAATCTATAGTAACGTTTAATATAATTTTGAAACTAACTATTTTGTGTTCTAATTTTTTGCAAAAACTAATTGGACTAAAACGTCTGCTACTATCGTTTTTTCCCCGACCACTTCTATTGTTGGTGAATCATCTGGGTTAGGTTAGGTTAGAACAGAGACGACCATTGGCACCCGAAGGCGAGCGAGCGGAGCGAGCGTGATCGCTAGAGCGCCAGATCCCCCCAAGTTTTAAGAGTTAGGTTTGGTTAAACCAGTGACCATAAAAGACCAGATCCCTCCTATTGTTGATGTTTCATCTCGGTGGTATGAATATTTTCGATACTAAGTTATTCATAACAGAATTTTGGTTGAAAATGAGAAAATATGAAAATTAGATCAATTGATAGTTAGGTCAACTGAACGTTATATAAAAAGCGCATTATATAAATTGAAAGTTATTTTAAGAAACTAGGATATTTGTTTTATAGCGTATGAAAATTATTATTTATTTATTTATTTATTTAAACTTCATGTACAATAGTGGTACATAGGCGGACTTAATGCCACAAGGCATTCTCTACCAGTCAACCATTGGGTCAAATAAGACAGCATTGTGATAAAATACAATAAAAAATAATATGCATATGATGTGAACGTTATTTTAAAAATGTTATCTTTTATAATGCGATATATTACACACCCTATCATCAGCCCCCACTCCCGAGTTGTGACGGGTTTCATCTTTGTCAATATGCATTGATTTACAAAAACAGAAAATACATGTCCATTATTTTCCAATTCTATATCGGACTAAATAGATTTGCAATTTTTGATACTGTCGTCATGCGTATTGCTTATGGTCAGTTTTGCTGTTCAACAAATACTGCAAAACCGAATGACAGTGCCAACTCGAACAAGATGGAGGCCCGCATCGAATCGTCTTCCTGCCTCTGTCTCAATAGTTTTCTTGTACGCCTTTATTAAAAAGCATTTTATTTTTCCAGGAAAAGTATCTATAGTGCTGGACAGCCTTTGGGCTGAACCGAAAGATCCTAATAAACCTGAAGATGTCCAAGCGTCGGAGCAATATCTCCAAATAACTGTAAGTATCATAACCATTTTCTAAAGACTAAACAAGTGATTTAGTACAAAAAAAAATACTACAGAGTTGAGTGCGACCTTATTATGCATATATTACGGATATCTTTACAGAGGGATGTAGAAAATTCATTGCTTAGCACACTTACAATATTATAAATAATTACTTAGTTACGAGGCTCAGTTACAGTCCATAAACTTTAGTAGATTATTAAGAAACTGCTCGCAATCGTTGTAATCAGATGATACGCAACGCTAAACGCTACCATATTCTTAATAACATCACTTCTGCATCTCCTGCTGATATCTGGAAATTCCTTGGAACTCTAGGTATCGGCAATCGCGGCATTCAGACCTTCCTACTACATTTGGCTTGGACGATCTGAATCGTCATTTCTCCACGGTTCCCACCCTTGATAGTCCAGCCAAATGTCAACCTACCTTGCCGGTCTGACGCGACCTAATATTACTCCCTTTGCCCTTCACCCCAGTTGAACCGGGAGTGATCAAAAAGATTATCCTATCCGTTAAATCCAAAGCCGTTGGTTGTGACAACATCAGTCGACACATGATCGTGACAGTTGTTGATCAGCTCTTTCCTGCAATTTCGCATATAGTTAACTTCTAAAAAAAACTAGCTGAACTAAATGGCTAACGAAAGGCATAAGGATAGTCAGCAAAATGAAGAGATTCCTAAATTCTGTAAATAAAGCTATGACCAGTCGTTATTAAAATATTGTGAACAGTATCTCAGAACTTATAAAAAGGTGATTAGGAAAGCTAAAAAGAAGGAAGTAAGTAATCAAATAACTAAAGTAGCCAATACTAGCCAAGATATTTAGAAAATAGTCAATAAAACTCGAAAAAAAGTGGACAATAATTGTAGAAATGATAACATAGTACTGAAACATAATAATAAAATAATTTTTAACCCTACAGACATTGCTAACATTTTTGCGGAAAAGTTTGACAACAGTAAAGATGTAGGCACTAGTAATCCAGAACTGGCTAAAATGCATTTCATTGAAAATACTGACAAAGTTGATAAGTCTATGGTTTTTAATCCCGTCACGCCGATAGAGATTTACAAAATGGTAAAGAGTATGGACAGTAAAAAGTCATTTGGACACGATGAAATACCGCTGAGTTTAATCAAAGATAATATCGATTTACTGGCACACCCGATATCTGAATTAATAAATAACTGCGCCAATGAAGGCGTATTTCCTGACCAATTTAAGTTAGCCAGAGTTCTACTACTATTTTAGAAAGGTACTAAAACAGATCCGAACAATTATAGGCCCATTTCATTGTTACCGGTACTATCTAAAATTTTTGAGAAAGTGATCAAATCTAGGCTTGTAAGACATTTGACTAGTCTAAAAATTATAAACCGTAACCAATTTGGATACCAAAAAAGTAAAGGGACACTAGATGCAATAGACTCGTTAGTTAATAATGTAGTTAGTAAGCTGAACAATAAACTTAAGTTCGGCGTTTGATACTGTAGAACATTGCATTCTATTGGAAAAGTTAGAGCATTATGGTGTAAGAGGAAATGTTTTAAAATTTTTGAGTTCCTATTTGTCGAATAGAAAACAGTACGTCGAAATTAAATCTTTTTACGAGAGTGTGGAAGAAAGTCATAAATCAAAATTATTTACTATAACTAGAGGTGTTTCGCAGGGTTCGGTGTTGGGCCCCATTTTCTTTATAATATTTCTTAACGATCTAACAGAATACATTAAAAACATTTTACCAGATGCTGATTTGATAATATTTGCTCACGATACGAGTGCTGTTATAGCTGATGACAAGATAGAGACTTTAAAATGCTGTGAAAGCTGGTTTTCTATGAACAATCTTAAATTAAACGTTAGTAAGACCAAATGTATGGTATTTAGATCTACAGTTAGGAACAAAGATTCAGTAAACGTAGAATCTCTAGGCAGGAAAATTGATACAGTAGAAAGCTTAAAATTTTTAGAACAAATTGATTATTTACTCAATTGGAAGCCAGAACTTAATTCAATTATGAATACAATAAGTAGTGCGTGTTACGTTATCAGATCTCTCAGGTATATTTTATCTATTGCCCAACTGCGTTCCGTTTATTTTGCTCTAGTTGAATTAATCAACTTAGATATAGCGTTAAATTTTGGGGAAACAGCTATAAACATAGTATTAAGGCAGCCTTTACAATAAAATTCAAAAACTAGCATTACGAACCATGCTTAGTGTAAAGCAGACGGAGTCATGTAGGGAGTACTTTATTAAACTTAGAATTTTAACGGTACCATGTCTTTATATTTTGGTTCTCCTTACTTATTTAAACAAAAACTAAAACGAGTTTGAAACGGACAATGAAAGAAAAAATAGAGTAGATATGTCACCGTGAAATTGTCAAACACGTTATATTACAATATAACGTGTTTTTGCTCGCAATATTGTAATGTCTCGAATTATTGTCAACTGAACATACGGAAGTATCTCTGCTCCCATAATCGGGACTTGGGCAGCCCCCCGTTAGGTTAGTTAAGTTTCTTTAAACCCTGCACTCGGAAATAGGGGCCCCGCGAAGCGGGGCTCCGTCGACTACGCCTTTTAGGTGGAATATAAAGTGTTTTAAGGTTATGTTATATTAATCGGTATTTCTCAGGAATGGTGCATTATCTTTTCATGAGAGTTGTGCCGCTGGGCAAGGGGGACCCTCCTTCCCTCCACACCGCGTAAGTTGACTACCATCGCATGCATTACAAAAACATGCGTTTTGTTGTAAGCAGTATGTTCATTTGACAATAATTCGAGACTTTACAATATCGCTAGAGATATTACAATATAACGTATTTGACAATTTTACGGTGACATGTACTTTTGATTTTGTTTAATGCTGTAAGATTTTCACTTTTTGTAACAAAGTATTTTGTTTTTTTTTAAAGCTTTAAGATTTCCAAATCATTGTTTAAATACATACTTTTTTAACACTTCAACGACAGTTTGTGAATCACTTATTTCAAATAATAAATATGTAAATATGGCACTTAAGCTTTTGAAAAGGGTTCCGTGTGTAATCCTACACGGAACCCTTTTCAAACTATTTCATAAAGAACCCGGGCGAATCAATTGTTGATGAAATTATTGAGCGTCTACGTATGTCACCGTGATAGATGCCTACGAAATAATTTACTAAGATTTATCAAATCAAACTTAAGGTCTAACGAAGTCTTTAAAAAAAATCCTCATTATTATGAGCTCAATTGACTAGAATAATGATGAATGAGAAAAATAATCATGACTTACTTTTTTTCTTCCTGGATTGACTTCCTGGCTTTTGGCTAAGATATACTTTTAAGGTGAACGCACACTTATCCGCGTCAAAACAATCGACCGCGCCGAAAGAATCGAATTTTAGAATAACTTGTATGAAATATTATAAAACCTAGCACACTTATCCGCGTCGAATTTTACGAATAAATGACATCATACGTATGAGAATAAAATATTTCATGCTTTTTTTTTATTTTAGTATTGATAAGTGTGTGTTCACCTTTAATGTCATCTCCAACAAAAAAAAAACATGACATTTTATTTGTCAACCTGCTTAATGACATGCGCTGTACCGTCATACGGTGAAAGGCTGTAACTAACATTTTTGCCAAAACTCAGTTAAACATTGATTCGAATTCAGCAAGAAATTCTGTACAAGTCGCCCGTAGCCACCAGATACACTTAGATGGAAGGGCGTTTGGCCTCAAAAACGATGTTTTCTACGAATAGTTTGCATACTTGTTGAAATCCGCATCTTCATTTGAGGCCTTATCGGCCGTGAAAAGCCTTAAATAGAGTTATGTCCTTCCATCACATACATCATTGTATTGTGTCACGAATTGTCTTTTCATAATAGGTACATAGAATAATAATAAAGTGTGTATTGTATTGTACGTAGTATAATGGGCTGGTATCTCTTTAGAGGAAAAAACCACGCTTGTTTTCGCGCCTGAATGGGCCGAAAATGTCACACGGCGCGTATCATTCGAAAGTTCCTGAATGAAGTGAATATACACACGGGCGATGGACTGGTCGAGTCCAGATATGGACTGATATCGAACGCTTATGGGACGAGCTCAAGAGAAGGGTCCTTCAACCATAAAACGATTCAGCTGCAAAACAACCTAAGCAGCAGAAAGGGGGAAAGTAGCACCGTCGCTGTGATACCCTTCCGAGGAATCCGGTACAGCGCTGTCCAGCCAAGCAGAAGTGTGATGAGGGCGGCTTCACCTTAGTTCAGAAGAAGAAGTAAAAGCCTACTTGTCGCAATCAATGCGGTACTGGACTGTCAGTATTTAATATGCTGCTGCGTCCAGCAATACCAACTACGACGTTGCTTTATGTGTCCCGACTGCATCACTCCACGAAAGTTGAGTAGGTCGTAGAGTACATGAAGATGAAGACCAGCTGGACCTTGAGGGTCGAGAAGTTGGAGTCGCGTCACAACACCAACTTCAAGTCGTTTGCGAGTTCCGACACAATTTCTCGACAAGTTTCTCAAGGAAGAGTTTTGGCCGAAGGTTGTTGTCTACCGACGTTTTCGCGGCAGACTACGTGACACGACGCCGTCACTTCATGTGTTCATAGTTAATAAGTTATATTTTATATGTATTAGTATATTTTTAAGTTGTAATGTAATGTTGTGTATCTTATCTATGGGCCTTAAGATGCCTGAAAATGAAATGATTGATTAATAAAAGCATTGAAGGCCGCGTTAACAGACGGGTGGGACAGAATTCCTCAAGGCACCGTCAAAAACCTGATCAGATTAATGAAGAATCGAATGCAGGCTGTGATTTAGAGCTAAGGTAGGCAATAATAAGAATTGACAGGATAAATTACTTTATGGTTTTAACATAATTGTTTTATTTTTTAAATGACTAAGCACAACACATATCCCATTTTCTCTCTACTTTCACAGAATTGATTTTAAAAGTAAGTTTAGTATTCACCATGAAAAAATAAAATAATAATAATACCAGCCTATTACTGTCCCACTGCAGGGCAAAGGCCTTTTCTCAACAGAGAAGGCACGAACATTGATCTCCACGCTTGCTCAAGACGGGTTGGCGACTTATTTATCAAAATATATCTCTAACTAACTGCCCTATAGATAGTTGACTAAGGTAATTAAATAATTAATATTCTTCTGATCATTTATTTAAGTAGGTAAGTACCTAATTATGTCTCGTGTGACCATGTGAGCCATGTGGCAGACCTACGGACGTCTGTTGGACTTAATATTCTAAATACGGAGTCCTTAAACTATTCTCCCACTATCCTTATATTCTTCTAAACTTCGCGTGGCGCAGTTAGTTGTAAATAAATGCATTTATATTAATGTATTTAAAGTGAGTTAAGGTATTTTTAGATTTATTTTTCGAATAGTCTGTTGTTAACAAGATATAACCTCTAAAACTTCAAACTGTAATATCTTTAAATCCTGACTTCCTAGAAAAATATGACTGAAGACAAAACTCTTCAGGAATTCAAACTCTATACTTTTATATAATTTTCATGGGCAGACGCTAAAATAAAATATCAACAAAAAGGAGATAGTTTTTTTTGGGCCCACCTGGTCGTTGCATTTATTATTCATAATAACACCAAAAAAAAGTAACCATTTTACTATGGTTTTAAAGGAAATATTACGTAGAAATGAAAACGGAATCTTAAAATCATAATAAATAAGCTATGTTATGATATTTTTTTGCGAGTCAAATCATTCCTGTTGTGGTCAATGTCATTTGACAGCAAATACTTACGTGAATAGGGGCGTTTTTCTGTTTACTAAAAAAAGTACGGTACCTATCCGTTGGAAATCATATGTGCTATATAATTATTATAGAATCAGAAAGAATATAAAAATAAATATTATTAAACTATGAGCATTTTTAATGCCATTTTTATAGGTTTACACTAAAATCGCATAGGTGGTTTAAACAATCAACGTGGCATGAAACGTTATAAACCCACTTTTTTTGTGATTGACAGACAACTTCATTATTTTGACATTTACTTTTTCTGTTTATTTTGGTTTTCGTAAGTGTTTTTGCAGATTTTTCGCATTTATTCCGGTTAGACAATGCTAAGCTAATTAAACCACTGGAATCTAGAGGATATAAGGAAGAAATCAATGTAAGTTTCATTATTATATGCTAGAATTTATGTGGGAAACTAATCCTCGAACAAAAAAAATTGTCTCCTTTGTTCGAGCTTTGACCGGTGTTCTTTTCGTCTATGTCTGTGTGTCTCTACGTAGCCCTTTTGTTACAGCATCATGTGTAAATTATAAAACCAATGTGGTTCGATTCAATGCACAAATTAATATTATGCATAACTTAGAGAAGGTTTTAATTTTTGTTTCTTTGTAATCGGTGCTCTCCATCAAAAGATATATTATGACTTTAAAGTTTTTAAGGAGAACTTATCACCATGATCCAAAGATACATGTAGTGACATATATTGAATCAAAATGGTACAATGGTGGTTTCTTCGAGTCTATCCAGCAAAAACGGCACTAATGCGCAAAAGAATCGTCTGCATGGCACCAACTATATTTAACAAATTGCCTAAATGTTCGAAGGAGTTGAATGGTAGGGCATTCAAATGCCAATTAAAAATGTTTCTTTTGCAAAAAGCATATTATAATGTATCCGAATTTCTAGCCGAAACTGATTTCTCTGTTTCATCTAATTTAATTGATTTTAATTTTATCTTTTCTTGACATTAATTTTAATTTTTTATTAACATGGAATTTTGACATCATATCAGAGTATTTATATATATTTTTTGTTAAAACTGTTAAATTATAAACTTTGCGTGTGCCTAATCTAAATAATTTTCAGATTAAGTAATTTTTATTGTTATTATTTTTCTGACAATGCTATTGAAATATTTGTACGCCGAGACTTACGGCTTGTAACATGTTTGGACTTAAACAAAATAATATCTTGCATGCTCTTATGTGTATACAATGTTTAGACAAATAAAGAATCTTATCTTATCTTACAAATTAATAAAAAAACACAAGATAGAGAAGAAGAGAATAGTCTACATGACCCTGCTTTAAAAATCTGCAGAGCCGGTAAAGTCTCTGTTCGACCGCTTTCCATGCATATGTTCTAGCAGTTTAACTTCGTGCACTATAGTTAATGGCGTTGTTCATTTGACTCCATTTTCTGAATCACGGTGTTATGATTTTCCGTGAAAGAATGATATTGACATTCGCCTCTTTTAGATGTCTCAAGTTTGGTTTTTTGGAAGAGGTTTTCAATCCAACGCCTGTTTTTCTTTATCTATATTATGGCTGAGCAATACTTAAATGACGTGATTAAAGTTAAAAGAATCCGCTGGATGTGAGTCGCACAAGACCGGTCAATGTGGCGACACATGTCCAGCATTAGGCGTCTTTCGGTTGAAATAACGGTGAATGATGATAATTCAAATAGAGTAGGGCAGGTCACCTAGCAGGATGCGGTGATGTCAGGAAACAGAAGTTTTGGTCGTCCAGAGGTGAGATAAGCAGACGATATTGTTGATATTACGGGGATATCCTGGATGAGACTGGCACGAGCGTGGAGCTTGACACAAACAAAGAGAGGCCTGTACCCAGCAGTGGGTGAAGTCGGACTATGGATGATGATGATGATGACGCATTACTTTTTCCAGAGAAGTTCGATTAACATGATTATTTTTTATTGAAAAGCGTGTATCGCAAAATTTGACCCATTTTATATTGAAAATAGTCGTGTTCAAATCAAAGTCACGCACTTCTGATGTTTCAGATTCATGTGCGTATTGTGTAATCATCGCATGCTGAAACATCGTGAGGAAACCAGTATGCCTGAGAGCGATAAAGAAGAAGATCGTGTTGGGACTTATTTCATAAACCTTTTTGACAACTTTAGACCTGGCTGAAGTTTAACTGTGATAGAGGTCTAGCGGTGGAGACGTAAGACAGTCACAAGAAGTCCGAAACAGTTAACAGCAGCTATATCGTGTCGAAACTTGAGACCTAGCTGGAGTATGAGTATCATCGAAGGTCTAACGATGGACACAAAAGGCAGTCACAAGAGGTCGGCAAAACTTCAAATCTGCTCTATCGTGTTTAAGGTTCATTTCGTACACTTTGATGAGAACTTTTAAACCTAACTGGAGTATGACTATCATCGATGGTCTAACGATGGAGACTGAAGGCAGTCGCAAGAGATCCTCAACAGCTATATCGTAATTGGTCTCACTTAACGCTCCTTGATGAGAACTTTAGTAATAGCTGGAGTATTACTGTCATCGAAGGTCTCATGATGAAGGCTTGGAGACGAAAACATTTGCAAAAGGTTTTCAAGACTTTACAGCATCTACATCTACGCGTTGTGTTGACCTGCTTGGAATATGACTAACATCAAAGGTCTGACTTCGGAGAACTAAGGCAAATGTGAGAGGTCTGCAACAGTTTGAAGCAGCTTTAACGTGTCACGCCCATGTCATGCCACTTAATGAGAACTTTCGACCTAGCTGGAGTATGAAATCGTCAAGTGCCAAAGGATAGAAACGTAAGGCAGTCGAAGCAAGAACCCATCATTTGAAAGACAAAAGAAGAATATTTTGGCGATTAATGTAAACCTATTCGAGAAAAAATAAATTGTTACTTACTTGAATCTGTACTAATATTATAAAGCTGCAGAGTTTGCTTGTTTGGTTGGTTGAACGCGCTAATTTTAGGAACTGTTGGTTCGTCTTACGCAAACGAAGTTGCGCGGGTCAGCTAGTGTATATATATATATATTTATTTATATTTTATGTATAAGTATCTATTCCTATACAGGCTGAATTTTAATTAATGCGACAAAATGAAATTGGAGCTCCAGTAACAGTAACATAGTAATTATAAACTGTTTTTTCTACAATCTAAATCGTTAAAAAAAATTACGCGATTATCGTTTTCAAAAGGTCCATTGATGTCATTATCTTTATTTAAGTACGAATTATCGGTATTCCAGTAATATGCAAAATAAATAAGAAAAATTAAGGCAAAATTAGGTAAATGACCGCTATATTGAGCACTGCGATGAGTCGGCAAGATTTTTGATACTTTTATTATTTTAACGGTTTTCGTAACACTGATCAATTATTTTTTAATTTTATATTTTATACATTTTCTTGACAACACGTATTATTGTATATTTAAATTTGTCGCATCTATTCAATTTCACCCTGTATATTATTTTAATTTTAAATATTTTGGTACCTATTTGTTTTCTGTTATTGCACCTACAATGTATTGTCTCTGCACCACCCTAAGGTAGACTGGTAGAAAATGCCCATGGCTTTAAGTCCGCCTTTGTACAGTTTTAACTTGTGCATAAAGTTTGAATAAATTAATTAATTATTAATTAAGAACTTTTGCATTATTTTATCCCCGCTCTTACATCGCTGTCCAAATCACAGTGATTTTAACGATCGAAGCAAGCTGTCAGTGACGAATTTGTCAAAACAACAGTAATTCCATTCTCGTGACTACAAGGTTGCTGTTGGCCTACAGCTGTGTGTGAAGGGACTGTAAGCGACCCGTATATTTCAAACTGTTCTAAAACTCAAATTGCCATTCAAAAATAAACACTTATTTCCGAAAATTATTTTTTTTCCGTTTCAGATCGGAATGTTAGCTCATCCAATATTTTCGGATGTCGGTGACTATCCTAGTTTAGTTCGTGAACGGGTTGACAACGTGAGTAGGGAACAAGGATACTCAAGGTCGAGACTTCCATATTTTACTCCTGAACAGGTTCGTATACGTAAACAAAACAGACGCTTTAGCTTCAAGTATTTTTATGTCGTTTTCATGAATGCAACAGATCATTAAAGTTAGAAACGTCAGGGTAGCCCGCCAAATTCAAATTTCAAAGGTCGAGGAATGATGTTGACTTTGAAAAAGTCATGCCTCGAGTATACTAATCAACATACAACCTAGCACTGGCCTGCAAAATGCAAAAAACGTAAAAAAACTACAGATTTCACAAGCTACCCCGGAACATCCACCTTAAAAAAACTGTTTTCTAAAATTAACTTAATTTTCACTCACCCACCTATATCCTGTGTGCTTCAACAAAACTGGTGAAAAACACCCGTATTTCGCTAAGTAAGGTAAGTAAATCTGCCTCCTATACTTACATCAAAGATTACAAGCGTGATTATAAATTAAGTTTATTCTATTTCTAGGTAGAAACACTTCGAGGAAGCGCAGACTTCTTAGGTATCAACCACTACACTGCAACCATAGTCTCTCCAGAAACTTCTCCAACGGAATTCAACTTGCATATACTTGCTCATAAATATGACTTAGGAGTCAACACTGAGCGGGATCCATCTTGGCCCGTGCCTGGTTCTGATTTCCTAGCGGTAAATAAATTCATACTTTATTAATATTACAGATCTGAATGTTACTCCTTCTTTTTTTACTTTTTCACGCAGTTACGTATTTGAAATTTTTGCAAACAAATATTTACTGGTTTAGGATATAAGAATCAAAACGTTTCTGAAGAACAATAGGTGGACCGATGACCTGGTGAAGGCTACGGGAATCCGTTGGATACGAGTCGCATGAAACCGGTCAATGTGGAGAAATTTGGAGGAGGCTTATGTCCAGCAGTGGACGTCCCTCGGCTGAGGTGATGATGATGATGGTGATGAGGGACATTTATCAGCTCCCACGCAGCCGAAGACCTAAATTCCAGTTGGTGATATTATTGAGTGCAAAAATATCCATAACGAAGCTCAAAAGCACTGGTTCTCCCCGCTATTGCGATATTTTTTAGTTCAGTCCATAAGTATCTGGAGCTATCTAGTAAGGAGATATTCGGGGTCAAAGTTCCAACTATTTTATTTTTTGTAACCAGTTTGCAACGTTATAAATTATTGTAATTTTGCACCCCAAAAAATTCCAGCAATATTTTACGTACAATTACTTCGTTTGTTGCACAGAATACTTAGTTAAAGACTTTGTATACCTTTTTTTATATTTTTGGTACCTAAACATGTTATCATTCGTCTAATAGCTGTCAGAATGATAATTCATAATTCAAGATATTTTATTTATAATAGTTTTCCAGTAACACATTAAGAGCATTGTTCTGTATGTATGTTATTTTTACTTCTCGAAATAGTCAACTATTTCGATGGGGATAAATAATTAAGTAAATCTGGAGCACTTTAATAAAATGTCGGCGCATGCATCCTAACCCAGTTAATAAACAAATTATCAATGTTTCTAAATTGCAACCGTTATTATAGTTTCATTTTCAAGGTAATATGAAATGGAACGGTGATGTTGCTAATCCACATTTTCTAAAAAAGAACTTAAAAAATCTAAGTGAAAAAGTATCGTTTTCTTATAAATTCTTTCAAATTGTCGCAGGTTTACCCACCAGGCTTCCGAAGACTTCTCAACTGGTTCCAAAAGACTTACAAAATATTTGAGAAAATCCCAATTATTATAACTGAGAACGGATGTACTGACAAGGGACAAACTGAAGACTATGAGCGAGTTTCTTATTACAACGAGTATCTCTACCAACTGCTGCTAGCTATACGTGAAGATGGGGTCAATGTCAAAGGATATTTCGCCTGGAGTCTTATGGATGACATGGAATGGTCAGACGGCTATCAGTAAGTATTTTACATTTTGCACCATTGGTCTATTGAAGACAACGCAGTGAGACCCAGAACACAAGCTAGCACAAGATGACGCTTGCGAAGACGTTTCTGTTGAGATTCGCGATCTGCAGGGTCAATTTACTAAATAAATATCGTGGAAAAGGCGAAATGAAAAAACTGGTAAGCGTTGTATGATGGTTGCTATTCAAAACACAAAAGTCACAAGCATGGTACAATAATTTGAACCTCGAATATCTTTTTTATCGACATTACATAAGACATTTAAAACCTAACAAACAGTACTTAGAAAGTAGGTTTTACAACATCCGCCCTTAATGGAAATAAAAAGATAAAGTAGTAATGCTAAACACAATAAAAAGAATAAAACATTACTACCGAACTAAACAGAAATACAAAAACACAAGCCGACAAAAAATAAATAAATAGAAAATTATTCTACCTATTTATCGTTAAACCCATATTAACAACGCACCTAAGATGAGCTATGCGCCTTAAGGGCTTGGTTAAAACATCGGCTGTCATTTTATCCGTAGGTATAAACTTTATATCTATCAGACCCTCAGTAACCTTTTCACGAATAAAATGATATCTCGTATCAATGTGTTTGGTTCTATTGTGGTGGATTGGATTTAGCACAAGTTTCTGTGCACTTTGACTATCGTTGTGCAACAACACCCTATCAGCAAAACCAGTAATGTCACACACTAACCGTCTGAGGAAAATAGCCTCCTTTGCAGCACTGGTTAAGGACATATACTCAGCTTCTGTAGACGATAAGGCTACCGTCGGCTGCTTCTTACACTCCCAGCTAATAGGTCCATCTGCTAGCGTGAAGTAGTAACCAGTGTACGACCGACGGTCATGTACACAATTCGCCCAGTCAGCATCCGTGTATCCACACAAACGTCCACCGACTTTCCTGTAAGTAATACAGTAATCCATAGTACCTTTTAAATACTGTAACACTCTTTTCGCGGCCAACCAATGCGTCTTATCATAACAGTTATTAAACTGACTTAAATAGCTTGTGGCATAAGCTATATCAGGCCTCGTATTCACAGCTAGGTACATGAGACATCCTATCAAGTTTTGGTAAGGATATTCACAAAGAGATGATGGATTACCTTTCTCCAACTTGTTATTCTCTAAAGGTGTAGACATCTCCTTGCAATCTTGCATATTAAACCGCTGCAACACTGCCTGAATATAGGTCTTCTGACTGACCACGATTTTATCGGCAACACGGTTAATATTTAAACCTAAACAATACGACAATTCACCCAAATCTTTTAGCGAGAAAAATTTTTCCAAGTCATTTTTGACATTGTCAAACGAACTTTTTTCTTTGTAAAAGACAATTAGATCGTCAACATAGACTGCAAGTATTAAGGTTTCACTACCAAACTTTTTCAAGTAAACACATGATTCCGCAGATGTTCGTGCAAAGCCAATTTTTGATAGGATTTGATGCAATTTTATATTCCAGGCTCGAGCTGCCTGCTTCAAACCATAAATGGATTTTCTGAGCAAACAGACTTTACCTTCTGCCCCGCGCTCAGTAAATCCCTCAGGCTGTTGCATGTACACCTCCTCCTCTAAGTCCCCATTGAGGAATGCGGTATCCACATCCATGTGCTGGATCTTTAAATCCATTTCTGACGCCAACGCTATAAAGGTACGCAGAGATGAATTTCGAACCACAGGGGCAAAAGTCTCATTATAGTCAGTCCCCCAAACTTGACTAAAACCTTTCGCAACTAGTCGCGCCTTATGCTTGACTATTGCACCGTTCGCGTTCCTCTTTACCTTGAACACCCATTTACATGGAATAACCTTTTTATTTGGTTTATCCACTAATGTCCAAGTCTGCTTATTCAATAGGGCAGTGTACTCATCCCTCATTGCGGACATCCAGTTATCTTTATCATCGCTATTTATAGCTTCACGGTAACTTTTCGGATCGTCACACAACAAATCAACATCGTGAGTGCCATATGAATAATAATTTGGAGGTTTACGTACTCTTTCAGGATACCTTCTTACAGGACATTCAACGCTGGGTTCATCTGAAGGAACCAGGGACAGATCATGTTGTTCACCTGAATGTAGAGACTCCATGTCACCAAATCCACCAGCTTCATCAGTCGCGTCCACAAAATCATCAACTTGCTCTGCCTCCATGTGCACACCTTCTGAAGTAGGTGAAGAAGCAGAAGTAGATGAGATAGAAATCTCCCGTGGCGATGTGGTATCTGAAGAAGTTTGTGAAAAAAGATTAACGACATTAGGGCTCACAACAACTTCAGGCAGAACAGATTTATCCTTCAATCCTGAAAAATTATTTTCAAAGGACGTAATATCCCGTGACTTAATCAACCTCCGAGGGTTTTCCACGCTACGGAAATAATAACTCCTTGGATCGTCTGAATATCCAACGAAGATATGTTCAGAAGCTTTCATATCTAGCTTAGTTCTCTGGCATGACGGCACGTGAATTAAAGCTCGGCAACCAAACACCCTTAAATGAGACAGGTCAGGCTTACTACCACACCACATTTCAAATGGCGTCTTACCATCAAGTGCACGATGAGGTGACCTATTCTTTAAATAAACACTAGTCTCTACAGCATCCTGCCAATAAACTTTCGACAGAGAGCTGTGTGCCAGCAAGGAACGGGCCTTCTCCACAATACTACGATTGCAACGTTCACTTACCCCATTTTGTTGAGGGCTGTATGGTACAGACGTTTCATGTCGAATCCCTTGAGCCTGTAAATAGTCTGTCAGCTCCTTGTTGACATACTCAGTACCATTGTCTGACCGAAGGGTTCGAATCTTAGTGCCAGTCTGTCTCTCAACAAGTGCTTGGAAAGCACAAAAATACTTCTGAACTTCTGTCTTAGATGACATACAATAAAGGGATATAAAACGTGTATAATCATCTACAAAAATGATAAAATATTTATTACCTTTAAAAGATTCAGTGGTCAGGGGACCACAAACGTCCGTATGGACCAATTCTAATGGTGACGACGCCTTCTTATACTTTATCCCTTTGAAAGGCTTCCGGGCCTGCTTACCTTCTACACAAGGTACGCATGGTTCTTTGTCAACCTCAGTATACTCCACACCAACAGCAAGACCTTTTCTGAGTAGATCCATACCAATACGGCAGAGATGTCCTAGACGCTTATGCCAAAGCTGAAACTGGGACAAATTAGTGTGAACATTATAAGCTGAAACACCTTGCGGTTTTACTGTACAATCTAAAGTGTACAATCCACCATAAATAGAACCATGTAAAACAGGATCATTTCTAAAAGAAACATCATTAGAATTATAAAAATTACAGCCATTCGTATCAAAAACAATCGAGAAACCTTTCTCTACTGCCTTTTTGACTGATAATAAATTACAATCTAGGCCAGGAACATGTACCACATTAGAAATCTTCTTGTAATCGGTTTTTGTGTCAATAGTAACATCTCCTAAACCCACAGCCGGCAAACTTTTACCAGATGCTACAGTTATCTTCCCATCACAGGGTCGGTAACTATAAAACCAATCAGCATGTGGAGTCATATGAGTAGACGCACCAGAGTCGATAATCCACTTCTCAGACATCTGAACACTCGGTGCAGACAAAGCCAGTTCCGTGACACCATCCAAAACCAATTTCGTGACACATGCATCCATATTCCCTGAACTAGAAGCAGTCAGTCCCTTATCTTCAGAACAACTTCCTGTAGAGCAACTCGCCTTTGCCTTTTTCTCCTTCTTTTTGAGAGGACAATTAGGACTTTTGTGCCCTGGCTTCTTACAACGAAAGCAAATAACCTGCTTGCTAGTATGCAGCGCAGCCACACCATCATTAGTCTCCTTCGTCATTTCGCTCAACAACTTAGCTCTCACCAAATCTGTTGTGACTTCAACGTTCCCATTCTCAAGCGCCATTATCATGGGCTCGTAGCGAGACGTTAGACCTCCCAATATAATAGCTGCTAAAGAACTATCTTCTATGGTTTTGCCAATATCGGCCAGGTCTAGTGCAGTTGTAGTTATTGCTGTTAAGTAGCCTTCTAAATCAGAAAAGTCAGATAAGGAGTACCTGTACAGCTTTCTTTCCAGTGACAGTTTACGACCCAAACTTCGATCCTCGTAGGATTTCATAAGAGCATCCCACGCTTCTTTTGCGGTCTTAGCTGGTCGGACAATAGAAATAGCAGCGCCATCCACAGAAAGGCATATTTTTGAAAGAGCCTTTTCATCTTTCCGTACATCGTCGGGCGTCTTATTCCCTTCGAGAACTCCTCCGCTTACCGTTTCCCATAATCCTTCATGGATTAGCAACATCCGCATTTTAAATTTCCATATAGTGTATCCTAGTCTATTATGTAGTATAGGAATACTATTTAGCGATGAAATAGACACTGCAGAGGACATGTTCACTTACTAATAATTCAATAATCTCCTTTTAAGTTTGATTGTGAATAAATTATATAGAGCTTCGTGCTGATAACGTGTTGAGATTCGCGATCTGCAGGGTCAATTTACTAAATAAATATCGTGGAAAAGGCGAAATGAAAAAACTGGTAAGCGTTGTATGATGGTTGTTATTCAAAACACAAAAGTCACAAGCATGGTACAATAATTTGAACCTCGAATATCTTTTTTATCGACATTACATAAGACATTTAAAACCTAACAAACAGTACTTAGAAAGTAGGTTTTACAACAGTTTCTTACGCCATTAACAGGGTCTTATTCGCTGAAAAAGTAAACACTCTTATTCAAAATAATGTGAAAGTGGTACCGCAAATAAGGTTTAAATAAAATACTGACGACCGATAGTATACTAAGAAACACAATTTCAATTTCAGGAAACATTCGCAAACGTAATATTGTTTTATTTTTTTATTTTCAGTATGAAATTCGGATTATTCAAGGTAGATTTCGACAGCCCAAACAGAACGCGAACACCGAAGCTGTCCGCGAAGAATTATGCCCACATTGTGCGCACACGCCGAGTTGACTTCGACTACATAAAACCACCCTCGGTCCACAAAAATGTCTCAAGTTTAAGCGCATATTAAATTGCACATAAAAAAAAAACAAAGTTTGCTTTAAAGATTAAACCATTGCATTTGTCTTCACCGTGTTTGGAACTGTGCAGTAACTTTGGAAACATTTACATAACTCAATTTGCAATATTATATTATGTAAAAACACCTATTTTTCTTCTTATTATTTAAATCAACTTGACAGTTAATGTAAAAATATTTTCTTGTTTTATTCTTATTTATTCCTTTCAAGCTAACTTCTCAAACTTACCCAGACCTCAGATTTTCCACATCCGCTCTGTCGGTGACTTTTATTTTAAATTGAAACTAGGAAACCCACAAATTCACTATTAAATGGGAAAAACTGCGGATTATTGTTAGCCGACAGGCTAATTGATATGATTCAAATAATTCTGAAGAAACTGTCCCACCTACCTAAAATGTCCGAGTTCGAAGCGCAACCAACAATAACAGTGCCTAGTTCTGATTACCGTAAGTTGGCTTTCACCAGTACCCAATTGGAATACACATTTGAGACTTGATACAACGAGCAAAAAATCAATCTTCAGTAAGTCCGCGTCACCGTTTCACATCAGGTGAGTTGTAGCCAAAGGCAAGCCTATTTAAACTAAAAAAAAGTATGGAAACATATGGGTCCATGTTTCCAGGATTCTGGAGGTGAATAAAGACAGTTGTGGCGAGATAACGTGTGGTCTATTTTAAGTGTTAGTGCGTATACACGAAGAACGCTGGCTTCCAGTGTACACTCCTCAACAGAATGACAGGGTTATGGTATGAGTAAAGTTTTTTAGGCAAAGGCAAATAACATAGCTTGTCATGCATTAAAAACAAACAGGTCCTAAACCAGTCAAAGGTAAATCTCCATATGAGTTGTTTTATGATAAAGAAATGAGCTTGGATTTCTTTCATGAGTTTAGCTGTAAGGTATACAGGTAGGTGGGCTTTTCTTTTGGCTCATGTTAAAAAGAAAAGCGTTTAAAATGGGACAACAAGAGTGTAGAAGGAATGTTTGTTGATTATGGGGAAAATGCAAAGAGGCATATATGTTAGTGATAAACATAAAGTAACTTTTCTAGGAATAAATATGTGGAAAATGAGAATTTAAACGTGTGTATTTAAAACGGGGAGAATTTTGAGTTGAGTGATGAGGAGAATATTCAAGTTAAAGAGCAAAAGGTAGACAAAAATGAAAGTGAGCATGCAATAAATGAGGTACAGAGCAGTGATGACATAAGTCAAATGAAACAAATGGTAGAATGCAGCTAAGGAACAGAAGTAAAATAAAAATACCACATAATTTGGTTGATTATGATTTGGGTTTGTTGACAGTTAGTGAAGAAGATCCTGTAACATATGAAGAGGCTGTGTCAAGTAGTGTAGGTAATAAATAGAAACAGGCAATGGAAGTAAAGTACTTACTGAAAATGATATGGGTAAGTGTAGAAAAGCCGAAGAATATTGAAATTATTGACTGCAAATGGGTTTCTAAACGAAAAAAAGATGAAAAAGGTAACATTGTGTCATAAAGCTAGGTTAGTAGCTGGGGGTTTTAAACAAGATTTGTCTTTGTCAGAAATTTATAGTCCTGTAGCAAGGTTAACCTCTGTAAGGCTATTTTCAATCTTCTGTAATGAATTATTGCACAAAACTGAAATATAATTTACCGATACATTAATTAGATGTTTGTAAAGCTGTTTTGTATGGTGACATATTGATGGTGATGTTTACGTATGTTTACTTAACGAGTGCGATAATGAATATTGTTTGTGTCTGAAAATATATGCAGAGTGTAAACTATATTTACTCCTGTATATAATATTGATGACTGATTGTTAGCATCTAGTGTTGTCAAAAAGTGCAAATTAATTAATCATATTTTTCCGATGCTCCTGGGTCCAGGGCGAATAATGTATGAGCGCTGAGCAATGTCCCTTATAGTTTTATATTTTCATGGGTTTCTCGCAAACAGACTACAGTCGCCATGTTAACCACTGAACCCGAATTAGCTATTAGTGAAGCTCGTTGGTTAAAAACAATCTATGTATATCTTGAAGGTAAAACATGTAGTGTGAAATTGTTTGAAGACAATCAGTCTGTAATTAAACTTTGTAAAAATCCGCAATTTCAACATCAAATTAAACGAATTGACATTTAGGTAAAGTTTGTACGCGATATAGTCAATAATAATACTGTAAGTGTGGATTATATTAGCACGGATGATCAAGTGGCAGATGTTTTAACCAAACCATTGGGTAGAGTAGAGTTTGATTAATTTAAATGCTTTATGAGATTGTGTTAGTATCGTTTTGTTCTTATTGTATAACTAAAAGCCAATATTGTTTTTTTTTTTTAGTTTTACTATTGAGGGAGGGTGTTGTGAAGTATGAGTGCTATGTTAAAAATATGATTCATGCAGATTAGGTTCTTCATGTGTATGGCAACCCCTATATCTCTCTCTTTTTCACTGAACAGATCGCCACTGTGGGCACTGAGTACGTATTATTTTGTGTCTATGATTACTTTATTAAATACCTAACAGTAAATAATTCTCTGGGACTTTCCATTTAACCTCCACAATCAACGTAAACAATATAAAGTTATGTCAACTGAGATCGGAAAAAAACCAATGACGCACTGACAACTATAACGTCTACAATACGATACGTAAGAGTCAAAATCGCATTATGTTTCGGAAGATTGTAATCTATCGAAGTGTAACCGTAATATTTTTGAGTACAGGGTTTAAAGGAACCTAACTAACCTAATGCCCCAAGTCCCGATTATAGGGGCAGAGATACTTCCGCTGCATGCATTTCACAATATTACGGTTTCACTTCGATATAATTAACAATCTTGTTTACTCTTGTTTACTTATACACAAGACACGGTTGTTTTATTGCTCAGGAACTATCCAACTGATCAAGTGTGAGGTACTTTTTAGGTAGGTACAATTTTTTGGTTTTATAAAATTTTATGAATAATGGTTAAATAATATAATATTATAGTTGGACGACAATATGGCGGATGTACCTTAATTTCGAAATAATTTTGTTCAGAGGTACAGATTTTTGAGACATAGGTACAGAATAGTACATTTTAGGTACATTTGTTTGCTAATTGGTATAATTTGATTCGCTAAGGTACACCAGCCATTTTGACTCTCACGTGCTAGACTAATCTTGAAAAGTGCGGAACCAAAGCTGTAAATCCATTCTAAAACTGGGTTGCTAGATCATTTCTAAATTCATTCACGTTCGTTTTTTTTCGATGATGATTATTTTTTCATAACAAAAACAAATTAAACTAAAGCTTAGATACCGAAGGTCGGCAAGAAAAGAGATGTCTGATGAGATGACGAGGAATAGAGAAAGAAGTATGGAAGAAACAGATATGCTGCGCCTGACTCCGATTTAATTCGAATAAGGGCAAGAGACTGATGATTAGGTAATATGGTATCGTCATCGTGGCCCAAAAAGTCTGACAGCCAGTCTTACCAAGGGGTTTCGTATTGCCCAGTTCCAACTGGGTTGTGGAGGTCCGATAGGCAGTCGCGCCATGTATATTACTGGTATTCAGCTGCTTCCAGTTAGACTGGAAGCCAAGCCCAGCATATTCTTATTCTTTATTTTACAAAAAAAACAACAAATATTAATTGCAATCATATATGCAATTAATATGTGTAAATTTAAACATATCTAATGAACACGCATATCTTACAAACCTAATTTCAAAGTGAGATTTGCCAAAGAGAATAGGCTTACGTAAGTGCATCAATATTATATACTAAATTAATTCAACTTATATAGTAAACTACATACATACATACATATTTTACATTTTTTGACGACAAAGATGTTGTGTAGTAATAAATATGAAGAATATCTTTCAAAGATCCTCAATACTAACGTCAAGATTCCATAAAACATTAATAAGGACTTTAGTCCCTGAGAATGATTTTGGTCCCCAGAAAGTAGGAAAACATCTAAATCTAGAAGATTTAACGCTGATTATAAATGCAATAAAGACGTGTAATTACGTGTTAAAAGCAAGCTTAAATATAATATGGATGACGAATAAAGTATCTACATAGTGGCTCGTACTTCACTATCGAATAGTTTATGATCATGATTTAAACGCAGACCTTCAGCTGCGAGCAGTCATTCAAATTCCGTTCTTCAAAGCTGAAATTAAAATTATCAGATTGAATATTTGAGCGCAACTGAGCGTTACTTTAGTAAGAACAATGCGGAGCTCCGGAGGAAGCCTAAAAGTTTCAGTTGGTAACATGTTGAGTACGAGAGGAGTTGCTCTAAACGGAGCACTATTGATGACTCTTAGGTAAGACACTAATCTAGTGATATTTCTTCAATGTAACAAAACCTCATTTGTTAAAAGTAGACCTATACCTAATATCCAGCAAGAGGCGGTAATCGGCTGATGATGCTTTTGCTGGTACCTACCATAACCACTCGCAACTATGGTTTCTCGTCTATGCAACATAACAAAATAAAATAATACTCTACATCCACCAATTTTATTCAAACAACTGCACTTAAAATACAGTATTTTTTTGAATATACAGCTTGCTGCAATTATCAAGAGGAAACCAAGTCGTGCACTCCGGGGTAAGCAATTACTCGTTCCCCGATGATTTCATGTTTGGAGTGGCTACGTCCGCATTTCAAATTGAAGGAGGATGGAACGAAGGAGGTAGGATAATTTGAATATTGAACCATTATTCTCAATTTCTGAGGTTATTTTAACCCTTTCAATGAAGGGCTAAAAGTACTAACAAAACACATGTTTGTCTTTCCTTATATCTTTCATTCCATAGGAAAAGGCGAAAGTATATGGGACAGATACATACACGAACACCCAACATTTACCACTGACCATAAGAATGGAGATATTGCAGATGATTCTTACCACCTCTGGAGGGAAGACATTAAAATGATTAAAAGTTTAGGCGTCAGTGGCTATAGAATGTCCATTGCGTGGACAAGGTAAGATGTTTTTTCAAAATTCTTAGGTAGTCTGAACAACAGCTATTTGTTTTATTTTTGCTGCTGTTAACACTAGGGTACAGCAGTTTTGTTCTCCAGATGAAAATCATTTGATTGCATAGAAGATTGGATGCTTAAAGGAAACACAGCGGCGGTTTTGTCACACAGACGTAGTCCCTTTGTTTTCTCACTGGATAAAGCCAGTTAGGCAATATTTTTATTCAAAATATCTATGACTACAAAATACTGGCATGTCCCTATGTTTTCTTTTTTCCTAAATTAATTAGTACCAGAGATATGAAGCTTCTTAACGCTAAAAAAATTGCCCAGTTTTTTAATACAACAGATTCTGTAATTTTAAAACGAGCTAAGTCTTAGCATGTTAATAAATTAATAATAATATCATTCTTATCAATATCATTCTTTTAAAACACGACTACAAGCTTCTATTTCTTAATATAAAATGCAGTTCTTTCAACCCACAGGCAGAGTAATTACTACCGTTACATTTTCAATTCCAGGATACTTCCAAATGGTACAGACAACAATATAAACCAAGAAGGTATAAACTACTACCGTAGGATTTTCGAAGAACTCCTTAAAGCCAACATCACTCCTATAGTCACGCTGTATCACTGGGATATGCCCACATCACTGACGGATATCGGCGGCTGGAACAACCCAAACCTCGTTGACTATTTTGAAGACTATGCTCGGATAGTGTTCAGGTCGTTCGGTCATTTAGTCAAAATGTGGCTGACGCTTAATGAACCTCGTTATCATTGCATGGCTGTAAGTCATTTCACAATCAATTGTGTGTCTCAGACAGACACGAACTGGGACTTTGTCCTTAAGAGGGCTATCACAATTTTTGTTGTATTTGGACGTTTTAAGAGTCTGACACTCTAGTACGAGTAAATTTGTGATATTTATTTTGAACACTCCCGAGAAAAATAATCAAAACTTTCCAATTTTTTTTTTAATTTTGTGGCCATACCTAAGCCATATACACATCAAAACTGAGAATTTGGTTGTGTGATGTGTTTTATGTGTGGTTTGTGTATGTTGGCTTCTCAATAATTTTATTGATTAGGTATTGACACAGTAGAAAAGGGTAGACGACACAAAAAGTCTAATTAGTGCGTCAGTTGAATTATCAACAGATATTTGACTAGTATTTTTTCGTTTGTAATGTAAACCAAAATTGACGAAATTCGACGCTTTTACAATTCTCTTTACCATAATTTTTAGGATGTTCTGACGTCACGGGCCCCACTCCCGAGTTTTGGTTCGTTGTATCATTGTCAATATTCATTGATTTATAAAAAAAATGTGATCGTTATTTTCCAATACCGTAACTGACAGACTTAACAAATTTGTTATTTTTTAAAACTGTCGTCATCCCTGTTATAAGCAGTAGGTTGGCTTCAAAGAAACGACCTAAATGCTGACGTAATTATCTGAGCGCTCCTTCCCCACCGATATGGATATTTCCAGGTTGCGAACAGGCTTAGACTCGAGCGCGCCGCGTCATTTGCTTAACGATTAACCACACAGAATTTGCAATAATAGCAACCCTAGCTCTGAGCGACAGTAGGTATTGAATTCAAGGACACTTGTGAGTCACACTACTGCTTATATTTTTACTCTGGTATTGATATTATGAAACCGGTTATTTACTCGACAAAATATGTTGAATTCCTCAGGACCATGGGCAAAAAGGAATCGGAGGCTATTTATGTTTACATAACAGCTTGCTTGCCCATGCTCGAGTATACCGCTTGTATGAAAAGGAATTTAAACAGCACCAGCAAGGTAAAGTGTGATTTGATCATTATAATTCTTCTTTATAACATGCTGAGATAAAACACCTATGGTTGTGTCGCTAGTTAACGGCACTGCCGTAAAGTAATTACGGCAGATCCGTTAACTCAGTTACATCAGTTTTGCTGTTCAAAAATACTGCCAAAACGAATAAAAGTGCCGGTCCGAACCAGATTGAGCTCCACATCTTATCATATTCCTGCTCCTGTCTCAATGGTTCTATGGTACGCCTTTGATAAATAGCATTTTGTTTTTCAGGAAAATTATCTTTAGCGCTGGACAGCCTTTGGCCTGAACCGAAAGACCACAATAAACCTGAAGATGTCCAAGCGGCGGAGGACTTTATTCAAATGACTGTTAGTATCAAAAGCATTTTGTTCAAAAATACTAACAAGTGACTTAGTACAAAAAATACAAAAGTGTTGAGTGCGCCTTTTTGAAGCATATATTATGGCTAACTTCACAGAGGGGTGTAAAAGAATTCATTGCTAAGCACACTCACAATATTGTTAATGATTATTTAATTACAAGGCTTAGGAAAAGTACGTAAACTTTTATAGATTATCAATTAGGTACAGTCCTTTTGTATTTTTTTCGTCCCCGCTCTTACATCGCTGGCCAAATCACAGATTTTTTTTTACGATTGTAGCAATAAGGTTGCATTTAGTTCGCTGTCACTGGCCAGTTTGTCAAAACTATAGTTATTCTATTCTCGTGACTACTAGGTTGCTGTTCGACTACAGCTGTGTGTGAAGGGACTTACAAACTGTTCTAAAACTCAAATTGCCTTTTTGAACTTATTACCTATTTCCAAACACTATTTTTGTCCGTTTCAGATCGGAATATTAACTCATCCGATATTTTCGGATGTCGGTGACTATCCTAGTTTTATTCGTGAACGGGTTGACAACGTGAGTAGAGAACAAGGATACTCGCGGTCGAGACTTCCACATTTCACTCCTGAACAGGTAATATCTCACGAAAACCTTCAGCATACAATATAAATAAAACGTACGCTTCAGCTTCAAATATTTTTATGTCGTTTCCATAATTGCAACAGTTAATTAAAGATAAAAGGAAAACCCAGGAAATTCAAGTTTCAATGGTCGAGGAACAATTCTGACCTTGAAAAAGTAATTCCTCGACCTTTATGAACTTGGAGGCTTGTATTGATGATTACAATTCTGTGACTACGGACGTCTTACTGTCGCGAACAATATTATAGCACTGGCTTACAAATCGCAAAGAACGAAAAAAAATACAATTTCACGGCCTACCCTGGAGCATCCACTTTAAAAAAACTGTTTTTAAAGTTAACTCAATTACCTTAATACAATTACTCAATTACTTGTTAATTAGAAGGATTCCCGTGGACAGAGATGACACAAAATGCCTATGTATATCAGTTACTACTTCGTTATTATAATGGAAGTAAAATTTGAACTATAATTTTCTTTTCGTGTGATAGTGATTAAAAAGACAAATAGCTAAATTTCTCCCAACGCTAGTTCCTAAAATGACACAAATTTATATAGTAGGTCGGGCAAATGGTCCGGAAACTATATGCAAAAAACAAACAACTTTAATATTTTTGAAACCTCAAAACCTAGCGCTACCGGACTATATATCTTATGTACTTCAAAAAAACTGGCGAAAGATACCCGTATTTCGCTAGGAGAGGTAAGTAACTCTTCCTCCTATACTTAATTCAATTATAACAAGCGAAATTATAATTAAGTTCATTCTTTTTCCAGGTCAAAGCACTTCAAGGAAGCGCAGACTTCATTGGTCTCAACCACTACGCTTCAGCTTTAATCTCGCCAATGACCGCTCCAAAAGAATTCGACGTGCATATTCTTTCTACGCTCTATGACTTACCAGTTTACTTCGAGACGGTTCCATCTTGGCCTATGCCTGGTTTTAAACCCCTACCGGTAAATAAATTCATACTTTATTAATATTACAGATTTGAGAATTACTCCGTACATTTGTTACTTTTTAAAACCGACCGATGACCTGGACAAGGCTGCCGCGGGAATACGCTGGATACGAGTCGCACGAGACCGGTCAATATGGAGCCACTGGGGGCTGCTTATGTCCAGCAGTGACGTCTCTCGGCTGAGATGATGATGATGTGGGACAATTACCAACTACCACGCGGCCAAAGCCTTAAGTAAAAGTTCTTGATAATAAGGCTTATTCTAATGCCTCTTAATAATTTTTGAATGCAAAGTAACTCTTCCCAATTACGCCATAATACATACTTTGGTTTTCATATTTTCCCAAACTGATTCTCTTCAAGTGTTTAAATTGTAAAGATTTTTGCGTTGCGATCTTAATTAAAAGCGGCATACCGTTAGCACATGTTATCATATGAGACTAACGCATCGTGGTTTTTCTTCACTGACCGGAAAATTTTGATTTTATGTACTATTTATTTTGTACTTGATCTATATCTTGAAATTTAGAATAAACAATGTTCGTATTTGATGAGCTTGTGAAGAATTAATGTAACACCAACATTGAAAGTTTGATGCCAATAATCATCATTTTCTAACGCCACATTATTTACCATCAACAGTTCGTAAATGTTGAAATAAAATCAGGTCTCGAATATTGAGTAATAGTTATATTTTACCTATATTTACGTATCCAGAAACAGGTTTTCCCTGTTTCCGACTTATTGGTTTATTGTGTGTGTGTGTGTTTTGTGTTTTTATTCGCCACTGCTTTCTTTCGAAATAAAAACAATCAATACAGAACAATCCAGCTGTTGTCGACGACCACCACCTGATTTTTAACGGATAATATTTTTGTGTTCACCAAAAATCTGAAGGTACATCTATGTATGCATTTCTAAAATACTGATCGTGCACCAAATATTCCTGAATGTTACACAAAATATTTAGTATGCATCCTAGTACCGTATACCTATTTAAAACGGTTTTGTACAACTTTGATGTTACTGAAATAATTATAATTGAAGAACAAATACCTAATGCATTTCGTAAAACATTACTTCTAAGACTTATATTTATTTTACTGAAAATAGTTTTGGCGCGCTTGCGACGCGCATGCCACCGTAAAATTGTCAAACAGGTTATATTACAATATAACGTGTTTTTTCTCGCGATATTGTAATGTCTCGAAGTATTGTCAACTGAACATACGGAAGTATCTCTGCCCCCATAATCAGAACTTGGGGCACCCCCCCGTTAGGTTAGTTAGGTTCCTTTAAACCCTGCACTCGGAAATAGGGGCCCCGCGAAGCGGGGCTCCGTCGAGTACGCTTTTTAGGGGGAATATAAAGTGTTTTAAGGTTATGTTATATTAATCGGTATTTCCCAGGAATGGTGCATTATCTTTTCATGAGAGTTGTGCCACTGGGCAAGGCTGTTTGACACTTTGATTAAATACATTTTGCAGTGCATTATCTGAAGTAAAACTAAAAAAATTAATGCTTGTTTTTAAAATTAGGTGTATTACTATTTTAAGAAATTTGCAACAGTTGTTAAATAGATGCTCGTTATGACATATTTTAATGAACATAAAAAAAAAATTTTTGGTGCACATTCAGTATATTTGGTGGAACACAGGCAAAATTAGGTAAATGAAATGGGAATAAATTGAAGTACTTTTAAATACCATCCATTTTTAACTGTCAACGTTATCGTTCTGCTGTTATCTACAGAGTTCATCCAACATCACACGCCAACGAAAACATACATTCCAATGAAGATCTTGAGTGCATTAAGTTTCTGCTTGAATACTCGTGCTGTAATGTGACGATCGCTATTATCGTTTAGATCATAAAATGATATTCATCATAAGCACCATGAGTTTCCCTGACACGCTGAATCAAATTATCGCAAGACTAAATTCTCGCCATTAACCATTAGGACATTTTCGTTCAACGTCAATGCATTGAAATTTATTACAAAATGTAGATAAACAAACTATATAAAATGAAAGGTATGTTAACTATGTTTCAAATTTTTCGGCATTCAAAAAAATACATGGTTACAAACACAAAAATTAAAAACCGAATGGCGATCGAATAAATTCTGAGACCAATAAAAATTGAAGTAAAACACAAAAAATAATCAAACGGGTCGGGGTTTGAACCTGCAATCAGTGGTTCATAGGCGGTTCCTTGAATCTATAGGTGTAGGAATATTGGTAATCAAGCAAGTATTTATAATATTCAATAGTGTAATTTATTAGAGAAAATCTTTGATAGGTAAACGTCACAAGGCAATAGCTTCGAGAATAATCTAATGGCATCAAACATATAAAAACTTAACCTTATGGTTGCGTTCCATTTCTATCAATAGGATATCTGTTCCACTGACAGTTTTACTATAATAGCTATTGACATGCTTACGTTAAAACAATTGAAGACTATGGACATACTGGGTTAATTTCGTGTTTTTTTTTTTAATATCAACATTTTCTTTGATCCAAACTTTTTACTGGCAATTACAAACACAACAAAACAAAAATCAGCCAAATCGGTCAAGACGTTATCAAGTGATGTTAAGTCATACATTGGGGTTCTGCAGACAGATATGTATTTATGTATATTCTATATAAATACATATCAGCCTTATTTGCCTGAACCTGAAGGTGGTCTAAAAATCTAACTGCAATTGTATATTATTTTCATATATTCTTCTAAATTGACGCAGGTTTACCCACCAGGCTTCCGAAAACTTCTCAATTGGTTCCGAAAGACTTACAAAATATTTGAGAAAATCCCAATTATTATAACTGAGAATGGAAGGACTGACGAGGGACAAACTGAGGACTATGAGCGAGTTTCTTATTACAACGAGTATCTCTACCAACTGCTGCTAGCTATACGTGAAGATGGGGTCAATGTCAAAGGATATTTCGCCTGGAGTCTTATGGATGACATGGAATGGTCAGACGGCTATCAGTAAGTATTTTACATTTTGCACCATTGGTCTATTGAAAACAACGCAGTGAGACCCAGAACACAAGCTAACACAAGATGACGCTTCCGAAGACGTTTTTTACGCCATTGACAGGGTCTTATTCGCTGAATAAGTGAACACTCTTATTCAAAATAATGTGAAAGTGGTACCGCAAATAAGGTTAAAATAAAATACTGTCGACTGATAGAATTCTCAGAAACACAATTTTAATTTCAGTAAACATTCGCAAACATAATATCGTTTTTTTTTTCAGTATGAAATTCGGATTATTCAAGGTAGATTTCGACAGCCCAAACAGAACACGAACACCGAAGCTGTCCGCGAAGAATTATGCCCACATTGTGCGCACACGCCGAGTTGACTTCGACTTCATAAAGCCACCCTCGGTGCCACAATAATGTCTCAAGTTTAAACGCATTATAAATTGCACATAAATAAACAAAGTTTGCTTCAAAGATTTAGACCGTTGCATTTGTCTTCACCGTTTTTGGAAATGTGCTGTGTACTAAGATATTGAGGAAAGTGTACGGCTTTACTTTGGAAACATCTACATAACTCAATTTGTACATAATGCCTCCATTTTAGTGGCTTATTTTAACTTTTACATACAGTAAAGAAATATGTTTCAGTTGCAATATTATATTATGTAAAAACACCTTTTTTTCTTCTTATTATCAAATCAACTTGACAGTTAAACCTTTGAAGCTAACTTCTCAAACTTACCTAAGCCTCAGATTATCCACATCCGCTCTGTCTGTGACAACCTTTTTCAACTGAAACTGGAAAACCCACAAATTCTCTATATAATGGGAAAAAATGCGGATTATTGCGAGCCGACAGGCTAATTGAAATGATTCAAATAATTCTGAAGAAACTGCCCAACCTACCTAAGATGTCCGAGTTCGAAGCGCAACTCACAATACTAGTGCCTCGTTCTGATTATCATAAGTTGGCATTCACCAGTATCCAAATGGAAAACACATTTGAGACTAGATACAACGAGCAAAAAATCTATCTTTAGACAGTCCGCGTCACCGTTTCACATAAGGTGAGTTGCAGCCAAAGGCAAGCCTATTTAAACTAAAAAAAAAGGATGAAAACATATGGGTCCATGTTTCCAGAATTCTGGAGGTGAATGAGGATAGTTGGTTTATACCGCTTGAGGGTTCGGACCTGGATAGTTGTGGCAAGTTATCGTATAGTCTGTTTTAAGTGTAAGTGCGTATACACGAAGAATGCTGGCTACCAGTGTACACTCAACAGAATGGGAGGGTTATGGTATGAGTAACGTTTTTTGGGTAAAGGCAGTTAGCATAGCTTGTCATACATTGAATAGAATAAACAGGTCCTAACCCAGTCAATTGTAAATCTCCATATGAGTGTTTTGTGTTTTTATAATAAAGAAATAGAGCTTGGATTCTTTCATGAGTTTGGCTGATAAGTATCAGTGCAATATGCCAAAAGAAAAGCGTTTAAAATGGGACAACAAGAGTGTAGAAGGCATGTTTGTTTGCTATGGGCGCAGTCCTATAACGCCACTCTGCCCTCCACAAAGAAGCACGGTTCTGGGTGCATATTCTCCTTACGCGAGGTTCTACAGGGTTGTGAACGGTTGCAGTGATCAGATATACCTTCATTTTGACGGTTTGAACAAATTAACCCGTGAGAAGGCGCGCTATGAGCAATTTACTCACACAAAAATTTAAAGCAAAAACTTTTGGTGACTCTGACGCCCCAACGTCTCAAGCGCCTAGGTAGCTTCCTAACTATTCATCCCCTCCACCCTGACGCAACTCTCTTAGCGGTCAGTTCCGTTGCGACCGCCCAGCGAAGTGTTTGTAGAGCCCGTGGAACATCGTGCGGTAATTTGCTCATCACGTGCCTCCGTGTAAGTATTTATTTTTCTAATAAAAAAAGTGTTATTGTATTTTCTAGAACATACTATTTTATTTATTTATATTATATTGGTTAATTATTTCGGTTTTTGTTATGTAAGATTTTTTATTGTGATTTATATGAAGATGTCAAAATTATAAAATAAAATTAAGTTGATTTGTTATTTTGATTAGAAGTTGCATTTATGTTTCATAGTTTTAATTAAAATACTTATTTTCTTACTTATTAAACCTTGTTTTATTCATATGAATCCATTATAACCCAATAGGGACTATAAAAGTAGAAATATGAGCATTTAAAGTAGTGTGAGTATTTTGCTCACGCGCGCCTCTCCGTGTAAGTAACTGAGGCGCGCCTTCTCACGGGTTAAAAGCCTAAACAATAACTTTTCTTAGCCTAGCGTTATCTCTGTGAATTAACTATACATTACCCTATTTTATATTTTTACCTTACCTAGTTTTACTCAGTTTAATTTGTTTTTATTTAGTTTTTTGTTAAATTTCTATCTTTTTAACGACAATGTTTTGTGTGCATGCAGAGTTTACCTATAAGTGATTGTTACACTTTATTCTAATTTGTTACTTCTGTTTCATTTGCTTTACTAGTGTAAACAATTGTTAGTGAACCAAATAAATAAATAAATAAAGAGGGAAAATGCAAAGGGGTATAGCATACATTTTAGTGGTACCTATACATAAAATTACTTGTCTAAGAATGAATATGTGGAAAATGAGAATTTCAACGTATGTTTTTAAAACGGGACAATGTCGAGTTGAGTAATAAGGAGAATATTCAAAGGAAAGAGCAGGAGGTAGACAAAAATTAAAGTTAGCATGCAATAAATGAGGTGCAGAGCAGTGATGACATAAGTCATAATGAAACAAATGGTAGAATGCAGCTAAAGAACAGAAGTAAAATAAAAATACCACATAATTTGGTTGATTATTATTTGGGTTTGTTGACAGTTAGTGATGAAGATCCTAAAACATATGAAGAGGCTGTATAAAGTAGTGTAGGTAATAAATATAAACAGACAATGGAAGTAAAACACTTACTGAAAATGATATGGATAAGTGTAGAAAAGCTGAAGAATATTGATATTATTAACTGCAAATGGGTTTTTAATCGAAAAAAAATTAAAAACGTAACATTGTGTCACATAAAGCTATGTTTGTAGCTGGGGGTTTTAAAGAAGATTTGTCTTTTTCAGAAATTTATAGTCCTGTCAAGGTTAACGTTCTGTAATGAATTATAATTAAAAATTGATATTTAATTGACCTATACATCAATTAGATGTTTGTAGTGCTATTTTGTATGGTGACATTGATGGTGATGTTTATGAATCTTTGCTTAACGAGTGCGATAATGAATATTGTTTGTATTTGAAAATATATGCAGAGTGTAAACTATATTTACTCCTGTTTATAATATTGATGACTTATTTAGCATCTAGTGTTGTCAAAAAGATTGAAAACGTAAAGTTAAGGGAGGGAACTATAGTAATAAATCAAAGTACTTACCTTGAGAAATTGTTAAATTCTAGTAATATCTTAGAATGTAAGGCGGCTGTAACCCCCATGGATGACAATTTTGATTACAGTGTGCTTAAAAGAGACAGGTCAGAGAGTCTAGAAATAGGACATAGAAGTAGAAAGGTTCACTGATGTATGCAATGTTTTGTTCCAGACCTGACTTATGTCTTTCCATAAGTATTTTAAGTAGGTACCGGTCCTATGCTATTATGATTTATAGGTTGCACTCAAGAGAGTGACACTCACAAGAGATGATATGAGATACTTCACAACACACTCATATAATCATATTTTTAACATTGCAATAATACTTTATTCCTCGATGTTTAGGAAACCACGTCATTAATACCGGCAGTAATTTTTTCCATATTTGTATACCGGAAGTCTTTTTTGATCTTTGACAGTCGTTGTATCTTACCAAAAGGTATCGTATTACCCAGTACTAACTGGGTTCTGAAAGTCAGATAGGCAATCGGTCCATGAATAACACTGAAATTCAATTGTATAAACACACAGTCCACAATATCTTTCAAAGAACCTCTATACGTGGGGGTTCCAAAAAAACAACACAAGACTTCAGTCTCAAAGAATGATTTTGTTCCCCAGAAAATAGGAATAAAATCCAAATTCTATTCCGCTGATTATAAATGTCATAAATTGCAATAAAAACGTTTAATGACGAGTTTAAGAGCAAGCATAAAATATAATATGGATTACTAATAATGTATCTACATAGTGGCACGTATTTCACAATCGAATTGTTTAAGATCTTGATTTAAACGCGAAACTTCAGCTGCAAGCAGTCATTCGAGTTCCGTTCTTCAAAAGCTGATATTATAATTATCGGATTGAACAGGTGAGCGCACCTGAGCGTTATTTTAGTTAGAACAATGCGGAGCTCGGGAGGAAGCCCGAAAGTTTCAGTTAGCAACATGTGGAGCAAGAGAGGAGTCACCCTTAACAGATTCACACTATTGCTGACTCTTAGGTAAGACATTAGTCTAGTGCTATTCCATTTATGTAACAAACCGTCATTAAAATTTGTGAAAAAACAGTCCTACAATATCAAGCAGTAGACGGTTTTCGGCTAATGATGCTGTTGCTGGTACCTTAACCATAGCGGTATTTCGCCACTGTGGTTTTTCGTGTATGCAACATAATAAAGTAGAACAAGACTCTTAAGTGAAAATGAAAAGCCTGTTAAGCAAAGAGTTTCTATGCAGTTACTTTAAGGATGGAATATTAAAATCAAAAGAAAAGGGTATGCCCGGTTGACACTCGAGAATTGAACAAAACAACACGTCATGTTACGTCGACCACGAGTAAAAGGGTACTTGGGCTTGAAAATAATTATGATGACTATTGTATTTTTCTTTACAGTATTTATTTTTATATACAGCTTGCTACAATTGTCAAGAGGAGACCAAGTCGTGCACTCCGGGGTAAGCAATTACTCGTTCCCGGATGATTTCATGTTTGGTGTGGCTACGTCCGCATTTCAAATTGAAGGAGGATGGAACGAAGGAGGTCTGATTGTTTGAATACTAAACTATTATTATCAGTTTCTGAGGTTATTGTAACCCTTTCCATAACATAAAAGTAGTAACAAATCACGTGTTTGTCCTTCATAATATACTTTATTCCATAGGCAAAGGCGAAAGTGTATGGGACGAAACCCTCCACGAACACCCTACAGATACCACTGACCATAAGAACGGAGATGTTGCAGATGACTCTTACCACCTCTGGAGGGAAGACATTAAAATGATTAAAAGTTTAGGCGTCAGTGGCTATAGAATGTCTATTGCGTGGAGCAGGTAAGAAGTTTTTTGTCTGAACAATAGTATTTTTTTTTGCTTTTGCTGCTGTTAACACATCGCTGCTAGTTTACAGTATTTTTGCTGTCGAGATGAAAACCATTTGTTTGCATAAGATATTGAATGCTTTACCCTTCGTTTTAACGTAGATCTACACAAGACACATTGGCTTTATAAATATGTCTATAATTATAAAGACAATTCCAGGATACTTCCAAATGGTACAGACAACAATATAAACCAAGAAGGTATAAACTACTACCTTAGAATTTTCGAAGAACTCCTTAAAGCCAACATCACTCCTGTAGTCACGTTGTATCACTGGGATATGCCCACATCACTGATGGATATCGGCGGCTGGAACAACCCAAACCTCGTTGACTATTTTGAAGACTATGCTCGGATAGTGTTCAGGTCGTTCGGTCATTTAGTCAAAATGTGGCTGACGCTTAATGAACCTCATTGGCATTGCATATCTGTAAGTTATTTCAAAATCAATTGTGTGTTTTCCAAGTTTTTCAAAGGGCTATCACAATTTTAGCACGCTAATACAAAAAAAATGTGACATTTATTTTGACCACTCCCGAGAGAAATAATTCAACTTCTCGGACGATTTTTATATAATTTAGTGGCCAAATGTAAACCATAAATAATCACACATTTAAACTGAGAATTTTGATGAGTGATTATGGTTTAGATTTGGCCACAAAATTAAAAAAAACTATGTGCACGAGAAAGTTATCTATCTCTTCGGAGAGCTCAAAATAAATATCACGATTTTTCTTGTATAACGCTCAAGTACAAGAACAATTATTGTGATAGCCCTCTTAATAATTTTAGGGACTAGGTATTGACACAGTAAAATAGAGTGAACAACAAAAATCCTATTAAACCGTCAGTTAGATTATCAAAAATATTTGACTAATATCTTTTTCTTTGCAACGTAAACCAAAATTGAAGAAGACACGACGCTTTTAAAATTCTCAAAACGTAACGCCTTGGTACCATTTTATAGTACATTTGACGTCATTAACTCCTACTACGAAGTTGTGATGCGTTTCATTTTTGTCAATATTCATTGATTTACAAAAAACAATAATATGTGTCAATTAATTCCCAATAGTCTAACTGACGGACTTAATAGAATTGCAGTTTTTGATACTGTTTACATGCCTGTTATAAGCAGTAGGATGGCTTCAAAAAAACGATGGAGCGCTCCTTCCTCGGAGTAAGGATACTTCAAGATACGAACAGAGTTAGATTCGAGCACGCGGTCATTTTCTTAACAATAAAACACACAAAATATTCAAATTCAAATTCAAATTCAAATTCATTTATTGTTTGTCACAGGTAAAGTATCAGTTCTTATGATTATTATATAGGATCGCTGTAACATACCTGTATGGTGTACAATATTTAGTTAGATTTAATATTTATTTAACATCATAATTCGTCCAAAGTCAACGTCCACATTAGTCATGCATCAATAAAGTTGTTCATTCACAAGTCAATTAATTATTAATAAGTAAGTAGGACATGGATTTCACTATAATTAGATTATCAGTAGATTTCATTAGAATTAAAATTACTTATTGTTGTACTGTAAATTAAATTATACACTGATTTCATTTAAATTAAAAATATTCATTGATTTCATTATGATTAAATTACTCGTTGATGTCAAAGAAATTAAATTTTTCACTAGTTTCATTACATTTAAGTTAGTCATTGATGTCATACAAATTAAATGTCGTAGCTTATCCATAGGTGTCACCAGTATTTTTGTCATTAAAAAATTCATTTATGGAATAGTAGGCTTTACCAATCAAAAAATCTTTTAGCCTGTTTTTAAAACTATGCAAGGTTACACTGCTTTTTACGTCATTTGGTAGTTTGTTATAAATTTTTACTCCTATCCCAAATATACTTGTTTTAAATTTAACTGTCCTACACTTTATTCCGCTTAATACATTTCTATACCGTGCACTTCTCATTGTGTCGTAGTTATTTAAATCGCGTTTTATCATTACTGCTGCTTCATAGATGTATTGTGAGGGTAATGTCATAATGTGTAACCTCGTAAACTCTGTTCTACATGAGTCGGTCTGTTTAAGCCCACATATACTTCTAACGCACTTTTTTTGTGCCCTAAAAGCATACTCTCTGTTAGTCGAGTTTCCCCAAAAAAGAATACCATATTTTATTGTAGAACTTACGTATGCATGGTAAGCGGTTAGTAATGTTCTCTCGTTAACAACTTTTCTCAGCATGTAGAGGGCATATGAAAACTGGTTTAATTTTTTACATACATGATCAACCTGCATTTTAAAGTTTAGTTCAGAGTCAATGTTAAAACCAAGAAACTTAGTGTTGTTCACTTCTTTTATTTGTTCACCTTTATAATGTAAATGTAGTTTTCTTTTTGAAGTGGTATTTTTGTTTGTGAAAGTCATGTAATTAGTTTTATCAATATTTATTTTGAGATTGTTTACATTTAACCATTTTATAATGTCTTCAACTGCTTTGTTAATGTTTTTTTAATAATTATCTTTGTCATAGTTCGTAAATATAGCAGTACTATCATCTGCAAATAGTACCATTTCCTGTTTTATAATTTTCGGAAGATCGTTTATGTATATGATGAACAAAAGAGGTCCAAGAATACTTCCTTGTGGCACTCCATACATAATAGTTCTAGGTTCTGACGTATACTTTTGTTCCAACTTATTATCTTTTGTTATATTTGTAATTTGTGTTACTTGAGATCGGTTTGATAAATATGATTTTATGAGGTTTAATGCATTTCCTCTGACCCCATATCTTTCTAATTTGCTCAAGAGTATTTGGTGGTCCACGTGATCAAAGGCCTTTGACATGTCCATAAAAATGGCTGTTATATGTTGCTTGTTATCCAGTCCTGTCATTACATTTCTTAAAAAGTTTAAAAGAGCGCCGCTAGTGGATCTATCTTTACGAAACCCGAATTGTTCGTCTGCAAATATGTCATTAGCTTCAAAGTAGTTATATAAGTTATTGTAAATTACTCTTTCAAATATTTTTGCGATTTATTTATTTATCTATCTACTGATCGATATATTTATTCGAAAGTAGCAACCCTAGCCCTGAGCGAAAATAGCTTTTAGATTCAAAGGCACTTCCGAGTCACACTACTGCTTATCTTTTTACTGCGGTGTTGATATTGAGAAACCTGTTACATGATAAAATATGTTGAATTCCTAAGGACCATAAGGGAGTTGGAGGGTATTTGTGTATCCACAACAGCTTGCTCGCCCATGGTCGAGCATACCGCTTGTATGAAAAGGAATTTAAACCACAACAGCAAGGTAAAGTGTAATTTTATCATTATAATCCTTCTTTAAAACATGCTTAGATAAAGCACCTGTGGTTATGTCGGTAGTAAACTTCACTACTGTAATAGGGTAGACGCCAAAAATATCAAATTAGTCCGTCAGTCAGATTACCAATAACATTTTGACCGTTTTTTTTTGTTTTTTTTTTGTCACGTAAATCAAAATTGAATAAGATACAACGCTTTTGTCACGACTTGGTAAAATTTTTAGTACGTTTTGACGAGGTGCGTACCATTTGATATAATAACAAAAGTGTTATCGATTACATGACCTAATTTCTTGCATCTACTTGTTTTTAGTATAACGATGAAATGATGTAATGATGTAATGAATTATTGATATAATTTCAGTAGGCCTAATTTTATATGATTTAAAATATTACATTCTTTTATAATGTACAACTGAACTAAAATTCAGTTTTTTTTTTTTATATTTATAAAATATATTATTAAAAACCTATTGTTACGTTTACTATAATTTTGAAACAAACTATTTTGTGTTCTAATTTTTTGCAAAACCTGATTGAAGTAAAACGTCTGCTACCATCGTGTTCCCCCGACCCCTTCTATTGTAGGTAAATTATCTGGGTTAGGTTTGGTTAGAACAGAGACCATTGGCACCCAAAGGCGAGCGAGCGGAGCGAGCGTGATCGCCAGAGCGCCAGATCCCCCCAATGTTTGATGAACCATTTGGGTAAGGTATGGTTAAACCAGTTACCAGTGACCATTAGAGACCAGATCTCTCCTATGGTTAGTGATTCATCTCGGTAGTATGAAGATTTCCGATATTTAGTTATTCATAACCAAATTTTGGTTGGTAATGAGCAATTATGAAAATTAGGTCAATTGATAGTTAGGTCAACTAAACGTTTTATAAAAAGTAATTTTATATGACATGTAACATTAGATTACATGAAATTAAGTTATTTGTTTTTATAGCAAATGAAAATTATATGATGTGAACGTTATTTTAAGTGCAAACATACTATCTAATATTATGCCATATATTACACACCCTATCATCAGCCCCCACGCCCTTGTTGTGACGGGTTTCATCTTTATCATTATTCATTGATTTACAAAAACAGAAAGTACGTATCCATTATTTCCCTTTTCTCTAACGGACTAAATAGATTTGCAATTTTTGATAATGTCGTCATGCGTATTGCTTATGGTCATTTTTGCTTTTCAACAAATTTTAATAATTTGAATACTGCAAAATTGAATGACAGTGCCAACCCGAACAAGATGGAGGCCCGCATGGAATCGTGTTCCTGCCTCTGTCTCAATTGTTTTCTTGTACGATTTTATTAAAAAGCATTCTGTTTTTCAGGAAAAGTATCTTTAGTGCTGGACGGCGTTTGGGCTGAACCAAAAGATCCCAATAAACCTGAAGATGTTCAAGCGTCGGAGCAGTATCTCCAAATAGCTGTAAGTATCATAACCATTTCCTTTAAAATAAAACGAATAAACAAGTGTTTTAGTACAAAACAGAGTTGAGCGCGACCTTTTTAACATACATTATGGATATCTTTACAGAGGGATATAAAAGAACAACATAACATTCAATATATTGTAAATATTTACTTAGTTACAAGGCTCAGTAACAGTTCGTAAACTTTAATGGATTATGTGGTATATTAGAAACTCTTTACACAGTGTATGTCTCTATGTTAACTCGCTCGAGGCCATATAATAGAAATGTCATACTGTCTGTCTATGATAATTAATAAATGATATTACGAATTAACAAGATTTGTTATTGGCGACGAGGATGGGATAAAAAAAAAGTCCAATAAACATTGCATAAATTAATTTATGCAATGGACAAACTACGAAAATATCGTGGCACCCTACGCGGGATGCTCACGCGAATCGACACCTATGTCAATCAGAGGGCAACGATGTCTGACGAAGACATTACTGCTCGCTTCCTGGGCCTGAAGGAGACGATCCTAGCTTTAAGGGAGGTACAAGAAAAAATCGAAAACAAGACCGTCGACGACAAGGACGATGACACTTATTATCAAGAAAAAGAATACAGGTACGCATTTGAAGAACTTCATACAGCAATAACAGTTAAACTTCTAACAAAACAGACACAGAATAGAGGTCAGCAACAGGGCCAACAACATCAACATCAAATAAAAAAAACTGAATCCAGGCATGGCAATACACCAAAGATACAATTTCAACCTTTACAACAATCAGAAACTTTCAACAATTTCAAAAAACGACTAGAAGTGTATTTTCGATTGAACGACATATCGGAAGCACACATGAAATCAGATATCTTACTGTCAACATTATCACCAGAGCTCCACGAGAAACTTTGCGATTTAACATCACCGGAAGAACCAATGAATATGTCATTTGCTGATATTACTGAAATACTTGACGAATACTTAGACCCAAAACCTAGCAAATGGGCGCTACAACATAAATTCATAACAAGAACGCAAAAAGCCGATGAAACTGTAGCGCAGTACGCCGCAGAGTTGAAGAAACTTACCACTAACTGTGAATTCAATTGCCAACACTGTCAGAAAAATACATCAGAAAGCTTTTTATCTCTACAATTTATAAGGGGATTGAAAGATTGTGATGCACGTATAAAAATTTTACAAGACCGAACAGTATATACATTCAAATCACTGACACAGATTGCGATATCTATTGAAATGGGTAAGACAGAAAACGCATCAATGGTTACTAATGAACAACCAAGTACCAGTAGTGGCGACACCAACAAAATCACCCCTTACAAGAGACCAGCAGGACCAGGACCAAGTCCAAGACAAATTACACCTAAAGATCTAAAAGGGAAATGCTTTCGCTGTGGTGCTGCGAATCACGAATCCAACAAATGTGTCGCTGTAAACGTTACATGCCATAAATGCAATAAAGTCGGTCACCTAGCCCGTGTTTGCCTTCAACGCCACTCTGATGCGAGTCTTAACAAGAATAAACCGAATACGAACCTTTTAGAAGACTCAATGACAAGTGACCATGATGACTGGAATAATATTAATATCATATCTGGAGAATCATCTGAAAAATATATGATAACGGTACATATTGAACACGTTAAGATAAAGATGGAATTTGACACCGGAGCTACACTAACTTCAATGTCATTACGAGACTATCAAAAACTAAATATTGGAAAAAGAATTTTTAAGACAAATTTAAGACTCCGAACTTATACTGGAGAAGTAATCAAACCAACAGGCGTGGCATACGTTCAATACAAATGCCAAGGAAAAGACTTCCACGGAAAACTGTATGTTATCAACAACAACGTTGACCCCATTTTTGGCCGCAGCTGGATGAAAGAACTCGATACACTTAACTTAGCAGACATAAAAACCGTACAGCCTACTGAAAACATAGAATTAGACCAGCTCCTAGAGCTCTACAAGACTTCAGTATTCAATAACGACCTTGGCAAAATACCAAACTACAGAGGACACCTAACACTGAAAGAGAACACTAAGCCAATTTTTATTAGACCACGTAGAATACCTTATGCTTTAAAAACAAAAGTGGATGAAGAAATAGAGCGACTATGCATACAAGGTGTCATCACGAAAGTTGACCACTCTGAATGGGGTACTCCAGTGGTACCAGTTGTCAAACCAAATGGGAATATCCGATTATGCGCTGATTATAAGGTTACTCTAAACAAATTTATACAAGATGAACAATACCCAATTCCTATGATTGAAGATATTTTCACAGAGATGAATGGAGGTAAACTATTTTGTACACTCGACATAACTCAGGCGTACCTAAACATGGTGATGGATGAAGAGAGCGCAATGTTACAAACACTCAGTACACACAAAGGGACTTACAGAGTAAACAGGCTCATGTTCGGAGTTAAGGTCGCTCCGAGCCTATGGCAGAAGTTCATGGATAAACTGTTACAAGGCCTAGAAGGCGTAAAATGTTTCTTCGACGATATAATTATACAAGGAGCTAACCAAGAACAACTACTACAGAGGCTCAAACTCGTACTCGATAAACTAAAAGAAAGTAACCTTCGAGTAAACAAAGACAAGTGCCACTTTTTCCAAACAAGTATAAATGACCTGGGACACACTATCGACAAAGAAGGTCTACACAAAAACAGGGACAAGATAAATGCAATAGTTAAAACAGAACACCCAACCAATACAGCAGAATTAAGAACATTTCTTGGAATAGCAAATTTTTACAACAAATTCATACCGAATCTAGCATCGATCACGAACCCACTAAACAACTTACTAAAGAAAGAATCAAGCTTCATATGGTCTGCAGAGTGTGAACAAGCTTTTATACAAATTAAGAGAGAAATTGTAAGTGAAAGAGTACTGATACACTTTGACTCTAAGAAGCCGTTAGTGCTTTCAACAGACGCATCGCCACTGGGACTCGGGGCAGTACTGTCACATAGACTTCCAGATGGGTCAGAAAGACCTATAGCATTCGCTTCAAGAACGCTGTCTAATAGTGAGAAGAATTATAGTCAAATCGACAAGGAAGCTACAGCGATACACTGGGGATTGAAAAAGTTTTTCTACTATTGTTATGGTCGAAAATTCATCCTTGTTACAGACCATAAACCTCTTACAGTAATTTTCCACCCTCATCAAACGCTACCCGCAATGAGTACGATGAGGCTGTTTCACTACGCTCACTTCTTATCTGGATTTGACTACAACATTGAATACAGAACTTCGGCGAACAACTCAAATGCAGATTATTTATCCAGGTTTCCAGTAGAAAACACCAAAACCAACAGAATTGACCAGAATTACAGTTTTCAATTTCAGCAAATACATACCATTGATATTAATCCAGATGCCATAGCGACAGAAACAAGGAAGGACGCCGACTGTACATCTTTGCTACACGCATTGGAAAATGGCCAATCACTAAAAACAATCGGTTACAAGGACAATGAATTTACTTTGCATGATGGTTGTTTATTGAGAGGATCACGAGTGTTAATTCCAAAAGCATTACGCGAACAAGTGCTTGACAAGCTACACCTCGGTCACCCAGGCATTGTAAAGATGAAGCTATTGGCTCGCAGTTTCGTGTACTGGAAAGGAATTGACAACGAGATTGAGACCAAAGTCAAGTCATGTAGAACCTATAGATTGCAACAAAATGAACCAGAAAAAGCACCACTACACCATTGGGAACAACCAAAGGGCCCCTGGCAAAGACTTCATATTGATTTCGCTGGACCTGTGCACGGATACCAACTTTTGATTATTGTTGATGCATTCTCAAAATGGACTGAGATTATACCAACCAAGTCCACTACAAGCTCTTGGTGCATACAAAAATTGAAAGAACTATTTTGCACTTTTGGGTGCACCCTTGATCCGCAGCAGCTAGGAGGGGAGAGATGTGGTATATTAGAAACTCTTTACACAGTGTATGTCTCTATGTTAACTCGCTCGAAGCCATATAATAGAAATGTCATACTGTCTGTCTATGATAATTAATAAATGATATTACGAATTAACAAGATTTGTTAGATTATTAATTAGGTACAGTAGGTGCTTTCGCATTTTTTTATCCCCGCTCTTACATCGCTATCCAAATCACAGTGATTTTTACATTCGAAGCAATTAGGATGCTTTCAGGTCGCTGTCACTGACGAGTTTGTCAAAAAAACATTAATTCTATTCTCGTGACTACAAGGTAGCTACAGTTTTGTGTGCAACAGCAACCTTGCCTACAATTTGCCATTTAGAACTAATCACTTATTTCCAAAAAATATTTTATGTCCGTTTCAGATCGGAATGTTAGCTCATCCAATATTTTCGGATGTCGGTGACTATCCTAGTTCAGTTCGTGAACGGGTTGACAACGTGAGTAGGGAACAAGGATACTCAAGGTCGAGACTTCCACATTTTACTCCTGAACAGGTTCGTATACGTAAACAAATCAGACGCTTTAGCTTCAAGTATTTTTATGTCGTTTTCATGAATGCAACAGTTCATTTAAGTTAAAAGCGTTAGGGTAGCCCGCTCAATTCAAATTTCAAAGGTCTAGGAACGATTTTGACTTTGAAAAAGTCATTCCTCGACCTTTATGGACTTGACTTGTCCGTAGTCACAATTCTGTGACTACGGACGTCTTACAGTCTTGAACAATTATATTCTAATCAACAGACAACCTAGCACTGGCCTGCAAATTGCAAAAAACGTAAAAAGAATACAGTTTTTTTCAGAAAGATGCTCCGGGGTGGAGCATCCACCTTAAAAAAACTGTTTTCTAAAATTAACTTAATTTACACTCACTCCCCTATATTCTGTGTACTTCAACAAAACTGGTGAAAGATACCCGTATTTCGCTAAGTAAGGTAAGTAAATCTGCCTCCTATACTTGCTTCAAAGATTACAAGCGTGATTATAAATTGAGTTTATTATATTTTCAGGTGGAAACACTTCGAGGAAGCGCAGACTTCTTAGGTCTCAACCACTACACTGCAGCCTTAGTCTCCCCACAAACCTCTCCAACGGAATACAACTTGCATATACTTGCTCATGAATATGACTTAGGAGTCAACGTTGAGCGGGATCCATCTTGGCCCGTGCCTGGTTCTGAATCCCTACCGGTAAATAAATTCATACTTTATTAATATTACAGATCTGAGTGTTACTCTGTCCATTTTTTTACTTTTTCACGCAGTTACTTATTTGAATTTTTGCAAACAAATATACTTGGTTTAGGATATAAGAATCAAAACGTTTCTGAAGAACAATAGGTGGACCGATGACCTGGTGAAGGCTGCGGTAATCCGCTGGATACGAGTCGCATGAAACCGGTCAATGTGGAGACACTTGGAGGAGGCCTATGTCCAGCAGTTGACGTCCCTCGGCTGAGGTGATGCTGATGATGGTAATCAGGGACAATCATCAGCTCCCACGCGGCCGAAGATCTAAATTCAAGTTGGTGATAATAATTTGTGCAGAAACATCCTTATCAAAGCTAAAAAGAACTGGTTCTCCCTGTCATTGAGATATTTTTTTAGTTTTGTCCATAAGTACAGGTTGGCAAAAAAGTCTTGAAACGGAACTAATTTTTTTGTTTGCTGGCAATATTCAAAAACTAATGACGTTTCATGTAAACAAAGTTCGCAAGTTTATAAAATTTAGAATTGTGCGTGAAAAGCGTGATTAAACTAACCTAAAGTGATAAAAAAATGAATAAAACCATCCGAAGTGCTGGCAGAGAGATTATTTATAAGGTACATAGGCGATATTTGGCAGAAAAAGAGGCCAAAACCATTCTTACCGATCTCAACTATGTTTACCCAAGAACCGCTGATATGACAGGTATGTAACTGTTTGTTTGGTGTTTTTCGATGAATTAAGTGTTAATTGATGTACCCCATTCTGTTTTGAATTGCTTGCATACGAAATAAGTGGAATTTTGAACAATAATCATCGAGCACATAGGTTATGTTTACATTTTGTCTGACATTACTTTGGTATAGCGCGTCAAATTAATGTTGATACTTGAGTGGCGTACTTTGCAATATGTAAATTTAAATTCGATTTCTACGCAACATTAGAATTAGAAATGTACTAAAAATGTATTAGATTTAATTTATTATTTTTTAACAATATAAATTAATATTTCATATAAATCACATGATAGAAAATGATGCATTTTTTATGTATATTTATTTACAATGTAAGCTCGATCGACATAAAGGTACAGTTTGACTTATTAAAGTATGATATTGGGAGAAGTCATATTAATGATTTACTTTTAATAGTGATGTTTCGTCTTTATAGGAAGCAGCTGAGCGCGCATTCCAATAAATTACGGAGGAGGATTGAAAGAGTTCATGCCAACATTTAAAATTGAAAAAGATTATTACGAGCGCAAACTATTTACGAAGACATGGAGCGAATAGTGATAAACCTCAAACACGATAGTTGATCCTCTGAATCGGAGAACGATTCAGACGAATATGCGGCTAACTCTAGCCAAGACTCGGATGACATGGAGCTGGTGGAATATTTGGGGAAAAATATAAAAGATTAAATTACAATAACATTATGTCTACGTCTTTTTTTTAATTCCAGAAATTTTTAAAAACAGTTTTACTAGCATAATATTTATTTTTAGGCAGTTACATGAGGAGAATAAATTCTTGTTCAATTAAATGATACTTACTGATTTTAAATATGCGTAAAAAATTAAAAGTATCAAGACTATAATTTGGTACGCTATACGGTCACAGCGGGTTGCCATATGAACAGCACAGTGGCGGCCCCCGGATTTTCAACTCTTTTTTGCCAACCTGTATCTGAAGCTATCTAGTAAGAAGATATTCGGGGTCAAAGTTCCAACTTAATTTTTTTTTTTAACTAGTTTTCAACGTTATAAATTTTTGTAGTTTTTGACCTCAAAAACATCTTTTCCAGCAATGTTTTTTTACGTAAAATTACTTCGTCTCGTAACTGTCAGAATGAATGATTCATAATTCAAGATATTTTATTTACTTCTCGAAATAGTCAACCATTTTGATGGGAACAAATAATTAAGTAAATCGGGAGTACTTTTATAAAATGTCGGCGCATGCATCCATACCCAGATTATAAACAAATTAAAAATGTTTCTAAATTGCAGCGGTGTTGTTATTGTAGTTTCATTTTCAATGTAATGTATGAAATGGAATGGTGATATTGCTAGTCCATATTTTCTAAAAAAGGCCTTAATAAATCTAAGTGCAATAGTATATCGTTTTCTGATATATTTCAAAATGTCGCAGGTTTACCCACCAGGCTTCCGAAGACTTCTCAACTGGTTCCAAAAGACTTACAAAATATTTGAGAAAATCCCAATCATTATAACTGAGAATGGATGTACTGACAAGGGACAAACTGAGGACTATGAGCGAGTTTCTTATTACAACGAGTATCTCTACCAACTGCTGCTAGCTATACGTGAAGATGGGGTCAATGTCAAAGGATATTTCGCCTGGAGTCTTATGGATAACATGGAATGGTCAGATGGCTATGAGTAAGTATTTTATATTTTGCACCATTGGTCCATTGATGACAACGCTGTGAGACCCAGAACACAAGCTAGCACAAGATGACGCTTCCGAAGACGTTTCTTGCGCTATTGACAGGGTATTATTCGCTGAAAAAGTAAACATCACTCTTATTCAAAATAATGTGAACATTATTTAAAAAAAAGGATGAAATAAAATACTGACGACTGATAGTATTCTCAAAAAAACAAAAAATGTTTTTTTTTTTCAGTTTGAAATTCGGATTATTCAAGGTAGATTTCGACAGCCCAAACAGAACACGAACACCGAAGCTGTCAGCGAAGAATTATGCCCACATTGTGCGCACACGCCGAGTTGACTTCGACTACATAAAACCACCCTCGGTCCACAAAAATGTCTCAAGTTTAAGCGCATTATAAATTGCACATAAATAAACACAGTTTGCTTCAAAGATTTAGACCGTTGTTTTTGTTTTCACCGTTTTTGGAACTGTGCTGTGTACTAAGATATTGAGGAAAGTGTATCGCTGAATTTAGTAAATATTTACATAACTCAATTTGAACACAATGCTTCCATTTTAGTGGCTTATTTTAACATTTACGTACAGTAAAGAAATATATTTTAGTTGCAATATTGTATTATGTAAAAACACCTATTTTTCTGCTTATTATTAAATCATTTTGACAGTCAATGTAAAAATATTTTCTTACACCCATTTATTTCTTTTAAGCTATCTTTTCAAACTTACCAAGAACTCAGATATTCCACATCCGCTCTGTCTGTGACAACCTTTTTAAACTGAAACTAGAAAACCCACCAATTCTAAAATGCGGATTATTGCCACACACAGACAAGCTAATTGAAATAATGAAAATAATTCTGAAAAAACTGCCCAACCTACCTAAAATGTCCAAGTTCGAAGCGCAACTCACAATACTAGTGCCATGTTTTTATTACCATAAGTTGGCATTCACCAGTCCCCAATTGGAAAACGAAGACGAAGACTGCTGGCTACCAGTGTACACTACTCAACAATGGCAGGATTAATTAATGTTTTTTGGGCAAAGGCAGTTAATATAGCTTGTCATACATTGAATAGAACAAACAGGTCCTAACCCAGTCAAAGGTAAATCTCTATATGATTTGTTTTATAATGAAGAAATCCAAGCTCAGGTACAGGTAGGTGGGCTTTTCTTTTTGCATAATATGCTAAAATAAAAGCGTTTAAATTGGGATAACAAGAGTTTCGATAAAATGTTTGTTTGTTATGGGGAATATGCAAAGGGGTATAGCATATGTTTTAGTGATAAACATAAAGTAACTTGTCTAAGAATGAATATGTGGAAAATGAGAATTTAAATGTGTGTATTTAAAACGGGGAGAAGGTTGAGTTGAGTGATGAGGAGAATATTCAAGGGAAACAGTAAGAGGTAAACAAAAATGAAAGTGAGCATGCAAAAAAGAGGTACAGAGCAGTGATGACTTAAGTCATAATGAAACAAATGGTAAATAAAAATACCTTATAATTTAGTTGATTATTAATTTGGGTTTGTTGACAGTTAGTTAGTGATGAAGATCCTGTAACATAGAGGGCTGTATCATGTAGATAATAAGTATAAGCAGGCAATGGAAGTAAAGCACTTACTGAAAATGATATGGATAAATGTAGAAAAGCCGAAGAATATTGATATTATTGACTAAAAAAAAAAATATCAATATAAATTTCATGATGTAATAACTAAATTAGGTATTCTAAGATGCGATCATAAATATTGTTTCTATCTGAAAATATATGCAGTGTGTAAACTATATTTACGCCTGTATATTGATGGATGACTTATTGTAAGCATCTAGAGTTGTCATAGAAAATGTAAAGCAATTGTTAAATGAAAACTTTTAAATGAAGATCTAGGACAAATTAGTCACTATTTGCGAATGCATGTAACGCAAAATTTAAGGGAGGGAACTATAGTAATAAATCAAAGTAAATTGAGAAGTTGTTAAATTCTAGTTATGTGTTTCAAAATGGTTTTACAATTTCATGGGTTTCTCGCAAACAGACTACAGTTGCCATGTTAACCACCAAATCCGAATATGTAGCTTTAAGATTAGCTGTTAGTGAAGCTCGTTGGTTAAAAAAAATTCTATGTGTATCTTGCCGGTGAAACTTGTAGTGCGAAATTGTCTGACGACAATCAGTCTGTAATTAAACTGTGTAAAAATCCGCAATTTCATCATCAAATTAAACACATTGACATAAGGGTATAGTTTGTACGCGATATGGTAAATTATTATATTGTAAGTGTGGATCATATTAGCACAAATGATCAAGTGGCAGATGTGGCAGATGTTTTAACCAAACCTTTGGGTAAAGTAAAGTTTGATAAATTTAAATTCTTTATGGGATTGTGTTTGTATCGTTTTGTTCTTATTGTATAACTCAAAGGCAATATTGGTTTTTGTTTTTGAGTTTTACTATTGAGGGAGGATTCACTTTGCCTTTGCAGATCGCCGATGTCAACTGAGATCGGGAAAAAACCAATGACTTACTGACAACTATAACGTCTACAATATGAGTGCTAAACTAATCTTGAAAAGTGCGGAACCAAAGTTGGAAATCCATTTTAAAACTGGGTTGCTAGATCACATTACTAAATTCAACCATGTTCGTTTTTTTCGATGATGATTAATATTTAAGGTCGGCAAGAAAAGAGATGTCTGATGAGATGACGCAGAATAGAGAAAGCAGTATGGAAGAAACAGACATGCTGCGACTGACTCAGATTTAATTAGAATAAGGGCAAGAGACTGATGATTAGGTAATATGGTATCGTCATCGTGGCCCAAAAAGTCTGACAACCAGTCTTACCAAGGGGTTTCGTCTTACCCAGCTCTAACTGGGTTATGGAGGTCCGATAGACAGTCGCGCCATGTATATTACTGGTATTCAGCTGCATCCGGTTAGATTGCAAGCCAAGCCCAGCATATTCTTATTCTTTATTTTACAAAAAAACAACAATTATACATGTTAATTGCAATCATTTTTACACATATATTTAATGTACAAAGATGAGCTTAACCCAGAGTTAGGTTTTCTAAAAAACCTAATTTTAAAGTGAGATTTGCAAAAGAGACTTACATTTACGTATGTGCATTAATATTACATTCTCAATTAATTCAACTTATAAAGTAAAGTACATACATACATAAATATTTTGCATAGTTGGGAAAGGGCTAAGCAGATGATGATACTAACAAATAACTAACACATGGTATCTGACGACAAAGATGTTGGATAGTAATAAATACCTATGTAGAATATCTTTCAAAGATCCTCAATACGTCAAGATTTCATAAAACACAACAAGGACTTCAGTCCCTGAGAATGATTTTGGTCTCCAGAAAATAGGAATAACATCCAAATCTAGAAGATTTAACGTTGATTATAAATGTCATAAACTGCAAAAAAGACGTGTAATTACGTGTTTAAAGCAAGCATAAATATAATATGGATGATTAATAAAGTATCTACACAGTGGCTCGTACTTCACTATCGAATAGTTTATGATCATGATTTAAACGCAGACCTTCAGCTGCAAGCAGCCATTCAAATTTTGTTCTTTTAAATTATCAGATTGAATAGGTGAGCGCAACTGAGCGTTACTTTAGTAAGAACAATGCGGAGCTCGGGAGGAAGCCTAAAAGTTTCAGTTGGTAACATGTTGAGCACGAGAGGAGTAGCCTTAAACGGAGCACTATTGATGACTCTTAGGTAAGACATTAATCTAGTGATATTTCTTCAATGTAACAAAACCTCATTTGTGAAAAATAGACCTATAATATTCAGCAGTAGGCGGTTATCGGCTGATGATGCTTTTGCAGGTACCTACCTTAACCATAGTGGTATCTCGCAACTGTGCAACATAACAAAATAAAATAAGACCCTGAATCCACCAGTTTCATTTAAATAACTGTACTTAAAATACAGTATTTTTTGTGTATATACAGTTTGCTGCAATTATCAAGAGGAGACCTAGTCGTGCACTCCGGGGTAAGCAATTACTCGTTCCCGGATGATTTCATGTTTGGAGTGGCTACGTCCGCATTTCAAATTGAAGGAGGATGGAACGAAGGAGGTATATTGAATACGGAACTATTATTCTCAGTTTCTGAGGTTATTTTAACCCTTTCAATAAGGGGCTAAAAGTACTAACAAAACACAAGTTTGTCTTTCCTTATATCTTTCATTCCATAGGAAAAGGCGAAAGTATGTGGGACAGAAACCTCCACGAACACCCAACATATACCACTGACCATAAGAACGGCGATGTTGCAGATGACTCTTACCACCTCTGGAGGGAAGACATTAAAATGATTAAAAGTTTAGGCGTCAGTGGCTATAGAATGTCTATTGCGTGGACCAGGTAAGATGTTTGTTCAAAATTCTTAGGATGTCTGAACAACAGCTATTTGTTTATTTTCGCTGCTGTTAACACTAGGTTACAGCATTTTTGTTCTCGAGATTGAAATCGTTTGATTGCATAGAAGATTGGTTGCGCAAAAGAAACACAGCGGCCAGTTTTTCACACAAACATAGTCCTCCTGTTTTCTCCGTGGATAAAGCCAGTTAAGCAATATTTTTAATTCAAAAAATATATAACAATAATAATCATTTACCGACATTTTTTTTTTTCATTTATTTGGGACCGGCCTTCTTTATTATATCTATGGGACCGACCTATCACCACCGACGGGACTGTTGTTGCCAATAGGCCTGACATTGTGGTGATCGATTGGAGAGTCGCACAATGATTGTTGATATAACGGTCCCGGATGATGAGAAGGAGAACCTCGTGAAAGCAGAGCAAGATAAAAAAAAAACAAATATCTAGATCTGGCTCGCGAGGTTGTCGACATGTGGGATGTGAGTACAGCAATTGTTGTGCCGATAGTCGTGTCGACCAATGGCTTAATAGCCAAGACCCTCGACCAACATCTTAGAAGGCTCTCGCTTGGCAGCTGGATCAAGGGCTTGATTCAGAAAGCAGTACTTCTCGACACGGCACGTATTGTTAGGAGGTTCCTCTCTCAAGAACCCTGACCACCGGCAGCTCGGACCCTGTCCCCAGCGCTAGTGGGCTACTGTTTTTTATATTTTTAAATGTTTTTTTTTTTAAATTTAGTGTTCTAAATAAATATTTAAAAATGTAAGAAATATGTATATCGGTTTTAATTGTGCATAGATCCACTTTTCTGGCATAGTTTTCCTTTATATCCAACATCTCCTGTTGTAGAATTACTATGTCTTTGAGTTATCTTGTGACATCTGCATGATCAAAAGTTACAGGAGAAAGTTTGAATAGATTGCGTGCCACGAAAATAGGGAGTTCCTCTGTATTTAACTGTCTCATTAATCCCACTATATCTTCTAAGTCCCTTTGTGATTTTCCTTCCTTTTTCCTTTGTACGAGTTGACGACATTCGATGCCATAATTACAAAATATCTCCGATAACAGTGCGCGCGCGCTCCCGTCGTGACCGAGGACACGATTGAATCTATGACTACTATATATTGGCATGTCTCTATGTTTTCTTTTTTTCTATATTAATTAGTACCAGAGATATGAAGCATCACAAAGCTAAACAAATTGCCCAGTTTTTTAAATACACACAGATTCTGTAATTTCAAAATCAGCTAAGTCTTAGCATGTTAATAAATAACTAATAATAATATATTTCTTTTAAAACACGACTACTAGCTCCTATTTCTTATAATGGAATGCAGTTCTTTCAACCCACAGGCAAATTAATTATTACCTTTACATTTTTAATTCCAGGATACTTCCAAATGGTACAGACAACAATATAAACCAAGAAGGTATAAACTACTACCGTAGGATTTTCGAAGAACTCCTTAAAGCCAACATCACTCCTGTAGTCACGTTGTATCACTGGGATATGCCCACATCACTGATGGATATCGGCGGCTGGAACAACCCAAACCTCGTTGACTATTTTGAAGACTATGCTCGGGTAGTGTTCAGGTCGCTCGGTCATTTAGTCAAAATGTGGCTGACGCTTAATGAACCTCATTTTCATTGCATAGCTGTAAGTCATTTCACAATCAATCGTGTGTCTCAGACAGAAACGAATTGGGTCTTTGTCCTTAAGAGGGCTATCACAATGTTTGTTGTATTTGAAAGTTTTAAGAGTCTGACACTCTAATACGAGTAAAATTGAGATATTTATTTTGGACACACCCGAGAGAAATAATGCAATTTCCCGGGACTTTTTTTTATTTTATGGCCAAACCTAAACGTGTGTTATGTGTGTGTTTGTGTATGTCGGCCTCTTAATAATTTTGTTGACTAGGTATGGACACAGTAAAATAGGGTAGACGACACAAAAAGTCTAATTAGTCCGTCAGTTGAATTATCAAAAAATATTTGACTAGTATTTTTTCTTTTGTTAGTTAAACCATAATTAACGAAGATACGACGCTTTTAAAATTCCCATTACCTAACGCCTTGGGATAATTTTAGGACCTTCTGACGTCATGGGCCCCGTTCCAGAGTTTGGTCCGTTTTATCTTTGTCAATATTTATTGATTTACAAATAATGTGTTCGTTTTTTTCCAATACCCTAACTGACAGACTCAACAAAGTTGTTATTTTTTTAACTGTCGTCATCCCTGTTATAAGCAGTAGGTTGGCTTCAAAGAAACGACCGAAACGCTGACGTAATTATTTGAGCGCTCCTTCCCCGCCCATAAGGATATTTCCAGGTTGCGAACGGACTTAAGGTCGTGGCTCACTTGACAAGCACCGCAATTACCTAGCCATTCAAATAAGAGCACTAAATCGTATGTAGCATAGCCTACTTTATAATGTCCATATGAAAAAACCGCCGTAAGGCGGGTGGTCAAGGCGCTTGCCGCTACCATAGGACTCGCCTTGCGGGCCATTCGGCGTCCGCGCGCGGTCCGCGCGCTGCAAGCGAGTGGACTACGCGGCGTAAGGAAGTGGTTCGCGCGCCTCAAGCAAATGGACCGCGCGCGGCAAGCGAGTGGACCGCGCGCCGCCTACGTGTTGCCCGCAAAACAACGTACAGTTACATAATTTAGTTTGATAAGACTACCAGATTATAAAATTATAAAGTAGCGTTAATACTTGACGTAGTTAACTTTAACCGCATTTTCGTTATCAGCCACCCCGAAAACCACGAAAACGATGACCCATGATGAAAAATAAGATAATTATGCTTTAAATTCTAAGCAGTATGTTCGGTTGACAATCTTTCGAGACTTTTCTCTTTCATTTCCCGTCATGGGTGTCGTTTATAGGTTGCATGAACTTGTAAAGACCACTACCCACACAGCTGATTGTTGATTTTGTACTTTTGATAATTTAAAAGATCACTTTGTTGAATTTCATCCAGCGTACTATATTATTTCTTTTACAAGTTCATATGAGCGGCAGACACATAATGCCCAGCCCCCGACCCCAAACGCGCGCGGACCGCGTGCTTGCGCCTCGCTGACCACGCGTGGCAAGCGCGCCGTAGCCTAAATTGAAGACAACGCTGGCCAAGAGCTGTGCTAGTGCGGTGCTGGTGCGGTGCTTGTCAAGTGTGCCACGACCTTTAGACTCGAGCGCGCCGCGTCATTTTCTTAACGATTAACCACACAGAATTTGCAATAATATCAACCCTAGTCCTGAGCGACAGTAGGTATTGAATTCAAGGACACTTGCGAGTCACACTACTGGTTCCGTTGCCAAATGGCAAAAACCGGAAGCGTTATAGATTCGTCACGTCTGTCTGTCTGTCGGTCCGTATGTCACAGCCACTTTTTTCCGTAACTATACAAGCTATGCTGTTGAAACTTTGTAAGTAGATGTATTCTGTGAACCGCATTAAGATTTTCACAGAAATAAACAAAAAAAAATAGGGGGTTCCCCATACATAGAACTGAAATTCAAACTTTTTTTTTTTCGTCAAACCCATACGTGTGGGTGGTTCCTATGGATAGATCTTTAAAAATGATGTTGAGGTTTCTAATATTTTTTTTTCTAAACTGAATAGGTTGCGCGAGAGACACTTCAAAAGTGGTAAATGTTTGTGTAACGTCTAAAGTAACTAAAAAAAAATATATGATGTACCATATAAACTACCACCGAAAATTGGTTTAAACGAGATCTAGTAAGTTTTTTTTTATACGTCATAAATTGTAAACGGCAACTTACCTTTCATTTACAACTTACATACTATGTTACTTGCTGTTACGGAACTCTTCATGGGCGAGTCCGACTCGCACTTGGCCGCTTTTTTTTACTGTGGTATTGATATTATGAAACCGGTTAGTTACTCGACAAAATATGTTGAATTCCTCAGGACCATGGGCTTAAGGGAATCGGAGGCAATTTATGTATACACAACAGCTTGCTCGCCCATGCACGAGCATACCGCTTGTATGAAAAGGAATTTAAACAGCACCAGCAAGGTAAAGTGTGATTTTATCATTATAATTCTTCTTTATAACCTGCTGAGATAAAACACCTATGGTTGTGTCGTTAGTTAACGGCACTGCCGTAATTACTTAAGATCAGTTTTGCTGTTCAAAAATACTGCTAAAACGAATGAAAGTGCCGACCCGAACAAGATTGAGGCCCGCATCTAATTATATTCCTGCTTCTGTGTCAATGATTTTATTGTACGCCTTTAATAAATAGTATTTTGTTTTTCAGGAAAAGTATCTTTGGCGCTGGACAGCCTTTGGCCTGAACCGAAAGACCATAATAAACCTGAAGATGTCCAAGCGGCGGAGAACTATATTCAAATGAATGTAACTATCATATGCATTTTTTTTAAAAGACTAACAAGTGACTTAGTACAAAAAATACAAAACTGTTGAGTGCACCCATTTGAAGCATATTTTATGGCTAACTTTACAGAGGGGTGTAAAAGAATTAATTGCTAAGCACACTCACAGTATCATTAATAATTACTTAATTACAAGGCTTAGTAAAAGTTCGTAAACTTTTATAGATTATTAATTTTAGATACAGTCCTTTTGCATTTTTTTCGTCCCCGCTCTTACATCGCTGTTCAAATTACAGATTTTTTTTACGATTGTAGCAAATTAGGTTGCATTTAGTTCGCTGTCACTGACTAAGGGCCTAATTCTGCTATTTTAATAAATTCATCACTCCAACACGATTCCATTCTCATCCCATTGTCATTTTGCTTAACGTTCGTAATCTGCTAAATTCACAAAGTCGGTCATTGGTCTCGTAATAAAATTGTATTTTAATGGCATTGTCGTATTGTTATTATTATAAAACCTTTAGTACAAATGGTTTTCGAAAATTACTCCTTAATGCGAACATTTATTCATGCCACATTATTTTCATGTACGAGATTATCATTGTTGACATTTCTTTTAATGAAGTGTCAGTGGTTGACCATTTAAAAGGCATAATAGCGCCATTATGATAGTAGAATTAACAAACTTGTCCAAATTTGATAGAACTTGACCATTATGAAATCAATGATCGACACTTTGACACTATTTTCAACCGACTTCCAAAAAGAGGAGGTTATCAATTCGTCTGTATGTTTTTTTTTTTTTTTTTTTTTTTTTTTTTTTTTTTTTTTTTTTGTGTTTGTTACCTCAGTACTCTCGACTGGGTGAACCGATTTTGATGGTTCTTTTTTTGTTTGAAAGCTAGTGCTTCCCGTTTGGTCCCATTTTAGTTTGCTGAAGACCTGATGCTGATCTTCGGAGATATACAACGGAACTCTTCAAAAATACACAGCAAATCTGCAGTGATTGCTGCCATCGCTTGTAGGTTCATTGATTATACTATATTATGACGGAACATCACGCCTGTATGCTCTGAGGGGGTACGCACATGTGTAAAATACACCCGATTTCGAAAATATTTGTTACCTCAGTACTTTCTACTGGGTGAACCGATTTTGATCGTTCTTATTTTATTTGAAAGCTGGTGCTTCCTGTGTGGTCTTATAATCATCAAATCAGTAGCTGATGATGGGATTCTGGAGAAATAGAGAGAATTCTTCACATTTTATAGGCACACTAGAAGCGGTTTGGGTAGTTTTAGGAATTGTACTTTCTCGAAGTGATCCCAATTCAATTTGATGAAGATCTGATGAAGAACTTCGGATATGCAACGGAACTCCTCAATAAATGATAGCAAATGTACTGGGATTGCCGAAATCTCATATCTGTCTATTGTTTACACCAGTTCATAACCCAAAATCACGTCGGTACCGCTGTGAAGGGGTAAGCACATGTGAACCACTAAAAAGTGAAAAATAAAAACTTTTTTACAAAAAATAAAACCGACTTCAGAAAAAACTAAAAAGTGAAAAATAACTTCAGAAAAAACGCTTCAGAAGTCGGTGACAAAAAAACTAAATCAATCAAAAAAAGGTCACCGACTTCTGAAGCGTTTTTTCTGAAGTTATTTTTCACTTTTTATAATAGCAGAATCGAGGCCCTGTTTGTCAAAACTATAAATATTCTATTCTCGTGACAACAAGGTTGCTGTTCGACTACAGCTGTGTGTGTACGAACTGCAAGTGATCCGTTTATTTCAAACTGTTCTAAAACTCAAATTGCCTTTTAGAACTTATAACTATTTCCGAACATTATTTTTGTCCGTTTCAGATCGGAATAATAACTCATCCAATATTTTCGGATGTCGGTGACTATCCTAGTTTTGTTCGTGAACGGGTTGACAACGTGAGTAGAGAACAAGGATACTCGCGGTCGAGACTTCCACATTTCACTCCTGAACAGGTAATATCTTACGAAAACCTTCAGCATACAATATAAATAAAACATACGTTTCAGCTTCAAATATTTTTATGTCGTTTCCATGATTGCAACAGTTAGTTAAAGATAAAAGGAAAACCCAGGAAATTAAAATTTCAAAGGTCTGGGAACAATTCTGACCTTGAAAAGGTTATTTCTCGACCTTTATGAACTTGGAGGGTTGTATTGATGATCACAATTCTGTGACTACGTCCGTCTTACAGTCGCGAACAATATTCTTATCAAAATACAACCTAGCACTGGCCTGCAAATTGCAAAGAAATTAAAAAAATACATTTTCACGGCCTACCCTGGAGCATCCACTTTCAAAAAACTGTTTTCTTAAATGAACTTAATTACACTCACTCCCCTATATAACGTGTACTTCAACAAAACTGGCGAAAGATACCCGTATTTCGCTAGGAAAGGTAAGTAAAGCTGCTCCCTATACTTACTTCAATTATAACAAGCATACTTATAAATTAAGTTCATTCTTTATCCAGGTTAAAGCACTTCAAGGAAGCGCAGACTTCATTGGTCTCAACCACTACAGTTCAGCCTTAATCTCGCCAATAACCACTCCAACAGAATTCAACGTGCATGTACTTTCTATGCTCTATGACTCAGGAGTCAACTTTGAGCGGGATCCATCTTGGCCTGTGCCTGGTTCTGCAGCCCTACCGGTAAATAAATTCATACTTTATAAATATTTCAGATCTGAGTGTGACTCCGTCTATTTGTTACTTTTTAAAACCGACCGATGACCTGGACAAGGCTGCGGGAATTTACTGGATACGAGTCGCACAAGACCGGTCAATATGGAGACACTTGGAGGAGGCTTATGTCCAGCAGCGACGTCTCAAATTAAAATTCAAATTCAAATTCATTTATTTCGTGAACACAGGGTACATACAGAAGATGTTATAATAAATAAGATCCGAGCTGTGTCCCGCCAAAAGGCATACAAAATACAAAATATCAAAGGATCATCATACAAAAAAATAACAACATTACATTAACTATTCAAAAGTTCAATCACAAATAATTATAGATCAAATTAGATAAGATGTCAAATTAAATAAAGTAAAAGGAACAAAAAATACAAATAAAAATGTCAATGCCAAAAATGAATTAATACAAAAATAAGAATAACAAAATAATTTATCATTTTCACATAGCAAAAAAAAAAAATGGATTAACTTTGGAAATAATTAAAATTAAAATTTGTCATTTAAATAATCGTCAACAGAATAATACACCTTGTCATTTAACAATTTGAATAAATTTCTTTTAAATTCGTTAATGTTCACACTTGAGACAACTTGTCCTGGTAACTTATTATACAGTTTTTGAGCCATTGCATAAAAGCTTTTGCTATAAAATTGTGTTTTTGTCGATAATACCTGCAGCTTTTTTGAACGGCGTTTACTTTCTACAAATCTATATAAATTAGTGTTGTGTTTTATAAAAATACAGGCTTCATAAATATACAGTGACGGTAAAGTTAATATTTTTAGCTCACGAAAATGTGGCTTACACGACTCAGTTTGTTTTATTTTACAAATAGCTCGGATATATTTTTTCTGTGCCACAAGTACTTCTTGAACCTTAGGGGCATTACCCCACAATATGAGGCCATACCGCAGAGCTGAGGCGACATAACCATGATAGGCTGCTAGTAGAGCAGTCTTATTGGCAACTTTACCCAGCATATAAAGAGCATATGAAAAACTCCTCAGCTTTCCACAAATACTTTCAATTTGAGTCCTCCATGTCATGTCATTGTCAATATGCAGTCCAAGAAATTTTGTAACACTAGACTCAAGTATTTCACTCCCCTTATAGTTTACTTGTAACTGTGATTGTTCTTTATGTCTTATTTTAAAATTCATAACTTTAGTTTTGGCTAGATTTATTTTAAGATTATTAGCATTTAACCAGTCGATAATTGGAATAAGGCTATTGTTTACATGTTCTTCGATTTCTTTCGTAGTGCCAGAATCATAAATAACAGTGCTGTCGTCGGCAAATAGTGACATTTGATTTTCGATTACTTGGGGAAAGTCATTAATATAGCAGATAAAAAGTAATGGTCCCAGCACAGAACCCTGCGGCACACCACATGACAATAATCTAGAGCTAGATGAGTAGACTACCTCAGTTTTGGTCTTCATATTTATTTTGCTAATTTGTGTAATCTGACTTCTATTCTCCAAATAAGATTTTATCAGATTAAGCACGTTACCTCTGATGCCATATCTTTCGAGCTTTGTTATTAGCATTTTATGGTCTACATAGTCAAATGCCCTGGTCATATCCATAAACATCGCCATTACAGGTTTTCTGTTATCCATGTTATGATGTATTCTTTCCAAAAACCTATAAATAGCCATATTAATGGTTCTATTTTTCCGAAAGCCCATTTGTTCATTACAAAAAATATCATTCGCCTCTAAATAACTATTAATGCTGTTATAAAATACTTTCTCAAAAATTTTAGAAAATATTGGTATCAGTGCAACTGGCCTATAATTGGTAACTTTTGTTTTGTCTTCTTTTTTGTGTAATGGCTTTATTATTGAAATCTTTAATTTATCGGGAAAAATGCCTTTTTGAATACTTTTATTTATAATGTCACTTAATATGGGGGCTATTAAAAGAGCAACTGATTTGACCACTTTGGTTTTAATATCGTCATAGCCTGTACTGTTTGTGTTTTTAAGAGAATTTATAATTGTAATAATGTCACTTGGTACCGTTGGTGACATAAACATGGATTTAACCGGTCCTGGTGTGCTAAAAACATTTGATTTTGAATGTTGAGTATTCGGTTGGACTGAGGATACGAAATAGTCATTAAATTGTTGTGCTATCTCTTTGGGTTTTGTTATGAGATTGCCATTTACATTAATGGCATTTATGCTATTTTTTGAAATTTTAGGTTTTATAGATTTAATAACCTTCCAAATTGCCTTTGACTTGTTGGTGCTTGTTCCAATAAAATAAGAATTCTGTGCTTTCTGTGTTTGTTTGATAACATTTTGATATCTTTTCGAGAAAGTTTTGAATGCCATTTTTGAATCACTGTCTCGAGACAGTCTATATTTCCACAATAAAGATCGTCTAGTTCTACTGCAACGCTTGACTCCGCGTGTGATCCACTTAGGCTTAGTAACTGTAGAAATTTTGCGTCTGACAATTGGGAAACAGAGATCATATATTAATTTAAACAGTTCAAAAAAAGAATTAAAACATTTGTTGACGTCATCAGATTCATAAGCTTCGGAGAAACTTAGACTGGCGATATGTTTCCTAAAAAGGTTTATATTTTCCATGCTGTAATCCCGTTTATATACATAAAAATATGGTAAAATACACTTTTGTTGTACCGGAAATTTCATAAGTTGGGCTGTGTGGTCAGACACACCCAGCTCCAAAACCTCACTTTTGCAGCCTGTTAAGTTGTGGAGGAAATTGTCTAGGCATGTACCACTACTGGGACGCGTAGGTTCATTTATTTCTAGTTTCAGATTAAATTCCTTCAAAAGTTGCTTAAACATTGTAGATTTTTTGTTATTTTGAAGAACATCAATATTGAAGTCGCCGCAGACTATTATCACTCTCTCAGCTGATAATAATAAAGCTTTAAAGCACTGGTTCTCCCCGTCATTGAAATATTTTTTTTGTTCTGTCCATAAGTATTTGAAGCTATCTAGTTAGGAGATATTCGCAGTCAAAGTTCCATGTTTTTAATTTTTTTTTAGTATACTAGTTTCTGCCCGCGACTTCGTTCGCGAATCATGTTCCTTATCCCAGCGACAACGGGGTCGTCAAAATCGAAGATCTGAAACGTCTGATGTCGAATTCTAAGAGCCCGGGGCCGGGAAAATAACGGATCTTTACCACCTGAGCAACACATACCGTTTGTTTCTTTTTGCCATTTAACAACTTCACAAAAGTACAATGTTGAATCATACCTCCGATGGCGGAATATGTGGCGTATTCAATCATAGGAGTTTACGTAAATGCACTCTGTTCCTTATTAACCCAAGGATGGTCGCCATGCCCTACGGCTATATCTTGAGTCACATCCGATTATTTTGATAATACCGACATTCTGTTCAGAGAATGTCGAAGTCGATCCGAATTCAAATGTTCGTTGCGCTCTCCTCCGGTCTCTTCATGCCGTACTCCAGCGATTCTTTCTCTCTTACTTTCTAACTGATTATGAATATTTTGTTGTGTGCGTGTTCGGGACAATGTATGATAATGTCGATCAGCAGTTAGTCGCGCATCACGTTCATCACTCGTTTCAAAAGACCTGTTAGTAGATGTGCGAATACGCTGAAAACTCAATCGTGATTCTGTATCGGTAAACGTTTCCGATTCGCGATACAATGCATGTCGCTGAGCAAGTGACCGTCTTCACCACGTGGAGGTACTCCCAGCTTATGTTATTTTAAAATTATATACAGTGAAATTAGTGATAGCTTTGCAATAATTTTCACATCAGATGTTTCTGATATTCGATTTTCTATAAGCCGACAGGAAATGCCCATCACGTTGAACAATTTTTGCTATGAAGTCATTCCTAGATGTGTTATAGTGTGGCTGCGCTCTTGGAGTTCCACATCAGGTGTTCCAGATCTTCAAATTATTCTCTCAGCAGAAAATGCTCATCACGTTGAACAATTTTTGCTATGAAGTCATATTTGTATATCTTATAGTTAAGCTAGTCTGTTGCGGTTCTGCATCAGGTGTTTAAGTTTCCAAATAAATTATAGTCCATATGTTGACCAGACTTAGTATCTATACGACAACAAAAAAATCATTAAAATCCGTCCAGTAGTTCCGATGATTAGCGTGTACAAACAAACAGACATTCTTTTTGGATTCGTGCTCTTCTATTACTGTTTCTAACCCCCCCCCCCTCTATTATTATTTTTATTAAATAATCCATGTACCGACACAATTTTTTATTGATTTATTATAATATGTATATAAATATAGACATAGACAAGTTTTTAACGCTATAAATTCTTGTGATTTTCAACCCAAAAAAGTCATCCAGCTGTTTGTTTTGCTTAGAGTTACTTCGTTTGGTGTTCAAAATTCTTGGTGGAAGACCTTGTGTGCCTTATTTATGTTTCATCTCAACGAATTTAACAATGGTATCTAAACATGTCATCATTCGTCTATAACTATCAGAATAATGATTCGTAATTTTATTTATAATTGTTTTCCGGTAACAAATAAAGATAATTATTCTTAACGTATGTTACATTTACTTCCTAAAATAGACAACCATATTGATGGGAACAAATAATTAAGTAAATCGGGTGTACTTTTATAAAATGTCGGCGCATGCATGCATACACAATTAATAAACAAATTAAAGATGTTTCTAAATTGCAGCGGTATAGTTATTGTAGTTTCATTTTCATGGTAATCTGAAATGGAGCGGTGATATTGCTAGTCTTCATTTTCTTAAAAGAGGTGGTTTAAAATTCCAACTGCAATTGTATATTATTTTCATATATTCTTCTAAATTGACGCAGGTTTACCCACCAGGCTTCCGAAAACTTCTCAACTGGTTCCAAAAGACTTACAAAATATTTGAGAAAATTCCAATTATTATAACTGAGAATGGATTGACTGACAAGGGACAAACTGAGGACTATGAGCGAGTTTCTTATTACAACGAGTATCTCTACCAACTGCTGCTAGCTATACGTGAAGATGGGGTCAATGTCAAAGGATATTTCGCCTGGAGTCTTATGGATGACATGGAATGGTCAGATGGCTATAAGTAAGTATTTCACATTTTGCACCATTGGGTAATTTAAAGACAACGCTGTGACACTCGGAACACAGGCCAACACAAGATGACGCATCCGAAGACGTTTCTTACGCGATTGACAGCGAATAATCACTGAAAAAGTAAATACTCTTAGTAAAACTAAAAATGAAAGTGGTACCATCAGTAAGGTTAAAATGAAATACCTGTGCGACTATTTATTAGTATTTTCATAAAAAGCATAATAATTTGAGTAAATATTCGCAAACGTATTGTTTTTTTTTTGTTTCAGTATGAAATTCGGATTATTCAAGGTAGATTTCGACAGCCCAAACAGAACGCGAACACCGAAGCTGTCAGCGAAGAATTATGCCCACATTGTGCGCACACGCCGAGTTGACTTCGACTACATAAAGCCACCCACGGTCCACAAAAATGTCTCAAGTTTAAGCGCATTATAAATTGCACATAAATAAACACAGTTTGCTTCAAAGATTAAGACCGTTGCATTTGTCTTCACCGTTTTTGGAACTGTGCTGTGTACTGAGATATTGAGAAAAGTGTCCGGCTTTACTTTGGAAACATCTACATAACTCAATTTGCACACAGTGCCTCCATTTTAGTGGCTTATTTTAACATTTACGTACAGTAAAGAAATATATTTTATTTGCAATATTATATTATGTAAAAACACCTATTTTTCTTCTTATTATAAAATCAACTTGACAGTTAATCCTTTTATGCTAACTTCTCAAACTTACCCAGACCTCACATTTTCCACATCCGCTCGGTCTGTGACTACTTTCTTAAACTGAAACTAGGAAACCCACAAATTCTCTATTCAATGGGAAAAAAATGCGGACTATTGCCAGCCGACAGGCTAATTGAAATGATTCAAATAATTCTGAAGAAACTGCCCAACCTACCTAAGATGTCCGAGTTCGAAGCGCAACTCACAATACTAGTGCCACGTTCTGATCACCATAAGTTGGCATACACCAGTACTCAAATGGAAAACACATTTGAGACTGGATACAACGAGCAAAAAATCAATCTTCAGAAAGTCCGCGTCACCGTTTTACATCAGGTGATTTGCAGCCAAAGGCAAGCCTATTTAAACTAAAAATAAATGAAAAGTAAATTGCGATTTTCGATTGATGTATTAAAAAAAACTACTTACTAGATCTCGTTCAAACCAATTTTCCGTGGTAGTTTACATGGTAAAATGTACATCATATATATATTTTTTTAGTTTTATCATTCTCTTATTTTAGAAGTTACAGGGGGGCACACATTTTACCACTTTGGAAGTGTCTCTCGCGCTAACTATTCAGTTTAGAAAAAAAAAATGATATTTGAAACCTCAACATAACAACCTTGAAGACCTATCCATAGATACCACCACACGTATGGGTTCGATGAAAAAAAAAATTGAGTTTCAGTTCTATATGGGGAACCGACTAAATTTATTTATTTTTTCTATTTTTGTGTGAAAATCTTAATGCGGTTCACAAAATACATCTACTTACCAAGTTTCAACAGCATAGTCCTTATAGTTTCGGAAAAAAAGTGGCTGTGACATACGGACGGACAGACAGATAGACAGACAGACAGACAGACATGACGAATCTATAAGGGTTCCGTTTTTCGCCATTTGGCAACGGAACCCTAAAAAGTATGGAAACATATGGGTCCATGTTTCCAGAATTCTGGAGGTGAATAAGGAGAGTTGGTTTTGTACCGCTTGAGGGTTCGGACGTGGATAGTTGTGGCAAGTTAACGTGTAATCTATTTTATGTGTTAGTGCGTATACACGTAGAATGCTGGCTACCAGTGTACACTCCTCAACAGAATGGCAGGGTTATGGTATGAGTAAAGTTTTTTGGGCAAAGGCAGTTAACATAGCTTGTCATAGATTGAATAGAACAAACAGGTCCTAACCCAGTCAAGGGTAAATCTCCATATGAGTGTTTTTATAATAAAGAAATGAGCTTGGATTTTTTTCATGAGTTTGGCTGTTAAAGTATCAGTGCACATGCCAAAAGAAAAGCGTTTAAAATGGGACAAAAAGAGTATTTAAGGAATGTTTGTTGGCTATGGGCGCAGTCCTACAACGCCACTCTGCCCTCCACAGAGAAGTACGGTTCTGGGTGCAAATACTCCTTACGCGAGGTTCTGCAGGGTTATGAACGGTTGCAGTGATCAGATCGACCTTCATTTTGACGGTTTTAACAAATTAAAAGCCTGCTTTTATAAGCATCTCCCTGAACAATAACTGATGCAGAATTTTTCTCAGATTTTCCCCAAAAACACGAAAAGTAGAAATAACGACATTTTGAATAGAAACTTTGTCTAGCTGGCAACTTTGGGGTACCCCAAATGACATATGACCATTTTCTAGAAAACTGAAATGTTGGCAACACCGACTACTCCGCTCGGTGACTTGTATCCTCAAGATTTCAGGAAAATTATGACATTTCAGAAAAACAAGATGGCGGACAGTGTGGTCATCTTGTAAACATGACGAGAAATCAAAATTTCTCGGTCGGTTAGCATCCCCCGACTAGATTATGTTGTATAAACCGGTTGTGTACTGTATTGACGAGTGTTGCCTGGTGCAAAAAAAATCCCAATTTCGAGAGTATTTTCCCAGATTTTTTCCCAAAAAATGAAAAGTAGAAATAACGTCATTTAAATATAAATCTTGCATAACCACCAAGATTGAAGTGCCCTTAATGAGATTTGACCATTTTCATCACTTTCAGTTGGCGGCCCAAGTTCTTTTGTTTTACCAAACTCAAAAGTTGGCAATACTGAGTACATCGGTTTGTAGCCTATATCCGTGACATTTAAAAAAATATGACTTTTCAGAAAAACAAGATGGCGGACATTTTGGCGGCCATCTTAATAAATACGAAAAATTCTACTTTTCGACACGATAAACGCGACAGCTGGTATCCCCCGATTGGATTGCGTTGTCTAAATCGGTTGTGTGTTTTGTTAAGGAGTGTTGCCTGTTGTAATTTTTTCCCCCATTTTTTTCATATTTTCCCCAAAACATGTAGAAATAACGTCATTTTGAATAGAAATGTTGCATAACCACTAAACATGGGATGCGTCAAATGTCATTTGTACGTTTTCATCACTTTCAGCTGGCAACCCCGAGAGCCATTGGTTCATGGATTTTCGGGTCAAACCCGACTTTGGCAAATTCTTTTGTTCTACCAAAGTGAACGTACAGCCACCGTTTTTTTACTTAGAGTTAGCATTTATCCTGGTTATTTTCGGAAAATTGTGACATTTCAGAAATTCAAGATGGCGGCCGTGCCATGTCCGATTTCCGAAACCTTTTCCGATTGGAGTCGTTCAAGCGGTTCACATCTCACTGTTGGGTATGAGTTTGTGTCGAACTTTAGGTTTTTCAGGGCTTTTAAGGATATTTAGTTGACTAAAGACGGCTGTGATTCAAAATGGCGGCCGCGTTACTTCAATTTACCGATTGAGGTCGTTCAAACGATTCATCCGCCTGAGGTATATGAGTTTTTTTCTAATTTTAAGATATTTTAGGGGTTTGAAGGGATCTTCACTGGCTTTAGGGCTTTGCCCCTACATGAAGGTTTTGTAGACGCGAGCAGCTCGCCAACCAATAGTTTACGATTGGGTCAAACGGTTTCGACCGAATAAGGACTGATTTTGTACATAGAGGGGTTTATTTATACGGTCGATTTTAGATCCTTCCTACCTCTCCCCAAACTCCCATTAAATAGAAAGGGCTGTAACTTCATTACGGTTAGAGATAGCTGATAGGTGTTTAAACAAATATTATAGTAGGCATTCAAAATCATCCGGTGGTCGTGGGAAGGTGGCGAGCGAAGCGAGTTGGCGATCCCGAGTCTTATGGATAAGGTCACGGTAGCATTCCGGTGGTAGGCAGGTCCTGAGAGTGGAACAAAGTGAGGAGTTGGCGAGCGTAGCGAGCCGGCGACCACTCCAAAGTTCGTATATCCTCCCCGCCTCTTTCCAACTTCCTCCAAAATTTAAAGAGCTGTCACTTCATTACGGTTAGAGATCCGGCGACCTCCGTAGCGTATGGACAAGGTCCCGATAGCTTTCTGGGGGAAGGCAGGCCACTCAGGGTGGAGCGAAGTGGGGAGGTGGCGAGCGTAGCGAGCCGGTCACCGAAAACCTGTCTGGTGGTGGTACCGGTAAAGCGAAGGGGGAGGTGGCAAGCGAAGCGAGCCGGCAAACCCGTAGCGTGGGGATAATGTTATGGTAGCTTTCCGTCGGTAGGCAGGTCCTGAGTGGAGCAAAGTGGGCAGGTGGCGCGCGTAGCGAGCCGGCAACCGGTTCAAAGTTGGTCCAAAGTTCGTATACCCTCCCAGCCTCTCCCCAACCTCCCCTAAAATTGCAAGGGCTGTAACTTCATTACGGTTAGAGATAGCCGTTAGGTGTTTGAACAAATTTTATATAAGGCGTTGAAACGTGTCCGGTGATGGCAGTGGGGAGGTGGCGAGCGAAGCGAACTGACGACCTCCATAGCGTAGGGACAAGGTCACGATACTTTCTGGTGGTAGGCATGTCTTGAGTGGAGCAATGTGAGGAGGTTACGAGCTTAGCGAGCCGGCGCCGCGGCGCGCGGCGACCGAAAACCTGTCCGGTGGTGGCACCGGTAAAGTGAAGGGCAGAGTTGGCGAGCGGAGCGAGCCGGTGGTAGGCAGGTCCTGAATAGAGCGTAGTAGGAAGGTGGCGAGCGTAGCGAGTAGGCGATCTATAACATCAACCCAAAACATTAACGAACAAAAATATCAAATTTAACAAACAAATGAGAGCATGTTCAAATTACAATTTCTCCTAAAAAAATGGATCTTCAAATAACAAAACTAAACTTCCGAATAGAATACTGAACCTCCGACAAAATGACTAAGTTACCGACAACCCAGGTTTTGTCAAAATAATCATATTTTTACAACTTACATGAACTGTTATCATATAGTTAGTTATCTATTTTTTAACTCTCATTAAGATGAAAATACCTTAACCTTTCGGCCCGTGCGATCGGGTTCAGGTCGCGTTCGGCTTTTTCGCGTGCGTGTTCGAAAGATCTGAGCACGGTGCGCTAATTTTCGCATTATTTTCGGTAAGTAGATTATAATCTATCGAATTGAAACCGTAATATTGTGAAATGCATGCGACGGAAGTATCTCTGCTCTCATAATCGGGACTTGGGGCACCCCCACGTTAGGTTTGTTAGATTCCTTTAAACCCTGCACACAGAAATAAGAGCCCCGTTTGGCGGGGCTAAGTCGACCACCCTTTTTATGGGAATTTAAAGGGTTTTGAGGTTAGGTTATATTAATCTGTGTTCTCTGGAATGGTGCATTATCTTTTCATGAGAGTAGTACAACGGGGTAAGGGGCACACCCCTTCCCGCCCCCTCCTCCACACCGCGCGAGTTGTCTTCCGTCGCATAAGTATATTTTACAATATAACGGATTCAATTCGTTAGATTATAAACTAACGAAAAATAATGCGTTATATTGTAAGCAGTATGTTATATTACAATCTGACGGTTTTTACAATGTGACGCTGACATAAGTATACCTAACATTTTGTTACCTATTGAAACTACATTTTCATAAAACTGAGTTTTGTTTTTATCTTTATTCTCGCTGACATTATAAAAGCAAGGAAATATTAATTTAATAATAATTTATGTGTGTTAATGTCCAGCGATATTTTCTGTTTTTTTTTAAAGTAATGTCAACTGATATCTGGAAAAAACCAATGACGCACTGACAACTATGATATAACGTCTACAATATGATTGCTAAACTAATCTTGAAAAATGCGGAACCAAAGTAGTAAATGCATTTAAAAACTAGGTTGCCAGATCAAATTCTAAATTCAACCATGTTCGTTCAAATTTTTCATAAATTAAACTAAAGCTTAAGTACATATGTCGGCCAGAAAAGAGTTGTCTGATGAGATACACAGTAATAGAGAAAGAAGTATGGAAGAAACAGACATGCTGCGCCCGACTCGAATTTAATTAGAATAAGGGCAAGAGACTGATCATTAGGTAAAATGGTATCGTCAGGTATCAAATGTGTCTATATGTGAATTGTCTGTTCCTGTTAACGTACGACACGGTCCAACCGGACTGTAACCAAATGCAACTTATTGTAACGAATTACAATCCGAGTTTCCTCGGTGCCTCGGAAAACACGTTAAGCCATTGGTCCCGGCCATCATTTGTAGATCTTTGACAGTCGTTATAGGTAGATAGTGGCCCTAAAAGTCTGACAACCAGTCTTACCAAAAGGGGTATCGTATTACCCAGTTCTAACTGGGTTGTGGAGGTCCATTAGACAGTCGCGCGTTGTATATTACTGGTATTCAGCTGCTTCCGGTTAGACTGGAAGCCAAGCCCAGCATATTCTTGTTCTTATTATTTCACAAAAAAATACATAAATATACATAGTAATTGCAATAATACATACACATATCTAATGTACAAAGACGTGCTAAACCTAGAGTTGGGTTTTTTACAGAAAACCTAATTTTAAAATGAGATTTGCAAAAAAAAATACACTTACGTATGTGCATTAATATTACATCCTAAATAAATTCAACTTATAAAGTAAACTTCATACGTACAATACATACATATTTTGCATAGTTGGGAAAAGGCTAGGCAGATGATGATTGTAACAAATAACTAACACATGGTATCTGACGACAAAGATGTTAGATAGTAATAAATAATATGTAGTACCTATATCTTGTAAAGATCCTCAAAACGTCAAGATTCCATAAAACACAAAAAGGACTAAGTCGCTTAGAATGATTTTGGTACCCAGAAAATAGGAATAAATTCCAAACCTCGAAGATTAAACGCTGATTATAAATGTCATAAACTGCAATAAAGACGTGTAATTACGTGTTTAATAGCAAGCATAAATATAATAAGGATGACTAATACAACGTAATACGTTCTTTAAAACCGGAGATTAAAATTATCAGATTGAAAGTTTCAGTTGGTTACCATGTTGAGCACGAGAGGAGTTGTCCTAAACAGAGCACTATTGATGACTCTTAGGTGAGACATTAATCTAGTGATATTTCTTCAATGTAACTAAACCTCATTTCCGAAAAATAGACAGATACTATCCAGCAGTAGACGGTTATCGGCTGATGATGCTTTTGCTTGTACCTTAACTATAGTGGTATTTGCAATTGTGGTTTTTTGTCTATGCAACATAACGAAATAAAATAAGACCCTACAATCTACATCCGCCACATCGATTATGTGAAAATAACTGCTTACTGCAGTTATTTTCACATAAAGTGTTTTTTTGAATATACAGCTTGCTGCAATTATCAAGAGGAGACCAAGTCGTGCACTCCGGGGTAAGCAATTACTCGTTCCCGGATGATTTCATGTTTGGAGTGGCTACGTCCGCATTTCAAATTGAAGGAGGATGGAACGAAGGAGGTAGGATTATTTGAATACGGAACTACTATTCTCAGTTTCTGAGGTTATTTTAACCCTTTCAATAAGGGGCTAAAAGTACTAACAAAACACATGTTTGTCTTTCCTTATTTCTTTCATTCCATAGGCAAAGGCGAAAGTATGTGGGACAGAAACCTCCACGAACACCCAAATTATACCACTGACCATAAGAACGGAGATGTTGCAGATGACTCTTACCACCTCTGGAGGGAAGACATTAAAATTATTAAAAGTTTAGGTGTCAGTGGCTATAGAATGTCTATTGCGTGGAGCAGGTAAGATGTTTTTTCGAAAATCTTAGAATGTCTGAACAACAGCTATTTGTTTTATTTTCGGTAACACTAGGTTACAGCAGTTTTGTTCTCGAGATGAAAATCATTTGATTGCATAGAAGATTGGATGCTTAAAGGAAACACAGCGGCCGTTTTTTCACACAAACGTAGTCCTCCTGTTTTCTCCCTGGATAAAGCCAGATAATAAATATTTTTTATTCAAAAAAATTATGACTACTTTATATTGGCATGTCGATGTCGTGTCATGTTTTCATTTTTTTTCAAATTAATTAGTACCAGAGATATGAAGCTTTAAAAAGCTAAAAAAATTGCCCAGTTTTTCAAGTACAACAGATTCTGTAATTTCAAAACGAGCTTAGTCTTAGCACGTTAATAAATAAAATAATAAAAATAACATATTTCTTTTAAAACACTAGCTCCTATTTCTTATTATGCAATGCAGTTCTTTCAACCCACAGGCAAAGTAATTATTACCTTTACATTTTGAATTCCAGGATACTTCCAAATGGTACAGACAACAATATAAACCAAGAAGGTATAAACTACTACCTTAGAATTTTTGAAGAACTCCTTAAAGCCAACATCACTCCTGTAGTCACGCTGTATCACTGGGATATGCCCACATCACTGATGGATATCGGCGGCTGGAACAACCCAAAACTCGTTGACTATTTTGAAGACTATGCTCGGATAGTGTTCAGGTCGCTCGGTCATTTAGTCAAAATGTGGCTGACGCTTAATGAACCTCATTTTCATTGCATAGCTGTAAGTCATTTCACAATCAATAAATTGTGTGTCTCAGACAGACACAAATTGGGTCTTTGTCCTTAAGAGGGCTATCACAATGTTTGCTGTATTTGAACGTTTTAAGAGTCTGACACTCTAATACGAGTAAAATTGAGATAATTAATTTGAACACTCCCGAGAGAAATAATCAAACTTCCCGGGATTTTATTTTAATGTTGTGGCCAAACCTAAACGTGTGTTATGTGTGTGTTTGTGTACGTCGGTCTCTTAATAATTTTATTGACTAGGTAATACCACAGTTAAATAGGGTAGACGACACAAAGAGTCTAATTAGTTCGTCCGTCAGTTGAATCATTAAGAAATATTTGACTAGTATTTTTTCTTTTGTTATTTAAACCATAATTGACGAAGACACGACGCTTTTAAAATTCTCATTACCTAACGCCTTGGCATAATTTTTAGAACGTTTTGACGTCATGGGCCCCGTTCCCGAGTTTGGTGCGTTTTATCTTTGTCAATATTTATTGATTTACAAAAAAATGTGTTCGTTGTTTTCCAATAGGTACCCTAACTGACAGACTCAACAAAATTGTTATTTTTTTTTAACTGTCGTCATCCCTATTATAAGCAGTAGGTTGGCTTCAAAGAAACGACCGAAACGCTGACGTAATTATCTGAGCGCTCCTTTCGCCCATAAGGATATTTCCAGGTTGCGAACACAAACTTAAGGTCGTGGCTCACTTGACAGCATCGCACCGGCACCGCTCGAACCCAGCAATTAACTAGCCATTCAAATTAGTACAGTTTCGTACAGTTACATATTTAGTTAAAGAACCCACTCAACTGAACCTAGTTTGATAAGACTCCCAGATTAAATTATAAGGTCGCGTTAATACTTGACGTAGTTAACTTTAACCGCATTTTCGTTATCAGCCACCCCGAAAACCATGAAAACGACGACCCATGATGAAAAATAAGATAATTATCCTTTAAATTCTAAGCAGTATGTTCGGTTGACAATCTTTTGAGAGTTTTCTCTTTCATTTTCCATCATGGGTGTCGTTTATAGATTGCATAAACTTATAAAGACCGCTACCCACACAGCTGATTGTTGATTTTGTATTTTTGATAATATAAACGATCACTTTGTTAAATTTCATCCAGCGTACTATATTAATTATCTTACAAGTTCATATGAGCGGCAGACACAATCATAATGCCATGCCCCTGACACGCCCGCGCGCGCTCGCTGAGGGTCCACCCTTTATCGCAGAACTTTTAATGTCATAATATTATTATGCATACCAGCTGATAGCATACACTTCATTTCGCAGAAAATAGTTCGGCAGATACTTATTTATCATACGTTCATACTCATAGTTTTGTAAGCCAGAATCATCTTTAGACATAAATTTCATATGCATAAGATTCAAAAGTAGAATCATCTTATCGCAGAAAGTTCACAGTCAGAGTCTTTAAAGGCAGAACTATCATTCCTCAGAAAGTTTACCCATCTATAAAAAAAAAAAACATAAATTCAGTTGATTGTGAACACTTGGTTTTTATTTCCCTGTTAGAAGCAGGCAAACATGCAAACAAGCATATATCGTGCATGTAGCCAGCATGCAGTATGCAAGCAAGCATGAAGCATGTAAGCAAGCATGCAATATGCATGCAGCAGGCATGCAAACATCTGAACAAGTACATATCATGCATCTATATGCATGGTATGTACTTGCTATCAAGCATGCAGCACCATGTAAACAAACATACAGCATGCATGCAAACAAGCATGCAGCAAGCATGCAGCATGCAAACAAGCATGCTGAAATCGTGCAGCAGGTAAGCGAACATGCAGTATGCAACATGCAGCAGGCATTGTTTCTATCACGGCTCCGGCGCTGCGGGGCTACGGCGGTCCCACGCGAGCTTATCGTCGCAGATGGGTTTAACGCTCACCACCGCAGCTTAGGCTTAACCTCAGCCGCGGCGGCGAGTGTTACAACCACCTGCTCCTCAACTCGCGGCCGGCCTCGCCCCTCCGCGCCTACGCGATTTTGAATTACACTCTAGGGGTAGGGCAGGCAAGACTACGTGGAGTCGGTTTTGAACCGATTCGTTTCTGTCACTAACTTTTCTAACACAACATATATTATTGACTTCTTAAGATAATATTTTAATTTTAAATTCAGGTTAAAAATGCTATTTTGTGGCATTGAAAAATGCCAAAAATGTCAAATAAAATTATTCAAAATGAAATTCTGCAATCTTCATAGTATGCCAAGTCAAATTATATCAAATAATCGTTGATCTAAATAAATATTATTCTAAACGAAATTATGCGAAATTTGAACATTGCCAAAGGTAACTATGCCAAATAAAATTCTGCCATCTAAAAGTATGCCATTCCAAATTCGAACATACAATCGTTCAGCCAAAGAATATGAATATTAAAAAAAATTGGTTGCCTGTAAAGTCGGTATACGGGCGAAAGTTTTACGTGACAACGACTTTGAGTGGTAAAATAATTTTAATGTGAATATTCATTCGTATAGTAGGAAGAAGGATGAAATAATAGTAACAATTTAAAACATTTATTTATACAAAGAATTATATTTAAAACATTAATTTATACAAAGAATCTCGCACTGAATTTCATATTAACAAAATTTTATTTTTACCTTTACACATACATACCTATCTCTCTCACTCTCTCTCTCTCGCTCTGTCTCTCTCGCTCTTAGACGGGCTAACTGTGCTCGAGTGGAAGGGACGCGTGCCTTTCACTTTTTATGTCTGTCTCTCTCGCTCTTAGGCGGGCTAACCATGCCCGAGTGGAAGGGACGCGTGCCTCTCACTCGCTCTCATTGTGAGCGCATAACGTGAGCGGAGCGTAACGCAGTTTCTTGAAGTGTCACCCGGCAAACCAATTTATAAGACGTTGTCACGTCAAAAAAATATGCCTTTAATATTATATTCGTTTAAAGAAAATTATGCCAAGTGCGTTATGCTAAATGAATTTCGGAGCAACAACATTCTGCCAGATAGATGGAAACCCCCTCGCTGACCACGCGTGGCAAGCGCGCCGTAGCCTAAATTGAAGACAACGCTGGCCAAGAGCTGTGCTAGTGCGGTGCTGGCGCGGTGCTTGTATAGATTCGTCATGTCTGTCTGTCCGTATGTCACAGCCACTTTTTCCGTAACTATAAGAGCTATGCTGTTGAAACTTTGTAAGTGGATGTATTCTGTGAACCGCATTAAGATTATCACAGAAAAAAAACAATAAAATTTAGGGGGTTCCCCATACATAGAACTGAAATACAAACTTTTTTTTCATCAATCCCATACGTGTGGGGTTTCTATGGATAGGTCTTTAAAAATGATGTTGAGGTTTCTCATATCATTTTTTTCTAAACTGAATAAGTTGCGCGAGAGACACTTCCAAAGTGGTAAAAAGTGTGTGTCCCCCTTGTAACTTCTAAAGTAACTAAAAAAATATATGATATACAGTCAGCAAAACAGTTAAGTATGCAGGCTAGCAATCTTTTTACGAATATTATAAATGTAAAAGTCTGTAAAGATCCATTTTAGTTATACTTTCGCGCAGAAACTACTGAAAGGATTTGGATGAAATTGCAAACAGATTGATTATAACCCTTTTCCATTTATAATAGTAGTAAGAAGATTGTTAGCCCGTAAACCTAACTGTTTTGCTGACTGTACATTACCATGTAAACTACCACCGAAAATTGGTTTGAACGAGATCTAGTTAGTAGTTTTTTTTTATACGTCATAAATGGGTTCCATCTATCTGGCAGAATCTTGTTGCTCCGAAATTCATTTAGCATAACACACTTGGCATAATTTTCTTTAAACGAATATATTAAAGGCATATTTTTTTTTAAATATACTTATTGTTTGGGTGAATGTGTGTATGACCGAATTTCGAATGGCATACTTTTAGATGGCAGTTTTTTATTTGGCATAATTACCTTTGGCATTGTTCAAATTTCGCATAATTTCGTTTAGAATAATGTTTATTTAGAACGACGATTATTTGATATAATTTCACTTGGCATACTATGAAGATTGCAGAATTTAATTTGGAATAATTTTATTTGGCAGTATTGCCATTTTTTAATGCCACAAAATAGCATTTTAACCTTAATTTAAAATTAAAATATTATCTTAAAAAGTCAATATGTTGTGTTAGAAAAGTTAGTGACAGAAACGAATCGCTCCAAAACCGACTCCACGTAGTCTTGTCTGCCCTACCCCTAGAGTGTAATTTAAAATCGCGTAGGCGCGGAGGGGCGAGGCGGGCCGCGAGCTGAGGAGCAGGTGGTTTTAACTTAGCCGGCCAGCAAGCCGAAGCTGCGGTGGTGAGCGTTGAAACACATCTGCGACGAGAAGCTCGCGTGGGACCGCCGGGGCCCCGCAGCGCCGGAGCCGTGACAGAAACCATGCCTGCTGCTTGTTGCATTCTCGTTTGCTGCATGCTTGCTGCATGCTTGCTGCATGCTTACTGCATGCTTGCTGCATGCTTGCTGCATGCTTACTGCATGCTCATTGCATGCTCATTGCATGCATGGTATATGCGGGTTTGCATGTTTGCTGCATGCTTGCTGCACGTTTGAAGCATGCTTGCTGCAGGCTTGCTGCATGCTTGCTGTATGCTTACTGCATGCATGGTGTATGCAGGTTTGCATGTTTGCTGCATGCTTGCTGCATGCATGGTGTATGTTTGTTTGCATGTCTGCCTGCTTCAAACTATAAACTTCCTGAGATGTGATAGTTCTGCCATTCAATGACTATTGATAGGAAATTTATGCCAATAGATGATTCTAACCCTAAACTTTCTGCGATAGGATGGTTCAACGTTTAATGTTTATGCATATGAAATTTATGCAAAACGATGATACTGACCTCCAACTATCTGCGACAAGATGGTTCAACTTTTAATTTTTATGCATATGAAATTTATGCCTTTAGATGATTCTGACTTACAAAATTATGAGTTTGAATGTATGATAAATGCGTGTCTGCCAAACGATTTTCTGCGAAATGAAGTTTATGCTATCCGCTGTTATGCAAAGTAATAATATGGCATAAAAAGTTCTGCTATAAAGGGTGGACCCGTCATAAATCGTAAACGGCAACTTACCTTTCATTTACAACGAACTGCAAGAACTTTTATACTATGTTACTTGCTGTTACGGAACCCTTCATGGGCGAGTCCAGCTCGCACTTGGCCGCTTTTTTTACTGTGGTATTGATATTATGAAACCGGTTAGTTACTCGAAAAAATATGTTGAATTCCTCAGGACCATGGGCTTAAGGGCATCGGAGGCAATTTATGTATACATAACAGCTTGCTCGCCCATGCTCGAGCATACCGCTTGTATGAAAAGGAATTTAAACCACACCAGCAAGGTAAAGTGTTATTTTATCACAATAATCCTTCTTTATAACATGTTGAGATAAAATACCTATGGTTATGTCGTTAGTTAACGGCATTGCCGTAATTACTTAAAATCAGTTTTGCTGTTCAAAAATACTGCCAAAACGAATAAAAGTGCCGGCACCCGAACAAGATTGAGGCCCGCATCTAATCATATTCCTGCTTCTGTCTCAATGGTTTTAGGCTATTTTGTTTTTCAGGAAAAGTCTCTTTGGCGCTGGATAGCCTTTGGCCTGAACCGAAAGACCACAATAAACCTGAAGATGTCCAAGCGGCGGAGAACTATATTCAAATGAATGTGAGTATCATAAGCATTTTCTTTAAAAAGACTAACAAGTGACTTAGTACAAAAAATGCAAAAGTGTTGAGTACGTTTTGAAGCATATATTATGGCTAACTTTACAGAGGGGTGTAAAAGAATTAATTGCTATGCACACTCACAGTATTGTTAATAATTACTTTATTACAAGGCTTAGTAAAAGTACGTAAACTTTTATAGATTATTAATGTTTGATACAGTTCTTTTGCATTTTTTTCGTCCCCGCTCTTACATCGCTATTCATATCACAGATTTTTTTTACGATTGTAGCAATTAGGTTGCATTTAGTTCGCTGTCACTGACCAAGGTATTTAAATAAATCCTAAATCTGCTATTTTAATAAATTCATCACTCCAACACGATTCCATTCTCATCCCATTGTTATTTTGCTTAAAGTTCGTAATCTGCTAAATTCACAATGGTCGGTCATTTGGTCTCGTAATAAAATTGTATTTTAATGACATTGTCGTAGTGTCATTATTATAAAACCCTTAGTACAAAATGGTTTTCGAAAACTACTACTAAATGCGAACATTTATTCATGACAGATTATTTTCATGTACCTACGAGATTATCATTATTGTCATTTTTTTAATGAAGTGTCAGTAGTTTACCTTTAACAGTCATAATAGCGCCATTATGATAGTTAAATTAACAAACTTGTCCAAATTTGACAGAACTTGAAAATTATGAAATCAATGATCGACTACTCTGACACTATTGTAATAGCAGAATCCCGGCCTGTTCGAAAGAGATACCGCGGCCCCGGAACGTAAAAGGCGAGGAAGGAACATGGATGGTTTTTAGTCAGTAAGAGTCTGACACTCCCTCCCGCTCCGCCCAGAGTGGGGGGGGTCATTTGATGATTCCCATCTTTAAAAAAAAAAAAAAGGCCCTGTTTGTCAAAACTAAAGTTATTCTATTCTCGTGACAACAAGGTTGCTGTTCGACTACAGTTGTATATGAAGGGACTGCAAGTGATCTGTTTATTTCAAATTGTTATAAATCTGCAAATACCTTTTAAAACTTACAAACTATTTCCGAACATTATTTTTGTCCGTTTCAGATCGGAATAATAACTCATCCGATATTTTCGGATGTCGGTGACTATCCTAGTTTTGTTCGTGAACGGGTTGACAACGTAAGTAGGGAACAAGGATACTCGCGGTCGAGACTTCCACATTTCACTCCTGAACAGGTAATATCTCACAGGTAAAACAATATAAATAAAACGCACGCTTCAGCTTCAAATATTTTTATGTCGTTTCCATGATTGCAACAGTTAGTTAAAGATAAAAGGAAAACCCAGGAAATTCAAATTTCAAAGGTCTGGGAACAATTCTGACCTTGAAAAGGTTATTCCTCGACCTTTATGAACTTGGAGGGTTGTATTGATGATCACAACTCTGTGTAACGTCCGTCTTACAGTCGCGAACAATATTCTTATCAACATACAACCCAGCACTGGCCTGCAAATTGCAAAGAACTTAAAAAAATACAATTTCACGGCCTACCTTGGAGCACGTACTTCCAAAAAACTGTTTTCTAAAATGAACTTAATTACACTCACTCCCCTATATAATGTGTACTTCAACAAAACTGGCGAAAGATACTCGTAATTCGCTAGGAAAGGTAAGTAAATCTGCCCCCTATAATTACTTCAAATTTAACAAGCACACTTATTAATTAAGTTCATTCTTTTTCCAGGTTAAATCACTTCAAGGAAGCGCAGACTTCCTTGGTCTCAACCACTACAGTTCAGCCTTAATCTCGCCAATAACCACTCCAACAGAATTCAACGTGCATATACTTTCTATGTTCTATGACTCAGGAGTCAACTTTCAGTGGGATCCATCTTGGCCTGTGCCTGGTTCTGCATCCCTACCGGTAAATAAATTCATACTTTAGTAATATTATAAATCTTAGTGTTACTCCGCACATTTGTTACTTTTTAAAACCGCCCGATGACCTGTTATCCAGGTCATCGGGCGGTTTCCCGCGGAATTCCCGCAGCCTTATGGCTGCGGGAATTCGCTGGATATGGGTCGCACGAGACCGGTCAATATGGAGCCACTGGGGGGCTGTTTATGTCCAGCAGCAACGTCTCTCGGCTGAGATGTTGATGATGAGAGACAATTATCACCTCGAACGCGGCCAAAGCCTTAAATAAAAGTTGTTGATAATAATGAGTGCAAAAATATATAAAACAAAGCTATAAAGCACTGGTTCTCCCCGTCATTGAGATATTTTTTTTGTTCTGTCCATAAGTATTTGAAGCTATCTAGTTAGGAGATATTCGGGGTCAAAGTTCCAACTTTTTCAATTTTTTTAGTATACTAGCTTCTGCCCGCAACTTCGTATGCGGATCATGTTCCTTATCCCAGCGACAACGGAGTCGTTAAAATCGAAGATCTGAAACTTCTGATGTCAAATTCTAAGAGCCTGGGGACGGGAAAATAACGGATCTTTCCCACTTGAGCAACACATACCGTTTGTTTCTTTTTGCCATTTAACAACTTCACAAAAGAACAATGTTGAATCATACCTCCGATGGCGGAATATGTGGCGAATTCAATCATAGGAGTTTACGTAAATGCACTCTGTTCCTTATTAACCCAAGGAAGGTCGCCATGCCCTACGGCTATATCTTGAGTCACATCCGATTATTTTGATAATACCGACATTCTGTTCAGAGTATGTCGAAGTCGATCCAAATTTCAATGTTCATTGCGCTCTTCTTCTGTCTCTTCATGCCGTACTCCAGCGATTCTTTCTCTCTTACTTTCTAACTGATTATGAATATTTTGTTGTGTGCGTGTTCGGGACAATGTATGATAATGTCGATCAGCAGTTAGTCGCGCATCACGTTCATCACTCGTTTCAAAAGACCTGTTAGTAGATGTGCGAATACGCTGAGAACTCAAGCGTGATTCTGTATCGGTAAACGTTTCCGATTCGCGAGACAATGCATGTCGCTGAACAAGTGACCGCCTTCACCGCGTGGAGGTACTCCCAGCTTATGTTATTTTATAATTATGTACAGTGAAATTAGTGATAGCTTTGCAATAATTTTCACATCAGATGTTTCTGATATTCGATTTTCTATAAGCTGACAGGAAATGCCCATCAGACCGAACAAATTTTGCTAAGAGGTCATTCCTAGATGTGTTATAGTGTGGCTGCGCTCTTGGAGTTCCACAACAGGTGTCCCAGATCTTCGATTTTTAAAAATCAACAGAGAGTTCTCATCAGATTGAACAACTATTGTAAGACGTCATTCCTATATGTGTTATGGTGTAGCTGGGCTCTTGGAGTTCCACATCAGGTGTTCCAGATCTTCAAATTATTCTCTCAGCAGAAAATGCTCATCACGTGGAATAATTTTTGCTATGAAGTCATTTTTGTATCTCTTATAGTTAAGCTGGTCTGTTGCGGTTCTGCATCAGGTGTTTAAGTTTCCAAATAAATTATAGCCTATATGTTGACCAGACTTAATATCTATACGACAATAAAAAAATCATTCAAATTCGTCCAGTAGTTCCGTAGATTAGCGTGTACAAACAAACAGACATTCTTTTTGGATTCGTGCTCTATAACTGTTTCTAAATTGCAGCGGTATAGTTATTGTTGTTTCATTTTCAAGGTAATCTGAAATGGAACGGTGATATTGCTAGTCCTTATTTTCTTAAAAGAGCTGGTCTAACATTCCAAATGCAATTGTATATTATTTTCATTATATTCTTCTAAATTGACGCAGGTTTACCCACCAGGCTTCCGAAAACTTCTCAACTGGTTCCAAAAGACTTACAAAATATTTGAGAAAATCCCAATAATTATAACTGAGAATGGATTGACTGACAAGGGACAAACTGAAGACTATGAGCGAGTTTCTTATTACAACGAGTATCTCTACCAACTGCTGCTAGCTATACGTGAAGATGGGGTCAATGTCAAAGGATATTTCGCCTGGAGTCTTATGGATGACATGGAATGGTCAGATGGCTATAAGTAAGTATTTCACATTTTGCACCGTTGGGTCATTTAAAGACAACGCTGTAAGGCTCGGAACACAGGGCAACACAAGATGACGCATCCGAAGACGTTTCTTACGCCATTGACAGCGAATAATCACTGAAAAAGTAAATACTCTTAGTAAAACTAAAAATGAAAGTGGTACCATCAGCAAGGTTAAAATGAAATTCCTGTGCGACTATTAGTATTTACATAAAAAACATAATAATTTGAGTAAATATTCGCAAATGTGTTGTTTTTTTTTTCAGTATGAAATTCGGAATATTCAAGGTAGATTTCGACAGCCCAAACAGAACGCGAACACCGAAGTTGTCAGCGAAGAATTATGCCCACATTGTGCGCACACGCCGAATTGACTTCGACTTCATAAAGCCACCCTTGGTTCCACAATAATGTCTCAAGTTTAAGCGCATTATAAATTGCACATAAATAAACACAGTTTGCTTCAAAGATTAATACCGTTGCATTTGTCTTCACACCGTTTTTGGAACTGTGCTGTGTACGAAGATATTATTAATTTGTACACAGTGCCTCCATTTTAGTGGCTTATTTTAACATTTACATACAGTAAAGAAATATATTTAATTTGCAATATTATATTATGTAAAAACACCTATTTTTCTTCTTATTATCAAATCAACTTGACAGTTAATTAAGAATCAAACGAACTTACCTTAGAGCTGTTTGATTCCAATTATGTGAGTGTTCCAACCGAAGACTATTACAATATTTACTTGCAGCAGTACATGAGATGGTGCTATCCTTGTCACACATTTAGAGCTATAATATTTAAAAAAAAACAACAAAACTATACATCCGTCTACCTCCCATTGCAACCGGCCTACCCGCGCCGTGCGCCTTCCTGACCTCATTACATATTGTGTGTTATCCGAGTCGCACGAAATTTTAACGTTACAGAATAGTGTAGTTAAGGCTGAGTTGCACCATAGAAGAAGTTATAGTTAAGGTTTGTGTCAAATTTAACACTAACAGTAACGCTGACTTTAACGGTTGTAGCAAAATGTGTTGCACCAGCGATTTCATTAGCTTCGTTAAAGTTAAAGGGGTTGCAAGTCAAATGAGGCGTGATTTACCCCAAATTCGATGCGGGTAACATTTTGAAATATAGCAACACTGAACGTAACTGTAAAAACTCGTTTCTTGCGCTGTCAATATTTTTTCAAGAAAGCTTAAAAATATTTCTAAGTTACTATGATTTTTCGGATTGCGGTGAGCCATAACAAAAAATAAATATATGGACGACAATTTGCTTGCAAACATCCAAACAAAGTAAATACCTATTTACTGCTTTGTCTTTAGCGCGTGTTATTTTTTGGTTGAACAATTTTACATACCTACGATGAATATCCTTGTTACGCCTTTGCTTATATTATATTTTATTGTTTCAAGGAAAGAAGTGTAAATTTTCACAAAAAAAGAAATTGGACAGACTTGAGACACTTTTGCCCAAATATAAAAATATTTTGTTCTCCAAAAAAAACGGACGCACTTTCCTTTTTCTTCGAATAAAATCGAATGCGTATTTCTTGAAGCAGGGACATGGTGTTTAAAGGTTATATTCAACGCGTTTGACAATTAACGGATAATTTAACACAAACAATAACACTAACCAGGGAAAAGTGAGCGGTTACAGTTACGGTTAAAGTTATGACGTTATTTAACTATTTGTCAAATGGTGCAACTCATTTTTGACCTAACCGATACTTTAACTGAAGATTCGATGTTTGTTATTGTTAAAGTAACATGGTGCAACCCAGCCTTAGTGTTAGTGTAGTATAGTGTCATGGGAAAACGGAAGCGATCAAGGTCCAAGGATCGGGACTATGACCACATAATACGTAAATTGAAAAAACTATCGAAGTCAATAAAGCGACGGCGTTCCTTATCGTCATCGGAAAGGGATTTATCAAATTATGAGCATCAAATTTCCAAAAGGGCCGCTTTTATTTCTAGGTTTAACATCGGCACCCTCATATTTGGACAATTTTAAGGAGGTAAATAATGTTTGACTAGTTCCAGTTGAATATCTTTGGGTAAACCATTTGTTAAATCAATTGGTTAGATAAATAGTTTCGAAGATAATATCAAATTACTAAATCGCAAAATGCCGCCGCATATAATGTTTGACTAGTTCCAGTTGAATATCTTTGGGTAAACCATTTGTCAAAATCAATTGGTTAAATAGTTTCGAAGATAATATAAAATTACTAAATCGCAAAATGCCGCCGCCAAAGGGCTAGACTAGCGCTGAGCGCTCGCAGCGGCTCGCTAACCAAACAGTGAAAACATTGCAACATCGCACCGCCCAACGAAGTGGGCACGGGTCAGCTAGTGTTGTATAAACCGGTTGTGTACTGGTGCAAAAAAAATCCCCATTTCGAGGGTATTTTCCCAGATTTTTCCCAAAAACATGAAAAGTAGAAATAACGTCATTTTGAATAGAAATTATGCATGACCACCAAGATTTAAGTGCCCTTAATGAGATTTGACCATTTCCATCACTTTCAGTTGGCAGCCCCGAGAGCCATTGGGGCTTGAATTTTCGGGTCAGGCCCAACTTTGGTGAATTCTTTTGTTCTACCAAACTCAAAAGTTGGCAATACCGAGTACATCGGTTTGTAGCCTATATCCGTGACAAGAAAATTATGACTTTTCAGAAAAACAAGATGGCGGACAGTGTGGCGGCCATCTTAATAAATACGAAAAATCCCACTTTTCGATACGATAAACGCGACAGCTGGTATCCCCCGACTGGATTGCGTTGTATAAATCGGTTTCGTCAAGGAGTGTTGCCTGTTGTAATGTTTTTCTCCATTTTTTTTTCATATTTTTTCAGATTTTCCCCAAAACCTAATATGTAGAAATAACGTCATTTTGAATAGAAATGTTGCATAACCACTAAAAATGGGATGCGTCAAATGTCATTTGTACGTTTACATCACTTTCAGCTGGCAACCCCGAGAACCATTGGTTCATGGATTTTCGGGTCAAACCCGACTTTGGCAAATTCTTTTGTTCCACCAAAGTCAACGTACAGCTACCGTTTTTTTACTGAGAGTTAGCTTTTATCCCGGTTGGTTTGGGAAAATTGTGACTATTCAGAAAATCAAGATGGCGGCCGTGCCATGTCCGGTTTCCAAAACCTTGTCCGATTGGGGTCGTTCAAGCGGTTCACATCCCACTGATGAGTATGAGTTTGTGTCGAAATTTAGGTTTTTCAGGGCTTTCAAGGATATTTACTTTACTAAAGACGGCTAAGATTCAAAACGGCGGCCGCGTTACTTCCTGTTTCCTAAAAAATTATCGATTGAGGTCGATCAAACGATTCATCCGACTGAGGGGTATGGGTTTTTTTCTAATTTTATGATATTTTAGGGGTTTGAACGGATCTTCACTAGATTTAGGGCTTTGCCCCTAAAGGAAGGTTTTGTAGACGCGAGCAGCTCGCCAACCAATAGTTTACGATTGGGTCAAACGGTTTCGACCGAATAAGGATTGATTTTGTACAAAGAGGGGTTTATTTATATAATCGATTTTAGGGTTAATTTGGTGGTTAAATGTATGTATCCTTCCTACCTCTCCCCAAACTCCACTTTTGAATAAAAAGGGCTGTAACTTCATTACGGTTAGAGATAGCTGATAGGTGTTTGAACAAATATTATAGTAGGCGTTCAAAACTGTCCGGTGGTGGTGGGGATGTGGCGAGCGAAGCGAGCGGGCGACGCCGAGTCATAAGGGTAAGGTCACGGTAGCATTCCGGTGGCAGGCAGGTCCTGAGTGGAACGAAGTGAGGAGGTGGCGAGCGTAGCGAGCCGGCGACCACTCCAAAGTTTGTATACCCTCCCCGCCTCTCCCCAGTTTCCCCTAAAATTGAAAGAGCTGTCTCTTCATAACGGTTAGATATCCGGCGACCACCGTAAGTAGCGTAGGGACAAGGTCACGATAGTTTTCTGATGAAAGGCAGGTCCTGAGTGGAGTGAAGTGGGGAGGTGGTGAGCGTAGCGACCCTGTGACTGAAAACCTGTCTGATGGTGGTACCGGTAAAGCGAAGGGGGAGGGGGCAAGTGAAGCGAGCCGGCAAACCCGTAGCGTGGGGATAAGGTTACGGTAGCTTTCCGTCGGTAGGCAGGTCCTGAGTGGAGCGAAGTGGGTAGCGAGACGGCGACCCGTTCAAAGTTGGTCCAAAGTTCGTATACCCTCCCAGCCTCTCCCCAACCTCCCCTAAAATTGCAAGGGCTGTAACTTGATTACGGTTAGAGATAGCCGTTAGGTGTTTGAACAAATTTTATATTAGTCGTTGAAACGTGTCCAGTGATGGCTGTGGGGAGGTGGCGAGCGAAGCGAACCGACGACCTCCGTAGCGTAGGGACAAGGTCACGATACTTTCTGGTGGTAGGCATGTCTTGAGTGGAGCGATGTGAGGAGGTTACAAGCGTAGCGAGCCGGCGCCCGAAAACCTGTCCGGTGGTGGCACCGGTAAAGTGAAGGGCGGAGTTGGTGAGCGAAGTGAGCCGGTGACCCCGTAGCGTGGGGATAAGATCACGGTAGCTTTCAGGTGGTAGGCAGGTCCTGAATAGAGCGTAGTAGGAAGGTGGCGAGCGTAGCGAGCCGGCGATGGTCCGGTGTTGGCCAAATCATTTTTCATAATCTCATCGTATCTCGAAAACTAGAAAATGTAGCGGTTGTTTCTTATTCTCATCTTAAATTTTTGAGGTGCGTAGAAATTGGTATACCTTTCCCTCCACTCCCAACTTCCCACTTCCCTTTTGATATAATTAAGTGCTATGTCGCAGTCTTTTGCAAATAGTTCCACGGAAATTAGTAATTGTACTAATTGTAATTATACACATTTTAGCTTAGATTTAAACTAGTCAGTAAGACAAAGGAAGGTACGAATGGTAATTTAGGTAAACTTTTCAACACTTAAGGTATCTTCTAGGTCTCAGTTAATTAATTGTCAAAAAGGGGTTAAGCTGAATTCCTTTACATTATTTCATTAGAATATTCAGGGTTTTTCTTCCAAACAATTAGAAATCGAACTGTTTTTAGAAAAAAAAAATTATATATTATCTGTCTATCTGAACATTGGATTACGAAATGCAATTTGATAACGAGAATTAGTGTGGGCAGTTGATTTAACCGGAAGTCTAAGATCACGCATCTTAGGTTCATTATGGGCTTCTTTTTTTTCGTTTTATCGACATTCAAAAGTGCCGTAATGGTCTAGTTGAAATAAATGATTCGACACTATAAAACATATGAAGACGGGTATTTATCGCGAATTTACCTTTAATTTAATCCCGACGCGACGTTTCGACCGGATTGCACCAGCCGTGGTCGCGGGGAGACTGAAATATTGGAGGTACCGCGACAGCAAAGTGAAGGCATTTATTAAACTAACCTCACTCATCTTCATAAATGTTAATTAGGGCTGGTAAATGATTTGAGTTTGAGTTTGAGATAGCCATGAAGTGTTAGAACAAATACTATTTTAGGCGATAAAACCTGTTCATTGGTGGTACCGTTAACCCCCCTCTTTTTGCTCCCTTCACCCCCATCTGGTCGTAATTCGGAAACTAAGAGACCCATGTTTTGTTTTTTTTTTACGGATTCGTATAGGACAGACTTGGGGAAATAAAAACTATTTTTTAAAGTTGTCTCCCTTACCCTCCTTCTCCCCCCTTTTAGGTGGATCTCGGAAGTTAAGACATTTGGAATTTATTTTTAAATTACGTATCAAAAAGATATGTATTAGTCAAAATCTCCCCCCTTTTCGCCCCTCTCCACATATAATGTTTTAGGGGTTTTCATATTGATTTTAAGTTTCCAAAGTGTTTTTGTACAGCTGTAAAGGTTTTCAAAATGTTTAAAAACTTATTACGGAGGATTCAAACGAATTTTCCAATTCGTTTAAGGATTCTTATGGGTTCTCAAATTTAATGAAGCTAAGAATATAATTGGAATATAACTATCGTTTTCGAGTGATTTAGAGGTGCTGATATACATAGAATGATGACGAACATACTGAAGTAAAACCCATTCGCGTCCTATTGGGGTTTATTTGGTTTTTAACTAGACTTTTCTAAGTGAAACACTTCTTTTAGGGTTATGTTTGAGATTTAATATTACATTTAGGGGTTTTAAAAGTGAAAAAACATGCACCACCACCAGCACGCGAGCTGCTTGCAGCTCGCGCAGAACGCAAAAACTAGTGATACTATGTATAGCTCGATTACCACTGACTGACTCGCTGACTCACAGACATAATTGTTCTCCCAGATGGTGAAGGGGAAGGTGGGTATATTTTGACCGATTCGTAAACAACGTTTTTAACGGATTCGTATAGAAAAGGGACATGGTTGTAAAAACCATTGTTCAAAGTTGGTCCCATTTCCCCCCTTTTCCCCCCTTTAGGCGGATCTCGGAAGTTAAGAGACTTGAAACATTTTTTTTTCAGATTCATTTGAAGGGGCAATCAGTTGGTCAAAATCATTTTTCAAAACTCCTCCTTGTCCCCCTGTCACACCTCCCCATTGTATCTCGGAAATACTACGATACGACACCTAGAGGCCTTTTGATTTGACTATATACCTACTTTACTATTGAGGGGCGTTGAAATTTGTATAACGCTCTCCTCCACTCCCCAAACTCCCCTAAAATCGAAAGGGGTGTAACTTCATAACGGTTAGAGATAGCCATTGAGTGTTTGAAGAAATATTATAGTAGGCGTCGAAACCTGTCCGGTAGTGGTACCGGTAAAGCAAGCAGGTAGGTGGTGAGCGAAGCGAGCTGGCGACTCCCGTTGCGTAGGGACAGGGTCAAGATAGCTTTCCAGTGGTAGGTTGAGCGGGTTAAGCGTAACTTAGGGGTGGCGACGAGCAAACTTTAGGGTTGTACTTTTTAGGGAAATAATAATGGTTCCGAAAAACAAATTAATCTCCAGCAATCTGTGGCCGACTATTATTCTAATTAACCAGCGTTATAATGAATTACCGACAAAAAACCCAAAACATTAACGAACAAAAATATCGAGTTTAACAAACAAATAAGAGCATGTTCAAATTACAATTTCTCCTAAAAAAATGGATCTTCGAATAACAAAACTAAACTTCCGAATAGAATACTGAACCTCCGACAAAATGACTAAGTTACCGACAACACAGGATTTGTCAAAATAATCATATTTTTACAACTTACATGAACTGTTATAATTTAAATAGTTGGTTATCTATTTTTTAACTCTCGTTAGGATGAAAATACCTCAACTTTTCGGTTCGGGTCGCGTACGGCTGTTTTCGCGTGCGTGTTCGAAAGATCCGAGCGCAGTGCGCTAATTTTCACAGTATTTTTCGGTAAGTAGATTATAATCTATCGAATTGAAACCGTAATATTGTGAAATGCATGCGACGGAAGTATCTCTGCCCTCATAATCGGGACTTGGGGCACCCCCACGTTAGGTTAGTTAGGTTCCTTTAAACCCTGCTCACAGAAATAGGAGCCCCGCGTGGCGGGGCTAAGTCGACCACCCTTTTTATGGGAATATAAAGGGTTTTCAGGTTAGGTTATACTCGTATTAATCTGTATTCTCTGGAATGGTGCATTACCTTTTCATGACAGTAGTACTATGGAGCAAGGGGGATACCCCTTCCCGCCCCCTCCTCCACACCGCGTGAGTTGTTCTCCGTCGCATAAGTACATTTTACAATATTAAAGATTCAATGCGTTAGATTGTAAACTAACGAAAAATAATGCGTCATATTGTAAGCAGTATCACAGATGAGTATGTTTATATTACAATCTGACGGGTTTTACAATGTGACGCTGACATAAGTATACCTAACATTTTCTAACCTATTGCAACTACATTTTCATAATAAACCGAGTTTTGGTTTTATCTTTATTCTCGCTAAAATTTTAATAGCAGGGAAATATGTCGAATAAACAAATATACATGATAATTGTAAAATATTCCAGGAAACCAAAGTCTACTTGGTTTAAGATTAAAGCATGAATACGACTGTTCTGAATTTTTGACGCCTGAAATAGGTACCGATATCAAAGCATACCTGTGTGTGGTAAGTAAAATGTATGGTATAAGATGCAATTGTAAAAGTTATTGTTACCAATACATTTTTGTATTTTATAAGTTTCTGTATAACCACTCAGAATAGCATTTTCAGTATAACGTTACAGTTACAATAGCACCACAGTCAATTAAATATCATAGGTAATTTATGAATTAATAGTATGCAAGTAAAGATTTAAATTACAAAGCATTGTTTTCAGTAGAACGTTATTTATGCTGGCAATTATCTTTATTTTTTCAAAGATTTCAGTACCTATCTCATTCGGTCGTTTCATCATTTTTATTCGGAGAAAAGTAGTCGGAAAGTTAGTATTTTAGGCAGTACATTTAATATTTTGAGTAAGGACGATTCTTCTTTTTTTGTCGGAGCTTTTATTATTTCTATTTTTTAATAGCAAATGTCTGAGAATATTGTTTTTTATTTTAATTCCCATGTCTTATTGAATTCGTTTTTAAAATGTTTTCGGGGTCCTGGATGGATTTCCAAATCTTTAAAGTGTTTCAATGGATTTAAAAAGTCTTTTAATGATTCCACTGAATTTTCAAATTTTTATGGGGGTGAATACTTCACAAAAACACAAAACCTAAAACGCAAGCTGCGCGAAGCTCGCGCACCACGCAAAAACTAGTTTCATTATAAAACTAGCTTTTGCCCGCGACTTCGTTCGCGTGAAATAGTGACTTCCGGCAGATTTTTGGTTTTACTCACATTGCCGACTCTTGACCAATAGATGGCGCTGTATGTCCGGAATAAATTTTATTTTTATTTTATTTTTTGTAATAAAAACTATCCTATGTCCTTTCTCAAGTTCCAAACTATGTCTGTACCAAATTTCACACAAATCGGTTCAGTAGTTTAGGCGTGAAGCAAAGACAGACAGACAGAAAGACAGACAGACAGAGTTACTTTCGCATTTATAATATAAAAAAAAAAAAAAATATAAAATATATAATATATAAATATATATATATAATATATATATATATATATAATATATAATATATATAATATATATATATATATATATATAAGTTTGGATTAAACATATTGATATTTAGGTAAAGTTTGTACGCGATATGGTAAATAATAATACTGTAAGTATGAATTACTTCAGCACAAATGATCAAGTGGCAGATGTTTTAACCAAACCTTAGGTAAAGTCAAGTTTGAAAATTTTTAATGCTGTATGGGATTGTGTTAGTTTCTTTTTTTTCTTATTGTCTAACTAAAAGGCAATATTGTTTTTTTTTTAGTTTTACCATTGAGGAAGGGTAATGTGACGTATAATTATTGCAATGTTAAAATGTGATTCATGGTTAGGTGCTTCATGTGTATGGCAACACCGACTTCTTCTCTTCTTTTCTCTGAGCAGATTGCCACCGTGAGCACGTATTATATTTTGTCTCTATAATTACTTTATTAAAAAAACCGGCCAAGTGCGAGTCAGACTCGCGCACCGAGGGTTCCGTACAAACCTGTAGGTATATAAGTAAAAGTTATGGTATTTTTAAGATTTTCGGAATTTTTCCTATATGTGTACTTTATAACGTTGCTTCATGCCAAATTTCAAGATTCCAGGTCGTCTGGAAGTATCCTTTAGGTTTTGATTCCCTTGCGAGTAGTTGCGAGTTTCAAAATATGCGGCTTTAATTGCTGTATCTTTTGATTGCGTTGACGTAGAAGTTTGATTTTGTTACAGCTTAAAGATATTATAGACTTGAGTATTTGTTAAGAATTTCAATATAATACCACTACGCGTTCATGAGTAAAGGGGTAATAAGTTTAAAATTATTAAAAATATTTTTATTATATGATGTAACTAAAAATTTATGCTTTTCGCAATTTTTTCTTTATCTGTGTTATAAGACGTTGCTTCGTACCAAATTTCAAGATTCTGAGTTCACGGGAAGTACCCTGTAGGTTTTGATTCCCTTGCGAGTGTCGAAAATTTGCGGCATAAACGGGAGTATCTTTTGATCGCGTTGACTTAGAAGTTTGATTTTTTCACAGCTCTAAGAGACCATAGACTTGAGTATTTGATATGAATTTCAGCTTGATACCTCCACGCGTTCCTGAGAAAAAAGGTCTTGACAGACAGACAGACGGACAACAAAGTGATCCTATAAGGGTTCCGTTTTTACCTTTTGAGGTACGAAACCCTAAAAAACAGTAAAACATTCCCTGGGACTTTCCATTTAACCTCCACAATCAATAAACAGTCTCGACGACCCTAATGGCATTGTGGTAGTGACGCTGCCTTACGTTCTTAGGGTCCTGGGTTCGAATCCCGGTAGGAGCAAATATTTGTGTGATGAGCTTGGGCATTTGTTTCCAAGACATGGATGTTTACATGTATAATAAGTATGTATTTACAATCAAAAAAGTATATATATGTAGTATATCAACTATCTAGTGTCCACGACACAAGCTTTGCTTAGTGTGGCTGTAGGTGGCGCTGTGTGTTAATGTCCAGCGATATTTATTTATGTATTTATTATTATTAAGTACAACCAAGTATTTTGTTCACCAAACAAAGTAACTCTACCCAATAAAATTGCTGGAAAAGACTTTTTTTAATCACAAGAATTTATACCGTTACAAATTAGTAGTATAAAAAAAGTCGGAACTTTGACCCCGATTATCTCTTTACTAGATAGCTTCAGCTACTTATGGACAGACGAAATAAATATCTCAATGACGGGGAGAACCAGTGCTTTGAAGCTTCGTTATGGATATTTTTGCACGCATTATCATCAATAACTTTTACTTCAGGTTTTTAACGCGTGGAAGCTGGTAATTGTCCCTCATCATCATCATCATCATGATCTCAGACGAGCGACGTCGCTGCTGGACATAAGCCTCCCCCAAGTGTCTCACTATGGCCCGGTTTTATGCTACTCGGATCCAGCGAATTCCCATAGCCTTACCTGCCTAACCAGGTCATCGGTGCAACTGTTGACCCTCAGAAACGTCTTAATTCTTATTCCGAATTTTTATATCCTAAACGGATATACGTACTATATCCGTTTGCCAAATATTCAAATATGTAACTGCTTGAAAAAGTAACAAATGGACGGAGTAACTCTCAAATAGCTGTAATGTAATAAAGTGTGAATTTATTTACCGCTGTGAATTCACGATCAGGCACGGGCCAAGATGGATCCGCCTGAAAGCTGACTGCTAAGTCATAGTACATAGAAAGTATGTGCACGTTGATTTCCATTGGAGTGGTTATTGGAGTGACTAAGGTTGCAGTGTAGTGGTTGAGACCTAAGAAGTCTGCGCTTCCTCGAATCCAGCGATAATTTTTTTATTTATTTTTTAAAAGTTATGTCAACTGAGATCTGGAAAAAACCAATGACGCACACTGACAACTACACTCGAGAGCAATGAATCCGGGTCACTTAAAGAATGTTAAAAATCTCGGAAACTAAAAATGATAGGTTAATGCAATAAATTGTATTTAATAGACTATGGAATACTCCTTTAATGAAAGTAAAAAAATATGAGTCACCATACATTTTATTAACACAAAATTACATAAAGAAAAAAACTGCTGATCTCTCCTTAAAACAAAAATAAGAAACATGAAATTTTTGAACTTTATTACGATTTTCTTGAATTTTAATACTTCGTATTGCCTCCTCGTGCTTCCATTACTGCGTTTACGCGGTTTGGCATGCTGTACACCAAGTTCCTTATACGATTTTGGGGAATATTCTCCCATTCCTCTGTGAGAGCAATTTTGAGCTCACGAAGCGTGATTGGGGGAGGGTTTCGTTGTTTTACGCATCTGCCTAATAGCTCGTCCCAAGCATGCTCGATCGGGTTGATATCCGGGCTGCGCGCTGGCCACTCCATACGAGTAATGTTCATCTCTTGAAGGTAGGAATCCTACCTGTATGAGGTCGGGCATTGTCATGCATAAATATAGCATCCTCACCTAAATTGACCATAAATGGACCAACGTGATCATTGAGGATTTCTTCCACATATCTTACGCTAGTTAAAGAGCCGTTTTCTATGATCACCAGCTCTGTGCGACTTTCAGAAGAAATTCCGGCCCACACAAGTACAGAACCACCACCGTAGGCTACTTTTTCTTCGATGCATGCTTGCTTGAATCTTTCCCCTGGTCTTCGATACACTCTGTGTCTTCCATCGTGCTTGTAGAGCATAAATTTTGATTCGTCGGAGAACATAACTTTTGACCAATCTTCAATACTCCAATTTACGTGGCTCTGGGCATATCTTAGTCTTGAAATACGATGCCCACGCTATAGTTTAGGGCCGTTTGCAGGTCTAAGGGGTTTTAAGTTAGATTCAGCAAGCCAACGTCTTACTGTCCATGCACTTGGGTTACTTCCTCCGAGGCGTCGAAACTGATTTGTGGGTTCAGTTCCTGTGAGAAAGCGATTTCGAAGCATGGTGTTCACCAAGTATCGGTCTTCTCGTGCTGTGGTACACCTGGTTCTGCCCGTTCCTGGTCTGCGTAGGTTAGAACCAGTTTCTTCGTAACGTCGGAGAACTCTTTGTACTGTTGACAGCGACACACCGACAGTCCTGGCTGTATCGCGCTGACTCCGGCCGGTTTCCAGCATTGTAAGTATTCTGGTGCATTCTTCAATAATGAATATAGAGCACTATCAACATGGTTTATGTACCCACATATATGACAGATTACAAACAAAAGCAAAACCAAATGCAGTAATTTCGTAGTTCCATCTTCGAAAGTGGCCCTTTTTCAAATTTGATTTTTTATGATATAACTTTACAATAACTAAGAAGTTTTAATACCTTCATTTAAGGAGTATTACATTGTCTATTAAATACAATTTATTGCATTAACCTAGCATTTTTAGTTTCCGAGATTTTTAGGATTCTTCAAGTGACCCGGATTCATTGCTCTCGAGTGTATAATATAACGTCTACAATATGATTGCTAAACTAATCTTGAAAAATGCGGAACTAAATTGTAAATCCATCAAAAAACTAGGTTGCCAGATCAAATTCTAAATTCAACCATGTTCGTTTATTTTCGATGATGATAATTTTTTCATAAATTAAACAAATTAAACTAAAGCTAAGGTACAAAGGTCGGAAAGAAAAAATATGTCTGATGAGATTAACAGTAATATAGAAAGAAGTATGGAAGAAACAGACATGCTGCGCCCGACTCAAATTTAATTAGAATAAGGGCAAGAGACTGATAATTAGGTAAAATGGTATTGTCAGGTTTTAAACGTGTCTACTTGTGAATTGTCTGTTCCTGTTTACGTACGACGCGGTCTAACCGGAATAAAAAAAGAAAAAAAAAAGTCTGATAACCAGTCTTACCAAAAGGGGTATCGTATTACCCAGCTCTAACTGCGTTGTGGAAGTCCAATAGACATTCGCGCCATGTATATTACAGGTATTCAGCTGCATCCGGTTAGACTGGAAGCCAAGCCCAGCATATTCTTATTCATTATTTCACAAAAAAAACATAAATATACATATTAATTGCAATAAAATATACACATATCTAATGTACAAAGACGCTAAACCCAGAGTTGGGTTTTTTTACAGCAAACCTAATTTTAAAATGAGATTTGCAAAAGCTTACGTATGTGCATTAATATTACATCCTAAATAAATTCAACTTATAAAGTAAACTACGCATAGTTGGGAAAAGGCTAGGCAGATGATGATTGTAACAAATAACTTACACATGTTATCTGACGACAAAGATGTTGGATAGAAATAAATTAATATGTAAAATATCTTGTAAAGATCCTCAAAACGTCAAGATTCCATAAAACACAAAAAGGACTTCAGTTCCTTAGAATGATTTTAGTGCCCAGAAAATAGGAATTAAATCCAAACCTAGAAGATTAAACGCTGATTATAAATGTCATAAAATGCAATAAAGACGTGTAATTACGTGTTTAGTAGCAAGCATAAATATAATAAGGATGACTAATACAACGTAATACGTTCTTTAAGAGCTGAGATTAAAATTATCAGATTGAAAGTTTCAGTTGGTACCATGTTGAGCTCTAGAGGAGTTGTCCTAAACAGGGCACTATTGATGACTCTTAGGTGAGACATTAATCTAGTGATATTTCTTCAATGTAACAAAACCTCATTTGTGAAAAATGGACCTATAATATCCAGCAGTAGACGATTACCGGCTGATGATGCTTTTGCTGGTACCTTAACCATAGTGGTATTTTGCAATTGTGGTTTCTTGTCTATGTAACATAACGAAATAAAATAAGACCCTACATCCGCCTCATCGATTATATGAAAATAACTGCACTTAAAATACAGTGTTTTTTTTTTTAATATACAGCTTGCTGCAATTATCAAAAGGAGACCTAGTCGTGCACTCCGGGGTAAGCAATTACTCGTTCCCGGATGATTTCATTTTTGGAGTGGCTACGTCCGCATTTCAAATTGAAGGAGGATGGAACGAAGGAGGTAGGATTATTTGAATAGGGAACTATTATTCTCAGTTTCTGAGGTTATTTTAACCCTTTCAATGAGGGGCTAAAAGTAGTAATAAAACATAATATGGTTGGCTTTCCTAATACATTTTCTTCCATAGGCAAAGGCGAAAGTATGTGGGACAGAAACCTCCACGAACATCCAACATATACCTCTGACCATAAGAACGGAGATGTTGCAGACGACTCTTATCACCTTTGGAGGGAAGACATTAAAATGATCAAAAGTTTAGGTGTCAGTGGCTATAGAATGTCTATTGCGTGGAGCAGGTAAGATGTTTTTTCGAAAATCTTAGAATGTCTGAACAACAGCTATTTGTTTTATTTTCGGTGGTGTTAACACTGGGTTACAGCAGTTTTGTTGTCGAGATGAAAATCATTTGATTGCATAGAAAATTGGATGCTTAAAGGAAACACAGTGGCCGTTTTTTCACACAAACGTAGTCCTCCTGTTTTCTCCCTGGATAAAGCCAGTTAAGAAATATTTTTTATTCAAAAAATTTAAGACTACTTTATATTGGCATGTCCATCTCGTGTCATGTTTTCTTTTGACGTGATAACGTCTTATAAATTGATAATACCAGCAACACTCATGAAAAATAGTAACGTTCCATGCCATAGTAACGTTCCACCCCGTGGCCCACGTGACATAAGGGGGACAACGGTAAGGAATTATTTGACGTCCTGTTATCCCCGTGACGGGGACACAGATTACGGGGACAACGGGAATACATCTAACATTCCACCTCCTTTTTTTTTAAACACAAATGATAAATGATAAATGATAAATGATAAATGATAAATGATAAATGATAAATGATAAATGATAAATGATAAATGATAAATGATAAATGATAAATGATAAATGATAAATGATATTTATTCAGCAAGTAGGTTTTCTCAAACACTTTTACACGTCATTTAAATTGATAATACCAGCAACACTCATGAAAAATAGTAACGTTCCATAGTAACGTTCCATAGTAACGTTCCACCCCCTTTTTTGTATTACATAAAATAATGATTATGACGTTATCACGTAAATCAATCGTCCGTAAACCGACTTTACAGACAACCATTTTTTTTTTTCAAATTAATTAGTACATGAGATAATAATATGAAGCTTTAAAAAGCTAAAAAAAATTGCCCAGTTTTTTAAATACAACAGATTCTGTAATTTCAAAACGAGCTTAGTCTTAGCACGTTATTAAATAAAATAATAATAATAACATATTTCTTTTAAAACACTAGCTCCTATTTCTTATTATGGAATGCAGTTCTTTCAACCCACAAGCAAAGTAATTATGACCTTTACATTTTTAATTCCAGGATACTTCCAAATGGTACAGACAACAATATAAACCAAGAAGGAATAAACTACTACCTTAGAATTTTCGAAGAACTCCTTAAAGCCAACATCACTCCTGTAGTCACGCTGTATCACTGGGATATGCCCACATCACTGATGGAAATCGGCGGCTGGAACAACCCAAACCTCGTTGACTATTTTGAAGACTATGCTCGGATAGTGTTCAGGTCGTTCGGTCATTTAGTAAAAATGTGGCTGACGCTTAATGAACCTCATTTTCATTGCATAGCTGTAAGTCATTTCACAATCAATTGTGTGTCTCAGACAGAAACGAATTGGGACTTTGTCCTTAAGAGGGCGGGCTATCACAACTTTTTTTCTATTTGAATGTTTTAAGAGTCTGACACTCTAATACAAATAAAATGGTGAGACACACTCCCGAGAGAAATAATCTTCTTTCTTAAACTTTCCCGGGATTTTTTTTTAATTTTGTGGCCATCTCTAAACCATAATCACACATTAAAACTGAGAATTTAAATGTCTGATGTGTGTTTGTGTAAGTTGTCCTCTTCATAATTTTACTGACTAGGTATTGACACAGTAAAATAAACCGGCCAAGAGCGTGTCGGGCTACGCTCAGTGTAGGGTTCCGTAGCTTCCCGTCCGTCACAATAATTGTACAAAAACTGTTGTTTTCATTCAAGTTTAAAATGATTTTCCTAGAAAGTCCTTATAAATTTCTGCTTTTCAGATTTTTTTCATATTTTCTTAACTTATGGTTCAAAAGTTAGAGGACACATTGTTTTTTAAGTTTGGAGCGATTATTTCCGAAATTATTGAAATTATCAAAAAATTATTTCGGTAAACCCATATTCATTTTTAAATACCTTTCCAGCAATATATCACACGTTAGGGTTGAAATTAAAAAAAACACTTCCCACTTTAAATATAGGGGGCTACCCTAATAAAACATTTTCTTACCCAATTTCAGCTTTCTAGTGCTAACGGTCACGGAGATGAAGCGAGGATGGACAGACGGACGGACAGACAGACATGGCGAAACTATAAGGGTTCCTAGTTGACCACGGAACCCTAAAAATAGGGTAGAAGACACAAAAAATCTGATTTTCTCTTTTCATGGTCTAACAGTACGCCATTATAGCCCTAAGTAGCGGGATTAAAGTGACCATTTATTTCCTAGGGAGTAAAAACTAATTAAATAATTGGACGATCTTTTACTCTGAAACATGGTCACAAAAGAGTAACTTATCAAAGGTTTTATCTAAATTTCGAATTGGCTTCCAAATAGAAAACGGTTTATTAAAAAAAAAAAAACAAATGAACTCTTAAACGCAAGAAAACTTATTGTTATTTGTGTGCATCGTTGATTTTGAAAAGTATGTGCAATGCCTCTGTTGCTAGCTGCTGCAGTAATGTACATACTAATTGTATGTGGAGTGTGGATCATTTTCATTATGTTGTGTTAAAAATTGTTAATATGTGACTGATAGAAGAAAACTGACAGCTCAGTTCAGAATTTTTGTCGAGTGTAAATTTGTTCGGTTTTAAATGACTATTTTTCTCGCACTTGAAGTGCAAACTATACTTTCACTTTAATAATGGCTTCGTTTAGTCTCTCGTTATAAAATATATTATAGTCCGTTAGTTGGATATTCAAAAAATTTTTCATTATCCAACTAGTTTTTTTACGTAAACCAAAATTGACGAAGATACGACGCTTTTAAAATTCTCATTACCTAACGCTTTGGGATAACCATTAGTACGTTTTGACGTCACGGTCCCGAGTTTTGGTGCGTTTTATTTTTGTCCGTCCGTGAAGTCCGTTATTTTCCAATACCCTAACTGACAGACTAAATAAATATGTTTTTTTTAAACTGTCGTCATCTCTGTATAAGACGACAAAATATTTTGAATTCCTCAGGACCATGGGGTTAAGGGAATCGGAGGGTATTTATGTATACACAACAGCTTGCTCGGCCATGCTCGAGCATACCGCTTGTATGAAAAGGAATTTAAACCGCACCAGCAAGGTAAAGTGAGATTTTATCATTATAATCCTTCTTTAAAACATGCTGAGATAAAACACTTTTTTTTCGAATAGGAAACATCAAATAACTTTACCCAACTCTGGGCGGAGCGGGAGGGAGTGTCAGACTTTTATTGACTAAAGCCCATTCATGGTCCTTCCTCGCCCTTTACGTTCCGGGGCCGCGGTATCTCTTTCGAACAGTCCCGCAGCCCCGGCAGGCTTCGGCCCTTTCGGGCCCCCCCTTTTATACTGACATTTTTTTGAATCGCGCGCGCGTGGAACACGAACGTCCCGTCGACACGGTCTGTCGTCATAAGACGGACTAACGGCTAGCTAGCCCATAGCCAACCGTCCACAGGCCCGCGTCTACGGTGACCGGTAGCCACACGCAGGGCAGACCTCCACCGTGTCCTCCATCGACTCTCGCAGTGGAAACACCCTGGCGTTTCCTCCCGCCCGATTCGATGCAGGAACCTCCCGAAACATCCGTATCCGGTGACGACCTGCGTCAGGCGGAAGGTGAGGGTGCCGTGGCGCCTCTCAAGCCACTCCTCAAAGTGGGGACTTATCGCCACTATTGCGGAGTGCCCTGCACGGTGTTGCGACAGTTGCTCTCTCCATGTCGCCATGAGATCGCGCCGGAGGTCTGTCCGCTGAGCGGTGATTTGCCGCGGCAGCCGAGTTTCCCCCCGGCGTAGTGCCTCTGCGCGCCATTTGTGCAGGCGCGCGAGGACTGTCGCCTCCAGATCCCATGGCGGCAATCCGGCAAGCAGGCGCGCCGCCTTGCGGGAGATCGTGCGGTGCCCACGGATCATCTTTACCACTTTTTAAGGTGCGTTCAGGTATGGGCGGTTTACCGCCTCAGAAAACGCGCCCACACTGGGGCCCCGTAAAGGGCCATGGACCGCATGACTCCCACGTAGAGCCTGCGGCAGGAGGCGTTTGCCCCCTCCCAGGATGGGCAGGAGCCACCTGAAGCAGCACCTGTCCGTTCCAGCCTGGGGGCCAAACTTCGGAAGTGCTCCACGAAGTTCCATGGGTTGTCGAATACGAGTCCTAGGTACTTAAACGTCGACTCGACGCCCATGGATACCCCTCCTACCGTCAGTGTGGATCACGACGGTCGCGGTGGCGCATTGCGAGACCCATGGAGCAAAAGCAAGCCTTGGACTTGTGCAATGCCACCTCGAGGCCCAGCTGCCGGATCCTCTCAACGACTATCGCAACCCCGCTTATTTTTACGTCGGCCGCCGCCTCGTGTGACCTCCCTTGCGCCAGCACCAGGGTGTCTCTTCTATAGGGAGGCCGGCGTGCAGCACCCAGTCGTAACCGATCTTCCACAAGGACGGCCCCAGAGAGATAAAACACCTGTGGTTGTATTACTCAAGATCAGTTTTGCTGTTTAAAACTTACTGCCAAAAGGAAAGCAATCGGACTTTTGGCAGTAGTTTTTTAACAGAACCCGAACAAGATTGTGGCCCGCATCTAATCATATTCTTGCTCCTGTCTCAATGGTTTTATTGTACGCCTTTAATAAATAGCATTTTATTTTCAGGAAAAGTATCTTTAGCGCTGGACAGCCTTTGGCCTGAACCGAAAGACCACAATAAACCTGAAGATGTCCAAGCGGCGGAGAACTATATTCAAATTAATGTAAGTACCGTAACCATTTTCTTTAAAAGACTAACAAATGACTCAGTACAAAAAATACAAGAGTGTGGAGTGCGCCCTTTTGAAGCATATGGCTAACTTTACAGAGAATTATTCATTGCTAAGCACACTCACAATATATTATTGTAAATAATGACTTAATTACAAGGCTCAGTAACAGTTGGTACGTAAACTTTTATAGATTATTAATTAGGTACAGTACTTTTGAATTTTTTCGTCCCCGCTCTTACATCGCTGTCCAAATCACAGATTTTTTTACGATAGTAGCAATTAGGTTGCGTTCAAGTCGCTGTCACTGATCAGTTTGTCAAAACAATAGTAATTCTATTCTCGTGACAACAAGGTTGCTGTTGGACTACGACTGACTGTGAAGGGACTGCTAGCGATCCGTTTATTTCAAACAAAAACTCAAAGGAGATATTCCTTTTTTGGTTTCACCTGGTCGTTGCATTTATTAATCATAATAACACCAAAAAATAGTAACCATTTTAGTATGGTATTAAACGAAATATTACGTAGAAATGAAAACGGAATCTTAAAATCATAATAAATAAGCTATGTTATGATATTTTTTTGCGAGTCAAATCATTCCTGTTGTGGTCAATGTCATTTGACAGCAAAAACTTACGTGAATAAGGGCGTTATATTCTGTTTACAAAAAAAAATAGAGTACCTACCCGTTGGTAATCATATCTGCTACAATAAATTATTATAGGAGCAGAAATAACATAAAAATAAATATTGTTAAACTGTGAGCATTTGTAATGCAATTTTTAAAGGTTTACACTAAAATTGCATAGATGGTTTAAACATTCAACGTGGCACGAAACGTTTTATACCCACCTTTTTGAGTGATTGACAGCATACTTCATTATTTTGACATTTACTTTTTCTGTTTATTTTGGTTTTCGTAAGAGTTTTTGCAGATTTTTCGCATTTATCCCGTTTAGACAATGCGTAGCTAATTTAACCAATAGAATCTAGAGGTTATAAGGAAGAAATCAATGTAAGTTTCATTATTAAATGCTACAATTTATTTGGATGGCCTAATCCCCAAACAAAAAAAAATTGTCTCCTTTAGAACTTTTATCAATTTCCAAACATTATTTTTGTCCGTTTCAGATCGGAATAATAACTCATCCGATATTTTCGGATGTCGGTGACTATCCTAGTTTAGTTCGTGAACGGGTTGACAACGTGAGTAGGGAACAAGGATACTCGCGGTCGAGACTTCCACATTTCACTCCTGAACAGGTAATATCTCACGAAACAGCTAACAATATAAATATATATGTTTATATCGTTTCCATGATTGCAACAGTTAGTTAAAGATAAAAGGAAAACCCAGGAAATTCAAATTTCAAAGGTCGAGGAACAATTGTGACCTTGAAAAAGTCATTCCTCGACCTTTATGAACTTGGAGGGTTGTATTGATGATCACAATTCTGTGACTACGGACGTCTTACAGTCGCGAACAATATATTATAGCACTGGCCTGCAAATTGCAATTAACGTAAAAAAATACAATTTCACGGCCTACCCTGGAGCATCCACTTTAAAAAAACCGATTCCTAAAATTGACTTGATTACACTCACTCTCCTATATCCTGTGTACTTCAATAAAACTGGCGAAAGATGCTCGTATTTCGCTAAGAAAGGTAAGTAAATCTACCTCCTATACTTACTTCAATTATAACAAGCGTAATTATTAATTCAGTTCATTCTTTTTCCAGGTTAAAACACTTCAAGGAAGCGCAGACTTCATCGGTCTCAACCACTACACTTCATACTTAATCTGGCCAATAACCATTCCAATAGAATTCAACGTGCATGTACTTTCTATGCACTATGACTTAGGAGTCAACTATCAGCGGGATCCATCTTGGCCTGTGCCGGCGGGTTCTGACTTCATATCGGTAAATAAATTCATACTTTATACATATTACAGATCTGAGAATTACTCTGTCCATTTGTTACTTTTTAAAACCGACCGATGACCTAGTCAAGGCTGCGGGAATTCGCTGGATACGAGTCGCACGAGACCGGTCAATATGAACATACTTCGGGGAAGCTTATGTCCAGCAGTGACGTCTCTCGGCTGAGATGATAACGATAAGTTACAATTACCAGCTCCCACGCGGCCAAAGCCTTAAGTAAAAGTTGTTGGTATTATTAAAGCAAAAATATCTAAAAAAAAATCCTTTAAATCACTGGTTCTCCCCGTCATTAAGATATTTTTTTTTGTTCTGTCCATAAGATCTGAAGCTATCTAGTACGGCGATATTCCGGTCAAAGTTTCAACGTTTTCAATTTTTTATAAAACTAGTTTTTAACATTATAAATTGTTGTGAATTTTCACAAGAATTTATAACGTTTATGTTTCATCTCAACGAATTTAACAAAGGTATATTAACATGTCATCATTCGTCTATCTATAACTATCAAAATAATGATTCGTAACTCAATTCATTTTATTAATAATTGTTTTCCGGTAACACATAATAGTACATTATGGTACAAATGTGTAATGTTGGTGATTACCGCTGAGGCGCTATTGAGACCCGAGCCGTTAGGCGAGGGTCTTAAGAGAGCCGAGGACGGTAATCATCAACACACACGTGTATCATACGACGTTTTTCAACACACTTGAGAATAAAATAATTCTAAAATAGATATTTGAATTTGGAGTTTTCAGGTAGTAAACTTTCGATAGTGTTAAGGGCTGCACATCTTATATCGGGCGGTGTACAAAATAAATCATTTTCTTTAGAACTAGTACTTGTAGACATTTGAATTAATAAATAACTACAATTTCAACAGTGAAAACGAGTTGTGAATTTTTTTTCGCAATGGCGGGAATAATTAATCCGTTTCCCTATGCGCGCGCATCTAACAATGGCGATCGGCCATAGACTAAAAGAATGAGGTTTCTTTTTTTTGGCTTTTCGCGGATAGCGATTTATCCACGTACGAAATGGGGAATTCAAAGTTTTATTTAATACTTTTAATACAGAGAAAACAAAAGTTATGTACGAGCTCACTCGACAATTTTATGCTGACGCCCGCGTACTTACGTTTATACCTTATTGCATGCACATTACTGTAATAAAGGTTAGTTCAATAAAGCTGCTTGGTGAATACACATGTCGGTGTTTTCTTCCACATTACACATAAGAATTCCCGGCACACATCGCACCTTAGCGGTAGGACTCCACATATTTTTGGTCCTTCGAGACTATAGTGAAGTGTAAGAGAAGGTGTCTTCATCAATAGCGAATCGGCTCGGCTGGCCTCCCACAAGCGGGTCTCACCAGTCAAGTTGAGAAGGCGCAAACATTTTGATGAGGCATCTGCTCACACGGAACTAACAGAACCAGTGGACACACAATTCCACAACATCTTCTATCGGTGACAGTGATTACAACAGACAACTAGTTTCTTCAACACATCTACAATGGAAGGGCTACTACAACGTCAACAAATTATTGCTGAAACTGTACAGAAGATATCTACAAACATCAAGAAAGATTCTGCAATTCGGAAAACTGCCGAGTACACAAGAAAACGGTTAGTGACCCTTGAAGAATTGTGGGATGAGTTCGACAACAATCACATAAAACTAAAAGTGCTTTGTGATAACAAACACGAGTACTTTCAGTCTGGCGCTTACCTCTCCGTGAAAGAGCTCTACACAGCTACATGTGCTCTGCTGATAGACATAACACCAACCGAAGCCATGGCTAAACAAGGTACAAGTAGTCAAGGTGACGAACAACACAATGACAGCACGGAAGAGAAAGGTATGTTGTCCAAAACTGATGAGCTGATTAATCAGCAACGAACAAACTTTCGAGCCTTTTCAAGAGTCGTACGAGGTATTGACATTAACATTATCTCTGAAAAATGGGAATTACAAGACAAACTGCAGATGATACAGGCGCGCTGGAAAACTGTTGACGATCTACATTGGCAAATAGATAATCTTTTAATCGGCACGGAACTGGATTACGAACAAGAGTACGCGGAGCATGAAAATACTTACGAAGCCATCAAGAGACAACTAAACCAAAAACTTAGCCATACATCTCACCAACAACAAACCATGCCGAAATTAGAGATTCCGGCATTTAATGGCAATTATGCTCAATGGCCAACTTTCATGGACCTCTACTCCGAAGCCATCCACTACAATCCAACGCTGAGCAAAACACAAAAGATGCAGCACCTCAAGGGCAAACTGAAAGGAGAGGCAGAGCGTCTAGTGCAGCATCTCAACGTTTCAGCTGAAAACTACGACGCATGCTGGGATATACTTACCCGAAGGTATAACAACATACAGCTGCTATTTACAAAACAAATTCAAATATTCTTAAGCCAGCCGACTGCACACAAACATTCTGCTCAAGAACTGAAAAACCTCCACGACACGACCTTGGAAACGATTCACGCCATACGCAACCTCGGAGTTGATACCACTACGTGGGATCCGTTTTTGGTGCACATACTTACAGAAAAAATGGATGCAGAAACCTACAGTTCGTACATGGAGTGCCGAAAAGCACCACGAAATCTGCCTTCATTCGACGAGCTTATGGCATTTCTGGAGATCAAATTTACAGCTCTCGAGCCAGTCAACAGGAAAAATAACAAGACTGTTTCCACGAAGCAAGAGGTCAAGAACATGGACAACAGTGAAGCCAAGGAATTTTCTTCAAAACATCTTCCTAAGAAGTTCTACAACAGGGCAAAGACCTATCATGCTCGATCTGAAAGAAAATGTCCATTATGCAAGTCGGACCACATATTGGTTTTTTGTAAAACATTCCAAAGTATGGCGCCAGAAGATAAAATAAATACAATTGCACGATTGCAAGTCTGTGAGAATTGTATGTACTGCCATAACGACAAACAATGCAATTCCGCGAAAACATGTAAGGTGTGTAATAACAAGCATCATACGACGTTACATGATGCAATACAACAAAAGGCTCAACATACGATTCCTGCTAATAACATGACACCCAAAAGCGATCCGACAGTAGCGCAACATAAATCACATCACGTTGGTGGGAATGTGAACGAAGTTCTACTGGCCACAGTTGAACTGTATGTTATGGCTGAAAATGGAATGCCTACAAAACTTAGGGCTCTACTTGACCAAGGTTCCCAAATAAACTTGATTACGGAATCAGCTGCACAGCGATTGGGACTTCACAGGCGCAAACAAGATGCGATCGTCTCAGGAGTTGGCATCTCGAACAACAAAAGCCATGGAACCGTAGTGCTTACTTGCGAGTCCATATACCAAAACTACAACTTCACTTTCGAGGCGCTTGTCATGACAAGAATGCTGAACAATTTACCCAATTACACGTTTGAGCGCCAACACTGGCCACATTTAGAAAACATCAGTCTCGCGGATCCTAACTACAACATTTCCAGGCCCGTTGACATTTTACTGGACGCTGGTGTTTACGCACAAATAATCATGGATGGGATTCTGCGTGGACCTATACATGCGCCAATAGCTCAACAGACAAAGGTCGGATGGGTTCTATTGGGCAACACCACAACATTTCAATGCTATGCAGTGCTTAACAACCTGGAAGACATATCGCGTTTCTGGGAAATAGAAGAAATAACTGAACAGTCTACAACGCTGACGTCAGACGAACAATATTGCGAAACATTATATGCAACTACAACTATCAGGAAGTCTGACGGCAGATATGAGGTCAGAATACCCATGAAACAGGGATTCGAGAGACAGTTAGGTACTTCAAAATCGCAGGCATTGGCACAATTCCGACAAATGGAGAAACGGCTAGACAGAGACCAGTCTATTGCTGAAAGTTACAAGGCATTCATGGCTGACTATTTACGTCTCAATCACATGAAACAAAGTAAAATTCCACTGGAACCAAGTTGCTACCTACCACACCACGGTGTCATGAAATTGGACTCCACTACTACTAAACTCCGAGTTGTGTTTAATGCCTCAAACAAAACAACTTCAGGCAACAGTCTTAATGAGCTAATGGAATGTGGGCCAAACCTTCAACAAGACTTACAGGCATTAATCTTACGATGGAGGGTGTTCCAATTTGTTTATTCCGCCGACATTGAAAAGTTTTACAGACAAGTCGGAATACAGGAACAAGATCAACATTTACAGAAAATTCTGTGGAGAGATTCCAAGGAAGACAAGATCCAAGAGTACCAGCTGTGCACCGTAACGTACGGCACTAAATCTGCCCCTTATTTAGCGATGCGCACAATAAAACAACTAATTCACGACGATGGTGCTCAGTACCCGCTTGCTGCTGAAACATTGGATTGTCAGCTGTACGTCGACGACCTCCTCGGCGGAAGCAATGATATTCAACAAGCCAAAACCACACAACAGCAATTAATAGACCTACTTAAACGAGGTGGCTTCAACTTGCGCAAGTGGGCGAGCAACGACGGACGCATATTAGAAGATCTTACACCCGATCAAATTAGTCAAAACATGATAGACTTCAAGCACGCTGAAACAAACAAGACATTGGGAGTTATGTGGAATCCCAACACAGATCAATTTACGTTTCATCATCCAGTGGAAACATCAAACACATGCGCTATCGTTACAAAAAGATCGCTGCTATCTCAACTCTCGAAACTATACGATCCACTAGGTTGGCTTTCACCTGCTACAATAAAGGCTAAACTTATTTTCCAACAACTGTGGACTTTAAACCTCAACTGGGACGATCCCGTACCACAACATGTACAGAAACAATGGGAAGAGTTCAGGAATGACCTCAAATACATAGGTCATATTGCTATTCCTCGATGGATGGGAGCTACACACACCTCAGTTGAATTGCATGGGTTCTGCGATGCATCGGAAAAGGCGTACTCATGTGTGATTTATTGCCGAAGCATCAAAAACGATGGCCAATACATGACTCGAATAATTGCAGCGAAAACAAAGCTCGCACCGATTAGAAAATTGATGACACTGCCCAGACTTGAACTGTGCGGCGCGCACTTGTTATCTAGACTAGCGAAAAAGGTCATAGAGTCGTTAAACAAACAGACAGTAACAATACAAGCTTGGACTGACTCAATGGTCGTTCTGGGATGGCTACATGGCGACGTTTCCCGCTGGAAAACATTCGTAGCAAACAGGGTTACGAAAGTTACAAACATCTTGCCGCCATCATGTTGGAGACATGTAAAATCCGAGGAAAACCCGGCGGATAGCGCTAGTCGTGGCTTACTTCCGTCACAACTAGTCACACACAAACTTTGGTGGGAGGGACCTACGTGGCTGATACAGAACAACATCCCAAATCATTCGACAGAATTCGAAGCCCCGACAGTAGAACACAAGAACAAAAAGAAAGTCTGTGCATCCCAAACATCGTCATCGATCATTGAAGAGCTTCTATGCAAACATAACTCTATTACACGTGTCGTCAGAATTCTAGGTTGGATTTTACGAGTCAAGGCAAACAAAGACAATGCGCGATCACCTTACTTAACAACAGGAGAACTTGAGACCGCATTGAATGTCGTTATCAAGGGAGTGCAAAATAAACACTTTGGCGAAGATATTGCACATTTACAAAAACATGGCAAGGTGCATTCAAAGAGTTGTCTACTAAATTTAAACCCGTTACTGGACAAACAAGGTCTCTTGAGAGTCGGGGGACGTTTAACAGAATCAGCCTTGAAGATCTCACAAAAACATCAAATTATTTTGCCACACAAGGCACGACTTACAGAACTTCTGATCGACAAGTCACATATTTCGACACTGCACGGGGGAGCAAGACTCACCTTGACACATTTGCGAAACAAATACTGGATACTCAGAGGTGTGAGGACAGTAAAAGGCCACATTCTGAAGTGTATCAAATGTCATCGCTTCAAGACATCGACTAGCAAACAGCTGATGGGAAACTTAACAAGGCCCCGAGTCACTCCATCGCGTCCATTTACGCACACAGGTGTTGATTTTACGGGACAAGTAGAAGTCAAGGCCAACAAGGGCAGAGGGATTAAGACTTCCAAGGCCTATATTTCAATATTCGTCTGCCTAGCAACAAAGGCCATTCATGTAGAATTGGTCTCTGACCTGAGTGCTGCAGCTTTTCTAGGCGCTTTCAAACGTTTCTGTGCCCGGAGAGGAACACCAAAGTGTATGTACTCAGACAACGGAACAAATTTTGTGGGCGCTGCCAAAACACTCATACAGGAACACAAAGAGGCATTAATGCACTACGTCAACGAAGAACTCTTGAGTGAGCTTGGCAACCTAGGAGTTGAGTGGCAGTTTAACGCTCCAGTTTGGCCATCAGCAGGAGGACTGTGGGAGGCCGCAGTCAAAAGCATGAAGCACCACCTGAAGCGCGTCCTTGGCGAACAAAAGCTGACATTTGAGGAGTTCTCCACACTGATTGCCCAGATTGAAGCTTGTCTCAACTCTAGGCCATTGGTTCCTCTAACAGACGACACTGATGATCTGGACTGCCTAACGCCTGCACATTTTTTAGTGGGAGGGCCAATACTGTCAATCCCACTATCACCAGACGAGGATATTAGAAACATTAAAACTAGATGGCAGCTACTGGAAAAAATGCTCAAAGATTTCTGGAAGAGATGGTCATCTGAATACCTTCAAACACTTCAAACGCGCAGCAAGTGGAATTATGCAACAAAGAATCTTGAGATCAACGACATCGTGCTGATAAAAGACGATCACTTGCCGCCTTCTAAATGGCTCTTAGGAAGGGTTACGGCGACACATCCTGGCAAGGATGGACACGTTCGAGTGGTGACCCTGAAAACAAAAAATGGCTCTCTAAAACGCCCCATCATCAAATTATCACGACTACCTGTTGAAAAGAGTGATGATACAGGATGCGTGGAGAGCGAAGGTGACACAACGCCTTTCGAACAAAAGAAAACAAAGAAACCACAGCGGAAAATACCTGCTAAAACATTCCTAAACAGTTACGTTTGCATATTTATGACGATTGCTTTATGCATAGCTACATCACTGGCACAGACTACAGTGAACGTCACCACATTATCGTCAGCAAAATTAATCTACTTCGACAAAATTGCTGAGATGCAAATACGACAAGACGACTGGAAAATGGTTGTGTATTACAATATGACAACATACTGGCGAAGTTTACAAAACGTGGCAGACTATGTCACACATCTGAACAGTCTGACTAAGGAAGAGCCTACCTTGATATCCATTGCCTCTCAACTAGAACACGAAATCAAAGAAATACAGCACTATAACGATGTTTTGCGATCGGAGCACGGAACGCGCAAGAAACGGGGTCTTATAAATGGAATTGGTTATGCAGCTAATTATCTATTTGGAGTCCTTGACGAAAACTTTGCTAAAAAATACGATAGTGATATCAATCTCATACATACAAACGAAAACCACTTACTCAACCTCTACAAGGAACAAACATCGATTGTGGAAGGCGAGTACAATATTTTGAAGAGAAACGAAGATATCATGAACAAGCAATTTACACTCATAAACAAACGACTCCAAGAAACTAACGAGCGCATACAGGTGGAACGAAGCAATGCACTCAATGTGATGTCATCTGCCTTAGCAGCCAACTTAATAATCTCCAACATAAGGAGAGTTCAACAATTACTGCTCGACTTAGTGACTGATGTAAAGGGCGGACACGTCGATATACATTTACTGAAGCCAGATCAGTTACAAGAACAATTAAACATAATATCTGGACAATTACCAAGTGACCTGTCTCTGCCCTGCACAAATAGCCATCAGTGCATTCGACAGATGTATAAATTGTCAAGAGTACACGTCAAGCTGACGAGAGACTTCTTCCTTTTTGAAGTAAAGTTGCCTTTGGTGAGCAACGAACAGTACGAGCTAAGCCGAGTCATACCTATACCTTCGATACAAGGACAGACAGAGAAGCATATCACGCTTACATCTGATTATTTGGCAATAAACCTCAAGAAAGACGTGATGATGCCTCTATCATACGACGACCTAAGCACATGTATACAACTGAGAAAATACAAGTTACTATGTGCACTGAGTTTACCGGTCTATGACATAAAGCAAGCCACAACGATGTGTGAGGCACAAATTATAGTAAACAATAAGAACTTATCAGCGTGCCACACAACTGTATCAAGTTGCAGTGACAAGTGGATACAGTTACACAACCATGGCGCGTGGCTCTACATATGTTGTAAACAATGCTTGACTCGCATTTTCTGTCCATCTGGCACATTATCGAAACAATTAAGTGCTACTGGTATTATCTCACTTGATCCTGGATGCACATTGAAAGGAGATAACATTATACTACGCTCTCATAACAACTTTCACAGTGAGATAACCATGACAGAAGACGAGCTTTACTTGAAAGAATCGACTATCAATCACTTCATAGCAGACAACAACTATACCTTTGAACCTGAGCATCATGAAGTGATGATGAAGACATTGAAAGCCAAAATTGAAAAGGTGAAGATGCACCAAGAGATTCTAAACGAGGTGGCAACTTCCCACGACACACATCGCTATATTATGTATAGCTTTATGCTCATCGTTGTTCTTGGGGCCTGTCTATTGATTAGCTTCAAACTAAGGAAACGCTACGGTGCAGTCTTTCGAGTTACCTATAGACCTGGTAACCCGGAGCAGGAGCAAGCGATCAGCGAGCCGCTACCACAGATGAGCCAGGACACTAGCCGCGCGCACAAGGTCGACAGAGCAACCTCGCCGGCAAGATGTTAGATTTAGATATTAGTTTTGGACTTTATATTCTTTACTTACAATGTTTTGTTTACTTTTACGTTTATTTTTCCATGTTTACATTATTTTTACATTATAATTACATTTTGCCTCTTTTTTGTGATTTGGGAGCATGTACGAGCTCACTCGACAATTTTATGCTGACGCCCGCGTACTTACGTTTATACCTTATTGCATGCACATTACTGTAATAAAGGTTAGTTCAATAAAGCTGCTTGGTGAATACACATGTCGGTGTTTTCTTCCACATTACACATAAGAATTCCCGGCACACATCGCACCTTAGCGGTAGGACTCCACAAGTTACATTTGAGTGAAAGTTTTATTTTTTAGAAACGTATAAGTTGAAATTATCTATGTAGATACGAAGTTGCATGAAATGAGCAAGCAATAGGTACATTAATTTATTTGTACTATTGAACGCGATCTTTTTTGTATCGAAACTTTTTTAAGAACAAAGCAATTCAACCAATAAAATTTAAAAAAAAACCCTATAACTCACTTGTGAATAATAGCAATGAAAAAGTCACAGTTTGATTACAGGTGTCATTATGTGCCTAATTGCGGTGAAATTAGAGGCACTTTATGAGCAAGTGTGTTGAAATAGTACATTATGGTACAAGTGTGTAATGTTGGTGATTACCGCTGAGGCGCTATTGAGACCCGAGCCGTTAGGCGAGGGTCTTAAGAGAGCCGAGGACGGTAATCATCAACACACACGTGTATCATACGACGTTTTTCAACACACTTGAGAATAAAATAATACTAAAATAGATATTTGACTTTGGAGTTTTCAGGTAGTAAACTTTCGATAACGTTAAGGGCTGCACATCTTATATCGGGCGGGGTACAAAATAAATCATTTTCTTCATAACTAGTACTTGTAGACATTTGAATGAATAAATAACTATAATTTCAACAGTGAAAACGAGTTGTGAATTTTTTTTCGTAATGGCGGGAATAATTAATCCGTTTTCCTATGCGCGCGCATCTAACAATGGCGATCGGCCATAGACTAAAATAATGAGGTTTCTTTTTTTTGGCTTTTCGCAGATAGCGATTAATCCACGTACGAAATGGGGAATTCAAAGTTTTATTTAATACTTACAGAGAAAACAAAAGTTACATTTGAGAGAAAGTTTCATTTTTTAGAAACTTATAAGTTGAAATTATCTATGTAGATACGAAGTTGCATGAAATGAGCAAGCAACAGGTACATTAATTTATTTGTACTATTGAACGCGATCTTTTATATATCGAAACTTTTTTAAGAACAAAGCAATTCAACCAATAAAATAAAAAAAATAAAAACCCTATAACTCACTTGTGAATAATAGCAATGAAAAAGTCACAGTTTGATTACAGGTGTCATTATGTGCCTAATTGCGGTGAAATTAGAGGCACTTTATGAGCGAGTGTGTTGAAAAGAGAATTATTCTTTATGTATGTTACGTTTACTTTTCTAAATAGACAACCATTTTGATGGGAACAAATAATTAAGTAAATCGGGATTACTTTTATAAAATGTCAGCGCATGCATCCATACACAATTATTAATAAACAAATTAAAAATGTTTCTAAATTGCAACGGTATAGTTATTGTAGTTCAATTTTCAAGGTAATCTGAAATGGAGCGGTGATATTGCTAGTCCTTATTTTCTTAAAAGACCTGAAGGTGGTCTAAAATTCCAAGTGCAATTGTATGTATAAGAGTTACTTGATAGACCGGAAAATCTGTGTGAAAATAGGATCACATATTAGTGCTGATGAGATAATGTCATATGGAGTCCCGCAGGGTAGTGTTCTTTGCCCAACGCTTTTCCTCATCAATGTCAATGACTTATGCACTCTTAATCTAAAATCAGCTAATATATTTACTTATCCCGATGATAAGGCCATTATAGTACACGGGAATAACTGGGCCCAGGTAAAAAAATTGGTTGTCTGTAAAGTCGGTTTACGGACGATAGATTTACGTGATAACGTCATAATCATTATTTTATGTAATACAAAAAAGGGGGTGGAACGTTACTATGGAACGTTACTATGGAACGTCACTATTTTTCATGAGTGTTGCTGGTATTATCAATTTATAAGACGTTATCACGTCAAAATGACGTGTAAAAGTGTTTGAGAAAACCTACTTGCTGAATAAATATCATTTATCATTTATCATTTATCATTTATCATTTATCATTTATCATTGATCATTTATCATTTATCATTTATCATTTATCATTTATCATTTATCATTTATCATTTATCATTTATCATTTATCATTTATCATTTATCATTTATCATTTATCATTTATCATTTATCATTTATCATTTATCATTTATCATTTATCATTTATCATTTATCATTTATCATTTATCATTTATCATTTATCATTTATCATTTATCATTTATCATTTGTGTTTAAAAAAAAGGGGGTGGAACGTTACTATGGCATGGAACGTTACTATTTTTCATGAGTGTTGCTAGTATTATCAATTTATAAGACGTTATCACGTCAAAAATAATGCTGAAGAATCCCTGAAAATAGTCATGGAATGGCTTCGCAAAAACCTCCTTACCCTGAACCTACAAAAATCAAATTTAATTCCGTTTTCTATCCATGCTTGCACGAAAGCCTCAAGAATATACTCAATAAGAGCTCACACCTGCCTGGACACTGCCACTTGCTCTTGTACAGCGCTCCCCTCAGTAACATCGGTAAAATATTTGGGCGTAATAATCGATGATGGGTTGAAATCGAACAACGATATAGAGTCTACTGCCAGCAAAGTCAGGAAAACAATCCATCTATTCAAGACACCCTAAAAAACTTAGAGACCCTAAAAATGGTTTACACTGCACTTTGCCAGTCCATCATCGGCTATTGTATTCTAGCTTGGGGTGGATCATCCAAAACAAAGTTCCTTGAGCTGGAGCGTGCGCAAAGAGCAGTACTTAAGGTTATGTCACAAAAGCCTTATTGCTATCCGACTCATAACCATTACACCGAGCTCAAACTTTTAACCGTGAGACAGTTATTTGTACTCGGAACCACCCTTTGGATACATAGCCAAGTCCCTCCCCCAGACGCAAATAGACGTGGTCAGAGAATAGTCTGCCCAGTTCCTGGTCATAGAACTGTCTTCACCAGAAAACAGCAGTATGTGCTGAGCTCTCTTGTCTTCAGAAATATTTGTCAGACCACCCAAATAGCGAAGTTAAGCAAGCACTAAGCTAAAACTAAGCTGAAAGACATGTTGGACCTCTTAGACTACGCTCAAACTGAAGAACTATTAACTACTCACACATAAATCACAATATTCCATACAAAACGTGTAACACAGTCTGTACACCAAACAAACAATTGAATCTTCCGTCTTACACCCGACACCACAATATTCACATACTTAGGCTACTCATATCTTACTCACATAATACAAAAATACATCCATCTCTCAGTCACACACACACACTCACACACACGCACACACACACACACACTCACACAATGCAAATAAATCATACGATTTCCAGACACGCATACAGAAGCCACCACAGTAATTTTGTACTTTTCAAATTTAACTTTTAAATGTCACTTTCAATTTAAGTTTCTTTGTCAATTTTTTCTAAGGATTACAAATTTATTTTCTTTTTTCTCTAAAACACAACATAATAATATTCTCTTTAAAATAATATCAGCTTACCAGCTCTCAATTTCCATAAGGTACATAGTGTCCAAGTGGCAGTAGAATACTGACTCCTAACTCACATTTTTTCCTAGTTTAGGAGTCAGGGTTTCATCTTTTGTACGCCTTAACTATTAATTTGTGAACTTTGCTAGATATTGCATTTGTGTGTAAGGATTTGTATCAATAAAGTATTATTATTTTTCTTATGAAATTATATTTTTAAGTATTTCTTAAAAATAAAAGGACACAAAAAAAAACACTTAAAAGTATAAAAAATAGAGTTCCGCCGGTGTTAGGAGCAGGGTTCAAGCCACCGGTGGTTAGGGCTGCAGAGACAGGAACCTCCTCACAAAGCGAGCCGTATCGAGCCTTCTGAATCAGGCTCTTGATCCAACCGCCTAATGAGAGCTTCGAGAGATGGTCGTCGAGGCTCGTGGCTATCAGGCCGTTGGCCGTCACGAAAATCGGCACAATAATAACCGAGTTCATATTCCACATGTCGCGAACCTCATGTGCTAAGGCGAGTTAATTTATTTTATTATTATTATACTAGCTGACCCACGCAACTTCGTCTGCGTCACATAAGAGGGAAAAAGCTACCTACTACCTACCGTGCTACCTACTGTAGGTAGTAGTAGATAGTAGTAGGTAGGTAGTACCTACCTACTACTATCTACTACTACCTACCTACTACTACCTACCTACTACTACCTACCTACCTACTACTACTTACCTACTACTACCTACCTACTACTACCTACCTACTACTACTACCTACTACTACATTTTTTTTTCATAAGAATCTTCTTCTGACAATAACAAATACAACAAAAAAAGAATCAGCCAAATCGGTCAAGCCGTTTTCATGCTATGTCGTGACAACGGAAAACGGGTTTCATTTTTATATATATAGATTATTTTCATATACGAGTATTCTTCTAAATTGACGCAGGTTTACCCACCAGGCTTCCGAAAACTTCTCAACTGGTTCCAAAACACTTACAAAATATTTGAGAAAATCCCAATAATTGTAACTGAGAATGGATTGACTGACAAGGGACAAACTGAGGACTATGAGCGAGTTTCTTATTACAACGAGTATCTCTACCAACTGCTGCTAGCTATACATGAAGATGGGGTCAATGTCAAAGGATATTTCGCCTGGAGTCTTATGGATGACATGGAATGGTCAGATGGCTATCAGTAAGTACTCGTATTTCACATTTTGCACCATTGGGTCATTTAAAGACAACGTTGTGACACTCGGAACACAGGCCAACAAAAGATGACGCATCCGAAGACGTTTCTTACGCCATTGAGAGCGAATAATCACTGAAAAAGTAAATACTCTTAGTAAAACTAAAAATGAAAGTGGTACCATCAGTAAGGTTAAAATGAAATACCTGTGCGACTATTTATTAGTATTTTCATAAAAAAACATAATAATTTGAGTAAATATTTACAAATGTATTGTTTTTTTTGTTTCAGTATGAAATTCGGATTATTCAAGGTAGATTTCGACAGCCCAAACAGAACGCGAACACCGAAGCTGTCAGCGAAGAATTATGCCCACATTGTGCGCACACGCCGAGTTGACTTCGACTACATAAAGCCACCCTCGGTCCACAAAAATGTCTCAAGTTTAAGCGCATTATAAATTGCACATAAATAAGACACAGTTTGATTCAAAGATTAAGACCGTTGCATTTGTCTTCACCGTCTTTGGAACTGTGCTGTGTGCTAAGATATTGAGAAAACTGTACGGCTTTACTTTGGAAACATCTACATAACTCAATTTGTACACAATGCCTCCATTTTAATGGCTTATTTTAACATCTACATACAGTAAAGAAATATACATATTTTAGTTGCAATATTATATTATTATGTAAAAACACCTATTTTTTTTCTTATTATCAAATCAACTTGACAGTTAATGTAAAAATATTTTCTTACACCCATTTATTCCTTTCAAGCTAACTTCTCAATCCTACCCAGACCTCCGATTTTCCACATCCGTTCGGTCTGTGACTACCTTTTAAACTGAAACTAGGAAACCCTAATGGGAAAAAAAATCGTATTTTTGCCAGCCGACAGGCTAATTGAAATGATTCAAATATTTCTGAAGAAACTGCCTGAAACCTACCTGAAATGTCCGAGGACGAAGCGCAACTTACAATAAAAAAAATAAAAAAAACTAATTGTATAAGATTTGCTTTACCGAATGTTAAAAGTAGCGATTGTGATATAGTATTATTAATAAGAAAACAGAAACTTGAATTCGTAGATTCAACGGTTTTCCTGGGGATTACGCTTGATTCAAGGCTGCAATGGGGTTCTCATTTAACATCTCTACTGGGGCGATACCAATAGATTGGTCTATTTTAGTTACTTTCATAGTAGTCTTATGGCATTTTGTTATGGGGACGGGCTGCAGACATTGAGTCTATATTCATTCTGCAAAAAAGAGCCATCAGAGCCATATACGAATTATGGTGACGCGATTCTCTGAGAGAATTGTTTAAGGAAATTAAATCTTGACAGTACCTTGTCAATAGATCAACGAAAACCTAATGTATGTCAGAAGAAATCTGCATCTTTTTGGTAAAAGAGGTGACAGACACAATTACAGTACTAGAAATGGAGACCAATTAGTTCAGCCAGGCTTCAGACTCGCTAAAGTAGACTCGTCTTTCATGGGGTACTGTTTGAATTGCTATAATAAAATTCCACAAAACATTCTTAAACTAAGTGAAACCAAATTTAAAACGTGCATTAAACGCACACTTTGTTAGCAAGGATATTACAAATTGGACGATTATGTCGCTGATAAAAATGCTTGGCTCAATGCCGGTCCTGCTCCACAAGGACAGGGGCGCATAATTGGATAGCACTAATTGTATTGTTGGAGCTGCTGAAGATTGTACAACTATCTTTGCATTGTATAGATTCAATGTTAGTATTATATAACCTCATATCCCATATTGTGTGAGTGCCATGTACTAGAATGCTATAATTCGCTGGAAACCAACGTTTTTATTTTTTGACTTGAATGTACCCTGACGGTTAATATAACAATGTAGCAAGATGTGCACGATAAAAGTGTGCATAGTAAAAACAAACAAAAAATAATTCAAAAATAAAATAATTAATTAAAAAACAAAAAGCCAAGGCAAACAAGAGCTGACCAGTCCCAACCGACAGCGCCCGTTCACGAATATGACGCATGTATCAGCACCATTCAACTCAACCGTTTTGAAGGGAGCTAAATGACCCGACACACACGCCACCATCAGCGGGACATTTGAGTGAGGATGACATTCTCTCAGCCGCCAAGACATATTCAAATCAATAAAAAAGAAAACTAAATGTAAATGGTGGCTGTGTAGGAGTTATGGGTGTGAATTTGAAAACTGTAACGTTTGTGTTTTTGTACTTACTTTTTTAACTATTGTAATCCAAAATATTATCACATGGCCTTTCTGAATAACTTCAAAGCTTTTATGCGGAGGCTTAGCATGCCTTTTCCGCCTTTTAATTAGTATTATTTATAGCATTTCTGTACATTTTTGGTGTTTCCAAATCTTTGTTTACTTTTGTGATGTCAGATAATGACAATGACAAGCCTAGTTTTCTTTTTAATTTATTCCTGTAACTAAGTATTGTAGGTTGTATACGTTTGATGCTAGACCTCTTTTGTACCATTTTATTCTTTTATGTTCTAGAACACTATAAAAATTCATAACTGCATGATGACAGGAAGCCGAGCCTGAATGATCAGTCTATCCTTGGTCTTCGAGCGAGTAAGAAGCTTGACGGAGCTCTGAGCTATTTGATGTGATCGCTAAGTCCGCAAAGTCTAACTCTAATATCCTTGAAAAGCTGCTGCTACTACACTGCTACACTACTACGGAGAGCTTGGACGCTGTAGGCCTTGAAAAGGCATCTACTTCAATTTCTAAGAACCTGGACATTGACAGCGGGTGAGCCTCGACCTTCGAACCCTCGCAAGATTGGCGTCTGCGAGCGAGAATATCACTGCGGCGAGGCGTTTCTACCTACTGCGAGCTTCGGACCTGGACTCTTATCCTCACGTTACCTCGGCTTCCTTAGTATAATTAAATCATCTTGCTATTATTTACTCTTGCCATTTTTCTTATTTTATATAACGCAACCTTACGTTTTCCTATCCGGGAAACCGTAACGTTACAGTTTGGCGCCCATCTTTTAAAACCCCGCCCTGTGCTCTTTAATACTCATCATTCCCAAAATTCAAAAACAAACTTACACAAGTAATCTTATTTGGTAACATATTTTTCATCATTTTTCATCTATCACCACTCCATTCTACTCTACATCACTCAACTCTACACCCCCACAGACACTCCATTATCGAAAGATAATCGGCACCCTTTCGGCCTCTTGGTGGTGTTAACCCACTTGTGGGCACTGCCAAGGTTGGAGATCGGTCACTATACGACGGCTATAGGACAATATCCTGTAGTCTAACTCTTAATACTTTACTCCCTACAAAAACACCACGACACTGCATCCCCACAGACTTGCACACCACAGCGAATACCCACTGGTATTCGTACCCAATGGCCGCTTGATGTGTTAATCCATTCGTGGACACTCCCAAGTTGGTTGTTGGGGTACTTCACGACCGATACAGGAGAGTATCCTGTAAACGTTTGCACAAACCTTTAAATTTACATTACACTCATTTCAAATACTTCACCTTGATCAACTCATCTTAACATTATTAATTTCATATAGTGCAACCTGAAATCATCAACTCGAAAGTCCTCATTTTAAAGATTTACTACGTAAATTTTCATTTTTGACAATATATTTTTGAACTTGTTACTAATAAGCATAGTTGCTAACATGGTTGCTAAGGAATAGGCCATAGAGTTTTATAATCTTTGTACTAGCCTACTGGCATGGCAAAAATAGGTACTAACTAAGGATAGTTCCGATTTTACCTATTTTTACGATTTTCTTATAAGGGTTTTCGTGGTGAATGTTTTTTTCTAATCTTAAACGTAGATCATTATTTAAAACGTCTTACTCTTGAGTGCTAGCTCTCCCTTGACTTGAGAGCCCTCCCTTGACTTGAGAGCTCTCCCTTGACTAAAGAGCCCTCCCTTGACTTGAGAGCCCTCCCTTGACTTGAGAGCCCTCCCTTGACTTGAGAGCCCTCCCTTGACTTGAGAGCCCTCCCTTGACTTGAGAGCCCTCCCTTGACTTGAGAGCCCTCCCTTGACTTGAGAGCCCTCCCTTGACTCGAGCCCTCCCTTGACTCGAGCCCTCCCTTGACTCGAGCCCTCCCTTGACTTGAGCCCTCCCTTGACTTGAGCCCTCCCTTGTCTTGAGCCCTCCCTTGACTTGAGCCCTCCTTTGACTTGAGCCCTCTCTTGACTTGAACCTCTTTTACACTCACTCATTTGAGAGTCCTCTCGCATACACTCACTCTAACTCGAGTTCTGTTATATCTGGAAACTTTAATCATGGATAGACCAATAAAATTCTCTTACTTAAACAAACTTGAACTAGAATATGAAGTGATAATCAGAGCTGAAAAACCAGCGGATAGTTTGACTGATCTAAAAGATCAGTTGACGAAACTTCAACATGTTTTATCAAGCGACATCAAATCCTCACCCATTCCTCTTCATCATGACTTATCTCAGGCGGAAATTACCCTTAACTATATCGATGGTAAAATCGCGCATATAGAATCATCGGGGGATCGTAGTGGTTTTAAAAGGATTGAGTCATTTATTAATCATCTTTTCTATCGTTTGGAACGCATTAGTGCTGTTCCACCTTTAATAGAGCTATGTTCGAGCGTAAGATCTCGTTTCTTCTTACTCCAGAAACGATTTGAAACTTTAGCTTTACATCACATTGAAACTGAGGATGTATTAGTGGAAATGCATAGTCCTCCTACTCAGAAGCAAGCTGACCCTATTTTCAGTCCGCGAATTTCAGAACCTTCTGAGGTTTTGGCTCCGTCTCAACCAGTTACATATCCTGCTGCAGTTTGGGATATGCCACAGTCTTCCTCGATAGAACAGAATTGTTACTCATCTTACAATTTTGTAAAAGATTTTAAAAGGTTTTCTTATGATGGTAAAACTTGTCCTAGGTCGTTTTTGCAGAAGTTGGAGGAATTTAAGATCTCTAGGAATATTTCAGAAGTAACTCTGGTTAAACATGCTTTTGAGATTTTTGTCGGAGATGCGCTTCATTGGTTTAGGTTTCAGCATAGTCGGAATCCTTCGTTGACTTGGGCTCAGATCCATATTATGCTAATTAAAGATTTTGGGATTCATGACTATGATTATAAATTACTAGAAGCTATTAGGAATCGGACTCAAGGGGCAACAGAGTCTATCATTATTTATGTATCAATTATGTTCGGCATGTTTAATCGTCTTTCTAAAAAACTAGCAGAAAGCGACCAACTGGAAATTCTACTACATAATATTAGACCATGTTATTCAGTTTTCGTTGCGCTTAAAGATATTAAATCAATTGACTCGTTGATTTCAACTTGTCAGAGCTATGAAAAAATATCTGAAAGGGATCTGAATTTTCATGAACCTAGATATTCTGATACCCCATCTTGCGCTGCGGAGTTTGCTTATCGTCCGGCGACTTCTAAAAATAATCCCAACTTTGGTCATTCTAACACAATACAGAAGAAGCAACAGTTTTCTTCTTCTTCGCAACCTCCTGCCTCTCAAATTCAAGGTAAACCGAAAGAGGATTACTGTTGGCGTTGTCGTGTTACGGGTCATACTTTAGGAGCCTGTACTCAACCCAGATTCTTAATATGTTTTAAGTGTGGTTTGAAGGGCGTTAAAATTTCAAATTGTCCCAAATGTACCCCGGTTTCTCAGACAAAAAACTAAAAAGTGACTTGAATAGTTCTAAAACTGAAAAATTTAATCTTAGCGATTGGAATCGGTGGTTAGACACTGTCCGAAATTTTATGTTTTGTTATAAAACAACTTCTGCGATCTATGACAAAGAAAGGGATTGTAATAGACCTTTTATTAATGTATCTATTAACAATGTTAGTTTTTCGGGTCTCTTGGATAGCGGAAGCTGTTTTACTATTTTAGGAAATAATTCTCATAAAGATATTCTAAAGCTAGGGTATAAACTATTCAAGTCATCAACTCAAGTTATGGTTGCTAATAAACAAAAATCGTCTTCTGCTGGTTATTTCAATTTACCGGTGAGTTATAATAACCAAACTCGTGTTATTAGAGCTTATGTTTTTCCGGAGATATATCCATCTTTGATTCTTGGCTGGGACTTCTGGAAAAAATTTGAGCTGTGTCCTAAGATACTTTCGCTTGAACTTAATCCTAATAGTAGCGATTTTACGAATTGTGCTATTGAAAATAAAATCATGTCATACGATCACCTTTCCGATAATCAACTAAATATTGCTAAGGATATGATCGAACGTTTTAAAGATATTTCTTTTGAAAAAAAAGGTAAATTAGGTCTTACTAATTTAATTTGTCATCGTATTAATACCGGTAATGCTTTGCCTATTAAGCAACGTTGTTATCGCCTCTCTCCTGAAAAGCAAAAGATTCTTATTGACGAAGTCGATAAGATGCTTGAATTAAAGGTCATCGAAAGATGTGAAAGTCCTTGGTTGTCTCCTGTTCTTATTACGCCTAAGTCGAATGGCGAATGGCGTTTCTGCGTTGATAGTAGGAAGTTAAATTCAATCACTCGTAAGGACGCCTATAGTCTTCCTTTTATTTCTGAAATACTTGATAATCTTAAAGGCTGTAAGTATTTGTCTAGCATTGATATTGCCAAAGCTTTTTGGGAAATTCCTTTACATCCTGAAGATAGGGATAAAACTGGATTCTATGTGCCTGGCAGAGGTTCATTTAGGTTTACAGTAATGCCCTTTGGCCTAACTAACAGTCCTGCGACTCAGCAAAGACTGATGGATCACTTATTTACTCCTGAATTTGATAATAAAGTATTCTGTTATTTAGATGACATTATTATCATCAGTTCCACATTTGAGGAACATATTTCTTTGTTACTTAAAGTTCATAAAAAACTCTCTTATGCTGGTCTTACTATTAACTTTGAAAAAAGTAAGTTTTTTCGTAAAGAACTCAAATACCTTGGTTATGTAGTTGATGAGCAAGGACTACGAGCCGATCCTAGTAAAATTGAAGCTATTTTAGCTTATCCTATTCCTACGTCTAAAAAAGAAGTTAGGCAATTCCTTGGTACATGTAGTTGGTTCCGCCGTTTCATTCCGAATTTTAGTTCCATTGCTGCACCTCTTTGCAAATTGACGTCAGCTGGGAAAAGTTCTCCCAAAAAATTTGCTTGGAATCAGGAAGCAGATTTAAGCTTTGCCAAACTGAAAGAATGTTTGACTTCGACCCCGATTTTAGCTTGCCCTGACTTTGATCTTCCTTACTCTGTTCATTGTGACGCTTCTAATTATGGTATAGGAGCTATGTTGACTCAAAAACAAGACGATGTTGAAGTGGTTATTGCATATATGAGCAGAACTCTTAGTAAACATGAACAAAATTATTCTACTACAGAACGCGAAACATTAGCTGTTATCGCTGCACTTGAACATTGGCGTTGTTATCTTGATAATGGTAAATCGTTCACAGTTTACACTGATCATGCTGCACTGAAATGGTTCTTGAATTTGACTAATCCGTCTGGAAGATTAGCTCGTTGGTCTCTTAGACTATCATGTTTTGATTTTATTCTGAAACATAAGAAAGGAAAAGATAATGTAGTTCCGGATTTACTTTCTCGTCACAAGTGCCCTGATACACTCGATCGGGTGGCACCTGTGTCTACGGACAACGCGTCTCAATTGGAACATTTCAATCAACTTTTTACAAAATGTCGGGATAACCCTGATGATTATCCGAACTATAAAATTCGCGATAATAAGTTATATTGTTATTCTAACTCAAGCAATGACCTTAATGAAGATTTATCATGGAAGGAAGTTCCACCTCCCTCTGAGAGGATGGATCTTATTAAATCTAGCCATGGTTTAATAAATAACAATCCCCACATTGGTATCTTTAAAACTTACAAGAAGCTTTCCTTAAGATATTATTGGTCAGGGATGTTTAGAGAAGTAGCAAAAGTGTGTTCTACATGCGAAACATGTCTTGCTTATAAACATTCAAATCACTCGCCATATGGTCTTATGGGTAATCCAAAAATATGCTCGAGGCCTTTTCAAAATATATCGTTAGACCTTATGGGTCCTTTGCCTATGACGAGACAACGTAATCAGTATATTCTCGTGATTACGTGTTCATTTTCTAAATACTGCCTTATTTTTCCTATTAAACGTGCTACAGCTACTAATATTATACATTATCTTGAAAACTTTGTATTTTTAGTTCATGGTGTACCACAAACCATTATCATGGATAACGGTTCACAATTTCAGTCTAATGAGTTTCAAAATTTTTTAAATAATTATAAAGTTCCCTTTATATTCTATTCACCTAAATATTGCCCTCAAATTAATCCTACTGAACGTTATAATAGAACAATTATCACGGCGCTATCGCAGTTAGTCGGTGATGATCACCGTTCTTGGGACATTCCATTACAGAAGATTCAATTAGCACTAAATAGCTCAGTAAATGCTACGACAGGGTTCTCCCCATCTTTTCTAGTTTTTGGCCGTGAAACCATAACATGTGGTTCACTCTATTCTAGTTGCCCGAACCTTGATGAAATAATTTTCCTACCTCGTGATATTTATGCTGCTAACATAGGGTTATTATCTGTTTTCTTCGATAAGGTTCAGGTTGCACTATACATGGCTCATACAAAAAACGCTTCTCATTATAACACTAGGCACAGTTTTAAAGAATTTAATATCGGCGATACCGTCTGGCGGAAAAATTACGTTCAAAGTAATGCCGGCGCCTATTTTAGTGCTAAGTTAGCTCCTAAATTCGTAAAATGTACAATTGTTGAGAAACTATCACCACTTGTTTTCATTTTAGAGGATCAGAACGGTTTGAGAGGAAAATGGCACGTTAAAGATTTTAAAGTGTAATTTTATATCTGCTCTGTATTTTTTTCGTATCCCTATTGTATTGAATTATAATTCTAAATCTTATTCTAATCTTAATATTTAGGCTAGTTGTCTCATTACTTTTGTCTTAGTGAATAATTTTCATTTTTATTTTATATAACTTGAATGACTAAGCAGTCGCTTTTATTTTCTCTCCTTGATGTCTCTAAGAACTTATATTCTTGTAAAAACCATTTAGATTTAAGTTTCATAATATTACCTTCAAAAACTTTTGGACTTTTGGCTTGTTTATCCACTACTTTATTTCTTGATTTTGTTTTCTTTTTGTTATGGAGTGGTCTCCTAACTTAGATAATAACTTAGATTGTATTTTTGTATCCTTGAAACTTGAACTTGCGACTTAAAGGCTTCTCTTTAGCTGTTCATGCTAGGCCTTGACTGTTTTTCTTAAAGCAGGAAAATCTGTAAATATTAATTTTAATCTTAAGTGGGTTATTAAAAAGGTGCGGGTTACGACACCTAATTTAAAAAAATAAGCCTTCGTAAACCCAATAATAATTCCTTGAGGAGTATGCGTCATGGAATGTGAACCATATCCCCTAAGTATGCTGGTGATGTATGATTGAGGAAGGTTGCAGGGGGGTAGTTTGATGAAAGGTGTATGAAAGAGCAAGGTCTTATTTAAAACCACAAAATTTTTCTAGTTAATTTTCAGGGATTATGGGGAATCTTAGTCTTCATTTTTAATCTTTTTATAACACTGTAAATTCTCATTTAGGTAGTAATTTATGTTGCTTTTAATGCTCTTATTGATAAAAAAATTTTTTTCATTGTATTCAAAAATTTTCCGGGGTTTTCGGGGTAATGTAACGTTTGTGTTTTTGTACTTACTTTTTTAACTATTGTAATCCAAAATATTATCACATGGCCTTTCTGAATAACTTCAAAGCTTTTATGCGGAGGCTTAGCATGCCTTTTCCGCCTTTTAATTAGTATTATTTATAGCATTTCTGTACATTTTTGGTGTTTCCAAATCTTTGTTTACTTTTGTGATGTCAGATAATGACAATGACAAGCCTAGTTTTCTTTTTAATTTATTCCTGTAACTAAGTATTGTAGGTTGTATACGTTTGATGCTAGACCTCTTTTGTACCATTTTATTCTTTTATGTTCTAGAACACTATAAAAATTCATAACTGCATGATGACAGGAAGCCGAGCCTGAATGATCAGTCTATCCTTGGTCTTCGAGCGAGTAAGAAGCTTGACGGAGCTCTGAGCTATTTGATGTGATCGCTAAGTCCGCAAAGTCTAACTCTAATATCCTTGAAAAGCTGCTGCTACTACACTGCTACACTACTACGGAGAGCTTGGACGCTGTAGGCCTTGAAAAGGCATCTACTTCAATTTCTAAGAACCTGGACATTGACAGCGGGTGAGCCTCGACCTTCGAACCCTCGCAAGATTGGCGTCTGCGAGCGAGAATATCACTGCGGCGAGGCGTTTCTACCTACTGCGAGCTTCGGACCTGGACTCTTATCCTCACGTTACCTCGGCTTCCTTAGTATAATTAAATCATCTTGCTATTATTTACTCTTGCCATTTTTCTTATTTTATATAACGCAACCTTACGTTTTCCTATCCGGGAAACCGTAACGTTACAAAACTTACCAGCGAACTCCCGTCCACTGCCTCGCGCACCTCATGGGCAAGGCGTCGTGTATCAGGCGTCCTAAATCCAGCTAAACTCACTTCACATATCGATGGCCCCACAGAATAAACGTGTAAGTCAAAAACCAAAACTTTTCAGGAAAAAATAAAAACGATTAAACTTGAATAACAGTTGTTTGGTAGTATATAGGTTTAAACAAATTATATCAAATTAAAGATTAAAAAATATATTATTACATTAGACTTTTTATTTATTTTTTAAATAAACGGTTTTCCGACAATTTATGAAAAACCCGTTTATTTTTTTATTCTTGTTAATTTCTATGACTAGATAACAGTAAACTTTCATTACACGGTTATTCGTGTAAAGTGTCATTAAACAAAACTAATAATATTATATTACACTATTATTCGACATTAATTAAGTTTCTTTAATACCTAGTTACAAACGTGAGCACGATTGTTTACAGTAACTTACTGTATTGTTTGATTATTGTAAAGATAAAATGCATTTGCATCAATGTTCATAAGATTGATTCTCATTTATGTAATATATTTTTGTTATTGCATGGTGTAATAGTGTAAGCTTAATCAATTATGTGAAAGGTTGAAATAAAAGAAAAAGGTTTAATAAAAATAACAATAGAATAGAATAAAGTAACTATCTACTTGCATAAAAACTAAATAATAATCACAAAGTAAACAACTTAAATCTCTTTCATGATTAGGAAATAGCTACCTATTAGCTTGAACTGATAACAAAAAAAAACCGAATCATATCGTAATCTGAAATACTAAATCTTCCCCGTCACTATCATTGGTGACAGAGATCGAATTGTCCAAAGGTACTAAGTTTCTGTAAAAAATTGGTTGCCTGTAAAGTCGGTATACGGGCGAAAGTTTTACGTGACAACGACTTTGAGTGGTAAAATAATTTTAATGTGAATATTCATTCGTATAGTAGGAAGAAGGATGAAATAATAGTAACGTGAGCGGAGCGTAACGCAAAAAATAATAGTAACGTGAACGTGAGCGGAGCGTAACGCAGTTTCTTGAAGTGTCACCCGGCAAACCAATTTATAAGACGTTGTCACGTCAAAAGTTTGGCAATGGTCTGGTATGGCTCCTGAATCACACAAACGTATCAAATCCTTATGTAAAGGGAGAGGTACAGGCAGCAGTTCAGCGTATGCAAGTCTTAAGTTTTCAGGATCTTCAGTACTACTAGCTGCTAGCTGCTAGCTGCCCCGGACTAGTGCTGGCCCGCTTGACCTACGGGCGTCGTCCCGGGGGGAGTGAGGTGTAAAACTCCCCCCGCTACGTCTATGATAGGCGCGCGTGGAACAACGCGCCGCCTTCTCGGGTCCAGTGTGATGGGGGGCGACGGATGTCCCCGAATCCGCCGCCCCTGGACCAATTTAGGGGGGCCGGAAGAGGGCGTTGTCAGCCCTCTGCGGACGCCCGGTGCTGCGGGATAGGCGGGAGCTGGTCATCTCCCGCTCCCTTTCCACAGCTTCCTTCTGCAACATGACGGTCTCGCAGAAGGACATCACCGCGTCCCAGGACTCTGCGCTGCCGACCATCGAGCGAACGACGGCCGGCAGCGACAGGTCTCCTCCTACCTCTGCAACGAGGGCACGGCGCGGCTCATCGAAAGCGGCACACTCGGCCAGCGTATGCCGCGCCGTATCCTCCGAACACTGGACGCAGTGATGGCACCGGGCGTCCGGCTCCCTGCTTAAGCGAGACAGGTACTTCCCGAAGCAGCCGTGCCCCGAGAGTACCTGTGTCGCCCGGAACGTCAGAGAGCCGTGCTTCCTCCCGAGCCAGTCGTCGAGTACTGGCCGGATCGCCTCAACCGTGTTGAGGCCCGGCGGTGGAGAGGTCTAGCCTCCCCCGCCATTCCGCCACCATGTCCTGACCACATGAAGCTGAGACCGGTACAGCGTAATCTGTCGCTGCATCAGCCTCTGGCCCCGATGTTCGGCCTATGGGACCTGGAGGCGAAGACACTCGCGACACTGTACCAGTGGCGCGAGGGTTTTCGCCTCCAGGTCCCATGGCGGGGATCCGGCCAGTACGCAAGCCGCCTCGTAGGAGATCGTGCGATATCCCTGTACGACCCTGACGGCCATCGCTCTCTGCGGTCTGCGCAGGACTGCGATAGTGCGGGCCTTCAGGTCGGTCGCCCATATCGGGGCCCCGTAATGCATTCAAAACATAAACGGCCGTTTTTGTTACAAATGCACGATTTAGCTAAACAGCTATATTTCAAGTGGTGACAATGTGTTATAAAATTACGTTATTGCCTTTTCCACAGTAATAATAGACCACATTGTGTATTTTTGATTCTATTTACGAGTTATGACATTTTTTCGATTGGCAGCGCTAGTGGACTGTAAGAGGGCTCTTAAAAGAGAACCCCATTGTAGCTTTGAATCGAAAGCAATTCCCAAGAAAACTGTTTTATCGTCAATTCTAGTTTATCTTGATTCAACATTATGTCACAATCACAACTTTTGACATTTGATAGGGCAAATCGAATGCACTTAGTTTTTTTCCCATTTAGTACTAATTTGTTAGCGGTAAACCAGTTATGGACTTGCAGTAGAGCACTATTTACATCGTCAAAATTAGTGGCCCGTCTGTTTATCTTAAATATTAACGAAGTATCGTCAGCAAACTACACCATTTGCGGGTGGTTGTTAAAATTATATTAAAAATTTGTATTAATGACCTACCCCATTTAGGTAGGTCATTAATATAAACTAAAAAGAGGAAGGGACCCAGAATCGAACCTTGTGGTACACACATTTTTACTTTTAAACCCATTGAATTGACACCATTTATTTGTACTTGGTGCTGTTTATCATTAAAATACGACTTTACTAAACTACACGCAAGTTTACCTAAAAGGTAATGCTCAAGTTTCAAGATCAGGGTTCCGTGATTTACGCAATCAAATACCTTCGAAGGTCATAAAAGATTCCTATGGCACCTTGTGCCTCTTTCCACGCAGTAAATATGTATTAAGTGATACCGGCGTCAGTACGACAACGTCCTTTGGTGAAACCATACTGTTTTCCGTGTAATATTTTATTGGTGTTAAAATGGCAAAGCATTTGATTGAGCCTCATCTTTTTAAACACCTTGCTGAAAACCGGCAACACGGATACTGGCCTATAGTTATTAATAAAATGATTGATTGATTGATAATTAGGTACTGCAACCAATACTGCAACTCTATCAAGCAAGTCCATAAAAAAATAATACATTTGCAAGTATGCCACAAAACGTAGCAAATTGGCTGTATTTGGTGTTGAATCTTCTGATGCCAACGATGAAGTTAAATAAATTTTCTTTAATCTAGATAATATGTTGGCAGCAATGATCCGGTTTGGAGAATCTTTTCGTGCGACATATAACGTCATCCCACTGTGGTCTTTAGTATTGTATCTGGAGAATGGACAATATGACTTATTTTACCACTAGTGACAACACTGACAAATTTATTTGCAAGGGAGCAACTGGCAAGAGCACTGTTTAACTCAGAGTTCCTGAGATATTTTGTTTAGATCATATCATTAAAAAATTCCAAAGTCGGAAACAGGGAAAACCTGTTGTTGTGTGTGTTCCTGGATACGTAAATATAGGAAAAAATTATTCAACTATTACTTAATATTCGAGACCCGATTTCATTTCAACATAATATACGAACTGTTGGTGGTAAATTACGTGGCGTTAGAAAATGATGCTTATTGGCATCAAACTCTCAATGTTGGTGTTACATTAATTCTACACAAGCTTATCAAATACCTACGAACATTGTTTTGGTAGGTAGGTAGGTACGTAGTTTTTCAAGTTTATGACGGTAAATCATTATTTATCATCATCTGCTTGCCTTTTCCCAACTATGTTGGGGTCAGTATATCGGTAATTATTTCATTTGGATAGTTAAAATGCTTACTCAGAAGTCCGTAATTATGTGTTTGTTTAAATTGGACAACAGCCATAGTATCACAATTTTATCCGTTCTTCTGAGCATAACTTTAAACTAAAGGTGTCATCACGAACTATTGTGCACAACCAAGGCAACACCATCAGCAGCTCGTAACCAGAAAAATACGTTCGGAGGACTGCCACAGCCCAATACCTTGTGTCAGAACAACGTCTGCCGGGTCAGCTAGTAAATTATAAAAATTTACCTATCTCCGAAACTATTATAAAAATTTGTTTTCGGAAAGTAAGGTTCAGTAATTAAAAAAAGACCTCCTCTATATGTGAATTTGTATGGCGGGTGTAGATCCAGTCACCCTATATAGACCACTAAAAACGAATAGGTTGGTATTCGTTGACGAAACCAACATAATCAAGAAGATCCCAGCAAGCAAGGAAATTTTTCTTAATTTCCTTTTGAGTTTTTTGTACACCCTCAATGCATTGGATCTGGGACTTTTGCGCAAAATATGGCACCCAGAAAATTTTAGGTTTTTCGTCATGGGTGTTGTTTTCATGGTTTTTGGGGTCAGTGATTACGAAAATAAGGACAAAAAGAAAATCCAAGATGTCGCCCAGGAAAATTTTAGGTTTTTCCGTCATGGAGTTTGAACGTCTGATAAATGAGTGTCTGCCAAATGATTATTTTGCATTTTAAAATGCAGTTTATGCTTTCAACTGGTATGTAGAATAATATTATAACATACACAAATCGGCTATAAAGGGTACACCCATATTTGTTATATCTGTTATCGAATCTAAACGTGTCTGTGTGATAAAATGTAAACTATGATTTTAAATAACAAAATTCATCATTACCACTGCTTATTTCAGTTGAACTATGGATGAATTCGTCACATTATTAATTGACAAGTTGTAAATCTCAACATAGTGGAGATTGGATGTTCGAAAACTCAAATTTTTATGATTTTTAGCCTCAGCCTAGCACTGTCGTCAAAATGGCGATGGACGTATTTACGCAGTAAGATTTTATTAGGGTAAATTAAGAATGTTGCGCGCTTATTACAGTACTTTTAATGGCTTTTAACAATAATTGTTAAAAAAGAGAGTTGGAGAAAAATATTATAATTATTATAATATTTTTCTCCAAAAAAAATATTTTCTCTAAATTAATGCACACTCATAGACCATCATAATCAGAATATTAAATATTTACATCCTACTTCCTACTTATATTTTTTTTCTTATAATTATTCTTAGATTTTCAGAAATGACACCTACCACTGCTTGTCTCTGCATCACCTAAAGGTTGGTAGAAAATGCCTAAGGCATTAAATCCGCCTCTGTACTTTTGTGCTTGAAGTGTTAATAAATAAATATTTTAATAATATTATAAATGCGAAAATTTGTGAGTATGGATGGATGGATGTATGGATGTTTGTTACTCTTTCGCGCAAAAACTGCCAAACGGATTTAGATCAAATTTAGCACACAGATAGTTTATAACTTGGATTAACACAGGATACTTTTCCCAGTAATAAGATCCCATGGGTCAATTCCAAACTTCACGCGGGCGAATTCGCTGGCAGAAGCTAGTATTATAAATGCAAAAGTTTGTGAGTATGGATGTATGGATGTTTGTTACTCCTTCACGCAATTTTTTTTATCAAAACGCAAGAGGTCTGTGTACAAAGTTGGATGTGTTAAATGGTTTTGTATGAAATTTTGCACATAGATAGTTTATAACCTGGATTAACACATAGGATACTTATCCCGGTAGTAAGAACCAATGGGACAATTATTAAACATCACGGGGTCGAAGCCGCTGGCAGAAGCTAGTTAAAATAAGGATGTCGTATGTCTTAAGCGCCGGCCCAATTCGGGGCCAGTACCGAGCCAGCGGAGGTTTCAGTGTCAGGCCCCGAATGGGGCACGCACCGATTTTTATGGATAAATAGGCGTATGTGACAGGTAGTCACAGACAGAGCGGATGTGGAAAATCTGAGATCAGGGTAAGTAGTTAATTTGAAAGGAATAAAAGGGTGTAATAAAAAAATTGCTTTATCTGTCGAGTTGATTTTAATAATTATAAGAAAAAAAAACAGCTTATTACATCAAATATATTGCAACTAAAAATAAATTTATACAAGGTGTTAGTGTGAACACCGTTGTCACTCAAACCATGGGTACCTAGTTGACATAAATAAAACAATATAGGACCGAATTAAAAAGAGGGTAAAGGGATTTTCTTTAAAAAAAAAAAAATATTATTATCCGGCGATGTCTCCGAAATCATGGCGAGCCCGACTGCACGAGTGACGTAATTGCTGTCCGCCCGTCGACGCATCTATCTACTTACAGAATTCTCGTAACATTACCTGATAACTGCTACTTTTCCTGGCAAAATACCTAGTCAGGATTGGGAGCGTCTTAGACGAGATTTTTGAAATAAAATTAATAATTTGATTAATTACTATTTAATATGTGGCAACGTGTTTACAGATTCGGATGCGCACACGGAGTGAGTTCCTAAGAGCTAAACTTAAAATCTAGACATAACAACTTTATCTCTCCAGGAATGACGCAAGCACCGCGATGCAGTCCCGCTCTTATGCTGACATACGCACAATTCGTATTGGCAGTGGTGCTTCCATAACTCCTCCCTCACCAAGTGCGAGACCATCGGTAATATTTTGATTCCGATGATTTCGCAGAACTTGACTTATACAAGACATTTTCTTCCAAATAACTATACTAAGACATGTTATAACTAAAATTACATAGAGTAGTACAGTCGCTAAGCTAACACTATTTGTTTTTAACGCACTATCACTTTTTGCTATTTCACTTTCCACTATTTCACCATTTAATGAGTAGGATAGATGTTTCAAATCATCGAAATTAAGGTGGTTTAGGTTCACTGTCCTGTTCCAATCGATAGATGTTTCCTCTAATTTAGGTAGAACCGCAACCGGGATTACTTGATATTGTATTCTCCTTAAATCATATTGTCGTTGGTGTAGTTTTATATTTTTCAAATAGACATTGCATTTTCCATTAATTTCCAATATATATGTGCCCTTGATCGGTTTCCTGATAATATCATCAGCACATGTTTCGGTAAGTATTATTTCATTTCTTGTATAAATTATCCATTTCAGGGAATCAATGGGCTGTACTTTCAAGCTTTCCAAGTCAACCACGAGCGGTGTACATAGACTGAGGTTTGAAGCAAAATTCATCAATTGTTCTATGCACGTACTTTCAGGATACAATACAATATCGTTTTCCTTGCACAGGAATTGGTTGGGTGCAATCTCTTCACATGGGCTGGCTAGCGGTAAGTATATAGGACCTTTCACCAGAAGGTAAGGATATTTAGGAATTATAACAGTAGCTATACAATTTTTATTAAGAATTGGTAATGAATAAATTTTGAAGTAGTTGTACGTATTCTTATCTATTAGTGGGATTTCCATAATGAATGTTATTTGGTTTTCTTTTACGTATGCTTTAACAGACATAGTTCTTTCTAACATTAGTAAAGTTTTTTCTGTTACAGGATAAATTAAGCTTTCAGTTTTAGAAATATTGTTTAACACTGATAATAATTCAGATGGGTCAACAATGGCTTGATGTACAACAGAAACTTTCGTAAATGACAGCGCAGTTTCGATTTCATTTAAAACTATATATAATGTCCTAAAATTATTTACAAACATATCAAACATGCTTAAAACATATGTAGAGTATATAGAGTTATTTTCTTTAGTACCTATGTTCTTAACAATTCTCTCTATGCGTTTCATGCGTTCGTCCAGGATTTGTATATTTTCCTGTAGAGATGTACTTTTATTAGTAATGGAATCAATCATTTTTGAAATGATAGTTATTTTCTTATCTATGTGAGTTTGGCCAATTTTTAGTTGAGATATTTGAGTGTCATATTGAATAGCATCCTCATGGGCCAGATTACCAGTCAGCGTTTTAATAATTGAGCCGAGAGGGTCAATTAGGCCGCGCTTGAAGCGTTTTGATGGAATAAGCTGCCTGAATTTCATGACTGTCGAGTTACGTAAGTATTCTACCTGTAATTTCATATTTTGGAACTCATTTGCGTATGGCTTATGGATGTCAACTATATTGCTAAACTCTTTATATCTATTAATATTAAATACTAAATCATCATTTATCGCCTTAAAATCTAATATCTTAACTAGAGTCCACTTATCTCTCTCTACTACCGCCTGCCCTTGTTTAACGGGTAGTATGCCTGGATTATTTTTAATCTCTTGAAGTTGAAGGCCCTGGATCTTGATCACGATGTTCAAGATCACGATGATCCGCCACGACCTGTGAAGGACGTTTAACGTTTTTAAGAGGCACTTTAGTTTGTCTTTTTCCTATCTGTACTGGTAATACGTTCCTATCTATTTGTCCTATTACTTTTGCTTTATGGTACCTGGGTTTATCTTTACTTTTTCGTATATTAATGTCCTTCACAAAAATACTGTCTTCTTCTTGTAAACTTAGCTCAGTTTCGCCGCCTTTATTTATTCTAGCTTTTTGCTTAGTAGCAACAATCTTTTCAGCTATGTACCTGTACAGATATTTTGTGCGCTTTGCATGATCTTTTACTAATTGTTGTGTATACGCCTTTTCTACGTTTACATCAAATATTTTACCGGAGTCAGTATGTCCAAATGTTACTTCAAAAGGTGTTAATCCTGTAGTGGAATGTATAGTGTGATTGTATGCCATTATAGAATAGGTCATTATAGAAGCCGCGTCTGTACATTTACGCTCATATTTTGCAAGCCTATATATCTCTATAATTGTAGAGTGAAATCGCTCTACGATGCCGGTAGAGTTGGGATTGTTTGGCGTTGTTATGTGGATCTCTATTTTATACATAGCTAAAAGCTCGCGCATGAGTTCATTGTTAAATTCGGTGCCAGGGTCACAAGATATCTTCCTAGGCACACCGTATATTGAAAAGTACTTTAATAAGGCTCGCGCTACTTCTGTCGAGTGCCTACTTGGGATTTCGATGGCCTGTCCTAGTTTACTGAAAGCGTCTACTAGTGTTAAATAATATTTCTTTTCCATACTAAATAAGTCGATAAATATTTCCTGAAAAGGAGCATCCTGTGTTTGTGTTAATTGCAAAATCGGTTTTATGGGTTTTCTTTCGTATTTCATTTGTTTACAGGGCTCACACATATTTATTACTGCTGCTACGGTATCTTGCATGTTTTCCCAATAATAATTTCGACGAATCCTAACTATTGTTTCTTTAATTCCTCTATGGCAGGTCTTTCCTTCGTGATGCTTTAATATAACAGCCTTTTGTTCTTTCTCATCCTCTATATATATTACTCTATCAGTGCACTCAAAGAATTCTACTGAATCTTTCTTGAAAATTTCTATAATAACTTTAGTAAATAATCTTCTATGTATTTCGCTCTCAAAGTATATAAAATATTTTCGTTTGGGTGTAATATACTCTTTTAAAAATTGTTTGATTAATTCTTCGTTATCTAATGGGAGAAATACTTCTAAGACTTTTTGGTTCTTTCTAGACAAATTTTGAACTTGTAATTTATTTTGAAACCAGGAAAACACTAATATTTGGTTTGGTTTAGTGTCAATTGCCTCTCTTAAGATTGGCATCCCAGATGAGTCTGGTTCTATATTGGAGGCTACCGTATCTGTTCTACTACTACTGGTTATTGAAGGAATAGGGAAATTTTCTTGAAATAGGTCTTCTGGTGTGGTCACATTAGAGTCAGAGTCAGAGTCTGAGATCGTTATTATTTCTGTTTCGTTTTTAATTTCAGGCTTAGTAGTATTTTTTTTTTGTTCTTTTAATGGTTGTATTACATTTTGTATGTCGGATTCGTCTATATTAACTTCCATTGATACGTCGTCGTCGTCAGAATCTATGGCATTAAGTTTTATACGTGATAAGGCATCGGCATTACTATTTTGTTTGCCATTTTTATAAATAATTGTAAAGTCATACTCCTGAAGGCGGAGGCGCCAGCGGGTCAGTTTACTGTTTGGTTCTTTCAGAGAATATAACCAAGCAAGAGGTCTGTGGTCGGTAAAAATTTGGAACTTGTTTCCGTACAAGTAGGGCCTGAAATGTTTAACGGCCCAAATAATGGCTAAAAGTTCTCGCTCTATTGTGCTATAGCGTGTTTCCGTGTCGCTAAGTGTGCGACTTGCATATGCGACTGGTTTGTCTGCTCCAATAGGTCCTTGGGATAGGACAGCACCGAGAGCTACATTAGAGGCGTCAGTTGTTAAAATGTAGGGTTTAGTAGAGTCGGGGTATTGTAATAAGGGGGCAGTAGTAAGCACTTCTTTACATTTATTAAAAGCATCTATGTAGTTTTGATCTATGATAATTTTGTTTCGTTTCTTTAGACAAGACGTTAAAGGTTGGGTAATTCTAGCGAAATCTTTAATAAATTTTCTATAGTATCCGACGAGACCAAGAAAACTTTTAATCTCTGTTGTTGTCTTAGGGAGAGGATATTTTAGAATAGCTTCAATTTTATCGTTATTTGGTTTTAGTCCGTCTTTCGTGATCGTATGTCCTAGGTACAAAACTTCTTTCCGTAAGAATTCAGATTTATCTAGTTGTACTTTTAGGTTAGTCTGTCGTAGTCTATTAAAAACGGCTCTAAGTTTCTGTAGGTGCTCCTGAAGGCTGGATGAAAAAATGATTACGTCATCGAGATATATAAGACAATGTATTCCTTGAAGACCTCGCATGATGTTGTCCATTGCTCGTTGAAAAGTTGCCGGAGCTGTTTTAAGTCCGAACGGCATCCTTAAGAACTCATAATGCCCGTTTTGGGTGCTGAAGGCAGTTTTCGGTATATCGTCCTTATTTAATTCAACTTGGTGATAGCCACTAGCCAAATCTAAAGTTGTAAAGTAAGTGATTTTACCCAGTTTATCAAAAAGGTCAGTTATGTTAGGAAGAGGGTACTTGTCATCTATCGTAATAGCGTTAAGTCTTCTGTAGTCGATCACCATTCTGTATTTTACCTCACCAGAAGCATCGGGTTTTTTGGGCACAAGATGAACTGGTGAACTCCAGGGAGAAAAGGATTCCTGGATTACGTTATCTTTTAAAAGTTTTTCGACTTGTCTATTGATTTCTGCTGCCTGAGCAGGGGCTTGTCTATATGGTTTAGTATAAATTGGATCTTCATTTTTTGTTCTAATGCAATGTTTTACCTGATTAGTAAAACTTAAAGGTATTTGGTCACAATAAAATATATCTCTGAATTCTTCACATAACTTTTGTATACATGCCTTTTCTTCGTCATTCATGTGGTCTAGTCGTAATTTAGTTAGATTTTCGCATAATAATTGGTCAGTCTCTATTTTTAAATTGTCTATAGAATTAACAAGGCATTCTTTTTCATTATATTCAGACACTACAAAAGGCTTTGTGACACATATTTCTACATATTTATCTGATGCATTTTGTATGACGGTTGTTGCATAACCATTAATACATTTCACAAGAGCGGTAGGCATCCGCACTCCTTTATAAAATTCAATGTAATTTAGTATTCCTTCACCATTTATTATATTAGTTGGTATTTTTGCTCGAATTTCTGTTCGCGGAGGAAGTTCTACAACATGTATAACGTTAATATCCGAATCTAGACAGATAGGTATTTCCGCAGTCTTCGTTATTAGAACACGTCTTTTTAGATCTATAACGGCTTCTAATTGCTTTAAAAGATCATTTCCTATCAACCCATCGTATAGTGAATCAACGTTATATACGTAAAATTTATGATAATCTGTACTTTGAAATATAGAGAATAGGGGAATTTGTATTACATGACTATGTTTACTTGAGGCATGTGTGCTAACTACTTCGAATGGTTCGTATGAAATATAATTATGAAAATATTGATTTGCTTTTTTAGGATGTATAAATGAACGAGTGCTACCCGTGTCGATCATGAACTTGCCTTCTATTTCCGGTATGTATATATGTGGTAACTTTAATTTTAAAGTATTACAGTTTAGAGTTATTCTTTCAGGTGTTGCTCTGTGGAGGCCCGTATACAAAAATTTTCCACTTGTGGGATGGATTCAGCCGTCTGGTTACCATTATCATTATTTTCTAACTCTATCTTTGGATTTTCAGTTTCCGAGTCTATCGGAGAAGTATTTTCTTCGCAAGGAAAAACATCATAGTAATATCCCTCGAAATTTGTAAAATAATCATCATTATAAGGATACAGTTCTAATTCATTAAGAGGAAAACCTTGCTGAGGTGATCTTTGCGGAGCAGTTCTCATAGTAACATCTGTGTTGTTTGGTTGAGGTTTATTTTGTGTGTTTTGTTGTGGAATCGTATTACCATAACGATTATTACTACCGAATCGTTGTGGAAGCATTGGTAACATTTGTTGATAGCCAGGGGGTCTATAACCGAAATTAGGTCTATATCCAAACGGAAGTTGCATTGGCATAAAGTTTTGTTTATTCATACCAAATTGGCCTTGGAATGGATGGGGTCCTTGCGGCAAGTTAAAAGGCCTTTTCGGCGGGATTCCGAAATTAAATTTGGGTGTTGCACCAAAATTATTTTTAAATGGTTGATTTTGTTGCATCATCGGAAGTCTGAAGCCCGTAGGCTGTTGAGGTAAACCAAATTTGAAAGATTGCTGAGGTGCCGATGTTAAAGTAAGCTGTGGTTTCGAATTATGGTTAGAGTTTAGCATTTTACCTCGCATTTGATACTGCTCATAGAAATTAATTTCTTCTAAAACTATGGACAAGGCCTCTTCCAAGGTCTGTGGTTTTTTAAGACGCACTATACGTACCATATTTTCAGGTAAATTGTATAAAAATACCTGTAGGGCTGTATTATTATATATGGCAGTCTTACTTACTCGTGAGTTTGTGTCATTGGTTTGATTAACTTTTGAAAATAGAACAGACTTTACTGATTGAATCCGTGCGCAAAAATCTGTGTGACTTTCATTATTTTTAATTTTTAATGTCTCTAATTCTATGGCCAGACATTCTTCGCTTCGTGGATCACCAAAGTGTATCTCAAACAATTCTTTGAATTCCGCCCACGTCCGGATGTCTACGCGCTCGCTTATCAGCGCTGCTGCGTCGCCCGTTAGACGGCTAGTCACAACATACATTAAATATTCTTCTTGTAATTTGGATGATTTAAATTTGTCAATTATGTATTCACATGTACGCAGAAACAAATTCAGATGGCGTTTATTGCCATCGAAACTTGGGAGAATTTTATATAATTCGTTGGGAATGAGTTTAACTTCCGTCATTTCGGCGGTAATTTGTGACAAGTTTTTACGTTAAAATTAACTCTATGAACTCTACTTGTTTATTACAATAATTATAACTAGTTATTAATAATTATATTACCTATGATTAATAATTATATCTTAGAACTCAATAAAATTATGTTATCTGAAATGTTACCTATGATGTAAAACTCTATTATTATTCTATCACTCTATTTATTTTCATTATTTTACTATCTCATGTATTTTTACATTAGGCACTTATAATTAATTTAAGAAAACCATATAACAGTCAAAATGGAAAATGTCCAATTCCAAGTTAACAAGGGGTATGATGGATATGAGGTATAAGAAAGGAGGTGAAAAGTCGTACTCACCAGCCTGCCTCGCCCATCATCAGCTCTCGTCTCCAAGTCACGTCGCTGACAATATTTGTTTGGTTCGTTGGACCACTTCGCCGTACACCACGCGTACTGTTGTGAAGATCGGAAAAGTCTATTCGCGAAAAATCACTAGTTAACGCGGGACAGCTTCCTCAGTGATCCGACCCGGCTGCGCCAGTCAGGATTGGGAGCGTCTTAGACGAGATTTTTGAAATAAAATTAATAATTTGATTAATTACTATTTAATATGTGGCAACGTGTTTACAGATTCGGATGCGCACACGGAGTGAGTTCCTAAGAGCTAAACTTAAAATCTAGACATAACAACTTTATCTCTCCAGGAATGACGCAAGCACCGCGATGCAGTCCCGCTCTTATGCTGACATACGCACAATTCGTATTGGCGGTGGTGCTTCCATAACTACCTACCTTACGTGTTGCTTGACGAGTCTAAATGTAACTTTGATGTGACAACAAAGAAAATGAAAAGTAATCCAAACTACTGAGTAGGTATTTTGGCGTATTTAAAGAGTTAATCACAATTTTATGTACGTACAGTTAAAAATCACTGATTAAATTTACGCAGAGGTCATTGGGTCGTCTAAGACAGATTGAATATCTACTAACTTACCTACTGTTCAAAATTCACACATTTTAGGTTGTTGAGCACTCGAGAATCAGATTTCTGCATACATCCTACGAGCCTCGTACGGGTTATTTATCACCCGCGACGGCGTAAAGCCGTATCATTTCGGTCCACTGTTCACTAACACATAGCACTAAATTTACGCGCGAGAAACTTAGGACTCCGCACGCGGCGCGCGCTCTTACGAGCAACGTGGACTTGTTTTGGCGACAGCTGGCCGACTGAGGTCTTGACTCATCGTTCACTCGATCGCTGCGCGGGCGCGCGGGCTGTAGCGCTGTCGTTAATCTCTGGGTCGGCGGTCAGCTGTTTCCGAGTGCGTTAGGGTGAAATGATCTTGAAGAAAATAGTGGATTTTCTTCAAAAAAAAAGGTTGCTTTTTTTCATTAGTTTAAGGTTCTACTAATAAAACCAAACCCCTGGTTTCAAGGATAACGGTGTGCACACTAACACCCTGTATAGGTGGTGTGGTAGGTAGGTATAGGTGGACTGGTAGAAAATGCCCAAGACATTAAGTCCGCCTTTGTACAGTTTTTAGGAACTGCTTGTGCATAAAGTTTTAAGAGACCGTACACTTTCCTCAATATCTAAGTACACACATCACTGTCGAATGTAAGGTGGATCGAAAACGGTGAAGACGAATGCAAGGGTTTAATTTATGTGCAATTTAAAATACGCTTAAACTTGAGACATTATTGTGGACCGATGGTGGCTTTATATAGTCGAAGTCAATTCGGCGTGTGCGCACAGAAATAGGTGTTTTTACATAATAATATAATATTGCAACTAAAATATGTATATTTCTTTACTGTATGTAAATGTTAAAATAAGCCATTAAAATGGAGGCATTGTGTACAAATTGAGTTATATAGATGTTTCCAAAGTAAAGCCGTACAGTTTTCTCAATATCTTAGTACACAGCACAGTTCCAAAGACGGTGAAGACAAATGCAACGGTCTTAATCTTTGAATCAAACTGTGTTTATTTATGTGCAATTTATAATGCGCTTAAACTTGAGACATTTTTGTGGACCGAGGGTGGCTTTATGTAGTCGAAGTCAACTCGGCGTGTGCGCACAATGTGGGCATAATTCTTCGCTGACAGCTTCGGTGTTCGCGTTCTGTTTGGGCTGTCGAAATCTACCTTGAATAATCCGAATTTCATACTGAAAAAAAAAACAATATTACATTAGCGAATGTTTACTCAAATTATTATGTTTTTTTATGAGAATACAAATTTATAGTCGCACAGGTATTTTATTTTAAACTTATTGACGGTACCACTTTCACTTTTAGTTTTACTAAGAGTATTTACTTTTTCAGTGATTATTCGCTGACAATGGCGTAAGAAACGTCTCTGGAAGCATCTTGTGCTGGCCTGTGTTTCGGGTCTCACAACGTTGTCCTCAAATGACACAATGGTGCAAAATGTGAAATACTTACTGATAGCCATCTGACCATTCCATGTCATCCATAAGACTCCAGGCGAAATATCCTTTGACATTGACCCCATCTTCACGTATAGCTAGCAGCAGTTGGTAGAGATACTCATTGTAATAAGAAATTCTCTCATAGTCCTCAGTTTGTCCCTCGTCAGTCAATCCATTCTCAGTTATAATTATTGGAATTTTCTCAAATATTTTGTAAGTCTTTTGGAACCAGTTGAGAATTCTTCGGAAGCCTGGTGGGTAAACCTGCGACAATTTAAAAGAATATACTGTAGCACTTAGATTTGAAGATCTTCTTCAGGTATATTTTAGAAAATAACGACTAGCAACACCACCGTTCCATTTCAGTTTACCTTGAAAATGAAACTATAATAATAATACCGCTACAATTTAGAAACATTTTTACTTTGATTTATTTACTCGCGATTTGTTTATTAAAAATGCTGGAATTTACTTTTTTGGGGTGAAAATTCACAAGAATTTATAACGTTAAAAACTAGTATTATAAAAAAAATTGAAAAGGTTGGAACTTTGACCCTGAATGTTTTCTCACCAGATAGCTTTAGATACTTGTGGACAGAACAAAAAAATATCTCAATTAAGCGGGGAGAACCAGTACTTTAAAGGTTTGTTTTGGATATTTTTGCACTCATTATTGTCACCAACTTTTACTAGGCTTTGTAAGCTTTGGCCGCATGGGAGCTGGTAATAAGTATCCCTCATCATCATCATCTCAGCCAAGAGACGTCACTGCTAGACATAAGCCTCCCCCAAGTGTCTCCATATTGACCGGTCTCGTGCGACTTGTATCCAGCGGATTCCCGCAACCTTCACCAGGTCATCGTCTCTCAGAAACGTGTTAATTCTTATATCCTAAACCAGTAAGTGTATCCGTTTGCCAAACATCCAAATACGTAATTGCTTGGATAAGTAGCAAATGAACGGAGTTACTCTCAGATCTGTAGGTAATAATAATAAAGTTTTATTTACCGCTAGGAATTCAGAACCAGGCACAGGCCAAGATGGATCCCGTTCAAAGTGGACTCCTAAGTCATAGTTCATAGAAAGTTTATGCAAGTCGATTTCCGTTGGAGTGGTTTTTGGCCAGACTAAGGCTGAAGTGTAGTGGTTGTGACCTAAGAAGTCTGCGCTTCCTCGAAGTGTTTCTACCTGAAAATAGAATAAACTCAATTTATAATCACGCTTGTAATCTTTGAAGTAAGTATAGGAGGCAGATTTACTTACCTTACTTAGCGAAATACGGGTATGTTTCGCCAGTTTTGTTGAAGTACACAGGATATAGGAGAGTGAGTGTAATTAAGTCAATTTTAGGAAACGGTTTTTTTAAAGTGGATGCTCCAGGATAGGCCGTGAAATTGTATTTTTTTACGTTCTTTGCAATTTGCAGGCCAGTGCTATATATTGTTCGCGACTGTAAGACGTCCGTAGTCACAGAATTGTGATCATCAATACAACCCTCCAAGTTCATAAAGGTCGAGGAATGACTTTTTCAAGGTCAGAATTGTTCCTCGACCTTTGAAATTTGAATTTCCTAGGTTTTCCTTTAATCTTTAACTAACTGTTGCAATCATGGAAACGATATAAACATATTTGAAGCTGAAGCGTCTGTTTTATTTATATTGTATGCATATCGTATGCATTGTATGTTTATGGTTTTAGAAAGATATTACCTGTTCAGGAGTGAAATGTGGAAGTCTCGACCGCGAGTATCCTTGTTCCCTACTCACGTTGTCAACCCGTTCACGAACTAAGCTAGGATAGTCACCGACATCCGAAAATATTGGGTGAGCTATTATTCCGATCTGAAACCGACAAAAAAGATGTTCGGAAATAGATAATCCTACTAATATTATAAATCCTACTAATATTATAAATGCGAAAGTTTGTTTGTATGGATGTATGGATGTATGGATGTTTGTTACTCTTTCACGCAAAAACTACTGAACGGATTTGGATGAAATTTTGCACACAGATGGTTTATAACCTGGATTAACACATAGGATACTTTTTATCCCGGTAGTAAGATCCCGTGGGACAATTTCAAACATCACGCGGGCGAAGCCGCTGGCAGAAGCTAGTAAGTTCTAAATGGCAATTGAGTAGAAAAGTTTGAAATGTACGTTTCGCTTGCAGTCCCTTCACACACAGCTGTAGTCTGACAGTAACCTTGGCCTCACAAGAATAGAATAAGTGCTGTTTAGACAAACTCGTAAGTGACAGCGACCTGAAAGCAACCTAATTGCTATGACTGTAAAAATTACTGTGATTTGGACAGCGATTTAAGAGCGGGGATATGAAAAAGCAAAAGGAGCTTTGCCTTTACTGAGCCTTGTAATTAAGTAATTATTTACAATATTGTGAGTGTACTTAGCAATGAAATCTCTTGTTACGTTCCTCTGTAAAGATAGCATAATATATTATGCCTCTAAAGGTCGAACTCAACCCTGTTGTATTTTTTAACTAAGTCACTAGATAGATTTTTTAAAGAAAATTATTATTGTACCTACATTCATTTGAATATGGTGTTCCGCCGCTTGGACATCTTCCGGTTTATTGGGGTCTTTCGGTTCGGGCCAAAGGCCTTCCAACGCTATAGATACTTTACCTGAAAAACACAATGCAATTTAATGAAGGCGTACAATAAAACAATTGAGATAGGGATAAGAATATGACTAGATGCGGGCCACAATCTTGTTCGGGTCGGCACTTTCATTTGTTATGGCAGTATTTTTTTAACAGCAAAACTGATCATAGTTACGGCAGTGACGTTTACTACAACCAGAGAAGTTTTATATCAGCATGTTATAAAGAAGGATTATAATGATAAAATCACACTTTACCTTGCTGGTGCGGTTTAAATTCCTTTTCATACAAGCGGTATGCTCGAGCATGAGCGAGCAAGCTGTTGTGTAAACATAAATACCCTCCGATTCCCTTAAGCCCATGTTCCTGAGGAATTTAAAATATATTATCGTGTAATTAACCGGTTTCTCAATATCAATACCACAGTAAAAGGATAAGTAGTAGTGTGACTCGGAAGTGTCCCTGAATTCAATACCTACTGTCGATCAGGGCTAAGGTTGCTACTATCGAGTATTCTGTGGGGTTTATCGTGATGAAAATGCGCGGCGTGCTCGAGTCCAAGTCTGTTTGCACCTGAAGTATCCTTACGGGCGGGGAAGGAGCACTTGGATAATAACGTTAGCGTTTTGGTCGTTTCTTGGAAGCCAACCTACGGCTTATCACAGGGATTACGACAGTTTGGAAAAAAATTTAAATATCTTTAGTCTGTCAAATAGAGTATTGGAAAATAACGGACACATATTTTTTGTACATCAATGAATATTGACCTTTTTTGTATTTGAGTAATCTACAAGAAATATTGTGGACTTTATTTTAAGCAATTCGGAGAGAAATAATCAAAACTTTCTCGTGCACATATTATTTTTAATTTTGTGGCCATATTTAAACCATTATCACACATCTAAATTCTCAGTTTTGATGTGTCATTATGGTTTACGTTTGGCCTCTGTATTAAAAGGAAATTGCCCGGGAAAGTTTGATTATTTCTCTCAGGAGTGCTCAAAATAAATATCACAATTGTACTTGTATTAGAATGTCAGACTCCTGAAACATTAAAAAACAAAAGAAAAATTGTAAGGACGAAGACTCATTTCGTTTCTGTCTGAAACACACAATTGATTGTGAAATGACTTACAGTTATGCAATGAAAATGAGGTTCATTAAGCGTCAGCCACATTTTGACTAAATGACCGAACGACCTGAACACTATCCGAGCATAGTCTTCAAAATAGTCAACGAGGTTTGGGTTGTTCCAGCCGCCGATATCCATCAGTGATGTGGGCATATCCCAGTGGTACAACGTGACAACAGGAGTGATGTTGGCTTTAAGGAGTTCTTCGAAAATTCTACGATAGTAGTTTATACCTTCTTGGTTTATATTGTTGTCTGTACCATTTGGAAGTATCCTGAAATTAAAAATGTTAAAATAATGTGTTGAATTTGAAAATTTGGCCAATTTGTTTAAGTTTTTTAAAGTTCATATCATTATACAAATTAATTTAAAAGTAATAAAATATGGGTATATGCCGTTAGTCAGTCATAGATTTTTTGTATTAAAAAATATTGCTCTACTGGAATGACCCAGGAAGGAACCAGGGGTACAACTACGTATTTTATGGAAAAACGGCCGTTGTGTTGCCTTTTAAGCATTCAATCTTCTATGCAAACAAATGGCTTTCATGACGAAACAAAAATTCTGTAAACTAGCAGTGATGTGCTAACAGTAGAGAAAATAAAACAGAAAGTTGTTGTGAAGACATCTAAACATCTTACCTGCTCCACGCAATAGACATTCTATAGCCACTGACGCCTAAACTTTTTATCATTTTAATGTCTTCCCTCCAGAGGTGGTAAGAGTCATCTGCAACATCTCCGTTCTTATGGTCAGTGGTATATGTTGGGTGTTCGTGTAGGTATCTGTCCCATATACTTTCGCCTTTTCCTATGGAATGAAAGATATAAGGAAAGACACACATGTGTTTTGTTAGTACTTTTAGCCCTTTATTGAAAGGGTTAAAATAACCTCAGATATTAAAAATAATGGTTCAATATTCAAATTATCCTACCTCCTTCATTCCATCCTCCTTCAATTTGATATGCGGACGTAGCCACTCCAAACATAAAATCTTCCGGAAAGGAGTAATTGCTTACCCCGGAGTGCACGACTAGGTCTCCTCTTGACAATTGCAGGAAGCTGCATTAAAAAAAAAAACTGTTAAGAAAAGTTCAGTCATTATTGTGCATCATCATTATTTTCAAGCCCAAATCTCATTTTACTTGTGGTCGACGTAACATGTGTTGTTTTGTTCAATTCTCCGGTGTCAATCGGGCACACCCTTTCCTTTCAATTATCATTCTGTTCCAAAAGTAATTGCATGAAATCTCTTTGATTAATTGAATTGACATTTGCACATAATTTTTTATTTTCATAAAATTTGTGTGGCGGATGTAGGGTCTTATTTTATTTTGTGATTTTCCATAGACGAGAAATCACAATGTCAAAATACGGTTAAGGTACCAGCCACAGCATCATCAGCCAACAACCGTCTACTGCTGGATATTATAGGTCTATTTTTTACAAATGAGGGTTTGTTACATTTAAGAAGTATCACTAGATTAATGTCTTACCAAAGAGTCACCATTAGTGCTCTGTTTAGGACAACTCCTCTCGTGCTCAACATGTTACTAACTGAAACTTTCGGGCTTCTCACTAAAGTAACGCTCAAGAGCGCTCACCTATATAATCTGATAATTTTAATTTCAGTTTTAAAGAATGAAATTCGCATAACTGCTTGCAGCTGATATTCTGCGTTTAAATCATGATCTTAAACTATTTGATAGTTAATTAAGTGCCACTGTGTAAGTACTTCATTTGCCATCCATATTATATTTATACTTACTTTGCTTGCTTGCTTTTTATTGGAATCTATGACATTTATATTTTATCAGCGTAGAAGATTAGGATTTTAATCCTATTTTCTGGGGAACAAAATTATTGTTGGGGACTATACGTACAGAGGATAAGGTCTAAAACATATTCTATATACCTATTTTTTATTATTTGTTACATTCATCATCTGCCTAGCCCTTTTCCAGCTATGCTGGGCTTGGCTTCTAGTCTGGATGCAGCTGAATACCAGTAATATACATGGAACGACTGCCTATCTGACCTCCACAACGGTTCACTAATGTTTCACCAGAACTCCATTGACAAATTTTCATTTTACAACCAACGTTTCATAAACTATTTATTTCGCAAATGTTTTATTTTAAGAACATTCGTTTTACAAACATTTATTAGGCAAATACTGCATTTATCAAAATGCATCAGATGATATTTAATCATTTGTACATTTTTCAATTCTTATTTAGATACATTTGGATAAATCATGTTTCTACAAAATAATTAAGAGACTAGTATTTTTTTCGTTGCTCTTTTTCAAGAAAAAGTTTAGGAAATGCATGGTTTTTTCACAACATGCAAACAAGCATACTCATGCATGCAGCAAGCCAGCAGCAAACATGCAAGCACGCAAGCAGGAAACAAGCCGCAAGCATGTAACATGCAGCAGGCACGGTTTCCCGCAGGTGGGAACGAGAGAGGGAGAGAGCCTATCTTTCCGGCCGCCGCGGGAGACGCACCGGGCGTCGGGGGCCACGTGGTGGCTTCCGGCCACCGTAGATGCGGGCCTGTGGACGGTTGGCTATGGGTTAGCTAGCCGTCCGTCCGTCTAACGACGACGACAGGCCGTGTCGACGGCGCGTTCGTGTTCCTCGCGCGCCTCAAAGAGATGTCAGCATAAGGGGAGGGGCCTGCAAGGGCCGAAGCCTGCCGGGGTTGCGGGCCTATTCGAAAGAGATACCGCGGACCCGGGACATAAAGGGCGAGGAAGGAACATGGATGGGTTTTAGTCAGTAAGAGTCTGACACTCCCTTCCGCTCCGCCCAGAGTGGGAGAAGTCATTTGATGATTTCCCATCCCAAAAAAAATGTGTGCCTATAGAAAATCAAATTCTTTTATTTTAATGGCACAATCAATATGTGTATCATGATTTCATGATTAAATAATAGTTTATTGGATAATTATTTTACTAAGTGAATTATTTGATAAACTTGTTTGTGTTTAATGATGAAATGACAAATCATGTTTTTTTGCCAATCGTTGCTTGTCAAGTAAAAGTTTTTGAATTAATGTTTGGTGAACTGACTGATCAACCTCCACAACCCAGTTAGTACTGGATAATACGATACCCCGTGGTAAAACTGGTTGTCTGACTTTTTGGGCTAGCTATAACGAATGTCAAAGATCTACAATTCATGATTGCCGGTACCAATGGCTTAACGTACTTTCCGAGGCACCGTGGAAACTCGGAATGTAATTTGTTACAATGAATTGCATTTGAAAATATTGCGTTTGGACCGTGGCGTACAGGAACAGGAACGGACAATACACAAATAGACCAATTGAAACCTGACGATACCATTTTATCTAATCATCATTATTTGCCCTTATCCCAATGAATTTGGAGTTGGCGCAGCATGACATCTTCTTGCATACTTCTCGTTTCCTCGTCATCTTATCAGATATCTCTTTTCTTGCCAACCTTTGTACCTAAGCTTTAGTTTAATTTGTTTTATTTATGAAACATTAATCATCATCGAAAAAAACGAATATGGTTGAATTTAGAAATGTGATCTAGCAACCCAGTTTTAAAATGGATTAACAACTTTGGTTCCGCACTTTTCAAGATTATTTTAGCAATTATATTGTAGACGTTATACACTCGGCGTCACAAAAATCGCACCTCTTTATGAATTCCCTTTAAAGTCATTTTAACCCTATTAATCAATGGTAGACATAATTATGATTATAAGGAATCTTTGGAAATGCAATTTATTTAAATTTCAAAATAAATTAGTAGATTTTGTATTTGTTAACCAGGCAATATAATAAAAAGCAAGCTAATGCAAATGGTTAAGTAGTTGAATTTTATTTAACAGCAAAAATTAAAACAAAGTCCTAAACAACTTAAAACCTAGTGTTACCCCCCCTAGCACTGATGACTGATTCCATGCGTTCTCTCATGTACCTAATTAATGTGACAACAGTCTCTTGAGGAATGTTGTTCCATTCTGCAACGACAGCATCTTGGAGGGATAGGAGAGTGGTAGGGGCAGGATCACGTGTCTGTACTCGCCGTTTCAGTTCATCCCAAAGGTGCTCAATAGGGTTCAGGTCTGGGCTTCGCACCGACCAGCGCATAACATCCCAACTTCTTGCTGATAATCTCTTACAGTTAAAACGATGTGACAGCGAGCGTTATCGTGCATTAACGTGAACCCACTCCGAACAAAACTCACAAAATGGACTCTTCCACTCCGAGAAACACAAACAAGGTTCGGTTTGCCGTCGATTGACATGCCGCCCCAGAACATGCAAGAGCCACCCCCGCATTCCTGTCTCTTGAATATAGGCTTGGCGAATCGTTCCCATTTCCTCCTGTACACACTTCGACGCCTGTCGTTGCAGAAAAGAAACACTCTCGTCTCATCCGAGAAGAGCAAAGCCCTCTGGTCCTCTTTGGTCTATTGTCCAATCCACATGGTCACGGGCAAATTGCAACCGGTCTCTCCTATGCTGTGTGCATACAAACAAAATGAGACCAAACCCGAAATCGCTGTTCTACGGAGCATAATTTATATTCTAAAATACATTTGTATGTACGATACGAAATGGTATTTAATTAATTAACTGTTATAGAATTTGGTTGAATACTGTTCATTGTGTTTTATTTCTATCAACAATTTGTAATAAGAGATGGGTAATTTTACATAAATAATATCGTATATTCGGGAATAAGCTGGAAAATGTTATTTGTGCAGCATGGATCGATGCAGTGTAGTTACGATTTTCTGACATTTCTGTATTTCGACATTAATTAAATTATGGCAAAAAAACATGAAATACCTCGTACACTACATATTGTTGACCAAATTATAAAAAAAGGAACGAAAGAAAGAAATTCGATCATTTTAATAATGGGCACAAAACAAAAACCATAGTGTGTAGTGATAATTAAGCTGGAATGTTTAGTTTTTAGGAGCTCGCGTCTAAGTAGTGTATAGCGGCCGCTTGGTTCGATCTTCGGGTTGAGCCGTGCTTACCAAGGTCATTTATGACATAAATCATAAAAATTAGTTCAGTAGTTTGAAAATGTATCAAGAATACTAAGAGATTTAATCACAAAATGATTTAATATTCAAATTTAAAGTACGAGTACTCCGATCGGACAGCATATCAGATCAAGCGCCATATCTATCTGTGCTCTATGAGAATGTACCTACCGATGTTCTTTTTATATATTGGACCAGAGTCCATACATTTGTGCCCATAGTCTTATTTTTGATAAAAAAAAAGTAAAGTGCTCTTCGAGAAAATTTACGAGGTAATTATTACCTCACCTTTTGTTAAAACTAAACAAGAGTCATGATATCCACTTAAGGCTAATGATAATTTTGACGAAATACATTTTGTGGTGTCATGAAAAACAAAAAAAGGAATAAATACGTTGCAAGTACCTATCGCAAATTTCCTAGCTCGGATGTGTATCATTTCAAGTGGCCGTATTGCTTAGATTACACTTAACAGGGACTTATATTAGAACCCTTGGTGAAACTTTCAAACTACAGTTGGTTTAACTGCCACGTTATCAGTACCCACAGAAGTCTTTGGGCGGATACATATGTTTACTTTAGTTATATCTCAACTGGTTTAAGAAAGAATATACTGATTCTCATGATACAACTATAATATCTAAAATCATAACAGAAGTAATCTCTCTAAAACTGTAAAAAGGCCGTTATGTAAGTTTCACGATGGTCAGAATACATAAGGTACAAGAACCCGCCTTAATACAATGGTCATTAAACAAATTTCTCAATATAGAGAGGTTAACCTAGAGCAAAACGATTGTGAGTGGTTGAAGCCTGCAAATAATACAAATCACACAAAATATGCTACAACAGAACAATTGCAAAAAATAAAATAAAAAATGACTAGAGTGGAAATAATAATGCCAAAACAGACCAAAAAATGTGGCAGCAAAAAATCTGAAAGGTGATACTAGTCCTACTCATAGAGCACAGATAATTATTCTCGAAGCCATAACTCTCCTGGTAATTTACTTCTTCCTGAAGTACTACCGCAGCTGCCATTGTCAATAGATGCAAGAAGAAATCGGACACATCGCAATTCAGCGCATATGGGCATCCCTACGCGGAAGAATGGAAGGGACACCTGCTAACTGATTAATCCAGCATCAAAGCCTTATAAAACCGAAAAACAGGGCCATAAATCAGTGAATTGCAATCAGTCAGACTCATTTTGTTTTATAGCACAAAAACTTATACGACGTAAAACAGTGCACGAAGACTCAGTGTATATGATACCGCGCCTACGCGATTTTAAATAACACTCTTGGGGTAGGGCAGACAAGACTGCGTGGAGTCCGATTTACAGCAATTCGTTTCTGTCACTAAAACCTAACTTTTAGGGATTTTTTTAGCGACTAACAGTTTATAAATGACCATTCGGAATCATACACATTATATGTGATACAATACTAAGGACATACGACTTTGTGTCATGTAAAATTAGGAGATTCAATTATTATAGTATTCGATATTATGACAAAATAGTATTAGAAGTAAAGTTAGTTATGTCAAACAACATCGGTGTTTCGAACATTATGGTTACTGAAGTTTATAGCATACGTGTTATGGATAATGATTTTCGGACAAAAAAAAAATAGTACAATCAAGGGAGTACCGAATAGTTTATGTATTTTCCCTGAAATAAAAACCGACAAAATGGAGTTTGACCTTAAAGTGGCATGTAGTTTTGTGGTGCCTCTCCAGCCACTCCTCAAAGACGGGACTTATCGCCACAATCGTGGCGTGCCCTGATAATCAGACCCTGGCTACTTCTTAAAGCCTTACGTTACGACTAACGTACTTATCAAGACGAATCTAACTAGACCAAATTCGATGGGTTTGCGTCGTTTCACTACCGAGTTCCTATAGCCGTAAAACTTATTTCGTAGAACGTTATTAGATTTAACGTTTATTTAATTGAAAACCATTAGGCCTATATAATTGTTAAACACTGTTTTAGGCTTTCACGGTTTAAAACTAAACTTATAAAACAACAAATAATCACGGAAGATATCCCGTAAGTGACAATATAAGTTTATATAATTGTTTTCATATCAAATACAGTTTGTCCATCTCTTTTTTAGTGTTAAGTACTTTTGTCTGCAGCAGTTTATCAATCAGAGAGGAAGGCACCTGTGTCTGTAACACAGTTTAATTATACTAGCACAGACACGTCGTTCACGCTATCTCAAATTAGCATAGTGTCACAGATTACCAGATACTACACTCCGTGTACTTACACGCGCTAATCACCTACCGAGGTAACCGGTAACCCATAGTACAGTGGGTTGTCAATAGCCGCGCGGCGCGTACGTACCTACTCATATTCCCCAAAGATAACTTATTAAAACTATTTGACCGATTTCGAATATTCTCTATGTAACAATCGGGAATTTAAATAAAGGAAAACAATATTAATCATTACTTACATCAAAATAAAACACCTTGCTTTTTTTTAACAATTATTTTTTTATATATTTCGTTATTATACTTATTTATAAAACAATTATAAATTCTGATACATTATAAATCATGTTTTATTTCATAATGTACCTATACTAAAAATCCCTACTAACATCCTCCTCGACAGAGGCAGCCCTAGCAATCCGCAATATCCACGCGGCTGCGCGATCTACAAAGCAATACCCACTTTACGTTTGTAAGGTTAGGTACATTTTCGTTCGCAGCGTCTATTGACTTGAAAGTGGTAGGTATTGAACATTTTGTATGGAGTGAGTTATCTGTAATCTGTGATTATAAGAACGTTTTTTTTCTGTTTTGATTGAGATGGACAAACTGTATTTGATACAAAAACGATAGGCCTAATTATATCTAACTACGTTATACAAAATAAGTTATAAAGTATATAAATGTTATATCTAAAGAAATTATACAGCAGTGTTATAATTCACGTTTATTATATCTTGTCAACGTTATTGAAATGAAAATATACCAAATAACTTTATATAAAATGAGACGCATCCACTGAAAAGTTGTGTGTGGTATGGGAATGTGTAACGGAAGAATGAGGAAATGTCCTGAAGAAAGTTTTGGGAATGAACATGGATACGTATTAATATCGGGTATATGAGTAGAGGAGGACCAAAGAAACGATGTATGGACTGTGTTAAAAATGAAATGGAAGAAAAGAAGTGTCTGACGAGATGACAAAAAATAGAGAAGATTGTAAAAAGAAGACAAGCTGCGGCGACCTCAAATGAATTGGTATAAGGGTAAGAGAATGATGATGTTGTCATTCAAATCGATTGAGTGGTTTCGGAGATCAGCGTGTACGAACACAGTAACACGTGATTCTTAGTATTTCTTATCAAAAATTATAAAATGTAAATAACTTAACAATGAACGCCGATAACATTATGTTTCAGAAATAATTTATAGATTGATTTTACGGTAATTTAGTCATCACAGCAAATCGTCTAGTAAACCACACACGTGTTAGATCGCTTTCATGGGAGGAATATTTAAAATGGTGATGATGAAACGTGAATTCACAGAGCTTGAAACCGGCTAGCGCTTGAAAGCACTTGTAATGCGTCTTCTTTTGTTTTCCAAGTACTCTGTCAGTGCGTTCTCTCAGTGTCTTGGTTACCTCACAAAAAAAAACCGTAAAGAAAGTTTCAGGAATCTTTGTGGATGGCTTTGTCACCGTAAAATTGTGAAACACGTTATTGTAATCTCTCTAGCGATATTGTAAACTCTCGAAATATTGTAAAACGAACTTCCTTCTTACAATAAAACGCATTATTTTTCGTGAAATGCATACGATGGTAGTGAACTCACGCGGTGTGGAGGGAAAAAGGGGTCCCCCTTGCCCTATGGTACCACTCTAATGAAAAGATAATATAGGTACCATTCCGGAGAAATACCGATTAATATAACCTAACCTTAAAACACTTTAACACATACATATAGATAATAATGGTGGTACTAGGATCACAAACGATAGTTCTTGGAGGACCGTTCTCAATTTTAACTCCATATCCAGAGCATTATGGGTACACGCATGGTTTCAGGGTTGTTTACTGAAAATTAGAAGTAAAGAAACGGTGAGAACTTATATAATGGACCAATAAAGGAAATAAGTTAGCGGTGAAAGGGAAAAAACAAAAACAAAAAAGCAGGAAGAAGATTTCAGTTTTGAAATTAAATGACGTAGGCTACTTTATTAGCTTTATATGATAATCTAATTAAAAGTATCTAATTGAATCTACATTCAATTTCATTAGTATTATTATTTTAGGGATTTACTTTTCATAAGTGGGTTTGTTGCATAAAACAAAAAGTTTAAACTGATCTCACTAAATTAATTATTTTATTTATTATATACGATCTGCCTATGAATTTACATTGATTATATCGAATCAAAACTAAAAACCAGGACTAAATTATTATGATTTGTTGTCATCAAAGAGATTTAGAACCAGTACAGGGTAAGTAAATCAGCAATAAATTGTACTAAAATTTGGCATGATGCTCTATCAAAGATAAAATAACTGGCGAAGGATGTCATAGTCTAAACAATATAAAGTTGAGTAAACTGAGCTGAATATAAAGTTACGTAAACTGGAAAAATAACCAATGACGCACTGATAAAACGTCTACAATAATATGATTGCTATACTAATCTTGATAAGTGCGGAACCAAAGTTGTAAATCCATTTTAAAACTGGGTTGCTAGATCAATTTTCCAAATTCAACAATGTTCGCTTTTTTTCTATGATGATTAATGTTTCTTAAAAAAAAAAAAACTAAAGCTTAGGTACAAAGACAGTTTTAAGCTTTCACGGTTTAAAACTAAACTTATATTTTCACTTACGGGATCTCTTCCGTGATTATTTGTTATTTTGACCTCGCGATATTTCGACGCTGTCCTGTTGTTGACCATGATCGCAGGTTGACTGGAGAATTCGCGTGGATGGAAAATAAAATCGGGAGCTCAAAATAAGAAATAATAATGGACGATATCCCGTAAGTGACAATATAAGTTTCGTTACAAAGGTATTCAAGAAAAGAGATGTCTGATGAGGTGACGACTAATAGAGAAGTATACAAGAAGAAGACATGCTGAGCCCGACTCCAAATTAATTTATATATGGACAAGAGAATGATGATTAGGTAAAATGGTATCGTCAGGTTTCAAATGTGTTCCGTGGGTACCGCACGATCTCTCGCGAGGCGGCGGGCCTGCTTGCCGGATTGCCGCCATGGGATCTGGAGGCGATAGTCCTCGCGCGCCTGCATGAGTGGCGCGCGGAGGTACTACGCCGGGCGGAAACTCCGCTGCCGCGGCAAATTGCCGCTCAGCGGACGGACCTCCGGCGCGATCTCATGGCGACACGGAGAGAGGTCGCTCTGTCGCAACCCCGTGCAGGGCACGCCACGATAGTGGCGGTAAGTCCCCTCTTTGAGGAGTGGCTGGAGAGGCGCCACGGCGTCCTCAACTTCCGCCTGACGCAGGTCCTCACCGGACACGGATGTTTCGGGAGGTACCTGCACCGAATCGGGCGCGAGGAAAAGCCCGGGTGTCTCCACTGCGATGATCGACCGGAGGACACGGTGGAGCACACGGTGGTAGTCTGCCCTGCGTGGGCGGAGCACCGCCGTGTCCTCCTAGCGGCGATCGGCGGCGGCGACCTCTCGCGTCCGGCCCTGGTTCAATCCATGGTCCAGAGCGAGACGGAATGGGAAGCCGTCACTTCCTTCTGTGAAGCAGTCATGCTAGCGAAGGAGGTGGCGGAACGAGAGAGGGAGAGATCCTCTCTTACCGGCCGCCGCGGGAGACGCACCGGGCGTCGGGGGCCACGTGGTGGCTACCGGCCACCGTAGATGCGGGCCTGTGGACGGTTGGCTATGGACTAGCTAGCCGTCCGTACGTCTAACGACGACGACAGGCCGTGTTGACGGCGCGTTCGTGTTCCACGCGCGCCTCAAAGAGATGTCAGCATAATTAAGGGGCCTGCCCGCAAGGGCCGAAGCCTGCCGGGGTTGCGGGCCTGTTCGAAACAGATACCGCGGCCCCGGAACATAAAGGGCGAGGAAGGAACATGGATGGATTTTAGTCAGTAAGAGTCTGAGACTCCCTCCTGCTCCGATTCAACCGGAATATTACCAAATGCAATTAATTGTAAGAAATTACATTCAGAGTTTTCTCGGGGCCTCGGAAAGCACGTTAAGCCATTGGTCCCGGCAATCATTTGTAGATCTTTGACAGTCGTTATAGGTAGTCAGTGGCCCAAAAAGCCTGACAACCAGTCTTACCAAGGGGTATCGTATTACCCAGTACTAACTGGGCTGTGGAGGTCAGATAGGCAGTCGCTCCATGAATATAACTGGTATTCAGCTGCGTCCGGTTAGACTGGAAGCCAAGCCCAGCATAGTTGAGAAAGGGTAGTCAGATGATGATTGTAACAAATAACTAACAAATGGTATCTGGCGACGAAGATGTTAGATAATAATAAATATGTAGAATATATTTCAGAGATCGTCTATACGTTGGGATTCCATCAAAAACAGCAAGGACTTTCGTCCCCAAGAATAATTTTGCTCCCCAGAAAATTGGAATTAAATCCAAATCAGCGGCGCTGATTATAAATGTCATGTATAATGACGTCTTTAGAAACAAGTATAAATAAAATATGGATGAATTATAACGAATATACACAGTGGCACGTACTACACTATCGAATAGTTTAAGATCATGATGGTGAGCGCATTCGAGCGTTACTTTAGTTAGAACAATGCGGAGCTCGGGAAGAAGCCTGAAAGTTTCAGTTAGTAACATGTGGAGCAATAGAGGAGTCACCCTTTACAGAGCACTATTGCTGACTCTTAGGTAAGACATTCATCTAGTGATATTTATTCTTAAATGTAAGAAACCGTCATTTGTGAAAATAGACCTATAATATCCAGCAGTAGACGGTTTTCGGCTGATGATGCTATTGCTGGTACATTAACCATATTGGTATTTCGACACTGTGATTTCTCGTCTATACAACATAACAAAATAAAATAAGACTTTTTTTTTTCTGATACGAAATCATCAAATGAATCCTCTCCACTCTCCTTTTCCTCGGTATATGAGACGTTTACTGACCAAAAACCATCCATGTTCCTTTCTCACCCTTTACGTTCCGGGGCCGCGGTATCTCTTTCGAACAGTCCCGCAGCCCTGGCAGAGTCCGGCCCCTGCGGGCCCCTTCATTTTACTAACATCTCTTTGAGGCACATGTGGGACGCAAACGCACCGTCGATACGGCCTGTCGACATATGACGGACGGACAGCTAGCTAGCCCATAGTTCACCGTCTACAGGCCCGCGTTTACGGTGGCCGAGAGCCACCAAGTGGCCCCCGACGCCCAGTACGTCTCCCGCGGAGGCTGAGGCGAGAAGCTCTCGCGTTTCGCCGCCTCCTTCGTTAGTATGACTGCTTCGCAGAAGGAGGTGATGGCTTCCCATTCCATCTCGCTCCGGTTTATTGGATTTCGTCTCCGGTTGCTTGTATTGAACAAAGGCCGGACGCGAGAGGTCGCCGCCGCCGATCGCCGCTACAAGGACACGGCGCTGCTCACCTGCACCTCCACTGTGTGCTGCACCGAGTCATCCAGTCGATCCTCGCAGTGGATTCATCCGAGCGTTTCCTCCCGCCCGATTTGATGCAGGAACCTCCCGAAACATTCGTGTTCAGTGAGGACCTGCGTCAGGCGGAAGGTGAGGGCGCCATGGCGCCTCTCAAGCTACTCCTCCGAGAGGGGACTTATTGTCACTATAGTGGCGTGCCCTAAAATAAGACACTACAGCCGCCACACCGACTTTATAAAAAAAAAAAAATAAGTGCCTATGTCAATTCTGTTAAGCAAAGAGTTTTCATGCAATTACTTTTGGAACGGAATGATAATTGAAAAAAAAGAATATACCCGGTTGACACTGGAAAATTTAACAAAACAACACATGTTACGTCGACCACAAGTAAAATGGGACTTGGGCGTGAAAATAAATGATGAGGACTACTGCACGTTTTTTGACAGTATTTTTTTATTATGTACAGCTTGCTGCAATTATCAAGAGGAGACCTAGTCGTGCACTCCGGGGTAAGCAATTACTCGTTCCCGGATGATTTCATGTTTGGAGTGGCTACGTCCGCATTTCAAATTGAAGGAGGATGGAACGAAGGAGGTAGGATGGTTTGAATGCTGAATAGTCTCAATTTCTGGGGTTATTTTAACCTTTACAAGAAGGCGATAAAAGTACTAAATCACGTGTTTGTCCTTCTTAATATCTTTAACTCTATAGGCAAAGGCAAAAGTGTATGGGACGAATACCTCCACGAACACCCTACAGATACCACTGACCATACGAACGGAGATATTGCAGATGACTCTTACCACCTGTGGAGGGAAGACATTAAAATGATTAAAAGTTTGGGCGTCAGTGCCTATAGAATGTCTATTGCGTGGACCAGGTAAGATGTTTATTCAAATTTTTTTTAATGTCTTAACAACAGCTTTTTGTTTTAATTTCGCTGCTGTTAACACTAAGTTTACAGTATCTTCGTTCTCGAGTTGTAAGCCATTTGTTTGCATAAAAGATTGAATGCTTATAAGGAGACACAACGGCAATTTTCAGTCCCCTGTTTCCTCCCTGGATAATGCCAGTTTTCTATACATTTTTAATTCCAGGATACTTCCAAATGGTACAGACAACAATATAAACCAAGAAGGTATAAACTACTACCGTAGAATTTTTGAAGAACTCCTTAAAGCCAACATCACTCCTGTTGTCACGTTGTATCACTGGGATATGCCTACATCACTGATGGAAATCGGCGGCTGGAACAACCCAAACCTCATCGACTATTTTGAAGACTATGCTCGGATAGTGTTCAGCTCGTTCGGTCATTTAGTCAAAATGTGGCTGACGCTTAATGAACCTCATTTTCATTGCATAAATGTAAGTCATTTCACAATCAATTGTGCGTCTCAGACGGAAACAAAATGGGTCTTTGTCCTTAAGAGGGCTATTACAGTTTTTCTTGCATTTAAATATTTTAGGAGTCTGACACTAGATGTGAGATTATGGTTTAGATATGGCCACAAAAATTAAATGTGCACGAGATAGTTTTGATTATTTCTCTCGGGATTGCTCAAAATAAAAGTCACAAATTATCTTGTATATGTCACCGTAAAATTGTCAAATACGTTATATTTTAATATCTCTAGCGATATTGTAAAGTCTCGAATTATTGTCAAATGAACATACTGCTTACAACAAAACGCATTATTTTTTGTGAAATGCATGCGATGGTAGTCAACTTACGTGGTGTGGAGGGAAGGAGGGGTCCCCTTTGCCCAGTGGCACAACTCTCATGAAAAAATAATGTACCATTCCTGAGAAATACCAATTAATATAACATAACCTTAAAACACTTTATATTCCCCCTAAAAAGCGTAGTCGACGGAGCCCCGCTTCGCGGGGTTCCCCTATTTCCGAGTGCAGGGTTTAAAGGAACCTAACTAACCTAACGGGGGGGTGCCCCAAGTCCCGATTATGGGGGCAGAGATACTTCCGTATGTTCAGTTGACAATAATTCGAGACATTACAATATCGCGAGAAAAAACACGTTATATTGTAATATTACGTGTTTGACAATTTTACGGTGACATATATATAGCACTCAAATACAAGAAATATTAAATATTCAATTAATATGTTAATTAATAATTTTATTGACTAGGTATTGAAACAGTAAAATAGGGTAGAACACGAAATAATCTAATTAGTCCGTCAGTTAGAATATCAAAAAATATTTGACTTTTATTTTATCTTTTGTTACGTAAACCAAAATTGACGAAGATACGACGCTTTTAAAATTCTAAACGTAACAGAATACTCGATAGTAGCAACCCTAGCCCTGATCGACAGTAGGTATTGAATTCAAGGACACTTCCGAGTCACACTACTGCTTATCTTTTTACTGTGGTGTTGATATTGTCTCCAAACGGTAAAGGAAAACATCGTGAAGAAACCGGCATGTCCTAGAACTAAAAATCCGAAGACATGTGACATCTCATCATCATGAGACCTCCCACTAGGTGGACCGATGACCTGGTGAAGGTTGCGGGAATCCGGTGGATGCGAGTAGCAAGGGACCGGTCAATGTGGCGACACTTGGGGGAGGCCTATGTCCAGCAGTGGACGTCTTTCGGCTGAGATGATGATGATGATGTGACATCTACCAATCCGCACTGGGCCCGCGTGTTAGATTATAGCCCATTCATTCTCATTGAGAGGGGGCCGTGTCCCAGCAGTGGGAACATTATAGGCAGATGATGATGATGATTGTGAGAAACCGGTTAGTTACACGACAAAATATGTTGAATTCCTCAGGACCATGGGCAAAAGGGAATCGGAGGGTATTTATGTATACACAACAGCTTGCTGGGCCATGCTCGAGCATACCGCTTGTATGAAAAGGAATTTAAACCGCACCAGCAAGGTAAAGTGTGATTTTATCATTATAATCCTTCATTTAAACATTCTGAGATAAAACACCTGTAGTTGTGTTGGTAGTTAACGGCACTGATGTAACTACTTATGATCAGTTTTGCTAAAAAAATACTGCCAAAACCAATGAAAGTACCCGAACAAGATTGTGGCCCGGATCTAATCATTTTCTTACCCCTGTCTCAATTGTTTTATTGTCCGCCTTTATTAAATACCATTTTGTTATTCAGGAAAAGTATCGTTAGTGCTGGAGGGTGTTTGGCCTGAACCGAAAGACCCTAATAAACCTGAAGATGTCCAAGCGTTGGAGCACTATCTTCAAATGACTGTAAGTACCATAACCATTTCCTTAAAAAAAACAAACAAGTGACTAAGTACAGAAATTACAACAGAGTTGAGTGCGACCTTTTTAAGCATATACGAGTATTATGGTTATCTTTACAAAGGGATGTAAAAAAATTCATTGCTTAGCACAATCACATTGTTTCAAATAATAACTTAATTACAGTGAGCCTTGTTATTAAGTAATTATTTAAAAAATGTGATTGTGCTAAGCAATGAATTCTTTTAACAGTCCGTAAACTTAAATAGATTATTAATTATTATAGGTACAGTCCTTTTGCAATTTTTTTATTCCCGCTCTTTCGTTCGTTGTCCACGTCACAGTGATTTGTACGATCGCAGCAATCAGGTTGCTGGTCGCTGTGACTGACAAGTTTGTCAAAACAACAATAATTCTATTCTCATGACAACAAGGTTGCTGTTGGACTACAGCTGTGTGTGAAGGGACTGCAAGCGACCCGTATGTTTAAAATTGTTCTAAAACTCAAATTGCCATTTAAAACTTATTACCTATTTCCAAATATTATTTTTATCCGTTTCAGATCGGAATGATAACGCACCCAATATTTTCGGATGTCGGTGACTATCCCAGTTTAGTTCGTGAACGGGTTGACAACGTGAGTAGGGAACAAGGATACTCGCGGTCGAGACTTCCGCATTTCACTCCTGAACAGGTAATATCTCACGAAAACCTTCTGCATACAATACAAGACAGACGCTTCAACTTCAAATATTTTAATTTCGTTTCCATGAATGCAACAGTTAATTGAAGGTAAAAGTGTCAGCCATCTACCCCATATCCTCCGTGGGTCTCGTAAGAGGCGACTAAGGAACTAACCAGAGAATGGGCAGCAGCGTTCTTTGTGCTATTGTAACAACCGTATTGCGATCGCCAACCCACCTGCCAAGCTGGGAGATTATGACAAAACCCCCCCAAAATGGAAACAGCATTACAAAAATGGCCCCTAGCGCCCGGCAGCCCGTCTACCCTCAACTGCGGCAGCGGTCGAGGTTATGGCGTGGCAAGGGGTGCGAAGAATCCCCGGATGGGATCCGGCTGCCTATACTAACGACTGGACCTCGCAACTTATAACACGCGCACACTCCGTACCGACACCCCGGACCGACGAGCACACAGCGGAACTCGAAGAGGAATTGAGCTGGCTGCGATGGAATATTGTGGGATTATATGAAATCCAAAGAGAGGGGAAGGACACGAAAATCCTCAAATCCGGCAACCTGCTTTATTTCCGAGAGTGTGACCGCCAGTCCCAGGGTGGTGTGGGGTTTATCGTCCACAAGTCCCTTGTGAACAACGTGGTGAAGAACGAGAGTGTGTCGACTATGAGAAAATCCTCAAGATATTTGCTGAAGTTCATACAGGTCTACGCCTCGACCTCGGCACAACCCGACGTTAAAGTGGAGACCATGTATGACGATATCTCTAAAGCCATGCATGGTTCCAAAATTCACTTCACCGTTGTCATGGGGGACTTCAATGCGAAACTGGGCAAACGAGTCGGGGATGAGCTGCAGGTGGGACAATTTGGATATGGACGTCGGAACCACCGGGGCCACCAACTGGCCAGTTTTATGGAGAAGGTGGGCCACTATATGACTATGTGATGAACTCCTTCTTTAAAAAGTGGGAGCACAGGAAGTGGACCTAGTAAAGCCCAGATGGTGCAACAAAAGACGAGATTGACTTCATCATGTCAACCAAGAAGCAAATGTTCAACGATGTATCTGTGATCATTTGGGGAAAACCGGGAGCAATCACCGCATGGTAAGAGGCATATTGAACATCATAGAAAGGTCTCGACTAATGAAGTCTACGCTCCGTCCAGCACAGATCCAAATCGAAATCCCGAAACTTTCAGCTCCAACTCCAGAATCGTTTCGAGTGCCTAGGGAGCTCAGTGGATAAATGCAACGATGGATTTGTGGAAACTGTCCAAACGACCAGGTCTAAGTTCTTCAAGACACGTTGTCCAGATCAGAAAAAGAGGATTTCCGATCAAACCCTTTAAACTCATGAAGGAGCGGCGTGAGATGATCCTGCAGTCTTCAGACGAGGCGTCAAAATACCCGTAACTCAATAGACAGATCTCTAAATCCTTGCAGAGCGACCTCTGCCGCTTTAATACCGAGTGTTTTAAAGACGCGATCGAGCGGAACAAAGGCTCCAAAGTATTTTCAAGAGATGTGGTTATAGGGCAGAGACAGGTCACGAAACTAAAGACTGACGATGGCTGGATCTTATCCGCTAAACCGGAGCTACTGATGGAGATCGAGAGCTTCTATGGACAGTTGTACACGTCAACCAGCAAACCCATTGTCGACCTAGCAAACGACCCAAGAGCTAGACTAACCCGACACTATACCGAAGATATCTCGGACGTCAGCCTGTACGAGATTACGATGGCTCTAAATCAGCTCCTTCCTCGCCCTTTATGTTCCGAGGCCGCGGTATCTCTTTCGAACAGGCTCGCAAGCCCGGCAGGCTTCGGCCCTTGCGGGCCCCTTCCTTTATGCTGACATCACTTGGAAAGAAAGAAAGAAAGAAAGAAAAAGCATTTATTAGCCCGACAGGACAACACACTTTGAGGCGCGCGTGGTACACGAACGCGCCGTCGACACGGCCTGTCGTCATTAGACGGATGAACGGCTAGCTAGCACATACCTAGCTAACCGTCCACAGGCCTGACGGCCGAACTCCTGAATGCGGGTGGCAAACCGGTACTTAAGGCCCTTCAGAAGCTGTTTAATTCCGTCATCCTCGAAGGGAAAATGCCACGAGCATGGTGCAGGAGTGTGGTAGTACTCTTCTTCAAGAAGGGTGACAATGCCCGATTAAATAATTACAGGCCCATCTCACTTCTAAGCCATGTCTACAAGTTTTTTTCAAGAGTCATCACGAATCGTCTCGCGGGCAAGTTTGACGATTTCCAGCCACCCGAACAAACCGGTTTCCGGAAAGGCTTTAGCACAGTGGATATACGCTTTGGCAGGTTATATAGAAGACCGAAGAGTACATCTTGCCTCTCTGTTTAGCTTTTGTGGAATACGAGAAAGCCTTTGATTCGATCGAGACCTGGACTGTACTGCAGTTTCTCCAACGGTGCCAAATTGACCGAGTAGTGTTTGTACAAAAACACCACTATGTCAGTCCGACTTCAGGACCAAGCCTCGGAATCTATCTTTCTGCAGCGAGGTGTAAGACAGGGAGACGTTATATCTCCGAAACTGTTCACCGCTGCACTAGAGGATGTCAAGGTTCAGGACTGGAGAGGGTTAAGCATCAACGTCAATGGCGAGTACATCACTGATCTTCGGTTTGCCGACGATACAGTGGTCAAGGCTGAGACCATGGACTACCTCATTACAATGCTCGATGACTTCATTAGAGTTTCCGAAAGAGTGGGTCTGAAAAATGAACATGAAAAATAATCATAATCATCATTCGTCCGAATGATAATTTACCCGAACTTTAAATCACATAATATCATATGTCATAAAGTTGAAACGCCTAAATATAATAAGCCCTACATCCGTTTGTCATAAGTATTACAATCAATAATACACAAAAGACATAAAATCGTTTTCAATTAAAGTCATAAGTCCTATTCTAAGTAAATGTTTAATCGTATGTAGGCGTTGACCTGCAATGCAAGCAAGCATGCAGCAAGCATGCGGCATGCATGTAGCAAGCATGCGGCAAGCATACAGCAAGCAAGCACGCATGTAGCATGCAAGCAAGTATGTAGCAAGAATGCAGCAAGTATGCAACACGCATGTAGAACGCATGTAATGCAAGCAAGCATGCAGCAAGCATGCAGCAAGCATGCAGCAAGCATGCAGTAATCATGCATCAAGCATGCAGCCCGCATGTAGCAAACATGCAACACGCATGTAGCAAGCATGTAATGCAAGCAAGCATGCAGAACGCATGTAGCAAGCATGTGGCAAGCATACAGCAAGCAAGCAAGCATGCAGCAAGCAATCAAGCATGCAAGCAAGCGTGCAGCATGCAAGCATACAGTATGCAAGCAAGCATGTAGCATGCAAACGAGCAAGCATCATGCAGCAGGCATGGTTTCTGTCACGGCTCCGGTGCTGCGGGGCTCCGGCGGCCTCACGCGAGCTTATCATCGCAGATGGGTTTAACGCTCACCACCGCAGCTTCGGCTTGCTGGCCGGCGAAGCCTCAGCCGCGGCGGGGAGTGTTACAACCACCTGCTCCTCAACTCGCGGCCCGCCTCACCCCTCCGCGCCTACGCGATTTTAAATAACACTCTTGGGGTAGGGCAGACAAGACTGCATGGAGTCGGATTTACAGCAATTCGTTTCTGTCACTAAAACCTAACTTCCAGGGTTTTTTTTAGCGACCAACCATTTATAAATGACCATTCGGAATCATACACATTATGTGACACAATACGACTTTATGTCATGTAAAATTAGGAGATTCAATTATTATAGTATTCGATATTATGACAAAATAGTATTAGAAGTAAAGTTAGTTATGTAAAACATAATTTCGGTGTTTTGAACATTATGGTTACTGAAGTTTATAGCAAACGTGTTATGAATAATGATTTTCGGACAAAAAATTTTAGGAAAATTAAGGGAGTACCCGTAAATTAAGTTCATTCTATTTCCAGGTAGAAACACTTCGAGGAAGCGCAGACTTCTTAGGTCTCAACCACTACACTGCAACCTTAGTCACTCCAATAACCACTCCAATGGAAATCAACGTGCATATACTTTCTATGTACTATGACTTAGCAGTCAGCTTTCAGGCGGATCCATCTTGGCCCGTGCCTGATCGTGAATTCACAGCGGTAAATAAATTCACACTTTATTACATTACAGCTATTTGAGAGTTACTCCGTCCATTTGTTACTTTTTCAAGCAGTTACATATTTGAATATTTGGCAAACGGATATAGTACGTATATCCGTTTAGGATATAAAAATTCGGAATAAGAATTAAGACGTTTCTGAGGGTCAACAGTTGCACCGATGACCTGGTTAGGCAGGTAAGGCTATGGGAATTCGCTGGATCCGAGTAGCATAAAACCGGGCCATAGTGAGACACTTGGGGGAGGCTTATGTCCAGCAGCGACGTCGCTCGTCTGAGATCATGATGATGATGATGATGAGGGACAATTACCAGCTTCCACGCGTTAAAAACCTGAAGTAAAAGTTATTGATGATAATGCGTGCAAAAATATCCATAACGAAGCTTCAAAGCACTGGTTCTCCCCGTCATTGAGATATTTATTTCGTCTGTCCATAAGTAGCTGAAGCTATCTAGTAAAGAGATAATCGGGGTCAAAGTTCCGACTTTTTTTATACTACTAATTTGTAACGGTATAAATTCTTGTGATTAAAAAAAGTCTTTTCCAGCAATTTTATTGGGTAGAGTTACTTTGTTTGGTGAACAAAATACTTGGTTGTACTTAATAATAATAAATACATAAATAAATATCGCTGGACATTAACACACAGCGCCACCTACAGCCACACTAAGCAAAGCTTGTGTCGTGGACACTAGATAGTTGATATACTACATATAGTATACTTTTTGTTTGTGAATACATATTTATTATACATATAAACATCCATGACTCGGAAACAAATGTCCATGCTCATCACACAAACATCTGCTCCTACCGGGATTCGGACCCAGGACCTTAAGAACGTAAGGCAGCGTCACTACCACTACGCCATTCGGGTCGTCTTATTTATGTTTCATCTAAACGAAGTTAACAAAGGTACCTGTCACATGTCATCATTCGTCTAATAACTGTCAAAATGTTACTGTAACTGTTAACCTGTGTCATACCACTGCTGGGCAAAGGCCCCATTCCATGACTTACAAATTCTTCGATCCAGGCCTTATGTGGGCCATTAGTCGTTGGTTTTGTCTAGCTCATCCCGCCATCTCCTGCGAGGTCTACCGCGTCGCCTACTGGTTGTGTCAGGGCTCCACATTGTGGTTATTTTAGCCCATAGCTCGTCAGGCATACGGCAGACATGGCCAGCCTAGTCCCATTTTAACTTGGCGGCTTTTTGAGCAAATTCAGTGATTTGTGTTTTGGAGCGCATTGTGGTGTTGCGTACATGGTCGGTAAGTTTGACGCCTAGGATGCTGCGTTCCATTGTACGTTGGCAAACCTTGAGCTTGGGAGTTTTGACTGCTTGTCAAAGACCAAGTCTGGGATTCATATGTCAAAAAGGGAAGAATGCACAATATCTCCATTATTTTACGCTTGAGTGACAAAGATAGGTTTCCTTTCATTAGCTCTTTCATGGAGCAGTAGCTCTTCCAGGCATTTTCGGTTCGTCTTATGACTTCCATATATTGTCTGGACTGGAAATAGACTAACTGGCCCAAGTAGATGTATTCATGGCCATATTGCAATTCTTCACCATTCACTCGGATCTTGTATTTGGTGGTGTTTGACATCAATTTGGACTTCGAGATGTTCATGGCGAGTTAAACCTCATGGCTCGCCTTTCTACGCTGTTTAACATAAGCTCTAGTTCTACCGCCGTGGTAGAGAATACGACAATTTCATCAGCGAGATTAGTTAACAAATCTTCGCTTAGCTCATGAATTTCAATGCCGCTTCTCTCCCAACTAGCCGTAACCTTTTTGAATACTTCTTCAAGCGCGCTGTTGTAATGCTTGGGTTAAAGCGAGTCTCCTTACTTTACGCCATTTTCTATGGAGAATAATGGTCCAACTGTCTGTAATCTGATTGAAGCAGTGCTGTTTGAGTATAATATATGTTACAAAGCAGGATGGTGTAGGTGGGATCGATCTCTTGGTTGTTCAGTGCGGCAAATATAGCAGTGTGTGTTAAACTATCAAAAGCTTTTGAATAGTCAATGAAAACAAGATATATTAGCATGTTGAACTCATGGTATTTTTCAATGAATTGGTTTAATGCATGTAGATGGTCCGTAGTGGAGAGACCTGATCGGAAGCCAGCTTGTTGAGGAGGTTGATGTTAGTCCAACTGAGGTTAGATACGCTGGTCTATGACTTTGATGAAGGGTTTATTCAGATGAGAAACATGGCTTATCGGTCGATAATTGTTAAGGTCCGACTTATCTCCTTTTTATGTAATAGCCTGTCACTCCAATATAATACATATTGGAGTGGCAGAAGCCCTCCAGAAAGGTACTTGTTTTTAAAATAGAATTGAAAGATTTGTTAATGCAGACTGTCAAAATGTTGATTCATAATTCAAGATATTTTATTTTTAATACGAGTAGTTTTCCGGTAAGACATTAAGAGCATTATTTACTATGTATGTTACATTTACTACTCGAAATAGTCAACCATTTTGATGGGAATAAATAATTAAGTAGATCGGGAGTACTTATATGTAATGTCGCCGCATGCATCCATACCCAGTTAATAAACAAATTAAAAATGTTTCTAAATTGTAGCGGTATTATTATTGTAGTTTCACTTTCAAGGTAATCTTAAATGGAACAGTGATGTTGCTAGTCCTCATTTTCTAAAATAGATCTTGAGATGGTCTACAAATCCAAGTGCAATAGTATATTTTTTTCTGATATTCTTTTAAATTGTGGCAGGTTTACCCACCAGGCATCCGAAAAATTGTCAACTGGTTTCAAAACACCTACAAAATATTTGAAAAAATCCCAATTATTATAACTGAGAATGGATTGACTGACAAGGGACAAACTGAGGACTATGAGCGAGTTTCTTATTACAACGAGTATCTTTACCAACTCCTGCTAGCTATATATGAAGATGGGGTCAATGTCAAAGGATATTTCGCCTGGAGTCTTATGGATGACATGGAATGGTCAGAAGGCTATAAGTAAGTGTTTCACATTTGACACCATTGAACTTTTCAGGACAACGCTGTGAGACCCAGCACACGGGCCAACACAAAATGACGCTTCCGAAAACTTTTCTTACGCCATTGACAGGGTTTTATTCGCTGAAAAAGTAAACACTCTCAGTAAAACTAAAAGTGAAAGTGGTACCGTCAAATACTTGGGCCTCGATTCTGCTATTACAATAGTGTCAGAATAGTCGATCATTGGTTTCATAATGGTCAAGTTCTGTCAAATTTTTACAAGTTTGTTAATTTTACTAACATAACCCATAATGACTTTTCAATGATCAACCACTGACACTCCATTGAAAGAAATGTCATATAATGATAATCTCGCACATGAAATCTGTCATGAATAAATGTTCGCATTTAGTATTAGATTTCGAAAACCATTTTGTACTAAGGGTTTTATAATAATGACAATACGACGATGACATTAAAACACAATTTTATTACGAAACCATTCACCGACCAATGATCGACCATTGTGAATTTAGCAGATTAAATACAATGGGATGAGAATGGAGTGACGAATTTACTAAAATAGCAGAATTATGCCCCTGTACAACTATTAGAAGTCTTATAAAAAAATATAATTTAAATAAATATTCGCAAATGCAATATTGTTTTTTTTTTTTTCAGAATAAAATTTGGATTATTCAAGGTAGATTTCGATAGCCCAAACAGAACGCGAACACCGAAGCTGTCAGCGAAGAATTATGCCCACATTGCGCGCACACGCCGAATTGACTTCGACTACATAAAACCACCCTCGGTCTACAATAATGTCTCAAGCGCATTATAAGTTACACATAAATAAACAAAGTTTGCTTGAAAGATTTAATTTATTTGTCTTCACCGTAGTAAATAAACGGTTCCCTATCCATTTGCATAAGACTTTAATACCTAATATAATTTGGCATACTTTTGCCTAGCCTTTTCCCAACTACGATGGAGTAGGATTCCAGTTTAACCGGATGCAGGGTAATACCAGTACAGCAGCAGCGTATCATGGAGTGGCATACTTTTGTTACATTTTAGTTTTAGTTTTATGTGCATTTTATAATTACAGATATTATTTTAACGAACCAAATACCAGCTCCGTTTTTATGAATATAACAGTTTTAAATACACCTATAAAGAGAACGGAGAAAAATACAGAGTGGACGTTAGTGCAGCGAAAAGCGTCAAAACAATATAAACTGGTTCGCCAAAGAGGTCGCACAGTGACGTCCTCAGATAGCAAGTTTAAAAGGCGGTGGATGTAAAAATACCGCAATTTATATCAAATGTTAGTGTTGAAACTAGTGAGCAAGATATTATACAATATTATAATATACATACAGATATTATAAGTTACATACAGGAAAAAACTAATGAAGTTGTGTCGTTAAAAATGTTAAATATGAAAACGTCTAGAAAGTATAATGCTTATAAGTTATTTGTTTCTAGGAATAAATTAGAATTATTTTTGAATGACGGGTTGTGGCCCGTTTTGTGCGGTTTATGTACCGTAAGTAAAAGGAAGAGATTACAGCTTGATAAAACCTTTCATTATGAATCATAACAATAACAAACATTGTACGATCATTACTTTTAACTGTAAGTCTGTTAAAGGATCGATTGAAAGTGTAAGAAGGTTGTGTAATATGTGCGATATTATATGCCTCCAAGAAACTTGGCTTCTACCCCATGATATTCATATTTTAAGTACCATATCAGATGAGTTTGAGTATACGGGTAAGTCAGCTGTTGACATATCTGCCGGATTAATATTGATTGGAAGACCGGAGTAGCTATTCTGTGGAGGAATGGTGTTTTTGATGCAGTCACTGTGTTGGATTGTAATAGCAGTCACTTGGCGGCCGTCAAAGCTAGTATTGGCGGGCGCTCAATTATTGTAGCCTGTGTGTAAATGCCGACTAATTCGCCCGATAACTTGCCTATGTTTACGAAAGTGATAGGTGAGATCAGTGCAGTGGGTGCGAGCGGTGGGGTCGAGAGTTTGTTTATACTAGGTGATTTGAATGCACATCCAAACGAATTATTTTTAGGGAACTTGTTAGTTTCTGTGCAGATCAATCATTTAGTTGTGCTGATGTTGAAAAATTGAGGATAATTCGAGTAGTTATACTTTTATGAGTGATGCACATGGATGTAAGAGGTGGCTTGATCACTGTTTAGTCTCTCTGTCGGCTTGGGCTATACAGTGAACAAGATTATTATAAAAGAGCATATATATACATCAGATCATCTACCACTTTGTATTAAATGTGACTTAAATATAGTAAGACCTAAGGTGACAACAATTCCTACTACTTGCAACAAAGTCATTTGGGGGAACAAAATGAATCGCAAATTGACAGATACCCGAGTTATGTAATAGTAAACTGCGTGATATAGACTTCCCTCCAGAGTTTCAAGAGTGTAACCACGGTTTTTGTAATTTGAGTGGGCACACAGCTATTTTAGATAAGTTATTTAATAAAATATCATGTGCACTATGTGATGCTGCCGAGCAAACATATGAAAAGGTAGGGACTGGAGGTAGAAGTAGGAACCACAGGACATTTTGCGGGTGGAATTTCCATGTAAGAGATGCACACCGCGAGGCCAGGCTTAAATTCGGAATGTGGGTCTTACACAATCGGCCTGCTTCTGGGGTTATTTTTAAACAAATGCGAGTGGCCCGTAACACGTTCAAGGTTCGGCTAAAATGGTGTCAAAAAACCAAGAACGGATCAAGATGGATATTATAGCAAAAGCAAGAGCAACAAATAATTTCGATAAGTTTTGTTAGTCCACGAGTAAGCTTGATATTAAGCCTGGCCTATCGGTGAATGTCGGCGGGAGGAGTGATCCAGTGGAGAATGCAAATATTTTTAAGGAACATTTTACAGTGCAATCTCCTCTAGGTCCCTCAGTAGATGCAGTCAATGCTGGGCCTGGAACTCAGGGAGATAAGTCGTTAATGTTCTTCTCGGCCAGACAAGTTGCAAAAGTTATTATAAATATGAGCAGAGGCAAGTCTCCCGGACATGACGGACTCAGTATTGAGCATCTCAAGTTTGCTGGGGTGTATTTGCCAAGGGTTTTGTCGGTGTTTTATAACATGTGCCTTAGTCACTCTTACTTGCCGGCGGGACTAATGAAAACACTGGTGGTTCCCATAATTAAGAATAGGACAGGCGACATATCAGATAAGTCAAACTATCGACCTATATCACTCGCAACAACATTAGCAAAAGTGCTGGACGGTATGATTGATTCCACTTTGAGCGAATGTCTATCCGTGCATGACTCACAGTTTGGGTTTAAACCTGGACTGTCAACGGAAAGCGCCATAGTAAGGCTCAAACAAACCGTCCTGTATTACACTGATAGGAAAACGCCGGTATACGTCTGTTTTCTGGATCTCTCTAAAGCCTCCGATTTAGTTAATTATGACGTACTCTGGAGAGAGCTTGAGGATAGAGGTGTACCGGCAGGAGTGCTCAGGATCCTACAGTATTGGTATGGGAAGCAAAAAAATGTTCTGCGGTGCTCCAACGCACTCTCTGATACATACAGGTTGGAATGTGGTGTGAGGCAGGGAGGTCTGACATCTCCGAGGCTATTTAGCACATACATAGACGGCCTAATCGTAGACTTCAGCAAAATGCGGGTGAGATGCAACGTCCATGATGTAAAAATAAACAGTATCAGTTACGCTGATGACATGGCGTTGCTGGCGCCGACGGCAGGTTCGATAAATGAAATGCTTTGGGTCTGTCAGGCGTATGCTGCCTCACACGGACTTGTGTATAATGTTAAGAAGTGTGGAAACATTGTCTTTAGGGCCGGCGGTGATTGCCCAGATACTGTACCTGACATTACACTAAACGGCTTGAACGTCAAAAGAGTGACAACTTTCAAATATCTAACTAAATCTGCCTAAATCTGGGAATCAAACTAACAATTCTCTTGTCCAGTAGCTCTTACGATTACTAGACTAACGAGGCGTTTCTTGACCGTTGTATTCTGTAGAAACTTTAATATACTAAAACACGACTTGCCTTCCGTCCATTGCCAATGTTGGCCCGAAGATTGACTTGGTGTAGCAGTTTAGTAAAAATAACACTGTTTAAGACATATTGCCTGTGTTTTTACACGGGGAATCTTTGGCTCAACTATACCAAAAGAACGTTGGATGACCTACGCGTACAATACAATAATATTTTTAGGATGCTGTTGGGACTGCCGCGATGGTGCAGTGCTTCTACTATGTTTGCGCAAAACCGAACTGACGGCTTCTACGCCGTCATTCGTAAGAAAACCGCGTCGCTGTTGTCAAGGTTGCGGGCAAGTGGCAACAGCATCCTAAAAATATTATTGTATTGTACGTGTAGGTCATCCAACGTTCTTTTGGTATAGGTAAAGTTTTGTGAGAAGGGCAATCACAGAGCATTAATCTGGGGATGTCCTTTTCACAATATAATTTACTCTGTTTTCTAAAATGTATCTGAGCTACTAACACTATAAATAAGTTATTTTGTATTGTTTACTAATACAATGGGATTACTGTTGTCCGAAAAATAAAGAATATTATTATTATTATTTTCTTTATTCAATTATATACAAACTTTTAACATTTTTAAATATTTATATAAAAAAATATACAGGGTGTAAACCACCTCATCACAAAGCCGTTAACCAAGCATTCTATATTGCTGGGAAACAACTTTATTTTTTGAGGTTCATGTTTTGTGGTAGAACTCAATGTAACGCACTTAAAACATTATGCTGGTGGATGGATTGAATAGAACGGGGGTCTCGTAAGTTGTATTAAATTTAATAAAGGGAATAATGGCTACGGCTAGGCTACGCTCATAGTGTGAGTAACAAATACTAGAGTTAGTAGACATACATACACACACAAAACGGTTTAATTATTTGTGGAGTTTAATCCAATGTTGCAGCATTGGAGACTTCCATCTATCTGCGAATAAACTAAAAATACTGTTGGTACTGCCGCGAAGCGAGCGGGCAGGGAAGCACTTTTGCATAATGGCCGAAAAGCTTATCATATATACCTACGCGAAATATTATTTACGCATAACAGTTTAACGCATATTTTTTGGGCATAATGTCTCTAATCATAATATTGATTTAAAAGCATAACTTTATCTACGCATAATTATGTTAAACATCTTATAATAGGCATAACAAAGAAGCATAATAATTAACTCCTTCAGTGTTAGACATTCCATATTTCCTGAAGCAGGTAATACATAACATGTTTACTTAGAACATACATGATTGAAAACTCCAGTTTTATTCCGTTATTTCTCTTAATTGTACACCTAAATGCTATTAGGCTAATAGTCATTATGCCGAGTAACATTATGCAAATGAAATTTATGCCAAATGAAATTAAGATTCAAGATAAGTATGCCAAAAAAATATGGCAAGGTATTATTATGGCATAATTTGTTTTGATTCATCTGATGCCTCAGAAAACACACTAAGCCGTTGTTCCTATGCCTGATCTAACTCTGGTTGTGTTGCATTGCCGTCTATCGAAGTATGAAAGTTAAGGAAAAGAGATCTTTCCTCAGTGTCGGACTTACGGTTATCTCACCAGAGATTGGCCGCCGTGGTCGAAAACAGTTAAAATAACTATTATTTTTTGAGATATTGGTAATTGTTACTGAAAAAGGCTCTAAACCAAGGTTGTACGTGCTGTGTAAATCAAATGATTTCAGTGTCTGAGTTAAACTATAGTGTTGTCGTTGGCTCATTAATTATTGAATTTATACGAATGCATTGTAACTTATATGTTTCCACAATCGATATAATTTATTTAAATGTTATCATTTAAAGTAAGATCGTCCTAGCTTCGTTTCAGTTAGTAACATGTGGAGCTTGGGAAGAGTCGTCCTAAACAGAGCACTATTGGTGACTCTTAGGTAAGACCAACGCGGCTAGTCTTATTTCTTATATGCACCTAAACTGTTCTCTTTCTTATTCTTGTGCTTGACAATTTCGAACTGGGTACGACTGAGTTGACGAATAGCCCTTAGGATCTAAAAGTTTTATAGAATCACGCTCCGTGAGCCACAAGCATTGGAAGGCCAAGATGGACCAATGAGCTGGTGAAGGCTTCGAAAATCCGTTGAGTATTAAGGGCACAGGCCCAATAGACTTGGCGACGCTTTTAAACTCATGTCCAGCAGTAGTTGTTCTTTGGCTGATGATGTTGCTGATACCATAATAGTAATGGCCTTTTGTCACTCAAAAACTGTTTTTTTTACTGTCACGTGATTTGAAATAAAATAAGGTAAGGTAAATTCTGTTAAGCACAGACTCATGCAGATACTTTTTGAAAGTTTTGATGACGATTGACACTTACGGATGTCAAAGGACAAAACAACAAGTTACATCGACCCCAAGTAAAATTCAACAAAGACCGGACGGTGATTATGATAACAATACATTTTTCTTAACAGTATGTTTACTTACAGCTTGCTGCAATTAGCAAGAGGAGACCTAGTTGTGCACTCCGGGGTGAGCAATTACTCCTTCCCGGATGATTTCATTTTTGGAGTGTCTACGGCCGCATTTCAAATTGAAGGCGGATGGAACGAAGGAGGTAGGATTTTTTGAATACTGAACGATTTCCACTGTGTTTCTAAGGTACTTTTACCTTTTTTAATAAGTGGATAGAAGTACAATTTCAGACACGTATTTAACTTTCTTAATATATTTTGGCATCTATCATAGGCAAAGGCGAAAGTATGTGGGACACATTGCTCCACAAAAACCCTACACTTACCCCTGACCACCAGAATGGAGATGTTGCAGATGACTCTTACCACCTCTGGAGGGAAGACATTGAATTGATTAAAAGTTTAGGAGTCCGTGGCTACAGAATGTCTATTGCGTGGACCAGGTATCATGTGTGTTTTTCAGACTTCAACTTAGGTTCAATTCATACCAAGACGGGACGCGACGCGGCGCTGACGTTGTACCACGCAGCACTGCGCGTCGATACGCCGCGAAATTACTGTATTCTTCTAGTACAGCCACGCCACGTTGCCATGCGTCGCGTCTCAGTGTGTAGTGACGCTTAACTAAATCTCCAGGTTGTCTTATCACGAGGTATGTTTAATTTTCGCTGCAAAACAAGACAAACATAAGAATAATCATCTTCATCATCAACATCATCTTCCTGCCCCTGTCCCGTTGTATAAGAATCTTAATAAATAAATGGTAGTTTATTACTTTCAAGTACCTGTTGTATCATTACATGAATGCAGTTCTTTGAACACAACGACGAAAATAATTACTTTTACATTTCTATTTCCAGGTTACTTCCAAATGGTACTGACAACAATATTAGCGATGACGGTATAAAATACTACCGGAGAATTTTCGAAGAACTCCGAAAATCCAATATCGCTCCTGCAGTCACGTTGTACCACTGGGACATGCCCACACAACTGATGGACCTCGGTGGCTGGGCTAACCCAAAAGTAGTTGATTATTTTGAAGACTATGTGAGGATCGTATTCAAACTATACGGAGATATAGTCAAAATGTGGATAACGTTAAACGAAGTTCATGAGCATTGCAAGGCGGTAAGCATATTAAGCGGCCTCCTAATTATAACTCACAGTTGATGTTGTAATTGGTGTTACCGATAAAGTAAAACAATTGTGCTAAACTTCCATTTCGAAAATGTATTGCGATTTTGAAGGTTAAAATCTAAATCAAAACCAAGCATTTATTTCCAGTAAGCCAGTTACAGGCAGTTCTGAATTTTCAAAAAAAAAATTAACAATTAATGTAGCTACAGTCCAGTCACAAGACATAAAAACTGTGAAAGTACTGTAGTTGCCCATTCTCTAGCGTAGATCTCTATGGAGAAGAACGGGCAAGAATCTCCATGGAAACTCTTTTAAATCAAAATATTGTTACAAAATCTTGGTTACATCACTCATGTTGAGATGGTATATTATGTGACAAAAATGTAGCAAGATGTGCACGTTAAAAGTGTCCACAGCAAAACAAAAACAAAATACAACTCAAAAACAAAATAATTAATTTAAATAAACCATGGCGACTAAAATATAACCAGTCACAACTGACAGCGCCCGTTCACGAACATGACACATAGATCAACACCATTCAGCTCAATAATTTTGAAGGGAACTAAATGGTCCGACACACGCGCCACCATCAGCGAGACATTTGAGAGAGCATGACATACTCTCAACTGCCAGGGCACATTCAAGCCAAGAACTGCCGTTGGATTCCAGTGAATGATAGCTTACTAGTACTCACACAATATGGGCCATGCGTTTATACAGCATTATTTTTTGTTTATACTAAACCCGAAAAGGGGTCATTGTACTCATCATTTTGAACAACTTTTTCTATGGGACGAACCTTGAAATCGCCAAAAAAAAATCAGCTATCCCCTACATTTTGGCGAGTTATGCGAACATAAATGTAGGGAACAGCTGATTTTTTTTTTGCGATTTCGATTTTCGTCCCATAGCAAAAGTTGTTCAAAATGACGAGTACAATGACCCCTTTTCGGGTTCAGTATAAACAAAAAATAATGTTGTATAATACCTACTAAATAGATTGAATCTATACAATGCAAAGACAGTTAAGAACAATCTTCAGCAGCTCCAACAATAGCATTTAAAGCTATAAATTTTTTCGCCTCTGTCCATGTGGAGGAGGACCAGCATTAAGCCAAGCATTTTTATCAGCGACATAATCGCTCAACTTGTAATATGCTTGTTTACATAGGGTGCGTTTAATGCTTGTTTTAAATTTCGTCTCTTTCAGTTCAAGAACCAGTTACACTGATTGATCATTTTATCTCCACGTTTAGTAAAATATCCCGTTTGGCGTACCGTTGAGGTTATCGTGATTTTCGTGTGAAGATATTTTGCAGACAGGCTATTGACAGCAAAGTTATTTTAAATGTTGATTTTATCTTTCACTTACAACACGGTGCGAAGCTTGGGCGTTTGCATGGTTGTTACAATTCCTCGTCTTCTTCGTGTCGATGATTCCCATTTGGTACAATAAGTATAGTATATATTTTTTTAATATATTATAAATATGAAAAAAAAACAAAATACTAAATTACAGACAGAAATTAAAATTTGTGTCTTGGTTAACATTTAATTTCAGTGATTAAGTATAATTTTCTGATATTGAGAATAGGGTTCCATCTATCTGGCAGAATCTTGTTGCTCCGAAATTCAATAAGCATAACTCACTTGGCATATTTTCTTTAAACGAATATATAAAAGGCATATATTTTTTTAAACATACTTTTGTTTGACTAAATTTTTGTAAGTCTGAATTTGGAATGGCATAAATTTATTTGGCATAATTACCTTTGGCAATGTTCAAATTTCGCATAATTTCGTGTAGAATAATGTTTATTTAGAACGACAAACGAAAATATTGCATTTTAATGTTAATTAAAAATTAAAATATTATTTAAAAAAGTCAATATGTTGTGCAAGATAAGTGACAGAAACGAAGCCGAAGCCTGCGGTGGTGAGCGTTAAACCCATCGGCGATGTTAAGCTCGCGTTTTACCGCCGTAGCCCCGCAGCGCCGAAGCTGTGACAGAAACCATGCCTGCTGCATGTTGCATACTGCATGCTTGCTTGCAAGCTGCATGATTGCTGCATACTAGTTTGCATGCATGCTGTATGCTTATTTGCATGCTTGCTGTATGCATGGTATATGTTTGTTTAGATGTTTGCATGCCTGCTGTATGAATGGTGCATGCTTGCTTGAATACTGTATGCTTATTACATGCAGGATATATGCTTGTTTGCAAGTTTGCCTGCTTCTTAAAGATGTATGCTCGTTTGCATGTTTGCCTGCTTTTTACAGGGAAATAAAAACCAAGTGTTCACAATCAACAAATTTTGTGAATTTTCTATGATTTGAAAGATGAGTCTTTCCATTATTATGCATATGAAATGTATGCCAAAAGATAATTCTAACTGTAAAATTTCTGAGATATGATAGTTCTGCCTTTAATGACTATCGATATGAAAATTATGCCAAAAGATGATTCTGGCTTACAAAATTATGTGTATGAACGTATGATAAATGAGAATCTGCCCAACTATTTTCTGCGAAATGAAGTTTATACCAGGGATGTTACGGAGCTCCGATTCCGATTCCGATTAGTCGGAACTTCCGATTGATTTAGAACCTCCGATTCCGATACCTGTTCCGAAACTTTTCAATCGGCGGTAATCGGAGGTAATCGGCGGAATACGACCGCGGTCAACTCGTTTAAACCTGTTTGTACATACTTGTCCCACGAGGTTAGCCCCTCGTAACGTGCTTTCTGTCAATTGAAATTACCAGCATACTTACAAGTACATACAATGCATAAATATTTAATTAATAATGATTGTTTTTTTTTGCAATGTCTCGTCAGGCGTTCTATTGCTGCTGTTCTATTTATTATTTTCATTCCTGCTCCGCTCCTAATAATCTTAGCGTGATGTTATATAGCCTAAAACCTTCCTTAATAAATGGGCTATCCAACACAAAAAGATTTTGTCAATTCGAGCCGATTGTTCGTTATTTCATTAATGAATCCTACTTTCTCACACATTCTCTTCTTCAGCATCCGCCTCCGATTCCGGTTCCGATTCCTGTTCCGATTCCGATATATCAAATCAAAAACCTCCGATTCCGATTCCGGTTCCGATATCATCACATCCGTTACATCCCTGGTTTATACTATCAGCTGGTATGCAAAATAATATTATGCCATACAAAGCTCTGCTATAAAGGGTACACCCTTGAGAATAATTATGATAATTACTTGATAATAAAGGGTGTAAAACACCTCTTAACGAATACGATAGGCACTTGTTTTCCTCGTCATTCTGATCATTTTTTTGCTTTACACTATACCTGGGAACCTTCTAGTTACGGAGATATTGGGGGTCAAAGTTGCAAGATTTTGACAAGTTTTTTTTTATATACCACTTTTTATCGCATGATTATTACTTTAAATATCTCTACGACCCCCGTACTATTTGATCCATCCATCCGCACAATGTTTTGAGTGTGTTACATTGAGTTGTACCACAAAACATGATTATAACCTCAAAAAAAAAAGTTGTTTCCCAGCAATATTTTTTGCGTAAAGTTACTTAGTTTTATATACAGAATGCTTGGTTAACGGCGTTGTGATGAGGTGAAATACACCCTGTATATGTTTATTTTCTCAGAGCTATGGGGGTCGGGGACTTGGTGTATATTTATGTATTCACCACAGCTTGCTAGCCCATGCTCGAGCTTATCGTTTATATGAAAAGGAATTTAAACCACATCAGCAAGGTAAAGTGTGATGATGTCATAATTATTATCCTCCTTTAAAACATGCTGTCATTATGCACCTGTGGTCGGGTCCCGAAGCAGCTATTCCCGGCATCAAATATCTCCCGTCCCCTGTCTTAAATTACATAAACCATATTACATTACCGTAACCATATTAACCAGCAGTTATTTTTCAGGAAAAGTAGGTATAGTGATAGACGCACCTTGGGCACAACCGGAAGACTCTAATAAACCTGAGGATGTCAAAGCGGCAGAGGAGTATCTTCAAATGCATGTTAGTACTTTGATAATCAGTTTGGTTTAGTAAATAGTAAAGAGCTATTTGGTTCACAAGAGAAAATTGACAATCAAGCGTTTTATTATGTGTCACCTTTTAAAACGTTATAAATAAATTTTAAAACAAACATTTTATAACATCTTTAGATTCGAGTGTGATGACAACAAATTGACAATTACGCACACTCAAAAAATTGTTTGAAGTACTAAATAAAAAATAAAAATATATATGTAAATATATTATACTAAATATTAGTACATATAATATAAAGCTTGTTAGTTTATAAAATCTCACAGATTAATTAATTAGTACAGTCCTTATAATATTATTTTACGTACATACACCGCTGTCAGAATCACAGTGATTTTTACGATCGTAGCAATTAGGTTGCTTTCAGGTTGCCGTCACTGGTAAGTTTGACAAATTTGGGCTTGTGTCGCGGTCACCAGACAGTTAACCACATTTATATACTTTTTGTTTGTAAATACATACTTATTATACATATAAACATCAATGACTCGGAAACAAATGCCCGTGCTCATCACACAAACATTTGCTCCTATCGGGATTCGAACCCGGGACCCTAAGAACGTAAGGCAGCCACACTACCGCTACGCCATTCGGGTCGTCCAATATAAGCGACCCATTTATGTCAAAGTGTTTCCCTAAAACTCAAAACTCATTAAGAAAGTATTGTTTCCGAACATTGTTTTTGCTCTATCCAGGTGGGAATGACAGCTCACCCAATATACTCAGATGTTGGGGACTATCCTAGTTTTGTTCGTGAACGTGTTGACAACATGAGTCGTCAACAAGGATACTCGCGGTCAAGACTCCCATATTTCACTCCTGGAGAGGTTTGTATACCCAATTTCTAGCGAAAATGGTAAACGTCTCTGTTTCTAATTTTTTATGACTTTTCCATGATTGCAAATTTTGATTTCACTAAACTGAATTTTACCTGTTCTCTCCGTATTTCCTGTAAAATTAATCATTGTTATATAGAAGGTAAGTAAACCGCCTTCAAAAATATAGAGTGGGCTCACTTCTACTTAACCCTTCAGGGCGTAATTGTATGTTATGTTCATTGGTTCTCCATCGTGTTAAGACTTTTCAATCCATAATCTAATAAGTCATAATATTTTTTGTCCTAATCATCATTTGTCCGAATGATAATTTACCCGAACTTTGTATCACATAATATCATATGCCATAAAGTTGAAATCCCTAAATATAATATGCCCTAATTTCGTTTGTTATAAGTATTACAATCAATAATATACAAAAGACATCAAACCGTTTTCAATAAAAGTCATAAGTCCTATTCTTAGACCTAATTTGTCTTACAAAGCTTTTGCTATGAACTTCTATCAGGCGTTACATAGATAGACCACGCAATATTTTTTCTTCTACCGACTTGTTTGTAGGCGATGACCTGCAATGCAAGCAAACATGCAACAAGCATGCGGCACGCATGTAGCAAGCAAGCCTGCATCATACAAACAAGCATACAGCATGCAAAAAAGCATGCAGCATGCAAACGAGCAAGCATAATGCAGCAGGCATGGTTTCTGTCACGGCTCCGGCGGCCTCATGCGAGCTTATCGTCGCAGATGGATTTAACGCTCACCAACGTCAAGTGGCCGCGCCTACGCGATTTTAAATTACACTCTTGGGGTAGGGCAGACAAGACCGCGTGGGGTCGGATTTACAGCGATTCGTTTCTGTCACTAAATCCTAACTTTTGGGGATTTTTTTAGCGACTAACAATTTATAAATGACCATTCGTAATCATGCACATTATGAGATTCAATACTTAGGACATACGACTTTATGTCATGTAAAATTAGGAGATTCAATTATTATAGTAAACGATTATGACAAAATAGTATTAGAAGTAAAGTTAGTTATGTAAAACAAAGTTTCGGTATTTTGAACATTATGGTTTCTGAAGTTTATATCAACGTATATAACGTGCATGGATAATGATTTTTGGACAAAAAACTTTCAGACAAGCAAGGGAGTACCGAAAGAATAAACATTTATATTCCCAGGTTAAAGCAATTCGAGGAAGCGCCGACTTCTTAGGGGTCAACCATTACACTACATACTTAGTGTCTCCATGGCATGGCCAAACTTATTGGAAGGTACCGTCATTGTACGACGACACTGGCGCCAAGGTGGAGCAGGATCCATCTTGGCCTAAACCTGGTGTTTCATGGCTAGCGGTAAATAAATCCTTACTTTATCATTATTATAGATTTAAATGTAAGGCCTTAATTCCTTACGCGCTGACGTATGGGACGCAAGGCGGAGTGCCGGCGGAGCTCCACACCGCGTAAGTTGACTACCATTGCATGCATATCACAAAAAAAAAGAAAAATAATGCATTTTGTTGTAAGCAGTATGTTCATTTGACAATATTTCGAGATTTTACAATATCGCTAGAGATATTACAATACAACGTATTTGACAATTTTACGGTGACATATACATATTTTGATCAGTTTTGTAAAATAGTAGAAATTATACATTTTGCGAATTTTGTGTAGGTACGAGTACTTACTACATCTGAAACACAAAAAACAGTTAGCAGGCTAGATTACTTTTATAAGACCTGTAACCTTTTTTCAAAACACTAAATTAATGAATTGGAAGTAGTTACTTGTATTACATGTCACCACAGGCAGCTATATTCAGTTGTTGCAAATAAAACTGAATTATAATGTAGATTGTAGGGATATTGATACTGTAGTTTCATTTTCAAGCAATCAGAAATTACTTAGCCTTTGAATAGTTGGTTTCCTTGTCCTTCATTTTCTAAAAAAGAACAAAGAATACGTCTAGTCTCAGTGCAAAAGTTTTAATTCAAACTCTTCCGACCCCAACTTTTTAAACATATTGTATGTTTAACTATCGCAGGTTTACCCACCAGGCTTCCGAAAAATTGTCAACTGGTTTCAAAACACCTACAAAATATTTGAAAAAATCCCAATATTTATAACTGAGAATGGATTGACTGATAAAGGACAAACTGAAGACTACGAGAGAGTTTCTTATTTCAATGAGTACCTCTACCAACTGCTGCTAGCTATACATGAAGATGGAGTCAATGTCAAAGGATATTTCTGCTGGAGTCTTATGGATGACTTGGAATGGGGGGACGGCTATGTGTAAGTTTTTCACTTTCTGCACTATTGGTTTTAGTATAATACAGGTCAACTTCGTAGAACTCAGAACAACACAAGTTGTCGCGAACAAAGAGGTAACTTTCGCCATAGACATCGACTAAAGCTAAATATTTGGGTGCTTGGCAATGTCAGAAATGTCGTATAAGGTTTGAACCTCACACAGAAGCATGGTATTGCATTTTTCGAGGCTCCTATCCTTTTCTATCGCTCAGAACCATCTTTTGTTAGTGCAAGAAACAGCGTGCTGCCGATTGCAACATCATTACTGCCGCAGATTACAATAATAAACTTATATCTATTATTAAGTAAATATTCGCAATTATTATATTTTTATTTTATTTTCTAGCACTAAATTCGGCTTATTCAAAGTAGATTATAGTAGTCCAAATAGAACGCGAACACCGAAGCTGTCAGCGAAGAACTATGCCAACATTGTGCGCACACGCCGAGTAGACTTCGACTACATCAAGCCACCACCGGTTCACAAAACTGTGTCAAGTCTAAGCGTATAATAAACTGGTTATAAATATTATGTAAAATTTGCTTCAAAGATTAAAATGGTTATTTTTATCTTCGCCGTATTTACGTCGCTTGGAAAAGTGTCGATACCTGAGTGGAGTTAGACCTCACATGTGGGTCCGTCAGACGTGTCAAAACCAAGCTAAGTCTCGGAATCATCATAACGATTAAACGATTTTAATCTTTGAACTTGGTTTTTAAATAACCCTTTTCTTTTATTTATTTATCAAATCAAAAGAGAATTATGTTGTGAACTGAATTGTGAAATAATGAAATCTGAAATGTTGGTAACAATACAGTTGTCTCGCCAGAAGTTCTAAAAAAATACTGGAGTTTGGGTATTCTATTATGTTCTCCTATGCCTTATCCTAAAATCCTATGCCGAGACTAGGTTTTGAGCCACTTGGAAACCCATCAATTCTCTATTTATTGGGAAACAAACTTGAGGTAGATTTCAATTTTTCAAAAAAATCTCTAAAAACTGTACGTACAATATCTAATTTCTAAGTGCAACTTACACTACTATAACCTCATCTGGTTGCCATAAGTAGAAATACACCAGTACTAGTCGCGAAAAAACTGGTTGAATTGGTAAAGGTTCACTTATTAGAAGATATTCGAACGCAAGGACTTCCGGTTTACGGTCACCTCTCTAGAACTTTTCGACTCCATCGGCCATCTGTTCTGCGAGCAATGTGCGGGAAATGAAGAACGGTATGGGGCAGAATAAGGGAATGTGAAATGACTTTAGAACTATCACTTCTGCGTCCACCAATGACAATTATTGTAACATGTTCTGCTACAGATAACATACACAAGCGCGCTAGCGCAAGGTGTATGTCGCAGGCATGTAATTATTTGTCCAAAAATCAGAATGATCGCATGCATATTAGTTTTTTTTGTTTGAAAGATATTTTTAGAGTTAAGTTCGTGATTTTTTTTATCGATTCAAATTCATTGTATTATGTTTTCAAAACACTATCATGCTAGCATATATCTTGAAAATTATCATATATTTTTCTGGTCTTGTTTATGTAGTGAACTTTTAGTAATTTTAAAACTCGCGTTTAGCTCATGTTATCGTCTTAATATATTAATATAGCAATATATTAATATATTAATATAGCATAAGGAATATATTTTTTGTATAAGCAGTTAGTAATAAAATCAAATTAATTGCACACTGTGAGATATAAATTATTATGGTGCAGTTTATAGTTTACAATTATTTTAACATACAAAGGTCGATAATTCTCGATTTATTACATGTCATGTTGATATTTGAATATTGAGCAAACATATATTTTTTAGATTCATTATTAACTCTGTGTATGGTGCACATCTTCAGTAATACTAAACACTGACTAAAGTAATGCCTAATTTAGAGCCTAAAATGTGGACATGTGACATTTGCTAACACGTACTGAACCCGTGTTGGATCATTGGTGACTTACATTTCTAGAGAGGATTACTGTGTCCCAGCAGTGAGCATCTATTGAGATCTCATTCATTGTTCTCTCTTCTTTACCGTGTTTACTTTATCTATAGCGTGTATTAGTGCCTAACTTGGTGTCAGAGTTTTTATGCCGCCCACGGGTTTCCTCACGATATTTTCCTTCACCAAAGCCAGTGATAATTATACAACACGCACATGCATTCAAAAAATCAGAGACGCTCTCATTCATTAAAAAACGGTTCAGTAATTTAGACACACCGGAAGAACATACGTTTGTATGTTCTACCATTGCAACTAAACTTCAAAACCGTTTTTGCGTCTCTGATTTTGCCAGTTTATGCAATGACAATGATGAACGATGATGATGATGGTGTTTATATATGCGTAGACTGGCAAAATATTTTTTTAAATCATTAACAAACCCTTTTTTTTTGGCTTCGCCATAATCGAATAAGAGGATACTAGTAAGTGTTCCATAAACCAAACGATTTAAGTACCAGAGGTAAACTTAACCGTCGTCTTTGACTCATTCCATAACTTAATTTATTCTTATTCATTGTAACTTAAGGTTTTCCGTAATCGGTATGATTGATTTCATTTTGAGTATTAAATAGGTAAAGTTATCCAAACCTCGTAACAGTTAGTAGCATGTGGGGCTCGGGAGGAGTCGCCCTAAACAGAACACGATTGGTGACTTTTAGGTAAACCCAAAGCGACTAGTGATATATCGTTTAATTTCTACCTAAACTGTTTTATTGATGTAAAAACTTCTATAGGCGCGTTGAGCACTTTTTGAGTTAACAAAAAACTTGGAACTTGTGTGACCATCACCTAACGATTCGTAGCACTCGTAGCCGATCCGCTACGGCGTAGCGGTAGTTTTCACTTCTATCAGCAGGCTTTAGTGACAGCGTCGCATGTTTTTTTTTTTTAATCAGATGGAGTACATCCCAGTTCAAATGGCCATTAGGGCCTAAAGGGAGTAGCAAATACATACACAGAATTAGAAGTGCAAGATGGACCGATGAGCAGGTGAAGTCTTGGAGAATCAGTTAGGGGCCGCCTCCACGAGCGAGAGGATCGGGCATGCCACCTTCCGGGTCCATCAGACATATTATTTCTGGTTGTTCTCGTCTAGCTAACGGCGAGTACTTGCACAGACACAATCAAGTGGCCAGGATTATTCACCAGCAACTTGCCTTGAAATATAATCTTGTGGAATCAGAAGTACCATACTACAAGTATGTGCCCGACCCAGTTCTCGTGAAAGATCATGTCACGTTGTACTGGGATCAGTCTATCATTACTGAAAGGACTATTGTCGCCAATAGGCCTGACATAGTGGTGATAGATAGATCAGCGCGCCGCGTAATGATAATCGATGTTACCATATTTAAATTCCAGGATAGAGTACGGCTTATTCAAAGTGAATTGCAACAGTCCAAATAGAACGCGAACACCGAAGCTCTCATCGAAAAGCTATGCCAACATTGTGCGCACACGTCGAATTGATTTCGACTACATCAAGCCTCCCTCGTCGAAAATATAGTTAAACGTACGTAGATATATAAAATTTGTTTCAAAGAAATAAATCGTTAGTTAATTGCCGCACCGTAGGTACTAATGACGCTCGTAAACTTATCCAAACTAAATCCCACACAATGAGCAGGCGCACATCGGGTACGGGACGGGTCAGGAGCGCGGCTGGTGTAATGTCATGAATATTTTATGGGTGACATCACACAAACAGGGTGCGTGGGATAGACGCGTGTCGCCCGCCATCACAAATAGCATGCGGGCGAGCGGGTTGTCGTCGTTGCATTCCCCGACAGATGCAATGCATTTATAGTTGCAAAATGCTGGTTTGCCGTAGCAACAGCAGCCGGGAGTTTCTAGTAAGCCGCACCTGATCCGCTTCCCCCCTGCCTTCCCCCCTGCCTTCCCCTGCCTTCCCCTGCCTTCCGCCCTGCCTTCCCCTGCCTTCACCCCTGCCTTCCCCCTACCTTCCCCCCTGCCTTCCCCCCTGCCTTCCCCCTGCCTTCCTCCCTGCCTTCCCCCCTGCCTTCAAACTCAACACGGGGGTGTGTCACCCCCCTGTTGAGTTTGAAGGCAATGAAAAGGGCGTCTCACGCGACGGACACGACCCGACCCATAACGACTTATAACCAATTTCCGTGTGATTCTGGCTTAATTGGAGTAATGCTGGGGCTACACTATCGCGATAACGCGAAGATTTGCGTTGTCGCGACACGTCTGGCCAAAGAATTCGTCCTGTCGCGATAAACTTCGCGAATACGAATGCCCTTCGCGCCGCTGTCGGTAAATTGCCGCACATCAAAGGGTTTTGTCGCGACAAAGTTCGTGTGGTTGGCTACACTTCGCGCGCTCTAGTTGACTGCGATACTCTGAGAGATTTGAACGTGTTTGATTGAACTTTTTAATCACGGATTGGAATAATGAGAGGATAAGGAAAGATGTAGTAAATAATTGTTAGCCGCCATGTGATACATCGCAACCGCTTCTTCCATGTTTTCCCGCAAATGAATTATCGCGACGTTCTAGATTATCGCGACAGTAGAAAGGTTTTTCCAAGTGTGGCCAAACACTTCGTCATAGAGCGAACACGAACTTTTATCGCGACAACGCGAACACGAATCTTCGCCTACAAGTCTGGCCGTAGCATAAGAGTTTACACAATAATAATGGCGTCTCAATGGTAAATTCATATCGTCGACTGTGTCATTGTGTTTGTCGGACGTGTAAAAAATATCTTCTAAGAATCATTAAAACGATTTTGATCTTTGAGTAGCTTCGTTTTAAAACCAATATCGCTTGATATAGTCAAATAAAACAAAAGGCTATTTTAAAATAGCCTTTGGTTTTATTTCTCAAGTAACAAAAAGAAATATGTCATTGACTGGATTGGTTACAGCTTAGCTGCCATACAATTCTTATATTTTGTGTGGTCGGTTTAGCAGAACAATAGACATTTTGCTAAAAATGCGAATGACTGTAGGAGTGACGTGTGACGTACAATTATAAAATGTGTTATGCAGGGTCCGCATCACAAAATGCAAACCGAATTAACCTTCACAGAATATGGCACTGGGTAAAGTTTACAGGACTGTAAGCAGTAACACAATATCCAGTGAGCTATTTATTATCTATTCTCGGAGCAATAAACATCTTGGTGGGACAGTCGATCACGTCGCTCTATAATTTATATTGCCCAGCTTACATCCGACTGCTGTACTAAGATCTATGAACTAAGATAGCGAGAGAAATGGATGGATTGTCTTGAGATTAAATGTTTAAGAGGGTCAATTTGTACAAAATGTTTCCTAAATGGCTTATTTTAACATTTAGATACAATCATGATGGATTATAAGATAATTCCAAAATTAATTTTTGTATGAAATCCAAACTAGCCTATTTCATCGATATTGTTTGAAATTGTAGTACAAGTCCGACCCCATTTTTTTTAACATGGGAAATCATCAAATAACTTCTCCCACTCTGGGCGGAGCGGGTGGGAGTGTCGGACTTATACTGACTAAAACCCATCCATGTACCTTCCTCGCCCTTAATGTTCCGCGGCCGCGATATCTCTTTCGAACAGGTTCGCAACCCCAGCAGAGTCCAGCGACCGTAAGACAGGAAAATGATGGTTATGTTTCATATTATAAATTAATGTAAGTAAATACTGATGTCTTTATCTTTATTAAAATAGCCTTTGCATAGAAGATTTAACAAGTAGGTGGTAGTGTTGCCTTGTGCCTTGTTCATAGTCAGAGCAAAACACATTCTTACTAAATACCATCGAAGGCGTTATTATTAAGCCAGGGTTGCGGCCGTTGCGGGACTGTTCGTTTCCGTTCGTTCTCTATGAAGAATTTAATACGTTTAACGGTCTTGTCTGTGTGTGTGTGCGTTTCTGTCCGTGGACTGCAGTGCCCACAAGGATGAACCGTTGCTGTTTTTCTTTATTTCTAGGAGAGTAGGATAGCTACGATTCAACGAAATCTGCTCAGTCGTTGATCATTAGATCACCAGCTCATCTTTTCTGATGAGGGTACAAGAACTATCACCACAGATCTGATCGCTGTGAAAGGACATGGACAATTCCTGCCCCAACTAAACTTAAATAAAAGTATTCCCAAAAAAAATAAGAATTTTGGAAAATATTTACCGTACGATAACATATTTTTGATATAATATAATCGTATTAAACGACATAGATTTTATAACTGTTCGTTCTGTGGTACAGGCTCATACAATTTTTGGGCAAGTCCTTTTTAACTTGTTACTCGAATGATAATGGAAGAACATGAACCTTTCTGTACCAGTTCCTGGTTTTCTAAAGATTTAAATATTTCAAAGAGTTCGATGTTATCGAAAGCCTTCGAATAAATCTACGAAGGCCAAATATTCAAGGTGTAACTAATAAACACATAACCTCTCGTGAGATGACTTAGACCATGACACTGTACAACTTAAACACGTTAACCCACGTCACTGTAAATGTATTTCTAAGTTTTGTACTAATTTAAGAATCTCTAGTTAAGCTTGGCATGTAACTGTTTTTTGTCCCTAACAAATAAAATAAAAACTTTTGCTCTACGACTTTGGAAATTCATACCTATTTGTTTTACCTTACATGCTGATCACGTCAATTCGTTTAGAAAGTCCTGATATATATATTTTTTTGCCAATTATAAGAACTCTTAGGACCAAAGTTGTACAGTTTCATGGTGCGAGATATCACAATGTTCTATTAGGCTTTCTATACTTGCATAGTGGGTGATTAAATTCAGAATATATTTCGAGGACCGGGTTCAAGAAGGAGTTTGTGATTGTTGTTAAAAACGTGTTTTAAACATTATACTAAGTTTACATTCTTATTTTGTTGGAGTTTATTTTTAATTCGAGTGTTTATTATACTACAAAGCCAAGTCAGAAGCTCATTTTAAGTGGCATAAAAACTCTGACACAGGTTATGCACTTACTGCACGATAAAGAAAGAAGAATAAAATTGTTTTGTTGTTTGTATGAATCAATCAACTTGGTATATAGCAGTCTACTGCTGGAATGGTTTTGGTACTTTGTGAAGTGCAGGTACTGATTTTGGGGATATTTTATAGGGTTAGAGGCACCTATTACATTGCTCGATTTTGCACATAAGCTATATTATTGGCAATTAATTTGTTTATCTGTTATTTTGTGTGCAACAAAGAATAAGAACGTAAACAGGAAATATGTAATAGAAGACACTCATCAGCCGATTGACTTATGCAGATTTTGTAACACTGTGTCTGAGACCATTACAACATATTAGAGGAGCTTGTTAATCACTTGCACAGACTAACTATAAGCATCGACATACATGATCTAGTTGCCGCTTTTATACACCAACACTTAGCATTCAAATATAAAGTCATAAGTGAGATAGAACCATACTTTATATATTAACCCGAAATAACACTAGAAAATTGGAATCAAAATATCTATTGGGATAGGACTATTATAACAGACAAAACCAGACATTTCAATAGGCCAGATATAACCATTCACGAAAAAATCAACAAAACAGTTCAATAAAATATATGCATAGCTATCCTAAACTCACACAACATACAAATTCCAATACCTGAAAAGCTTAGTAAATGTCAAAAGCTAGCCATAGCAATTAAAACCCATTGGAAAACACAAACCGTCCACATCGTCCCTATTGTGATCTCTTGCACTGGTATCATATTGAAATCTCGTCGAGTATGCAAAGCTTCAACACTTTACAGGTGTCACCCCACACACTTCTCATCATCTGCCTAGCCTTTTCCCAACTATGTTGGGGTCGGCTTCCAGTCTAACCGGATGCAGCTGAATACCAGTATTTTACATGGAGCGACTGCCTATCTGGCCTCCACAATCCAGTTAATACTGGGAAATACGATACCAATATTAGTAACACTGGTGTCAGACTTTTGGGGCCACTGACTACCTGTAACGACTGTCAAAGATGTACAAATGACAGCCAGGACCAACGGCTTAACGTGCTTTCCGAGGCACGGAGGAAATTCGGTATGTAAGGATGGTCACCCATCCACAGACCAACCTAGGCAAGCATGGCTTAACCTAAAGATCGACCCGAGTCGCTGATATTATTTAGCCACGAGCTCCTCCCCATACACTTCTGCTGCTCCAAATAGCCACAATTCTGAACACATGTCGCATCACCCGGAAATTCTTAACTTCTTCTACAATATCATCAACATTTTCCATTCAAATTTTCTCTACAAACTTGGCTCCGGCCCGTGGGTAGGGTTTTTGGACACTCTTAATAGAGCAGAAAATTAAAGAATAAGTGTAAGAAAGTTTGAGGTCACTTATTTTGTTAAAAAGTGGAAAAAGAAGAATCATTTAAAGTAAACTTAACTTACAAGTATCAAAAGGGAAAAGAATTAGATGGCGTCAAAAATATCGTCCACATCTCTGTCAACTGGAAAAGTGCTCAAAACCCAGGCTGGCAACATTGCCACGAAAAAAGGTAAAAAAAATAGCCAGCTCTCCGGTCACGTGAAGAATCAATATGAGGGCGATATCGATAAAAACAATTTCTTAGACTTATATTATTTATTTGAAAATGAATGAATAATTTACCGTAAAATATGTTTTATGGTTAATTAAATGGGTTCAATACTATTTATTTATCACATGTTGATAATTTACCTCAATATCACAAAAACATGTTTCTGGATAAGTCTATTAAATTCTGGAGTTTACCTACGTTAGAAGTTTCTTGTAACCGAATGGTTCCAAAACATCACCTTTGCGTCTGTAACCCTCAAAGAGTGCTCCTGTAGCACACACACAGTTCACCAGTTCTATTTTTAGTACCCCAATATGTTTAATACATGTTAGTATCTTGCTAAACAGGACTGATAACGTCATAAAACGAGAAAGACAGAAAGTGCATTGAACCTTCACCCAAGGTTTTTTAAAGAGCTTCCTCCTATCAAACGAGCTGCATCCAAATTTCCACAGTATCGAAAAACCTTGGTGACTGGTGCAATCCGGAAATGTCAAGTTCCTTCGAACATTTATGCGCCTGACGTAAACACATCCTAAACTGACGCACATAACCGCAGAAAAACAGTCCAATCAGTAATAATTTTGTCGGAAACAAATCATTATGCCTACTTCGCGGTCACATACATAATTTTTAAACATATCGGTTCATTTGTCGCTGCAGCTTAGTTCCTTTTTCCAGGAAGCCCCGAGAAGGTTATTCCGTAGTTATAAGGTTATAATTAAGATTGTCGCATTGAGTAGGTTGTGGCACCTGTGCCTTGTTTTAGTTAGCACAATGCGGAGCTCGAGTGGAGTCGCCATGAACAGAGCACTTTTGGTGACTCTCAGGTGAGATCGAAGTGACTAGTGTTTTTTTTTTTCAAATATTAGTTATACAGTGTGGTGTTTTATGTGAATTGTTATGGTAAATAGCGTGAATTTTGTGGATTTAAGTGAAAAATTCGTAATTTATTGTTGGATAAAACGTTGTTTTGGTGTTATGTTAATCGGAACCTGAAACTTGTTTGGTTTTCTTATTTTTTCCTGTTCCGTGACATATTAGCAAAACAGAACACCGAAAGTGGTGGTGGTGGCGTTTTAACATCAATTTATCACAAATATCAGACTCGGGATGGTTCTAAGAAATTCTAAAAAATAAAGATCAAGTAATGTTTCGCGCAAGCTGGGAATCGAACCCCTTGAAATGTAGTGAAGTTGATTTATGTGAACGCCTAAACTAATGTCACAGGGTATACTAATTTCACAGGGTAAATTGGAATAGTGCAAAATAAATTTGTCTTGTCTGTCGTGTATAATGCCAATTTTAGACGGCATGTACTGTGTATGTAAGTGGTCGTTTTCAGTTTGCAAAAAAGGGAGCCAAGTAATCCTCATGGTCCTCTTTTTTATTTTAATGATTGATCCTCTTTCTTTGAGAGATATAACTGATCAAACAAATCTATCGTTTTGTTTATTCAGTTTAGAACTACTATGTTTGACATGTAGAAATTACCTCTGATAGTTACATATTGGTACCCAGACCTAAGAGAAATATGTCAATAAATATTTGATACTTTTTTTGTGTATTTAAATTTAACCCAGAAGCCAATTAATAAAAGTATTGGAAGGTCAAATAGAATAAAATAAAAGTCAAAGTTTATTTAAACAAACGACGTACGACGACGACGTAGCTCCGCTACGCGGGGCTGCTATATTTGTCCGCAGGTTTTAAAGTGACCTAACCTAACCTAACGTCAGGATGCCCCAAGACCAGGACCCACATCACTCACTCTTGTATCCTAAATTATAGCTTATTTTAGTAGAAAATGTTTTCAGAAACTTATTTATTCGAAAACTTAGTATATTTTACCCCAAGTCCCAAACTCATTTCGCTCGCTCTTGCTAAAATGATCAATAACTAAAAAAGAGGATCAAATATTAAATTTGTATACCAATATAAATATTAACTGAGTATATCAAACATAATTATCATGTTACCTTGAATGCAGTTGATTTCAGTTAATTTTCTAATATAGACGAATAAGTAGGTAAAATAAAGAACAACATAAAAAAAACAATCGTTTAGTATTTAAAGTGCTAGATCAATATTAGATTTAAGTTGTTTTTTTGTCTACACACAACTTTATTTAATCATATATGATTAACTAATTATATTCATAGTTAGATACATAATTAATTAATCATATAATTATGTTCCATTAGGTAAAAACAGACTAACCTAAACTAAAAACTACGTGTGGAATTATGATAAATAATGCATTAGCTTATTCAAAAGAAATGTAAATAGCATGGCTCTAACGGTATTTTGCCTTCCATAATCAAGTTAACCTTGAACTTCAGTTAAAACCGATCTATATGATAATAAAATGTATAGGCTGTATCGGTTACATCATCGCAGTAACCTATCGGAAAGTCAATGAGTTTTAAGACCACTATAATAATTATATATTAATTTATCATCTATGTAGGTATACAAACTGAATGCAGAAAAAAATCGATTCTGTCGTTTGTTTGTGAAATCGCTTAGATCTTAAAAACCGGTTAATGAATTTTGACACGGTTTTCCTACATAATTTACGTTTTTTTTCTCTTAGCTGAGATATATAGCACAGAAATCTGCATATTATTATTTCATGTCGATATTGCACCCGTGCAAAGCAAAAACGGGTCGCTAGTTATTTTGTTTTAAACAAAAACTATTGTTGATATCATAATTTTCCTGCCTTTATTCCAATTTATTTTAAGTCGGCACAGTTTGTCTTTTCCTTCCATTCATCTCAGTTACCTCCTTTCCAGCCATAATTATCATTCTTCGTACAGTGCAACCATCGTTTTTTGGTATGTCTCTACTCTTATGGCGATTGCTATCCACATTTATACTCAAAACATCCTCTTAACATTTTCCTCAATCCTCCGCATCACGTATCTGACACCACGACCAACGAGCAATTTTTAACCGACTTCTAAAAAAGGAGGAGGTTCTCAATTCGGATGTTTCTATTTTTTTTTAATGTTTTTTCGGGCATAACTCCGTCGCTTGCCAACCGATTTGGAAAATTATTTTTTTGTTGGAAAGGGTATTCTTTCCAAATGGTCCCATATCCACCAAATCGGGATTTGATGATGGAATCTTGGCTAAATCGAGGGAACTCTTCAAATTTTATATGAAAACGTGTTGCGATTTTGGTATTTTCTACAAAAAGTGAAGCATTTGCGTTTGATAAGACCCATTCTACCATCAGATCTGATGATGAAGCCAAGAGTCACGGAACTCCATAATGAGACAATGTACCACAGTCGTGTTTGGGCTTGTTGTAATTGTAACGGTATGCACTTTCCATGTATCAAGCACATGTGAACCACTAAAAAGTGAAAAATAAAAACTTTTTTGCAAAAAATAAAACCGACTTCAAAAAAAAAACAAAAAAAGTGAAAAATAACTTTAGCTTCTGAAGTCGGTGACAAAAAAACTAAAGCAATCAAACAAAGGTCACCGACTTCAGAAGCTAAAGTTATTTTTCACTTTTTTTGTTTTTTTTTGAAGTCGGTTTTATTTTTTGCAAAAAAGTTTTTATTGATCATTATCCTAACCAAATATCGTATACTGACACCGAACTTTATTAAAATAAAATAACTCCTATAATAATTTCTATTAAATTCTATTTAACTGCAGACTGCGTGATGGGTATCGATGATATTATTATAACAGGATAACACAAATAAACTTGTCATACTATTAGAAACGACACTATCTCACATCATCATCACAATTATGCCTAACCCTATTATGTCGGCTTCCGGATGTAACCGGACAAAGCTGTTTGTACTAGGTATAACTGGTAGTTGAACTTTTGGGCCATTGACTACCTGTAACGATTGTCAAGGATCTACAAATGACCGCTCAGCGTGCTTTCCGAGGCCCGGGGGAAACTCGGTATGTAGTGGGCGTTCACTCATCCACGAAACAACTTAGACCAGCTTTGTTTAACCAAAGATCGACCCGAGCGGCTGTTATTACTTAGCCACAAGTTCTTCAAGGCAAACACACGCGATCTCAAAAGAAAATTCACATTTTCCTTTTGTTATAGTTTTATCGTCTTTAATATTATAGTTAACCCTGTATAATATTGATTTCTTTTACACTGTATAGCTTGCTCCAACTTGCAAAGGCGAGCCTACCAGTGAACTCCGGGGTGAGCAAGTACTCCTTCCCGGATGATTTCATATTTGGAGTCGCTTCGGCTGCATTTCAAATTGAAGGAGGATGGAACGAAGGAGGTAAGGTCTTGGTTTCTTTCGTGAACCGTTGCATTGTTTCAGTAGCGAGATTTTTTATAACATGAAATGATAAATTGAAGTGCGTTTGCATGTTAATGCAAATTACAGTATGATTGTGTAGTGTATTGAGAGATGTAGATGAGTTGTAGTAATTTATGTGTCTCGAGACTTCAACGTAAAAGCTTTGCGGAGAACTGGGCAATCTGTAGGTTTCGGAATATTGGATACGTAATAAGATAAGTTCAATTGCTCTGGGCTTAACACTAGCTGTATTCTGTAATTGTCTGGGTATATGTAGATGTATTATTTTGTGTAGGTACCTCGAACGACTCCCCGCACTTACTTTCCCCGTCATTGCGATTGCATTTTTAGTTCAAGACCTTACCTGGGAACCTTCTAGTTTTTGGGGGTCAAAGTACTTAGTTTGATATACAGAATGCTTCTTCGTTAAGGGTTGGTTTACACCTTATATTAAGGCGATGACATGAGCTAAATTTGCAACTCTATTTGTGGTGGTTGAAAGTTCGTTTGAATTACTGTTAGAATAAAGTTCTAATCAGCTTGCACTATAAACCAATTGTGACGTCAGTCACTGCGGGCCGAATAGTGCGATATGAGTGGTTTCTATCGATTTAAAATTAGAACTAAACTATGAAATAATAAAAAGTCCATCACTGGATGTAGTTTAGCATTTGAAATTTTACGGTAGAATAGAATAGAACAGAATAATCTTTATTTACGTGAAATATGGTACATTGAGGTGTTAAAGGTATATTATGAATTTTAATTATCATAGTTAACGGTGGGATAAACTGCTTTAAAAAAAAATTGAGATACGTTTGAAATTTTTTTTGATCCATTAAAAGTTGTTAAATTATGTTTTGTGTTAAAATAAGAACTCAACTGTTCCATAACACGTTACAGTAAAAAGGACTTGAAAATATCATATTTTTTTATTTGTTAAAATTATCTACTTTCTTAAAGACACACTGATTTTAATAATCGCCTTCTCGATTGTTTTCAAGTGATTTCCGCCTTAAGGATAAGGGTTAAGTAAGAATATTTTTCCGCAGGCAAAGGAGAAAGTATGTGGGACACCTACCTTCACAACCACCCTAACTACACCGTGGACAGCACAAACGGGGATGTAGCAGCTGACTCTTACCATCGCTTCATGGAAGACATTGAAATGATCAAGAGTATAGGCGTGAATTACTACAGAATGTCTATTTCGTGGCCCAGGTAATATTTCGATTGTTTTTTTTCTAATTATTTGATTTTTTTTTCGTGTGATGAATACAATGCGCTTAAAAAAAATACGTCATATACACAAATGTAAGCTCTACAGATTCGAGGAAAATGAAAGTTGATAAAATAACTAGTGTAGCCAGGAATACCTTTTCAACGTTAATACTTTGAAAAGTATTTTCAATTGAATAAATGAAAATACTGGTAAATATTGTTTTAATATAAATAACTAAGCGCACATACACTCATATACACACACACATTAACTCGTATTAATTCCGTATTCGTTATTTTTTCACTAAGTTACAAAAACTGATTTCAATTAAAACTTTTAATACTTCTTTGTTTTATAACCTTACTAGCTGATGCCCGCTGTTTTCCCCGCATACAATTTGTATACTTATTAAAACCTTCTTCGAGAACCACTTCATTTATTGGTGAAAACAGCATGATAATTAGTGCAGTAGTTTTTGAGTTTATCGCGAACAGACAGACAAACAGACGCGGCGAAAGATTTTGTTTTATAATATGTAGTGATGATACTCTGAAACGCGTTCCTAGAAAACATCAATGAACAGCAGATAATATCCTACATAATAAACTAGATCATAACTAGCCAATCTGAGTTCAAAAATCTCTTGTGTCATTTTTTACCGTTAAATCTGATCCACATCGTCTAAAAGACATTGCTCCTTATTAAGATGCGGATAAGAATAATATTGCCATCAATGTCTACTTATTCAACTTGACCCAATGAAGTTTTATGCAAGTCATAAATAACAGTAATTTGTTTCTATTTATGAAAATATCGCGTTATCAGTTCATTGATCTTGACCAAAAATGTCTCGTCCATATTTACATCTTAACATTCTATCGATTGAATGTCGATAATCGTGTCTGTCTGTGTGTCCCGTTGTTTTTTTTTTTAAACCAAAACGGATATTGATACGGCTTTCACAACTTTATCTAAAGAATTAGGTATTTATTTCGATTTAGGATAATAAAATACACATAAATGAATAGCTTATAGATTTCCGTATTAATATCCTTTACGGATTTTTACAGAACAATGAAATCACTTAACCTACATAATTAAAATAAAATCAGAATATTATGTTGGGATATAAAATCGTACGAAATAGGATTAGGCGGCTGGTGATAATAAAAATGGGTGTTCTAGATATACCAAACTTGCAGTTCAGAGGTATTTTGATGATAGGAATTTTGCACTTTGATCTTAAAATTGCCAATTAGCTTCTTTGCCATATGCATTTATGCAGCCTTGTCGATATTCTTCAATGAATATTTTTATTATTTGTATTTACGTAACAGATTAGTATTGGTGTATAATTCGAAAAATTATTAAAGCGTATTCGCATTATAATAGTAAATATAGATAAAAGTGTGACTTAATTTCGAAAAGCGAACAAAATATTAATTAATGTTTCTCGCAGGATACTCCCAACCGGTATGGACAACTATATAAGCCCGGATGGCGTAAAGTACTACCGTACATTATTTGAAGAACTCCTAAAAGCCAACATCACTCCTGTAGTAACTTTATTCCACTGGGACATGCCCACACCGCTGATGGACCTCGGTGGCTGGTCCAACCCTAAAATTGTGGACTATTTTGAGGACTATGCGAGGGTCGTGTTTAATTTGTATGGGGATGTAATCAAAATGTGGACCACTATTAATGAACCTCATCAACAGTGCTATAATGTAAGTACACTTGTTTATTTAGAACAGTAAGTGCTATAAAAACACGTTTTAAATAGATTACAAAAGTAGTTGTAATTAATTGATTACAATGCAAATAGCCAAATATACAAATACAGTAAGCACTACATTTTTAGTATTTTTGCCGTAGCAATCCTTGTATCAATTTCGATTTCTATAGCAATACATTCAAGATTGATACTTTTTTACTGTCAATTGTGTTTATTAAGAACTAGCGGACGTCCCGCGATTTCACCCGCGTAGATCCCATTCCCGTGGGAGTACGGGTTTTTTTTTAAGCTATTGGATAGCTTCTACGGCCTTGAGCGTGGAGCACAGAGTATATAATCACTACGTTTACGTGGAGACCGAATCCAGAAATTCTGTAACGAAAATAACCTATGTCAGATAATGACAATGACAAGCTAGTTTTCTTTTTAATATATTGCCGTAACTAGGAGTTGTAGGTTGTATACATTTAGACCTTCTTTGTAACCATTTTTATCAACATATGCAATTTTTGGTCCTTGAGCCGGCAACAAGCGGAAAAATAAAATACATAAATAATTATAATTGCATAAGTTGTTAAAAAATGGTACGAGTATGCAATAGCTTTATCGCAGCAGTCCCCGAGTGCCACACGTCTTTTTATTAAAAAGTATTATGTTACTTCTAATACCTCCAAGAATATGTGTACAAAGTTTCATGATGATCGGTTGAGTAGTTTTGCGTGAATGCGTAACAAACAAACTTACATTCACATATTTTATAATATTAGTAGGAATTGTCAAAACCAATATAGGTACGCAAAAAACAGGGTTCCAGATGGCATTACTATACAAAAAGCTGTTTTTTTAAACGCCTATAGGTCTGCTTGTGTACCTTCGGAAAATTACGTCCAACCTAACAATATTTATAACCAACATCTAAGTATCTTCTGAATATGAATAACTGTTTAAAGAATTTGAGGTTATTCAAAATTAAATCGTAATTTACCATAACCTTAGATTTGAGTACACCTTGTATTATTTCCCTAATCTTAATCTATGCCCCAGGGTTATGGCCGTGATTACTTCGTGCCAGCATTAAACTCAGGTGGAGTTGGCGACCATTTATGTACTCACTACACTTTGCTATCTCACGCTCGTGTCTACCGTATGTACGAAAAGGAATTCAAACCCTATCAAAAAGGTACTGTGATTTATTTTTCTATGGATGGTTAACTAATAATTCCCTTTCTTTATCATTGTTGCATTGTTTCGTAATAATCTGTTAGAATCTGTTATCTAATGTTTTATAACACCGTCTGATCTTTTATACCCACAATATTATCATCTCCTTGTATTATAAATTGCATTAATTGGATCACATTGTTGTTGTTAATTAACTGTCTGGGAAAATGTTTATCATCGCTTTCGCTGAACACCTTGAGCCCGTTATGGGTTTTCATGGAAACAATATGGACACAATTTTCAATTATGTTTGTTTTACAGGAAAAGTAGCTATAACGCTGGATGCTTTTTGGGCTGATCCTAAAGACCCGAATAGTCCTGAGGACGTTCAGGCTGCAGAGGATTATCTTCAAATGCATGTGAGTGTTTTTAATATAAATAATATCGTCGGTAGGTGCCTCATTCTAAATTCAGTATCAAAAAGGATTTGTTAGTTGAATTCGGGTCTTGTATTGCCTTCAAAGGTCCAAGATAAAAGGTCCTGAGATATGTTAAACCAGTTATAAAATAATATTAATAATAATAACCGTAATTTGATTGCACAAATAATCATAAACCTAGAAGAAAATAATAATATGGATAAGTGGTGAGGGTACGTTCCACATTTTTTTTTCACATAAGTAAGAGTCGAATAATTATTTATTTCCGAAATATATACGAAAGTTATAATTTGGGGTTCACCCAAATTGGTGGGACAAATGACGCACCGATATTTCTAATAAGCTAGTGCAAAATGAATATACTTTTCTTTTTACAGTTAGGCATATATGCCCACCCAATTTACTCGGATTTCGGCGACTATCCTAGTTTCGTCCGTGAACGGATTAACAATATGAGCCTTCAACAAGGATTCACGCGGTCACGTCTCCCATATTTTACTGATGAAGAGGTTTGTATACATTTTGTATATTTAGACTTACTGTAAATTACTAGAGACTTCATTCTCGCTTCATTGGTGAATTTCGGATTGCCGACGATATTCTCCTATAAGATGTTCGTGAAATCTGATAGAAAATTTGCGCCAACATATTATTTTGTAGATGCACCTAGGCTCCCAATTAATCGATTAAAGTCCACTGGCCCACGGCCAGCTTGCTGGTATGTCGGAAGTGTTCCTCCTGCTGCACTTTAGAGGACTTTAAAATCTTCTGCATGGTGCTAAAACTAACGTGGTCAATTTCTGGGCCCAAGTTATTTTTAAAAAGATGTCATCGAAGCCAAAGTCGATTAAAAAGAGAAGATAAATTTAATAAAGAAAATACTCCATCTTTGGGATTACAGATAAAAGCACTTCAAGGTAGTTCAGACTTCTTCGCTCTCAACCATTACACAACATTTTTGATGACTCCATCGTCACTGGAACCAGATTGGCAGGTCCCGTCGTGGGACCATGATACTGGCGTCAGAATGGAGCAGAATCTAAGCTGGCCCAGGCCTGGTGCTGACTGGCTAACAGTAAGTTTATAAGTGCTCCATCATTGGACACGTTACATTACGTGACGTCAGTCATGTTTAAGTTTTATGTAATAGGGTGCGAGCCTATTGCCTATGCTATAACTGCAAACACGCTAGTAGGTTCAGGTACACTGCGTGTTACTAGTTAATTAGAAATTCGTATGTTTATTGTAAAACTTACGAGGACGATAAAAATTACGAAGATGAAACGCATCAAAGATCGGGTGGGGGTTTGTAACGTCACTTTCAGGTAAAAGATGTACCGAAATTTGACGTCACACGAATTTTTAAAGCTCTGAATCGTCCTTAATTTTAGTTTAAATGAAAAAATTAAAAATTTGTCTAATATTTTTTTGGAAATGAATCCTGTTATATACTGGCCACCTAGTATCCTCACCTGTCATGTTGACGACTTATGACGTTGTTCATTGATTGTCTAATTTAGAAAATTACATATTTGTACATCATGAAAATGTGTATTTAATAATTGGCGACGAGGATGTCGACTAATGATATTAAAAAATTAAAGAAAACCCGCGCGTCATTGCGAGGTTTAATCACAAAGCTTGAAAACTATGTAAACACCAAAGAAACTCTACCATACGAAGAAACAGAGTCGAGACTACAATCGCTTCAAGAAACGTTACAGAAATTACAGGAAATACAACATGAAATAGAATTAGAAACACCAGACGAACTACTACACCAAGAGATAGAGACCAGGTACGATTTTGAAGAAAAATGTGTCATCATAAAGACGAAACTTCTCATATTACAAAACAGAGAAAATCGACGAATCACACCGCTGCAAACATCGGCATCACACATGAGTACGAATACACAACAAGAACGAGGGCCAAAAATGAATTTCCAGCCATTTCAAGAAAAAGAAACCTTTGCAAACTTTACTAAACGTCTAACGGTATTTTTCTTGCTCAATAAAATCGAAGATCCTAAAATAAAAGTGTACACTTTTCTTGCCGCATTATCACCTGAATTACATGAGAAGTTACATGATTTATGCTCTCCGGAGGATCCAATTCATATGGACTTTATAAAACTAGCACAGATTCTAGACGACTACATAGATCCTAAGCCTAGTATTTGGGCGTTACAACATAGATTTATTACGCACACACAACGTGAAGATGAAACAGTAGCAACATACGCCTCAGAATTAAAGAAAAATTCCTTGAACTGCGAATTCAAGTGCCAAAACTGTCAAAAGTCTACCTCAGAAAGTTTCTTAGTCCTGCAATTTATTCGTGGATTAAAAGACAGTGAAATACGAACGAAAATTCTTCAAGAAAGAGATACACCACCTTTTACTAAACTGGTCCAAATTGCTACATTCATGGAAATGGGAAAATCAGAAAACATGAAAATATCCGCAGACATGCACAAAAATTTGGACACAGTAAACAAGATTACAAAATCGACAAGTAGAGATAACGAATCACGAAAATCATCCACACGACAGAACATAAAGTTAACTTCTTCATCATCATCTCCGTTAACTATAAGAGATTTAAAAGGAAAATGTTTCCGATGCGGTAAAGACGACCACCGATCTAATGATTGCGGCGCCATCAAGTCTACCTGCCTGAAATGCAAGAAAATTGGACACCTGGCACGAGTTTGTTTACAACGGAACCTTAAAACCTATCAAATAGATGACAGATATCAATTTAATCAAGAGTGAAATAACGGACAAATATATGATCACAGTAAAAATTGAGAACAAACAAGTACGCATGGAATTTGACATGGGAGCGGCCTTGTCAACAATGTCACTCAAACAATACAAAAGCCTACAAATACCAAATAAAATTTTCAAAACTGATACGAAATTGAGAACCTACACTGGTGAAATTATCAAGCCTGCAGAAGTAACATACATCAAAGGGACGTTTAAAGACCAAACGTTCAACGGGAAGCTTTACATAATCAATCAAAACGTTGACCCCATTTTTGGTAGAAGCTGGATTAAAGAAATTAATATGAAAATTGCAGATTTAAGAGTTGTACGAACTTTAGAACAATCCGACAAACTTGATAAATTATTAGAAGAATTTTCATCAACTGTTTTTAGATCAGACCTAGGAAAAATACCCAACTACGAGGCTCATATAAATCTCAAAGAAAATATACAGCCAATATTTATAAAACCACGACGTATACCGTACGCTTTAAAGAAAAAAGTCGATAAAGAAATTGAACGACTGTGTACAGAAGGGGTGATTACCAAAGTAGACCAATCAGACTGGGGCACACCAATAGTACCGATTGTGAAACCAAACGGGAGCATTCGACTTTGTGCAGACTACAAGGTCACCCTTAACAAAGTCATAAGAGATGAACAATACCCAATTCCTATAACTGAGGATATATTTGCGGAAATAAACGGAGGCAAATATTTCTGTACCTTAGACATTACCCAAGCCTATCTTAATATGGTCATGGATGAAGAAAGCGCCCTTTTACAAACATTAAGTACACACAAAGGTACTTACAAAGTCAATCGCTTGATGTTTGGAGTCAAAGTGGCACCAAGCCTTTGGCAGAAATTTATGGATAAGTTACTTCAAGGACTAGACGGAATTAAATGTTTTTTTGATGACATTATAATTCAAGGAGCATCAGAAGATCAACTTCTAACACGTCTAAGACAAGTCTTGCAAAAACTAAAAGATAGTAACCTCCGCGTAAACAGAGAAAAATGTAATTTTTTTAAACGTAGTATTAACTACCTAGGACACACTATAGATCAAGAGGGTTTACATAAGAACAAAGACAAAGTCAAGGCCATCACGAATACAGTGAGACCAAGAAACATAAACGAACTACGAACCTTTCTGGGTATGGCCAACTACTAAAACAAGTTTATACCGAACCTTGCCTTTTTAACGAGCTCTTTAAATGAATTACTAAAGAAAGAGAAAGATTTTCACTGGACTTCTAAATGTGAAGAAAGCTTTAACAACATAAAGAAGGCATTTTGAGCGACAGAGTTTTAATTCATTTTGACCCAGATAAACAGCTGATACTAGCAACTGACGCTTCACCGACAGGTTTAGGAGCTGTTCTGTCTCACAAACTACCAGATGGCTCAGAAAGGCCAATCGCATTCGCCTCAAGGTCACTATCAACTAGCGAAAAGAAATATAGTCAAATCGACAAAGAAGCTACGGCAATCTACTGGGGCATTAAAAAGTTTTTTCACTACTGTTACGGCAGGAAATTCGTATTGGTGACTGATCATAAGCCGCTTACCTCGATTTTTCATCCACACCAGACATTACCTGCACTAAGCACAATGAGATTATTTCATTTCGCACATTTTTTATCGGGATTTGACTACGATGTGGAATATAGAGCTTCGGTGAAACATTCAAACGCTGACTACCTATCAAGATTCCCAGTTAAAATAGTAAAAGAAACATCAATAGACCAACATTGTGCGTATCAATTGCAACAGATCAACATCTTAGAAATCCGACCAGAAGTTATAGCCAGTGAAACGAGAAAAGACAATGACTTAAATACATTACTACAAGCGCTACAGACAGGTCACTCATTACGACAATATGGTTATGGTGATAATGAATTAACACTCCAGGATAACTGCATATTGAAAGGAACCAGAGTGGTAATACCCAAAAGTTTACGTGCTCATGTTCTTGATGAACTACATGCGGGACACATCGGTATACTTAAAATGAAATTGCTAGCACGCAGCTACATATACTGGAAAAATATAGACATGGACATTGAGAACAAGGTAAAATCTTGTAGAGCGTGCAGATTAGAACAGAATGAGTCACCAAAAGCTCCTCTTCACCACTGGGAACAACCTAGCGGCCCCTGGCAACGAATTCATATAGATTTTGCAGGACCTGTTCTAGGACACCAACTTCTAATAGTTGTAGATGCATTCACAAAGTGGGTTGAAGTTTTCCCCACAAAAACCACAACGAGTGCATGGTGCATTGCTAAGTTTAAGGAGTTATTTTGCACATTTGGCACACCGTACACACTGGTATCAGACAACGCACGCCAGTTTGTATCCCAAGAATTTAAAACCTACCTTACCAGCTGTGGAGTAACACATTTGACGTCAGCTCCGTACCACCCAGCAACTAACGGTCAGGCTGAACGTTACGTGCAAACTATTAAGAAAGCACTACGTGCAATGGAGGGGGAGAGGGGCAATCTTAAGGATAAGCTCCTTGTGCTAAAAACTCGGCTCAGACGCACACCAAACCAGGATGGACATACTGCCTATGGACTGATGTTCAGTCGGGACGTTAGAACAAAGCTGCACGTGATGTTCAAAGACTCAACTGCCCCGACAGCGTTCAGATCAGAGAACACACCGCCTCTTGTCAGAGCTTATTCCGTAGGTGATCGAGTGCAGGCCAGAGCCTACTCCGACCAGAGAAGAAGATGGGAGTTTGGCACAATAATGCGTCGTCTTGGCAATCTGCACTATGAAGTGCGAACTGACGTTGGCGATATATGGCGCAGACACCTGGAACAGCTGCTGCCGGCCCCGGGAGTGCGGCAGCTAGGAATCGCGGTGGAGGATTGTTATATACTGGCCACCTAGTATCCTCACCTGTCATGTTGACGACTTATGACGTTGTTCATTGATTGTCTAATTTAGAAAATTACATATTTGTACATCATGAAAATGTGTATTTAATAAATCCGACGGACTATTTAGATTTTATTTGGACAGGTCAAATCAAATCTGTGTAACTCTTTCCTCAAGAGATATCTCCGACACCTCACACGATCTGACGGCGAGTCAAAAACCGTAGCCTAAAACATCATAAATTACTACCTACTAACACAGCGGTTACTTTTTACAGGTTAACCCTCCAGGGTTCCGCAAACTCGTTAACTGGATCCACAATAAATACAGAATGGTAAAGGATATCTCAATAATTGTAACTGAAAACGGACTCTGTGACTGGGGCCAAACGGATGACTATGAAAGAGTTTCCTACTACAACGAATACCTCAACCAACTTCTGCTAGCAATGCATGAAGATGGGTGCAATGTAAAGGGATACTTCAGTTGGACCCTCATGGATGACTTCGAGTGGCCAGACGGTTATTCGTAAGTATACGCAAATTATGTATCTAGTAAAGGCCCTGACTATGGATTCTCTTCTACTATTATAAATGCGAAAGATTCTGAGCATGTATAATGTATTTTACTCTTTCAATGAAAGGAGACATTTTTTTAGGCCCACTTTGATGTTGCATTTTTGGCACATATATAGTTTATAACCCCTATTAACACATTGGATACTTTTTCTGGTTGCTTACGGTGTGGTGGAATCCTGTGGGACAGCTACCGAACTCGCCGGCGGTCAAACGCGTGGAATAAGCTAGTTCTTGCGTAAACATACAGGTTCTCCATACATACCAGTGCAAGTAGGAACGAATAAGACATCTATCAAACAAAACTGGTGTGCTTAAAATAGACTCTTTATTTATCCGCGCTCGTTTTAAACATACAAGGGCATAAGAATAATAAAAACCATCTTTGTTCGTTCACCCTTTCGAGTAACTGTTACTTTTGTAGATTCATAATGGGCTAATGAATTACATTACAATTCGTTAAGTGGTCACAAAATGGCAATTCATAATTTTAACTGAGTTTTATCGTTATTCTATTGATACTGCTAAAGTGGTAATTTAAGGCTTTTGTTGTGGACTTGGACCTAACGGGCATTTCATTAAATTTACCGTATTTAGAGCTGTGGTAGCTCTAAATAAGGTAAAGTTAAACCCTCGCCAGAAAGCGGCATGTCCGATGTTAGGGTTTCTTAACAGTCAGCTTGCCATACTGTTGGCCTCTAGGCACGCCACTGTGCACTGGCGCCACTTATAGGGAGTCTGCTAGGAACGTACTACGTAATGTCGGCTGGTAGCTTCAGGTTCTTAAAGATAAGACAAAAGAGAAACTTCGACGAATAACGCAACGTGTTTCTTGTAGTTGTAAAGGCTCAGAACCGCTAATAAAATTAATAAGCTAAAACATTGAGCTATCTCTAAATATAAATGGCGATCCATTTACAATTCTTTGTCTATACTGTTTTGCAATGAATAATATTACTAAACAAACAAACGATATGCATTTGAAACTGGTCCCTGATAGTAGTGTAGGAATGCAAATTAATTTGAAAATGCCAGTTCTCTCAATATTTATGTTCACAAATAACAGTACAATTCATCTATTTGCAAAGCTTTTGGACTGTGATTTTGTAATTAGTACGTGTAAATTACTTAAGCTCTTATTTAGTTAATCGACGACATTATAAAGTTGTTGTTTTTAAAAGATACATAATGGCGTTTTACAAAACAAATAATCGCTTAGTAATTAAGAGTTAGAAATAGAACACCTAAAATGTTAGTTCAAGTGAGTTTTAAAGGGGTTTGGATTTGTGTTTTTTTTGTGGCCTAACTTCCGTCATTTTATTTGATAATCAAAATAGCGGCCGCTCAATACACCTTAATTAACCAACGAATAAATGTATTAATTATTTAAGTAATCAATACAAACAAGTATTTATAAGACAGTATCTCTTCTCTTTCAGATAAACTTAAATATTTGAAGTTTGACAAGCCAGCCATTTATAAAAAATTCAACCCCTAAAGCATTCATAACAAGTAAAAAAAAACAATTTGAATTTTATGTTTTTTTATGAATATCACTATCACCTTTCATTTATCAGACTATAAAGGTACAATTTTTGGAGACAACTGCAACCGCAATAAGAATGTATTTTTAACTCGGTTATCATTTGTGGTACAAAATTATAATAATATTACTGCATGGTCTGCCAAGGCCCTCCACGGGAGAAACCGAGCCTATCTGAGCCAGCCACACGTCGACAAAACTAAGTCGAACGAATGGCTCAAACGAGGCGAGTTATTTCCCGAGACAGAAGGATTTATGGTGGCAATCCAGGACCAAATAATAGCTACTCGTAATTACAGGAAATATATAATTAAAGACCCTCATCAGCCGACTGACTTATGCAGACATTGCAACACTGTCTCTGAGACCATTCAACACATTACAGGAGCTTGTAAATCACTTGCACAGACTGACTATAAGCATCGACATGACCAAGTTGCCGCTATTATACACCAACACTTAGCATTCAAATATAAATTCATAAGTGAGATGAAACCATATTATAAATATAAACCCGAAATAACACTAGAAAATAGGAATCAGAAAATCTATTGGGACAGGACTATTATAACAGACCAAACTATACATTTCAATAGACCAGATATAACCCTTCACGACAAAACCAACAAAACAGTTTACCTAATAGATATAGCTATCCCAAATTCACACAATTCAAACTACAATATCTGAAAAGCTTAGTAAATATCAAGACCTCGCCATAGAAATAAAAACACAGTGGGAAGCACAAACCGTCCACATCGTCCCTATAGTGCTCTCTTCCACTGGTATCGTACCAAAATCTCTTATGCAAAGCTTGAACACTTTACACATGCCTCCCCACACACTTCATCTCCTCCAAAAAGCCACAATTCTTAACACCTGTCGCATCACCAGGAAATTTTTAACTTCGTCTACAATATCATCAACATTCTCCATTTAAATTTCCCCCTACAAACTTGGCTACGGCCCGTGGGTAAGGTTTTTGTACTCTCTTACGAGAGAAGAAAATTAAAGAACAAGAAATAATAATAATAATAATAAAATTTATTTCAGACCATCGAGTCCATATTTGAAACATTACAATTTTTATCGTTCATACATAAAACACACACATGAAAGAATACAAAAACATAGGTACATAAAATGAAAAGATACACATATACATTATAATGAGAATTTCATTTTAAATATCTAAATGACGAATTATTAATTATTTTACCTTATACACGCTTTCAAGGACTTCTAGAAAACCTCAATGTCATATCAAAAACAAGAATTCACAAGGAGTACCTACTTCTAGTGAATTCTTGTAGCAGGTACCATAACAATATTTTTTTTTTACTTTCAGAACAAAGTTCGGTCTCTTCAAAGTGGACTTCGACAGTCCAGAGAGGACGCGTACGCCAAAATTGTCTGCACACAGTTACAGCAACATTGCGCGCACGCATCGCATTGACTTTGACTACATCAAGCCGCCCTTGGAGTTGAATAAATTATTACTAGAGTAAATTAATGTTAGCTTGTGATAATTTATGAATAGTCATAGTAAATATTATTATACCTAATTTATGAAATAAAAAATTAAGCTGGATTTATTTGTTTTATTGGTTGTTTTGTTGTACTCGTCCATCATCACCTTCTTGTCTTTGTTTCTTTCTATCTGGGGTCAACTGAAGAAGTCTTCCATTTCCATTTTCCTCTGTCAGACGTCAAAACATCAAACGCTATTTTTGGTTTAAGCGTTCAGACGTAACTTATAGGATAGGAGGGTACGCACACTGCTGACCGCAAATCGAATGCATCACCCACGGTCGTCGATGACGAGACTGTATATCCCTCAGAAGGACTGGGGTCGAGGCTTCTTAAATGCAAAGAACCTGCACAACCGTGAGAATATTTCCTAGAAGCCGACGTAGCGATGCACCGAGATGTGGTCTCAGCGGACAAGGGCCTCACCCCGCTCTCCTTGGCTAACGAAAACTGGCGCAAACCTAAACTATGAGACACTAATGACCGTAGGGAGGAATGGCAGGGCAAGGAGCTTCACGGACGCTTTTACCGGGCCCTACATGACCCCGATGTAGACTTCTTAGCATCCGTATCCTGGCTACGCTTCGGTGACCTCTTCGGAGAAACCCAAGATTTTGTCTGTGCAATAATGGACGAAGTGATTGTGAAGGACGGTACGGTTGATATATGTCGGGAAAGTTACCGTCCGGGAGAGTCGATCCGACACATATTATTCATAGTATTTCTGGGTGTTCTAGTCTGGCTAACGGAGAGTACTTGCATAGACACAACCTTGTTGCCAGGATTATTCACCAGCAACTTGCTTTGAAGTACAACCTTGTGGAATCAGAAGTGCCAAACTATAAGTCTATGCGCCCGACCTAGTTCTCGTTAATGGTAATATCACGTTGTATTGGGATCGACCTATCACCACCGACAGGATTGTTGTTGAAAATAAGCCTGATATTGTAGTGATAGATCGATTGGAGCGTCGCACAATGATTGCTGATATAACGGTCCCGCATGACGAGAACCTCGCGAAAGCAGAGAAAAAAAAAAAAAACAAATATGTAGATCTGCCTCGCGAGGTTGTTGGCATGTGGGATGTGGATACAGCCATCATTGTGCCGATAGTCGTGTCGGCCAATGGCTTAATAGCCAAGAGCCTCGACCAACATCCCTCTCTAGGAGGCTGTCGCTTGGCAGCTGGATCAAGGCTTGATTTAGAAAGCAGTACTTCTTGACACGGCACGTATTGTGAGGAGGTTCCTCTCTCAAGAGCCCTGACCACCGGCAGCTCGGACCCTGTTCCCAGTGGGCTACTGTTTTTGTATTATTTTTAAATGTTTTTTTATTTTATTTTATTAAGAAATATTTAAAAATGTAATTATATGTAAGTATAGAAATGATTAAAGAGTGACTATACAGGATGTAAGCCCCCTAATCACAAAGCCGTTAACCAAGCATTCTGTACATCAAACTAAGTAACTTTACGCAAAAATTATTGCTACAACGAAACAACTTTTTTTTTTGAGGTTATAAATCATGATTTGTAGTAGAACTCAATGTAACGCACTTAAAACATTGTGCTGATGGATGGATTGAATAGTACGGGGGTCGTGGAGGTGTTAAAAGTCAAAATCTTTTCATTACATTTAAAAAAAAAAACGTGTTTTAAAAAAAAATCTTGTCAAAAAGTTGTAACTTTGATCCCCCATATCACCGTAACTAGAAAGTTACCAGGTATGTTGTAGAACAAAAAAATGATCGCAATGATGGGAAGAACAAGTGCCTTTCGGCTTCGTGAAGAGGTGTTTTACACCCTTTATAAGTTAAGTCAAAACATAATTCTAAACATAACCAGACACTAACGATCGTTTTCTATAACTTACTTACGTCTTTCTTTTGATGAATGTACTTTTCTCTGTAGCATTCGGTGTTTCTATAACCAAATAATGTCCTATTCATGTCGTACCTACCCATCACTTGATTCAAAGAAAAATCAAAGAAAGCTTTTCTGTGACGTTTTGTCTCTAATCGTCCAGTAAGCAAAATGTCAAACCGACAGAGATAGCAACCTACCGCAACCGGCTAGTAGGTTATTGAAAATGGCCGTTAAATGTCAATTTTTCAAACTTGGCCGTAAGTAGCTGTCTTATGGGTGGAATTTCAATGGAGAGATTTTTCGAAGCCTGTTTGGAACTGTTGCCCCATTATTAATCGACAAGGAGAAATCTGTGAGCAAAACTTCAGATTGATCATTGACGTTTTTTAATGTTACAGCACCATGCTGAGATAGGGGCCTTTTGGCCTCGTTCAGGACCTTTAATTTCTATTTTTTTTCTCTATGTTTAGTTTTCAATAGTCGTAAATAATGTTAATTTTTATGTGCTATGTCCTGTACGGGCTATTAAATGCTTTTTCTTTCTTTCTTTATACATTTTTAGAGGTTAACGTTTGCATTATAACATCACGCCTGTAATACCTGGAGGGTTAGGTAGCGGTGTACCTTAGAGTACATCCACATTTCGTTAGTTACAATTTAAGTCCCAAGAAGGAGCGAGCCTATTGCCATCAACCGGACATACATCCAGATCCCGTGGCTTCTGATGGGAAAACCAAATAACATTTTGCCTGACCCGGGAATCGAACCCAGGATCTCACGCTCAGCCAGTCGCGCTTGCATCGACTCTACCAACGAGGTTACATTTGCATGAAAGTACTAGCCATGATGCTGTTCAAACCTTGATAGACTAAGGAATAAACTGATTTAAATTCAGCCATAGAAAATGAAGACGATGTTATACCTTTAATAAGTGTTGATAGTCAGCATTTTGGCTTATTCGAGATGAGTAAGAAACTCGCGAGTGTGCGAGTTGACTCTTCCGATTATATTTTTTTTTGTCATCAACTCGCTCGACCTTAAAAACCTTTCAAAAACACGTCAGATGTACAGTCCGCCACACAAAATCTTACAAAATGAATAAAATATGTACCCACTTTAAATGTAGAAGATATTTTGTTCGACATGACTTTTAAAACAAAATGACAAACAAGCCAGCATTTTAACATATTCAATTCCTATTGTATCACAAATCATGCATGAATAAACGTTTTAAGAAATGACCTAAGAACGCTAATCATTCATCATTGTTAAATTTAATCTTATAATTATTGTAGTATCTAAACACCTATGTAAAATGTGTGACGTCCTTTTCAAAATAATTGCTCTCTGTTCCAAGTTTTATGTTAAATGTGTGAAATAAATAAACGAATTTAGAAGACCTACGTTGTTGTCTTAATTCATTAATTCACATTCACATTTGAATGTGTGGATGGTTGTTTCACAACGATTATGAGAATATTGTTGTAGCAGAAATACTAAGGTTGCAGAACCAATCACTAGGATCTAAAATTGATTTTATAGTACCTATTTCATGGAATTCACGATCGAAGCATGCTTGATTTTTTGTCTCGAGGGGAAATCCTAATGGATTTCCTTCATCGCAAAACAATGAATACAAGTCCTACGTGACCTATGTAGCAATTATATCAAGTAAAACCACGTGATGTTAGTTTGACCAGGTCGTCCAAAAATGGCCACTTTACCAGAATCATAATAGGACAATATTATTAATAAAATTCTTAAAATGGTCACAGACGCAGGTAATGGTATGAATAACAATTACTACGTGGCTGTCACCGTGAAATTGTAAAAACCGTTAGATTGTAATCTGTCTAGTGAAATTGTTAACTGTCAAAATATTGTCAACTGAACACCCTGCTTACAATATGACGCATTATTTTTCGGTAGATTGTAACGTTTTTCATTCACTGATATTTAATTGATCAATTTCAGAAACCGACATAACAGACAAAGAATGCGTACCGGTTCACTGTCAGGTAAGATTTAGCAACAGAATCTAAAGGGTGCAATTGACTTGAAAAAAAAGAAAGATTGTCAAAATTATGTCAAAAGTTGTATCAGCTATAATCACGGCAGATAACAAAAGTTTGAAAATCTGTCGGCTATTTTCTAAACTGTCATGTGTTACAATGTGATTTTACAGGTTAGGCAAGAGATAATGATTTGTCATTTTGATTGTGGAAATTACGGGTTTTTACGGGATCCAAGACAGTCGAGCTTCATTGTCTTGGCGCTTTTCTGGTGGTCGCCACTGCTGATTCTGGCGTTCAGGAGTTACTGTGGTTTGGGAATAGTGTGGTGGGCTTGTCCCTAAAAAGTTGAGTTGTTTTTTTTCCACACAAGCTTTAATTACCTTTGAGAAGTTAGTTTGCACAATGAGGGCGACAAGTGAAGTCAACTTAAATGTGGCTATTTTGGCAGTTTTCAGGTGAGAATAGTGAGTTTGATCGATTTACCAAAACTCCGTTATTAATCAAGATTAACTATTTTGTCCCTGTGTTCCTTTATCTACATCTACTCTTAATTATTATAAAGAGGAAAAGTTTGTATCTGTGTATGTTTGTAATAAAGAAACTCAAAAACTACTGTGCCGATTAAAAAAAAAATTTCACCGTTAGAAAGCTATATTCACCCTGAGTAACATAGGCTACATTTTATCCCCGTTTTCCCAAGGGAATGGGAACTACGCGGGTGAAACCGCGTGACGTCCGCTAAGCTTTAATAAAATTAAAGGCAAAGTAAAAATCGATACCCAAATCGTGCAAGCATTGTTGCTCTTGTTAGTTAGCACTTTCCCTAGCATTCATTCTCATTTTGCACTTTGAATCTAATATTAGATTGTTTTATTTATTATTCTTCTTTCAGCTTGCTGCAGTTAATCAGATGAAGATACTTGGGAGCGGAGAGTAATAAACCCACTTTGCAGTCGGACGAAAAGAAAATATATGATTTTCCAAAAGATTTCATGTTTGGAGTATCGACTGCAGCTTACCAAATTGAAGGAGCGTGGAATGAAGGAGGTATAAAATATCCAATGTTTAATCGCAGGCATATTGCATAACACGCCGTATTCCATAAAGGCGCGCCGGATTGCAAAGCGTTGCTATTTTCTTAATTCACAAGGTTATGATTTTCTTTCGGAATGGGACTAGTCTTAAAATAAATTTGGAGATGTAACATACTAACAGGGAGTCAAATAATCCTATACATGTCTAGACATATATTGCTGAATTAGTGCATCCTAATCGCGTTCTACGCAATCTGGCAACGTTGCTAACCTAACCGGCTATTTTATTGCAAAACCCCACAAATCTATACAACGGGAAAACAGGACTGGGGACCATTAGTCGCATTACATTGGTTCCCTCGTATTGCACGCGTATACTGCCACGAGCACAATGACGCACTAATATGTAGGTAAATTTACCCTACCTACCTACCTAATCTAAAAGAGATTTTCTTGAAATAAATCGATTACAGCTCTCAAAAAAAGGTCTATTTTATTACAGAATGATAACGTGTATCGTACGAGTAACTGCGAAAAAGTGTATACTTGTAAACATATTTGTGCTTGCGACTGTACACAAACTTTTAGAAAAGGTTTCATCTGGACAAGGTCTGACTAGCATTTGTTGTCATTGTTGTTAAAATAAAGATTTAAAATATTAACGTTAAAATTAGAACAAGAATACCTAGGATTTGTTTCTCTCTGTCTGTGTAATTACTAATTACACCAATTTATTCTAAATATAATGTGTTTCTAGAAATTTATTTCTAATCTACAGCCCTGAGACAAGTGCAACTCTTTAACTAACAAAACAAACTGTTACAATGTTTAGCCATAAAGATAGTATGTGAATACTAAACCCGTTGATATGCAGTTAGTAATCTTATGAAATCGTTATTAAAAGATTTAAAACAACCGAACCACCTGATAGTATTTTCTATCGTTATGGAGCTGCGACACACTATGAATGAGCAATGGTCAGTTCAGACAGAACGAAAAAACCCTCGCGCAATTTTTTTGGCTGCATTAAAAATAGGACCGTAATACCATTTCATTGTTGTAAGTCAATGGTAAATGATGTTTATTCAGCAAGTAGGTTTTTTAAAAACAATTTTACACGTCGTTTTTTTTTTAAACTAGATGAGGCCGGTGTTTTGTACCTGACTACTCTGAGAAGAACCAACCGAAACAAACTCAGAGGTCATAGCCTCTTTTGAATTCCAGACAATCTTGCTCAATTCACATGAGGACTATGCAGATCAGTGTCTGAGATGGTGTTTTGAAGAAAGAACCACACAGATTTGAGTGGACCTTCCAGTCAGTGCAAGCATATGTCTGTTATCGTGTAGCTCGACTTATAACTCAAGGAGCTCATCGTAACGACAAACCATACCAAGAAAAAAAATTTGGGTAGGTCGCTTATAGTACTCAAACTGCCAGACAGTTGTGGAAAAAAAACAAAAAAAAATGTAAATATGTCGGAGAAGCAGCATCCTCCTCGACATCATCAGTGTTCACTGTTCACGGAGTCTAGTGGCCGGCATTTGGTTGAAATGCGAGCACAAAACAAAGTATTCACTGTAATCACACAATTTAATGGCAATATTTCACAATAACTACACACATCAAAAGTGTCTAGGGATCAACATATATTTTTGCAATAACTTTTCTCCTGATTGATATTAATTAAAATTTTCTTTAAGGATTCATCAAATAAAGTGTTTTCGTTTGTCACAGTAACGATAAACCAAGTCACCTTTGCATTAATAAAGAAATTTGCCATTTTCCTAATAAAGGGATTTTTGACATTTGAACCACTAACACAAAAGTTCGAAAAAAAGACTGAAATAACAGTTTTCTTTAAAATTTTATTGGGTAACTTAAACAATTAATAATCCGTGTTTCTACCGCGAACACTAACAACACAAGAACATCGGTTTGGCATACTCAAAATGAGTTCATCCAAATCACGCTGTGGAATGGCCGCCCATGTTCGTTGCAACAACAAAAAAAGGTCTTCTTGCGACTGGATACCCTCCATATTCGGCAGAGCTCTTCTCTGTAGCATATCCCATGCATGCTCAATCGGATTCAAGTCTGGCGACTGAGCAGGCCAGGGCAGGACATTGATGTTAGCTGCGGCGAGAGTCTGTCTTACAACTCTTGCGGTGTGCGGTCGTGCATTATCATGCATTAACTGAAATAAGGGACCGATTTGCACTTGTAGAGGAACGATGACGTCTGATACAATCGTCTCAGCATAAATTTGAGCGTTGAGGTTGCCTCTGATCCAAATCAACTCAGTTCTTCCGCCGATCCAAATACCCGCCCATACCGTGATGGTTCCACCACTATAAGGATGGACTTCCTGGCAGGATTTTAATCGCTGTTGGCGTCCAGGGGTTCTCCAGTGTCGTATACGTCTTGTATCCGGTCTCATACCAAAACGAGACTCATCAGAAAAGCACACGAAACGCCATTGTTCTTCTGCCCAATTTCTGTGTTCAAGAGCCCATTGATATCGAATCCTACGATTGTGCATTACTATAGGTGGTACCCGTAGCGGTCTTCGGGAATGAAGGTTCACTTCATGCAAGCGGTTTCTGACTGTTTAGTCGCTAATTAAGTTCCCTGAAGAGTGATGAAGCCTCACGGCTAACATCATGGCGGTTATTGTTGGAGCTCTTCGAGTTAAGATTTGAATGTATCGGTCTTGTCTCCGTGTGGTGCAGCGATACCGTCCTCCATGGCGCTCAGCCACGGTACCAGTGCTTCGGTAACGTGTCCAAAGTCGACTGATAACACTCTGACTTGTATTCAGAGCTAAAGCCACAGTACGTTGCCGGGAACCAGCTTCTATCATTCCCACGGCTCTGAGCATTTCTTCCCTGCTTAAATGACGTCGCCGCTCCATAATAACGTTGGTTTTAATCAGTAGTAGGGAAACAGTAGCACTAATAATGTCTTCAATGCGTTGTATGTTTTTATAGGGAAAATATTGACAGCTGATTTTCATCTTTTACTCGAATTTGATTCACAGTTCCTGATTCAAATTATGAAATGCACCAAAAAGGATCCATATAAATTTATAAAATCATAAATTTATTACAAAGCCACATCTCAATCTCAAGAAATCCGCATAAAAGTGCTTGATCCCTAGACACTTTTGATGTGTGTAGTTTGCTTAGCAATTATATTCGAGCAGCAGGTTCACGACACCAATCGTCATCACCAGAGCTCCACCTGGATCCTCGATCCACCACCGTCCTCGAAGCAATCCTTGCTCTGTCACCACGTATGTTAAGCCCGTAAAAGATAGCGCCTCGACCCTAATCTGGATATTTTATCCTCTGCTATAAATGCAATGTATTCATGTCAAATCAGTTACACTAAAATAATAAAAAGTAAGGTAAAAAATAGTGAACAAGTATTCATGTCAAATCAGTATATGTCACTTAAAATAATAAAAATAAAATAGAAATAATAATGAAATATCTACTAAACTAAGTATTTATGTCAAATCATTAAATGTGTATCATCGCGTATCAAATAAAGGAATCAAAAATAATCAAGCAAAGTCCGAAATTTCACCATTCACAGAGCAAATTTCATTGCAGCAGCTTAATCCCAAGCCTTTTTATGTTCGAGATAGTGATTAACATGATATAAGGCTTTCAGGCATAGCTTCCGTTTTATAAACGATTTTAATTTATTTAGGCTTAGTGCTTGAATATGGCTCGGAAGTTTATTGTAAAAACGTAAACATTGGCATTTGCACGTACCCCCTATTTTTTTGAGCCTCGTTGCAGGAATAATAAATTTGTGTTTGTTCCTTGTATTTATGTTGTGGATATCACTGTATTTGTGAAACAAATTAATATTTTTGTGTGCGTACAGTCACGTCTAATAATATGTAAACACTTAAGAATTTTTTAAACTGTGTTTCTCCTAATGTACTGATTACATTTTAATGTTATTATGTACATAGTATTCTGGAACTCATATTTTTACGAAAAAGATCCAATCTCCTAGTTACAATCGTTATTTCTCGCGAAAATAGCTACAATATTAAGGAAAGTGTATGCATATTATTAGACGTGACTGTACATAAGGTTTTCATAAATAAACTGAGAGGGCACCGTAAGAATACTAGTCTCTTTAAATTTTTCTCTTAGGGAGTATCTGGGACTTAATTTATAAATTGAACGAATTGCCCTTTTTTATAAAACAAATATTGTTTGAATAACAGCGGCATTGCCCCACAAGAGAATACCGTACGACATCACGCTAGGTAAATAACTAAAGTTAACCAAACGGGCTGTCTCTAAATTAGCTGTTAATTCTCGAATTCTTCTAACGGCGAATGCTGCTGAGCTAAGTTTTTTCGACAATTTGTCTATATGCGAGCCCCACTGAAGCTTGGCATCCAAAGTTATGCCTAAGAACACTGTGTTTCTTCCGGTTTCAACTCTTCATCCTTAATTAGAACACTAGTTTCCACTTGTGTTACATGGGATATCGTAAACTTAATACATTTAGTTTTTTTTTTTTCATTTAAGAGTAATAGAAAACGATAAATGAACATCGATGAGGTCATCAAGCGTCACCTCACTCATACTCGCGATTCTATCGCGCTCCTTTAAGAGGAAACAGCACGTTTTTACAAAAGTAGTTCCCTGTTTCCTATCTGGGTACATAGCAACACGGCCAAAACAGTTCTACGTTTTTTGTAACACCTTAAATCGGGACTAGTGGGAAAATATACTACCGAGAACTGTTTAATAAAACTAGTTAGAACGAAACTCACAGAACACAGCTCGTCCACGCAGGCGGACTATGTCGTTTGAGAATCGTCACACAAACTTGCATCCCCAATTTTATTTGTAATTTTTAAAGTATTTTTTTTAATATTCCTTGCTAAATCGGTATAAATTATACCCCAGTGTAGTTTCGAGACTCAAAACTCAGCAGTTAACACTGTGATGATTGTTGTTCAGTGAATGGCTTTAATATTTATCAAGTATAAGATAACATATTAATAATCACAACAATAATTTACATAAAAAATTACAATCCGATAATATTCGAAAAACTAGTTATCACAAATAGGTATTAAAATGTCTTTCTCACGTCACAAAATATAATTTATTCATTGCACTCTACGTAGAACGCTTTGTTTTAAATTCTTTGTAAAAAAAAACACCTCTTCTGATGGTTTTATCTAATTAAGCCTGGGAAGGTTGGCAGTATCACTTTTTCTACATTTAACATTATTGTATTCATCTGCTTAGGTTTTCCTAACTATATTGAGTTCTGCTACCATTCGAACACAATGCGGCTGAATACCAGTATTTTACATGGATAACGTTCCCATCTGACTGTCACGTGCTAGTTATTGCATAGGTAATATATATATAGGTAATATGATACCCCATTGTAAGACTGGTTGTCACCGGACGGAAAGCACGGCAAACCGTTGAGGAATCTCTAACCTTTTAAACCCCTTTTTTGTTAAAGGTAAGGGTGAAAGCGTATGGGATAAATTTCTCCATGACCATCCACATTACACGAAGGATGGTTCAAATGCTGACGTTGCAACTGATTCCTACCACAAATACTTGGAAGACATCGATATGCTCGAAAAACTAGGCGTTGGTTATTACCGTACTTCGATTTCTTGGCCACGGTACGTTTATTTTCTTATGAAATACTTAATTACCATCACATTTGTATTTATTTCCCTTTTCGTTTCTCGATATTCATAATGCATTTCTTGTCATTCGTGCGTGGTTGTTTGCAGCCTTTGTCTGTGCCTCGCATTGGAGATCTTCTGCGTGGTCTAATTCCTTTTATTCACATTTCTCTTATTTCCGTAATATTTATTTTTATCTACACTGCGTGCTACTAGAGCAGGACTAAAGTCTCCCTCTTTCTTTTCTTCACACTTCTGTCCTTTGCTACTACGGGCCAATCTCCTCATCAATCAGTAAATTATATTTATCTGCTTTCAGCATTTTACCCAACGGGACTGATAACTATATAAACAGAGAAGGAGTAATGTATTACCGAAGGTTTTTCAAAGAGCTTCTAAAAGCCAATATTTCTCCAATCATCACTCTATACCATTGGGATATGCCAACAATTTTCATGGACCTTGGTGGCTTGTGCAATCCGAAAATGGTGGACTATTTTGAAGATTATGCACGAGTTACTTTCAATCTTTTTGGTGATCTGGTAAAGTATTGGTTGACAGTGAATGAACCCCACCAACACTGTGTTAGCGTAAGTTGATATTTCTACTGCCAAATCAAATTTCAGCGATTACAAATCCAACATTGTGCTTCTGTTTATTAGCTTCAAATTCTTGTTTCACGCTGCTTCAATGATCACTGTTCTTTCCTCAAATATTACTTTTGAACTCGAATTAAAAAACAAATGAATTCGTTTTCCCCGTCATTTAAGTTTGGAATGATAGTTTTTCTTTTGTTTTAGTCTTATGGAGGTACAACAGTACCGGGATTGCAGTCACCTGGTGTAGCCTTGTATCTTTGCACGCATCACATGCTTTTGGCCCACGCGCGAGTTTACCGTTTGTATCAACGAGAATTTCTTCTTGATCAACAAGGTAAACCTTAAACCTTATTATGTTATATTATGTTATGTACAGTCACAGTCAAAATAAAGAAGAAAATTACGGTATTTTTTATAATTTCTGTACTTATTTTCCTAATTTTAAAACAAAACTATCAATGATTATTTCAATAGGTAAAGTAGCCATATCTTTGGATTGTAACTGGAGTATGGCAAGAACTCATGAGAGTCCAGAAGACCAGAAAGCTGCAGAACAACATCTTGAAATGCATGTGAGTTATAATTTAGATTTGTAATATTTCGTATGGCCATGAATCGCAGGTAAAATTCACTAAGATGTTACAACAGAGAAATAATTTGCTTTCATAAATAAGTTCCTTCAAGAATTCTGTGTCTTTGTCAAATCGATAGTATTCGATAATTTTAATTCTCAGTAGGAATAGCTCTAAAAGTTTAAAAACAATTTTTTTTTTACTATTTGCACCAGGTTGGAATGTTTGCTCATCCAATATTCTCGAAGACCGGTGACTATCCAGCATTAGTGCGAGAGAGAGTTAATAACGCTAGTTCCGAGGAAGGCTTCTTGAGGTCACGTCTTCCATATTTTACTACGGATGAGGTTTGTATTTCCACGTTATTTTTGTAGGGAAACCAACCAACTTTGCTAGTGAAACATCGAAATATTAAGTACTAAGATTAGACAATTGCGTTCTAATGTGAACTGTAACCTTCCTTGTCATCAATTTTGTTTCATCATACCTGTCTACAGTCCATATTATCTATTGACGCCTCAAAACACAAAGTAAGTACGGATTACAAAACAACTTTCAAGTGGATCGAGTTATCGGATACAATCGAACACTCCCATTTTCTATTATCGACACGAGTTTCTTACAATCTATGGCAGTAGCCAATGAGGCCAAGGTCAGGCTGCAATGGCTTATCCAACATTTATTACATTTATAACCAGTTAACACTAAGTGCGCAGTTGGGCTTGTGACCGAAACTGGTCTCTTTGTTTCAAACGTGATGGCTGACCTATAGCTGCTTTAGAAAAGTCGTTTGAGCCAAGAAAGTTTTACACATTCTGCATTATTGTCTTATTTGCTTACATAATTTTGGACGGACTTTTGAAATCATACTTTGTGAACTGTGATATGACTCATGAGTTCACCAGCCTAGATACGCCTGTGGGTATTGCTGTCATTTGTACACTCTGTGTACTGGCTGGTGGATTCCGAGTCACACCTCTTACAAAGAGGAGACTTGTATCCCAGAAGTGAGAATTTATTGCATATGTTATTATGCCCAAGTTATTATGATCCTTATCACTTAAGGCAAAATGTTTCTTTTTCTTCAGGTTGAAGCATTGCAAGGAAGTTCCGACTTCTTCAGTCTTAACCACTACACCAGCTACTTGATTACAACGCCTTCTGCCGAGACTAAATGGCAAATCCCATCATACGATCACGACACTGGAGTACAAGTGGAGCAGCATGCTTCATGGGCTGTTCCTGGAGTTTACTGGTTATCTGTGAGTTCATTGCACACAGCAGTTTCTTAATCAATCTAAAACGTTTTTGCTTGCGTTTTTCTTTTGTGCTCTGCGAAGACTTATGGATTCCCTGCGGGCAGACGCAGACGTCCTCAAATTTTTGGTTGTAAGACTGTTAGTTTCCTGATGATGTTTTCCTTCACAGTTATGATGAAATATTACACTAGGTACCCATCTGGATTCAATTTGCAACCTTCAACTCTGACTTGAGTTGATACCACTGGGTCAAAGTGATTTTTGGTTGTAAGACTGTCAGTTTCCTGGTAATGTTTTCTTTCGCCGTCTTGAGAGCAGTTATGATGAAATATTACACTAGGTACCCATCTGGATTCAATTTGCAACCTTCAACTCTGACTTGAATTGATACCACTGGGTCAAACGATTGTCAATCGTTTGTGAAGATGGAAGGATATATGAAAGGATGGACGGTCGACGCTTCCACACAAAAACTACTGAGCGAATTTGATTGAAATTTGGCACACACATAGTTTATACCCTTTTTATCCCGATAGTACGGTTACTGCGTGATACATTTATTGAACGCCGCGGGTGAAGCCGCGGGCATAAGCTAGAAACGTGAATAAATATTAGCTAGTTAACTAAGGCAGTAGTAGAAATATCTGTCACGCTTTGTAGACCAAAGTAAATGAAACAGAAGTTTTCAACAAATTCCCAGTATTTCGATTCGATAGCCACAAACTGCTTTGATTCATTATATGTATATCAAAGACCTGTTAAGCAGAAAAGTTACTCTCAAAGTTAAATTGCCTCAGACTTTGCTTTCAAACAGAACTTGTAGCATGAAAAGACACCTTTTAACTAAAACATTCATTTCAGGTTTACGCACCAGGCTTAAAAAAAAAGATCAACTGGTTAACAGAGAAATACGATTTAAAAGTACCGATTATTGTGACTGAGAACGGTGTGGGAGATCGGGGACAATTGGACGACTACGACCGAGTTTCTTACTTCAATGAGTACCTTCATGAGTTGCTGTTGTCAATACACGAAGATGGCAGCAATGTTAAGGGCTATTTCGCTTGGAGTCTCATGGATAACTTTGAATGGGAAGATGGTTACCGGTCAGTAGATAATGAGCTTTTTGCCTTTTATAACTTTTGCCTAAAAACAGAATTAAGTATACCAACAATCTATACAAAGTAATTTGAGTTTTGACTTCTGCAATGCAATGCAAAAACAAGATCAAGTTAATTCGACCAGATCGGTCCAAATTTTACGAAATAGTACATTATTGATTCTGATTCTTTCTCTAAATGTAAATCGGGTGGGATCCCCCGATTACATGGGACTTTAATATAACTGGCGAAATATGGGTTTACTACTAAATACAAGTCTACATAACCTATCGAGGATTACCGAGGTTCAAGTCAACATGATCTATTGCGATTTACACTTTTTTTTTTTAATGACACCTCACCCCTATTCTCGTGAGACTAAAAATGGAAAATGATAAACAAAGCAAAACCGTCGGAAACGGCAAAGAAGAGGAGAGGAGGAATGTAGGGTTGGAGTCCGACGCCGCATTGAGTCATCGTCCTCTGAGGAGGAGCAGATGGCCTCTGCTCGCAAGATCCCCACCAGCAAGCGCGGGGGGATCTGAGGCAAGAGGGAGGGGGGGCTCTGCATCTGAGAGGTTGCCACGACTGGCCGAGGAGGGGTGCCACCCGGGCATTACTGCCCGCGGGTGTCACGTGACTTTTTCGTGGGCTACCCTCTCGCTTCACCTTTAGTATTCGACAGTGTCCGGTTTTCGCATCTGGTCCGTAATTATTATTCGTACAATTTTGAATGATACATAAGTAGTCATAATAATTTAATAACATCCTATTTTAATTCCAGAGAAAAGTTTGGTCTTTATCAAGTAGACTTCAGTAGTCCAAATCGGACGAGAACGCCGAAGCTGTCCGCGAAGAATTATAACAACATTATTCGGACGCGTACGGTTGATTTCAACTATCTAAAACCACCAACGGATCATCATCGATTCCTGGATTTGATTTAATTATATATTTACAGCTGCTTTAAATTCATTGATTTCAATTTATTTTTGTTGATACTCCTATTATATTAATTCCTCATTTATTCAATGTGGTCTCTTATTATTCTTTTGCATTTATTATTTTAGTGAATGATACAAATAAAAAAAATTGTCCGTCAGATTAACAAAAAGTATCCGACGAAAATACGACGCGTATAAAATTTTCAATACGTTACGCCTTGGTATAATTTTAGCGACTTCTGACGTCACGAGCCCCCACTTCCGAGTTTTGATGAGTTTTATCTTTGTCAATGTTCATTGATTTACAAAAACAAAAATACGGGTCCATTATTTTCCAAAACTCTAACTGACGAACTAAATAGATTTGCAAAGGAGATGTTTGATTTTGGACCACCACTATGTACAAAAACACATGGATAAATTGTAAAGAAATAGGGTAATTCCATAAAAATACTAATAAATTAATTTGAAGAGGGTACAGACGTACATAAATGTAGTTTTTTTTAAGAAAACCCTATTTTAGGACAGCCATGACAGTTGTGTGACATAAACTTTGACGACTTTGACAGTTTTAAGAAGTGACATCTTCGCCTGTCTTTGCTTTGAGATTGGATTGGAGCTGTTCAATCAAATATCATTGTCAAAATGACATTGTTTGCATACTGCAGCTCTGATCCGCCATGTTTATTTTTATGTTGTGTTGCTCTCCTTGACCAAGCTCATTTGAATTTACATGGAAATGAAGTGAAATTAAAGAAAAGTAACAAAGAAAAACGGTTACTGTATACTGCAATATTTACATAATAATATAGTGTACATAGTGCTAGCCCAGGCTCCATACATTTCTGGACACTCTCCTTTGATAGTCACGTCATGCCTATTTAGTAATCTGCGGAGCTCATCGCGGACGATGACCCATCTCCTGTTTTGCTCCTTGAGCAACTCCACCTGTACCTTGAGGATCCTTTCTGAGACCACTTCAGCTTCACTTTTTCACTTCTGGTCGATGCTAAGATATTTAATACTAAAAGATTCATCGATATGACGATGAAGAAAAAAGATCTTGTTCGTACCTACTCGGACATTATTCGTAGCCTGCATGGCGGCGTATATCTATGGCATACGAAGTCGTACACACCGCAAAATGAGTATAAAAAGATACATGTAGCAGGTAACGTTCTGAAGAGACTATCATTGGAAAAACGTATATTACTTACATCAAGGAACATCAAACGTTTCACTTTTTGTTTAAATTGTACTTTTTCAATCTCGAGGTCAAGCATAAACTTTTTAAAACACATTGATGTCGTTTGTTTCACGACTCGAAATAGCGGGAAATGACGTAGAGGGAATGATTCATCTTAACATGCCTATTAATCATGGTAATAATTTGATCAGTTACTAAATTTAACTGCTTTAGGTTCAAATTTGCATAGCCCATCATTTAAGCCTTCTAAATTGTTATTAAATTACACAGTATGTTGTTCAGTTACCCTTGCTTCACATAATCGCTTTAAGACCCCTACAGGAAGGTACGGTTGACCTATCTCTCTATGATCACATTATGCAAACTAATATCTTTACTGCCAGATATTGCGGTAGGTTATGTATATTCAAAATATTTAATCAAACTAAGCGAAATGGTCAATTTTGAAGGTGTGGCGTTTCGTCATTGCTAGTCGACCTCAGTAGGTACAGGCAAGATTCTAGAAACGGGATTGTTTCACTAATAGCTATTTTGTGGGTGTGAGCTTATTACAAGAAGTTGACTCTCAAGTAGTAGTATATTCTTTCATTGTCGCTAGTTTCACATTGGAAATATTAGACGCTTATATCGACTTTCTTTATTGCCATTGTCATAGCGTAAAGTAACGAGTTGATCTTCTTTCAAAGGTGGTGTCCCTGACGATCAAAAACAAAGGATGTGTAATAAATATCGAGATACCGACAAACACTATACGAACAATGGCTAACGATTATGATCAATTTCATATCTTTTATATCGTATACAATTATTTGTTTCCCAACAAATACTTAAAATATTAGATGAAACCAGATGTTACAATAAAATTGGTTTCTTACTTACAGCCCAAATGCATCGTACCTTTACCTACCAATCTAGACGCAAAAGCTATCGAGATGCACAGAATTGAAAATCCAGGGAGCGTTCACCACGATCCCCCAAATTGCGCGGACAAGATATTTTCACTAAAACGTTCGTTTATAGTCCACTGGGAATTCCCGAAATAGTTAGCCACTGGATTTAACAAGCGGAGAGTAGTTTTTATGTGAAAACGAAGTGCTATACGGAAAACTGGTCAACTTGGAGCTTAAAACCTGGTTGCTAGTGCAAAGCTATTTAATATATTGTACCAGCTAGTCACGCCACTTTACTAGCCCATTAGTTTGGTGAATTGTTTGCGTTTTGAAAAATCGTGTAAAACTATGACTGTCCGATGAAGTATTTTCATACTTGCATGCCTGCAATGCTTAATATTCGAAAATACATGAGGTTATTCAAATTGAAGTAATGTCTAGAAATAAGCAAATGGGAATGGATGTATTATTTTAACCATCCCCTTATCACACGGAATTTTAATCTGTGTCCAAAAAAACACTACCGGCCATCGGCCCGGAATTAGTAAATTAGTCCAATCATTTAGTTTCAAACAGCTTCGATTGTAGCACTCATAACTGTTCGGTGGTTGCACAACGGACAGCTTAACACAGCTTGTGGGAACATTAATAGGAACCTGTTTATACGACCGAACACGGTCGGTCGGTAGCTAAATACGATCGTTATACTACTAATTGCTTCTCTATTCAGTTGGTTAATAGACTTGCAACAAGTTCGCGGCTATTGTTAGCTCATTATCGCTTTAAAATGGGTCTGTGGTTCTTGCAAGTCTTTATCTTTTGTATGCAAATCTGGATTGAGGTTTCCTTTTGTTACGAAGCTTCTGTTTGCGACTAAATCAGTAGTTAATTACATGGAAAATGAAGATTTTTGGTCCAGATTCGAACATTTTTATTGAAAACCGAGATATAAACCTACAAATCTGATACCACTCAGATATGAAATAGCTTTCCCATATCAGACCAGAGTAGTACAAAACATGCAGCAGGAAAAACCTCATTTAAAGATAGGAGCAATACGATTCGAGTGGCTTCCGCCAAATGGTGATTGGTTCTCTTCGTATCACATGTTTCCCTAAATTGCACAAATGACGTGACTGCCAATGACCTCTACGCTACCCTTTTAAATACTCACGTATAATGAGAAAATGATGTCATGTGTATCGTTCTAAATATATTTTAATATTATAAATCCGAAACCTTTGATCGGATTTCTAAGGTAGACCATGATTATGGGTTTGGATAATTTTCAACCGCCATGTGGGCAAAGCAAGCATAGTGACGTCACAAAACTCTTCTGGCTCAACCCCTGAAATAAAACAGCTTAACAAAAAGAAAAATAAAACATAGCAAAACTAGAACAACAGCTAAAGTTAAACTTTCCCAAGCCGAAGATATTGTTGTCTTGGTATGACACAAAACTACTGAAGTTAGCTCTAGTTAGGTCAGCTATTTCTAAAGTTCACATTTTCTATTCTCTCAGCCAGACATGGATCGCTTTGTGAATTGAAATAGACCGAGGTGTTCTGCATCGGGAATTGGGGTCCATATTAAAGTATATCGGCGATTGTATTCTGACACGAGTATTTTTGATTGTGACCTGATTTCGATGCAGAGAATATTTCGGGATTTGCTGAAAGAAGGTAGAGTAAGATTGGTGTTAGTGGATACGTATTAATTTTCAGCATGCAATTAACGAACCACCAGATTTGGCAAACCTTTAGATGGCTAAAATGAGTAAATAATCACCAAAATTTATCCCCATTTTTTAGTGAAATTAGAACCAAACATTTCTTTTTTGTCAATTACCACCAAAAATTGAACAGTTATGCTCTTGGATCCGATATTGTTCTTGTCGGTGAAAATGGACGTGAGATCCAGAGCAGACTGGAGAAATGGCATCAGAAACTGGATATTGTTGGCTTGAAAATCAGCAGAAGTAAAACTGAATACATGTTCTGCAATTTCGGCGGTCTCTCCAGCTCTGGAGCCATAGCGCTATATGGAGCGTCTCTTCCTGTCTGCTCCGACTTTCCGTAGGTATCTTGGTTCACTCATGCAAAGCGATGGCGAAATAGATCTTAGTGTAAAGCACAACGAATTAACACGGGATGAATGAAATGGCGGCAGGTCACGGGAACGATCAGCAACTCCCGCATTACCCTAAAACTTAAGGGGAAGATTTATTAAACCTGCTGGTTAGACCTGCTGTGTTGTATTGATCAGAATGTTGGGCCACAAAAGGAATGAATGAATATCGTGGACATGTGAATAAAGGGGGGTGTTTGGTGTTACGCGAATGAATGAATCGATAAAATAAGGAATGAGTATATAAGAGGAAGTCTGAAAGTGGCGCCAGTGACTGAAAAGTTGTGTGGTAATCGGTTGTCGTGGTATGGGCATGTGATGCGGTGTAATGAGGAAAATGTAGTTAAAAAAGTTTTGAGTATGAATGTGGATGGGTATTTGAGTAGACGAAGACCAAAGAAACGTTGGGGTGACTGTGTTAAGAAAGATATGGTAAGAAAAGAAGTGTCTGATGAGATGACGAAAAATAGAGAAGTATGGAAGAAGAAGACATGCTGCGATGCCCCAAATAAATTGGGATAAGGGCAAGAGAATGATGATGATGCTCATGCATCCGAGTCGAGGAAGACATGGTCGATTGAGTCCCGCTTCACGGGGGCTTCTATTTCTGAATGGTTTATAAAATAAAAACTTTTTTGCAAAAAATAAAACCGACTTCACACAAAAAAGTGAAAAATAACTTTAGCTTCAGAAGTCGGTGACCGTTGTTTGATTGATTTAGTTTTTTTGTCACCGACTTCTGAAGCTAAAGTTATTTTTCACTTTTTTGTGTGAAGTCGGTTTTATTTTTTGCAAAAAAGTTTTTATTTTTCACTTTTTTGTGGTTCATATGTGCTTACCCTTTCACAGCGTAACGGCCTGATTTTTTGTTATGAACTGGTGTAAACAATAGAGACATGAGATTTCAGCGATCCCAGTACATTTGCTATCATTTATTGAGGAGTTCCCGTCGCCTATCTTCCGAAGTTCTTCATCAGATATTTACCAAATTGAAAAGGGATCACTCCAAGAACGTACTCTTCCTAAAACTACCCGAATCGCTTCTGGTGTGCCTATAAAATTTAAGGAATTCCCTCTATTTCTCCAGGATCCCATTAAATGGAACTTAACACATCTAACTGTCGAAATCTGGGCGTATTGTACACTTCTGCGTACTCCCTCAGAGCATACAGGCGTGATGTTACGTCACTATGTTACATAAAAAATAAACAACCAAGCGATTGCAGCAATTACTGCAGCTTTGCCGTGTATTTTTGAAGAGTTCCATTTATATCCCCGAAGATCAGCGTCAGATCTTTACCAAATTGAAATGAGACCACACGGAAAGCACCAGCTTTCAAATAAAAAAAGAATCATCCAAATCGGTTAACCCAGTCGAAAGTTCAGAGGCAACAAACATTGTCGAAATCTGGGAGTATTGTACACATCTGCGTACCCCCTCAGAGCATACAGGCGTGATGTTACGTCATGATGTAGTATGAACAATGAACCTACAAGCGATTGCAGCAATGACTGCAGATTTGCCGTCTATTTTTGAAGAGTTCCATTTTATATCTCGGAAGATCAGCATCAGATCTTCAGCAAATTAAAATGGGACCAAATGACAAGCACCAGCTTTCAAATAAAAAAAGAATTATCAAAATCGGTTCACCCAGTCGAAAGTTCTGAGGTAACAAACACAAAAAAAAAAAAAAACCTCTTTTTGGAAGTCGGTTGAAAATAAATTCAAGTCGTTATTTTGCACCTGAATTACTCAGTTATCATAAGTGGGAGAGGAAGTCCAAGGAAACGATGAATGGATTGTTTGAGGAATGATCTGAAAGAAAAATAAATAATGATGAAGATGATGATAATGACCCCTTTTACAAAAAAGAAGAAGAAAATAGGTATTTTTTCTAAAAAAATATTTAATTTAAAAATCTGTACATTTTTTACAAGCTAAAAATCGATATTCAAAGTCGGGCTTGAACAATAAGTATTCTTAATAGTATATTCTGATCTTTATTCATTTTACAACTAACTCTATCCATTTTTAAATATTTCTTGAAAAAAAACAAAGCCAAACTTAAAAAATTGTGGTCCGCGTGTGTTAGGGTCAACTCACACCGAAAGAGCGGCGAAGGGCAGTCGCACGGCTCCGTTTATGGAATTTGCATTTGCGCGACTCATTCGGGTTTCTCATGCGATAATAAGTATTATAGTAATGACAATAAAGTTAAAATTCATATGACACTGAAACTGCGCTCCGCTTCGCTGCGCTTTGACGCTCTTTCGGTGTGAGTTGACCCTTAGGAGCAGGTTTCAAGTCACCGGTGGTTAGGGCTGCAGAGACAGGAACCTCCTCACAATATTCTTATTCTTAGAAGTCGTTTTACGTTAATGTACGTACGCACGTTTGTCTTCTGACGTGATTGTGTATAAAATAATGAATAATGTCTCGTGAAAATCAATTTTGATTATATTATAACATCGTCAAGGTTCCATTAAGTGACTGGCTGTATATTGATATAAACATTCTTATTATAGCCCATTCAATTATGAAATGCTTAAGTGGGCTTTTAAATATGTTATTAATACTGCTTTGTTTATACATGCCGCAGAAAAATGGTTTTATTAGTCGTTCAGTTAACCACCTAGCCTATTTACTTTAAAGAAATCTAACCGCAAAACACGTTATATTCGCCTAAAAAGCATAGTCGACGTATCCCCCCTTTTGCGGGGTTCCTATTTCTGTACGGAACCTAACTAACCTAATTGGGGTGCCCCAAGTGCCGAAGTGAAATATTTTTACAAACATACTTAAGTTCGGTTATAAACAGCCACTGTTTAGTAAAGAGACTAGTCGGTACTAAACCATTTGGCTGCTTGTTTATTGAAATAATATTTATTCTTCTTTTTTTTTTTTTTTAATTCCGTCTGTCCATTGACTGACATTAAGCATCTTTTGTGTTCATTTTGGTTAAGTCATGCTTGGTATGCGCCCAGTGGTGCATCCATATCAGTCTGTTTTATGGTGTGTCAGCTGTCACAGCATCAGGCCTTGTGGAGTTTGCCTTTTAAGCCTCTTGAATAACTTGGTTTTCATCAAGTTCGATGCCAGTTTATTGGGATGAGTAGTAATTCTATTTCTGTAGGCACTGACTGCTTGCACGATTTGTTCTTTCACCTTTAGTATTTTTAAGTCCCGATGTAAGCTCTCGTAAGTCATGTACATGTATTCTTCTTAAAAACAATTAATTTAATTGGCCAAAGTTTGGCACTTTCAGTAGACAATAATATTTATTTATGTAAGTTGGTTTTAAATACACTTTAAGACGTCACATAAAGTTATGTTTTAAGCAAGATGAGGCCGGTGTTTCGTACCTGACTACTCTGAAAAGAAAAAGCTGGAACAAAGTTCTAATCTTGGCCGAGTCACATTTGTATATCGATATTATTGAGATAAGTAAGTAAGAAAATATATCGAATTGGTTACTCATAATTTTATTGCCGATTCAATGTTAACTATAGGCGGAAAAGATGCGACCTTGCTGTGAGATTAAGATTGATCAAGGGCTCGTTTAGTTCCGGAAACAATCGGATGTTTTTGGATATTACCTACGCACATACAAGTTTGTTTGAAACATGCTTCCTGTTATTTTAATGTTATAAATGTGACTGTAGAGCTTCTAACACTAAAACAAGTTTGTGTAGAACGTATACTGTCAATCAAAGTGGCACGCAGGCAGATGTTCTGTCATTGGGATGAATTATCAATAATGATCTTCAAAATATCAAAGAGTGGGCTAAAAGCTTTGGACTGTTAGTTAACCCAACAAAATCACAAGCTCTCATTATTGGTGGCAGATACTTCGTCAATTTACTCAATCGTCAGCCCCTCCCTCCTGTTATGTACGATGGTATCGCCATAGCCTACTCCAAGAAAGTAAAGGACCTAGGTGTATTCTTGGACTGCAACCTATCTTGGCATGGTCACATTGCTGAAGTAAGCAGGAGAATTTTTTGTTCGTATCGGTCTCTTAAGCGTCTTCAGAAATTCCTGCCATTTCAAACTAAAATTACTCTTGCCCAGTCTCTTCTTCTACCTCTTCTGGACTATGCTGATATCTGTTTTCTTGATGCTACTGAGGAACTTCTGAATAAGCTCGAACGTCTGCAGAATCTGTGTATCCGCTTCATTTTCGGGCTTCGTAAGTACGACCATGTGTCGGAATTTCGGAAGCAGCTGAAGTGGCTACCTATTCGTCAGCGTCGAGATTGTCACATTCTTTCTTTTCTTTTTTCCATTCTTCATAATTCTAAGGCTCCTTCCTATCTTCGTGAACGCTTTCAGTATCTCGTACCTAGAGGTAAACCTTGTCGCTCATCATCATCTCTTCTCCTTCGTTTTCCTCCCCACTCCTCAAGTCGGTATGATGGATCATTCACTGTTCGTGCTGTGCGCCTTTGGAATTCACTTCCACACTCCTTGCGGGATAGCCCTTCGTTAGAGGTGTTCAAGAGGGGAATAAAGGACCATTTCCTATCTACTTGATCAATATGTATGTATATAAGTATCGGATTTTATAGGTATGTATAATATATATCTATGCTGTATGTATTACATAGGTTTTATTGTATGAATGTACTTTTTTTTTTAAGTTTAATTTAGAATGTAATGTAAATGCACATACTTAAGTATATCCTCTTTTGCAAATCTCGCTTTCAAAATTAGGTTTGCTGTAAGAAAACCCAACTCTGGGTTAAGCTCGCCTTTGTACATAAGCTATATGATTGCAAGTTATATGTATATTTGTTGTTTTTTTTGTGTGCAATAAAGAATAAGAATAAGAATAAGAATTACATAGTTAAGTTTTTTTTTTGTTTTTGTAAAAATATCTTTAAATATTTATTTGGCCTCGGAACCCTGTCAATAACTATGTGGGTGAGACAGTTATAAGTTGTAACAAATTTAACCGGAAAAATCGTTGGGATATTGTGCAAAAAAAAAACGAACCGATAAAGTAATCCATGAATGAAACAATCAATAAGCGTCAGTTCACACAGAGACGTGACGGAACGCGACGCGGCGCGACGTTACTGGAATTTCGCAATGCGCCGCGCCGCGCGTCAGCGAGACGCATCGCAATGAAATGTGTGTCTTTTCGTGTAATAAGTAAAGTTATATTTTGAGTTGCTCTTTTAAAAAGTGCGCTTGAATTGACTCTAATACCTCAGCATGTACTTAAAATGCAAATCCTATAATAACTAATCATTATAGTCAATTCAAGATTATCGCTCACATAACAATTATTGCAACATTGTTGATAACTAATGTCCAGCTGGACGGTCATACATAATGTATTGATTGATTTTATAATAAAATTAAACGATATTTACATACATTCAGTCTGGTATGCCTATAATTGATTAATTGTGGGAATATTTATGTTAAGGTCAACCAGTACTTTACCTTCAATGGGACTCAATCAATTAATCCTCTTGGAGTCCACTGCTGGGCATAGGCCTATCCAAAGTTGCCCTTTTTTGGCGACTGCGAGTGAGCCTATCACTGCGGCGAGCGGTTTCTGCCAGCTGCGAGCTTTGGACCCTGACCTCGACCTGGACCCTTATCACCATGCTACCGGTTTCGTATCGGCTTCCCTAATTTAGTAAATTTCTATTCCCTTGTCTTATTAAAACATAATTTCATTTTTTGCCATTTTTCTTTAAACTTTACACAATGCAACCTTACATTTGCCTCTCCACGAAATTGTAACGTTACAATCGTTCGTGGCAAACACTGCCTAACCTTGAAAATAGACTCATGCGGCTGTTATTATTTTGCCACGAATCCCTCTCAACTCCTGGAAAATTGATAATTATACACAATCGTCCGAAAAGTTGATTTATTATCTTTCTACCTCCCCAGGCAATGTTTTATTTTGGTATTAATTTATTTTTCCTTAAGCTAGTTCCTACTTACCCTTAGGGAATGTACCTGATCCTTAATTTAATAAACGTAGGCCAAGATTGGTACAGATTAAAAACAAAACACACAATGAATAGGACATTTACTCTTAAGGGGCCGGCCGAGCATGTGTTTTTCATACAAACGTAATACCAAAATTATATAAAAATGAAACATATTCTTAAGGTAGTGCGTATAAATTTCGATAGTATTATAGAATATCTATGTTCCCAAATAAATATTTTAAAGGACAATGATAAAAAGACGAGATATGAGGAATTTAAAATTTCTATAGAAAATTTATTTTTCTCATAACTCGTGTTTAAATCGGTGTAAATATAGGGTGTAAAATACCTCTTCACGAAGCCGAAAGGCACTTGTTCTCCCCATTATTGCGATATTTTTTTTTGTTCTTTACCATACCTGGGAACCTTCTACTTACGGAGATATAGGGCGTCAAAGTAACAACTTTTTTTTTTAATACAAGTTTTTTTTATAAGATTTTAACTTTTAATACCTCCACGATCCCGTACTAAACTGGTGGGCTGGTGGCTCTGCGCTGACCACGGAACATCCATCAACCGGAACAGGGTTCGCGAGGTGGATTATGTTCTAAGAAATTGAAATATTTACGAGCGATAGATCTGACACTTTATTTTAAATTATTATTTATTTTCGTATCTGAACGTGGAATCACTCTGGGCCCTATCAAAATGCCACTGATGTTTTTTTAATGTCCTAGTACCATGTTAAGATAGAAGCTTTTTGGACCAAATTCATCCTTTATCTTTTTCTATGTATACTTCTTTATATGTTTTGACCTGTGTGAGACTAATAAATACTTATTCTTTCTTTTCACAAAACGAAGGAAAGCGTAGTTATATAATTACGCTTTCCTTCGTTTACTTGTTAACAAATCAGTGTATCGAGTCTGTAAAGGGCTATGCTTTCTAACCAAGTAGCATTCGTGTATCAAAATCAAATAACGTGTAAATTTTTGTAAGAAAATACTTCCCATTTTCGAACTCTATCTCTATTAATTCTGTTTAATTATTGCCCACCCCCTCGCAATGACAGTTTTTAAGACTTTAACGTCAAATGATATCAAATTGTACAATTTATTAAGTTCGTTATATGGTGCTAAAACTTGAAACCCACTAAGAAAAGGTAATAAAAAATGCAAATGATATGGCTCCTAAACTGCAAGCACTCTACTATTAAAATTGTGCTGTCTTGCATAAAATGTAACAAAGTCGTTAAAAATATTTAATCAATTATAAAAAGCGAACTGCTGAAAGAGTATGAGTATAATGTGTATATGAAATAGTTTCCGAAGATATTTTTGAATTATAAACGAAAGGAACATTTCCTTGAAATAAAGCAAAATATGGCTATCATAACTTGCTATATTTGAAACTTAAGATCCTTACCTACTTGTCTATTGAGGTAGGTATGTTAAATCAATCGTTTTTAAATCAACCAAATACCTATCTGTAATCACGAGTCATTTGCCGTGGCCGTAATTTATAATTATTATTGGTGTATGCCTTTGCAAAGAAGGATTTTAAATTTGATATTACCTTTGGGATGTGGGACTCGCCTGTTTTAAGCTTGTATTATAACTGACTCAATGACTAAATTCACCCATTAGCAGTCGGAAATTATCCCTCGGGGACGGGTCGCATTTAAAAGTATCCCATAACCTACGTTCATACCTGGCATACCTTCTTGTAGACATATTATTCGAACCAACGAATAAAACGATAAGTACAAACCTAACGAATAGATCCGGCTCGAAGGACGAGGGAGTTTTTTCGGATCATCTCAACATCTTCTTGCCTTTGTCACATGTGACTTGAGGTCGGCGCAGCACATTTTTCCTTCTATTCTCCTTCTCTCAAACGTGACGCAATCATTCACTCCCTTGTCTTTCATATCATTCCTCACACAATCCATCCATCGTTTCTTTGGTCTTCCTCGCCTTCTCCATCCGTCATCATTTGTATTCATTACACTTTTTGTCACACGTGATTCACCCTTCCTCATCACAGTCATGTCCTTACCATGACAGTCAAATCCCTTTCAACTTTTCTGTAATTTGGTGCAACTTTTGAACTTCCTCTAGTAAATATATTCGTTTCTTACTTTATCCATTTTTGTCATACCATACACAACATTCTTATGTTCGCTACATGCAATCTTTTTTATCCATCTTATTCACATCACACGCGTTCATCTACTTTCAGGATATTTAAGGTGTTATGAGTTGTGTTATCTATTTGATGGTTTATATTTACCTAATCAACTGATTTCACGTTCAAATATCGTACCTCAATCAACTGGAATAACCGTCCTGATTTTGTTTGGATACGTTCTAAAATCATACAGAATTAATGTTTATCCATTTTGCTGTGAATTCAAAGTAAATAAAACATGTGAAATCAATCGTGGATTGGTTGGCTCTTTTCGCACAACAAGGTTTTTCGTTTATATTGTAGCAAACATTAATAAATCGTATTAAATTAATTGCTGTTTGACGCAATTTTTTCAAGGTTTGATTTTGTATCGACGGTCGTTGTCCCTGAACGTGTTTGGCTATTAATTTTAGCGTCTGAGGTTTTTATAAATAAAATTTAAAAAAGGAAAACGTATTTAGGGTTTACCACCAACTTTATCAACTGGTAACACCCGTATTTTAGCAAATAATTTATTCTTATTGATCATGATTCCGATACGAAATAAAAAAACAACACTATTCTGAATCTTTACCTGCAGAAGATGCGGTTAAACTCATGTGGTAATAAAAAGTGACAGAAGAGGATGCAAATCACCAGTGCGAGTCAAAATCATATCACAAAATGCCACTTAAAAAGTGACCATTTTGGCAAGAAGTCTAATATAGTAGCTACTTGCCCATGAAATTCACTTCTAATAAAACTTACAAAAGACATTACAGAGAGGCGTAAATCATTAAAAGTAAGAGATTAAAACCTTCAAAGTTCCACATTTTTCATTCAATTAACCACTCAACGCTTCTTAAAATCATCTTGATAACCACTTTACCCTTTTAATGAAAATTTAATCACTGACCGAGAAAATTATTTTAGGCGGAAGAAGCGCCCATTGTAATTTCTAAAATTTTAAATAACTGTTAGGTAAAAGTACTCTGGAAAACGTATAGCTGATTCGAAATTTAGAAGGCTTTTGAGTTTATGTTATAACTAAGAAATTATAGGTATTTTAGTAGAAGGAAAACGGCTTAAGATTCTAAGATAAAATCAGTTTCCTTGTAATTCCTAATTTGAACGGGATAATACCGTCAAATATTGGCTTGATTGTTCTTAAATCTAAGAATTGTTACAAATTTTTAATTTTCATTATTTTCCCATATGTCTTGAATGAGAATGAAAATATATGGTACGTCCATATAACCTTTTTTTTACTCAAGGAAGCTTATTTAAACGCTTTTTGTACTCATAAGGAATTTCACGAGCAACTTCGCACGCATTTTGTGAATCTCTAGGGAGTAGGATCACTTATATAGGTACAATATATCCCTTCAACATTAACCCAAACGAAATTGAACTCTCTTCGCATTTAGTTTCACTGCCCAGACAATGGTTTGGAACGTTCCAATGTCGGCCAGAATTTGCGTATTGGTCGTGATTCGGGTACTCTTGATGGGCATTTGTTTTCACGCAACTATTGTGGTCAATGGAAATTGAACTTTCTTTGATGTCTGTTAAAGACGCAAACCTTGTATCTGATAGAAATTTCTATCGGAGAAAGTTACGAAGTTCTGTAGAAACTTTCACTCCCGATTAAAACCCTTTTATTTTCTTAATTGTATTTGTCAAAGGAAGTCTAACGTTAAAAAAGATCTAGACCCAAGGGATATGAGAGTGAATGAACGAACCAAGATTAATACATATTATTGTTAGTGAAAACTTATTATTGTGTTGTACATTACAGCATGCAAGCACGCAGTGCATACGAACTCTCCGAAAACCTATATATTATGTAGAGTGCTATGTTATAACGACAAGCCAAGTTTATGGGCTTTTATGGAGATACCACACCATACCATACCATAAAATACCGTACCATACCATACCATACCATACCATATCATACCATTAAATACCGTACCATACCATACCATACCATACGTTGTATATCTAAAACATAGTATTTTACAAGCATAATTTTGTTAAAAAGCGTGTTTGTCAAAGTTCAAAAATAATTGCATATGAAATAAAAGAGTAGGTACCGTAGCTAAGAGACATCACGCAGATTCACAAAAAAAAAAACTTGAATTAAATGGTATTTTCTGCAAAGATCTAGTCTGGATCAGACTAAAGATTCTTGCTTGCATTCATCCTTCAAAGTGTTTGCGTTACTTAGTGAGAAAACGTTTTACTTCTCATTTCTCTCTTAATGAGTGGGTATTACTGGTTGGGTGCGCTAATGAATCCAGGCGTGTAATGGTCACAATTAAAACGAAAGCTTCTGTGGAAGGCCGTTAGTCGTTTATTATTGGAAGCAGGGGCGTAGCTACCGCCGTATCTGCCGTATCAATTATACGGGGCCCCTGGGCAACGGGGGCCCCCGAAAAAACAAAATAAAAAAAGCTAATTCTTTGGTTCGTTTCGTTTGCCGAAAAAAAGGATAGTGTATGCTTTTTGTAAAAAAAATTGGAGAAAGTGATGATGAATAAATATTTCTTTAAATTGTATGCAAATATTTTTTCGTCCGTTGTGAGGAACCACTCATAAGGGCCCCCAAACAAATTTGTATACGGGGCCCCGCCAAGGCACGCTACGCCACTGATTGGAAGGGTGAAACTTTGTGACCGCATCAGATCATAATATGTTTGTTTCTGCAAAACGTCATAACTTAACTTAATTTTAGGAAGAAAGTAAATAATGTTTTGCGGTGTTTCACTTTTGAAAAACACACTACCGTATGCCGTAGTAAATCAGCCAGCGAGATAGCCGCGAGCTTAACTGCCCGAAGAACCCTTGACTGATTTATTTACAAACACAATACTTAATTATAAACATAATACAGGCAAAATAGCACAAAGATACTGCTTATCTCATTAAGAAATCTCTTGCAGTAGACCTGCAATAGGACAAGTAGATAAAAAACGTAGACACCGTGTGTAAAAAGAAAATAGAGGTAACAGCGTTACTATGAAGATGGAGAAATGAGAGGAGAGGAAACGCCACCCTGAGGAACACCAGCAGTGAGTGAGATCACAACAATCAGGGAAAATCTCTTCTTGGTGGACACACTGAGAGCTTGATGCAATAAATACGCTGCAATAAATAAATATATGAGTTGATATTTAAAGGAACCTATCCTTTAAATATCAACTCATATATTTATTTATTGCAGCGTTAAAGCGCAAACTCTGAAACATTCCAGTTTTATTTATTTATTTATTTAACACTTCAAACACAAAGTACAGAGGCAGACTTAATGGCATTCTCAACCAGTCAACCTTTACCCTTTAACCTTTTATATTTCAACTAAAACGATACATATTAAATTCATTCACATAATGCTATTAAAGCTTAAAACTTTTCGACGTTGTAATGAATCTTTCAGTAGACTATCAGGTCTCTTTTTAATATCAAATTTTCGTTACTAAATTACATTTTCACTGTGTTATTAATTTTTATTTTTATTTACACGCAATGTATTATGAGTTCATATTTTGTACTAAACAAAAACACAGTTCACGACATCACCTCTCTGTTCTTTGACATTATATAATGTAAAGATATTAATAAGTATTCGAATCATTCCCTTTATCACAATTTTATTGGGGACGATGCAGCAAATCTTTTTCTTCCGTACCCATTTCTCTATCCGTTGTCACATTTTTAGTCACCTTTTCTTTGACAATATCACAACATGATTCCTTCGTTTTTTTTTTTGTTTTTTATTTATAGGGAATGTAAAATAATGCTTTTAACCCTTCGTATCGTAGAACGTAGACCTACACAAGACACAATGGGAGTTTAATTGTGTCTATAATTAAGGCATACAAGAGGTTAATCTCGAGTAAGTATCAATGTTCTTTATTTTAACTTGTATGTTTGGTTACTAGATCTTCAGAAACTGAGATTTAACACTGTTCTCAGTCACATCGCCGCCAAAATCATAACTCGTGAAGCCCTCAGACATAATAAACGTATTTCCATGTTCTCTGGCATTGGTGCAATCCCACCAACCGTAACTGTCAAGTAAAACATTAATTTGTATAGGTATCAGTTCCTTTAGACAACGGTTTAATTTAATTAAACGAAGCAACGAACCATTGCGATACATAACATAACTAACAGAGCTGATGAACTTAACCACATAATGTTTTCAGTCCCGTGTAGGTATAAGAGGGTGAGCAACTTGCCGTAAACTGGGCACAAATACACCAAACTCCGTGGCTGCTACCGAGAAAGGGTTGTGTACTGGAATAATCTAATTTGTCCGTCAGTTAGATTATCAAAAATTATTGGACCCAATTTTTTTCTTTTGTTACGTAAACCAAAATTGACAATACGCGATACTTTTAAATTCCCAATACGTCACGCCATGGTATAATTTTTAGCACGTTCTGACGTCACGAGCCCCCACTCCCAAGTTTTAATGCGTTTTATCGTTGTCAATTTTAATTTTTAACAAAAATACGTGTCCATTATTTTCCAATGCTATAACTGACGAACTAAATAGAATTTGCAATTTTTTTATGGCGAAAACTATCCTATTCTGCCACTGAACCAAACTTGTTAAGGATAAAACCTCAAAGTATTTCAACCTATGTACGACAAGCCATATCTACACCAACTTCAATATTTTTCAAAACAAATAAAATTGATAACGGTCACAAAGCTTTATTAGATCAGTGTGTCAACCAAATCGACCTTCCCTTCATTGTTTGTGTTTGAACATGACTTGTCCGGCCCATAATCACAGTCACGAATGACTTAATAACATAGCAAACAGGGTTACGTCTGCGTAGAATAAATTATATTCTGTACTGTGACATTTTTATTGCATAGAGTTCCAGTAGAAAATTGTAATTTTGATGGCATATAAACTCGGAAGAGAGGAGGCGGAGAGTTTAGTAGATTTGGTCTCTTGATGCCAGATATTGATTATTAATTAATTAACTTAATTCGTGGCCGCTGTAGTAAAAACTAGGGGACATCACGCGGTATCACCCGCGTAGTATCCATTCCCGTAAGGAGACGCCTCCACGAGCGAGAAAATCGTGGCGATGTTATCGTTTTTGCCACGTTTTTTATACAGTTTTTCGAGAATCGCGGCGATTTTTTCGTATAGAATATACGTCGAATCGCCGCAATTCTCTCACTCGTGGAGGCGGCCCTAAAGAGTACGGGATAAAATAAAGCTTGTTTTGTTACTGGGCAGTGATGTAGCTATCCATTGGTAAATGAAGTTTTCAAATCGGGCCAGTAGTTTTTAAGTTTATCCGTTACATACAAAAAACGGTGAAGGAAAACATCGTGAGGAAACCAGCATGTCCTAGAGCCAAAAATTCGAATAGAATAGAATAGAATAGAAATTATTTATTTGCAGACATGTGACATCTACCAACCCGCACTGGGCCCGCGACGTTGATTATAGCCCATACGCAAAATACGCGCATTGACGTGGACTTGCGGACACCAGCCCGTTGTACAACACAATACAATACATACAAAAATACAAATTTTTCATCTTTAAAATATTTGTATAGATACGTAAATTAAAATTGGACAGCTTAACCAGGCCAAATAATTTAACCCTTTTTGACCAACTTTTTCTAATGATGCTTTCTCAATCCGCCACACAGTCAAAGACGACGTGTGGAACTGATAAAGTGATACCTCGAGCAAAACCTTGCGATTGTGCATATTACAGAGACTATTAACTCAATAGTCAAGCTAAATAAACTTTATCTAACCCAACCTAATATTTAATGCCCGATAATCTGTCATCATACTGCAAATACTCTTTCTCCTCAATGTTGTGAATACCTTTGAAATGTTGTTGTACGATAACTACCACAATATATTGATTTCCTGCATCTTCCGCTAATAGTCAACCTCGATTAATTTGAGGATTACAATAATAAAATAATTGAAAATCAAAATATATTTTGTTAAGCTATTGCATAGCTTCTATCGCGGGTCTTGAGCGTGGAGATCGAATCCAGAAATTCCGTAACGAAAATAACCTAAGGAAAAAAACCTACTACCAAAGAGTATGTTAACCTATAAGACACCCCATGTCAGACAATGACAAGCTAGTTTTCTTTTTAATATATTGCCGTAACTAGAAGTTGTAGGTTGTATACATTTGATGTTAGACCTTCTTTGTTCGACTTCCCATCACAATGAAATTATGAATTTTATAATGAATGTTACACACACATACACAGACACGTCAAACTTATAACACCCCGTCGTCGGCCGCGCGCGGTTGGCGCGCAGCCAGCGCGCGGACATGGGAAGCCGAGCCTGAACATTCAGTCTGCATTTGGTCCTCGAGCCGCCAACAAGCGGAAAAATAAAATAAATAAATAATTATAATTGCGTAAGTTGATAAAAATGCTATGCAATAGCACACGTCTTTTATTTTTATTTTTAATATTAAGTTAATTTTAAATTAGGTTTTATTGCTGGCGCGGTGGGACGTTGACGAGCCGCATGCAGGTCCTTTGCTAGGGAATCGTAAAATCAATCATTCAATAGACAATAATGTAATTATGACGCGATGAGTTTTTTGAGGATATACTTGAGATAAGGAAAGGTCTCATCACATGCTTGAGAAGCTTGAGAGCACTCTTGCTTGCGACAAAATTCTTTGAAGGTATTTAATTAAAAGCTAATTTATTTTCCAGTTGCCTCATAGGAATTGAAAGTCCAATTTTGTAAAGGCACAAAATAATATTACGATGGTGTGCTGGTGGTGTGGTGGTATAAATACGCGTAAAATGACAAAATAATCTGTTTTTTTGTTATGTGTTTGAAACAAATAAGTAGGTATACTAGCCCATTAAAATGAATCTACCAGAAATATCAAAAACTACGAATATCAACCTGCACCCAACAAAATTCAACAAACAAAACAAAAAGTTTTCTATGAAACAATACTGTGACATACTCCGCAATAATACGGAACCATCCGGTATCGGTGTGAACTGGCACTCGTGACCGGATCCGAACTTGGCTCATAACTACCGCCTTTGATTCCGGGTTCCGATGTTTATTTATGTACTTGAATACGTATATTATACCGGAGTTTCGATATTTATGGATAAAAAATGTTAAACAAACCAATCGATTAGAGGCATTTATTCAAATGATATGAATATTGTTAAGACTTATTAGTACATTTTTATGGCATGTTGTATACTTATTCGGATCTGCTCAATCGGTACTGCGTGACGGCAAAATTTTCCTTATATTATGGTACCCAGGCTTGGACTTAGTACTGACTTGATCATTGGTATGGAACAACTCAGAAGGACGAAAAATTGGTTAATTTGGCCCATGCTAGAAGTGCACAAAAGTAACTGTAACGTAACTGTGCCCCAATAATCCCAGATAAAAAAAATAACAGACAACAAGTGCCCAATACCAGTATTAGACGTACCACAAAAACACGCCATTTTCGGTAAAGCTAAAGGTAGACATCAGTTAAATGTATGTATTGGCAAGCCGCAGGAAAAGGTAGATTTTGAAGAAGGGTCCATCCATTACGGGGCAATGATTTTAGGGGCGGAAAGAGGAGGGGGGAGCGGGATAGCTTTTGTACCACCCTCACACCTCGGATCTCCATGGTTATGGAGTTATCCATGGCTAAAATTATGTGGGTAGAATTGCGCTATTTAGTAATTAGAATGAAAATATGGAAATATTTAGTATCGTTGGGTAAGAAGAGGGAGAGGTGAGGTGTTCCTTGTACCTTGGCACCACTCCCATGTAAAGGCGAAGCACCGTTCTTGAGATAAACCAATTATAGTAACCTAACCTTAAAACGCTTTATATTAGCCTAAAAAGCGTAGTCGATGACAGGGTGGTCAAAGGGCGCAAATTGTTCATTATTTTTGCGATAGGCCGCTCCTTTTTGAGATGTAAGCAAATTTAAAATTAGAACCTGCTACGACACCATAACACGCGCTCGCTCCGCTCGCATTTTATATTACACACCAACTTTCTGTGACAAATGTCATCGTCACACCGCCGGCCCTCAGCCCACGCTCCTCATGCCAGCTACCAAGACTTTAAGGACTATACTTATTCAAACAACTGCAGTCTGCAAGGGCAGCAAATGATGACTAACGTGGAAGGCTGACAGATGGCATGGCGTGCTTTTTAGTTCCACAAGTTATTTTTATGTAAAAAAAGCAATGTAAGTGCATAATACAGCCGTCAATTATTGTGCGCATTTATAACATACCAAAAGAATGTGATTATAAAAAAGTAAAATAAGATTTACGTAAAAAACATAATATTAAAAATACACTTCTACCGTCAACGGAATGTGAAATCTTTGATGTCTACCATGACCAATATGACCACTTATCCAACCTAAAAATGTGAGTTAGTTTCTAATTTGCATAAAATAACTTAAAAAGAGTTAAACCCCGTAAACCGTGGGCGTTCGACGATTGGAAGTTTGTAAAAAGCTTTGTATTTATGGAAAGTTTATCCTTTTATATCCTCCCATAAGAGTTTAGCATGGAAATACCCTTAATTTTACAGTAATATTTTTTTTTTCGAAAACTTTTAGTTACATGTAGTAGAGTAAACAATTTGCTTTCAAAAATAATATTTTCTATACCAAAAAAAATGTTTAGCGTTACAAAAATTTTTGAAATTTCGACCCCCTCACTAATTTAGGGGTTGCATTTAAAAGTTTAAACTTATTCTAAAACTCTCGGTATATGCTCGGAATAATAAAATGTAAATCGGTTTAAAAATATTACATAAGAAAAAAGTTATGGCAAAAAACTGAATTTAGAAAAACCGACGCCCCGCCGCCCCCCATGAACGAATTCCGCCCATTCACGAACTGAACCTAAGTTTTGACCTTTTCGATTTTTTGGGCAATTTTGAAAGCAATTGGTGCATAATTGAGACCTGTAGAGTGTGGCTAAATTTTGCTTGTGGCCCACATACATACGTATACATAATTATATATTATACTCGTCTTAAGGTGCAAGACCAATACAACACACAGTCAGATCTCCAAAAAGTAAATTGAACAACATACACGTATTGTGCTAATAATAGTAGCACGTATAGTATCTAATACCTATGCATGAGAAAAACCCGTGAATACATAACTACGCTAATATGTAAGTATGTAGCTACTACAATATAAACTATGTTTATTTTCCTAGAATACACAGAAGTGTTATTGACTTGAGTCCACGTGTCACCTCATACATTGTCCTTTCGTTTATATGCAGTTAAAGAGATTTAATGCCTTTACTGCTGATTAAAGTGATTATTTTCGTCTTATCCATTCTAAGTAAATTCATTATTTCTAATTGCTGGTGTTAACATGCAGAAATAATAATTATTAATGTACCTATGCAAAATCTTCATTAATCTATTACACGATTATGATATTATTATTTTATTGCTCATTCGATTCTCATAATAAAATAATAATTGGTTGTAAAATGGAATCAATATTAAATAGGTACCTTAACCACAATATTGAGAATGGCTATGAATTCTTGATTAATATTCATGCAATGATTTGAATAAACAAATAAATGATTTAATCGAAGTTTACGTAGGTACGAGTATGTAGCAGGATAATTGGAAGGAAAAATCAAAGATTGTTAAAGGGTTGCGAACCACTCCACAATACTACCTGAATGGCGTAGAGGTAGTGAGGCTGTCTTACGTTTTCAGGGTCCTGGGTTCGATCTCGGTGGGAGCACATGTTTATGTGATGAGCATGGACATTTGTTTCCGAGTCATGGACGTTTATATGTATAATAAGTATGTATTTACAAACAAAAAAGTACACTTCTGGACACATCTATTGGCCCACCTTAGAGTTTAGGTTTCGGTGGCCCCTACCGAAATATGATTGCTAGATTGAACAAAAACTGTTGATGCAGTTTTAAACCTGATACATTTTACCATCTTTTTCGATCGTATTGTTTTAAATTTGAATTCAGAATACCATACGACATGGAGCTACGCCTAACAAGTCGGATATATATGCGCCTTGTTAAAGGCAATTGATTTTTTTATAAAAAAACATGTTTTATCAAATAAAGGTTTAATTTAACGCGCGTTGCCTCCATGGACATCTACCACAGCTCTCATACGATTAGGCATAGAGTTTATTAACCGCTCTATGAAATTTTGAGGGCCCTAACACGTCTTGTTAGCTCGTCCCACATGTGCTCAATGGGGTTCATGTCTGGGCTTCTGACTGGCCAGTCCATAACTGTGATGTTCACATCCCGAAGATATTCCCTGACGTTGCCGGCCGCATGAGCTCTTACATTATCATGCATAAAAAGGAAATTTGGGCCCACATAGTCCGCGTATGGTATCACGTGAGGTTCTAAGCACTCACGAATGTACCTTTCAGCATTTAATGTTGGCAGCCGTGGTCCTGTAACAACCTCAAGTTGAGTTTTGCCGCTCGCGGATATACCGTTCCAGACAGTCCATGAGCCACCGCCATAAGCAACCCTCTCTTCAAAGCAGCATTGTGCGAAACGCTCTCCCTTACGTCGGTAGACCTTTTTCCTTCCATCATTGCCATGTAACACAATTTTAGACTCATCAGAAAAGAGTACACGGCTCCAATCTTGCTGTGTCCAATTTAAATGACTGCGTGCGAAATGAAGGCGCGCTGTTCGTTGGGCTCGCGTTAGTTTGGGCCCATTAGCTGGCTTGTGTGGTACCATATTGCGTTCTTTTAACCTTCTCCGAACGGTTCGAGCGCTCACAGATACTCCGTGGAAGTCGCGAAGTTGGTTTTGTATCTCAATGGAGGTAAGGTGACGATTTCTCAAGCTGGTCGTCACGATGAATCGATCCTGCCTTTCAGTTGTGACCCGAGATCGTGGGCTTCCTTGGCGACGAACAAAGCCGCCAGTCTCTAAGTACCTCCGATAAACATTTCGGCCTGCAGATCGACTTAAATTAAGTTGAGCACTCACGTTTCTTTGGCTGTGTCCGGCCTGAATAAGTGCCACAGCTTGGGCGGCGACTTCAGGTGAAGTATCCATAGATTATTGATAGAACCTCACCTTAATGTTAAGAATAAGTAATGTTCGTTGCAAAACCAAAGATATCAATCACTTTTTCAAGAATTAAATCCAAGCAAACCAATAAAACCAAGTTAGTATTCGATTGTTTGATATCAACAAACAGGCTCCAAATTGTCTTTAGTTTCTTTAAATTCTGTGTTCGAAATTCAAAAAAAGACTATTGAATGAAATTGTGAATGTGCCAGGTTTAAAACTGCACTTAAACTTTTTGCTCGACCTAATATAAAATTTTAGCTAGGACCAATCGAAACTGAAAATACAAGGTGGGCCAGTAGATGTGTCCAGAAGTGTATATACGTAGTATATCAACTACCTGATGTCCACGACACAAGCCTTGCTTAGTGTGTCACTACATGGCGCTGGGTGTTAATGTCTAGCGATATTTATTTATTTAATACTTTAATTTTTTTGCTTGTATAGTTAGGTGCTAAAATCAAGCAGCAAAAAGCCAAAAAATCTCGTGACTGGAATAGTCTCCTCTGTAATCTTTATATTTGTTTTATTTCAGTAATGTGGTGTCCACCTATTACAGTTCAAAAGATACAACCTTGTTGTCAGCGAGAGACAGTGTGTGTCAGTGTATTAGCGGTGGGCACCCTTTTGTCACGGAACCTTAAAAACCCACTTATCTTAAGTAATTTGCGGTAGGTACAATGTCGGTGAGGATAAATGCAGATTAGCAGCTCTTAAATTCACAATCGTTCTTATTCGATTGGGTATTTTGTGGGTTTTTTTTTAATATTGGCAAACATGATAAAAAATGGAATAACAATGATGTCATTTGTAATAAAAACTATTACGTTTTATTTATAAAAACCTCATCAACAATATGAAATAAATAAAAAAACGATATGATGTTATGTGTGAAAACCTCTTGATACTGTATCATTCAAAAGGAGAGTGGAGTATGTCCATGAGAGGCTTTTTCCCATGAACATCATCAATCACAAAAACTACCCCAAATCGGTAGAAAGAATTTCCCATAACTGATGGCTTACAATTCCGTCTTTCAAGTATGTGTGCCCGTGTTGAATACTTTGGAAATGGGTCACGAATAGTAGGTACGTTAATATTGGCTTAACTGGGTGTAAAAATATCTCTTCTCTTTTTTCTAACTTTTTTTTCTTTCATTTCTAGGAATCGATAGAGAAGGGGTACCAATCCAAGCATCCATTCAACTATTTAACTAAAAAACAAGTCGAACGGTTCAAAATGCAATTATCATAGTGATCTAGATCTAAAATTTGCACCGTTAAGTGGGACTGGGCCACGTTTACAAGGAAATATAAACTGGTGTATTTTCCGGTACCGTATTTCATATTATGTGCTCGACCCTATTTCTAAGAAAGACCATGTCACATTGTACTGAGGTAGATCTATTATTACTACCAGGACTTTCGACAAACAAGCCTGACATAGTGGTGATAGACTATGGTGGATTTTGCGGTACCGTATTTCATATGTGTATACATAGATAGACTGCGTGATGAGAACCTCGTACAGGCTAAGAAAGAGTAACAAATAAAATATCTCGACCTCGGGCGAGGTGGTTGACACTTACAATGTAAACTCGGCTATCATTGTGCCGATTGTCGTTGTGACAAATGGCCTGATGGCCAAGAGCCACAAATCTTTCAAAGCTTCCGCTTGGAGATTGAATCGAGAGCCTGATTTCGAAGTTATCTAACTATTGTAGTTAGCTGAGTAAATGTATTTGTATACAACTATAATATCTACAGTTCTATACCACCACTGCTTTTAGTGTATTACTCTATTATAATCTTCATTACGCAAATGTATAGACACATCACGCAGACGACACAATCGATCATTGTTAGCAAACAGAACTTAATTAACACGACGAACGCTAAATGTATCCATTTAACTTTGACTATAAATACTCACAATGCTCTAAAGATATAATATCATAAATGTATCATATTGTTATACGTGACACCCCGTCTACAGTCCCTGGGGATATAAAGAGCTATATTTAGAACCGAGTAATGTAATATCACGTAAAAATGTCTTAGTATTTTAAGAGTATATAAAATACGTGTCTTGAATGATCATTCAAGTGAAAGATTGGATACGATCAAACATAATATAAATGGGTTCCATCTATCTGGCAGAATCTTGTTGCTCCGAAATTCATTTAGCATAACACACTTGGCATAATTTTCTTTAAACGAATATATTAAAGGCATATTTTTTTTTAAATATACTTATTGTTTGGGTGAATGTGTGTATGACCGAATTTCGAATGGCATACTTTTAGATGGCAGTTTTTTATTTGGCATAATTACCTTTGGCATTGTTCAAATTTCGCATAATTTCGTTTAGAATAATGTTTATTTAGAACTACGATTATTTGATATAATTTCATTTGGCATACTATGAAGATTGCAGAATTTCATTTGGAATAATTTTATTTGGCAGTATTGCCATTTTTTAATGCCACAAAATAGCATTTTAACCTTAATTTAAAATTAAAATATTATCTTAAAAAATCAATATGTTTTGCTAGAAAAGTTAGTGACAGAAACGAATCGCTCCAAAACCGACTCCACGTAGTCTTGTCTGCCCTACCCCTAGAGTGTAATTTAAAATCGCGTAGGCGCGGAGGGGCGAGGTGGGACCGCCGGGGCCCCGCAGCGCCGGAGCCGTGACAAAAACCATGCCTGCTGCATGTTGCATTCTCGTTTGCTGCATGCTTGCTGCATGCTTGCTGCATGCTTACTGCATGCTTACTGCATGCTTGCTGCATGCTTGCTGCATGCTTACTGCATGCTTACTGCATGCTCATTGCATGCTCATTGCATGCATGGTATATGCGGGTTTGCATGTTTGCTACATGCTTGCTGCACGTTTGATGCATGCTTGCTGCAGGCTTGCTGCATGCTTGCTGTATGCTTACTGCATGCATGGTGTATGCAGGTTTGCATGTTTGCTGCATGCTTGCTGCATGCATGGTGTATGTTTGTTTGCATGTCTGCCTGCTTCTTACAGGAAAATAAAAACCTGCACATGATCTCAATCTACTGTTTTAATAAAAGAAAGAAAGAAAATTATGTTTATTTAGCCGTTAAACCCAAAATATTATGATTTTCACCTGCAGGCCACGAGTGAAACATTATGATAACTAATAATAACTACCCCCCACTACAGCAAAAGTAAAAATTAATTGAAAAACGCCTGATCAGAAATATGCAGCAATAAACATTATCGTAGTATTTTTGCGGCGAAAAAAAATGTTCAATAAATTTTATAATAATTACGGTAAGAAATATAAAATTAAACTAACTATGACTTTTCTGTACCTATTGAAAATAGTCTTTCCATAATTATGCATAAGAAGTGTATGCGAAAAGATGATTCAAACTATAAACTTCCTGAGATGTGATAGTTCTGCCATTCAATGACTATTGATATGAAATTTATGCCAATAGATGATTCTAACCATAAAATTTCTGCGATAGGATGGTTCAACGTTTAATGTTTATGCATATGAAATTTATGCAAAACGATGATACTGACCTCCAACTATCTGCGACAAGATGGTTCGACATTTAATTTTTATGCATATGAAATTTATGCCTTTAGATGATTCTGACTTACAAAATTATGAGTTTGAATGTATGATAAATGCGTGTCTGCCAAACGATTTTCTGCGAAATGAAGTTTATGCTATCCGCTGTTATGCAAAGTAATAATATGGCATAAAAAGTTCTGCTATAAAGGGTGGACCCAATATAAATAGGTAGGCTGAGATCAATATAGATTTCATGAAAGATTGTATCAGCGCTGGTAAAATATCATTGGAGATTTTTTTACATGTGATGCAACGGAGATCTCTAAATTAGTACTACTAAAGTTCTAGTAATCTTAAAGGTAAGTGGTAAATTCTATAAAGTACTACTTATCTTTAAAATCTCCAACCTTCACCAAGAAGAAAACCGAATGTGAAGGTTGACCGCAACCGTTGGCGGTATCGCAATTTGTAATAACAACCGCAAGCGACAATGCGAGAAGACGTTTATCAAGCAACTAGCTGACCCACGCAACTTCGTCTTCGTCACATAAGAGAGAAAAACGAAAGGAAAATAATCCCCGTTTTTGCAACATTTTTTATTCCTGCTCCGCTCCTAATGATCGTAGCGTGATGTTATATAGCCTATAGCCTTTCTCGATAAATGGACTATCTAACACAAAAAGATTTTTTCAATTCAAACCAGTAGATCCTGAGATTAGCGCGTTCAACCAAACAAACAAACTCTTCTGCTTTATAATATTAGAGTATAGATAAACTTCGTCTTGTCACTCTGCACGTGGCATGCAGTGATGTACTTGACCTTACGCTTGACCACAGTCTCAATGTCTGCATAATCGGAATCGTTCTCATAGAGTTGCACAAAATCGACGAAATATCGAGTTTTGGCTGAAGTTTGCAGTTGTGTTTGCCTTCTGAATTATATACATTTCATATCACCGAAGGATTAGGTGAAACCTAATACTACACCCCTATTTGCCGCCAATATAATTATGTTAAGTCTATGTATTAGGGACCCTGTAAGTGGGTGTACCAAAAATCAAAAGTAATTTACTTAAATTAGGCTGAATATCTGAACGTCAAAATTATATACAAAAAGAAACAGTGGCACAAATTCCCTAGCAACACATCTGTTTCTTACGTTAGTAGAACCCGTTTTTATACAAAAGTAAAAATATTCAGTACACATACAGTAGTAGGTACTGTTACTCTTCAATACCCTTACTTTTAGAATAGCCTTACCTACTTAGATACACGCAGATCGGGAATTTCTTAAAAGATTAAACATGAACATAAGGGGTCTTTTCTAAGCCCAGTCATTATAAACGTAACAAAATGAACTATTTCAATGTTTCAGTTTAAGATGAAAAAATATATAAACATATATGGAAAACGGTTCGTTTATTTTACAAATGGTTAGGCTATTTAAATTTTAGCAAATACTTATAAGTTTCTTGAATATAAATGGGAAAATATGTTATTTCAACAAAACTATTTACGAGCATTTTCAGAATAATCTCATTAGTTTAAAAAAGAAAAATAGGTGTAGGTTTTCCAGTCAATACATATTATTTGTCATAGGTCTGTTGGCAGAAACTGCAAATGTAAAAAGTTTTACGTTTGTACCTTTATCATAAAGTAATTGTCTTGTTTTAAGTATTTTGTGTGTACGCAAAGAAATAGTCAATAATGTTTTGAGCAGATTTTAAATTTAATTAACAAAGAGCGAGAGAGAGGGAAATGCTTGAAGTACTAGGTTTGATTCCCAGTTCGGGCATTGGGTTACTGGATTTTCCCATCAGGAATTTCTCCACAGCCTGCTTCCACGGAGTCTGATGGCAGGTTGATAGCAAAAGGCTCGCCCCTAATACATGAGACATGTATTGTATCGTATTGTACAACGAGCTGGTGTCCGCAACTCCACGTCAAAGCGCGTATTTTGCGTATGGGCTATAATCTACCACGCGGGCCCAGTGCAGATTGATAAATGTCACATGTCTTCGAATTTGGGTTCTAGAACATGCTGGTTTCCTCACGATGTTTTCCTTCTCCACTTTTGGACAGCAGTGGTGATGAAGTAAATTACACAAAGTAATGCGCCGGTCTGGGTTCGAACCCACGACTTACAGTTCGTAAGTCGGGGCTGCCACCACTGGGCCACCGCTACTCTCTTACATGAGACTTAAAACATTACTGGCAAAAATGTGGGTGTACACACACAAGTATTTTTTTAATTTTTATTAATTAACACTTACATTTGTTTTAACAGGTAAAACCCAAGCTAACAAAAGTAGTCATTATAACTAATTAATTGTGCAGTCCCAACTAACGAGTCTGGGTAGAAGCACAATTTAAACAGCAGACAACATGCTAAGTGTCACCCTCTGGAATTCCGCCCAAGAGCAAGAAAAATTATCCAAATGCCGAGAGATATCATTGAGTGTTCTAATTGCACGAATCACTGGCGCGAACTTCAATAAGTTTGTACGAGTTGCCGGTACTTTATAAAGCCCCTCCCTTGGTCCCAACCGTAGCCTCCTGTTTGGAACGAGCAATCCCAACGATTCCAGTATTTGTGGACAAGTTACACACAAGTTACACTTCTGTATAACCCTTCAGTGATTACAGGCGTATCGAATTGAATAAATAGATTCAATTCGTTCTAGTTGATTAAAGTAATGAATGAAATAAACAGGATTCGTTACCTCGTATTGAATGAAGTCACGGGAAAAGATATCTCAAATATTTTATCAAAAGAAGTAAGGTGTAAAAATAATATCATCGTCGAATGCCCCTACAAACCACTTCTAAGCTAGCGTAATACCTTCGTTTAAAGGAATAAATCCACGAATTTCTGTCTGATTTATTAAACGGAAAATACTGATTTATAGCGAACCTTTTCCTCTCAATACCATTCGATATTTTTCTTCTTTTAGCATTAGCCGCATAACTGATTAAATTCTAAATTTATATCGCAGCGATTTTTCTATTATTATTCATTCATTAAAAACAGAATGGACCTGGAGAAAAGGTCGCAGCTTACAGTCGTAACAAAGAATAAGAAGGTGTGACTACAGTCTTATCAAGAAGTTCTACCTAGTCACTGAGATAGAGTCAGATAGGCAGATACATTATGTGCTTGTTAGTGGATCGATTACAATTAAAATTGAGTCAACCCAAAATTTGACGGCGTGTTTGGAAGTTTCGGTAGCGTCTATCAGCTCCTGTGATGAGCAACCAACATGACAGGCAAGTGGGTTTGATATCAAGTGTCCCATCGTTTGTGGAGCAGCACCATATTTACACTCCATCTCCATCCGTGTCGGGGTGCCCCAAGTCGGTAAAGCCTTAGTCTAGGCAAAACTAGATTTTCCTGAAATCGGGTTTGGCCGGTAACATATCTATTATAACAATTATGCAGATAACCGTCACCAAAAGTACTTGCAGAAATACATGAATATTTTACATGTCAACGATAAAATTCGTGAAAACCGTCCGTTCGTTTCGTGTTTCGTGATTCGTGATGATCGTTGAAAACTGCTTAAAATATTACTTTCTGGAATAATTTACGAATATGCCCTGAACGTGGATGCTTTCAAGTAGAACGAAGTTTTAATAAAACGAGTATTGTTGCAATGATTCAGCTGCAGCTGTAGGTAGTTAAATCATATATTCAAGAAAATGATATTTTTTTTTTCACAATCTCTTATACTGATTGTTCGTTGGATTTTTGACATACTTACTTAAAAGGAACTGCTGTAGATCAAATGTCTATAATATTGTCATAGGAGGACATCCATGATTGTTGGCAAAATAAAAAAAGATATACAGGGTGTAAACCACCTCATCACAAAGCCGTTAACCAAGCAATCTGTACATCAAACTAAGTAACTTTAAAAGTAACTTTAAAAATTTTTGCTGGGAAACAACTTTTTTTTCGAGGTTATAAATCACATTTTGTGCTAGAACTCAATGTTACGCACTTAAAACATTATGCTGATGGACGGATTGAATAGTACGGGGGTCTTGGAAGTGTTAATAGTCAAAATCTTACAAAAAACTTGTAATTAAAAAAAAACTTGTCAAAAAGTTGTAATTTTGACCCCCCCTATCTCCGTAACTAGAAGGTTCCCAGGTATGGTGTAGAACAAAAAAATGATCGCAATGACGGGGAGAACCAGTGATTCGGATTCGTTAAGAGGTGTTTTACACCCTTTATATTTTGATCTGAAACATAGAACCCAAAAATTTATTGGAATCATGCAATTTATTTGTGCTATTCTGCTTCCAATCTAAAGGTTTACTTTCGACCTTAGAATGCGATGAATTTCGATACTGAAAGCGTAAATCGCTTTCAGTATCGAAATTCATCGCTTTTAACTATCCTTTTATTCATTTTCTTAAAGAATCCTCTAAATTTCATCTCTCGCTAGCTTTATGGTCACTAAGATCATCAACTGCCAAGGAGACGCTAGCGTATAAGATCGTATGCAGTAAATCTTCAGAGATTTACGACCCAGCAAATAGACGTACAGGTAAAGTGACAACACAAACATTGTCGGAGATTAGTGCCGACAATTAAAGGAAGTTTTCGGAATTGCATGCTTTTTTTACAACAAAACGAATATGAGTATCCCGTATAAAAAAACAGGTAAATAATTTTAGCGATAGATACAATGGTTAGAGAATTTATGTTGGATTGAATCGTATAATCGATGAAAATAAATGAAAGAGAGCTTAATATAAATATTCGTTGTTTTAGTATTTTTTTATATGTCCGAGTAGTAAGGATTAACATGCAGGAAATAAAATATCCATGATCCGCTACCGAATATTATTACAAAGTTACAACTGTTATTGTGTTAATACACTAAATCAAATACCGTACCTACTTACATTTCAAGGAGGCCTACCAGGGGAGGTAGGCCTTTGCCTCCCTTTCATCATCAACATTCACAGCCCGACTTCACCCACTGCTGGGTATACGCCTCTTTTTGTCTGTGCCAAGCTCCACGCTCTTGTGCCAACTTCGTCCAGGGTATTCCACAATATGGCAACAATATCGCCTGCTACCTCTTCTTTTAACTGTTCTGTGCAATATTAAGCTATCCTAGAGCTGTAATTTAAAACATATATGATCCTCATTTCTACAAAAATGGCTAAAACATCATAGCTAATGATTGCATAGTTTATCCGTGAAAGTGCTTAGAGTCAGAAGGCACTTTTTCAACTGGATAAAATGTTCAAAGAACTTCGTGAAAATCGAAGATTGCAATAATGTACCGGCTGCAAATGAACTACGTTCTCTATGATCAGGGTCCCTGAAATTGCAGATTTAGCAAAAACCAGATTCAGAACCAGATATTTAGATCTTAATATGAATTACGTTAAGATTCATGTTAATGGTAATTTAAGCCGTTAATATTATGAACTCATCATTTTGTGAAAATTTTACGTATAGAGTAAGTTGTATTTTGAATCTGCTAAAGCCGCCATTTTCGACAGCTGCAAATGTGCTTCTGTTTTTAATGCTTCATACCGTACAGCGGACAGGGTATGGCTTTATTTGGTAGTCCAGTTGCTTACCTATTAATTTACCTTACTTTACCTTTAGTCGGCTTTAATGCTTCATGTCGTTGTGGGGTGTAATCAGACTAATGTGACGCATAATTAACCTTTCTGTGTATTTTCTGCTTTTATACTATAAAGCGCTTTAATACTGCTATGTCTTTGAACGTGAACGAAGTAAAAGGTGAAAGAATCGTAGCATGTGGCGGTTTGTAGTTATTACCTACTCTCATGGGACACAAGGCTTAAGTTTCTGAATGTATGCAAGTCCCGAAATTAACAATGCCGAACAATCGCAGAATTACGGTTCCCACTTCACAGCTTCAAGAGTTATCTTAACACATGCAGAGTAATACGGTAACACCAGAGAGTAAGGAGGTCTGCCGGCCCCATTACCTCAGAGAGGCAAGTTGGCGATGTTTCATTAATCACGCCGAGTTAAATGCGCCAGTAATTTGGTGGCTCGTTCTACTTGCTATAGAACTTCGCTGTTTGCTGCACATTTGCCACGTAGACTTTACTTTTGACGTCTCGTTTAAATACTTTAACAGTTCTGGTTTTAGTTAACCAGGGGTTTAAGGTGTTTGGATTTTTTAATGGTTGCTTACAGGCAATAATTCGTGGTTCATGATTAAGTATTACATTCCTACAATTACTTTTTGTATCCTTATTGTTTTAATTAAAAACCCAAGTTTTTTTATCTCACAAAATTGAAATTTCTTTAAGGTTAAAATTATCTGAGGGCGAATTCCACAAATGAAACGAAAGGTGAAATGAAAGCGATCAACACAATTAGCTAAACGGTGTTTAAGAACTTCCTGTATAATTATGTGTCATATATATGTCGGAGAAGCAGCATCCTCCTCGACATCATCCGTGTTCACGAGTTTAGTGGGCGTTATTTGGGTGAAATGCGGGCTCAAAACAAAATATTCACTGTCTCACACAATTTAATGGCAATATTTCACAATAACTAGTTTTCTTACCAATTATATTCGAGCAGCAGGTTTGCGACACCAATCTAACTTTATCACCAGCGATCCACCTCGATCCATCACCATTCTCCAAGCAATCCTTGCACTCACCATATGTCGAGCAGGTAAAAATGTCGTCTCGACCCTTCTCTAGATATTTTATCCTCTGCTCACACAAACTTTTAAAGAAATTAATTAGATTTTACACAACATTGAAATGTAGTAAATCAAATGTTATTCAATTAGGAATTAACAAGTTATTTTAAAATTAGCAATCAATTGATCGTAACCAACAATCCACTTTTCGTTTACTTCCTCTTCTTCCGACTCCGGCTGATTTAACTCTAGCCATCATCATCTGTCAAGCCTTTTCCCAACTACATTTATGTTAGGTTAGGTTAGGTTAACACTGATAATTTCGTACTCACTGGTAATGCGAGCTTTTAAAAATATGAAAAGTAAGTATATAAATCTACTTCTGATAGTGTATTCATAACATATTTTTTTTTAAAACCCTGGTTGAACTCTTTTTCTTTACAAATGAATGTATAGAGCTAGCCATGATTTTTATGTTGATCTTGTACAGTTTATTGATGAAATTCGCTTTGTCTTAGAAGAATAGGCTATGTCGAAATATATTTCAACCTTAAGGTTGAAACACACTCCCTAGTATATATTCATTTACAGAATACAGTGTCATAGAAATAATCTTGCTAGACATACCAAAAAAAAATAAAGAAAATGAAAAACGACTCCTTAGTGTTTTTCAAAAATACGGTATCCACTACTGAAGAATCAAAACTAATTCTATAAAATGTAGATATTATAAAATCCGATTCTCTTTTGAATGATAATCCAGATATTTTAAACAAAGGAACAAAAAGACGTTGCGCGGAACTTCGGGTGCGGAACCCGCATTTATCTTTGCGTAATATTACTAAAACAATAAAGGGCGAAGGGCTCCATATCATAAAAACAAAGACGTATAAAAGTGCTATCTCTTTGATTTGTTGTAGCCTTGAGTCGGGGATATTTTGGGTTTTAGTTCTTTAATGCTTTCTTTTGTTTTGAAATATACACATACGACATGACGCCGGTTTGCCCAAAGGGGCAGGTAGAGTTACACACAAGTTTCGCCAGTTATGCACTTAGGAGACAAGCCCAATTGATATCAACTGAGCAAAAATCCAGGCAGGCAGCTACTGAAAAACTTCTGATGAAAAAACTTAAATACCATTTAGCCCGATTTGGGAATCGAACCCAACAGCAGGTTCGAGTTACAACCACTAACTACTTAAAAACCAAAAAAATTGATAATAATAATATCATGAACTCATTTTGTATATTGTTAAAATTCATAGTTCATTTAAACAACAATAACACATTAGGAACATTAGAAAGCTACAGAATCTTTATCAAGATTCTTCTAACACAAACAAAATGAGTTCAATCCGTGAGTTCAATTTACTTAAGTTCTCATTGGAGAATTATAGACTTACCTAACTCCATTTCACACAGCAAATATTCTCACATAAGTACCTTTACCCACCTACTAAGCTTTTAACGCAAAGAAGCTTATTATCCCGACGTACAACTTAGTACTTCAGGGGCTAAAAGCTACGTCGAATATAATCCAGAACACAAGTCTGAGTATAAATTATGATACATTTGTAAATGATACTAAAGCTGTTTGCACACTGACTGAAATGCGATATTAAGGGGCCGGCGAAACATGCGTCGTTCATACAAACGTAATACCAAAATAATTTGTAAATAAACATATTCTTAAGAGATCATCATGAGTATTGTACGTGTTTTTAGCTGTACAAAAATTTCGGTCAGCAGTGTTGTACGGGTTACTTTAGAAACACACGGTCCGTCAGGCAGAGATGCATCGTAGCGCCTAAAGTTCTATTCCAGTGTATATTACATGAAGCTTTAAGGCCTTAAGGTTGACGCGCGCATCCAGAATTACGGCAGGAGCATAGTATTTTGGGATGGTCCTGCGCACCTATCTGCATCGTATACGTGTTACGATGACGTCTCCGCGCGCTCTGTTAGAATCCGTATCCCGTACAGCATTTTACGGATGTGAGGGTCATTGGGCGCGGCTGCATTCGCGACTTTGCATACTTTTTCAAATATATATTTATAAAATGCAATGACAGCGGCGCGTTTAGATGCACGGCCTCGGGCAATGCAACTTGCGTCAAGCAATAAGTGCGTGGATCTTTGATCCTGCGCGGGAGTACCTTCACTACGTGGTTTTTTATCACGTGTTTTGTTCTAATCAACTTGTTTCATCTACTTTCTCCGAAGTCCCAAGACGCGTGTCGCAGGAGCATGTAACTCGTTTAGTCATACATTTGGTTTTCTTGTTGTACGAGTAAGTACGTGAGATTTTCGCACAACCGTTGGTGTGATAACGGCACAAAAGCCACTGAGTAGAAGTCAGTGTTTTACAACATCACCTGTGGCTGTAACTGGCTTACCGCTGGTTTTGGATGACGTAAGACTGTACCAGATTTAGCTAGTGTTAAACCGCTGGCTTGAACTGAATTATGTTTAAAGGTGTTTCGTACAAGTATGATAATGTTTTGAGCTTTACGTCTGAGTAACTAGTTTGTATTTAGATTTTATTTTCGTAGTCCTCGCCCTTTTTTTTAGTCCAGGATGATGGTGCAAGTAGACGACTCGCAGGTTAGGCATTGCGAAATATCTTATGACGGGGTTCCACGCTCACACGGAGTTTGGGATGGGTCCACGATACCCTTTTTGACGAAATTGGTTTTGATGTTAGAAATAACAGGAATGATGAAAAGGTATGTGTTTGCCTAAAATTTTACTAATTTCAGTCAAAGCGTCGGATAACAATATTAAAAATAATCTCATAATAGCATGCTTCTCATCAAAATCAATACGATGGGCAATCATTCGTGAACGCTTTTATAGTTACAGTGAAGTTAGAAACATGTTATGTTATTATAAGAATATTGGCCACAGCACCTGTTATTGTGTTGTCAGTTTCAGCATATATTCGCAAGGCCTTTAAATATGTTTTTCACATATAAAGCCAATAGAACTAACACAGTGATACTAGCTCTGCTCTATCAATACCAGCTACGAATATAACTTTATAATAAAATAGCACATGGAATAATATCCATTGATATCATACGAACCTTCATCCGAAAATTATAATTATTACCATTATAGAATAGAAAAGCTTCAGTTCGTATTAATAAATTTGGGTTGTTCCCACTAGTTCTACTAAACAGTTGTACGGTAGAAGTAATGGAAATATATGTCGCCGCAGGAGTCTCTATCTGCTAAGATTTAATCTAATTAATAACACTCGTAAACTATTCCATTGTAATATTGATGAACCTGCCATCTCTGCTTTGGCAGTTGGCATTAACAATTATTTACAAAAATCATTATTCGATTGAGAGAAGGGTTAAGCGCCATCTATTGGCATTTGTATTAACTAAGACTTAAATAGATCTTCGAGTGACAATTTAAGAGATTAATTAAACAAGTTTAGCTAGAACTACAGTTAAAATTTAGATAGCTAATATTTTATAACTATTGGGATTTTACCAATTTGTCATAGCTCGTTCGTGGACTACGGTTTCTTTGATTGTATGGCAACACTCCACATGTGGTGGATGTCGCCATACAAACGCGCTAAGTACAATTTTAATGGTCAATAAGTCAATTTATAATTCTAAACTATAACTAAATCAGTTTTACTGAAACTAGCTACAAACCAAAATAAGTAACAAGATTATTTACAAAGCAATCTATTAGTGGAAGACTTATTCTTTGTATTAATTTGACGTGTCTTCCGTTTTGTCGGAAATGGTTTAATAACAAGTGTAAAAAGGAATTGAGCTAGTAATTAAGCTTAAACTTAATAATACCTTTGCATTTGTGAATATTAGTATTGTTTAATTGTTACAATAATTAAGTGTGAAGTATTCTGATATTGTTTGTAAGTTTTAATGACCTTACGATGTAATGAATTACTGTACTGAGGGAGTGAGCAACTTCCGGTCACTCTAGAGAGACGCGTTGAAGACGCGGTGTGTCTCGTTGAGTAAAACAATTGAATTATTAAGAAAATAGTAATGGCTTTTAAAGTAAACATTACAAGCTTGTGTAAATGAGAAATGTAATATTGGTTGAAAAGAGTGTAAGGAGTTTCTTTGTCCGTTCTTCTCCTTATTAACAATATGCGAACGGGCTGCGGCTGCTTGACTCAGAATGTTTATTGTGCCTTTACCTAAATGGTTTCTTAGAAATAAACGTTTGGAGTTTGAGTAAAATGTGGTGTGTGATTTCAACTACCCATCTACCTATCTACCAACAATGAAGAATCACATCGCACGGCGATGTGATGGTTATAGTCTGCAAGACATTAAGTATGGCGGCGAATGGCGCCAATATTCGAGGACTGCTCTTCTCCAGGGATTCCCTGTCGTGATATATACATTTTTTCACTAGTCCTACGATTTCAGGTAGTAGAAAATCGTAGATCAAACGGGACCAAAATAGTAGATCCTGTAAAACTTAGTTTTAAATAGTAATTTCAATGCTATTAACGGTAATTTAAACGTCATTAGCTGCGGCATCCATTCATTCTTGTGAAACATAACAAGACTGAAAACACAACAGAAATGTCATTAAGAACACAAAGGTACTTTTTATTTACGAGTAATTCTAGCAGATTTGCGAAAGGAGAATTGAGATTTACGATTTTGAGTGCATTCGAGTAAAAAAGTTAAATCTTTATCAGAAACTAATCGCGGTTTAACAATATACTTTATTCTAAGTTAAACAAGAGTTTAGTGACATGCCTTCACATTATTTTAAATCCTTAAAGTACCGTTATACAAACGTATATTAAACGAAAAATAAAAATCGTCATACATGAGTCGACAAACAAATATGAAACTTGTCGAGCAACGAACGAAACACATTGGTTTGTTCTGCATGACTGACGTGAGAAGATTCACAACTTTCGCTCGAATCCTCATCTCGTCTTATGTATATTTCGTTTACAGTTCAGTTTTCGAACATATAAACACGTCTGTTTCAGTAAAACACGTTGGTGAATAAAGTGTACTTTAAAAACTACACTGAGCTTTTAATTATAAATAATATAATGGTACAAGTAGTGATTAAAAGTCTACAAATAGTATTTTTAATGCACCTAGGTGAATATTAACCCAGGTGAAAACATACATTTATGTATACTACAGTAGGTAGGTACAATGTAGGTAGTATATATGTAGTAGTGAAAGTTTGTTCACTACTACATACTACCTACTACATAAACTTAAACTGTCACTTACGGAATATCTTCCGTGATTATCCTTAAGTAAATGTAAATTATTAGTAAGCGCCATGATCGCGAGATGACCATTACAACAGCGTCGAGATGTGAGCTCAGAATAATAGGTAATCTCGGAAGATATCCCGTAAGTGACAATATAACTTTCATCATAAACCGTGAATGCTTAAAACGACGTATGCCACATTGGGTACCCGCCTGAATGGCACCTGAGGTAATGGCACCTAAGATATCCATATAGGGCACCTATCAATATTTTTCCATTAGTGGAATAGTTTAACATACATGCAAGCATTGTTTCCGAGGAAAAAAATCCAGGAACACTTTGTCCTTCCTGGGAACATCGAATGTTCATGTCAGTAGTCGCGTTTGCGACTAGACTACATCAACATCAGTTCAACATCATCTGCCTAGCCTTTTCCCAACTATGTTGTGGTCGGCTTTCAGTCTAACCGGATGCAGCTAAATACCAGTATTTTACGTATTTCACGCCTATCTAACCTCCACAACCCAGTTGATACTGGGGAATACGATACCACTAGATTAGACTGGTTCTCACACTTTTTGAGCCACTGACTACCTGTAACGACTGTCAAAAATGGACAAATTACAGCCGGGACCAACAGCTTCACGTGCTTTCCGAGGCACGGAGGAAACTCGGCATGTTAGGGTGACCACCCTTACATACCGACACACACATCCACAGATCAACCTAGGCAAGCACGGCTTAACCTAAAGATTGACCCGAGCGGCTGTTATTATTTTTGCCACGAGCAACTGGAAACAAAGATGTGAATAGACTTTAGAAGCTCTTCTATAGTGGCTTCATTCATGCGAGACGCTCCTCCTTTTCGAGATAAAAAGTACAAAATTGTGTGGTTTCTATACAAGTTATGCTAATCCTGGATAAATCCCTTGTAGTGCAGCCAAATCTACACAGTACTGTAGTTACGAGGTCGTATAGCCATGCAAATGTTCATATGCAAGCAGATTCTTGTAGATCACCTTATCTTCGTGTTTCGTTGTTTAGTTACTACCTACCTAATTCTTCAATTCCCCTTAAGGCTGTGTCCCCAGTAGGCAAACTGTTAGCAACCGACTGAGTGTATCGCAAATTTGTGGCGGAGTTAGCTGCAAACTCAGATCAATTTTCGTGCATCGCAAGCAAACTGTTATGAGTTAGCCGTTTGTTTAGGTCGACCGTCCATGGAGTTTTTGGCTCTTCTTTTCCATAGAGATCTACGCTAGGGAATGGGCAACCACAGTATTTTCACAGTTTTTATGTCTTGTGACTGGGACTGAGCTACGTTTAATTTTCGTCTTTGTTGCCACAATTCAAAAGTACTTGAAATTTAATGCTTCGATTTTAAACTATACCACATTGACATTCAAGAGCAGTCGCCTATAAATCTTCAACAGCAGGTTTTTCTTACTATAAACTGAAAACATTTACCCTTAATTGCATTGATTCACCCCTCACAGTCAATCAAAAGTAAACAAGCTCCATCTTTAGAGCGTACTCAATTTTCCCACATTCCCTCGAGACTGGTAAAGGCACGCTCCTCCCATACATGTGCGATGTTTAGCTATAAATATGTAGCAACAACATCGCTGATGACACATCGTAACGCACAGCCTCACAAACCACTTCGACGAAGGTTACCGAGAAAATTGCCATCGAAATACGTTACATATTGGAAATTGCCATAATTTGTTAACGTTATGCGTCCCAAAGGCACTACATACTCACATTTTTTAAATTTATTGCAGCATATTTTTTTATCTACTACACACTACCTGCGCCGGATTTCAAGTAATGAGAAACGAAATGAGCTCCAACGTTCTCCTGACGAGAAATTGTGCTGAGTTTTTTTCTTCTTTTATTTTTGTTACGTAGTTTAAACGGCTTATTAGGCACCTCGAAAGCTCGGGAAATGGCCAGCAGACAGTTACAATTTATACGAAATAGTTTCGTGTATTTTCTACGTAACTGTGCTCTTATATTTTATCTAGGGGTTTAGTGGCGACTAACGAGTAACGAGTGCAGTATTTTTCTGTGTGAATATAAAATTCAGAAATGGGGAAAGTTTTGAAAAATCTTGAGGAAACGAATTCCATAATGCATTTAATAACATAATTGGCAAAATGTGAGTACTATAAATATTAAGTACGTCTCTCCTAAACCCTTCGGGGTTACATTAGCGTGGTGTTATGTTTAGTTTTATGCTTTTCAGTTTTTCAGTCGTGTTGTTTTTGAAAATTCACCTTTTCTGTTTTCTGAGTATTTTCATAGCGAAAACTGAAAACGCTTGAACTGTTTTTCGTGGAATAAATGAAGAATGCTGAAGTAATAAAAGTGGAAAGAAAAAACAAGAAAGCATTTTTTCCTCAGAACTCAACTTACGAGAACTTTCAAAATGAAACTTGTTCACAGTTTACAGGAGGTATCATATTCATTCGAGCGTAGAATTGAATTCGGACCACGGACGAGTGTAAACACTAGGAAATCAAAACGCGTAACAACGTTTGTTTCATATTTTTCTTTCTACATGTTCATAGCTGAGGGAAAAATGAATGAGGATTTTACTAAAACCATTTTCTCGTCGAAAAAGAAATGTTTCATTTGGTTTTTAATCGTCTACTGTCCAATCAATAGGTATTGTGTTTGTAGATGTAAGTCTCATAGCAATTTCATAGTAAAAATAATGAAACTCCTCCTAAGCACTGACTGCCTCGTTTTTCTGGTGGTCGTAAGCACGTCTGCTGAGGATGAGGTCCTGGCTTCGATTCCCACGTCGGGCAAAGAGTTATTCGATTTTTCCATCGCGAATTCCTTAGTAGCAATGTCGGACTTTGGATTTGTGCCCGGTTGTTGGTAATAGGCTCGCCCTCTATTGCGTGGGTCACATAACTGGCGAAATATAGGGTGTACTATTAGATAGACCTCTGCCTGACCCTATGGGATTACAAGCGAGATATTTTGCGTTACATATTATTCCCGGTAAGCTATACATACACGGCTATTATAATAGTATATCTACTGCTACACCATTAACAAAGAAACTTATAATATTGTTAGTGTAACTATAAGGACTGGTAACACAAGAATCGATCCTTCTACGTAAGCAAAATCCGAACAATATCAAAATACGTCCTCAAGATTCTCGAAGCCTTCTTATCATATAAAGCTATTGGCTATAATTAAGCTGCTTAAGCGTCTCTAACAACAGTTTGCTGACGCAAGAGGCTTCTCTCAGTCACGTTTTTGCTTCGTCATAGAGTGTTGAAGACTCTACAAATTGTGCAGAGCATTGGAACTAAGCCAACTGTTTATGAATGCAGTGTTTCGCGTAACGAGCGGAATATCTCTCTCACTAAAATAATATGTTTTTCAAGCAGTTGTATCGTCAACATTTCGTAAATATCGTTTTGTAATTAACAGGTCAAGGAGTGGTGGTAGAAGATTGTGTGCGATCATGGTTAAGTTTTTGTTATTAATGGGCACAAGTGTTTGTTTTTTTTTCATTTGTAATCGGACATTTTTTACTTCTGTTGCGGTCTTGGGAACTCTCAATGTGGCTATTTGTTGCTGTCTTAAACGCATAAAAACGCTTAAGGCATTTAAAATGAGGTATTTATTTTTGTCAGTGAGCAAGTGGGCACACCGATTTGAGGCACACCCATGCATTCAACATTGCACACCAACGGCCTTGGTAGGAGTGAAGTAACTATTGAAAAAACAGCTACAAATTTTATGTTTAGCGTGAATAACCACGAACAATGTAACGCACGAAAAACCTAGCGCTTTCGGTTTAACCTACATGCATTGCTGGTCGTGGGGATAATTTAAACTAAAGTTGTAACATTTAAAACTTGGTGTCGCGTCGTAAACGTGAAAAACGCGAAAAGGAGTTGTCTCTTTGATCTAAAATAACTTTGTAATCATCAATACTAGAACCATCTTCTACTAAAATGCCTATTCAAGGGAAAGATATGTGACATACGCGTAGACATGTTTGTAAATTGCATTTAGCGTATTTTTGCTTAAACCTGGGTACCACTACTATTTCCAGCAGCACCCGAAAACTATCAACAACCACACTAGAAAGCTGGCATATAAGATATAGATATAGCTGTCATATAAGATGGCATATTCACCAACCCTCGCTTTGGTGCCCAAGATACAGGCTATGTCTAGTTTGGGGCCAATGTAAAACCTTTTTGTTTTTGTCAATGAAGTTTTTGTATTTTGTATTAACTTTACGCCATACCGAATTTCCTCTTTAGATACTCACTGGTGTCGATTCTGTTGTGCACAAACTAAACTTAATTAAGGCTATTGCTATAACTAATTTGAAGGCAATGCGAGAAAAGGACGGCTATAGCTCTGAACTAAGTTAGAGATGTCAAACTAGTTTATGCCTTGCGTTGCACCGTGTTTTTAGTGGAAATGTTTTTACGTGCACCCTTCATTTGTATGGAAATATAAGTTCAAATTAAATTTGACAGCTCTAAATTACGTCCGTCTTTTTCTCCTTTTATTATAGAGAAAAAGATAGCAATAGCTTAAATTAAGTTTAGTTTGTGCACAACAAAATCGACACCAATGTAGATATTGGAGTTTCAATCAAGTGTGACAAGCAGTTTTACCAAGGGTTGTCGTATTAACCAGCACTAACTGGGTTATGGTGGTTAGACAGGCCGTTGTTCCATGTAGATACAGGTATTCAGCTGCATACGATTAGACTGGAAGCCGACCCCGACACAGAATCATAATCCCATACAATCTATGAAAAGGGAGTTTTACTTATATAATTTGAAAGTGTCCGACACACGTATGCGGTCCACGTAGACGGGTGTTGTGCAGCGTTCCACAAACAGTTTTTATTTCCGTACCAATTCCAGCGGCAAACAAACTTCGCTGCGCCCATTCTAATGCATATTACGAATACGTGCCACATAGAAATTGTTTTTAATAAAGGTTTTTCTATTATGTTTTGTCGTATTGAAAGGAAAAGTAAGCTAGAATTAATACCTACCCGGAAAATGAATCTAGAGACTATGTTCTGTGTCCTGCCGTTGCATTTTTTATTCACCGTCCAATTCTATCCATTTTTATTTGGGTTAACACAGTCGTCTTATGTCTCAACTGTGTAAGAATTAGGCCCAGATATCAGAAGTGAAAACTAGACATGGACAAATTCATTTCAACAGAACAACCAGTTACCTTAAATTTAGAAATGAAATAAAACCTAAATAATACAACTCATTTGAATTCGCTGCGCTTGAAAATGTCTCAAGCGACAAACTGGGGTGTGTCAGTCCAGTGTGGCGTGGTCTTCGGCCACCCAACGTTTCGTCACGCACCATGAATCTAAAAAACTTGTATTTACACTCAATACTTTTATACAACAATCAATATATTATTAACAACTGCGTCATGCAATTGGTTAGTCACACTCTCTACTACTGCTACAAAAAGAGCTATTGTAATTGACATTTAAGTAATTACTCCTTATTTCCTGAAACTAAAAGCACTAGTGTGCCCACAACTGAAAAAGGTTGCAAAACTTTTAAACCAAACACAATACCCTTTTGTATCGTGTTAGCCGTCGAATCTTAACCGAACTTGCTACACGCGTCTCAGAGCAGTCCAAAGAACAAACTTTACTTCCGTACGGAACATTCTTTAAAACCAAATACTTTCGAATCACTGCAAGTTGTTTAGTTTCTTTGAAAGGAAGGACTCTTGCACTTCTTTTTAAACTGGTTGAACAAACTACTCTTTGTATATCTACTTAACTAGGATACTTGAAACACTTGTAATAAACAACTACAATGAGGCACTCTTAATTACTAAAGTGCACTTTGCACAAATGCAGGCGTTAAGAACCTCTGTTTCCATTAATAACTAAAGCTAAATGTGCAAATATATTGCTAGGTAAAGATATTGCGAATAACACTAAAGGTTCACAATTTAAATACGAATAATATAATAAAATAGTAGGAATTATTCTTATAGCAATTCAATGAGCAGGAAGTGACGTAGCCATAGAATAGTTGTAAGCACAGGGTTGGCAAAATAAGATATAAGTAACCCATTTGAAGACAATAATATTTTTATCTTTAACGCTCTATCTAGGCCAGATACAAATTAATTCAAACAGTCACAAAAACGTTTGGCAAAAAAATTCATTGGACTTCGCGATGATTACATTACAGTTTTAGATCGAAATAAAATACTTATATTTTATTTATCACAGAGACTTGAAGTGAAAACAAATAAATTAAACATTAAGCGTTTCTTATAGGGACAAGCCCTCCACACTATTCCCAAACCACTGTAACGCCTGAAATCCAGAATCAGCAGTGGCGACCACCAGAAAAGTGCCGAGACAATGAAGCTCGACGAAGTCCCAGAGAATGAATTTAACTGTCTTAGATCCCGCAACGAAATCAATCAGAAAGTTTAACGGAGACCTTGGAAACACTTCCTCCCAAATTAGCAGGAGACAGAACGGAACAAGGCCAAAAGGAACAAAGAAAGGTTTACAACTGGGATGGACCCAGTTGCCTAAAGCACCACAGATAAGTATTAACATTTATGGTAAATAATAAGCACAACGCCTAATAAATATTTATAAATGCAACAAAACGGAACAAAAAAAGTTTATAGCTTGCACGTCGTGACTACGACAAGCAGGTTACCATTCAGCATGATGCTCACAGCAAAACACTGGTTTTCAGTGGATACCTGAGAAAAAAACTCAAAAGTTAAACATTTGAGTTTAAAAAAATATAAATTACAATAAGTACACTTATTTTTGTGTTTTTTTTTTCATCTGAAAGTGGCAATATGAACATCAATAAAGATTATCGTGATTATTGCAGTAAAGCAAAAAACCCATGTAAAATAACAGTGACACATTGAAATAATGATGACAACAGTTATAGGTTCTTTGCGTTTTGCTTATTCATTATTATACGGTACTTGAAATTTAATTATGGTACCTACAGGAAGCAAAGTCGTTTTAATAACGTCATTTTCAATCAAAGTAAGATAAATATTAATGAAATTAAAGTTGAAGTCATTTATACCTTGAGTAATCATTTATAAATGAACCTGATCGTGAGGAAACCAGCATCCTATTCTTATATTTCATAATTCTTCTGCCTTCTCTTATCCTGTTTTTTTTTGGAGTCGGCGCAGTATGACTAAGGCTAAAGCAAGCCTGAGAGATATATCGACAGTATGTAAAGCCAAGTCAGAGGCCTTTTGGCAAAAAATGCACTAGGCATTATGTCAGGGACTAACCACACAATAAAGAAGAGGATCATGATTATATCTGTTACCTCAAACAGATTATATACTGGATTATGGGAATAAAATACTAAAATCAGTTCCCAAGCACCAAAAAGTAGTTCCCTTTCCAGACATTCGAACAATCCACTCGCGTCGCTTTGCACAAAGTTTTGGCACGTTTCATCCAATAGGGAAAAACTAGTTTGGTAACCTAGTCTCTAACAAATTAACTTTTCTTTCATTTAATTAGACGATGATCCTTTTGGGTCTGCCGATCCCATAATATCCTAATTGTATCACGTTTTTGGTTAAGTTCGCGTAACTTTGGAGAATAAGAGGTTCTGAGAGCGTGTTTTTAGTTTTAGAACTATTGGAGTTTTACAACACAAAATAGCATAATAATTCTAGATGGTACTGTTGAAAAGTTTTGCAGTATTTAGTGACTGTTGAAATCAAGTTAATCATACGATTTTGTATATTCACCTAAGTTGGTAAAACTCGTAATTTTCATTGAAAACTAAAGAAATCCCATGTATCACAACTGAAATCCCATCACAACCTGACTTTCGAAATTTCAGGATTTTCTGAAAATTTTATATCCATTCGGAAAACTAACGAAAACCTAAATTAGAAATACTGTAATAACATGAAACTGCCTCAAATCAAATACCATATTCAAATCACTTCCACAATTTTAAAAAGAGAACACTCAACGGCCCGCAGCCCTACACGGTGAGAATAGCGCAGTTTTGAAGCGCAGCCTACCGGAAACAGGACGTGCTAGTGACGTTTGCCTGACTACACAATGCGGCCTCCCCCGTGAAACAACTACAAGCCGTACAATAGCTTCACATCTTTAAAGTGTCGCTATTCAGCGTGTTATGTGACGGCTAGTGCTACGACAAGAGAATGTGATGTTACGTGGTATGTGCTACAAAATAAGCTTTCTTTTTGCATTGGTTTTTGACAGCTGATTGACGTGAGGCTTTGACAGAGTAGAGAAGGACCTGAGTAGATTCATAAAATATGGGGTACGGGTGGTATGCGGTTTTGGTTGCTCTCAAGGTTCAAGAGCGATTTTTTGGTTGAAGGATCATTTTTTTTTTTCATGCTAAAATAACATTTTCGAGACAGAAAAGAGAAATTGTCTTATTTGAGCATTATCATATTGAATACTTCTTAAGTGTAACTCACTGATCGATAAAGAGAATAAGGTAGACAAAAATAAATAAATAGTTAAAGCTAAAATAATACAGATCTTTTGACCAGCTGCTGATCAAGATTAAATAAAAAGACAAGAGTACTAAAAGCAAGTTTTGTTCCCATTTTTATCTACGGATTGGGATCTGTGAAACTTATTATCAGCTTAATCGCCCAACTTCCTCAAAGTTAGATCTAGGATACGAACTACGAACTTTAGCAGACGTTCGCAAGAAGTGCTAAGTTTTCAATTTACGTAATTGGAATCAAACTTCGCACTTAGTATCAAGTGTTTATGTACCAAAATTGTCGGGAAAGGTTGTACAGTATAATTGTGTAATTGTATATTTTGTAATTTAATTGATTTGTTCAACGGGTTGGAACTTTGTTTGCGGAGGAAAGAGACGTTAACTCTAGAATATCTTTTGTTTTAAGAATACCTTTTTTATTTACTTTTTGTAGGATAAAATACCTAGACGTGGTAAAAACTCTCAACATGTGGAAAATTCAATATCTGAGTTTGACATTGAGGAATCTTGGAAATTTTTAATAGCTCCGTGAAGTGGCATTGAATCTCAATAATATGTGAGCAATAGAGATAACCCCCATGTGTAATACATATGTCACCGTAAAATTGTCAAACACGTTATATTACAATATAACGTGTTTTTTCTCGCGATATTGTAATGTCTCGAATTATTGTCAACTGAACATACGGAAGTATCTCTGCCCCCATAATCGGGACTTGGGGCACCCCCCCGTCAGGTTAGTTAGCGGAAAAAGGGGCCCCGCGAAGCGGGGCTCCGTTGACTACGCTTTTTAGAGGGAATATAAAGTGTTTTAAGGCGACTACCATCGCATGCATGTCACGAAAAATACTGCGTTTTGTTGTAAGCAGTAAGTTCATTTGACAATAATTCGAGACTTTACAATATCGCTAGAGATATTACAATATAACGTATTTGACAATTTTACGGAGACACATACACCGGCAAAATGGAATAAAAAGTGAAAAGCGAAAAAGTGATTTTTTGAGATGAATAAATTATAAATTATAATATAATTATGTGTTTGTGAGAGGTATTTTTTCACATTGAAATGACTTTCTTGACCTTTTGTTAAGAGGTGGGTAGTTAAAAAGACCCTTTAACATTCTTTTCCAAAAAAAAGTAGAAAAACAACCCGTCAGTACAAAAAGAAGATTTACAGTTTCCTTAACCACGACGTAAGGTAAAGGCTTACTTTGGTAGACGATAAAGTATTTTGTTTTGACATAAACTCCATATTTCATACAAAGCTAGAGTCCAGGGTATTAACATAAGTATTTGCGCGTGTTTCTGCAACTATGTGGGCGCGGCTAAGCTCCATATTTTGTGCTGTTTCCTCTTAATAGACACACGGACCTCCCAGATGGAAACAGATTATTTTGTTTTGTTTGTTTTACCTTTTTGGAATAACTAAGAGAAATAAGTTTGGAAGAGGTTTAGAAATACTTGGAGCATAGCTCTATACCGGACTGGCATCTCCTCGCCTCTAAAATATATTTATAAAGTTTAGTTATATTTAGTTAGTACGTATTTGCTATTAGTACAATATGAAAGTGACATTTTTTTTCATTATTACATATTTTGTTGCAACTGAATTTCAAGCTAGTCCCTCCTCCCTTTTGAGGTTCATTCATTCATTCACTTCAACTCAAAAGTTCACTGAGAGAATGTATTGTGGGCATTAAGTCCGACTATGTATTTACCACTACTGTGCATCAAGGTTTTTTTTTCGGCTGTTTCCCACTCTAAGGCAAAGGCCATGCAAAGGCATTCTACCAATTCTGTCGTAACCTGTCCAGTTCCTTCGCAATATTCTTCGTGAACCCCGCCTCACTACAGTTTAAATTTATTAATTTCAGACAAACTAATACTAACAAATTGTAAAAGAAACTTAACCCCGTTTTTGATACTCCATGGTTGAACGAGTACGAACTAGTAATTGCTATCCCGATACTGAAACCCTTTTGTTACTACTATGTGAAGTTCGTAAACTTAGAATACTACGCCTAAAGGCTCTGCCACACTAAACGCGCAGCTTGTCCGTGAATTTATGCCCCCCGTCCTCAACTCGCCAACTCGTTACAGCGTCAGTGCGACACCGTCTTTGGCTATTTGACGGCACGAGTCGTATACAAATAGTAGGTATTGTTGGTACGAACCGAACAAGATCGTTTTCATAGATGTAAGTTTGCAATCTGCCACTGCTAGTCGACAACCAATATTAGGGCTTCTGGACGGTCACCTATGGGGACACGGCCGGTAGGGCTAAGAGAAAAATACCCATAACCTACAGGCAATCATCCACACGTGAAAGCAAACGCGAACTTGAGCAACTTAATAGTCCGTCTAAAATGAAATTAATTACGCAAATATGTTTCCAGAAACAAAACCAAATACTGGCTAATTGACAGACAAGGAGGTGTTAAAACTTTCCCGTACGACCTAAGTTGAGCGATTATATCGTTAATAAAAATGCTTGGCTCAATGCCTGCTCCACAATGACAGGGGTGCAAAAATTGATAGCATTAAATGGTATTGTTGGAGCTGCTGAAGATTGTACTTGTCTATCTTTGCATTGTTTAGATTCGATTTTAGTATTATATAATCGCATAGCCAATATTGTGTGAGTACTATGTACTAGTAAGCTATCATTCACTGGAAACCTACGGTAGTTCTTGACTTGAATGTGCCCTGGTGGTTGAGAGTATGCCATGCTCACTCAAATGTCTCGCTGATGGTGGCGTGTGTGTCGGACCATTTAGTTCCCTTCAAAATGGTTGAGCTGAATGGTGCTGATCCATACATTGTTTCCATGTTTCTGTTTTATGTATTTCACTCTATTATTGCATGCGATACTAGTATTTTACTTCGAACGACTGCCTATCTGAGCGTCACAACCCCTCAGTGGGTAAGACGTCACCTATTGGTAAGATTGGTTGGCCGATTTTCTGGCTTTTGCCTGCGTAACGTCTACAAATAGTAGCGCAGGTTATGCTTTGTAGATACCTCCTCTATCTTTTTGTGTCCGAAAAATATGGGCTGCGATATTACCTTAGTTGTTTACTTCATTATGATTATCTGTGTCGTTGAAGGAGGTACTCAAAAACTACTCTTATAACAGGATACGAGTAGTTATTGAGTACCTAAACAAATAAATAAATAATAGACGAAGTAAAAATAATAAGTCCTTGCGAACCACATTAGTATCTATCAATCTCAGCCTACACTCCACAATATTAAATTAATAGGCTATTCGTAATTACATTGTTAGCGTTAGGCAACAATAATACCAATTATTAATGTTAATTCAACACAGACAGTTGATCACGATAAGTATTGGTATTAATCAGCATCAAATAAGATATTATTTACGTTAACCATTTGTTAATAATATAAATACAATATGGATGAACATGGACTATAGCATTATCCTTTGTATTATATTACTAGCTTCTGCCAGCGGCTTCGCCCGCGTGAAGTTTGATTATTGTCCCATGGAATCTTACTACCGGGATAAAAAGCACCTTATGTTTTAATCCAGGTTATAAACTATCTGTGTGCAAAATTTCATCCAAATCCGTTCAGCAGTTTTTGCGTGAAAGCGTAACAAACAAACTTACATTCACATTTACAATATAAGTAGGGATTTGTGGCGCCAATCACCACATGAGACAACCGATTTTAGTTGTATTTTCTTTTGAATGTGTAGTTAGTATCCATGGTACACAAAATTTTTGTTCCCTTTCTATTTTATGTAGATTAGGATTTTTATCAGTAGTGAACTGTATCAATCAATGTTTGACTGAGTCAATTAAGGTTATCTAGCTATTTTTAGCCTTTAGGCCCGGACTCAACCAAAGGGGAGATGTGCAAAACGGAGAGGAGATCAGATGTGCACCGTTCACCACACGCTGATCACTGCATATCGCTCATCGCACGTCGCTCATGGCACTTTTCGTCTCCCCTGTGCGTCGTCGATTGCGGATGCTAACCCATACAATTACGAGAGATGTCTCGTAATTCCGAGAGAAAAGAGATGCCGTAATTGTTAACTTTTGTGGAAATGGTTGAACAGAGAGGGAAGGTAGAGATGTCCTCTCCTGTCTGTTCAACCATTTACACAAGAAGTGTTAAAAACGACTTTCTATGTGATTTACAACACATCTCCTTTCCTGTCATCTCGTATTCGGTGGACCAGTTACTCCTTTCCCATTGAAGGCTATGGACGCCGCCGGCGGTGTAATTACAAGGACATGTTTGTGACAAGTAAACTTTGTCTCTGAAATTGAACAGTTCATCCTTTTGAGAAATACGGTGCAATCGAGGAACAGAAATATGAAACAACCCTTATTTACGTTATGCGTTAAAAAATAACATACGCAGTGGAAACACTAACATAAACTGTTTTAATAAACATTCTTCCGTTGTTTTTATTTTCCACTGCATACACCAGCAATCTATATCCACACAATTGATGCTTCCCCTGATTCATTTCCGTCGTAAATCAATTAAAATTCAAATGAGATTTTTCATTGGCTGGTTACCCTATCCGCCTATCAATGCATTTATAAGCAATCAAAGAGAAATGGAGTCATTTATTTTTTGTTATTTTTTCTTTTAGCTCTTTTGCAGCTCTGTATTAAAATTCTAATAGGTTTATTTAGAAAAGAAAGTCGGTATAAAAAGTGTTGAAAATGTTTCCAGTTTTATTGAAATACTAATTAAACAAGTAGAGGTTATAATTATATACTATTTTATTTAACTTTGTGTTACTTAATAGGAAAAATAAACGTGAAATCATTATGGAGTTTGTAACCTCTGTATGCGTTAAACATTGTAAAAGATCAGTGATCGTTCGAACGGCACTAAACCAGAATTTAATTTCCTGTATTAAAACCGCGTAAATCAAACCACTAGATCTCATAGCACGAACTAAGACCGGGCAAAGCTGCAACTATTATCCCATAGTGTGCAATATGTAGATAACTTTCTAGCTAGGCTAGAACCTAGATATGCGGCAAACTGCCCGACTCTGCCTGATTCCGCCCGACTGATGCACAAACTGAGGCACGAAATCTGTCTGGACGGGCTAAATTGAATTTCTGGTGTTTAATAGAATTGCCGAATCAATATTGTATGGAAATGCTAGGAAGGGAATTTCATATGAGCATTCTTTAGAGGATCTATGCGTGTTTTTCGTTTGACCCAGGAATGGTGTGCTGGAAAAATTGTTACAGTTTGGGTTAGCTAAAATATTTGGATACACACAGACATTGATCATCAAAAATTGTGAATTTTGTGAGATTAGATATTGTATTTCTTGATGACTTTTCTAACCAGCATGGCACGGACGCGGTGAAGTGTCAGTCAGTGTCTGGTATGCTTAGATAATGACCAAACGACTGCACCTTACCCAGAAACACTGTGTATCATCTATTCTTCTACTTTTAGATCAGAAAATAATCACCCCGATAGATTAAAGGAGCCTTAGCACTTACAATAAACTAAAAAACTCTTCAACGTTGTCAACCGGTAATGTGCTTAGTAGACTGGTGGTATTGCCACGTTGGCTAAAGAATAATAAATAAATCCATGGTTCCTTGGATTTATATATTTACTGAGTATAACTTTATCGAGATAACAAACTGAGAATGAATAACTGAAGCTACTTCACACAATCTCTGATTTAATGTTGTTTTGTTCCTATATGGAATCATCCAAGTTTCATTATTTATGACGGAAGTTCTATGATCTTACCTAGGAGTTTAATTATTATTGTACTTAGGAGATATTCGGGTTATAGATGATCGTTTATTTGGATAGTACTAGTGTGATATATTGTGATTAGCAGAAACAGACTTGCAAGGTCATGGGAGTAGAATCAGAGACAAAATTGTAAATGAAAACAATTTTGTGGTTGTATGTTGTGCTATTTTGCTATTGTTGTACATATTTTGATTCAGGATTCATTTTTAAGTGCCTTTGAACTACATACTTACACTAGAACTATAACACATTGGACACTAACATACAAAAGTTTCCAGAATGGATTGAACATGTGCCATGTTTTAGTAATGTTCATTGCCTTTTTACCTAATTTGATTTGTCTAATATATTTTTTTGCACACCAAATGTTCATAATTTAATCATGTTTTTATTCACGTTTGCACATAGTCTTTCCCTTCTTTTTATGAGTATTTTCCCGCAATACACTGATGCCACCTTCCTAATGCACAATTTTCACCTTACGAGCCCTGGTCAGTCCCAAAATAATTGAATAATGCGTCTGACAGTGCATCGAGATGGCTACTGATAGCGGTCTTTCATTTCCGGGTAGCCCTGGTGGAAATTGCGAGTCTTTCCGATGTCGGTGTGTCCAATGGATCGCTCCAACTGATATGGTTAGTGACAAACGTTTTAAACAGATCTAATTGTTTCTTGTATAGAGGCATTTTAATTGAAACCAAAAATACTGATGGTTGAAAACGATTGACAAGGTAGTTTTTATGGGTGTGTGTAGCAATGTGTATCATATCAAGAAATACAACGGATCGACTATGAAAACTAATTATGTTATCCGAACCAAAATATGATCCTTTACTTAGCAAAATATGCAAAATATTGTAGCATCTGACGATGTGTAGGCTGAAACACGTTACCTGGCTAAAACAAACACTTACGTTTGTTTATTACGTATTTATTTAAGTATAACATGCATATACATAATGTTAACACATAGTTCCTTCACAGGACCTTCCTTCCCTAAATAAAGGGTGTAAAACCCCTCTTAACGAAGCCGAAAGGCACTTCTTCTCCCCGCCATTGCGATCATTTTTTTGTTCTACACCCTGGGAACCTTCCTGCTACGGAAATATTGGGGGTCAATGTTGCAACAAATTTTTTTTATACATAGGTTTTTGTTGTAAGAATTTTAAGCGCCTTAACGACTCCCATACTATTTAATCCATCCATCAGCGCAATGTTTTAAGAGCGTTACATTGACTTCTACCACAAAACATGATTTTTCACTCTTAAAAAAAGTCGTTTCCCAGCAATATTTTTTGCGAAAACTTACTTAGTTTGATATACAGAATGATTTGTGGTGAGACTGTTTACAGCCTGTATAAGATATACTTTTATGGGTGTATGTGTGTAACAGTGTTTAGTTTGTGTCTCATATCTCAAGATCTCGTTATCTCAAGATATACAACGGAATCCATCCTAAAAAAAAGGGTATCTATTGATACTTAAAGAAAGAACACACGCGTTATTGCTATACGACGTATTGGATACATGCATCTTTTGAGACTGCCCATTTACAAATTGAATCCGTTCACTGAATTTCGTCTCTTTTGAAACTAACACGGTAGCTTCAAAATAGCAAAACCATATACCGTACGGTTCACACATAAATCTTTTACAGATGACCTAATTCGTTTGATATTAAGGTCATGTTATTCTCGTACTTTTACAAATTCAATCCTTGAATCTGTCGAAGTAAACAAAATGATTTGCAAATAAGCTTTTATGTCAAGTCGGAGATATGAGAATGTTCTTGGAATTATCGATGAACACAGAATTTCAATTCAACCGGGTCGGCATACATATGAAATTGAAATGACTGAAACGTGAGCGCGCACTCCTAAAGCCATAATGAAATCTTATTATGACGAAGTTGTGTCTAAGATTTTGAATCACTTTAACGTGCGATTCGATTAAAACTTTACATGTTATTACGGAAGAGAAAACAAAAGGAAACCATACTACTTTGTAGGCAGAAAATTATAATCAACCCTGGATATTTTACAGCGAAGAAGTTGTTTGTCAATTCATATTAAATAAATCAAATTACACTTCAGGGTTCTCAATTTATCCTTAATAGAGACACGCAAATCTTTTAATTAAAATGTTAAAGAGACTCTCAATCTTTTCTTCATCACCTTTCTTAAAACTTGGCAGATAACCAGAGAAGTGCGAAACGAGACACGTGTGAAAATTATGGCGTGCGTATTATTTAGGTCACGTTCTTTTGCGCAAAACATTTGCCTACGCTAACTATAAAAGCAGCAAAGACACTAAAGCTTACCGAGTACCCTCGCGGGGTACCTATTATTGTCATGGACTGCCCCAGAGTGAAATTTTGTTTTATAAAACTTTTTGCGTGTTAGCGACGCGGCGGGAGCAAGTGCATTTTCCTGATTCCAAGCCTAATGTTATGGAACTCTCTCTGGTGAATTTACGCTAGGAAACACTCACACATTCACAACGTACTTAGAATGCTTTTTGGTTTTATTTTTACTTCCACATTTTAAGAGTACGGGATAGGTATGCAAATGGACTCAAAAGTGTGTCAGCAACAGGTGAAGAAACAGTAATGAAAAGCATCTAAAAAGAAAATTTCGTTTTACAAGACGTAACGTACGGTGAACAAAAAGAAGCAAAACGCCAGCAAAATATGCGTTATGAAATCTTGTACTCATTTGTCCAACATTTCAATAACATTGTCCGAAAATGTTTAATCGTACAGAAAGATGAAAATCGCTTTCAAATCAACATAATAAAATGGCGATCAAAACTCAATATCGCCAGCAACACGTCATATCCTGTCATATACATCCATTTCCTTCCAGAGAAATCGCCTTATTTGAATGTCGGGTTCAAATCATATTAATGACAAAATGCAAGTGAAGCGTAGAATTTCGATTTCTCGATCGGAGTGAATTTTCACAATGTCTGCACTTTGGCAGATATTCAACGTTTAATATTCATGTCTAGAGCTACGGGAGCTTTGCTTCCTCAGAAATTAGATATTCGTTTCTCAGCAGAAACTTCGCCATTAGCCACTGAATACCAAAGTTTGCTTTCGTAACGCATGTTCTTTGTTTGTAATCATTGTTTGTCCTCCCATGTGTATTAAACTCTAGTAAACTGCTAAATTACTTTTGTGTTTTCTTCGTCCTTCGATTCGGATACTTCAAATTCTTGATCTACTAGATGTTACACTTTCTCAATTTCATAAAAAAAAAACGCAATATTTCAACAGTTCCACGCGTCCAATCCTTTTTTTTTTATTAAAATAGCAGTTTTAGTTGTCCTTCAAGTCCAAGCTTCAGATGTAAACGTCCAGCCTGAGGCAATGAGATTTAAAAGGAATAAAACATATCCAATATAGATCTGCAAAGCAGAACTCCAGTACACTTTAATATTCAGACATGTAATAGGTATCATAGAAATACGTCTATTTCTATTAAAAGCTACTGTAAAAATAAATTCCAGAGATTTACATATTCAGATTATACCTGCATTTGCTTCGGCTACCTTGCAATGTTATTTGACTACTTTATCTATTTTCTAGCTCAGAGATTTGCATGAAATATATACTCCACATAATTTTCTCGTATATTATAGGTAGTACTGGTTCTAGATACGTTTACCTTTCGGCTTAGGAAAATATAATTACCAAAGGCAGTTAAATTTTATAAACCTGTTTCTCAATTTGATACGTTCAGTTTATATTATTCATATTTCAGGGTATCAACATTTTGATTTTATAAAACAATATTCGCATTAATACGAAGCAAAATGAATATTCTGAAAATGAATTTCAAGGAAAAACATAAGCAGTATAATATGAAAACTTGACGAGGTTACAGTAATAATAATTAAAAAGCACTTAATTTATTCATCGCCGACGGGTTCAAGCCCCTTTCTCCATTGTTTCGTATTATCTTTTATCACACAACCATTCCCAAAATGAGTTATCTATTCATGTTTTCTCTTTGCGAATCTTTCCTGTATAATAATGTTGTTTACCTTTCAAATTGAATTTCTTTATATAAATCTACCTACATTCATCTTGCCATTTGTAAAATTGGTAAGCCCTGATGAAAAATGGCCCTCAACGACTATGAAATGAACACACTTAATTATTCAAAAATTCGACACCGGTATGATCACAAAATGATATCGAATGGGAAACAAATGATCATCCGATGACATAGCGGAAAGGCTTGGATATTGTTCACGGAAAGCTATTAGATATTGTGATCAATCTTGCTCAATATTGATCCTTGCGAATCATCACTTGTTGATTGTTTTGTGGAAATGAAAACAAATGAATACTGTTCTACTTACAAACTTTCCTTGTAAAATAATTATTATGGCAAACAAAGTGGGTCTCATCAATTGCCTTTTGCCTGGTTGTGAAGAAAAAGTAGGCGTAGCTGATTAAATATTGACTACGCTGTGTGTTGCAGGTTTATACCCCGCACGGAACAAATGTTTGCAAGTCCTACAGAGTCTGGCTGTGTGTATGTCAGTTTAAATGTTTGTAAACGTACCCACGATACAAGTTAAATTCCTAGAGAGGCAAGGTTTTTTTTTTAAATAGAAAAATAACTCTAGGATCTAAAAGGTAAAATAAGTAAAAAACACTCACTAAATAAACAAGAAAACAACAACTTTTCATCAACCGATCACTAGGACCCTTGTGATTAAATAGTGAAAAGGTATTGTGGATCAAAAATCCTGGTTTGAATAGGAAAACAGACCTCTCTGGTTAGCTACGCAAACACAAAAGCGACCTTTGATATTATTACTATAGTTTGGGTTTAATATATCAATAAAGGTAATATCTGTTACTAGGTCCGTTTTTTACTCAAACCTGTCCATTTCAATATGACAACCGGCCGAAACTCAACGCAAAAAGTTACGTTTAATCGCGTAATTTTCCGTTTATTTGACAAAGGAAAAAGTCTAATTAACAGAATGAAGTGGGGGAGTGTCCTCTGAGCTTTTTAATACATTTCTAATAAGCTTAGATAAGTTGAGTTTATGAGTTTTAACGGGTCGCGACTCAAACAATTTAACTAAGCAAAGGTTTGATAAAATGAAATAGGGTGATAAACAGTGATTATTATAATTTTAGTTACAGTGATTATTTTTATTCTTGCAATAAATGCCTAATACAGGGTGTAGACAACTTCATCACGAAGCCCTCAACCAAGTATTCTGTTCATCAAACTGAGTAACTTTACGAAAAATTTATTGCTGGGAAACGACTTTGTTTTGGGGTGAAAAATCATGTTTTGTGGCAGAACTCAATGTAATATCTTACAATAAAAAGTTGTATTAAAAAAAAACTTTTCGAAAAGTTTGAACATTAATCCCCAATATCTCCGTAACTAGAGGGTACCCAGATATGGTGTAGAACAAAAATATGATCGCAATGACGAGGAGAACAAGTGCCTTTCGGCTTCGTTAAGAGGTGTTTTACACCCAATTTATAATTATTTCACGAAAATGTTATCTACTGCCTCAGCGTTCATGAAAGCGGCCTATGAGGCTTTTGTTTACCGTGAGCAAATATCGAGGTTAGCCTTGTCTTATTATTTTCATGTATCTGCCTTTCGATTAACGCTGCATGCGAAAGACTGGTCCAATAGCGTACAATGCCTATCTGCAAATCTATGCCATACTGAATTGTGTGAAACCCATACAACCGGGGTTTTTTTTCTAGGTCCTAGCACAGTTATGTCACTTTTCACAGCTGCAACCTAATAGCAACTTCAATCATCATCATCATCATCATCAGCCTATAATGTTCCGGCGGGTATACGGACTCTTCTCAATGAGAAATGAAAGGTTTCCTCACGATGTTTTCCTTCAAAAAAATGCTAAAAAAATATTTTCCTTTCGGAAGTCGATGACTTTATATGTTTCATTGATTTATAACCACCGGCTTCCGAAAGTAAAGTTAGCGCCATTGTTAATTTAAAATGATTTTGTAGCCATTGTCGGTTTTCCCTGCTAAATTACTCTGTTCTTACTTCAAGGCATCATTAATATATATTTTTTTTGTTACTTTATATCATTTGTTGGGGACTCGTGGCTAAATAATATTAGCCGCTCGGGTCGATCTTTAGGTTAAGCCATGCTTGCCTAGGTTGGTCTGTGGATGGGTGATCACCCTTACAATATCGACTTTCCTCCGTGCCTCGGAAAGCGCACGTTAAGCGGTCCCGGCTGTCATTTGTCCATCTTTGACAGTCGTTAAAGGTACTCAGTGGCACAAAATGTCTGACACCAGTCTAACCAAGTGGTATCGTATTTCCCAGTATTAACTGGGTTATGGAGGTCAGATAGGCAGTCGCGCCATGTAAAATACTGGTATTCAGCTGCATCCGGTTAAACTGGAAGCCGACCCCAACATAGTAGGGAAAAGGCTAGGCACATGATGATTTAATATCATTTGTTAATTTTGATAACAATAAGGACGCTGTCTGCCTAGTTTGGGGTTCATTGGTACCAATGTAATTTAGACCCTTGCATATATTATGAAACACCTTTGGTATCTCGGTTTTTGTTTAACCTATAAACATTCAGAATCTGGCATTCATAAAACCTGCTGTTTAGAAACTCGTCTATTTCAAAAATCTGACATTTATCGACGTATCCCATTTTTAACTGAATACAATCTTCTATTTTAATTAAAACTATGGACAAGACAACATTTACTTTATATTTTTATGAATAAACATAACAAGGCAAGCGGTAAAAGGATTTATGGAGTAAATTAAAACTTAGGCAATTTAACTTTTTGTGGTTTCCCAATTCTAAAGTAATTCGGAGTTAATCTTCAATAAGTTTGCGTTGACGGTTTTGACACCTTCCTTAATATGAACGAATCCACTTGTCAGGTGCTATTTGAAGTAATGGAAAAACTGGATAAAATTCCAATACCTATTTTATTTGAGTTTAATAACTATACACCATACACATTTTAGGGAATTGGTGGTAATAGGGATTACGACTGACTAAAAAATATGATTTTGTATAGTCCGTTAGTTAGATTATCGAAAAATATAATTTGTTACGTGATTTTGACTTGACAACGTCTTATAATTCGATAGAGCCGGCTGCACGCACACAAAAAACAAGACTCATGCGGCGTTACCTCATGCGGCGTTACCTCGTGCGGCGTTACCTCGCTGATCGCTCTGATGCGTTCCATGTAAGGCTTGAAGTGCAAGCGAGAGCGCGGAACGAGTGACAAAGAAGCACAATCGGCCTTTACGTTCGGCAGCGTTCGACATCCGTCTCTCTCCTACTTGAGTGAGCGATGCGTCTGCGTGGACAGCTGCTATACTATAGTACATTTTACATGTTTTGATCGAGTATGAAGTGCAGTGAAAAGTGAATGTGGTGTCAAAAAAATAAAACCGACTTCAAAAAAAAACAAAAAAGTGAAAAATAACTTTAGCTTCTGAAGTCGGTGACCTTTGTTTGATTGCTTTAGTTTTTTTGTCACCGACTTCAGAAGCTAAAGTTATTTTTCACTTTTTTGTTTTTTTTTGAAGTCGGTTTTATTTTTTGCAAAAAAGTTTTTATTTTCAACTTTTTAGTGGTTCACATGTGCTTGATACATGGAAAGTGCATACCGTTACAATTACAACAAGCCCAAACACGACTATGGTACATTGTCTCATTATGGAGTTCCGTGACTCTTGGCTTCATCATCAGATCTGATGGTAGAATGGGTCTTATCAAACGCAAATGCTTCACTTGTTGTAGAAAATACCAAAATCGCAACACGTTTTCATATAAAATTTGAAGAGTTCCCTCGATTTCGCCAAGATTCCATCATCAGATCCTGATTTGGTGGCTATGGGACCATTTGGAAAGAATACCCTTTCCAACAAAAAAAGAATTTTCCAAATCGGTTGGCAAGCGACGGAGTTATGCCCGAACAAACATAAAAAAAAAAAAAAAAAAAAAAATAGAAACATCCGAATTGAGAACCTCCTCCTTTTTTAGAAGTCGGTTAAAAATGCTACCATTCCATCAGTATTTTCTTAAGACGTTGTCACGTTCAACTATCGTCAGTAAACCGACTTTACAGACAACCAGTTTTTTGTTCCAACAAATTATTGAAAATTGTCGAAGACAAAACGCATCAAAGATCATGAGTACACACACTCATAATCTTTGATGCGTTTATATTAGTCACGTGTGACGTCACTTTTCTGTACAAAATGTACGGTAATGTTTTTAATTTTTGGTGAAAAATTCAATAAAACGTGTCCAATATTTTTTTGAAACATGGACACAAAAGTCATCATAATAAATTATGTTTTATTTTCATTAATCATAATGGTATGGTATTTTTTATATGGTTCTTATTAATTTGGAATGTCATTGTTATGTCCTTTTCGGATCTTGACCGCAGGTTCTTATTAATTTGGAATGTCATTGTTATGTCCTTTTCGGATCTTGACCGCAGGTTCTTATTAATTTGGAATGTCATTGTTATGTCCTTTTCGGATCTTGACCGCAGGTTTTTTTTTGTAGTCGCTCCACGTAAAGTAGGTATTTGTTTGCATTCGGTTAGTCTGGAAGCCGACCCCATCATCAAAAGGCAGATGATGCCGATAAGTTCATTAATGTTTCGAAATTTAACTCAATTACCTAACTACAATTCCTCTGCATCGTACACAATTAATACATCTGTTGTTCCAAACTGTGTTATATATCAGGAATACATGATTAACTTGAGCTAGTACATTCGGGCACCGTGACAGCCGGTGTCATGTTTAGACGTAATGGTTTCGAACGCCGTGATCGATGCACGCTATACTTCAACGTCACTATTGAATTACTATTGGATAGGAATCTTGTATTCTGATTGGGTAATGATATAATGGCGTCAATGTATTAGAGCTAGTACTGTGATATTTGATCAGATCAGTAATACAGTTGTAAACATAGCATATGCAGCTTGTTAACGTTTCCATAGCTAGACAGACAGCTAGAAGAAAGACAGCAGGTATTCATAGTTTAATACCATCGTACATTTATGAAAGTAGGCTTTCATATTCAAAATACGAATAACTGGTGGGGGCAGTACGCTTTCTAGCAGGTAGGCCTATTCTGATTATTAAAAATACATCGTTATTTATAGTAGACTAAATTGGATGCTTTATGATGAGCAACTATGTGCACAATTAGCATTTTTATCTCAACATATACGTATATTTAATTCTTTCGCTCACAAAGTAGTCTCAAGAAGAAAACTTTACTTTACGCTTTAAAACCTCACTTAGTTATTCAGTACGTTTCAAGGCATTCTTCTCAACTAAAATAAATTGAAAGCAGTTAAATTCTAAGAGTCCCTCCATCTCCCGCTACCAACATGAGCGAAAAACTCATGAATGAATTTAAAAATATCTCGCTCAAACCAAACTAACTGTAGGTAGTCTTCTTAAATGAGACCCTTTGAGACATTGTGACTGCAAGTATCTGAGAGAAATAAGAATATGGCAGCAGCATTCATAATTACTTATGCGCATAAGGTGGAGTTTCATAGAATTCTATCGTAAATTAGGACAAAATTTTTACGAAGCTGTAAAATCCTTCGCTCGTATTCACATCCGTCAATACCTAAGGTACAGATGAGCGCACAAACAAACATTTTAAGCCTGAAAGTCAGAAAAAACATACGACATAATGACATTTACGAAAATAAACGTTCAGACGTTTAGTCATATTTCAGAATACCAATAAAAGTTAGAGCACAGACCAAAACTTATCTTTATAATGGAAAAATAAAAAGTTCTATAGTTATAGTACTAAGGCATAGTATTCATTGTTATCTTACGATTATAAATCTCCATTTATCAGGAATATAAAAGAGGCTAGAAACGTTTCCAGTCCATTAATCGTGTAACAAGAGAGGCCGATATTTCGTTCCTCAAGTAATTCTGTTAGGCTTTAAAGAAACAACTTTTTAACATTTCCACCACTTGCTGCTTTAGTATTTCATTCACGTATTTCAGGAATCGGGACAAACGTGATTCGGGGTCTTATTGAAAAGAGAGACTGTTTTTTGAGTATTGAAAACTTGCGGTCGACCGGTTTGTTTTGCAAGCTGTGTTCTTAAACTTCGAGAATAAAACTAAAGAAAATAAAAGGAATATAAATGGAGGGATATTATGTCCAAATATAATGATATAAAGTTTTCGGTTAAGGTCAGTCACAAGAGGAAGTCGTGGGTGGATGACTGGACAAGAATTTGCGGTTGTTAGGAATTTCATCCCTTTCGATACTGATCGAGGTTTTTGCTCAATTGAGGGCTAACATGCAACTTCAATTGTACATTGAACATTCTTAAATTTGTCCCCTTATTGCTACTAGTTCGAAACAAAAGAAGATCAAAATATTTATTAATTGGTGATACGAAAAAAAGAAGAACCTAAAATAATGATGGAGTAACTATTTTGATAAGCGTCGTCCTTTGGAAAGACGGCATCATAATTATTATCATTTTTCTGCAGAAACCAGCCACTCACAACTAAAATGTGTGTATTTGAACGTGGACGAATAAAAAGTGGTTGTATAAGGATCGTAGTAGGTGTTGTTCCATAACTTCTGGCCATAGGAGAAAAATGTGAGAGTATTTTTGTATGTCTATAGGTTTTACCACTACGATCTCTATTTATCAAAATATAATCTACTAGACAAAGTCACGGGGTTTCACCCGCGTAGTTCCCGTTCCCGTGGGATTACGGGGATAAAATCTAGCCTACTTTACTCGCTGATAATGTAACTATCCATTGCTGAAAGAATTTATTTTTCAAATCGGCACAGAATTTTTTGAGTTTATTCATTACAAACATAGGTACACACATGCAAAAATATAATATTTTTCTCTTTATAATATTACCGTAGAAGTGTAGATATTTAAACACCTAGATTCGTAGAATAAATTGACAAACCCAATCACTTTGAGCGAACGAGTCACAGCCTACGGCAATATTAATTGATCATCGCTTGTCAAACCTGTCACTTCAGTGTGAGAAAGAGATAAACCTTTACACGACGTGTAGCCCCATCTCTTTTTCACTGAAGTTTGCCGTCCTCGTGTGTAACATCAACCAAGACGAGAGAGTCCAGTCCAGACCAGACAGAGGATAGAGCTCATTTCATTAATTTAAATGGGCATAATAGAAATATTATGCTCATACTATAACGCACGCAGAATGCTTATTTGCTTAATAGATTATTTTTAATGCTTTGTAGAAATTGATGTTTGACCCAGGGTTCGGTCGAATTTACAATACTTTCGCACGTAACACAACTCAGACCATTTTTTTTTAAACGAAATATCATTATATTTTGTAGCATACCTATCTTAAACATTTAGTTATCAAGTAACTGGATTTCAGGGGCCAGGAAAGTAGTCGATTATTTATTTATTTATATTTATAGTTGTGAAAATGTGTAGTATGTAGTATGTAATGTGTAATGTGTAGTACTTTTGTACATTAAGTTTAAATAAATAAATAAGATTAAAATCAAACGCTGCATGTATGAAGTATCATCACTGAGTAGGTTGAAATGTAAATCTATATAAAATGTAAAATGAAAATCTATATTTTAAACCCTTTATGAAACTCGGTCCTTCGAACGAAAACCTCAAAAACAGGAGCTAAGGTTCAAATATCCCAAGACCAAAGACTCTCTCTTGAATCGTTAGGGTTCAGTTTACACCGATATTATAATTAATTTAAGTTTCAGGTAAACTTTAAAGTACTTGAACAACAATAAAATAACAATCTTAACTGTTGGCCGATGGTTTGACCTAGCACTAAGCCTTGTTCAAACTTCGTCTAGCATTTACAGACTGTTGTTAAGCACTTACATTATAACATAATTTTGGGGCCAAAACTTGGAAGTGTTTTCCTGAATAATAAATCGGATTATCAGTTGGAATTATTTCCGTGTCCGTATTTTTACGAGCTGTTATTTTTAATATTTGTATGGTAAGAATCTATTTACTATTGCCATTGGACATGTTTTAGCTAAGGGCTAGTCTAAAGGGTGTAAAACACCTCTTCACGAAGCCGAAAGGGACTTATTCTTCCCATCATGGCGATCATTTTTTGGTTCTACACCATACCTGGAAACCTTCTAGTTACGGAGATATGGGGGGTTAAAGTTACAACTTTTTGACAAGTATTTTTTTTAAATACAGGTTTTTTTGTAAGATTTTAACTATTTTAACTTCCACGACCCCACAACAACTCCGTCAGCACAATGTTTTTAAGTGCGACCTCAAAAAAAAAGTTGTTTCCCAGCAATCATTTTTGCGTAAAGTTACTTAGTTTGATGTACAGAATGCTTGGTTAACGGGTTTGTGATGAGGTGGTTTACACCCTTATAATTAAATAAAATTGAAGTGTGTATTTTCAATTTCCTTTGATGTTCGTCATTTGACTATTGAGTACCAGTAGAATCTATGTAGTAAACATTATTTTGTCAACAGTTTGAATGAAGGTATCAACAGATTTCTGCTTTAAATCGTAAAATGCTTATTGATCGAACTTTGAAAAACGATTCGGAAATGTTTATATCTTCAAACAGAATTGGTCGATACCCTTCCATTAAGTCAGACACCGGAATAAATGGGCGTTTTCATTAGATCCTGCTCCATAGCCGCCTAGCCGGCCGAAAGGCGATTTGCAAGGCTTTCGAGTTAATGGGACGATGAGTTGATAGTTGATAAACTGCTTTTTAGTTAATGGGACGATGAGTTGATAGTTGATAAACTGCTTTTTATTAGTTAATGGGACGATGAGTTGATAGTTGATAAACTGCTTTTTACACGACTGCCCAAAAAAAAGAGTGTTATGTTTTCAGGGTTCATGTATGTATGTATGTATGTATGTTTGTGAGTTTCTTTATTCCACCATAACTTCTAAACGCCTGAACCGATTTCGTTATGCGTGGTATTGTTAGAATCCTTGTGTTAGCCCGGGTAACATAGGCTATATACAAACTTGAAAATAATAGGGTTGCCATGATTAATGAGGAAACATCACCTTAATTTTTTTTAATATTGTTGAAAATTCGTTTACGCATATAACCATCATCCAGAACTCTTTGAGTAAATTACAAAATGTAGAACAGATTTTTTTTTGTTCATTCTCAAATCATTTTGTTTAATTATAAAAAAAAAAAATAGCGAAACTATACGGTATCGGCTTTTCATTAGTTTCTATAACAATACCTCAACAATTAAAATTCCTCAAATCCTTCCTAGACAACTTAGTATTATGTTTAGTAAAAAACTTGTTAGTACTACATGCTACCTCTGTTGGTGTCGTTATTTGTTTTTCTTAGGACACGTAATTCAGGTAGAACCCATACATTCGTTTGTATTCCTTAGCCTATGTTAGTGGCCTTCAGTCTTAATAGCATTCACGCTCAGAAGACTGCTGTCGCTGCCCCGCATCCGACGCAGTAGTGAAGCGGATCTCTTGCGAATGATCGCAAAGATTATGACCAAATTTGTTTTCTGCATACTAAACCCACTAAAACTGCGTAGTTTGTCGGCGGGATTGGCGCTCATTATTGTAATAATGAGCGATATTATAATTAAAAAAATACCCATTTAACCAACAGACACACAGACAGTGGTATTAACTTAGTAGGTACAGAGAGTTGAGCCAGAGCGCTACAAACACCACCCATGCATCAACGTGCAGGTAGGTACTATAGCATAAACGATGCACCAGTATTTAAGGAGCTATCCCGGATTGAGTGAAAGAGTTGTGACAGATGGGGTTTTCGTGGGGAAGGTTAATTAAAACCACGAAACCTTGTCAACATAAAAATATAATTAAAACAATTAACACGGGTGTGGGAAGGTCTAAGGTCACTATGTTCTCCAAGCCCGCCTGGGGGGTTAGCGCGGTACTCTCCTGGCTCAGCCCGGTGCGACGAAGACCGTAGCGGTGTGCCACGCTGGTGACGACAGGAAGGGTGACGGTCGGCAGGTGTTCACGCCGACCCGAAGATGTCGGTAGCGGCCACGCAGGTAAAAAAGTACCCGACGCTGGCCCGCTGATAACCGGTAAGCCGGTACTAACGTACAGCTATCCGTATCTGGTTCTCAGCCGGAAGATGGCAGCCGGAACCTTAGATGTCAGCCAGAACTTTGGATGTCTCAGCCGGAACTTTGGACCCTGGAAAAAACGTCCAGCGTGTCACGAGATGGCTGATGGTCATCTCCGCTGATTGTGACACCAAGGCGTAAGCAAAGCGGGGAGTACCGATGCGCCATGCAGGTGATGTGTGGTAGTCACAATCAGTACGGAGTTTACAAGGTAGTGATGGAAGGCACGACATGAGTTGCACATTTTGAGTGTCATGAAGGAAAACACAATGTCAAAATACACTCAGCTGAAGGCACATGTTTTTACAAAATTAAGTGCAAAGCAAAAAGAATGATGAAGGGTGGATTCACATCTCGAATCCACGTAGCTAGATGGTACAAGGAAAATAAGAAAACGATTACTGTTCAACAACTTACCCAGTATTAGGGTTATAAAGTCACTTATTTTAGGTTATGTCGTTAAAGAAACGAGTTAAACTGCCTGCTTCAAGCCGAATATTCTAGATCACGTATGAGGTCACGGTGGATAAAATGCCGGTGAACGCGTCTGATTTTCGGTAGCAGTAAAAAGAGCTGGTCATCAGGACGATGACCTATATACCCGCGCCCACGCATAGACAAGTCCACACTCACTAGTGCGGATACACGGAACGCGGTGCGCATTTCACTGGAACACAGCTAATTTAGTCGTTTAGTAACGAGAATGCCCTAATGATTTTACATAATCTGTGGCGTTTATTTTGACATTTGACTAGATTGTAAGCGTTGAATCTGTCTATGTAAACAAAGTAACGATAGAAACTTTTTTGAGTTTCTACTACGTTACAGAGTAAAGAAAACACAAGGATATTGGAAAAATAATGAATAAAAAAAAAACAAGAAAAAATAATTAATAACAATTTAATTTGTACAATGTATTCCCTTCCCTCGCCCTAATAACTTCTCGAAGACGGTTCTTCATTGTAACAACCTGATCAGGTTCTGAATCGATTCTTGCGGGATACCTTCCCACTTCTCTATCAAAGCCGATTTCAGCTCATTCACACTTAAAGGAGCAGGTTTTCTTAAACGAACCCTCCTCTTCAGTTCATACCACACGTGCCCTGTGGGATTCAAGTTCGGGTTGAGCGGTAGCCGTTCAGTGTGGCGATACCAACAACTTTGAGGTAGTCAGTTGTGGCACGGGAAGTGTGACAACAAGCGTGCACTATCTTCATGCACGATAGTGCATGAGGAGGAAGCCATCCCCGATATATCTCGCATAAGGAACATGTTCTAGCAGAATATCGGAAATGTAGTAGTTTGAAGTTAGACCACCTCCTCGTCCTCCTCCAGGCACGAAAAGAAGCTCCGTTTTACCGTCGAAGGAAATCCCGGCCCATTATAATAATTATTATTATTATAAGCCACCGTCTCAGTAAAACGGCACTACGCAAATTGCTCCCCAGGCCGCCTGTAGCCTCAACTGTTCAGTCGCAGCCGTGCAAACATATTTTGCACTCGTCGGAGAACAGGACCCGCCTCTATTGCTCAACCTCCCAATCAAGATGGTAGCAAGCAAATTGAAGGCGTGCTCGTCGGTGATCTGCCGTTAGTTTCGGGCCTGTGGCAGGCCTTTTTGGAGTCAAGTTAGCTTGCTTAAGTCTTCGACGAACTGTCCACTCGCTGGTATCTATCCCACGAACATTTCGGAGCTCCTGTTGGACGTCGACACCAGTCAAATGTCGATTTCAGAGAGAGGTTGACATGATAAAACGTTCATTCCTCTCCGATGTGCACCGGCGCCGTCCAGATCTTGGTCTCGGGATAAAGCCAACAGTCTCCCGAAAGCGTTTCGAAATACAGGACTGGCTTATGTAGAGCTGACTTGCAACAGCCCGCTGGCTGACCCCTTCTTGCAATAGAGCGACGATTTGTGCTGCTCCTATAGGTGGAGTGTCCATTGTCGTGCACGTTCAAGGGTCAAAAGTAGCGGAGATGTGTACCAGTCAACGTGTGAAAGCCGACTGATAAAGAAATCCGACATTGCGTGCTTCTATAGGGGGTAACAAAATAAGCCGCCACTCGCAACGTTTCAAACAATTGAAGCATATCTTTTTCCATACTACTTCACGTAATATCTTTAAAATGGTACCATTTTATTATTATTCATAGCTAGTTATTAAGTACTCAAGATTGCGCGAAATCAATTCCAAGAAAATGATTCCATACTTATGCTCGCGAGTGTATTATCACATCTTTGTATTATTACATTCAGTATATTTTAGTGTTTGTTTAGTAATTCTATTATTATCGTTGTTTACCAGTCGTATTATTAGACAAATGGTTATTTCAAAGAAAACCAAGACAGCTCGTCGATTTGGGAATAAACTTAAAAATGAATCGCCGAATTCAGGTGAAAAGACACTGAAAAATTTGAGGGCGATAATAACCCAACATTAAAAAATATAATTAATAATAAAAAACAACGCCTCACGATTCTACCCGAATACCAGTACAACTCCATGACCTCAGAAATCTTAGCGTCAGATAAAATATCTAAGGCAATCTAGATTCGCATTGGTTGTTGGTTAACATGTTATTTTGTCACTAAAAGGTATGAGATAAAAAATAATAATTAAAAAGATTAAAAAACACGCCTGCCATGTCAAAAAATTAACTAAAAAGTAAAAAATAAGTAAACAAAAATAGAAAACAAAGAAAAACAACATTGTAATTGCAGTCGGGGGACCTGTAAATAAATTTTCCACAGAACTGTCCCCCGACTGCAATTACAATGTTGTTTTTCTTTGTTTTCTATTTTTGTTTACTTATTTTTTACTTTTTAGTTAATTTTTTGACATGGCAGGCGTGTTTTTTAATCTTTTTAATTATTATTTTTAGCCATGCAGTCACATTGCTTTGCTAAAAACAGTTTATCAACAGTCTATCACTCACCACAATTTTAAAGTAGACGCAAGAATGAAGAGTTTTATAAGCACGTAAGCTTACTTTGCCCATTTTTTTAAACCGTATTGAATGAATACATAATTCATATCTATTTTATTTGCGTTCCACAATGTTAAAAGGTGTGAGCAATACACAATCATATTATGTTGAAATTAAATATTATGTTTATTAATGATAAATAACTATTTTAAATTATAATTTACAATAACGCAGTTATTAGTAATATTGTTGTAACATAAATCAACATCATTATTTTAATAGTGTTATATTATTTTAGATATTTACAATAATTGATATAAATTTTATTTTAGTTATATTATATTTATTATACGTTTTGATGACATCACTCTGACAAGGTAGCCAAGGCGTGATTTTACAGTCCCACCGAGTAAAGTATACCTACCAAACTTAGTTATAATAAACTCAAACTCAAAGCACTTTTGAATGTCAAATTACTAATAATACTATACTAAACCAGTCGTAAAAGCAACCTAAAGATAAGCAAACCTAATTAAGTACCTACTTAATTAACGCTTAAGCAGAACAATACCCCTTGCGCCTTTTACGAAAGCAGAACGGCTTTTGCCATTGCTATCCACACGATAGAAATAGGTAGTATTTCTAGCAAAACTAACTTTTAATTGTGATGTCACAAAACCTCTACGGAAAATAAACCATTAAGTTCAACTGACCTCCTCCTCAGCTTTTCATGCAGTTTTTGAAATTGCACAAATCCGCCTGGATAATAATATTGTAAAGGTTTGTGGACCGGATTTGGGACGTGTGTAGGTAGATACGAGTATGTATGTATGTATACGCTGCCTTTTACCATTGTGTGGAAATGTCCAACGTTTACACTGGCGTTCAAGAAAATGTCAAGGCCAAAAAAGTCTTAGGTGTTATTAAGTTGTGTAAAAAAAGCACCTAAGTTCGTTTCTCACAATGATAATCACCAAACTCATTATTAAAATATCCGCAAATAATACAAAACCGTAACACCTGCTACGATATTGTTCATGTCATTGAAAACTAAAAATACAATCTATGTTCCAAACCATGTTTTACAACATTCAAAAGACTGTTTCTTATGCCACAAAACTAAAAGTGTTTTAGTACACAAAAAACGTCCCTCAAACAAGACCAAACAATTGCTTTTTGACTACGTGGAAACTCATTTATGTAATGAAAAAGCTCGGAGGCTGCACACCTATTGTAATTTCCAGCGCAGTTTTTCACGCTCTTTTTGTCAGCATGCATTTAGTAGGGACAGCATTTCCGTAAGAGGTGGGGCCGGGAAAAGCACACTAATTAAACTAGACGGGTTCAGAGAGCTGTTCACAATGTAATGTTAAAAAGCCTCCCTTTAGCTAGTGGAACATTATGTTGCATTACGCTATGCTTTAATATTTATGAAAATAACGTTGGTTCTTGGAGTAGGTTTTTGGATACCTGGAGTTAAGAAGGGAGAGCTCGTTGGTACTGCGCCTGATCCCGCGGTCGAGTTGAATTGCTATTTCTATTGCTATACGTGTGGGGTAGACGAAATCCGTTTCTAGGCACAATAAAATTGTGCACTTTAATAATACACCCTGATGAGATTGCTGCTGTGAATAAAAATAGGTCAAGAGGAAAATAATCACGAGAAAAATCAGGCTTTAAAGCAATGTGCTGTAACAGCCGTGCGCACAAACTTTTTGGTTATCGTGTTAATTGCAAACGATTTTTTTTACTTTTTTTTATCATTATTTTAATTTCCATGAAAATCGTTAGTAAAAATAATGATTTAATAATTGCTGTGTGCTAAAAATCATTTGAAATCAAGCTTCTAAAAACTAAAGTTAATCTTAAATATTTTTGATTGCTACACATTTTTGCACCGCCAGTGTACCGTGTCCATCAGTGACGGCTACAAACATGGGCGGTACACAGTGCCTGGCCACGCCACCTCGAGTAATGAATGCGAACGACTTCTATTCCATTGTAATGCCCCTGACATATTCACCCAAATTACCCCCGATGCTCTACACACGTGCCGGAAGTTAAAAAAATACACTGCGTTGAAAAAAATACGCTATTGTAAAATTGTCGGATATAAAACGATTTTCCATTTTTTCTACTTATACATATACTAGACGAGATATTGGCACGTAAGACATAAGCGACAAAAGAAAAGAAAATATTTGTAACTACTCAAGTCTTTTACACAAAAGCTGCTGTTACATGGAGAGAGCGTTCCAATAGTCTTTACAACGACCAGTTCCACAAGTACTTCGAGTTTCAGTTAATTAACCCTTCTACTATAGTTCATTGGTAGAACAATGAAGGGGTAGGGAGGTCAAGATAGCTGGCTTACGTACTATAAAACGACAAGCCTTATTATCACTAGAAGATAACGACTAGCCTCGATGCAGACTTTATGTGTCGTAAAATGACATTTGTTAGCAAATGAAATAAAGAGTAAGTGATATGCGAAATTGTTATTCTAGGCACATAATTTATTCACTGATTTATGCGCTGGACTATAAATTCTGTGAACAAACTTACGTTCTACGTTGTGGAGCTGAAATCTGTAGTAATGTCATATGTTACTGCACTAAATATCTATGGATATCTATGTTGTAAGTCTTTTTTTGTGTCGTAAAATATAATAACTGTGTTGTGAAAACATTAAATCTTATAATTTACAAATTAACACAAATTCTATCAGGCAATAATATCGTTGAGCTATTAATGCTATTAATTTATATAATCAAATAACTATGCTAATTTTAGGGTCCAAATTAGTTTAATAACAGGCTTTCCCAAATTATGCTAATAGAGGCCGAAATTAGTTATATTACTGACATTTTGTTTAATCAAAATTATAAGCATAAACGTAATCTAAAAAAACAGCCAAATGAATTCTAAATGAAACGGAACCGTGTGTGATTTTTACCGCTCTCCAAAAATGTTCTGTCTGTTTTTCTAAGAATTGCTGCTCTTTTCACGTCTCTTATGACTGGTTTTTATTACATATATGTTTGCTCACCTCCCATTGTACCAAAACGAACAATAATAGCCTCAGATGAGTGGTTCAAATGCAAATTGGTAACTACAACGAGAATATGAAAATTTTATGTAATGTTCACGAAAAAGGCGGGAGGGAAGATATAAAAGAATTATTCATAAAGCTTCCGGCAAGTAGATGCTGACAAGAGGCGGGCCTTTAAGAGGGCTGCATGCCTCCTCCTTATTTTATATCTCGCTTATCTCGGGAGCTGCAATTCTTCAATTTGCCAGTATAACAGCCGGTTTGATAGAGTGCTGAAATGCGAAAGATTCTATATTACAATCTTGTTGGGTTTCAAGATACTTTTGTTTTGAAATAAAACTGCACAGCAAACCATTTTATGAACATACTTTCTGAATTCAGATAGTGCTATTGCGTTCTTTTCTATTTTGGATCAAAAATGTTTTCTTATCCAGAAAGCAGACACAGTTAGATAGTTGCTGAATTGCAATATAGCCCTTTTAAAACAGCTTCGATTTGCCAAAGTGGGCAAGCAGCTATCAGCGGATGCGAACTGCATACTACCAAACTTTTTACTGTGGACTTAATCCGTTTCGAAAAGGTACATTACCTTTATTTATTTTCATGATAAATAGGTACTCACTCATTTTCGTGATAAACATTTAAAATTACAATATTTTTTTTAAATTAATTCACCACACTTTCTCATCATGTCTTCCACAATGTTAACAAAAACAAAACAAAAACAAATATCAGAAAAAAAAATCCTTTACATAATACTACGGTCTACTGTTATTTTAATAGGCCTGTAGCGACATTTCCGAGGTCACCCTCCGTGATCCAAATATTTACGTTCACGTTCCAATGAATGATTTATTCGGGTATAAGGGTCCTCTTGGTAAACAAAAATGCCACGATTACCTTCCTCGTGGTTTGGGTTGAAAGCTCTCATGTTAACCGTTTAATCGGAGGGAATTTTGAGTTAATTTTTGTGTACGTACCTACAGGAAGATGTACTACAAGCTAATTATATCTTCCACAATTGAAATCTATACAAATATGGATGTGTCTCTTACTACAGAATTAAAGTTTTTTTACTTATAATAGGTAGTATCGTCACGAGCTTATTTTCAGGATAAAAATAAAACAACACAGCTGTGAACTTTTACGAAACGTAAACAAAATTAATTATAACAGGTAAATATCTTCTCTTATAGCCTCAATACTACAACCACCTACTACAACCTACCCACTTTTATATCTACCTACGTACTCGTTACTATTTTTATTTAGGTTCTCTAATGCAGAGTACGACGTAAGTGTCCGGATATGACAAAGGCAAGGTCATACACGGGATATCTTTTTGATTTCTTTTTTTTAACCTGCTAAATCACTCTTGAATTGCTAATCTTAAGTGGCAGTGGGCAGGGCATATCTGGTGAAGGTTGCGGGAATCCGGTGGATGCGAGTAGCAAGGGACCGGTCAATGTGGCGACACTTGGGGGAGGCCTATGTCCAGCAGTGGACGTCTTTCGGCTGAGATGATGATGATGATGATGAAATCACTCTTAGGCAAAATATCTTCATTTTATGCAGTTACGTGAGAGATACTTTAAAGATACATATTTTATAGTCGGTAATGCGAATGCCATAAAGATAACACGACTTAAAGAAGTACATAAAGTATCCCTAATTCTCCTAAGATTTTATCAAACAAAATTATTAACAACATGTTATATGGTAGGTACTACACCAAACAAATAAGTAAGTACTACAATACATTCGAACATTATTACTGAAAGGCCGTAAATAGTCCAAAGTAATGAGATCGTACAGCCTCAATACAGTTAATAAATAAACATAAACAATTACTCGTTATTGCGCAAAGGAATTTATTCTTTAAATCTGATATGGTAGGCATACAACAGTATTGGTTCTTTCCCATTGACTTACAAAACAAGTGTTGATAGCCCGAATCCCGTTTTCGTATCACGTACTAAGTTTACTTTTTTTTCTATCTTCTTTGTTGGATTCAATTACCAGCTACAGACATTGGCGGGGTAAACGATTTCGCCAGAAATTGATGACTTAGTTTCTTTTGTTAGTTCAGCTTCATAAAACGTACAATGAATGTTACTTTTGTTGGGTTTTAGCTAGAAATTATTGAAGTTTTCTTTGAATCTGAATATTTGTCAAGTTGTTGTTTGGTACGATTAGGGAGGTCTTGCGTGAACTCTGTTTATAGTAAGTTGACTATATCAAATCTTATTACACTGTGACTACACTATTTTTTGTTCTCTGGAATTGATTTATTGTCAAATAACCCATCTACCATAACTTTATAGTTCTATTTAATTCATCTAGATTCATTTTAGACTTTTTTATTATTTTAGCTAGCGTTCACTGTTCAATGTCGGTTTACGCATAGGAAATCCACTTTTCATACATCATTTTTGACAGACATACTACAGGTTGCTTCTAGGAAAATAATGGAAGTACCTAATTACACTTTTCCTTTGTCATGCTCAGAACGATCTTTTGCAACCTCTGAATCAGTAAGGCAGTCGCAGGTAATATTAATTTACACAGTGAATCTTTTTGACTGAATAAATATAACAGTTTAATAATTCCTTAAGAACTTTATGGAGGTGTCAGCTGCTAGACAGCTAATTAAGAGTTTAGTAGTTGGTATTTAGTTCACTAATTAGTTTGAAGCCGTCTATCTAGGCTGTCTTTACTATTATAAATAAACGCGAAAGTTAGGACGCAAAAGCTATTAACACCGGCGAAACCACGAATGGAAGCAATAATTAAAATTTTGATTATTTTTGAGTTTTTTTAGGTACCTATATAAAAAATATGAAAGCTTTCACAGCAGTTTTGTATTTACTGGAATGCTTCCAAACTTATTTTAATTGTGCACACTGGCACAGGAATTCAGAGAATGTCAATTCTCTGAATTCCTGTGCCAGTCTCATCCAGGTTTTACCCATGATGGAAAATTGGCAACACTATCGTCTGTCCTTCTCGCCGCCACCGTACTTCTAGATTTCTGAGTTCCTCTTCACTTCACTTCATGCAGCTTACTTACCATCATTTGAACATGTATGCAGCTTACGAATATTCGATAGCAACCTGTACGTGCGTAACGTTATGGGCATTGTTCATTTCATGTTGAAACTATTACATTGTCAGCGAAGATAACGATGCCGAGACACAATAAATACTGTTTTGCAACAGACTCTATTACTGAACTCCGAAGTTTAAAACCCAGATGTACGGTATACATAAAGTTTGAAAGTCCGACTTACGTAAGTCAGAAAACACGCTATAACGAATTACTCAAATACGTTATTGAGAATGTTCGTCATCGCGAAGTACGTTACTTCAAAAGTTATCTATTTCAAATTACGTTATTCAGAATGTTTATCATCAACGACTTTCTTCATAATAAATATCCTTACATCTATAAACATAAAAGCGAAATTATCTCTCGGAATCTCGATGATGAACATTCAGAATGAAGAAATTCGTCATAGCAAGGTTTGTCTCCTCGTTCCTCGTCCACGTTCATACATCTGGTAACCTGTCAAATCCAGACTCAGTGCCTGCTACCGAAATTTTCTGATGGAAAACCCAATAACACTTTGACCAATCTGGGAAACGAACCAGCGACCCCTACATTCAATCTTTATTTCGTAAGTCAAAAGTAGAACAGTACGCCTCGTTTTCACTTGCTTCATTACACATCAAAAGCGAAATCAAACACATTAAAACATGCTTCATTTTACGTCTGTGTTTTGAATTAATGAACCAAAGTTACGTGTCTTTTTGCAAGACTTCTTTTTAAGTCTGTTAAAATGGTTAACGAACCACCAAATGAATTACAAAGCAAACGTGCCGTCGCCGTCGTTGCATAATGTATTCACTCCCAAAGTTCGTATAAGTAGCGAAGCCTGACGTTAAAATCACACAGTATCGAATTTATGCATATTTCATGCTTTCCCGAGTTAATTCCGAAGTCCTGTGGATTTTTGTTGGCAGTTGAAACTTACTTGATGTTGTATTTCATGATATTTTGCATAAAAAATGCCGAGCATTTAATATTTTCATTTTTAATTGACTACGAAATATCCCATACAAAAGAGTAGGCTGGATACGTCCTCAGTCGACTGTTTGCGAGTCAAACGTAGTCAGAAACTGCACAAGACAGAGACGTTCAGAAGAAAAAAGGAAAAGCTTTTACCCAGGGGTGAAAAATGATCCCAACTGTGTTGTAATTTTATCTCAGGCAAATAGTTTCACAAATTCATCTTTTATTACATCTATTTTTATTTATGTGTAATTGTACCTACTCTTTCACGCAAAAACTCTAGAATGTAGTGGCACAGATTTTTGTGAACATTGTCATACAGATTTTATAAAAATACAATAAATAGGAATGATTTGTATTTTTTTATGTAGCAATTAAACATAAAAAAACTATTAGACCGATTTGAAAAATTCTTTCAGCGAGTAACATAGGCTACCTCTATATTATCCCCGTACTCCTACGGGGCGACGGGAACTGCGCGGGGGAAACCGCGTGACGTCCGCTAGTAGATTATAACCTGGATTAACACATGGAATTAATATGTTTTATCCCATTCCTGGGCTCGCAAAATGAAGGGTGTAAAACACCTCTTCACGAAGCCGAAAGGCAATTGTTCTCCCCATCACTGCAATTATTTTTTTGTTCTACACCATACCTGGGAACCTTCTAGTTACGGAGATATGGGGGGTCAAAGTTACAACTTCTTGACAATTTTTGCGTAAAGTTACTTAGTTTGATGTACAGAATGCTTGGTTAACGGCTTTGTGAAGAGGTGGTTTACACCCTGTATATTTGTAAACTTTACGAAATTCGTTGAGTTAGCTACAAAGTCACGTTACCTTTGAGTGTAGAGACTACAAAATATCGGTAAATCTGGATCAGTGAGACTATGCGACCGAATTCGTTAGGTTTGCGATCATTGTCTATGTCGAGACTGCAGGCCCTGTACTAGGTTCTTAGCATAAGCCGTGGGCAAAAGTTAGTCAAGTTAAACTATCCGTTTAAAAAAAAGTAACGCTGACTAAGCAATTCATGTCATTATTCCGGAGGTTACCGTGCAAATTCATCAAAATAGAGCTACTGGTATAGACCCAAAGCCATGAATAGCATGTGGCGTGGTAGTTGAAATATGACGCAATATCTTACCTGCCCTCCACACTGCTTACCTTACGATCGGAGCCCGTTTATTAAGACACTAGAGGCTTGTAAAAATAGAAAAATATGCCTCGGAAAGGAAGATTTACTGTGTAAGCAGAATCTAATTATATTCTAATATTGTAAGTAAATATTTTTTATTTAAGAATTAGAATCACAATAATTTATTGAAAAAGTAGAAATTACAAAAGTGTACATTTAGGTGCAGTTGTGTTATTTCTAAAGACATCGTATAATTAGTGCTTATAAGTAAAACTATAACTAAAATATATAACAGTTGCAACTAACGAAAATGTCGATTTCAAATGTTAGGTAGCGACCTGCCTGATCTAGATTTATTTAAACCTGTGTTTTAGGCAGTAAAAGTTTTACAAATAAAATAAATCCATTATCAACTAAGTATAACAAAAAAAAATTGGTACAAAAACATTAAAACTAACTAAAGTAAATATGTACAATTAGATACGAGGGGATAACAAAACCAAACTAGGATTTCTAGAAGTTTTTCTGTGTCCGTGAAATTAAGATCTATGTTGCTCAACAAAGTTGGGAAAAGGCTAGGCAGATGATGATGAGATATTTAAATTTTTAAGTTTGCACGCTGAAAGAAGTCAGCGAAATATGTGAAATCTTTTAATTCATAAGACCATCATGTAAAATACCATATATCATGCAAATAGAGAATCTTGAATCTTGATAATTACTTAACACAGTAACATAACAAGACTACCGGTGGACAATGCGAGTACATTATTACTTTCTCATAATATTGCTTGCTACGGCTCGGTGACCTACAATTAAATAGCCTCTATACCAAATAACATAACATAAGGTCATGCCTCTAAACCTTGAAGGTTTATAGGTAGAGGTGTACCGAACACCCACATTTCGGCAGTTATGTTGAAGTCCCATGTAATATATGAAGCAAGTATGTTGCCATCAGCTTGCCAATTCAGTCTTCCTGACTGCTATTGAGAAATTGTTGATGGAAAATCCAATAACTCTTCACCAGACCAAGGAATCAAACCATGGGCTTACACTCGACAGTCGATTACTTGGCCAGTGGGTAAAGAAGTAAAGATACAGGTTTTCTAATACGTGTAAGACGTATCAGAAAAACTATCTACAGACGAATCAAATCAAGAACTTTAACTGCACGGTCTCAATTTTTTTCACACTTAACTCGTGACTGCTATTGAGAAATTTTTTATGGAAAATTCAATAACTGTTTGACCGACCGATGCTCGACAGTTGCGACTACTTGGGCAATGAGTAAAAAAATAAAGATATAGTTTTTCTAGTACGTGTAAGAAGTATTAGAAAAACTATCTACAGACGAAACAAATCAAGAACTTTAACAGCATGATCTCAATTTTTTTCAGAAATATTTCACATTTAATACAGGCTAACGTGGTTGTTTCTTTTCCAATATTTTAATAAATTATACAAAAAGCAATAACATGTACAAATAAAAATACTACAAAAGCGGACATCATACCTTGTAGGCATTTTCTACCAGTCTACTTTATGTGAATTTGAATTTATTGTGTTTATTTGATCATTAATATACTGAACAATGACTTCATTTTGTTATACGACACCAATGTTAATTTCGATTACCCTAGACGTCACGGTCGGATTCAGACTTTTTCTTTGGTTCTACTGCTGGTGTTTGGCGATTGGTTCGGCGGTTGATTTGCCGGTTGGTTTGCCGCTTGGTTTGCCGCTTGGTTTGCCGCTTGTTTGGCACATTTGGGTTCCCTTTATAAGTCTCATAATACTATTTTCTGTTGCATAAATTATATTTCCATTGTAGTCTACGGCAATGCCACGTATATCCTGTATGTTAGCCACACGAATGACTTTCTTCAGTGCTACAATAACATAATAAATTCCGTTGGCAGTTGAGAAGAGTATGTTACCGTACCGGTCAGAAGTGACCCCAATGGCAACAACTCCACTTAGGAATATAGATTTTCTTATCCTCCTTTCATACAGAAACACACCTGAAGAATTGAAATATACAAGATTCTTGTTTATATCCTCTGCAATTAGCATTACATTGATGTTTTCTAATGCACGAAGTTTCACAACTTCATAATTTTTAAAGAAATACGCTCGCTGTTCTGGAAAAGTAGTAAAATACAATCCATCTTTGTAGAACATTTGCCAAATATTGAAATTTTCCTTGATGTGTAAACTGGTGGCGGTCATCGTATTATAATCAAATTTGTATAAGCCGTCTTCTCCGCCCATATAAACAATGTTATTGATATTGTTAATAGCGTGTGCAAACCCTCCTTTAATGCCATAAACATCGCCGGAAGTTTCACTGTTCAAATCGAAATAGGCCGATTTAAACATATCTTCAGATTCTCGTGCTGTGTAGCTGTAGAACAGAGTATTCGTGCTATGATCGATAGCCAGCTGGAATGGACTTACAACATTGTCGTCAAGGATTATCTTTTCGTAATATGTGCCACGAATTTCAACACATTCATCATTAACAACGCCGTCTGCAAATGCAAATATGATCGCCGTAAAGAAGAACTTCATCTGTAAAGATAAAAGATAAATAAATATAATGAAAGATACTTAATATACAGGGTGTAAACGGACCCTTCACCAATCCGTCTGCCAAGCATTCTGTACAAAATAAAAGACGTCGAAAAGACGTAAGATTGCTGGGAAACGACTTATTTTTTGGGTGAAAAATAACCCAATGTAATGCACTCAAAACATCATGCTGGTAGATGAATTGAATAGTACGGGGATCGTGGAGATGTTTAAAATAAAAATCTTTCATTAAAAACATATACCTACACACGCACCGACATAATTAGAGGAACAAAATAAAAGTGACTTATATTTAAGACTATTGGGTACAGTCAGTTGAACGTTGGGTGTCAGTAGCCGTGATCCATCAAATAGACCAAATTAGAATTTAATGGATGCACGCAGGTCGCACTATTAAGCAACGGATTTGAAATTAAACAATTTGGTTTGGTCCAATTTGAAATTATTCACAAACGAAAAAAACACGAAAAAGTCTAAAGCGGCTTTTTTGTTACTTTATTTTCCACTCCTATAGGAACTCACAAAAAAAAACCCCATAACAATCCGACCACTTTAAACTTCGTTCCATCTTATTGTGTTATTGCACTCGACTATTAGGCAAAAAATACATACCATAGAAACTATAAATCCTTTTAAATTACACTGAATACATTTACTTGAAAGAAACACGTCTATGCCTATGACTTCCGAACTACACTAAAGATTTTATTCATGCATGGACTGTTATGCTTATATAGGTAATATTATGATTGTAAAGTTATGGCCTTTATAAAGGATGTTATCATACGTCCCACTATGTCATTGATAAAAATATTGTTACTACGAGGGACCGTGAAAACTGCATTGTTCTAGGCCTTAGCACGACCGCGTAAGTAATGCAAAATTAACTTAAATTCGACGATTTTTTTAATCGAACTAACTCTTCTCTGAACTTACCTAAACCACATACTAAAACCAAAGAAGCAGAACAACCTAAATCTTAGAGTACTTATCATTAAGCAAATACTAGACATAAACCATTTTAATTCCCATTGATAAAAAAAGTTTAGTTTTTTTTTCACAATTATGACAACTCTACAGTAAGTAGGGCCAGTTTAATAGATCATATTTTGACATCTGTCAGTTGAAAGTATAGGTTACCCTTTTCAACCGACTTCCAAAAAGAGGAGGTTATCAATTCGTCTGTTTTTTTTTTTTTTTTTTTTTTTTTTTTTTTTTTTTTTTTTTTTTTTTTTTTTTTTTTTGTGTTTGTTACCTCAGTACTCTCGACTGGGTGAACCGATTTTGATGGTTTTTTTTTTGTTTGAAAGCTGGTGCTTCCCGTTTGGTCCCATTTTAGTTTGCTGAAGACCTGATGCTGATCTTCGGAGATATACAACGGAACTCTTCAAAAGTACACAGCAAATCTGCAGTGAATGCTGCCATCGCTTGTAGGTTCATTGTTTATACTATATTATGACGGAACATCACGCCTGTATGCTCTGAAGGGGTACGCACATGTGTAAAATACACCCGATTTCGAAAATATTTGTTACCTCAGTCCTTTCTACTGGGTGAACCGATTTTGATCGTTTTTATTTTATTTGAAAGCTGGTGCTTCCTGTGTGGTGTTATAATCAGTAGCTGATGATGAGATTCTGGAGAAATAGAGAGAATTCTTCACATTTTATAGGCACACTAGAAGCGGTTTGGGTAGTTTTATGAATTGTACTTTCTCGAAGTGATCCCAATTCAATTTGATGAAGATCTGATGAAGAACTTCGGAGATATGCAACGGAACTCCTCAATAAATGATAGCAAATGTACTGGGATTGCCGAAATCTCATATCTGTCTATTGTTTACACCAGTTCATAACCTAAAACCACGCCGGTACGCTTTGAAGGGGTAAGCACATGTGAACCACTAAAAAGTGAAAAATAAAAACTTTTTTACAAAAAATAAAACCGACTTCAGAGAAAACAAAAAAGTGAAAAATAACTTCATAAAAAACGCTTCAGAAGTCGGTGACAAAAAAACTAAATCAATCAAAAAAAGGTCACCGACTTCTGAAGCGTTTTTTCTGAAGTTATTTTTCACTTTTTTGTTTTCTCTGAAGTCGGTTTTATTTTTTGTAAAAAAGTTTTTTTGACATTATATTACAATCAATATGAAACCGTAATTGAAAAAAAATAGAAAATAATAAATAAGTAACAGTTCTAACTGCTAAAAAATAAATAATACTTTATGCCAGCCGTTACAAAGTTACGTTGTTGTATTTTGATGAAGTGTCAAATGTGATCTACTATATTGGCTCTACTGTGCACTATTATGTCTGTTAAAGAACATAGGAAATAAAGAAGACAGGCAGTGGTATTGACATCCGTTAGAAGTGTTGGTGAGCGAGTTGACTGTATTTAAGGATGTGAATGAAACGATGTGATGGTGGCTATTAGAATCAATATTTAATTAAATTAGAAAAACTAGAGAAATTACAGCGAACACAAAGGACAGCAAAAGTGACACACAACGTCAAATTCAGTATGAAAAAGAACCAAACAAAATCAATAAAAAATATATTTAAAAAGGTAGTAGTTTATCCAGCCAGTCGCCAACAAGAAGGACATTACTCTGAAGATAGTTCACCATGTCCTATCACCTACGCGTATCTATTATCTACCACAGCACCGTTTGAGTTTAGCCTACTGCTAAACTATTGTACGGGTCAGACATTTGGAACTGTTCACAATCATCATCATCGTTATCATCAGCCTATTAATGTTCCCACTGCTGGAACACAGGCTTCCTCTCCATGAGAGGGAATGGGAAATAATACACCACGCAGGCCCAGTGCGGATTGGTTGATGTCACATGTCTTCGAATTATTTGCTTCTAAGACATTCCGGTTTCCTCACGAAGTTTTCTCTCCGCGTTTTGAGCGCAGTGGTGATGAATAAAATTACACAAATAAATGCGCCTGTCTGGGTTCAAACCCACAACTTACTGTTCGTAAGTTGCGGCCACCGCCACTGGGCCACCGCTGCTCACAATAAAATTAAGGAATGGTCGAAAAGGTCGTTAAATTATTGAAGGGTCGAAAATCACTCTCGCCAATAGGTATTGTGGTTCGCAGTAGAAGGGTGTTTGCCTAGGTTGATCTGTGGATGGGTGACCACCCCTACATACAGAGTTTCCTCCGCACCTAGAAAAGCACGTTAAGCCTCTTTGACAGTCGTTACAGGTTGTCAGTGGCCCAAAAAGTCTGACAACCAGTCTTACCGAAGGGTATCGTATTACTCAGGACTAACTGGGTTGTGGAGGTTAGATAGGCAGTCGCTCCGTACCATTAATTTATTAATGGTATTCAGCTGCATTCGGTTAGACTGGAAGCCTGACCCAACATAGTTGGGAAAAGGCAAGGCAGATCAGGACTGTGATGATGAACCAATCTAAAGAAGACGAAACAACAGAAGACCACATAGTTTCTAACTTTCCACACCCTGTGTCTGATATAACGAAGTGTCCAGAAAGCAGAGGCACAAAATCGACTGCGCGCGATAATACAGTAATTTATTGCACCATAATTCACCCTGCATGGTCCGGTGGGGCCCTCGTGACGACCGCTCTGCTGTGAATCCGAAATGCGCTGAAGATATAATGTTGTATTTTAGGTAAATACATTGTTAATGATGGCTGATTTTCCTGATACGGAAATCGTCAATTACTTGAATTTCATTTATGAGAGAAGCAAAAGTTTTAATGAGTGTTTAATGTCAGTGAGTCTGAAGCATATGCATGCACTTTTATTCATTATAAAAGTGTCAAGAAAAGACAGCCACCTACCAATCTACTAAATGGTTCAAACTACAGAAAAAACACTGAAATCATATTTTCTTCGTTATTTGAAATACTTTCTAACCAGTAACTAAGTAGGTAAGTATAGTCACCGGTGCGGACAAATTTTGAACGCAGTTCCGAACACGGACACTTCATTATGATTAGATACTTCAACTTAGATACTTCATTAAGCATTTGTATGAAGGTTTTCGAAACGGATTGACCTATCCTCAAGGCCAGTGTAGTTCACACATTCAACCCACAATATAAATGGTTAGACACAAAATCTGAAATCACACGCCCAACACTTTGATTTCCCAAGTAATTTGCTGTAAAAACGTTCCTATCAAATCTTATGAACAAGATGGATTGTTTCACGCAGAACACAAATCCTTCAGACATTTCTTCACCGACAAATACGGGTTCCGCATCGTCTCATCCATCATTTCTTGACAACTTATGGCTGTAGTGTTCCCACTTGAGTAGTCGACATAACATATCGTCTACAAATCATTCCTTGTTCTAGATTCGATCACTGTTTTCTTGAAATGTATGTTTATTTGTATGTATGTACTATGTATAGAAGGAAAATAAGTTATCGAATATCGCAATAATTTATCATAGAGCACCACCAATCTTCGGAAAGTCGACTTTGCAGTATCGGCAAGAATTATTATGAGAATAGTTCACACATGTATGAACATGTGTAAACTATTCTCATATAAATTAAGCTTGAGCTTTAACGGATTTTAGTGTGACAGACAAGCTGGCTATGACTTGTGGAAAAAGGATACATTTATCCCGATAGTTCGTTTCCGTGGAATAAATTTCAACATCTAATCAATCAATAAATTAGCAAAATAATTGCGCACAGTATGCCGTATGGGTGTGTATAGGTTCCAAGAAAAGAGATGATTGGCTGGCTTCGTTACGCTTAAGAATCAATTTAAAGTTTCTTTTTGTAAGTACTTGGCCGAACAATTTAGGCCCTAAACAACTAACTACCGTTAAAACTTTACGGCATAAGAAAACGAACATTTTATTTCAATTTCTCTAGGGTGCCCTTTGTCCTTTTACTTTTAGAATGGGCATTATCTTTTATCATATGCTACGCTAGGTTCGCCACTATTACATGGCCCTTGAACATAACTGGTGATGGGGTGTACTATAAGATACTAACTCCCCTGCGTGACCTTTCGGGGATTACTGGCGTTATGTTAAACAATAATGTAACCGTAGAAGGTCGTGGTCAAATAATCAGCCTCTGGTTAATATTCAGGTTAAACCGCGCTTGCCTAGGTTGGTTCGTAGATGGGTGACCACCCATTAAATACCGAGTCTTCTCCGTGCCTCAGAACCAGTGGTCTCGAATGTCGATCACTAAAATTGGTATATTCGTACCCAAAATCGGTCTAGCACAAAAAAAATATCTTAAAATGAATTACAATCTAATTTCTATCAAGCATAGGTACTTCAAAGTAACCACATATCTTTACGTTTTTAGGATCATATCAATATTCTTTCGCCACGGTCATATTTGAATAAAAAGTGATACGAATTAGCTCCAGAAAGAGACGTTTTGCATGTAATAGACCGGTGGTTGACTGTATTCATAAGATTAATATGCGAAAATATGCGTTCAACGTTGGCAGATGAATCATCACTATATATAAATTTTCTGGAAATCATTGCTTTGAACAATATTGGGAAACTTGAGGGTATGACTGAAATCGGGGAAAAAACATTGCATTTATGTATTATTTCGGTAGGACAGAGCCAATGTCGGTAGAAATACCGAAAAATTGGTGGGTTCGAGACCACTGCTCAGAAAACACGTTAAGCCGTCACGACTGTCATTTTCAGATCTTTAACAGTCGTTATTGGTAGTCAGTTGCTAGAAGTCTGACAACCAGTCTTACCAAGGGGTATCGTAAGACCTAGTACTAACTGGTAGTGAAGCGATTGCCGATCCGACGGCAATCGCTCTTTGTAAAATACTGGTCTTCAACTGCATCCGGTTAGACTGGAAGCCGACCCCAATGTAACAAAAGTCTAGGCAGATGATGATGACATGTAAAAGTTTCCATGACTGGAGCGGCTTTTTTACAGATTTTCGGAGGAAATAAATCTACATTTCGATTCTATAACGCACTTTCTGTCACAATCTGACCAATTTAGAAGGAAATTTATAATCCATTGTTTCATAATATATCATGCCATAACGTTAATAAATCATGCAATAAATATTATTGAAACGCAAATGACTGTAAGAAAGAATATAATAATACTTTATTGTACACCAAACTTTAAACACAGTTGTTTTAGTATATTGTTAATTCTATGATTACAATAGACTAGATCTTCCGTTGATCATCAAAACGACTTTTGGATGGACTGTGCGACCATAAAATACAGGGTGTAAACAGACTTATCACGAAGCCGTCAACCAAGCATTCTGTATATTAAACTTACTTACTTATTTACTTTACCTTTACGCAAAAAATATTGCTGTGTGTAGAACAAAAAAGCGGCCAAGCGCGAGTCGGACTTGCCCATGAAGGGTTCCGTAGCAGCAAGAACATAATACAAAAGTTACGATTTATGACGCATTAAAAAAAAGTACTTACTAGACCTAGTTCAAACCAATTTTCGGTGAAATTTTACATGGTAATGAACATCATATATTTTTTTTTAGTTTTATCATTCTCTTATTTTAGAAGTTACAGGGGGGGACACATTTTACCACTTTGGAAGGGTCTCTCGCGCAAACTATTCAGTTTAGAAAAAAATGATAGTAGAAACGTCAATATCATTTTTGAGGACCTATCTATAGATACCCCACACGTATGGGTTTGATGAAAAAAATTATGTTGAGTTTCAGTTCAAAGTATGGGGAACCCAAAAAATATATTTTATTTTTCTATTTTTGTGTAAATATCTTAATGCGGTTCACAGAATACATCTATTTACCAAGTTCCAACAGCATAGTTCTTATAGTTTCGGAAAAAAGTGGCTGTGACATTCGGACGGACCGACACAGACAGACCGACAGAGACATGACGAATCTATAAGGGTTCCGTTTTTTGCCAATAGGCAACGGAACCCTAAAAATGATCGCAATGACGCGATGACGGGGAGAATAAAGTGCCTTTCAGCTTCGTTCTAAGGCTATTTACACCTTTTATATATGGTGGGGAATTACTGTTGTAATGGGGGGCATGTCACACATTAACAAAAGCAAATAAACAAATCTTTAGCAACCACTGGTTTAAAGGCTTATTGGTTATTTTTGGCCCTCAATTTAGTCTGGTAACAAGTTCCATTTGCGCAGTGCAGTCAAAATGCAAATTCAACAGTGTAGTTGCAATTAGAGAGCCCAATCAAATTCAACAATGCATAGACAAAAGGGAGTCTTCGCGTCCAATTTACTTTATTATTTTACTAAACGAAAAACTGATGAAACACGGCGTTTTATATAAATGCAAATGATTGTGGTTTTTAATTTAGGTTCTAGGAATAAGCCTAGTTACACAACTTAAGACCCCGTATTCACAAACGTTCGACTCGTTTCGGATTCGACAACTCGTATATCTGTCTTCTTCTGGCATTACGAAAACGACCGAGAGAGACATACGACTTTCCGAATCGGAAGCGAGTCGAATGGTTGTGAATAAGGGACCTGGTCTGGAAATAAAAAATCGGGAACCTATTGCTATTTAAGGCTATTTCAGGCCACAGTAGCCCGCGAAATTTTAAATTATTCTTGCTTTTTTTTTTGCAATTTCCAGTTGACAGGCTTTTTTTTATTAGGATGAGAAGTCATCAAATAACTTCTCCCACTCTAGGCGGAGCCGGAGGGAGTGTCAAACTTTTACTGACTAAAACTCATCCATGTACCTTCCTCGCCCTTTACGTTCCGGGGCCACGGTATCTCTTTCGAACAATAGACAGGCTTAATGTTGAATAAAAATATTAGTCCGGGAGGTACCGTCGTTGTATTTTAGGAAGTGTTTTTACGCCGATCGGTTGCCATCTTGTTCAATAGATCTCGGATGACTGATAAGTAAACCCAGCGTCAGCTGACGCACCCGCAGTGGGTATAAGATTGGGAGGTTAGGTTAGGTTAGGTTAGAAACTCGTTTCATGAATAGTTTACATCATACTGAGCTTAAAAAAATCGTCAGCTGCATAGTGGTGGGGGGATTAGCGTCAGCCACTCGCATGAACTTATAAATTATGCAAGCCACACACACTCTCAACTTGGTGATAGATTTTTTATAATCCTCCCTCCACCATGCAGCTGACGATTTCAGCTGCATGATGATTTTGGTGATGACAATAACAGCCGGCTTACTATGACTTTTTTATTTGCAACGGTACCTCCTGGACTACATATTTTGCGACCGTAAAACATCATCATCGATAGAAACCTCTCAGTTCAAACAATCCAATTGAATTTTTCACAAAAATTCCCCAAATTTAACATTTCAGGTTATTATCTGAAATGTTAATGTGTATTTATATATGTATTTATCATCGCGAAATTCGATACATAGGAACCATCAAAAAGAAATTACTCCTGCCTGAAATCTATTTTCAAAGACAAATTTCCAAATCAGTCCATGAATTTCAATTTACGCTCTATACCGTGGTAATATCATGATACCTCACGTTTTCTAATAAAAAATACGCACCCTAATTGCCAATAAAGTTCAAAATCTCATTACATTAAATAATTAGTTAAAGAACATCATAAATCTACGAAGTAAGATTAAGTATAACATTCAATTTAAGCTTGGTAAAATAATATCTTGGAATAAAATTAATAGTCAGTGAGCTACTCTAAATTCATGGCGTGTCTTCAACTGGGACACTGTTTGCGTCGCATCGATAACTGGATGATGATAAAAATATTGAGTTAACTGAACATTTTTCCGTGAACTTCAGTATTTTCTTGAATTCTACTTAGTATTATTGCAAAAGTTCATACTTTACATCAACAGCTGCCGTGCCTTTTGCAAATTATGTTAGTTTCGCCAGACTAGCGACAGTACAGGGACTGCTTATTTGACCTCCACCACCCAGTTAGTACTGGATTTTACAATACCCCAGAAGAGGTAAGACTGGTTGTTAGACTTTCGAGCCACTGTCAGCCAGTAACGTTTGTCACAAAATTTGCAAATGACAGACGGGACCAATGGCTGAACGAGCTTTCCGAGGCACGGAGAGAACTTAATATGTAATGGGTGGCCTCCCATCCATAGATCAATCTAGGTAAGAGCGGCTTAACCTAAAGATTGATCCAAGGGGCTATTATTATTTAGCCTCAAGCTCCTGTTCGAGTTCATATACATATATAACATCCGAATGTAACTTTGTAATTTTTGAAAGATTATGCAGAACTGTAGTTGTAGTGCATCTACATTCCGCCGGTTATGGGGGCGAGTCTCCTTCCCTCCTACTAGTTCCTTCCTTACAAAATTTAGTTACAGAAATATCGAGTCGTATAACCCTTCTAACAAATGGAAAGTTGATGTTACACAGAGTGTTACAATATGAGGTCTTATCGCTTAAAGCGATCTTTTATAGATAATCTTTGGGTGAATCCAAGTTCGGCGAAGGTGTTCATAACTGTACGGTATTTTATACTTATGGGTTTAGGGTTACGTATTTTTCAAGCCAACCAAGGCGTAAACAGAGACGGACGCAAAAAATATCGAGGAATAAATATTTGGAAAGTAATAACTTTTACGATAAATATTACAAGTTACCTATATTTCACAGAACACTGAAATATTGGTACAAACAACGAACAAAATGAAACATTGACAACTAGAAAATAGAGACAGCGACACAGAACGAATCCATACTACTATTACGACCCTCACACGTCAGAAATATGTTTATACAATGGGCAAACTGGAGCACGATGAAAATCGATGTTTCCAGCAAATCGGGGACACATCGACTGTGTAGATTTACCTAGAAATAGCATTCAGTCGCTATCTAGAATTTAAACATGGATTCAAGTTGAGAAAATAACAGAGCGAACCTCGCTTTTATTTTCTGTGAATCGGTTTTCGATTGTACAAACATGACGCGCTATTTTTCATTCTCGATCTGAGAATAATGCGAAGATATTTAAACTTCACGTGTTTTTCTGCGCACACATACATCACACGTATCAGACAACTGGTTTACTCCTGAATATTTCCGGGGTAATATTTCTTTTTCCGTTTAAAAATGCTTCATGCTCTCGGTACACGTTTAAGGCTCTGTACTGCATATGTTTTGTTGACAGGGTATGTAAATTTAACATGATACACGGAGAACATCGTACGTCGAGGTTACGCCAGATTTCCCTACGGGCTGCAAAGGTCAAGTGACAGTACTACCATCCAGGTATTAACTAAGAAGTGGTTCAGGGTTGATTAATGAGTTGTTAATAATTAGTTGTAAAAGTTTTAAACTAGTAATCATTTGCAAAAGCACCAGTATCGTATAACTAAATAATAATGGCAATGAATATTTGCGTAATAAATTCCCCTCGTCCAACTACTCGTGTATTAATTCAACTATTTCAAAAGCTAATTTTATTTTCGTTAGCAGTATTAATTGAATTTCCATTAAGCGGACATTGGAGCTACATTCCTAAATATTTAGTAGGTAACTAGACAAATAAAAAAAGCTCCATATTTTCCACTTGAAATCTTCTTCAGTACATTGGTGACCATATTAAACGACTGAAAAATAACGAAAGTTTAGTTATGAATTTTAACATTTTTTTTTTCTGTTCTGTTTTCTTATTTAGAGCAACCCTTGGAATATTGCAACTCACACTAGATTGGTAATTTCACAATGTTATTAGCACAGAGTCACTTCTTACGACACCCAGGGGAGAAGATGGAATGGACTAGAATTCTAGATCTTATTACAACACAAATAAATGTATGTACTAGACAGGCGAAGTTTATTAAATGAATGAACTACATAGGTTTTACCAGCAATCCTGCTATGAACAGTTGATATATAATAAAGATTAGACAGTCTAGTTATAAATGAGATACATTGTATGTGACTATAAAATTTGAGGGTTGCCCGGGATTATCCTGACATTCCATCATCAGAGTTTGACTTGGTGACAATGAGACATCTCAGGAGTGATTTTTGAAAATCGCTTCACAATAATTGGCGGAGAAATCGGTGAACATATGTACATAAATAATATATTTTTAGAAATAAGGAAAGTATTTTAGTATGTAAGAAATACTTGGTCGTAAAACAATTACAGATATTTAATTAGAAAACAAAGTTACAAGAAAATTAGCACAGACTAAGCAGATTAAACTACAGACAACCGCACCGCGCACGAGTCGAGCCAAAAAAGGAAAGCAGCCACGTTGGTGTTGCCCTCTTCGTCGTCTTGCCAGATGTCGAAGCTACCAAAGCGGCCTCTGCATTCTTAGTTTTTCTCCAACAATATACAGTCGAATAAGCACAAAGAACCTCGTCCTTTTTTTAAATTTGTTTCATAAAAAATTGACAAAACAGGTTTGGTGATCTATAATTAGTAAATCGTTAACAATTTAAACGAGACAACACCGCATAATAATATTTTTCCAAACCAAAAAAATAAAATCGGTTTGATGAACATTCATACAAAAAAACAGACAAGTTGATAACCTCCCAAAAATGATTCGATTATGTTTCAATTTTTGTGTTCAATTTCAAAATATCTTCTCTATTGTAATTGTTTGCAATAGTAAGCAGTAGAAGTTTAAATACTAGCGGACGTCACGCGGTTTCCCCCGCATAGTTCCGGTTCCCGTAGGAGTACGGGGATAAAATATAGCTTATGTTACTCGCTGATAATGTAGCTATCCATTGCTGAAAAAAAAATTAAAATCAATCCTGTAGTTTTTAAGTTCATTTGTTATATACAAAATTACAAACCTTTCCTTTATAACATTAATATAGACAGATAGAAATAGATAAACAGGCATTTTTTTTAAACCAAATGGGATCAGTAAACAAAAGAAGACGAAGAGGACAACAGAAAATAAACCAAGATAACACACAAAGCGATAATCATGCTCACCATTGTAATGCTAATTCAAACTCCTGATAGCATTATGAATTCGAAATTAGGTCGCCGAGAAAAAGTAGGTAATACATTAAAAAGCTTTGACGTGACGCGGTGTGCCACCAACTTTTCTTTATAACTTTAGAACCTTTTCATTACTTCGCATTCAGTGTCGGCTCGCATAATTATTACGTGCAGAGAATAATCTTCAATAATTAGTGAAAGCTAATGAGTGAAAGCGTGGCTCCCCAAATCGTCTAATGGCAACACAATTATTCAATTAATTTCAACTTATATTAATTATCTTGAAACGTAAAAAGACCAATTAAATTATGACGAGAACAAATGAGTAGCAGATGGAAGCTATTGTAACTTTGGAGACGTATATTGTGGATTGCGAATGGACTTATGAATATGAATAGAAACGCAATATTGGATTTTTAATATTCAGTTAGCGCAAAGAGTTATCATTTCACCAGTAAGTTCAATATTTTTGTATTCGTTCAGAGGAATGCTTAACATAATGTCGACTTTTTGTCGAAAGTACAATATCAAATTATGGCAATATAGATTTTTTTTACAACAAACATAATCAGTATCATCCTTAAGTAGATATGAATAAATACTTAAAATGATGAAATCGTTATAATGACAACATCATTTGCCTAGCCTTTTCTAAACTATGTTGGGGTCGGCTTCCAGCAGTTTAACCGGGTGCAGAATATCAGTATTTTACGTCTAGCTACTGCTTATTTGCTTCCACAACCCAGTTAGTACAAAGTAATACGAAACCCTTTTTTTCGGTAGGGAAATCTTCAAATTTTAATAACGTCTCCCACTCTGTAGGGAATGCCAGACTTTTACTGACTATATCCCATCCATGTTCCTTCCTCACCCTTTATTTTACGGGGCCACGGTATCTCTTTCAAACAGTCCCGCAGCCCCGGCAGGATTCAGCCCTAGCGGGCCCTTCCATTACCTTGACATCTCATTGAGGCGCGCGTGGAACACGAACGCGCCGCGACGCCGTCGACACGGTCTGTCGTGATAAGACGGATGGACGGCGAGCTAGCCCATAGCTCGGCATCCACAGGCCCGCGCCTACGGTGGCCGGGGCCAACACGTGACGCGGCGGCTGGGGCGAGAGGTAATATGAAACCCCTAGCCTGGGCAAAACCGGTTGTCAGACTTTCCGACCACTAACTACAAATGACAGCCGGGACCAATCACCAAACTTTTCAAGGCCTAGAGGAAACTGGGTACGTAAGGGGTGGTCACCAATCTACGGTCCAACCTAGACAAGCTTGGTTTAACCTGGAATACGACCCGAGCGGTTGATTAATAACAGCTGCTTGCTGAAATTATTTAGGTTGTGGCTTAATAATTTTAGCCACGAGCTGTTCCAATAACACAAAACAACACACTCCAATACAAAAAAGAAATATAAATATTTAAAATCGACCAGCAGGATTAAAACTGTTGCACCTTCTTTGGTCTGCAGTAACATATACAATAATAAGTAGCTATCACTGTGGTACAGGATGTTTCCCAATCAAAAATCAAAATATTTTATTTCACATAGCCTACATGGACACTTACAAAACGATATTAGAAGTCGTCATGCCTACTTTAAAATCGTAATGAATGCAATATCGAGGACGAATAGTTTCCAGTGTTTCGCTTTATTATCAATAAAATAATAATTATTTTTGTTTTTGTTATGGATCTCTGATCTGAGAATAGTGCAAGTTTTACATAAAAATAAAACTTGTATTATTTAGCAGAGACGATGCACAGCATCGGTGAGAGGGCGCTGTTTACTTCCCGTTAGTTTTCAGCCAATCACAGCTCTCGAAGTCACGTGGTTCCGGTAGTCACGTGGTCCCAGGTGCCGTGTTCGCTAGTGGCGGACTATTACCTCATAGAAGTCTCTCACCAGGAGACCTTAAATGGATGCTGTGCATCGTCTCTGCTAAATAATACAAGTTTTATTTTTATGTAAAACTTGCACTATTATTCGGCATGTGACGATGCACAGCATCGGTGAGAGACGTGTTTATAACTCCTGGTGACCACAACGACGCTATGTGAGAATATGATAATATTTCCTGAAAAATAAATCCATAACAACATAGCAACATCTAGATCATCATCATACTATACAGATCAGTGGTACTTCCAGTTCGGAAAATGTAATAATCTAGAAAACAAGAATCAATCAGCTAAACCACGATATAGAGGCCATCGATTTTATCTTACATTGATTGGTTCAAAATTATTCGAAACATTACTCGGACTTGGTTATAGCTATTGACCTCTGTTTACAATAATATTTGGCAAAAGAATTCGGTCAGTACCAATTACCACGAGAGGGGATTTCTCCAACTGGAACATTTTCGTACCAATTTAAGGAAACTACGACTGAGCGCATACTTACAAGATATGCAGATGTTCCTGCATCTTTTAGTAAGGTTTTAGTCCAATTACCTATCAATGTTCGTGATGCAGTTTGCGTGGAACCTCGAATTGTCACAAAAAAAAAAGAAAAATCGCGTGTGCGTCCTGGTATTCCTAATTCCAAAATTTTCCCAAACCGAATAACTGGGCATATATTTTCGTTAGCGTGATCAAACACAGGATACAGAATGGTATGATCACCCTGATCAATATAGTGACTTGACGAGACCCTGAGTAGCATAAGGTCATGAACTCGTTTTCTCGACGCTTTCAAAAACAGAAAAGCCCATCGTCTTGACGCTTTGAATAAAGTGACGTTATTTGGTGGATTCGTCTGCAAACAAGCAATCAGTTCACTAGGATCCCAAAAAAGGAGACTTCTCTGCTCTAGGAGACTGCAAGGAGATAGTTTTGAGAATGTGTTGTACTAAGAAGTCGGAATTCAAATTTTCGATACAGGTCGGTCGTCTAAAGATCACAATTACAGATTTAGTAAACAGTATGGTGGGTTTACGCTAATCAATCTCTCCTCAGTGAATAGGAATGTTAATAATCTCATCAAACTAATATTACTGGAACAACCGAAATCATAATTGCTTTATACGCCATTTGACTCACAGAGACCAGGCCAGTATATAAGTGCCCAGAGTGGATTCTCCCCAGCTAGATTGGAGCAGGGACCTTTCAGCTTCTGACCAATTCCTAGTTATTTCGCCTCACCCGCTAACTTCCAAACAGAGCTCTAGGTCTTGAATGCTAGGGACACAGGCCCGTGCTCCGATCCACTCGAACTCCGTCTAGGTTTTGAGCAGAGTGCTCGAGGTCGAAGATCCAGTAACCAATAACCTCTCTTCCACATTGGAGCCACTACGAAAACGCCTTGAGCCGAGTTCAGATGGTAAAGAACTCTAGGGATCGGGAGTCTAGGCGGAAACACCCAAGCCAGATGAAATAGCCACTGACAACTAAAGGCGTTGCGAAATTGAGTCTGAACAATCTTTGGTAACATACTGACTCACAACCCTGGTTTCTCTGGCGGCAAAGAGGTCTATCGGGGGAACCCTTAATTTGCGAAAACACAATTATCCTAGAGCTGGTCTAAGAAGATGCCATTCTGCCACCTGTTTTCCGCGAGATAACCTGAATCCAAAAGATCGTTCAATTGTGCTCCCCATAGTGGTCATGAACTGGTGTATCAACTCCGGGTGCAAGCTGCTCCAAACTAAGGGCTTTTCCAAAGTTGTGACACACTATTTCAGATACTTCGAGACTATGTGTCTCCCGAGCCCGTCTGCCACTGCCTCCGATACGCTCGGAGACAGCCTCCGTAAAAATCACGGAACAGTAAATACTTTTCCGTGGTAAAAATGGTGTGGCTGGTGGTTGGCGGTAAATGGTACACGCATTCATTATTACGAGAAGGGCCTCCGGAGCCCGAAGCGTCTGCCACCGTCTCCTCTATCTTACAGACGGACAGAAACCCAGTTGGCCAAGGCCGAGAAATTTTTCGTGCGCAAGGTTGGCCGAACCAGTTCATCTGCAGAACAATAAATTAGTCTGAGAGACCACTGTAGGTTTACGTGAAACTATGCTGACTTGCTGAGGATAGGTGGAGTATAGAGGTACTTCACCGTTCAATCTTCCTTTTGTTAAAAATGGGATATCTGAAATTAGAGACCAGTCTAAATGGTTTCGGAACTATGTTCTGGGTTAGGTGCTTCAAGTTGAATATGGGCCTCTTGAACCCGTCGCTCTTGTTTGTAAGAAACATTTATCATCTGCCTTGGCTTTTCCCAACCATGTTGGGGTCGGCCTCCAGTACAACTGGATGCAGCCAAATAGCTGTACCTTACATGGAGCGACTGCTTATCTGACCCCCACAACCCGCGCCTGCTTATCTGCCAACCACAACCCGGCTAGTACCTGGTAATCAGATACCCCTTGGCAAGACTGGTTGCAAGACTTTTAGAGATAGGTAAATGACAGCCGGGACCAACGGCTCAACGGGCCTTCCACGGCACGCAGGATACTCGGCATGCAATGGGCGGTCACCCATCCACAGATGCACCTAGGCAAGCCTGGCCCAACGCAAGGATCGACCCGGGCGGATTAATTAGCCACGGGCTCCTCGAGTTTGTAAGAAAGATTGTTGAGAAAAAACTCGGACCGGCATCCCGATGATCCACTTCTAGAACGCCTTGAACAAAAAAATAAATATATAATAATAATATATAAATATATAATAATGAAAAATATTATTGCTGGAATGACATCTCTAGCGATTGTGGTTCGTACTGATGGATGAATCAGTCTTGGTTTGGAGGTAAATGACAGACACATTCCCGTGATCATTCCGAGAAGGGCCTACGGAGCCCACAGTGTCTGCCACTGCCTCCGATACGCTCGGAGACAGCCTCCGTAAAAGTGAAGTGGCTGGTGGTTTGGAGGTAAATGGTTGACGCATTCCCGTCCATTTCGGGAAGGGCCTTCGGAGCCCGAAGCGTCTGCCACTGCCTCCGATACGCTCGGAGACAGCCTCCGTAAAAGTGAAGTGGCTGGTGGTTTGGAGGTAAATGGTTGACGCATCGCCGTCCATTTCGGGAAGGGCCTTCGGAGCCCGCAGCGTCTGCCACTGCCTCCGATACGCTCGGATACAGCCTCCGTAAAAGTGAAGTGGCTGGTGGTTTGGAGGTAAATGGTTGACGCATTCCCGTCCATTTCGGGAAGGGCCTTCGGAGCCCGCAGCGTCTGCCACTGCCTCCGATACGCTCGGAGACAGCCTCCGTAAAAGTGCCAAGGACGTAGCCATTTGTCCATGCCCCCTGTATTCTGAATGTATGCGTGTTATGTAGGCAGTTTAATTTCGTCAAATAGGCAATTAGAACTTGGAGGGATCTTATGCAGACCGTCACGAAGGTTCTTATTTGTAAATTCGCTAAGGGTACGCTCCCGGCGATTTTCTATAAATACATAGCTCGGTTTCTGCAAACTAGCTGCATGATTTCCCTACTATTTTTGTGGAATTTTTACGAGGGTAGTTATGATTCCGAAATTTTATCAACAATGCTAGAGGCTGTAAATGACGCACCATAAGTTGTCCACTCGCTGATACTTTGTAAGCTTTGATTGAGTAACTCGCGTTTTGAAATTAAAGCATTACTCAGGGCTGTACCATTCTCGCGGAATTCGCCGTAACCTTTACCCTTAACAAACTGTCGAAGTTCATCGTTAATATCAAGCTTGACGAAGCTAGGCGCAGCGTTATGAATCTTCAAGGCGTATGCGTAGCGCACAACCTTCCACAAAGAATCACCGAACTTTTGTAACGCTTCAACAATTTAAGAATGCTTAAATTTAATCGCGGAACTCCACTGAACATATTAGGGGCAGCCACCAGATTTAAATTTAAAATCCAACGGTGACGTGGAGCTAGGTCCAGAAACTGGTTCTGGGGACCTGAGCCGCTAGTCAGAGTCGATCTGCCTGCGGACACCCACATTTTGCATTAAAAGGTTCGTTAGCACAGCACTTGGTTCACAAGTTTAGAAATGTCTGATGACTCACCGCATTTCCGTCGCTTTACCTCAGAACCTGAAGGATCAAATTATGAAGAGCTCGAATTGCTTCTTGGTAGCCGGAGTTTATGGCTCCATGAAGACTACAAGTCGTCACTTGCCTGCACTTCTTGATCCGAAACACAATTACACTATTTATTTGATTTTCACTTATTTAATTATTTATTTATAACACTTAGCACTCCATTCGTAAAATACGCGCTTGGACGTGGTGCTACGGGCACCAGCCCGTAATACGACACAATGCAAACGCTAAGTACTTAAAATTAAACTAAAATAAGATTCAAAGTACTAAAAACTAGCAGCAAACTCTAATTTAGATGTTGCTTGCTCGAGAAGTAACGACGCTATGAGGTAAAAGTCCGCCACTAGCGAACACGCCACCTGGGACCACGTGACTACCGGAACCACGTGACTTCGAGAGCTGTGATTGGCTGAAAACTAACGGGAAGTATACAGCGCCCTCTCACCGATGCTGTGCATCGTCACATGCCGAATAATAAAGATATTATTATTAAGAGCGCGTATCCCAAAAGTTGGCAACGTCGCAAATAGCTGTCAAATATTTACATTTTTTAATTAATTTGGCAATTTTAATGTATGAAAATAAGAAATAAGAGATATATGAATATGAATTGCAATAAAAACCCTAAATTTGATGTTGTAAACGTTTCAGGTGTAAAAAGGCATTTGGCGAGTTCCCAAATACTTCTTTTACATCTAAAACTACATATTCGGTATTACGTTATTAATTATTGCATTTCTTAATCAATTTTTTAGTCCACTACAGAGACATATTTCTTATTTTCACACAATACAATTATTGCCAAATTAATTAAAACATGTAAATATTTGGCAGCTATTTGCGACGTCGCCAACTTTTGGGATAAGCGCTATTAAGAATTCCCCTTTTCCAGACTGCAAGTCACTGTCAACTACAAGCCGTTAAAAAAGTGATCAGAGGGTCGTTTTAGAAATAGTTGCCATGCCACAATTTTTAGTTGCACAGAAATACAGAGAATTAAATTATTTCTTCGCGTAAATAGTGAGCTAATATAATAAAAACCTTTACAAGTTATTTTCTATAACTCAGGTACAGGCAGGAGAATATTGTCTGCTTCTCAACCGCTTTTTAAACGAGTCTGGGATAGACTATAATATAGTGGTGGATCATAGGGTGTTGTGACTTGGTACATGCCCAGCAGTGCGATAACTGAAGGTTTATGAACAACCTACTATTTTTGACCGTGAGGAGACCAAAGAGATTTCTATACAATTATTTTATTTCAAATCCTCGACACCGCTCCTTGTAAGAGCTCGCGGCTAGATTAGTATCTAGCCGCGAGCTCTTACAAGGAGCGGTGTCGAGGATGTATTGCGGTTTAACCTGAAGATTGTTCCTAGCGCCTGGTAGTCCAGGCGCTAGGAACAATCTTCAGGTTAAACCGCAATACATTATGATTAACTTAGTCACACATTTGTGTCGAATTAACAAATTATTGTTTCAATGGATTTGCTTCTATGTATTGCCATCTAGAAATTCTCATAAAGAGTCATTTATTTATTAATATATATATTTTTTTGGAAGGCATGTATATCGCTGATATAGTTCTTAGAAAAGGTGAAAGATTATTGAAGAAAATTGGGCCCATACAAAAGACGCTTTGGTCGAGAAGTTTTATTACACGACTGCCCAAAAAAAAGAGTGTTATGTTTTGTTTTCAGGGTTCATGTATGTATGTATGTATGTTTGTGAGTTTCTTTATTCCACCATAACTTCTAAACGCCTGAACCGATTTCGTTATGCGTGGTATTGTTAGAATCCTTGTGTTAGCCTGGGTAACATAGGCTATAGACAAACTTTGAAAATAATAGGGTTGCCATGATTAATGAGGAAACATCACCTTAATTTTTTTAATATTGTTGAAAATTCGTTTACGCATATAACCATCATCCAGAACTCTTTGAGTAAATTACAAAATGTAGAACAGATTTTTTTTTTGTTCATTCACAAATAATTTTGTTTAATTATAAAAAAAAAATAGCGAAACTATACGGTATCGGCTTTTCATTAGTTTCTATACAATTCAAATCCTCCATAGACAACATAGTATTATGTTTAATTAATAAAAAACTTGTTAGTACTACATGTTGTACTACTTGTTAGTGCTACCTGTTGGTGTCGTTATTTGTTTTTTTTCTTAGGACACGTGGTTAGATTATCTTGTTGTGGAAAATAATTGCGGATTTGTTATTTTAATATTCTTGGGTATATTAAAAAAAAAAAAACATAAACGATGCACCAGTATTACGCAAAAACAGCATTACGCAAATTGCTCCCCAGGCCGCCTGTAGCCTCAACTGTTCAGTCGCAGCCGTGCAAACATATTTTGCACTCGTCGGAGAACAGCCCCCTTATTCACAACACTTCGATTCGCTTCCGATTCGGGAAGTCGTATGTCTATCTTGGTCGTTTTTGTAATGCCAGAAGAAGACAGATATACGAGTTGTCGAATCGGAAACAAGTCGAACGTTTGTGAATACGGGGGCTGGACCCGCCTCTATTGCTCAACCTCCCAATCAAGATCGTAGCAAGCAAATTGAAGGCGTGCTCGTCGGTGATCTGCTGTTAGTTTCGGGCCTGTGGCAGGCCTTTTTGGAGTCAAATTAGGTTGCTTAAGTCTTCGACGAATTGTCCACTCGCTGGCATCTATCCCACGAACATTTCGGAGCTCCTGTTGGACGTCGACACCAGTCAAATGTCGATTTCAGAGAGAGGTTGACATGATAAAACGTTCATCCCTCTCCGATGTGCACCGGCGCCGTCCAGATCTTGGTCTCGGGATAAAGCCACCAGTCTCCCGAAAGCGTTTCGAAATACAGGATTGGCTTCTATAGGGGGTAACAAAATAGGCCGCCACTCGCAACGTATCAAAAAATTGAAGCATATCTTTTTTCATACTACTTCACGTAATATCTTTAAAATGTTACCATTTTTATTATTATTCATAGCTAGTTATTAAGTACTCAAGATTGCGCGAAATCGATTCCAAGAAAGTGATTCCATACTTATGCTCGCGAGTGTATTATCACAACTTGGTATTATTACATTCAGTATATTTTAGTGTTTGTTTAGTAATTCTATTATTATCGTTGTTTACCAGTCGTATTATTAGACAAATGGTTCTTTCAAAGAAAACCGAGAAAGCTCGTCGATTTGCGAATAAACTTAAAAATGAATCGCCGAATTCACGTGAAAAGAGACTGAAAAATTTGAGGGCGATAATAACCCAACATTAAAAAATATAATTAATAATTAAAAACAACGCCTCACGACACTACCCGAATACCAGTACAACTCCATGACCTCAGAAATCTTAGCGTCAGATAAAATATCTAAGGCAATCTAGATTCGCATTGGTTGTTGGTTAACACGTTATTTTGTCACTAAAAGGTATGAAATAAAAAATAATAATTAAAAAGATTAAAAAACACGCCTGCCATGTCAAAAAATTAACTAAAAAGTAAAAAATAAGTAAAAAAAAATAGAAAACAAAGAAAAACAACATTGTAATTGCAGTCGGGGGACAGTTCTGTGGAAAATTCATTTACAGGTCCCCCGACTGCAATTACAATGTTGTTTTTCTTTGTTTTCTATTTTTTTTTACTTATTTTTTACTTTTTAGTTAATTTTTTGACATGGCAGGCGTGTTTTTTAATCTTTTTAATTATTATTTTTTACCAGCCATTTCATTGGACGTTTAATCAGCCATTATAAATTGTACAATAATAAAAGCATTTCCATACATAACGAACAGTCCCCTTTTGTCGATTTCTATCAGCGCCTCCAATTAAATGGTCCACATAATACATGTACGAGTACGTCGTTTGTGATTACCGATTGTAGCATGGTAATTGCTTTTATCATTACGCGGATTATAAAGTTCTGATGCGAAATTATTCGCTTTTAATCTAAATATATCGTTGATTAGTTTGGAATTTATTCAATTTTAGTACAGAAAACGTAGCTAAACATCGTGTATTTAAACCTCGAATTGTAAGGCAAGGGTTTCCCATCCTTAAAAAAAACAAAAAAAAAAAAAAAAAGGGTGTATCTCGGCCTGTGAACAGTGAGCTTATGGGCTAGCTCGCCGTCCGTCTTATGACGATAGGCCGTGTCGACGGCGCGTTCTTGTTCAACGCGCGCCTCAAAGAGCACAGAGAAGGGGCCCGCAAGTGTGTCGCAAGGCATTTCGCACTGTTCGAATGAGATACCGCGGCCCCGAAACATAAAAGGCGAGGAATGAACATGGATGGGTTTTAGTCAGTAAAAGTCTGACAGTCCCTCCCGGTCCGCCCGGAGTGGGAGAAGTTATTTGATGATTTCCCATCCGAAAAGAAAGGGGTGTACCTACAATACATCTACGATTTGTCAGCTATGTTTAAGTCCCATGTAGTATGGGCTGAGCCTATTGTCAGCAACCATGTACAAACCTGCACTCCCAGCAAAAATCGAACCAACTACCTCATTTTCGTAGTAGTACTTGTGATCTTTAGATAAGCTACTTCTTGGTAAACAGCGATAACAACTTATTCTAATTTTGGTGTATTTTATCGACATTTCCTCAAGCTATATACTTCTTATGCATATTACATGGGTAGTGATGAATGAAGTCTCTTGGGGTGGCTAGAAAATGTATTGCCTCCACATCATAGTTTCCCATGGGGCAAGGAAGCGGTGAGTTAGAAATTAAATAAACAGAATGTATAGCAAAACACACCTGTGCAAGGATATACTGCGATCAGTAATTCTGTACCCAAGTGTAAAAGGGTAATTTCAGTCTGTGGGGACTTTGAAATTATACAGCAAATCAGTCAATTTTAAAAATGAGGTTGGCAACATTTTTAGTACTTTAGCAAAAGCATAATGTAAAATAACATCAGTCTGACATCCTCGAAGGGTAAGGCAAAGGTGTACCCAATAGTACAGATGTAAAATCCTTTAAACGAGCAACTCTTGTACATACAGGGTGTATTTCACCTCATCACAAAGCCGTTAACCAAGCAACCTGCACATCAAACTAAGTAACTTTACGCAAAAATTATTGCTGGGAAACAACTTTTTTTTTGAGGTTATAGCTCATGTTTTGTGGTATAACTCAATGTAACGCCCTCACAACATTGTGCGAATGATGGATTGAATAGTCCGGGGGTCGTAGAGATATTTAAAGTAAAAATCATGCGATAAAAAGTGGTATTAAAAAAAAACTTATCAAATTCTTGCAAATTCGACCCCCAATATCTCCGTAACTAGAAGGTTCCCAGGTATAGTGTAGAACAAAAAAATGATCAGAATGACAAGAAGAACAAGTGCCTTTCGTATTCGTTAAGAGGTGTTTTACACCCTTTATATGTCACCGGTAAATTGTAATACCCGTTAGGTATATTGTAAGATAACTAGCGAGATTGTAAACTCTCGAATGATTGGCATACGAACATACTTTTTACAATATAACGCATTATTTTTCGCTAGATTGTAATCAATCGAATTGAAACCGTAATATTGTGAAATCTATGTGATGGAAGTCAACTCGCGCGGTGTAGAGGAGGGGTGAGGGAGGGAAGGAGGGTACCAACTTGCCCCATGGTACCACTCTCATGAAAAGATATTGTACCGTTCCTGAGAAGTACTGATTAATATAACCTAACCTCAAAACACATTATATTCCCCTAAAAAGCGTAGTCGACGGAGCCCCGCTACGCGGATTATTTCTGTCTGCAGGGTTTAAAGAAACCTAACTAACCAAACTTGGGGGTGCCCTAAGTCCCGATTATGGGGGCAGAGATACTTCCGTCGCATGCATTTCACAATATTACGGTTTCACTTCGATAGATTACAATCTACCGAAAAATAATGCGTTAGGTATATTGTAAGCAGTATGTTCAGTTGACAATATTTCCAGAGTTTATTATCTCGCTAGAGAGATTACAATCTAAAATTTTTGACAATTTTACGGTGACATATTATATATAATCTGAATCTTGGATACGGCTCCAACAATTTTCATGTAATTTTAGTATGCAAAAAAGCGGGGGCAATAAATCGATCTAGCTTGCTTTCATTTTGTTTTACAAAATTCACCTTAATCTCGTCTGGTCAACATCCGTATCTCACTACAAGGATCCAGCAGAATATCAGCGTCAGGTGCATACCCAACATATGCTGAGCAGGACTCCAATTTGGTGCAACCTTAAGACGCACACCGCACCTTGCATACCTACTTGTTATTTTTAGGGTTCCATAGCCAAATGGCAAAAAGCGATACTCATAACGATTCGTCATGTCTGTCTGTCTGTCTGTCTGTCCGTCTGTATGTCACAGCCACTACTTTTTCCAAAACTTTAAGAACTATGCTGTTGAAACTTGGTAAGTAAAAGTATTCTGTGAACCACATTAAGATTTTCACACAAACATAGAAAAAAACAAATACAGGAGACGGAAAGTGGTGGGCCAAATTGTAAGAAATTGAAATTTGGTCTAAAAAATTTGTCATATTTTTTTATATTAAAATAAGAACCAAAAATTAGCTCAATTCTCAATCTGGAAGTGGATAAAAATGAGAACGATAGTTTTCATGACATTACCGATTGAATTAATCGATTACAGAAATTACAAAAAGAAAAGCTTTGCACTAGGTAATTAACTCAAAGTATTTAAATGTATTTTTTTTTCTAAACTGAATAGTTTTCGCGAGAGACACTTCCAAAGTGATAAAATGTGTGTGTAACTTCTAAAATAAGAGAATGATGAAGCTAAAAATTATATAATTATGATGTACATTACTATGTAATCTTCCACCGGAAATTAGTTTAGACGACATCTAGTGAGTAGTTTTTTTAATACGTCATAAATCGTAAACCGCAACAAAATGTACCTTTCATTCAATCAACTCAAAAATAAAAATAAACAACGAACTACACGAACTTTTATATTATGTTACTTGTTGCTACGGAATCCCTCATGGGCGAGTCCGACTCGCACTTGGCCGCTTTTTTTGCTTTTTTATTTGAAGTGTGTCACGGTGTTACTATACTTACTTTATTTATAATATGTTTCTTTTTGTATATTGGCACCTTGTTTTTTTGCAAGTGAACTTTATGATTTAATTTTACTTCTGCGTGTTTTGCTATGTCTTTTCTGGGCACAAAATAAATTATCTATCTACCCAGATATTATTAGTTAATCAATATTACCTATTAAATCCCGGCTGTCATTTATCCTTCTTTGACAGTCGCTACAGGTAGTCAATGACTCCAAAAGTCTGAGACCGGTGTTACCAAGTGGTATCGTATTTCCCCGTATTAACTGGGTTGTGGAGGTCAGATAGGCAGTCGCTCCATGTAAATTACTGGTATTGACTGGAGGTAGATGAATACAGCCGCGACCACGCGGCGCGGCTTAACGTGCTTTCCGAGGCACGGAGGAAACTCGGTATGTAAGGGTGGGCACCCATCCACAGACCAACCTAGGCAAGCATGGCTTAACCTAAAGATTGACCCGAGCGGCTGATATTATTCACACAGCCACAAGCTCCTCTTTATCCACAAGCTCCTTATTTTGCTACAGCTAATTCAATATTTAATCTTGAAGTTTATCGACGAGAAAATTTAATCAAAATCTGACTTTAATTAATTAAAATAACATCACTTCAAGTTACCCATGACTAAACTTTAGCTCATAATATTGTATCCTACGGGTAAGCAAAGGCCGTCCGTTTTCTCAACGCCTCCTGATTAAAATCTTTCATCTAAATTAAAATCCAGCTATCTTTTGCTTACTTCCAGTTTATCTAACTTTGAGAAAATATTATAAAAATGTTTATTTACTCTCATATTTAATCTACAAGTTCTTGAAGAACTGCATTTTCTATTTCGATGCTTTTGCCTTTGTTTATTCAGATGTGTTTAAAACGTTCCATGGGCATTTGCAATGAAAAATTTAGTTTTGTTGAAAACAGAAAATTGATGTTTGGGGGCCATTTTACAAGTTATGCATAGCATTTCTCTTTGCTTACAAGGTAAGTGTATGATATACAAAACTACGCATGACGTGCAGCAATCCATTTTAAGCTGCGGAATTCACACAGAATGTTCACAAACATAAATAAAAAAAAAATTTATTTCAATCACAAAAGGCTTAAAGAAACAGGATTTGGAGACCACCTTTAAAGCAAGGAGATGCTTGTGTTAGGTGACTCCGCTCTTCCGCATAACATTAACATTATACAACAAAGAGATAAAGAACGTTATACAAATTTAAAGATTAAAGAAAAAAATAAAAGTATATTAAATTAAAAAAGTAAAGATACTGATACCGCCGACTGATCGACACTTCGCGCGACCAGAGGGCTGGCTACTTCTTTGGCCAAAGAATTAGCATTGCCATTCAACGTGGCAATGCTGCCAGTCTTCTGGGCACGTTTCCCGATGACAGCGATGCGGAGGAGTATTTTGACGCCTAAGTGTCCTATTGACATTGTTGTATATATATTGTGTAAGTACTAGTTTTATGTTTAGTTTTATTTTTGTAATTATATGTAGTTTTAGATGTAGTATGTTTAATTATGCTAATAAATTATTACTTCTTTGAAAAAAAAGTTAAGAAGAGTGCATTTGTGAGGTGTATACAGGTGGGGTAATGTGTGTATGTGGGAGTGAGTGTGTGTGTGTGCGGGAGTGAGTGTGTGTGTGTGGGAGAGAGGGTGATTGTGTGCATGCATTGAATACGAGTTATACTACATTTAGATTTTTTTTTATTTTAGGTCTGTTTAGGTTTAGGTTAACCTTGCGACAATGTCTTGGGAGCGGAAGAAGCCAGGAACGGCTTCCTCAATCACAATCACAATTTCATGACCTCTGACATATCAATTTAAACAAGATATAAAAGTGTCAATATCAGAGCCTCAATTTCGTCGTAGCTTTTACTCTTGAGCCAGTCAGTCACAGCCATTTTACAGTCACGAAGTTTCAGAGGATGGATGAGCAGCTCTTTGTTTAACAGGTTGTACAAATGGGAAGATTGTTTTGCATACTGCCTCTTGGCAAAAACAGACTTAACTGGGACTGTTGGAGCGACTAAGTATACTTATAGCTTCTTCTACTCCTCATGCTCGGCTTCTTGAGATCATATGGAAGGGAATTGTGCTTCCTCAATATTAGATGGAGCAGATAAAGTTTCCTTACAAACAGAAGGTCAGTGGTTAGATAAAAGCTTTGAGTCGGGAATCTATAGGGTTTGAAGAGTATAAATATATTTAATTTTAAATGGTTGGATTTCGATTAATGAACAGGTTATTTTATTATACGGCCCTACATGAACGAGTTTGCCATACAAAGCCTTATTTAGTGGGCACACACCTACTGTAAAATGTATTTACTAAGGCTAGCAAAAGAGCAATCTTAAAAATAACTTCAGGACCATATTTTGACTTTCGAACTCCTAATTATGTCCAGTTCTATACTAGTTCAAAGCCAAACTCTTCTCGATTCGAAGTAAAAATACGTTGCTTTAAAGTAAACTAGTGTTACTCTGCGCCGTAAATTTTCAAGTAGCTACATGTTTACCTAAATAAAATATGCATTTGTAAGCGAATGTGAGCATCTCAAGAAAATAACCGTGCGTATTGGACAAAAGCTTTTAGAGAGCTGCAGCCTCGCATACATATTTGTGGAGTTAGGAGCCTGACACACTGGCGATGGCGTCGGATTACCGCATACTTTATGTAACTAGGTCCTCCGTGTTCAGTTACTATCCAATTCCACTGAATTCTCAGTTTATTAGGAAAAAAAGTCTATATTTTTTCCGTCTTAACGACGACCTAAACTTTTAAGATGATTTAATTTACGATCCAACTTTTCTGATGAGCTGAATTTTTAACGTAGCTTCTGACTTGAATAGCTTTTGTTAATAATCGTCTAGTTTTAAAGAGATACTACTCGTATATTGTCATGAATATTTAGTAGTTTTGGTGAAATACTGACAGAACTTTGTAGTTATTCAACAAGATAGAGACATAAAAAGACTACAAAAGCTTTAAACATTTCTAGGAGTACAGAACGAACATGAGTTTCGACAGTAACGTGTGTAGTATCTCTAGCTGTGAACACGACGACGGAGTACATTTTCATGAATCACATTTAAATGACACTCTCAGACGATGAATGACTTACACTTCGCCCCTACTCCGCATTGAAATATTTATTTGTCTGTCTGTATTCAAATGTTTACGTGGCGTGGAGTTTGTAGGTACCTCAATGGTTTCAAGCTTTTTACATGTGTTTAAACACGAATGTTTCAAAACATTTCAGTGCATTCAACCTTCAAGTAACTAATAACTCTCAAAATTGTAGTGAAATTTTGTTCAAAGCAAAACATACTCAATGCTCCCTGCAAACAAATTAAAATAAAAAAATTAAGAAGTACTTCATACTGTACAAAAGTGTGCAGCGTTTCTTACACTTCACAAGGTCTGAGTAGCACTCAATTGAAGGGAGTTCTTTGAACTCGGATGCATAAAGCACTATTCTTCGGAGGGGTTTTCTTTTTGTAGTCGAGGAAACGCTCCGACTAGGATTGTGGGAAATGATGACAATTTCCTTTCCTGTACATTCGTTACTGTTTTTACTTCCATTCAACACTCGTCTCTTGCAAATGCTTGGAAACGACTTCTTGTTTACACGTAGTTGAATAAAATGCTGTGATCCCGCACTTTGAAAGCAATGTGTTTGTTTCAAGTGTTTTTTGCACATCGTAAATCACGCGTTGGATCAAAAGCGTACCATTACGAGGAGTCGGTTTGCTCTCGAAGTGAATTTGTCACGTTTCCCGAAAACATGCGAAGTACCCATCGCATATTCTAAAAATTCTGATCCCATGAACTTACACTTTGGAAGGTAACAGCTTTGCGCCAATAAATTCAGATAGCAGGCGCGGAATTCTAATATCGAGACTCAGCATTACGAGTATTTACATGCATAGCAGAGAAGTTTTCAATAAATACCTGTAAAGTTCGATGGCAAATGGAAAATTTATTGAACTCGTGTATACTTTCAAGGTAACTTTTATTCTAGAATGCCTATTACGTTCCTTATTATTGTTTGGATGAGGTCATTATTTTATGATTATTTCTACTGATAGGTTTAAAAAGAATTCATCAAGCCCGTGATAAAAGGGTCGCTGATCTTCTGATCAAAGGTCATGGATCAAGTCAAGATCAAAAATGGTTAGGGCTTAACCATTTTTAGACCTAATCAAAGTGTCGAAAAATCCAATTCATTTTTGGTACGAAATCTCTATTGATATAGGACAGACGGGAAATGATGGCGCAAATCCGTAAACATCACGAACCTATCAAGGAAATTACACAAAAATATCGTTTTATAAGAAGGATATAAGTTCTAAATTTGTAAAAGGATAATAAATACTTTTCTAGAACAGACACTCCTGAGTGCAGACTCTGGTGCGCAGTGGGTAGATACTTAAGTATCTCGTGCCGAGAAATAAATTGAGTGCAGGAATAAATCAGGCGTAGACGCAATCAGGTTTCCTCCGCCAGAGTGAACGATACCTCCCACGTGTGCGCTTCCAACGGATTTACAACCTTATTTTGTAATAATAGCCACGGTCTTCATTATAACATAAATAGCCCTTAAACACCTTTATAGCCCTCACAGAATTTGTATGAAGTGCCCCCGAGAGGTCAATATGTTTGTAATCCTTAAAGCCAGCTTAAATGCCTATTTCATTAAGGTAATGTGTTCCGTAATACGAAACAGTTCAATCTCATAAAATGGGCAATTAGTGCAAGAGGAAAGTTAGTTTAGTATCTAGTAGACAACATTTTAGAGAATGAAAACGAATAGTTTCAGGGAAATAGTTTGGATTAGTTATGCATAAAATAAAGTCAGAAAAAGTATTTGGTATTTAGTAATTGGATAGCTATTGATTTAACCCTTCAACTTTTGCAAAAACGTAACCACGGAGCGACGAAAGCTACCAGTCTTCTGGGCACTTTTTGTTGGCTAAAGGTTGTCTTTAAAAGATCGCTTTTAGCGATAAGACCGCCCATTGTGTCACCCCTTGTAAAAAGTTTAAAAAAAAATGTATTTTTATTTTTTATGGTGTACATAATAAAGAGTATTCTATTCTATTCTATTTTTTCTGTTGACAGCGATGTGGACAAATTTTTTCACGCCCTTGTAACCCTTTTTGATACTTGTACATTTTTTATAGAGATTAATTTGTAAATATTACTGTTATCTTGTAAATAAAAACTTTCCATTCTATGTTAATCCATGAATAAAAATATACAGCAACAAATATACAGACATACAGACTATGTATACAACTGGACATCGAAACGGTTCGCGCCCAATCGATGTGCAAAAACGTTTCCAATAATTAAGTGAGGGTAGAACGAACGCTCGAACGCTTAACTGACAGAAGCGTCACGCTTAAAATGTGATTCGGATCCCAACGGAAATTACGTTTTTCTCCAATTTTCTTTACAAGTACTTGTTTATTTTAGGATTATTTATTATGAGACTGCTTCGCGTGATTTCTTATTTCTGTTTGTCAATGGATTTGCTGTCGTTTCAATCACCATCTGATAATGGAGGTTTTTAGACTATGTTTGTTTGGTGGATTAATACTTTTTCATTCGATTTCCTCTTTGAGGCAGTTTAATTCTGAAATCTAATCATTTCTCAAACGAAATTGAACTACATGCGTGTGAAACACGGTAAAGAGCGTTAAATTAATTATTTTAGAACATAAATTTTGATTGTGAGTGCCGTCGGTCGAGTGATCAAGCGCGGCTGCTGATAATGAGGACCTGGGTTTGCTTTCCAAGTCGGGAAATTTGTTAAGTAATTGGTTTTTATATCAAGAATTTTTCAGTGAAAGCCACGGAGTCTGGATTTACTCCCAGTTGATGGCAATTAGCTCGTCCTTTATGACATTGGGCTTAAAACATAACTGGGGATATATCAGTGTACAATCAGGTACACTTCTGCCAAACCTTTCGGGGATTACAGCCGTGGTGTTAGTTATGTATTTTATTTTCTAAATAACCTATAAATCCATATTCATACAAATTGAAGCATTGTACTTAATGCAATTAATGCATATTGTAATTAATGCTGTGAATCGAAAGGTAGCCTCAGACATTGTAAAGTCACCATGGAATCTGGAGGCGATAGTCCTCGCGCGCCTGCACGAATGGCGCGCAGAAGCACTACGCCGGGGGGACCTCCGGCGCGATCTCATGGCGACATGGAGAGGGTGACTGTCGCAACCCCGTGCAGGGCACGCCACATTAGTGGTGATAAGTCCCCTCTTTGAGGAGTTGCTTGAGAGGCCCCACGGCGTCCTCACCATCCGCCTGACGCAGGTCCTCACCGCGGGAGGTAACGCCCGGGTGTTTCCACTGCGAGGATCAACCGAAGAACCGGTGGAGCACACGGTGGAGGTCTGCCCCGCGTGGGCGGAAGCGCCGTATCCTCGTAATGGCGATCGGTGCTGGTGACCTCTCGCATCCGGCCCTGCTTCAATCCATGGTCCGGAGCAAGGCGGAATGGGAAGCCGTCACCTCCTTCTGCGAAGCAGTCATGCTAACGAAGGAGGTGGCGGAACGCGAGAGGGTGAGAACCTCTCGCCCCAGCCACCGCGAGAGACGCACCGGGCGTCGCAGGCCGTGTCGACGGCGCGTTTGTGTTCCACGCGCGCCTCATAGAGATGCCAAATGAAAGGGCCCGCAAGGGTCGAAGCTTGGCGGGGCTGCGGGATTGTTCGAAAGAGATACCGCGGCCCCGGAACGTATAGGGCGAGGAATGAACATGGATGGTTTTTAGTCAGTAAAAGTCTGACAATACCTCCCGCTCCACCCAGAGTAGAAGGAGTCATTTGATGATTTCCCATCCGAAAAAAAAAGACATTGTAAAGTGTCGCAAACACTGCACACCACCGCTACTAACTTATATTTTTATTATACTTATTCAGCATAGTTTGCGAGCCATCACATATGAAAATAGTATGCTCAGTGGAAGTTATAGCTGTGACCTGACATCACGTGCAACAACAAAGTATCCACAGGGAACGCTTGCAGGCGAAGGCGTTTGTAGCCTTAACACGCGCGTAAGTCGTGAAGTATGAGCACTTGCGTGCACATGCTTTGCAACGTCTGAATGCGCCTTTAACCAATATAAAAAAAGGACAACCGACAGAAGGACAAAGGACACCGACGGCCACTACGGGTGGAACTAATTAGTAAAAGGATGACTAAATATATCCTAGAAAATGCGGGATACTTAAAAAGTTTAGGCTTATGTGTTTCGGGATTTTTTGATAAAGAATCATTACAGAAAAGAAGACAACAAAGAGAAAGACGGTCTACAGTACAACAGAACGGTAATACCAATACTAATTATGACTATAGCGCAAGAATGACTTCAACACAGAATTATGACAATCTAAACATAACGAGACACACCCTAGTATCACCCACTATTAACCAGACCAGACTTGAGCCCTTTCGTCTTTAAAATACTGATCCAAAACATACAAAGTATAAATAATAAAACACACATACTCGAGGATTTCATAGAAGATAAGAACTACCAATCAATATGTCTGACGGAGACATGGATACACGAAAACCAAAAGGATATCATCCAAATAAGCGGGTACACATTTGCTTCTGCCTACCACCGACGTGACCATCGAGGAGGGGGAGTAGCTATCCTCCTACGTAACGGGATAGAATACGTGCACCTAGAAGACTGTACTAACTTGTCAATTGAATGTGTAATTGAGTGTTGCGCTGTAGAAATCATATCAGCAAACACAATTGAGGCCATGAGAGCCTTAGTGGCCTAACTCATTTTTTTACAATATTGAGTTTATGATTTTGTTTCAGTTCAAATTGATCATAAACTCAATATTGTAATAAAATGAGTTGGGTCACTATGGTTCTCATGGCCTCAAGAACCATAGTGGCCTAACTAATTTTTTTACAATATTGAGTTTATGATATTTTTCAGTTCAAATTGATCATTAACTCAATATTGTAATAAAATGAGTTAGGCCACTATGGTTCTCATGGCCTCAATTATTATTAATATTTACAGACCGGATCGCGATAATTAACAATTTTTTGCTGTTATTTTAGAAATATTAAAAAAAAGTGCAACCCATAATTCATAAAACACATATAATTATTACTGGCGACTTTAATATTGACAAATCATCTAAAAACAAAGACTGCCAACGGCTACAAAACATAATGTTAGAACACAACCTGCACCAAATCGTCAACGAACCAACCAGACAGACACTGACTACGTCATCATGCATAGACTTAATATTTACCAATCAAAGGCAATTTAAATTAACCATTGAAAACACTGGTATTTCTGACCATAAAAGCCTCAACTATTCGCAACATTCACCGGGACTAGAACAACATATTCCTACTTACTTCGTGACGAAAAGACTATTTAATGAAAAATCAATATCACAGTTTAAACTTAGCCTTAGACAAACGGATTGGAATGAAATATTATGCAAAAAACAAAATGTCAACGAAATGTACACAGAATTTCATAATAAGATGCATAAGTTACTAAATGAAAATATACCTAAAAAACGCGTAAAAATAAAAATTAATAAAAGGAAACCATATTTAACTGTAGGTTTAAAGAAATCATGTGAGCACAAAAGATTACTAAAAATTTTTGTAGAAAAGACCAATAATGAACTTTTAAAAACACACTATAAAACGTATGAAAAAATCTTGAAGAAGTGTATAAAACTATCTAAAAAATGTAATCATATTAAGGAAATGAAGCGGTCACAAAATAAATCCGAGACCATGTGGAATATTATTAAAAATTACCGTAAACCAGATTCAAAATGCCACACTAAAAATGTTACCCTGCTTTATAATGACAACAAAACTACAAGTTCACCAACAACGGTTGCTAATATCTTTAACGACTTCTTTGCCTCGGTCGGCGAACCGTTACCTAACAACACGACGAATACATGCCCAATTCTTACCTCTTCAATAAATTCTCTTTTTGTCCAACCCGCCACGGAGCGTGAAATCTATAATATAATACGCAAAATGAAAAACAAACGTAGTGCCGGAGTGGATGAAATACCATCTTTTCTAATTAAATAAATGTATTAATGAATTGACACCACTTTTAACGAAACTAATAAATAAATCCCTTGACGAAGGTATATTTCCAGATAAATTAAAAGAAGCTAAACTGCGACCAATATTTAAAAAAGGTGGCAAGCCCCAAGATCCCAGTTCCTACCGACCAATAGCCCTTCTATCAGTTATATCAAAAATATTCGAAAAAATAATGTCCACTAGAATTACCAACTTTTTAGAAAAATTCAGTCTCTTAGACGTAAATCAGTTTGGCTTTAGGCAAAAAAGATCGACCACACTCGCGGTATATAACTACGTGCAAGAAATGTACAACTACATAAATGACAAACAATATGCTATAGGTTTGTTCCTAGATATGACTAAAGCATATGATAAGGTTTCCCATGACATTTTACTACAAAAATTATATGGCATAGGAATTAGAGGTACGGCTTATAAATGGCTTAAATCTTACTTGAAAGATAGAAAACAATATGTCGAAATAGAATACCACAACAAAGAAGTAAACGAAGTACAAAACATAAAATCACGGACAAAGACTATAAACCACTCCATTCCACAAGGCAGTGTGTTGGGGTGTATACTATTTATTATATACATAAACGACCTACCTAAAACAATTGGCTCGAAGTGCGTTTTATTCGCGGACGACGTATCGCTATTGTTCAGAAGCACTGAGAGCACCGAAGCTTTGACCAACATTGAAAACACATATAAAATAGTTGAATCATGGCTAGAGAAACATAATCTACAAATTAATACAAAAAAAAGTAACTTACTGCAATTCAGAACACATCAACGAACGCCGCTAAACATAAATAACCTAAGTAATTCATTAAATATACCAGAAAGGGACGAACTAACGCTTCTTGGCTTAACACTGGACAATAATCTAACATGGAAAAAACATATCGAAAACCTAAAGAGTAAATTATCCAAATTTATATAGGCATTAAGCAAATTAAAAAGCAACACATAGGCTGGTTTTATAGTCACGCCGCTAGACGCGCCGTTGGACAGAATTTGAAACGCTACTACCTACTACTCCAATACAAATTCTGCCCAACGGCGCGTCTAGCGGCGTGACTATAAAACCAGCCTAACTATGAGACCGCGCTCTCAGCATACTATGCTTACGCTTATGCATGGTTTATCTATGGCATAATATTATGGGGCGAAAGTACAAACTTTAATGACATATTCATCATGCAAAAGAAGTGTATACGCATCCTTATGAACATTAAGCCATGGGACAGTTGTAAACCACATTTCATAAAAAATAAAATATTAACGTTACCCTCCCTTTATATCAAACTCAAACTCAAACTCAAAGCATTTATTTCAACTAGACCATTACGGCACTTTTGAATGTCAAATTACAAATTAAATCAAAGCTACAGTCACAGTCACAAGGCATAATAACTTGAGAAAGTACTGTAGTTGCCCATTCCCTAGCGTAGATCTCTATGGAGAAGAACGGGCAAGAAACTCCATGGACACTCTTTTTAAATCAATATATTGTTACAAAATCTTGGTTACATCATTCATGTGTGATTATACATATATGTGAGAACGATGTAGAAAGACGTGCACATTAAGAGCGTCCAGAGAAAAGATTAAATCAACAGTGTAAAAAAAAAAAGAAATTAAAATTAACCATGGCAGCTAAGAGATGACCAGTCCCAACTGACAGCGCCCGTTCACGAACATGACGCATGTATCGGCGCCATTCAACTCGACCATATTGAAGGGAGCTAAATGACCCGACACACCCGCCACCATCAGCGAGACATTTGAGTGAGCATGACAATCTCTCAGCCGCCAAGGCATATTCAAGTCAAAAAAAAGAAAAAGATAACTAAATGTAAATGGTGGCTTTACAGTACATAGAACTCACACAAATGTGCTATGCAGTTATATAATACTACGAGATGGAATCTATACAATGCAAGGATATTTTACAATCTTCTGCAGCTTCCACAATAACGTAACCTGGGAATCAGTTAGTTTGCCTATGGTTGTGGAGCAGGACCAGCATTGAGCCAAGCATTTTTATCATTAATGTAATCCCCCAAATTATAATATGCTTGCCTACATAGTGTGCGTTTTATACAAGATTTAAATTTCGTCTCATTCAGTTGTAGAATGTGAGGAGGTATTTTATTGTAACATTTTAAACAGTACCCCATGAAAGATGAATCTACTTTAGCAAGCCTGAACCCTGGCTGAACGAGTTGGTCCCTATTTCTAGTATTATAGTGGTGTCTGTCACCTCTTTTACTGAATAAATGCAGATTTTTCCTAACGTACATGATGTTTTCATAGATGTATTGGCAAGGTACTGTCAAGATGTTAATTTCCTTAAACAGTTCTCTCAGAGAGTCGCGTCTACGTAATTCGTATATGGCTCTGATTGCTCTTTTCTGCAGAATGAATATAGACTCGATGTCTGCCGCACGTCCCCACAGTAAAATACCGTATGACATAATACTATGAAAATAACTGAAATAGACTAGCCTCGCGGTATCAATATCAGTAAATTGACGGATCTTTCTAACAGCATATGCAGCTGTACATATATTACAAATAGCAAAAGCACAGAAATTACTTTACATCAAACATAGAAGCAAACCAAAACTATAACCGAAGAAATAAAAACAAGTTGATTACACCGACACCAAAACTAAGAATTATGAAAAGTAGCCCTAACTATAGAATAGCAACGATTTATAATAATCTACCAAAACATTTAAAAGATGAGAACAATTCAAATGCATTCTATAATAAACTAAAATTGCTTTTAATAGAGAAATGTTATTACACGGTAGACCAATACATGAAGGATAAAACTTTATAGGTGTACCTACATAATTTACGATTACGATTATAACTTATTTCTTATTTTTTATTTTTACTGCAAGATCCGGTCTGGTCAAGACATAATTACTGTTTATTTAAGTGACATTGTATTTTTATTTTGTATTTTTATTTTTATTTTTGTTTTTTATTTTGTACTGTAAAATGACTCACCATAATTCATTAATTCGATTCAATTTAATCACTTACGATATGACATGACTGTAATTATTACCTATTCCCTATTATTGTTATTGTTATTTTGTTCTATTCAATCTGACTCAGTTATTATTATGACCTAATAGTCCGGTAGCGCTAGGTTTTGAGGTTTCAAAAATATTAAAGTTGTTTATTTTTTGCATATAGTTTCCGAACCCATTACCCGACCTACCATATAAATTTGTGTCATTTTAGGAACTAGCGTTCGGAGAAATTTAGCTTTTTGTCTTTTTAATCTCTATCACACGAAAAGAAAATTACAGTTGAAAATTTTACTTCCATTATAATAACGAAGTAGTAACTGATATACATAGGCATTTTGTGTCATCTCTGTCCACGGGAATCCTTCTAATTAACAAGTACCTAACACGTCGCCCAACTAGCTTTATCTATCTATCTAAAAGAATATTACAATTTGTGAAATAGGTGTTACGCGATTAAGAGTACTGATATCTGTCGTTCAATTTATTTTGTGCCGAATTCATCCACGGTATTTATAGATATTTCATTTTTTTTGTTACAAAACCCTATAATATCCACAAAAGAAAATTCAAGTTTTTAGAGTTTACGTGTTTTTGACTATTATGGTGAAACAAAACACCATTCATAATATGTGTCGTTTTTATCCACGCAATCTTATTATTTGAATGAAAAATAAACCAATTTCTTCGCACAAAGGGCGGCCAATCGGTTCATGTTGCGACAAACAAGTGCATGCGTTTATTCAATTTGATTACAAAAAAGTTTTAGTCCCATGAAAGGGGTTTATTTAAACCAAAAAATTCTGTCATTAATTGTAAGTTAAAATATTATGATATCGATTAAAGTAATTAATTGACATGTCTCGTACTTTGTTTGAGAGAACTACAAGAACTATATTTCTGTCCTTTTCATTTCGTGCATGACGTCATTGACGTGTCATTTGTTTTTGGTTGAAGTTGAAATACATATGGCAGTAATGTCCGTATTCTTGAACCGTTTGACTCCTGTCAATTGTCAAAACGTCGAAAGAACAGAACAGCTTTTTTACACTTATTGTCACCGTAGTAAGTGGCTCGTCGGTGTAAGCGACCGACTTGAGAACATCGAGTCGCTGGTTCGAGACTCTCGTCACATATTTTCATTTTGTATTTCTTAAGATGGTTTTAATGCTGTAAAATGGTTCGTAAGTTTCATCCCCCGCTGGTTTTTACTTTTTGTACACAGATTTGATTTTTTTAAGCTTTAAAATGTCCAAATCGTTACAAAATAGTTTGCCAGGCACACTCTTAGTTTTTTTAAACCATTAAACGTTAAACGTTTGTGTTACTGTCAAAGGTTATCCTTGAAAATTACTTTCTCATAATGTACCTACATCTGATGGCTAATTAGTAGCCAAGACAATCATAACTTCGGTGTTCAAATAGTCAGCTATTTAGGCCAATAATCACTAAAAAAATTGTTTCTAACACTTGTTAGAAACAATTTTTTTTATGTTACTCGATACTGTTTGTAATACTGATCAAAAACTTCTACGGGACCAAATCGGGTTGGAGTACTAAAAAGTCAGAAATCGCAAATAACGTTAAGTTAAGTACCGCGCGAGTTCGTGATCATTTCACAATTTTTTTTTTGTTTTTAAGGTTTACAAATTCTTTCTCAGGACCTGCTATGATTTCGATTGAGTTTTTGATCAATATTAGAAATAGGATCGAGTGACATCAAAAAAATGTTTTTTATAAAATAGCATTATTTTTACTACCTGCAGATTTTTTTGAAAATCGGTAATTGTGATTCAAAATTTTACGAAAAATTATGGATAGTTTCCTATGACCATTTTTATGTAGCTGCCCTTACTGCCCCGTTTACCGTTTCCACCCAAGACCTGGAGCAATCGAAAACATTGACGACCAACACCCACGAAAAAAATGATGTGTAACTTTGAGAGTTGTCACTGAAAAGCTCTCTTTAGCGTTGTAAATTATTGCTGTTGATTACTCCGAAAATCTTGACTTCGGTGCTCAATCGTTCGTTCGAATTGTCTTAATAACTCTAAACGGAATACGATTTGCCAATGTCGAAAGAGGCTAAGGTTCTCGTTAAAAATCTCTTTCTTATGTTGTATATATTATGGCTATTTGTTGCCTAGACAATTTTAACTTCGATGTCCAAATAATCAGCTATTTAGGTCAATAACTCTGAACGGACTGTGAATTAGCAAAAGTTATATAAATAGCAAAATTTGTCATTGAAAAGCTCTTTCCAGCGGTATAAATTATTTCTGTTGGTTACTCCGAAAATCTTAACTTCAGTGCTGAAATCATTACCTATTTAACTTAATAACTCCGAACGTAATAGGATTTCGCAAAAGTCGTAAGAGGCAAAAGTTCTCCTTAAAAATCAATTTCTTATGTTGTATATGTTATGCCTATTGGTTGCCTAGACAATCTTAACTTTGATGTCCAGATGGTCAGCTATGTAGGTCAAAAACTCTGAACGGACTGCGAATTAGCGAAAGTTATATAAGTAGGAAAATTTGCCGTTGAAAAGCTCTCTCCAGCGGTGTAAATTATATATGTTGGTTACTCCAAAAATCTTAACTGCGGTGATAAGTTCGTCACCTATTTAGCTTAATAACTCCAAACGGAATAAGGTTTAGCGAAAGTCGTAAGAAGCAAAGGTTCTCCTTAAAAATCTCTTTCTAATATTATATTTCTTATGGCTGTTGGTTGCATGGACAATCTTAAATTCGAAGTCCAAATAGTCGCCCATTTTCGTCAATAATTCTGAATTGACTGCGAATTAGCAAAACTTATAGAAGTAGCAAAAGTCGTCATTGAAAAGCTCTCTCCAATGGTACATATGTTATTGCTATTGGTCACCCAGAAAACCATAACTTCGGTGCTCAAAAAACCATAGTTTTTGAGTCTTAATAATTTTAAATATCGTGGATGAAAATGACACAAATTTACAGTGTTGATTTTACATGCATTAATGATCTTGAATATGTGAACTCTAATAATTGTAATATTTTTTTGAAGCTTTTGTAGCTTGGAAAAACAAAAAGTTAAATAACTTTAAATTCCGTGGTCTAATTTGGCACAATTTTTTATAATAAGCTTATGTTGGCCATCTGAGAAAGAAAATAGTTATTTCATAAACTGTAATTTTTTTTTAGTACTGTTTTTACGTACTGACCCTAATGCCAGTTTGCACTGGACGAAAATGACACAAACTGGGTTTGCACACTCCGCAGACTATCCTAGATAAGATATCATGATTATTTTAAACTTTAAATCAATTTTGGCAATTTTAATTTGATTAAAAATATTCAACCACAAAACATCGAATTACTGAAAATGCTATGGTCAGATATGACACAAAATGCAATAGTAAGCTCTGTAGGTACGACTGTATCTACAGGCAAAAAATAATAAACTTTAGAATTTTTGAAACTTATGGCATCAAAATTGCCTAGCGCTATCGGACTATAATGTGTTTACTGTTAACCGGACATCAAGACGACTTTTAGACATATTTTAAATGACATGTATTATATTGTTTAATTGTATTATTGATAAGTTTTGACTCGATGTATTTATTATATTAATTTAACAATCAAAAATCAACAGCAAATCAGCATGTGCTTTGCAGTGCCCTGACAGGGTTCATGTACTAAAACCGACAGTAATATTATTATTATTATTGTAAAATGTGTGATGTGCATGAGAGCAAGTAAATAAATAAATAAAATAAATAAATATTTGAAAAAGCATTACCGCTTTGGATGTACAGACGCCAAGCACATCAAACTTCCCGAAACTGTCAAATTTATCCAATCAACCTTGAACCTAATACGTCAGCGATAAAGTAGATAATCTATTGAAGTGTAGTAGCTTAATGTACTGGGGTCAATACCATTCATATAACACCAAGTGCAAGTGCGAAGCCGTCAATCAAGTCAATCAAGCATTCCGTACATCAAACTAAGTAACTTGATGCAAAAAACGATTTTTTTTGGTGAAAAATCATGTTTTGTGGTAGAACTCAATGTAATGCACTCAAAACATTGTGCTGATGGATGGTAAGGGGGTTGTGGAGGTGATTAAAAATCTTACGTTAAAAGTCGTATTAAAAAAAAAACTTTTTTCAAAAAGTAACTTAACTTTGACCCCGAATATCGCCATAACTAGAAGGTCCCAAGGTATGGTGAAGAACAATAAAATTATCGCAATGACGGGGAAAACCAGTGCCTTTCGGTTTCGTTAAGAGGTTCTTTACACCTTTTAAAGTTGTAAACTTGAAACAAAAAGAAGAACAAAACCTTTCTTTTGGGCTCAGCCCCAGTCGGATTAAACTAAACACGAAAGCAATTATTTTAAGTAATTCTTTTGAAACTTTAGTTCTATCAAAAAAATTCCCGAACAATAAACAGGTAGAAAATATTAAAAATGTAACGTCTCAAAGCCATTTGTTTCAGTAATGGCATTTTCCATCATAAAAACATTGTATTGAAATCGAACAAAAAATATTGCTTTCGAACTGATTACATTCTGAATACTAACCAATATTTTATAGTCCTTTGAGCCATTTTTTGTCAAGACTTTATATTATATAGTAATAACTTATGTGATTAATGTTATTTTCTTGGAAATTGTAAATCGTTCAATGGATATTAAATGTTGTTTGACTGAAAAAGAAATATAGATAAATTCAGACACAATTTTTGAAATTGTGCACGCCATAGTGTGCACCCGCCGAATATAATAATAGACGACGCGGCGCATCTCTAATTCTCCATCTACGGGGCGACTCACCTGGCAACACTGCGCTACGAGTCACCTGGCAACACTGCGCGCCGCCCGTCATAGAGACAATATCCGGAAGAATCGGCGCAAGCGTCCGTCCGTCTTGTGAAAACTAATAAAAACTTAATACTTACTTGTAAATGCAAGAATAACAATAAACGTTGATTCAAGAAGAGGGTTTTAATGCAGTCCCCTTCATGTGGTGTAACGTTACATTTTCCTGGGGAGGAAAATGTAAGGTTGCATTGTGTAAAATTTAAAGAAAAATGGCAAGAGAAAATATGATGGTTTAATAATACAAGGAAATAGAAATAAATTAAGTTAGGGAAGCCGATACGAAGCCGTTAGCATGGTGATAACGGTCCAGGTCCAGGTCCGAAGTTCGCAGTTGGCAGAAACCGCTCGCCGCAGTAATAGCCTCACTCGCAGTCGTCAATCTTCGATGGTTCGAGGTCGGAGGCTCACCCGCTGTCCTTGTCCAGGTGCTCAGAAGTAGGGATAGTAGAAGTAGCAGCAGTTGTCGCAGTCGCAGTAGTAGCAGCAGTAAGTTTTCAAGGTAGTCGACGGTCCTGGGGCTCTCAATAGTAGTAGCTCCAGCAGCAGCAGCAGTTTTCAAGGCCGTCAGGACTTCATTACGACGCCAGGACAAGATTTTGTAGACTTAGGCGCGACCACGTTAAATATTTCAGAGTAATGTCCAGCTTGTTGCTGGCTCAAGGACCACACGCAGACTGAATCTTTTCGACTCGGCTTCCCGTCACGAAGAAATTATGAATTTCAAAATGTTGGTTCTAGAACATAGAAAAATAAAATGGTTAACAAAGAAGGTATCAAACATCAAATGTATAAAACCTACAACTCCAAGTTACAGCAATAAAATTAAAAGAAAAACTAGGCTTGTCATTGTCATTATGATATCACAAAAGTAAACAAAGATTTGGAACCACTAAAATATACAGAAATGCTATAAATAATACTAATTAAAAGGCGGAAAAGGCATGCTAAGCCTCCGCATAAAGGCTATGCAGTTATTCGGAAAGAACGTATGATAAAATTTTGAATTACAATAGACAAAAACGTAAGTACAAACACAAACATTACATTTTTCGGGGTAATGTAATGTTTGTGTTTGTACTTACGTTTTTGTCTATTGTAATTCAAAATTTTATCATACGTTCTTTCCGAATAACTGCATAGCCTTTATGCGGTGGCTTAGCATGCCTTTTCCGCCTTTTAATTAGTATTATTTATAGCATTTCTGTATATTTTAGTGGTTCCAAATCTTTGTTTACTTTTGTGATATCATAATGACAATGACAAGCCTAGTTTTTCTTTTAATTTTATTGCTGTAACTTGGAGTTGTAGGTTTTATACATTTGATGTTTGATACCTTCTTTGTTAACCATTTTATTTTTCTATGTTCTAGAACCAACATTTTGAAATTCATAATTTCTTCGTGACGGGAAGCCGAGTCGAAAAGATTCAGTCTGCGTGTGGTCCTTGAGCCAGCAACAAGCTGGACATTACTCTGAAATATTTAACGTGGTCGCGCCTAAGTCTACAAAATCTTGTCCTGGCGTCGTAATGAAGTCCTGACGGCCTTGAAAACTGCTGCTGCTGCTGGAGCTACTACTATTGAGAGCCCCAGGACCGTCGACTACCTTGAAAACTTACTGCTGCTACTACTGCGACTGCGACAACTGCTGCTACTTCTACTATCCCTACTTCTGAGCACCTGGACAAGGACAGCGGGTGAGCCTCCGACCTCGAACCATCGAAGATTGACGACTGCGAGTGAGGCTATTACTGCGGCGAGCGGTTTCTGCCAACTGCGAACTTCGGACCTGGACCTGGACCGTTATCACCATGCTAACGGCTTCGTATCGGCTTCCCTAACTTAATTTATTTCTATTTCCTTGTATTATTAAACCATCATATTTTCTCTTGCCATTTTTCTTTAAATTTTACACAATGCAACCTTACATTTTCCTCCCCAGGAAAATGTAACGTTACAGTGGCGACCGTGAACAATCGAACTATAGAAAATTTGAAGCTGCTACGAGAAATACCCATATTGCTGTCGTCGATCGGAGGAACAATATTCTATGGTGACGAAGATGGCGGCGGTGTCTCAACAGCTCTAAAAAGGAAGTAAGCCCGTTCCTTGTTCTATCCTTATCCCTATTTTCCCAGCTTTTTGGTTGCGTGTAAATGCCGTGCTAATTTGAGGCTGTGGGGAGAGGTGCCTAGCTGCGTGTTTCAATGATTGGCTATAGCTACATGCACGCCATATTTTCACTATTTGTGAGAGCACGCTGCACGAAAATACTTTTATAAACAATAGTTCATCGTTTTTTTTGGTTCCTAGGTAAATTGAGATTAATGTATTAGTTGTAAACAGTTATTTGCCGAACATTCCAGAAGTTCCTGCGTCAGTACGCGGCGGACTTAGCGTGCTGTCCACGTGCTCGGCAGCGAGGCCGGCAGCGGCGCCCTACGGGTGCTGTCGTGCGGTTGGCGGGCTTGGTGGCAGCTGCGAGGTTTGAGCTGGTTTGACTCCTGGATGCCTCGGTTAGAGTGAACATTTTAATTTACTTTACCTTTCTCATTGTTGAAGTTAGTGAAACATAGTGTTAAATTCGTAGAATTCGTAAAACAAAATGTCGGACAGTGAACAAGCTAACGATAGTTCAAATTCCATCTTAATTAAATTAATCCGTAAACGAGCTGGTATACGCAGTCGCGTAACGTTTTTTAAAAACTACATCACTAAGTTTCAAATAGACAAGTTGGATAGCATAACTAGTTTAGAGATTAGAGAATTATCGGTAAAGTTATCACAATTACAAGAATTGGTTCCAAAATTCGATGAGCTTCAATCTGAGATTGAAGAACTTTCTGTAAATGCAGAGAAGGAATATTCAGAAAGAAATATCACTGAGAGTGAATTAAGTTCCCAAATTGCGTTAGCGCAGGAAACAATAGAATTGTTTTCAAGTAAAGACAAAAATTCAGTAAATAATGATTCAGTAAAATCAAGTTGTGGAGTAAATGCTTCCATAAAATTGCCTACTATTAAGGGCGCACAGAATGACAGCTAAAATTCAAATTTTGCCCCCGCTTCCTCAGTCTAGATAGTTCTATCTCGCTCACACTATCAAGAAGATTTTATTTAGGGTGAACTACACTATTGATGGAACGATGGCAAATATAATAATGTGTGTGTTTTAAGTATGAACAATAAAAATTGTAATGTTTTAAATATGGACTCGATGATCTAAAATAAATTGTATTATTATCTCCTTTATTCATTTATCATCTTACTTTATACATTTTTAAGTATTTCTTAAAAAACATATAAAAACATTTAAAAATATAAAAATAGGGCTCCGCCGGTGTCGGGAACAGGGTCCAAGTCACCGGTGGTTAGGGTTGCAGAGACAGGAACCTCCTCACAATGCGAGCCGTATCGAGGAGTACTGCCTTCTGTATCAGGCCCTTGATCCAACCGCCTAAAGAAAGCTTCGACAGATGTTCGTCGAGGCTCTTGGCTATCAAGCCATTGGCCGACACGACAATCGGCACAATGGTAACCGAGTCCATATTCCACATGTCGCGAACCTCGTGCGTCGAGATATTTTATTTGTTTCTCTTTCTCAGCTGCGGAATGGTAACATCGATTTTATCATTACGCGGCACGCTGATCGGTCTATCACCACTATGTCAGGCTTATTAGCGACAATAGTCCTGTCAGTAATGATAGACTGATCCCAGTACAACGTAACATGGTCTTTCACGAGAACTGGGTCGGGCACATACTTGTAGTACGGTACCTCTAATTCCACAAGATTAAATTTCAAGGCAAGTTGCTGGTGAATAATCCTGGCTACTTGATTGTGCCTGTGCAAATACTCGCCGTTAGCCAGACGAGAACAACCAGAAATAATATGTCTGATGGACTCACCCGGAAGGTGACATGCCCGACACACGTCAACCGTCCCGTCCTTCATAATATATTTCCGGTAGTTGTTCGTCAACATAACTTCGTCCATAATCGCACAGACAAAACCTTCAGTTTCCCCAAAGAGGTCACCAAAACGTAGCCAGGACACGGACGCTATAAAATCTACATCGGGCCCATGAAGAGCCCGGTAGAAGCGCTATTATTATTATTATTAAATATTCATCACCTGCCTGGTCTTTTCCAAATATGTGGAGTCAACTGAATAAAAGTATTTTATATGGAGCAATTGCCTATCTGCCCTCCACAACCCAGTTAATACTGGGTAATACAATACCTCTTAGTAAGACTGGCTGACAGAATTTCGAGCCACTGACTACCTGTAAAGACTGTCAAAGATCTACATATGACAGACAGCAGATTTCCGAGGCACGTAGGAAACACGGTATGTAATAGGTGGTCACCCACATAAGGACAAACCTAGGCAAGCACGGCTTAATCTTAAGATTGACCCAAGCTGCTGTTATTATTTAGCCAATAGCTACAAGTTTTTTCTGAGACAAAATCTTCTACAGCGTCACTTTTTCGAGATTTAAGCTGTCACGTGTCAGTTTAGAACATTTTGCCTCATACAAAACTTGTTTGTATTTATACCAGTTACCAGCTTTGGATAAAAACCCATATTAAAGGTTTTATATTATGCGTGGCCGCTACTTTAAAAAAGATGATTGTCTGTAAAGTCGGTTTAACGGACGATAATTTTACGTGATATCGTCATATTTCATGATATTAGTGAATTTAACTTTAAGAACAAACACCCCCTTAAGGATTGAAATTCTAACAATACCGTTGCGTTAGTTCCAATCATACGCCCTTTTTTTCGGGTGGGAAATTATCAGATTACTCCTCCTGCTCTGGGCAGAGCGGAAAGGAGTCCCAGACTTTGACTAAAACCCATCCATGTTCCTTCTTTTCCTTTCTCACCCCTTTGTGTTCCCGGGCCATGTTATCTCTTTCGAACAGTCCCACGGTCCCGGCAGGAATCGGCCCTTGCGGACCCCTTCCTTATGCTGACATCGGAACGCGCGACACCTCATGTTGCCATATGACAGACGGACGGTAAGCTAACCGTCCACAGGCCCGCGCCTACGGTGGCCGGGGGCCACCACGTGGCCCGCAACGCCCGGTGTGTTTTTTGCGGCGGCTGAGACGTGAGGTTTTCTCCCACTCACGTTCCACCACCTCCTTCGCTAGCATGACTGCTTCGCAGAAGGAGGTGACGGCTTCCCATTCCGTCTCGCTCCAGACCATGGATTGGACCAGGACCGGACGCGAGTGGTCGCCGCCCCCGATTGCCGCTACGAGGACACGGCGGTGATCCGCCCAAGCGGGGCAAACATCCACTGTGTGCTCCACTGTGTCCGCCGGTCGATCCTCGCAGTGGTGACACCGGAGCGTTTCCTCCTGCTCGGTTTGGTGCAGAAACTTCCCGAAACCACCGTGTCCGTTGAAGACCTGCGTCACTATTTGGCGTTGTGGTCGCTGCTAGCAGAACTTTGATAGCTTAGATCACGGAAACGTGACACTGTAGAAGATTTTATCTCAGAAAAAACTTGTTTGTTGTGATGCCAACTATCGATTAATAAATGCTTTATGGGTTTCTGATCAAATCAAAGTTGATCAGAAGATGTTTTCAGTGATTGTATTTTAACTTCGATAGCTCTCATCTCGGAAATATGACAGTTAAGAACGTTTTAATTTCTGCAAAATTTGTTTGCATTGATGCTAGCTGTCGATTGATAGACGTTTTATGCGTGTTTGATCAAATCAAAGTTACGCTGAAGATTCCATCGGTGAATGCACTTAAACTTTGATAGCTCATTTTCACGGAAACGTGACACTTTAGAAGATTTTACCTAATACAAAGTTGTTTAGTTGTTTTGTACCAGCTATCGATTCATAAAAATCCTAAACGTGGCTGCTACTATTAAAAAATCCGGCCAAAAAAATCAAAATTAATCTGTGTTTACAGTTTGGTATTTCAGTTTCTTATCTATCATCTTCATCTTAAATTCATTTACAACATTTGATACATAAGGGTTCAAAAAATTCATTACACCAAGTGAGGACTGTGGTGCACCACGCGGGATGTGGAGGGGTGTGAGTGTGACTACAATTTGGACGAAAAATGTAATTCCTTCGATTTATAAACTTGACTAAAACAATTCAGGTTACTGATAAAGATCATAATGGTAAATTTTTCAAAAGTTTTAAGTTCTCAGGCAAAAGTGCGAAAGGGCTTGGAACATTTTTCCGCCATTTTGTTTTTTTTTTTCAAAGTAGCGGGCACACATACGACCTATATTAATCGATAGCTAGTATCAATACAAACAAGTTTTGCGTGAGACAGGATGTCCTAAAGTGTCATGTTTCCGAGATATGAGCTATCAGAGTTAAAGTCAATTCACTGATGGAATCTTCAGCACAACTTTGGTTTGATTAGGCACGCATAAAACACGTAATAAATCGATAGCTGGCTTCAATACAAACAAGTATTGTCGAGACAAAATGTTCTAAAACGTCAAGTTTCCGAAATATATGGCATTGTGATCGCTACTAGCACACCTTTGATAGCTTAAATCTCGGAAACGTGACGATTTAGAAGTTTTTGTCTCGTACATAACTTATTTGTATTGGTTAGGTGTTAATAGGTTTTGTGCGTAGCCGCTACTTTAAAAAAAAAACAAAATGGCAAAAGAAAATCCCGCCCAATAGTTCAAACCCCTTTGCACGGATAAGTCACGTGCTACTTTATTATAATTTTTAATGAAATGAATTTCTTGTGAAAAATAAATTTGTTCATACAAATATCTCTCTCGATAACAGGCACGTTTACCTAGCGACATTTTTGACGTTGACATAAGATATCGATTTCAAACCACTTCAAAAATTATTTTATCAATGAAAACTACAATATTTTGGAAAAATAAAAACACGGGTGCTTTATTTTTTTATCTAAATTTCATGTTTCATAAATAAGTAATTTCTTTAGAACATAAATCGGTGTCCATCGGGTTTTCTGCGCGAAAACAAAGAAATACAGCCCCCACGTCTGAAGGCCGAAGCCGCACTGACAATTGGTGCATCGGGGTCCTAGCGAGGGCCGGGGGGCAGGGCGGTCCTAGCTGTGACTGGTTATTAAGCTTGAAATTTTAGAAAAGAGGCTATTACGATGGAAATAAATCGTTTAAAAAAAAAGAAAACGTATGAACACTGCGTTATATAGTTTTCGACTATCATGTAAAGTTTCACGACCTAATTTACCGTTTTTAATTGAATACTTGGTTTTGAAATTTATTTTAGAGGTAACTTTGAGGTAGTTTTCTATCGAGAAAATTTTATGGAATCGTGTTTCCGAAACGTATGAACCTTAGAAGCAGTCCTCAACTTTGCCATATATTAATCCCAAGGTGAATGCTTTAGTTATATTAACACGAGACGGGTTTAAAAATCACGATTTTGGGTTATACGAGCCCTTAATTTACCAAGTTTTGATGGGAATTTTTCAAAATGGTTAGAGTTTCGAGACACATTCCAATCTCTTATAGATGACAATGACTCTATACCAATAATAAATAAATATCACTATTTGAGAAATTCCTTAGTAGGTAGCGCTAAGATTGCTATTAGTTCAACAAATTTTGCGGCTAAGGATTACAAGAACGCATGGCAAGCTTTATGTAAGAGATATGATAATCCAAATATTCTTATGAACTATCACTTAAATGCATTAGTAAATATTGCTCCTATTCAAAAGGAATCCTTCACTGCGTTAAGGGATATAAGTGATATCATTTTTAAAAATTTGAGTGCGCTAAATACTTTAGAGATTTCTACAGTTGGTTGGGATCCATTAATAATACATTTGGTGGCCGCAAAGTTAGATCCCAGGACTAGGAATAAGTGGGAAGATCATAAAGGTAATTTGTTATCCCGTCCTACACTTGAGGAATTTCAGGATTTTTTAATACAAAGAGCTAACATTCTGCAAACAGCTCACCATAGTAATAGTAATAATGATAGTAAAAACTCTTCTAGGGATAATAATAACAAAGAAGGTAAACATATAAAGTCATTTGCTGCCGTTACAGATAACACTCATAACAAGGCATGTCTTGTGTGTGATAAAAACCACTACATACATCAGTGTTTTAAATTTAAAGGGATGAAATTAAATGATAGGCATTCTTTGGTAAATAAACAAAAGCTGTGTATCAACTGTCTTCGTAGTGGTCACACACATGCGGAATGCACTTTGAAAGGTTTGTGTAAGAAATGTGCAGAAAAACATAATACTTTATTACATAAGAGCAGTACGGTTATAAATGTAGCTACTGAAAATATAGAGCCTTATAAATGTAGTTATAAATGTAGCTACTGAAAATATAGAGCCTTCAGCTACTAGCGTCCCTGTTAGTTTATCTGCAGTCTCGCCAGGGCAAGTCTTATTGTGTACTGCACAGGTTGAAGTAGTTAATACTGAAACAAATTGTACTTACTTAGCTCGGGCACTGCTGGATACGGGAAGCCAGTCTTCATTTATGACTAGCAACCTGAAAGATAAGCTAGGACTACAGACTGAGAAGTTGAATGTTTTTAATGTTACAGGTATAAACAATGTAGCACGTGAAATTAATGAACGGTGCAAAATTAAATTAAATTCAAGGATAGGTATGTTTAGTGCACACGTCAGCTGTTTTATTCTTCCAAAGATTACTGGTAATTTACCTAGTGTTCAAGTTAATGTAGAAAGGTTAGATTTACCAAATAATATACTTTTAGCTGATCCATTTTTTTATAAACCATCTGAAATAGATCTTTTGTTGGGTGCAGATCATTTCTTTAATATTATATTGCCTAACAAAATAAGTTTAGGCACCAACAGACCTGTCTTACAAGAGAGCATGCTAGGTTGGATAGTTGCTGGCACCACAGGTGGGAGTCATCACAATAATAAGATACAATGTAACTTTGTTCAGAAAAGCTTAAATATTCAGCAAGATTTAAATGAATCTTTAATTAAATTCTGGGAGGTTGAAGATGTACCTTCAGAAGCTAATATTTATTCTGCAGATGAACAGTTTTGTGAATCACACTTTAATAAAAATACTTGTCGCTTACCAGATGGTAGATTTTCAGTTATGATGCCGTTGATGGAAGTTCCTGAGCATGCTCTTGGCAATTCCTTTCCGTTTGCAATTAAGCGTTTTCTTAATTTAGAAAGTAAATTAAATAAAAATCCAAAATTAAAGGAACAATATGCCAATTTTATAAATGAGTATGCTAAATTAGGACACTTGGTTGAAATTGATAGGCCCGAGTTTGGATGTTTCTTACCGCACCATTGTGTTATACGCATACAACATGAAACCACAAAACTTCGGGTGGTTTTTGACGCTTCGGCCAAAACAAGATCAGGCAAATCGCTCAATGACATCCAGGCAGTTGGTCCCGTAATGCAAAATGATTTGTTTTCAATACTTATCCAGTTTAGATTACATAAATGTGTTTTAACAGCGGATGTCGAAAAGATGTACCGTCAAATCGACTTAAATGAGTCACAGCGGCATCTACAGCTGATATTGTGGAGAGACAAATCATCGGAGCCTATTAAAATTTTGCAACTCAAAACCTTAACATATGGTATGGCATCTGCTCCATTTTTGAGTACAAGGTGTCTGTTTGAGCTAGGTATCCAATGTAGTGATAAGATTATTGCTGAGGTAATTAAGAATAATTTTTATATGGATGACTTAATAACGGGTGCCTCTTCTGAGGATGAATTAAAGCACATATATTTAGGTGTATCACAAGCTTTAAATGCGGCTTGTTTTCCACTAAGAAAGTTTAGAACTAATTGTCCTAAAATACTAGATGATAATTCAGAATCTAATAATTGCCTTACTTTTCATGATGAAGCCACTGTTTTAGGTTTGAAGTGGACACCTTTGTCAGACAATTTACATTTTCCTAGTGACATTGAAATCCCAAATAAGGCTACAAAAAGGATAATCATTTCTACTACATGTAAGCTATTTGATCCTTTGGGACTGGTTAGTTGTTGTATAATCAAGGCTAAAATATTATTACAAAATTTATGGGCTCTCAAATTGGATTGGGATGACCCAGTGCCAGAAGATTATGTTAAAAAATGGTTTGGTTTTATAAAAAAATTACATTTGTTGTCTGACCTGGTCTTACCACGCTATGTTTTGGGTGAGAATTTAGATGTTCAATCTGTGGAGATACACTGCTTTGTTGATGCATCACAACAAGCTTACGGAGCATGTGTTTATATGTGCTCTACTAATAAAAATATAGATGATACAGTTACGGTTAGGTTACTGTGCGCTAAAACAAGAGTAGCACCAATTAAAACACTTACTATTCCACGACTAGAGTTATGTACTGCCTTGACAGGAGCTGAGTTGTGTTTTAAAGTATTAAAGTCAGTGCCATACAATGTAAGAAAAAAGTACATGTGGACTGACTCCACAGTGGTACTTGGATGGTTAAAGACACAAAATAAAACCTTACAAGCATTTGTGCGTAACCGTGTTAATAAAATAAATCAAATTACTAAGGAATTTGAATGGAAACATGTTCCAACAAAATCCAACCCTGCAGACTTGGCATCCAGGGGTATTGATCCACAGCATGTGCAGGCAGCATCATTGTGGTGGGAGGGACCTTCATTCCTAAAGGAAGATAAATCTAAATGGCCTACCCAGCCACAACTTAGCCTTAATAATTTACCCGAAACAAAAGTACTAATTTCAGTTGATGAAAAGTTAGATAATATTAATTCATTTATCCAATTTGATAGATATTCTAGTTTTATAAAAATAAAAAGATGTTTTGCGTATGTTCTACGTTTTGTACATAATTGTAAAAAGAATACTGTTAAACTTTTAGGACCTTTGCAAATTGAGGAACTTGATCGTTCATTAACATTATTATTAAAGTTTAGTCAGATGAGAGATGAAGAGTCATTTGCAAAGGAGATTAAAATAATAAAGGATGGTAAAGCTTTACATCATAAAAGCAAATTGTTGCCTTTAAATCCATTTTCTGATAAGAATGGCATAATTAGAGTAGGAGGTAGGATAAATAAGGCTGACTGTAAATATGATAAGAAACATCCAATTCTATTAGATTCTAAGCATCATTTAACTAGATTAGTAATGCACTGTGAACATTTTAGGTTATTTCACGCAGGTCCCCAGTTACTTTTGTCTTCTGTTCGCGAGAGGTTTTGGCCACTGGGTGGAAGAAACTTAGCTCGTTCTATTGTTAGGACCTGTATGGTTTGTACTCGATTGCGAGGTCAGCCGATATAGCCTTTAATGGGGGACTTGCCTAGTGTAAGAGTTAATCAAGATTTTCCGTTCAGTACATGTGGGATCGACTTTGCGGGACCGTTTATGATATCCTCTAAGAAAGGTCGAGGTAACAGAGTCACTAAAGCCTACCTCTGCGTTTTTGTATGCCTAGCCACGAAAGCTACACATCTAGAAGTTGTCAGTGACTTAACCACTGAAGCCTTTATATCTTGTTTACGTAGGTTTGTTTCACGTCGCGGCAAACCTTACGCGATTTATTGCGACAATGGGAAAAACTTCGTAGGGGCCAACAATGAGTTAGGAAAAGTTCTGAGGGCCAGCCGTCAATCAGTCTCAGATTTCGCTTCAAATGAGGAAATTAAACTCATGTTTTGTCCAGCCTACTCACCACACTTCGGTGGAATATGGGAGGCTGGGGTTAAATCCGCTAAACATCATTTGAAGCGCGTTGCTGGTAGTGCCTCCCTTACATTCGAAGAGTTGGCCACGCTTTTTGCGCAAATAGAAGCTATCCTTAACTCCCGTCCCATTTCCCCTCTCTCACCCGATCCTACTGACACTAATCCTTTGACTCCTGGGCACTTCCTTATAGGCCGCCCGTTGATGTCTGTGCCGTCGTTACCAGCTAACAGCATTAGACCCAATAGATACCAGCGCATCGAGCAGATCCGGCAGCAATTTTGGGCACGATGGCACCGGGAGTTCATGGCAGAGCTGCAGAGCAGATCTAAATGGAGAAGAAGGCAGGCTGCACTTCAAGTCGGTGACATGGTTGTGCTGCGGGAAGACAACCTCATGCCTCTCGACTGGCGCATGGGGCGAATAATGAAGACATACCCTGGAAATGATGGGATTGTTCGGGTTGCGGACGTCCATACCAACAAGGGCCTTATAAAACGGGCAGTCCACAAAATGTGCCTATTGCCCACGACACCATAACCGTTGAAAGTGCTTCAACGCCGCGGAGTATGTGCACGCCATAGTGTGCACCCGCCGAATATAATAATAGACGACGCGGCGCATCTCTAATTCTCCATCTACGGGGCGACTCACCTGGCAACACTGCGCTACGAGTCACCTGGCAACACTGCGCGCCGCCCGTCATAGAGACAATATCCGGAAGAATCGGCGCAAGCGTCCGTCCGTCTTGTGAAAACTAATAAAAACTTAATACTTACTTGTAAATGCAAGAATAACAATAAACGTTGATTCAAGAAGAGGGTTTTAATGCAGTCCCCTTCACATATATTTTATTAGTTTCCATAGACGACCCGAATAGCGCAGCGGTAGTGAGGCTGCCTTACGTTCGGGTTCGGTTCGGTAGGAGCAAATGTTTCTGTGATGAGCATGGACATTTGTTTCCGAGTCATGGAGGTTTATGTGTATAAAAAAAAACGATTTCCTTCCATTTATTAATATTTTGTTCGTGCGTTAAACGTTCACTAGATTTGCCAAACAATATTTCTCGGTTGTCGTGTATATGTCACCGTAAAATTGTCAAACACGTTATATTACAATATAACGTGTTTCTCTCTAGCGATATTGTAAACTCTCGAATTATTGTCAACTGAACATACGGAAGTATCTCTGCCCCCATAATCGGGACTTGGGGCACCCCCCCGTTAGGTTAGTTAGGTTCCTTTAAACCCTGCACTCGGAAATAGGGGCCCCGTCGACTACGCTTTCTAAGGAAATATAAAGTGTTTTAAGGTTAGGTTATAAAACTAGGTATTTCTCAGGAATAGTACAATATCTTTTAATGAGAGTTGTACCACTGGGCAAGGGGACCCCTCCTTCCCTCCACACCGCGTAAGTTGACTACCATCGCATGCATATCACGAAAAATAATGCGTTTTGTTGTAAGCAGTATGTTCATTTGACAATATTTCGAGATTTTACAATATCGCTAGCGATATTACAATATAACGAATTTGACAATTTTACGGTGACATATATAAGGCCCAGAATTATTATTTTCGTGTCCAGTGTACTTGTTGCACATACTAATATCGACCAAATCCTAGTCAAAATTATAATGCAAAACAAACATTTTTATTGCTACCCTCATACAGCTATATTTATTTTTGACACATATGACACTGTGACATATTTGTCGCAATTTACGACAATTGTGTGTATGTCTATTACCATGACAAAAAAGTCTTGAAAATTTTCTTAAATGCTGATATTGTAAAACTAACATCTGTAGACCTTTATGATGATACTGACAATTTTACCTATTTACCTGTCACCTGTCGTGTATATTTGTCACGTTTATGAAACAGAATTTGTAGCTACAATTCGCACTTCATTTGAAAATTCCGCCCAATGACCAGCAACACAAGGAAGTTTCGGTCAGTTACAATTTATTTGATATCGGCTAGTTTCTACATAAAGACAGGACCGTTTTGTTAGCCGACCCGCATCCATTTGCTAAAGTCCACTGGATCGGGCCAGACGGCTCAAACTCGTTGACCCTACATATTTTATACGATTGTTAAAATGTTTTAGTTTACTTCGAGAATCGATCAGGCGCTCTGGGAAACTTGTATGGTTAAAATATCCGTTGTTAGATTACTAATGTAAGGTATAGAATCACATCCGGAAAAACAAAAGAAAAGAAGGTTTATTAGTGTTACCTATAGATTATTTTCAAAATGCAATTCAAAGTATTTTCACATAGGCCTAGATGGGCACTTACAAAACGTCGAAAAAGATGCACGGTTTGTATTGGTTCCATGGAGGAGAACCGGCAAACTCCATGGTTACGTTTTTGAAATCATTTTGGTACTTATTACACATTTAATAGGAATTTTCAGCCCAGAGTCTGGATATTACCGGTTGACATACATAGTTTCACCTCCTATTACAGGTAACTTAAAAGTCATCATCATCTGCCTAGCCTTTTCCCAACTATGATGGAGTCGGCTTTCAGCCTAACCAGATGCAGCTGAATACCAGTATTTTACATGGAGTGACTGCTTATCTGACCTCCACAACTCAGTTAATAATGGGTAATACGATAGCTCTTGGTAAGACTGGTTATCATACTTTATGGGCCACTGACTACCTGTAAAGACTGCCACAGATGGACAAATCACAGCCGAGAACAAAAGCTTAACCTGCTTTCCGAGGCACAGAGGAAACTCGGTATGTAATGGTGATAACCGACCAACCCAGACAAGCACGGCTTAACGTAAAGATCGACCCGAGCGGCTGTTATTATTTAGCCACGAGCTCCTGAGTCTGATTAAAAAAACGCGAAATTGCGAGTTTTACTTTTTGAAATTGTATGTTTTCCGTTCGCTGCTTAAAATGACAATACTTATTACAAGTTGTATAGTAGATTTCATAGTGATGTGAAAAATATCGTATTTTGGTTCATATGAAAGTTGTAACAAACTTTATCACATTCATTCACAAATAAACAATTAAGTCAAGTTTCTAGAGTAAACTTCTCAAAAGAATTAAGTAGCTATTAAAAGAAACTTAAAAGAAAAATATTTCTCGTAAATCAACCTGAGATGTAAATGTTTAAAGCAACTACCTTTATTGTGTTTCTTGAAAGTAAATAAGAAATATACTTTGAGCAATACAAAAGATTCCTAAAGTCTTAAACATCGCAAAAAATATTTACAAAATTTTCAGTTTTCTTAGTCATATTTCTCAGAAATCATATTTTATTTTAATTTAATGTACATTTGATAGGATTTTCATCTATAATTTTCTTTTCGTTAGTCAATGTTTAAGTCTATAATTGCCATAACAGGTAATTATAATACAAATGTTGTAATCTCAGGGGTTACTAGAATAGGGCACGCCACGATAGTGGCGGTAAGTCCCCTCATTGAGGAGTGGCTGGAGAGGCGCCACGGCGTCGTCACCTTCCGCCTGACGCGGGTCCTCACCGGACACGGATGTTTCGGGAGGTACCTGCACCGAATCAACCGGAGGACACGGTGGAGCACACGGTGGAGGTCTGCCCTGCGTGGGCGGAGCACCGCCGTCGAGGGTCAGGTATGGAGGGTTAGGTATGGGCTAGCTAGCCGTCCTTCCGTCTAATGATGACAGGCCGTGTCGACGTCGCGTTCGTGTTCCACGCGCGCCTCAAAGAGATGTCAGCATAAGGGGAGGGCCCCGCAAGGGCCGAAGCCTGCCGGGGTTGCGGACCTGTTCGAAAGAGATACCGCGACCCCGGAACATAAAGGGCGAGGAAGGAACATGGATGGGTTTTAGTCAGTAAGAATCTGACACTTCCTCCCGCTCCGCCCAGAGTGGGAGAAGTCATTTGATGATTTCCCATACGAAAAAAAAAAAGGGTGGGGGGTTTACTAGAATTTTGAACCACCTGTATAAAATTAAAATAGTTCTTTTTTCACGCTTGCAATAATAAGTAACAGATGTTCCATTGAACACTTTTCGTGATTACAGTGAGTCTTCCAAATTAAGCAAGCATGCGTTTTGTGAAGAATTTAAAAAAATTGCTTTGTCTATTATTTTAACTATACATTCTCGATGTCACGAACCTAATAGCCATTAGAAGCTCACATTTAGATTAAGTTTATATTATCTGATACACAAATATATATAATTTTGTTATACAATTTATTTAATAATAGTTATTTTATTTAAAGTTTCTTACTACTTATTATCAGTACAATCAGAAACTTATTGTGATTTCTCTAATAGTGTGGGATCTTCTTTGACAGCCATTTTAAGCTGAGCAATAATGAAATCAAACTGTGATGTCAATCGGTAGTTAGCCCTGAATTCTTCACAATGCTTCAAGAACACTGGGTACAAATGCTTTAAAAGCGCGTGGTCTAAGGTTGGGAACAGATGATGAAGAGCATGGTCACCGAAGAAAGTCATCACTTTGAAGAAGTTGTCGTTAATGTCAGTGCGGTCCATCACTGCTTCAAGCTCGTGCATTCCCCAGTCGATTGTCGATGCCCTGAAAAAATATTAAATATTAAATTAACGGCATATCAATTGTTCGTTATGAAGAGAACCAAAACAAAGAACAATCGCTTTCAAAAGCCATCAATTCCTGCCGAAAGTCATGTTCGATTTATTGTGTAGTTTTGAAAATCCAACACATTTTTTGTCTTTTCACATTTTATGTATTTTCTGTCTTGGCAGAAATTCGGTTTGTCTGGACTTTAAATAATTTATCAACCACAATGAGATACCGGTTCATTGTATGTTTGCTGCTTAGAAACGAATTCAAATGTGATATATGTAACAAATACACGAATTAGACGAAAAAGCAACTGAATAAACCTACTTGACTTGATCACCATCTTTGAAGATACTAGGATGATGATGGGCAGCGTTGGAACCAATTGTAAAGAAGATAAAACTAGCGGTGCAGTTAATCCACAGCCACATAACAAAAGAGTGGTAGAAAGTGGAGCCACTGGCAAAATACATCCAGATGGGGAGGAGGAGACCAATGCCATCGTGCCATCTGTAGTGGCGGGTGAAGAAGCCCTTGCGGACAAAATTGCTGATGAACCTGGGAACATACAAAATCATTTTAAACGGGGACAAATAATTCTTTAATACGTTTCGATTGCATGACCAGTTAACGAGTCAGTTCAGTACTTCAGTCACTGGACTAAAGTACTGAACTGACTCGTTAACTGGTTATTAAACTATGTTACACACAAACATTTTTGTACACAACTGTCCAGAGTCCTTCAGTCACATATTTTTTGATCACGTCTTTAGTGTTGAATTATAGTCCAGTGCATAAAGCAGTAATTACTTACTGACGTGACGTATGCTTTTATGAGTCAAGTGCAAGACCGGCTTCTCATCAATAAGTCTAAGCAAAGAATAGAATATCTTTACAATCCAGTCTTACCTCTTCAAGAAGTTGAGCATAAATAAGAACGGGAACAACGCAAATTCAATCAAGAGTGTGAGGTATGCATACGAAGGCTTCTTCCTAGGATTCCAAAGCACGAACGGCTCCATTCCACTGACCTCTAAATCGATCAGTGTGTTTGGATAAACATGGTGTGAGAGAGCGTGTGATACTCTGAAGTCTCTGCAAAAACACTTATAAAATTAATATTTTATCTTTTTTGATAACCTCCGGGTGTCAAGGTGTGTTTACTTTTTTTTCTTAAAACAATTTTACTGTTCTTTTTAGTTTTGTTGGATTTTTGTTGCCTAAAAAATCCGACGACCAATGAAAATAAAAAGAATAATAATATAAAGGTGCTTTGGCCCGCGTAGGTTAGAAACCTCCCACCCCCACTAGTAATTTCTCCTGTATTTTGGGTACGTTTAGAAACATTTAAATTCACATACAGACCCGGAACACCTACCTCTAGGCCATACAAATATTTGTTCCTTGCGGGAGTCGAACCCGCCACACGCAACGCAGCAGGCAATCACTCAGCCACTGCGCCAACTGCGGCGGTTTGTACTTCAACGTGGAACATACCTAGATGCAGAAGGTGCAGGACCAGGGGCCATTTATTGCACAGCTTGGTACAAGCCTATCTTCAGCAGAAGCCTGCTGCTGCTGTTGTATTTTAATTTTTATGGTGTACATAATAAAGAGTATTCTATTCTATTCTATTCTATTCTATTCTATTCTATTCTATTCTATTCTATTCTATTCTATTCTATTCTATTCTATTCTATTCTATTCTATTCTATTCTATTCTATTCTATTCTATTCTATTCTATTCTATTCTATTCTATTCTATTCTATTCTATTCTATTCTATTCTATTCTATTCTATTCTATTCTATTCTATTCTATTCTATTCTATTCTATTCTATTCTATTCTATTCTATTCTATTCTATTCTATTCTATTCTATTCTATTCTATTCTATTCTATTCTATTCTATTCTATTCTATTCTATTCTATTCTATTCTATTCTATTCTATTCTATTCTATTCTATTCTATTCTATTCTATTCTATTCTATTCTATTCTATTCTATTCTATAGGCTGAATTTATTAAACTTTAAGTGATAGAGAATGTCTTGAACAATTACGTCCGCCTATACACCAGTCACGGTAGTAAATCAGGCTCCGTCCCATTTCGTAACTTTCCCATTTCGTCAACTAAGCAAAAAAGCATCACAAAAGTCCCATTGAATCCCATTTTGTCAGTTTTTGGGCTGGCTAAGGTATTCGCTTCAATATGGAAATAATGGGAACGCTTTTGTACTCACCTATACGACCATAAACTGAAGTTGAAGAGGTACATTCTCCAGTTAGGCTTCATGTGGATGTAGTTGTGTGCAGCGACGGTAGTCCAAGCCAAAGCTAGAGATGCTACCAAGTAAGACACCATTACAGTCCAGTAGTTTGTAGCCCAACAAGACAATGCCGATGCTATTAAACACGTCGAAAAAAGTCCATCAATAATCAGATTTGTCCATCTTTTCCGAGTTGGAGGAACAGTCTTAAGCACTTCTACCACCGATCGTTTCAATGTTTTGTAAAATCCATCTTCTTCAAAAGTAAATGGTGAATTTCTGGGCGTTTTAGCATCTCTAATGTAATATTTTTCTTTTACTTTTTCTACAGCTGGATTGAAGTGATGACACTCGAATGCCTCTGTAATATCTGTGCCCTGCAAAATATGTGTTGGTTATATAGAACAAATCTAATCATTGCATTGTAATGATTTATATACTGATTTGAGGAATCTGCATCGTTCGTTCAAATATGTGTAATCTTGTAATTGCAATAGCTTTAATTTTGAAAAGCCAATAGTTAAAAAAGTTTTAAACCTCTTTAGTCTCATCATTGCCTATATCAGATCTTCAGAAATTCATAAATCAGAATGAGCATATATTTTAAGCACACAGAACAATTGTCATTCTTAAATAGAAGCTATGTAAACTATGATTCTATAATGCACAAAAGGTAAACCTATACCTGACTACCTTCGTTCAATTGAACTTCTTTCTTAATCATCACGAAACGAAACTTGCACAATATTAATTTTACCTTAGAAAGCTCCAACCATTCCTCGCCACCAGGATGCTTCTGCAAAAAGTCTGTGAAGTCGTATAGTCCGTTTCGTATTCTCCATAATCCTTCTGCTCCATCATCCATGGCCTTTCCTTCCAGCCATTGTACGGGATCCCTGAACCCACCATCTCGTAGTGAAGGATACTTTAACTGCGGAAAACTCACATGAGTCTTCTTTTCCGCAGCTGTTTTATGGGCCCACTCTATATATCCCGTATCTTTGGGAGCCATTTTTAATAACTATTCTACACTTATAATGTTTTTTTTTCACTAAACTGCACTTTGATGTGTACTGTCCAAACTGTTAAGACAGTCTAATTCGGGAACCGATCCTCGCCTGCTTTATATAACCACGCTTTTGTAAACAGTTGATTATTTATATCTCTATAAAAAACAAGAGAATTAAATAAGATTCACTTATCGACTGCTAATTAAAAAAACCGGCCAAGTGGGAGTCGGTTCCGTAGCACCAAAAAATTTTATATCAATTTTTTCAACGCTCGCTCGTAGGTCGTTTACACTCGACAGCAAAACTAAGTTTGTTTTCATAGAGTGTTAATCAACAACAAAGTTACTTACCGGTATTTTATATTTAACATCTCAAAAAACTAAATTACAAATCTTATTCAAACTAATTTTCGTTGAAAGTTCTTTTCATGTTCTACAATCCCACATTTTTTCAGGTTATCCTCCTCTTACTTTAAAAATTAGAGAGGTGACACCATTCGAACATCTCATCAACAATACATTATTTTAGGAACCTGATTTGTTTTTAAGAACTGTTAGTAGACATCCCATACTTAAACAAGAGGTATGCCAATAAAAGGCATAACTAATGAACAAAGGCAAAAATTATATTTTTTGATCATTCGATGCGGAGAGGCTCTCGAAATACGGAAAGGTGCTTTGAGAATGTTATGTCTGTATTAATGTGCTTTCCCTAACAATTTCTCTAACATGTGACCGTTAATAAACTGTGTTATTATAAGGAAAACTTGATTGCGATAAATTATGTATTCATCGACTCTTGATAAGTGAAGTCACAGTGCAAACCAAAGGTCATCCATATCTCTTATACAAACACTTGTAAAACAAAACATTGCATATTCATTATTAAAACTATAGACTAAAAAATATTAATATTACACCGTAGAGATGTTATTTAGGTACTTTTTTAATCATCCAACCAGTAATTTTGTTTATTTGTTGATACTTAGCTGGGATAATAGTATTTGTAGCCAATATTTTAATTAGAACAATTACAATGACCTTTAGATCCAACATTTAGAGATAAGCATCTACCTATTATATTTCAATAATAGATTTGATAACTCTCTTATTGTATACACTATTATATTAATGGATTAACAAAATATTTAATTGTTTTACTCCATAGGTTACGTTCTATGGATTATAGAACGTTTGAAAATTAAGATCTTTATTTCATAACCTACTCAACATATTAAAAGATACAATTTTCGTAAGGCTGACTATCAGCTGATTAACCGAGATTTAAACGAAATTGATTGGGATTCGGTTTTAGACAGCCATTCTGCTGAAGCAAGTGTGGATATTTTCTACAACTTCGTATACGGCATAATAAAAACGCATGTCCCTATAGTGAAGCATAAAAGTCCTAACTTCCCGGTTTGGTTCACTAAATCTCTAATTCGTACATTCAACTGTAAAAAGAAAGCTTGGTGTAAGTGGAAAAAATACAAGAACTTATCCGACTACGAAGTATTTTCTTTACATAGAGCCCGTTTTAAGGATGAATGCAACAAATGCTATCTAACTTACATGAAAACCGTTGAGGACAGTATTCCGCTAAACGCTAAACATTTTTGGACATACATAGCTAACCGCCGGGGCAAGTCAGGTGTCCCTAGTCGTATGTTTTATAAAAGTAATGTCTCTAGTGATCCGAATGAAATATGTAACCTTTTCTCTGATTTCTTTCAATCAGTCTACGAACCGACTAGTCTATCGCCCGGCTGGTGCCCCACGCCTGATCAATCCAACACTAGTGACACTTCCCTCCATAGCTTATACTTCAACGACCATTTGGTTCGCAAACAGTTACAGCTGTTGGATATTACTAAAGGCCCAGGACCTGACGGGATACCTCCTTGCTTTCTAAAATGGACTTCTGATACCATCTCTAAACCTGTAACGATTCTTTTTAACAAATGTATTCAGGATGGTATATTTCCCTCTGTCTGGAAAAATGCAAATTTAGTTCCTATCTACAAAAGCGGTTCTAGGCAAAATGTCGAAAACTACAGACCTGTTTCCCTACTTTGTGCTTTAGCTAAACTTTTTGAAAAACTTGTACATCTCAAAATTTACCCTCTCATTCATCAGCAATTGGTTCCTCAACAACACGGTTTTGTCAAAAATAAATCCACCACTACTAACTTAATGATATTTACGAATCACCTATTTAAAAATATGGATGTAAGAGTTCAAACCGACGCCGTGTATACAGATTTTAAAAAAGCTTTCGATAGAGTTGACCATGAAATATTAATGAACAAAATTGCATTCAATGGCATTAGAGGCAATTTGCTGCGCTGGTTTCAGTCTTATATAAGTAATCGCAATCAAACTGTTGTGAGTAATGGGTATCATTCCGACACCTTTCTTGCTACCTCCGGGGTTCCTCAGGGATCAATTCTTGGTCCCTTACTGTTTTTACTCTACATAAATGACATCGGGCATTGCTTTCGAAATAGTGATTTTTTACTGTATGCTGACGACCTCAAAATCTTCAGGAAAATCTTAACAATCAATGATTGTTATCTCTTACAGGATGACCTGAATAGATTATCTGACTATTGTAAATTAAATAAACTACAACTAAGCGTAGCTAAGTGTAGGTACATGAATTTCACTAAGAACAAAAACATCGTTAGTTTTAATTATTCCTTATGCGACGAGCCACTTCTTAGAGAGACGCAGATAAGTGACCTGGGTATCTTATTGGACTGTAAACTACACCTAAATCTACACATCGATAAGATTATTGCCAAAGCATTTCAAATGTACCATCTTGTAATGAGATCATCGGTAGATTTCAAGCGACCAGCCACTTTCCTGTATCTATTTAATTCTTTAATCCGACCACAAATTGAGTATGCCTGTATGATATGGGACCCCTATTACGATAAGTACAATCTCGCCTTGGAAAAAGTTCAGCGCAAGTTTTTAAGATCAATGCAGTTTAGATGCCATATGGATCGTAGCTCATACAATGAGTCCTTAGATAGATTTAACCTTCTTGCGTTAGAATCAAGGCGAACTTTGCTTCAACTCATGATGCTTCATGATCTGTTGCACAATAAAATCGATTGCTCCGAGATTGTTAGTAATATATTTTATGTTGTGCCCAGAACAGTTATTCGGCGAGAAGCGCGCGTCCACCCACTATTTGCTACGTCACCTTGTCGTACAAACGCGGGTGAGCGGGCGCCCATCCATAGGATAGTGAAAACCTATAACGAACATTTTGTTAAATTAGATATATTTGCATTAGATCGCCATAAATTTAAAAAACTTTTAGTCAATAGTCTGAAATTGCTTAATTAGTAATGTTAGTATTGCCTTTTCTTTATTTTATTGTTAGTTTTACTTTTTGTTTTTTTTAAACCTTCAATCATTAGCTAAGTAATGTAACATTCCCTTTTTATATATATTCCTGCTGTTATTTTACTACGAGTAACTTATGTACACTTTTTTCTGTTTTGTGTTTCTTGTATTTGTGTTAACGTTATTGTTATTTAAAAAACTGTGTCACTCTACACTGTATCTCCTATCGTAGTAATACGTGGAAACGTCGTGGATTGTACATTAATCTAATACGTTGTAATAGTTACTGTAAGATATATTGTACAATTGTTTGTTTTCCCTAAATAAATAAATAAATAAATAAATAACTAGCTGACCCACGCAACTTCGTCTGCGTCACATAAGAGAGAAAAACGAAAGGAAAAAAATCCCCGTTTTTGCAACATTTTTCATTACTACTCCGTTCCCAATAATCGTAGCGTGATGTTTATTTATTTATTTATTTATTTATTTAACACTTCAAGCACAAAGTACAGAGGCGGACTTAATGCCAATGGCATTCTCTACCAGTCAACCTTTAGGTGATGCAGAGGCAAGCAGTGGTAGGTGTCATTCCTGAAACTTCACGAATAATTTTATTAAAACTACGATAAAAACTACAAGGATATATAAAATACTATACCTATAATTATATAAAATACTATAAATATATATTAAAGTAAAAGTAAACAGCGCTTTGTACGGATATACTAAAATAAAAAGACAGACAATTGGGAAAATATTACCGTTGTGACGAAACTGCCAGCTTCTTCCGAATGTACTCGCGAACTTTGATTTTAAAGGATAAACGATTGGTTGCCATCCTGATTTCCTGGGGAAGCGCATTCCACAGAGAAATAGACTGGACGAAAAACGATCGATGAATGTAGTCAGTGCGGTGAGAGGGACAGTGAAGTAAGCGGTTTTGAGAAGAGCGCAGGCTCCTGTTATGGTTGGCACACATGTATTGAAAGTGGGGAGCAAGGTAACTAGGGGAAGTGGGAGAGACAAGAAAAGAAAACAAGGTGGTTTTACGCCCTTTGTTCCCTGCGGTGTCGTATGGGCAACCACTTAAGAAGAGACCGATGCTCGGAGATATGATCGTATTTACGCAGATTGAAAACGAATCGAATGCAGTTATTTAGAAGACGGTCAAGTTTGTCGAGGAGGTCTGCATTCAGGTCAAAGTAGCACACATCACCATAATCGATGATAGGAAAAATTAAGGACTGTACAAGCATTGTCTTCGTATTTGAGGGTAAAAAGTTTCTCAAACGGTACAGCGCTCGCAACGAACCCGTAACCTTCTGGCTGACACAAGCGACTTGAGTATTCCATTTCATATTGCAGTCGATGTGCAAGCCAAGATCCTTTACATCAGTACTGAATGGAACGATCGCACCGTCGAAAACCACTGGCGGCAAGGTTGTGCCATCCAACTTGCTCAGGCTGCGTGAACTTCCAACGATAATTGCCTGACATTTATTTGGATTAACGGCCACACCGAATTTATGTGACCAGGTTTTTATTGCCGTCAGGTCCCTATTTATATTGCTGATTATATTACAGATTTCGTCAGCCCTCCCCTGGCAGTACAACTGCAAGTCATCGGCATACAGATGATACGCACACTGAAGCTCAGAAGTTAGGAGATTAATAAAAATAGAAAAAAGAAGAGGAGAAAGAATACCGCCTTGAGAAACACCAGTTTCCAGATCACACCAACATGATGAGGAGTCTCCCACACGAACAGACTGCTGGCGTTCCTGAAGGTAAGAGGAGAATCATTTCAGTGCTCCGGGAGAGACCATAACATAGGATAAGATGGCTAGAAGGATGTCGTGACTAACGGTATTGAAGGCATTCGAGAAGTCAACTAGCACCAGTACCGTTACCTTGGTCTCCTCTAGTCCTGCCCTCATATCGCCAGTCACTTCTCCTCTTCTTCTTCTTCTTCTCTTCTTTTTGTCGCGAGGCTGACTGTCAGTCTCAATAAGAAGTTAGTGAATTTTCATCAATTTATATTTTTTTTAAAAACTTGTTAAGAACAGTTATTATTTATTTTTTTCTTTAAAATATATTACAATTTCGTATTATGTCAGCTTATTTTACCAACATTTATTTCTTAAACTATTACAAACGAATCCTTAAACTTATTAAAATTAATAAATGCTTACACAGAAATATGTATTAATATCTCTTAATACTTTACAATGCATCAGAAGCGATTCTGAACATTTCCTAAACTATTCCATACTTAACTATTTCGATGTATCCAAAACATTAGGGTCTTCTTTGACAGCCATTCTCAGCTGACCAATAAACAGGTCAAGCGAAGAAGTCAATCTGAAATTAGCCCTGAACTTCTCGCAATGTTTTAAGAACACTGGATACAAATGTTTTAAAGTAGCATGGTCCACAGTAGGGAACAGATGATGCAGAGCGTGGTCTCCGAAGAATGTCATGGATGTGAAGAGACTGCTGTTAACATCAGTTCGGTCCATCACAGCTTCCAATTCGTGCATGCCCCAGTCGACAGTGGTGTCCCTAAAGGCAGATAAATGTCACTTAATGTCCAAAGATCCAGTAAAGAAGTTTAAAGTTTTATGAGCTGGCTATAAAGTTGTCATGAAAACTGTTTCTGTACAGTTGAATGGGCGTACTGAAGACATTGTTATTTTCAAATTAACTAATAAAAAAGTGATCTAATACACACGAATGTCTTTGTAACTTTATAACACGAGTGTGGGTTTCACACGAGTGTTGTAAAGTTACAAAGACATTCGTGTGTATTAGATCACTTTTTTATTAGTTAATGTACAATAAGACAATTATTTGTCTTATTGTACATAATGGTATGGAAAATAAGAGAATGACCAATTAACCTGCATTGAATGTTGTTTGAGATATGACATCATACCATTGCACAGATGCAACTGTGCAATTTATCGATTTTCCTTGAGTCTATTTTAAGATGAAGCCGCGTTCGTACTGATTGCGGACAATGAAGAATCGACGACCATGTTATCTTAACAAATAACCTCTCCAATTACGGCCATGGAGATGGTTTTACATGGACGAAACTAAATCGGAACGACAAATTAATTGGCAAACATTTTAGTTTGGTCGTCTGTATGCGTCCTTAGTGACTATTCGTCTGAATCGTCATGGTCTGTTGCGACAGGACTTCCATGTCCCTCTACCGTCACTAAACTGCCAAACCTATAATTTACTTACTTGAGTTGATCACCATCTTTGAAGATATCGGGGTGATGATGCGCAGCATTTGTACCAATAGTGAATGTTATGAAACTGGTAGTAATAACAATCCACAACCACGTGGAGACAGCGTGCCAGAACGTAGTGCCACTGGCAAAGTACATCCAGAGAGGAAGAAGGAAGGCAATGAGATCGTGCCATCTGTAGTGGCGGGTGAAAAAGTCCTTGCGAACGAAGATGCTGACGTGCCTGAAAACATAATGCCATTTTTATTACTTTTGCAAGCGGAAACTCATACTCTAACGTAGCTTGGCTCAAGCGAAGATCTCAAAACGATACTTGGCATGTTTTTGGCAATTATTAGCGGTATCCAACATGTCTAAATCAAAGCACATTCTAAGTAACGTTTAGGATGTAAATAGACTCATCACGGTGCCATCAACTAACCACTATGTAATTATTGCTGGGCAACGACTTTTGAATAGTCAGGTTCTACGATAAAACTCAATGTACTGCATTTAACATGAAAAAATTGAGAGACACTAAAAGAAGGATAAAATCTTTATACGAGTACAAAATATTTATTTTTAGGCAAAATAACGAACTTAAAAAAATATATTACCTCTTCAAGAAATTAATGATTCCGATGAATGGGTAGAAAATCAGTTCAATCAGAAAAGAGAAGTAGACGTAGAAAGGCTTCTTTCTAGGATTCCAGAAGACGATTGGCTCCAGTGCACTGACTTCTAGATCCATAAGTGTGTTGGGATAAAGATGATGCGAGAGTGCGTGTGATACTCTGAAATCTCTGTAAATCACAAAAATATCATTACTTACACAAACTGAAATGTCTGTTTTTAATATCAAAATGACAACTTTTTATTGAATGCATTTGAAAATATATTGCACTTAGAACAATTTATTTTTAAATGTCATGTTTGTTTGATACGGCTTACCTCCGAAACGGCTTGACCGATTTTGACCGGGCTAGGTCCAGTAGCTGATGTTATAAGGTATTGAGAAGGCTACCTTTATCATAGAAAAAAGTAAGGTTTTCATGCAAAAACCCTTGAAACGGTTAACAAAATCTGATTCAAATAGGAAAGTTATTTTCTATAATAATTTCACCGACGCCACCTTTGTATAGTGGTCTTTTGTCTTACCATTTGACAACAATCGCATGTAATAGCCATTGTTTACAACTCAATTTCATATATTTGTCTTATAGCATCGTATTGGAACAGTCTGTAAGGATGTTATAATTGGTGGTAAATAAATGTTAATTACCTGTAAGACATCAAAGTGAAATTGAAAAGATACATCCTCCAATTAGTTTTCATGTGAATATAACTGTGTGAGGCGACGGTGGTCCATGATAGAGCGAGAGAAGCCACCAAATATGACGTCATCACCACCCAGTAGTCTTCAGCCCAGCAAGATAAGGCTGATGACACCAGAACCGTCGCAAAGAGACTGTCAATAATAAAATCTGCTTCTTTTCGTTCAGTCTTTGGTATAGTCTTGAGAACTTCTCTCACGTCTCGTTTTAAGGTTTTATAAAAACCATCTTCCTCAAACGTGAAAGGTGAATTTCTGGGTGTTTTCGATTTTCTGATATAATACTTTTCTATCATTTTTTCTACAGCGGGATTTAAATGATGACACTCAAAGGCTTCTGTTATGTCCGTTCCCTGTAAATATGTATTTTATGTTACCATCATCATCTTCCTGTTCTGATCCCATCTACACTAATATTATGAAGAAGATAAAAAAATATTTTGGTGAGTGGGTGTTTGTAATGAATAAACTTGAAAACTATTTTGCCGATTTCAAAAATTCTTTCACCATTGGAAAGCTACATTATCAACAAGTAACATGGGCTATATTTTATCCCCATAATCCCACGGGAACGGGAACAACGCGGGTGAAACCGCGTGAGTTCCGCTAGTTCTACATACTAGGGGTCGGCGCATTCTTCCTCAGTCAGACGTCACGGCATTGTTTAGTCCTTTCTCTTTAAGGCGATTACATGAGCTAAACGCGAGTTTTATAATTACGTATATGATTCAGTGCTATAAACAAGACCAGAAAAATATATGATATTCTTCAGGATATATGCTAGCATGATACTATTTTAAAAACATAATACAATTAATTTGGCTCGATAAAAAAAAATCACGAACTTATCTCTAAAAATATCTTTCAAACAATAAAAAACATACTAATATACATGCGATCATTCAGATTTATTGGCAAATAATTCTACAAGCAGTATATTAGCATGATACTGTTTTAGTTTTTTAATCCAATTAATAGTTTTTTTGTAAATCGATCGAAACCACTCATTTCGCGCTATTTGGCCCGCAGTGGCTGACGTAACAACCACTTTGTAGTGCAAGCTGATTAGAACTTTATTCTAACAGCATTTTAAACGAAGTTTGAACCACCACAAATAGAGTTGCTTATTTAGCTCGTCTAAGCGCCTTAATAATATCATTCCTCACACAGTCCACATATCTTTTCTTTGACCTTCTTCTCCCTCTCCGTCCATCAACATTAATATCCATCACTTTATTTGTAACGTGCTTTTTATCCCTCCTCATCACATAATATGTCCATTAGTTCACATTACCAAACAGCATAATTCAGATGTTCTATCGATACGGGAATAAGAAAAAGATCATTCGTTATGCTAGTCCCAAAATAATGATTCATACACAATAATTTATAGTTCTAACATCCCCGTAAATAGAATAAGAAATCACAAATATTGCTTTCGGAGGACAAATTGACTTTCATATTTTATTACTGCGGGCCTAAACCCTACTTTGCTCACAACAAAAATATATTTCAACGGTAATTAGGTTACCTTAGAGAGCTCCAACCACTCCGCTCCGCCAGGGTGCTTATCTTGAAACTCGTCGAAATCGTAAAGCCCATCACGTATTCTCCATAAACCTTCTGCTCCATCGTCCATGGCTTTTCCTTCTAACCATTGTATGGGATCCTTAAACCCTTCGTCTCTTAGCGAAGGGTACTTCAATTGAGGAAAACTGACATGAGTCTTTTTTTCTGCTGCCGTTTGATGGGCCCATTCTACATAATTTTTATCTTTCGGAGCCATTTTTGTGAACTAATTATAATAATGGTTTGTTTTGTTATCACTTCACACTGCGCACTGCCCCAACATTAAACACAGTTTAAATGGGAGGGCCAGTAATCTACAGTTTATATCATAATGTAATTTCAAATAGCTGATATTTTAACAAAAGATAAGATTATTTCACAATTGCCTCTTAAAATATCTTAAAACAATGAATGCTCATATGTTTAATGCATGTTGATAAAGGTAAAAAAATCAGTACTAAATACAAAGCATTATATCCACTCGTTAACACGAATTTTGTCACAGTCCAGACGGCGACACATCAACGTATACATTTTCAGTTAAAGATGGCCTCGCTTTGTATAGATTTTTAATACAATGACAGATCCGCATAAACTAGTTTTGTATAGCTTGATTGGTCACCTTGAGTACATGATAATACGAGAATGAACCGGTAATCTTTAACTATATTTATCGCACAAAAAAGTATTCGACTTATCGTTTGTAAAAAAAGTGGCTGGCACCTAGTTGAAATGCAAATAATTGTCCATAGTATGTATTTCTCTTTTGAATTTTTTAAAAGCATTTGGTTAAGGCGACTACAGGAGCTAAATGCGAGTTTTATAATGCCTGATTCACTTCAATAAACAAAACCAGAAAAATATATGATATTCTTCAGGATATATATGCTAGTATGATATAGTGTTTTGAAAGCATGATACAATCAATTTTTCTCGATATAAAATCACGAACTTTTTAAACATCTTTTAACGAGTAAAACTCATTCTAAAATACATGCGATCATTTTGATTTCTTGAAAACAATTCTACAAGCAACATATTAGCATCATAGTGTTTTATTTTCATAGTCCTATCAATAGATTTTTTGTAAATCGATCGAAATCACTCATTTTGCTCTATTCGGCCCGCTGTGAGTGACGTAACAACCACTTTGTAGTGCAAGCTGATTAGAACTTTATTCTAACAGTATTTCAAACGAAGTTTGAACCACAATAAATAGAGTTGCTGATTTAGCTACTGTAGGCGAGGGTAAGTTCCTAAAAAAAGAGATCTGTACTAGTAGGTATAAAAGCATAAATGCTACAGCATAAAATTCACTCGTAAATATTGACTCTTAGTTCTCAGAATCTTAAAACATACCTCCCATGGCAGAAAGAAAGTTTTACAGCAACACATATGTACATATAAAATTGAGCCCTGAAATGTGTTTTTTACGATTCCTTGGCCTTTTTCGAAGAACTATAACCGCAAACTGAGAGCGAGTCAGCTGGCAAACGTCCTATTACATATTCTACGACTGAAATAGAATATTTTATCGTACCTAAAAGTACGTGCCAAAATTATGCACTTAAATTCTTTGTATTTTTCAATAAATTCTTTCTAAGATAGTATTAGGGCGTACTGATATCGTTTATTATTCCTTCGTTACATAAGTTTATAAAGTAAATGGATGACTTATAATCATGGGCCATGCTTCGTGCAATCACTGAATAATAGATTAAATGTATCATACAAACATTTATGGGCGTATTACAAAATGAGTTTCATACAAAGAGATTAGGATGTTTGTGTTATGCTGTGTTAAATTATGACATGAAGGAGTAGTGAATAAATGTGTATACAGATTCATCACGAAGCCGTCAACCTAGCATTCAGTACATCAAAGTAACTTTATGCAAAAAATATTGCCAGGAAACGTCTCATAATTTTTTGGGGTGATAAATCATGTTTTGTAGTAGAACTCAATGTAACACATTCAAACATTGTGCTGATGGATGAATTGACTAGTACAGGTCGTGGATGTGTTTTAAGTAAAAATCTTACATTTAAAACATTTTTTTTAATGTGTCAAAAACTTTGACCCCTATAATCTCTGTAACTAGAAGGTTCCCAGACATGGTGTAGAACAAAAAAAAATATCGCAACATTTGACGTGGAGAAAAAGACGCTTTTCGGCTTCGTTAAAAGGTTTTTACACCCTTTATGTTTTGTTTCTTCTTTTTTCTTTCCAGTGTTAGATATATTATGTGCATGTATAATCATTGTGTAATAAACATAAATATTAAATAGTAAAGGTTATCATGATGCACTTGTGAGCAACATGATAATTAAGGCCTTTATACACTAGCATAAAAATACCAGTGTAAGTATTATTTTTATTGTCAAGGGATTTTCATTTAATCGATTAAATATCCGTATGCTGAAAGCACCAAGTTGACAAAAGAGGCACGCCACATGAATGATAGTTGGGAGTGTAATAGAAAAATAAAAATGAAGTTCAATTCTGTTACAATTATTATAACTTTCACAGCAGCAACCGAATACAACCAAAATAAAGATCAGAGTGATTTTGATATAAAGGTAAAACTACTGTAAAACATGTGTATACCTGCAGACATATTTATAAGTACTTTTACAGTAATTACTGCAATATTTCTAAATCCGAAAATTCAAGCCAATTCGTGAGCCCGAATAATTTCTGTAATTTATGGAATATTGAAAGGGGCACCCTAAAATAATAAAAAACCCAAAGTGATTTTTGAAATAAAGTGGCCAGAAGAGAGAATTAGTCCGTCGGTTAGATTATATATCAAAAAACTTTTAATATTCGCAATACGTCACGCCGTGCTATAGTTTTAAGTGCGTTGTGACGTCACGAGCCCCCTTCCAGAGTTTTGATGCGTTTTATCACAGACAGTATTCATTGCTTTACATAAACAAAAAATACGTGTTCATTATTTTCCAATACTCTAAATATCGGACTAATTAGATTTGCAATTTATTGATAGTGGATATGCTAGTTTTTTGCCAGTCACCAGGGTGGAGTATATTCAAAAGAATCATTAGGCTAATGTGTTGGTAATTTAATGCACTATTTACAACATCAAAGGAACCAATCAACTATCTATTATTTGTACTAATGAACTGGTCAACAAGTTAATAGATCTGGCAATGATGTTGATTTCAGTGCCATAAATATTACTAGCCGGTCGCGTATTGCATAGGGCCCGAAAATTGGTTTCGAAAAAATAACAAGTTCGAAATATGCCTCCTAACTCAGAATGGGAAGAGGGGGCTCAGCGAAGAGCGATAGACAAAAATACCCATGTCAGTTTCCCACAGTTAAAATACCCATCTTTACGAGATGAGTCTCTCAGGGACCCGGTGCAATGGCTCGCTGGGAAGGCAATGGACGACGGCGCCGAAGGATTATGGCGCATTCATGACAAACTATACGACTTGACGAGGTTTATAAAACGGCATCCTGGCGGTGAAGAATGGCTGGAACTTACACAAGTAAGAGATACTTCATTTTTATGTTTGAACTCATTAAAATGTGCAGTTTCCTACTGTCATCACATCATGCGCTTTGATTTATTTGGAGTGCATGCTTCCGTTTTTGAGACACGTTACACATTTTACAAAATTTCTTTAAAATTCTCGTGAAAAGATAATCCAATTTGATGTGGAAATTACGTCAGATTTTGACAAAAAAAAATTCAGGCGCTTGCAATCTAAAAATGTTCAGTCTAATTGTGTTCATGTTGCTAAATACAATTAGTATGTTTTATTAAACCAACTACCCGAGCGACATTTAATCTTATTTCCAAAGAAATACAATTCAAAATTACTGTTTACAGGGCACCGACATTACTGAAGCTTTTGAATCTCATCACTTGAACCCATCCACAGAGAAAATTCTTACACAATATTATATAAGGGATGCAAAGACTCCGCGTAATTCGCCGTTCACGTTCAAAGAAGATGGCTTTTATAAAACGCTAAAGAGAGCGGCTTTTGAGCAACTCAAGGAAATCCCTAAGGATGCATCTAAAACTGCAGATAATATAACAGACAGCTTGTTTTTATCTCTCCTCGTGAGTTCTGCTTTTGCCTGCTGGGTTACAAATGCGTATGCAGCAAAGTTTTGGTATGCCTACGCGTCGGTGAATTTGGCGTTTTTGACAGTGGCTTGCCATAATTTCATACACAGAAAAACCAATTGGAGGATGTATTTATTTAATATGAGCATGTGGTCTTACAGGTGAGTTTTGAATACTTTTATCAGTTTTGTATAGGTCATTGGTAACAATTTGATCTAGTGCTGGTCTCCCGTAGTACATTATTTCAACGAATGAGAGTCTTAGTACCACTGGTACTGGTGGAGCCCATAATATGTGAGTACTATTTACCAGAAAGCTATCGTGCACTGAAAACCTACGTATTTTCTAGACTTGAATGTGCCCCTGGCGGTTGAGAGTATGTCATGCTCTCTCAAATGTCTCGCTGATGGTGGCGCGTGTGTCGGACCATTTTGTTTCCTTCAAATGGTTGAGTTGAATGGTATGATCCATGCGTCATGTTCGTGAATGGGCGCTGTCAGTTGTGACATCATCGTCTCTTTGGCTTATTTGAATGAATTATTTTGTTTTTACTATGGACACTTTTAACGTGCACATCTTGCTACATTATTCTCACATAATATACCATCTCAACAAGCATGATGTAACCAAGATGTTGTAACAATAATTTGATTTAAAAGAGTGTCCATGGAGTTTCTTGCCCGTTCTTCTTCATAGAGATCTACACTAGGGAATGGGCAACTACTGAATGGGTACTTTCACAGTTTTTATGTCTTGTGACTGAGACTGTAGGTACATTTAAGTTTCATATTTGTTTCGACAATTCAAAAGAGCCTGTAAATTGGCCTACTTGAAATAAATGTTTTGATTATTGACTGGCTTAACCCATATATTTCAAAATAAAACTTATTTTCATTAGTTACTCATTTGATAATTCTATTCAGATCAGATTGCTATTTATAAGTATTATTCGTGTATAGTGTGGGTCTACCGGTTGTGATCACAAAAGCTGAACATGAGGACCTGGCTACGATTCCATTAGGTGTTTCCATCAGGAGTTTCTCAGTAGCAGCATTCTAAGCTTCTTAGCAAGGTTCTGGTTGTATTGCCCTTACAGAATAATTAGTAGTCCGTCAGTTAGATTATCAACAAGTTTTGACCTGTATATGTTATCTATATGTATATATATAAAAGAAAGTCGTGTTAGTTACACTATTTATAACTCAAGAACGGCTGAACCGATTTGGCTGAAAATTGGTGGGGAGGTAGCTTAGAACCAGGAGAAGGACATAGGATACTTTTTTTGTTTTAATTATTTTCGTCGGTATGTAGAGGGTAGGTAGGGGTAGGTAGTGGGTAGTAGTAGGTAGGTAGTGGTAGGTAGTAGTAGGTAGGTAGTGGTAGGTAGTAGTAGGTAGGTAGTAGTAGGTAGGTAGTAGTAGGTAGGTAGTAGTAGGTAGGTAGTAGTAGGTAGGTAGTAGTAGGTAGGTAGTAGTAGGTAGGTAGTAGTAGGTAGGTAGGTAGTATTAGGTAGGTAGTAGTAGGTAGGTAGTAGTAGGAAGGTAGTAGTAGGTAGGTAGTAGTAGTTATATAGTAGTAGCTAGGTAGTAGGTAGTAGTAGGTAGGTAGTAGGTAGGTAGTACTTTTGACGTAGACGAAGTTGCGTGGGTCAGCTAGTTATTTATATAAACCAAAATTGAGGAAGATACGACGCTTTTAAAATTCTCAATACATCACGCCTAGGTATCATTTTTAGCGAGTTAAGACGTCACGAGCCCCCACTCCCGAGTTTAATCTTTGTTAATATTCATTGACTTACAAAAAAACAAAAAATACGTGTCCATTATTTTCCAATAATCTAACTGACGGACTAAGATCCATGTTCACCAAAAACATGACGGACGATTATCTAAAAGCAGCTGTTTAAAACACATTTTTGAATGGGAACATTAACAGCTGTTTTTGGATAACCAGAGTGTTATCTTCTCGGTGAACATGGACCTAAATAAATTGGCAAGTTTTTGATACTTCGTCATGCCTATTCCACGCTTGACTGTGTTAAAAAAGCAGCAAACTACACATTTTAAATCTTTTTCCCACCGAACAAAATCTGTTAACCAGCATGATTTCTAGAGCGAACTTCAAACTACGTAGTTTAATTATGCTGATGAGAAAATTGTGGAGTTTTTAATCAAGGCAAGACGTCTCTCCGAGAAATTAAGGACTTTAAGCTTTCGAAGTTTGTTGAAATGTCTTTTACGCCTTTGACGTGTAACTATCTATGTTTTAAGTTTGTAACGTCATGTTGGAGAACTTGTTTATACTAATTAGACTAAATTAGTACGTGTTTTCGTGATGTGTTTGCTTTTTTTTTAGGATGGGAAAAATTGGAAATAAAGAGATGCACAGTGTACCAGTAATTATACGTATATTAATATAGAACTACATTCAACGACATTTTTTATACGATTGACATCAGCTTAAAAAAAAGCTGCCAGAACATGTGTCAGATTATGAGTGGCCAGCGAGGGCCACAAGGAGTATCTACCTTCAACATGCCCTTACATTCCAAATAGTTTTTAACATGAAACTTCCAAACCTGGAATCCTGCAGCTCCGTCAAGCTTTTTAATTCCAAAAATGGAACCTGACGAACCGTTTACGTCATCCGTCAACATCATCGAAAAAATCACAATTATTTGACTGGCATCAACTGGGCATTAACTGGGCAATACCTGGGTATTTACTGGGCATTATCTGGGCATTATCTGGGCCCATAACCAATTGGAAATAAAGAGATGCACAGTGTACCAGTAATTATACGTATATTAATATAGAACTACATTAGGAAATCATCAAATAACTTCTCCCACTCTAGACGGAGCGGGAAGGAGTTTCAGACTTTTACTGACTAAATCCCATTCATGTTCCCTCTTCGCCCTTTATGTTCCGGGCTCGTGGTATCTCTTTCGAACAGGCCCGTAAGCTTCAGCCCTTGCGGGCCTTGAGGTCCTGGGTTTGATTCCCAGATCGGGCAAGTACCTACGAGTATCACTAGGTTTTTTTTTTAAATTAGGAATTTCTCAGTAGTAGCCACGGAGTTTAGATTTGTGCCTGGTTAATGTCTCAGCCCTTGTTTCATGAAAATTAAAAAACACTTAAGAGGCGAAATGTGGGCGTACCTACTATTAAGGGATTACAGACCTGATGATGTGTGTATACCTAAGTTAATATTAGTAGTTCCACCACCATTTTTCCACTCAAGAGCAGAGTCATTTGTCATGTGCCTGAACAGATTTTCTATGTTTGCATGATTTTTCCTAGTTTGAGAAGCCTGCCTTAACATAGCTTAAGTGTGGTGTTTATAAACAGAAAGGTTTAACATCATTATTGTAATTTGACCTATGTTTACAAATAAAGCATTCTGATTCTGAGCATGAATACTATGTATATTATTAGTATTACAGAGTTGAGATGGACCCAACGAGCAAATCTTATAAGAGCACCTTTCATCTGGCAAACAACAAATTGGGGTTCCATTTCAAAGTTTTCGTCGTTGGTCTATTCTATATCATTGTACAAGATTATGCAATACTTGCCTGCATTGATTTAATTGCAATTTAGTTAACTAGCCGATATGTTTTTATAGATAGTGCTCATCTACAATATCTATATGATTATGTCTGGATAAAACAGGCAAGAATTTAGAGTTTAGAGTTACGGCAATGTTATTTTTTTATCTTATCTTATACTTACATCGTACTTTTATGTTGCATAATTATGATAACGCAATTTTATTTAGCTCAGTCATGCAAAGTCAGCATAGTAGATAAAAAATAGACTCTGGAATTTGAACGTCAATAACTTTTAGGACAGATCCTCTGTTGCCAAGCATAATTTGAATCAATAATAATAAGTTATAAAATATATTAATTTGACTGGTGACCAGCAAGCCGAAGCCGCGGTAGTGGGCGTTAAAACCGTCTGCGACGATAAGCTCGCGTGAGGCCGCCGGAGCCCCGTAGCGCCTGAGCCGTGACAGAAACCATGCCTGCTGCATGTTGTATGCTGCATGTCTGCATACTGCGTGCTTGCTTGCTGGATGCATGCTGAATGCTTGTTGCATGCTGCTTGCTTGCTGCATGCTTGCTCGCTATATAAACGTTGGTTGTAAAATGAAAGTTTGTGAATGGAGTTTTGGTGAAACATTAGTGAACCAAATTGACCTTGTTGGTCGAGTGGTCGCAAGCGCACCTGCTTTGCATGACGTCTTAGGTTCGATTCCCGGGTCTAACAAAGTGCTTTTGGGTTTTTTTAACAATTTAGTCTACTAATCCAGGATACCGGCGGGTCCGTGGCTGGTTGATGGCAATAGGCTCGGCCTTATTAAATGGGACTCAAACATAAATGGCAAAATTTGGGTGTACTAATGGGCTGCTTAACCTCGTCGGTTACAAAACGTCGTAAACTGGTTCTAAAAATCACTGTGCAGATGAATTTAGTGTTTCCTATCTGAAGATTTTCGAAACACAGAAACGAACTGAGAAGTCACAGTCTTTTAAAAGTCTAGACATGATCTTGATCAGGTCATATGAGGTTCATGCAGATTATTTGCGTTAACGAGCAAGCTATGACGCATTACTCCGCATAAAATATAAGCGAAATCTGTTTCACTGAGCCCCAACAGCTTGAAACCTAGAAGACTTTTTTTTCGGATGGAAAATCACCAAATGAGCTCTGGCCGGAGTGGAAGAGAGTGTCAGACTTTTACTGACTATAACCCAGCCATGTTCCTTCTTAGCCACCCTTTGCGTTCCAGAGCCGTGGTATCTCTTTCGAAGAGTCCCGCAGACCCGGCAGCCATCGGCCCTTGCGGACCCCGTCTTCTTTGCCGGCGGTGGGGATTCTGAGGTCTACATGAAGACTGTCGTTACGGACGTAAGGGGGGGCACCGGTGATCTTACGGAGATATCGGTTCTGCAAGGTCTGCATCGTGTGGATATGACGCGGGTGGGCATGCGCGAATACTATGCAAGCATAGGTCATGATGGGGCGGATGACATCTCTTTGAGGTGTGCGTGAAACACGAACACGCTATCGACAGGGCCTGTCGCCATAAAACGGTTGGACGGCGAGCTAGCCATTGCTCACCGTCTACTACAAAGACCCTACTCCCTAACGCTTCTAATATTCGGATCCATCCGTCTCTCTCATTCGCACTCATCAGCAGAAGTGCGCGATAGAGACGGATAAATCCGAATAAACGGACGAAGCGTTAGAGAGTAGGGCCTCAGGCCCACGCCTACGGTGGTCGCGTACGGTAGACAGAACCTAGAAGGCTCAGGCCCTGATTTACAAACGAGTTCAATGACGGTCGACCACTGCAATAAGGTTTAAAAGTGGTAGACCGTCAGTTAGCGCGGTAGTATACAATCTTCATGCAGGCCTTTTTAAATTTTCAGAGATTTCCGAGTATCCCACGTGCTGTCTCATCACCTCTACACAAACACTCTCATGGACTTGGAGATCAGTTCTCTGGAACCATTCCTATTCTACAATCCCAGGAAAGATAAACCACTGCATGCAAAGCTGGGATTCATAACTGAGATCTTCTTCTTTCCTTTTGTTTTCTTGATTAGTTTCACCAAAAGGTAAGCTTTTTATTAGACTAAGGAAACTTTCTGTGGTGTAGTGAATCCATCAAATTCAGTCGACATTAAACAACGTTGTAATAACGTTCGTTCAATGCACCTTGGAATGACGTCAGCTGCTCGTATTTTTCAATCGATCACACAATTTTCGATTATCATACACAATCAGATTCCGTCTTTGATTAATTTTAAAATATTATCAAATTTAATTTTTAGTCGTTATCACATTGTGTAATTAATATTTCATATGTAAAACATTGTATGACAATAGCGATAGCAACATTACATTAAATTTACTATCATATTTATTATTTTTGTGGTCATACCTAAATGTGACAGACGTTTAAAACATCGCAATAGCCATTATCTAAAACACTCTTTTAAACTCTTAAGGGGCCGGCGGAGCGTGCGTCGTTCATACAAACGTAATACCAAAATAATTCGTAAATCAAACATATTCTTAAGGAAGTGTGTACTTTTTTCTATTGTATTACATAATATCTTGGTTCCCAAATATACATTATGAATAGACATTGATTTAAACAAGAGTTATGAGCAAAATAAGTTTTCAATTGATATTTTAAATTCCTCATATATTGTCTTTACTTATATCATTGTTCCACCTTAAGAATATATTTGACTTACAAATTATTTTGGTATTACGTTTGAATGAACTACGCATGCTCCGCCGCCGCCCTTTAATAAAAAACTGAAGCTACGAATATAATAATCTATTCAAGTAATATCTCTATTCTCATGCCCTTATCCCGATTTATTTGGGGTCGGCGCAGCATGACTTCATTTGCTATAGTTCCCTGTAGCTCGTTATCTTAGCAGTCACCTCTTTTCTAGCCATATCACCAAAGACTCTAAGCATATCACACACACAGTCCATCCATATAGCTTCTATTTAAATAGTAGTAAACGATTAAAAATTAGATTAATAAAAAAGGCTATTTACTTATTCCAGGTTCCTTTCAATATTCCTTCGTCAAGGGTTTTTCAAGAATCATTACCGTTGGCACGACGCCATTGGCTTACTCCTTCCCGTATGGATGGGGCTCACCAGTGGCGCCCCCATACTTAACGTCATCTCAACATGGCTGTGGATCAATTGCACTGGCAGCTTACTATTTTACTCTATCGGCGTAAATGCTGCTCATCATCATCCAGATGCTATCAAAGATGGCGACCAACCTGCGTAAGTGATTTGACATTTTGATGAGATCTTTATTTTTTATCTTGTTTTGTAACGAATACATATCTTGCTATCATTGTTGACAATGTGCACTGAATGTTTTTACGTATAATTAATATCATGTCTACCTAACGACATAAATCTTATCATAGATGAAATGGATTAAAATATATCTAGTAATGCCAATGATTTCGAAGTTTCAGCTGTGAGTTTGTAGTTCGCACAGTTTAGTCAAGCGCTAAAATGTAACTGAATATTTCTACTTCGATAATATTAAACTAAAACAATGTTTTATTTTAACTATCGAAGTATTTACGAAGCTAGTTATCAGTTACCGTTCAGTGATTTCATAAACTAAAATGGCAAGATGAATTTAATTTGTTTTGTTTATCTGTAAAAAATCCGAATTTAATTTGTACCTAGAACTCGGTGCTATAAGTATATAAAATAGAATAACCTCTATAACCAAATAATCAGGTAGAAGTTTACATGGTACCTACGCCCACATTCCACAAGATAAAAATAAAACTTCATGAATGAAAATCGACCCTGTGCGGTATTATCAAAATTCTGGCTAAATCCCTACACTTCCCTACTTATTATATAAATGTAAATGTAAGTTTGTTTGTTACGCTTTCACGCAAAAACTACTCAACCGATCATCATGAAACTTTGTACACATATTCTTGGAGGTATTAGAAGTAACATAAGATACTTTTTATTAAAAAAAAAACAATCCCTCACTCGCAGACGAAGTTGCGAGGGTCAGCTAGTCATACATAATTATGAACTTATGCGTAGCATTGTTTTAGACTTTTACGGTTTTTCACTACACTTAAAGTACTTACGGGATTATATCTTTTGGTTTTTCGAGCACCCGATATTTCGACGCTGTTGCAAGCATCATGAAAAGAAGAGAAGAGAAGGGAAGAGGGTAGACAGATTTGTCTGCTCATAATTAATAATTTTCGTCCCACCCGCATGCCATCAGTATTCCCGCGATCATGATGCTTGCAACAGCGTCGAAATATCGGGTGCTCGAAAAACCAAAAGAAAGTCACGGATATAATCCCGTAAGTACTTTAAGTGTTACACGTAGCATATAGCACACACAAAAAAAAATCAGCCAGTATTATGTCAACTGAAAAAAAAACCTTAAAATTTCAGGAGTCAGACACCGGACTGGGGAATGCACCAAGTAGAAGCCTTACTCGACCGAAAGGATATAAACAGCAACGCTTTTGCGGTCATGACGTTATTTGGAGACCACGCCTTACATCACATGTTCCCTACCCTAGACCACAGCCTCCTCAAGTACATGCACCCAATCTTTATCGACCTATGCGAAAAGTACCAAGCCAACTACCGAGTGTCCACACAATTCAAAATGGTCCTAGGACAGATAAAGGAGACCATGCGCACAGAATTCAAAACCAAGAAATAAATTCTCACCCTATTTCACTGAAAAATTACATTGTAATACTCGTGCTGTAAAATGGAATTAATGAGCCGTAAAACAAGCTTATGATAACATTCTGAGTTAATGTAATGTTTAGATGAGCCTCCAGATATCATTTCTGTTACGTTGTATTTATTTTGTTAATAAACGCGCTTCCGAATGTATGCTTTTGTTTTTAAAAAGACACGGAAAAGAGAATAACACCATCATATAATGGAATGTATGTAACTCGATGGTCTTTGTATTCTTTTCGCACACGTTTGATTATACAAGCGCGACATGCCATTGTGTGCGTTTATTTGTGTGTGCGTAAAGGATCGGTTATGGGGCTAGTTACAGATGGGCTGCGTTTAAATATAGATGGTTTACAGTTACCGATTTCCGTAGATAAGAAAAACCTGCCCATTTTAGTATCGATTCAGGTCGAGAATAATTAAGCACAGATACCTCCTCGAATTTGACCAGGTTGTAAAGCGACACCAATAAACGGCGGCGATTTTATCTATTTTCTGATACTTATGTCGTCTGTAGACTACATATTTTGTAGGAATCTATCCGTACTAATTTTCCCTCTATCAAATGGATTGTTTTTTCAACCGTCAATCTATCTCTTCAAATATTCTCTTCTTTTATTGATTTCGATACCTGTTTCATCCAGTAAAATGTTATCATAATGTCGTCAATGTATACTTGTTTATTTGACCTCTAGTTATCTGGCAGATATAGGATACATTTACAATAACAGACCGAGAGTTCGCCATTACATTTTATAAATAAAACTAAATACTGCAGTCATAATTATAATCAACTTATATAACATAAAACATTACGCTTAAGGTGGACGCACACCTATCCGTGCCGAACGCGCCGAACGAATCGAAGTCAAGGAGGCCTCACACACATATCCGAGCCGAACGCGCCGAACGCGCCGAAAGAATCGACCGCGCAGAAAGATTGGAATCACTCATTTTTTTAAACAATGATGAAGTAGAGTTTGGCCGAAAGCTGTCCAAGAAAAAAGGCGGGACACTCCTTAAACGGTGTTGATACTATACAGGGTGAATTTTAATTAATGCGACAAAATGAAATTGGAGCTTCAGTAACAGTAACATAGTAATTATAAACTGTTTTTTCTACAATCTAAATCGTTAAAAAAAAATACGCGATTATCGTTTTCAAAAGGTCCATTGATGTTATTATCTTTATTTAAGTACGAATTATCGGTATTCCAGTAATATGCAAAATAAATAAGAAAAATTAAGGCAAAATTAGGTAAATAACCGCTATATTGAGCACTGCGATGAGTCGGCAAGATTTTTGATACTTTTATTATTTTAACGGTTTTCGTAACACTGATCAATTATTTTTTAATTTTATATTTTATACATTTTCTTGACAACACGTATTATTGTATATTTAAATTTGTCGCATCTATTCAATTTCACCCTGTATAATTACTCAGGAAGTATTTTTTTAATATTAAAATACGTTTTATGAGCTGTAATTTTCGAGTGTATTATTGTCGGCGACGAGACCCTATCTCTACACCAGGGTACATAGACTATAACGTGAGTCGATCAGTTGAATTAGTATTTTGAAATCTTGTGATATAATCTTAGATAATTATGTAATTAAGTGATTTTTTTTTTACAGATGATGCCAAGTTAACAAAAAACCAACAAGATTGTATTAAAGTCCATTAAGAAGGAAAAACGTAGATTAAAGTTTTTGTGCCATATAATTACGTAACTCGAAATAATGATTTTTTATTTATTGAGACATAACGTATAAATTAGTGTCAAAACGCTGGACTGGGCTTAAAACCATTTTCTACGCAAGAATGTCAACCCGTCCAGTACTTTAGGCAATATAAGGCAAAATAAGTAGTAAACATTGTGTACATCGTACATTTCACACTCATACTGATTCTATTCACTTTTTATGTCTTTATTTGTCAATTATAGTAAATAGAAACTTTCTCGTCGAACTTCTGATTGTTTTTGGAATTATTTTAAACAAAACCAATGTAAATGTGATACACGTAAACACAAGATCAAGATGACTCTACTACAAAACGTGTCAATTTTGGCAGTCTTAAATTATTGCCATACTTATTAAAACTTCTGAAAATAATTCATGGACAGCTTTCGTTGGCCAAACTCTAATAGTCTGACGTTGCGCTGTCGTACGCAACTGATAGAATGCGACCGCATCGGTCGAATCGCGCGCATCAGCCGCGCCGAATCTGATGACGTCATCCGAATTTGTCTCGGATTTCGGGGGTTCTGCTCGATTCGGACGATTCGACGCGGATAAGTGTGCGAGGTTTCATAGGATTTCATACAAGTCATTCTAAAATTCGATGCGTTCGGCGCGGTCGATTCCTTCGACGCGGATTTAAAGTGTGCGTCCACCTTTATAATCTCGGGAGGGTTGAGCAGGCGTATAGCTGATCGGACACCCTGTTGGCAACAACAACAGAGTTTATTTTTTATACTTACAACATTGATTGTGTTGTGTCAAGCAAGATTGTAAAAAATCCAAGCATTCTGAACTTCAAACTAAGTAACTTTACGCAAAAATGATTGCTGGAAACTATTTTTTTTTCGAGCTTATAAATCATGTTTTGTTGTAATACTCCATGAAACGCACTTAAAACATTGTGCTGATGGATGAATTGAATAGTACGGGAGTCATGGAGGTGTTTAAATCTTACAAAAAAAATTGTATTATTGAAAAAATACTTGTCAAAAAGTTGTAACTTTGACCCCCCATATCTCCGTAACTAGAAGGTTCCCACTTCCCAGGTATGGTGTGCAGCAAAAAAATATCGCAATGATGGGGAGAACAAGTGCCTTTCGGCTTCGTGAAGAGGTGTTTTACACCCTTTATTATTTTGAGAAGAAGTTAGAGTTTGCATTTACAGTCACCACACATCCCGCCAACGACGCCAAAAAACCAACACTTACAATATATATAGTCCACTCACGTGGACCGATGACCTGGTTAAGGTTGCAGGAATCCCTTGGATACGAGTCGCACGGAACCGGTCAATGTGGCGACTCTTGGGAGAGGCCTAAGTCCAGCAGTGGACGTCTGTCTGTTGAAATGATGATGACGGGGGCGAGTCTATTCTGTTGAGAGAGAAATTCCTGATGGAAAAACCCAATAACACTGTGCCGACCTGGGAATTGAACCCAGGATTTCATACGCTTGCGCCTATGGGACCAACAACTGAGTGAATCAAATATCTAGAACTAGAAATATCTAGACATTCTCCTTTTCACCGATTTTAACACAAAATAAAACAATCACGTCAGCAAAGCCGTAGACACAACTAGTTAAGGAAATAATTCCAACTCCCGCTTTCTCTAGTAATCTCCTCCCGAATCAGAGTCACTTTCTCCTAATCTGTCCATTGCGTCTCACCATTAAAGGTACTATTGCTGTCCCCATTAAGGAAATAGAATGACAATTCCGCCCTTAATTCGCTTTACGCGACCTTTTAACCCCTAATTTAAATTCACGCTACAATTGCGAGAGCTTTCGGAAGGCACGATGGTACTGCACTTTAATTTGAATTAACCTCGACAGCAATGTAAAAACCCTGAAGCTGAGTCGGGGGTTCGAACCCTAATTTAAAACGAGATCAGATGAGATGTCGATACCACGCAAACGTATATTAAGGGATATGAATTGTAAGCTGGGTTAAAAATATGCATGCCTTTATGTGTGGATGAATTTTATATTTTTTTGATTAATACCTACAATGGTGCTCGTGCTTATTTCAATCTTTATGTTAAGCTTTGCTTGCCTAGGTTGCCTAGGTAACTACCCTTACATACCGAGTTTCCTTCGTGCCTCAGAAAGCACGTTAAGCTGTTGGTATTTGCTGTCATTGGTACATCTTTGACAGTCATTACAGGTAGTCACCGGTCTAAAAAGTCTGACAACCAGTCTTATCAAGAGGTATTACCCAGTACTAACTGGATTTTGGAGGTCAGATAAGCAGCCGCTTCAAGTAAAATACTGGTATTCAGCTGTATCTAGTTAAACTGGATGCTGACCCCAACATAGTCGAGAAAAGGCTAGACAGATGATGATGACCTACTGTGATGGACTGCTACTAACAGAAATAATCAGCTGGCTAAATGCGGTATCCTGGATCTATCCCAAACAGATTGCCTATGTGGAGCCCCCTGCAGAATATGCTCCACCTCTTGACCTGCCCATCCTGCACAACCACTAGTACTTTTCAAGATTAAACCGAAGAAATTGATGTACTATGCTGTACAGGTGGCTACATACTGGTCTAACACCATTTACGTTAATTGACACATAACGAAGAACGGAGCGAGCTTCTGATGGGGAAGCCTGTACAAATTTTATACCTTCTTTTCCTCGAGAATCATTATATTCATTGGCGAAAACAGAATGAAAATCGGTGCAGGAGTTTTTGCATTTATCGAGAACAGACAACCAGACAGATGCGGCGGAAGACTTTGTTTTATAATATGTCGTGATATGCATAGTTTTTGAGATGAAAGAGTCGTTATTGATCAACAGGGCCCCCTGTTATCACAAGGAGTTTTACAAGCGTAGTGAATAAAATCAAACTAGTTTCCGATTCACTTAGTACTACATGGTTAGTTTACATGGGGCATGTAAAATCATCTCAAAATACACTGCAGCTGCTGCACACGCTCATAAACTCACTCACTCGCTGATTGCAGTCACAACAGAATTGGGATTAACATAAAATCTAACCTGTATTAGTACCAAGTACGTTCACGAAGAGACTCGTTACTTCGTCATGCAAATTAGACGCGTCTCGCGAGGATTGTAAAGAGTTAGTTTCCTCATGTATGACAAATAAGTTCACACGTGTATACAGAAATATAGAACGTGTGTTATTTTTTTTAATGCCTTCACAGAGCAGAAACAGTACTCTCTGAACCAGGTAAAACGATAAAAACAAAGCAACTTATTGAATAAATTCCCTGTAATTCCATCGATTTATTTGTCATTGTAGCTTCAAAATAATATTTTATTTTGAAGTACCCACTTGTATACTCAGTTAGGTAGGTCAAAATATACCCAAAAAGATTAATTTAATTCACCAAATAAAATAAAACCTTCGTGGAATTATTTACTCTTTCGTAATCCTAACCTAATTTAGAGCACAAATAAATTCCAATTGCCTATGGGAACTCCCATAAAATCTACATGTTTTGTTAGTTTATTACGTAATTTCCGTAACCTGCAAATCCCCTCTTATTTTGAATGTGCAGGTCGAAGTTATCTTCAGATCTGGCAATCCATTCCACGCAAATTGGCTATTTATCCTGACATAAGCGTGAGTTATTGTGGATCGTAATTCCTATGTCCTGTGTAAACATCTTTATTGGATGGAGATCTTGGAGAATTCGGTGCTGATAATAGGTACATAGATGGGATTCATCTAGTGATAAAATGTTATTGTTCAGTAGATTACTAGATTTGGATGAGGGTGTTGATTTTGAATTTAGTCAAAAAGGGACGTTTAAAAAGTAGCTAAGAACTTGTTCTGACCAAATATTTAAAGAGTGTACAAATAAGTAAAATATAGGCCGTCCGTCCGTCTAATGACGACGACAGGCCGTGTCGACGGCGCGTTCGTGTTCCACGCGCGCCTCAAAGAGATGTCAGCATAAGGGGAGGGGCCCGCAAGGGCCGAAGCCTGCCGGGGTTGCGGGCCTGTTCGAAAGAGATATCGCGGCCCTGGAACGTAAAGGGCGAGGAAGGAACATGGATGGGTTTTAGTCAGTAAGAGTCTGACACTCCCTCCCGCTCCGCCCAGAGTGGGAGAAGTCATTTGATGATTTCCCATCCCAAAAAAAAAAAAAAAAAGGCCGAATATTTTAGATAAACCGCCTTCACTTTGCAATAGAATGAAATTATATTTATTTTATTAAGGTATTAAAAACACTTTCACTGGTAATTTATTTTGCAAATTATATGCGGAGTCCTGAAAGTCTGAAAACCACAGCGGTGTCAGCGTCGTCTGCTACGCAGACGACACCCTGGTGCTGGCACATGGGAGGTCGCACGAGGCGGCGGCCGACAATATGACACGCGGGGTTGCGATAGTCGTAGAGAGGATCCGGCAACTGGGTCTCGAGGTGGCGCTGCACAAGTCTGAGGCCATGTGCTTTCATGGGCCTCGGAATGCGCCACCGTCGGGATCCACACTGACGGTAGGAGGGGTATCCATCGGCGTCGAGTCGACGTTGAAGTACCTAGGACTCGTCCTCGACAGCCGGTGGAACTTCGTGGAGCATTTCCGACGTTTGGCCCCCAGGCTGGAACGGACAGGGGCTGCCTTCAGGCGGCTCCTGCCCAACCTTGGGGGGCCGAACGCCTCCTGCCGCAGGCTCTACGCGGGAGTCGTGCGGTCCATGGCCCTCTACGGGGCCCCAGTGTGGGCGCGTTCGTTGAAGCGGCGAGCCGCTCACCATTTGAACGCGCCCCAAAAAGTGGTGGCCGTAAAGATGGTCCGTGGGTACCGCACGATCTCTCGCGAGGCGGCGGGCCTGCTTGCCGGATTGCCGCCGTGGGATCTGGAGGCGATAGTCCTCGCGCGCCTGCATGAGTGGCGCGCGGAGGTACTACGCCGGGGGGAAACCCCGCTGCCGCGGCAAATTGCCGCTCAGCGGACTGACCTCCGGCGCGATCTCATGGCGACATGGAGAGAGCGACTGTCGCAACCCCGTGCAGGGCACGCCACGATAGTGGCGGTAAGTCCCCTCTTTGAGGAGTGGCTGGAGAGGCGCCACGGCGTCCTCACCTTCCGCCTGACGCAGGTCCTCACCGGACACGGATGTTTCGGGAGGTACCTGCACCGAATCGGGCGGGAGGAATCGCCCGGGTGTCTCCACTGCGAGGATCGACCGGAGGACACGGTGGAGCACACGGTGGAAGTCTGCCCTGCGTGGGCGGAGCTCCGCCGTGTCCTCGTGGCGGCGATCGGCGGCGGCGACCTCTCGCGTCCGGCCCTGGTTCAATCCATGGTCCGGAGCGAGACGGAATGGGAAGCCGTCGCCTCCTTCTGCGAAGCAGTGATGCTAGCGAAGGAGGTGGCGGAACGAGAGAGGGAGAGATCCTCTCTTCCCGGCCGCCGCGGGAGACGCAACGGGCGTCGGGGGCCACGTGGTGGCTACCGGCCACCGTAGATGCGGGCCTGTGGACGGCTGGCTATGGGCAATAGCTGGCCGTCCGGCCGTCTAACGACGACGACAGGCCGTGTCGACGGCGCGTTCGTGTTCCACGCGCGCCTCAAAGAGTGTCAGCAAAAAGAGAGGGGCCCGCTAGGGCCGAAGCCTGCCGGGGTTGCGGGCCTGTTCGAAAGAGATACCGCGGCCCCGGAACGTAAAAGGCGAGGAAGGAACATGGATGGTTTTTAGTCAGTAAGAGTCTGACACTCCCTCCCGCTCCGCCCAGAGTGGGGGGGGTCATTTGATGATTTCCCATCCTTAAAAAAAAAAAAAAAAAAAGGGGTATCGTATTACCCAGTACTACGTCCTTGTTTGCAATTTTAGAAGTGTTAAAGGTGTAAAGAGCAGATTATTATAATGTTTCTTGCAAATGCAAGGCGCGGGCAGGGCGCGGACACGGCTCTTGCCCGTCTGCGCCCTGTTTTATAACAGATTGAAAGGATGGGACACGGGCACGAGCGGACGAGAACGGGGGTGCGGGTGGGGTGGAGAGTTGGTGCAGGGAATCGTGCGGCGAGGTTGAAAATCTCTCGTGGCGCCCGGCGTCGCGTTCGTGCCTCGTCTTTTCTATATGTTCTAAAAAGTCGCGACTGCGCCCCGTCTGCGCCCTATCCGCACCCCACCTTCGGCTTACGTCTTTTCTGTATGTCCAGCGCTGAAAACAAGCCTAAGTAGCCAACTCTCTTAGTTTTATACTATTATTTAACATCTGCTAAATAATAAGTCATTCAACTTAATAATTTTACCAAGCCAAAACTTATTGTTTTGAAAGGTTTTAATCAGGATCAAGAACAAAATTTACATTTTGTCTAAATTTGTGCTCATAAATAAAACAGTTTAGTCATTTTATTAGCCGAAAACTTTAGAAGAATAAATATTTAGTTATGCATATTTCAGTAGAAATAACCAGAGATTTTTAATTAAAAACTTGATAGTTGTTAGAAAAAACTTGTAAAGCAGATGCTAATTTTATAATTTAGATCGAATAATTCTTTTAACTTTCACAACGGGTTGATGACAGTCATAAGTCATAATTCATTATATTTGTATGGCCTACAGTTACGTTATTCTGGTGGATGTTTGTGAATAAGTTATGTCTGTAAACGCACCCACAATACTGGAAAAATACAATACAACTAGTGTAGACAAGTCTATTTAAAAAAAAAGCAAGTAATGCCAAACCACAAAATACTCAAACTCAAACTCAAAGCATTTATTGCAACTAGACCATGACGGCACTTTTGAATGTCATAAATACAAAACAAAATCAAAGCTACAGTCACAGTCACAAGGCGTAATAACTTGAGAAAGTACTGTAGTTGCCCATTCCCTATAGCGTATCTGTATGGAGAAGAACGGGCAAGAAACTCCATGAACAACCTTTAAAACAATATTGTTACAAAATTTTGGTTACATTATTCATCTGGTGATTATGCATATATGTGGGAAAGATGTAGAAAGGAAAAGATTAAATCAACAATTAAAAAAAAGAAATTAAAATTAACCGTGTCAGCTAAGAGATGACCAATCCCAACTGACAGCGCCCGTTGACAAACATGACGCATGTATCGGCGCCATTCAACTCGACCATATTGAAGGGAACTAAATGACCCGACACACGCGACTATCAGCGAGACATTTGAGTGAGCATGACATTATCTCAGCCTCCAAGGCATATTCAAGTCAAAGAAAAAGATAACTAAATGTTAATAGTGGCATTACAGTACATAGAACTCACACAAAATTGTGCTATGCAATTATATAATAATACGAGATGGAATCTGCAACAATGAAAGGATACTTTACAATCTTCTGCAGCTTCCACTGGGAATCAATTAGTTTGCCATGCATTTTTGTCATTAATGTAATCCCCCAAATTATAATATGCTTGCTTACATAGTGTGCGTTTTATACATGATTTAACAAAAGAACAGCTAAAGCCAAAAGACAGGCTGGTTTTTTCGACTCATAAAAAATAAACGGTGCACGTGAAACCCAACAAAGGACACAAAGGGCGACTGCCAACTGCCTCTTTATTGTTTGCCCCACAATACAAAACTTCCTTTTACGGCAAAAGACTTGAACCAAAAAAACGTAAATATATTTTTGGAAAATATACGAATTATTTTCTTTCGCAGGGAAATTATTACGGCACCTGTAAATGACAAACGGGATTTCGTTCAGGAAAATGAAGTTAATCTTTTGAATACGTTACGTCTTGTACACAATACGCCTGTGTTTACTGACAGAGAAAATATCTACACGGATAGTAACATTATCATCATAATTTCAGCCGAAAGACGTCCACTGCTGGCTATAGGCCTCCCCCAATTATCACCACATTGACCGGTCCCGTGCGATTTGCATCCAGCGGATTCCCGCAGCCCTCACCAAATCATCTGTCCACCTAGTAGGAGGACTTCCAACTCAATATCTTCCGGTTCGCGGTCGCCACTCCAGAACTTTTCAGCCCCATCGGCCATCCGTTCTGCGAGTAATGTGCCCTGCCCATTGCCACTTAAGTTTGGCAATTCTTCGGGCTACGTCGGTAACTTTGGATGTCTTCATTTCTGATTCGATCACGCAAGGAAGCTCCGAGCATAGCCCTCTCTCCTCCTTTGTGTGACTTTAAGCCTTCTGATGAGGCCCATTGTGAGCGACCACGTTTCAGTTCCGTATGTGATCACTGGCAACACATACGTTACTGGTACATAGACTTTCGTCTTAAAACACTGCGGTAAGTACTGCAGTAGGTGCTGTAGATTGTACCATGATACACACTAATAGTAACAGTGGTACCTATACCATTCTTATTTGCTAGCACCCAGTCGGCAGTTACGTGACACTGCGGCAATGCGACACGGCGATGGCAGTCCAGAGGACAATGGAACTGCATGCCCTAATTGTGACAGGTGATGTGGCGCATAATAGAAGATGGAACAATAAGACTGGTTGTCATAATTACCGGCCACTTAATATCTGTTACGACTGTCTACAAATGGCAGCCTGGTGGATGGGTGACCACCCATTTCTGTATGTAATGGGTGATCACACATCCACGGACCCACTTAGGCAAGCGCGGCTTAACCTGAAGAATGACCCAAGCGGCTGTTATTATTTTGCCACTATCTTTTAACCCGCAAGCCTTAGTACCTATGTAATTGATTTCAAGTAGGCCAATTACAGGCACTTTAGAATTGTAAAATTGTTCTGACGTTACAACGGTATACAATTAACGAAATTCTCCTTCCTAATAGATCCTCTCGTTCATAGCAATCTACTGCGACAAACGCAAACCAATCAACATCCTAATAAGGTAACACCCTCGCAACAGCATTTAGCTTGCATTTCGAATGCATAACAAAATTCGTTGCGTTTATCTAGTTCTAGCAATGGGGTGCTGTTTGTAGTACCTACGTGTAGTGAAGTGTTTAATTAAAGCTTTTATCGTTCTCCAGATTAACTGGGCTTGATGTGGCACGTCTTGTTTGACCATAGTACATCCCCTTGCCATTATTTCCGACCTTGAGTCGTATATCATCAAACAAATATTGCCAGATCCCGATATTAAGGCTGAATTTTACAGCAGAATTATTAGTAAAATAATTCACAAAATTTGCTTTTAATAATTTGTCACATTAATGCAGTTAAGTAATTTTCACGCTTACCTATCCGGAAAACTAATTACGCTTGGTTATATTTTTGGATCAAAATTATTAATATTATGATGTTATTTTCCACACGTGGAGGCCTTATTAATTTTAAGCTAACTTAGTTACGGTGGGTTCCCAATCTAATCAGATGGAGCAGTATATTGGGATTTTACATAAACTGTATCGATTCCCTGGTAGCTGCAAGTTTCTGTGAAACAATTCTCTGTGATATCGAAGATTAAATCATAATATTGAAAGTGGGACGAGTTGCAGAATGAAAGTATTATTTATTTTGAGTTACATCATCTCGTCCCAAATGGGCCATGGACATGTGGGACGAGTTGCTGAATTACTCGAAAAGTATGGTATAAAGATAAGGATATCGTGACACCAAATTCTGCATGATTTAAGACTCCTTGTGGCATGCAAATATTTTGTCGGTAATAAACCATGAATTAAATACCTATCAGTTTAAAACTTCTACTATAATCTCCCTACGTCAATAAAAGCCGCTATAATGCATTTCAATTATTGTTTTACCTTTTCTTAGGTGATTTTTCTTGACGTTACCAGTTTGTCCTCTACCAACAAACTAAAATAAATTTCTGTTTATAGAGTAAAGGAAGGTCAATCAATTAAGAGATAATGATGACCATAAACATAGCAGTTATCTTGTGACCCATGAGATAGCAGAGCCATAAGCTAGGGTAACAACATATCTTCTTTCAATGAATAATAAGTAATAATTGGCCTTATCTACCAGCTTCAGGATAAAATACCGGTATTCAACTGCAAACAGGCAGTATTGAAAGCCCCACGTAATTGGAGTAAAAGTCGTAGATAATTATAAGTTTTTTCATCATCATCTGCCTACCCTTTTCCATTAAATACAAAAAGAAAAACAGTTTTAACAAAATGCCGTTTACTTCATGACAAATCCTCTAATTTTGAAAGGCCAAGGGGCTTTTATAAAAATTCTATTAACAATAAAGATAGCGAGAACATTTTTATTTGTCTAGACCCCACAGTTCATACCTCATTATTTTGTGAAGTGGTATTTTATCCCAGTAATGGATATGGGTCATAACGCAGGCTCTCTGGAAAACCTAATTTTATTCATACTACAAATGACCACATTCACGTTGGGCCTCATATTTTTCCAACTTTATGTGATGAAATGTGCTTATCTCTAATGTTTCGTGTGTGGTTTTAGGATGATTACCAAAAACATACTAATGGGTACCTACAGTCATCATCTGCCTAGCCTTTTCCCAACTATGTTGGGGTCGGCTTCCAGTCTAACCGGATGCAGCTGAATACCAGTATTTTACGTGGAGCAACTGCCCATCTGACCTCCACAACCCAGTTAATACTGGGTAATACGATACCATTTGGTAAGACTGTTTATCAGACTTTGTGGGCCACTGACAACTTTTAGTGGTTGTTTTCCCGAAGCGAAATGAGTTGGTATCGGTAATACAATCGATTAATATATTTAAAATATTGTGATAAACAAAATTCGAAAGCGGCTTGAACCAACAGTAATATCTACGCGGAACGCGGGCCGGGCGCGGGGGTGTCCAGAACAGCCGCGCGGTCGTTGCACTTCGCGTATAAATCAGGTGATCACTACTCCTGACTTAATAAAACACAAAACCCAATAAGTTATAATAATAATTTGAAAAAAAAAAAACTTTCTTTAAAAGTTTCACTTTGCGTTTCGATAGTGCTACTGATGGGTAATCGTCCTGCCGCGGGAAAACAACAATTAAAATTTCACGCTGTATATTATTCTTATAAAGAGGAAAGATTTGTATATTTTTTATGTAACGAATAAACCTAAAAACTACCGTACCGATTTAAAAAGTCTTTCAGCAATGGATAGCAACGTAATCAGCAAGTAACATAGGTTATATTTGATCCTTACACTCCCACGAGAACTGCGAGGGTGATACCGCGTGACGTACGGTAATAAGAGATATAGAGAAAAAAAGAAAACAGAAAAGCAGACTCGGTCTGAAATACCAAATAATATCAAATTAGCTTCGGTCCGCGACTTCGTTCGCGTGAAGTTTTGATATCGCAACGCATCGCCTGCTCGTGCTATACCCTTTTCAGGCAACGGAAGCTTTTTTCCCGGTTGCAACATTTCTTTTTGCTGCTCCGCTCCTATTGGTCATAGCGTGATGTTATATAGCCTATAGCCTTCCTTGATAAATGGACTATCCAACGCAAAAAAAAATCGAGTCGGTAGTTCCTGAGATTAGCGTGTTCAACCAAACAAACAAACTCTTCTGCTTTATAGTATTAGTATCGTATAGATACACAAATATTAGCCTAATTAATAATAGTTTACACAATCGCTAAGCAGACCGTAAAAGTTAATGAATAAAAGCCATAACGCTTTAAAAAAATAATTTTAATGAGCAATCAAGGAAGGCGGACCGACCGGCCATTACTACCCGGAATAAGCCGAGAGGTCTCCCACTTTTCTTAATGAGAAGACTCCTGACGCCGCAGAATATTTCGGCTATTTGAATTAATAGTATGAGATGAGATGAGACTGTCAGTCAAACTGTTTGATGGGATGGCAATTAGTGAAATTACAATACGCATTTAGACTACGAAATAGTGAGATGTTAATTAATTATGATTATTGAGATGACTATAATTACGTTACTATGAAGATTAATCTTAGTTACAAACGAGGGCGGTCCCACAAATACCCGACCTAACATTAAAATGGAGGTTCATCGTCAGCCTAACCAGATGCAGCTGAATACGAGTATTTTACATGGAGCGACTGCCTATCTGACCTCCACAATCCGAGTAGTACTGGGTAATACGATGCCCCTTGGTAAGACTGGTTGTCAGACATTTTGGGCCACTGACTATCAGCTGTAACGACGGTCAAAGATCTACGTATTCCAATGTTGGGCAAACATTCAGGGCAATAAAGGCGAGTTTTTTAAAATGTACATTGAGTTGAAGGGGACTAATTAGACAACGAAGAAGGAGGGAGGGGGGAGGTAGGGTCTTAGTTAGGCGCCGCTTTTTTTCTGGGACCTGCACCCGTGTAAACTCAGGCCCGTTTCTACCGGGGTAAGCAGAATCTAAAGAAAGCCACCTGCTGATATACTTACACACTTCTTTAATAGGTTAGTCCAAATTCATTTAAATATTATCTCTTTACATGACAATGACTAACAACATAATTATAAAAAAATATGTGCAGCTACATTTGTATATTTTTCTCCAAAATAAATATGTAGTTATACTGAATTAGTTGTTTTTTTTTTTGCTAGCCTGTTCTGTCCCACTCCTGGGCAAAGGCCTCCCTCCACTTTTTCCACCACTCGCGAACCCCCGCGTCCTCCCTCCAGTTTTGACGGAACCTGTCCAGTTCGTCCCGCCATCTCCTTCGTGGCCTGCCGCGACCCCGCCTCACTGTGTCAGGGCACCAGTTGCCTGCTATTTTGGCCCACAGTTGGTCATCATGCGGCAGACGTGTCCTGCCCAGCCCCATTTGAGTCCCTTTTGAGTTACGTCAGCTATGTTTGTTTTGGAGCGCAGTATTGTGTTTCGAACACGATCCGTTAATGTAACACCTAGTATACTGCGCTCCATTGCTCGTTGACAAACCCTGTCAAATTAGTAGTTACTTAGTATTATTAATAAATAAATTATAAATTAGTGGTTAGTAAACTACTGATTATCGTATTAAAAACATACTACAGTCAAAAATAATTGCGTTAACTAACAGAGATAAGAACTGTTTCTTTAAAAACCGTTTCCCACAAAATAAGAATACAACAATATCCTACAGTGTAAAATTCCATTTTATCCCCTAATCATGTACTCTGAATTCTGAATTCTCAAGTCTCGATTTCAATTGGACCGGTCCTTCCCTATAAAAGGATAACGAGGTTACTGTCAGCTTCAATGTAAAAGCAAATCGAATATTAGGTTACAGCCATGGAACCTCCCTAATGGAAACCATCGTACACTTAGGTCCCTTACATAATTGGGATAAAAGGATTTCCCATTTCCCCACAATGACTTGTCATGTTATATCTTTAATGATTGTCTCTATACTTTAGCTTAAGCGTTGTTTTTTTTGTGTTTGTTCTAATTATGAAGACGATTTGAGGGTTAGTGGATCAAGTGTAAAAAATGACTTCCTTATTTGTACCGGATTTTGTGAATCATTTCGTAGGTTTTGACTTTTTTTGCACGGATCCCTAATCCTTTCTCTAAAATAAAAGTAGCTTAAGGTACTCCTTAGATCATCAGCTACGTGCCAGTAAAAGCTGTGTCGTCAAAATCGGTTGAGCCGTTTCGGAGATTAGCCGGATCTAACAGGCAGATTTTTTTGGCTCAACTTCGAAGAGGACCATGCCTAGTATTGGACTTTGATAAGCTGATTAGATTTATAGTGATCCTCTGCTGGAAAAAAGGAATGAGACTCCTCAATTGCCGTGTAGTTGACTGAAGCGACGCGTACATTTGGCTAAATGTAAACGTTGTGGAAGACTCACAAGATCATAGTTAAACTTTCAAACCAGGTTGTCTGAGAGGTATTTCTTGACTGCTTGTAAAGCCAAATCAGAGACCCATGGGCGACATAAAAACGCTGTCAACACGTCAAGTACAGCCACATGATGAAGAAAGAAATTAAACTTTCAACACCGCATTATAGTTTAAATTATCTCCTTGCCCTACTTGTAAATACCCGTACGAGCAAAGTACGGTGCTGTTATAAACATACATTTTTAATTAACATGCCACATTAATGAGGAGCAGGGCCTGTAATCGTATTTGTTGGACCCCCCTCTCCGTCCCCGCCCCCCTCCTATCCGGTTCACGGATGCCCGCAAAACGTATCAGCTGAAAAATTAAACAAGTTGTACGTCCAACATTTATAAAAGAGATCTTGTTAAAAGAATATTTTGTAAAAGGAAGCCTGAAACTAACTTGAAATAAGCTGATTAAATATTAACAAAGGCTTTTTTTGTTGAGTCAAGTTATTATTCTGTTTTCTTCGTACATCAAACACCAAAGTGATCTATATTGTAACGTTATTGAAACTATAAAACTTGAAGACAAATTTTACGTCCGACGGTGTATATTTGTAACGGCTTTTGAATAGCCACTACTTACTGAAAAACATGGATAACAATTTTATTCTTATTAAAAAATATCTCATAGTTTCAATTCAGATTTTTTTACATTCCGTTTCATTCATGACCATTTTCGAATCGTATCGATTTTGTGGGCGCTGGTGGTTCTTCCTGGAATTCAAAAAGTCACTGGCAAGCGATATTAATTGCCAGACTTCAATGCGCATGCATGGGGCACATAGTGACAGAGGTAGCGACTGAAAATCCCTCAGATTAATGTACTCTAACTACATTTTCTACCTATTATTTCCCGAGCATGAAGCTACGAATATGTGTAGCAACATGGTCGAATTGAAATTAAAAAAAAATGGTGCAACGTCTATGACGTAAGATAAGAACTACTAATCCTGCATCGCGTTATCAAAATTATCAGCAAGATAAGGATATGGGTATACAAGAACTTGGCAACAACACTTGGGCAGTTGCTCACCAGACACGACACCCACCACGGAGTACAGTGTGGGGAGCTTTACGTCTTGTATATCCCTAATTAAGTTGTTCCTAAACAAAGGTTACTACAAAGAATGGCGGGAAAGCTGTGCCCATTTCTTGTGATAGACCACTTGACTACGACTACCCTAGTTTCTTTGAAACTCTATAAAAACGCTTCCATATTAGCTGACTTGGCCTTTTATATAGAAGCCAACATGGACGCCTGTAATTGTCCTTTCATAAAACCGACCAGTTAACATAAGTACATCCTTAGTTACGTTACATGAAAACCAGTCATGTCGCTGCGGTCTATCACCTCAGTCCGCGACGCTAACCCCGTAGCTATAAATACCCCTAATAATAATAATATTATTCCGATGGAGCCTCTACCTTGCTTTCCTCTCCCAGTGACGTCCTAAGCTGAGGTCGTACCCCACAGAAAGTGTCCTTAGCGTGTAGTCGTTTAGTTGAGTTCAGCTTAGTAGCCCCTAGCTGGAGGTCTTACACTAAAGGCACCCACAGGATAGTCCGGCTAAGCAGGCAACAAACTACTTGGTAACCCCTTTTGTAAATATGAAGATATTTGATGATTTCCCACTCTGGGCTGACTTGGTTACGCCCTTACCCCCTTCGCTGCTTAAAAAATGCTACATTCTGTCGCGATTTGTTGACTTTAGAGTTCTGGTCGCCTTCGAAAAAGTATTCTTTGAACTGTCAACACAGTAGCGCATCCTCTACTGCATACTCCATGTTCATTACAGGGGCAATACAATTTATTACGTACGATGGTCATATTAGCCACGCGCGGTTATTTAATAAATGGCAGCTTTTAATAGTGCTCATTTAATAGCGTTGTCCAGTTTGAGCCTGCATGATGTATTATTTTCTGATTGAGCCACGATTGTCATGCTAGTTTTCACAATCCATAGGAGACACTTAAATTAACGCCTAATTGAAAACGCGATATTATATTTTCAATGTTTGGTATTGAACCGAGGGTTGAAAACCCAATAGCTTGGTTTGTTTGGGCATTAGCTTAGGCGTCACTTATTGCATGTGAAAACATTAGTGTTTGTGAATTAGCTCATTTAGGATTCGTGTTTGTTGTTGACATGCTCGTATGTTTTATTTTGATGAATGAATTTGCAATGTTTTGGTGCGTTAATACAACTGTTATTTAGTGAATAAATTACTGTTTTCGCTTTCATTTACAGCTTTTGGGTATCAGAATTAACTACGAAACACACAGTAAAACAGGGCTATTTGGTCCCATATAAACCAAAATGTTATTGGGTATTTCCATCAGGAATTTTTCATTAGCACCCAATCCAAGTGTTTGTAGACATTGTAAAATAATTTCTACCATACACTAACCGACAGCTATCGATATTTTTGTTCGAAATTCTGGGTCATCCCAAATAGCCCCCAAAACCTATACATATATTCGTAACCAAATTGTTACGAATATATGTATATCAATACAAGACGCCCGTTTTCTTTGTGGAATGTTGTTTCTTACCACCGCAAAGTAGCTTAGCACTACTAGTTCAGAAAGTAGATGGTAAGTTGCTTGCTAAAATGTTTAAAACTTGTCATTCTTAGAGTTATCAGCAATGTTTATATTTACAACAGTCTTCCCCTCTTCCTTAAGGAAATAAACATAAATTTCAAACATTATTTCCACTGCATTAAGAACGTTGACGTCACAACACATTAAATACAAACTCGAAGCATATAATTAAGTCGTCCGCAAACGAAATCAGTCCGCAGCGCGGGGAAATTGCTTAGAATTACCGACGACGACGCCAACTCGACGCGAAAAATGACGTAAACTCCACAAAACACAAAAAAGGGGTAACTACAAATCTAGGTTTTCCTGGAAATGGAAGAATGTTTGATAAATTATTTCTCTTATTCAATACAAAAATGAGATGTTGATGCTATGTGTTTTTTTTTTAAGTGTACAATAAAGATACTTTGGTTCGCAATCAAAATAACGTAATAGAACAGCACGCTTGTAATCCCTGACGGGTTATGTAGAGGTGTACAGTCACGTCTAATAATATGTACACACTCTCCTTAATATGATAGCTATTTTTGCGAGAAATAACGATTGTAACTAGGAGATTGGATCTTTATCATATAAATATGAGTTCCAGAATACTATGTACGTAATAATATTAAATTTTAATCAGTACATTAGGAGAAACACAATTTTAAAAAAATCGAAAGTGTTTACATATTATTAGACGTGACTGTACCTACCTACCTACTAGTACATCCATATTTCGCCACACAGCTCGTCGTATGTGAAGCTCGACCGAATCGATCTGTCGTTGTTTAATTATTGTGTCTACTTTGCTAACAGTGTTAAGTCCTATGGAGTATGTAATATGTAGCGGGCCTAATGCCATTAACAAAGCACAAATCCACCCTGCATGGTTCCTACTAATAAATTTTAATGAAAAACCTAATAACACTGCTCAAACCCAAAAAGAAGCTAGGACCTAATTCTCAGCAGACGAGCTTGCAATAAACAGATATTTCAAGGTCATAATTTTAGATTTTTTGAGATACTGTATTTTGAGTTACCAGGTCAGAATATTATCCTACAACACCAAGATAACCTCGCAATTAAACCTTCCACTTAATAAATATTCGACCCACGTCGGCTTATTGTTGTTGCTATGTTATAATGCTTTTATTTTCTATGAATTTATGTGGAACGCGTATTTTTGGACCAAAGTGGGTGTAATAAAAAGTAATATACGCGGTTTTGAGGGATATAAGCGGGGTAAGCATCATTCTTGTGTTATCTGACTTAATAATTAAATAATGAAACATAATTTGAATCCTTTCTGTCTTATGTGTCTGGTATAAAAGTTTATGAAACACGACTGCAGACTGAAAAATCAATTGAAAAAATACGTAGTTTTTTACGTACCTTTTTTTCTGCATTTTACTAACGTATTATCGATGCATAAAGAGTGGTCTAAAATTGATTCTTTGATTGATTCGAAACTGAAAATACCCCATGTATGTGCGCGATTCTTGATAGTTTTCGAGTAACAGTTTCTTGAACTTCAAAAAAATCATTATTTAACCAGGCTTTTTCACATTTTATAACGCCAATGTTTTTTTTTGGAAATCAGGGCGGAATTGCCCTGTTTAACAATCAAACGATGGCTTACAGCGTAATTTGACATTTCCATCGTCATTACCCGACTATTGATCTCACAAATAAGCTCGCTAAACTCTAAAGGAATTCCTGAATTTGTTTTAGTAAAGAAGTTGTTCAAAATTCCACACTAACTTATATTTCTCGAAAAATAATAACTTCCTTTTTTGTCAGTCGGCTAAAAAACAACAGTTATTCAAAGGTAGTACAGTCAAAATTACTTACAAACTTTCCTCCACAACCGTTTCTGAAATATTACACTGCATAGGTATTGTCTGCACATTGTTAATTAATATAACAATATCGGATACCCAAAGTGATGTTCAAGAAGTTTAAACGCTTGCCTAGTCAGAGTACAGAACAAGCACTTGAAAACTAAGACCATCATAATCGTGTTACAAAGCGAACGCTTTGTAGGGAAGCTTACCCTAGACCTGTGTAAGTTGATTACATTACAATAACATCGTTCAAGTTGTTTTTTTCTTTTCTCCATTATTTTTAAGGTTTTTATCCACAAGGATACGTCAACTCCATTGTATCTTTGAACTAATTACAATTCACTATACTAAATCTACATTTACACTATCTATACTTATTTATAAAAAGGAAAAAAATGTGTTTTTGTGTGTGTATGTTTGTAATTAATTAACTCAAAAACTACTGTGCCGATTTCAAAAATTCTTTCACCATTGTAAAGCTACTTTCACCCTGAGTAACATAGGCTACATTTAATCTCCGTACTCCCACGGGAACGAGAACTACACGGGGAAAGTGCGTGACGTCCGCTAGTATAATACATATAATTTTAAGGAAAAAAAAAATAGAACCATAATTCAATACTGCCAAACTACAGAGTTGTTTTTTTTTTTGTTTTTTTTTAGGACTTAACAAAATCGTCTGAAAGAAACAAGAATGATTCTTCTGTCTGTTTCATCGTTCAAACGGTTTTTATACAAAGTCAACAAAAATAATCTAGAGAAACTCCGCAATCGTAATGTACTGCGGCCCTAAAATGGCCGCTTTAGCAGAACATAATATGAATCACGGTTCTTAAAATGGATTTTATGGTAATGAGACTGTAAAGTTCATTTATAAAATTTAATTTTCTTAACGTGACCCCTGTTGAGTATTGAAATCGATACATGATTTAACGGATACAAAATATTAAGATGTTCTTTTTGTGGTAAGCGGGAAATATTATATATATATCGATTCAGTCACTACTGGACTGGTACTAATTTAACAAACAATAAGGTAAAGGTATAGTAGGTCAGCATAAGTAACACATAATCATATCTCAGTCTGTTTTGTATCATTTTATCACCATATTAACACTTGCGATATAAAAAAAACACCCTAAAAGTAGCAATATACAAAATAAAGTTGCCTTTTCCGGCAAGAAACACCGGTCTTCAGAGAGTATCCTAAAAGAAAAACCCAATTACCCAACATAAGGCTCCTTTGACCTTGACTTGAGAGTGGTGGCTTTTTTAGGGAACATAACATCGTTCGTCCAGTTCCTAAATTAAATTACGAATGTTTTTTTCTCTAGCCATACCATTACTAGAACTTCTTTTAATGAAATAAATAATAATAATTTATTTCGTGCCTGGCCGAATTAAAGTTGAATGTACTTTTCACACGACAAGATCTGTTTGTATAATTGAAAGTTATGTAGATTTTTTTGGAAATAGTTATCAAGAGTGATACTTATAACCTACATTAAGGATTCGACGATTGGTTTGTAGATTCGTCAATGTAAATAGTTTCATCACCACGTGGAGGATAATGGCACAGAATAAATAGTACAATTATTAATGGCCCATCGTCGTTCACAAGGAGGAGGCCCATTGTCCAACTAATTTTTTTTAAGCTACGGGAAAAATGCACTAACCGAATGTTCCGTAAGTGTCGTCTGTAAAAGCGAGGTCTAGGTGGAAAGCCGGTTGCATCGCGTCGCGTAGGTAAATAACAAATGTTTACCGTGGACGAAGCAACATTGTGGGCTCGGAAAGGACGGAATACGCAACTAACGCTTTATCGCTGTACCATTAAGCATCGTCCAGCTTAACATAGGAACGAGGTTCGTGGTGAATAAGGTATTCACAACGCTTCGATAAGACAATCGGCAGAGGTGACCGGACCCCTTGGTCTGGTCACCTCTGCCGATTGTCTCTGTCAAAGTCCTTAAACTAATGAATCATAGGTATTCCCGCTGATTAACTTTTTTTTGTAAGTTTTAGAAGCGAGTTTGGCGCAAGTTTTTGTTTTCATACTATAGTATCACTAGTTTTAGGAGCTGAATACCAGAAAATAAAAAAATGGATTGATATCTATTTAGGAATCATCATTATTATCAGAAGTATCGATTTCAAGATGAGCCAGCAGTAAGGACGTAAGAAGGAGTGATCTTGTAGAAACAGACTTATATTAATATGTCATCATCACCATCACCCTATTAATGTTCCCAGTACTGGGACACAGGCCTCCTCTCTACGAGAGCGAATGGGCTATAATCCACCACGCGGGCCCAGTGCGAATTGGTGGATATCACATTGTCTTCTAATTTTTGGTTCTAGGACTTCTAGGACATGCGGATTTCCTCACAAAACGGTAAAGGAAAACTCCTTTACCGTTTCGAGATCAGTGGTGATGAAATAAATTAAGTACACAAAGTAACGCGCCTGTCTCACCAGCAAGTTTTTCCATGATACGAGAAATGATGATGATATAGTAATGCGCTTGCCTGGGTTAGAACTCACGACTGTTCGTAAGTTCGGACCGCCACCAGTGGGCCCATAATATTACTTGTACTTTCGACTTATGTATATTGTGTATAGAGTGTAAACAACCTCATCACGAAGCCGTCAACCAAGCATTCTGTACATCAAACTAAGTAACTTTACGCAAAAATTATGTATATTATTTTATGTAAAACTTTTTTTGGGGTGAAAAGCCATGTTTTGTGGTAGAATTCAATGTAACGCACTCAAAACATTGTGCTGACGGATGGATTAAATAGTACGATGGTTGTGGAGATGTTTAAAGTAAAAATCATACCATAAAAACTTATTACTTATTAAAAAACTTGTCATAAAGTTGTAACTTTGATCCCCAACATCTCCGTAACTAGAATGTTCCCAGGTATGGTGTAGAACAAAAAAAATATCGCAATGACGGGGAGAATAAGTGCCTTTCGGCTTCGTTAAGAGGTTTCTTACACCCTTTATAATATTTATAGTAAATCTGTTTGTATGCCTCGATTAGATAGCTGAAAAAGTCATTTTCAGGGATCAAATTAATTGACGGCGTAATATCGGGCGGCCATTCTTGTTATAAGGCTTCCTTTTCTTTTCTTGTAAGAGTCTCTTTTGTGAACTGGCTAAGCGAAAGAAAGGTCAACTTATGACCTTTTATTATTTTTCCGACCACAATACGTCTATATTTTTCATAATAATTATTTACTTACAACTTCAAACAAACAAGAAAATGATTATTAAAGTATGTACCTAAAACAGAACCAGTCAAGTGTGAGCTATTAATAAACTTGGATGTATTTTGTACACGTAACTTTTTTCAAATTATTTCCTTTACATGCGTCGTAGAACCGGCAAGAAACTCCATGGTTACTCTTTTCAAACAGATACCTACACTGAGTAAACTAACAAAAAACTTGACATTACACTTACACACAATAACACTGGGCACAATGAATTGGGTACAGTTTCTAGACGTCTTAACTCCGCTGCGATGAGACCTAGCCTGTCCTCTTTGCTGCGAGCTGTTAACATCAGGACTCTGTAGAAGCACACCATGGTGAGGGTAGACTGGTATCTAAGTCACGTGATGTCACCACTGGCGCGCTTTTGATTCATTCGTCTGTCCGTACCAATGACTGGATCCGACATATAAGTACCAGCCTACCACTGTCTCGTTGCTGGGCTACTCATACAGAGATGGCACGAGGCTTTGGCCTTGTTCCCGAAGAACAACCAGCAGGAATCGGCTTTTTAGGTGTTTTCGGGCCTGGTGAGTGTACTATAGGTACTTTCTGTCTCTCCATCTTTGAAAATAAGTTAACAGACGATATCAAGTACTGTTTACTTTTTCATTTCGCAAACATTGAAGTCTTTCTACAAGAATTTGTTTCAAACTATCGCAGTTAGCATTGAAAGTACGCATTGGAATGCAAAATGTATTCGTAGAACGTTTTGCAGTTTCGTTGTGAATGCCTAGCTGTATGAATGGGCACGTTTGAGGCATTTACATAATTGTATTAGTCTGGGATCGAGAGTCAGCTGCTCTAGAACTGCTAATTGACATTGACACGTCATTTCTTTGGTATCGCGAGTGTAACGTGTTAAAAGGTTTTAAAATTGGGCTTAAATTGACGGTATTTAGTACGATGTCTGAATCAAATTTTAAACGAGCTACATTAGTATAAACTAAGGGGGCAATTTTTGCGTAAGTGTGCTTGCATGGATCAGAATGTTGAACCTCAAAAACTAATTAAAATGCATGTGGGTACGATGAGAAAGCTACTCATCTGCCTATAGCCTTTCCCCAACTATGTTGGGATCTGCTTCCAGTCTAACCGATGCTGTGGAATACTAGTATTTTACATAGACTGACTGCCTACTGCCTATCTGACCTCCACAACCCAGTTGGTACTGGGTAATACGAAGCCCTTGGTAAGAATGGTTGTCAGACTTAGGGCCACTGACTACCTATAAAGTCAATCAAGATCTTCAAATGACAACCAGGACTTATGCTAAGCGTGATTTAAGAGGCACGGAAGAAACTCTGTATATTATGGCTTGTCACCTGTCCACGGATTGGCCTTGATAAGCGATGCTTAACCTTGAATATAATACACCTATAGAAAGAAAGAAAGAAAAAGCATTTATTAGCCCGCACAGGACAAAAGACATCAAAATTATCAGAATTTAAAACTTACTAATAAAAAATAAACAGAAAAAATATATATAGGTACCTACTCATATATAAAAATTAAAAGAAACGAAACTCGTCCTGTACGAGGCCAAAAGACTCCTATTTCAGCATAGTGCTGTAACGTTTAAAAAACGTCACAGCGCTGGTATTCTGATAGGGCCCAAAGTGAAGGTGATGCCACGGTTAGGCCAGATACGGATAAAAATAAAAATAAAGTGAAAACGAATAAAAAATGCAAATAAATTAATGTGTGAAGTATAAATAAATATAAAGAAAATAATAATAACACCTACACCCCACGTAATGAAAACTGTTGAAGAATGAATATAATTTTTGGTTCTAATTCAAAGCCAGATAGGACCAAAATCCTATTTACCCTTTAATAAAATCGTAACGTTTATACTTTTATAACGCTAATTTAATACAGGACCGTAACAAAATAAATCCTGTCAGCAGACGCATTGAGTTTTATTATAATCTTTATTGCGCCGTCCTAATTGGCCCCCAGTTCTTTAAACATCACGATCTTAACTGTTATTGTGTAATAGAATTAATTACTGAAGTTAAAACGTTCACGTTAGACATAGAATAGTGTTATAACTAGAAGGTGAGTTGGTAACGTGTTTGTACACTATGTCGGAAAAAACTTTATGCCCTCGAAACATCATCATCTGCTTAGCCTTTTCCCAACTATGTTGGGGTCGGCTTCCAGTCTAACCGGATGAAGCTGAATACCAGTATTTTACATGGAGCGACTGCCTATCTGACCTCCACAACCCAGTTAATACTGGGAAATACGATACCACTTGGTAAGACTGGTGTCAGACTTTTGGGGCCACTGACTATCTGTAACGACTGTCAAAGATGGACAAATGACAGCCGGGACCAACAGCTTAACGTGCTTTCCGAGGCACGGATGAAACTTGGTATGTAAGGTGGTCACCCATCCACAGACCAACTTAGGCAAGCATGGCTTAACCTAAGGATCGACCCGAGCGGCTGATATTATTTAGCCACGAACTCCTCCTCCTCCTCGAGCTGCTCCTCGGAAAAAAACTTTATGTATATATGATTTTAGAGCTTTTTTGTAAGCACCTCACTGTGTCGTTAGTTTAGTATTCGTAAGTGCGACTGCTAAACATGATATTTTGGGTTTAATTCCCGGATCGAATAAGGTGTTATTGGGTTTTTCCAACAGAAATTTCATTATTAGGTACACTCGTACCTAAACCTTCGAGAATTACAAGCTGTGAACCTTCGAAAACGAGCAGTGGTGGCCCAAACACCGAGAAGGTCATGCCGAAATAGTCGCATTACTTTGTGTAGGAAATAATGTAGAGAAATAATGTGATGTAGAGAAATAATGATGAAATATATTTATTTCATCATTATTTCTCTAAAACGGTGAAGGAAAACATGGTGATGAAACTGGCATTTCGTGGAAAGAAAAATTTGATGAAATATAACATCTACCAAAAATATAATATGAACGATTCAATAAACATTAAAACATATCGAAATTTATAAGCATCGTAAATTCAAAGCCGAAACTCGAATATCCTCGAAACCCGACACCTTTTGTCAAGTTATATTTGAAATAACATTCCGTAAAATATAATAAAACTTGGGGCATTCAAGATTCAGAATATCAACATTAAATCAAGCAGTGCTTCCTTCCGAAATACTTTTACTTTGATTTGTTTATTTGGAGTGCAAAATGGCCATCTCTAGAGATTTTATCGGAGTGGTTTTTAAAGCGAAAGTGATGCCTTGTCCGATTTCCGTTACTGAAGAAAAACGAGCCTCCCTCCGCGAAAATAAAAAGGTTCGAACGATAAAAGCAATTCCGATTTTTGACATATATCTCGACAAATTGTAAATAATGATAGGAAGTTGATGGTTACTTTACTAAATAAAAGAGGGTTCTTATGGATATAACGGTGTATTTATGAAGAGTTTGTTTTAATAAACCGTGTGATAAGTCAGCCTCATTATGGGTTGCTAAGCTGTGGTAGACGTGAGTGTACCGCCCATATGTTTTTGCCTGCTATCCTTTAGTAGTACTGGAAGAAACTTGGGTAAACCAGAACAAATTGCAATGTCACCTAGATTTATTTAAAAAAGAATATGTGATAGTAATAATTAAAGTCTCGAGTACTTATAGTGCCATAACAACATATTTCGTAAGCGGTTTATGACCAACAGGTATGAAAATTGAGAATTTTCAGAGAGCAAAGATATTTTCCGACGAAGGACGCTCCTAAGCGGCTTACAGTCTCTCTGATCCACAATCCTAACTACTCTTGACGAATGAAATTGTAAAAACATTACTTTATTTCATGTTTCCTCGACAGTTTTAGATGAAGATGATAGTTATATCACTACACAAGTTTAAGTTTCGTACAAAGGGGATCTTGGTACATAAATCAAAGTTGAGATCAAAAGAAAATCTTCAAGCGGACTTGCAAATTTGGAATCGTGAACCCTTTTAGGTAATAGTCAGTTTGCAAGGGTAAATGCCACAGTAATAATTCAACAAAGGTGGGTAGCATCGGCCGTTCGTCAACGTCGCTTGGCTAATCCACTTAGGTACCCAGCAGAGTCCATTTTGGCCACGGACAACGAAAATTTGGTCAACAGCAGTCTGTACATAAATTTTGGTCACGTCTCCTCACAATGCAATTTTCCGTGAATAAAACTCACGCATGTAGTGTCAGTCCGCAGAGATTAATTGTGGACTTTGTGTATGAAAACGAAAAGCTGTGTTTTTAACACGCTCTTTTGTTTACTGTTTTTTAAACGATGTGCACTATGTACACAGTTTTTGGTTACAGTATTACTGAACAATTTTTAAGCTATTGCATAGTTTCTATCGCTGGCCTTGAGCGTGGAGACCGAATCCAGAAATTCCGTAACAAAAATAACCTAACACCCCCCGTAAAAAACAAATGCAATAGCTTTACCGCGGCAGTCCCCGAGTGCCACACGTCTTTTTATTTTGAGTTTCGAAAATAAAAAGATAGTATTTTGATGTTTATTATCATTTTGTGTTGATTGCCTCGTTGGTCGATGAATTCGATTTCCGGGTCAGGCAGTGTTATTGGTTTTCCCATCATAAATTTCTCAGTAGCCGCCACAGAGTACAGATTTGTGCCCGGTCGACGGCAATAGGCTCGCCCCCTATTACATGGGACTTAAACATAATTGGTGAAATTAATGTGGGTGTCCTATAAGGTACACCTCTGCCTAACCATTCGGGTATTACAGGCGTGATGTTATGTTAAGTGCTGACTGATTAAGATAGCTTACTACATAACTTGATAAAAGGAGACGGAAAATGGTGGGCCAAATTGTAATAAGTTGAGATATGGTCTAAAAAACTAGTCATATTTTTTATATTAACATACCAAAAATCAGCTCACTTCTCAATCTGGAAGTGGAGAATAATAAGAACGATAGTTTTCATAACATTACCGATTTAATTCATCGATTACAGAAAATACAAAACGAAAAGCTTTGCACTAGGCAATTAACTCGAAGTATTTAAATGCACTTTGAATACTTTTTTATAATATAGTGCATTTAATTAATAAAGAAAATGTCAATTTAAATGATGATCGATTTCGTATGATTTAAATCAATCATTAAGAGCGTGTCGGGCCAAGCTCAGTGTAGGGGTAGGGATACACATATTGGTACCAAATTTCAGCTCTCTAGTGCTAACGATCACAGATATTAAGCGAGAACGGACAGACGGACAGACAGACATGGCGAAACTATAAGGGTTCCTAGTTGACTACGGAACCCTAAAAAGGAACGAGAGGATGTTGATGTATTGTGTTCCTGGAATTTAGTTACAGTAATCAATTTTCCATTAACAGAACTACCTTTTAATTACATTAATCATACAGGTAACGAATTTACTGTCGTCGACGCAGGAGCTCGCCCTTTCCATTTAATTAACTGCAAAGTGCAGTTTTAAGAGCTCAATAAAATGATAGTTAAAAGGATACCTCGACTAAGTGCTCTTTAGCTTTAAATACACAAAGGTTACACTTTTGTTGTGATATTGGATATTTTTTTTCATAGGAGTAAAAAATACAGAAGCGTGTACAAAAAAGACCGTCGCACAGTCATTTACTTTCTAGGTATACTTACGACATTCACAGGATCAATAATGTCATAATGATGTATGTACTTAGTTTGAGGCAATTTGAGCAAACATCCGAAAAGACTAATAGTTGTAGTCCATTATTTAAACTATATGAACTCCTCACTTTGCCCTGTATGTACATCTACTAGACAGCAGTATTCGCAAAATCAAACTTGCATTTATTTCAAACACTAAGATCTAAACGACGCAATAAAGAGATATGTGCTACGAGTATTCCACACAAGACTGCAGTGTACTCAAAAAGCTTTTTTAGGAATGGCACCTAAGTTATATGATAAGTTGCACATTAGTATAAAAAATACACCATTTCAAAAAGGCTCTTCTTAATTTACTTAGCGAGAAAGCTTACACAGTCAATGAGTTCCTAGAAGACAAACTGTAATTCATTTCAATTATGTAAATAAATTAATTGATTTGTTTAATCTATTTAATTTAATTGTTCTTTTGTCTGGTAATTTTTTTTGTTATTCTAATTAATTAATTTATATTTTTTAGTATTATTTTGGATTGTCATAAGTGAGTTTAATTATTAATTTTGACTGTTTCTATTATTTTTACCAATTATTCATTAGAAATTATAATTAGAATATTTTGTACGCCATTGACGGCAAGACATTTTATAAATATTGAAATCTGTACTTTTGTAACCTATGTTCAAAATAAAAATATTTGATTTTGAATTTGAATCCGCAGCGTAGGAAAACGTAGCCATAGCGAAATAAACTCCGTAGCAGCGTAGCTCGTAGCTCGAAAACTGCTTAGCGTATCCAAAAAAATGCTACGAGAACCGAAATAAAAGAAATATTTTATATCATCGTACACTGTTGGCCTGTTTATATATTTATTTTGAAGCTACAGCTTGAAACTCTGAGAGAGCGTGGAATTGTACATGTAGTAAATTAATAATTTAAATTGTTTGTGACATACAATGTTGGTGTTCAACATTTTGTGTCATGTGAGGGGAATTCGTTGTCACAAAGTTTTGTCTGGTGAGGACACTGAACATAAACGTTTAACAAGTGAATCATTTATTATAATTTATTGTAGTTATGATAGTGATATTGAATGCTCTCTTTTACCCGACTACGAAAAAGGGTTATGATTTTTGCAGTCTATAAGTATGTTTGTATTTACGTATATTCGTCCGTTGCGCCTAAACTATTTATCCGATTTTGATGAATAAGGTGTCAATATTTTTTTTATTATGGCCCTAGTAACACAGGCTTTATTTTCATCGACTTCAACAATATGAGGAGTCAATTTTACTTTTTTAACCCCGAATTGATTTGATTTTTCAGAGGTCGGGTTTTTTAGAACGACGGTTCTTGTTGAACGATGATTCGTTTATCCTTCATTTAGTTTTTGCAATTACTTGGTTTGACGTCATTTTACTTTATTTTAAACATAGGAAAACTTACGCCTTAGTGAAAATATATTTTCAAAAATAAATTTAATTACTACAACTTAATTAATACTTAAATTCTATTTTATTTCAGTCAATTAAGGCCCACAATTACAAAACACAATTAAAAATATACTAACCCACAACACTGCCAACAAAAAAAACTTTATACTTTTATTTGTAACTCAAACAAACTTTACTGTACAAATACCCTTTTCGTAATAAATGCTAATTTTCATTTTTGTTTCTTCTTTTTTAAACCTTCACATTTTCGTAATGGTTATATTATGCGCCCTTATAAAATAATATCTTCGCTTCACAAGTTTAGTATAAAACACTCAAAAAGGGTGAATAATTTTCTATATTAACCCCATTTCTTTTTTTAAGGATCAGTTTTATCAATAACCTTCTCATTACGTCTATTTTATAAGTAACTTCATGCTTAAACCCTCGTTGAGATTAGGCAGAGGTATATCTAATTATAGTGTGTAAGTTATGGTAAGCATGTATGTAGACAGCCTTATTTAAAATGCTTCTTCAGCAATATTGTTTTATTACAAATTGTAAGTATTTTAATACGCATTAAACCAGACCATGAAACCAAACAGACGTATAATTTCAACTCTTCCGACCTAGCGACCTGATCACACTACAAATGAAACAATATCGTCTGCCCATCTCGCCGCTTGACGACCAACACTTTTACTTCCATTTTTTTTTCCATCTAACTCTCAATTACCTAGAGTTGTATTAGACAGGATTGCTAAACTAACCCTTTGTGTACCTATTTCACTAAAAGGGCTGTAGTAATGCAGACCACATCTAATTAGATCATTAATTAGGCGGTTTGATCACGTGTTGACAGATTATTATTACCTTACAATGTGACGTATTACACGTAGCCATTTATTTTCAAATCCACATTAATCACACGTAGAAGTCAAGCCAAACTAGGTATAATTGCGAGACCGAAATTGCAATTAACGCTGTGTCATAAACTCATAATGAATGAATGTATGCCATAAGCATAAAAATCATTTTAATGTTGCGATGGAATAATACTAGAGCACTGTTTCTTTACTTATTGATGTCCGAAGCTAAGAAGTTCAGAAGACTTAGCATAAACAGCTCATAATGTTCCCACTTCTGGTACACAGGCTTTCTCTCCATAAGACGGAATGGGCCATAATTCACCATGCCGGGCCCAATGCGGGTTGGTAGATGTCAAACGTCTTCAATTATTTGGTTCTAAGACATGCCGCTTTCCTCACGATGTTCTTTTCCCCCGTTTTTGCTGTGCCGTAGCTGCTACTGAGATATTTCTGACGGAAAAACCCAATGGCATCGTGCCCGAACCGGGAATCGAACCCAGGACCTCATGCTCAGCAGTCCATTGATTGTGACCACTAGACAAACGAGGCAGTCAGTTAAATAAAATGTAAAATTTATAAAAAATACCAAAATAAATTTGTCCTGTTACCTGTTCGCAACCAATTAAAGCCACATAAAAACCAATACACGCTGTCCACGCTCAGTTGGTTCACAAAATGGCGCCTGCACTATAATTTGAAAACACAGGAATGCGGGTAGTTGTGCAGTGACGTGCATGAGTGTCAAATAACGAGGAGTGAAAGAACACTAGAGTAGTAGTCAGTCGACGAAACGTGAGCATTTCAATGAGCACCGAGCACTTTACGAGTGTGACGCTGCTTTAATCATTAAAACATCATGAATATGCTGTAAGGGTATGTCTACATCGACGAATGAATACATTTTTCTGATGCTTTGACGTCGCGTTTCCCCATATTTTGCACCTTTAGAAGGCGTTTTAAGAAAAACCTTTGATGTGTCTAGTCGGGAGAAAAAGTTTCGCCATCTACTTACTTCTAAAGATTTCACCAGCTTTAAAAATTATGTACACGTCGAAATTGATACCAGTATCAGTTAACACTCAGATAGGCAGTCACTCCACATCAAATACTGGTATTTAACTGCATCCGGTTAGACTGGAAACCGACCCTAAAATTTGTGTCATCCTGAACTTCGACAGTTAATTATTTCGACACGGTCTCAATTTCGAATAACAATTTAATAGTTCGACTACTCATTGCTTTGAGAGAACATACCTCGACAACACATACTTTCGAAAAACAATACTTTGACACTCGATAGTTGGGGAAAAAGACTATATCCCTTTCCTAATACTACATTCTACATTACAGCGTTTTCATAAAGACGATTACACTCAACTCACTTAAGAGTAAAAGTACAAAGCGTCATTCATTCTTGAAGCGTCCTATAATTTTGATAGCGCTATATAAATACCAGTTTGAAAACATCACATAAACGCTTTCCACGTAAACCGTTCTGTAGTTAACATTATGCGTCGCGTCGCTGCCTTCCATAGACTATCAAGATATTTAATTTACCAGAGAGATTGAAAAAGTTAAAATTAAAAAAATCACGGAAATTGTCAATTTAATGGCGGAGGTGTCGGAGTTGAATGGCCATTGTTCAGTTACCCCTAACTGAAGATAAAGTAAAAAAGAATTTTATACTCATTTTCACAAAAAAAAGTTATGATTAATTCTTTTCGTAACTACGTTCTAACGATAACACTGACCAGTGCCTTATATAAAAGCAACATTGTGTGTCTGTAACTTGTATTAAAGAATAGATTACCTATTTATTGATTGACATTTGACGTCACGGAATAGAAACCCAGTCTCGGCAAGTACATAGTACAACACGTCAGCTTCACTAATACAATGAAAACTACCGATAACTAACATAACAACGAAAATAAATCAACAATAGCCCCAGAACACACTGTCGCAGATAACATTTATACACAGAACAATATACACAACGATCTATCATCCTCCAACAATGTGCACCAACCCTAACATTAAGATAAAGACAAATAACCTTCACATCACACGGTCCCTTAACTTCGGACGGTTTTCGGTTTCAACCCTTACGATTTATAACCTATCCTATTCTGAAAGTCAATAAATGCTCCATTTCTTGGACCGTTAAAGTTCAATTAACGTGGTCTATGGACCGTAGGATGAAATATAAAAATGAAAGCATCACACAGCCCGTCGTAAATTCCTGTGCAGTATTTTATGTTGTTGTGTCCATTAGTTCAGTATGAGTGAGGATTAAAGGGACTTGTTGATGCTGTATTTGTTTTATTAAAATATATGCGTTGTTATTTACAATTTTTATGGTACAGGTTCCGTCAATCTTCAATATCTAGTTTAATGACGGGCAATAGTTTCGTTGGTAACATCAGATCCAAACTTGTTTGTGAGGAGTTATTTGTATGTTTGTGCTTACCTACAGATTGTCTGCTAGAATGAAAATTAAAACTAAATTATGTCATTTAGCCATTAAGGTTGTCACAGAAAAGTTGACTAAACTATTACGTCTTCCTTAAAATCACATTTGTAATAGATACTAAAAGCTATGTCACCGTCAGGTTGACTAGACCAAACGAGATATGTACATGTGCACTGTTTACTACCTATTTGATACTATTTAATACCTTTAATGAAGTATTTGGTACCTTTGGGTTAAGAGAGTTATCAAAGAAATAAAGTGGTCAGCCATTCTGACGTCAAGTTGGCTGACCAATTTCAAGTTCTCTTACTTTTAGCGTTGTATTAACTGCGTTGTTAATGTTAATATTTAATACCTATTTGGTACCTTAACATATATTTGTTACACAGCTTTAGGAAGCTCCTATAAATAGTTATTAGAAAAAGCCATTAAAACGCCTGTACATAAATTATTGACGTCTTTTCTTCTCAGAATTATTGCTAACAATGTTTTTGCAGGCGCTTAGTGGCTTATGAACAACTTGTTTCTGGATATGCATAGTTAAGTTTTATCCATTTGTAATATTTTCCACCGACTACTGAAAAGAGGAGGTTCTCAATTCGACTGTATTTTTTTTTGTTGTTTGATACCTAACTTTCGACTGGGTGAACGGATTTTGATGATTTTTTTTTTATTTGATAGCTGGTGCTTCCAGTGTGGTCCCATTTTAATTTGCTGAAGATTTGATACTGGTCTTCAGAGGTATACAATGGAACTCTTCAAAAATAGACAGCAACTCTGCAGTGATTGCTGCAATCGCTTGTAGGTTCATTGTTTATACTACATAATGACGTAACATTACGCTTGTATGCTCTGATGGGGTACGCAGATGTGTACAATACACCCAGATTTAGACAGTTAGATGTGTTAAGTTCCATTTATTGGGCATAAGCCCTATTACCTTGACTTCATCATTTCAGCCGAAAGACGTTCACTGGTGGACATAGGCCTCCTCCAAGTGTCGCCACACCGGTCCCTTGCGACTCGCATCCAACGGATTTCCGCAACCTTCAACAAGTCATAGGTCCACCTTGTGGGAGGTCTTCCAACGCATCGTCTTTCAGTTTGCAGTCGCCGCCGGCCATCCGTTCTGCGAGCAATGTGACCTGCCCACTGCCACTTAAGTTTGGCAATTCTTCAGGCTACGTTGGTGACCTCGGTTCTGTTGCGAATGTCTTCATTTCCGATTCGATCACGCAAGGAAACTTCGAGCATAGCCCTCTCCATTGCTCTTTGGGTGACTTTAAGCCTTTTGATAAGGCCCATTGTGAACGACCACGTCTCGGTCACGTATGTAATCACTGGCAACACACACTGGTCATAGACTTTCGTCTTGAGACACTGCGGTAAGTTGGACGAGAAGATACCGCGCAGCTTCCCGAACGCTGCCCAGCCGAGTCGGATTCGACGATTGACCTACCTGGACATATATTGTTTTTTTTTATTTTATTGGAAAGGATGTACTTTAAGGGTACATTAATGAGGGTTGCGGGCCTATCCGAAAGAGATACCGCGGCCTCGGAACATATAGGGCGAGGAAAGAACATGGATGGGTTTTAGTCAGTAAAAGTCTGACACTGGGATCCCACTCCGCCCAGAGTGAGAGAAGACATTTGATGATTTCCGATCCGAAGAAAAAAAAGGGTACATTGATGAGAATTTGGTTAGGTTCTAATTACTCCTGATTATGAGATCCATGACAAAGGTACGGAACTCTTAAATTCTTAATTAACGATACTCGGCCGAATCTTTTATAGGCTATCCGGATATTTGAGTCACTATTGTCAGCCGACTTCAAAAATAAGGAGGTTCTCAATTCAATGTTCCCCGATTATTCGAAGATGGATGGACCGATTTTGTTTTTTTTTATTGTTTGAAAGGTATACTTCACAGGTTGTCCTATAATCATCAAATCGGGATCTGATGACGGAATCCTGGAGAAATGGAGAGAACTCTTCACATTTTATAGGCACACTAGAAGCGATTTGGGTAGTTTGAGGAAGTGTACTTTCTCGAAGTGATTCCATTACAATTTGGTGAAGATGTAATGAAGAACTTCGAAGATAGGCAACGGAACTCCTCAATAAATGAAAGCTATTGGGATTGCTGAAATCTCCTATCTGTCTATTGTTTACACCATAGTTCATAACAGAAAATCACGCCAGTACGCTGTGAAGGGGTAATCACATGTGGACCACTAAAAAGTGAAAATAAAAACATTTTTTTAAAAAATAAAACCGACTTCAGAGAAAACAAAAAAATCAGCTGTTCCCTACATTTTGACGAGTTATGCGAACATAAGTGTAGGGAACAGCTGATTTTTTTTTCGCGATTTCAAGGTTCGTCCCATAGAAAAAGTTCTTCAAAATGATGAGTACAATGACCCCTTTTCGGGTTTAATATAAACAAAAAATAAAGTTGTACACTTTTTTGTTTGTAAATACATACTTATTATACATATAAACATCCATGACTCGGAACCAAATGTCCATGCTCATCACACAAACATTTGCTGGGATTCATCTACTGGGATTCGAACCCAGGACCCTAAGAACGTAAGGCAGCCTCGTTACCACTACGCCATTCGGCCATTCATTCAATTTGTATCAAAATTTGATCATGTTAAATTAAAAAAAAACCCTTATTACTTTATCGTGCGGTTAGTGGCTAACTGGTTCATAGCACCATAGGTACCCATAGGCCTCTGACTTGGCTTGCCATGCCGTCGAGAAATACAAAATCAAGCAATCAATAAAAAAATTACCGTATTCAATCATTCCCAAGTACATGCTTATATTCCTTAGAAAAAATGCGATATGTTAATAATTAAATAATAATACAAATGGATAAAACTTAACTATGCATATTCAGAAACAAGTTGTTCATAAGCCACTAAGCGCCTGAAAAAACATTGTTAGCAATAATTCTGAGAAGAAAAGACGTCAATAATTTATGTACAGGCGTTTTAATGGCTTTTTCTAATAACTATTTATAGGAGCTTCCTAAAGCTGTGTAACAAATATATGTTAAGGTACCAAATAGGTATTAAATATTAACATTAACAACGCAGTTAATACAACGCTAAAAGTATGAGAACTTGAAATTGGTCAGCCAACCTGACGTCAGAATGGCTGACCACTTTATTTCTTTGATAACTCTCTTAACCCAAAGGTACCAAATACTTCATTAAAGGTATTAAATAGTATCAAATAGGTAGTAAACAGTGCACATGGTCTCATGTACATATCTCGTTTGGTCTAGCCAACCTGACGGTGACAAAGCTATGATTTCCAACCAACCTTTCTGTATTGGTTCTACGCAAAGCAAAGCAAGTGCCACCTTTTAACTTGATTGAACTCTTACTTAAACGATATTCTCAGTCATAGAAGTAGACTGGGACCTAAAGCACTCGAGACTTTTTGTTTTTAAGTGTACTTTCATTTGTTTAAGATCTGTTTAAAAAGTTTTTAGAAATTAAATTGTTTATTATTTTTTTGGACAGGTAAGTATGCTATCAGTCGTCAAAAATGTTTGAGAGTTTTATTCTTTTACTTTTTATTCGACTTGATTAACAGACAGAACTTTTTTTGGGACAAGCCCGCCACACACGCCCAAACCACTGTAACTCCTGAAAGCCAGAATCAACAGTGGCGACCACCAGAAAAGCGCCGAGACAATGAAGCTCGACGAAGTCCCAGAGAATGAATTTAACTGTCTTGGATCCCGCAACGAAATTAATCAGAAAGTATAGCGGAGGAGTAGGAAAGAACTGTAATTTCCACTTCCCTCCATATCAGCAGGAGACAGAACGAAACAAGGCCAATAGGCACAAAGGGATGTTTACAACTGGGATAGGCCCAGTTGCCTAGCACCACGGAAAAATATTAACGTCCTAAGTTGAGAGCTGTTATATTTGCAGACACACAGAACAGACAGAACTGTCTGTTCATTAACTTTACAGGTTTTAGTGCGTAACTAGTGTCCTAACATACCACACGATCGGTACACCTTTCGGTGGAGAACTACCCTAAACGAGACGTTGTTTATATTGTCCTTTTTTTTTGGAAAACTGTAACGTGTTATTAATGCGGAAATCACTTCTTTCGGAACACAGGCCAAAACAATCCTTATGTCTTAGAATTATCAACCATATTGTTGATTCAGAAACGACTGTACTTGCACTGGCGAAATTAATTATTTTCAAGAAATTCAAAGCGATGAGAACAAACTGTCCTAGTTTGCGAATATAATTAAACAGAGCAGTTTAATTACCAGTTGTCTTCTGCTGAAAACACGTGGTATTTACTCAGAATGGTCTCAAAACTTTATGAAAACATTTGACATTAGAGAATATTCTCATTTTGTTGTGCAGCCAACTGCGCTTTGCGGTTGGCCAAACAGTGTTTGTACAAGTGTGTATTAACATATATAATACAGGACAAAATTGTCGAATTATTGAACCGATTGAATTTCCTAAATTGCTAATTCGATTTTTCATTAATTTACTGCCTTATTTTCCTCATTTAAGCACTTTATAAATAAGTATCTACTACAATTTTCCTCACAAATAAAACAACAACTCTGATTATCAGACTTTGCACGCAACCCTAGAGTACGTGAGAAGCTTTCTCACGTTTCAACTAACAAAATTCTAGACCTATTTTGGCAAGAAACAAACATTCAGCAAAGAAAACGATTCAATATACAGCATATACCAGATAGGTGTGGTTTTATTTCATCAAAAGGCTTCAGAAATCGCCAAAAAAAACAGGTGTCCCATACATTTCCGATGAGGTATTGAAGTTTTGTACTGCACAGCTATTATTTGTCGCGATTTCGATGGAGTAAGTTCTTTGTTTCGATGTCCACACCCGGAAAAATGACCACATCTTTCAGGAACACGCTGTATAAACCAGTCATCCGGTTTTTTTTATAATATTACAAAATGACCTTGCTCTTGACCTTGATCACGCCTGATGGAAAGTGATGGATAATAATAATAAACAATCTTAATAATAAATTTCGCTGGACATTAACACACAGCGCCATCTAGTTCCACACTAAGTAAGGCTTGTGTCGTGGACACCAGATAGTTGATATAATGCATTTATACTTTTTTGTTTGTAAATACATACTTATTATACACATAAACATCCATGACTCGGAAACAATGTCCATGCTCATCACACAAACATTTACTCCTACCGGGATTCGAACCCAGGACCCACTACGCCATTCGAGTCGTCAAAGTCGATGAAGTCTATTATGGTACGAGCATGTCCAGAAGATGCCTGTTCACTATTGCAGTGAAGGCAGGCGGGTTATAAATGAAACGACTCTAAAGGCTCATCTATATAATTTAAATCGGTGCCCTCTTCTTACTGATAGTCCACTACTAGCTTCGGTTAATCCAAGTATCCATTAAATGTGCAATCGTGCCTGTTGAATAGGCAAAGCGGCATGAGGACCCTTGTGTGGGATAATAATGGCACGCTTAATCTCCCAGCTAATGTTTGCCTTTTCAGGTGTGCCATCTATAGCTGCTATATTCAATCTTGAGTTTCAGCTGGCAGCTTCGTGTTGGTAATTTATGCAACTATTCACAAATTCAAGAATAGGTAATAAGGATTACGCCTAAGCATCTTTGCTCATCAAATCACGCCAATTTGACTTGGATGAATATTTAAACGTGGTTTATGTGAAATGGAGCACTAATGTAAAATAATAATAGTTTTTACAAATGTATATATAATATTGGATTACTTTAGCCACTAAAGAACTATTGTTACATTTCAATATCAGAAATGTAAGTACCTTCTTTCTTAGTTTATCTAAGCCACTAGACAATAACATGCTGGTAACATTCTGATATTATATTGCGACGTCTGACCTAAATAAGTAAAGTCCAGCTAGCACATTACAAGGATAACACTATGTGAAACACTAATCAATTCCTAGGATCCAGTAAAGCTGACAGCAGACACTTTACACGTCTGAACAAAAAAGAATAAAAGTAAATAATTAATTAATTACTGAACTACCTAACCCCACAGTGCTAGATTTCAGCATTCGGCATCTTTCAGTCGCTCCAGAAATAATAGAAAAATATACTTTAACGAGCAAATGAACATTTAAAATTTCATAGGAAATCTATCTATATAAAATTATTGAAGAATAGCTGGCTCTCGCAACTTTGTCTGCGTCACATAATATAGCTTGCTAGCTGATGCTCGCGGCTTTACCCCAATACAAATTATATACTCAAACCTTCCCCGAGAATCACTCTTTCCATTGGTGAAAATAGCATAAAAAATAGTGCAGTACGATATTTTTTGAGTTGAGACAAACAGACGCGGCGGAGGATTTTGTTTAATAATAATTATGTAGTGATGAATTTAACGTAGAATAAAATTAGTCTCAACATTCACCCTAATGACCGATTCACTCTATAAGTGAAGCGTTTAATATCAGCCTAAGAAGAGATCTTGTTTTGCTGGCAACAAAACAATTGTAGTACAATTTCTAATAAGGGAACAATAAATCACTTGCTTTGCCCCGGCTGCTGGAGTCATGTGCTCACAAACTTCTTTCCGCTACTCATTAATCAATTTTTTTGGTCCTTTAATTTTCGCTGGGCTCAACATGTTTGTAATTTTAAAAATATTAAAGTTTTCTGATTCGACGCACGAATGGGCAGCGAAATTTAAAGGCTTTTAAGTCGAAAATACATCCATTGCTTGCTGCACGAAAAGTATCGTCTGTAGGTCTGTAGATAGAAAAGCATAAAATTGTCTAATAAACTTGTTTTTTTTTTATCTTTTGAATTGACGATATTCTTATGTCATGCGTCTATGTTAGTGAACTACAGCTCAAAACACATGATACGTTCTTTGATTGGCTGTTGATATTTTGTTTGTCTAATGCCGGGGAAACAATGGTGTGGTGTGGTTGTGGTTGGTGTTGTGGTGTTTTTGTAACACGAATGAGCCGTTTAGACTTATGCAATGCAACATGAAATGTACCCAATAATAAGGCGAATTTGTTACATTTCATGTTGATTTTCACCAATGTGTACCTGTCATAACCACAGATTACATAACCCTCGGTTGCCATTGAGTTAATGAGGCTTTCAGATTAACCGTATACATTGTTTTAATGTTCGATGGCATCTCTATTTTCAACCGACTTCCAAAAAGAGGAGGTTATCAGTTCGTCGGTATTTTTTTTTTTTTTTGTGTTTGTTGCCTCAGAACTTTCGACTGGGTGAACCGATTTGGATGATTCTTTTTTTGTTTGAAAGTTGGTGCTTCCCGTGTGGTCTCATTTTAATTTTCTGAAGATCTGATGCTGATCTTTGGAGATACACCATGGAACTCTTCAAAAATGTTCGGCAAATCTGCAGTGATTGCTGTTATCGCTGGTAGGTTCATTGTTTATACTATATCATGACGTAACATCACGCCTGTATGCTCTGAGGGGGTACGCAGATGTGTAAAATACACCCAGATTTCGAAAGTGTTTGTTACCTCAGAACTTTCAACTGGGTGAACCGATTATGATGGTTCTTATTTTATTTGAAAGCTGGTGCTTCTCGTGTGGTCTCATAATCATCAAATTAGGATCTGGTGATGGGATTCTGGAGAAATAGAGAGAACTCTTCACATTTTATAGGCACACAAGAAGTGATTTGGGTAGTTTTAGGAAGTGTACTTTTTCGAAGTGATCCCTTTTTAATTTGATGAAGATCTGATGAAGAACTTCGGAGATATGCATCGGAACTCCTCAATAAATGATAGCAAATGTACTGGGATTGCTGAAATCTCATATATGTCTACTATTGCTTATACCAGTTCATAACATAAAATCACGCCGGTACGCTGTGAAAGGGTAAGCACATGTAAACTACTAAAAAGTGAAAAATATAAACTTTTTACAAAAAACAAAACCGACTTCAGAGAAAACAAAAAAGTGAAAAATAACTTCAGGAAAAACGCTTCAGAAGTCGGTGACAAAAAACTAAATCAATCAAACAAAGGTCAACGACTTCTGAAGCGTTTTTCCTGAAGTTATTTTTCACTTTTTTGTTTTCTCTGAAGTCAGTTTTGTTTTTTGTAAAAAGTTTTTATATCCTTAATAATTAAAATTATTTACAGACCAACATTGAAAATAATTAATTCAGTTTCAAACTGTTTCAAAGATGAATCTGTTTTTGTACTAACTAAAGTGCCTAATGTGGCGTAAATAGCAAATACTTTCAAACGATTAAGAAAACCCTAAGTTTTGTTTAGGCGAACTTAGATTTAGTATTAAAATTTATGAAGACAAGTCTAGAAAGTTGGAAGCTTAGTCCATGTTGTACAACGTATTTTTAGTGAACAAAAATATACTTATATTTTGTTGAACTTTATTTTAACAATAGGCGTTTTGTTTTAGCACTTATAAGTACGTGGAAATGTTGATCTTCAAAATGTTTTTGAAAATGTTTTTTTATTAAATAACTACTTGCTTATTTTCGAAAGAAATTCCATGTACATGTTTGACTTACAATTTATTTAAATTAAACAACAAAAATTAGAAGTAGATATTAATATCTGCTTTTTATTACTAGATGTATTCATCGCAACCGCATTCATAAAACCATTAAAAATTCTCCTGACCCATCAGGATCAAACAATTATCATCAACTAGCTGACCCGCGCAACTTCGTCTGCGTCACATAAGTTTTTGCAACATGTTTCATTTCTGCTCCGCTCCTAATAAACGTAGCGTGATGTTATATAGCCTAAAGCCTTCTCGATAAATGGACTATCCAACACAAAAATAATTTTTCAATTCGAATCAGTAGCTCTTGAGATTAGCGCGTTCAACCAAACAAACAAACAAGCAAACTCTTTTGCTTTATAATATTAGTACTCTTGTAGATTATGTTTCTTGACAAGCATAAGTCAGTACACAAACAAATACTCAAACCAAATACCTAGGTACTTTTCTACTTAATGAAACTTATTTCAAACATGTATTTCATAAACATAACAAAACTGAAAGTCTGTAGACGCGCCTAGGCACAACAAACTTCTACGCTTTGTAAATCTATTTCGTCGGCAAAGACGGCAGTAAGTTCCATTAAGAGAGTGTACAAAGGAAACCCCAAAAATGTTTACATATGAAAATTATGAAACACTCAGCCTAAACCTTAAGTACGGAGTGATGTAAATTGAGAGAGTGTTCAATTTGAATTGTAGATGATCACAAATAAGTTTATAAAATGGCTACCTTAGTTAATGGAGCCGAATCTGTAACCCTGCCTTACCTTTAAGGCTCTTAACTTAAGGGTCTCTAATTTCATTCTGTCTTTTTACCTGGACCCAAGATTTTTGGAGCATAGCAAATTGTTTGAAACTATAGGCAAGTACAAAAGGTTTAAAACTAAAGTCAATGTTACTACGATAAGTGGAGCAAGAAAAAAAATTAATAGAGCCGCATAAATCTTAATTTTCTCAAATATTCGTATCTGCAAGATTTGTGGCCTACACAAAGAGAATCTTAATCAAAGAGAGATTTAAGAATTTTCAAAGCTTGCACTATTAGTTAGAATATTAATTTTAGTGACATCAGGGAGCAGCTCGTTAACGGTTTGAATTTTTAGAAAATAAATGTTGAAATCTTTTAAATTAAGAAAAAAAACATAATATTAAGATTCTTCGAAATTTATATCAAATCACCGAGTCCATTTTAAACCACTCGGCTATTTGTTTTCTCTTTTTTCGACAAAAACTCTTTTATTATTTTTAATTAATACAGACAAAACACAAGCATATAATTCATGCAAAAGCTTAACAACATAATTCTCTTAACTTTTAAGATTAATGATAACATTTTCTAAGATATTTAAGCTATTAATTAGTAACTTCAATTGCGGGCAATTATTTTTTTCTTCGGTCTAAGCTAAACTTGGAAACATACGAAGTTGCGAAGAAAGTCGTCAAAGACTTTTTTGCTCGACTTTCGTCATCTCATGCTGCTTATTAAAAAGGACAAAATTTCTTGCAGTAAAACTTAAATTACTTTAAATAATGTAATATGGGATTATACGGGAGAGAAACTTGCTCGTACGAGTATACACGTGAGAATATGTCTTAATAATTGTATAATGCAGTCTTTTGAAGTAATATTGACTCAGAAAAGTTGTTTTAAGTTGGGTACTATTTTTTTATCCTGCAATGGCGGTAACAAAGAAAAGATGGATGGATTGTGTAAAGACTGATATGAAAGAGAATGGAGTAAATGATGACGTGACGCCTAACAGGGGAGAATGGAAGAAGAAAACGTGTTGCGCCGACCCCAAATAAAATGGGACAAGGGCAGGAAGATGATGAATGGCGGTAACAAAGATGGATAAAGACGATAACTTTAGTTTAATTAAAAAGACTTAACCACCATAGAAGCATGAATGCACTTCAGTTTATTTTATAAGAGTGAAGAGTACTAAGAAACGATTGCAAAATCATCCACTAAAGTCATCTAATAGCGAATTGAAGTTTTTCAATAAGCTCATCATTTTTGACAATGGAAAACCTCACCGCACGTCTCCTGAAGCGCCATGATTCCCATGTTCAACCACAATCATCATCTGCCTAGTATTTTCCCAACTATGTTGGGGTCGGCTTCAGTCTAACCAGATGCAGCTGAATACCATTATTTTTAAAGGAACGACAGCCTATCTACCCTCCACAACCTAGTTGGTACTGGGCAATACGATACCCCTTGATAAGACTGGTTGTCAGACTTTTTGGGCCACTGACCTGTAACGACTGTCAAAGATCTACAAATGACAGCTGTCACCAACAGCTTAACGTGATTCTGAGGTACAGAGTAAGCTCGGTCGGTGGGCATCCATTCACAGACCAAACTAGGCAAGCACGGCTTAACCTAAAGTTCGACGCGAGAGGCTGGTTATTTTTAAGCACATAGATAATAAATACACAGCACCCAATACTTCAAAAACAATAAAGCATTGAATACAACTTCGGATCAAATCCGTGAGCCGAAAATGTCTTCACATTTATAATACCCCGGAGGCGGTGATGAGAAAAACAAAAGTGCACTTAATTCTCAACAAGTCTAGCGGATTTACGAGGCAAGCGCTTAAGTGAAAAATTGCTTTCTTTTATTATATTTTCTGTGCGATCCGCGGACGTTTGAGGCGCTTTGTTTTCCTCTACACATGGCGATGTTATGAAGCTACTTCAGTTACTCTGTTTTTTTGTACCCTTGTTTGCGGTAAGCTGCTGTTGGTAGGAAAATGAATATTATGTTTTTATAATCATAGTAATTTTCAATATTTATTCGACTTTAAAGTTTTGACTGACCCGTTGGCTCCCTAAATAATATAATAAGACTATCTAAGTGAGAGTCTTAAAATCTCTTATTCTAAAATCTCGTCTTAGTCTAAAAATTTTATTTTCACTGTTCTAAGCCGGGCCCTATGATTGTATGAGCTATCTGCAAAACAAACTGGACACGTGTAGTATTCTACTGCAATTTCTCTCAAAGGCCTTATTCCCGGTAATGGAAACGGTATAGGCTGATTATACACTAAGTCCCAACAAGCAAAACACATCTCGCATTCACTTTTAGTCATGAGTATCGTAAACAGGACCGCCGCTTGGCGTCGTAGTTTCAAAGAGATCTCACAAATGAATCGCGTTGCCCCGGCATTCACTAAAGGGTACACTGAACAAATTCAATAAGGTGAGCTGTGTAAATCTCAATTGTGTACCCGACTTTATCTAGATAGTGGACACGGATCTCGTGAATTGCTACAAATGTACTGAAAGGAAACTGTGTTCAGTGTTTGTTGACAAAGAAGGTTCTAATTCTTCTTTCATTACGGATAAAGGATGTATTTTCTTTGTCAATACTAGTAATGGAGTGATTTTATTTATTTATTTAAACTTCTTGTACCTACAAGAGTGGAGGCGGAGCATAGGCGGACTTAATGGCACAAAGCATTATCTGCCAGTCAACCTCTGGGTCAATAGGTCCTCAGTATGCGCCATTGCAGAGACTGTAAATATATATTTCAATATTAATCTTTATATAATAAAATTGCACATTTTCTACCCAGAAAGTGGTTTAAAAAGGATTCTTCCTATATCAAGATTGCAAAACTGGCTTTGGATCGAGCACTGAAAGAAACTTCAGTACATTTCTGTTAGATACCGGTGTCTGAAATGGCGTCCACAAATTGTACGTATGGTCCGTACCAGTATGATCAAACCTTTTGTTGCAACTTTTTTCGTGTAAATACGAAACAGCGCTTAACCAGTACAAAACATTTTTCAATGGCATCGCCCGCGGCGGCGGTTCCTCGATTTACAAACTTTGTGAAACTTAATAAAAAGAGAGGTTTTTAAATTTTAGGTAAAACTTAAAAAAAGGCCCTGACAAAAAAGGTAGTACCCGATTTCACTAAAATCGGATAAAGCATCGCCTTGTTAGATAATACGAAACGTAAGTTGTCTGGCAAGCAACCATTGCCGTTCCACCATACGTGTCTCGTTTCTATTTCAAAAGACACACTCCGATGTGTCCTTCAAAAATCAGTCCTATGTGACTGATATTTCAGTGCATTATCTGTCAAGGCTCAATTTGCACCATCCGGTTCCCACTCAGTTTGACCGCACCTTCGGCATCAGTCAATTTTGATAAAAATCTGTTGCTAGGCAAACAGTAACATTAATTGAAGCAATATGCACACATAATGGCACCTAATGTTGCAACGTAAATAAGACAGAGAAAACTAATCACATTTTCCGTCATTGTAAACTCACTCAGCCCGCAGATCGAATGTAATCCGTGGAGCTTATGTCTCGGACTCGAAACTGGCTCTTATTTATTTTTAATATCAGATCAGAATCCCATGTATATTGTGTATTCTATACGGAATTTATGTGAATTAGTTACTAGAGAGACAAAGGAATATTATGTGCCAACAGTTCTGCCCATTATTGCCGGACGATTAAGCCTATGATATTGATGGAACCCGAAGTTTCTCAACAATCTGTAGAATATGACTACAACTCAAATAAATATTGAAGTTGTTAATATCCTATCCTAGAAAATTTGTGAATGTTTGCTTTTTAGGGTTCCGTAACCAAATGGCAAAAACAGAACCCTTATTATAGATTCGTCATGTCTGTCTGTATGATGTGTGTCTGTCCGTCCGTATGTCACAGCCACTTTTTTCCGAAACTATAAGAACTATGCTATTGAAACTTAGCAAGTAGATGTATTCTGTGAACCGCATTAAGATTTTCACACAAAAATAGAAAAATAACAATAAATTTTGGGGGTTCCACATACCTAGAACTGAAAATCAAAAATTCGTTTTTCGTCAAACCCATACGTGTGGGGTATCTGTGGATAGGTCTTTAAAAATGATAGTGAGGTTTCTAACATCATTTTCATTTCATTTTCAACTGAAGAGTTTGCGCGAGAGACACTTCCAAAGTGGTAAAATGTGCCCCCCCCCCCCCCTGGAACTTCTAAAATAAGAGAATGATAAAACTAAAAAAAATATGTGATGTACATTACTATGTAAACTACCACCGAAAATTGGTTGGAACGAGATCTAGTAAGCAGTTTTTTAAGTCTTAAATCGTAAACAGCAATTTACCTCTCATTCCATTCAATCTGCTACGGAACCCTGCATGGGCGAGTCCGACTCGCACTTGACCCGTTTTTTTCTATTTGTACACGAGCAGAGCTAGGTCGTGCAGGTACTCAATTACTAAATCACATATTTTAAGGATTTTGTGTGACGAACTATAAGGCGCAGCATTGGAAGGATTCGCACGAAAGGGGACTGATGAACTGGTAAAAGTCCTGGCGGTCTAAAATGGCCACTTTTGCAGAACATTATATGAATCACGTTAAACCTATAAAAATTCTTAGAATGGACTTTATGATTATGACAATATAGTGCATTATAAAACATATGAAGACGGGTATTTATCGCGAATTTTCCTTTATGTGTTCTGATAGTGAAAGTTTAAAAAAGACAATATAGTGCATTTTTAGAATTTGAAATTTTTAACGTGATTCATATTATGTCCTGCTAAAGCAGCCATTGTAGGCGCGCTGGTAATTCGCGGAATGCGTGAAGCCCATTACAGAGCAAAAGCCTTCCCTCCTTATACTTGAATTCAAATTTTAGGCCAAGCCTTTGCAAATGAGTCTAATCCCGCCAACTCCTTCTGGGCCTGCCTAACACAAAAAAATCTGTCTTTGGTTATCATTGAGTATATTGTAACTATCGAAACTACTCGTAAATTATTTTGGACCATTTAATGAATCAATTGTTTGCTAAACGTTCATTCCTATTTTCCAAACAAATATTTAACCCTGCGGGAACTCTTTATTGAATGCGCTAGTCTACCGGCAACCGAGAATCAAATGAAATAAATCCAAAGTGTTCTCACACCTAGGCATCCAATTTATCGACTCAAATAACGCGGGTGATTTAGAAAATGGACTCTGTTAGTATGTATCGTAAACTAGATTTTTACTTTTTGTATTCCTATATTCACACTCAATGTACCACGAAATGTTCGGGCGTTAGCTCGCTTTAACTGGGTATGTAACGTACAGAGTTTATTGGCAACTTGATTAAATTAGGTATTTTCATTTACGGTACATTTTACTGGAATTTCGTCTGAAGGTTGATCGTTAGAGGTGAACGTATTAAATTCTAGTGCTTATTTCACTTATTTATATTATCATCATATAGGCTGCTATCAGACTCTCACTCGAGTAAAAATTGTTTTTTTTATTACATGTTCAGTACCTATCTTCTTTTTAGATGTGTTCAGACGTTTATCTCTTCTGTCGAAATAAAACGTACGTGAAGATACCGAAATGTTAGACAAAGAAATTAACAGAAAGTGAAGCGTATTTCTACACTATGCTTTTGTCTTAGCTAAGGCTGGGTTTTCACTATATATTTTAACAGCATGATTACAAGTCAGAATACTGAGATTGCTATCTACGAAAATCTATTTCCCGAATACCAAAGGGTTGGGCCAAGTTTTACTTACAATTCATAATTCACAAAAGGATGAAACTTGAGCGCTGATGGCCACAAACCCGAATTCATTTTACATCTTTGACGAACTTCGGGTAATCTTGTTAAAATACTGGCTTTAGAACCCGACCCTATTTGAATTGAATGGACTGAGGGTGAAATCTACAAACGTTACTGAATGCGTGTTTGACTTTTGACTTTTGTGGGAGTCTAGGTATATCTTCGACTTGGACTCTGAAAGTGCGACAGTTATATCAATAACGCTTAGGGTCATCGCAGACAGAGAGGAATAATCCCCGCGCGGTCTCAGGCATTTTCTTCACGGACTGAAGTGTTGGAGGTACCCTCCAACTACCCTCACTTGATCTTCATAAATGTTAATTTCAGTCTCCCCGCGACCACGGCTGGTGCAATCCGGTCGAAACGTCGGACTTAAATTAAAGGTAAATTCGCGATAAATACCCGTTGTCATATGTTTTATAATGTGTTCTGATCGTGAAAGTTTAAAAAAGACAAGTTTTTGTCAGGTTCAAGCATTTATGCACTTTAAGTTTAATTTCATTTGCGTTAATAAAATCCTCTCCGCTGCACTCCCTTCTGTCTAAGGCTGTCGGTCTGATATTCTGCCTAGCTTCTCCGACCAACCTAGATTCTAATATAGGTCCACTCATCTTTTTGCTGATGCAAATACCGGGTGTAAGCGACCTCATCACGAAGTCGTCAACCAAGCATTCTGTACATCAAACTAAGTAACTTTCCGCAAAAAATATTGTCTATTTTTTTGGGCGAGAAATCATGTTTTGAGGTAGAACTCAATGTAACGCAATCAAAACATTGTGCTGATGGATGGATTGAATAGTATGGGAGTCGTAGAGGCGTTTAAAGTAAAAAACAAAAACAATAAAATCTTGTATCAAAGAAAAAACCTGTCAAAAAGTTGTAACTTTGACCCCCAATATATCCACGACACAATCTATGCTTAGGTGTGGCACTAAGTGGCGCTGTGTGTTAATGTCCAGCGATATTTATTTATTTTTTATTTTATGTTAATAACTTCGTAACTAGAAGGTATGGTGTAGAACAAAAAAATGATCGCAATGACGAGGAGAACAAGCCTTTTGGCTTCGTTAAGATGTGTTTTACACCGTTTATTATTTGCGGAGAAGTAGGCGACTGTAACTAGAAGGTTCTTTAATAATGTGCTGAATGTGTTTGATGGAATATTCCTACACGAACATTAGTTAATAGCGATGTTTAATATGATGAAATAAGAATATGTGCCTCGGAAACGACGTTAAGCAGTAGATCCTGACTGTCATTTGTGGATCTTTGACAGTCGTTACAGGTAGTCAGTGGCCCAGAAAGTGTGACATCCAGTCTTACCAAGGGGTATTATCCCGTATTAACTGGGTTGTGGAGATCAGATAGGCAGTCACTCCGACCTCAACATAGTTGGGAAAAGGCTAGGCAGACGATGATGAATATGATGAAGTTCGCTGGGAATGCGTTTCTGAAAGCAAAACATAAATAACCTGACATGCCATCACGACTCTAATCCCCAATAGGTTAGGCTGAGGTGTACTTTTAGTGGCACCTACATTTTGTCAACAATGTAAGATCCCATGTAAAATAGGTGGAGTCTGTTGTCATCAAGTGAGATCAAATCAAATATTAAGAAAAAAGTATCTGTAATTAGCGTATTCTCTAATTTAACCTTTACAACTTTTCTCAATTGCTTTTAATAATAACTTTTATCTACTTAAGATAAATCTATACTTTATAATATTATAATTATAATATTACCTATTATAAAGCAGAAGAGTTTGATTGTTTGTTTGAACGCGCTAATCTCAGGTCTGAATTGAGTAATTCTTTTTGTGTTGGCTTTCGAGGAAGCCTTAAGGCTTTATAACATCACGCTACTACCTAAAGGAACGGGGTATAAATGAAAAATGTTGCGAAAACGGCGGAAATGTGTGGAATGTCCTTTGTGAGTTTTTTCTCTCCCTTATGTGACGCAAACGAAATTGTACCTTGAAGATTCAGTTTAGTTTCGTCATTCATATCCGTAAATGAAACCGGAAAATTAAAACTAATATAATTTACATTTATTTATAGCAATAGTTGTAGATTATCATCAGTTATAGTAATAAGTATAAAACATTTTGTAATTAACCTTATAAATGCAGTTAGAATAGATTTCCATTTTACGCAATTTTCACATGGCATGTTTATTTTTTACCCACTCAAACATAGCACAATTCTTATAACGTGACTTCGGTTTATTTATTATTTTATTTATTTCGTTTTTTCAAAATGCCTGTATACCATCCTATCTAATAGACTATCTGATCTGCTAGATTAATTTTAAGAAATCATTTACTACATCCAAGTAGTCGATTTTTTAATGTTCGTAGAAAAAAGCCAAATAAAAGTTTCAACTCATATAAATAGCCTAATGTTTAAAAGTGACAAAACTGCATAAACAGCGTATTAACTTAATCGTAACTTACCATATTTTTTTAATTCTGGACACTATTGGTATATAAATCACGTATAACATCTCGGGACACTATATAATGAACCCCCTAATTTTATTATAACTTTGTTTTTTTCGAATTGTGGTCTAATATGTACAGACAAATACTAAAGAGATTTTTTTTTCTGAAAAGCCACTTAGATTTCTTAGGTACTATCAAAGTAAGAAAACTTAGGCCTTGGCAAATTAATCATCATCATCATCTGCCTAGCCTTTTCCTAACTATGTTGGGGTCGGCGGCCAGTCTAACCGGATGCAGCTGAATACATGGACCGACTGCATATCCGACCTCCACAACCACTTGGTAAGACTGGTTTTCAGACTTTTTGGGCCACTGACTACCTGTAACGGCTGCCAAAGATGGACAAATGACAGCCGGGACCAAAAGCTTAACGTGCTTTCCGAGGCATGGAGGAAACTCAGTAGGTAAGGGTGGTCACCCATCCACAGACCAACCTAGGCAAGCACGGTTTAACCTGATGATTGGCCCGAGCATTTGTTATTGAATGCAGCCCTGCCTGGTTCTCTATCGTGTTACCTAACTTTTTAATCCACAATCTAAAAAGTCATAATATTTTTTGTACTAATCATCATTTGTCCGAATGATAATTTACCCGAACTTTATATCACATAATATCATATGCCCTACAGCTGAAATTCCTAAATGTTTTGTTTTGAGATGCAGGCATGTATGTAGGCGATGACCTGCAATGCAAGCAAGCATATGGCACGCATGGAGCAAGCATGCAGGAAGCATACAGCAAGCAAGCAAGCATGCAGCAAGCAAACATGCAACAAGCAAGCATGCAGCAAGCAAGCATGCAAGCAAGCATACAGTATGCAAGCAAACATGCAGCATGCAAACGAGCAAGCATCATGCAGCAGGCATGGTTTCTGTCACGGCTCCGGCGCTGCGGGGCTCCTGCGGCCTCACGCGAGCTTATCGTCGCAGATAGGTTTAACGCTCACCACCTCCTCCTCAACTCGCGGCCCGCCTCGCCTCTCCGCGCCTACGCGATTTTAAATTACACTCTTGGGGTAGGGCAGACAAGACTGCGTGGAGTCGGATTTACAGCGATTCGTTTCTGTCACTAAAACCTAACTTTTAGGGATTTTTTTTGCGACTAACAATAAAATAACATATAAATAACCATTCGGAATCATACACATTATGTGATACAATACTTAGGACATACGACTTTATGTCATGTAAAATTAGGAGATTCAATTATTAAAGTATTCGATATTATGACAAAATAGTATTAGAAGTAAAGTTAGTTATGTAAAACAAAATTTCGGTATTTTGAACATTATGGTTACTGAAGTTTATAGCAAACGTGTTATGGATAATGATTTTCGAACAAAAAAAATCGGACAAGCAAGGGAGTACCTGGCTAATACCAACACACAAATTGCAATCAAAAAACTTATTTCCAGAAAACACTTAGTAGTATTCGTAAGTTTTTCTTCCTTTTAGATTGATGTTTAGTTTTACATGCGATATTTCGACGCATTTTCCTGTATGCAATACTATTCTTTTCGACCTTACTCTCGATTACACAAGAAAATTACTATTGCGATAACTTGCAAAGGTTCCTAGTTCCTGTCCTGGTATCGGGAAAGAAAAATCTTCATTTATCCTTAAAATTAATTTCGCAGTACCTTGAAAATGTAGGTACGTAAAAACGTTGCAACTCTTTGTTTGCAAAACCCAGTCAGCCCTAAAAGCTTTGTTTATTATTTCCTACACGAAATTTCGATATGGAAAAGTAAACTGTCAACTGATTTTTTTTGTTGTATTTGTTGACACAAAGGCAAAAAATACAACAAAAATGAATTCAAGAGTTTTTTTTTGTTCATTCATTTTTAGCAGGATTGTATTCTCGCTTTTAGGGGAATTATATCAATCCTCTTAGTATTTGACGTATCCATAATATCTGTTATCGCTGGTGTTATTTTAGAGGCAGGAGAAATTTAAATTCAACAAGTAAAATTTAATTAGAAATTAAAAAAACCCCCGCATCGAACCCCCGAAACATAATAATGTTGTTAATAATGTACTAAAGTTATATGAAAATAATTCGTGAGGTCATAAGTACCAGTCATTACTCCACTTTCCTGATTTCATTTTGTTAGTTAGTTATTCCTCATTCCTTTTAAATCTACTTACTTATTCTCCTAGTCAAGCCATAATTAAAGGTAATTTGATACCCATATTGAAGCACCCATATTAAGAACTCTCCTGACTAATTCACCTTTCAAACAAAACAGAATCATAATCGGTTATCCGTTTGAGAGTTACGACGCCACAAACACACACACAGACACGTCAAGCGTATAACGTCCCGTCGTATTTGCGTCGGGGGTTAATTAAAACCCTGAAAATGGTTTTAAAACTTTGCATCTCTAATTTTATGTAAATAAATAAGAATATCTCTGTGTTTCATTTCAATTTAAAGTTATCAGCCTCCCGTTAGTATGACCCTTGGTATCTGCCATCAGTCAGTCAGTTTTGAACTTAAAGCTAGATACCATACGTAACTTACAAAGCCCTACCTAACAGTCAGGCCGCTCGATATATTATAATATGCTCTTCGCCGGGGTCATACGTGTGGACCGCTAAGCTTTATATGCAGACAGCTGAGCTGCCCCTCTTATAAATGACCCCCTTAGCTTTATAGAGCATGTTTCACGACTAATCTAGATGGACCGACTAGCTGAAAGCATACTGGGTTCTAGAAACTTGAGTTTTGCATTCTAATTTGGATTCTTCTGGTTGTGGAAGAATGGGGTGCGCCAAAGTTCACCTAAATTTTCAACTCCGATAATTGGAAATCCGAAAACGTTCTTCCTAACATTTTTCATCATACTCGTAACAATCACAATTTCTAACTACTCTGTCTCTAATGTTCGTAATTCCGAAGCATTCAACTTCGGGTTCTTCTTCTCGTCTCCCCGCGACCATGGCTGGTGCAATCCGGTCGAAACGTCGGGATTAAATTAAAGGTCAATTCGCGATAAATACCCGTCTTCTTAAGTTTTATAATGCATTCAACTTCATAATGTCAGTAGCAATAAACATCTATTATACTTTTATTTGTTTTCCTATATTTCACAACGTAACCATCTTTTACACTATTATTCAAAGTCATATCTTTTTTGTTTAGATTTATTTTTATTCATAATAATCAGTATTAAATATATATGTCACCGTAAAATTGTCAAACACGTTATATTGTAATCTCTCTAGCGATATTGTAAACTCTCGAATTATTGTCAAACGAACATACGGCTTACAATAAAACGCGTTATTTTTCGTGAAATGCATGCGATGGTAGTCAACTCACGCGGTGTGGAGGGAAGGAGGTGTCCCCCTTGCCCAGTGGTACCACTCTCATGAAAATATACTACCATTCCTAAGAAATATCGATTAATATAACCTAGCCTTAAAACACTTTATATTCCCCTAAAAAGTGTAACGCTACGGACTTGTGTAAAAGTGCAAACAACACTATTCTTAGTTTTAACATATTCTATCACGTAACATATTAAGTTAGAGTTAAATTGCTTATTAGTCTTTTAGGCTAGATTTTAATAAGTTAGAGTTAAATTGCTTATTAGTCTTTTAGGCTAGATTTTAATTAATTATACAAAAAAAAAGAAAAACTTCTACCCACAAATATTTTTTATTACACTTGGTAAATGTCACAGAGTACACTATATATACTGAAAGTAAATGTTTCTTTCTGAGTATGAGTGAAAATATTATGGTAATTATGTTTAGGGATAAAAGCATTATGATAAAAAAACAGTAGGAGTTCAGATATATTTACATTATGATATTATTAATTACAATTTTCGGAAACATGTGCGTTATGAACATCGCCAGTAGCACTACAAATAGATGAATGGAAACTTTATAATGAAAAATTTTAGGAAAAGTGATCATTCGGATTACATATTTAGAAGATTAGGAAGAATTTTTTTTTTTTTAATTAACTCATACCTCTTCTTACCTAACCCTTGATAATAGTTATTTGTTATACAAGAATGCAAAGTTGCTTTTTAACCGCGTGTTCTATTTTGATGACCGAGTAAGCGAAGGACGTGATTTCAAATATTAGAATCCTGAGCGACAGCGAGGGTATCAAAAGCGCACGAGGTGAAAAATCTTTGCACTCGAGTGCAACACATAACTTTTCATCCCACTTCAGCGAGGAAATGATTAAATGCAAAAAAAATGCGCATTATTAACAGTTTCAGTCAATTCTGTTGGCGTCAAAGTAATAAACTTCCTCGTTGCTAGAACCACTCATTTTAGGTTTTTCACTTGTTTTCAAGTTTCTGTGTTTTCAAGTATTTAACCTATTGGTTTTTTTTTATGACGTGAAAAGAAAATGGCGCGCATAAAGCAAATTAAGGTTCCGAGTCTGAGTTTATAACTAATTAAAAAAGGTTATATGATAAATTCGGCACCATGGAGGTAGAAGTAAATAGGTTTAATGATGTTTTTAATTCACAAACTTTGTGCCCACGATGTTCTAAATTCAAATTTACTTTATCTTATAGAGGATAAAAACGGTTTTTGCACTAAGACATAAAGAGCAAAAATACGGTTTCCGAGATGGGGGGATGAAAATGTGTATTATACTATTAAATTGTTTTGTCGGTAAGTTTATTTTAAATATTTTGTATTGACCCAATACTTGGCTACTTTTACGATATCGACAAAGGCACAGAGATCTCTTTGATTGCAGCTTCTGTGGCCCAGAAGGCAATGATTGAAAGCAGATAAGGTAATGCATGACCTGCGATGCAGATCCACTTTTGCTTCCTTGGACTAATAAAACTCTATAGCACCATCGACATGAAGAAGAATAATACCTTTATAACGGAACGGATGGTCGATGGGGCTGAAAAGTTCTGGAGTGGCGACCGCGAACCGGAACGTTGCGTTAGAAGGCCTCCCACTAGGTGGACCGATGACTTTGTGAAGGCTGCAGGAATCCACTGAAAGCGAGTCGCACGGTATCGGCCTATGTCCAGCAGTGGACGTCTTTCGGCTAAAATAATGATGATGAAGGGTACTTTTGTAAACTGTGTATTCAAGCACATTCTACGATTAATGAACACTTCTAGACAAAGGCCTCCCTCCATTTCCTCAAAAAAAAATCCTGAAATTTTTCAAAGTGGTTCATTGACGTCAAATAATTGTGCAAGAAATTAAGTTCAATTACGATTCGTGTAATTCCGATGTATTTTACTTAAAATAAAACCTGCATTACCTGTTTTTATTTATCACTTAAATACAGGGAGAATGGGAGAATTTCCGCAATTATGTTTTTTAATGTTATTCATTAAGAACTTTTTTAATTTTATTTCGGTTATCAGGCACCGAGTCTTTTATTTAGGTTTTTGCATGTGCGTCATCACTTGGGTATTTATTACGAAATGTAAAAATACTGTATGTCATCATCATTTTATTTATTTACCTAAATATTTTTGGTTTTATTAGCAACTAGCTGACCCACGCAACTTCGTCTGCGTCATTTATGATAGTAGTACGAAGATTGCTAGCCTGCATACCGAACTCTTTTGTTGACTGTACCGTTGGTTTCGGCTTGATATTCAATCTAACCAAATACACATTATCTGCATAGCCTTTTCCCGAACTATGTTAAGGTCAGATTCCAGTCTAACCATCTGGTTAGACTAACCATCTGGTTAGACTGCTTAAACATCTATTTATTTATTCAGAATTTTATAATTGGCATAATATTAGATAGTATATTTTCACTGGAAAGTTATATAATATAACTCGTAACTTTCCCATTTTGACCACTAAACTAAATAGCATCACTAAAGTCCCATTTCGTAACTATTTTGATCTTCATACATTGAATCCCACTCGGTAAACTCTTTGTTCGGCAAGTACAGTTAGCACTGAGGAGAACCGCAGTTGGCTGCAATATCACCCAAACCAAGAAAACTGTTCGGAATTATTTCTTTCCAACTTATCATAAATACTAAAGCATGTACAGTCAGCAAAACAGTTAGGTATGCAGGCTAGCGATCGTCCTACTACTATTATAAGTGGAAAAGGGTTATAATCTATCTGTTTGCAATTTCATCCAAATCCTTAAACTAGTTTCTGCGTGAGAGAATAACAAAAATCGATCTTTACAGACTTTCACATTTACAATAGTCGTAAGAAGATTGCTAGCCTGCATACCTAACTGTTTTGCTGACTGTACTAGCACATACATTTATTACTTAGACAAAAAAAAATCTTCCTGGCATGAGAAAAAAAGTAAAATGATTACTAAGAAAACAAATAGTTCCAACTATACTTAGCCAAACTGCACTATACATATGGAAAAAATAATAACATTGAAATAAAAAGTAACAAATTGTACAAATTTAAGAAGTATAGTAGACCGTAGTATATTGTAAACGGCGGGACTAACATCTTCACAATTCTGTTCTCCTAGTACTTTCAGTTCTTATTCAAAATTGAGTTCTCTCTAGTGTGCCAGAGAGAGACAAAAAACAAATGCAACATCAACAAATGGTTTCCTTGTAGCTTTGAGAGCTGATTGTACTGTCAAAAAAAGACAGTTGAAAGGAGACAATTTTATTGGGGCCTACCTGGTCGTTGCATTTCTTACTCACAATAACACCAAAAAAAAGTAACGATTTTACTACAGTATTAAACGAAATATTACGTAGAAATGAAACCGGAACCTTAAAATCATAATAAATAAGCTAAGATATTTTTTTTGCGAGTCAAATCATTCCTGTTGTGGTCAATGTCATTTGACAGCAAATACTTATACGTGAATAAGAGCGTTTTTCTCTGTTTACTGAAACTAAGGCTCGGTACCTACCCATTGGTAATCATATCTGCTATAATTGCATATTATAGAATCAGAAAGAATATAAAAATAAATATTACTTATATAAATGTGAGCATTTTTAATGCAATTTTTAAAGCTTTACACTAAAATCGCATAGATGGTTTAAACAATCAACGTGGCACAGAACGTTATAAACCCACTTTTTTAGTGATTGACAGATAACTTAATGCACAAGGCATTACGTTATTTGTCAGTCCGCCTTTGTACATTATGTGCATACAGTTTAAATAAATAAAAATAAATAAATAACTTCATTATTTTGACATTTACTTTTTTTGTTTATTTTCGTTTTTAAGTGTTTTTGCAGATTTTTCGGATTTATTCCGGTTAGACTATGCTTAGCTAATTCAACCAATGTAATCTAGAGGTTATAAGGATGAAATCAATGTAAGTTTCATTATTAAATGCTACAATTTATGTGTTTGGCCTAATCTCCGGACATAAAAATTGTGTCCTTTATGGTTGACGAAATGAGATTCAATGTATGAAGATTAAAATAGTTACGAGTTGGCACACTTTTCCAGTTGTTTTTAACATCTTTGGTTTTGTTGTCGAAATGGTAGAGTTACGAGATGGGCCGGAGCCGTCTACGGCTTACTTACCGGAAGTTCTTTCTCCAAAAAGAAACAAAAACTTCTAATGAAACTGTTGTGTATAGTCGAGAACTTCGAAACATAACAATTTAAAACAAGTTTCCGAACTACTGTTTCGTTGGTCGCAAGTGCTAATGTAAATACTCATGCATGACGTAGTTGCTGGGTTTGATTCCCACGTGGAATAAAGTGTTATAATGGTTTTGCTATTAGTAATTTTCCCAGGAGCAGCCAAGGGGTCTAGAGTTGTGGCCGGTTGATGGCAATGGTCTCGCCCCTTGCTGTTGGCTTAAAACCTTAACATACGAGGAAACTGAGCAAGTCTTGGTTAGACTTGGTTAAATCTTTTTTTTTTGTTATTCCCTCCGTATCAATAATGAAGTAGGTACTCACCGAACATGTTTAAATCTATGTAATACTTCCAACACATCGGCACTTCAAAGATATACACTTTCACACACACAAACACACACACACACACATCATACACACACACACACACACACACACACACACACACACACACAGTCATCACTACAAACCCTGTTTAAGAACAAGGCGCACATACAGTTTCACATAGGCCTACAACTACAATTAAGTACACAAAGAGCTGCTAATTAGTTTATAAGTCATTTACTGTTATTTTTTTTATTTCTTTTAATTTTTAATCACTGTTGTAATAACTTGTGCATTAGTCTCAATATTGTTAATATTAAGGGAAAGAGCGAGATACCCCCAACACAGGTATTATCAATTACCTACTGGGAATGTCTAATTTATATACTCCATGTAACTGTTTTGATATAAATAAACATTTTTCATTTTTCATTTTCAACATTATGACAGTCTACTAAGACATATATATCTCCAGGCTATTAAGACATATCTCTGCCTAACTCTTCGAGGATTGCAAGGTGTAAAGTTATGTTATGATTTGTTATTTTATCCATATTTATGTATTTTTAAAAAACAACAATAATCAATAAATAACTTACAGTCAATCTACATTTTGTCGGGTCTTTTAGTTGGCTGGAATAATTTAATATTATGTCAGTAAAATTAAGTGTAATCACGAAGACACTGCTTTCATTACCTGTATTCTATTCATTAATCAAATCAGCTATAGGCCTTCCCTGAGTTACACCATAATAACCGGTTACTAGGTCTTCCGGCAGTCCATCCTAGATAACTTCAAGTTACTTGTGCATCTTGCTTCATAGGTAGCTTCATTTATGCTCCTATTAATTAAGAATAATGAGTCTTTTTGTTATCTGAATAACTAATCCCGCCGATGAATCATTTTGGTGTGTGCATAAAATGTACAAAATGTTTGCTCCTGAATTACTTAATATTTTTTTCAACACACTTGCTCATAAAGTGGCTCTAATTTCACCGCAATTAGGCACATAATGACACCTGTAATCAAACTGTGACTTTTGCATTGCTATTATTCACAAGTGAGTTATAGGGTTTTTTTTTTATTGGTTGAATTGCTTTGTTCTTAAAAAAGTTTCGATACAAAAAAGATCGTGTTCAATAGTACAAATAAATTAATGTACCTATTGCTTGCTCATTTCATGCAACTTCGTATCTACATAGATAATTTCAACTTATAAGTTTTTAATAAATAAAACTTTCACTAAAATGTAACTTATGTTTTCTCTGTATTAAATAAAACTTTGAATTCCCCATTACGTACGTGGGTAAAACGCTATCCGCGAGAAGCCAAAAAAAAGAAATCTCATTCTTTTAGTCTATGGCCGATCGCCATTGTTAGATGCGCGCGCATAGGAAAACTGATTAATTATTCCCGCCATTGCGAAAAAAAATGCATAACTCGTTTTCACTGTTAAAATTAAGGTTTTTTTATTAATTCAAATGTCTACAAGTACTAGTTTTGAAGAAAATGATTTATTTTGTACACCGCCCGATATAAGATATGCAGCCCTTAACGTTATGGAAAGTTTACTACCTGAAAACTCCAAGGATAAATATCTATTTTATTCTCAAGTGTGTTGAAAAACGTCGTATGATACACGTGTGTGTTGATGATTACCGTCCTCGGCTCTCTTAAGACCCTCGCCTAACGGCTCGGGTCTCAATGGCGCCTCAGCGGTAATCACCAACATTACACACTTGTACCATAATGTACTATTATGCAATGTTTCTACACATAGTTTTGGCCGACACGTGGCCGTGCGAAACAGGGGCGGTCGCCGGTAAATCTATATACCTCCGAGTATTTGTATCGCCCCGAATTAAACTTTGATTTACATAATATAGCATAACCACCACTTGCAAAAAAGAAAGAAAGAAGAAGAAAAGAGACAGTAGTTTTGAATTTCGCGGGCTACATTCGCGGATCCCTACAAGTTTCTTCTTTGTTGTTGTCAAAATACTAGCGTCTTAAAAACATTTGAAAAGACAAAGTACCTACGCAACGAAGCAGAACCACTGATATAAGTAATTACGTTTTGTAAGCGTAACACTTGCGTATCAACGGAACTCGATCGCGTGCGCAGTCGCAGTCAGGGCCAACGCGGGCCTATTGGCAGACGCACTCACTTTAAATGATATATTTTTTAAATAACCGACTTTCAACTTTGTGTTTATTTATTTTGTGATTGTAAACAAAAACTGACGGCGGGGAGGGAATTTAATAGAAAGGTTTGTTTTTTTTGTTTCTAGTATGTTTTTTGAAGATTAAGTGTGTACTTTGGATTCGCGATAAATAAATTCTTATCTTTATTTTGTCAAACTAATTTGGTAAACAAATTATCTATAAAAGTACTTATATAAACGTATCGTATGAAATAATAGAGTCCTGTATGATAATATTCTACCTAAATAATATATTGAAGTTTTAAAATTGTGAAAGTACGTACTTCAGCAAACAATTTACTGTCTTATAGGACATGGATTTCTAATAAAATGAAACCAAAATAGAAAGAACGTAAGTACCACAAGCAAAAAAGAAAGATTCAGTTCATTTGTTCTACTTCTTGTTCTCGTTTCTTCACTATCGCGTTAAAATACTGCATACGGCATTGTATTTTAGTAATTAACAATAAGCTATTAGGTATGTAATGAATCATCATATTTTGAGCAGTTCTTCGTTGAATACTTATTGAATGTATTTGTATTTTAAACATTATTTGTACACTTTACGTTGTGCCCTACAGGGTAACTGTGCTTAACTTTTAACCGGTATGTAAAATCAATGATCAGGCAATTAGTGTAGTTTAAACAAGTGATTGAAATCAGCTGTTCAGTACCTTTTGACCAGATTAGAGAACATAAATGGTCTGAACAGTTAATTTTTTTTCGCGATTTCAGGTTTGGTCCGATAGTAAAAGTTGTTTGTAACATAAGTACAATTACGTGTTTTAATATCGTCCACAAATTTCACAGTCACAGTCACCCTATAGAATGCTAAAAATATGAATACCAGTGGTGGACCAGAGGAAATGATGGGCCGCGGCTAAGAAAGTGCTTCCTTTTACAAAGAGTATTTCTGATCCCAGCAGTGCAGACTATAACGGCTGATTAAAGTATGCTATCGTATGATACGGATATCCGTATCATATGCTATCGTATGATACGGATATCCGTATCACTACAAAAATATAAATATTAATATATTCGTAGAATGAAGAAATTCACAAGGAACACCCTTAATTAAATTACTTCTGCCTCCCAAATTATATATACGTCGTATCAAATTATAATTTATGCTTATTAATTTTAAACATTACCCCATAATTATAATTATTACACTCAATGCGCTTTAAATTTCATTTAGTAAGTATACTTATTGTTATTTTTCATAATGTAAACACGCTTCTAAATTAATGAGCATGTTAAAATATTCGTAATTACATGCGCGAATATGTATCTTTAGATACAACAAAATAAGTATCTATCCAACTATTGTTTGTGTACCTGGTAGTTTGAACCTAATTACTATCTTATTATTCAGATAATCCTAGCTTAAGTTTCCGATCAATTACATACCAAAGTCTACGTCTTAAGACGCATGAACGCTTAAACAGCACTGTGTCTCGTACGAGGTAAATACTTTTAAGATGTGTAAAATTTAGGTTGTCGCGAAAACGAACCACTTTTACAATAAGAACTTATTTAAATATGAGGAAACAATAAATTATTTCCTTTTTTTTACAAAATATCACTGGACATTACACACAGATTCACCTAGTGCCACGCTAAACAACGAAGCTTGCGTCTTGGACACCAGATAGCTGATATACTACATAGATATCTTTTTAATTTTGTTTGTAAATACATACTTATTATACATATAAACAGTATCTGTGGAGATCACTTCCCTTACGCGAACATAATTTTATTCTGTAAGAGTTGGTCTATTTAAAAGTTGTTTCATTTACATAGGTATGTACCGGTCTCTTTATAGCCTCTCGTTTAACGAAACATACTTTTTAATATTAAAGGGTGTAAAACACCTCTTCACGAAGCCGAAACGCACTTGTTCTCCTCATCATTGCGATCATTTTTTTGTGCTACACCATACCTGGGAACCCCCCAGTTACGGAGATATGGTAGGTCAAAGTTCAAAGTTTTTGACAAGTTTTCTTTCAAATACAAGTTTGTTTTGTAAGATTTTGACTTTTAACACCTTTACGACTTCCGTACTATTCAATTCATCCATCAGCACAATGTTTTAAGAGCGTTACATTAAGTTCTACCACAAAATGTGATATATAACCTCAAAAAAAAAAGTTGTTTCCCAGCAATAATTTTTGCGTTAAGTTACTTAGTTTGATGTACAGAATGCTTGGTTAACGGCTTTGTGATCAGGTGGTTTACACCCTGTATAATACTAAGTAAAATAAAAGAAACTAAGTAGTAAGTTTCCATGACATTACCAACGCCTGAGTCAGTGAGTATCCTGATCATCAACGTCTTGATTGTAACCTTAACCCTTTATGTAAACTGGTTTTATTTACCTATCTTATATGCCGTATATAAGTACTATAAGTGCACTACTATGTTGAATACCGCAACTGTCATATCTTTAAAGCCTTGCTATTCAAGTGCGAGTGAATGATTCAATACTTGACATAAAATGTATGAATTATACCAATGTGAGACGCCCTCGCAAAGTTTAAAAAAAAAAAACAAAAGTAGGAACTAAACTATCAAGCACACCAGAAAAGTTCTGCAACGCTACTTACCTTGCTGACAATGGAATATTTTAATACAGCTTATAAAGTTTTCCACGGCACGAGAGAAAACGCCGCCATGAACTACACCATATTTTCTTGTAAACCTACTTAGGGTAGCAAAATGGAGGAACGTCCATAAAAACTTAATGAGGAAGTGAATTTACAAAAAACCCTTCTTAATTATCACACAAACAATTACCATATTGTATTAAATACACCATTCCAAACTTCCCAACAAAGACTGAAACCTTAAAAATCTGCTGAGACACACATCTGGGCAAAGGCTTCCCTAAACTCTTCCCACCTCTCGCAAACCCTCGCGTCTTCTTTCCAATTCGGACGGAACTTGTCCAGTTCGTCCCACCATCTCCTTCATGGCCTGCCGCGACCCCGCCTCACTATGTTAGGGCACCAGTTTCCTGCAATTTTGGCCTACAGTTTGTCTTGAATGCGGTTGACATGACCTGACCAGTCATATTTCATTTGGCAGCCTTTTGGGCCGCATTAGCTATATTTGTTTTAGAGCTCAGTATTGTGTTTTGAACACGATCCGTTAATTAAACACCTAGTATACTGCGCTCCTTTGCTCGTTAGCAAACCTTGAGTTTGGACTTCTGAATGTTAGTCAAAGACCAAGTAAGTGCACCATAGGTTAAGACGGGGAGAATACAGATGACCGTAAGTTTGCGTTTCAGTGCCATAGGCAATAGTTCCTTCATGGATCAGTAGCTCTTCCAAGCGTTTCCTGTTCGTCTTGCGACTTCTTTGTCTTACCTCTGATATTACACTGTTACTGTTCGCTTATGTTATCCCTCTACTAGGCAAAGGCCTGTCCCCATGACTTCCATATTCTTCGATCCAGGGATCTCAACGTCAGTAATTTGTATTTTGGAGCGCATTATGGTGTTGCGTACATGGTCGATAAGTTTGACGCCTAGGATACTGCGCTCCATTCCACTTTGGCATACCTTGAGCTTGGACTTTTGTAATGTTTGTCAAAGACCAGGTCTGAGATCCGTGTGTCAAATGATTGTAGAAAAAAATGTTTTTTGTTTAATTAACGATGAAAGTTTTGTACGTTCGAGGATTCGGAATATAAGTAATGAATTCGTCGTAATATTTTGTTTGTCGATGTCCCTTCCAGCCTATTATGAACTCTTGTACAAAATTGGATCCATAACGTGCTGTGTGTCAGTGAAAAAAAATATTGAGCAGATCTTTTTGATGGTTTTACCCATGTTGGCCTAGTTTTTATCGATCGGTCCCTTCTTCTCTTTTAAATTACACGCAATGTATAATGTTTATTACCTTGTTTACGTCTGGTTATGCAAATAAAGCTCACATCTTATTATAGAATAAGCCTGAGCTATATTTAGATGATTTTGTTTATTATTAGATACAGTTAGCAGCGATGGGTTTTTACGATTTATCAGTAAAAATGTATTGGTATTTCTGGGCAATTATATTTAATTGAAATATGCTCATAGGAAAGCTATTACTGGTTGATCGATGGTAAAGTTATGATTATGGAACTCCACCAATTTTATTTATACTACTTGTATTTATATTTGTAGTCAATCGAGTATTATATTATTAAGTATTTATTTTTAATGAATGAATAAACTAAAATTACTATTTTTTTGTTTTTATAGGACCGTGATAATGAAATCCTTAAAATGTTGACTTTGTAGTTTATTTCTTTAAGCGCTTTACTCTGAATAAAAACCTTAAATAGCTTCTTAAAATAAGATTCCGTTTTATATCAACTTCTATTCTTTTTCTCGTCGTCGATTCTTCTGTCATTCATCGTTTGTTCTCCCTTCTTGTCTTTCATACTATTTTTCTCTCACTTACGATACAATATTCCATAACACACACTTTCATTTGTTTCTTTTTTAAATCCTATCTTACATTTATTATTTCTATTTAGGTGACTTGACGGCGGAAACTAGAAACACAACTCACCGTTTATAGGACCGGTTCATGTTTTGTTTACTGTATTTATTTTAAAACAACTGAGTGATTTCATGAAGACAAAGTTTCTTCACATGAGCAATTTACATCAATTAAATAAATTTTGCAAACAACAATAAGGTTTAATTTCCTTATGCATGTTAGTTTGGAATCATTGTCAGCTACGGCTTTAAAAATATCGATTTTACCTTTTGTCTCTTTATAAGTATAAAAGTATTGCAAAAAGGTCCTTAAATAATAATAATATATTTTATTTCAGACTAGGTCCATAAATTTGTTAGTTACAATGTTCTGAACCTAGTGTTAGTAGGTAACAATACAAATCTAAATCTAAAAGTTAGTATCAATGTTCTAAGACTAGTGTTAGTAAAGGTACAATGTAGTGAATCGAGAGTAGTTTTTACTCTCGATTGTCGTTTGTATTTATTATTGACCCACAATATTCAGCACTACGTTAAAAATTTTACTAAGAAGTCAGCCACCCATCTGATTTTTAAGATAATGATTTTCGGACAAAATATTGGAAAAACGTGGAAGGAACATGGATGGGTTTTTGTCAGTAAAAGTCTGACACTCCCTCCCGCTCTGCCCAGAGTGGGAGAAGTAATGCATCACTTTAGATAAGGGTCTCCGTTAATCGTTGAGCATCACATTTGCCATATGTGCGCTTATCTTCACTCTTAATAATCACGCAATCACTCTTATTTTAATCCAAGAGGTTTAATCTCTGAGATGATTAGGTAATTTTTGTAGGTATATAATGAGAATGGTAATCGGAAATCTGTTTAAAGAACAAAAGTTCGTTATCTACAATGAAACATGAGATTACTTGTCTATTAGATTACTAAGGGTTACAATGACCTCCTATGGCAGTATTATTATAATCCGAATTCAATCAATTCGGTGAATATTGTAAACAACCTTATATAAACTACCAACTTAATGTTTGCAAAAAGCAAAATGTTATTTTTTTATATCCCTCGGTAGTTAGATATTGATTTGCTTTTAATGATATACCTATGTAATAAAAATATAACTTGATCACATTTTTTCTGGAACTTGAATCTATTTTCGTACAACTCTAAAAAACATCACAGCCCATAATGTACCATTCATTCATTTTATTGAAATCAAAGCACAAACGTAACGTAATGGGAATTATAAATATAGATATTGAACCTTCAATATCTATATTTATAATTCCCATTACTTTACGTTTATTTCAACTTTCAAAGTTCATTATTATGATCAGTATCAGCTTGCTAAAACTAGCTTAGCAAGATTTCGTGGAATAATTCCAACGATATAAGAAAAAAACGTAGGTTAATCCGAAAATACATTATGATTGTTACAAAGCTAAAGCCACAACACGATGATTTCTGCGTCATTATATTATAACTTGATACCACGTCGACTGTTTTCCCCGAAGGCTAAAACAAGCAGGTTTTGTATGGTTGTGTTTAATACCATGCAAGAAGGGGACGAACCTATTCCGTTGAACCGGGCACAAAATCAGACCTCGGGCTGGATCGACTTAGGAATCGAACTTAAAATCTCATTATTTTATGCTGAACAATAGCGCTTTGCGGCCGCTAGTCCAATTAGGCCTTTTCATTTTACGTAATAATAGAATACTTTGTATGTTTCCTTTTTATTTAATTCATTCTTAACTATACGTACCATTTGTTTCTTATTAATTCGTAGTGACAAGACAAAATGGCGCCAAATACAGAAAGACACCAGATAAGCTTTCCTCGATTGGAATACCCAATACTTCGGGACGCGACGCCAAAATCTGCCCATAACTGGCTGAAGGCAAAGCGAATGCAAGATGGCGCCGAAGATTTGTGGAGGATACATGACAGCTTGTATGATTTAACGGACTTCGTGACTGCACACCCCGGAGGATCCCATTGGATATCTGTTACTAAGGTATGCTTGGTTACATTCTTATTAGAGCCAAGTTCGTTTGCGAAGCAGTATATCTTTCTTATCTAAGATAACTTTGCCATTTTTTTAAAGAACAAAGTTCAGTGAATGATTTAAAGTGTTACATAAGGTTGATTTTCACTTCATTTTATATATTTTTACTACGTATATAAAGTCAGTTTGAAAAGATGACAGATGGTACTATGTCTTTGAAAATAGCGACTGTTAAGAATGATATGGCAGGAAAAGTAGTGTATGTCGAGATGACGAAAAATAGATAAGTATGGAAGAAGAAGACATGCGTCGCCGACCCCAAATTAATTAGGATAAGGGCAAGAGAATGATGATGATTTCGATCCTTGGTCGGTATATACGTATACCTACTCACTCGTCTTGTTTTTATTGTTCGAGTTCTTATCGCTAGAACTTCCGTAAAACGACCTTTTTACACCTTTTAATTGAGTAAAAAACAAGTCTTTGTAATTAAATAGTCATCAAAGCCTCAACATTTCCGAAACATTTATATTAAGCGGCAAAACCCCGCAATAATTCACCACATTTTTTTTATAGAGGTGACTCATTACAACCGTCTGATCTTTGGATATACCTAGATACCGCGCTTTTAATTATTTTGTATCAAACTCTGCTTTCAACTTTTGGTACTTAACTGAGCACTAAGAATCCATCAGAGCGCATTCCAGGGCTTCAAAAAAGCACAGTATTGAATTTTTAACACTCAAAGTGTGTCCGTGCGTCGAAAGTAAGATGCGAAAAATACTCGTGTAAATACATTGGCTTGCGTCCGATAGCCAAAGTCTGTTACAGACCAAACTAATCTCGAAACATTTTAGTCCTCTTCTATTCAAGTAGAGGACAAACCAGTATATGATTTTCCTCTTTCATTGACCGATAAAAATGACTAGTACTGTCCGGGCCGGGATCCGATCGCGATAAATGGCGACAAGCTCCATTTCTATCACACTGAGACCTGATACTGTCATTTGTGAGCTGCGAGTGTACAATAAATAATACAGCTCTGTTACTGTCATGGTGTCCAATAGACTACGACTGTTGTTTATCCATTGTATCTGCAGTCATGTTTTCTTTGCAACCCTTCTTTGTACCTTTATAATATATAGATAGCGTCAAAGTCAGTTTTTGTACTTTAACTAAGCTAAGTAGGATCCGCAAAAACCATCGCTTACCTAGCGTCCTTCGAATATCAATGCAATGCCCTAGATATTCAAACTATTGTAACAATGGTTTTCAATTACTTTCTCGAAGTCGAATATTTTATGAAACGGACGGAAGTAAATGCTGAAAATTTACTTATTAGTAAGTACGAACTCTATTCTTGACCCACAAACAAAACACAGGTCGTGATTCTTTTTGCATCTCATCGGTAACTAAAAAAACAGCAGTTCCACACACTTTTTTATTTAATAACCGAGGAAAAATCTCTATGGCGGGGTTCAGAATGATGTATTCAACACGTGATCTAAAATACGACAAATATACAGTACAGGTACACAGGTAAGAATGGCCTTGTAAGCCCGCCGCTCATATAAGTGAACGCTCATATGTCAATCGCCCAACAGTCACGCTCTGATTGTGTGCGTGTGACACGCGTTCTAATACAAAACTAGGGACTATTTATTTTATAACTACCTTTTATCTGTTCTGTGATTAATATAACCGAGAAGTCACTTCTGAAGTACCAAACTCGGTTGCAGAATGCAGGTAACAGGACACGTCTGATTTAGAGTAGTCTCTGTACCTACTCGTAAAATAAACAACTATTATCCCACTTTGAAGGGAAATTATGTAATGACACAATAAACCTTATTACAACTCGACATTTGACAGCACGCCTTACCTTCCTTTAATTATTTACGAATTTAACAGTTGATTATGTTAATTTATTGTCAATTCCATTTGTGTTCAAGTGTCTTGTCATTTGTAATTTACCGTAACCTATTAGCTAATGAGAAATTCAATGTTTAGAGAATACTGTTTCGAAATTGGCGTATTAATTGATATATAAACAAATGGAGTAGAAACAACAAATAGCGGTTACTTCCTTGTTGGTCTAGTGTTTGTAAGTGCGATTTATGAGTACGAGGTCCCAGGTTTGATTCCCATGTGAGGCTAAGTATAATTGGGTTTTTCCATTTGGGAATCTGTCTGTAGCATCTGTAGTCTGAATGTGTGCCTAGTAGATGGTCTCGCCCTATTACATGCAAAATGTGGATGTAGGTACTCTACTCTTCCTAATCTTGTTCTTTGGACTACAGTCGCGATGTTATGTTATGGTAAAGACAAAACAAATGAATATAGAATAATCCTAGTCAAATCATAATTGTTGAAAGGTCATACCACTCATATTCAATTGTATGTTAATGAAATTCTATATGAGTTCTAGAATATTTTAGCCACTAACTGATTGAAAATAACAACATTACATAAACAATGCGCATAAAACTTAATGTATAAATACATAGGTATGTGTAACTAATATTTATTTTTTGGTGTTCCTCAGGGCACTGACATAACAGAGGCCTTCGAGACACATCACCTCAAAGGAGTTGCAGAGACATTCCTACCAAACTACTACGTGAGAAAAGCATCAAAGCCCCGAAGCCATCCATTTACATTCAAAGAAGATGGGTTTTACAAGACCCTGAAAATGAAAGTAATGGCCCAACTGCCTGAAATTCCGAAAGATTTAAGAAAGAAGAGTGACTTCGTGTCCGACTCCTTATTATTTGCTTTGCTCGTTTTAAGCCCTATGAGCTGTTGGGGTTGGACTCAGAGCTTCCTTTTAGGAGCATCCTTGACTATCTTGAACGGCTTAGTGCTTAGCTCCATCATCACTTGTGCACATAATTACTTCCACCGCAGCGACAGTTGGAGAATGTACTTATTTAACTTAGGTGGAATGTCGTATAGGTGAGTTTGTGTTTACCTTACCTTTAAAACTTGAGTATTCCTCAATTGGGCAAATACATTAAACTTTAACTGCTAAATTATTCTGGCAAGTAGGATCTACCATGATAATTTGTGATCCAGATTAATGTGTCCACACATTTTTTCTTTGTACACAGAATTTGGGCACTGCGTCGTGTATTTGGCAGTTGATCTTTGCTCTTTGACAAAAGTAATACGATTTCTTATGATTACTGAATCTTCCTAGACTGATTCGTCCCTAAAATAAATAAAATATTTTATTAAAGAACATTTAAGAATCTATTAGAATTTAAATAAAATGAGAAGTTGAACAAACTTGTCAAAAGAAAATGTTCAGAATTTACATATAGCTTACCTAATGTAAAATCTAAACATTTTTGACCTTAGAATAAACTAAGCAAAAGGAAACAATCACTAAGTATACAGGGAAAAACATCTAACTAAGAAATGAAACCATTATAAAATAATACAATCACCTTGGACTTGAGCTGCTGATTGACCTCCAACTTGAAACTACAGTTATAATGATCAACTAATTGCTGTGTATCGTGAACCGCAGTCGCACGTCAGTGGTAAAACCTTTTACGGGCCTGGCGGAGTGCGGAGCTTCAATAGAATAAGATGCCAGTTTATTCTGGACCTGGTAATAACCACTAACAAGCAGCTGACAGTTACCAGTTAGTCTGCATACCGACTGAATTTTAATGCACTGTATTTTCATCTTTTTCAACTAGAATGTTTGTTAATTATATTGATGTCTGTCGGTGTTACTACCCTATATAGTACACTATATAATTTTTAAGTTACCATTTAAATAGTAACAACCAGGTCTAGTGGAAAAAATGTTAACTTATAAAATACGAATGTAATATACCCCACCGAAATTAATCAGTGCAACACAGTGAATTTGGAATTGGGAACATTCCACTTTGTCCCACTATAGGAGCATACTGGAATAATCCAGTTATAAACAAAATTCTATCTGTACAACTTTATGATACGTATAACGCGGCCAATAAGACGTCTTTATTCGTTAGGATGGCTGGCAAAGCAACATAAACTTGACTGCAGAGTACGTATATTGCGCGCCATAAACCAACATTGCTTAGTTGTCGACTTATGAAAACTTTACAGTATAATTTCGCTACTGTTTATTATACTAGAAACGTCCGTAAGATTGTGCTATGTTACAGGCATCTTGGTGTTCAATTTTGATTGTTTACAGCATGAAAAGAATGATTTTATGACCACAATACAGGATTAGTTTTCAAAAACCGGCAAAATTTTCACAAATGGTTTAGAATAGATAATATTTTCGATATTGTAATGAAAAGAAAAAAGTGAAAAAACACTTCATTCCTGGTGTAAATATTGCAGCAGTACAATTCAGTTCAACAACCTAGATTTAAAGCAGTTAGCACACACATAAATTTGGCAGTACATGCACGCACACAAGTACATTGATTCCCACTACTAGGTTTATGATTTAGGAATTCTTTTTTTTCTATTATATTTTTTTCAACAATATTATTTAAAATGCACATTTGCTTTCCAGATCTTAATTTTAAATTTTGGTTGGTCATTGGAAACAGTTAGAGACATAAAGTACCATAACAAAAACGTGTGACGGGAAGGTCTACAGTGATCATTATCAGCATTTACCATTGTCATGATGCAGACAAATAACAATCTGAATATACTAGAGTTATATTTACTTAAGCAATTTAGAACCACTTTTTTGAAAATTAAACTGAAAATCTTATAATTGAATTTTATCAAACGTGAGTAACATTTAATAAAATGATTAAAAAAATTGAGAATGAAGTTGATGTCACTTGCTCCAAAAAAGTAACTTCCTTCTTCTTCTTCTTTCGTATCGATGGAACATCTTGTCAAATTACTTGGGTCCGGTAGGTGGCCAAACAGAAATAATCTTCCTCTTCCTTGGTATCAATAGAATATCTTGTCAAATTACTTGGGCCCGGTAGGTAGCCATGCAGAAACAATCTTCTTCTTCTTTGGTATCGATGAAATATCTTGGTAATAACTTGGGCCCGGTAGCTGGCCACGTAGAAACAATCTTTCTTCTTTGATATCGATGGAATATCTTGTCAATCACTTGGGCCCGGTAGCTGGCCACGTAGAAACAATCATCTACTTCTTTAGTATCGATGGAATTTCTTGTCAATTACTTGGGCCCGGTAGGCGACCCCGTAGAAACAACAAAAACCTTCGTTGGCCACTATGATAAACGTCCGTGTGCCTAATGTGATCATTTCGGTCAGTTGCGATGTGAAAGTAGGACGTACTCGTAGGTATTTACTTACTTTCACTTTTTTTTTTTTATTAGCAAGGATTCGGACAATGAGGTAGATAATACTGCTTGCTACACCACTTCGTGGAACTGAAGACCATATTTGACGTGCACTGCAATGGTTATAATTTGCAACCAATTGATCTTGTTCACGAATAGACTGCTGCCCAGTGAATACTCATATTCGGTCTGGCATTGTAAAGTCCCATTTAAAGGGTGTTAAAAACCTCATAACGAAGCCAAAAGGCACTTGTTCTCCCCGTTATTGCGATTGTTTTTTTGGTCTAGATCATACCTGAGAATCTTCTAGTTACGGAGGGAGGTCAAAGGTTTTTAAATACAAGTTTTAATTGATTTTGTTTTTGCTTTAAACACCTCCACCACCCGACCACGACTGACGGATGCATTCAACAGTACGGACGAATTGGATTGAATACATCCATCAGCACAAAATTTGGGGGGGTTACATAAAGTTCTACTACAAAACATGATTTTTAATAAGATTTATTTCGGTCACTCTTGAGGCTGTTATTGTTTACGTACGAGTATCGTGTCAATTTTCATTTTTTTTTAATGTCTTTGTATGGGTGACCATCCAATTACATACCGTGCCACGTGTCCCGGCTGTTTGACAACCAGTTTTATCAAAAGCGTATCGTATTACCCAGTACTAAGTTGTGGAAAAATACTAGTATTCATTTGCGTCCGGTTGGGTTGGATGCCGACCCCGATATAGTTGGGAAAAGGTAGATAATTGCTTTCAGATGGCTTTGTTGTTCAACGCAATACAGAACCCAATTTTTGCGATTTCTTGTCTTGATAGAGCGTCCTCAGAGTGTTTAAGACCATCTAACGCCACTTGGGCGATTGTTTTGCGGCAGTGCGCCGGCCGGGGAGGCGTTGACTGCCGCTTGTCCGCGCGGTTAGCGGTGTACGTGTGATAGGTATCAACGGATTTCATACAAGCCAATGCAATGACGCTGACGGGAGATACGCTTCACCGCACAACCGCATGGGACGAACGGTTTCTTGCAAGAACAGCCTTCGATCCAGAAGTACAATATTCCATTATGTTCTAGTGTAAACAATCTCTTTAACCGGTTAAAACCCCCGCTATTCAAACAGAAGTTGAAGCACTTAATAGTCATGACTTGCTTGAGTTGCAACTGGTTTCAATTGATCAATAAACACTGTAAACTGCTTTGATTTAATATAGATCGTATTCATAAATTATAATCCCTAAGTTTCCTGTTTTATGTCAACGTTTTAAAAAAAAGATGACAGAAATTATAGCCCCAATTATATTTGCAATATTGTTGTTATAACAACCGATTTGACACCCATAATTACAATAGAATGAAAACCTTTCAAAAAAAACTATTGCGATTAAAATCCAGACTGTTGGCAGATCAACAGTAGTACAAAGTATACTCTCATCAAACCAGTATTTTACATGAAGTGAGTGCTCCATGTCACAGTGCACTCTAAGCCCAAAAATAATTTCTAATTCAATTTTTCGCTTTCGATTTCCAGTGACTGGCGGGTATCCCACGCTATGTCCCATCACTTGCACACGAACACTGCACAAGATGTGGAGCTGTCAATGATTGAACCGTTTCTGCAGTTCCTGCCTTATAAAGACAAGCCTATTTGGGCTCAGATGGGTGCCTTCTACTACCCTTTTATATACGGAGCGTCATTTTTGGTGTTATTTGTAACTGAGTAAGTAATAAATCTATTTTTTCTTAATGATTTCACCTGTATGTTCTAAGAATTCTGTCTAACACTAGGCGATAACTAAATAAAAGCACGCTGTTACCAAGCTCGTGGCTAAATGACAACAGCTGCTCTGGTCCATTTTTAGGTTAAGCCGCGTTTAACCTATGTAAACGGTAGTCGCCCATCACGAAGGGAACTTGGTAGGTACCTTTCTACCAAGTTTCCTTCGTGCCTCGGACGGCAAGTTAAGCAGTTGGTTTCGGTTGTCATTTGTAGATTTTTGACAGTTGTTACTGGAACTTAGTGGCCCAGAAGTGTAACCCAGTACCTAACTGGGTTACAAAGGTAAGAAAGGGGAACACCCAAATACTCCGAAATATTTTAATCCGAATTCGATGTTGCGATTTTTAAAACTCCGAATTTCATAATACCTAAGAAAATCACGAAACTTATTGTAACGAAAGTTGTAAATGCGATTTGTTAGCTTTCGATATTCATCCGTTCGAAGAATCAAATGCTCGAAGGGGGCTCTCTATCGTGTAACCTAACGTTTTAATCCATAATGTAATGTGCCATATGTTTTTTTGTCCTGATCATCATTTGTCCGAATTGTATTTTACCCGAACTTTTGATCACATGCCATCAAATTTTAATCCCTAAATACTGTTACATCGGACCTACTAGAACATTCGAGAAAGCCAGTGATTACAATGTGTGTACGTTAGAAGTTCGAGAGCATTCTATTATTATTAGTTTTAAAGTTAGGTAGGTACAAACTCGCGACCTATTTATACAAAGACATTAGAATTTCGACCGTATGCCTAGGGCATACGGTTCATATTTGTTTGTTTTGTACAAGTAGCTTATACCTACTACTTTTATAGGTAATACCTACCTGGTAGGTAGGTACCTACGAATCTTTTGTTAGTGTTTTTTATGACCCTCTCGAATGTTCGTGGTTATTCTGGTGTGTCTGTTGGCGAGTATAAATAGAGCGCTCAGGGCCACGACCGGCAGTCTTGTTTTAGCTGCACAGCGAAGCAAATCGAAGTGAACTTGAAGTGCGATATCTAAGCGAATAGTGATCAGTAGTGTATTTGTGATAAAGTTTAAGTTGTTTTGTGCTTAATAAAGTTATTGTGTTGTTAAATCGGTAGTACTTAATTTATCTCATACCCAGCTCGTAACAAATTGGTGTCAGAAGTGAGAGATAAATTATGCCAATCCTACCAAAGGACGACACGGACGGTATCCGTACCAGAAGTCAGCGACAGCAGGATATGGACCAAAGGCGGTTTGGGGATTCTCCGACACAGACACCGGGTGGTGTCCAGCCTACGTCACAGCCAGTCGCTGGCCCATCCGGAGTTTCTCCAGCATCAGTGGCACCAGACTTCTCAGCTTTAATGGCACTGCTGCAGGATCAAGCTCGCTGTCAAGAGGAGCAGGCTCGCCAGTTACAGGAGCAATTGCAACGAGACAAAGAGGAGCAGGCTCGCCGTCAAGAGGAGCAGGCTCGCCGTCAAGAGGAGCAGGCTCGCCAGTTACAGGAGCAATTGCAACGAGACAAAGAGGAGCAGGCTCGCCGTCAAGAGGAGCAGGCTCGCCGGTTGGAAGAGCAGTTGCAGCAAGACAAAGAGGAACAAGCCCGCCGCCAAGACGAACAGATGATCCTCATAAAGGATCTTCATGCAACTTTCGGCAAGGACCTGAAAGTGATGAAAGATCAGGTCCACCAGCACGAGAATCGCATCTCGGAGGCCGAAGTTAAGATTGCTGGGGTGCAGAAGGCTTTGAGCGAACTGAAGGCTGAAGGTGGAACTGTAGCTTCGGTGGTTGCTGCACCTTCTACGCGTGGTTTTAAGGTGCCTCCGTTCGACGGCACATCTTCGTGGTCGGCTTACAAAATACAGTTTGAGGCCGTCATGAAGGCGAATGGATGGACAAAACCACAAGCCATGACCGCGCTCACCTTGGGCCTCCGAGACCAGGCCCTAACTATTCTGGAGGCGCTCGGCAAGGACGTTACCTACGAGCAGCTACTGGAGGCGTTGGAGTCCAGATACGGCGACGCGCACCTGGAGCACGTATTCCGTGCCAAGTTGAAGGACCGTTTTCAACGAAGTGCCGAGAACCTACAGCAGTGGGCTCTGGAAGTTGAAAAACTCGTTCGGAAAGCCTACCAGTCTGCCCCTGCACTGATTGATGGAAATCTGGTACAGGCGTTCGTTGATGGAATACGTGACTTAGAAGTTAGAGCTGCCGTGAGACTTGGGCATCATGAGACCTTGAAGGACGCCTTGGCCCATGCCTTAGAAGTAGAGGCAGTGAGGCAAGACCACCGAACGCACCGCGTCAGGGAGGTTGTAGCATCACCTGTACGCGACCGCCCACAGGGGTATAGTCCTAGGTGCTACACATGTGGAGAAAGGGGTCATCTTCGGTCCAGCTGTCCTAAGCGCAGCACCCCGAGAGAAGATCAGCAGGGAAGAGTGGTTGAAGTGACTGCCCAGCCACAGCAGGGAAACGAGTAAATGCCAGGACTGGGGGGCGGGTGCTGACTGGTATTGAAAGAGCCCCGAGAATCTTGATCTCGCAAGCACATGACGGGAACAGCCTGACCATCAAAGGCGAAGTCAATGGAACACCATGCAAACTGACGTTGGATACTGGAGCTTCTCACACGGTCGTCAATTCTAAACTAGCAAGTCGGTTTCTTGGGGACTACTTCAATAAGCACGACCGTATACATTTACTAACAGTTACTGGTCAGCACATTACCGTCCGAGGCAAGAAGGAGGTGGAGTTAAAATTGGGTGACAGATTTTACAAGCAGAATGTCATCGTGGCTGACATAGTGGACGATTGCATCTTGGGCTTGGACTTCATGCGGAAATATCGTTGTGAGATCGACGTTGATCAAGGAGTACTGAAATGTGGTTCAGAGGAAGTCTTCATGGAAGGTGCACCGTCAGGGAAAGTGTACTGCTTGAAGAAGATTGTTCTTCCTCGCAGATCAGAAACGGTTGTGCCAATTTATTTGCCACGGAATTCTGGACAAAGAGATCGAAGTGTACTGATAGAAAGGGTGAACAATGACTTCCCATGGAAGATGGCACGAACTCTGGTCAAGGCCACCAACGTCTCAGCAGTACGTATACTGAATCCAAGTGACCAGGAGCAAGTGATTAAGAAGGGCACCTTGATCGGCACTTGCGAGGAAGTAGCTTGGATGCGTCAATTGCAAGATGTCCCTACCGGAAATGAAATTCGCAGTTCAAAATTTGACGTGTCAACGCTTTTGGAAAACTGCGATTTAACTAAAGGAGAAATGGACAAGGCTAAGAAGATGTTACTTCAGTACGCCAACATTTTCTCTTCGAATGATGCTGACATAGGGAGAACTGGACTTGTTCAGCACCAGATTAATACAGGTAACGAGTTACCTATCCGTCAGCGACCAAGAAGACTGCCAGTTGCACGAGAAAAAGAGGTAGAAACCATGATTGAGGGAATGGTGAAGGACGGTGTTATAGAACCTTTATCGAGTCCATGGTGTTCTCCTGTGGTCCTGGTAAAGAAAAAGGACGGCAGTATGCGCTTCTGTGTGGACTATCGACGACTGAACGACGTCACGAAAAAGGACAGCTACCCGCTGCCTAGGATCGATGACACACTGGACACGCTGACTGGTATGAAGTGGTTTACCACACTTGATCTGAAGAGTGGCTACTGGCAAGTAGAAATAGACCCCAAGGACAAGGAGAAAACTGCATTCTCAACAGGAAAAGGGCTATGGCAGTTTAAAGTTATGCCATTCGGTTTGTGCAACGCTCCTGCGACGTTTGAAAGGCTGATGGAGCAAGTACTCGCCGGATTGATTGGAGACGCATGTCTTGTCTATCTAGACGACATAATCATCGTGGGCCGTACATTCCGTGGGCCGTGGGTTTTCGACTGCATTTACGAGCAAAACCTATCGGATAAATTGCCGAATACGACTCGTGAATCCTTCCTGGAAAACATTAAACTGAGCCACAAATCCGGTAAGAAAGGTCTTCCTACTTGCAACTACATTTTGGAAGTACCCGCTGGCATAAGAAAATTGCTGGTAAACCAGAGCAGAATATTTATAAATTGGACCTCATGCCCGGTGAGAGATTTTACTATAGTCACCAGGTGCTATAATTGCCAGCAGTTTGGCCACGCAGCCAAGTTTTGCCGTGAAACAAGTCCTACTTGCAACCACTGTGCAGAGACGGGACACTCCGTGAAGGAATGCAGCAGGAAATCTTCTCCCCCCCAGTGTGCGACGTGCAATAGATTTAAGAGGAAATGTGACCATTCAACCGGTGATGTAAGTTGCCCGGCACGTAAATATGCAGAGACCAACTACATCAACTCAATAGACTATGAAGGCGCCTAAGAGCGCCACAGTATAGTATATTTAGTAGGCACACAAACAGGTAGCTTATAGTTTTCTTTTATTTCTTCTTAGTTAGTAATTATCATGAGCAATCAGATAATAAGTGATCTAGATAGTTTTACTGTGTCCGAATCCAAAATCTGCAATGTTGAGGACTGTAAATACCTACTAAATTCTGGCGACAAATCACTTACCTTGCTTACACAAAATATTCGCAGCATAAACCGAAATATAAACGGTTTTGAAGTTCTTTTACAAAGTCTTGATATAAGCTGTGATATTATTGTACTAACAGAGTGTTGGTTGTCAAAGCAGACAGTCAACTTACCATCACTGAAGGGTTTTTATTCATAGAAAACAGACAGAAACACCAACCAAAATGACGGAGTTGTAGTCTATGTGAAAAATAATTTACGAACTGTCAAAGAAGAACCACTATCCCAAGAAAGCAATTGCTTATTCATCAAAATTATTCCCGATACAGTAGTCATGGCTATTTATAGGCCGCCCTCTCATAATATCGACAGATTTTTAGACTCACTCGACACAAACTTAAAAACCATTAGTACTTTCAAAAATATAATACTTGTAGGAGATATCAACATAAACATTTCCTCCGAGAAACCCGATACCCATACACACAATTACCTAAATATTTGTGCATTTCATGGACTCTTACCAGCTCACTATTACCCCACACATCAAAGCGGTTCTTGCTTAGACCATATCATTCTAAAATCAAAAAATCCATCTAAAACATTGGTTACTAACTCTGCGCTTACCGATCATCAAGCTGTTTTACTAACAATGCAAATAAATTCACCAAGAAAAAACTGCGCGCGTAGCTAAACTAAAGTCAATATGACAAACCTTGAAAAAGACATACGCAGCATTAATTTTAACCCTATTTACGATTCTGTCGATGCAAATATTGCGTTAGAATATTTCATACATTCCTTACAATATGTAATAAGGAAAAACACTTTTACTAAAATAATCCCTAGAAAGTATAGTTGCATTAAACCGTGGATCACACCCGGTCTCGTTCGTTGTATAAGACACAGAGACAAACTTCACCTTAAATCAAAACTTGCACCAAATGATCTAATACTTTCTGTTACCTATAAAAGATATCGCAATTTCTGTAATAAACTGTTGAAAAAACTAAAGAACCAGTACGATAAACATGAACTCGAGAAGGCGGGGAAAAATAGTAAACTTGTGTGGAAATTTATAAAAACCAATACATTGAGGTCAAAAAATTCCGAACCTCCGTTAGATTTACTGACATCTGAAATTAACCCATCCGAAGCAGTTAATAAGGCTAACGACTTTTTTGTCAACGTTGGTAAAAACTTGGCTGAAAAATTCATAAATATCAGCACTCCTCCTACTCAAAACCCAACAGGGACATCCCCCACGTTGAATTCTTTTGTTTTACTGGATACGGACGTCAACGAAGTTGTTAGAATTATAAACGGCTTAAAGGATGTCTGCGCAACTGGGTGGGATGATATACCCAATAACGTACTAAAAAGATTTCAACACCTACTGGCCCCCCCGCTTACCCACATCTTTCAGCTATGTTTATCTAAAGGGATATTCCCAAAATTGCTAAAAAAGTCTGTGGTCACACCTATTTTCAAGTCTGGCGACAAAATGAGTGTGAATAACTACAGACCCATTTCAGTACTAACGGGTCTATCAAAAATTTTGGAAAAGATCATAAACAGTAGACTAGTAAAATATCTGGAAGATAACAAGCTTCTTTCAGACAATCAATTTGGGTTTAGGCCCAAAAAATCTACTAGCCAAGCAGTAAACAAATTGATCAATTACGTTTCTACAAATCTAGACAGGGGTATGTATACAGTGGGTATTTTTCTAGACCTTGCTAAGGCATTTGACACTATTTCTTGCACTAGTCTCTTGCAGAAGCTTGAAACTCTTGGAATAAGAGGAGCGCAGCTTTTACTTTTATCTGATTATCTTAGTGATCGACAGCAATGTGTAAAAATTGTTCCGCATACAAGTTCTGATCTTACTAATACTCGTTTTGGAATTCCACAAGGCAGTATATTAGGGCCAACATTATTTTTAATCTACATTAATGACCTGTGCAGCCTCCCACTCAAAAATGGTGTTGTAATGTCTTATGCAGATGATACTGCTCTGTTGTTTGCAGCTAAATCAAGAGCAGAGGTCTATGAACATGCTCAGAATGGTTTCAATACCGTATCTAATTGGCTCCAAAATAATTTTCTAACACTGAATGCTGATAAAACAAAATACATTTCATTTACAATGAGAAATACTAACACACCGCTTACTAACCTAATCATTAACGCGCATACCTGTAGCACGTACGCTGACACTGCATGTTCTTGCCCTACTTTAGAAAAAGCTGACCATTTGAAATATCTTGGTGTCACAATTGACTCCAATTTAAATTTCCGTAAACATATCGAGTTACTATGCACTAGAGTTCGCAAACTAATATATGTTTTTAAGTATTTACGTAATGTAGCCGAGTATAAATTAATAAAACAGGTTTATTTAGCTTTGTGTCAGTCTATTCTAACGTACTGCATAACGTCCTGGGGTGGCGCGGGTAATTCAATTCTTCTCCCTCTAGAACGTGCTCAAAGAGCAATTCTAAAGGTCGCTACCTTTCGTCCGTTTAGATTTCCGACACATCTGCTCTACAAAGCATGTAATGTGCTCACAGTTCGGCAATTATCTATTCTTCACATTATACTCCAGCAGCACTCTATCCTTCACTATGACCCAGTTCCTTCCGATAGGAGAAGGAAGGACCTGGTTTGCTCAAAGCCTCAAACTAAACATGCTTTTGCTAGTCGATTCTATGTGTTTTTAGGACCTTTTCTGTATAATAGACTGAACAAGAAACTAAACTTCTATTGTCTAAGTTATAAGAAATGTAGTCTTGTAATATCAGATTATTTAGCGACACTTAATTACACCGACACGGAAAAACTTCTAGAAGTCCTAGTTTGATTATGTTAAGCCCCCGTATCTAATTTGTACACATCTCCTAAAATTAGTTGTAATGTTTATTGTTTTTGTACTAGTTTTATTTTTGTTGTAATTGTTATTAGATTGATTTTATTTTGAAAACTTTTACTGTCCTAATTAAATTTTGCAATGTAAAGTGAGGGCCTGAAACACAGGTTTAAATAAACCTAGATCAGGTATGTCGCTACCTATCATTTGTATTTGACAATTTCGTTACCAGCAACGGCAGCAACTGTTATATATATTGTAATTGTAGTTTAATTATAAGCACTAATTATACAATTGTTAAAAATAACTCTACTGCTCTTAAATGTATACTTTTGTAATACCTTCTTTTTAAATAAATTATTCTTATTCTTATTCTTATTTGAAGATCACCTTAAAAACCTCATCCGAGTGCTGTCGAAAATCCAAACAGCAAATCTCAAGTTAAGTCCGAAAAAGTGTTCGTTTTTCAGACAGCAAGTGAACTTCTTAGGACACATAGTTTCGGGGGAAGGTGTTCAAACAGACCCAGAAAAAGTAGTCGCCGTCAAGGATTGGCCAGTTCCGAAAGACAAGACACAGGTCAGAGAATTCCTGGGTTTGTGCTCCTACTATCGAAGGTTTGTCAAGAATTTTGCCGACATTGCAAAACCTCTGCACAAACTCACTGAGGAAAAGAGGCAATTCTGTTGGGACGATGACTGCGACGTCGCATTTCAGGAATTAAAGAAACGTCTGTGCAACACACCTATTTTGGAATATCCTGACACTGAAAATGACTTCATAGTTGACACAGATGCCAGTAATACTGGAATTGGGGGCGTGCTGTCTCAACGGAAAGGAGACCGGGAGGTTGTAATAGCTTACTTCAGCAAGTCCTCATCTAAGCCAGAAAGAAATTACTGCGTTACAAGACGGGAGCTACTCGCTGTAGTAAAGACAGTGCAGCACTTCAGTAAATATTTGCTGGGACGTAAATTCCAATTACGAACTGACCATGCTGCACTGAAGTGGCTATTACAGTTCAAGAATCCAGAGGGGCAAGTGGCGAGATGGATAGAACTGCTCCAAGAGTTTGATTTCGTAACTGAACATCGCAGTGGGAGAACTCACGGTAACGCAGACGCCTTGTCAAGAAGACCTTGTCCTGAAGACTGTAAGCACTGTGCCAGGCAAGAGACTAAGGAAGTAGTGCCCGTGAGGATGCTTAGAACGGATCTCAGCGATGAATGGAAGGAGACCCTACAGCAGGCTCAGCACAATGACTCGGATATCAAACCGATCTTCGAGTGGATCAAAGCTGGTGTTCCTAAACCCAAGTGGAGTGATGTGGCTGCGATGAGTTCCATCACGAAGAGTTATTGGGCGCAATGGAACAGCTTGGTGATCCAGGATGGAGTCTTGTGCCGTAAATGGGAAAACGCTAAAGGGGACAGTTGTCATCTACAAATGGTTGTCCCTAAAGCTAAGGTACCGGATGTTCTACGGCTCTACCACGATGGATGTTCTGGAGGACATATGGGGGTTAAAAGGACTCTCCTAAAAATTCGAGAACGCTTCTACTGGATCCACTGTCGAGATGATGTGGAGGACTGGTGCCGCAAATGTACCAGTTGTGCGGCCGTGAAAGGACCCCAGACACGCAGCAGAGGTGCATTAAAAGTGTACAACGTTGGAACGGATAGCACTAGACGTTGCGGGACCATTTCCAGTAAGTGAGAGTGGAAACAGGTACTTCCTGGTGGTCATGGATTACTTCACAAAGTGGCCGGAAGTCTTCGCCATTCCAAACCAAGAAGCTACAACAGTCGCAGATAAATTGGTTCAGGAAGTCTTCTGTCGTTTTGGAGTACCCTTAGAAATACACAGCGATCAAGGAAGAAATTTTGAATCGCAAGTATTTCAAGAGACTTGTCGATTGATGGGTACCCATAAAACCAGAACCACCTCTTACCACCCACAATCCGATGGAATGGTGGAACGATTCAACCAAACGTTGGAGAGATATCTGGCGAAAGTTGTGTAAAGCCGGCAATTATGTTTGTGTTGTACCTATGACATTTTAATTATTTTATCATGTATGGACTGTGTCTGAAGTAAATAAAAATTATTATTATTATTATTATTAAAGGGATTGGGACAAGCACATACAGCCGTTTCTTCTGTCTTACCGAAGTGCAGTCCACGAAAGTACGACTGTGACACCAGCCTTCGCGAACTTTGGAAGGGAATTACGGTTACCTGCTGATTTAATCACTGGAACTCCCCCTGATGCTCCATGCAGTGTAACAGATTACGCGAATGACTTGCGTAATAAGTTGAACGATGTTTATGAGCATATCCGACAATCCAGCCAACAGATGTCTGAGAAGATGAAGACCCGTTATGATCGGAAGGCAAACGGTAAGGGTTTCGACGAGGGTTCACTGGTGTGGTTGCATAACCCAGTGCGGAGCAAGGGGAAATCTCCGAAGTTACAAGCAAAATGGGATGGGCCATACCGAGTCGTGACTAGGATCAACGATGTCACCTACCGAATACAGAAGGGTCCACGAGGTGCGCCTAAGATTGTGCATATAGACCGGTTGGCGCGATACTACAGGACTAATGATGCTCGGGACGAGCATGTCTAAGGAGGGGGCAGTGTTACATCGGACCTACTAGAACATTCGAGAAAGCCAGTGATTACAATGTGTGTACGTTAGAAGTTCGAGAGCATTCTATTATTATTAGTTTTAAAGTTAGGTAGGTACAAACTCGCGACCTATTTATACAAAGACATTAGAATTTCGACCGTATGCCTAGGGCATACTTTTATAGGTAATACCTACCTGGTAGGTAGGTACCTACGAATCTTTTGTTAGTGTTTTTTATGACCCTCTCGAATGTTCGTGGTTATTCTGGTGTGTCTGTTGGCGAGTATAAATAGAGCGCTCAGGGCCACGACCGGCAGTCTTGTTTTAGCTACACAGCGAAGCAAATCGAAGTGAACTTGAAGTGCGATATCTAAGCGAATAGTGATCAGTAGTGTATTTGTGATTAAGTTTAAGTTGTTTTGTGCTTAATAAAGTTATTGTGTTGTTAAATCGGTAGTAATTAATTTATCTCATACCCAGCTCGTAACAATACAATATGCCCTAAACACGTTTGTCATTGATATTACAATCAATAATATACAAAAAACTGAAATCGTTTTTAATAATAGTTTTAATCCTAAATTCAAATTATTTAATGTTTTGTTCCTCATATTATTTTTAAAAATAAATTTGTATTACTAAGCTTTTGCTTTGAACTTCTCTCAACACAACACATTTATAAATTTTATTTATTTTATTTCGGAATTGTATTTATCGGTTTTCTAATAATCGGAATTCGTATTTTTGATGTTTCGTATTATAATCAAGTTGGGGTTTTTGTTATTCAATCTATTGAAACTCGATATTTTGAGAATAGGAAATAGATACGTTAGGAATTATGAATATAGGATTAATGATAAGTCGGAGTTGATACATTCGGAATTTTGAACCATTCGGAATTATGATAATCGGTATTTTAAATATTCGGATTTCTGACTTGCGGAATAAAATTTTTCGTATTTATGTAGTGTACCCGTCAGATAGGCGGCCACTCCATGTAAAATACTGGTATTTGGCTGCATCCGGTTAGACTGGAAGCCAACCCGATAGTTGGGAAACGGCAAGCAGAACAGCAAAATAATGACTCAATTTGATTGTATTTAGGCATTATTAAGTATCTGTTGTCTAGCCAACCATGCAATCATTATTTTGCTAGTACGATGTTACTTGATAGTATATAATTAAGTAGCACAAGGTCAAAATGTTATCAATAGTACCTAACTACTACGCTAGGTTCGTTGACTCTTAAATGATACTGAAATTTATTAAAACAAAATTATGATCACTGCGTAAACATTGTCAATTGGACGCAGCTAAGCAAAAAGGCTACAATCAACGACATGGCCAAAAACGGACAAAAGTGCTACAAAATCATGTTAATTACCGTAACTATTATCCAGACCATAGATATAAGAAAGAAGATCCAGACTAAGCTAGACTACACTAAGTACATGTGGGTGTGGGTACTATAAGCACTTGTGAGTTATAGTGTACTACGTCCAATTACAACTCCCATTTTGAAATACTTCATCGTCACTTCGCCCTCTCTTTGTTTGTGCCAATCTCCACGCTCTTGTGCCTCATCCAAGTTATTCCCGCTATGGCTACAATGTCGGCTGCCCATGTAATACTTGACTACCTTTGAGCTACCTGAGTTTCTAGTCTGTTCTACTCCAAAAAGATCTATGTCTTGGAACGGGCAACTAGCTTCAACTTTTGGACTTACTCTCCTACTCCCTGACAACACAAAAATAAATGGTTTATTGGTTATGTTCCGAGTTTTAAATTGTGTTCATAACATTCCATAAGATTACATGAAATGGCTGTAATCCCCGAAAACTACCTAATAAATACAAATCCCGACTCCATCGCTGCTGACAAAATTCCTGATGAAAAAACACCCCATGCCCGACCCAGGAATCGAACCCAGGATCTCATGCTCATCAGTCACGCTTGCGATCAATAGATGCTAGTCAAAATTAGCAAGACATGAACGACTGCTGTTTGCAACCAACAAATCTTATTTCAGCACTAAGTATAGCGTACATGTGTCTCATAATTATGTTTTGCTCCAAACTCCATTGTTGTAACAAAACTGAATAATATAGAAATCGTTTGTTATCCCAAACAAACAACTTTTGTGCTAATACCGGGTTCCGAAACATTTCACTCAAATACCGAACGAAATTAGTGTAACAAAGTGGAAAATTTTACCAACAAAGTCGTAGTTGATATTGGTTGTTCTGCGAGAGGATCATCTTGGTGCCACTTATTTGATTGTATTTGTACAGGTAGTTGAATTGGGGAAAATTGTATTTGGAAACAAGCTAAGTTTTTTGTTTAAATTAAAACAGGACTTTGGGCACAATACAAGGATTATATTGGTTACAGATTGAAGTAATTAAAATATTCGAATGTTTGTACATTTTGTAAACAATTGGCATGTTATTTATTTTCCAATTACAAATACCTACGGAGAGTAACTCTTTAAAAATACTACATGCTTTCTACTCGGGTTATGTTTTAAAAGGGATTTTGTAAATTGGTATTAAACTAATAATTTAATTCAACTTTTATCCAGCATTTGTTCGTTCAACAATGTTTTAGAAACACATCAGACGTTGCTGGGTATTTTGTCACGATACTTTTTCTCAAATCAAACATTAGGATGTGGAGAAAATTGGAGATTTAATTAAAGGATAATGTTTGATAATGATTTTGATATGTTAATAACCAACTGATTGAAAACAATGCCTAGACAAATCTTCTGACGTCTAATAGAAATCTATTCTCCGAATTCCAGGCTAGTCCTCTGTGCAACCAACCATGAAGGCAAGTCTTTAAGTTGGAAGAACTTGATTCCATTCACAATACCTACCTGGATGTACCTGATGGGTGGTCTACCTCTGCACTGGACCATCGCTGTATGGCTACTGACATTGATACCAGCCAGTCTGTTCTTCGTGATATATGGTTTGACAGCCGGCCATCATAGTCATAGGAACTTCTTTGAAGGTGATGTGCCAAGGTAAGAGCTTTCTGTAGCTGGCAATGTTACTTATTAAAACTTTTGTGCACACGCATTCGAAGCCGATATCCACCTGAATAAGAAAAGATAAGCTATGTATATTATGGTAATAAGCGTGAACTATGAATTTAATATTCACAAGCATCTTTTTTGCTATTGTTCTTAGACGCTATTAGCATTTATTTCAAGACGTTTGTGCGTCGTTAATGATAACTTTAAGAAGAATAAAGTGAATAATACACACATCATCATCACCATTTCAACCGAAAGACGTTCACTGCTTGCTGGACAGATCCCTCACAAAAGCGTCGCCACATTGACCGGTCCCGTGCGATTCGCATCCAGCGGATACTATAACAAAAAAAACTGAACTTAAAATTAAAATATCTACTTTGTCTTAGGATTTATCACTTTAATTTCTTGCATTATAACGTCCTGCAAGAAATATGTCAAATAACCTGTAACCCTGTATCTTACCTAAAGTTATCAAATTTAAAAGCAGACAAAAAATTCAGAATTTATTCGCGTTCATTATAATATTTTCGCAATTCTCATAGACATTACCTAAACACCAATACCGTTTTTCTTTATAACCGCAGCCGAAAAAAGAGACCTCGGGACTGACCTTTCTAGACCTTGCTATTGTATCAAAGTTGTAGAAAAATTGTACATAAATAACTAACAATGTAGGTACCCGTATCTGTTATATTAGCGACTTGTTTAAAAAAAAAACAAAAGAAAAAGTATTTATTTATTTGTCTCGCACGGGACAAAACAAAATGGTTTTATATTAACAATGAAACAAAATAGGCATGACGACAATATCAACAAATTGCAAATCTATTTTATTAAGTCCTCTAACTGACAGATAAAATTGAAAAATAATGGACACGTATTTTTTGTTTTTGGAAATCAACGAATATTGACAAAGATAAAACGCATCAAAAATCGGTAGAGGGCTCGTGACGTCAGAACGCACTAAAAATTGTATGAAAATCGGTGGAGTAGTTTTTGATTTATCGCGAACAGACAGACAGACGCGGCGGAGGACTTTGTTTTACAATATATGTAATCAAGTTACCCTAATCCTGAAACTACATCTAGAAATACTAAAAATACTGATTGCTGATATTCCTCTGCCATTCTCTAGAGGTATTTGTGACTCGAATATACAAAGAGCAAATCTTTATTTACAGTTTCGAATGTCATTGTGATAGTAACAGTTGTTTTTAATAACGTACTATCGAGTTCAATAACAGTTAACCACTTTTCAACCTTATGACTTACTAACTGGCATAAAACTGGTTTCAGGCTACGCTATACTTCTGCTATATAGTATAGCAAAGCAGAACCTAATCCTATACTATATAGCATGGCGTTCCTATTACGCGACATTATCGCAAGCTTCTATATTATATAGCAAGCTCAGTTGACCGCGATCTTATCATAGCATGAACTCAGCGTATCGCACCATTTTGTAGCATATCGTAAGCTAATAATACAATAGTATGGTACAATATGAACGTGTCCATAACAAAAGTATGGTGAGCGATATTGTTGTGCTATGAACTATATGCTATTACTAGCTGACCCACGCAACTTCGTCTGCGTCACATTAGAGAGAAAAACGAAAGGAAAAAAAATCCCCGTTTTTGCAACATTTTTCATTCCTGCTCCGCTCCTAATAGTCGCAGCGTGATGTTATATAGCCTATAGCCTTCCTCGATAAATGGACTATCCAACACAAAAAGATTTTTTCAATTCGAACCAGTAGTTCCTGAGATTAGCGCGTTCAACCAAACAAACAAACTCTTCTGCTTTATAATCTTAATATATATAAATCTCGTGTCACAATGTTTGTCCTCAATGGACTCCTAAACCACTTAACCGATTATAATAAAATTCGCACACCATGTGCAGTTTGATCAAACTTGAAGATAGGATAGTTTAAATCTCAAATTATGAGACGCAGACGAAGTTGCGCGAGTCAGCTAGTATTAGTATAGATATTATAGCGTAGTCTGAAAGCCGCTTAACTGTGCTAAGTGAACCCGTAGTATCTAACGGTTAAGTTTTGATGCGGATGTAGATTTGATTGACGCACAATTGTGTGGTGAATGATTCACTAACTTTCTTTCACATGATACTTAGTGGAATTTCAACTATGGATCGTTAAACGTGACTATTATTAAAATTCTTTAAATCGTAATGTCACAACAAAGTTGATCAGTAGGAAGACAGATAATGATTCGTATGTTTAGTAATTACTTATCTAACTCAAATTCTTAAATCCTGTGCATCCATTATATCCCCAATTATTGAACATTTAGTAAATCTTTCATTCTGGGCAATCAATTGTGAAACCATTATTTAAAAAGGGGCCAAGTGCGAGTCGGACTCGCCCATGAAGGGTTCCGTAGCAGATTGAATAAAAAGTAAATTGCTGTTTACGATTTATGTTGATGTTCTGAATTTGGTTTGGAAGTGTCTCTCGCACAAACTATTCAGTGTAGAAAAAAAAGGTGTTTCAAACCTCAACATCATTTTTAAAGACCTATCCATAAATACCCCACACGTATGGGTTTGAAGAAAAAAAATTTTTTGACGTTCAGTTCTAAGTATGGGGAACCCCCAAAATTTATTGTATTTTTCTATTTTCGGGTAAAAATCTTAATGCGGTTCACAGAATACATCTGCTTACCAAGTTTCAACTGCATAGTTCTTATAGTTTCGGAAAAAAGTGGCTGTGACATACGGACGGACAGACAGACAGACAGACATGACGAATCTATAAGTGTTCCATTTTTGCCATTTGGCTACGGAACCCTAAAAAGGTGATAACAATTTTTTAATAACATACCCAAAGAAATAAGAGAACTCCCCTTAAAATACTTTAAATCCAAATTACATAAATGGCTTACAGATAATTGTTTTTATAGTGTAAAAGAATTTATTGACAAAAACATAACTGATAAATATGGCTACTGAGTACTATAATGTATTTTAAGTTGATATGATATGTTTTATTGGGTCCCATAACAGGCTAACAAAAACAATAACAAAGTAATTCGACAGTTTAAAAACCTACAGCGCAATGTAAGGCGTCCGAAATAAAATACTAAAAAGTCAATATGCATTTCTTCAAAGTGCGTCAACTTTAAAACTTCAGTTTATTGGCAAAAGGCGACAAATTGCACGTACAATTAACTGCGAGTCGATAGCCAACAACCTTCCGTTTAAACTGAGGCAAATGCAACTTTTGACCGTTCCCAAACTGCACCTTTCATGTAATTACAATTAACTTTTACTTACTGCGTTACAAACAACCGATTCAGAGAATTTTCAATCGGTAAACGTGTCGTTAACTTAATAAAACTATTTACATTCGGGCATTTAAAGTTATTCGTGGTATTTGCCCGACTTATTTTGTCAGGCGTAAATGACACAACTTACGATTCCATTGTACGGTAAAGTGATTCGAAAAATAATATATAAAACTTATTTCGAATTTATCAAATTGATAGATGGCTTCGACACACAATAGAGATCGAGAAAGTTCCAAAAATCTTAAATCCTTTAAGAACACTTCTTACGAAAATATATTTTCAATTTTTTTATGTCGATGTATTTCCAAGTGAACAAAAAATGAACTATTCAATTTTTCAAAGTTAAATAAAAATGTCTTTGACTTGCGGTTTATATTGACCTTTGATTCGTCGTATTTTTATTTATTGATACTATTTACTGATTTATTTAAAGCTATTTCTCCTTTTCAGAGACGAAAATATTGATTGGGGTCTACACCAGCTGGATACGATTGTGGAGAGAATCGATTACGCGGGCAACCATTTTAAATCGATTACTCGGTTTGGGGATCATGCCCTACATCACTTGTTCCCCACACTAGATCACGCAGAACTGAAGTACTTGTACCCAACACTATTCGAACATTGTGAAAAGTTTGAATCGCAACTAAGAATGAATACTTTTTATGAAGCATTAGTAAGTGCCAGTAAGCAATTGATAAGAAAACGGCCAAATAACTTTAGAGATGGCAAAATTTTGAAATGAAATTTTAGAATAAGTTAGCAAATTATTTTATAAGAATTTATTTGACAAAAACTTACTGTTTGTACTACAATTTGAGGCTGATAGAATGTTGTATTGTACTTATTTATTTACGAAGTTTAAAAATATGACAAAACTTAACTTACAATTTTATTAGATTTTACTAATAGTAATAAGACTATTTTTATCTGCTGTTTTAAATTTAAAATTGAAGTAGACATTCCTATAAAGAATTAATAATATGTAAGAAAAATTAAACTGATAGCTTGGCCAAATAATGACAAGACAAAAAATGTCACCAAATCTTTACAATTTAATATTATTTAATGGTGATGGTGAAAGATGTAGTTGGTGAAATATTACTAGGAACGGCTGTGGATTTGAAACAAATAGACTGCTTCATAAACTTTACATTGTTTATTTTTTACAATTTCTTTAAGTTGGCCTGCCACATTGAATGTGGTTTTCAGATGATATAATTAGATAGTTAAACCTTATAATATTACTATAGTTAAACTGCCCCAGTGATTACTTTTAAAAAAGTTCAATGGGGTACCATGACGTTTAAAAGCAGTACTGTAATACTGTTTTAAGATGAACGCAAACCTATCCGCGCCGAAAGAAACATTTTCTCTTCCGTATTATAACGTTACCGATTCGTCCGATGCGACGCTTATAAGTGTGCCAGGTTTTATAGGATATCATACAAATCATTTTAAAATTCGATTCTTTTTGCTCTTTAGCTTGGTTCGGCCCTGATAAGTGTCCATTCACCTTTAATGTCATCCCAATATGGGAAAGAGACAGAGGTACACATGATGTCTAGCGTCATCTCATCTTTGATAATTATATGTATTACTAGTTGACCCACGCAACTTCGTGTGCGTCACATAAGAGAGAAAAACGAATGGAAAAAACGTCCCCGCTTATAAAATTTTTCATTCCTGCTCCGCTCCCATAATCTAAAGCCTTCTTTGATAAGTGGACTATCCAACATAAAAAGATTTTACCAATTCGAGCCGGTAGTTCCTGAGATTAGCGCGTTCAACCAAACAAACAAACTCTTTTGCTTTATAATATTAGTATAGATTTTATTTAATTAATATGAACTCCCAGTTTTCAACAGGTTCAGAAACAAAATCGTAATGACTAGATAGAATACAAAAACAGTTAAGTAGGTAAATCACCCCGAACACCACCACTTTAATCAAACATTCAACCTAACTTTCATGGAGTTAACACTAAAATAGTTGCAGACAAGAAATCCACTTGTACAAGTTGCAACAAATGTTTAATAAATGTCGGGCATACCACAATAACTTGCACGAGACTTGCAGAGTTGTTCACAGCACTCGCGAAGTTGACGCGACACATTTGTAACCCGCCGCAAGTCTGATTGTACCGAACCGCCTCTTCGGTCGACAAAGTTTGGAAACTGCTTTACTCATCTACTTTTAACAAACTAACAAACGAATGATATTTCACTTTTTGGAAGAGAATCGGCACCATTGTGTAGTTTTAGGTATTTTAGTGAGCCATGGAAATTTGGAATCCTACTAATGCCTAAAATAATGTGAATGTAAGTTTGTTTGTTAAGCTTTCACGCGAAATCTACTGAACGGATTTGGATGAAATTTTGCACACAGATAGTTTATAATCTATATTAAGAAATAGGATAATTTTTATCCTGGTAGTAAGATGTGACAATTATCAAACTTCACGCCGGCGAAGCTACTGCCAAAAGCTAGTGAAGTATAAACGAAGAACAGAATATAATTATGAAGTTCCACAACCCAGTTTGTACTGGGTAATAAATACGGTACCCCTTGGTAAGACTGGTATCAAATCTCACAATTAATCTCTCATTTTTCACGGACTGTAACATATACTAAAGCAATATCTTTGTGTCGCTAAACTCCACCAAACAAAAATAAAATATATTATTAATGCTCTACTAAAATTATTCACATGATACGATCTGCGACCTTATAAATGACCAATAAACGTTGAGATAGTGAAGCGAACGTTGCAGGGGGCTTGTGGCTCGTGGCAAGTGGTTAACCACTTGGAGCAGACGACACTTGTACGGGTAGCCACAAGCCCTGGGACAACCACCCACTTTATAAGACCCTCCCGTATGTCTTTGGTTAGCAGGTAATGAATTGCCAAAATAATTATGTAACAAGGTTGAGTATCTAATTTTAACTGGGGTTATATTTAGATTTTGGTTGGATGAGATTGGATTTACCTTAGGAACTAAACTTTATTTGTCTGCCCTTTAGGAAATCGTTGGAAATGGCTGATTTGTCGACCCTTTCTACAATCTGCTATACCTTTCTGATTTAAGCGTTACATCCAACATTGGACGCAGTTAAGCGAAAAGGATCCAATCCACAACATGGCCATACGATGCTATCAGCCAGTAAAAAAGATCCAAGCAACAGCCAAAAGCTTATAATTATTTTATCTACGTTAAAACAAACTCACAGGTCCATTTTGCTTGATACTGGTAGTATCCATATTTTGCATCAGTTGTGTGCACTTAGGTTATTTTTTGCGTTGGATACTTTTCGCTCATCTATGTCCAATTAATAAAATGGTAAACAGATACCTAACTTCAGTTTAAAGATATGCATATACAAAAATCAATAAAGCATCGCACTAACGACAAAGTTCATTCAAAATGATTTCAATCATTATATATAGGTAATTAAAACAAGAAACAAACAAAAGGCTTGTGTCGATCGTCCATCAACTGATAAAATAAGGTTTTAATAGGATCAAACATTTACAGGCGAAGAATTTTATTGTTTGTTGAACTATTTTGTAATAACTAGCTTTGTTTCTAAGTATTTCACTTAAAGAGCTTACAGTCGAAGCGAGAGTCTACAATACCAAGAAAACACAAAGTTATTGTTTCTGAACCAAGCTGAATGTTCAAAATGTTATGTTATTTCTGAGGTATTTCCATTAAAAAACCTAGTACAGAACTTAATATCAGACGAGGTAATAATACGTATTGGAGCATTATTTTTCACTTATAGGAATCATGGGTTTATTCTAAGCATGATAACCAATGACCAATGACCGAGCTATGCTAAACTAGTATAAGCGGATCTATCATAGTACGGGAAATTTATACAAAGGGAGTGCATATTATACTGACAATAAATAGCTTGATATGTAGCTATGTGTCACAATTGGCGTGCGTGTATGACCGTTGTATGAAGATGAACTGATCAAAGCTACCTAGCTTCTTATGTGAAGAACATAACAGGAAACATTCTATTGTTTTTACCTACCCCATGGAAAAAAATTCGTAGTTTTTCATTAACATTTATCTAAGTACTTGTTTTTTTCTTTGTTACAAGTACTTTACTACAACGGTACTTTGAAATACAATCGATAGTTTTACACTTTTTAAATAAATAAAAAAGTAATCAATTGCTGTTCCAAAATCAAAAGCGCCTGACACAACTATAGGGGTTCTAAACCTACGTCAATGTTCATTATCATTTCGTCCTTCCACCGACCTTGGTTTGAGACATACATAGAAGATTACTCCTTCACAGTGTGCTCACACGTCGTTAAGCAGAGTCCAAAGAGTCCCTACGGCATCACAAGACCCTAACAACGTTTGTGACGTAATGAAAGAACCAACATATTCGAATAGAGAGCCGAGAGGTTTGAACTTGTGACCGATTAGTTTCAAATACAATTTAGTTGTGCGATCTTCGATGTTTGTTTCTTATAGAAGGAATATTGAAGTGAATGAACTTTTAATTGGCGTGATGTTAAATCATAGTGTTTTCGAGCCCGAAGCTTAAGTTTTTTGTCCGTAGTGATATTTTTGCGTGTATAGTTCCGAAACTGCCTCTTGGTCACCGAGGCAGTCCCGGAACTACGACCACTTTCTCACCTAGATCTCCTTCATCTTCTTCATCGCGGGTGAAATAAAAGGTTATTTTTTATGGCGATATGACAATTAACCCTTTTGTGCTTCGCAGCAGTCGGATGAAAATAAAATGTTTTATCAAGTTCATTTAACATGTTTGGCAAAAGAAAATGCAGCATGAAATTCATTATCAGTTATTATCACTTGCTTTGGTGAAGGAAATCACCGTAAGGAAACCAGCATGGCTGAGAAATATTTCATGACGACATATAAACCCAAGTCAGAGGCCCATGGGCCGGGCGGCATAAAACTTGAGCACCAGGCACAAACCACACGATAAAGAAGGCATGAAATTCATTCTTTGACGCAGTCAAAAGATCTTCAAGTTCACAGGTGACAATGCGCCGCAAGAAGAAAGGCATGGCAGAGTCAGTTCCAAGTATGTACCCCACACATGCGCGTATTATCGCGCGATAATATCGCATGCGTTTCTGCGATATCTGTTAGGATGGCTATGAAGTTACATACAGCCGAGATAATAACGCCGCCGGGACGCTTGCATTTCTGCATCCTTAAGGAATAGCAATAACGCATGCGATATTATCGCGCATTCAATTTTATTTTTATTGTAGATTGAACATGGGCACAACAAAGTTTCTAACAAACATCACTCTAATTAGGTGCGGATTACAAAATAAATTAGGATACAATACTTTCCTTTTAAAAGTTCTCTCGGCGACCAGTGTTGTAACAAGTTTGACACAAAACAAGGAACAGTTTTAGAATGTACCTACTTAAATTTCATTGAGGAGATTATAAAGAAAACTGTGGAATATTCGTCAAGGAACTTTACATATTTTCTAACAGTTTAGTAACTTTAATAATAGCCTACTTATGATTTTAATTTCTTTCTTTTTCTACTAATATTACAATGCGTTAAATCCAAGTTTGTGAGGACGTATGAATGTTTCATTGTTTGTTAGTCTTTCACGCAAAAACTACAGACTGGATTTATGACCTGAATTATCACATAGGATACTTTTTCCCCGTTTAAGTGCTACATAAAAGTACCCAAATTTATATAATATAATATTTGATCATCCTAAACCTAACCAATTACATGCACGAAATGCAGAGAAAGACCAAACAGAAACAAATCAATTAGCCAAATTCATAGCATTTTTATCATACAAAAATTCGTCACCATATTTCAGCTATTCGCAAATAAAACCCAAAATCCCCACTCACCTAAGCCTGACCTAAGCTAACAGAATTAACAATCAACAGTATAAAAGTCCCTTATTACTGCTACGTGTCATCGGTCAATTCAATAAGAGGTAATTGGAGTAATCACCCCGAGTCTGGAGGGCGCTAATTACAAACTGTACACGAAAACACAGAATAACATAGCAGAAGTCCTTCTTCGCGCATTGAGTTTGGGAGATACTACTAATATACAGCGTGTTAAGAATTATATGGCAAGAAGAGAAGTGTCTGAAGAGATGACAAGAAAAGGAGAAGCATGGAAGAACAAGACATGCTGCGCAGGCCCACAAAACTCAAACTCAAAATGAAAATGTCAATTAGACACTACGGCACTTTTGAATGTCAAAATACAAAAAAGCAAAGCAACAGTTACAGTCACATGGCATAATAACTGGATAAAGTATTGTAGTTGCCCTAGCGTAGATCTCTATGGAGAAGAACGGGCAAGAAACTCCATGAACACTCTTTTAAATCAAAATATAGTATTATAGTGGTATCTGTCTTTTACCGAATAATTGCAGATTTTTCCTAACGTTGATGATGTGTTTATAGATGTATTGAGAAGGTATTGTCATGATTTTAATTTCCTTAAACAGCTCTCTTAGAGAATCGCATCTACGTATTTCATATATGGCTCTGATGGCCCTTTTCTGCATAATAATATAGACTGGATGTCTGCAGCCCGTCCCCATAGTAAAATATCGTATGACATAATACTATGAAAATAACTAAAATAAACTAGCCTCGCGGTATCAAAATTAGTAAATTGACGGATTTTTCTAACAGCATATACTGTTGAGCTAAGGCGTCCTGCAAGAGATGTTAAATAATTGCTCCATTGTAGCCTTGAATCGAACGCGATTCCCAAGAAAATCGTTTTATCGACAAATTCTAGTTTCTCTGATTCAATACTATGTCACAATCACTACTTTTCCCTTGTGGTAGAGAAAATGTAATGCACTAATTTTTTTCCCATTTAGAAATAAATTATTTACGGTTAATCAATTATTATTAACCTGCAGTTATTTACTTATTAAAGATTAGTAGCACGTCTGTTTATCCTGAATATAAAAGAAGTTTCGTCTTCAAACAACAACATTCGCCGGTGATTGTTAAATAAATGGGGTAAGTCACTAATATAAACTAAAAAGAGGAAGGGACCCAATATCGAACCTTGTGGTACATCCATTTTTACTTTTAAACCCATTGAATTGACACCATTTATTTGTACCTGCTGCTGTCTATCACTCAAATACGATTTTACTTAACTGAGCGCATGTTTACCTAAACCGTAACGCTCAAGTTTCAAGATCAGCGTTTGGTGATTTAAGCAATCAAATGCCTTCGAAAGGTCACAGAAGAATCTTATGGCATTTTGTGACTCTTCCCACACAGTAAATATGTGTTCAAACATCCAGAAAACAAATTAATGTGACTAGATTATAATATAAAAAGGTCAACATAGGAACACGGCCTGAACCTTTCGGAATTTTAAACGAAAAAAGTAGTTACATGAGTCAAGTTTTGGAGAAATAATCAGGTGACTACGGAACGATGTTTTTGTCATCTGTTTGGGCACTGCGTGACAGCAATACATTTTACAAATACCAATTTTTTATTTCCCCGCCCTTTATGTTTCCTCTTAATAAAGGGTGTAAAACACCTCTTCACGAAGCCGAAAAACACTTGTTCTCCCCATCATTGCGATCATTTTTTTGTTCTACACCATACCTGGGAACCTTCTAGTTACCAGGAGGAGGAGACATGGGGGGTTAAAGTTACAAATTTTTGACAAGTTTTTTTTTAAATAAAAGTTTTTTTTGTAAGATTTGTACTTTTAACACCTCCATGACCCCCGTACTATTCAATCAGCACAACGTTTTAGTGCGTTACATTGAGTTGTACCACAAAACATGATTTATAACCTAAAAAAAAGTTGTTTCCCAGCAATATTTTTTGCGTAAATTTATTAGTTTGATGTACAGAATGCTTGGTTGACGGCTTTGTGATGAGGTGGTTTACACCTTGTATACAGCGTGTATCAGAAATGTGTAATATATAGGGTGTAAAACACCTCTTAACGAATACGAAAGGCACTTGTTCTCCCCGTCATTCTGATCATTTTTTTGTTCTACACTATACCTGGGAACCTTCTAGTTACGGAGATATTGGGGGTCAAAGTTGCAAGATTTTGACAAGTTTTTTTTTAAATACCACTTTTTATCGCATGATTTTTACTTTAAATATCTCTACGACCCCCGTACTATTCAATCCATCCATCCGCACAATGTTTTGAGTGTGTTACATTGAGTTATGCCACAAAACATGATTTATAACCTCAAAAAAAAAAGTTGTTTCCCAGCAATATTTTTTGCGTATACTTACTTAGTTTGATATACAGAATGCTTGGTTAACGGCTTTGTGATGAGGTGAAATACACCCTGTAGAATAGAATAGAATAGAATTCTCTTTATTCGAGTCAAAAGCTGTTAGTAAAGCTTATGACTATGTTAGTAAACACTGATAAAAACAAAAAAGACACCAAAAAGAAAAATAATAATAAAGGTGGATCACTGCTGCGACAACCCATGACTAATTGCACAGCAGCGACCCACATAAACACAGTCCAGACGACTGGCAATCATGCTTAAGATACTGTTGGTGCTGCCGCACACCCTGCGCACCAGGGAGGCGCGCCTTTTACGCATTGTTGCGTAAAAACAATCCACGTGCGCATCAGCAAACATCCCCGACGCACTACAGAACCGGGGCAGCCCCACTAGCATCCTAAACGCATTATTATACTGAACGCGGAGAGCACTGTACGATCTTTGCGTATTACACCTAGCCCACAGACTGCACGTGTAAAAAGAAGTACAGTACGCTCGAAAGAGCGTGATCTTGACTGGAAGTGAGCATCGTGCAAACCTGCGAGCCAACATGTTCACTCTAACCGACAATGCCCTCCGCTCACGTTCAACGTCATCATCGTCTCTAAGGTCAGAGGTCAATATATGACCAAGGTATCTAACATTCTGTGCTCTCTGTAAATGTGTACCATACAGAAGTACTGGAGGTACATTGTCTGGGTTTTTGCCTTAAAGACCATGACCACAGACTTTTTGGAATGATACGCCAAACCATGTGCTTTTGTACTTTGACACGCGTTGTATATGGTGTGTATCAAACTAAACTTTCTTCATGGGATGAGGGCAAAATTCTTGTGAGCTATATCATCCGTTTGAGATCTATATACGTCTGCGTTTATGCGCCACTTTTTAATAGTGGAATGGATCTTCTGTGCCTCTATATGTTTTGTGGCAACAGGCACACACGGTCGCGAAGCGCAAATCCCAGTTAGTAGCAATCAATTTCATACGGACTTGTTAGCAGCTGAATACATTTATTTGAAGTAGGATTTGGAAGCCCAAATGCGTCAAATTGGTGCTTTGAAAATTTCGCAACATACGTAATTTCGAAAACACATGAAATATTATTGTCAATGGGTAAATTGCAAACTTTAATTAAAACGTTACTAGCTAAGTAGCATTTGTATAACAATACAAATAAACTGTGTAAATCAAATCCTAAAAGTCACGGGCGTTTCTACAGAATAAAATTGGATGAGAATATATCTGAAACGTATCTACCTACGTCAGAAACTAGACTGCCCTGATATAGTTTTTTACGTAGAAGAATAACAGGAATTTTAGTCTATATTTTTGTAAACAGTATTCCTATAACTGGAAGCTCTGAACAATTCGAGACTAAAATTGAGGTCCAGTCTAAATATCATAGTGGAGTAAATATAAGATGTACAGTCAAAGGCCATAAGTTATAACTCATACGTATGGTATGTGTTACTATAGCTTTGTGAGATTACTACCGGCGTTCTGACAACAACAAAGAAAATATTTCGAAAATGTTGTTTGAAAAGTAAAACGGAACAAAATAATCGCATTCACATAAAAATATCGTATCAAACTCGATTGAACAACCAGGTAGCACGTAGTCAAAGGGGAAATTACGGCAGAAAGTAGTCGGCAAAATACATTTAAATATTAAAACGCCTGTAAAATAACTTTGAGCAATAAACTAGAGGACGTCCTAGCTATAAGTAATTTTTAAGTACGGCCACACATTTCAACTTTCGTTTAGACACTAAAACCCTTTTACATAAAATGTGGAATGGAATCTTCTTCACACATAAAATTAAAGTATTAGGGAGCAAAGTTGAACGTGTTCGTGGCACCCTCATTACGCTGTCTCATAATTTCTACACTCTAATACAGCATAACCCCGACAAATCACCTGTTATGGGCTCACAAAAGGAATTTATTTAGACAACTATAAATTCGGCTAAATGTAGACGTGATGGAGTGAAGTTGTGAAGTATAATAAAGTGGGGAGGTTTCGTCTGTTTACATGTGATGAGAAAGGATCTTGTTTTTGCAGCATTTCATGTGGTTTACGAAATACGTCATCACTTTTATTCTCCCCAGTCTCAAATAACGGGGTCTCAAGAGTGATTAATCAAAAGAGATCCGAACTCCATGCACCATGATGGTGATCACCACGTGAGTGGTTTTAGTGAAATATGAATCCCACACTCCTTGTTTAATTTGTGAATGCTGGTTAACCCAGTAATTAGCGGCTGTGTAAGTCCGACTGTAAAACCTTAACTTAACATATACACAGAAGCTGTTGGTAAACCTTTATTAATAAATACATAAAGAAGTCCCCGAAGGTGCGATGAGAAATAAAAAAAAAACTTTTTTGCAAAATATAAAACCTGAAAGACTTCTGAAGCTAAAGTTATTTTTAACTTTTTTTGTGTTTTTTGGAGTCGGTTTTATTACTTTTTTTTTCACTTTTTAGTGGTTCACTTGTGCTTACCTCTTCACAGCGTAGCGGCGTGATGTTATGTTATAAACTGGTGTAAACAATAGATAGACATGAGAACAGCCATTTAAAAAAATCCGACGATTTGAGAACCTCCTTTTTGAATTCGGTTAAAAAGCGTAAAAAGCGTCGTAACTTGTGGGAGTATCAAAAATCCTATAGGTAGACGTACGCTTCTTTATAAGAATACTAGCGGACGTCCCGCGGTTTCACCCACATAGTTCCCGTTCGCATGGGAGTACGGGGATAAAATATAGCCTATGTTACTCGCTGTTAATGTAGCTATCCGTTGCTGAAAGAATTTTTCAAATCGGTCTAGTAGTTTTTAAGTTTATTCGTGACATGTAAAAATACATTTTTTTCCTCTTATTGTCTTTTTTAAACTTTCACGATCAGACCACATTATATAACATATGAAAATTGTTACTTATACAAAATTTACCTTTAATTTAAGCCCGACGTTTCGACCGGATTGTACCAGCTGTGGTCGCGGGGAGACTGAAGTATTAAAGGTTTCCAAGCTCGCTTAGGTCGCTTTCCTCTTATTCCTAATATTACTTAGTATAGAAATATATAAGACGACAAAAAACAGAATGTGTTGCCGCAACCTCACAAGTCCACCTAGGAACTTTTCTGCCCAACTCCTAGGAGAATACAGGTGATAGTGTACGTTACAGCCCCGAATTGCACTATCAAAACTTTATGAACAATGTAATCTGCATCGTAGATACTCCCGTACGTCTGAATATACTTTACCTGTTCCAGTATAAATATTCATAGTCTTGAATTCTGGACTGCTCACCTCACGTTCCAACTTGGAATATCAAATGGGATTGGATTGTGGTGAGTACACAATATATTTGCAGTTCTACGTACTTTTGTTAAATTTTTCTATATTACAAGTATACTTGTCTTGTGGTACGAAGAAATGAGAAAAAAAACGCGAATCTCGGCAAATATTTTGCTGTGGATGATTAAAAGAGTACGTGAAGACCAAAAATACGGTACGTGGAGTTAAACAAAGTTTATCTAGAAAATAAAACCGACTCCAAAAACACACAAAAAAGTGAAAAATAACTTTAGCTTCAGAAGTCGGTGACAAAAAACTAAATAAATCAATCAAACAAAGGTCACTTCTGAAGCTAAACTTATTTTTCACTTTTTTGTGTTTTTTGGAGTCGGTTTTATTTTTTGCAAAAATGTTTTTATTTTTCACTTTTTAGTGGTTGACTTGTGCTTACCCCTTCACAGCATAGCGGCGTGATGTTATGTTATGAACTGGTGTAAACAATAGATAGACATGAGATTTCAGCAATCCCAGTCCATTTGCTATTATTCATTGAGGAGTTCCGTTGCCTAACTCCGAAGATCTTCATCAGATCTTCATCAATTTGAAATGGGACCACTTTAAGAAAGTATTATTTCAAAAACTACCCAAATCACATCAAGTGCGCCTATAAAATTTGAAGAATTCTCTCAATTTCTCCAGGATCCCATCATCAGATCCCGACTTGATGATTATGGGACCACCTGAGCAGTATACCCCTTCAAACAAAAAAAAAGAATAATTCAAATCGCTTCAGCCATTTTCGAGTAATCGGGAACATACATCAAAATAAAAATAAAAAGGTTCCGACGATTTGAAAACCTCCTCCTTTTTTAAGTCGGTTAAAAAGTAGTGAAAATTGAGGTGAAGACTGGAACATTATGGAGATAAGTAAGGTGCGACTGCCTCAACAGAAACTATGGCTTAGCTCCAGTCCTACTCTATAAGTGTGTGCTTTTATGGCATGTGCCGAATAAATATGTTTTCTTTCTTTCTTTTCTTTCTTTTCTACCCGTTTTGCGGCCTGTCCGAAGCCACCACCAATGCTGTCGAAGTGGCAGACCTCTGGTAGAAGCTTATTGGACTGTAATAAACACGACAAAGAAGAAGCAGAAGTTATTTTTCTTTGTACTTTTCCTACTTTTTGAAAATAAAATACCCTTTTATAATGAAATTAAAACTGCATGGCAGGGTGAGTCTGTCATACTCACGTAAAAACAGTGCCAATGGTGGTGCTGCACATCCGGCCGCTAAGTTTCCTACAAAATGGTTGAGCTAAGCGGCGCGGATGTGCAGGTCATGTCCGTGAACATTGACAATCAATCTGGAAAAATAAATAATTGTGTGAACTTAGTGTAAAATATTTAATTTTAATTGGTGGTTAAGGAAATAACAATTTATTGTAAAGCCTGAAAAAAATGGACTCACGTAGATTTTAAATTATTAATAATAAGATTTAACGTAACGTATCTAATGTTGGAGCACGATCGTAATTTATAAGAATTCAAACACTTCAAACAATTATATAAAAAATAAGAACGCTAAGATATGAATTTTCTACCGCAGACGTGGTAGAACATTGTGGGAGAAAATTCATATGAAAAAAATGAAAGTAAAAGATAGATGATAGGATAACATACAATAAAAAATTATCAGGATGCACGTTGACCAAATAACAGAAAAGGGGATTTACTGTTTCTACAATTGATTTCAGTAATTTCGAAAACAACCGCGCTACTTAATAAAACCAAAATTGTGATTGATCAATGATAGACCAAATACTCAACGGTGTGAAACAGAGCTTGATAAATAAATCAGTGGATTCAGAGAAGTATGAATAAATCAAATACATGTAGTACTGTTATTTGAGCCAACAAGCTTTCAATGATTGATGTGAATTCAAATTAAATTAGCGATGAAAGCGCTTTACAAACACGAATCTGCCCCTCTGAAGTCTGAGTATAATTAAATATTAGATGTGTGTGAATATGTTTGGGGTTATACAGGTTTGTTGAAACAAATAAGGGTTATTCTAGGTTCGTTTAGCGAGACCCAAAATCTCGACGTCCATTTTGAACGTTAAATATAATGCCACTTTTTTAACGAACACCACACCTATGCTTTGCATAGTAAATTGCGACTTTGATAAAGCATCGATATTTATCTTACTCTTATCAAGAGTGTAAATGCGAAAGTTTGTGAGAATGGATGGATGTTTATTACTCATGAACTACTCAACGGATTTGGAATAAATTTGGTACATAGATTTAGTTTTATCCCAGTAGGATGATCCCGTGGAACAGGTACCCTACTTCACGCGGGTCAAGCCGCGCGCACAAGCTAGTTTATCATATTTTTATGTTAGTATAATATCAATCTGTGTTTTACAAATTACCAAATCAATTTCTTGTTTTTGATTTTGAATATATTCGGTACTCAACACGTTACAGCGTCCGTTGGATTTCGGTAACTAAAAATGTTCAAAAATACTGACGGAAGATAAGATTTTTTCTTGGTCATACACAAACGAATCAGCATATTTTCATTCGATCCTAGTCCCTTCGGTTAAAGTGTTTCAACCAAAATGTAAAACCTAAACCGACGGAGTTGACTCGGCAAAAATAAGTAAAAGAAGAACTCTATACGTACAACGTTGCGTTGATTACAATATGCTCTGGTGGACCACCAGTCCGCCATGTCTGACGTGATTACTTCCGCCCTTTGAGTACACCTTGCAATCTACCAGTGACTGAAAATACTTTCAGGTTCAATTTTTGTCCAGTATGAAAGCCTCTACCAGTATTGCCTTAGCGGATACAGTTTTTCAGTTTTTAACGTAAGCTTCAAAAGGTATACAAACATGGTACAGAGTTCTGTAAGTTGTTTTTTCAGAATTGACTACTGAAATGAATTATGAATATTAAGTACAACTTGGATATTGTGCTGAAAATTCAATTATATTCTGATGACTTTCTTTTATTGGGTTACACGTCGTGGGCCCTCGTTCCCGAATACCAATTATATTTGAAATGTAGGTAGAAACCTAATAACTATTAGAAAATGAGGCAACTACGTGGCAACGACGAGGGAATAGCGAGCTTGCTAGCTAGGTTCAATTCTCAAGTCGGGCAAAGCGTAATTGAGTTTTTGTTTTTCCATCTATTTCACAATGGCGAAATCGGAATGATCTTCTTTGACGACAATGGGCACAACATAACTGGTGAAAGATTGATGCCTCACCCTTTTTTTTTTAGGATGTGAAATCATCAAATGACTTCTCCCACTCTGTGCGAAGCGGGAGGGAGTGTCAGACTTTTACTGACTAAAACCCATCCATGTTCCTTCCTCGCCTTTTATGTTCTGGGGCCGCGGTATCTCTTTCGAACAGGCCCGCAACCCCGGTGATGCCTAACTCTTGGGTGAAAACCGGTGATCATAACTTAAGTAATTACAATGCTCATATTGTAAACAGCATATTATACTTAACTACGTAAGTTGAACAGATAACTAACAAACTAACTGGGCACGGTATTGTATGAGAGTGTAATCTGGCCAAATGTGTATGTTAGACAGTTATGAACAACGGCACGAGTTGTATATTGTTGCGAGTAAACATCACAAACACAACTTATGCTAAACATATGTATGCTTAGTGCAGTTATATGCGAATAAAACTAATTTCGAAGTGTGGACTACTGTGGAGGTAGCGTGCAATTCCGTTACCTCGCGGTATAATTTAAGCTACTTGCTCAAGCAATGCGAATCCAATGGTGACTGTACACTCTCGCCGAGACACTCCGAGACAGGTCGAGTGCGAGAGTAGCCAAGCGAGAAACTCCGAGGACAAACGAGCGTTCCCCCCACCTGTGCTGGCGTTAGAGAGGAGCTCGATGGGGATAGCCTGGTACGCCAAATTGTAGGGTGCGCCAAGTTTTGAGGCTTACATGGCAAATGTTATTAGCACTTGATAATGATTTCTTTGAGAGGCCGCCACAATATTCATGCCCGGAGCGTCAGTGGCGCCTTACGCCTGCACTGGCTATCAAACACAAACTCCCACTCGCCCTGCCTCGGAGTGTCTCGATAAGAATAAACACAAACTCCCACTCGCCCTGCCTCGGAGTGTCTCGATAAGAATAAACACAAACTCCCACTCGCCCTGCCTCGGAGTGTCTCGATAAGAATGTTCAGTCAGTCTCGAAGGCGAAGGCGGCAGCAACGACACGGGTTTGACTTGATGCAAGATGCGTCGCAATTCGTGTCGACCGAGGTTATGACCGTGGCCTTAGGAAGGCCTTATATCAGGACCACGGCCGAGAGCTTAGCCATAATGTTCTAATTATATACAGAATAATAATCTGTTGTAACTTTACAGGTTTTGTAAGAGACATTCCAATTACAGAATGCTGATTTAATTATAAACAACTTACAGTTTAACTTTATTTTTTGATCGGCTAAGTTGTCGCTCCATGTAAAATACTGCATTGCATTGCATGCATGCTTAGATCGATATGGTTAGACCGAAAGCCACGCATTATTATTGGAAAATGGGTATCCAGATGATATTTTTTCTTCTTCGTGTTGCCGGCACGACCACTTTTTTGTTAGCCCAGAACTTTGCTACGTCCAACTCGTCGCTGTATGTTTTAATCTACATGTATGTACGTAGAGTTTGTAAAACGAACATTTTAAAAGCAACGTAGAAAAGACTTTGCAAAATACCTTCTAAAAAGTCACACGTATTGCAGTGGGTAAATAAATTCCATGCGGAAGGTGCACGTGGAAAATGAAACCCGCCCCAGAGTAGGTGCGCACAAAATTTTCTTCCCACACATTGAATATTTTCAGCTGCCCGTTGTAGCAGGCATCCCAACTTACCAAAGGCATTCTTTTGAGTATTGCCGCAGCTGAAAATAAAGCCAGGGTATTAGCACGTCAATATTGGACAAAACGAAAAGCGGAAAGCTATTTTGCACCGTATGAGATGCAGTCTTAACTATTACTTTGATTAACCCTGAACTGTGACTTATTAAGCCCAATTATGATCATTTGCAAGACGAGAAAGACCCCTCGAGTATTGAAGATGAAATCTTTCTTTACGCAAAAATTAAGATAAACTTTTTTGTGTCAACATTTTTATGAACCAATCTACGAATAGCACCTTACAAAGTGGCTAATGTATTTGACGTCTTACTTTGGTCGCAAGTGTGTTATCAGGCTAACAAGAGACGCACAAGCGTAACTTGTACTCGTATAAACACGAGCCCAAATAAATCCAGTAAGCAGTTAAGCTTATCACACACGGGCAGACTATGAAAATAGTAGAGATAAAGCAATAAACTCAGAGTTTTTCCTTTTACGGCAGTAACCGTAAAGTTATGCTGCCACTTCTAGTTATTATAAGTTCATTTCTTTATGTTTTTTTGTTAAAAATAATTTTATCTGGATTGACAGACTGTCTAGATTTAAGGACATTATCTCTTAAAACCATTTTAAGCACTGACTACAACAGAAGAAATTATTTTTAAGCAGTGATATACCTACATATAATAAACCCACATTTCAGCAGTTATGTTTAAGTCCAAAATAGGGGCGAGCCATTTCTTACCGATTAATATTAACCTAACCTTAAAACACTTTATATTACCCTAATAAAAACTTTTTTACAAAAAATAAAACCGACTTCAGAGAAAACAAAAATTGAAAAATAACTTCAGAAAAAACGCTTCAGAAGTCGGTGACCTTTTTTTGATTGATTTAGTTTTTTTGTCACCGACTTCTGAAGCGTTTTTTCTGAAGTTATTTTTCAATTTTTGTTTTCTCTGAAGTCGGTTTTATTTTTTGTAAAAAAGTTTTTATTTTTCACTTTTTAGTGGTTCACATGTGCTTACCCCTTCACAGCGTACCGACGTGATTTTAGGTTATGAACTGGTGTAAACAATAGACAGATATGAGATTTCGGCAATCCCAGTACATTTGCTATCATTTATTGAGGAGTTCCGTTGCATATCTCCAAAGTTCTTCATCAGATCTTCATCAAATTGAATTGGGATCACTTCGAAAAAGTACAATTCCTAAAACTACCCAAACCGCTTCTAGTGTGCCTATAAAATGTGAAGAATTCTCTCAATTTCTCCAGAATCCCATCATCAGCTACTGATTTGATGATTATAAGACCACACAGGAAGCACCAGCTTTTAAATAAAATAAGAACGATTAAAATCAGTTCACCCAGTAGAAAGTACTAAGGTAACAAATATTTTCGAAATCGGGTGTATTTTACACATGTGCGTACCCCCTCAGAGCATACAGGCGTGATGTTACGTCATAATATAGTATAAACAATGAACCTACAAGCGATGGCAGCAATCACTGCAGATTTGCTGTGTATTTTTGAAGAGTTCCGTTGTATATCTCCGAAGATCATCATCAGGTCTTCAGCAAACTAAAATGGGACCAAACGGGAAGCACCAGCTTTCAAACAAAAAGAGAACCATCAAAATCGGTTCACCCAGTCGAGAGTACCGAGGTAACAAACACAAAAAAAAAAAAAAAATACAGACGAATTGATAACCTCCTCTTTTTGGAAGTCGGTTGAAAAGCACAGTGGACGGAGCCCGGCTTCGCTTCCCTATTTAAAGGTTTGGTTTAAAGGAACCTAAGTAACCTAACGGGGGGTTGCCCCAAGTCCCGATTATGGGGGCAGAGATACTTCCGTATGTTCAGTTGACAATAATTCGAGAGTTTAAAATATCACTAGAAAGAAACACGTTATATTGTAATATAACGTGTTTGACAATTTTACGGTGACATATACACGGCGTAAACCACCTCATCACGAACCTGTCAACCAAACATTCTGTACATCAAACTAAGTAACTTTATGCAAAAATTTTTGGGAAACGGATTTTTTTATTTGGGTGAAAAATCATGTTTTGTGGTAGAACTCAATGTAGTACATCAATAAAATGTGGATTTAATAGTACAGCGGTCGTAAGGGTGCTTAAAGAAAAAAAAAACTCACAATCAAAATCAGTATTCAAAAAAATCTTGTCAGAAAGTTGGAACTTTGACCCCCAATATCTTCGAAACTAGAAGGTTCCCAGGTATGATGTACTTATAACAAAATAATGATCGCAATGACGGGGAGAACAAGTGCCTTTCGGCTTTGTTGTGAGGAATTTACACCCATTATAAGGTCCCATTAAAATTGATAGACAAATTTTAACACAGCGTTCAGGACGTCTAACTAAAGATATCCAAGCAAAAAAACACAGAGATAACAATGACACGGTTTACGCATTGGGTAACCAACATTTTTATTGTATTTTCGACAGATGATTTACTTTTCTTGTAGATATCTAATTCGTTTTTCTTAGTATTTTTTAACCATTGTCCATATCTTGGTGGTTTGAAGAATGATTCCGAAAATTTGTCCAACTATTTTAATGGGACCTTACATAAACGTTTTCCACAAGTCAGTGTATCTACCATTTACATTTACGGTTGATGCAAAAACCAGAAAAAGCAATAGTTCCACTCCGTACTTATTTAAGAATTTGCTGTGCCTGACAGGGTATTTACTTGATTTTTTCACTTTTTATTTACCATCTGTATTTTAACATTGTGAATACAGTAATAAACACTTTGAGATTTTAGATTTGGTTAGTCTGAGGAGAGGAAAAAGCTAGACAGATGATGATGATGCTGTAAGGTAGTTTCAAGGTTCAAGCTATATATTTTAATTGCCGTGTCTAGACACGTAGGTTTAAACCATTTAAACCCTAATGGGTCCCACTATACCAAGCGATAAGGTTAAATGTAAACCTATTTGGGCGGTTTACCCCAATTTACATAAATATTTTCAGGCTATACATATATCTTCTGTGGGGTTAGATCAAATCAATTGCGGCTGGAGTTATATGGGGTAAGAAATTAAGGGCAGCGAAATCAGCAGTCAACCGTATATTGATTACATTAGGTCTGATTTCCATTGGGATCTTTGAAATCGAAGGTCTGAAGCCAAATTCTGTATTAAGTTTTAAAGGTAATACCTACTTATAAATGGAAATGTTAAGTTATTTTACACGATGCAGAGTCGAGCAAGAGCAGGTCATGCCTACTCAGGCAGACGACTCTTTCTTGTCAATCAATTCAGTCTGTCACAGTCTACACCTCTATACGAAGGCACCCTGTTCTTCACCTTCCACAGATGTCCTAGTCATCGTGTGAAGGGCCTCTCCTACTTCGCTTCAATGCAAGCATTCTCTCTCTCTCTTATACTCTTCTACTTGCTTACTCTGTAAACGACATAATGAAAAGTTTGTTTTGACTAGGTTAACGGATAATTAGTCAGTAAATTAAGGCTATGAAGTGAGAAACCCCGCTCCTGGAGTAATCAAGCTGTTCCTCAATCATAGTTCTCGTAGCAAAATACGTGACCATAGCTTATTGCAGTAAATGTTTACGGGGCCACGTAGTATGTACTAAACAAACGGCGAAGGAAAACTTTGTTAGCATTTGTGACTTCCGTCAATCAACACTAGTCCCGCGCGCCGCGCGATGGACCCCTTTTTTTTTTTTTTTAAGGATGGGAAATCATCAAATGACCCCCCCCCACTCTGGGCGGAGCGGGAGGGAGTGTCAGACTCTTACTGACTAAAAACCATCCATGTTCCTTCCTCGCCTTTTACGTTCCGGGGCCGCGGTATCTCTTTCGAACAGGCCCGCAACCCCGGCAGGCTTCGGCCCTTGCGGGCCCCTCTCCTTTTGCTGACATCTCTTTGAGGCGCGCGTGGAACACGAACGCGCCGTCGACACTGCCTGTCGTCGTCGTTAGACGGCCGGACGGCTAGCTAGCCCATAGCCAGCCGTCCACAGGCCCGCATCTACGGTGGCCGGTAGCCACCACATGGCACCCGACGCCCGTTGCGTCTCCCGCGGCGGCCGGGAAGAGAGGATCTCTCCCTCTCTCGTTCCGCCACCTCCTACGCTAGCATGACTGCTTCGCAGAAGGAGGCGACGGCTTCCCATTCCGTCTCGCTCCGGACCATGGATTGAACCAGGGCCGGACGCGAGAGGTCGCCGCCGCCGATCGCCGCCACGAGGACACGGCGGAGCTCCGCCCACGCAGGGCAGACTTCCACCGTGTGCTCCACCGTGTCCTCCGGTCGATCCTCGCAGTGGAAACACCCGGGCGTTTCCTCCCGCCCGATTCGGTGCAGGTACCTCCCGAAACATCCGTGTCCGGTGAGGACCTGCGTCAGGCGGAAGATGAGGACGCCGTGGCGCCTCTCTAGCCACTCCTCAAAGAGGGGACTTACCGCCACTATCGTGGCGTGCCCAGCGCGATGGACCCCTTACTTTTACATAAAGACAGCCCTTTTCCCAGCATTGAGAACGTTACAGGCTGATAATGTAGTAGTAAAGTAAGTAAGTACACTATTTAGTTTTGTAGGTAAGTCTCACTTATTAGCACCAACTTACTAGAGATAGTCTAAACAAACAAAATAAAGAGCCATAAAGTCTCAAAGTTTCAGCACATACGAACAACAAAAGAACGCTTCAGTTTCAAGCCTCACTAAATCAAACTGAACAACAAAACCAACTCGGATAATAAAGAACGAGTTTTCGGAACACAATTTACCATAGTAAACGGCTCGCAAAGTGAAATGAGAAAAAATAATGGCGCAGGTTATGCAATTATCCCTTTTCATTGGGCCGAAGTCGTGACGTGTTTAGAAGTAATAACAGAACCCCTCCACCACAAACCACAGAATATATCAGAAGGTCGTGTTCATACCGTCCATACAATGACTGGAAACAAACGCACGCACACACAGATTCATAATTATGTTGGTACGAAGAGTAGAGTTACCATCATCAATTTCCTTGGTAAAAGCAAAATATACAAGGAAAACACACACAAAACCAAGCAATTACTTAGAAAAACTATCAGACCCAACAAAACTAAATGGTTGGCAGCTGGATGTCGTCACTGCGATAAAATAGCTTCCTTAGCATAATGCTGTGTTAGCACTGCGCTGGTTTTCAGTGGTCATTTTATTTGATTTATATTTGTAATTTATCTTTTTCAATTGCAAATTTCTTAGGGAATAAAAAACCGTAAGTGACGTAAAAAAAAATAAGTTAAATTATATAGACTCTTTTTGCAAACTTTTCAAGCAACGCAAGTGATATCTAAACCATACACGCATTATCCAAAAAATCCTTCCATTCCTTTGCCAAAGCAAGTGATATTTAAACCATACACGCATTATCCAAAAAATCCTTGGGTTGAAATTGAAACCTTGAAACTTAGAGTTAAAAAACAACCCCAAAACTACGTTCCAAAAGCAATGGACTTCTGTTCTACTCTGTGCCCCATCCACACCATGCAAATAAATCCTAAATAGCTGGTGGGGTTCTTCGCATTACATTTATGAGCCCATTTTGTTGCGTAAGCGCTTGGAAAGCGCATTTTTTAATGATACGTGTGATAAATATTCTAGGGTAACTGAGCGTTTACATTATTTATTTGCTAGAGATACTGTTTTAATAGGCTATTAGATTTCTTACGCTGCACGAATGTTGTCGAATGTTTTCTAGAAAATGTTATATTTTTGCTAGTCTGGAAACTGAACATAATTTATTAGAAATGATTACATTTCTCACTTACAAGTTTTCCCCGAAATAAAATCTTAATTTAGAAGACCTAATTTGTGAGCGTTAATAAATTAGGTCTTCCACCATGGTCACTTACTCATCGTCATCGTCTAGCTATCACCAGCCTGACTACACCTCTCTTTGCTTAAGCACATGCGGAACAAAGTTTCGGTCCTATGGTAAAACCCAAGAAAAACCGAGTTTTACTATGAGATCGAAACCGGTTTTGCGGAAAATTATTCACGTTCCTGTGCCAGACTATAGGTCTAAAAAAGGTTAATCTAAAAAGTATTATCAACTTGAAAAGAACAACAAGAAGTACGTATTTGAATCATGGTCAAATTTAAAATCTATGCCAATAATTCTCGACCCGAACTAATAATAAAATGGGTTGGTTTTCTTTTTTTCTTAATTACGAAAATCGGAAAGTTCAAACCACCCGTATTTAATCGCAGCCGGTCCGTTACCAGCCCTATAACCGCGCCTTCACACACAGCGACATGTCGCACGAAGGATAATTCTGTTTATTTTTTCCTGTTATTCTGAAACACTGGTGTCGGTTCTGGTCGAATCAATTTATGATACGTGGTCAATAAATAATAAAGTTGCTATTTTTTAAATTGTGTGTCGATTCTATTGTGCACAAACTTTACTTAATTTAGGCTATTGCTATCTTTTTTACTACAAGGTAGTGCGAGAAAAGGACGGCTATAGCTATGAACTAAGTTAGAGATGTCAAACTAGTTACTGCCTTGCGCTTCAACGTGTTTTTAGTCGACATGTTTTACGTGCACCCTATATTTGTTTAGAAATATTAGTTTTTGACAGCTCTAAATTACGTCCGTCTCTTTTTCGTTTAATTAGAGAGAAAAAGATAGCAATAGCCTAAATTGAGTTTAGCTTGTGCACAACAGAATCGACACACAATTTAAAAAATAGCAACTTTATTATTTATTGACCACGTATCATAAATTGATTGTTTTTGTTTATGTCTTTTGTGACAAGCTCCTGAATTTTTACTAGAATACAAAACTACACCTTGTATAATGTACCAAAGTTCCGGGATAGTGAGTTATTGGAAAGCTGTAGCAACATATATTATTATTGTAGTACCTATTTATAATTAGCAGTCTCAGCGGCACTAACAGACGTGCAATTCATATGCATGCACACGCCGACTCTACAACAAAGCGTCTGAATGGGTCTGTATCTCTCTATTATAGCTAGTTTTAAACAACAAACTTTAGTCTATTGCAAAATTAATTTTGTCAATGCAATTTCGAGATATTGATGTTTAAGATTTATAGCATGGTTGGCGCTGTAGCTGAGTAATAGACTGCCGCGTTGCAAATCGCAGGTTCGATAGATATGAATAGTCGCAACCTCCAACGTAATAGCAATCCTGTTATTCCTCAAAGGAAAGGTAGAGATGTATTATACAAGGGTTAGTTACAACCACATAACACCAATTCTGATGTCTCGTGTAATTGGGGTTATCCCATGCTCCCAACATACGATAGAGATTATTAAGGGTTATTACGAAAATAGGTAGATAATTTGTGTTTTTGAACTAAAATAATAACTTCAGTGTTGATACAGAATTAATTAACTAAATAAACACTAAAAACCACCATCTTCATCATCCCTTTATTTACATTAGCTCGAAATTCCTGTGACAAAACACTGCTGTAACCTTATCAGAAATAAATCGTGTAATTTGTACCCTGGAATACTTAGGCCTTGTTTAGGGCCAAGGGCACGGCTTAATCACTGACATTAAGTTCTGAGGGCCGACAGTTTGCGTGACGAGAAGACTAAACCTTTCTCGAGATAAAATTAACATTGTCATGTCACACATTTTGATGCTTACGTGTCTCACTGAGTTATTTTCTCATGTTAGTAAGTAGATGATAAGTAGGTCGGCGGGTTTATTTACTTTATGTAACATATAACACGCTCGTATTTCCCAAGAAGACAGGCAGAGACCCTATCTGTAAGTTCTGTAACACACTCACAATTTGCTAGTTATGTTGAAGTCTCACGTATTAGGGGGCGCACTTATTACCATCAAAAAAACACAAATCCAGATTCCAGACTGTTACTGAGAAATCAGTGATGGAAAAACAGTAGTAGCAGTTAGTCTAACTTGGGAATCAAACCCAGCACTACTGTTAAGCATATTGACTAACGACCCCACGAGTTGGATTTTCCAATTTTCCCGACCTCACAAAAATCAGCCAGAATTATCAGACTAGACAACGCTGGGTATGCCTAAAAAGCTAAAACCATCATTATGATCTCGGTCTTGTCCACTTTCAGTGTATCTCCTTCGCCGGACCGGATACGAGCGTGACGTCTATGTCATTATTATCTGCTTGGCCTTTTCCCAGTATTTTACATGGAGCGACTGCCTATATGACCTCCACAAGCACGACCCAGTCAGTACTGGGTAATACAATTACGATACCATTTGGTAAGACTGGTTGTCAGTCTTTTTGGGATACTGACTACGCACGCACGCACGTCTTAGGGCGATTAGACGAGCTCAATTAGCAAGTCTATTTGCGGTGGTACAAACTTCGTTTGAAGTGCTGTTAGAATAAAGTTCTAATCAGCTTGCACTACAAAGTGGTTGTTACGTCAGTCACTGCGGGCCAAATAAGTGGTTTAGATAGATTTACAAAAAAACTATTGATTGGATTAAAAAACTAAAACACTATCATGCTAATGTATTGCTTGTAGAATTATTTGCCAAGAAATCAGAATAATTGCATGCATATTAGTATGTTTTTTTATAGAGATTTCTTTTTTTTTTTTTTTTCAAGTCAAATTAATTGTATTATGTTTTCAAAACACTATTATGCTAGCATATATCCTGAAGAATATCATATATTATTCTGGTCTTATTATTAGCAGTGAATCATATACTTTTAGTAATTATAAAACTCGCGTTTAGCTCATGTAATCGCCTTAACGTGCTTCTCGAGGCACGGAGGAAACTCGGTATGTAAGGGCACACGTGGAGGACTTCTGGCATCGCACCCCATCGGTGACCACCCATGGGGTGCGATGCCAGAAGTCCTCCACGTGTGCTCGGCAGCTGCTGGTTCCTCTCGATACGTCTGGAGGAAACAGCAGCCGCTGGGCCGGTGCACCCTGGGCGCGGCAGTGTCCTTCCTCTTGGAATGAGAAGAAATTCTCATCCCTTGGGATTGGCACTGCCGCGGCTAATGAGTCTGGCAACATGTGTGGGGTCCTACACGGACCAACGGTGGGTTCCTCGGCGTACCCTCTGTTAAGCAGAGGGCACAGCGGAGGAGTGTGTTACGGCGGGCTCGGTGTGCACTTACCCTGCCGCCGAGCAGACAGAGAAGGATGCGTCCTTCTCTGTCACCGTTGATCTCGTAATCCCGTATCGGAGTGCAGTGGATCACGTCTCGCGACTCCGAGTCCTTTTGGACAGGGACCGAGGGTCTTGGCTTAACCGCCCGGACTGCGAGGTAGAAAACCTCTATAAAAAGTTACCCCGAATCCCAAGCGGCGACGCAGCGCGAGGGGATGTATGGCTGACGGGTGTGCCTATTGGACGAATCAGTCGCTACTGCTTATCCTTGCTGGGGTACCTGCAGACCCTTCCGGCGAGTAATAAAAGCTCAAATCTGCCCTTCTAGGTACAGGGGTCTCTGCCTAGATAGGAGTTTATTTCCCCCATACTCGTGGGTTCAATTATGGAAACAGTATCAAAAAACCAAAACGCCGTTAACGGCAAAGGGGGAGAGGAAGAGAGGAGGAGCGTGGTGTCGGAGTCCGACGCCACATTAAGTGAAATGAGTGTCGCGGGAGCCTCGGTGAGCTCCCGCTGCGAGAAGGCCGGGACTGCTACGGAGACGAGCAAGTTCTTCCGTAAGCGGTCTAGGAAGGATGGCGACCAGTCGTCGTCCTCGGAGGACGAGCAGATAGCCTCTGCTCGCAAGATCCCCACCAGCAAGCGCGGGGGGATCCGAGGCAAGAGAGCGGGGCTCTCTGCCTCCGAGAGGTCGGCACGACTGGCCGAGGAGGGGCGCCACCCGGGCTTGACAGCTCGCGGGTCTGGCGACGAGGCTGGTGCACCTGGCGGCTCCGAAGAGGAGCGTAAGGCCAGGTTCACAACAGAGGTGGAAGCCGCCTTGAAGAGTGTGGCCGTTAAAGTCAAAGTTTCATCGAAACTTAAGGCCATACCTGCGGCTTTCGCCTCCATCATGGCGGCAGCAACCAATTATAGGGGGCCTCCCCCTCCATCACAGGGGGACGAAGTGGTCAGGCTTCGGGCGGACGTGGCTCGTCTGGCGGCCGATACGGAGCTTCTCCGGAAGGAGAATTCGAAGCTCCAGGCGGACCTGGCCAGTCTGAGGAAGCCTGGCCCTCGCGTGGCTCCTCAAAGTGGAGGGGCCGAAGCACAGAGGGGAAGCCAGCCTGTGCCGGTGGAGAACCAGGTCCTGGACCTGGTTCGAAAGGAGTTAGCTTCCTTCCAGGCGCGGTTCTCCGTCCCGGAGGGAATTGTTCTGCGCCCTCCCCTGGGCGCGAACAAGGCGGTCGCGAGCACGAGCAGAGTCTCGTACGCGGCTGCTGCATCCGCTCCGGGGCCATCCAGTCGGCCCCCCGGCGTGGCTGCGTTGCCTCCCCCGCCCCCTGTAAAGCCGACTCCGGCCAAACAGGTGGCGGCACCGGCTGGACAGAAGAAGGCGGCCCAACATAAAAAAAAAGGGCAAGGCAGCGGCACAGACGGCAACGGTGCCAGCGCCAGCGCCAGTGGCGGGTGGGCCCACACCCCCTGCACCTCCCACGGCTGAAGCCGGATGGCAAGTGGCCGGGGAGAAGCAAAAGGGGCGAAAGGCGGCCAAAAAGGCCCGCAAACAGGAGCGGCAGCGCCAGAACAAGGCGCGAAAGGTCGCGGCCAGGCTTCGCGCCCCGAAAACCGCCGCTGTAGTGATTACACTACAGCCAGAAGCGGAAAAGAAGGGCGTGACCTACCGCGACCTGCTGGCGAAGGCCAGGGAGAATGTGGATCTCGGGGAGCTCGGGATCACCGGGGGCCTCCGGCTCAAAGTCACCGCAACGGGGGCTCGGATGCTGGAGATCCCCGGTGACACCAGCGGCTCGTCCGCGGATGCTCTCGCTGAAAAGCTGAGAGCGTCCCTAAACGCGGACGAGGCCCGAGTCTCCAGACCCGTCAGATGCGCCGATCTGCGCGTCATGGGTCTGGACGACTGTGTCACCGAGAAGGAGGTGGTGGCCGCCGTCGCTAGGTCCGGGGGGTGCTCTGCCGTGCAGGTCAAGGCAGGCACCTTTCGTCCGGACCCCACGGGAATGCAAGCCGTTACGGTGAGCTGCCCCGTGACGGCGGCGAAAGCCATTGTGGAGGGCCGAAGGCTTTTAGTGGGCTGGGTATCGGCGCAGGTAAAACTGCTCGAGCCCAGACCTCTGAGGTGCTTTCGCTGCCACGTGGGACACCACGTGTCAGTGAAGTGTGCCTCGGAGGTTGACCGCAGCGGTCTCTGTTTCCGCTGCGGTCAGCCCGGCCACGTGTCGGCTGGTTGCAGCGCTGCGCCGCACTGCCCTGCATGTGCGGCGGCCCGCAAGCCGGCCGATCATCGGGCCGGGAGCAAGGCCTGCGCCGCTCCCGCCAAGAGCGGAGCCAAAGGCAGGGGAAGGCCCTCCGCCACCTCCGCCAACGCCACCGTCGCCACTGCCGCTGCCGCGGCCGCCACAGACGCTGTCGCTGTCGCCGCCGCCGCTGCCGCTTTGAGCTCGCCTGCGGAGGGGCCCTCACAGGGGTCCCGGGGGGAGGAAGCGATAATGGACTGTCAATAACGGCGCCATTACGCTTCCTCCAGGCGAACAACCACTGCGCCTGTGCTCAGAACCTGTTGCTTCAGAGCATGGCGCAGTGGTTGATCAACATCGCTGTGGTCTCTGAGCCGTACTTTGTCCTGCCCAGGGAAGACTGGGTGGCGGACCTTGACTGCTCAGTGACCATAGTGTCATCGGCCGCCGACGGTACCCCGACCCTTGAAAATGTCAGGAGGGGTCGGGGGTGCGTAGCAGCACGGTTCGGGGAGATCGTCGTGGTGGGAGTCTACTTCTCCCCGAGCCGAACTCTCGCCGAGTTCCACAACTCTCTCGCAGAGTTGAGTGTCGTCGTCGGAAGCCATTCCCTCCCCGTGCTTGTCCTCGGGGACTTCAATGCCAAGAACTTGGCTTGGGGTTCTCGTTGCACAGATGTGCGGGGAAGGATGGTGGAGGACTGGGCCCTGGAGAGGGGCCTGGACGTCCTTAATCGGGGTTCTGTTCCCACGTGTGTGCGGATGCGGGGCGAGTCGGTGGTGGACATTTCGTTCGCTAGCCCCGCTCTGTCGCCGCGTGTCGTTGACTGGCGTGTCATGGAGGGGGTGGAGACATATTCCGACCACCGGTACATCCGGTTTGACGTCTCCACCCAGTCCTCGAGCGCGCCGGTCCAACAGGCCCCTAGTGGTCCGCGTTGGGCGCTGAAGCAGCTGGACCGGGAGCTCCTCCTGGAAGCCTCGATCGTGCAGGCCTGGGTGACATCACCGGACAGGCCTGTCGACGTTAACACTGAGGCAGAGTGGTTCCAGGGGGCCATGTCCGACATATGTGACGTGGCAATGCCCCGAGTCCGGCCAGGAAGCGCCCGACGCCAGGTGTACTGGTGGTCGCGCGAAATAACGTCTCTGAGGGAGGCGTGTGTCGAAGCGCGGCGCCTGTACGCCAGGCATCGCAGGCTCCGCATCCGCCCGCCGGATGCGGAAGCCATTGAGGCGGAGCTGTACGAGGGATACCGAGCGGCGAAGACCGCCCTCCGGGAGGCTGTCCTGCGGGCCAGGGAACTGGCCCGCTCAGAGATGCTGGAGACTCTCGACAGAGATCCGTGGGGGCGCCCTTACAAGATGGTGCGGAATAAACTCCGCACCTGGGCCCCCCCGCTGACGCTGACGCAGAGTCTCCGGCCCGACCTCGTGGAGGACGTGGTGAGCGCTCTGTTCCCCTCGCGGGGGGAACATCCGCCCCCGCCTATGGCTCCGCCACCTGCGGTGTCGGACCCAAGCGACGACGACGACACTCCGGAAGTGACTGGGGTAGACCTGAGAGTGGCGGTAGGTAGGCTCAAGGCCAAAAATACCGCCCCGGGACCCGATGGCTTGCCTGGCAAAGCCTGGGTCCTGGCCTCGGATGCGGAGGCTCTCGGGCCCCGACTGAAAGGGTTCTTAAGCGCATGTTTGGAGAGAGGCCAGTTCCCGCTTCGTTGGAAGACGGGGAAACTGGTCCTCATCCAGAAGCCGGGGCGCCCTGCGGACTCTCCGTCCGCATTTCGGCCCATTGTGTTGCTCGACGAGGTGGGCAAGCTCTTTGAGAGAGTAATTGCAAACCGCCTCGCCGAGCACCTTGAGGGGATGGGGCCGAATCTTGCGGAGAACCAGTTTGGTTTCCGCAAGGGGCGCTCTACAGTGGACGCAATCATGCGCGTGAGAGCCCTCACGACGGGGGATGCGATATCCCGGGGCGGGTTTGTTTTGGCGGTGTCTCTCGACATCGCCAACGCCTTCAACTCCCTGCCCTGGAGCTGCATCAGGGAGGCACTCCGGTATCACCGGGTGCCGACCTACCTCCGTCGTGTGGTCGGGGACTATTTGACGGACAGGGCCGTTATCTACCCCAGTCGCTGCGGAAATTGGAACCGGCGAGAGATGTCGTGCGGTGTCACACAGGGATCGGTTCTGGGACCGCCCCTGTGGAACATCGGTTACGACTGGGTGCTGCGCGCGGAACTCCCTAGTGGTGTCAGCGTCGTCTGCTACGCAGACGACACCCTGGTGCTGGCACATGGGAGGTCGCACGAGGCGGCGGCCGACAACATGACACGCGGAGTTGCGATAGTCGTTGAGAGGATCCGGCAACTGGGTCTCGAGGTGGCACTGCACAAGTCCGAGGCCATGTGCTTTCATGGGCCTCGGAATGCGCCACCGTCGGGATCCACACTGACGGTAGGAGGGGTATCCATCGGCGTCGAGTCGACGTTGAAGTACCTAGGACTCGTCCTCGACAGTCGGTGGAACTTCGTGGAGCATTTCCGACGTTTGGCCCCCAGGCTGGAACGGACAGGGGCTGCCTTCAGGCGGCTCCTGCCCAACCTTGGGGGGCCGAACGCCTCCTGCCGCAGGCTCTACGCGGGAGTCGTGCGGTCCATGGCCCTCTACGGGGCCCCAGTGTGGGCGCGTTCGTTGAAGCGGCGAGCCGCTCACCATTTGAACGCGCCCCAAAAAGTGGTGGCCGTAAAGATATCGCACGATCTCTCGCGAGGCGGCGGGCCTGCTTGCCGGATTGCCGCCGTGGGATCTGGAGGCGATAGTCCTCGCGCGCCTGCATGAGTGGCGCGCGGAGGTACTACGCCGGGGGGAAACTCCACTGCCGCGGCAAATTGCCGCTTAGCGGACTGACCTCGCGATCGCGATCTCATGGCGACATGGAGAGAGCGACACGCGGTAACACACGCGGACACAAGTGGCGGTAAGTCTCCTCTTTGAGGAGTGGCTGGAGAGGCGCCACGGCGTCCTCACCTTCCGCCTGACGCAGGTCCTCACCGGACATGGATGTTTCGGGAGGTACCTGCACCGAATCGGGAGGAATCGCCCGGGTGTCTCCACTGCGAGGATCGACCGGAGGACACGGTGAAGCACACGGTGGAAGTCTGCCCTGCGTGGGCGGAGCTCCGCCGTGTCCTCGTGGCGGCGATCGGCGGCGGCGACCTCTCGCGTCCGGCCCTGGTTCAATCCATGGTCCGGAGCGAGACGGAATGGGAAGCCGTCGCCTCCTTCTGCGAAGCAGTCATGCTAGCGAAGGAGGTGGCGGAACGAGAGAGGGAGAGATCCTCTCTTCCCGGCCGCCGCGGGAGACGCAACGGGCGTCGGGGGCCACGTGGTGGCTACCGGCCACCGTAGATGCGGGCCTGTGGACGGCTGGCTATGGGCTAGCTAGCCGTCCGGCCGTCTAACGACGACGACAGGCCGTGTCGACGGCGCGTTCCTGTTCCACGCGCGCCTCAAAGAGATGTCAGCAAAAGGAGAGGGGCCCGCAAGGGCCGAAGCCTGCCGGGGTTGCGGGCCTGTTCGAAAGAGATACCGCGGCCCCGGAACGTAAAAGGCGAGGAAGGAACATGGATGGTTTTTAGTCAGTAAGAGTCTGACACTCCCTCCCGCTCGGCCCAGAGTGGGGGGGGTCATTTGATGATTTCCCATCCTTAAAAAAAAAAAAAAAAAAAAGGGTGGTCACCCATCACAGACCAACCTAGGCAAACAAGCACTTAACCTAAATATCGATCCGAGAGGCTGTTATTATGTAGCCACGAGGTCCTCCTCGGACGTGACGTATGTGAATGGGTAAAAAATAAACTCACTGACATTTTTTTAAGCCTCTGACGGAGCGTGGTCCGTCCATGTCCCGGACACGACTTTGATATTTGTGGCTAGCCCAGTATTAATTTTGCTATCGGGGCTAAATAATAAAATGCGAGATGGACAACGAACCCAAGACCAACTGCTCAGCAGTCGTGTTTGCAACCACACTAGGTCAACGAGGCAGGCCCAAAGAGTGGAACGAAGAAAAAGACGACGTGGGGACATCAGTACTATATAAGGTAGGTAAATAATACCTACTACTTAAAAGACCAGTATCGCTTGTCGCTGGTTAGCGAACTCGTGAATTCGCGAGCGGCCTCGCGACCTTTTCAAGTTTTTCAAGCGATACTGGTCTTTTAAGTAGGAATATAGATAAAGATTAAAATTATTTCACATGAAAAGTACTCGCTGCGTCGCTGCCGGCCACTGCCATTCCGGTGTAACTCGGCCCTGTGGGCCCCACGTCGACAATAACAACAACAAGACGCGGCCAGAAAATCCAACACAAAAAAAAATACACAAACTCCAACACACCACTTGCCAAGTTACAATGTTGGTGGATTAAAACAACTAATAAAGTTCATTCAAATAGTATTACTAAAGGGTATTTACCTCGAACAGACTGTAAAAGCAATAAAGGCCTGTATCAGTCGCGGAAACGTAAAACTTTTTAATCCGGATAACGCTTGCTGCATGTAAGGCCATGGTTTTGTGCTATAGGTTTGCGCACATATTGAGATTTGGAAAAAAATAAGAGAAAAACTTTTTCAATTTTGCTTGCGTAAAACTTGAGCACAAAATGGTACGGTTTTGGAAAGGTTTTTTGAGGAATTGATAACCTCAACAGATTAATTTTTCGTTTCCAGTTGACGCTTTATTGAAAACTGCAAAAGCGAGGTATAGAAAGATCCTAATATATTTATTTGAACTAAACGTGACTCGTTGTGATGAAAGGCTTCCCACTGGGTGGACCGATGACCTGGTGAAGGTTGCGGGGAACCGCTGGATGCGAGACCCTCGGGGCCAGTCAATGCGGCAATACTTAGGGGAGGCCTATGCCCAGCAAAAAACGTCTTTCTATTGAAATGATGATGATGAACGGTGCGTAACTCAGAAAAAGAACAAGTTAGTGAAAAATATTTGTGTCGTTCATACAGAACTTCTCTAACAAAATCCGAGATAAAATAACGACTGTCGTTACCAAATCCGTGCAATTCAGAAATATTTAATAAAATACCAAAAAATACAAAAAATGTAAACTGCATAAACTTTAAACGCACAACAAATATTTATAAATTACGTCTTTTTCGCATAACTTATTCGACAAGCGTGGTCAATGCGGTAACACTCCCAAGTCCCAACCTCCAGAAAAAAATGCATATAACAAAAAGATCAAAAAACAACAAATACGCATTACAAAAACATTCTTGCCAACAAATATTTACAAATTAGTTGAAGCAAGACTTTCACATAAACCATCGCACACTGTCGTCAGTAGCTCCCTCAGTCGTTAGAAGTAAGTTCACGTTCAGCCGGATCGGCCTCCGACATACAGCTCACGTCAGGCGGAAAAGTCAACGGACTATCATATCCTTGTTGTAATTCTGAACCAGATGCTAAACAGAATAAAGATACGGGAATGTTTGGTATAAAAGTTGTGAGAGACGGCGATTCTTTGATACATGTCACGTTTTTGTTTTTGAAATGATTTGTAAAGGGTGCTGCTGACATGTTCGGGTCGCCATGATTTGGCACAGCTAGGTGCCTAAATTGAATATAATTCATAAGCAGTACCTTTGTGCTCTTCTTTCTTAATGTAATGTCCTACTATGTATTTTGTGTGTACATAAATAAATAAATAAATAAATAATTTAAATAAATAAATAAAATTAAAATGTGTGTTTATATTTAAAAAATAACAGCTTTTTACTGAATGGCGTACATATACAATATGACGTACGTAAATCGGTACTTTAAACAAAAAAAAACTGTAATATTTCCGAAACGAATGTGCCACCCCTTAAAAGTAAAGAATTTCGCGGGCTCTTAAGGCTGATGCCAGGGAAGCCCGCGAAATTCAATTTTTCCAACGTTTTTTTCGATTTTCAGGGCAGTGCCAAGCTGTACGCTGATGAAACCATCGTTTGCGGCTGCAAGATATATGCTGTCACAGAATTATAATTAACAAAATCTTCAACACAACCTTCATTTCTGATGACAGCCCAGCACAGGCCCGCAAATTGCAAAAACCCAAGAAAATTTGAATTTCGCGGGCCACCCTGACGACTGTCTTAAAACATCAACAAAAAACTTTATTCAATACATGTTACGAACTGTTTATTTCTATAGATAGACGTTTTGACGTTGTGAGTGGTTTTTGCTGTACTAACTTTAAATCACTTGAGTGAACCACTTAAATAAAATAACATATTCTATGTATTGTTTTTTCAAGAAATAAAAGAGCTTAAGCTAGTGATACAGTCGCGTCACATGTAATAAACTTCATGCTGCAACAAAAAAATTTACTCGAGCGTTATCCAATTAACAACTGGACTACGCAATTTAACCCAGCGCACTTGGCAGCCACGATTTGCTACTGAATGAAGCAGTTCTTGCCAACCGCCAAGTCTTCTTCAAAACTATCCCCATTCTTGAGAACTCTCGAAGTCTGGAAACTTAAATTAATTCTGCTTCTATGTAGAACATGTGTCTGAAGGGAAAAACTCTAATCTTCTGACACGTTTGCCCTGTGACCCTAAAAACAAGTAATTAAGATCTCTCCCGAGAGACCAAACAAAGCCTTCATGAATAATATAATATTAGCACGCGTTTCGTGTTTCGGCATTGACAATATATATGGATGTTATGGAATATTTTTGTTTAAAATCTGAAATGTTACAAAATAAATCTGAGACCATACAAATAACAGAAACAAAAAAAAAGCCAATATACGATTTTTGTAATGTATTTTTCATTTCAGATTATATTGGGACATACTTAATCCTTTTGTAATCCATTTTTATGTTGTTATTACTGAAAAAGGAACTACCCTAACCTTAAAACCGTTTATTGACACACAAATGTTCATCCACATCTATACTAATATTATAAAGCAGAAGAGTTTGTTTATTTGTTTGTTTGGTTGAACGCACTAATCTCAGGAACTACCGGCTCGAATTGAAAAAATCTTTTTGCGTTAGATAGTCCATTTATCGAGGAAGGCTATAGGCGATATAACATCACGCTATGAGCAATAGGAGCGGAGCAGCAATAAGAAATGTTGCAAACGCGAAATTCACGCGAACGAAGTCGCGGGCAGAAGCTAGTTGCACATATAATAAGTTATGCTCACTACTCGTCTTTCGCCTCAAAACAATAAGTCCTTAAACATTCTTCTAAAACTGCTAGTGCCAAAAATTCGCATCATTCAAAACAACTAGGTCGATCATACAATATGGTAGTTCACAAAAATGTGAGATCAAAGCCGCCGAACAAGGAAACACAAAACGTGGTGAAACAATGGGAGACTCGTCCACGTAACGTTTCCTACTAATATAGTATGGGGTCCTAATGACAGCAGGCGAATTATCAGTAAATTGTAGCGGCATCGGCACTATAAAAAGTACTACAGCAAAATGGGACAAAAAGTACTATAGCGCCATCTATGATTTAAATGAGGAATTAACATCAACAATTTAAATCACGCAGCTATCTGCGACTTACGAATAAAAAAGAACTGCAACTGCAGCAACTGTCGGACAGTGTAGCTTACCAGACATAACTCATAACTCGCCTGGTCGCAGGATATGTATTCCTTTCTCTATAGGGGATGAAGATCTTTACATTCTGTTCTTCTTCAGGGTTCTCCCCGCCCCTCAAAGTTCAAGGGGGTTGGGTACCCCCAGGAATAGTTCACCCTAGTCTCTTTTTATACTCGTCATCATTATCTGACAATAGCGGTTCACTGCTGGGCATGGACTTCTCAAATCGCATGCCACCGAATACGGTCATCAACCACTCTCGTTCCAGCCAAGATCTTTTCCCCACCTTCTTCTTCGTCTTCATTTTGATGGTACCATAAAATTTGATTTGCCCAATACTTCACCAATTCCCCGGCATCGCCGGTAGCAGCGCGCAGGTCGATTTGATTACAGCAGCTCATCAATGCATGTGAATCCATTGTATAAGTATTGTAGCAGGATCTCAGCAGATTAATATGTCCAAAACAAAATATAACAATAGCCAAAATTGTTTTCAATCATATTACTCTCGTGACTGTTCATTGAAGAGCTAATTCAGTAGTGAACGGCCTGTCTTTATTTTTCTCACAACTCAACTGTTCTCGTAAGCAATTGTGTGTCGATTGGAAGTAGTTTCTCATACCTTGTCTCTTCTATCACCATTAGTGTTACTATAGTTTATCTACAAACTGAATTAGTCCCAATGAACGCTCGTAAGCTCGTCGCTAGTGTTCGTGCCACACCTTAAAGCACCCGTTCGCACTCTCCCACGAAATTAACAGACAATTGTTATGGGTTTTGCAAGTGCCACCAGCGATAATAACTTTAAAAAAATACGGAATTACACGCACACGTAGTAATAATACAACATCGTAACTTCAAATTAAGTTAAAATTATACACTTTCTAAAATCTCTTCGCATACAACCGTCATGATTCAAGATTTTAACATACTATTTGATGAATCTATAGTTATATATCAAAGCTAATTCGCATAATAAAAAGATTAATGAACTTTATTGACACTTATTCAGATGAAAGTAAAGATTAATTGGTATGCAGATGTTCTAACAAGAGTGATGGTTTACGGAAGTGTTAGTGCTCGGAACTAAGTGCTAAAATGAACTTTATTATGGTTAATATAGAGGTATTTATGTAAGCTAGTGGATTGCCATTCTTAGAAGACAAATTGGACTAAATAAAGACAGGCTTACGAAAGACCTTGAACAATGTCTCGGATTTGTAAGGATAAAGAACGGTAATAAATTCTTGCCGGTCTTTTAACACAATTATTTTATCCGATTCCTTTTTTGGTACAACACTAGACATAAATCATAGTAACTAATATCATTATAAGAAGATGAGAAAGAAGTTCTGACACTAAAAATGAAACCTGAATTTGTTAACTAAAGTCTGAGAGATGGTGCTGACACTGGTGAAAATTATAAGAGAATGAATTTCTACGAAAATGGTTCAGACGTGAAAATTACTCCTTTTGATGTCTGTGCAAAAGGTGAAACCGTAGGTGGCAAATGTAAAGACACATAGAGGCTGAAATATAGGTTCATTTGAGCTTATGGAGTACCTGTAGGTGCAAAATAACTTAAGTTTTCACAGGACGATATCACAACTTAGTAGCGACGGGTGCCAAACTACCGCTAGCTGGATAAACTTACGAATATCAGAATGGCCAACTGTTTACATATTCATGATTCGCTATGTTACGAAACGTTTCTAAAGACTGTTAAACGCCAAATAAATAATGCACTGTTTCTCATAGCTTTGCATGACTATGAATACTTTAAATAATTATCGGATGGAAGCCTGATTCAACAAACTATTATAACCCTTTATTTGAAGTTCAATGTCTCGGAGTTCCAAGAAATTCATCAATTGCGAGAGCTTTGAGAAATTGAAATCTTGTTTGTGATGTCTACCCTAGGCCGAACCTAAAGTTGTAAACATCTTAAGATGCGTAACAGAACGGAAATCTTTGTAATTGACTGTCAGGCCAGACATGGAAATAATACCTATAAAGATGATTGTTGTACTGGAACAATGACAAAAGCCTGGTAATATTAACAAAGTGAAGAGGTACAAAAGCAACAAAAACTCGAACAACACTTGAAGTGATTAATGAACCGATTATTACACAACAAGACAGCGTTAATTTACCAGAAAATATACCGGAGACCCGTAATTACTAAAGTTAGTGCATGAACCTTACGTAATCGAGATACAAAATGAACTAATTCCATAGTTCCAAAACAAAACTAAACTACGATACTACCGTGACATAATTAGCTAGCTAATCAGAAGGTAAAAGCAGTTTTTGGACAATGTAGCCAAACTTGGTAATTAACAAATTGCTGGGTGAGCAAACTTCCCTTTCACACTTGTGTAACAGACATTTGTATCCTTATGTTGGGTCGGCCTCGGCGTTTTGAGTGCAGGAAATCCCTGAAGGCATAAGATCTAATATTGTACACTGGCCTTTAATGTTAGAAACTGTGCGAAGGACTGCCGGTTTGTTTCATTAAATCTTCTGTTACTTGACTGTCTACATCATACATTATATGTATTATGTGTAGGATGTACTCCGTTAAATAAGGACTTCTGGATATTTAGCCGCAAGGGCTCTTTGTCTATCAAAGGCTGTCTTAACTTTTAAATATTATGTATTTTTATTATTTCAGCGTGTTTTTTTCCTGCTTCAACGCATTTTATCGAAATCTATGTTCAAATGTTTAAATGTTATCTAGGAAACTCATCAGTAACCTAGTACATTATTGATGAGTGGATTAAATCGGCAACAAGCAATAACATTTTTAACCTATCACAAACAAGGTGAATCTCCAAATAAATATCAACCCTACACCTTAAGGAAGTAATGAACAAAACCCAAAGCTAAAGTTGTAAGCAAACCCGCATGGGACATTTTTCCTTCGCCAGTATTATCCCGGCTAAGTGGACGGGTCCAATTTATATAAGGATGTGACAGTCCCGTGAATTATGGTGATCGGTTACCGGTTGACGTGATCCCGGTATCCCGGGATTCTATAGGCTTTTTTACTCCCTATCGACCGCTTGCAGGTTTGCGTGCAAAATGTTTTTGTCTGGATTACGAATTGACCTACGGCTGCAATATGGCGGCAATAAAAACGGTTTGGAAAATGCTTTGCGCTGGAATTGCACTGTTGGTGTGAGGTTTTAGTATTTTCTATTTGTTCCTCGGCTAAAAGTATTTCTCGTATTTTTGGTACCTACTCGTAACGAAGCCAACACATCGAATTGCTGTCTTTAACTTACACGTTTTATATTTTTCCTGCCACCATCACCGAATTAAATATATACTTTACGAACCCCTACAAAATCTTTATCTTTATATTGCAATTTTTCCCTTTCTCCGCTATTTCGTACAAACGACGTCACCTTTTAAAGTATTCCCATTCCACCGTGTTAGATCAGTATCGGGTCCACAAAAGTTGGATCAACATTCATGGTTGCACCATAAAAAAAGCATCGAAGTACGTTTGGTTCGTTACTTGGACCCATTCGGACCCCTAATCGGGAGCAGGGTCCAGAATGTAGGTCATCGTACTTTCGCATCTCATGTTCAAGGAAATGAGTGGGTTGGAAAAATTCTGTCGTCACACATCACATATTATGAAGATATAAAGTTTCCCCTTTGATTCATGATTACAACCCAGAGATTTGCTGCAAAATGTCCTTGCGTTGTCGTCTGATAAGGTTTTGTGTTTCAAGATATTTTTTTAAATAAACGAGGCGTGGTGAAGGGAATGGAGGTTCTTATTTATACCCTGAAATGATATTATGTTCGTGTTTACAAGACTAATAGAGGCTACACGAGAGTCTCCTAAAAATTAAATCGGGAATACTGCTCTAGTGCCACTTAAAATATAATGTAATTAACTTACTGATAAAATTAGATACTAGAGTGAGAGTATCTAATATTAAGTTACTAATTTGGTTACTACGTAGAATTAGTGTCCTTTTTGAATACGAGGAATTTAATTTTGTTTGAGACTAATAAACTCCTACGTCTATAGCTTGTCTTAATAATACCTTTTCTGTCTAATCAAGACCTTTATTGCCTTATTATCAGACTGTTATTCTTGAGTTCGTTGACAGCCAGTGTTCAATTATGGAAGTTACAAAAGTAATAATTAGTGATTAGTGTAAGAATAGCCATAACGAAGCCGAAAAGGACTTGTTCTCTCCGTCATTGTGATATTTTTTTTGTTCTAGAGCATTCTTGACAAGCATTGTAAGTGCGGAAAGATTTAGAGGATCAAAGTTCCAACATTTCACATGTAAATAAAAGTTTTAATGTTACATATTAAAATACCTCCTAGACCCCTGTACTACTCAATAGTAGTACGGGGGTCGTGGAGGTATTTTAAGTAAATATGTAACATTATAACTTTTGCGCACAACGCACGCACCGCAAACGCAAATGCAACGCACTCAGAACATTGTGCTGCGTATTGATGTCACCGTAAAATAGTCTAACACTATCTATATTGTAATCTTTCTAGCGATATTGTAAACTCTCGAAATATTGTCAAACGAACATACTGCTTACAAACAGTATTTTATTATGTACAATATTTACATACTACATCTGCTTACAATAAAACGCATTGTATTTCGTGAAATGCATGCGATGGTAGTCAACTCACTCTCTAACCTAACGGGGGGGGGCTCAAGTCCCGATTATAGGGGCACAGATACTTCCGTATGTTCAGTTGACAATATTTAGAGAGTTTACAATATCGCTAGAGAGAAACACGTTATATTGTAATATAAGGTGTTTGACAATTTTACGGTGACATTGACACAGCACTGTGTAATCGTACCTCAGAAGGGAATCATAGAATTGAAACAACGAACAAATCAACGCAATAACAATATTTATTATGAATTATTCACCCTAGTTCAGTACACATCACATTATTTTACTAACCGGTGCCTCGTTCAAGAATGATCCGTGTCGGCGTCTTGTGCAACTGACAATTCACTTCAATGTCAACACAATTTAATATCTGACAGTGACACTGACACTTCGCAATGATTTTAAAGATGACACAGAGTAACTCGAATATAACAATCTTTTCACGAACTATTTACTGATATTAATCTACCCTCACATAGATAAGTATTGTTACAACTGTGTTCTGAGTGCGTTACATTGTTTTTTCACCTCATAAAAAAGTATTTCTATTGGGTTGCTTAGTTTGTTGTTTGCGTTTGTTGCTTGCTTGACCGAATCAAAGTAGGTATTTATTGTTTACAAATTATTGAGAAATTGTCAGGAATTAGGATTGCAGTAAGTAAACTAAGGTCCTTACGATTCCCCAAAATGGCTTTTACCTGACGTGTCGATTGACAATTCTTATTTTATTTTGCAATTGTTGTTTTGTTTCACCGTCATCATCGTCATTTCAGCCGCAAGACGTCTCCTGTTAAACATAGGCCTCCCCCAAGTGTCGCCACATTGACCGGTCCCGTGCGACTCGCATCTTGCTTTGTTTGTTTATTATCAATCCATGCACAATGACCTTCCTGCCCTTGGCCCTTTATCCCACACCACCTGCCTTGTTTCTTTGCCCTGCCTCTTCTTCTTCATACATCAACATTCAATCATTTACTAAGTACTGTACTACTATTCGCGAATGGGTAGCTTGAATCAATTCTGTTACCTGGCAACGTCTAATTGAAATAAATGGTTTGGAGACTTTTACCATCGCGTAACTTTTTTCATTATTTATTTGACCTATAATCAGCACGTTGGTGGTCACCAGGTGTCATAAGCACTTACTTGCCATAGTTGTCATGTACATCCTCTACACTTAACGGTTTCTTGTTTATGGTATCCTTGTGGCATGAGTCGTCGGCCTGAATTATGTTGTGACGTCACGCCCGGGGAAAGTACCACATTCTTAACCTATTGTCACATATGCGCCACTTAGGATGGGTTGAGTTAACGCTCATTCGTGTAAACTTAGATTCACAAGGTTTTTTTAAAGTCAATGGTTTGTGGAGATTATATGCAGTCGCTCTATGAAAATTACTTGGGGTATTAAACAGTCAATGCTGCAATTTTAAACCCCCTGATATTCGCCTACAGGTATCAGATAAGACCCTAACATAGCTGGGAAAAGTATAGGCAGATGATGATGATTTGATGATCTTTTTAGATCGAATGAAAAGGGTTGAAAATAATACAGCTACTTAAAGCATAATAATATGTAGAACTTGAAAGTGTATAATATAATTTTGAAAGCATTTGTTGATACGTAAATAAAATCACATGCTAGTGTACATATTTGTTTCAATTCAAGAAACAATGGCAGTAACATTAATTCAAACAAAATTGTATTCAGATGTTTTGTTTATGTAAGGATATTTTTCGTATATCGTGGCATTGACCTTTTAACTTCCACGTGGAATGGAAAAAAGCTTCATATTTATTTATGAAACAATTTTGTTATTTAAATTTCATGAGTCATATTATTACGCTCAAGTCAAGTCTAGGTCACTTGTGATTACAGCTTTCGACAGCAGAATATACAAATATTATTTTATACTGTTTCACATAGATTCGTAAAATTATGAAGTCATTGACTCTAAATAGATATCAGACTCCTAAATATAAATAAAATATTCTGTTATTTTGGTAAAAAAAAAAATCTAGTCTTAGTAAGTTGTGTGAGTATGCCGTTGTCTTTCGCGTTAACTTGAATATTAAATATGTAAGCCACAACTGCTTAGCTTGTGTTTGTGCGTACGGATAGTAGATGCGCAAGAGTGTGATAGTAGATCGGGGAATCGTTGCTGTTCAAGTTACCGGTAAAATGTTTAACAGTGTTGATCAGGCTCATGAAAACTAAAATATTTAAGAGAATAAACAATACTGAAGTTTTCTTACGCTATAATTATAAGAATAATTACAAGTCAGCCGCTTGGGTCGATCTTAAAGTTAAGTCACGTTTGGCTAGGTTGGTCTGTGGATGGGTGACATCCATTTACATACAAGTTTACCCCGTGCCTCGGAAAATATTTAAAAGTCCCGGCTGTCATTGTAGATCTTTGACAGTCGTTAAAAAGTCAGTAGCCCGGAAGTCTAACAACCAACTTACCACGGGGTATCGTGTTACTCAGTACTAACTGGGCTGTGCAGGTCAGATTGGCAGACGGTTGATATAAAATACTGGTATTAAGCTGCTCTCTGTCAAACCACCACCACCATCCGGAACCATCCGGTTCTACTGAAAGCCGACCCCAACATATGAAACGGCTATGCAGATGATGCTGAACAAACCACAAAAAAACAGTACATATAATGACGAAACATGTCACCTCCATTGTCTCAACGAAACTGTTACAAACAGTTTCCAAACTTATTAGCACCAATGAAATCTCAGCACTAGTCTAACATGAACAGCAAATAAAACACATGCATCAACATTATCTGCTACGCCTGAATTACGACGATGAACGAAGTCAACGCACACTGACGTAGAACCTCGTAGCGGTGTGTAGGTAACCGTAGTCTCATTCTTACCTGCGCACGCGCGCGCGTCGTCTCGAAGAAAGCCTCAGTGCTGAACTGGCGGCCGTCGCGACCGCACCGGCCTGCCGATAATATGTGGCAAACCTTGTGACTCAAGTGTTGTGAATTGTGTACAAGCACAGTGGCCGTGCATTAACCCCAACCCCTGATAGTGCATAACCGGATTTTTAGTTGGAACGCCCCGCGGCGTGCAAAAGGTACGTCCTAATCTGTATTATCTAGACATATCAGTGCTAGCTCAGTCGAGTGTTAATTTAAGGTAATGTGAAAGTTGTGACGATCGATCGTCGAGTTCGAGGAGTCAGCGATGTTGACACACTTTTGGTTCAGGTGTGGTTGCTAGCAGGTGGGCGCGCCGGCTGTATGTCAGTGATACGTGTCCGACCAAAATTCCGATCTCGAGAGACCGCTTTCGGCTGAACAACTTTCTTCCGGCGGAGGTTTTTGACTCTAGCGTTCTACGGGCCTGTTATGTCGTTGTCAATGAATGCTACTGTTGACAAAACTGTGCGGTAACTGCCAAATTGCTCGTGATTATAAAAGCTCGGGATTATGCCGTCAAACGGAAGACATCAACGCGCTCCGCCGTGTCTCGCATCTCAAGTGCTTTACATTGTTACAGCACATTGTTATCTTGATTTTTATCGGGAATAGGATAATTGTGGGTTTCGGCTTTATCTTGATCTTTAAATGTATCTAGTTTTGCTTTTAGATTTACTTATTTGATTGAGAGAACTTCTTAAATTAGCCTTAATTAAATCTAAAATTAAACCAATCTGAAGAAAAATATTTCAACGTAAAAAGCATTGTCTCTAAGCTGTAGGTACTTACTTCCAATTATCGATGCTTTATTTTATTTAGATATAGAAATAAACAACAGTCAAAAATCTAAGACAAGTAAAATACGAAAGTAAACTCATCTGTGATCTTAAAATAACCAACAGTGACAGGACATAATTAACAAAAAACAATTAAAGTATTTAATGGAAAATCAAAATTATTACACTGTAAACATAAAGCGGAGGTAAACGGGGACAGAGCCAAGTATACTAGTGACGAGGTTGAACCGGTCTCCCCCTCTCCCCTCCTCCGAGCGGTTCCCTCCGCACCTCCTCACTCGTCGCCTCGGTAACTCGCGATGCGCCTGAGTGCATCCCTCGCATCTCTATTTTCATAAATTATGATAAACCTCTTACATATTCTGCTGTTGATTACCCAAAACAACGTCTTACCACAGACGTAAGAAACGATATTAGTACTTTTACATGTTTTTGATTAAGTCTAAAACTCTTAAATGCACGAAACGGACAGATTGCAGACACCGGACACGTCAATAAAATTATAACGAAGAGAACGCAAAAAATAAACAGGAATAGAAAGATAACTTAAACATTCCTTGGTAACACAAACTTCATTAACTATACCGTTAACAAAACAAGAACTTGGCATCACCTCAATGTGTACCGATAATAACTTAATCAAAGAAGACAGCAATACAATCATAAATAAACCACGCTTATGATCCGTGCACTTAGTGCCAAAGCACCAAACAGTGCCAAAAGTGGCTCACATTTGGCACAGCCCAATGGCATCCTGTTCAAATGAATCTTTATCAAATAACGTGACTATATAAACAGGCTTATCTATTAAGTATAGCTTCCAGGAAGACTTTAAGCTATTATCGAAATCCTTAACAATTTCTGAAATAAAGAGATAAGCGATTAACGCTTTTAAGATCTTTGAAATAACTGCTCTAATCTCTTTAAAATTAAGCAGCAATTTTAAAGAGCCTGGCTTCTAAGCAATGAGGATGATTGTACTCTAGATTAACTGGAGTAGTTTCTTCATATTTGAAATTACTACCTCTCAACTCTCAATTACCTACAGTCTTGAACTCCGCCGAGAAGTAGAAAAATGACACTATTGTTGAAACCTTTCCATGTCCCAATAGGAGCTAGTTCACATTCCTCAGAGACTTTTTATAAAAAGAAACGGAATTAATTATAATAAAAATATTCAATTCCATATCAATCATACTACTAAATTAGGTTTGTGGTACCGATAGGGTGTTGCGGCGCTCTGATGAATAAATCATTTTCTCGGAGAAATTCGTATGACTCGAACCCGAAGGTTGTTCACAAATATCCCCTTGTGCACAGAAATTCTTATTCTATATGATATGAATCGAAAATTCTCGATGAATACCGAAAAGTATGTAATGACAAGTCTTTTTTAATGAATACTTTTGACGATGATGTAATTACCTAAATACTACTATTACTACTGATGACAAGGAACTATTTGCATGTTTCATAGGAATATGTCCGAGGCGTACTAATTCGATTACGTCAAAACAATGCGGGTGCAGTGTTATTTGTTACAGCCCATTCAGAAATAAATCTGAACACACAAAAACTTGTCAAAGCCTTCCTAGATGCAGAGAGAACAATGACAATAAGCAGGAACTAGACGAAACCAGAAACGCTTCATAATAACGCATTACAAGATGAACTAAAATCCCACGTTAGCAAAAACCTGCACATATTTCATGTTGTGCTATAATTATGAACAAAGAGAGCATTATAATTGAAGTCTGGCAAAAAAGGGGCAGACAGGTCATTGAGGGCAGAATAAAGCTTTATTTGATCATCGCTTAAGAATCCAAAAAAGAGGACGCTGAATTTGAGATATTCAATTGTTAAGGTTAGACTCGTGTATAGTTGGCATTTATAAATTGAATGAAGATCACATTAAACGACAAACATGGATTGATATTTTACATTCTTGAAGAATAATACGTAGAAGTAAGAGTGTATTTTTGGAAAACTCTGTTCTAGACGTAGCATTACTGTTATTTGACGCGGAGACCTAAAAATTCTCCATACTCTGGTTAATCAGACGAGAACGTCTCTAGGTTAAACTGCGAGATGCCATTCTGAATACACCTAAAAATTGTGTGAGCTAACAAGTGAAGAAAGCTCATAAGATCACCCAAACATGAAAAACTCTACGATTAAAAGTGTTTTATTGGTTACAAGACTTACTAGTATGTACACGAATTCTGCATTTCATTTCTCACAGTTTTTCCACGCTCTCACCTATAAAGATTAACTACCTGTAAATCTCAACTAAAACAATTTAAATACCTACTGGCTTAAAGCTCATCGACGCATATACGGAGTTTCAGAGGCCATTGCTGTGAAGAAATTGCGCCAATTACTCGATTCATATACGATTATGATGCTCTAATTGACCAAACACCATACCTGTAATTATGCTACCAGATTCGTGTACAAGGAGAAAGTGTAACATACGCCCAAAAATACTTTAATTTTCACTATCCACGCTTTAAATCGACCCGCATGGAAAGTAGAGTACCTGCCTGCATTTTGCACCAAACAATAAAACTATGAGTGTTGCAAAAACTGCACAAAGTAAAACTGTGTATAATTGTTGCAAAAAAACTCGTGAAGAAAACTAAACGTTCTTTTGATTCTTCACAAAGTTTATGTTCAATGTTTCTTTGATTTGAATCCGAACTTTTTAGAGGAATTCGTTTATACTCATATTTGTAACAACCGGTTGTCGGTTGTATCTTGACGTCATTTCTAAATATGGCAGTTATGGAGACTGCCAATTGAGTATTATCGGTATTCAAAAATATCTAAATTGGTATTATAATATTCAGCAAGCATGTTTATGGGTTCTTCTACGTTTCGACTACTATTATGCTTCTAGCAAAAACACGACTAAGCAACACATGCTTTTAGTATTCTAGGAGACACCATCAATATTCTGTACTTGATTCTTTGCACAAACCTTTTAACACAACATTATTTCTTGTTAATAAGCAAATATTGGTTCGACACTCTCGAAATTTTCTAAGGTCTCGTATCTCCCACGTTGGTCTGGTCCCTCAAATTACTCAATAAGTAGTTATATAACTCAAGCGACTAATACCGCAAAGCAATACGTCTGGCTCCGAAGACGTGAGGCGAGCCAACGGTTACCAGCCCGTTAGTGCTAAGGGGGTCATGCGCGCTCGAGTCGCGTGCGCACTGCGCAACTTTCAACACACCCGACATTACTTACTATTCGACCTGGAATACGCGAATATTTTCTTATAATAGGAAACGTGCATTCACAATTGTAACGAAATCGATTCAACAGTAACTTTTACTTAGGTAAATGTATAAAGAATTTTGTATAACATAGAGAAATCAGTCTTATTTTAATATACGCATAAGTACATAGTCTATCTTACCATATTACGACAATTAAGTAATAAAAACGTCGAGTATGTAAGACGATATTCGAGGGACCCATTTTTCGAAAGTTTTCAGTGGAAGTGAAAGTTCGGAAATGGCATTATGCAGAATAGATGGCCGCCATAACTCGATTATGGAAGTACATAATTTATTTAAAGGGATTTAAATATTACGTAGTCGTGATTTCGTGAATCAATTATAAAAGATATTAGGTGCTAGTCGACCTTTTGTAGGAATTATTTGTGGAAAAGCAATGAGTTGGAAAGGGTGTTCCTTGTATAAGTGAAATACGGGTTAAAAGATTCGAGTCATTTCAAGAATTTTAATTTGTAAACGGTGACAACAACGGTGTCTATATTTGTAATCCAACTTTCCTCTCGCCGATTTCTTATGAAATAAGCAGTACCTCTGTGCTCTTCTATCTTAATGTAAAGTCCTATTAAGTATTTTGTGTGTACGGTCGAACAAGCTATTTGGTTAACACATTTCGATGTAATTTGTTCGTTAAACTGTAAACCAAATAGCTTGTTCGACCGTACATTAATAAATAAATAAATTAACAACTACGAAGGTCCAACACAAAATAAATACCTTTATTTAGCCTACTTTCATCAATACACTACAAGCCAAAGAAATTTATCAGTATTATCTCCATGCCGCTCAATGAGAAAATATCAATATTAAGATCGTCGTGTCCTATAAATTGTTGTCAGCTAGAATATCTTTTATTCTCTTTTTCACTAACTATTTTACTAATTTAAAGAAACGAGAGGTTTTTTTGGATTTCTTATTATTGACAAGGAAAATTCTGTCTTACAAATTTGTATAAAATTTAGTTTACCAGAATCATTAGGAAAGGATACGAGCTACAGTTTTTTGAACTAAGGTTGTTACACTTTACAGTAAAATATACTAAATATTATATTCCAATTCATTCACCTTTTGCCTAAAAATAGGTACCTACTTAGGTGTGAAAAACCAAAGCATACACACGTTGAAACAGTATTCAAAATATCGTGCGTGACCAAGACATAAAGATTTCCAAACCGAAATGAGTGTGTCGAGAACGTTTTTTTTATTTTGGCACGTCAAACAGGTCTTCCTAATCTGAACCAAATTTTGGACCGAAACTGTACAAGGTCCTGTGGCGCAACGGATAACGCGTCTGACTACGGATCAGAAGATTCCAGGTTCGAATCCTGGCAGGATCGCAACTTTTTTTACCACTTTTATAAAATTTGTAGCATTTTCCAGATAATTTTATCATTTTATTCTTTTGTTATTTCTGTGTTCTATTGTTTTAAATTAATTAAGATTGGGAGAACAAATTGGTCATTCCGCGCTATTTATTATAGCTCAAAGGCTGCTAATGAATTCGATTATCCAAAGAGAATTCGCTTCCGTATACGCTTCCGACCATTCAATGTAACATCAAGCCTGAAAGTGCAGATTCCCTTCAATTGACAAACACATTTATTTTCGACCTTATTTCAAAGCTCCAAGATCGAAAATCAAACGACAAAGTTGTGACAATTTGGATGAGGTGGAACTAAACGGGCGATGTAGCTTATGGCGTTTTAGCACAGACTTTTACAAAGCACCCAGTGAATTAGTTCACTGAGCTAGGACATAGTATTAAAGTTAGGCAAGTAATTTTAAGGTAGTATACTACATGTAAATTTTATACAGTATAGTATGAATAGATAGAGCAGTAGCTGGTGTCTTAATACGAACAGCCTATCGGGTCGATGTTCAGGTTGAGTCGCGCTTGCCTAGGTTGGACTGTGGATAGGTGACCCATAGAGTTACCTCCGTGCCTTGGAAAACACCCTTTTTTTTTTTTTTTTTTTTTTTAGGATGGGAAATCATCAAATGACTTCTCCCACTCTGGGCGGAGCGGGAGGGAGTGTCAGACTCTTACTGACTAAAACCCATCCATGTTCCTTCCTCGCCCTTTATGTTCCGGGGCCGCGGTATCTCTTTCGAACAGGCCCGCAACCCCGGCAGGTTGGAAAACACCCTAAGCCGTTGGTCCCGGCTGTCATTTGTAGATCTTTGACAATCGTTACAGGGAGTCAATCGCCCGATGATATAAGTCTAAGTAATCCTAACATTCAAAAACGATTGTCTAGTTGCTTAAGAAGTTAAAAAAAATACCTTTCCAAGCAAGCAATAAGAGATTATATTTTAAATAACTTTTGAGCTGCTTGTCATTTAAACCGTTTTACATAAATCTATGTAGAAGATCTAAGGTATAATGCTAATACACCAAGTATAAGCACCCAAAATTACAATATGAGAACCAAACTAACAGCATTTACTATAGATCAGGAATCCACAACCAACATATAAAACGACTCAAGCGATAATATTCTTTTAATTGCCTTCGAGAAACTGGTGTCATTACTAAAATGCCAACGTAAGGTCAAACTGGCGATTCAACAGTAAGAAAAACATGAAAAGTATTACCTATAGGAATAAAAACTCCAAGTAATAATTTTAAAACGAAGAGATCCTTAAATTAGGTTCAAAAAATTAAAGACATACATATAGTGTAATGAGCTATTAATTAGACTATAATCGAGTTGAGTGGCATTCGATCGAAGAGGCCTATATCCAGCAGTAGACTATTGCAAGCCTGCAATAGTCTACTGCTGGATATAGGCCGATAATGATGATGATAAATTAGTCTGAACGACTACAGAAGTAGTCGTGGTAAGGGAATAAAATTAAGGTAAAGCTAACAACGTAAAATATAAAAAGGTGAGTAAATACGCCAAGTTTATCACAGACACCAATTTTTAGTGTAAACCAGTTGAAGTCCTCCTTTTTGAATTCTGTAACTAAAATTAATTTCCTAGACAGGCTAAGTGCAGTGGGCCAATCTAACGAACTTAATTCTCAAAAGCATTCCGAGAGACATCTTCTGTAAATGTTAATACTTTGTTAACTAATAAATGAGGTGTTTACTTAAACTGTTGGTTCCTTGATTCAGCTGTAGATTCATTTACACCACTGTTCTAAAATATTTTCATAATTGTTTCAGTTGACACTCTTTATTATCAATCTTTGGATACACCAGAGAATGTAGAACATGCCAGATAAATATTTTAGGAAAGAATATCCAGTCACATAACCGAATCAAATGAATATCGCAGTGCTCAATATTCGAGCAAATACCATCGTTGCGAAGTCCCATGAATATAAAATCAAATCTAACAAGAATAGTCAAACGATATAACATTCAACGTATTTTTATCCCTAGACACACAAAATCTAGTGTGTTTTCCTGATGTGAGTTGGATGTGTTCACGATTGTCGGTCCACATACAAAACTTGTTAATTTGCATTCGAGCCATCTCGCATTCAAGTGGCATTATTTAGGAAACGCCGAGGAATCTCTGTGTAACGGTTTGCCGACCTGTCGCCGCGGCAAGTCGTCGTGCGATACTTGGAGTGCTACTGATTCCATTTCATCGATTAGAATTCTGTTTTGATCATTAGCGATGGTTTGGCTTAGGATATAAGTGGTCTTAAGTTTATTAATCTTCACATCATTTTGTTTATCAAAGTTATTTTCTATGTTCCGTTTACTTTAAACCAGTAAATTGGTGTTTGTGTTCGGTTTTTTAAGCATTTAAACCTCGAAACTACTTAAGTTTTTTTTTACTCCAATGTTTAACAATAATGTAACTTAGTTATACGTGTTTAACCTTGATCAAAAGATTCTCTGATTTTATTCATACCATGAACAACAAATTGAGTCCGATAAATATCGTCAAAGTAGTACAATGGCTCTGCATTCTACGCTATCCAGTGTTATCTATATTTATAGCCAATACAAAAGACTGATTTAGTAGCAGTTAACATTTATATTGAATTTGTAGCAACACTTGTAAAGAAAGCTTATCCTAATGGTGTAAATATAGAACGATCGTGAGCTTCGGATGTCGCTAGAGATTAGGACTTATTAAATATTTTCTACGAACTTACGTAGACGACCTTCTTTTCTAGATTGTTTGTTTTACTTGTCTTTACCCAAGAGTTTATCGTCTCATTGCTTTTGGTTCTTTTCTTCGACCATAATGAGATTTATATTTCAAGCTTACCGTCATGCAACGTCACAGTATTTTATCTAGACAAGATTCGTTTAATGAACCAGTACTGGTACAAAAAATATGTAATGCACGTGGGCGCGTTAATGATAACCTAACCACCACTCAGACACTGGTTTACCGATAAAAGCATGACGGATATGATACGTATATTTGTTTGGTTCTCTACGCCAGTATTCAAGAATTTTATTCCCATATTAAATTGCAGTAGCAGCCTCCTCAGCTGTAACTAACTTCGAGGGTCGATCGATACCCAGATCGAGCAAAAAGTATAATTGGGTTTTGCGTTTTGTTCACCTCCTTTTATTTCTTGTTAGCCGCACATCTCGTATTCTTGTTGTCGAAAACCAGTTTCGAGGCAGCTGCATACAAATATAAGGAAGTAGGTTCAAATAGCTGAGAAGGCGTTAATGTTGGCTTTAGAATACGCCCGTAGACACGTAGGCTTAAATCAGGGCTGACAAGAGTCTCTGTAAACATATTTAGTAATATGTCTGCATCATAATCATATGATCCAATGGTACTGTAAAATAATAACTATATTCTTTTTAAATTTAACACCTCTCAAATCTCTACAAGATCGCTGATTTTTGATAGCAATAAGTATCACCGCTCTTCTTTTCTGCCCAAATTGGGTGCCCAACATTGAATGAGCTAGAAAAAACAGCAGTAAACATTAGGAACTTATCTATGTACAGTCGTAATTCTAAATGGAGCGTCGACCCTATTTCAGGTCTCCCTTCACAAATGACCTTGTGTGGTCGCAAGGCCTGCTGTCGTTCGCCTCGTAGGAATGCGAACATAATGCCACTATGTTGACGAACCTTAAGATAAATTCCTGCATAGAATACATTTGCCCTACTAGTTGTGAAAGGCTATTGGGAAGTCTATGTATAGCCCTTTCATTATGGAGATGCCAGCTAAAAATAAACCACCGCAAGAATGTGAATGAGCTGATGATACTGTTAGAAAAATCAATGTTGGTTTTTGTATTTAATCTTACTTTAAGTTAGGCCCAGATAAGACAGGTAAAACAAATTGCCTAATGAGAATGTTAATGTGCTGTTGATACTTTTAGCCAAATTAATGTAGGTAGGTTTTTGTGTATAATCATAATATTATAAGTTAGGCCTTAATACGACAGGCAAAGAACTTGGCTACGATGGTTCCTTTGACTATTGTCCTAGTTCTTGCAAGTTAAAAGCTACTCATAACCTGATGTAACGAGTCCCATCGTTTGCGGAACAGCGTCATAAAATAAGCCTTTGTAGCACACTATTGCCAAACGTCAATTTGCCAGAGCTTATCAAAATGAAATCGTACACCGACGTGACCTTTCAATCACGGTCTGTTCATTATTGTTATTATATCGTTGTGTCATTCAGTCTTGAACTTTAGAATTTAAAGTAGAATCTTATATAAATACTAGCTCGACATCCACCTACTCATCTTACAACTTGGGTCGACTTTTTAAACTAGTTTCCATAGAAAACGGACTGCCCCCCATGTGACTAATGCAAAATTAACACAATTTTATGATTCAGCTTTTTGAACTCAATTTTGTTAACTGTGACAGTCATCATAACGGATATCGAAATTAATCCCTTTTACAGAGGTAAAAAAATAATAAATTAATTGTTTTATCATCCAAGTCGACCTCCATCAGTAATTTAGAACGTTGCTAAAGAACCGGTTCTGTAGGAGTTGAAATAAAACTTGATCCTAATAATTTGTGTACGAAACTGCAATTGTCGCAATCCACGCTCAAAGTACCGATTTCGAGACGAGAGAGACCGAGATTTTGATATAATTGTGCCCACATCTAACATTCGCTATAGAATTTCTATAGAACATACCAATAACAAAGCGTTTGACAAAGCGTGTCTTGGCATTCATTCAATACGTGATAAAACTTAAATAGATAATTGAACGAAGTCTGTCTAGCCTAGGAATTTTTATGTCTCCAGTTTTCTCAACAACTAAACGTCAATTATTACCCCAGCATTTGTTTAGAACACCCAATGACATAAACATCATTTATAAACAAAATACAAAGTCAAACTAATCATTACAGAAGTACATGCATTTTAAAGAAGATTCTTATCTCAAAGACATTCAAATTCAGCTCATGAATAAAATTACGTTCGTGAACGCTTTCGACGCCTCCAATGAGAGCACAAAGGCTTAACACAATATGTTGAACAACTTATTATACGACGGAACGGGTTACAATTGTGTTCCAGAACACAGTAAGTATCAAAACCACGAATCCAAGGTGATATTACCCAAAGATATGCTACAGCATGTCCGCACTTCAATCAACTTGGATTTACAGCGTCTGAGCCGATATTAACCATAATGTATTGTCGTCGGACGCTTTTGGCAACTCTCGTCGAACAATATTACTGTTTTATGATATTAGTTGTCGATTTAATAGGATCGTGGCGGAGATACCAATGATAAGTTGGCCATTTCTCATAATATAGATAGGCATATTATTCTCATAGATTCTCTTTACCCCTTTAACAAAGAAATGAATATTTTTGTTTAGAAATTCTTTCATCCTCTCCCCAAGATATTAAATTTCGTTTCCTCTCAAATTCACTTTGCAGTGTTTGGCGGGTTTTGTTTTTACAAAAAAGAAAGGAGAAAAACTGACCGTAAAGTCTCGCTTACTCAGAATTCGTCGGCCGTGAATATTGCCGTAAAAAATAAATATACAAAAACTGTATTCCGTGAACAGGTTTGAACGCTTGTTACGAAATGGGTATCGTGAAATCAAATTTCTGAACCTACTTACTTGACAAGTCGACAGACAACTGTTTGTTAAAGTATATGACTGGTCTTTAGTGGTGAAATAAACAATTAGCAGTTAACTATCCTAACTATCCCCGCCATAAATGTTAGTTTCCGTATGACGATAAAAGAAAGCATATTAATTACAATTCGTTTCATCTATCTTAAATGTAAAATAAAAAATCGTTCAACATCGTACTGTACTAAAACTGCAATCTTGCTGGTGCACTGACTAATTACTGACTCGGTCTCATTCAAATAAAACCTTCGAATAGTCTGGCCGTAACCGCAAGCACTGCAATGGACTCGGAACGCAAGAAAAATAAAATTGAAGCTGTAAACGAGAAAAATCCCTTCGTTTTATTTCAAGTGTTCACGTAACTGTGGCTAACATTCTTTGGAATTATTTAATCGGAACTCCATCGGAGTCCTCAGTCGCTACTTATCAAAATGCATACTTGAGCTGCCAAGAATTTGGGTCAGCTTTAATACGTGCATAGTTAGTTATAACGGCGTGTGACCAATATATTGAAATAAAGCTATTACGTTGAACACGTAATGTTTCATGCCACTGATTTCATTATTTAGGAAATATTAAACGACTGTAAACACGCACTTATGTCCAGTGTTTCAATCACTTGCAAATATGTAAGCGAGGTAGCGCATTATACAAATATTCTCACGTATACCAGTCAATAACCATTCGTGTGGATTACGTGACCGTGAGCTCAGATACGTGTTATTCCCGAGATATATGTTATTTTCAAACAAGTAACTATAAAGTCGTAATTGACAATTTCTTACTGAACGTCTGTCATGCTGAAGACATGTCAGTGAGGCAAAATTTTATTAGATCTAAAAATAAATGTAGAAATTCAAATAAGCGTTGATGTAAAAATAAGATCTCTACACGTTTACTCGTAGAATTGCTTAACATGATAATATGGTGTCAAGTAGACTAGAGTTACATTACAAGTTATCACTGAACTTCAAAACGTTACAAATCAAAAAAACGTTATTTACGCAAAACGAACACATGCCAAATATTTCCTAAGCCCGTTCAAATCTGAGATTGAAGTCATAAAGATGCTTATTATTCTAGAGCCGTCTTGCGGCCACTTCCAGAATAATAAATGTTAACACTACACTGCCATTCGCTAAAGAAACTGACGATATCACCGCAGCACTTTCAAACGCTATCAGAATATAAAACGACGTGAACCTAGCACAGGTAACAGTTATATCTAAACCTTAAAAGCTAGATAATTGAACCAAATTTATATTGTGGGCGACCTCGATATGACGCCCATTTAGATTTGCAAAACGATTGTGCGTTTTGGATATTGAAATTTGATATTTCATCATGTTTCGCTGTTCTGTGGCTAGGTTTACCTGACCGAATTGTGTATAGTGTCAATTGATTTTCAACGTATTAGCTATTCGCATTGTAATACCATTAGTGAAAATAATAGGTTTTGTATCGATCACTTATTTGACAGTTTGACATGCTATCAAACTGCCAAGTAATAGAGCCAAACGTAATTCGACATTAATCTCTTTTCATTTTGTTTTACATAAACACTTAACGGGCCTTAACTTTGTGTTTGCGTGTTCATAATTAGCAGTTGCATGTCTCACCGCAAATATCTACACTGGCCATGTGTTACAAATAAAAAGTTAGCCAATCATAATTACTCTGTGAACTTCAAAGATTAGAAAAAGCCGTGGAACAGTTTCAATCCAATTTGTCTTCACAACCGCAGTCGGATTGCAGAAGTTTATCAAGTCGCCCAGTCTAAGCAAGGTTGTCACCACGCGCCGTACAATTTCTCACTGCTCGTAAAAAATAACAATTTATTGTCAATGGTTTTCATCGATAATTAACTATATGCAATAACAGTAAGATTTTATGTTTTAGCGTGCAGTGGAATAATGAAACGGTAATTAAGTAAGCGGTGGGAACTGATATCTTTCGGGTTATAATCATAAAATTCCATTAGATAATCTTTATAATCCGTCGTTACCTCATACTCTTATATCATTAATTGTAATGACGCTTAAGTTCTAGTATGTGATAAAAAAAACTCGCACTGTATTGGACTGAACAAAAACTACTTTATTGAATTCGGTATCCTTGACTCTCATGGTCTCACTTTTTCAAAAGTAGTTTTAGGTAAGTTCTTTTCATAAACTATCAATTTGGGCAATTCAGTCAGCCCTAGAACAGTTGGCAACGGTGGGTAAAGGCCGGCCGCACCTCTGCGCCATGCGACGTGAATGCCTCTCCAGTGACATCTTTAAACTCTTCCACTCCCATCAAAGGCATTGTGCTTTGACAATACGGAACTTTTCTTGTTTCAGGTCCCAGCTTTATTTTTTGTTAAAGCCAGTGATTTTTCTTATAACTGACTTAGTTAGCGGGTAATCAGTCTTCCTGACTTTGTTAGCTTTAAAAGAATGTTCTTCCTTGCTGTGGAGCAGTAATTTTAGACTTTAGGGTGGTCTGGAGGATATCTTTAAGAACTTGTTAAGACTCACAGGTCGAAGACCTAAGTATACACGGGCGACAGGTAAACGTACTCGTACATTAAAAATGAATTAGTTTGCCTGTCAAGTGTCCCGGGCTTCTCTTGTGGACAAGGTAAACCAAACATTGGGGTTAGTTACATATTCCAAGTTAGAGGTCAATGTTTGCTCCATCCTCAACCGTTGCTGAGCTATAAACAGCTTGCAAAGGGAAAAAAGAAAACGCTGAACAAAAACCGTTTCATTTTAAACCCCCGCACTTTTATCCAAAACTCAGCCATCAGCATCAGCAACTAAAAAGGTTAAATGATCTTATTTTCATATCTCCACAGTTACATTAAAGAGCGCGCATGCAAAACGTGTCAAATGTTCTTTGCGCGAAAATAGAAATCATTTATTGTATTGTTTATAAGAAATGCGCAAACGTCAGCGGAAGGGTAGCGCGCAAGGTCGCGCGTCGAGCCCGCCCGTGTCCGTGCGCGTCAGCAACTTTATACACAACTCTGCTTTAGCACAAGTAAGACAAACTAACACTTTAATCATTTAATCCCGTGAAAACAAAAGTTTTGTTTGTTTGTGTAAAGTTGACACAAAAACTACTGGAGGAATCTGAGAGTTTCTTGTGATAGTTAAGGAACTGTCCGGGAAAGTCTGCCTTAGTAAGATATTTATGTACTGATAGGATAGAATCCCAAGTAATGTTCTATACTTTCTACATTATTACGAACACAATGTCTATCAATCAAATGAACTACGGCCATTCACCCCTACTTGTTACGTGCGCAGTAATGAACTGCAAAATTCTGGTTACACAAAGAATTACTCGAGAAAAGTTTATTTCAAGAAACATCAAAAGCAAAACTTCTTTCAAATTGAGTAAAAATACTCCTTGCTCCCAGACATTTTATTTAATTGCACGTTTTATTTAATGTGGAGGTTCACGAAGGAAGCGTCGTCATTATTAATTTAACTCAGTTTTGCTCGAATCAGATTCAGAGAGGCTACTTTAAGCTCTTTTCCTCATTATGCCAGATTCCCTCTCGTAATGAAGTTGGCATTTGTTGTGATTAATTATTAATTTTAATGTTAATGGCTGTAGAATAATTTTGGGTAATTCGTTCGTGGAAGTGATGTAATTCGAAAATCAATCAAGGCTGTGATTGCATTGCTATTTGTGACTATCTACCGTGTATGTTCTCCCATTGTTGGGCTAAAGCCTCCCTCTCTTTAATTTCCTCCTAATTCTGTACTAGGCTATTGAGGGCCCGTCCTTTTGGTAAATGTCAAGCTTGTCTCTCCTCCTTTGTCTGACACCCACGACCCTAGAATTTAATTTATGACTCAGACAGTTTGAATTTTGCATATTCATGTCTTGAAGAAAGTGATGACCGTGACCAATTCAATCATGAATGAAACTATCATATTTACAACTGTAAACAACATCTCTAAAATCAAGCACAAACGTAAATCTTAACCCGTCTGATTTACAATTCACAAATTCTTTACCAATTTCTTCACTTCATCGATGAGAATCAAGTTTCAGCGATTGTCTAATGTTTATTCAATGGCTCGTTATGTATGATGTAAGTACCAATACCAACATATTGCAAATTTGCAATACACTGGTGTGCATCACACCTTGAACTTTTCGCCTCACGAGAGCTCCGCGCCTCGCGCCGGTTAGGTCATTTCGAAACCAAACTGAATAATTCACTGCATTTTTTTCATATACTTGTTGCACGATCGTGGAATGTTATAAGTTTATTGCTGTGTTGTTCTACAATCATGATTTTATAATCAAGAAGGAAAAGTACGAATGGTGGTTATTAAACTTAACGGAGGTAGGTATAACTATATCATCATGATGTTACCAGTATTGTTATCTTGATACATATCTTGTGCGGTAATTATTCTAACTTTCATTTAATTTATTATTTTATTCCTACCGACTTTACGTTAAACCTATTTTAGCACCATATCACCTATTTAAAAGTTGGTTTACTCTTTCACGGCGGTTGAGCTTTGCCAAAAAAAACGTCTACTAGGTTTAAAATGATTTAAAATGTCCATTCAATGAAGATTTAACAAGGTACCGATGCCTCCTTTAGAATGTTGGTCAACTTCATTACTTTTTTTTTATATTACTGAGAAAGATATAATTTTATTACTTCGTGCTTGTCTTTTCGTAATACAACCTGCTTAATCTAAAAACAATGAAGAAGGAGCATTCTTTGGTTCGTGAGATAACACAACAAATTTGAGATATGAGGTCGATACAAAAATATTTGAAATCACTACAAAGATTCTGACGAAGTGACTCACGAAGAATCTTGAATAACTTTATATAAAGTAAATCATAAATATTAATAAGCATATCCTCAAGCTCTTAGTCATTTCATCCGTAACTTAATTCTTTATATAATTCTAAATATACTTTGTTTGTGCCATACCCAATACTCTGTCCTTCACATTCCGCGTTCAGTCTCTCCTAAAAACCTTTATATTTTACTGAACTTAAGGATACTGAGTGAAGAATAATAATCCCTACTTGGACACAGCAAAATTAAAATACCTTAAGTATACAATTTTACCAGCGTTAATAAATGTATAATTAAATTCTTTGTCCATTGTCTTACAAAGAAACTTCTAAGAATCTCATTATATGTAATGACACAGTCTGTAGGCAAGTCCCCCAAATGAAATTAATTTCGGTAGAACATATTGAAGCATTTCTAATTTCTAGCGGAATAGTAAACAAACCCGAAGTGCATTAGAAGCACACTTCCCATTCCACGCTTCTCGTCTCCTCCATACTCATTTCACCGTTAATGCGCTTAAAAACGCTCGCACATCTAAAGGAAACACTACGGATTTTTACACAAAAGGCGTGCTAAATGTAAAAGATCTTTTCTGGTACGCCTCACAAAACAGCGGGCATCATTCGACGACTGTGTCGTTAGCCCCATTCAAACACTCCATAGTTCTACAGACTCTACGAGCTACGAGACTTTTTGTTGCTCATTGAACTGTTGGCTTTTTATTTTTGGATGTCCCACTAGGATTTTGGATGTTCACGTGAGTGATTATCTCGTGGATTGTGGATCTTTGATATGAGATAGGACAAGCAAGGTTCTGTCGGCACTGTCATTTTAATTTGGAATGTTTGAAATATATTCCTTCGTTGCATTAAAATCTGACGCATTGATAAAGTTCTCTGCACAAAAGAGCACAACTCGTTCAAAGTACATATAAAACTTGATACGTAAAGGAAAACGTGCCAAGGAAAATCCCAACGATTAAAAGTTACTTATTTTCGATGACTCCAAAGCCGGTATTTTAAAATGTAGTCGTTATAAAGATAGCGAGGATAATAAAAATCATTTTGGAGGGATACCTCAAGTATGCATACTGGGAGCGGTTGGCCTTGTAAGTGTTGAACCGAACCACAGAAACATTATCAGTAATCTGCCATTCCAAGAGAAACTTCTGTTGTTTTTGGTTTACTTTGACTTGAAAAAGATCTCGAAACGCGTCTTCATCTTTTAACATTTTGCGGAACTCTTGCTAACTGAACAGGATTTACAGTTAAACGATTTCTCTTTAAGTTGCAAAGATGTTTTAGTTAAACTGGTTTAGCGTTGCGTTGTAGGAAAAACTAAAAAAACAGCCCACCTGCTTACTGTCATTGTATTTTGGAATTTTTGGACAGAAGAGCATCAATTACTCCTCCACAGCGAAAGATGACAATAAGCCGGAAACGTGAAAACAAAACTAAAGAATATCTAAAAAAAAACAAGCAACTTTTTCACTAACTAAACCATAGTCCTACCACGTAAATCCTCATTGAACACGTCTCGCCTATACACGTACGAACAGGTCCCGAACAAATACAAAGAAATAACAATAAATTACACAGGAATCGCTTTCATAAAAATGTGTCACGAGTTACCTGCGTTAGAGGTCAAAACATCAGAAATCCCACGTCTCAAACAGTCCGGTACGCCATCCGAATATGCCATAATGGCAAAGGAAACTTTGCCATTATGGCAAAGTTTCCTTTGCCATAATTACCGTGTAATAAGTTCTTTTCGGATATTCCCTTTGAAAAAACTTCTACCTGAGGAGTTGAGTCACCGAGAAAGCTTTTGTCGTTATTCTTATATTCGGATGGCGTACCGGACTGTTTGAGACGTGGGATTTCTGATGTTTTGACCTCTAACGCAGGTAACTCGTACTACCTAGTTTTTGGTGAAATTTGAAGGTGTTTACTAGCTACTCCATAAATTACCTGTTTTAGACGTGTAGTCATAAAAACTTGTTTTATATTCAAAGCGACATACCATACTATGATAAAAGCCGGTTCATTGTCTGACTCACTGGACATTTTCTTTTGAGTAGGTATTGCTTTTTGTTTTTTTAGCCTTTTGACATATTGTTTGAGTAGGTATATTTCATTTGCACTGGGAACCTTCTAGTAACGGAGATATTGGGGATCAAAGTTCCATTTTTCCACAACTTTGTTTTTAAATACATGATTTTAATGTAAGATTTTTACTTTAAACACCTCCACAGCCGTGAGGCGGAAAACGTGATTTTTACCTGAAAATAAAAGTCGTTTCGTAATTTTTGCGTAAAGTTACTTAGTGTGATGTACAGAATGCTTGGGTGACGGCTTCGTACAGAGTCTGTTTAGACCCTGTATAATTAACATCACACCATCTCTAACAGCCAATTCTCTACGATAGTAAATACGTGGTAGCATAAGATATTTATGTGCAGTTATAACATTAGCTGGACTCACATGGTATATAATCACGATGTATATAAAATCATTACATAAACCAGTTTCACAGTTATTCATATAAAAACTTCTGCTTTGCATGTCCACTGGGTGTCAAACGTCGGTTAATGTTCTTACATACGGGCCACCGGCACATCCAACACTTGTGATCCAAAAGACGACAACAGCTAATAAAAAACCTGAAATATTACTCAAACTTACCTCCTTTTTACATTCGGGATAAAGGCCTTTTTCAGACTGTCACTGAAAAACTTACGTGGCATTTTATGTAAGTCCCTTTTCTGAACAAAAAGCCTATTGACACGTAACCCTCCCCAAATTAGATGATAAAATATTTGCTCCCCCGTTTTTCAGGTGGTTTGTTCATTTTATAAGAACTTGTTCGTGGAACACGGCATCAATATGATGTCCGCCGGTTGAAGCGAAATTAAGCGAATCAACCGTCCATTAGAACAACCGACGTGGAAGGAGGGGTTGGAACTCATAATCTGGGACTTGTCTCATGTCTTTTTAATAACGCAACGTTTTCATGATCAAAGAAAACAATCCAGATGGAAAATTGTCGAACACGCCGAGAAAAAGTATCTCCAAAAGTGCTTACGAAAACTAAACGACATTCGTGGATCCAGTCAAACCCGTTCTTGTCGAAACGCGTGAAGAAATTCTTCGTTTCGTTTTAGCAAGATCGGCAGATATCGTGATGTTTTACGACCAGTGTTATTAACATTAGACACCGGTTGTGAGCAATTAGAAACCTTTTCATAATATAACCCGATAAGTGGAATAGGACTTTGCGTTGGTTCTGCTGCAGACAGGTAAAAATATAGACGTCTGCGACAATAATACTCAATGACATAGCAGAAACAGTATAGGTAGTAGTTTCTCTATATTGTTTTTCGATGATAATTTTGTGAGATGGTGAAAGTTCCTTTTGTTAAACACTTTGTCAGTTAACCGCATCAATCACGATGGGCAGGGCAAAGGAAGCCGAGATACCTTGCAGTTAACTTTAAGTGTCATTCAACCATCTCGGGGCACCACGTAATCTCGGTTTCACTTTTGCCATAAAACAAGACAATTCCGCGCCACGACGCCGACGCCTCCCCGCGGGAATACAAAATGGCGGCGCAAAAAAAGCGCGAAACCACAAGCGCGGATGCGTTCATAACTGTCTCGTTTGAATAACAATGTTGTAGCTGGTAGCATCATCTGGCTTTTACCTTCAATTACTAAGTATGTATATCATTAGTTTCAGATTACAGGTTTATTAAACGCGATTTTATCTCGTAACACGTTAACACTACACCTGTCACAGTTATTGAGAACAGTTCGGACACACATCGCTCAACCGTTACTGCCTCCTAAGAGCAGCAGTTACCAATTGGCCAATTGTTATTTGTGTCATGTCGTATGGCAGCCGCGAGAGCTAAATGCGTAAACGGAGTAACGGTGTCGGTTCAATGAACGGAAAGTGGTACTACTAATAATAATCATCACCTGCTCTGTAAGGGAAGTTCGAGCGATGTGCTCGCCATAGTGGCCATATTCAGCCTATCCTTGTAAACGAGGAAGTGCAGCGGGGAGGGGGGAATATCGCTGCCAATATGGCGTTGCTCCGATAAATCTAAGGTCATTATTGCCTTTACCATATACCTATTTGGTGCGTTTTAAATGTGACGGAATGTCCTATTTTGAAAGTTTTATGCGGTATTTTAATCAAGTCTGATTATCTAAATGATCTGTATCTAAAAGCCTATTCAAAACTTTTTGTAATACAACAACGTATCGTTAATTCCTTGTGCAACTTTGCAACAGCGTAAACATTGGTTTTCAGAAGTAAAGTTATAAAAGTAAAATCTTGTTGGGTAGCGTTAATGTGCATTATGTCTCCCACCTGACCGTGAATTTCGCTCCGTGAAACGCGTTGAAACTGGGTTTTTGTTCGACCACTTGCTAGTCAAAAAGGCACGACCCGTACGACACAGTCTCCTTAAACACTCATTACGTTGTGTACTTTCGTTTATTTCTCCACTTACAACTATTTAAACATAACTTTTACTTTTTGGATCACGTCTGGCGTGACTCATATGACAATAAAACTTCCTAGATCCGTCTTCAAATAAATGAGTTAAGTAAACTAAAAATACTTCTACTGAGATCATACTTGTGCGACTAGTTTCCAACAGTTGGCTTCCCATTTTCTAACGAGATTTTTTCACTCGATAGAAGCGCGCACTCGTTCAAGAGTTGGGCTTCTTCCGCACCACCGCACACTGCAGCGAGTGGAAAAAGCCACTAACATTACGCTCGAACAACTTAAGTTCCTGACCAGTGTTCATTTTTATCCAGTACTCTGATGTATGTACTAGTTTTTACAAGCGAAGTTTAATAGTTAGGGCGAAAGATAACGGCGTTGTCTTATGCGTTTGTAATTACTGTTACGGATTTGCAGAAGTCTTTTACTACGCCATTCGACGACTCGAATGGCGTAGTGGTAGTGACGCTGCCTTACGTTCTTAGGGTCCTGGGTTCGAATCCCGGTAGGAGCAAATGTTTGTGTGATGAGCATGGACATTTGTTTCCGAGTCATGGATGTTTATATGTTTATTAAGTATGTATTTACAAACAAAAAAGTATATATGTGTAGTATATCAACTATCTAGTGTCCACGATACAAGCTTTGCTTAGTGTGGTACTAGGTGGCGCTGTGTGTTAATGTCCAGCGATATTTATTTATTTTATTATTATTTAAGAATATTGCACATTATTAAATCATTCTGCAAAATCGTAAGGTTTCTGTCCTATGACTAAATGCCCTACTTTCTTGGGTTGCTTCCTTAATCGATTCACCGAAGACAACAACAGACTGTGACTCCAAAGTTGAGGTCAAAAACCGAATGCATCAATCAAAAGATTTCACCAGAAACTATTAGAATAGAATAGAAGAACAATCGCAATTCTTGAGCGTCAATAACTTTCCCGCGGTTCACTAATTACGCTCTGTCCACATTTCACGTACCCAATAAGAAAGACAAGATAATTACCACAAAGCCACTCAACCAATCACAGGAAGCTGGTACTTGTTTACATGACATACTAACCGACTAAGTCCTTTAGTCCCTAGTCTCGTCTATGCAGAAACTCCTACTTAGTGTCATGTTTGCTTTCTCAAAGCTAATTACTCGCTGCGGACGGAAAACACGTCGCCTTTACCTCAGTTATGATGATACAGGTATGCGGTGTCATGAGGATAATCGTCTTAATGAATCATAGCTTGGATCCGGGCCAACGAGGTGTATTTTTCTGCGCTGCTTATATAATACGGCAATAAAAATGCATAGATGTCAATGTCGATTAATATAAAAGCGATAATAGCATTGAAAAGTCTAGTGGTGTCAACTTTCAGTAACCGTTCTCGCTGGCTCTTTCACTTTGGCACATGAATATTGAAGTCGCGTACATCACCATTTAGGGAGGGAGGTATAAAAGGTTGTAACTGTTAAACAGTCAATGGACGAGTGACACTGGCAATGAGGAGCCGCGTTCCGTTTTAGGTGAGCATCACGTATGCGACACCTATCTTCGTACGTGTATCGTTCCGTCCGACCCGACCGGCTTGCGTACGACTTTCCACCGCGTCACACAAAAGGCCGTGAAAAAGTTTTATTCTGCTTTAAAGATTGAATAGGCTGCCTTTGTTGTTTTCCGTATTGTGCATTTTGTTGGCCATTTCGTAAAATTGTAAAGCCTGTAGTTTCACAGCTGATCGGGCCTTTCCCATAAACCGCAGTCACAAACATTTTTGAGAAAACAATGCCACAATTAACGCTTGACTAGCAAATTAATGACTGCAATATGATGTCATCGATATTTAGGTTAATATAATGTTACTTAATATAATTAATGAGTCAACAAGTAAGTACTTGATCTTCCACAAAGTTCCTTTTACAAGAAATTCTTCTTAATTTCTATGTTAACTCGAGATTTCAAAAAGGAAAATAGGGAGAACTATCTATTGGGAATATAAATTGGTTTTCATCACTATGCGAACTTCAGTCCAGTCCTATACTTTCCTAGTTCTTCACAATCCAGTGAAGGTCTATGATTAAATAATTGTAGTTATTTGCAGTTAAAATTGATAACATGATCATTTTTAATGCCCTTCCTCCATATTTAAATGTAGATGCAATGTAAAGATATCGTAACTAACTTCCGCCATGCTCCATGGCAATCACATTCCGTTATACGCTAGCCTGTAGTTAGGTTGCCAGCTTGATTAACGAAGCGACAAGTGTCGATAACTTTGAATTGTTTACAAGTCAAGTGAAAAGGCATTAACCTGTACAAAAAAACGTACCAACAATAAAGGAAAAAGAAGATTTATTTCGATTAACAAATCACCAGTTATTATTTGAACAGTCTTCTTGGTATCAATAAATCATATCTCGAACTACACTAAACGAAAATCGTTACAAGAGAACTGACTTTTTGTTTTGTGCAACGTTCATATTTCGACTCAACTATACCTTTATTGTACCAGGTAGGTATCCGTCTTTTTTACTCCTATTAAGAACCAAAGAGAGGAGAGGGAACAAAAAAGTTTGCGTGACTAAACCCAATCGAACATCGCCGGCCAGCTATTGAAGCTTTTCATAAACAGTCAATTTTTTCGTCGGATCAAAATATGGCGATGTTTTCGATGCCGCGTTGATTGCTCGCTCGATTCAACGGGATTGAGACGATCAAGTAACCGTTTCTTTGTGCAAAATACTTTTTAATATAGCTGTGTAATTCGATTTTCGTCTCGTGGATTTATCTTTACTGAATTTCCTTTTTTACCGGTGTTTTAATCAAGCTGCATCAAACTCGAATCGCCCATATTTCAGGATATTACGTAGGTACAAGATATTTTGTTTTCTTAGAGAACTCTGAGATCTGAACAAGAGACCTTCACTTAGGTTTTAAAAAAAGCAGGGTTCAAAAGACGTCACCACATTTTTGAAGCAGAAAACTTCATTAGGCGCGTTGAGCACTTTTTGGGTCATCAAAAATCATGGAACTCGCGTCATCGTCACCGAACGCTTTCATAGAAGGGTTTGTCAAAATCAACCTTATAGAATTAAGATACAGTTCATTTTGGATTACTTAATCTTCACTTCAATCGGCAGTCCCCAAAGACTGCCACGCACAGCTTTTTTTATAACTTCAGCATTCCTCACACCTCTCACATAAAACCTAACAGAATCAGTTAATCAGTAGCCACACACTACATCGTTAGCTATATTTCTAAAACATTGCAGTTAGATACTGTTACGCGAACTGGGTCACAGACAGTTTCGTACCGTAGAACGATAACATCTTCGCACAATAAAATCCTGCTATGCGCTTTATCGTTGCAACTACTCGTACACGGAATAAAATGCAGATGGAGTACTGAAAATGTTTGTGTAAAGAAAATGAATTGCTTACATTGGTCATGCATGAATATTACCAAATTGCGGCGATGACCTGCCTTACCTCTTCTCAACTATGTATGTTAGGTCGGCATCCAGTCTGCAACTGATTACTATTTTGCACCGAGTCACTGCCCATCTTATCTCTATTCAGTTAATGGATGGTAAGCACACCTTGGTAAGCAGTGTCTCCTCTGTCATAATACCCATGAGTTTTTCGATAATGATCAGCCAATACCAATGAATGTCGCTTGCATCAGATTCCATTGGCTCCTTATTCCATGTTCCACCACTACACTCTCTCACAGATACCAAGTTTTTTTATTGGGCACGTTTGTTCAGTTGCTTCAGTCAGTTTTATTTACCCGCATGTTTGTATCAAAGGTTCTGTCAAAGAGAGGCTTTTTATCGCTTTGGCACGGTTCGACTTAACTTTGTATGGAGGACGCATGTTTGGGACGAGACACTGCATCAATGTTGACTGTAATATGTTTGTTTTGATTGCTCTTGTCTCCCGAACGTAGGTAACTTAGCTTCAAACTCATTCAAAAAAAGAAGCGGTTATTCTTTTTCTCGTGTAAGTGACTTATAGTTTGTTCAGCCAGAACGCAGTGAGCTGGACATGGTTTGTCTCATTTAAGTCCTGAAGGGTCTCAAGGTACGACAGGCAGACTAAAACCGTTGCAGCCGGAGATCCAAGCTCTGCAATGTTTGGGATGGGTCGATGATCTCTAATTTGGCCAGATTCAACATGGCAGTCCATTCATGGACTCAAATTCAATTAGCTACACAATTAGTTCACTCCTAAAATGATTTTATTCTAGTACCTTACGACTTATAGTCTGACAATATTGTTTTGAGGAAAAGGAATGTAGGAAATTATCCAATACGATTAATAAATTTAATTTAAGAGGTATCTAAGTGTTAAGTTAGATAAAGTGATCCTGCGAACAATAACTTCTAAGTGAACTTACAACCGTAACTTGAAACTACTTAATTAATTAACTTTATAACTTTGCCGACCCCAATATACGTTTAATTTGCTATCGAGATAGAAGTAAAAGTTTAATATTCTTAGTACAGATTTCTATAGCATAGTTTGAAATTGTACTTAATTTTTAATCGTTATGTTCTCTTTGCAGGTAATTGTCATCACTATCGCACCAAAGTGGAAATATTTGAGAAAGTTGAGACACAACCAGGTAACAATGGGATTCTTTATACAAGTTTAAGAAGTTGTTTAATCATCGACGTAAAAAGAAAATCCTTGTTTGTTCTCCAAGAAAAGAACAAGTACGACTGGCACAAAAAAAAAACCACAGAATTTACTTAGCATTAAAACATTTGACACCAACAAAACAAATAAAGAATTCCATTCATGTTTTTTCCCGGACATCTAGACGTACTTACGCTATCAGCCGGTCAGCGGTTAGCAAGTGCGCAAACAGTGTGAGTAAAGAAAAAGTTATGCCTCTCACTTTCTTCGAAACATTTCTCAAATACAGGCCTGGCCCACGTGTCGGTCGAGAAAGTGAATATTCGTCGGCAGACACTATTCACTATTCTCACTTATCATTTATTGCCAGCCAGTTATTGCCATTGATTGTCCGGTACGGACTTTCCCATTAACGTTGGAATTTAAACAATCTGATTATGTAAAGTTAATTTGTTTGGCGATTTTCTATTTCTACTTAAATCTACTGAACACCTGTTTTATTTGTGAAGTAAATAGTTGGTAGTTCCATGAGAGAATTCTCGTTTCTTCTTAGTTTACAAACAATCTCATTGAAAAAGTTTTGCGAAATAAATAACTCACGCTTATTTCGAGTGCTTAAAAAACCAACAGTTTTACGCCATTCCAGTGGGATTTTGGGCAGAATGCAAATTAAGTTGCAGCGTTTTTCATTAAAAACAGCAAGCTGGGTAATTTTATAGTCAAAATAACGTAACTCAACAACAAATCACGTTGTTTCCACTGCACTTTTTTGAGACCACCCTGTATTTTACGATTTTAACTGCGTATTTTTTTTTACTTGTGTGTGTTTGTTTTAATGTGTCAATATCGTATTGAAAAAAAGATTCTATTACTAGGGCCCTAAAGAGCGAGAAATTACATAACTTTAAACGTAACCAATGTGTACAATAAATAAGTGCCAATAAGCATAATTACATTAATGACTTATAGATAAATTCAATTATTTCGCAATAGGTACAAGGTTTTTATGAGCCTCATTTGTCAGTTAATGTTGTTAGCTTCTCTCAAATAAGTAATGTATCACAGAAACCAATGATTAATTCGTTAATTTTCCCGTCAATAAACAATTAATTGAAATGTGTCAATAATATTTATTAGCTGAAAATTAATTTCGAATTTGTAATCTGAATGCAGCCATATGTATTTGAATACGAAATACAAGCTTTTTACCGTGACTATGCTCCCGGCAGATAAGATTGTTATATCCAATCCACACCGTAAAAAAATATCACAAATAAAAGGGCACTTTTTGGTTAGAGAATATCCCATTATCAAAGAATCTATGTATAATTTCAATTAACTCATTCGTATAACAATATAAGTATAAACCGTTCTGTCTTAATTTGTGATACATATTAAGTTTCAGCGTTACAATTTGTTCCAAGTAATTCTTGAATTTGATATTATTTCATAAAATTATTTTCGAGTAAAACTAATAACACACATACTTTGTGAGCTTTAGTGAATGAATGAGTGATCATATGAAACACTTTTTCGGTGAACAAAAACATTTCATTCAATCACTTTGCATACTCAGAGTCCACACATTGAGTTCGTAATATCGAGAACAAAATAAACGGATTTAACAAACCAAATAAAGTTCACCTGTTAATATAAATTGCTTGTTAGTATCCAGTAAATGAAATAATTAATTGGAATTCGTATTATGTTTAAATGTATTCTCGTTATAAAATACCAATGTATTTTCGTCACTGTATGAAGCTTGGAATCAATTCCTAGTCAAGTTTCAGTATTGATGATTTTATCCTGATTTATTTAAGGCCCAGTATAGTTTACAAACGCATGTGATTTAATCAGAACTAAATGGAAATGATTTGGCTAATGCGTGCAGATTGGACAGGTCTACTCAAATCTGTGTGGTTCCTCTTTCAGACACTACTCGTAAAAAAAAATCCTAGACTGAAATATGTTTTTGTTTCATAAGATACGCCGACCGATATCTAGTTTTAAATAGTATATTATATCGAGGGACTAGCGAAGCCATAAGCCGAAACGAAGCCATAATATACAAGAGGTGGTTGGACTCCCGAGCGTGCGAGGGAGTCAATGAAACCGAGGGTGAATTAAGTTGGCGTATACTTTCGAGGTGCAAACTATACTTTTCACTTTGACTGCGAGAAAAATAGTCAATTTAGTATAAAAAACATTTGTATCTTATTCCTCCAGTCCATAAAAAATTCAAGTTTTTAAGTAAATCTTCCGCGATTTTGGCGGCAAAAGATTATCTATTATATCTTTTGCTCTTTGCTCGACTTTAAACTCTTCGCTGTCGCTGAAAAAACCTATTTTTTTAAAACCAAACATAAAAAATATACATACGCGAAACATCATTATTTGTCTCGACAAATAGGTACTGAAATTTCGCGGTCAGCTTTATCTTCTAAACCAGTCACAGATTAACATATTAAAACACATGCACATGCATGCATGCATTCTTTGCCGAAAAACCATGTAACTAAAACTCCCAACATTTTCGCAATGAAGATGCATGGTCCACCCTCCACAGATAGAAGTATATTTACTGGCTGTTTAAGTTTGTCTATGTCACATGAAGGTAATTAAAAAACTAATTACTTTTACTCCCTAGGGAGTAAAGCGGTCACTTTGGTCCCGCTTCGTAGGGCTATATTGGCGTACTTTTAGAGTGTGAGAAGTGAAATCATAATTTACTTCTGAAGTATACAGGGCGTAAACAAACTCATCACAGAAGAATGCTGTACATCAAACTAAGTAACTTTACGCAAAAATTATTGCTGGGAAACGACTTTTTTTTGGGGTGAAAAATCATGTTTTGTGGTAGAACTCAATGTAACGCACTCAAAACATGTTTCTGATGAACGGATTATTATTAAAACCAACAATAATTGTTTTTGGTGTCTTCTAAGTAAAGAACGTGCTGTGCCAAATAAAACATAGATAACGGTAAAATAATACAATGCTATCGACAACAATATTAATATTCAGGACATTTCCGACTACTTTCCTTTTACATAGGTAGTCCTTTACTCATAACGGGCACTAATTGCTATATTGGCCTTAATTTATATGTGTGTTAAGAACGAGAATTCTTTAGCACTACCTTGACAAATGACATTCTTCGTTCTAATAGAGTTAGCACTATTTAGTGTTTAAATAAGACCTTGTTAAAGAATGTGGCCTTTTCATTCATTATTTCTTTCAAATATTTCGTGACTTTTGAAAGAAATAGTTTTTTTTTTAATATGAATGAGTCTATAAAGTTCAAGATTACGTATACTACTCGTATCTACACAAATTAGATAGTATTTTTATGAGCTGAGATATCAGTTTAATCGATTCACAGTAAATTAGTTATGGATTTGTTATTTAAATAAACATTAGCATACATATTAAGCATACCTTTCGTTAATTTATGAGACTAGCTATTGCCCGCGGCTAGGCTCTCATGGCGGTTGAAAATTATATTACGGGAAACTAGAAACTACTGGGATGAAAAGTGGCCTTAACCTAACCCAAGTTTTGGTCTACCCGGGTGCTAAATTATATCCAAAGTTCCAAACCCGTTTAACAGTTAAGGTGTGAAAAAGTAATAGACAGATAGCCAAGTTACACTCGCATTTATGTATTGATTTTATAACTTTCTTTCGTTCTTTTTTATAAAAGAATATGAATAGCTAAAGTTTTTCACGACAAAGTAGACAGAACACACCTGTTACTAGCCATATATAATAGAATATCTATTTATAATAGTGTCAGCCGTGACAGAGGCAAAACCAGTGTATAAACAGATTTGCAAATATGCTTGTATATTACAAAACCTGTACATGTCGTTTACACGGTATCAAGTTGGTCTGCCGGCAGTGCCTGTATGTTTAGAGCCACTGATCGACGAAAGTTCTGCATGGATTTTTGTGGTTTTCATCTATAAAAATACTTCATAATAGCAGTTAAATTACTAACAACTAGCAAGGACTGTATTAGCCGATAATTTACTAACTAAGGACGGGCACATTCGCAGGACATCACTGGTCAGTGTGACAAGTCATATTGGTAAGGTTCTTAAAAACTATAGGTGCGTAGTATTCGAAATGGGCCTGCGCATATGACCAGGGGCCTTAGTCTGCTATTTTCTAAATTCCAACACGATCCCACTCTCATCCCATTGTCATTTTGCTTAAAGTTCGTAATCTGCTAAATTCATAATGGTCGATCATTGGTCGGTCAATGGTCTCGTAATAGAATTGTGTTATAATGACATTATCGTATTGCCATTATTATAAAACCCGCCAGATTTCATTTATATTATTTTACATTATTTATTAGGCTATAAGCAATCTTAAATAGTAAGGAGTTCGTAATTAGAAACAGTCAATCATTTGTGATTATGTACGAGATTTCCATTCGATGTCATTTCTTTCAATGGAGTGTCAGTGGTTGACCATTGGAAAGTCATACTGACGTCATTATGTTAGTAGATTACCAAACTTGTTAAAATCAACGATTATGAAGTCAATGACAGACTATTGTAATAGCAGACTTAAGGTTCATATGTAGATATAAACGTGGACGAGCCAAAAATTTTCTTCCTGCCCCCGTAGGAAAAGGCGTGTTGACCCACAAAAGAGTAAAGAGGTAATACTGGCCAGTACTCTTTGGCCAGGACTCAAGATCGCCGTAATCTCAGACACTTGGCTCTTCAAAAGAGTAAAGCGCTAACATTTCGAACGATCATCTGTTTTTGTCTTTTTGCATTCGCGCTCTGAGAAAGCCGTCTTAGCCTTGACATAGTTACCAAATAAAGCTCTTGAATGTGAAGATGCACAATTAAGGTGTCTTCGTAATTAATTTGAATCCAAAATAAACATGAGCACTGGCCATAAAAGTTATAAAGAGTGTTTTGTCTCACTTATTTATTTTCGTAACCATAACAGCAATCATCCATAATGAACCATAATCCGATCCACGAGAGAATTGATAGGATTTTCCGGCACATATTTTCATTCACTCACAACGTCACAAAACTTTTCCCACTCACTTTTCTACTTTAAATTAGACATCATTAAATATCCTTGATCCCATGGAGTAAACAAAAAGTTCAAAACGATCCTTACTTACTTATACTCTTTTTGTTCACTCCATATATCATATTGTAAAGGAAAGTCTAATTACACCTATTCCTTGCCCATATTTTATTGATCATTGTTTGCATAACCGTGTGTGTAGCCTACGGCATAGAAGCGTGAGAGTTTATTTCGAAAAACACCTGTGATTACTAAGCCAATAAGCAGGTCAGTTCAACGCAAGATTCCCATTAAAACAATGGTCAATTAACTAGACCATCGGCCTGACGTGGGAGAACTCCAAATTCCATTTTTATAAAAAAAAAAAGATCGTAATCTTTTTCACACTAACAAGCTTAGTTTTACTCACACTATAATTCTATTTTTTTTTATGGATGGGCTGTTGACATACATGCATACTTACATATTGTGCCACATATAAGTTGTACCTACTACTGAACAAATACAGGCCTTAGGGCGTAGACGCCCGTTACTATAAAGGCCTCGTATTAGAATGCTTTCATGAGTGTGCGAAGTTTTGATTAGTGGTGGCAGTATACTGTTATAGAAGACTTATTAAGACATAGTGACTCATACTTAAAATTACAACCATGATAATGATATTTCTGTAACATCAATTACTACTAACTTGTTGTCTTGTGACATTCATAAACCCTTTGTAAAACCGAACTAAGTGCGAATATCACCAATGAAAGTAATCTAATAGTTTAGGAATATTGAAACTGACAGATAATGAACGCAGTGTTAGATTCGCGTTTAGATTTATTGCTGAAATTCCGCTCTGACAAGGTCTTACAGCACAAGTAAAGGGATAATTCCGAAAAACGAATGTTAAAAGGTACTCGTACATACAAGTTTTCGCGACCTAATAGGGACTTTAGACTTCAGTATATGGTAATCATTTCAACTTGCTAGGTCCACTCGTTCCTAAGAAAATCTATGGTGACAGAAGGACAAGAAAGTGATCTTATAAGGGTTTCTTTTTTACCTTTTGAGGTACGGAATCCTAAAAAGAGGAAAAGCACTATAAAATCGGAAAACAAACCAGTTTATAACACTATACTACACTCATCTATCATTCTACCCCAATAAACACGAACTAATCAAAAACCAAACTCACGTTCTCATAAACCCTTTCATTCGGCAATGATACCAATACATCGAAATCATAATAAAATCAGCAATCATTTGACAAAACAATGGAGGCCCGTATTGTTTAACATACTGTTTTATCGACTAAATTACTGCTGCGTAGGTGTTCACTAGAAAACAATGAATGTGTCAGTCTAATTCACCCCTTATCTGGGTCTTGCACGTACTTATATAATTGGGTTCGGAGGAGAAGAAATACTTATGAAACGTCTTATAAATAATTCTTAATCTTTGTTCGTATTATGTTTTTCTTAAAGACAATAGCATGGTAATCTATACTAAAATTATGAAGAGGAAAGATTTGATTTTTTATTTGTTCGTGTGTTTGCTACGATTTAACTCTAAAATTACTCAACCGATTTAAAAAAACTTTCACCATTAGTAAGCCACGTCTTTACTGAGTAACATAGGCTATATTTCCCCGTTCTCCCACGGGAACAGGAGCTACGCGTGACGTCTGCTAGAAACAAACAATTAATAACATAGAGTATTTTAGCTAGGATCAAATTCTAATTACCTCATTAGTTCAGCGGTCGCAAGCGCTACTGCTGAGCATGAGGGTTCGGTTCCCGGGCCTGGCAAAATATTATTGAGATTTTTCGTTAAGAATTTCTCAGTAGCAGTCACGAAGTCTGGACTTCTGCTTAGTAGATGGCATTAAGATGGCCCCTTATTTAAAAAATGGGACTTAAAACATAACCGGCTAATTGTGAGTGTACTGGTGTATTCGGTTCACCTCCGCCTAGCCCCTCGGGGATACAGGCGCGAAGTTATGTTTATCAAATACTCGGATCCGCGTACACATAATGCAAAGCGTTTACCTACATCAATTCTAAGCAAACTCAGGAACCGGAGTATGTTGGTGCTGTCCCAATACGAGTGGTTTAATGTTCAATGATTGTAGGCTACATAACAAAAGGAAGACAACCCTAACACCCACGTTTGATTTCACAAAATGATTAGACCTAGTTGGTTTACTTTGCCAAAGGTATGTATGGATATCAATCCATGAATAACAAACCTAGGAATGTAACGGTACCAGACTTTCATGCCCGCTTTCGTAGATCCCCTAGTTTACAATGAAACCGCGACCTAAATAAACATGATTAGACTTACTGAACACAATTCAACGGAATCGTAAACTTATGGGCAGATATTTAAATGAACATCGTAAATATTGTAAATGTAAAATAATCAATAAGTTACAGCGATAAATATTTATTGTTATAGCGGCAACAGCTAGTTATATTATACAGTATAAGACTTGAATAGATTAAGCAGAATAAAATACAAATTCTCATAAATAATCAGACACAAATTGGTTAGTTTAACAATACCCATTAATTTTAGACAGTACATTCAACACTGATTATGTTAACAGTAAAGAATTACCTGTAACACAAAAAAATCCCTAATGATACAACAGAGTAACCCACTTTCGCTTAAATAATAAAATTAATTAGAACGGAACAAAATTGTCTTATCTGTTTAGAGATAGTGGCATCAAGCATCAAAGCGTCAAAGTAATCTCACGGTTGGTACCGGCAGACGCAACTTGTAAGACAATGGGGGAGGGAGGGGAGCTGTCGGCGCGTGAGAACAGGCCACGGGGGCATACGATACATCACGAATTATGAGGAAGTTGTTCCTATTGGTCTCGTTTCCTCGACTCGAGGTTTTTTGTACCGTCATCATCATTACGAGTATTGCAGGCGGAAGACTGCCATGCTGGACGTTAATGTTAATGGTCGTAAACTTGTAATCCTAGACAGCATTAAGAACTTAATTCATTACCTAATATAGAAGGAAATTGCGTAATGCTAGCTGTCAAATTAATGACTATTCAACAAACTTGTATTTTAGTCGTTCAATCGGCATTCAAGTTATTCGCAGGTGTGTTTTAATTAGCCATTGAACTGATAGTAAACGCAAGTGATTCTCAGCCCGCATAGTGGGCTAGACTCAGTAATCAGCACGCAGGCATAATAGCTGCACGACTAGTTCCTTTTAACTAAGCGGGATTTAGAACTGAGAATGGAAATACACTAGAAGACGAAGAAGAACTAAACTAGAGGTTCGATATTGAGCCTTAAAAATGAGCTGGTGTAAATGAAACAGAAAATAACAATGTACCTGCACAATCCTTTGTTGCCAATTAACCCTCGTCAACGAAGCAGTAAACGGCCAATGAATTTGACCCAATCCATCCACACCAATAGTTACCATGCGGGCAAACGTATTCCTGTTAAACGAGGGAGCGATATCCAATCCACAGTTAGTGGGCTATCGATACAGCAAATACGATTACGTACGAATCCGAAAATATTCATGGGAGGTAGTTTTTCCGTCAGTGAAGGAAAATAGGATGTATGCTTGGCTAATCTTTCCGCCCTACTAGCTTTCTCTGAGAAAGGTTATTTGATGCTTGTACGCAGTGAACTGGTAACATGTCATTTAATGCACTTGCAGTAGATAAAACAAACACATTTGTTTTACTTGAGTGAGAAGTTTGTGGAACTTTTTTGCGTTCTGTTATTTTTGAATAGTTTTCTGAATATAAACCGAAATTGTAAACAGTGCTGGCCCAGTGATGTTGCCTTGACTTAAATGCCCTATACGGGCAGGAAGATGATGATTATGAATTCAGGCAGGTCTTCAGTTTTTGTAAAGGCTTGACAACTGAAAAAAAATAATTATCCGTCAGTTAGCTTATAAAAAAAAATATTTGACCCGCATTTTTTCTTTTCATACGTAAACTAAAATTGACGAAGATACGACGTTTTTAAAATTCTCAATACCTAACGCCGTGATTACATTTTTAGTGAGTTCTGACGTGCCGCCGCTCGCGAGCGTTGATGCGTTTTATCTTTGTATTGACAATTCATTGATTGACAAGAACAAAAATTACGGGTGCATTATTATTTTCCAATACTCATAATAACGCTGACGGACTAAATTTTGCAATTTATTGATGGTGGAAACTAGCCTATTTCAACATCACTGCACTCTGAAATACAAATCATTGTGAGGAAACCGGATGTCCTAAAACCAATAATTTCAAAAACATGTGACATCGTTCAGCCCGCACTGGGACCAGGTGGATTTTGGCCCACTTCTTCACAGACATGAGATCTCTGTCCCAGCTGTAAAAATGGTATAGGCTGACCAGAAATCCAATTCTGTCTTAAATATTATGATTAGCTCAATCCTGTTGGATAAGTAGCCGACCCCTGACTTGGTAACAGACCCAGGCAATAAGGTTAAAAGTCTCATTTGCTTCGGGCCGCTAACTCCTGCATTTAATGCTTAGAGCAACGCAATTTAGTTTTTCTACTTGGAATCCTGTTATGGCCCGGAATTGGTAGTCACGATTAATGGCAAAAACTGGTTCTGGTGGCTAGTGTAGTGTCTAATATCGAATATTTAAACAAAATGAATAAAATGTGGACTGCAAAGCTTCTTTCAAATAATTCATCTGAGAATATAGGGCTACTTGTAAGAACAAATAGGATTTTTGCACCTTATGTCAATCTAATTTGTTTTTAACGTGACGTTTATCAGCGATAAAGGCGGTTCACTTTGTGTAGGCCCTCAAGTCTTCTCTTTAGGTTGTTTCTCATCTGGCTCGAGAAACAGAGCGGGAATGCTATCGCACGCAGCAGCATCGACGATGCTATCGTCAACACGCTCTGTTTCTCGCTCTAGCAAATGATGGTTCTGAACGACAGAGAAGGATAGGAGCATGAAAAAGTGCCATTACGTGCTGCCACGAGGCCTATACTAGTCGCTTTAGTAGAATTTAATATGTTTCTGCAGAAGCGACCATTTCAGGCCTCCAGATAAGGTTCAACCTTTACGCTACTAGTACCGCCATCATTTGTGCTTGCAACGTGGTAATTGTAAACACTTCTGACTTGCTAATTACATGAGCATTTAGGTTTCATTTCAAACGCTACCTGCTCTCTACATTTTTTACCTTTTCCTACAACGTAATTGGTTAAATTATAACGAGTTTCTTATTAACTGGCATATGACTGTTGCAATATCCCTGCAGTAATATCACCTCCTGTAGTAATACCGATTTCCTTTCTTGCAACACTACAATATCCACTTCGTATATTCTTGATTTTATTCGAACACGTAATTTAATTTTAAAATTGCCATTAATACCAATTTCAAAATTACGACCTTGTGATCTTACTTTAAACAAAACTAGGTTTTGTTTCTAAGCTGATATCGAAGCAAAATAAAAAATAATCCCACGGTAATAAATACGCGTTTAGCTCGTGGCTAAATAATATCAGCCGCTCGGGTCTATCTTTAGGTTAAGCCATGCTTGCCTAGGTTGGTCTGTGGATGGGTGACCACCCTTACATACCGAGTTTCCTCCGTGCCTTGGAAAGCACGTTAAGCTGTTGGTCCCGGCTCGTTACAGGTACACAGTGGCCAAAAAGTCTGACACCAGTCTTACCAAGTGGTACTGTATTTCCCAGTATTAACTGGGTTGTGGAGGTCGGATAGGTAGTCATCGTCATAATCATCATCATTTCAGCCGAAAGACGTCCACTGCTGGACATAGGCCTCCCTCAAGTGTCGCCACATTGACTGGTCCCTTGCGACTCGCATCTAACGGATTCCCGCAACCTTCACCAGGTCATCGGTCCACCTAGTGGGAGGTCTTCCAACGCATCTTCTTCCGGTTCGCGGCCACTCTAGAACTTTTCGGCCCCATCGGCCATCGGTTCTGCGAACAATGTGCCCTGCCCACTGCCACTTAAGGACATAAAGGATAGGCAGTCGCTCAATGTAAAATACTGGTATTCAGCTGCACCTGGTTAGACTGGAAGCCGACCCCAACTTAGTTGGGAAAAGGCTAGGCAGGTAAGAAATACCAAAATTATTGAAGACGATTTATAAGTAACATTGATACAGAAGCTGTTGTGATAGTAGTTTTTAAATGTTAATTTTATGGTTCCACATTCCACGTCTATTTCTTCGATCATCTCAGTTAAATTAACAAAAAACTTTATTATTGAGAACGAAGATATTGTAGTGTTGGAATTTCTACTTCCCTTTCGGAAACAAGTTTTATAATCTTTCTCTTGATTTGGATTTTTATAATTGTGTTCTGTGTTTTCCTCTTCTTTATTTTAATCGAACCCTGACTAAATGAATTCTTCGCGTTCTCGATAAAGTAAGCCACCACTAGGTTATTCATCCGTGACACAGCGATATTCAGGTTTGAAACCAGGCGATTGTCTGACCTCTTCAACCCTGGCAGAAACCTGATCTTCGAGCATTATATTATCAATATTCAGGTAGAAGCATGGTTTCTTTACTTACCTACTTTATTGTGAACCTACTTTGTACAGTAGGATTTCTAAATTCGTGTACATATTTGCACATATAATTGCCAATGACAGTATGACTGTAGGGATTAAAAAAAGCAATTAGAAAATTTGTCTACTCACTGAAGTAGCCAATTTTTAATAGCGTTTTCTTAATTGCATGTGATTTTTTGACTTTATACTCTCTCTCTTCTTTATTTCTACACCATCCATTGTGTGTATTTTATTACTCTGTGATTCCAATTGAGTCTTAAACATAATTGATTAAAAATTAAATTCTATATTGCTTAACATTCGACTTGAATGTTAATTAATCGATTGTTAACGTCAAAATAGTACAATCAAAACCGGACACGAATTATGACATCATCGGCAGACAGTTAAAGGTTACTGCAAAGTTACTGAGCAACATTATTTTTGGAGGTACCATGTCTGTTAATTAAATATGGCTGACACAATCGTCTGATGTGTTGATGAGTCAAGATCGGAAATTGGGATCGGACAGCCACAAATTAGTTGTAGCAACAAGCAGTTGTAGAACTCGCAGGAAGGCTTTAGAATGGTGTACGTTTTGATACCATATGGATCCAGCAAGGAACTGATTTTCAAAACGCTGATTTGTTTGTAACAGAGAAAATAAAATTTATAAATATAATTTCTTCGACCTTAAAACTTATACCTAGGTTATATAAACGTCGAGACTCATATGCAGCAAATATTTATAACAAACTAGCGCTTTACCCGATAGTGATAAAAATGTTGATAGTTAGGCTAATAAACATGATATAAAATTAATTTAAAACCTTTAGTACCCACGAATAATGTGTCTTCCTATCAGCGAAACAAATGTATCACTGAGATTAACCCTTATAATTATATTAACTTACAAACACCTCTCTGTAATTGTAGATAAAAATAATGTCATCAACCTTAGAATTAAAACTCAGGTTAATAAAACATGGACGCTCACATGCAGCAAATATTTTAGAACGAATAACAAAGTAAGTTGTACGTCTCTTACTTCTCTAAATCCCCATTTTATGACTCTGCAAAGGAAAACCTTGAAAGCCCGGAAAAATCTCATTAAACTTCCTTCGACAAAATTGTGTGTCATAATAAACTTTAATATAATATCCTTGTACCAGTCTTTCAAACGTTAAGTTAGTAATATAACTAGGATTATTTCCCGCTCTCAAGTTAGTAGAGAGCTAACCTTCGTAACTTTTCACATTAAACTTGTACTAAAAATGCATACTATACCGATTCCGTCCCCACAATCTTCAGTTTAGATATCGATTCTTATGTCAAGTGCACATTTTTATCGATTTCGGTATTTATGTCTGCTATTAAATCATCTCTTCATTGCTTTTACTACGTAAAATTCCGTAAGCTATATAAGATTTTATCAGCAGCCATTTTTGTTGTGTTTTCTTCGTCATTACATCGCTTTCATCAGCGGATTTTTATAATACTCCACCATTTTTAACCCAGTACAATCGAAAAAGGTAAAATAAAAAGTAGAAATAACCACAAAATCCTTTTTCCAGTATCCCGGTGGTCCATTATATGAGAAAGCGAAGACTAGTATGTTATTATGTAATAATCGTGTACATTACGCCACATATGTAAGTACCAATCATTTGTGTTCACCGTTACAAGGAACCGGGGTTTTCCATTACACTTTTTTATTACTACCCGTAATGACATCAAAACTTGTGTGCGCATGAATTTATAAACAATTTCTGAAATATTTTGAATATTAACGAATTTTAGTACGTCCAACAACCCAGAAAGAGGCATTTAGATTGACGTCTAATACTACAGTTTCTTTTTTGGTATTCTCTTCATTAATCTAATTGTCATGTGCATTAGTACCTTTGATAATTTATTATGATTGTGTTTTTTTCTATTATAAGCAAATCTTCGAATGGATTTCAATTGTTATATTTTCAGAACATCTATTACCAGTTAATTTCCTATCGGAGTAATTGCTATATTCAATGCATCATCAAATTTGATTTCCCGTGTAATCAAAATCAAGACCATCAAACAGTGGCCTTGCTCCACTTACCACTAACATTAATCAACCAAGTATTTAGTCACTAAAACTGCATACCTACACGGACAACTTATTCAGCAACTGTAGGCGATAACTATTGCCTGAAGTTGAGCAACGCTTGTCGCCGACATGTGAGATGTGGTCTCATCGTAAGACCATATTGAGCGATATGGAGCTTTTGAGTTTTCAATGAAAAACTTCGAAATTATTGGTTTTGTATTGTCCCTTACAAACCGAAAAATTCTAAAAGATGAAAAAGCACACTTCTCGGCAGTTGAAATCAATTAATCACAGCTGTGCTTGAAAGAAGCATCTTTGTCTCAGAGCGTGTAGTTTTCTTCCGCACGCCATATCTTTGTCGCGGCGTCAAAGGGCGTACTATTTTATTATGCCGCCACAACTGCCTCGCGCCGGCAACTATTGGTGACAGTAAATAGCTGAAAACATTGCCCGTGTAGCAAAGCAAAGCAACCACCACGTTATTAGCCGCCACACGACCGGTATTCGTTGCAATCATAATGAAACAGGTTTACACAATCACCTCATTGTGCTTTGACAAAGCTTTGTCATCTTATCTTTTAATTGTGGTGTACTATTCTCATGATTTTTACTTACGAAAAAATGTTGCTTCAGTCCCACAGTTGAGTCGTGGAATCAAAATAACATAGCGCGATTCGAATGCTCGTTTAGGACTTATTTTTTTCTTGCAGTTAATTTAGATTGTTTACCAGTATGTAGTTGGCACAAAAAACTGTTATTGAGAATTTGAAGTTGAGATACTGTCAATTCTTTAAAAATAAATTCTTTAAAAATCCAAAACAAATACGTTTTTTGCGTTACGAATTGTGAACATCAAATAAACTTTAACCGGATGTTTATCTAGGGGCTTATTCGTCAACTGGCGACTGTGAAACTTGAAAAACAAGCTTTGCTCGTTTAAAGATATTATTTAGATTATATATTTTATTAGAAGCTTACCTAACTGACTGTACACTGACGTATTCTACGTCAGGTTTAGAAGGTCCCACGAGTTGACGAAAGAAAAAAAAACGGAAGGTGCCAACTCGCGAGCACTCGCGAGATTCACAATCGCCAGTTGACGAATAAGTCTTATCTAGTTCCTAAAAATCATCATCCGCAGTTTTTTTTAATCCAGAATGTTTCAAAACAGTTTTTTTTACTGATTTCATCCCGGGTTTGGTTAACGAACTTAACCGAACTAGCCTTTGTCCACGTTGTCAATCATTCTGTCACAGGCTGCAAACAAGTGATACAGCTACTGGCGAGAATTTTCCGAAAAAGAAACAATTGGATTATGATCGATTTCAGCACACGCTGACAGAATCTAAATTACAAAGCTGGAGAACAAAACTTTATGATGCTGCTTTCGCGTTTTATTTTCCAAACATGTCAACAAGTTTGTGTTTTGGACTTTTTATAATCTTAAATAATGTTTAGTTTACTTTTCAAAGTTAATGTACGGTACTCATTTCTGTCGAAATAATATCAATTGGTTGGTTCCTTTCAATGAGACGAACCCTCGTATTCACAAACGCTCGGAATGAATTTGGATTCGACAAGTCGTATGTCTTTCTTTTTTTGGCATAACGAAAACGAGCGTGATAGACATATGAATTCCTGAATCGAAATCGAATCTAAGTGTTGTGAATATGGGGTGAGGCCCGTGTCCCAGCAGTGGGAACATGAATGGGCTGATGATGATGATGATGTTGATGAATATCAATTGGAAACCCACTCGTTGGTCTAATGACCACAATCATGAATGCTGTGCATGAGGTCCTGTTAGATTCTGTTCCCGGGTCGAGCAATTTGATATTGGGCATTTGCAATAGTAATGAGAGGTTTTCTTTTAGATAATTTAAAAAAATAGTTTCCATGAACTCGATAGATGGCGTTGATCCGACTACGTTACTAGGTGACAAAGACAAAACGCTTGAAAAAACACACGTCACATACGCTCCTTGACTGACACTTTCATTTTGCATAATATTCCAAATATAACCATTAGGTCCGAGTGAAATTATGTGACGTTCTGTGGGCCTAGAATGGCCGCTTTAGCAGAACATAATACGAATCACCTTAATAAAATTAAATACCTAAAATGGATTTTATTGTTATGACCGTAAAGCCCACTTTTAGAATTTAATTTTTTTAACGTGATTCATTTAATGTTCTGCAAAAGCGGCCATTTTAGACCCCCTGTTCCTTGCAGTAACGTAGTCAGACCAACGCCATCTATCCAGCGACTAGGGAAGAGTTGAAAAAGAAAATCCCTCATTTTCAGTAGCAACCACAGAGTCAGGATTTGTGCCTCCTTATTACAAGGGACTTAAACATAACTGATGAAATGTGGGCGTACTGTTGGTACACCTCTGATAAACCCTTCAGGAATTACAAGCGTGATGTTATAGGAACAACGATTCGAACAGATTTTAGGTTTGAATGTTTCTCTACTTAGATGCATATCTACATTGTTTTCAGTGCTCATGCTGGCAAAGTAGAATGCAATTGCATTTGCAAGTACAAAACCACCCGAGTATTGCATAAGCTGGACAACTTAATACCAACCACGAATTCGTTATTATTTATGTATGGGGTTTGGTACCTACTATTTAGTTACCATAACAACCAATATTACCTACCTGAAATAAGTTAACACAGATCACAATAGAGAAACAAAACCAAGGATTACTGTAAAGCGTGTTTTCCGTCTGGTAGCTATAAAAAAATTAGTTCTCAGACAAAAAAATTAATCCATGATAAAACTGATGACGTATTTAAAACCGGCAGATTAATTTTAACCGGACGTTTTCCGAAAAGTATCAATAAACAATTTGTGATGCAATTCAGAATTTCTGACTGACTCAACCAGGTACTGTTTTCGGTCAAAGGGAAACATGGGAATGAAAAGTTTTCATTTCAGTTTCACGAAGCCCTAGCGTGTACGCGCGACTGACCTAGCTACAGAAAAGGCTATGAACATGGAAATATGCGATTGCGTGCGGCTGGATGTGGCGCAAACCAAAAAGTTCAACGCTTTTTAATCGAAACTACCACTGTACTTTCGGATTTTGGTTTAACATAAGCTACAAGCACAATAACTCACCCGTTGATATGAATAAGTCTCTTTGTCTTAAAACTATGTGAAAATCAAGTGCGAAACCATCATTATTCTAGCCCATATCCCAATCCATTTGGGGTCGGCACAGCGAGTCTTTTGCCATATTACTCGTCATCTGATCAGACACCTCCTTACTTGCCGTTTCCTCCTTGACACAGTCCATCCATCGGTTCTTTGGTCTTCCGCTACTCTATCCATATTCACACTCAAAACTTTTCTCACAACATTTTCCTAATTTCTTCGCATCTCATGCCCGGAAACCAGGGCCGGTAGTCTCGACATAGATAACAACAAAATCGCAAACTTTCGATCGCTAATTAAATACGAAAAAAATTGGCGAAAAACCCATATCGTATGTAGAAACTTGCGTTTCTCGCAAGCATCGTTATTTCAACCGAATTTTTAATAATGTAATTGTGTTCAAACTGCCAGTGTGCTAAATTTAAAAAAAAAACGTTCCAATATACGTTACGGATACTTCGCACGTTCACACTAGGCCTACCGATTCAATTCCGAAATCTCTGTGCAAATATGCTGACGTTAATATCAATTAATACATAAACGGGTTAATAGTGGATTTTTGTTATTTCACTCACTTCGTAAATATTAATCAGTGCACGTCTCGTTGTTGGCTTTTTGATTATTTAAAGAGCGAATCGCTGGGCAGAACATGATGTATTGGTACAGACTGTATAAATAATCAGCATGATTATAATTTACTTTCGCTTCGGGCCATTTTCCTTGTGGCTTTACACATGGTACAATGTCCAGTCTTACCAAGAGGTACCGTAATTCTACACAGTAACTTGGTTGTGGAGGTAAACCATACTGTTAATTTGCTGCATCCAGTTAAACTTAGTTGCGAAAAAGCCAAGCTGATGACTACCTCCAAAGATATCGTTGAGAGAAGTTCACCTCAAAATCTTTTTAGGATATTTTATAGGCTGCCAACTACACATTTTATCTTTTCAAAGTTTACGACTCTTTAAGTCTCGAGGAGAGAACATGAATAAACGTTCCGTGGTTACATAACATAGTATAGTAGTATTTATAAATTCAGTAACGGCTTGTGCATATCAAGTACAAAGTACAGATTATGTCTGCTATCTAACAAAGTGTGCTGAACTTTTCAAAATAATTGCTTCGCCATACAAACTAAGCGTTTTGAGAGCATTCACATTGCAAGTGTAATAAAACAAAACACTCACTAGTTTTCTCTTGCAATTCCTTTTACGATTATAAGTCTGTACATGAAGGACAAAGGTACACACGGCGAAAGAGTTGAATGTGCAAGCAAAGCGAAAAGCTTTAAAAGCTTTCAAATGATAATAAAAATCAAGTTTATTGAAAAATTGTTTTAAAGTATTGTTTTAATAAATATTTTTGCAAAGCACGTCCTCGAAAACTGGTTCTTTTCGCACTACGATTAGGTACAAAATGCAGTGTATTTCACACGTGTGAGTTTTTCATGTTTTTTTCACACATGTGCAGAAAGTAAAATTGCCACAGATAAACTATACATATACTTAGTTCAAATTGGTTCATTGCATATTTTACAAAAAAACATTCACCTCTGACTATAGAGTCAGAGGTGAATGTTTTTTTTTTTTATTTTGGAAAAGTAATCTACGTCTTTATTTGTAAACATTTATTGAATATTCAAATTGTGTTTATAAATTCAAGATCGTATTATAGATAAATATGATTATTTATAAGTAATATTTACTTTTATAAACAAATTAACATTTATTTGTGTTCTAAATTCAAAATTAAAAAAAAAACTATTTTTATATTAGGCTGTATAACGGCTTCATACCTTTGCCTCTCCTTCAACCTGGCGAAAGCAAAGCGCGGAAAAAAATAAAAAATCATAGTTGACATTCATGACACAAATATTTTATATTATTTTATTTTATTTCTTCAAAAGTGTATTGAAAAACGTCGTTTGATACACGTGGACATTTGTTATTGCAGTTCTCGGCTCAAAAACACCCTCGTTTTACTGCAGTGTGTTAATACCGCCTTGAACTACAATAACAAACTTTCTCCACTTGTATCAAAATGTACTATTCTCCACATTTTTTTTTTTAGGATGGGAAATCATCAAATGATTTCTCCCCCTCTGGGCGGAGCGGGAGGGAGTGTCAGACTCTTACTGACTAAAACCCAGCCATGTTCCTTCCTCGCCCTTTATGTTCCGGGGCCGCGGTATCTCTTTCGAACAGGCCCGCAACCCTGGACTATTCTCCCCCTGACGAAGGCTTACGTCTGCACACACATTTCTCACTTGGTCCAAAGTTACATTTGTCTTCTCCTCAAACTAGATTACAACCTTTTCTCTGTATCTACTGTACTATTTGATACAAACGTCTGTAACAGTGTTGTTACGAAAAGCTAAGCATTATTATGTTTTGTCCACAGATTTTACGATGTTGATAAGGTGTCCGGCGACACTGTGTGTCGTCGTGTTCCTACTGGTTGCTGTGCAAGCCAACTCGGAGGTAAGCTTTTATTGCTTCTTTTATTTACTTAGCTCAGCATTTGTGTAGTCTGTGCAAAAGAGGATTGTGTCTGTAAGTTCCATTTTTGAAAGCAGAGAGGTGAGAGAGATTTTCTGTTAAAAAAAAAGTTAATGCACCGTAGTGGTGTTTGGATTCACGGGACACACATAACGAAAAGAAGGGCTTATTTACGAGCATATCCTGAATATAATCAAAGCCTTGTCTCGAAAATTAATATACATGGTGTAATGAGAACACCCACAAGCATCGAATTTTTCGCCGCAAAGTCTACATTTAACCATCTGTATTGCACTGTTGTCATGCAATAGCAGATTTTTTAAACCACCGAAGATAAAACATGTCCTAAATCCTGAATCCTTGGTGTGACAATGTCCTTTACACCATGTATTTTTATTTCTAATTGCTAGTGTATGAGGGTAATTCTTCTTACATCTCAGCGGATTACGTACAATGTAGGATATTGTAGACGGTTAAAAGCTTTCTGATATTACATTTTACGCCCAGACTTTAATCTTAAAAGTGCCACTCGGTCAAGTGGAAATATACATAATCCATTTTAACTTTTACAAAAGCAATTTGGATTATTCCGTTCAAAGTTACGATTTGTTTTATTACGACACAATAAAAAACTTGGTGATTAGATAGATCAGTCTACTCAAGCCATTAAAATTGGATTCACTCAATGAGAGCAATATCAGAGTTAAGGACTAATCGATATAAGCGTTTGCAACGTGCTGACAGGTGACCCAAAAAAAAAACAATAAACTTTTAATTAAAAACTGATCAACGAGTCCAAATGGAATTGCCTGGCACAGGCGGATGTACAAACAGCCTTCTCAATCATATTAGCGGAACATCTCATTGTATGTTAAACTGTTTGTTTATTTAGACAATGAAATTTTGCAACACTATTGCAAAGTCGATTACTCTTACCGAATTATGTTTAGTAAAGAAAATACTTATTGTTTGTTTACGATGATCAACAACATTTTGATTTCGTAAGTCTCAATTTAATTCTTTGTCTATTCTTTACTTTTAGGAACCTACTACACTATGGAATGGGCCACAAGTTCTATTCATATTAGTTGAGTAACCGACTTCATGACCATTCAAAAATGACTATTGTTGGTTTAATTGAAATCAGGGTTTTGAATTAATATAATGTGGCTTTGTATTGTATAACTACACAGAATAGTTGCTTTTCATTCCGATATACGATCAAAACATTAGTTCTACAGGCCCATACTATCAGTAGGTACTAGAATTTCCAGTTTTAGTATGACCCATAGCCCCATATTACGTAGGACAACCATTCACAATGAGTCGTGTGACACAAGAATATATGTTACTGAAATGTTATTAAACCAACGTTTCAACATACAGCGTATATTGATGTTATTTCAGTAAACATAGTTACATTATTAAGTATACACTAGTCAGTCTATATCTGTTTCGACCACAGTCATTAGTCGTAATCACTGAGTGTATACTATTCGTGGATAGGGTAACCATTATATTACAAAAGTCCTGACAATTTCCATGAGCTTTGCAAGAACATCTGGTACATTGAAAATATAATTATTCAAAGCAAAATGCTTTCGAATTTTTATTTTATTCTTCGAAAAAAGACAATTCGATGAAAAAAAAATTCGTCTTCGGACTATTTCTGACTTTTAGTGTTTGCACAGACTAACTAAACTAAATACAGACATATCCGAACAAATCCGGATGGATGGTGACCCTATACATAGATCACTACCACAGCAGACTCTCTCTGTTAGTTTTGCAACACTAATAATGATAATAATGGGTAATAATCAGTGGTGTTGTGATTATTATGAACGCAACACCTCTGATTGGGATAATTAATAACTATAACATGTGATTGCCGCATAGCATTTTAATGTTTACCTATCGATGATTTAAGTCATAAAGATTCAGTTATTGTTCAAAAGCAACCGAATTTACAAGATAAACCGATGTAATTATCCGTGAACTTTTTAAATTCCTATAATATTGGCTGGTAGGCCGTCTCATAACAAAATAATGTCGAGTTGCGTAACATTGTCAGCCGGTTCTGTGCTGTGAGATCGATTACAAGTTGATTACATCCATTACACACAGAAACCATAGACCGTCAGAATACATTAACTTTCATGTCACCGAGTGTCATGTTGGTACAGATCGGCAGCTCTGTGATTTTGTGAGTAGTTAGACAAATATTGCGACTGCGAGTTTGCGCTTTCGACACACTCTGTTTGATTTGGTAAAAGCAGTGACGTATAATTCCGGCATATATTGAACGCATCGCTGTTATGTGAATATTTAGTTAATTAATTCTGAATTCAGCTTTTCAACTAGGATTTAATAACATTATTATGAGTCGCCACAACGTTGCAGGCAGCGTTGTGACAAAACCGCAAATACGAATCGGCAAAATTCTATGAAATAAAACTTGAGTCATAAATTCCGTTATATTCTTTCCTTATCGCATATAAAAGTTCCCGGCCATACCAAGCCAGTTAAGTTACAATGTCAGGTTTAAGTGTTGGGGAACATTGTTGATAGAAATTCACACTACTGAGGTCTGTGGGTTATACTCAATAGACTGTACTTTCTACAGGTCGGTATTTGAATCTCGGCTCTCACCATCAATCAGCAGAGAGTCTTACGTAACAATTAAGTGGAAATGTTCGCAGTTTTGTTGATCGTTTTATCCTCTAGAACTTATTGTTTCGTTTATAACTGCTTTGTCCGGTCACGGGTGGCGGGTGTCCTCGCACAAAGCCACTTTCCCCCGTTTGGCAAACCACTCGAAATGTTTCATTCTGTCATGACCGCCCGTTATATCAATTTCCGAATGGAAACTGTGAAACTGACCACATTTCGGATTTGTTTCGATATGTGCGGTCTAGGAATATCACTCCATTCGTTTTCTGGTAATTTTGATCATTTAGCTGCCGCAGCCGCCGCTGGCAGTCGAATGAAACGTGTCAGTTAACAACCAACGGATTAAATTCAATATGAACAACAGCCTTGTTTCAAAAACAGTCCATCAAACATTTAATCATAAATAAATTAGATTTTTAATCTATTTATAACATTTGCCCAAGTAATACGCGCTGTGATAAAATAAACGAAAGCACTTTCTGCGTTCAAAAACAGTAAGCACAAAGAGGTAGAGAAACTATTTCGTTTACCACATTTATTTCGGGGACTTTCCTATTAAAATTAATTTAGCGTCCAACCTCAAACTGTATGGGTACACAGTAGCCCATAACAGAGATTCATTGCCGTAGTGTTGTCACATACAAGCTAAATTGAGTGGCTGTGTAACAAGATTCCCAAATATGGGCTCAGTAATATGACGGGCGGCCCACACAAAGTTTACTTTAACATAAAGGGGGCACTGAGCCTCCACAAGCTTACTAGCCCATATATTAAGGCACAACTACCTAAGTTGCCTAGATACACGAAGCGGTTCCTATATACAAAGCTGACTATAACATTATAACAGGTTACCCTGCCTGCATTGGAAAGCACATTACATAGCCGACTTAAGTCAAGAACTGTGGCTCTATCTTCATAGATTACGTTAATCTCTAATCTCGTATAATAAATAACTTCATTCAGAATGAGAGCAAGAATTTAATTAGTCAACAGCCGGTCTTTATAAAATGTGCCAGAGGGAACTTTTTGTGAGACTTTGTCGTTTTTTTTTTAATATGCGAAAAATAACGTGATAACGTGAATTAACCAAAATTTTCTTAGGTTTAATGAAAGAAGATCGGATAGGTTGTCTTGGATTATAGAATATTGGTTATCATCAAGACAGTTCTTTACGTAAAAAGGCTATATTATTATGTTATTTAGGTAGTTCAGTTGATAGTTTGTATGTTTAAATTAGTTAGTTAAACCCACCAGTGGAAAACAGTGGGAATATTATATACTGATTATTCTAGTTAAACCGGAAGCAATCATAACAAAAGTAGGTAGTTTAGGAGCGCGTGCGTAGGTGAGAATGAATACCTACCGACCTAACTGAATATCTACCGACCTATCTGAATATCTACCGACCTAACTGAATATCTACCGAACTAACTGAATATCTACCGACCTAACTGAATATCTGTTGACCTAACTGAACTCTCACTACATCATTAATAATTTTGCGGTTCGTCTAAAAATACGCCATTCTTCTTGACTCCTGTGGGTGTCGGAAGATATTACCAGGTAATTTAACTGCTTTGATCCTTCTTCAAAATTAGTTACTTATTATAAATTTATCCCTCACAATCGGTACCAGAACCGATTCACAAATACTTCAAAACTCCACGGTATCAAAGGATGCCTGTCTGAAACATTTTCATGGAAACTTTTTAGTGGAAATATCTAATAATTTTATTTTTGTTCACAGGGCAACCTTTTCACGTGTCCAAATGGTAAGTGAAATCTCTTTATTGTTTAATATCTACTTATTTACTTCACATAACTTTTGCCAATACTTCAAATAACTTCGGCGAAGGATCGGACTTTCTATTTAATTAAAATCGGGGCTAGAGCTTCAGTTTTACCTTTGGGAAATATAAAACTTGATAACATTGTTGTTTTAGCGGTTTAATGAACAGTGTACATGAACTTTCAATGTTTTATTTTGAAGTTTGTTTTATACATACGACATGTTGTTTATGAGAATGGGTACCTACATAATATCAAGCCTGTTATCCCCGGAGGGATTTGTAAAGGTGTGAGTACCTAATAGTATATGGACATTTTGCAAAGCACGTTAAGCTGTTGGTCCCGGCTGTCATTTGTCCATCTTTGACAGTCGTTATAGGTAGTCATTGGCCCAAAAAGTCTGACACCAGTCTTACCAAGTGGTATCGTATTTCCCAATATTAACTAAGTTGTGGAGGTCAGATAGGCAGTCGCTCCATGTAAAATACTGGTATTCAGCTGCATCCGGTTAAACTGGAAGCCGACCCCAACATAGTTGGGAAAGGCTAGGCAGATGATGATGATGTTGGGGCGAGGCTATTGCCATCAACCCGGGTCAAGACCAGACTCCGTGGTTGCTACTAGTTACGCAAATTCTTGAGGGACTTGGGAATCGAACTAGCCAGGACCTCATTTCCAGCAGTCACGCGTGTGACCACTCGACCAACGAGGCAACCATTTTTCAAACTAGGTCGGAGTTAACTTCCAATTAACTCAAAATTGTGACTAATCTGATTTAGCATTTTGCAATGGTGATCTTTTTTATCTTAATTCTGTTAATAGCCAAGTTTTTGTCCTTAATAAAAAAGGTTCCCCTGATTACGTGGAACTTAATCCGAGAAGAAATTAGTAGGCGCGAGGAATACTCAGTAACTTCCTTATATTGTAAAGGGGGGTTGGCCAGAAAGGGTCTCATCTCATTATACTGGATTAAACCCGCCACTAATGAAGTACACCGTCCTTTATTCGTATACACTTTGTGTATTAAAGTAACTGCATACAAACTAACTTGTTGCTTGTATGAAAATGTAAACAGCATTATGGGGAACCTAATACAGTTGAATCTAAACAAAATAAAATCATAGATTTTACAAAGTTACGTTTGTATGTTAGTTATGATTTTAATCGATTTAGGTCCATGTTCACCGAAAAGATAACAGTCTGATTATCTAAAAACAGCTGTCACTGTGACATGTTCTCATACAAAAATGTGTTTTAAACAACTGTTTTAGAGCGTCATCTTTTTGTTGAACATGAACCTTAATAATCTTTATATAGTTTAAGCCGCGATTACCTAGTTTAGTCCGAGGATGGGTGACCACCCATTACATAATTAACTAGTTTCTTCCAAGCGTCGGGAAGCACGTTAAGCCGTTGGTCCCGGCAGTAATTTGTAGATATTTGACAGCTGTTACAGGTAGTCAGTAGCCTGAAAGTATAATTACCAGTCTTACCAAGGGGTATCGCTATCGATAGGCAGTCGCCCCATGTAAATTATTGGTATTCAGCTGCTTCCGATTAGACAGAAAGCCGACCCAAACATAGTTTGGAAAAGGCTAGGCAGATGATCTCCGTTATTTTCTCAATTAAACACCATTCCTTTATTTTCATTGTTGCATGACACAATAAACTGAACAATAACAGGAATAATCCTAAATCCTAAGTAAACTAGCGATTAATATTCAGACTTTAATATAATGAAGTAAATGGCTCAACTACGTAAACAGAGTGACAATTAATCAAGTATATTAACGCATAACGCTACAGTATTTAGGCACTAGCTGTAATTAGGGCTCATGTTTGGTGACAAGCGGAAGCGGGATATTGAGCGAGAGAGAAAATCGCTCCGCCTTTCATAGGAGGCATTTCAATGGTAGAAAATTAATAGGTGGAATGTACCAATTGCAAACCAGTTTTTTATGTTTTAATTTTGGTCGTCTGTATAACCTTACCCTCAGTACATTTTATTTGGTATTTAGTCCCCGTAACAGCCCACTTTACAGTATTATTTAAACTAAATGACTCCAACCTTGTGAACACAGACAACCAATTAAACAATTATTGTGTTAACTGTTTTCTTAAACGGTTATGTGCTGAAAGAGTTCTTACCGATAATTAACTTAAACTGTAGTTTTTATTCTTTCGGAATTGAAGGTCATGGCTATGTCAGCTATTTTTTTTATGGTTCGCTTTTTTCGGCACCTTTTAAATTGTCATATTGGCACAATGTTTTCAAAAAGAAATTCCTAGGAAAACACATTGTAACGTCAAGTTTGCAAATTATGCCACTGAGACACGGGATTACATTTCTTTTGATATACATATGTTTCTTCTCCATAGTACACACTCACACACAGTTTACATTTTTTTAATTCAAAATCTAGATGTGCAAAACCGCTCCCGCTCAGCTTATCACTGAAATTGCACCCTAAACGGGTACTTGTTCGTAGAGCGAGTGCGTAATTATTAAAGCTGCCTACGTCGCTTAGAACAATGTATTACGAAACTCGTGACGCAAGCTTCTCGTGAGCTTTCAAAGCAATCTTTTATCAGCTAGTTTTGTTTTAATTGCAATGCAATACGACTTACGTGGGTTCATGGTAAATTTACGTATGTTTTAGGAGTAAGTTCAATTGGCATTGAGAGTTGAAAGCTGATTTTTGTTTTTTTTTTAATGTTTAGATACATTAGGAGCTACGATTACAATAATTAGTGCATTTTAATGTGCCTAGTAATAGTGCATTACACCTGTAATCCTCGAAGGGTACGACAGAGGCGTATCCATTAATACACCCACGTTTTGCCAGCGTCTATTGATATCAACCAAGCACAAATCCAGTCTCCGTGGCCGCCACTGAGAAATCCTTTACTGATAAACCCAATAACCAATAACACTTTACCCAACATGGAATAGTTATTGCTGCGCAGAAAACTATATCATTTGCCAGAATAGTTACCCTTTATTTCAATCGAAAGTAGTCCTTCAGACAAAATGTCGACCATGGAGGCCAATCTAAGCAGATGCTGCCATGGACGCGACACAATTATATTAAAGTGCAATCGGATGTCCCACGTGAACAAACCCACAGGCAAAATCTAATCCAATATTATCGACGGCCCACAATATATGATGTTCATGCAGTTCGATTTCGTAGCGGTTTCTAACGACCTTGCGCTCGCGCATCCGCCTGTCTAAGCTAAATAGGCGGTGACTACATCTTGTGGAATTTCACGATGCTTTGACTTAACGACTTGAAAAACTGACCTAACCACTTTATGTGTACATAATCTTACATATTGTTACATCGGACCTACTAGAACATTCGAGAAAGCCAGTGATGACAGTGTGTGTACGTTAGAAGTTCGAGAGGATTCTATTATTATTAGTTTTAAAGTTAGGTAGGTACAAACTCGCGACCTATTTATACAAAGACATTAGAATTTCGACCGTACGCCTAGGGCATAAGGTTCATATTTGTTTGTTTTGTACAAGTAGGTAATGCCAACCTTGTAAGTAGGTACCTGCTATTTTTTGTTAGTGTTTTTTTTATGACCCTCTCGAATGTTCGTGGTTATTCTGGTGTGTCTGTTGGCGAGTATAAATAGAGCGCTCAGGGCCGCGACCGGCAGTCTTGTTTTAGCGACACAACGAAGCGAATCCAAGTGAACTACAAGTGCGATATCTAAGTGAATAGTAAACAGTAGTGTATTTGTGATTAAGTTTTGATTGTTTTGTGATTAATAAAGTTATTGTGTTGTTTAATCGGTAGTAATTAATTTATCTCATACCCAGCTCGTAACAAATTGGTGTCAGAAGTGAGAGATAAATTATGCCAATCCTACCAAAGGACGACACGGACGGGATCCGTACCAGAAGTCAGCGACAGCAGGATATGGACCAAAGGCGGTTTGGGGATTCTCCGACACAGACACCGGGTGGTGTCCAGCCTACGTCACAGCCAGTCGCTGGCCCATCCGGAGTTTCTCCAGCATCAGGGGCGCCAGACTTGTCAGCTTTAATGGCGCTGCTGCAGGATCAAGCTCGCCGTCAAGAGGAGCAGGCTCGCCAGTTACAGGAGCAATTGCAACGAGACAAAGAGGAGCAGGCTCGCCGTCAAGAGGAGCAGGCTCGCCGTCAAGAGGAGCAGGCTCGCCGGTTGGAAGAGCAGTTGCAGCAAGACAAAGAGGAACAAACCCGCCGCCAAGACGAGCAGATGATCCTCATAAAGGATCTTCATGCAACTTTCGGCAAGGACCTGAAAGTGATGAAAGATCAGGTCCACCAGCACGAGAATCGCATCTCGGAGGCCGAAGTTCAGATTGCTGGGGTAAAGAAGGCTTTGGGCGAACTGAAGACTGAAGGCGGGACTGTAGCTTCGGTGGTTGCTGCACCATCTTCGCGTGGTTTTAAAGTGCCTCCATTCGACGGCACATCTTCGTGGTCGGCTTACAAAATCCAGTTTGAGGCCGTCATGAAGGCGAATGGATGGACCAAACCACAAGCCATGACCGCGCTCACCTTGGGCCTCCGAGACCAGGCCCTAACTATTCTCGAGGCAATCGGCAAGGACATTACCTACGAGCAGCTGCTGGAGGCGTTGGAGTCGAGATACGGCGACGCGCACCTGGAGCACGTATTCCGTGCCAAGTTGAAGGACCGTTTTCAACGAAGTGCCGAGAACCTACAGCAGTGGGCCCTGGAAGTTGAAAAACTCGTTCGGAAAGCCTACCAGTCTGCCCCTGCGCTGATTGATGGAAATCTGGTACAGGCCTTCGTTGATGGAATACGTGACTTAGAAGTTAGAGCTGCCGTGAGACTGGGGCATCATGAGACCTTGAAGGACGCCTTAGCCCATGCCTTGGAAGTAGAGGCAGTGAGGCAAGACCACCGAACACACTACGTCAGGGAGGTAGTGGCATCACCTGTACACGACCGTGCGCAAGGTTACAGACCTAGCTGCTACACAGCTAGAGAAAGGGATCATCTTCGGCCAAGTTGTCCAAAGCAAGTTGTGGCATCACCTGAACGTCAGCGTCCGCGACGATACAGCCCTAGGTGTTACACTTGTGGAGAAAGGGGTCACCTTCGGTCGAATTGTAAAAAGCGAAGCGCACTTAGAGAAGATCAATCTCAGCAGGGAAAAGCGGCTAAGAAGACTGGTCAGCAACAGTGGAGAAACCACAAGAACACAGACGAACTGTCAAGAAGACCATTGCCTGAAGATTGTCAGCGTAGTTCCAGACAGGAGCCTAAGGACCAGCGTGCCTGTGAGGATGCTAAGAACGGATCTTAGCGATGAATGGAAGGTAACTATACAGAAGGCCCAGCACAATGACTTGGAAATCAAACCGATCTTCGAGTGGATCAAAGCTGGTGTTTCTAAACCCAAGTGGAGTGATGTGGCTGCGATGAGTTCCATCACGAAGAGTTATTGGGCCCAATGGAACAGCTTGGTGATCCAGGATGGAGTCTTGTGCCGTAAATGGGAAAACGCTAAAGGGGACAGTTGTCATCTACAAATGGTTGTCCCTAAAGCTAAGGTACCGGATGTTCTACGGCTCTACCATGATGGATGTTCTGGAGGACATATGGGGGTAAAAAGGACTCTACTAAAAATTCGCGAACGCTTTTACTGGATCCATTGTCGTGATGATGTGGAGGACTGGTGCCGCAAATGTACCAGTTGTGCGGCCGTGAAAGGACCCCAGACACGCAGTAGAGGTGCATTAAAAGTGTACAACGTTGGAGCCCCTTGGGAACGGATAGCACTAGACGTTGCGGGACCGTTTCCAGTAAGCGAGAGCGGAAACAGGTACTTCCTGGTGGTCATGGATTACTTTACAAAGTGGCCGGAAGTCTTCGCCATTCCTAACCAAGAAGCAACAACTGTCGCAGATAAATTAGTTCAAGAAGTCTTCTGTCGTTTTGGAGTACCCTTAGAAATACACAGCGATCAAGGAAGAAATTTTGAATCGCAAGTATTTCAAGAGACTTGTCGATTGATGGGTACCTATAAAACCAGAACCACCTCTTACCACCCACAATCCGATGGAATGGTGGAACGATTCAACCAAACGTTGGAAAGATATCTGGCGAAAGTTGTGGAAAGCCGGCAAAGGGATTGGGACAAGCACATACAGCCGTTTCTTCTGTCTTACCGAAGTGCAGTCCACGAAAGTACGACTGTGACACCAGCCTTCGCGAACTTTGGAAGGGAATTACGGTTACCTGCTGATTTAATCACTGGAACTCCCCCTGATGCTCCATGTAGCGTAACAGATTACGCGAATGACTTGCGTAATAAGTTGAACGATGTTTATGAGCATATCCGAGAGTCCGGCCAACAGATGTCTGAGAAGATGAAGACCCGTTATGATCGGAAGGCAAACGGTAGGGGTTTCGACGAGGGTTCACTGGTGTGGTTGCATAACCCAGTGCGGAGCAAGGGAAAGTCTCCGAAGCTACAAGCAAAATGGGATGGGCCATACCGAGTCGTGACTAGGATCAATGATGTCACCTACCGAATACAGAAGGGCCCACGAGGTGCGCCTAAGATTGTGCATGTAGATCGGTTGGCGCGATACTACGGGACTAATGATGCTCGGGACGAGCATGTCTAAGGAGGGGGCAATGTTACATCGGACCTACTAGAACATTCGAGAAAGCCAGTGATGACAGTGTGTGTACGTTAGAAGTTCGAGAGGATTCTATTATTATTAGTTTTAAAGTTAGGTAGGTACAAACTCGCGACCTATTTATACAAAGACATTAGAATTTCGACCGTACGCCTAGGGCATAAGGTTCATATTTGTTTGTTTTGTACAAGTAGGTAATGCCAACCTTGTAAGTAGGTACCTGCTATTTTTTGTTAGTGTTTTTTTTATGACCCTCTCGAATGTTCGTGGTTATTCTGGTGTATCTGTTGGCGAGTATAAATAGAGCGCTCAGGGCCGCGACCGGCAGTCTTGTTTTAGCGACACAACGAAGCGAATCCAAGTGAACTACAAGTGCGATATCTAAGTGAATAGTAAACAGTAGTGTATTTGTGATTAAGTTTTGATTGTTTTGTGATTAATAAAGTTATTGTGTTGTTTAATCGGTAGTAATTAATTTATCTCATACCCAGCTCGTAACAATATTATAATGTATGTTCTTAGTTGTGTTGTAATGAAACAGGTAAACGGTCTAAAGTTAGTTATTAGGTGGCGAAGTAATAATTTTGTCTATGGGTAGGTAAGATACCGGAGTCGATCGTAAAATTGCGTCCGAGAATTATTGTCTAATGTGAAAGATTTTGTAGGGAATAGCAGGCATAGGTAATATACCCTATAATATATGTACATATAAGAAGAAAATATTGTCGATTTATTTAAATAGGAATTCGCCTTAATTACCTAGCAACCGAAAATAATACAAGCATTTTAAATTTTTTAATGGGTGCATTAGCTATTTACAAATAGGAACTTATCTGACAGATAAACTAACACTTTTGGTTTCACAGGTGTCAGATATCGATATCTGGTAGATAAACTATTAGTTATAACCAGCCTTTACGTGGTAGATAGTATTAACTATTACATAACTAACCGACACTTTATCCGGAACCGGTGAAACTGGCCCTTAGAATTATGACATGTTGGATATTTGGACACTGGCATCCTTGTGGCATTTAAAAATATTCTGTTTTAAAACCAGAATATGGTGGAGGTACCAAAGAACATTCTGTTTAATTTGTTAACATGGAGAATCGAACTCAGCACACGACGACACGACGCGCGACGCGACGACTAGATTAATGATGTGGTCTCAGTTACTTAGCTGCTCTGCTACCTACATGTTAAGTTTAGATAACTTTAACGTATTTTCCGCGTATTCAAAGAGAAAAGAAAGTGCTTTTCTTATTCGCAATGAGTTTTCTAAGTGCACCTATTGCATATCAAATACAGTTTTCTACCATAACGTTCTAGGGTAGGCATTGAATAACGATGCATCTGCATAAGGTAAATTGTTGTAGTCCAAAGTCTTGCCCCCGGTATTCTGAAAGGTATTTTATATAAACCTAACCTAACCTAACCCTTCGGAAAAATATTCGGCGACAAAAAACGTCTTGTTGTTATGTTTTCGGATGCTGTTATACTTGTCATTGCAGTCCACCAAACATAGCAATTGACATTGGATTCATTGTATTGAGGGGGTGGTATCTGCTAACGAGAGGTTTTCTCCATGTGCACAAAAAAATATATGTTGCTTATTAGACTTTCAACTTTAATTTTTACAGTTGAAAGGCATTTTTTGTTTGTTTCGTAACTACTCCTAAACGGCATTAAGTTTTACTTTTTTTTTACTAAACAAACATTTGTCGCTATTTTCTTCACAAAGAAAATTGAAATTTTGAGCGAATGATTTATTGGGCTACAATTAAATAACAAGAACGTGTCGGGCCACGCTCAGTGTAGGGTTCCGAAGTTTCCCGTCCGTCACAATAAGTGTTCAATACAATCCGATTTTAATAAAAAAAAATTTGTTTGAAAAAAGATACGTTCAGGATAATAAAATATGTAAACGAAGTTAAAAATGCTTGCATATACGATTATACTACAAACTTAGTCCAGAAATTAATTTGTACAACGTTTTGTCTTTTTTTTACAAAAACTTGTTTCCATCCAAGTTCAAAATGATTTTCCCAGAAAGTCCTTATAAAGTTCTACTTCAGTTAGAGGGGGGGGGGACATTGTATTTAACTTTTGGAGCGATTATTTCCGAAATTATTGACATTATCAAAAAATTATTGTAGTAAACCACTGATTGTAGTAAACCACTATTCGTTTTAAATACCTTTCCAACAATCACACAATATATAGTTAGGGTTGAAATAAAAAAAAATCACTTCCCACTTTACATATAGGGGGGTTACCCTAATAAAACATTTTTTTTCCAATTTATATTTTACCACTTTGTTGGCGTGATGGATATACAAATACATATTGGTACCAAATTTCAACTTTCTAGTGCTAACGGTCACAGAGATTAAGCGAGGACGAACAGACGGACAGACAGACATGGCGAAACAGATGGTGCAAGCTGATAAGAACTTTATTCTAACAGTATTTTAAACGAAGTTTGAACCACCAGAAATAGAGCTGCTAATTTAGCAGATACCACAGCCTTAATAAAATGTCCCACTCATATTATTCACTAGCTGACCCACGCAACTTCCTCTGCGTCACGCATAAGAGAGAAAAACGATGGAAAAAAAATCCCCGTTGTTGCAACATTTTTCATTCCTGCTCCTGAGATTAGCGCGTTCAACCAAAACAACAAACAAACTCTTCTGCTTTATAATATTAGTATAGATTTAAAGATCATCCATAGATCATTTCGTCAGATTTATTTCTGTATCAGAAATCAGTATTTCATAAACCGGATGTAAGAGAGTCACATCCAACTTGTGAAAATCTGATTTCTAAACGGTTTCCAAGATGTTCTATACAAAAACTTCCATCAATTCTCTCAAAATATCATTCAATTACTTTTGCAATTAATTATGAGAGAAATGAGGTCCTTTCATAGCCGTAATTTTACGTCAACCCTTTCAAGCCGTTTGACCTACTAAAGGATTCTATTTCCAATCAAGAGCTGAAATGTAGGACGTACAAATGAATTGAGTTTGACACTCTGTCGTCGGTTTTCATTCGCCACATAATTAGCCTAGGAAATTGCTTCCAGTCCCGACTCGGAGCACACGTACCTACGTTGACAAGCTTGTGTAATCAAACGTTGAGCCCCTGCTTCCTACCTCATCACGGGTGTTAAAATATTAGCTCTGATTGGCTGTCTGATAACGGTTTGATATGACAGGAAGGGGTGGGTAATTGACACGAAAAAATGAGGTTTTGATTTAGAAATCGGTGTTAATAAACAACCTATAAGTAATACATTTAGTTGAGATGCGATGAGTTATCTGAAATTTCTGATGAAATCGGACAAAAACAGTAGCACTCACAAGTAGGTACATCTCTTAGGCCGCTTAAAAATATATTGCGTAACCTTAAATAGGATTATGAAGCAATTAAATTAAGATTTGTAAATCAGCAGCCCATTTAACAGATACTTAAAAAATAATAAAAATATTAACCTAGATACGTTACATATTATGGAATTGATCATTAATACAGGGTATTATAAAATGCTCAAGCATCATTAAAAGGTCGTTGACTCCATTGCATTATCTCACCCGTTTCCTTACAACGTAACACCTACATAGTTTAGCATCTGGATTATTCAACGGAATTCTCAAAGAATCTGACATTACTTACTCTTACACAACTTTTCACAAACAGAAACCCCACGGTAACATCGAAATTTGTAAAATCTCCACATTGTGCACTTACACTACATGTTGTGCTTAGATATTAGCTTCGTTTGTCGTTTACACCTTAAATAAGTTCTAAAGACTATCTTCATCATTCTCTTGCAGTTATCCCAATTTATTTGGGGCCGGCGCGCAGCATATTTTCTTTTTCCATACTTCCATCACTCGTCATCTGAGCAGTCACCTTGTTTCTACCCATATCTTCGTTCACACAGTCCATCCTTCGTTAAGTCCTGAAAAGTAATGGTATACAAAAACTTGTCAAAAATGTTACCGTATTACGGTGTTAGTCATTAATAGGTAGTAGGTACCTATTTACATGTCTGAAACAACACCAATACATGTTTTAAACCAGTTTTCGACAACATTAAGTACGTAAAGAGATATTAGAACAGTGCTTCCACATTTTAGATCTAAAAATAACACTAGGGCGTAGACCCAACCTGTTACTTTTATTCCTGTATTTAAATTACGAAGGATATTGAAGCAAGAGTCGCAAATCGCAATGTTGCTGCAGACAGATTGGATCCAAATTCGCTCCGAGCCGGAATTAACGCGACTGACTTCTGATTACACGTAATTCCATGGAGTTAATCTCTGAAGCTGTTGTTTACAGTTCTACAAGTACGTAGATATAAATATATACAGCCTTAGTTACTCAAACAGCATTAGCGAACAAAAGTTTTCAGGAAAATGCTTTTAAGGCGTGTTTTGACACAAAATTACGCCTTGTTAATTACTTACGGAAACAAATTGAGAATAAAATATAATTTGATTACAAAAACTTTTAATGCACAACAGCTTGATTTGATTGAGTTAATTATAGAAGAAAATTATATAGGAAACTTAGAATCAAGGTAGAATAGAATAAAATAAAATACCTAAAGGTGAAGCTACAACAAAACGCCAATAAACCGGAATAAAAAAAACAAAAGCGAATTATCTTTGAATATAGAATTAGGTTTTTAAAAAGCGAAGGCAACAATGGCTGACGTCATATTATCGATCGAAGCTGTGAATAGGTACGTTAATTTTACCAACCGGGTTACAAATCTATTTGTATTTCTTGAAAGTAAAAGTTAATTAGAACCTAAGGAGGATTTACTCGTTGTGCAATAGTGTTCATAATGGGCGTTAATTATTTATGCTTATTACTGGCTGGAAAATTGATGGTGTAACAATTTAAATCTGTGAGAATACAAGCGTTATTAAAGATGCGTGAACTTGAACCGTTGATCCATCGAAAAGGCGGATTTAAGTGTACATGCAATTAAAAAGTATTCAAAAAATATAATATCTATCAGTCATGTTTTAATAACCATGTAACTAAAAAAGTTCCCAAGAAAACCTTCAACTAAGTACTCTCAATTTGCATAAAAAAGTAATATACAACTCAAATAAATCTCAAAAGATAATTTAAAACTCTGCTCCTCAAGTTCTTAAGCCAATAAACGTGAGATGCTTTAGATATATGATAATCCTTATTATTTACACTCTCTGAGATAAAAGTGAATTATAATACTCATGAAAATATATGAATCTCTCTCTCTCCAAATATATCATGCTTTTATCTTTGTTGCTCAGTTTAACTTAAGGTTACTGATAGTTACTGTAGTAACTAAAAGAAAAAGGAAGTAAGTAAGTAGAATTATTCTTTTTATAGATACATTTTATTTATTTGAGTCACAATTTTGACCTTTTCTTTGAAACACTGGCAACTGGATCATTTTAAATAGTCCACAAAGAATAATAGGGAAAAAGCTTACCATAGAGCACACAAACGTTCTATTATTAAAATCAGCCAATCTCTGCTCCAACCGTTTCGACCGCGGTTTAAAAATGCGGTACACCCACACGTAATTACGGAGGTCGCCAACATATCTACATAAATTACTGACAGCTCTCCCTTTTGTTTGTTTTCCGAGGGCAATGAATGTCAAAGGTCAATTTGTCTAATCAAATAATTTAAGGGAATAACTTTTGATTGGAATTAAGTCTGAAGAATATTATAGAAAGCCTCTTTGATAACAGAATTAGATTTTAATGAGTTCCTATTTTTAAAGACTAGTCAAAAAGCTTTCGATGAATACATTTATATCCATAAGAAAAAATAATTAGGAAAGGTATCTAAAGTATTCATTAGTAACATTTCCACTGGCAATACCGGGACTTATAATATAATCCTTTGTGTTGTTGGTAAAAGTCATAGTTTAATTAATTCGCATAAAACATATTTTCAATAACCGCCTAATTTTTTTTTTCTATTTAGCTACAACAATACAGCTCAAAATTTCTTTGAAAGCGTACAAAAATTCTACTTAACCGGATTGTATGCTAACCCTGCAAGCAGGGACGTAGGTATACGCAATCTCAATTAGTCAATAACCTTGTTTGAATAGCTTCTGTCAATGGTAACACTATATCGCTCTGGTTTATAGACTGGGGCAGAGGTGCTCAAACTGCGCCCTTTCTACAATGCGGCTTGAAGTGGGAGGACTAAACACAAAATCGGACTGTTGGTTTTCTAGAAGGCATTTCACAAAAGTTTCGTATAATGAGGGATTTTCTTTTTCAACTCTTCCCTAGTCGCTGGATAGATGGCGTTGGTCTCACTACGTTACTACAAGGAATAGGGCATCACATAATTTTACTTGGACCTAATGGTTGTATTTGGAAGCATAAGCAAACGAAAGTGTCAGTCAATGAGCGTATGTGACGTGTGTTTTTTCAAGCGTTTGGGCTTTGGCACCTAGTAACGTAGTCGGATCAACGCCATCTATCGAGTTCATGGAAACGACTATTTTTTTTAAATTCTCAAAAAGAAAACCTCTCATTAGGCGGATGTTTTCTCATTAAGGCTGATTCATAAAGGCATTTTAACAAAATTTCTGTTTAGGTAGTAGCTAGAAATTGTGTGCCTCATTTTACGAGAAAACATTACGTGAACAAGAAACATGCATTAACATATTTTAATATGTACATGGTAAATACCATATTCAAGTTAAATACGAATATCCTAATGTTTACACACTCATACACATCTTTTAACAAATAATTAAAAGAAATCGCCGTTACTGCAAACAGATTTTCCTTTCTTAATGGTCTACACAACTTGATACGAATACGAAATCCGGCCTGAAATATTGACAACCACTGACGGCCGTCTAAGCGTCTACAGAGACAAATTAATGCTATATTCCACTGAGACACTGCGAACACTAGAAAGGTGCTTGCCGTTGCACTGCATACTGATGGCAACTTGAGTGTATGTCGATTCCATTGATAGTTCAGTATCGGCGGTTGGACCTATCACCGGATCTAGAAACGCATTGTTGGAATAAATCGATGAATGTGTGTGTGATTTGAAACTCAGTGATTAGGGAAGTAATTAATGTACTGACTATTCATAGTTAATATTAAATCCAAAAAAAAATCGTTTGTAATTCGTTTAATGTAGTTAGTCTCCCAGCCATTTGCAGTTGATTAAATTTAATAATCAAGTAATGCCGAAATAACGATAATTCTACGAAGAGAGTATTTCATATATGAATTCCTAGAATTTGGAATTGGCTTTACGAGTTTAACTATACATATGTTTTGTGTATTGTATAATTAATTAGTGCAGGTCGAGGCGAGGTTAATACAAATTATGACTGTCCTTACAGATACTTACTCAGAATTAAAAAGTCTGACCACAGAATTTCCGAAAGAATGTAAGGGCTGATTCATAGAGTGGGGAAGCCCTTGACTAGAGCTAAATACAGACTTCTGTGGATAAGAGAGCTTAGAAGGATTCTTTTTACACAACTGCCAAGGAAAGGTTACGTTTATAAAGTATTCGGACAATGCAGCAGTCATTGCTGCAATACCGGTGTCTGACTATTTAAATCGTAGTTTTTAAAATCACTTGCGAGACTTCACAGATGTCCTGGGTAATACTGAGTACCAACCATGGCATGCCTTGTAGACAGCATCATTTGTTACTTGTTACATCTCCTAAATATTGGTAACCATACCATAATACAACGACACGATGTGCAATACATGTCAGCATTGTAATTTACGTTGGTTTATGATTGAGCAACACTCACGCCTAAGCAACGCCGACATCCTACGTCTTGTGATGCTGCCTTGTAAATTATAGCTGCATTTGAATGCTGAGATTAAACTTAAGCTTTATTGTGATGTGCAAGGTGATATTTTACACAGCGTGTACCAGAAATGTGTGATCACAGTGATATTCAGACCATCGAACCAAACAACTCTACCCTTGGGACCACCATCGAAATCGCAGAAAAACATTAGCCCAAACATACATTAGGGTCGAGTAAGTACCTACTGAAGTTATGTAGCGGACAGCTGATTTGTTTTCGCGATTTCGATGGTGGTTCCATAGAGAAAGTTGTTTAGTTGTTCAGCAACGTTCTGGTCTACGCTGTATTTAATGATGAGGTCTATGGGTATAGTAACTAAAGTTATATTGTTCTCGTTTATTTGGTAATCTTGTTTGCTTGCTTGTTTGTTCTCGAAGACAGTCATGTGACATACACTAACCGGCACTGAGCCCACATGGTAGTTTGTGCCCAGCACTGGGAACATCAACATGTCATTAAAGTCTACTCTTAAACGAACGATGATGCGAATCCTCTACAAACAAATGCAACCAAAAATAATGACAACGCATTGTTTGACGTACACTAAAGAATTTTCAATTATAGTCCCATCACAATTTCTTCAACCATTAGCCGTGACGTTATTGCGATGACAAAGCAAATACTTTATACTTCATAAGCGAAGAAAATTAACTCAAAATGTTGGACAAACAGACGTGGCTATTGTTCAATAGAAGACAAGGCAGAATTCCAGCGATTTCATCGCTGCACCCGAGTTATGAAGTGCTAAGATAAATGCAGCTGACGGCACTGTGCTCTCTTTACACACTTTATACGACACGACGTGTTTACGATTTTCTCATAGAGTAGGTACTTGCGCTTCATACTTTTGAAAAGATAAATAATGATTTAATTTTGGCCAGCTCGAAATTCAAATGAAAATAAAACTGTTTTGTTCTTAAAAAAACAATAACCTTTGTTTTTGGGCTGTTTACTCTGTTGGTCCGCTTTTATGTTAAAACACAATAATCTTTTGTGCTAAACGTAAATTATAAACTTCAAACGACGTAATGTGAAAAACAACTGTTATTTTCTTTAAGGTGTTGAAGGCGCAAAAGCCTTTTATAGATTCGTTCACGGATATCATGAAATTAGTTATAAATACGTGCATAAGTATACGTATAAACTCACGGCTTTCGCCATGGATCCCAATTTTAACTCTTAAGTCACTCAGTCCAGTCATAAAATACAAGTCGTTAAGCATAAAAGTAATCCTGTATCTTGAATGAATGCTGTGTTATCGATCTTTAGTAATTGCAGCCCCCAGTTATCTATACAGACTGTATCTAGGCGTACCGTTAGATCCTGGCCTACAACTGGGCTAATCATAACCACAGCTACCTACTCAGTATATAGTTGACCTTCTTTAATAGGTAGACAGCTTTGCATGTTGACGTGGGCTCAGTATGTATCCCTGGAGCATTCTTGTACTAAGCTCGTCTCTTTGATAGGTTTTGTTTGTTGGCACTTAAACAACTGACCTATGGCCTTACAGTTAAAGTCTGAGCCTTTGATACTGTTTGGATGGAATATTTGTATATAAATAAATTGCTCTCAAGACCCAAACCAAAATAAAGTATGATAAATTCAAGAATAAGATTGCAGTAGAGTAGGCAAACGTGATAAAAATTTAAACGTATGTGCAATATGAGTAAGCATCAAACAAAATGGTTCTTGAAAAGACCTTCAACTTTAAAGAACACAAATATCAAGTAGATACTTAAAACAATAAAGTAAAATACTTCTAACACAAGTTAATGGTTGTCAATTCTATTGTGTATTCGAGAAAATGTGAGTAAAATATAGTTTGGTTTGGTTACATCAGAGAATGACCACTTAAGTGAAGTGACCTTAAGTTTCTTCCGTGAACAATTTATAAAAATAATCTGTCTGAGAAAAACGTTAACGTGAACTTGGAACTTGAATTCATTCAATAATAGCCGATTTCTATATTTAACCGATCGTCATTGGTAAAAAAACCCTTTTATTAACAATAAATAAATACACCAAAGCTTTGTTCAGTATCTAGTAAATTAGTATAGACACTGTCAACTTTACGGATAAATTTAACCAACAAAATGAGCCTTGGATATCTGAAGTCTGGAAAATCTTTCAAAACTTAAATCAAAATTGTTACAAAAGATGATAATGAAAGCAGATTTCTTAAGAAAACCTATTCTACCAGAAAGACTTAGTTGTAAGTTAAAACTTTCAGAATAAGTTTTTCGCAGAGACGACTAAATTTGAATTTCAGGAAATGATTAAGTAGCAGCTAAATCAGACCTTACATTATAATCCGAAGTTTATCTCAAGATTTTTTGTGATAGATTTATATTAATAGAGTTTGTGATTAGTGATCTTGAAGCTAACAGTGACTTACCAAAACGTACTACAAAATGTAGTTTAAACCATCAAAATAATATATTCAGAGAAAACACCTCAATTCCATTCAATCTCAAAGACAGCTGTCACTCTGACGTTTCTCTGATTACCTGTCAACTAATGTCACATACATGTCAGTTGCGTCAAGCATAGACTATAAAATTATCAAATGAAGACTAAACTTGGCACGCATCTACACGACATTTGGAGCATCACAATCTGGGTCAGTTGCTTAGTAAGCCGCGCTTTGCTACTCGCCTGCATTCGTTGCCACTAACAATGCATTTGACCGTTCAATTACGACCTACAGGATTACTTCACTTAAGTATAAAGTTAATTGTAACCAGCTATGAATAGTAGGTAATAAAAATATCGTTCTGTTTAAGTAACGAAGTAGTTAGTTTCCGAACTTTGCCGAAGGCTTTCATTTTCGGCTGTCTATGATTGAAAGCTTGTATTGCACGGAGTAAAAACCTTATTTGTGTTGTTAAATTTAAATCGTTTCAGACTATTCAACAAAGTCTCTTTCTGGACACAAATAAGACTAATTAATAGCTTTAAAACTTTTATCAGTCTTTTTTTGGGATGGGAAATCATCAAATAACTTCTCCCGCTCTGGTCAGTCTGTGGTCTCGATGACTTTTTTCCTCTAATTTTATTCAATTTTTATCAATTTCCAGCGCGATTTAATTTTGTGATTAGATTTTCACATGCTATAAACGTATGTCGTAACAGAACACGAATATCATTGATTGATCGTTTTTTATCTAACGAGAGACAATGTAGGCTTTGTGCCGCTATAGTCAATTGAGCGGCAAACTGGTAGCCTTGGAGGTCCACATTTGTAATGAGTGAAAGGCAGCGCCTCGATCATACATAGCCCGAACGTGACTCACAGATGACGTTTTATCTAAGAACATATCGACCTCTGCACCTTCAACTTTAGAATAAGTATTTAATATGATCATTATTTAGTTTACATGGGCGCTTTTACGAACTTGGTACATACTCAAATCGGTGACTATCAGTAAATGTATAGAGCAGGAAATAATATCACATAGGTAACTAGGTAGTCACTATGCCATGGTTAAGACGAATAAAATAAAAATAAAACATAAATATAACCTCACACCCGTACTCCCTGAACGGTTAAGCAGAAGGGTTCCAAATAGTAGTAAAATAAAAACATAATACGTTTTCAATGTTGCTATTTAACTACCAAGTAGGTAGAGCAGTTTTAAATCGGAGAACAATACAACTCGCTAAAAGAACAAACAATTAGGAGTAACAATCCCATTAAAACAAAGTTTGAAACTTCATTGCGTACGATTGCATTTTTCCCACGAGCGTTCCGATTAGATTTACCGATAACAATATAAAAATTAACTCTGCACTCTATTGCAGTGCTGTTTACAAACTAACGTTCTTTTTTATATTTAAGACTAGCTTCACCCCGCAGTCTCACCCCCCGTTTATTGAAGAGAAATCGATTATTCCACCCACCTTCGTTACTACATCGTTTTAGTTGGCGTTCTTTCCAACCGTTTTGAACAGCTCCTATAATAAGCCTCAAAGTGTGGTATTAAATAGCCTTTAAGAGAGTAAGCATAGTGTTTCTTCAAGAATTAGGCTATCAAATGATAAAGAATTTTTCAAATCCGATTGGTAGTTCCTGAGATAAGCGCGTTCAAAGGAACTCTTTAATTCTATAGTATGTACTAGCAGACATTGTTAATCATGTCTAGAAAATGCAGTTACGGCTAAAAGAGAAGCATGCTAAGTCACAGAGGAGGCGTCTACACTTGCGATCTAAATAGAGCAGTAAGTCAATCTCCGGTGTAGAGGCATATCCGTATATCCTTCAAAGGTTTCAGGTTCGCCTCGCTAAGAGGCACTCGACACAATTGATCGGCAGCCACCGTGTCGGCGGCCGGTCGACATTGCTCTCGTCCCGTCTGGTGCAAGGCTTATTGACGCATGACTCTTTAGTATGCATGTGTTTTGTTACGTGGGCTTTAGTTATTGTCTGTAAGTTTTGAATTGTGACTTGTGTGGAACAGATGGCCTATATTAATAAGTGGTGGTTCTACGACAAACAATAGTTACTCAGTCCATCCCAAGTGACTTCTTCAGTGTCAAGAATTCGATTTACCAATGATAATTAAAATAATAAACAAATTGCTCAATTTGGTAATTAATAATTTGTTAATTTAACATTTCGCTATCACGAAACATTCAATTTCCTCTAATTATTCGTACCTACCTACATGATTTTGCAATAATAAACCAAATGTCAATGATGTCGTTACTCTATCCATATTACATAAGTACCTACACGAATAGACATAATAATATTATTAGCGTATCTAACTTATAAAAAAATACATGCGTAATCGATTAAAAACGCAGCTTTCTCCAATGAGAGATGTGATAAACTGGTATGATCCGCGTTGATTGAAAGCCTCGTATCTCGATATTCAACAGTTACAAAGCTCAGTCATCCGAGGCTGTAGACATGGGAAATGAATGCGATCCCCGATGAAACCCATTACCTATGATATTCATGATGTTATATATGTGGGAAAGAACGTACCTATACTCGTAAGGAGGAGTAACTGTACTTCTAGTACTATACAAGAACTAGGGAGCAAGTAACTCGACCTGACTTTATTTGATTTAATAATAAATCCAGTTTTTTTTTTGCCAAGCCCCAAGCCCAACCTTTACTTTTGATTTTTAATCTATTTTTATTTTTACCATCCATTATCAAAGCACTTTCATGTTTTTAATATCGTTTTAAACTACATTCAGAATTTATTGTGGTTTATGTAGATCTAATAACGCCCCACTTAATATCGCCTGTGATATTGCTCTCATGATGATGGCGGATATTGGTCTATAGAGATTTCCCGTAGCCGGGCTACAAAATCAATGGAGCCATTCACTTTGATCGTTCCTTTGCGCGTTAGGCTATTCAGTAAAACCCAATGACTTGTCACTATGCTGGATAATTACGTCCAACGCACGTAACTATGTGTTACCAGCATATACCGATGTTCTCTCGCGAATAGTTTCATGCGAAACGAACGATATCGCGATCCTAATGAACAGACGTGGGCCCGTCATTAACTCCACACTAAAATACCCTAAATTCGAATCCGGAAATCGACAAATTTCGGACCGTCAATTAGTCAGCATCTATGCAAATTCATTCAGCTTTAAAGCTTACATATTTGTGCCATTGGCAGACCGAAAACTGCTTCCTCTCTCGGCCAAACTGCTAAATTGCATGGCCGTGTTTCCGGATACGATTTGTGAAAAAGGCGGTGCTATAAAACGGCGAGTTTATGTTTACAGTTTTAGGCAAAAGCGTACAATATAGTCGTATACAGAGTGATTGCATTTCGCTGCAGTAACATAACTGGCTAAGTGGGTCAAACACATTGCATCGTGTTGCGGGCGCGGTCGGTGGAGCGTGGCTGTGGCTGCGTGGATGTGCCGCGGTCTTCGCGATACCTCGTCAAACTCGCACGCTCTATTTATGCCTATTTACTTTTTTATCTTGTACGTTAATGCGCGGAAATTGAATAAAAATGATACATGCTTTTCTCGCGGTTATATTTGTAGGTAGGTACTATCTTTGAACTTAGAGTCTTCCGTGACGTTGTTACGGTAAAGTATGTCTTAGGGTCCACCCAATGGCATATATTCTACTATCAGTCAAAATCATCAGATGCCTCGCATTAAGAGAAATCATAAAATTACAAAAGTAATAAGCAGAAGACTGTCACATTGCGTCCATTCATTAAAAACAGTTTAGTCGTGGATAGTTACAGACGTTGATAACTTAAGATCTGATGTCTGCAACAACACATTTTGATTAGTTACTTACTTAAAAACATCGTAACAAATCAAAGCTTAAATATGGTTATTACCTACTCATGAACTCAATCAACAAAAGTTATAAAATGTTTGCAACAATGCTGCTTCCTATAAATTCCCATTTTATAATCCTGACATTAATGACACAACTTCAGTTATCGTACAATTTCATCTCAGAATAGTAGCTTAGGTAACTAGGTTTATGTTTTAAATTATGTACCAACGTAAACTAGTTGTTTGTGGCTTGGCTTCGTATGTAAATCCTTGTACAAAGCTATAAGCTTTCTGAACTTAAGCTCGTCTTGACGTCCATTATGCTGAGCTTCAGCTTAACAAAGGACTTCAGGGCACGTCAACAAACCGACACATACGAAAACCGTCTAAATGTTCCTACATTAACACGAGTAGATTATTGCTGAACACTTTACCAAAATTCTGAACTTAGTTCCTATTTAAATAAAGTTAGGTAGACAGAGTACATAATGTTATATGAACACTGAATTTATAACTTAGTTTAAAACCGCTTTCCAATTTCTTCAAACACAGCTAAATACTTCGATACGAATTGTTCCGTAAATTCTACAATCTCTAATTCAATCTTCCATTCGTTGAATTTCATAGGCTAGTTAAGAACACCTGTTGAATCACTAATTCAGAAGTGGTAATCGCTTAGATTGGTTCAACTTCACAATCAGGCCGCATTCTCAACTTTAGTTTGAGAAAACAATTCCATCCACAGGGAGTTCCTGAGTAATTCAGCTTTCACGACCTATAGCCGCCCAAACAACTGTGCGGTTACTTTATTACTAAACGTAAATTTTTCGTCAAATTGTTTCTCGGTACTCAAATAGTTTCAGCACACAAAGGCACACGGTGCCTGTAAACACGATTTTGTATGCCTTTATTGCGAAATGAATAGCTTTCTCCGAAAGCCCTTTGAAAGGAGAAAGCCTTCACTTAATACCTGTCCACGTTTACACAAAACTTCTAATCTTATAACATTTTGTATTCTTTACATAAATATACGCTAAGTAATTTGTAGAGTCAACACGTTTCTTTATAAACAAACTTCGAATAATTTCTCTTTGATTTGAAACTTATGATACGAAACCCTTCCTTGTTTTTGTTTTCAGGATGGGAGTTGAAGGGCTTACACTGTTACAAATTCTTCAACATCAGGCATTCGTGGGAGAAAGCAGCAGAACTATGTCGAAGGTAAATAATTAGTACAGTCAAATACACAGTCAGCAATATAATCAAATACCAGATTGTTAGCAAGCTTTCCGCTTGTTAATGAAACTTAATCTTAAACTGTGTTCAATATCTCACAATAAAATAATGTTTCAGGTATGGCAGCGAACTCATGGTTGTAGATAGCTATTCTGAAAACAACATGACTGCCAACATGGTGCCAGCCAGTCCTAGTAACAACCATTACTGGCTCGGACTCGCGACGGTCGACGACCTAAGAACGAACACACTCGAATCAGCTGCCGGTGCTCTAGTCTCGCAGTATGCCGGTTTCTGGGATCTACGACAGCCAAACCCCAAGGCAGGAGAATGTGTCGATGTCCACGTCACATCCGATAGCCAATCGTGGGAGCTGACCACCTGTGAAACCCTTCTACCATTCATGTGCCGAGCTACCGCCTGCCCTGCCGGTAAGCAACATCAGACATCTGTTTATTAATTAAGTTTTGCATGCTCAATTACAAGCGCAGTCATACAATGTTAAGGTTACAGAAAACAATACACAAACAATTTCAATTTGTTTTAGGAACCTTCCATTGTTCAAATGGAAAATGCATCAACGCAGCCTTCAAATGCGACAAGCAAGACGATTGTGGTGATGCTTCCGACGAAATGGACTGTGCTTCCGATTGTCACTTCTACATGGCCAGCAGTGGAGATGTAGTCGAGAGTCCTAACTACCCTCACAAATATCCTCCTTTCAGCGATTGCAAATGGACTCTTGAGGGGCCACAAGGTCAAAATATCGTCTTACAGTTCCAAGATTTTGAAACTGAAAAGTCTTTCGACACTGTTCAAATTCTGGTTGGCGGCAGGACCGAAGATAAATCTGTAAACTTAGCGACACTTTCTGGAAAACAAGATTTATCTAACAAAATTTACGTTTCCGCTTCGAACTTCATGATCATCAAATTCAGTACAGATGGTTCAGTCGAAAGAAAAGGTTTCCGTGCGGCTTGGAAGACCGAGTCATCGAATTGCGGTGGCATGCTTAGAGCCACACCTCAGGGTCAAGTACTTACCTCGCCTGGCTATCCTAATGGCTATCCTGGTGGCTTAGAATGCGTATACGTTATCGAAGCTCAACCAGGCAGAATAGTCTCATTGGAAGTCGAAGATCTCGAATTAGGAATGAACAGGGATTATATCGTCATCAAGGATGGTAATACTCCATCTAGCCCTGTGCTGGCAAGGTTAACTGGACCAGGCGAAGAAAATCAAAAGGTTGTAGTGTCGACGACGAACCATTTGTACATGTACTTCCGAACGAGTCTTGGCGATTCCAAGAAAGGATTTAACATGAGATACTCTCAAGGCTGCAGAGCAACAATCATTGCAGCAAATGGTACCGTTACATCACCTGCTTACGGTCTGGCAAATTACCCGAATAATCAAGAATGTTTATACAGAATAAAGAACCCTAACGGTGGTCCACTATCGTTAAAATTCGACGAATTTAGTATTCACCCATCCGACGTTGTGCAAGTCTTTGATGGAGTTAGCACAAATGGTTTAAGATTGCATTCTGACAACGGATTTATTGTAAAACCAAGAATAACACTGACTGCATCCAGTGGCGAGATGTTGTTACGATTTATGTCTGATGCTTTGCATAATGGAATGGGTTGGAAGGCGACGTTCTCGGCAGGTAAGCCATTCACGCTACGACGAGAACAAACGTGCAACAAATAGGAGTGTATTCAATTCTTATCTTACATTTTATTTTACAGATTGCCCCACTCTTAAATCCGGTCTTGGTGCTTTAGCGTCAAACAGAGATACCGCCTTTGGGACAGTTATAACATTCTCATGTCCGATTGGACAAGAATTCGCCACAGGGAAACCTCGTATCACAACAAAATGTTTAGACGGAGGAAAATGGTCAACTACTTACATTCCTAGCTGTCAAGGCAAGTAACAAACGAGGAATGGTGGCATTGCACAATGCAGTATTACTTTAGGTTATATAGGGGTACTTATGTGATTTTATTGTTACTTTACAGAGGTGTATTGCGGTCCGGTGCCACAAATCGATAATGGATTTTCAATTGGCTCTACCAACGTGACTTATCGAGGTGTTGCAACTTACCAATGTTATGCTGGTTTTGCTTTCCCAACTGGACAGCCTATCGAAAGAATCTCATGCTTAGCTGATGGGCGATGGGAGAGAACACCTACTTGCCTGGGTAAGTTGACACGGATTATATTTTTTTGTTGGTATAACTTCACTCTTGTTAGAAATTTTGGTGTTTTAACTGATCGTTATTAAATCTTTGTTTTTCTCCACAGCGTCACAATGCGTTGCCCTTCCGGATGTCCCTCACGCTAACGTTACCATCTTGAACGGTGGCGGCCGAAGTTACGGTACTATTGTCCGTTACGAGTGCGAACCAGGCTACGTAAGATCTGGACAGCCTGTGCTACTGTGTATGAGTAACGGAACTTGGTCAGGAGATGTGCCAACGTGCTCTAAGGCTCTGTGCCCAAAATTCCCAGAGATCAAGAACGGGTTCATCGTTGATCAGACTAGGATTTACATGTTCGGGGATGAGGCTCGTGTTCAATGTTTTAAGGGTAAATGTCAAATATGGACAGTATTTCTATGAAAATCAGGGCCATTTGAAACACCTACTAACTATTTTATAATTTTAGGATACAAACTGAATGGACCAAGCGTGCTCAGATGTGGACCTAACCAAGAATTTGACAACCCACCGACTTGCGAGGATATCAATGAGTGTGCCAACAGCCAATGTGACACGGCTTCCACAGAATGTAAGAACACCCAGGGTGGTTTCTACTGTCCCTGTAAAGCTGGTTTCGCTCCAAGCTTGGACTGCAGACCAGTTGGTGATTTGGGATTGATTAATGGAGCTATTCCTGATGAATCGATTACAACTTCTGCGCCAGAACCTGGTTATGCTAAAGGAGTAAGTATTTGTTACCTTTTGTTTATCAATTAACGACTTTTTTTCAAATTTACATCAAGTGTTAATTCATATATTTGCCCTACAGATGGTACGATTAAACAACGGAGGAGGCTGGTGTGGTAACAATTTAGAGGCTGGAGCCAACTGGATCCTTATCGACTTGAGAGCACCTACAATCATCAGAGGATTCAGAACTATGAGCGTTATGCGCGCCGATGGCAACATCGCTTTCACTTCTGCTATCAGAATTCAATACACCAACGACTTGACTGACACCTTCAAAGACTACACCAATCCTGATGGCACTGCTGTAGAATTCCGTATACTGGAGCCTACTCTATCCGTCCTCAACTTGCCAATGCCTATTGAAGCGCAGTACGTCAAATTCAAGATCCAAGATTACGTTGGTGCACCTTGTCTGAAGGTTGAAGTTATGGGATGTGCTAGATTAGACTGTACAGACATTAACGAGTGCAGTGAAAATAATGGAGGATGTGAGCAGAAATGTTTGAACACGTAAGTATTTCTTAACAATGCGATCAAGCAAGTGTGTTTAATTTAAAACGTGACAGATAATAACGTTTCTTTTCCTTGTCAGACCTGGAAACTTCTCCTGCGCCTGCAACATCGGCTACGAGCTTTATTCTTCCAACGGTACAGCCGGATTTGCCATCGAAAAGTCAGAAACAGGTGAAAGGGACGGAGACACATACCAAAGAAACAAATCTTGCGTACCAGTCATGTGCCCGGCACTTGGACCTCCAGAAAACGGAAAACTGCTGTCCACAAAGGATGCTTACCACTTCGGAGATATTGTCCAGTTCCAATGTGAATTCGGATTTGTGATGTCTGGATTCTCATCACTTCTTTGTACTTCTAGTGGAACATGGAACGGAACTGTACCTTTATGTCAATGTAAGTACAATATTCACGATAATTTCTCCATTTTAAGGCGTATGATTAATTAAATTGATCAAACACCGTTAGATATTTAAACCATTGAATTAATATTTGCAGATGCTCGTTGCGTAACATTATCTGACGACAAAAACGACGGCCTACATGTGATCAGAGATGATCCTGAAAGCGTGCTTGTTCCATACAGGGACAACGTAACAATTACTTGCACTTCACCCGGCAGACAGTTGAGAAACACTGTAACCTCGTCGTTCAGACAGTGTGTATATGATCCTAAACCGGTAAGTGTCATATTTACTACAGCTCTACAGCTAAACTTGCGAATTTAAATATATTTCCTTAACATCAATTCATTAAAAATAAAAACACTTAAATAATTTCTGTTTCTAGGGTCTACCCGATTACTGGTTCTCTGGAGCTCAACCTCAATGTCCCAGAAAAGACTGTGGTGTGCCCATGCCTACACCAGGTGCTGAATACGGCCAGTACCAAGACACGAAATACCAAAGCTCGTTCTTCTTCGGATGCCAAAATACTTTCAAGCTCGCTGGACAAACCAACAAACATGATAACGTAGTCAGATGTCAAGCTAACGGCATTTGGGACTTCGGAGACTTAAGATGCGAAGGACCGGTGTGTGAAGACCCAGGCAGACCAGCTGACGGCTATCAAATTGCTAGGAGCTACGAACAAGGATCCGAAGTACTCTTCGGCTGCTCCAGACCAGGATACATTTTAATCAACCCCAGGCCAATTACTTGTATACGCGAACCCGAATGCAAAGTTATCAGGCCTCTTGGTCTAGCATCTGGAAGAATACCCGACTCAGCTATCAATGCAACTTCTGAAAGGCCAAACTATGAAGCTAGAAATATCAGGCTTAACTCAGTAACCGGTTGGTGTGGCAAACAAGAAGCATTCACCTACGTAAGCGTCGACTTGGGCAAGGTGTATAGAGTAAAAGCGATTCTCGTGAAGGGTGTCGTTACTTCTGACATTGTGGGCAGACCCACAGAAATCAGATTCTTCTACAAGCAAGCTGAAAATGAGAACTATGTGGTTTACTTCCCCAACTTTAACCTAACGATGAGAGATCCAGGAAACTACGGTGAACTGGCGATGATCACATTGCCTAAATTCGTACAAGCTAGATTTGTTATTTTGGGTATTGTGAGCTTCATGGACAACGCTTGTCTCAAATTCGAGCTGATGGGTTGTGATGAGCCAGCCGCTGATCCTTTGTTAGGTTATGACTATGGATATTCTCCATGTGTTGGTGAGTAACAATTCTTTTCTATTAAAAATCTGTTTTGCGTCTCTAATTAATACGAATGCAACTAAATCTTCTACCTCTCACAGATAACGAGCCACCAGTATTCCAGAACTGTCCTCAACAACCGATTGTAGTACACACTGACGTTAACGGTGGTCTTTTGCCAGTCAACTTTACTGAGCCTACAGCGACTGACAACTCTGGTGCTATTGCTAGATTAGAAGTCACACCACAGCACTTCAGAACACCTCTCCAAGTATTCCACAACATGGTAGTGCGATACGTGGCATTCGATTTTGATGGAAATGTAGCCATTTGCGAAGTGAACATCACTGTACCTGATTACACTCCTCCTAAACTAAGCTGCCCACAAAGTTACGTTATAGAACTTGTGGATAAACAGGACAGTTACGCTGTCAATTTCAATGACACAAGGAGAAGAATAAACGCAACAGATGCTTCCGGCGAAGTCTTCCTTAAATTCATTCCGGAAAGAGCCGTCATTCCCATTCGTGGCTATGAGAATGTAACTGTTATCGCTTCCGACAAATATGGCAACAGAGCTCAGTGCAACTTCCAAGTAAGGATATGTTTCTACTAAAATATATTTTCTGAAAAATGTGCCCCAAATGGATATTCGTATAATATTTTACTTTTTTTCCTAGGTATCCGTTCAAGCCACCCCTTGTGTAGACTGGGAACTTATGCCACCGGCACATGGCGCGATGAACTGCCTGCCTGGTGATAGAGGAATTCAATGTATTGCTACTTGCAGTCCTGGCTTCAGATTCACTGATGGAGAACCAGTCAAAACATTCGTTTGCGAAACTAAACGTCAATGGGTACCTACTTCTGTGGTACCTGATTGTGTTTCTGAAAGTATGTATAATTCAATAAGGACTTAAATTGTCATAAATTTACTTCAACTCAGAACATACTGTACTAACTAAGTCATATCTTCGTTACAGATACCCAGCAAGCCGCCTATCACGTTGTTTCTACAGTACAATACCGTGCTCTTGGTGCGGTTTCCAACGCTTGCTTGCCGCAGTACAAAGACTTGGTTGCTCAATACGACAACGTCCTAAACGACAGACTTACCCAGCGTTGTTCAGCCGTTAACGTCAACATCAACGTGACGTTCGTCAATGTTATACCGACACTTCTTGACGAAAATGTGGTCAAAATGGACTTTGTACTAGCCATCATTCCTGCTGTTCGCCAAACTCAGCTTTACGATCTCTGTGGTTCAACTTTGAACCTTATATTTGATCTGTCTGTACCATACGCCAGTGCTCTCATTGAACCGGTACTCAATGTCTCGTCTATTGGCAATCAATGTCCTCCGTTGAGAGCGATTAGAAGTTCAATTACTAAAGGTTTCACCTGCAGCGTCGGTGAGGTATTGAATATGGATACGAATGACGTCCCAAGATGCTGTAAGTATTGTTACCTTCATTAATGTACAATTTTTGATTTTCCTACAAAAACAAAAAAACATCTATATTTCAGTTCATTGTCATTGAATTTCATTAATATTTCAGTACATTGTCCTGCTGGAACCTTTGCTGAAGAGAAACAAAAGACTTGTACTATGTGCCCCCGTGGATTCTTCCAAAACCAAGCCCGTCAAGGTTCATGTCTCAAGTGTCCGTCAGGAACATTCACTAAAGAAGAAGGCTCCAAGGATATCAATGACTGTATACCTGTTTGTGGATACGGAACATACTCGCCAACTGGATTGGTTCCTTGCTTGGAATGTCCTAGAAACAGCTATACAAGCGAACCACCACTAGGAGGATTTAAGGATTGTCAGGCCTGTCCCGTAAACACCTTCACATACCAACCAGCTGCACCCGGAAGAGATAGGTGCAGAGCTAAATGTGCCCCAGGAACTTACTCACCAACAGGCTTAGCTCCATGCTCTCAATGTCCAAGAAACTTCTACCAAAACCTTGTTGGACAAACGTTGTGCATGGAATGTCCGACGAACATGAAAACAGTAGGAACTGGAGCAACAGGCTTAGAAGAATGTCTACCGGTGGAATGCTCAAACAGCGCTTGCCAACATGGCGGGCTATGTGTACCTAAAGGGCACGGAGTTCAATGTTACTGTCCCGCTGGATTCTCTGGACGTAGATGTGAAGTTGACATTGATGAATGTGCAAGTCAGCCATGTTACAACGGCGGTACTTGTACTGATCTACCACAAGGATACCGCTGCTCTTGCGCTCCAGGATATGGAGGCATCAACTGTCAAGAAGAAAGATCTGACTGTAGAAATGACACTTGCCCTGAAAGAGCCATGTGCAAAGATGAACCTGGATTTGATAATTACACTTGTCTTTGTAGATCTGGATACACGGGCGTTGATTGTGACATCACGGTACGTTACTAAATTATTTTGTATCATGGTATTAATTTTGACGTGTTTATTGCACATTTTTGCAAAATGATTATCCCAGAAAGTTTATTAATAACATTTTTTTTTCAGATTGATCCTTGCTCGGCTAATGGAAACCCTTGCACGAATGGCGCAAGTTGCATTGCTCTCCAACAAGGCAGATACAAGTGCGAATGTTTACCAGGCTGGGAAGGACAACTTTGCGAGATCAACACTGACGACTGTATTGAAAAGCCTTGTCTCCTCGGTGCACCTTGTACAGATTTAGTTAACGACTTTAGCTGCGCTTGTCCGCCAGGCTTTACAGGAAAACGTTGTCATGAGAAGATAGACCTTTGCTCAAATGAACCTTGCAAACATGGAATTTGTGTTGATAAACTCTTTATTCATCAATGCATCTGCGACCCTGGCTGGAGCGGTCCTTCTTGTGACATCAACATAAACGAATGTGTTAAGTCACCCTGTGAAAACGGTGGGCAGTGTATTGATGGCATTGACGATTTCAACTGTATTTGCGAAGCCGGTTACACAGGCAAGACATGTCAGCATACCATCGATGACTGCGCTTCTAACCCATGCCAGAACGGTGCATCCTGCGTTGACCAAATAGACGGATTTATTTGCAAATGCCGTCCAGGATACGTAGGGCTACAATGTGAGACAGCGATTGATGAATGTCTGAATGAACCTTGCAACGCCGGTGGAACAGAGCGGTGTATTGATCTTGATAACAAATACCAATGCGTCTGTCGTGAAGGCTATACGGGAGAGACTTGTGAAACTAACATTGATGACTGTGCTTCTGACCCATGCTTCAACGGTGGTTCTTGCAAAGATGACATCGGCGACTACAAGTGCACTTGCCAACCTGGATGGACCGGCAAACGTTGTGAAAAAGACATCGGCCAATGCATGAACATGCCTTGTCAAAACCATGCCAAATGCATTGATCTCTTCCAAGACTTCTTCTGCGTGTAAGTATTTAGACTTAAACAGCTTTCAACTTGCAAAGAAAGATTTTCAATATGACTTGTAATAATTGTTCCGGTAATATTTCAGATGCCCAAGTGGTACTGATGGCAAACAATGTGAAACTGCACCAGAAAGATGTATCGGCAGCCCATGCATGCACGGTGGAAAGTGTCAAGACTTCGGTTCTGGCCTCAACTGCACATGTTCCCTGGACTACACTGGAATTGGTTGCCAATACGAGTTCGACGCATGCGACGCTGGTCTTTGTCAAAACGGAGCCACTTGTGTTGATGAGGGTGAAGGTTACAACTGTATTTGTGCCCCAGGCTTCCAAGGAAAGAACTGTGATGAAGACATTGTCGATTGCAAGGATAACTCTTGCCCACCTTCGGCGACATGCATTGATTTACCTGGCAGATTCTACTGCCAATGTCCATTCAATATGACTGGTGACGATTGCAGAAAAAGTAAGAATTTTTCACAGGTCATTTTCGTGACGATACAAATATCAACTCCACTTTATGATGTACTAAGTACCCGATTGTTTTTATTCCAGCAATAAGTGTAGATTACGACCTCTACTTCAGTGACCCATTGCGTTCGAGTGCGGCTCAAGTGGTGCCATTCGATACAGCTTCGGCAGATAGTCTGACTATAGCGATGTGGGTCCAATACACGCAACAAGATGAAGGCGGAGTGTTCTTTACTGCATATAGTGTTAGGTACGTAAAAACAAAACCCTTCTCTGCTATTGGAGGAAAAATATTGACCCACGACAAAAATACATTTTAAATCCTCCTTGTTATCATTATCTTGCCCATATCCCAATTCATTGAAATCCTACTTGTTATATTGATTGGTAATTTTGTATTTCCAGTAACTCCCACATTGCCCTAAATAGAAAGCAAATAATTCAAGCCCACTCGAACGGCGTACAAGTTTCACTGTTCCCGGAACTCCAAGATGTTTACCTAAGCTTCGGTGAATTCGCAACGGTAAATGACGGACAATGGCACCATGTTGCTTTAGTCTGGGACGGTAACAACGGCGGTGAATTGACTCTTATCACTGAAGGTTTGATCGCTAGCAAGATTGAAGGTTACGGCAGCGGACGAACACTACCACAATAGTAAGTTTTATGAAAAACAACAATGAAAGTTTTAAGTATTGACACAATTATAGAACACTTTTCAATTTAAAATATTTTCTTTCAGTGTTTGGGTAACACTCGGCAAGCCTCAATCTGACAATCCAAAGGGTTACACGGAAGCTGGATTCCAAGGTCACCTGACTAAAGTACAAATATGGAACCGTGCTCTCGATGTCACAAATGAAATCCAGAAACAAGTGCGTGACTGCAGAACTGAGCCAGTTCTGTACAGCAGTTTGGGTCTCACTTGGGCTGGATATGACGACTTAGTTGGAGGAGTTGAGAGGATAGTGCCATCTCATTGCGGCCAAAGAGTGTGTCCTAACGGTTATTCCGGTTCCAAATGCCAGCAACTACAAGTAGACAAGGAACCTCCACGAGTAGACCGTTGCCCTGGTGATCTCTGGGTGATTGCAAAGAACGGATCCTCAGTTGTCAGCTGGGATGTACCCGTATTCAGTGATAACGTTGGAGTTGCTAAAGTCGTGGAGAAGTCCGGTCATCGACCTGGACAGAACCTTGCTTGGGGTGCTTATGACATTGCTTATATCGCATATGATGCTGCTGGCAACGCAGCTACATGCACTTTCAAGGTTACTGTATTGGGTAAGTTTTCACGATTTTGTACGCACATTTCGTTGAATTTATTCTTCATATTTCCGAAGGTACTTTTTTTTTTTTTTTATTTATTCAAAATCTGTATAAATATAACATATAAAAATTCTGCCAAACTGCAAAACAGTTTGTCGGCAGTTGTTCTCGTTTCACAATATTATTTTATCAAATTTCGATTTTTTATTATAAAGTAAAGAAAAAACACATTTTACACCCAAGAAAAAAATAAATTATGCTATTGTCCATACGTACAAAATTACAAAATTAGCTATGGACACAATGACAGGTAATGTTTTTTAAGTACATTTTTGAGTTGCTGTTTAGATTTAACATGCGATATCAGATGTGGGGGTAGCTCATTCACTAATGACGGTACCACATATTTTCTTGTGCGCTTCCCAAAGTAGTTAGTGACTTTAGGAACAACAAGTGTCTTCTTTTTGGATAAACGAGTTGGGTACATATGCCTACGTTCCTCCTTGTAATATTCATTATTGAATTGTTCAGTCAAGATATTTAGTTTACTTTTATTATGGACCGGAAGTATTTTACAAATTTTGAATAGTTTTTCATAGTTTTTATTTAAGCTTTTTTTAGTTTTTTTATCTGCAAGTAATTTAAGTAGCCGTATCTGTAAGGTTTTGATCTTATTTAAATGTGTAGGGAACGTAAGGCCATACCCACCCAACCCATACTCAATAACTGAGTCAGCCAGTGCATAATATAAAGTAAACAATAGTTTTCTGTTGACAGCATGTTTAAGAGACTTTAATTTACCCAAAATGGCTCTTAGCTTATTGCAAACGTTGTTGACATGCAGATTCCAAGTGAATGTGTTATCTATGACTAATCCTAGGTACTTGTATGACGTAACTGTTTCTAAATATGAACATAGACAATTTAGTTTGTTGTTATGCAGACATTCGTACGAATGACCTTTCACTCCCACTGTCATCAAATTACTTTTATTCCTATGGTACGGCGAGTGAATAAGCATGCACTTTGTTTTATCGGTGTTAATTATAATGCCATTATCATGTGCCCACTGAACGATCCTGTCAAAATCGTTTTGGATATCTTGCTGTATGACATGACATCTATATTGTTATGGCTATACACCAAGCAAGTATCATCAGCATACATAAATGCCTTACATTTCCTTAATACATTAGACATGCTATTAACGTGCATAATATATCCCAATGGCCCATATACTGACCCAGTCGGAACTCCGAATTTAATGTCGCCTCGTACACTTTCAGTTCCACTGATACATACTTTAAGTGACCTTTGGTCTAGGTACTTGCTAAACCATGCATTCATGGGACCCCTAATGCCGCATTCGTTCATAGCCTGCAACAAGCCGCTGTGGTCCAATGTATCAAACGCTTTTTTGAAGTCTATAAATATAACCATAACATTTTTTTTTTCATTAAGACGATTATTGACTTCATCGGTAAATTTCTCCAGTGCTGTAGCACTACTCCTATTGATTCTAAAACCGTGTTGAACCTCGTTTAAAATGTAATTTTTTTCTAAAAAGTTGGTGAGTTGTTTAACTATAATTTTTTCAAAAATTTTGTTTACTGTATTAAGTATTGCTATAGGTCTATAATTGCTGTAATCCTGATGCGATCCCTGTTTATATATTGGCCTTACAATAGACTTTTTAAGTTCTTCTGGATATTGAGAGTTTTTAACACTAATATTGATAAAATATGCTATTATTGGACTAATTTGTTCTTTAATTTGTTTTAGATCTTTAACTCTAATACCATCTGACCCCGGCGACTTGTTGCAGTCTAATTTTTCTATAACTGATTTAACGTCCTTTGGTAGGACTTTTTTAAATCGGAAACTTAAATTACAGTAATTTACATAGGTCGTCCTGTCCAAAAAATTGTGTTTACATTTATGTTTAATTAAATCGATTTCCCTCGTAAACGTTTCACAGAAATTGTTACAGATATTTTGCAAAGTCTAATTTTTAAGTAAATACTTCTCTATTACAGAATCTACTCCTACTTTAGACCTACCAAGCCAGCTATTTATATTACTCCATATCTTTCTCATGTCTCCTTTACAACTAATTATGGCTTCATGCCTACTTTTATTTTTGGCCATATTTATAAGTTTTTGTGTCTTATTTCTGCACCTAGTGTACAGTAAGCGTTTATTATTATTTTTAGGATCACTTTTCCACTGTCAAAATACTACTAAACGTCAATATCTTTTTCAGCTGAATTCTGTCCACCACTACCTGATCCGCTCGGAGGTTACCAATCCTGCCGCGACTGGGGTGCCGGTGGTCAGTTCAAGGTGTGCGAGATTGCCTGTCGTGACGGACTTAGATTCTCGCAATCTGTACCACCATTCTACACATGTGGTGCCGAAGGATTCTGGCGACCAACAGCTGATCCTACTCTACCTTTGGTTTATCCTGCTTGCTCACGTAAGAAAAAAAAAACATTTTTTTTTATACTCTTTACTTTCTCTATGCATTGTCAAAGTGTTAACCATATTTCTTCTCACTACAGCGGCCTCACCAGCTCAGCGCGTCTTTAAGGTATCGATGCTGTTCCCAAGCTCAGTACTTTGCAATGATGCCGGACAAGGCGTTCTTCGCCAAAAGGTTCGCAGCGCCATCAACCAACTTAACAGAGACTGGAACTTCTGTTCTTATGCTGTTGACGGTAAGTACTCCATAACTTACTGAAAGTTGGCCAATAACTCAATTAATATTTTTCTATGTCATTTTGCGAGGTGGAACAGCCCAGTTAGACTCAAAACTCCGGGCAACGGAATATTCGTCAACCAGATTTATTTTCTTATGCCAAGACTGTGTAACCCACTATTTCAATGTGATTATAAGGCGAATAGTTATTTATAAATGTTAAACACAGGTACTCGCGAGTGCAAGGAACTGGACATCAATGTGAAGTGCGACCACCGCGCCAACAACAGACAGACGAGACAAGTATCCACCCCTCCCGCTGTAGCTGCTGAAGATACCTACGTACTGGATGCCATTATCCCCGTTGAAGAGTAAGTTCTACTCCAATCACTACTTAGAAAACCCATTTCATAATAGGAGTCCATAAAAAGGTGAAGGCGTAGATACACAGATATTACGCAAACAATGTAAAAATCTCATCTTTGTAGTGCACATTAAAGCATGTGTTTATATAACACAGTACAGAAAGCACTTTGGTTTAGTAGCAAAATTTTGATGTTTTAATTCCAAAACTGCACTTTAGACTTTCCATACAAATAAAGCATGATGTTCTTCTATCACAATTGCATGTTGTTTTTGTGGCACTTAGGACTCGAAGCAGTAGGGAGGGTCGTCAAGTCGGCGATACGTACAACGTTGAGATCTCTTTCCCGTCTGTCAAGTAAGTTGTTTGCATGCCTTGGAGTAGCACTTTAGCACTTGTGACTTGTAACATAAAGGCTTGATTTGCTTGAACATCGAGTTTTAGAAAGAGTCTGTCACACTGGTATGGGTGAAAGAGACATTGCTCTACATAGCCAAACTTTTTCGAAACCTCGATAGTGCCATTTTTATTTACAGTAGAAAACTACAAGTAAGTATGTTGCTGATATAAATAAATTTAAATTTAATTAAATATTTAAATTTTATCTCACACTTAATCATAATCAGGTAAAATAACGTTTTCTATTTAAAATCGCAGCGATCCAGTCATCCACAATGGTAACAACGAACGTTCCACTGTACAACGGTTGTTGGAGAAACTGATTCTGGAAGACGAACAATTCGACGTGAGGAGCATTCTTCCTAACACCGTGCCTGACCCGGCCAGCTTGGAACTAGTTTCTGACTATGCCTGCCCTACTGGACAAGTTGTAATGGCTCCTGATTGTGGTAAGTACACATCCTTTAATTCACAGCATTATAAAGGGCTAATTTCGTAGAGCAGCGGTGGCCCAGTGGTGGCGGCCCCGACTTACGAACAGTAAGTCGTGGGTTCAAACCCAGACAGGCGCATTACTTTGTGTAATTTATTTCATCACCAATGCTCTCAAAACGGTGAAGGAAAGCATCGTGAGGAAACCGGCATGTCCTAGAATCAAAAATTTGAAGACATGTGACATCTACCAATCCGCACTGGACCAGCGTGGTAGATTATCGCCCATTCCCTCTCATTGAGAAGAGGCCGTGTCCCAGCAGTTGGAACATTATAGGCTGATGATGATGAATTTCGTAGTTCAGGACTCATGGCATGCGAAAGATGGTGCCCTATTAAAATTGCACAACACAAACTAATCTTTGTATTTTTTTACAGTGGCTTGTGCTGTCGGTACATTCCTGGATGCTGCCAGCGACACCTGTAAGCCTTGTCCTCAAGGCACCTACCAATCTGAAGCAGGACAAGTGCAATGTACTGCTTGCCCTGCCATCGCTGGACAATCTGGTGTCACACAATCGACTGGAGCCCGTAGCGCTGCTGACTGCAAAGGTAAAAAAAATACCCTGCTATGACATATCAACCTAGAAGTAGAAAATCTGCCAGAAGGTAATGAGGACATGTTTCAGTAGGAGGGCGAGTCTATTGCCACAACCTGGCATAAGTACAGATTCAGGGCTACATTCTGCTGCAGGGAAATTTCTGACGAACGATGCAAGTTGCCCTCCCTTAGTATCAAACCCAGAATCCCAAGCTTAGGAGTCAGGCTTGCGTTTACTAGATCAACGACTACGTTGTACTATTATATCAGTTCTGGTTCTACATATCCATACCTGTGTGTCGTTTACAGAGAGATGCGCAGCTGGAAAATACTACGATGCCGAAGCTGATCTGTGCCGTCCTTGCGGTCACGGTTCTTACCAACCACGCGAAGGCGCCTTCTCTTGCATGGCCTGCCCTAGAGGACAAACTACTCGAGCTACAGAGGCCGTATCGGCTGCTGAATGCAGAGATGATTGTCCTTCAGGTAAGCACGATAAACTTCCGATGGAATTACTGAATGTAAGATCTTGGAAAGTTTTGCAATTATTTTGAACGAACCACTGACCTTTAAGCAAAACTAATGTGTTTCTATCTGTAGGTGAACAACTAAGCAGTGATGGTGGGTGTGAGGCTTGCCCTCGCGGCACGTGGCGCGCTAACGGGTCGGGAGCGTCGTGCGCGGCGTGCCCGGGCGGCACCACGACCCCGCAGTCGGGAGCATCGTCCGCCGATCAATGCTCCCTCCCCGTCTGCCGACCTGGTACGAACCCCTTCCTAAAACTTCGATACAAATTATTCTCGCCTCAAACTTTCATAGAAACGTTCATAAAATTACGAATTGACTTTGAAACAATCCCTCGAAATGTAAAATAGTTCGACAACGGAATTCTGATCTTCAGAACTCGAAGATTCCGGTCCAATTGGATTTCTATTGTTGAACTTCGAAGACGAACATTCTAGATATTTGTTGTAATTGAAATTTCATTTTATGATATAAAATTCTAAGATATTTTCTTGTAATTTCCAGGCTCATATCTCAACGACACCTTGAACACATGTGTACAGTGCAGGAAGGGAACCTATCAATCAGAGGCACAACAGACAGTCTGTGTTCCTTGTCCAATCAACACAAGTACGAGAGGCCCTGGTGCTGTAAGTAAAAACATACTTATCTTTAATAACGTCCCAAATATATCTTGAGTGGCTTTTTATCATCGTCGAAACGTTTGGGATGACAATAAAAATAAGTGCGCTGTTCTGAGATTTTATTTGGGATCAAAGCGCATGCCAAATTGCTCAACTTGGGGGTTAAATTGCTAGAAGGTTGTTATGGTTTATGTCCTTGTAAAATAATAAATCTAAAAGAAAAAAGATTTGTGACGTTCTATTCTTCGTTTTCCTTATACGTTGCCTAATCATCATTACTTCCTACTAAATATGCACTTCAATTTAAATTAATCATAAACACGTATGTCAAAATAACCCACATATTTGTTCTACAGACATCGGAGACAGAATGCACGAACCCATGTGAGATGGGTGGCCCGGAGACGTATTGCGATGTCAACGCTTATTGCCTTTTGATACTGGAGACAAACGAGTTCCAGTGCCAATGCAAGCCGGGCTTCAACAGTAGCGGAAAAGTCTGTATAGGTAAGGAAGACATTTTTATTGAAGCAAACGGATATTTGGGACAAATCTTCAAGATTCTTCAAAGGAACTTGACCTAAAAATCGAGCTTTATTGGAAAAACCTCATTCGAAACTTGACGCCTGTATAATGGACAACATTTTTGTACGACAGCTAAGTAATTTGTATTCATCCTGGGAAGTATTCAGCTGAATTGCCCAAATTCTTTTATACCACTCAAAACTCTGAATACAGGAATTGATTTCGAAATCAATTCTGAAAGAATGTTGACAAGTTCTTGACTTTTGGAGAATTTCAGTAACTTATTTCCACTGATGCAATGTTTAATTTCCAATTAGATATTTACGTACATCCGATTCTGCTACCAACATTTATTTTATTCTTCTTGAGATCACTTTGAATGTATACCCATAGCGTTTCTTGGCCTTTAGTATCCTAAACTTCATTTATGTTTTCGATTTTCATTCCACATTTGTGTAAACTTTTATTGGTCGTTTTAGCTTAGCACTAATTTTCCCTAAGCTTTTTAGTTTTGGATATAGGTTATTAATTCTTGATTTAGCTTATCAGTTTAGATATAATTGCTATCGGGCTGAGCATGTGCAGATTGCTTTTGTGGGTTTACTAGCTTGTTTGCTCGCTTTCTTGCTTGCTGCCTGATAAATGCCGTTTTAGTCGATAAACTAGGTAAATCAACTGCTGCGAAAATTGCGACGATGTCTAGGTATTTATAACACTCTATGTTTCAAATTTTGGAAATCGCGACAACAGTTCAAGGATACAAGGCGACATTTTGGCAATCATGAAAATACCGACACACAAAATACCGTGTGTATAGGATCAAATATTTTCTATCTATACTTTAACCCTTTAACTATTTATCTCCAGACGTATGCCAAGACTTCTGCGACAATGGCGGCGAGTGCGTGAAGGACGCTAGAGGCGAACCATCCTGTCGATGCACAGGCTCGTTCACTGGTCGCCATTGCAGGGAGAAGAGCGAGTTCGCGTACATCGCGAGCGGAGTCGCGGGAGGAGTCATCTTTATTATATTCTTAGTGCTGCTTGTATGGATGATTTGTGCGAGGTACGTTTTGACTAGGCCCTTTTATTGTTAAAAACTTCATATGCAAAGGTAAATTTGAACAGTCTTAACTCAAAATTCCCATTTCGCCAGGTCAACAAAGAAGAAGGAACCAAAGAAGACTTTAACACCAGCTATCGACCAAAACGGCTCCCAAGTGAACTTCTATTACGGAGCGCATACGCCGTACGCAGAATCAATAGCACCATCACACCATTCGACGTACGCGCACTACTATGACGACGAGGAAGACGGCTGGGAGATGCCTAACTTCTACAACGAGACGTATATGAAGGAGAGCTTACACAACGGAATGAATGGAAAGATGAACAGCTTAGCGCGATCAAATGCCAGCATATACGGGACCAAGGAGGATCTGTACGACAGACTAAAGAGGCACGCGTACCCGGGTAAGAAAGGTCAGTATGTTTAGCACTTAGTTAGTGCGCACTTTCGTTATTGAGAATGCAGCTTTTGCACGTCTTGCTTGGTAGTTGCGATAACGCTTTGCTGATTGACAATAGACCTTAGTACCATAAAAACATATTTTGATATGCACTTGTACATTATTTTTCGAGCACCTGCACCGCCCATTATCCTACTGACAATCATAATAAACTCTTTGGTGTCTATTTCTTTATATTTCCACTAAAGGTAAAACTATTCTAAATGCTTCCATTTTTCCCTCACCTCTCTTCTATTTGTTCTTTAATAATGGAATAATTAAAATTGTTTGCTTTTACACGTTCGTTGATATAATATAACAATGGATTCATGATCTATCTTTAATTGGAGTATTGAAAACAATACCTTATAGGGTTTAATTGTGAAGGTGGAAATGCCATCGGCATACTATAACACAATATATACTGGTAAATAACCTTTTTCTCTTTGTTAAAACATAAAGCGTAACAAACTACTAATGCCTGATGCAAATAAACACATCAATGAACATTTATCACAATAATTTGTTTGTCTTACGCACATACAAAAACTCCACTTGCACAAACATCATTATCGGTCATTGAAAAACTGTAAATAACAATGACGAAACAATTGTGATATTTATACTAATTTGTGTGTTATTCCTTTACAGATAAGAGTGACAGCGATAGTGAAGGTCAGTAAGTGTAACAAGGGACTGCGTTTTGTCGTATTCTGGTCAATCTTACATAATACTTCGTACTAGTTTCAATTCTCGGTGTACCCGGCAGTAATAGCTCATATTATTGCATACTAAATATACGGCGGAAAGTATGTAGCGCTCGCGTCTACAAGCCGAGAGTTAAGTATGTTATTGTAGAATGTCGTATTCTATTAGCTTTATTAAGAATTATAGTTGTAACATTATGTGTATTAACACACTCACTGTTTAAATTACAGCCCCCACCAAATATACTTTATTTAACAAAAAAATCGTCACACAAGTCAAAGTTTATTAAAGGCGTCACATTATTTTGAAAACAGTGAATGTGTTGATGTTCTCGTATAATCATCAACGAACAAATGCTCAAGTACTTTAAGGCGAACACTGCCATATCCGAAGCAGGGAGTACTCACAATTTTTCAACGAATATTGTAAAAATTAAATTCCAACAACATTCCGATTTATAATCGTGTAAATATAATGATATGAAATAAAATATTTTGTATATTTTTTTAGAACACTTTTCTCTTAATGTTAGTAATAATTAAATCTTTAGAACAATAATTAGCGTATCGATTGATTATTACTAACATTAGGGAAGGCTAGGTAATATAAATTAACGGTTTATGTTTTGTATTATAAACTGGACTGTATTATTATAATTCTGTGTATGAATGAGAGTGAGTGTTTATGTGACAGTGAAATGTATAGAATGATTTTTTTTATAATTATCACGAGAATATATGGGACATGTATTATATATACGTTTTGTATTAAAGTATTTTTAAGCTGATATAATTTATAGTAAATACATAATCTTCCTAACACTGAATATTGGGACCGTACTAGGATCGTAACAAAATATATAAGACAGTTTTAGACTAGTTCTAGATGACAATGTATGCGTAATGTACGTACCTAAAGAAATTTTATATATTGAAATACTCAAAGAATCTCCATTGGGTGGTCAACATTCCATCACAATCTATTACCACATTAGTGATTACATAATAAAAATATTTTTTTACAAAAATTTTAATGAAATAAATTTTAATACGTATATTTATTAAGAATTTTATTTACTAACTACCCTCATCCCTAAGACTGCCCTAAAGTTATAATACCGACCTCAAATATTGACCCCTGACATAAAATCACGTCTGTAAAGGGTTTCCAGAGCTTTACCTAGTACGCCCACATTTTGCCAGTTAATATTAAGTCCCATTTGAAAGCGGCGAGCCTTTTGCCATCAACCGGGCCTAAAACCAGACTCCGTGGCTGCCACTTAGAAATTCCAGATGGAAAAACCTAATAACACTTTGCCCTGGGAAATCATCCTCAGTAGTTGCGGTTAGGAACACAAGACGAGGCATCTTGACCCCTTTCGTTTACAAGCTATCCTGGGTTATTTGATAACCAAGATCAGAGCAGTTACCAACTGGCTCGACCACTCGGGGTCAAATCTATAAGTCTCGCCGAAATATAAATAACATTCGACAAAAAATCTACTTATCAACTATCAATTGTGTCAATAAAACCAGTGATTACGTAGTTTGACCCGCCTACTTTCAATTAATGTCATCGGTGTCAAGTACTGAAATAAACCAGTATAATGTAATCTTTTGTGGGCAAACAATCACGCTATGATCACATGATCGGTTTCTTTGTTGTTACAGGCAAAAGACGTCACTTTGTGTTGTTATGAGAATATATTACGTACCTACTATATTGATAGTAAGAGTGTAAGTTAGTGTGAAGGGGATAATCTTGGAACCCACTAAACAGATTCCGATATTTATCTCATCGTTAAAAACTATATTTTGAGTACTGCCTCACACACGAAGCAAAGAAAAGAAACAAATTATGTTCACTTAAAAAACTATAATTTATTCTTCAATAAGAATTTCAGCACAGCCAATACATTCAACTTAATTTTAATAGCCAAACAGTACGCGATATTCGCCGTAAACCAAAGTAAAATACTTATACATACTAATTTACTTAGTGTAAAATAAACTACAATTACTTGGCATGTTTCTTCTGGAAGTCTTTCATGTATTTCGAGAGAGTTTCTACTTCCTCCACCGTGACGGCATTGTAGATTGATGCACGGATGCCACCGACGTTTCTGAAAATTACCATTATGAAATCAGTTTTAATCATTCTACAAGTTAAACTTGTATTGTCACTTACGGGATATCTTTCGTGATTATTTATTAAGTTGAGCTCCCTAATTAATAAATAATCACGGAAGATATCCCGTAAGTGACAATACAAGTTTAGTTTTAAACCGTGAAAGCCTAAAACAGGATTCTACAAGTTGATCCCATGCATGGGGAGCAGCGATCTAGCAGAAGACGTATTTTTGCTGACATGATGTTATCAATCAAACTACATCAGATTAGTGGTAACAAAGAAGGAGTCGAAACACCCGATTCCCAATTTTCCAATTTAACCTGTATAAGCTGCTTAATTTTGGAAGCTACCTAACGGGAAACTCATTCGAGTATCGTACGAAAAATATATTCAAAAAGACCTCAAGAATTTGCTATTATTATTGGCCAATCTTTTTTATTATTATTTAACGGAAGCATGAGCAAAATTGAGCATATTTACCTGTGTCCTTTAAGCTGAATAAGTCCCAACGCCTCAGCGCCTTTCAGAAACTCCTTTTCCAAATCCTCATTGGGTGGTGACCCAATTCTGAACGGTACATTCATTTTACTTCTAGCGTTTTTAGCTACGGGCACGGAGTAGAACCCGTTGGATTGTTCCACGGTTTCGTAGACCAGAGACGCCTTCTTTGCGGCTAGCTTGGCCATGCCTTCGACACCGCCGTTTCTTTCTACCCACTGGAGGACTCTGCCCATGACGTAGATACTGGAATAAGAAGAGATAGATGTTTATTAAGATATCTAAAATAGTTTTTAACCGACTTCAAAAAGGAGGAGGTTCTCAATTCGTCGGAACCGGACTGGGATTGCTGGAATCTCATGTCTGTCTATTGTTTGTACTACACCAGTTCATAACATAACGTCACGTCGGTACGCTGTGAAGGGGTAAGCACATGTGAACCACTAAAAAGTCCTGTGACAAAACAAAGGTCCTGTGACCTTATTTTTCACTTTTTTGTGTTTTGAAGTCAGTTTAATTTTTTACAACGTGGATAATCATTTAGTTACTTAGCTATTAAAGGTTTGGCGGTCTAGGGTCATTAAGTGCTGCTGCTAAGCCTACGAGGTCTTGGTTTGATTCAGTGGTCCGGTGAAATGATATTAGATTTGTATCACTCCGGAGTCCGAAATCGTGCCTGTTAGAAGGCAGTAGATGAAATCTTATGTATTAGGAGCGAGACTCCTAATACATAAGATTTCATCTTGATCATCGAGATTGCACATAACTGGCAAAGAGTAGGTGGTACTGTGGGGACCCTGCCTTACCCTTCGAGTATGACAGGGGTGATATGACCCGATTCAATAATTATCGAACTGTTATTACAAAAGCTGCAGCACTTTCTTATGTAACATGTTATCGTGCTCGTTTATTTTTCATTCATTTGCCTTTTTTATATCAACATAATATTTGTTTTGTTTATGAACATGACCTACCCCAATGTCATTCACAAAACTTGTAGATCCGTTGCATATTATAGTGATTGTTGGACGCGATCTGATGTAATACCCCATTATACCGTGCTTAAATATTCCATAAGCTCAATCCATTTTTACCATGGAAAGCAGAAGTTAAAAAATGCCATAATGCCCTCACGGTAAGTTTAAAAGCAATAAATGATTTTGATTTGATTTGATTTGATTTGATTTGATTTAAAAAAACTTGCTAACGTGTTATCTAATTTTAGCTAGAATCATGCGACAATTTGGCCGAAAAACAAATAAGATAAAAGCTATTTTTCTACTTCTCTATCAGGACATAATCTTTATAATAACATGTAGGTAGGTGTAAACTACAATAACACTTCTGCTGTTCTGCTGATTATTTTAAAGATAAAATTCGTTGCTAAGGTAGACCACATGGTAAGATGTTAGTCAAAACTTGATAGGTGGTTATCTAAGTCGATTATTTGCTATTTGTACCTACTGAATATAATATACAATATTTAGCACTATCTCCTAAATCATGATTCGATTTTTTTGTCAGAATTATATCCTACACTCCTGGTAATTATCAAGCCTATTGGCATGAACCGGGTACAAAAATCAAGTCTCCATTATTGTCACTAAGAAATTCCTAAAGGAAAAACACAATTTCACTTTGACTGACCTAGGAATCAAACTCAGGACCACATGATCACCACTTGCCATCTTCCCGACCTATAATATCAAAGATACTTACGCAAACATAGGTGGAGTGTTGAGAATAGAATCTGCCTTGGCATTTTCCGTCCAGTTGAAGAGTGAGGGGCATATCGGCAGCGCCTGATTCAGCAGATCTTCTCTAACGATGACTAGAGCTACGCCAGACGTTCCAATGTTCTTCTGTGCACCGGCGTAAATTACTCCGAACTAGAAGAAAAAATCATCCTTAAAGTTTGTGAGCGTGACGAAGGTGGTGTCGATCTGATCATATTCGTGGAGCAAACGTGGCCAGAAATTGCACAGAACAGAGAAGTTTGGAGGGAGAAAGGGGAAGCCTTTGCCTAGCAGTGGGACACAATGTAGGCTATTAACAAAAAAAAAGTGGTAATAAGAAATGCACTTTGATGCCAAGACATATCGTTGATTGTAGTTTCACGAAGCTCATTCGACTGATTCCAAGTGGGTGATGCATGACCCCCAAAATTATAAGGTCAACATTTTATTTATCGTACAGGACTATTTCTTATCGGACATCAGTTCACTTATCTTATCATTCCTTAAGCCTACTATCGTCCGACTGATAAAAAATTTGATTCGGAAACAAGTTTGCGAACTCATTCTTTAAAACCATTCAGAGAAATATTTTTCGTCTGTTACAAACTCATAACTCCTAAGAGTCATTTGCACGACTATTCGTTCAATGGGTTCATTGAACGAGTAGGAAAAAGTGCTATAAAGCCTATAATTGTGTCAGCTAGTGCCAAGAAGGTTGCTCCTTATAGGATGAAATAGGGAGTTGGCTATGATCTACTACTTCATGATCTTATATCTATTTTATTAGACTGAATATCTTTATTATTTATAAGTAATATTTGTTTTTTTTTTAATTTCTTCTGTAGTTATTTATTATAGAAAAAGATATATAAACTGCATCTGTGAGCGGGGATCGCGTGGTTGAGTTTTGGGCTAAACACATTTGAACTTTTTGACAACAATATGCTAAGAATGACTCCAAGGTCTTCACGTTCCTTCTTTATTTAATTACTTGAACCCATAACCATGTGTATGTTACACAAACGTGAAACCTAACCTTGCAGTACTAAAACTGAACCTTGCACTACTAGTAAATGTATGCACTATGACTGTGTGTTCACGTCATACCTATGCGCTGCCGTGACCTGCTTTGAAGCCACACTAGATATAATCTCAAATACTATCTACCATGAGTCTATAGCTCTATATTATACTACAAAGAAGATAGAGCCCATTTTCTAAGCTTGATGAAATATTTGTTGCTAGTACAAATATTTCAAATTATGCCAAGAAATTGATAACGAAGATGTCATAATAATAATGTACCTAGTTAATGACCACTGGTTATCAGCTACATTAGGAGCAATAAGAATGAACAGTTATCAGTTAGAACTAGTTTGTTTCATTTGGTAACTGATTGAGTCATTGAAAAAAAAAGATTAGGTAGGAATTTTGTTTTTTTTTGACGTTTTACTACCTAGGGTTAAAATTGTAAGTAGAAGGATTATTAGGTACACAAAAGTGAATTTTAACCATTTTTATTCTTGCCAACAAAAGGTCAACATGTCTATCCTACTTCACCTAATTCAATACTTAGGTAAGTTTGCCATTTTTTATTAATGAGTAACTTCAAAATTGCAAAAAGCTCACTCACACATAATGATGGGTAATGGAAAAATTTCGAAATGAAAAGAAAAGAAAAAATGAAAAATTTCCAATATTTTTCCAATTTTTCAAATACTTTTCAAATATTGGAAAAAAATGGGAAGTCGACCAAGATCAGAAAATAAAACAAGATAACAAATTTTTATTTGTTACTTTTTATCAAAATACTAAAATTTCTCATTTTTAGGATTCCGTACCCTATTGCTAAGACTGTTACTTATTATTTTTCTTAAAGACTTTTATGATTTCTTGCATAAGATTATACCGTTCATCACCGGTATACCGGTCAAGTTCATGCGAGATAACTTTACAAAACATTAAATTTGAAATTCTAATGTTCTCATTTTCTTCCGCTTTGTACTCTGGTTCTGTCAGCACTGCCGCATCACGAAACTGTTTTTCTGAATTTGGGATTTGTTTTTGGGATTCTTTAACTGTATAATCTGGACTAGACCAACGTTGAGCGTACTGACTGTACTCATCTGGTTCAGATATGTACGTATCACTTCTAGGTAAGCTGCAATTTGGAGTATTGTCTTTTCCGGCGACTTCTGAAAGCTTTTTTTTTTTCTTGGAATGTAATCAGCATTTTCAGTGAATAAATTTTCTGATTCATTACGCATATTGTCAAAATTACAGTTCATTTCAGTATCTGATTCACTATCTGAAGCTAGTATAATCTTTTCTGAAAAACAAATAAACATACATAAAGTCACGCGAAAATTTTAAATGTTAGCTTGACAAAAGAAGCCGATTCGTACATAAACTTGCCTTCTACTTCTTCCGCTGCATCTTCAGAAGCAGATTGTTCCGTTAATAAAAAAGACGTCGATAAATTGATCGCCTTAGCAACTACAGTATCAGGATCTCCTATCTCTTGGGTAGAACATACATTATGGAAAAAAGTATTTTCTGCTTTAGCGCCATCCTACACATTACCAACACGAAAAAAAAGATTTTGGACAATGAAAATGAAGTTGCTGCAATTGTAGAACCAATCGCTGTTAGCATCTCCCAACTAGAAGGTAACGATATTTTAATTCAGAAAACAGTATTAGTGTGGAATACCTTAAAAATAAAAATAACAGAAGTTTTTGCTCACACCAATATTATCAATGAAGAAGAAAAGCAAACTCTGCTTGACAAAGTTGAATCCAGAAAAGGAACAGTTGTAAAACCTATCCATTTTGCTGCATGTTTACTAGATCCTAAGATCTGTGGTGATAACTTAAGCAGTGAAGAAGATGCTGCAGCAATTAATTTTATCGATGAACTAGCAACGTACCTACTTAAATATTGATAATATAATGGCGGAAGTTTCCGATTTTAAATCAAAATCTGACTTTTGGAGTCCAAGATTTGTGTGTTCGCCAGTAAATAATGTCACCCCCCTTTCTTGGTGGCAAAGCATATGTAAATTACGAAACTGAGAAAAGTGGCTGAAGTTATCTTCACGGCTCCTGTAACGTCTGCCGCATGTGAACGTTCTTTTAGTACAATAAGTGGAATTCACACAAAGAAGCGTAATAGACTGCTGACGGAGCGAGCTGAAAAAATGGCTTTTCACTTCTCATGCTCTAAAAGTACGCCGTTATAGCCCTACGAAGCGGGATTAAAGTGACCGTTTATTCCCTAGGGAGTAAAAAGTAATTTAAAAATGGAACGATATTTTACTCTCAAACATGACCACAAAAGAGTAACTTGACAAAGGTTTTATTTAAATTTCGAATTGGCATGCAAATAGAAAGCGACTTATTGAAAAAAAAAACAAATGAACTCTTCAACGCGAGAAAAATGTATGGTTGTTTGTGTGCATCGTTGATTTTGAAAAGCAATGCTTCTGTTGCTAACCGCTGCAGTAATGTAGGTACTAATTATCTGTAGAGTGTGGATCATCTTCATTGCGAAAATGTTGAGAGTTTGTGTTGTGTTTTCAATGGTTAATTTGTGACTGACCTGATAGAAGAAAAAACTAACCGCTCAGTTCAGAATTTTTGTCGAGTGTAAATTTGTTCAGTTTTAAATGACTGTTTTTCTCGCACTCGAAGTGAAAAGTACAATTTGCACCTCGAGACTAAACGCCAATATAATATACCCTCGCTTTCATTGCCTCCCTCGCAAGCTCGGGAGTCAAACCACCTCGGGTATATAATGGCTTCGTTTAGTCCCTCGTTATAAAATATACTATTTATTGCTTATAACTGGAATATGGAAAATATGAATAATAATGATTTGTATATTCACAATAATCAAGAGGACGATATCAGTCCACCAACTGAAGATTTACTGTTTGTAGATGCAGATAATGTACAAAATGTTGATGACGAATTCTTTTATGATGATCATGATTCAGATTTGGATTCAGATTAATCAATGAGTGACGTAATTATATATGTTTATGTGTAAAATAAACCATTGACCATGAATCTGTATTAAAATATAACTTAGCACATTTGTTTTTTTTTAAAACAACATGTAAAGCCATTAAAAGATATATTTCCATTATTTTTCCAATTTTTCAATTTTTCAGAAAAATAAATTGAAAAATTTCCGAGTTTTGAAATTTTTCGGAAAATTACACACACATACAAACGCGAAAACGCGATCCTTTACATTGAAACGAAAAAATAATGTATGCAAAACCAGTCTAGGGCGCTTTCAATTTAGTGCGGCGTTGATGTGCGCTGCGGTACCGGCGCCGCATTGTTGCCGCGCCGCGTGCTTTTTATGAAAACATACGAACGTCCGTACGCAGTACAACAAACGTACTGCTGCGGCGCGCAGCGGCGCAACTCGAAACGTCTAAATTGAGAGCGCCCTAACTGTATCTGTCATAATATGGGGAAATCTATACAAAGCGAGGCCATATTTTACTGGAAATGAATAGCTTGATATGTCGCCGTGTGTACTTTAAGCACACCTCTGTCTTATATTTCAAGGAAATACAGGTGCGATGAAATGTTATGAAATGTGCAGTCAAATCAAAATTTGTAAAAAATCTCACCTTAGAAACATCTACTTTCTTAGACATAATATTTGAGGACATATCTGCAACCAGAGGGACTCCTTTGGTGTCAGGAATGAAATCAAACTCCACGCCTGAAACATAAATACATTTATTTAAGTATTCAAATATTTGCAAAAACAAGCACTTGTTGAATCATTCAAGCCTTGAGCTAATTTAGATAAATTATCTCATTGAAGTTAATAAAGACCCTACTCTCACTGTTTGCAATTAACTGCAATAATTGGGGTAATTTGAGTTTATAATGAATACTGCTTATGTTTACATAAGGATAAAGAAATAACAGTTTTAAAACAACAAAGTATTTTTGTAACCCATCTGTTCCACTACTGGCAAACGACCTCCCCCATATCTCTACACCTTCTCTTTTCATAAAAAATCAGTATTGTTGTAAGACTAATACTTTAAATTGTTACTGCTTGTAGGTAGTATTTTGTTGTTACTATGTGTGTTATCAGTAATTATAATACAGCATTTGATACGCTATTCAGTGGTAACCATTTTAAGGTTACTTTGAATTTTTTATTTATTAAGTACAGCTGATACTGATATTTATTTTCAATAAAGATATCTATTTTTATTTTTTTATAACAACAATTTATAAAAATATGTAAAGACATGTTAATAAAAAAGGAGCATGTCATTAAAATAGATTAAAGTAAATATAGTAAAAGATAAAAGCAGAATGTTATCAGCTGATAGTTACCGTGGATAGTTTCGTTGGTGCAAATGTGTACATATGATGCGTTAGGATCAAGGTTCCACTTTGATTGATCTGGAATGTCAACATAGCGATCAACAGGGGGCAGGACTAAGTTCACTTTGCCATATTTCTTTGCTTCTTTTGCTGCCTTTGCTGACCAGTCACCTAAAACAAAAGAACATACTAATTGAGTACTTATACAAAAATGCAGTTCATTCCTAGTTTAATCAACCATCATAAAATAGATTTGTTATATTGAAAGGAATTGGAATGATAATGGTCAATAAATTGTGTAAATGGAGTTAGCTATATAAAAGATTTATGAACTGGGGATTCCTTGCAGTTGATCTCAGTTCACGCATAGACACTATTTTTCTTTATTGGCCTTACTGTACTGAATAGACACTCTATTTAAAACTACGTGAGTGCTAGGTGTATTTGAAGGATAATTATTACTTAGTTTAAATCTCTGCGAAAAATCCATTGGCAAATAATTTTACGAAAAATGATCAAAAAATATTTACCAGTTACGACATAGTCGGCTGTTCCAGTTCTGGAGATCAAGTTAAGAGGAACTGCAGCAAATTCACCCGTTCCACCACCAGCCATAAAGAGAACTTTGTAGTTTGCTGGCACATTTCTGAAATAAACATATCTTGATCACAAGGGTACACTTTGGAAAACAATCAGTTGAAATATGGATTTAGCAACTTTCCTGCTCTTCAAGGATTCAGGATTATGTAGAAAAAAAACGTTTTGTTTACTTATAATTTGTACTTTTGAGACGGATTAGGTACCTATTTTATTTTTGAAAACATCAAACAAAATGTCAGGTCAGTCAGCTGTCAGTGTCATAGTCAAAAATACAAAATTCTTTTAGTTCAATCGTCGAGGTTCGATTCGATTCAACCATTTCAACTCAAATCGTTCACGAGGACAAGACAAGGACACAAAAAGGACATGAGATTGGAGGATAAATTAATTTATATTCTTTGCTTGGAGGTACCCATGAGGTGGCATGCGGTTGCGGTATAAAATTAGAGGAGCAGGCCTACGTTTTAAAAGACAGCGATTAAAGTTAAAGAAAGTAAAAAAAATATTAAATATTTGGTGACTTAGAGAAAGCAAAGCATGTTTCGCGCGATTTTTTAAATTGTTACCCGAGTTTTATTTATTAACCGTGGCTGTAACGCCCCCGCGGCCCGTAGCAATGTCCCGTAGGGTAATATTTAACTCGTAACACTTATTAATATTTTATTCGAACAATTTTAATACTCACAGTAATCTTCTTACAACATTTTGTACTTCTGTATTAAACTGCATGTATCCCTTAGTTCTGTGGCTTGTCTCGAGTAAACTTATACCAGAGTTGTCGAAGTTTGTTAGTTCATTCCTCATGATATCGTATACCTGACAAATCAAACATTAAGTTAAAAGTTGCCCATACGTACCGATGCTAGGGTACTTAATTAAGGATTCAGATTAATTATAAACATTGTATAATGACTTACTTCTTCTGGCATTTTCGCCGGGCCGGCACCAAAGTTGTGAATTTTCGGCATGTTTTTAATTAAGTAATTAACAAGTACACGACTAATTTTTCCGACTTATCAAACTACACTGTCACAGTTACAGGGCTCGCGCAGAGTGTCTACTCGGACTGAATCGCTGGGTTATCGCCCTGCCTTTATTATGTGCGCGACGACCGGTTTACTGAGCACATGAACGACATTCATTCGTGTGCAAAACACTGAGATCGGCACGAATTTTGGCTCAAGTTACGCGTAATATTGCACTCAATGTTGTTTAATTTTTTCGGCACTAATTACGTAATAGCACAGATTAGCTCGATCACTGTCAATGTTTTTTTTTAACTTTAATAACAAAAACAATTGAGGGTATTTTTTAAAAGAATTTTAGTTACCATAAAACAGGTTTTTAATTAATTTATTTATTTATTTATTTAAACTTTATGCACTTAATGTACAAAGGCGGACTTAATGCCTTGGGCATTTTCTACCAGTCTACCTTAGGGTGATGCAGAGATTAAACTGTAGGTGCAAGAGTAAAGAAAATTATGAAGACTATAATATAACAATAAATACATATATACATACATACAATAAATTATAAAAAGTGAGGAAAGATAAAAAACAATAAAAAAAAAAAATGTTGATGAAGAAAACAAACAAATTAAATGTGGGATAAGTCTGCCAACTTTTTATGTAAGTGCTCGCGAGCTTTCATTTTAAATGTGCGCCGACTGGTTGCCATCCTGATATTCAAAGGGAGCGCATTCCAAAGAAAAACCGCCTGTACAGGAAAGGAAGATTTGAGAACACCCGAGCGGTGAGTAGGACATCGTAGAAGGCGATTATTGGAAGAACGAAGATCCTTGCTGTGCGCAGAGCATAAATACTGGAAGTGAGAAGTCAGATAAGAAGGAGAAGTGGGTTTGTCTAGAAGAGAAAACAAAGTTGTCAAAGCCCTTAACGCTCTGCGCTGCCTGATGGGTAACCATTTTAAGCGCAACCGATGTGTGGACACATGATCATACTTACGGAGATTAAATACGAATCGAATGCAGTTATTTAGAAGTCGGTCCAGTTTATTGAGGAGATCTGCATTCAGGTCGTAGTAACACACATCACCATAGTCTAGTATGGGAAAGATTAGGGACTGTACCAGCATTACCTTTATGTGGGATGGGAGAATGTTTTTCAAACGATAGAGCGACCGCAACGTCCCGGTGACTCTCTTGCTCACAATCGCGACCTGCTTACGCCAGCCAAGGCAAGTGTCAACATACAAACCCAGATCCTTAACGTCAGAGCTGAACGGAATCACTGTGCCGTCAAAGGTAACCGGTGGCACCGTTAAACCATCCAGCCTCCTCAAGCTATGGGGGCTCCCTACTATGATAGCCTGGCACTTGGTTGGGTTAACGGCTACCCCGAAGCGATCAGACCAGTTTTTCACCACTGCTAGATTCCGGTTCAGCTCTTCAATCGCATCCGATAAGTTGTCAACACCTGCCTGACTGTAGAGCTGCAAGTCATCAGCGTAAAGATGATACGCACACTGAAGCTCGGTAGTAATAAGATCTATAAAAATAGAGAACAAAAGTGGAGATAAGATACCGCCTTGAGGGACGCCAGCATCAAGATTACACCAGTTGGAAGAAGAGTCTCCCGCAAGAACCGACTGCTGACGCCCCCGAAGATAGGAAGAAAACCAATGCACAACCTCGGGAGAGACCATAAGATAGGAGAGGACGGATAATAGGATTTCGTGACTGACGGTATTGAAAGCATTAGAAAAATCTATCAGCACTAAAACGGAAACCTTAGTGTTTTCCATTCCCCGCCTTATATCGTCAGTCACTTTAAGGAGAGCTGAAACGGTACTGTGGCCGGGCCTGAACCCGGATTGGAAAGGACTAATGAGGGAGTTATGGTGAATAAAGTGAGAGAACTGTTTATGGACACAGGCCTCGAGCACTTTAGATAAAAAGGGAAGGACGGAAATCGGACGATAGTGACTGGGAAGGGTGGGATTGGGAGTTTTAGGCAGTGGCCGCACTTGGGCCTTCCGCCAGAGCGAAGGGAAGTCACCGGAGTATAGGGAGAAGTTAACGATATGGGAGATTGCAGGAAGGAGCTGTTCAAGGGCCATCACTATCATGTGACGACTGATGTTATCACAGCCCACGGCTTTGGATTTAATGGAGAGGATTATCTTCTTGATCTCTCCAGGGTCGACTGGGGTGAAGGAAAAAGGGGTAATATTGGGTCGCGTCAGACTAGCAAGATAGTCAATAGTTTGACATTTGGTTTGACTATCAAGAGTGGGAACAGAGGCGAAATGGCGATTGAGATCGTCCAAACCAAATGTATTGGGAAGGTCTGAATGCCGCGATCTGCCGATACCTAGAGTTCCAAGGAACTTCCAAATATCAGCAGGAGAAGAAGAAGTGATATTATCAAGAATGTGGCGGCGTTTAGCGTTACGTATCATCTGATTACAACGATTGCGAGCAGTAATTTAGTGAGTATACCTACCCAGGTATACTCACTAAATTAAAAACCTGTTGAAGATTATGCTTTCAGAAATGCAACGTTACGCATTAAATAACTACTAGGTCGTACATTATATACCTATAGGAATAAATAATTAGGTACCTACTCTCGATTCAAATTAAAAAGTGGCTTACCTATAGGTAGGAACTTAATGTTGGAAAAAGTCAGATTCGCAAAATAAAATATTCCTTAACCATTATGAAACATGACAGGTATTCCAAATAGTTATCCTTTGTTATTGAAATAACCCAGCAAGAGTCACATTGTTTCACAAAAAAACAAACGCATCACACACACCTATACTGCCTACTGCTAGTATAACGAATCGTATCAGTCAATCAATGATTACTTGATCCTACTCGCCAATTTACTCCTCACACTAGTTGAATTGATTCAAGGTTAGCTGAAGGAAAAGAATAATAATACGTACCTATGCAGGTACTTACTTACCTCTTATTTTCTGCTCACGTGTCTAATTTTCAATGCCGCAACACCTGACTTAGGTACTATTATTATTTTAGTACTTGACTATCCTACTTATATTTATATTTATAATATATATATATATATATATTATTAGTATTATAAATGCGAAAGTTTGTGAGTATGGATGTATGGATGGTTGTTTGTTACTCTTTCACGTAAAAACTTTTGAACGGATTTGGACGAAATTTTGCACACAGATACTTTATAATCTGGATTAACACATAGGATACTGTTTATCTCGGTAGTAAAATCCCATGGGTCAATTCAAACATCACGCGGGCGAAGCCGCTGGCAGAAGGTAGTATTTAATATTTGTTTAAACAGGTCCCTACACTCCTGTCCTGGGGCTATTAACTAGGTTCCCAAATATATATTTTAAATGGACACTGACAAGAGTTATGAGAAAAATAAGTTTTTATAGAAATTTTAAATTCCTCATATCCCGTCTTTTTATCACTGTCCTTTCAAAATATTAATTTGGGAAAATACATATTCTGTAATCCAATCGAAATAAATACACACTATCGTATGAATATGTTTGATTTACAAATTATTTTGGTATTATGTTTGTTTCGCATGCTCCGTCGGCCCCTTAATAAATAACATAATTATATTTCATGTTATACCTGTGTGCCGATTCCAACATAGTTAGGAAAAGGCTTGGCAGATGACGATGATTTTAATATACTTGTAAGTATAAATATACACACCTAACGCTAAATGTATAAATGTTATTGCCTTTATTGCCCATCCCAGAACTTGGTTCCTCATGTTCCAACAACATTTTCCTTATAAATTCTTTCACCGTCATCAAGGTAACTAACGTATACAATACAGTACAGAAGACTAGTTCTCAAGGAGCATCAACAGAAGATTGGGCTCATAATTACCAACAATCCATAACTTTCACGGCCAATATTACCCAGTTGCAGTACCTACTTAATGAATCAATTAAATACGTATACGTCTGTACCTACTTAATGAATCAATTAAATACGTATCACGCAACTCGTGATTGATAGGTTGCTTACTCATTTACTAGGAATGCCTTATAATCTACAATACGATTTCATTTCTTACATTTTATGTGCTACATTTGATGTTCACTGTTCATCCCGGAACAGGTTGTGGTTTTGAATATTTTATTTGCTTTATGAATTATATTAATGACTGAGCAATGGATGGGCATTTGTTTACTCCCATTTGAGATTCCACTTAAAAAAATACTTCTCTCATTCAAGATTTGAAAAAGAGCGGAAACGTCGCAGTGGTCTATGAAATTCACTTATTCACTCGGTCACCACTTGTGCTGCCATACTTAATTGTTAAATATTTTCGGAAAATCCTGTGGGTGTGACTTGCACCCATAGATTTAAAAATTAAATCGTGAATAAATAATTTCCGTGCGATCATAGTGCATCGTGCAATTCGTGCCTCTATTATAAACATCTTTTTAGTAATAACTCGGTTTTGGCATTCGATTTCAATCATACAAAAATAATTATACTGGTAGCACTGAAGTCAACAGTTCACTTGCTTCTTTGTCATTCAATCATTTCATTCATATTCATTCGGTCGTTTGTCTTCGATTTTCACTTGAAAAAGAGAGTAGGGCATTATCTATCGTATTTTGTTTTTAAATTCACGGTTACGGAAACAATTGTAACGTTAAAAGTTAATTAAAAACTGTGCAGTTAGTTTGTGCAAAGGATATGCCTCCAGTAAAAGACGAGTCGATAAGAGAAACCAACTGTTTAGAAATTATAAACATTGTTGAGAAGAGTCCTGGAAAGAGTACTCTGGTTGATGTGAGAGCTTGCAACAAACCTGCCTCTAAGGTAAGAAATAACTCAAATACCTATGAGTATTTTTATTTACAAACGTTGTTATTTTATGATAGGTAGCACCGTGTCGAAAGTATCGATCTAGATTTTAGTCCGTTGGGGGGATTTACAAAAAACGCTGTTGTGGTAATTTCCGTTCGAAATTCGAATCGGTCACTTTCGTAGTTCCTTTGTTTTAGAATTTTAGATCAATCTTTTAAATGTTAATTATTCTTGCACAACTCTAAGAGTGCTCGTAATTAGTAGTTCATGCACGATTAAAACCCACAAGCAACACAACAGAATTATATCAGCATGTTATGTAGTTTTTACAACACTTTCTCATCCACACTACCTATTTACGGTTTGCCTTCAATTATTGTAAAAAAGAAAACAAAAAACTCGAGTCGTATCCTGTCACATGGTTTCACAGAGTTTAGCACAAAGTTAAAAGTGCCTAGGTACATAGAAACACAGCTGAAATAATAGTAAAATGATCTTATAATAAATAGACTGAATTGATTGATTGAACAAAACTATGCCCATGTGTTGTTTAATGACAGTGCAGCAGCTGGTAGCAACTGAAAGTGCCAAACTCATCACTAACTTTAGGCCTGATGAATGAAGGAGAAGCAGGTGGTCACAGAAATATGACAAATTAATACATTTGATTAATTAATACACATATTTATAATAAAACTGTACATAACAATCATTTATGAAAATCTTTATGCATAAAAACATATCCGAAGACTGTGTGTTTGACGGTAGTCTTAAGTATTCTTTTAAGATGTGTAATCACTTTAATCACTATGCATAATTTTGCAATTATGTGAGTAATTTGTCATGTTTGATAGACTATGGGATATTCCTGTTATTAGACAGTTATCACCATAGATTGTAGTAGGTAGATTGAGTTTTGGTACTTGTATCATAAATGGACACAGAAAGAATAACACGGAAAAGCTATTTTTCTGGAAAGTAATTCCGATATTTCTGGATTCGGTAAAATATTGTTAATGTTGGTAGTTATATTATTACTACTCAATTCAAAATTTAAAGGTAGGCATCAAAACTAAATTAATTTATTATTTATCTGTTGAATAATAAAAACAATTGAATTCTGATCAATGCATTTATTTTTTTTTGCCTTTTATGGTCACAACTTTTTAAAAATTGTTGCACTTAGTAAAAAATTATTAATATTATGTTTGGGATCAATGACCTCAACTCAATCTACCTACTCCGATCCCTGGTTATCACTACCCAATTTCTGCAATGCACCAACAGAGCACGAGCAAACTGCCATGACAAGCCTTTGTTGACTGTTCTGTGTGATTCCCCCCATGCATGTTAATCATTGTCTTTCTTCCATTATCCCCTGTTCAAAAAGGGATGAAGGAGTTCTTAAAGGGAATAAATATGGTCCACAACATTAATCTTCAACTCCTCAATCAGTATAAAATGATAAAAGAAAGGTAGCAAAAACTTCCCTGTATGTTTAAAACTTAACATGATTTTCGAAACCTATATCCTCTCAAATAGTATTGCATTGCAACAAGTGTATAAACTTGCTACATGTTTTCACCATAATAATAGCTTTCTCCTTATAATTGGATGATTGATCATGAACAATGTGAGTGTGCATATTATAAAGTGAAACATTTGTTGCATATTACTATCAGATTATGTAGACTCATTTATTATCAATGTAACAGCAAACAATTATCACACATTGACAAGAAAATATCAGTCCAGTTTTATAAAAGTCGCACAATAATAAATTACTGTTTGATTGCTACACAAATAAACTAAAATGTATTGTGTATATTGTTACTTTCACCCTGATCAACTAGTGTCTGAAGAAAAAAGAAATTGTTCTTAAACATACCATTTGTAACATACAAATACCTAGTATTATTTAATACATTTATTATTTGAAAATGTTGTGAACTCTAAATAATAAAAGCTGACTCAACCCCTTATCTAATAGTGGTTTCATATCAAACAGATAAAACGCTTTTATGCTAATCCCTGACAAGTCAACGCAACTTTCCCATGTAAAGGTATGATAGAAGTTTTGAGATAATAATTATTTTGATGAAACAATAGTTTTCATTCACATTATGTAGGCACCATTCTCAGGCAGCCATCAAGCATTTGGTTAAACATAGCAGTTATAACAGAAAGTAATTAACTTTCTATGTTCATTTACCAGTGAAAGAGCTTTTTTCAAGGGTTTTACATGCATTGGTGAGAACTAGCCCAAAACTCGTGTCGTGTAAACCCAAACACATGTATTTTATTTTACCTACTGTCAATAACAAAGAAAATAAGATAAAAAAACGCGCGCCCGTGCGGATGCGTATCATTACTAAACAGGAAGATTTGATATGAAAAGTTCATCTAGAGTTAATAACAGACAAAAACAAAACAAATTCATAAAACAAAGATGGTCTTTAACACAGTAACTGAGCCTTTTAAGAAGCTCCACCTGAATAAACCTACTAAGTCAGAGGTTCCCAAATAGTGCGCTGCGGCGCGGCGCCCCGCTGTGAGGCAATCTTGTAAATTCCCATTAACCATTCTGCACAACCAAGCACGTATCCAGAATTTTGGTTCGGGGGGTGACAAACATTGAAACAACCATGAGAACGGGGCATGGGCGCCGGCACAATTTTTTCCATGGAGGTGCACCACCTTCAACTACAGGAAAAAAAAAAATTGCTTGAAATTTTTTGCACTCCAAATCGGATTATTATGTTAGATTCAAGGAGAAACTTATCTAGAAAAGCCCATCAATGAAAAAAAAGTAGGATTCTTGAACAGGTTTTCTTTTCTCCTAAGAAATACGCTATTCTGCCTATTTATAAAGAAAAGCTTATGAACGCAAAGGACATAATAATGTGTACACACGCACGCTAGTATATTTTGTTACTATGTACACTCAGAAAGTAAATAGGCTCCTATTTACTTTCGAGCGAGCAAAGCGAGCTCAAACATTTTCGCTTTCTGGTTCGGATCATTGTATTTTCTTTTCCGTTATGGCACCCTGCACCCTGTGTCCGGCGCCCATGGAACTGTGTACTAAAAAATCGTTGTAATCTCTAATTTACGTACTTCGCAGTGGTTATGATCCCGTTTAGTTTCTGTCAGATTTCGGGGGGGGATAAATCCCAACTATCCCCCCCTTTGTATACGTGGCTGTGCACAACACAAACTAAACTTAACAACGGGGACAGCGCTGTAAATGACGCAACAAACTTTTTAGTTTACAAATCTAAATAGCCCGTTGTCGCACAAGTCTTGATGTCTCTCTTTTCGAAGTTCACTCACTGAACGATCTTCGAATTAGGTATGTACCTTGCTGAAGTTGCATCAAGATACTTTCCATAATATGCTTTCCATGCACGATATCCACCAGAATTCACTTCAGACGAAGAGTCTCACTGAACTCTCGCGACAGCAGCCTTAAAACATAATTCATGTTCTGATTTGATCTTTCTTGAGTGTAAATAATTATAATTATTAAAAATCTCAGCTTCATTTTGTGAATATTTGAATTTTTGTGCTAGCTGGGGCGCCGAGACAAAATACTAAACCTGAGTGCGCTGCGTACCGGAAAAGTTTGGAAACCCCTGTATTAAGTAGTTATCCAATAATTTTAATTATTACTTTAGTGTTAATTACTCTGTTTAACAAGGAGCCAAAGTACAAGTTTGTAGGTAAACTAAGTACACCTCTGTCTAAACTAAACTTTCGGGATCCCCAGATAGTTACGAGTTTTTACCCAAACGAAACACACAGCTTCGATCAATCAATCCGAACGAATGCCATGTTCAGGCAGTGCCTGAACATTGCATCACATTAATTTGCCTTCCATTAATACAATGATAGAATATTTATGTATAAAAAAATGGACTACCAAACTTTATTTATATCTTTGTAAGGTAAGGACAAAGAAACATCCTTAAAAAATTGTGTTTACTAAAAAGTGATGTCATAAAATCACACTTCAAACTATGTACCTATGACATAATTGGTAAGGTAGTTAGGTAGGCCACTTCTATTGCGGTGGTTAGTTTACTGTAGTCATTCTTTATGTTGTGCTTCGCTGACTATCATGTAACATCCTTATCTTTCGAATGTACCAATGTCGAAAGTGTTACATTATTGCAAAATATTTTGTTTGAGTCATACCGCTTAATTGTACCACTTAGTGTGTTTGGCTTCATAAAGCTTTATTATCAATTTAATTGTTTATTTATGTCCAGCATAAAGATAGCATGACATTTGAATTTTACATTAAAAAAAATTAAAAGTTAAAAGTTACATTGATGATATAACGTTTGATTTTAACAGAGGCTGAGTTTAGCGGTGGTGTTGAGTTAAATACATAATTATATTGTAAACTTTCCTAATGCTTTAAATTTACATACATCCAAATTATGTAACTTAGTTATATCATCGGTATTATTTAATTGATGTTCTATCGACTATAATGAATTTGTATTTCTCTGAGAATCGACGACGACAACGACTTTGTGACGAGTGTCTTTTCACTTTTTTTCTCGCGCCATTCGAAACACGCGCTTCTGCCGTTAAGTTCGTACTCGGAGTATCATTTCATAGCGACCTAGCGCAGGTCTGCACGACTGTCGACTCAGACCAGACCATCTCAGTATATATTCTATTGCACATTTTGTTTATTTTGTATTATGTTTTTTTAATGCATCCTTTTTGTTTCTTTGGAAATTTCAGTGTTAAAGGTACAGTGCATCATGTTGTGGGCAGCTGATTTTTATGTTATTTGTGTAAACGATTATTGTATGTAAAATGCACAGAACTGTATAGTTTTGGAGTGTGCCTCTATGTAGTGCATGTATTGATATTGCACCAGTAGCGCGGAGACATCATGACTAATTCACAGGTATTGTTTTTTTCATTGCACATTTTATTTGTAGACCATGTATTTAGACATACGTGGAATGCTTTTTATGTTATTTTTGTAATCAAAAGTAGTACGGATAGTGAGACTCAGCTATGGGAAATTGAAAAGATTGTAACTTGGTATTCGTTCTTTATCTACCCTTGTCGCTTCTGATAGTGTTAGGGTTGTCAGGTGCCCCTTATTGGCTCGAAATACTGGAACAACCTATCCTCCCTGTGTTCGCATTTCCTCCTTTCACGAGCTTAATTAAAAAGCCTGTATAATTATGTCCCTGTAACTCCTATACTTCGCGGGTTGATGTTTGTAATTGTGAATGAGTAAGCCACTAAAAGCAACTTCCCTGTGCGCAATATGTTCAGGTGCATAATTATGCAGTTATAATATGACAATAGAACATTATTAAATCGCCAGCCTTCACGTAGCTACCTGCATTTATTTATTTTAATAAAGAGACATACCTACCTTATTATAGTACATGGCAAAAGATGATATTTTGTTGAAATTTAGTAAAAAAAATGAGAACGACCGCTATACATGGTGTTCCTTAATTTTGTATTATTTTTTTATTTCCTCAAGTACCTACTTCAATGTTTTCTTTAGAAAAGATTAAGTATTTAAATGTTATAATTATGTGATCTAGACTTTCGGCTGTCAAAGAGATTTTTTTTACAAATAATTTCCTGTATCCGTGCGCAAAATACGCTCTTGGACGTGGAGTTTCTGACACCAGCCCGTTATATTATACAGTACAATATTCTGTTCGCTATTAATTTTTTGTTTAGTAAAGTTGCAGCGTTCAATAACTTGATCGCAGTAAGATTGCTTCGCGATGAATGATAGATGATGAGTTAATAACGTTTACACTCGTTGCCCCACTTCTAAATGTAGAGCGTGTGTATAAGACACTTAATATTAATAATCCGTTACGCAATTATGGTTATTGCTCTTAATTTCCGCGGCATACTCGACACAGTTCATAGACAATTTGAACAAAACGGTTTTTAGTCGAACTTTATCTAGAACGAGTAATAAACGAACTCCCCACCTAGGTTGTGTAAAAGGGGCTTGAGCTTGACTATGATAGATAATACTAGTAAAAACAAGATTTAAAATTCAATAATAACGCATTGATTATAAATTTTCTATTTTATTTCTTGTTTTTCGCGAAGCTTAGGCAATTCTTTCAATGTAGGCACCTAAATGGCTAACAACAATCGGCTATAAACGTCGTATAGTAGTATAATGAGAGAAATTGATGCATGATCATTGATCAGTCGTAAAGTCGTTAATAGGTTTTTAAATTGAACAAAGATTTAGCTATCAGAGACTGAGAGAAAGTTCTGTTGTGCACAGTTGTGAGTATTTCGGTAGGTACCTAAGTATCAGTAGTGGCAACATTTTATGCTCAATATTTATTGCACAAAATACGCACGCAAAACACATATAAGAACTAAGTAAAAAAAACTGGATTATAATTTGCATTTTATCACAGTGATAAAGATTATTATATCACTCACTACCTATTTGAATAATTCATAAGTTAAGAATTGAGTTCATATTTTCTCTTATTGCGTGCGATTCTTATGTCTGACTGTCTGTAATTCCAACAATAAGTAAGTGTAAGTGTGTAAGTGCACAAATGTAAGTGTCAAACTTAATGAAAAATACTGTCACTTTCCTTTGTTCAACTTAAGTGTTTTGTTAATTACTTTCAACTCACGTTAAATGCTTCATGTTTGTCTGTAATTGTTCTCAAATGAGTTCTTGAAACCACATAAGTAGGTAGGTAGTAAAATCTATTTCAATTAGAAATGGTCAACTGGCCATGTAATATTTGTTTAATAAAAAAAATCTTATATATCTAATATACTTAATAATAAAAAGAGAACCCAATGGTTTTAAAAACTCAAGCATCTGTGACTCAAGTCTCAAGCAGACATGATATATATTTTTTAAAGTAAAGAGTTTAAGTCATAGTTCAAAAAAGTCTGTGTTCCAATATATTAAGATGATAGTAAAAGAAAATTGAAACGTATGGTATTCGTAACCGTAAGTGATGGTGACCGATCACAAACAGATAGTCATGGTAGGCGTAAATAACAAGCAGATAATGATGTCGTTGTTACTCTCACTGAATGATGAAATCATTTATGAGCTCACTAGATGTTGTCATTGCATTCTTGAGATATCTTCATTTTACCAGCAAAAAGTTTCTAGAAAACAGTCAAAATACACATTTATAAAGCTTTTTTTCTAAATAACTATCTCTTAAATACTTATCTTAAAGTTAAATAAAAACACTTGTTTAGCAAATAAAAACTACTGGCGATTTCGTAACCCGTCACGCAAAATACACTTATGCCAACTTAGGTGGCAGTGTGGCAGCTAGTCCAGTTATTAGGTAATTAGTTAACTTTCGCGTTATGTAGTTGTATTTATAACATTATATTTAGTAGAAAAATACATGTATGTATTATATATTCTATGCTTTGGTTGGCAATGATTCTTGCTTTTTTGTTTCCCAACAGCTCACACTGGAAAACGTTTTTCAGGTATGGTTCCGTGGCGTGAGAAGCTCCAAATTCCGCCATGTGTACGGGGTTCCGTTCAAACGGGAGCGTTGCTATGACAACATAAAGATCACAAGGAATGCGCACGATTCTAACTTCTGCGCTGTCAACCCTAAGTTCGTTGCCATAGTGACTGAAGTGGCTGGCGGTGGAGCCTTCCTTGTTCTACCATTGGATAATGTAAGTATTAAACAAAATAATTAAAAAAATATGTTATCAACTGCACCTTGCTTGCCCTTTCCAATTTCAACCAAGTGCAAAGTGCATTTTTAATCACTATTTAGTTTATCCATCCAGACATTACTTACGACCATTACTCTTTATCATTATTATTAAAAAGTTTAAGAATATTCAAAGATTGCATTCTAGCGATGTTTATTTATTCGTTCCTGAATCAATTTTATTTTTATTGGAAAAATCTAGACTAGTAAAATACGAAAGCAAAGCACGAGAATGCGACGAATGCTCCTTATAATCGAATATAATAGACATCTGTTTTGTTTTCTTCTATTTTCATATTACAACTTGTTGTTACTGTTTCTGTTATTCAATACGTCCGTTCCTAAAGACTCTAGTTTTGTTTAACTACGAAAACAATTTTGTAACTTTCTCAGTTTATTTAATAAATTTAGCTTTGTCGTTTATTTCTACCAATCAGCGCGGTGCCAACTTTATTACTTTTATGTTCTCACTTTCGTCTTTTTTACCCGACTTCGGCAAAGCTACAAGGTGATAAAACGCGGTCTTCGGCGAGACCCGGAAATAACATCAGCAAATCTAAGTAGCCAGCATGACTGCAGCAAAATATTCTAGCCTGGTTACTGAAATTTGAAATAAAAACTGTATCTGTTTTACATACAGGCTTAGCCTTCAGGAAAAGTACGTTGCTAAGACGTCATCGGTTCACCAAACACCAATATTTGCGTTTATTTTACTGGCATAGTGCCTGATCCACCCTAGTTTGTGCCCCCCCATAAGCTTTGTGTACCCACACCGTGTTTGTACAAGGTGTACTCAAGCCAGATTAATCAATTTGATTGCTTATCTGACTCAGATAGCTAGATCCCGATACAACTAAAACGGCTAATTAAGTCGATAAACCTTTTTTTGCCTGATGTGTCGTTGTAATTTGCGGTTAGCACCTATCAATACAGCATGTGCTTTCCAATTTTGTTCAAAATCCTGTCCATTAAAATTTGAACTTTATTTGCTTAATTTTAATACCTACTTCCTGTTTCTTGAAGATTTAAAATTAATCTGATAAGATGCCATAATTATTATGGCATCATTCACAATAATGTTCTCAAATCGTTGACTCATAAATTAGGTCAGCCACCTTTTAAAACACCTGTCTGTATAAATAATGTACTTTACCTTGACACTTGCATAATTTACTACTATCCGCCCATGCTCCTCGTTACGTTCAAAAGTACATGCGTTATTGAAACATCCGCTATTTAATCAAATCGTGGCAATCCAAATGAAAATACGCTGTGATTGCTAATAGCGTGAGAAATGTGTATCATTTTTGATGCATTTGTAACAAAACTGCAACGTTGCAAAATTTCCTTCAGTTTCGCACGTCTGGCGCAAATGCTTGCAACGTAATTGTTTGTTAAAGCGGTCACTTTGTCTGATGTAAAATGATATGTTTATAAAGCGGAACTTATTATATTTCTTAAACATTTACTATTAAATCTTTTAAGGCTCGTATTTCGAAATGAACCTCAGAAATGATCTCATGAATCTCGATTTAACACTAGAGAATTGAGATTAATATCAAACCTGACAGTTTAAATCGAGATTCATAGCTGACCAAATAGCATTGCTCTAGTTTTAGAATATGGGCAAAGTTAAAGCGGCGGTAGTAAACATTTTCTATATTCTTAATTCAAATGTGTAATGTGTCTTTTCCAGACTGGCCGGTTGGACTTTAACGCAAGTCGAGTGACTGGCCACAAAGGCCCCGTGCTCGACATAAAATGGAATCCTTTCAACGATAACATCATAGCGTCGTGTTCCGATGACTGCACGGTAATTTCGTTTGTGCCAATTTTTTTTTCTTTTTTATATTCGCAATTTGTTCATGGTAATTGATGCCTATTACTCGGGGATGTTCCGTTTGAACAACTTCTTGCTTTTTGTTGATATGAAAGCGTGTAGCCTGGTTGTCAATATATTATTAGTTGCTATATTATTACGGCTAACAAGCATTGTTTCTATTATCTTATCAAGCAGAAGTAGCTATAGTCTCGATTGTTTGCTTTATTGTCATCATTTGTCTGGTGTTGTGTACTCGTAAATAGGTGATATAATTCATTACTGCGGCGTTCTGCATTGCTTATCATAATGTGTGCATTTGAATCGATCGTTTGCATTTCATTAGAAATCCTTGAAGTAACAGTAGGCTTTACATAACCGAGTAAAAACAAATTTATTATTGGTTTGTTTTGAAAGAATTGACACCAATTGACTGCCGAATTGGTTGCTCCACTAATACTTATCTGATATGTTGGTTCCGTTTCATCGAACAAACAATTTATGACTTGCGCAAAAAACAAAATACATTGTGAAATAAAAAACAAAAATAATTCAAAATGAAAAAAAAGGTATAAAATAAAGAATACTTTGGGGTACAGAAATTACTTTCCAAAACAATAATAAATATAGATACTTAGGTTGTTCGCGAAGCTGGCTTAAAAGTTATTTACATATTTTATTTATTACTGTCAGCTACTTTAATCTTCGACCTACTACCTCAGTTCATTAACATGTTTTTTCTCCACAGGTAAAACTATGGCACATTCCAGACGGTGGGCTGTCCATGCACCTGACGGACTGGTTGGTGGAACTACACGGTCACAAGCGACGCGTCGCTTACATCGAATGGCATCCTACGGCTGAGAACATACTGCTCAGTGCTGGATTCGATTATTTGGTTAGTAAATATAGCTTGTGGTACTTTTGATAGGTGTTGTCTGTGGTTGTGGGAAAACCTTAAAACCCATACAGGTAATTATTTTCTATATAGTTTCTGTTTACCTTTAGAGCCGCCGCAAAGGTAGGGCAAGAGTTGCATAAAGGTAAAGGTGCCCAGTACTAGGAAGCCGGAAATAAAATAGATTTCTATATTCTGTATTTGTGCGAGCAGATATAGAACCTGGTTCAAAAAACTTCATTAACTTCGCTTTTAATCCTGTATCCTTATTCAAGCATAGTTAACTACCGTGTTTACTGGAATTCATGTGGGTTTCGCAATTGTACAGTTGATTCTAGAAAAATCAATACAAAACCGCCCATTGTCCTTTGTGCACAATAATCACAATCACATATTTTATGAATAAGTAATAAGAACGCAAGTCCATTCATGGTCTTAAACAAATTCGTTCACTTTTATCTCATACAATACAAGTAATTTATATATTATTTTATGACACAACTGAACTTGAACATAAACCTGAATTCTTTTACAAATTGAATATCTTAACATGAATGCTGTTGAGTAGTTCACAGTGTTTTGTTCTGATTTGTGAACACTTTCATACTCGCGATTACCGATACAATACAGAACTTGATATTATTTCCGATGGTCACGCGAGCTTCAATGTATACGGCCGTTACGAATCTTCAGTTTTGCGTGCTGCATTGCAATCGAAATAATAGATGTTGGGGGACCGTTTACAAAACAGTTATTTATAAGTTCAAGCGATGTTTTAAAATTGATAACTGTCGTTTGCTGTAATGTTTTACTGATGTACGGAATACGGATACTAGAACTGTTTTTAAATATTTTATACCATTTCTTTAAAAAAAGGCAGTATGGAAGAAGAAAACATGCTGCGGCTACCCTAAATATATTGGGGTAAGGGCATGACAAGGAGGGATGATGGGACACACAAATTTAAAATTACACCTTCTTTTTGGTCTTACCATATTATCAGGGTTCGAGGATATTTATACAGATAAATATCAAACGATTTTTTATGATATATATCAATCAATACAAAAATGGTTTAATTTTTTATATTTTTAAATATTTTTGGCTTTGTTCCTGTTTCACTACTTCCCAAATGTAGAAAGCGTTGGAGTAGAGTTAAAACAAACTCCCAATCATTAATAGTAAGTTCTAATCCATAAATGGCAACACTTCTGCTAGTATTAATGGCGTCAGTCGTGAACCTAAATACGTAGTCTGATTTTAAGTAGGTACCTATAAATAAAAAAATTACACCTTCTTTTTGGTCTTACCTTATTATCAGGGTTCGAGGAAATATACAGATAAATATCAAACGATTTTTTATGATATATATCAATCAATACAAAAATGGTTTAATTTTTTATATTTTTAAATATTTTTGGCTTTGTTCCTGTTTCACTACTTCCCAAATGTAGAAAGCGTTGGAGTAGAGTTAAAACAAACTCCCAATCATTAATAGTAAGTTCTAATCCATAAATGGCAACACTTCTGCTAGTATTAATGGCGTCAGTCGTGAACCTAAATACGTAGTCTGATTTTAAGTCTCTCTTCTCTTCTCAGTCGTTTACTCTTGACAGAGTGGTCGTGGTCATGAGGGGTCGTTCACAGCTGCGGTCGCTGCCTTTGCGATCCTTTTCCACCGGTCTCTATTGGCCGCATGGCGAGTACATTCTGCCAGAGGGATCTTGGTGACAGTTTTAATGGAATCTGTCCAACGGGTTGGTGATCGACCACGTAGTCTCGTGCCTTCGACTCTACCCTGGATTACCAAACGCTCCATTGAATCATTGTTACGGGTAACGTGTCCAAAGAATCTGAGGATTCGTAGTTGCACAAGCGACGACAGTCTTTGTTTAATATTCAGTTCTTTGAGTATTGACACGTTAGTCCGATGAGCGGTCCACGAAATCCATAGCATGCGCCTCCAACACCACATTTCAAGGGCGTCAATCTTGCGTCGCTCCTGCATACGCAATGTCCACGTCTCCGCTCCATAGAGGAAGATCGGGAAGACCAAGGTGTTCATAAGGCGAATTTTGGTATAGTAATTCGACGGTCTCTCCAGATTTTGTCCAGCTTTTGTGCAGCCGATCGAGTTATTGCGCAACGTCGTCTAATCTCGTCGTCGCAACCCCCACGATTGGTTATAGTAGAGCCCAAATAGACGTAGCTGTTGACGACTTCACAGTTGGCAAGTGGTGTGATATCTGGGTTGCTCTCGTGAGCTCTATCCACAATCATCATCTTGGTTTTTTCTCGGTTCAGGGCGAGTCCAAACTTCAGACTTGTGGTTTCGAGTATACCCAATAAATGACTGATATCCTCCTTAGACGACGCCAGGAGGGTTGTGTCGTCAGCATACCTCAGGTTGGATATCATCCTGCCCCCTATTGACACACCCTTATCCCAGTCATCCAAAACGATCCGCATTATGTATTCAGTGTATATGTTGAACAGTAACGGTGACAGTATACATCCCTGTCTGACACCAGCTTGTGTTTTGAAAAATTCGGAATCTACACCATCCAAGCGCACATTTGCTGTTCCTCCCTCGTAAAGTTTTTTGATAAGATGCACCAGATGGTGAGGCACACATTTTAAGTAGGTACCTATAAATAAAAAAATTACACCTTCTTTTTGGTCTTACCTTATTATCAGTGTTCGAGGATATATACAGATAAATATCAAACGATTTTTTATGATATATATCAATCAATACAAAAATGGTTTAATTTTTTATATTTTTAAATATTTTTGGCTTTGTTCCTGTTTCACTACTTCCCAAATGTAGAAAGCGTTGGAGTAGAGTTAAAACAAACTCCCAATCATTAATAGTAAGTTCTAATCCATAAATGGCAACACTTCTGCTAGTATTAATGGCGTCAGTCGTGAACCTAAATACGTAGTCTGATTTTAAGTAGGTACCTATAAATAAAACATTTCAGTTTTTTATTAAGTTTATGTAACACATTTATGCAATTAGTTTACTCACATAAATAATACGATACAATAATAATATGGCTTTCATACAAAATGGATATAAATTAAACTTGATACAGGGTGTAAACCACTTCATCACAAAGCTGTTAACCAAGCATTCTGTACTTCAAACTAAGTAACTTTACGCAAAAATTATTGCTGGGAAACAACTTTTTTTTTGGTTATAAATCATGTTTTCTGGTAGAACTCAATGTAACGCACTTAAAACACTGTGTTGATGGATGGATTGAATAGTACGGGGGACGTGGAGTTGTTAAAAGTCAAAATCTTACAAAAAACACTTGTGTTAAAAAAAAACTTGTTAAAAAGTTGTAACTTATCACCGTAACTAGAAAGTTCTCAGGTATGGTGTAGAACAAAAATGATGGGGAGAACAATTGCCTTTCGGCTTCGTGAAGAGGTGTTTTATACCCTTTATGTATATTGGACATTTCATAAATATCCGAAATTTTGATATTTATAATAAATATCGGATGTTTCCGAACCCTGGTTATTATCAACATATTATCTGGTTTCGGGCCTCCTTATGCGTCTGGGCCAGGATGGATGAATGGATGTTACTGATAGGTCTATGGTGGTATATCCTGCGGTCTCAGGTCTCTCTCGAAAGTGATCCACCAAGGGGCTGGTGATCTTCCCCTTGTTCGCTGCTTGTTGAATAAAAAAGCTGCTTATCATAAAAAGTAAATATTCTATTCAAACCTGTCAACAACAACGCAAAAGGTCACACAGTCTTCTAAATGAACAGAAACATTGTGCCGCGTGCAACCTCGTTAAACATTGTTTTTATTCTAATCGTCACCTTGATCTTGTAAACCGGCGTTATCATTGTGAACACGGCCCGCTCTTACTCAAGGTATAGATAAATGACTCATTATGATTGACTGACGGACTTTAAGTACCGGGAATAATTACTGATATTCTTGGCATACCTTCTCATAAATAATACACTATATAATACAAGATAGATGCGCAACTCTGGTTTTCGTTTTTAAAACTGTGTACCTCAACTGTTAGATGGCACTGTTAGTTTCTTTTCAACCAAATAAATACAAAAAGTAATTCTTGACTACGTATTCGAACTTGGGAACTGTTATTTACTACTACCACCACCAACCACTGGCACCGCTAGGCTATCTACTTCACTAACAAGTTGTCTAAAATAGCTGTTCTCTTTCAAGACAGTTGTAAAACAGTCAAACAATTGAAAAGTTTGTGTCCTTAAACACACAGATGGCAGCACTATCTATGAAAAATTTTACTTTGCTTTTATTATTGCCGATGTCTAAAGGCGACAGTAACTACTTTCCAGCCGTAACTTTGCTCATTTACCACCCAATATACATAAGTCATGCTTCCTACCACAGATCTTCGTATGGGACGTTGGCAAGGGCGAGGCGGTGAAGGTGATAGACTGCCACACGGACGTGATCTACTGCATGTCGTTCAACCGCGACGGCTCTCTGCTCGCCACCACCAGCAAGGACAAGAAGCTGCGCGTCATCGAGCCCAGGAGAGGCATCGTGCTCTCTGTAAGTGTTACAACTACACTATTCATTCTGCCTTTTCCCAGCTATGTTAGGGTCAGCTTTCAGTCTCTTCTGATATAGCCCAATATCAGTATCATGTATTTTATATAAAAAGATGTCTGTCTGTGACAGTCTTTACCTACTTTTACTACTACGGCTCTATAAGTTACTTACGTATAACTGTCAGTTAATATGCCACGTTTTCGTCTTTTTGTTTAAATAGCTTGATATACCCTGTTCGCGTTACCTACCTGTCACTGTATTCATAGAAAAAACCAAGAAAGATTTTATATGCCATTTTGATTCCAACCGTCGACAAACAAAATGTCAAACAGACACGAGATAGCAACCTATCGAAACCGAACAGTAAGTTATTGAAAATGGTCGTTAGAAAAAATACTACAAAAATAGAATTGCGCAGCGCTGATCTCAATGCCGCTGGAAATAGTATTTACCTCTCCACACGGCCGTCTGTGTTAAGACGTTGTTGAAGCAAAATTATACCTTGCACTCAACGTAAATTGTTTATCGATATCCCAAAACACCTGTCTACACTCATAAACAACAAATATTTATTGCTAAACTAAATGCTTCCGGAAAATTCCGTGTTGCCAGCAAAAAAAAACACATAACTGTAACACCTTTTTTGCGTAAATTTTTGTCTACTAGAAACATGAGGCTTATAGCAGAAACCCAATATCGCTAGGTTCTACAATCCATCATCTTCGAATTACAGGAAGGTCCCTGCCACCTTGGCACCAAGGCCTCTAAATGCACATTCCTGGGCAGTCAAGGCAAGGTGCTGACAACCGGGTTCTCTCGCTACAGCGACCGTCAGTACGCCGTGTGGGACCAACATGATCTGGACAAGCCGCTTGTGTGCGAGACCATTGATAGCTCGTCCGGTGTCGTGTTCCCCTATTATGATTATGATACCAATATGGTAAGTTTCCATCACATTTTATAGATTAATCATTAACCGTTAATGTATAGGTTGGTGTAGGGGTCACAGTAATTATGTAGAATATAGTACAAAACGATATTTTTCTCAATTCTTTTTTTGTTCTCTATCACCATGCTATACGTCCTATTTGAGACTGACTGGTAGAAATTGCCTTGTGGCATTAAGTCCACCTATGTGCCACTCTTGTACATGCAGTATAATTATTAAGCACAAAATTCTGTAATTGGCCGTTATCTTCAAAATTTCATCCAAATCCGGTTAGTAGTTTTTGCGTGAAAGAGTAACAAACATCCATCCATACTCACAAACTTTCGCATTTATCATTTATCACATCGACAAAAACATTGAAAATTGGATTGCTTTTTGTATTGAAGGAGTCATGGTTGGGTAAAAACATTACGATAACTTTACGTAAAATCTATACGTTTCTTACTTGCCATTTTGTGGTAGTCCCGTACTCTTTGTGAATCTAAATAGTACAGAAATCATCAGTTAGTAACTGCTGTTCGACCCTCACGCAATAAAAATTAAACTAATTGTTCGTCGTGTACATGCGATAGATACCGTCCACCTGATAAAAAAACCATTTAACGTTGTTAAACGTTACCCTTGGGATAAGGAGCGGTTACAAACGTGCTAGTACGTTTTATCGTTCGTCGTTTACTTTGAAAGTAATGTATGTTGTAGTTGTACTAATTATTTTGTATTTAACATAGGTGTACCTTGCTGGCAAGGGTGACGGAAACATCCGATACTATGAAGTGGTGGACGAGGCACCATACGTGCATTTCCTGAATCAGTTCCTATCTGGTAATCCACAAGTAAGTCACATTGCCAACCATGAAGCGTTTTGACAGTGAAGCTGAAGAATCTCTCCCGGATTCTTTGTTTTGTTTTGTCACTAGCTATGGGCAAATAATGCGTAATCAGATGCGCACAGTATTGTCCTTGAAACACTCAACAATATCTTTGATGTCTTATTGTTTAGCAATATTATTATTCAATTAACGTATACGCGTATAGGGTGATTGCTGTACGCACGCGACATTAATTTGACAACAGAATGTATTGTGTAACCAACTAACAAAGAACGTATTTTATTTTGATATACAGTTTGATTTAGAGGCAGATGCTATTTATTTTTATGGACAATACTTTATTTTTAAGAGATACCCAACATTATAGTACCTCTGATGAATTGCATCGCCAAAGAAGTTCACAGCATCTACTCATTTTACTGAATATCGATAAAAAAAAGCAGTGATAGCCCAGTGGGGTGACCGTTGCACTGCCAAGTCTACTTTTACTACCTCTAATGTTTCACATTTATGTGCGTATTGTAAAATTATCACTTGCTTCGGTGAAGGAAAACATCGTGAGGAAACCAGCATGCCTGAGAGATATTTCTTGACGGCATGTAAAGCCAAGTCAGAGTCCCATGGGCAGAATAAAAACTCTGACACCAGGTGAGCCACTAACCACGTGAAAGAAGAAGAAGACAATATCGATGTGTTATATTTACAGCGAGGGCTAGGCTTCATGCCTAAACGCGGCGTGAGCACAGCGTCGTGCGAAGTGTTCCGGTTCTACAAGCTGCACACGTCGCGTGGACTGTGCGAGCCCATCTCCATGATCGTCCCACGCAAGTCTGACTGCTTCCAGGTAAAGTATTTGTAGACAACCCATTCCCATTTAAGTAATAAACTAAAAAGTCTCGACCCGTTGTCCATGAGTAACACTGTCAACCTCACTCGTGTTGCAACAATAGAGAACAAATAAGTGAAAATGCCATGTTACGGGGAGACCTACGGAGCGATGGTACTGCTGCAGGAAACAAGTTATCGTGTTTGTGTCGTTTTACGATAGTGTCAAGGTCAACGCTCAAGACTATCAGAATCAGATTTTTATTTGCTTTGAATATAAGTACAGGTATAAGGTGTTGTACATAATTGATGAGATCGGCTACAGTCTACCTTACGCCATGCAAATTATTACATAAATTAAAATAATGAATAAAATCAAAACACTGTCAACATAAAAAAAAACAGCAAATTAAATTGAAGTCAATCAACAATTTGATAAACAGAACAAAAATTAAAAAGAAGTCAATTTTCAATTAGTCAGGTAAATAAGTCTTACATGGTTTAATTTGCAATAATAAACAATCATTATCTGAATAAACTCAAATCATTTAAAAAGTCTTTCACTGAGTACCTAGTAGCATTTGTCTAAAAGTAGTGCAGTTACGAGTACCTTAGATTTAAAAACGTTTACAGAATAATTTTTAAGACCATGAGGTATTTTATTATAAATGTCAGGTCCCATTGTCATAATACTTTTCTTTAACAGTGCTGTTTTGTAGTTACCCATATGCAGCAAGTTCACAGCTGTCTGTGCTTTTAAGGTTTGACATAGACCTAATACACCGTACTATAATACTACATTCACTACAGTTACCCCAAAATATGATTCCAAATCTTAACAGTGACGCAACCACTATAAGGCACTATGAATAGTGCCTTAGTTGATTTAGTTACAAGAAGACGAATATTTTTTTAAGCTAATTGAGATCATCGGAGGTCAGTTGGAAAGTTCTAAAACACTCAGAAACAGCATGCAAAGTTACAAGCTAGGACATTTTTTAATACTAAATAGACTTACGTTTGGCCGCTACTTGCCTGATGTTAAACGATCACGCGACCTAGAAGAAACCGATTCAATCGAGCTTTGAAGAAATCTAAATTCATAATGATCATCATCATCATGTTTGTGCGCTTTTAGGAAGTTGTAATAATTGATTTGTTGTGCAGGAGGACTTGTACCCAGACACGTCGGCGCCTCTACCCGCGCTGTCGGCCAAAGACTGGCTGAGTGGCATGAACACGCCGCCACTGCTCATCAGTATGAAGACAGGTACGACTCTTTAATATTCTTTACCATTCGACTTATTGCATAAAGAGAATGCCATGGTTAATGTTTAGAAATAAAATAATAAACATGACCAAAGGTCAACCAAGACGGCCAGACATTATAATAAATTTTCTTGTTTTTCGAGCCGATGGTGCTTTTTAAATCAGTTGATCCAGTTAGTAGCCTACATTCATTAGATCCTCAAAATTGCAACCTTCGGCAGCACACTCACATTATGACAAACAGAGCGTGCTGCCGACCGCATTGTCGATACTGCCTAGTAGTAGTACGATACCACTCCCGCACTGTTTCTTGCTCTAGCGTGGAAAATTCCGTTTCCATTTCCGCGATTCCGTGCGGATAGATATGGTTCAACCCTAAGTTAGGGTAACTTAAGGCGTCGTGTGGTCGGGGACTACTTGACGGACAGGGCCGTCATCTACCCCAGTCGCTGCGGAGAATGGAACCGGCGAGAGATGTCGTGCGGTGTCCGGGGACAGGGATCGGTTCTGGGACCGCCCCTGTGGAACATCGGTTACGACTGGGTGCTGCGCGCGGACCTCCCTAGTGGTGCCAGCGTCGTATGTTACGCAGACGACACCCTGGTGCTGGCACAGGGGAGGTCGCACGAGGCGGCGGCCGAAACTATCGACACGCAGGGTTGCGATAGTCGCTGAGAGGATCCGGCAACTGGGTCTCGAGGTGGCATTGCACAAGTCCGAGGCCATGTGCTTTCATGGGCCTCGAAATGCGCCACCGTCGGAATCCACACTAACGGTAGGAGGGGTATCCATCAGCGTCGAGTCGACGTTGAAGTACCTGGGACTCGTACTCGACAGCCGATGGAACTACGTGGAACATTTCCGACGTTTGGCCCCCAGGCTGGAACGGACCGGGGCTGCCTTCAGGCGGCTCCTGCCCAACCTTGGGGGGCCAAACGCCTCCTGCCGCAGGCTCTACGCGGGGGTCGTGGCGCGTTCCTTGGGGCGGCGAGCCGCTCATTATCTGAACGCGCCCCAAAAAGTGGTGGTCGTAAGGATGGTCCGTGGGTACCGCACGATCTCTCGCGAGGCGGCGGGCCTGCTTGCCGGATTGCTGGCATGGGATCTGGAGGCGAGTCCTCGCGCGCCTGCACGACTGGCGCAACGGTGGAAGTCTGCCCTGCGTGGGCGGAGCACCGCCGTGTCCTCGTAGCGGCGGCGACCTCTCGCGTCCGGCCCTGGTTCAATCCATGGTCCGGAGCGAGACGGAATATGAAGCCGTCACCTCCTGCGAAGCAGTCATGCTAGCGAAGGAGATGGCGGAACGTGAGAGGGAGAGAGCCTCTCTTTCCAGCCGCCGCAGGAGACGCACCGGGCGTCGGGGGCCACGTGGTGGCTACCGGCCACCGTAGACGCGGGCTTGTGGACGGTTGGCTATGGGCTAGCTAGCCGTCCGTCCGTCTAATGACGACAGGCCGTGTCGACGGCGCGTTCGTGTTCCACGCGCGCCTCAAAGAGATGTCAGCACATTGAAGAGGCCCGAAGTCTCCGCGCCCCCGGAACATAAAAGGCGAGGAAGGAACATGGATGGGTTTTAGTCGGTAAAAGTCTGACACTCCCCTCCCGCTCCGCCCAGAGCGGGAGAAGTTATTTGATGATATTTTATTTATGTAAACCATCATTAACACTTGTCTTATTTGGTAGGAGTAACAATAACAACGCACAAGCCGCGCACAAACAACAACGCGCCGGCGATGCAGCCGCAAGACGCTAACAACAGGAAGAAGTTCGCGTTCCTGTCGCGGGAAACCACGCCCGACTACCGGCCGCTCGGCACCTGGCAGCCCAACGAGAATCATAATAATGACAACGAACAGGTAGATGTATGTTCAACTTTCTGTACTTACTTTTTTGTTTATTTTAGAGTCAACATTGTTGGTTCGAATTTAATAATGTATGTAATAATAGACTCGACCTAGACGCGTTTATGAGAGACTGGTCAGAGAAAACCGCACGGAGAGAAGATTGGAACGCTATGGGGAGGCCTTTGCGTAGCAGTGGGACAATATAGGCTAAATAAAAAAATAGACTATCCATTCATAAGGCAACCAATCAGAACTCATGTTCCTCAGACAGTAAATCCATCAATATCATTTTGTAATGGTTGGTACCATCTTCATCATCGTTTTCCCACGAGATTGAATCTCGAAAATGGCTTGTATTCTCTAGTAAGTTATTCTTAAGTCAGAATAATATGTGGTACTTTTGTTACAAAAACATCAAAACACTTATTCTGCAGGTGCAAGTCAACGAAAAATCTCAAAAGACGAACGCCAATCAGAACACTAAGTTCCACCAGCTGCAGCGTATGTTCGGCAAGCAGACGGGCGACGCCGAGCCTGTGCCGCTATACAAGCAGATCAACCAAGGCGACGTGTTTAGTACAGAACATGAGGTATGTACACTAAAATCTATTTTATTGAATTTGGTCCATTAGCACGTTTCGTCACAGAAATGTCAGTCAGGCAAACTCGTACATCATCATCTTCCTGCACCTGTCCGGGTGGTTCGGTCGAGTTTTTTTTTCAAACTTTTGTGCATAAATGTGACATATAAATATCCCTAACAGAACAGTTAGCAATCCAAAAAGCAATGAGAATGTTGATCACCGAGAATTTGGTGGTCATAAACCAGCGAAAGGACTAGAAAAAAACCGTATGAACTTTATACGTTTAGTAGTACGTCATACCATATACTTCCTGTACATGATCATTATGTTTCGTGTGTTGGTCCAAGACGTCCTTCTATTTTAACTTGTAGTAGACGCATCGTCTCGCCAATTAATCACGCATTTCGAAGTTAAATCAGAAAAAAACAATTTTCTGAACGTTTCAAAACGAACGCATCCGGTTGGGCGCCCGTCAACTGGAACGTCACTGCTAGCTGTCATTAACGTTTTCGTGCGCGCCAAAGGATCACGAAGTAACTTTCTTTTTTTCGCCTAAAGTATCCCAGTGTTTCTTTTTTTACGACAATGGGAAAACACAAAAGGAAAAATACTAATGATGTCGACGTGGAGGAGCTATACCGTCAAATTAAAAAGTTAAAAAAGTCTATGAAGAAGAGAAAATCAACGGAAGGTGAGTTCTATTAAAATTACTCGTGTAGGTATTAGAATATTACATCGCGTCTCACATCACACGATGGGACAAAATTAACAAAGGAGATTAGTACAACACTCACACTGCTAACATAGCGAAATAGAGGGCAGGTATTTTAACCTAACTTATCCGTCAGGAGAATATTCCCGTGTGGTGGTTCCACAATGTGCCACTCGTGAGGTTTATTCCTTGATAAACGATAAATGCTTGAGAATATACTCGTGTGGTTACACTAAGTAGGTATTACTCATGTGGTTTATTCCAAGCTAAATGAAATAATTCGTAAATAAACTCAATGAGGTTTATTTCAATGTCAAACACTCATAGTTGATGTTTAGAACAATGGTTGTACACATCTTTTCAGAAACACCTGAGGGTTGTCAGACACCGGATGGAATAATTCCTATTATAGAACTGGACTCTGAACAAATTCTTCAACCAACTCCAAATAATATGATCGAACCTGAACCTAACCTAGAACCAGAGGTTGAATCAGAACCAGTGCCAGATCCCCAAGACGAAACTGTACCAGATGAATTCATTGATGAAGTCTTGGGAGAAGACCCTACTAAATCTAATAAATATGGACCCCAAGTTCATGATGACATAGCATCCCGCTGGGAACATATTGCTAAAGAAGGTCTACATAAAGACACAAAAACAGAACTTTTAAAATCTTTCCTTATCCCAGAGAACTGTAAGTTCTTAGATGCCCCAGAACTGAACCCAGAAATAAAAGCAGCTATATCTGAACCCGTGTACAAGAGGGACAAGATACTAGTTGGCCAACAAAATCTGCTGGGTCAAGCCACCGCCTGCATAGCCGAAGGTCTCAGTGCTATGCTTAAGGATAAACATCGAAGCATAGAGATTACAAAAAACATAAGCAATGCGGGTCGCATACTATGTGAACTTTTTCACATGCAAAGCAATTCCAGACGCTCGCTTATCCAGTTTGCTTTGAGTAAGGAAACTAAAGACATTGTTGCACAAACAAAAATTGAAAAGCAATTGTTTGGCGATAACCTAGGTGAGGCCTTAAAGGCAGGCAAAGCCATCAAGAAAACTGGATCTGAAATCAGATTTACCAAACCTCCACCAGAGAAACCAAATACAAAGCAATCTTTAAACTACCGGGGCCCGCCTCGCAGACAGCAGCAGCGACAACCAGTACCGAGTGCGGGCAGAACACCAAACAAACAACAAGCCAACAAATATACCCCTCAACGACCTTCGGGCTACAAGACACGGTCATACCCACGCAGGAAATAGAGGTACAGTACGCAGGAAGGCTTCCTAAATTCTATGAAAACTGGTGTTATATTACAAACAATAATAATATTTTAGATTGGATCAGGGGCTATAAAATACCAATAACTGGTACGCCTACCCAAACTAAACAACCAGTTAACACTAACTTTTCAAACATAGAATCAAAAGAAATCACTAAATCAATTTCTCACCTATTGACAATCGGTGCAATAGTAGAATGTCAACCAATTGACCACCAGTTTCTATCCCCTATTTTTCTGACCCCAAAGCCAAATGGAGATTTTAGATTCATATTAAATCTAAAAACACTTAACAAATCCATTAATACTTCACACTTTAAGCTAGAAGATATTAGAACTGCCATGAAATTAATATGCCCACACTACTATATGGCAAAAATCGACTTAAAAGATGCCTATTTTTCCATAAACATCCATAAAAACTCAAGGCACCTTCTGAGATTTATATGGCAGCAAAAAATATATGAATTTCAAGTACTACCATTTGGCCTGAATACTGCACCATATGTGTTTACAAAAATAATGAAACCTATTATAGAATACCTTCGCTCCACAGGAGTTTTATGTACCATGTATTTAGATGATGCGCTATTGATTTCAAAATCATACTCTGACTTGATTAACGTATTACAAACCACAATTGACCTGTTAATATCATTAGGATTCATTATAAATCATGACAAAAGTATACTGACACCATCCCATAAATGTCAGTTCTTAGGCTTCATCCTTAATTCATCAGAAATGACCATAGAACTGCCACATGAAAAAAGATTAAGAATTAAAAATGATATTACTTACTTTTCAAAATTAGACCACTGCAAAATAAGAGAATTTGCACATTTCTTAGGCCTCCTGACATCAGCATGTCCAGCTATTAAATATGGGTGGCTTTACACAAAAAATTTTGAAAGAATAAAATATCTCAATCTAATTAATAATGACAACTATAATAAAGTAATGACTCTACCAAAATCTCTTCGCTCAGACTTTGATTGGTGGTTAAAAAATATAAATAACTCTAATAATGATATCCGATCTGACTCCTATATCAAAGAAATTTTTTCGGATGCCTCCTTGACTGGCTGGGGTGCCGCTTGCAACTCACATTCCATGGGTGGACAATGGTCTCGAACAGAACGTGCAAATCATATAAATTACTTAGAATTGCTTGCAGCCTTCATGAGTCTGAAAGCATATGCTACAGACTGCAATAACTGTCAAATACTTCTTAGAATCGACAACACCACTGCCATTTCTTACATCAACCGCATGGGCGGGGTCCAATACCCACATCTTAATGAAATAACTCGAAAAATATGGCAGTGGTGCGAAACTAGAAATATCTATCTATTTGCATCTTATGTACAATCTAAGGACAACTTTCTAGCTGATAAAGAATCGAGAAGAGACCAGTCTAACATAGAATTCGAGCTTGCTGACAATGCATTTAAAGAAATAGCATCAGCACTAGGACAACCAGAGATAGACCTATTTGCATCAAGGTCAAACACAAAGTGTAAAAAATACGTGTCATGGAAAAGAGACCCGGACGCCGTTTCGATAGACGCCTTTACAATACCGTGGAACGGATATTTTTTCTATGCTTTTCCCCCATTTTCATTGTTACTCAAAACCATCAGAAAGATAGAAAACGAAAAGGCTAGGGGTATTATAGTCGCCCCCTACTGGCCAACACAACCTTGGTACCCCATGTTTGCCAGTCTTCTCGAGTCTAAACCAATGTTCTTCTCACCTCACAGATCGTTACTGACCTCAACCAGTGGCCAACCACACCCTCTGCACCTCAAGCTTACCCTGGTGGCAGGAATCTTATCCGGCAAGCACTAAAAATCCGCAACACCCCAGGAGTATCATTTACCTCAATAGAAGTTATGATAGCATCAATCACAAATAATACTCTCACCCAATATAATACTTGTTTTAAACACTGGTGGGATCACTGTTTATGTAATAATATTAACCCTCTTTCTGCTACTCCAACAGATATTATTAATTTTTTTACTACACTCTATAATAAGGGCCTTAAATATGGCAGCCTCAACTCATGCCGCTCCGCACTGTCCCTTTTATTAGGACCACATATTAGTTCAAACGAAATGATTAAAAGATTTCTTAAAGGTGTATCTAAACTAAGGCCAAACGCCCCTAGATATAACATTACATGGGACCCTAATATTGTACTAAATTACCTCAGTAAACTTTACCCAAATTTAGAAATACCACAAAAACATCTAGTAAAGAAAGTGGCCACCCTATTAGCATTAATAACGGCACATAGAGTCCAAACTCTTAGCCTAATCAAACTGGAAAATATTATTCATCAGGACAATAAAATTATTATTAAAATTACAGATCACATTAAGACATCCAGAGAGGGCACACCCCAGCCAGTACTAGTGATTCCATTCTTCCCAAACAAACCTGAGATTTGCCCAGCTCAAGCGCTTTTAGACTACTTAAAAGTGACAGAAAAACTTAGAGATGCAAATAAAGGTAACCTGTTTTTAAGTTTTAAAAAACCTCACTCTCCAGTTGGATCTGAGTCTATTAGTCGTTGGATCAAAGAAACAATGTCCGAAAGTGGTATTAATACCAACATATTCACCTCACACAGCACTAGACATGCATCTTCATCAAAGGCTAACCTAAGTGGAGTAAACATAGACTTAATTAGGAAAACAGCTGGCTGGAGTGAGTCCTCCTCTGTGTTTGCTCGCTTCTACAACAGACCTATTGTAGAATCACCAGATTTATTTGCAAGAACTATTCTTGACAATGACAATGTTGATTAATAAAAAATGCGATTATTGTGTTTAATATGACTGAATTTGATATGTTAGAATTGTGAATTAACTTGGATAGAAAATTATTTCTTAATTTTTATTTGTTTGTAATGAATAGAAAGTTAAAAATTAATATAGGTACCTAATATGATTGTTTACCTCAAAATTAATGAGACTGATTAGAAATACAATTAATGGAAACACACTGCCTTTCTTTGTGATTTCATCATCACTATTTCACGGCTCTTTGAACATCCTACAAGTTAAAATAGAAGGACGTCTTGGACCAACACACGAAACATAATTATAAATCAAACGAACTTACCTGTGAAGTTCGATGATAATTATGTGAGAGTGTTGGTCCAAGACGTCCTAACTCCCACCCAAATAAACCCCAATTTGTCTACAAATTCCCTTAGTTTCAGACCGTGAAATACTGTACCTTACCTTCAAACTAAATGACAGCTAGCAGTGACGTTCCAGTTGACGGGCGCCCAACCGGATGCGTTCGTTTTGAAACGTTCAGAAAATTGTTTTTTTCTGATTTAACTTCGAAATGCGTGATTAATTGGCGAGACGATGCGTCTACTACAAGTTAAAATAGAAGGACGTCTTGGACCAACACTCTCACATAATTATCATCGAACTTCACAGGTAAGTTCGTTTGATTTATAATTATTTTGTTTTTAGTTACGCCTCGCATTCAACCGCCAAGGCGAAGAGTTGCGGATCGTAAAGCGGCAGCTACAGAACAGCCAACAGCGAGTTCGCGAGCTCGAACAACTGGTCGCCGCGCTTCAAGCGAGGCTGCAACGCGACGGCTCATAAGCAGCCCAGCCTAAAAGCCTTTTGTCTTATCGAGCGATCACACGCTTCAGAATGGCGGACAAGGAGTATGGAACCTCGCCATCATGAAGGTCCAAGACCACTGGTTGCTTGACAGAGATGCTTGAGGCCTGGCCTTTAGTATATTTTTGTGCCACACTAATAGTATAAGCGACTGGAGACGGGAGTATTGCACGATGAAAAATCGTGTACACAGAACGTCGGGTCTATGTTACCCATTCTATAAATGCGACCAGTGGTTGTGGTCTTAGCTTACGCAGCGCGAGGACACGAATGTCCGTTATAAATGCTTGTAAAAACGTCGATCAAGCTTTAAGCACTTGATCTGTTCTCTTAGCCTTCTATTCTATTATTTTTAAGGTTTAGTTGTCATTCCCTAGTCTAAACCACGTCTTAATGTTGTCACAAGTTAAATACTAATGTTGAAGTTAAGATAGAGTATGTTTAAGGAATGCGTAAACACGCAAGTGATGTAAGGATAAAATATTTAAGATTGGAAGAAAAAGCAGGATTTTTTCTTCATGGTATTGAATACTAAGCCTATTGTGCCGGTACTCTTCAAGACATTCACCGATCAGTGATTATGTACAGCTACGCCTTATAGCAGTCTATTGATAATAACTTTTTGTTTTACGTACCTAACATTTGTGATTGTTTTGTATATTTATACGCGGTTTTTTTTTAGTTATATTTACTTAATATTCGAAACTGTTTTATTGAACTGCTTTTGTTCGCAGATCATGACATTCACGACGCATATAATATGTTTCATATACTAAGGGATCAAAATTAATCATTCCAAAACTCGCTTTGGGCTTATTCGGCAGCTAAGCTTTACGTTTATGTGATTTATTTGAAATTTTACATTTTAGGCATCTAATTTTTAAGGCCTATGAATTTTCTTATGAATGAAAGTCTTGTATTGCTTTGTTTTAGGAATTTAAATGTGATATAACCATGACATTCTATAAATGTCCATGTCACAAATTATTGTTTTTTTTTAATTATTACTTTGTGTATTTGTGATTTACTTATTTTCTATACAATTATGTATATGCAATAAAAATCAGGGTTATGGTTTCAAAATTTTTGACGTGATTTGTTATAGTGATTGATGACAATTATCAACTAGCCTAATCTATTCAGTACTATAAATCATCTGCAATTGTAGATTGAGATCAAAACGGAATGTCTGTTGTAAAGGAATCTTGTTACAAATTAATATTAGTCTGCTGATCTCGTGAAAAGCACTTTTTATGTAGCACTTCATAAATGTTATTCCCAGTTTTATAGTTAAGTTGACATCTTGTTTGTTAGTGATTATGTTAATAGTCTGATTTATGTAATAGTGTTACCTGTTATTATAATTGTGTTTAGTACTTCATTTTGACTGCATTATTGTTTATACCATTTTACGATGATCAAGCATTTACTTTCATAACTTATAAAAACGCTATGAATATACATGTATCGTGATTCTCATGTTGCAAATGAAATTGTACAAAAAGTTAACTGAACTTTTTTCTGTACATATTATAGTTGATTTCAGAGCTAGCATCAGCAGATTATACATTGGTGCTAGATGTTCTCAAAAGACTATCAATAAGTTTTGGTTTACACATTTTTTGTTTTGCTTGAATTATATAAAATTAAAAAGAAAATGAATTCATTTAAATATAGTAGCTTTAATATTGCAACTTACGAGTATGTATGAATTGGAATGATGCCACAAAGCCTAAAAACTTACATACTTAGTGACTTGTTTGAAATTCAATAATATTGAATCTATAATCGTTACATTCCATGTTCAGTATAAAACGCATAATGTTAGTGTGGTAAGTGAAAATGAAAGTATTATTGTGCATTAGCTGGTTTATTTACTTGGCTAAGTCGGTGTTAATATTTATTATTATGTATTTTTATATCATGCTTGTGTAGCACAAATTTTCAATAAATGTTTGGATAGTATTTCGTTTTTTATTAGATACGGACCTAGAGCAATATCCCAAGGAATGAATGTAATAATGATTTTTGAAATTTGTTGATCTGTTACGAAAAAAATAATTTGTTGAGCATGCAAATAGGTTCAACATTTTTTTAATAATGGTGACACACACGGGCAATTATCTGTCAATCATAGCTCAGTCACTCCACGTAAAATATCAATGCATTCAGCTGTATCCCATCCGCTGAGACTGAAAGCTAACCTCAAAATAGTTAGGAAAAGGCTAGGCAGATGATGGCAATTATTGATCTAAAGGCCAACATCCCAGGGTAACAAGAGGGGAGATTTTGACGTGGCGGTCAAAAGGTTAATAAGAGAGTTACCTGGTTTTTGGGGAAGTGCCAGGGTTGCCCTCCAAAATCTCTAATTTATCTACTTTTTTTGCAATTTGCAGGCGAGTGTCAGGTTGAATGTTGAACAAAATATGACTCGCTAAATGGTAGGAGCATTTAATTCAATGATGAGGTGAGAGAAGTCTAGCTGCTCTAGAGGTAGGTAAAAATAAAACACCAACACATTTATTTAAAATTATATTGTACAAAAAGTATGTACAGATTACAAAGACATATTTTATTGTCTAGTCAGTCAATGTATAACAGAAACTAAAATATATTGAGATTCATATTTCTACGAAAAAAGGGATACAATATATGCTTCGAAAAAAAACAAAAAAAAAGAAAAATACTTATCCATCTGATTTTCAAACATATTCTTAAATAAAATGGAATGTGATGTTGGACGGACAAATTGTAAATGCGTTGCACTGATTGTCAATATAATATTTACCTACTATCACTACTATGTTGGACGGACACATTGTAAATGCTTAAAAACTCATCACATTGCACTGTTTGCCAATATAATATTTACCTAATATAAAACTAACATATCGACTGTGAACTGGCAACCGGTCCTATCTCAATTTTTTGAAGATTTCACTTTTTAATGCCATTTTATGACAGTTAGTACTCCACATCGTTGCAAGAAATCCTAACTCAAATACATTTTTATTTGGCGCCAGAATTGGCTTCTTTCAACTTGTACTAACTTAAACGCGCAGTGAATGCGAGCATTTAATCCTATCTCGCCAAACCTGTATGGATTTGAACGCGATTTCGCGCGCTCCTGAAACAAATAACTGTTTTATGTGGATTTATTAGGTTTCTGTGCCCTAAGTTTTACATGGACGTTATTGGGGACTTCTAGTAGCTGAAATGGTAAGTTTTGTTTTAAATTTATTATTAATATTTAAAATTTCTACTTTAATAATGCATAAATCGAGATAGTACATTATGCATTGCCGTTCAAAGTTTTGGCAGATTGGAATTATTCAGAGATAGTACTTATTGGTTCTATTCAACTAAGGATAGCATCAACCGAAAATCATGTTTCAACTACCTACCCGCCTCATGACTAACTATCCACTTGCTTAGTTGGTAGTACGTAATTGAATTTGCTACGGTATTTGCTTCATCTAATAGCTTTCTTTTGTACATTTTAGGATATCAACACAAATTTTGTAGATACGAGTATGCGTAGCCAGCAAGAAACAGTACCTTTTACCATGACTTACCAGCAAGAAACAGTACCTTTCGGTTCCTTTTTTCGGTTTTAGTCTAAATGTTTGTGTTTGTATAATTGCGTTCTGTTTATCAATATTGTATGCACGTCATGACTTAACGACGAATAAATGTTTTTTCTTTCTTTCTTCTTTCATGTCTAACCAGCAAGAAACAGTCCCTTTTACCATAATATCTAACCAGCAAGAAGCAGTCCCTCTTACAATATCAAAACAGCAAGAAGCAGTCCCTCTTACCCTGTCTAACCAGCAAGAAACTGTTTCTTTTATAGTACTTACAGGAGTCACCTGTTATACAAAAGATTTTAACCCAAATATGGACACCATGTTTGATTCTCTACCCGTAGATTATTTATCTCCACGATTCGTGCCTTTGCCATCCTGCCAGTCAGCCATACTCGATTTTTAATCTAACAATGATGATTACACCAACGACGAAGCCTGTTTTGACATACCAAACACTTCACTCAGTCCGCTTCCATGCACGTCACTTAATGTCCCTTCAAACGTCTTCATCTCCAAAAACGCCCCCATCAATTTTAGCGACAAATGATACCACAGACAATACTGCCGATCAAGTAGCGGAAAACGTGGACGCAATTTTTCAGAGAGTGACGCCAATTATTATAATATGAGTGAAGGAAGAAAAAGAAGAAAGAAAGCTGAGCCGGCTAAGTGAAACAGAAACGTCAACAAAAAACTGCGAATGGAAGGAAAAGTTTACTCAGGTTTTAGCTGGAAGAAATGTAGTACGAGATACCTACACCAAGAGAAGGACGAGTAATGAAGCCAAAATGTACAAGCAATGTTTCTCTCAAGTCTAAAAAACGTCATTGCTTATTATTAACGGAAGAAAAGAGAAAAATAAAGAAATAAAACTACCAAGCGATTACGACCAGAGAAGCAAGAAAACATCAAACACCACACGAGGCTATTGAGCGTCAGCTCGTCAGAGTCGTGGGTTGTCGGTCGGACAAAAAAATGATCCAATGGTCACAGACATCCAAGGCATAATGTATGATCCTTCAGGACTAATCAGGGTGAAACTTCATTTTACCCAAGATTGGATGGACTTACCTCATAGACCAAAGAGACTAAATCCAGTGGACTGTTACCCACCCTTTTTTACGGCAAGATACCGTATTTCTAAAATGAAGTGGTGGAAATCTGTCATTCCACAAGACTGTCATAACTTTTATGATAATTTGCCATAACAGGAATAAGTTTAGTTTTCTTGACTGACCCACCAACACTAATGACTTTGTAGACTTTCCACTTAAAAATGTTCCTTTATTGTTAATAAGTTTGTTTTATTATAAAGAATATTGTGTTGATAATGTCCTATCGTTATTGTTTTATTTTAAATTTGAGTTTGAAGAAAGCCCATATTATTCCAAGTAAAAAGTCCTATGTTTGTTCTTGGGTTGATTTATATTGTCCTATCTCGATTTTATATTGGAAGGAAGCATTAAATGTTACTTTTGTTTATAATTACATGTGCAATAAAAATATTTAAAAACTACGTATTTTTATTTAACATACAGAATGCTATATAAATGATGCTAACATGTTTTTTCTTCATCCTGTAAAGTTGTCAAAATTGAGATAGTACCGGTTGCCAGTTCACAGTCGATATGCTGTTGTATTTGTACATAAGACTATGTACATAATATTATTACTACTTCTGAAATTAATATTTATGCACTTCATAATTATCTATGTATACAATAGGTATTACTGGTTTTTTATTATTTTTTTCACCTGAAATGTTTGACAAGCTGCAGGTCAGCAGTGTACAAGGTATAATCGGACCCTTCACAAAGCAGTCAACCAAGATTTTATACATAAAAACTAAGTAACTCTATGCAAAATTTATTGCTGGGAAACCACTTGACCTCCAATATCTTTGTACCTAAAAGGTTCAGATTTTTTTTTTTTCTTATTTATTTGCAAACATGCGATCGGTTCCTGAACCATAAGCAGTTGTTTTTGAACAGTATTTGACATGTTAGGCGTGCCCTCCCATTGTTGGGCTGCCTTTGGATATTACTTTACTCAAAGTATATTATCCCAAGTGTGCAGTCTTTTAAGACGTCTTGTTGCCAGCGATTCACTTAGAGCCTGAGCGAGTCTGTTTTCGTGATTTATTATCCTCTCTCTGTAAGCTTTTGTCGTATTTCTGATTTCCTCTTTGATTGTGTGAATTTTTAGATATTCATGGATTTCATCCATTCTTGTGTACCATGGGGCATTCACTATAGCTTTAAGCACGCCGTTTTGGAATCGCTGGAGTATTTCAGTGTTGGAGGTTTTTGCTGATCCCCACAGCTGTATGCCGTAAGTCCAGACTGGTTTTATGACTGCTTTGTAAATCAAAACTTTATTGTTGACAGAGAGTCGAGATTTCCTTCCCAATAACCACTCCAGTGTTCTCCATCTGTGATTAAGTTCATTGCGCTTTGTTTGGATGTGAGTCTTCCACGTTTGTTTACGATCAAGGTAGAATCCAAGGTACTTTACTACAGTGTTGTGTGGTAGCTGCTCATTACCCAGTTTTACAGCAGGGCAGTCTCCTTGTTTAAGGGTAAATGTGATGTGGTTGAATTTAGCTGCACTAGCCTTGATGCGCCAGCTCTTCATCCAGGTATAGACCTTATCCAAGTGCGACTGTAGCTAACCGGACGCTACTTCTGGGTTGGCGTCAGATGTCAGCACTGCAGTATCATCGGCAAAAGTTGCTGTCATTAAATTTAAAGGTTCAGAATAAAAAAAACATAATGACAAGAAGACCGCCTCTATGTTTCACTTCAAACCCACTATGTGTGTAAAGTGAAGCCACATGTCTAAAACAAATCGACGTCTCTCACGCATGAGGTTGTAATGCTACAAAATCATTATTCCAGGACAGCATTTTTTATATACATTAATAATAAAATTTATTTAGGAGCGTTTAAATGTTACGACCACTATCCATTAAAAAAACGAATGATTTATTTTAAAATATTAAAATGTTGGCTTTTGTAATTCGTAATACTGTTTAGGGTGGTTGTAATGGCACAGAAACAAATTTAGTGTTCCGACCTTCTGCATGGGAGGCATCGAAATATAGCTATAGGTACATTTTGATTGTTCTGTTACTAGATACTTTGTTTTTTTACATTTAAATCTTATAATACAAAACACTTTATCATAAAAAGTAAAATTAGAGACAAGACTGATGTTTTAAGGCTTGTGGCGGCATTGCATCCATCTGAATTACACGTTAAAATACAAGTCCTGTATTCTAGTTTGTCTCCGGGCTGCTGCACGTAGTTACAGTAGTTTCCTAAATCCAATGATGAGCAGAATCTTTTTGTGCTAATGCCCCCTGAAAAATTCATGTTTTTGTCATTGTATGATATCTTTTTTTTTCTGCATAAAATATGAGCATAATCAACAAAATTAACTTTCTCATATGGTACCATTTCTGTGAGACGATAGGATTTAGTTTACACTTTACAGGAAAAGGATTTTTGGTACATAGCAATGTCTACCAGGAAAATTGAGCATAACAAGTGCAATACTCACCAATATTAACACCATGTCAGTGAACCATAATTAGTGCCCAGTGCTGCAAAACTCAGAGTAACCCAGTGCATTGAAAACTACAGTGTTTTTAAAGTACACATAAATAAATAAATACATGTTGTTGTTTGTTAGGATAACATTTTTGCTGAAAAAACCAACCAATATGTACATCAGTTTAACAAGCAAAGCACCATATTGTTAGTGTAACCACCTGTTTGTTTAATGCAGTATCGAGCATTGAACACATGCTCGCAAGATGATGGCTTCAGTATCCCACCATCTAAGGTCATCAGCCCGTCACCACACTCCATGGTTGAGGAAGAGTTGCACTGATAGCACTCTAGTGCTACACCTAAGTTTATTATTGGATATGTTTTGTATGAAAAATCATAGGTACTTCATATGAAAATAATAAAGAAAAAAAAAACCTACATGAAAACTTGTTTTGTCTTGTAATTATGCAGTCTATTGAGTTAATAAATTTTAATGCACAAGAGTATGTATGCAGTAAGCAGGCACAAGTCCAGCAAAGAACTGCAATAGGTTGAGGTGGTTGATTGAAGTCAAGAGTTAGTTTAGCCTATCACCATCACATAACAAGATTCTAAAGAGATACTTATTTTTAGTGTTGAATAAATTTATCAAGCTTAGTAAGTGGACATAGGTAACATACCACTATCAAGTTATTTCTACATAAACAATATACCCGTTAGTGAGGTTCATGCCATTTATCTGTGGACTCTCACCTTCGTATCTCCCAACGTGCTTGATACAATACTGAGCATTGTGTATCGTCGCACAGTCGATGGGTAACAAATCAACATCATTCTCTAAAAACTCATTACACTGAAACGGATCATTCGAGTCCGTCCCTGAACATTGGTAGCAGTTTATGGAATTAACTAAAAATAAAAAAAAAATAAAGATAGAAATCAAAATAAAAAACAAAATTAGAAATAATAACAAGAAACAACGCCCTAAAACTCTTACCTGATTTAAACGTTGCGAATGAAACACAAAGGTAGAGAAATACTTTCTCTTGAAGGCTCAGCATTGTTATGAAAGCTTTTTATTCATATATCTGCAAGCGCTTAGTTAGAAACCAATTAAAAATCAATAAAAACCCAAGCTAACAACCAAAGTACTATTGTTGCAACGGCGATTTGTCAAAATGTCGAGTCAAAGTCAAACTGTCAAAAACTTTTGGTTAGTGTTGCCACTTTATTCTATTATGGATTGCGGTGGTGTGGTTTGTAAAATAAAAAAGGCTTGGTTGTGTAGGTTTTATAAAATGTATTTTGCTTTTATTTTTTTATATAATTATGTTTAGCCTTTCAGTTTAATAGCGTGAAAGATTTCACTGACGATTTGGGTTGGGCTTCGAATCGAATCACCTAAATATGAAGATTCTGTCACTGTGGGTGGATTTTAAGGAGCGTCCACATTTGGAGCCGCGTGGCCCGCCTTGCGCAGATGGCACAGACTATAATAGAGATATTGGCGACAGCTTGTTCTGAGATGTACGAAAAAGAGGATGTGCTTTTAGCCATAGAAAATACACTATATAATACAAGATGATCCGCAACTCCGGTTTTCGTTTTTAAAACTGTGTACCTCAATTGTTAGATGGCACTGTTAGTTTCTGTTCAACCAAATTAATACAAAAGTAATTCTTGACTACGGATTCGAATTAGGGAACAAGGCAACCGCTGTTACCGCTAGGCTATCTACTTCACTGACAAGTTGTCTAAAATCGCTGTTCTCTATATGACAGTTATAAAACAGTCAATCATTTGAAAAGTTTGTGTCCTCAAACATGCAGATGGCAGCACTCTCTATGAAAATTTTGTTTGACGCCAATTTATGGAAGTTTCACCCCCCTGGCCTGAGCCGCGCGGCCGGCCTCGCGCACGTCCTCACTCACGAGGCTCATCAGCGCGGCTCCGAGGGGGCGAACTCCACGTCAAAGCGCGTATTTTGTGTATGGCTACAATCCACCACGCGGGTCCAGTGCGTGTTGGTAGTTGTCACATGTCTTCGATTTTTTGCTTCTAGGACATGCCGGTTTCCTCACGATGTTGTCCTTCACCGTTTTTGAGAGCAGTGGTGATGGAATAAATTACACAAATCAATGCGTCTGCAGTGGCGTAAGTATCAGCGTGGCGTGGCTAAATCCATTGCATGGGGCCCCAAGAAAACTCATTTTAATTTAATTATAATTAATAAATCACTGAGATAGTTACCCAATAGTAACATAGTGTTCATTTTAGATTTTCAAATATTTTTTGTGTACCTTCAAGTTTTACACCAGACTTGGAAATAATATAGACATGTTGTTCAAGGAAAGATCTGTATCACGAGCTCGCCCGCGCCTCCTAAGTACCCCGAGTCCTGACAAAAAAAAAGTACCGAATGGATGCTTTCTAAAATCAGTCCTTTTCTTATGAATGCGTTTAAGAGCCTTCTTACAGTCCACTAGCGCCGCCAATCGAAAAAATGTCATAACTCGTAAATAGAATCAAAAATACAAAATGTGGTCTATTATTACTGTAGAAAAGGCAATAACGTAATTTTATAACACATTGTCAACACTTGAAATATAGCTGTTTAGCTAAATCGTGCATTTGTAACAAAAACGGCCGTTTATGTTTTGAATGCACGATTTAGCTAAACAGCTATATTTCAAGTGTTGACAATGTGTTATAAAATTACGTTATTGCCTTTTCTACAGTAATAATAGACCACATTTTGTATTTTTGATTCTATTTACGAGTTATGACATTTTTTCGATTGGCGGCGCTAGTGGACTGTAAGAGGGCTCTTAAGGGGGATGGCCATGGCTTCAAGGTAGCCCGCGAAATTCAAATTTTCTTACGTTTTTTTGCAATTTGCAGAGCATTGTTAAGTTGTATGTTGAAAAACATGTCAGACGTATTGAGTTACAGAATTATAATCATCAAAATCATCAATACAACCCTCCAAGTTCGTAAGACTCGATGAACGAATTTTTCACGCTCAAAGTCCTTCACATTCAATCTTAATAATTTATTTGAATTTGATGGTCTTTGAATATAACCTTTACAATTTTTAAATTTGGTCCAACTATAATTGATTTTAAGTAGGTAAGTACTCATTTCTTTTTTTTTTAGAAAACAATGTTAGGCAAATTTGAGCTCGCAGCCTGTCAGACCGGGGGCCCCGCCAGGCCGGGGGCCCGTGGCATTTTGTCAGTCCTGCCACCCTATATTTACGCCACTGTGCGCCTGTCTGTGTTCGAACCCACGACTTATTGTTCGTCGGGGCGGCCACCACACGCATTTCACGGGCTACCTTGGAGCAACCACCAGGTTAGAACTGTGACCAACACCAGCGGACCTAAAATGGCCGCTTTAGCAGAACATATTATGAATCACGTTAAAAATTAAAATTCTTAAAATGGACTTATAGTTATGACTGAAAAGTCCATTTTAAGAATTTAAAACTGCTACCTCGAAATTGGTCGCAGTATAAAATAGTTCCCCGTTTCGTATCCACTGACCGAAATTTTCAATAAAAGTTGTATTTAACCTCTAAAAAATTAATAAAAAAAACTACGCACCTCCGGCTGGGGATGAAAGTAGGTAGTAGTAGGTAGGTATAGGTAGGTATAGGTAGTAGTAGGTAGGTATAGGTAGTAGTAGGTAGGTATAGGTAGTAGTAGGTAGGTAGGTAGTAGTACGTAGGTACGTAGGTACGTAGGTGACAGGACAACGTCTCCCCAGTTTTTAGGCTGAGAAGAATGAAAGCAACTCCGGAAGGAATGCTGTACGATCGCTAACCGGGGCTCTTGATGTTTAAATTTGACGGGCATTGGGCATTGTGGCCCGTTTACCGCCCGGCACCAACATTAGGTGGCACCTAACTTAATTCCTATATTGCCTAGTGCCCGTTTCCATCAACAAGTGACACGACAGTCGAGATTCGTAGAATACCTACATCACTAGCTAGTTAGCTACTTCCCCGTTGCTATGGAAATAATTTATTGTCTCTGTCTTCGTGGTAAATCGAGTCTACGCCCTACGGGTCGCCTAATGCTCGGGCAGAAGACATGTCGAGTTGTGTAGGAAGAGCTTTGTCTATTCTTCATAGAATAGAGATGGAATAGGCTATTTTCTATTTAATCTGCCAGTATTGGAAATTAATGAATATTTAAAGTAATTTAAAATCAATGAATATTGACAAAGGTGCCGATTCTCTTGTCACAAATTTCTCTAAACTAGACTAAAAATCACTAAAATTTAGTTTATTCCTGTCAAACGACGTTTCCTATTCTGAAATTGATTAAAATGACATAACTTAAATCAATTATAGTTTGACAGCACTAAATTATTCAATTTAGTGAAAATGGCAATTTCGCTATTCTGAAATTGACGTTTTTCACCTAAAACTTTGATTGTCAAACTAAATCAGACTATTTTTAATCGAGACTAAAAAGGTGTAGATTAAAATTAGTTGTCATGAACTAAAATTTACAAAGCAGATTTCTCCTCGTTTTTCTTGAAAGTTTGGATGTGTTTGAGTTCAGAATGGAAGCTTATGTGATTGCAGCCGTTGTCGATTTGGCAGAAAGGTAAATTTAGTGTTATTTTATTATGATACAATACGAAATGCATTCATGAAAACTTACAAGGGAAATCCGCCTCTAAGACGACCCACTGACCGGGATTTGCGTATTAAACATCTAATGCACATGCTACATTACATACACTTCTCATAATCAAAGCCACTTCCAGGTTTTGTGTAATAAAATATGTGTCTAATAAGAAATAACTATGTTTTAGAAACTATCAAGCGAGGATTCAATTGGAAAGATAATAAGACTAATCCAACCCATTCAAAATGGTAGAGAAGAAATTCAATAAAAAGACACCTAGATCGGGGACACTATTTGGTGGATAAGCTGAATCCTCGTTTGGATGAAGGATTTATCCCCAATCACCTAAAGGTTAGAACGGTTTTGTGTCCTATATGTATATTATATGTATGCAATAATTCACTTGCTAAAACAAGGAAACTGGAACTGTAATTCAGTAAGAATTACAGTTCCTGGATTTTGTTTTTTGTCATAGTGACTTTTATTATGTGATACTTTACACCTAGTCATTACTTATTAAAGAAATGAGTTAGTGAATAGTATGTGGGGAAAGATCTCAGTGGCTTCGCCGTAGGTCACTAGTAAACTTTATACCTATTGGGTATATCTATTAACTAAGTACATATAAAGTTTTATTTATTTTAGGAACAGATACCCACTACAGTCATGGCTCATGATTCCCATCGTGGTGCCAAATATTGAGTGCCACTCAAGGGCACGAAATGTGGTGGAAATGTGTAATGGGCGCCTAGTGAACAGAACCAGAAAATGCTACAAAAATTATTCTGGCATGTTGCACCCTGTACAATTGGAAACATTTTATTGTAAGTGTTTGATTTGATTTATATATAATTCTGTTTTATTCGTTTGCAAAATAAGAAATCTAATTAAGTGTATCTTTGCAGATGAAGAAGATATCAATGTCACCGAGCATAGCGCTATTGCGGAGGATACCTGCACCGATTTCCTTGCTGAAGCGTGGAAAATTCAGCAATCACTTGTCAATTCTTTTAATTAAATGAAACATTTTATTTCTTTAATGTTAAAATATTTATTTTCTCCTTAAACCTAAACAAAAAAGAGTAGCGATTATGAATCACAAAATTGAAACCGCATATTTAATAAATGTTTCTGGATAACATGCGTTGAATGTCATTGAGATCTGCCCCTGCTGGTCCTCCACTAGTAGCCCTGGTGGAATCCCTCGCCTTTCTTGCCTTTGTTTTCACTTTTGCCACCCACACACTTCAAATCTGTTGAAATTAAATAAGTTTAGAATACAAGAAAATTAAGCATATACTTATCCAATCCAGTATAACATTTCATCTCACTGAAACAACTTACATTGTTGCCACTGCTGAACAGTCCTGCTGCTGGCCAATTTGTTTAGCTCGCTACTGACATAGGCCTTAAAACCAATACTTTGGGATCAGCTTGATTTTCTTCTTGTTTTTCCTTTTAGAGTATATACTAGTATAGTGTACACAAGTATACGTTACTTTACTACTACTCGTGAATACAGAGATTAGTGTTAAACGAATCGAACATCAAAGAGGACTTATTTGTTAATTAATTATGTTAACCGACCACCAAATAAATAATATTATTGACATGTGACATCTGACATGACAAACAAAACAAAGATAGGGCTTTCCTTCCCAACGCCGACGAAAATACGGTTATTTTCAACTAAAAAACCGAACATAATTTTTAAGATCAATTTTTTATTTATTAACAAGCTTTAAAAAACTGAAACTAGACTGAAATAAATAACAAGACAAATCATGCTACCTCATAGATTTTTAAATACGGCAGTTTTGTTGATTTTAATAAAATATCATAATGAAAACCGAAAAGTTTCGCCAAGATTTTAAGTCATTTCCGATTTCCAACCCTAGCAGGATTATTATGGTCACAGATAATAAAAACTGAAATATAAATATTTAACAACAATAATGTTTTACGCCGTTATAATACTCCCTGTATTTCATTAATGATTATTGATAAACAATTTTAAATAATTGTTTGATTTCACAAGGGTTTTTTTTGCAATTCAGATCATTTCGTTCACTTTCATTCAGTTTTTATTTTAATCTCCGACAAATCTTAATCTATGGTCTATTCAATTTGGCGATTGTCAAACTCGATTTTAATTGTGTCAAATCTAAAACTAAAATTAGAGAATTTTGTTTTCAGAATAACTTACGGCAACCAACTAACTAAAATTAAGAAATTTTAGTTTTAGTTTAAGTTAGTTCGGTGTACAAGAGAATCGGCACCAAAGATAAAATGTCGGGAGTTATAATATGGCGCGAGTGCCCGCGACGTCAAAACGCACTAAAATTATACCTACCACGGCGTGACGTATTGAGAACTTTAAAAGCGTCGTCTCTTCGTCAATTTTGGTATACTTTACAAAAAAAATTGGGTCAGAAATTCCACGTCCACTTCTTTTGTTTTAAAAGTACGCCAATATAGCCCTAGGAAGCGGGATTAAAGTGACCATTTATTCACTAGGGAGTAAAAAGTAATTAAAAAATGGAACGATGTTTTACTCTGAAACATGGTAAAGAAAGAGTAGGTAACTTATCAAAGGTTTTATTTAAATTTCGAATTAGCTCGCAAATAGAAAGCGGTTTAATGAAAAAAAAAAACAAACGAACTCTTCGCAACGCGAGAATAATTATTGTTGTTTGTGTGCATCGTTGATTTTGAAAAGTATGTGCAATGCCTCTGTTGCTAGCCGCTGCAGTAATGTAGGTACTAATTATTGTTGTGTTTTAAATTGTTAATCAGGGACTGACCTGATAGAAGAAAAAACTGATCGCTCAGTTGACATTTTTTTTTCGAGTGTTGATTTGTTCTGTTTTAAATGACTACTTTTCTCGCACTCGAAGTGAAAAGTAGTTTGTACCTCGAGACTAACGCTAATTTAATATCACCTCTTGTACCTCGCTTTCATAGGGAGTCAATGAAAGCGAGGGTATATTAAATTAGCGTTGGCGGTATATTAAGGCTTCGTTTAATCCCTCGTTATAAAACATACTATGATAATCTAACTGACGCGTGCCAAAGCACCTATAATTTGTTTAATTATAAGCTGGGGTTCCAGTCCATGAAAGAAAAGTTATCATAAAATCACTAAAGATTACTTTGTTTGCTTTACTTTCTGTTGCATCCGTTTAGATTGGATGCTTAGTTTTTGATAAAAGCATTTTCGTTTTATTAAAATCTCCAGAGTATACAACTCTGGAGATTTTAATAAAACGAAAATGCTTCAGTTCTAAGTAATAAAAGGGATGTTAAATATTATAAACAAAAATAAACAATCATTTATGACTTATTCAGAATATTTATTTCCAGATTGTTTTAAATTCACAATGTTTATATAAAAAATATTTAAGTTTATATAATAATAAACAAATACCTATGAAATGTTCACATTCCTTTTAAGATACGTCTAATATAATATTATACAAACTACGGACGTCTTAGAGTCGTTATATTTATAATGTTAACTTGCATTCCAATTTATTATACACAGACATCTTTTACAATCATTCATTCTTCAATTTTTATTAAAACACCTAGACGTAATAATCACAATATGCATGAGCTGTACCTTAACTCATGTAGACTTAATTTGTACATTACAATTCTATTTTAAATGCATAACTTAGTTTATATATCTAACTACAGGCAGTTTGAAAGTTGAAAATATTATTGTCATTAGATACTTAAAGCTATCATTTTAATATTATATTCATCGTGGAATGTGTTACACATCAAAATTAGGCATCTAAATATCGAACAAGTAAATAATTTGATATAATACTTCTTATGACATAATAATTAAGTATAAAATAGGTAGGTACTTACATATAGATTTCTTGAGTAATTTATTGGCACTTATAACCACAGAAAAGGATTGGGTACAGAAGTACATTATATAAGTAATATAGAGTATCAAAGTATAAGAAAATAGTTATTATAAAATAAAGTAAAGAGTAACGTATACAAACGCCGATACAATACTTTGTATAGATTTCGATGTCATGTGATCATACATACGTAATTATGTATTCAGTTTTAAATTATTATTTAAAGTTACAGACACAACAAGACACAGGAAACAGGTGGGCAATCCTAAGAAATAATTAAACTATTCGTTACCGTCACCTCAATATGATAATACAGACATCCGAATCTCGAATTACAGTTGTGGAACCCCTAAGTCACTGCCAATGGATAAAACAAAATAAAAAAATACAAAATACAAACACCAAGGTACGGTATTTGGGGTTACCATTATTAACATTTAATTTAGATGGCGCCACTGTTACATAAGGTAACTGTCGAAAATTAAGATAATCGAGTATCACTGCTTTACAAGTAAAGAAATGCTTACACAAAATTGGCACGATATCATTATTTCACGTATAATTAACATTACGTAGTACCCAACGTAGTAGTGGCGCCATCTATGTTGGTTGCGTTTCTATAGAACTGCCCGGTGAGTGGTGACGCATTAGTTCAGTTGCTGAGGTTAGGCCGGAGTGGTAAGGAGCCTTCGACCCAGAAGTTGGGTCGCTGCATCATGGTCTGCCATAGCGTCACCTCTTTGCCCACGCTGTCCATCCAGTTTACGTTGGCACCCATGTATGTTCCTGTAGGAGAACAGTGTCATTAGTAATGGAACTGTATGTTATATGTGTAACTTATTTGTACTTAAATAGGTCAGTAGTAATTACGAAGATGGAATGAACATTGGTTTTAACCAGAGTTGTCTGCTTGCCGCTGTAATCTAGGTCAAACATAGTGTTCCTGTTTGCTTTTTATTGGGTATATTCAGTAATAGCCCTGAGTCTGGATACTCAATGTCTCTTTTTACTCCACAAGCAATGATGTTTTGTAAATACATAACGTCACCAAGTTAGATTCACAACGACGTATTTGTGATAGAGTTTTTCCTTTGGACTTGTGCTCGTAAGAAAATGGGTGAAATATGGATGTCATATCTGCCTAACCCTTCGGGGAAAACCGCTATAAGTTTATGTTAGTAACCGGTGCAGGCATAAGACTTAGCGAACTTCCTGTAGCTGAATTTAGTATGTATATGTTGTTCAGGTGTATGAATGAAGATATATTTACCAGTGCCGAGCGACAGGCGCACCCCGCCCATGAAGTCGTTGGATGCGAGTCGGTCGCGGTCCCACAGACTGAGCTCGAGCGCTCGCGCCTGCAGGTCGTGCAGCGCCACGCCGCGGTACGTGAAGCTGTGCTCCCAGCGCGGCGCCAGCGTGCGCCGACACACGCCTGTCTTCTGCTTCGCCAGCCGCCCGCGCTCCGGCAGCAGGTAGCTGCGGGAAACAACACAAACATTACAGATTCACTTCATAACTGTCAGCGAAAAAACTATCCTCCGGTTGTTTGAATAGTCAATGGTAGAATAAAAGAGTTGTATTTCGTCTACTCATCAAAACTCTTCAACGACTTGAAACATCTAGCGGTATTCAGAACATTTTAAGTGATCCCACTTACCCTTATAAAAAGGCTGGCAATCTTTCCTCATTGATTTACGTCACGTGAACTGGTATTAAAATGCGATTGACCATTTTCAGTCAACTGATTAGGTAGAGCTCTCGTATGATCAGAATACACTGTGGCAGTCTACTGCAGCACTGAAAGTCATACCGCCATGACTTTCCCAAGTATCTATGATTTATAAGCATTTAATAAATATGAATTGAGGTTACCTCTTGCAAAACACATCAGCAAGTCCGTTAGGTTTGGTAGCGACGAGGTTCTTAGCTTCCTTGACGAGTACATGCAGGGTTCCCTTCCCGCGCGCGCCCTCGCTCAGCTCTAACTTGAGGCCTATGATTAGATCACCGCGACTGCCTTGCTGCTCATCGAATTGTTCCGTCTGGAAATGGTAAGGTTTAATTAGATATAACATTTATTTTCATATTTTAAATTTTCTAAGTTGCACTACTGGGCGTGGGCATCTCCAAAGGATCGCCAAATTGACTTATCCTGTGCTTCCTAAATGCAGCGGATTTCTGCTAAATTGGGCCACTTTGTGGTCAATACCCATGCTGGGCCTTCCGGTATGCTGCCTCCACTTCGAATTTGGCGGCTATTTGTTGGATGGTATATAATTATGGTAAGTAAGATGTTGGAGTGAAGACCAAGAAATGGTCATAAGAAAGAACGGCTCGTCATAGTAGCAGACAAGGAATGCAGGAGGGCCATGACCGTTACTGGATGGAGGTGGGTTCAAGAAGATAATGAGGCACAGGTGACTTACTCTCTCATGCAACTTGTACCACATGGGCGCGGGGTCGTCGAACACGACGTCGGCCAGCGGCAGCGTCACCTCGCCCAGGAAGTCGTTCCGCCCGAACATGTCGGCGTGCCACACGCTGAGCCACAGTGTCCGCGCGGACAGCGAGGCCAGCGGCTGGACGAAGCTCAGGGTCTCCTCGAACACCGGGCTGAGAGTGTTCTTCTTCACCTTCGTCTTCCTCTTGCCAGCTTTGGACTTGTCCGGTAACAAGTACACCTGGAATCAATGAATTACATATTATTTTCTGTATGAGAATATCAGTCGGCACATGTCACTTTTTTGGCGTAAACAGTTGTGCAAAGTTGCGCAACAGACAACTATGAGGCCAAGGATAAGTTATTAAATGTTACCTAAGTATTTTCATGAAAGAAAAACCTTGTATTCTATCGATGTGTCTCTTACGAAGGAGTTGTGAGGTAGTCCTTGTAACAAAAAGAGAGTATTTTTAGTAGTCCATGTCTAACAGACTTGTTTTCCTCGATTTATAGCTACAATTAAGACCACAGCATGCCAGAGTAACACACACATCATGAAAATCTAATTGTTACGTAATAATAACAACTAGAGCTGGTTGCTACCGAGTTGACACATAGATTCGTTCTATATTATTCGTATTAATATTCTCGTTGTGTATGTTAATCAACTTTGTCGGTTAGCCGTGGCCATGGGACTGGTAAACTCGATTATTTTTAGACAGGTTTATAGTGAGCCATTAATATTTAGCACCTGAGTTTTGTGTTTATTGAATTGTAAAATTATTCTTTGACATTCAAAATTTAGTGAGTGGTCACCTCCAGCTGCTTCAATATATTTCGTATCTTTGGCTTTGAAATTGGTGTTTAAAATTCACCTGTTCCGGAAATACCGTTTATGGTAATATTCCATGGTATAATTAAAGTAGATGGACGAAATGAAAGTAACAGCTATAAATAACCTGATAAGTATCTGGAATCGCAAGCGGTAAATTTTATTTAGGCAGGGTTCCCACTACGCCGGACCGGCAGATCTGCCGCGCCGGTAAATCTGCCGGAAGGGCTAGTGGCTGTACAATTTATATGAAGCTATTCACATTATCCCGGGTCCGGCATTTTTACCGAGCGTTTTGTCACTACGAATTGCCGGTAGAACGACCGGGCCGGAGTAATGTGATCGAGTTTGTGCCGGTGTGCCGGTATATGTCCCCCGCTCGTGCTCCCCTCGCCCCGACCGTGTTCCACTCACGTCATTCGGCTCGCATTTTCTGGTAAAAGTAGACGTTTAGCATGGATATTCAAGCAGAAATTCTTTGATTCGTCTTTTCTAAGTTCACCCATTAATGTTTAAAATAGGGTGTACCCAATGTTTTCTTTTATTTTGCCTTCTATTAAGATACCACCACAACACAACAATTTCGTCGTCCATTGTGCGCGCAGGTCCAAATTCAACTGAGGTAAGTACTTGACTGTCTGAATTTCTTCCGGGATCCGATGTAATGTGAACACTCGGTCCGGTGTCCGGTTTCCGGCAGATCTGCCGGTCCGGCGTAGTGGGAACGCTGCCTTAGCATTCTATTGTGAATGTTTTTTCAGTTGCTATAGGTACGTGTAGGGTTTTGTATTCCAGGACGTCTACAAGAGCAGCCCCGAGCTAGGAAACTGATGACAACGTTGAAACCGGAAGTCTACTGTTTGCTTCATTTACAAGTATTTATATTTCGAGTTTAAAATCTAAAGTTCTATCTAAGTATCTTCTATGCCGAAGGTCATTTCTAAAAATGATCCGATTACAAACATTATTTCTATGACAGAAGGCTACACGGGTCCTGATTGGAAACTGACATTTTTATGTCTGTAACGAGCACGGTTTGTTCCTGTAGAAATATGCATTCCACGAGTTGCTTGTCAGTGATTGTGTGTGGTATGCTGTATTTACTGAATCTGTCACAACTATACTTCAACACTCTCCCTAGTGCTATAGGGCTACTTTTTGAATGTAAAAACCTACCTTAACGTAAGGATCGGATCTGTTTCGCTTGACGTCAACGGGCGCGAGGTCGCGGCACCGCTTGACGCCGACCTCCAGGGCTCCCAGCCGGTAGTTGTACAGCAGCGAGATCTGCACCTCGCCTCGGATCGTCACGTTGGCCCGAGTGCCCTCCCCAGCTCCAGAGTACACTGATGCCATTGACTCCGAGCGGACCTAAAAGACAAATAGAAATAAGTATTAGTTTAGTATTTGGAACACCAAAGAAACACGGGATCGTCTGCGTGAAAGATGATAAGGCTAGCTAGAAGTATGGCAGACGAGATATGAAACCAAATACATTGGGTTGAAGGCAAGAGAGACGATTGTTGACGATGATTTTAAAAATAATCCAGATTTGTAAAATAAGTAACAGGAGATCGAAGTCAAATATTCAGTAAACCCGGTATGAAAAACAGAAAACAAACATGAATCAGCAAGAATATTATAAACTGCAAAACACTATCTCTACAGCTAGATGCTCACCAAACTTTTGCAGTCACCCAAATTATTATTTCGGTTAGACATCTTCATATTCAAAAAACGATACCGACGATATAAATTCCGATTCGGGAGTTATAAGCCAACGCGGCGGTTCACACGGAATTCGGTCTAATACTATCATCTATAAATAAAGTAGTGAGAGAACACATTGCACATTTTGCTATGATACCGCGAGACTGCGAGCACTACTGAGCTACAATTACGGTGAAACCAGCAGATGGTGTGTTTTTGTTTGCTTGCATTACCATTCTGTCACTTGATACTACAATTCCTGCGTGAATACTTGTGTGTGGCATTTGTTTTTATGTATTTGTTCAATAAAGTCTTTTTCTTATGTTTATTATTTTTATTTGGGGTGTTCATTGACTGAAGCTTGTGGGCGTTCTCAATAACGAGTATCTTCTAAAGATACAGTGCTAGAAGGACTTTTGCTGCTTAAAAGATTAACAGGGGCGTTTGTTGGTAAACATTTGAGAACTTGTATTGCAAAAACAAGATGGCGTCGTTAATTAAGATGTGGGCAACGTACCAAAAATACCTAGTAAAGTATACACAACAATATGCTAGCAGAATATCTTCACGAATCAGTATAAAACATGCGTCAACTCATGCCTTTGCAGCTTTATCAACAAAAGCAACAAGCAATAAAAACAATACAAACAAAAGGACAGTATCATTATAAATATTGATCCTATCTCCTGGCCAATCCCCTTTGTCTTAACATCATTAAGTTTAATTCAATTCCCTTATACGAAACAATAGACAAAAAAATGTGGTCCAGTTGTGCCCACGCAAGTCTTGGGAACTTGCTTTGCGTAGGCGCAAGCTCATTTTTATGCCCTATACAGCAACAGGCATTTATGTCAAGTTACCTTAATGAGATCAGGAAATACATTTATTGTATTACAGATTATTTAATCTGCATCGATATATTATGTTGTCATGTAATTTATGTTTTGCTGAATGATTTAACTGGATCACGATTATTCACGATATTCAGAAAATTATAATGAAGAGGCAGTTTCTCGTAAGGTAGGTTTTATGAGGAAAACTAAATTTTAAGTAAAATAGGTCGTGTTGGATTACCTGTGTTAGTATGGTTGGCATTGGTTGGTATTATAATTAAATAAAGTTGAAGGAAGTCTGTATAACCTAACAGTTTAGTATAGGCATCTGTCATTAAGGAACATTTTTGTTTAAATTAATGATGATTGAAGTTTGATTTATTGCTTGGTTTTCCTTTCATTTCTAGCATAGCAGTTTATCCGTTTTTATTCCATATAGTCTACTTTCAGCGCTTTTAGCAATTTGATATCCTGCATAGATAGCAAAACATTTGAATGTCACAGATTCAATTAAGATAAAGCTCGGTTTAAATTGTGTTTCTCTAACAAATAAATATAAAAAGAAACGGAACCAAAATAAACTGGCGAACTATTTATCTATTCATTATATTTCCTTTTTATTACTAGTCAAATAGTGCATGAGATATTTGTATTTCTGAAATGACAATCTTTTATTGAATTAAACTGGGTCGACACCGCTAGTTTAGTAAAACGCATCAATTGTTTAGTCTTTATGTCTGATTTTGTAAGGCGTTGCGTGTGGAGTAAATGCAATAGTAACTGTACAAGTTCTATTTAAGTACGTCAACAACTTATTTACTAGTTGTATTTGTTATTATGTATTTTGCTTTAAAATGGTCCAAATCTTCATCTTTTGAGTAGAGTAATTTTCTATGTTATTTCCCTAAACAACACAGGGAATGAGGGACGACCATAATATAATTATGGAGATATATCTAGGTACTACAGAATAGGGAAAATACAAAGTGTAACATAATAAAAATAATAACCTCTCGTTTGGCTCACTCAGACCATGAAACTGAACAACTTTTGTTCCATGAGTTTTGGAAAAGAATAAGTTTTTTTTGCTTTACCATTATTACATGTTCCTTAGCTAATCGCGTCAATTCCTATATGTTCTTATATAGAAAGTTTTTTTTGTATACAAAGTAGGTCTATATGTACAAAGTAATGCAGTATGTATGTTCTGTAGTGTTAGCGCTCAGACATGTGAAACGAGCCAAACGACCGCATATAGCATTGAGTAATAACGTTTTATCGTATCTACCCACACTACGACACTTTATAAGGGATTAATATTACAGCATTTCGTGTGTCAGCCACGATAGACCGAGCCCAGTGAGAATTCATTCTGCAATCAAATAAATTGTTTGTCGCTTAAATCGCTTCCCATTGCAATGTGTTACAACTTACAAGCCATTTATAACTTTGTTTATTTCCATGAAAAGATGGTAGATTTTGTGTGGAATAATATAAAATAAAATACAAAGGAGTTAATAATGCCGTGACGTCTGACAGGGGAGAATGTAAGAAAAAAAACGTGTTGCGTCGACCCCTAGTAGAATGAAACAAGGGCAAGGGAGATGTGCGTATTCCAAGTTGGTCCAGTGCTGATCCTTAAACTGTATACAACATTGGAAGCCATTAGAGACACATTGACTTATATGCACACATCCGGGCGATCAACTCAAGCATCAAGTTTACAAGTCCGAGAAGGGGGGCGGGCGTCTTGCACGCACTTACACTATTCATCACGTGAAATGCCTCAGTAACCTAATTACAAGCGCCATAGAGCCATGTAAAAGAACTTGCAATATACTTCACACACTACTTTACTTCTAAACTCTTTGTCTGCTCACCCTGCCGTGTATACATTTAGGTATTCGTTCAAGTAAACGTTTTGCAAAGCGTCGTTGTTCGCGGGCCGTGTTGCAAGACGAAGTAATATAATACAATGGCCAACGCGGTCATCGAGACAATACTCCTACACTTACTGCACCTACAATACATAAAGGCCCTAAAGCTTGTTTCGAAAGGTCGCTTTTTGCTTGCAAAAGTGTTTCTAGAACCACAGAGACGTGGAAACATTTATGCGGCACGGTTAATGTAAAAGTAGGTGATTCACGGTGGTTGGACCGAAATATTGACTTTGTTGATCTATTGTGTTTTCAATTAATCATTTTAAAAAAAGTAAGGACAGCAGAAATATAGCAACTAACACTCATCACGTATATAGATAATTGTATCTACGTGATCAGTCTATATAGATTGCTAAAGACTTCTCGACATGGTTTGATGAGACGTCACATATTAAATTAGAATTTGATTGAATTAACGTACTACCTCGTTGGAATGCTAATCGATTTCGTGACGCAGCGCACATACGATTCGTCGTTTGTGGTGCGCAGCAGCTTATAGCCATGACGTCAGAAACCAAACCACTAGCAAATGGAATGAGCTGATCAAAATACTGAAGGTGTTTACCTGTAGCCCGCTCCTGTTGAGGGAAAACCTATCCCTGTCAAGCATATCTCTTTCGTGGTGCGGTGAGTTTGAACGCCTCGGCAACGTTGCATGGTTGGGTGACACCGAGTCAGACATGTACACCTCATCTGGAAACAATACAAAACAACCGTTATCATCATTGAAACGTACAGCGCAGTATACGAAAATAAACATGGTTGAACATTGTAAAATGAAATCAGTGGTCGTACGCGAATAATATAATTAATTATGAATTTCATATAGTTGATGTTGATAAATGTACAAAAATATATGCGAGCAGTAAAAACTCCATATCGTTATAGAATTTTAGTAAAAACATAAACTATTTAAGTATTTCAGATAAACATGATGATCCTGATGTTAGGAAAGATCGTGCCATGAGTTATAGAAAAGATAGTGTCACAAGTTAATAAACTATGTCAGAATAAAAAAACTCCTTATTTGAATATCAAATTCAACAACACTGTTAGTCAGAGCTTCGAGGAACGAATTGGAGTTAGTAGTGCAATAATTATTTGTGCCACAGAAACTAGGCGTGCCTCAAGTAGTCGAATCTAATTTCGGTACCATCGTTCTTCAATTCTAGCCATTCGTCAGGTTTGATAAATCGACACCTTTTGCTCCTCGTCAAAGAATTATCACACCACTCCAAAGACTTTAAAAAAGAGTCTCGACACGATAAAATCTCTCGAATGAATGAGATTTTCTCACCAGATTTTAAGGTACTGCCGCGACTGTTGCCGTCTGAATCCTGGGAGGACTCACATGGAACCACTACCATTTTTTTGAAAGAGTGGTTTTGTGCGCCTAAATAGATTTCACTTGCATTTCGTTCAGAGGCTAACAAAAGCGTTGTTGTTGAAGACGAAAACTCATCATCAAGCGGTCTAGTGACAATCAATGAAGGAACACTTGTTTCTGGTACTACACTTGATTTTGTTGGTTCGTTATTGAGAGTGTAACTTCTCCCAGTAGGTCCAACGAGAGCTGATGTTGGATTGTCTACCGGAGAGTCAAGTTCTTCATCAGATGTTCCTTTACAACACAAGCACCGAGTCAAAAACGAACCGAACGTCATTTTTTTTTCACTTTTCACAACTGTCCTTCGATAAATATCCACGTGGTGAAATGGCGCATTTGTTTCGCCGGGGTTACCACTTTTATTTTCTATCGACGAATAACTTGGTTCGGATTTATAACTGATTGAATAAACCATTGTTTCACAATTTTTACCAACGAGCAACACAACTGCATGCCACTGAACTAAATCACTTTATTTAACTCCACATAAAATCCGCATTTTATCGTATCCTACATGTCATGGTCGTTTCCTGTTGTTTTAGTATACATTAATTGTGTATGTATGCTGGCAATGCGATACCACTAGAGATAGAACGCGGTGCAAAAAAACTGTTGTAAATTATCCGTTGTTCACAATGCGTAGGATTGAATCAAACCGGGGAGACTTCTCAATAATTTGCTGGTTGTGACCATAAAGCTAGACGGACATGGTGTTATTGTGTAAACTAAGGGAATGGAACATTAATGCAATTATTTTCCTCCTTCGATGACTTAATAGAATCATGGTTTAGGATTATTTATAGCAATGAACTGAACTGAAACGTCACCCTAAGTATTTTTACTATGTTTGTACTCCCGATGTCCCAATACTAACGATTAGACATGAATTTGTACATAAACGGAAGAGTAAGTAATAGAAGTATATGAACATGATTATTATTCATAAGTTGGCTATTTACATACCATCTAGACGTGAAGACCTATGCGGTAATTCAAGTGTACTCCAACGTAAAGATTTCACGGGCTTATGTTCTGTATCACTGGTATCTCCACTTAAAGATTTTGTTGACTTTAGAATGTTTCTTCTCTGTGTCAAGTTAAGAACAGGCAAGGAAGATTTGAAATCTTCTCGAGAGCTTTGTGCCTGGGTAAAAGGCGTCGCCACTAAAGATTTACTGCTTGCTGAATGTTTAGTTGCATACGCCAAATTTTTATTCAATGAATCGATGTCATTTAAATCTCGAATAGAGGATCCCTCATAACCAGACTCTGAATTATTGGAACTGGCAACATCAGTTTTCTCGCTCTCAGTCACGCTTTCGTCCCTTTCAGAAATAGTCATTTCTTGAATTCTTCCTATGATCTTTCTTATGTCATATTCTTTATTTTTTTGTTCTTCTGGCGAGTTTGTTGTAGGAAGATGCTCACAGATCTTAATATTTTTTATGTCAATATATGATTTAGGTGTTGAAGTTTCAATTTGAACCTTGTATTTTATTTCCGAGCCATCTTTTCCGTCGGTACGGCCTTGTGAAGGAGTACTTGGAGATTCAAAGTCCTCATTTTGTTCGTTTGCAATTTGAGAACATGAGGTCTGAATGTCTTTCAGATCGTCGTCTGGCAAGGGAATATTTGAACATTGTAAATGCACACTGTCGTTTTTGTCAGTTAAAGTAGATGCATATTTTGAGTTTTCCGGTCCTTCCTTTCTTTGTTCAATCGGAGATTCAAAAGCCATACTTAGTTGCTTTATTATTGGAGCAGCACCTTTCGTTTTTCGAGGAAACTTTAAACATTCGAAAGATCTACTGGATTGTTTATTAAATTCTTTGTCTCTTATTGATTTTGAGTGTTCAGTGTTCTGTTTGCCATGTCCAGGCAGTGTTATAGTCGTAGCGGTATAAGGCAAGTTGTATTGATTTATTACCGGCGCACATTTAGATTTCGCAGAAATGTTTACGCATGCAACCGATTCATTAGATTCCTTCATTACTTGGTTATTCTCTGATGATTTTAAGTTTTCCGAATCCTCTTTACTTTGTTCAGCAGTAATAGTTGGAGATTCATAAGCCACATTATGTTGGTATATTACTGGAGCACATTTATATTTCTGCGAAATATTTGAACATGCAACAGATACATAAGATTCCTTATTGATTTCGTTATTCCTTGTTGATTCTGAATTTTCCGAGTTCTTAGTGAGTTGTTCAGGCAGTGTAACAGTCGGAGACTTATAAGACACATTATGTTGGTCTATTACAGGAGGACATTTAGATTTCTGCGAAATGTTTGAACATGCTACAGATACATGAGATTCCTTATTGATTTTGTTATTCCTTGTTGATTCTGAGTTTTCCGAGTCCTTAATGAGTTGTTCAGGCAATGTATCAGTCGGAGCTTCATAAGACACATCATGTTGGTTTATTACAGGAGGACCTTTATATTTCTGCGAAATGTTTAAACATGCAACGGATACATTGGATTCCTTATTGATTTCGTTATTCCTTGTTGATTCTGAGTTTTCCGAGTCCTTAATGAGTTGTTCAGGCAATGTATCGGTCGAAGTTTCATAAGGCACATTATTTTGGTCTATTACTGGAGCACATTTAGTTTTCGGAGAAGTGTTTGACCAGATGACAGATACATTAGATTCCATATTACTTTGGTTAATCTTTGTTGATTTTTCCGAGTCCCCTTTACCTTGACCAGCAGTAGTAGCTGGAGTTTCATAAGACACATTATGTTGCTTTGTTATTGGAGCATATTTAGATTTCGGAGGAATGTTTGAATATTCCAGAGATATATTAGATTCCTTTTTTATTTGGTTGCATTTTCTGTTTGAGTTTTCAGAACAGTCGTGTCCGTCAACACGCGATGTAATATTTGAAGCTTGAAAAGAGGTGTTTTCTTCTGAGTCAGTTTGAGTAGATTCACTTTTTACGTCTTCTAAATTCTCCTCGTCAGACAAGTCGTCTTCAGGCAAGGCAATATTTGCAGCTTCAACTGCCATAATTTGCTGTTCGTCCACTTGAACACACACATTTTTCTTTTTTTTAGCTTCATTGACTAGTTTCTTTTCTATTTTTTTGCCAATAGCATAATTTTCACGCACTTTCTGTTTTAATGGAACTGCTTTCGGAACGGACACTTCGGAAACTAAAACAGAATATAACCTAAACTTTCCTCTGTTTTTTTCACGAATTTTTGATAACGGAACTTCTAATTCACTGTCTTCTTTTTCTTCTCCTTTATCTTCACTTTCCACATTGAAACAATTCCAGCAAGACACTTCCATATTTTTTTTCTTTACTATTTGATTACTAGCACTGTTCTCAATCATTTTATACGATCTAGTATAACACAATATAAAAAATATAGAGCAGGTATTAACCCTCGGGGAACATAAGCTTGACTAAACCTTGTCAAAGGTGTCGAATGCTTAAATAACCTGATCGTTAGGTAGTTTGATAATGTATATTAATTATTTATGTTAAAAAAATATTGCGCAACCTTATTTAGAACAACGTTCTCGAAAAATATTCCGTCCAGTTTTGAAATGTTATGTAATAATGTAACAAACGACAGCCTTTAGAATAATGTATTCATAATGATAACGAGGAAATAAGATATACTTGATCTTCGATTTTATTTAAATAAAACTAGTTACTACTTAGTTACTAATAACAAGCCCAAAAACTACACAAAAGTGGTCAGACTGGTTTGATGCACACCCGACAGCCAGCTAATTGTTGTTGACACGAGGTCACAAGTTCATACAAATTAGTCCCAAGCTTGATTTGTACAACGTAGTAGTGTTTGTTTTTTTTATTAATACACGTAAAACTTTACTATTCACTTTTCAGAGTTACAGGACATTGTTTAAAAACTCAGGTTGGATTTTATTGCAAATACAAATTCTAATAAAATCTGACGTTAATCTATGTCATGGCTACATTAACGATTCAGTTCTTGTTATATTTCACATAAGGGAATACAACAAATATTTTCATTTAACCAAATTAATTCAATTTATCGGTCTTATTTGCATAATTACAAATTAACTTGTAGAATGATAGTGTTATTTATGTTTTTTTTTATATATAATAAAACTAGAAATAGAACAGGTTAGATTCCTAAATAAAACTTCCGTAAGCAAGTACTTAGTCAATGGAATGTGTGCTTACGTGGTTTTCAAATAAAAAAAGATTAAATTCAAAATAATTTGTGTTTGAATTTAGAACACAAATAAATTTTAATCCATCCAAACTAATATTATAAATGCGAAAGTAACTCTGTCTGTCTGTCTTTCTGTCTGTCTGTCTGTCTTTGCTTCACGCCTAAACTACCGAACCGATTTGTGTGAAATTTGGTACAGACATAGAAAGGACATAGGATAGTTTTTATTACAAAAAATAAAATTTATTCCGGACATGCAGCGCCATCTATTGGTCAAGAGTCGGCAATGTGGGTAAAACCAAAAATCTGCCGGAAGTCACTATTCCACGCGAACGAAGTCGCGGGCAAAAGCTAGTTTGTTTATAAAAGTAAATATTTGTTATAAATATTCATGTTTATCACCGATATTGAATTTATAAACACAATTTGAATATTCAAAAAATGTTATAAAGAAAGACGTAGATCGCTTTTCAGAAAAAAAAAATCACAACATTCACCTCTGGCTCTATAGTCAGAGGTGAATGTTTTTTTAAAATTATGCAATGAACCAATTCTGACTAAGTATATGTATCAATTATCTGTGGCAATTTTACTTTCTGCACGTGTGTGGAAAAAACATGGAAAATGCACGCGTGTGAAATACACTGCATTTTGAAACTAATAGTAGTGCGAAAAGAAGCAGTTTTCGAGGAAGTGTATTGAAAAATATTTTTTCAAATAGGTTGGCAAGCGACGGAGTTATGCGCGAACAAACAAATAAAAAACCTCCTTTTTTAGAAGTCGGTTAAAAAGCGAGATACCACATCGTGAAGCTGACTGTACTTACATAAAAAAAAATTAACGCAGGTTCCTTTTTTTTCTCCTTTTTCGTCATAAATTGATGTCACTGGAACAGTACTATCATAAAACATCAAAACAGGTTTTGATGGATTTGTTTTCTAATAATTTATCAATCATCATTTGTGTATCCATACTTATGTTAACTGCCTGGTTAATTATTAATTTGGGTAAATTACTTAATAGTACTTTCAATGAATTCCGCTTCATTGGCCACTATATATTCCGATAGAAATCGCAGGTGTAATCTTCGCTTTCATTCAAGTTTCCGTTTTAATCAACAACAAGAATAAGTATAAAGTGGTTAGAGTTAAAGTTGAATTTTGACTGATTTAGAAAGGAGATCAAAACAAAAACCATGTCACGAATGTGTGTGGACATAGCTATTGTTCGCATAATGTTCGCGATGGCGTGCAACAGGTCCAAAACGATGTCATTGTCACTCTATGTTGCTCTCTCTCTGACAGACACGGTACCTTTCTAATCATGTTTGTTACTCATAGCAAATCATCAATCAAGATCTCATTACGGCGACATTATTCGAGCAGACCACTTGTTAGTTTCGTAACATATGTATCATATACGAGTATGTAGGATAGAAAAAGTGTAACGGCGAGTGATAGATCGTGTCACTAATATCTTGTACTGTCATCACGAGACATCATCACAAAGTGCTGGAAATTATTGATGTATTACTTGTTGGAACTTCTAGTACATATTTACTATTTATGCATAAATAGCATATTATTTAGCCACGAGAAGCTCGTGGCTAAATAATATCGATCTTTAGGTTAAGCCATCTTGCCTAGGTTGGTCTGTGGATGGGGACCTTACATACCGAGTTTCCTCCGTGCCTCTGTTGTCATTTGTCCATCTTTGACAGTCGTTACAGGTAGTCAGTGGCCCAAAAAGTCTAACACCAGTCTTACCAAGAGGTATCGTATTTCCCAGTATTAACTGGGTTGTGGAGGTCAGATATATAGGCAGTCGCTCCATCTAAGATACTGGTATTCAGCTGCATCCGGTCAGACTGGAAGCCGACCACAACATAGTTGGGAAAAGGCTAGGCATAGGATGATACATCATAGATAGCATAGCAAAGACTGTCGTCACGAGTATTGATGATAATGTCTATGAGTGTGATTGCATCAACCAGAAATGTCAGCTGGCCATTAGATGACGAACATTTAAAAGTTTCGCTATTGTTCAACCAATATTAATTACAAAATCAATTTAGGTTGCTATTAATTTACACGATCGGCCTAATGAAAAAATGCTTTGACATTATATTTATTTATTTAACACTTAAGCACAAAAGTACAGAGGCGGACTTAACGCCATAGGCATTTTCTACCAGTCAATCTTTAGGTGATGCAGAGACAAGCAGTGGTAAGTGTCATTTTTGAAAATTTGTGAATAATTTTATTAATACTACGATACACTACAAAGATATAAAAAATAATATACTGAATACCTACTATATTAACTGGGCAAATCATTTTTTTAAGGAAAGGGCTTCCAACAATACACATCTCATGCCTAGCCTTAACTTCCTAAACTATGTAGGGGCCCGCTTTCAATGTATCTGGATGCAGCTCAATACTAGTTTTTTACAAGCAGCGGCTGCCTATCTGACCTCCACAGCCCAGTTAGTACTGCAGGGTAATAAGGTAAGGCCGGGTATCGCCTTTGGTAAGACTAGTTGTGACACTTTCGGGCCAGTGACTACCTGTAATGACTGTTAAAGATTTACAAATGACAGCCGGGACCTTAAACTTGGTATTTCAATTATGTAAGGCGTGTTCAGCCATCCACGGACCAACCTAGGCAAGCACCTAGAGATCGACCCGAACGACTGTTATTATTCAGACACGAGCTTGTCCAACAACAAGCATTACTAATGAAGTAGAAAAATTAGCTTAACGTGTGAAATCTAAACATTATCTACGTGGCCGTTGGCACAATGTGTTTGTTTCTCGTGAGAAGGTAGAGTATATACACTTTCCATTATTCGATTACAACAGTAGTAAGCGAGAAATAAACCGTGCGATTATTGTGGCGATATGCAAAATCATAGTAAGTATTTGTGCAACCTGGTGCATTAACCGAGAGTCGAGACTGCGCCGATAAGAGTTACAAAGTTTATTATTTTCCATTACAAAACCCGTGAAGAAACGAAAATATTCTTCTGATTTTGTGTGAATCATCCCACCTATCTTCTATGTGTTTGGAAAGATACCTATTAGCATTTCATTGAGTAACTGATACCAGTACCACTAGTATTTTGAGGGGTCTTTATAGTGCAGTGCAGTGAAAACAGATTCAGTTATCTAGATTTTACAACAGTCACAGCACCAAGAAGAAAGTGTTTGGATAACTCCTTTTTTCAGATATTGATGCTTAGATCCAGATCCGGTTTTGTAACTTGTGGCATTCTGCTGTTGGCACAGTGAAGATAACTTTCAGAGCTTAGCTTACTTGCCATTTTGAAAGCAAAAGCTACAAATAATTTATTATGACTGGCTGCCTATAAGTGTCAAATATATTAAGTATGATATGTCAACAATAACACATTTTCTCTTACTCACTGCAACTTATAATTGAGCGACAATTGTCTGAGTAAATATAGCCACTTATTTACTTAGACAAAGCCACAGTGAATATTTAGCACTCAGATTTCACTGTACAAAACATTTGTCAAGACTTAGCTAACGCTTAAACACTTGGTTATTATTGGTAAACGTTTTAGCAATTCTGTATTTGAGATTTTTGTAACAGCAATCGAATGTAATTTCATCAGCTATCTACTTCGTTAAATGCTAATGTGTTGTTTAAACAACTGTTAGTGTTGATGTGGCCATGGCCTGAAATCATTATTGACCTTAAGTAGACGGTATTACTTCAATTAATGCATGTAGCACCTTGAGCGGCTAATGAATAACAGATCAACAGTATTGTTTAAGTTACTCAGGGAGAAATATTGCCACGAATTGTCATTAGGTGGTCACAAGTAGAAAGAACGTTGCAGCATAACATATCGGCAATATGTAAAGGGTTAGGCAGAGCCGTGCCTATAGTGAAACCACAACTTTGTTCTTCAATGTCACTTGACTTGGGACATTGAAGAACAAACGGTTCCCACTTGTTCAGTCCATCATTCACAATTTTTTAAATCAGCTCTCCATACATTTTGACCGTGCAGGTATTGCAGTTTTTTTTTTGAATTGCCTATAAAAAAAACTTCGAAATGATGAACTGATGCCCTTTCAAGCCTGTATGATAAGGGCGAAACTATTGTGACCACTAACAAAACCAAAGAAGCAGACAACGTTGCACCTTACTTATTGTATTTGTTTCACTGTCCACGGTATACTTATACTTCTACTATCAAGGCAATACAAATCTTGATGGGGCTCTAAACTTGGTGTGTGACATCATATTAAAGCCTGTTTGTTTCCGGGAGGGGCATGTAAGCTTCGTATTTGGCATTTTAAGGAGACACTATTCATTTAACATTTGTTTTATAGTTCTTTCGTGGATTGGATAAACCTCAAGTGTGAATTATTTAGTTTTTGTCTATGGACTTCTTACATAGTAAATAGATGAGCGAACTTATATTATAAATGCAAATATGATTCTGTCTATGAGTATGTTACCTTTATTCCGATGAAATTTGGGACACATGACCAGAGTAAGGACATAAGATTAATACTTTTATGATTTAGTTACATTTTCGTAGAAAATTTTCCTTACACACAGGCGTAGCCGACGGCATAAGCGGAGTATTCCATATTATTAAAGCGTAATCGTATTGCAAGAAGTAGCTAAACTACAGTAAGCATTGTTTTAAGTTCCAGAAATAAAAACAAAGTAAGGATGGCGAATGTTCACCAGATTGGAACGAGGCGTAAAAAGTTGCCTCAAGTGATTTACGCTGACTTACCAAAACGAGTTTACTGTTAACATATTCATTTTATAATTTTTGATACACAACAATATAACTAACGATATATTAATGTAAGGTTCTGACACGGACTGTGTGATTTGCGATAAAGTCAAAACCGTATTATGTTATCTGATGGATAATTTTCCTGATAGCAAGAGGATGCCGAAAACTTATCAGTTGTATTCATTTACCACGATTCCTGTAGTTTTTATTATTGTGCCAACGTCTCTCTATTAAAACAAGATTTGTCCTACAAGTTCACATTCACGTCAATTATCTTCTTTCAAACAGAAGATTCGTATGAAGCTATAATATGTAAGCATGAAGTTGGTTATGTGCTAATCTAATATCACTGACGTTATCGAAATGCGTGGCGCGTGCTTTGAACGCATGTACGACGTCCAACTCGTGAGTGACGTCAGCACAGGTAGTCACGTTAATCAGCTGCCTTGACCCTGAGATGGCACGAAGAACTGTATACTCCTCAATTTGCGAAAGGAAGTAGCCATGTTAACGTCACGAGAACACGACTAACTTCTGTTGGAATAGAAAGGTTTTTTGGAATGGGTTTCTAAGGTTAGTGGAAGAAGCTAATCATTACAGCCATTGCTATCATAGAATAATACCAATAGGTATTGTAAAAGAGCTGCGTATCAATTTTGGTGTTCATTTAAGATCCATTTGTCTATCTATATATCAGGCAAATGACAAATACTTATATTTTATGAATTGCACAGATGATAAAGCAAATTGCGTTTTGAAATGTATGTGAACAGGCACATCTTTATAAGAATGTTCGGCATAGAAACAAGACTCCAGCAGGATTCAAAACGCTTGCTCAGATGGATTGAAGTAATCCGAAAGCCGTCAAATTGACAAGGAAATGTAATTGCTAAAGAAAGAGAGAAATGATCTAATAAAACACATGCTTTCATGACGGAACTAAAATTACTCTTTGAAGTGAGAGATCGAAACACATGCTACTGACGTGCATCTTGCTAATACCCGTATGTCTACAGATGCGATTATATGACGTATGCTGGTTAGAGAGGGCGAGCAGTCACCATTTCTCTTTTCTTAGCAAGTGTTTGTAAATACTAGCATGCGATGCACAAGAACAATGGAGTCATGAAACTAAAATATGTTGAATGGATGCTTGTAATCGTTTTGGGCAGTGAATATTAAAACATTGTTGAATCAATTGTTGACTTAAATTAACTGGAATCAATTAGGAAAACTTAGACGATGATGTATCTTTGAAGCAAAAATAAATAAGCTGGAAAACTACGGGGTGAAATTAGATGTGGTTCATCCCAAGAAGGATCGATTGATTTATCTTACCACAAAATCATCAAACTACATTTTTGTCTAAATACTGATATTCAGCGCGGTTTGACCGGTAGCCGACCCCAAGACAACTGATTGCTTTTATTCAACTCTTGGAAATTACTGACGTTGGAGCTTGTTTCAATACAAACAATTATATTCGTGCCATATAGAAGGTTATCTGCGTTCATTACACAGTAGCTGCAACATTATTCTTGTTATTATATCGGACAGGTTACTCACGATTTACCGTTAACGAAATCATTTAAGATCTGCAATAAATTCTGGCTCTGAGATTCATTTAGCAACGCAGTGAATTGCTATTTTATTTATTTATGTAGTGTTTTCTAGATTATTGTCATGGTATAATTTGATTTAAGACTGAGGTCGTGCGCTTAGTCTTTAAGCTAGTGCACGATCGATGTTTCAGTAAGGGTTTATTTTTTTTGGCAGTTCTGCTATATAATGATCAGTTTTCTGTTAGAATTGTTGTATCTAGACAGGAAATAGATACGTGTCGTTCAGCCTACATGATCTATAAGTCCCTGTTCTGTGTCTAGCTGCTGTTGAGATGCTTTATTATTTAATATCACGTGACTGAAGGTACATTTTAGTTCAAGTAACTTTCAAGTATGTAAAGCCAACACCACTGATTATCACCAGACAGGTTGTTGTTCCAATGACTTGATATAATGTGTTTTCCTAGGAAAATATTGCACTACCTTGTGTGTTTTAGATAAGAATACTTAATCCTTTTAATTTCCATTGTTTGTAAATTCTTAGTAGGTAATAAGCAAATAGTTTTTTTGTTCTTTTTTCTACCTAAGGCTTTATCTTTATTCTTTGTTCGCAGACCTTATTCTTCCTATTTTTTATAAACCTACATTAAGTAACTAAATTATAATTTATTCATTAATCAAACACCAGGAAGGGAATGAACTCGAAATGAGGTGTACGAATTGTTCGCACGTGTACAGTTAGCATACTGAATCAGAGTACAGTTTGTAATCCACGGAGCATGGCGAAGACAAAACTAAATTGTTGACGAGTTTTTAAAAGTAAAATAAAAGCTTACAACAGGGCTGCAAGTTGTGCTACTAGATTTGTGTAAAATGAATTTTAATATTCTAATTCTAATTTTAATATTTTAATAGTCGAACACTGAAGAAATATTCCTCGAAATTGAAAACCCTAGTTTTTAAAACACAGTAATAATAACACACTATGTAAAGTATAAACAAAGAGACACTCATTGGATTAAGTAATTTATTAAAAGTACTAAAAAAAGGCCAATATTTAAAAAAGGACAAATTGTCAACTCTGTTGTGTCTCGTTGAAGTCTTTTGTTAGAAGATGTTTGTTTATAGTTTGTTCATAGAACTTTTCCTTTTACAAGTGGATAACTTTTCTACATAGTATTTTATTTTTACCATGGTTAATTGTGTAATCTTATTTTTATTCTTCGTTGAAAAAATACACACAAGTCACTAAGTGAGCGTTTTTTTTAATAAATGCAAACGGGGTGCTTGGTCACACGAACTGTTAACTCACAACAAAAATTCAATAGGAGTTGAAACTTGAAACAAAAAATATAACTGGCCATTATGACTCCGGCTCCCATAACACAAACTAACACCTCTAATTTAAACGTAGCTTAGGCACGCTTTAACGGCAAGTACCTCAGCATCAGATAGAAAGTAACAGAGACGTAAACATGGATGAATGTAGTTTTCCCATGGCGAGAAAGTGGTCTCACAACAAACCTTTGCCGACATCCATCAACGTCGGCTGTTACAAAAATTATGTAGTTACACAGACTCATTATTATTCATAGTTTAGTGCTAAGAAAGTAACAGTCTACTGTTATGATTCACGTAATCTCATTGATGAAACCTCTCTTAATTTTCGCGATGAAATCATCTCGAAGTAACGTGTAATTTTTATAATTACATTGTCTGTCTGTACTGTGGCCTATTCTTTTCCTTTGTGAAATAAAATTGCATGTTTTCTAACATTATTTTTTCGATCGGCGGCGATAGAAAGCTAATCAAGTAATTATGTTTGTAATTATTTTAATAGCTGTTGGATAATTGATTATGTGCGTTTTATAGACATGTGTAGAAATAACTTGTTCATGGAAAAAAGTACAGAATACAACATCAATACAAATACAATGTACAGCAAATAAGGCAACTAGCAACTATAGCCATATGTGAGTGACTTAAAGCTCTTTTCTTTAATACTACACATCCTGTTAATGACTTAACTGTTAGTATTTTTTACTAAACTGTCGGAAGTTCCGACCTCATCAGTTTCAAAATCTAGAATTTCAGCTGAAGGCGGGCCAGATAATCCGTGCTAGTATTGGCGGACCTGCATTGTACGGTCGAACAAGCTTTTTGGTTTACAGTTTAACCCACAAATTACATTGTGAAATGTAAACTAAATAGCTTGTTCGACCGTACCCAATATCGTTTACCGCTGGCTCTTTACATTGCTACCTAACCATATTTTGACCTCAGCTTTAATTACAAACTATTAGGACCATTGTAAAACAAAAGACCTTTTATTTTACAGTTCTCGTTTTAAGCTGAAGGCCCCTAAGATTTATGAAGTTGAACAGAAAGTTGCGACAGGCACTATCTCTGATTGCTCTCAGATAACGCGAGGTGTGGGTGGTGTAAACATGTTTCGTAACTTGCATGTCAACAGACAGCGACTTTTTTCAACAATTAACATACACTCGACATTTGTTAAACCATGCACATAAACGTCGCTACGTCGTAATCAAACTATGTATAGTTTGTAACAGCTGCATAGTTATCTATGAACTAATTTTAGTTCTCTGCAATACGTAATGTAATGTTTAATAACACACATCTAGATTTAGTAACGAAAAAGAAAACGAAACGTGTTGCTTTCTTGTAACACATACGGTGTAACATTTAAATCGATTTTCTACTATCAAGAATTTGTAAATTCAAATCAAGCAGTAATTTAAAATTGCACGTTTCGAAAGTTATTTCCATAATCTAAACTAGTATACGACTTCGAATCGGCGGATTTGTGGGCTAATAGATAACCTTCTAGATATTCGTTGTCAGTCAATAATATTATTATACCAACGGCTTGTTAAGTCTCGAAAATTGTTGTTTGGAAAAAGCCGAGCAATAGTTCTGGGAATATCAGTAAATTAAAAAACCAATTGGTTTCAAGTAAACTTGAACGAATGGCGATTAAGGTGACCTGAGAACCAACTAAGGAGCTGTCACAAAAGTACGGAACATTTTATTCAGAGGTGAATACTTTAGTGTCGCTTAGAGCCTCCACTTGAGGTTAATACGTAGAATCTTAGTTATAGCATTGAAGGAAGGTAGGATTATTGTCTTAGAATGAACTCATCTGGAGTCTTGCGTCATTTGGACTTGCAAACCGGTTCGCCTCGCATCGATCTGCACTTTTAGGTTTTTTCCTTACAGAACAATGTAGAAGAAATGCTTCAATTAGCGTGTTTCTGAACAGTATTGTGCCTTATCTAAAGTGCTAGGAAATTCTCTTTTTAAATGTTAGTTGTCCGGGAATGCGTACATTAAAATCACAATTTACAACAATAATGAATTGGCGAAGCAAGTAGCAAACAAGCAATTGGCTAAGGTGTTATTACTGTGTACAGTGGACCACGGTACATGACCACCCCTATGTAATTTCCCGACAATTTTCTTTTAGAACAATTCCTTCCTGTTGTATTAGTATGCATGTTTTGTGTTAAACGCTGATGCGTCGCGTACTTGCGTTACTTCACACTTTGTACTCATTCCTCGTCTTGGTGCCGTGCTCACGACAATACTGAATACGGGTATGCCTGTTTACAATACTACAATAGAAGTTATATTACTCGACCTTTGATTGCTCGAGTGGCATTTTAGCGATTTTGAAACTCGGATCGTGACAAATCCCGCATTGATCGATTTTAGAACAACTCGTCTCGAAACTCAATACTCTCAAGATGGTGATTCTTCGTCTTGATGATTGTTGACATTACTTGTTAGTGTTTAGTAAGAATCGTGGGATGTTGCATAAGTGAAGGTATGTGAGATGACAAAGGCAATGTAGTTGTGGATATCGGCATACCTTATGAAAACTGGTTTTAAAACTATGTGGATAGTTGTACTGTTATATCGTTTAATAGGGCGTTAGCTAACTAATAATACATCAAAAGCATGAGAAGATTAAAACTTAAAAACAAATGCCAAAGTCAAAACACAGACTATGGTAATATTCACCATTTTCCAATCTAGTCTTTGGAAATTATGTGGTAACATTCTGTAACACACTAATAGTAATAACCAATAATTACGATCAGCTGATTAATTATTAACCGTGTCTACTGACTTTTTTATCCGCATACTTCGACACATCGGCACAAGAAATAGACAAAGTGAAAGCATCGAGCGTCGATAAAGTCATCGACAACAATTGGTCACATGAAGTCGATAAAAAAAGAATGCGGCCGTGCACAATGGTTTCCGAGTTTCATTTCTCTGTGACATGAAATGTGTGTACATTTGTATGACACGGATCGAAATAAATAGATGTAACAGTTTCAAGTGATTAGCCGACTACGGTGCGAGAAATCGATAAATTACCTATTTATCTCCAGTTTCGATCGATTAGGTGAATCTCAGAAACCAAAAAAAAAACACCTAATCTAAATCTCTATATTACAGGTAGAAACATGTTTTTAGGTCTTGATATGATCTAAAGATTTCTTTAAAAATATACTATTGGTGTGAAAATGCAATTAATATTCTTTTATTTGATATCTAATCTATTATCTAATTAACACTAAATACCGATACACGAAATTCACTGATGTTTAACTGAAAATGATTATTTTTCCTCTCTGGATGCTATTTAGCATTCCGTTATCAGAAACTAAACGATATTCCAGGTATCTGCTCAAATTGTACCTGAAATAAATTCTTTCAAAATCCCTGTGTCTTTTATGGTTGATAGAGAATGGCACATTAGCATTGCCCTTGCATACCTGTCTTGTATTTTTAATTAATTACTTAACTACCTACAACGTTACCAAATACGATTACGAAATAACGTTTGTTTAAAATACCTACGCAGGTTCTGAACGTATGTAACAGTAGCCTACAAGAACAATTGTACAAACAAGTGAGCAATAAACATAACAATGTTTTGTGACAAACTAAAATAACAACTTTGTTGTACGAGTATTAAATTAATGTTCGAAATCTGTCACTATTTCCGTTAGGTAGTTAGGTACTTACACGAACAGTTTTATGTATTTTATTTTGACCTTAGATTTCATGAATTTATGGCAAATGTTTGTTTTTACTATATACAAGTAAGTTTACTAAACAGTTACCACGTTATTTAAAACAATGTTAGTTAAATTACAACAACGTCAACTATTGCATAACCAACAAAGTAAGCCCTGCTAGACAAGACATAGACCAACAGTCTATGCAATGACTAAAAGAACTTGCAAACAAAAACCTGCCATGTACAAACAGGGGAAACCGATGCATTGTTTCAAAAGCTAAAGGTATCAATGAATAAAGTGTCGCCGGTTCCCTATGTAACCGGATGAAGCCAAATAGCGGCCAGACAGCGTGAAACCACCATTGGGTAAGCGGGCGAGATACGCCATGCTACAACCTGGTCGACTTGAGTTTGCGCCTCGCGTTGATGGCCCGACATTCCAGCGAGGTGCAAACTTTGTTTAACCGTGTTGTACTTACTGCTCTAGTGGGTCGGCTCGTGAAACTGGACACTATCGATTTCTTATGTCGTAATTTATTGTAACTATTAGATTATTATTTTATTAAATCATGGTAGGTATAATGGTGGAGCGGTTTTCAGTAAGTTAAAGACTGAGATATTATAGGTGTTGAAACATGATCGAGACTTACTATATTTATTTAGTTTATCTACTTTACTACGTCAAGAAGTAACATTTAAGTACTGCTAGTTGGGTTTATGTTATGTTATTAGAAAAAATACAGATAAACTGTTTCCTTTATAGTTTTCTCTTTAAATTAGTTCTACCACATCTGTAGTATTCTCAAATAGATTACAATATTCCTCGCTATGATACCTAATTTAGTTTAACATAAAATGTCATTGCAATGTGAAGCCTCAAGGTTAGCCATTCATCAACATGTGGCATTTTAATATTCTATTCACGATAAACTTTACATACCCAGTAATAATACGTCAACGTTCCTTTTAAATTATATTTACTTTAGGACATATACGATAGGCCCAAGGCTCAACACACTTATAAAATAATTTGGCCACTATTTACTGATTTATCACAAAGTAACTAGATTTCGATAAATCAGAAGTAAGTCATTACAAGTTATTTTGAAGTAAAAATAAAACCATTATTAATAATCCTATTAGTAATGTGTTTTCTATTAATTTTCTATTATGAGACTAACAAAAGAAGAAACAAACCTACCTCAACTTCTGTTTCTGCTAAAACTTTTTTCACCCCAGTCAGACAACACTTATCTCTAGCCGAGATCTAGATGCCTTTAACAAAATTTCAAAATAATTAAAGAGATAATTTATAATACTTTGATTGTGTTGAAAAGGAAACTGGCCGGATTAATGTTGTTTGGACCCAAGCAAAAAGAAAAAAATCTGACAAAATATATGCGCAGTGTTATCGCCACAGACGGTTAGAGATCAAATCGTTTCATTATCAAGATGATTATGTTGCAATTTCCAATAATTATGTTTTTACTGTACTGGTATTAACGACTATTATATTTATTTCATCTTTAAGATTAAATTATAATAATGATTTCTTTGAACTGTTATCAAACTTGCCGTTAGCAATTACCGTTAGGTTGTGTAGTTTTAAAGGTCAGGTTTTCTAAATTTATATTTTTATACAAAAATGATTGTTGATTTGTTGAATGTTTTCCATTTCTGTGGCAGGGAGGTACGAACATTTAAAAATACGGATGTCACTTTTCGTGTAACAGCCTAGAGTCAATTCTAAGCAATTAAACATGTAGCATGAAACTGAGAGGCCTTCCAGCAGATTTCGGTGTTTTCCTTTCAATTGCTGTGTTTTGCTTTCATGCGCAATCAAAGGTCGTTTTAAAGGCCGCAAACGATAGTAAACTGTTCAGGATACCTAAATCGCAAGCGTAGTTAACTAAATGCTACGTCAACCTTTAATCAATAGCCTACGAGTACCGAATCAAACGAGAATTGGACACATAATACATTTGCTGTAAAATTAGGACAAGGCCAGTACTTTTCGTTGCTTAAATAGTACTTAGTGCGTAAATGCATCGGCCAATGAGTGAATGGCAGCGGTATAGAACTTTGCATTCGCTCGCCACAAAGTGATTACGTCCGATAAGCCGGAAACATTGTAGTGAACAGGTTTTCGAAGTTTTGAAAGGTGTTACTTGGGTTACGTATGAAGTCAAGTATCAAAGTTTATTATAAAATCTATTTAAATGAGAGCAATATGCTAATTCGAGTGATTTTTAGTTCCGTGATGATAAGTACTTAAATTGATATCCGGTATCACGCCTGGCCTGCTAATTGCGTAGAAATCTGCATTCAGCTTTGTTTACCTATTTATGCGCAAATCACGTATGTTTTATTGTCTGCCAACCTGTATTTATGTGCTTGAACAAGGTTAACACCTAAACAGCTCAACATTATTTATGAATAAATTCTCTTTCTGCATATTAATAACTGAAGCTTTCCTATATTGACAAGAACCGCCGCGGCCTTTCTTTACTGTACCCTGCAGCAATTCACATAGCATTTGTGGACACATACATATATACTTGCAGCGAAACGTGAACAATTGAACATATCTTAGCAAAGCCAATATAAAATGTAAGTAGGCAAACACGTAAACGCAAGAAAGACATCACCGACCTCATGTAACTTATAAATGCCGATGCGGCCTCTCGAAATGTCTCATTGCTGTACCGATGAGGAAGCATTAAGGTCAGCTGTTTACAGAGGAATGTAGTCAAGAACGGAGAAATACTCTGTCTAAACAGTTAGGCCTACTTTTTAGCAAAGCATTCGGTACCAACCGTGACGCCACAGAAACAAAGGCGGTTTACCTAATGACGCGTTCAATTTATTAAGTTCTAGAACGGAGGATTTGTTATAGATTAATGTTTTAAAAACAGCTAGATTTATATTTTAAGTGTAAAAATTAATCGCTTGGCTTATCAAAATTGTGCAGTCGTGTTGGTAATTGCCAATGACCATTACAACTTACAACATAATTATTGTTTTCAAAGAAGTAGGGTAGAGAAATATTGTTTTACGTGAGTGTGATAAAGAACATAATTGTACTAGGGTAGAAAAGGATTTTTTCGAGACTAATATATCTATTAGTCTTGAAAAATGGCACAAAACCAAGTGAAATACATACAACAAACTGCACACTATAGCTAATGTTTTAACACAACGAAGCTCTAAGAAACCTTTGAGTATTCCTGGAATCCATATAAATTCTGTAAAAGCATTCTGTTGTCCGTCAAGCGCTCAGCCTATGTGCACGGTCTGTCTACACTTTCTTCAGTTCACTAACCCGTACTTCTACGAAAGTTAATTAAAACTAATCATCAAGACTATAGGATAATAGATTATGTCATCAGAAGGAAGTGAACCACTTCCGATAGTAAACATTCGCTCACCATTTGTTTTCTTTAATCGATTCATACGTAATCGAAATATAGTTTAATAGTTATTTGCTATCTCAGAAAATTAGTTTGAGTAGCAGTGATGTAAGCAAATTAATTATTACTAACAAAACAAAATGTGATTTCAGTGGCTTTGTTTTTAAACGTCTCGTCCCCTAGATTTCACTGAGAAATTCTAACTTGTCACTTGTTTTGTGCCATCACTGAAAACTGATAACTTATTTAATATTGACACTTTTATTTGGTATAAACTGTAAGTTGAAAAAAATGCAGAGGTGAAATATAAACAGTTTGAAGTACAATCTAGCTTGATTGACCTGCTACGTTTGGTTTTGATAGTTCGACCAAGCATTCATTCTCAAACACTGCACAGCAGAGCATAAAATAACATCTATAATTGCGACCCGGAATTCAATAGATAAAGTTACATCACATAAGTAATTCAAGTATGTATTTATTTCAGTTTTTATTAGTCTTGAATTACTGTAAAGATTGCTCATAACCATTACTCTCTATTTGTATTGGTACCACCGGCACCGTATTCGCACGTTTTAGATTCTGTGTAGTTTTTCGTAAGCACAGGCGAAAGGTATGCGGTGCATTGAACGTGACATTAAAACCAATGAGTTGCACATTTCGATGAAATTGCTCACCCATTACGTCACAGTAGGTAATCTGAATGTTAACTGTACCAATCTTCAGTGATCTACGGAAGTTTGTAGTTTTAGATCAGCTGACGTAAAAGCATTTACCAAGTTCTCAGTTCAATCAAGAATTTTATTTGAGGGTTAAGACTTCGAATCCATCCGCGAACAAAGAGTTGTATTCAATAATAGTTTGGAGTTGATGGGAAACGAGTCACGCAATACTTTAAGTGGGTTAAAGAAATACGAATGCAACAATGATACTTTGTAAACGCGAGTGATTTGCTTCGGTCATGGACACTTGCGAGCCATGGGAAATTGAAGAAGGGCGCAGAGGCACACGTTTGTTCGAGCAATTTCAGCTCGCTTCCTGACTTAAAGAAAAGGTAACCTGATGGCATTGAAATATACGATGTTGAAGTATTAAATATCGAACCAGTTGTTTTAAAATAACTGTAACCTACCAATGCATACCTACTTGTATTGTCTCGTACCGGTGCGCAAGCAAAACATTGAAGGTGTATATTTTTCATAACAATTCGTGCGTGAGCATTGGATGAACTAAAAGATATGTATTCTTTATTAAGTACACATTGTTTGGTTACACAACTTTTTTAAGTATGCACATAGTGTTAATTCAAAATGTAGTCGTTTACTCCATAACGAGATGATTTAGTTCAGAGTTAACGAGCTGATTGTCAGAATGCCTCATTCATGTCATTGAGTGCAAGTGAAAATAACTTTTGAAATTATTTAGAAAGTATAAAGCACAAATCGTCCTATTAACGCGGTTGATAATTAGCTACCTGTTTACGTAACAAGGCGTATTTTTAATTAACTTTTAGCAGTTAGTTGCTGTTAAGAACAATCGTGACGAATCATTTGCAGCACCATTGTCTTTTTGTGGAGTCTACAACATGTTGAATTGTCATGACAAACAAATTAAACTTCAAGCACATTAATGCTCATTTTATGCGAGTTTCAAGAATAAATAAAGTGCAGTAATATTTTCCGTCTCTAGTTGTTTCTCATGACCTTACATGTTTGCAAAGTGAGAACATAACGTAATAAACCACATCTAGTTGGTCCGTTTTTATAACCTAAAATATATAACAAGAATAGCTTTTTCTGTGTAAGCTAATGTTGTGTTTCACGGACGTGTTTGTGATAAAGGATATTTTAAAGAAATTCATTGCATTCGTTACAGTCTGTAAAACTGATGGGTTTTTCCAAAACATTATGACTTTTAACAATACAAATCGAGTGCACAAAGGTTTGTTTTTTATGGATGGAAAGAGTTCAAACGTTACTTAATTAGTAATAAGATCACTTGGTTTGATTTCGATACGTACTGTTAGAGAAAAAAAAGACGGTATGGCAATACTTGACAAACCTCTGGGGACATCGCCTCCCTCTACACACAAGCTTAATATGGTGAGCTGGCAGTTCCATTCGCATTACTGGTTGTCCTGTATTCTAAGACTTACACAAGAATCACTTATAAAACCACGCCCAATGGTCCACTTTAAAAAGGACTAAGCGCGGAGATCAATAAACCATGATAGATAGATAGATCACTAATAAAAAGTGATAACTCACCCTGTAGGCTAGGTGCCGACGCAGGCGCAGCAGGTGGCGGCTGCAGCGGCGTGGGAGGCGGCCTTCGTCTCCTAGGCGCATGCAACCCTGGCGCTGACGCCGCCCGAGTCGCTGTTCGGAACCCGGGTGCACGGTATCGGGCCGACTTTACCGGACCAGCCGGCACTGTGTTCGTACCCGTGATGGATGGCAGCCGGGGTAGGGAACCGGCGCGTTGTTCTTCCTCCGACTGGAAGATAGGTTGGTGTTAGCTTTCGGGTAGGTTATTTGAGAGTGCTTCGGCAAATAAGCCTGACAGCAAGGTGAACGCAGCCCTGACTGACGACAGCTACAAATGCAGTAATATGTAGTTGGGACAAACTATTTATCAATATTTTTTTATATTTCTATGGTCAAGTTAGTACTGAACTTTGCCTTAGTTAATCAGTTTTAAGGCTGATGCACCAGGGAAGCCCGTGAAATTTTAATTTTGTTACGTTTTTAGCAATTTGCAGGCTAGTGCAATGTAGGCTAGTGTGTGTGCAGTGTATATTGATGATAATAATAAATTAGTTTTTTTTTTGGTTTGTAAAGTTACATTGATACTAATACACAATTCTTGTGAATAATGTAATATATTTGGCTTTACCCACATAAGAAACTTAGTAAGTAAGATCACCTATAAATAAGTTTACATCATTGTAACCGACCAGTTCGCAATATACGCTCGCTACAAGCTGACGTCCTTTTATTTATTACTCCCGACACATCAGTGGCGACGAGGATCACTATTTGTGCGTGATAATAATCATCGTGGTTCGTTGGCAATTATTAAGAAAAAATGTCGGTCGGCAAAGTCGGAAAGATTCGCGAGTTTGATGTAAAGTCAGGCAACTGGACTTTGTACGAGGAGCGGTTGCAGATGTTCTTCAAGGTCAATAAGGTCGAGAAAGACATGTGGCTGCCGATGCTGATCACGGGCGTGGGTGATGAAACGTACGAATTGCTGAGCACGCTGTGCAATCCAAGGAAACCAGTGAATATAACGTACGAAGAGGCTGTTACAATTTTGAAAAATCACCTACAACCAAAACCTGCGGTCATGGCGGAACGGTATCGGTTCAGACAAAGAAGACAGAAAGACGACGAAACTGTAACACAATATCTGACCGAGTTAAAGAAACTCTCGAAAACTTGTGAGTTTGGTGCCAATTTGGAGGAGAATTTGCGCGACCAGTTTGTATGTGGAGTGAAGAGTGACGTCATCAGGCAACGGTTGTTTGCGGAAGACAATTTGACGTATTCAGGAGCAGTCAAATTGGCGGTTGGGCTGGAGGCGGCCGAGCGGGATGCGGCAGTCGTGGAACAGAAAACGACGGCGGAGGCATCGGCAATCGTGAACACGTTGCGGGAAACACGTGGCCGCGGGCAGTTTGCGGACCATGCAGCGGACCAACGAACGAACCACGGGCGTGCGGCGCGGGACAACGAGAAGGGCGCGGGGGGCTGCACGGCGTGCGGCTGGCGCGGACACAGCAAGGAGGAGTGCCGCTATAAGCATTTTGTTTGTAGCAAATGCAAACAAAGCGGACATTTGAGGCGTGTTTGTCCGCGGACGGAGGCGAACAGGGGCAGAGGAAAAAGGCGCGGAGTAAACCACGTGGATGCCACCACGAGCGACCATTCGAGGGCAGGAGCGGGAGACTCCAGTTCGGACGAGCTTGAGGAAGAACTTCATCAACTATGTTTGAGCGGCTACAACCCGGTGAGTTTATCATTACTGGTTGATGATAAAACAGTAAAAATGGAGCTAGACACAGGCTCGGCAATTTCATGCATCAGTAAGAAAACATATGATAAACTTTTTAACAGTAGAGTAATTAAACCATTTAATTTGGTGTTAAAATTTTATGATGGCAGCAACATAAAACCACTAGGGGTTATAAGACCGAAAGTTCAATACAAAGATAAAATAAAATATCTAGAACTGTTTGTGATAGACGGGGGTACAACTTCCTTACTGGGCAGACAATGGTTAATAGAATTGGGTATTAAAATACCTCCTTTCCAACAAGAGATTAACCAGAGTGTGCACAAAATGTCTGATACTGTCGATTGTTTGTTGAACAGGTATAAAGAATTGTTCAGCGAGGGACTGGGGCGGTACACAGGCGGCAAGGCAACGCTCCGGTTGCGGGAGGGCGCGAGGCCGGTGTTTTGCCGCGCGCGGCCGCTGCCTTACGCTCTGAGGGGTCAGGTCGACGCGGAGCTGGACGCCATGTTGCACGCGGGCATCATCGAGCCCGTCGAGTGCTCGGACTGGGCGACGCCTTTGGTACCGGTACGTAAAGCGGACGGAGGACTCCGTATCTGTGCTGATTATAAAATAACTTTAAATCCTGTCTTACTGGTCGATAGATATCCGTTACCCAAGATAGATGATTTGTTAGTCAGCTTAAACGGTGCTAGTCATTTCTCAAAAATTGATTTGACCCTTGCTTACAACCAGATTGAATTGGATAACACTAAAGAGTTAACTGTAATAAACACACATCGAGGTCTTTTTAAGTACAATAGACTTGTGTTTGGGTTGTCTTCTAGTCCGGGCATCTTCCAGCGTATTATGTCGAATGTACTTAGTGGTATTCCGGGGGTAGAAGTATTCTTAGATGATATCATCATCGGAACGGCGGGAACACACGATGATCACTTAGCAACGTTAGACAAAGTGTTCCAGCGGTTACAGAGTCACGGTATGAAGCTAAAAAGGAGTAAATGTTCATTTATGGTGGACGAAGTCAAATATTTAGGTTATATCATATCAAAAGATGGGATCAAAGTAGATTCAGATAAAATAAAAGCAATAATAAAAATTCCCAGGCCAGGAGATATTTCAGAGTTGCGTTCCTTTTTAGGTTTAGTTAATTTTTATGCTAAATTTGCTAAGAATTTGAGTACTATTTTGTCACCACTGTATGAACTTTTAAAAAAAGAGGTCAATTGGAGATGGAGTGCGGAGTGCGAAAGGGCGTTTGCAAAAGTTAAAAAAATATTAGTAGGCGCAGAGGTATTAGCACATTATGACCCAAACAAGTCGTTAGTGTTGACATGCGACGCGAGCGCGCGGGGCATAGGCGGTGTACTCACACAGCCGGGCGCTGACGGCCACGACCGCCCGGTAGTGTATGTGTCACGCGCATTGAATAACGCCGAGAAACATTATTCACAAATAGATCGGGAAGCGTTAGCAATCGTATTTTGTTTACAAAAGTTACATCAGTATGTTTATGGTCGACGTTTTGTGTTGCGAACCGACCACAAACCGTTAGTAAGTATATTTGGACCAAAACACGGTGTACCAGCGATGGCCGCGAGTAGATTACAACGCTGGGCAATTATTTTATCGGCTTATACGTACGATATTGAATATGTAAACACGAAACAAAACGGTGCGGACGGGCTGTCGAGACTGCCGGTTCCGTGCAGTAGCGATGAGTCACTGCGATTCCCCGAGCAAACGTATTTACATTTCGCACAGAATGCATTGTTATTAGATTATAATACAATTAAACAACAAACTATGGTAGATCCAATGTTAGGTAGGGTTTTAAATTATATTCGGGATATGTGGCCAATAGATAATGATATTCGAGAATTACAGCCGTATTTCAACCGTCGAAAGGAACTGTACGAGGAGCTAGGCTGCGTGATGTGGGGGCACAGGGTAGTAATTCCTGCAAGTGGTCGAGCCAGGGTACTACAGGAATTACATGAACCTCATATGGGCATAGTTAAGACGAAGGCATCAGCTAGGAGTTATGTGTGGTGGCCGGGCATAGACGAGGCGATTGAGGCTACGTGCAGGGAGTGCTCGGTGTGCGCGGGGGAGGCGGACGCGCCGCAGCGGCACGCCGTCACGCCGTGGCCCTGGCCTTCTAGACCGTGGGCGAGGGTGCATCTTGATTTTCTAGGGCCTATTTTCGGAAAAATGTATTTAATTATGGTTGACGCTAGAACTAAATGGTTAGAAGTATTTCCGGTGCCCAGTACGGCGGCTAGTTCTACGATTGAAAAGCTTACCGAAGTTTTTTCTAGATGGGGTTTACCGAGACAAATAGTCTCAGATAACGGACCACCGTTCACGAGCAAGGAAATGGCAGACTTTTTGGCAAGTCAGGGTGTAGATCACGTTTTTTCTGCTCCGTACCACCCAGCATCGAATGGAGCTGCAGAAAATGCAGTGCGTACGGTTAAAAGAATTATTAAAAAAGCTTATAAACAAAAAACAAACATTAATTCATTTATAAATACTTTCCTACTGCATTACCGTAACACGGAGCACTGCTCAACAGGGGAAAGTCCAGCCACCTTGATGCTAGGTAGGAATTTACGTACCAAATTAGATGCATTAAAACCAAATATAGAAAATAAAGTCAGGAAGGCTCAGGAACGACAACAGAAAGTAGGAACGGACGTCAAACGTTCTTTAGAGATAGGAGAGGAAGTATGGATGAGACAATATAGGGGAAATGAAAAATGGAGTCCAGGGCAGGTAGTTGATAAAATGGGTACTACGGATTATAGAGTTATGGACTGTTCAGGCAAAGAAAGCCATAGACACATTGACCAGTTAAGACAGCGATCGCGAAGCTCATTGATTTGTCCGACTAGCACATCAGAAAGGAGTTCTCTTGATGCGGAACGTCCCGACAATCCCGAGGTGACGAAGCCAGCTTCAGTCCCCGGAGAGACTCGGAGCCCTCGGAGCGTGAGGGAGTTTAGTCCGGTTCGAACCGCGACTACCGTTGAGTTGCCGTCTACATCTGCTTCTGGATCAGTACCTCTCAGTAATGTACCCAGTCTTGAGGAGCGGCCGATAGTTTCCCAATCCGAGGCTGCTGTTCCAGAAGTAGTCCGCCCCCGTCCAGTACGGGCGTGTCGCTTAAAAATACCACGCTAATATTGTGATAGCTAAACTTGAGTTCCTACTTATTTTACTTATTTTACTTATTTTACTTATTTTACTTATTTCCGAGTGGAGTTATACTGGTAGCTATTGAAGACTAAGTTCCTATTTTCTTTTATGTTTGTAGAACAGTTGTAAGATATAAAATAGTTAATGTTAAGGTTATATTTTGTGTATATTTTGTTTAGTTTTATATAAGTTAGGATATGCATTATTTAAGGTGGAGGATTGTAATATATTTGGCTTTACCCACATAAGAAACTTAGTAAGTAAGATCACCTATAAATAAGTTTACATCATTGTAACCGACCAGTTCGCAATATACGCTCGCTACAAGCTGACGTCCTTTTATTTATTACTCCCGACACATCAAATAAGAAGTTAGTTTTTTAGACATTTTGTACTCTATCACTATGTTGTCCTGTTTTACCCTAAGGTTGACTGGTAGAGAGTGGCATTAAGTCCGATATGTACCACTATTGTACATGAAGTTTAAATTAATAAATAAAAATCGCGGCTAAGATTAAGGAATGAAATTGACCTTGAAAAAGTCTTTCCTAGACCTTTATGAGCATGGAGGGTTGTATTGTTGATTTTGGTGATTATAATTCTGTAAGCACGTACGTTTTACGGCCGTGAATCATATTTTCATCAACATGCAACTTAGCACCTGGCCTGTAAATTGCAAAAAACGTAACAAAATTTGAATTTCGCGTACTACCTTGGAGGATTCACCTTAAGTTAAACCTCGTTTTCAGTTTATTTATATTACAGGGCTTCTGTGGTTTAATTTGTAGTCCTTCCTTTCCTTTTAAGTAATTAGATTAAGTGTACCTATTTTAAGGGGTGGTTCCTAGAAGTTGAGTCATTTCAGATACTGTAATTTAATGATGTTATTACTAATGATGATTAGATATGGCCATATCTGTTAAATGTCGAGTGGCACATAGCTACAATTAGAAGTTATGTACAGGTGCCACATAATCCACCTGCTGCCGTTACCTATTTACTTATTACTGTATATTTATTAGGTCGATAGTTGAGAGACTCTTTGAAACTATGCCAATGACATCCTAAGAAACTTGTTATACAAATGAATATGAAACACTTGGGTAAAGTCTAATATTTGTATGCATGTTATATCATGAAAATTAACATAAACAATGATTGCACAGGTAAAAATAAGATGAAGAAATTTTATTATTTTGTTAATTTACTTACCTATCGCCCTAGCGTTTCTAGGAAACCCTAGAAAATGGTACGTGCTTATTAACGATAAATAATATTATTGGACGAGCATTGTGTGTGTACTATTGTAATAATGTCAAGTATTTACTATCACTATCTAATGCAATTGTAACCTAGGGTCAATTCCATAGAAGTATAGAACAAGTGCTGATTACTTTTCCTCAGTACAAGCATTAAGTGGCACGGAGATAAAAACTCAAGTATGCTAATATAATAGTATGCTAGATGGAGCAATTTTTTTGTTAGTTATTTATTTTCTATGAATATCTATGTAAAACTTATCTAATTTATCTAGCCTGGGCTAGATTTATCCCACGGCTGGGCTAAGTTATATGATATTTATAAAAACCCCGTAAAAATATCGAAGGCAACACAAAATATATTTTTTTGCAAATTGTGCCGGGTAAGCGATAAATGTCAGACGACTTAGTTTTTCGAGTGAAAAATAAATTACTTACCTTCTCCGTTTTTACGATTCTTAGTTTGAGTGACCTAGAAATGTCAATATAACCGAAATATCACCATTTTTAGAGTTCCGTTTCTCAAAAGGTAAAAAAAGGAACCCCAGTAAGATCACTTTCTTGTCAGTCTGTCCGTCTGTCACCAACGATTTCTCAGGAGCGGGTGGCAAGTTGAAAATTATACCAGATACTAAGGTGTATAGTCCCTATTGGGTGTATAAAATCAAGATCTTGTGTCAACACGATAAACAGATAGGGGATAAATTTAGATTTTTCCGAAAACTTCTAAGTACCAAAATTTACCTTAATTTTCAACTTTTTTGAAATTTTTCCATCACTAGTGCTGTAAGACTTCGCTTTTAACCAAAATCAATTCTAGGTCAACCGGAAGTACCTTAGAGGTTTTGGGTCGAAAACCTATACTTATAGTAGATCCCGTTGACCTAAAATCACGAAATTTGGCGAGAAGCAATGTCGAGCAACACATGTAAAGGGAAAAATCTGAAATCCATAATTATGAAGTTAAATAAAAAAAAGCGATTTTACTATTACAAACTTATTATTTGCGGTTGGTGCAATAGCCGTTTCATGGGATCGAACAGTAAAGTTACATTTGTCCTTTAAAAAGTTTGTACGGAACCCTCGTACGACTTGGCTGGTTTTTTTTTTACATTGTTGTGCCAATGCATGCAACAAATTACACTGCCCGTCATAACAAAGAAGGCCGTAACTGACAATTTTGTCAAAAATCTTGTGATCTTACTCACAAAGCTGTAACTCGTATAAGATCAAAGATAGCATAAGAATTTTAGCCTTAACTACGACATGAATTATGGTTTATGAAACTGAAAAGCCTTAATAACACAATAACGGCTTTTTTTGTTAGTATTTTCGTAATTCTAGTTTGGAAGGCCGCAATTACCAATTAAATATTATTAAGCCTTTAATTTAAATAAATTTACTACTAAAAAAAGCCCTAACTACGCAATAAGGGCTTTTTACATCAGTATTTTGAAGGAACGCTTCCTCATTTGGAAGCCATGCCAAGCCAAGCTAAGACGTAATTACATTCTACGCAATTACGCCCTTTCAAATAAGTCTTTCACAAATTATAATTATTTTTTTGCTAAGACAATAGGGCAAAAATAAAATAAAATGAATACGCATGTATGATTTTCAATAAATTATGGTTCAACATAAAGCCTATATTTTTTGACGTTTTATAAAATAAGCATCACTAACTAACTAACTTCAATTGTATCGGAATCAACGTTTACGTAGTTACGGCCTTCATTCTTATGACGGCAGTATATATAGGTTATATGCTCGTTCACGGCAGTACACCTTTAACCCAAGATAAGCACATAGAAGTATGTTTTCTAGTTTAGTTAGTATTCTTTAAAGATTTTTAAAAAAGAGGAGGTTCTCAATTCGTCGGAACCTTTTTTTATTTATTTTTTTATGTATGTTCCCCGATTACTCGAAGATGGCTGGACCGATTTGAATTATTGTTTTTTAGTTTGAAAGGGCTTCCCAGGTGGTCCCATAATCATCAAGTTGGGATCTGATGATGGGATCCTGGAGAAATTGAAAGAACTCTTAAAATTTTATAGGCACACTTGATGTGATTTGGGTAGTTTTAGAAAGAGTACTTTCTTAAAGTGGTCCCAGTTCAATTTGGCGAAGATCTGATGAAGAACTTCGGAGATAGGCAACGGAACTCCTCAACAAATGAAAGCAAATGGACTGGGATTGCTGAAATCTCATGTCCATCTATTGCTTACACCAGTGCATAACATAACATCACGCCGCTACGCTGTGAAGGGGTAAGCACAAATGACCCACTAAAAAGTGAAAAATGAAAAATAAAAAGAAGTTGGTGACAAAAAACTAAGTAAATCAATCAAACAAAGGTCACCGACTTCTGAAGCTAAAGTTATTTTTTACCTTTTTGTGTTTTTTGGAGTCGGTTTTATTTTTTGTTTAAGGGTAAGTTACTAAATTGGTTTTAGGAATTTATTAGGATCATGGGAAAACTTGAAAGCTCTTTTGAAATATCTATACATTCTTTGTATTGAATGATAACAAGTTTATACCCTAAAGTAAACGAGTCCAGAGTGAAACTAGGAAACTAGACGCTCTATTAGACACTATCAGTCAAATTCTTGTTTATTTACAAGCCTACGTTATCTGTTATGTGACTCACAAGCAATCTTTCATCTACTAACGTTAGTTACTGTTCCTCCACGCAGATAATACCGACATGACATTGACATTTTCGAAATACTCGCGTCCCAAATAAATTGATATGAACAAACAGCTTTGAATTGAATAGTTGTCGATGTTTTGTAAAAACTCACTTAAACATAGGTACGTGACAGAAAAATGTAAACATTCAGTCGAGTATGTGACTACTTTTGTGTGCTAATGTTTGTTTTGAATGTATCTTGTGTTGCAGATGTTTATTTTGATTGCATATGCTTGGTGTGGATGTTTATTTAGAACGTAAGGTATAATGTTATTGTCCTACCTCAGCATCGGGTGCGGAGGCGCGTCGTCTCCCTCGCCACAGTCTGTCCTCACTGCCTCCGATCGCTCCACAACTCCGCGAATGTGATTTCTGTGCTGCCAAGTCAGCTCCCGCCGGCGAGCGCCTTGATTCACCACCACCACCCAACGTTCCACGAGAATCGGCCGCCAGTAGGGCCGATTCAAAACTACCACGCCACGAAAACCTCTCACAATCACTCGCGACACTACCCCTACTGGCCGTCGGCTCCAGTATGTCATGAGATCGACTCCGCGCTAACGCCCCCGGCTCGGACGCACTGTCGTCATCTGTGCTAGGAGACGCACCACCCGACACTTCATGCATTAATGCCACTAATCTGCCACCTATATGCCTCATCACTTTACCAAACATCGGTGGTGACCCCTCCCCGGCCCGGCCCAGCGTTGCCGCCAGCCTCCGGTACGCTCCAACTGCATCGCGCTCTAACGAGCCCGCGTCGTTGTTTCCTCGGTCAAATTCATCAATTATTTCGCGGCAGCTATCAGATATTTGTTTCCTGAGCGCAGATCTAGTACCAGCTGTTGTGCCCTCTAAGTCAGAACCAGCGTAATCAGACGAGTCGTACGAATCACTCCACGTGTCTTCACTCGACAAATACTCAACTATTTCACGCACTTCTTCGTCCCGTATACCCGGAACTGTTTTCATTAACCTCGTTAATTCACTTTCGAAGTATAGAAGTTGAGGTGGCTTCGGTGGACGGGAACTTTCTGTTGAGTTAGAGGATGCCGGTGTAGAGGTCCGGACATTTGTTGTGTGTATCATTGTTTTGAAAAATTGTCTCATTTTTGTCATCATTAAATTGGTTTCCTCATCAGACGACCAATTGTTAAAACTATCTTTACGTACTAATGGACTTTGAGGCGGGCGGGATGACGGTGGAACTTCCACACGTTCTTCAATATCAGGTCGGATTTCTTCGATAATTTCTTCTAATTCTATTTTAGGTTCATGAGATCGTGTAAAATCAGAACTAGAATCTCCATTTCTTAGTAGGTCATCACAGCTACCGACGAAACCACTATCCCTACTAGTTTGTTTTTTAGATTCAGATAGTTCAGATCCTAGCGGTGGGAATTCCGGTCGGGGTGATAGTCTACCATCTTCACCCTCCGAAACAGATCTAGTATCATCACGTGTTTCTTCGGTAAACTCAGCTGACTGTCGTCGTTCGTCGGCGGGCGATCCACGTGGCTTTTTGTTTTGTTTTTTTCTTTTCGTCTCGCCTTGCATGTCCAGCCTTTCAGAGGAGTCATGTCTGTCCTCCGTTTCTGTACTTGAGGCGTCCGAGACTTCCTGATTATCCTGCGAAGGTTCGTCCCCCGTTAATAAATTGTCAAGTGAATTTGAGTGTGATCGCGGAGTTCCGCGGGCACGAACTAATCGTTTTCTACGCTGTTCAGGACTTTGTCTGCCTTCACTATCACTACCGACGCTTCCGGAACCGTCTGAATCACGCCTTTCTTGATTAAATCCCATGAAGCCAGAGAGAAAATATTTTTCCAACCGTGACGAAACTAGATCATCATTATCGCCACTTCTTTTAGGTTGCTCGTTATCAACAATAGATTCGCCACCTTCACTACACACACTCGATGTTTCCGACACTGCTTCCTCATCATCGCGAACATTTCTGCCGTCACCCAAGCCGAAGAAAAAGTATTTCTCTAACTCTGTTGCGGATATAGGTCGTGGTTTTTTTGTTGTTTGTTCCGTTTCGCTTTCTTCGCAACTTTCTTCGACGATGGTGTGTAAAGTGAAGTCTATGGAACGCCTACAGTAGGCGAAATCCTCTCCCCGCATGGGAAGGGAGGCTTCATCCCCGGAATCCGTGTCAGAAGGTGAGGTGGCCTCGTCCTCGTTGTGGCTGACGTCCTCGACCCACGAGTCATCGTCTGCCAGCCCCTCCTCGAGGCATACGACCGCCGAGAGAGTGTCGGCATTGCTAACAACAGTCACTCCGCCCGAAGGCTGTGGCGTTTCGTCGTCGGATATTCGTTCGTCAGTTTCGTCTTTTTGCACGTCCGGGTTAGGGTCCGATTCACTCTGTGAGTTGGTGTGGTGCACTATAACTTCCCGCATGAGACGCGTCGTGTCTGACGTGACGACGGAGACGCGGTCGTGCGTTATCATAACGCGGCTAGTGAAGCGCGCGGAACCGTCCGCACAAGCCGTACGCGAGCGGCAAACTGTTGTCGCGGCAGGTGCGCACGCGCTCCCCTCCGCGTCGGCGCAAACCGGCCTGCCGCTGTGCATTTTCTCCTCCTCTTGGTCCTCCATTAATTCTTTCTTCAATAGTTCACTGAGAGTGCGTTCAATACCTTTAAACAGGTCTATTTTTTCCGCGGACGTTGAACTTGTTGAATTATCGTGGCTGGGCTCCGGTGAAGGTGCTAATTTAGCTAATGAGTCCGGTTGAATTTCTGCAGAATTTAATTCGTTATTATAATGTGTCTCGTTAGCTAATTCTACGGAGAATTTTACTTTCACGTCCGCCAGTGAATCGCAGTCGGTATTTTCAGATGATATACTTTGATATCGATTAACGTCACTATCTGTGTTATTTTTCTTATCTAGATCATTACTCGAGCTCGAGCTACAACTTGCATTAAAACTGTTAAATCTTTCACACGTTTCACTTTGAAGCATATTTTTGTCACAAAAATTGAAAAAGTTAGATTTTCTGGATCCTTCGTGGTTGCTGTCGTCATCACTATTGTTTTCGTACGGAATAACTGAATATTCTTCCGTAAAATTTACAGAGTCCAAAAGCACAATGTTTGAGTTTTCAGACCTGGGTGAAAAACTTTCATTTGATTCGGCATTAACATTCGCTTCATTTTGCCCAGCCACATCAACCGCGATTATTTCTAAACTATCGGATTTCTTGTCATAGGAATCATCACAATCTATGCCACTACTGTCAGCGTTATCCTCGAGGTCCGAAGATGAATCAGCCGGGTTAACAACAAACACTCGTGAAAATCTGCCGCCGCCACCTCCTGAGTCATCTGAGTCCTCGTCTGACGTCGCCGGTTCCTCAGGAGCGCCGCTTGTGAGGTCATAACTTCTCCGAGCCACTTGCTCTGAGTCGCTTGAGTCTGCTGACTCGTTCGAGGAAGGGAAAGCTTTCTCCGCTTCCAAGTGATCCGGCATAGCATTTGCTGGATCGGATGACAAAGATAAAGAGTCCTCCTCAGCAATCACCTTGATACCGACTGACGGTTCATTTTCAACTAGCCGTTCGATATCGTTATCATTGTTATCGTTATCGCGGGGCTCCGGCGCTTGTGACGCTTCGGACTGTATCGCTTTATCAGTTCTTTCGACAGTGGTCATCTCGAGTTTAACTGTTTGTGGTGCAGCAGCGGAGGCGGAGGCGGTTGCGGCGGCGGTGACGGCGACGGCTGCGGCCGTGGTGAACCGAGCGAGGGTTGCGGCATCGAGAGGCGCTAAGCCGGGGTACGTGTTCCAGTGTGGCGTGGGTGGTGTCTGCGTGGGGAAGGCGAGTAGAGCGGGCCAGAGGGCAGCGGGGACGGGTACGGGGACAGGCACTGGTACCGCGACTATTCGGGGCTCGGCGCCGCAGGAGCAAGGTCGCGGGCAAGCCTGTGGCGCGTGCTTGGCAGGTGGTGGGATAGGGTGCGCCGCCGACGCGCCCGGCTCGAAGTAGTCCCAGTCGCAATCGTCGGGCGCGGGCGGCGCGGCGGAGGAGGCCGTGGATGACGAGTCTTCCGTGTCCTCGCGACACGACGAGTCTGAGCTCAGGAACACGAGGCGGTAGTCCTCGGGACGCATGCGACCGGCCTCCGGTTCGCTTGCCTCGCCCGGTTCACTGTTGACGCCCCACTCTGGAAATGTAAATCATTCGTTAATTTATTTATGGTTTACATGGCAGAAATGATTTAGGTGTTACATCTGATGATACGCAAGACACAAGGGGTAAATGTTACATTTAAAACTCTCATTTTGCTTGTCAAGAAAAGATTGGTAGTCGTAATAAAACACGTTATACAGGTAAGTTCAAACCAGTTCTAAAACGTGTATAGAATACATACACTAACCTGTTATTGAAGTGTGTATGTACATATGTACGTATTTATTTTATTACCTATGCATGTTTTATTTGTACAAGATGGTGTGAAGTGAAATAATAGCGCACGCCTTCAGTTTTCTCTGAGCAACGCAACGAGTCGGCACTGACGCGACGTCTAGTTATACGTGAATCACAAGGCGTTACTGATTGGAACTGCGCTACTAAAATATTGGCAATTAAATTAGGTATTAGTAACAATATCACGATCCTAGGTAACTGAATAGTTACCAAGGTTTATATGAGGCCACCTCCTGGAATAGCCTAGATTTAATGACATACTCGTATTGTCAAAGTTTGTAGCAACTGCTACAAGCTCTTCCTACAGATCACCACGACTTAAAAATGCAATGTAAATAATATCGAAAACAAAGGCACAGGTATACCTTAATAACGTATACTTAGGTTTTAACAATTCGACATTTATCCAACTCACAATCCGAAAGATTAAACCGATATCAGACGCCTACCGTAACGCAGTCCGCAAAGCCGTCAATCGCCTGCTATAAACAACAATAGTAAAAGAACAGCAAGTCCAAGAGTCCGGAATGTTCATGCTAATATTGGATCTGTAGAAAGCACAACGGATGGGTGGCCGAGCCGCGCCGGCGCAGCGCAGCGCAGCGCGTGTCGTGAGTCGAAAGCGACGTGTTACACGAACCTATCTTAGCAAAGCGGGGTGTTTTATTTGTCCATTTGTACGAGTATTTAGGAAGAACAATAGAACTTGTCGAACCTGGATAAAAGTACACAGAAAACTATTATGATTTTGCCGCGCTTGTTTTTAGGATCAGCCAATCATAATAAAATATACAGTAAGCTCATGGACAGGTTTTTTGATTCCAACAAATGTACTTTTCGTTCAATTCAAAATTCTATTTGGTGTTTACAAAACATAATGGGGTACCATTAGGGACGAAGCCTATGTCAACAAATGCAACTATGGAAAAACTGACAGCAATACTATTACTTTATGATATCGCCTGCTGATTTAGTTGACAGACTGAGAAATATTTGCATACAGCACACCTACAATTTTCTAGATTTCGAGAGAAACGGAATAATATTATAATAAAGTTTGACTTATTAATGGTTCATAATTCATTTTTATTGGCGATAAGGGCAATACAATATAAATTAACTTTCTAGGATGGAATCAGATAAAGTTTATTTATTTCGTTTTCAGTACTTCATTTTACTTAAGCTATTCGTCTAGTTAGATAGCTAAATAGCAATTAATTTCTTATAATCTTTAATCGTTTTGGTTCACTCGAAGTCGTTAGCAGTATCGCTAAATTGTGTAGGTTTGTTATTATTAATAAAACAACAGAAATTAATAGAACGGAGTTTACTATTTAACTGATGGTAAGATTTACCTTTGAGATCTAGTTGGTTTGACGCCATCCCACCATATCAGATGTAAAACCGTAATCCCCGAAGGGTTGGGCAGAAGTGTGCCTATTAGTGCCCTAAACCTAAGTTAACTAATCTAAGGTTTGTAAGTCCCATGTGATGGTGGGCGAGCTTATTGCCATCAACTGGGCACAAATCCAGACTCTGTGACTGCTACTGAAAAATTCCTGATGAAGAAACCTAAGAACACTTTCCCGGCACCGGCAATCGAGCCGAAGACCTTACGCTCAGCAGTAGACCAGCGACCAATTCCTTCTTTCGAGTTATTATTACTGGAAACAAGACTCCTTTGCAGAAGAAAGGGGGTTATGAACATTCAACGTCTGTCAGTACATACAATTGAACGATTACTTTTTAACAACCTGGCCCACCTGGGGCATACGGGACACAGAAGGATTTTGTTGCGTAATTTGGGAAAGGTCCGTTCGTGGTTATGAAGACTGATTTTAATTGAGTTCTATTTTTAACTAAATTATCAATGAAGTCGTTGTACATACCGAGTGTCTATCAGATAAAAAACCAAAGTGTATGTAAGCGCCTCACGTGTGTTATATCTAAGTAGCTAATCTCCATGTATCTACACTACCTACTCTATAATTGTTTACGAATACACAACACGCTAGTGCCTTTTAAAGAACGACATGCACATGATGTGAATGTAATTACTAGCTACTAATGTGATCATACACACGCTATGGTTTTTGTATACCTGCAGATGAGACTTTTAACTGATTTTAATTCACATTACAGCAGTGAAACTTACATAAACTTGGTTCGAGCCTGATCATAGAGGGGATAACCTGTTGCAATGATAGACTTAATAAAATGTTCTATACACCGCACGTAGATTTACGTGTAGTGATAAATCATATTTTTTTAGTTTGTTCCTTGTAAGTCATTTTACGGTACGGTACATGGTTCATCACCATCCAGTGACGGATTAAGACTACTTGATGCCCTAAGCAATCCACGCCTGGGGGGCCCCCTATCCGAATGTCAACTAGAATCTCTAAAAGGTCTACAAGGAGTCTGGGTCAGACTCTATGTCAACTTAATACGCGCGAATTTCCAGTTAGTCCTAGTATTTTTTTTTTGTGTGGTTTTTGGTGACGGACGTGAGAGTGAGACGTGATGCCCTTTTTCCGTGTGGGAAATCGTCATATAATTTCTCCCACTCTGTGAGGAGCGGGACGGAGTGTCAGAATTTTACTGACTAAATCCCGTCCATGTTCTTTCCTCAATTCGTCAATGTAGGTAGTAGGTTAAGGGTCCGGCGGAGCATGCGTATTTCATACAAACGCTACCACCAAAATAATTTGTAAATCAAACACATTCTTAAAGTAGTGTGTATTTATTTCGATTGGATAACAGAATATCTGTGTTCCCAAATATATTTTTGAGAGGACAATGATACAAAGATGAGAAATGAGGAATTTAAAATTTCCATAGAAAACTCATTTTTCTTATAACTCTTCTTAAAATCAGTGTTCAATCAAAATATATATTTAGGAACCTAGACATTCTGTAATTCAGTCGAAATTTACAAAAGATTTTGGTATTACGTTTGTACTAGTATGAAATACGCATGCTCCGCAGGAGTCTTAAGTTCTATGGGGCTGTGGGACTGTTGGGGCTTTATTTTTCGGATGGAATCATCAAATGACTTCTCCCACTCTGGGCGGAGCGAGAGGGAGTGTCAGACTTTTACTGACTAAAAAAAAAAAAAAAAAACAAACGCGCCGTCGACACGGCCTGTCGTTATAAAACGGATGGACGGCAAGCTAGCCATAGCTCACCGTCCACAAGCCCACGCCTACGGTGGCCGGTGACGCCCGGTGCGTCTTCCGCGGCGGCTGGGGCGAGAGGCTCTCTCCCTCTGGCGTCCTTTGCTAGCAAGACTGCTTCGCAAAAGGAGGTGACGGCTTCCCATTCCGTCTTGCTCAGGACCATGGATTGAACCCGGGCCGGACGCGAGAGGTCGCCGCCGCCGATCGCCGCTTCGAGGACGGCGGTGCTCCGCCCACGCGGGGCTTACCTCCACCGTGCAGTGCGCCACCGTGTCCTCCGGTCGATCCTCGTAATGGGAACACCCAGGCGTTTCCTCCTGCCCGATTCGATGCAGGAACCTCCCAAAACAACCGTGTCCGGTGAGGACCTCCGTCAGGCGGAAGGTGGGGAGTTGAGGACACCGTGGCGTCTCTCAAGCCACTCCTCAAAGAGGGGACTTATCGCCACTGTCGTGGCGTGCCCTGCACGGGTGTGACAGTCGCTCTCTCCATGTCGCCATGAGATCACGCCGGAGGTTAGTCCGCTGAGTGACAGTTTGCCGCGGCAGCGGAGTTTCCCCCCGGCGTAGCGCCTCCGCGCGCCATTCGTGCAGGCTCGCGAAGACTAGCGCCACCAGATCCCATGGCGGCAATTCGGCAAGGAGGCTCGCCGCCTCGCCTGAGACGTGATGCCCTTTTTTTTCGAATGGGAAATCATCAAATGACCACTCCCACGAGGGAGTGTCAGACTTTTACTGACTATAAACCATACATGTTCCTTCCTCGCCCTTTAAGTTCCGGGGCCGCGGTATCTCTTTCGAACAGTCCCGCAGCCCCGGCAGGCTTCGGCCCTTGCGGGCCCCTCTCTTTATGCTGACATGTCTTTGAGGCGCGCGTGGAACACGAACGCGCCGTCGACACGGCCTATCGTCATTAGACGGACGGACGGCTAGCTAGCCCATAGCTAACCGTCCGCAGGCCCACGTCTATGGTAGCTAGCCACCACGTGGCCTTCGACGTCCGGTGCGTCTGCCGCGGCGGCTGGGGCGAGAAGCTCTGTCCCTCTTGCGTTCCGCCACCTACTTCGCTAGCATGACTGCTTCGAGAAGGAGGTGACGGCTTCCCATTCCGTCTCGCTCCAGACCATGGATTGAACAAGGGCTGAACGCGAGAGCTCGCCGCCGCCGATCGCCGCTACGAGGACACGGCGTTGCTCCGCCCACGCGGGGCAGACCTCCACCGTGTGCTCCACTGTGTCCTCCGGTCGATCCTCGCAGTGGAGACACCCAGGCGTGCAGGTGTGCGGGGACTATCGCCTCCAGATCCCATGGGGGCAATCCGGCAAGCAGGCCCCCCGCCTCACTGGCGATCGTGCGGTACCCACGGACCATCTTCACGGCTACCACCTTTTGGGGCACGTTCAGATAATGGGCGGGTCGCCGCCTCAAGGAACGCGAAAAATGTGGAACGCTTCATGATTTTGCGTGTCATCCTTGCGCAGGGGCCATGCTTATCTTCTCTATATGAGACGTGATGCCCTAAGGACGGATTATTTTCTGTGCTTCTTCTGGTGCCCCCCCAAACGTGATGCCCTAGGCAATTGCTTAATTTGATTAAGGGTTAATCCGTCACTGTCACCATCATCATCATTTCAGCCGAAAGACGTCCACTGCTGGACATAGGCATGTCCAGCAGTGGACGTCTTTCGGCCGGTCAATGTGGCGACACTTGCGGGAGCCTTCCCGCAAGTGTCGCCACATTGACCGGTCCCTTGTGACTCGCATCCAACGGATTCCCGCAACATGTTTACGGTCTTATTAAAGTTTACCCTTTAACTATACGGAGATCCATAGTTAAGGGGTAGAAAGGGGATCCTTTCTCATCAAGATATAAATTAATATAGAGAAACCATAAATTTAATTGAAATGTCATGGCCAGTGTAGGTACATTGCCATCAATTACAATTCATTAGTATATTGCTCCATGGATAATGTAATGTTTGTGTTTTTGTACTTACGTTTTTGTCTATTGTAATTCAAAATTTTATCATACGTTCTTTCCGAATAACTGCATAGCCTTTATGCGGAGGCTTAGCATGCCTTTTCCGCCTTTTAATTAGTATTATTTATAGCATTTCTGTATATTTTAGTGGTTCAAAATCTTTGTTTTCTTTTGTGATGTCATAATGACAATGACAAGCCTAGTTTTTCTTTTAATTTTATTGCTGTAACTTGGAGTTGTAGGTTTTATACATTTGATGTTTGATACCTTCTTTGTTAACCATTTTATTTTTCTATGTTCTAGAACCAACAGTTTGAAATTCATCATTTCTTCATGACGGGAAGCCGAGTCGAAAAGATTCAGTCTGCATGTGGTCCTTGAGCCAGCAACAAGCTGGACATTACTCTGAAATATTTAACGTGGTCACGCCTAAGTCTACAAAATCTTGTCCTGGCGTCGTAATGAAGTCCTGAAGGCCTTGAAAACTGCTGCTGCTGCTGGAGCTACTACTATTGAGAGCTCCTGGACCGTCTACTACCTTGAAAACTACTACTGCTGCTACTACTGCGACTGCGACAACTGCTGCTACTTCTACTATCCCTACTTCTGAGCACCTGGACAAGGACAGCGGGTGAGCCTCGACCCTCGAACCATCGAAGATTGACGACTGCGAGTGAGCCTATCACTGCGGCGAGCGGTTTCTGCCAACTGCGAACTTCAGGCCTGGACCCCTCCACGTTACCTCGGCTTCCTTAGTCTATATTAAATCATCTTGCTATTATTTACCCTTGTCATTTTTATCTTATTTTATATAATGCAACCTTACGTTTTCCTCCCCAGGGAAATGTAACGTTACAGTTTGGCGCCCATCTTTTAAAACCCCGCCCTGTGTTCTTTAATATTCCATCCCTCCCAAAATTCAAAAACAAACTTACACAAGTAATCTTATTTGGTAACTTATTTTTCATCATTTTTCATCTATCACCTCTCAATCCTTACTATACATCACTCAATTCATGGTACAATAATATACTTCGCCAGGTATAGCATTCCGAGAGACAGAAGTCACGTGGGTGTCTCGTATCTACGTCATAAGCGCTATCAATGGTTCTCAAACTTTATAATCTGGGGAAATTCAATCTAGTAAAACAATGATATAATTATTATATTCCTACTAACTTTTGCCTTTAGCTCTACCCGCATTGTAGGTTTTCGGGGACTAAAAGAATCCTATATCCATGCTAGGGTTTCAGGCTTCAAATTACAAGCCAAGGTTTGGTAGTCTTTTTATGTGAACAAAGGTACTATAGAGACATTAGAGACAAATCTACTTTAGCATTCACTATATCATTGTACCGTATTGTATTGTACAACGGGCTGGTTTCCGCAACTCGACGTCAAAGCGTATATTTTTGCGTATGGGCTATAATCCACCACACGGGCCCAGTGCGTGTTGGTAGATGTCACATGTCTTCGAATTTTTGACTCTAGGGCATGCCGGTTTCCTCACGATGTTTTCATTCACCGTTTTTGAGAGCAGTGGTGATGAAATAAATTACACAAAGCAACGCGCCTGTCTGGGTTCGAACCCACGACTTACTGTTCGTAAGTCGGGGCTGCCACCAGTAGGCCACCGCTGCTTGGCTTTACTCTACGACGTCACATAAAGATAAAAAAATATTTCCGTAATGCAACTTATGGTGTTGCCAACTGCCTCTGTAAAATATCTTCATTTAATTTAATAGCGATTTATTGGTTTAACTTAAGGTCCATGGTCATAAAACTATATAGCATGGAAAGTTAAAGTTCACTGTATTAATATTGGATTCTAGGGATTACTAAAATAATACTCAAAAACAAATTTGTTGGAAGTCCACAAAATAATATTGGGAATCACTGTTTTAGTGGCACTGAGCGAGACCGGCACATATGTTAGAAAAGAATAGCGATACACGACGAATTGTCAGAATGTCAATGAGACAACCCGTTTCAGTGTTACCAGTAGTGTGAAAGAATAACTCCCTAACCACCTATAATTCCTGTGCGAATCCGATCAAACATTGACGTTTTAATTAACAATAACATTGGTTTATGACTAAATTGAATTATTTTGTTTGGTCAAGCAAACGAAAACAACAATTTAAATGCAGTTTATATTTTTTTAACAGAATGGTGACTGAAAATGTTTCCATGATTTTGTGCTTTGTTGCAATAAAGTGGCAACTGAATAATGACGTAGATACGAGTCGCTCCCGGAATGCCAGACCTTGTTTTATTTGACCATGACTCAATTATTCTTCACCCCCACAGACATTCCATTATCGAAAGATAATTGGCACCCTTTCGGCCTCTTGGTTGTGTTAACCCACTTGTGGGCACTGCCAAGGTTGGAGATTGGTTACTATACGACGGCTATAGGACAATATCCTGTAGTCGTTTACCACTTATACTTTACTCTCTACAGAAACATCACACTACACTACATCCCCACAGACTTGCACACCACAGCGATTACCCTCTGGTATTCGTACTCAATGGCCGCTTGATGTGCTAATCCATTCGTGGACACTCCCAAGTTGGTTGTTGAGACACTTCACGACCGATACAGGAGAGTATCCTGTAGAGGTTTTTACAAACCTTGAAACCTACGATACACTCATTCCAAATACTCCACCATAACACTTAATTTCATCTAGTTTAGATTTGTTACCACGGATAGTGCAACCTATGTGATCAACCTGTAATCATACCTCAGCTTAGTCTTCATATTAAAAGAAATTGTATAAATTTTCATTATTTTGTCATATTTTTGATTAACTTGTTACTATATTGTTGCTAGGTAACGGGTCATAGAGTAAGTACTAAGGTTGGTTTAGAATTTTACCTATTTTTTTTTTACGATTTTTTTAACGGTTTTCAATGTTAATAATTTTTAATCCTAAACGTACTATGATTAAATTTAAACTCTCTTTAGGCACTCTGTCTCACCCAATCCTCTCATATTCTCTTGACTTGAGTGCTGATTCCTCTCTCAACTTGAGAGCTCAGTCCTCTCTCGATTTTGTGCTGAGCGCTCCCTCGACTTGAATCTCTTTCACTCATCTCATTTGGAGTCCTCTCGTGTACTCTCACTCATTTGGAGTCCTCTCGTGTACTCTCACTCATTTGGAGTCCTCTCGTGTACTCTCACTCATTTGGAGTCCTCTCGTGTACTCACTCATTTGGAGTCCTCTCGTGTACTCTCTCACTCACTTCTCTCATAGTTACTGTTACTTAAGCCCTCTCTCATACTCTATATTTAACCCTCCGCAGACTTTTGTACTTTCTTTTATCACTATTTTGAATATTGTATTCTTTTGCTAATATTTAATTTTACTTGTTATTTTTTTATGGTTTTAAAAGAAAATGGCATAACATGGTTTTATGTATATAATTTTATTAATTCTTGTAAAAATCATTTAGATTTAAGTTTTGTAAATGCTCCACAAGGTTTACCTTCAAAAACTTTTGGCTTATTAATCCCCTATTTTCTTGATTTTGTATTGTGTCGAGCGGACTCGCAACTCGTAAAATAAGCCTTTGTGAACCTTAGATAATAAGTTAGTTTTAAGTTTTTATCCTTGAACCTTGATACTTGAACTTGAAGCTTAAAGGCTTCTTTTAAGCATTTTATGCTCTTAAAGCTTGAAGGCTTCTCTTAAGCGCTGTATGCTCCTAGACCTTGACTGTTTTTTCTTAAAACAGGAAAATCTGTAAATATTAATTTTAATTTTATAATTTGGGTTTTCAAAAAGGTGCGGGTTACGACACCTAATTAAAAAAAACAAGCCTTCGTAAAGCCAAAAATAATTCCTTGAGGAGTATGCGTCATTGAATGTGAACCATATCCCCTAAGTATGCTGGTGATGTATGATTGAGGAAGGTTGCAGGGTAGGTTGATGAAAGGTGTATGAAAGAGCAAGGTCTTATTTACAACCACAAAATTTTTCTAGTTCATTTTCAGGGGTTATGGGGAATCTTAGTCTTAATTTTTTTAACTTGCTATAACACTGTAAATAATCATTTAAGTTTAATTTATGCTGTATAATACTCTCTTAATGCGCTCTTATAACTAAATAAGAAATTTTTTTCATTGTATTCAAAAATTTTCCGGGGTTTTCGGGGTAATGTAATGTTTGTGTTTTTGTACTTACGTTTTTGTCTATTGTAATTCAAAATTTTATCATACGTTCTTTCCGAATAACTGCATAGCCTTTATGCGGAGGCTTAGCATGCCTTTTCCGCCTTTTAATTAGTATTATTTATAGCATTTCTGTATATTTTAGTGGTTCAAAATCTTTGTTTACTTTTGTGATGTCATAATGACAATGACAAGCCTAGTTTTTCTTTTAATTTTATTGCTGTAACTTGGAGTTGTAGGTTTTATACATTTGATGTTTGATACCTTCTTTGTTAACCATTTTATTTTTCTATGTTCTAGAACCAACAGTTTGAAATTCATCATTTCTTCATGACGGGAAGCCGAGTCGAAAAGATTCAGTCTGCATGTGGTCCTTGAGCCAGCAACAAGCTGGACATTACTCTGAAATATTTAACGTGGTCACGCCTAAGTCTACAAAATCTTGTCCTGGCGTCGTAATGAAGTCCTGAAGGCCTTGAAAACTGCTGCTGCTGCTGGAGCTACTACTATTGAGAGCTCCTGGACCGTCTACTACCTTGAAAACTACTACTGCTGCTACTACTGCGACTGCGACAACTGCTGCTACTTCTACTATCCCTACTTCTGAGCACCTGGACAAGGACAGCGGGTGAGCCTCGACCCTCGAACCATCGAAGATTGACGACTGCGAGTGAGCCTATCACTGCGGCGAGCGGTTTCTGCCAACTGCGAACTTCGGACCTGGACCTGGACCGTTATCACCATGCTAACGGCTTCGTATCGGCTTCCCTAACTTAGTTTATTTCTATTTTCTTGTATTATTAAACCATCATATTTTCTCTTGCCATTTTTCTTTAAACTTTACACAATGCAACCTTACATTTTCCTCCCTAGGAAAATGTAACGTTACAATAAGCACAATAAATTTTTCTATATCAGTATCCAAGGGCTGTTAACTGCAGTTTACGGTTCTACTGACCTCAAAGAGGAATGAGTGCGTGAAGATACATATAACTCTTATTACGTAAGTAAATAAGGTAATGGTACAAATGAAAACATTAAGTAAGTACCCCTCTTTTAGTTACTGAGGCTGAGTAAAAATGTCACAATGATTTTGATGTTGACTATTTTTGAATTCGTACTCTGGGCCAGCAATCTCTTTAAACCCAGGTGATTCTATATTAAAGAGTAGCTGTACTCGATTGTTACCATCGAAAGGCTTGCGCTACGGTGCAGACCCGCCCGGACCAGCCCGATAGTTCCATGGAACTATCAAACCATATATACTGGTGGCTCATTTTTATAACGTTCTGTATGGCTTCAGTCGGGCGACAATTTAGTCCACTAACAAACAACAACCCAAGGCAACTTGCCAAAACCATCTTCTTATCCAAAATAAAAAATGGAGGTTACTCCACATAGGGCATAAACACCATCAATCGGATGGCCTCATTGTAATCAAATCTGCATTCAAACGGACAATGAAAGTAAGAGCCGGGCATACGTTGGCGCCGACTCAAGGCTCGGTTGCCTAACTCGGCGCACGTGGGATGCTCAGAGGCAGCGAGGCCGTACCAGATACAGTTCGTACATGTCCTTAACATTACCGTGTGTTACTTAATTCGATCAGTAATAGTTCCAAGTGGTTTAGATAACCTATATGATACGAGTGGTCCTTTAGACCGGTCGCCCTAATTTGAAGCAACACTCGAGTCTTGCGATCGTGAACGCCTCGAGTTATTTTGAGTGGAACATAAGTTTAACTTGCTATTTTCCCAGTGTGTACTATTTTGCCTCTTTTTTATCTGAGTTTTTTTCTTTCATTGGACAATGTTTTGTGAAGAATTCTCGAAAATTTCGATGTATCAGGGAACTGAGAATAGTTACAAACTGCAAACCTGTGTCAGTTATTATTGGCAATATAACCATCGAATTACTTGGAATAGAACAAAGGATTCCTAGTAAAATACCACGTGTGCTTTAAAACTTCCAAAAAGCTTTCTTACTTCCTAGCTTTATTTCGAAAGTTAAGAACGCTTTACAAATTGTTCTCTTTATACTGTTGCCTTAGTATTCATTAGAAGGATTTGAGGGTTTTTCCTTCTCATAAAAGAATTGGCTATCTAATTTAGCAGTTTAGTTTTACTAACCCAAGCCCGTGAGTTCCAGGGATTACCTACAAATCAAAATATTTAAGCCGTTTAAGGAAAAAGTTTATAATACAAATCACGTGTTAAGATTTTATGTTACACCAGGATGAATCATGCTTTTTTGGAAATTTCCCTTTCCCGATTTATCTACATAGAGGTTATGTTATTTTTTGGCAGATAAAGTTAAAAATACAAAGTTCCTGAAATGTATTTATCATGCAGGTTTTTATGATTTTATGCTCTATAAATTTGTAGTTGCCTGTTCATTTTTTATTTTGACAAAACCCTTTCAACTGATTCTTTTAGGTCTTTCCAGTCTACAACTTCAAGCTTCCCTTCAGTCGGTACTATTTTAGAAACAACCCAACAAGTCTAAATAGTTTAGTTTCAGACTAGTTCGCTATTTCGACACTGTTCGCTTAGCTAACCTGGCCTACCTTTGAATATCCTATTGTTTCACATAATGCTGCTCAACACCATATATGTGGATCAGATGTTATCGATAGAATTTCTAGTGTACGTGGACTGAACTTATCTGGTAAATAAACGCTCCGATGCTTCAGATAGTTCTGAACCAGTGGGGTTTTATGGTGCGCCATATTTCAACACTGAAACGCACTAGAGATGTTTGAGGTTTCATTTGGATTGCATTTAAATTAACACGTGTTGGAGAATGGGTCATTGTAAACTGCAGGAAAGGAAGCAATTAGATGACGATAATACACAATTCAATAACGATTATAGTAGCCTGTTAGTCCTTACTAAGAAAGGGCATACAGAAGAGAGCAAGTATGGTCTACCTTCTAGCATGTAGCTATTGAGGTTAATACTTTTGTTAAGTATTCCATAATCATATCAGGAGAAATACCTTCAGCGTTTAGAACAGATAAGTCGTAAAGTAAAATGTTTACAAATAGGTACCTCAAGCAACGCGAGGCATATGACACTAGAAGAACAGCTGAACACCTTCTCGTATTATGTATGTTCATCACTGCGGAACGCTTTTATTATGGGGCTACATGTGAGGAGACCCGCATACCCGTAAATAACTGATAAAAGAAACTGATGTCCTGTCAAAAAATGAAGTACAACATCAAAAACACTTGAACACATGCATTCGCCTTCAACGATAGCTAAAATGTGCATTTTTGGTTAATGAATACGCAGCCATATTTTCAATTCGGTCAAGGACCTATTTATGACTTAATTGATAATTACGTATAATTATGAATTAATTAATTATACAACTTTTGCTGTACCAATTAGCAAGTCAGACTATCATAATTATAAAACATGGTCGTCTGATGCAGACCATTCATCGAGCAAGAAACGAATTTCTTTTGTTCCATACTAGAAACATCATAAATAAGCAATGGATTGGAGATATCACATTTTCTAAAGAATCACTTTTATGTTAGGATTGGCAACATACGACTCGGATGATTTTATTGAATGATGATCCTTAAATGATTTTATTTGAGTAATTACCAATGTTCTTTAAGACATCCAAAGGCTTAGTAGTTTGATAGTATGATGTAACAGTGTGACCGACCACGGCTTCTTAACAGACCGTTAAAATTAACGGTCACGGGAAGATATTGTGATAAACACCACGCTCGGCAGACACTCTGTGGATCGAATTATTATTGGGTAGGTACAATAATCTGTACCTGTGCCAGCCTTAGTATACATTATACTACATATTCTTCTTATTCATGGAATTCTTGAATCCACTTTCAAAGGAGATCCCCAAAACAATTCAATTTTGAAGTACGATGCCGTTCATTGCTTCTTAAGAAATAGAGCATTACAGACCAATACGCACGTTTCTCAGATTAGAATTGGCTAAAAGTAACTATGATTGGCCAATTATTTGCTTTTGATAATTGATTGATCAATCAATGTTGCGGTTTTCTGCTTTTCTAAATGCCTTTATGCAGATAGATTACTTTGACTATTTAGGATAACTTTATGACTTAATAACGCTGTCTCACGTTTTTGATTGAGATTCTAGATTTGTTGTCTAATCTTATCACAATAACTGTTTGACTGGAGTGCATAATTCTTTTAATAGACTCAATAAATTGTGAATGGAATACCTAGTCTGCTGAGACGATTCACAAATTGAATATAAAATAACGGAATCGAGCAATCTAACTCAACGACCAAGATAATGATCATTGTCTTCGTATTTTTTGTGGTCGTTACGTTTAGGAGGCATGAGAATAGGCTGAATTTTAAAGGCTTGTCTTAAAAAGATTCGTGATATGTAAATTATGTGGAGCCTCAATAAATTCAAGACTAGAGGGATAAAAACTAATATTGAATGGCTAGACTTTTTATGAAGTCATCGTGACTACGAGTATCTCGATATAAAGTTAGAAACAATAACCCGTCTGATGTTAGGCCAGTTCCAAACCTTACGTCATCTTCAGCCCATGCCGAATTGATTCTTAATTTTACGTGTTTGACTTAGCATGAAATAGAACTATCGTTGCTTGCATGCCTAATGATGAGAACTCATTACATTTTGTACTGTTCTTGTCCAGTATCAAACTAAGAGTTTTGTTTTAACGATAGGTACAGTCAGCAAAACAGTTAGGTATGCAGGACAGCAATCTTCTTTCGACTATTATAAATTAAAAAGTGTGTAAAGATCGATTTTTGTTATACTTTTACGCAGATACTACTGAAAGGATTTGGATGAAATTGCAAACAGATTGATTATAATCCTTTTCCATATATAATAGCAGTAAGAAGTTTGCTAGCCTGTAAACCTAATGGTTTTGCTGACTGTACATACAGTTGTGCAGTAGTGGTTTCATGCAATGTTTTTAAATTAAATAAAAATACTTTTGCCATATTACAAGATTACTAAAGACGTTGCGCAATTTGATAGCATACATACATCTAATCCATTAAACCGATATTCAATATCCAATTACTTCCAAATTCCATACCATAAGTTACTTACCTATTTTCGTCAGTGAATTTGTATGGCTTCCTTGCAAGGTTTCGCTTAAAGATCACAACACGGGCTGTTTTCAAAAACACAGTTTCAACTGTTCATAAAACTGGCTGGAAACTTGAAACTTTATTGTTTTAGCAAACTATCATAAAATTATGAATTGGCGGCACTTGTCGATTCGTTGTTTGAAAATTCGCACACATTGTCACAGATGAAACACTTTTCGATCGGTTTTTGTTTTTTTTTGTCAGGCTGGTTCGGTTAGGGCTCCGGAGTGCGGGCGCGGGGCTGAACGCGCAAGCGGATGTGCGGAGCCGGCCGGCCGACTGCTGCGCTCGACCGACACAGTGTTGCCCCCTACTCGATTGTTTAAGTAAGGTTTTTGTCGACGTTGTTGTTTGTAGAAGGTGGAGTGTTTATTATTATGAAGGGTGCTAGTGTGAATGAAGACTATAACAAGATTAGCAAGGTGAAGTTCTATTTGCCTGATACAACATTAGTAATTTTTTTAGTGTCATATTTTTGGATCGAAATAATCCTTTCAATTGCTGTGTAATAGTTTAGGCTGGTTTGAAAAGAGTGAATAGGAAGTAATACTGATTGTCTACCAAATATGACGTTGATGAGAAAATATTTTTATTTATTTATAGCTGCTAATTAACTTCGCTCAAACTTAACAGTATTGTATAATTGTGTTAGTCAAATACTTTTTACTGTTTATCGATAGTAAATATCGACTTTTACGTGTACTAACAACGTGACTCACCTCGCGTCTCAACGCCAACAACAAAACGTTTACCAGAATCAAAGTGACGTAAGTGACCGGTAACGAGTCGACAAAAACGCTTTACCTCTGCCGAGGGCCAAACTTCAGTACAAAAAACAGTCGGTAAGCGCCTGGCGTTTACGACCAATGTAAATTAGGTTCGTCCGAACAATGAACTTGCACTGGCGAACTAGACCAAACACCGCGACCACCACTTGTATATAGAACAAGTTCGTTTTGAAAAGAATACTTTGTATGTACTGGTACGTAGGAGGTTCTATGTACCCACGCACACACGCGTAACAGTTAACCGAGTACCCAAAACTAAAACAAAAAACCATAACTGTATTACTGTACTAACGATACGATGTCACAGTTTCCTTCCATTCAACAAAGCGTGAACGCTTCAATGTTTTTCAGTCAAAAAACGACTTATAATTCAAGAATATAAGTTTTTATAAGCCTTTTTGTCGTGTGTAGAGACGAACCTTGTGGAGTTTGGAGGTCATGAAATCAAATTACTTAAAAGTAAACGAAGCCGCAAAAAGTACAATTAAATGCTATTATGGCTATGAAGTATCCTCCGTGTACAACCAAATAGGTGATTACGTGTTTGAAACCAGAAGCAGGAGTAATGGTTAATTACAAAATAATTAGTACAGTAAGTAATTCTATCAACATTATCAACTTTTAATTAGGCAATCTTATCAAAATTTCTGTTCCATAGTTTAATTAACTATAATTTGCAACAAATTAATGTAATATCGAAGGGAGTATCTTGTCTACTTAACATCCATACAAAAGACTTCAACGACTTAGAACAAATTGCAGTTACTTTTGAACCTGTCTTTATGATGAATTTCATTTGCAGAAATACTTTTTAATGTCATCTATACTTATTCGGTTTACATGATTACAACACTATTAATACGCAAAAATATCGTGAAGGCTACTTAAGTATCGATAATGATAAATTACGTTTATCTTTAAATAACATTGAATTTCATATTGTTATCATAAGGTGTTGTGGTTTTGTGGATTCCCTAGTCAAAGTAAGTAGTCCCATTTTATAGTAGTAGCATTTCCTTATTGAATATTTCCATTGTGCACCATTCGGGTTTCAGGCAAAAATTATTGTAATTTTGTGGCTAATTATTATTTGTTTTTTATTATTTGGTTTAGCATAATCTAGGCCTAATGAAAATGTTGTATGTCTCATTAACTCGCAGTAAATGTGAATAGTAGGATCTCCTCGGGTTAAAAGGTATGTCGTCTTGGGCATAGTTGAATTTCTCACTGCTCTCAGGATTCAAGCCTAAAACGAATTCCTTCACTGCGTTCAGTTCATGATTCTATATAATCAAGACCGAGACATAAGATGGACTACAACTGAAGCTTTTACAGCCTTATTTCAACATAATATACATTACTTAATTATTATGATTGCCTTGGAATTGTTTGTTCCCCTTACTTGCCGATTGATTCACCATAAAAGTAAGGACAATTATAACAAAAAGTAAGGTTGTATTCTGAAACCAAAATTATATTTTCTTTGCAGATATTCAAAATTTGCTGTCAATAAAAAAACGCCTCATCACCGATAGTGCCGTCAATGCCGTGAGTATTCACGGCATTGACATTAGCTGTTCACTCATTACTATCATTACGGCCTACAAGCTTCCCACAGCTGGCAAACGAAGGCTGTACTTCCGTTCGTATTGTTTGCCCGCGGCGGGGCATCCTGTCTCATGAGGGGAAGGGCGATACCGGTGCGCCGGCCGGTGGGTTTTAGGGGCTGGTTGAATCACAAATGATTTTAAATGGTTACAAAATATATAAAAAATTGTCACAGGGAAATAAAAAAAATCCACGTTATAATGATTTTTCCGATGAAAGTGTACTTGTGTAAGTACGAGTTCTTTCAATTGATGTTACTTACATTATTAAGTGAGCTTTCTAATATTCAGATTACAAACAAAATTCTTAATCGTGTGGTAATCACACTAATCACGAATCAGATATGTAAAAAAATAATCTACAATTTTGCTTAATTAACCCATTTAAATCTTAGCCTCGATTACAATGGCCAAGTCATTGAACTATATCTATGGGCCAAGTGTAGAAAATGGGCCCACATTGGCTCACCTAAGATTCTTTACCCGAAATTGTTCTTCCTAATGATTTGTAATCCGATTGGATGACGACAAACAGTTAGTCGGAGACAAAAAAACACTAAGACACTTAGCCTTATATTTAGGTGTTTTATACGATAGAATAAAAAAAAGAAATCCAAACAAAAAAAGAAAAAGACGTGTGGCACTCGGGGACTGCCGCGGTAAAGCTAGCATTTTTTATCAACTTATGCAATTATATTTTTTTTTCCGCTTGTTGCCGGCTCGAGGACCAATGCAGACTGAATGTTCAGGCTCGGCCTCCCCATCACGATGAAATTATGAATTTTATAATGATGGTTCCACACACATACACAGACACGTCAAACTTATAACACCCCGTCGTTTATGAGTTAACCGCGCGCGGACGGCGCGCAAGCGCGAACCGCGCGCCGCGCCGCAAGCGAGCGGACCGCGTTGGTAAGCCGAGCCTGAACATTCAGTCTGCGTTTGGTCCTCGAGCCGGCAACAAGCGGAAAAATAAAATACTTACCTAAATAATTATAATTGCATAAGTTGATAAAAAACGGTTACAAAGAAGGTCTAACATCAAATGTATATGTCACCGTAAAATTGTCAAACACGTTATATTACAATATAACGTGTTTTTTCTCGCGATATTGTAATGTCTCGAATTATTGTCAACTGAACATACGGAAGTATCTCTGCCCCCATAATCGGGACTTGGGGCACCCCCCCGTTAGGTTAGTTAGATACCTTTAAACCCTACACTCGGAAATAGGGGCCCCGCGAAGCGGGGCTCCATCGACTACGCTTTTTAGGGGGAATATAAAGTGTTTTAAGGTTATGTTATATTAATCGGTATTTCTCAGGAATGGTGCATTATCTTTTCATGAGAGTTGTGCCACTGGGCAAGGGGGACCCCTCCTTCCCTCCTTCCCTCCACACCGCGTAAGTTGACTACCATCGCATGCATTTCACGAAAAATAATGCGTTTTGTTGTAAGCAGTATGTTCATTTGACAATAATTCGAGACTTTACAATATCGCTAGAGATATTACAATATAACGTATTTGACAATTTTACGGTGACATATACAACCTACAACTCCTAGTTACGGCAATATATTGTAAGGTTATTTTCGTTACGGAATTTCTGGATTCGGTCTCCACGCTCAAGGCCCGCGATAGAAGCTATGCAATAGCTTAAAAGATATGACTTTGAATATGTGTAAAAGATGGTTATGTTGAGAAAATATAGGTAAACAAATAAACGTATAATATATGTTTATTGCTACTGACATTATGAAGTTGAATGCTTCGGAATTATCAACATTAGAGACAGAGTAGTTAGGAATTGTGTTTGTTATAATGAAAAATGTTAGGAAGAACATTATCGGATTTGTCTTTTTTAAACTTTCACGATCAGAACACATTTTAAAACATATGAAATATTGGTATTTATCGCGAAACGTCGGGATTAAATTAAAGGTAAATTCGCGATAAATACCCGTATTTCATATGTTTTATAATATTTTCGGATTTCCAATTATCGGAGTTGAATATTTAGGTGATCTTTGGTGCCCCAGTAGAAAATCACATTGCCGACATCCAAGATCGTTGCGAAAATCCAAAAGACTCAAGAGCACTCAAAAGTGTCTTCACTGATTCGCTGTGGCATTTCGTGATGACTTATTCTGATAATCTTCGATTTATGTTGTTACTTTTGGATTATTACATACAATCCACAAATAAAAGACAAAAAGATAGACCCAGTCAAGGTTCCCTGCAAGAACGCTAAGCGCCATCTGTGATTACGGTCGTACACTGTTAAACTGCATACGCATGCATCGAGTCGTCGAGTTTCACTGTGCGAAGATAGGTGGCATTGCACTCGCGTCTTTCAGAGTTCATAGTGTCAATAAATAAACGTTCATAATTATCTAAAGTAAATAAAGCGCTGACACGTTTGAATCTGGTTCAGCAGCTTAAAAAAATTACTTACTCTGGAAAAATCCGAAAAGGTCCGATACAATAAAATGATAGGAACAATTTTATGGGACTGCTTTTAGCGCCATCTGTGAAAGCCTATTAGTAAGCAACGAAAAGACGACTATAGATGTCGCTAGATACGATTTTCTTGTTACAATCTTATATGAAAATTTTGTATGGATTATTTCGTTTTCAGTTGTTTGGCCATTATAAATCTAAGACTTGTGTGCAAATGTTTTTGTAAAATGAATCTTATCGTTTTGCCAACTGACTTTCACTTAAATCTGTGGTAGGTATCTAATTGAGAGGTTTTTCTTATCTATCGCAAAAACAAAGGTGCTCATATTTGCAATTTAATCTACGTTGCATGCAAGCAATGCACGTACTATGTCATTGTTAGGTCGTAATGCAACTTATGCAAAAATATATTGCACACACCTATTTAGTATACACAGCTTTAATTTATAATTATGTAAGTAACGCAATCACGGGTAATCGCATTTTAATAATCTTTATGTAACTTCTAACTAACCATGAAGATTTGATTTACTTAATAGTTTAAATTAGATTCTTTTATGTTTTCACATCGGACCGAGTTTCATCTAAAAGTCTAAGCTAAGGTTGTCGAACGAAAAATTTCCTTGTATTTAGTTATTTTATACACGAAAATTTGAGAAAAAGGCTTTGCGTTAATTAAAATAGCATAGAAACTAAACTAAATACAAAAAGTAATTCTCTTATTACTTTTTTCTGTTATTTATCCATTTGGCGTGAAGACTTTAAGGGTTCTATAATGTATGCCATTGTAGCATTTGGTGATCTTGGTTTTTTTGTTATTTGAAATTCAGTGTTAAGTCCAATTCAAAAATTGAGTCTAGTGAGAAGTTTATAGTGACTAGCACTAGTTTATAGTGCTAGTCACATAAAAATAGGTAAACTTATCATTTGTCTTCAGTAGTGGACTGCGTAATACTCAGAATGGAGGAAGATTTTTTACCGCAAGATCTAACAGCTGTTCTGGTCCCATGTACACGGAAGAATCTTAGCGTGACATTGCAACAGACTTTTTATCTTGGTTTTTGTTTACATAGCTTCAAATGATATTATAAGTACTAATTTACACCAGGTTTGGTCACGTGTAGAAGTAACGTGCTAGCTTAAAGATTAATATTTTGCATAAATATTAACTCGGTGAACAACAAATGTTGGCAACGTTTGTTGATTTCTTCCATTTAACTTCCTTGAAGTGAATCATTAACTCTCTCTTCGTTGGAGAAATAATTGTGTCAACATTTGCAAAATTGAGCAGATAGGTACTCGTACGTCCATTGTTCTGTTCGTAATGGAGTGTTGGACCTAAATTTTAGGCCGTTGGCTTTCGGGGCAAGTACGCCAATTGCGTGGGATGATAATCAGCTGGCGTACTCAATTGCGATTGTACAAATAAATCACACAGATACTTTCACATGAAATTAAATTACTTTAATTTGGACATCAAGTTGGCAATACCTTTCGGAAACCATCCATGGAAACAACAGTCTAGCATAACCGTAAAATACGCCGAGATTTCGTAAATTATTGTCTCTTTACTGAATGCCTTGATTTTTTGTCATCGAATCTTGTGTCTTTTATGAATATTAATAAAACAGTACATAGACGCAAATAACATGAACACAGCAATATGCATAAGTGATTCTATAATGATATTCATTTCCTGCGCCAAGTATAATGCTACAAATAATGTCAATGACAATAAGCAGCACATTTTCTTACTCCAACCTTGGTTGTAGCAATTACATACCATTCTATGTAAACAATTTACAAGTTCTAGTATAATAATGTTGTTCATACATAGTAATTTCACGTGTCGGATGCAAATTAATGACTATCATTTGTTAGCATGTAGGTCATGAAGTTGAGAGAACATTGAAATCACGAGAACTGCAATAGTCACCCGCCATAAGTATTCCATTCCATCATCACAACATTCAAAATAGGCTGACGCCATTTTCGGGACAGAGCGGGCTATTTCGGGAAGTTAGGTGGACTAGAGAAAATAGGACATTGCGTATTCCATTGAGCCTTACATGTTGGCTAATTTGCTTTTCATAAAACCAGATCATATAATAAGTTTACTACACAAGATTCTATCCAAACCTATTTCTTTTAAATACTTGTAAAATTTTACACAGCGACGCATCGTTTCACAAACACGTACGTAAGGCTGCATTGATGTTATCTTAGTTACGTTATGCCTAGTAGGTAACTAAACTTGTTATCAAATAAGACGTTCGTTACGTTATTGTAAAACCTTGAGACATTGAGAACTTACCAGGGTTTGCTGGCGTCCTGCGTCGCCTCGCAGACGCTCTCCTGACCACAGTCGACACGAGGGAGTCCATCTCACTCCCAGAGTCCCATCGGGACCTCTGCGGCGCTGGTCGTGACAGACGTCCATCATCCTCCGTATCCCTATCACTACTGGTAGGCGGCAGATTAGACTCGTCACTCTCCGGAGGAGGATCTACTTTAACACTTCTATTGAACACACCGATCATGCTAACATCGCGAATATCGTCCGACTCTGTACACGTAAATGGGTGAGTCAAAGTTCGTCGTATGTTACTTTTCCTATGCTTCACTTTCACTGACCCCTCGGATAGCGAGCGCTTTCCGTTCAGCTTGCTATCCGTTTTTGCGTCTCCCCTAGTGCATTTTAAGTCAGATGGCGATAGGGATTTCTTTCTAGAGTTTCGCCTTTTGTTACATCTTTTTTGCCTGCTTGATTCTCTTGTTGTCTGCATGGTGGTTACATTGATGATTGCTGTAACAAAAAAACAAATATGTTACGCTGTGTGGATTGATTTAAGTGCCCAGTTCCACAAGTTTATTTCTTTTTTTCAAATTATGCAATAGGACGTATTTTTTTGGACCTAGGTATTAAATTAAGCTAGTCTGAATAAAGTCTATCTTTGAATAGTAACTGCGTAATGCTCTACTTCTTCTCATTTTTCGGTCGTATCAAAACAAGTTTGCAATCGGGTTCACCAAAGGTGATAAAACAAAAACCGTTATTTTAAAATGGCAAATGTTACAGAGTTTGTAACTGAAATCTCATGCGCTAAAGGTCAGCAGATACTTGAGAGAATTGTGAAAATTGCTGCAAATATAACACCGGTTTATAGCCATTTGCATTTAAAGATATAAGACACAGAAGTACATAAGTAGTCAAATTATTCATTAATTTCCGCTGGTGCATCGTGGTGTATTTACCTAGACCAGAGGTTCCCAAACTTTTTTTTAAAGTTTTTATCTGAAAATTTGAATCTTATTGCTTAAAAAATTCAAAATACTACAATTTACACCGAAATACAACCTGTCATCAACGAAACACTTTTTTTTTACTTTTTCGAGTTACTTATTTATCTGCCTGCGTTGATAGATAAAGCCAAGCCAACATTTTTGTTCTTTAGTATCGAAACCAGATAAAACTTTTGTGAACAACTCACAACTTGTGAACCCTGGAGGTCACCTGGACCACTTTGGGAATCACTGACCTAGACTAAATGTTATGTTAGTAGTACTTGCGGTAACCTAAATATTGGTAGCTTATCACTCCCTTTTCGCTTATCAAGTATCATACTACAGTAAACGAAGGGAAAGGGTTAGATAGCAATCCCATACAGAATGCTTTCGTAGATAAGCTTCATGTGAAAGTGTGAACCTGATACCTACTAACACTGGCAAAAAAGGTATTGTTGTTTATGAATATTTAGTTTCTCGATCTACCCAAATGCATTCATCACTTGAGAGAATGTGGGGTTTATCTCTAGGCGACCATAGAAAAGACTCAGTCATTTCCATAGAGTTCATTGCGAGGAGTTGATTGATAGCTTTACAAGTGCAGGAAAAAAAGTTTTGTAGAATCTCAAGTGCATGCGCCATAAAACTTCTTGAGTCAAATTCCTCACTATCGGCCATTGCAGATAATGCACTCACTTGAGTGAAACTATAATAATTTTAAACGTCTGACTACATAATTCAAACAATGTGCCCTCGACTAGCGACTGTTATCTCAAGCGTTGAATCGCGTTTTTTCTGGCCATAAAATGAAAATCCTGAAGTATAAATTCATTGTTTTTTTTCTATAAGACGTTTTTTGACATTTGGGGTACAAAAAAACTTAATTTTATTGCATCAAGATGAATACACAATCAGTTTTAAACACGGATTTTCCGGCAGTATTTTCCCATGGTTGGAAACAAACGGATGCCTTAGATGAGTTTCAATTCTAAGTACATAGTAGAATAGACATATTAAAGTGTTGCTTCATACTTAATATTTAGGTCAGAGTAGGTGCGTAATAATTAATTGTCTAAGAGATTAATTGACTAAAAGAAAAAGTTCGTTAAAGTGCTGTATTTAATTTATAGATATCTACAGTTACGTTTAATCTATATTCATGTAGTTTGTATCATGGCCCCTATTTATTTATCAACTGGAGGTAATTATAATAATAACAGGTAAATAATTATTTCCATGATAATTGTTAAGGAAATTAAACAAGGCTTAAGTATAATGGATGAAGAAACCAGTCAATGACAAGATCTTGTTAAAGATTGCAGCCAGTTTCATTACAGAATTAGGCAAAGTAATAGATTCCGTATGTTATTTAAGATTATCTCTTTCAGAAATTATATTTAAATAATTAAGGTAACAAAAAAATATCTCGAAAATAATAAGCAAATCTGCTAAAAGTTAATCTAAAATGCAATGCAGTCATGGAATATGAAATTAACGTTGTATTAAAATATACCTCCAACGGACGCAACCGCAAACCGAGGAAACGTTATCTACACTGCATAGTTGGTATCACAATTTCGTATTTCACTAAACACACACGCCGCACAAAATTATCTAATGCGAATACTTAAAAAAACAATCACGAATTTACGACACAGATAAGAACATTATTGTTGACGTAGTTTTGGCGCGAATACACATATTGTTTTAAACCGAGCGAAGGCACAACTGCGTATTCAGCCCAGCGAGCGGTTTTTGAACGTCTGACTTTGAATTAAACGAAGACTCGCGGTAAGGCGTCTGCTTCAGACGGTTCTGTAAACCAAACTGCCATTGCTTGCTGCTTGCAGACCCAGGCACACACCACAATCAAATTAAAATTGAGCGCGAAAATATTTTGCAAAATAAAATTCCCACAGGTGTGAACTGACTAAATTATCATGTGCTTATAGACCACCAAGTAATTAGTACATTGTTAAAACGTTGGGTAACCAATAATACAGCACAAACAGAATTTTAGTTCGGGTCTTTTCTTAAATAAATAAATGAAAGCTAAGTGTGAAGAAATTAATTAAATAACGCACAGTTAAAGTAGTTTCGTTGCAACATTTTAAGTAGGCTTCGTATGATTAAATTATTACTTATTAGTAAGATTTTTTAAATTGACTTTGTCATTTTAGTTTTAAATTACTTGGGGCAAAGTTGGGTTATAATATGTCACCGTAAAATTATCAAACACGTTATATTACAATATAACGTGTTTCTCTCTAGCGATATTGTAATATCTCGAATTATTGTCAAATGAACATACGGAAGTATCTCTGACCCCATAATCGGGACTTGGGGCACCCCCCCCCCCCCGTTAGGTTAGGTAGGTTCCTTTAAACCCTGCACTCGGAAATAGGGGCCCCGCGAAGCGGGGCTCCGTCGACTATGCTTTTAAGGGGAATATAAAGTGTTTTAAAGTTAGGTTATAATAATCGGTATTTCCCAGGAATGGTACAATATCTTTTCATGAGAGTTGTACCACTGGGCAAGGGCGACCCCTCCTTCCATCCACACCGCGTGAGTTGACTACCATTGCATGCATTTCACGAAACATAATGCGTTTTGTTGTAAGCAGTGTGTTCATTTGACAATATTTCGAGTTTTTACAATATCGCTAGAGATATTACAATATAACGCATTTGACAATTTTACGGTGACATATACAATAATAACAGTGCTATTTAAATTCGTTTACTTGTACAAATGGCTACACTAAAATAAAGTGCTTACTGAAACTAAACCAGTAGTCTTAGAAATACTAGTATAGTGGTTTGTCTTGTTGCACGCGAAAATATAATAAATCAAAGCGATTTTCTAACAACTTTATGTGCTAATTTACAAGAAAAAGAGTAGATATTTTACTGACCGTTCTAGAGTATACATTAAGAACCATTTCTTATGTTAAATTATAAATTGTAGTAGTTAAATAACATTTTATGTTTTCAGCCCGTAGTAAATGGTGCGTGAAACCTAACCTTACGCCTTCAGCGTAGTTTTTACAATAGCTATAAAAAATATCGTCTAGCTAGGGTGCCTAAACATCTAGTAATGCTCGAGATTACGGAGGGAAGGGGCAAAGAGGTGTACTTCATACTCTACCATAGTTTCTAGAAGTCAAAATGAAGAATACATACAAGCATACCCAATAATATTGTTTTTATTTATCGCCGCATAGACCCACTCTATTTAGCAGGAGATAAGGGACAAGCCCATCGACATTTTATCGGGCATAGTTCCAATTTCGGGCCGTATGAATCAGGGAAATTATACGAGCTATCGGCGACCTTAATAACTATAATAGCTGACTTTAGAAACCATTTTTACTACCTAAATCAACAAACAGCATCAAAAGGATCCTGGTTGAAAATTAAGAAAAAATATGAAAATGCAGGTTGCTCTTTTGTTTAGACGCCAAGAAGCTTGAAACCGTAGTCCTTATGCTCCCATACTAGTAAGTAATAACATAAAACTGATAAGTCTGCAATAATCAGAGTATTCGCAGTATTACCGGACCGTGGAGATATGTTGAAGAATTCTTCATAATATGTGATGTGATACGATCAGGGACCGTACAACCCCGAATATAAGTTAATTCTTTCGAAAGGGTTACATGTTGTGCGGCTTCAGTCACGGAAAGGGTTACCTCTTGGTAGTGGTAGCCCTTTCAAAACACTAACGATAGGGTAACCCTCTCAATAAGTTAACTAGTACAAGATGTTACCGGCTCCTGTATGGTTTCCAATTGAAGAAGATAACCCCTTGAAAGGGTTTTGTCGGGGTAACCAAAGGGTTTTAAATCAAATAATTTTAAATTACGTTGAAGTTGAGGAAAAGGTGTTGTTGACCTTGGAAGTTTGGAATCATATAGAATCGTTCATAAAGTGTTTCTTACTCGGTTTGATAGGACGGTGATTTCTTTTTTGACCGACTTCAAAAAAGAGGAGGTTCTCAATTCGTGGGAACCTTTTATTTTTTTTTTATTTTTGTTATGTATGTTTCCCGATTACTCGAAGATATCTGAACCGATTTGGATTATTTTTATTTTGTTTAAAAGGGTATACTTCACAGGTGGTCCCATAATCATCAAGTCTGGATCTGATGATGGAATCCTGGAGAAATAGTGCGAAATCTTCAAATTGAATAGGCACACATAAAGCGATTTGGGTAGTTTTCGAAAGAGTACTTTTTCAGAGTGGTCCCACTTCAATTTGGTGAAGATCTGATGATGAACTTCGGAGATAGGCAACAGAACTCCTCAATAAATAATAGCAAATGGACTGGGATTGCTGAAATCTCATGGCTATATATTGTTTACACCAGTTCATAACATAACATCACGCCAGTACGCTGTGAAAGGTGAACCACTAAAAAAAGAAAAATGTTTTTTTTTTTTTGCAAAAACTAAACCGACTGCAAAAAACACAAAAAAAGGAAAAATAACTTAAGCTTCAGAAGTCAGTGACAAATAAACGAAATCTATCAACAAAGGTTTTATTAAGTTACTAGCTGACCCGCGCAACTTCGTCTGCGTCTCATAAGAGAGAGAGGGTTAGACAGTGTGAGTCAACCTTCAAAGATAGACATGAAATGCTATCGCGGACTCGTTTTAAGAGGAACAATTCCGTGCTACATGATTGTTGCGTAACTTTAACCGCTTTAGCTCTCAAAAGGAATCAATGTTCACTGTTTTTGTAAAAAAAAATCATACTCCGCTGAAAGTCATACTCCAGCTGGGTCTAAAATTCTCATCAAGGACCGTGAAATGAGTCCAACCACGATGAAGATGCTGTGAACTCTTCAGGACCACTTGTAACTGCTTTGCCTCTTCACCGTCGGACCTTGGATGAAACTTTTACTCTTGTTAGGTTTAAAATTCTCATTAAGGTGCAAAAAATGAGCCCAAACATGAAAAAGCTTCAGCAAACTCTTGCGTAGATACATGAGGTATTTAACTGGTAACTGCCTTCCGTCTCCATTGCTGACCTTCGATGAGTCATACTTTAGGCAGCTCTTGAGTTCTCATCAAGGTGCGTGAAATAAGCCTAATAATAATAAAGCTGCTGCAAACTGTTGAGGACATCTTGCATCTGCCTTCTGTCTTCATCGTTAGACCATGGATGACATTCATTCTCCGAGCAGGTCTTTAGTTCGTAAATCTAGTTCGTGGATAGTCCTCGCCCCGTTCAGCGGACAGACTCCGTCGTGATCTCAAGGCGACATGGCGAGAGCGACTGTCGCAAACCCCGTGCAGGGCACGCCACAATAGTGGCGATAAGTCCCCTCTTTGAGGAGTGGCTTGAGAGGCGCCACGGCGTCCTCACCTTTCGCCTGACGCAAGTCCTCACCAGACACGACTGTTTCGGGAGGTTCCAGCATCGAACCGGGCCAGAAGAGACGCCCGGGTTCTGGGGCCGCCCCTGTGGAACATCGGTTACGACTGGGTGCTGCGTGCCGACCTCCCCAATCTGGGACTTAGTTTATAAGTAGAACGAATTGCCCTTTTTTGTTTGAATATCGGTGGCATTGCCCCACAAGAGAATACCGTACGACATCATGCTATGGAAATAAACTTAACGGGCTGTCTCTAAATCAGTTAAATCACGAATTCTTCTAACGGCGAATGCTACGGAGCTAAGTTTTTAAGCTATTGCATAGCTTCTATCGCGTGCCTTGAGCGTGGAGACCAAATCCAGAAATTCCGTAACAAAAATAACGTAACGAAAATAACCTAACACCCCATGTCAGATAATAACAATGACAAGCTAGTTTTCTTTTTAATATTTTTTTTGTAGGTTGTATACATATGATGTTAGACCTTCTTTGTAACCATTTTTATCAACTTATGCAATTATAATTATTTATGTATTTTATTTTCCGCTTGTTGCCGGCTCGAGGACAAAACGCAGACTGAATGTTCAGGCTCGGCTTCCCATCACAATGAAATTATGAATTTTATAATGAATGTTCCACTCACATATACACAGACACGTCAAACTTATAACACCCCGTCGTTTTTGCGGCTTCCGAGCACGGTCCGCGCGCCGCAAGCGAGCGGACCTCGTGCTTGTGAGCCGTCCGCGCGCTGGCTGCGCGCCGACCGCGCGTGGTAATGAATAATTATAATTGCATAAGTTGATAAAAATGCTATGCAATAGCTATACCGCGACAGTCCCCGAGTGCCACACGTCTTTTTTTTAAATATATATGTTCATGTCGCCTCGGTTTTTTAAATCTTACAGTTTCAGTCAGCTCCTATCCTTTCCCTTCGGGCACTAAATAATGAATGAGACGATCGAATGATATTTTAGTAGCTAGCGTAGATAGCGCTAGGTTTTGAGGTTTCAAAAATATTAAAGTTGTTTTGTTTTTCGCATATAGTTTCCGGACCATTTGCCTAACCTGCTATATTAATTTGTGTCATTTTAGGTACTTTAGTTAGGGAGAAATTTGGCTATTTATCTTTTCGATCACTGTTAGAGGAAAAGAAAATGATAGTTGATTTCGTTATAATGACGTAGTAGTACCTAACTGATACGATTAGGGTGAGTATCCCAGAATTCCTGAATAGCGGACTGGCCACAGAAAAAAAAAAAACAAAATAGGCGGAAAAGCGGCAATCCGAACTCGATTTGTTTTTCGATTGACTCATGATTTTATTTTTATGTTTCTTGTATTCGCAATGAAAAGCACAGTGTTTACTTATTTAGTCCTTCGCTGTCGAAAATGTTACAAACGAGGTTTGCAGGCTATCCTAGATAAGATATCATAATTATTTTAAACTTTAAATTAATTTTGCCAGTTTTGATTCGAATAAAAATAATCAATCAACCACAAATCATCGAGATACTGAAAATACAATTGTCAGATGTGACACAAAACGCAATAATAAGCTTCACAGGTACGACTGTAGCCACAGGCAAGAAATAAGCAACTTTAAAATTTTTGAAACTCTGGCATCAAAATAGCCCAGCGCTATCGGACTATTTATGATTCCGTAAAAAAGGCAAGATTGTACCATGTAGGAAACAATCTCGACTTTTCCAGAAAAAAAAAACATTGAACTTTAAAAACTCTGCAATAATAACTATAATCGCATGTGTAAGGAGTCGCTACTCATCGCTAGGGCCTAGACTGCGTGTTGCGACTTGACGCATTCCTGCCGAATGTATGCAGTTTAGTACTTTAAAGAAAAGACGTGAGAGATAAAATTACAATACTGGTAGTCCGAATGGGTAACCCCTTCAACGGCTTTACAGTCGTTGAAGGGGTAACCCGTTCAAAACGACTTACCAATAAAAAGTGTAACCCACCAAGAATGGGTTTTCGAATATACAGGTAATCATATCGAAAGGGTTTGGAAGAGGTTATCCATTGATGAGGGTTTTCGTAAAAAATGGTAACCAATATGAAATGGTTTTTAAAACAACACTTTGTCAAAACCCTATCAAAAACCCTTTCAATGGGTAACCAAAATGGTCCCTGGATACGATACGGTCGTTACGGCAAGGAAGGCTACGATAACAGAGAACTCTGTACAGTTAAACCGCTTCCCATTTAATACGCATTTCATCGAGAAGAGACTGTTGACCCGAATTTCGTGGTATTGCGAAACATGCACTGTTGGTAATATTGATAAAATCGACAAGGCTGATAACTATTTTCCCATGCGTTCATACGTGGCCTGTTTGTGTCATCTTTATGTGTATTTTTATGGAGAAAGTGACCGGATTTCTATGTCCATGAATCATTTTCGTGTCAACTCTATTTTAACTCTATTCATTAGGTTACGTTTTACTCCACTATATGACACCAACACACAGAGAGAGAGAGAGAGTTTTTTTTACAGAAATTACACCTATCACCTAAAGGTTGGGTGGTAGAATATGCCTGTGGCATTAAGTCCGCCTCTGCACTTTTGTGCTTGAAGTGTTAAATAAAATAAATATTTCTTAGATAAAGATTTGATATTATGATCTGTTTGGCGCCAATGTGCATTGTGTTATCATAATATGCGAAGATTATCATAATAGTAAACCGGTTGAATTGTTAAACAGCAGGTATAATTCAAAATTCCCCAATCAATACAAAAACATGATAAAGTTATTAAAATGCATTTTAATTATCAATACAATCGACTATTGACCCGATTCTGAAAATATTGCGAAAGATACGCATTTTGTGGTATACAGAACACAGAAATGTGCGAGTACCAAAAAACAAAAGTAGAATGTTCGACGGAACCAAAACCTTGTATTTAACTACAACGATTACGTTGAAGGCGTCCAAGGCAAGCTATTCATTGATTTATGTGTGCATAAGGCTGGGCTATAAAAGTGCATAACGATTTTAGGAGGTTTTTGTAGGTAGTTCGTGGGTATCATCTTACAGAATAGATTAGCAACCTTCCTGGTTATTTATAGCACCTTATTTATATCCCAGCGTTAAAAGGATACTATCTGTAACATTCAACATCTTTCCTTTCAAAATCGAAAGTAAATTAGAATTATCTCATAATAACCTGTAAGTACATTTGAAGCACGTTAAGCTGTTGGTCCCGGCTGTCATTTGTCCATCTTTGACAGTCGTTACAGGTAGGTAGTCAGTGGCCACAAAAGTCTGACACCAGTCTTACCAAGTGATATCGTATTTCCCAGTATAAACTGGGTTGTGGAGGTCAGATAGGCAGTCGCTCCATGTAAAATACTGGTATTCAGCTGCATCCGGTTAGACTGGAAGCCGACCCCAACATAGTTGGGAAAACGTTAGGCAGATGATAATAAAATGAAAATCACGGGTCGTTCTTCTTACTAGTTGGGTCTGCTTTCTGAGAATATTTAATAAACATAACACGGTTTCAATTTGAAATTGATTGCATTAAACGAAACAGAAGGCGTCGATAAATGGTAGTCCAGTCAAGAATTTAAAAGTTAAATGAAAGAGAAAACGGATATAAACGAGTACCTACTTTACTCTGAAGAGTAAGATTTGTATTGCATACCTATGCCGCTTTTCTTTCTTTTGGTTACTAAGTACATTTTCTTTTCCTAGGAATGTTTCGAAAGGATTTCATGGAGAAGTACTTATAAAAATATAACGGAAAGAATAAACCCAGAAATGAGTGAGTCGACGAAAAATAATATGAATAGACGCAATAACATAAAGAGTACTTACATAATATGTATAACGGAAAAATAGCTCTTTATGACAAGGATGGGTTTCAGAAAATGTAGATTAAACAAAACAACCCATCACGGAGTAACACGTGGGCTAGAATTTCAGGTATCATCAAGGAACTTTAGTAGTCAAAGCCGCTTTACTTCCATTTAATCCGCAGGGCGGATAGTAGGTATAACGGATATACACACGAGTTATAGAATCATGTTAGCTAACGGACGAGGCTTCAGCTTACCTCATCTATCATCCATAGCTATCAATATACCGTATGCCGCATAAGGCTGCGTTTGCGCGACCACAGAGCGTGCAGCGAGTAGGAATTGCACATACTTTTCCCAATGCATATTCGTTGAGCCCTCGCTGATCCTGACAGGTTTATGCAACCAAGTCAAAGCGTCAAATTCAATGTCCTTTCCAATATTCTCCCTCAATACATAAAGAAAAATAGAGTAAGTAGGCTCTTCAAAAGCCCCTCCGACATAGCAAGTGCAACCGGCAAAGATCTATCGAGACATCCGTATTACAAGTCTGCTTACCAATCGTGGTTAACATGCGTAACGCGACATGTTATGCGGTACCACATTACGCAATAAAACTTCATAAAACAAGTTCATTAAACAGTTATGTCAATAATGATGGGGAATGCGCGACAAGTTCAACTTCCCATAGCTAGGTGTGGCTTTCCCATGGCCCCAGAGACAATGGTAATGTAACGTTATCGCGTTATCTGTACTTGCTATCGTTAGTTAGGGCGCGAAGAATTATAAACATGCGTTCGTACTCATCAGGGTTAGCGAACCTCCGGCAAGCCATGGACGACTCGCAACAGAATGTAAGAGTTCCTAGCTCTTTCATTGCAAAAAAATATGTGCACAAGGACTACTTTGTCCAAGTAAGAGACAGCAAAAACTCTCACTATGGAATCGTTTCGTTTCTTGTTTCCAATTAATAGTAATGCGGTAGGAGCTGGTTTTATTATTGAGAGAACACTAGATACATCTACTTAACAGCATCACAGACTGGTTAGTCTTAGGTATAGGAAAAGAGAAAAAATATAATTTGCATTATGCAAAATTCAGACTGCCAAAAATGTTGTAGGTAAATGTTCCATATTAGAAATACTGGAACGTGTCTGATACGAGTAGTTTCAACTTTTTTGGTGACTTGAATTTGATAACATACTGATCCACCTTGATGTTATCTTGAATTAGATGGAAGGGAAAACATGCAGACTTGTGTCTTGTGCAGGAGTTTATTAACCACAAGAATGTAGAGAATGTCACCTTTCGAGACGAGAGCCGCAATGTGATTTCACAAATATAGAGGTATAATACTGCTTGATGATTATCAATATTTGTTTGACACGGGCTACACGGGTTCCATCTATCTGGCAGAATCTTGTTGCTCCGAAATTCATTTAGCATAACACACTTGGCATAATTTTCTTTAAACGAATATATTAAAGGCATTTTTTTTTTTAAATATACTTATTGTTTGGGTGAATGTGTGTATGACCGAATTTCGAATGGCATACTTTTAGATGGCAGTTTTTTATTTGGCATAATTACCTTTGGCATTGTTCAAATTTCGCATAATTTCGTTTAGAATAATGTTTATTTAGAACGACGATTATTTGATATAATTTCACTTGGCATACTATGAAGATTGCAGAATTTCATTTGGAATAATTTTATTTGGCAGTATTGCCATTTTTTAATGCCACAAAATAGCATTTTAACCTTAATTTAAAATTAAAATATTATCTTAAAAAGTCAATATGTTGTGCTAGAAAAGTTAGTGACAGAAACGAATCGCTCCAAAACCGACTCCACGTAGTCTTGTCTGCCCTACCCCTAGAGTGTAATTTAAAATCGCGTAGGCGCGGAGGGGCGAGGCGGGCCGCGAGCTGAGGAGCAGGTGGTTTTAACACTCGCCACCGCGTAAGCCGGCCAGCAAGCCGAAGCTGCGGTGGTGAGCGTTGAAACACATCTGCGACGAGAAGCTCGCGTGGGACCGCCGGGGCCCCGCAGCGCCGGAGCCGTGACAGAAACCATGCCTGCTGCATGTTGCATTCTCGTTTGCTGCATGCTTGCTGCATGCTTGCTGCATGCTTACTGCATGCTTACTGCATGCTTGCTGCATGCTTGCTGCATGCTTACTGCATGCTTACTGCATGCTCATTGCATGCTCATTGCATGCATGGTATATGCGGGTTTGCATGTTTGCTGCATGCTTGCTGCACGTTTGATGCATGCTTGCTGCAGGCTTGCTGCATGCTTGCTGTATGCTTACTGCATGCATGGTGTATGCAGGTTTGCATGTTTGCTGCATGCTTGCTGCATGCATGGTGTATGTTTGTTTGCATGTCTGCCTGCTTCTTACAGGAAAATAAAAACCACATGATCTCAATCTACTGTTTTAATAAAAGAAAGAAAGAAAATTATGTTTATTTAGCCGTTAAACCCAAAATATTATGATTTTCACCTGCAGGCCACGAGTGCCATACGCTCGAAAAACATAAAGAAACACATAATATCGTCGAAAGATTTTGCACTAGTACCAACTAAGTAAAATTATTGTATATTTTATTAAATTAATAACACTGGTATAATTGAATAACGTATAAAATTTATAAAATATATTCATAAAATACATGCAAAAATTACAGAATAGGGAAATGGATAAAATTCATAACAGTAATAAAATTAGTGACGTAAATATACTAATAAAAAACAATAAAATTGTACAAAATTAATAACATTGGTAAAATTGGTAAAAGTAAAAGTAAAAACAATAATTAATACATGCAAAACGATAATTAATTGAGTTAAATAAAATATATAGGCAAGAAAAGATGATTCAAACTATAAACTTCCTGAGATGTGATAGTTCTGCCATTCAATGACTATTGATATGAAATTTATGCCAATAGATGATTCTAACCCTAAACTTTCTGCGATAGGATGGTTCAACGTTTAATGTTTATGCATATGAAATTTATGCAAAACGATGATACTGACCTCCAACTATCTGCGACAAGATGGTTCGACTTTTAATTTTTATGCATATGAAATTTATGCCTTTAGATGATTCTGACTTACAAAATTATGAGTTTGAATGTATGATAAATGCGTGTCTGCCAAACGATTTTCTGCGAAATGAAGTTTATGCTATCCGCTGTTATGCAAAGTAATAATATGGCATAAAAAGTTCTGCTATAAAGGGTGGACCCGGGCTACACAATGGGTAACCTACTGCTTGAAATTCATATAAACGCGTAAACCTTTTAAGCGGAAGAAAGTTTAAAGATAAAATTAAATGGATTTTTAACAGATCGAACGTGCCGATTTGGAGGTTTTGCTACTGTCAACAAAGGTTATTGTGTTTTTAGGCTGAGAAACGTGCAAATGCACACACTGATTTTACCAGAGTGGGTTCCATTAAACGGAACATCAAGGTGAAGATTGTGGGACGAAACTGGACTCCTGGGTTGACAAATGTGCAGAAAGGGAAGCTTTTGCCCTGCAGTGGGAGTGGAACAAAACAAATTCTAGGTAATTGCAAATTTCTATTCATAGTACAATTCCTCAGGAACATGACGGGTACACGTATCAAGATTGATTGATTCATGAGTGACTCAATCAACCAAGCGTTATCCAAAACTCACATAGACTACAATTCTCAACCGACAATTGTCTGTAATTACAAGTATTTCGATCTCCATTGTTTACCTCACGTTCATCACAGTGGAAAATATTTAACTGTAACTGTTTCTGAAAGATGAAGTAGTTTAATGATTTGTGGTTCGTCCAGATGTTTATTCAAGTTTAAACGGCATCTGTGAAGGAGTCAAAGGCTTCTGGACATACCGAGAAGGAACGAGTATAAACCATACAACGTTCTACAAGTATGTTTATTCAAGACAGCCTAGGGCTAGATCCCACGTTTTTATTGAGAGGCTATGAGACGGTTGCAAATGCCTGTTACTTTTCGATACTGACAACTTAGTAACAAACCTATCTACCGTACTAAAGTGTGCCTTCGAAATCAATGCTTCTCGTTCACGCACGACTTTCGAGCAAGACTTGACAAGATCAAATAGGCGGCTAATTACTATTGGCGAACCAATCGATCGTTTACACAGGATAATTTCAAAACCGTTCAGTCATAAATCTTATCTGAAACAAAGCTCCCTTCACATCAGCTTCGTGCTTTATTGCAAATAAGCATTATCGTGTTAGCTGCTTACTTGATCAATTACTATCGAGCTACAGATAGTTTCACTACATTAGGCTAATTGATATTTGAAAGCTACTTTCCACTTTTCCATATTTTATCTTAAAATCAATAAGTGACTTGCTGAATTCAAAAACACGGTGCTTGCACCTACACGCGCGGAATTTGTAAACAATGAGTAGTTACGATTCAGACACTTACTTACTGTTTCAGAATAACACCAGTTATGTAAGTTTTATTCATTTACATGAATAAGCATGCGTATGGATTCTCATTAAAGCAATTTTCAGTTTTTAAAACAATTGTAATTACTTAACCTTCGACCTCTAGATAAAGATTTGTAGTATTTATAGCAGCGCGGACAGTAATTTAACAGTAATTAATGAGTAATTGGAAACTTAATCTTAACTTAAATCTGTAAGAGGAATTCACGTCATATAAAACGGTTTTTTGGTTTTCAAGCAGAACAAACGATTGAACGTTCACGACTTCATAACCTTTTCTTTTGAACTCCGTACCGTTCAAACAACTACTACCAGCAAAGATTTGGTCGATGTAACTGAAGTACGCAGCGTGTCCCACTTCTTACTAAACGTAAGATCGGCACTCACTTGGACGACTTCGAGCTATGTGGGACAGGCGAATGGACTTGCCGACTACTTGGGCACAAGAAAACAGCCTGTTATGAAAATACTTATTAAGAAATAACACATGCACTGAGTGGTTAATTAAATGTATTGCTGCGGCTTGCCATAGTCTTTTGATGCGGAAAACAACATTTATTATTATTGATCAAGATTAGTTAAACAAGGAGTCTTGATGTGAAGATTTGCATCCAAAACCTTATCAAGACATGAAGGATCCATTATCGTACACAGAAGTCATAACATGCGAAACAAATTCTACCGTCACTCTACATCTATGGTGGCGTAAAAATTTCACGATCCCTCTTCTATCTTATTGGTAAACCTAATAAACAATTTTGTCTCAATCAATCTCGATTTATTGATACAGATCTTTTTGTGGTTGTAAGAAAGTGGAACAAAGTACAAATGCTCTTAAAATGGAACCGTCTTTTGTAGTCACGAGCGTGCTCTTTGTTACTTATGCTCTCACTTAGATCTTTTATGTAAGATTTCACAGTGTGTGCTGATACCTATAGCACACGGGTCAAACCAACGACAAAGTAAGGTAGGTCTGTCGAATTACGCCTAGAGTTTCATTTCGCCATACCTAGGTACTAAATAACTGGTTACGTAATATCTAAAATCAAACCTTACTACCTTCGCATCAAGGTTTTTGAATCCCGAAACAGCCCCGAGTTGAGCCCGCGGTACTGGCCCACCGAGCTAGTATTCGACTAACATCCGTGGCTAGCTGTTTCTGAGCCGTTTTTAGACGGGAATTTCCCGGTGAGTTTTTAATTAAAAAATAATAGTTAAGCCTTATTGCTTATTTTGTTAGTATGATTATTGAACCGTTAAAAACCAGTGTTTTTCAACGTTTATTAGCATTCGATTTTCTATTATATTTAAAACTTAATGAGAAGTGTCCTCGACGGTAATTACGCCTAGGCGTTGTTACCCATACTAAAAGCTAGCACAGGCTGACGATCACAAAACGATTATGTTCGAATTCTGAACTCTTTTTGGTATTTTAATAAACATATCAATAATATTTTGAAGTTTTTTTGTACAATAATAAACATACTTCTTATGAACACATTCTGTTTTTCATCTACATTTATTACCTACTTTAGAGATATTTACGTTCAACCTTAGGTAGGCGTTATTCGACAGACCTACCTTTTTTTTTTTTGGGATGGGAAATCATCAAATGACTTCTCCCACTCTGGGCGGAGCGGGAGGAAGTGTCAGAGTCTTACTGACTAAAACCCATTCATGTTCCTTCCTCGCCCTTTATGTTCCGGGGCCGCGGTATCTCTTTCGAACAGGCCCGCAACCCCGGCAGGCTTCGGCCCTTGCGGGCCCCTCCCCATATGCTGACATCTCTTTGAGGCGCGCGTGGAACACGAACGCGCCGTCGACACGGCCTGTCGTCGTCGTTAGACGGACGGACGGCTAGCTAGCCCATAGCCAACCGTCCACAGGCCCGCATCTATGGTGGCCGGTAGCCACCACGTGGCCCCCGAAGCCCGGTGCGTTTCCCGCGGCGGCCGGGAAGAGAAGATTTCTCCCTCTCTCGTTCCGCCACCTCCTTCGCTAGCATGACTGCTTCGCAGAAGGAGGTGACGGCTTCCCATTCCGTGTCGCTCCGGACCATGGATCGAACCAGGGCCGGACGCGAGAGGTCGCCGCCGCCGATCGCCGCTACGAGGACACGGCGGTGCTCCACCCACGCAGGGCAGACTTCCACCGTGTTCTCCACCGTGTCCTCCGGTCGATCCTCGCAGTGGAGACACCCGGGCGTTTCCTCCCGCCCGATTCGGTGCAGGTACCTCCCAAAACATCCGTGTCCGGTGAGGACCTGCGTCAGGCGGAAGGTGAGGACGCCGTGGCGCCTCTCCAGCCACTCCTTAAAGAGGGGACTTACCGCCACTATCGTGGCGTGCCCTGCACGGGGTTGCGACAGTCGCTCTCTCCATGTCGCCATGAGATCGCGCCGGAGGTCCGTCCGCTGAGCGGCAATTTGCCGCGGCAGCGGAGTTCGACAGACCTACCTTAGATCGACATAGGTACCTGGAGATGAGCACAGCACTTTGTCCAGTTGTAGACTTTTTTTGGCTAAACGGTTGATGTTGAAATCAATAGGGTAAGTAAGTTAAGTATCCGGCCAATTAGGAGCAACATTGACCTCGCTCAATATCTGATGAGCTCTCGGATTTCCTTTTTATTGTTTAGAATTTAAAAGGTTTTAGGGTTGACTACACCCTGAATTTTTTTGCATACAATGAAACATTAAATTACAAAGATACCCGAGAACAACAAAAAACACAAGTTCACAATTTCAATTAGAACAAATTGTTACGTAGGATCCAATTAAGGAAATGGGTTATTGGCTAATCTACGACCAGTTGTTAGTCGTAGGGTTACATTAGAAACTACTCGATATATAAATACATTTCAAAAAGCTGTTGTTCCCACGAGAGAAAGAGACCCTGGCACCGAAACCGCAAGGATTACAACTGATGAAACTAGAATCCGTTACACGATCATTCTCACAAATAATCTATTGATTCTATCGACATTGAGGCTGTAACGAAGTGTGAAGATCACAGCATCAAATACAATTACATCTGTTTTACTTATAAACTGTTTTTGTTTGTAGCTCGCACGTCACGGCTTTGTTGGGGAAATTCACTTCCTACTGGAGGACGTCATGTGTTCTTACTTCTTACAATAATTATTAATTTTACTCGCTGCACTTGCACAAAGGCTGACTTGTTAAAACAACTTTCCCATAGTATGCTAAAGAAAACGGCGTCATGTTGGCCGGTTATTACCCCTGCATACGTTGGTTGGCCAATACGAGATAACCTCTACAAATTTAAATACATTGCCAACCCGCACTCTCGAAGTTTAATGGTTCGCAAAGCAAGAGAGCAATGGAAAGTTAGTTTGCGTTGGATTGCTTAGCGATACGTTCAGTAGGTAACTGATTTTCGTTTTATTATGAAATGAATATTTTCTATGTAAACTCGTATTTTCACATGATGCAGTAGTATGCATTTAGCATAAGGTAACTGAACCGTCACACCCACAGTCATGATTTTAAATTAAGAGGCTGATGCAACTGTGAATGAATTCTCCGGTAGCAGATCCAACAATATCTTAAATTCGTAATTATCACATTGTGCAAGTAATTGTTCGGAATTGAAAACATAAAGAGCGGAACAGCTATATTTACGAGATACTGTCCGTTACGACAAGACATTTAGGACTGACTTGGAACGTTTAGGACATATCTTTGGTTATAAAGTTTAGAATAATGTTTATATTTTTTAAAAGACTGTTCGTAACTAATCGTAGCTAACAGTCCAGCCTTGTGCCAGTAACAGATAAATGACAATTAACGATTTCCTGCGCTCTAAGATACCTGAACGTTAGCTAACGTATGTCACTGGCGCAGGCGCAGGCACCTTTCTATATCTTGAGTAAAGACCGCTAATAACCTGATGACTGGTATTAATTCATGTAAATCGATTTGGATACAGAGTACCTATGTAGTTACTTAAAACGTTGAGAGGGAATTATAGTGATTTAAGTTAATGCAAGTTCTCGAGTTCCGTCAGACACATTGCCGGAGAATTAGTGATAGTGATGGGAAACAATTTTATACGTCTTTAGTTAAATAAATATCGATCGAGTGGAAGACCTGCATACAGCTAATCACAGTAATCACCCTCTTAATAATTACGAAACTGAGACATTTACTAAATTGGAATCTTATGTAAGACTTGTCTCAGTCAGGAAATTCAAATAAGTATATCAGATTTACAATTAGGTAAATGGAACTTTGAGCAGGATATACCCAAAGGCCTATTAAATCAAAGAGATAATGGCAAACCCGCACATTGTGCTGAAGTGTCATTTCAGACAAAATAATACGATTTTGATTGCCTAATCTATGTTGTTGAGATCTTAGGTTAAATCTACGTGGGTTTACTAGCTATTAATATAACAGGTAGTTCATAAAGTAAGGTACTTAATTATTCATTTTACGGGTGTAGTAATTACTTGTACGACATTAACGAGATCAGGAAAAGAAGTAGGAAGGAAACGATCATAATGTGGTGTAGGTATTTCTTGTTACATTCTCGTACTTACAAGATACACAAGGTAGATACCTAACTAACCTAACTTAACTATTCTTAAGGTTACTTTTGTAGAGCATTATTACACACCTAGTTCTGTTATTATTCTCTGTAGGTAAGTATAATCGGGAAAATCACATGTGCAAACATTTTGTTGAAACAGTTTGCGAAACAATGAGTAAAATTTACATAAATCTACTATAAAGTAAATGGTATTTACGTTGGAAACATATAATCTTAGTTAACTGTAAGTGTTTCATCGTTCGATCTTCATAAACGAAAACGATGCTGATGTAACAAACTAAATGTTGAACATCTAACAAAATAGAAGGAAGAAGTGACTTTAAGACCAACGAGAGAGCGACGAAACTTGGCTCCTACTGAAAGGACACCCCCGCAACGGCACAAGGCAGATACTGTAAACAAGGAAGAGGGAGATCTTGACTCAGCAGTTGACCATAACCATCTAGAATTCTAGATAGATAATTATAGTCATCATCAGATACATACGGCTAGAGGAGCGTGACGAACTCAACTTTAGTCGAAGAACACCGTCAATTTGTAATCAATAACAGTCTGACAGACTCCTGCCGTTCGTCTACCTCAGGGAGGAATACCACATACAAAAAGTGGCGTCAGGGAACTTGCGACTAGCGACAATTAAAAAAATCAGCAGGCCGTATTCCTCAGGTCAGATACTTACATATGTACAACAGATGGGTGTAAGTAAACCCACACGAACATTGTTCCATCAATGTCACCTTGATCAGTCGCCTCTCTAAATACAAGGCGCAAGGTTGCAGCCTCATTAAAAAATATTAATAACTACTTACTTACATGATTGGCAAGCTTGATGGAGTTACTAGTAATTGATATTAAAAAGTACATAGGTACCTAACTGACCATTGTAATAGGAAGTAACTTGATTGGCAAGACCAAATTAAGTGGGTATCTAGGTATCTAAGATATCGCTGTGTATTGGGGATGTTGTTGTAATGGGAATAAAAGCAAAGGGCTCAAGAAGTTACCCCTGATCACAAAACCACAAATCTAAAAAAAAGAAAAGGAAAGGTGTTTCATACCTGGTTTCTTAGTCAGTAGAGTTCAATTTCAAAAGAATTCTATGGATCATTTATAATTTAACCTCTGAACTTTCAGTTTCATATTTCGTCAGAGGGTTTTCTTTTAACGAAGTTTCGTTCACCTAGTGGCACGAATCACGACCTAGATTAGATACAGCCTTGGTACTCTGCCTTTTTTATTCAATAGTTAAGCTATGGGTTAGTTTTTTGACGTTCCCGAAATAACTAGCTAATTGTCAAAGAAAGGAAGCTCATATAATTAGGACGAAGAACAGAAAGATAGATGCAAGATTAATTGCAATTTCGAAGCAGATAATCCAGCTAGAGATATAATAAGTTGATGTTATTCCAACAAATTTTAATCAGAATATCTCTAACGTTTATTGGATGTTCAGAATTCTATTTAAACAACATCGTATTACTTGCATTAATAAATATTTTCTTGACATTTAATTAATTGCGTTTACATTACCCCGAGAAAGTAGGAGCGCTTTCCCTGGCGCAAGAACCTCATGAATGGATATTATAGTATCTGTTTTATCGTAATATGCAAATTGAAATTGCTTATAGGTAATATAGAACTACCAGTAGGTACCTACTCGCTACTTTCATTTACTTTAATAGCTTACTTACCTCAGTGATTGTATATTATTGCAAAAAAGAAAATGTCAAGATAATAAGAAATAAATTGTGACCCACTGACTTACTCATTCATCACGAAACATCTACAAAGGCTAAAAGTTTGAATCTATTCAATAGGTATAGTCTCTGACTGATAGAATGAAACCCTGATGCCCTGTTCTTGGTGGAAATTGCTCGGGATTTTAGACTTCTTCGTTTTCTACAAGATCAGACCAGTTGATATTTGATAGGTATTGTTTCTTCTATAACACGCGTATTAATTGCAAAAAAGTATTCAAAAGACTTGTTCGGTGACCTGACCAGTCAACAGTCGAAATAGCGGCGCCAACATTCAACACCGAACCGCGATTGCCATGAGTATCGTGTTTCAACAACATTAGTTCATTTACGCCTCAGTTGATATAGAAATAGGTATCAATGTACTATTATAATATTCTAATTATACTTATCTAACTTGTCCCCAAGGTTACATAGAGCGCGGTGACAAAGGACCCAAATATTAAGGATCCTGTTTTGCAGTTCCATTTTGTAGCCAGTTGAACTTTTGAACTTTCGGGGTTACTAGAAGTTGTGCAATCATTTGACATATAAACCATAATGAGGTAACTACTCTAGGTAGAGTAGAGGTAATAAATGATCTAGATCTGATGCAACCACAAATGTATCGAACAGAACTGCAGAGAATAAGAGTTCATTTACGGGCTCTACCAAACAGCACTAACATTATTACAGATCCTATGGGACCACCAAGTTTAAGTTTTAGTGTTTAGCCTTAAAATAATCGCAATCATTAAACTTAGACGTACCTAGTCATTATCTATGTTAATAGGTGATTGATTGAACGTCTATCCCTTAAACATTAAGTCAAAATCGTGACGATCAGCACGTTATAAATACTAGGTTAACAGTACACGTAGGCGGTTCGCCTTGCCGTACTTGTGTCACGTAGAAAGCCTGAGACAAAGGTCTGTCTGCCAGTTCACTTGCGTAACTCGAAATCTGCATGTCCAATGATCGCTTTCGGGTCTTACGATGATTGATTGAGCCGTTATGTAAAAGAGGTTCAGAGTGCAGGCGATTTTATTCAGATTATGGTCCCACGTATGTTGATCGTGTGAAATGAACCGCCTTGTACTGAAAGTTTTATTTCAACTTTGCTTCGCAATTTAGCACACAAAGATGATGCATTATTTTCGGACTATGCAATGTATGTACTCAGGTGAGTTACACAATAAATATTTATTTCCCTTTTCCTTTCACGAAGACGTTAATAGTCTGACTTCGAATTGGCACAGTATGGTACTTACACGTAGTAAGTCTTTAATGGATATAGAAGTGTTGCAAATGCAACTGGGTCTCGCCTAAGTTGTAGAACCGAGCTCGGAATACACCATACTTACGTTTGTAGTTACGTGTATTCCGTGTTTTCTTGTTTGCGATAAAATTGCAGTACCTACCAAATCATTTACTTAACTTCACTCGTTTTTCATTCCATTTTATTCTTATAAGTTTTTTGGTACCTAGTCCTGTCTCGAAGGCCTAGCCGAAGTTACAGGTTACATACAGTCTTTTAGCAAATACGATAATCATAATGGAGAACTCAATAAGATATTGGACTAACGTTAGCTACCGAAACAGTAACATAATTCCTGATGAAACTCGTTGGGGATTATGAACGCTTTAAGGGGCCGGCGGAGCGTACGTCTTTTTTTTTAATATTTGGGAACCTAGTTAATGTGTAATTCAATCGAAATAAACACATATTACCTTAAGAATATGTTTGATTTACAAATTATTTTGGTATTACGTTTGTATGAAAGAAGCATGCTCCGCCGGCCCCTTAAAGGCGATTGATTTCTAAGCCATCTGAGTTTCAAAATCCAGTCATACTAGTCACCCATCTATCCAGTTATCTGATTACAGTTTGATAGCAAATACAGTTGATCATTAACACAATAACTAGTCTAGGGTAACTTTAATCAATTAGGTACTCTTGGTATGATTCCTGTATCTAAATCCTTCCACTCTGTGAACCACATTCTTACCAGACAGGGTCCTAATTGCGAGCTTAATTTGACGTCAGTAATTAACATACATAGCAGCATTATTTGCTAAGATATTTAGCATACATACCAAATGAAGCGGGTGATAATTACAGCCAACGATTATTATAGACTGACTGACTTACTGAACTGACGGTAATCACTTTGAACGTACCTACGATCTAGCTCATATTAATAAATAGATCTATCTATTTAGATCGTAACATGTCACAAGCGAATTTATAATGAGGTATCGAAACTTGTAGCACACACAGAATAAAGCTTGACTTGAGACAAGTTTAAAACTGGAGTGGTTTTGCAAGTTTTTTTTTGTATGTCGTGTATTTCTGAAGGTGTAGCGACCTATGTTGTTGTTCGCAGATAGGTATTGGCTGGTGTCTCAATTAATCGTAAGACATATTTTTTTGTTTGGTTAAAAATGTGAGGCCTGTACCTTTTAGAGCTAACCTACTGATGATCTACTTACTATTGAAGTACCTACTGGAAATTCATAGACGAATAAAAACAACATCGACTACAATTTCATACGACTTGGCTTTTTATCCCTTTTTACTTTCAACAAAGATATTAAACGAAACTGATCAATTTACACCTACAATCACTGTGGAACATGACGAATCTTCTATGAACTATCAAGCCTTTATTAGTATCGGTTATGGACAGACAAAATGGTAGGCGTAAGAAATGAATGCACAAGGACGCAAGTAACAAATTACGCACAGGGAAATACAGCCTGTATACATACTCTTGAAAGGACGATATTCCTATGAGTGCAACGGAAAGGAAGGAGGCGTTAGTATGCGCACCGATTTGTAGGAAATAACGGAACGACCAGTTGGTTGACGACTGTCTAAAGTTCGCTATCTATGAGTTTCTAAGAACTTGTTTGAATAAATATTCATTTTACATTTTTAATTGCCTACTCTATCTACGTTTCTTTAACTAGGGAGTACCAGGCTACATGGCTTGCCCAACGTTTTCAAAATCAAATAGAAACTAAACATTTGAACTGTTCTAGTTAGGACAAAATGCCTTTGATAAAATATAATGTCTACTAAATTAACTCTACTTTAAAATTATCCTATCTAGGGATAGGACAAGGGCATCCCTAAATACAGACACAGGCTACTACTACATCTTATATCTCAAAAGGGACAAGACACCATGTTTTACCATCATCTACAGTTAGACAAGATTGTTTGCTTACACCCAAAAATAAGAAGTATATAGGTAATACACCTAACCTGAGTAACTGGTAAATGGAGAAGAGAAATAATTCATTAATTGGTGCGTCGTTATTCTTAAATACCTAATAGAAATCCCCTCACATGTGAATATGCGGGAAGAGAGTTTCAATAGATGAGATATCCTTTTGGAGTCATTGACCATTGTTTCAGCCAAGGAGGTCCAAGTAGTATTGTATAGCTCCGCACTAACTGGGTTGAGGAGGTCAGATAGGCAGTTGCTCCATGTAAAATACTGATTTTAAGCTGTATCCAGTTACACTAGAAGCTGACCCCTACTAATTATTTGGGAAAAGGCTAGGTAGAAGATGATAAATAAAATAAAATAAATATCACTGGACATTAACACACAGCGCCACCTAGTGCCACACTAAGCAAAGCTTGTGTCGTGGACACTAGATAGTTGATATACTAATATACTTTTTGTTTGTAAATACATACTTATACGTATTATACATATAAACATCCATGACTCGGAAACAAATGTCCATGCTCATCACACAAACATTTGCTCCTACCGGGATTCGAACCCAGGACCCTAAGACCGTAAGGCAGCGTCACTACCACTACGCCATTCGAGTCGTCCTACACATTAAACATTATTGTTTTAGTTTCAGATCTCAACTAACTGGAAAAAGATGTTGTTTGCATTCTGAAGATTTTAGTAAAAAGCAATCGGGTTGAGCCACTAGGTTCTATTTACCTCATTGCCCAAGCAGATATTTATTTGGGCTCAAACCAAGGATTGAGATTCTAAATGCTTATTGAGTTTTCAGAATATTTAAAGCAAGATTGAAGACTTTGCATTGAGATCCAGACACGCTGGAGTAGAGCAGGAAATGGCCTACACATATGCAACACACCCAGTCACACAGTTATTTAATTGTCAGTACTCGTACCACCAACGTTTTATAAATATATATTAATAAGACAGGCAGGGCTTTTGTTTAGATTCGAAATTTAAAAAGACATAGCTTCAACAGACCACTTCAGTTTAAAATATTTGCAAATAAGTGAAATCTGGGCCCTACGGAGTGTAGGGCCCAGATTTCACTTATTTGCATATATTTACAGTCTCTACAGTATTGTCTCAATCACCATTAACATACTGAAGTCCTACTTTTACTTAATTACCTTCTCATTGAATCATTCACACTAGTTCGTGGACGACTTTGGAATTTACTCACTACACAGACTTTTGAACTAAAATAACTAATATTTTCCAATTGCTGTTCATTCATGCATTGTCTCCTTTCACAATCTGCATAAATATATTATTATAAAAATAAATATTAATAATAATTAACCTACCTGAATATTTTGTAGGTAGAGCTGAAGCTGTCACACACTGAACAACAACAAACTGCATGTTAGTTTTCATGGCAATTTATTTTCCGTCTAGTTAACAGCAATTTAGTAGGTATTCAAACCTGGATTAAAGAAAATAATCGTATAAAAAAGTGTTTTGAGTTTGAAACATTAAAATTAAAGTAAACCCCTTGCAAATCATATTTTGACCTCCATTCATTTACAGTTGTTTCTATACTTTAACTATACTATTTACTCTTAAAAAATATTTAGGAAAATGAATTTTCTCATGTGAAACAAATAATAAATAGTTTCAATTTCTAATTTACTATGTCGCAAAACTAACGGTTTAATCATTTGTGTTTTCGTCTACTTACCTACGTACAAAGGTAGCGAACATATTATAGTTTGGATTCTTTTGTTTTCAAGATATCAGGAAAACAGAAAAACAAGGAACAGTGGGTCAATCTCAAAAATCGGTGTCAACTGTCAAACTCAAACAAACTTTTTTGAATGAAAGCTCTCTGAAAGTGTTGGTGTTACCAGTAGACAGTATGAAAATAACACGAAAATGCGCAAGCGACTATTGGCTTGGTGAATACTGGGTTGATCATAAAGGCTGATTTGACATGGGTAGTTTTTCCTATTTTCGAACACCACTTAAAGATAGAAAACAATATTTAGTAAAAAATGATAATAGAAACCAGCGGTCTCTCGATCATGTCAAGGACTGGCCTGGCAGAGGGATGTACGATATTCATCGATGACTACTTGCGGGAAAACATCGATATTAATTCCTCGAACTTTGATCAATAACATTGGAACATCGATATTACGCTGGAACCTGGGCCATCTTGTGACTTCAGACGTGTGAATCGGGAAGGCCTACTTATGCTAATTTTTTTCTCAAATATTTTCAGCCCGTTTCGCGTCAGGAGTCAGGGTAACCCGCGAAAGAAGGCGATTGAATGACGTTTTTTTTTATGAAATAGTGATTTAATCGACCTGCATGAACTTGGAGGGTTCTCTAGATGATTTTGATGAATATGTCGCCGTAAAAATGTCAAACACGTTCTATTACAATATAACGTGTTTCTCTCTAGCGATATTGTAAACTCTCGAAATAATGTCAACTGAACATACGGAAGAATCTCTGCCCCCACAATCGGGACTTGGGGACCCCCCCGTTAGAGTAGTGATTGTGAGATAATTAATATTGAATAAAGAGAAACTCGCATGATTCAAGGCTACAATGGGGTTCTCATTTAACATCTCTTGCGGGGCGCTTAAGTTCAGCAGCATATGCCATTAGAAAAATCCGTCAATTCACTGATGTGGATACCGCTAGACTTTTCGGTAAAAGAGGCGAAAGACACAATTACAGTACTAGAAATAGGGACCAACTAGTTCAGCCAGGCTTTAGACTCGCTAAAGTAGACTCATCTTTCATGGGGTACTGTTTGAGATGCTATAATAAAATTCCACAAAGTATTCTTGAACTGAATGAGACGAAATTTAAAACGTGCATTAAACGCACACTATGTAAGCAAGGATATTACAAGTTGAGCGATTATATCGCTGATAAAAATGCTTGGCTCAATGCTGGTCCTGCTCCACAAGGACAGGGGCGCAAAAATTGATTGCATTAAATGGTATTGTTGGAGCTGCTGATTGATTGTACGACTATGAAGATTGTACGACTATCTTTGCATTGTATAGATTCAATGTTAGTATTATATAATCGCATAGCCCATATTGTGTGAGTACTATGTACTAGAAAGCTATCATTCACTGGAAACCTGCTTTAGTTTTTGACTTGAATGTGCCCTGGCGGTTGAGAGTATGTCATGCTCACTCAAATGTCTCGCTGATAATGGCGAGTGTGTCGGACCATTTAGCTCCCTTCAAAATGGTTGAGCAGAATGGTGCTGATCCATGCGTCATGTTCGTGAACGAGCGCTGTCAGTTGTGACTGGTTATCTCTTAGTTACCATGGCTTATTTGAAAGAATTATTTTGTTTTTATTAAGGACACTTTTAACGTGCACAACTTGCTACATTGTTCTCACATAATATACCATCTCAACATGAATGATGTAACCAAGATTTTGTAACAATAATTTGATTTAAAAGAGTGTCCATGGAATTTCTTGCCCGTTCTTCTCTATAGAGATCTACGTTAGGGAATGGACAACTACAGTACTGTCACAGTTTTTATGTCTTGCGACTGGGACTGTAGCTACATTTAATTTTCATCTCTGTTTCGACAATTCAAAAGTGCCTGTTATTGGCCTACTTGAAATTAATGCTTTGATTTTTAGATTAGTTAGGTTCCTTTAAATCCTGCACTCGACTATGCTTTTTAGGGGAATATAAAGTGTTTAAATTAATGTTAGGTTATATGAATCGGTATTTCTCAGGAATGGTACAATATCTTTTCATGAGAGTGGTACCACTGTGCAAGGGGACCCCTCCTTCCCTCCACAACACGTTAGGTACTTGACTACCATCGCATGCTTTTCACGAAAAATAATGCGTTTTATTGTAAGCAGTATGTTCGTTTGACAATATTTAGAAAGTTTACAATATCGCTAGAGAGATTATAAAATGTTTGACAGTTTTACGGTGACGTCATGTATTATAGCTACGTCTATGACGGGCTTCAAAGCTTACACAAAATCGCAAAACCTTTTTATGAACGGGTGCCTACTATTTTAAACTGCAGTTTATTACCTATGACTGCAGTTACTTGGCAACACTTCCTGGTACTGGCAGCTTTCAAGTTCAAATATTTTCAAATCGTTCGCGATTGTTTTTGTTTTGTTTTCTTGCCTCTTCAAAACAAAAGAACTCTGCCTGCATATTCATAAAAAAATTAATTGATTATAGTTACACGCGCATTTTCTTAAAATATTTAGTGTTATTTTGACGAATCAATGCAGTTTATAAAGGAGAACAAAAATAAACTAACATGGTTTGCGACGTAAGTAATTCTATGCTCTAATTTTCTAATTGAGTACACAAAAACTTTATCACAAAAATAGAAATCTCCTCGTCTATTGAATTGCCTCAACGTAGGCACTTTTTTCCTCATTAACATTGATTTTTGTCTTATATTTCAGATTTTTATATAAGATTGAATTGAGAATAATATTATTATTGGCTTGTGAAGAGAGTTGCTTGAATTTTATCATCACGATGAATTGAGCTTGCATGCTGCATGAGCTGCTTCAGCTTGATATGGTACTGCTTGAGCTGCACAAGCTACTAACAGGTAATTTTTTGATTATTTATTTAAAAACTGCTTTTGCCAATTATCCCACGGGAACACTTACATGGATTGCTAGAAGGATAAAAGGTATCCTATGTTCTAACCCAGGTCATGGTCTATCTGTGTGTCAAATTGATGGAACTTTTTTATTCAGTTGATGGCAATTAGCTCGACCCCTGTTATATGAGACAAGATGTGGGTGTACTATTACGTATAGACCATACGGGAAAAAGAGGCATAATGATAGAATGCCATTTTAGATTTGGTGATTAATGTTTGAATTAATATTGAAAAAGAAGTCTTTTCTTAGTAGTTTCAAAACAACATGAGGGTCCAAAGTTGCAGGTAGGGGCGGGTTGATACCTATTACTGGTATTTACTGTATAATCTAATCCATATACCAGTGCCTATTATCTATACCTAGTAAACCTAGGTAGGTAGCCTTAGTACTTACCTATTTCTTAATTATCCACTTGAAGACTTGATTTTTCAAATAGTTGTTTAATCGACTGCCTTGTTGGTGTAGAGGTCACAACTGCGACTGCCGAGCATGAGATCCTGGGTTCGATTTCCAGGTCGGGCAAAGTTACATAAGAATTATTCATTAGGAATTCCTCAGTAGCAGCTAAGCCATCACGGTGTATGGATTAAAAAAATAGTTAAGATCTTGTTGCTTAGATTTAGGACTATTGTGTAGGTATTTGTTTTAGTTTCGAATTTGACCCTAACATTGCATTACAAAGCTTTACTTGATTAAGCTACCACAACTTTTATAGCTTGGTAGTACTTCATACTGTTGTTTAAATCTAAACAGAGCTCATGACTTTACCTGTATCATGCATAGTTTCAGATTTAGTCCAGAAGTTTCTTTTTAATCTTGGTCTTAGCAGCAATGAGACAAAAGTCTTAACCGAAAATTGGGATAGGTAACCCAACCTTTTATTTAAGTACTTATATCTACACAAAAAAAATTGGACTGATCATTAAACCTTGCCATCAATGTGGCTGCTGGCTTCAAACAAAACTGATACTATTTACTACCGTCACCACAATTACGGTTATAGTTTCAGAGCTGCGGTTTTCGACACAAGTGTGTCAAATTAAAATATTTATTCATTGTAAGCGTGTGTTGTACGTGATGGACGGACATTGTGTCGTCCTCATACTTGATTCAGGTCGAGGGTTCGCGCCATTGTAAATTGAATGACATAAAAATAATTAAAGAGGAAAGTAATATTTTAGTGTCAGTGTTTTCCGCTGCACACCTCCGCTGTTATGTATAGCCTGCCGAGTGACGGTAAATGTTTGATTGTTTATGGTTTAACCGAAGTTCCTATTGAATGTCTGCTGTAGTTTATTTCCATAGAAAAAACAAATCCATTGTAAGTACTTAATTTATTTTGTAGCATAATTTATGGCAACTTTACGAGTAATATGACCAGGTAGATCAATCAAAATATTATTTCATAGATTCGTACCTATTACTTAATTTTCTGTAAGTAAGAGACATTGCTAAAAAACTTAGCCCTGTGAAAATCAGTGATTCTTAGTTTGCAATATAAGTAACTACCTACCTACTTTCTAGGTAATTATAGAGTTCGATAAGCAGGTAGGTATAACAGAAAGACGTACCTACCTAAAAAAGTGTTTTTCCATAGAAACGTACCTATAAGTAACTTATTCTCAAAACCAGAAACCGGTCTAGCTGGAGATAGGTAGGTGCAGATATATTATTTCGTTTTGCTTATCTTCCCGCGCAGGTTATAACTCGTGTGTGTCAATCGTGGAAAACGGGTTATTCTGGTGTCCTGTCCATAAAGCCACAGCCTATTGGTATAATTAGACTAGCTGAGCCCGCGGCTTCGCTCACGTGACCGCGTATTCTTTAGTCTTTGTAAAAGTTTATGAACAGAAGCAAAATATAGATGCAACTCTTGATCTATCTTAGGTCGCAACGGTAGATAGAAGGAACCAGAAAGACGATGCGCTTCGGTAATCCGTCAATTCGAATAAGGGTTAGCCTTGACTTAATTTTATCAGGCGACCCATTCGCAATCTTAATTTGTTCATGAAAGAACCTATTAAGATTGCGCTAAAAACATAGTTTTCATTCGGTAGACAGGTCAGTGAAGTTCGATCTAACAGGCGTGATGTTATATTAGTTCCACAACCCGCCTGTAAATTACCGAAGGGTGAGGCTGAGATGTGTACCTAATGATGTCAAATTAGCCCGCGAAATTCAATTTTTTCCCGTTCTTTGCAATCTTTCAAAGTCGTTACTTGACATAGAGGAACGTTATAGGGTTGATGATTGATGATTTAGATGAATTTTGTAACTACACACGTTTTACAGTCGCGAACGATATTTTTAATTCCATACAACCTACCACTGGATTACTATAAAATAAACAATTTCACCCTGTTTCCAAATAATCGCCAGTTACAAGCCAGATGTAGTAGCAATTAACAATAAACGATATCGAAGTATCCTTATTATCTTAACAAAAGATTATATTAGATGAGGTACAATTTTCAATGAACCAACAAATTAAACAATCTATTATGCTTTTTACTGCAGTAGTCCAACACCTCTTTGTATGTAACGATATCTGATATAGCCAACTGGTAGATGTTTTATCCAGCTGGGTATTATAAAATTAAATAGAAAGTGTTAGGTACTTTCACATAAAGCATAGAATTTACAGTCGACTAAGTAACATTGACACGGAAATATGGAATTTCGCGTGTCTTTTGCATGTCGATTGTAATTATTTTTACGTGTTTACTTAAAAGCTCAAACAAATTGATTTAATCCAATGTATTTTAATTAATAAATAATACTAAATAAATAAATATCGCTGGACATTTCACACAGCGCCATCTAGTGCCACACTAAGCAAGGCTTGTGTCGTGGTCACCGGAAAGTTGATATACTACAATACCTATACTTTTTGTTTGTAAATACATACTTGTCTTATTATACATACAAACATCCATGACTCGGAAACAAATGTACATGCTCATCACACAAACATTTGCTCCTACCGGGATTCGAATCCGGGACCCTAAGAACGTAAGGCAGGCTCACTACCGCTGCGCCATTCGGGTCGTCAAATTAATATAAATGTCACCGTAAAATTGTCAAACACGTTATATTGTAATCTCTCTAGCGATATTGTAAACTACTGCTTACAATAAAACGCATTATTTTTCGTGACTGCATGCGATGGTAGTCAACCCACGCGGTGTGGAGGGAACGAGGGGTCTCCCTTGCCCAGTGGTACCACTCTCATGAAAAGATAGATACTGTACCATTCCTGACAAATATCGGTTAATTTAACCTAACCTTAAAACACTCTATATTCCCCTTAAAAGCGTAGTCGACGGAGCTCCGCTTCGCGGGGCCCCTTGTTCCGAGTGCCGGGTTTAAAGGAACCTAACGGGGGGGTGCCCCAAGTCCTGATTATGGGGGCAGAGATACTTCCGTATGTTCAGTTGACAATCATTCGAGAGTTTACAATATCGCTAGAGAGAAACACGTTATATTGTAATATAACGTGTTTGACGATTTTACGGTGACATAAACACTGGCTGAGATTTGGAAATCAGAGCATTTTGTGCATGGTTTTGCCAGATCGAAGCGTAAGTTTATGCATCTTTGCTCACATTTAATCGAGGCAACTAAACTAATAACTGCCTATATTTGCGACTAAACTCTAAGTTTTTCTTATGGAGTTGCATTGACTTATCAAAACCATTATTGTCGAGATAAACGTAATCGTCTCATGGATAGTAAAATAATACTTCCATGCCTCTAGCTTAGAGAGGGCAACGCTCTCCGATCCTTCTATACATTGTTTTATTTAGTCTTGCGCATCCTCTGTGGTCAAGCTCGATTTGTGTCTGTATTCCCAATAAAGAACACAGGAAATCTCATTTCCTTGAGTTAAACTAGAATTTTATAGACCCCCCAAAAAAACATTTTAGTCGGCTGTGATTAAAAGTCACTGCAGTGTTGCCGCCTTTTCACAAGTATAATAAAAAGGGTTATGGAGGGGTCTTTGTGACAGATCATGTTATTAGTTTGTAGCTTTGATTTGAATGTCAGCTACAAAATGCATATGATTGCATGCGCATTTTTTCATGCTTGAAAATCGGCATCTGTTTTACAACTAAAGCATATCCAATATACATCTCACTTATAATGATTCACGGCCATAAACCACACGTGAATAGGTAGGAATGCGTGACAAGCCAATATTTTATAAAGAATTCCGAAGGTCGTGCAGATCGTGAATCTCTTCGTCACTCAGACACTCATCGTTGTAAACAATCAGACTTTTCCTGATATGTCTTGTCTGTATTTAGCCTTTTGTTAAAATTATAAGTTAAGAAATTCAATATAGTTGCGTATGTATCTACCTCTTACGGTCGAATGGTCATAGACGTGTGGAAGGCAGCGTGAGAGGCGACGCGGGTGCAACGTCCTGCGCGCAAGTCGCGCTGACTCGCATACGTAATGCGCCCACTACTAAGGGCCCGTGCCACTTACACGATCAAACGGATAGTTTTACTTTTATCGATAGTTCTTTAAATTAATCGTTTTCTACATACACTGGTGCCTGGTGGTGTTGATCACAATATTCATAAAGTATCGATACAAAAAAATACTTGTGATCGTCGTCAATACTCGTTCCGAACTCACCAATTCTGGCACCCAGTGTTTTGAAACAGTGCGGTGTTAAAAATCAGTCCTCCCTTTTTGATTGGGGCCAATGACTGAGAATGGCTGAGCTGACCGTCGCCGCGTCGTACAAATCTGGCTATTAAATATAAATTAAAAAAAGGATTATAAAAGTCACTGAAGTTGACTGACCTCTTAATGTGATGCTAACGTTTATGACGAAACGTCTGGTTCAAAAACGTCAAATCGTTTAGCGCTACAAATGTTGTAAGGATTCCTTATCCTAAACAAACGTTTGCTCCCAATAGATCACACAGTTCAGTAGTCCTTCCCTGCCTTAATTTAAGGCAAGGAAGGACTACTGAACTTGGCATTTTAATTTTTACCTTTAACTTGATCCAGAAACTTTTTTTCTTGTACTAAGAATAGGACGATATAGGTATCGTGAAAAAATCTCTAGTGCCAATAATCCAGAATGATGTGAAATGCAGGTTCATGGGTACTTTCTCCGAGTCATTCATTTACGTGGCTATCGATGCGATTAAAAACCTCCCAAATGCACTAGTTACACATCTCGGTATCCTTGAATAGTGCACAGGCACACCGGAGTGCAGTAGCAGGTAAATTTTTGACTGTCGTAATTGAAAATATGAAAACGCCACAAGTCAGTAAGTCTTATCCTTATCTTATATTTTATTTAACCGCGAGAGTAAAGGCTGTAGAGTCGCCTCCCATTTTTAAATAATTTTTATTATTAGTGGTTTTTATTGGCTAAAAGTCGCCTTGATCCTTATCCATGTGGATCCATCAAATGCACTGAATTGTATATACTCAAGAAGCCGTCAACAAAGCTCGCGACATCAAACTAAGTAACTACGCAAAAAATATTACGGAAAATACGCTAATCAAAATTAAAAATGCACTCATTAAAGAGGAGTTACTTGGTGAAAACCTCTCATTAGCAGATACCACCCCCTTATGGGGAGTTTGTACACTCAATAAGTAGGTCTGCATAGAGTAACTGCTCCGACTTACTAAATATAGATCGTAGGTTCGAAAACATCAGAAAAAAAACACAGTCCTAGTACAAAAAATTCGAAGATTCCAACCCGCACCGCACTGGGTCCTTGTGCTGGATTACAGCCCAATTTTTCTCATAGTTTCTAAAAAAATTGTTTATTTGCACAACACTAGTTCTATATTGCTTTACAACACAGCCGCCTCACGGCTATAGGCGGCATTGTAAACATTTTTCATGGCTATGGCTAAAATGTTGACAGATCCTGGATGACTTTGAATGGCAGTCCGTGGCAACTGTTAGGCGCTTGATGCACTTTTGGTACTTATTGGGAAAATATAAATAATTATTGTGATGGGCAAGCCATTTTGACCGTCAAGGGATAGACTGTCAAAATGACTTGCTTTGCTTTTCCCGCGCGCCGAAAGAATCGACCGCGCCGAAAGTTTTTTTCTCATCCGTATAACGTCATCTATTCGTCTGATTCGACGCAGATAAGTGTGCGAGGTTTTATAGAATTTCATACAAGTAAAACTACGACTAACTAAAATTCGATTCTTACGGCTCTTTCGCCTCTTTCGGCTCTGATAAGTGTGCGTTCACCTTTATGAAACAATACGAGCTTTCATTTTAAAATCATTTATTTTTCTTCACTTACATCTATAACTTTAAAAGCCTCGTCACTTCAACTACAATACTTAAATTGTCAAAATATTCTCTTGACTTGTCGATTACATATACACAAAATGGTGATAATCCTTTTGAACTCTTGTAGCACTCGTTGTACTGGCGTATAACGGAACTTACTTTCATGTTATCTGTTCTATGTGCTCTAGGAAAACGACTAAACTTCTAGTTATTACTTCTCAGAAGTAAGTAGTAAATTCTTCTGGTTTCCAGTTTTCCACCGCCTTATTGACAGTTTAGCATTTTTTGGTAATTTCTATACATGTCCCTACAAAATATCTAAGGCTTACGTGACGTTTTGACCTTTTTCTTAGAAGAATTAATCGAAATTAGCTGTTTCATACATTTTTCCTTGGATTTACTCAGATTTCATTGATTTACAACTACTAGAAGGGCCACTGGATTCGTTAGAAGGTAAGTTATCGTCTCCAATTGGGTCTGTTTCAGTACTTTCAGTATCATCTTTCGAAATTGCAGGTTCACATTTTATGAATTCTATTGGGACTTCTGACACATTTTCAGGACAAATATTTGTTTTGAGAACTCGTTCAAAACTTTCAAGTTGTTTTCGTTTTGTAAATTCAGACAGTTTTTCTAGGACTATAACCTTTTCATTCTTTTGGCAATCAAGCTTGTGTGGGACAACACCTTTTTTCAATTTAAGTTGTCCGCCCATCAGCTTGTATCTTGTGTAGTTCGCCATATCCTCCTCAACCTGTGCGAGAAAAACAATGATGAATGTCACAAAAATGTCCAGTAATTGTGTTTTAGGTACTGCATTCTCTATAGGTGCATACATAATACCTGCCCGCAACCCTGGTTACCCGAGCTCCCAACAAATTAACTGTAAATGTAGTTCATAAATTCCAGTCAAACAAATCAAAATCAAAGTAATACTTACGTCAAAATGATCTTCGCAGCAGTATAAAGTGCTTTTGTCTGAAAGAGGAATTTTATCATTCCTCTTCATTGCTGTACACCATTTTGTTCTTATATCTTTATTTCGCGGAACTCTAAAAAACAGTTTGTTTGGTGTAACAGCTGTAGTGTTGAAACATTTAGGCACAATACAATATTTGTATGACGGCATTATTATGATAAGAATGAAAGAAAATCACAAAATAATCAACTCTACATACGGGAGCACTGTGAGTAACTGTGGGTAAGCGTGTAGGTATCGGTAAGGAGGTGCGGGGTGGCGCGGGACGGCGGCGCCGGCTTAATACAGAGTGGGACGGTACGAGGTAGAGCGGGACGACGTGTCTACGACAACCGCGCGCAGCGGTGGGTGAAGACGATAGAGACGCCAGATGACATAATACCCGATACAGTATGTACAGTGTTCTGTGCGCCTATGTTATATTCGAGCACATTAGTGACTGGCGTCGTGTTGTGCGCAAATATAATTTATTGAGTAGGTGTTGCTTATTTTTAAACGAATATCAGATGGCCATTCAGAGGAAAAAATAGGACTTATTTCAAAATAAGAGTCTTAGTTCCTAAGATACTTGAAATAAATACCTAATTGATGGACTTAAACCTGTCTTGAACATACTACAACTATATTTTAATATAAGTACCTAACTAAACAAATAAGTACTCAAACTATGTTACCAGTACATTGCTGATCTCCAATATATTAAAAAGACTGCTTTTCGATTATATTCATTCTATTAACGGTTACTAGGTAGGTTGAGTTTGCATTCTTATGCATTAACGAACTATTCCTATTCGAAATTGAGATCGTGTCGAAATAATTAACTGTTCAGGACAACCTTTACCAGAATTCACTTCATAATGAGAATCACATTGAACTCTCTCGCAATAGCAGCCTTTACACAAAATTCACGTTCCGATTTCGACTTTCTTGAGTGTCAATGTAAATAATTATATTATGTAAGTATGTATATTTTATGAAAACTCAGTTTCATGTATTTACAAACAAAAAGTATATAATTATGTAGTTTATCAACCATCTGATGTCCATGACACAAGCCTTGCTTAGTGTGGCACTAGATGGCGCTGTGTGTCATGTCCAGCGATATTATTATGATATTGTGGATATTTTAATTTTTGTGCTATCAAATCAACTCAGGTACATTTTACCCTTTTTGCCGCCGAGACAAAATACTAAACCTGTAAGTGCGCCGCGAACGGAAACAGTTTGGGAACCCCTGGTCTACCCTATTGTGCAGAGAAAAAACAACCATTCAGTTTATAATGCTTCCACTGCTGGGATTGCAGGCTCAATGCGGATTGAAAGATGTCAAATGTTTTCGAAGTGTTGGTTCTAGGACATGGTTTCCTGCCGCGGCAAACTGCCGCTCAGCGAACAGGCTTCCGGCGTGATCTCATGGCGACTTGGAGAGAGCGACTGTCGCAACCCCTGCAGGGCACGCCACGATAGTTGATATAAGTCCCCTCTTAGAGGAGTGGCTTGAGAGGCGCCACGGCGTCCTCAACTTCTGCCTGACGCAGCTCCTTACCGGACACGGTTGTTTCGGGAGGGTCTTGACCTGCACCGAATCGGGCGGGAGGAATACCCCAGGTGTTTCCATTGCGAGGATCGACCGGAGGACGCGGTGGAGCACACGGTGGAGGTTTGCCCCGCTTCGGCGGAGCACCGCTGTTTCCTCGTAGCGGCGACCTCGCGTCCGGCCCTGGTTCAATCCATGGTCCGGAGCGAGACGGAATGGGAAGCCGTCACCTCCCTCTGCGAAGCAGTCATGCTAGCGGAGGAGGTGGCGGAATGCGAGAGGGAGAGAACCTGTCGCCCCAAACGCGGCGGGAGACGCACTGGGCGTCGGAAGTCATGTGGTCACGTGGACCTCAGGCGCGGGCATGTGGCGGGGCTGCGGGACTGTTCAAACCGGAACATAAAGGGCGAGGAAGGAACATAGATGGGTTTTAAGTCGGAAAAAGTCTGACACTCCCTTCCGCTCCGCCCAGAGTGGGAGAAGTTATTAGATGATATCCCACATAAAAAAAGGACATGGTTTCCTATCGATGTTTTCATTCACTGTTTTGTGAGCGGTAGTGATGAAAAAAAATACACAAAGCAACCTGCCCGGGTTCGAATTCACAACCCTCGACTCGGAGTCAAGGCCGGTACCACTTAACCTCCACTCCTCTAGGATCGATAGATATATTCTCATAACGCAAGTTTATAGAATACACTCATTTACTTTAAGTTTGTCCTACGTCTGCTATGTTTTCAAACAAGCGTCAGGTTTACTAGTGTTGGTACCGTTGTAATCACTATGTGCTTCTGCAGACTATTTGCCAATTTTACCAACCGCATGAATTCACGCTAGAATACAGAACGAGTATAAACAGAGTAAGTTTAATGAACAGTGGCTATTGCGACTGCGCGAAAACACGGTGTGGCGAAGCATGATTGGATAGTAAATCACAAATGAATATGGACGATGAGGCTAGAGCAATAAAGGTCAGATCGGCATTGACAGTTTATAATAGCTTATGGAGTTCTATGGATATCACATAAAAGTTATTCAGTGAAGTGTAGTGTAATCTGCTAAGTAATAAGTTTAGAGCCTTAAAAACAGTTCAAGTGTTTTTAGTTTATGTTATTATTGTGCTCTCCCATTTAGTATAAAAAAACAGGTACGTGAAGCTTTTTTGTTAGTTAAATCAAAGATAGTGTTGTTTTTTTTAATTCGAAAGATAAAAACCATTCTTTCAATATAAGAACAGGCAGTTTGCTACAGTTACCGATTCTTAGCTAAGTCAAGTTCATAAACATTGTTGTGTAAACTTACAAATTAGTCTTCTGCATTCCACTAGGGCTGCGAGGTCATATTGTAGCGTTCACTGCTTGTTGAAACTTGAAACACTAAATACTTCTTGTTGGTTTGTCTCGGTAACTAAAGCAATACCTACCTTAGAAGGATTGTAAGAGTAACGATCTGGTTTGGGTCACTGAACATCGATTGCTTTTCATAAAGTAGGACAATGCACGGCGCACAGTTCATTGTAGTTACAGAAGTCATTACCATCATATTATTGGTTCTCCGGGTATTAATTATTACGTAATTACCTGTAACCTTTGTTGCTTTTATATAACGATGGCTAATAGCCAACCCTGTACCTGTCGATGGGAGAGAAGGCTTTCGCAAGGGTTTATTAGCGATGAAAACGTAACGCACGATCATCACGATTCGTATCATTTTAAACGGTTGTTGTTTTAAAATTAGATTTTGCAACGGTTGAGGCCGGTTAAGAGTGACCCAGCGATGTTACGAACTGTGTATTGTTGCAGAATATGCAATTCAGTTCAGTGATGTTGCAATAAGTAATGCTTTTGTAGCAGTGTCAGTAACCTGTATAGTGGGCAAAAATATAAAGAAGTCTTGAAAAACAAAAAAATAGTATAGTTTGAACGAATCATAAATACTCCTAGATAAAGATTTAAACTACGTAAACTCAAGTGTGAGCTTTTGCCATGCGACGACGCGCGACGCCTATATACAGGGTTATTTTTTGTTTACACTAAACCAAAACACAAAGTAAAGTTTACACAAAACTAAGGTTGTATATACTAATATTATAAAGCAGAAAATATTGTTTGTTTGCGCTAATCTCAGAATCTACCGGGTCGAATTGAAAAATGATTTTTGCGTTGGATAGTCCATTTATCGAGGAAGGCTGTAGGCTATATAACATCATGCTATGACCATTAGGAGCGGAGCAGGAATGAAAAATGTTGCAAAAACGGGGTTTTTATTTCCTTTCGTTTTTCTCTCTTATGTGACGCAGACGAAGTTGCGTGCATCAGCTAGTATTATCTATACTAATATTATAAAGCAGAAAAGTTTGTTTGGTTGAACGCGCTAATCTCAGGAACGACTGGTTCAAATTGATTTTTTTTTGTGTTGGATAGTCCATTTATCGAAGGCTTTAGGCTATATAACATCACGCTACGACTATTAGGAGCGGAGCAGTAATGAAAATTGTTGCAAAAACGGGGTATTTTTTTCCTTTCGTTTTTCTCTCTTATGTGACGCAGACGAAGTTACGCGGGTCAGCTAGTAGTCTATATCCGTAATAATCCGTATACGGAATAAACCATGTTTTTATTTCTATTATGAAAATGCATCGATTCCAAAGTCCAGTAAATGGTCTTCCATGACTAATATACCAACAAGGTCTGTGGTCATCGCAGATATATCGATATCTATAGTTAGTCGCGGCGCGTATAGCATCATGTTGTTTGCGTGTTGATTGCTCATTATCCTTCAAGTCCTAACTGCGATGCCAGCTCATCGAACTTATTCGTTTGAGAATCCAAGTGACTGGAAGGCGAAAAGAAGTTTAAAAAAGGTTTAAAACTGCTTGTGTTTTATTGGTTAGTTTCTGTTAGCACCTGTGTGGCAGGTTGGCTTTACGTTATTTTTAATGATATGGGGCTAAAGAACAGGAAGTCACCTGCTTTTTTTGTGTTTTGACGTTATTCAGATCAGTGTTTGTTAAAAATATTTCGTTCTTTTCTGAGAATATCTTACTCAAGCCAAAATTAAAGATGCTTGAAAACCAAAGACTATCTTGGATTTTAAAAAAGCCATTCTAAACACGATTTGATAACATTGACCTAGAACATTGAGCACAAGTTTGTTTAGAGATTTCGGCAACCATTCATATTAATTGTTCACAAGCACGAAGAAGACTATGAAAGAGTAGAAGGAAAAGAGTTTTCGAGGTTGAAAGTTCACGCGAGCATGATGTTAAGTAGGTATAGGTATCTGCCAATACTTCTTTACTACTTAAACCAATTCTATTTTTCGATTCCTGAAAATAGATCTTAAGGAACATTGATGAGTATAGTATATTACTGTGCTTTTAGGTTTGGATACTTATAAATAGTACCATTACTCGGGTAATTAGGGAGCATAAGTTTCTCACTATGAGGTCACTACGAGCTACGAAGTCCACCGTCTTTCTATTAACAATTATAACAAACTTTGTAATGACGAATTTACAATTTAACATCAAGGAAAGCCAATCCATATACACTCGGCATCATAAAAATCGCACTGCTTTATGAATTCCCTTCAAAGTCATTTTAACCCTATTAATCAATGGTAGACATATGACTATAAGATATCATTGGAAAGGCAATTCATTTAAATTTCAATAAACTTGGTTTTTGTTTACCAGGGAATATAAAAAAGCAAAGTAATGCAAATGATTAAAAAGATAAATTTTATTTTATCAGCAAAAATTACAACAAAGTCCTTAAAACAACTTAAAACTTTTATGCAAAAACATAACCGACTTCACACAAAAAAGTAAAAAATAAGTTTAGCCTCCGAAGTCGGTGACAAAGTTATTTTTCACTTTTTAGTGGTTCATATGTGCTTACCCTTTCACAGCGTAACGGCGTGATTTTTTGTTATGAACTGGTGTATACAATAGATAGACATAAGATTTCAGCGATCCCAGTACATTCGCTATCATTTATTGAGGAGTTCCCGTCGCCTATCTTCCGAAGTTCTTCATCATCACTCCAAGAACGTACTCTTACTAAAACTATCCCAAATCGCTTCTGGTGTGCCTATAAAATTTAAGGAATTCCCTCTATTTCTCCAGGATCCCATTAAATGGAACTTAACACATCTAACTGTCGCAATCTGGGTGTATTGTACATTTCTGCGTACTCCCTCAGATCATACAGGCGTGATGTTACGTCACTATGTTACATAAACAATAAACAACCAAGCGATTGCAGCAATTGCTGTAGCTTTGCCGTGTATTTTTGAAGATTTCCATTTATATCTCCGAAGATCAGCGTCAGATCTTCAGCATATTAAAATGGGACCAAACGAAAAGCACCAGCTTGCAAATAAAAATCATCAAAATCGGTTTACCCAGTCGAAAGTTCTGAGGTAACAAACACAAAACAAATAAAAAAATACAGACGAATTGATAACATCTTCTTTTTGGAAGTCGGTTGAAAACCTAGTTTATTCAACCACCTATTGGTATATTGTCCAATCCACATGATCACGAGCAAATTGCAACCGGTCTGTCCTATGCTGTGCAGTCATTTTTGGCCCTGTAGCAGCCCTGTGAGCTGTAATTTTCTTCTCCCGCATTCTAATCGTGTAGATGCTAACAAAAGTTCTGCGAAGCTGATCGCAGTTGTTTTTGCAGCTCAACAGCATTGGAGAACCGATTACGTAAAGACGTCGAAACAATGAAGCTATCGCCTCTTTCGGATGTGCACCGTTGTCTTCCAGATCCACGTCTTCGGATATAGCCACCAGTCTCGGGAAGCGTTGAAACACTCGCCGAACGGAAAAACGACTCCTGTTCAGTTGCCAAGCAACATCACATTGCCGCATCCCTGATTGCAGTAGTGCAATGACTTGACCGACTTCATCTGCAATGGTATGCATCTTCTGGCGTATTTTTCTTGCTGTAGCTGTTCACGTGTGTTCTCTTCAAAGGTTGAATAGCGAATGACCCGCATTTAACCCGGCCCGCCCGTTTTATACCCTTGTTTCCGGTGCAATTAGCGGCCGTTGTAATATTATGTATTTTGACAGCATTTTTTTAACAATACGTGCTAATAAGATCTGTTGTGTCTAGGAATTCTAACTGTTGTTAATTTAAAGGTCGTTAAACATACTTTCAATTGATACCAACATTAATTGGGTTTAATGTATTCGTTACTGGCGGGACATGTTTGAATCTTATTTTCTAAGAGGTGCGATTTTTGTGACGCCGAGTGTAGTAGATTCCAATAGCTAACGCATAACGGTAATACTTATAGGTATCTTGTATGAATCAAGATACCTACTCATAAATCATATACCGTAAGTAGACGGTTGGCGTCTAAATAAGTACATAGAGTACCAACTACATGTGTGTAATGTCACCATTGTTCGCCAAGTGCGAGTCTGTCTGTTTTGCTTTATTCTTGAAGATGAAGGTTATTGATTTGTTGAACATGATACACCTGGAGGCTCCATACACGTCTGATAACGTTGTTTTTTTAAATAAGAGACGTACTGGGTAAACCGGTGACGAAGGTGATTCAGTGGAATTAACATTAACATCTGAATGTCTGTATTCGTATTCGCTGCAGCCAAAATATTTTGAATGGTAATTAAGTATCCCAACCGAACTAGAAACGGAAAATGCATGAACAGTTCCACTTAAATATGGTAATGAAGTTTCGATTTTTTAATTTTGTTGATATGAGTAGCAATACATATCTTGGAACGATTAGTCATAAAGTTTTGTTTCATAGTAGGTATTCGGCGACCGGAATGTAAAAAGCGAGTAAAGACAAACGTAATCCTCCCTCTTCGGGGTCCTCTTCAAAGATTTATAATATTAAGTATATTTTTGTACATGCGATAATTCATTAGATGCCATAAATAAATCAGTTGAGTATTCTCTTAGTTACTGTAATTGATTTAAAGCCAAATAAAACAAGAACCTAAAATATTAAGCGGGCAGACTTGTTCGCAATGTTGTCGTTGTTAATTATTCACGTTCGCCGAAAATGAGTTTTAAGATATCTACCTGTTGATAAACCAACCCGACCCTCGCGCTAACAAAAAAAGTCCAAAAAGGCTTCAAAGAAAGATAAGATTCTCAGAATAGTACCGTCGCAGTTACGAGTATATTCATGAAACTTGCAAACACAAAGAAAAAGTACCTAGTGAGAGTTTAAGACTTGAGATTTATAATCAGGAAAATATATCTTTTTAAACGTCAATCGTTCTGTAAGTCTTTGTATCACGTCTTATGGTTAATGTTACAACCAGTGTTAGTTAACATGAATGAAAATATAAGAACGTGTTGGAATGCATTGCTGCATAACAAATTCTTATCGAAGTTTTATCACTTAATTGTAACATGTAAACAAGTTAGCCTTCTTACCTTTAGTTTTTAAGTCAGTCTTGCAGTCTAGATATTTAATACAGAAATAGGTCGACTAAACAAACAACAGAAAAGCTACTTTCAATACATCGAGGACTTAAAATCTGGTTCCGCGATACCGCTATGCACTTAAGGAGAAGTTTACGAACGCATACCTCGGCTGTTTCAAAACCGCGCGCACTATAACCGCACTGTTACTGTTTAAAAACTGTCTTGTTGTTCGTTGTGCTTAGAATACAATATAGTTCGTTTGACGTTGGCGTTCGTTCGATCGTTTTATCGTTGAACCGGTAGGACGGGGCGCGATACCTGCCGCGGACCCGTCGGCTAATCGACTGTCTGCGCTATAGGGCACGTGTTTACATGAGATCCATTTGTGTGTGTGCGTGTGAGAAGGCTTCGCTGCGCGTGCGAGTGTGCGATGTTGCCAGCTTAATAAAACTACAAAGAACCGAGTATAATACCACGCGTTGGGTCCCTCTCTAAATAGTTTATTTTGTTTTCTTACCCAGTAACCTACATTAAAAATCTTTAATGTCATTGAGGCATTAACACAAAAATATATTGTCTGCCCACAATTCATATTTTGTTATGGCCCATACAGTCCCTCTTATGTGCTATGAATTCCAAGATACTTTGTCACTTCTTACCAGGTCAGTAAGGCAGCCGCTCTTCATCTGTCGCTTTTGAGCCGCTTTCTGTCTTCAGCTGCCCTTTGGGTAAATTATAGAATATTGCTTAAGTCATTGTGCATGTCACTCACCTAACTCGAAAGTGGTTCATGTTTATAATGCACCATCGCAAGTTTGGCTTCAGTTCATGGAAGATTACTTTTTTTTAAGAAATCTACGCAGAAAGTTTTTTGATTCTCGAATCTCGCTTCAAAAAAGTATGTCAAAAATAATTTAATCCAACAGATTGTTACATTCGAGACCACTATAAGTCTAAAAGAAAATATATCTTAGCCAATTTTTTTTTTCTGATACATTGAGTTCAAACTAAGTAATCTTAGTTTACGCGTATGGCAACATCGATAACTTAGACAGCTACGTATACAAAACTGGAAGAGCTTTAATAAAGCACTGTGAGGTATCCTTCGGGTTAGTTTTATTTTCGTTTATAAATAGCCCACATACTGGTTTGACTTCTCGCGAACACAACAGTGTAATAGTTGGATTTCTCAAAACATTCCACCATGTAAACTTTTATAATTAGGCATCATTTTGAACACTAAACAGGTTAATCTGGTTGTTTCTGGGCCCCGTTCGTTGCTCTAAATTGAAAGTCAACTATACTATTTATTAAATACGTTTGTGTGGACTGTTAAAAATTTCTTTCCCATGGCCTGCTAGTGTTACTGTAAAAATTCCCTAAGATGCAGTGAGATTTGGCTTAACTTTTTCTTAGCCGAACAAAGACTAGCGTCTTTGCCTATATTACTTACACTGAATTGGTGATCACTGTTAAAGCTAAAATTCGGTATTTTATAATACTGCAATAGTTTAAATGATTTGCATAATAAACTTAGAAGGTACACTGAACTGCAAAGAAAAAGGGTCGGTTAGAAAATCTGTCTTCTAATGTACGTATTTTTATTTATTTTACGTTTATTAAAAAAAAAATCTGAATTTATTTTAGCTATGTTGGGTACTTTTGATGATATTGAAGATTTTGTAACCGATCCTTTTTCTTTGCGGTCCAGTGTACTTACTATATTCATGATTTTTTGGACGATTCTGACAGAAGGTAGGTGTTGATCCAAGTCGATCGAAGTATACTGTTAGTCTTACATTAAATGAAAGTCACATATTATAATTTTTTGATTTATTTTATTTTCAATAACATAAAAATGTTATGTTTTTTCATTTTACACATTTTGAAATGAATTCAGTGGGTACCAACCTGATCACTAAACTTTTCACATTATGTTCAAATGTTAAATACGCTACAGTACAGTTTGGCTTTGCATTAACTTCTGAGTCATGGGTCGCATGTTACCTTATTTAGAATTCTTTTTCACTTATTTCCAAATGCTGCTTATATTTGTACGAGCACAAAATCTACTTCACAGCAGTTCATTATAATATTCAACAAAATATATAATATTGTAATCATTTACTCACTTGGATGAATCATTCGATTCGATTTTTGCCATTTTTTATAATGTGATATGCTATACATTTTTTGTGATATTTTCAATTTTTATATAAACAAATTCATTATTTTTAAATTACCTAAAATAGGTAAACATGTAAAAAATTACTATTTGGTCATACAAAAATCGTTGCGATGATCCATCCAACAGCAATATTCACTACAATAAATAGATCTAGCTAACTGGAATTGAAGGTCCCTTAAAATTATGTAATTTATGCTAAAGCTGTGATCAACTAAACACACAATCATCAACCACGAACGGACGACAACAAAACCTTGACAACAATTCGTAAATTATCTCTAACTTGTTTGAATAATTGACCACGGCTTTGTATAATACTAATTTTATTGTTTTTTCGTAATAGTTTGACTAACTCTAAAGAGGCGTCCATATTCATAGCATGAAGTAAAGATGCGCAAATCATCAATTTACATAATATAGTGAAAGAATCGTCAGTTTCACATACAACTCTAAGTAAGAGATATCTTTCTAAACTGTTATTAAAAGTGTTATTAACCGTAAGAAATGTTTAAACATTTTACAACATCTAAATGAATTATGGTGTCACGATTGTCATATTTTATGGGAACTTAATTCCATTTAGAACCGAATGTCGTTGACAATTTGCGCTGTGCGTTAATCTAAATATATAAAAATTAAATAAGTTACTACAAATATAATTGATTTTGCTTGCGCAACATTACTCGAAACATCAAAATTGGAACCAAACATTTGAAAATACGTGAAATAAGATTTTGTCAATTCGATGCTCATCGCAATTTTTATTCCTATTTAGTGTATACTTAAATATTTTAAAATAATGCATTTAACTATTAAATTTATTTTATCAGCACTTCATTATTATTGCTTTTATGTATATTTGAGGTGGGCAAAACGAAACAAAATTAAGATGAGCACGGATGTAACATATTTTTCTATTTATTTTTTAATGGCGGTTTGCACTTGGAATTAGTGAATCGTTTCAGAGCACAAATACAGTACTATCAACTTAAATTTATGTAATCATGTGAAAATAATATATTTAATTAAATTGAAGATATTCTTGTGCCAGAGAAACATACGGTTAACATTTTCCACTTGAAAAGTAACTAAACCTCTTTATTTCTACATATATCAAGTATAAGGAACAAAACCAATGCAATGCGAAGGGTCTAAATCAATAATTAAATACAATTTTGATGAAAGAAAAGTGGCAGTTTCCAAAGACATTTAAAATATTTGAAAAATGTAGACTCAACAGTTGTTAGCTTACTGTACTGGGCTCCAAACGCATAGACTCGTTTAATAGGTATGGTAATTTTGTATGTACATGTAAAACCATGTGTAGATTTTTCTTTAATTTAGTAATACTATACTAAACTGGCCGTCATATAAGTATCTGCCATGTTCTTCTCCTATATATAAACTAGGTAATATAATATTCTTATCTAGATTCATATTTACAAATAATACAGTTCATTACTATTTATTTAGAAATTAAAATATATTTCTATCATTCTTCGATTCACATAACGCAAAATAATTTAACAGAGTTCATTTTTGCACTCACATTTACAATATACTTTTGTAACTAATTTGTTACCATTTATTTGTTGATTTCAAACAACTCATTTAGAATATATCACCCAAAAGCGAGTAGCGTTAATACTCACGAATCCTATCATATCTTACCATTTAAAAATGCAGAATATGCGAAAACTTGAAGGAATATGTTTACAGTAAATGGCAATTGAACATTATAGTTCGCTCGCATCCAATAGGAACTATAAGATTCACAATGCCTCCGGACGGGCCGGTCACGCTCGGCTAGCCTATACGTACAAAGAGCCGCCCGGCCCTGCCCACAGTACACAAAACAACTAGCACAAATAAAATAACTCCTCTTTATTATTTACACCCGGTGAACTATTCACAAATTATGGACACAAATGAAAAAACTCTAATCGATTACAGTTATATCGAATAAGAAGTTGAATTATTATTGAAAATTTGTGTTACAGTTTATGCTAGAGTTTAGAATATTAAAGGAGCTCAGTAGCGCCACCGTGTGTGCGGCGGTGCGAGGAACTATACATGCACAACACCGCAGTGTCTATGGCCGTTTGCCTCCAATACTTTACTTATATACCTAATAAATGTTCTCCAACACCATTGTTTCGACAATCGATGCCTCTGTGTGTCGCTGTGTTCAACACGACAGTGCGTTCAGAACTTCTACTAGACGATAACACCTTTACAAGGTGACAGAGATTCTGAAGACATCTACTGTTCGAACGCTCTGCGACATTCAACCCAGCGACACGTGGAGAAGGAACTAAAATCTAATATCACAATATCGGGCTTCTGGCTTCATTGCGAGTTGAACAAACGCCTAGTTTGACTCTCAGACGAACAAATCTCTTAATGTAACAAGCGAGTTACGTAGACGGTACTAGATGTTAGCAAGTATTTTCAAGCGCAATACTGAACGGATAAACCTTGAAACGGGCGAAATAGAGTATCTTCTTTTAAGTACAAATCGAGATCATCAGTTTCCTTAGTAGTGTTGATTTTAATTGACAATCCTATACGTAATCCCGTCTACGTACTTCTCAGCAGGTCACCGTGTGTTCACTCGAACAGTGCCAGGAGATCGTCGGAGGAAGGAGCGCGCGGTGGATGGCTGCCTGCCGACGACGACGACGATGGCGGCGTCGCTAAAAGCTCACCAAGCGCAGGTGCGTCTAAGTACGACAGCAGCTCCATCGGGTCCACACTTGTCTCCGGCAATAACTGGAATAAGAAAATAACAGTCAGGCTTCGTTTGCTTTTAATGGTGTTGGATGCTTCTTTGTAATGTTAGCTTGATAAGTGCATGCTAGGCTAGCTGACTGTTTTTTGAAGCAAAGCGCATGTGGATACGCTTGATTTAGCATGGTGAGGCAGTATCACTTTGAGCAATTTGGTTTACTTGTACAAATACACACATCAAAAGTGTCTAGGGATCAAGCATTTTTATGCGGATTTCTTGAGATTGAGATGTGGCTTTGTAATAAATTTATGATTTTATAAATTTATATGGATTTTTTTTGGTGCATTTCATAATTTGAATCAGGAACTGTGAATCAAATTCGAGTAAAAGATGAAAATCAGCTGTCAATATTTTCCCTATAAAAAACATACAACGCATTGAAGACATTATTAGTGCTACTGTTTCCCTACTACTGATTAAAACCAACGTTATTATGGAGCGGCGACGTCATTTAAGCAGGGAAGAAATGCTCAGAGCCGTGGGAATGATAGAAGCTGGTTCCCGGCAACGTACTGTGGCTTTAGCTCTGAATACAAGTCAGAGTGTTATCAGTCGACTTTGGACACGTTACCGAAGCACTGGTACCGTGGCTGAGCGCCATGGGGGACGGTATCGCTGCACCACACGGAGACAAGACCGATACATTCAAATCTTAACTCGAAGAGCTCCAACAATAAACGCCATGATGTTAGCCGTGAGGCTTCATCACTCTTCAGGGAACTTAATTAGCGACCAAACAGTCAGAAACCGCTTGCATGAAGTGAACCTTCATTCCCGAAGACCGCTACGGGTACCACCTATAGTAATGCACAATCGTAGGATTCGATATCAATGGGCTTGAACACAGAAATTGGGCAGAAGAACAATGGCGTTTCGTGTGCTTTTCTGATGAGTCTCGTTTTGGTATGAGACCGGATACAAGACGTATACGACACTGGAGAACCCCTGGACGCCAACAGCGATTAAAATCCTGCCAGGAAGTCCATCCTTATAGTGGTGGAACCATCATGGTATGGGCGGGTATTTGGATCGGCGGAAGAACTGAGTTGATTTGGATCAGAGGCAACCTCAACGCTCAAATTTATGCTGAGACGATTGTATCAGACGTCATCGTTCCTCTACAAGTGCAAATCGGTCCCTTATTTCAGTTAATGCATGATAATGCACGACCGCACACCGCAAGAGTTGTCAAGACAGACTCTCGCCGCAGCTAACATCAATGTCCTGCCCTGGCCTGCTCAGTCGCCAGACTTGAATCCGATTGAGCATGCATGGGATATGCTACAGAGAAGAGCTCTGCCGAATATGGAGGGTATCCAGTAGCAAGAAGACCTTTTTTTGTTGTTGCAACGAACATGGGCGGCCATTCCACAGCGTGATTTGGATGAACTCATTTTGAGTATGCCAAACCGATGTTCTTGTGTTGTTAGTGTTCGCGGTAGAAACACGGATTATTAATTGTTTAAGTTACCCAATAAAATTTTAAAGAAAACTGTTATTTCAGTCTTTTTTTCGAACTTTTGTGTTAGTGGTTCAAATGTCAAAATCCCTTTATTAGGAAAATGGCAAATTTCTTTATTAATGCAAAGGTGACTTGGTTTATCGTTACTGTGACAAACGAAAACACTTTATTTGATGAATCCTTAAAGAAAATTTTAATTAATATCAATCAGGAGAAAAGTTATTGCAAAAATATATGTTGATCCCTAAACACTTTTGATGTGTGTATAATTGTATATAGATCTCATGACTTAAAGACGTGCTAAAATAGACTAACTTCGAGCCAGTAATTATTAGTTAATTGTGTGTTGCTTTCCCATATTATCTGCATCCAGTTTTGTATTCTTAGTGAGACCATCGATATTAATTTCTAAATGTCTTTTGTCTTCATAGGTATTCCGAACTTGTGAGGTATATTACAGTCCAATATTGCAAAAATACTCACATTGAGATTATCTGTCCCTTCTCCATCTATGACGGCGGCGGGGTCGAAGTTGAGGTCAGCGGGGATGTCCACGTCGGTGAGAGAGTGGTGGTCCACGGAGGGCGGGCCCGGCGTGTGCGACGAGCCCGGCGTGTGCGCGCCGCCGCCGCCTGGCGTGTGTGCGGAGCCAGGCGTGTGCGGCGTGTGCGGTGTGTGCGGCATCTGAACATGATATGGACATTAGTCTCCATTCTGGTGCTATGGCAGGTACGGGAACACAATTAAGACCACATTTACCATATTTTAGCTTGTTACAACTTAGCACAGTAATAAAGTGGGTGGATTCTTTTCTTATGAAAATAAATGCAGTGTACGTGTGCATAAGCATGCATACTGCACAGTTTGCTGTGCGCACATAAATATCTAGTCGTAGAGAAATAGAATCCTTACTTAGCAAATATTTTCTTGAATTTTTTTTTACTTTTGTTTGTTTGAACGATAAAAACAATTTAAGCTAAAACAATTAACTTTTATACAAACGGCTTCAGAGTGAATTGAAGCTGTTGAAAACCGTGTTCAGTTTCACTATGTGTTATTTTATACTCTCATATTGTAGCATTTTTTACCTGATCGTTTAGGCTCTTCTCCATCGCGTTGAGAGGATCTAGTGAGTTGACACTCTCATTCAGGTGCGATAGAGGTCCGTTTCCAGCGTACTCGTTGCTACCAGGCCCATTGTTCATACCGAAGTCGTAATTCTGATTGTTCGAACTTGAATTTCTGTTCTGGCCGTTTTGGTTGTACGAAGAGATCATTGATCCGCTGGCGATAGTATTCATGTCAGGAGGAAGGTATGGTGATAGTGCTTGATTCATATCCCAGTTGTTCATTGTAGGCATGTTCATTGAGCCCGGTGATACAGCTTTACTGCGCTTTCCTAGGCTGCCATCACTGCTATCTTCTTCTTGCTGCAAAAAGTAAGGTCATGTCTTAGAATAATTTTGCAATAATGAGGAGTCTAAAGTAATAATTTGTATAGATAATAATGAAAATGTATTAGTCGTGTATAAAATATTCACCTTAATGCCAGTGTTGTTGGCTATTTTTGTTGCCTTCCAGTTAGCACCACTGTCAATCGTAACTTCGTCAACATCTGAACTGTTCAACGTATTTAGGATACCCCACATGTATTGGTCAACTTCTAAACCTTCTAACTGAGCTGGTTTACTGTAAACAAGTATTAAGGTTAGGCATTCGTGCCATAAAATACAAAAATATGAGAACGATTGGATTGTTAGGAGCAAAACTTACTTGCAAACCGGACACCGCCATGACCCTCGTTCACAGTTCAGTTGTAAATACGACTCTAGATCAAAGCATTGTATGTGTTTGCACTCGTGACCACGTGCCGGTAGCGTGATCTTCTTAAACGTGATTGGACATTTTAACGATACTTTTAAAGCGGTTTGTTCAACGCTATCCCTGTCGTTAGCTGTGTTGGATCCATTGCTACCATTGGTTGGCGTCTGGTTGAAGTTCATCTTGATCTTCGCGATGCAGTGGTCTGCTGTTAGTAGGCGCTTTCTTAATAAACCTTGCAGCACACTTCGTACGCTCGGTCGGTGAACTAATTGTAAAACAAACAGGTGCGACTGAAAAAAAAGTAAGAAAATAAGGTTTTGTTGGACCGGAAAGCTTGCTGATTCACATTATTTTGGGATTTATTTGTTTTTAATAAAGGAGACATAGGACTTTAGGAGATACTTACACAGCAGCAGGCTGAGACAGTGATTTGTATCGTGTTTCTGCCTGGCTGGCACACTTCTTTCAGGTACAATGGTTTGTGTGATGTTTTGTTCTCTCCTCTATCTATAACTAATGGAGTCGCGTTGACCGACACTTGAACACTCGCCGGCCAGTTTGTGTTCATCTGTCTATCCTCGTGGTGGAAGCATTTTAATTGTAACTCAAGGTCCGATCTGCGAAGAATTAAACAAGTTAAAATCTTTGTCCGCAAAGTTACGCTTTTAATTTAGTATGTATTACTTTACTACAATATTTACCTCCATATTAACGTCGAATGGACCGTGGGTTTTAATTGAAATACATGATTGCTAACTGCTAAATTATGTTCTAATCTAAATGGTGGTAATATAATACCATCTCTTACGGGGAATGTTAACCGGAGCTCGTCATCTGAAAACAAAAGAATCTGTTAGATGACTTGTTTCAATGCCTATGGATTTGTAACTCCACGCATATTTTTTTAGTGTTCTTACTTTGCATGCCCATTGGAGGTTTGAGCTCATTGAAGTGGGGTTTCACATCACCATTAGGGCTGATGTAAGGGGGCATACTGCTGGCCGGCGTAAGCGGCGGCGTCGGATTGCCAGGAACTGGACTGTGCTGATAACTCATGTTAGTGCGCATAGCGACCTCCTGCGCGAACTGTCCGCCGTATTGCCCACCATACTGCGCGTTGCTGCTTTGGTGCTGAGGGAACTGGCTAGGTACGCCACCATTGAAGTACTGCCCTTGGTTTGAGTAGGGTGGCGTTGATTGCCTCATGGTTCCTCGCATTGCCGCACCGAAGTTACCGCTAGGTCCTAATGGTTGCTGCGGTGGGTATTGCCCCTGGAAGCCAGGTCTGCCGCCGTACCCCGCCGGATACTGAGTCGGCCCAAAGCCAGGTTGCCCAGTCATGTACTGCGTCTTCCTCTGACCCATAAGCATGTTGCCGGCCGGATACGGCGTGTGTCGCCTTTGGTATCCCGGTCCCATCTTCGCTGAGCTGCTCATTTGTCCAGGCCCCATCTGCGACGGCATCATGTTGGCATGCATGCCCATGTTAGCCATCTGCGCCATGGGGTTCATACCGTTCATAGCGGCATTTCCCATCTGCCCCATGCTGGTCATTCCGTTCATCCCGCCGTTGCCTCCCATCCCCATGCCGGTCATACCCGGATTATGGCTGCGTTGTTGACCGTAGCCGTTCATCGCACCATATTGAGGATTTCCCATAGTCATGTTGTTTTGCATCTGTAAATGAAAATAACGTCGTATGTAGAATTGTAAACGTGACTGGATTCACGTTTCATCTGTGATAGCTTTTAAAGTCCTTTTGATGGATTGATTAATATTCAATGGTGTTTGTTTTGAGCATGTGCTTAATGAAGGTTACCAGATAGAGAATTGGCATTTAGGCAATACGTATAGCAATTTATATGTATGCGACTTCATAAAGCATTAAGAGTGATGTTTTACCTGCGAGAAAGGCTGCGAGTCCTGCATCGCGGCCGTGGTGGCCGCGGCGACCATTGCGGCGGTGGCGCCGAACTGCGCGTTCTCGCCCCCGCCGCTCATCGCGCCCGAACCGCCGGCGCACCCATAGCCGCTATAACAAAATCAACACTCACATCACATCAACTACTTAACAAAATTTCATTTGATCTGTCCAACGTATTAATACAGAGGTATCTTTGCAGATACCTCTGTTGTATTCCTTATGTTAAAATACTATGATATTGAACAGCGTCCGTAAACCCTCCTTAACAAAAGTAATTACTACTGTAGAATGGATGAAGTAGATACACGTGTACATATTAAATGTGAAATCGGTCCAGTTAATATTATTTCACTCACGATACGAGCAGTTTCTATTGCAAGCGGCCTTGCAGAATCGAACATTCCACACGTTAACGCTTCGATTATTAATAAACTCAGACTCAATATTCAACCCAAATTCTATCGACGCAAGATCTTTTTTTTAATACACACCGTGATTTTATTATTTTACGAACAATGAGAGAAAAAATCAATATGGACGTATAGTGACGCGTTGTAACCCCTGTGTTTCTCTCGGGATGTGTTTGATTTTTTGTACGGCGCCGGAGTGGGAGAACGATTCATGTGAACTGCTTTTGGGGCGAATTCCCGAGCCTTCCCGGAGCCCTTTCTAATAATTCCCATTCGACAAATGCACGACAAACACTCGCACGGGCTACCCATTGTTGCGAGCATCTGTAGTGGAGCAACAATATTGGCCCTTTGTGAGCGTGTATGAAATTATTTTAATGAATATAAATTTACGTGTGTGCGTTTAGTATGTACACAAATTGTAACATATTACGTAGAAAATTAATTGAGTAGCTAAATATGCCTATATAACAATTTAATTCAAACTCTCTAAAACTGGTTTATTAGCAACGATCAGATTGTTACGTCAATTAACTGTCACCTAAATTGGTTGTATATTTATAATAAATCTTGGCAAAGTGGTGACTCCTAGATACTTTAAGTATTCTCATAAATAGCTTAACAGACACTTAGTAGCGTCGACAACCAATAAACACACGAGTCAACAACGCTCATCTCGACATCGTCTATTCATCGTCGCTGCAGATGATTTACAAGGGTCCTTCCTTAGGTAAACTCGGCCCGACCTGCACTTCTTTTTATAGTTTTGTCTGGACCTTTTTCTTTTTGCCGACCGAAATGTGTAGTCGACAAAAAATCTGTGTGTTCTGTATCCTGGTACACTTTTTGTAAAAGTGGTACCACATCCGAATAATCACTTACGGTCTGTTCAAAATATTTGGGTTGTTGAATGCGAACGTTCGTCGCAGGCATTCTTTTGGGACAATTCTCGGAACACCTTTATAAAAGACTTGTTTCGGCAAATGCGCCTGCACAGACTTATTGACTACTTTCGAAATAATATTAAGGACCATCAGATTGGTGATTTGTGCAGAGGATATGACATAATCATATGTGGCGCGTTACACCCGTTCTTCGACATACGAAACTTCTAAATAAATCAATATGAATGAGAAGGCAAGCCGCTATTTTGAGAAGCTGGAAGGTGTTTGGCATAGTATTGAGAGATGTGCGAGTAACGCGTAGGTATTTTGATACATGGCTGCAGTTAATTTTAGATTAGTGCGCAGACGTGTCGGATTCCTGGTTAATTGGCAGTCGAGATAATCGTGTATCGAATCCCACTGCTTAAAAATCAGGCTTCTGCTTTCAGATTTACAATTCGAATGATGAAACAGGCATTAACATTTTATTTTGTCGTTATTGTAGCAGTACTAAATGTAGTTTAAAAATGTTACTAACCATAAAGTTGTGTAAGCGTGTATAACTGGATGTTTAATTTTATTTGAAGTGAAGTGTTAAATAAGGCATTAATTGTGAGTCTCGTATAGATTACTATCGCGGTAGCGTGAAGCCGTGGCGTGTTCCACCCCTGTGTTTCGACGACAGTTGGTCACCCCCATTTAAATGCCACTTCACATTGTGGCTTGTGCGCACACTGACATAATAGAAAACGTTAACTAACATTAATCTTATAGATATATATCGATTGACTTAAGGTGTCTTAATTAACTGCTGCATTTACGTATTGATTAAAAATCGATGTATAAATTTATGTTTACACAATATTTACAGAAATTTACTATTTTTTTGTTGTACTCTTTAGCCATCGCATCTACGGAATGTTTCGAAACTAATTATGCCACAAAATATAGTATTCACTAAGCAATCATTTTAATTACCTACAGCGCTATCTATCTCATTCTCATCAATTGACGCGGGGTCCGGAGAATGAATCATGCTTCAAGGAGCGGATTCCGGGGGTTTACAAATGGAGCCGAGCGTTCCGGGGTAAATACGGTACAATGAGCGGGGAAGGGTCGGCTACGTCGCCTAGGGTAAGTGGGGCCGGTCACGTCAATATGGGGCTTTATTACGACGACGCTCCCGATAATAATTTGTTTGGCTGTGATGATATTGAACCGAAAGGAATCACCGATTTAACAGCATAGAATAGATTAACTCGTGTATTTACGAGAATATGTTTTAGAGCTCGGTGAGTAAGTTATAGTCACTTCGTGACTGCAGTATTATTTAAACATTTAAGGTTTCCAATGAGAATCCGTTCAGGCATAGCGCACGTGGTGTAATGTGTGTTGTGTCAGTGCATCCGCCTCCAGACGTCTCGCTCGATTCGAACTGACGTTTTTTCCCACGATCACTTACTAACGGATACAAATCTCTTTAGGTTACACTCGCTTTTAATATTTTTCACACTTCACCATTTGATATTAATTTAATGAGTAAACTTTAGGTCAATTTCCCTAACTTCCCTACCCTTGAAGTTAAGTAGACTTCCTGTATTGTGTTCACACAATCTCGCTGCCGGTCCCCACTTTTATTATTATTTACTTATTGGTTTTGTATAAAGGCAGGCTGCCATCAACAATATGTCGTTTGTAAAGGTGGCTACTAAACAAAGCCGTTGAGCGCTTCGACTTAACACCTGCTCAAAATTTTTTTAACATTGTAATTTAGCTCATAATCATGGATCAAAAACGGTTATTTAACTAATCTTTTATTACTTGTTATTCAGAACAGTGACAGTTGAAAATATCAGAGTAGAAAGTAAAAACGTAGAAAATACTATTAGAATGAATCCTGACTGTTCGATGCTCTCGGTGTTGCTAGTTTAAATGTTTTGTTTATTTGTGTTTATTGTAAGCGCTAAAGTGCAGTCACCGCGTGCATTCCCATTATGCGCTTGTGTGAGAGTTCCGTCAATGTGTGAGTGCGTCTGCACTAGTGTGAGTGCTCTGACTTGCGACTGTGTGAGTGCTGGGTGCCCTAAAGCGTTTGTGCGTGTGAATGAAGGAGCACATTTCATTTATAATTGCAGCGATGCGCGGTCGACAATGTCACACTTGTGTGTACTTTTAAAGTTATGTTTGGTTTATGAGGGGAAACTTAATGCTCGTTGATTAAAAATCGCTGATTTATTTTTTAATGCTTTAAATTTTATTAGATTGGTTTTGCAACAAGATTTTCTTAGTCAATTTAAAACACGAATTGTAAGGTAGTTTAAGATATTTACGTAGATGGTATATTTTTGATTTTATTGCTTGTTAACTACGATAAGGTGGCACAGGTAAGCCGAGTCACGTTTCAACGTTTTGTTGAAATGTAAACAAACTTGTTCCGGATAAGATAAAAACAGTTAAGGCAAGCAAGTAGTACCTACACAAAGCGTCAAGTTTTGGTAACTGATAACGAACCAGAGATCTGTAAACTCATAATTTTCGATTCGTTTTTTAATTACTAAATAGACAATTTGAGTAATCAATTGTTGCCAACGGCACTACCTACTACACAAAGACGTTATAACATTATTTTTGCATGGCAAACCGGAAATTTTAATTACATGGAACGTCAATATTATTTAAAATACTACCTACAACTATTTTAAATTTTCAGGTATTGCTCGTGTGAAGTAATTTATCTCGACATAAAAAATTACTTTGGACATAGTTTTGGATTTATTTTCAATGATTAACAAACAAATATTTTTCGACCCAAAACAAATATTTTTGGACTTACCTAGGGGCGTTGACTCTGTATCCAATGGTCCCTTGCAACGGGTTGTGTTTTCCACTATCGGGAGCTTGTGCTCCCCCGTAGGTGATGATGGAACCCGCGTACCCAGCCGTACTATTGGAGTGCGCCGTCCTGCCGTTCCAAGGCACCCCCTGAAACACGATGCACCTGGTTTGTTGCGATTCAAAAACATCGACGTCAGCTCGAAACTGACATCTCCACCAATCGCCAATAACTCCACAATATTTTCATCATTTCAAATTCTAATTTTTCTCCAATATTGTACTCGTGTCAGTCGCGAGCATGCAGTCGCATTTTCTGTTATCGCGTACCGCGCGTGAATTTCGCTCCAGCCGTTCGTCGAACGTCAACAATTGACGAAACGTTCATCGTTTACCTTTGTGAAAATTTCATCGCCGTCTTCATTCTATTCTGAATCACTTCTTGTTTATAATAAGTCGATACTGATATTTTTTTTTCTCTTATTTTTTACGGTCAATTTCAATAACTCAATCATAATTTAAATCGACACTCAAAACTCGTAGAATGATCACATATAGATTTTCCATGGTTCTCAATTTTTCTTTCACATTTTGCAGTCTGTCAACGATGAACGCTTCGCGAATTTATTCCGTCTTCGAATCAGCTGAGGCAAAATCCAGCGTGTACGTTTTACGACAGGTGGTATGTCTAGCTTTAAACCTTCCACAAGTTTTTTGTTTTATTAAATACTTATGTCACTACAACCGGGATTTTTTTCTTGTTCGTTTTATATGGTTATTAAAAATTTTTTTTTTTTCAAAACTTGTAAAAAGTATTAAATCCAGTTCAGACAGTTTATAAAAACACTTGTAATTACTTGAATGCCACTTTCACGTAACACAATTCTTGAATTCACTGCAGAAATATTTAATTCATAATCTAATGTTGACACTTAGAAGAAATCCTTTTTTGGTGATCCACTTCACTGTTTGTTCAAAAATCCAAATAGTCACTTATCACAACTCATCAAAATCCAAATCCAGGGAGTAATGAGATCAAAACTTGTCACTGTGTTCCAGCATTCGATAGCCAATAAGTTATCGTTCACTCACGAGTCCGACTTTGAAGTCACCGAAACATCATAGACGTGTTGCACGAGTGTCGACACCGACGTCACTGGCTACGACGGCGAACGACCGCGCATTCGACCGTCAAAGGTAACACTGGATGATGGCGATGGCGAGCCGGCGACGGTGAGTGAGAGGTTGCGGCGCGGGGCGCTCCCACCCCGCGCGACGTTGCCAGCTCGCCGCGATAAGTGGCGCACCCCCGCTTCCCCCGCTCGTAAGTCGTCGTCTCGGCACTCGGCGATCGGCCGTGTTCGGGCGCCATCGTCACCGTATCGGCTCTCAGCCCCACCCCGCGCGCTCGACGTTTTCACGTAACGGTCCTCAATCGAGCGCGATACTGCCACTGCGATAGTTGCAATGTTCTGCCGTCATTGCGATTTCAATGATCGAAGTAGAGCGCCTTGGATAAAAATGATTATGAAGGTTTAATAAAATTGCTTGAGAAAGTTAGACCCTTTACAAACATGTTTGATAATGGGATTTAAATAAATCATTTCGCCTTATTCTCAGGTAGATATTATGTATCTCAGTTTTTGCGCAGCGGCTCGACGCGCTGCGGCGGTCGACAAGCGTCTGCGTTGGGGCATAATAATTAGCAACGATAAACAATGGGCTTGTCGTCCTCTGGCCGCTACCTGCGCATGACGATAGAGGACGACTGACTTGTCCTGAGATGTCCTTGCGGTGTGCCGTCTTGTCGCTGCACGCATTTTGCACACATCTTAAATGATGATGATTCTATTTTCTGTTTTTTTCATTGGTATTGGTACCATTTACAGATTATTAAATCTTGCAAAATTATGCCCTTGAAATCATCAGTAAAGTACTATCCCCTTAAACATTTTACGTCATAGGTACACATGAAACAAAAACGTTGACACGTTTTGTAAGATGAAGATCGTTCTTTGTCCATTTATTTTACCTGATAGGTGTAACTGTGTGACAAAAACAGATTACATTTCATTAAAAAAAAAAATAGATACAATGTCAAGTACATTTTTAAGATACAAAAATAAGAATTTTGTTTACACAAAAATAACACGAAACATTTTTTTATACCGGAAATTATAATTTTCCATGTGCTTCCGTGTTTGACAAATAAGTACCTAGATTTTTCTTCATGTAAAACTATTTCATCATAATCTTAAACAATAGTGTGAAAATCGTAAGGTAATCTAAACATTTTGTAAAATGGTCTACATTAGTTTATTGCGACACGCACATCGCCTGCGCTGACTGGAAAGTCGGGAAAGCGAACGTAGAGCAGCGCGCGCGACGCGTCTCGTCCGCGTTCCGATGCGCCCGCGCCGCCCTCTACTCCATTCATAAAAATAATTAACTACCTATCCGCTCCACCAGCTCCAAATATAAATGTTGTGTAAATATAGATATTTTCACATGTATTTCGTAGTTGAGACGTCACTGAGGAACAAAACCACTTTTGTTGCTTTTATTTAAAAGTCCTTATCCTTAATTGATTTTATGTTGTCTTTTTTAAACTTTAACGATCAGAACACATTATAAAACATTATGAAAACAGATATTTATCGTGAATTTACCTTAATTTATGTTCATTTGGCAACATGAAATCCTACGCGTAATTTCATCAGCGTTTACTTTGTATTTCATCACAAACAATCAAAGATAACGGGACGGGTTTCTTTCGTCCGTCTTTAGGTCCCAAGTTTCCTGTCTATCGAATTCGACGAGAACGGTTCAGTTGTTTAGTCGTGCAAAGTGTACAGACAGGCAGACAGTTCACATTTGTCAAATGAGGATGGAAAGATTGAAAGTTTTTGTGGGGATAGACAGCAAGTAGCCATTAATTTCCGAAACACAGGTTCTGTTTACTTACATCAATCCCGGGAATACTAGCGCACTATCTTTTACGGGGCTGCGAAGTTACTCGCATCGTCTCTCCCTATGGCACTTTGCGCAGGAGACAATTACAAAGTTTAAATTACAAATTAGTTTCAAATATGTACTAGTGTGGCTTGTTGACTATAGATTACTTCGACTTACCGACTCGCAGAGTGTATCATCATTAATTTATCTTACTATCTGCATGTTGGGAGTCAGACATTTTTTTTTTTACTGAAATAGCTTAAGTGTTGTTAGTAGTTAAACGAGATACTTTTAAGTAAAAAGACTTATCAGATTTAGTGTAATGTGTTAGTTGCACAAGTTACGAGGACAAATACCTATTAAACAGTTATGTACTTGCCGCAGAATTTTGTAACAGGATCCTAATGATAATCGACCAACGATCATTCAACATTCCTGAAACCGGAAAAAAACCTAACATTGGCGATTAGTACGTGGTTAGTTACCTTTCTTCTGCAGAATGTTATCAATATAGATAAAGTTCGTGACGTCGTCGGACGAAACTGATAAGAAACATATTCCATAAATATATGTGTGAATAACACACGTAGCATCCATACTTACCTAAGTACTGATATTATTGTTTTATTCACATTTTTCCGTGCTACGTGACTTTATATACCGAAGGTCAATAAGAAGTTTTGGAGGACTCTAATCAGTCTAGATCTATACAATTTGTAACTTAATACGCAAATATAAATTGTTACGAAGGTATTTTGATTGTTAAAAAATAACATTAGCAAGAAAGGTTTCGTTACCCATTTTTTTACTTCTCTCAACCTTGGGCGGGTGGCTGAAATACTTAGTTTGCCTACTTATTTGCCTATTTTTCATTCAATTTATGTAACTTAATATTATTTTACCTAATGGGCGAGTTCAAGCTGATTTAATATATTTTGTCTGTGATCATTGATTCCTTAGGCGGGTGATGTCGCCCCGTGGGCGGTGAAAGAGAACTCGAAGTTACGTTCGAGGGACGATTCGGGGGTGTACCTACAGGCGCAAAAGGGCAAAATGAAGGCGGGAAACCATTTGATTGTTAAGAGTAATTATTTATTTGCGACAGCGAAATGTTAATGTAGATTCATGTACTTAGTATAATATATATAATCTATTTATGACGATACATAACAATATTTTAATAGGCACGTTCTGCCTGTAAATATCTACTGTATCCCATCTACCTATTTATATAATAAGATTGGGTACTTAATTATTTATTAATCATTATATCAGTTACTCTTATTAATACACGGGTTTTACAAAAATATTGTCATTATGGCATCGTTTGTATCGCAGCCATTACTTCTGAAACAAAACGACGTAGAAAGAGAACGACTAAGATAATGTGGCATTTACATGCTACGCGTGTTGTTTATTTACTACATACTGATTATTGTTTATGTTTAATTGGCTTGAGGATCAATTTAGACGTTTCCCTCCCGAATTTATATGTACTTCGTAAGTACATAAAAATCACGCACGTACGAGCATCGCTTTAAGTAGATACTTTGTACATATAAATAATGAATATAGTGAATCAGAAATCTGTTCAAAAGTAGAATTGTTCTTGAACCGTAAATCTTAAATGATTCACGAGACTACAAATCTGGAATATAATGTTAGAGCCCATGTTGTCGATTGGTCATAATAATAAATAAAACAAAAATTAGTAGAAATAACAAATACGTAAAAAGTACAAAAAAGTTTCCATATTTATAATGATTAATTGATTATCTACTAGTGTCATCATCGAGTAGAGAATGTAGTGAAAATTAATTGAAACAAAGCGTGCGCAGATACTTAAATAACTTATTATCTTAGATACAGATTACTGTTGAGGAGGTCACGTGCGAGCAGGCAATTCGACTCAGTAATACAACAATAGCTCATCATCAAAGCGTTGAAAGCAGAGAATTAAGAAATCAGTTTTTCCTCATATGTTGACAACAGTTATAAATCACAGTCGCTGTGTTTATTTTATGATCCAGCTATTATCGTCAACTCGGCGGTTTTGCAACGTGGCCGCTGCGCCTCGGCGCTGAAACGCGACTGTAGGGTTGTCGAATTACCAACACAACCGTTTCTTCCATACAAGTCGTAAACAATGAGTACATGCTCATCTCCATTAAGCTTACTAAGCTTATAATTTTTGTAGTAATCGCTTTAAATATTTGGCCATCCTTGTCTCCAAGTTAATTTTAAATCAGCTTTACTCCTAAAACTATGCCATCCCTACGTTCGTAGAAGTCGTAAAAAACAGATATATTATATTTGTACATGCATCAGCTATTTCTGTAACTCTCTGTACATCCATTCCTGTGGTGTTTCGCAGCCACATCTTATGGTATTTAATGTTGTGCAGCAATGTTACTCAAAACGAAAGAGCAACCTATATTTGGATTTAATTACAAATAAGATCTGTCTATGAAATACCTATGCCAAATATGCCAATAATATCTAAGTAATGTTAGAAAATAAATTTAAAAATTAGTAGGTATGCATGATTTCTGGCAGGAACTACTCGTATATGTAGGCATACGTTATCGCAAGTGAGGACAGTAACAATGATAACGATTAAATAGCATTATTCATAAAGCAATGTCACGATATGTTGCAATTGTTTTTGTTGATTTCTAATTGTGCCGATCAATTTACGGTTTGTATTTATTTTTGTGTAGTGTCAGCTTGATGATTCAATTGCCTTCTAACATTAATATTCATAATTTTGGTGCAATTTCACAAAACGTTGATATGAACCTAACCAAATGCTTTATCAATCACTGAAGAACCCGTTTAAAAATAAATATTGAACATTTCCATTTTTAATTAATAAAATGACTACAGGCAACATTATCATAATTCATCTTATTGAACTTTTCTTACGTCTTAGAATAGTTTAGGTAAGATACCTTCTGTAATGTCGATCATTTTATCAAACCCTTTATTATTTGTGGATAGACTATAATGAGACAAAATCACTAAAGGTATTCTATTTTTGGAAACGGAAAATTATTTCGATATTATCGTGATAGTCAAAACATCGCTTTTTTCCATTTTCAGAATAGCTCTGATTAATTTGATCTTCTCTGGTTTCAAGACATTTCCGTCAGTTTTCTTTGAATGTTTTGGCATCTATACCCTTTTCTTGTCATCTCTGTTATTAATATTTTCTGTAGTTTATAATTGTGTTTTTTTTTACTTAGTTCGTAGTATGTAATACTTTCTTCCGTTTTGTTTTGAGTAAAGGCAAAACTACTACTTATTATTATTTAAAATCTTGTTGGTGTTATGAAATGAGATACTTACATTAAGAATAACAGAAGATTAATATAATAAAGGCAAACAAAAAGTGCTGCATAATTTCTAAAATAAAATTTTGGCAGTTTAATTTTAATAGTGAGTAATTTTTATAAACTCATCCTATCAATCACTACCTAATATCAGATTGAACATTTCTCTTATTTATATCATTTTGCAAGTATATTCATACACATCATACTAACATATTTACGCACTACAGTAGCTAATGTTGGTGATTATGTGTTTCAGTTAGAACTTGTGGAAGTTATAGTTCGCGGACAAATTCATAACGGAACTTGCGCTCGGTTTACTTATCACTAGGCTTCAGACGCAGTTTGGCTTCATGTAAGCATTCCTAGTTTGCCATGCACTTTATCTGTGAATAAATAATATATTAAATATGATGAATGCATGTTTAAATGTATTTTAATTTGCAGAAGTACGATAACTGTGAAGGAAAGTGAATGTTTCATTGGGTATTAACTCATTATCTAAGTAGAATGTATGAATAGTAAGAACTCGCAAGTTCATTATGTATTGTGTTTGTGCTTTGTGTTACTATCTGTGTAGCTATCCATTATATTTAGAGTAGGCTTATTTGTATTTACTCTGTTCGTGTTTGTTTTGCAAATTATGCCTAATATTTTATTTCGAATATACTAAAGTCAAAACAGTCATTCTGAGCTTAAAAATTATAATAACATAGTCGAATAGTTAGAACGTTCGCAAGTGGCACATAACGCGGTGTAGCAAGCAAGGGTATCGGCTGCTAGTTACATGCATTTAGGGTTACCATGACAACCACTAAACATCAGAAAAGCTGGTTCAGCTGTGGACAGTCGATGATAAAGATTATCTGTAATTCTTACGCGCACGCTATAAAAAAATACAAAATATTTCTTCTTGTAAACTCATTTTTGTGAATGCTGGTTAACCTGTAATTGACGATTGTGTAAGTCCAAGACTGTAAAACCTATGGAACTAAATACTGTACACAAAAGTTGTTGGTGAACCTGTATAAATAAATACTAAATAACTCGACGAAACAGTCTTTCTGTGTGGGACAGAAATCTATTGAAAATAATTAGCAAGAAAACACGCTTATAAAATGTTGATTTGACAAACATGAAAGCAAGAACCTCTCTGCTTTTGCAAATATAAATTTAGGTACTCACTTATTACTAACAGATGCAATTTTTGTAACACATTTCCCCGCTTTTTGAGAAAGATTGAAGTATTTTATACTATAATTGTTTGTTATGAGTGCGGACATGTAAGTAGAAATCTCTACGTGTGGTAACCCTACATTTACCTCAACGCAAACCTGTTCTGCACTTCGGGAAATATGTCGCCGATCACGCGTGCCCGCCGGCTTGTTCGCTCTTCGTTACACTAATATGCATTTTTTTCGCGATTACTATGTTAACTTGCACTTATTCAGTAGGTAAAGTATTATACGGTTCAAGATTTTGCAGTGGATTAGTAATCTTGAGCTCTGGCCGGTTTTTCGAAGTGACTGTGTCTTCTTGAGGTGCGTAAAGAAAGCGGAGCATGTCAAATACATTTTCGTTCTTTGTTGTGTGTTGAAGTTTTTCTTTATGTACCCAGTACAGCTTCTTCTGTTGTTTCATTGCTTATGTGGTGATAAGTACATAAAAAAATCAGTTGCCATCGATCTAACTGTCATTAACACTGGTTATTCTTGACCAGCTCTTGCTCCTCGCTCTCTCTCTTGATTTGTGCCGCACAAAGTGTCGAGTTAGACATAACGCGCGTCTATATTTATTATTTACAGGCGAGCGATGATTTCCATTCTTCGCGCTCGATGTCGCGGCTACGAAACGAGAAAGCCACACACATCATGAAAATATTACATTTTTCGCTCTACGAATGCGTACGTTCAAAAATTATAACTGTTTATTATTCTCTACTTATACCTACACAGTTTGGTTATATTTGACCAACGTTTTTGACACTCATTCTATTTTTCGTCATTATCATGCTTCTTAAGTATTTTTCTTATACAAGCAACGAGATATAATATTTGTCTCTTAAGATTTGCCCTTGACGTACCTGCTTATGTCAACGTCGTAAACATCACTTTATTAATTGTCTTGTTATGGACGTCAATTGTGTTTATTGTACCTACAACGGCTCCAACATGCGACATGCATGTAGCTTCGGACACAAAATGACTCTAAGTTAAAGACAACGTGGTGACGAAACCAATTCATACGCCTTTGTTATTTTAATTAAGCACTACAATAATTAACAAGAGCGAAGGTAATGAAACAATGATGCGCGTGAGATGGAGTGTTTTACGAAAATAAAGCCAACAGAACGGGCACAATGACTCAGATGGAATTCAGCTTTGCCCGCCATACTCAGCTTCGTCGGAATCAGAAATACAATCCTAATTATAATCGCACGCATCCGTCCAGCACCTCAATCGGTCGCTAACGTTCCGACTAAACCGCACCGTGCTCCTGGACGCACTCATCTCTGTGGATTGTGTGCAATGAACGTTTAATAATTATTTTCGTAATACACGTCACGTAAAGTTCAAGCGTCGGCAACACTCGCTGCGAGGGAGCCGCACCGCGCCGTGCCGCGCCGCACTCGCTTTAATAAGCTCGGAGAATAAACACGCTATTGATATCTTGTTAATTCTTATAATAGCTCCACAATATTGTTGACTTACTACATTAGTGGCGAGAACACAGTTATTTGCCATCCGCGATTGTAACGGACCAAACATACTCAAATCATACGCGATTTGACGTAGACCTTCACCTATTTATTAACATCTGACAAGGTTTATTAAAAAATTATGTCGTTTAATTTTTTATCTATTGCATGACGGTCATTATTTTAGAAACGGTTCCTCCTTTTTCCATTCGATGCAATTCTTTCGAAATTGATATGTCGTTGATATACGTCATTTTGATCGTTTATTGAATCTAATGTTTTTATGTTCTCTTGAACGATACATTTTATAAATACGGTGCGAGTATTAGCCGACGGAGTGGTTCATAATAACGTATGTGTACATAGGAGCAACATTGCCGCATTGCGGTGAGCCGCCCATATGTCGACATATCACTTCTGCCCTTTACTGGAGTGTGCCATACTCAAATACCTTTTAGATCGGACCGCGTGAGATAACAAACTTTTTTTTAAGTCACAATCTTTTGACCATGTTTATCATAATTTGATGTGTGCTGTGCATATTTTTGAATCAAGTAAGTATTTTTAATGAACCTGTCATTAGGCAATAGGCTACTTTCCACCATCAATAAATTGCAAATCTATTTAGTCCGTCAGTTAGAGTACTGGAAAAAAATAAAATAAACGACGAATATTGACAAAGATAAAACGCATCAAAACTCGGGAGTAGGGGCTCGTGACGTCAGTACTCACTAAAAATGATACCAAACAGTGACGTATTGAGAATTTTAAAAGCGTCGTATCTTCGTCAATTTTGGTTTATGTAACAAAAGAAAAAATACAGGTAAAATATTTTTTGATAATCTAAGTGACGGACTAATTAGACTTTTTCAGTTAGCCTATTGTTTCGCTCGAAAGGTGTCAAACAGTAGTTCTACCACCTACTACTACTTGACACCAGGTTTCAAAATAAGAGTTATTTACTGTCTTTGTGTCAATTATTTTAGTAGGTACATTGTTAGTTTATTGAAAATGAAAATAACAACAGAGTCAGCTCATTATCAAGTAAATAAGTAGTAAAGAAATGCTTATCGAGAACTTATTCCCGGGTCAGGTACTTTTGTTCCACACAATGATTTTGGGCACTTTGGCGCTAACCGAATAATCAGAACGCGTTAAAGAATAATAAAATATGTATAAAGTTTTTAGTTGTTTTTAGTTTCACGCCTCAGACGCCATGTATCGGGTTTGTAATACATTAGTCGGGCGTTGATTTACACGGCTACATATCGTGGGCGCGTCTATTCATAGTACTAATGTACTATATTTAGTAGCGATTCCCTATTATTTCTCGCGACTGACTCAGTATGGGAGTTGTTCCGCTTTTGAAAATGGGTTTTAAATTAACATGCCGGAGCTTTATTGAATTTTCCTTATTGCGCTATATCAATTATTCGGGATTCTACCTACTCATCGTTCAAATCAGATTATTAGGTCACAAAAAGTAGAGGTAATTAAAATGTTGAATTTACCTTTACAACATATTAAAACCATACTTTTCTATAACGTTCCCATAACATAGTTGGGATTTTATAAGATTGAAATTCATGAAGTATTTAAGTAACTTAGACTTAACGCATAGAGATGTGGTTTCAAGGTCGGTAGGTCTATGTAAATAGCAAATAAGCGCATATGGAGAGGCGCCGATGCAGGTAGAGGCAGCAGCGGTGCGTCGGCTGCGCTTGCGCACATCTGCCGGTGCGCGCGAGTGGCGCGCGGAGGCGCGTGCCGGCCGCGCCTAGCACCCGTCCGCCGTCACGTAAGCCATGAGCGACATACCGACACATGTCGATACCTGCGATATGTAATGATTATCATCTAGCTCTGCACATCAATTATCCCATTACACTACTGAATTTAAACATAATTGCGTCGCCATACTTAAAACAAATCCTAAGCGTTCTGCTATTTACACTTTGTTTTCTTATTGGACTGAAATCGCAATTTAAGTACACTTGGTTTTCTTATTGGACTGAAATCACCATTTAAGTAGATATCATACTTCGAGTTCGGCATCTCAAAAAAACATCTAGAAACTGAAATCCGGTTAATTTTAATGTTTGTGTACCCTAGAACGTTTATGTATTTATTTTAACAATAAAAATTAAATGACAGATCACTTGCATACATAGTGTCCTCTCCGTAAACTTGCGTGTAAACAACTGCTTATCATTAACACCTACGTATCATAAATTAATCTATGTTCCGCCACTTATGACGATGGTGTGACTGATGTGTTTACTATTTCATCTTGCACCTAGCTGCGAATATTTTATTTAACTTGTTCCGCGAATGTTACAGAATAAATAAAGAACCAGATCGTAAGATTAAAATTTTAACATAATTATTTGTTTATACCCACGTTTCACTGCGAGAAGTGAAATCGCGTTCGCTTATGAAATACACCACTTGCTGTGGGTTGGCAGCGCGGCTAATTATAATCTACTAAACATCATCGAGTGCTTGTAACTTAGGGTCGCACCTTTTGTGTGTATTATTAAAATCATTTTTCTAGTCTCGCTTCCTTAACGTATGCACCGATTTATAAGATACGGTTAAAAGAGCGATATAAATAAAATTAAAATAAAACGATCTGTTTCTGTTAACAGAACGTTCTGAAAACACTGTTAGCACGCGAGCTTGCCATTTATATATAAACAAGTTCATATTAAAATACATAGTTATATATTTATGAAGTATGTGTATAGTATGTGTTACCAGCCCTAAACCGGTGTAGGGAGGAGGGCGCGCGGCGGGCGGCGCGTTGGCGGCCGGTGCGTGCGACCCGATCACCACATCGCACCTTGTTGAAGACTGCACGATGCGTGGCGTGGCGTATTAGCAAAGGCATTAGCATTATTTATTTATTGATTTATACACCCTCTCGTTCCATATCAAGTTATGATTATGTTACGTTTGCTGTTTCAATCAGCACGCGCTAAACTTTTACTAATTGCTCCACGTTGACAACATGATAAAGATCTTGTTATTTAAATGCGTAAATATTAAACAAAGTCATGTGTCATAATAATTAATCTGCCTACTCGTGCTCTATTTAAAATTATCTTGGGTCGATGCCAGCTATTCTAAATACCATACGTGGTCGCGTTCAAATTTGTCTATAACAATAACGAAGAAATTCACATGAAATAGAAAGGTAATCAAATTCGTGGCAAATTGCATGTATTCGAATGGCTCCATTGCTGAGACTCGCGAGTCCATTGTTCAGTCTGTAGCGTGAAAATCAAACTTCCGTACTGCTATTAAAGATATTACAAACATTTGTAAATATCTATTGTAGTCTGTGCGATTTTCAACAGATAGGTAGTACCTACGTTAGTTGCTAGAGTGGTTTTATTTTTAGTGTTACATTCGCGATTGTTATTGATGTAGACAGGTATGCCACCTACACTGTTTCGCCAAAAATACAAGACGTGTGATAAATCTAAAGCACAATCGCTGTTTCTAATAAATGACGTCAAAGCTAAAGCTCACTAAAATAATTATGCCGGTTTGGTCAAATCGGCGCGGGCGCACGGCGCGACGTTTGGCGGTAGAGATAATCCAGCACCGAATGAACGCGATTTTTAATCTGTCGCGCGTTTCCTTGTAAATCTTAATTCGTAAGTTCCGTTACAGTAATTCCAGCGTGAGGGTATGGACGTACATTTTTTCCTCTGGAAACGTATCACCTTGTCGTCGGGTAGCCGGTTACTTACCTACAATTAAAAAGCGAAAAGAGCGCGGATTCCGAGGCGAATTTCGAGAAATATCGACGGGGTCAACGAACCATGTCGACGCATCGTGGCCGCGTCTCCTCACTTGTTTTTTTTTTTACTTTTTGGTATTATACGGACAATTTAGCATGAAGTTTTATTGACGTGATTAACTTAAACAGTCAGAAACATAATGTTCCAAGAGTATGAATAACGAGTTTCTGGTTTTTCAGCTAGCGCCGCTAAGTTGTATCTCTATGTACCTAGGTACTTACTGAAAACTTATAATCGTAGTTTTTGAACCTGTATCTAGGTATTATTCAGATCCGCAAAGTAAAATCTTACGCCTTCAACAGGCATATTATCTTTTATAAGTAGTCTAACGATCCTACTTTTTGTTAAAGTGCGCAGACGCTCGTGATTCAGAGTCATCAATTTGGAAACAAAAACGCTACTAATTGTGCAGGTATCGACCGGCAGCCTTTGAAGGGTTAAATGTACACCAAATATTAGGCCGGATCTTTTCGATCTGGCCGGTTTTAACTTGGAGATATGTATTTTTTGCACGCGTCTCGGTGTAAGCCGTGATCGATTCTCAGTAGCTTACGCGGGATGAGACCCGTCCTCGTTGAAATATATTACCAATTCGCAGATCGCTTTGAAACTTGAATACAATAAATTACTGATGCATACCATTTTGTTACAAGATCTTAAATTCGGTACCAAGTTCAAATTCAAACTGAGCAGTCTAGAATGATTTATGCCATTTCACAATATTTTTCATCTTATTGGAACTACGCTATGATAGAGACTAAACGCTGAAAATGTGTAGTAATAACTTTATCTAAATGCCCCTATGTTTTATTGCATAGAACGCACTACACATTTTATTTTGTGCAATTTATTTTGTGAACAATTCCGTGTTGACTGCTTGCTATTTTTAGAACAGCATAAATATCGAGAAAAGGCTGCCCAGCCTACTTAACATTCCATTAGCACGAGCCGTTGATTGCAATTGCATATCTGTAGCTTTCTATTGAACGCTTGTGTTGTGCTGTAGCTTATAGAACCCTTTAAGATCAATACCGATCCATATTTTATTAATCTTCAGGTTTGCTATTTTTTAATCACCCCAGCATCATAGAATGTGATCGTTTGTAGACAATTCAGTTGACGAGTGAACATAAAAAGGTGCACACACTCGCACCGCATTTCATTTGTGACCGCCATCGCTTGCGAAGGCGAACAATAAAAATATCACCGACGTTGAAATAAATAAAAAGAGCAGCCGGTCCAGGTGCCGCAAGGGCAGGTGGAATAATTGGCAATTCTTTGTCTCAACCCATACACCAGCTACGAAAACCTACTTAAATGTCTTAAGCCGATGTCTTATTTTTGTAAAAAACTTATGCATTCTGCATATGACGATTAGATAAAGTCAAGAATTACCCATTAAGTAAATACAGTAGCGTGATCGTCTGTCAACGTCTTGTTTGCGCCATTGTGTTGGATATAAGAAGATAAAGAAAGTTTATCCTAGATGATTCGTGTAGATGTAGAGCGACATCATTTTGGAATGACTACACCTCTATCTACATTGTTGCGGTACATGTGCAAGCTGAAATCAGACAAGTTTGTCACATGCATCAAGAAATCGTCGTTGAATAGGTAGAAATGATCTTACACTTAAGACTACGCGTAGATACGAGTATATGGCTGTACATTATTCTTTCCTGTACGCAAACCAATTTAGTGGGTCTAGGAAGCGGATGTGAGTCTCAAATTCCAATAATTAAACTTAAGATCTGTAAATATTGTCAGTGCTGGTGAGATCGATGAAGACAATTTCTAGGGTACTGGCGACCGTAACAACGGTACGTTTTGACAGATCGTGAAACTGGAACTCAGATGCGCACCAGATTAAGCATCAGAAATGGTTCGCGAGGTAGCCAGCTTAAGATAATTATGTCCAAGATAACTACGCGGGAATTTTGAAGTTAAATAATTATTTAATACAGTACTTTTACTACAAACAGATTAAAAAGGCATCAAAATCATTAAATATGAACTGCGTATCGTTTATACCACTAATTAATAGCGTCACAAAATTAACGTCCAGCGATAACTAAAATGACTTGTGAACGTATTTCAAGTAAATTTACTCTAATCGATTTAGCTGTTTGGCTGCATTGCTAATTTCCATTTAACAACGGCGCAGAATTAATCTGATGGACATCGATAAACACAGTCATTGTATCAGTGCATTGCGACTGTCAACGTGAGTGAAATTCCGGAAGGCAGGAATGTGGGTGAGGTAACCCCATTCGGTTTGTGCACATGCGCCATGTTCGCAGTTTCGCAGCGATTTCTGTTGTAAACCGACCGAATCGAGAAGCGTGCCAGTAACCGTAGTCAGACGTTTACCAAGTTTTTATTTACAACTTGGTTGGATATTAACCTCATTGTGCGAGTAGGTAGCGCAACCCGGTCACTTAGCTAGTACGCATATTATCTCCATTTGCATAGCGCGGACAAGTAGCGGTGTCGACTTACGCGCCACTGCCGCCAATGCTGTTGCCTTCAACTGTTTTAAATGTAGAATACAGAATATAATATCATCTTCGTTACTGACAACACTCTTGATTATATCCGTCAAGCCAGCTCCCTTCGTTTAGGTTTTGTTTACTTCGACCCCCTAATCCACTAAAAAATTAAGAGTGGTTGACTTATGTCTTAATAAGAGAACCTTTTGATCGAATCTGTTTTAGGAAATATTTCAAAGTCCCTGGTAGATTCTGCAGTATTCATTCGTTATTTATACTGCTATATTCCACTATCTTCTCCCATCAACTTAATTTCAATCACTCCTGAAAATAATAGTTTCCGTGAATGAAATTATGAATAAACAAATCACATAAAATTTTTCGCAGTGTAAAGAAGATAATGGTATCTATAACACTTATAAAGCAGCGACATTGAACAAAACACGCGATCACAATGGCTATGAATACGTACCCGGATAACGACGTTATTTGCTTTTGCCTTCCGTCACAGAGGATCATTGCCGTAAATACATACTTGAGATCTTTTTGCTCTTAACTCGTTGCACTCAAAGCGTTACATTTGATTTAAAATATTGTTGAGATTGTGTTTCGTGTGATTTCATTAGTCGGTCTTTTACATTCAGTTTTCTGATCTGGATGTATTGGTATAGGCTTTTCTAGTTATTTACTCGAAAACTCGCAGAAGTTAAAAGTAAGTCCCATTATCTATGGTTGACGAGATGGGATTCAATGTATGAAGATTAAAATACTTAGTTATGAGTTGGCACCCTTTTTCACATGTTTTGCACGTCTTTTGTTTAGTTGTCGAAATGGAAAAGTTACGTGATGGGACGGAGCCTCCCTACAGTATCTTCCCTTAATTTGCAAATATTATGGGTACTTATTTTGTGGATGACGCTGGGTATACTTACATACCTACATATGGCAATTTTTCGTGCACACCATAATGTTAGATACAAACATAATTTAATGTGTTAAAAATTAATATAGTGATTTATAACCCAGTCACTCGTTTATCATGAAGACAATTTTAGATGTTATTATACCATGGAGATATTTACATCTTTCACAATGCGATAAATAATTCCGAAAAAAATTAAATAGGTACGTAAAATGGCGGAACTAGGATAATATCATTTATATGTGCATTACTAGGTATCCACTGATGAACCCACGGGAAGTAGAGTGCTCTACAATTACATCTAATTTACGACTGCATTACGCACCTTCCTATGGTTCTATCACTGTTTTAATGCAACAAATTTAAATCTGTATACTACCACAAAGAAAACCTAGTTTGAATTCTCAATTGAACCTAAATCTCCGGCAATCTTGCAATTTCAATAAAATGGAGTCACGCATTTTGAATTGATTGCTTTACCTAACAGTTCATATTATCGTATTTAAGCGACCAAAGTGTCACAGTAAAGAACGATTAACATTTGGACCTCGGTACAAAGTCTAAAAGTCACGTGGCTTAGTGAAGTACAGTGCCGACCAAAAGTCCATAGGCAATCTCACAAAGCAATAGCTTGATGTTTAGTTAAACTTACGACCTTCTACTTTCAACAAAATATATATTGTTGTCTGCAACTAGTTGTAGTTCATAATTTCAATGCTAATATCTAAAACATGATGGGCCAGCGGTTGGGCCCGACCAGCATTAAAAGTGAATCAGTAAGCCGTGAGTTAAAATCCCGCGCAGTTACTTTTAAACTTTTTGTAAGTTTTTACTTGTCAGATATATTATATTCTTAATCTTCTTGCTTTGTTCACACATTTCGTAAAGTTAGGAAGGTAGATAGAAAAATAAGTCAAGAATTTAGTTAGATTTCTGTGAGGTATACATGAGTTTTATGAATATTTTAACTTGATCGGAATGTACTTTGTCATTTGGTAGATAGCGGTCTTGTTGTTGGTATAATTCTTAAAATGCAGGTTTATATTAATATTGAGGCGAGGGCAATTATTATCGCGCTGCATAAAAGTGGCCTTAACAGAACTTAATAGAACTGAATGTGAGTATAATATTTATGAATTGTAACTTAAACATTAGAAATTAAAAGCGAATAGGTATTACAAATTGTTTATTTATTTGGTGACCTGTGCTTTACTTAATTCGTTGTTTTTTTTTCAATCTAGCATGCAAGATAAATAATTAGTGTTTACTAATGGATTTATAAATGCCGAGTGAATGAAGTCACTTTAGTATTTATTATAGCTGCCTAACACCACTTTTTTTTTGGTGTGCGTACGCGCAGCGGAATGTTGTTGAATTTAAAGATTTTAATTATGCAGATATTTAGTGTATGACGTCGTATAATTGTGTATGGTAAAAAAAAAATTGTGCACGCAACTATTGTGGAGAAATTCACCAAAAACTGATTCCGCTGGGCAAACGTTGTCCTGGCGGAACTTTTTTTGATCCATAGACTTTAGAAGAAAAGAGAGGTGTCCAAAAATTTGTGTGTATTTGTGTGTAATGGTGTATGTATGAATAAAACTAGAACTAGAAAAACTAGTGCATGCATAAACTTCGGAGAAATTCAAGTTTCCGCTACGCGAACGTTTGGCCATTAGCTAGTTTTCATATAAAGCGCTTACATAGAGAGCTGTAGATTTTTACATACGTTGTTTTGAATTTGTTTATATTAAAAAAAAAAAAACCGATTTAGAAAAAATCGTAGGGCTTAAAAGATAAAAATATAAACGTAAAATACGCTTATTAGGTCTTAGTTCTTAAAGTATGCACTTTGGGGTCTAGATTTTCACGTTTATACAAACCTTGTAAGTGTCTGCAACATGTTGCCAAGTATCAATGATGTTCCGTTAGTAATTAAAGAGTTATAGGACAAATTTACCATGAATAGATCACTGTTTACAAAGCAGTCAAATATCACGACGTTCTAAATGAATTGCATGGTAAAATGTATGCCAATAATTAGTGTATTCATTCAACTATTCACATGCAAAATTTCATGTCATTAAATTTAGTAATTAAAGAAAAACAATTATAATACTGACGAAGCATCGAAAACCTACATAACCCGACCAAGTTCGGATGGCTACAAAAAAGCGGCCGTGCAATATATTTAGGTAACGTCCCAAAATTTACAGTATAATACCGGTATTGAATTGGTATAGGTGATAACACAATTGTTGTTTCGATATAATTTATAGGTCATTTATTTTTGTACACCTACTTTTTTAAATGTATTTGACTATGACAGAAAGTAGGTACTATTTACGTAGGTACTTTATTTAAGTATGCGCTTGAGACTTGAGATATAATCTAAATATATTAATTAGACAAATAAAATTCATACAGCTAATTTCTATTGAAGATTTCACGGATCAGGATTCTAACTAATAAACTAATAATTAAATATTAAATATTAGGTATACCTACTTAAAAATGTTGAGGTTATTTACAGTATTTGCTACTCATTTAAGAATATTTTCTTGAAAATACCTTTTTTATACCAATTTTTTAGTTTATAAGCACTTTTTTAATGTTGATCAAATCTAAACAACTGAATAGGTTAGTTATGTGATGTGATTGAACCGCTGATATGACAGGTATGTAACTGTTTGTTTTGATGTTTTTTGATGAATTAAGTGTTAATTGATAAACCTTATTCGGTTTTGAATTGCTTGCATACGAAATAAGTGGAATTTTGAACAATAATCATTGAGCACATAGGTTATGTTTACATTTTGTCTGAAATTACTTTGGTATAGCGCGCCAGATTAATGTTGATACTTGAGTGGCATACTTTGCAATATGTAAATTTGAATTCGATTTCTACGTAACTTATTGTTAAATGTGATAACTATGTTTGTTTAATCATTAGAATTATAAATATACCTACTAAACATATATTAATTTAAAACTGTTATTTTTTAACAATATAAATTCATATTTCATAATTATAAATCACATAATAGAAAATTATGCATTTTTTTGTACATTTATTTACAAAATGTAAGCTCAATCGACTTATAGGTACAGTTTTAGGTACTTATTAAAGTATGATATTGAGAGAGGTTATATTGATGTTTTACTATTAATATTGATACGAGGTTTAATCAAATGTTTCGTCTTTATAGGACGCAGCAATCAATTACGGAGGAGGAATGGAAGAATTCATGCCAGCATTTAAAATTGAAAAAGATTATTACGAGCGTGAGCGAATAGTGATAAACCTCGAAGACGATAGTTGTTCCTCTGAATCGGAGAACGATTCATACGAATATGCGGCTAACTCTAGCCAGACTCGGATGACACGGAGAGGGTGTAATATTGGGGAAAAATATATTAGATAAAAATATTAAATTACAATAACATAATAACTACGTCTTTTTTAATTCCAGTAAATTTAAAAAACACAGTATTACTAGCATAAATTTATTTTTAGGCAGTTACATGAGGAGAATAAATTATTGTTTAATTAAATTATACTTACTGATTTTAATAATTATGCATAAAAAAATTAAAAGTATCAAGACGATAATTTGGTACGCTTTACGGTCACAGCGGGTTGCCATATGAACAGCACAGTGGCGGCCCCCGGATTTTCTACTCTTTTTTGCCAACCTGTAGGTGGGTATCAACAATTATATTTGTGTGATTAGAATATAGTCCGGTAGCGCTAGGTTTAAAGGTTTCAAAAATATTAAAGTTGTTTGTTTTTTGCATATAGTTTCCGGACCATTTACCCGACCTACTATATAAATTTGTGTCATTTTAGGAACTAGCGTTCGGAGAAATTTAGCTAATTGTCTTTTTAATCACTATCACACGAAAAGCAAATTATAGTTGAAAATTTTACTTCCATTATAATAACGAAGTAGTAACTGATATACATAGGCATTTTGTGTCATCTCTGTCCACGGGAATCCTTCTAATTAACAAGTACCTAACACGTCGCCCAAATAGCTTTATCTATATATCCATCTAAAAGAATATTACAATTTGTGAAATAGGTGTTACGCGATTAAGAGTACTGATATCTGTCGTTCAATTTATTTTGTGCCGAATTCATCCACGGTATTTATAGATATTTCATTTTTTTTTTGTTACAAAACCCTATAATATCCACAAAAGAAAATTCAAGTTTTTAGAGTTTACGTGTTTTTGATTATTATGGTGAAACAAAACACCATTCATAATATGTGTCGTTTTTATCCACGCAATCTTATTATTTGAAAGAAAAATAAACCAATTTCTTCGCACGAAGGGCGGCCAGTCGGTTCATGTTGCGGCAAACAAGTGCATGCGTTTATTCAATTTGATTAAAAAAAAGTTTTAGTCCCATCAAAGGGGTTTATTTGAACCAAAAAAATTTGTCATTAGTTGTAAGTTAAAATATGATATCGATTAAAGTAATTAATTGACATGTCTCGAACTTTGTTTGATAGAACTACAAGAACTATATTTCTGTCCTTTTCATTTCGTATATGACGTCATTGACGTGTCATTTGTTTTCGGTTGAAGTTGAAATACATATGGCAGTAATGTCCGTATTCTTGAACCGTTTGACTCCTGTCAATTGTCAAAACGTCATAAGAACAGAACAGCTTTCTTACACTTATTGTCACCGTAGTAAGTGGCTCGTCGGTGTAAGCGACCGACTTGAGAACATCGAGTCGCTGGTTCGGGACTCTCGTCAGATATTTTCATTTTGTATTTCTTAAGAGTGTTTCAGGTCCATGTTCACCAAAAAGATGACAGTCTGATTGCCTAAAACAGCTGTTTAAAACACATTTTTGTATGGGAACATGTCACAGTGACAGCTGTTTTTAGATAATCAGACGGTTATCTTTTGGCGTTTACGAATTGACGCGCTTCTGTTTTAGGTATAGACCCTTACTACTACACGTGCACGGCTCACGCACACAGGGACAGCGCGAGGCGGCGAAATTATGAGTGAACCGACACGACTTGAGCCTACTTTTATTTATTTTGATGCCGTGCGCATTTTTTAAACTTACGGTTATTTGTTTTCAAAAAGTGTGTAACGTGAAATGGTCATACAATTAGATACTATTGGACAGTGATTGTCTGGTAAGCGAAATAAAGGAACAAAACAAGCTATTGTTTTAATTATTTGTTTTCAAAAAGCTTGTCGGGCTAATAATAAATGCCTTAGGATTTACAAATTTGCGCGAGAAGCTTTTTGAAAGCAACGAGGAAAGCTTATTTTATTCGATTTAGTTTCTCTCATGACAAATTAGCTATGGTTTCAAATGCAAATGGGTTCTTCAAAATTAGAAAGTAAAGAAAAAAAATTAAAAAAAAACGTTTATTTGGTACACACAGTTTAGGTAGACAGTAACAATAGACATGAAAAAAATAATTAAAAACTAACGAAAACCAATAACAAAAAAACTTTAATCAATTCTTAATTTTTATTACATTACTATGCGATTGTGAAGAATGTTCTCGTAGTTCCATATTTCTTTTGAATCTTGGATCGATTAATTCTGGAAGAAGGCAGTTCTTGTAAAATCGAATTAAATGTGTTTCCATATTTCCCAAACGTCTTAGGCTTTGGCATCTAAAACAATAATTAAGTTATTACAGGTTTAAGCTTTATACGTTCTTATCGGCTAGCTCTATTCGTTTACTATTTTTTGTAAAAAATGTAAAAGATACGTAAATAACAACGAATAAACGAAATACGAAATCAAAAATAAAGAAAGGAATACCAATATTATTATACATACTCTCTTATTCATTACAACATTTTATTAATTTATATTTCAAAATATATTTAAAAAAACCGTGCCGTGTCAAGAAGTACTGCTTTCCGAATCAAGAAAAAAAATTTCGTCGGTGCCATCTTGGATTTTCATTTTGACCTCATTTTCATTATCACCAACCCCAAAAACCACGAAAACGACACCCATGAAGAGAAATATATTGATCACAAACGGCATACGGCATTTCATTACGTGAAGCGTGGCGATTTCTACTAATTCACTCTCCCCGCAAGCCGCGAAACACAATTAACTGCTGAATAAGTAATTCCAAACACAAAAACACCTATCATATAAGTTTAAAAAAGCTTTGTTGTGAGGTACCGAAATTTCTAAGAAAGACACCTGCAGTCATAAACAGCTGGCTTGTTTTTGTCATCCTTTATTGCCTAAAACACGTGTGCCATTACACTCGGATTATATTGTATGTTATCGTATTTAGAATAGTGTAATTACGAGCCTATTAATATAAAATTTATTCAGATTAACAGAGAAATAATAATAGTTTTATCAAAAGTTGATAAATCTCAACGTAACTAACATAACTAGCCTAAACTCAGCACACCTAGCGTTGTTTGTTTATTAGTTCTTATAACAGTTTTCTAAAAAAAAAAGTACACATTCGGGTCACTCCATCAAGTCCGAAATGAAATGTGAATTTAAATTCCCTTTTTACTTCCAAGCAAAAACATAAGGAACTGTTACAAAAAACTTACCTTGTTGTCCGTAGCCCGTACAAAATACGTAAAGTATCAAGTTTGGTGTGTCAAATATTTTGTATTCATACAGCGATCTTTTTCAACACCAGCTCCTGGTTACAAGCGACACAGTGTCCACTCACGACGGCGGCCGAGCGCAGACTAATATTTCTTTACAACATTTTTGTGCATTAAGTCAAGCAAAATAACCCTTAACTCAAGTCCTTAAGATTCACCAGCTTAAGCAAAATTGGTTGAAAATATAGATGCGATTTTATTTTTTTTCTGAGTTAAATTGTAACGTTTTAATAGTTTTTTTTAACACCTTTTTGAGTTGAACATATAAGCTTACATAAAATATTTTTAAATGTATCAATTTATATTGATAGATAGAAGAAAAGTGATCCTAAACTCAACACGACATCTTTATTTTTGTGTGGAGAGGCAAAGGAAATTATTTTTTTACAATATTATTAACCAACATTTTCGAATTAATATGTAAAAACATTTGAAGATAAAGGAGTAATCTATCTGTTGTAGTTATTTGTTACATTTGGTTTTGTTTCATTTTGCGGCAAAAGCTTCCGAAAAACTGCTTATTTTTTAAAATTTTAGTCAGATTTGCAAACGCGTCCTTAATGCTGTAAAATGGTTCGCAAGTTTCATCCCCAGCTGGTTTTTACTTTTTGTACACAGGTTTGATTTTTTTAAGCTTTAAAATGTCCAAATCATTACAAAATAGTTTACTAGGTACACTCTTAGTTTTTTTAAACCATTAAACGTTAAACGTTTGTGTTACTGGCAAAGGTTATCCTTGAAAATTACTTTCTCATAATGTATATCTGATGACTAATTAGTAGCCAAGACAATCTTAACTTCGGTGTTCAAATAGTCAGCTATTTAGGTCAATAACTCTGAACAGACATCGAATTAGTAAAAGTTATGTAATACTACTTATACGGGCTAAAAAAGGTTAACCCAGTAAGGGGAGCTACCTCAGCCGTTGCAACACATGAAAATGGTCTTAGGAAACTATCCATAATTTATCGTTAAATTTTGATTCCCATTCACAGATTTAAAAAAAATGTACAGTTAGTAAGAACACTGCCATTTTACACAAAAAAAAAATGATGCCAATTGATCCTGTTTCTAATACTGATCAAAAAGTTCTTCTAAACTAACCCAGGTTGGAGTACTAAAAAGTCAGACATCGCAAATAACGTTAAGTTACGTACCGCGCGAGTTCGTGAACATTTCACATTTTTTTTTTTGTTTTTAAGGTTTACAAATTCTTTCCTAGGACCTGCTATGATTTCGATTGAGTTTTTGATCATAAACAAGACCAATAAACATCCAAAAAAATAATTTGGTTTAAACTTTGCAATTTCCGACTTATTTAGTACTTCAAGCTGGTTTGGTCCAATAGAAGTTTTTGATCAATATTAGAAATAGGATCGATTGACATAAAAAAAATGTTTTGTCTAAAATAGCATTTTTTTTGCTACCTGCAGATTTTTTTGAAAATCGGTAATTGTGATTCAAAATTTTACGAAAAATTATGGATAGTTTCCTATGACCATTTTTATGTAGCTGCCCTTAGGGCAGAAACGTTTACCGTTTCCACCCAAGACCTCGAGCAATCGAAAACATTGACGACCCACACCCACGACTAAAAATGATGTATAACTTTGAGAGTTGTCACTGAAAAGCTCTCTTTAGCGTTGTAAGTTATTGCTGTTGATTACTCCGAAAATCTTGACTTCGGTGCTCAATCGTTCGTTTGAATTGTCTTAATAACTCTAAACGGAATACGATATGTCAATGTCGAAAGAGGCAAAGGTTCTCGTTAAAAATATCTTTCTTATGTTGTATATATTATGGCTATTTGTCGCCTAGACAATCTCAACTTCGATGTCCAAATAATCAGCTATTTAGGTCAATAACTCTGAACGGACTTTGAATTAGCAAAAGTTATATAAATAGCGAAATTTGTCATTGAAAAGCTCTTTCCAGCGGTATAAATTATTTCTGTTGGTTACTCCGAAAATCTTAACTTCGGTGCTGAAATCATTACCTATTTAGCTTAAGGTGATTGCCTAGACAGACCTCGCCATACATTTTCCAAGCTCTGTAATCTCCGTAAATAAACGGTTTCTGCAGAATAAAAGCAAGTATAATGGTACTTTATAATGTATTATGGTCGCAAATCGCCCAAATTTTATTAAAAAAACAGTATTTCTAGGAGAATTTGACCCAATAAAAAACGAAAAATCTTTACATGTGTGAGTGTACTGAATCGCGCCATCTGACAGAAATATTTAGAACCACGAGAAAAAGTTCGTAACTGTTGTAATACGAGTTTACGTTCGGTAAACATTTATTATTTATAGATGGCGCTGTCCGAAAATTCGAAGAAGCGCCAAGGTTATTTATTAGGTACCGATTGACGACGAACGCGACGTTGCCGTTACTCAGACCAGACGCACCCCGAGTCACCCGCATTGTTGCCATTCTTCCATTCTCAGCCCATGCGTTATAATTGTCTTGACATCTTGCGAATCAAAATTGTGTTTATAGCAAGTTTGCGCTAGCGCGCGGGTTTGCCCGCTAATTTTACATTTTATGATTGATAAAATGATTTTTATTTGGAGATGAGAGAGAATGCCAGAAAGTGAAAAAAAATATCTGCGACGTGCCTTTGGTTCACACAGATACAATACTAATGTAATTATTGTATTATCTAGGTACTTTTAATTTAAAGTAGGTACCTAAGGATTTAAAAATCTTTCTACTGTATGTAAGTAAAAAGATTACATCTACATCATCATTTTCATCTTCATCTTACATCTATTGATTGAATCATATTTAATTCATGTGAAACCAGCAAGATAAGTGAATAGGTACACAGACAAACCACTTTGGTTTTTCATAACTATTGCAAATTTTAATATTATTAGCACACAAAGTGCGTCAAGATAAATTGGTCTTGCCATTTAAGAAGTTTACCAAGAAAAAGGGGAAACGTAGGGCAGTATTTTTGGTCAGTTTTTTTAAATATCAGAACATCCTACAACTTGTAAATCAGAGACTGCTGTACATCGTTTATTTATGTTTCGGGGTTTTTAACTGTCAGCAAAATGTTGTTCTCAAAATGGTAGCTGTAGTTCAAATTTCGCTCGTCTGAACGGCTAACTGAGTAGTAAGCACCATTCAGGTTTAGCATATTTGGCGACTCTACTACTGAGAACCATTCAAACGTCCGTGAAAGAGTTTTTATGGAAAAGTGAAGTGTTTTTTTATTGACGGTAAGTGTTATTTTTATGTACAATGGATGCTTTTCAAGGTGATGTAGAATTATATTTAGTAATTACCCTTAAAACTTTAAAAAAGTATAAGATTTAGAAGAGGAAATACAAAATCAAACGTTAGCAACACTCGTTGATTGTCATCACATCACATACCGGTTTTTTTTTATTTTTTTATTGTACCTACTCTAAAGGGAATCGTTCATTTTATGGTTGGACACTGATTCGGTGTTGCCACATTAATTATATCTGTGATTATTCTTACAGGAAAGATACTAATCGATTTCGAAAACTTATAAAAATACGATTACATTTTCTTAAAAATCTGTAATCAAGTGATTTTCAAACGGTGTTATATTTATTTTCTTTTAATTATATTAAAAACAAAACACTCATTGATTTTGGCCTTCAAATCATTTTATCTGGCTACACCAACTGTCAATAATGACAAATGCATACAATGAAATGAAAATAAAAACATTCAATGTGGTTTCGATTACTTTTCGATAAGTTTTTTTCATTTTGTTATAATGGACTCCTATACCGCTTTTATTGAAGACCCGGCTTTACCCTTGGACACTCAATCTGCTCATGACGATGACCCTGGCGCTATTTTGTTAAACGTTGAACCGGCTTTATATGACAACCTAGGCATGAACACTCCTGCGCACGATCTTGTTGCCCTACTAGGAATGAGGATTGAGGAACCAATGTGATGCGGCAATTGCGGCTTTGATATATGCATCGCAGGAGACGGCCTCTGAAACCCGTTGAAATACTATCAGAAATTCGACTATGGACTGCTAGTGGTAAGCTAATGTTCTGTTTAGCAGTTTTTAAATAATCTTTTCTATTATCCGTACAAACTGAACAAAAATAAATATGCATATGTCTTATTTACAGTTTACAGCTCAGTGCTTGGTCTCTCATTCTTGCTGGATGTTGGCTCTCAACAATTCAGGGATTCGAGAAAATGAACAAAACACAAGTAGTGGTCACCAACGACAATAATTATGTGTAAATTGTGGATGTTCAATACTACGTATTAAACATCATGTTCTGCGTACAAATTCTGAAAGAGAAACACATAGGAAATGTAATTAGCGAGTAGATATTAACACGGCAGGTATAACCAGATTTTTTTTTTTTTATTTTATGTTTGTGTTTAGAATATAATTTATATGAAATAGAACATTGAGTAGAGAGCAGCGGTGGCCCAGTGGTGGCGGCCCCGACTTACGTTCAGTAAGTCGTGGGTTCGAACCGAGGCAGGCGCATTACTTTGTGTAATTTATTTCATCACCGCTGCTCTCAAAACAGTGAAGGAAAACATCGTGAGGAAACCGGCATGTCCTAGAACCATAAATTCGAAGACATGTGACATCTACCAATCCACACTGGGCCCGCGTGGTGGTTATATGTATAGCCCATTCCCTCTCATAGAGAGGAGGCCCGTCCCAGCAGTCGGAACATTAATAGGCCGATGATGATGATGATGATGATTTCTTGGATTGTTTCTTTTTAACAGCTATTATTATTTTGATTCTAGGTCCAGGGTCAATTGCGAATTACCAAAATGAATAAATGTTATTTCATTTGCTTTATATCTGTCACCCAACCATTGACTGTAATAGAAGTTAACCGGGATGAGGAATTTATCAATGCTATGATGCCGAAGTTGGTAACTTTCTTTAAAACATGTGTACTGCCGGAAATTATTTTGAGACGAGTTGAAAAAAATGCCAAATGTCTAGACATCAAGGAATTAAAAGGTATGAAAAATATATTATGTCTTACTCATTTCCTAACTTATTCCTCAGGTCTCTGAGGTGTGGGTTCAGTAAGTATAGTCTAACAAAACTGTAAATTCATTTGTTGCAGGGCAAACTGACTCTTCCAGCAATTGATTCAGATCGCACGGAAATTATATAAATGGAAGTAAAAAGTGACAAGTAGAAGATTAAGACTGCACGGCGACGGCAGCGAGACCAAAAAGTAGCGCGTAGAAGAGAAGATATTTAGTTACTTATTATATTTTTTATGTACCTACCTACTTATCTTTGTCTGGTGGTACCAGTCGATGGTTCGAACCCAAGCGACTTTGCTTTGTGTAAATTATTTCATCACCACTGTTGAGAGGAGGCCCGAGTCTCAGCAGTGAGAACATTATAAACTATTATTATGCTATTTTTGAACGTGTTACGCAAGCGTAGTATATCCAAAGCGCTGACCAAGGACGGCCTCAATTAATTATAACAAACAAGTAAAATGCGCAATTAGCGACACGAGGCAAATGCGCTGAATGCACAAAATACCGCGGCACCATCGCGCCACCGCTACATGAGGTCGGCCACTTCTATTCCGGCTTCGAAGGAAGGCATAACTTTAGATTTAGCTAGATATAGTTTTCATTTATTGTAAGTTCTTTTGCTTTTATTAAATCAGTTTTAGAATCTAAATTGGTTTTTTTTAAGTATCCCGGCCGCAGCCTTCGTATTTGGCGCAGTCGGTAGGATACTCGAGGTTAGCTAGGTCTATCTTATATCGATATTATCGCTACCGCGCGTGAGCGATCGCGGCTAACCTGCTGTCAAGCTTCATCGAGTATCCGAACTCAAGGATTGCTGCCGGGAGAGAACGGGATCCAGACATCGACCCCAGAGACCGATATGAAGGTTATGTGAGTACACTTGAATTATTCCCTGTGTTGCTTCCTGTGTATCCAAGTCACTTAATCCTTCAAAATTTTCCACCCACGTAATTTAGGACCTCGCGAGTCTACATCAGGTAGACCGAATAGTAGGCAATTAGTGCTAGATTCGAGTAGAGACATAGATTTAGGTTTTAATAGCCTATTAGAGGACCGCGAAATGTCGTGTGATCCGGACACAATTTTTAAGGCTCTGCGCCCAGTTCCCGAGTTCGATGGGAACCCTAACGTACTCACGCGATTTATTAAATTATGCGACCAGATAGTTAGTACTTATTTAAGTAATGAACCGGGTAGTGAGTTAGGTAACCTATGCCTTTTGAACGGGATATTAAATAAAATAACAGGCGTTGCGGCAACTAGAATTAATTCGAATGGCATCCCAGATAGTTGGGCAGGAATACGAAATACCCTAATTAATAGCTTTGCCGACCAGAGGGACGAAACAGCCCTCTATAATGACCTCCTAGTATCAGCTCAGGGTAATAGTACTCCACAAGAGTACTACGACCAATGTCAATCGTTATTCAGTACCATTATGACTTATATATCGTTGCATGAAACAGTGACTACCACCATAGAAGCGAAACGTACACTATACAAGAAATTAACAATGCAAGCGTTTGTACGTGGCCTTAAGGAACCTCTAGGTTCCCGAATACGTTGTATGCGTCCTGAAAGCATAGAGAGGGCGCTGGAGTTCGTCCAAGAGGAACTAAATGTGATGTACTTGCAAAATCGTAATGATAGTGCGAGTGTAAAAAGGCCACTTCCAACCGCTCCCATGCCCAAATTACTAACACAGCCCACAGGTTTTCTACCCATGTCGATGCCGAAACCCTTTGGTCACCAACCGTTTTCAAACTGGCAACGGCCACCGGCTCCGCAAAGCAGTTGGAGACAACCTATGCTCCAACCACATGGCGCGCCACGTGCGCCCAACGCACCTAATAACCAAACACGTACGCAGCAAATGTTCCGCGCGGCACCGCCTAACTATAACGCTCAGAGCAACGTATTTAGAGTTCAGCCACGTGCCCTAGCCCCGGGACCTCAGCCAATGAGCGGGGTCAGCCATTTTGTTGCTAAGCCTATGCCAAGTAGACCTCATGACTGGGCCAAGTTTGGCAATCCGGCTCCGACAAATTATTTTAAAACCCGCGAGATGAATTTCAACGATTGCAGCGAAAATAACTACGATTATTACCTCGTGGAGGAACCCTACTCTTATGACTACGACCATGCTGACTATAACGTTTACTATGACGACGGTAACTACTATTACGTACAGGACTTCGGACCAGCTATGGTGCCCGAGCAAAAACCGATTCAACCCTCTACAGCATGTGAGGACCCCCAACCCTCGACTAGTAACGCAAACCAGGATTTTCAGATAAAATCCCCATTAAAACCCTCAAAATAGAAGTTAACTTGCAAACGCAACGACAGTTGCCCTACATAAAAATATCTGACCCCCCACTAAACCTACTCATTGATACCGGAGCAAACCAGTCATTTATTAGTCCTACAGCTGTACAACGGTATTACTCGGAATACCCTCTTAACTATGATCCCTTCGAGGTAACTAACGTCCACGCTACAACTAGAAACGACTATTCAATAACTATACCAGCCTTCCGTGAACTCAATGACCCTAACGAGATTAAATTATTCATATATGACTTTCACAAATTTTTTGATGGACTTATCGGACTAGATTTACTGACCAGATGGAATACGAAGATTGACTTAAAGGACAACCTACTGATTACGGCTACCGCTAGGAACCCTATCGTAATGTTTAATTCCCGAAATGTAAACCTTTATGAGGCTGTTATACCAGCCAACACAACTAAGCTTATCAGATTACCTATAAACGCTAAAGACGGTGACGTACATATCCCACAACAATACCTGTGCAATTGCATTGTAAGCGAATGCATTACAACCGTTTGTAATAACCGCGGCATTATAGAAATTTTAAACCCATCAAACAACGATACTATTCTATCCCTAGACCACCCGGTAGAAGCTGTAACTATAAGTAACATCGAATGCATGAACCTGGAACAGATACCTGACACATCTCGCATTAATAAAGTAATATCTAAATTGCGAACAGATCATCTTAATGAGGAGGAGAAAATTAACTTAGTTAATATTTGCTCGAAGTATGCAGATGTATTTTACATAGAAGGCGAACCCTTATCTTTCACCAATAAGGTGAAACACCGTATACGGACTGTAGACGACGCACCTATCTATACCAAGACTTACAGATATCCTTTCGTTCATCGCCAAGAAGTTAGGGAGCAAATTTCAAAAATGCTGGAACAAAATATCATTAGACCCTCTGACTCAGCCTGGAGCTCTCCCATTTGGGTAGTCCCTAAAAAAGCAGACGCTTCCGGGAAACAAAAATGGAGGCTCGTAGTAGACTTCCGAAAACTAAATGAAAAAACCATAGACGATAAATACCCCATACCGAACATAACAGACGTCCTAGACAAGTTAGGGAAGTGCCAGTATTTTAGTACCCTTGACCTTGCCAGTGGTTTTTACCAAGTCGAGACAGACCCTGACGACATCCACAAGACAGCATTCAATGTAGAACATGGGCATTTTGAGTTCCTAAGAATGCCCATGGGTTTGAAGAACTCCCCGTCAACATTCCAACGGGTAATGGACAATGTGCTGAGAGGCCTACAAAACGTGATCTGCCTCGTCTACATGGATGACATCATAGTCTATAGTACCTCGCTTCAGGAGCATCTAAATAACCTAGAGAAAGTATTCCAACGACTCCGAGAATCTAACTTTAAGATTCAGATGGACAAGTCCGAATTCTTGAAGTTAGAAACCGCTTTCCTAGGTCATATAATAAGCAATGAAGGAATCAAACCAAACCCGGACAAAATTACAGCTATACAAAAATACCCCATACCCAAAACCTCAAAACAGATAAAACAGTTTCTCGGACTTATAGGATACTACAGAAAATTCATACCCGATTTCGCTAGAATCACGAAACCATTTACTCAGTGCTTAAAGAAAGGTAGGAACGTCACACTTAATAAAGACTACGTTGACTGCTACGAACGATGTAAAAACCTCTTAACAAACGACCCGATCTTACAGTACCCCGACTTCAATAAGGAATTCATATTGACAACAGACGCCTCTAACTTTGCGATAGGAGCCATATTATCACAAGGGCCAATAGGATCAGACAGACCGATTTCATACGCATCACGAACACTAAACGAAAGCGAGATAAACTACAGTACCATTGAGAAAGAGCTTCTCGCCATCGTGTGGGCCACTAAGTACTTTCGACCCTACCTCTTTGGACGTAAGTTTAAGATAGTCACGGATCATAAGCCACTACAATGGATTATGAGCTTGAAAGAACCTAACTCGCGTTTAACTAGATGGAGATTGAAACTCAGTGAGTACGACTTCACTGTAGTGTATAAAAAGGGCAAAAACAACACCAACGCTGACGCCCTCTCGCGAGTTGAAATACATAATGACGAGATAAGCTCGATTACAGTGAATCCTTCCGAAAAACCCCCGTCAATAGCAGACTCCAGTACTGAAACAGCCCACACAAGTAACGAGAACCCCATACTCGAAGTACCAATCACCGACGAACCTATAAATAAATTTCACCGACAAATAATCATGACAGTAGTAGGAGACATAAAAAAAAGACCGACCGCGACCAAACCGTTTGACACACATACTCGCACCTCTATACAAGTTTCACAAACTAACCTAATAGATGACGTCATAGCCGCTATAAAAGAGTACGTAAACCCGAAGGTGAAGACGGGTATTATTATTAACCCCCCTTTGAGCATGTATGACATCATTCCTATAATACAAGATAACTTTAAAAGCTCTGCAATGAACCTCGTGCTATGTAAATCCGAACTCGAAAATGTAAAAGAGTACCTTAGGCAGCAAGACATAATTAGGCATTATCATGACGGAAAAACTAATCATCGCGGCATAAACGAATGTCACCTAGCCCTCTCGCATAAGTATTACTGGCCGAAAATGAGAGACCACATTACAAAGTATATTAATGAATGCACTACTTGCGGTCAGGCCAAATATGACCGAAGTCCCATCAAACAAAAGTTTAACATAGTGCCACCAGCCACTAAACCGTTTGAAATAATTCATATGGACCTCTTCACGGTCGAAAATGAGAAATACCTAACATTCATTGATGTATTTTCAAAATACGGACAAGCACACCTTATGAGAGATGGTACCGCAATTAGTATCTTACAGGGCCTATTACAGTTTTGCACTCACCATGGTTTTCCTGTAACTATAATAACGGACAACGGTACCGAGTATGCTAATCAGCTGTTCGCTGAATTCACTAGACTCCACAAAATTAATCACCATAAAACACTAGCTCACAGTCCTAACGATAACGGCAACATAGAAAGGTTCCACTCCACGTTACTTGAACACATAAGAATCCTACGTATTCAACATAAAAAAGAACCCGCAAACAATCTAATACCATATGCCTTACTCGGATATAACAGCTCAATCCATAGTTTCACTAAATGCAGACCATTTGACATAATAACCGGGCACTTTGATAGCCGAGACCCGTGGGACATTGATCTAAGTAGCCACCTATTGCAACAATACATATTAAACCATAGAGATCAAATGAAAACAGTATACCAAATCATAAATGAAACCTCTCTTAGTAATCGCACATCTTTAATCGAAAACCGAAATAAGACCCGCGAGCAGGAGGAGGAGTATCAACCTAAACAACAGGTCTTCATAAAAAACCCATCAGCCCCGCGGCAAAAATTAGCCCCCAGATACACACAGGATGTAGTCTTAGCAGATTTACCTATCCACATTTATACGTCAAAGAAACGCGGCCCCGTAGCAAAATCACGACTTAAACGCGTACCTAAGACTGCTAAATTGTTGCAGGATGACGCTGCTACTGACGATATATGCAATACGGAGCCAGGAGATAAAACTTGAAAGTTTAGACTCTGGAATTGGATTACTACCCTTTAAACTTGGACCGCTCAGACTAATAACCCATTATCATACTTTCCTCCAATATGTCAACCTGGACGACATTGAAAATACCCTTTCCACCCTTCAAACTCAATTCCGTTACATTAAATTACACATGATGAATAACACATATTCTCTCTACGAGTATCAAATAGACTACCTTTCGGATAAATTAAGTAAAGTCACTGATCAGCTACGTACCCTAGAGCCTAGACGTTCAAAAAGAGGTCTTATAGACGGCCTAGGATCTGTCATAAAAAGCGTTACAGGTAACCTCGATTACTCGGATGCTGTTCGATATAATAATGCCATAAAGACGTTGAGAAATAACCAAAAGAAGACTATAGATGAATTTAACGAGCATATCAGCATCAGTAAAGAATGGATGCTAACTCACACTAATATCATAAATAAAATTGTCGAAAACCAGAGTAAAATCAACACCACACTAAGTCTATTAATAAAACAGGCAGAAAGTAGCATAAATATGATCCAAGTCGCTAAGTTCAATCAGCTGTTGACTATCGTCAGCGAAAACATAGAGGACGTGTTATCGGAATTATATAGGATAGAGAATATTTTATCGTTCACCCGCGCGATGACTATTCATCATAGCATGTTAGGAATAGACATCTTGGGTAACGTAGTAGACAGGCTTAAGGAAATTTATGGTAATCACCACGTAATAGAGTTAGAATTACGTCAGTACTATGACATCATTAAAGCTGGGTATTATTACGACGACAAGAAAATAGTAATAGCATTTAGGTTTCCCATAGTCTCAGAAGATACCTATACACTTTATAAACTCTCCATAGTCCCGAACAAGAACAACCAAGTCCTCATACCTCCTTATCCTTTCATAGCAACCAATGGGAATACGTTCATGTACATGGAGGCAGAATGCCCGAAGCTAAATAATAATCGGTACCTCTGCGAACAAAAAACAAATCACTATATCCAAACTCAAGCTGACTGCGTGCAAACCTTCATTTCAAGCAAGACATTACAAAAATCCTGTAAACTAACGACCGTACATCTATCAAAACCGGCTGTAGAAGAATTAGATAGTAGACATTACGTTATATCATTCCCTCAATCTACCAGAGTTCAGATGAAATGTGGAAGCGACGATTACGACACACTGAGGGGAAGCTACCTTGCCACTATTCCATTGCACTGCTCGATACACACAAACGAAATAACCTTAATAAACACTAAGGACGAGATAAAAGGCCAACCTGTAAAAGTATTGAACATTCCCTACACTACTGAAACACAGGAGATAAGCTTACTACATGCAAATTTAACATCTATTAACTTGGATAGACTACACACTATTCAGGACAGAATAACTCTTCAGTCGCCGATTTCATCGTTTGAAACAACTGAAACGCTATATCATACTACTATACCGTTTTATGTTATACTGTGTATCGCAGCCATACTCACAATTGCGATGTTAACCAGAAGATATTTTCCTGGAAGAAACCTTTCCAGAAAACCGAACCAAAACGACGCTGTACCCACAGGACCAGGAAATCATGAAAACGCAGTTCCTGCAACATCTGAAACGCATACGCAACGAGAAAACCTACCAGCAACATTTTCACTGAGCGTTTTAAAATAGTTGCTGAACTACAGGCGGAGGTGTTACGCAAGCGTAGTATATCCAAAGCGCTGACCAAGGACGGCCTCAATTAATTATAACAAACAAGTAAAATGCGCAATTAGCGACACGAGGCAAATGCGCTGAATGCACAAAATACCGCGGCACCATCGCGCCACCGCTACATGAGGTCGGCCACTTCTATTCCGGCTTCGAAGGAAGGCATAACTTTAGATTTAGCTAGATATAGTTTTCATTTATTGTAAGTTCTTTTGCTTTTATTAAATCAGTTTTAGAATCTAAATTGGTTTTTTTTAAGTATCCCGGCCGCAGCCTTCGTATTTAACGTAGCGATGTATAGTTTGTGTTATTTGTTAGTTTATAAGAATTTTCTATGTAGATATGTTTCACTCATGTCGGCGACGAGACCATATCTCCACACCAGGGTGCAAGTAGTGGACGTGCAAATAATGCATCGTGAGTCGTTTTACTCGTAGTAGGAAATTAGTTTTGTTTGTTTTGAAAACTTGTTATGAAAATTGATGGTGAAAATATGTAAATATTTTAACGGAATCTAGTTAGAATCATCATAGAATTATGAAAAAATGCCATGATACCAGTTTTAAATTCCAATAAGACATAGAAAATTGCAAATTAGAATTTTTGTCTCATAATTACGTAAGTTGAAAATGTGATTTTTTGTTTATTAAGTTAGAACTTTTTAATTAGTGTAGAAAGGTTGAACTTGATCTAAAACCGATATTTATGCAAAAATTATGCAAATCGGCCCAGTGGTTCAGAAAATATAAGGAAAATTAGATAGCAAAAATTGTGTCCATCGTAATTTTTATAGTTTTTGTTCTAGAATATTTTTTGTAATTAATGTAAGGTGCAATATTGTTGTTTCATAAGGTAATATAGATAATAAGCTATGTAAAAATGTATATATTGTAAGGGTTATTTTAAATAAATAAATAAAATATGGGGCTCCAAAGGTTTCGGCTTTCGCAAAAACAAACGCGAAATTGGGCTTAAAAATCGCGGCTCTCGTTATGGGCGGACAGGGCCGTATATAAGACGAGAACAACGGCGAACGATCGTCAGTCGCAGCCCAGCCATCGAGGAAGAAACAAGAACAAGCAAGAAGCCGAAACCTAGGGATAACCAGCTAGAAGAAAATCCGGGTTTTATTCCCTGCTCCTGCCTGCCCCCTCTTCCCCCGAGGTCTCCGTGGTAGTCTACGAGGTCGCCGGTACCCCCCCCCCCCTACGCATTCAGGGGTGCGTGGAGGCGAGCGTCACCAGCCTACTCCGCAAGGAGCGCCCGTCTACTATTGGGAGATTGTCCCAGGTACCTTGACTTAGGGCCGGCGCCCACTGCCGGCACGGTACGGTGTGTCATGGCAAAGGATTTTTATACTGATTAAGTTATTTTGAATCTTATTTCAATGAGTTTAGAAATTATGTTACTTTATTTTGATACCATGATGCCGCGACGTGCCGCAGGATGCTGCGGCATGACGCGACACGCCGCAGTATGCGGCGTGATGACGTGTCTTGCTGTTTCATTCTACGGGATGCCGCGGCGCGCCATTGTTCTCTATGCGACACAACCAACTTCGAATACGCGCGGAAAACTGATGAATGCCAGAGTGGCTGGACTTTCAGCAGGATGCCACGGAACGCCCCGGGATGCCGCAGCACGCCGCGGGATGCCACAGCACAACCTGCCGTGCCATGCCATGCCGTGCCGGCAGTGGGCGCCGGCCCTTAGAGTCAGGTAGCCGAAACAACTCATGTATTTAGGTACCAGTCTAACAATTCAATTGTAAAAGAATATTTATTGAAGTTCAAAATTGTATAATAAGTAGGTATTCTTGAAACATAAATGATATGGTTAGCTAGCAACCACTTGTGTGTTGTTGTGTAAGATACTTACATGTGCCGTTATATACACTTACGTGTGATGTTATATAAATTGTAATCTACGTACATAATTCTTTCTAATACTAAATTCAGAATCATAATTGTAAATATCAAAATATTTAAAAAAACTATGTTATCTTTGTATGGTGGTACGAGTCGATGGTTCGAATCCAACCAGAAACTGAGAGTGAATAAAACGATTATTTGTAAGAAAATATGAACCATAGAAAAATATTATTAATTCATAGTAAAGGTACTTACAATAAAAAGCTTTACAATTGAATAAAATATCTTTTATTTATTTAGTACACATCACAATTTATTTACACGTTATGTACTATTTAGGTTCAGTCACATAACAACCTATATAGGTACAACGTACCTTTATTACCCACAATAATTTATCTGAATAATTTGTTATGGCACAGATATTATAATACTGTTATGGTGAAAGGTATCGGATATCGAGCCTGGAAACAAAAGTATGCATAGAATGGATTGGAACATAACAATTTAACCTCTAGTAGTATATAGTAGGGTAAGTCAGGGAGAGTTGCCTATAGTTTAAAAAAAAAATCATTATTAATTATATATGTAAGGTACTAAATGAAATACACATAGTTAATTTGAATCACTGTTTATTTATGCCATTCAGATTAAATTTGGAACTATTGTGTAACATATTTTGATTCAAGAATATTTTTTAAAAATAATGTAAAATAGGCATCTCTCCCAGGCATGTGGGTGAGTTGCCTATAGATACCAGGGATAGATGCCCACAAATAATTAATACATAATCAGACATTACACGTTAGGCATTCCGCTGAATCTTCACTGCAATCTTCATGAAACCACATTTCGCATTGAACACACCGTAACCAGTCGCATTTCTTTTTAGTGGCGTGATAATATTCCCCACACACTACACAAATATCTCCAAGAATTTCGTATTCTATGTCTCTTTCTGGTGAAATCCAAATCATATTAAGAAGTTGCAAATCCACGGCTTTGCAACTTCTTAATATGATTAACAATCTTTTTTTCTTTGTTTCAAACAGAGTCAGGTCCAAGTCGTCCTTTTTTAGTATTGCCTATGAGAAATCGACGACGAAGAGTTCTGTAAGGAATATTGTATTCTTTACTTGCTTGAAAAAAATTTAATGATTTATCTTTTAGTAGAGAAATGGCCTTTTCTAAGTCTTCTTCACTTCACGTAGCTCTATTAGAGCCAGAAGGTTTTCTTTTGTATTCATTTGGCATCTGAAAAGATAAAATATCATTAATATTTACTAGGCATCTAACCCTGAAACTTCATTGGGCATCTCTCCCAATCATTAGGGAGAGATGCCTATCGACTCTGAACGTACCCGAAAGCACTTTCAATACAAAAAGGTGGATTACCAACAAAACAAGATCACAATGTTAGGTTATAAAACAAAAAAATACTATTTACGAGAAAAATTAGGGGAAAAAAATACTGCAAACTAACTCAAAGAATATATTATACCGATTTAATCAACTACACTTACCTTATTTTTGGAATTCACAACAAAATACTATTTTAAAATAATTATTGTCCGTATCAAAACTTTCACACTGACATTAGCTGTCAAATTGACATAATAAGGATGCGTTCCGATTCACGTAATTTTTTAATTTTATTTTTTTAAATTCAGTTGGCATCTATACCGTATAGGCGTCTCTCCCTGACTTACCCTATGCTTAGTAAATAAATTAAAATTTGTTTGCTATAATGTAAGGACATTCATGTTTTATATAATTTGGTCCTTTCCAACCATGTTTGAATAAAACGACATCTAGTGGTGTTGAAAGTTACTACTATTTACTTTGCATGTGTGTGTAAAGAGCATATTCAAGCGGCTAATCTTTATTTTGATGAAATCTTTGCATGATACTAGTTAACAAGCACAGTGATTATCTAAAAAAATCAAGTTAATGCCCTAGGTTTCGCATTTAATAAAGTTGATGTGTCGCCATCTAGCGACAAAATGGCAAAGAACTCGATCATCCATCCACCTTAATAACTCCGAACGTAATAGGATTTCGCAAAAGTCGTAAGAGGCAAAAGTTCTCCTTAAAAATCAATTTCTTATGTTGTATATGTTATGCCTATTGGTTGCCTAGACAATCTTAACTTTGATGTCCAGATAGTCAGCTATGTAGGTCAAAAACTCTGAACGGACTGCGAATTGGCAAAAGTTATATAAGTAGGACAATTTGCCGTTGAAAAGCTCTCTCCAGCGGTGTAAATTATTTATGTTGGTTACTCCGAAAATCTTAACTTCGGTGATCAGTTCGTCACCTATTTAGCTTAATAACTCCAAACGGAATAAGGTTTGGCGAAAGTCGTAAGAAGCAAAGGTTCTCCTTAAAAATCTCTTTGTAATATTGTATTTCTTATGGCTGCTGGTTGCATAGACAATCTTAAATTCGAAGTCCAAATAGTCGCCCATTTTCGTCAATAATTCTGAATGAACTGCGAATTAGCAAAACTCATAGAAGTAGCAAAAGTTGTCATTGAAAAGCTCTCTCCAATGGTACTCGTACATATGTTATTGCTATTGGTCACCCAGAAAATCATAACTTCGGTGCTCAAAAAACCATAGTTTTTGAGTCTTAATAATTTTAAATATCGTGGATGAAAATGACACAAATTTACAGTGTTGATTTTACATGCATTAATGATCTTGAATATGTGAACTCTAATAATTGTAAAAAAAAATTGAAGCTTTTGTAGCTTGGAAAATCAAAATAGTTAAATAACTTTAAATTCCGTGGTCTAATTTGGCACAAATTTGTATAATAAGCTTATGTTGGCCATCTGAGAAAGAAAATAGTTATTTCATAAACTGTAATTATTTTTTAGTACCTACTGTTTTTACGTACTGACCCTATTGCCAGTTTGCATTGGACGAAAATGACACAAACTGGGTTTGCACACTCCGCAGACTATCCTAGATAAGATATCATGATAATTTTAAACTTTAAATCAATTTTGGCGATTTTAATTTGATTAAAAATATTCAACCACAAAACATCGAATTACTGAAAATGCCATGGTCAGATATGACACAAAATGGTAAGCTCCGTAGGTACGACTGTATCTACAGGCAAAAAATAATAAACTTTAGAATTTTTGAAACTTATGGCATCAAAATTGCCTAGCGCTATCGGACTAATATCCTTTCCTTGGTATGTTAATAAAAATTTACTTCAAAGTGAGTATACATATACTCAAAAAAATCTTATGAACGGTTACAAGAGAACTTCTTATATCTAGGTAGGAATGTGACGTTACAATTTCATTAAAGTTGTTAATTATATAAATAAATGAAACGAATAAAACAATTTTTGTTATCTCTCAGCACGACTTTTTTTTTCCACCTTCCAACACCGAAAAAAAATTACACAATCACATAAATAGTTATGATAGGTTATTAACTAATATTTAAATTCTTATAAAAAATAAATAATGAGCATGAACCCATTTAAAACCAAAATAAATACCTAAGTAAATAGTATTTGCATAAAATACAAATATTAATTAATGTGGTTCCAAAAAAATTCTAAAAACCCACATAAATTGTAAACGGGATTTGAACTCAAGACACGTTGATCGTGAACCCACTGCTTAACCTAGACAGCTATCAACGCCTGGTAAACAAGTTTAGCTATCCAATGCAAATACGATCATGCGTTTGCTGCGTGTATAACAAAAGAGACGGTAATGTATTTATTATTCTTTCGTGGAGAGCGACGCGACAACTTGCGACAGTAGGCGAACTCTGTGGCTGTGGTGTGCGTAGAATACTGTTTTGAGACAACTTACACATACAGCCGTACGGACGCTCGCCCGTGCGTTCACAGCAATACGATCCTAGCGTGCCTATGCACTTATGAACGCTTACTGTACGTTGAATCTCCTATATATTTAATCCATTTAATCGCCCTTTCTTAACTAGGCGGAATGTACTACTCGATATAGAGTTATTAATAATTCTGATTAAAATAAAACGGAAACCGCGAATGACGTCATTCGTCATTAAATAACCTACGCCTGTCGGGGTTGTCTCGAACAACAGAAATTCAAACACAAATTTTAGTAAATAGAGAGTCGGGATATGTATTTAACTACCTAGTTCAGCGAAATGAAGTCTTGTTTTGTTTAATTTTGTAGTTGTATGTCTTTTGGGGAGTTTTCCGTTTCTCAAAACTGGACGTTGTGCTGTGTGGAGTGAAGAGACAAAACACGAATCTTCTTTCATCGGTTTCGTTATCGATCATAGCTATTATTTGGTTTTTAGGGTTCTTTTTTGTGCCCAATGTTTTTATTGTAATAAATGGAATTTCCTTATCCCATACTACCGATAAAATGGCAAGGGAATCTACTCGTAGACAAAAAATAGTTTATCGTCATAATTTTAATTACCTTTTTACTTCTGTTTGTCGCATACTTACGTTTAACTTCTCTGTTACAACTCAAATGTTAAAATAAAAACTAATGTAAAGTAAATTTCTTAAAAAAATACTTACCAACTGACTTCAAAATAAAACTAAAAAAACCTTTTTCGGAAGTCGGTGGCGAAAAAGTCAATGAAAACATTTATGAATAAAAACCGGCCAAGTGCGTGTCGGGCCACGCGCAGCATAAGGTTCCTTAGTACCACTAGTAGCCCGTTATCATAGTACTTATAGAACGATTTATTTCAAAGATTTTGTATTTGGTACCAAATTATCCAACACCCAAGTTCAACGAATATTAGTAAGTTATCTTAACCGCTATAATTTTCCTTTAAAGTTTAGGAAATGTACTATCAATTTGAATTTTTCCAGATTTTTCAAGTCGGGTGTTTAGCTAGGGTAAACCTTCTGGAACCAATTTTTGCACTTTGTAGTTTAATATTTCGTAAATGGAGCATTAAATCGAAAAATAGTACTACCAACCCCTAGATCATTTAAAAAGACCTATTCAACTATATGATATGTAAGTCAAGTTCTTACATTAAACCATGTAGGTATTAAAATAAAAATTGTGAAGAAGTTGGAACTGTGACCCCCCAATATCTCCGTAACTAGAAGGTTCCTAGGTAAGGTCTATAACAAAAAAAAATAATAGTCCCGATGATTGGAAGAACAAGTGCCTTTCGGCTTCTTTAAGAGTATTTTTACACCCTTTATGATTTTCTGTAAAAAGTAGGTAAGGGGTGATCGACGTTGCTGATGCGGAAAAAAAACTAAAAATAAATCAATACTGGATACATCAAAAAGCTTTAAATGGCGTTATTTTACGTAAAATGTTTGGTTTATGTTTGCATATTCTTATAAATGAAAGTTCTATAATTTACTTACTTATGTACCTACCCACCTACTTTATAAATTACAGTCGTTTGTCAATGCAATATAACTGCTGACCTTAGCCGATATACAGGTTTTCATTTCATCTTCACGCGCATAGCCTTTTCCATTATGACTGAAGTATTAATGTTTTTAATTAGTTCTTAATCGGGTCAGGTTCACATTGTGTCAATTGATATTAAGTGCCTTGAAAATGTCCGCTAAGTATAAAATATGTGTTGGTTCGTCACACTATTGGCGTCCTTGTCACACTGGCCGGTGTATACGTGTGTGTTGCGACGCCCGCGCCGATTGTTATTGTCAAGTATGTGTAAACAAAACCGAATCATGCGCTGATGTGACTGCGACGCGTTATCCACGTATCGTTATAAATCAAATCACAATCAAATCTAAATAAAAATAAGTGTTACTTTAATCTGTTTAAGGAATGAGTCATTATTTTGTGAATACGTAAGCATTTGCAATATTTGTCACCAGAAAATATTTTTCTGTAAGGATAACTATAAGTCAAAACAAAACAAAAATTAAAAGTGGCGACGCGTGATAAACTAACCAAAAACAATAAGCTGTGCACCTAATAATTGTAGCTTAATAGGTTTATCTGCATGTGTGGTGAATAAAACAAATAGAACTAACTGTAGCATAACAAAAACTTAGCGAATAATTTCGAAAATATTTAGCGACCTAAGGTATTGGCATAGGTACCAAATACTTATTCTCAAAACGGCTGTAATCGTATGAGGTCATTTATGGTTATTTGGAAACATTCTGGTTGTCATGACTCACCAAATTCAAGGTACGGGGACATCAAAGCACAGCCGTGCACCGACTTTGGCACTCACCGCCAGAAAACACATAATTAGAATTATTGTATTATTGATTTACCTACTTCATTATGCATGCTTATGTGGTCGCTTTGTCAGCGGAGATCTACGGCTATAGATAATAGTTGATTCGTAACAAAGTTGAATAGATTAATTGGTACGTGATTTGCGTCGAGAGTATAGGAAAAACAATAAGTTTTACAAGTATTTGAGTATTGATAAACTCTAGATCAGGGAAACTCGGGTCAGGGTGTTCAACGGAGAGTCCCGCCGACATCTGTCTGCCTTTAGTTGCCTGTCTTACCTCTTACCAGAAATGTTTAAAATAATTACTATTCTTTCTTTTAATCATCATCATCATCTTTCTCTTACCTTTATCGGGTCGGCGCAGCATGTCTTCTTCTTCCATACTTCTCTATATTTTGCCATCTCATCAGCCACTTCTTTTCTTGCCATATCATTGTTAACACAGTCCATCTATGGTTTCTTTTGTCTTCCTCTAGTCATATATATGTCACCGTAAAATTGTCAAATACGTTATATATTGTAATCTCTCTAGCGATATTGTAAAATCGCGAAATATTGTCAACTGAACATACGGACGTATGGAAGTATCTCTGCCCCCATAATCGGGACTTGGGGCACCCCCCGTTAAGTTAGTTAGGTTCCTTTAAAACTTGCACTCGGAAATAGGGGCCCCGCGAAGCGCGGTTCCGTGGACTACGCTTTTTAGGGGAATATAAAGTGTTTTAAGGTTAGGTTATATTAATCGGTATTTCTCAGGAATGGTACATTATATTTTCATTAGAATGGTACCATTGGGCAAGGGGGACCCCTGCTTCCCACCACACCGCGTGAGTTGACTACCATCGCATGCATTTCACGAAAAATGATGCATTTAATTGTAAGCAGTCAGCCTTTGAAAATATTCCGAGAGTTAACAATATCGCTAGAGAGATTACAATCTAATGTGTTTGACATTTTTACGGTGACATAATATGTACCCATTCACATTCATACTCAAAACTTTCCTCGCGCCATTTTCCCCATTCCTCCTTATCACGAAAACCGATTACCACAATTTTTCAGTCACCGGTGACATTTTCATTATTATTCTTTAAATTACTAATCTAGTAAAATTGACATCTTTAATATTACAAATAAAATAACCTTAAGCAAATCTTAAATTCTAAACTACTTATAATTCTTATTATTTTTCAATGAGTAATGAAAAAGCGGCCAACTGCGAGTCGGACTCGCCCATGAAGAGTTCCGTAGCAGCAAGTTGTATCATTCTCTTATTTAAGAAGTTACAGCCCCCCCCCCCCTGTAAGGGACACATGTTTTACCACTGGAAAATGTCTCGCGCAAACTATTCAGTTTAGAAAAAATGATACTTGAAACACAACATGATTGCCAAAGACCTATCCATGGATAACCCCACACGTATGGGTTTGGTAAAGAACATTTTTTTGATTTTCAGTTCTAAGTATGGGGAACCCCCAAATTTGATTGTTTTTTTTTCTGTTTGAGTGAAAATCTTATTGCGGTTCATAGACTATATCTACTTACTAAGTTTCTACAGCAAAGTTCTTTAGTTTCAGAAAAAAGTGGCTGTGACATACGGACGGACAGATAGACAGACATGACGAATTCATAAGAGTTCCTATTTTTTGCCATTTGGGTATTTCCGTAACTACTCAATGTGTTTTAAAATAAACTAGTCACATATTTATAGTTATACTTATGTCTGTACTATAACTAAAAAACGTTATTAAATAAAAAAGTAACTCCTCGGTGGTAACAGTAAATACCATAACCATCGACTATCGTTAGAACGATCAATCGAAGATTCGCATTGAAGTGTCTCATTTAGTTTTATTCATTTCTATTTGAGTTTATAGGTTTATAGAAACATGTTTTGTTCTTTTTTTTTCAGGAGACAAGATCCGCGTCAAACAAATAACTGAACTTGCCTTTCCTGCTTATCATTGTATGTACAGAAATCCAACTGGGCAATCATTTAACTATCCGAATTATTTTATTTTCTTCATCCCAATGCCATGCTTAATTATCAATTGAAGATCCACCTATCATCCACCTAGGTATCCTAGGTATGTAGATAGCAACTACGAATGCCATAATATGACAGATCACTATCGTAATTTGTAATGCACACAAGAGGATGTCACCACGTGTCATCTATTAGGTACTAGTTTATAACAATTCCGAAGTTGTATTGTTAACTTAACAGTTTAACTCGCTGCTAAACAGTCGGGAAATGAGTCATTAGCTCTGTGTTTCCAGCTTATGGGTAAATTATCGTCAGTGTGTTATAGGTTAATTTAATGTTTCCATTGCTTTATTTTCATCTACTTTTCTTCTTCCAAAGTAGGCTGAATTGCTGAGAGTAGAACAATACATATTGTGTTCCTCTTCCATCTCGACTAAATCCGCTCAATGATAATGAGCTTAACGGTATTCTTTCCTGTAATTTCTCAAATGCAGTAACTGGTCCCAGTGTCAATTTACCAGCTAGGTAGGTACTGACTTTTAAAGACTGACTAACCCCAATAGATATATCTCAAATTACAAAGATTATGCTTATGAGAAACGCATCTAGGATGTATAGACTTTCATTAGTGGCAAGCATCATTATTGCAACCGAATTTATTCGTTAGTAATCAGTGATCGAAAGTTAGCGATTTTGTCGTTATCTCTGTCGAGACCCAGCTCAGGAAATCATTCGTATCCTCAGTAGAAAACTCGATACTCCAGCACCGAGTTCTTGTGCGTTGTGTATGTGGAGTTTGGCAGATTATATTAACCTAGCCGATACACGAGTTTTGACTAGTCGACGCGAAATAAACTGTTCTTACTCATTAAAAGTCACAACAAGCACGGAAAAGATAGTGGTTTCAGTAGGTGAATTTTATTGATAAGTATCTAATACCAACATACGCTCAAACAATTATAAAATGCGTCATTTGTGTATAATGGGTACAGTCACATGTTACCAGTTAGTTTGTTTGCAGCTACGTGCGCAGGCGCAATATTAATAAGTTCTCACATTAAGTTATGACATTTTCCTATAATAGTAATTACTAAAACGTCTAAAAAAATCAGGTAAGTAGGCCAAAGTACTATTAATATATTTCAGGCATTGTTTTTCTTCGACATTTGCTCAGCGTGAAAGTAAGATGAATATTTTAATAAAACTACTAAAATACATAAGTTCTGACGCAATAAGTACCTACCTACTTTGAATCTACATCAGAACTAAGATAAATCTAATATTTACTATCTAGCTATATTATATGTTGAAAAAAATAACATGGATACTTCCAACATTACCAGTACAAAGGTAGGTACAGTAAGCAAAAGAGTTAGGTATGCAGGCTTGTAATTTTCTTACGACTATTATAAATGTAAAAGTCTGTAAAGATCGATTTTTGTTAATTTTTCACGCAGAAACTACTGAAATGATTTGGATGAAATTGTAAACAGATTGATTATAACTCTTTTCCATTTATAATAGTAGTAAGAAGATTGTTAGCCTTTAAACCCAAAAGTTTTGCTGACTGTACTTACCTACAAGTCTTTCTAGAAAGCAACTGAAACATGAAAAATAAATAGGATTAAGAAACACAAAAGAATGAGTAAATACGTACTTACTGTAATTTAAATAACCTAATGTCGATATTACAAGGCACGTGTAGTTGAAGAAAAACTGTATTAATCATTTCTTCAACTCAGAAAAAATGATTAAAAGTACCTTACGTTACGTTGAATTTCACACCTTGAATGTAGAATGAGGAGAGGCATACAATATCCTGCTTCCTACAGATGTCACCTCGATTGTGCGCGGTGCATCCTATTACTAAACGAAAAGTTTATAACTATGTACTGCATAGACAGCTGGATATCCTTTCAACTTTCCAGTTGATATCTACTTAAGTATAAGAAATTACCTACGTACCTAAAAATAAAGGAACAAAATTGCCTCGTTAGTCTAGGCGCTACCAGAGCAACTGCTGAGCCCGTGTTAGGGTTTCCATCGAGAATGTCTCACGAAGCCTTGTAATGTGTCGGGTTGGTGGCGATAGGCTCGTTTTCTCTAACATGAGATTTCAAGTAACCCTTCGGGGATTACAGGTTTTTATGAATGATTTCTAGAGGAACAAATGAAAAAGAAAATAAAAAAAACTTACTATTATGCATCTTTTTGAGAAGTCTGGTACAGTCAGTCGTCTGGGCTATTGGCAAAGCTATCCAGTTTGATTATAATTCCCGATGCATTTATATCCCTCGCCTTAGAAATTTATATCTTTCGACGGGCCGGCGCCATATCCGCTACTATGACAAAGAGAGGTCAACCAAGGGTTCATTGAATTAACGAACATGAATTTTAATTACTGTGTTTATGTAGGGCTTATTATATTTATAGGAATGCACTGAGTAGGGACGTAAGTAATTTAAACCTGCCTCGATTGCTGCTAGGAGAAATAGCTTTCCTCTTGTCATATCTAACATAAGCTGGATGAAAGTGTTTGCTTATATTAGAATTTACTAGCATTTAAGTGTGAAAACGATACGTCAGCTTATGATTATTTGCTATAAAAAGTGCCAAAACAAGAATCTAAATGCGCTATTTAATATTAAAATATGCACTATAAAAGTCGGAATATGCAAAGTGTTAAAAACTATATTAAGAAAATTAGATCAAACGTATCATGTGTTTTACATTAGCAGGTTATGAATATACCCGCAATAAACTAAATCCCTATCTACTGCAATATGTAGTTAAAAAAATAGGTTCTAAAAATATTAAGTTTTGATTCAAGGTGCAACTAAGTTAACCATTAATAAACCCCCATGCAAAGCAGCATATTAATCGTAATTTAATTAATTTATGTAGCTCCTGTCCAATTATCGGTCAACTCATTTTATCTAAACAATAGACGTGATTCATACCTGAAGAGGATTTCATCCGATCCATGATACGAATCATAAGTATAATTAATTAAAGACAGGAAATTCTTAACGCGATGTCTGTAAGTAGGTCTGTGTTTTTTTTGATCTGGCTTAAACTTAATGTAACCCGACCTGATGTATACCCAGATTTTGCCTTTTTCCTACTTTTGTTACGGCTACATAAGTCCGACCAGACGCAGATGAAAATCAGGATTTTTCACGGTTTGGTAGCCATATGACCTCTGCAACCCAATTATCTAGCTGAGGACACAGATGATGCCGGTTAAACTAGTTTTCAAAGTTTCTAGTGTTTCAGTGTTCTCCGATCCATAGAAAACTCGACGTGAAAAGAAACAGTATTTATCGTAGATTGACTTCATAGTACGTTCAATAACCTCATTGCGTACATTAAATTCTATACAACGTGTAACAAAAAGGGTATAGTCATATGAAAGGGTGTGCTACAGAGTCAGACCATCAAACTGAACACTTTCTCTATGGGACCACCATCGTAATCCCGTTGTAGTTGTTCAGTTTGATGGTCTGTAGGACACCCTTTCATATGACTATACCCTTTCTGTTACACGTTGTATAGTCGTTGCAATACTCACATATGAATATCTTGTTTGTGCTTTGTAACAGTGGTTACGTGAGCTTAGTCAAGTTGCGAAAGCACAGTTCGCACTGAAACGAATTTAGCGCGAGTTGAACAGGAAGCCAAATGCGCGGTACTATTGCCGAGTTGCATTCAACTAGATGTGGCTTGATCAGATTCATTCCAAATAGTATTTATCGACCGGGTAATATTGTAAACTTTCGTACTATCTTCTATGTTTATGATTTTGTAATTATGGCCTGAGGTCAAGAAAATATTTCACACCAATCTAATGAATTAAAAAATATGCGAAAACCGACTAAAATAGTAACGAATTACTTGTGCACAGGTAACGTACTCTACGTTACTTGTGCAATCTTATATTTTTCAAGCTCGAATCTCGTTTATCTCAAAGTAAGAATTACCTAGAACAAAATGTTGAATTGAAAAATTGAAAATAAATTATGTCCAGCTATCTGCACTGTAGTAAGAGGTCCTTCGTTAGAATTGTACATGATGAATATACTGCTCGTTACCAAATAAATACTGATCGCTCCCCGTCATTTCTAGTCTACATAACTCTCGGTGCATTTGGTAAGACGCTCAGTGAAAGTGATTGCGCGGATGTCGCGTGCGACGGCGCAGGCGCACCCGCCGACCTTGCCATATAGGAGGCGCGCGCGATGCTTCGCGTAGTGCGTGGCTACCGGTTGTACATCGTGCGAGGCTAAGCAGGGATTCAGGGTCTTGAAGACTGGTAGCAAAAAAATTTGAGGGTCAAAACAAATATAGCAATTTTTTACGCCTATTTAAAGGGTCAAACATTCATGCGTGAAAATTATTAAAAAGGTGTGACGAAATGTTGAATCAGTTTAATATGGGCACAGGGTATTACGTGCTCTACAAACAAATGGAAGGTGAAATATTTATACAAGTACCTTTCCATAACGGCGGCTCAAGTTTCCCCACGCCTGCCCTGCATAGCCCTGATACAGCTTCTAAGTTTTAACCAGATTTAGGACTTTGTCGGTACATATCTTTCACCAAACATGTTCACCAGGGATGCTCAAGCTTTTGCTAGACGTCTGGGTCGTTAAGCATCACCACAGAATCAGCAACTATTCTTAGTCTTACTTAGTATTTAACATTTCTGAGGACACAATATACAAATATGTTGGTAGAGCACATTATATCTTGCATTTTGTATACTGACCGTAAAGGGCCGCAACTATTTCAGGGCAGTGCATAAAACTTAGTATGACTATTACTGTGGTGCACACGGTTTGTTTCCCTCAGACAGATTTCCCTAACAATCGTAAACAACAGCCTTTACGAGCTGTACTTAGATAAACATGCTCAGTTTTGCAATTACAATAGTAAAATAAATAGGTACTGAAACGTTTACCTCACCGCTTGAGAGTACCGGGTGACATTATTTTTCCGTGACTTCAGCAATTACCTACGCTCAGAGACACGCCTGATACGATCAGGTAGTTTTTGTTCCGGTATACAATTAATATTTATGAATATTACACAATCATTGTAGCGTGGTTCAAAGTGACGTGTTGTTCTGAATCCTGGTCATTCGTAACTTTATACGCACAGAGCGCACCACTTGCCTTGAAACTGTTTTTGCTTCTTTTTCCATAATCAATATGTCAGTTGTCGTGTTGCCTCAGCCCGGTGCAACACGACTGGCCACACATGAGCACCACCCGTTATTAATTTTCCTTTGAAATTACCTTAGTAGAACTATGCACTAAACGGTTCATTTTAATATGGGTTAGTCGAGTACTTTTTCTGCCGAATAGATTATAATATGTAATGCGAATGCAAATAGATATAGCAATAGAGTCGATAATGACTCGCACAACTTGTGTGCAGACAAAATTATTTTTATTCTAATAAAACTTCACGGCTCCTGTTTTAATCACGTGTCGTATATTCACGCCGCATAATTACCTAGCAAAGAAGTTATAAGTAGGTATGTTGGACATTTTTTTTTTCGCCTGCATAATACCATCAAAATTAATGCCAAAGTCTATCTTTTGTCATTCATCAGAAGTATTTATAGTAGATTATTGCATCGAGCACAAAGTAATTTATTATTGCACCTAGTGCCTGATTTCACGAGGGCAATATAAATTACTAGCTTCTGCCAGCGGCTTCGCCCGCGTGAAGTTTCAAAATTGTCCCATGGGATCTTACTACCGGGATAAAAAGTATCCTATGTGTTAATCCAGGTTGTAAACCATCTGTGTGCAAAATTTCATCCAAATCCGTTCAGTAGTTTTTGCGTGAAAGAGTAACAAACATACATCCATCCTCACAAACTTTCGCATTTATAATATTATTATAGTAGGACTTATGGCAAGGTGCATAATCTGCTTTTCTTTCAACTATTACCTATAGGAATAGTAGATAAAAGAAACTCATATCAAACAGTTAAAATAGAAGTTTCTATAACACTGTCGGCTTCATTTAGAATGGTCTCCGGAGTTAATGTGTCGCTAGATGATTCCATTTTAATTCGAAGCCGGAGCACTCAAAATCAGATAGTATCACACTTTATCGTTTCCAAAAATATTGTCAAGCAAAATTAACAAAGTTCCCGCCAAATCACTTTTTTAAATTTCTTCCAATTTTAAATCAGAGTTAGCAGCAATCATTTTTAAATTTGGAACAAGTAGGATAGAAACGAATAATACGTACGTAAATAAAAGTATTGATATCGGCTGGCTGAATAGAGCTAATCCATTGAGATGTGCACCTTTTGGTGCGATTAAAAAATAAACTGTGCAATAATGAAATTTCATACATTTTTATTGCTCTAGAGCATTAAACACTGGCTTTGTACTGAGTTTTTAGTGTGATTATGATGAAATTAAAGCATAGTTGGAAGAAAACATATTTAGGTGTGAATGTATTGTAGACTCGGACGTGTCAACAGATTTAATTAGTATCGAGAAGGATGCTGCACATGTTAGTTTGCGCATGTGCTCTGCTGGTCGTTATTGTTATAATTGTCCTCGCGGTCACGTGCGCCTTCGAGGACACCCCCACTTCCATGAAAAGTAGACTCGTTTCATTATTAAACACTAGTTCCACATACCTAACATTCAAACAAGTTACCAACTAACTTGCATCCAGATCTAGTTTTCACTTAACCGAAATATATACATTTAGTGCGCTATCGTAAATTCTAGCGATAATGACGTAATGTAGTTTTGTCTAACACCAAATTGGCAGTTAGCCTTAAATGTAGCTGGTAGTAATGGTCCAACAGTCAAATATTTCAACAAATCAGATTAGGTGTGTTGCAACACATTACTATAATGCATTAGGTTAATTCATCGAGTAGATACAGAGACACAGACACAGTATTGAGATGGACGCGTGTTGGCAAATAAGTGCGCGTTTGTTTGGGGGCCGCCGTGTTAGAACGGGCGACCTCTCGCCTCCGCGGCCCGCGTTCTCCTTACAACTACTAGCATTGAGGCATTTACCTTTCTTAGGTCGGACTTGTCCTCAATACAGGCTAGAAGCGTTGATTTATTACGATGCACGGTATGCCGGCTCAATTTAGAGACAAATTTTGTGCAATATGCGCCCAATCCGCGGCATGTTTACATTCTTGTCCCCGAGTGGCGTCAACATTAGCCCCGTTGGCCTGATATGTCGCATGTCGGTTGGAAAATATTCTCTGGTACAAATCAGTCGCAAGTAAATACTTTTATGTAGGTATTATGACTAATTTTACAAGGCTGTTTACGGATAAATTACTTCTACTTAAATATTAGATTCTGGTGGAAGATTCTGGTCGTTTTCTTACACTTAGGCTGTTTTATATTAATTTTGCAAAAGCTTTAGAGTGAAATACTAACTTTAAATGAATCTTCTTAGTTATGATAACATAAAGTACCGAGTTAGAATAAATTAGAGTTATTATTATCCATATTTTTTTAAGGTGCCATTTGATTACTAAAACTTTTTATTTTGCCCTAATTCAGACATTTTTGTTCTGTAACATTGCCAGTTCGCCCACGTTGCATGTATTGTTCAAAAATATGTCCAAGGCTGTATATAAAAGACCCTGTACAATATTTAAGTAACTTTTAGCTTAACAAAGATGTGTGATAAGGCCCAACAAATGAAGTATGGCTAATTAGCACATTTTTTAACAGACGAGTTGTGTGGAATTCGAGCACAACAATTAAGTGGCTACGAAATTATTTATACTCATTAGTAATGTGTTGTTACCTGTTTAATAACTTAATAAAATTACGCAGTATGGACGCAGAGTTGGAAACACCAGTTTAATTACTCACCTAATTATTTGAGTTGTGCCAGTAGGTAAGAGAAGCCTATTCCAAATTTATTAATTGTAGATTTTGTACTGAAACGTTATTTAACTGGCAATCTATTCACGTAAGCAAACATTCAATTTTGGATGTACCTAACTTCAAATACTTACTTACTAGGTAGATTTTACGAAAACTATCTTAAACGTGTCTATAAACGAATAAAAACTGTAATTTACGTCAAAACAACGAAATCATGGATGTTTAAAGTCAAGGTTGTGCGATATCGGTGAGACATCAGTATTGTTATCAGCCTAAGTGACTATTTACTGGAAACAGATTGTATCGGAGGAAGCGATCTTTGTCCTCTTTGAGGCAGTACCTTGTAAACGCGTTGCCGCCTTCCTGAGGCGCCAGTAGTAAGCTGAAGCGATTCCTAGAACCACTCCGTCACCTAGTTCGACATAAATCTACCTTAATGTCTAGCAAATTTATCGTAATCGAATTTGTTTTTATATCATGCATCTAAGAAATGCCGTAACTGTAGGATCTATGCGATGTATTTTGGTGATTTACATAATTTATTTTAAATACTTAGACGTCGGTCATTGTCAGTAGCACCTGACTAGATAAATACAAGAATGGCAACATTCCTTTGCGTAGTAGGTATAAGAACCAAAACTCTAGTATCGAAGATATTACACAAGGTATGACAAGACTAATATGTTTAAATATTCTCAGATCTCGTGACTATTATTATTTTTGTTATTTTATCACGTTTTCTGCTAAATGTTTCCTTTGATGCTCAGTAAAATATTACGTATCAATCCTCAAGCTTTAGGCATAATCACCACTCTTGGTAATGTGATTACTGATCGTAGAGCTATCTACCTACATTTAGACAAGCTGGTTGTTTATATTATGAAAATATCTAAGATAGCTCTGATTCGAACATCTCGTGATAAAAGCCCTTAGGCTCTTGATAAAATTCCCAACCAGTCAAATTCACCACGGAATCAAAAGGGACCACTCTTAAACTTGAGAAATAGTACAATTGACTGGCAAAAATCAAAGCAGTTTGTTGCCTCGCGACCTCTCTTGTCTTACATAAGCAGTGACGCAGGTGACATTGAACGCTCGACCCGATTAAGCAAAGCAGACGATTCGCGAGGTCACGTCGCCAATGTCCACACAGTCCAGTGTCCACTGTCCTACTCTAAAGATTTATTGTTCCATCATTCTCACACCTAATTACAGCTGCATTATCATTGTTCATCTACAGAACTATTCCTATGTTATTGTGACACTGAATTAATTACCTTTAAGATCGTTGCTTATTCAATTTCTAATCACTAACAAAAAAACCATGGCGAATTTACTTGACTTTCATCGAAGTAGGCAAGGTTATTGCTAGTTTGAACGTTACATATAGAAGTAGATATAAGTTAGCCATTAAGCAGTTGTAGTGCTTCTAGTTCAATTAACGGCACATGACTGTTAAGATAGCGATCTAAGTTATACTTATATATTGTCCAGTATTGAGGTGTGAAGGGTGAGTCGCACGCGACCGACTAGAACCTGCGACACCGGTTGCGCTCGGACCATTTCTGATGGGCTCATTGTCGGTCACTCAGTGTGCAGCAAGATGCCAAGTTATTTATACCATGCTTGTAATAGTTTTTTTTTAAAGGTGAAGAATAAAATACAAACATAAAGGGCAGGAACTATAAGATGTTTATTGATAGGAGTAAGTTGAATTATTGTAATTAGGAGCATCAATAAACTCATTTGAGATATTGTTTGCTGTGTAAGCATTACGCTTTAAAGCAGCTGATATAAGGCTATACGTGCTTAAAAGGCAATAAATATAAACGTAAATGAAGAACCTTAAATTTAATATAATACTTCAGCTTTCACAAAGATTTCAGTCCAAATGTTTCAATGATAAAGGTTCATCGTAACAGAATAGAAAGAGGTCAAACGACGCGTCGAACAACTTAATTTACGATGTCTAGGCCAAATAATACATTCAATCCAAAATCAACAAATTATTATTATTACATTTGAATAAACAAACGTTCGGCCGTTTGGTGCCAAAAAGTATAATTTCTATGCGAAATTTATGTATTTTTTCATTCTATAATTTGGCAATGTCATTTACAAGAAAGGACGAATTAGTATTCATACACGTACGAATGCCCACATGAAAATATCAAATATTATACTCAGATACTTGGTCGTATATTTCAATACAACTGTTACTGACTATTACGCCATTTGTTTTGCAATTTGCTGAACACAATGCTTGTGGTTGGTGGAACGTCTGCTGGATTAGTTCATAGCCACAATGTTACATTTTCAAATTATCTTCACGTTATAGGCGTGTTAAGCCTCTTCGGATTTCAATTACATTAAATTTTATAGAATAATTCACAGGGCATTTTGTTAGGATTGTATCCATATTACATTATACCTACTGAGATGAACAATCTTACTACCGAGTGTTTATAACATTATCTTAGGATCTTTCGTTCAAGTTTATCGTCAAGAAACGTAATGCGATGTATGCAAATGCAATACAAACCAATCAGCGTGTTCTTTCTCAACGCTATTTCCACGTGTAACGGAAAAATAACCGCCAAACTGATTATAATTGTAATCCGATAAACACTATTGATTTACGAAGCAAACGAGTTTCCAATTTGAATTCATCCGAGGAATTGACATGTGCGGCCAATTATTTGTTAGCACGTTAAAATAGGAGTATGTTATATATAGTGCTTGTAAATCAATAGGACGATAATGTAAATCGTCTTGATTGTGATCTCGGCTGTCGCGAGCATGATGTCACTTGCCTGCGCGCAGCAAGGCCTCGAGACTGCCTCCTTAGTTTGAGCTACACAGGTAGTCACGTGAATTTATAATGTGATGTATTAATATATTTCTGCCTTCAATATTTGTGTCGAAATTGAGTTTCGTGTCCGTTAAAATTTTAGCGAAAAGTACCTATCTGCATGGAGTATGGATTTCTAGAGCACGTACCTATTTTTTTTTCGGAGCAGTCCAGCTTTCCCGAATTTTATCATATAACATCCAGTACTACCTACAACTGTTCCTAGATTTTTATTTACCGTAGCAAAAAATGTTTTTGATTTCAAAATGTAAAGAATGAGCGAAAAATATGAGCGATTCAAACGTTTTTCTTTTATTACCATCGTGGGAAACATTATGATGTACCTTGATCAGTTGGACGACTGTCGCCTGTCAGCTACAGCGATATGACATATTATTATTCTAATATAAATAACAATTACATTACCATACCAGTTTGACGCCATCAGACTCAACTTCCAGTACATCCACACATTCTGACCAAATTGAGCGTAACAACTTAATTTAGAAGTTTGTGTGTTCAAGGCAATTTGTGTTTAATTTTTAAGCGGATCTCAACGTATCGAGAGGTGGCTGCCTACCTGATGTCATAATCATGGCTCGTTATTATATAACGACTTGTTTCAAGTATTTTTTTTGTTCTCATTTTGCTTTGTTACGCGTTTATGCCAAATTGTTTGACGGCCAGCCCTCTATTTGTTAACGATTTGAAAACTTCTAGAAAGCGTTCCGCGAAAATGGATAAGAAGTTAATGTTTTCAGAATTTCTGGAGAGAACACAATATACTGCTCGACAGTATTGAAAAGTTTTGAGCTTATATAATCTACAATATTTTGCGTTCTTAAGTTGATTATGGAAGATGCTCAATTTACGCAAAATATTGGAAATATTGTGTGCAAAACATCAGTGAATGATGCATCAATAAATTTTATTTTATGAAGATGTTATTTCTTGATCCACTTATTTTATTCATGCAATGTTGTCAAGCTTGTCTTTTTAACGGGTTTTATTGCATACTAATACTGTAATCTATCAATTATTATGATTTAAGGCTTATATCATTCACGGCAAAGCGATGAGTTGAAACTTATAAACTAGTAGGTGTTGTATGTAAATTATGATTAATCGTTTTTTTTTGGGCACGCGTTACTAAGTTATTTTTGGCACGGCATTCCAAATCTAGAAAACTGTTTTAAGGCCGAGACCCGAGATCATACCTACATAGAGTACTGAACATAGACCTTCAAAAGAACGCTTCAAATAATGAGCAGTTGTGCATGCTTTTCCTACAATCATCACACGCACAAATATAGGAGGTCCTGCTGTCCACTGCCCAGTCAATCACTTGTAATAAAATAACTAAATAGAACTGCCTTGTTGGTCTTGTGGTCACGAGCGCTACTGCTAAGCATGAAGTCCTGCAAAGTAAAATTGCGGTTTTCCATCAGAAATTACTCAGCGAGGGTCCCGGATTCATGCCGGTTCGTGGCAATAGTTGTGTAATTGCTTGGGACGTAAACATAACTGGCGATATTGTCACAAGTACATCTCTGTCTGACCCCTCGGGGAGTGTAAGCGTGAGTATTTGATGCTAAATAGAAAAAAGAAAAGGAGAGAGAAAAGGCTATAGTTATTTAAAATGACTAGGAAAGCGATTTGTTCGGTCGCTATATAATATTAATGTGCTATTATTGTACAGTAATAGTAATGTCTAATAGAAAATTCACAACCTAATTCGACTGTAGTAGGAATTCATAATTCCCTACAATAATACCTAAGTACCTTAGGTCTAAATGAGAAGTTATATAGGTCACCTACGATTCCGACCTATCAATTGGCACCTCATTAATGGAAATGTACTAAATGCAACATCTTTAATTGTTTAGTCTGGCATTTGACTGTGACTTTGACATGTTACCGTTCCTAGTTCGGGTAAAACCAATTCTTTGTTTTGGGATTTTCGTTCGGATTTGAAGCTATCATTTCGATGTGTTCGCAATATTACTGACTGCTTCAATTAAGAGCATCTTGCTAAGGGAGATTTAAAATTGTCATCGTATCTCTGCCTCCATAATCGGGACTTGGGGCACCCCGATGTTAGGTTAGTTAGGTTCCTGTAAACCCTGCAGACAGAAATAGGGGCCCCGCGACGCGGCCCCGTCGATTACGCTTTAAACCCCGACGCAAAAACGACGGGGTATCATAGTTTGACATGTCTGTGTGTGTGTCGGTGTGTGTGTGTAACAACTCCCTCAATATGGGTATCAAATGAAAGGGCTTGACTAGTAAAATACTATACACTATGATAAATTAAAAATCCAAGTTGACCGCCACCACAAAATGGCGAATTAACGAATTATGTTTTATTTAACTTTTAGAAATTTGTGTCGGGTGTTTTTTAATTTTTTAATTAAATTTTACTTGTTAGGCGAATGTAAAGTGTTTGGGGTTAGGTTATATTAATCGGTTTTTCTCAGGAATTATCATTTCATGGGAGTGGTACCATGGGGCAAGGGGGATCGCTCCTTACCTCCCTCCCACCACACCGCGCGAGTTGAGTTCCGTAGCATACATTTCACAATATTACGGAAACACTTCGACAGATTATAATAGCAAGTAAGTAGTAGTAAGTAGTCTGTTCAGTTGACAATATTTCGATAGTTTACAATCTCATATTTTTATTCTTTTTTGCACACAATATTTTATTAAATTAAATAAATAAATTTTATAAAAAAAAACCGACTGCAATAACTTTAGCTTCAGAAGTCGGTGACCTTTGTTTGATTGATTTAGTTTTTTTGTCACCGAATTCTGAAGCTAAAGTAAGTTTTCACTTTTTTGTGTTTTTTGAAGTCGTTTTTATTTTTTGCGAAAAGGTTTTTATTTTTCACTTTTTAGTGGTATGTAAAAAACAACGTACAGGCGTGATGTTATGTTATGAACTAGTGTAAAAAATAGACAGACATGAGATTTCAGCAATTCCAGTCCATTTGCTATCATTTATTAAGTATTTACGTTGCCGATTGAGAGATTACAATCTAACGTGCTTGACAATTTCACGGTGACATATACATAACATCACGACACACATCACAAACCGAGTTCACGAAGCTCAAAAATCTAAAACTCGGCATCAAAACTTCATTGACCCACACATGGAAAATACAGGGTGTAAACCAGGGATGTAACGGATGTGATGATATCGGAACCGGAATCGGAATCGGCGGTTTTGGATTTGATATATCGGAATCGGAACAGGAATCGGAACCGGAATCGGAGGCGGATGCTGAAGAAGAGAATGTGTGAGAAAGTAGGATTCATTAGAGAAATAACGAACGATCGGCTCGACTTGAAAAATTATTTTTGTGTTGGATAGTCCATTTATCGAGGAAGGCTTTAGGCTATATAACATCACGCTACGATTATTAGGAGCGTTTTTTTCCTATATTTTTCTCTCTTATGTGACGCAGACGAAGTGGCGTGGGTCAGCTAGTAATACATACATTGATAATCAGTCTTTTTAATTTCAAATACAAGCAACAGAACGCCTGACGAGGCATTGAAAAATCAATCATTATTAATAAAATAATTATTCATTTTATGTACTTGTAAGTACCTATGCTGGTAATTTAAATGGACAGAAAGCACGTTACGAGGGGCTAACCTCGTGGGACACGTATAAACAGGTTTATACGCGTTGACCGCGGCCGTATGCCGAAGCCCGACGCAAGGCATCGACCTCCGATTACCTCCGATTGAAAAGTTTCGGAACAGGTATCGGAATCGGAGGTTCAAAATCAATCGGAAGTTCCGACTTATCGGAATCGGAATCGGAGCTCCGTAACATCCCTGGTGTAAACCACCTCATCACAAAGCCAAGCATTCTGTACATCAAACTAAGTAACTTTACGCAAAAATTATTGCTGGGAAACTACTTTTTTTTTTGAGGTATAAATCATGTTTTATGGTAGAACTCAATGTTCCGCACTTACAACAAACATTGTGCTGATGGATGGATTGAATAGTACGGGGGTCGTGGAGGTGTTAAAAGTCAAAACTTTACAAAAAAATATGTATTTAAAAAAACACTCGTCATAAAGTTGTAACTTTGACCCCCATATCTCCGTAACTAGAAAGTTCTCAGGTATGGTGTAGAAAAAAAAATGCAATGATCCCCATCATTGTCACTCGCGAACAAGTGTCTTTCGGCTTCGTGAAGAGGTGTTTTACACCCTTTAGATTACAAATTCCGACACTTCAAACGGGGCTGCGGGACTCGATAACAGCGATTTTGAATATGCCAGGAACCAGTAGTTCTATACATGAGACTGATCAAAACGTAGATGCAGTTAGTCTTCTTATCGCCGAAAAAAGAAAATTTTGTGCATTTTGCCCCTCCGCAAGGCGAAGAATGGCAAAGGCGTATGCATTGAAAAAAAAACAAAAATTTTCAAATGAGTGAAAACTCTGATTTCAATTAAAAGAATGTAAAGTAATTAAAATGTGATTTTAGTAAATAAATAACTTAAAAACATGTTAACAAATGATTACTGTAAACCCTTAGAAGACCCCGTTTTATACGGCGTAGCCGAAACGACGAACGTTAATAACAAGCTTTGTTGTGTGTGTTACCCTGACAAAATGTTGTGCATTTGAGATGTGAGACCTTAACAAAAAATTTGAGTATCATGAGGACCAATTTGCTCACTAATAGCAAAATTTGCTTGAATTATAATTTTAAAGTTATTTGAGGAAAACACATATTGCTGGAGTAACGTTCGAAACGTTATCCTGGAAAAATCGATTTTCAAAAATTCGTTTAGCCCGGAACCAAATACATGAGTAGATTTAGCTTTTGTTGCGTAGTAAATGTTGGTAAATAGCAAAATTTGTGTGTGATATGGTGCTCGAGTTATTTAAGATTATGTTGCGGTAACATTTTGGGATACCCCAGGTCTCGAAAACGGCTCAACGCAGAAGATTGAAAAAAATACCAACAAGAGACCTTAATTCGCTTAAATTAGTTTAAACATTAGTTTTTGATTTAGTTGTCGTAAACCAATGGAATTTAATGGTTTCAAAAATCACATAAAACGAATTTGGAAGTAAACCAACCAGTTTCAAATGTAAACAAGAAAGTCTCTAAAAAAGATATCATTGTTAATCCAAAAAGTAAAAATCCCCTGGAAACTTTTAAAACTAATATTTAATCAAAACGACCACTTTTGTCAGCCAATCCCAACCAACACCATAACGATTTTTTCAGCATGTATTGCGCACAATTTAAAACCACATTTGTCCCTAAGACAATCTCAGTAAATAGTAACGCTTCTTTCAATGACTGGGCCACCATTGGTATTCATAAGAGTCGAAAACGACTTTATGAACTGTATGAAGAGCGGACTTATACAAACACAGTAGAATTTAATTTGTATGTTAAGAATTATTCTAAATTATTTAAAAAAGTTTGTTTCTTAGCAAAGTCACGTTACTTGAGTTCAAAAATTAAAAATAGTAGTAATGTCATTAGAATGACATGGAACATTATTAATAATGAAACGGGAAGGTCTTGCAACCGAAATGGTGACATCAGCCTTGGTATTGGCGATAATATTTTAAATTCTGACACTCAAGTTGCCACAGCCTTTGAAAATTTCTTTGCGGATATTCCCGTATCGACAACTAAATTGCTTAACTCGTCACCTGCTGCTGCCGAGTCTTTACTAATGGAAAATGTTTCAGTCTGTGATTCCGAATTTAATTTTCAATATGTCACTTGTAAAGATATAATTAAAACTTTTCACTCATTAAATGTTAAAAAGACCGCCGATCTATGGGGTCATTCTGTAGACGTTGCTAAATCCATTATAAACGTTGTAGCTCCTTCTTTAGCTGTTATATTTAACGATTGTATTGACCGTGGTGAGTTTCCTGATCTAATGAAATATAGTAAAAGAAGTTATATAAATATAGTATAGTAAGAGAAGCATTGTTTAAATCGGGTAGTACATCAGACCCCACTAATTATAGACCCATTTTAGTACTACCCACCTTTAATAAAATTTTAGAAAAATTAATTTTGACACAATTGCAAAGCTTTTTCAATAAAAATCAGTTATTGCATAAAAAACAGTTCGGTTTCACTAGGGGTCGTTTAACTACTGATGCCGATGTTGAACTTTTAGGACACATTTATAATGCCTGGGAGGACAAATGCGATGCTTTGGGATTTTTTTGCGATGTATCTAAAGCTTTCGATTGCGTTCTTCATGAAACATTAATCAGGAAACTACACCACTACGGAATCCGTAACGCCTCTCTGGATCTTCTTACGTCATATTTGAGTGATAGGATTCAGAGAGTTGATGTTAACGGGAAAAGATCTCCCGGATCCGTAGTAAAAATAGGGGTACCCCAGGGCTCAATATTCTTAGTCCATTTTTGTTTCTTATTTACATAAATGACTTGCCTTACCTCATAAAGGATAATCATGACGTAGTATTCTTTGCAGACGACACTTCTCTTTTATTTAAACTCATTTATTTCCATAGCGTGATGTCGTACGGTATTCTCTTGAGGGGCAATGCCGCCGATATTCAAACAATATTTGTTTTACAAAAAAGGGCAATTCGTTCAATTTATAAAAAAAAAAAAAAATAATTAAAGAGATTAATATTCTTACTGTGCCCTCTCAGTTTATTTATGAAAACCTTTTGTACGCACACAAAAATATTAATTTGTTTAAAAAATACAGTGATATCCACAACATAAACACGAAGAACAAACACAAATTTGTTGTTCCTCCAACGAGACTCAAAAAAATAGGGGGTACGTTCAGATGCCAATGTAAACGTTTTTACAATAAACTTCCGAGCCATATTCAAGCACTAAGCCTGAATAAATTCAAATCATTTATTAAACGAAAGCTATGCCTGAAAGCTTTCTATCATGTCAATCACTATCTCGAAGATAAAAAGGCTTGGGATTAAACTGCTCCAATGAAATTTGCTCTGTGAATGTTGAAATTTCGGACTTCGCTTGTTTATTGTTGATTCCTTTATTTTATACACTGTGATATTGAATGATTTGACATGAATATTTAGTTCAGTATTTATTATTTTTTACGTTTTATTATTTTTTTTATTTTATTTTTTATATGTGTTTTGTACTTGTGACTGTCATGACATTTAATGATTTGACATGAATACTTAGTTCAGTATTTTACTAGTTTTTACTTTATTTTAGTTTATTTTATGTGTGTGTATATGACATTTTTTATTGACATTCGAATTTGAATTGTAAATTTTTATTTATTTAATTGTGAATTATTGTGAATGTGAGGGTCACTTTTTGTTGTTTTTTTCCCACGACTGTCTGGCAGTTTGAGTACTAAAAGCGACCTACCCTAATGTCCTTTCTTTGGTATTGTTCGTCGTTTCGTTGAGCTCCTTGATTTATAAGTCGAGCTACACGATAACTGACAAATGCTTGCACTGACTGGACAGGTCCACAGGTCCACTCAAATATGTGTGGTTCTTTCTTCAAAAGACCATCTCAGACACTTATCTGCATAGTTCTCATGTGAATTAAGCAAGATTGTCTGGACTTCAAAAGAGACTATGACCTCTGAGTTTGTTTCGGCTGTTACTTCTCGGAGTAGTCAGGTACGAAACACCGGCAAAATCTAGTTAAAAAAAATGACGTGTAAAAGTGTTTGAGAAAACCTACGTGCTGAATAAATATCATCTATCATTTATCATTTAACCAAGACACTTAGAACCAAATAAACAGCTATAAAAGATACCCATGGTAGACGCTTATAACGTCAGGAAAATTAAGTTTTGTAACTTTACACGACATGAAGATAAAACAAATTTGATTAATTTTAGACTGGTCGTACTTTAGCGATGAAATACGCAATTCTTAAAACATTAAGAAACGTGGCATACTTTAAGCTAATTAAAATTATTCATGAATATTATTTAATTCCTGTTAATTTCAGCTTTCAATTACGTCTGTAACGAAAGTTATATCAAAAACAAGAATAAGTCAGCAACTCTAATAAGCTGACCAAATCGAAAAGGTCACGAAAAAGCGGCATTACCATACATACGAGTAGTCTTCGCAAATTGGCAACTTAGTGTCTGATATTTCGTACAGTTAATCAGAAAAACGTTTTACGTGAAATCAATTTTAAACTGGAATTAATGTTCATGAATCATTTTAATTTGCTTCAAGTATGCCATGTTCCTTAATGTTTTGGAATTGCGTATTTCATCGCTAAAGTACGACCAGTCTAAAATAAATCGAATTTGTTTTATCTTCATATCGTGTAAAGTTACAAAATCAAATTTTCCTGAAGTTATAAGTGTCTACCATGGGTATCTTTCACAGCGGTTTATTTGGTTCTAAGTGTTTTGGTTTACTTGCAAATCTGTTTTATCTGATTTTTGAAACCATTTAATTCCATTGGTTTATGACAACCATATCAAAAATTAATGTTTTAACGAATTTAAGCAAATTAAGGTCTCTTGTTGGTATTTTTTTCAACCTTCTTCGTTAAGCCGTTTTCGAGATCTGGGGTATCCCAAAATGTTACCGCAACAAAATCTTAAATAACTCGAGAACCATATCGATTTTGCCAGGATAACGTGTCAAACGTTACTCCAGCAATATGTGTTTTTCTCAAATAACTTTAAAACTATAATTCAAGCAAATTTTTCAATTAGTAAGCATATTGCTCCACATGATACTCTAATTATTTGTTAAGGTCTCACATCTCAAATGCATAACATTTTGCCAGGGTAACACACACAGCTTTGTAAAATAAGGTTAGTGATCTAGGGTTAATTTATTGCTGGAATTAGGAGTTGGAGGTTGTATGTATTTGATGTTAGACCTTCTTTGTAACCATGTTATTCTATGTTCTAGAAAATAAAATATTAAAATTCATAATTGCATGATGACGAAGCCGAGCCTGAAAATTCAGTCTGCCTTTGGTGCTCGAGCCGGCAAGTAGCTGGTCGGCGCTCTGAACAATTTTACATGGTCGCTAAGCCGGGGAGATCTAGCCCTGGTGTCATATTAAAGACCTGACGGCCTTGAAAAGGCATCTACTACTTCTACTGAGAACCTGGACACTGACGGCGAGTAACCTTCTTTCCTCGAACCCTCAGCCCTCGGGTAGCATCTATACCCTGAGAGATTGGTGTCTGTGAGCAAGCCTGATACAGCGGCGAGCGGTTTCTACAATCTACGAGTCTTGGAACTTTATCACCATCTTGTCGGCCACCATTTCATCACCATTTTATCTCGCCTTCCTTAATAAATAAATTGCATAATTGGAACAAAATGTACTGTTACAATGTGCAGATCACGGTAACATATTTGTTTGAGTAATGGCATCCTAAACAAAAGATTGGGGGATGCGGAAGGTGCTTCAGCAGTTGATAAATGCCGCAATATTAATCTCTCAGCATACAAAATATTGAAAGCGTGCTGTAAAGATAAGATATTTTTGTTCGCTACGTAATATCCACGTAAAATGGTGACGCTTAGGAATTGTTAATATTTGAAAGTTATGATTACGGCTTATTACTTTTTGTTTTATTAACCGACTTCTAAAAAAGGAGGAGGTTCTCAATTCGGATGTTTCTATTTTTTTTTTTTTTTTTATGTTTGTTCGGGCATAACTCCGTCGCATGCCAACCGATTTGGAAAATTCTTTTTTTGTTGGAAAGGGTATTCTTTCTAAATGGTCCCATAGCCACCAAGTCGTGATCTGATGATGGAATCTTGGCGAAATCGAGGAAACTCTTCAGATTTTATATGAAAACGTGTTGGATTTTGGTATTTTCTACAACAAGTGAAGCATTTGCGTTTGATAAGAACCATTCTACCATCAGATCTGATGATGAAGCCAAGAGTCACGGAACTCCATAATGAGACAATGTACCATAGTCGTGTTTGGGCTTGTTGCAATTGTAACGGTATGCACTTTCCATGTATCAAGCACATGTGAACCACTAAAAAGTAAAAAATAAAAACTTTTTTGCAAAAAATAAAACCGACTTCAAAAAAAAACAAAACAGTGAAAAATAACTTTAGCTTCTGAAGTCGGTGACAAAAAAACTAAAGCAATCAAACAAAGGTCACCGACTTCAGAAGCTAAAGTTATTTTTCACTTTTTTGTTTTTTTTTGAAGTCGGTTTTATTTTTTGCAAAAAAGTTTTTTTATTACCATTACAAGTACAAATTATAGGTACCTAAAGAGCTTATTTATAATATTGGTTCTTTTAAAGACGCATTGATTCATTTATTTCGGGATCCTTAAACTTGCAAAGTTTTGCAACAGATCCTAAAATATCTTGTTAATGATATGGTATGACTGGCATAGTTCTAGCATTATCTATCATTATCAAAAACTGAGACTGCTTGACTCCCATTTTGGACGGTGGTTTACTTACTTTCTTGGTATTATTAAACTACTTTATCTTTAATGTATTAATGAAGTATTCTCATTTAATTTATTTGATGTTCCTACTAAGGCTTCTTGAGTTCAAGCTTATCCGCCTCCTGGGGCACAACCTCGACGTTGTAAACATGACTACGTTACCAACAACTTCTCGAGTTAATTCGTTGTATTGCAGGGCGTTTCCCGCCAACGCCTCTAAAACACTTGTGTTCATGTATCAAGTCTTGTGAAGCTTCTGAAGCAGCCCTGACCCCTCGTATACAAACATTTAAATTAATCCGAGGATATATGATCTGAGCCATAATAACTGAGCAATTATGCCCGTAATGTGTCTGTTTTGTCTGGAAACTTGTTATTTCGTTAATTGTTTTGCTATCTGCGTTAATGTCTTTATAGAATTGTGATATCTCAGTGTTAATGTACTGTTTTTATAACAACTCGAGAGTGCCTGAACTCTTACTTTGTATGCACGTTTTTCTATCTATCACTGACTTGTATCTACTTATAGTTTAATAGTCGTGTGGGTGTTATGGACATGATTAGTAATTAATTCAAGTATATCACAGACTTCGGTATGTGGGTGTTGGTATTCTGTAATAAAAATGGCGTCCATTTGATGTTACTATTAACATCCCGCTCGGAGTTGCATCAAGTGAAATGTCACAGAGTTACTAAAATATTTACTATGTCATTGTTATATCTTTTATAATATTAAGTTTGAATGAGTTAATTAATGATCTAGTTCTTTTCTAAGTATCTAAGTATATTCTGACGATGTCCATGTCAACTTAGCTTGTGGCGGTACTGAACTTAAAGTTGACATCCCACTTGCTTACGGAACCAAGTTCACTAAAACTCTAAAAAGTATAAAAAGCAACTCTAATAAATTCTTAGCAGTGCATTCTTATCGTTCAATGTTAATAGGTATGTAGCTATGATTGTTAGTTATATTGTTTTTATTGATTTAAGTTGCTTTCGCTACTTCCAATATAATAGATGTGTCTTATTCAAATGACATTTTGCAAATCGAATTATTTTTTCTGATAATTGAAATTCAGACTTGACGAAGCTCTCAAAACTAAAGTCAATGTCAAATACCGTATCCAAAAGTCAGAGATAAGCTAGCTACGGTGGGAACTTGTTGTTGTAGGTGGGCGTGCTCGATCTACTAAGTACAAATAGCTGGTCGGCTCGGTCACCGCGTGTAGATACACCACCGAATGATCTCTCGCTCCTCTGTAACAACCAATGTACATTATAATTTCTAGAAAGCACCCACTGACTCGTGTTCATTTGCTTAAACTTTCAATTTGATATGAATTTATGAACGACTGTTTTCTCTCGATACTTTCTTAGTTTTATGGTTTACTCTATCAACCAGCATTTTTAGATTAATTAATTTTAAAAAGTGACCGCGTATGGAATTTTGATTCTTGATAAAGTAAAATTTGTTGTAACAGTGATTGGCAGTTACTGTTGCTACACTGCACTACACGTGCTAATTTCCATGTTTGTTTGTTTGTTTATACATTATAGTGTCTTGTTGTGTAGGTGTAGATTTACATAGGTACTTACTTACTTACATTAAATACCTAATTGATGGGGCTCATTCAATTGGAATATTGATTCGAAAATCAAACAGTCGGAAAATTCAATAAGATAATTAAGTATTTATTTTTGGAAAACTTCGCTCGCCTAGTTTCGTGTAACATGCTGATTTATTTCATATGGGAACAGGTGCTGGACCCGCCCGACCGACGAAAACTATGTATCTACTAAGCTTGTGTTTGCAGACAAGATGCCAGACCACTTCCTTAATCTTAAGCGGCGGTAACATATTTACTCGAGATAAAATAAATTAACGATAATCTCATACAGAAGTGTTTGCTTTTTAAAACGCTACAAAACTGTAAATTACAATGGAGCGCGATGAAGAGTGTGTATAAATTTCGCTGGCATTCCCACACACTAACGTCACCCAGCCGCGTACCTACGCAGATGTCCTCTGCGCTTGTATGAGTGTACGTAGCGTAAATACACCTCTCTTGATTGACTCACCTAACATCCTTTCGACTTTGCTACCACGTAGTAGAGTTCATTTTAGCGTGTGTTTAATTTAACAGGTACATGAATAAGGTTGTGTTACTGTACCGTATTGTTTCACGTTTACGCGTCTCTGTGTGGCGAGGTTAAGTAGAGCGGCGTTATCTTAGAACAGAGATTCTGTGGAGTCTGGATTAACGATAAAACAATATGTTGATGTAGTATTTGGTTATAATTGCATATGCCTATAATTTATTTATTTTTAATATTTTTTATCTCTCATCCATTTTATCAAAGGCAAACGTGATACTAAAACACGTTTAATAAATCCGATAATTAGAAAAGTTACTTGTTCTAGAGTTTGTTTGTAAATGATTTATTTAAAGACGTTCTTATAAGAATCGTGATGATTGCGCTTGATTAAAGAGTTACATCACACCATATACCTACCTGCTACACAAATAATTACGTTTCATAATTGCCGAGGGTTTAGAGCATTGTCCGTCCAGTCTAAATGTCATCGAACGGGGTTTCGCAAGAGCGTCAATCACGGGCGGTCACCTACTTTCGCGATCGACTCGAGGCGATTAGTCGACTACATTCACCGAGGCCTCGGATCACCTCTACGCAACAATTGTTTCTGTAGGAATCTTTTATTTATGGCAGCGTGGAGCTGCGTCTGTGTGAGTGGGCCGTAAGCGACCGTGCCCGTGTTTTACCTGTATGACAAAAAAATAAATTAATTTCAACCATATTTGTAACAACATAGAGTCTTAATTCTGTCGTGCAAAACAGATACAGAAATGCCCTACCGGCAATAAGTCAACGCTCGAACTCGCCTGTTTGACAAGATTCCAACCGCGTCTGTCCTGTTTGTTTATTGTAATCGGTTTGACAATGAGCTTAAGGTGCGGTTTCGAGTGATCTCCTGGCTCGCGCTCTCTTGTGATTGTTCTCGGCTACTCGGTGCGAGACTGTGTTTGTGTTTGTATTATACGTCATGTATACCGGCTTACTGTAGATTCGCCTCTTAGCATTCATAATTGCTTGGCGACCGAGCGGCTTTTAAAGCTTGCCGTTGATTGGTTTTTATTCGCGGTTTGAATTCAGTTTTTATTTACCCGTAATTATCGAAATCGCTACAATGAGTTATAGGTATGCCTTATCCGATGATATTCAATTGATGATGTGAATAGGTGAGGTTTAAGTTGAAAAGGCAAGAAAAGGCGGCATATAAGTCAAAAACAATCCTAGTGCAGATAACGGAAGGTCAATGAGGGATACGTCAGACGATTGAAATGGCGCGCTTCGGCAGTTGGTTTGATGTTGCGTGGCGCGGGAGGAGCGTGTCGCGGCGCGCGGCGGCGGCATAGCGGCGTCTCTGTCGCGCGCTCCAGCGACCTCCTTGGATGTGCGGCCTGCAAGGTCGGCCGCCTTAATTAATAAACTCACCGTAAAGTATTTGAGGTCGATCGGAGAAGCGTCTACAATCTTAGTCTCACTCGAACCTTTGTCTAGTTATTGACCCGTACGCGTCGAACGATGAAGGCTTTTTTATTGCTCTATGTGGAGTGGGACTAAAATAAACGGTCAGCTAATTAAATATTTTATACAAACAATAGTGTTTATACACGCTGGTTATTTGGTTTAAAACTTGTGCAGTCTGTTTTCTTGTTATGTTATGAAAGCACACACATTATTTTGTTTTATAAACCTACAATTGTAAGATTAAAGTGAACGATATCACTTTAATAAACGTGCTTGTCGTTTACAAAAGGTATTAAATAGTCATAACAATGCTAAATCTATGCAAATTGTATATCGCATAGAGTTCCCAGTGAAATTGTTAACGGTGAAATAAAAAAATGAAAGTTTTTTTACTCACCCCTGCGGTAGTGAATTAAGACGTTTCGTCACATCCGCGTCTGATTAAATCTTTAATGCATTGCTCTGTCGCAACTAAATATTTTTTAACTGGCTACAAGTTACTATCACTTACACGTTTTTATTAAACGTCAAGTGATAGTAAGTAGCCATCTTTTTTTATTTTACGTTTGCATTTAAAATTATGGTGATACGATTCGTAATTTTGAGTGTAATAAAAATGTTTTTATGCCCAACAAAACCGCTACTAATTTAACTCATGGAGTCGTATTAAAATAGTAATGTAACACGGTTAGACCGTGTAGGTATAATATCTCACATAAATTAATATCAGCCTTTAATCATCGCGACTGCTCGTGGTAAAGGCTTCTTTCATTATATAGTAACGTAGATCGGTAGGTATAGGCATGCTGTAGCCATTTATGTTTTTTGGTAATTAGGTACTTACACTGAGTTGTAAGTATCACTCTTTATTAAGTTTTTCAAATAATAGAAACTAGAGTTTACCTAATCCCCGTTTTACTGTTGTCAATTTCATGACTGAAAGTAATGATATAAATGTATGTGCTATGTATTGTCGCTGATTTGTAAGCAGCTAAGCGCCAAGTGAAGGAAATAATTACTTATTGTGCTTACAAGTCTGTCGGCAAGTCTTTATTTATGCACTATTGTGACGTATGGGCTCAACTACTTATTGCACATGGCTTTGAAAGGCGCCGCCGTTGTAGCGATTAGGCCTCGATTCCATTCCGCACACACACAAACATGGTGACATGTGGCATAATGCAATTTATGCTTGGAAAATTTAAGTAGAGCTGGATTTAAGCCTGTTTAAATATATGTCCCGGTCCTGGCTAAGTAACCGGTTTGTATTAATGGGAAGAAGGCTTCGCTCTCTAAAATTTGGCCACACATAAGAGAGAGACAAAACGTGCTATACCTTTTGTCTTACGAAAATTTTCAGATTGCATGCATACCATAAAATCTTCAAGCTCCTGAATTTGAATGTGTCACTAACTCAGTTTGCATCAGCACCTTTTTTCATAGATTTAAACAAAGTTTAAACTAGCTAGTTAGTTACCATGTCAATTGTATTGGCAATAGCACTTCCGGTTACTTGGAAGGGACGGTGAAACAGTCAGGCCGTTATAATGGTGTGCGTACGCGCAGCGGAATGTTGTTGAATTTAAAGATTTTAATTATGCAGATATTTAGTGTATGACGTCGTATAATTGTGTATGGTAAAAAAAAAATTGTGCACGCAACCATTGTGGAGAAATTCACCAAAAACTGATTCCGCTGGGCGAACGTTGTCCTGGCGGAACTTTTTTTAATCCATAGACTTTAGAAGAAAAGAGATGTGTCCAAAAATTAGTGTGTATTTGTGTGTAATTGTGTATGTATGAATAAAACTAGTGCATGCATAAACTTCGGAGAAATTCAAGTTTCCGCTACGCGAACGTTTGGCCATTAGCTAGTTTTCATATAAAGCGCTTACATAGAGAGCTGTAGATTTTTACATACGTTGCTTTGAATTTGTTTATATTTAATAAAAAAACAGATTCAGAAAAAATCGTAAGGCTTAAAAGATAAAAATATAAACGTAAAATACGCTTATTAGGTCTTACTTCTTAAAGTATGCACTTTGGGGTCTAGATTTTGACGTTTATATAAACCTTGTAAGTGTCTGCAACATGTTGCCAAGTATTAATGATGTTCCGTTAGTAACTAAAGAGTTATAGGACAAATTTACCATGAACAGATCACTGTTTACAAAGCAGTCAAATATCACGACGTTCTGAAGGAATTGCATGGTAATATGTATGTCAATAATTAGTGTATTCATTCAACTATTCTTATACAAAATTTCATGTCATTAAATTCAGTAATTAAAGAAAAACAATTATAATACTGACTAAGCATCGAAAACCTACATAACCCGACCAAGTTCGGATGGCTACAAAAAAGCGGCCGTGCAATATATTTAGGTAACATCCCAAAATTTACAGTATAATACCGGTATTGAATTGGTATAGGTGATAACACAATTGTTGTTTCGATATAATTTATAGGTCATTTATTTTTGTACACCTACTTTTTTAAATGTATTTGACTATGACAGAAAGTAGGTAGGTAGGTAGGATTTTTTTTATTGAAGCTCGAAATATTATACTTACCCTAAATTTCGTCATCCACGCGAACGAAGACGCGGGCAAAAGCTAGTTCATAATCTATTTTAGTTAAAACACATTTAAGTCTATTGCTGTCATTGCAAGCGTTTGTTAACGTTATTATAATTACATAATTAAGTATTATATGTAATTAAAAATATTTTTGTACGCGGATATTTAAATAGAGAAGTACTTGTTAATTGAAGTTTTGTTTTAATCGTAGATAGTGGCGTTATTATTAAAAACATATTTTTCATTCAAGAAATGCAATTGTTTTATTTTTTCCTAACGCTTGTGTACGCAACTGTACCATATTAATAAATACTATATTGGAAGGTTAAGAACGTTTCTTAGATATATGGCACGGCCGCTTTTTTGTAGCCATCCGAACTTGGTCGGGTTATGTAGGTTTTCGATGCTTCGTCAGTATTATAATTGTTTTTCTTTAATTACTGAATTTAATGACATGAAATTTTGCATGTGAATAGTTGAATGAATACACTAATTATTGGCATACATTTTACCATGCAATTCATTTAGAACGTCGTGATATTTGACTGCTTTGTAAACAGTGATCTATTCATGGTAAATTTGTCCTATAACTCTTTAATTACTAACGGAACATCATTGATACTTGGCAACATGTTGCAGACACTTACAAGGTTTGTATAAACGTCAAAATCTAGACCCCAAAGTGCATACTTTAAGAACTAAGACCTAATAAGCGTATTTTACGTTTATATTTTTATCTTTTAAGCCCTACAATTTTTTCTGAATCTGTTTTTTAAACAAATATAAACAAATTCAAAACAACGTATGTAAAAATCTACAGTTCTCTATGTAAGCGCTTTATATGAAAACTAGCTAATGGCCAAACGTTCGCGTAGCGGAAACTTGAATTTCTCCGAAGTTTATGCATGCACTAGTTTTATTCATACATACACAATTACACACAAATACACACTAATTTTTGGACACATCTCTTTTCTTCTAAAGTCTATGGATTAAAAAAAGTTCCGCCAGGACAACGTTCGCCCAGCGGAATCAGTTTTTGGTGAATTTCTCCACAATGGTTGCGTGCACAATTTTTTTTTACCATACACAATTATACGACGTCATACACTAAATATCTGCATAATTAAAATCTTTAAATTCAACAACATTCCGCTGCGCGTACGCACACGTTATAATGGGAACGAGGCCTTGTGTATTAGGTACTGCTCTTAGATTTACTACATAAGTGTACCTAGGTAGGTACCCAATAAAAGGAAATCGAGTATAGAATAATGTAATTTTTGTTATCACTACGAAATGCGTCATTCATTAGGAATACATAAAATGATATCAGTTGTAGTGATATATTTTATTGCTTTGATAAGAATGTTTTTATTTGAGTAGGTATAGCTATACGCAACACAAATTAATTTGACTTTGAAATTGTTCAGATTAGATTATAAACAAATTTTGTTTATCGTCACTTCCTTGACATCATTGATGACATTTTCCTAGTGTTTTTTTTTTAATCTTTAATATCTGAATAAAATAAGATTGATCTACGAGTGTGTCTAATGTCTTGCTTATGGGATTGCTATAAATAGCGGTTTTGCAAATAACTGGACTGACGCGGAGAACCATGGCCGTGTCGAGACGTATTCTGTATAATTCACACAGATTAATCTGCAGAGATGAGTTTAGGCATAATCATTTTACCGTTTGGATTTTATGAATATATACGGTTCTTCATCCGGTGTTTTAATTGATAAAAAATGATATTTAGATGCGTAGATATTTATATCAAGAATTAGGAAAACCAGATATTTACTATTTCGAAGAGGTGGAGGCTAATATCCGCAATCTTCTCTAAAATAAGATATCTACTAATTAACAGACCACAGACACACACACAGATTACTGATTACCTTGTGGTGTATTCTTTAGTTTTCATATTTTTCTTAGGTAGGTAATTAATCGACCTAAGTTACTTTCTGAATGTGGCGTCACCCGTCTGCATTGACAAATAATTATAATCTATGCGTAGCGTTCGGCGCGGGCACATTGTTGCCTGCTTATGTAAGTCGGAACGTCTTCCACTTTCGAATCAAGTTTATTGACACGGCAAGCTCGATAAACGCAGACGCTTCACAGTTACATCGGCATCGCTTTGATTCTCCGACTTACCTGCCCCGGACACCGGAATACTTCGTATTCTTAATTTGGAACCACAATTATGATTCGACGAAATATTCGACGCAAATTGCTAGTTCCAAATTTCAGTGTACTTAGCACACTCATCTGGGCGGTAAACACAAGCTGTTAATAAATAAATTCGTGTACAATTTATATACTTGTATTAAGATGTTTTATGTTAATTTTATGTATGGTCCGCCCCCAACTGTATGAATTCTAAAGACTTACGTCGAAGCGCACTCATTAGGTTTTTTATTAGCAATAAATCTAATAGCGTAAATGGTTTTGTCGCTTCACAATCGCACTTGCTAAATGCAGACTAATCGCTGCTTAAATCACTAAGCTGCTTTCATCACCAACAGCATCGACGTGCGGTCTACCTGTGACGAACGCGTCGAGCGTCATCTCACTAAAAACTTGTTTTTCAGTAAATCCACATTCTGTTTCGAATAATTTAAAATATAATTATTAGGTACGTACTTACTAACTATCCATCCACGAAATTCGACGTAATTTTACTTATTCATTGATGTAATGTCATTGTTCTGTACTGACTTACAAATAAATGGCATTGCCTAATTTATTCAGTGTGTGGAAAATAGCTTATAGATCTGTGTTCTTCATCGCTATGGGTTCGAACTTCATAGTGTATGAACCGTAATTTTAAATAACTGAGCATGTTTTGGTGAACTGTGCTAACCGCAAAGTGTGCTTAGCGAAGCACTTGAATACAACTCGGGTGTTATGATAAATAAAAATTGTTAGGTCATCCGTATCATACGTTGTTTGGGTGGCTATGAGTATGCTTATTGCTTAGCACCTGGTTAGACTGGATTCCTACCTCAACTTGTATGGGAAATGTGTTTCGTATCGAGCTATTAAAGACCACGTTTACTTGTTTACCTATTTACTTTGGCTAAACGTAAATGAATAGTGCCGTTAACATATTGCAAATATTTCAAGGATGATTTATATTGGATTCAATAAGTTGATTAAATAAACGTTTAGTAACTGTACACAATAGCCGATGAGTGTTCGTAAATGTAATCAAATAGTGGATATAACGAACATCAATGGGCGAATACCATCATACATTATTGATTACCATTCATAGTTTTACGACATTTAGCCACGAAAACGTTTTGCAATATAAACTAATGCTTGCTGCTGACATTTTCTAATACCTCATTACTACGTTCGAACAAGACCATATTTAGGATATCGGTAGCGTAAATGCTGGAAGCTTCGGAGGATGTAGATCAACAGATTATAATGACCGACTGCCGCCTAGCGCCCTGTTAATATCCGCCCCGTTAATAGAGGTTACACCAACTAATATATCACGATGACTTACATGCCAGAATCTCAGGTTAACTGCACCGCTTGTGAAGGTCAATCGGCACCTGCTCCGTGTAAAATCTTGATATTTAACAATAAAACATTTAAAAATAAAATAACCTCATCTGATTAAACATGAAGTCGACCCCAACAACAGGAAATGCTAAAAGGATAATCTTAACTTAATCATTAAAAAAATACAAGTTGAATAAACTTTTGTTGAGTAAATAAAAACTTAATGAATCCCCCTCTTGAATATCAATTAGCATGTGATTTTACACATGAGGTAAATAAAAATACTTTCACATTGATTTATGGTCTAAGTTGGAGTACCACGCAAATACGCTATGCCGTAGTGTAGGTCAACGACCTACGCGTGCCCGAGGAAATAGTTTCAGTTACTACGAATGCGATTGATACACTGTTATTAAAAGAAATTGGTATCAAAATCGTTCATTTTCAGTTTACTTAAAATATAAAAGTCACTATAAGTAGGACCGAAAAACTGGAAGCGTATATTATACCTTTTCACGCGTAATGCTCTTTTCTAATCGAAATTCTTGGAAGACGCCGTGGTTCTTGGTAGCTTGGTCTCTTGTCATGATACAAATATCAAGGGCTTTTGGGAAGCGGATCATGTGATTGTGATGTTCAGTTTAAGTAGAATGGTAAAATGATTAGGAAACACGTTTTCCATTGTTTAGTTGTAACTATTGGCCGGCTACAGATTGGTGGAACGTAACATCAAAAGTATCATACGATGAAATGAATTCGGAAAGATGCTGTGTTACGTTTCATGTTGCATTGCATAACTCTGAACGGCTCATTTGTGTTACATTTAATGTTATACTGTTTCATCAATGTGTTGTGTACTAAGTTACTTTTTGGTATCTACTTATTCGAAATATTCGTGAAGCCAACGATCAGTTTTGCGTTTAATTCAAATCTAATACACAACCATTTAGTAAATTTACCAAAAACGTTAGATTGGAATGATAATAACAAGAAATCGGTATAAAAGTTATAAATAGTTAATTGTATCACACATAACACAAATTATTGGAGTTCGGGTGAGTGAATCCGTGTATATTTCACACATAGGTACACACACGTTCGTAATGTTTAGGTATATGTGTAGGTATATGTAATAGTCTGCGGTGGAAGCGTACGTGTTTGTAAAGTAGACTGTAATCGTTAGTCACTGACATCGAAACTCATAGCCAAGGCAAATCTTATAGATGTGACACTTTTGTTCGTCGTATATTTCATACACGACTTAACTTTATGCCTATTTCTGAATTATGAATTGAATGCTATCAGGAACCTACATACCTACTTGGGAACAGCCTCATAATCACCAGTAGACTATTAAAGTAACAAAAGTAGGTGAGCAAATCTAAGATGCTTGCTACTTTTTTTCCCAATCAATGTTAATCTGTTTATTTTCAAACTTTTGTATAGATAGTCTTTCATATTTGTGTCGAAATCCACAAATTTAATATTTATAGGGTCAGGTTAATCACCCAATCCATCATACTAGGTCAAAATGCAAATGAATCTAATTTGAATTTCAAACAAGCAAATCAACAAAACACTCGTTTAGTTAATTATTTTATTGCATTGAGCGCGTTATTATAAAAGCAATGAATGTCAATTCTGCGGCCGCGTCATCTTTGATATCATCTCGAAAGCGTACCGAGCGTGTAGGCATTTACATAGATCGCGCCCACTCGGCTTCATCCAGCGCGATTTTTACTGAGATACAAACAACTATTACACGGCCGAGTTGTTATGTTAATAGAATATGAAACAATGAACGGAGCGCGGGTGCTCCTTAACTCGCAAGTGTTTGATTTCACCCGTTGGGACAGGTTTGAGGCCGGAATGCGCGCCGTGCCGTACACCAGAGGTTAATAAAGCGCGCACTTGCTCGCTACTTTATTGCTTTTTGTGGTCATAAATAAAAACGCTTTCAAGAAATAAACAATTTATGCATTATCGAGTCTGTCAATTTCGGTGCCCGGAACGTTGGATATTTATATGGAGTAAAGCATTACGAGTGTCCCTAATTAATTGAATATTCAGTTAAGAAATATTTAATCATTCCGTATGGACTGCTTAACTGTGTTCTTTATAAAAATTTAATGAGATGCACATGGCCATTTTACAGGAGACATTACTTCCTGTGTTGTATTTTTTACTTGAATAAACCTCACACGGAATATTTTACATTGAGTGCAAAGAACTCGGAAAACATGAAAGCGGTAAAATACACACGAAACTTGTGGAAGTCAAATTGAATAGTTATCGCCTTCCTGTTTCCGAGGAGCATGCCTACGCGGAGTCGTAGCGGTCGTAGGCGCGCGCGTCATTGTGACGTCACGGCCCTACGAGGTGCTACGAGCGCTACGCGGCCCACCCGATGACGCGACACACCCTCTGACTCTACCAACACGATTAATATTATAGTCTAGTGTTATTAGTGGTAACTGATAGATAATATTCGCACCACCCGGAAAGTTATTTTTAACGTCCCCTTAGTCTTCAGAATATGCCATTTTAGGGTTCCCTAGCCAGATGGCAAAAAACGGAGCCCTTATGGATTCGTCATGTCTATCTGTCTGTATGTCTGTCCGTCCGTATGTCACAGCCACTTTATTCCGAAACAATACAAATTATGCTGTTGAAACTTGGTAAGTAGATGTATTCTGTGAACCGCATTAAGATAGTCGCTAGATCAGCTTTCCGCCTGTGACATGGGGCACCGCCTATAACGTTGATGGCTTGAGTGGTGCAGGGCAAAGCTACAACGATCGGATTTTACTACGACATTGATGACTATCTACGGGTTCCATGCTCTAATCCCGCACTAAACTTGTATGACCTAAAGAAAAAATCAGCGACAAACATCGCATTGTTGACGCGGTGATGGGCACAATGACTAAACGAGCGACTAGGCTACATCAGCTACGTGTCGCGGGTTCGATACCCGCAAGGATTAGGTCTCTGTGGCAATTAAAGAGCTACGTCATGAAGTTTTAAGTCAAATATAATACTTTACTTTTTTATTACTTTTATTGGGAAGGTAAATTGAACATAGATTAATACAATGCATTTCTGTAAAGTTACAATACAATAGTACCTACTTAAAAAAATAAAAACATCTATAGAAACTGTGCCATAATCATTCATTTATTATAATTGAAAACAATGTAATTCGCACAATAAATAATATAAAAAATAGAACTAAAAACCAAATATGTAATAATACTTATTATATTACTTATTTAAATACCATCAAAGCAAATACTATTTTTTTTTTAAGTTTAATATTTATTTAATTTGTTTCTTAACAAACAGCGCCTTCATCCTCTCTCCTATTAAAAATTAACTTTGCTGTGCCCGACAGGGTCCACTGTTACCTACATGTACACATTATAGAACGCAATAAAGTATTGAGTATTGAAATATTAGCTTGCTTGGTACTTTAAACAATATAAACCATAATCTTGTGTGTAGAGTGAATACGGTATCATGAACGAGATACCGCGCCGTCTGCTCCCCTCCCCGCACCCGCTGCGAGTCGCAGCTCGCGCGCGTCTTCTCCGCGCCCTCAGTGCCGCGCGCCATACTGTCGTCGTGCCGGGTTAAAGAGGGGAGCGGGGAGCGGTTAGCGGCCCCGCGCGGCACCATTCAGTTCCCCGCACGCTGTCATAGGGATAGTACGTATTCACGCTACGAATTTTGAAACACTTATAACATCTTAATATGGCAGCCAAGTGGCAATCGTTGGCCTGGATGGACCATGATAGACAATTTATCGAAATAATTAAAGAGTACGAACTTCAAAACGCTTTAAAACCTACTAAGCCTGGGCCTGGAAAGCGAAACAACGCCTGGCGGGAGATAGCGGAGAAAGTGGGTAAACCAGGTATGTTCAAAAAATATATTTTATTAAATTGGGTTTGGGGATTGAATTGCTTATTAACACTAGCATTATGATTATTTTACTCTATGAAATGTCTGTATCATACACGCGCCTTTATTTAGCAATCGTACCTATACTGTTTCTGATAACGTCGCGACCGTGCGACCGCGTGGCCGCATGAGCCCCCCCCCCCGGACCCTGTTCCGCAAGTGTTTTCACACCACGTTCACATTTCGCGCATACTACATGCTATAAAAATACGAAAATCTTAATGTTGGTGTGGGCACAATGTAGTAGACATTGTACCCACACCAACATTAAGATTTTCGATTTTCGATTTCGTTCAAACGCAAAAACGGTATTTTAGGGAAATCTAGTTTCGAAAAAATTTAAGTACCTAAATAGTTTTCTTTTCATTTTACAGTTTTTTTTTTTTCGTAATAAATTGATTAACAGATTGTTTTTTTAGCTATTATTATATGGCTTAGTTCATTGGCGTGAATGCGAGTATAGGGAAGATGCGTATTCTTTAAGCTGTCCGATGCCATAAAAATCAACTAACCCAACGATTTTTTTGAGATACCGCCTTTGAGCTAGTGCAATATTATAAGGATAATATAGGATTTTATGAGGATCTTCTATTACATACATATTTCAATTTGAATAAATGTTTTTGTTGTAAGTTTGGCATTCGTTTAAAAGATTTTTTAAACCAATTTTAAGACAGGTTATAAAAACAATTATTATACATACAGCCGGCTACACGTCCGCGTCAGTATAGTCCCTGAAATTTTAGCACTGAGCTGGCCTAGTAGGTATAACTTGGAGTTACCGTAGAATTGGCAATCTGGGTGGCTGTTCGTGTCGCGATAGAGACAAGCGGCCGAGACCAGAGATTGACACGGGAGACCGACCGCAACCGTTACTTGACTTTAGGCAATTTATCAGGATAAGTTCGCGAGCGAGACAGACCCCGCGTGACAGATGCTGCCTCTGAGTCCCCTGACCAGCAGTGTCTCGTGCAGTGTCTCGCGCTCGAGATGTTAGTGTGTTTGTTGTTAAAAATGCTAGAGTTTTGTTCTGACAAAGACTGAGACTGATTGGACCAGCACCATAACTAGACTCCTGTAGAAACGAAAATTCCTACAGAGACAAAATTTGGACAAGCATAACAAATCATCGTCTTCTTCCTCCAATAGAAGTTCTATTTGGCGCTCCGATACTGAATGAATTGTAGCTTTGGTTGCGGTCTCGGTCTTGACCAACAGTACATGCAGAAGAGACCGAGTCACTTATCGCGGTCTACCGTCTCGGTCTCTGGTCTCGGTCGCTTGTCTCTGTAGCGACGCGAACCGCCATCTTTGTTATGATAATGTTACCACTTACGTGCGATCGAGTCTACGCACGAAGCGATTTAATAACTTTTACTATGCATTTTCTTTTCAGAGGCTTGTTGTAGAAGAAAGTGGCAAGTTATGAAATATAACTATGTGATAATGAAGAAAATGGTACATATTGGAAGAGTGCCGGAGCATATTGTTCGAAGGCATATAAAAACAAGTAAGTATTTTGATGGGTGTCTTGATTTCCTCGACAGGAATATATTTGAAATACCTGATTCGGAAATACCTCTTGCTGCCCATCGTTTTTTTGAATCGGCGTTTGGAACATCTGAAAGCTTTGGTGTTGATGCAGAAAAATTAATAAAAGTACAAGATAATAGTGCTATAGTAATACAGGACTACAAACAGGCAACAGGAATGGAGCCTACGAGTATTTTGCCAAATATGGAGAATTACGATAGTGACAGTGACATTATCAATACTCAAGAAGCTGGTGCGAGTTTTGGAAACGACCAGGCAGTAAGCGAGGTCTATCAAATCAATGATGATTCAGATGTCGAGTTCGTGGATCTTAATGTTTTACCAAATATACAAATCAGGAAAAATGACAAATTGTATGAAGTAGGGAATTATGAAATGAAAAAAGCAGATCCAATATGTCATGTGGAAACGAACTTTAGTGAACGTGACCGTTTGAGAAACATTTTGATGTCAACTAATAATGAAACATTTATTCAACATACAACAGATACAGAAGATAGTTATTTACACCATTTTTTTGTAAAACACCAAAATACGACAATAGATATTGAGGGAAACAGCAACTTAAAAGAATATATGAAAGATTTGGCAGAAGTGGCGTGCAACCGGTTGACACCTGGAACTGGAAAACGCAAGTATTTTTTAAGCCAAGTTGATTTAATTGTAAGTAAATTATTGGAGGAATCATAAAACGTGAAAAAGTGTTTTTTTTTAACTAAGTAGTATTGAATTAATTATTTTTTGTGTAAATGAAAAACTATGTGTATGAAACGATCTGTCGGATAGTTGCTTTGGGGAAAACATAACAACTGTCACGGTAGTATTTACGGAAGGGTAGGCAAGGGTGTATTAATAATACACTATAATGCTTGTTATTACATTTACTTACCTATTTTTTTCCTCTATGTACTAATCACGATTATTCACGATCACTTGACAAAGAAAAAGAGAAATGTCTAGGCACTGTCCTTTCATTTTATTTTTTAATTTAAATCTTTTTTGTTCTGTCAATGCAAACGTTTTATCCGCATAATGTGTGTTTTTGAGAATTTAACTGTTACCTTTAAAATTTTGAGATAAGTAGTTGAAAAAGATGTAACAAGTGTTTTTTTTTTAATGGAAAACACCCTTTATTTTCGAAATAGTAAGTAGGTATCTGACACATTGCCAAAAAGTAGTGTTTTCTAATTTATAAGGTTATAATGCTCGAAATTACTGTTTAAAATAAGGTATAATTGTGTTCTTTCCTCTGAGGAAACACGGGTGGACGCACACTTATCCGCGTCTGAATCTGATGACGTCATCCGAATTTGTCTAGGATTTCTGGGGTTCTGCTTGATTCAAACGATTCGACACGGATAAGTGTGCGAAGTTTTATAGGATTTCATACGAGTAATTCGATTCTTTCGGCACGGATAAGTGTGCGTCCACCTTTACGAACTGACTGTGAATTTAATGTCAATAATTGACTACGATGCTGATTTTTTACTGTTAAAATTATTAAGCGGTAGTAGCGGATATTTTAACAATGAATAAAACACCTACCCGTATTTGGAAACATTACGTTTTCTTTACTACCTACTTGTTGGTTTTAGTTTTGAATCAATATTTGTTTGTCATGATACCTCGTAATATACTACCTACTCATATAACATTGTGCATAAAAATAAGAGTGTGCGATGTCGAAATATCAGAGATGTTGTTTGTTAGGAGGAGGCACAGAATGCGGCGCTCACAAGAACCGTGACGGATTGGTCGCCGTGTCTTTCAAATCGCCGTTTCAATTGTTGTGAACTGGTTGTGGCTTAATATTTGTGTTACCAAATTTCTCTGCCCACGAACGAGCCGTATGTACCGTAAGTGGTATGGTTCACCGAGATACAATCAAATGGACTTATGCTTACTACAATGAACTTTCTAAACCATATTTTGTACATGGATAATGCTTCTTTGCTTTATTTTACTCTGGATTTTAATTATTTACACTTATTTTTGGGATAGATACCTATGCGAAGATGTGCAATTATTTGGTTTAGGGCAGCCTACAATTAATTTCGAAAGTTTTATCTAAAAGCGGTCGACTTTTAGTTATACGATAAAGCGCGTCCAATCTCCCCTAAATTGTGTGTGGTATAAGATAAGGCTGTACTAGGTAGGTAAATATTTCCCGTGATAAATGCTTTACTTACCTGTCGCGACCGCAGCGCGCGTTTCAATAATAACCGTGATATTGCGATGATACGGACTGGAAAAACTCGTTTGGCGGATGTCGATATCCTTAACGCGCACAAATCGACCGCTGATTCGTACATTCACGAGCTTTTTGTTTCATACATGGCGCGCTGCACAGAAAGTGCGTGTGGGAAGAGGAGAATACAACGCGCATTGTACGGATGACATATCGAAGAGGTCGGTGTTTATTTGGTGCGTGTCTGGCTGGGACGATCATAGTGTGCTGCCCTGCCAGTGAGCGGCTTTCATTCATGTCGCCTCGGGCCACGTTCCACGAGATCTCATCTCCCAATTACCTACCAACTTTGCTCGAGTGTTCTGTTCGACGATTTTTGTCATTTTTGCACAATTGAGTTCCATATGTTTACGGGTTCGTGATGTCTTTCGTTTGATGTATTTAAATGTTATGGGTTATGGTACTAATGTTATTAATTTTGTTTTGACCGTTTGATGGTATCATGCCCTGGTAAGGTTGGTAACTACAAGTTTCTGTTAAGTACTTAAGAAATTCAGAAATATGAATATCTATGTAGTAAGTTTTATTTAGATGTCACTTCGTCAAGATTATGAACCTAAATGATGATGCAGAAGGTTGTTGATTGACGCATAGATGTTGAAGGCTCGTTTCAACACAGGTGAACATTTTCGAGGGCCAGCTGTGCCGGTGTATTACACAAACAGTACTGAGCGCAATCGCTCAGCATTTCACAATCGCGGGTTCGCCGACCGACACCAATACCTAAATTAATTTTCTTTTCGGTCCCGCGTCGCCGCCGTTCATTGTTCAATTTGTGACTCCGATTTTGGAGCGACAGTGTACTATTGGGTGACACGGAATTTCGTATAGAAAGTAATCTCCAAAATTGTTGACGTCAAACATTTTCCTTCCGCAACTAATTCGAAGAGAACACAAACATATTTAAATTTCAATTTAAAATTAACTTATTAAATCATCAAGTTGATACGTACACACAACTTAGTCTCACATTTTTTTATTTAGGTACGATAGCACTAACCAGTTCGGGTTGCTCAAACACGAGCATGACATTTTATAACTGTAACAAGGTCATTTACCGTTCATATATTGGGGAACTACTATATTATAACGTAGACCGCAGTATTGTACACGGTCGAAACAAGAATCTGATGGATTCGAATGTCAGAGTGAAGGTCTGTACATTTTTGTATCCGCTTTGAATGCGCATGTCATTCAAACAAAATTCGCCAATTTCAATGTGAATTAGCACGGATAGTGTCAAAGTTGTACTACATTCTTAAGAGACGTTAATATTAAAAAGTCCTTATGCTCGAATATTATTAATATGTATTTTATGGCATTGCGACAGTATTTGGATCGAAGGATCGAAACTATATTTACAACGCTTCGAATTGGACATCTGAGCTGGCATAGTTGAGATTCCCGTGTGATTGGCGGAATTATGGTGCTTTCCCAGCGATTTGTCGGCTGCGTCGGTTGCAAGGAGCGCGGCCTACGTGAGCTGCGCTTGCGACATTTTGACAATCCGACTTTACGTAACGGTGCCGCGCGCGGCTGCGGCTGTCGCGGTAGGTACTTCTTTGGGTTTACATTGGTTCCGGGGTGAGTTCCATGGATATCAAAGGGTATTTTTTTTTTCAAAAGAAAACTAGTATCTACTAATCTATATCTTAATCAATATCTTGTTTTGTCTGAGACAGTAATTATTACTTACCTACCCTCTTTTGCAAACTTATGTATCGTTGAGTGTTTCGTAAGTTTGTATAAAAGTATAAAATAATATAAAAGTCACACTTAAAAATAGCATGAAGAGTTAGTAAAGTCTCATTTGTATAATTATTAATAAGTAATTTAACATATTTTATGATCTACCGATGCATCGTAGATATTATTTATTGTTTCTGGTTATTACCTAAAGAGTGCTAGAATTACTTATTGAAACAAAGCTTGTTTAAAATGCTTGTGTATATTCGTTAATATTGCTTTATGTGGATGTTTGTGCAATGTTCGTGTTCATGTTACGAGGTGTATTAGGTACTTGTATCACTAGTGTGCAAACGCAAGCGCGGCCGACACCGCGTGCGCCCGCGCCGCCTCTTCTCGCATCAAAACAAACGGAGAAAGTCACGCTATATTATTTATATACGCGCGCTTCGCACTATTTCCTACTTCCCCATGAAGCAAATAATTGTAATACAGAATAGAAAATTAACAATAGATGTTCAAACTACACAATTCTGACACGCAGCGTATGAAACACGATGTTTTCACTTACGAATGTTTGATGCACATTATTTTGATTGCTCTCCCTTGTTGCTTGACTTTACTTGGCTGAGAAATAACTGAGATATCCAATCAATTAGCTTGTTTATTAATTCCTGTGATACATGACGGCTAGCGCGAAATAAGAGAAAGTATGTTTTTAAACTAGGTGTCTTATTTATTGAGCTAGGTGTAATGAGAAAAATCCAATCCGAGGTAGCTTGTGACTGATATTTTTGTAGTAAATTAGATGAACATTACTCAAACAATAGGCACAGGTGATTAGTTGTTTAGTTTCGGAGTAACATTGTGTAACGTTGGCGCGATTAGATTACCTTCCACTGAGAGATTTCATAAAACGATTGTTACTTTCATTTCACTTGTAACTCCGGTGCAATAGTCAATTACCACTACTATTGTAATATCGATGCTTTGTCATTTCAGTTTTGTTATCTTTTTACTAACTTTTGCCCACGACTTCATTAGGTACTATCATAATTGTAAGTGAATTTCATATTTTTATCACTAAGCATATCTAATTAGGATGAAAAGTAGCCTTTTTCAGGTCACAATGATCGGTTCAGTTCTTATAATTTTTAAGTTTTCTGTGAAATTGCCAGTTTTGTAATGTTAATTAAATAATGGTTGTACTGTCACATTAATACAAGCTGATCTATATCAATAACGTGCAAACAGCAAATCACGACGACGGCTTTGGTTTGGCAATTTTGTTAAAGGTGCAATTGTAAACTTGAATCTTGAATCACTAAATAACGGATAAAATACAAGGAGATCGTGGTGTTGCAGTCTGCTATTTACGATTTGTTTGACCTTAAAATGGTCTTTCCTCGAAAATTCGCTAATTTTATTTTAATGAGTCTAGATATAAACAAACAAACACCAAACAACTGGTCTCATTTGCATCATTTCTTGTTTACTTTTGGCTCTTTTCAGGGGTCAGTTTCTATGTAAAAATCTATACTTTCTTTCATGAAGTCATGAAGTTGTAGACTGAAAACATGTGTAAACATGTATGCTCTTACAGTGCATAACATGTAGTTCACAGAGGGAGCGGTGCATCAACCACTACTTCAGTTTATGTTGTCAATAACTGTGCAATGGACTCGATAAATGGCACAGAATATAGATAATATTGCATTTATCCAATTTGAATCTATGCTCGCGCCAAACCTCCAGCATAATAGTAGGGGCAAGTCCATATTTGTCAGTCACATATACGTACCTGCCTACAGCTCAATTATTGTTTATATATTCGTCAGTTATTCGTCACGGTTGCCAATACCAACGGCATACATATGTGTATATTTGTGTTCAAACGGCTTTCTTCAAGGCCAGTTACAAATAAATAATCTGATCTACGCGTTTCTAAAATCTAATAACGTAGAATTATCCAAATTATTCTAGGAAAAATTGGTAATGGAAAACCTCGATCTCAGAAAGGTGATCAAGTAGCTAGGTACATAGCTCGATTTTCTTAGTTAGACATTCAGATAATACATTACTGTTTTGATAAAGTTTGCATTTATGAAATAAAACTAAAAATTACGTCAAAAATTATGTAGGTTTTTTTTTATAATTTTCAACAGATAAAGACATAATAAAAAAAAAATCTTTAAAAGTTACTTGTCTGGGCGACATCAGTGTGTCCGTGTCAATGAATACAAAAGTACCTACCTTCCAGTTACTCATGGCGTACCTCAGGGCAGCATTTTAGGACCCACCTTATTTCTTATATATATCAATGAACTCACGAGTCTTAAACTCACCCAAGGCGAAATCATCTCCTTCGCAGATGACACTGCTTTAGTTTTTGCCGCCAATACTTGGGATGAGGTATTTGATGCTGCTCAACAGGGCTATAATATCACTAGAAGCTGGCTTCAGGCGAACATTCTAACTTTAAATTTGGAAAAAACCAAGTATATTTCGTTCAGCATTAAAAATTATTCAAGTCTCAGTAGCAGTCGCAAAATTATTTCTCACGAGTGTAACCTGAAAGTCAGCTGCGCTTGTTCTTCGTTGGAGGGTGTACATACCATCAAGTACTTAGGTGTTACTATTGATAGAAATCTAAATTTCAAAGAACATATCAAGCTGCTAGGTGCACGAGTACGAAAACTCATATACGTTTTTAAAAATCTGCGACACGCTGCGGAGCCTTTTATCCTTAAACAAATTTATTATGCCCTATGTCAGTCCTTATTAAATTATTGCATCTCATCCTGGGGGGGTACTTTTAAAACCACTATGAAGTCCATTGAAATCGCTCAGCGCGCAATTCTAAAGGTGTGTATTTATAAACCTATCCTTTTTCCTACTGTGTCTCTATATCAGATTTGTGGGGTTCTTACCATAAGACAACTTTTCGTCCTCAACATTATCCTTAAACAACATTCAAAACTACCCTATGACCCACTAGTGCAAAACCGAAGAAATAAAAAAGTACGTATGGAACGGCTCACTTGTAAAAGCAAATTTAGTGAAAGATTTATTGAATTTCTTGGTCCGTTCCTTTATAGCAAAATTAATGAAAAACTAAATATTTACCCGCTCACTAAACATAAATGTAAACAAATAGTAATTAAATATTTGCAACAACTAAATTATGAAGAAACGGAATTATTACTAAGCGTCAAACAGTAATTAAAGGCTAGGTTCGAATTAGTTTAAATAATCTTAGATAATAATCATGCTCACGCACTTTGCTCATACACACACACATACCCACATACATCAACACACACACGCACCCGCATCACTCAAACTCCACATAAATCACCACTAGTTAACACACACTCATAAACACTTCTCGCTCACGTATAAACCATTTGTTTGTAAACTATGTGTAATTTAAATTTTATACAATAAGATATGTAATTATTAGTACAACCAACCATATTTCTTTACTGGCATTTTATTGTCTAAATTTCGAGGGAAAAGGCACTGAAAACCGAAATACAGGCATTGCCTAGTTCGGTTGCAGTGGCTACATCCACTTATTAGAAATTAATATTGCCATACTATTTTTCTGTAAATATTACTAAGTTTTTTGATAAATAAATTTATTATTATTATTATTATTATTATTATTAATAAATCGTTTTTAGAGTTGGTTAAAATATGTGTTTATATTAAAAATTTTACGCAAAAACATTTTCATGATGAGTAAAGTTCTACCAATACTTGCTAAAGATTACGTGTGACAAAACGGCTATTATGTAAATAAAATGACAAAGACCATCTTATGTAATACGAGTAAACGCATTCGCAATATGTTTTTTTTGTCAACTCTCACACTGCGACCTTAGTTAGCAAGGAAGTTCGATGCCAGTATTTCCCTTCTAAAGTGGGCTACAACTGGCTACGTGCACAGTCAATAGTGACAACAGTAGTACGAGTATCACTACGAATAAAAAATCTAATTTTCGCACGTCATCGAATTGGTATGGCGATAACAGGCTCCATCTCTGATCCGCTCTATCCCTTATCAACAATTTTACAGGAGATGACCGTAGCTAGGTTCTTCAAAATATTTCAAGAGTTCAGTTGATTTAATTAATTGCCATTTTGGTCACTGAGCAGATGAAATTTAACAGCATGTTAACTAATTTAAGTTCGAAAAGCCAGGGGCGAATTTCCGATTACCCGCATTGTTTCAAGTACACAGCGTAGTTGTGCTACTGTTTACAGATTACGCTACAAGTAAGCGTTAGCCTGCGAATGGTTGAGCTATTAGTCACTGAAAGCATTCCTTGCAAGCCGATGGTCTGGCCCGATCGGTTTTGCCGGAGGGACGAACTGAGAGTCGAGGGGAACGGCCAAAGAAATGCAGCTCTTTGTTCGATTACCAGTAACTCTGTATTTTCCGCAAATGTGCTGTGTTGATTTGTTTATGTTCGTGTTAATGCTTAGTGCTGGCTGTAGATAATGTTGTACTTATTTTGGGCTTGGTATCTATAGCTGTTTTGAGCTAACTAGCTTATACCTACTTACCTAACTTATGCTTTTAGCAAGGTCATGAATCATGATTTCAATAGCTTAAGCTTGTTTGTATTGATATGTATTTGATATAAGCTGTATTGCCAAGTTTTTATTTCTTGCTCTGGTGCAAAACATCCCCTGCAAGCAAACAATGATAAGAATCACTTGTCTGACCTTTCCAGTCCACAATTCGGTCTAAATTTCTTTCCAACTCGTCTGCTACGAAAATAAGTATCGCACTAACTTAATAAGCCAAACAAAGCAATTGCTTTTAATGTTTATCTGACGAAAGGCGTCAGGAAGCAGCGGCCCGTGAAGGTGGTGACACACTGTGGCGGTTACTCAACGTCAGCGGCGCGAATCGTGGTGCGCCGGCGCAGTGCATACCGCCCGTCCCCGATTATTTATAGAACCAATGGGAATACTAGTTCTAATACCTAATTTATTATGTGGAAATCATTTTAGTAAGATCATAGTTGGATGAGTGTTAGGTATCAACAACCAAAGATTTAGAAATAATAAATCTTTTAGAAAAGCAAAGTGTTGTCCTTTCATGAATCGTGTCAAAATCTCAGCTTTAGTGGAGTTAATTGTGTCTTAAGGCAGGTTGCACACAATTGGTATTACATACTTTGTCTCCTAGTAATGATTTTTGAAGAATCCTCTAATAACTATTGATCTACTCGACTTGAGCTACTAGACCAGTTTAGTTAAATTAGCAGAATCAAAAGCATTACCAAACACTACTAACTACAGGTCTAGGTAAATCACAGTGCGATTCAAGCCAACAAGCTGTAGATAAACGTTGAGCGTGCGCAGCCGGCATCTGCATAACTGAGTCGCTCCGTTCTCATTAGCCGCCGCCCGTTAGCCCGACCCAACTCCCGCGCACAACGGGACTGCCCGACCTCGTCGGAGCGCCCGCGCCGGTGCGCTAGCTGCCTTTACTGTGTTTACTACACTTTACAATCATAGAAACATACTTAAATGTGGCTGTTTTGTATGAGAATTGAGGTTTTCGTTACTAAGTTCATGGAGGCTTGCATTTTGAGGACTGGTTTTGGCAACTTAATGCTAAACAGAAAAAATATGCTAAATAATGGCAACATCCATTATTTAACATATTTTTTCTGTTTAGTGAGAATTTCAAAGTAAAGTTTCATAGTTCCAGTAGTCTTTAAGGATGGCAACTGTCTCTATCTTCGTTTCTTTTAAATTACAGCTAATGAGGTGCTGTTAAATTGCCAATTTATAAATAGAAGCACAATTTATGCACAGCCGTGGCACGGGCACGCAAAAGTGCCACAAATACTGCATCGTAGTAAACAAGCCCTGTGGAGGAGCAGGTCAAAGGCTTTCTCCGTGGGCAGTTGGTACCACAGGGGGAAACCGAAGGGGGGAGACGCACGCGCGAATAGAAAGTCCTTAACTCATTGTTTTCTTCATTACGACATTTATCAGTCGTCACTCCACGTTCGCTTATTGCATTTTATATGCAAATTAATTTGAGCCGGGCTTGATTCAAGTTAAAGTTATCTTCGACCTTATTGAAGTAGGTATGTATGTAGGTAAATTAAAGTTTTGTTTAGTTGATTACAGTTGATTACTATACGGTTTTTCTAGAAGTTTTGCATTGCATTGTTGGCTCAAATAAAGGATTCGTGTATGAGTGTGTGAAATGTTGAAACATAATTTCACTCTAATTTGAACAAAAATATTAACAACAAATATTATTATGTATAAACAGAATTGTTTCAAGTACCTATGCACTCACAAGACACGGGGCGTTCTCAAAGGGCGACCACGGACCGGAAGGTGAAGCGTGGGACGGTGCTCCACTAGCTGGATTGACGACCTGGGAAGGTCGCGGGGAGCCGTTGGTCGCAACTCGTCCAGAACCATTCGTTATGGGACTATGTATCTATTTGACTACTGAAACTATCTGAGATAGTTGCATCTTTACAAAAATAAGTAGGTAATGGGTTAAAAGAAAACGATAGTCCATTACCATACAGTCGAGTCGGCACTAATCTCATAACACAATTAATACAGGTATCTAGCATACTAGGTACCTACATAATAAAGGAAGCCGTACTAACGTATAAACTAAAGTTTTATTATAGGTAGAAACTACCTACATAAGCGCTTCATTAGAGTGAAGACACGGTTGCGTAAAACGAAACGTTAATTACAAAAATAAAATCGACAAATGAATTGCCCGATCACATTGTTTGGGAGCTGACTCGATCAGGGTCATGAGAAAGACAATTTCGAGAATAAAAAAGGTCATCGTCTAACATAGAATTTAAATCTCAATTCGTTGTCTGTCGCATGCGAGTGTGCGAGGAGGCAGACCGTGACCATAGGATTTCGGGTAACACATCATTTGTAGTTGCCAAACAGATTGGGTCATTCTTTTGTCCGCGTGGGAATGATGCAAATGAGCCGCTTCGCTATTTCTTTGTTTGATTTCGTGAAAGTTTACACGATCGACGAGGAAACGCGGTCGACGACGGCCCGATGTGAACGCCATTTTTATGTAATTGTTACGTCGTGATGTACGCCCGGCGTAAGTTAGTAGCGAATGGCGTGAAATTTGCACACACGCATGTCTGTAGCTGGCATTTTGGATGAAGGTTTTGATGAACCTGGTTTGGACTTTTTTGTCAGATTACTCTCAAATATATTTTTTTAAACACTATCGCTATTTGTCATAACAGTTTGCAGGACTTGTTCTTGATAGATTATTATTTAAACTTCAAATATACGACTGCCGCCCGTAAACTCTGCAAACGGTATCATCCAATATTGCTTCTAGGTAACTAGCTAACTTTTGATTGGACTTTGATCATCGTCTAAAAAAATACCATAGTTAGTCAAGAGCAAACATTAAAACTGCTAACCTCTCTTCACTTACATCACCTCGCGCCGCGGAGGGGAACGCCCTTTATGAAATCAGCTGCACTCGGTCAAGCAGACGGATTTTCGTGCTTTAGGGAATCAAATAATATACCTGTTATTATGTCTCATTGTTTATGGACAACCAACATCTTATGGAACTCTCCATTGAATGCAGAAACAGTTATCTGATCATAATTTCTGATGCTTTTCACAGAAGCACCAAACCCACGGTAGTATTGTGGTCAAATTGGTTTTATTAATAAGCTTCCACTTATCTGTACAGACCAGAGGTGTAGGAATATATTCATCGTTTAACTATAGGAAACATCTATATAGGCCTAAGTCCTTTAAGACGGTTTTCACAAACACTAACCGATGCTTGAATATCCGATATAATTTGAACCTTTGGAATTCCAAGTGTAAGGGCATAATTTTAGATCTCGCTATTGAAAACAGGCATGAGTCTTATGTGCTTTACCGTCATAAAAGTAAACGAACACAGCAACTTTCTTTTTTGTAGTTACAAGGGATACCTTTCTAAGTTTCTAATAAACTTCGTTAAGTATTAATAGAGCAATAGAAAGTTACAGATTAGCGATACAAAAATTACATTGAAGCCCAGTGTTGTCTAACTTTAATAAAGTAATTTTACGCATATCGATTCAAGTTTCAATAATTACAAAAGTAGGCCTGTAACACCATCTTCACTTTTTCGCAGAAGTCCAAAAACTGGTCAGTACATCTTACACTGAATATTACATATAGTTCATTACATATATTAAACGAACATGATCTTTAAAGACAAAAACTACTCGAACTGCATTCCCAAGTTACTGCTTAAAAACTGGCTGTTTCGTCTTAGTGTCTCACCTCTAGTAAATGCTTGCAATGACACATTGTTTGTTTTCTCAATACTAAAGGCTCACTTAAAGGTATCTGCATTGAAAATGGAGCAAGCAATTAATCGAGCATCGTACGGTTACGAAATGATCGCCAAGACGCTATTCCGCACTACATTATGCAGTTTTTATAGGTTTTACAACTGCGTACTTTTCATTGCTTGTCTACCAGTATACACTAACTTCTCACTGAGTTATCAGCGCGCAATCTATGCGAAGTTTTAGTAAAAATATTGTTAAAACTAGGTGACCCTTCTGTGTTCGCCTAGAAAAAATTGCAAATGGCAAGACACGCGTTTATACACTTAAGTACCTACAGAGCCGGCGTAATTTTCTTGACTTATCCATTTAATTTTCGCAACTGTTCCTTTCTAATAGGTACCTACTTCGTTCAATTTTTCATTGATATTTTTCTTGGGTAAATCACTGCTTCGTTGAACGTGAATAGTGTTATACGAAACCAACTCTGCAGCTGGCTTTTAAGTATTAAGTACCGTAAAACTTTTGGCAGAGTCTTATTCGATTAGAATCGATATCACACTTTTCCTGTATGGCATTGTGAGCAGCTGCTATAGACATTTCAAAATATTGACGTAATCATTCGTCTCACACATTTTCAGGTCATGATCAAGGACGGGGCTGTGTCAAACAAACGTCAAACAGTTTTCAGATATACTTTGTGAAGAAAGGGTCACAAACTATGTCTGAAAACTGTTTGACGTTTGTTTGGCACATCATTAAGAATTGCGTTGAAAGGTTAAGGTGGGTTCAGGACCACTCTGTGTCAAGATCATGGTCACAACGGCGTCCTTTAAGTTGTAAGAACTCTATGAAGAGCGTTTTCGATTATTTATTTTATCATGATTTATTCCAGGAAGACGTTTCAGTATCTTTTATTAAACTGATACTTCTAGAACAAAATAGTTTGCTTTATCGTCTGTATTAACTTGTACCATATGGAACACGTATGAACGAGCTACATAATAAAACGTCGCTTACCTATAATTAAACAATTTACAACAATGTCAACGATTGTATGCGCTCGCGTTATCATATGGACCACGCTTCAACCTTGGATCGAACTGGCACACGCTGTGATTACCTGCCTGTGCCGACTCCCTGACCTAATTCCCTATTTGCTGCTAGAGAATATCATACCGTGACTTGAAGTAGATATGTTAGAACACCTACTTAGCTAAGTAGATAAAAAAAAACAAAAGATAAAATTGATAATATTATAACCCCTATGTTTAAAGGGATGATGAAATTCGTATCTATGTTATGGCACCAAACATTTTATATTTTTAACACTAAAACTGCAATGTACACAGTTTTTTTTTAAAACTAGGCATATTTTCCTCGAATTGAGTATCAAAAGCAGTATTTAACACAAGGTAGCTTATGTATCTATAATTCCACACCACAAGATTCTAGAATAAAAATCAAAATGTACACATTTACATTATTTAGTGTAGGTATGTATACAGGGTGTAAACCACCTCATCACAAAGCCGTTAACCAAGCATTCTGTATATCAAACTAAGTAACTTTACGCAAAAATTATTGCCGGAAACAAACTTTTTTTGAGGTTATAATCATGTTTTGTGGTAGAACTCAATGTAACGCACTTGAAACATTGTGCTGATGGATGCTTTGAATAGGGTATTGCAGGTGTTAACAGTAAAATCTTACAAAAAAAACTTGTCAAAAAGTTGTAACTTTGACCCCCCATATCTCCGTAACTAGAAGGTTCCCAGGTATGGTGTAGAACAAAAAAATGATCGCAATGATTGGGAGAACAAGTAACTTTCGGCTTCGTGAAGAGGTGTTTTACACCCTTTATTTAGGTATTTAGTGACAAAAAATCTAAATCAATCAAATAAAGGTCACGGAGTTCTGAAGCTTAAATAATTTTTCACGTTTTTCGTGTTTTTTTTAAGTCGGTTTTATTTTTGCAAAAAAGGTTTTTATAATAGTGGTTCACATGTGCTTACCCCTTCACAGCGTACCGGCGTGATGTCATGTTATGAACTGGTGTAAACAATAGACACACATGAGAAATCCCCAATCCCAGTACATTTGCTATCATTTATTGAGGAGTTCAGTTGCCCTATCTCCGAAGTTCTTCATCAGATTTTCAACAAATTGAAATGTGATCGTATTTCAATTTCCGAAAAAGTACTCTTCCTAAACTTACCCAAATCGCTTCTGGTGTGCCTATAAAATATTTGAAGAGTTCTCTCTATTTCTCCAGGATCTGATGAGGATGTTTGAAAGGGTATACTTTCCGTATACCCTTTCAAACACTAAAAAAAACAAAGGCGGTCCAGCCATCTTCGAGTAATACGGAAACATGCAATTGAGAATCTTCTTTTTTTTTAAGTCGGTTAATAACTACGTAGGGAACTCAAATGTCCGTTTAGCCAGGTTTAGCCTATAAAAGATTCTGCCGAGTATTGTTTATTTGATCCAAAAAATTAAAGAATTTCGTTACTTTTTAATGGATCAGAATCTAACCCAACTCTCATCAAACTACCCTTGAAGTACATCCTTCCCAAAATAAAAGTACAGGTCACGGTAATAGGCTTAACCCCAATAAATGTAACTTAACACACCTAACTGTCGAAATCTGGGTGTATTGTACAAATGTGCGTACCCCTTCAGAGCATACAGGCACGATGTTACGTCATGATGTTGTATAAACAATAAACATCCAAGCGATTGCAGCAATCACTGCAGATTTGCCGTCTATTTTTGAAGAGTTCCATTTATATCTCCGAAGATCAGCATCAGATCATAACCAAATTGAAATGGGACCACATGGGAAGCACCACCAAAAAAGAATCATCAAAATCGGTTCACCCAGTCGAAAGCTATGAGGTAACAAATACAAAAAAAATACTGTCGAATTGAGAACGAGAACCTCCTCTTTTTGGAAGTCGGTTGAAAATAACAAAAGACCAGAGGAGTAATGATAGCAATTTGTTAAAATAATATCTTCATACATATTCTTCAGCCATAAAAGCAAAACACAAGTTCACGTGAGGTCATGGGCTTTCCCCATATACATAGCACAAGAACAAATACTTTTGTTCGGCGAGTGCTATTATCTGATGGATTGGTGAACGAACTATATACCTACCTATTATTATATCGATCGATTACATTGATTGAAGAATTAAAATACTGATAATGATTTTTAGTATGCTCCTTTGCCCACGTGTGGGACATAGTAAGTACCTTACTATCCACTACACTGGGAAAGTATTTTTCTCATTGGCCTTGCTGATTTCAGGATTAGGGATGGTAAAATCCACAGCTTTGTACCACTGTGTTGTGAAGCTCAGATAGGCAGTTGCTCAATGGAAAATTTTGGTATTCAGCTGCATCTGGTTAGACTGGAAGCTGACATCAACATAGTTAGAGAAAAAGGCTAGGCCGGTGATAATGATAAAATCCGCAGCATGAATTATGGTCATGCAATAGTGATGAAATACTGGTAAAAGGATCGATATTGGGATAGCAAAAACATATTGGTTTCTAAAACGGAAATGACGGTGCAAATATATGGTGATAGTTACCTCAGGAATTATTCCGTAAAGTATTATATTAGCTGATATCAAAGAACATTATCGCTTCAACAGTGATATCGACAGATTAGGCATGTTACACATGATGTTCTGCTTCTTGCTTGTGATTATTACCCACTTAAACTTTTATAAGCTGATGATGATCAGCCAATTGCCTACCTTTGCCCCAGCTTCAATTTGGTAAACTAGTTATCCTCAGAAAAAAATAAATAATTAGCCGTCAAATGCCTTTGATTTAACATACAGACATAATTATGTATACTTACCCATTTAAAACGTTGATAGGCTTAAGGATTTATATTCGTCTCTGAATATCTAGATTTCTGTTCCAGTTAATATAGCTGAATTATGCATTATTTACAAGCCGTCAAGGTGCCTCGATAGTTAGACGGGGTCTAGATAATTGAGAGCAAGAAAATTTGAATTTCTGTTAAGAGGCCGACTTTAGTTCATAAGCGAAAGTAGCATTGGTTGTGTTGCCAAATATTAGATAAGTTATTCATATCATCTCATTCAAGGTTGACAAGTCATGTCATATTATTTTTTTTATCTTCTCGTAGCGGAACTAAAGTTTAGTCCAGAGGTTTTCAAACATTTTTTCCTGGTAGACCACTTTGAATTTGTTTTGGTGTCGGTGGACCCCCTGTAGCATTTTCTTTCAAGCCCGTGAACTAAAAAAGAAAAGCAAGACATTTTCAATATTTTTTTTTGCACTATCTGTTAGGATTGCATGAGGATCGTTGTTCCCAAGATTTTTTTTTGGCAAAAATCCGAAAATTGTAATCTTTTGGCTTCGAATTTTATTTTTTTATGACTTAACACGACCATTTTCACCGAAATACAACCTGTCATCACCGGAACATTTGATCTTTATTACTTTTTCTAGTACCTAGCTTAATATCTGGCTACATTGATCAAGCTAAGCCAACACTTTTGTTCTTTGGCATTGAACCCAGGTAAAATTTCGTGGACCTCCACTTACAGCTTGTGAACCCCCACATTTTCTTCAAGTCAATGTAGACCCCCGATGGGTCTCCCGTAGACCCCTGGGGGTCCACCTGGACCACTTTGGGAATCACTAGTTTAGTCGTTAAATTTACATACAGTTTTAGAGCTTTTATAGCTATAACTTCATATGAAATTGCTGGAAGTAAGGTCTATTTTCAGTCAGTCAAGACCAATTTGAAAGACCCAAATCACCTTGCGACTATTTATACAATTTTTTCTTGAGTTGGTTTGATTTCCAGAACGTATATTATTATTTTGGGCCCTGTTGACGGCTTCAAACTCGGACCTTCAATAGGTCCGCTAGGGGGATTACATAACTAGCGAAATTTGGGTATACCTTATATCGGAACATATCTGCTTAGCTCGTGATGTAATTAATTCATATTCTGTTTTATAACACAATGTTTTTGCAAACGTTAAGTCGCGTTTTCAACCACAACGAAAAATCGCATTATCCTTTCATGTGAAACCAGCCTAAAAATGCATCGATTATTTGATAAATCGTATTGTTATCGGTACATAATAGCGGTCGCAGCACGTGCACGCGTGAACTTACGCCTATCACTCATATCACACGTTATCGATGCGGTGACCATACGGGATGGCATTGTAGGACAACGATTTGCATGTCGGTGGATTTCTTCATGGTTAATGTGTTAAAGTTAAGTGAGACTCGATGATTCGTGAAGTCGCTCAGATACCTACTTCTTCATTAAGTGTTTATATTTCGATGGCAATCAAATTGAGTTGGTCCAGGGCTTAGTTACAAGTTTGGCGGTTTGAGAAGTGTCCTCTAATGAGAAAACAGCAGGACACGCAGGACACAATATTATTTTATTTTATTTAACACGATAACGAACTAATGTGTTAGTGTGTGTCTACGTGTTAGATAACGACCAAACCACTAAGCACTTTCATTAGTTCAAGTAATTTCATTTTTTGTGTTAGATTATCATATTTTACTCTCATCGTCTTTAATAATTTTTACTTTAAATATAAATAAATAAATATCGCTGGACATTAACACACAGCGCCACCTAGTGCCACACTAAGCAAAGCTTGTGTCGTGGACACTAGATAGTTGATATACTACATAATATATACTTTTTTGTTTGTAAATACATACTTATTATACATATAAACATCCATGACTCGGAAACAAATGTTCGTGCTCATCACACAAACATTTGCTCCTATCGGGATTCGAACCCAGGACCCTAATGTAAGGCAGCGTCACTACCACTACGCCAATCGGGTCGTCAAATACTTTGCCTATGTTTTTTTTTAAAGGCTAACATTATAATTTATAACAACCAACCACAATGTAAACACACTAAGCCAAGTCAACTTTTACACATGTAAATACCTTCTACTAAACAACAAGTTCACGTTTCTGGGTTTGCCTACCCTTAGTGTATTTTGTCTGTTATTTCCTAAAACTCTTTGTGCTATAAAAACAAAATAGTATTTTGTCACAAGTATGCTACCATGAGTACCTACAATCACAGAGAACGAGGAACACTGGGCCACCGTAATACAGTCTACTAATACGAGGAGCAGAGTGAATCTGTTTTGTGTTAACAACTTATTAATAAGTACGGACACGTTACAAACAAAAATTGTATCTACATCTTCTATTATTTGTACCCTATTGAACTGTGCAAGGTTGTTATTTTGATTTAGCAAATTAAGAAGTTTTTTTTATCTCTTCAGTAGAGCAGGAATTTTAGTTGACGAGAGAGATCGGTGACCAGTAATTTTTAGCAAACAAAAAATAGAGCTGGAGGAGTTTCTTTTCACGAAAACACTCGGCACTAAAATCAAAGATAAGATCAAAGAGGGTAGAGAATAAACATAAATCGTAGTCCTTACAGTACGCATCAATACTGGATTTGGTTGTATCCCTTGGGAGTCCTAGAGAGTCCATCTAAAATAATTTATGTTTTTAGCTCTTGTGGAAATTGCCTACCTTCAACGATTTTACTGGAAAGTAGTGGCTGGAAAATCTGAAAATAATTAACCAAGATAAAATCTATATTACAACAAAAGAACTTGGCAGAAAAAAGTAAAAGTAATGTTATGGATAAACTCATAAACAAATTTGTACTACGTGAGTAGGTACTATCATTCGAAATTAACTTCGTCTGCCTGTTATCATTTTAAGTCTTGAAGGATGATCATAGACTATGGGTTACGGACAAAGGATAGCTACTTATTCGTGGAATGATTTCGCGAGCGAAGGCGCGGCTAGTAGTTAAAGAGTGGAATTGTTTTCTGTCCTTCAATAACCTTGCGAAGCCATGGTCATCCTAAGCTAGTATCACCGCATACAATTATCTCAAGTGCTGGCAGTCGAATTTTATTGAATGTGAATACTGTGAAATGGTTACTATATAATAATTTATAACCTATTATTTACTTTCTTTTGCAGTTATGAAACATGTATTTCATAATTACTCCTAAACAAAGTAGCCCACTATAAGTAATTCTTAGAATTTCTGTAGGTATTAAAATATCTTATCAACAGCTTTATACATTATAAAGGCCATCATTCACTTAGATCTAAACTTATTATGAACGAAATAAGGAAGGAAGAAGAAATCGGACGATATTTTACGACGCACGATAGGTAGTTGGGTACATTACCTAATTAATCAATTCTGTACATCGTTATCAATCTATTTCCTTGCGGACTAATAAGGAAGTAGAAACTCGGCCACTCAAACGTTTTAAACGGCACAAATTAATAAATATAACAGAAAGGTATCTATAGATTGTAAACTATAGTTGTACCCGGCGGATGGATGACGTTGCCTCTCAGCCGTGTGCATTCTGAAATAAACTGTAAACAAATGACGGTCGAGCAATCTGAATGCAAAAGGTATTAATTTATATCGTTTTGATTGTTTTTTCTTATTAGATATTATACTGTACATTGCATTGAAATTTAAAACTTTGAATTTTGATCTTACTTAGAACTACTTATTGCTGAGTTATAACTCAAATCGGTAGTGGTAAAATAATATGTGCCAATGTGTAATTTTGCTTAATGTGTTCCAAATATCTCCTTTAGTTACCTACTGAAGTTTAGGCAAATAAATACTCCCTATTCTTACTGTCCCAGATTTTGTTGCGCAGCTACACGCGCCGTTTTTGAATAGGTGCTGGTAATATAAAAATATAATTTGGAATAGCATTTAAATAACTCTTAAAACATGATAATCAGCTCACAGTCCAGTGACCGGACGTGGACACAGCACACAAGTATCTATGACAAGTAGGTGTAGGTACATCTAGGTACATAATTTACGTTAATAAACACCAAACGCAGTGACAACTAAAATCATAGCACAAGTATGAGTTGTAACTACGTGGGAAACAGTGATTTAACGCGTGAAGATCATCGGAATTATTAGCAACCAAGGTGGCGCGTGCGCTCAAAAACCTTGCGAATTAGTACGATACTACAGTCAACCACACTCCAGTACATAACAACTATAGAAACCGCCCTTAGTGCTACGGAATAACGACGCTAAACGATGATAATGCTGCTGTTGAAGTCAAATTGTTACCATTTAGTAGAGGATGAGCTTGGAACCAGCAATCATGGTCATATTATTGTTATGACGAATGGATGACAACAGCGTTTAATATGTAGTATGGACGTAATTATATACAAGGTGTTGCAGTAATTGTACGGTAGAAAATTGAATGATGAGTCTGATTCTGTAGTGTTGAGAGTATGATGAATAGGTGTGCGTCACTCGGGCAGTGACGGTAAAGTAAGGGTTAAAATTCAATTTAGCAGACACTGCTGCTAAGTCCTGTTAATGTAGATTATAAAACTATCAAAGTATCTACTTCGTGGTTAATACCTAGCAACTAAATTTGTAAGTGCATCTCACTACTAAGCTAGAACGGAACAAACCCTTATGGTGATTTTGACTGGACAGGGCCAGCAGCGCTTCTTCTGTTAGTTCTCAACCTTGACCGCTGCCGCAGTTATTTGACGATCCCTCGCATAGTTGAATGCAAGTATCAGCATCTTTTTCTCTGGTCTTCTTCATCAGCTGGTAGCATTGCAGCTTAATCAGTGTGATAAGTGCATTATTATGATACTAGAACTAAAAAAAAGGGAATAAACCAATTACCTTAAGTCACATTCACGCGTATTTTCAATCGCATATTTTCAAAATAGTAGAGGTCAATGTTAATTGCTCATATTTTTAGCTGATTATAGATTAATTGGGATCAATATGGACATTTGGACCACCTTGATATTTATTCAAGGGCATGTCAAAGAGCAGTCTGTTGTTGTTGTGGCATAAAAGCTTGCAATCCACTGATAGAATTGCAACCTTCTACCACACACTCACACATTCACACCACTTCTACATTGCCGTAACCTTAGGTAATTGGTAATTTACCCATGTTCCTGCCCTTATCCCATATAAGTTGGGGTCGGCGCAACATGTTTTTTTTCCATTCACCTCTATCAATCGCCACTCCATCATTTACTCCTTTTTCATATCATTCCTCACACAATCCATGCATCATTCGTGATCTTGGTCTTCCTCTCCCATCAACGAACCGTCAATGTGTCATAATATAAATCCAGTAATGTTGCATGTCCATAATTCGCCTTTACTGATCTCTCGTTTTGACTTCCTTCACTGCCTTTAGAGTACTAGAAACACTAACACAATTCTTTAATACCCAGAACTATGTTCAACAATCAAACCAACAATTAAAGCAGACGTGGTGGTATAACCTACTATGAATACAGTTTTTCCACACTCGTGTCAATTGATTTGAAGTATATCTATACTATATATAATATATAATATTATAAAGCGGAAGAGTTTGTTTGTTTGTTTGTTTGTTTGAACGCGCTAATCTCAGGAAGTACTGGTTCGAATTGAAAAATTCTTTTTGTGTTGGATAGTCCATTTATCGAGGAAGGCTATAGGCTATATAACATTACGCTATGACCAATAGGCGCGGAGCAGCAATAAGAAATGTTGCAAAAACGGGGGAATTTTTATTCCCTTTGTGAGCTCTCTCTTAAGTGACGCAGACGAAGTTGCGTGGGTCAGCTAGTGAGGAATAAAACTAATATGTATCCGCCGCTAAACCACCCACGCAAGTCGTAGGAGTTAATTGGAAGAAATGGGTCATGTGTTGGTGGCTGGCCGAGCAAGCGGTCCGTTTGTTTGTTACACATAATTCACTCTTGGGGAGTTTTTTTTTGTAAGGAACAGACTATTTGTACTTTTGTAGTATGAAAGTCAAAACTTGATATTAATTCGGTTAGGTGCAGATAGGGATCGGCAAGTGAAAAAATATATCGATAAGTATCCATATTTTTAAATAGTAGGTATCGAAAATTATCGAGTGAAAAATATCGATACATCGTCAGTTTTCGTATGATTATTCATACATATTCCCAAAGCATTCAAACTTCATAAAAAAGAATAAAGGAAAATAGTAATTTTATTGATGCTTGTGCCTAAACAATCTTATACATAAAATTCTCGTGTCACAATTTTCGTTCCCATACTCCTTCGAAATGGCTTGACCGATTCTCATGAAATTTTGTGAGCATATTGAGTAGGTCTGAGAATCGGCCAACATCTATTTTTCATCCCCCTAAATGTTAAGGGTAGTCCACCCCAAAATTTTATTTTTTAGACAAAATTTTTAGTTTTTATTTTTGTATGATACAACATAAGTACAAAAATACATACAATCCTAAATTTTCACCCTTCTACGATCAACCCTTATTTTTTAATAGCCATTTTTTTCCGTTCGATTTTCTCTCTTATGTGACGCAGACGAAGTTGCGTGGGTCAGCTAGTTATATATCAAATTTAATCAAACCAGTTATAGCCATCAGATATGGACACAAAACCAAAGGTGCGTTAAAAAAAACGTAATTGATATGAATTCGATACTCTAAAATAAATATCAAATAACGATAGGTCATCGCTACTAAAAATATCGACGATATATATCGATAATTTGTCCATGCCTAGGTGCAGTTGAATGATGTAAATAATTGGTACGCTTGTGGGTTTCGAACTTAAAATTGGTCAAGTGTTGCTTTAGCTCTTGGTTAGGAATATAATTTGTTGTTTTTCAGGACGCCACATAGCATCAGTTGCTTCAGGAATGCTGCAGTCTTTTCAGGGTGTAACAAAACAGTAGGTATTGTGCAAGTCGATGGTACAGCCCGTGATCATAATCATCGTCATTGTTGCTTGTAAACGAAAGAGGTCGGTCGCCAATCCTCATTAGATCAGCAACAATACATTATTTCTATCAATTTCGCGAAACAACACAGTATGTCTCGAGGGTGAATCCTGGATGAGATATGGAAAGAGTCTCTGGAAATAAATATGAGAAAATCCTAGGTCCACTAGATAATTTTAAGATATCACTTTGTGTCTGTGTATTGTGATTCATTTTTCTTACAAGATGGAATATGATAGCAGAAGATCAAGGAGGTGACCCAGAATCATGATTATAAATAGTAACACAAACAAAGGATTTATAAATTATCTAACGGCGTATTTCACCTTGATTAGTCAGATACTAACTTGAATAAAATTGAAGAATGGAAATCTGTTAATAAGTTAACAGAACAAATATCCGGAGGTCAGAGAGATTAATTACATTATAAAATCAACAAACCTAAATAAAATGCAAAAATATAACCATTCGTAGTGTAAGAAGAATAAAATTAGTAATAAACATATAGGCCCGTTACGATCAATCAGTGGTCGGTACTAAACAGTGTGGGAACGCAGATGACCCGTGAGAACTGCGCCGGCGCAGAGCATTGTTTCCAGTTGCGCCCGCACATGAGCTCATTCTGACTCCACTACTTGAACGATTCGAGGGTAAATGTGTGGGTTAATTCGATTACAATGGCTCTATCGGACGTTTTTAATTTAGGTTTCTGCTTGTTTTCGAGGTAACATATTTTTCAAATCATTTGCTTGTTTTCGGATGAACATAAAATGCAAGAATATTGTGCCGTGGTAATATTTGGCAACTAGTAAGGTGGTACTGGGTTGTTTTAGACTAACAGTTACGTCGACAAACTTGAAGGCTTTTCAATCGAAGTAGGTACTACTTATCATATTTTAAAAAGTTATTGATAAATTGATTAGCATATCACAAAATCCTGAAAAATTGCTGTGTCACCCTTAGTAGTCTTACTGATATATGAATTACCCATAAAATACAAATTTTGCAAAACGCCTTGTCATCGTTATCGTGCCATCATTTGTAAATTGTCATTTTGTAGGTTAGGAAACCAAATAAATAAGGTTATGGGATTTCTTCCAGCTTATGTTTTTTGACGTTAGTAGAAGGTCTAGAAGCGCTGAGCTTTCTTGCAAACGTAATCCATTTATTCTCGTTGGTCTAGTGGTCGCGACCGCGAGTACTGAGTATGAGGTCCCGGTTTCGATTCCCAGGTCGGGCTAAGTGGATTTTGGGTTTTTCCATCAAGAATTTCTCAGTAGCAGCCGTGGAATATGGATTTCTGCGCGGTTGATGGCAATGTACTGTTACATACAGATACACCTCTGCCTGACCGTTTGGGGATTAAGAGACGTGATGTTATGTTAGTATATACGGGTATTACAAGTAGATATTTTGTTGTTTACTGTGTACAACATTACTAATCTTAGGTATAACTTCGTAGTAGTTTCATGTAAAATACTGATATTCAGTGGCATTAATTAGAGTGGGTGATGACCTAACATAAAGGTGGAATTATTATGCAGAAAGTAGAAAAAGGATATTTTAAAACATTTTTAGAGGTGGTCATTATGGTGACAATCAATACATTAACTTTAAGGTGAAAGCGTCGGAGTAGCCCGCGAAAATCAAATTTTCTTACGTTTTTTTGCAATTTGCAGGCCAGTACTAGGTTGTATGTTAACAAATATATCGTTCGCAACTGTAGAACGTATGTAGTTGTATTGTATTGTATTGTATAACGGGCTGGTGTCCGCAACTCCACGTCAAGGCGCGTATATAGTTCGCAACTGTAGAACGTATGTAGTTACAGAATTATCATTATCAAAAGCATCAATACAACCTTCCAAGTTCATAAAGGTAGTAGAGGAACGACTATTACGGTTGTATTGATGATTCTCGTCAATGTAATCACTAGACTGCGTATCTTTTACTGTTATAGGGCTCCCCCTTTTTGCCGATGACAGTAATCAATCCCACAATGACAGGGTCCTATAGGGACCTGACCCGTTTACTTAATACACCATGTTAGGTAAATACAGAACTAAACAGAACTATGGGAACGCTCTCATAGATGTACCACTATTAAGGATCTGAAATTATTCTGCTGTCATGGACATGACTTCATGAGTAGGTACTGTAGAGCAGTAGTGATGTTGTATTCGTCTGGATCTTGAACAATCAGTCTCGCTACCATACCTACTGCCAACCGGCTGCAGGGAGGCGTACCTCGGACCAATAATATCGCAAGCCCACCAGGCAAACAGACTATTCAGAAACTACTCATCAAGAAGAGTCTAAAGGAAAGTCAAACGCAATAGCCTCGTATGAAATTGCCGCTAATACTGACTGGTAATCTTTATTACAGTATGAGCTGATATTTTTCTATATTTAAACAGTGTCAGCTCATTGCGAACGAATACTAGGTAGATTCTATTATTATCTCTGGAATCATAAATGATCGGTTACATTCTCAAATTTAGCAATCACAGACGCGACCGCCAGACTAATCAATCAATTCTAAAAATATCAATCCATTTGTCCAAACCAATTCGTCTAGTTCTAAGTTCGTGCATAATCGTGAGCGTTCACGGAAGTTTGTCATCTATCGAGGTCTTCAACATTTACGTGTTAATTGCTCTCATTATTATTAAGCAACTGGTTTTGGCGCCGCGGCTCCTCATTTCGAACGAGGCCTTACCGTTCACGAGACGCAATGTGAGTCACTAAAATGACGCTTGTTGATATTTTCCATAACTGACCAACCAGTGGTTATGAGATGTAATAAGGGTGGCTAGAAGGTAGTAGGAGATCTTCGAACTCGTGATGGCTCGAAAATAAAGATGTAGATTCTCTATCCTTTAAATTCCTTGGGACTTTCAGGTCCCCATTGTTTTTTTTTTGTCGAGTTTATGCACTTACCTACCTTCCCGTATGCCCAATATTCGAAAACTAAAATTGAACACCGGTACTATTGCCTCTTCAATTGACTGTTAGTAACGTGCATAGAAAATAATTATCGTAGCATTAAAACATAATTAAGTCTGTTTTAATGCTACTTCTACTCGAGTCTTAAGTATCGACACTAATCAAGCGTTACTTCGATAAAAACAAATAACATAAATGAGGTAGTAAAATCTACTTATGTATTTTATTTATCTTACATAGTAAACGAAGTAATCGGTCATCGTTTTAGTAACTAAAGTTCAAATAGTAAAGACAGTTATACAGGGTGGCGATCAGCTACCTGAATCCTTCAAGGAGGTAGTCTATTCGACATTTTAAACTACTTTCCCAATGAAAATCATGACGGATTTGTGAAAAAAACTAACTACAAGTATGGGCCTGCTCTTGACCTCGATGACGCCTGATGGAAAACGATGAATGAGGTTTCTGTTTTCTTGCATGTACTTATAAAAAGTTCTTTTTTTAAGTACATGAACTTCATATTAGTTTCTTTGGGAAAGTGGTTTAATCAAATAATGAAGGATACGGGTAACTTATTCTTCATCCTGATTTTTTAAGATTGCATCCATTGGGATTCTAAACTTTCCCTTATGTACTTTAGAACGTAAGGGGAAGTCAGTAGAGGAAATCTTCGTGAGGGGTAGTCGAAAGCAAAAAGCAAGTAGGTATGTAAATTAAACGATTGAATCCATAAATAACAGAAATGAACAGGCATCTTGGTGTCAGCAACATTTTAGTGCATTAGTATGACAGTCAGTGGTCAATTCTATCGACGGCCGCGTCTGCTCCCGCTACTGAAGCCACCTACGCTAACTACCGACCAATCATCAGGGCCCCACGTGGCCACTTCCAGATTACCAGCTAAAACTAATCTGACAGACCAAGTTAGAGTGGCCGCTTGACTCTTATCGCCTACGCCGTCAATGTTACTATGGCGCCTTTTTGCTTACTAATTAAACCTATCGGTCTTTGACGCCTGACTGATGTTTGAACAATAATTTAGCTTGTCTATGACACATACTTTCGTCGGTAGCCTCTTCATCGTCATTTAGTATGCGACTATAATACAATGTCGCTGTGTTGATTAAACATTTTTTTTTAAATAACCGTAACATTGTTGCACCAACATGTTTTAGTTCTATACAAAAACACTAACACACTGCATACATAACTTCAGGCTTACAGTCTCTGTCCCTTTCTGGAATGACAGATACTTAGACCAGTTCCACATTTCGCCCGTTATTAAAATCATCATGGAAAATCCCAATTATATTTTGCTCAACCTGGAACCTAACGACACTGTGACCTAATCTGGATCTTTGATACACCAGCGAGGCACCCACTACACTTCAAGCCAGTCAGTTTGGTCAAAAACATATTTCCAACGTTGAAACATGTTCCGGCAACAAGTTGTGCAATTTTGGTTTTCCTTGCATATGAGCTTTAAAAGTCATCTAAATGATTTTGTTAACATGTGTGACTTGTGTCATCATTGGGTATAATTTTTAATGACGTACGGTTTACGTCTGTTTACTTGTATGGTTATTTGCAGATTCGCCTGCGCATTCGTGTAGCGTATATAGGATGTGGAGGATGTTATACGCTGATAGCGATTTTCACGCTGAACTGTTGCTAAAAATATTGTTCCTAAGTAAAATATTTTCAATCCTTCGTTATCTTTCGTTCTTATGCATTGACTATAAGTACCACGCGTACTACATAAAATTAATTTGCGTTGTGTATTTCCTCAAGAGGTTTCGTTCATATTTAGAACTTAATCTTTAATAAATCGCTCGAAGGCCATTACTTGCGCGAAGCGTCAGATATGAGGTCTCTGCGCGGCCATGACCAGCAATTGTGCCTCGAAGTATGTAGGTGACCTCACGAGCGAACCTTCGAAATTTCGCTCTTTATACATTGACATCCCGCCAAACATATTTATGACCTCAAGGGGTCTCAGGTGACCTTAGCGTCAGTTCTTAGAGTTGATACATATGGTTTTGAAAATTGGAATTGAACTACTACCCTCATAAAATGTAACGTATCCTATGTATGTTATTAGGTATAATAGATTGAGGGATATTATGAATTTATAAAATACCCAATGAACATAATTTAATCAATAAGAACCTTTTGACTATCGGTAGTGGGCGTTGTTGTTGTTGTGTTGTGTACAGTTGCTGTTAAAAGAACGAAGGTGACGTTAGTTCCAATATTAGATTTTAGCGACGCGTCAAAAGATCCATCTAGGTACATCTTTAGTAATGACATTTCGATCGAAGGTTTGCGTTGGTTTGCGTACCCAACACACAAGTATCTACAATATTTTCATTCATCCACACGATAAATATGAGTCTGAATTAGAAGTTCTTTTAAAGCAAATACATGTTATCACCCCAAATGACTTGATAATAAAACGAATAAATAAAAAAGAGTAAAACCGCACTTTAAAAAGGTTTATTAGTCATTAAAAACGTTTCCACCGATGTGTGGCAACAACTCCAGGTTTTACAATTCTTTAATTATATAACCTCATTTAAAGGAGCAAGAATTTAATTAATATGGCTGTTCAATCATCACTGGCTTGAAAATAAAGTTCCTATTACGAACGTATTTGGCACAAAATAAATAAAACATCATTATTTATTGACCTAACTCATGTTCAGAGACGTCAAAGTTGGAAAACAATAACAAAACATAACTGGCTAAATGCTTGTGTACTTTATAGTTTAAAAAGAAACGAAACAAACAACTGGAAGTCAGGAAAGAAGTCTTTGTCCAGCAGTGGTGACGCAGGCTACTAGTGTCAGTATGAGTACTTGAGTAGTTATACATAACCCCCTGTGACTTTGATCAGGCGTGTAGTCATGGTTAAAACATCTTCCAGCTTTCAGTTAAATAGTTTTGGGCCCTAGGATCTAATGCGTGGTTCTTCTTCAGTGGTAAATGATTATGATGTTGCAGGATAAACAGTAAATAACAGTTAGGAGCGTTCCGTAAGGGGAGTAGGCCACAAAATCCCCAGTGCTGGTTGTATCGAGGTCAAATGCAGTGGGGTGAACTGTCCAGGATGCGCTTGATAATCCTACGTCTTTTTGAACGGAAATAAGGTATTACTTTCTTTCTCTCTATAAACACCTCTGCTTAACCCCTCACACTCGCACACAATAGCAATGTTATGTTGATTGAACTACGATAACACATGCACGACTCTAAAGGTCGTTATTACACTACGTCCCCACTATACACTATACAGGCGTATAGCGTAAACGTAGCTCATTTTTTCAAGTGTTCAATTAAGTACTGGTGGCAAAATAGACAAGTGTAAGTACACCTGCACCAGTAGACCTCTACCAGGAAGCATGTACCTAGCTGCTACTTAGTAGCTTATTTATTTTGACACACGTGTTGCGCAAAGTTCAAAATCAAAATCAAAATCAAAGCATTTATTTCAAGTAGGCCAGTTACAGGCGCTTTTGAATTGTCGAAAAGACTTATGAAGGTTGAATAAATCTGTTGGACGTAGGAGCAGGGTAAGACTTCGGTTCCGAAGATCCGGGGGCTCCTTGTATAGCACTGCTTGTCTTTTACGTAACTGAGTTGAATCAAATATTGGTTTAGTGGTCAAACTTGATTAACGGACTCGAGCTTGGGGCCCTGGTTTCCGCCAGTAAGGCCCCGTTCCCACTTTGTCGTGACGATTAATTTATCGTTGGTTTTAGTTGACAAAAGTCATGGACAACAGTTATCGTGTCGTCTTTTATGTGAACACCACTATTTAGATACACAAGCCACTTAAAACTACACGATTATCTGTCGTCACGACATAGTTGATAAGAGCCTAATAGTAATCGGTGGGGTTTTTCATTATGTAGCAGCCTGAAGTTTACGTTTTAATGGTTGATGGCTCTTCATTACACAGGACCTAAACATAACTGGTAGTATTAAGATAAATGCGTTAAAAATGATATACAGTTTTTAAGGTTAGGTGTCTGCCTCACCTTTCAGAGAACACAGGAGGAGAGGTGATTGTTATGTGCTGTGTGTGTCTGTACGTGTATGTTGTGTAGGTGATCCTAACTCTTTTGTCGACGGTACTGGAAACATGGCGGACCGCGACGACATGTGCCGAGGCCACGTGACGGCTATCGCACGTGCTGCACAAATCTGTCGATTCTCGGCCATTACCTGAGAGCTATAACTACGGTTAGGCGTTCTGCGCGCAGACAACTTATTTGTATGGAAATAATTGGGGTTGGAAGGATTACGCGCGTAACATGAGAGAGAAATTGAGATTTTAACAAGTTTTTTTTTGTTTTGTTAGGCAGTGGAAATGCATAGTTTAGTATTTAATCAGGCGTTAGTATTTAGTTATCTTTGTACGGAAATACTTAGGGATTTAAATTTTATTTGTAGATTGTGGGCCTGTGTCTGCATATGACGTTTTAGTATTATTAGAAGTTGAGTAATTCCTCATTTGGTAAGATGAATTCTAAATGTCCCTTTTAATTTTATAGGTCTAGATTTGATAAAATGAGGACATACTGGTACTGGTGGTGGTGGTGGTTCTTACTGAATAACAGTAACCTGACAATGTGATGAGTGTCATAAACTGTATCAAATTATTGGCCGTATGCAGCGAGCTTAAGTTTATTAATAAAACCGCTTTGATGTCTTCGGAAACTACTATACGAGATGCAATAATTACGACGTGATCCGTAGTATGTCATAGTTCTTGGTACTCTCTCGTATGTAGTCTAGTTCCAGGAAAATCTAAATATATCACATTTAGCCTTTGTTACGCAATACGCCGTTCATATAATAGGTATATTACAGGCTCGGCCTGGTTTCAGGAAACTCTATTGGTTTGGTTTAGTAGCGTTAGTTAGTGCCACGGTGCTATGATGCAATTAATCAGTTTCAGTAAGTCCATTATGAACGTTCTAGATCAGATTATGCCAAATACGATAACAAATTTTTCAGTAGAGCTGGTTTCTGACTATGCTATACTATTGTGCTATATATATGTACTTTTATATGTAATTATGCCCGAGTGTGACAAAATAATTTTCGAAAAACTGTGAATGCAAATATGCATTCACAGTTTTTCGAAAATTATTTTTTTTCTTTTTAAAAATGAAGGAATGTCTTCTTTTTGTAATAAATGCTATACTATATGTATTTCAAGTACTTTCCCGCCAGGTGGCATTGAAAAATTCCACCCTGTTTAGTATAGTAGTACTAGTACAGTGTGAACGTGTCCATAACAATGTATATGGTGCGCGATATTGTTGTGCTGTATGCTATATTATAGAGTAGTCTGAAAGCGGCTTAATAGGTAAAACGATAAGGAAAAATACCTATTTGCATTTTAAGATATTATTTTATCGTAGTAGGTACACATAAAACTACGTAAACAGATGCTGACAATGCGGTCATCTAGAAATTCTTGTGCTCTTCTTAGTATTACAACACCGTAGACAACACCATAGATACTTCAGTACCTGTAATTTCTTACACAGTGTAAGTATCATCTATAGCTAGCGTAGTTATACCGTTGGTATAAATCGATTTTTACGCTATGGTTGCCCATAGAACGAATACTACGAATGACTGCTCATTCGTCATTCCTGCTCACCACCAATTGCATTAACAGGTGGTAAGCAGGAATGAGGGTAATGTGATGAGGAGTGTTCTGAGTAAGAAGAATACGCGAAAATAAACAATATGCAAATGGATTGTGTGAAGGGAGTGGATCGTGGAATGACGACTATAATCAGGGATAAAGGTTAACAGAATATGATCTATGAATATAAAGGATTATCTTTTGCTTGATAAATAAAAATATTATATAGCCCATGAAATCAGTTATTTACCAAAAAAGGGATCGAGAAAAATAACAATAACTGCTCAGTATTTATTTCAATAACTGTTATTTATTTTCGAGAAAGAGGTCAATCGTCCAATCCGACTCGGCTGGGCAGCGTTCGGAAAGTTGCGCGGTATCTTCTCGTCCAACTTACCGCAGTGTCTCACGACGAAAGTCTAGATCAGTGTGTGTTGCCAGTGACTACATACGAGATGAAAACGTGGTCGCTCACAACAGGCTTTACTTAAGGTTTAAAGACACCCAAATGACAATGGAGAAGGCTATGCTCGGAGTTTCCTTGTGTGATCGAATCAGAAAGGAAGACATCCGCAACAAAACTAGGTAACCGAAGTAGCCCAAAGATGGAAATTCTCCAACTTAAGTGGCAGTGGGCAGGGCACATTGCTCGCAGAACGGATGGCCGATGGGGCCGAAAAGTTCTAGAGTGGCTACCGCGAACCGGAAGACGTTGCGTTAGAAAACCTCCCGACCGATGACATTGTGAAGGTTGCACGAATCCGCTGGTTGTGAGTCGCACGGGACCGGTCAATGTGGCGTCACTTGGGCTCCCCCAAGTGTGCCTATGTCCAGCAGTGGACGACTTTCGGCTGAAATTATAACAAATAATTATGAGATAAGCCATTACATTAGTAATTTACCAAAATAATGATCAAGAAAAATAGCAACGTGCTGTTAAGTATTTATTGGGGTTTTTTTTCGGGTTGGTAATTACGACCCGAATGGTGCAGTGGTAGTGAGGCTGCCTTACATTCTTAGGGTCCCGGGTTCGAATCCCGGCAGGAGCAAATATTTGTGTGATGGACATATTTTGTTTCCGAGTCATGGATGTTATATGTATAATAAGTATGTATTTACTCGTACAAACAAAATGTATATGTCACCGTGAAATTGTCAAATACGTTATATTGTAATATCTCTAGCGATATTGTAAAAACTCGGAAATATTGTCAAATGAAGATACTGCTTACAACAAAACGCATTATTTTTCGTGAAATGCATGCGATGGTAGTCAACTCACGCGGTGTGGAGGGAAGGAGGGGTCCCCCTTGCCCAGTGGTACAACTCTCATAAAAAGATATTGTACCATTCCTGAGAAATACCGATTATAATAACCTAACCTTAAAACACTTTGTATTCTCCTTAAAAGCGTAGTCGACGAAGCCCCGCTTCGCGGGGCCCCTATTTCCGAGTGCAGGGTTTAAAGGAACCTAACTAACCTAACGGGGGGGGGGGGGTGCCCCAAGTCCCGATTATGGGGGCAGAGATACTTCCGTATGTTCAGTTGACAATAATTCGAGATATTACAATATCGCTAGAGAGAAACACGTTATATTGTAATATAACGTGTTTGACAATTTTACGGTAGCATATATATTTATAGTTTATCAACTGTCTGGTGACCACGACACAAGCCTTGCTTAGTGTGGCACTAGATGGCGCTGTGTGTAATATCCAGCGATATTTATTTATTTTTATTTTATACCGCAGAGGTCATGATGGGAACTTACCAAACAAATAGATTGAAACCGCCACCAAGGTATTTTTTACAGCACCTTATTTTAGTGAGTATTAGACACCCACTAAAATAAGGTAGGTATGGTATGTAGGTTGGCACCTGTTTTCAATGTATTCAGTTATAGGTCTGTGGCTGTTTACAACAGAAGCACTAAAACAGTTGATATTTAAACCATAATAATTTAATTGTTTCGTTATACGATCGAGTCAAACCAGTATTGTAACCGTAATGATGTCTTTATCGAACAGGTTACTTTACTATCGTATTTTGTAAAACAAATATCGTAATATTGTTTGACTGCCTCGTTGGTCTAGTGGTCGCAATGTCTACTGCTCAATGTGAGGTCTTGGTTTTGATTTCCCGATTCGACAAAAAATATTGGGTCTTTCCATCAGAATTATTTTATATTAAAAGCAGCGCTCTTGAAATGTCTGAATGAGTGGTACCTACAGTTTACACCTTTACACGTGGAGGACAATATTATCATCTTGATCATTATTTAAATAATTCAGCCTATAAATGTATTAGTATAGGTAATTATTTTGGATTAACCTATTTTTGATCCTTATCGTGTTTAGTTCCGATAATCTGTTGGAAAATGTCGATAATTGCAGCAGTTGTAGCCACGCTGAAAAGGCCTACCTATGAGGTTTTGCTTGCAATATTTATAACCAACGATTTTTTAACAATTAAACTTATTTAATTCATTGTGTGTGCGAAATGTGCTCACTCCAGGTAGAATCTATCTGCCCGGGTTCAATTCATGGTCCGGAGCGAGACGGAATATAGGAAGCCTTCACCTCCTCCGAATCAGGCATGCTAGCGAAGGAGACGGCGGAACGCGAGAGGGAGAGGACTTCTGGTCCCAGCCGCCACGGGAGTCGCACCCGGCCACCGCAGGCGCGGGACTGTGGACGGTGAGCTATGAGCATTTGATGGTTTCCCATCCGAAAAAAAAAAGGTAGAATGTATCTAGTTTTCGCTCTCTTTGCTAGAACTTAAGTTTCCTGAACCGATAACCTGCTAGATAGGTATGCTTGAACTTCTAACCACCACACTGCCAAGCAATCGTCAGTGAGTTACAGGTGAACCTACTGTATTATCAACCAATCTATGTACCTCATTTTTTGTCAAAATTAATTCAAGAAACACTTCAGAACGACAACACTTAAAACTAGACACATCAAATTGAAATCTGAACTTATTTGATGATATGCCGATTTAGAATCATTTAGTTTTTATTTCCTGCTTGTTTGACGACGGCCTTGTTACTCCCAATTCGCGAATGTTACAATGATTTTACAATGACGACCGTTCATTGTTAATACGATGCTAACAAAAAAGTAATAAGCTTAAATGACCTTAGCGTGTGATATTTTAGAAGTTCCCAGCAATGCCAGACTATCGTTTTTATCTAGTTTCGGTTACCAGGTTTAGTTTTTTGTTTTCCAATGGTGGCTCATACTGACGACTGCTAAGAAAGACGGAAGTCAATACAATTCAATTGATTATATAATTCTCCATTTCAAATGAAAAAAAATAGATGAAAAATGTTAGATAGCGAGTTTTAGGTTATGGAGCAGGTATTAGCGTAAATAAAATGTCTGATTCCGATACCAACTTAGCAGGAAAATGTATTAAAATATTTAATTTTGTTGCTGAGTTGTAATTAAAAAAATTTGAACAGGATTCATAAACAGAAAACTTAGGCAATTTGGTTTAGGTATACAACCAATCGAAAGTGCTCATTGCAAATAATAACAGTCGAAAAGACTCGATTCTATTTAATATACGATCTACTTTGCAATCGTTTCATCTCAGTTACAAAAACTTTGAAGTAGATTCGCCCCTCATCACCCTCTCAACTCATAGTTTGTTGAGGTATCCAAAGTGGATCTTTCATTAGACCAACTAATCTAACTAATCCCATATGAAGAGTTAAAGTTCAAGTGTAATGACTATTACACAATGATTAACGATGTCCTTTTAACGCGTCGCTCGAAGGTGATTATTATTATAAGGGGGTTTCCCCTACATTGTTTGCTATCAAAACCGTTATTTTTTAGAACTAATATGTAACGGCTATACATAACACAATGCTGGTCGTCTGCCAGCGAGATGGGCAGACGACATTTCTTGCCATGGGGGATAAAATCTGTATGAGGTTGGCATCGAATCGTGGAGGTAGACACAAACCAAAAGGCGTGCACCCAACAATGTCCACGCAGCGTCAGGCTGAAGGTAATGATAATGTTAAATAACATACTTGATTGTAAATTACAACGATACAGGTAAGTAGGTACTTCAGTATCTCGATGCAGGATGCTGCCTTCAGATGAATTGCGATGAAGTGATAAATCGGACAGTGAATCTTAATATCTTACTCCATTTCCTGCACGTTCAATTATAATAATTTCATTTAAAACCGATAAAACTTTCAAATTGACGACTCGAATGGCGTAGTGGTAGTGACGCTGCCTTACGTTCTTAGGGTCCTGGGTTCGAATCCCGGTAGGAGCAAATGTTTGTGTGATGAGCATGGACATTTGTTTCCGAGTCATGGATGTTCATATGTATAATAAGTATGTATTTACAAAAAAAAAAGTATACATGTAGTATATCAACTATCTAGTTTCCACGACACAAGCTTTGCTTAGTGTGGCACTAGATGGCGCTGTGTGTTAATGTCCAGCGATATTTATTATTATTATTTATTATTTGAAAGCCCGACTCCTTTTTTTTTTGTGATGGGAAATCATCAAATGACTTCTCCCACTCTGGGCGGAGCGGGAGGGAGTGTCAGACTCTTACTGACTAAAACCCATCCATGTTCCTTCCTCGCCCTATATGTTCCGGGGCCGCGGTATCTCTTTCGGCTACGACGGCTAGCTAGCCCATAGCCAACCGTCCACAGGCCCGCATCTACGGTGGCCGGTAGCCACCACGTGGCCCCCGACGCCCGGTGCGTCTCTCGCGGCGGCCGGGAAGAGAGGATCTCTCCCTCTCTCGTTTCGCCACCTCCTTCGCTAGCATGACTGCTTCGCAGAAGGAGATGACGGCTTCCCATTCCGTCTCGCTCCGGACCATGGATTGAACCAGGGCCGGACGCGAGAGGTCGCCGCCGCCGCCGCCGATCGCCGCTACGAGGACACGGCGGTGCTCCGCCCACGCAGCGCAGACTTCCACCGTGTGCTCCACCGTGTCCTCCGGTCGATCCTCGCAGTGGAGACACCCGGGCGTTTCCTCCCGCCCGATTTGGTGCAGGTACCTCCCGAAACATCCGTGTCCGGTGAGGACCTGCGTCAGGCGGAAGGTGAACACGCCGTGGCGCCTCTCCAGCCACTCCTCAAAGAGGGGACTTACCACCACTATCGTGGCTTGCCCTAAAGTCCGACTCCTTCACTTTGAATTACAAAGTAATACAAGTTTTAATATACGTATCAATATCATGCCTGAATTTACCCGAATGATTACGCAGTGGTGCCCGAGTGCAAATAGCCACATTTCACTAGTTAATTATAAGTTTCAGTTGCAGACTTCGGTCTACTACTAAGAATTTCCTAAAGAGCAGCGGTGGCCCAGAGGTGGCGGCCCCGACTTACGAACAGTAAGTCGTGGGTTCGAACCCAGGCAGGCGCATTACTTTGAGTTATTTATTTCATCACCATTGCTTTAAAAAACGGTGAAGGAAACCGGCATGTCCTAGAACCAAAAATTTGAAGACATGCGACATCTACCAACCTGCACTGGGCCCGCGTGGTGGATTATAGCCCATACGCAAAATACGCGCTTTGACGTGGACTTACGGATACCAGCCCGTTGTACAATACAATACAAAGAATTTCCTGATGAAAAACCACTATAACACATTGTCATGCTGAGCAGTATCACTTGCGGTCACTAAACCAACGAGGTCTACAATAAAATTGTTTTATGGTTAATTAAGTTTAATAACATTAACGTAATCAGTCGATGATGAACAGGCCCGCAACCCCGGCAGGCTTCGGCCCTTGCGGGCCTCTCCCTAATACGATACCCCTTGGTTGTCAGACTTTCGGGCCTCTGACTACCTATAACTAAGGTCAAAGATCTACAAATGACAGCCGGGACCAACTTCTTAACGTGTTTTCCGGGGCACGGAGTAAACTTGGTATGTTATGGGTGATCACCCACCCACAGACCAACCTAGGCAAGCATGGCTTAACCTTAAGATCGACCCGAGCGGCTGTTATTATTTAGCCACGACCATGTATTACCACAGTATTACGTTATAGGACGTTATTATGATCTAAATAACTTAATAGACAAGCAGGCGGTGGCGGTATAAGAGGAAGCCCTGCCAGACGCTTCGGGGTGCGGATGCGGTGTCTATTGATCGATTAGGTACCGATAACTTTGACGACTGCCTTGAATGCGAAGCCTACATTGGGTATACGTCAAAATTAGGTACTCACATACATGAGGGGTGCAAAAATACGTTATGTATGAGACACTGTGGCGGGGTTGTAGGTGACACGGAAGGAGATGACAGGACGAACGGGATGGAGTCCGTCAAAACTGAAAGAAGGACGCCCGGATTTACGGGACTTAGATGGAGTGAAGGGAGGCCTAAACTCAGAAGCGTGACAGAACAGGCAAGGAAAAAACTTGTTCATCATCTTTAGTATCAAATTGAAGCTGATGGTATTGGGACCCGATCTTGGTGATGTCTTTCAGAAGTTCTAGTGCTTAGTAGGTACTTGCAACTTGCGTGCCTGTGTGGCTGTGGATGGTTAAATCCAAAACTATAAGGGTGCGATTCCTGGCTAGGAATATTGGTTTTTGTTTAAAATCCAATGATTTTCTTTTATTTTGCATCAATATCGGGCTTAAGTTTGGTATACCTCAAATGTAGATTCGGATTTGGCCAACCACGCCTAAATGTGTAATTGTGAATGTGTGAATTTTTCAATTAGTTTTTACCCAATTCCGTAAATAATAAAATGGCGTGAGTTCAAAATATGTTTACTTATCTATTTTGTTTTTATAGCCATCTTTTAATCACGCGAAGGTTTTTTAGGTCACTTTTATAGCCCTTGCTCCACCTTGGTGGTACCTACATCGTGAGGTTTAAAGCAACCGCTCCTATTTCCTTTTCATCACGTGTAGGTATTTTTGAAAAGATCTATATTATACAATCTATATTATTATATTATTCTTTATTAGTTTTAGAATTGCCTTGTTAAAAAAATACTTACTCAGGGATAGTGCGATAATAATGTGTATTTTGCACATGCTTGTTATATTCATCCCCTCTCCTCATCGTGATAGATCGTGATTTTTGTTGTGAACCCTCTTCCCCCCTTTTCAAACCTCAGGTGATTAAAGGACGACCCCTTTGGGAAATGATGGTGATTGAATTATTAGACCACTTTTTTTTTAACCTTTCTTAAATGGCAATAAACTTGCCTCTTCCTGGGATTTTCAACAACATGAGTGACAAAATGTTCTTTAACACAACAGTCTCCCTTACTCTTCATACAATAGTTGCCGTGTTCGATAGTAGCCAATAAATCAAAATTAACCTGTTCCATAGTTCATAGAGCTGGCCGCAAACATTCGGTATCTCATCAGGAATTCCGCTTCAGGATTCCTGTACCAATTTCCGGATGCAGCATATAATATTATAGATTATTTGATTACACCACAAAGTATACGTTTTGAGTTTGTTATGGACCTCATGCATTCGCGATGGGTTTTTTGACTATTTTCACAGTTTCTTAGTACTTTGTGTTATATCTGATTTCAAATTGTGTTTTGAAAATTCCCGTGTGGTTTTCTACAAGTCGGAACTGTGAGGAAATATACTATTTACCTGTGCGTCACTAACGATACGGTTTCTGATTATTATTTTTACCAGGCGTTCCTGCTTCCTCCTGTGTGGTGAAAATAACCTCAGTACTTACCTACTAACTCCGCCAATATTTTTTAGTAGGAAAACCATTTTTAACAGGAATTGTTTACAAGCGGAAAATGTTAAATTTAATGTACAAAGAATTTCTTAAAAGTCACCAGTTGCATGTTATTGTTGTAAGAAAAATAAGCTGTTATTTAAGTGAGATTAAAGTAATGTACAAATAAAACTTATTTTAATTGTTTTATCAGATCACTAGCTGACCCACGCAACTTCGTCTGCGTGACGTAAGAGAGAAAAACGTAAGGAAAAAAAAACCAAAGTTTTTGCAATATTTTTCATTCCTGCTCCGCTCCTAATGGTCGTAGCGTGATGTTATATAGCCTGTAGCCTTCCTCGATAAATGGACTATCCAACATAAAATGTTTTTTCAATTCGAACCAGTAGTCCCTGAGATTAGCGCGTTCAACCAAACAAACTCTTCTGCTTTATAATATTCTAAGCTATTTACTACAATATTAACTTACACGCGCTTTGTCAAATTGTATGTTAATAAATACGGAGTAAATAATTATTTACGGAAAAACTGCCTGACTAATTAAAAATGCCTACGCATATGAACTACTCTACAACAGGATTTGAATAATCGCCAAGAGATTATTAACATTACTAAGTCATCACATAGAAAATTTGATTCGGAGACTGGAATGAGATTCAATGTACTCGGAACGGTAAATATTTAGACAACAATTATTATCAGTAAAGCGTGATCCTCTAATAAAAGTTACTGGCTCTAGATACAGAGCGGAGTTTTCTCGCTTGAACATTTTCCAACGCTTCCTTGAGATCGGAAAATGCTTTGAAACGTACTACAAACAGCGTAATGGATGTACAGTTGTGCGAACCTTTCTACTGGGCATTACGCTATCTGTTGCTGTAGTAACTGGTTTGATTACTACGTAATCGTCTAGTGTTGGTATGATATCATTTGTTGAACATCGTGGTCACGCCCGCAACAAGATTTCAAACGCATCAAGGCTGATCGCTCACTTGGGCACTTGCCCCATTGCAACTCGACTTAATATGACGATATCCAAAATATTATCATTCATTTTATTTGTATTTGCTGTTGCGACATCGTGTAGCAAACCAATCGGTTTAGTTATTTTTGCGTCTTATTATTGTGATCGTATCTTAGTTACTCCACGTGGCGTTCTTGCGTGTTGTTGTGAAATCTAACCAAATAACTATTGATATATCCACAAAATCTGGGACCCCACAAAATGTTGCGTTTTGTTCAATCTAGACATACCGTAGTCAAAAAACAGATTCTGTTTTGATTGTGTTTTGATTACAAGAACGTTATCTTCATGAACAGAATAAAGGAACGTTCAACATAAATATTTCGGAATACCTTTTGACCAACTTCGGGCCTCAAAAATGTTAGCGGTTTCCTAATACGTTTTTGTTAAATTTTATGTCACAATTCATAGTTAGGTGTATGCAAATATCTTATCAACATCCTGCCTCGTGCGTGGCATTCAGAGTGGAGTTAGCTGCTAAATATAGTTGGCGACATAATCGTTGATACCGTCGTGTCTCGTTCCACATCTCAATTGTTATTTAATTAATGTTGTCGCCTATATTACTATGGTTTCGGTGTGTGATCACATTGCCTTTTGTTTTGGATGCTACAATGACATTTGCTACTGTTATATTCGTATGGTTAATTTATTTATCTTCCTGCATGGATAGGTTGTAATGTTATCATCCTTTGTGTTGGTGCCATCTAAGACAGAATTTTCTACTTGTCTGGTGTTTCTTTCCTTTGCAAAATAATTATAAAATATAATTTTCTTCTAATTTCTGTCCTTCGGATTGCATTGGAATGGCCTTAAGAGACAGGAGTGACTCATAGACACGATTGGTAATAGACATATTTTCCATAGTTTATCTTGCAACAAAGTAAAACTCCTCTTTGTGTCTATGACATTTATAAGAGCATTACAAAGTGTATTGCACATTAAATCATAAACGGATACAACCGCGATTGAGGTTTGTAATATTGTTCAGTGTGTAAGTAGGTTTCTGTTATTATATTCCTTGACGCTAGAATGTAATCCGATTACGAAACCTCAGTGATAGTTATTGTTATCTTTACACTGCGTTTCTGAATGCCGTGTGTTCACTCGAGTTCTTTCGAAGAAATGTACTGTGGATAATGGTTTTCCTGAGATAAACGTTTCCATTTATTGAATACGTGTTAAGTTCAAATATCAGCAATGCGTTTTGAAAATTCAAGTTTATTTGTGTTTTGTTTCTGCATGGCGTAAGCAAAAACGTTATGAAACTCATTTGTTTAAAAGGAAGTTATTATGTGAAACACTATTTGCGGATTACTTATTTGCCATCATAAATAAAAACTATTGACTTTGACCCGCAGTTTGGTACTGTTGGTACGGTTCACACGCAAATGTCCTTGTGTATGTGTTAATGGGACGTAAGAAGTCGTCTTGTGTTTGATTGGCGGCAGGTTCCGCGTCACGTCATTGGACCACACAAGAAGCGCGCGCGCAGGTACCCGCGTCTTACCGATCGCCCTTTATAGCCGCTGGGAACAGCCTTCCGATTTCAATCGATCGTTCCGATTAATTAATAGTATCCATTAATTATGTTTGTTTGTGATGTTGTACGCTGAGTTGAAGTTGTATTATAAGTTTTCTTTACTAAGATTTTGTGGGTTTTATCGCCATGAAGTTGGTAGTCATTGTTTAAACATGACGCCATAGGAATAACCAGTATTTTGCCAATTCTTACCAATAATTCTTAACCGCGGCAACCCAAGAACAAACAAAAAATGTTTAAAGACGTACCCACTAGCGGTACCTCTGCTGATGAATCACATACAGTCAGATCTATAAAGTTTTCATTTTAAAGGGAGCAGGTAGTAAAAAAATGTCTTACGGACACCGCTTCGGTGTCGGCATCTATCAAAGTACAAGACGCTCCCACGACACTATTTATAAAATATCAAGAGATTTTTTAAAGGTTTTACAACTCTTTTTGTACCTCGTATGTGACTAGTATTTATTTGTTTTTTTGCGCCGCTTGTTATAATAGAATTGGATGGGCTCGCTCTGGTATGTAATTGGTGTACAGGTACATAACATTGACAATAGAACTACATACATAATGCATGTTTACCTACTTGAGATCACATTGCGAATTGCTGCTTCACACGGGATTAGGGATTTAGAATTTGACACCTGTGTCTAAGACTTTTTTAGGTACTGTACTACTTTGTCCTTTATCAAAAAAACCAAGACTATCTATCTATTTGGTAAAAGAATAATATATTGAACCCGATGAATAATGTCTAAATTCCACAGAGAGGCGCATCATCATCATAAGCCACAATAAAATAAACCACGCTTACTAATCGTTGCAGGTTAAAACCGGCTACAAATGGTAATAAAATAAAGGTACACACATACACGTGAAGTGTCGAAACGCAGTTCTCTCTTTCCGATATAAATAGTGCGAGGCGAGGCGAGCGCGGCAACGCGGCGCACTGACCGACCATCGACAGCGATCCCGATAATCGGGCGAAGGTTTGAGTTTCTCTATTTTCAAATCGGGCGACAGCGAGTCCCTAAACGGAAACAGAGGTAACGCGCGCGTTTACGTTGTACGCGGTGCGTGTGTAACTTACGCTGGGACAGGTTAACGCTCGTTACGCGGATGGTGTGCGGGAAGGGTATCGTGCTAGCGGGCGGTCGTGTGAACGCGCCGCGTTAATTGGCGTGCGGAGTGTCCGGCTGTCTTCGCGCCACGCGCCTGCGCGCGCTGTTCATCTCGCGCCCGTTTGTATTTGAATTTAGAACAATAAAATATTATTTTATTACGAATAAAATGTAACTTGCCAGTATTTTTATTAGTATAAGTACCGTATAAAATGCATGAAATGTTCAAAAGCGTAGATGTAACAATCGGAACCAAGTTCGTTATTAAATAAAACGTGGAGCTTTGATGACGTTTATCGATGAATCAAATAGAATATTAAGATAATATCAAACAAAAATTGTGTGGGTATTTTGGTAAACAGGCACGCTTATAGCAATTTGTTATCAGCGCAGAGCTGTTGCTTATCGATGCTGTAAGTCGAACAAGGACGTCGATAGCACACCGCACTCGTCCTGTTTGGTTACAGAACGTATCGTATAGGTACCAACTGTCATACCTACCTACCTAACTTGTTATCAATATTTTAGAAACAATGGTAGGTACTTAAGTATCTATCGTTATGTACCTAATAACAGCATACAAATCTTCATTTCTCAGACGAACAGCGTTACTTATTTTTTTTTCAATTAAAGCAACCATTTTATTCGAAAGGTTTTCTACGAGTCGTTCTTACTGAAAATAAAAGTTTTCAAATGCTTTGTTACTTCAGTAAACGGCGACGTCTTGAAAGTTTATCATTTTTGTGGATGCCTATTCTGCTACCTATTTTGTAACAGAACCATTGAGTTGGCATACCTACGCTAAGAAAACTTAAAAGTTTAGAAACGGGTTAAAAGAGGTCAGTCTCGTTTACTCGAATTAAAGGTTTTATTTTGTACTAGCTGTACCCGTGCGTTGCAATGCATTATTTTCTACCTGCATATCTACTACCTACCTACTACTACAGTTTACTACTACCTTCCTACTACTACCTACCTACCTCCTACCTACCTACCTACTACCTACCTACTACCTACCTACCTGCTACATACCTACCTATTTCTCACCTTTTAAACCTTCCCTGGATTTCCATAAATAATTTAAAACCAAAATGAGCCAAATGTCCAGCCCTTCTCGAGGTTTAGCGAGACTAACGAACAGCAATTGATTTTTATTTATATACAAGGTGTCTCATTCAAATCGGTCAGTATGGGAAAGTCTGAAACTATAAGATATACGAAGATCTGTTCTGAGGAACCATGTCATCGATTTTAATAACAAGAAAAACTGCATTCATACATTTTAAAAAACATCTGTACTCCGTTCGGGAATCGAACCCTGTTATTTTGAAAAAAAAAACCTACACTATTTCTATTTAGATATCGATTGTATAGGTCTTAAGCAGTAAATGTCTGTATGAAACATGACGTCTAAAATGAATAAAATGTATTGTTTCCAAATACTTTAATTTATTTAAGTAGGTGCTCGAAGTGACCACCGCCTTTTTCAATATTCAAAATAACCGGGTTCGATTCCCGAACGGAGTACAGATGTTTTTTAAAATGTATGAATGCAGTTTTTCTTGTTATTAAAATCGATGACATGGTTCCTCAGAACAGATCTTCGTATGTCTTATAGTTTCAGACTTTCTCATACTGACCGATTTGAATGAGACACCCTGTATAGAAAAGTATTTTAACAAAACGTGAGGAAGCAGAGGTAGTTTTGGTTTTGACAGATATTGGTAGGTAATACGGGTAATTAACACACGGCATATTATTACCCATTGGAGCAAAAATCTTCTTGTTGATCATGAGAACCCCATTGATCACCGAATTCTCCAAGAAATTGAAGCTTTTGGCTTAAGGAAACTTACCTAGGTAATATTCATTAGAAAACTTGCGTGAATGTTCCGCTACCCTGTATAAAAAAGACGTTATAATTTTTGGCTATCTCAACATCTGCCTAGCCTTTTCGTAACTATGTTTGGGTCGGCTTCCAGTCTAACCGGATGCAGCAGAATTCCAGTATTTTATATGCGGCGCCTGCATATATTCTGACATCCACAACCCAGTTAATACCTACTGGGTAATAATACTCAGTTGGTGAGATTGATTGTCAGACTTTTTTCCACTGATTACCTGTAAAGACAGTCAAAGATATACAAATGACAGCCGGAACTAACGGCTTAACGTGATTTCCGAGGCACGAAGGAAACTCGTTAGATAATGGGTGGTCACCCATCCGCAGACCAACCTAGGCAAACACGGCTTAACCTAAAGATCGACCCGAGCGGTTGTTTTTATTTAGCCACGAGTTCCCCCTTAATTTTGGCCCATCTACTACTATTTATGTGTAACAAAAGTGTTCAGTATCAGCGAAAAATAAATAATTAAATTACATGCTACTCATGCCTAGGTCGTTGACCTGTCACTGGCTGTGTATTTTCTTTTGTTTAGCTGTAAGTAGTTCGTTAATTTGTGTCAGTAACTTTGTAGGCTTATATTCCGTACCTACTTAGTTACTATTGCCAGTACACAACCTCTGTCACAATAACCAGTAATACTTAACTAGTGGTACTTTGCCCAAGTCATATTGAAACAATTTGAACCACTTAATGCAGGTACAATTGAAAGTTGCCCCAATAATCACATAGGTATCTGTGCTGTGCGATATTTGTCATTCATTTGCATTTTGTCAGAAGGAAACGCGAGCCCAATCTACTTGAGCAAAACGAATGATTAGGGATAATAATCTTGTATGAAGACACCCCAGCAGTGATTAATATTAACAATATACATTACATAATATCACGCCTGTGATTTCCGAAGGGTTAGGAAAGGTGTACCTACTAGAACACCCACGTTCCTCCAGTTGCGTTTTTTAATTCCTGTCAAAGGGGTGAGCCTATTGCCATCAACCGGGCACAAATCCATACTCCGTGGCTGCTACTGACAAATTCCTAATGGAAAAACCACCTAATATTTGACCCATCAACAATCGTACCCAGGACCCCCTATTAGTCACGTTTACGACCACTACACCACTACTCCAATCACTGTTTAAAGTTAACTTCTTACGTTAAAAACATGTGTATCAAAAAAACCTGTAATTATACGATATTGTTTTATAGGTAAGATATACCTACCTGTTAAAACTAACGCAAAAATAAAACCTTTTAAAAACGAATTAAGTAATCGAATGTCATGATTCGGATGAAACACGTTATCTGATTATTACCTAGCGATTAAGTATTAGGATTCAATTAGTGTGATTATGATCGTTTCCGCACGTTACATTTCCACGGAAAAGTACACAATATGGAAACGAAATACATGTTCCGATAACAATATTACGTGACGTCTTGTTCGTTTTGTTTCCATGCACAAGAATTTAAAGTAGTTGATAGAAAGTGAAGCATCATAAGCTAAGTTAAAAGCTACCGGATTTTGGACGAAAAAGTGCGTTGGGTTGATGATATTATCGTCAAAGTTATGGCAAACCTCCGGATCAGGTACGCACGGAACGAGGAAGTATAATAGAAGTAAAGTGCGGCCTATCCCCATTAGTGGTTGATTCGGGATGTAATAATGATGTTTTTTATCCTTATTGTTCAACTGAATGGTTGGTGTTTGTTGGACAAATTGCTAGAACCAGAATGAATCTGGCAAAGGAGAGCGGAGACTCGTGACCCAGCGGTGGGTTCAGTCGGGCTGTAGATAATAAGTATAAGTTATTCAATCCTTTTTACGTTTCATCAAGAGAGGTCCATTATCCTGTGAGGATTCAGCTATTTAGTCACTGTCTTTTTTGCGAAAATTATAAAAACATTACCCAAAAAAATGGAAGCAGATGATGGTGACGCCTCCTTCGCAGAGTTTCATTACGAATCTTGCGCACATTTCCAAACGTATCTAGTTCGTATAAAAAGCTTCAGTAAGCTCGCTTTCGACACCTAAGCTCACCAATCCTGTATAATGAAAATGAAAACGAACTTCGAATAAAAAAGTGGGAAACACAGGCGGTAATAACAAAGATATTAAAGTCGATAGATGTAGGTGGTCATGTGGAAAATAACCAAGAACAGCTCCTTGTATATAGACGTATGTATTGAGTCTGTATGACGCAGTGTCTGGGCGCGATCGGGATACGAACACTGATGCTGCGGTGACTTTGAACTTCTTACTTGGACGAAATTGTGAAATTCTGTGGTTTTGGGTTGGAAACGTATTATTTGATACTGGTTTTCTGGTAGTTTCTTTTATTCGCCTTTTTGTCGAACGTCATAATTATGTGGTCAGTTACAGCTCCTTCCGATTCATTCGTTACTTTGATTTATTTATTTTAATTGTGATTTATGATGAGAAAATAAAAGTTTTATTGAATAAAGTTTTTAGTTAAGGCGCGGGCGACTATTTGAGCAACTCTTTTTGTGGTGGTTCAAACTTCGTCTGTAATATTGTTAGAATAAAGTTCTAACCAGCTTGCATTACAAAGTGGTGATTACGTCAGGCACTGCGGGCCGAATAGTGAGAAATTAGTGGTTTCGATCGATTAACAAAAAAACTATGGATTGGACTAAAAAAATAAAACACTATGATGCTAATATTTTTCTATTTTGCTAGAATTATTTGCCAAAAATCAGAATCATCGCATGTATTTTAGTACGGATTTTACTTGTTAAAAGATTTTCTAGAGATAAGTTCGTGATTTTTTTTATCGAGTGAAATTAGTTGTACCTCAGTATTAAGTATGTTTTCAAAACACTATCATACTAGCATAATTATCCTGAAGAATATCATACATTTTTCTGGTTTTGTTTACTGCAGTGAATCATATAGGTACTTTCAGGCATTGTAAAACTCGTGTTTAGCATTTGTAGTCGCCTTAACCTATATTAATACTACGAGTTTACCTAAAGAGGTAAAGTTTGGATGTTTAGATGAAAGGTATTTTTGGATTTATTGAAGTGATTTCGAAATATTGTTAACTAATGAGAAGCTACTTAATACAGAGTGTCAAAGACTATATTTTAAACGCTCCCGAAGGATAATTTCCGACAATGACGTGAGCCGTGAGCAGAGTGTAGTTATTATCTACTGCGTGAATAGCAAAACGAAAGATATTAAGTTACTCGAGAAAAGAGGGAGGAGAAGATACACAGAAATTCTATTAAACCAAATGATTTTAAAAGAAAAGAAAGCCCTGATGGTTTTCTTTTGTTTCACGAAAACGTTGCGCAAGTCCACACTCTACACAGTGTTCTCACAAATACTTGTAGTGAAGTCGGTTTTGTAATCTGTATATTGAGGTATGTTTAAGTTCAGCCGTAGTCGTTCACAGAAAACTGAAGCTATTTATATTGATGCAGCCAATTTCGTACTATTTGTTGTGGCGCATCGCATCACTGAGATTCGGCGCTACCTTTATCATGTATTTACCCAATGTGTGTTTTTCTTAAAATATGGATGTTTGTTAGAAACATCTCTGTTTTTCACAGTATTATTTGAAGGTTCTAACGTGCAATCATTGGGCGTTAATTCGGTAGGTACACAGTGATTCACGAAGACTATTGGACGATTCCAACCGTCGCACACTGTATACGGATATCTAGACAAATAGATAATGTACTTAGTCTGTTACTTGCATACTTAGTTACTTTATTGATAAAACCAATAAAGTACAATTGTAATAAGTCGAGTCATTGTGGCAAGTTCATTTTTGAACTGCAGGGTATGGGCCGGGGATAAAAATTTTCTCCACCGGTTATTTCCACTGACAAGGGATAAAATTATTTTATCCGCCTACCAAAGCACGGCAACAGGGTGAAAGATAATTATATCACTACTTGACATTAGACGTGGATACCTACTCACCCCCCGCCTATAGCATGGCGACTAGTGGAAGAGAAAAATTACAGAGGTTTTGACATAACGAAGGGAGAAATTTGTCCCCATCTATAGATGGTTGGTTTAACTATATCTCTTGGAAAAAATATAATTAGTTGTACCTAACATTGTCGTGCTTACTGGAGCTCAGTGTTGTCGTTGGTTACATTAAAAGTGGGTGTGTAAGCTTCGTAATTATATTTTTCAAGACAAGTATTATTAATAAATGAATTCGTGTCCAGGAAATCAAAAAAGAAATGCTTATTTTGTTACGGCCGATTTTCTTGACACTGCTGTTAATAATATTCTTGAAGGCAATTTGTGTGTGGGATAATGCCGTTAATAACGTTAATAATGTGATGGGATGCAGTGTGGTTCCATAATTTTCATAGATATAATTTTTTTGGGTGTTTGCCATTTGATATAAAAACAGAAATATTAAGTTAGTATAATATTTAGTTAGAATAATATTAAGTTAGTATAACATTAAGTTAGTATAATATTTAATAAGTATAATATTCAAAATCTATAGTAACGTTAATTATAATTTTGAAGCGTCTCCTTTTTTTATTTTTTTTTTGCAAAAACTGATTGGGCTATAAAGGCCTGCTACTTTCGTGTGTCCCCCCCCCCCCCCGACTTTCTCGAGTGCCAGATCCGGACAATCATCTGGGTTAGGTTAGGTTAGAACAGTGACATTACAGTATTTTGGCTGAAAATGAGTACAGTCACGTCTAATAATATGTAAACACTTCAGAATTTTTTAAATTGTGTTTCTCCTAATGTACTGATTCAAATTTAATGTTATCACGTACACAGTACCTATTCTGGAACTCATATTTTTATGAAGAAGATCCAATTTTCTAGTAACGATCGTTATTTCTCCCGAAAATAGCTATAACATTAAGGAATCTATAGCGATATTGTAAAAACTCGAAATATTGTCAAATGAACATACTGCTTACAACAAAACGCATTATTTTTCGTGAAATGCATCATGCGATGGGAGTCAACTTACGCGGTGTGGAGAGAAGGAGGGGTCCCCCTTGCCCAGTGGTACAACTCTCATGAAAAGATATTGTACTATTCCTGAGAAATACTGATTATTATAACCTAACCTTAAAACACTTTGTATTCTCCTTAAAAGCGTAGTCGACGAAGCCCCGCTTCGCGGGGCCCCTATTTCCGAGTGCAGGGTTTAAAGAAACCTAACTAACCTAACGGGGGGGTGCCCCAAGTCCCGATTATGGGGGCAGAGATACTTCCGTATGTTCAGTTGACAATAATTCGAGAGAGACACACATAATATACACACATAATACATACGTACATAATATACATACATAATTACAATATCGCTAGAGAGAAACACGTTATATTGTAATATAACGTATTTATTTATTTATTTAGGTTAACCAACAATTGTTTACACTATGTACATTTCTGACTTAATGACTAGAGTAACATTTACAAGTGCAACAATTAATTACAGGTTAACACCACATGCACAAAAACGGTTTAACATAACATCATTTTATATGTTATTGACATTGGAACTTATACATGCAAAGAAATAATTAAAACAATAACAATGAAAGCTATCAAATCATTCATTCAATGCTGTATACAATACTGATAAAAAATATAATTGAAATTGATGAAATTGTGATTAATTGTTTGGATTATAAAAACGAATTTACAAAAAAAATAACGCAGTTGAAAACAGGTTTGAGATAAAACCAAAATCAAAATAAAATCCAAGTCAAAATAAATTAACATCAAAATTAAAATCAAAATAAAATAAATTATAATTAAAATTAAAGATTGACAATTTTGCGGTGACATATACATATTATAAGACGTGACTGTACACATGAAAATTAGGTCAAATGAAAGTTAGGTCAACTAAACGTTATATTAAAACAGCATTATACAAATTGAAAATAATTTGAAATAAACGTTATACTAAATGATATTAGATGATTTGAACGTTATTTCAAGTGAAAATATATTATCTGTTATTATCATATATTACAAACCCCATTTTTTTTGAACGTGTAGGTGCTACAAATGGCGCCATGTCTGATTTTTCATAAAGTTTTCGCCCAATTTGAGCGGGAACTGAAGGAGCTGGAGCAACCGGTAATGTGTTAGCGTGTGTGGTTTGTTCCACACTTAACATCGCGTCTACTCGCGAAACTACGACACTAAACTACGATTACGGATACTATAATACAGTTAAAAAATATTTTTAAATAAATATTGAAAAAGGACGCGTCCGCCGAGTTACAAGTTTCCCGCGCTTTCAAGTTTTTCGGTTTGAGGTTATATACTCCGAGACATTGACAACAAAACAAAAGAAAATATCCAGCACAGATTTAATAAAACTAAAAAAATACTTTGGTTTACGACGATATTCTCGACTATTTTGTAATTGACATTTTTTTTTCTAATAATGGCAATAATTTCGGGGATAACCGTTTCTCCAGTTTTGTCCACCGTGAATAGTTTATCCACCCATGTCGCCATGCTCGGAGAGTGCACAAAATTGACAAAGGGGTATTTTGTCCTCTCCCCGTGGATAAAATTTCTCCGGCCATGCTAGCCCAGCTGTTCTTCGTCTCGTTTTAACATAAGAAATAGTAAAACTTGAATCGTGTTACAGTGAAATCATTATGACGATCATTTGATTTGTTGACCAGCGGGCTAATCCCAAAACACCATTGTCAATGCCTTTCATTTTGTTAATTCAACAACATTGATTGCGTTTTTCACATTGTTGAGCAGTCAAATTCTTCAAGCTCGCGAAGTCACGAATTAGAAATGTCTTTCAAAATCTTTCGTGTTGTGATTGAAAGTGTGACACGAAATTGGGGGGCAGTTTTTAAACGAACCCACAGTTTTGTAGTTTTTTCATAATTAATTTATCCAATTTGCCAAGCTCTGCATATGTAAGTGAGCAGCTCTGTTATATGCACGTGGACACAGAACACTAATATTAGTATTGTGCATGTGTGTAAATGAGCGTCATTGGCGATTTGTGCAACTAGTTGCCGGTTGGCCACTTGAAATAAATTTATGATTATTTTGAAGCGCCGTGCCAACGCGTCGTTCAAAGAAGGATGGCGGACCACAATGTAAGATAAAAGCTCCATAGCTTTGGATAAGATAATCGTCACATGATCTTCTAGATGCCAAACAGTGTCTCGTGTGTTGCCAAATGTCGTTTTGTGATACTGTTTATTTACTTTTGAAGTCGGAAAGCGTGTTGATGGGAAAAGCTCTAAATATTGTGTTTTCTACAAAACTTTGTTTGTTTATTTTCGTTTTTTTTTGTCATGTTAGTAAGTATTGATTATTACAATTTGTTGTCACTAAGAATTATTACAAATAATAAAATGGATGATGCACTAAGAAGAGTAAAATGAATAGGAGAAATTAAATAAAGTTTTCATGAATTGAAATGAACACTAAGTAGGTACTGCGGGCCTAAAATGGAAGCTTTAGCTGAACATAATATGAATCACGTTAAAAAACTGTAACTGACAGACATATTTTCATGAAACGCCTTCTCCATTTCTACGACACTCATAACACATTTCACACATGCGAGGTGCGCAGTATTGACGGTGCAATTCTGTTATAGTTTAACGACGAAGCTGACATTTTGTGCCTAAGGAGATCACCGCCGGATGCGTATGGAGTACGCTCTAATACCTACTCGTGATATAAAAACAATGTGTCTTCTATTATTTAAGTTGTCGTAGATAGACTAACGAGGCCCATGCCTTGTCCCAAAGCTGCTCCTCAGCGCAACACTCTTTACAACAGCAGAGTTTTTTATATTGTGTTTCTCCTAATTTACTGATTAAAATTTAATGTTATTACGTACATATCATTCTGGAACTCATATTTTTATAAAAAAAGATCCAATCTCCTAGTTACAATCGTTATTTCTTGCGAAAATAATTATAATATTAAGGAAAGTGTACAGATATTATTAGACGTGACTGTACACACCAGCCATTAATAATATTTTTAAAGTCATTGTTGTACAGTGACTTTTCTTTTGTCAATTCTTAGCAAAGCGGGTAAAATAAATAGTCCGTCAATTTTAAGTTTGCAGCTCTGAGTATACTCGTAAACGGAAACCAAGACTTAACCTTACCTTACCAAATTGTATCGTTTATATCATACCTTATTTAATCAAAGTCTGACAACCAGTCTTACTAAGTGGTATTACCCAGTATTAACTGGGTTGTGAAGGTCAGATAGGCAGTCGCTCTATGTAAAATACTGGTATTCAGCTGCACGCGGTGTTAGAATGGGGCGTTATTGAAAAATGCGAAAGTCCTTGGCTTTCTCCGGTTATCATTACACCTAAAAAGAATGGCGAATGGAGATTTTGTGTTGATAGCCGTAAACTAAATTCAGTTACTCGTAGAGACGCGTATAGCCTTCCATTTGTTAATGAAATCTTAGATAATCTCAAAAACGCAAAATTTCTTTCAAGCATCGATATTGCTAAAGCATTTTGGGAGATTCCTTTGAAAGAAGAATCAGATAAAGATAAAACAGCTTTTTATGTCCCTGGTCGAGGCATGTATCGTTTTGTTATCATGCCCTTTGGTTTAACTAATGCTCCAGCTACTCAGCAAAGACTTATGGACATGCTTTTTACTCCAGAATTTGACAATAAGGTCTTTTGTTACCTTGATGATATAATTATCATATCTGAATCATTTGAAGAGCATATCACTTATCTAGTTAAAGTTCTCGAGAAATTAACGTTTGCTAAATTGACTATTAACTTCGAAAAAAGTCAATTCTTTAAAAATGAACTTAAATACTTAGGATACATTGTAGATGAGTACGGTTTACGCTCAGATCCGGTTAAAATTAAAGCAATACTCGAATTCCCTACTCCCACTACTCGTAAAGAAGTGAGGAAATTTATTGGAATTTGTAGTTGGTTTCGTCGTTTTATTCCTAACTTCAGCACAATTGCAACTCCACTTAATAAATTAACTTCTTCTGGTAAAGATGCCCCTAAATTCATTTGGGATAATAATGCTACTCTGGCATTTAATAAGCTAAAAGAAGCTCTGGTAACTACTCCTATATTAGCTTGTCCTGACTACGACCTCCCTTTCTCTGTACATTGCGATGCTTCTAACTTCGGCATCGGAGGTATGTTAACACAAATAAAAGACGACAAAGAAGTAGTTATAGCTTATATGAGCAAATCTCTTAATAAAAACGAACGAAATTACTCAACTACAGAAAGAGAAACTCTTCTCATTCTCGGTAATTTCAGCTTTAGAACATTGGCGTTGTTATATCGAAAATGGCAAACCATTCACTGTTTATACAGATCACGCAGCACTTAAATGGTTTCTAAAATTGTACAATCCATCTGGTAGACTCGCGCGGTGGGCTCTTAGGTTGTCATCTTTTAATTTTATTCTAAAACACAAAAGAGGTAAAGACAATTTAGTCCCTGATTTACTCTCGCGTACATCATGTCCACTCGGTGTTAATCCTGTCTTACTTAATCCTCAACTCGTACCTCCAGCATTGGAACGCTATAATAACCTACTTTTGGAATGTCGTAACAATCCTGATCAATACCCTAATTATACTATTCGCGAGAATAAATTATTCCGCTATTCTCAATCTCCTTATGCGTTAACTGAAGATTTCGCGTGGAAAGAAGTTCCTCATCCTGATCTTCGGGAAACCCTTATCAAAAATAACCATGGGTCCCCAGACCAGCCTCATCTAGGAATCTTTAAAACTTATAAAAAAACTATCACTTCTATATTACTGGCCTGCTATGTTTAAGGATATCGCTAAAGTAATTTCTATCTGTGATAATTGCTTGACTTACAAACACGCAAATCACTCTCCCTTCGGCCTTATGGGTAAACCAAAAATTTGTTCAAGGCCTTTTCAAACAATTTCTTTGGATCTAATGGGTCCTCTACCTATGACTAGACGAAGAAATCAATTTATCTTAGTGGTTAACTGTTGTTTTACTAAATATTCTCTGATCTTTCCACTAAAACGGGCTTCTAGTACTAACATCATCTCTAACTTAGAAAATTTAGTTTTTCTTGTTCATGGAGTATCTTATTATGGATAATGGAACTCAATTTCAATCCCATGAATTTCGCAACTTTTTGGGCAGATATAACATACCACACATATTTTTCTCTCCTCATTATTGCCCCCAAGTTAATCCCACTGAAAGATACAATCGTACTATAATCACAGCTTTGTCATCTTTGGTTGGTGATGACCATAGATCTTGGGACACCCACCTCTCTAAAATCCAATACGCTATGAACAGCACAACTAATGTTACCACTGGTTTTTCTCCTAACTTTTTACTATTTGGACGAGAAACAGTTACTTCTGGCTCACTTTACACGCCAACTAATAATCTTGATGAAATCGTTTTTCTACCTAGGGACATCTATGCTACTAACATAGGTTTATTATCTGCAATTTTTGATAAAGTTCAGATAGCCCTTCATATGGCTCATGCTCGTAACTCTGCTCGTTATAACGAAAGTCGTTCCTTTAAAGAATATAACGTAGGAGATACCGTCTGGCGAAGAAACTATGTACATAGTCAGGCTGGGATTTATTTTAGCGCAAAATTAGCGCCAAAATTTGCGAAGTCCACTGTGTTGCAGAAACTATCCCCGTTAGTTTATATACTTGAGGACTCAAATGGCAACCAAGCTAAATGGCATATTAAAGACTTTAAAATATAATGTATATAGTTATGTAAATACATTCCTTCTTCATACTTATGACTCATCTTTTCCGTCTTTCCTTCTTCTATAATAGAGTTCTTTGCGGCCCATTAAAAACTCTATTTATTTTATAATTCATTCATCGGTTCTTAAACCATTATTAGATTATTATTTTTTAAACTTTATTTTTATCTGTTCCGATCAGATATCCTAAGAAGTGCTTTTAGGTACAAGTTACCTAACCTTCGTGTCAACTAACTCTACAAGTTAGTATGACTTGTTTCTTACTATCGACTCTAAAAGTTGATTGATAATTTTTTAATCTTTCTTTTTATCTGTTCCGATCAGATATCTCTAAGAGTGCTTTTAGGTACAAGTTACCTAACCTTCGTGTCAACTAACTCTACAAGTTAGTATGACTTGTTTCTTACTATCGACTCTAAAAGTTGATTGGAGCGGCTGATAACTCCATTCAAAATAAGCCCTTATTATATAGCTACTAAAGTCTATTTCATTTCATTATGGGTTTTAGACGAGAGCGGATTACAACTCCGAAAAGAAGCCTTAAAGTTATTGACTTATCGGGTTGAGTAGTGATCATTGAATGTGAATCCTACCTGACTAACTACGTAAGATGTCGGTGTGATTGAATGAAGTATGTACGTTTTGTGAATGCTGTTATACTTTAACCTTACAAAATTTTTGTTCTAGACCAAAAATTTTCTCGGGGTCGATGGGGAAATATAGTATTTTCATGTTTCAGACACTTTATACTTATGAGGAAATATAGTATTTAGACACTATAGGTACTTACACTTTATACTATCATTCATATATATTCATTATCCTTGCATATTTTTATATATCTACGTCGCGCTTTGGCAGTAGTTATTTTAGCTTGCGTTAGATTTGATCTAGAACGATGTTTTAACATTGATTTAGCTGAAATAAAAATTATTTTCTCAATATTTACTTTGTTGACATTACGTCAATTGTCAAGCTGTCAGTTACTTTTCCTCTACTTATAATTTTCTTACTGGTCTATGAAGGTTTCTTTTGATTTATATAATGTAATTTTATTTTATTAATATATTAGCTCAAATAATGTATTTTAGAGATAATTACGATTGTTTACTAAATAACAGTATCTTATCTTACTTTTATATAATTAATTAGCACGCTCTCAGAATTCTTCGAGGGAGTTTTTACTGAATAATACTGGCTGTTTTAAATACAGGCAACTGACATTTTTGATTTTAAAGTCAAATAATTCTAGGGAGAATTATAGAATTATAATAAAACAAATGATATGGAAAAACTGCGGATTTTTGGCTATAAATGGGGATTTTCTGTCACATTCGGCAGTCTGGAACGGGATCTCATACGAGATGTATTATATCGACACTATTGACAGTCTGAAAGTCCACGTACGTTGACTTTCAGACAGTAAACAATCGTAATTATCTCTAAAATACATTATTTGAGCTAATATATTAATAAAATAAAATTACATTATATAAATCAAAAGAAACCTTCATAGGCCTAGACCAGTAAGAAAATTATAAGTAGAGGAAAAGTAACTGACAGCTGGACAATTGACGTAATGTCAACAAAGTAAATATTGAGAAAATAATTTTTATTTCAGCTAAATCAATGTTAAAACATCGTTCTAGATCGAAGCTAACGCAAGCTAAAATAACTACTGCCAAAGCGCGACGTAGATATATAAAAATATGCAAGGATAATGAATATATATGAATGATATATATCTATAGTGTCTAAATACTATATTTCCTCATAAGTATAAAGTGTCTGAAACATGAAAATACTATACCGGTTAGACTGGAAGCCGACCCCAACATAGTTGGGAAAAGACTAGGCAGATGTTGATGATTTAGTTTAGGATAAATATAATTGCAGCTCTAAATAAATGTATTGCCAAAACAAATAAGCCAATAAAATATCTATTGTTGTAACCGTACAAAATCTCACATAAGTACTTATTCCGTTACATAATATTTACCAAGTTACATGCGCTGTAGGTAGTTTCCTAGCTAATCTGAGTATAAAAATATGCAACCTTATCAGCTGTTTATCAAAAGAGTAATTTGAAAGAGTAAGTTGCATAAAACGAATTGCATTGTTGGAATATGTTAGCAACTAATTTATTTCTAAATCAGTCAATAAATTATAGGTATTAATAAGTTTAGAATGTTGCCAACTGGCCACTGCTGGGAAACAAGCCCAAGAAATTGTGGCGCTAAGTGTGGGCCGTAATCCATCACGCGAGCCCAGTGTGGAATGTTGGATGTCACATATGGATGTCCTCACGATGTTTTCCTTCGCCGATTTGAGAGCAGTGATGATGAATGCATTCACTGAAGTTAAAGTTGCTGCTGACCGCGAACCGAACTTCGAATCCAAAGTCGTAAGCCGCAACTGTTTCCATTGGCTCGTTAGACAATGAAGGGATCATAAGAAAGTACCTAAGTAGCATAATTATATTTTTGTCATCATCCACATCATCTGCCTAGCCTTTTCCCAACTATGTTGAGGCTTCGAGTCTAAGCGGATGCAGTTGAATGCCAGTATCTTCCACGGAGAGACTGTTGTCGTCATCAACTAATGAGTTTGTCAAGCGTGAAAATGCATTGCCTACGGCATCTAATAATTAGCAATTTGCAGTGGTCTAGTACGCTTAACAGTGGGTGTTTACTAATTGACGTTTGTAAACATCCTTTGAAAAGGCTGAAATGTAGTACATGAACGCATCTAGATGACCCGCTATCCGTCAATGAATCACAGTTTGTACGCTCCGTATCACGGCAACTTTATCACGTTTTTCTTCGCCAATTTATCTGTCAGTACCAAGTCAAACATTCTTAGTAAATAAGTAAAGGTATAAAACATCGTTGCATGTGCTTATCGCACACTACGTGACCATGTTTGAACGCTTACGCAATAGGAAATTTTACACCGTATAGAAAGTAATGATTTCTAATCTCATTGCTATTGTTATCTTAATATGTTTGCCAGATGTACGAACCCTTGCTTTTTGCTTAAATAAAAGTATTTTCTTGTTAAATGCGTGTTTATAAAATTCATGTGCTAAGCGGTAAGCCTTCGCCTACTTATTATGAGTCTGCCTTGCCTTACAAGCGATGCATGCAGTTATTATGCCACGTATTAAACGTTTTATCAATTATAGCGTGTGTTTTATGGAAAATTGTGGACTAAATGTTTCTTTTAAGTTCTATGTAAGCGTTAAACCGATAGTTATACCGATGGAAAGTCATCACAGCCTGCACACAGGACCAACCTATCAACTCAAACCATTACAGTCAAGTGTGATGTTGCTCCACAACCGATGGGACACTTGATATCGTATCCTTTCTCTCCTGTTATTTGCACATCACAGAAGCTGATGGACGCTACTCAAAGTGCCAAACTCGTCGCAAAGTTTTAGGCTGCCTCAATTTGAATCGTAATTGACGCGCTAAGAAGAAGTCCACTAACGGACATAGGCGTCAGCACCCTGTCCTGGGCGCAAGCCTTTTGCATCAAAATCTGTCCCTTAAGTTCGTTGGTCTATCTAGTTGGCAGGCGACCAATGCTATGCTAGCCTGTACACTGTCTCCACTTCAAAGGATAGCAGAATGATTTGGTTGATCTTGCGCAAAGAGGCCTTTCCAACCGGAAATCGGTAACACTTGGTACTTGCCGGAAGAACATTACGTAATAGATACTTCCTAGTAATAATCTTTCAAAGTGTTAATCCAATTATGATCGTGATCATCAGCCCAGAATTTCCTATCACCATGCTTCCAAGCGACAATTCAATCCAAAACTCATTTGCGGTCTTCCCTTGCGAAGTGATCGGTCCATCGAGCTGTGATCAGTTGCTCTTCTCTTCTCATTAAGAATGGTACCAACCGTAGAACCGGAACAGCAGTATTTTTTACTAGCTTCTGCCAGCGGCTTCGCCCGCGTGAAGTTTGAAATTATCCCACGGGATCTTATTACCGGGATATAAAGTATCCTATGTGTTAATCCAGGTTATAAACTATCTGTGTGCAAAATTTCATCCAAATCCGTTCAGTAGTTTTTGCGTGAAAGAGTAACAAACATCCATACATCCATACAAACAAACTTTCGCATTTATAATATTAGTAGGATGGGAAGTTACACCTACTTATACATTTTGAAACTGTATAACCATTGTGATTTGTATTGTAATTGAAACCTGTATCATACGTAGTTCGTACGCAGAGATTAGTAATGGTTGTCAAAGGCCTCTGTTACTAATTTAATACTTACAAGTAGTAATTGGTAGGTACCTACTTACGCGTAGTAAGTAGTAACATTTTGGTAGGTAGGTCTACCATAGTCTGTCATTGGATTCCCACAACAAGAATAGAAATAACCACACCCTACGCAATAAATTAAAACGTCAACAAGCGTAAACAAATACAAAACAAACCACACATTCCTGGGAACATAAAACCGCGAACTAAACAGCGAAAAAATCCTCAGTTGCGGTGATATCGATAATTGAGTTGCGCCCGCGTCGTTATCAGTTACGTGTGTAACAATTAACTATGCTGTTAGAATTGACATGAGTTTTACCTTTACTTCCATGGTTAAAGTGAAAAGTTAAGCGAAACCGGTAGTTTTGCATTTGAGGGTTTTCTAGTGTTCCACGGCTGAAGCCGGATGGCAGGTGGTCGGGGAGAAGCAGAGGGGGCGAAAGGCTCGAAAGCGGGAGAGGCAGCGCCAGCAACAAGCGCGAAAGATCGCGGCTGGGCTTCGCGCCCCGAAGACCGCAGCTGTAGTGATCACACTACAGCCGGAGGCGGAAAAGAAGGGTGTGACCTACCGCGACCTGCTGGCGAAGGCCAAGGAGACGGTGGATCTCGGGGAGATTGGGATCACCGGGGGCCTCCGGCTCAAAGTCACTGCAACGGGGACTCGGATGCTGGACATCTCCGGTGAAACCAGCGGCTCGTCCGCTGACGCTCTGGCGGGGAAGTTGAGAGCGTCCCTAAACGCGGACGAGGCTCGAGTGTCCATACCCGTCAGATGCGCAGACTTGTGCATCATGGGTCTCGACGACTCAGTCACCGAGGAAGAGGTGGTGGCCGCCGTCGCCAGGTCCGGAGGGTGCCGTGCCGAGCAGTGACGGCGGGAAAAACTATTGTGATGGGACGAAGGCTTCTGGTGGGCTGGGTGTCGGCGCAGGTGAAACTGCAGCTCGAGCCCAGACCTCTGAGGTGCTATCGCTGCCACGTGGGACACCACGGGTAAGTGCAGTGCGTCACGGAGGTTGACCGCAGCGGCCTCTGTTTCCGCTGCGGTCAGCCTGGCCACGTGTCCGGCGGCTTGCAGCGCTGTTATATTTGACCTTATTTTTTTTCAGAGATCATAGTTCTTCGTAGATCTCTTCTACAATTTCGTCTTGGTGGCCTGATGTTGGGTTAAATTAGTAAATTATAGTAAATTTTTATTTCATACATTTTGCTGAGTCTCGTAGTCTTTCTCAACCACATAAGCAAGGCGATCGGAAAAGATTCAACCACATTCTGTTTCATGGTTATGTTAATTATGAAGCCGACTCCTCCGATACCAGGTCTGGGGCCTTCGCGGTAGTAGAACATATGGCGAATACTCGCCATGTCGTAAGGTCGTCATCGGGATATCCGTGCCTATTCTAGAGTGTACCCATGTCAATTCTCCAGCACTCCCTTCTAACCGTACCTAACTGCTTATTTCGGTTTCTTTTTATTCGCGGCTATCCTACATACCACAAGACGGTTCACTATCCGCCACCTGCGACCTGGTAGGTAGCTGAGGCTCGCCTCTACCCAGGTTGTTATTATAAGTTTTAAGTAAATTTTACCTCATCATTGGAATTCATCCTTGATTCAATCAGTTCCTTGATGGTTAATTTTGTAAGACTGCTTTAAGCAATAGTACACCACGTTGTATTTTTATAATTGCTTATTAAAATGATTCGTATTATAACAGTTTTTGCATTATACCATATCTATACATATTTTTTCCCTAGCCTATCGTGGGTCCCACTGCTGGGCAAAGGCTTCCCCTTTTTCCTTCCAAACCTCTCTATCTTGTACAATATCTGGCCATGTTCGCCCCACAAACAAGACCAGCTTCGCCGCGGTCTACCTCGACGGCGATTCCCTCCGTCAGGCATCCAGTGAGTGACGATCTTTGCCCATCTCTCCGGGTGCATTCTCACTACGTGGCCAGCCCACTCCCACTTCAGCTTGGCTGTTTTTTCCCCGACATCTGTAACCTGTGTTCTATACATAATATTAAAAAAAAAAAACAGTTTTTAGTCATTTACAATTTCGGTGCACAAGTACAATATCTGTGACACCAATACACTGTGGCTCGCCAATTTCGGTGACCCAAATAATTCTCTAAGTAATTTAACTATGTAATACCCATTTAAAAAATCTACATATAATGTGGATATATTGCGCTTTACTATTAAAGTTTTTTAAAAACCCTGAAAATGAAAATGTCCATGGTAATTAGGTAAAATTCGAGTCGTTGAAATTGCCTCATCCACTCAATTTCCTCCAAGGCAATAGCTGGTTGTCGTAGAGTCATCATCATTCTTCTGCCTTTATTATAATCTGTTTGGGGTCCACACTGCTCTCAGGAATAATCTCAGTAGTCACCTTTTTATTTAGTCTTTAACACAATTCTTCCATCGTTTCTTCAGTCTTTCTCTATTTTAATAGCCTGATGTTTCCTCACGACATTATATCACATACATCATTCATTATATCTACATTTCTAATTCAACTGTCCTCTCGCAGGTCTGCTGGAAGAAATTTCTTATGAAATAAGCAGTACCTTTGTCTTCTTCATTCTTAATGTAATGTCCTATATTAAGTATTTTGTATGTACATAAACAAATAAATAAATATATTTATTTATTTAAACCTCATCTTGAAATGAGGTTTCTAAATAATTTTCAAAATTAACAATATTGGTTATTCCTTAATGAGAACTTGAGATTACAAGAGAGAGTAGTGAAGTCTCCCGTTGTGGATAGGTGCCCAGCTATCCACGACAACGGGAGACTGCACGTTAATTGATGAACGATAAAAAGAGAAAGGGGTTTGTCCCTAACCTCAAGTGACAGGTTGCGAGAGGTTCTACTAAGCAATAAAACCCTGACGACCTATTGGTGGAAGGATTAGGTAACTATGAAAGGTACAGACCAAATACTCCAGGTCAATGACGAGTAGCAGCCTACCAGGGCGAAAGGTCAGGCTCTGCGGTCATAAACCCATATGCCGACCGAAGTGATTACCGTCATTATGTCCTTATTTGGTGGTGTATGTTGAATAGAAGAATACCATAGGCTGAGTCGCTTGATTGATGATCGTTATTACAAAGAGTTGAATTGGTACTTATAGGTCATCGTTGTGACTAGTTTGAAATAGTAAATTACCAAAAACGAAAAAGATTCTTGTTGCAAAATAGAGTTCCAAGTTCTTCATTTAACTACTTAAAATAATTTATATTCGACTTCATAGAAGCTTTCAGATCTTTTTCAATAAGGGTAGCCTACAGTTTCTGCATACTCTGATCTTATTGGTAAGACTGGCAGTTGTTATTTTTTCCGCAAATCCAGTTAGAATTAGTTTGACAGTCTATTAATAATGTGTAGGTTGATTGGCCTTCCAGAAAGCATTTCCAACCGGTTTTCCGGTATAATGTACGAGCTGTAAGAGCAATAGCAAACATCATTTGCAATTATCGACGCATTAAATAAGACGTCAAATTCGAAAATGCAAAATTAATAAACTCAACCATGTACCACCGATTGATTAACCTGATGAATACAATCGCAAACGAAGTAAATCCGACATCGTTTAAGTACATAAACATTGGAGAGTGTCGGCGTTTCACCGTTGTCGGCATAACGCGATCTAATTCGAAAGCGATACGCCTTTCACCTTCCGACCGCGTGCGTTATGACTCGAACTGAATACTTACGTGCGGAGAAGCGACGCGTTGGAGACGAAAACAGGGTTTGGAAGGAGATGCTAATTAATGTAACATTCAAAAATTAAATAGCCTAAGTAGAAGACATTTAAAAGACTGTTGGTAACTTAGGGATATGTCTCAAACTGATGAGGAAACCATAGCCCTAACGAGATGAAGCAATTAAAAAACAAAGCTGATAATGATGAATTCTTAGAAAGAAGTATATATAAACTATTAGATACTCATATTATTTGGTCGAAAGTGGAATCGATTAAGAGAGGATTATAAGTAAAATATCAATTGTAGTAGCAGAGAATAACAAAAGGATTTCGAGGACTTTTCTGTTCTGTTCCAAAAATGTTATGTGACAACTGGGAACTGAATCAGCGACGGTCACTGCACTGTTGTAAGTCCGTACATGGACTGGCACACATTTTTTACCTATGACTTCATGTTGAACTGGTGACTCTTCCGCTCTTCAACAGAATTGGGGCTAGTTCTGAATCGATTCAATCTTTTATCAGCTCTAACAATCAGGGTTTCCCACACGATTGCTCAGCTTGCAACTTATGCTGAATAATAAGAGTGTGATGCATTTTTCTTTCACTTTCAGATCAGGAAAATCTTTTGTTTCATCATTTTGATTGGGGTTGTGGTCAGATTTATATTATAGTAATACCTTATTAGGTTAGAGGTACATTAATATGTACTTCTAAAACCTTAAAACCCCTACAAATGAAAAGTTGGGTGATTTTGCCTTCCTGAGATTATTCTTTTTGCATAATCATTGTGAACTGTGCCGTTAGTATCTCGGGTTAGATTGTTCATCTCTGTGTCGTCATACCTTTATTTTATCTCCAAGCAAACGGCTTTTTGCAGTTTCGTCCACTTTTCTCTATCTTCCGTTTACATTGCCAACCCCGGAAAATTTTCAGGCCCGAATTCAAAACAGCTGCCAGCCAACCATCGATATAAGATGAACAATATTAGTAGCGGAATATTTAAAGTGTTCTAATAATATATAGCGAATGGAGCGTAAAGCGCTAATAAATCTGAAGCAGGAAGCGTGGGCCGATCAACGTAAGAAGCAATAACTGGACTGAGCTACAACGGAACTTATGTATGTAACGTTATTAAGTATAACAATGCTAGGATTTCTAGGAAGTAGGAACAGTTTTTAGGCTAAATGAGTCATTGGTTGATAATGATGGACACGTCAGTTTGGTTCGCTGATGAACCTAGATTTTGTCAATAGATTTCGAAGAAAAAAAAGCTTTTGGTTAATGATGATTAATACTAGAACTATAAATCCATGAATCTAATTGTACTGAGGAATGTTACTAGATGCGTATATTTAACAAACGCAATTACGTACTAACGGTACACAAGTACAATTTAATAGAGGAAATAAACTGCGCAGACCGCGCAATAACTAAGAATATCAATAGGCTGACTGAGACAATAAGAAAACTTAAAGCCAAGTAGGGGAGACCGGGTACAAAAGTAACACTTTGTACTTTGACACTGGTTTCTCGTTATTTAATATATTTATGATGAAATGAATATAGCCACATGATACCTTCGATTGTGCTCTACAAATTTGTATATAAATTTACATCATTATTTGCTGTTTATTGTGAGTTACAATGCTTTAAAAAAAAAACGACGATTGTTACTTTCGACCCCGGGGCCAGGACGAAAGTAACATGGCATGGGTCGGAAGTAACATGGTTAAGGTGCATGTAATAAATATGAAATGCTATATAAAATCAACCTATTTATTATAAAACACACAAAAAAACAAAAGCAATCTTCTTCATCACATGAATTATTGTTATGATCAATGTTTTCTTTTACTTCTAACTTGCCTTCTTTGTTCTTTTTCCTTTTCCTTTTTGTAGATGTATCAGGTTGTAAATTAGTTTTTTAGCTTTCATACTTTATTAGTATTCTTCTTCAATCGCATTTTTTCCGATTCGAGAAGAATGCAGCAATGATTATACTCGTATTTATCAGTAACAGCTAGAGGAAATGCTTTTTTGACAATACCAGGAATGTAATGTAGTCAGTAGCTGTGTTTATCATTTTTTGAATGGTTATTTTCTAATGTATCAATACAATGTCACATGGCAAACATTGTACATTTGTGCCAGGGCTCTAATTGTGGCATTCTCTTTGAAATGCTCGTCAGCCGCTTTTATGTACACGTCCATAATTATGTGTCAGTGGTTCTTCTTGGTTTCTTCCTCACTCGTTGTCGCGGCATTCTGTTAGTAAATAAAAATAATAAAAATAATAAATAAATTAACTTAAAATAATAAGGGAACCATACGTATTGCATTATGGGGACAAAAGTAACATGTTACTTTTGTACCCGTAGTGCTGTGTTACTTTTGTACCCAACCACGATTTTGTTAATTCATGAATGCTTGCATAAAAATAGAACTTGTTATTCCAAAATCAATAACAACACCGTGTAAACAATCTAATTAAAAATTACACTGCAAATAGTCACATTGATATCACCATTTGAACACTACGTGAACACTAATGAGTAAATGACAAAAAACTTACTTCTGGTTCCTAAAATCACGTGGCGTCCTCTAGCACAACTTTACGGCACGGAGCGAGCGCGGCGACTAAATATAAGCGAGGGGACCATCACTGGCTGTCTCCTGACGGTAGCAGAGCAGCGTTTCGACCATTTGATATACTTACAGAGCGTTTGTTACTTTCGACCCGCCGTTACTTTTGTACCCGGTCTCCCCTACTAAACAATTATTTATAGTATGTTTTTAGCGCTGCGCGAGCGCTTCCGTAAATACGTTCATAGAATCCATACTTGTATATACGTTAGAAGTACATCGGCTAATTATAACCTGATGTTTGACTTTGACGTCGGGCTCGATGTAACTCATTGTTAGAATATGACACGATTCGTTGGAAATTCGCGTAGGTAGATCCGACGCGTGGAAATTCAATTGACAAGGTCGGAACACTCGATCGTGAGGTTATAACTTACTCAGGTAAATGAAAGGGAAAAATGTTTCAAAAACATTGCATTTAAGAGGCCTGCGGAGCATGCGAATTTCATACAAACCTAATACCAAAAAATATTTTGTAAATCAGACATATTCATAATGTAGTGTGTATTTATTTTGATTGGATTACAGAATTTATAGGTACCCAAACACATATTTTGAATGTACACTGATTTAAAAAAGAGTTCTGAGAAAAATACATTTTCCATAGAAATTTTAAATTCTACATAATTATCTCGTCTTTATATCACTGTCCTTTCAAAATATTTATTTGGGAACATAGATATTCTATAATACAATCGAAATATATACACACTACTTTAAGACTATGTTTAATTTTCATATTATTTTGGTATTACGTTTGTATGAAAAACGCATGCTCCGCCGGCCCCTTAAGGCTTGCAGATACAAGTAGGTACAGAAAATACTAGAAAACAAACGACGGGTTTGCAGCTTCTCATCGACAGCTTCACATTACAACACCTTGTGCTATAGCTGCTAATACACACACAAATCATTCAGACAAACATTATGTGGATGTTTACGAACAATCATCTGTAGACTATACAAATATCTTTTCCTGAAAATCTTACCTGCGACCTTGCACAACTATGCCAATACGTCATGAACAAATTCTGCTATTTTTTCTTATGAAACTAACATGAAATTGGATTATAGTTCGATTTTGAATACTAAACTAATGATGACTGATAAAATATGTTGACTATTTATTTTTGTGAGTAGACTGAGTGGGATTTAGAAAAACACATAACCAATTAAGTTCGATGCTTCAAATCAGACTTCTCTGAGCAGGAACACCGAAACGAAGTCAAGGGTTAGTCTCTTTTGAAGTCCAGACATAATTTATTGACTAGGTCATATGAAGACCACGCAGATGGTGTCTAAGATGGCCTTGTGAGGAAAGAACGGCCTGAAGTTAAGCCCTTTCTTTGGCATAATTTATTACTATAAGGTTACTTTTCGAGGACAAAGTTTGATTAGATCAAAGAGATAAAAACGTTGACACAAAATAGGTAGACATTGATACATTTAAAAACATTTTTCATTTTTGTTTGTGCGTCCTACTCGTCAATCGTGATACATTTAACTGAAATTAAATATTTTATTATAACCAGACTGTTTGATAGACTATAGTGCGTAATAGAAGCCAAAATAAACTTTTATAGGTGTGTTTATTTATGTGATTACAACTCGTTTATTAGAAAAACTGCGCAGCAACATCGAGTGATCTGACAGCAAAATTTTCCGATTTATACGCAGTTTTTATTTTATCAGATTTTAATGTCGCTGAATTTAGGTGACGTCAATCGACAAAGAGCACATGTTGGTCCAAAACTAATTATATTTTCGTAGTTATTAATGAACGTCGCAAGTTTAATAGAAGATATTGGGACACAAAAGCGTCTGATGACCTACATAACGGTGGTATATTGGCTATTGGTCTAATCGCTGTTTAATACATTGTGCAATGCGTCTCTATTATTAAGGGAACTGGGTTTTGTTGATGAGTTTTAAGTGTATTTGCATGATGAGTTACGGGTTCATTAGTCTCTGTTGGTAAAAGTGTGTTGTTGAGTGCCGGAATAGATCTTAGAAGTGAAACTTAGCATTTTCCAACTGTAGGGTTTATGATAAACAAAAGAATATCGTTTCAATTTTTTGTTGACCTAGTGAAGATTGTACCATTCAGTCTAATCTATTAACTACCATTGATGAGGATGTTTTAACTAACACTGTAACCCTGATCCGTTATGAACTCATGATATCTGTATTTTTTTTTTTTTAATTAGCCTGTATTGTCCCACTGCTGGGCAAAGGCCTCCCCCATAGTCTTCCACTCCTCCCTACGTGCGGCTCTGATATCTGATATCTGATATCGGATATCTGTATTAAATAACATTAATAAGTATTACTTCAAAACTTTCGTTTTGAAGCTGTTTCGAAAAGTTTTCTTAATACAGTTAACTCTCAACATCATCATCATCATCTTTCTGCCCTTGTCCCATGTTATTTGGAGTCGGCGAAACACGTTTTTTTCTTCCATTCTCCTCTGTAAACCATGACGCTATCATTTACTCCTGTTAGCTCTCAACAATCACTCACTTTATATAAATCCTAAATATTAATATTTATAAACAATTTCTCTCAATAATTGTGAGTTGTTTACATGTAATAAAACTAGGCCCTTAGAATCAAATGAGGTGTGATATAGTAAGGAGCAAGCATCGACTGACTGAGTGAAAGTCCACTTTCTTGCCGCCTTGTCTCAGTCGCCGATGATAAACGAACGTATTTCTGCTGGAAGAGACATTTAGATATTGTGACCAATTGTTAAGTTCGTCTGTGTTGTTTTTGCTGAGCTCTTTAGAAAATTTAACCCATTTGACGTGACATTTCTAGGTGAAGACAGCACTCAAAGAAAATTTTGTTTCGTGTTGATTTATTTTCAAACTTTTTGGTATGCTAAACATTCAATTGGCGTCATCCATCTGCATGCAATTTGAGTTACTTATGACGAACAAAATTTTAAATAAGCTGTCAAATTGAATTCAAAGATCTTTTGTTTCTTCTTCAATAACATTTTCTTGCATGAGATGCATGTTTTTTATTTTCATTTGTACTTTCCTGTAAATGCTTCTCTAGTTAATTAGCAATTAGTATGTATAACATCTAGCAGTTCTAATCCTATGTTGTTTCACTATAATTGAGCAAAACTCGTGTGACGGTTTTCCCTACGACACTATACTCTGTAGGTTAATGTATTGTCGCTTTCTTACCAACGTCTACGCATCTCTAATTGTAAGAATAAATAACTAATTTAAATCTCCTACGTATTGGTTTAGAAAATGTTAAACCAATTCTAGTTCGGCGTAATTGCTATGTTTCACTTGTATGACCGGTGTTTTAATTAGTTGGAGAAAACGTTCTTGCTTTTGATACGTTAATATCCATTTGAATTGCTTCATAATGTTTGCAGGTGATATAGACATAACAGCTGATGTTTCAATACAAAGAGAAAATATAAAACAATACTGGACCGTTTAAATGACAGATTGATGGGTGGGACTCGAAATAATAAAGTGCTGAGTTGATGGGTAAATTATTTGGCCACAATAGCCATCAACGCAAAAGAGATGTCATTGCCGAAAATAGTATTGATCTGGTAAATTCACAAACAATAAATTAACAAAACTGAGGTCTCTCAGTCGATTGAAGTCCAACAATCATTGGCATGGATTCAAGTACGTACGATGTACTAAATATTTACCTGTCTGCACATATTCGGTGTGAGTCAGCCAAGTTACGTGATCACCACGCCTCGTTCGATCGCTTACTGATTCGTCGCTTCTTTATTTAGACGGGTGTTAATGCGAGCAGTACTTTTTTCTGATAGCTGTTTATAATTAGAGTGCTGGTGTTTGGCATACATTTCATTGAATTCGTCACGTTGGCGGGAGACGAGAATGTTTACAAATCGTGGACAGGTTGCCAGGCTATTAATTTTTCACCTTTGTATGTCTTTCCTATCATCGGACGTCGTTTGCTTTCAGCGTTTGGTTCTTTGACATTGTGAACATGAAGAGGAACTTTCCTACTTACATACTGTACACAAAAATGACAAATTGTAGTTTGACATCATTCTAATTTTCAACTCTTTTTGTAAACGTTATTTTCTTACGTTTATTTTTACAGATAAATCTTGTGTTTGGAAGTGTTGTTTGACCCGATTCTTATTACAAGGACTTATGAAAAAAAAAATGTTTTTCATTTGTTTTCTCATCGTAAGTTCATTTTCCTTTATCCGGCTTTCTCGGTGATAGCTTGTAAATAGAACAGAAGGATGGACGTGAAGGATTATAGGAAGAATCGATGGACAATGAGGTTATGAGCCGTGGGCCCGAAAGGCTCATGCGTCACTGTGTGCAAACTGGTTGAGAGAGACAAGTTGGTTTAGTTCTTATAAATAAAACCGACTGTGAAATTGATACTAAACTAATTGAATATGATAAATATTGAAAATAAATCGTCTCATGTTTATTTATTTTCACAAAAGAGAAAACTTTAACAAGATCGTCTAAAATTAAATATAGAGTAAACTCCCAAACCCTGTCTTTTAGAACGTTATTTATATGTTCCAAATCCATCGTGCTACTTACAGATTTAAAGAGATCGGACGGAAGTGTTCGATGTTCCTCGTGGTTTAGTATTCGATCATCTATCGTTGAGAATTTGCAAAGTGTCTGTGTGGGTTAGTCACGTTTATATACGTATAAAGTTGAATTACTGTGTATGTATCAACTGTTGAAGACGCGTTGTAATAAGGTCGCGGACGCGGCTGCGTGGCGCCGCGGGTCGACGCCCCCTCCTACTAAGTGAATTATATTGTAATCTTTACATATTTATTATTTTGATCATGATTGTATGGTTGTAGAATGTTAATACAGGTCATGTAATAGGTCCTGGATACCCCTGTGCGTGTTTCTACGTGTATTCAGTTTGAATACAGCTTATAAATTCTTTTGTTGCTTTAGGGTTACTTACTTTGTCCAAAACTTTCGTTTGTGCAATATAGTTTTTTTTAATGTGTTTGGTTTTGTACGAAACACAAACGTATGCCTGACCTTGTAAATAATTTTGTGTGTAAGCTTTGTAGTAGACGTCAATAGATGCACAGCCAGTCGCCACGCATCCTCCACTCGGAAAATTTCTTCACCGATACATCTATTTTTTCTCATGCTCCGATTAAAACGTCTCTCAACGACCTAGTCTGACCGACGGGACATAAATAATCATATTAAAATAACCCGTCTTCCGTCGATTAGAGGTGAGAAATAATTTCGCCCACAATAGATGTCTCCACAATCATTTGCCGACTGATGTATGGCCAGCCAACTGGAGAACAGTAGCTTTCATATGTTACACGCTCGTTACATATTTTTCTTAATAATGTTAGGCTTCTTAACTATCAGATTGATTAATCTCGCATCGAAATCGTGTTTTATCTAGAAAAATAATTAACGCAGATTGTTTTGCATTCCGACAATCTTATGCAACAGTGTAAAAGTTCGAAGAGGTTTTTGTGCAAGTTTTTGACGATAAAGATTAAATAAATAAATACAAGTTTCTTATGTACGCGATAGAAATTGATAAAATAAATGCTCATAAATTAAATAACGTCTTACATAACATCGAAATATGGGACAAAAGACAATCGTATAACTATTTGCTTATTCAAAACTAGGCGTGTTCGACCATTGTTATTCTCGGTGTATTGCAAGCTGCTTGCAAATGACATCTTCGTAATCACAAATTGGGTTCCATGACCTGCATGTGTGGAACCCCACTTCCGGCGGCGGGGCGCGTGCGTCGCCGCCGTCGAGATCACTTCCGGCCCGCCACTTGCGCGTGCGCCACTGATAATGATAAGAAACTGGGGCACCTACGAGTAAGTGGTGTTACCTGTTCATACATTGCTGTTTGTGTTTTTTGCGACATGTGAAGAAGTGTTGTCACCTCGCAACAGTTCAAAGTTTTATTTTGGTTCGCACGTGTGATATTATTTTTGCGGGATTAGCAGAATAATTTTCTTATTAGCATTGATATATTGTTAAAGTTAAATTGTAAAAAAGTCATTTTGTGTGCTTTTCCATATTTTGAAAATTTTGGAAACAGAAAAAACAGTTATATTCACATGCTAAATAAACACATGCATTTTTTAGTAGGTCACTATAGTGACAAACTTATATTTCTTGATACTAACACTTTTATTGATAAACTTTGATCAACGCGGGGTAAAGTGTATCTACCTATTAGTTGTAGACACAAAATAGCTCGGCTATTAGCTTTTAATATTCACACAGACATAAGTAGTATGTCTAAGTTTTTGTTCTATTATTGATACTGCGACTATTAGTACTATTACTAATGAACAGGTGGTGACCTTAAATAAATATAGCATTAGTGCTATTGATGTTTACAAACTTTGTACGGAGGAGAATCCATACGTCACCGTGGAAACTTCTCAATTAGCTCTAAGTTATGATAGGATCATGTTGTCTGGCGATGGATCGGGAGTCTCGGGGCTCTCTCCAGATCTTAATATTAATTTAAACTAGGAAGTGAGACAACAGAAGGTACCATTAACAATATTGTTAATCCTACCAACAGCAAGGTATCTTCTTGCACTCCATTAGGTCGTAAAAAAGGGCCTCAGCAGAACTCTTTAAAATTATTCCACCAAAATATCCAAGGCATTTCTTCCAAATTATTAGAAATTGAATTGTATTTAGAGAAAAGTATGTTTGACATTGTTTGCTTTACTGAACATTGGTTAAAAGATTACCAAATGCTTATTAATTATGAGAACTATATGGTGGGTAGCTGCTTTAACCGTAAATCTATGCTGCGTGGAGGTTCCCTAATATTACTGAAAAATTGTGTTAAATATAAGCAACGTGCTGACATAGTAGGTCTTTCGGTTGAACATTGCGTCGAACTGTCTTGTGTTGAGCTAGATAAGCATGTAATTGTGTGTGTGTACAGACCCCCAAACTATCAAAACTTTTCGTTATTTGAATCAATAATGGAAGATGTCCTGGCAAAACTTACAACCAGTAATAAATCTACAATTATTTGTGGTGACTTCAACATCAATATTTTAGAAGATAATTCAAATAGCAGTCGGTTATTAAATCTTTTTAAGTCTTTTGACTTGACTAACGTTTTTATAGAACCCACTCGAGTCACGCCTTCTTCTGCTACTTGTATAGATAATGTTTTCTGCGATTGTGAATACTTAGATAGAGCCGTAGTAAATAGTCTGCCGTCTGACCATAGCGGACAAACTGTAACTTTCAGGTGTAATACACCATTGCAAAAAGTTGATATTAAATTTAGACCTATAACTTCTAGTAAATTAAATAGGTACAATATTTCCCTACAGAACAAGTTAAGTGTTATGAGCCATGACGATACTAATGTAAATCAATTCTATGATCATTTCTTTTCAATTGTTCACACTGAATTCAATAAAAAATTTGAAAAGAAGACTAAAAGCATTTGCCCTAAATTTATATTTAGTGATTGGGCAACTAGAGGTATCAGAAAAAGTAGGGAAACACTTTTTGAGCTTTATGGCCTTAAGCCTTATGTAAACACTGAAACTTTTAACAACTATGTTGCTCGGTATTCAAAAATATTTAGAAATTCATGCAAGGTTGCCAAAGCCCTGCACATTAGCAACAAGATTAAAACAGCAGAAAATAAAATAAAGACAGTTTGGAAAGTCATAAATAGCGAGACTAACAGGAAGAAAGTACGTAATACTAGCTATACATTAGATACAGTATGTGGTCCTAAAAGCTCCAATCAGGAAGTAGCTCAGGAATTTGTAAATTTCTTCACCAATATACCGTTAAAAACTACGGAGGCTCTAAATTCCTCTTCTGAAGTCTCAATTGGTTTATTAAAAGCGAATGTATCTGGATGCCAGGCTGAATTTAAATTTAAACATATAAACCCGATGACGGTTATTAAAGCTTTCCGGCAAATAAAAATCAAACTGACCGAAGATCTATGGGGAATGTCTATCAAAGTTTGTACTTCCATACTTGAGACGATAGCTCCATACTTAGCTTTAATTTTTAATTTGTGCGTAGACCAAGGAGTTTTCCCTGATTTAATGAAATACAGTAAAGTCATACCGCTTTTCAAATCCGGGGATAGTAAAGATACTAATAATTATAGACCTGTATCCGTGTTGCCAGTTTTTAGTAAGGTGTTCGAAAAGATAATGCTTAATCAAATGCTCAATCATTTCAACACCAACAGAATCTTACACGATCAACAGTATGGCTTCACCAAGGGACGTTGTACAACTGACGCCGGTGTAACCTTATTAAAGCACATATTCATGGCGTGGGAAGAGTCCCAAGACGCTGTAGGAATATTTTGTGACCTCTCCAAAGCATTTGATTGTGTAAATCACGACACATTGCTTTTGAAACTTGAGCATTACGGACTAGGTAAACTTGCACTTAGTTTGGTAAAATCTTATTTAAGTGATAGACTGCAATATGTTCAAATAAATGGTGTTAATTCACAGGGCTTGAAAGTAAAAATGGGGGTTCCGCAAGGCTCAATATTGGGTCCTTTCCTCTTTTTAGTATATATAAATGATCTACCCTATTTACTGAAAAACCAACCTCAAAATATGGTATTATTTGCCGATGACACTTCCTTAATTTTTAAGATAAATAGACGAGCCCAAAATCTAAATGACGTGAATAATGCCTTACTTAAAGTCCATAATTGGTTCACAGCAAACAACTTGGTATTAAATGAAAAAAAAACGAAATGCATAAGATTTGCTTTACCGAATGTTAAAAGTAGTGATTGTGAGATAATATTGAATAAAGAGAAACTCGAATTCGTAGATAAAACGGTTTTCCTGGGGCTTACGCTTGATTCAAGGCTTCAATGGGGTTCTCATTTAACATCTCTTGCGGGGCGCTTAAGTTCAGCAGCATATGCCATTAGAAAAATCCGTCAATTCACTGATGTAGATACCGCTAGACTAGTCTATTTTAGTTACTTCCACAGCATAATGTCTTACGGCATTTTGCTGTGGGGACGGGCTGCTGATATTGAGTCTATATTTATTCTGCAGAAAAGAGCCATCAGAGCCATATACAATCTTCGTAGGCGCGATTCTCTAAGGGAACTGTTTAAGGAAATTAACATCATGACTGTATATTGTCAATACATCTACGAAAACATAATGTATGTCAGAAAAAATCTGCATCTTTTTGGTAAAAGAGGTGACAGACACAATTACAGTACTAGAAATAGAGACCAATTAGTTCAGCCTGGCTTCAGACTCGCTAAAGTAGACTCGTCTTTCATGGGGTACTGTTTGAAATGCTATAATAAAATTCCACAAAGCATTCTTGAACTAAATGAAACCAAATTTAAAACTTGCATTAAACGCACACTGTGTAAGCAAGCATATTACAAATTGGACGATTATATCGCTGATAAAAATGCTTGGCTCAATGCCGGTCCTGCTCCACAAGGACAGGGGCGCATAAATGGATAGCATTAAATGGTATTGTTGGAGCTGCTGAAGATTGTACAACTATCTTTGCATTGTATAAATTCAATATCTTTAGTATTATATAACCTCATATCCCATATTGTGTGAGTGCCATGTACTAGAATGCTATCATTCGCGGGAAACCTACGTTTTTATTTTTTATTTTTTGACTTGAATGTGCCCTGGCGGTTAAGAGTATGTCATGCTCACTCAAATGTCCCGCTGATGGTGGCGCGTGTGTCGGGTCATTTAGTTCCCTTCAAAATGGTTGAGTTGAATGGTGCTGATACATGCGTCATGTTCGTGAACGGGCGCTGTCGGTTGGGACTGGTCAGCTCTTGGTTGCCACGGATTTTGTTTTTATTTTTAATTAATTATTTTATTTTTGAATTGTTTTTGTTAGTTTTAACTATGGACACTTTTATCGTGCACATCTTGCTACATTGTTCTCACATAATGCACCATCTCAACAGGAATGATGTAACCAAGATTTTGTAAGAACATTATGATTTAAAAAAGTGTCCATGGAGTTTCTTGCCCGTTCTTCTCCATAGAGATCTACGCTAGGGAATGGGCAACTACAGTACTTTCACAGTTTTTATGTCTTGTGACTGGGACTGTAGCTACATTTAATTATCATCTTTGTTTCGACAATTCAAAAGCGCCTGTAACTGGCCTACTTGAAATAAATGCTTTGATTTTGATTTGATTTGATTAGATTCTTAAATCTATGCGAAACGATTTAACATTATCTCCATTTCTCAATGACGTACAAAATGATAAACAATATTTGGTTTACTAATTTCGGTTAGGGGTCACGGTTAACTTTTTGGTTTCCTCGTAATTCAAAACATTATGACTTCTACGTATTACTTGCACAGGTAAGTTTCATGATGATGCCGACTCAAAACTCGTGATCATCGACAACATCCTGGAATCATCGAGTTCATACTAAAGGTGTGAGTCATTGGGAACCGAGCCTTACGGTAATGACTAATGACGAAGCCACTGAGGAGGATCGGTGACTTCGGTGAGTAACTCGTATTTTGGTTTACACAGTGTCTGTTAAATTAAAGCATTTGTGTTTTATTCCTTTTATGTTTTTGTTCCAGTTATAATTGTAACACCCAGTGATTTTGGCTAGGTGTCAAATTGCCATGTTCACTACCGTGCAAAAAATGTGACTTTATCCTAGGTCCTAAGTTTAATGACCTTCTTGACCTCTAGCTAGATAATTACTCTTGTACTTAAGTGAATAAAACAAATTAATGATCTATGACAATCACCAATGTGTCTATCCATCTATCCAAACACGTTGATTTCGTGCTTATCAACGAATATTATTAGATACACATATATATATTACTACATATATTATTATCTAGTCTTTTATATGTTCTTTTATATGTCCAACAAATTAGTCACCAAAAATAGTAGGTTAATTAATATTATCCGGGTATTCCCCACATTGTTTGATTTTCCGTATTATAAGTGAAGCGTTGTTATCTTAGCGTTAAACTTCCTGCATTACTGCTCCACACTTGTGTGTTAAAACAAATTATAGAAAAAATCACACAATGAAATTGGCGTATGAGGAAAAACATGCTGAAATCATGATGTGGGCGTAATTAAGAAAAATAAATGTGAAGCTTTGTCAAAAATAAATTATCCTAGGATGGGAAAGGCACGAGCCCGCAGTCAGATGATGAAGTAGTGAGTTCCATCAAGAGTCAGTTCCCCAAGGACCTTTTTACTTAAGAGCCTTTTTGCATTATGATCTGTTTAGCCTTTTCCCAACTTAATTAACGGCTGTCAAAGATCTACCAATAACAGCCGGAACTAATGGCGTAGCGTGTTTTCCGAGGTACGGATTAACATACCGACCTTGGCAAGCGGGTCTGATCCTTGAAAATCGACCCATACGGCTGTTATTGTTCAGCCACGAGCTCTTCAAAAGAAATATAGAGAAATATATAAAAAAAAAAACATCTATCTAATTGCAGATTTTACAACAGTACCTACTGCAGGGAAAATAAGATTTATAATTTAATTATGATGATGACATGATAAAGAAATAATAATTATTGCAGTTATTAAGTGAAGGTAGCTACATAAAATATAATTAAATATTGCAATTAGTCTAGTCACATAAATCTCGATTTCGCGGCCGAAGATGCGAACATGCGACTTCAGAAAGTTATTAGGCGGTCTTACTAAATCGCACAAATTAAATTAGTTTGAGTAATATTTGTGGCAATGGGCCGGCCATATTAACCGTAGAACCGATGACCGTAAGAGTAGGTGTTTTTGAATGGAGGCCGTGAATCGGCAAACGTATGATGGGATGGCCACAGGCTCGGCGAAGCGATTATCTTCGCAAGGTGGCTGGTGGGAACTGGATGAGAGTTGCTACGAATCGAGTTCAGTTGCGTGCGATTGCGGAAACCTATGTCCAGCAGTAGTCTGCTGTACGCTGATGATGATGAGTATTATTTAGCGACCGGGCCGACGACTGATGGCTGTTGGAACATATGAATCTTGAAGTGGAGAACGGGTATCGCGAACCGTTGAGTGAGACACCTCCATCTAACATGGATCATCATCATCATTATCATCAACCATCTCCTCGTTCATACATCTCCAAGTTCACGCCACTCAGCTAGACGACCGACAACCTTAAAAAGATGGTTGGAACAGCTGGCTCAGCTTTGGAGAAACGTAGCCCACTTGTGGGCTGAAAATAGGCTTATTTGTTTGTAGAATTTTAAAGTATTCCTGAAAGTTTAAAATAATAATACATAATATATCGCCTGTAATGCCTGAAAGGGTAGGCCGGGTGTATCTAATAATAGGACACCCACATTTCGATATTTTAAATAATTGGGTGCACGCAATCAACTATGCTTGCGTACCCCCTGCTTATCCCACTGTCAATTAAAACTAGGCTGCGGTTTCATTGTGCGGTCTACATGTGTGAATTATGCCTTATAAAGTTGTCTAGACATCTTCGATGACTTTCGATTGGCCTAGACCACAGCTAAACTATTCAGTTAGTTCAGATCTCCATTATAATTGAAGTAGATAAAGTACTATTGTATTCATGAAAAGTAGAGTGGAGCAGTTGGTTTAGTGTCTTGGATAAAATTGGGAGCTTAGTATACGCACTGAAAGGACTTCTTGGTAACTGAAACTTAGCAAGGTTTTTGAAAGGTTTTAGCAAGGTTTTTGAAAAAGTAATGCTTAATCAAATGCTCTATCATTTTAACTCCAAGAGAATCTTACATGATCAACAGTATGGTTTCACCAAGGGACGTTGTACCATTGACGCCGGTGTAACCCTATTAAAGCACATATTTGCTGAGTGGGAAGGGTCCCAAGACGCAATAGGAATTTTCTGTGACCTCTCCAAAGCGTGATTGCGTAAATCACGACACATTACTTTTGAAACTGGAGCATTACGGACTGGGTAAACTTGCACTTAGCCTGCTAAAATCTTATTTGAGTATAGAATAAAATATGAAATATAGAAAACAACATGTTCAAATAAATGGTGTTAATTCACAGGGTTTGAATGTAAAAATGGGGGTTCCGCAAGGCTCAATATAAAATGATCTACCTTATTTGTTGAAAAGCCATCCTCAAAATATGGTGTTGTTTGCTGATGACACTTCTCTATTTTTTAAGATAAATAGACGGGCCCAAAATCTTGATGACGTGAATGATGCCCTACTTCAGGTCCAAAATTGGTTCACAGCAAACAATTTGGTATTGAATGAAAAAAAAACTTAATGCATAAGATTTTCATTACCGAAGGTTAAAAGTAGTGATTGTGATATAATATTGAATAAAGAGAAACTCGAATTCGTAGATAAAACCGTTTTCCTGGGGATTACGCTTGATTTAAGGCTGCAATGGGGTTCTCATATGCCATTAGAAAAATCCGTCAATTCACTGATGTAGATACCGCTAGACTAGTCTATTTTAGTTACTTCCATAGTATAATGTCTTACGGTATTTTGCTATGGGGACGGGCTGCTGATATTGAGTCTATATTTATTCTGCAGAAAAGAGCCATCAGAGCCATATACAATCTTCGTAGGCGCGATTCTCTAAGGGAACTATTTATAAGGATATTGGCATCATGACGGTTCATTGCCAATACATACATCTACGAAAACATAATGTACGTCAGAAAAAATCTGCATCTGTTCAGTAAAAGAGGCGACAGACACCATTACAGTACTAGAAATAGGGACCAGCTAGGCTTTAGACTCGCTAAAGTAGACTCATCTTTCATGGGGTACTGTTTGAGATGCTATAATAAAATTCCAAAAAGTATTCTTGAACTGAATGAGACGAAATTTGAAACATGCATTAAACGCACACTATGTAAGCAAGCATATTACAAGTTGAGCGATTATATCGCTGATAAAAATGCTTGGCTCAATGCTGATCCTGCTCCACAAGGACAGGGGCGCAAACATTGATAGCATTAAATGGTATTGTTGGAGCTGCTAAAGATTGTACAACTATCTTTGCATTGTATAGATTCAATCTATTTTGTATAAATAATAAACGGAATAAACGTATTAATACGTCTACCAATACTGCTGAGCGTGCCCGCCTGCTGGCTGTGGGTGAGTGGGAGTCGGGTCTCTGGCTTCAGGCACTACCGTCACCTAATATAGGCACTTTGTTAGGTGACACGACCTTCCGGCTCGCTACTTGTTTGCGTTTGGGCGCTCCTTGTGGGGCTCCACATCGCTGTCAATGTGGTGAAGCAGTCGAATGCCTCGGACACCATGGCCTTTCTTGCATTAAGAGTGCAGGTCGGATAGCGCGACACGCCAGCATTAATGATCTCATCTGTCGTGCTCTTGCCACCGCCGGGGTGCCAGCTGTGTTAGAACCTACTGGCTTGGCGCGCGTCGATGGCAAGAGACCAGATGGTATGACCATAATGCCATGGAAGTTGGGTAGGCCTTTGGTGTGGGACGCAACTTGCGTCGACACCCTTGCGCCATCTCAAGCGGCCTCAAACGGCGTAAATACAATAATTTAATTGGTAATTATATGTTTGAGCCGTTTGGGGTCGAAACACTAGGGCCATGGGGTCCGAGTGCCCACCTAGTATTTCGGGAAATCGCCAAACAGTTGGTCGACTCTTCACGTGACCAGAGGGCGGGACTATTTTTTGGCCAAAGAATCAGCATTGCCATCCAACGTGGCAATGCTGCCAGCCTTCTGGGCACTTTTCCTGTTGGCAGCGATGTGGACGAATTTTTCGATGCCCTACAGGGCCCGTTTTTGATATTTGTACATATTATTTCTTTCTATTCTAATGTTAGTGTGTATATTTATATGTAAATAATGATTAATCTATTTAGTATTAAATAAACGCATAGCCCGTATTGTGTGAGTACTATGTACTAGAAAGCTATCATTCACTGGAAACCTACTTTAGTTTTTGACTTGAATGTGGCCCTGGCGGTTAAGAGTATGTCAGGCTCACTCAAATGTCTCGCTGATGATGGCGCGTGTGTCGGACCATTTAGTTCCCTTCAAAATGGTTGAGCTGAATGGTGCTGATCCATGCGTCATGTTCGTGAACGGGCGCTGTCAGTTGTGACTGGTCATCTCTTAGTTGCCATGGCTTATTTGAACGAATTATTTTGTTTTTACTATGGACACTTTTAATGTGCACATCTTGCTACATTGTTCTCACATAATTTACCATCTCAACGTGAATGATGTAACCAAGATTTTGCAACAATAATTTGATTTAAAAGAGTGTCCATGGAATTTCTTGCCCGTTCTTCTTCATAGAGATCTACGCTAGGGAATGGGCAACTACAGTACTTTCACAGTTTTTATGTCTTGTGACTGGGACTGTAGCTACATTTAATTTTCATCTTTGTTTCGACAATTCAAAAGTGCTTGTTATTGGCCTACTTGAAATAAATGCTTTGATTTTGATTTTGAAAGATTGATGAATTAAAAACGATAGAATTAACTGACAGAAAGCAGAGTTTAGTTTCTGAAAACTTGAAAACCACACGAGAAAACCCCCAATTTTGAAGCAATCTACGATGAAGTTTAAAAGATTTAAGTGAATATTAACGTACCTACATGTTAAACTGTATTAATGAATAGAGTACAAAGGTGTATGACGCAGGCTTAGACAAAATGACAAACAGCTAGATAACGACAGATACATGCGCACGTCCGGCTTAACTTATGAAAAGCAGATGGTAATTCAACTAACTTCGCTAAGTATTGAAATATTGTTTACCTACTTGGTATTACCGAATTTCCGTCGCTTCTGAATAGTTTGATATTATCAAACATTTAAATCGGGTAACAGTCCAAGTTACAATAAAACAGTAATACAACTTCCGAGAAAGTTTATTTTTATTTAATGTTTTTTTTATAATAATTTAGCTGAGACAGAGTGCTGTAAGTAAATTACCTACGTAAGTATGATGAAAATGGACTTATCTAAGCTACCTACCGTAAATACTAATCCTAAAGTTTTAAATCTCGTAGGCGATTCAAAAACATTCCGACAAGCATGGCATACGGTTAAAGACTAAACTGAAACGGAAAGAAGCTAATTATTATGATAACCATCCAATATGAATTGTGTTCCACCCCTTACACGAGGGCAACCTCGTGACTTTGGAACAGTCAAATGTAACCAGGATTTATTTCTGGACCGCCCACGTCATCGTCATGTAACGCAACAAAATGACGGCTTCAATCCTATTCTTGGTACGTCATAAGTTCGTACGGTAAGTAAAACACGTAAAAAACGTGGGCGTCATTCTCGTGATTACGTAAAGAATCTTATGTCGAACAGTCGTCGTTCTTAGAACAGGGATGTTCCCAGAAACATCGGTAACTAAATGAAAATCGATTTTCCTCGAGCGATTTTTGTCGGTAACAAGAAGGTTAAGTTATCGATAATAACTTATTTGCGTAAGTATTTTATGAGTAAGTTTTCCTTGACATACGCTTGTACTATGTTATAGGTATGTATGTTTTGTGTGTGTTATAAATATTGGATGGTCTACGGAATATCTTTTGTTTAAAGTTGGGTAAAGTTTGTTAAGTAGAAGCACCATATTTAATTATTTTGATGAACATTATGAAATGTTTTAAAGTGAACTGGGTCTTTTCAGTGGTCCTATGATCCTTTTAATCTAGATTATTAATATTTTTTTGTTAGTTTATTATTTGTGTACGTACATAAATAATTTATTGATTGGTTCTTTAAAATAAAATAAAGGAAAAGCTAAACTCCATAGATGCTATGGTTTCTCTTTTTGATTTTGATTTTTCCTTTGTTTGTCATTACGGAAGGAAAACTTAGGCTTAGGCTGTATTTTCAAAAACCCAGAAAATTGTAGTACTAGGCTTACAATGAACTAAGTGACTGAGGAAATGACTCATACAGGTAGGATAACGGGATATCATGAGGAAACATACCCATTTCCCTACGATCTAAGTCCCATAATATTGAAAAGCAGTTCCCTATGTTAAAAAAAAACATGTATAATAATGAAGCGTGTGTTATTAGTTATTAGTGAGCGATCATATCAAGGATCGTGCTTTCGTCACGAGTCGGTCGATTGAGTCATTGCTTGTCGAGTTGGCTTTAACTGTGTCAGCGCGGCCGTCGCGGAATAGAATCAAGGCTGCGCGATATGGATCGGTACGCTGTAAAACACCTGTGTACGCCATCTTGTGTCAGTTTTTGGGGCTTTTTGACATGACTTTACATCCGTCAACATCGCGCCTCTTATCCCTGAAGAGTTAGGCAGAGGTAGCAAACCCCCGTTTACCCAGTTATGTTTAAGCTCCATTTAAAAGGACGTGTCTTCAGGTTCCATAAGGATATTGCTTCCTCAATCAAAATATTATTAATGAGAAAAAATACGCAATTTCTTTTATATTTATTAAATAAGTATATTGTTTCAATACCAAAAAAAATATTTTTCTAAATTCTGTTACGAACTTTGTTAAGCTTATTGTTATGTTTTTACAACCGGAAGCGGATAATTTACTTTGTTTCTTTTATCCTGGGGCGTGCGTAACGTTGCTACCTACTATATCCAGTGGGTGGAGTATTTCCTCTTAATTAGTTGTGTTTCCCATCCGTGCAGCCAACTGTACGCTGATAACAATTTGTTGCGATAATCTTGTTTTGATAAGAGTTGCATAAGATAGCTTAAAGCGTAGGCTGAAATTCTATTCGCATATTTATTTATGTATGACGATTATTCTAAATGACGAATATTTGCACGGTTAAGAGTTAATTATACAGGTAGAAAATAAAATAAGGATAAATGCTAAATAAAGGAAAACATTGTGAGGGAACCAACATATCTGAGAGATGTTTCTTGAAGGCATGTAAAGCTAAGTCGGAGGCCCAAGGGCCGGCTAAAAATTCTGACACAGTGTTAGACACTACTTAACCACACGATAAAGAAAGAAAGAAGAATGCTAAAGACGTTTGATAAGCTGAAATAATAAGATAAAGAAAATAAGAAGAATAAGTAATAATAATAAGATAAGTTGTAATTAATGTCAGCTTGTTGTTGTTCCTAGCTCAGGAAATTGTAACACAAACATTTCAAAATTGATTGATCACTGGCATTTTAGTGGATGTATTTATATTAAACGCAAGCTTCTGCGAGCTGTACAGTCACGTTATCAGTGAACATGCAAATCTAACGGAACACAAAGATCCTTCGCCCAACCCGTGACAATCACCGCGCGACCTCACACCTCGACCTCGATTCCATCAAGGATACACTCGAAATCACCTCAGAACCAGTCAAAATTGAAAAGGAATTCCTAACTAACCTTTTTTTTAATAGTCATAATAAAGAGTAAGCTTGTAGAGTAAGCTACATAGGTACACTTACAGCACCTAGAAAATATGGAAATCACTTACTTTTAACGCGTTTCGTATCATACGAATGGATTTTAATTGATTCCAACTTTTCGGTAGCTTGTGTCAGATACGATTTTTGCCATCGTCATTGTCCATCATAGAATGTCACTTGTTTTAGACCCACCCGGTTTAAGTTAAATTAGTAGCTATCGTTATAACTTGTTCATTATTTAAGCAAAATTTCAAGAAAAAAACAAGCAACCATCTAGTTTCTCAGACATAGAAAATATCAACGTTCTTGAAGAGGTGTCGTTTTTCTTCAAGTTAAAAATGAGAGGATTACAAAGTAAAACTCGGTAGAAACAGTAGCGTAGGTTGATTAGCTCGCTCGAACAAGTCTGAAAATGTCTGACTTTGTCACTTGGCTAGTCTCCCTGTTAATATTTGAAATATGTAGGTAGAAGAGGGTATTTATAGATATTTTCGGCGAGAATCCGGGTGGCGGTCGAGGGTCCCAAGATTTATGGCAAAGCGGGTGAGTCCCATCCAACAGGGATCTTCGAGTGTTTGTCACAAAGTACAAGCGGGAGCGTGAGCGGGTTGGTATAGCGAAAGATGGCGTAAGTCGCCAGTGACCTATGCTGATAGTCTTCGTTTTTCAGTAGTAACGAAAAACCAAATGAATGTTCTGACTTTGATGCACGTGTCTAATTTTAGAGTTTGGTATTATTGTGGTTTCGTTATTTTCAATAATTTGTCTTCTGGCATTGTTTTCGAAATATTAGCAATAAGTATATCAGTCCAGATAAGGTCGAAATGACACAAAATTATAAAGTTATTTTCTTCTATTTTTGTGACTTTTTTTTTACGTAATTCATGTCCAGAAGCGTCGCTTATTAGTGTGGTTAATCGTTATAGCCAGTTACAGCCACATAGTTCGAATTGCTATCAACATCACGTCGCTCTCCGCTCTACTCCTATACCAAACCCCAATCTCGTCTGCCTCACACCCTCTCCAAGTAAGGGCAACTCATCTCGCCGCTCAGTTCAGTGCTATCTGCGCCCCAAGATATTTTTCTTTGTAATTCTATTGTTGAAAGAAATTGACGACGATTCTTATGAACCTCGTGCATTACGATTACTTTGTATCTGTAGGTCCAATGAATTTATTTGCTAATCAGCAACATAATTAATGAGATAATAATCTTCACCAAAATGAAGTGTCTAACTCTTCTGGCCTTTAAATAGTCAAGCAGTTTCTTGCCTGTGACAAAAACAGGCGTCTTTATTTGAAGTAGTACAAAGATATGGTTCTAATTGTTATGTCAATAAAAAAATAACAGAATGTTGAGGATAATACCAAGGAGGTGCGTTGTTAGGAAGACCGGAGTACAAGCTGCAGTCGCACGTGGCATTGGGCCTTTCCGCTCTTTAACAGGTAAACATTTTTTACAACCAAATTACAATTTTGGGAATATTCCAGACGGGTATTGATCGAGTTGTGGATTTCCATTCAAGTGTAGCGGATTCCCACATTTTGTGAGAATTTTAATCGCCTCGTTACATTGAGGAGGTGGTTTTGTGTCGCGCAAGCTTTTTTCTCACACGATGGAGACCACGTTCATAGTTTGTTGTTCAAGTTTAGAAGAAGACAATAACAGTCCTTTTACTGTATTTTACTTCCTAAATCTAAAAGTTGCTAGAGACGACTTGTGATCTTATTTTGTATTATCGCAAAAGGACGACTTTTTGTCCCTACCGGTACACATTTCTTGCCGAATACTCAAGAACACGTTGCTTATCAAGAAACAACGTCAATACATAATAAACCAGTCATACTTGAACATCGATTACGGAAACAAGGCGCCATCGGCACGGTGTAAATAACCGTAACAGAATAGTTCCCGATGTTTTTTGCATGATCAAGTTTCATCAATCTAACTTGAGGCAAGGACAAAAGGGATGAGCCATGCTTCGAGGCTATAATTTCAACGATTTATAATAAATGCCCATTTTGAAGTTACGGGTGCAACATTCCAATGCCGATTCCCTAATTTGAGGTCCTTTCTTTCTGTTTTATGTTTTTTGCCGGCAAGGGTGGCGGTGTGGCTCCAAAAGGCTTTTTTGCTCGCATCGACAAAAGGCCGCCCTAACGGTATCTTGCCTGCGCCTGAGCATTATTCTGACAATGGTCCGTCAGCAAGGCTGTTAGAAATATGTGGGATGGTTGGTGTGCAAACAGAAATAAATCAAGTTATTGAACTGCATTGCCAGCAAACATTGTCATTTTACGAATACCTGTTACTTGTTAGCAATGTCATTCGAGTAAATATTGTTTCAAAATATAAGACAACTTAGGTACTTTTCCGTGTAAACAAATATTATATTACATGTTCCATAACAATTCGTTCTAATAATATCTAAGTAAGACACAGACTTATTGTGGGCGTCTATCGATTGGCAATGCCATCCCGTAATTTGATATTTATAAATATTTGACCTCAAAGGTAAATTCGTGTGTCTATTTATAAACAAAAATAGGCATCGTTATTTAGCGGTGTAATATAAAAATAAACCGAGTTGAGATTAATTTATTTACCGTGGGGAAATCGGATCGGTTCGGAAGCGTTCCCGGAGGAATTCAATCGAGTCTAGACGTAGGGATGTTTGATTTTCAGGAGTGACTTCATGCCACCTACATGTTTGGCTAACTGTGGGCTTGGTAAGGGCTGTGCTCCGATTTATGTAAAAAAGACGTACATTAATTCGCGTACATATATTGTTTTCTTAGTTTTAAGTCAGGTTCAGGGTTGTTTCGTAGTAACGACGTCTAGTAACTAAAGACGATTTTTTATAAATGACAGTTTCTAAATCAAAATCTAAAAAACTATGCATCTGAAAAACAATAGATTTTACTTCAAAGTTTAATATGGCATCTAAAACTGCTGAAAGATTTAAAAAGAAGAAGATAAGTCTCCACCAGCATGTTATCGGATGCATGTTGTATAGAAAATCATCGACTTTCTCTGTGGTTTCTCCTGCCACCCGTATGGGAAGGACTGAAATAACTTTATTAGTACGCAAATAGAGCCGGAGTGATCGCCCTCTTATTACTATTTTCAGTTTTACACTAAAATAACTACGCACTGTTAAACGTAGACAAAACTGTAAAGTACCCGGTCACTGTGAGTACTAACTCGGCATTGTAGGAAGTTGTAATGTGGAAGTAAATAAAGAATTTAATTATAGCTGGTTTAGATGTTTGTGACATTATCGACATACTGATATAATTTTGGATTAGGGGTTAACACAAATACAGGGTGTAAACAAAACAAAGCCGGCAACCAAGCAGTCTGTTCATCAAACTAACTAAAAATGTTTGCAGCATCAATTATTGCGGGGAAACGACTTTTTTTTTGGTGAAAATTCATGTTGTGTGGTAGAAGTCAATGCAACGCACTCACAACATTGTGCTGATGGATGGATTGAATAGAATGGGGGTAATGGAGATGTTTAAACTAAAAACCGTACAATAAAAACTTGTATTTAAAAAAAAAAGTTGTAACTTTGACCCCTAATTTCTCTGTAACTGGAAGGTTTCCAAGTATGGTGTAAAACAAAAAATGATCGCAATGACGGGGAGAACAAGTGCCGTTTGGCTTCGGTACGAGGTTTTTTACAACCTTCATACAACTAAGCCGTTCTGGCTTAGTTATCAACGCTAGAAGTCTTATGACAGCGCCTTACTTGAGGTAAAGCTTGTACAAGGTGCTGTATGCGGACCCCTTTTCATTATTATTTTAATGCGTAAGGGCCACCCAATTAATGCAGCTGTCGCGTCGTACTGAATAGTACAATGTTTACTAAGTTTTGTCGACGTATAAACGACCCTTTCCAAAAAAACTTACGTTATTTTAGCAAGTTTGTATAGACAATGGCATTATGAAGTATAATTGTCTCAGTATGAACTGAAAGGGCGGTCGTAAAAGAAGTATAAGTAAGTAAAGGCATCCGCGTGAATAAGCGGTACAAAAACAGTCGCCACTGGTGTTGCTACAAATTCACTGAATGCTTGCGACGATGAGTGGTGCAAGATATAAGCGATAACGTTTTTTGAATACTGTTGGTTGGTGAGTTGTGAAAGGCATAAAGGTAGTCGCTCCATGACAAATTCTGCACATGGTTTTGAACCTGTCTGAAAAATGTCTAATTTTTTTTACATTGTAGCTCCGTGTGCATATTTTGTATTTTTCAATAAAGTATAGCTTATTTTGAAGTTCAAAACGCTACTTATAGCTTGCGCGCAAGCTCCAAGGAATCGTTGGCTTACTAACTATAATCTTCGGTGGTTTTATTTCAAGTACTTACGCAATACATGGAGTACTAAATTATGAAATCATTCTATGAGGTAATTATGTATTTTCCCCGGAGCGCGGATTATTATCTGGAAATTGTTTTTAGTGTTAGATAATGTTACGTTAAAGTATCCAAGAACTCTTTGCCTAACAGATACTAACGGCCTTTTTTAATCGTTATCTGTTCATCACTTACACCGCTTTAGTAATAGGCGAATAAGTCCAACATCCTCTGTTTTAAAACAAGTTAATTAGTAGGCCGATATTGTCAAAATAAGCGATCAGTGACGGACACCCCGTGGTCAAGGGTCGCTATCGTTTACGCTGCTTCCAAACAATTGCTCGTTCACGTCAGCTTCGTTGTTTTACCGACAATCGGGTGTTTAGTAACGATGTCACTGCCCCATTGAGGAGCATTATTTATTGTTACGAGCATTTTTTCTACTTCCTTCAACAGAAATTTAAAGGTATCCTAGAGATGTTCATTTGTTCCAGCTAAATAAAGTAATGGGTACCTTAAACAAAGGATTTTGCCAAATGTCCTCATTGAAAATCTGGAGCACGCAGATTGCTTTAAGGGTTAATTTAAGACGTACTCTTGCCCAAAAAAAACCCCAAAGATTTAGGGCGCAGTAATTTGATAAATAAATTTTAATTACGAACTGCGACCGCGGTGGTGTCTACCGGAAAAACGAGAGCTAAATAGGGCAGAGAAATGGGAAGCTACCTAATTGTAAATTAAAAAGTTCGCGGAGTTACGACACCACAGTCCACAATGACACCCCACTGGTTGAACGGGGGTGGGCGCCCCCTCCTACACCCCCGTCACCCCCGCCGGGGGTGGGAGCAGACACCCGTGGAAAGCGTGTGACATTTTGTTTTAAAATATTGTCCGCGCGAATACATTCACGTGGATCATTTTTAATCGTCTCTTTGCTTTTTCTTTTTCGTCCGTTTCACAAAACAAAAAATCATACACGGCAAAAATGACACATTTCAGCGTTTCCATTTTTTTGTTGACTGCGATATGGTTCAGCTTTTTGCATTGTTGTGAAAATATACCCGTTACTGTAAGGGGAATTTTCTAAATGTTGAAAAATAAATACGGTATACACTCGACTCGACAAAAGTTAGTAGTAACATGCGCGACCACAGGGTCTTAATTACCGTGGAGCGATAGGAAGCGCCGGCGCATTGGACGTGAAAGCTCAATAACTGTATACGTCACCCTTATATCAACGAACACAGACTGGGAAATACCTCTCCAGACAAGTTGAACCACTGTCACTTCGGCTTTAATTCCAAGTGTACTTTTGTGGTCTGTGTCTATTTAGGTAGGCGCACCAAATATTGTCGTGTCAAGGCCGTCGGCTTTCCTCCGGCATTCCGTTCCCGCCGCCCACAGGGATATCTCACGCTCGTGTTATGTAACACCTCACCAAGATTCGGTTACAATTGGTAAACCTACTAAATGTCGGTTCTACGGACAATTTAGGTATTGTATTGCGGATCGCATCGCACCTGTATTATTTGAAGTATATTCCGGAATACAAATAAAGATGGCAGTTTTATGGGCAATAAAATTCGCAGGTCATACGGAGACGAGTTTGTCAAGGTCGAATAAAAACTGACATCTAGCTAAACAACTGACTAGCGACTAAACTTTGGACCGTGTATAAAAAGCGTCGTGATGAAGAAACAAAAGAATATTGAATTTAAAAGTGTATTAGATTGCTCCTGTGTGCTGTAAAGCGCTGGTGTAAATAAAAGAGACACAATTATCCCTAACGGTATTTGAGTCGGTGCGCCTGTTCACACCCTTCGACCCGTGGAGAATCTCATCTCCGCGGAGCGACGGTGTGGCCACATGGCATGCCAGGCTGCCCCACTACGTGTTTATATTGAAAACTTTTATACACGATATTGAGAGTCAATAAAAGTGCGTTTGCAAATAATTTGAGAAAATGGATCGTAAGTAAAAGTCGACAGATTTAAAAAGGCAGATTTGTTAATTAACTTTCAACAAAAAAAAAAGGAAATTGTAAAAGAAAAATCAAGAAAATTCGCAACGAGATACTTCTGCCTCTTTCTTTCTGCATGAACTTTCGCAAGCAAGTTAAGATTTTATTAAATAAATATTTTAAGTAAAATCTCATTAATAATAAAAATCTTCCGTTACAACAATCTGGTAAAGTAAAACCAAATTGTCATCATTTACCCCATTTCGCGGGAGATTTTCTCCCCGTCCTCCTTGTCCAGTGTTACGTCGAGTAGGCAACTTGGGGCGGCCAATGCACCTTATTGACTGAGACCGACCGCAGCCGACCTCTCCCGACTCATCCCGACCGTTTACGACGATAAGGTTGTCACTACAAGAGTTTAAAGTTATTTGAAAACTTTGTTGTGTTGTCCCTGCGCCCGCCGAATTACTAATTAACTTGAATAGTTCGTTAACTTAAATTAATTGGATGATTGAAGACAGATTGTCGTGGTGTTGCGTGTAAATGGTGAAATACTGTGAGATGATAGTGATATTTAGTCTGTGACCTAAGAGATAATTATCAAAAAAATAATTAAGTACAAAAAATCATAAAGTCTATCACGAACAGTGCACCCACACCACTCAATTCGCTTATAATTCGAGATTCATAGCGGCGGCTTATTCTCATAAAAAGTTGTTCCCTTCAAAATGTAGTAATTTCACAGAGGGTGGGCCACCCCTTCCCTCCTCCTCCCATCTACTCGGGCTGGCCTTTTAACGTCGGAGATATTGTCTCTTTAGTTAGATCTGTATTTACTGTAGTATAAGCAAGATTCGCAGAGAAAATCGCGTGTGTAATGTTGGTCGTAAGGTATGTACGCTATGGAATGTAAATGTGGTGAATATATGATAATATTGGTTACATATACCTGGCGTTAACACTGGTTTATCTGTGTAGTTTTGTCTTGATGTTTATCTTTATTTATGATTGTTGGCAAGGGCCACCGAGAAACTTTATTTTACTGTACCATCTTTAAAAAATATCGACTTTGAGAAACTTAAAGTGCTTACTTTATCAAATCTTATTATCACTTCATTAAATGAGCAAGAACCTACCAGTTATAAATCAACCAAACAAGTCTTATTCTCCATTTGCCTTTTACTTAGATACTTATAGATTTGAAAATGAAAAGCAATTTCATAAAATACTATTAAACATTAATTGATTTTCACTGACACTGTATTGAAATGTGTAAAGTGAGTGTTTAACCTTTAAACTGAAAAGTTAAATTATCTTGATATGATATACTTAAAACAATACATAGTAATATAACTGGTTATGAACCTGTAGCGCCACGAATCATGAATTCAAAACAGCAGTAGTAGAAAGTCATACGGTACACACAGACGGAACGCTTGTACAACAAACAATAATGTTCAGTTTGGATGAGGTGCTCAGTACCACTTTGATGACATAAGTCGGCATTTCACTGGCCAGTATGTGAAACTTTTTTGATCAAATCTACTGTCAGGCACAAAAATATTTTACAAAAATAATAAGTGAATATTGATTGTAAGTATTTTTCTAATACTAAATCATAATTAAACATAGATATCTATACTAATATTATAAAGCAGAAGAGTTTGTTTGTTTGGTTGAACGCGCTAATCTTAGGAACTACTGGTTCGAATTGAAAAAATCTTTTTGTGTTGGATAGTTCATTCATCGAGGAAGGCTATAACTATTAGGAGCGGAGCAGGAATGAACAATTTTGCAAAAACGGGTATTTTTTTTCCTTTCGTTTTTCTCTCTAAGCTGACGCAGACGAAGTTGCGTGGGTCAGCTAGTACTTTTATATTGGATATGTCACCGTAAAATTGTCAAACACGTTATATTACAATATAACGTGTTTTTTGCCCCAAGTTCCGATTATGGGGGCAGAGATACTTCCGTATGTTCAGTTGACAATAATTCGAGACTTTACAATATCGCTAGAGATATTACAATATAACGTATTTGACAATTTTACGGTGACAGATATACGTTTTGAAAAATGAAAGTGTTAGTTATTTTTCATTACCAATTTATTTATCTATATCTATTATATTTTTATGCATATAATAATAGAGTAAAAAAATAACAGTTTTTTTTGTTTCTAAACCCCCTCAATATTTTTTCTTAATACAAAAAAAATTGAGGGAGGTTTAGAAACAGTAATAGAGCACGAATCCAAAAAAATAAAACCTGTCTGTTTGTTTGTACACGCTAATCATCGGAACTACTGGACGGATTTGAATGATTTTTAAGTTATTGCATAGCTTCTATCGCGGGCCTTGAGCGTGGCTGGAGACCGAATCCAGAAATTCCATAACGAAAATAATCTAAAGAAAATATCCTAACACCCCATGTCAGATAATGACAATGACAAGCTAGTTTTCTTTTTAATATATTGCCGTAACTAGGAGTTGTAGGTTGTATACATTTGATGTTAGACCTTCTTTGTAACCATGTTTTATCAACTTATGCAATTATTTTTTCCGCTTGTTGCCGGCTCGAGGACCAAACGCAGACTGGATGTTCAGGCTCGGCTTCCCATCACGATGAAATTATGAATTTTATAATGATGGTTCCACACACACATACACAGACACGTCAAACTTATAACACCCCGTCGTTTTTGCGGCGTCCGAGCATTGTTAGAGTCCAAAATTCATAATTTCATCGTGATGGGAAGCCGAGCCTGAACATTCAGTCTGCGTTTGGTCCTCGAGCCGGCAACAAGCGGAAAAATAAAATACATAAATAATTATAAATGCATAAGTTGAAATGCTATGCAAGCAATAGCTTTACCGCGGCAGTCCCCGAGTGCCACACGTCTTTTTTTTTGTTGTATAGATATTAAGTCTGGGCAACATATAGGCTATAATTTATCTTGTAAATTTGAACACTTGATGCAGAACCGCAACAGACCAGCTAAACTATTAAGACAAAGATACAATAATGACACCATATCAAAAATTGTTCCACGTGCTGGGCATTTTCTGCTGAGAGAATAAATTTGAAGATCTGAAACACATGATGTGAATTCCAAGAGCCCAGCTATACCATAACACATATAGGAATGACGTCTTAGCAAAACTTGTTCAATCTGATGAGCACTCTCTGTTGACTTATAAAAATCGAAGATCTGGAACACCTGTTGTGGAACTGCAAGAGCCCAGCTACACCATAACACATATAGGAATGACGTCTTAGCAAAACTTGTTCAATCTGATGAGCACTCTCTGTTGACTTATAAAAATCGAAGATCTGGAACACCTGTTGTGGAACTGCAAGAGCCCAGCTACACCATAACACATATAGGAATGACGTCTTAGCAAAAGTTGTTCGGTCTGATGGGCATTTTCTGTTGACTTATTAAAAAGATTTGATCAGAAATATGTGATGTGAAAATGTTTGCAAAGCTATCACTGATTTCACTGTATAATTATAAAATAACATTACCTGAGAGTACCTCCACGTGGTGAAGGCGGTAACAGTTTAGGACAGATTTTTGATGACGATGGTATGTCATTGAAAATTTGATTCTACTGGCCAAAACTCCCATTTATTTTATCGAATAAATATGCCTTCGGGCTTATGTTATTTGAGTGTTTAATTTCCTTTTTTCATTTTTCATCGTGACTCGGTAGCCTACCCTGTAACGCAGGGGAGCAGTAAAATAGATTTTAATTGATCAGGTATCTGCACAACAAAATTATAACCGTGCCTAGAAAGAGGTAAAATCTTTCCCAATGTCCCAAAGGAGCTAAAAGATCGAAAGATTAATAGTGATTTTAAATAACAATAAGATTAACAGTGATTTTAAATAACCGGAGTTAAAAATAACTGCAAACCCACAAACAAAAAAATTTTACACAGTGAAAATGTTATTTTTTATCTTTGTAACAATAACAATTAAACATAATCAATAATTGTGAAACCCTAAACAAATGAGAATAATTTTACCTCATTACGTCCTCGTTAGTCAGTTTCAATACCAATAACATAAAATAATCAGGCTTAAAATCAAATGTAATCGTAGAGTAACAATTTTTTTACTGTTTGTGAAATTGTAAGCATTAAATAATCTATTGTAAAAACTTAAAGTCTCAGAGGATATTTTTTAAAAGCCGAGGTGGGTATGCAGATACGAGATATGGTTGCAGTGGACAAGGGACTCATCTGGCTCTCCATGGCTAAAGAGTACTGGCGCAAACCTGAAGTACTTACCGCCGATGAAAGCAGGGAAGTATGGCGGGTCACGGGTCCTATGTAGATTTTCTATCGTCCGCGTCCTAGTTAAGTTTCGGTGACCTCTTCTGGGAAACTGATAGTTTTGGCTGTGCGATTTTGGACGAAGTTATTTTGACGAACATCTGCCGGAAATATATTATGAAAGACGGGACGGTTGACGTGTGTCGGGCATGCCACTTTCCGGGTGAGTCCATCAGACATATTCTTCTTGTTGTTCTCGCCTGGCTAACGGCGAGTACTTGCCCAGGTACAACCAAATAGTAAGGATTATTCACCAGCAACTTGACTTGAAATATAAACTTGTAGAATTGGAGGTACCGTACTACAAGTGTGTGCCCGACCCATTTCTCGAGAAAGACCATGTCACGCTGTTCTGGGATCAGTTTATCGTTACTGACAGGACTGTTGTCGCCAATAAGCCTGACACAGTGGTGATAGACCGATTAGCGTGTCGCGTAATGATAATGCCACCTTCGCCCATCGATGCTACCATGCCGCATGACGAGAACCTCGTGAAAGCGCAGAAAGAGAAACAAATGAAATATCTCGATTTGACTTGACCGATGGCCAAGAGCCTCGACGAACATCTATCGAGGCTCTCCTTAGGCGTATCGAGGCGTGCTGCCAGAGGGCAAGTCAAGTCGAGATATTTGGTGGCTCACATTATGAGGTGGTTCCTGTCTCTGTAACCCTAACAACCGGCTTGGACCCTGCTGCAGACACGTGGACCACTACTTTTTATATTTTGTTTTTATTTTTAAATGTATGCGATAAGATGTTGAAATGAATAAAGGAGAAAATAATTATGGTGAAATGATTTTCTCATTTGCTGTACTAGCTGAAAAAGCACCATAACTCCACACTCACAGGCCACAGGTGCTTCGACCACTCCCCAGTGGTCAAAGCACCTGTGGCCGATGCCCCCAATTAGATTAATTTGATTTTCTTTTGTTTTTATTTTTGGCTTTCGTGGCCTAAACCACGGACCCTTTAGGGTCTTCAATTCCTACAGTTTTTGTTCTGTCACGTAAGGTATGATTTGGAGACCACAATTGGTTTTACAACGAAACAAGTAATACGATAAGGCTGGGGTATCAAAGAAGCCTTAACTTAATTGGTATCAATGTCATCTACAACTTGTCATAATCTTATGATTATGACAAGTTGTAGATGACATTGATACCAATTAAGAGATGATTATTCATCAGCCTAAAGAAACCGTCGCAATCGCAAGCCATTCTACCTCTCATCGAGTTTACACCAGCCGCCCCGTCAAGATCGTCGCTTAACCTAGCCAACCTGACTGCGTGTCTCCTTGCTTTACTACTTTATAATATCTTATTAAATCATCTTCGTTTAAGCTAACACAAAATTAGCACGTAACAGTTTATAAATAAATAAATTCATTTATTCTCAGGTAAATAACACCCATTGCCAAATAATATTACTTGTACAACAAATATCAATATCAAACTAACATCACAATAAAATAAAATAAAAACAAAGCAATCAATCAGAAATAAATTAAAATTAAAAACATATTAAATCAAATAATCATATAAAATCTAGAATCTAAGTCAATAAATAAAAATTAAATTAAATCACAAGAAATTAAATCCAAAATCTAAGTCAAAATCAAAATAAATGAAACAAAGCATATTGATGTTTTTTTTAAATAAATCTACTCCATAAAAATAATCACAATCATAAATTTTACATTTGATTTGATTGATCAATTCTATTTTTACCTGCCCCAGGCCCGATATATGGGTGCATGTAAGGCCTGCCAGTGCTGCATGAAAGGTCCGTCCAACCTGTTAGCAACAACGGTAAGAAGACTGCTGCCGCTGCCCAGCACCCTACTCGCTATCGAAGTTGCCATCTTGCGCATGCTGGCATAAAAACAGTCAATGCGGACGCTTGCGAACATTCCCGATGTGCTGCAGAAACGATGCAGCCGCAGCAACGCCCTCCATGCGTTATTATATTTAACGCGGAGAGCGCTGTAGGATTTCTACGAATACGACACCCACAGACTACTCGTATAAAAAGATGTGCAGAGGGCTCGAAACAAGGTGATCTTCACACCCTTGGAGCTACGAGCAAACCTGCGGGCAATCATAATACTTGCCCTCACCGACAGCGCCCTTCTTTCTCGCTCAATTTCAGCGTCGTCCTTCAGGTCGGACGTCACAATGTGGCCCAGATACTTAAAAGTATGTACCCGCTCCAAGGACACCCCACATAGCCTTACTGGTGGGATCTCTGCCGGACACTTAGAACCCGCTTTGAAAACCATAAGCTCGCTCTTTTTGACGTTATATCTTAGGCCATGTGAGCGAGCGAATGCTTCGCAAATGCTTACCAGTTCTCGAGTCCATCTATTGACGCGCTCAGCAGCACCATATCATCAGCGTAGCTTATGTTGTTAAAACAAACATCATCAATATGGCATCCAACATGGCGGCTGCTGAGCTCGGCAACAAGTCCATCAATATACAGATTGAAGAGCATTGGTGAGCTCATCTCACCGGTCAGTCGAACATGATGCAGCTGATTTATTGATCATTTAATAATTATTATTGTAAATAAGAAAATGGACATTTTGATCTATAGGCGATTGACAGCTTTAGGCAATTTGCAGTGTAGACATTAATTTTAGGTATTTTGCTTTATAGACGAATTGAGAGTTAGATACTCTGATCATAAAGGAATACATTTAATAAATGCTGAAAAAGAAATTATCGAAATTTATGAGACTTTATTTTTTAGTAAAACTACTGTAATTATATTATTATTCGACTGAAATGAAAGATGATGAATGAATTGTACACCCGAGCTTTAAACCAATATGTCCAACAAGTTACAGATCTGCAAGCACAGTGTGTAGTCAGCCTTCACAAAGGACGAGTCTGGTCGAATTTTATTGACCTCAAAGTTCATGACTTTATACCCGTTAGAAAAAGGTTGCGCTCTAGTAGTGGGTGGGGGCGTCTACAGAGGAGACGCATAAGTTACTTTTATATCATGAGTGCAACTTGCACGCCCTTTCACCTTGATTATCTTTCCAAAGGAATCGGGATTGTTTTCAGGATCGATTAAGGTCATCTTGGCCTAGTCTTGAAGTTTGATCCTAAAATATCAGAATGTTAACTGGAGACATTTGACATTGACTTGATCTATGCTACATATTTAGTAGCTATTTAAAATGACCACGATGTGGAGCCCTGACACAGCCAGGCGGCCCAGATTGACCCTGGATCGAAGGGTTTGGAAGTCATGGGGAGTAGCAGTGGGATGACACAGGCTTACAGTAGCAGAAATTAGTTTAAAATCGAAACATTTATTGGAAATTTCAATTGGCATTTTTCGAAAATTGTTGTAGAAATGTGAATAAACAAAAATAAAAGAAATACTTAACGTCATAGATCTATTAAAATTGGTGTATAAACTAAAATACTATTATGCCTTCAAGAAGTACGTAATTTTTATTGTTTTATATAATTCAACTAACCTAAGCTTGCTACTCGTAGGGTTCAAAGTAAGGTCCCACAGAAAGTTCGTTCGGTTCCCACGGGAAGTCGTGGTTTATTCTCAGTCAGGGACCACACGACCGTATCCCAGATCTGTTGCACAATTATATGCGAAATATAGTAGACACTTTAAAGAAAAGCAACCATGGTTTATATGAAGCTGATGACACCCTTATAAGGTCACAAAGCTGAGAGCAACTGAGACTCTTACAAATTTAATTAAATCGCCCAATTTATAATCAAGTTGAGGCGCTTTTCAAAGTGAAATATTTCTAAAACTTCAACAAGTTTATATCTCAGCTCAGTGGAACAGTTTGGCTAATTTTAATCTTTACTAATCATAAATCGTTTGAAGTGTTCAGATTACTTTTAGTAGCAGAACGGTTGTCTATCATCGCTTTATTATTATCGTTGGTAATTTAATTATGTAACAAATCTGACAACTATCACGGTTAGGTACTGACAAAAGTTTACAAGATTAGGTACCTACTAATAAACAGTGATATGCTACGCTCATCATTATCTGCCTAGACTTTTCTCAACTATGTTGGGGTCAGCTTCCAGTTAAACCAGATGCAGCTCAATAACAGTATTTTACGTGGAGCGGCTGCCTATCTGACCTCCACAACCCAGTTAGTACCTGGATAAGGGACTACGCACACTTTTTCAGCTCTATTCAGCTTATGCCCATACAAAATCGTTGTTAAGACGATACCCTTTCGTAAGAATGGTTGTCAAGTATTTGTTCGAACTACTGACTATCTGTAACGACTGTCAAAGATCTGTAATTGACAGCCAGCACAAATGGCTTATATGCTTTCTGAGGCACGCAGGAATTCGGTATCTTGGTATGTAACGGGTGGTCACCCATCCACGAACCAACCTAGGCAAGCCACGTTTAACCTAACGATCGACCCGAGACGCTGTTATAATGTAGCTGCATGCTACGCTATCACGATACAATATACAAACCCCAAAACTGACATGTCAGTAAACGGAAGCCTATTCAAATTAACACCAAATAAAGTCATTAAAACGTTTAAAAATCACGTTGGTTAACTTTTAAATCTGTCCCGAAGCTGGTAATACGTTATTGATATTTGTGAAAAGGCTGGATAATAATATTTGTATATCACTTCCCAGCGTAAATTGAGCCGATTACCTTCCCTCGTCAACTTTAAAGAGGATCAAAGAGGGGGATGATTGCGTTACGGCGGGGGTCAGGATATTCTGGACACGTTATAGTGGTGTCCACAATGGATGGAGTGGTAGGGTCGAGCCACAATGAGCCCTGCCGCGTAATTGTTAAACTGAACGGGGGTTGAGCGCCCTGTCAACTGTTCCGTCACAGAATAAGTAATTGAGAATGTTTGGAGATTTTGTGCCTACAAGCTGGCTAATTAACACGCTTTTGTAGGTTAGTTAGTTAATGTTTCATTTTATTTAGGTCATCAGTAACTTCCTCTTTTTTTCTAAAATGGTTTTTATTATGTAGATTTTATCGATACGTTACCTTTGACATCACTAATAGCGACATCTGCAGTCAGTGTGCCATTTCATTCACTATGACGGTTTAGTTAGCTAGTAAAACTGCGTAAAAATATGATCGCGTGAGTAAAAACATTAAAATTGTTGGTTTTACAAATAATTATACACAGTTTCAATCAGACTATATTGCGATAAAATGAAAATCTCAATTTATTATGTGTTGTGACTAGGTAATTAACTACAAGTTATCAAAAGTTTATTAATGCAATTTACGATGTTAGTATTAATTTCTATTGAATCATTATTCACCAGCACGCAATTTGTAATCCTTGCAATAAACTAAACAATTCTCATCGGCACAATAGATGTTAAACAATAAACGAAATACCTAAGTGCTAATATTTTAATTAAACAATGCCGCCGCCATTAACCGTGAAGATGGTAATAAACTTCATCGTTACCTTTTTAAATCTCGAACGAGCCGAGTGGCGCGATACCGATCACAAACTCCCGCTCAACAATACTCTTCATCCCTTATTAATTATTTTATTGTAAGCATAAAGGATGTCGTAATCGTCAGAATAATAATATCATCGTGCCACATAAAGAACCCCAAGTAGCGACAACACAAGCGTAAAAATGACACGCCGTGCCACCAATATGTTTGTGTGTAATATTAGATTTATTCGACTGGGTCACGCATACAAGCGTAGGCAGGCTACCCCGAGCGGGGTGCGCTCGGTGCCGTGTGGGGGCACGGCACAACACTAGCGCGGCGCAGGGCTGCCGATGCCGCCCGCCAGATGGTCACGCACACAGGCGCACCGCGAAAGGGAAAGCTACACTGTGTAAACAAATCGCGGGAGCGAGTGCCGTCCCTCTCGGTTACAAAGCCCGTGTGTGTCACATCATTGTGTGCTGTCGACGCGATCCGACGTAGATCGTTCTGTGAAATTGCCAGGTAATAGGCCGAGGGACTATAGCATTACACTTACTTATCGGTGGGTTTAGACGCTCAACGGCCTAATCGAATTGAATGTAGGCGACGTATTGACTTTTTGAATGTTTAAACTAAGGATTGGAAGTAAGTTGGTTCAAATAAAACTGATTTACCATAGCTTTGTTTTGTAAATAAACAGCTTTCAACACATCTTATTTTTATTTACACTAATATTACAAATTACGTATCCCCACAAAAATGTAAGTAATTATAAATTAAATCACGACCAAACAAAAGAAAAACTCGTTCAAGTACATTTCAAAGTTATTCTAATTATAAAACCGAAAAAATAACCTCTAAAATAAAATTAAACAACAAAAAATCTCTAAAAACATCTGTAATTTGAGAAGAAAGAAGCTCAGTTATGATTAGGTGACGTAAATATTGATACAGTGGATGTTTGGTCGAAGTGTCACGACGCCGCTCCGGGCGTGACGACAGAGATTAGAATTGATCCGAGTAAGACGCCACGCCAGTGGAGCCCGACTCGACACCTATTCGTGTATACGTTATTGCCGTCTGAGCAATGCCACCCCTGAATTAAGTGGCGTACGCTCCGTCATTCGGATAGTGATGTACGGTGCAAGAGTTGGGTTTATCGATAGTTTGGATTTGATTTAAAATTTTCATGTTTTAGAAATGTTTAAGTATTATTTGTATGATGTTAATGTTTACGAATATTTAAAAAGATTTTTATTAGGAGAAAAGATTCAAGTACTTAGTTTAATTAAATTCTACTATATACTTAATTGATATCGATATATTGTTATCTGTTGCCACAAAAACAAATCATTCATAAAAGTATAATATAATTAATACGTTCGAGTTATTGAATTGTAAACTACACCTAATGGTTAAAATGACATTAAATATGAAAACAATCGTCAAACATCCCGATGAGCGCGCCGCAACAGGCTCGCGAATTATGACTATGGTATTGTTAATTCAGAATCGTCCCGAAATTTATTATGGGTCGACGGAGCGAGACAAAACATACCATCGATACGCACTAATGAAGGAGACAGAAGACGGTTAAATGAGGGGGTGTCGTAAATAAATTTTTGCGCTTACGTTTCAAAGATCTTTAATCAAGGGCTGTGTTGTGGTGAATGTAACATTGTTTTGCTTGAGGTAGAGTTCATTATCAATTGTATCGCAAAAGCTAAAGAACAATGTGGCAGTCTAGAAAGAGGAAACGGATTACGAGCGAGTGTCGGAAGCTTTCACCGTATTTAACGTAGATTAAGTATTACTTTTTCGATATTATGTTTACATAAGTGTTGATTGTTTTGATGATTAATTTGTTAATTACTGGTTTGTGTGCTGTAATAAAACCACCCATAAAGCTGGATTTAATGGGCTGAAGTTGCTATATTCGACAGATATTTATGTATTAGCTATTAAACCTACACAAGCTTAATGTGATCAAAAGCCGAATGATATTTTCAGTGAAGACGTTTTTTATCCTTAATTTGACATTCGCTTAAATTAAAGTTATAAACAAATCATGATGGAAAAATACGTTCTGAAAATTAAATTTAATAATAACACAAACAGTGTAATTGTTAAACATCTTATTTTATGAAGGGGTATTGCATAGGTACCCAGTGACTGAGTCGTGGAGGTCAGATAGGATGTGACTCTATGTTATAAACTGGTTTGCATACGGTTAGACTGAAACCAACCAAAGGCCGTCCCCAACTTAGTTACGGAAAACGCAAGCCAGGTGACAATGGTGATTAAACTTAAACAGTACCTCAGGAATTTATTTACCTACACGAATTCTCGACAAAACAACAAAATTAAACTGATCAATTTTTACAAGCTAACAATTTGAACTTAGAACCCCTCGAACGAACGTTCACAAGGGACGATTCTCAAATCCGATAGGTGCTAATCATAAATCGAATCTCGCCTGGATTCAAATGAAGTGATCAATCAGAGCGCAGCGCGCGGTGACATGGCGGGAAAAATAGCATCTTTTGTCCTTGGCAAGTTCTTTTTTGGGGTGATATGTTAAATACCTTATTATTTGAACAGATTTAGCAATAATTACGCATGAGAAAAAAAATGAGTTCATACAGTTAAAATTAAGTCAAGTCATCAAAAAGTTTTTATTCTGTTATCGGATCAAACAATTTTAAAATTAAAAATAATACTGACTAAGTTAGTCAAATATTATCTTCCAGTCTTTGTACCATTCTAATTAGGGTCAGCCCAGCACGTTTTCTTCTTACATTCTCCCCTGTCATACGTCATGACATCATTTAAAATATTTTCACAGAATCCATTATTCTACCTATGCATCTATTTGCCTTACGTTCTTAGGGTCGCGGTTTCGAAACCCGGTAGGAGCAAATGTTTGTGTGATGAGCATGGACATTTGTTTCCAAGTCATGGATGTTTTTATGTATTATAAGTAAATGTATTTAGAAACAAATAGTATTTTATAATATTTCAACTAACTGGTGTCCACGACACAAGCCTCGTTGCTTAGTGTGGGCACTAGATGGCGCTGTGTGTAAGCGATAGTTATTTATTTTACCTAACTGTAGCCATCCTCTCTCTGCCATAACCATCACTCTTTAATATTATGTGTCACTTAAACATAACAATGTGGTCCACCTTTAATAATCTAATTTAATTGAACACCAAAAAAAATGGTTTCTTAAATCTTTTATTCGTAAAGGTCATGTCTACACGTGACTGGAAGGCACAGACCTACTTCTGATACTCCAATAATTCTTGGAAAGGAAACATTACAACGGTCTAGACGAAAACTACAAACTCCTCCACGATATTACAATAAGCGATGGAAACAGTCAAAGGAACGTCGCAACCTGTTACATGATGTTGATAACTTATTACGCTGTACAGAACATTATAATGTGATTTCTTTTGTCTCGATGTTACTCAAACAACATCTTCTCTTTTGTTCGCAGTGTATATATAGTCAGCAAAACAGTTAGGTATGCGGGCTAGCAATCTTCTTACGACTATTATAAATGTAAGAGTCTGTAGTGATTGACTTTGTGATACTTTCACGCAGAAACTACTGAAAGGATTTGGATGAAATTGCAAACAGATTGATTATAACCCTTTTCCATTTATAATATGTAGTAGTAAGAAGATTGCCAGCCTGTAAACCTAACTGTTTTGCTGACTGTACCCTCTAGGCCTAAAATGAGGTTTACGACGAAGATATCCACAGGGCTTAGGCAGTGCTTAGGCAACGGGACACTACGATAAAGAAAAACAAACAGTTACTTTTGTCAATTAAAGGTTATAGCTACTGAAAACCCTATGCCAATCTTCATGAAAGTTTTCTCATTGTAGTAAAACGTTATGAAGCAATTTTCACTTGTCTCGGTCCCTCTGGTATATACTATCCTGGTCGGACAAAACAGCTCACAGAAGGCAAAAAACCTGAATTGACATTGAACTGACAAGCTGATCTTGTTGATGCTCTATTAGCTGAATAAACAACCCAAAGGTGAAATTAATCATGCACGTGATACCCGTATGATGAAGTGAATTTTAATGTGGGCGTGATGTAATACTTACACAAAAGAAGTCAAAAGCCTCTGCAGTGATCACAAGATCACAACCACCAGAGACACTATAACGAAACAAGAAACTCTTAAAAAACTCTTTGTTCAAACCCAAAGAATGGCACTCAACCCGGCCAAGAAGAACAATGCTAAGTGCAAGCAATGCTAACTATTTCCATTGCATTTCCGCATCATTGAGGGCGTCATCTCAATTAAACAGGCAGCTTATAAAGCGCTTTAATCATCGCTCTATATGGTATAATGAATCTATTTAAGCTTCAATCGAGGTGAAAACTATTTTGCTTTTGTTTCTTTTATAAGCATGACTTGTGTTATAATTATACTGCAGCGACAAATCAGCTAAATTACTCATTTTGTTATAAATCCCGGCACAGGTCTCGTTATTATGTTTTAAACGGTTGTTGTTTCATCATCATCATCATTTCAATCGAAAGATGTCCACTGCTGAACATAGACCTTCCCGTGATGCCGCCTCATTGACCGATGCCGTACGTTTTGCATTCAGTGGATTCCTGCAATCTTCATCAGCTCATTGGTCCACCTAGTAGAAGGCCTCCAATGCAACGTCTACCGGCTCCCGGTCGTCACTCCTGAACTTTTCGGCCCCATCGGTCATTTGTTCTGCGAGCAATGTGCCAGCCCACTGTTATTTAAGTTTGGCAATTCTACGGGCTACGTCGGGACCTCGGTTCTCTTGCGGATGTCTTTATTTCTGATTCGATCAAGCAAGGAAACTCCGAGCACAGCCCTCTCCATGGTCCTTTGAGTGATTTTAGCCATAAGCCCCATTGTGACCAGGTTTCGGCCCTGTATCTAATCACTGGCAACACTCACAGGCTGTTGTTTACAATATACAGTTTATTACAGCTTTTTGGAAATATTTACCTAATGTCTGTTTTAATGGTAATATTTTGCGGTATTAACACTTATCTATTCATTTACCTATTATGTAAGTATGTAGTACGTTACTTTCAACGATAAGAAGCGAATGTCTTTCGTAATTTTTATCGGCGTACGAATTATCATACCGAATGTAAGCAAACTACTTGAGGTGAAAAACATGCAATCCAGTTATAAGTCGGAATTTATTTTCGTGTTTTTCCAGTACAGCATTAACGGTATTGCAAATGACAAAATACGTACTATCAGTAAGTAAAAATGTCATTGACACGTACTTAGAGAATACCGTAAGAACCATTGTTATTGTAGAAAGTTGTTTGTATTTAAATAAGTCTCCTCCGTTCGTACATTGCACTTCAAGTTCAATAATAACTCATCGAAAAAAAATTAAAACTATTTTTATTAACAAAATTTGCATTCGAGCATAAATTAGTTTTATTTACAACTAAATTAATGTCTGTATGTACACCTCTCATTAAACTTGAACTCGTTACCGTTGGATTTCATCGTGTCTGGATTTTCTTCTATTAATAAATACAAATAAATCAATTCATCTTTATATTAAACTACAGTCCATAGTCTTATTAGTATTTCAGCGTTAGTAACAATACTTAGTGCTTAAATAAATGGGCAAGTATTGTTAGTGATATTAATGACTGTCCTCACTCAAGTGTTTCTGGACAGTCCGATCTAGCAGTAATCACCTTTAAAATGCTGTTGTTACTACCATCCAGGTGGTGTAAGGAAGAAGGTAATATTTGTTATTTTGTGTTCAGTTCCGATAAAAGTCTTCATTTGCGATTATGGGATATATGCACAACAATTCTAAGAGTAAAAAAAAAAATTTAAAATCTCACATTTTCAGATCATATGTACTGCTTGTAACCTTGGTGATATCCAGGAATTGTATGTGGAAACTCTTGTGTACACTCCGGGGTATTTGGTGTTAGCGCAGCCTTCGCCCCAAGACACGATACCGATGAGGTGGCTTCCTACTACCAGGGGTCCGCCAGAGTCGCCTTGACAGGCGTCTCGGGGTGGATCGCCGCCTTGAGCGCAGACCATCCCTGTTCCAATGGTGGCAATGCGCAGGTATGCCCGTGCGCATGTTGCTTGAGAGACGACGCTGACCCGTGCAGCCATCAGAATCTCAGATGAGGAGCCTTCGTACTGAAAATGTTAAGACAAACTTTGTCAATTCGTGATTAACACCCGGTTTCAGACCTAGAAGGTTTAGTACGTTTTTTGCCCGTGATACTAGCAGTATTGTAGGTTACTTCTTGTTGTCCGTGAATTTCGGTTGCTAAGTTTTTTACGAAAGTTATTTTAACTTATCTTAAGTGCTAAAGCAGAGTAAGACCAACTCTGACTTTGCATTCTAAATGAGAAGCCATATGAAAGACTGTTTTTAGCTAGAACTAAGTTTGACAAGAAATTATTTTTTTTAAACTGATAGCTGTATGTAACTCTGTTCAAACTTAGATTATATTTTCATGAATGTAGCAAAAAATTATGAAACAAATCTTACCGATGTAGTTCCAAACCCAGTAACTACTGCTCCAGTTCCAGCAGGTAGAACAAAATGTTCGGAAGCGATAGCTATTGGAGCAACAAACTGGCTGAATTCAATTGCTTTTGCAGTCCCAAGTAATGCAATGTCGTGCTCCAAGGTCTCTATAGAAAATCCTTCGTGGACGTAGATAGCGGCGACGTCGTAAGTCTGGCCTCCGGTTATACGATACTTAGTACCGACGGATACTCGTATGTTAGCTGGCTGGTTGACGTATCTGAAAGTTATGAACAACTAATTTAACTTTCAAATTAAAACAAAGAAATCAAGTTCGGTTCATCCGTTCGGCAGTTACGATGCCACTAACAGACACACACACACCGACACGTCAAACTTATAACACCCCGTCGTTTTTGCGTCGGGAGTTAAAAAAGTGATGATCTTATATGTAATTAACATTAAAAATAATTAATATACTCGTAGTATTTGAAGATAGTGACAAATGAACAAGGTATGAAACTGTTGAGGAAGATGAGAACAAAATCGGTGCAAAGATCTAAATGATATCAAAGAATTATCAATATGTAGCAGTACAGATACCAGAGCTTAAGAAAAACGTAGTTTAAATAATAATCAAATGAACTTACGAATCAGCACAATGGGCTGCGGTTAAAATGCCTCGATTGCTGATTACAACTGCACCACAGATGTGGGCCCATCCTGATAGGACCCTCTTCCTTATCGTTGCTTGGTAAGGCACCTCAGTGATATCCACTGCTTCTCCATTTACTATCCTTGCAGATTCAGCAATATCAGGTACGGGAATTGACAGCACATAGTTGAAGCAAGCTGGAGAAGAAGAATTTTCATTGCTTTCGAAGAATGGTCTTATAGAGTGGTCATAAAGTTATAAAAACTGTAAAAATTTGAAAAATTATCGTTGATTTCGAAACACCCAATAAAACAGGCTATAAAAACAAAACAATCTGTCAAACATTACTAAAAATAAGAATTCTAAACGATGCTCACTCACCCAAAAGGAATATAATTTCCACTGACAACTGCATTTTAACAAACAAAAGTATCAACTAAACAATATTATCGATGAGCGAGATGCCCAAATATAAGATATTTTATCTGCTATAGTCAAGATCAAGTGTTTCTTATCTTGGGATAAACCAAATTATTTATCTTACCCACTTAAATACGGGAATTCTGTGTGGAAATGAGGTTTCGTGCGCATTTTCTGAGTCATATAATTATTTGACTGCTTTTGTGTTTCGCATAACTGCGGGTCATATAGATGTTAAGGAGGTTTCTTCTGATTATGATTTCCACATCAACTCATATTTTTAATATTAGCTGAACCTGTATTCTAGTGACTTATTTCTAATATAGTGTAGTCGGGCCTTCCCGGGTTATCAAGAGCTTTATCATTCATTGATAAAACGATAAACGTGTGCCATACTGACGCGGTTTTCCCAAAAAGTTATTATTTACCAACTATTTGTTTTCCCACAGTTTGATAATGATTAGAAGAATTTTTCATTAGTTACAAAACAGTGATACTTTCCTGTGACATAAGAAATACGATATTGGCATTACGACATTACCTTTTCTATATTTAGACATTACGATCATAGACTTCTATGAAAAAGATGTTGACCTTTGTCAGAATTGGTTTTAGGAAGAGCTTAGCTTTGGTTTCGTTAATATCAAACTTTAGGCACACCTTTAATTAAAAAAAAAAATTCACCAATTAAAGTCTTCATCATCACCATGATGTAGACTTTACTTGGTGAAATTATTGATGTTAAAGTCTTAGCTATTACAATTTTTGCATGCCCAAGCAGGCTTTTGCAGACATTTTGACATAAATCACTTAAACATCACTATGTGTTTACTAGATGATATCGATGCTTTTGGTGAAGCAACAATCTTCACAGGGTAGCCTGCAGCTGGATGTGTATTTCCAGGAATTAAATTAAAAAACGTGTGATTGGAGATGATGATGATAGACTCTATAATGTCTTAGGCACTTGAGAATTGTCACAATTCCTTTATTAATTCTATCTACGACAAGAAAAGCGTAAAACTTAACACTATGCCGTGTTAATTTCTCATGTAATTCTCAGGACGAGTTCCCGATCATAACGAGGTGCAAATTATATTAACAGCTTTTTAATACAGAACTGCCGTTGCGGCCGAGGTTTTATCGGCAATCAAACCGTTGTCCCGGACTCAGCAAATTTATGGACACATTAAACCATCGGAAATTGCTCTATAATGAGCTTCATTGAGCATAACTTTACAGTATCGTTTAGAGGCCACATACTCGTTACTTTACATGGTTCATATTACGAGTATCAGCTCTTTTTGAATGGGATCTTTTAGACTTGATTTTGATGTTATTGTTTATAGAGCAGCAGATAAGTGGCAGCATGCAGGGCACATTGCTCACAGAATGGATGAAAAACGGAGCATTAAGGGTTCCGGAGTAAAACCACGCAACTATCGAAAGAAGCAGCGTTGGAAGTCCTCTTACAAGGTGACCCATGACCTGGCGATAGTCGGAGTAAACCGCTGGACGTGAGAAACATAGGCCGACAGGCAACGCTCGTGGGAGGCCCATGACCAGAGATAATAATGGTTGATAGAATTCGCCCGGCTAGGTTGTAGCTGCAGCTGTATCTGCTGCTATTGAGGTTTTCCAACGCAAAGTTCAGAAGAATCTAAGGCCTGCGGATTAGCCTTATTTTCAAAAAAAAATGATTCACTGTAATCACCAATTATTCCCTTTATTCATTTTGTAACAAAGTCTTTACATTTTTAAATATTAATATAAAAAATATATAAAAAACATTTAAAAATATAAAAAATTGTAGCCCACCGGTATCGGGAACAGGGTCCAAGCTACCGGCGGTCAGGGCTCCAGAGAGAGGAACCTCCTAACAATACGGGCCGTGTCCAGGAGTACCGCTTTCTGAATCAAGCCCTTGATCCAGCTGCCTAACGAGAGCCTCCTCAGGTGTTGGTCGAGGCTCTTGGCAATTAAGCCATGCGCTGACACGACTATCGGCACAATGATTGCTGAGTCCACTTCCCACATGTCGACAACCTCGCGAGCCAAGTCAAGATACTTGATTTGTTTATCTTTCTCGGCTTTCACGAGGTTCTCATCATGCGGGACCGTTATGTCAACAATCATTGCGCGCCGCTCTGATCGATCCATCACCACTATATCAGGTCTATTAGCTATAACAGTCCTGTCAGTGATGATGGATTGATCCCAGTACAGTGTGATACTGCCATTAACGAGAACTGGGTCGGGCACATACCTATAGTAGGGCACTTCCGATTCCACAAGATTGTATTTTAGAGCAAGTTGCTGATGGATAATCCTGGCTACAAGGTTGTGTCTATGCAAGTACTCTCCGTTAGCTAGACGAGAACATCCGGAGATAATGTGACGGATTGATTCGCCTGGACGGTGGCATGCCCGACATATGTCAACCGTACCGTCCTTCACAATAAATCTCCGGTAGTTATTCGTCATCATAACTTCATCCATAATTGCACAGACAAAACCTTCGGTTTCTCCGAAGAGGTCCCCGGAACGTAACCAAGACACGGACGCTAGAAAATCTACGTCGGGCCCATGAAGAGCCCGGTAAAAGCGCCCGTGAAGCTCCTTGCCCTGCCATTCTTTCCTGCGGTCATCAGTAGTAAGTATTATAGGTTTGCGCCAGTTCTCTTTAGCCAAGGAGAGCGGGGTGAGGCCCTTGTCCATCGCGACCACATCTCGATGCATCCCCACGTCGGCTTCTAGGAAATAATCCCTGAGACTGCATATCTCGCGATTGTGGAGAGTCTTAGCGTTTAAAAAGCCACGACCCCCACACTTTCGCGGGATATACAGTCTCATAACTGAAGAACGCGGGTGATGCATTCGAAATGCCGTCAGCAATTTACGGACCTTCGTATCCAGGGCGTCTAGTTCGGTTTGAGTCCATTTGAGTATGCCGAAAGAGTACATCAAAACTGGCATGACCCAACCGTTGAAGGCACGCACCTTATTTCCGCCCGATAAAAGACTATTAAATACTTTTTTCAGGCGGCCAAAGAAGCGCTCCTTCAACGATTGCTTCATGTCAGCCACATTGATGCCCAGCGCTTCCGACATACCCAAATACTTATAGGTTTCAGTTGCTGAAAGGGATCTAAGATTTATGGAATCTGAGAGCTGGGTTCCCACAGACTCCACAATCTCTCCTCGCTTTACATGCATGACCGCACATTTGTCCACACCAAATTCCATCCTGATGGCGCTACTGAAGGTTTCAGTTACCTTCAGTAGCTCCATCAGTTGAAAATCGTTTGGGGCAAAGAGTTTCAAGTCATCCATGTAAAGGAGGTGAGATATAACCCGACCATCTTTCCGCAACTGATAGCCTAGACCTGAATCCTCCAGCAGTGTGCTAAGAGGATTCAAGGCTAAGCAGAACCAAAGTGGACTCAAACTATCGCCCTGAAATATTCCTCGCTCTATCCTTATCGGCTCGCTATTCCTTTGAATTTTCCGACATCCTGGATAGCGAAGGACTGTCCTCCATTGCCCCATACACGACATCAGGAAGGTGCGCAGAGTTGCATCAACTTTATACAACTCTAGCACCCTCATGAGCCATGTATGTGGCACTGAGTCATAGGCCTTCTTATAGTCTATCCAACATGTCGACAGATCCTTTCGGGAACGACGAACCTGTTGGCTTATGGCCATATCAATGAGGAGTAGCTCCTTAGTACCGCGGGACCCGTTCCTACATCCATTCTGAGAAGCTGACATAACAGAATTTTCGTCAATATGTTTAGTGATTTTAGCTCTCAAAATGGATGTAAGAACTTTATAGACCGTCGGGAGACAGGTAATCGGTCTATAATTTTTGGGTTCCGCAGTACTACCCGATTTATGGAGCAGGTGGGTTATACCTGTTGTCAGGAACTCTGGCAGCGACCCCGACTCTAAGGCTGACTGGAACAGGGTCGCCAGGCGAGCGTGCGACCTGGTGAACCATTTTATCCAGAAATTGTGCAGCCCATCCGGCCCTGGAGATTTCCAATTAGGCAACGGACGGACTGCACAAGCTACGTCTTGGGGGCTGATAGTAATTGCCCCCATTTCTGATACTGGATCGCACGCTCGCTCAACCACCCGAGTCCATTCACCCTCAGCATGGCTGACAGGCACCGACCAGATGCTGCGCCAGAACGAACACATTGCATCATCATCCGGCAGGCGCGTGTCAGCCACACCTTGGTCCGGTCGCTCCCAAGCCCTATAAACCCACCTTTCATCTCTTTGGAATGTGCGATTCTGAGTGTATCGATCCACCCGCCGCTTATACCTACGTATACGGCTTGCCCATGCATACACTTTCTGCTTCAGGAAGTCGATGCGCTCTGTGACACGGGACATGTAGTCTCGAGGATTGATATCAGTCCCCGAGAACGCCCGCCTCACAAAACGCATCACTCTAGGGCGAGTATTGCCCTCCCTGAAGCAGATCAATTTGCCGATGAGTGCTCTGGCCCCACCTATACGTTGTTCAATCCTGTACTGCCATGCCGGTACGGCTGGTTTTGGCCGTGTAGCTCTGTCATCAGGAAATTTGACACGAGCTACACGACATGCCGCTACGGCCGCACAATACAGGACTGAGTGAACATCGGTGAGGTCTTCGCAATTATCAAAATAATTTGACAACTGCGAATCCAGAACAGCCACCAGCATCCTATTTTTGTTATGCATGGGCAAGCGAGGTAAACGCGGTCTAAGCTCTGGTGTCATGAACCGATATTCTCGAATCGCACCCTCCAAAGCACTCCTCATATCCTCACTGTACTGGGTACCTACATTACACTGAGAAAAATTGATTTCTGGCTTAAGGTGTATTCCGCCTTTGACGGCTAAATTGTAATGTCGCACGGCGATTTTGTAACGCTTACGGTTATTTTGGCTTAGCTAGGCGTTTCCGTTAAAATGGTACGTCTTTTATGATAAACACTAACCGACAAAAATGTCTTACCGTAAGTCAGTGTTGGAATTTAAATTTATACTGTGAATACAGCAGTAATGGACTCCAAAAAACGCTTTAAATTTACGACGTCGAATATGTGGTGAATATCACCGTAATTATGGCAATATTTAACTTAAATTAAGGCGATATATACTTCAATAAAAACTAAACAAACGTAAACATAAGTCATAAACAAACTTTCGAAAGCGTCATAAATAATCTTTAGCAGGGCAATATTCACCTTATAATAAGGCGGAATATACTTCGGTCACAACAATTTAAACGTAAACATAAAGTTTTTCAGCGACGTATGTATTCGGCAATATAAACGTATAATGTGGCCACATTTGCCCTATCATAAGGCGAAATGTGCTTAGATTACGACGAATCAAATGGTAACCTTAGGTTATATAACGACGTACATATACGGCACACATTTAAACGTAAAAATAGCAATATTCACCTTATCATAAGGCAAAACATGGTCTAGTTACGACTGATTGAAATGTAACATTACGTCATATAACGACGTACATATTTGGTCAAAGCAACCGTATATTTGGCAATATTTGTCTTATCATAAGGCGAAATATGCTTAGATCACGACGAATCAAATAGTAACCTTAGGTTATATAACGACGTACATATGCGGCACATATAAACGTAAACATGGCAATATTCACCTAATCATAAGGCAAAACATGGTCTAGTTACGACTGATTGAACGGTAACATTACGTCATATAACAACGTACATATTTGGTCAAAGCAACCGTATATTTGGCAATATTTGTCTTATCATAAGGCGAAATATGCTTAAATTACGACGAATCAAATGGTAACCTTAGGTTATATAACGACGTACATATGCGGCACATATAAACGTAAACATGGCAATATTCACCTTATCATAAGGCAAAACATGGTCAAGTTACGACTGATTGAACGGTAACAATTCTTCATATAACGACGTACATATTTGGTCAATGCAACCGTAAATTTGGCAACATTTTTTTTATCATAAGGCGAAATATGCTTAGATCACGACGAATCAAATGGTAACCTTAGTGAATTGCATAAATGTACTTAGAATAAGTAGAGCCTTATGTTAGGGTAGTCAGTAATAAACGCTTGTATTGAACAGACGTGTTTGATTCTACCTGCATACTTCATGGCGACCCTGCCACACACGTTTCGGGAACTGCGCTGGAAAGTTATCCGTTAAAGGGCGTAAAGTGCAAAAGCGGCGGATTCCTGTGTGCCTTGGTGCACCAAGTTACAATGTAAAACAATAGGAATATTATAAGCACGAATGAAAATTGGAAAAAGTTATTCGAAGACTGAGGATAAGGAGGTTATCATCGCCCAAAACGCTTCAGGAGGCAATAACAGCGCCAGTGAAATAGCAAGAAAATCACACAAAACTAAATAACATTTTGATGACGACCTTTTTGGTGCTGTTGCTTATTGTGATTCTTGCAATAATTATAAGAAAATCATACAAAAGCATAACAAATGGATAGACGAGCAAGTGGATTCTGCATTTATAAGAAGGATGAGGCAGCGTCTATCCGGAAGGAGAGACCAAGCTCACGCTGAAGATGTTTAGGCGCATACTCGTACAATTCAATCCGAGAGAAGATTTGTGAGTGCATAAGTGGAAAAAAGTGAAGAAACCGAAGTTGTGAAGTGTTTTACGCTTAAGAGTATTGACAATGTTCGATTTAAAAGTATGTAGTAATATTAAGTTCTTACGCAATCCAGGCAGCCAAGGACGAGTCCCCAACATCATCGTCTTCTGCCAGGCCTGCTGAAGTTATGGAGTACGTACTTCCAAAAACTGGGTATCATTTATTTTATATATTTAAAAAGGTATTTTTTAGTACTTTTTGCTGCACATATTAACAGTAAACAGACTTTTTTTTTGGTTATAATAATGGATTTGCATAATGTTACATGACTGGCACTAGTATAGTAAACATTGTGTAAAAAAGAGTATTTTAGCGTACTCTATTTTTGTTATAGATTATCGAGTACGCCTACTTGATATAGAGTACAATAGGTACTCTATTTTAGAGTACGGTTGGCAACCCTAATCATAACCTACCCTTCACATTAAATTTAAATTAAATAATTAATAAAACAAGTACAATAATATTTTTTTTTATTTAATTAAATTTAATCTTACCAATGACTACTTATTGATATAAAAGTCTGATTACTCGTAAGTTTACTCTAAGTTAGACCTCTGTTTTAGTTTTAAATTGTTATAAGTTCTTTTACCTAAAGGTACAGTAAACAGAATGAAAAGGTTCGTCACACCCTTCAAATTTTATTTAAATTAAATAATTAATAAAATGAAATAGTAAATAATAATTGATTTTTATTTAAAGTTTAATTTTATGTTATTTTTTTCTTACCAATGACTACTTGTTGATATAAAAGTCTGATTACTCGTAAGTTTACTCTAAGTTAGACCTCTGTTTTAGTTTTAGATTGATATAAGTTTACCTATAGGTACAGTAAACGAAATGAAAAGGTTCGTCACCATAAAGTCGGTTTTCGCTTTGACATTTTGACAAGATAAACAGTCAGACAACTTTGACCTGAATAATTTTGAAGTTTGATTACGAATAGTTATTTAACATTATTTTCTCTTATCTCAGTGTATTCTATCTATTCAGTTTCAAAAGACATGTATCGTCACGAGCACATGCTCGTTACGTTGAACAAATCAAGTTGAAAACTGACGGAACCTTTTGTAATCTGTGCTTTTGGTTCCGTCAAACCTATAACTTACAATGTAAAATATTGAAAATTTGTATACTAAGAACGGTCGACCAAGCTATTTAGTTTACATTTGAACATGCAAGTTACATTGTAAAATGTAAACCAAATAGCTTGGTGACCGTACCTATATTTTTTATCTTGTTTTAAGTATCTAAATATAGTAATGTATCTTAATTGATTTTCTATTTTCTAATACAGATTTTTTAGATTTTTTTTTAATGGTTTTATTGCAATGCACTATCATTCCTATAAGATACAGACGCTATCGGCTTATTATTAGGTTGAGGTTGTAATGTTGGGTTGAGGAGGTAGTACTAATCTATTTAGTATGTTTCTTTAGTAAACATTTATTATTGAAGTGTTTTATACATTTTCGTTCTATTGATTGCAGAAGCTTACATAGAGTGGGAGAACAGCTTTCTGAGAACAGCAGGTTACGCTATTCACTGAAGGCACGGTTGGCTGATCTACTATCATGAAGTTCATGTGAAGGATATTAGCTCGCGCTACCTTAGAGTGAACGCGCACTCTGAGCGGCCCAATGCCCTTAATATGAACTAATAAATGATAGTAAAGCAAGTCAATCATGCCTTTAGGGAAAATCGTTACCAGCCGTTAGAAGGCTTTTTTTCCGGTCTTCATAAAACATTTCTGCTCGAAAAGAAAGCAGAAATTACCTTACGATACGGCTTACCTAATCGTATGGAACATTCTAAGACAACTTACTAGAAGGTGAATACGACTTAGTAAACGTTGAAAACGCTTAGTGGATAGGTTAAACCACAGTAAGGAAAGACATAAAACGCCTTAAAAGAAGTCGATTGCGATTTAGTAACCGTTGAAAACGCTTAGTAGGCAGGTTAAACCCACAGTAAGGAAAGACGTAAAATGCCTTACTAAAAGTCAATTATTACTTTAAAAAACATTAAAAGCGCTTATTAGACAGGTTAAACCATGGTAAAGAAAGACTTAAGATGCCTTAATAAAAGTCGATTACGACTTAGGAAACGTTAAAAATGCTTAGTGAACAGGTTAAAATACAGTAAGGTAAGACGTTAGACGCCTTACTAGAAGTTGATAAACTGTAAAAGCGCTTAGTGGACTGGTTATACCACTGTAAGGAAAGACGTAAAACGCCTTACTAGAAGTCAATTGGGACAGTGATACGTCGGAAAGTTTTGTGTGTGAGACCCGAGCACGTCCCTTTACCGTTTATATCGCCTTACCGGAAGTTAAATGTCATCGTCAATCAGACGATTCTATCTGACTTACCACGTTTATAGCTTTTGAATTAAGGCTTATCTGTTAATAATTACGTCTAAAATACACATTAGAGAGTATATTGCTGCTTATTTTTTGCGCCTTACGCTTAAGGCGTAAAACGCCTCCAACCTAGGAAGGCGTTTTTGGTCGGTTGACTTTTGGTCGTTTTTTCGCCTTCATTACGAATAAAACCGCCCTCGTTACGAAACATTCGGCTTTACATTTTTCTCAGTGTAGTAATCATGTCACTACTCACGTCGTCATCGCGATTTGTTATTGTGGTTGACTGTGGTGGAACCACAGCCTGCGAGGGCGGCGTGGCAATGACATGGCTACTATGCATTTCAGTTCGCAAGCGATCAAGTACGGTGTCATCCAACATACGATTACGTTGGATGACTCGCACCTGATCCGACAGTCGTTGTGCCGACACGTTGACAGCTGGCTCAAGCACCTGAAACAGAGAGAGCATCCTAACACGGTACGCGGTCAGGTTGTTTCCCCCCTCTGTAGCCCCATAGTATGCGCGCATGACGTTTTCATTGTTAGATTGCGTCCATCGCATGCGCTGCACACTTCCGCCGGGAGCTGGGACCCTATCAGAAGCCTCACCAATTCATTATTATTTTTTACTGCACTCATGAGAGGATAAAGAGTAGGTAATGGAATAATCTCTAAACTAATCTCCATAGACGTCAAAATATTATGAAAGTTGCCAATCTGCTAAGATCAATTTAATCAGGGCCATTACTGGATCCGATTCTCCAAACTTATTGACAAAAAATTATGTAAAGTGATGCACATAATTACCTAAATATTGATATTAATGTTATAAAGTCGATATCTAAAACTTGTCGCGTTATAAATAGTATGTTATAATTAATTATTAAGTAACCGATCCGCCTCAAATGAACTATACACAACCCAAACGAACCCAGCACGGTCGTGGCGCCATCTGTTATCGTATTAACGCACGATTTATATCGCAATTATTACGAAAACCCATGTAAGTATAATTTTAATGTTCTATTTTACCGTAGATTAATTACCCGATCTGTTCGATATTGCCCCAAGCTCCGTTGTTTCAACTATTAATTGGATGAATCAACCACGAAACGCGTAAAGTGACCGTAATAAGCCTATTGGCTAAGATAAGATAGTGTTCATTAAATCAATAGAAAGCCGTGTGCATGGGAGTGTATGGCGGTGTATGGGATCGGTTCGTCCACCCACGCGGGGCGCATTCCGGCGGGAGCCAAAGACCTCTCGCTTCCTGGATGGCACACAAATGAATAGTAGATCAATTTTACCGATCTTTAAAACTGGATTGTTTTAATGTGGCCTGTTTGATCGTTATGTGGGGACACCTGTGGTAATCTAGTGAACGCTTTCGGAACGATATTGGGAAATAATAGGTGTAGATTCTGTTAGATGACTGTGTTTTAATGCATTTTACACGTGTCACCGGCCTTTGGTTGTAAAGGACAGTCGCAACTCGATACGGTTGTAAAAGCAATTAAGTATTATCTACTATGTCCTTCCGGGTATTGAAAACAATATGATGTCTATGAATGCACCTGTCAAAGGTTATGAATGGAAAATCATTATTTCAGGTACTAAGTAGGTACTATTATTCAAATCATAGATCATCATCATTATCAGGATTCTGTTTAGGTATATGTGACTAATTAACCTGTATCTATTGTCATCGGAATTTTCACTAATTAAACAAAGTGGCATGTGTATTTAAGAATAGGGTATTATTTGCTTTACACCACAAGATGACGTCCATGATGAAATCATCAATCCGGATACGGATTCACGGATATTCCAAAGAACCATGGATCGGTAATTAAATACGTAGGTAGGAAAATACTTATTATCTGCAATCACACTATGATTACTAATCTTTAACAACTGTATTATGTACCTACTTAATATTAAAATGAGCTAAAGTTTGTAAGTTTGGATGTATGGTGTAAACTTCGGAGCTACTGATCACAAGTGAACGTTATCCCCGAGCGCCATAGGCTATAGCAAGCGAAGCAGCGATCAAAACCTAGTTTCTAATACAAAAGGAAGCAAGATTGAGGTTATTTGTTACGATCTTTACGATCATTCTCATGTGCATGTAAAGTTATACATACTTATGTAATTAAGGAAATAAGTACATGTTTAAATGCTTAGCCGTTGACGTCAGTTGAGTTCAGTTGTAATGAGAAATAGAAAACAGGTGATTAAAACAATGCTGTTATTTTTAACGCATATGTGTACAGTCAAGAGCAATTACATAATATGTAAGCCGCCGTATAATTGTAAAAACCCTTAGATTGTTATCTGTCTAGCGAGACTGTAAACTGTCGTAATATTGTCAACTGGACACACTGCTTACAATATGATGCACTAAAAGGAGACAATGTTTTTTGTTCGGAGAACAAAAAAAAAATGACGCATATATTATATTCATATGTTCATATGAAGCATATATTAATGAAACATATATTGATTTCTTCCCTATAGTCTCTAGATTACAGTGGTAATATTCACTAAGCCTTGTCTAACCGGAATGTCGAGAAATTCGATAATGAAAACGTGAATCATACAATAACCTCAAACGAGCGAAATTTTCCAATTAGATATATTTTCCTGTATTTTTATTAACGTAGTTCACTGTTTAATAATAAAAATAGTATAAAACAAAGTCACTCGTCCTTGACTGTACTACTTTAAAGTTTTTGATACGATTTTCAAGATTTGATAGACTGAATACGAGAAATTATTTATAATTAGTGAAACGTTTCTCGTGAATAATTTTTTTTCATCATCATCATCAGCCTACAGCAGTCCACTGCTGGACATAGGCCCCTTCAATCACACGCCACTCAACTCGATTCTCATATACCAGCCACCTTGCGACACTTTAACGATCCTGAGGGTGACCTTACGTTTACCGATTCGTGGTCTTCCGGTTAGACTTCAATGTATTTACTTACTCTAACATTTACTAACAATTGAGAGGGCCCAAAAACATTTGTCTCCTTTACTTAGAAACTAATTAGGTTGCTAGGTTTTTTTTGTGACTCTTTGGAAAACATCATGTAAATCTACGATTAGGTAAAACAACATATTGTTTTTAATTCAGAAAACGTATATTAACTTCATAAGGATTTTGACTGACACCAGTCAAAATGTGAAGAACAGTTTTGATTGTAACATACTACACACTAGCAAGAAATTATTGAAAAGGCTTTCTTTTATTGCATTGATTGTTATTGTATGTGGATAACGAGCATCATTTTTGGACCTAATAGTACTATGAATATGAAATAGGTCTTATCTCAAAATTGCAATCGATATTCCACGAGGAAATCACTTGTGAATATTGCTGAGTGTATACATATTAGTGGTGATGAGTGTACGCATGTGTGTGTATGTTGCTATGTGCATGTGGCGCGTTTCGCGTCTTGCCCGTTCAGGCGTGAAGGACGCTCGCGCGCTGCGATTTGACGGCCGACTTCTAACCGCTGCTCAGTAGAGGTGCGGGGCAAGGAGTGAGCGAGAGCGGGAACCTATAAAACATACAAGACAGTCTTTGGGGACTAGCGATAGAAGTGAAAACTAATTAATCTATACCTGCTACGGGTTGTGCCCCGCACACGGCTAAGTGGTGCTACGCCGTAGCGGATCAAAGTGAAGTTAGTTATAAAGTGTTAGGCGACGGTCACGCGAGTTCCATGATTTTGTTCACCCAAAAAGTGCTCAACGCGTCTAAGAGGGAAAAGAGTAAAAACCCCTTGCAGGGCACGAACCCCGTGCAGGGCACGCCACGATAGTGGCGGTAAGTCTTTGAGGAGTGGCTGGAGAGGCGCCACGGCGTCCTCACCTTCCGCCTGACGCAGGTCCTCACCGGACACGGATGTTTCGGGAGGTACCTGCACCGAACCGGGCGGGAGGAAACGCCCGGGTGTCTCCACTGCAAGGATCGACCGGAGGAGCTCACCGTGGAAGTCTGCCCAGCGTGGGCGGAGCACCGCCGTGTCCTCTCAGCGGCGATCGGCGGCGGCGACCTCTCCCGTCCGGCCCTGGTTCAATCCATGGTCCGGAGCGAGACGGAATGGGAAGCCATCATCTCCTTCTGCGAAGCAGTCATGTTAGCGAAGGAGGTGGCGGAACGAGAGAGCGCGAGAGCCTCTCTTCCCAGCCGCCGCGCCGCAGGAGACGCACCGGGCGTCGGGGGCCACGTGGTGGCTACCGGCCACCGTAGATGCGGGCCTGTGGACGGTTAGCTATGGGCTAGCTAGCCATCCGTCCGTCTAACGACGACAGGCCGTGTCGACGGCGCGTTCGTGTTCCACGCGCGCCTCAAAGAGATGTCAGCATAAGGGGACGGGCCCGCAAGGGCCGACGCCTGCCGGGGTTGCGGGCCTGTTTGAAAGAGATACCGCGGCCCCGGAACATAAAGGGCGAGGGAGGAACATGGATGGGTTTTAGTCAGTAAAAGTCTGAAACTCCCTCCCGCTCCGCCCAGAGTGGGAGAAGTCATTTGATGATTTCCTATCCTAAAAAGAAAGGGAAAAGATTAAAGCTTTGAATATGACATATTTACGATTTCTAAGTGTTGTTGTGTTGAGGTAGCAGAGTACTGGTCGACAATAATTTAAAAATAAAAAGGGGAAATCATCGACACGAAGAAGAAGAAGTGTTGTTGAAACAGCGCCATTAACTTTACTTGTGACATCGTGTCATATCCAATCTTTAAATGCCAAAGAACAGTCCGTGACACTTTGGTAGGTACCTACTACAGTGTTAAACAGAGAAGAACAAAAAAACAATTTTAACCAGAGGAACAGTGGTAATGCGGTAATATAATACTTATGTTTTTTTTTGTTATCCGAAAGCTCTTATATGTTGCGTCATGAATATTATGCCTCAGGGCTTTATTTCCTCTTTGCAACGATAAAAATAATAAAATCGAATTAGTACTTATTTTTTCTTCCATTTAAATTATTTTTACCAAGTAGGTAAAAATATGACATCTCAAATCGCTCGAATCTTATAAATGAAACTTCCACCTAACTCAGGTATCAGATGTCCAACAACTTGTTAGTATTATCATTATTGCGACTGTTGGACGTTTTATTGACAGTTATTATGTTATTTTGTCATATAAAACTTGCTTTACATTTATATATTCATAACTTAACGGATTTAATTTAAATCTATCAGCGGGTCATGAGAGTGGTCCAAATTATTTACGAATCACAACATTTAGACCACCCAATGTTTACGATGTGGTGATTTTATATGACTTGATTATGACATTTATTAGAATATTTTATTCTTCTAAGTGGTATCTATTTCATGCAGAGATTTTAAGACTTCTCTCGCAAATCTTGTTTGTAATGATTCTACACATATAACATAATGTCACATCACGCTTGGATTCCCAGTTGGGTTAAGCAGAGGTGCATCTAATACTCCACCCACATTCCGCCAGTTAGATTTTTAAGTTCCATGTAATAAGGGACGCCGTCAAAAGGGCACAAATCCACACTTCATGGCCGCTACTGACAATCTCCTGAAGTGGAAAAAACCCCAATAATACTGTAAATATGGGCAAGGGCATCGAACCCAGGACCGCATGATCAACAGTCGCCCTTGCGACCATTAGACCAACGAATGTTCCAATTTTAAGATTCTAAAAGAAAACACAGAGGGTATTTGCCTGATTTTCATTTGTTTATTCAAGAAACTTCCATTAATCTTGCTTGTAAAGGAGACAGATCAAATTACGGATTTGGCTACAAAATGACATGCGTAACAAAACACAGATTACATTGAAATACTAACTAAAAACAATAATTGCGTCGTTGAAACTGAGCTAATCACCTGACCAATTACTGTACAGCATTATGTACAATCACGACGTGTAGGCACGGTACATGACTGGAATATTTATAAAGTAACCTTTGTATGAAACATAAGACTCAATGATATTGTCCCGCTCAACGTATCTTCCGTGTAATTAACTGTCTCGTTATAACGTTGTCATACAATAAACATTATATTATTGTGATTGGATTCCTTTTTTTGTGACTTTTTTGTACAATTCTGCGTGTATTTATAAGCGCGTGATATTTATTTATATAAGGTTCTTTAACAATGGTAGACGATGTCAGTACTTCAAGTTTGTGTTGAGGATATGGAATATTCTGGTAAAAAAAATATTGGCTTAGGTACTTTATTTACTTATGCCACAGAATTCTTTGAATTTCTAGGTGCAAAGAACTGGTACAAAACTGCTCATTCCTATTAATACTCACCTAGTGAGGTACTCCCTTAGGTGATCAGTGTGACCAATGCATTAAGAGATCATCAATTGATCTTAAAGATCGAGACCAAACGCAAGCCTGTTTAGTATAAAAGAAAGTAACAGCCATCCGTGGTTTCAAAGTGCAGAAGCGTACCAGGCCTGAAGAGAGTAGTTCTATTGAAGTGACTGGAAATACGCGCAAGAGTTAATGCATAACATGATGACAATACAGTCATAACGTACAATGAAAAGTAATAGTATTATAGCTCTCGACTTAGGTTCTTTGTCTTCAATTTAGCACTGAATTTAATGACCTCCAGGTATGTTATAAACAAAACTATCAATCAACTATCAATGCTCACTCTCTGTGTTCACCAGAGAGACCTCTAAACATTTAACACTTTTAAACATTCGAAATCATATGTGCGAGTCGAATTGCATACTCCTCCTTTTTGTGTATTGAGATAAAAAGGTCATTGTTAGGTACGTAACAACATTCTTGAACGTACGAATATAATGTCAGAGTGTAAATAAAAGGTGAATCTCGTCAAGTAACCGCGGTGAATTCAATTTGCATACAAAATTACGATTTTCATGTGAAACTCTGGTTCTTAGTGAATTATTCGAGTCAGTGGAGCGACGATTTCCTATTTATGCCTCTCCGCTATTGTACCTTTATTTGTATCAAGGTAGTGAGCGTAAAGAAATACAGAGTTGGATAACTTTTACAATACGACCATATATAACACCAGCTTTACTATGTACGCTGAAAAACGTTAGCCTTGACCAAAGATTACGTTAACAAACAAATTATTAGATGTGTGTGAAAAAGACGATCCTTGTGTTAGTTTTACACATTTTATTAATTGGCTTGGACTTAACCTTGCTTTTTAAGCTTTTTGTTTACTGACTTTTACTTAAACAAAACTGTCAAAGGATGTAAGCGTAGCAATTATTAACAGAACAAACAAACAAACAAGGAAACATAACGCAATGGGAGAGATATCGAACAATATAAGTATCAACACGAATAAAAACCCTTGCAATATAGTGTAGGTACACCATCAAACGCAATATTGGAATACATTTTCCAAAGACCAGGCACATAATAATAAAACTCAGTCAAGTTAATTTATTGCAACTGTAAATTCACTACAAACAAACATTCAACCCTTGTTTGTGTTAAATTCTACTTACACGGTTTTTCCGAAGAGAACCAATGAAACCTTTGACTGTTCTGCCATTACTTCATGGTGTGTTGTCGGTGCTTTAAAATAATATTAAATGAAATTAGTGAAACAAATAAAACAATAATGTTCCGGTGTCCATAGTTCCAGCAGTGCTGAGAGTGGGATCAGCCGATTCGCTCTCACAAACGTAAGCGGCTATATAGTGCATGGCGCATAGCGGGAGGGCGACCGATGTCTCCTCATACTCTCACGCAAAGCGGTTTCTAACATTATATAGATAACTCATTGTAGATATTGTGTTTATTATAACACTAGCTGTTGCCCCGACCTTGGTCCACGTAAAATTATTTAAAATGATTGCTTTCCTATAGGATTCCGATTTTGTTAACAACTTCTAATGTTTTATTTTTTGTGCATAGAACCACAGTCCTTTTTTACTAAAAAAAGTGTAAGTTACTCAAAAAGTGTAAAAAATTTGGTCCAGCCGTTTTAAAGATTAGCTGTAACTGACAGATACCACTGAGGTACAGTAGACTGATCTTACTGAAAAAAATATCAAAGTAAAACATGGTTTAGTGGGTTGTTACTTGTACAGTTATTTTGTGGGTAAGTAAAGAATTTCTCCTGAAGATATCAATTACTATTAAATAACTTCAAAGGTGGTTGTCGTTAACTAAAGGCAATTTTACCTTTATTGTATTCGTAGAATTTGCTCGACTTACCTTTTCCTGCTAAGGTTTTCCTTGATTATATCATTATGGCTAAGTATAAACTCCTCGGGAGAACAACAATACCTTACCTCCTACTCACTGTTTCTGTGCTCGTAGGAGGTGCGAGAAATATGTAAAATACATTACTATTTTACAATAACGAAAATTGAAGCAACTACTATTGGTCTTTGACCCTTCTATATGTGAAGAGATTAATGTCCAGTCTTTGTCTGCAAGATCTGCTCTCGAATTGCCAAAATTTACAGAGAATAGTCAATAACATGATCTAAATATAAACCAGTCAGATATTAAATGGTAGCAGAGCTGACTGTCCTGCCTAGTCTTAACCAGACACATAAATATAGTCATCTGTGGAGGCCATTTTATCTTTTTTAAATACCCAAACAATCCAATCTAGCTTTTACTGTTTTGCAAACTTCATCTGTGGGCCGTGACTTGCTATACCAATGTAAATTAAAATAACGCCAGACTTTGACATAGACAAGCGTCCCAGTCCACACCGTTCATTTCAAATTCAATAAAACGTCCAAGAGATGCGCCTAAATCCTTTTTTTAATATAAATCGCCGGACAGTTTAATCGAATCACACGTCAGTTACTTCCTCCATAGCATAAATGGTGACAGTCTAGTTATTTACATACAGAACATTGTACACCCACGCGTTTTCTATTTTTCAATCGCGCCGTTCCGCCTTTCGATACTTTCCTATACTAATACATGCACTAAACCAGGTCCACAAGACCTATCCTGCCCCTCTTGTGCATCTAGAATGGATAGTGATGAGGAGAGGAGTCGTGTGAAGTTGGGGGTCTGTGCTGAATGGTTATTTGGAAGCGGAAGGCGCCTGGAGCCCGGACAATGGCCGCTCGGCGATCACCGCTACGTTCCCAGCTCATTACGTATTTACTATAAAACTTCTATTAGTTTAGACTTATCTCTTTATATAAAATGTTGAAATAGAGTCATGGTTCATGAGTTCTTTTCCCAAATATTTTATTTGATACCTTTATGTCTTTTTTACACGTTTTTCTCATTTACCTATATATAATTTCCCCTACCCGTGAATTTATTTAAATATTGATTTATGTATGATTTGTTTTTAAGAACAAAAGCCTTCCGTGATTTTTATGTTTTGTTAATTTACATTATTGAAACTAAGAAGTAATTTATAATTTACATTGTCATGAAATAAGTATTTACTGTGTTCATGAGAGTTACCAAGGATATTCATAAAAATAAAACATGTTGTGAATTTCCTTATTCTGAATTCATGTAAATTTAAAAAGAGATTAAGAACAAGAAAAAAGGGAATTATACTTGTTATCATGCTAACACCCATTTTATCATCTTCTAAGTCAAATGAAAAGTTAGCTCTTCGTCCACTTTTGAGTCGACCCCTTTTATTTTTTATTCGACCAATAGAGAACGCCACTTTGGTCCCTTGGGGACTACACACACTTATTCAGCTCTATTCAGCTCCATAGAAAACAACGATTTTGTATGAGACGCGTACGCATCCTTTCAGCTAAACGCGCACGTACGCGTCTCATACTGAATTACTACATCGAGACCTCTAGCAACACCTTCGTAAATAGATAAACTAGCAATTAGCGCCTGACTTTATCCACTGCTATGCCTCTTTTTTTCCAAACCTAACATCATAGGTGCCTAATCATTTATTTAATTATACATACAATAGAAAAAGGTAATACTTTATTAAGTAAGCATACCATTTACATCACTTTCCCGTTTTCTTATCAGATCAACAGGATACCGAGATAGATAATTGTATCCGTCAAAGTGTGATTTTTCAAGACATACTTTATTATACAAATTGGATATTAGTTTAATGGCGAAAATTTGTAGACGGGTGCAGATGACTAAATATTCACACTTTGACCCCATAGTCAAAACTGTTAACCAGTTAGAAATACTTTTGACTGGTGAAAACCAGTCAAAACTACTTTTGAATAGTCAAAACTATTTTAAAAATAACTGACATTTACCAAGAAACTTATTAGGTTAATGTTTTTTTTTGTGAACCTTTGAAAAACATTATGTAATTCTAGGACGAGGTAATTACAGCTGCGTGGTGTAGTAAAACAACATATTTTAAATGCAGAAAACGCATTTTAAACGTAGGTTTAAATAAACTATATTCTCAAACTTAGTAGGTATTTTGACATCGGTCAAAAGTGGTTTTGACTGATTAAGAGTGTTACCTGTAACATATAATTATGCTTATGCCTTTCCATAATCATGAAACATTGCCTGAAGTTCGCAGTGTATGTAACTGTAGTGTATTTGGCCTCTGCAAGTGCCCACTAGAACTACTTGACTGCATTGACGGTCTGATCAAACACTTGATTATGCATTTCGTAACTGCAGTTAAATCGATTACCGATCAGTCGGTATACTAATCGGTAATCGACTCGCTTCTTATACTCTCGTGTGTTTGTTTTAGTAATTGTTTCATCATTTGGTTGTTTATTGCGATGTATGTTACCCGGTTATTTATTAATAGTTTAGAAAGGTTAATTATAGGATTGCTGGTGATTTACGGGATGGAAACACTGAACCCAGAACATGAAACTACCCGAAAAAGTAAAAATGCATCAATCAACCTTGAACCTAATGCCTTAACAACAGAGTTGAAAATCTATTAGAGAAAATTGACAGGTTGTAGTAGCTTGATGTGTTAGTGTCTGTACTGAATATGTGGTAACCGAATTAGCGTCGGTCTCCCACCTTGCATAATTTGGAAAAAAATAAGTAGTTTTTTTTGCTAAATTTTAAAGCTTGGTAGGTCATACATCACCTCGTATAACCTACCTGTTTTAGTGTTAACTGACAGATACATAATTTATTGAACTATCTCGTTATCGAATAATCGAATGACATTTTCATTGTCACTCACAATTCAGACACAACTAATTACAATAGAAGGTACGGCTGTGACCTCAGAAAGGTGAGCACGTGGAGTGTGCATAATAAGTATATCCTCCCACTGTTCGCAATGAATATCCAAGTGTTAAAGTTTAGTGCACTGCTGAGCATGATGAGGTATTGGGTCCGATTCCCGGTACAAGTAAAGTGATATGTATTGAGTTTCTACATCAGGAATTTTTCAGCAACAGCCACGGATTGTGCCCGGTTAGTGGCAATATGTAGGCTCGCCCACTATTACATGGGATTTAAACGTAATTGGCGAAATGTGGGTGTTACAACTCTGCTTATCCCTTTGGGGATTACAGACGTAATGTTACGTTACACTTTAACTAGATAGACCTATTCCCTTTAAAAACTACGCTTGACGAATAAAAATTACACAAGAAAAAGTGGACTGCTTTCTTATTAATTCTGAAAAGATTCCAAGGCACTCCGATTTTCCTTTTTTTTACTTTTGACCTATTTTCTATTTTACATTTCAGTTTTGTAATATCATTGTTCGAATCAGACGAATGACCTAGATTTTTAAATCCAATTGCACTGAAAGCCACTTGTCAAACAGAATAACATCCAGATTTTGAATAAACTTTCCGGAAATCCGGTGTCTAAATTATTTTACTGATACTTTTTATGCTTGTATTATCTGATAAAATGGGCATCAGAGCAAATGTTCGAGAGTAAACCAACTGGTGACGTGTGACGCCAAAGTGACAATACTGTTTTAAATTTTGCCCCGTAAAAATAAACATAATGTGGTCAATATTTTCCATAATTAAAAGTGTTGTATATCCCCGTAAAGCCTTGTTTACGGACTCCAGTGGTGTTTACATCATATCGTGATTCTTGTGCGTTTGTGAGTAAGTAAATTACCTTCAAAATTTTATAACGACTGCGTTGTTATTACGTTACCTGGGGTAACCCGCGAGTCGCTCGCTTTTACGTGCACACGCTCGGCGCTTACATGCATGCTTGCTTGCCGCTTAGCTCTCCAACTACTTCAAGCTTTATGCCGCATATTAATAAATGCAAAAGACCGATAAAATTGATACACGTACGCGCCCGTCTAACAATACTGAGAACCTTCGTCACTCAACGGATCGAAAACAAACTTCAAGCCCCACAACTATTCCTAAAACTTCTGGCTCTCAAAACACTCCAGCCGATACGACGAATGTGACCCTAAGGAAGAAAAGTAATCAGTCCATGTCTACCTCAAATATTCAGAAACAATTTTTTAATGATAAGAATCTTAGAGACATAATTAAGGAAGAGTTGGCCGCTGCTTTCAAGTCATCTTTTAAAGAATTACTTTTGAAGCAATTGAAAAATATTCAAGGAGAAATATTGGAATTCAAAGTTTCGCTTGGGTTTTTCAACGAGCACTTCGAAGAGTTCAAAAAACGCTTTGATGAAAAGGAAACCCTAATAAACCAACTGCGCAACGATAATGCATCCAGCAGAGTGTTAGTGAACTTACTACACGATTATGTATCGTAGAACAAAACATGCGTGAAAGCAATGTGGAAATTAAATAATGGTATTCCTGAGGATAAGTCTGAAAACCTAGTGCAAACGCTGCAAAAGATCGCAAAGGTGACCTGTTGTGAAATTGGCGACAGTGACGTTATACAAATCACAAGAGTAGCCAAACTGAATAAGGAGAGCAACCGTCCGCGCACTGTGATCGCTAAGCTCCGCGACCCTCGCCAGTGTGACAATCTTCTAGCTGCTGTAGGAAACTTTAACAAAAAACATCCCTCGGACAAATTGAGCTCGCATCACCAAGGCCTACATGGTAACAGAGTGCCTATCTTGGTAAGCGAGCATTTATGCCCTACTGGTAAGCAACTTCATGCAGCAGCACGGACATTGGCTAAGGAGATGTCGTTTAACTTTTTCTGGGTACGTAATGGGCGTGTTTTTGTACGTAAATAATTATATTTATTAGAAGCCTATCTACATTCGCAATCACGATAGCTTAAATTTAATGAAAACAACAGATATAGCTATTTCGAATTTAGTTTACTTCTGTCTTTATAATAGTGTTCTTCGCGTTGTTCGTATTCGCAATGTTTGATATTTATTATCAAAATGTTCGTGGAATTAGACCTAAAACAGAAGATATCTATAAAAACATTCTACTTACTAGCTATGATGTAATTGCATTTATTGAATCTAGGCTAAACTCTAATGTATGTAATGGAGAGTTCATTGACCCGCGGTACACAGTATATCGTAGAGATAGATTAAGTTCTAAAGTATCCAAAAAAGATGGGAGAGGGGTTATAAAATAAATAAAAATAATTATCGCTGGACATTACACACAGCGCCATCTAGTGCCACACTAAGCAACGAGGCTTGTGTCGTAGACACCAGATAGTTGATATACTACATATATACTTTTTGTTTGTAAATACATACTTATTATACATATAAACATCCATGACTCGGAAACAAATGTTCATGTTTATCACACAAACATTTGCTCCTACCGGGATCCGAACCCGGGACCCTGAGAACGTAAGGCAGCCTCGCTACCGCTGCGCCATTCGGGTCGTCAATGGTATGGTTATGGTTGCTGTTTCTTACAAAATTAAATCTATACGAATGAAAAGCTGGGAAAGTGATTTGGAAGATTTATGGTTGTCTGTTGAGGTAAAGCTGTTAACAATCATACTAAAAAAAATGCACTAAGTGTTATCTACATGCCCCTGCCTGTCAAACTGGACACTCTACAGTGTTTCCTAAATAATTCTACTATTGCGCTCGATAATGTCGATGATGTTGTGATTCTTGGGGATTTTAACTTGGGTTTTATCTAGACTCTAGATAAAACCCAAGTTAAAATCCCAAGGTCATCATCTCTCCTTTTCCTCTAGATTCTAGAGGAAAAGGAGAGATGATGACCTACATCTTTCACCATCAAACTATGAAAACGCACTGGATAACTCATTTGTAGACTTTTTGTCGGTTAATGAACTCCACCAATTTAATTCCATTCATAATGCAGATAACAGATTTTTAGATCTAGTCTCAAGCAACATATCAGACGTAACAGTTACTAAGCCCATTGATCTGCTCAGTAAACTGGACTCCCATCATACAAACTTGCTTATCTCTATTCCACTGTCAAACTTAGAACAATTAAAACCAAAATATCGCTCCGGTTACAACTTTTTTAAAGCTGACTATGAACAAATCATTATGTATCTTGAAAATATAAATTGGTTTGATGCCTTCAATAATTGCATTTTTGGTTGACATCTTTTACAGCGTCCTTCAGAGCGCTATTCATAATTTTATATCCAAATACACTAAGAAAAAATCTAAGTATCCGTCTTGGTATACTGCCTCACTTATTAGGCATCTGAAAAAGAGAAATTTAGACAAAAATACCGCAAATATAATAAACCCCGAGACAGACTAACCTTTGAATAACTTCGCAGTCGCTGTCATACATTAATAAATAACTGTTAAATTCATGTAAAAGTAAAATTGAATCGATATTCCAAAAAACCCTAAAGCTTTCTGGCGGTTCATAAAGGATAAAGGTCGTGGGGAATCCTGCATACCTGCTGACATGGTTATGAATGATAGGCTCGCACGTAGTGGTCCTGAAATTGCTAACCTTTTCGCAGATCGATTTGTGTCTGTTTTTAGTCATAACCCTGTTACTAATAATAACAATAATTCAAATGCATTTTTAGGTGCTGACTCTGTCCTAAGTACCATCAAGTTCACTGAAATGCAAATTTTTACCAAGCTCAAACACATAGATACCTCTAAAGGGGCTGGACCTGATTCCATACCACCTCTGTTAATAAAACGCTGCTGCCATGAACTTGCTCTACCGTAGCTATTTATTTTGAATTCTTCTCTTGCTGAAGGAATCTTCCCGAAGAATTGCAAGAATTGTCCCGATTTTTAAGAAAGGTATGTATTATCATGTTTTTCAAAGATCTTCGAATCTCTTATCTGTCCAATCATTACTCACCACATTGACAAAATTATTTCACCGAGTCAGCATGGTTTTAAAGCTGGTCGCAGCGTTTGTTTCTGATATAACCCTGGTTCTTGACAAAAGATTGGAAGTAGATGCTGTGTACACAGACTTTAGCAATGCGTTTGATAAACTTGACCATTCTCTGCTACTGTCAAAGTTAGAATACAATGGTATACATGGCTCATTTTTGAACTGGTTTTCATCTTATTTAACCCGTAGATCGCAAATTCTTGTTGTTAATGGTTTTGAATCTTACCCGTACTATGCTGACTCAGGAGTTCCTCAGGGTTCTCACCACGGTTGCTAGGATTCCTTAAGAGAAGTACTAAAGGGTTCAAGCTTCTAAGAACTAAAACTGTCCTTAACGCCTTAGTTCGTAGCCAACTGGAATTTGCCAGTGTGGTATGGAACCTCCACTATGCAGTGAGCCTTTACAAAACATCTAGCGTATACTTTCAGTGTGATATCTCCCCGATGTCCATATGAACAACGCCTACTATCTTATGAAATGTATAGTTTGCGCGACCGTCGAGTAATGCAGGATCTTATGTTTTTGTATAAATTAGTAAATAATAAACTAGACTGCAGTAGACTAGTTGAGCGTATTGGACTAAAAGTACCTATCTAGTATCCTATGACCAACCTCTTCAACACTCAAGGGTCTTACACAAATATTGGGGTGAACTCGCCACTCAATATAGACTCTGTAGAGAGATGAATTATTTTATTAAATCCTCCCCTGATGTCGACATTTACCATAACTCCATAAAAATATTTAAAACTCATTTACTGGATTCGCGAAAATCGCAACACAATGTTTGTGGTGTTTATTAATGATCCCTTTGGTTTATTTCATTATACTTATTACTTCTTTCTATCTTCTTCTTTTCCCTCTCATTGAGAGGAGGTCGTGTCCCAGCAGTGGGAACATTGATGATGATGATGACTTCTTTCTATATTGTTTACAATGTTTTAATGTTATCATTTTTTGTATTCATAGTTCTGATCTAATTTTTATGTTTTAACGATACTTTTTAAATTTTACTAGCTTCTGCCAGCGGCTTCGCCCGCGTGAATTTTGACTATTGTCCCATGGGATCTTACTACCGGGATAAAAAGTATCCTTTGTTTTAATCCAGGTTAAAAACTATCTGTGTGCAAAATTTCATCCAAATCCATTCAGTCGTTTTCGCGTGAAAGCGTAACAAACAAACTTACATTCACATTTATTAACCGACTTCCAAAAAGGAGGAGGTTCTCTATTCGACTGTATGTATTTTTTTTTTTATGTATGTTCACCGATTACTCGAAGACGCCTGAACCGATTTGAAAAATTCTTTTTTTGTTTGAAAGGGTATACTTCCAAGTTGGTCCCATAGCCACCAAATTGGGATCTGATGATGGAATCTTGGCGAAATCGAGGGAACTCTTCAAATTTTATCTGAAAACGTGTTGCGATTTTGGTATTTTCTACAACAAGTGAAGCATTTGCGTTTGATAAGAACCATTCTACCATCAGATCTGATGATGAAGCCAAGAGTCACGGAACTCCATAATGAGACAATGTACCATAGTCGTGTTTGGGCTTGTTGTAATGAGGGATTTTCTTTTTCAACTCCCCTAGTCGCTGGATAGATGTCGCTGACTGGGGTACGTTACTGGAAGGAACGGAACGTGACATAATTTTCTGATTATTTCACTTGTATGTTATTTTGAGAACGTAAAATGAAACGTACATTTAAAGTAAATAAATAAAGTAATGTGACAATGGTCACATCACATCACATTGATATTTTGTAAATAGCCTCTATATGTAACTAAACAAAAAGGAAAAATAAAACAATACTTACCAATTCTTTTTAGGGTTTTCCACGCCAGAAAGAAAATGTCCCAAGAAAAAAAGAAGAGAAGTCGTTTCCTTGTGGATTTATGTACAAATGAAGGCATTCATCTTTTCCCTAATGATGAAAGTCGTAAAGCGTAATGGGTACAAGCCATCGTACATTTCAAACCTGGACGGCCCATAAAAGAAATTCGCACATATGCTCAGCACACTTTAAACCAAATGATTTTGTAAGAACACCATTATCAGTGTTACAACCAAGTAAGTTCATCTATGTTTAGTATTGTAGGTATTTTCTTAGGTTCAAAATTCAACAGAGATTAATTTATTCTATCTCAGATTAGATTCTAATAATAGTTTACGTGTTTGGCCGGAGGAGGCAAAACACCAGAAGAGATGGGAAGAATTGGATGACGCCTTTGCCCAGCAGTTGGACTGAATAGGCTAACAACAAAAAACAATAGTTTACCTATTTTTAGATGTGGCATCAAAAATATTGAAGCAAACAGCCATTCCATCCATATTTCCATGGAAAAATTCATCTCAACCTCCCACAACATCCCATACCATAACATCCAAAGATCAAGATTCATCATCATACGCTGCTCCAGAACCTGATGAACATCAAGATTCTCAGGCTCTCAACTTCTCTCTCTCACTGATGGCATACCATGGGGAAGGCCTACGACCAGCCGTCTACGTTTATTCTATGCACAAAACTACAAACACACGCTTTGTTATCAATTTAATAGCAAGTACTATTTAAAAAAATGCCAAAAATATTTGAAGCCCCTAAAAATCCCCCTAATCTTGTCCCTAAAAATGTCCCTTTTAACAATTCTATTCCCTGAATTTAGGGGTAACACCCTTAAGCTGGCAACCATGCCAAGCGTTTTGACTTTGACACTAGTAACGTAGTCGGGTCAACGCCATCTATAGAGTTGTTGGAAACTTTTTTTTTTTTTTAATTCTTAAAATGAAAACCTCTCATTGTAACGGTATGCACTTTCCATGTATCAAGCACCTGTGAACCACTAAAAAGTGAAAAATAAAAACTTTTTTGCAAAAAATAAAACCGACTTCAAAAAAAACAAAAAAGTGAAAAATAACTTTAGCTTCTGAAGTCGGTGACAAAATAACTAAAGCAATCAAACAAAGGTCACCGACTTCAGAAGCTAAAGTTATTTTTCACTTTTTTGTTTTTTTTGAAGTCGGTTTTATTTTTTGCAAAAAAGTTTTTTAATATTAGTAGGGATGTCTTCTTTAAAAAAAAAAATTGTAAATTACCTACTTAGTTAATCACTCACAGCGTTTGTTTTTTTTTGTAGGTATTAAGTTTCGTTATTTATTTTTTTTGTCTCAATTATCACTTATTTTTGTGAATTCTGATTAACCTACGAGTATAATTGGCGACTGTGTTAGCCCAAGACCTTAAAACATTTTTTTATCTAAATGCTGTACACAGAAGCTGTTGGTGAACCTATGCTAATAAATAAATAAACTGGTACTGTGATCTGACAGGAACCTTTATAAGTAGCGATTTTGAAGAAACTGCCCCGTACCAGACGTGTTGACATAATAAATTAGGTAATAGGGTCAGCGTGCGGAACCCTCCAAAACATATGAATTAGACATGAATTTTTTATTGTTTTCACGAAATACTGTTTTCAATAGTATAGAACTGTGAATCATGCTATACTTGGCACGAGCCGTCCAATGTCCATCATATAATTAAGATTGGCGTGATCTTTTGATGATCCATTCATAAACTTTGACGCAGTTCAAGGTTGGTGAAATACATGCAATATTTAATTGATCTAAACACGATTAATTTCATTGCTAAAGATTATTAAATAATGAAGTTAATCGTGTTTCGGGAGAAGTTGTAGAATCGTTACTAGTTTTTACCAACCCTTATTATCTGAACGTTGTTCTAAGAAATGACTTTATTAAAACACAATTTTCAAGTTAATTATTATTCTTAAATAATTATAATAGTATTTACAACTAGTGAGTACGTAATTGAAACAGTGAGAATGCATATAGCTGAATCAAAATCTATGGAAGAAAATATCATGCAGGGCTAACGCCTTATGACATTAGATGAAGAAGATGACGACGACCAATGGGTGTGGAACTGATTGGATTGTGTCCATGGGAAATAATTATTTTAATTAAACTCATCAGGCTTACGTAAGAAGAAATATGAAATACTGAGCATATCACTGTTACTGGGAACCCATAAAACAAACAAAAAAAATAAATAATGAAAACGAACCAAAATTAAAGAAATATATCGATGACAGTGTTGCCGATGGACAAAACCTACGCGAATGACTAATGGTGACCAGTCGATATGTTTACTCGTTAGCAGTTAATTGGGATAGAGGAGTCTGTTGAACTCAAACGGTAAGTAGCTGTCGCTTGTGTTACCTAGCTTGTAAGATAGTAGAGCCATTGTTTTGGAGATTGGTTTGATTGTGTAAATAATTTGTGGAAGATGATCGCACTTGTATTCTTTGTTCGGGTGGGGTGCATGGTGCAACTAAAGAGGGCAAAGCTATTGCTATGAAGTGCTCGCAAATTCAGATTACTGGGCTGCAAAGGAAATTCTGACGGATTTCCCCGACCTTTACTAGCCGGATTTGGGAATAGAACTCAGAACCTCAGTCCCGCCTATAGTTGAGCTTTGACACTAGGCCTATGAGGCAGTAAACATTATTACATTTGCATGTCGTCATCAGCTATAGCCTGACTTCAACCACTGCTGGGTGTAGAGACCTCTCTTTGTTTGTACCAAGCTCCACGTTCTTGTGCCAGTCTCTCATCCAGGAAATTGGCTCGATGGCAAAGACGTCGTCTGCCCATCGCTTCGCCGGACGACCAACACTGCTTTTAAAGTCCTCGTTTGCATCTAACTATGTTGAATAACAAAAAGTATCAAACAGATTTGTACACAAATGACTACGAAAGTTTAAGGTTTCCGAAACCCAAACACGCCAAAGGTATGGCTAAAATTCAAGGAGTCGAGTAATAAATGAATAATATTAATGTTGCGGTATAATTTTAGGTCAAATATTTTCGTTAGCACCACATACATCCAAGCAATTAGAGCAACTTTACCGTCAAAGCTTTTAATAACAAGAACAACACGCACATCAATATTTTCTACTCCGTATACCATACATGTAAATGTCACGTTTTGCGTCGTCTCGGTAAATCGACAGACGAAGGTGCCACGGAGTGGGTGGAGGTAGCCAACTTAATGAACCACATTGTCTTATTACTTTAAATGGCTTTGCGAGTTTTTTTCTTCGTCTGTACTTTGGACACATGTAAATAACGTAGTGGGCGGTTCGTATCCGCTATCTTATACGTAGGTAGTGAATTCTGTATTTTATTGTATTTTTTTAGGTTTGGAAATGGTTGATGTATCACTGGTTGGCAGGTTGCCTTGTTGGGAGAAAATATAAGTAAGTTCTCAGAAGTCTCTGGTTACCGACTGCTTGGTCATCGTCCTTTTCAAATTTGTCATCTAATGCTGGTTGTAGTATGACCTTCCCAAAGAACTTCAAAAGACTCCTCACTAATGGTTGTTATCCACATTTATGACGTCCATGGTGGATTTAGCCCTCCCCCCACCAAGCGTCATCTCGTCCAGCGATCCCGTGCTTCCTGCAGCCTGCAATTCCCACGATCTTCACCGTGTCATCCATATCACCAATCTGCTGAAGCATCATTTAAAAATAAAGACACTTCGTTGAGAATATTTACAACTTTGATTGATTCACTACCTGACTTAATTTTGTCTCACTCCTGATTTTCACAAATAATTTCCCAAAGTTTTGTCTATTCTTAAAAAGACATTTCAGCCATTATTTCGTTGTTCCCAGAACTTTTATGAGCTGTTAGTTATTTATCATTGTTTTAGTGGAAACGATTAAAATCATTTTAATTATGACTACTTACTTGTAATTACAGTGTTCTGTCTGCGGATAAGATGTTTATGTTTACACGTGTCTTGTCTATCTACGAGATCAGAAGATGGTATTTATTTACACCTCTTCACACTTTGGCCTTGGAGATGTCTTATTGTAGCATAATTGTCTTTAGTTCTGCAATAATGAAGTCAACGATACCTACGATTGAAGTCCGTATGTTGTATATCAGTTAACCTACGCATATTCTCGTATTAGTCCTGGCCAGAAGAATGAAAATCTAACCTAATATTACCAAAGCGTTCGTGTTATCCTAACTGGGGAGTAGAACACAGATTACTTAAAAAAAAAAATATTGGTAACATCCGTTTAGACTGAAAGCTGGTCTTATTTTAGTTGACACGACGCTAAGCAGGTGATGTGTCCCAAATTTAGCGTTCTACAATAAAGGTTTCTGGCCCGTGATCTTCATTATGAATCTACCTATATTTTATTTTCCTTTAGTGTCTTAATTTGTTTTCCCTTAAACAAACTTAACTTTAAATATAAAATAAATCCGTGAACAAACACATGTTAAAACAATGTCAACAGATTTATTGGTCGGCTTCACAAAGGGGTTATGTAGTGATATGCCAGTGAGACAATTTTGCCCAATATGGTGTGGGACCTTGGTGCCCACACGAGTTTGTATTGGATCTTTTAATGTACGTAATTGCGGTCATATTAAGACCCAAGTCTGTTACTCCCACGTTTGACAGTCCAGCTAATTGTGTTTTACTTTTTTATTGGTATTCTTAAGAGACGCGAATGGAAGTGTAGGAACTATGTACTTGGTCAAGATGGCCTTGCACAGATAATATTGCAAGTTCCATTGCACTGATGACTGGCAATTGTTTGAATCTGAATCATTTGTTAAGAATTTATAAAACAATGAAGTTGAGCGCGTTGTTATGATTCAACTTAATTGGTAATTATTGATCAACTACGGCTCCGATAGAAAGGGCCATCTTCTTAGCATTTTGATGGCAATCTAAATTGTGTTGGCCCAGAACTGAGCCTGGGTACGAAGTCTGTTTAAAGAAGCCTGAAGCCAGTTTTGTCCAGGTCAGCTACGGCAAATCATGACCAAGTGGCAGATTTCCAGCCAGTTAAACGATGGGTCTCTGAAATCCACCGGGATCATAATTATGTTAGACATCAATCAACTTGGAAATAAGCCTCTGCCAAGCTGCGCCATAACACTTCTTGTCCTCTGCCTTCTGCTTCCAGTCTGACCCAACTTCCATTTTAATGTGGCCTGTCCATTCAGCTACGGGATCCAGGTTACGCTTGCCGGTACGAGGTCCCGACTCCTGGACTCGTGTGCCCCATAGACCAGCGGTCCTTCGACAGACACAGTCAATCAACTGCTCCTTCAGCTTACTTTCACTGCAAGCTATGTCGGTAACTCCGGATCTTTCCCGGAATCACACAGACGACCCAAGGTATTTTTCAATGATGGTTGAAGATGCGAAGTCCTTCATGTATTATTCTATTGAAACTTCATGTACAATTTTAATGCCCGTTTCTAACTGTTTCTTTCTCGTCATTACCAACCCTCTCTATGTTTAACATTTAAGCATAAAAGCAGTTAACTAATCGTAATGAGCCCTCTTATCAGGTGTAAAGATTTTTATTTCTTAATTTGCACCCCATGTTAATGTTTACTTTAAACTGTTTATTATTACAACATTTATTAGTCATAAAATAGGCTGTACAGCACGACATAAAATTTAATTGATATGATACAATAATTTATAATAATTACCTTAGTACTTAAGTGTCAAATCAGTTGTAAAGTTATAATTACGATGTGATTTGCTTATGTTCAACTTTTTATTTTTATTAACTTCTTTTGTACAGGTAAAGTGTTCGCAACTCGACTGTGCCAACTATTACGAAGTTGGTACCTACCTTCAGTAACATTGTAGTAGGTTACCTGAATAACACTTGCTCTTTGTAACTCTTTGTCATCAAATTATCATCTTCATTACTCTTAACAACATTCTAAATCTTCAGTGACTGAAAGATGATTTCTAAACGCACTTGTATACTCGTAAAAGATACCGAAATGAATTGACCCTTCCCGTAACACATCGATACTTTGACACAGGTAAGCACAACGCAGATAAAAAGAACAAACCTGATATTTGCATAGTGCCTATTGTAACTGTGATCGATTACCTGAGCCCATGTGACGTCACACTTAGGCAACACAGCCACAACACAGCCCGCTCTAAAGGTCGTCCAGCGCATCTAATCATTCAACGAAGCGTGGTTATTGCGCAAAAACCAGTTACAAATATGTACCGAATGAATAATTCTGTTTTGACATGTTTGTTCAACAAGGTGCTATAATTATATTACGTACTTAAACGTGTTGTTTTAACAAAGTAAGTTGTGCAAGTAGGACGGACAAGACCAAAAATAGTGTTGGGTGTAATCTGTAGAGATTCACGTGAGTAACCTGACTAAGCTGCTGATTATAGGCATATTGTAGTTCTGGTTTATTTATTTTTAGCCTTTGTCGTCCCACGGCAGTGTAAAGGCCTCCCTTTTGTTTTCTATTTCCAATTGATAAGCTCTATATTGGACTGGTGCTCCAGCCTGTAGATGTCAAACATTTCTACCCATCTTCGCCTGGGACTCGCTAGTTTTTTCCGGGACCGATATTCTGGTTTCAAAGTTCTGACTAATTGTTTATGAATGGTCTGCCTTCTCTGGTACTGAATCAGCATCTACCTACTTGAAAATGCTTAAGGGCTTGAATCAGACCTTCAGTGACATCGTCAATAGTAGTTAAGGATGCAATCTTTTTCTCCTTATTAGCTAGTATGATGCTGTTACGCTAGCCAACGAGGATAAGAATGTAAACCTATATCTAAACTGGCAGATGATGAAGATGGCCATTGAAAAGAAGAGAAAAAAACATAACTGAAGAAAAAGAAGAAGGGTTAAACAAAGCCTAATAGTATAAGTACCCACATTTCGCTCGTAACGTTTGAACTCCCATGTTATATGGGACGACAATATTGCCTTTAACGGAGTCCAAATCCAGGCTCCGTAGCTGCTATTGAGAAAGTCCTGATGGAAAAACCCAATAACACGAACACACAATAATAAGAGAAGACAAATCTTAAATATACTTTAATAAATATGTCATGGCTTAGCAGCATGACTAATTCTTGTTAAATTGGTCCTTAATTAATAGTCATCGACCGATCATCGACATATATGAGCAGATAGTAATCAGTGCGCCGCCGCCGTCTAGCAACTAGCCATACACATAAAATTAGGAATCTGGGTCGTCATGCGGATTCGGAGGCACCAATAGGGTATGAGTTTTGTATTAAAGCATTGCTTAATTAATGTGTCTTTTGTGATTAGGTGCATGTTAATTTCCTGAGAGCAGCGGCGGCAGCCCCAACTTATGAATAGTAAGTAAGTCGTGGGTTCGAACCCAGACAGGCCCATTACTTCGCGATATTTATATCATCACCACTGCTCTTAAAACGGTAAAAGAAAACATCGTGAGGAAACCGGCATGTCCTAGAACCAAAAACTCGAAGACATGTGACATCTACCAATCCGCACTGGCACATCCGCACAGAGAAGAATCACAGCAGTGGGAACATTTAAAGACAAAAAATTAAATATAGGGTATATTAGACATTAGTTGTTGCTAATGGTTTCTTCAGGTTAGTTGGGAATTTGAAAATTCTAATCGAAAAGTAGAGCCTAGTCAAATATTTAACGAATATCGTAGTCACCATCATTCACAACCACTCTCTGACATGGGCCTAAGTTATCTTATCTGTACTATATTGTTTGCATCTATTATGTGACGCATACGGAGTGGTCTTTACTAATTTGTTTGTATCTAAGAGGAAATCTTCAGAACTCTTGTTCCAATTCCGATTTTTTCAGTTACGGGAAATTTACACTATCCCCGAGTGTTCTAGGCTAGTTCTACAACGTTCTTGTGTATTCATTTCCTCACATAACGGGGTTAAAGCCGCGAACAAAAGCTAGGGTCTTATAAATCAGCTCCTGTCTCTTGTTAATCCGCATTCATCATCTGCCTAGCCTTTTCCCAACTATGTTGGGGTCGGCTTCCAGTCTAACCGGATGCAGCTGAATACCAGTATTTTACATGGTGCGACTGCCTATCTGACCTCCAAAACCCAGTTAGTACCAAATGGGTAATACGGTACCACTTGGTAAGACTGGTTGTCAGACTTTTTGGGTCACTGACTACTGTAACGACTGTCAAAGGTCTACAAAAGACCACCGGGGCCAACAGCTTAACGTGCTTTCACGGAGGAAAGTCGGTATGTAAGGGTGGTCATCCATTCACAGACCACCTAGGCAAGCACGGTTTAACCTAAAGGTCGACCCCAGCAGCTATTATTACTTAGCCACGAGCTCCTCATTCCTCGTTTAACAATGATTCAGTATCAACCATCAAACTCCCCTACGAAGCAAACAAACCGGGACAACACCGCTTTAAACTAGTGCACGGATATATCCCACAACATGTCTACACGAAGATCTATCTATCATCAGTGGTATGCAGTGTATCTTTGTTATGATCCTTGTGTGAGTTATGCGACGGTCACGTGCATCATTTTGTGTCATTACCTGCCTCACAGGACCCGGCGACCGCCACCGGCGCGCGCGTCGCCTTTCATACGTGCGTTTTTAAACGGCCCGCGTATTAGCATGTTTGATTTAAATAAATGTTTTGCGAATAAGAGCAAGGTTGGTAAATGCGAAACTTACTTTTTACTACTTATTCATTTAAGTTTTTCAATAATTTTCCCATTTTTATGCACACTAAAAGCGGACCTACTATTTGAATGTTTAGCAGATATCCATAGTATAATGATCCATAGTTTTCTTTTTCATGCTATACCGTGCCTCGGGAAGCACAGACAAAGGTCTGACAACCAGTCTAACCAAATACAATCGTAAAACTCAGAAACTGGGCTGGTCAGATAGGCAGTCGCTCCATCTACAATAATTCAGTGGCATCAGGTTAGACTGGAAGCTGACCCCGACATACTTAGGAAAAGGCTTCACGGGTTGATGACATTTTTAATATACCTAGACTACTGGTGGTACTTACTTATCACATTTTTAGATCGCCATTTTAGATATGTTAATGCTGATACAGTAGCATTAATTCTGCTATTTTAAGTGACACACCTCATAAAACACTTAATTATAACTAGTTTTACCTAGGTGTTCAATTACTTAAATATAAATAAACCATGAGGAACTCCCCACAGAAAAAAAGGTGCAAAATTAAATATGACCTACGAATAATAATTTCAAGGTTGGTATTTAAGTTTCAAAACATCATCGTACATGCTTATTTAAACACACACCTAGGTTTTTTTTTAAAATTTAACGTTAACGTCGGTAATAGCCTTATTTTGATGTATTCGCCAAAATAAATCAAACCAACGCTTTAGGCAGAAAATTCCTGCCACAGCGTCAAAAAACAAATAATCCAGACAAATTCCAGACGCGTTTGTCGCGCGTCTTTACGCAAGTGTTTCAACTGCCGAATTTGTCTTATTGGGCAATGAGAATGATATGCGCCAACAAAAGGGTTCCAAGAACACCCGTCCCGACTTGTCCGTCCCATTGACTCATACTTACGTGTTTGTTAATAATAACCCTGCTTCCTTTAACAGTCATTTCGGTCGGCTAACTATTGTCACGCTCTGTAGGATGTTGCAACGCACAAAATGTTACTCAAACACTGATTCGTAACGAAGTTAAAAATCTTCAATACGAAATGTAATCATTACGTTAAGACCTTTTATAATACAGGGTTTTCGTGTTTCTTGTTTAAGTTTTAAAATTGTGTCTCGATTCCGCGAATTTCTTCTATATATCTTCGATGTTTTAACCAGAGACGCTCTGCTCAATTTTGTTTTGTTTCTTAGAAAAAGAATTTGATGTTTATCCTCTTTTTATATTTTTTTTTTCGTCATTCTATAATACTCACAAACCGCAATCTTGCTTTCTGATTTTTCATATACACTTAATTTCATAAAGAGGTATTTGTTTGTAAGTTTGTATGTATATCTACAGAACTACTGATCCGATTCCGAATACATTAACTATCAGGAAGCTATATTATCCTGGAGTGTCGTAAGCTACATTTTAAATGTTCCCGTGGACCAAATTTCCGTACCTACATAACGAGATTAAAGTGATTAAAATGAAACTTCTCATGAAACAGCAAAATAAGTTAGTTAAGGTTGAAGGTTCATTATATCGCAAAATTACAGGTACAGGTGTCCAGTGGGGACCCCTTTAACTTCCGTAGAATGATAAGCAAGTGACACCCTCCATGTTTCATTCCTAATCGGTGTTGGAATAAATCTCCGCTGACGTCCGAGTGTCTCATTTAATAAAGCAGTCTCTACAGCAAGTTACTATTAAGGTGGTCTGGAAGGAAGCCTGGGTAGTCCGCGGAATTCAAGTTTTCTTCCTTTTTTTTTTGCAACTAACTTACAAATCGGTGTCAGGTTGTATGATTATTAAAATATGAATCGCAACTGTAACGTTACTGAATTCTGTAACTACATTGTATACGTCTTACAGCCGCGACCGATATGTTTATCAACATACAACTTAGCACTGCCCTGCAAATTGCAAAAACGTAAGAAAACTTGAATTTCGCGGGCTACCCTTACGCTTTCACCTTAAGGCAGAAAAATTGAAATTAAGGGAAAGCTAAATAAAAAACCAGAATGGCAATTGCTTTCAAAGTATTTTAGATTTTAAAAAGAACTTTAAACAGAGTTACAGAAGGTTTTCGAGAGCATATGTCAAAACAATATGTGAGATATTAAATTTGCCATCGTTGCAGCTGATAGAATGTCCTATTGCTAGTGTGTCTGCACTGCCTGGTTGGACTTTGCGCCTCATATCCAAAGTTCCTCTAGTTCTTATGATTATATGACAAACTGGTTCCTTGAGTCAACACCGTCTGAATCAGTGACATTTATCTTAATTAATCGACTTAATAAGTCACAGTCAAATCTATTCCGTTCTATTATAGTGTTACAATAGTTTATTATCGGGTCCATCTATCAAAAATATCTCATGACATTTTATGAAATCTCATATTGTTTTTAATAAGGTTGGCTTGTATTACTTGTTTTTGTCTACTTTGTGAACTAAATTATTGGGCAATTACAAGTCTAGATTTTTTTATCGTCTGGGTATTATGAAAATAAGTAGGTTAGTTATTATTTTCAATCAAACTACATTTCAAGCATCGCTTATGTGGGCATTCAAAAAGTCAGACAAAAATGAGATTGGTTTGGTCTGATGAAAATATCCGTGAATTCTGGTAAAGGTCTTTACAGTGCCTGAAAACGTGCGTCGTCGAGGAAATGCTGGTGTTACGACTTGATTTCGTGGCTAGTGCCTAACAGTTCTAATTTAGTATCTATCATACGAGTGGGTACCCATTAGTAACACGTCCGAACAAAGTGTTCTGTAGAGATTTCGTTATAGCTGGATAGTTTTTAGATAACTAATTATTATTTTAAAGCTAATACTGTGCCACTGCTCGGCAAAGGCCTCCCTCCTTTTTATTTTTCCAACAAGCACGATTCTGTGGTATAAGACATCCAGTTTGTTCCGCCATCTCCTTCGTGGTCTGCCGCGACCCCGTGTCACTTTTTCAGGTCACAATTTCTGAGCCTTACGGGCCCACAGTTCGTTCGGCATTCGGCATGCGACAACCAGGTACTAGCCAGTCTTATTTAACTTGGGCAGCCTGTTTATGGTTTTAGAAAGGTGCTTTTAAAGCCAGGTTCACGAAAACTCCTTGATATTCATAGTTACAACGAAATATATTTACATTTTACTATAATTATGTAGCCTATATTTGAGCAGCAATATATTTCACCATTGAAAAAAAATAACAACAATTCACAAATCCTTTCAACCACATTTTGATCCTTGCTTACATCAGACTCCTTCACTTAACAAAAGGCTGAAAAAGGATCCTTAGTCCTACGTATAAAATACTAAAAGGTTTCGGTTCTCAAATCTTTATTTGCCTCTTTACATTGTCATGATATAAAATGATACCATGTCTTTTTTAAAACGATTTTAAAAAGATCGATTGTGGTGTCCCTTCCGTTCTGATGCGTCAGGAGTACGTATAGGCGTCTGTTTTAGGATGTTTGTCACTTTTGGTAGAATGATTCATCATCATCAGGTATGATGTTAGACAATGTTCTTCATTTTCAGAGGGCTGCTTTGCGAGAGTTTATCTTTCGCTTTTGAACTTTGTTTTGAGATAACTACATCCAGTCAATACACCTAACTATTTAAAATACAAGGTGTAAACCACCTTATCACAAAGCAGCAAAAAATATTGCTCGGAAACCAGTTTCTCTTGGGTGAAAACTCATTTGGTAGAACTCAATGTAACGCACTCAAAACATTGTGCTGATAGATGGATTTAATAGTGCGGGGATGTGTTTAAAGTAAAACCTGCAATAAAAACTAGTATTTTCAAAAAAAAGCTTATTAAAATGTTGGAAATTTGACCTTTGAAATATCCGTAACTAGGACCTTCTAGTTCAACCTCCAAGCATGGTGTAGAAAAATGTCACAATAATGGGGAGAACGAGTTCCCTTAGGCTTTATCAAGAGGTTTTTTACCCGTCATTTCTGAAAACTTAAAAACCGCCTGTATCGAGGAAAAACCGTTCTTCCGGTAGCTCTTTTCTGGAAAAAAGGAGGCTGTTTGTACTTACCTACTTTATGAAATTCATTGTCACTTTAGTGGGGTTGCCACATACCCCAAGTAGTCTAATTTTACAGTCATTCCTTACGGAATTAGACTTCTAGGAAGAACTTCATTGATTTTCTGGAAAGAAAACTCACTGCAACGCAACTGAGAAGCTTATACAGAAAAGCGGCTAATATAAAAGTACCGCCATCATTGAAATGAAAATAACCTAGCTTGTTTAATAAAAGTATTTCTTTTTAAAATAGGTATTGGAAAACCTACAATATATTTATTTTTCGTACCATTAATAGGAAAGTGCCTAAAACGCTGGTATCATCACCACCCTGAATCGCAATGCTGAGATCAAATTCACATACTTGTGGACGAATGCAGTGATTCCTCTACCTTTTGTCATTATTTAATTTCAAGATTTTGTACTTTTTTTTTGAGAAAATCACCATGAATCACTGCTAATGGAATTTGTAAGCTGGCAAGCAAATTGAATCATGCCTTAGATCAGAACTCGTAACATGCATTACGATGCTTGCCATTTATCTATATAAGCTCGGAGCTATTATTGCCTAACACTCAATTTCTTAGGGCAACCATCTTTATCGCGATTACCTACTTATTATTTCCTCATACGGCTGCTACGTGTGGTGTTAATTTCTTGCAATCATGGCAACACTACAGAGGGCAAGTATAGTGTTGCCAGAGTATGGATTTAAAAGTCCCCAAATGATTCATTTTCGGACTCATGTAAACGGTCTTTTGACTTAACTAATACAAGCTCTCGCCACAACTACTTTTGTCTTCAGGAAGGCATCTTTACCCAATCTACACAAAAAGATTTTGTGTCTGTTCAAGGGCAATTAATTTGAACGTCTTTGAAGAACTCGTTAAGACTTTTCTTAGCATACAGTCCATTCATACTTGCAGACGGAAATTACCGGTACTACAGCACTAAATCCAATTCCTCTCTTACCAATAACACTCCACATCACATCTGTCTCAAATCGCTCAAAAACTTTCAATCTTAATGGAAATACACTTAATTTTGCAACACTATCCGTCAATTCTGTGATTTGCGGTATACACGGCAGGGCGCTTACGCAATACACTTTCACCATGCATTTAAGCGCGGAGAGAGTCCCTAAGATTGCCTATTACTAGATTACCTTGCGAAGTCGGGAAAATAAGAAAGTGTGTAATGTGTCCTCGTCTGTATAGGACGTAAACGCTGATTTCACCAACTAAACATGCAATGAAAACTGTTTATTTGTATAATCAAATTGAGTATTTGTATGCAAATGTCGACGTTGTAACCAGTATGGTGAAGTTTCAATCAATCAACTCAAACGTGTACTTTTGCTAGGCTATATTAGTGGAACCTCCTTAATATTGATTGTGAGCCAAATTCGATTAATTAGCTTGAAATACAGTGTTACAGACCGAATGTCACGAATGGAACAATGTGGTCATCTGAGATTCCAGGACAAACCTGTTTTCTCGATTTAAGAATAATTGCGAAAATATACTCAATGTTTTATTTCGGATCAACAAATTGGTCAAGGTGTAGTTTATATTTGTATTTTAAATACATGAGTACCTCTACCTATAATATGACAGTTATCAGAAAAAATACGGATTCTAGTTAGCACCAGACAAAGATGAAAGTTGCAGATATATATGGAGGAAAAGTTATTTCATTAGGGACATGTTCTCAATAATATGTTATTAGTATCACACTCCAGATCTGCATTCAAATGTAGCGTTTAAATTAGACGTATCTTCGTATAAATGCTGCGATCAAAACAGTGTGGGAGTATTCTGGTAGTAACTAACTAAACGGGTGGTCTGAAGGAAATAATTGACAGTAAATAATTGAGTCTACGACTAAATGACGTCAAGGTGAAGAGTTAAAAGAAGTATTTGATTAATTTATGACGTTCTCGGAATTAAATACACGAAAAAAGTGTCATTAACAAACAAAATAATGTTGTTGGAGGAGTAAAAAACATAAAATATACGCAGCTAACAAAAAACAAACTAATACGCAACAATTATGAAGGTAGTGTACACAAAGCCTCAGCACTAGCCGTATCAATGTTTACGGCTATAATCTTAATATATATAAATCTCGTGTCACAATGTTTGTCCTCAATGGACTCCTAAACCACTTAACCGATTATAATAAAATTCGCACACCATGTGCAGTTCGATCCAACTTGAGAGATAGGATAGTTTAAATCTCAAATTATGAGACGCAGACGAAGTTGCGCGAGTCAGCTAGTTACCTATATATTTTATTTTTCGTGACATGACAAAGAACGACAAAAAGTGTTTACGTTTATTTGGGTGGCGACCTCTGTGCGATGAGCAAGGTTGTTCCGCACCGCTCCGGGTAGGAAGGAGGAAAACTGAATCTCCAGTGTTGCCATAAGCGGCAGCCTTGCTGTGACACCGGTCAACGCGATGCACACTACACCACACACTTTATTTGGTTAGCAACATCTTTCACCCACTTGATTGTGCCTTCTGCTATTTTTAATCCATTTAGGTAACGAGGCTTCAAAGTTACGAAAGGTTTTGTGCGCTTCTGTGACAAGTGGGTTTACTAAGGTTTTAGTTAACCTTAGTTTGAAATACTGTGACGAAAGGACTCACTACTGAAATTTTTAAGAAAAGTTTGTTGCGTTTCCGCCATAAATGTAAACAGTACTTAATTGCGAATATTTTCTTGCACAAACGAAATTCTTAACTAGCTTGCAATTCTGTCTAATTACTAAAATCTAATAGCAATGCAAATGGGCAGTCTGATATCTAAATGCTACCTAATTATATGTTCTGTCGTATTAATTACCAACACTTTGGTGGTATTTGTGCAGTATTTGCCAAGCTATCGGATAGTAGTTATCATTAAATTTGTTGTGGTAATAATCAATAGTCTCTAACTGTTTGGCAAGATATCATAGGTTAGGCGAGACAGGTTTCTGTGAACTGCTGTGTGGTTTATGCACAAAAATTGTAATAATTGTCTCGTTAACCTTTTACTTAATTTACAAACGACACCTTTTTAAGGAAGAATCATACCTGCACCAAGTAGTAAACAGAGTTGCGGAAAACCAATTTCGAAAATAACGTGACCTTTAACTAGAAATTCAATTTATCTAATTGGCAAACAAGGCTACAGGATTTACAGTGTACAGGTTCTAAATCCCAAGGAAACTGGTCGTGGTAGTCGCAGCAGTGCCTCCGCCACAAATATACCTCTATGTCTCATAATATTAATTAGACAGGTTGTCTAAGACCTACATTTAATACGAGCCGTGTGTGAACGTACAGGCCTCATTACCTTACATTGAATACTTACGTAGCAATGCGCTTGCACATATAAGCGAGTCGCAAGCGCAGATGCCGTATGACATTTCGTAATATCATCTACATGGTGACTATTTTAAAGGATTATTTACTGCGCAATTCTATCTGGAAGTCTGTGTTTGACCTCATACATTAATGAGTTTTTCTTCGACGTATGGTGATAGAGTTGACACCTGAATTATTAAGAGGAGCGTCATTTAGTGTTTAGCATTCAACACTGTTTCTGGTTTTGTATTCACAGACGGGATAATTCTAAACGTACGTTTGTAAATTGAGCTAGTGTCATTTTGAATTTACAATTGCAGGACCAGTGAATAAAATATGTTGGTTCTTTGATTCTCTAAGATACTCAATAACTCTTTTTTTTGTAATTTTGTATATGCACGTCATTTGTCTGCGACATTTTTTATTTATTTTTTATCTCACTTTGATATTGAAATTCCTAACACCTACCCTTATCGCAACTATGTTGGGTTCGGCCTTCAGTCTAACATGATACAGCAGAAAACCAGTGACTATCTGACCTCCATAACCTAGTTAGTACCAACAACACGATACTCCATGGTAAGACGTTGCCAGAAATTTTGGCTACTGATTGTACTCGCTGTCAAAGATCATTCAGATTCAGATTGACAGCTTGGGCTAGCATCTTAACGTGCTTTCCGAGGGCCAGAGGAGACTCGGTATGGAATGGGTAAGGTATTGAAATTTTATAGTTGAATAGCAGAGTTGTTGGACTTTGACACTTTCAGTGATACGTACCTTTACAAATTATTATTCAGAAAATATCAGAATGAATGCAAAATTACGTACGCTAGTAATTTTAAGATCTCTGAAAAGGACGTGCGCAAGAGTCTCGTTAATATATACAGCCTCGATGAACATTAAGAATCTTTAAGTGTTTAAAGCCGTAAACAATATTTTATTTAAAATACAATGCATGTTAAAATGTTTGATGTTAAGTAAATAAGAAGCCGTTGTAAAAAACGGCTTTGAAACGCCGTATTTGTCGGACCGTAACATTTTTGTTTTAAATTCGGTTGCTGACATAACCTTGAATTGAAATATTATATTTGGGAGGTTCCAACCCGAGGAGGTATTAAAGAGCGTGATCATATTAATCATAATGTTTGACATACAGTTAGTGTTCAATCGCATTGTAATGTGATTAAGGTATTAGGTAGTTTTAAATGTTCACACGAAGTGATGTTTTAGTATAGTGGTGCAGCACACGTAATCCTACAGTTCTTCATAACGTGTCTATAAAACTCATATCGTGTTAGACCAATATGTAGGCACCTGCACAGTTCTAACATTTCCTTCAATCAATCTTAAAAAATGCAAGTAGTAGTGCAGGATGTACAGGACAGTAGGTGGGGTATAATTATCCTGTAAAAGGTTCTATCCACAAGGGTCAATCCTACAGTTAAACACTTCAAAAGATTTTTAATTGATTCCTATTATCTCGGTTTAAGTTTTCTGGTTCCCTTTGTTGAAGTACGATTGGTAGCTTAATGATAGATGTCTTGATCTTTAAACGCTGCGATTATATGCTAATTGTTTTGAGGCATTTAAGAGGAGTAAATGACAAAACGTTATTAAAAGAGTAGGTACTAACAGAACGACAACGAACGACGAATATGTCTAATTAACCAACCAAAGCGTTCGGTCGTTTGAAAAAGTACACCTACTATGTCTGTCACAAAAGTCGTCCTCTGCTAGTGCGACAGGACGATCATGCCATGGTTTCCCGAACAAAATGTCAGTCTCATATTATTGTGCGATGATCGCATTAATTAGGACGAGGGGATCCGGATAGATTTAATTTTCAATCAACGACTGTTATGCTAGTCAGGCAGAAAATAAGCCTTAAGCTATATCAATCATAAATACCACCATCTTATCCTTATGCAAGTCACAAGTACAATGGTAGCAACATTTATATTTACAGTTTATGAAAGGTGATTGTAATCTCAGCCGACGTCCAACTCTTTCAAGCGTGTCGGCTACCGTAATATATTTTTTACTTAAACTAGCGGGTCATAACGTGGATATTAAAAAAGTTGTTTTATGCTAAGATAAAACAGTCTATCTTGTGATGAATTGAGAGCTAAAAAGTACCTCTTTGATGTTTAAGGGTGTGTGAATGAATATTTGAATGCTTTAGAGATTTTAAGTCGGCACTCAAAAGAATCGTGTTTTAAACTACGAATAAACTAAGGGGGGCAGCGCCAAGGTAGCCCGTGGAATTCAAATTGAATATAATGATTTACAACCGTAACCAGTTAGGCTTTACTGAGTGTAAACCCTGGCGCTACATTGAGATTGTGGGTCTGGCTATGGAGGAGACCTTCTTCCCGAAGTGGGTCACTACACTTTGGAGTTGGTTCAAAAACACAAAATATCAATAATTAAGCGTTATGACACTTTATACAATATAATTATTGATGTAGAATGTAAGTAGAAATAATATTCTACTTTAATAATGATATTTAGTGCCATGTACACTAATCCTTTTTTGACGTTGTCGTTTGTTTTCAACCCTGAATCTTCATTAAACCTGGAAAAATCCACCGTCAACCGGATAAGTTACCAATAAAGAAGTAGACACTACAATAAGGCCTTGTATACATCAACGCAGGTAGAGCTGACACAAGGCTCACTCACATACAATGAATTAACAGAAATACATGCGTACGCGTCAAATAAACAGATGTCACCGCCACAGCTCTCTTAATGAAATATCGGATTCTCACGGTCGGATCCGATGCTCTGATATAGGTTGTAAAATGGAGGAGGATAAAAACAGAATGGATTTTTACGTCTGTCTTACTAAAATAATACTAATACATGCAAGTGAAGCTGACGAAAGGTAGAAAATTAACGAATAATGGACAAGGTATCCTAATGTGAATTCAGGTCTTAGAAAAACTGTCATCATCTGCGTGTCTTCTCACAACTATGTTGTGGTCGGCTTGCAGTCCGGATGCAGTTGAACACCAGTAGGTATTTTACGTGGAGCGACTCCCTATTTGTCCCCCTTAAATGTTAGTTCTGGGTAATACGGTCCCTCTTTGAAGGAAACGGACGACTGTCAAAAATCTACAAATGACAGCCGTGAAACAACGTCTCAATGTCCTTTCCGAGACACGGAGGACACCCGGTATGGTGGTCATGCATCCACATCGCGGCAGCGCACCTGTGCCCGTTATGATTTAGCCATGAGCTCCTGCCATTAAAATAAACAACGGGACTGTTGTGTCGAATAGTGTGGATAGTTTAGATTCATACAAGCCTGCGAGCTTGGTCTGTCTATAAACTACTACTCTGCATGATGTTAGGGGTTTTGAACATTATGGTTGTCTTATGGGCTTCTTGCATTGTTGGCCTCTCGGCACGCCATCGCCATCGTCATTGCTTTCGAAATGTGGTTGGAAGTCGTTCGCTTTTAATGTGATTGTCATTTGTTTCGCCCTCTGATTCATCCTATAATAATATATCCTTCCTTAATCCCTACTTAATGAATGTAAGTTTGTTTGTTACGCTTTCACGTGAAAACTACTCAACCGATCGTCATGAAACTTTGTACACATATTTTTGGAGTTATTAAAAGTAACATAGGATACTTTTTATTAAAAAAATATTGATTTTTTATCAACAGGATCCGCGTACGAAGTCGCGGGCAGAAGCTAGTATTGTATAATCATACTTGAGGAAGTTGGCACAATCATACTTGAGGAAAGACGACGCAACTCGCTGGTTGATAATATTGAATGATTTACTACTTGCCATCATTCTTTTCTTAAACAATATTCTTGTAATCTTGTCCTTAATTTAGAGTATTTAAAAGTAATTTTAATTTTATTCTTGCCAACGCCGGAAATAGAAACCATCCTAATTAGTTGAAGTTGCACGTAATTTTTTTTGATCTCTGATAGGCAGTCTCTCCATAATTTTAATATTCTGGTATACAGCTGCAACTTCTGACTAAAACCCATACTAACAATTAAGGAGTTGAGAAAGGCAAGTGAGCTGGAGTAAAGGGAACTTCAGTCTACCCTTGTAATCGATATTTGACGGTGACTATCTAATATAAAATATTTTATTTCTACATTTTTAAACTTGTTATACTTATTCGCCGCATCCATAACATTTTCAAGTGAGTGTATTTTCCGCGTATCTGCGCGTACGCCTCACAACGTTCTATCTGGGTTTATTTATTTAAATATGCGTGAACTGCGCTTGCCAGTGCTCTTTGTCTTCGTACCTTGGTACTAATATAGCCTGGCTTCCTGCTCATCTCGGTAGCTTTGTCGTCATTCTGCTTCGAGGCTGACTACAACATTTTTAATAAGAAAATACCAGCTATAACGAAGTAATAATATTTTTTGTCGCGATTTACTAAACAGAGCGAGACTCTACGAGAAGACACGTCCAAATTACATATTTTCCACTTTGCTCCCATTTTTGACGTCTCATAATTTGGTTGACAAAAAATACTTGGTTAAACTCGGGCGGGATCTCACAATAGTGAGTTTTTACGTCCTAATTAAGTAAGTATTTATGTAAATCGATAAAGTAAAATACTGATTTCGTAATGTGGCATTCAAAGAATGATCCCAAATACATAACCAAGAGAGACACGCAAGCCTCACACAGTTGAACCATAAAATGCTTTGCATACCGAAAATAAAATAAGACGCTCGAAGGACCAATATTATGAACACGAAACAAATGAGCCAACTTAGATTTGCGCATTGGTTTTTGTTTTACTCAGCCCTAAACACAACTCCATAAGGCTGGAATTCGGGTACCAAGACGTGAAATTCGTTAGGCGGGATTTTTCAAAACGGTACAATTGCCTTTGCATTTTGCGTACTTTCTCAGCAATACTCACGTCAGAGATATGCGTTTAAAGGGTTTCTTCGGAACCGTCACGTAAATTAATGAATACAGAGCTTTGTAAGTTGCGCAAATGATCCAATGGTTGCTGTAACTCATCGTGGTTCGCTCGTAAAATCGGTCGCGACAATCATGGTTCGGCTTATGGTACTTTATTTCTCTTTTTTCAACTTAGCAACCCCGGTTTTGTACCGCTTAATTTTATATGTGTTCTTGAACTTCGTTCGAAGATGACGTCACTTCGGTTTCAATGAATTTTATTGGCAGGTTGGATTTTAAAATACGGATCCAGGAATGACCTAATTTTAATAAACAATTTCCGAACATTAATGAATTATTGTTGTTATGTTCGCTTTAGATATTAATTATAGTAAATAGTTAAATATTTGGAAACAATTTACATATTGCGTCATTAATTTTTTTGCATTTGGAAACCGCAATATTTTAGTTTGGGTTTGTCTACAATTTTTATAAACAAAAGACTCGCGAGACACTACCTACTTGACTTTTTATAGTAATGCAGGCTTCTCTAAGCCAAAGAAGTACAAAGAAAAAACGGGATTACGAAACATCGGATGTACTACGTCAATAATCAATAATACAGGTAGTTAGGAAATGGAAACCTAGCCCAAGGGACATCTTCATTTATTGCGATGACCAATCCGCCCCCATCCTAATTTGTTATGATACATACTATTCGATATTTGATATATCTGCTGGATATTAACTTGTTATGTTTTGTACACAGCTAATAACTTAATAGCGGGACTAAACTAAATTACTCCCCGACATTGTTAACGCGCGCTTTTTATAGTTTTTTTAGCGACATGATTCAGAGCGAGTATTTCGTCTCCGGGTCAAATACCCACAATCGTTTAGCTGTCTTTGTTATTAACCTCTGCAACATATTCCTTATATTTTACAACTTATTTTTAAAGCTTTTTAATATCTGTTTAAGTGTAAAGTGTAATGCTCTGTACGTTAATAGTTCTCAATGATTTTAATGGCTAATTATTTTTTTCTTAATGTGAGGTTTGTCATATTGTTTTGAGAGGAATTTGATTTTTATTGCCTTTTCTCTTTTAATGAAACAGTAATCTGGCTTAAGGGTTTTATTTGGCGGTTATGATAACTAGATACAATTACTTTGGTCTTATTACCATTTGACGCAAAATTACAAGCGCTGCCGCAATGGATATGACTTTGAGCTCATTTATTATACATTTAGTTTCCAACATTAATAAATGTCATTTTCACATTGTAATAACAATAAAATATTTAGCAATATGCATTTGAATGTATTTGAGACGTGACAACATTCCAGGGTTTCATTGCATCACAATTTACAGCCTTCGTCGTATCGTCACCTATTCGCGTGTGTTCCACACCTATAAGCATAAAATCGGCTACGATTATTGCATCCTGGCGAATGTGTGGGTGAATATTATTGGCAGGTCTCCGACACGACAAACGCAAACCTACCATTCACTAGCCGACTGATTTCCGAACTCCATTTGGTTATTTAAGTCTACCGTACCGAAGGTTCGTTTTTGAACAGTAGGAGAGATCGTTTTGTGCATGGGAGGCTTTAGTCCCCTCTGGATGCAGGAAGGCTCCACAAATAAAATATGTGACTTGAAGGCGACGGCGAGGTGCCGTCGAGATGAGGCTGCGCAAGCTGGTGGGAGAGGGACGGTTTGCACTGTCCTCTTAAGTGTGAGGGAGACAGAAGTACGCTTGGCTATCTGGAGAAACGCGAGCACCTCATTTAATCGGTACGCGCTTCGTTTTGTAGGATAAAGGAAAATTTGCGATGCTTTAGATACGTTGGTATTATGCGTGTGGGTGTGTGATAGAACATTACTGTTATCGCTACATCGTCTGTCCAGGGTTCAATCAGTCTATCCAAGACGGAATAGAATGCACAAGAAAACCTCTATTTACTTAAACAGTTAAGAAATAACCGTAAAGTTTTTACAAGCAAGATTTAACGCGAATATGCAAATGCGTTAACTGGCACCTATTCGTCGTTTCATAAAATGTCATGTCGACTGTCTGACATTAAAAGTACCTTTTACTATGTGTGTCTACATGAAATGGTTAACTAAATCAAATAAACGTACATTAAAGTATAACTTGTAAACTGGGCTAATTAAGTAGCTTGCCTTCTGTAAGAGCAACTACATTTATGAACCTAATAGTTGGCCGCTGTTTAACTTAATTCGAACTTACTAAGTGCTTTGATTATTTCCCCCTCATTTTGTGTTTTCTCTCTTTGGATGCTCTAGAAAGCACTGTATTTTTAAAAGCGAAATAAAGCTTCATTTTCCGTCTCAGTTGTAATTATGTTTTCCTCAGTTTGATTTTAATAATAGTGAATTGTTAGTACCTAAGTTTTATATATGTTAAAACCTCAACGTACATCAAAAAATAAGAATTTCCAGCGTCCAAAAACATAGCTGCAGCATTGTACCACAGCATATTTTTTTCACGAGATATATTCAACGGTTGAGGCTGAAAAAAGTGGGTTACAATGTTGGTCGGGTACGCCCTAGCGATTCATAGCTACATACCACTAAAAATCGTTACATTTCTTCTTAGCTTTTCAGGACTTAAAGTACAGGTTTAAGTTAAACCTGTACTTACACAGTAGCCCTAAAAGGGGTAAGCGCCTAATGTTCATATTATCCACCATCATTGTTGGTATCTGAAACAATACAAAGATAAAATTACGCACTTATGTCAAAACTATTATCAAATGTATGTCACATTTTAACGTGTTCTATAATTTTAAACTCTTACCAGCAAACAAAAGTAACTTATTGCCTGACGCCGACGGCCGGGCACAGGTTACATTATTGTCATAAACCCACACTCGGATGCCCGTCGGCGTAACACGACCAAATACAATCATGAGGAAACCGCACTGAATCACTGTTGTATCAACCACCACGTAACTCAGCCGGGTTACCAATAATGATATGTACTGAGAAAACTGAACGTGTCTAGTAATCTTCGTTTCGTTTGTACCTAAACTTTGCTTATTTTGAGCTTTCGACTTTCAAATGTTAATGAATAGGTTTTGGGTCACAATTTTCTTCTTGCTTCTCGGATCCTAGTCAACTAGGTTATTTACATTTGTATAAGTTGTAAATTGGCTTTGATGTCGCGGATATAATCATAAAGAAAGTCTAATGGCAGACTTTGCTGAAGCTTGCTAAAATGATTGAAGTATCTATACATATAGTATAGTGTAAGAAAGCCCAGTTCTGGGTTAAGCTCGCCGTTACAAATACGCTGTAAGTATATTGCAATTTGTGTGTATATCTTTTAATTTTGTGTGCAATAAAGAATAACAATGATTTATGAGACCATGTTACGCTTACATAAATACGCAAAGACACTAACACATTTTTCCGTTATGTTCACAACCACTCCTACAAAAACTTTCAGGAACTCCCTGCAATGGCGCAACAATCAAAATCGCAAAACGAAACTGTAATTTCGATTCATATAAGCATGCCGACTTGGCGAATAACCACTGTGAACCCTTCACAGTGGTTATTCGCCAAGTCGGCACCATTAGACGACACACGATATTTACTACCAGTAACTGCTTTCATTTTAGCCCTATTCTAATGTTATGACTGTGTTTTATATGATATTTTACTAGCCTATTAAATTGTTTCCTTTTATCCTGGAAAGCGTCCGCCTGGGTGCGCGCCCAGAATTAATCAGCAAACGCTTCCTGGAAAAATAATTAAAGAAAATTGTACTTCATTTTGTTCAGCAGTTTTCCGAGATATTTTACAATTGAAGTTGAAAACTTCAGATACTAACAGGCATGTAATTATTTGACAACAGAAACATTTTCTTGCTTGTAAAACTCTTTTAGAAAGTGATCAATTATTTGCCTTTTTAAGTGGACAAGATTGCAATATAATCGGGAAACTCAGTAGGCTGACCGGCTGTGGCTGAACACAATACGCACAAGAGATTTCACCTCATGATTGACGGTGAAACACACCAGTGGTGTGAGAAAATAAAGCCGTATCATAATTATGTGTCAATCCGTGCCCACAACTTGAGTACAAGATAATGTTGTTGTAGTTACCATTTTTGGGTTATTCACTAAATAAAGGGCTTGGGTGAACAAAGAGGTCGGATCAATGGTACGGATGCATGCTAATGTGGGATAAATACCGACGCATAGCTTGTTGTCCGACCCACGCACACAGCTACCAACGTACAACACATCCGTGATTGTGCGTGTGTGAACGTGAGCTTTCACACACACATCGGCAGATTCGCTAGGGTTGAACATAATTTTGCAAAATTAATTTTGTGAGCATATGTAATATGGTGGTTGGAGATTGTGATAATTTATCTGTTTAGTAATCTGATTTATATTTTTGTTGCTTATGCTTAGGTACCTCATGGGTATTGAGGTTGATCATTGAAATTAGATCTATAACCTACTTGGCACTGTTCAGACCCGATCGGTTGATTGATTGATTTAACACCGTCAAATCGATTCAATTGAGAGATCGAGAGCTTTATTTCGATTAGACTTATAAGCTAGTTTTGCTGAAAAATACAAACGTGGTTACTTATTAGAACTTTAAGTTGAGGCATAAAAAGAGTTTTTATAAATTACTTAAGGGAACAGGTGAAAGCGCAGGGTGGCCCGCGAAATTCAAATTTTCTTACGTTTTTTTTTCAATTTGCTGGGGGTTGTTAGTATGTAGTTCATCATCATCATCATCAGCCTATAATGTTCCCACTGCTGGGACACGGTCAATGAGAGGTAATGGGCTGTAATCTACCACGTGGGCCCAGTGCGGATTGGTTGATGTCACATGTCTTCGAATTTTTGGTTCTAGGACATGCTGGTTTCCTCACGATGTTTTCGTTCACCGTTTTGAGAGCAGCAGTGATGAAATAAATTACACAAAGTAATGCGCCTGTCTGGGTTCGAACCCACGATGTGTATGTAGTTACAGAATTATAATCATCAAAATCATCAATACAACGTTCAAAGTTCATAAAAGTCGAAGAAGGACTCTTATGAACTTGAAGGGTTGTATTGATGATTTTGATGATTATAATTCTGTAACTTAATACGTCTTATAGGCGCGACCAATATGTGTATCAGCATACAACTCAGCACTGCCCTGAAAATTGCAAAAAAACGTAAGAAAATTTGTACTTCGCGGGCTACCTTGAAGCATCCCCCTTAAAGAACCAATTGAAAGCAAAATAAAGGTAAGTACGTAGTTTTTACCACAAGACGAAATACTTTATATTCTTGCTCCCAAACCTTTCCATTTGGTGCAATAATTTCTGATCCTTGTGTGTATGTTAAAAAAACAGTTAAGATTATGTAAACAATGGGCTGACGTAAGGACGTCCTAGATAATTGTTTACTAGAACTTTGTGATGTACGATATGCCCTTGTCTTATATTGTCACAAGATTTTCCTCATATCATGTCATTGCTATATCACCGACATTGAAATACATATTTATAACTCCGAAGAATATTCACTAAAACAGATAGAACCAGTTTTATTTTTCATTCGCTATTATTATCTTTCTTAGTTTCAGGAGAAAATCTGAATTAACAGAATATAAGTCTCTGGCAGCCAAAGCGTGTTTGGTGTCAACCCTGAAAATAATCTTGAAAAGTAATGTGTAATGGAATCACAAAAAACTAAGAAGGCAAAGTTGAATAAAAGCTTGCATTTTTTTTTGGCAAATGTAACCAATATTGCTAACAATTTGTTATAAATTAAACATGTCTTATTTTTAAGTAATTTATGAACTAATTAAATAAAATGTTTGCTCATAAAATTCAATTAAAATACACGAAGATGACACGTTCACAGTTTTAAATTTCTTGTGTGGCATATGGCAAACGCTTTATGCAAGAAAAGCTCAGGTAACATACGCGAGTAAATCTTCTGGAAGAACATATGTTGCTTGAATGATACAACGACGCTTTCTCAACCTCTTAACAAAATCAGCAATGGAAAACTAAAACAATTTCATTCGATTTTTACGTTTTCAAAGAAGCATTTTAGTAACTCACGTCGCCAACCTTGCAGATTTACTTTTTATCTGTTTTTGAGGACACACATTGCCATTTAACAACATCAAAGTTAAGGTCCTCTTGTCATTCATTTTTTACCTGTGAGTGGGGACTTGTGTGGTGGATAGGTGTCTTTTTGTTCTGACCTGACCTTGATAAAGAGGTAGCAAGGACTGATGGTTTGGCATACATGTATTTAGGTTGCTATTGGACTACTTAATGTGAAGGCGACACTTTCGAATTTGAACGAGAGCTGATTTCTAAAGATACTCAAATAGCTGAATACTGCAGTAGGATTAAAATCTACTTAAGACAGAAATAAGATCACTGACAGTTGGCCGATTAAAAAGGCTGTTGGAGGTAGCTTAAATTGTACCGAAAGAGGTCCATACTGCAGAAGATCGCAGTACTTGGAGAAGCATCGCGATCCTTAGCACTGAGAAAACGATGAAGAAGAAGAAAAGTATTGCAATAGGGATAAGACATCATTCTCTTGTCCTTATTTCTACAGATTAAAAAAAAAAAACATTTTGTCCGTCACCTTCATCTTCGTCTTGTACGAGTACTTCATCGTTTTCTGAGATAAAGAGAAAATGATGAACATTCTGAGCAAAACGCTTGGCCATTCAACTTTAACACCAAGTTATTCAAACCCTCAATACATAAACATCAGCAACTATTTATTATAGCCAAGTGCATGTAGATTAGCGCGTGCAAGACTACACCGATAGCACATAATCCACAACGGTGAACGTGCAAAACAATAAATAGCGCGGTCGGCGCCACTTCTAATTTCCTATGCTCTAGGCGCGTTTGATCCTGAATCGCGATTCCGTATTCCCAGGGAGTTCGGGGTCAGCGAGCCGGCTAGCCCGGGAGGCAAACCAGTTCTAAACATTTCAATATCACACCCAACCTGCAATAAAGTGTATACAATAAAGTTTACAATTTATTTGTCACACCTCTTTATGTTTTTTGGAGATGAATTTAAGGGCTTTCTGATTGAGGTCGTTCGTTGTGATGCAATACTTTTCTTGAATTTTGTATGATCTTTGTGGGTGAAATTTGCTGTGTATTTTCGTTTCTTCTTCTTTTGCTTATTGCTGTCTTTGAAAGAATCCTACTAAGGTTCTACTGCTTTATCCAACAACAACTCGTTATCGAATGTAATTTTTATTGTAGGTACACGAATTAGTGTTTTTCGGTGTTCACTTCATACGATTTTGTAGATATCTATATTATATTATATTTCTTGTATGAAATTACGAGGCTTAGTACCTACTAAAATATCTATGCAATAAAGTCTTATGAAAGTCAAAATATTAAAGAAAGCTCTAACTTGAAAGCTCAGAAATGAAAATAAAACCTTTAGAATAGCTTACATATAATATACAGATATTTTCTTGTAAAATGGAAAACAATATTAACTTGTATTGTACTAGAACAGATATTCAATTGCTCAAGAGAGAGAGTACCTATAGATGTCAACAAGATATTGCGAGTTTCAGAAGTAAGAAGTTCCGTGATAATAATATGAAAGAAAAACAAAAAAAGTCAAAAAGATTGACAACCACTCGTATCAGGTGGTTTCGTATCACCTACTACTAACTGAGCTGTGGATGTCAGATAGGCAGTCGCTCCATGTTAAATTCTGCTGCATCCGGTTAGACTGGAAGCCGACCCCAACATAGTTGGGAAAACGCTAGGCTAGGCAGATGGTGAATAGGAAAATATATACGTTTGTTGAGGTCATGTGATAAATCCAAGTATTGATAGATTTCTGTGGAGTGGGTAGAAAGGTACTACATAAATTCGAAATTGTGGATCATACGCTGCTAGTGTCAATTAGCTATTGCGTAGAGATTGTATCATGTAAAATCAGCGCTCTCCGCTACCGCTTCAACTAAAATGAGGGCCCTACGGACGGGATGCATTAACAACCGCTAATTTTCTCGTAACTGTTCGCGATCCAATAAGTGCTCGAAATCATCGGCCACTAATTAATTACTAGTACCAACACAATCATTACTCACTGAACATTGGTAGACCCTACAACTCTCTCTAAGAGTTCAAAGAATGTTGATTTTATTAAACGCTGGTCACTTCCAAACCAGTTTTTATTGTTAATATAAAATGTGACGCTTTCGTTGTTTTACGATAGATCTAAGAAACGTTTATCTGGAATGTAAATTTTGTTTGCGTCTGATATTCAAACCTCGGTACTTGCGACCTCTATGACCATAAGCTAACCGTCTGCACCGTTACTGCAGACATTCTCGTGTTCGTATTATTTTGATCTATTTGTTTACATCAGTATAAACCTGGGAACAGTTATTTTGAATTCGAACATTTATTTCTTAAGAAGTCAAGACTAATAAGGTTCAACAGACTTTCGAATTGTAATGTTCTATCTACCTACACTTTTTGATTCTGGCACGAGTATGTCTGCTTGTATTTTTTACTTGAGTATGTACCGTTGTTACCACTTGCTCGGATTTTGATTTCCATTGTTGACAATTCGTTTTAGAATAAGAGCATCGCTTTTGGGCTATCAAAGAAATTATGAAGACTGTTCTTGACCAGCTTGCGCGGAAAAAACAGTGTGTTGGAGTTCGTCAAAATGAAGACAACAATGACAAATGTAAAGAGACAGTCATGACAATGGTGTCTCGCAGGCGCGTCCACGATTCGATAATAGTGAATAAACACGGCTATGAGTTATCGGCGCAATCTCGGGTCGTCGGCCGCGGTACCGTTCCACTTGCCCCTGGACAACGAAACTAAGCACCACGAGGTGCGACGCTCAGGGGCAGCCGTAGATGTGGCATTTTTGATTACACATAATAGGTACACTTATACACAATTAGGTATAAGTTTAATTGCAAGGAAAAACAAAGAAAATCCATGAAAACTTTAATAAATAGGATGACGAATCATATCCGAAAAACATATTTAAATATCTGAAAAACAATATACCCAAAGTAATTAAAAAATAAGTAAAAAGGCCAAATAGGGAAAAGATTTGGTAGGTAAGCTTTATGATAGACTTATTTGTCAGTGCATAATTATGATTAAAGATGTAATTTCGAAAATATTTCATCTGGCATTATTGGTAATGTTATCTGTATTCATTGAATATGGCGTCATGTGAGCACTTGACGTTATGATAAGAAATAGTTCAATAGTCAGAAATACCGCATCTACCAACCACGATACTGATCATACCTCACAGTTTTCACTATTAACGTTCATAGACGAATTCCGACGTGACTATTCCGCTAATCAAATTTTGTAACTGCGGTATTGTAACCATTGGTTCTCGAACCTAAACTTTTTCAGTCGCCGTCTATTATATGTTACCGTTAAATAGAAACAGATTGTTGCCCCGAACTCATTCCGACATTTAAAATAATACGATGAGAATAAAATCACTTTGTATGAGTTCAAATCTAATACTTCGGTAAATTAAATCGGAGAAAGCGTGGCATCCATTCTTATATCTATCCCCTTTTGATGTGGATCATAAAGATTAGTAACGGATAAAATTAGCACCTCGTTTCATTCGTAATTTACCTTGTAATGATTAGATAAGTTGGTTCAGGCTATTTATAAGTTTTGAGGCCAAGTTTGAGGAAATAATTTATATTGAGGCTTCTTTTTTCTCGTATTTACCGTTAAAATCTTATTTTGTCGTATATTTTTGCTTTGGTCGGTGTAAAATGGATTGTTGTTGTTATTTGGCCCATGCTGTCCTATTGTTGGGCTAATGCTTTTCTTTGAGTCGTTTATTTCCTCTTATTGGCAGCTTGTCACGTGTTTGTGTTAAAGGCCTTGACATCGACTCACAGCTTCGTTGTTCACGATTTTCACCCCAAACCGTCTATTAGGGCCTTTCGACATGGTTGTGTGACAGTTCTGTTTCTAACGTGGGTAGTTTTAAAATATATTAACGCAAATAGGTGATTTTTTCTTAATAGTAAATACTCACCTACTCTGATATACTTATCTGCTGACAGAAGATACTTATTTTCCTACTTGATTTTAATTAATGCTACTTAAAATAGTTGTGTACCAAAGCATACAAGGTGTTAAATAATGCATTTGAATTTTAAATTTTGGCCGTGTGTTAAAAACATACAAGGTCTGTAAGATTTTATGTAATAATGCTGCGTAATTTGTTTTTTACTTGAAATAATTAAATGTAGAGGTTTAATAAGTTATGCACTGACAGTATGATCAATGTTACTGCAAGGTACTGTCGTGTTTCCCCCTGAGCGCTCGCGCAGTTTGCCCATGAAATCTTTATGTCTATTGTTTAAGGTTAATTTAAAGCTAAATTGCAGCATAAATTGTTGTTAATAGAAACAAATTACATAACTTACTTAACCTCAATGCTGGTTTTATCTGCGGGTTTAGTTTTTTAGGTATTCGTGTCCGATAACTGGGTCTTCTTTTAAATACGTACAAAAAATGAGTAATCAAAGTAAAAATCATGACCCCTACCAATTTGAAGTACCGGTGGCAATAACATAATTAATTGCAAAAGGAATCTTGATAGTCAAAAATGTCAAAAATAAAGTAGGTTTACTCAGTATTTGAATTAAATTGTCAATATAATATTTTTGTGTCGATTTATCTAGAGTTTTGCGTTAAGTGGGCAAACGGCACACGGCCGTAACTTTACGGTTAGCTCAATCAGATGACTCTGCGCCGGCGCGGCGCAACGCGGAAATCAATTGGAGTTCCCTTTATCATTTATGGATTGCGAACCCGTGGGCATCACGCTTTTGTTACACAACTGATAGGTTATGGGTCTAGTCCCTTGCATTTGTTTTCTTTATAGGAAATTTTGCAAAAAAAATACGGGCCTAAAATGTTGCAATGTAAAAAAGGCTTTTTCGTATCCGGAAAATTAGTACATAAATACAATCAGCTTCAAACGCTCTCACTACTGGGATATGTGTCTATCTTTGAGAGCGAGTCGGCTGTATTCCACAACGCCAGGGGGCCCAGTGCGGGTTGATAGATGTCAGATGCCTCGGATTTTGAAGACGGAATGACCACTGATGAAAAAACATGAATACCTACTTCTAAATTAGAAAAAATCTGTTTTCTCAATCTTTTGTATTGTTAAGGTAATGTAGGTGGGTACTCCGGTCTATACAAAACCAGTGAAGAATCCAGGTTAATGCGATGCTCGGTGACAGGCTAACGACCTCGCACTTTTCACTTGTTACTTTTGACCTTACACTTCGTCACTTGCTACGAGTATTAGCATACATTATCGGAAGGAAATCACCAAGTTTTTTTTTTTTTCCAAAAGTATTTTAACTGTACGCGGTAGTAACTAAAAGAAGGTTAATTTTACCTTTATTTAGCTGGTCGTTACAACCGTCAGACCGTACATATTTGGCCAGGCACTACAGGTAGTCAGTAGTGGCTGAAATTCTGAAAACCAGACTTAACTGGGTTGTGGAGGTCAGATAGGCTGCCGCTCCATGTAAAATACTGGTATTCGTCTGCATCCAGTTAGACTGGAAGCCGACAACACCGTAGTTGGGAAAAGGTTGGGCAGATGACAAATATTTATATTTCGTTTTTAAGGTCGTGCTCCATCTAGCTAAAGGGCGTCCCACTCTATAGTTGCCGATTGTACTGGAGAAAAGCAGGTGGTTGGAATCGATGAAATACTGAAGGTGGAGAACGGAATGTTGGGACGATGCCTATCTGTGGCTTATGTCCAGAGGTGGATTCTGAGTAGATAGAATTAGTGACCTTAAGAAGGGCAAATGCACTTTTTCTTGTCAAAAGTATTTTTGACCAATTTTTAACTGAGGATCAGCGCACACCAACAGAAGTTAAAGTTACACGTCCAAACATGTTGAACATGTAATTTTGCAACATATGGAGTTGTCATAAGGCTAATTTCAGAAAGTCAGGTTCAGTCTCCAAAACTGCTCTGCTCTTGGTGTGCGCCGATCCCAAATCCGCGAATTTATATCCGCGCATCCTCATCCTTCCATTCCCGTTCTTTCTACAAACATGCTCATAGAGACATCGAATAAATCGCAAGTCAGTTATTTAACACGGCACTTAGAACAAATAATAAATTAATAGGCAATTACTCGTAAGGCACCGCTTTGGGCCAACAATGGGTGCAATAAAAGCCATAACCGTCACGATGTTTGGCGTCCTATGGCGCACGGGCTGATCTGTTAACGAGAACGAAACACGTCCTAGTGCTACTGCCATAGAGTAATCTGCAGAGGCGTCAGGCGAAGGGTGTGTGGGCACTTCCGTGTATAATTCCGTGTATGTCCCACTTGGCCATGAATTACACTCACAAGCGATAAGCTTTTTGCGACACAGAGTCTGCGGAGAAAACAAAAGAAAGCCACCGCTTCTGTCGATTTCGACGTGACCGTACTCACGTGAAAACAAACTGTCTAAGGAACCTACTGCTGATCATTGGTAGGAAATAAACTTGTTATAAGTCAATGATGATACTGTGAGTATTATTTGAGTTTCCCTTATTTTACCAATGGTCTAGATTTTTGGGAACTGCTCGACAAACGTTTTCCCGCTACTGCAAATTAAAATTTCACCAGGAAGCGCTGTGAAAAACTAAATAGATCATAAAACTAACAATAGTTACCTTTACTAACTTTATTATGAACATTGATTGACATTAAAGTCAGATAAACCAACAGTACCTACCTACCATTACCCATTTATACCTACACACACATCTACGTCCCTACCTATTCTACCGAACAAGTCTGTCGAGTAGGGCGACGACAGGCGCGCGCGCAGGTCGCCACGGGGTCATTGACCGGCCCGTTACGCGGTTACGTAACAACGTAGCTTACGGCTACGCGTTCACGACAACCCCGTAGCAGCACCGTTTGGCAACCAATCGCGACGTTGGGTTGGTATTTAAGTTTTTTATTTTGACAGTGACATAATTATTAACCGTTTTTATTTTAACAAGGTTTCATACAATTAGTATTTTGGTACTAATTATAATTAACAAAGTAATAATTTATGTTTACAAAGGTAAACCTGTTTATTATAATTGAGTGTAAAAATACATACTTATCAATAATTTGTTGACAACACGGAAATTCCAAAGTAATTAGTGGAGTGCTTTATTTTTGTTAATGAAACCATATTTAAAGTAACGAGTTTCCGGAACGCGTTTATTTTAACAGTTACGTTTTGATTTTTAGTAAATACCTAGAGACAGATTTAGCAGTAACACCTTATCATTATAACTGGAAATTCTTTAACTGCGCACCTGGAGTCAATATTAAAAATAAATCTGGAATACCACGTCTCAAACCTCGATAACTGACTTCAGAAAGTCTTACATGATCATTCATGCAGGACCCATATAATTATTCTATCAGCAGAAGTTTTCTATATGATTTTGATGGATCTTTGCAGGCAGGAAATCATTGCATCTTTAGGTGAAGCAATGATCACAATGAACTAGAAGCAGCTAGATGGAAGTTGTCGGGAATTGAACCTGCGATATGATAGCCCTAGTCCAGTAGTGAATTATTGTAGAATAATGAAGATGATCTAGTTCCGCTACAAAAGCTAGGAATAAGAAGATATTATAGTTTTGATGTTTATTCACTAAAATCAATACCTCTATTCATATTCCAAATAGTCAACATTTTATTAAAGTAAAAATCATTCCTTCTAGTAACTCGGTAAGTAGTAGCTTTAAAATGAAAATTAATTGCACAAAATAATATAGTATATTTGATTTATAAATTAAGAAGTTTGTTTTTTTTTCTTTTCCTTCTGTAATGGCGTTATTGGTAATTCATCGTTAATATAATATCACGTTTAATTTAATGATGCATTTTTCATTTGTTTACTTCGTTTAGGTGGTGAGATATCAAAGTCACTCTCGGTTCAACTCTCAAGTTGAACATTCAACGCCATCTAGAGGCTACTTAACGTACAAAATTTTGAATGTTTGTGTAAAAATTAACAAATGACGCTAATTACTTCTCAACGCTTGTTATGATATAATGGTTACTTTTACCGGTTCTTCGCTATTTTTGTTGTTTCAAATTAATGTTAATTCAATATGTTTTGTTCTTATATAGAGAGGCCCCGAAAATAGCGATATAAGATACGATTTGAGAACTGAAAATAAGCTATTGTTGTGTGATTGTTTCTAAGTCTGGTAGGTTCTTCCTTGATTAGCGAATTATTTGATGACAATTATCGTAATTTTTAAACTTATAATAGTTATACGCTAATAAACTCATTGTCATAATAAAACACCTATTACTAAATTCAAGATGAAGCGCAAAAAAATGCCATAGTCTTGAAAAAATAACAAAAAATGCTTTAGGTTAACCCGTTTCGGTGAAGTGTTCAACCCTTCAGCAGAACATGGTATGTATTACAGCATTTTTTCAGCTTTGCAATGCTTCTGTTATTGAATTTTTTTTAAGCAGAGGAAACCACGACTAACAATCTGGTGGGCAATCCGCTCCTTTGGCATAAAAAAATACATTACCATGCTTCGCTAAGAGATTGGCGATCCTGATAACTGTATAATCATGGTAGATGAAAGTATAAAACGAAATTTCATTTCGAAATTATGGTCATTCCGATTATACAACTATAGTAATCATGGTCATATATAATTCTAGCTAGGGAATCGATTTGATCAAGATGTGCTACTGAAGACTTATCAAGTAAATCACTAGAAGCTTTATCTGATTGATATCATTATTCTAAACAGTTCGCAGCATTACAGTACGTATTTCCTTATACTACAAATAGGTATCTTTGTGCTAACCCTACCAAATAAGCTACAAATAATAAGAACAATGAAACTTAAAATTACTATCTCGCGCATGTTAACACAAATCAACGCTCGTTTTGTTGCCCTACAATCACTTCTTCCTACGTCTATTTAATTTAATTAATTTCACAATTCACACACTGAGTGCGGATGAAAGATGTTTTTGCGTTAATTGCTATGAGTTATTACATCCATTCTTTGTTCACTGTTACTGTAAGCCGTTGACTTCATTAACAACTAATTAATACGCGTGATACGAATCTAATCTCTTTCTGTTTCGTGTGTACGTTAATATTGCACTAAACGAATGTTGAGCATAAATTATGAAACTGTTGTTTTAAGTGATTGTTTTATCGTGTCAATCTATATTACTACAGTAGTTTTGTTAGATTTAAACCCTGATCTACATAACTGAGCCATGTAACTGTTATCACGGTTGTAACGTTTTCACGCTTGCGTTTTTAAACCCGTTATTTTACAATATTTGGACAAGTTATATTACTTATTATGACAACTTTATATAACATATTTTGACAATGAATAGGCTTTTAATGTACCATAGGAACGTTATAAAAGATGTTGTAGTATCAACAATAAAAATCTTAATTTATTGCACCAAAGATCTTTTTTTTAATTCGCCTATAGTACGTTTGGCATTCCGGTTTGGCATGTGTTGATGGACGAAACTTCAATTTAAATTAATGTACGTACTATGAATCATACAGCAACCGGTGTGAATTAATTCAATGTATCATTTATTTTTAATTTACTTTTAAAAACACTCAGGGTGTTTTATTTGTTTGTTTTAACGTAAATTATGAGAGCATAATAAACCCCGGGCAAGCGCATTCATCATTTCATCCCTTTTATTAAGACAGTGGACCAGCCGACTCAAACTATTATAGGGTTCAATATCGGATACAATGGGCTTGTAAAAAGGGGGCTCATATTTTGATATTCACAAAAAAAAAACTAACTCTTCCGCGGGCACCCTCTTACACGTTCATGGCGTACTCATTTTATATTTTTTTTCTTTGTATTAAGAGCGAATATTGTCTAACAGGATATTTTTGTTGTCAGGAAAAAATCATATTTTTTTCTGAATGATACATTTAACCTTATACCTAGGAAGTTAGGGTTTCAATTCGCGCTGAAGGTTAAGAAGAAAGCTTTTACATCATCTAGTAACGTGTATTGATTGAAGAGACTCCCGTTAGGTTTTTACATAATATCTGTCTTGTGTAGGGGGTGGCAGTATACATGGATGTGAGCTACACTTATATTTGCGATTTTGTGTCTATTTTATAGGTATTTTGAACTCAGTTTGTTTTTCCTGCTAGAAGGTAAAATGTTTCGTTTATTTAGTAGTGATATCCTTTCAATTAAAATAATAACCTGATAACAGATTTCCACCAGATGAAAATTAAAACACATGGAAAAGTCTAACTTAACTTACTTCTCTATTTCTAACTTCTCTTCCAAAATTTACGATTGATTGAATAAACTGGATACTATATACAGATACCAAGGTGACCAGACCATTTACAGCTACTTATAAACTAAAGCAACTGAAATTCAAGTTCGTGCGAAAATACTTCACTTTTCACACTTTCCCGTCACTTACTAGCCCAGCAGTAGCTCAGTAGAAACATCCCTTCCAAACGCAATTCAACCAACATTCGTCCGGTACTCCGGCCACACGCAGAAATATTTATGAAAACCCATAACATTAATATGAGAATGTTGAAATTTCGCGAGTCCAACACATAAATACCCTCAATGACGTTGATTATGGCAAACGCGAGGGCGCCAGCGGTCCTCCTCACATTTTTTACTGCCCCTTTTATTTATTACTACGAAGATTGAAAGGGGACGCACTGCGAGATGATTGTGACGACCCTACAACGTTGCATGCGTGCCGAATGGGTTGAAAAATATTTGTAGATAATATAGAATCAAGTACAGTTTCCAACGCACTGCTCAAGAACACTGCAGAAGGAACCATGAACTGTCAAAGATGATGATGAAGTTTTTTAGAGGGTAAAGTGGCAAAAGAACATGATTATGCAGTAATGAGAGCCCTTGTAAATAATTTTGGGCGGTTGCTCAGTGCATCAACTTGAAACTTTTCTAAATAAAATATAATAAACAACTTAGATTTCTGAGACAAAGATCTAAAACAAAGCATTGAAGTTTGAGCAAATCAAATGGCTAATTTTTATCCACATACACAAAGTCGAAGATCAGAGCCAACTTTTCATATACATTGATATACATTCTATGCATGCGATGCGTGCGACGCATGTCATGCACGCAATACGTGCTAATATTTTAATACCGCTGCGGTGACTTCGTTAGTGGAAGTTATACGCTTTGATCTGTTTAGAGATGAATTACTCCATGATTGAATCGCTTTTTCTATTATAATTAGGGGTGAGGGGACAGGGTGACGGGTGACTCATGCTACGTGTAGCATTTTGGTTGTTTGGCTTGTACTTATATTATTATGACTGTTATGGATGAAAAGAGTCTTACACAGACCAACAAACCATGCCACAGTATAGAGAAAATCTATCAAGCAGTGGGTGGAAAAAGCTACCAAAGACGATGATGATGAATGAAAATACGGAAGTCAGCAGTAGGATATTAGGGACAATACCGATATGATTACAAATGAGAAGACTAATCAAAGGCGTTTGACAATAATAACCTAGGATCTGTTCAAGGCTACAAGCCATATTTAGGTACAGAGGCACATATTCTTTGAAAACCCTCAATGCAAAGAATAATATCTTCAGGTTAACATTCATTAAACCGCGAGGAGATGTATTGTTTTATGAAAAATCGGAACAAACCGTGACATTAAAAGACGTTACGACTATCCATCTATCCGAGAGCTTAAAATAATAATTTCGAAAAGCATCTGTTTTAATTCCACACAATTACTCCAAATAAACGACAAAAACACAAATGAACATGTAATCAAACCTGTTAATCCGACAATCTGCAAAATCAATACGTTGTATCAAAGTACCTATAAACGGGGTGCACTTTCCCAAATTTATGTACCGAGGGTGACTCCCCATAAAGTTCACATGTGCAATAACGAGTCGGCCAGTTTAAACCACCGATATTGCTCCTATGAAATATTGATGGTTCCACAACGAAGGTACACCATTATCATGTCAACTAACGTACTGGTTGGGATTTATTTTTATGTTTCCATTCAGGGTCGTGATATGATAGTTCGTTTGTTTAGATTGAATAAAAATTTCAAGATCATGTAGCTACTTACCTATGGAAAGCTTTGGAGTTTCCTCTTGTTTGAGTGTGACTACTGGTTTCCGGACAATGGTAAATAGTAATGATCGCTATGAGGGAATTCTGCTTTTTCTTTAGAGTTCAAATATGCTTCGTTTTCGCGTTCATTGGTATATTTTTTCTGGCGGCCATTCTGATGCTTTTGTACTGTCTTTAATTGTATCATTATACATTCCTTCCATTTCAACTACCTTATAAAATACATAGACCAGTTCTTAACCAACTAGACATTATTTACTACCAGTGCTTACAGCTTCTATAACTAATGTATTTTTAACAACATACAAACACGGAACATTTGTATAAGTTATATTATGTTATTATTCAAAATGAGTTAGTACCCTAAACAAGTTAGCGTGTTTGGTGCGAATACATGTTTCATGCGAAGTGGCTGGGGCGATACAGGTTTCAAATGCCAATACTGCTCTGCCTGAATGAAATATAGAAGCAATGCGCGCATAGATTCGAGCTGTGCAGAAGCGGCACACCGTAGTTAGAACTACGCATGCAAGAAACGGTAGTTAAAATATTGTAAACAATAATGGTTTCTTTAGCATGAAATGATAAAGTTAGCAATAAGTAGAAACTCTGCTGCTCATCTAGTTTTCTTACTCATACGTAGACATTTCGTTCTTATGCAGATGCCTCCAAAACCTTGAAATTAATGGTTCTATTTGCCATGCATAGCGTGCTAGACAGTAGGATATTAAATCATCTATTGGCCATTTATATGGACGTTTCAATTAAGTCGGCCAAGACTTTGGCTACGTTTTTACACCACCACTGGCGTCCATCAGTTTCTGTAACACATAGAACAGGATATCAAGAGCACCATCGGTTGTGGAACAGCACCAGATTCATTTATTCCTTCTCAGACACCAACTTGGAAAATGGATACCAATTGAACAAATTTCACTACAAGAATCAGTCATCATCAGATTCCTATCATTGCAGGAAGCAACATCTGGTGTGGTTGACATACATATACAAAATATATCGAATGCCAAAATCGTAGGAGCACGTGCTACTGCGTTACGTTGGTAAACAACTTATTAATAAGAAGCCATGTGTCCAGTGTATTTTCCATCGTTAAATTTTTCAAATTACCTCTCTTATGTAACTCAATCCGGGGGGAATTTTCAAAAATCCTTCTGAAGTGGCCACCATATTATGAAATTCTTGTGCAAAAAACATGTTTCTGGCCCCTCAATGTTAGTTGTGCGTGAGTGAATGAATATTTTACGATTTTTAAAAGATAAATATTTTCAATTTGTTTTATACCTTCTACGTAAACAAACAATGCACCAATAATCTTTGGCATCCATAACTGGATTAGCGGCCACCGCGCGTATCGGCGTAATATATCGTTTCGATTGAGTTTTGGTGTATCATTCCAAATTCCAACTTGGAAATGATTCGCAGATCTCCCCTCGCCGCGGGTGACATACGCATCTTCGGAACTTTTGTGGCTGTTCATATGAGGATATTGGGGTAATAAGGTTCAATAGAATGAATGACAATTTATCAAGAATAATGTATAATAAGTATTTACAAAGAAATATCTAAAGGAAATATTTCGCTACTACTTATATATTGATGAAACTTATTCTCGAAATTACTTAACTTAATTTTTTATTTACTTCTGGTTTCACAACAAGGAACAACAAGTTTCGGCAACAGTCGCAATCAGCATCAATCGACGAGAAAACCAGAAAGCAGACCAATACGCGATTTATGAAAATCCAACCACCAGACTGGAAAAGCTTGTTAAAAAATAAACGGTCTCATTGAAACATTCAATCAAACAACGCAGTAGTTCTTGAAAGTGTGTGATTGTTATTTCACACGTGCACAATAACACATAACGTGTGAATCCAATGCATGTGCGTGCGCAAATCTGTACACATGCCACGAAAATAGAAAACTAGCGGATGAATTCTCTACGTTTCGGTTTTGGATGTTCGTGCACCTAATGGTTTGTAGTATTATTTCATTCATGATATTATTTACTTGTAGGTAAATGTAGATCGGCTGTTTAAATGCTAGCTAGGTTTATTCGTAATATTATACTCATCACGGTTACGTTTTTAATTCTTCACAGAAGGAAAAAATGGAAACGTGCTCAATTACCACAAATCGGTGATCAGAGCGTGAAGCATCCTAAAAATAACCCTGTTATCACCATCCCCAAACCCGTAATGAGATTAACATTTTCTTTACTTGAAACCATGATCCACTATAGAACCCTCACTAGCAAGCAAAGGGTTGACCTTTCCCTTACTTCGAATAACTCGGAAAATTCTGTAACCATCTAAAATTTTCCACTGAAAAACATTGGCCTTCAGTGAGTCATCGCGTGGAAAGGTCATGTGACTGCGATCTTTTAATTACCACTCTTGGCAGACATATTTGTGGCTGCAGTATGATGGTATTGGCTTCCATTTTGTACAGACTATTTTATAGGTATTGGTTTCTCAGTTGTTTTATCTTGCGTGTGTAGACGATTTCTGGTTTTACTGTGCTCTCATCATCATCATTTCAGCCGAAAGACGTCCAATGCTGGACATAGGCCTTCCCTAAGTGTTGCCACATTGACCGATTTTGTGCAACTTGCATCCAGCGGATACCCGCACTTACCCGCTTTCACCAAGTCATTGGGTCCTTGTGGGAGGCCTTCCAACGCAACGCCTTTCGGTTCACGGTCGCCACTTCAGAACTTAACTATGCTTTTATGATTATTGTTATTGAAAGTCCGAAACACGTGCCATTTTATTTGTCTAACCTTGCCCAACTTTTCCAAAAACTAAAACGTGTCCGTCTACTCAGTAAACTTTACCAATATTCCGAATGAAACCACTACTTTATTTAAGTAAGACCAAAGTTTTATTAGTATTAAAGCAGATAAAGTATTAGGTGTGGCTAAGCGTTCTTCTGGATGCAGAGACAACGATTTAAAGGGAACAGTCCGTCAATAAGTCTCGCCTCGGATCGGTCAGGGTTAGTAATTGACGGGGGTGGGTGTACCGTGCATAGGGTTGACAGTACGAAGAATATTGACACGGTTTTGTTTATGTGAAGGGCGACTGGAAAAGTTGAAAAGTTATAGTAAAAACACTATGAAGGATAGAGCGTGCTTATAGAAAGTAGATGGTAGTTTTAATAAACATGTTTATAAAGTAGCCAGGGCGCCACTTTTGCTGTTAAAAACCAACAGAATTTTCTTTTTCTTTTCCACTAGGTACTCATTCAGATGATGGAGAGTTATTAAAAATACTTTCTCATGTTTACACCCATTATTTTCCAAAGCAACAAAGTGCAAATTCGAGTAATAAAAATAATTTACATATCGCGCGAAATGATTTACGCTGTCTCGTCGAGTCGAGTCGTCGGGCTAACCCTACGCTGCTAGGGCAGTTACAACGCCTTCCCCTAAAACATTGTCATCTGAATTTGTGCCCGAAGTAAATAAGAGTCCCGGGGAGTTCTCCACTCTAATGGCGGTAGATTTATAGATTTTCCCTGGATGCCCCGCCGCGCCAGGATTAAATTACGCCTGCCGTATTGGCCGGGCGGAATATTAGCACTTCTATTTGTTTCCGCGCTTTGGTTTCAACTCATTTGAATGGTCACTTCATCTGTGATTTTAGCTTACAGATTCTGAGGATTAAGTGTTTTAATTGATCAATTATTTGCGTGTTTAACGGCGATAGATCCTATTTAATTTGTGGTGACTAATATTACGTGTTTTAAACGATTGCCGGAGAAACGAGTCGATTTTACCATGTAGGTAAACCCCGTACCTATTTAATGTAAGCTTGATTTTGCAATAGTCGGGATTTTTAGTTGTAGTATACTTTTTCATAATTATGTTTGGTAAATATAAATATTCTGGTGTTTTTGCATGCACTTATTAAAGGAAGTGGGCTTAGTACCTATGACTTAAGTAGCAAGTACTTAATATGCAAGTCACGTTAGACATAAATATATACACAGATATTAAAGAAAACTGTTTTCTTATGTTGGAACTGTTTACAGGAAAATGGTAATTCTTATAGTATTTACGATTTGTTTATCCTATGAATCGTTAAGTGTGTACTTATGAGAAACATTTTTAATATAATATCTCCATTAGTTAAACCTACTTATAGATGAGTCTCAACGTGGGAAAACTAACAAGCTCTGCTACTTTCTAAATCTACCTTAGCTTTATTAAGATCTCAAAAAATACGACTAAATTACGGACTTTTATTTTGAACATAAAATCCATCATTTGATTTCCCACAAAAAAGAAACATCAACTGAAACCTTACTAATTAATTAATTCAAATTAGTCTCATTATTAAGAAAACTTGTAAATTTCTAAGATTGAAGCCTTGTAAGTAATCTCTTGTGTTTTTTAATAACAGTTTTCTTCGGGTTTGTCCCCTGCCCACTCTCCGCCGAGACAGGGGGAGACTCGGTCGCTACGGCCCTCTCCTTTTATTATATTATATAAAACTGCAAGACCACTCACTCACTCACTCACTCACTCATTGACATGCCTGTTCTCGGAATGGGTGAGAGATGGGTTAGGGGTATGTTTTAGAAAAATGTAAAGCACTTCCGGTCGAGTAGAGGAAAATTATAGAGGAGATTGAAATCCAAGATGGCGGCCGAGTCCATTTCCGGTTTCGGCGAGGAAACGACTTGGACCGATTTTGGCTCGTGGGTTTTGTTAAAGGTCCAAAATGATTTGAAAAAAAAGTAAAAAAAAAAAAAAAACAAGATGGCGGCCGCGCTGGGACGTTTTGAAATTGGCGACTTTTTTCACTCGACTTTGACAAATTGTTTTGTTCTAATGATTTTTAAAGTCGGCAACATTGACCTTGCCAATTTGTAGGTCATTTCAATGGCAACTGTGAAAAATTATGACATTTTGAAAATCCAACATGGCGGACGCTGTGGCGGCCATTTTGTAAAATGGTGGAATTTTCGACTTTTTTTAAATGCATTTTTCGTGTAGTTGGCAACATCTGACGGGTTCGAGTTGTACCAAGCGGTTGTGTGTATTGTTGATGAGTGTTGCCTGGTGCAAAAAAAATCCCCATTTTTTGGGTATTTTCCCAGATTTTCCCCGAAAACATGAAAAGTAGAAATAACGACATTTTGAATGGAGACTTTGTCTAGCTGGCAACTTTGGGGAGCCTCAAATGACATTTGACTATTTTCATCACTTTCAACTGGCAACCCCAAAAAATATTAAACTTTTTAATTTTTGGGACTTTTTCACTTTGGCGAATTACTTTGTTCTACCAAACTCAAAAGTAGGCAACACCGAGTACTCCGGTCGGTGGCCTGTATCCTTGAAATTTCCAGAAAATTATGACTTTTCAGAAAAACAAAATGGCGGCTGGTGTGGCGGCCATCTTGTAAAAACGACTAAAAATCCGAATTTTCGACACGATTTTTCTGGTAGTTGGCAACATCTGACGGGTTCGAGTAGTAGCGAGCGGTTATGTGTTTTGTAGAGGAGTGTTGCCTGGTGTAAAAATTTTCCTCATTTTTAGGGTGTTTTCCGAGATTTTCCCCGAAAACATGAAAAGTAGAAATAACGACATTTTGAATAGAACTTTTACATAATCACCAAGAATGGGAAGCCCCAAATGACATTTGACTATTTTCATCACTTTCAACTGGCAACCCCGAGAGCCATTGGGGTTTGAATTTTCGGGTCAGACCTTACTTTGGCGAATTACTTTGTTCTACCAAACCCAAAAGTTGGCAACACCGAGTACACCGGTCGGTGGCCTGCATCCTTGAGATTTCCAGAAAATTATGACTTTTCAGAAAAACAAAATGGCGGCTGGTGTGGCGGCCATCTTGTAAAAACGACTAAAAATCCGAATTTTCGTCACGATTTTTCGGGTAGTTGGCAACATCTGACGGGTTCGAGTTGTACCGAGCGGATGTGTGTATTATTGAGTAGTGTTGCCTGGTGCAAAACATTACCCCATTTTTAGGGTAATTTTCCAGATTTTCTCCAAAAACATGAAAAGTAGAAATAACGACATTTTGAATGGAAATTTTATATAATCGCCAAGAATGGGAGGCTCCAAATGACATTTGTCCATTTTCATCACTTTCAGCTGGCAACCCCAAAAAATATTGAACTTTTTCATTTTTGGGACTTTTTCACTTTGGCGAATTACTTTGTTCTACCAAACTCAAAAGTTGGCAACACCGAGTACACCGGTCGGTGGCCTGTATCCTTGAGATTTCCAGAAAATTATGATTTTTCAGAAAAACAAAATGGCGGCTGGTGTGGCGGCCATCTTGTAAAAACGACTAAAAATCCGAATTTTCGACACGATTTTTCGGGTAGTTGGCAACATCTGACGAGTTAGAGTTGTACCGAGCGGTTGTGTGTTTTGTTGAGTAGTGTTGCTTGGATTAAAAATTTTCCCCATTTTTAGGGTAATTTCCCAGATTTTCCCCGAAAACATGAAAAGTAGAAATAACGACATTTTGAATGGAACTTTTACATAATCAACAATAATGAAACGCCTCAAATGACATTTGACTATTTTCATCACTTTCAGCTGGCAACCCCGAGAGCCATTGGGGTTTGAATTTTCGGGTCAGACCTGACTTTGGCGAATTACTTTGTTCTACCAAACTGAAAAGTTGGCAACACCGAGTACACCTGTCGTTGGCCTGTATCCTTGAAATTTCCAGAAAATTATGACTTTTCAGAAAAACAAAATGGCGGCTGGTGTGGCGGCCATCTTGTAAAAACGACTAAAAATCCGTATTTTCGACACGATTTTTCGGGTAGTTGGCAACATCTGACGGGTTCAAGTTGTACCGAGCGGTGGTGTGTTTTGTAGAGGAGTGTTGCCTGATGCAAAAAAAATCCCCATTTTTAGGGAGTTTTCCCAGATTTTCCCCGAAAACATGAAAAGTAGAAATAACGACATTTTAAATGGAACTTTTACATAATCGCCAAGAATGGGACGCCCCAAATGACATTTTACAATTTTCATCACTTTCAGCTGGCAACCCCGAAAGACATTGGGGTTTGAATTTTCGGGTCAGACCTGACTTTGGCGAATTACTTTGTTCTACCAAACTCAAAAGTTGGCAACACCGAGTACACCGGTCGATGGCCAGTATCCTTGAGATTTCCAGAAAATTATGACTTTTCAGAAAAACAAAATGGCGGCTGGTGTGGCGGCCATCTTGTAAATACAACAAAAAATTAGAATTTTCGTCACGATTTTTCGGGTAGCTGGCAACATCCGATGGGTTCAAAATGTACCAAGCGGTTGTGTGTTTTGTTGAGGAGTGTTGCCTGGATTAAAACATTTCCCCATTTTTAGGGTAATTTCCCAGATTTTCCCCGAAAACATGAAAAGTAGAAATAACGACATTTTGAATGGAACTTTTACATAATCACCAAGAATGGGACGCCCCAAGTGACATTTGACCATTTTCATCACTTTCAGCTGGCAACCCCGAAAGACATTGGGGTTTGAATTTTCGGGTCAGACCTGACTTTGGCGAATTACTTTGTTTTACCAAACTCAAAAGTTGGCTGCACCAAGTACATCGGTTTGTAGCCTATATCCTTGACATTTCAGAAAAATTATGACTTTTTAGAAAAACAAAATGGCGGACAATGTGGCCATCTTATAAAAATGACAAAAAAGTCGAATTTTCGATACGATAAATGGGTCAGTTTGCATCCCTTGACTGGATTATCTTGTATGAACGGTTGTGTTCTGTGTTGACGAGTGTTGCCTGGCTAAATTTTTTCCCCATTTTCAAGGTATTTTCCCATGTTTTGCCGGAAAACATGAAAAGTTGAAAAACGGATTTTGAATGAAAATGTTGCATAACCACTAAGAATGGGGTGTAGTCAAATGCCATTTGGACATTTTCATCACTTTCAGCTGGTAACCCCGAGAGCCATTGGGGCTTGAATTCTCGGGTCAGACCCGATTGTTTTGTTCTACCAAACTCAAAAGTTGGCAACGTAAAGTACACAGGTCGATGGCATGTGTCTTTGAGATATCAGCAAAATTATGACTTTTCAGAAAAACAAAATGGCGACTGGTGTGGCGGCCATCTTTTAAAACTTACGAAAAATCCTTATTTTCAACACGATTTTTCGGGTAGTTGGCAACATCCAACGGGTTTGAGTTGTATTAAGCGGTTGTGTTTTGTTGAGTAGTGTTGCTTGGATTTCCCAGATTTTGCCCAAAAACATGAAAAGTAGAAATAACGACACTTTGAATGGAACTTTTACATAATCACCAAGAATGGGACGCCCCAAATGACATTTGACCATTTTCATCACTTTCAGCTGGCAACCCCGAGAGCCACTGGGGTTTGAATTTTCGGGTCAGACCCTACTTTGGCGAATTGTTTTATTCTACCAAACTCAAAAGTTGCCAGCACTAAGTACACCGGTTTATAGCCTATATCCTTGACATTTCAGAAAAATTATGACTTTTTAGAAAAACAAAATGGCGGACAGTGTGGCCATCTTATAAAAATGACGAAATATCCAAATTTTCGATACGATAAATGGGTCAGTTAGCATCCCCCAACTGGATTATGTTGTATGAACTGGTTGTGTGTTTTGTCAAGGAGTGTTGCCTGGTGCAATTTTTTTTCCCAGTTTTAGGGTTTTTTTCCAGATTTTCCCCAAAAACCTGATAAGTAGAAATAACGTCATTTTGAATAGAAATGGTGCGTAAACACTAAGAGTGGGGTACCTCAAATGACATTTGACCATTTCCATCACTTTCAGCTGGCAACCCCTCTCGGGGTCATTGGTGATTGAATTTTCAGGTCAGACCCGACTTTGGCAAATTCGTTTTGATGAGGATTGATTTTGTACATACAGAGGGGTTTATTAATATGGTCGATTTTAAGGTTCATTTCCCCAACCTCCCCTCAAATAGAAAGGGCTGTAACTTCATTACGGTTAGAGATAGCCGATAGGTGTTTGAACATATATTATAGTAGGCGTTGAAACCCGCCCGGTGGTGGTTAGGAGGTGGCGAGCGAAGCGAGCCGGTGACCCCATGGCGTGAGGATGAGGTCACGGTAGCTTTCCGGTGGTAGACAGGTCTTGAGTGGAGGAAAGTGGGGAAATGGCGAGCGTAGCGAGCCGTCGACTGAAAACCAGTCCGGTGGTGGTACCGCTAAAGCGAAGGGGGGAGGTGGCGAGCGAAGCGAGCCGGTGACCCCATAGCGTGAGGATGAGGTCACGGTAGCTTTCCGGTGGTAGACAGGTCTTGAGTGGAGGAAAGTGGGGAAATGGCGAGCGTAGCGAGCCGCCGACTGAAAACCAGTCCGGTGGTGGTACCGCTAAAGCGAAGGGGGGAGGTGGCGAGCGAAGCGAGCCGGTGACCCCATAGCGTGAGGATGAGGTCACGGTAGCTTTCCGGTGGTAGACAGGTCTTGAGTGGAAGAAAGTGGGGAAATGGCGAGCGTAGCGAGCCGTCGACTGAAAACCTGTCCGGTGGTGGTACCGGTAAAGCGAAGGGGGGAGGTGGCGAGCGTAGCGAGCCGGTGACCCCATAGCGTGAGGATGAGGTCACGGTAGCTTTCCGGTGGTAGACAGGTCTTGAGTGGAGTAAAGTGGAGAAAGCCTGTCTGGTGGTGGCACCGGTAAAGCGAAGGGGGGAGGTGGCGAGCGAAACGAGCCAGTGATTCCACAGCGTGAGGCTTATCCTCACGCTGTGGAATCACCGGCTCGCTTCGCTCGTTCGCTTCGAGCGTAGCGAGCCGTCGACTGAAAACCTGTCCGATGGTGGTACCGGTAAAGCGAAGAGGGGAGGTGGCGAGCGAAGCGAGCCGGTGACCCCACAGCGTGAGAATAAGGTCACGATAGCATTCTGGTGGTTGGCAGGTCCTGAGTGGTGTGAAGAAAGGAAGTCGCGAGCGTAGCGAGCCGTGGACCTCAGTATCGTAGGGACAAGTTCCAGATAGATTTCCAGTGGTAGGTAGGGCCTGAGTGGAGCCAAGCCCAGAGTTGGTCAAAATGAATTTTCAAAATTTCCTTTCTCTGAAAGGAAATCATTAATTGTCGGCCCAAAAACCGCGTCCCCGGCCAACGAAAAAAACGTTACACCAGTGTTTAGGAGGTCAGTCTGAGTATATTTTACTACTGCCCCAATTCTTTACAACCATTCGTTCAGCTGATTTTTTTGGTTGAAAAATCTGGTTTTTCGTAAGTTTTATTTGACTGTAATCTTTTCTTTTGCTGGCGAATAAGTGATATGAGTTCGTTGAGATGATGATTTTGGTCAAGGATTTTACAAACCACTTTAGCTGCTCTTTTGATAAAGCTGGGAACTAAGGATTCAAACCTGAGACTTTTGCCCATCTTTAAAAGAAGCGAAACGACTATTTTGAGTTAAGGTCGCGAATGTGTCTTGCAGCACTTTTCACATTACATCTGGGTTATTTTTAGCCTACCGAACAAGCCGGATTCCGAAAAGGCTGACCACATAGATATATCACTGTAAAATTGTCAAACACGTTATATTACAATATAACGTGTTTCTCTCTAGCGATATTGTAAACTCTCGAATTATTGTCAACTGAATATACGGAAGTATCTTTGCCCCCATAATCGGGACTTGGGGCACCCCCCCGTTAGGTTAGTTAGGTTCCTTTAAACCCTGCACTCGGAAATAGGGGCCCCGCGAAGCGGGGTTCCGTCGACCACGCTTTTTAGGGGAATACGTATAAAGTAGTGGTTTAAGGTAAGGTTACATTTATCGATATTTCTCAGGAACGGTACAGTATTTTTTCATGAGAGTGGTACCCACTGGGCAATGGGGACGTCCTTCCCTACACACCACGTGAGTTGACTACCATTGGATGCATTTCACGAAAAATAATGCGTTTTATTGTAAGCAGTATGTTCGTTTGACAATAATTCGAAAGTTTACAATATCGCTACAGAGATTACAATATAAAGTGTTTTACAATTTTACGGTAACAGGTACATACACTGCGGTATACAGAAGATCGAAAAGTATAACCGGCGTTGTTGTTTAGCCTTTGTGGACTACGAGATATCTTTTGATTTGATCGAGACGTGGGCTGTACTGCAGTCTCTCCAACGCTGCCAAATTGGCTTGTACATCGAGGTTTTAAAGTGTTTGTAAAAAAACACCACATGTCATTCCGACTTCATGATCAAACCTCGGAACCTATCCTACATCAGCGAGGTATGAGATAGGGAGATATCATATTTACGAAACTGTTCTTGTCTTATACTCTCCCCTCCCCAATTTTATAACGATTCAGGTTAGCCATTAGGTGTTTGAACAAATATTATCGTAGGCGTCGAAACCTGTCCGGTGGTAGAGATATGGTCATGATAGCTTTCCGGTAGCAGGTAGGTCGACAAGCAAATTGTATTGTAATGTTTTTTGTATGAGAAAAGGTTCTTAATGGGAAATCATCAAATAAAAAAAACACAGTTAAAACAGTGTTTAATCATCAAATAACTTCTCCCACTCTGGGCGGAGCGGGAAGGAGTGTAACTTGAGAGACTCGGAACTTACTTTTTCGCATTCATAAACAGCAACAGAGAGGTGGCAAAAATCATTTTTCAAAATCTCTTCTCCCTCCCCTTCACCCCGCCCCCCATCGTATCTCGAAAACTGGCACACATAGTGGTTGTTTTTAATTCTCACTTAATACTATTGAGGGGCGTTGAAATTTTTATGAATTACCCTCTCTTCCCCTCCCCAACCGGGGAGGTTGTTTAACTTGAAAGGACTGTAACTTCATAACGGTTAGAGATAGTCATTAGGTGTTTGAACAAATATTATCATAGGCGTCGAAACCTGTCTGGTGGTAGAGATAAGGTCACGATATCTTTCCGGTAGATCGACAACATCCGACGGGTTTGAGTTGTAACAAGCGATTGTGTGTTTTGTTGAGTAGTGTTGCCTGGATTAAAACATTTCCTCATTTTTAGGGTAATTTCCCAAATTTTTCTCAGAAACATGAAAAAAAGAAATAACGACATTTTGTATAGAAATTTTATATGATCACCAAGAATGGGATGCCCCAAGTGACATTTGACCATTTTCAACACTTTCAGCTGGCAACCCCGAAAGACATTGGGGTTTGAATTTTCGGGTGAGACCTGACTTTGGCGAATTGTTTTGTTCTACCAAACTCAAAAGTTGGCAGCACTAAGTACACCGGTTTATAGCCTATATCCTTGACATTTCAGAAAAATTCTTACTTTTTAGAAAAACAAAATGGCGGACAGTGTGGCCATCTTATAAAAATGACGGAATATCCAAATTCTCGATACGATAAATGGGTCAGTTAGCATCCCCCAACTGGACTATGTTGTATGAACTGGTTGTGTGTTTTCCCAGTTTTAGGGTTTTTTTCCAGATTTTCCCCAAAAATCTGATATGTAGAAATAACGTCATTTTGAATAGAAATGGTGCGTAACCACTAAGAGTGGGGTACCTCAAATGACATTTGACCATTCCCATCACTTTCAGCTGGCAACCCCGAGAGTCATTGGTGATTGAATTTTCAGGTCAGACCCGACTTTGGAAAATTCGTTTGTTCTACCAATTTATGATCTGGTTCCTTCGAACGGTTCCGACCGAATAAGGATTGATTTTGTACATAGAGGGGTTTATTAAAATGGTCGATTTTAAGGTTCAATTGGTGGTGAAATTTGTGTATCCTTCCCATCTCTCCCCAACCTCCCCTTTTTTTTTTTTTTTTTTTTTTTTTTTTTTTTTTTTTTTTTTAAGGATGGGAAATCATCAAATGACCCCCCCCACTCTGGGCGGAGCGGGAGGGAGTGTCAGACTCTTACTGACTAAAAACCATCCATGTTCCTTCCTCGCCTTTTACGTTCCGGGGCCGCGGTATCTCTTTCGAACAGGCCCGCAACCCCGGCAGGCTTCGGCCCTTGCGGGCCCCTCTCTTTTTGCTGACACTCTTTGAGGCGCGCGTGGAACACGAACGCGCCGTCGACACGGCCTGTCGTCGTCGTTAGACGGCCGGACGGCCAGCTATTGCCCATAGCCAGCCGTCCACAGGCCCGCATCTACGGTGGCCGGTAGCCACCACGTGGCCCCCGACGCCCGTTGCGTCTCCCGCGGCGGCCGGGAAGAGAGGATCTCTCCCTCTCTCGTTCCGCCACCTCCTTCGCTAGCATGACTGCTTCGCAGAAGGAGGCGACGGCTTCCCATTCCGTCTCGCTCCGGACCATGGATTGAACCAGGGCCGGACGCGAGAGGTCGCCGCCGCCGATCGCCGCCACGAGGACACGGCGGAGCTCCGCCCACGCAGGGCAGACTTCCACCGTGTGCTCCACCGTGTCCTCCGGTCGATCCTCGCAGTGGAGACACCCGGGCGATTCCTCCCGCCCGATTCGGTGCAGGTACCTCCCGAAACATCCGTGTCCGGTGAGGACCTGCGTCAGGCGGAAGGTGAGGACGCCGTGGCGCCTCTCCAGCCACTCCTCAAAGAGGGGACTTACCGCCACTATCGTGGCGTGCCCTGCACGGGGTTGCGACAGTCGCTCTCTCCATGTCGCCATGAGATCGCGCCGGAGGTCAGTCCGCTGAGCGGCAATTTGCCGCGGCAGCGGAGTCTCCCCCCGGCGTAGTACCTCCGCGCGCCACTCATGCAGGCGCGCGAGGACTATCGCCTCCAGATCCCACGGCGGCAATCCGGCAAGCAGGCCCGCCGCCTCGCGAGAGATCGTGCGGTACCCACGGACCATCTTCACGGCCACCACTTTTTGGGGCGCGTTCAAATGGTGAGCGGCTCGCCGCTTCAACGAACGCGCCCACACTGGGGCCCCGTAGAGGGCCATGGACCGCACGACTCCCGCGTAGAGCCTGCGGCAGGAGGCGTTCGGCCCCCCAAGGTTGGGCAGGAGCCGCCTGAAGGCAGCCCCTGTCCGTTCCAGCCTGGGGGCCAAACGTCGGAAATGCTCCACGAAGTTCCACCGGCTGTCGAGGACGAGTCCTAGGTACTTCAACGTCGACTCGACGCCGATGGATACCCCTCCTACCGTCAGTGTGGATCCCGACGGTGGCGCATTCCGAGGCCCATGAAAGCACATGGCCTCGGACTTGTGCAATGCCACCTCGAGACCCAGTTGCCGGATCCTCTCAACGACTATCGCAACCCCGCGTGTCATATTTTCGGCCGCCGCCTCGTGCGACCTCCCCTGTGCCAGCACCAGGGTGTCATCTGCGTAGCAGACGACGCTGACACCACTAGGGAGGTCCGCGCGCAGCACCCAGTCGTAACCGATGTTCCACAGGGGCGGTCCCAGAACCGATCCCTGTGGGACACCGCACGACATCTCTCGCCGGTTCCAATCTCCGCAGCGACTGGGGTAGATGACGGCCCTGTCCGTCAAGTAGTCCCCGACCACACGACGGAGGTAGGTCGGCACCCGGTGATACCGGAGTGCCTCCATGATGCAGCTCCAGGGCAGGGAGTTGAAAGCGTTGGCGATGTCGAGAGACACCGCCAAAACAACCCCGCCCCGGGATATCGCATCCCCCGTCGTGAGGGCTCTCACGCGCATGATCGCGTCCACTGTAGAGCGCCCCTTGCGGAAACCAAACTGGTTCTCCGCAAGATTCGGCCCCATCCCCTCAAGGTGCTCGGCGAGGCGGTTTGCAATGACTCTCTCAAAGAGCTTGCCCACCTCGTCGAGCAACACAATGGGCCGAAATGCGGACGGAGAGTCCGCAGGGCGCCCCGGCTTCTGGATGAGGACCAGTTTCCCCGTCTTCCAACGAAGCGGGAACTGGCCTCTCTCCAAACATGCGCTTAAGAACCCCTTCAGTCGGGGCCCGAGAGCCTCCGCATCCGAGGCCAGGACCCAGGCTTTGCCAGGCAAGCCATCGGGTCCCGGGGCGGTATTTTTGGCCTTGAGCCTACCTACCGCCACTCTCAGGTCTACCCCAGTCACTTCCGGAGTGTCGTCGTCGTCGCTTGGGTCCGACACCGCAGGTGGCGGAGCCATAGGCGGGGGCGGATGTTCCCCCCGCGAGGGGAACAGAGCGCTCACCACGTCCTCCACGAGGTCGGGCCGGAGACTCTGCGTCAGCGGGGGGGCCCAGGTGCGGAGTTTATTCCGCACCATCTTGTAAGGGCGCCCCCACGGATCTCTGTCGAGAGTCTCCAGCATCTCCGAGCGGGCCAGTTCCCTGGCCCGCAGGACAGCCTCCCGGAGGGCGGTCTTCGCCGCTCTGTATCCCTCGTACAGCTCCGCCTCAATGGCTTCCGCATCCGGCGGGCGGATGCGGAGCCTGCGATGCCTGGCGTACAGGCGCCGCGCTTCGACACACGCCTCCCTCAGGGACGTTATTTCGCGCGACCACCAGTACACCTGACGTCGGGCGCTTCCTGGCCGGACTCGGGGCATTGCCACGTCACATATGTCGGACATGGCCCCCTGGAACCACTCTGCCTCAGTGTTAACGTCGGCAGGCCTGTCCGGTGCTGTCACCCAGGCCTGCACGATCGAGGCTTCCAGGAGGAGCTCCCGGTCCAGCTGCTTCAGCGCCCAACGCGGACCACTCGGGGCCTGTTGGACCGGCGCGCTCGAGGACTGGGCGGAGACTTCAAACCGGATGTACCGGTGGTCGGAATGTGTCTCCACCCCCTCCATGACACGCCAGTCGACGACACGCGGCGACAGAGCGGGGCTAGCGAACGAAATGTCCACCACCGACTCGCCCCGCATCCGCACACACGTGGGAACAGAACCCCGATTAAGGACGTCCAGGCCCCTCTCCAGGGCCCAGTCCTCCACCATCCTTCCCCGCACATCTGTGCAACGAGAACCCCAAGCCAAGTTCTTGGCATTGAAGTCCCCGAGGACAAGCACGGGGAGGGAATGGCTTCCGACGACGACACTCAACTCTGCGAGAGAGTTGTGGAACTCGGCGAGAGTTCGGCTCGGGGAGAAGTAGACTCCCACCACGACGATCTCCCCGAACCGTGCTGCTACGCACCCCCGACCCCTCCTGACATTTTCAAGGGTCGGGGTACCGGCGGCGGCCGATGACACTATGGTCACTGAGCCGTCAAGGTCCGCCACCCAGTCTTCCCTGGGCAGGACAAAGTACGGCTCAGAGACCACAGCGATGTTGATCAACCACTGCGCCATGCTCTGAAGCAACAGGTTCTGAGCACAGGCGCAGTGGTTGATGTTCGCCTGGAGGAAGCGTAATGGCGCCGTTATTGGCAGTCCATTATCGCTTCCTCCCCCCGGGACCCCTGTGAGGGCCCCTCCGCAGGCGAGCTCAAAGCGGGAGCGGCGACGGCGACAGCGACAGCGGCTGTGGCGGCCGCGGCAGCGGCAGTGGCGACGGTGGCGTTGGCGGAGGTGGCGGAGGGCCTTCCCCTGCCCTTGGCTCCGCTCTTGGCGGGAGCGGCGCAGGCCTTGCTCCCAGCCCGATGATCGGCCGGCTTGCGGGCCGCCGCACATGCAGGGCAGTGCGGCGCAGCGCTGCAACCAGCCGACACGTGGCCGGGCTGACCGCAGCGGAAACAGAGACCGCTGCGGTCAACCTCCGAGGCACACTTCACTGACACGTGGTGTCCCACGTGGCAGCGGAAGCACCTCAGAGGTCTGGGCTCGAGCAGTTTTACCTGCGCCGATATCCAGCCCACCAAAAGCCTTCGGCCCTCCACAATGGCTTTCGCCGCCGCCACGGGGCAGCTCACCGTAACGGCTTGCATTCCCGCGGGGTCCGGACGAAAGGTGCCTGCCTTGACCTGGTCGGCAGAGCACCCCCCGGACCTAGCGACGGCGGCCACCAACTCCGCCTCGGTGACACAGTCCTCCAGACCCATGACGCGCAGATCAGCGCATCTGACGGGTCTGGAGACTCGGGCCTCGTCCGCGTTTAGGGACGCTCTCAGCTTTTCAGCGAGAGCATCCGCGGACGAGCCGCTGGTTTCACCGGGGATCTCCAGCATCCGAGCCCCCGTTGCGGTGACTCTGAGCCGGAGGCCCCCGGTGATCCCGAGCTCCCCGAGATCCACCGTCTCCTTGGCCTTCGCCAGCAGGTCGCGGTAGGTCACGCCCTTCTTTTCCGCCTCCGGCTGTAGTGTAATCACTACAGCGGCGGTCTTCGGGGCGCGAAGCCTAGCCGCGACCTTTCGCGCCTTATTCTCGCGCTGCCGCTCCTGTTTGCGGGCCTTTTTGGCCGCCCTTCGCCCCTTCTGCTTCTCCCCGGCCACTTGCCATCCGGCTTCAGCCGTGGGAGGTGCAGGGGGTGTGGGCCCACCCGCCACTGGCGCTGGCGCTGGCACCGCTGCCGTCTGTGCCGCCGCCTTGCCCTTCTTTTTTTGGGCCGCCTTCTTTTTCTGCCCAGCCGGTGCCGCCACCTGTTTGGCCGGAGTCGGCTTTACAGGGGGCGGGGCCGGCAACGCAGCCACGCCGGGGGGCCGACTGGATGGCCCCGGAGCAGATGCAGCAGCCGCGTACGAGACTCTGCTCGTGCCCGCGGCCGCCTTGTTCGCGCCCAGGGGAGGGCGCAGAACAATTCCCTCCAGGACGGAGAACCGCGCCTGGAAGGAAGCAAGCTCCTTTCGGACCAGGTCCAGGACCTGGTTCTCCACCGGCATTGGCGGTTTTTGGGCCTGGGCCCCCCCATTTGTAGGCGCCGCGCGAGAGCTTGCCTCTCGAAGGCTGGCCAGATCCGCCTGGAGCTTCGCGTTCTCCTTTTGGAGAAGCTCCATGGCAGCCGTCACACGGGCCACATCCGCGCGCAGCTTTGTCACCTCATCCTCTTGTGAGGAGGGAGGTGGAGGCCCCAAGAGATACGTCTCCGCCGCCGCCAAGATGGAGGCGGAAGCCGCGGGTACGGCCTTAAGTTTCGAAGAAACTTTCACCTTTACGGCCACACTCTTTAACGCGGCTGCCACCTCCTCTGCAAATCTGGACTTACGCTCCGCCTCGGAGCCGCCAGGTGCACTCGCCTCGCTGCCAGACCCCGGGGCAGTCATGCCCGGGTGGCGCCCCTCCTCGGCCAGTCGCGCTGACCTCTCGGAGGCAGAGAGCCCCGCTCTCTTGCCTCGGATCCCCCCGCGCTTGCTGGTCGGGATCTTGCGAGCTGAGGCTATCTGCTCGTCCTCAGAGGACGACGACTGGTCGCCATCCTTCCTGGACCGCTTACGGAAAAACTTGCTAGTCTCCGTAGCAGTCCCAGCCTTCTCGCAGCGGGAGCTCACCGAGGCTCCCGCGACACTCATCTCACTCAATGTGGCGTCGGACTCCGACACCACGCTCCTCCTCTCTTCCTCTCCTCCTTTGCCGTTACCGGCGTTTTGGTTTTGGTTTTTTGTATTTTTCTCCATAATTGAACCCACGAGTATGGGGGAAATAAACTCCTAACTAGGCAGAGACCCCTGTACCTAGAAGGGCAGCTTCTTAGCTTTTATTACTCGCCAGGGGGTCTGCAGGTACCCCAGCGAGGATAAGCAGTAGCGACTGATTCGTCCAATAGGCACACCCGTCAGCCATACATCCCCTCGCGCTGCGTCGCCGCTTGGGATTCGGGGTAACTTTTTATAGAGGTTTTCTACCTCGTAGTCCGGGCGGTTAAGCCAAGACCCTCGGTCCCTGTCCAAAAGGACTCGGAGTCGCGAGACGTGATCCACGGCACTCCGATACGGGATTACGAGATCAACGGTGACAGAGAAGGACGCATCCTTCTCTGTCTGCTCGGCGGCAGGGTAAGTGCACACCGAGCCCGCCGTAACACACTCCTCCGCTGTGCCCTCTGCTTAACAGAGGGTACGCCGAGGAACCCACCGTTGGTCCGTGTAGGACCCCACACATTGCCAGACTCATTAGCCGCGGCAGTGCCAATCCCAAGGGATGAGAATTTCTTCTCATTCCAAGAGGAAGGACACTGCCGCGCCCAGGGTGCACCGGCCCAGCGGCTGCTGTTTCCTCCAGACGTATCGAGAGGAACCAGCAGCCGCCGAGCACACGTGGAGGACTTCTGGCATCGCACCCCCCCCAACCTCCCCTCAAATAGAAAAGGCTGTAACTTCATTACGGTTAGAGATAGCCGATAGGTGTTTGAACAAATATTATAGTAGGCGTTGAAACCCGTCCGGTGGTGGTTAGCCCGGCGACCCCGTTACATAAGGATGAGGTCACGGTAGCATTCCGGTGGTAGGCAGATCCTGGGGGGAACGAAGTGAGAAGGTGGCGAGCGTAGCGAGCCGGCGACTATTACCGGTGGTGATAGCGGTAAGGTGAAGGGCGGAGGTGGCGAGCGAAGCGAGCCGGTGTCCCCGTAGCGTGGGGTTAAGGTCACGGTAGCTTTCCGTCGGTAGGCAAGTCCTGAGTGGAGCGAAGTGGGGAAGTGGCGAGCGTAGCGAGCCGTCATCTGAAAACCTGTACGGTGGCGGTACCGCTAAAGCGAAGGGGGGAGGTGGCGAGCGTAGCGAGCCGGTGACCCCATAGCGTGAGGATGAGGTCACGGTAGCTTTCCGGTGGTAGACAGGTCTTGAGTGGAGTAAAGTGGAGAAAACCTGTCAGGTGGTGGCACCGGTAAAGCGAAGGGGGGAGGTGGCGAGCGAAGTGAGCCGGTGATTCCACAGCGGTAGGATAAGGTCACGATAGCATTCTGGTGGTTGGCAGGTCCTGAGTGGTGTGAAGAAAGGAAGTCGCGAGCGTAGCGAGCCGTGGACCGAAAACCTGCCCGTTGGTGATATCGGTAAAGCGAAGCGGGCGTCGACGACCCCGTAGCGTGGGAAAAGATCACAGTTGCTTTCCGGTGGTAGGCAGGTCCAGGGTGGAGCGAAGTGGGGAAGTGGCGAGCGTAGCGAGCCGTCATCTGAAAACCTATTCGGTGGCGGTACCGGTAAAACGAAGTGGGGAGGTGGCGAGCGAAGCGAGCCGGTGACCCCATGGCGTGAGGATGAGGTCACGCTAGCTTTCCGGTGGTAGACAGGTCTCGAGTGGAGGAAAGTGGGGAAATGGCGAGCGTAGCGAGCCATTGACTGAAAACCTGTCCGGTGGTGGTACCGCTAAAGCGAAGGGGGGAGGTGGCGAGCGTAGCGAGCCGGTGACTCCACAGCGTGAGGATAAGGTCACGATAGCATTCTGGTGGTTGGCAGGTCCTGAGTGGTGTGAAGAAAGGAAGTCGCGAGCGTAGCGAGCCGTGGACCGAAAACCTGCCCGTTGGTGATATCGGTAAAGCGAAGCAGTCGTCGAGGACCCCGTAGCGTGGGGATAAGATCACAGTTGCTTTCCGGTGGTAGGCAGGTCCTGGGTGGAGCGAAGTGGGGAGGTGGCGAGCGTAGCGAGCCGTCGACTGAAAACCTGTCCGGTGGTGGTACCGAAAAAGCGAAGGGGGTGGTGGCGAACGACGCGAGCCGGTGAACCCACACAGCGTCAGGATAAGGTCACGATAGCATTTCGGTGGTTGGCAGGTTCTGAGTGATGTGAAGAAAGGAAGTCGCGAGCGTAGCGAGCCGTGGACCTCAGTATCGTAGGGACAAGTTCAAGATAGATTTCCAGTGGTAGGTAGGGTCTGAGTGGAGCCAAGCCCAGAGTTGGTCTAAATGAATTTTCAAAATTTCCTTTCTCTGAAAGGAAATCATTAATTGTCGGCCCAAAAACCGCGTTACCGGCCAACGAAAAAAACGTTACACCAGTGTTAGGAGGTCAGTCTGAGTATATTTTACTACTGCCCCAATTCTTTACAGCCATTCGTTCAGCTGATTTTTTTGGTTGAAAAATCTGGTTTTTCGTTAGTTTTATTTGACTGTAATCTTTTCTTCTGCTGGCGAATAAGTGATATGAGTTCGTTGAGATGATGATTTTGGTCAAGGACTATACAAACCACTTTAGCTGCTCTTTTGATAAAGCTGGGAACTAAGGATTCAAACCTGAGATTTTTGCCCATCTTTAAAAGAAGCGAAACGACTATTTTGAGAAAAGGTCATGAATGTGTCTTGCAGCACTTTTCACATTACATCTGGGTTATTTTCAGCCTCCCGAAAAAGCCGGATTCCTAAAAGGCTGACCACATAGATATGTCACTGTAAAATTGTCATAAACGTTATATTACAATATAACGTGTTTTTCTCTAGCGATATTGTAAATTCTCGAATTATTGTCAACTGAATATACGGAAGTACCTTTGCCCCCATAATCGGGACTTGGGGCACCCCCCCGTTAGGTTAGTTAGGTTCCTTTAAACCCTGCACTCGGAAATAGGGGCCCCGCGAAGCGGGGTTCCGTCGACTACGCTTTTTAGGGGAATACGTATAAAGTGGTTTAAGGTTAGGTTATATTAATCGATATTTCTCAGGAACGGTACAGTATTTTTTCATGAGAGTGGTACCCACTGGGCAATGGGGACGTCCTTCCCTACACACCACGTGAGTTGACTACCATCGCATGCATTTCACGAAAAATAATGCGTTTTATTGTAAGCAGTATGTTCGTTTGACAATAATTCGAAAGTTTACAATATCGCTAGAGAGATTACAATATAACGTGTTTTACAATTTTACGGTGACAGATACATACACTGCGGTATACAGAAAAGCCTTTGTGGACTACGAGATATCTTTTGATTTGATCGAGACGTGGGCTGTACTGCAGTCTCTCCAACGCTGCCAAATTGGCGGGTACATCGAGGTTTTAAAGTGTTTGTACAAAAACACCACATGTCATTCCGACTTCATGATCAAACCTCGGAACCTATCCTACATCAGCGAGGTATGAGATAGGGAGATATCGTATTTACGAAACTGTTCTTGCGCTAGAGGATGACTTATACTCTCCCCTCCCCAACTTTATAACGATTCAGGTTAGCCATTAGGTGTTTGAACAATATTATCGTAGGCGTCAAAACCTGTCCGGTGGTAGAGAAATGGTCATGATAGCTTTCCGGTAGCAGGTAGGTCGACAAGCAAATTGTATTGTAATGTTTTTTGTATGAGAAAAGGTTTTTAATGGGAAATCATCAAATAACTTCGCCCACTCTGGGCGGAGCGGGAAGGAGTGTAACTTGAGAGACTTGGAACTTACTTTTTCACATTCATAAACAGCGACAGAGAGGTGGCAAAAATCATTTTTTTAAATCTCTTCTCCCTCCCCTTCACCCCGCCCCCCATCGTATCTCGAAAACTGACACACATAGTGGTTGTTTTTAATTCTCACTTAATACTATTGAGAGGCCTTGAAATTTTTTTTCCCCAACCGGGGAGGTTGTTTAACTTGAAAGGACTGTAACTTCATAACAGTAGGGATAGTCATTAGGTGTCGAAACCTGTCTGGTGGTAGAGATTAGGTCACGATATCTTTCCAGTAGGTCGACAAGCAAATTGTAGGGTAATGTTTTTTTAATGAGAGAAGGTCTAAGTTTTTAAATAAGTTTATACATTAAATTAAGGTTTTTTATGGGATTTCCAAATTTTTTAATTCATTTTCAAGTTTAATTTTATTTTAATATCTTATTTTTAATAAATTAGTTTTTCCTATTGGTTCTCAAAATGTCATAAGGGTAAGGAAAACACTTAAAATATGGGTAGGTATCGTTATTCCAGTGGTTTGAAGATGCTGATTTAGAATGATTAGAGCTTAATCAAGTGGAAACGTTTAGTCCTTTTGGGCTTTATTTGGCATTTCAATAGAGTCTGATAAGTGAAACACCTCTTTTAGGGTCATGTTTAAGAATGAATAGGTTTTAAAAGTGAAAAAAAAGCTACCACCACAAGCACGCGAGCTGCTTGCAGCTCGCGCAGCACGCAAAAACTAGTCTGATTTTTAAAATCGCAGACGGGTTAAGTCGCGGGAGCACGGCGTATAAAAGTTTACCCCCCGTCCCCGCCTGGTAACCGTTGACTGTGCGTATCATATTTTTCTGTCTCTCCCCCATTAATTGTTCGTATTAAGTACCCATGTTTCAATACTTGAGCACGTTTTTCGACGAAAATGTGGTTTATTAATTAACAGTATCGTTGTTTCATTGTATTTTGCAATGACTACTAAATTGGGTTGATTTTCTAAGGTTTAATGTGGAAATGGCATCTTTTAAAAAGAATTGGACTATTAAATTTAGCGATAAATAAGTAAGAGTGATAAAAACAAACGAATGTAAATTGTTAAAAAGCTAAATGTAAACTTTTTACTATCAACCCTCTGTTTTTAAAACGCCAAAACACCCAATATTGTCTCCCCTTTTGAGTGTGGTACCCAATTTACATACTACTCTTGTACACAGCAATTGATATCAGCACACATTACGACGTTATGTAGGGACATCAGATTTTTCCTCATGCGTTTTCCCCGAACGCTGAATACGCGTGTTCTTGCGCAGTCTTTTGTTTCCTTCGAAACGTAAAAACCGTCGAGGAAATTAAACATTTTGTGAATGGACACCACTTGATTCAGCTTAAAAGCTTTCTAGGTCTCCTTTTAAAACCCTATAGTAACATTCGCATTTGAGAAACGCCCCGTAAAATATTGTGAGGAATGTGTTGAACTGCCAACCGATTGTTCGCAACTTTTTTGTTGTCATCAAAATCAGTAAAATAATTTTTAGTGGTCGTTATAATTATGTTTACGAGTCGCGCCACACGCCACCACATAAAAGTCCTTTGAGCGTGAGTTTTACTGTTTGCAGGTTTTGTTCAGTAGACTTTACGACTTGCTAAATTACGATGCGTTATAACAGAACTCTTTCTTTTTATCTTGATGATAATCAGTCACTGTTTCTTTGTAAAACACTTATTATGTCAACAGGAATTTCAATTGATCTGGCACCCGTTGTCATGCCAATAAGTGCGTCAGGAGAAAGAGTATGTGAACTGGCTTTAACCTCAGATTACACAGATATCTGTCATTAGTTTGGTGGCTCCGGTCCAATATCAATCAACTGAAATACAAAACGATTGAATTAAAATACCTCTTGATTTAATCTCACTCCTAGTCATTCACAAATGATCAACTAACTGTTATAACCTGAAAAAGAAGAGAGTAGATAGAGCTTTTTCTCTTTCTCATTTTCTCCTGTCCCTTTTATCAATTAACAGAAAATGATACTGGAACACCGAACAATTGCAATACAGAGCAACCAACTTATGTATTAGGGCTATCTAATCAGAAAAGAAGAGATCCATGGGAGAACTAAGGAAAACCGAAAGAAAGGTTCAGTAGTGGCGACTCTGTATGTATGTATGGCCTTGTAAAGGCCGCAGAAACCCGCTACAAGTCCAGCAGCGATAATAATATGTCTGGATGGAAGTCTATGCCTCAGCCCGGCAGCGGTGGGAACGTTATGGTGGTTTTGGGCTAATTGTGCTGCTTGAGATTTTGTTGGTATCGCAACCAAAGTCGAGCCTGTGTGTATGATGTTCTAGTATAATAATATTACCTGCTCTCTCTGCCTCGTTGCCTCTACCTCGTTGGTCTAGTGGTCATTCAGACTGCTGTCCGTGAGGTTCTGCGTTCGATTCACAGGTCGGGTAGCAGCCAGTCTGGAGTTGCTCCCGGTTGATGGCAATAGGCTTACCCCCTATTATAAGGGACTTAAACTCAACTGGCGGAAATTGCGTCGTCCGCGAAGTTTAAGCTCGCAGTCTGTGCGCTGGCTGTGATAGTCCGGGAGATGGTGTTGCATTTTAGAGTGTTTTTACGACGATCAGTTGCCATCTGGTTCAATAGATCCCGAATGAGGCACCCAAAGTGGGTGTGTGGGATTGGGAGGTTACGGAGGTGGTGAGAAGCAGTCATAGTACGCAGGCTGCAACTTTTTTATAAATAGTTTACATCATACTGAGCTTCAAAATATCAGCTGCATGGTGCATGGGGTATTATGTGGAGGGCGTGCACGGCTTGCTGTAAGCATGCGGTCCACTCGCTTGCGGCGCACGCCGAGTGACCACCTGCTGTAAGCTTTTTCATATGGACATTATAAAATAGGTTATGCGGCACACGATTTAATGCTCTAATTTGAAAGGCAAGTTAATTGCTGGGTTGAACCGCGTGATTACGCCTCGCTGACGACGCGTGGCAAGCGCGCCGTAGCCTAAATTCAAGACAACGCTGGCCAACAGCTGTGCTGGTGCGGTGCTTGTCAAGTGTGCCACGACCTTAAAGCATATCATATCTATCTACGTGTGTTAGTCTTCCAGTGACCGCTACGATAACACACGGCCATGATACAGGTGACTACTGATTTATTAATAAAAGTTATGTGGAAAAACGCTTGAGTCACTGACAATACCTACCATGAGCGGCGTCCATGAATATTGAACGTCCTTGACAAAAGAACTAGAATACTTAGCTGGTATCAATCGATTCATGATACAACTGGACTTGAATTAATAATCATTCTTGTGTTATGGTAGTCAGATTTATATTCTATGTCACCGTGTGCTGACACAATTAGGCTAAGTTCATGTGTTGTGGTTTTGTTGTAATGGAAAATTTGCTCCTAATATTTCGTCATGTTTTTTTAGGCTTTTAGTGATCACCACATGAAGGAACACTGTCTACTAATTTTCTTTTTGGAAGATAATGTCGGTTGCGCCATCATGCGCAAGCGTTGGTTGTTCAACGTTTTTGCAAAGCATAGACACAGACTCCTCCTCGATTCTAAATTAAGCTTGAAAAAAATAAGATGGAAGTTTTTGGAAATGTTTCATGGCAGTTAATTTTGAATGGGTCAGATAGCGGTTATTAATAACAAGTAGGTATTTAATAAATCAGGTGATCTGAATAGTTGAATTAACGTTGTTCCTGTAATGATAATTATTATGGTCCTGATTAACATTTTTACTATAAATTAAAGTAGGTACCTACGTTATCTGGAACTTATTAAAAATTTAATCATTAAGCGATTCAGATAAAATTAGTCAATGGCCGATTGTGAACCGAAAACCTAGACCTTGACTATTACCAAATACATGCCTTTTATATATTTTTTTATCTACTGTAAAACAATAATCGTATATAAACAGTAATTGTAGCCTGGTAACTACATCTAGAATATCTTGTTTGGCTAACCTGTAAAGATGGCTGTATGGCGTTTTCTCCTCTCCTCCAAGCCAAAAGGTCATTTAATATTCCTTGACAAATATTTTTCCCCCTAAAACTATTTTAAACATTCCGTATAACCTCTTTGATTACTAAAGTTGGGGTCATAAATCAAAACAAGAGCATCGGTTCCCAATCTCTTGTTGCTATTACATGGAGGTACAGACACATTAATCATTTACAATTACGTTAAACGGCCCAAGGATCCAGTGGAGGAGACTCCGGCCGCATTGTGAATAGGTACTCAACTGACAGTGGACAAATAACAAAACTGGGTTAATCTTTTGCCTCCCGCATCGGCCGGAGGTGGAGGATCACCCCTCGCTCCCTCTCGCTCACCCCACACCAAACCAGAAAGGGACAAAACACCAACATCCACAACCAAAAGGCTTTAGACCAACAAACTCTTCGCTTCGCTTGACTCCTATTCACTAACAATCTAAGGTCCTTATTGGAATGCACCTTGAAATTTTTACCTTCGGAATTCAAAAAAGATTTATTCTATCAAAACAATCTGGACCCTGTAATAGATACAATTGAGTTGGTTTTTCGATACGCACAAACAAATTCTAGATTTTTAGTATTATATTCATTTATTTGTTCCATCACGTCTGTGCTGAGAGATGAAAATGCCATGAAAAATTTTGTCTCTCTTTTACTTAACAGATTGGATAGAGAGGAGACGATATTACATTAAGTCACTGTGGAGTGTACGTATTGCTACCATTTACTTTGTTTACTGAGAAGGTCTTAGTACTACAATTTTCGTATGAATCCAAATTATTTTTTGTTCACCTTCAGGAGTCCAGACGATTGTCGCTGCAACTGTAACGACTTTCAAACTTATTTTGATATTGAGATACACGATCGTTATCTGAGATATCAATTTTGTCTTTGCTCTTATGAAATCTTCTTTGTTACAGAAGGTAGGTTGTCACCGCTGCTTGCCCGACTTGCCTATTAACTCATTAGAACCGCACGATTATTATACCATCTATTGCCTTTGTTGAGCTACCTTAAAGGTTACCATCAACCAGTCGTATCTTCGAGATTACCAAAGTGAGAACCTACAGCAATTGACATTATTTTAATGCGGGCAATAACAGTCTAACTGGCCCAGTAAATGAACTACAGAACATCTTGAGTACTGTTAATTTTTATGCGGAAAAACAAAAACAAGAAGAAAGTCTTTCACACAAGCCAGTATTCAGGTTTGATTTACCTCCCCATGAGAAATTAAAACAAAGACTCAAGCTTCCAACGATAGCGATTAATTTGGCTTTCAATTTTTTTTTTTTTTGGAAACCGCTTTTTAACCCGTCTAGACCCTCTAAATTACGCCGAGACGAAACCGATTCAAACAATAAAAAGCTAAAATTCCACAAACGGTATAGGACGAGATGTATTGAAATATTATAATACGCTTCAACCTATAATTTGATTAAATTCGAGGCGAAAAAGAAAAGGAGTTGAATCCAATGGGTCATTAGAATTCGGGTCGGTAATGATCGGACGCGCACCGCCAGTTTTGTTTGTTATATTAGCGTTCTTAAAACGCTCAGGTATTTTATTAAGTGTTTGGAGGACGTGGCCATCATTTTAGAACCTACCTTATAAACTATAAAGTATAAGCTTTGAAATTCAACTCATCTCAAAACGCTACTAGGAGTATCTTCCATTGGTCCAGTATTCATCCAAAGAAGTGGTGATTAAAAAATGAGGTCTACAAAAACATGGCCTTCGTGAAATTATAGATTATAATATATTTATCTGCAACTCCTAGGTTGTTCACCAGCCAAATCAACCAATTACCTCGTTATTAAACGCTTACACAACAATCACGATTATTGAATCGTCGCTACAACTAGTTACGTATCGTATGGCGGCGCTCGCGCAGCTTACGTCAAAATTGTAAAATACAGCAAATATTTTACATAAGCATGCGGAACTGTTATTATTTTGATACTCGTAACTGTTTGGAACTTTCTCAGTAATGTGCTAGAGGAGGAGAGAGATGTTTCTATTACCTTCTAGAACATTGTAATGGACGGTTATTACGAAACGTTGTTGACTAAGGGCTCCACTTATGATGTAAGGTAGCAACAGTTTTAAGTTTTACTCAGAACTGACTGCAATTTGAAAATGTGCGTAGTGAAGGAAATATCTTGAGGAAACCGGCTTCTCTTAGAACCTAAGCCCTCGAAGACACCGTGACATCACACCAACCGGTACTGGACCCGTGTGGTGGGTTTATTAAAGCTCACTTCTTCTCACAAACATAAGGCCTGTGTGCCAGCAGTAGGAACATTACAGACTGATGATGATTATGCCAAGTTCGGCTCCTCCAAATCAAACAATGATGCTCATGAGATACTGGAAATACATGGCTGTATTTCCGAATTCAGTCATGACTAGAAGGAAGGAACTGGCAATATTTCGATGATGATGCGATTGATGTGCGTTAAGAAGATTACATGTCTCAGAAGTACCATTGCGTGAATACTCAACACCCTGAACTATCTTTTCCAATTTTACACTGGTAACAACAATTAGGCCAAAATGTGTCGAAACAACAATGACAGGAACGTTACTAGATCTGGACAACCCAAACATATTGAATATGTTGGTATTTACGACTCAAATGTGGGTATCCATGCGCGTATCACGCCCAAGTATTATATGCAGTGCAACGGTATCATTGGTACGGTGTACGGCAAAAGCAATTTCGAGCGACTATTGGCAACTGGCCAGTAGAAATAAGCTTACTACGACACCCGGAGAGCACCGCTACATGCAGCCTGTGATCTAACCAACTTAATTTATATTTATAACTTTATGATTTCGTTAGTTACTCTTAAGTTATTAACCTCCTTTTATTTTACTTCTATAACCTCAAACATGTGTGTTCTTAAACCTATTATAACGTGTATTTTCATCTTTTTCTTGATTGTTCCTTCTAATGTTACCAAGTGAACATTGATTCTTCACAGGTGTTTTATTAGTAGATACTATTAACGATCATTTTTATTCAGTGTTGCTAATGCTCACGCGCATTCTTTGGCACCTGGTACCAGGAATGCTAGGTTATCTAAATTCCTAGTTTTAAGTCACCGTTAACTACCTTTGCGTTTAGTACTTATCGAAAGGCATTTAGTTACAATGTTTGTTTTGATGTAAGACTAAAGAATCTGCAGACAATAATAATTTTAGTAAATGCGAATAGACATAAAACACTCTATTTACTTAGGTTCATATCTATGCACCTAAAAAAGGAGTGACGTTATTCCCCAAAAGCATGTGAGGGAGAGGGGTGGAAGCAATTTAAACCAAAGTAACCTGGCGAAAAGCCAGCCGTCCAACGGGTCTTAGGTTACGACAATGCTAGGCATCGCAGATAAGTGTTCCAACTATATCATCTCTTACTTAAACATCCGTTTCACTTTGATCTTTGATGATATTCGTCTTTTTGTGAGTTAGTTTTCGGTTTATGTATGAAATATTTATCCTATTAAAATATACGTTACCAATTCCATTTCTACCGCAAGTATTTCTGCATCGAGTGTCTTATTTCTAGTTTCCTTGTTTCCATATTCCTTTTATTTCAAAATCCTTTGCCAAAACCACTTCCGATACAGTCAGTTTCCTACAACTCACGAAAGAATCACTGTGTGGCCATAACTTCCATATTGGTGTTCATCAGAATAAATGAGCCGGCTCGTGTAGCTTTGCAAACAACTCGACATTATTCAATAATTGCCTTGCAACTACTGACCGAAAATTAATTAACACTCCTAATGCATGCAACGGGAGCAAAGAGTTTTGGTACAGCAGCGGCAAAATCAATTTGAGGCCGGAGTATTGGCGAGTGGCCAGGCGGCGTCCGCTGTCCGGTAACCGCAAACCTGCATATTATACGTAATACCTACACTACTACTACATCAATCACGAAACATTTAGAGTGCATCTATTTTGATTTATACAGGTGAATCGTTTATAGAGTCCTTGTGAGTTGCGGTTGCGTGGAACAACGCGCGGGAGTGTGTGATTTCTATTTGTTGGTTTGTAGTTTTGGACTGATAAATCTGAAATCTTACTTATTTTATGTTGGCAATATTTGAATAATTTTTACTTTGTTTTTTGTCTACAACATTTCTGTTCCTGTTATTTCTTTCTTTCTTCTTCATAACACATAAACAAAACAACTGCAACAGGATCCTTCTCAATGATTGGAAGAACAAATGAGCTTAAAGTGTTACAAGAAACGTCTTCTAAAGTCATGAGTACAGTCTGTACCACTTTAATTTATTTTTTTGGAATGTGGGAAAGTTGGCGGTGAATCACGACACTGAGCCACTAGCAAGGAAGCTCAAAATAAAGAAAAACTGTCAGCTTACTAATGTGGTCTACGCGAACGAAGTTGCAAACAAAAGCTAGTAATTAATAACGCAAGACAGACTTCCTTCTCACATACAATAAACATTAATAAAACATGTTAGTATGTAGTTACAAAATGGAGTGAAACTCGATATATTATTAGCCGTGTCTAAATCGTGTCATTTTGGAGAAACTCAAAAAGTTGAAGACGTATGCAAATGCGTCCAAAACGTGGAAGATAGAGAGTTAAGATAAAAAAAAATACATTCAAAATAATTAAAGTTGTCACACATAGAATTAGATGCACAATCAACAAAAATTAAGTTGAAACAAAAAAAGATACAGCAAATTTTATCTAAAATAAAAGAAGAAAGACAACGGAACGTTCACAATAAATATTAAAATGCAATATTACCTTTGTTTTTTTTTCGGATGGGAAATCATCAAATGACTCATCCCGCTCTGGGCGGAGCGGGAGGGAAGTGTCAGACTTTTACTGACTGAAACCCATTCATGTTCTTTCCTCGCCCTTTATGTTCCGGGGCCACGGTATCTCTTTCTTCGGTCCTTTTTGCTGAAATCTCTTTAAGGCGCGCATGGAACACGAACGCACCATCAACATGGCCTGTCGTCATAAGACAGACGGAGGACGAGCTAGCCCATAGCTCATCATCCACAGGCCAGCGCCTACGGTGGCCGGGGGCCATCTCGTGTCCCCCGACGCCCGGTGCGCCTCCCGCGGTGTCTCAGGGACGTTCTGCCACCTCCTTTCGCTAATATGGCTGCTTCGCAGAAGGAGGTGACTGCTTCCCATTTCGTCTCACTCCGGACTATGGATTGAACCAGGGCCGGACGCGAGAGGTCGCCGCCGCCGACACGGCGGTACTCCGCCCACGCGAAGCAAACCTCCACCGTGTGCTCCACCTTGTCTTCCGGTCGTTCCTTGCAATGGAAACACCCGGGCGTTTCCTCCCGCCCGATTCGATGCAGGAGCCTCCCGAAACAGCTGTGTCCGGTGAGCACCTGATTCAGGCGGTAGGGTGAGGATGCTGTGGTGTCTCTCAAGCCACTCCTCAAAGAGGCGACTTATCGCCACTATCGTGGCGTACCCTGCACGGGGTTGCGACAGTCGCTCTCCCCATGTCGCCATGAGATCCCGCCGGGGGTCTGTCCGCCGAGCGGCGGTGGTTTGCCGCGGCAGCGGAGTTTCTCCCCAGCGGCGTAGCGCCTCCGCGCGCCATTCATGCAAGCGCGTGGACTATAGCCTCCAGATCCCAGGCGGCAATCTGGCAAGGAATGCAATGTTACCTACAATCAATTCTAACACCAGAGATGAATTTATTTAGTAACTAATCAATACCTAAGCATGTTTACGATATAATCATAGCGTGATCTTGACACTATTGTCTTTTGATTTTATTAAATGTAATGCTTCTTTATTGTACTGCAGTTTAAATAAAATACGTAAATAATGACGAGTGTGTTATTATAGAAATCATTGAGGGCCTGACTTGACCTTAAGTTAAGTGTCTTTTATTTATTTCTACAACATCGTGCATATCAACAAATATATACGAATTCTTACCTTCAAAATCAGGAAAACTTCAAATCTCTTTCTTTGAAGTGGTTTTTACAGATTTAAGTTCTTTTTTACGTCTTTATATATTGGTCCTATACTGTATTCGTTGATTTCACGAATCAACCTACCAATACTAATAATAACGTGAACTATATCTCTGTATTCGTCTTTAGCACGGTCAACATTAGTATCAATGGACATTAGTATCTATTTTATTCTTATTCATATTCTTTATTGTCACAAAAATAATAAAGAAAAATATACACAAAATTAGAATATATAGCTTATGTAGGTATAACGGCGAGCTTAACTCAGAATTGGGTTCTCTATGGTGTCCTCTATTTCATCTTTCTTTACCCTACTGATTTTGTGGCCAATAACTTTTCTGTTATGTCATTGCATTTTATATTTAATTGAGGTTGACTGTAGGCTGGAATTCGAAAAAATATTACAATAAACGGAATAAAAATGATGCAAATTGAATGATTGCGAAAGAATTGAAATTCCCATAAGGCATGTTTGTGATTCACAAACACATTCTGAAATTTCGTGTTTGTGTGATATGCGTGCATGAATTTGCTTCTGCGGAAGCCATGGGCGATGATTAGCTAAAATGGTGGAATATGCAATGATCAACTTAATGACTTAAATTATTTAAAAAAAAATGTGGGAAAGTATGATCATAGAAAGACATCTTTGTGTTTGATTTTATGAGAAATAAGTGCTCAGTTTATTAAATTAAAGAATAAAAGTGACATGTATTTCAAAGCGCTTCGCATTCCTACTACGACTGTCAACCATATTGACATGGGCTGTTCGGTAGCTTATGTCAGTCCCTTATGATACTTCCATCATTGTTAACTTCGTCTTGACCCTCAAAAAGGGTTTAACTTTCGTTTCTGTTTTTGTGATGATTTCGTCGATTAACGTTATGGCGCTCAATCATTCTCTTGCACTTATTCCAATTCATTTGGGGTCAGCGCAGCATGTCTTTCTCTTCCATACATCTCCATTATCATCTCATCCGACAGCTCCTATCTTGCCATATCATGCTATACACAGTCCATCCATCGTTTCTTTGATCTTCCTCTACTCTTTGCGGTCATATTCGTACTATACCAGTAAAACCACAAATATTGTCGAAACAGCATCATTGTACGTAGGTTTCCAACTCTTAAAATCAATAAATAGCTCTTAAGATAGATGAAAGCAAGCAATTTTTTCTCTCAGACAGGCAATGCTCTGTAAATGCTACTTATGTTAAAATACGCGTTCAATCGACTGATTGGTCGTGTCTTTAGTTTTATTTTTATCGTTTCAGTTTTCCATTGAATACTTACTTAGTTTTGATTTTGCTTTAACCTTTGGGTAGTTATTATTTTAAATGTTTTTAATAGATTAATAATATTTTCATATATTTTGGTTTATATAACACTATTTTAATCTACTTATTTCTTTAAACATAGAAGACGAGCAATCCATCTATTGCTTTTTTCGATATGTTTGCATGCATCTTTAGTGCATGGTTGTGGAGGTCAGGTAGGCAGTCGCTCCATGTTAAATATTGGTATTCAGACAAACCGTAGACTGGAAACCGACCGTTCGAGATACGATTGTGATTTTCAGTAAATATAATATTTATGAAATGGAATGGATACATTGATTTAGCAACTATATCAATAATAACAGCTGTGTCCGAGTACCTAGATACTTAAAAGTTTTATCAGTTGCTATCTGCCAGCATTACAATGACTCATTTTCCATTGATGACACATGAATTTCTGAATGATATGCTTAATATTGGCTATCTAACTAGGTTTATTATTATCCTTATCCAAGCTTGTAATAAAGGCGATGTTTAGTCATCGTTTATTAGGTGGCGTAAACGACTTATAGTGTTCCCACTGCTGGGACACAGGCCTCCGCTCTGTAATAGAGACTGCTCCAAATATGTCCCCGTATATTTCAAATCTGTTCAACAATTCTCTATGAGTCGTTACGTCACATGCCACGTGCGCCGCTCAGAAAAAGTTGTGCACGCGACCACTATCGCCGATAAAGGCGAAACGTTTTTCTCAATCGGTACTCCATCGATACTTTCTGCGCATTTATAACTCGATATACACCCAGAACATCGATTGAAATCGTTCCGGTACTTTACGACTTTATTTCTGGAGAGCATGTTTTCTTTGACTGCGTCAGTTAGGTTGCGACCGAAGCATTCGGCGTGTATCGGATAAATATTAATAAAGCGCGCCGGCCTCGTTTCTGGGAAGTTGGGAGGATCTTATTTTAACCGCAATAGCACCTATAATTAGCAACATCCAAATTACTCGTGGCGTGTACGTGTTGCGCCAGATCGATGTTACGTGTGGCTACTCGATTCTGAGCTATCGTTTTGTTTGCTGGATCGATTCCGCCTTTGTCAGTCGTATTGTCGTATTACTGTGGACTTTGATCTGGATCTTTACATAAATCAGCTTTTGAGTAATCGTGGAAATATTGGAATAATAATCTTGACTTCAACTATAACAACATATACAGGCACTGTGTTGGAAACATTGTCTTGGAATATTTCCCATTTTTTGTTTGTCGAAGCAGCTAGAGGCGTCTAATTTATTGTATTAGATTAATCACACACAGAAAGGGCAACGACTTTAACTGTTTAGTTCAGTTAATTTAGGCGAGAGATTATGCTGGAACAACTCAAAACTGATTGTGTTTAGTAATGATGGTACCTAATCCAAATTTGATTCTATGCTCGATTTAAATGTTTGTTGAGTAGTAAGTAAAACAAAAGAATGAGTCAGAGAAGCCAACGACCCGTTGCTCCAGGGTGATCTTTTGAAATTCCCGAATAATTGTCGACGCGTAAGGTGGCGACGAAAATAACGTGCGAGACGAACAGTGTCGTTCCCCCGCGCTTTCTTACAAATTAATTTTATTTATATATTGATGAATTGGCTTATTTGTTTGGTGTCTTAGAATTCCTCGGTCCTACACATTTATATTTGATTTCATTTGGATCTAGCCCAAGACAACTCTTTCGTGTAGGTAAGTATCGTTGGTTTTGGGAAGACGGTAATTTTTTATTAAATGAGTAGGCAGGTAACTCATTTGTATAAGTCGAATTGTATTGGTATACGTGGTTAATATAAACCGTCAAATGTATCAATATTACTCTTAAGATTATTTTTCTATTGAGAAATCTAGAACTGCAACGAGCAGTAACTTTGCAGTCTGTTTTGGAAAGTTATTTAGTACACACTGAAGTTTATTAGATTAGAAATAACTTCTGTATGTAAACAGTGAAAATTCAGCAGCAAAGTTTTACTCTATTGCGTTTATTCTTTTACAATAGCCGAATCTGCATCTAGGTATTATGTAGAACGAGGCGTTTTAGCAATAAATATGAAAGTATAATGTCGGGGGAGCATGATACCGCTTTGAATGCTAAACCCGTACTGAACTACAAACACAGGCCAATAAGGGGGGCGGGCGATGTGACGGGGCGGGAGGGGGGCGGGGGTAGCACACACTCAACTAACCGTGGGAAAAGCCTGCGTATACGGTGTGAACTGTATAACATAAAGCATTCATTTGTTATTTTGATTCGAATTCTTTCGCACTTTTGTTCCAGAATTACGTGAGTTTCTGATCAACCTATTCATACACTCATAAACGATCATCGCTGTTGCCTAATTGTTTGTAAGAATGTAAACAATAAAAACGTTGGAACCACTAATTGGGTTATAATACCACTTCTTTCATAAAATCAAATCAAATCACGAATATTGACCGTTCGTCTCGACTTGGATATTCATTTGGATAATGATTTTCTTCGAATTACTCTGTGTTTATAACCATAATGCCTCGGATCGTAGTGTGTCCGAATCGAGGTTACACACAAACAAGCGTCCGACCACAGTATGCCTTCACGTGGCAACAACGAACACATAGTTACAGTGTAGCCTGACCATACGCTGCAGATCTTTGTGGAATCGTATATTTTCTCCGAGATGGCGTGAAAAGCGTAGGTTTGCGGGAGGGGCGGGGTTCTTGGGAAACTGGTCGATGAGGCGTGCGGCAGACGTCACTCCACCACATCGACACGGCACGCACACACAGCGACGTGACCGTGGCATTCCATCGGTATCCACACATACATGTAGACAGCGTACCTTATTAAAACGAGACGCGAATCGACGACTTATCGGGCAATTAGTCGTGGCTCACGTCAAATATAACAACGACGCGCAATCTCGTTCGCTATACATTGACGTATGTCTCCAAACCTTAAATTGCATAATTTACCCTTAGTTATCGTAGCATAGTGTTGTCTACTTGTGAAACTAGCAATGTATGACGCTACAAAAAATCGTCAATAAAAATAAACAAATAAGAACTTATTATTATCTAACAGCCTTAACCCTGTTAACAATGTGACATAACTAAACTCTGTTTAGTATCAACGCGTGATTTGAATGCGTAAATCGTTGATGAAAATATAAAGCGTCAATGTAAATCACGTCCATCGTTAGTCTTGTTAGTGTGGGTGGTTCGTTCGCGAGTGTGGTAGGCGCGCGGTGGAGCCGGCACGCGCGAACGAGAGAGCGATCACACTGCGCAAGTGCGCCTGATAACAACACTCGCGTCGCGAATTATTCACGTGCTGTCAACTTATGAATTATTATTCTGTTAACAACACCGGCTTAATGTTGAAACGTCGTATGTTCTGTAATTAGACTTCAGATCATCTTGAGATTTTGATTTTTAATTAAGCCACAACATTGATTCATACGTCTCTTTCATGCTTGTTCTAAGAAGTAACTGATCTTTTTGTCTTGACCGAAGTCAAATAAAAGTCAAGAGAAGCTACGACAGAGCAATGACAGATTAAATGGCTCATCGAGTCGCCGCCTACTTAGGATTCATAAAGTATTGTATCCTCGTGTCTGTGAGACTGGACTTTTGCGCGGGAAAATAAACAAGCACTGGTATAACCTCACAAATTTAGTTGAAGACTTCAAATTTTGACTGAATTTTGAGTTATCGCTTAACTGTTTGTTTTACTAAACTTTAATAGCCCGATTAACGGACATTAAATCAACAATATTCAATAATCTTCTCGTATTAATATTAATGAGCTTAGTAATTCTCGAAGATTTAAGATAAACGTTGAAAAACTTGATGTGGTTCTGACAAACGGGTCTATCGGTTAATAGAAACATAAAATTATGCATATTGACCGTAGCAACACCTACTAGACGGCCCCCAATGGCGGATAGAGCTATCATAATAACAAACGAAGAGAAAAAAAAGCCGATTCTGACAGTAATAGACGTCGAACGTAATATAATGTGTGTACATAACCTTGTAAGGCAGGTGACATTAAAGCGAAAACGTCTGGGTAGGCCGCGAATTGAAATTTGTTACTTTTTTTGGAATTTGCGGATCAGATTTTATGTTCATCAAATCTTCATAACGACAAACACAACTCTCTAAATTCCTAATACATTTTTGGATAACTTCTGTTTGTCTATTACAATGTACCTACTCATTGTTACCCTAGGCACAATGTACTAATCAGAATTATTTAATTAATACTGAATTTTATATTATTGCAAATTTACATCGCGTTGTAATTTGTGTAGAAATGTGAAAATATATCTAGTTTTTATTTAAATTATTTGACAGCTGTCAGTTGAAAGCGATGCTCTCTAGGGCTCAAAAGTGTTACTTTCAACCCGCTCCTCAGGCAACTTCAGACCTACTTTCCGAGTATGAGTTATGAAAAGCGAATTTTAAATGTTTAAGTATACAATCGCACCGCTTCGATACAGGAGAAATTCCTAGTGTCAGGCAACGTTTCAAAAACCCATAACTAAAAAAAAAATTAAAGCGTCCTCTTTATTTCCTCTATTAGGTATAAGAATATTTGAAACGCTAAACGCTCAGCTCCTTTGATAACATTGTTATAAATATCATTGCCAGTATAAAATCACGAGTTAGGTCATTAGATGCGCGTACGCAAATGTTTTTATCAGTGTTTTCGTGTGCTATTTCGAAACTGCTTTGTCGCAAAAGAAAGAATTAAAGGATGACGGGTTTCAAAAAGTAGTACATTTTGATACAAGTGGAGAAAGATTGTTTTCACTGCTCATGCTCTAAAAGTCCGCCTTTATAGCCCTATGAAGCGGGATTAAAGGATTAAAGTGACCGTTTATTCCCTAGGGAGAAAAAAGTAATTTAAAAATGGAACGATCGTTTACTCTGAAACATAGTTACAAAAGAGTAACTTGTCAAAGGTTTTATTTAAATTTTGAATTGGCTTGCAAATAGAAAGCGGTATATTGAAAAAAAAAAAAACGAGTCAACGCGAGAAAATTTATGGTTGTTTGTGTGCATCGTTGATTTTGAAAAAGTATGCGGAATGCCTCTGTTGCTATTATAGCCGCTGCAGTAATGTAGGTACTATAATTATCTGTGGAGTGTGGATCATCTTCATTGCGAGAATGTTGAGAGTTTGTGTTGTTTTAAATTGTTAATTTGTGACTGCCAAGTGTAAATTTGTTCAGTTTTAAATTACTATTTTCTCACACTCGAAGTGAAAAGTACAGTTTGCACCTCGAGACTAAACGCCAAGTTAATATACCCTCGCTTTCATTGCCTCCCTCGCAAGCTCGGGAGTCAAACCACATCGGGTATATAAAGGCTTCGTTTAGTCCAGTGATTCCCAAAGTGGTCCAGGTGGACCCCCAGGGGTCTACGGGAGACCCATCGGGGGTCTACATTGGCTTGAAGAAAATGGGGGGGTTCACAAGCTGTAAGTGGAGGTCCACGAAATTTTACCTGGGTTCGATGCCAAAGAACAAAAATGTTGGCTTAGCTTGATCAATGTAGCCAGATATTAAGCTAGGTACTAGAAAGAGTAATAAAGATCAAATGTTCCGGTGATGACCGGTTGTATTTCGGTGAAAAAGGTCGTGTTAAGTCATAAAAAAACACATTTCGAAGCCAGAAGATTACAATTTTCGGATTTTTGCCAAAAAAATATCTTGGAAACAACGATCCTTATGCAATCCTAACAGATAGTGCGAAAAAAATATTGTCTTGCTTTTCTTTTTTAGTTCACGGGTTTGAAAGAAAATGCTACAGGGGGTCCACCGACACCAAAACAAATTCAAAGTGGTCTACCAGGAAAAAATGTTTGAGAACCTCTGGTAGTCCCTCGTTATAAAATGTACTATATTGTATTCAAGGCGGAATATACATATTGAGCCGTGAACTGCAATAACAAATGTCCACGTGTATCAAACATGAAGAAATAAAATAAAAGAATGAAAATATTTGTGTCATGAATTATTTAACTATGATTTAAATTTTATTTTCCGCGCTTAGCTTTCGCCAGGTTTAAGGAGAAGTAAAATTATGAAGGCGATAGACAGCCTAATATAAAAATAGTTTAGTACCTATACAATTTTTTTTTAATTTAGGACACCAATAAATATTAAGTAATTTGTTTATAAAAGTAAATTTTAGTCTTAAATAATCATTTTTATCCATGATATTCAATTTATAAACAAATTTTTAATATTCAAAAAATGTTAACGCCGTAAAGACGCATATATTGCTTAGCTGAAATAAAAAAAAAACGAGAAACCCAGGGAACCAGGAAGAGGTCAGATAGGCAGTCGCTCCATGTAAAATACTGGTATTCAGCGGCATTCGGTTAGACTGGAAGCCGACCCCAACATAGACCTTGGGAAAAGGCTGGGCAGATGATGATGATGATGATGATATAGGCATTGAACCAATTTGGACCAAGTCTTAGTTTAGATAAGTAGAGCTAACTGTGGCAATTTTTATTCCAGCACACGTGTTGGAAAACTATCAAAAAACGCACACCTGTGAAATACTTTGTTTGTTGAAATCTAATCGTAGTGCCACAATAACTAATTTTCGAGGAAGTGTATTGAAAAGCTAATTTTTGGGCCTTGTACTTAATTAAAAAAAAACAGCAAATATGATTAAATACGGTACTTAATACAACATAAGTAAAAAAAAATTGGACACATGGATCATCACGATCACATTTAGAACAAAAAAATGATCGCGACGACGAGGGGAAGAGCAAGTGCCTTACGGTTTCGTTAAGTGTTCGTTTTATACCCTTTATATATTTCATTTAAATAATGAATACCTAATTCGAAGCACAATTTACTGACCTATTTGGATGAAAAAACATATTAGTAAAACACACTTGTTTATTAAAAGTCAAATTATTTACAACTCACGTGGCTTTTACATTATAATCGTTTAGCTGCACACATCATCTGAAAACACATAAATTAAAGATACCACAGTATTTATTTAATAGATAATAAGTGTAATTTTATTATCAAAAGAAAAACCATACCAGCATCACAAAGAAAACGAAATAATAACAATGTTCAAAAACGGTCTAAAATATAATGTCAGTGTATTAAAGTAAAACCTTTACTAATACAACGAAAAGTTAAGAGCAATAAATTAAACACTGAATAATTGATGACTTTATTATCCACTATAAATAACGCTTTATTCAAATAGTTGCAAATATAACACATTAATTACGCTGACGCTAACAAGAAGTGATCAGCAACGGCTATGTTTCGTAACAAACACCATCTTTTTAAAATAATTTATGTGATTATTATAATTTTATTTGCACAAAAGTATCTAAGCGAAAACGTTGAATTGAATATTTTCGCGCCTTTTCTGTTTTCGTTTATAACATAGGTAGGCAGATAAGAATTTCACTATTTTTGTAGCTGGCAACTAAACAATTATTTCAAAATATGTAAAACCAGGATTACGTTCACTAATATTTAAAATAAGATCACGATTGTTGTAAAATAACAATACGTAGTTGAGTGTCAGCGACTACTAACGCCATCTATTGACTCGATTGTGTAAACTTTGAAGCAATCCACAAGCAGACGCTGTCTGGAAAGCTGAAAACTAATCAAAGTACAATGTTTTCTTTGTTAGGTGCAAACAGGTTTTTTTATATTTAATTTACTTCATGATTTTCCTCAATATTTAGTTTGGTACCTACCTAAGAAGCGATAAAAAGTTAGCGATAGATAAAAAGGATAATTTTTTGATAACAATTTTTACCGTTTCGGTGTCAGGTATTTCCCTATTAAATATTTTTTTAGGTACCTATTTAACTTATTTATCCGTGACCCATCAGGGTACCTACAGCAATTAGTAATTTTTATGTAGGTAAATGTGTGCCGATGTATAAGTATGTACCTATGTCTAAGTCAGCGTCACATCGTAAAAACCGTTAGATTGTAATATAACTAGCGAGATCGGAAACTCTCGAAATATTGTCAACTGAAAATATTGCTTACAAATATAACGCATTACTTTTCGGTAGATTACAATGTGTGGATGTGAAACCGTAATATTGTGAAATGTATGCGGCGGCTACGCGGGGCTCCTATTTCTGTCTGCAGGGTTTAAAGGACCCTCACTAACCTAACGTCGGGGTGCCCGATTATGGTGGCAGAGATACCTACTTCCGTCGCGTGCATTTCACAATATTACGGTTTTATGTTCGTTTGACAATCTTTCGAGATTTTACAATCTCGCGAGATAGATTGTAATCTAACGCGTTTTTTAATTTTACGGTGACAAATAAATATATCCCATTAACAGTAGGTAGTTCAATCGAATAAATTATCTCTCAGTCTATGTAGGTACTTACATAAATAGTGCGTTATATTTCGGTAAATTTCACGTTTTGTTGTAGGTATCGTGTCGCAATGATTATATGACCTAGTTGTGATGGAGAACCGTTTTAGTTTGTAATAAAACAGTGTGTTTTTATAGTAAAGCCTTTTTAACCCGATTTTTTTTATTTTTTTATTTCTAAATAAGTAAATGAAAAGAACAAAAATTGAAAAAAATCAGTCAGTCCTCTTAATCAGGCAGGGGTAGGAGTGAAATAAGTTTACGCTACTCTCCGCTAGGGGTAATATCTGGTTGGGATTATTACCTGTTATAAGCGCAGGCGCATTCAAACCTCTAACATTGTAATAGTTTGATACACTTATCTAGAAATTAAATGTGAGTGATGATTTAATAAGTACACACCTGCATCCGACGACTATTATGCGGGAAGGTTGCATTGCATCCTTTCTCCAGGATGCCTGAAGAGGGCGCCTTCTTAGCGGTTAAGCTGACACTACGATATCTAACTATCTACTGACAGCCCCGGTCGATTTTATTAATTCTCTCTCATTGTTTCAAGTTGAAAATAAATTCAGGAAGTGATATTGGTTCAAGTCTACATAAAAAAAACGTAACTAACAATTTACTTAATTGAATAAATATAATTATGTATATTGTAGATTCTACATAAAATCCTAATCAATTAAAATAAACCAACACCACCAATAAACAAAGCTAGCTAATGTGTAATATTTATACGTGCATGAGATAGAAACTATTTTATTAGTACGGAACTCGACGGGCGAGGTATAAAGTAGCCGCTGTAGACTTGGTAGGAAATATCCCAGTGTTTTGAATCTAGAATCTTCGCTGGCTGCGGAGAGCACGATAGGACATCGCTCGTAAACTCACAACGGAGACACAAACACAAATGACTTCGGAGGACTTTCGAGTCTAGTAGAGAGGACGACGGGTTTGGTGAGCCCGTTTCTGGTTAATAGGGCCTAGGCAAGTGTTTTGTTTTCGCGATAACGATTACAGATAAATAAAAAAAATGTGACACTTGCCACCGAGAGAACCCAATCATGCCATTGATGTCTTAGTAAAAAGACAAAACTGTTCAAAAACAATCACTGTCCTGCTCAGCCCTCTGGATGATTATCGGGGCCTAGTTTTTTTCTTGTTTATTAATTTTACATCAGTTTAAACACTCACTGCGTAACGTCTGTAGTTTGAAACTCTCGGATGTCGTTACACAAGGCGGATTGCCCTAATAACAAATAGAGGACAACTTGGTTTGTAGATTGGTAAAAATGAAATTACTTTAAATAATTTTTAATGAAGGTGTTAAACAAAACACATGTTTGGAAAGGGAAGGGATAGTCGAGATTTCTATAAATAATTCATAGTTTTGTTTTATGATCAATAGTGAATTACTGGAAAATCTTGCCTGAGCCTCACCCTTATTATTCTTTTTGTTTTTTACTTCTAAGTCTTCCAACACTTCCCTATATTAGTTTAATTATTATTATTCCTAAAATATCGAACACAAACCGTTCATAGTTCTATGGCATTTTGTAGCACACTTTGGTCACCTAGACGTAGGCTCTGGCCGGTTCTCAGTTGTTGCACTAAATATATATAGAAAGGCTTTCTGTCTGAATGTAATGTGTACTAGGGCCCGGTTTCTCGACGGAGTTAAACTTAATCAACAGGCACTTACTTCTGTCAAATGATTGTGGAATACCGTACACTGAATTGGGGTTACTTTCGGAGAAAATCTCGTCTTATTTACTTGCGTTCTAGTATATAAGACGCGTACATTTTCAACATTGTAACGGATTGTAAACAATTGGACAGATTACGCAACCTAGGGCAGGTACTCAGACTGGCCAAGCTATTGGATTTATTTAAAGAAAAACGAATCCTACAATTAGTATTTAGCAAGTTTAAGGTTTGCTCGTGATATGAACTTGAAATATGTTTTAATTTTCAAGTTAGTCGGAGTTGAAATGTTTAAAAGTTTACTTTTTCATCAATTTAATGAAATTCTTCCAGGATTTAAACGAAGCTAACGGCAGAGCTGTGCAGGTGGCAATATACTGGTCGGTTTATCGAGTCTATCGAGACGCAAAGAAGAGGAATCAACTTTCTTTATTAAATGAACCTTATCTGGCCCACTGCTGGGCAAAAGCCTCATGGCTTTCCAATTTTGTTCATCATTTGCCTTATTCGACCAATCCGTTACGAATTAATGTTTTCAACATTTAAAGATTAAGATTTTTTATAAGCTCCAAACACACACCAACAATAACCAAGTAGATGTCAGGCTTCAATTCTACTCTCACATTACCGCCTCATTAGCAGTAGCTTCTAAAATCAAAACGGGTTATTCAGTTAGTCGATAGGTACTTCGATAGTCTGTACAAGCCTTAAAAGTGTTAAAGGCCGATCAGCTATCGATTCGCTGATTCGCCATTGTTTCGGCATGCGGGATCAAACCCGAATATCGGTCACCGGTCCAATATAGTATGCAGTGCCATATATCTGACATCATTATTGTTTAACCACAGTAATTCGCTGCTAAATAAGCTTTTATTATTTAATATTTTATTTGAAATGGATTCAGGAACGTTTAATTGTCATTAACAGTGTTCTACTTTTGTGATACTTGGTTACAGAATTCGAGAATTTTCAGCACGACTTTTATTTTCTTCTAAGGGTTGCCAATTTGGACAAATAGAGCTTTGCGTTTGAATAAAACCCTAGTGTTTGAAATGACCAATCAGATTGGTGTAAGTTGGCGCAAATGCACATGCGACCAATGCAATGCAATATTCTAGTACAAAAGCCACATACACACACTCACATAGATTATAATCTAAGGTGACTTTAGCGCTTTTTTATTCACAATAGTATGAAGTCTTTGCCTGCTCTTTGTCAAGATACACCATCACCAAACCGTCACTTACACCACCATAATCTAAATACCGACAACTCCTATAAAAGCTCAACTACAGCTTTCAAGCACAGTCCTCGCCACTACTGGTTAATTTATTTAACGGACTCCACGTTAAATAGATGGGTATAACCGTTTCATCATTACAGAATCATGGGCCGGCAGAAACAATAAGGTCCATAGTACGCTCACAGGCTGGGAGATAAATTTCCTTCGTGTTTCTATGTCTCCTTTTTACATTGAAGCACTTTATACGCAGTAGGCTCTCGGTTAGATGTGGTGTGGTGCAAGTGAAAAGAAATGACCATGTTTTTTTTTTTTGGTAAGCCCTATTATTCTGTTTTTTGAAGTGAACATTTCGTTAGGCGCCTTGAGCACTTTTTGAATGAATAATACTTGTAGGGAAACTCGCATTGCCGTCACGTACGCTTCGTTGCACTCGTAGCTGATTTGCTACGACGTAGCGGCGAGCGTAGAGCACAACCCGTAGCAGTGCATTCCAGAATGACTGCCCGATTTTTCTTCTGTGGGTTATTTATTAGTATTTATCCCTTAATTCAGGAGCTTGTGTCTAAATAATAGCAGCTGCTCGGGCCGATCTTTAGGTTAAGCCATGCTTGCCTAGCTTGGTCTCTGGATGGGTGACCACCCTTACATACCGAGTTTCCTCCGTGCCTCGGAAAGCACGTAAAACTGTTGGTCCCGGCTGTCATTTGTCCATCTTTGGCAGTCGTTACAGGTAGTCAGTGGCCCAAATAGTATGACAACCAGTCTTACCAAGAGGTATCGTATTACCCAGTATTAACTGGGTTGTGGAGGTCAGATAGCCAGTCGCTCCATGTAAAATACTGGTATTCAGCTGCATCCGGTTAGACTGAAAGCCGACCCCAACCTTGTTGGGAAAAGGCTAGACAGATGATGATGTCTCTTAATTCAGCATGCCTCTTGGCAAAGGCCTCTTTTAGCCATTTTTGATATTTTTTATCTTGCCATTCTCCTCCAGTAAGGCCAGCTGTAAGTCATCATCACGTAAATGGCGCTTTATTTTAGTAATTTGATGTTTTAGCCCAGTTGCATCACAAATCTCTAAAATATCAAGCTGAACCTAAACGAACGTAAACCATCATTTTATTTCTATCATGGTTTGGAGTTAACAGTGACTGAGTGATGTTTTAATGAAGTTTGGCACTAAATATGATTTGCTATGCTGCAAGCAATCCTTTGTGCGGTACGAATTAAGGATCATATTATTAAAACAAACACCAGGTTACTTTCAAATTACCCTGATTTGGCAAAAACCAAATAATAGAAGTTTCGCTTCTTCATATTCCATCAAATTGAGGACAATTCTAGTGTTACATTAGAAGAAAAGGGAAGAAAAGGGAACACTGTGATATCTAATGGGTAATGCCTCCATTCAACCCCATTACAAATCTGTTATCCTGTTATCTAATCACAAATATGACCGATTACAATTATTGATTTTGATAACAAACTGTACCATATTATAGGTACGTGTATCTAGGAAACCTCTTCATTGACGTATGCCCATTTTAAGTAACATTATAAGCAATAACGCTACGCTACTAAAAATAGCTCTTAAAAATATAAATGACTGGTATTGCTTGTATTTAAGGCGACTAGATGAGCTAAATTAGCAACTCTATATGTGGTGGTTCAAACTTTGTTTGAAATGTTGTTAGAATAAAGTTCAAATCAGCTTGCACTACAAAGTGTGTCAGTCGCTGCGGGCCAAATAGTGCGAAATGAGTAGTTTCGATCGATTTACAAAAATCTATTGATTGGATTAAAAAACTAATACACTATAATGCTAATAATAATATATTACTTGTAGAGTTATTTGACAAAACATCAGAATGATCGCATGTATTTTAGTACGTCTTTTTTTGGTTGAAAGAAATTCTTAGAGATAAGTTCGTGATTTTTTTTATCGAGTCAAATTAATTGTATTATGTTTTCAAAACACTATCAGGTCAATGGTGCAAATGGTACGACGGGTATCATACTAGCATATATCTTGAAGAATATCATATATTTTTCTGATTTTGTTTAATGCAGTGAATCATGTACTAATAGGCATTATAAAACACGTGTTTAGCTCATATAGTCGCCTTTAATACAGTAGCAGCCACTGAGTCTGAATTTGTGCCCGGCTGAGGGTAATAGGCTCCTAGGCTCGCCTCCTACTACAAGAAACTTTCTGATGTAATGTGGGTGCACTGTTAGGTACACCTCTACTTAAACCCTACAACGTGGAATTCCCGGCGTGATGTTCTGTTATATTGTTTCAAATAATACAACCTTACTTATCTTAAAAGCTTCTGAACATATACTTTTTAAACACTTGCAAATCTTTTCAAATCCGCCCGCTGTCCGCTCCAAACTTAGATACCTCTATATGCTAGACATGCGTATGTCTATGCAGGACACAGTCAATGAACTGGCAGAGGTCAGGTGAAATTATCTCGTACGGTGCGTCTTACGCGACATGTGACTCACAATAGACGGATACAGCTTATCTCGCTACTGATGCCCGAGAATTTAGTGACAACTTGTGGTAGGTTCTGGAAAGTTCCAGAAAAAAAGCTGATAGTACTCAAATTAATGTTAAATGGGTTAAAATTGAGGTTAGACGGAAGTTATGGCGTGTTTGAGGCTTCGATTATCGGAAAACTCGAACTGAAGCAAAGTTTTAGCAGTGACTTAAATTACGGGTTGTAAGTTTTTTTTTTAATTTTTAACATTGGATTTTTCTATTTTAATTACGGTACCCGCATTACGTGACCTTGACTGATTGTACCTCTTGGTAGGTACACAAGTTGTAGTAGTATGTGTCTACTGTCTATACACGTACTAAATTAACACCTAGCACCAACAACTACAATAAAATTTATCGTTTAATCTGCCGAATGAAGTGACACGAAAGTCATTAGGGTGCCCTTAGTCTCACATTGTATTTTGCATTCGTTAAAATTGCAATAAGCCGGTCCACGCCAAGACGTTCAATGACACTCGGTGAGGGGCGGGGAGACGGGGGCTGGAGGGGGTTAGAGGCTGCGACAGTGCAGCCGACATCTCGCCCGCTATCGCTCTGAGATCTGTCCACATGAGTTTCTGTGCAGTTGCTCGTACTGTGACAAAAATCGTTTTCGTGTGACAATTTGTTGGACCAATTGGTATTAATTTTATAATTTTCCTTGTTATGTAGGTAACTAACGTTAATATGTAGGTAGGTAATGTAGTTTTTTTGCGTGTAACCGCTATCTAACCTGATGATAAGGTAACGATGCGGTTTACAATGAAACACGCATGCCTAGTGTACATTTACTCGTATAGATAGGTATTATATAATAATATGTATTATATAGGAACCTACATATTTTTAATGTTCTCCAAGCTCCCAATACTTTTGGTTTTGGATACAATGAGTGATTCAAGTGAAGTCGATTAAATTGACGATGCAATTGTTAATACAAGGTCATCAAGAGGAGAAAATTACAGTTACATTGCCAGAAAAAAATTCCACACAGAAATCAGTCCTGAAAAAAAGAATTGTAAATAAGTATTAATATTAGAAGGTAGGTACTCAAACGTCAGCACACTCTATTATATATTAGTTAATAGGCGCACAGTGAGGCTGTGAGTCTGCGTCGATAGCCGATGCGATCCGATGTCTCATACGCGCTGCTCCTTACACGTCTGTACCTATATCTCGAAGATAAGTTCCAAGGATTAGCTCAATACTTAGAAACACTTTATAGTATTGAACTGTGGAATCCAAGAATTGATTTAGTGAAGACGTCTGAAGGATACACCATAAGTACATATAAAGCTTTCCACGTCATCACAATTTTTGGTAACAAACCGGAGCGTATCACTACATATTATTATAAAACGTCTGTCTGTCTGTCTGTTCGCGATTAACTCAAAAACTACGGCACTGATTTTCATGCTGTTTTCACCAATGGATACAATAGTTGTCGAGGAAGGTGGTGTACTGATGCCCGCAACTTCGCCCGGGTAAAATTATGTACCTAAAACCTTTCTCTTGAATTACTCTATCTATTAAAAAAACCCGCATCGAAATCCGTTGCGTAGTTTATAAGATCTAAGCATACATAGGGACAGACAGACTCGGCGGGAGACTTTTTAACCGACTTCAAAAAGGAGGGGGTTCTCAATTCGTCGGAACCTTTTTTTTATTTTTTATGTATATCCGATTACTCGAAGATGGCTGGAGCGATTTGAATTATTCTTTTTTTGTTTGAAAGGGTATATACTTCCCAAGTAGTCCCATAATCATCAAGTCGAGTGATCTGATGATGGGATCCTGGAAAAATTGAGAGAACGCTTCAAATTTTATAGGCACATTTGATGTTATTTTTGTAGTTTTTGAAAGGCTACTTTCTTAAAGTGGTCCCATTTCAATTTGGTGAAGATCTGATGAAGAACTTCGGAGATAGGCAACGGAACTACTCAATAAATGATTCTCGTAGCAAATGGACTGGGATTGCTGAAATCTCAGGTCTATCTATTGTTTACACCAGTTCATAATATAACATCACGCCTCTACGCTGTGAAGGGTTAAGCACAAGTGAACAACTAAAAAGTGAAAAATAAAAACTTTTTTACAAAAAATAAAACCGACTTCAAAAAAATAAAAAAGTGAAAAAATAACTTTAGCTTTGCACTTTTTTGTTTCTTTTTTTAAGTCGGTTTTATTTAAGTAATATGTATTTATTTATAACGTCAGCAAGGTTTCATTAAAAAAAATGGTAGAAAAGTTGAGCAGTGGTGATGATCAGAATCTAATTGTTTTTCTTTCAGTTTAATAAACACTGTAACATCAAATAGGTAATACTAGTTAACTGCTAAGAATACTCTACTGTTATGCATCAGTTAACAACGTTGTGAATACACGGAACTAATATTTGCCAATGGTTGGTATTAGGATAGGGTAGCTTACAAACAGGAATAGATTCTGCACTACCTCCAGTGAAACGTGATCCAATAATAGGTCCAGCTTGTTGACTTATTCACAACAATCACAAATGTTAGGTCACAACAGCCACTGCAACGCCGCTGCACAACCGTTGCATTAAAAAGTAATAAACGTAAACGGTATTTTATAGCTATATCTGATAGCAGGACATTATTTCCAACTCAAAAAAGTGGTTAAAAAAACTGCCCCGTTGGTTTTGTCGTAGGAAGCGCACCTGCTAGCCATGAGGTCCCAGATACGATTTCCAGGTTGGGCAGAGCGTAATTGGGTTTTCTCATTAGGAATTTCTCAGTAGGAGCCACGGATGTTGGATTTGTCCGGTTGATGGCAATAGGCACGCCCCCTATTATATCAGACCTAAACATAATTCGCGAAATGTGGGTGTACCATCTGAGGTACACTTGCTCATAACCCTTTGGAGATTAGTGGCGTGGTAATATAATGTAAAAAAGGCCTTAGAGGGGTTAAAAAGGGGGTGCAATTTCATCAGGAAAACCCACCGGGTTCAAATACTGAAACAACCCATCATCATCATCATTGGCCTAGCCATTTCCCAACTATGTTGGGGTCGGCTTCCAGTCTGACTAGATGCAGCTGAATACCAGTATTTTACATGAAGCGATTGTCCAACTGATCTTCAAAACCCAGTTAGTACTGCGTAATACGACACCCCTTGGTAAGACCAGAACTTGACAAACAAACTTCTGCAAAGGTCATCATCTGCCTAGCCTTTTCCCAACTATGTTGAGGTCGGCTTCCAGTCTAACCGGATGCAGCTGAATACCAGTATTTTACATGGACTGCCTATCTGACCTTGCCAACCCAGTTTATACTGGGTAATACTTACCACTTAGTAAGACTGGTTGTCAGACTTTTTGGGCCACTGACTACCTGTAACGACTGCCAAAGATGGACAAATGACAGCCGGGACCAACTGCTTAACGTGCTTTCCGAGGCACGGAGGAAACTTCGGTATGTAAGGGCGGTCACCCATCCACAGACCAACCTAGGCAAACATGGCTTAACCTAAAGATCAGCCCGAGCGGCTGTAATTATTTGGCCACGAGCTCCTCAAACAAAAAAAAAACTTCTGCAGAGGTAAAAAACATAAAACTTTTCTACACTTGTTTAGAATGCAGGTCATGCCCATAGATCTTATTAAAAAGAGAAGCTTTCTCTTTACATAATGATGGCTGGCATCCATTCGTTGACGAAATCAGTGCAGTGCAGTCTTTCAGTTATGCAACAACTTTGGCAAGCAAACGTGGAGAGTACTAACAAACAGTTACTTATGAAACCGATGTAATAATCCTCTTTGTGCTGTATATGTACCTATTTATATAGCGGTAAGTAGGTATTCACGTTTCATCATCTGTGGCAAGCCTTTTCTCAGCTGTTCAGAATAGTTTTCAGTCTACACATAGTGGTATTTTACATAGTGTGTCTGCCTATTTGACCTTCCAAATACATTTACTGGGTAACACGACATCCCTTGGGCACACTGGTATAACCCGACTTTCATTCTTCTGGCTATATCTTAAGTCTTTCTTAAGTCTTCTTTTCTCAAAGATCTTGGGATGTTAGCCGGAACTGCTTATTGTGTGTTTACGTCATCATTATCATCATTTTCAGGCTAGCTTTTTCCTAACTACGTTGGCGGTGACTTCCAATCTAACCGGATCGGACTGCTTATCCGACCTTTAAAACCCAGCTAGTACTGGGTAATATGATACCCCTAGTAAGACCTTCTTGTGGTTTATGAGGTATGGAGAAGGAATAGAAAAACGTAGCTTCACTCAATCAGTTCACGACGCTGGACATATTTTATTTTATATTATAAAACAGAGCAGCGGTGGCCCAGTGGTGGTGGCCCCGACTTACGAACAGTCGTGAGAAGAAGACGTGGGTTCGAAGCCAGACAGGCGCATTACTTTGTGCAATTTATTTCATCACCATTGGTCTCAAAACGGTGAAGGAAAACATCGTAAAGAAACCGGCATGTCCTGAACCAAAAGTTTGAAGACATGTGACATCTACCAACACGCACTGGGCCTGCGTGGTGGATTATTAGCACATACGCAAAATACGCGCTTTGACGTGGAGTTGCGGACACCAGCCAGTTATAAATACATACATACATTATATAAAACAATAATTGAAGTGGTTGAACTCAACCACTTACGCTAATCTAACTAAAGTGTCATTTAAGTTAAAAAAATCATCCATCCAACAAACTCTTTTCTCTTCATTTGATGTGAAAGGGTAGTACTCAAATTCCGGGAAAAGCCCAATAAAACAAAAGGTTCAAACTGAAAGCCAAGCAAAAAGGGGAAACGAAATTAAATAAAACAGAAGCGGATTGGACTGGTTCTAACTGACGATAACTAGATCATCAATCAACACCTCGAATGGACTAAGAATAATGCCCATAGGTGTAAATGGGATGGTTATTCATAATCGTATTTTATCTACCACACTCGTAGTTATATCCTTACCCATTGTTAACTTGCAAACTCCATTATATGTAGGTATCGTATGAATAACACATAAGGTCAACTGACAAACGCCGTACAACTCAGTTGTGGTTGTAAATATAAAGAGATGCGCCAAAAATGTATACAAAAATAAACGGCAAAGGTTTTACGGAGCGAAATCTACGTGGAAATATCAACGCGGCTCTTGCTCTGATGACGAGTGCTAGTGTTGGGACGCGACGTGCCGTTCCAAAATATCGATATTTGGAAGGAAACGACGAATAATAGAGAACTGCCTCGGCGATGCCGGACGACTGGTCGCAAGCGCGACTGATGAGCGTGAGGTCCTAAAATCAAAGCATTATTAGGTTAATTGTTATTGGGTTTTTCCATCAGTAGCAGCCACTGAGCCTTGATTCGTGCCCGGTTTATGACAATATCCTCGGCCCCTATTACATCGGACTTAAACATAAATGGCGAAATGTGGATGTACTATTAGGTACACCTCTGCTTAACTGTACGGGATTAAAAGCGTGATGTTTTGTTATAAATAATAGAAAAGTACGATAGAAGATTTTCTGCGCTGACCCCAAAAAAATTGGGACACCAAAGGGCGCCCTACCCTTGTAATGCGAAAATTCTCTAATGATGGTCAATGACAAAACAAAACTATCGTGTGATTTCCAAGAACCTTAAGCTGTGAACACGAACAATGTAAACCATGGATTATGTCATTGTGGTTGCCTTCAATATAGTTAAGTGCAGCGTTTAATATACTACTATGTAGTTTGTTGCAGCACGTGTAGTGTTGATAATAGACTAAAAGACTGTGTTATTTATACGTAGGTTTCAGAGGTATTATACTTCGAGTTCTGTGCCTGTATAATTTGTTACTAACTGAATAATTATGTATTTTCATCATTGAATAAACATCCAACACATTTTATGATTTAATTAATTACGATCACGAGTCCTAAACAATATTCATCTTGCGACTCAAGTATAAATTAACACTAAAGTCAAAAAGTCAGTTGACTAAAACAGTAATAAAAGCCACACTATAGTTCTCAAAAAACCCAAAATCATGATCATTAACCTCCCATGAATACTAAAACAACTAGAAGATACTATTTTACGACATCACCAAACATTTTGAAGTGTAAAACGATGATTCAATTTAAATAATTTATAGTTTACTTGTTTGCCAGCGCCAAAGACAATGAAGGTGACTACAGCGAAATAATTGCTATTGTATTTTTCACACCCGCACTTGACAATATCGTGTCATTGTGTCCGATATAATTCTTACCTCACTACCGTCCTGAGACCGAGCAGACGTGATCCGATTTATTAATCATTATTTTCGTCACGGATCAACCTTCGGTGGCACTCCAACACTTCATTAAGCTAATTATAGCCTGTCCAATGTTCAACCTAAGGTAGATGACTCTCAAGCTTCATTAAATGAAGCCATATTTTTAAAGCACTCATTTAACTCTATGTAAATTAATTGTAGCCACTTTGCACTTTAATTAAGCCAGACGATGCATACATAGTGCTGCAATTACATGCCTATCTACATTAAGTTATGGACTCTGGAAAACGAAGGGTTTAAAAGAACATTAATTTTCTTAAAAAATTATGTAAACGTTTCAGTCAATCCCCTCACTATAGACAGTTGAGTTCTCCGTTGTTGCTTTTTTCCCATTTACGAGTTTCACGGCGACCGTTGCCTGAAACTTACACGTACCCAGAATATAAATGCTAAACACCATCCCTTTTCCACCAGTAGGTACAGACACGTTCTGTCTCGTTCTTCCCACAAATAAAAATGTGTAGCCACCTCAATGTTCAAATAGAAATTGCAATATCCATTTTCCCAACGCGTTTGAAAGTAAACTTTGTCTGTTAGAACTAAGGCTGTTATTTAAGTATCTTGGGGCAACATTTTAAGGCACTATACATTTGCGAGAGGAAAATGTTGTCTTTTTCGAACCAGTTGCAGTTAAAATCCTCCGTCCCTGTTGCCTACCCGTTGTGGCTGAGCATATCTAAAATCATCTGGACCAAGTAAAGCGATTACTTCAGCAGCGACTTTTTGAAAATGTGCAAACTTCTTAATTCTGGCATTTAAGCGGCAAATTGCGTTCCCAACAAATTACTTTGGAATTAAATAACATCAAACAATTTTGAATAAGATCCTCTGGTTTATGACTCGGTGTAGATATATTTTATGAACCGAATGAAAAGTGTAGGTAGTGCGCAGTCTCTCATGTTATTCGTCGTCCCACACAAGTCGTAACAACCTACTGAGGAAAACTAAGATACTACCTACGTGCTTTCTGAATGTATTGAACTTAACGAGCTATACATGGATACATCATACATGTGGGTGAACTTTGAACTTCTTCACTTCGCTCATTGTGTTACTGGATTAGTTTAACCTTACTATAAAGATAGACGAGATTCGTTTCATTTTTTCTCAGTGTGTTTACTTCTACTCCACGTTAAATAACTAATCCGAGATCATAAAACCTGTTTATAAGGTACCCTTAATATATCGTAATTATCATTTCTCCACGGTAGCGCCAAAGCAAATGAAAATGTGGCCCTACGCAACAAGAACAAAATTTTGGTCAGCTAAATTCGAATCGCCTGCGCATCTAAGATTCAGAAACAACATAACTCCTGGCAATAAACCATTACCTTAAAAAAGCAATGTCAGCGATTTCTGAAGCAAAAACAAGGAACGTTTAATTTGCAAAATTCAAATCTCCCGCGCGTCGAAAAGTCCAAAGCGAAATAGTGCAATTGAGTGCGTGCGCGCATCCAGGAATGTCGGGACTCAGGACATCGTCCCGGACCGGTTTCACACTTCACCGCTTGAGCTTACCGTATTGCACATTCAACTAACTGGTGAATATCATAATGATGGGATATTTTCTAATCATTCTGTGTGAGAGCAGAGAAGAAGGATTTCTGAAAAGTTTTATTATACTGAGGAAACTGATCTATGATTTTTTCATGTCAGAAAGCTTTAAATTTGTAGACCGTCTTTGTAATCTAAGTACGAATGATTGAAAAGCTAAGCTAGCGAAAGCTGACGAAACATTAAGACTGTACTAGCTTCAGGGTTGATATTATCTGAGTCAGCCGTAGTGACGATCATCAGTTCCTGCTTGCACTGAAACGTCTAAGGACATCGGCCCCCCGATGACTGCCTTTTAAGCCATAGCTATACCAACTGAACAGCAAGCATTCATTAACTTTAATAACCCCTGAAATCGACCCAATTTCCTTTAAAACTTTCAGCAACAAATTCCATTAAAAACCTCAATTTCTACGTAAACATTAGTAGGCATAAGTTGCAAGAAATGCCAATTTACTCGTTGACATTTGAGTACTAAGTAATGCATTCTAGTGACTAATGAACTAGTATTGATCTTCAGTCGCCATTGTGCAAGCTATGTACGTGATTATATACAGGGTGGCTCGCACATACCTATAATCGAATTAGCACTGCCTATTACGGTCGTCGGGTGGAACTGGTATTGTTAATTAGTATAACCCTTGATAATGTTGTTGATTTCGGAGTGTAAATGTTTAATTGCTAAGTTGCACGTGGAGGAAAATCTTGGAGGAATTGTTTTCCTATCAACAAGTTAAGGTATTTACTTAGGTCATTTTATTTCTTGATTTTTGTCGTTTGTGTGGAGAGATTTATAATGTTTATATTAGTTTTGTACTAGAGTTGAAGAGCTCGTAGCTAAGTAAGAGGAGCTCGTAGCCAAGTAATAACAGCCGCTTGGGTCCATCTTTAGAATAAACCGCCTACCTGCCTAGGTTGGTCGGTGGATGGGTGACCACCCCTACATACCGGGTTTCCTCCGTGCTTCGGAAATTACGTTAAGCAATTGGTCCCGGCTGTCATTTGTAGATCTTTGACAGTCGTTACAGGTAGTCAGTGGCCTAAAAAGTCTGACAACCAGTATTTCCAAAGGGTATTGTATTATCCAGTACTAACTGGGTTGTGGAGGTCAGATATACAGTCGCTCCATGTAAAATACTGGTATTCAGCTGCATCTGGTTAGACTGGAAGCCGACCCCAACATAGTTGGGAAAAGGCTAGGCAGATGATGACTCCTGTTGTGGTGCGCAGGTATTTATTATTTATTTGGACAACAGCACTATTAATGATAGCCATGATATAAATACTGATATTGTAAAGTACTCACCGTGTAATTTCATGCAGTGACATCACCTGTCTGTTCCTCCTATATCAAAAACCGCCACCATTCATTAGGCCTCCGACGAAGTATCTCATACAAAAATCCTGTTCATTATCATCGATCATAACACATGTAGGTATGTACATAAATATTTGAGCACAACACGTAAAGTGGTACGAGTAAGCTCGCGGACAAGATTTACGTTTTAGCCACCCGCTGTTACACTAGCCGCCTCCCTATACATTTATGTTTAGTTTTAATAAATTATTTAGCGTCTTGTAAATAACGCTTTATGGGGATAACGAGGACTGGTAGCTAAGTGTAAACTAGTGTACCGATGAGATATATTAGAGGGACTAACAACTATGCAATTAGGATTATTCCATTCCACCTGCCTTTACAATTAAAGGCATTTGATAATGGAATTTGATTCATATTCGTACCTAATTTTCTTCTGCATACATGGTAGATATAACATGCAATACGTATTGTTGTTCAAGGCATGTACCTAGTACAAAGTGCACGAAATAAATCTGTAATATCAGCGAAAATATTAATCCATTTTTCCTTTGAATTCCCTAAGAGAGAAATTTCATTATTATTTAACAAATCTACAATCTACAAATAAAACTTGTCGATTCGCAGTTTGAAATACCAGTGAGCGAAGAATAAAAAATAAATATTTTTAAAGCCGCTTAATTTATTTTCTCTTTATTTAACAGCAATGTATTGGAAACCTGGGCGCGCAACCTTTCTAGAAGTGATGACTGTAGTCAAAGCTCAGACATCTATTTTACCAAAAGCCTGAAACTTTACAGATCACTAAGAGCTTTCGAGAAAAACTACCACTTTGTCAAAATCTATCCAACAATTTGATAGAATTTCTAAAAACTTCCAGAGCAAAAAGAATAACGTAAATCGGCCTACTAATTGCGGAATAAACAGGTAATAATAATACTTGAAAAAAAGACGCCGGTGCCAAGAAGGTTGTGTACTCAACCTTCTTTTTAAAAAGTTGGTTAAAAATACTAAGAAAGTTTGAAAAAAGATCTTAGAAAATGTAACCAAATCATTCTCTTTTCAATTAAACCGTGGTAAATACCAAAGCAAACACAATTCGGCTTCCTCATCATACACAACACACTAGGTGCGTAGTTTATGACTACATTAATTATGCTTAAGCATATCCTAATTACTGTAATGGTATTAGCCTGAAAGGGGAAGCGGTCAGCGGAGGGGGCATTCACGTGCTTCGAAACACTGATGTGAATTCTGTATAATTATGTGTACATAGACATAAATACTTGCTATTATGTCGGAAACAAAGCGATTTAGTCGTGGTGGGGTAATTAGTTGAGATCGTGTTATCGTCAGCTGGTAGTAGGAAGTTAGTTAATCATGCATCGCACTTTGCGTTCGGGGATTTTTGGAAATGAGATTAAGTGTGAAAAAAATATGGGTATTTTATTAATGAATTCTTGTATGGTCGTAAAAATCTTGAACAGTTCAATTAGGTACCAAAATTAATGGGTTGGTAATGTCATTTTAATTTTAATTGTCGTCACTTTGTGGAGTAATCCATTCAGCACTTATTTATACTGCACGGTTATCGATTTTTCAATCGATCTAAGTTCGATATTTCGTACCAGAAAACTTTATTGTTCCAACACTAAAATTCACCCAGAACGAAACACGTTACTTAACTAGAAATAGGTGAAATTGTACAGCGATTAATTAAATAGGACGGTTCGAACGAGCTTTTGATGGACTTATCAACCAAATGGACTTTTTATAGACACGTTGCCGTAGAATACTTACCTATGTAAAAGTATGTTAAAAGACCTTTAAGTATCAACAGAAGTAATTAATTATCACGTGTCGGATCTGACCTTTTAGATAACTAAATTAGCACCGGCCACTGATCACCTGTAACTACACATCGCCAACATTAAAGTCACTCAATAAAGTTTCGGTAAGGACTACTTTCCCGTACAAACGTTCGGTGCTCGCAGTTAAATTTTTAAACAGTTATGGGGTTATGGTGTGAGGAAAATCACACAGTGTGTCGTCTTTGTAATTAAGCAAAGAAGGCGTCAGAAGACGGGGGGTTGCGCCGAGGAGAATGTTCTCGGATCTCATTTCCATGCAAATGAGGGTAGCACTTGTTATACATCAGATGACGGTAGGCAGACGCGATAACAGCAGTGCCGCGCGTCGACTCGACCTACAACTCGGTCGGGTTATACTTGATCGATAAGTAATACGTTATGATAATGACTTCGACATGCCTCACACTATTTGTAACAAGAATACGACTCTCAATGAAAAACAAAAGAAACTCATTCAACATCGAATCTTCTCGGACTTTTTAACTACGAACTCTTTCACGCTAATCGATGAAAAGTAATATAAAATTCAGACCAACTTAATTAGCGAAACGGTGTATAATCTTCGGGCTGGAGTTTACAGCTCCTAGGTCTAATGTTGGAAGGAAGTTTCTCTTTTAAAGTCTTTTGGTTTTTGAAGCGAACCAAAGTCATGCAGCTTTTAAAAACTTTCTTTTAACAGCAAACGAATTTGAATATGTAAACATGTAGCAAATTTAAGTCATTTATTAAAATAATGTGTACTAAAAAGTAAGTAAGTACTTAAAATCTAAGCATTTATTATAAAATATTAAAAACGTGTCTGAGCAAGTAGCGAAATCATAGCTGAGTTTTCAATAGTTAGTACCGCATCGCTCGATAGATGGCAGCACAGGAAAAATTAGAACTCGCTATGGTTTCGTTACATGCATTTGGTTGGGTCCGGAGGAACATTTTATTTTTGTGAGCAGCGCACCTACCGGAATTAATTGTCACTAATTATTAATATACGGGTTGTGAAATATTTCGGTGTGGTATTATTTACAATCCCTCTCCAAGTCGACCCTCGGTTATACATGGTCCTTGTCGAGTCGGATACGGCCGCGAGTGTTTTGGTGATCACCGGTGGTGGTAGTGATTACCACCCTTACGCGTCGTTACTGGGCAGTGGATCGCTGTCCAGATCAGCCCCTTCAGCGGGTACCAGGTGAAAGGTGCCCAGGAGTTGAAGGTGGAGCCGGGTGGAACTGGAGCCAGAAGCAGAGGAGCAGCCTGTTGGAGCCAAGGCAGCCTGGACTGGCTGTGACACCCTGGAGGAGCAGCACGCGCGAGGGAGGTGAAGCGGACCTTAGTTAGCGGCTAAGCAGAGGCCGTCACTTGTATGGTGCAAGTGTCGATCATCAGTGTGAGTGAGTGAATAATTTGTGAAGAAAAATCGTGAGTACATTTAAATAATTATCTAAAAAGTGCATTTCTGTTTACCTCGGACTTGTAAAATATTTCTGTTAAAAGTGGTTGGAACGGGGAACCTATGCCCAAATTCCATAAAAAGTCAATTCTCAAACACTTGTAAAAAGTTAAAAATCGTGATATTGACTAAGTTTGTTGGAGATAAATTTGAAGAAGTTCGAAGTGTTTTAGAGACATTATATCTATCATAATAGTCTTTTATTTTTAAAGTGTTGCTATTTGGATTTCATTTTGTATTTGTTGTTTTTGTTTATAAAAATGGATGCCTATAATGATATTCAGGATGACATTAAATCCAAAATTGTAAAAGCTACAGTTAATTTTAAAAAATGTCCAAAGGATCGACTTACGGTTTCATACATAGAAACACGTCTGGAAAGTTTGGAACAACATTGGAATATGTTTTACACTACGCACTTAAAAATAATTAGCGAAATTAAACGATCTGATTTGTATAGTTCAAACTACCACAAAGATTGTGTGTATGATGAGGTAGAAGAAATGTATTTGCTACACAAAAGTGATCTTAAGGAACTGTTATGTGTAGGTAAAACGGTACAATATAGCGATACACATAGTAGTTCAGGAAATAGTAAGGAAGTTTCTAATTTTAAATTACCGGAGGTAAAAATTCCTGTGTTCTCTGGTAAATACCTCGAGTGGCAGACCTTTCGGGATTTATTTGTCGGGTTAATTCATAATAATAAAAGGCTGGATGATGCACAAAAAATGTATTATCTCAAGGGGTATTTGACGGGCGACGCAGAACACTTGTTGAGAAATGTAAATGTTACTTCCGATAATTATCAGGCAAGCTGGAAAAAGTTAGAATCGATGTATAATAACAAAAGATTTCTGGCAAACGGTATTTTAAAACGATTATTCGCTCAAAGGGTTTTAACGGTAGAATCGGCTACGGATATTAAAAGGTTAATCAGTACTACATCGGACTGTTTGGGGTCGTTACAAAATTTAGGTATCGATGTGGCTTCCTGGGATATCTTGATAATTCATATAGTGAGTACAAAATTAGATAAAGATACCGGAAAAGCCTGGGAATTGCATGCAGCTTCCGATACCACAGATGAGTTGTCTACGTTCAAACAGTTTAGTGAATTTTTAACAAGTCGATTCCGTGGTTTGGAAAATCTGGATAGTAAAATAGATAAAAACCCTAAAACCACACAGTCATTTCATGTATCAAAGGACAAACAAAGTGTTACTTGTGCATATTGTTCAGCTGATCATCGAATTTCATCTTGTCCAAAGTTTTCTAAGGAATCTGTTGATAGTCGTCGAAATATTGTACAAGAAAAGAATTTATGCTTTATTTGCCTAAATAGTAACCACTCTGCTAGGTTTTGCAAAAACACTCACAGGTGCCAGGTGTGTAAACGCCGCCACCATTCTTTGTTACATCCAACGGGTGGGTCGGCATCAGTTATTGGTGAGGGTAGTTCGGCTGCTCGCGAGGGAACCTCATCGATGGCCAATGAGGAAAAAGTTGTTGCCGCGCAAGGGGAGGATAAACCACTAGTCGCATGTCTTTCGACAGGAAATAACAAACAAGCGGTGTTATTAAGCACAGCCTTATTAAAGGCTGAGTCAAAACATGGGACTTACCGGGTGGTTAGGGCGTTACTGGATCAGGGATCACAGGGATCCTTTGTAACGGAATCCATGGTTCAGTATTTGGGTTTGAAGAAAACACCTTCAAAAAATACGGTGGTGGGTGTGGGTGGAGATAAAAGTACTACGTCGACTGCCAAAGTAGTTGTCACGATTGGCTCAAGGATAGATCCAACGTTCAAACTGCAGGTAAACGCTTACGTTCTGAAATCGGTTACGGCTTTTCTCCCTTCTACTAAGGTATGCAAGGTAGAATGGGTAGACTTAACCGATACCGAGTTGGCAGATCCGGAATATTTCAGGCCTAATAAAATTGATATTTTATTGGGTGCTGATATATACAGCCAGGTTATTCGGGACGGGGTAAAGAAGAACTCAAGCGGGACGCTCTTAGCGCAGGGCACCGCTTTAGGCTGGATATTGTCGGGGGCAGTCGAAGTGGACAATGGTCCTAATATCCACTCACATATAACCGTGATGCATTCCAGTGTCCCAGATGATGATCTGCTAAGAAAATTTTGGGAGTTAGAGGCGGAACCATCTGCAAAAAGGATGCTCACGGAGGATGAAGTCAAATGTGAACAATTGTTTACGACTTCTACATTGCGGAATGATGATGGCAGGTATATCGTAAGATTGCCGTTGCGAGATGCAAAGCTGGTTGGCAAGTTTGGCGAGTCAAAGAGTATAGCTGAAAAAAGATTTAAAAGCTTAGAATTAAAATTAGGAAGGGATAATCAATTAAAACTAGATTACAAAAAAGTTATACATGAATATTTAGAATTACAACACATGGAAAAGGTATCACAAGATAAAATAAAAATTCAAGAAGCCATATACTTACCACACCACGCCGTCGTCCGCGCGGATAAGGATACTACCAAGGTGCGAGTCGTATTCGATGCCTCCTGTAAAGGTTCAAATGGGATGTCACTTAACGACAATTTATTGGTTGGGCCCACCTTGCAGGCAGAACTTCGGCATATTATAATGCGTTGGAGATCCTACCAGATATGTTTAGTTGCCGATATCATTAAAATGTATCGACAAGTTTTGGTGGACCGCAAAGACACGATATTCCAACGCATACTTTGGAGGGATAGTCCTGAAAAGAAAATAGAAGAGTACGAGCTGAAGACGGTGACATTCGGTACTGCATCAGCACCGTATTTGGCAGTTCGTGCACTTCACCAAGTGGCATATGACGAGTGTGAAGATCGACCTGAAATAAAGAAGATAATTTTAAATGACTTTTACATGGACGATTTGATGACTGGAGCTGAAAACATAGAAAAAGGCATCAAAATCTTCACAGAAATGAATGATACTTTGAGTAAAGGCGGATTTAAGTTGCAAAAGTGGATGAGCAATAGTAAAGAATTATTAAATATTGTAAGAGATAAGAATGGATCTACAGATGAAGAGTTAAGAATAAAAATGGATGATATTACAAAAATATTGGGACTTACATGGAATTCAAGCGAAGACTTCTTCCAATACTCTCTAAAACTCCCGACGATTACTGGACCTGTAACAAAAAGAAAAATTATTTCTGAAATAGCGCGTCTGTCTGACCCTCTGGGATGGTTAGCGCCTAGCATAATATTATCCAAAATATATATACAAAAATTGTGGTTAGTAGGGTTAGATTGGGATCAAGAAATTCCAAGCGATTTAGAACAAGAATGGAGTACTTACCATCACAGCTTGGCTTCTCTGGTTCAGATTAAAATTCCTCGATGGTTACACACTGGTCCAAATATCATGAAGTCAGAATTACACGGGTTTTCAGACGCATCAAAGTTAGCGTATGCAGCAGTCGTTTACCTTAGGGTGGTGGATAATTTGGGAAATGTTCATACGTCGCTAATAACAGCCAAAACAAAAGTAGCACCTATAAAACAAGTGTCTATCCCAAGATTGGAACTCTGTGGAGCAGTTTTAGTCACTAAACTAATAGCGGAAGTAGGTGAAGTTATGGGTATACCAAAGGCTGATTGGCATGCATGGACCGACAGTGAAGTAGTATTGGCATGGTTAAACTGTCATCCATGCCGCTGGAAAACCTTTGTAGCCAATCGAGTTTCTGATATTTTAACCACATTAGATACGTATCACTGGGCACATGTGTCAACTAAGCAAAATCCAGCAGATTGTGCTTCGCGGGGTGTTTCTCCTTCAGAACTTGTAGGTACTTCTATATGGTGGGAAGGGCCGAGCTTTCTGAAGGACCCGGATGTCGAATACAAAAGGCCCAAACATCTGGTAACGCGATTAGAAGAAGTCAAGGTACACACATCTACGTTGGATGAAACCTTTTGGAACAGATTTTCGACACTGCCAAGAATGATCAGAGTTATAGCTTATTGTCGCCGGTTTTTAAGACTACGAAGGCAAGGAATCAGGCAGAAACATTTAAGTAAGCAAGAACTGGAAGAGGCAACAGAGATATGTATAAAGAAATGTCAAGAAGAAGGGTTCGCATATGAATTAGAAGAATTGAATAATCAGAAATATCAGGGAAAGGGGAGTCTAAAATCATTAAATATATTTTTGGATTCTAAGGGAATCATAAGAGTTGGAGGTCGGCTTGAGATGTCCCAATTAAATTATGACAGAGTTCACCCCATTTTGATACCGAAAGATTCGTTTCTCACAAGACTCCTAATTGCCGATGCACATCAGAAAACCATGCATGGTGGTCCGCAATTCGTAATAACCTACTTGCGGTCCAAATACTGGATTATAGGAATTAAGCTTTTAGTTAAAAAGCATGTAAGGGAATGTGTTAAATGTCTGAGACATGCATCTAAGGTTAGAACACAATTAATGGGACAACTACCTTCGGCACGGGTTACACCCAATAAGCCATTTCTGTGTAGTGGAGTGGATTACGCGGGCCCCATTAATATTAGGGTTTCAAAAGGTCGAGGTAACAAATCTTACAAGGGCTACATAGCATTGTTCATATGCATGTCTACGAGAGCAGTGCATTTAGAAGCGGTCAGTGAACTGAGTACAAAGGGTTTTCTGGCTGCGTTCAAGAGATTTGTGGCAAGGCGGGGTCGATGTGCTGAGTTGCACAGCGACAATGGCACAAATTTCGTGGGGGCAGCACGAGAATTACGGCATTTATTCACGGAAGAAAAATCCAATTTGAATTTAGAATTAGCTGACGAGCTTGCCACCAATGGTACTGAGTGGCACTTTATCCCTCCTCACTCGCCAAACTTTGGGGGCCTTTGGGAGGCAGGGATAAAGTCCACAAAATATCACCTAAAGAGGGTGGTGGGAGACTCCACGCTAACCTATGAAGAAATTGCGACGGTGTTGGCTCAAATAGAAGCATGCCTCAATTCGAGACCATTATCCTATATCGAGGATCAAGATAAGTTAATAATTTTAACTCCAGGTCATTTTCTGGTGGGGGAACCACTCGTTGTACCTCCAGACTCAAATTATGAAGGATGTAATATTGGTAGTTTGCAACGATGGCAACTCCACCAGAGAATGATGCAGGATTTCTGGCGTCGATGGTCGCACGACTACCTTCACCAATTCTTGCAGAGACATAAGTGGGCTTACAAAACCCCAGAACCATCCATTGGTGAAGTGGTCTTAGTGAAGGAAGATAATTTGCCCCCTGGCAAGTGGTTACTAGGTAGGGTTACAGCAAAACATCCGGGATCAGATGGTGTTACCCGCGTTGTTACGTTACGCACACAGTCGTCGACTATAAAAAGACCGACTTCCAAATTATGTGTGCTCCCTGCAACCGATTGAACTTGTAACTTTAGTTTTAAGTTATATTTTTGTTATTGTTAGTATAGTTAAGGCTTAGATGTAATGACTTCGTTATTAAGTTGGTCAAGCTCCTCACCAATGACATTGGCAGACCCATGTTCAACCAATTCAAATTAGTTTGTCACGGTGGGCGGTGTTGAAGGACATTGGGCAGTATGTCCTTGGTGGGCGGTATGTCTGAGCAAGTAGCGAAATCATAGCTGAGTTTTCAATAGTTAGTACCGCATCGCTCGATAGATGGCAGCACAGGAAAAATTAGAACTCGCTATGGTTTCGTTACATGCATTTGGTTGGGTCCGGAGGAACATTTTATTTTTGTGAGCAGCGCACCTACCGGAATTAATTGTCACTAATTATTAATATACGGGTTGTGAAATATTTCGGTGTGGTATTATTTACAATCCCTCTCCAAGTCGACCCTCGGTTATACAAAACGCCTATTAACTAAAACCAACAATCGAACTCCTCTCACGTCTCCTTTTCTTTTTCAATTTCATCAATTAGCTGCAAAATCCCCATTTTGAGCTTCCTCTTCTCCTTAATAGTAAAATTCCTGATATCTGGCAAGATACTTTTGAAAAATGACAAATCTTCACTGTCATCTTCTACATTAAGCCCTTCGAAGGAGAACTTTCTTTTCTTTGGCTTTTCACCGTAGGGATCACTGCTGCTACACGCGGCTTCTGTATCAAGTGTTTTATCATCCAGCCTGTCAGTTACATCTGGCTTTATTTCAATGTGATTCCAATCTTCTGCAGAAAATTCGTTTGCTTCTTCAGTTCCATCTACGTTTACGTAGTTCCTAGAATCGTTCATTGATGTCCCTGATTTGTCTTTGGCAAATCTGGAAGTGAAAATGATATATTTTAATTAATTCGTTTTAGTTACATCTATATTACGTCATACTCTCATTGGCGGTCTTCTGATTAACCTCTGACAACCGGCTTTAAGCTAAGCTAAAGTTTGTTACCCTCTCATTCATTTAGTACAATCTTTTAGTCGTAGTTTATTAATAATCACATTTTCTCATGACCTCACAAACTTATTACACAATTATAGCTCATTCTGTTTTGGTAAGTAGACTAAAGGTCGTGGCTCACTTGACAAGCACCGCACCAGCACAGCACCAGCACAGCTCCTGACCGGCGTCGCCTCGAATATAGGCTACGGCGCGCGGCCCGCGCGGCGCAAGCGAGGTGTAAGCACGGGGTCCCCTCGCTTGCGGCGCGCGGTCGCCTCGCTTGCGCCGCGCGGTCACCTCGCTTGCGCCGCGCGGGCCGCGCGCGGGCCCCTCGCCGTCCGCAAGGCGCAAGCTCACAGTCCGCACGCTGGTAGTAATAGTCCAGGAGGTAGCATTTTATTTTAGGGAATTATCTCTAGTAATTATATTTTGTTGACGTGGATTCGTGGTTTAATTTTTCTTTCCATTACAGTTCTGTGATTTTTTTAAGTTCAGTATATATAAATTATTTTTAAAAATAGTTTCAGCCGGTGTACTGTAACGATTGATTACAGACCGACCGACCGACCGACTGATACTGTTGTAATCGAAGGTTGATCTTATAAGATCATGGTCTCTAAGATCTTATAAGATCAACCTTCGATTACAACAATATCAGTCGGTTTATTAGGGCATTTTTATTTGCACCGCTACCTCCCGGAATAAGAGCTTGCTGTCACCGCGAACACAATTGTAAGGTGTGATTGAACACGCGTAGGACTTACACGCCTTTAGGAATAATCGGATTGGCTCCAGAGCTCTTAAGCAACTAGTTTGTGCTACTTCGGTGTCAACAAACTTTCGATTTGTACTGAATTTCACATAACTTGGGAGTCTTATCATAATAGTAATGGTTTTTTTAATAGCGCCGCCAGGTTTATGCATTGCAGCATCGTGACCAATTATATATATAGATATTATCTGGGAGTCTAACCGAACTAGGTTTAGTGTCGTGGGCTCTCTAACTAAATTTGTAACTGGCAATACATTAAACAAAGAGTAGCAACGACGTAGAGAAGCACGACGGCGCAATGACGTTGTTTCGCGGGCCACTCGGCGTCCGCGCGCGGTCCCCTCGCTTGCGGCGCGCGGGCCGCGCGCGGCCCCCTCGCTTACGGCGCGGCGTCCACGCGCGGACCCCTCGCTTGCGGCGCGCGGACCGCGCGCGGGCGCCGCGCCGCCCGCGAGGCGAGGCGTATGGTAGTGGCAAGCGCGTTGACCACCCGCCGTAAGCTTTTTCATATGGACATTAAAAAATATGTTATGCGACACACGATTTAATGCTGTTATTTGAATGGCAAGTAAATTGCTGGGTTGGAGCGGTGCTGGTGCGGTGCTTGTCAAGTGAGCCACGACCTTAAGTCTGGGTCGGGGACGGGGACGTCTACCAAGGATGCGCCTGCGTCGGTATCATCTGTTATCGTGCAATTCATGCTGATTCTTTTAATTTGAACCATGTTTACCGGTATAAAAGTATCTTACGTGTGCAGTTCAGGTTGTACGGTGCAACCGCACATTCTGCAATTCAGCAGTTTACGCCACATTCATTTCAACTCATAAGTAATAATTAGTTCAGTTCGCGTTGAGCTATCAAGTCAGCCAGGCGTTCTCGTTACAGCCAACAAGGGCCGCGTCACTCAGTTCATTTCCGCACAATCAGTTCATTAAGCTCATTTTACTTTAAGTACCTTTCGGACAATACAGTAGTGTTTCAGTACTTTACTTTCTTTTATTCCATTCACCTATCATCTAAAAGTAATGTCTGGTCTAGCAAGAGATCATACATCCTTTTTGGTCCTTCGACTGTGAACATCAGACGCTACATAGTTCATTTCGCGCGCGTGGACAGTGTAGCGGGCAGCTATCCAGTGACTCAAGTGTGTGCTGTGTTGAGTGACTATAAAACTTCGGGACTAACAAGTGACCCAGGGTCAACAAGGATCCGTAAACTAACAGGTGCTAAGTGTGGGGATTTTAGACTTAGAGACTAACAAGTGTCTCAAGGATCGTCAAGGATCTGTGAACTATCAGGAGTTCAATGCAGGAATTTTAGACTTCGGGACAACCAGGTGTTCTAGGGAGCGGTTTATCATCAAGATCTGAGGCTAGCAGGTGTCTCAGGGGATCACCAAGGATCCGTAAGCAGTTATCAAGAACATTCAAGTAAGATCTTTCCATTTATTTCTTACTTCAATTAAGTCCTCGTCATGGAGGCCATACATGCAAATCAGAACGAACTTTACACAGCCATCCTAAAGTTGGCTACAAATATCAAAAAGGACTCAGAAGATCGTAAGACTGCCGTCTACTTCAAGCGACGTTTAGAAAACTTAGATCAGTATTGGTCCGATTACCAGTACAATCACGATCGTCTTCTTACGGAGGAAAGCAAGTCTCATCCGTATTTTAGTGACCGTGCATATGAAAAAACAGAAGAGCTATATATCTCGACCAAGGCATACATCAATCAACAATATCAAGTTTTGTTGATAAAAATGAAAGAAACTCAACAGGGAGATTCTGCACAGGAGGAACAAGGTCCTGCGCCGTCTGAGCAAGCAGACCCGGTGGCACGTCAATTGCCGCCCGTCGAGGTATGCTCCAGAGGTTCATCTAGCAAGCTTGATGAACTATTGAAAAAACAAGCAAGCAACTTCAGGGCGCTGCAGCGCACTGTGACAGGAATAAATTTAGAATTTATGTCAGAAAAGTGGGAGTTGAAAGATGCCTTACGTAACCTACAGTCTCGATGGTCTATCATAGATTCCTTACATTGGGAATTAGACAGCGAATTGGAGGGTACGAATCAAGAATATGAGGCATCCTATACGAAGCAAGAAACTATTTACAATGAATTGAAAAATGCAATTAATAAAAAACTAGGGTCCGTTGTTCACAAGGAGAATTGGACACCAAAAATTGACATCCCGTTCTTCAATGGCAATTATCAAAATTGGGTGTCTTTTAAGGACTTGTTTGTTGAAGCTATCCACAGTAACGTCTCCTTATCAAACGCCCACAAGATGCAGTTCCTTAAAAGCAAAGTGCGGGGAGAAGCTGAACGTTTAATACAGCATTTACAAATTAGTTCTGACAACTACACTGTTTGCTGGGAGATATTGAACAATAGGTACAATAACACATGGTTGATTTTTACATCTCACATCGATCTCGTACTAGATCTTCCAGTAGTTCAACAAGCAAACGTCCCTCAGATCAAGAAAATTCACGATACTACACTAGAGTGTTTAAACTCAATAAGGAACCTAGGCGTTAATATAGACAGCTGGGATCCGTTCATCGTGCGTATTTTATTGCTGAAATTAGATGCGGAAACGCATGATCATTATTTGGAATCTCTGAAGAAACCCAGAGAACTGCCAAAATTGACGGAATTTCTAAGCTTCTTAGAGAGCAGATTTACCGCATTGGAATCTTCGCGCAAGAAAAACGAAAATTCCAAACCATCAACAAGCAAGCAAAATAAATCATCATCGTCACATTTCAAGAATAAATATTCAGCAAGTAAGACTTGGGTGAATAATATCGAATTAACATGTCCGTTGTGTAAAGAGTCACACGGAATATACTATTGCAATAAGTTTTTAAACATGACACCAAGTTCAAAGCGACAAGCTATAACACGATTGCATTTGTGCAAAAATTGTCTTTATTCGCATGGGGATAAAGAATGTACGTCAGAAAGACGTTGCCGCGAATGTCGCGGCAAACATAATACACTTTTACATGAAGCGTTTTACAATAAGTCCACATGTAACACAATTACGGAAAATGACACTACAGCAGTTCTTGCAACTAGAACGCAAAATCAAGAATCACAAGAAAATCACGTTTCGCAACAAGGCAAAAACGTGATTGAAACATTATTAGCAACTGCAATGATCAAAGTTCAAGCAAGTGACGGATCATACCACAAAATGCGTGCGCTAATAGATCAAGGCTCTCAAGCGTCCCTTATCTCAGCTAGAGCGACACAACAGCTAGCTTTATCAAGAAAGTACTGCAGGGCCGTCATCTGCGGGATAGGAGAGAAAGAGAGCAGCAGCAAGGGTGTCACGAACATAACATGTTGTTCGCATTTTAATGATTTTACATTTAACACAGATGTGGTAATCATGGATACGCTCATTAATCAATTACCAAGATGTACATTCACTAAGCCAACATGGGCACACCTGGCCGGCGTGCAACTAGCCGATCCAGAATACAATGTCAGCCGTCCTATCGACATCTTATTGGGAGCCGATGTGTATTCCTGTATCATTTTAGAAGGCATTATCAGGGCGGATCTATCATTACCGGTCGCGCAACAGACACGACTGGGATGGATCTTATGCGGAAATTTAAAAACTTTCCACTGTAACGTAGTCCAGAATCAAGTGGACGAAGTACAAAGATTTTGGGAGATCGAAGACATCAGCGAATCATCTAATTTATCCGCAGAAGATTTACAATGCATGGAGTATTACAAGAAAACCACAACAAGACATAAAAATGGCATGTATGAAGTAAGATTGCCTTTTCAAGAAAACTTTGAGACACATTTGGGATTGTCTAAAAATAAAGCAATGGCGCAATTTCAACAGTTGGAAAGGAAATTTCACAATAATGAAGAAGTAGCAAAACAATATAAATTATTTATTCAAGAATATAAAACTTTAGGACATATGATGCCAGCGTCCGGTAACAAGCAACCGGATTATTATTTACCGCACCATTGTGTATTGCGAAACGATTCCACTACGACAGCACTTCGAGTAGTTTTTAACGCTTCATCAAAAACAACAACAGGAACCAGCTTGAATGACGTCATGCTAAAAGGCCCAAATCTACAGCAAGATCTCCAATCTTTGCTATTAAGGTGGAGACAATATCGCGTAGCTTTTACGGCAGATATTGAAAAAATGTTTCGATTCATTTGGTTAAATAAACAGGATCAAAGATTTCAAAAAATCATTTGGAGAGATACCATTGACATGCGTCATCAGGCATACCAGCTATGCACCGTTACATATGGCACCAAGGCCGCACCATTTCTAGCAATGATGACATTAAAACAATTGGCTGAAGATGAGAGACACAATTTCGACAGTGTTGCAATCAAGGCTTTGGAGCAGTCATTCTACATGGATGATGTTCTACACGGGTCTCATTCGGTCAAGTTAGCAGAAAAACTGAAGCAAGATTTAATCAAGTTGTTAAAATTAGGGGGGTTCAATTTAAGAAAGTGGACTTCCAACGCATCAGCCTTACAAGACGATACAATCGGGGCGAGTAGCAAGCAAGAAAATTTCGATTTCAAGGAAATGGAGACATCAAAAACCTTGGGATTACGTTGGAATTCAAAAGCAGACTTATTTACATTTCAATCAAAAATTGAACCATCTAACAAAACACCAACTAAGAGATCCATGTTGTCAGACATATCAAAGCTGTTTGACCCTCTTGGTTGGCTGTCGCCGATTTCAACCAAGCTAAAACTGCTATTTCAGCAAGTTTGGATGACAAGTAGTCATTGGGATGACAAGTTACCCGATCAAATTAGCAAAGAATGGCTCAAAATTAAAGGTGACATGCACAAAATCAATCAATTCAAGTTGGAGCGTTGGTTGGGTACAGGAGAAAACCACACGCTAGAATTACATGGATTTTGTGATTCTTCTAATAAAGCCTACGCATGCGTTGTTTATTGCAAGATTAAAAATAACGGCGAAACAAAGATATCGTTAGTAGCAGGAAAAGCAAGGTTAGCACCTGTAAACAAAAAAATTACATTACCAAGATTAGAGCTTAGCGGTGCACTACTACTGGCAAAATTGTTGTCTAAAATTCAACAATGCCTCATCAGTCATAACATCATGATACATACTTGGACAGATTCAATGGTAGTCCTAGCCTGGTTACAAGGAGAGCCAGGACGATGGAAGCCTTTTGTCGCCAACAGGGTGCGACAAATATCAAGCATGATACCTACAAACAGCTGGCGTTACGTCAAGTCAGCAGAGAATCCAGCGGATTGCGCAAGCCGCGGAGTGGGTATCGATCAACTAAAAAACCATTCGCTGTGGTGGGAAGGACCGTCGTGGCTGCGGAACTACGACCCTGACTATGAAGCTGGGCAAGCAGTGTTTACCACAGACGAAGAAGCAAGAAAAACCAAGCAGCTTGTTAATCACACATCGCAGCAAGAAAGCGATAACATTTTGGGTGAATTATTAGCAAGATATAGTTCACTCACCAAACTAACAAGAGTTTTAGCATGGATATTAAGATTTATCAAGCAAACGAGATACAAGAATAACCGCATGCAAACTTATTTTACAATACAAGAGTTAGTCAATGCTAAGCACAAAATAATTTTATATGTACAGCAAAGAGAATTTGCCCAGGAAGTACATAGTTTACAAGAAAATAAACCACTATCAGCAAAAAACAAGTTATTGCAATTAAATCCATTCCTTGACAACGAGGGACTTCTCAGAGTCAGAGGAAGACTAAGCAAGGCCAACATTAACCAAGATATGAGGCATCCGATTATCATAGCTCACGAAGGACACTTAACAAACTTAATTATAGATCAAGCACATAAACTTACCTTCCATGGAGGAGCACGGGTGACATCAGCATTCATTCGCAAGAATTACTGGATAATAGGAGGTAATCGGGCGGTTAAAAAAAAGCGTATACGTACCTGCGTTACTTGTCGTAAACATAATCCAAGCAAGATGACACAGTTGATGGGTGATTTACCTACGCAGAGATGTAACGTCGCAAAGCCTTTTGAACATACAGGCGTCGATTTTACCGGACACGTGCTCATAAAAGCCAACAAGGGCCGTGGAATTAAGACCACAAAGGGTTACGTGGTGGTATTTGTCTGTATGGTGACCAAGCTCGTTCACTTAGATTTGGTCTCAGACCTTACATCATCAGCATTCATAGCTGCGTTGCGAAGAATGGCTGGAAGAAAGGGCTCGCCGAAACACTTGTACAGCGACAACGGTACAAACTTTGTCGGCGCCAACAAAATTTTACAAGAAGAATTGGAGCAGATACAAGAAACATTCAATCAAGATTTCATCAAGGAAATCACTAGCATGGAGATCGAATGGCATTTTAATGCGCCCTCATGGCCTACAGCAGGAGGGCTGTGGGAGGCTGCGGTCAAAAGTTTAAAATACCATTTAAGAAGAGTCGTTGGAGAGCAAAAGCTCACTTTTGAAGAGTTCAGCACAATTCTGGCCCAGTTAGAAGCAGTACTTAACTCGAGGCCACTGTGTCCTCTGACTGAAGATCCCAGCGACTTGGATTTCCTCTCTCCGTCAAGCTTTGTCAATCTTAATCAAGACATGACTATATTAGAAACAGAAACAGATATGCGGACGAGATGGCATTTAACTCAAAAAATAGTACAAGATATTTGGAAACGTTGGCATACAGAATATCTCACTCAGCTGTCAGCAAGAAGCAAGTGGAGACATTCTCAACCAGACATTCAACTAAATGACATTGTTACAATTAACGATGCTAACTTACCTCCTGGGAAGTGGGCAGTTGGCCGCGTCGTCCAGCTGCATCCCGGTGCTGATGGCCACATCAGGGTGGTCACATTAAAAACAAAGAATGGGCTTATCAAGAGGCCTATTCTCAAGCTGTCTATTCTCCCTGTGAATGATAGAATCGACAAACAAGAGTTGCGTTCTAAGGAAGTGAAAGATGGCAAGCCACATCAAAACAAAAAAGTAAACTACAGCTTCTCATCGCTGGTAATGTTACTTTTGTCTTTCATGAGCATTATGACCACAGCTCACTGTTCATACAATATAACACAATTAAAAGACAATCAAGGTCTTTATTTTGACAAAATTGCAAACATGCAATTGATCAGAGATGAATGGAAGATAGTCACATACTATGACATGAATTCATTTTGGCAAGGTACAGAAGCATGCAACAAATATCTTAGCTACTTGGATCAGTTATGTAACAAATTTAAAGAAACGTCACATTGTGCCGTCATACAAGTTCAATTGCAGCAAGAATTCTCAGAACTCGAGTACTATAACCACCTGTTGCTGAGTCAGCATTATAGCACGCGTCGCGCACGTGTACTGCGCCGCCGTAAGCGAGGCCTTATCAACGGTATAGGGTATCTTGCGAACAGCTTATTCGGTGTACTTGATGAGAGATTCGCAGAACAGTATAAACAAGATATTCAATCAATACATGACAATGAAAATCATTTGCTCTCGCTCTTGAAACAACAAACAACAGTAATTAAAGCAGAATACAACGTTTTGAAGAGGAACGGGGAAGCAATTAATAAGCAACACAAGATGCTTAATTCACTATCAATCAAGTTAGATAAGATGGAAAACGTTTTATTGAACGAATCAGAGAGAAATCGAGCCATGAACGATTTCAGTACGGCAGCAATCGCTACAAGCAATGTATTAAGACAGCTAAAAACAATCCAAACAAGTTTATTAGATACCATAACAGATGTTTATCACGGGAGACTCAATTTTCATTTATTGTCACCAGAACAACTGAAAGACACTCTGAATACAATATCGAGTCATCTTTCAAAGGATCTTACGTTACCGATAAATAACTTACAAAACAACTTCAGAAATATTTATCATTTATTGACAGTCAAAGCAAGAATGACGGAAGAATTTTTAATCTTCGAATTAAAATTGCCTCTGGTGTCTAGAGATACATTTTCAATCATGAAAATTATTCCAATACCACAACTTGTAGGTAGTTACCTACAAGTTGTGGTATTGGAATAATTTTCAAATTTTCAAGCGCAGCCAGTTTGACTCCGATTGCTGAACATGTTGCAATCAATTTGAAGAAGGACTCGTATTTGCCGATGTCTGTAAACGACGTCCAAACATGTCTACGTGACAATGTCGATAATTATCTATGTCATATAGAGAAACCAATTTATCATCTCAAGAATGATGAAAAATTATGTGAAGTAGAATCTGATACCAACAAATGCAAGATCAGCATTACGACTTGTTCGAATCAATGGACAGCTCTTAGCAAAATAAACAGTTATGCATTTTTCTGTTGTAGTCAGTGTCAAATAAGAGTTCTATGTGATAATAATGTGTCGCCGGGGCAGTTAGTAAAGGCAGGCATTTTGGGAGTCGAACACGACTGTCTTATTAAAACCGAAAGTTTTACGGTTTACTCACGCAATGAAGGTTTTAGCACTTTAGACATAAAACCATCTTTCAAGCTACCTGAGATAGAACCAATCAATCATATCATAGACGTTGGCATCCCAACTCCACTAACACAAAACTATACACTCCTCTCGAGCAACAAGGAGCTCGACGAAATCAAGAAGCAACTCCGCATTCTTAAGGCAAGCGAAAATTTGCCAAATCAACTTTCTTATCACGATATCCATCACTACACAGCATTTTACGTGGTGATCGGAGTTGTGTTGGTGATTGCAGCAGGCTTTATGATACGACGGATGCGTAACAGGCGAACCGCATCTCTCGAGGTGGCAAGGGCCGCATTGGCGAGTCTACAGACCACACAGCACATGACTTCGGCACGGGCAGAGGCAGGGGCCTCTAGATCATCGTCAGCAGTCCAATATAGTGTTAGTGCGCGTAATCAGTGTGAGATTCCGTGTGTATCAGATTACAGTGAAATTCCAAAAGTGCATAAGTTAGACAAGTGTACAGTGCCAATGCCTCGTAAAACGGAGTTCAAATAGAGACTCTAATCATCTGGAATAAGGACCAATTGGCATCACCTTGTCAATCATCTAGTATAAGGACCAATTGGCATCATCTTGTTACTCATCTTTTCATGTTCATCTCATATTCATCTTCCCGCTCGGGAGCATGTACGGTGCAACCGCACATTCTGCAATTCAGCAGTTTACGCCACATTCATTTCAACTCATAAGTAATAATTAGTTCAGTTCGCGTTGAGCTATCAAGTCAGCCAGGCGTTCTCGTTACAGCCAACAAGGGCCGCGTCACTCAGTTCATTTCCGCACAATCAGTTCATTAAGCTCATTTTACTTTAAGTACCTTTCGGACAATACAGTAGTGTTTCAGTACTTTACTTTCTTTTATTCCATTCACCTATCATCTAAAAGTAATGTCTGGTCTAGCAAGAGATCATACACAGGTAATAAACTATAGGTGCGACAATATTTCATACAAATAGAGTAATAAACTGCCATCCATCCACCCACACAACACAATCACATTTACAACACAGTAAGATCTGATTATACGATATATTGTCATCACTATTACTAACTATCCTTAACAGAGATAATGTGCCACTTACCCTTTGTGATTATTTTTTAAAAATGGTTCTAAAAAGGTTAAGTGATCATAGAGGTAATATTTCTTGCAGAGGCTGTCATTTTGGATAAGGTTCATTCTGCCTCTGTATCTGTTGTATGAGGACCTAATACCTTTCCACTTCACCTTCAGCTCCTCAACTGCAACAAAATAAAGAATCATTTATGTTTTTCTTGTAGTAGATAATTCTGTACCTCGATTTCCTCTATTTTGATTCTCCCTATAATATCGGCACGATTGTATAGAAATAGTCGTGCCGTGAGATTTTAGCCAGTCATTTCAGTGGTTAAAAGATGAGTGCAGCCAGTACTCATCTCAATTCGTAGATATGACCGTCCAATTCATTACTGAACTTCATACCCTGATAATCGCATTAAGCATCTGATCCCGACTGTCATTTGGCTGATAATTGTTAGGAGTTGTCTGCACCCGAATGTCTTACAGTCGTACTGGTTCAGAGTTCAGGTAGGCAGCAGCTCGGATCTGGGACTTTTGCGCGAAAGACATTTGCGCGAAAGACACTTGCGCGAACCCGTTTGCGCGAAAAGACAAATGCGCGAACGGACTTTTGCGCGATTGGACATTTGCGCGAACAGACATTTGCGCGCCAGGACACATGCGCGAATGGACTTTTGCGCGATTGGACTTTTGCGCGAACGGACTTTTGCGCGAAAGGACAATTGCGCGAGTGGAAACTTGCGCGAGAGGACATTTGCGCGACTTAATGGCCACAGAGGTTTACTCTGTGGAGTAAACATAACATCACAATACTTGAAGGGGTTTTTGAAGTGAAACTTCTTTATCGGGGTTGGAAAAAAATTTAGTGTGACATTTTTTCGTTACGCGTCACATTTTTCCGGTACGCGCCATCTTTTTCAATAATAATCTTTGTAGTAATAAGCTAAAATGAAATAATTGTAGAATTTGCATTTATGTCTTGGGGAGGTCGGGAAAAGGATGGGTGGGTTAAGCAACACTAGGAGAGGTCAGGAAAAGGATGGGTGGGGTTAAGTAACATTTGTTGAGGTCGGGAAAAGGATGGGTGGGGCTAAGCAACACTAGTTCAAGTTGGGAAAAGGATGGGTTGGTTAAGTAACACTTGGAGAGGTCGGGAAAAGGATGGGTTAGGTTAAGGAACACACATAGTGAGGTCAAGAAAAGGATGGGTGGGTTAAGCAACACTTGGTGAGGTCGAGTAAAGGATGGGTGGGTTTAAGCAACACGAGGTGAGGACTGGACAAGGATGGGTGGGTTAAGCAACACTCGGTGAGGTCGGGTAAAAGATGGGTGGGTTTAAGCAACATGAGGTGAGGTCGGGAATAGGATGGGTGGGTTAAGCAACACTTGGTGAGGTCGGGAAAAGGATGGGGGGGTTAAGCAACACTTGGTGAGGTCAGGAATAAGATGGGTGGGTTAAGCAACACTTTGTGAGGTCAGGAAAAGGATGGGTGGTGCCAAGCAATATTTGGTGAGGTCGGGAAAAGAATGGGTGAGTTAAGCAACACTAGGTGAGGTCGGGAAAAGGATGGGTGGGTTAAGCAACACTTGGTGAGGTCGGAAAAATGATGGGAGAGGTTAAGCAACATTTGGTGTGGTCGAAAAAAGGATGGGATGGGTGGGGTTAAGCAACATTTGGTGTGGTCGAAAAAACGATGGGTGGGTTAAGCAACATTTGGTGAGGTCGGGAAAAGGATGGGTGGGCTAAGCAACACTTGGTGAGGTCAAGAAAAGGATGAGTAGGTTAAGCAACACTTGGTGAGGTCGGGAAAATGATGGGTGAGGTTAAGCAACATTTGGTGTGGTCGAAAAAAGAATGGGTGGGTTAAGCAACACTTGGGGAGGTCGGGAAAAGGATGGGTTGGTTAAGCAACATTTGGTGAGGTCGGGAAAAGGATGGGTGGGGTTAAGCAACACACATAGTGAGGTCAAGAAAAGGATGGGTGGGTTAAGCAACACTTGGAGAGGTCAGGAAAAGGATGGGTGGGGTTAAATAACATTTGTTGAGGTCGGGAAAAGGATGGGTGGGGCTAAGCAACACTAGTTGAAGTTGGGAAAAGGATGGGTTGGTTAAGTAACACTTGGAGAGGTCGGGAAAAGGATGGGTTAGATTAAGCAACATTTGGTGAGGTCGAAACAAGGATGTGTGGGGTTAAGCAACACACATAGTGAGGTCAAGAAAAGGATGGGGAAAAAATTTAGTGTAACATTTTTTCGTTACGCGTCACATTTTTCCGTTACGCGCCATCTTTTTCAATAATAATCTTTGTAGTAATAAGCTAAAATGAAATAATTGTAGAATTTGTATTTATGTCTATGATAATAAAAGCCTTTTATTAAACTTTATCTAATTTAACTTTATTTAACCTATTTCTGTAAAGTTGCATATAGTAAATTATTTTTTGAAAAATAACGTCATAAAGATGTTTCACTTCTTTTTTATACTTTGATCATGGGTGTCATTTTCATAGTTTTTGAGGTCGTTGATTACGAAAATGGGGTCAAAAAGAAAATCCAAAATGCCGCCCATGTTTTCTTTTGTTTTTTTTTGTCATGGGTGGCGTTTTCATGGTTTTTGGGGTCGCTGATTACGAAAATGGGGTCAAAAAGATAATCCAAAATGGTGCCCATGTTTTCATGGTTTTTGGGGTTGCTAATTACGAAAATGGGGTCAAAAAGAAAATTCAAGATAGTGCCCATGTTTTTTTATGGTTTTTCTGTCATGAGTGTCGTTTTCATGGTTTTTGGGGTCGCTGATTACGAAAATAGGGTCAAAAAGAATTCCAAGATGGCGCCCATGTTTTAGTTTGTTTTTTTTTGTCTTGGGTGTCGTTTTCATGGTTTTTGGGGTCGCTGATTATGAAAATGGGGTCAAAAAGTTAATCCAAAATGATGCCCATGTTTTTTTTTTGTTTTATTTCATGGGTGTCGTTTTCATAGTTTTTGGGGTTGCTAATTACGAAAATGGGGTCAAAAAGAAAATTCAAGATGGCGCCCATGTCTTTTTATGGTTTTTCTGTCATGGGTGTCCTTTTCATGGTTTTTGGGGTAGCTGATTACGAAAATGGGGTCAAAAAGAAAATTCAAGAAGGCGCCCATGTTTTTTTTGTGGTTTTATTTCATGGGTGTCGTTTTCATGGTTTTTGGGGTTGCTAATTACGAAAATGGGGTCAAAAAGAAAATTCAAGATGGCGCCCATGTTTTTTTATGGTTTTTTGGTGGAAATCATTAACAAAACATGGGCACCATTTTGGATTATCTTTTTGCCCCATTTTCGTAATCAGCGACCCCAAAAACCATGAAAACGCCACCCATGACAAAAAAAAACAAAAGAAAACATGGGCGGCATTTTGGATTTTCTTTTTGACCCCATTTTCGTAATCAACGACCTCAAAAACTATGAAAATGACACCCATGATCAAAGTATAAAAAAGAAGTGAAACATCTTTATGACGTTATTTTTCAAAAAATAATTTACTATATGCAACTTTACAGAAATAGGTTAAATAAAGTTAAATTAGATAAAGTTTAATAAAAGGCTTTTATTATCATAGACATAAATACAAATTCTACAATTATTTCATTTTAGCTTATTACTACAAAGATTATTATTGAAAAAGATGGCGCGTAACGGAAAAATGTGACGCGTAACGAAAAAATGTTACACTAAATTTTTTCCCCATCCTTTTCTTGACCTCACTATGTGTGTTGCTTAACCCCACACATCCTTGTTTCGACCTCACCAAATGTTGCTTAATCTAACCCATCCTTTTCCCGACCTCTCCAAGTGTTACTTAACCAACCCATTCTTTTCCCAACTTCAACTAGTGTTGCTTAGCCCCACCCATCCTTTTCCCGACCTCAACAAATGTTATTTAACCCCACCCATCCTTTTCCTGACCTCTCCAAGTGTTGCTTAACCCACCCATCCTTTTCTTGACCTCACTATGTGTGTTGCTTAACCCCACCTATCCTTTTCCCGACCTCACCAAATGTTGCTTAACCAACCCATCCTTTTCCCGACCTCCCCAAGTGTTGCTTAACCCACCCATTCTTTTTTCGACCACACCAAATGTTGCTTAACCTCACCCATCATTTTCCCGACCTCACCAAGTATTGCTTAACCTACTCATCCTTTTCTTGACCTAACCAAGTGTTGCTTAGCCCACCCATCCTTTTCCCGACCTCACCAAATGTTGCTTAACCCACCTTAACCTACTTATCCTTTTCTTGACCTCACCAAGTGTTGCTTAGCCCACCCATCCTTTTCCCGACCTCACCTAGTGTTGCTTAACACACCCATTCTTTTCCCGACCTCACCAAATATTGCTTGGCACCACCCATCCTTTTCCTGACCTCACAAAGTGTTGCTTAACCCACCCATCTTATTCCCGACCTCACCAAGTGTTGCTTAACCCCCCCCTCCTTTTCCCGACCTCACCAAGTGTTGCTTAACCCACCCATCCTATTCCCGACCTCACCTCATGTTGCTTAAACCCACCCATCCTTTACCCGACCTCACCGAGTGTTGCTTAACCCACCCATCCTTGTCCAGTCCTCACCTCGTGTTGCTTAAACCCACCCATCCTTTACTCGACCTCACCAAGTGTTGCTTAACCCACCCATCCTTTTCTTGACCTCACTATGTGTGTTGCTTAAACCCACCCATCCTTGTTTCGACCTCACCAAATGTTGCTTAACCTAACCCATCCCTTTCCCGACCTCTCCAAGTGTTACTTAACCAACCCATCCTTTTCCCAACTTCAACTAGTGTTGCTTAGCCCCACCCATCCTTTTCCCGACCTCAACAAATGTTACTTAACACCCCACCCATCGTTTTTTCGACCACAACAAATGTTGCTTAACCCCACCCATCCCATCCTTTTTTCGACCACACCAAATGTTGCTTAACCTCACCCATCATTTTCCCGACCTCACCATGTGTTGCTTAACCCACCCATTCTTTTTCCGACCTCACCAAGTGTTGCTTAACCCACCCATCCTTTTCCCGACCTCACAAAGTGTTGCTTAACCCACCCATCTTATTCCCGACCGCACCAAGTGTTGCTTAACCCCCCCATCCTTTTCCCGCCCTTACCAAGTGTTGCTTAACCCACCCATCTTATTCCCGACCTCACCAAGTGTTGCTTAACCCCCCCCATCCTTTTCCTGACCTCACCAAGTGTTGCTTAACCCACCCATCCTATTCCCAACCTCACCTCGTGTTGACACCCATGACCGAAAAACCATAAAAAACATGGGCGCCATCTTGAATTTTGTTTTTGACCCCATTTTCGTAATCAGCGACCCCAAAAACCATGAAAAAGACAAACATGACAGACAAAACCAAAAAAAAAACATGGCGCCATCTTTGATTTGCCATTCGACCCCATTTTCATAATCAGCGACCCCAAAAACCATGAAAATGACACCCATGATGAAAGAATTTAAAAAAAACCCCTTCAAGTATGAGGCGTTATGTTACGTTTACTCCACAGAGTAAACCTCTGTGGCCATTAAGTCGCGCAAATGTACACTCGCGCAAGTTTCCACTCGCGCAATTGTCCTTTCGCGCAAAAGTCCGTTCGCGCAAAAATCCAATCGCGCAAAAGTCCATTCGCGCATGTGTCCTGGCGCGCAAATGTCTGTTCGCGCAAATGTCCAATCGCGCAAAAGTCCATTCGCGCATTTGTCTTTTCGCTCAAAAGGGTTCGCGCAAGTGTCTTTCGCGCAAATGTCTTTCGCGCAACTGTCTTGATACCCAGCAGCTCCATGTAACCGTTACTCTAGTCTGAATAGATAAAAGCCTACTCCATCATACAAAAGCCAGGCCGACAAGTATAGTAAAGCAGGCCTAACATAACTTACGTGTGCAGTCCTCATTCAGTTCGCTTTTGACTTCGTTCACGACTTTGACCCAGGCCATCTCCGTAAACCTGGATCTGTATGTTTCCAAACTGGCATCATAGATTTCTGGATATTTTTTTATTATATTCACGAACTCGATCATCATGGTTTGATTGTCCCTCATCATGAGTGCCTGTTGAATGATTGAAAGAGATATTAATAAGGAACTGGAAATTGATGCTAAGTTGATAACACTAACAAATAGAGATCCTTTTTTCAGCAGTGGAGGAAGGTATATTTTCAGGGTGGTTTCAAGGTACTCCAGAAATTTGGTATCAAGACAGTTGCGCGAAAGACATTTGCGCGAAAGACACTTGCGCGAACCCTTTTGAGCGAAAAGACAAATGCGCGAATGGACTTTTGCGCGATTGGACATTTGCGCGAACAGACATTTGCGCGCCAGGACACATGCGCGAATGGACTTTTGCGCGATTGGACTTTTGCGCGAACGGACTTTTGCGCGAAAAGACAATTGCGCGAGTGGAAACTTGCGCGAGTGGACATTTGCGCGACTTAATGGCCACAGAGGTTTACTCTGTGGAGTAAACGTAACATAACGCCTCATACTTGAAGGGTTTTTTTTTAATTCTTTCATCATGGGTGTCATTTTCATGGTTTTTGGGGTCGCTGATTATGAAAATGGGGTCGAATGGAAAATCAAAGATGGCGCCCATGTTTTTTTCTTGTTTTGTCTGTCATGTTTGTCTTTTTCATGGTTTTTGGAGTCGCTGATTCCGAAAATGGGGTCAAAAACAAAATTCAAGATGGCGCCCATGTTTTTTATGGCTTTTCGGTCATGGGTGTCAACACGAGGTGAGGTCGGGAATAGGATGGGTGGGTTAAGCAACACTTGGTGAGGTCGGGAAAAGGATGGGGGGGTTAAGCAACACTTGGTGAGGTCGGGAATAAGATGGGTGGGTTAAGCAACAGTTTGTGAGGTCAGGAAAAGGATGGGTGGGGCCAAGCAATATTTGGTGAGGTCGGGAAAAGAATGGGTGAGTTAAGCAACACTAGGTGAGGTCGGGAAAAGAATGGGTGGGTTAAGCAACACATGGTGAGGTCGGGAAAATGATGTGCGAGGTTAAGCAACATTTGGTGTGGTCAAAAAAAGGATGGGATGGGTGGGGTTAAGCAACATTTGGTGTGGTCGAAAAAACGATGGGTGGGGTTAAGCAACATTTGGTGAGGTCGGGAAAAGGATGGGTGGGTTAAGCAACACTTGGTGAGGTCAGGAAAAGGATGGGTGGGGTTAAGTAACATTTGTTGAGGTCGGGAAAAGGATGGGTGGGGCTAAGCAACACTAGTTGAAGTTGGGAAAAGGATGGGTTGGTTAAGTAACACTTGTAGAGGTTGGGAAAAGGATGGGTTAGGTTAAGCAACATTTGGTGAGGTCGAAACAAGGATGGGTGGGTTTAAGCAACACACATAGTGAGGTCAAGAAAAGGATGGGTGGGTTAAGCAACACTTGGTGAGGTCGAGTAAAGGATGGGTGGGTTTAAGCAACACGAGGTGAGGACTGGAAAAGGATGGGTGGGTTTAAGCAACACGAGGTGAGGTCGGGAATAGGATGGGTGGGTTAAGCAACACTTGGTGAGGTCGAGAAAAGGATGGGGTGGTTAAGCAACACTTGGTGAGGTCGGGAATAAGATGGGTGGGTTAAGCAACACTTTGTGAGGTCAGGAAAAGGATGGGTGGGTTAAGCAACACTTGGTGAGGTCGGGAAAAGAATGGGTGGGTTAAGCAACACATGGTGAGGTCGGGAAAATGATGGGTGAGGTTAAGCAACATTTGGTGTGGTCGATAAAAGGATGGGATGGGTGGGGTTAAGCAACATTTGGTGAGGTCGGGAAAAGGATGGGTGGGTTAAGCAACACTTGGTGAGGTCAGGAAAAGGATGGGTGGAGTTAAGTAACATTTGTTGAGGTCGGGAAAGGATGGGTGGGGCTAAGCAACACTAGTTGAAGTTGGGAAAAGGATGGGTTGGTTAAGTAACACTTGTAGAGGTCGGGAAAAGGATGGGTTAGGGTAAGCAACATTTGGTGAGGTCGAAACAAGGATGGGTGGGTTTAAGCAACACACATAGTGAGGTCAAGAAAAGGATGGGTGGGTTAAGCAACACTTGGTGAGGTCGAGTAAAGGATGGGTGGGTTTAAGCAACACGAGGTGAGGTCGGGAAAAGGATGGGGTGGTTAAGCAACACTTGGTTAGGTCGGGAATAAGATGGGTGGGTTAAGCAACACTTTGTGAGGTCAGGAAAAGGATGGGTGGGTTAAGCAACACTTGGTTAGGTCGGGAATAAGATGGGTGGGTTAAGCAACACTTTGTGAGGTCAGGAAAAGGATGGGTGGGTTAAGCAACACTTGGTGAGGTCGGGAAAAGAATGGGTGGGTTAAGCAATACATAGTGAGGTCAAGAAAAGGATGGGGAAAAAATTTAGTGTAACATTTTTTCGTTACGCGTCACATTTTTCCGTTACGCGCCATCTTTTTCAATAATAATCTTTGTAGTAATAAGCTGTTAGCAGCTGCTGCTGCGGTTAAGCAAACCCCACACATCCTTGTTTCGACCTCACCAAATGTTGCTTAATCTAACCCATCCTTTTCCCGACCTCTCCAAGTGTTACTTAACCAACCCATCCTTTTCCCAACTTCAACTAGTGTTGCTTAGCCCCACCCATCCTTTTCCCGACCTCAACATGTGTTGCTTAACCCACCCATTCTTTTCCCGACCTCACCAAGTGTTGCTTAACCCACCCATCCTTTTCCCTACCTCACAAAGTGTTGCTTAACCCACCCATCTTATTCCCGACCTCACCAAGTGTTGCTTAACCACCCCATCCTTTTCCCGACCTCACCAAGTGTTGCTTAACCCACCCATCCTTTACCCGACCTCACCAAGTGTTGCTTAACCCACCCATCCTTTTCCAGTACTCACCTCGTGTTGCTTAAACACACCCATCCTTTACTTGACCTCACCAAGTGTTGCTTAACCCACCCATCCTTTTCTTGACCTCACTGTGTGTGTTGCTTAACCCCTCACATCCTTGTTTCGACCTCACCAAATGTTGCTTAATCTAACCCATCCTTTTCCCGACCTCTCCAAGTGTTACTTAACCAACCCATCCTTTTCCCAACTTCAACTAGTGTTGCTTAGCCCCACCCATCCTTTTCCCGACCTCAACAAATGTTATTTAACCCCACCCATCCTTTTCCTGACCTCTCCAAGTGTTGCTTAACCCACCCATCCTTTTCTTGACCTCACTATGTGTGTTGCTTAACCCCACCCATCCTTTTCCCGACCTCACCAAATGTTGCTTAACCAACCCATCCTTTTCCCGACCTCCCCAAGTGTTGCTTAACCTACCCATTCTTTTTTCGACCACACCAAATGTTGCTTAACCTCACCCATCATTTTCCCGACCTCACCAAGTGTTGCTTAACCCCACCCATCCCATCCTTTTTTCGACCACACCAAATGTTGCTTAACCTCACCCGTCATTTTCCCGACCTCACCAAGTGTTGCTTAACCCACCCATCCTATTCCCGACCTCACCTCGTGTTGCTTAAACCCACCCATCCTTTACCCGACCTCACCAAGTGTTGCTTAACCCACCCATCCTTGTCCAGTCCTCACCTCGTGTTGCTTAAACCCACCCATCCTTTACTCGACCTCAACAAGTGTTGCTTAACCCACCCATCCTTTTCTTGACCTCACTATGTGTGTTGCTTAAACCCACCCATCCTTGTTTCGACCTCACCAAATGATGCTTAACCTAACCCATCCTTTTCCCGACCTCTCCAAGTGTTACTTAACCAACCCATCCTTTTCCCAACTTCAACTAGTGTTGCTTAGCCTCACCCATCCTTTTCCCGACCTCAACAAATGTTACTTAACCCCACCCATCCTTTTCCTGACCTCACCAAGTGTTGCTTAACCCACCTATCCTTTTCCCGACCTCACCAAATGTTGCTTAACCCACCCATCGTTTTTTCGACTACACCAAATGTTGCTTAACCCCACCCATCCCATCCTTTTTTCGACCACACCAAATGTTGCTTAACCTCACCCATCATTTTCCCGACCTCACCATGTGTTGCTTAACCCACCCATTCTTTTCCCGACCTCACCAAGTGTTGCTTAACCCACCCATCCTTTTCCCGACCTCACAAAGTGTTGCTTAACCCACCCATCTTATTCCCGACCTCACCAAGTGTTGCTTAACCACCCCATCCTTTTCCCGACCTCACCAAGTGTTGCTTAACCCACCCATCCTATTCCCGACCTCACCTCGTGTTGCTTAAACCCACCCATCCTTTACCCGACCTCACCAAGTGTTGCTTAACCCACTCATCCTTTTCCAGTACTCACCTCGTGTTGCTTAAACACACCCATCCTTTACTTGACCTCACCAAGTGTTGCTTAACCCACCCATCCTTTTCTTGACCTCACTATGTGTGTTGCTTAAACCCACCCATCCTTGTTTCGACGTCACCAAATGTTGCTTAACCTAACCCATCCTTTTCCCGACCTCTCCAAGTGTTACTTAACCAACCCATCCTTTTCCCAACTTCAACTAGTGTTGCTTAGCCCCACCCATCCTTTTCCCGACCTCAACAAATGTTACTTAACCCCACCCATCCTTTTCCTGACCTCACCAAGTGTTGCTTAACCCACCCATCCTTTTCCCGACCTCCCCAAGACATTAATGCAAATTCTACAATTATTTCATTTTAGCTTATTACTACAAAGATTGAAAAAGATGGCGCGTAACGGAAAAATGTGACGCGTAACGAAAAAATGTAACACTAAATTTTTTTCCAACCCCGATAAAGAAGTTTCACTTCAAAAACCCCTTCAAGTATTGTGATGTTATGTTTACTCCACAGAGTAAACCTCTGTGGCCATTAAGTCGCGCAAATGTCCTCTCGCGCAAGTTTCCACTCGCGCAATTGTCCTTTCGCGCAAAAGTCCGTTCGCGCAAAAGTCCAATCGCGCAAAAGTCCATTCGCGCATGTGTCCTGGCGCGCAAATGTCTGTTCGCGCAAATGTCCAATCGCGCAAAAGTCCGTTCGCGCATTTGTCGTTTCGCGCAAACGGGTTCGCGCAAGTGTCTTTCGCGCAAATGTCTTTCGCGCAAAAGTCCCAGATCCCAGAAATTTAACAACCCAAAAATGATTATCCTAAGCAATATGAAACCTGGTTACTTGTTTTATTTCTGAAGTCTAATGCTAGGTACACAAACTGGCAAATTTTCTCATTCGATTTTGAACATAACCAGCAGTTTCTTATTTTTCAAATTCCAAATTATTTATTAAAATGAATTGGGTACAAATTTATAAGATTAACGGTGATATTTAAAGGTTTAAAATCATTTGGAGAAAGGAGGTGTTTGATTTTCGGCCATGAGATGTACATGTCACCGTAAAATTGTCAAACACGTTAGATTGTAAAATAACTAGAGAGATGGCAAAGTCTCGAAATATTGTCAAACGAACATACTGCTTACAATAAAACGCATTATTTTTCGGTAGATTGTAATCTATCGAAGTAAAACCATAATATTGTGAAATGCATGCAATGGAATGAATCATGGAACTCGCGTGGCCGTTACCTAACGCTACTTGTACCGGATCGGCAAAAGACTTTTCTATCGGCAGTCCTCAAAGACGCATGAATTTCTCTTATACATCTTTTTCGACTAATTACAAGCAAGTTTGACGATTAAATTGCTATAAAGACATTCATTTATTTTACTTTTCTGTAGTGTACTTCCTTCTGAACGTATCTATAACTCAAAATTACAATTTCTAGGTAAGGTAAACGTCATATCTACAACCTTTCATAACTGTCACGATAAACCTCAAACATTTTTAATTTTTATGAAATTTTTAAGTTTGCATAAAGAAAAAAATTTTTCTATTTAATTACTTATTAGTTGCTAGATAAAAAAATATCGTTGCTATTAATTTATTAAATTAGTTCTCTCTATTCAATTAATAGTTTCCCCGCTTTCCTAAAAGGTACTGGTTATGGCCGGAGTCTCATACAAAAATGTTACCCATCGTTTGACAGTTTGTTGTAACTTGATATGCTAGCGACAGTACACAAACACCGATTATTGTTTTCGAAAATTCACGCCCCGAAAGGCACTTGTTCTCCTCGTCCTTGCGATATTTTTTTAGTTCTACACCATAGCTGGGAAACTTCCAGTTACGGAGATATTGAGGGTCAAAGTTCCAATTTTTCACAAGTTTATTTTTTTAACACATGTGGTTATTGTAAGATTTTTACACCTCTACGATCCCCGTACTATTCAATCCTTACATCAGCACAATGTTTAAAGTGTGTAACATTTAGTTCTACCACAAAACATGATTTTTCACCCCAAAATTTTTTTGCGTCAATTTACTTGGTGTGATGTACAGAATGTTTACACCCTGTGTAAAAATGCAATCAGTAGGTTATTACTGTACCATAGCACGATGCCTACCTACAGTCAATATACTCGTGCGCCATGCAATGCCACGTGCTAAAAGGTCACTGAAAGTAGGATCTGCTTTTATTTTCAAACTAACAATCCGCCCCGTGTCGCGTGTTCGCACATACCTCTAATCTATAGTCGATGACTTCTGAAGGATGGATCATGGATCATGGTAGTCATCTGACACTTCATACAGCGTACTTTCCCATTGAAAGTCATCTTCTAATAATATCGCGAAGGCGCGGTCGATATGATATTATTTTGTTGCGGGAGTTATTTTAATTCTGTCCCTAGATATTTATCTAAACGGAATGGTGTAAATTACACTTTTGGTCACAATTACACGCTAAAGATGACTAACGCAAAGGAAGCATTATTTGTGAGGAAATTATAAAATCTTAAAAATGGTTATTGTGAAATTAATTATTAATCTTAAAAAATATACTAAGTTTTTAAGAGGAATAATTATTTGCGCACACCCCAAATTCCGACGATTTTTTTTCGTCTTAATTCCAAATATCGTCATTCAGATAGCTTTCTGTTATAAGTAAATTGTTTTTAAATTATGGCCTATAACCTTCTCAGCTAATTTCCTTTTCTATAAGTGAAAACGTATCAAAATATGTTCAGTAGTTACTGAGATCTTAGCGAACGAACAGACCCTCTGCCCGGCGAATAACTTTTCATTTTATTTCAAACTTAGGTAAGTACTAATGTATTAAGTCAATGAATGCATTTTAAAACCCGTCAAGACAGTGCGTGTGAGTAATCGCGTTGCTAGGTATTTGCTCGTCTATCGAAGATCGTCAGATATTTGTGAGCATGCGCAGATTATAAATTAACTGAGCAATACTCAAACACACACAAATAAATTAATTCATACAACTAAATAAGGTACACAAATCGAATACAAACTATAAAATTAATATTAATTAAACGGGAATAATATGATTGGTTGTTGTTATTGTGGTCAACCAATCACAAGTAGTGATGGTTTTGCGTCACATACACACCTAAAGTGACACTATTGACAGTGACAGCCAGTTCGATTCACAATTGTTTTCATTCAACCCGATAGGGCGCTAAATATGTAAAAAAAATACACTCATTGTCTAAATTAAAGTAATACGATAACATTAAACTTACGTTTTCAGTTCCAAAGTTGTTATTAGAGAAAATATTTGTTTACACGATAAAACACTGTGACCTTCCTCTCAACTCGTAGTATACTGACGCGCCACACGGCCACGCAGCGCTCCCTCTATCTTACTTCAATTCACACGCCAGAGAGAGACGGAGCGATGCGGTCGCGCGACGCCACAGCGACGCGATGTTGCCACGCCGCTCTAACGTCCCTACATGCCAGATATTTGTTCAACACACACATTTTTACACTCAATGCAAAGTAGATTCAATCAGTAAACAATAAGGTTCAGATTACAGTGTAGATTTTCCACAGATAAAGTTTGTAACCGTTCGGCGCGAAACTCTTCGTGACTCACGTTGTATCGTAGCCGACATAGTCACTTGTCAACGAGTATTTTTAGTGTTAATTATACATTCATGGATAATCACGATTAGTGTTGAACAACTACCTACCTACTGAAAATTATACTGTATTATTTAGATTTTTTTAATTGTCAGCTTGTTTTGTCACGCTTTCTGTTCGTGTTAATTTATGGCAGATTTTTTTAATGTTGAAGTTCTTACTTTTAACGTTTTTATTGTTTTATTTATGTTCTTTAAGGTCATTATTGGTTTGTTTTTATTTTTATTAATATTGCTGCGTTGATCAGCTGTGTGTAAAAGAAAAACGTGGAATGCATCAGCTGCTTATGCTCAGTGTAAAAGTCGTCTGAGGGAAAGGTTTTTTTGCTCTAGCAAGCAGTTAGGCAGCCGACTACAAGCCTGTCATTACACTGTACGATTTTATCAACTTTTAGCCCATCATACTCATGCTGAACGCGATTTTAAGTACTTTTAAGTAATACTTTGACACTAAATGAAGCTTTTGCTTACCCGTTATTAATACCATAATGCGTAAACGTATATTTATTTATTAATCTCTCAATCACACGTGAAGTAAGGGGGTAATTGCAGGTGAAGGGTTAAGAAGTACAATAATAATATGTTTAAATAATGTTAGTTAGGCGCCTCACAGTTCCCCGTGAAGAATGGGGCCACCCCATCGCTTCCCAGGGGTGTCGTAGAAGTAATAAGGGATTATGCAGGGGTAGACAACACCATCTTACTTCTAACTAATAACTTGACGGTTACTGATAATGTCTTTCTCTCATAGGTATCAAGTGGATCTTCTTGGTGGTGGCTTTAGGACTCTCCAAGTATCATCACTATCCACTGACGGGACTTTTTTGTGCCTATCTGTAAGTTTCTGTGTCCAGCTTCATCTAGGATTTTTGGAAGATTCTACATTAATCAAAGACGATATTATTTCATATAGAATATTTAAGTACTTACCTCAAATACTCGTACATACAGAAAAAAATTGCACCGCTATTGAAGTTTTTTATACCTACTGTCATCATCTGCCTAGCCTTTTCCAAACTATGTTGGGGTCGGCTTCAAGTCTAACGGATGCAGCTGAATACCTGTATTGCATGGAGCGAATGCCTGTCTGATCTCCACAACCCAGTTGGTACTAGCCTACTAGGTGCTACTTTATACCCCTTGGTGAGTCTGGTTATCAGACTTTTTGGGACATTGACTACCTGTAACGGCTGCAAAGGTTTAACGTGTTAATTTTATACTGCGCAAAACATAATAGTTATAAGAAAAAACAAAAGCGAAACCACAAATCGTAGATATTTCACCGTAAAATTAGTTGAGCGTGTGGTGAGAAATGGGCATGTAAGGATTGATGATGTGTGCTCATACGCACACACGCAACAATCGCGACATCTGCCGGAGAGGCGCGCACGTGGCTTGCACACCTTTTGTCTACCGTATGCACCCACCTTTTTACCAATGAAACTATTTTTAAACTGACACAGTTCTAAAATTAAAATGTAGTAGTGGCCTGCGCGTGAGTGGAAAGTCGAATGGTCACAAATAATGCCCCTTATGTTAAAAAAAAAAAAACATAAAATTATTTGATGAATGAGCAAAGAATGCGTGAATTTCCGAAATGTTTTATGGCCTTTTATTTTAGCATAATGAGGAATAATGTTCTCAGATGCGTTCACTATACTACGAAATTGTAGAATGACGTCTTGTTTGCTTTCCACTGCGAAAGCGGCCTTCTTTAGATACTGCCAGAAAAACAACAAAAATCGATAGTATTTTTGCTGTTAATATTTTGAATGTTAACTTTTCAGTTTCTTAGATAACGAAAAGTATTTATTTAACTTTTGATCTAATTATTTATTTCTCAGAGATGACCTTCAGCATTTAATGTGACAATTTATAAACAACTGCACACTGCAAATTGATTATAATAAAAATATATTGACTGTTGGTTAATTTATCTCTGTGATGTTTGTTTCCATAAGCATCCGACATCGGTTATCCGTCACAAGTTTACAGGCAGTCCTCTCTGAGTGAAAATCAGGTCTAATGGAAGCAAAGAGTTAATCTTTCAGTAGAGAAATCATCATTCTGCCATCCCTTGGCACAGCATGTTTTTTTCTTCCATTCTTCTCTATAACTCGTCCGACATCTCAACAGACACCACCTTTCAAGGCATTATCAACCTTCACACAGTCCATCCATCATTTTTTTAGTCTTCCTCTACTGTTATACCAATCTACATTCAAACTTAAAACTTTCCTCTCGACATAAAAAACGGTAAAGTTTAGAAAAACCAACTTATTCATCGACCTGTAAACAGTGGTTAAAATTCACCATTACAATTTTCACGTTTATAATGAGAGCGATGATTTGTAGAATCAAAACTATCCTGAGCACTTGTGCACTTAATACTGAAAGGTTCATTAATTAGGTCTACTATAAAATACTAGTAGGTAGGTAAGAACTGAACTGATATTTGGAATAAACTAGAAATAAGAGGCAGGATGATACGCGGTCGATTTCAGGTCTTTCTGGAACCGAAAGCCATAAACTCGATCATCGAACTCGGAACGATTGGGACTGTTTTTTTTTAAATAAGTAACAAAAAAGAAAAGTACATTTAATTTTACGTAATTCCTTTTTTTTTAATTGGAAAGTAATATTAAAAAATATAAGAAAACACGAAAAATTAAATTTAAGTAAGTATAAAATAATGGTGTGTAATGAAAATTAAAAGAAAGATACAATTTATTTTTTTCTCATCCTGGCTAGCTTTCCATACAGACTACTTAGCCGAACCCGAAGGCTTCCGAAGTCTAATCCAAATCGCACCATCCAATGGAAACGCACCGTTTTCTCGGCGTTTCGTCGGCAGGTGATTAAATGACAGGTGCTCTAAACAAAATGATAACTTGCAGCTATACCCATCGTAATATTTAACGCAATCATCATGGTTTTTTTTTTGCGAAACCTACCTTGTATCATTTGTTTGAAATTGATAATAAACTAAGCTATTTAAATAAACTGCCCTGTATTTCGTAAATAGTTATTTTTTCATCATAAAATGCCTTTCTTTATTTAATTCTAAATAAGCACGTACTAACGTTTCTAAAAATAACTTTGGAGATAATTCACTACTTCAACTGTTGAACTTTACATGAAACAGTGTTGTTATTGAAATTTAAAGATTATTGCTAAAAATAAACGTTGCAAACAGATTAAGTACTGCATAGCCTACCTACAACTGTGCTACAACGTTCTGATTTTAGAAAACCAGAGAATGCTGTTATCAGCATATTTCCATCGCAGACCCCTTCTCGACCTCGGCAGGTAGCGTTATCACCATTCTCACCTAAATTCTACCACTAAATTAGTTACGATTTTTTTAAATCGGCACAGTAGTTTTTGAGTTTATTCATTACAACCAAACAAACAAAGTTTTCCTCTTTATAATATTAGTGTAGATAAGAAAGTTTATGCCTACTTCATCAGTAGCTAGCTCTACAATAACAACGGACATCAGATAAGTAGGTATCGAGTCTACCGACCCCAGCGCCCCCAATCAATCAACTGACACTCATAACTTAAAACTAATCAATAAACAATTCAAATCGGTTACACTTTGAAAATAGCAGACATATGTTCAACACCTTTCATAAACCGGTCCGACGAAGGACATCCGCTTTTTGGTGGTTTAAAAAAAATCGAGTTCAACATTCTCACAGGAACCGCTGCGTATCCGGTGCGGTGCGCGGGCGCAGAATAAAAACGATCATTTGTTAATGTCGGAGTATTGGGCCACCAGGTAACCCAGCATCGACTTTGTGCACGTTTGAATCCGTCAATGTCATACGTGCACAAAACCGATACCTACACGCATCTTGTGCCATAAACACATTTTTGTTAATCATGCTTGTTCATAATTTTATGGTTTCGTTTTCCTTAAGGTGTAAAAGAGATTTGAAGAGTTTATCCCTCTTCAAATAGGACTCATGCGCACGGAAACTTATGACCGCAACCGCTGCCTGTTGTTCTGCAGAACTTTTATCATCTGAAGCTACTGTATAGTGTACTTTGCTTCAAAGACTTGTATTAATCCTTTGAGTCGAGCTTTTTCTAATCTATTTTTTTTTTCATAAATATGTGGCTAGGTTAGCTCTGCGGCTCATCAGCGAAGCATATGTTTTAACACAAAAGTTGGTTACTCATTAATGATACTTACCGTTGTAACAAAACAGAATTACGAGTAGCAGCTTTTGACTTTCAAAAGTGGTGCAACTATGTCCATGTGTCAACCGTCTACCAAAAATAATGTAAGAACTCTCTATAGAACGGTATGATGACCTCTAATCTACATACATACAAATGACTTCCACGCATGGACAACAACAATAATTCGAATGCTCCAACAACATCGGACTACAGCTAGAGTCTGAAGAACCAACTCTTATAACGAAGAACCCAAAGTTCAAAATTCAAATGCATATTATTTCGAGACTGGTAAAAGCTATGCCGTTTTTGACGTTTGGTAATAGTTAAGTGAAAGGCTGGATACGTGAGAAAACCGACGCCTATTCGAACAATGCCATATTTTGCCGTCATCTGGGCCAGTGATCGATCTGAGTAAATATTTTATTCCCACTGTTGCATGCAAAGTGATTGTAGATTACTATGTTACCGTTTTTTAAGCTTTATATTAATTAAGCGTTATGTACGCAATAGAAATTCACGGTTTTCACTAATTACACGGTGAAAGGAATTTTTAATGGAAAACATTATGGTCGTTCTGTTACCTTCGTGTGTAAAGAGAATGTTTTTATTGAGATGATTTATTAGTGAGATTGGGGTTACAAATTCGTACTTTAGTGCCGTATTAAATCAACAAAATAAAGGGTAAAAAAAACGTACAGCAGGTAGGTTAGTTTGACATTGAGCTGATCTCATCCATCACACATACTTACGTGGTAGAAACAATGCAAGATGGGTCTCCAGTAAAACAGTGAAGCCTGACGTTGGCGTATTTAACTAATACTAAGGCATATAAAAACTAAAGCCTGAATTTCATCAAAAACCGTAACAGGAAATCGAGCTAAGATTAAGAACATCAAATACCAGGAACATAGTAAGTTACTAGAATTCATCGAATAGTCGTACTAAAAGTAAAAACTAAGGGGAAATTGACAAAACAATCAACATTGCATTGACTTTATTCGAAAAATGTGTTAATAATTTGGAACAAAGGAACTTTACTGGAATTCTGCAACGATTCTTTCGTTTTCTGATTATCCGTTTTACTACCTACTAACAGAATTTTGTAGCCCTAGACTGTAAATCAATTCAAATTTTTTTTTTTTTTTTACATCAAAGTTTAACAAAACTATACCATAATTATAGTTCTGGTTATTTGTCAATGGGATACATTTTAGAATATTCCATCAACGTTATCTCGTGTAAATAATCACTTCGTCTACACCGTCCCCACTGCTGGGCAACAGGCCGCCTCTCTAGGACAGAGAATGGCTCACGCAAACCTAGTGCATGTTGGTTGATGTCTCTCAGGGTAGCATAATAAGCCCTCTGATATTTTCCGTCAAATGTGAATACAGGATCAAATGACAGTATACATGCTGTGAAAAGAGTAATTTATTGCCATTAGTCAACGCAAATAAGCGAGCTTTCGGTAACGGAAGCTAACTTTGCATTTGTACGTCATTGTTGGTAGTCATGCGATCCTATATTTAACATTTCATTGTGACCTGAACTAACTTGACCTTTTCAAAACAGTTCGAGGACCGAATTGTTCAGTTCGAAGGATTTTTAGAACTTTTTTCACATTTGTTTTGTGTGTTATTGGTCCTATGACTTTGGATGTCTCGGTAGTCATTGATATGATAGTGGGTGTGGATTCGTAGCAAGGTAGCTTTATGATAATATGCCAGACACCTTGAAGGCAACGCACTGTAATTTTTATATGTCATTGAAGGACTAAAATTGTAAGCCCTAAGCAGATTCAACATTTAATACGGACTCCCGGAAGACCAACAATATTCCTTGAAATGTAAAACTTTTTTTGGAAAATTAAAAAATTGCACTTCTCTTTTATAAGTAACTTAAAACAAAAGTTATTCTTTAAAAAAAAAACTCTTTGGTATTCTTATGCATTCCACGAGCGGGCGGTGTGAACGTGACGTAATACGTCAATTTTTGAATCAATAATACAATCACTCCATAGCATTTTAGTTACGGAATTCGTCAGTGGGGGGCGGCGGGGGTGCGGTTTTTCTAAAATCTCTTTTTTGGCCATAACTTTTTCCCTATGGAAAATTTTTGAACCAGTTTTCATTTTTATCATTCTGAGTAAGAATACGGACAACTTTAAATTAAAACTTTTTTGGTGCAGCCCCTAAATTGGGGAGGGGGTTGAAATTTCCAATTTTTTTCCGAAAAAAAAACATATGTCCAAAACATTTTGATCGTCGCAAACATTTTTTTTTAAAAGCAAATTGTTACCTTTAAAGTTTAGCGGTAAAACTTATAGTTTTCGAAATAAAAAATTATAACTAAAAAATTGAGGGTGTTTCCATGCTGAACTTCTTATGAGAGGATTTAAAAAAGGTACTAACTTTCCATTACAGGACAACGATTTTGAAATCATATTTTTTTTTTAGATTGTACACATAAGTACAACTCTTATACTTTTCAATAGTCGGACGCCCACAGTTTACGAGATTTAACTATTTAAAATTTTGTATACTAATTGTGAAAATGGACGCCATTTGTCCTGGTAGACGTCAAAGTTGACATTTCACGTGCCGTTGACAGTAGAAGTGTATTTTGTACATGTTTTTACATAAATATAATTTTATTTTTACATTTTCACATACTTTTGGTGTTATAAATGTGCACAATAATTGATTGCTGATTAATATGCAAATGAATTCTTACATTGACATTTTTAAAAAACAACGCTTTTTTTTGTGGAACGGAACGTGAAGCGACACCAAAAAGCGCGCTAAGCCATCTGTCTGTCAGCAGTCAGCGTTAGTCATCGGATGTTGTCCTTGCAGACTGCAGTTGTTTAAAAATAAATTGTCCTAAAAGTCTTGCTAGCTAGCATGAGGAGCGTAGGCCAAAGGAAGGAGGAGAGAGGAGAGGAGGAGAAGGAGCGACGACGACAATTGTGACAGAAAGTGGGTGTGTAATGTAAAATGTGAGCGAAGCGAGCGCGCGTCAAAAAGTCGTAGCTGGTTCTAATTCTTAATTTGCTTATATCTCGAAAACGGTCCGTTCTATCGCAAAAATAATGAAAATATGGCCCCCTTAATGACCATCCTGAATAAAAGAATATAAATTTACAAATGTAAATATGGGTGAATCCTTTTTCGAAATCTGCCTCCTCCTGCGGCTTTTTTTTTAGGATGGGAAATCATCAAATGACTTCTCCCACTCTGGGCGGAGGGGGAGGGAGTGTCAGACTTTTACAGACTAAAACCCATCCATGTTCCTGCCTCGCCCTTTATGTTCCGGGGCCGCAGTATCTCTTTCGAACAGGCCCGCAACCCCGGCAGGCTTCGGCCCTTGCGGGCCCCTCCCCTTATGCTGATATCTCTTTGAGGCGCGCGTGGAACACGAACGTGCCGTCGACACGGCCTGTCGGCGTTAGACGGACGGACGGCTAGCTAGCCCATAGCCAACCGTCCACAGGCCCGCATCTACGGTGGCCGGTAGCCACCACGTGGCCCCCGACGCCCGTTGCGTCTCCCGCGGCGGCCGGGAAGAGAGGATCTCTCCCTCTCTCGTTCCGCCACCTCCTTCGCTAGCATGACTGCTTCGCAGAAGGAGGTGACGGCTTCCCATTCCGTCTCGCTCTGGACCATGGATTGAACCAGGGCCGCACGCGAGAGGTCGCCGCCGCCGATCGTCGCTACGAGGACACGGCGGTGCTCCGCCCACGCAGGGCAGACTTCCACCGTGTGCTCCACCGAGTCCTCCGATCGATCCTCGCAGTGGAGACACCCGGGCGTTTCCTCCCGCCCGATTCGGTGCAGGTACCTCCCGAAACATCCGTGTCCGGTGAGGACCTGCGTCAGGCGGAAGGTGAGGACGCCGTGGCGCCTCTCCAGCCACTCCTCAAAAAGGGGACTTACCGCCACTATCGTGGCGTGGCCTGCACGGGGTTGCGACAGTCGCTCTCTCCATGTCACCATGAGACCGCGGCGGGGGTCAGTCCGCTGAGCGGCAATTTGCCGCGGCAGCAGAGTTTCCCCCCGGCGTAGTACCTCCGCGCGCCATTCGTGTAGGCGCGCGAGAACTATCGCCTCCAGATCCCATGGCGGCAATCCGACAAGCAGGCCCGCCACCTCGCGGGAGATCGTGCGGTACCCACGGACCATCCTTACCGCCACCACTTTTTGGGGCGCGTTCAGGTAATGGGCGGCTCGCCGCCTCAAGGAACGCGCCCACACTGGTTCCCCATAAAGGGCCATGGAACGCACCACCCCCGCATAGAGCCTGCGGCAGGAGGCGTTTGGCCACCCAAGGTTGGGCAGGAGCCGCCTGAAGGCAGCCCCGGTCCGTTCCAGCCTGGGGGCTAAACGTCGGAAATGCTCCACGAAGTTCCATCGGCTGTCGAGTACGAGTCCCAGGTTCCTCCTGCGGCTTGCCGGAGGGATTTTTTTACGTTACATTTTTACCGCTCGCTCTTGTTAGGGCCTCAGGGTTCAGTGTGTCGCCGTCTGAGGTAGATCGTCATGAAAATATTGAAATAAAGCCGTAAATTACCCTGAAGCAAATTAATTACAAAAAACACGAATAAACAGAAACATAATCCAGTATGAATGTTAAAATTTGTCGTTCGGAAGAAAATAACGTTAGAAAACGATAAGGCAAAACGCACAATTACAGTGTTATGTAATAGTTCATGGGCTAACCATGAAGGTTGTTTGCCATTCGACTCCATTGTTGCGTAATCTGTCACGTTAAGAAGTATTAATGCCTTCTCGTAACAATATACACACGTATGTAAATATATTTCTATATACATTACGGACACGTGCTCACAGCTCACACGTCTTTTTATCGGTAAGGTATAGTAAAATCATAAGTTATGATTTAATCATTCTAGGAAAGATTGCTCCGCGCTATGAAGGCTAAAAGTATCTTTGAAGGTTACATTCTGCAATGCAATTAAGTATCTATCCGGAAAAGTAATTCTTGCAGAATAAGCAAGCCGAAATGATAAGTGACCTTATCACGTCTGTCGAAGGCTCGATGGCCGCTGGAGCAGACGAGTCGTTTAGTGGAGACCAGTAACCTACAACGTATTTTCTGACAGACTGATTGAAGGAGGAGTAGAACCAAGTTTTGCGGTGTAACTTGGGAGGCTAAATCAACAACGATGTCCAACCAAGTAGGATAAATTTAAATGACAAACTTCTGCCCATCGCTCGGAATAGAGTATGTAGTAGTCCAGTACTCGGAATCGGTACTAGTGAATTATATAGTTATTTTTGTTTCGTTATACATCTCGTCTGGTTTTATAACGATGGTCGGGGCTTCGAAGGGCTTGGCACATTTGTCCCTAATAAATAAATAACTTATACTTATCTATTCTAATATTATAAAGCAGAAGAGTTTGTTTGTTTGTTTGGTTGGTTGAACGCGCTAATCTCAGGAACTACGGGTTCAAATTGAAAACTTCTTTTATGTTGGATAGTCCATTTATCGAGGAAGGCTTTAGGCTATATAACATCACGCTACAACCATTAAGAGCGGAACAGGAATGAAAAATTTTGTAAAAAAAATATCTTCCTTTCGTTTTCTTTCTTATGTGACGCTGACGAAGTTGCGTGGGTCAGCTAGTTATAAATACACTCGAGAGCAATGAATCCGGGTCACTTAAAGAATGTTAAAAATCTCGGAAACTAAAAATGATAGGTTAATGCAATAAATTGTATTTAATAGACTATGTAATACTCCTTAAATGAAAGTTAAAAAAATATGAGTCACCATACATTTTATTAACACAAAATTACATAAAGAAAAAAACTGCTGATCTCTCCTTAAAACAAAAATAGGAAACATGAAATTTTTGAACTTTATTACGATTTTCTTGAATTTTAATACTTCGTATTGCCTCCTCGTGCTTCCATTACTGCGTTTACGCGGTTTGGCATGCTGTACACCAAGTTCCTTATACGATTTTGGGGAATATTCTCCCATTCCTCTGAGAGAGCAATTTTGAGCTCACGAAGCGTGATTGGGGGAGGGTTTCGTTGTTTTACGCATCTGCCTAGCTCGTCCCAAGCATGCTCGATCGGGTTGATATCCGGGCTGCGCGCTGGCCACTCCATACGAGTAATGTTCATCTCTTGAAGGTAGTCATTCACAATCCTACCTGTATGAGGTCGGGCATTGTCATGCATAAATATAGCATCCTCACCTAAATTGACCATAAATGGACCAACGTGATCATTGAGGATTTCTTCCACATATTTTACGCTAGTTAAAGAGCCGTTTTCTATGATCACCAGCTCTGTGCGACTTTCAGAAGAAATTCCGGCCCACACAAGTACAGACTTACCACCGTAGGCTACTTTTTCTTCGATGCATGCTTGCTTGAATCTTTCCCCTGGTCTTCGATACACTCTGTGTATCGTGCTTGTAGAGCATAAATTTTGATTCGTCGGAGAACATAACTTTTGACCAATCTTCAATACTCCAATTTACGTGGCTCTGGGCATATCTTAGTCTTGAAATACGATGCCCACGCTCCAGTTTAGGGCCGTTTGCAGGTCTAAGGGGTTTTAAGTTAGATTCAGCAAGCCGACGTCTTACTGTCCATGCACTTGGGTTACTTCCTCCGAGGCGTCGAAACTGATTTGTGAGTTTAGTTCCTGTGAGAAAGCGATTTCGAAGCATGGTGTTCACCAAGTATCGGTCTTCTCGTGCTGTGGTACAACTGGTTCTGCCCGTTCCTGGTCTGCGTAGGTTAGAACCAGTTTCTTCGTAACGTCGGAGAACTCTTTGTACTGTTGACAGCGACACACCGACAGTCCTGACTGTATCGCGCTGACTCCGGCCGGTTTCCAGCATTGTAAGTATTCTGGTGCATTCTTCAGGCGTAAGCGACATAATTTCAGCTTGAATAATGAATATAGAGCACTATCAACATGGTTTATGTACCCACATATATGACAGATTACAAACAAAAGCAAAACCAAATGCTGTAATTTCGTAGTTCCATCTTCGAAAGTGGCCCTTTTTCAAATTTGATTTTTTATGATATAACTTTACAATAACTAAGAAGTTTTAATACCTTCATTTAAGGAGTATTACAGTGTCTATTAAATACAATTTATTGCATTAACCTAGCATTTTTAGTTTCCGAGATTTTTAGGATTCTTTAAGTGACCCGGATTCATTGCTCTCGAGTGTAAATAGTAAATAACAACACACAAGTACACTCACATTTCACCAGTTATGTTTAAATCCCATGTATCTGCCGTAAAAATCCAATTATTCCGTGGCTGCTACTGAGAAATTCCCAATGGGAAACATAATAACACTGACTGACCTGGAAATCGAAACTAGGACTAGACCAACAACATCATCGAAAAGCACTAATAACTACTGGAGTTTCTTGAGGGGAGACCATGAATCGTCAATGGGCAGGAAAGCCGGCCTCTGGTTATGTTGAGCCACGATCTTCGCGACCTCATGATTCCACTGTTTCCCGCGCTTTTTTTTTTTTTTTTTAATAATAATATATATGTTTATTTTCTCATCACAAACGTTACATTGAACATGAATTATATAATCTAAGAACACAGGGTAAACATTTGTGAGAGACTGGTGCCCGAAATTGGTATACAATACCTGTGTTACGGGTCACCAGGCCCCCAAGACTTAAAGGTATAAAACCAATTTAGATTAATAACCTAACAACAAATGCGTGATGATTTAACTTAAATACGGAACTTGGTACAGAACATTAAAAAAATAAAATAAAAGTAAAAGTTTTGAAAAGACCTGGTTTATTCGGCCCAACCTTGGCCACCATTCGGTCAAAACTAGTCCATCGGCCATCTCCAATGCTCATGCCCTGCCCAACTTCACTAAAAGTGTATCGCCCTGTGCCCGACGTCGTCAGATCAGGTAGTACCATGACAAATTGATTGCAAATAAAAAAACTGACGTAAGCATTATAATATATTAAGACGCATGTCAGTACGCTCATTAGTAACAAAGAAGTTATTAATCTTACATATTGGTTATGCTCGTAATTACGTACTTTTGCCCGAGGCTTTGCTCGTGTTTCCTTACAGTTACGCAAAATATTTTTATTACTCAATTTTATTTGAGTGAAATGATGACCTACCCTATAAAGCAATGTTGTCATCATAGATTCAAGACTCTTTGTTGATGTAATAATGCGGTTTTCTTAGTAATATTTGTGGTGTCCGATGTTTGTCAGAAGATAAAGATACCGACAATACGAGATTCGTATATCAAGGACCACTTTATATACGAATCTTCGAGGACGAGTTCGCGAGACTTGCAAAGTTTTGGTTGGTACCGTCGACTGCACAAGGCTTCATTTTTTTCTTGACCTGGCCTAGAATAGTCAGTAGTTTTGAATATAGACTGATAGGCTAGCTTCTACTAGTATTGTTACTACTGTATGCAGTTAACTGTACTGCTAATCGTAATTCGTTTGTTTCAGTAGAAAACTACTTAAGGTATTGTAGTGATTTTCCAAATCAAAGACCTCCTCTACCTCTATTTTATTATTCTTTGCCAAGCCCCTGACGCACCTAAGCCGAGGCACGTATGTCCACGCGGGGCGGTACGAAGGAGATCGAAAATAAAAACTCCCCCCGCGAGGAGGGATTCATCCCCAAACATATTACGGGAATGTTGGTAGGTCGAGGTTCCGGGAGATCCCGACTTTTTTGCGATAATCAACCGCCCGTTTCCCGCCGCGGTTTATTGCAAATTGTGGCTAAAACTCAAAATGTGGCCACTTGAATTGTGTTATAAAATCTTATTCTGATTATGGTTATTTTGGAGGCAATCGTTAGAAGCTTTGAATATAATCATGGATATCGTTTTGTGCCATTATCTAAATGCATTTTAGAAATATTCATTGTTTTTGATAGGTATAAAATAATTTATTTTTTAAAGTATCCCGTCCAATAATCAAAATGAAGTCCATTTAAGTAGTAATTCCGTCACCAGTAAACTAATTTTGCCTACAGCGTACGGGGTTGAAAGTTTCGTAGAACGAAATGACCCATTACCCACGTTACGAGGAATTTTCGCCTGAAATGAACATGTGAAGGAGAATCCATCAACCGACGTGGGTCAATAAAAGCATACCGTCCATACATGGTAAAAGAAACAAAGGATCACTTGATTCTTACTTCTAAATCCCTCTCTTTTATAACCAATATAAGCAGGTACCCATTCAAGTTTGTTTCACTTCCGATCTTAAAAGCGGGAGCTTAATAAAAATGAGAGGCTGGCAGCCACGTGAACACCTTAAGGTACGTATATTAAGCTGGTGTTTTAACTTCACTCAGGTAAATAAAATGAAGATAGCCGTGAAAGCGAATGCGAGCCGTATCAACAGAATTCGTTCGCGGCCCCGAAATGGCTTTTCTATTCAATTTTCGATAGAGATTTTTTACCTACCCGCAGTTTTGCGTACGGCGGAACCAATAAATCTCCTCTCGAGGTAAGGGGCGAATTAATCAGTTGACTAGTTCGGCGACCGATCCAACGACGGATCCCTTCCTGCACACAAATGTGAACCGAAATGTGTCACAAAATAGGTTGATGTTCCGTTGTACGTTTCATTTTTATTTACCGCAAGCAAGGTGAAAATAAGAAGTGGGAATAAATAGTAGGGCCTCCACCGATACACTCTGAGGAGATTAAAGTGTTCTGGTGGTTAGGGATCAGCGGTGCAATATAAATTAGGAAAATGTTGATGTTTGTTTTTCTCGAGAAGTAACGGTCAACTTGTGTAAGGATAGCACGCGACTGGGTTCCGCAATGCCCCGGTTTAATAAATAATAAAGCTAATTTTACACGCCATAAAATGAAAAAAAATCACTTGATTAAATTTTAGAAAAGCCCGAAATTTAAAAGCCGTGTTGTTTCCCGCCCATTAGGGTTAGGCAGGGAGGGTGGCGGGTGCCGAGCGGGTGGACATCGGGCACGAATTAATAAACAAGCCGGCCAAGGGCACGGGCCACATGACCTTTGGGGCTCTCCTTGTCCTCTTTACCTGTTACTAAGTCCTGATAATTTACTTTACATGGTAAATAATGTCGAAAAATAAAACAAAGGCAAGCGACAGCGTCCTCCTAAAAAAGGGGGAACGCAAGCTAGTAAAAAAGATACATTAAAGAAGATGATCGTTACAAAGAGCAAATCCTCAATTCGCTATAAAACGTCGCGCTGAGAGTGGGTGCTCCCGCGCGGCCGAGGAAACGTTGTCATTCAAAATCAGACCACGTGTACAATATTTCATCATCAGGATGGGTGGCGCCCCCCCCCCTCGGGCCGGCTATCCCTTTCCCCCTCCCCCTACGCCCGACCCAAAAAGTCTATCTGCACTTGACACGGGAGGAAACGGGACAGATTAACCGTAGTGAAGGGAACAAAGCTAAATATGTTTCAAGCTGATACTTACCCTTACACAGTATATACTTGATTTACAGAATAAGGATTTAAGATGCTCTCAAGAGTGCGGGGAAAAATTGTATTTAGTACAGATTTGCCATTTCCTATTTGCATTTGAGTAGGTATGTAGGCTTACACATTTCGACTGAATACATTTTTTGAATTCTGAAAAATCTGTCTATTAAAATTCAGTTGGAAACTTTTCAACCATTTTTTTTTTGAAAAATCAGAAAGTATCATTTATAAAAGCAAACAAAAAAAAATGCAATATTAACGCAGTCGAATCTGCGAATTTCTCTATTTACTGAAGCACCCCGTATAAAAGTAACACAACGCTGAAAAAGGATGGAGGAATGAAATGATGAAACCATTTTCAGGCCACCGTCAGGCGCGCACACACGCAAGCGTATTTACACAGCGTTTCACGCCCACACGGATACAAAACTGGCGTGAAAAGTTGGGCAGTAATTTATATGACGGTTTAAATAATTACTTCGCGTTTTCGCCTCAATTTGTAGATGAGCTTGGGCCGTATCTGTGTTGCTGACATTTATTCGCATTACTTTTGCAGCGCGGTTTGAATATGATGACGTCACATATTTTACTGGTAACTTTATAGCGTGTGGAGGTAGTGTTAATTAATATTGTTGTGGATTTCATGTTTTGGTTTTGTGTCGGATATGGTGGTGTACAAATTATTTTCATGTAGTCGTGTGAATAAACTGGTAGATTTTTATTATTCGACATTCAAGTCAAGTTGACTAATATTTATAAACTTAAGAATTATATAGGTATTTATCGTGAAAAAAAATAAAATAAAAGAAAATGTAATCAAATCTTTGTTAATTTACGATTAATAGAATAAGCGTGATAAAATTTGACCCCCAACATGATGTAAGTGGGATGACAAAACATTTTTACTTTAATATGCTTTCGTGTTTTCCGCTACATAAAAGATTCCTTACTTCCATTGCCATCTGCTTTGAAAATAGATTGCTTGTCAATAAAAATGTAAATTCGCCGCTTCAGCTCTCGGCTAATTCATTTCCCAATGGAAAATCCGGGAGCGAGTCACCGGAGATCGATGGACCGTTCATTTCGACGATATTTTTTGCTTTTTCACATTTCATATTGACGAGACGACCAGTTAGTTTGCATACAACGTTCGGCTATGACAATGTTCATAAACGCTACCGTCCGTACGGCTCCGGACGGCTCCGCACGACTCCGCAACGATCCCGGCCGTTCTCGACTCAAACGACAAGGTCGCGCTTTTTGTACAGAGTTCAGATATTAACGTCTTTTTCGATGATTTATAGAGGTCCTCTCCCATGAAAGAGATGAAGGGGCTTTCAGGGGACTCGATATGAATTCTAATACGGCTTTGCGATAACAACTATTGTGCGTCGACCTCTTTACTCTTGCAACATATTTTTATACAATAAAAAATATGTGTTTGTTAAACAAAATAAAAACAATTTCACGTCAATTTACGGGGGCGGCTGTATAAGCAAAAAATCGAAACGCGCAAATTTTATCCAAAACCTCGGGATCCGCGCTCACACTCTCGCGGTGATACGCCTGACACCCTAATCAAATAAGTACCTTTTACCGGGACTGTGTTTGCGACACTGTAAACTGAGTCTTGGGCTATTGTTTTAGAGATTGTATTACGTTGAAGAGGTAGAGTCTGACTGGCTTCCGCATAAAACGTATTTGTAGGAAGGACGACCCAGAAAATGGGTATAATATACTCACACTACCGCCGCTTCCTCGCCTTATTCTCCCGGCACGTCCCCCAGGAGTCTGCAGAAATTTATATAACAAGCTATCTCGTCCGGGCTCGGTTATTGTCGAGGAAACACTGCCTCAGACATTATTTTTAATTAAACACAAGTACTGTCCGCTAACGCCCTCGATCCGAACCGCGATTTCCCTCCCCGTCAATTGTAGATATTTTTTCATTTTTGCGGAGACTGTCAACTTGAAGAATGTTGCTTAATTGCCGTATTGTCTCGTAGAAAGGAGTGGAATAATCCGGTGCTTTTATTTTAAATGTTCCTGTCCCTCTGAAAATGGCTGGAGAATGTCTTTTTGATAATTCACTGGCAAATTTTCAAATACAAAAAAAAACCAAAAAGAAAGAAAGAGCTTCCACAAATCTTTAAAACCTAAGTCGAAAACAATTGTACAAAGCCTAGAGTCCATACACCGGTCTATAAAAATAACCCTAACAAAAATTGTGATCTTTTAACAATTCCTCATTCAATCACGTAAAACGAGTGGGGGTGGTCACCCCTCCCACCACCCGACATTCGTGTCGAGGGCGACGTAACCTACCCCTACTACGGGTTCTATGTTCATTTAAAAATACATCCAAGCTGTATTCTATTGTTAGTACTATCGGGTTATAAAAATCTGTAGGTAGGTTCCATTTACACGATGACGGTGATCGGGTGCACGATTGTGGTTTAAGGTTTATTAATAACTTGGCCCTACTAAGTGCTTTAACGACTTACTAAGTTGTAAATCACTCATAATATCATTTATAACATGACTCCAGATGACGAGTAACAGAGAATTATGGAAGGAGAAGGATAATGGCATAAGAGAATGATAAATTAACACGGCTCCTGTATATTCAGTGGCTGTGACAATTTTAAATGCATCAAAAAGTCAGTGTAGATCAAGCGAGCAAAATAACAACATTCAAGCACTTCCAAATCTTTAAGATTTTCCTAGTTATTCTTCAGCTTAATTTTGCTTACATCTAACAAAATTTACTATAACTTAACCAACTCTAAAATCATAAATAGAAAGCCTACCAAACAATATTATTTCCTATTTGTTGAACCAATAACGAGACCTCTAAATAGAAACAAATATTGAGAACGAAAGCTGACGTCTACAAATTAACCCAAAGCAAAATTGCCGGAAATAAACTATCCACGAGACAGGAAAGAATGGCATACTTATGGAAACGTCCAACAAGTCTATTAATCATAATAATATGCAAAATGCATTTTTTGTCCGGCGAGATTGACTGGTCAATATCCGTATTGTCAGAAAAACATTGACATGTATGGACAATGTGTTAATGTAACCACAAAATTGATATTAATTATGTTACGGAACTGTTATTTATGCCACCATATTATAAACTAGGTAAGCATATTATAGATCCGTTAACTGAATATAATCATGTGGTTAATAATTCGCTGGTACCTAAATACTGTCTACAAGAAAACATGATTAAGAATTAGTTATCGTTAAGGTCATGCAGGGAGTGGAAATGCCCCAAAGATGTGATAAAGCTTATTGTTAGGGTAGGCTTATGTAGGCAACTGACGTCTTACTGAAAACGTTATAGGACTGTTTATAAACATATTTTTAAATACTAAACAGGCTTGCGTTGGCCACAACTCCCCTGATGTAAAGCGACGATGCGTCCTGGAAGAAAGCGATTCACTCGAACCTTGAATACATTCACATTATAATGAAAATATACTAAAGCAATTCAACATTTCTCTTGCTTGCTTTCCATCTAATCCACCATCGTTCCACCTAATGGGAGGTCTTCCGACGGTTGCGTCGGAAGACCTCCCATTAGGTGGAACGATGACCTAGAGCTGGTGGTGGTTACGATGGATGCGAGTCACACGGGACCGGTCAATTTGGTGACACGTGGGGGACGCCTATGTCCAGCAGAGGACGTCTTTCGGCTGGAATGAAGACCTCTAGTTCAAGTGGAATTCTCCAACAGCGTGCTTTGTCTTCGACTTCTTCACTCTTGATGTTTTATTAACAAAACTTAGCTTCAAACAGCTCAAACATTTTTTTATAACCTATGCCCAGCAGTGGGACAGTACAGGCAAAAAAAAAAAAAAAAAAAAAAAAAAAAAAAATGCTATAGATGGAATTCGTACATTTCGGGCACAAACACATTTTAATGAACTTTCGTTGCGGCGTTGCTAATGGTAAAGCAATACATTATTATGGTAAGGGATATTTGACAGAAGGCTAGAACTTGACGTCATTTCTAAGCTGTGCTACCAGTGGTAGGTAGTACGCTTATATAATGACGCACTATGAATACATAGGTGTGACCTGTACTGCAGCGAGGTTTTATTAATGATTGATTTGATATGGTTTTGAATAGGAGCTTAACTATTGACGCGGCATAACCGGTATAGCGGTGTCTTTGTGGTCTGTAAATGGGTGTTTATGACAAATTGGAGAGACAAAAGTTTTAGTGGGAGTATTTGTCAAGTAATGACATCCATTTTTGCATTTCTGCTTATACTTTTAACCAGATTGATCCCGCTTATCTCGAAGCTTATCATTTCTCTGTGGCGGCAAGCAAGCCTTATTTTCACGGAGGTTGCCATAGCAACCAAATAATAGATAAGAAAATATTCTGTCATTTCTTCAGTCATCTTGTACAGCGCTATTTGTATTGAACGTAATTATATTAATCTCTCAAATCCAAGCCACCGTCTTTCTTTGATTGCCCGCGCTCACGGACTCCAAAGTGGTGACCCCGACGTGATAGTACGAAATCTACGGGAATCGAAAACTTGAACTGAAAAAATCCTGCAACGCCTTTGACGGTGGATGTGTTTCGCCCACATGCTGCGAAATCCTGCTGCTGAAATCCAAGAAAAAAACGAAAAAACCAGTGCTGATTAATTATGACTGAACGCCGAGCCCCTACCTACATCATACTTCCTGTTTTGTTCCCGCATACGACTCCCAAGCCCTGGCTGACGTGCAGCGCCATCTATTGGTGAGCTATTTGAAGAAACGGCGACAGATGTCAAGTTTGTAAAATTCTAATTTATCGTGCACGATTGAACTCCTTGGTGAAATTACAGATTAAACTTTTTCTTTATAATAGTGAATTAAACCTTTTCTTTGTGAAATAGGTAGTTTTAGGATTTTTTTTTATGGGTGTTTTGTTTTCGTTTTGTTTATCTTTTGTTGTAATTTTAATAATTATTTTATTGTATATAATTATGGCGGAGCAACCAACCACGCAGGCCCAGCTACAGCAACTGTTGGCTGAGAATGCTGCTCTTCAGGAGCGACTTGCTCAACTTGCGCCTCATGCAGAGTTACATGAGCCTGAAGTCTTTAAGGTAGCTGTTAAATTACCACCATTCTGGCAGGACAAGCCAGCTGTCTGGTTTGCCCAGGTGGAGGCACAGTTCGAAATTGCTGGCATTACTGGTGACAGCACCAAGTACAATTATGTCGTTGGACAGTTGGACCAACGATTAGCAGGTGAGGTAGAGGACATAATTACAAACCCTCCTAAAGAGGGTAGGTATCTCAAATTGAAGGAGCAACTTACGCGACGCCTTTCAACATCCGAGGAGCAGCGTGTGAGGCAGCTCATCAGTGACGAGGAGTTAGGTGATAGGAAACCATCCCAATTCCTCCGCCACTTACGATCTCTGGCTGGAAGTGCTCTCACAGATGAGAACATTTTTCGTCAATTGTGGTTGCGACGTTTACCGCAACAAGTACAACCCATTTTGGCCGCTCAAGCGGACCTTGGCCTCGACAAAGTAGCTGAATTAGCTGACAAAATCGTCGAGCTCGCTCCCGGTCTGAGTGTATGTAGCACGTCTATGAGCACACCAGCTATAGCTCCTGACTTACAAACATTGGCGCGACGTGTTGAGGAGCTGACTAAACAGGTAGCAGCTATTTCAGTTTCGCGGCATCGCAGCGTATCTCGTAGTCGTTCATCGAGGCGCCGCAGTCGCGATGCATCGCTCAAACAAGACAAGCTTTGTTGGTATCATAGTAGATTTAGATCTAAGGCGAACAAATGCATCAGCCCTTGCAAGTGGTCGGAAAACTCGCCCAGCAATCAGTAGCGGCGGCAGCTGGTTGTCAACATTCAAGCCGCCGTCTTTTTGTTACTGACCAGATAACCAAACGGCAGTTTTTAGTTGATACAGGTTCGGACTTATGTTGTTATCCGTACCAATGGCTTCAGAGTCGTAGACAGCATTCAGACTATGATCTATGCGCGGCTAACGGCACTAAAATTAAAACTTTCGGTACCATCGTTTTAACTTTAAAACTAGGATTACTCCGCGATTTTACTTGGCAGTTCATCGTTGCTGATGTTGGCAAAGCTATCGTGGGCGCAGATTTCTTATCATATTACAATCTTTTGCCAGACTGTAACCGAATGAGATTAGTTGATGGAACCACCGGAATGTCCTGCCCTGCCTCTTCATCCGTTGGTATTGTGGATTATTATGGTGTAAAAGCAATTGTTAGTCGAAGTTCGGATTTTGTTAACATTCTTGCTGAATTTCCAGAGATAACAAAACCGCCTGGACTTCCTAGAGTTGTAAAGCATAATACCGTTCATTTTATAAAAACCACTGATGGACCTCCTGTTTCCTGCCGCCCTCGACGTTTAGCGCCGCAGAAACTCATTTCTGCCAAGAAAGAATTCGAGGAGATGGTACGGGGTGGTATTGCTAGACGTTCAAAGAGTCCAAGGTCATCTGCATTGCACATGACACCAAAAAAGGACAACACCTGGCGTCCATGTGGCGACTATCGCGCCCTGAACGCCAGAACGATCCCGGATCGTTATCCAGTTCGTCACGTCAACGACTTTGCTCATAATCTAGCGGGGGCTACTGTGTTCAGTACCCTCGATTTGGTTAAAGCGTATCATCAGATCCCTGTTTTTGAAGAAGATATCGCCAAGACGGCCATTATTACCCCGTTTGGCCTCTTCGAATTCCCATTTATGACTTTTGGTTTGCGTAACGCGGGACAAACCTTTCAACGGTTTATCGATGAGGTCACGCGGGGCTTGGATTTTTGTTTTCCTTTTATTGACGACATTTTGGTCTTCTCTACAGATCAGGCTCGTCACAAGGAACACCTGCGGATCCTTTTTAATCGCTTGCGAGAATACGGGGTTGTGTTGAACCCGTCTAAATGTCTCCTTGGTGCCTGTAAAGTTACGTTCTTGGGGTATCATATCACTGCTGAAGGCACTTTACCACCGCAAGAGCGGATTCAAAGCCTTTTAGATTTTCCCCCTCCTAAAACAGTGCAAGGCATGCGCCGTTTTCTCGGCATGATTAATTATTATCGTCGATTCATGCCGCATGCTGCCAAATATCAAGCTCCACTTATTGCTGCTTTGGTTGCTACCAACAGCAAGGGTCCGAAACCATTTCCATGGACACCCGAGCTGTTACAGCAGTTTGAAGCATGCAAGCTAAGTCTATCAAACGCGACGCTGTTGCAACACCCAGTGAGCGACGCACCTTTAGGTCTGTTCACGGACGCTTCTAGTGTGCATATCGGTTCTTCACTGCAACAGCAGGTAAATGGTGAATGGTTTCCTATTGCCTTCTTCAGCAAAAAGCTGACGCCTAAGCAGGCACAGTGGCCAGCGTATTACCGGGAACTTTTAGCGGTGTACGAAAGCGTTCAGCATTTTCGTTACATCTTAGAAGTTCAGCATTGTACTATCTTTACTGACCATAAACCATTGCTGTATGCTTTCGTACAGCGTCGTGAAAAACTTCCCCCAGCACAGCTGAACCAGTTGTCATTCATAAGCCAATTCACAACAGACATCCAATACATTAAAGGGGAAGATAATGTTGTTGCCGATGCAATGTCGCGGGTTGAGATTGAAGCCTTGGCCTTGGAGGAGAATTTCGAAGCTCTTGCTAGATCGCAGGAATCGGATCAAGAATTGTCGGATTTTCTGAAGAGTAGCACCAACCTTAAATTAACTAAGGTTAATATTCCCGGAACCAATATTCACATTTTTTGTGACATTTCCACCGGCAAGTCCCGTCCTTATTTAACTCCTTCCTTTCGCCGAGCTGCTTTTAATAAGCTTCATAGTTTAAGCCACCCTGGCGCACGCGCCACCACTCGTCTCGTTACTGAGAGATACGTGTGGCCTTCAATTAAAAAGGAGTGTCGCGAATGGTCTCGTGCTTGTGAAGCGTGTCAGCGCAGCAAAGTATCGAGACACAATACCGCGCCTCTTGGTACTTTTCAACAACCGACCGGTCGTTTCATGCATGTTCATGTGGACATCATTGGACCTCTGCCTGTCTCAAACGAATTTCGTTACTGCTTGACGGCTATAGACAGAGTGACCAGATGGCCTGAAGCTTGGCCTATGCGGACCATTACAGCTGACGAAGTTGCTGATACTTTTACCAGAGAATGGGTCGCTCGTTTTGGTGTGCCATCCGTCGTTACAACAGATCAGGGTACTCAATTTGAGTCTGATCTGTTTCGCCGACTAATGGCCATGTTTGCTACCAAACGCATAAGGACTACAGCTTACCATCCCTGCGCAAATGGGATGATTGAACGAGTTCATCGGCAACTAAAGGCAGCGTTAATGTGCCATGATAGTTAGTGGGTCAGATCACTACCACTAGTACTGTTAGGCATGCGTTCCTCATTCAAAGAGGATTTGAAATCTACTGCTGCAGAAATGTTGTATGGTGAACCTCTGCGTCTTCCAGGGGAAATGTTAATCGCAACTTCTCCCCTCAGAAAGATCGAAGACCCTGCTGATTTTGTGGTCCAACTGAGAAACAAAATGTTGAGTATTCGACCTGTGCCTGCATCTCGGCATTCAGAGCCAGCACCCTTCGTTTTAAAGGACCTTTCTTTTTCTACTCATGTGTTTTTGCGTGAGGACGCTGTTCGGCACTCATTGCAGCCCCCTTATAGAGGCCCATTTGAAGTGGTCGATAGAGCCGAAGACGGTAAAACTTACACCTTAAATATTAAGGGTAGGAAGGTTGCAGTTAGTGTCGACAGACTCAAGCCAGCTTTTATTGAGCGCACATCGCCGCAGCAGATTCCTGCTCAGGTTGTTGCTAAGCCTCAAGAACCTACGCCCGCAATAGTGGTACCTGCCAAAAAACCTTACATAACACGGTCAGGCAGGCGTGTTAGGTTTAGGAATCTCGATTGATGTAAATATTTTAAGTTATGTAGTTATGTTTAGTTTTCTTTTTGTTTTTCTACTAGTTTTTCTTTCTCCGTGGGGGGGTGGTGTGGCGGCAAGCAAGCCTTATTTTCACGGAGGTTGCCATAGCAACCAAATAATAGATAAGAAAATATTCTGTCATTTCTTCAGTCATCTTGTACAGCGCTATTTGTATTGAACGTAATTATATTAATTTCTCAAATCCAAGCCACCGTCTTTCTTTGATTGCCCGCGCTCACGGACTCCAAATCTCAATTATGTCGGGGTCAGCTTCCAGTCTAACCGGATGCAGATGAATATTGGTATTTTACATGGAGTGACTGCATAACTAGATTAGAATAACCATAATTTATTTAAAAAGTATTACAAAAGTGTAAATTTAAATGCTGTATATTGACCTCCGCAATCCAGTTAGTACTGGGTTATACGATACCCCTTATGGTAAACCTGGTTGTTAGATTTTCGGTTCAGTGACTAGCTGAACCGGACAGACTGAATGAAGATCTACAAATGACAACTCGGACCAACGGTTTAACGTTCTAAAATCCATTATTATACTTTTGACTATTCTATCATCATTATCCCGACAACGTCATTTTTTAGGCCCTTTGGCAGTCAGTGGCATTAATTTTGGACATTGCTCCGGTAATAGTGATCGAAATTGGCCCTGAAGCGGATACCAGAAATGTGCCCTGTGTAAATACTTGCTTCCATTAGACAAGCAACGAATTAAGTATTAAATCAGATAGCTGAATACGTGCCTAGACATTGGAATGGATAATTTTATATTGTCCTCTAAATAACTATTGGCTCACTGAAACACTTAGATATAAAATAATGCTATAATATAGGGAATGTTTTCGCATTACACGCACTTTTATAGCACGATAAATAAGTTGAATTATAAACGTATGTCATTGAAATGCCATTCTTAGACCAAGGACGGCTACTGAGGTAAACATATTTATTTTATGAAACAAAAAGCTGGCCGGTATAAACTATTAATAAGTTAAAGTCTAAATTCTTTACGGTTGCTTGGTAGGCAAAATTTATAATTGGAGCATTTCTTTGGTTGTATTCCCACTGACCCCACTGGTTCGTTTCACTGTTGTGGTCAACGGGAAGTTTGTATTATGAAAAGCGTAAGTCTATCAAGAACAACTTATCTTATTATTTTTTAAATAGTGGCCTGCCACTGTCAGGACCAGTGTCCAAGCTTACCAGTCGTGGTTAGGGCTACAGAGACAGGAACCTCCTCACAATGCTGGCCGTATCGAATAATGCCTATGCTCTCTGAATCAAGCCCTTGATCCAACCGCCTAGCGATAGTCTAACCCGAGACAGATGTACGTCGAGGCTCTTGGCCATCTCATTTATTATTATTATTGAATACTGGCAGCTGCCTGTGTCCTACTTTTCTCCACTAGATGTGTGGAAAACCTAACATTAAAAGTTTCTTTATTGAAATCGAATAATTTTTAAGTACTTATAACATTTATAATTTAATTATAATTAAGCTAGTGATGAAATGAGAGCAACACACCCTTTGCGGCAAGGGTGTGGAGCAATCAAAACGCCTACTCATCGTCTGCCCACAAAGCCCACGCTTTATGAATACTTTAGCAGTATCGAAGACAACAGTAATGAGTTTTAAGGCAATAAAGAATATAATATCAAGCCTGTGTTCCAGAAAGGTTGGTAGAGGCCTTTTGTGTTGTTGTTTGGAGACGGCGCGGGCGCAGCAAGTCTTCTTTGTTCATACACTTCTCTATTACTCGTCATCTTATCAGACACCTCATTTCATGCCTTATCATTCCTCATACAGTCTATCCATTGTTTATTTGGTCATCTTGTACTCTTATACCTATCCACATCCATACTCAAAACTATCCTCAAGACATTTTCCTCATTCCCTCGCATCACATGCTCATACCACGACAACCAATTACCACCAAACTTTTCAGTCCTATGCAATATGGGGCGAGCTTATTCGCATTGACCGGGTTAAAATCTAGACCCCCCCGGTCTATTACAACTCTTTGATCCCGTGGGTCAAATCCTTCAAAACCAAACAGGAGGAGGATACTCAAAAAACAGTGAAATGCTGCCTCTTAGCTAACATTTTTTTCTCTGCTGCAATCACTTAATATTTTACTTCCAAAATTCAACTTTACAGACATACAGATCTTAGCCGCTAGCATATTGTTACTATTATCTAACTCACCTTGTTCGAAAATGAAGGGCAATAAACCTGTTTGGTTTCGTTTCATTTTGTTCTCATAGTTTGACACTGCAGGTTGCAAAGTTGGTCTGTAAAAGTTGACGCTGAAAAACTGTAATCGTTGGTCGGCTCATATTCATTGGAATGTAAACTTTGACGTAGGCGCGTCTAACTATTCCAATGCTTCATTATTTTTTGGTGTTATGATCTGCGTTACAATTTCAGTAGTATGCGGCTTTTTTGGTTTATTTTAAGTTTCTCATGTACCTACGTATATTAGTACAACAGCAAAGTTTATAAATGATCAACGTGTTCGTGGTTTTTTTGTAGTACGTATAAAAAAACTTCTATTATTTACTAATTATTTCCGCACGGAGAGAAGAGTGGTAGGCCTTAAGATTTACGCAGCCGTGCGACATTAGAGTGTTGCATATTTTACTAACAATCTTCTAAAATCAATATCCATAATGTTGCACCTATAATACACCCATGCATTATTATTTATTAGGTAGACGTTCAAATACTTTTCCATTTTAGTTAACAATTTAGTTATTTGAACGTACTAACAAAATATTCACAACCAAATCTTACAAACTAATAAAAAAGGTAGGTCCACATTTATCGATACTAAATATCGATATTATGGAAAGCTTTCTAAACTTAATTGCTTTCGTCTTGTTTTCAATAGAAACTAACAGATTTTTTCCAGCAGCCAATAAGCTGGGTGCCCTTTTGCGACCTGCAGACGTTCTCAGTACGAAATGTCATACAGATTATCGACTGACGGCGACCCTACTGCGTGTGGAATGTTAAATAATTAGATTGCATTGCTTTCGCTGAAACTCTATCTTTTTTTTTGTTTTTATTACCTAAATATTTTATGGCGAAACTGTTTAATGGATACATCTATTTTGTGTGACAGACCTCGCTGGTCTAGTAGTCATGAGTGCTACAGTTGACATGATTTCTGTGGTTCGATTTAGTGGTTGGACAATGTTGTATATTGTACACTAGCTGACCCACGCAACTTCGTCTGCGTCACATAAGAGAGAAAAAGCTCACAATAACATTTCCCTCCTTTTTGCAACATTTTTCATTTATGCTCCGCTTCTATTGGTCATAGCGTGATGTTATATAGCCTATAGCCTTCCTCAATAAATGGACTATCCAACGCAAATAGAATTTTTCAATTTCGAGCCGGTAGTTCCTGAGATTAGCGCGTTCAACCAAACAAACAAACTCTTCTGCTTTATATTATTAGTATAGATTAGGATTTATTTAGACTATCCCGGAGTACACGATTTGCATTACCTTTCAAGATGGAGGTGCTACACATCACTAACCCTTCAGGGTTTATAAGCGTGATCTTATTTTATGCTACTTAAATTAATCTAATATTTCACCCTCAAAAACAAAGTTTTTCGCACATTTTCTGCCAACACGAAAACAAATCAGTAGGCGTTAAAGGTCGTCGCGCCATTTTGAACTTCCAACCACGATGTATCCTAAAGTCCATTGAATTACACCCACTTAGTGATTAGTCAGTCAACCTGTGGGACTGAAGAATAATTAGTAATGTTAAAAAGTATTAAAAACAGGGAGGTTATTGACCTGGATTCGCAGCCATCTAGAAATAGCAAGGCAATTATAATTGACCCTGGAAAGTTATGAATAGCACTGAAATTGAGCCTATGTTCAGCCGTTTCCAATAAGTAACTTTTAGACGAATAAATTAACGGTCTTAACATAACTTTAACTTAGCATTTCTGAAGGGATGGGCAGAAAATATAGAACACCTTTCACCAGTTTGGTCCGTCAAACTTTAAATTTCTAAAAATAAAAATAATACTTAATGAATATTATTTTCTGTCAGCTAAGGTTCAGTAGTAACCCAGTCCTAACCAAAGCAATCGGTGCGAATACGCGATCGTCGCGTTTTCGTCACAAAATTCGGAAAACCGGAAAGCGCTTTCGGTCGCCACTGCAGCCGCGGGTTCGTGTTAGGCAAACAAAATGAACGCATTCACGTATTCGCACGACAATCGCTTTGGTTAGCATGCGGTCTAAATAAATGTCGATTTCCCATATATGTACCATTGGCCCAAATCATGTACCTATACCCTACAAGTGCTTTCAGACCTTTTGCCGTTTGCGGTTCTTAGGGAGGAGCTCGTGGCTAAATACTTGATAACAGCCGTGCTTGCCTAGGTTGGTCTGTTGATGGGTGGTCACCCTTACATACTGAGTTTCCTCTATGCCTCGAAAAGCACGTTAAGCTGTTGGTCCCGGCTGTCAATTGTAGATTGATTGATTGTGGTTTGACGACTCGAATGGCGTAGTGGTAGTGACGTTGCCTTACGTTCTTAGGGTCCTGGGTTCGAATCCCGGTAGGAGCAAAAGTTCGTGTGATGAGCATGGACATTTGTTTCCGAGTCATGGATGTTTATATTTATAATACGTATGTATTTACAAACAAAAAAGTATATATGTGGTATATCAACTATCTGGTGTCCACGACACAAGCCTTGCTTAGTGTGGCACTATATCGCGCTGTGTGTAATGTCTAGATCTTTGTCAGTAGTAACAGGTAGTCAGTGGCCCAAAAAGTCTGACAACCGGTCTTACCAAGGGGTATCGTATTACCTAGTGCTAACTGGGTTGTCGATGTCAGATAGGCAGTGGCTCCATATAAAATAAAGATATTTAGCTGCATCCGGTTAGACTGGAAGCAGATGTTGTGTTGTTCTTTGCGATTCTAAGAAAGAAAATGGTTTCTCAGGAAATTATATATCATAAGGAAAGACTAATAATTCCAATGCTACCTACATATTTTTATGGATTAATAAAATTTAAAAATACTTACGTATTAGCGCTAGCGGGCAAAAGGTTGACAACTCCTTCGATATTATGTCTAATTTATTTCACAAAACGATATCTGATAATATTGGTTCTTTGCTAAGAAATTCGAATATGATAAACCTGATTTATCTCGAACTTAGTCCTTTTTTTACATTTTTACTTCAAAGGCCTAGGTTTTCTCATAATGTTAGAGATACTCACTACGTTTAAGTGATTTTAGCTTATTTTACTCTTTTCAACATGGTTTATGGCATGCTTCAAAATTTTTAAGTTAGTAGAAAATAAAATTAATGGGAAAATACTTGTAAATGGAACTTGGGGACGTAAGTTCCAAAATTTATTTATATTCGAATGACAACTGTGTTTTTTGACAGTTGTAAAAAATGTCAGTTACTGTATATTATTCACAGATACCTACTCAATGAGTTAATTTGGAAAACAAATTAATTAATTTTTTAAACAAATTATTTCTCTAACCTTTTCTTTACACGTATCTCCCCATTTCTAGTCGAAATCAGAATCATGTAAGTATTTAGTTAGTATGTACACATGCGTATATATCGACTGGGCTCGGCCCATATACGCAGATTAGCCCACTTTTCGTCCATCGCCGTATTAAAAGCTTTCAAATAAATTAAATAACATTTCAGGCGTGCCTGTGACGTTCAAGTGTTCCGATATTGATGTAGACCTAGTAATGACTCGATTTACCAGTTAAAAATCTACTAACAATGCAGATTTTTTCCATACTTTTTTCTCACTGATTCTTTTTTTCCTGATTTTGATAAATAATAATTACCTCAACCAATGGCCATAATTATCTAACTTAATCGTAGCATAGTTTTCGTTTTCCTTTGAAATAAGTGTTGGCTTTAGATTTACTTAAACCCTGAAAAGGAACCACATATAGGATCCAGGAAGGTTGTTTCATTATCAAGTTGAATTCAGTCCAGTGCAGTCCCAAAAGAACCGTGAAGAACTTTTTCTTATTTCTTAAAATTTTAAAACATACGCAGGTACGTAAATGTTTTCATGAAATAGTATAATTACTGACTTTCTATTATTACTTTATAAGCACTTCTTCTTCTTTTAAATTACTTTTTACTACCTAGGGAATAAACGGTCACTTTAATCCCGCTTCTTAGGGCTATAACGGCGTACTTTTAGAGCATGAGAAGTGAAAAAAATAAAACTAAACTTTGTTTATGCCCCTTTCTATTTTTAGATCAATCCCATTCTTTTTTCGAACCAAATCCTGTCAATCAAACCAGTCAGTACTCTTCCAACATTCGATTTTCAAACGAGCCTCGGCAAACATTACGTTACACGTCAAAACATTACGACGTATGTACAAACATAATTTCAATATGGTGTTTGCAAACATTTTTCCGCTTCTACGCCTTTCAAGGTCTACAATTGCAAGGAAAATAATCAGTTAAAGCGTTATTATTGGTTAACAGAATGATAAGCGGGCACGATAACGTTCGCCAGTTATTACGTACCCGTGGACATGCTATTAATTGATTAAAAGTAGTTATTGATGAAAAATTTATATTGTTGTTACATCCAGATGATTAGAAAAAAGTCACCTGATGAGTGCTAAAGTACCTATTTATGCCTCTGTTTAAAAGGCAACGAACAATAATATATGACTAGCTTACCCACGCAACTTCGTCTGCGTCACATATGAGAGAGAAAAAAAAAAGAAAAAAAAAATCAGTTTTTGCAACATTTTTCATTCATGCTCCTCTCCTAATGGTCATAATTATATAGCCTTAAGCCTTCCTCGATAAATGGACTATCCAACACCAAAATATTTTTTTAATTCGAACCAGTAGTTCCTGAGCTTAGCGCGTTCAAACAAACTCTTCAGGTTTGTAATAATAGTTTAGATTCAAAATTAACGTAAAGAGTTAACAACGAGACTATTAGGTAGGTACTTTAAAAATGTCCAGAGATACATTGAAATAGGTAGCGAAACTTCGTCGACATGATCTAAGTAATAATAATAGTAATATTTAAGTGTTTATATTTTTTTATATTTAAGTTTTCACAAAATTATCATAAAAAATAAAAATTGATATTTTTTCCATTCAACAGCAAAGTTGCCTTGTTTTAACAAAGTCGCAGTGATTCCAAAAGAAAAAAAACAACCGATAAACACACACACGTCCACGACTACGAAATGACACGAAACAGGAAAATGGAACTAATTACAGTCGATAATTATGAGCTAAGTACACCGCCGGCCACAATAACGTCGGAGCAGCATCCCGGCCCGAATACGTGATCTGCAATCAAATAACTTATCTTACGGAGAGGAAAACAAAGAAAACCCCACACATTTATAACAACTGAGCAAAGTAAACTTGACTACCGTATGATGGCGAATAATCTTTCCTATTTATTTCGAGAGATATTATACTTATTTGCCTCACTCGTTGGTTTAGTTATCTCAAACGCCACTACTACGCAAAAGTTCTAGAGTTCAATTCACGGATTGTGAAATGTGTTATTGGAGTTTTTCGTCTAGAATTTTTCAGCAGCAACTCGGATCAGGACGTATGTCCGATTGATAGCAATAGTTTAGCTGGTTGTCCGTTGGAGTAGTTTACGAAGTCAGTAATCGAGCGGTGCACCACTAGACGTAGACCCGGGTTGGCTAGACTCGGAGAAGGCAATCCATGGAACAAGCCGTTAACCGAGTGGTGGGCAAAGTTAGGCCAAAGAAACCAGGGCCGTGCTAAAGTTCGTTGGGTCGACGATATCGTCAAAATCGCGGGGAACACTTGGGTGATGAATTACGCACAGAACAGGTGATTCCGGGCTGATTAGATAATGAAGAAAGAGAAATGGAAATAAGCGTGTTGTATGAATATAGGTGGTGTCATCAAATGAGGGACCCACTCTGGGCGGAGCGGAAGGGAGTGTCAGACTTTTACTGACTAAAAACCAATCCATGTTCCTTCTTCGCTCTTTACGGGCCGCGGTATTTCTTTCGAACAGTCCCGCACACCCGGCAGGCTTCGGCCCCTGCGGGCCCCTCCTTTTATGCTGACATCTCTAAGGCGCGCGTGGAACACGAACGTGCCGTCGACACGGCTTGTCGTCATTAGATAGACGGACGGCTAGCTAGCCCATAGCTCACCGTCCACAGGCCCGCAATAGGTGTACCCAATACGTTATGTACGTTTTCACTATAATTACAGGATTTATTCTGAAAGGTTATTGTGTGTAACACATTGATATTAAACTTACATAATGGTTACAGTAAAGAAATCTTGATGTTATTATCCAATCCTCACAACAAGATTTTGGATTTCGTAACAAAATCTCTGAACAGCCAAGGGTTGATGACGTACGTAGACTTTTTGATACCGAAGAGCTATTTATAAATAAGGACAAATATACTGAAATAAGTTCGCAAGATGTGAAGGGTCGAATAACGAGAAGTAGCTATAAAGGGATCGCTTTTTAAGGAAATGTGGGTACTTCGAGAAGTATCTAGTTTGAAGGACTACATGACTATGTCGAACTACCTTCTAAGTCCACTTAGAAATTGAGTACTGGAAGGTTCAGTAAGAACTTTGATGTTCGAGGCCATTGAAGTAAAATATAGCTTGTTTGAGTTCGAGCTATTTGCCAATAACACAATCTAAACTTAGGAAATCAAATGCAAAACGTTAATAAATATTATATTAGGTACATAAGCAATAAAGCTACGATAACATTCGATTGAGTTTTGTTTCCACGAAAGAAAGAAAATAAAGGTGTTCCTTTATTTTCTCATCTAGTCTGTGTGTTTTATTGAAAGCAAAGACCAACCACCACTTTGTTTAGTAGTTTCTGCCTATTCCAATGGGAAAAAATAATGTCTTTACGTGTCCATATAACACAAGAAACTATCCAATAATTACCGATTAAATGGAAATGCGACACCAATTCCTGTACAAGCTATCCACCATTAGAATTCCATTTTAACGATTGAGCCACGGGGCCCATAAACCTATAGTAAAGGTCAAACGTCAAGCCACTGTGGCCTGAATAAACTGCGAACATCGTCGTACCAATTCAATTCAATCCAATTACGAACATACATTGGTATAAGGTGCGTGTTTATATGCATGTAAGTGTTGGACCACAACACTTCTGTGTATCGGTCGAGGCGCCGATTGCAGGGAATGAGACGAGACTGGTGGATACTTCTAATACTTGTTTACGAAAATAATACGTGAAGATGATTTCCTATATCATAAGCTTTTCTTCGCAGCTTCGCTGGCGTTTTGTAGGAAAATTAAGCCATGGGAACATTTTAATATAGCTTATATGACACTCAGAAATAATAAAGCGTTGAAAGAATTTTTGAGATTGGATTTTCAGTGAAGTAAATCTATTTGAGATTCGGAATTTTATAATTTACAGAATAAATAACTGGTTTAGAAGTTTTGTGTTAAAATAAAGGGTGTAAAATACCTCTTAAAAAGCCGAAAGGTACTTGTTTCCCCGTCATTGCGATTTTTTTTTTGTTCTACACCATACCTGAGGCCTAATTCTGCTATTTTAATAAATTCGTCACTCCAACACGATTCCATTCTCATGCCATTGTCATTTTGCTTAAAGTTCGTAATCTGCTAAATTCACAATGGTCGGTCAATGGTCTCGTAATAAAATTGTGTTTTAATGGCATTGTCTTATTGTCATTATTATAAATCCCTTAGTACAAATGGTTTTCGAAATCTACTACTAAATGCGAACGTTTATTTATGCCAGATTTCATGTTCGAGATTAATATTCTATGACATTTCTTTCAATGGAGTGTCAGTGGTTGTTCATTGAGAAGTCACAATTTCACAGAAGTTGATCATTATGAAATCAATGATCGAATACTCTGACACTATTGTGATAGCACGAAAACTCCATTAAAACTCAATTTTATTACGAGACCATCGACCGACCAAGGATCGAAAAACTCAATTTTATTATATGACAATGGGATGGGAATGGAATCGTGTTGTAATGACGAATTTATTTGTATAAATTCGTCACTACAGCAGAATAAGGCCCCTGGGAACCTTTTCTTTACGGAGATATCTGGGGTCGAAGTTTCAACCTTTTGACAAGTTTTTAACCAACTTCAAAAAGGAGGAGGTTCTCAATTCGTCGGAAACTTTTTTTTTTCTTTTTTTTATTTTATTTATGATTCCCCGATTACTCGAAGATGGCTGGAGCGATTTGAATTATTATTTTTTTGTTTGAAAGGGTATTCTTTTCAGGTGGTCCCATAAGCATCAAGTCGGGATCTGATGATGGGATCCTGGAGAAATTGAGAGAACTCATCAAATTTTATAGGCACACTTGATGTGATTTGGGTGGTTTTTGGAAGAGTACTTCCTTAAAGTGTTCCCATTTCGATTTGGTGAAGATCTGATGAAGAACTTCGGAGATAGGCAACGGAACTCCTCAATAAATGATAGCAAATGGACTGGGATTACTGAAATCTTATGTCTATCTATTGTTTACACCAGTTTTTAATATAACTTCACGCCTCTACGCTGTAAAGGGGTAAGCACAAGTGAACCACTAAAAAGTAAAAAATAAAAACTTTTTTACAAAAATAAAACCGACTTAAAAAAAACAGAAATCTGAAAAATTACTTTAGCTTCAGAAGTCGGTGACAAAAAACTAAGTAAATCGATCAAACACGGGTCACCGACTTCTGAAGCTAAAGTTATTTTTCAGTTTTTTTGTTTTTTTTAGAGTCAGTTATATTTTTTTTTTAATACAATTTTTTTTTGTAAGATTTTTACTTTAAACGCTTCTGCGACCCCCGTTCTATCCAATCCATCCATCAGCACAACGTTTTAAGTGCGATACATTGAGTTCTACCACAAAACATGATTTTTCACCCTAAAAAAAATCGTTTCCCAGCTGCATAATTTTTGCGTAAAGTTACACTTATTTGATGTACAGAATACTTGGTTGACGGCTTAGTGATGACATTGTTTACACCCTATATTAAATGTAAAAATGAAAATATTAATATTTTTTCTTTTGATTAAAAAATAAAAATCAATATCGTCAAAATTATCTAGCTTTTGCTTTTTTGTGGGCTTTAGAGGGTAGGTTACATCTCAATTACAAAAAGGTAATAAAATGATAAATCATAATCCTTCCATTCCATTCTATGCATAATTCATATGTAGAGAAATTTTGGAAAACAGGAAAATACAACCGAATATTTCAGTCATAAAACCTGTTGCTCAATTCATAATCTGCTTACTGACGCCCAAAAAAATATTTGCAACGCTTCCACCATGATACGCGCCCACCTTTAAATGGCTGCACGTCGCCATGAAAAATAATTAATCAGAGATGAAAGGTTTTTAAACGGTTTCAACCGGACGTTGATTCTGTCATTTAAGTACACAAGTAATTTAAAAATCGTTTACCAATAATATATTTACAAAATTGATTTATTACTCGTTGAGTTGTTGTGGCATTTAAAACGCTTACATTTATGATTGAATTATAATTATGTCTTATTATGATTATGATGATGTTGTTGATACTTTTGTTTTTACAGCTTTATTTTTGTTGTAGTTTGATGAATCGATTGAATTGAGAGGATATACCAGCCTGAAACAAAACTGTTAAACGTTGACCTAGGTCGCGACTACCAACCACAATAGACGGATAGTTTGCTTCAGTCTTTATGCTATTTGCAACAAACATCTTCAAAACGTTGGTCGGTATAACAACCTCTAAAATTGATGTAATGTTGTATGAATAAAACTTTTTTGGAAAAATTAAAACCGACTTCTAAAACACAAAAAAGTGAAAAATAACTTTAGCTTCAGAAGTCGGTGACTTTTGTTGATTGGTTTAGTTCTTTTGTCACTCACATTTTTTTTGTGTTTAAATTTTAGAAGTCGGTTTTATTTTTTGCAAAAATGTTTTTATTATTCACTGTTTAGTGGTTCCCAGGCGCTTACCCCTTAACAGCGTACTGGCGTGATGTTATATTATGAACTTGTGTGAACAATAGACATTCATGAGATTTCAGCAATCCCAGTCCATTGGCTATCATATATTGAGGAGTTCCGTTGCCTAACTCCGAAGTTCTTCATCAGATCTTCACCAAATTGAAGTGGGACTCCGAGAAAGTTCTGTCCTGTGAAAAAAGGGAATACTCATATGAAAGGGTGTGCTACATACAGACCATCAAACTGAACAACTTTGTCTATGGGACCACCATCGAAATCGAAAGAAAATAATCAGCTGCTTCATACATTTGGTCGAGTAGGTATTAGAATTTAGTATGGGGCTGTTAAAAATTTTTTCGCGATTACAATGGTGGTTCCATAGAGATAGTTGTTCAGTTTAATGATCTGTAGCACACCCTTTCATATGACTATACCCTTTCTGTTACACGTTGTATAGTTTGTTAACAACTATATTGTAAACAACAAAAGACCGTACCTCAACAAAGCTATAACATAATAGGTACGACCGTTCTATTTTTGACATAATCAATTATATCACAAATCAATTGAATGGGACCTAATTGAAACGGTAGGTACATGAATAACGCCATGTAATGATGATAGGAAACAGAGCATTCAGTTACTCTAGCTCCTCAATAACAAGTCTGGAGGTGAAATACACAGGGGTCAACAAACGACGACCTAAATACTCCGACTATAATCCAATTATTACGATGTGAACGTGGTTTATACTTAGGTATAGACAAAGAATAAGCGACCTCTTTAGAAGCGACATGTCGTGTCGGGCCCCGTTCCCGCCGCGCCGTCAAGATTTAGTGAACGTTGGTTTTTAGTTGGCAAAATGGACGACAGTTATCGTGTCGTCCTATATGTGAACACCTCCATTTAATTAAATACACAAGCTGCGAGACTTAAAACTTCACGATTATTTGTCGTTAGGACATAGTGGGAACGGAATCTTCGTAGTTTTTCTTCGTACCGTGGCCGCGATGTAATCGAAGGGTGAATTTGAACGATTTTAAAATATTAATATATTTGGTTATTGTTTAAACTTTATTATCTACTAGCTGACCCGCGCAACTTCGTCTGCGAGTGAGGCTTCTTTTTTTTTAAATAAAAATTATCTTATGTTACTTCTAATACCTCCAAGAATATGTGTTTCATGTTGATTCAGTTTCATGATGATCGGTTGAGTAGTTTTTGCGTGAAAGCGTAATAAACAAACTTACATTCACATTTATAATATTAAGTAGGGATGGGTAAAACTATTGTAACGACAAACCACAAACGAGAGAGGTCGATGTTGTTGGACAGTCGGCGCAAATGCACCATAAAAACCTACGGCCAAATTTTTTGTAGGGCAAGTGCCGTGCAGTTCAAAGTATTAAATTAATAATTTACTGTTAGTGTTACTTGGTGGTGGCCTGTTGGTACATGGTATGGAAGTGTTTCAAAAAAATATTTGCAACGCAGTCCGCTTCCATCATGATACGCGCCATATGTTTTTGCCATTTTTATCGTGAATACAAATACATGTGTATTCACGATAAAAATGGCTTGCTACTTTGCAAGACACTCCACACACTGATAAAATATAATTAACCGAACGTGCAGGCTTTAGAAATGTGTTCAGAGCGGTGGTGTCGCGTCTATAAATGTTCATTCTATAGCATAGGTTTCTTTCGTGCTAAGAAAGAACGAAGACGCCATTTTTCTTTTTAATGTATTCGAAGATTGAGACTCTAATAAAGGGTGTGAGCTGTTTACGTTGAAAGTCATATGAGATTGTTGAAAGAAATGCAGTAAGTAATTTTGTTTTGACCTGAATGACCGTTCTAATTGTACTTTTGCGATCGAGTTAGGCAGTTCTTTTGCAGTAAGTAATTCTATTTTTATTTGAATTATAGTATCGTAACACATGTCGCCTTTCCGTCTTCGATGCGTTTCTGCCTGGGAAGACTGGCATGATTAAAATGTGCCGTGTACAGTCACGAGCACCACTAAGTGAATACTGTACAACTTTTTAAGAGAGTTTTGCTTCTTCTGTTCTGAATAAAATTTCAGGTTGTTACGTATTAGGTACTCATATTTTTATTACAATTAAGTTACAATCTTTATTTCTCGTGAAAATTGCTTTCAGACTTGAGAAAATGTATAGGATTTGGTGCTCGTGATTGTACTTAGGCCTTCTAGAGTGAATTTAGTAGGTATATGGGAGCAACATCATTATAGATACTGGTTAAATTTATAATTCTGACAAACTAAATTACTGATGAATTGTATAATAGTGCAATAAACGTAACTCCATCTTATAATACAGATATTTGGGAACCAACAAGTAAATAGATTCAATCCATCGAAAACTTGATGAATGATACGTATTTGTTTAATAAATTATGGATCTAGCTTGAGAACCAAGTCGATTTACCGCTTATATTCTGGATTCTTACATAGTTATTTGAAAGTCCGATACTATAAATATATAATAATTAACCAACACTTAAAAAACGGTTGTCTATTGTTTGCCCAAAGATTATATGCCATAATCATCATTTTCCCGAATTTCATTTACCCGAATTTCATTTGCCCGAATGTTTCATTTGCCCTAAAAGACATATGACATACTTTTAATTGTCCGAATTTTAGATACCATAAGATACGAATGCCATAAGTATTGTTTGCCTTATTTTTATGTGCCATAATAATTATTAGACATAATATTTAAATGGCATAACAAGTATATTTATTCTGTGCATGGTTGATGGTGGGCTAGGTCAACGGAGCCCCGCTTCGCGGGGCTCCTACTTCTGTGTGGTTTATAAAAAATAACCTTCTAACCTAACCTGTCCGAGTCGGTGTGCCCTAAAGTCCCAATTGCATCCAATTTCTCTTGATATAAACAAGCGTTACACACCCGATGTCGATGGCAAATTATGTTATGGCATATCATAAATATGGCATGTGATAATTAGGGCATGTGATAATTAGGGCTTACAATGATTATGACAAATGATGTTATGGTAAGTGACTTTATGGGAAACAATGATTCTGGCACGTGACTAATATGGCAAATGAGAGTAGGGCAAATGAGTATTATGTCGTATGATATTATGGCTGTTGACTATTATGGCAAATGATATTAGGGCAAATAAAATTCGGGTAAACGGCGGTATACCTTAAAAAACACACTCCATCGACTGTTGAGCATGAGGACCTGGGTTCGGTTCCAGGTCGGGCAAACTGTTATTGGGATTTCCATAAGGAATTTCTAAGTAACAGCTACGGATTGTGGATTTATGCCCGATTGACGGCAATGAGCTCCCCCGCTATTACACCGGACCTTAACATAATGGCGAAATGTGGGTGTACTATTAATACACTTCTGCTTAGTCCTTTGGGGTTCAAAGGCGTGATGTTACGATATGTTAAAAAAATACAGCAGTAAACATAGTAAATAATTCAATATTCCTTCGTGTTTACAGAGTCCACTAAATAAAAATGTAGTAAAAATATTTTCCTGTTGATGAAATATTCAATAAGTTTACGAAAACTTATATACTGAAGGGTTATATGACCTACATAAAGGTAGAAGACAGTTATTCCTAGACCTGTAATAAAGAATATGAGACATGTCCACGTAATACATGTTTTATATTTATATCCACTTACGAAAATACATAGATGTCACCTTCAGTTTTATTCCTCAAAATGAAATAAATGTACTGTAGAAGAGAGAGACTAATAATTTCATTACGTACTACATATATTTTTGGGAAAAATAAAAGAACTGACTTACAAATAAGAATGAATGAATGAATTGAAATTTTTAACGTACTACAGCGTAATCGCAATCGCAAACAAGATCATCTTCTGGAACTCTAAGATCGATCTTGTACCACCTTACTCATCTCGTATTCCGGTCATACCAAGGATAGAAAGCAACAATATGAGCAAAAGATCGAATCTTTCCATCGATCTTCTTCATTATGTCGACGGTATCATAAAAAGTTCACCTTCGCCACTACTCCAGTTTCGCCTGCGGCAGAGGTCGTTATGACTGCAGCTTCTGGGACACAGAGAGCAGGATATTCACCTTTCTTTTCTGATATCTTTGCCAGAATGACCGAAACAAAACCTCAAACTTAATAGTAACAGCCGCGCAGATAGATCTTTAAGTTGGAAGTTCCTAGGTCGGTGGTGAATTTGTGACGGCCTTATTTCCTACGTGCCTAGGAAAGAACATTAAGCCTTTGATATCGGCTGTCATTTGTAGATCTTTGACTGTTGTTGCGAATGGCCAAAAATCTGACAACCGGTATTACAAAGAAATGTCGTATGTTATCCAGTATTAACTGGGTTGTAGAGGTCAGGTCAGATAAGCAGTCGCTCTATGTTAAATTTTGTTATTCAGCTACATCCCGTTAGACTGGAAGCCGACCCTAACATAGTTGGGAACAGGCTAGGTAGATGATGAATGGAGACAACAAAAACCTACCTCAAGGCCTAAATAATGAACAACATAAGCAGTGACAAAACAAAACAAAACTCACAAATTATTGATTAAACGTGAAGCAACATACGTCACACTGAAAACTCACCATATTTGTGAAACAATATTACTTACTGAACTGTACTGTCGACTGTCGTCATACCCTTGAGGACTTGCGCGACACACGACCTGCCCTAGACATTTTATTGATTAACATTGACGGAAACGTTGATGGTTGATTCTGTTCATGATGTCATGGAACTGTTTCATAAGTTTATGTAATAACATGAGAATAGAAATTCGTTCTTTTCTATGATATTTTTATATACAGGGTTATTTGTAAAACACCAACAACCTCGCAGGAATAGATTACCTACTGACATCTTAAACAACAACATTGGTTCTACGACTTTTCCGAAAACAGACAAAAAAAAAATCAAGTCTCCATACATATGTCCGAACTGATGGAGTTTTGCATGAGAAGTCGATTTTTTTTATGCCTGTTTTCCCAAAAGTCGTAGAACAAATGTTGTTGTTTATGATGTTAGTAATCTACTCCTGCGAGGTTGTTGGTGTTTTACAAATAACCCTGTATAGTGTAAAAATACTCTTAACGAAAACAAAAGGAACTTGCTCCCCCTATAATTGCCATAAATTTTTAGTTTTTCACCACAAAAGAAAAGTAATTTTTTCCTAGTGTTAGAGGTATCTACTTAGTTTGATGTAATGAATGCTTTTTTGACGGGCTCGTAAAAAGTCTGTTTACACCCCGTATATCGTGTGGTAAGTGTCTAACCTGACGTCAAATGCGTATTTATGCTGCCCATCGGTCTCTGACTTGGCTTTGCATGCCGTTGAGACAGGTATCTCTTAGGCATGCTGGTTTCCTTACGATGTTTCCCTTCACCAAAGCAAGTGATGATTATACAACAGACAAACAATAGACATTGCAAATACTGGATGAGAAGAATCTCAATAGTTTTCTGCTCGTTCTTGTCGCCAATACGACAGTGCTTGTGAAAAACTTCACCACTTTTATAACGTCATCGGCATCGGCTGTGGAGGCGTACTGTGACTGCATGTTTTGAGACACAGAGCAGGATATTATGTGGAGCATAGATCTCAGTACTGAACATCCTATTTCGCATGATGAATAAAATTAAACAAAGTTGATAAATAGTATGGGCTTTGTTTCGTAATGACGTTCAAGCATTACATTTTACACCTCAAACCTTAATTACCCGAAATAACCTTCGATCTACAATAAGACGTGGTAAACAAAAAAAATCCTTGACACGGCGCAGCGGCATTAGATATTCACTTACTATTAACTGGCTTAGCCAGTAACTCTACTCGCTCTGTTGTTAATACATCAACCGACTCTCCTCCATTCACCGCAAACCTGTAGAATAGATTCAGTTTTAATTTGTTAAAATGCGCTTTAAAATTAATGACTTTATTCGGATTATAAATTTAAATCGAATAGAGATCTTTATCTTAATAAATTAATGCTGATTTGCAAAGTACGTTGGCTTTAGTGTAAATTATTTGATTAAAGCAGTAAAATATACAAATCAAGGCAATATTTCAACGTTAAACGGTTACTCGTTTACATAAATAATTTATTATATTCTACACCTCAGTTGAAATTGTTTGTATTGATGGTAGCGCGGAAAGATGTTAAATGTTAAATCAACGAATTCATTTCCAGTTTATCAACTGTCAATATTTGAATATGTTTAAAATCTTTTTTGTAAAATCTCTGCAAGTTGTCTATGGGATCAGTCAGTGGCCAATATCTCACAGCAATGACGAGACAGACAACTCTTCATCATCGATCATGTACAGTCTCATTATTCTTCCTCTTTATCGTGTGGTTAGTTGCCTGACCTGGTGTCAGAGTTCTTAAGCCGCCCATGGGCCTCTGACTTGGCCTTACGTTCCGTCGAGAAATATCTCTCAGGCATGCTGGTGGAGCAGCGGTGGCCCAGTGGAAGAGCAGCGGTGGCCCAGTGGTGGCCTCCCCGACTTTCGAACAGTAAGTCATATGTGTCCGAACCTAGGCAGGCGCATTACTTTGTGTAATTTATTTCATCACCACTGCTCTCAAAACGGTGAAAGAAAACATCGTGAGGAAACCGGTATGTTCTAGAACCAAAAAATTGAAGACTTTCGCACTGGGCCCGCGTGATGGATTAATTATAAGCCCATTCCCTCTCATAGAGAGGAGGCCCGTGTCCCAGCAGTGGTAACATTAATAGGCTGATGATGATGCTGGTTTCCTCACGATGTTATCCTTCACCGAAGCAAGAGAAACAAAGGTGTAGTCTTATAAATTCACTCTTACCAAATTCAACACATACCTACCCAACTTTTGCGTTACCCAAAAGTCAGACAATTCAATTACACTGCAATGCCAGGGCCCAGGTCTATACATCGCCGAGTCTACCGCGCTTGCAAGGACGGGTTCGCTTCAAATATTCATACTAAGATCGATATGAGTAGGTACGGCTATGCGCCTGCTTGAGACCGAGGTCGAACTACACTAATCAAAACGTAATTTTGATCTAATATTGTATGCGAGCCAGTATTAGGTGGCGCAAATGTTAAAGGTAAAGTTAAAGAATTTGATCCTTTCCAAATGCAAGTGTTTGAGTGACATTGTATTGGCGGATGTGTGTGTGTCTTTAACCATACATTTTGCTCAAGAAGGTATTATAGTGAATTTGTATGTCAACAAAAACCGGTAAGGCGGATTAGAATCTTAGCTTTATGAATGAATTCATTTTTAGTCTGCATCGTTGAAAACTAAAACTTACTTGAACTTTTTGTCTTGACATCATAGGTTAGTACCGCATTGTGCGCTTGAGTCTGCCGTAACGGGGCCGACCGACTGACGATGGGACGAACCGATTAAATCTTATAATAAAAAAAAAACTAAATCCTAATGTCTCAAATATGCTTGAAAGTTTTACGAATATTTTCTTATTTTCTGCTATTCCTGCCAAGTCAAGTGTACATTTCTATGCTTTTTAGACAAACAGACAGTAAATTGAAATCCTCCTACACCTTTACACTTGAAAAATCATAAAACTGAACCCACCGATGCACTCTATAAATATGAAAATAACCTCTCACCACCCCAACAAAAGGTCGAAGAGTCATTACTCTCAACCCACGTGGAAACTCCTCAGAAGATGCTGGTACTCCTTGACATTGGCTTCACCTTGCCCTTTACCCTGAAAGGCTGATATCAAGAAACCAACGAGTGGGGTGATTTCGAGGAAACGCTTTCGCTCATTCGTGGGAAAAATCGATAGCTAATTTCAGGTTTGTAAATTGTTCGAACTTGCATGTTTGTACTCGTACTTGGTAGTATTCAATGTTATGTGTTTTGTTTAATAATTTAAAATAATCGATTCTTGCAATTGCTATTAATTCTTTGCAATTCGAGGAGCTCGTGGCTAAATAATAAAAGGCGCTCGGGTCGACCGTTAGGTTAAGTCGTGCTTACCTAGGATGATCTGTGGATGACCACCCTTACCTACCGAGTTTCGTCCGTGCCGTGTTTTTATTTAATTGTAGCCTAATAAATCATTGGATCAAAATTCCAATTGTACATTTTGTGAAGAAATTAAGGACATATATATTTGTGTGTAAAAAAAAAAAAAAACTTAACGCCTTTTAGGAGTAGTAACGAAATTTCAAACAAAAATGCTTTACTTTTAAACATTTTTTGGTAATAATTAAGTTAGAATTATTTCAAATGTATAAATTAAAGTTTTAAGTCAAATAAGCAACATAATTATTGCATATTTAAATTCACTCATCAAAGAGTAGTTACATGGAGAAAACCTCTCGTTAGCAGATACTGGTCCCAGCTGTCATTTGTCTATCTTTGAGTCGTTATGACAGTGGCCCAAAAAGTCTGACAACTGGTCAGGTGGAGGTCAGATAGGCAGTCACTCCATGTTAAATACTGGTATTCAGCTGCATCCGGTTAGACTGGAAGCCTACCCCAATATTGTTGGGAAAAAGCTAGGCAGATGATGATTCTTGCAATTGCTTTCACGATTCTCTTATGCATAGATACGGTTTTACCAAGTAAGGATGTTAAGGGATTGGATGATTGTTACCGTCGTAGTTTTAAAAGGAATTAATTTAACCTCTTCTATATCAGACTTTCTCACCATACTAATGCTGAGATATCGTGTGCCGTAGTCCACCACGCGGGCCCAGTGCGGGTTGGTGGATGCGTTCGATTTTTATCCTAGGACGTGCCGCTTTTCTGATTTTCTTTTCCTGGAGGCAACTGGCATCTTTCAACATGAGTCAAAAACAAAATTGTAGTCTAAATTACAAAGATTTCCTAAAAATCCCTTGCAAATCTCACACAGCGGGATTAGTAAAGTAATTTTCCTCCGAAAAAAAAATATGTATTTTCAAACCGTAAAATAAGTCTAGGGTAATTAATTGGTCATTGGATTCTGAAGATTGAAAACTTGACCATTTAGAGATTACCACCGCCAATGACACTTGCTAAATACTTCTGCTGCCATTAAGGTCCATGTTCACCGAAAAGATAACGGTCTGTTTCTCTAAAAACAGCTGTCACTGTGACATGTTTCCATATAAAAATGTGTTTAAACAGCTGTTATAGATAATCAGACTGTCATCATTTTGGTGAACATGGACCTAAGTAGCACAAGTTCATGTACCAGAATCCCTCGACTAACAAATAATTAACTACTCAGCTAGACCGACTTAGGAACTTCCTCGGTTTTACTACGTAACGTTTCAGATTGACTACCTACCGAAAGCGTTAAACCGAAATACAAAATATTGATGTATTTAACCACGTTGGTCTAAAGATTGCAAACCAAAGTGCTGAGTCTTGGATTTGATTCCCGGGTTGAGCAAGATTTGGAGGTTTTCCATCAAGAATTTCTTACTTTTCCACAGTCTGCATTTGTCTACGGTTGACGCTAATAGACTCGTCCCATGTTACTTAAAAGACTTAAACATAACTGGTAACAAAATGTGTATGTCCGATACATCTTTACCGATGTATTTGTGATATAAACAGGCTCGTTGCTCTCCTGCTGAAAACTGTTAAGGGTTCAATACCCGGGTCTAGCTTTTACCCATTAGGAAAGTTCTAGTAACAGGCAGCCTAAAAGTCTGGATTTATGCCCAGTTAATGGAACCTCACTCGTATTAGGTGAGACTGTGGCGGAATGTACCTACGTCCTAAGCGCAGCACACATTAAACGGGGCCGCACCGCATTGCAAAAATCCTTCTGCATCACTTTCGTACATTTGTGTAGTAAGAACTATAGGCAGGTCGTACCATGCATGTTTGTATTGATATACGTTGCACTGCACTACAAGCTTATATTTCCTTTCAAGTTAAACAGATATGTTGTTTTAATGTTTTTCGTTACTTCCTGCAGGTCTTCGAGTGAGTGCGACGAACAAATGAAGGAAGATAAACCTATATAATATCACGGCTAGAATCCCCTATGTGTTAAGCAGAGGTATACCTTAAAGCACCATATTTGCCAGCTATGTTTAAGTCCCACTTTCAACGGGACGAGTTTATTGTCATCAGTCAGATACAAATTCAGACTAGATGGCTGCTACTGAGAAATACCTGATAGAATACCCCAGTAACAATTTGTCCGACCCGGGAATTGAACAAAGGACTTCATGTTTAGATGTCGCGACTGTGACCACTAGACCAACGAGGCAGACGACTGAAGGAAGACAAAAGTACTCAATACACTCGAGAGCAATGAATCCGGGTCACTTAAAGAATTCTAAAAATCTCGGAAACTAAAAATGCTAGGTTAATGCAATAAATTGTATTTAATAGACAATGTAATACTCCTTAAATGAAGGTATTAAAACTTCTTAGTTATTGTAAAGTTATATCATAAAAAATCAAATTTGAAAAAGGGCCACTTTCGAAGATGGAACTACGAAATTACAGCATTTGGTTTTGCTTTTGTTTGTAATCTGTCATATATGTGGGTACATAAACCATGTTGATAGTGCTCTTTATTCATTATTCAAGCTGAAATTATGTCGCTTACGCCTGAAGAATGCACCAGAATACTTACAATGCTGGAAACCGGCCGGAGTCAGCGCGATACAGCCAGGACTGTCGGTGTGTCGCTGTCAACAGTACAAAGAGTTCTCCGACGTTACGAAGAAACTGGTTCTAACCTACGCAGACCAGGAACGGGCAGAACCAGGTGTACCACAGCACGAGAAGACCGATACTTGGTGAACACCATGCTTCGAAATCGCTTTCTCACAGGAACTGAACTCACAAATCAGTTTCGACGCCTCGGAGGAAGTAACCCAAGTGCATGGACAGTAAGACGTCGGCTTGCTGAATCTAACTTAAAACCCCTTAGACCTGCAAACGGCCCTAAACTGGAGCGTGGGCATCGTATTTCAAGACTAAGATATGCCCAGAGCCACGTAAATTGGAGTATTGAAGATTGGTCAAAAGTTATGTTCTCCGACGAATCAAAATTTATGCTCTACAAGCACGATGGAAGACACAGAGTGTATCGAAGACCAGGGGAAAGATTCAAGCAAGCATGCATCGAAGAAAAAGTAGCCTACGGTGGTGGGTCTGTACTTGTGTGGGCCGGAATTTCTTCTGAAAGTCGCACAGAGCTGGTGATCATAGAAAACGGCTCTTTAACTGGCGTAAGATATGTGGAAGAAATCCTCAATGATCACGTTGGTCCATTTATGGTCAATTTAGGTGAGGATGCTATATTTATGCATGACAATGCCCGACCTCATACAGGTAGGATTGTGAATGACTACCTTCAAGAGATGAACATTACTCGTATGGAGTGGCCAGCGCGCAGCCCGGATATCAACCCGATCGAGCATGCTTGGGACGAGCTAGGCAGATGCGTAAAACAACGAAACCCTCCCCCAATCACGCTTCGTGAGCTCAAAATTGCTCTCACAGAGGAATGGGAGAATATTCCCCAAAATCGTATAAGGAACTTGGTGTACAGCATGCCAAACCGCGTAAACGCAGTAATGGAAGCACGAGGAGGCAATACGAAGTATTAAAATTCAAGAAAATCGTAATAAAGTTCAAAAATTTCATGTTTCCTATTTTTGTTTTAAGTAGAGATCAGCAGTTTTTTTCTTTATGTAATTTTTGTGTTAATAAAATGTAAGGTGACTCATATTTTTTTTACTTTCATTTAAGGAGTATTACATAGTCTATTAAATACAATTTATTGCATTAACCTATCATTTTTAGTTTCCGAGATTTTTAACATTCTTTAAGTGACCCGGATTCATTGCTCTCGAGTGTATTACTTTCCAAACGGTGATTGGTGTCTGACTTCAACATCACTGTAACATTTTCTTTTGTTTATATGCTTAGAATTCTCTATTCCAAAATAATAAGTCTTTAAAGCTTACCTATGCTAAAAGCACTTGGAACTGCTGAAAACCTCATGTAACAATAATGTCTCCTACTTTAGTCTGGCGTTTTGTTGGCATTGGGCCAAGAGTACTCTATGTTTAAAGAAAATATCTTAGGTAATAGTTGTGGGTGATAGCAATATAATTAGTTCCTAACTTCAGACGCTTAGGCAGATTACTCTTTATCCATAAACAGCTAGGAGTTATCATCAATATATTTGTCAAAAGTGATGATCATTCATCACAGTTATATTACGTCGTGATTAATCGAAACGATCTGGTTGTCATATTTCTATACTTGAAACCTCCCCATAAACATCATCAACATCATTTCGGCCGAAGGATGTCCACAGCTGGACATAGGGGTCCCACTCCGCCAAGGGTCGCACACATTGACCGGTCCCGAGCAACTCGCATCCAGCGGATCCGTAATGTCCTACGCGAGTCTAAATAAATACGTTTTGTTTTTTTCATTGGTCATCCGCCCCGTCCGTCGTTCGTGCCAGCCCGCATGGCTAAGCCTGTAGTCCAAAAGCACTCCCTAAATAGTGACACCACTCAGATCCAGCCTGTCCTCTTGCTGTCCTTTGCCAGCGACGCCATGAGCTGAGGCCCGTACCCCGCAGGGGGTGGCCTTAGCGTGTAGTCGCTTAGTTTGTAAGTTTTTCACCCTGGCTGGAGACACACTCAAAGCACCTACAGGATAGTGCGGTTAAGCAGACCACAATCTCTCTAGGTTGAACAGCAAGATGCCATTTCTTAAAAAAAATATCGTTAGTCGTCACTGGTCATTACAACAACCTAGAAAATCCTACGTGGGTATAGGTGCTTATCTAACCTGGTGTCAGAGTTTTATGCCATCCATGGCCTTCTGACTTGTGTCATGCCGTCGGGAAATATCTCTCAGGCATGCTGGGTTCCTCACGATGTTTCCCTTCACCAAAGAAAGTGTGTTATACAATACACATGAATCAAATAATCATAAGGTGTTGTTTTATGATTGTCTTTTTTGTGATTGTCTTTATAACTTTTATAGTGAAATCCAATAAAATGAAATAATTAATTACTTCTTTAGGAAAACAGAAGACAATTTCAAACAAAAATGACAAAAGATAAATTGAAAAAAAAAAACAAATAGTAACCTGACTTCCTAACCGAAACGTGGTCGCTCACAATGGGCCTTATCAAAAGGCTTAAAGTCACCCAAAAGGCAATGGAAAGGGCTATGCTCGGAGTTTCCTTGCGTGATCGAATCAGAAATGAAGACATCCGCAAGAGAACCAAGGTCACCGACGTAGCCCGAAGAATTGCTAAACTTAAGTGGCAATGGGCATGGCACATTGCTCGCAGAACGGATAGCCGATGGGGCCGAAAAGTTCTGGAGTGGAGACCGCGCACCGGAAGACGATGCGTTGGGAGACCACCCACTAGGTGGACCGATGACCTGGTGACGGTTGCGGGAATCCGTTGGATGCGAGTCGCACGGCACCGATCAATATGGCGAGTTGGTGGCGACATTTGGGAGCGGCCTATGTCCAGCAGTGGACGTCTTTTGACTGAAATGATGATGATGATGATGATGATGAACCTGACTTCTGTTATGTCTCGTTCACAACATCTGGCGAAGGAATAGTTCGCCGATTGAGTCGGAAAACTATGTTTTCGAAATGAATACGTTGTGTTTATTTACATCAAACGGTTTTTTCATAAATAGTACACTTTTAATAAATATAAAAAAACCTCTAGTGTTCCCATGTATATTGACCGAGTAGGTATTGCGCTTTATATCGCAGGGTTACAAAAAATCCTCACTTTGTTTAATAACCACAAAAAAAAAACAACGCTTAGGGGTTTGACGTACTGAATTTAGACAGAATGCGTCGATGCTCTCACGGAGTGTGTTCGAACGATGCGCGCCAAACACTGACAAATCCGCGGAAATGTTGACAAAAGAAACGAAAAAACAGAAAAAGCAAAAAATGTAGATATTTTCGTTCATGACTCGGTAATAATATCAGCAGAACATTAAGTGAGTATAAGGTAAGCCTCCAGTGTTGCAGCAGGGACGTAGGCTGGCGCCTCGCCTCCAGAATTAATAACTTTCTCGGCCCCCACAGACGCTCAACCCCTAACTCCGGCCTCACCCCATGGCCCTACCACTGGCACCTCTCTCGATTAACAAAATATCTCTTACATCACAGTTTGCCGTACTAAAGTACTGCCGCGCGAACTTGTATGGTTGCCATCTTAAAAAAAAAACATGTGGAGCAGTCTTTGGGGATTGGCGATAGAAGTGAAAACTAAGTAATTGTGCCCCGCGCGTGCCTAAGTGGTGCTACGCCGTAGCGGATCGGCCACGAGTGCTTGAAAGCTTTAGGTGACGGTCACGCGAGTTCCTTGATTTTTATTTACCAAAAAGTGCTCAACGTACCTAGAGCAGTTTTCACTTCAAAAACTTTTGACACTCAAACTCAAAGCTTAAAGCATTTATTACAATTAGACCATTAAACCATAAGATTATACACATAATTATATGATAACGATGTATAGAAAGACGTGCCAAAGATTAAATCAACAACTTCAAAAATAAATTAACCGTGGCAGCTGTCAGTTGACCAGTCTCAACTGACAGCGCCCGTTCACGAACATGACGCATGTATCACTAGATTAGAACTAAACTAACAATATAATCCCGCCAATAATGCCATATCTAATAAAAGCAAATCTAATCACACGTTCGTAGTAGGGGCTCCCATCTTGCATCCCTCTCTAACGGCCGGAAAGCCTTCGGAAGTTTCAGGAGTGTTCGGTTTGCCTCTTTGACTCTGTTTGGGAGTGTAATGATTTGGCGCGCGTGTAATTTGCTGAAAAAATGTCCTCCCGTCTTTCAGGCAAGACTTGTTACATCGTGCTCATGATACCCTATGTTCTGATTATTGTTATTATTTCTATTATTACCAGTTGGTTCTGTTATTATGGTATTATTTACGTAATATAAGGGTTGTTTACAGCTGTTTGTTATCATGTTTTATGTATGTACTGTGTTTTGGTTGTGAAATGTTGACGGTCTTTCAAAATGGAGTATGTTAGTCGGTGAAAATATTTGTTTTATGATAAAATTGTTTATTTTTTAAGAAATAATGCTAAAACCACATCAAGAATAAAAGATCGGTCAGCTACCCAAGTCAAGATAAAACACTATCCCGTTTAATCCAGTTCAGTAGAAAATTTTCTGGTTTCATGTATTAACGAACTCACTTACTGGAAAAAAAACACAAAGGCTGAGGCACTATAAAGATTGCTTCGATTGACCTGAAATTTAAATGAAGCCGTCTTTTGCCGTACGAAAGTGTCTGCTAGTTGAAGGTTTTTTATATGACAAGCCTTTGTTTGGAAAAATAGGTCAACAGATAGTAGTTTAGTACAACCCTTTCAAATTTTATAGCATCGTCTAACAAACACAATATTCGCTTTAAACCCTTAAGAAACAATCTACCAAGTCCAAACAATTACAACAAAAACAAAACCCGATACATCCAAGATTCACTTTATAACATCGGTGGAAAAAGTTTCGTTACATCGCGAAGTAACATCGGCCCACCCTGTGAGCCCTGCGACAGTCCCTCACCCTAATAAATCTACCCTGAAGGTTTGCCGCTCGTCCGATATTTGGAAACGCCGGATCAATGCTTTCTACATAGTTATTTTAGGGTAAGTACCGTTATCCACGTCCTAATGCAAGATTTGGGGTAAACTAAACAATTGCTCATGAGGGTGTTGTAAAAGACTGTGTCTGAAGCGGTTTTAATTGACCAGTTCTGTTTTTAGATTAACGAATTTGTCACTATGTTGTGCCAATTCTAATAATATTTAAGTAAATAACCACCAACTAATAATCCCAACATGATTTCCTCCAGAGTAGTAGATATTAGAAAGAAATAAAGGTCGAAGAAGTTTTGTACTTCTTTGAAAAGTCTACCTTCTATTAATTCATATATAAAATACGCACCTTAACTAAATTCACCATTTAATTTTGATGAAAGAGCATAATAAAGCTAAAAGTACACAGGCCTGATACCACCTAGTAATATCATCGGGTCACCATGTCCTTTGACGCCCATTCTTCTACTACTACATTAACCTAACCAAGTCATCATTCACACAGTTTATCCATCGTTTCTATAGTTTTCCTCTTCTCTTATTGCTATCCACATTCCTACATAAACCTTCCTTCACACCGTTCTCCTCAATCCTCCGCATCATTTCTACCTATCGTTTATAAATTATTTACTACATCCCATCATCAAAGAAAATCAATAAAGCATTGATTCCATTGGACTTTATTCAGTTCTCCACTAGTTTTGCGAATCTCGTAGCGTTCGTAGCGTGTGGCGGCTCGTAGCGAACAACATTGTAGCACTGTTCAATATGCACGTCTACGCAGTACTAGGAAAAGATTTGCACCTGTGATACATTTGTATTGGCGTGTAGCTTTTGGTATAAAAGAAACGTGTTTGTCTTTTAGTTTTTTAATGTCTATTACACACTCAAATGCTTGAGGCAGTTTAATTATAGCTGAAAGTTAGATAATAATATCATCGTGACTTCTATGAGCCTGCACAAGGCCCGCGTGGTGGTTATAGTCCATTCCCTCTAATAGAGAGGAGTCTTGTATCCCAGCAGTGGGAACATTATAGGCTGATTATACTTATGGTATCTATCATCAACACTAACATTGTAAATTCGAAAGTAAATCTCTCTGTCTGTTAACTTATCATGCCTGAACGGCTAGACAGATTTCAATGGAGTGGCACACTGGTACTTAAACCAAGACCTGGATTAAGAATTTAGTTCTTCTTTTATCCTAATAGTGCGGTTTCATGGCATAAATTTCGACTAAAACACGAACGAAGCCGCGGTCTGATCCTAGTCATAGATTTTCTTTTACAATCTTCTATCTAAATGCGATGATTGAGGATAAAGTTTTAATGGAGGTCCAATAAAGGTCAAATCAATCGTGACCCATGTTCAAAAAGAAATTGACGTTTTTCGTGACATTTAGAAGTACCATAAGTCCACGAGAAGTTACTAAAAATAGCTTCACGGTCGGAAAATTTCCACTTACCCTTTAGCTGTGGAATATTTTTATCAAAATCACTGTATTAAGGTACCTATAGTATACCTATATAACAGACAAGTACATTACGTAACTTGATAACGTAACTGGCTTCAGTAAGCTTAACGCGAGCCTCGAATTCTCTCGCACATACATCGAGATTGATATTAATATATAATAACTAGTGTGGTTTGGGAGTTGCCACTCGTGTTGAGGAGTAGTATTATTGTATACAGTTGCTGTTTGTGTTACATTTAAGGTGGTTTTGATAAGCTGATTTAGCCTCATAGCTTCTAACTCTAGTTTATTTACGACAACAGTAAAACTATTATCACTAAAGTTGTCAACTACACTTTTTCTTATGTTGAACTAACCACTGGTCTCGATACAACATCGTCGTTTTAGTGACGAGGAACGTGTTACTCGAAGCCTGCTGAACTCACTCATCACTGCGACACAAAAATCATTCTTATTCAAACGTTATTGCGTCTTTTTTTATTCTGTAAACAGTATTAGTTCTTCAATAAAGGACTTTGCTTCTAAACTTATAATGAGAACAAATTATGCAAGAATGTTACAGTTACACGCACACAAACAACGTCAACATTTACTTGAAAAATGTAACGAAACAAAAAAATAACAAATTATTAAAGATAAAAAGAGAGAATTAAAGATATTTAAAGCGATATTATGAAGCTATATAGATAGTTATGGTATTTATTTCATATTGTATATTATATGGTAGGTATTTGAAACTAAAAACCACTAGACAAACATTTTAAGTTGCAAGATCATTCGGATTTCTTCCCGAGAATGCGTTAATTTTTACTGACGCAAGACAAGCAGCAGGCAGCAGATCCTATCGTATGTCAACACGCTGCGATCTTGTAATCAACTCAAGTTCGTATCAAAAGAGATTTAGGCTCATCTTTGCCCCTTGTAGACATTTAAAAGATAATCTGAACAGAAGATATTATGTTACAAGCAAGGAAAAGTCAGCAAGCTTTTGAAAATGCCTCAAAGCATAAGTTATCTTTGGTATGATTGTGTTATTTAATTGCCTTGAAGAGGCACTTAAACAGGTATAATTTGAACGTTTTTTTAAAACACTTTTCATCCCAAGAAATCAGCCGTACTTGTTGCAAAGCAAAATTATCAATGGTTTGTTGTTAACCGACAAAAAAAAATCTAAAACAGAATACTCTCAAGCAATTTCGCAAAGTACAAGAAATAAAACAATGAAACGTCTGTTTTTAAAATCTTAAAGGGAAAACTAAGAAACAAAGGGCTCTTAGCTAGTGACGTGTAATCAAGCCTCTTTTGAACAATGTACGCGTTCTTTTTAATTTCACCGCGGAACAACCAAGGAGTTTTTAAGATTTTTCCATACTACTTTGTGTATGTATCCTTTATATTTTCTTAAGGTTGGTAGTGAATTAGATACGGTCTTACTTCTTGTTATTTTTTATGTGTTGGTAGCTTTGCAAATAAGTTGTGTTGTTGTTAGTGTGTGTAGTATTAAGGGACTACGCACACTTATTCAGCTCTCTTCAGCTTATGCCCAAAGAAAACAACGATTTCGCATACAAAATCATGAGACGCGTATGCGCGTTGTTTTCTATGGGCATAAGCTGAATAGCGCGAAAGTGCGTAGTCTCTGATGTGGAAAACTGAAAGTCCGAAGAGGAATGTAAAAGCATTGTCAGGATATTCAGAAATTCGATAAGAATACTAGTGGTTAATGCGATCGTAAAGAATGATGGTACTTACAGGGTGATGGTGCAATACTGAACAACAATTTTATTTTGGAAAAACCTTTTAACCTTCTTGAAAATGTTGCCAATATGAAGCAATGTTAATAGGGATGGTATTTCAGTACAATTATTCACAAACCATTTATAAGCAAAATCAATATATGTATCAATACACTTTAATATTCACCTGCCAATAAAATAAACAAAGCACCCCCGCCAATTTGAGACATTATTTTCGACTACCCTCTACTCCGTTGTTCGTAGAAATACATTAGCAAATCATACGAATATGTACGAGAGAAGTAAACATAAATCCTATCTCCCCCTGAAATTCTCATCTAACCAAGCTATATTATTACCTGATACATTTTCCCCCGAACAGAAAAACACCCTTTAATTTTACTCACACAACACCCCTTCTTGAACCCAGAAGAATGCAAGTGACAGGCACTTGTATTGAAATTACGAACTTATCTGAAAACTAGATAAGGTTTAGATTAAAATGGAAGGCGGTTGTCACTTAAGATTTTTTGCAAAAAGTAGAAGCGATATTGCTATAGAGATTCAATGCAAACCATAGTGTCTTTTATTCTCTTTTCAGATTATAGGGACACGAATAGTCTTTTAAAGTGAAAAGCTGTTTGCAAAACATCGAACGTTTTTAATCGTTCGAACGTAATTGGTGAATTACCTGAATACATTGAGTGGTTAATTGATCAATTAAAAATAAGGCAGTTAATGAGTATGTGACAGGCTTTTCAAGTAATTATATACCGTTTGTACATTACCGGAGTTTCTGATTGATTACAAACCGGATTGCCTTGATTTTCAATTAAATAGGCTTAATGAGCGTAAATAAAGATTTATATGGGAATTGTGAGATAGTTAGTTATGTTAATTGGAACGCGGGGAATAAAATACCACCCCTTAGCGTAAACATATATTAGTTAATTTATTAATTAGTCAAAGCTAGATTCAATTTATTTTGCCTTTAATTTTGCGCTACCTAATATCAATATACTTATTTTATGAATATTCTTAAACAAAACAGAAACGAAACAAAAAATATTGAACTAGTACATTGAATCACAGATCTATGTCATGAACAAAAAATATGTCATGAACAAAAAAAACTGCAGTCATCATTGCGTCTGTCAAGTATAATGGGGTTATTCTTATTATTGTTTAAAATAGGAGTCATAAAACATGAAACATAATAATATAATATTAACAAAACAACGCTATAAGACACAAAATATGGCACCAGTAGTCGCGCGTTGAACTCTTTCATTCGGAACCCTGCTCCTTCACTTAAATACTGCTGAAATACTAATTAATAACAAATTTGTAGAAACATGAGTTGAGTAAAATTAACCGTGTGTTCAAGATTCTAACTGCGTGGATTTCAAGGTCATACAAGGTCATGAACTGAAACACTTGAAACAAAACATCGCATACAAATATTTCTAAGAGGTTTCATTTCCCCTTTTATTTTTCTTAAACATTTAAAATATCACATACTCGTAATTTTAATTATGATATTATGATGAAAGAAAGTCCAGAAAAGAATGACTTAGAAACAACTGAAACACTGAAAGAATTCAGAAAGGAGGTTCTATTTCATCACCAAACACTGCCCCGTAAATCTCAAAACAGGTCAAAATTTAAAAAAAAACCTCTCCCAAAGTACTAAGACTTGTGCTTAGGCGGTAGTCTGCGTACTTTTATATCCCTTTAAGCATAATGAACAAAGACAAAGACGGCAGGTAGCGGTGAGGGGGAGTGCGGTGCGGCGGCGGGAGGAGGGGACACATATGCACCACCATAAGTACAACGATATGCATCACTGCAGTCGCAGAGCTGCATTCCTGGTGCTGGCGAACGGCCGATTAGGGTGGATATACCTTGGACTGACCTTTTTTATCTCGAGTTGGGTATTTTGAAATCCACATAGAGACTTCATGGAGGATCATGTTACCCACTTACGTCTTCTTTCATTTCCATCATCATCATCATTAGCCTTTAAGGTTCCCACAGCTGGGACACAGGCTTCCTGGACAAAATGGACTTACTAAACTTGTGTAGCTGGTACCTATAATTAAGCAAAATAGTTACTTTGTCGCATTGGATTTATCATCTATAATGGCAAAAGAAACTTGTGATAACAAATAAATAATCCACCACGAGGGCCCAGTGCGGGTTGGTAGATGTCATATGTCTTCATATGTTTGGTGCTAGTACATGCCGGTTTCTTCACGATGTTTTCCTTCACCGTTTTGAGAGCAGTGGTGATGAAATAAATTACACTGAGTAATGCGCCTTATATGCCTTTATTTCCATGGTACGTCTTATTAGACGTGTAAAGTTCGGGTGTAGGGATAGTTCGACACTGCAGCAAGTAGCCAATAAATCGTTGTAGAGGTCAGATAGGCAGACATTTCGTGTAAAATATGTTTTTTTAGCTTTGTCCGGTTGGGCAGGAAACCGACCCCATATAATTGACAGACTGCTCAATGCAAAAAGCCTGTCCCTTTCAAAGTAAAATATTTTAGAAAGCTTTCTTAACAGTCTGTTTTCCGGCCAAAAGCAATGTTTCATCGCTCTTACTGTGCGAATCAATTGAAAAATAATAGACTTATGACTCAATTGTGTTTCCATTCATATTGTTTCATTTTCAAAACATAATCCTGAACAACGGATTTCAATATAAAAAATCACTATAAAATATGTGACGAGTACATTTGAGAATGTTTTTTTAATCATTCTACTTATTTTTTTGTTGTTCTGCGTGTGTGTGTGTGTGCTTGATATGTCAAATTAACGACATACATAATTTGACATTTCAAGCATACGATCAGATCAAACGTTCCCGCTATGGAGGACTTCTAGAGTTTTCGGCGAATCACAAAGAATATGTTATGCGATCATCTAACTGAGGACCGAGGAGACTCTAAAATTAAAAGAAGTCTTGATATTTTTCAGAAGAAGAAAAAAGTAGTCAATAAAAATCAACTAACAAAAAGCTCCTGCATCCGATCTCACGGTCGCATCCACGTTACCCTTTCGTGGAGTCGCATCAGTTGAACTCCTCTTAGTTATAGTCCGGTCGCTCTCTAATTTACTTGCCGGCCGCCATTGGACTCGATGCCACAATAATACCGCCAAGTATTAAACGGTGCACTGTGGCCTGAACAAGACGTGGTTTTTAGAAAAAAAATGTTAAATGCACTCATTTAGGCTAGAGATAAAATTAATACTTAGCACTTTATTCATTACAGTTTGTTCGTAACAGCAACAGCGTGTCCTTAAACTTGACTACGATAGTATGCACTTTTTGTAAGTCAAGTTTGCTTTATTTATTCCTAAAAATACACTGCTCACAGTTGTTTTTACACATCTTTAAGATATTATAAGTTTTCCTATTTTAAGACATTCACAATAAAAATTGAAATGAATCTAAAAAATGCATATTTTTTGCCAGCCAAAGAAGCTACCAATACCACTGTGCATCGCCTGAACTTTTTAAACGTATTGCGTTTGCGCAAGCTTTTTAAAAGCGCAATTACGTTTACGTAAGTTAACAATCTTAAGATCAATTGTTGGGTAATGGGAGCTCATTTGTGACAAATGTGCATGTTATAAGGTGAAAGATCTTTTAATTTATTTTTACATTTCAGTAATAAAATAAATACAAGGTGCTACTTCTTAAGGCCTTTTGTGGAATTTTCCAAGGTTTTGATATTGATCAGACAGTGGACCAAAACCTAATCAGGGCTCAATGCAGCCAATGACATATTAACTACTCCAAGAGTGAGTGCAAGATAATATCGATGATGAATTTTATCGATAAACATTTACTTATCCTCTTAAAGCTGTTTTCTATAACTTACTTACGTATAATTGTCAGCTAATATATCGTTTCATAGTTATCTAAACAAAGTTGGCTCGAAATAATTTTCCGACCCGCGTCACCTACCTAATATCGCTTGATTCATAAAAAATAAAAATAAAAAACATTTTATTTCAGGCATTGCACATAATCACATACAGTTCACCCATAGCAGCTACGTAATGTTATTATATATAATAAGTGATTGAAGATTAAATTAAATTACATTATATTCGATTATTGTTATTAAATTAAATTAAATTACATTATATTAGCTTATTATTATTAAATGTAATTAAACTGCATCAGAAAAAACAAAAAAAAAACAAAACAAAATACAAAAAAAGCTTCAAAAAAGCTTATCTGTGACATTTTGTTTCTGACAGTCCGTAAACTAAACGTCAAACAGTGATAACAACCTATCGATACTTGTTAGTAAGTTACTGAAAATGGCCGTTAGTTGTCGTTGCATATAGCACAGTGTTATGAAAGCTTTATCTTGAATCTTACTCTCCTAATTATAATGATCTGCAAGCACAATTGGTCCTCCAGATATATGAGTTTAACAAGAACAAAAAATGTCTCCCTGTAAAACCGAAGTAATTGACTCACTAAACTGACGTATCAGATTAACCCTAACAATGCGTGCACAATAACCCGGAACCGCGTCTAACTACCTGTGTCCCACACATGACCCTTTGACCGTATGCAGCCGAAAGTTCAGATAAACACTCCACAAGTCGTTATATTCTGTGTTTGTTGTGTGGTTATTAAATAAATAAAACCCACCGTCTTTCTGTAAATGGTGATACAAAGGTGAATAGGACCAAGGGGTAAGCAACAGTAGTATTTTTGGCAGCGATGGTCTTTTGGCAACTGCTGTCTTTTTGGCAACAGCGGTCTTTTTGACCACAGTGGTCTCCTTGGGAACAGTGGTATTTTTGGCTATGGTGGTCTTTTCGGCAACAGCGCTCTTTTTCTCGAGAGCGGTTTTTTTAGCAACAGCGGTCTTTCTGTGTGTTTTTTGTCATCACCTTGTGGCGTGTCCTGCTGCATGTGCTGCCCTGATGGACGCTAATGAAGGCGTTCAATTTAGATTGCTATCGCCTTTTGGCAACAGAGGTGCTTTATACATATAAACGATGTTCTTTTAGCCAAATTACACCATTTGGCTAAAAGAACATCGTTTCATCATTCAGTGTTTCGCAGGGGTGGTGATTGTGGCATACCTATTCTTGAAAAAAACGTTTTCTTACGAGTAAATGTTGCAAAGTGGATGAACCAACTAAATGATAAAGAGAAACCCAAAATCAATAACTACAGATATAACAAATTAACTCAATCTAAATAAAAAAAGACTGTTTAGCTAATCCTAAATCTATAAAAGAAAAATTTCGATTCAGTATTGTTGCTATGTTGTCAACTAAAAAGCCTTACCGCGGCCCACTCCAAATTGTGATTAAACCAACCTAATACACACAATTACGGGTCATGCTACTACCGACACCCGTTTTTGTGCCAAATAGAAAGATTGTAACCCAACAAACAAACCCTATTTGAAAACCAACCTTAGAAGTTAGTCGACAGAGTTGAAATTCCCTTGTGTCGTTACTGACGAAACTCGCTTCGCTTGTGTGCCCTCGTGAAAGCTACACATTTCATTTATAATATTAGGTACAATAGCAGACGTCATACTGTATACACTTCTACTACTGTACTCATAAATGTTTCATATGTGTGAGCACAATCGATGGTGAGAAGGTTGTAAGCGACACGCAAGCAAATTTGTACTTTACTGGTAGGATTTGTGAGAGGTTTTCGTTTGGTTCAGGTAACGTATTAAGGCAATAAGTGTATGTTTGCGTATGTGTGCACCACAACGGCTCAAACGGAGTATCGAAGAATGCCGAGCGTGAATTACTGTGTTTAGGGAGTTGTCACTTTGACAATTTGCTCTTGTAAGGATTCGCGCCGCTTGTTCAGATTAATAAAAGATTAAAACCGGGTTGGTGATTAACACATTTTATTACTAATTCAATTGTCTTTCTTTGTAGTTAATTAGCAGTTCATCTAAGCTAATTAAAAATCTAAACAAGTTGCAATGTTTTTTTTAATAAATCAGATTTTTTAAATCATTTTATGGTCAAGATTCTAGATTGGATTATAAAAATATTTTAGTAAAGGTACGGTCAAAAGAAACGCAGATAATAATAAACACACGTTTTTAATTACAATACAGTGAGTATTAGGCGAACGTTGATGAAAAGTGATAAAGTCAACCGACAAACGTATCAATTACTAAATTGAATTAAACGCTATAAACCGCGCGGCGCTCCACAATAAGCGATCACAGCGCATCGCATTAGCTACTGACAGCCCGCGTACGTGTGTATACCACGCTCGTTACGTTTACGTGACGCGCACACACTCAGACAAACTTATAACTGCCAACAACACAAACAAAAATAAACCTAAACACCCAGTGCATAAGTGCTCTCTCGCTATACCTCAAACTCACCAGTTTATTACTTGCTCCCGCCACCACACCGGGTGGCGAAGTCCGGCAACGTCGCGCCCAAATTATTGTGACATTTATACCATACTGCTTGCAGAACGGAACCGCTAGCGACATCTATCCAAACTCTCGGAACTAAACACTCGGCTTCTAGAAAGAGACGGATGTACTTGACAATATCACTTTCACGGTCTCGTACTTAAAGCTAAGCGGTTTGCTGTACTGTTTGTTTGTGTCTGTAAACAGCGGCCTGGCGAGGTGTATCGCGCATGAATGAAATGGATGACCGCGCGAAAGAGACAACGCTCTACATTATGTGTGGGTGGGAGCGGGATGGGTAAGGAGCGCGAAGCGTGCAGAATACATCGTTTATCAGATTACATGCGAAGTATCGCGAGCGTGGCGATGTTTTGACACGCGATAATCACAAGATAATGCGGGCGATCTCAGCGGCGTTTAGGTTTATATTGGCTTTTTATAGCACTGAGTTAAATGTAGTAGTGGAAAATATTAAACATACAGTAATATCAACGACTGCTCAGATTATATTGTTTGAGTTGTGATGTGACGTCAGGGATTCTCACGAAACTTTAGCGCGCCATTTGCGAATTTTAGTTTTAAATGTTACTTTAGATTGATATTGGTTTTCTGAATAAATTGTTGGAAATAGAACAGGTACCGTATTTATTTGCTTTTGAAATCTAAACTGTGTTGGGATAAAACAAAGATAAATATAATGACTGTTTTTTTTAGATTGATTTTATTAGCAGATGGTTTTGTACAAAGGTAAACACAGTTACGTAACAAACGAAAAGTGCATGTAGGTACACGTACATAAACAAAATCCACGTTGGTAACAATACATCTAAACACGCAATTACTTACATAAAACTTACGTAATTATAAAACTTCTTTAATTTATTTAAACTAACAAAAATGACCAATACACAAACCCTCAACACTAAACTAAGCAATTAGTACGTCGAAAGTGTAGAGCTTTCGCAGAAAATCCGAGCTTTCCAAACTTGTCGGGGGCAGCTTGCCAAACGAATGTAGTGTGAAAACTTGGTAGCAACTTGTGAAACGGGGGAGGGGCAATGTTGATACTTAACAGACGACTAGCGCCATCTAGTAGCGAGTAGCGAAAGCTCGCATTTTCTAATGTTGCAGTTTGTTACTTTTAAAGATATTTGTTAAACTTTTGAAACATAATTCTCTAATATTTTAAACTTTTTTTTTGGTACTTTTCTAGAAAATTTGACCGTAATTTATGGTATTTTTTAAAGGTCTGATTTAGAATATTCACAAATAAGCAAAGTTATCTACTGTAATATGAATTTCCAATTTGTGCGGCAGGAAACTTAAATAGAAATCGTAGACAAGGTGTATGCATTCTAAATACCTTGACCAAACGTTATTTCTGGAGGGGCAATGTTTATCTTATGGCTAGCGTTAACGCGGCGTGTTATTTCAGTGTCGGATTCGTTTTCTTTTATTTCAGTAATTTTATATGACTTCAAGTCTACTAATCGATTTGTAATCGAATCAAAATGTATGGTAAACACCCCTGTGGAGTTGCGAACAACATTTGCTGTTTATTTTCATAATGTCTGTGTGCGCTTTTAACCTGTAATGAAAGCATTGGTGAAATAATGCATGAATAATTTAATTTGGACATTACTATTGTACCAAGATTTCCCTTGAGTACTCAAGTCCACATTTGTACCATTTACAACGGCTCCATGGTCAAGACATCGATTATTACTTTGGAAAAGGCCTAAGCTTTAGGTTTTATTTTCCTTATTTAAGTAAATTTGATTTTTTGATACGTACTAAGATATCATATTACCATGGCACTGATGCTGGTCTAAAAAATAAAAAGCTTCATCATCAATTACTAACGTTACTTGGCCTCCAGTTTCATGTTAATACTACTGACTTGCTGAGCATAGAACATAGCTTTTAAACCTCAACAAAACCTTCTGTCACAAACTCAAGAGAAAAAAACAGCTTAGTTGCTTATAGTTGTTAATTTAGAACTAATTTAGCCAATACAAAGTAATTTTGAAATTAAATAAATTAATATATACAGGGTTAGTTGTAAAACACCAACAACCTCGCAGGAGTAGGTTATTTAAATCATAAACAACATTATTTCTTCTACGACTTTTTCGAAAACAGGCTGTTCGAGCACCTCGATGACATCTCATTCGGCCTACGTCATTTTCACCCGTTTCAACGTTCATTAGGCAGTCGTGCGCCATCTACGATATAGCTAACACTTGTGTAACAGACGTAACAGTGCAATAAACTACTTGTAAAACCAAGAATATACGCAATTATTTGGAGTCAGATTCTATTCATTTGGTACCCTGGAACAATCCCATGCCAAAACATGGTGACCCCGACGTGATTCTTCTAAATGCTGTAGCACTAAGCCTATGGGCTTCAAATTGCCTTTGATTAAAGTAGCAAAGTTTGATGGTGATTTCTTTAAATGGATGGAGTTCCGTGATACATTTATTTCTTTAATTCACAGCAATGACAGAATTGAACCTGTACACAAGTTTCATTACTTGAACTCTTACCTTGAGGGGGAAGCTTCCAATGTCATTAGTAACTTGCCAGTATGCTCTGCTAATTATGAGGATGCCTGGAGTCTTCTCTGTGAGAGATACAACAATGTCAAGCAATTGAAAAAACGTTGCCCAGCCGTTGAAAATCGTTGCATCTTTTAATTTAGAGATTGGTTTCTTTAAACTGAGGAGAAACCGCTTGAACATCTCAATTGTGGACACGGAGAAATAACACAGGAACCACGAGTGGAGTGAAACACCACATCGCCAGGAGATCATCTGAACCACAGCTTGTAGCCCGCCGGTCAGACTTGTGAACGAGGAGCACCGCAGCCACGGTTAAGCCAGGGAAGTGATCCATCCTGTGGTTCCCCTATTATTCCCATTTTTCCGTCCTCTTTTGACTGAGCATTGTGCTAATTTACTTCATTAGTTATCCGCCTGCGGGGGAAGTGTTACTTCATTGTGAGGCTAACGCAAAACCAAAGGCAAGATCATACCAGTTTTTACATAATCCTTATTCCCTATTAACATAAAAAAAAAAAAATATATGTGTAAATGGGGTGGATGAAAAGCTGACAAAATAGCACGATTATTAAGCGAATGTCATCTTTTTTATAGGTTTTTTACACAAGTTTGTTAGCTATCCATCATTACATTTCATTAAAATACTGTCTAAAATCAGTAATAAGTCGCAAGCCGTGCAGCTCACTGTTTTTCTCAGCCACGTGCGCATGCGCCAATTCCCAATCCAAAGTTTAATCGCACATATTTCTAAAGATTTTCATTATTTATGCACGTAGTTGCCATTAAAACTATAAAATATTCAATATTTTTGCTAAAATTCATCTCATACAATTTATAGTTAGTTACATTACCTAATCGCTAGTCCATTTAATTTCCCTTGGTTTCGCCGAAAACCAAACATTTCTTATATGTAATTAATGTTTATTTTATTACGCATTCCAGTGCATATTGTGTGTGAGCGAGGTGCGTGCGGACCAGCTGACGCCTATTGTTCTTTCGGCGCGTTATATCGCCAGCCGTCCCATCAGCTGATTTGTCCCGTTACCTGCGATCGTGACTTTGAATCACCGTCGCATACGCTGGAGTGAATTTAAGTATTTCTTTGTTTATTTCATTATCTGTGTGTGTTCCATTTTGTATTGCTGAATTTTTATTATGTCGCATACAAGTATGAGTGATTTCCGTTCAAGATCACCAGTTGAAGGTGTTAAACTTCAAGTTCCTACAGCTAGTCATTCAATAAAAGACTTGAAAGATTTAATTGTAAAACGTAGTTCAGTTAAAGGTCGAATTACAAAGTTTAAGAACCTTTTAAATGAAGTCACTTCTTTAGAAAAACCTACCGATGCTCAAATGCATACTTTATTAAATAGGTACGAAAGGTTTCGTGAATTGTTTATTTATTTTGAAGATCTGCAATCAGACATAGAATTGTTAAATTCCTCTGAGTTAGATAGTGAACTCGACATCAGAGATGCCATAGAAAGAGACTTTAGTTCTTTGATTGCAGAGACAAAACTATTTATAGATACTAATCTTTTAAAACCGAATAGTAATGCTGATTCTTTACATTCTGCACGTGATTCTTCTAAATGCTGTAGCACTAAGCCTATGGGCTTCAAATTGCCTTTGATTAAAGTAGCAAAGTTTGATGGTGATTTCTTTAAATGGATGGAGTTCCGTGATACATTTATTTCTTTAATTCACAGCAATGACAGAATTGAACCTGTACACAAGTTTCATTACTTGAACTCTTACCTTGAGGGGGAAGCTTCCAATGTCATTAGTAACTTGCCAGTATGCTCTGCTAATTATGAGGATGCCTGGAGTCTTCTCTGTGAGAGATACAACAATGTCAAGCAATTGAAAAAGAATCATTATAATTTATTCTGTAATTTTCCACCTACCACTCGAGATTCTGCTAAATCTATGCGAAATTTAATAGATCATGTTTCAAAAGGTTTACGTGCCTTGAAGACTTTGGGTGAGCCCACAGACTCGTGGGACGGTTTAGTTGTCGAATTGGCCTCAGCGAAATTCGACAGTGGCACTAAGTTCAAGTGGGAGGAATATACCAACTCATTAGAAAATTCTCCTACATTACAGGATCTCTTTAAATTTCTCAATAGTCGAGCTAATGTCTTAGACGCTGTTAAAATTAATAAATCAAAAGGTGAAACAACTTCTTCTCATAAGTGTGATAAGTCTCATACTAAGTCTTTTGCAATTTCAGCTGATGTTAATGCGGGTTCTAGTGACGCGTGCCTCCTGTGCAAGGGTAGGCATCGGATTTACGATTGTGCGGCTTTTTTGGCCAAGTCACCAGCAGATCGAGCCGCGGAGGCGATGAAATTGAGGCTGTGCCTCAATTGCTTGCGTAAGGGACACTCATCACGCCAATGCAGGTTAGGTCCATGTTCTACTTGTAAAAGGCGACACAACACCCTGTTGCATAGGGAACCGTCTCAACCTGTGACCACATCGAATGTTCACACGTCTGCATCCTCAACTGTGAGTGCAGTCGAGCGAGTTTCGACTGATAATGTTGCTACTGATGACGTAGTTAGTATGTCGGTCAAGGCCAACCATAGTGTGCTGCTTTCAACAGCCCTGGTTGATGTTTTTAATCCAGTTACAAATCAATACACAACAATTCGAGCACTGCTAGACAGCGGGAGTCAGTCTTCTTTAATCACTGATAGTTTAAAAAATAAGCTTCAGTTGACTCCTCAGCCAATCCAGGTCGATATTGTAGGTATAGGTAATGTGTCTACATCTCATTCACTACAAAGATGTGTAGTGCAAGTTAAATCAAAACACAATGATTTTAAATCAAATGTGTCGTGTTTAGTGTTGCCTCAATTAACAGGTAACTTACCTAAGAAATCATTTAATATTTCGCAACTTAATTTACCTCCTAATATTAAGTTAGCCGATCCCACCTTTAACCAATGTGCTCAAGTTGATATGTTAATAGGTGTTGATTTGTTTTGGTCGGTTATAGAGGGTGAGCAAATATCTCTTGGTCCCAACCAACCTATCATGCGTAAGTCGAAGCTAGGCTGGATTTTGGCAGGCCCACTGTATATTCGAGATATTAGCAAGTCACAAAATAAAACTGTAAATTGTCATCACATTTTTATCAATTGTTCAGATAGTTGCTCAAATGAAGTACTAGACCAGCAATTAACCAAGTTCTGGGAGTTGGAACAAATCCCTCACTCAACCAATACTGAAACTGAAGAGGAGATTGCATGTGAAAATCATTTTGTTATGAATACTAGCCGAAATGATGAAGGCAGATTCATAGTTAAATTGCCACTCCATACAGAACCCGATTGTCTAGGCAATTCATTCATAATGGCTAAAAGGCAATTTTTCGCGTTAGAGAAACGTTTTAATAAAAATCCGGAACTGAAAGATATGTATTCAAAATTCATTCAAGAGTACTCTGATCTAGGGCATTTATCGGAATCCAAAGTTTTGATTCCCGAACAATCTTACTTTATTCCGCATCATGCAGTATTAAAACCAACCAGCGAATCGACAAAGTTACGTGTCGTATTCAATGGTAGTGCACCTACAACGTCAGGATATTCCATTAATGATCTACAGTTAACCGGTCCAAACATACAAGATTCGTTGTTAAATATTTTACTCAGATTTCGTCAATACACTTATGTGTTGTCAGGCGATATAGAGAAAATGTATAGGCAAGTACTGATTCGCGAAGATCATCGTAATTTGCAACTAATTTTATGGCGTAATTGTGACAATGAGCCATTAAAGTCACTCAGATTAAATACGGTTACATACGGGTACACCAGTTCAAGTTTTTTAAGCACTCGTTGTTTATGGCAATTAGGCGAGGAGTGTAGTGACCCTAAAATACGAACCGTAATACAAAATGACTTTCTTGTGGATGATTTGTTGACGGGTTGCGACAGTGAAGCTGAATTGATACTAATTAGAGACGCGATAGAAAATGCTTTGACAGCTGGTTGTTTTACATTACGTAAATATCGGTCAAATTCACGTTCTTTGATTTCTGAATCCCAAAATGTTCAACGCAATCTGATCATCAGTTCCTCACTACACACCCTAGGAGTAGGGTGGAACCCTAATGAGGATTACATTCATTTTCCCACAAATTATGAAAACAAAAGTGACAACCCTACTAAAAGATCTATCTTATCAGATTCCTGTAAGGTCTTCGATCCTCTTGGCCTGTTAAGTTTATTTACTATTAAACCTAAAATATTAATTCAACAGTTATGGGTACAAAAAATAGACTGGGACGAACCAGTGCCCAACAATATACTAAAATCGTGGCAATCTTTCATAAAAAACATGTCTAATACTCGTAATCTATTCATTCCTCGTCACGTGTTATGTAACAATCCGGTTTTGATAGAATTACATTGTTTTTGTGACGCGTCGACGACCGCCTATGCCGCATGTGTTTACTTAAGATCGGTAAATAGTCAAGGTGACGTCACAGTACGATTGCTGTGTGCTAAGGCTCGCGTTGCGTCTGTGAAGCCGACTACGGTGCCCAGGCTTGAGCTGTGTGCGTGTCTGTTGGGAGCTCAGCTCGCTGCGGCCGCATGTCGCGCACTGCGATGTGTTATCACTCGACAGATATTTTGGTCTGACTCATCCATCGCGCTAGCATGGCTGGGGGCTAGGTATGATAAATTGAAAACGTTTGTTGCTAACAGAGTGTGCAGTATTTTAGAGCTTACTGAAGGTTCGGAATGGCGTCATGTGCCTACCACACTCAACCCGGCAGACTTAGCATCACGAGGGGTAGATGCAGACAAAATAAATATCTTAGGCTTATGGTGGAACGGTCCTTCATACTTACTTATGTCGGAAAAGTTCTGGCCTACAAATAATAAAATAATAAACAATATTAGTGATTTGCCCGAGGTAAAATCAAATGTATGTGTGAATGTAGATAGTGAGACAAATCATGTAATTAATTTCGATAAATATTCTAATTTTTCAAGATTGCAACGGTCCTTTGCTTATGTACTTCGATTTGTGCATAATTGCAAGCATTCAAACAATAAACTCACAGGTGTTTTACAGCCTGATGAGCTTAAAGCTTCGTTAGAAGAACTAGTGCGTCTAGCTCAGCAAGAACTATTCAGTTCAGAAGTGAAAACACTTCATTCTCAAAGGACATTAGGTTCTAAAAATCCATTGTTGGCTTTGAGTCCGTTCTTAGATACTAAAAATATCATGAGAGTTGGAGGGCGTCTGAAATATTCTTGTTATTCATTCGAAAAACGTCATCCAATGGTGCTACATGCTAAGCATAGACTTGTGAAATTGTTGTTTCGGCATGAGCACTTACGTCTTCTCCATGCTGGTCCACAGCTACTACTTGCATCCATTCGCGAATACGTCTGGCCCATTGCTGGACGAGATCTTGCACGAACTACCGCTAGGCAGTGTATTGTTTGTAGGAAGGTTAGCGGGAATACGTTGGCTCCTCTGATGGGTTCCTTACCCGAGCAACGTGTGAACCCCGATTTCCCATTTGCTAGTGCTGGTGTCGATTTCGCTGGACCATTTTTGATAACAGATAGGAAAGGGAGAGGATGTAAAATTACAAAATGTTACCTTTGTATTTTTGTATGTTTACGATTTAAATGTTTACATCTCGAAGCTGTGAGTGAGCTTTCGAAAGATGCTTTTATACTTTCGTTGCGACGTTTTATCTCTCGCAGAGGAAAACCTACGGAGATATTTTGCGACAATGGCCGTAACTTTGTTGCCGCTGACAGGGAAATTCAGGACTTGATTTCAAGGCATACTAATGATATTGCGAGCTTTGCTTCTGGGGAGGGTATTAAATTTAAATTTCAACCAGCGTATGCGCCCCATTTCGGAGGCTTATGGGAGGCTGGCGTAAAATCCGCCAAGTTCCACTTAAAAAGAATTTTAGGTAATTCACATTTGACATTCGAAGAATTAGCCACTTTGTTCAGTCAAATCGAGGCTATCCTCAACAGCCGCCCTTTATATCCCTTATCCTCATGTCCTGATGACCTTCAGTCCTTAACCCCAGGTCACTTCCTGATCGGGCGGCCGCTAACTTCGATGCCGTCTCCCAGTCTGGAACACTTGAACCTCAACAGGCTAGATCGCTTTCAGCGCCTAGAACGTCTGCGCCAGGATTTTTGGAGACGCTGGCAGCTGGAATACTTGGCTGAGCTGCAGCAGAGGCGGAAGTGGAAGGTTCCAAATCGACCACTTCAAGCTGGCGACTTAGTATTAATAAAAGAAGAAAATACTCCACCCATGTCATGGAAATTGGGTCGAATTCAATGCCTGTTTCCAGGAAAGGACGGCGTGGCTCGGGTCGCCGAGATTAAAACTGCTTCAGGCACCTATCGAAGGGGTGTGAAGTATCTGTGCCCCCTGCTGGATGCTGCTGCAGATTAATTGGAGTCAGGACACTCCAACGCCCCCCAGTATGTTCGAGCACCTCGATGACATCTCATTCGGCCTACGTCATTTTCACCCGTTTCAACGTTCATTAGGCAGTCGTGCGCCATCTACGATATAGCTAACACTTGTGTAACAGACGTAACAGTGCAATAAACTACTTGTAAAACCAAGAATATACGCAATTATTTGGAGTCAGATTCTATTCATTTGGTACCCTGGAACAATCCCATGCCAAAACACAGGCAAAAAAAAACGACTTTTCATACAAAACTGGATCAGCTGTTCGGACATATGAATGGAGAGTTGAATTTTTTTTGTCTGGTCTCGAAAAAGTCGTAGAACAAATGTTGTTGTTTATGATGTTAATAATCTACTCCTGAGGTTATTGGTGTTTTACAAATAACCCTGTATAAATATTACTGGACATTACACACAGTGCCATTTAGTGCCAGACATCTAAGCAAGGCTTGTGTCGTGGACACCAGATATTTTATATACTACTACTACTTTAATCGAATTAATTTTTCATTATGAGGACTGAAGAAGGATTATTCATATTACTCTCTGTAATTTCACTTCAATTCCTTAACTCTTAGACAGTTGATTGTGATCTTCTATTTCCAGTTCCGTTAGATCTTATAATGAATCACACAAATCCCAATATTCTATTGCTAGATATTTAAAAATACTCAAACAACAAGGTAACTCTAGTCGTAGTTTTATCGTTAGCTCACACAACGTGGACATAAATCTTCCCTTGATTTACGGACACATACGTAGGCACTTTAATTTACAGCTAGACCGTTTTAGCCGACTTTCATAAGTAATAAACACTACACAATTGAATATCTTGTAGGTGGGACTTTATTGTACCGCTAACGATTGATCTGGTACTTAAAATGTGACACTTTCGAATGCTGAATCTGCCTATATCTTCAAGATCGAATGTGTCATATAAATCATTCACTAGGTTGTGCCTACGGCTTCATACGAGTTTAGCAATTGTCTCCCACGATTGTACTACTGGGATACAAATTATCCTATGTGTTAATCCAGAATCCAACCATCTGCTTGGAAAATGTCATCCAAGTACGTTTGTAGTTTTTGTTTCAAAGAGTAACAAACATCCAGACATCCATACAAATGTTCACAAACTGTCGCATTTATGAAATTAAATAGATTTTTCCCGGTTGTTGACCGCACTTTAAGATCAAAAAACAATTTGTGAATTGCTGGAAAAATATTAGGTAAGATCTCCAGAGCTTTTTCTCAGAAATCATGATAAACCACAGCAAGGAGAGAAATGCGGAAAATTATTGTGAAGTTTCCTTTCTCCAATAGTAAAAAACCTTTTGTGAGATGACCTGCGACAGATTGTATTATTTGATAGTGAAGTGTCATTGTTGAATCCATTCAGCTTTCAGTCGCGTACGCTCTCCAGGGTCATAAGCAATTTTCATATTAGTCTCCTTCACTGTAAATGCACGGTCTGGTTAATTTTTCAGACATGCATGTCTCAAAATAATTAAGTTTATGTTTCCCGACAGCTTAATCAAAACTGCAATTAGTATCCTAGTACTTGGACTGACGTTGAAAGAAGTGTTGTAGATGGAAAGCTGTAGATTGCAATGACTGTATTTTTGGTTTAATTTAGATTCATCCTTAATTCCTTCGGCTTTTGGAAATCATGCTTTTAAAGTAGACAGTATCTAAGATTTTGTAAGTAGCTTATAATGATGCTTTGTATATAAGAATATCGACCAATAAATTCTTTCGATTCTATACATATTACTCAAATTGTTAAACATTCCTGGTATACATTCCTCTCGTGACCATTAAACTCCTACACATCGGTTTTCCGAAAAATAATCCAGAAAGCTGTAAAAGAATTGAGGTGAAAACCAATGCGATGTGCTGAATAAGTGAGCCGACCTACTTCGACACTTCGTTAGTGTTTTTCGATATTCCACTGTGATTTATTATAGATATAAAATCAACCAGATGCCAGATCACACCGACCACATATTGGGTGGTCTATCTATGGATCATTGTTTACGAAACGAGATGAGAGCGTTACTTGTGTGACGTTTAAAGTTTTATTGCGAAAAACATGTGTCTGTGTGAAAGAATAAGTGCGAGCAAACACAGTCTAGCGGTCACATGGAGCAAACTACGAATGTGAGAAATATATGAAGGTCGGCGGCGTGAAGATTTGTGGATATTCACGATATAACGTATTTGCTTAGGCCAGCCCAATAATATTAAGAGTTAATCGGTTCAAATGTTAAGACAACTACTCGCCTACGAGTTAAACTAAGTATTTAAAACAGTTGGTTTAAATAAAACATATCTGTGTAATTATATCATCACGTCGCAAGTTTTTTAAGTAAAGTATGTCTGTTTAATTTAGCCCTAATATTCGTCGGTAACCGTGTTTCGGCGTGACCTCCCCGCTTGTAATATTCGTTACCATTCCCAAATACGTTAACAGGTACAACCTCCGGGGTCGGACCGCGGCAGGGGAATTGAAAAATTGTAAAACACACCTCAGGCATTGTGGTGTGAATAAATTATAAGCGAGCACAAGTTATCCGCGCCCAGAGCCACTTGACCTCCCGTGTCTCTTTCACCTGTGGAAATCATTTCAGTTGCTTGGAAATGGTGAATTTACGTGAGACCTACATACGCTGGTCATTGCGCGACCCACTTACGCTTGGTAGTCTCAATGTTGTTGTACCAAATCTGTACTAGGTTAGCGGAATCCTAGTTCTAGGATTAATAACTTTACTTAATGGAAATTCATTCCGGTTAATGTGGCCCCATGTCATCTATCTAGTTTATTGTAATGTTTCGTATCTCTTAGGTTTAAAATTATAAGAATTCAGCTATAGTTGAACGTAGGTAAGATTTTCTCACATATATATATGAGAGATGGCGAATTTTTACGATTCGAGTTCTTTTGGCAACGGTTTCCTCTGAAAATTGCAGCCAAATGTCGTCGTAGAGATGCGACTATCTTCTTCTTACAAAATATCTTGAATTTTAACTGGGTATGTCCAAATCGTCACCACGCAATGGGTTATTACTATATTACAATGCATATTACCTTTATCATTTACCTTATTTGTTAAAGATAACACACTCATAGTAAAAATTCATAATGTTGCAAAATATTGCGAAAATAGTTTCATACAGTTGAAAAACTCAACACCGGTCATGATTTGCATGAAAACCTACCAACAATAATGTACCATCATGATATTCATGATCCTCAGACTCCTTATCTTATCACATAAAATGTGTGATGTCATCATGTGCGTAAAAACACCCGACGTTTATACGAGGGATTTGTAATCTTCACGAATTATTGGACTGATAACATAGGACGCTACTGGAGAAATTATTTTGAGAGATCAATTCACAGGAGAATTTTTCGGTTGTCCCGAAAGATTTTTATTGGGTCCTTACAAATCTTTGGCTTCAATATCAGACCGTTGGTACAGGTAATCAGCAGTTTTAAGAAATGCTTTTTAGTAGATGATTTCAAAACCAAGGTTTTTGTAACTATTTTCACATATGATATGGATGGCAGTGGTTGCAGTGAGTACAAACCTAATTTTTAACTTCTCATCTTGTCCACTAACGTAAGCTAGGAGATTTCCAGACGTAAACAAAATGTTACCCACCGTCAATCAGATGACACTCACGATAGAAAAAGGTGTGTTCTTCATTTAGCTACACACCACACATCCAGTTTGTTTCAATTAGCAGTGTCTTCTGTCTTCACACGTATTTCATAGGCTTCAGTCGACCTAGAAAGAACTTATAAGTAAAATAAACGAACATGGATTTAATTTAAAGATTTCGAAAAACTTACGAAAGGTTTTCGCAATATTTTGGTATAATGACATACTCAAAATTGCGCAACGAATTTCAAAACGACAGTTCAGGAAAATTTTGAAATCGGCTGGCCGTTACTGCTATCGCCATCTAGCGGTACTAAAATAAGTTTAACCTACGAACATCAGACGTGTTTGACTTGAAAAGTCGCGCGAGTAATTGGTTGCTTGTTTTAATATTTCCTTTAAATTGTGAGGTATGTAGTTCATGAATAACATTCGACACAATAGATTATGGTACCAAACTATCTACCCAACTTTATATACCTAAAATACTACCCTTGAGGGCAGGGCCTTTAAATAGGACAAACTTTTTGATCCTTCCGCCCTTCCATCGCACTCCGGGGTCCCGGGAAGAGGAATATCTAAGACGAAACCATTTTTATGTAATATTTAACATAATGCCACCATCGCCGATTTAACAAAACAGGTATAGTATGGTTAGATTCATGTTATGTTAGTTATCTGCCAATATTAAAGTAATCTGTATTATTTGAAAGAATAGAAGTGTAGCTACCTACTTAGTTGTTTTCTCTTTCATTTTAAATTATAATATCTCAGATATACTATATCGTCTCTTCCCTTTACCTGACACTCACACTTTTACAAAAAGCCTTATAGGTAACTAACTACATTATATCAATCGCAACCTAATTTCGTTTACAAAAATAAAACAAAGATAACAATCAACGAACTAATTCACTATTATTTTGTAACATAAAGTCTTGTCATACATGGCGTGAATAGTACACACCATCGCGGCATCGCATTAAACTTTCAGGGAGTTTACCTACAACGCTATACCTACGTGACAGCCGAAATTGGGTCCGAAATTACTCGACAGTAGAATAATGGCGTCTGTTACTAATATACGGTTATCCGGAAGTGGTCTGAGCGGCGGAATTCGTACCACAATATGTATGTAATTTATTCAGGCGATACCATCGCGCGCTGTCGCCACTCGTCAATAGATGGCGCTGTACTCAATTAACTTAACACGTAATATTAATCTAGTGCAATCCGGTACCTACGTTTATGTACAAATGCATTAGTGATTCCACTGCAGCGATGTTATTGTGGTGATGATGTATTCATTAATGTTCTACTAACGATATAGGGGTGTGAAATAATTAATAGCATTGAGTGTACGTACGTTTCCAACTTTAGTTAATGGAGCTTTAATAATTTTCTTAACCAATTATACTATAGTATGTTGTATCAGATTAAATTGATTCTTTCAGTATAAATTTTGTGAAAAAAGAATGGCAGAGGTATAAATTTTCATTTGTGTAGTTAACCAAAATATATTTTACTAATTAAGCCAATCTATATTAAATGAACGGTTTAAAATATCGCAGGAAAAGCTATTGATTTAACGGTGTGCCAGTTCTCTGCTTCCTAGATTTCTGCATAAAACCCATTGTGCGCATTTCCTGTGAAATACAGCGACCGTACCTTTCTCTGTAACAAAGTTACAGTCTAAAGTTAGTTTTACCCCCTGATTGCTGAACACTCACACAATACTGTAGGTATAAGTAGGTCATCAACTTAGGCAAATTTAGCTTACTTAATTATTTTTGTAACAACAAAGGAAAAATCGAAACTGAAAGTAAAGTATTAATCCTTCAAAGGAGTCATTAGGAAATGATCCAGTATAATGTAACAAAGGTATCTGATGCTGCTAAAGAGACACAAGACACCAAAAATATCACCAAAACATCTAGTTAAGGTAAAGAAGATCCCTGTTATTTATAAGGCACTTAACCTCTTTGTTTATGACGAAGCTAATTCCGTATTGAGACAACGCGCCCGGAGTTAGGATGTTGAAAATAAACACCACCGCAGAAGAGGAAATTTTAATTATCTTAATGTTACTATAACAAACATTGTAAACGGATTCTTTGATACTTCTTGAACGCCAAGCTTAGCTTAATCTAAGAATTTGTGTGATGTGATACTGAAAATACAATATAACAGGCAATGTAGTAAAGTGAGCACAATCGTGACAAAAAGAATAAATCCATGATCAAACATCAAATTTTATTACAAAATTTCTGCGAACACAGCTAATATTTTTTTCTCACTGTAGAAATCGATCATATCAGTTGAAACAATAATAGGTACCAGGTTTTTTCTATTGCTACACTTTTTTCAGACATTTACCTTTTGCAGGTCAGCTAGTTGAGGGGTAGCCAATTCTTTGTTGGAAACCATTTTACCAAGCACCACCACTATACCGATAAGGAGAAGAAAAAAAACAAAATGGTGAAAAATAACTTTAGCTTCTGAAGTCGGTGACCTTTGTTTGATTGCTTTAGTTTTTTAATTTGTCACCGACTTCAGAAGCTAAAGTTAGTTTTCACTTTTTTGTTTGTTTTGAAGTCGGTTTTATTTTTTGCAAAAAAGTTTTTATTTTCAACTTTTTAGTGGTTCACATGTACTTGATACATGGAAAGTGCATACCGTTACAATTACAACAAGCCCAAACACGACTATGGTACATTGTCTCATTATGGAGTTCCGTGACTCTTGGCTTCATCATCAGATCTGGTGGTAGAATGGTTCTTATCAAACGCAAATGCTTCACTTGTTGTAGAAAATACCAAAATCGCAACACGTTTTCATATAAAATTTGAAGAGTTCCCTCGATTTCGCTAAGATTCCATCATCAGATCCTGATGTGGTGGCTATGGGACCATTTGGAAAGAATACCCTTTCCAACAAAAAAAGAATTTTCCAAATCGGTTGGCAAGCGACGGAGTTACGCCCGAACAAACATAAAAAAAAAAAATAGAAACATCCGAATTGAGAACCTCCTCCTTTTTTAGAAGTCGGTTAAAAACAAAAAATCCATTAAGATGCAACAAAACTGCACATTTTTTTCTATACAAGTCCTTCGTGGAGGGAGTCCTGGCCTTCGCCCAGGAGTGGGACAGACCAGGTTAGGAAAAACAAGTCCTTCGTTCTATCCATTATGAATTCATTACAAATTTACAATCATGTACCTATATGCTTGCAGAAATAAGGGGTACACTTTTCCGTAACTGGCTGTATGGTTCCGTAGCTTCGTATGCAATTATGGAAAATATTAAATTTATATTTATTGATTGGTGCTTCTGTCTTCTCAAGATGTCTTTATTCGAACCTGGGTTGTAGTTCTTGTAAGATCGCATAGGAAAATCCATGATGTCTATTTTTATTTCAGGTAAAATTTTCGCGCCCAAATTAAACGCTCCTTCCAGTCACAGAGCTCGTGGTTCCACATTTGTCCTGACTCTGTAAGCAAAGTATAAATAATGTTAAAAACTCTCACGTAAACGAACGAGTCGATTAACGTAATTGTTTAAAGACTCTCACTTCATTCACCAACATCTGAAACTATTTTTCCAACAACAAGGCATACGTTCTGAAGGGTTAAAATCAATTAGTAAACAAACAAGGTACACAAAGAGCGACGTATCTAGTGTAATGACGTCATCGGTACCACGCTGCGCCGGCCCGCACCCTCGCGTCATCTCTCTAATCGAAAATACTGTTCAGTAACTATTCTTTATTTATATCTCCGTCAGTGTCTGGAAATGTATGGAGCGGAGCAAATTACCGATTGTCTATCTATAGACACAGTGTTTTCATCATACCATACACTTTTAAGAACTGTTTGGGATAACACGAGGAGGAAGCCACGACTTCTTAAAGTTTCTTATTTATTCTTTCTTGTTTCTTTAATCTTATCAGTACCTTTCACACCTTCAGTGACCTCTGAAACAGTTAGATTTATTTCTCTTAAATCTTTGTGAACTCAATAAAGTATCAAAACAGAAGCAAAGTGTTATTTTTCTTCTTCCTGGCGTTGTTCCAACTTATTGGTATGGGCCACTGCATCTTTGTCTTCAAAACTTTTCTGAGTTTCTAACGCAGGTGCATCATGAATCGTAGGAACTGAAACAAAGACAACTACTTCACAATCATCGTCGTTTATTAAACTTCCCATGACTGTAAATTCTACACAGTAATATTATATTTCAATTACTCCACTTTATTTAAAGATATAACAATTTGTTGCCGGCATAGTGTCTATGTATGCAAATCGGTTGCTTATGCCACATTCACACTGCAGGGGCGTCTGCTCTTTTAACAATTAAAATATGCAAATGTTAGATATTACCCACTACTTTTCATTCCGGCTCGATGGAGTAGGTATCAATAGGGTTGCGAGCTACCCCTAGCTGTGATGACGATGTCAAAAATATGGATTGAACAGAACTCTCATGGGGTGAGCGCCGAGACTGTTTGTTTATATTATCACTTACCTAGACACCTGTAGTTAACGAGAGAACAGGGAGTTTAAATTTTAATACTATTAGGTGTGTTAGATTTTGTTTTGTTTTTATACGTTTGAGGAGATTATTTATCTCTTTATTATATTTTTTTTTCTTGTTGAATTTTATGAGATTGATTTGCAACATTGTTGATCATTTACTGAATTTTTCACTAAAACTAAAATAAGCATCATTATAGCTATTTTCTTTTGAAATCGGTATTAGTGTTACGAAATCAAGCATACCTACATGTCTGCATTTTTTCATCCTATTCCTGCTCAGCTTGTTTTTTGAAGAGTTCCCATGAAGTTAGTACTATTTTCTGTCTTAGTGATAGGTGAGCACAAATCAAGGCCAGTTCCTACTTTCACACCCTTACTATAATGCGGCACATTACTATTGATCCCAATGTCGTTGACGCGATAACGGTGTCACCAAATAGAGTGATTACTGTAGGTCGGTTAACTGCGAGACAACAGCAACACAGCCAAACATCCAAATTACACAGATTGTACACCGTCGGGGTTACGTTGCTATGTAAATTAATAATATGTAAATTTCCGCGCCCGCCGAACAGTAAGGGCTAAGCTGACGTTTACACGGCACTCCTAAGCGATACATACAGCCTATAGATTAATTTTAGCGACGCCTTTTAATTGAGTTCTTTGGTTGGCAGTATTGGAGGACCCTCTTGTCTGTATAACAAAATGGATTAGGTTCTACAAAAAGCCTTTAGATATACCTGTGTACCTACATTGGAAATCACTTAAGATACAACATAGAATAACATAAAATCACGCCTGTATTTTCTCGAAGAGTTTTGCAGAAAAGTACCAGGTCAGTGAGCCAAATGAAGAATAAATCTACTTTTCGTTACAATGCGTTTAAATCCCATGTATTCCGTTAGCTGGAAAACTTATTGAAAATGACCCGACACGAATTTTGGCTCCAGGCTGCTACCGAGGAATCCCCGGAAAAACATTAACAGTTTGCTTGACTTGTGAGTGGAATCTAGGACCTCATGCTGAACCCCACCGCTTACATTTACTACTAAACCAACGAGTCAAAGAAACAAATTAATTAATAAAGTTTACTTTCATTTTCTTGTTTCTCACTCTCATTTTCTTTCCTAAAATTTTTATCTCTTTCTGTCTGGCATTATCATTCCGCCTTCTTGTTAACCTTTTTAAAATTTCTGGTATGTTGATCAATTTCTGCGATGATTAGTTTAACTGTAGCCAAATATATCATAAATATTTAATTAAATATCTCTTGAAATCAATACTTGACGATTTCAAACCGCTCGCGCTCGGGCCTTGCCGTAATAGTTTATACCACCCATAACAGATGGCGCTGTGCGTATTTGAATCGCGAAAAAGACTAGACATTGGATACTACAGGATTTTTTATTTATGTAGGTATAAGTTATTAGTAAGTAGTTTTTATTTTCTTTAAATACAAAAATACATTAAGTATACCTATAATAAAACCTACCTATTTGAATATACATAAAAAATACCAATTTTCAAAGAAATGTAGTTCAATCATTTTTAAATATAGGTAGGCTTTATAGCCATTTATAGGAGTAGGTAAATGTTCTAAAAAGTAAGTAGGTACGCATTGAAATTATAACCTAAATACCTACCTACTTACCTACCATGAGAAATTAAAACACTAACAAGAGTTAATTTCCAACACTGCTACCTAAATGTAGGTACGAGTAGGTACATTTATTTAAATAATCGTTTAATCCAAACGCCGGTCGTACTAGTGCCGTCAACGCTCCCCGAGGCGATCAATTACTACGAATCAACTTTCATGCGCCTCCCCTAGCATTGACATTGCGCACTTGTATGCGAATCGGTACCCCCGAGTCACTAACTGCATGTAAATCTAGTGTAAATTATTCCGAATCATAATGTGAAGACTTTAATGTATTGAAACGGGATTTTTACGCTTATTTTCGCTTGGGAGATGAGCCGTTTATAAACTTTCTTTGAAAATAAATTAAAGGCCAAAAATGTTTTTATATAGAAAGTTGTTTCATGAAAAGTATTTACACTCAGCTGCATCCAGTTAGACTGAAAGCCGACCTCAAGATAGAAACTGAACGCAGATGATGATGAGCGCGAAATAGTATCTATTGTGTAATGCAGGTCTTTTGTCTTTAGGAAAAACAAAAATAAAGTTAAAGTGTGACTCATCGAAATCAACATCTTCATTTCAGCCGAAAGACGTTTTCTGCAGAACTTAGGCCTCCCCCAAGTGCCGTCACATTCATCGGTCCCGTGCGACCCGCACCCAGCCGATCCGCAACCACCAGGTCCTCGGTCCACCTAGTGGGAGGTCTTCCAACGCAACACATTCGCATCGGAAATGTATAAACTTAATAAAAAAACATACATACATACATACATGAACCCTGAAAACATAACACTCTTTTTTTTGGGCAGTCGTGTAAAAAAGGCACAAGGTAAATTAATCATCGATGTGATCAAGTTTTATCCTTGACCTCAACAAGTATCAAAACCGCCACCCTACGTACAGGAAGCAAGCCAGCCACCCTTGAGCCATTGGGGTTGATTCGCCGCCGTCCCAACTCGACGCCCGCTGTCTTTGTTCAGGGTTGCGCTTTCAGTTCCCGCATCGGAACAAATATTTATGGAACGGATTACACTGTAATTTTTATTGTTGTAAATTTTCAAATATGGAGGAAAAGGATTGAAAGAAATAATACACAAATAGTTGCTGCCTGTGTCATCCTAGAAAAAGGTCCCCATGACTTGAAATCCAGGGCCCATGTGGACTACTGGTTTTTTATTTGGTTCAGCTCGCCCGTCATCTCCTGCAAGGTCTACCGCGTTGCTTGGCTGTCAGGGCTCCAGATCGTGGACATATTGACCCACAGCTCGTCGGACATACAGCAGACTTGGCCAGTCCTGTCTCACTTTAACTTAGCTGTTCAATCAATATCATATCTACTGAACAATTAGAAAAATCACTCATTAGGTACATCCATGAACTCCAAATGAAAACCATAGAAAAAAAATATCAATGAAATGCACAAAACTAAATGAGCAAGAAACAACACTGATGCAGAAGGAAAGGATTAACCTAACAAACATAAACAAATGAGCGCGTTCCCAATTTCAGCAGGAGACAACGCTTAATTACGTTCGCCTGATTCAGACAGGAAAGGGTTAGCAGTTATTATAAATAATTTAGCAAATAGGCCACCCGGGTAGCGCCCATGATTACACGAGGAATCTATGTATAAACACTCAATTTTTGCTTGTGGTAACGAAAATTGCTTGTAGTTCTGACCTTTTTCTGCTTGAGACCTGTTGCCATGCCAGGGTTATACTCTGATTAACCGTATTTTATGCAGTTGGTTAAATATACCGTACTTACGTTTGTAGTACTTATCCCTCGAATTCTTACGCTTTTTGCAATTTGCAAGTCAGTGTCAGGTAGTAAGTTGCTTAAAATGTAATTTGCGACTGTAACAAATATGGCTTAACAGAATTATAATCGCTAAAATCATCAATTTAGCCCTCTTAGCTCATTTAATCCCAATTGAATGACTATTTCATAGAAAAGTTATTGAAGGGGGACATGGACAATGCAACAAATGGCAAAACACGTGAGAAAATTTGAAAATTTGCGGGCTACCTTGGCACTTTTATGCTTTATGCTTGGTGTGTGAATGAATGAATATTTCATCCAAATCACTTTTTAACGTCAACTAGTACAATGCTGCGAAACCTTAGTAAAACCGTACCTCTTTTCGGATGGGACATCATCAAATGATCTAACTCTGGGCAGAGCGGGAGGGAGTGACAGAGTTTTACTGACTAAAACCCATCCATGTTCCTGCCTGGCCCTTTATGTTCCGGGGCCACGGTATCTCTTTAAAACAGTCCCGCAGCTCCGACAGGCTTCGGCCAGTGAAACAGTCGATGACATTGTATTGAAAGAAGAATGCGGATTGGCTTCCGATGACGCTCAAACGGCAAAAGATTCATGAACAGACTTACTAACTATAGGTTTAAGTCTCCCATTTGAAGTTAAACGAATTATTTACTGACACCTTGGGTAGCGTCAGTAGCGTGTTGCACCAAGGTCATGTATTGTTTCACAGAAAACGTTTCATGTCAACGTTGCATGTGTTTACTCCTATCCTTGGCTTTAAATAGAATTCACCTTTAAAGGTGACATTTTGATTTGCCGAAAAATCTTCACATTTATCTACGTCAGTAAATTCAGCTATCAAAAGCATTAAGATTTGAAAGCCCATTTGATTCACCGCTCGTATTTTAAAACTTTTTGATCAAAATACTATTCACAATGCAAGGCTTTCAAAGATGTGTCGGGTGTATTCATAAATTGATCCGCTGCGAGGTCAGTACTCGGAGGGTTGGATGCAATATGTCTGGGGACGCTCACGTGTCGAAGGGCCATAATCCGACGGAAAATATAGTGTGTCGTGTGTCCGTTTTAATTGAAAAAGTTAAATACATTGGTATTATAAGCAGTAAGTGTATTGCTCAGATTAATTTTATTGTGGAGTATCGCTTTTGTTTGTTTTAAGAATGAATTTAGAGCTATCTGTTTATTTGGGGTCTACATTAATAAACTTGAAGACTACTTATTTACTGACTAATTGTACGAAAGTATCTACAAACCCATTGATGGTTTCTAACGACAGTTCAGCTTGCTTTCCCACGCCTACCACAGGCACAGCTCTTCAGTAACATTGTCACAATCCCCGCAATAAGAGTTCCGTAACAAAATTAAAAATGATTTTCTTTTCATAAAACTTAGTCAAATTAACTCAATTTCTGTTTCAAATGTCTGCAACCCTCTTTAAGGGCTGACTGGACCCCTACAAGGCGCAAGCGTCTAGACGTAGATTGCACGACGCACTTAGCATATTAACATACTAATTACATTTATCCTATCCGCATGTTCTTCTGACGCTTGCCGCAAAGGGCACCCTTACGAAGTAAATCTCGCAAGCAGGTTATTTACCGGAGATGAGGATCACAGCTATGAATAGGACGAACGGGGTCAATTTATTTCTGCACTCAATTTGAACTTTAATTCTATTTGAACTTGGCGAATGGAACAAATGGAGGGCGTTTTGGTTTTTGAAGTTTACAGAGCGGATAAAAGAGGCTCTGGAGAAGTGATATTCCACATAGTTCAAAAACAACAGATGGACAAAAATAACAACCTCAATTTTTTTTTTTAAACGGTGTCTGCTTGAGTAGCAATAATGAATTGATCATGAGTAGCTGACCGAATTCAGAAAATAATGATTAAGCTTGACTCACACTAGCTTGTGGCTAAATAATAACAGCCGCTCGGGTCGATGTTTGGGTTAAGCCATGCTTGCCTAGGTTGGTCCGTGGATGGGTGACCACTCTTACACACCGATAATATTCAGCTGCACCCGATTAGACTGGAAGCCGACCCCAACCTAGTTGGGAAAAGGCTAGGCAGATGATGGAAATATCACTAAAATAAGTACATTCCAATTCCAATTCAACATATTTTTACACTAAACCACATCCTAATTCCTTCCATACACATAATCCATTTACGAAGCACACACGCGTAAAATGACTGCATTAACCCGATGAGGTTCGATTGCAGACATTAATTACCATTATTAATATCTGTAATTCACGTTCGATGCGTACGTGCAATTAAGTGGGACTATGTAGTGTGCCTACAGGCTAGTAGGTAATCCGCAAACAATATTAGGGAAATCACCAGTGACCTGTGCCGTATGAATGGTAATGGGCGCGTGCCATTGGATGGACAGTTTCGGTATGCCGTTTACGTAATCAAGCGACTGATGTATGGGATAAGCGGGGTTTGTTAGAGTTAAAGGGGTATTCAAAGCAATTATTGTAGTTAGTGCATTGTGTTTTCATTGTCATTGAAGTTTGCAACAGTAGATGAAATCTTTCCAACAGTGTGCGCCAGTTTGTATATAGATTCCAGAAACAAATAAATGTTAATTTTGTTGATAAAAGCACTTAATTGTGATAGATAGATAGGTAGTTTATTTATGATATTCTATCTTTGTATCTATATTAACCCTTTAAGGCCAAAATATTTAAAATAGTGGTCTGACGGTGTCACGAGCAGGTCCAAGCTACCAAGTCAGCTAGAGCACCAGAGACAGCAACTTCCTTAGAATGCGAGCCGAATCGAGGAATCAAGAGGCCCAGAAAGCCTTCTGGGTCAGCCCCTTGATTCATCCACCCTGTGAAACCTGTGAAAGAAACCAATGAAATATTATCGTCGAGGCTCTTGGTCATCCGACCATTGGCCGTAACGACAATTATTGGCACAATGATAGGGCATGCCACCTAACTCAATGCCTAAATTCCGTTTTCACCAACACTAAGTGACAGCTAATTCAATACCTAATGCCCGTTTCAGCGGAAGCCCGGAAGCCGAACCTAACATACGTAACCCAACGTACGTTAAGCAAAAGGCTAGGCAGATGATGATCGTGTTTACCACTGAGTACTAACACTTTAGTCACTGATTCACAATCGTAGCTATCAAGCATTTCAACAACCCAACTTTTAATGAATTCATACCAATTCATACCATAACGGCAGTGATTAGTGTTTCGTTTAAGTATTTATCGAACTTCCGTACTTCCAAATGGATATTGCTATCAATTTATCTGTGCATAGGTAGTATCTAATCTGCTTCAATTGAAATATGTCGGTTCACAGATATAAAGTTATCATGGAAGTTTCCGTTAAGCTTTTAAAAACGGGATATTTGACTGCTACGTTGATCTAGTTTTCGGTCGCTAAATGAACATTACTGGCTGCCCAGTTAACCAATAGTCCACTCAGCTTGGCCCTAATAATAATCGAGATATACCCGAACCCATGATGCGGTTCGCATCCTCTTGCATTGAACCTGAATGCATCTAACCATTTCCGCTCTTAGTAATCCGGCAGAAACTACTGCAAGTTTCTAGAAGCTGACTTTAAATAATATTTTGAGTTCAGAAAAATACGCTTTCTCTTATTTTCTCAGTAAACCCTTTCATTTGATATCCATATACCTCCGTCGTGTGGTCGGGGACTATTTGACGGACGGATTTGTTATTTACCCCGGTCGCAGCGGAGAGTAGAACTGGTGAGAGATGTCGTGCAGTGTCCCATATAGGGATCGGTTCTGGGGGCCCCTGTGAAACATCGGGTGCGACTAGGTGCTGCACGCCGACCTCCTTAGCAGAGGACACGCGGGTTTGAAATAGTCGTCGAGGATCCGGCAACTGGGTTTCGAGGTGGCATTGCACAAGTCCGAGGACATGTGCTTTCTTTGAATGCGCCACCGTCATGATCTTCACTGACGGTAGGAGGGGTATCCATCGGCGCCGTCGAGTCGACGTTGAAGTACCTCGTCCTCATCAGCCGATGGAACTTCGTGGAGCATTTCCGACGTTTGACCTCCAAAAGGGAACGGACCGGGGCTTCAGGCAGCTGCAACCTGACGCAGGTCTTCACCGGACACAGTTGTTTTGGGAGGTTCCTGCATCGAATCGGGCGGGAGGAAACGCCCGGGTGTTTTCACTGGGAGGGTCGACCGGAGGACACGATGGAGCACACGGTGGAAGTTTGCCCCGTGTGGGTGGAGTACCGCCATGTACTCGTAGCGACGATCAGCAGTGGCGACCTCTCAAGTCAAAAGCGAAGGGCCGAAGACTGCTGGGGCTGCGGGACTGTTCGAAAGAGATACCGTGGCCCCGGAACAAAAAGGGCAAGGAAGGAACATAAATGGGTTTAGTCACTAAAAGCCTTACACTCCCTTCTGCTTCGCACAGGTGAAGCAGGAGTGGGAGGAATCATTTGATGACCATCCGAACAAAAAACTAAATGCAAAATTTCAGCTCAATCGAAAACCGCCAAGTAGGTCAAATTCAACGTATACAACTTTTGTTCTTCGTTAATTAAAGGTGTTAAATAGACGGATGATACTGTATCCTGACACTGGCTGTGATACAACACTTAGTTGGCCGAGCAACACGAATTTGACTCCGATACATTATGTATGTGACTATCTACATTGCTATAAAACTATTATGCTTTGTGTCCTATTATGGGACCACATTCCTCAAAAAAAAATAGTATACTGCAAGTGCATCAAAACAGTCCGAGTCACATCCAGTTCTGTCATACCTACGTCGATGTATTATCCGATCCGTCGACAGACGGGGGCCAATCGAATTATGTTCCCATTATTATTTGGGGACGCTTTGCACCGTCATAACAGGGGTGACATGTGTAGTCAAATCTGCGACCAGTTTGTGTATTAATTAGGAAACCAATTTATGCATTGGCCATAGTTGTACCTATAACTTTGGCTAAATGAAGTTTAGTAGAGATTTCGATAGGGTTGGTTTTGTATTTGTATGTTTTGATTGGTTAATTTGTTAATAACATCACGCCTGAACTATGACGGTGGGTATTCAAAGGTAGGTAAGTAGGAACCTAAAGTACCCAAATGTTCAATCAGTTAGGTAAGGTACAGGGCCCATGTAAACCAAGCCTATTGCCATCAATTGAGTTCAAATCTAGAGTCCGTGACTGTTACGCAGAAAAAAAAAATGACCTTATGCTCAGCAGTCAACCACTGGACCGGTGAGCCAGCCACGTTATTTTCACGTCCCATATAGTAGGCGGTGTGCCTAATGCCATCGAGCGGGAATAAATCCAGAGTGGGCTGAAACTAAAAGTTTTCCAATAAAAATCCACTATCACTTAACTAACATGAGAATCGAATCCAAGAGAAATAGAAATATTATTTTGCGTTTAATATTACAGGAATAGATGAGTCCTTGAATGGAGTCAGCAAATTGGCAGACGTAGCGTGGGACGCACGAACCAACGACCTGAAGAGGCATCGCGCGTCGTGGCTAGACTGGAAACGGAAGGACTGATATCTACTCTTATATTATTATGAGTCTTAAGATGAAACTTAACGGATTGGTCGGAGAACCTACTGTTAGAATTTTAAAAAACCATGGGGAGGCCAGCCAGCCAGCCAGTGAGACAGAGTAGTCTGATAAAAAAGTATGCGGGACAGTCTTAGGCGACAGCCGCTAGAAGTGAAAACTAAGTAATCTTATATCTGCTACGGGTTGCACGCCTAAGTGGTGCTGCGCCGTAGTGGATCGGCTACGAGTGCTACGAAGCGTTAGGTGACGGTCACGCCAGTTCCATGTTTTTTGTTAACCCGAAAGTACTCAACGCGCCTAAAGTAGTTTTCAATTTAACAAAAAAAAAAAAAAAGATGAAACTGTACGACAAAGAAATCGGAGAAGACAGCGACTTAGCACCAGGACTAATCTATAATATGTAGGCAGGGGTTTACCCAGCAGTGTGACAGTACAGATTGGCTATAATAACAATTATATGCCGGAGGTCGTGGGTTCGATTCCCACCCAGGACAAATGTTTATGTGATGAGCATGATCATTTGTTCTGTGTCTGGGTGTAATTTATCTTCTATCTATACTTATAATAAATCTGTAGAGAGGTCAATTCTGTACATGAAATATATTTACAAAATAACTATCGGGGGGTGATTAGTGATCGATACTGATGCCAAAAATGCAATCAGTTAAATTTTTGTCTGTCTGTCTGTCTTTCTGTCTGTCTGTCTGTCTGTCTGTCTGTATGTTATTTATAGAAAAAAAAACTACTCGACGGATTTTAACGAAACTTGGTACAATTATTCTACATACTCCTGAGCAGGTAATAGTATACTTTTCATCACGCTACCATTAATAGGAGCAGAGCAGTGAAAGGAAATGTTGGGAAAACGGGAGAAGTTACTTGGTTTTTTTAGCTTCCGTCGCGTGTGCGAAAACTAATGAACGGATTTGGATGAAATTTTGCACACAGGTAGTTTATAACCTGGATTAAAACATAGGATACTATAGATATTGTCCCATGGGACAGTAATCAAACTTCACGCGGGTGAAGCCGCTGGCAGAAGCTAGTCTATAATATGTATGTATTTAGAAATATATAAGTATGTTTATCAGTTGTCTAGTACCCATAACACAAGCTCTGCTTAGCTTGGGACTAGACGGCGTTGTGTGATAGTTGTGGAATATTATTATTATTATAATTATACCTCTGTCTCTTTCCCGCTCGAAGCTAGTTATTAGACAGCAGAAAGTACAAAACAAATCCTATTCTTAACACGAACTCCGTAAACCATACCAATTCCTGAAACTTGCAAATACAAGTAGCATACAATCGAATTTAATTCTACTAAATTCTCAATTGGCTACTACAAATAAAATTACATTCACAGAAATATTATTATTTAGGTACTTACACAGAAGACTAGCTTCTACCCACGGTTTTTCCCGCGCGGAGGGATTCAACCCTCAGTGCCGCCTTCTACAACACACACCATAAAATACGATACCATGGCATACCATACCAGTTTGTGTAATTAGGAAACATATACACAGACCGACCGATAGAATAAGGCTAGAATTCTTGTCACGCTTACGATCGGTCGCGTACGGTCGGTTATGACGTCGACGAGAACAAAATACGGCAGTCGATCGCTGCTGGCGTCGGTGTCGCAGTATGGGTCTATAAAGGGTGTAAAAAACAACTAAGGCAAGTGCCTTAAAAAAGATATCAGAATGACCCGTCATATTTTTTTGCTGTAGGTAAGTACACCACTACCTACGGAAACCTTCTAGTTACGGAGATACTGGGAGTCAAATATCCAACGTTTTGACAAGTTATTTTTACATTCTTACAAGTTTTATTGTAAGATTTTTACTTTAAACGCCTCGACGTCCCCCGTACTGTTCAATCCATCCATCAGCACAATGTTTTGAGTTACATTAATTTCTACCACAAAACATGATTTTTCACCCCAAATGAAAATCGTTTCCCAGCAATAATTTTTGAGTAAAATTACTTAGTTTGATGTACAGAATGCTTGGTTGACGGCTTCGTGATGAGTAAAACCCAATTAATACACGTACGCGACCGACCGACGCGCGATAAGAATTCAGGCCTAACATTCGCATTTGTAATATTAATATGGATAAATCCCCAATCACCACGCGCAATAGACAAACACTACTTCATTCCGCGCTCTTGACTGCTTTACTCTGTGGTTACCACAGAGCATAACTGTAGTCAGAGATCCAAGTGGGCCCGTGGATGCCGCTCCACAGTGTTCCTGCCGCCACCCGGCTGCCGCGCAAAAGATGGCCCACCCCCTTCGTACCCTGAGCCGGCGACCATACACCCCTGTGAAATAAGGACAGGACCATGGGACAGTAAAATGCGTCATTTTCTGTAGGTAAGTCTGTTTTATTTTTCTTTGTCTGGATTTCTTACGTTCATGGATTGTTTTGGTGTCAGTTACTTGTTTAGTTACGTTAGTTGATAATATTTGTATATTATGGGTATTGGAAGTTAAAAAAAAAACAAAGGAATTGTAAAACATATTTAAACTGAGTCTTTTTTTTTCAAATTTAATTAACCATAAGTTTTTTGTTAAAAAAAAAGCAGGCGTGAGCGAAAACTTAGCTAGCAAAACAAACCGTTATACTATCTACGTCAAAAACTCAGTTACAACACAAAGCAACGCAAGCGTCATAAATCAACGTTCTACATAACTAAAACTCGCCCAAAGCGCCCTCAATTAGATTAGTCAATCGAGTAACGCGTAGTCGGCGTAGTTGAGCGACTCTCGCCGAAGTAATGAAGAAGTAAACCTCGCATCGCGTGCCCTCCAACACCACGGATACCGACGTCAATAAAAACAAATATATCACGAAACACACCAACAACCCCCCACCACCCACCACATATCGCCACTACGCCCTAAATACCTTATATAATTACATATCACGCTTCATTGTCGTGATAAATACTTTCTCACAGTTATCATTTACCAAATCTACGCCACTGTCCATTTTAGATAATGGTGCGAGAGGGACGCAGCATACGCAGCGGCGGGGAGTAAGAATGGGGTGGATATAAAATAACATATATTATTATAGTGTCCACAAGCCAAGCGGATATTGATTATCTGCCACAGCTGAGAGCCACGGAGCCCCCCGCTTGCTCGTACCGGCTTGAGCGCCCACAAAACTTATGTTACCGCCACCTAGAGTAAATTTTCCACCCTAAATCGGTTCGCAGATGGTGCATTTTCCTTCTGCTTCGCTCGCGAACATAACCCGTTTTCGCAATCTGCGCGATATTCAATATTTGATCTCTGTCTAACCGACTGAACTGCGTGTGACTGCAATATCCCCGTCTCGTTCGAACACATTCCATAATAATTTTCGATGCATTCCCTTGCCATGATTTTCCAGCGAAGCACGGAGTGCGATTTTACTAGCAAAGCGCAGTTAGATTTAAAGGAATTATGTTAAAAAAAAATAGAATCAAATCTACGCTGTTATAATTATTTGCACATAATTATGTAAATGCTATTTGAAATATTTATTACATTAAATATTTTTGCGCTGTTTATTCACTTATACCACAACAAAATAAACAAGCGATGATAACAAAGCACCCAACGACACGAAAATGCTATTTTGCTAATTGTGGTTATTGTGAAAATAATTTAATTAAATTTTCCGTATGTATGACCATTATAAGTTGTTTGCTAATCAAACATAAGCATAACAAAAAAATCTGTCCATTATTACGTTTTATCAATTCGGAAAAATATTTTAAATACTTAATAAATTTAATCAAAAATCGATATTTATTTGTTTAAAGCGCATATAATTCTGGAAAGATTCGCCTTTAACTTAAAAGCATGGCATGTCTAGACACTACTAGTGAACAAATTTTGTACTACAAAACTTTTCGTGGGGCAAGGGACTCACTACATTCGTCTTGCTGCGCCTGTGTGCGTCGGTGTAACCTGTGAAAAATTGCTTTTATCAATGTGTGCAGTCCACACAGACGTAAAAGTGGGTGAACGGGGAGGGTGCTGTCTATGTGTGAAGTGGGGACCCGGGCGGGAAAGGGGCCGACTCGTGAACTAAATAGCTTAGTGTTAACACATATTGACATCAAATTTACCGCGATGTTATCATTTATTCAGGTAGCAATACACTCATTGTTCTTTTTAGTTTGAATACTTTTGCGTGGTCACCAACTTTTTTGTTGGTTGAGCTTTTTTACGCGAGCATGTCAACGATTAATTATTTTTGCCGCTTTGTTTAACTTTCGTTGACTTTGGAGTTATTATGAATTTAAATTGCTCGTTGGAGCTTCCAATTTAGACTGCCATTTTTATGACCCGAAAAAATGGCGGAGCCTGCTTTTAATCGGTTAGGAATTTTATAAAATCAAAGAGTGCTTTTATTTTCTTTATAATTTTAAGGTAGTATCTGATTGAAGGATACTTTAACATTTAACTGACATAAATTATTGGACCTTGACTATGACGTGTTTCAACTAACCTGTACATAAATATCAACATATGAAAATAAAAAATGAAACATATGAAACGCCGTAGTTACGTCAGTATAACTGAAAGTTACCGCAGAGACTGTAGCTAAAAGCATAAAAGATGCAAACTGCGTACTTGATGGCAACTCTCGTCGTGGATACAATGTTATCGACTATGAGATACTGCATGTTTATAGATACCAAGTATTGTGTCAAATGGTGTGGCACCCCACGGTTAGAAACCTAGACAAAACTGGAGTTAAAAAACAGGGAACTGTAATGAGAAGAGTCAAATGTCTCTAGTCTCTTTTATGATCTCACGCGATCTCCCACGATTAAAAGGATTATCAGCAGAATTAACATAAACGTTTCAACAGATTATGGTAATTCTACTTCGTTAAATGTGACTTCGGCTAGGCCTTGTGCCATTATGTTGTGACACTGCAAATATCCCAACAAAACTGAAAACAACCAATAAAAACTACAACTCATGACGCGCCAAAAGCTTCCCTCCAATGACAGACGTTCTTTTATCCCGCTCTACCCGCAAGTTGAGTGAGTAGAATTTAATAGAGCAATAAGCGAGTTAGCACTCCATTCCTTTACTACTCTGTGTCGTAATGGCTCATTTACATGAGTCGATAACTCGGTTTCAGCAAGCTGCTAGTCCATGCATTTAGGACATTTGGGCCGTTTCATGTCCCTAAATGCGAGTGTTGCAGATATAGCTTTCAACGGTATCGTTGTGACCATTTTACCCATACTTAATACAGAATTATACTTAATGCACGAGGACCGTTGGTCTAGTCTCAGTACAATGAGTGGGAAAATGGTCGGTGCCACCGGGATCTGCCCAGAAAGGATGCTGAAACGATCTGGACGTGGACCACAAGGGCTGGTTCGAGTTGAAGCAAAAGGTTTCCTTTACGAAGGACTTTGGATCTTTGCCCCTGAAGTGCAACCACAGGACCAGGCTAATAAAAACAATACGGGAGAGATTAGATCGGATGCACAAAAAGGCTTTTATTATCTTCAAGCGAGCTATGCCCTAGACAGTGTTTGGAAACCAATCTCACTCAAATGATTTACCTTCGAAATAAACCAGCAGGTTTAAGAGACAATAAATTAGAAAGACTATTGACGATTTGCAAATACTCACCTATTATAAACTTTCCGTCTGTGGCTTCAAACTTGCTGTCATAATCTTCCCTAAAATACCATCAAGTAACTTGGTTGACACCACTACTCCATGCAAATATAAACCTTAACCGTGTTGTTACAGGGATAAAATTTTCATGCAAATATGCACTCGGAAGTGTCTTAGTTTGTCTGACATAAATAGCAGCAAAGTAGTGACAACAAGAAAAAGTTTTGATATGAGAGATTGCTTTAAAGTTGGATATCCTCCATATCAATAAACTATGTTAACTGGATACAGAAAAATAACCTTTTTCATCGCTCAAAATAAATAAAAACTGTACACAAGTGTTAACTGGATCCGGAACAGAAATATAACTTTTTCATAGTTCGAAATAAATAGAAACGAGAAGGTACAAGTAGCGAAGTAGACAAAGTGAGCGAGGAAGTTACTGCATCTGCATTATAACTAAGTGTGTGTGTGTTCGTGTGTTTTACAATGATCGCAGTGTTGGTAAGGGGTGCTTCACACATTTTCGGGTCGGCAAGATACCAGCGGCTAGCCGGGCGGTGAAATCAAATATTTATGTAGACATAATTTGGAAATAAAGCTGCTAGGTTTAACCACAATTGTGCCGGGCGAAGACGCACATGATTCGGGGAGGGTAGATTCCCAGAAAGCTCGTCGAACGGCTGAAGCTGAAGCAATCTGCCTTGCCTGCCCAACTATGTTGGGGTTGGCTTCCAGTCGGTACCAGATGTAGCTGACTACTAGTGTTCTACATCGAGTACCGGCCTATCTGACTCCCACAACCCAGTTAATACTGGGTAAACGATACTCCTTGGTAAGACTAGTTGCCAGATCTGTCTGTCAAAGATCCAAGAATGATAGCCGGGGCCAACGACCGGGTACGCTAAGATGGTCACCCATCCCGGCTAGCGTAGCTTAACCTGATTGAGTGACACGTGCGATATTACTTAACCACGAGCCTAATGTGTGTAGATAGTAATAGTTTTGTGGACTTCGTTTTTTATAAAAACACCGACCAAACAAGCTAATAACACTCCTTAGACTTAGTATGCTGCATTCCCCCCACATCTTCTATGAGAGAAAAGGACCATGGGATATGCTGTTTGGACCCCGTCCCCATACGCCAACAGTCATAGGATATTATTTTATACTTAAGTGTGTAGAAAAATCTTAATTTTATTTTAATTGTAAAATCGATGGATTTTAAACTGAACACTTCTTGAGGCGTGTTGAGTACTTTTTGAGTGCCCAAAAATCATGGAACTCGCGTGACCGTCACCTAACGCATCGTAGCATTCGTAGCATAGCTACGCCGTAGCGGATCGCTTACGAGTTTTCAATAAACTGCCCGGCCATGTTTTTTTAAATATATTTACACAAATAAATCTATAAGTCCTAATATTATAAAGCAGAAGAGTTTGTTTGTTTGGTTGAACGCACTAATCTCAGGAACTACCGGCTCGAATTGAAACATTATTTTTGGAATTGAAACATTCGCGTTGGATAGTCCATTTATCGAGGAAGGCTATAGGCTATATAACATCACGCTATGACCAATAGGAGCGGAGCAGAAATAAGAAATGTTGCAAGCGGGAAATGAGCTTCCGTTGAGCAGGCGATGCGTTGCGATATCAAAACTTCACGCGAGTCGCTGGCAGAAGCTAGTAAATAAATAATAAATAAATAATTCGCATAAAGGGGAGGTCATTTGCTAATTATTAAGAATTACTTTTAGACTTTTACTCAAAGTTTTTTTTTCTAAGTAAGCAATTAAAGTAAAAAAAAAACTTTTGGGAAGAAAATGTGTATTTCTCCATACAACTAATAAATAGAGATCCAGCAAAAAAGCACATCCAGTAAAAAAAAACGTCTATCGTAAGACAACATATCGTATCCTTCAAGCGAGGATAGATGGCACTGTAACGGCAACCAAACCAAAAATATAATTTTTCTGCTACCTTGACTAATAAGTAGTGCTACATAATACCAAAAACTTTTTAGCAGTAATCGTAAATAAATAGAGTTCATTTTTTTTCAGGTTTTTTTATACCCAGAACCCATTCCTTTATTTTCTTTGTTTACACGTTGACCCAAATAGGCCGAGAGCCAGCCAGGGCGACTGACTAAATTGTTTTGATGTATTAGTGACGCAACCGCCCTTTCAGGTTGAACAATTATTCCGTGGAGTCGATCTTTTAGTGTTACGTATAAAATTAAAAAAATAACCGATCGACCGATCTTTTGTATTGTCATGTTACGTAACATGACTGCTGAGTTCTGGATTCGATGCCCAAGTTGAGCAATTTTATTTTCGGGGTTTTTCCCAGTAGCCCAGAGTCTACATTTGTGAGCGGTCGTTGGCAATAGGCACGCCCCAATGTTATAAGGGGCGAGCCTAATGCCAGTTAAATGTGGGTATATTACTAAATACTTACACCCTTGCCAAATCCTTCGAATTTACTGGCGCGTTCTTATATAAGTTACCGTTAACAAGAGTAAACACTACACAATCAATGAGGCCTTCAAAAATCTGTAAAACAAAACATAGCAGCACTTACTACACACTACAAACATATCAAAAGGAATCTGTAATCAATGTTTTACTGATAAAACTAACAGCTTTCATAAAACTTTACTGCATGGCGAACGTTAAAAATCTAATGTATGAACTGATGTTTCAGCCATTTTAGCAAACCCTCTTATTTTTTGTAAGCGTTTTTTCGATCATCATCACATCTGAAGATAAAGAATAGCACAGTTGACGTTTGTGTGCTTTCCACAAATCGTCAATTTGCTGTAGCATAATCAGCCTTTTTTTTTTTTAAGATGTGAAATCATCAAATGACTTCTCCCACTCTGGGCGGAGCGGGAGGTAGTGTCAGACTCTTACTGACTAAAACCCATCCATGTTCCTTCCTCGCCCTTTATGTTCCGGGGCCGCGGTATCTCTTTCGAACAGGCCCGCAACCCTGGCAGGAGCATTTTCAACCCTTGGAACATACTGTTGTAAGTTTAAAATCAAACAGCATAGTTTTTATTTCGGGATTGTTTTAGGTGTATACTTGTGTTACGGCCATTTTCAATAACTTACTGTTCGGTTTCGGTAGGTTGCTATCTCGTGTCTCTTTGATATTTTGATTGTCAACGGTTAGAAACAAAACGTCACAGCAGATCTTTCTTTGATTATTCGATGAAAAAAGTGACAGGTAGGTGACGCGAATTTTGTTAACTTACGTTTATCATCTTTCAGTTAAAAACTGACAGATAAACGTAAGTTATAGAACATTTCTAAGTTATAGAAAACTGGCCTTAGTGAAAACGAGCTAGACCTCCAGGTTTAAATTTCGAATACGATGTTGAGACACCCAGACTCTGGTAAAAAGTCCCCACCCCATAAAATGTTGCCAAGTTTCATTACCTACTTAAAATGTTGCCAAATTTCATTACCCAAATATTTTATTGAAGATTCACATCAACAAATAAATACATGTGAAATGGTAAGTTGACGGCCGCTACAGGGTCTTAATGAACTTGTAATAAAATTATTGGCCACACACAGGGCAGCTCAGGCAACGCCCCAGGACGAGTTAACCTGTTTAGTGATGTGACACGCGAATGTCGCAATCTACTTGCGTTTATCGATAGTTTTAATTGAGTGTTAAGAGTATTCTCATTATAATTATCAATTATAATATTATCGTGTCATGATACAAGAATCCCGAAACATAAGAAGAAGCAGAAAGATGTAGGTATGAACTGCTTGAACGTAAAATTTATGGTACGTAAAATTCAAATTTGTTATGCAACAGTGATAAAAATAACAGCTTCTAAAGAGAGTTTAACCCCATTCCGTTCAACGATTTTATACAACAATTTATACGACGCCTTAAAATCCGTATTTACATTAAAAGTGTTCAATTTCAAAGCTTTATTTAAACCCGAAACTTAAACTGTAAATATTTGCTATTAAACTGGCCATCGAATCCGGGCGCTGCTGTACCAACACACAACAGGAAAAATAACAGCGCCATTTACTACGTTTATATCGACATCGATAAACCTTCTCCACTCATAGTCAGTAGTATCTAGAGAGGCAAGCTACAATAAAATGTACCGAGCTAGCTACAAGCCTGAGCAGTTACTCGGGTATACCCCACCGCTCCCTGCCCCCACCCCTACCCGCCATATGCGCAGTTCACCCACACATATACAACACACGCAAACACATCACCTGCAAATCGCGTCCACACATTTGATTATCAATAGTGATGTTTGCACGTGACATTCTGTCGATAGATGCTAATAGTGTCTGTCTATCGGCGATTATGCGGATAATTGATTTCGACGTCGATTTTTTTTTGATACTGTAACGTTTCATAATGAATTTTAAAAGTGATACTTTCAGTACCTACCCGCGTATCAATGATAACATAACATTTTTAACTGAACTTGTCGGGTTTAAAGCGATATATTTTATTCCAGAGCCTTCTTTTGTGTCTGATCTCTTGCATTTTTATGTATGACAAGACTATTTGGACTTGAACTTATGAAGCAATTGAAAATAATCAGAAATTCTTGAAAATACAGCAGACTATTTTCGGTTTTACTTTGTTCTAAGCTTTTAATTATATTATGCAAAAATCTACATTTATCATGACCCTCTTCTCGACCAACTAATTATTTAAATCCCAGGTTTCGCCACCTGCGGTACCATAAACTAAAAGTAATCAGATTCAGCAAATTTCTCACCGAAACATATGATAATAAGTGTCATAACGAAGCGCTAAAAAGGTAAGAACGAAGTTCAATAACCTTTAATCGAGCTAAAAAAAAAGATCGAAAAAGTTTTACTCTAACTATAGACTATGTTCACTACTGACTAAACTCACTTTCTTCTCGCACCATTGGAAGTGTTTAATATTTTGTCACACATCATGACAAACAATAATAAAATTAGAATCATGAGCCGTTGAATTCTGAATTTTGTGGTCGGTAGAAATCAAGATAAATCCAATTACAACTGAAAAGATTACTAAATTAAGAAGTCTGGTGGTTAGTTAGGGATCTAGAGATGAGGGTGTATGAATATTGAATATTCTACAAATTGCATTTCCATTCTATATATTCCTGTTTTACTGCGTTTTCAAGTAATAATGCAGTCGTTACACTTAGTCAATGGCCCAAAAGTCTGGACAACCCGTCTTGCCATGGTGTATCGTGTAAACTAAGTCTGGAAGCCGACCCTAACATTCTTGGGAAAAGGATAGGCAGATGATGATCTGGCTAACTAAATTAAGTGAAAGGTTAGGTAGATGATGACTTATTAGTACTCACTTCTCTTATTAGAGGACTGAGGGAGATCAGTAGCCATATTCGTTTTCTTAATTTGATTAGACTTAGACTTCAATTAAAAACATGAAACATACTAAAAATCTTAAACGGAAAATGAGCGCCAGATAACTAAGTAAGGCGAAGTTTAAGCGGAACCACGTAATGTTGTTGGGAACTACGAACAACAGTAACGTATTGAGTTTGAGATCGCGGCGGAGTAGCGGCTGGATATCGCCCAATTACTTGAGAACATACAATTAATTTGTTTAGTAGTTACCTTGGTGCTTGAAGTAAAACCCAGGTCTTACTTTTATGTAGTTTGAGTGCCATCGTTGCCCTATAAATCTTCACAGTCCCCTGAACGTGCTGAAAACTATGACCATGTAGTTTACGACGCGCCAGGACCATTGAAAAAAGAATGTTGATGTACGTATCCGGACAAGTGCTCTTGAGGGCAAATTCTCTTGAAAATCCGAAGGTTATTCTGGCTTCGCCTACTGCAAATAGGTGACCCTGCCTCTTTACCATCACATACTTATATTCCTTGCTTATACCAGCCGCAGTCAGTCCTCCGTTCCACCACCTTCACCTTGGTCTTCGGGCTCCTCAGTATTCTAGTTTCTTTCTTGAAACCCGTATCTTTAAGACCTCAAGCCTAAAACACAAGTAATCCTTTCCTCAGCACCGCCTAAGAATATTTTGGCAGCCCTGCTGTCTAATCAAGGTTCATGGTAAATCGATACGAGATAACAGAATTTACGAGCACCTACATCTTTTCTTATTAAGATTGAATGGACGTCAATAATCCCAAGTAAAGAAATTGCGACAATTTATTGACCACTTATTACCAACAAAAGAAAGGTCGCGCCTTCAGTTTATTTTCTATGTGGTGTGGGTGGCACCACTGGGTGACGTCACAGAGACGTGCCTGTACGGTTTATTGAGGAAGGTAGCGATGTTAATAATCTGATGTTGGTATTAGCTGTGAAAATCAATATTTCACTATAAGCTACTACTACTATACTACCTACCTGTTCCTGTTCACTATAAGCACCGAGCACTTACTTTGCCCAAGAACAACATAACATAACATCTCATCACGCAGTGGTTAAAGTCCCATATAATAAATAGGGCGCGAGCCTATTGTCATCAAACGGACACAAAGCCATGCTCCGTGGCTGCAACTGAGAAATTCCTTCGTTCAGCAGTCACGCTTCAGTCGAGAAATGCGTCTGCTTTTTTCATCATGGAATCTGCTTAATTTTTTTAAGTAAAGGTGGAATGTTGATCAATCGATAAACGAAGCGTATCGTTTTCCACCCCTGGACATAGTTCCAAGGCTCCAACCTCTATCACAACATCGTGTCCTCAGTCTTTCGCCCAATCTTAGCCACCTTAGGTCCAACGTTGGTTGACGTTCTGACAAAATGATTCATAAACTGTTGCAGTAGTGTTACAAAAATGTGGCTCAACTTTTGGAATAACCTCATCGTCTGCCTGGCCTTTTCCAACTTATGTTGGCGTCGGCTTCCAGTCTAACCGGATTTAGTCATTACCAGTGTTACATGGAGTGATTGCCTACATGACCTCCATAACCCAGTTGGTACTGGGTAATCGATTCCCCTTGGTAAGACTGGTTGTCATGCTTTCGGCCACAGTAACGACTGTCAACGATCTATAAATGACAGCCTGGACCAGCGGCTTAATGGGCTTTCCGAGGCACGTAGAAATTTCGGTAGGTAATGGATGATCTGGTCACCCATCCACAAATTAAGATCCAACTTTTAGAAAAACTTCTAATGCAAAAAGAGAAAATTACTTTGAAAATAAATCCTTCATTCTTGTTTGTCTTTCTTTTGTTCTTTCTACGAATGAATCCTGTAATACTGATTTAGATATGAACTCAATAACCGCACCCCAGAAACACTTAATTACTTACTATTCTTCTAATAAACAAGACCATGCTTGTATACAATGCTAATTTGCTAAGTGTGCATAAATGGCTAGGGTTGCCAATGGTACCTTCATGTGTGTGGGACTGTAAGAATCTGCTGGGGTTTCAATTAAATTGACAGCCGAGTGTTTGGTTGGTTGTTGCGGTACGTTTCGTTGAATTGTTATCAAAAACCAATATCGCGGCGTTTGACAAGATTTTAGCCATGCGCCAAAATATACTTGTACACACATTTATAACAGGAAGATCTCAAAGGTAAACGTTGAGTTTTTGCCTTTATTCGAATATAACATAAACAGAATAACATAATTAGAATTCAGAGAAATATCTCCAGAAATATTGTCTGGTAAATACATTGATCAATGAAACAAGCTAATTAGTAAAATGTTCTGTAGAAAGTTATAAATAGGTAAGGTTATGTGAATAATTTTAGGCTTTCATTTTGCTTTTGAATCTTATTATCCTTAAACCACAATTACTTTAATTATAAGTCCTTAAAGAGGTCGCTTTCCAAGAATAGAATATATATTTTCAAACTAAGCCCCTTCTTACACAAGGCTACAAAACTCTTCGATACTCGACGATTTTAGTCTCCAAGCGACTGCCGCTATACAAATCCATAATGTCGGCGACGCGACTCGTGTACGAACTTCAATGGATTTGTATGGCGGCAGTTGCTTGGAGACTACAATCGTCGAGTGTCGAAGATTTTTGTAGCCTTGTGTACGAAGGGGCTAATCGGTCATTCACAAGGTTGTTCAAATGTCAATCTCTATCAACTACTCTATTGAAGTATTTATCAAAGTAATGACATTTTAAATGCATATGTTCATTGATCACTTCATTGCTTTTATAATTTTATATTTTAGCGACTTTTCTTCAAACGAAATCACTCATTTCAATGACTAAGTATATTATTATTCAAATAGGTAAGTGCTTATCCCATTTATTTACTGAAATATAAAATACTATATTTTGGCCGTGGCTTTGCTCGTGATATGGTCAGAAATTATCCCGAGGGAACGTTTTAATGATATAGCATAAGATACTCAAGTAAAATGTAGCTTCTCATTAGTGAAAGAATTTTCAGAATCAGATCAGCAGTTCAGAAAATTAACCCATCATACATCCAAACTTTAACTTTACCAACTAACTTAACTTTACAAAATAAAAAATAAAAAATTAGTGAAGAAGTACAGACCAATCCAAATCCATCTTCAGATTCAAGATTCCAAATATCTCATCATAAAAACTTTCAACCAAACATTTACCAAATGAAGAGTTTCTCCTCTTAATATCATTCGTTCGCGCTGTCTGCGAGTACCTCTCTGACTTTAATCTGCAGCAAATAATATACAATGACATTGGTTGGTCGTCGCATTCTTTCTGTCTCGGGGTATGAGCAGGGTACACCCACCCCTGTGCAGACGGTTCGCCGGCCGTCCGACGGATGCCAACGAGTAACAAAGTCGTCGAAGGTGACAAAAAACATTCGGGATTTAAAAATGATGTTGACAAAGAAAATGTTTTAGATTGAAATTATTTTAAAAGCAGTTTAAGTTTTCCTTTAATTCTCTTAGTTAGTATTTATTTTTAATTTTTAATAATGTACTTTGGAAGCAACATTTTCGCGACGTCCCCTTTATTTGGCTTTCAATTTGGGCTTCCTATTTCGACCGAAGAGAAAAGCAACAAATCGTTTTTTTTAATAATTTTCTTTTGTCACATCTATTCGAAAATTATACTTTTCATCGTTCAATGTCTTAAAGTTTATTATGACACATTAGTCAGAGTGCAAGTTTAGTCTTCGATGGTAACTTCTAGGATACGTCAGGCGTAGACCATTCAAATAGCTATCACCACAGCTGCCTAGGCTATTGATAACCAATTATTTTCAAACTATGAGGTGCTTAGTGGTGTTATACAAATTTTTAGGTCAGCCTGAATTAACATTTTTGATACGGGCCGGATACGACGGGCCGGACACAAGAGCGGAAATCTTACCGCTTGGTTCTGGTCGATACCTATGGTATCAAGCAGCCGCAAACTTGCGTAGAACGTCTTCGACATCGATGCCGCATCCAAGACTCTCACCTCCTATGACGAAAGCTATTCACAAGTCTGTAAGTGGTCAGCCCAAGGTGACATTATTATAATACAAGATGTTATTCACATAGAGGTGAACGAATACATTCATTCATCATGCGATTGAAGATTCAACTTATGCAAAATTATTAAGATCTGCATACATTCAAATTAGTAAGTGTGTGTGAACCTTTCTTTATCCTAACGAATTTTTTGTTTTAGCTTTTCTAAAGACGAGCTTTTTCTACTTGTTTAAGTGGTGGTTGGGCTGTTTCTTCTGTCGTAATTATAGAAGCTCTAAATACTTTTGATTCTTGTAAGAGAAAAATCTTGAGTTGATGCTTCAGGGAAGGTTTCGTGGTTTTGGAGCCACTCATTGTACGTGTCCAGTATTTGATTAAACTAATCGAAGCCCGTGGCTTCAGAAAAAAAATCGATATCCTGATCCAGGACAAGGTCTACCTCTCATTTCATCTCTACTATTCAAAGGGCCACCGAAATCCATTAAATCCAAAGTTACTGATACGTTTTTATTAATACACATTGGAATAAATAATTAGTACATAGTTCAATTACAAGTAGGTAAAACAGTCAATTTCGTACTACCCAGTATTATCTGGGTTGTGCAGGTCAGATAGGTTTATGTAAAATACTACGCTTCAGATGGGAAAAGGCTAAGCATAAAACAACAGCAACAGTAACAATTTCTTGATCAGTATTAATTTGATCATTGAAGGTTTCTTACAGTTTCCCCATTAGATATTTTTATTGGCACAAGGTCCCATCGCGAACAACGAGGAGAGAGGGAGAGGGGGGCAGTTGGCACGTGTCACCCAGCAACAGACAGCGACGTTCTGTCTCAAGGTATGTCTGCTGAATTATCGGAACACAAACAGACAATAAAATGGGACATATACCTTTGTAAGATGATCCAAAAACAAATAAGGAAAGCTGCCTCTAATGTACTTGAGGAACTTACCAGTAATCTATATAAAACATTTTCGTTATTCAAAAAGAATTCGATGAAAGCGGTCACCTCTGGTGGGGTTTTAAGACGTGCAGCTATTTATTTACACAGCAACAGCTTAACAAGTATTATGAATCACGAAGTGCCATCTTTTTTATGAAATAAGAACAATTCTCTATTATTTCACATACATACATCAAAAACTTCATAAATTCCATACTCACAACGGTCCCCTGCCAACGTCTATCGAACACCAAAGGCCTCCCTGTAGCCCTGTAGACAGCCACCCAGATTTCTAGTTTCATCATCGTACAAAGCTCCACTTAAATTCTGCGCTCCTAGTACAGAGTACCGCGAAAGTAAAAAGGGTTACAACATTCAATACGCGGAAACCACAGAGCAGCGACACGTGAGCATTGCTTCCACACCACTGACCCACAACTGACATCTACAATCAAAACGACACGTATTTTTTTACTCAAATTCTTCAATCCTCAGTTCCCTTTCATCGCACGTTCTAACCATCATTTTGCGTACATCACTCCAAAGTACCAAAAGATGAAAGAGAGAGAAAACTTCAAGTGCTCTTGTAGAGGCCACGTCCTTGGGGAGAAAGGGGAAAAGGGAATCATCGCCGGAATCCGTCCCGGAAAAATAACTCGAAACTGAAAGGGGAGGGTAGGGTCGCCGCTTAATGATCAAAACGCCTTCAATATTGCGAAGGCATGAGACTTATCATTATAATTTATTCACGGCAAGCAGCTGAGAAACGTCTTCCGTCCCACCTCCCTGAAGGACAGAATTAATTTTCTTTTTCAGGAGTTTGATGTAAATAACGTTGTCATGTTCCTTTTCAAAGTTACGGTGGAAGATTTTCCTTCAGCTGTAGCCGAACATCACTTTAAGTAATATCAATTTATAAGTATCAAGTGTAATTTCTAAAAATACCAACAATCTAGCTAGACTGTCACCAGCTTTATTTCAAACATGCATTATCTGAAAGTGTTTTCAATATTTTCAGTTTGAAAGTACCACGTAGCTTATGCATATCAGAACTATGCCAACAAATCTCACACCTGCCTCTCTCAAAACAAAGTCGAGATTCGATTGGCAGGTATCAGCGTATCTGTATTCCATACATCACAAAGTTAACGTCAATAAATCAGTTGACTAGCACACACTCCCGGAGGCTTCCCTGTAATAAAGCCTGTGCCGGTCTATAGGTAGCCGCTTTGTCTACATGCTCCTCATCGGTCGAAACTTTCCTTCCACAGTCAAACTTAGATCAAGCCTGGAATCTTGGAGAAGAAATCTCTTGGAGGGGTGGAGAAGGTGTGTCTGATATTATTTTGGTGTGACATTTTTATGATAGGATGTGAAATTTTAAAATAATGAAAGAAAATAAAATACATGTAGTTACTAAGGGAATAGAGCAGGACAGAATTGTAGAAAATTGAGCCAAATTTACGGCCAAAAAAAAGATTATCTGTAGTGTGTGTAATTTGCCTAAAAATATCGCCATGTGTGAGCTAAATTCATTGGCAAGTAAAAGTTAAAAATCGCTCCCCTAAGTAAAGCAGTCAACTGCTAATCTCCACAAATAAAAAGGCTAGCTTCCACTAATCTTGTTTAGCAAACAAAATCTAAATTACACTGAATTATTCTATTCTCATAAACAATGCACGCGAACAGAACGGCGAGGCGTCTTAATTAAACTTATATACTTGCTCTATATACTTATGTACTTCGCACTCGTGGAAGTTAAGAAAGGTTAAAAGGGGGGCCCCTTCCCACCGCCCCGACATTCCCGAATTTTCCCAAAGTATCGTTTAATGCAAGTTTATTATCTACCCATCTTTGAGCGTTAATTAATTCTTATTTTTAAGGCGATGTTTTTTTATTGTTTGATTTTATTATGAAGCCTTCATAATTAAATTTGAATTAAGGAAAATATTACGTTTTTTTTTCTGTTTTTATTTGATTATTTTGAGAGTTACAAACATTATTCTATCTACCACCACAACCCAGTTAGGACTGGGTAATCCGATACCCCTTGGTAAGACTGGTTGACAGACTTTCGGATCATTAACGACTGTCAAAGATCTAAAAGTGACTGGCTGTCATTGTTTCATGGTGGCACGTGTTTTTCTAAGCTCGGAGGCAACTCGGTATGTAATGTGTAAACCAACTTAGGCGGGCACAGTTTAAACTAAAGATCGGCAGCGGCTGTTATTATTTAGCCGCAAGCTACTATACTAATACATAAATGTGAAAAAAAATAAAACCGACTTCAAAAAAAAACAAAAATGTGAAAAATAACTTTAGCTTCTGAAGTCGGTGACCTTTGTTTGATTGCTTTAGTTTTTTAACCGACTTCTAAAAAAGGAGGAGGTTCTCAATTCGGATGTTTCTATTTTTTGTCACCGACTTCAGAAGCTAAAGTTATTTTTCACTTTTTTGTTTTTTTTTGAAGTCGGTTTTATTTTTTGCAAAAAAGTTTTTATTTTTCACTTTTTAGTGGTTCACATGTGCTTGATACATGGAAAGTGCATACCGTTACAATTAAAACAAGCCCAAACACGACTAGGATACATTGTCTCATTATGGAGTTCCATGACTCTTGGCTTCATCATCAGATCTGATGGTAGAATGGTTCTTATCAAACGCAAATGCTTCATTTGTTGTAGAAAATACCAAAATCGCAACACGTTTTCAGATAAAATTTGAAGAGTTCCCTCGATTTCGCCAAGATTCCATCATCAGATCCAGACTTGGCGATTATGGGACCATTTGAGAAGAATACCCTTTCCTACAAAAAAAGAATTTTCCAAATCGGTTGGCAAGCGACGGAGTTATGCCCGAACAAACATAAAAAAAAAAAATTGAAACATCCGAATTGAGAACCTCCTCCTTTTTTAGAAGTCGGTTAAAAAAAAAACTAAACTAAATTACAAATTAAACTAAAAAAGGTTAGTGAAAAGCAATCAATAATCGATCTAATTTCACTTACACTTAATACAATGCTTATTTTAATTTATTCACTTTACTCTAAAGTCTAAACCATTCAGCTAAACCTTTGCTTATCAATGTTGATTATATAATTTTCGATTGTATTGTCCCAAAAGCTAAACAGCAAAGATGTAAGTGATGAGCTCTAATCTGCTATTTAAAATCGCTTCCCGCTTCTCACTTTAAGAGGATATGCTAGCTCCACGTATTTTGAAGAATCGGTACTTTCGCTCTCCCAGTTCCGCAAACCAGGGTGGGTTTGCGGAACTGGAAGAAAAGAGTGCGAGAGAGACAGACGTTTGAGGAAAACCGCTTTTATTACAATATTTTCAGTGTCAAGTTGGCAAATTCAAGGATAGACCCAATAAAAACACCTCCACATTTATTTTGTGTTCTGTCCCTACTCGCTGTCACTCATAACTTGTGCTGAACGCATCACCGACCCCTATTAATATCGGACGTCGATCCTAATTATTATTAACACATCTATCGATGTCTGCGATCAGCTCTATTTGTATACTACACCGGCATTTACGAGAACTATTGTTAACATTTCGATGGGAGAACAATTAATGGGTTATGATTACAACAAAAAATGCAGGGTTTGCTTCTTGTTTTTGTAAGAGCGCTCATGGTCATCAGTACAAAGTGTCTTGTCTAAATAGAGGCTGAGGTCATTCGCCATCATTATTAGGTGAATGGTTTTTCTTTTTTTCGTAAAAATCGCACAATTGGTTCAAAATAACACTCAACACACTTTTTTTTTTCATTTAGTCAAAATGAGGTCGAACTTTCCTAGGCGACCAATGGCAAGAAACGGTTGCTGCAGTGTTTGAGCGATTGTCTGCTACGCTGTGTGTCGCGAGTTCGATTCTGGATTCACGGAACAAGTATTGGTGTGGCTTCATCATCATCATCATCATCATCGGCCTATAATGTTCCCACTGCTGGGACACGACCTCCTCTCAATGAGAGGGAGACTGAAACTGTCTCAATGAGGGTCTTGGTGTGGCTTACGAGTAGATATTCCGGGTCTAGCTGTTTGTGAACGAGCTTAAATGTTAGTTACCCACGGAAGGAGAAATTAATAGAGCGAAGCAACGTTTTTAAGAAAAATAAAATCAAAGCAAACTCAGAGACTAAGGCAAAGGTATACTTGCAGAGTCTATGTACGATGGTGGAAAAATAATCTAAAGCGCCCCATCTACAATCCTTCTTGCCTGCCAGTCATTTTAGGTTGTGAATGGAGAGTTAGTAGTGTAGCAGACGAAAAAGTACTTCTTGCATAAATGTTGTAATGTAATTTTGTTCTGCCCGGTTGGTGCTATGCAAGTTAGTGTTACTGTTTGAATATGTTATTTGTACCATTGTTTAAAGTTGTGAACTGTACTTCCTTTTTCTGCTGAAATCTAATTTCATGTCCAGCAGCAATAGATTGTGAAGAGCTGTTGTTGAAGTTCACTTATTAATGGATTGATACACACAGAATTTCCCCATTTAGAAGATCCAGTAAATGATGATGATGGTATGTGATGTAGATGTGTTATAAAAAGCACCGTAAGGATTATAATTAGCTTAAAATGATTAAAATATATGTGAACGTTACACGTGCGAAAACACGAGCGTCGTTCTATAATTATACGTGTATTATATGTACTGCGTATTTATTAGGGAATCAGACCAAAGAAAGATACCAACTTCAAGATCCACTTAATCGTACTCTCACTATGTTTACTCTATACTAGTGTTATAATCACAATTTTACCTTTTTTTATGTGTTGTCCTGCTTATATTATAAATGCTTTTTCTTTCTTTCTTTCTTTCATACAATCATCTAATTGGCGCCCACCATGGGGCTTTTCTGCACAAGGCCCATGTTGGGCGCCAACAGGAAATGTTGTCTTATTCATTCTTGCTGCTAAATCCCACCAAAAGATCATCATATTGAACGCAAATGTCCACTTCTACACGAGTCTCCCCCATAGACTGTTACAGCGGGTGATCCCAGGGGAAACACTACAACCGCCCCGCTTCACAAGCGAACCCGGGGTCTCAATATAATGTTATTAGTAAGTATGCTGGTTTTGATTCTATTGCCCCTTGGTACATATCCCTTGTAAGTGTCATAACGTGTTTTGCCCGCCATGATAATTTTGTATTATTTTCATTACAATTTGAGGGTAATAATCGAATTACAACGCATTCATTTTTAAATCTGACGCAGTATCCCCACAAAACAATATGCACGAAATATGTTTTTACAATTATTTTGCTGTCTGACTGTATCCGTGCAATACACTACTGAACAAAATTTTGTCATGTCTGTGAATGTATGTGCTAAAGCGTGTTCTATAGACATACTCATTTTTGGGCCCATAAAAGACAAAGAATACTTACCTACTTCATACTTCGACTCACAATAAAATCTGTTACATCGACTTTTTTAATATTTACTGTAATTTTTTCGTTTTTTAACTGTCACCACAATTTCAACACAAAAAAGGAGATAACCATCAATACCGTTACATTTATCCCCAAACACAAATCAGAACTAATCAAATTAATCGGAAGGCGGACCGATATCAACATTATTAATGCAAAACTCTGCCTCCCTCCCCGCCCCCGGCAACTTTCCACCCGCTGGGTCCATGCCACCGTCTTCTATCTTTTAAGAAAGACGACTGCCCTTAAAACTCTTGTGTTGGGAGAGCGGCTTAGTATCACGGCTTTTTTGTGATCTCGACTAAGGTTTTTATGTACATAAAAGTCAAATAAATGCTGGTGTTAGCTGTATCTTGTGATATTTCACTGCAGCATGGTATGTATAAATTTCTCATCATGTTTCTCTTTGGTGAATTGGAACACTCTACTTGCAGAAAAGGTAGGTTCTATAGCTAAAATCATACTACGATAAGATGATTTTCCTTAAACCAAATATTGCCAAGAATTGTCTTTAAATGAAAATAGACACGCCATCTGTAAAAAACTTTTATATCCAGTTTATCCTTAAACATTTTCCTTCCTTTCCCGGAACAATATCATTTTACATAACATTAATTACATGAAGCGAAAGTAACATTGTAATTAACTACGACAAATCATCTAAAAACTTAAACATTAAGATTAACAAACCGTAACAAAAGTTTACTCTGCTCCTGTTGCGTGAGCGACGAAATCCATTCTTAGTACTTATATTACCGTTGTCGATTGTGCCAATTAACTCCATCGGCCCATTTCCCAACATATTAGGGGTGCTTATTGTGAAGAAGTGTGTTTTCAAACTGCAAATCTAACGTTGGCTGGATGCCATGGATACCATTATCAAGGTTCTCTCCTCCACCAACAGTTGTATCCTTATTGACAAGTACGAAGGTTGGTATTCGGTTGTCTTTTCTTTTATCAACGGCATGTTTACGTGGTTCCCCAAGCGGGGACTGGCCACCCGCGCCCCTCACCCCAAACTCCACATGTTATTTACGTGTGAACACAACGCCGTGGAGGGTTCAATATATCTGACCTACTGGGCCTCCCACTAATATAACGCTCGGAATTGCTTGTACCCCTTTTCGGTGGTCATTTTTTCTCTATTTTGTTTAGATATTTCGACAAAGAATCCTTTTTTGCTCTTCTACTGTATTATTTTTTTGTCTTATTGTAAAATGGGATTCGTATATATGAAAAGTGATTTATAAAGAAATCTACAATCTTAACATAAAAACCTGTTTTTTTTTTACTTTACCAATTTATACAATATTACTGATTACAACTTGAAAATCGTCAAAATTAACAACAAAACCTTACGACATTTAATGTTGCAACACAAAACTTTCGGTTACTAAATTTCTAAAATATATTTTATCTAAACTAGAAGTAAAATAAATACACATTTAGATAAAATACTGTTTCCTGACCTATCCAATCGACTTTACTCACGACAACAAACTGAAAGCTGAAACGAAGTAGCAACAAAATGAAAATTCCATTATGCATAACAAAGAAATAATCTCTACACAAAATTATTGAGTTGACATCGAAAGTGAAGGGGGCAACGCGACACCTCCATCCATAGTACAGCGTCCAAGTGCCGGGGCAGATTCACGATTACAGCCATTTGAGGGGACGCGCCCCGAACTGTATGATGGACTGGAAATATTCCATAATATCTAAAGCGTCGTTACAATGCCTTAGCAGAATATTTTTCTTGGGCAGAAAGCCGATATTCCCCCAAGAGTTACGACATTTCAATTTGCCAAGGCGGGCGGAAAATGGAATTACGATTGAAGCGAGAACGCCCGAATGTCGACGAGGGCGTCCCGCTCTTCGCCGATCTCGCCCGAACAGCGCCGAAGCGAAACGAGTGAACAACGCGCCCGTCGCGCCGCACCAAGCTGTGTATTGATTAGATGCGGGACGTCCGATGCCATATAAATTAGGCCGCACAGAAAAACAGACTTAGTAAGTACATATTTACATAAATACTAATCATTAGATAAAACTACAACCCGGAGGTTTATTTCTGTGTATATTTTGAAGATTTTTATTGTAATATGAAACCATTGAGCGAAATCTATTAAGTTGCCAACTTAAAATATGCATGCTTTGATTTTAGTTCCGAAAGTTTTGACGGTAGCTGATTTTCAACTGCGCTATATGAAAAGCGCGCCAAAAAAGTTAAACTTGTAACTATCAGGAAACTTAAAATAAGTATTATTGTGTTGTTGACATATTTAACTTAATTGTTAATTTGAGGCACCCTTTTAAATACACAATGGGATTTATAAACTCATTACGAAGTGTCAGTTAAAAAGGACAATAATAATGGTTTCATTTTCAGTCGTAATTAATATAAAAGCGATCCTATTTGATGCAAGCCGACATCGAGGCCAAAATAATGTAGACGAATAAATATACATTACATTATTAACGAATGTTGGCCTCGTTTCTCGCTCTCTTTGTTCGTTTCACGATTTTCCGTGAGAATTAATTGAAAATAAGTTTTCCTCATTGCGGTTTCAAGGTTCAAAATAATTTGTTGGGTAGAACATTTTGTTCTCGGCGATCGAGCGTGAATGTTTACCAGATAATCGACCTTAGTGAACGGAACATTAAGTAGAGTATTGTATGTAGCATATGCGATGGCGGTTTTCATGATTTGTGAGTTTATAGCAACGGTGAAGTGTCGGTGGTTAATGGTGGCAGCGCGTGGCTCTCGCCGGCCGCCATATTGAAAAAGTTTGGCGCGAAAAAAGGGCGGTAAAAATATAAATCGATGATGACAATATGAAGTTGGATTCTTCGGATTGTTATCATTATTCATTCACTTTCATGTAGAATAGTATCAAACTATGATTTCTTGAATGTAGTCTATGGGTTTGTGGAAAATATTTTATAAGCTGTTGATATTGTTTTAACAATCTTCTAGAATGTTTTATTTACTTACTGCGTAGCTTACAAATAATAACAGTCTACAAATACATTTGGGAAAACATGGAAGAGTTGGTCTCGTCCCAAACATCTTTTCGGTAATTCACCTCAGAATCCCTCGTTCGGGAGATTTAGATGGAATACCGCCGCCCTCTTCTCCCCAGGGTGACCCAGAGGTAAACCCGTTGTTTCTTGGAGAAGTTCCACTTGAGCCAACATTTTCCCCGGTTAGCAACATTCTGTAATAATAAGAAACACAGCTTTAATTAAACGGCGTAAGGTTCATATTGCTGTAGGTTTTAATGGCGCTTAGTATCTTTTTCAGTATATTATTTATTGGCACCTTTTCAGGTACTTAAGGTCGGATCGCCGCGTAGGGTTCGCTGAAGATTCGGTCTCGCATATTCGTCAACAGAACCTCTACTATGTGTTAGATACATTTGGGAACTGGTTAAAACGACTTTTCAAGAATTTCGGACCCAAATTGACTCTCCACTAATCCTCGACTCGACTTGATCTTTAGGGATGAAAAGAAAAATAATTCTTATGAAATAAAAATAAATAGAGATTCTCATATAAATTAAAATTAAATAGACCATTGATCTCCTTCGTTTACCACCGTAATCTTATGATCTTGCATAAATAGCTAGCGCTGTTCAGCAACATTTGACACTGTTGATAGCAACATCCTAGTCTAAGATCCCGCTATACAACGACCTTCACCGAGATGCTTATTTAATGAGACGTATTTTTTATGTTATTAAATATGCCAATAAATATATCCTATATGGGTTGCCTAACAAATTTCAGTCCAGAGTATTTTTAATTAATAATTTAAAAACATTTTTTTTTTAAACATTGCACCGGTGTGATTATTAAATAAATTTGATACCAATCGAAAGTTTGAAGCCCATAGAATATGCAAACGTTAGGTTGCCTATTTTTTTCCGGTCACAACCACGGGTTGCCAGGTGTAAACAGGTAAATCTATAGGTACTAGCATTTTGCAACGGTCTGATTATTGAATCAAACTTAGATAAAATGAAAGATTATTTCATAAGGAACACGGTGGTATAGGGTTGCCTGCGAAAAATCAGTCCCGAATTAGGGTTGTCGAATTTTAAATAATAAAATATCGCTGCGAGTGAATGTGTGTGAGAGAGAGGTCCCAGACCAACCATCCCACGCGGTAGAAAAGGACGCAGCGTAGCAGCTGTTTAAAGTCCGCCCATTTAAAGAAGGAGAGTGCGCATGCTATTTGTGCTTGGAAATGAAAAGGATAGCGATAGACTCGAATATGCTGTGCATTATTTTGGAGTCATAGATATAGTATTATATAGATGGCGAGAAAGCGTGTCGCTGAAAGGGACAAAAAAAAAGTACTAGTACTAGTAGGAAAAATGTACCCCATAATTAGTGATAAAATTAGAAATAGGTACCTACACAAAGCCTGACGTTTAGACCGATGAAATCTGTGTCATCGAAAGCGACAGAAAGAAAACCGGGGAAGGGCGAGTCGGAGTCGCACACCGAGGGTTCCGTATAAACTTACCAATGAAAACAGTTCCCGCAAAAAAAAATTTGTGGAGCTACAAATTTTCAGTTTTCGGATTTCAGAAATAAAAAACCGATGTGACTTTAATTGATTAAAAAATAAAAAAAATAAATAACTATTTCTGTATATTAATAATTAACTACTCCAAAATAATGCACAGCATATACGAGTCTATCGCTATCCTTTTCATTTCCAAGCACAAATAGCATGCGCACTCTCCTTCTTTAAATGGGCGGACTTTAAACAGCTGCTACGCTGCGTCCTTTTCTACCGCGTGGGATGGTTGGTCTGGGACCTCTCTCTCACACACATTCACTCGCAGCGATATTTTATTATTTAAAATTCGACAACCCTAATTCGGGACTGATTTTTCGCAGGCAACCCTATACCACCGTGTTCCTTATGAAATAATCTTTCATTTTATCTAAGTTTGATTCAATAATCAGACCGTTGCAAAATGCTAGTACCTATAGATTTACCTGTTTACACCTGGCAACCCGTGGTTGTGACCGGAAAAAAATAGGCAACCTAACGTTTGCATATTCTATGGGCTTCAAACTTTCGATTGGTATCAAATTTATTTAATAATCACACCGGTGCAATGTTTAAAAAAAAATGTTTTTAAATTATTAATTAAAAATACTCTGGACTGAAATTTATTAGGCAACCCATATAGGATATATTTATTGGCATATTTAATAACATAAAAAATACGTCTCATTAAATAAGCATCTCGGTGAAGGTCGTTGTATAGCGGGATCCTATACTATCCATGTTTAAATAGAATCTTCACCAGTAATAATTTAATTCAGGCAATAGGTATGTTGAACACATAGCCTACAATAGGTTATACCTTCTTTCACAATTATGAATCTTAAAAACAGAGATTTTAAAAGAATGGAATGCCACAAGGTAATATTTAGGTATATATTGAGTCTCATTTTCTTGTAACAAACATCACCGAATTTTTCGTTTATCATCTAGAGCAGTTTTTAAATGAAAAAAAAAACTTTAACCATTTAACTTATATATTAGAACCATCCCTGTTTTAATCGACTTATTAGATCAATTTAAAGAAGAAGGCAGATTGTTGTTTTCTGTCAAACTGTTGGTATTGTATTTCATACAATCTTAAATTGACGTTTTAGGGTTGTGCATGTTTCTGCACGCCCTTTGGCCCGCGCTCGCATTCCTTGTCGAACCCCAACAAAGTTTTTAACCTTGATCAACATTTGAAATAGAAAATGCCACTCGAGATTGAATAATAAAGACCACAATCTCGACTACTTCAGGTAATATATTCAAGTGTAGATTAGTGAAACTAGAAATAAATATACCATTTGAGTAGTTTTCCGTTGATAAAAGTAGGTTTATTAAAACGCAAACAAACAAACAGCAACAAAGAAACAGCAATCAATTGGTTTTATTATTTCTGTCCATCTTCGGACCATCCTAGTGAGTTCGCTTGTGACTTCCACCAATGGTAGGGGAGACTAGTCGATTGCGCACTGAAGGAATTGTCCGTGTAGTAAGTTAACGAAACCGACTAGGAGTCTACTAGAACTGTGATGGCAAGCTTTACCCTTGCAATAGAATTGTTATTAGTAATTAGATAGCCCGCTTGACACAGGGCCGAATGGTATTAGGTGAATATCTTTGGATGCGTAGACAAAATAAAGTCATTGGTGATGTAATCATGGACTAAGCTGATAATTAAAGAGGTGAAGCCTAACAAAGAGGTGGGCTTCCAATTTAACCGCAGCATACAGTTGAATACGAGTATTTTACATTGAGTGACTGCCTATCTGACCTCCACAATCCAGTTAGTACAGAGTAATACGATACCAATTGGTATGTTGAGTATAATAAACATGCGGGACAGTCTTTGGGACTGGCGGTAGAAGTGAAAACTCGTAGCCGATCCGGAAAAGCGTAAGTGACGGTCACGCGAGTTCCATGATTTTTGTTCATTCAAGGAGTGCTCAGCGCGCCTAAAGAAGTTTTAATAAAAAAAAAAACGCAAATAGAGCACTCTACTTTACAACTTTAACTCAGCGTGCTATTAGGTACTTGCACACACAGTACCAAGGATCACAGGAGCCACTACGCTTGCTGCCATTCCACCCAGTACCTCATTTAAAACTCACACCTCTTTTAAGATTTCATGGCTTATAACTAAACTTACCATGCCACTTACGGAATATCTTCCGTGATTTGCAACTATTGTGACCCTCAACAGTTGAGGAGCTTACAATGGTTGAAATCACCGAAGATATTCTGTGACAGAGTAAGTTTAAAAACAAATATTAATATTTTTTAAAATGTTATTGTTTATTCTGAATGTTTTGTGTTAAATAATGTTGCATGCCGTATGGCAAAATGTATCTGGACTCTCATGAAAATTACCATCATATCTGTACACATACATTATTGGGGTCATTCCCGTTCGTCCACACCCCGTCGTCCACACTACGGACGACTGGGAATGTTGCGTTCTGTTCGTCTACACTGTGGACGAACAGAACGCATTATTCCCAGTCGTCCACACCCCGTCATCTCACGTCTAGTATAAGAGTGTTGTAAAAATGGTTATGTTTAAATTATTGTAAATTAAGTGGATCTGTGATACAGATTGCTCTGTTGTTGCCCTTAATTATTGTAAAATAAGACGATCTGTGATGAAAAATACTGTTGAATTTAAACACTACTTAGTACATTATTATGTTGTTATTAAAGAGGTTATATACTTTAAAGATGTTTATATAATGCCAAAAAAAATAGATAAAATATTGCCTTATAATTATTGTAAATTATGTTGATCTGTGATGAAAACTAGAATTGTTGTTAATTATTTTAACATTGATGATTTCAAATAAAAAAAACAGTGACAGGGAAAGATGCGTTCTGTTCGTTCACAGTGTAGACGAACAGAACGCAACGTTCCCAGTCACCCGCACCTCGTTTCATGTGTAGTTTAAGAGTCAATGTAAAGAAATTTTAAATTAAATAAATGATTTAACGGTTTAATTAATTTAATAACTATTATAACTATTAAGTTTTTTTTTTTGACTTGAAATCATTAATGTTAAAATAATTAACAACAATTCTAGTTTTCATCACAGATCAACATAATTTACAATAATTATAACGCAATTTTTTATCAATTTTTTTTGGCATTATATAAACATTTTTAAAGTATACAACCTCTTTAATAACAACATAATATGTACTAAGTAGTGTTTAAATTCAACAGTATTTTTCATCACAGATCATCTTATTTTACAATAATTAAGGGCAACAACAGAGCAATCTGTATCACAGATCCACTTAATTTACAATAATTTAAACATAACCATTTTTACAACACTCTTATACTAGACGTGAGATGACGGGGTGTGGACGACTGGGAATAATGCGTTCTGTTCGTCCACAGTGTAGACGAACCAGAACGCAACATTCCCAGTCGTCCGCAGTGTGGACGACGGGGTGTGGACGAACGGGAATGACCCCATTATTGGGAAAAGATGATTTCTATTTCTAAAGGCAAACCATATATTTCGGTTAATAAAATATGAATTCGTAAAGAAGCTTTTCTGTCTGAAAACTCTTTCCCCAGTCCTGGCATTGTGAAGAAATAAAAGAGATACTTCATGCCCGTTTATTAGGTTTCAATCACGAAATAGTCAGAAAAGCTTATTGTATTACCCACAAATCACACACTATTCCATAAAAGACACCGCGATACATTTTATAAACAAAGCCTCATACCAAATTGGCCTACATTCGAGCCTTTTTCAGGGGAATTAGTTCACAACAGCAGTGCCGCCATCTGTGTGTTGACACCGGAGTTACATGTAATGGGCGGGCGGCGCCACGCAACAGCGTCGATAAAACGAACCAGTGTGTTTACTTTGTGCTAGTACTCGGCCTAGTTTAGGGTGCGTACACACGGGGAAAGCTCAGACTGGACGTGAACGCAGTTTTGTTATGCGATGACTTTGCGAGACTGCGTAGCTTTAGGTCATTCGCTGTTGTATACGCACCCTTAGTGTGGGGACATACAAAACGTAGTACCTAATGTTAACGGGACTTATAAAGAATTCTGTTCAGTTCATTTGTCGTGGGGTTTGAAATCTATATAAAAAGCCCAGATACATCAGCATCAGCAATCAAAGATGACTACGATAACAGAAGCTTGAATTAGTGAGTCAATAACAATTTTATCTTGTTCATAACCAGCACACAAATCTTAATAAAAGGAAAGTTACTGGAAATCCAATTGACACAGTTTTTATGACATTAAATTAAAGGTTGGCGTCCACGCGTCGAAGGTAGAAAAAATTTCCCGCCTACGGCACTTTATTATGTAAGCGGCGGGTAAAGGCAGTAGCTGCGGCAAGTTGACTAGAGTAGCACCAGTTCAACGCTCCTCAGGTGAAGGTTTGTAGTAGAGTAGAGAGAGAGAGAAAAAGAAGTGGAAGAAATGAGTCGAGATCATTTTGCACAGGAGTGGTAACAGTCAGTCGATCAGGCCAAATAGTAATAGACTTGGGTGGAGATGAAGTTGAGTGACCTTCAAAAAAGTAAAACAAATCGGAGGTAAACAAAACATCTCAATTCTAATTTCAAGTAATTATAGATTATCCAAATCCAATTTCATAATGTAATGCATTTTTTTAAAACTCAAATCACATAATGTCGTATTAACAAAATTACGCACCGCATAATAACAAACAAACACCTATACATCGCAATATTGCGTCGAAAAAACACACGGATGTTGGTCGTTATAAAAATGTAGGATCTAGGGAAAAGATCATCCTTACCGTAGAGTGGGGGTAGGGGTGGAGAGACCCCTTCTGATTTATGGCAACATGTCGCGAGGAGCAACCGCGCGCGTACGCGAATCTCGCTTTTTGTCATTAACTGATTTTTATTCTATTCCCTCTTTTTTCCGTTTATCTTTTTACATTTCTAGAAGAACTACTGAGTTCAAATACCTACTTATCACACACAAAAAAAGGTCTACACCTACCCACTTACAATTCTATTTGCGTCAAAGCCTCGGTACTGTCTTTATTACGCAAGCCAATACGTAACTTTATGTTTTTTCATAAAAGGTACACGTAATATGTACCACATACAACAAACACATAAGTTTAGGCAGTTATGTAAACTGTAGCACCAAACTTTTCGAAGTTCACTTTACAGAAATAGGTACATGTAACGCCATCTGTTGTCGAGTAGCAAAAACTGCAAAATATATTTAAACTGGCAAAAAAAGGAAACTTACATAAAAATAAGAAGACGGTAATAATATGAGGAAAAATAAAAGTACAAAATAATATTTAAACAATTTTTAGTATTATTGTTATCAGTGTAAACTCGATACTGCTGCCATCTTGTGTACTTTTTTGTGACCAATAAGAAAAGTTAGTCTTGAAGCTATTGTTGATATCTACCAGTAGATGGCAATCAGGAAACCATTGTTAGTGGAAAATGCAAGTTAAGTTTTCTATTATTTGTGTATTTGCACATGGAGAAAAATTTAGGCACTCACCTACCCTAGTTCTGCTTAAAACTGAGGAATTTGATATTAAGTGCTATGTTTTACTTTCCTTGTGAGCTTCAAGGTTTAGTTCGAAGACGGTGTAGGTACCTTTCTAAAGTTCCCCGTTCGTCAGTAAACGACAAGCAAAGTTTGAAATTTGGCTGTCACAGCATAACTACTACTATTAAAGAACGAAATAAGAAAAAGAACCGAGTTCACTGACGGTCCGCCACTTTTCACCCTAATGACCTAGGTATTGAGGTCGAAAAATGTTTGACCGTCAGTCGAGTCCACTGACGGTCATACACTACCTACCTATTTAGAAAATTCAAAGTAGAAGAAAATAAATAAATGTTGCTGGACTTAACACACAGCGCCACCTAGTGCCACACTAAGCAAGGCTTGTGTCGTGGTCACATATATAGTACTTACCTAGGTACTTTTTTGTTTGTAAATACATAATTTTTTGGGTCATTCATCAACTGGCGACTGTGATACGCGCGAGTGCGCGCGAGTTGGATCCTTTTAATTTAATTTAATTTTTTCGCTCGACCTTGTAAATCTGACGTGAATTACGTCAGATGTACAGTAAACTACGTAAACTTCTTTTATAATGTAAAATCTAATAATACCTTTAAAAACAAGCAATGCTTGTAGGTATATGTCACCGTAAAATTGTCAAACACGTTAGATTGTAAACAAGACTTATATTGTCACTTACGGGCTGTCTTCCGTGATTACTTGTTATTTTGAGCTCCCAATATTTCGACGCTGTTGCAAGCGCCATGATTGCGGGTTGACTGGATAATGCGGGTGGATGGAAAATAAAATTGTTACGAGCAGACAAATCTGTCAACCCTCTTTCTTTGTCTTTTGCTACGCGCACTATCGGAACTCGACACTAAATCACGACAAAATATCGGATTATCAGGAGCTTAAAATAACAAATAATCACGGAAGATATCCCGTAAGTGACAATATAAGTTTAGTTTTAAACCGGTAAAGCTTAAAACAGCGTTAGATTGTAATATCTCTAGCGAGATTGTAAACTCTCCAAATATTGTCAACTGAACATACTGCTTAAATTATAACGCATTATCTTTCGGTGAATTGTAATCTATCGAAGTGAAACCGTAATATTGTGAAATGCATGCGACGGAAGTATCTCTGCCCCCATAATCGGGATTTGGGGCACCCCCACGTTAGGTTAGTTAGGTTCCTTTAAACCCGTCCGCTACTCCGGGCTACCGGCCACCGTAGACGCGGGCCTGTGGACGGTGAGCTATGGGCTAGCTCGACGTCCATTCGTCTTATGACGACAAGCCGTGTCGACGGCGAGTTCGTGTTCCACGCACGCCTCAAAGAGATGTCAGTAAAATGAAGGGGCCTGCAAGGGCCGAAGCCGGCCGGGGCTGCGGGACTGTTCGAAAGAGATACCGCGGCCACGGAACATAAAGGGCGAGGAAGGAACATGGATGGGTTTTAGTCAGTAAAAGTCAGACACTCCCTCCCGCTCCGCCCAGAGTGGGAAAAGTTATTTGATGATATACCATCCAAAAAAAAACCCCCACCCGGGGTCCACTACCGCCAGTCTTTCTCTCCCTACGCCGCCGCGCCGCTTTAAATGAATAAATAAGCTTACAACCGAACCGGACCCAGGCAATAGTTAGTTTTCAATTTATTTTCATTTGACTGTACAGTGTGAGATGACGACATTTTTTTAAATTAAAATTGGAAGGGGCAGTTGACGAATGACCCAAACATTTGCTCTATAATGTAAGAAAAACCAGTTTTCATTAAATCCTAGATCGCCTACGTCCGCTATTTACAGCAGCAAACCGCTTTACCGCTTTAACTGTCGACATCCAATCATCGAGGCCGTACCTACGCAATTAACACATCGTGCATCGGTTAAAATTCCTGCAAGGATGGTGAACATGCATTTGTCCTGTGAAGGCACTTCAGAAACACATGGAGTATTGAAAATCAGTTTTGTTTAGACTTTCTTTAGTTGAGAAATAGCCATGAATAAAATTCTACAAGTTCCCAAAACTTGGAGAATTTTATTTCGGGGTCAAAATACCACTTACCTTCTTAATTAATAAACTTAACTGCTAACAAAAAATCAACAAGATAAGTGTTAGTTTTTTTCAATATGAATGACCCAACCAAAAAAAAAAACATGTGAACAAAGTCATGTGAAAAATCACTGAAACAACAAAACGTAGGTAGACTGTGTAAAAATAATACCTACTCGTTTTCATCACTCAGCTCGGACAGCTCGGAGTCGAAAATAAAAATTTTAACACTGCAATCATATTCAGGCAATAACTTAGAGACCGCTTACTGATAGTGAAAACGGGCATATATCTAAGTACCAGCGCATACGCAATAAAAATACACTCACTAACTTCGTCGTCACCATTGCCAGTGATAAGTACTTAGATACCTACCTACTGAGCCCAGTCTTGAGAGAAAATCTGAATGAAGCTTTCATACTTGGCCTCATTTGTAAGTTTCGCCTAGCGCACATTATGGATAGGTAAGTACACATTATAGATACTTCGCTTTTAGAAAGACGCAGGGACCTCAGTATCTAACTGAGTAGAATGACTTTCAAAAATGTATTCCTACTAATAAGTATTTTCTGAGGGCGTAGGCGTAGGCAAAGATGCAGTATAAGTAAACACCCACATTTAGCTTTATTCATCAGGTTTTATGTAGACCCGAGGGAGAGAGCAATTACCAGCAAATTAATAGATATCACTGAAACTAGAAAAAAATGGCTATCTAAATGATCTTAGAACTTGTTATTTAGACTACTTATTAGAACTAAAGCAACGAGGATGGCAAATACACAGAAATGTGAAAGACTACAAAAGGGAATCTATCTAAAATGTATTATTCCCTGAACGCTTGTCATCATTTTCCAGTAGCCGGGAATTACAATTATGACTTTCCAGGGAAATGGGAAATGGAAATTAAAAGTACCTACCAAGAATTTCCCTCATGTAGCATTTCAGAGAATATAAATTTCTATCCCACACATCACAATTTATTCTTCTGTGAAATTGCTACTACAGAAAAACTTAACTCAATTTTACCCGTTTTCAGTATCGAACCAAAGATTTATACACGCAACACAGCTATACTTAGGCTGCGGTTCCACTGAGGCGAAGTGGAGCGGTGCGGAGCAGGGCTGAGCTGTGAAAAGAGGTATGTGTGTGGATTTCAAGCCATGTGATTGGTGAATCGCGGCACAGCTTGTCTCCGCTCTGCTCGGCTCTGCCTCAGTGGGACCGCAGCCTTAAAACTACTACACTAGTGAGGCTTTCACCGAAAATACGATTCATTAGCAAAGTCAATCATGGAAGAGTGCTGGAGCAATGGTATCTGATCCAGAAATTACAATTTATATTCCTCTGTAAAATTGGTATATTTATATTGTTCCACTGCTGGGCAAAGGCCTCCCCCATTGCCTTCCACTCTTCTCTTTGCGCTGTTTTCAACCAATCTCGCGCAAACGAATCAAACTCGTCACGCCAGCGTTTTCTAGGCCTCCCTCGGCGGCGACGCCTGTCTTCTGGCACCCTCTGCGTGGCGACTCTAGACGGATGCATTCTGCTGACGCGGCCCGCCCGTTTCGCGTGGTTAATTTCTTTACCACTGCTCTAAAACGTCGTGAGGAAGCGGAATTAGGAGTTTTTGATTGATTTTTGATACAGTTTGTTAGAAAATCGATTTTCCCAGTCATGGAAAGAGTGCTAACTGATTGTCATTAAAATAAGTTCCTTCAATGGTATTAATCCTTATACTAATACTTTCCATTACAGCAGCGAAGAACTTGCTGCGTAACATTGACTTTGAGAATTGTGTATATTTTTCTTTCCTTCTTCTATGTATTACAAAAAAAGATAGTAATGCTAATGATTGAGGTTGTTTGGTAGGTAACTCAAATGACGTAAATGGCAGAAAATAAACTAGGTATTTGTTATAAAAGGATAATTATCACGAAATAACAGAGCTATTTATGCGCTTTTAAATAATAATCTATATTTAATTGTTCTAAACTCTGTTACCCAGACTAAACACGTGACACCGAAGCTACGAGATTTAGAGAATTGATGTTAAAAATGAGTGTTGATTTATAATTTTATTAGAAAAAAATCAAAAAAAGAAAACCTCAATGTTTTCTTGACAGTGCAGACTTTGTGCTCTATGAACCATAATCAAAAAACTTAAGTTACTTATATCTAACTTCAAGATTACCTTAAACATTAAAAACCTTATTATAAACGCCTTATTATTTTCTAGATCCTTACCAAGGGGTATCGTATTACCCAGTACTAACTGGGTTGTGGAGGTCAGATAGTGAGTCGCTCCATATAAAATACCGATATTCAGCTGCATCCAATTAGACTGGAAGCCGACCCGAACATAGTTGGGAAAAGATGATGAGTAATTGTTCCATTATTAAGTAGGCAGGTACGTACTTAGGACTGGCGTACCGTGGACCGATGACCTGGTGAAGGTTGCGACCGTTGCGGGAACCCGCTGGATGCGAGTCGCACGGTACCGGTCAATGTGGCGACACTTGGGGAGGCCCATTTCCAGCAGTGGACGTCTTTCAGCTGAAATGATGATGATGATGATGATGATGATGATGATGAACCATCACACTATTACTCACTTCTCTTCTTTCATAATATCATTCCTCACAAAGTCCATTCACACTTGCGGTCGCTTTGTATCTTCTACCTTGATTTAGTGAGGTCTTAAAGCCTTCAAGCCACCAAAAAAGAAGTACCCACAAATCGTATTGAGATTCCACAGGGGTCAAGTATCGAAAGGGCAGAGCAGTCACAAAATATAAGATAGCTGACCGTGACCCAACCATTCTTATTGACAAGTACGGAACTCGGAACCATGCGAAAGGTAGCCTAGCCGTGAAAGGTGATCATTTATTTTGATAGCTCATTTGTAAGCGGTAGGCGTTGTATTATCTTTTAAGATATTTGCAGGGTTGCAGTAAGTAAAGGATGATTAAAAAAATCTACATTTTTTTAAAGTTTTGCTAACATTCTAAATACGGGTGTTAAAAAAAAGGAATTCCAAAAGACACAGTTAAAGGTGATCAAAAAGTGATCATAATCATCCACAGCCCCACTTCAACCACTGCTGGGTTATGCCTCTTTCTGCTTGTGAGAAACACCACGCTCTTAATCGACTAATCTTTATAGATCAAAGTACCTTAAAAAAAAACCCTCAGGTAATTGAATTGTTTTATCGATCTTCTCAAAAAATCATGACACGTTATTTATTTTAACTTATGAAAACACAATGAAAACAAAACGTTTTGTTATGAAAACATTCCTTTATATTTTGAACAATGACTTCTCAATTGATTTAAAAATTAAAACACCTCCAAAATCGTTCCCAAAAAAAATATGTATGAGATTGAATTCTCATCCGCATAATTATAGGTGCTGACATCTGTTCGATGTACCACACAAGGTCTCTTTTCCCATTTATCAACATAACTGTTAATGCATCGGAAGCGGCATTTCTTTCCCGATGCAGGTAAATGTTGGGGACAATAGTTTAACAGGTCTACTTACCAACTTTCTGCGTACGCGCAGCAGTGTTGTTCGAGAGTCGGTAGCGCGCGCCACAACCGTGCGCACGCGAATAACGATTCATCGACGAATAAAACTTCACTGTGCATTCTATTCTACAGTTTATTACAACTTGTATTGAATTGACGTGATATTTTAAAATGTAAGTATTTGTGTTGGGACTTTATTGTTTGTTTATAATCTGTATTTTATTTAGAACATGCGTCTTTCATAGATCCGCGTATAGATTGAAGTTTTCACTTGTAACACTATCAGTCGATCTCACTTAGGTTTAAGTTTGAGTAAGTTAAAGTTAACTTCAATCACTTTAAGAGAAAATATTAATACACACATATCTATGCAACCGCAATATTATGTTAACAATAATTTATCTATACGCACTAAGAATTAGTCGAATAAAACTGTATAAAAGGTCATAAAAATTATACTAGACTATTTGTGGCTACTATTAAATAAGGAAATCATCCTCCTAATTGATAATCTGGACCGTTTAAAAATGATTTCGACATCACATTATGTTACAGCAGTACATTCTTAATTGATAGTTTAATATGACTTATAACGATCTTTGACGCCTATTAGGAGCGCTTGCGCATATGATTGCTTCACTGCTGCATTCTGATGCAGTTAATGTTTATCGATCGTTAATTTATAATTCCCTTTTTATCAATATTATATTTACTGGTATTTACATAAGTCTGCAAAATCAGCATGACTGTAGTAACTTCTGAGACTTAAGTCTGAGAGTAAGTATGTGGAAGGGGGTATTTTGGTAAACTGTCACTTAATCTGCCTGAGTAATAGCAAGAAATGACGGCATGCTCTATTAAACTCGTGCCGCCTTATTATAAAAACTTCCATAAGTACCAGGATTAAACCAGAACTAAAAGGTCTAGGTTTAGTACGGTACTAACGTTAGTTCGTTCATTCGTATTACAAATCGAAGACCAACAAAGGACTAACTAGTACCAAAGAAAGTCTCTGGTCTTAACATTTTCCACAGATTATAAGCAACAAAATATTTAAACTATTCGTACATTCGTTCAGAGTTCTATGCGCCGTTCCTTTTTGTAAAGTAAATTAAAGAAAAAATATTTCATACGTTGACGTTTGACAATTTAGTACCATAGTTAAACTAGGGGTCACGATGGTCTAACTTTGGTACCATAGATAGTTCTAGGACTAGCGATAAACTTTGTTTTGTAATAACGTTTTTTCAAGTTCATGGTTTAAACCTAGTACTAAACCCGGTACTATTTTTAAGACCACGTTTTGTAAATAAGACGGCTTATGTTGTGAGTACTGCTGGGCAAAGGGTTCCATTTCTTCTGTCGGTCGTGATTCTGCGTAACTTCTTCAGGGGCCAGCGGAGCATGCGTTTTTCATAAAAACGTAATCCCAAAATATATTTTGTTTCTCTATAAATATCTTGCAATCAGTCGTGTGGACTATAAGCAGATGGGATGAAGATTTAATGGTGTGTAGGGTGCTAGAGTACTCCCAGCGAAACCTACCCTTCATTTTATATAGTCAACCATCAGCGACTATGTCGTCAAAGAGATCTCGTCGTCAGGGATAGTGCAGAGCTGTCCTGCAAGGTGATTTGGATGTTTTGTAGTCTTGACTTGTAGCTGGAGCCGTAGTAGTCTATCACTTCTTTAACCATTGGTAGATTAAGATGTCATGGATCTCCTTTGTTTTAAACCATGTCGCATTTGGAATTTGCCTCAGAATGTAGTTTTGCGCCCTTTGTATTATTGTTATATTGGTGCTACATGCTGTGCCCCATAGTTAAATACCATAGGTCCAGATTGGTTTTAGCACAACATTGTATATGAGAATCTTTTTGCCAATTGCTAGTTTTGAGTTTCTACCCAGCGACCAGTAGGAGGACCCCTCCTTCCCTCCACAACGCGTGAGTTGACTACCATCGCATGCATTTCACGAAAAATAATGCGTTTTAATTGTGAGTAGTATGTTCGTTTGACAATATTTTGAGAGTTTACAATATCGCTAGAGAGATTACAATATAACGTATTTGACGAGCCGCCGAAGCAGTGCATTTGTCGTACTACGTACGTGCAGTTATAATTTTTCATACAAAACAACCGTGCGGTAACAGTCCGACATCAAGTGTCACACATCCACATTCATACTTCTTATTTATCACGTGGTTAGTGCCTCACCTGGTGACAGAGTTTTTATGCCGCCCTCTGACTTGGCTTAATATACCGTCGAGAAATATCTATCAGGCTGGTTTCCTCACGATGTTTTCCTTTACTGAAGCCAGTGATAATTATAATACGCAAAAAAATCGAAAAATCAGAGGTACTTGAGTATGCACTCGAGACCGATGACTGGCACTCTGGCGATCACACGGCACCACTGCATGCACTCTCATAAATATGCAGGATATGATGAAGCTCTGCATTTGACGGATTTTTTGATTATATAAATCAAAAAATCCGTCAAATGCAGAGCTTCCTTCTACTAGTTCAAAATGGTCCATTGACATGTCCTTGAGCTATCAATACACAGTGACTGGGAAGTGTTACGCATACCGTGCCACAGTTTAGAAAGTCTAGTGCGCCGACTTATTGTTCTGTTCCTTCCGTTGATTACTTCACTAGCTCGGCGAGCCGTTACAAATTGGTATACTGAATCGAATCTAGGACAGGCTGTGACAATGACCACTTGTAGATGTACAAAGACGTTTGTTGATGTTCGGACTTTGAAGTTGTCTCAGTCTCAAAAAAACAAAAACGTCAACTGACTTTTCCCATCTATGTTGGGGTCGGCGTCCTGTCTAACTGTTTGCAGCTGGATATCAGTATTTCATATGGAGCGACCGCCTATCTGACCTCCACAACCCGGTTAGTGCTGGGTATAGCAATACCTACTTCTACTGATTGTCAGACTTTTGGGCTAGTGACTAATTAACGACTGTCAAAGATCTACAAATAACAACCAACCAACCAACGGCTTAACGTGCTTTCCGAGGCACGTAGGAAATTCGGTATGTAATGCCATGGACCAGCGACCAACCTAGGCAAGCACGGCTTAACCTGATGATTTAGCCAAGAGCTCGTCTGGTCTCAAACAATAAAGAAAACAATATAATTTAAAAAAATCTATTATGTACCAATTTGCTTATTCGCCCTTAGTGATAGAAGTTTGTTCTATGTATATTTTCTGAATAACTTCTTTTTAGACTAAATCACCACCATGGATTATATTCGGATATTCTCCAAAATATACATACCAAAGTTGTAGTCGGAAATGTGCTAGGAATGTTTTCGGCAAAACTGTGTATGCGAAGTTGAATTTTCCCATACATCTACCATGTCTTCCATTTGAACAAGTCTGATGCTACGTTACTGCTTCCATAAAAGCTCTTCCTTATGTTTTCTCAATCTGCTAACACTAACACTAGGTGACCCTTGAATAAACGAATGGCGTTATGGAAAATTTTAATGTTAGTGAAAATGACTAGAACTCGTCTTCATTATTTAATCGAAGATTTATTAATTACTGTAATTTTTTAGACTTATCAAGCTTTGTTCTGAACAATTTTGTCATAATATTCTTGTAGACATGGATTTACATGAATAAGTTAGTATGAGAGAGATCAATTTGCTTTTGTGTCACACCTTCGATTTTGCAATATCACCGTTTTGTTAAAAATTATAAAGTAGTTATTACAAAATAGCTGATAATTTGTCTTCTGTAACCCTTGCCCACGATTTCGCCCACGTGGTGTTTGAAAACTACAACAATATCATGGGTACGTTCTCGATGAAATTAATACTACGTCCTAATGCTACGGTCATAGCAGAGGGTTCTACTGGGGTTCCATCTATCTGGCAGAATCTTGTTGCTCCGAAATTCATTTAGCATAACACACTTGGCATAATTTTCTTTAAACGAATATATTAAAGGCATATTTTTTTTTAAATATACTTATTGTTTGGGTGAATGTGTGTATGACCGAATTTCGAATGGCATACTTTTAGATGGCAGTTTTTTATTTGGCATAATTACCTTTGGCATTGTTCAAATTTCGCATAATTTCGTTTAGAATAATGTTTATTTAGAACGACTATTATTTGATATAATTTCACTTGGCATACTATGAAGATTGCAGAATTTCATTTGGAATAATTTTATTTGGCAGTATTGCCATTTTTTATTGCCACAAAATAGCATTTTAACCTTAATTTAAAAATAAAATATTATCTTAAAAAGTCAATATGTTGTGCTAGAAAAGTTAGTGACAGAAACGAATCGCTCCAAAACCGACTCCACGTAGTCTTGTCTGCCCTACCCCTAGAGTGTAATTTAAAATCGCGTAGGCGCGGAGGGGCGAGGCGGGCCGCGAGCTGAGGAGCAGGTGGTTTTAACACTCGCCGCCGCGGCTGAGGCTGGCCGGCTTAGCCGGCCAGCAAGCCGAAGCTGCGGTGGTGAGCGTTGAAACACATCTGCGACGAGAAGCTCGCGTGGGACCGCCGGGGCCCCGCAGCGCCGGAGCCGTGACAGAAACCATGCCTGCTGCATGTTGCATTCTCGTTTGCTGCATGCTCGCTGCATGCTTGCTGCATGCTTGCTGCATGCTTACTGCATGATTACTGCATGCTTGCTGCATGCTTGCTGCATGCTTGCTGCATGCTTACTGCATGCTCATTGCATGCTCATTGCATGCATGGTATATGCGGGTTTGCATGTTTGCTGCATGCTTGCTGCACGTTTGATGCATGCTTGCTGCAGGCTTGCTGCATGCTTGCTGTATGCTTACTGCATGCATGGTGTATGCAGGTTTGCATGTTTGCTGCATGCTTGCTGCATGCATGGTGTATGTTTGTTTGCATGTCTGCCTGCTTCTTACAGGAAAATAAAAACCACATGATCTCAATCTACTGTTTTAATAAAAGAAAGAAAGAAAATTATGTTTATTTAGCCGTTAAACCCAAAACATTATGATTTTCACCTGCAGGCCACGAGTGCCATACGCTCGAAAAACATAAAGAAACACATAATATCGTCGAAAGATTTTGCACTAGTACCAACTAACTAAAATTATTGTATATTTTATTAAATTAATAACACTGGTATAATTGAATAACGTATAAAATTTATAAAATATATTCATAAAATACATGCAAAAATTACAAAATAGGGAAATGGATAAAATTCATAACAGTAATAAAATTAGTGACGTAAATATACTAAGAAAAAACAATAAAATTGTACAAAATTAATAACATTGGTAAAATTGGTAAAAGTGATTAACTAATAAGTTAATCACTTAAAAACAATAATTAATACATGCAAAACGATAATTAATTGAGTTAAATAAAATATGCCATTCAATGACTATTGATATGAAATTTATGCCAATAGATGATTCTAACCCTAAACTTTCTGCGATAGGATGGTTCAACGTTTAATGTTTATGCATATGAAAGAAGACGGATCACAATCCATACAAAATTACCCCACGTCCTATAACAAAGTGACGTATCTCAAAAAAAAGCTAAAAATATATAAAAAAATATGGCATACTCCCTAACTTAATTTTTTTACACTTTCATATGGAAAAATTGCTTTAAAAATAGTTCAGGCGCTGTTATGAAAAATTCGTTCGTATGAGTATATATGACCGATTAAAAAAAAATTTTTTTTGCTTGACAGGGTACCCCCAAGGTAGTCCCACGGTTATAAAGTCAGGTCTCCGGTCTCCAGGATCCCGGAGAAATGAAAGCAAAATCTCAAAAATAAGCTCATTTTTGTACTTCTCCAGTTTTTCACTCTCTTGTTGTTTTTTTTACTTATTGCATTATGATGAGACAGAAACGTCAGTGGTGACGAGGGAGTGGTCGATAGAGGTTTTTTCACTTACATTAACACAAATGAGAGAGACGAGTAACGATAGCGACGCGACGCGGCAAGCGAAGCTAAGGAAATGCAAGTGAATAATATTGTTTCACTCTTGCAAATCTGATGCGTCGCAGCCTAGACAAACCAGAAAAGGGGTAAAACGGAAAGTGGGTCCTCAACCTGTCCTGACTGCGGTCCGATGCTCCGTGACAAGAACAAGCCAGGTTGATGAGGGCGGCTTCACTAAAGTAGAAAGGAAGAAGAAGAGGCCCTGTTCTCGTAACCTGTGCGGTACCGCACCGAATGGACCCAACATGCTGCTGCACACTGCTGTGCCTACGACGCAGCTGTACATTTTACGTCTGCATCACTTCACTATAACTGAGGAAGTGGTGCAGTACTTGAAAGTGTAGACCATCTTCATTCTGCGGGTCGAAAGGTTGGAATCGCGCCACAACATCAACTTTAGGTCATTTGTGGTTCGAGTTCCAATCCAACATTTACAGACCTGCTTGAAAGAGGACTTTTGGCCGAAGGGTGACGTATACCGTCGCTTCCGAGGACGGTTACGCGACACCACGCAGCGAAACACGACTCGACGCCCGACAACGCTGCGTGTCGTCGTCATCGTCGTCATCAGCCTATAATGTTCCCACTGCTGGGACACGGCCTCCTCTCAATGAGAGGGAATGGGCTATAATCTACCACGCGGGCCCCGTGGATTGGTAGATGTCACATATTGTCTTCGAATTTTCGACGCTGCGTGTATAGTTTTAGTATAAGGTTGAAAATGTGTATTCGTTTATTATTGTTGTTTAATGTTGTTGCCTGATAATAAAATGATTATTATTATATGTATAGTATTCATAGTAATATTTGAGCTCAAGCTTTTATTCTCACGTTTTCATTATCAGACGAATAAGGAGATAATCCTCAGTTGATCGTTGATGGAGCAAAATAAATGTGATATATTAAAAACTATCTTAATAGAAAAAAAATAGCTTATTTTTGAGTTATTCTCACGTTTTCATAATCAGATGAATAAGGAGATAATCGTCAGTTGATCGTTGATTAAACAAAATAAATGTAATATATTAAAAACTTCCTTAATTGAAAAACGGAGTTTATTTTTGAGATTTTACTTTCATTTCTCCAGGATCCTGGAGACCGGAGACCTAACTTTATGGCGTTGGGCCTACCTCGGGGGTACCCTTTAAAACAAAAAAGTTTTTTTTCAATCGGTCCATAAATACTCAAACGAACGAATTTTTCATAACAGCGCCTGAACTATTTTCATAGCAATTTTTTCATATGAAGGTGTAAAAAAACGAACTTAGGAAGTATGCCATATTTTTTTGTAAATTTTTATCTTTTTTTTGAGATATGTCACTTTGTTATAGGACGTGGGGCAATTTTGATCCATCTTCTTTATGCAAAACGATGATACTGACCTCCAACTATCTGCGACAAGATGGTTCGACTTTTAATTTTTATGCATATGAAATTTATGCCTTTAGATGATTCTGACTTACAAAATTATGAGTTTGAATGTATGATAAATGCGTGTCTGCCAAACGATTTTCTGCGAAATGAAGTTTATGCTATCCGCTGTTATGCAAAGTAATAATATGGCATAAAAAGTTCTGCTATAAAGGGTGGACCCGTTCTACTGCTGACATGGCTGTGGGCATTGAACTTTGATAGATATGTCAAAAGACAACATCGACATTATCTGTCAAAAGTCCGCAGTCCGCAGTCCCGTTCGCTTTTGAGTCCGATCTGTTGTCATCATCTATCCCCGGGTCACATCATCTTCATCCAAATCCAAACAAATAGTTAGGTGTACTAGTTAGTGTGGAAGTAGGTATGGATTATAACGAGGGATTAGAAAAAGACGCAGTACTTTGCGTTTTAATTCCCAAAATTCTCTCACGTTTTTACTATAGTCGCAATTAAAATAAATTGACATTAACTTTTTGGATTATCATATTCATGATTTTTATCTCGTTGCGTAGTAATAATAAAACCGACGCGTCAGCCATTGGACAAAGCTGGGAAGTGTATTAAAGTCACACATAAATTAAATGCTGTGTTAGTAATTTGATTTCCCATTCGAAAAAAAATGGTATATACATGTATAAACTCAAACATGAATGCTAATTATGTATAAATACCTATCTAATGGTCAGCATTGAAGAAGACAGAGCGAATTCTCGGCTGGATTATTCTTGAACTTTAACAAAATGAAACTATTTTGAGAATCCCTATCATTTAAATGGCCTTCTTTAATTTTAATGGTTTTCTTGTTGAAACTAAGTAATCCCAATCAAATATAAGCTAAAGATCTTCTTCGAGCTAACCTGACTGATCCTCATAGCGAAGGTTAGGGTTAAGGTTAAATCTTGATTGACTATAAATGTGAAACTCGACAGGACATCCACGTGAACTAAAGTTGATCCCAGTTCAGATCGCAATTAGCGGTCATTGAATGACCCACCTACATAAATGCATAAATCCCTACATGAAGGTAGTTGCGAAATCCGGCAGAGATATTTGTTCTGGATGTAGGTACACATGGCAGCTTTGAAAACTGTCATCCATGTTGATGTCTACACTGTACCTACACCACAGACCCTTAACATTTTGATAATATTTAAATACTTATTCTAATACCAGTTTGAAAGGACTCCTTTCTCAGTAGCGGCCTCGCCTTCCTGTGACGTAAACGTAACTGGTAAAAGTAAGTGTCGAGACTCTAGATAGGGATTTCAAACCTAATGGTACGTTATATTTCAATGTTTTATATACTAAAATATTTAGAACTGTATCTATCAGTTTAAAATAGCACACTTTGAGTGATAAACATAAAAGTTTATCGTATTACCCAGTATTTACTGGGTTGTGGACTTGTGGAGGTCAGTCGTTTCATGTATTATACTGGTATTCAGCAGCATCTGGTTAGACTGGAAGCCGACCTCAATATAATTTTAAAGGTTAGGTAGGTTAAAGTGTGACATTCTAAACTATGCATATCTTCGAACATAATCAGAAGTTTCTTGGCACCTCCGCTTCTTCAAATGACGCAAAACCGTCATCAACAAACAATTCTTCTGTTGATCTACCATCCGGTATGTAGTTGAGACAACACTGGCAAGTTTCGCAAGGAGCCTAGCCTTACTAGCTTGACCAACTAGCTGAGCAATTCGATTGCTTCACGGTCCCTATACTAGGTATACTGTACCGTACCGTAGTAAACTTGCTTCACTTGCGATTTATCTCCTTCCAAATGTGTAGGTATGTGACTTAGACATGTACCGCGTTAAAATGTTTGGTACGTTTACCTACGCACATTTTTTTTAATGTAGCTCAGCGCAGAGAGTCAGTATGGTAGGGTAAGCTACTGCATCAACTTAGAAACCGTTGAAGTCAGCTTCCAGTAGGGCTTCGTGTTCATAATTGGGAAAAGGCTAGGCAGATGATGACTCCTTGATTGATTTCCTTGGACCCACGATAAGCGAAACTTTTCCAAAGTCATAAACTCATAACTAATGGAGTCGATACAAAATATGTTAAAGATTGGCCTGATGATCAACGACCATTTATTCAATTAAAGCGCGTAGTCATAGGTAATCTCCCTAAAATCTCGAGCAGTGACTAGTAAGCAAGTATCGTGATCAAATGCTCATTTCTTCTCTGTCACAGCAGACCTTTGCCCCTACAATATCACATTCAAACATAAGGTAGTAATTACAATTTTAAGTACCTACCTACCTAGGTACCTTGGTCTTTGAACAGCAGTCGCGCGTAGAAGGTATTAGTAAATATTGCGTTAGCCTTCAATGCCAGTATGCCACTACCTATAACAGTAGGTAAATGGCGATAAATAAATATCTATATACTTACCTACTTACGTGTGCATCCTTCTGTAGCCTTCACGGCTTTACTTTACGAAATCATTGAATGTATCTTCAAAATCAATGTTACATTACAATAGGGAAAAAAGGCGTACTTTTTACATAAATGTACAGACTGCACATCAAGCTACCCAAAACTAAAATGTTCCCAATCAAACTTTAACGTAATGCTTTAGTATCTAAAGTTGAAAATCGATTTAAGAAAGACAGATTTTAGCAGCTCAATCTGCTGGTGTCTCCTGTACCACCAACCGGGCTCTAATTCTAACTCCGGCTGCTGAGAAATTCCTGATTGATAAGCCAATAACACTGTCCGGCCTGGTAATCCAATCCAGGAGCACCGTATTTAACAGTACCGGTTACTACCATGCACAAGACCACAGAGGCAGTCTTTATAATCAATTATCTAAGTTATTGCTGCGTATATGTCACCGTAAAATTGTCAAACACGTTATATTACAATATAACGTGATTTTTTTTTTCTCGCGATATTGTAATGTCTCGAATTATTGTCAACTGAACATACGGAAGTATCTCTGCCCCCATAATCGGGACTTGGGGCACCCCCCCGTTAGGTTAGTTAGGTTCCTTTAAACCCTGCACTCGGAAATAGGGGCCCGTCGCCTACGCTTTTTAGGGGGAATATAAAGTGTTTTAAGGTTATGTTGTATTAATCGGTATTTCTCAGGATTGGTGCATTATCTTTTCATGAGAGTTGTGCCACTGGGCAAAGGGGACCCCTCCTTCCCTCCACACCGCGTAAGTTGACTACCATTGCATGCATTTCACGAAAAATAATGCGTTTTGTTGTAAGCAGTATGTTCATTTGACAATAATTCGAGACTTTACAATATCGCTAGAGATATTACAATATAACGTATTTGACAATTTTACGGTGACATATACAGGGTGTAAACAGACTCATCAAGAAGCCGTCACGTCAACCAAATATTTTGTACTAACATCAAACTAAATAACTACGCAAAAATTATTACTGAGAAACCACTTTTTGTTTGGGGTGAAAAAACCACACCACAAAACATGATTTATAACCTGAAAAAAAAATGTAGTTTCCCAGCAATAATTTTTACGTAAAGTTACTTAGTTTGATGTACAGAATGCTTGGTTAACGGCTTTGTTATGAAGTGGTTTACACCCTGTATATCTAATAGGGGGCGAGACTGTTGCTATTAACCGGGCATAGATTCTGAGTGATGCTGCTGGGAAATTCGTGATTCCACTGCCCGTCTTCGAATTCCAAACCAGGACCATCATTCTTAACAATACTGTTCACGATCGCAAGATGATCGAATCAGTCTTTATAATCAAGTACTTAGCTAAGTTATTGCTGTTTTAGAAAAGTGGCTAAGTAATTTGATTAAAATCATAATAATAAATATCGCTGGACAATTTACACACAGCGCCATCTAGTGCCACACTAAGCAACGAGGCTTGTGTCGTGGACACCAGATAGTTGATATACTACATAGATAATTTTTGTTTGTAAATACATACTTATTATACTTACATATAAACATCCATGAGTGGCTAAATAATATCAGCCGCTCGGGTCGATCTTTAGGTTAAGCCATGCTTGCCTAGGTTGGTCTGTGGATGGGTGACCACCCTTATACATCGAGTTTCCTCCGTGCCTCGGAAAGCACGTTAAGCCGTTGGTCCCGGCTGTCATTTGTCCATCTTTGACAGTCGTTACAGGTAAGTCTGACACCAGTCTTACCAAGTGGTATCGTATTTCCCAGTATTAACTGGGTTGTGGAGGTCAGATAGGCAGTCGCTCCATGTAAAATACTGGTATTCAGCTGCATCCGGTTAGACTGGAAGCCGACCCCAACATAATTGGGAAAAGGCTAGGCAGATGATGATAACATGTCATCCATGACTCGCAAATAAAAAATAAACAGTGAAAAGTTACTGGCTCGTCACCAAAGTGTAACTTAGTTTTCTTTTCAATTAGCATTCTTACGTGTGTGTTAGAATAAGAAAATGCTACGCCCTTGCATTTCTAAGGCTTACTGCCATCTTTACTTTCATTATCTAGTAACTAGTTGCTATGCATTATTGTTAACTTTTCCCTGGGTGCCTCGTTGGCTTTCCGGTTCTGAATGTGGGTTCTATTCTTGATTGATCGATTGGTTCTACAATGATATTACATACGAGTATGTCCATGAGTAAGTTACCTATAGACAGACTCCTGTTTCCACTTAGGAACGTAAATAATGTTATAAACTTTCTGAGTTACCATGGTAATTTTAATGCTCATCATTAGAGCTTTCAACTTAAATTGTCTCTCTCTTCAAGTATTTTCTAATGGCTTCTCATGAACAACACCATCAAGTTTTAAAGACATGTACCTATGAGTTAGTGAATAAGTAGTTGGTGTGTCAATGAATAAATAAATAAATACCGTCATATTAAAAGAGAAATTTTAAAGTACTTAAAGCTTATTTAGAATGTTAGATCTCTTTATTTCTACACGACGACGTACGAAAAATACAGTATACCATTTACTCACTTATCTAAATATACAGGGTGTTTGGCAGAACGTTGAACATACGAAAATGGTGGATAGGTGGGGTCATCTGCTACTTACTCAGCCCTAATTTATTTGGCCCTGGCCCACCGGGTATTTAAAAAGATTTTTTTTTCTTTTTTCTTGTTTCACCACTTTCTTAACTTTAAAGTATAATTAATGTGTAAAAGATTTAAAAAAAATATTGCCTGTTTTACCCATTTTTAATAAAAAAATACACTTTAAAGTTAAGAAAGTGGCGAAACAAGAAAACAGAAAAAAAAATCTTTTTAAATACCCGGTGGGCCAGGGCCAAATAAATTAGGGCTGAGTAAGTAGCAGATGACCCCACCTATCCACCATTTTCGTATGTTCAACGTTCTGCCAAACACCCTGTATGTATAAATAGTATGCATGTACCGAACGAGTAACGCCTTGGGTACATACGTTGCTCTAGAAAATTCGACTAAACGGAAGACATATTGTAAAGTTTATTTCTGTAATTCGCAATTAATTTTTGCAACACTTAAGGAATAATAATGCTAATGCGCTTTTTAAAATCAGGTATATTTAGTACTAAAATAAAAACAATATACTTAATGAGTGAACATAGACCCAGATAGAGTTCTTCGAAATAGCTAATAGGTACTTTAATAATTGTACTTCGGTATCTTGCCACGGATCATGAGCATCTCGCCCATCACTTCCGCTGCTGTCGCAAAAGACTTACAAATTACCTATTAGACATAACAGAAAAGTATGCAATCATCAATTACCTACCTACCAATCTACTCTTATAGGTGAAGTCGCCGTCGTAATAGCTATATCTTTTTTAACAGCACCATTATCATGATTGTGACTTGCAGCGAGAGCATGGGGTCCTGGGCTTGATTCCCTTGTCGGGCAAAGTGTTATTTGGGTTTCCATCAGGAATTTCTCAGTGGCTCTCACGGAGTCAGGATTTGCGCCCATTTGATGGCCATTGGCTCGTCCCCTCTCTGGTTCAATCCATGGTCCGGAGCAAGACGGAATGGGAAGCCGCGTCACCTTCTTCTGCGAAGCAGTCATGCTAGCGAAGGAGGTGGCGGAACGTGAGAAGGAGAAAGCCTCTCGCCCCAGCCGCCGCGGGAGACGCACCGGGCGTCGGGGGGCCACGTTGTGGCTACCGGCCACCGTAGACGCGGGCCTGTGGACGGTTAGCTATGGGCTAGTTCGCCGTCCGTCCGTCTTATGACGACAGGCCGTGTCGACGGCGCGTTCGTGTTCCACGCGCGCCTCAAAGAGATGTCAGTAAAGTGAAAGGGCCCGAAGCCTGCCGTGGTTGCGGGACTGTTCGAAAGAGATACCGCGGCCCCGGAACATAAAAGGTGAGTAAGGAACATGGATGGGTTTTAGTCAGTAAAACTCTGACACTCCCTCCCGCTCCGCCCAGGGTGGGAGAAGTCATTTGATGATTTCCCATAAAAAAAAGGCCCGTTCGCTATTACTTCGGACTTAAACATAACTGACGAATGAATATGAGTGTAGGTACTATTACCTCACACGGCATATCTCTGCTTAGCTTAGCCTCTGCTGTGCCATCTTCATACATATTTTCCCTCGATGGCAACAAGATCGTCTACCCATCTTGCCGCCGGACGACCAACATTCCACCAGCTTTAAGATTTGAAGGTATTCCATTAGTTTGTCACATCTGGCTAGACGCGGAGATGGTCGATGGAGTAAAGTTCTGACTGAATGGTGGCCTAAGAAACCTGACCATTCAAAAGCGTGTCATGCTGAAATGACGATAATTAATTAATTATCGTCAAGATCGCGGGAAACGGATGGACAAGAGACACAGAATAGAGAAGATTATCAGAAGAAAGAGGATGCCTATACCCATACCCAAGAGTGGGTGATCCGGGGCTGAAATTATGGTTTTCAATAATTATACAAAGAGACCTTGCAGTTATTATGACGTGCAAGTGACTTTCAACCTTAGGGTGATTGAACAATTATCGCGACTTTTGTATCCATATCGTGCATCTCGCGTGCATTTCAAACGCATGAATGAGAGAACACGATTATCTACTCAATTAACTTAGTATCACTCAGTAGGTTGTCTAGCAGGGGCCAATATGTTTAGATATTTGCTCATACTAACAGTATGATTAGAGAATAATCAATAAATTGTGAATCATTAATGTAGCTTTGTGTACCTCCCTATGTATATCCTATTTACACGCTGTTTATATTATGATAACATCTACACACGTGTAGGAATGCTCTTTGTTTGAAATGTAGGCATTAAAAACCGATTATTTGCTACTTATCCAAAATTCAATCGCGTTTTTTGTAATTCTTAACACGCGCGTTTTTTGTTTTTTAATTTCTATTCCCTATCTGTCTGATATATGCAAAAGCCTCGTAGTTATGTAGGTAGTTTTTAGGGTACCGTACATCTAGTCCCTCGTCCGTCTGTCCCTCCGTTTGTCAGCGAGCGTTTGTCTCTCGTGATCCGTAATAGGCAGACAGTTGAAATTTTCACAAAAAGTGTATTTCTGCTGCCGGTATAACAAAAAAAGGAGGAATCCCCCTTTTTTTTAGAATGGGAAATCATCAAATGACTTCTCCCACTCTGGGCGGAGCGGGAGGGAGTGTCAGACTCTTACTGACTAAAACCCATCCATGTTCCTTCCTCGCCCTTTATGTTCCGGGGCCGCGGTATCTCTTTCGATCAGGCCCGCAACAGGAGGAACCCCCTTTAATTTCTTTTTCCCCCTACTGCAATGGTACGGAATCCTTCGTGCCAAAAACTGACTCGCACTTTGCCGGTTTTTCAAAATTGTTATAGAAACTGTTGAAGTTGTTCCTATTAAAAATTTTAAACTACTTTAATTAAACGATTGCGTGCAATGTTCACACACAGGTTAAATGCTGTCATTATAGTGGCATTATTTTGCATCTAAGTATAACAAGAATTATCGCAAACAGTGCCATTTATATTACTTACTAGCTGTACCCGGCATGCGTTGCAATGCATTTTTTCCTACCTACCTACTACCTACCTACCTACCTGTCTACTTCTCACCGTTTAAACCTTCCCTGGACTACGACAAACATTTTAAAACCAAAATCAGCTCAATCGGCCCAGCCGTTCTCGAGTTTTAATCAGACTATACGAACAACAATTCATTTTTATTTATATAGATTTCATAGTAGCTATGAAAACTTTTAAGGGTGAAAAACGGTATAATTAAGCCATATTTTTGTATGGTTTACCTATTTAAAACAAAATATGCTTAAATTGTTATTTATTCGTAAACAACGACGAACAAAACATGTTGGATAATTGCGAGAAAAAACTGTCAGCGTAGAATTGATTACCTGCAAAGTTTATTTACCACTTTTATTTCTTAACAACGGAAAGTGTAATTTATTCAATTTATATCCATCTTATCTGTATCGGACGTGGTAACAATATTATCTTCATTGCTACAATCTACAACCTGTTATTAGTAAGACAGGTATAATAAGTAATAAATACAATATAAATGCAGATTTATATTCTTCTAGAACATTTTGCATGATTCTAGGGGTTTTCCCGAAACTGCTATCACATGGCTATAATTGGATTTATTAAGACAAGCTTTAACATGCTAGTGTTTTACATAACACATAATACACGCCTGAAATGCCCGAAATTGGAAAGGTAGGGGTCTCCAAGGGCCGATGCCTGCCGGGTCTGCGAAAAAGGTACCGTGGCTCCGAAACACAAAGGGCTAAGAAGGATGATGGTTGAGTTAAGTCAGTAAAAATCTGACGCTCTTGGCGAAGGGGTCATTCGAAGATTTCCGATCTAAAAAAAAAAGAGGTGTATTCTAATAGTCTACCCACATTTGGCCAATTATGTTTGTTTCGCCATGTAATAGTGGGCGTGCCGATTGCCGTAAATTGGGCATAAATCCAGACTCCGTGGCTGCTACTGAGAAACTGAACAACCCAGTAACACTTTGCACGACCTGGGAATCGAAATTGGAAACCTCATGCTCAACAGCCGCGCTTGCGACCACTAGACCAGCGACGCTTTACATTAATTGTGACACTAAATCGCAATAGTTGTCATTGCTCGAAGTACTTTTGTTTAATATTGGCGAAGGCTTCTCAATTAAGTTGGATGTGTGTGAAGCCGTTTTGACCTATCTTCGTGCGAGATGTGCGAAAGTGACATTTCGCGAAACAAACATTTTGTCGAGCTATTAGCGGAGGTCGTCGGTCAGGTTTTTTATGGATGGGGACACGGTAATTGTAAATGAACGGTAAATATGAATCGCATGTGACTAAAAGAGTGATGAATACAAGTGTTGATGGACGAAGAGCCCCGAGAAGAACCAAAGAAACGATGGATGGATTGTGTTAGAAATGATATGAAAGATAAAGGAGTAAATGATTTGACAGAGGAGAATGGAAGAAAAAAACGTGTTGCGCAGACCCCAAGTAACATGCGACAAGGGCACGAAGATGATGATGGTGACACAGTAATTGTACTATTTTGCGTAAAGTTCATTCCAGAGCTAGGTAGGTACTACAGGCCAACGGGCGGGAACTACCGCGGCTATCAGCCGTAAAAACCTCAAAACCTTCTCATATTCTTCTTGATGAAAGGAAAAATTAAATTATAACTTATCGCAGGCCAGAAAGCTCCAATCTTCACCAGTTTTTCAACCGACTTCCAAAAAGAGGAGGTTCTCAATTCGTCTGTTTTTTTGTGTTTGTTACCTCAGAACTTTCGACTGGGTGAAACGATTTTGATGATTCTTTTTTTATTTGAAAGCTGGTGCTTGTCGTTTGGTCCCATTTTAATTTGCGGAAGATCTGATGCTGATCTTCCGAGATATACAATGGAACTCTCCCAAAATAGACGGCAAATCTGCAGTAACTGCTGCAATCGCTTGTAGGTTCATTGTTCATACTACATCATGACGTAACATCACGCCTGTATGCTCTGAGGGGGTACGCAGATGTGTACAATACTCCCAGATTTCGACAATGTTTGTTGCCCCTGAACTTTCGACTGGGTAAACCGATTTTGATGATTCTTTTTTTATTTGAAAGCTGGTGCTTTTCGTGTGGTCCCATTTCAATTTGGTTAAGATCTGACGGTGATCTTGGGAGATATAAATGGAACTCTTCAAAAATACACGCAAAGCTGCAGTCATTGCTGCAATCGCTTGGTTGTTTCTTGTTTATGTAACATAGTGACGTACAGAGGCGGCGTAAGGCGTGGGCGGTGTGGGCCACCGCCCACGGCCTCGCGGTGCAAAGGGCCTCGCGCCTCACAGCCGAAAAGAAAAATTAAAAGTACGGAAATCCAAAAGTACACGACACAAGGTTCAGTATGGAGTTATAGTACATTCCAAATCCATGCATTTAGGATGGTTCAGTGGTTCGTACCTAATTTCCCCGTACATCGATGTTTGACAACGATGATAATGATAACCTTAGACGCGACTCGTCTAAGATTTATATAATATTTTTCTTTTTTTCGGATGGGAAATCATCAAATGACTCATGGAGTGTCAGATTTTTACTGACTAAAACCCATCCATGTTCCTTCTTAGCCCTTTGTGTACCAGGGCCTCGGTATCTCTTTGGAACAGTGCCGCAGCCCCGGCAGGCATCGGCCCTTGCGGTCCCCTTCCATTGCTGACATCGCTTTGAAGCGGGCGTGAAACACTCGCGCGCCGTAGACACGGTCTGTCATCATAAGACGAACGGACGTCGAGCTAGCTCATAGCTCACCGTCCACAGGACCGCGCCTACCGTGCACGTCCGGTGCGTCTCCCGCGGCGGCGGCTGGGACGACAGGTTCTCTCCCTTTCGCGTTTCACCACTTCCTTCGCTAGCATGACTGCTTCGCAGAAAGAGGTTACGGCTTCCCATTCCGTCTCGCTCCGGACCATTCAAAATATTTTTATCTGCGACTTTTCTGTTAGTATTTGCAGTTAAATAAGCTGGCTAAGCGAACTTGGAGGAAAGTATTAATGATTTTGATGATTATAATAACTACATAACTATGTCATAAAGTCGCAAACGTTATTTTCATCTACATACAACTTAGCATGCTCTGCAAATTGCAAAAAACGTAAGAACATTGGAATTTCGCGGGCCACCCTGACCTTAAACTTCAAAGTACAAATATTAATTGTTCCAGTAGGCCCCCCATTCTTAGAATAAATCCTTGAAAAGTCTAAAGTGGCTAAGATTAAGTAGTTGCTTGTTTATAACGGGTGAAGAGTGCATTGAAAAACAAAATCTAAAATAAAAAACTAAAAACAGTAACAATAAATTATCATGTGATAACGGGCTACTACGGAACCCTACACTGCGCGTGGCGCGACACGCACTTGGCCTGTTTTGAATTTTCGAAGTTTAGTCATTGGAGATCACTATGGAGTTCAGTAAAACCAAAAGTAGATAATTTCTGTTTTTTCGAAACGTTCTTTTTCTTTTTTTTTAAAGATACAAAGATGTATTAGTAAAAACTTAGATTTGTTTCTTTATTACAAAACTGATCAATTTGAAGTGATTTTTTATTTTACTTTCGTTTTGCACCATCCGAGGGCCTCACTAAATGTAGCTTGCCCACACTAAATTTAGGTCTTGCGCCGCCACTGGTGACGTAACATCACACCTGTATGATCTGAGGGAGTACGCAGAAGTGTACAGTACACCCAGATTTTGACAGTTAGATGTGTTAAGTTTCATTTAATGGGATCCTGGAGAAATAGAGGGAATTCCTTCAATTTTATAGGCACACCAGAAGCGATTTGGGTAAAGGAAAAGTACGTTCTTGGAGTGATCCCATTTCAATTTAAAGATCTGATAAAGAACTTCGAAAGATAGGCGACGGGAACTCCTTAATAAATGATAGCAAATGTACTGGGATCGCTGAAATCTCATGTTTCTCTATTGTTTACACCAGTTCATAACAGAAAATTATTCCGGTACGCTGTGAAAGGGTAAGCACATGTAAACCACTAAAAAGCGAAAAAACACTTTTTTGAGAAAACAGGATGCTGTAACTTTTTAGCTCTTCATTCAAGTCATAACTTATGCTAGTCATGGCCACAGTTACACATTTTTTGTCTGCCTTTGCTCGCTTACACATTCTGTTAGAAAAATGAATGACATCTATATCAATGCAAGTGAAGGTGTTATTTTCTTATATATGCAAAAATAATTTGTAACTTCTTCCTTTTTTTTATCTTTGCCGCACTCAGGTTTAAAGGGCCCAAAAAAAAACAAAATGGGGCCCTACTAAGACTAGCTAAGCAACTACCGACAATGATGTAAACTAGTAATTAATATCAGTACAGTTAATCGTAAGGAAATCCAAACCTTGAGGTTGTGCGTCCGGTGTGGGTAGATCGTCGCTTCATTATGTAAATACCTATTAGTATTTACACATAGGCATATGTGAAGACGTTGTATTTACTCGGTAATTAATATGCGTGTTCAATTATAAATAGTTATGCCCACCTACTAGGTACTTACTGCTCACACTTCAAACCCTTTTTTAGTTTTTTATTTAGGATGGGAAATCATCAAATAACTTCTCCCGCTCTGGGCGGAGCGAGAGGGAGTGTCAGACTTTTACTGACTAAAACCCATCCATGTTCCTGCCTCGCCCTTTATGTTCCGGGGCCGCGGTATCTCTTTCGAATAGGCCCGCAACCCCGGACACTTCAAACCCTGATGTGATTTTTAGGGTTCCGTAACCAAATGGCAAAAACGGAACCCTTATAGATTCGACGTGTCTGTCTGTCTGTCTGTCCGTCCGCATGTCACAGAGCTGGTATTCATTCAAAATGGAACTCTAAATGCAGAGAGTACGTGGAAGAGATCCTCAATGAACATGTAGGTCCTTTCATGGCCAGGATGGACCGGCATGGCATATTAATGCATGATAATGCGCGTCCCCATACCTCCAGAATTGTACATGACTACCTTGAAGAGGTCGGTATCGAACTCATGCAGTGGCCAGCGCGAAGCCGGGACTTAAACCCCATCGAGCACGCCTGGGACGAGCTTCAGAGATGCGTGAAAGGTAGAAACCCCCCACCAATCTCGCTTCACGAGCTCAAACAAGCACTGGTGGAGGAATGGGAAGGTATTCCTCAGCATCGGCTCCAAAACTTGGTGTACAGCATGCCTAATCGCCTGGAAGCTGTCAGAAGAGCTCGTGGAGGCAATACAAAATATTAAATGAAGAAAGTGATGAAAAACAACAAAAAAACAATCATAAAAAAAATAATCTTAAGAAAAATATGACTACTTTAGTTTTTTTTTTAATATAGAGATTAATTGTGTGGGTGCAACTAGGTTTTATTTTATTTTTTATCTGTATAATTAAATTCTCAATAAAACAGTCTTCGTTTCATTAGGATGGCATACGTAGTTCGGGAGATATTCGGGTTTATGTGACTGACCCGTTATTTTTGGAACCGAGTGTATGATTTCAGAGAGTTATTAATTATGCTTAGTTGTTAGAATTGTTGTATGCATAATTAGTAATGGGTATTTCACAAGATAATTATTACGAAACAGACAGAAAATAATCGATAACAGATAATTCCACCTAAATGTTTACTAAGCAACGTTATCAAAATTACTCGTTTTATCGTTATGTGAGATTTATCATCACGTATTATATTGCACAAAGACTTTATTAATAATGTTTAAATAATTACATCTAATTAGCTGATATTAATGTGCAAGAAATGTAATGATTCCATCGGGTGATTAAGACGATTACATGAGCTAAACGCGAGTTTTATAATTACTAAAAGTAGGTATATGATTCACTGCTACAAGACCAGAAAAATATACGATATTCTTCAGGATATATGCTAGCATGATACTGTTTTGAAAACATAATACAATTAATTTGGCTCGATAAAAAGAAATCACGAACTTATCTCTAAAAATATCTTTAAATCAATAAAAAACTAAATAATATGCATGCGATCATTCTGAGTTTTTGCAAATAATTCTACAAGCAATATACATTAGCATGATACTGCTTTAGTTTTTTAATACAATCAATAGTTTTTTTAGTAAATCGATCGAAACCACTCATTTCGCGCTATTTGGCCCGCAGTGGCTGACGTAACAACCACTTTGTAGTGCAAGCTGATTAGAACTTTATTCTAACAGCATTTCAAACGAAGTTTGAACCACCACAAAAAGAGTTGCTAATTTAGCTCGTCTAAGCGCCTTAACAGCAGAAGAAAAAAATTGTGAAAACTTTGACTTCTTTTTTATTAGGGTAGAATATTATTTATTATACGAATATTAATAATTGTATTATCATTATTACTAATGTCATCACGCCTGTTATCCCCGAAGAGTTTAGGCAGAGCTCTACCTAACAACACCCACATTTCGCCATTATGTTTAAGGATATAATATATAATAGGGGGGAGCCTATTGCCATCAATCGGGCACAAATCCAAACTCCGTGGCTGCTACCAAGAGATTCCTGATTAAAAAACCCAAAAACACTTTTACCAAACCAGGAATCGAACTCAGAACCTCATGCTCAGCAGTGGCGCTTGCGACCGCACTAGATCAACGAGGCATTCGGTATTTGAAATTATTTGAAGTTAAACATAAAAACGATTGATATTTCATTTTCTGAAAAGCGAGTCTGCATTCTTTGTTTTATGAAATGGACGTCAAACACCCTGGCGTGCCAGGATTATTGTGAAATGATTTTAATGAAATCATCAGTCATCAGCATGCCCTTATACCAATTAATTTAGGGTCGACACAGAATGTCTACACTTCTGTATTACTCGTCATCTCAGCAATCACCTCCTTTGTAGCCATATTATTATTATAATAAATAAATAATAAATATCGCTGGACATTACACACAGCGCCATCTAGTGCCACACAAAGCAAGGCTTGTGTTGTGGTCACCAGATAGTTGATATACTACATATATACTTTTTGTTTGTAAATACATACTTATTATACATATAAACACCCATGACTCGGAAACAAATGTACATGCTCATCACACAAACATTTGCTCCTACCGGGATTCGAACCCGGGACCCTAAGAACGTAAGGCAGCCTCACTACCGCTGCGCCAATCGGGTCGCCATAATCCTTCACACAGATAAGCCATCGTTTCTGAAGTCATCATCATCTGCCTAGCCATTTTCCCAACTATGTTGGGGTCGGCTTCCAGTCTAACCGGATGCAGCTGAAAAGCAGTATTTTACATGAAGCGACTGCCTATCTGACCTCCACAACCCAGTTAATACTGGGAAATACGATACCACTTAGTAAGACTGGTGTCAGACTTTTTGGGCCACTGACTACCTGTAACGCCTGTCAAAGATGGACAAATGACAGCCGGGACCAACAGCTTAACGTGCTTTCCGAGGGACGGAGGAAACTCGGTATGTAAGGGTGGTCACCCATCCACAGACCAACCTAGGCAAGCACGGTTTAACCACGAGCTCCTCAGCCATCGTTTCTGAAGTATTCACTACTAAATATATTAATAATAAGACTTGTATAAGGCACGAAACGCTTGCATCGGCACACGCACGTGCACTTTCTTCTAAGAGAAAGTCCGTACTTTTTCGATAGTCGATATCAAACAACAGTTGAACTTTGAGCACGCGGACGCTCGGTAGTTCGTAACAAAGTACCAAACGCGTGTAGTATCTTTTATTTGATAATGTTACTATCTGAAACTAACGTTAGCGTAACTCAGTATGTTATCGGATGCACGTAAAGTAACATTACAAAATGATTGGGTCTATTATTGCTCTATACATTTCGTGTTTCAATGCGACAGTGAATTTTTTCACCCGTCTTGTGTTGATTTTGCTGACGGCGTGGGTGTATCATGCCTTCGTTTTGGCTGAAGTTTTCTTGAATAGTTATAAATTATTTTATCCGCCGTATTTGGCTAAGCCGTTGGCTAATTTTCTAAGTGGATTTTCCGATGTAGTGAGTTATTTCATAAGGATTTCTGTTATACAGGTAAGCATGACCTAATGATAATTATGTCCGGACGAACCAGTTTGCAAACGCATTTTACACACGCTATGGACCGAATGTAATTTTTAACCGACTTCTAAAAGGAGGTTCTCAATTCGGATGTTTCTTTTTTTTATGTTTGTTCGGGCATAACTCCGTCGCTTGCCAACCGATTTGAGAAATTCTTTCTTTGTTGGAAAGGGTACCTATTCTTTCCAAATGGTCACATAGCTACCAAGTCGGGATTTGATGATGGAATCTTGGCGAACTCTTCAAATTTTATATGACAACGTGTTGCGATTTTGCTATTTTCTACAAAAAGTGAAGCATTTGCGTTTGATAAGAACCATTCTACCATCAGATCTGATGATGAAGCCAAGAGTCACGGAACTCCATAATGAGACAATGTATCCTAGTCGTGTTTGGGCTTGTTGTAATTGTAACAGTATGCAGTTTCCATCATGTATATCAAGCACAAGTGAACCACTAAAAAGTGAAAAATAAAAACTTTTTTGCAAAAATCAAACCAACTTAAAAAAAAAACAAAAAATTACACCAATCAAACAAAGGTTACCGACTTCACAAGCTAAAGTTATTTTTCACTTTTTTGTTTTTTTTTTTAAGTCGGTTTTATTTTTTATATTTCCATTTGACTTTTAGTTACAGTTTACATTTAAGCACAAATTAAACGATCATACCAATGTAAAAAAATGTGGGAAATACCTGTCGGTAAATGCACAGTTTTAATTAAATTATTCTTATTTAAATAAGCGTCAATCTAAATAAAAACCGATGACAGAATGAAAACAGCTGATGATTATCAGTTTAAAAATGTTCACAGAATTGTTAAAATTATTACTGGCCATTATTTTTAAATGCAACTTGTTTTGGTTGACGGAAATAAAAAAAACAGATGTTTTGATAATAACATAGATATAGTCTAGACATAGTCTAATTAAGTTTTATGGGGACTAGTTTAATGTTGCTGATATTTTAAAATATCAAAATAACATTTGCTAGTAAAATTTGAAATATAATCTGACTAGCGGACGTCACGCGGTTTCACCCGCGTAATTCCCGTTCCCGTGGGAGTACGGGGATAAAATATATCCTATGTTACTCGTGGATAATGTAGCTTTCGAATGGTGAAAGAATTTTTAAAAACGGTCCAGTAGTTTTTAAGCCTATTCATTACAAACAAACAAACAAAGTTTTCCTCTTTATAATATTAGTGTAGATAGAGTATTTTGAGACAATTCAAACGACTTGTCGTTCTTTTTTTCAAACATATGTTTACCGGTAAGCTAAAATCCGCAAATTTAAGTATTTCTTTAAGAATATACAAAGCCATATACAAATATCAAGAGAGAAGGGATTGATCGATCGACAAAAACATTTTTTAAAGGAATGCTATGGGTACTACAAGTAAATATAACAACACTCACGCCCGTAATCGCCGAAGCGCAGAGGCGCCGAATCGCAGATGTTTACCACAGACACATACACACACAACACACACACACACACACACAGCACACTCACATTTCACCAGTTATGTTAAAAAGTCTCATGTAATAGAGGTCGAACACAAATTCACAATCGAACCCAACTGAACCCATTATTTTAAAGCGAAAAGTGTGGTCATCATCTGCCAAGCCTTTTCCCCAAGTTAGGGTCGGTCAGTCTTACCGGATCCAGCTAAATATCAGTATTTTACATGGAGCGATTGGGCTTTCGGCCACTCGACCTACGAGGCAGTCAAAAACAAGCAAGCTACATAAGCTAGAGAAAATGCCCTTTACCTTGACCTCGTTATCGACATCAACTTTCAGAGAACTTAACTTAATCGTAACTTTCACTACAGTTGCCATAGAGTTAGAATAAGCATGTCATTATTTTTCTCCATGGGACTAACATCGCTTGCCTAGCCTTTTCCGAACTTCCGGAGTCGGCTTCCAGTCTAACCGAAAGCTGAACCGAAAATACAGTACACCACCTTCGCTGCTACCTACTCCTACGATGTAATACTAAGCACCAACCAACCAACAAGATAGTTAGGACATTTTACGATAAAACCTGTTCTAAACTTAAACTTCTTTTGTTTCCAGACAATCATGATGAACGCGTTCATGCGAAGATTCCTCCGGTTCCTGGTGTCACTGCTGGCTATCATAGTCCTGCCTTTGACCTATCTGCTGAACATCAGGAGGAACAAGAAATGTCCGCCACCCATGAACCCCTTGCTGTTTAAGTCCGCTACTTCGTTAGCTGCGATGATCAGGACTAGACAGGTAGGATTGAAAGTAGCTCGAAATGAGAAAGTAGCTCGAAATTGAAGTAGCTTGAAACATTATTATTTTAACCTTTTGAACATCATTGTCTATACTAATATCATAAAGCAGAAGAGTTTGTTTGTTTGTTTGTATGGTTGAACGCGCTAATCTCAGGAACTACCGGCTCGAATTGAAAAAATATTTTTGCGTTAGATAGTCCATTTATCGAGGAAGGCTATTATAGGCTATATAACATCACGCTATGAAAAAAGGAGCGGAGCAGCAATAAGAAATGTTACAAGCGGGAAATTCACGCGAACGAAGTCGCGGGCAGAAGCTAGATAGTCACATATAAGTGACAAAATATGCGGTGCACTATAACACCAAATTAACAATTAAATCGTTTTAGAATCTTTAATCTTATTGAGGGTATTTCCGGCGAAATTGTGTCGTGGCAGGCAAGCGCGTGCGTCTATTCTCTGGCGTTTCAAAAGGTTGGTAACCAGGCTGATTACATACTTTGTAGAAACTGGTTACCTATTGCTAATAATATCACACTTGCATCTCAAACTTGGCTATGTCATGTGAAATGATTCGCATCAGAGACGTTACGCAAACTCCCAGTCAAAACAACGTTGCCGCGTTGTTTGAAAATACAAAAATGGAACCTTGTAAAGTACTTAGGTGTATACAGGGTGTAAACCATCTCATCACGAAGCCGTTAACCAAGCATTCTGTACATCAAACTGAGTAACTTTATGCAAAAAATATTGCTGGGAAACAACTTTTTTTTTTGAGGTAAATATGTTTTGGGGTAGAAGTCAATGTAACGCACTTAAAAGATTGTGCTGATGCATGGATTGAATAGTACAGGGGTCGTGGAGGTGTTAAAAGTGAAAATCTTCCAAAAAAAAACTTGTATTTTAAAAAAAAGTTGTCAAAAAGTTGTAACTTTGACCCCCCATATCACCGTAACTAGAAGGTTTCCAGGTATGGTGTAGAACAAAAAAATGATCGCAGTGACGGGGAGAATAAGTGCCTTTCGGCTTCGTGATGAGGTGATTTACACCCTTTATTAAGTATGTATTTACAAACATAAAGTGTACATGTAGTATATCAACTATCTGGTGTTCACGACACAAGCCTCCCTTAGTGAGGCACTAGATGGCGCTGTGTGTAATGACAAGACATCATCATCATTCTCTTGACCGTATCCCATTTCTCTCGGGGCGCTCTTCTTCGTAATTAAATTATCATTCACAAGTATAACCAAAACAAACTTCGGAATGCAATAACTCACAGGAAGCTTTAAATGTCACGATACAAGCTTTATTCTTCCGTCGATAAAGTTTAAAAGCCTACTTACTCAAAAGAAAGGTTTTAACATTGAAACGAAAAGGTTAATTTTAACTTCGGAGTAGCCGTGACCCTCTCATCTTACGGCTATAACTGGGGGCTTACCTGATGACCCCTTAAATTAATAAAATAACTGATGATGTGACATGCATTCGCAATACGCATGTATTTTATGAAAAAGTGATTCAATGGGATTCATTGTACTATTGATTATTTAAATGATTAAACGCGAGTACTTAATTTTGGATATACATGCATATTTTGGATATATCGCAGAACATATTTAGTCAACGCACTGTCTAGCTCTGACCGGCAAATTCCAAAAAAACCTTTTTTTTTTATTTCGTGGGCTACGCTGGTGGTTCCACCATACCTTAAGGAATCATTCATCATGTCACCAACTTAGGGCAAGAAAAAAAAACGTATTAACAAAGCTCTAATAAAGTAATCAAGCTATGTTAATAACATTCAAATTAAATCACTACGCGGGCTGTGTTTACCAAATGAAAAAAGAATACTTAACCACCAAGGCATCGTACACTTCAGGCCTGAATTCCCGCGCGCTGACGGTCGGTCATGCATGACGTCAGCGGGAACAAAATACAACAGTCGGTCACCGCAGACGTCAGCGGGAAAATAATACAGGAGTCGGTCACCGCTGACGTCACCGAGGCAGTATGGTGATGAACACAATGTACACTCGTACGCGACCGACCGTCAGCGCGCCAAGAGTTAAAAACAAATATTGCTATCCTTCCCTTTTAGAAGTCGGTTAAAAAGAAGTGGTGGTACAGACCCCGTACAAACATTGGCCATCGTTGTCTTGCACTGGCACCAACGCGCAACGCCACCAACCAAGCAGAGCAGGTTTCAAAGCCGTCCGCATTCTTGTCTCGCAGTACGTCTGATAGATGAATTAATCAGATGAGTCTGCAGGTTTTCAAGATAATATAGTTGACATTTTTATTGCTGCATTTACATTTTATTGAATTAAAAATGTTAAAGATTAAATATTCGTTGCTAAAATACAAACGAGTTAGACTCGCACGTGGCACGCAGGGATCCGTACCAGCGTACAACATTACCTGCCTAGCAGCAAACTATGACTTTGTAGATGAGATTAACTCATGGCTGTTGACTAAGTTTCAATTCTGGGGACGATCGAGGCAAAATATCATGCTCCTTCTGCGCCTGGTGTAGGTACAATCACACTATCCATAGACAGACAAAGAGAGTTACTTCGGCATGTATAACATTAGTATGGACTAATGTTATAAATTCCAAAGTAACTCTCTTTGTCTGTTTGTCTGTTTGCTACCTTTTCACGACTAAACGGCTGGTTGGATCGTAATTAAATTTGGCAAGGAGACATAATTGTTTAAACCTGGGGAAGAACAGAAGAACATAGGCTATATATTATCACGCTAATAAGTTACGGGGGTGAGCAATATTGCATTATGTCTGTATATCACATACAGACATAATGCAATATTGCTACAGTATGTGACGCAGACGAAGTTGCGTGGGTCAGCTAGAACCTAATAAAAAACACCTATTCTATCTTAGAAAACATAATAATAGAACATTTTAATCTCAATGGAAACCATTCAAATAAAGATCAAACCTATTTTTTGCTTGAGTTGTGTATTCTTTTTGGCTAGCTAAGTCACACTAATTACGAATCCATTGGTAATTTTATGATTCGCCATTGTGCTTCGTTGTTAGAATAAAAGCAATGATATTTATAACTAAATGAAGATTATTTTACTCCAAGTCATAGTTAATACCGAAATAAACAAGGAAAAAACTATTTTATCTTTCAGATCACGTCAGAGCAAGTTGTAGAAGCTTACATAGAGAGATGCAAGGAAGCCAATCCATACCTAAATGCTATAGTCGAACCAAGATACGACGCCGCGCTCAGAGAAGCTAGGGGCATCGACAAGATGATAGTATCGACTGATAGGACGCCTGAAGATCTGGAGAAAGAGTACCCGTTGTTGGGCGTTCCTATGACTGTTAAGGAGAGCATTGCTGTTGAAGGTAAGGGGGACTTGGACGGATTTATTGACGTGAAAACTTGTTTAGGCGCGTTGAACTCTGTACAAAAATCTCGCGTGACCCACACCTAACGCTTCGTAGCACTCGTAACCGATCCGCTACGGCGTAGCACCACAGAGACGAGTGTGGGGCACAATCCGTAGCAGATATGCAGAGTGGAAACCACCTCATCCCGAAGCCGTCAACCAAGCATTCTGTACATTAAACTTAGTAACTTTACGCAAAAATTATTGCTGGGAAACGACTTTTTTATTGGAATGAAAAAACATGTTTGCTGGCAGAACTCAATATAACACACTTAAAATATTGTGCTGATGGATGGATTAAATAGTACGGGGGTCCTAGAGGCGTTTAAAGTAAACATCTTACAATAAAAACGTATATTAAAAAAAAAACACTTGTCAAAAAGTTGTAACTTTGTTTTAACTTTTTTTATATCTAGAAGGTCCCCAGGTACTTATGATGTAGAACATAAAAATGATGACAATGACGGGGAGAGCAAGTGGTTTTCGGATTAGTTAATGATTGAGTTAGTCTTGATTTCATTTCTATCGGCAGTTCCCAAAGACATTTTTTTTAAGATTGATCAATAGGCCTTTGGTCGCAAGCGCTACAAACTGCTGAGCATGAGGTCCTGCATGGTTTCTAAACACAGGATTCCATCCATCCATCCATTGCATCCTTCATGATTGTCTCAGTAGCACCCAGCAGTCTGATGGCAATGGAGTCACCCCTATAACCATTATGTTCAAGTTTTCATATTCACAGCTGTTTCATCTGGTCATGAGAGGAAGAAGTTGGTTTTTACTTTTTTATTTTAATTGTTGTTTTACATATTTCTGATCGGATAAATTCACACGGGTTATAGATTCAATCGATTTAAACCGTCATAATCGATGCAAATGAATTAATGTAATCGCCCTTTTCTTCGTGCTATGCCTTTCATTAGCAGCTATCAAGCCAAGTATTTTACTAATATTACTTTACTAATTGTTTAATTCATTTTTATTTACTTAATACCGTTAGACAAATTAAAAGCTTACCTACCTAAATGCTATACCAACAACCTAACCGCTGTTCCTTCCTTTTTATGTGGGTTAGCTTGGTACGCTTGTTCCACATCGCAGACCTCATAGGTACTTCGCTTTCCATTGTAAGACATCGAGGTCATTAGCAGGGCATTCATTGATTGATAAAAATAAAATGAACACTGGTGTATTCTTGACTAAAACATATTTTCTATTAACTAATCTACACTTAACGCTTTAAAATCACACTACAACACTAATTTAATTTACAACTCTTAAAACCATTACACTAGCAATAACCCACTATCCTTTGAGCAAATCAAAACCTTTGATGAAATAAACAAACAATTAAAATTCCAGGCATGAGCAACGACTGTGGTACGGTGTACCCATATAGGAATCCTGCGAAGAGAGACGCTGCCGTGATAAGGCTCGCCAGGGCTGCTGGGGCGATTCCTATCGCTGTGACGAACACACCACAACTTTGTATGAACTGGGAGACTTACAACAACGTTATTGGTATTACGACGAACCCTTATGATCAGAAGAGGACTACTGGTGGATCTTCTGGAGGAGAAGTAAGTTTTACAAAAGATTTTTGAAGAAATTTGACAACCTTTTAAGCCTAGTGGCCTCAAGCGCTGTTGAATGCGAGGTCTTGGGATCTCGTTCCTGGTCACACAGAGTAGGTTCCATAAGGAATTCCTCAATAGCAACCACTTTTAAACATTTAACCATATTTAACCATAATTTACTGCCATTGTTAACGCAAGAGGTAACTCTCCAAAGTGCTGGTCAAAACCAACTTAACGCAATAGTCACGACTGTTTTACGTAATAAATTCACTCAAGTGTGCAATTTCATTTAGGTAATAAGTCTTACAATGTACTTGCTAAGTGACGTACTAAGTGGTACGATTATAACATTAAAAATGTGACAAGTACAAAAGTAAGGCACATTTTGATGATGTCACCAGCAACAGAATTCGCTCAAATTCAAGAAAAACCCTCTGTAGCTACGTAAACGACTACTCGTACGATTCTAATAATTTTAGCCATACCTACAATTAATAAAGCCGTTCAGTAATTCCAATTTAAACCACAAGCTATAATTGACACATTAATGCTTACAATGCAATAGGTAAGTATATAGGTAAAACCTATTTCAATTGATTCCTTGAAAATGAGTTTAGAAGATAAGCACTCAGATACACTCTGAACGAGGGGACCGTATTGGGGACTGGCTGGCGGCTGCCATACGGCGTTTTTTTCGGATATTTTGACGCTCGGTTTGACCGATGGTTTGCCTGCCTACCTTTAGATAGCAACTCCATCCCCCACCTCAATCCTATCAGTTTTAAAATCACCGTCAGCTAGTCAACCTTGTGGTGCCAATTTCATTTATAAGCATTGTTTTCTTAATGATAAGGTATTTTTTGATTTAACAACAATAAACTCGGTTTTCTTTATTGTTTCGCATAATTATATTTTTCTTTATTTCTAGTCGGCGTTGATCTCAGCAGCAGGATCCATCATCGGCGTAGGATCAGACATTGCTGGATCACTCCGACTGCCTCCCATGTTCACTGGCATCTTTGGACACAAACCTACACCCAGACTCCTCTCCATTGAAGGTAAAGAGTAATAATTAATACTGCTTGATAATCTCTTCCGCTTTCTTTGGGATTCATGGAGTCGAAGAAGCCGCAGGCGTCTCGTACCTAGTTTTAAAAAGTTTATTTTTTATCGCATTTGCTTCATAACATCTGCACAACTTTCTTTTTCAGGCCACGTTCCGGACTGCTTAGATCCTGATTTCGAAGAGTATTTCACACTTGGACCCCTCGCGAGATACGCAGAGGACCTGACACTCATGTTGAAAGTTTTAAGGCAACCAGGTGGCCCAGAAGTACCTTTGGATAAGCCTGTAAGTTTCTAAAAATACTTCTTGACATAATCGTACTGATAAAGAGTGAGAAATTGGACGCAATCAGCGCAAGTTAGTTCAAGAGGAGTCAAGCACGTATCCAGACTTTTGGTTCAGGGGAGGGGCAAACATTGAAACAACCATGTGAACAGTGAAAAATCGCTCTAATCACTGTACTATAATTTAAGTACTTCGCAGTGGTTATGATCCATTGAGCTGTAACATATATATCTATGTTATGATCCCGTTTATTATAAGTCAGATTTCGGGGGGAGGGGGGGGTACAAATCCCAACTATCCCCTCCCCCTGGATACGTTCTTGAGAGGAGTTAACATTTCATAGATATCAAGACATGCATTTGCTATGCTTTGACTTCACAGCTCTTGATCACGGTTTCATTCAGTCATTGGTGAAATCCGCCTCTAAAAAAGACGATCGAATCCTCTGAATTTTAAAGATTACACAACCGAAGGATGAAAACTGTTTTTTCTTGTAACCTTCTATGATTAAAACTGCCAGTGCGCAAAAAAGAGTAGGTATTGAACATATTTTTATATCCTCAGGTCGACATATCAAAACTGAAGTTCTACTACATGGATGGAGACGGTAGCAACGTATCAGACCCTATGGGCCCTGATGTCAGAAGAGCAATGGAGAAAGCCAAAGATCACATTAAGAATACCTATAACATCGAAGTTCAACCGGTTAGTACCAATAAATATCTATGATTGTGACCAACGTCCTGTAACAGACATGAGGTGTGGTGTGGTAGGTTAATTCGGAGGTTAAACTTCCGAACGAAAAACTAGGAGAACAAATGGCCTTTTTTTTTGGAATGGGAAATCATCAAATGACTTCTCCCACTCTGGGCGGAGCGGGAGGGAGTGTCAGACTCTTACTGACTAAAACCCATCCATGTTCCTTCCTCGACCTTTATGTTCCGGGGCCGAGGTATCTCTTTCGAACAGGCCCTCAACCCCGGAGAACAAATGGCCTCAGAGTATATTGGAGTCATGGCATAATGGAGTATTTTCTAACACGGATCACACAGAGCTATCAAAAGTAATTGTCAGAAACACCTGCACAACATTTCTGACTAGGTCCAAGTTATTATTATTAAACAGTTAAATTTCAATAAAAAATACTTATGCACAATGCAGAAAAATAACAATAAGAAACAATACACATCTAATTGAATTGCTATACTTTCGTGATTCATTCCCACAGAACAAAAGATTGTGGCATTGTGAAGAAGTTCAATCATCCAAGCAATTCACATCAGTCTGCGGAGTCAATTCCCGGGAATGTCTATTTTTCTATTTATGTATAGTTTTATTCAGTGAAATAATGGATAGACAGTATGAAAGTATTTCTCTCCCTTTCTCTAGAAAGGGAGAGACTACTGGGATGACAAGTGATGATGATGTCATCTAGCCTATTTCGGCAACAGTGACTGCATTCGATTGGTTTTCTAGTGTGGGTGTTGAGAGCTTTGGTGTGCTGCCCTTTCATGTGCTCTCAAGTGGCTAGCATATCCAACACTAGTCGAAAAACTCTGAGCACAAAGCGGACATGACGACATTGTAGAGCTGAGGGTGGTCTAGCTTTAACGTCATCGCGTTTGAAATGTAATTGCGACCTTCTTCTCTCTTTACCTGCCAATGCACATGACGTCAATCAATCATTGTTCGATTTCGCGTCTTTTCTTCAAAAGACGTTTTGGCGTTTTGATGGTTTTCTGGGCATGTGCTAGAAAGGGAGTGATTACTGAAATGATAAGTAGGAAACAAGGAATTATGGCAAAAGACATGCTGCGCAAATCGCAAATAAATTACACTATGGACAGAAAAACGTTGATTACCTAGCTATATTGTTATAAGGCTTTGTTCTAACGCATCTATTAAATTTCCAGCTTAAAATCAAAAACATAGAACACATGTGGGAGACAAGCATCAGGATACTGCTGAACATCAAACATGTAAAGAACATCTACACGGATCCAGAGAAACGAGACCAATGGGTGTCGGTATGGCCTGAAGTGTTGAAGACATTAGTAGGCATGTCGAGTCACAACTTTATCTGCGTTTGTTATGGACCTTTGACGAAGTTCTTCGATGCATTGCCAAAGAGTTACTACAAGAAGCTGCTCGGCATTTTTGATGAAATCAAGGCCGAGTTTGAGGTAAGTTTGAATTGACTAAGAAATGCTAACGTAAATCAGATTCTAATTGAAATCCAAGAGAAAAGCGTCTCCCATGCCATAATGATCGCAGTATGATCACATGGGAAGACCACAGAAGAATAATCTAGCAATAACCTACATACAAAATGGCCGTAACATAGAACGACGGTTGTGCTTATTATTAAGTACTTGGATTGAATAAGATACCACCATGCTGCACCGACTCCAAATTAATTGGGATAAGGGCACGAAATTTTCATTGGACCAATACTTTTCCATCATTCCAATTAACTTTTTTATTACAGAAACTGCTATCAGGCGACGTCGTCCTACTGCACCCAACGTTCCCGACCCCAGCACATCTGCACTACAGAATCTACTACAAATTCCTCAATTGTGGCTACCTCACGATATTCAACGCTCTTGGCCTACCCGTCACACAATGCCCAATAGGACTCTCAAGACAGGGTCTACCTGTGGGCATCCAAATAGCCGCCAACAAATGTAACGACCACCTGACAATTGCCGTTGCAAAAGAATTTGAAAAAGCCTTCGGAGGATGGATACCCCCGAACAAGGAACTCGCCAATAACATTAAGACTGCGTAAGAATGTTAGTCTAAGAAGATTATAAGGGATTATAATTTTTCGCCGGTCGGTACCAATTAACTCGAAATATGTTGTTCTTACTTTTCGGGTGCTACCGATATTCTTATTGGCAGACCAAAAGTTTGTGAAACCAATGTGTGTTCACAGGTTAAGGAATACATACAGGTTATGGTAATGTATTAGGAACTTATTAAAGACTTCACACCGACAACTCCTGCCAAAGTGAGGATCTTTCTCGTCTCAGCACCTAAAAAAAAAATGTTCTGTTGTTATATTTATTTGAACAAGACATGCCAAAGTTATAGAAGAATGTTTGATGTATTGAAGATAAAAATGATTACCTACCACCAGCAACGACCTTAATAGAAAGAAAGAAAATTTGTTTATATTGCACAACACACTTTTTGACCTAGGTATTTATTTCAACCACCTCGCTAAGATGCGAAGGACGACGTCAGTTTCGGTTTTCTAAAACAAAACTGTTCATGCAAACCTCGAAGTTCGGAAAGGAGTGGAGTAGATTAATCTAATAAAACTACATTTTTCGAAGTTCTTGGTTTGTGAGCAACGTTGTTGACTTGGAGTTTTTTGTGTGGTGGTGCCTTCTTACTTCAAGAATGATGCTGTTACTTCTTGACTAAAGTATTAATGTAAGATTATACTTAATTATGTTTGCAATTAGTTCTAATGTCTTAGGAATAAGCAAATAAATATTGGTATTTATTGTACTGTTTTTATAAGTCATGAGGTATGAGAAAAATGTGATATTAAGACATCATGTAAGTACCTAAATGATTCGAATAAATTATTTGATTAAATAATTACTGTTACATACTTTTACTTGTTTTATTTTGATTGAGACAACAGGACAAGAAATTCAATAGGTACCTACCGATGCATTAACAGAGCTCTACATAATTATAACGTACCCAAAACCCAACAAACGATACCAATGCTTGCTTGTCTTCTATACTTCTAATAATAATCTTGAGTATAAACGGCTACAGCGAGGGCAGGTCATCCCAATGTAGATAGGTACCTACTTACAAAATTTAAACAGTTAGTAATTATTGTCAGCAAGTACCTACCTATAGCTACATATATTAAATATCTACCTGGGTACTTATACAATTAAGAACGAACAACACAATCATAAAATACATCATCATCGCCATCGCCATTAATGAGACAAATCAGTGAGACAATGAGACAGATCGCATAGACTTGATATTGTATTTCTGGCCATTTGGGGTCGGTGCAACATCTTCTTCCATATTTCTCTGTTACTCGTCATCTCATAAGACAGCTCCTTTCTTGCCATCAACATTATTTACAGAGTCCAACCATCGGTTCTTTGATCTTCCTTAATCCCTGTTCACATTCACACTCAAAACTTTTCAGTCACCAACGCGACTTTCAGACTCCTCTCATGTACTCATTTCTTATTTTATCCATTTTCGTAACAACACACACCCCCCTCAGCTTTCTCATCTCAGCCACATTCAAATGCCTTTCATTCATCGCTTTTGTAGCTCAATATTCTGATCCTACAAAACGGCAGGTCCAACAATAAAAAAAAAACAATTTTAGTAAATATACTTGGCGTGGCATCTACAAATCCACCCTAAGCAACCACCATACATACGTTTTGCCAACCTTCAAACTTGAGTCTCGAGGTCATAACAGTGTGCTCAGTGTACAGTACTCCTACTCTTATAACTTAGAAGTGCATAGCGAGGTGAGTGAGCGTAACTTACAAAGCGTACCTACAAAGAAGGGACATGGCCAAATACAATTTAAATATCCACATAATGCAAAAAAAAGACAATTATTTTATACATAAAACGCCGAATGTCAACAGAGTTCCGGAAGTTATTAAATCGGCGCGGGAAGAGCTCCGAACAGTGATCCGATTAGTGAATAGGGATGAAACAAAAAAAAGAAAAGAAAATCGAACAGTAAAGTTACAATAACGCAACTATGATCACATAGCTATACTTAAGAGTACACTTAGTTACAGTTACAGTACTTCACGCAAGTTCCTTTTTCAAGGTTAATCTCTATGTCTAGGACAAGCACACGACATTGTGCGGTAGCCGAGTATTACGTTAAGTTTATAGGGCTTCTTCGTGCACCATTACTAGAAATCGTACTGGTTGGTAAAGGTATACCGTAATACATGAAAAAAATGTTCAGGTAGCTCAGAAACGCCTGACGCGGGACCTCTGGGATTGGTGAGTATTTAACTAAGTTAATGATCAAATATTTTACAATTAAAATAGGTACCACAAAAGAATAAAAAGACAGACTTAATCAATTGTTATAAAATATAACATGAAACTATTTTATTTTTGGATTCGATATCGATGCTTAACGATTACAAATCGATTCAACAAGGCCTTGACATGCCTCAACGTTAGAATCATTCAGTGTTGCTAAGGTTAACTACTATGAAGTATCATATTATATTATTACAAATAGAGCGCTAAGAGCATTAATTGAAAGATTGAATATAGGACACACATTATAGTAAAATAAAAATTATTTTATAAATAAATATTATGTACTTCGATTTAAATCTGCAGTATTGGAGAGATTGTCTGGATGGGTCGGGTTAGCCGCGTACGAATAAAAGTATTGAAGGGCGTGGTGAAACGGCTTCGGTAAGTAAGTAATCAGATAAAATGCATTTCGACGATACCAACAAGCGTTTTTTTATCATCAGTGCTGCAGTGTTTTGTTGTACGATTTTGCGCTGGCAACTTTATCATCACATCACGCGTTCTATGGGCGAAATCAAAGACAAAATATAATATTTTTAAAGTTCAGATCTTTGGTATTTAAGTTATTTAGTATTAAATTTTAATTGATTTTTAATGTAATAAAAGCGATAATATTTTTAATAAATTATATTATTGCAAGTAACTCATGATAAATTGAATTCTCTAACATTAGTCACTTGAGGAAATAAATTATGTGACAATTGAGTTGACAGAATCTGTCAACCAGTTTGACGAATATGAAAATTAGATTGATTTTCATTTTCAATAAATAAAATTTATCGAGACTTGATCAAAAATTATAAGTTTACTAATTTTTGCAACGTTCCATCCAATTTTAGTCTATTATTTTTTATTTGCTAATACACGAACAACGCACGCGCAGAACACCCATCGCCCAAAAATCTCCGAGCGCCATATTGAGAGGCAGACGTTGTATGACTTGAGTGATTAATCGTGGTTAGTGCAATAATTTGAAGTGGATTATTTGATCTTGCCCTATGGATATACTCTCGGGTACGTAATAAGTGCAAAAGTGTATTTACAAGATGTTAATACTCACCCAGTGAGCCCTGGCAAATCACATCGTAACCTAGACATAGGCCGTTCTAGTTATCAGTAGATTACCTAGGTATCATCAATCCACTGTTTGCTCACAGTTTTAATCTTATTAATAACACGTGTGTGGAATAGCCATAGGTTTCTTGAATCTAGTTACATTAACAAGATTATGCGATCGCTTCGCAAGGTTCCACGCTCGTATATAAACGGATTTCGATGTGTTTATGTCGGCAGTTGACAGAAGCGTTTATGTATATGACCGATCATAAGTCACCACACCCAGTGACCGGATTGTCGGTTTTAGTATTTGATCGTTTTTATTTCGAATGATTGTTCGCGCGTTGTCGCATCGGTGCGTGTTTTGTGATATTAGTGTCGTGTTTAACGTGATACAGTGAGTGTAATAATAATGTAATTTCTAGGAGTGGTGTGCCTCGGTTGAAAGGCCTGCCGGAAGGACAAGGCTCCACACAAGAGGAAGGACTGCGGCACTCCGCTCTTGGGCATCATGGAGTGCTGCATGTCGGAGGAGGCGAAAGAGCAAAAACGAATAAATCAAGAAATCGAGCGTCAGCTTCGGAAAGACAAACGAGATGCTCGACGGGAACTCAAATTGCTGCTGCTTGGTGAGTGATTCTTTGATACTACCCCCACTTCTAGCTCAAGAAAAAAGGCCATTTGTGCCAAAAATCAATCACCAATCTGTGTCAAGAAAGCTGAGTGCTCCGTTTCCCAAATCATCACAACCAAGCTCCTAATTGATTGTTCCATAATTTGCCTACTCATTTTCACTGCCCTACATTTGTATGAGGTCAAAATCAAGTACACTAGTATGACTTAAATAGCTAATGATGTTATTAGTTGAAGAGAACTGAGGTGAGTCAGATGATACAGTGCCAAAGTTCACACCTGATCAGTGCACTTGTTGAGCAATACTTAACGGAAAGTTAATATTAAGTACAAAGGTATTCTGTGGTTGAACTAGATATGACTTAACATGTATATTTCTTGTGTTTTCTGTCCATCTCTGTTGCTAAAATATTTCTAACTACTTTTGATGATCAAGGCACTAATTGGGTATTTCAAATCATCTGTTGTGTACCATTGCAATGAATCTTTGGCTACGTCTTTATTTTGACAAACTACTTGTAGATAATGAACATGGCAGGACAAGATACCGTTTAGCAGATCTGCTATCATCAGCTTCACAAAAATAACCATAATATAACTAATTTCATTTGAGCTGAGATATTCCCCCCTGATTTAGCACATGTAACAGATTTCAGGTTTATTATGCATGCTTTTGTTGGTATATGCATACTAGAGCAAGCTTATTATAATAATGCATAATATTCTTAAACATCTATGCTATAATTCTTTGTTTATTAGTACTTCAACATTGAAAGCCCACCAGCACCCACATCATATCAGATTCAATTCACTTGTAATATACACCTATGTTGCATCTTTTTAGGCTGTAGTGGATGTAAAATTGTGCTAGAACAATGATTAGGAACTAAAGAGTAAGAAATGAGCATACAAAGCATCATAGCATGTTCAAATATTACTCTCTGTTGCCAGGTATACCAAAATCCTGTGTTCCAATTATAAACTCAAAGTTATTGATAGTTCTTTCTTTCAGATGTGCAGATTTGGCACTATAAAATATCAAATTGTGTAGGCCACTTAAGTTCTATCTATTAATTTAGAAAAACTGTGAAAAATTCCTATGCAATAAAAGTTTTTAGCAATAACTATCAAATATCCTGTACTTATCTTGCACTCATTATCCTGCTAGGAATTTCTCCCTATGTCATGATGGTGTGTAATTCCAAATCCGGATTTGGCGCTATCATTTAAAAACATTTAAACCGGAATCACAAACACTTACCCAACAGGATACCTACTGCAACCAATAACTGTTATATCAAGCATGAATGTAGATATTTGATAACATTCCAACTTTCTTATCACCATGAATCATGTATAGTTTTTTATAGACACAATCAAATTTAGGAGTTTTAACTGTTGTTGACAAAATATTGCAATCTGACAGGGATAAACCAGCATTTACAAAAATAAAGTAGGTTTTTTTTCATAATATTCATGATTTTTATTTTGCACACACCATGTTATTTTTGTTTTTTTTAAAGTACTTGTTATTAAAGTTCAGGAAATTATGTCTTAATCGAGTAACTATCAATGAATCACTTCATTCCTTATTAAATTAAATCGACACCTCCCACTCATGAGGTTGTAATGCTACAAAATCATGATTCCAGGACAGCATTTGGATATGTTAATGATACTATTTATATAGGAGCATTCAAATGTTACGACCTTTATCCATTAAAAACTCATTATTTATTTAAAAATATAACAATTTTAGGTTTTTTTTTAATATGTAATACTATTTAGGATGGTTGTAATGGCACAAAAAACGAATTTAGTTCAAATAGTGTTCCGTCCTTCTGCCTGGGAGGCCAAAATTTTCAATTATATCTGCTTGCTATTTTATATTGTCTTAGGTCTTCAATGCAATTTATAATGTTAAAAACATCCAGTTTGTCTAAAATGAAAACCAGGACTATTAATTTTTTTATGATCACACATTTTGCATACAATTATAGTGCCCCTGACTATTCTAGCCAATTGGTAAGCAAAGCCTAGCTAAAGGATAAAATGGGAAATTACTTTTTATTTGTTATCAACTACTTTTTGTTTGCTTTTAAAAAGTAAGGATAAGTCCTCACTTTTTGAAAGAAACAAGGTAAATAGACATACCTATTCATTTATTAATAATTTATTAATAACTGGAAAAAAAAACACATTTTTGCCTATCAAATTAATAATGTCTGTCTCTGAGAGCAGCGGTGGCCCAGTGGTGGCGGCCCCGAGTTACGACCAGTAAGTCGTGGGTTCGAACCCAGACAGGCGTATTACTTTGTGTAATTAATTTCATCACCACTGCTCGCAAAACGGTGAAGGAAACGTCGTGAGGAAACCGGCATGTCCTAGAACCAAAAATTCGAAGACATGTGACATCTACCAACCTGCACTGGGCTCGCATGGTGGATTATAGCCCATACGCAAAAGATGCGCTTTGACGTAGAGTTGCGGACACCAACTCGTTGTACAATACAATACAATACATAATGTCTACAAGGAATTTGAAAAATTCTTTCATATGAGTTATAAAAAAATATTATACAATCGGCAGAGGTGCACTCGTAACAATCCTTAAACAAATGGGTGAAATTTGGGTTCTGTCTGTCTCTTCAGAGAATACAGGCATGTGGTTTTGATTCATTTTAAACTAAGTAGTGTTGACTAGTTAATACCTAGGTACCAAGTGCAAAAAACGTTTTTAATTCTTAGTTGACAGGTCTGCCTAAAACAAAAAAAAGAAGCAATAATGTTAAATATACCATCATGATTTGCTACTATTGATTAAAAATAGAGATAACCGCTATTTACTATGTCATTACAATATTCCCTGATTTGTTTCTAATTGAATTGCAGAATCACAAAAGACTATTAATAGTTCATGTACTTATTATTGAAATAACCTGTTACATACTTATTGTTTACTTACCTACCTATCAATTTGATTTAAATGACTGTTTAAAGTGAGGGCATTGTAGTATGTTAACACTGTCTAATTATCTAGAGACTTGGAAAGTACCTCCACTTTATATATTTGAATATGGTGTTTATAACAGAGGTAATATTTAATACATAATAAATCACTTTGATTTATATGACTGAGCAGTCCGAACTTACTTTTAAATACTCGCCCACAACTAAAGCAGTAGAGTTAACCCTATCGGTCAACGGTAGGTGTAGGAGGGCTTAAGTCTCTCTGTTGACATTATTTACAAAGTTTTAAATTAATAAATACACCGTCATGTTATAACTAGGTATGATATCTTTAGACTTTAGTTAAGGAACATGACCAGTTAATGTCAAACAATATTGCCATATTCTTATCAACAAAATATAGGTAGGTACTAAAACATAGAATCTGGCACTCTGGAGGTAATTTAAGCACAAAAGATAGAGGAAAACCTAAATAAAAATCAGTTTCATTGTTATGGTTAGTGGAGGTAGGTATGGAATTAAAAAGATACCTATGGTAGTTTTGGTAACTAACAAATCCATGTGGAGTTGAAATGTTGCCAACATGAAAATATCCTGGATGAGACTTGCACAAGAATGTGTAGCTTGGCGCAAGCAAAGTGAGGCCTATACCCCGCAGTCAGTGGAGTCTGGCTAAGAATGATGATGAGGATGTAGGAGTTCATCCGGGAAGATTTTACCTCCATGCCTTTTTCTGGCGCCAAGCAGGCTTGCTATGTTCCTATTCGTGGGATGGCCGGTATACTTACCGGCAGATGTACCTTGAATGGTCTCAATTAAGTCTGCAGTCTGCTGAACTTAACGCAAATAGCACTGGGTACGCCAATCAACTATGCCTATTGCAGTCAATTGCTGGAGATAGGCACCTTCCAAGCTAAAAAAAACAAATAACAAACGACATGTGAAAGGAGGATACTGTACATCAGACCTATATTAGTCTATTTAAGTACCATACCTACGCTCCACATTATTACAATAAATAACAATAGAATTAAATGTAGTAACTAAACCTTTATATATTTGTCGCAATTATTCATCAGTACTCATTTTTTGTCATTTACCTAAAAAGGGCTGAAAGTGGTCATACCATATTATGAAATTAAATACTATCGCCAGGAAAACTGCAGAAATATTCAGTGATTAGTTTATTTTTTGAATAATGATGCAAACAGAATATTTAATATGTCTAAACAGTAACACAACCTCATTTCTAGCTTAGGATTTATGACCTAAGCTCTAGAGAAGGACTATCGTCTACTTAATATTTGTTAAAATATAACTTTGTTCCTGAACTGAACTGCAAAACTGACCTGGGGGTCTAAAGTGGCCGCTTTAGCAGAATCGTAAATTTCGGCCATTTTAGACCCCCTTTTGAAAGTTTATTGTTGGGTTTGTCTTATCATTTGCAAGAAAACTTTTACCTACCACAATAAGTGTGGTGAAGGCCTCCAAGAAAGAACCCATTGAGACACATTCAGTTCATTGAATTCATCCAGACACATGTCTTAATTTTTCATTTTTAACAGTATTGCAGATGCAGTAAGCATAGGTGGTAGTAACCATTTTCTTTTAGTTGCCGTGTCAGAATCGTTACCTACCATTAGTTTAAAAAAGAACTGGTATTTGAAAACACCTAAGATTCTATTGAATAAAATCAAGTTTCTAGTTAGCAACCAGTTATAACAGAATGGATTCCATCCAGAGTATTATTTATTTATTTTCTCATTGTCGGAAATCATCAATAATATTGCATTGCTCAAATGACTCACTACAGTAGATAAGTACTTATATGTATAGTTCATAATTATCCTCTTATGTAATTCAAGATAAATAACGCAGCATCACATTAACAAGATCAATCTTATAAAGATTTGTTTGGTTAGCAACTGATACTATAAATATAAATAAATAAATATGGCTGGACATTAACACACAGCGCCACCTAGTGCCACACTAAGCAAAGCTTGTGTCGTGGACACTAGATAGTTGATATACTACATATATACTTTTTTGTTTGTAAATACATACTTATTATACATATAAACATCCATGACTCGGAAACAAATGTCCGTGCTCATCACACAAACATTTGCTCCTACCGGGATTCGAACCCAGGACCCTAAGAACGTAAGGCAGCGTTACTACCACTACGCCAATCGGGTCGTCAAAGTTTATTATATATATTTGACACTTAGGTCCATGTTCACCGAAAAGATAACCGTCTGATTATCTGAAACCAGCTGTCACTGTGACATGTACCCATACAAAAATGCGTTTTAAACAGCTGTTTTAGATAATCAGACTGTCATCTTTTTGGTGAACATAGACCTTAGACAGTGGCCAGGTCTGACATTCAGTCTTAACAAGGGGTATATAGTATTACCATCCATACTCCATACTAACTGGGTTTTGGAGGTTATAAAGGCAGTCGCTCTGTTTAAAATACTGGTATTCAGCTGCGTCCAGTAAGACTGGAAGCCGACCCCAACATAGTTGGGAAAAGGCCAGGCAGATGATATTACATTTTTCCGCAGATGGTCACATAAGCAACAGTTTTAAATGTAAATGACTACCTCGTTGGTGTAGTAGCTGCAAGCTCTGTTGTTGAACAAGAAGTCCTGGGTTTTATTCCCAAGTCGGGACATGGTGTAGAAATGGGATTTTTCCATCAGGAATCTAGATTTGTGCTCGGTTGACGGAAATAGACTTGCCGGGGTATTACATGGAACTAGCCGACGAAATGTGGGTGTGCTATATGTAAACCTCGGTATGGATTACCGGCGTGATGTTATGTTTTTTCAATGTACTGTACCTCAATAGTTTTACAGTAAAATAAAACTAAATAATTTAGCATATTGTTGAAATAACTTGCCGAAAAACATAGCGAACTCAAAATCGGGGCGCGTTATAATTTTCGGGGTCGACTGTGGCCGAACTGGCGCGGCGACTGTCATGTGACACCCTTAAACCTGCACGCGATGAAACAGCGTGAATAGCCGCTTCGAGTCTTAATAAAATAATCTAATTAGTCACAATATCACACTTACAATCCCCGAAAGGTTAGGCAGGTGTACCTTGTAGTTCACCCAGTTATGTACAAGTCCCATATAGTTGGGGCCGAACCTAATGCCATCATCAACCGGCCATAAAGTCCGGGCTGCTACTCAGAAATTCCTGTGTCCTGATGAAAAAATGCAATAGCAACTTTGGCCAACTTGGGTATCGAAACCACAGTGGCTTAACTATATTATCTGAGCCCCTTGGCAAATCCATTGTATGGGGCCCCAAGAAAACTCGTCATATTTTAATTTAGTTTTAATAAATCACTGAGATAGTTACCCAATAGTAACATAGTGTCCATTTTAGTTAAATATCAAATTTTCAAAAGCGTAGGCAAATATTTATAACAACGTCCTCCTATCTAGTACCTAGGGTTATTGGTAGGTAATTGATTTTAAGTAGGTAAGTTCTTACTTATATAAAATTTATATTTTTTACAATATTTTGTTAAAATTGTAAGGTCACTTTTGAGCTCACAGCCTCTCAGGTCGGGGGCCCCGTTAGGCCGGGGGCCCGTGACATTTTGCCAGTCCTGTCACCCTACAGTTACGCCACTGCAAAGCCAAGACCTTATGTACAGCACTTACGACGACAAAATCAACGAGGCAATTAGTCTCTAAGTCAAATACCCCCTAGGTAGAGCAGACAGGTACTAATAATATCCTCGTACTCTCAAGGAAGCTACAGATGTAATTTTAAATTGAACAATTACTTAATTGCTACACGACTCATTTTGGTACTAGACGTACTATCACAGACAACGATCAGTATTCATTCAAGCCATTTAAAATTTGCTAGACAAATTTTCTCATTATTACCAACGATTACATGGATAATAAATTAAGAGTGCATAACAGCAACTAATTTACTGATAAACTCAGTCTGAAAAATTTTAAATTAAACTATAAGTAAGTAATATGATATATAAATTTTATTATCCGCTATGGCGGACAAAGACTTATCATAATCAATGTAATCAGTGGTTATTGAAGAAATCTACCTAGTTTCAACTGCTTAGCAACCACATGATGTAGGTACCTAAAGTGGGTAGGTAGGTAAATCTAGTTCTAGCGTCTATTAGGATTTTCCCATTTTATTGTAACTGTTTGATTCATTCAGCCCAGAAAGTGTAAACGCCCTTCACGAAGCGGCCCATTCTGTACATTAAAATAAGTAACTATACGCTAAAAATATTTGTAATATTATGTAGGATGCTCTGGGATGACGACAAAAAAAAAAAAAGTCTGTCATTTAGATTATCAAAAATATTTGACCTGTTCATTAAGGGTCTCTTATTATTAACATCCAATATGACATCATCTCGAACATGGCCTCCATCATGTTTTAATCAACATCAACCGACCACACTTTTCTCCGCTTTTTTTTATAAACAGAACCAAGTAAGTATCGAAACCGGGAACCATCTCAAAAAAATCACTTTGATATAAGTTCAGTTGGCATCAGTGATGGGCGTAACTAGTTACTTTTGTAATCTAATTAATAATTGAATTACATAATAATTTAATTAAAATGTAATCTAATTACATAATATTCAATTACATTGTAATTAGATTACTTTGGATGTGCTATGAAATTAATTACAATTTATTTAATTACAAAATAATTTGATTACAACGTAACCTAATTACATAGTATTCAATTATTTTGTAATTACCTATAATAAATAACTTTAAATATGAAATGTCGCATGCTTGCATCGCATGGCTGCGACTGCGATATAGGTACTGCAACTAGATATGGCGATCTTTAATCGATTTGTCAGGCCAAAAAGATCGATATTTTGAATCGATATGCAGTACTGAATCGATCCAGTGAATCGATGTTTCACCCTTGAAAATCCCCATTAGATTTTTTCTTTCGGTAATATCCATAAAATTATTTACAATTAACCCCGCCGTTAACCAAGCATTCTGTACATCAAACTAAGTAACTTTACGCAAAAATTATGGCTGGGAAACTACTTTTTTTTTTGAGGTTATAAATCATGTTTTGTGGTAGAACTCAATGTAACGCACTTAAAACATTGTGCTGATGGATGGATTGAATAGTACGGGGGTCTTGGAGGTGTCAAAATCTTACAAAAAAAACTAGTATTAAAGAAAACTTGTCAAAAAGTTGTAACTTTGACCCTTCATATCTCCGTAACTAGAAGGTTCCCAGGTATGGTGTAGAACAAAAAAATGATCGCAATGACGGCGAGAACAAGTGCCTTTCGGCTTCGTGAAGATGTGTTTCACACCCTTTAGGGCATTACACCCACTCCCAATAACGACAACAATTAAATAATAAAAAGTACTTTTTTGAAGTTGCCAAAATAAGTAAAGCTGCGCAGCTTTGTACGTTCTTTTGTCGCTTTATAATCCTAGCCCATAATAAACTCAACTGTCGGCATTATGATCATACATACCGAACTTTCTAAGAAATCCGCAATTTTTTTGTTTACAAATTGGGATTGCTTGCACACTTTAACTAATAAAATTGACACAAGATTACATTTTTTTGGAATTATTATTATATGTTTCATTTTCGTATTTGTCCCATACGGCTACTACTACTAATATGAATGTGACTAATTACGTTTTATCAGATTACTTATGTAATCTGTTATAGTGTAATTGAATTACTTTGTATTTAATTACAGTAAGTACTCATTGTAATTAGTTACTTAAGTAATCTGTTGCAAAGTATTTTAATTACTAATTACAATGTAACTGTAATTTGTAATTATTAATCTAATTACTTTTTGCCCATCTCTGGTTGGCATACATATTGCTACCTCAGTTGTTATGCAGTAAAGATAATTGTAGCAAAAGGGCAAAATTCAAGCAGAATTGACAAATAAATATCAAACCAATCTCAATACATTCTGACTGAAAAATCTCTTTCACAAACCCTCAGCAAGAAAAGGCGGTGAACTCCGTAAAAAAATATTGTCCGTCTTTGTCAATCTTTGTATCCCAATGCTTACAAAAAGTCTTTCTTCCCCATAAACTCCAACGTAAATAAAGGGTATAAAACACCTTGTAACGATGCCGAAAAGCACTTGTTCTTGTCATTGCAATATTTTTAGTTCTACACCATACCTGGGAAGTGGGAACCTACTAGGGAGATATTGGGCGTTAAAGTTACAATATTTTGACAAGTCTTTTTTTTTAATACAAAGTTTTTATTGCTAGTTTTTTTACTTTAAACACCTCCACGACCCCCTTACTATTTAATCCACCCATCAGCACAATGTTTTGAGTGTGTAACATTGACATGATTTTTCACCCCCAAATAAAAATTATTTTCCATCAATATTTTTTGCATAAAATTACTTAATTTGATGTATAGAATGCTTGGTTGACGGCTCCGTGATGAGATTATTAACACCCTGTATATCATACCTTCAAGGTTGGTGAAGCCCGCAAAAAGCTGTGGCTCCTTAAATATCCCCCTCCGCCTCACTATGTTGAGCCTGCAGAAAAACTGCCCGCGGGTCACCACCTGCCATGGCCCACCAGGAAGACTAAACCGACTTAGAAGCCAAGTGGGCCGCTGCAGGTTCAACTTGGTCCGGTATTCTGATAAAGCTGAGTGCGACTGCGGAGCCTCGTCTCAAACCATGGCCCACCTCAATGGCCCAACAACAATGGGAATCATCGACACGAAGAAGAAGATACCTAGTGTTTTTCTTAGATACCTACCTATTTCATGGCTACCTCGTTGGGCTAGTGGTCGCAAGCGCGATTACATAGCATGAGGACCTGGTTTCGAAACCCAAGGTCGGGCGAAGTGTTATAACGTTTTTCCATCAGAAAATTCGCAGCAGCAGCCACGAACTCTGGATTTGTGCCCGGTTTACGGCACTAGGCTTGCCCCCTTGCAGACGTGATGTTAATGTTCTTTTTTCTTGCCTCAGGTACTGGCGAGTCAGGGAAGTCGACGTTCATCAAGCAGATGAGAATTATTCACGGCTCCGGCTACAGCGACGATGATAAAAGGGGATTCATTAAGCTCGTATACCAGAATATTTTCATGGCCATGCAGAGCATGATAAGGGCCATGGAATTACTTACTATTCAATATGGAAATCCGTCCAACAACGTGAGTATTTTTTTCAAAGATGTTTTTTGATATTTTGATAAAAAAAAAAAACCTTTTGTACCTATCATGGTGAGCTGCATATTCGAATCGTTTTCATTTAGTCGCTTCGTAGCACATTTATTTATTTATCTAGGAATAAAAATATTGTACAAAATATGTTACAGTAAATAAATAATATATTTAATCATTACTTTGGGACTTTCTCTCTCTGAATCTGCAAAGCTGAATGCATAAATAAAACTAATATTGAATTCTGATGATTTCACAATATAAACTGAAATAAGCTATGACCATGTGAAAACACGTATAGGTATTACATATGAATAACTACAAATAAACTACTCAATATCGACGAACTTCAGCCGCACCAAGTAATGCATCTACTTAATAAACAGACCCGTTTGTCCTGATGACAAATCACGTGTGGGAATTTACAATGAAGCAATAGCTTTTACAAAAACAATCGGCATTCCTTACTGAAATAAATATTCTGAAATTTCAGCTAAAGGCGGAGTTGATATCATCGATTGACTTTGAGAGTGTGACAACTTTTGAGAGCCCCTACGTTGAAGCCATCAAGGAATTGTGGGCCGACGCAGGCATCCAGGAGTGCTACGATCGCAGGCGAGAATACCAACTCACCGATTCTGCAAAATAGTAAGTTGTCTTACAAAAATATGTTAAGCCAAACAATCATAAAATACCTTATATTATTCCATCTAGTGTTTACAATCTCGGTTTATTGTCAACAATTGAATACCACATTCTTTGGTATTGTTGTATCCTATTCTAATAGCATCACAATGAATAATCATATAAATAGGTATTTATCTTTAAAAATTAAATATAATTTTCTATAAAGTCAGTGACATTGACTCATCACCATATCTGCAAATACTGGTTACAGGAAACTAAATAATGACCGGGAATGTCGAATAAAACCGCGAAAGATTGCTCCTCCTATAAAAAGTGATGTCATAATCCAAATTAGTAATAATTCAATAAGCTGAGTGGTTCAGAACGTTCACCTTACGCTATTGTCTCTGTTGCCTAGTTTCTTGGGAATACTTAGAAACACGGGTAATTCTTGGGAATCAAAGTATTAAGGCGTTAATACCTGTAGAAATAGCCATTTGTTTGGCCAAAATAAGGTGACAGCAGGGGTTCAAAGTAACAGAGTGCTTCTGTGTGTTGGCACCATTTTCAACTTCAATCACAAAATTCATCTAAATCAGTTCAGCAGTGTCGCCGTAAAAACCCCATACCAATCAGTTAATTTAATTGCATTTATATTTGTTTAAAACAAAAATAAATATTATTTAATTGGCCTACACTGAAATAATGCAAAATTGAACCCACACTGAGAAAAGATGTTTCTATAGCTATTTGCAGGAGATTGACCGCGTGGCGGCACCAAATTACTTACCAACCGAACAGGACATACTGCGCGTAAGAGTCCCAACAACGGGCATTATAGAATACCCATTTGACCTGGAAGAAATACGATTTAGGTAAAACTTGAACATGTTGGGCTGTGCATGTCTCGCTTTTTTAGGTGCATGGTTACGTGGGACTTTACTGTACTGTTTCCATACTCTATTTCATTCTGCAACTTTAGTAAGTGTACATGTATATGTGTAATAGGGTTATATCATAAGTGCATGTGTCTGCATTCTCGCTGTTAGCGCTGCATGATCTATATTTCAGCTATTTAAGTGATTTGGCGAGAATCGAGAAAGACGATTACCTCCCCACCGAGCAGGATATCCTGCGAGCTCGTCAGCCGACCACCGGCATCCTTGAATACCCTTTTGATCTTGACGGGATCGTGTTTAGGTATGTTCAAAACCACAGGATTGTTTGATGCGATTGAAGAACGCTAGTAGTATCCTGAGAGCTATTTCCCCTTGACGTAATACTGTAAATTGTACAATGTACATTCCGTATTAATGCTATGAAACAAAACAATAGTCATTGTTTACCTTAGCAACTTAAATATATATCCAAAAATCCGTATTGTTTGAAGATCTTCCCCTTAGAGCTCAAGGTGTGGTTTTGATATCCTAATAGACGGTCAGACTTGCTATTTTGTTATGCTTGAAGAAATGCTGTAACAATGTTGACACTCTATTTCATACTTCTTGGTGTGTTAGCATTAATTTATGCTTTTGAGCACAATGCCTCGCTTATTGCTTGTTTTGGATACAACATACATTTGAAAGATAATACAAATCTTTGGTAAAACTTGATGTGTATCATCTTTCTTCATAATATTGTGGCAGACACATGGTGGTGAAATTACAATCTTCAATTAAAGCTTCGAAAGAAAATATGTCGCACGACACGATCACGCGGCTGACTTACTTAAATATTTTGTAATGACTATGGGCTATTTTGAACAATTTATGAACCACAAAACATTAGCAAATTAAGATAGATAACTTGTTGCTAATAACGCCTCCCGTTATTTTATTCCTTTCCTTTAGTATGTTTAGAAAGTCACTGGTAATTTTGAGTGATACTTTTGCCCTTAATGAATCAGAAGCAATAATCATTACAAAACTTTCCGAATTCTGTAAAGTGTTGTCTAATGGAGTTGTATTAGTTACCATTGTTGTGCCACCAGCGATCAAAATGATGTTGTTCGTCACCATCACTCCATTTAGCACAAAAGCACCACCATTTTTATTATTTTTTTATTTGACTCCATTTTGAGACTGATATGACAATTCATCATTAATTTTGCCAATTATAAAATGTTGTTTTAAGAAGTGGGCTTAAAGTTATTATTTAATAAAAGTTACAGCTATGCTGCATTGCCCAAAACCCTAATGTTTTGCACATCTTTGATTTTTTTTTGTCGTAAAATTAATTTTTTTTCGTAGTACTAAATCATCTAAACATTAAATTCTAGCATGTTTGGCGTGGCGAAGATGCCAGTTTTGATTAGGTCAGAAACATTCTTAGCACTTTCACTGCTAATCTATCTTGTAATTATCAACATTGCTGTTTACTATTGCTTGTCATAACATTCAAATTCACTGTAATAATTCCCTCAATTTTAACCCCATCGTACTTCTGCGTGATTCGTGAGTTTATTCATCAAATTAAAGTACATTATTCGCTTGTAAAAAGACAAGACCGAATTGGTTTTGTAAAAATTCCGTTCAACTACTACTAAACATTTCGCCTGGCAAAGGCAAAGTGGAATCGGGTGAGCTTCCGTTTTGAAAAAAAAGTAATGTTGCGTACTTTTAAAAGTAGGTAATAATAATTAAGTAAACCACGAATAGCAGAGGAACACCATAATATTTTATGTTGTAACCCTATCCTGCACCTAGACTTAATAACAAGTTTAATAATATACCAGCTTGTCTCTTTACCACGTCGAACTATTATTAATAAATATTGTACATCTCATACAGAATGGTCGACGTCGGCGGACAAAGATCCGAGCGAAGGAAGTGGATTCATTGTTTCGAGAATGTGACTTCCATCATATTTCTTGTAGCTCTTAGTGAATATGATCAAATTTTGTTCGAATCGGAAAACGAGGTGAGTAACATCTACAAATATCTACATATATTTATTAAATACACACGTAAGTCGTCAGGCATGTATCCCATCCAAAAAAAGGCATGTCCAATATAAGCAAATATTAGAAGACATGGGACTTCCACCTACTTACATTGGCTCTATGTGGTAGATTAGGTCACCTCTTACAGGGAGGAGCTGTGTCCCAGCTGTGGAATTATTATAGACTGATAAATACATGTTCTGAAACTTGAGACAATGGTGTGTTAAGTTTCCTAGTAGTAAAGTTCCATAAAATTTAAATTGTCCTGGAAAGCATTGCGCCAAACATACCAGTGGCGCCAAGTAGAGTTACTATGTCCCAGAAGGGTCATAAAATTACAGGCACAAAAGACATTTCATCTTTGCCTTTGAGATACTAAGTGATTTTGGTATCTCCTATATTGGCTACCGAATAATTTACTAAATAACATTTACATACACAAAATTAACATTAACATTTAACAACATTTACACAATAACAAAAAAACATTTACAAAATAACAAAAAACTTTCCTCTCCCAGCCAGTATTGCCCATACGTGTGGGGTAAACCACGCCCAGAATGTTCCATCCTCTATAAAAAGTATTTTTATCCAGACAAAGTGTTGTTATGTATGGGGTCACATAATTTTGAATTACATTTGAAAAGTATGGTTTATGACGTACCTATTGTTTACCTAGCATTCTTTTTTAATGCGTAGTTTATTATTTAATAACAATAACTGTCTTGTTTTGAGTTATAGCTGATGTTCAATTAACTGTTGAATTACAATACACTGGGCTCCTGTGATGGTTTATCCCGCTCGCTCTTACAAAGAGGAAGCCTGTGATCCCGCAGTGAGACGTTATGTCCCAGCAGTGAGCTCTTCGCCAGCCTAAAACTATAATAATATGCTGGCTGATTATACTTAGGCTTGCAATACGCGGGTCAGTGTTGTAGCGCATCTTGGAACTCATGAAAGAGGACTGGGAGAGGGAGCAGGTCATAAAGCGTATAGTGGACAGTTAGTTGATTGATTGATTGACTCAGGTCACGGCCTTGTGACCAGATAAAATTCACGTTTCTGCTAATTTAGTCGGCTGGCCAAGAACTAGTGCTCTCGCATTGCACTAACCCATAGTCATGGACTCATGAAGCCTCGCGTGCTGGGTAGGTTTAAATGCAATGTAAGGTCCAGAATTGCAAATAAGTAGTGCAATATGTCTGTTTCTGAAACAAAAACATGAAAATGTATTTTTAGGACGAACTGCACACCCACGCCATGTTAGAAAGACCTCAAAAACATCAAAGCCTTTGACAGTCGTTATAGGTGGTCTAAAAACCTAAAAGTCCAAGTACCATACTCACTCCTTGAATTATAATTATAATAGGTACATTGTAAAACGCAAAATACGCGCTTTCACATGGAGTTGCGGACACCAGCCCGTTATACAATACAATACAATACCATACTCACTCACCAGACTCATGACTATCGTATTACTCGGCTATGGTAATCAGGCCGTCGTTACAAGTCAAATACTGGTATTCAACTACATCCGGATAGACTGGAAGCCGATCCTAATATAGTTGAGAAGACGCTAGGTAGAAAATGATGAACCAAATCCCATAGCGGAAACTTAGAATCAAGTTCTGTTACTACATATCACCGTTCTCCTTTTCAGAATCGAATGGAGGAGTCGAAGGCGTTGTTCAAGACGATTATCACGTATCCATGGTTCCAGCATTCATCTGTAATTCTGTTCCTCAACAAGAAGGATTTGCTCGAGGAGAAAATCATGTATTCTCATCTTGTCGACTATTTCCCTGAATATGACGGTATGTACACGACTTTATGTTTATCATTATGTCTTTTTTTACCCGAAAACCCGTTATGATTGTGTTCGAATGATTGGGTTTTTGGTACCTTATAAGTTGTTAATAATTTTGCCAACCAAAAGTAATTCTTATGACATGGCACAGGATTTTAAAGAAGTTGCAACTGACTTCAATATAAATGAACTTAAACAACATTAATATCATAATTCCTAGCTCTTGTAAGACAGGTCTGCTGTTTATATTTTGTTATTAACTACCTTTTATATAACTAACTGTCATATTGATGAAAGTGGCATTGCGGTCATATTCGTCAGCAAATACGTAATAAATGTATGATTATCACATTTCGTTTGTTGATAATAAATATAAATTATCCAATCAGTAAATATTACATACTTGTTATCCTGATTCATTCTTGACATTGTTTTATATTGTAAATTACGATTTACCAATATCTGATTCACAATATTTGAACTGTGAATGTTTATTAGCACCATAATGGCATAGTTTTACGAAGTCCATTGAATTACTACCTTGAAGTCAATGATAAATATTATTACGTGATATCCGTCACCCCGTCTAACTGTCAGTGATAAATATGGAAACGTGAAAAATAAACATGTTATTCCCAAAACATCACGGTTATACCCCACAAATAAACCAAAAACAAGAGAAAGTTTAACTAAAACATCACTACCTCTTAACCTTGATGACAATAAAATAACAAATTTCTTAACTACTAGGTCCAAAGCAAGATCCCGTTCCAGCCTTAGATTACATTCTCCAAAAATATCTGAAGGAAAATCCAGACCCTGAGAGATCGTGCTACTCTCACTTTACCACTGCTACAGGTTGACAAACATATCCTGTGTGGTACAAGACGCTAGACTTGCTAGATTTGGCCAGGCACCGTGTGATAAGCTAGAATTGAAGTAATCTTCATTGGTATCATTATGTTGAGAGTGTACATAGACATAATATTCGAACAACTTATGATATCGTTCACTTGATCATTATTTTTGCAAAAAAAAACTGGAAAAGTGTGCGTTTAGATTAGTTCACACAAATGTCCAATTAGTACATTTACTAACTGAAGTATCCCGTCTAAGTTTAGTGTCCGAATTCAGTCCAAACGATTTTTCTTTTATCTGTCAGAATTCGTTGACCGGTATCCGGTCCGCAATCCGATCCTGTCGGGACCGCTCTTTTGCTGAGACATTAAATGCAGCCTATTACTGGCAGCAGTGTGAAAGTAAATAACGGAATACATAGCCTCAACGATAAAAAGGAACTAAATTGAAATCTCAACCTCATTTCACCAATAAAGATTACTTCCCATTGTTGTATGTAAAACCTTAGTGCTAGATGTGTGTACGTTGTCCCGAGCACAGGTCCGCAACGTGACGCCAACACAGCGCGCGAGTTTATTCTGCGGATGTTCGTGGACCTGAACCCGGACGCCGAGAAGATTATCTATTCTCACTTTACTTGTGCGACAGGTTAGTACATGGTTTTTATCAAATAATACAAATATATGGTTTTATCACAGTGTAACTGCATCAAAAAGGAATTCATAACCTTTCATGGTATCTGAGGATCTTCATTTTGATGATGAAAGACAGAAAACGATTGCAAATGTCTGTATCTTATAACTTGAGGAAACCAGCATGCCTGAGAGATATTTCTCGATGGCATGTAAACTATGTAAATCCAAGTCAGAGGACCATGGGCGTCATTAAAACTAACACCAACGAAAGAAGATCAAGTTATGAGTTTCCAAAGTAAAACTTCCCACGTCAGCTCTGAGAAATCTTTGTGATGGTTGTATGGAGTTATGCTGTGATATTCACTTGGAAGGTTTGAAGAGAATTTAATACAAGTCAGCTAAATTGTCATATTGTTGAGCAGCGGTGGCCCAGTGGTGACGGCCCCGACTTACGAACAGTAAGTCGTGGGTTCAGACCCAGACAGGCGCATTACTTTGTGTAATTTATTTCATCACCAATGCTCTCAAAACGGTGAAGGAAAGCATTGTGAGGAAACCGGCATGTCCTAGAATCAAAAATTCGAAGACATGTGACATCTACCAATCCGCACTGGGCCCGCGTGGTAGATTATAGCCCATTCCCTCTCATTGAGAGGAGGTGGAGGAGGACGTGTCCCAGCAGTGGGAACATTATAGGCTGATGATGATGATGATGATGATGAAATTGTCATATTATGGACTAATCATCTTCTTCAAAGGTTTTCTGATTGTAGGAAAAACTCGGTATATTTCACTGTCGGTCACTATTTAACAATACAGTTCTTTTATTGGGATAATTTTATTAATAATTATGATTAATTTTGCTGACTTGGATTTCACAAATATACTTACGATTGTATGTCCAATTTTACTAAATTAATATATTTACTGTGATTCTACATTCAAATCCATTCGGCTATCTCATGTTAGTTGGACTCACGGTATCACGAAGTAACAAAAGCCAAAACTACTGTTTTGGTTAGTAAATTCACAATCAGGTAAGTTTACTCATAAAAATAAATCTGGATGACTCCAGTGAGTCAACGCCTCTATTTATAGTATAATTGGTTTCAAAGTTTCTGCACTTGATAAAATATAGGGAAATACTCCAGTTATCCTTGAATTTCATGGCAATGAAATTGAATTACTTTGTTGTTAGCAACAAGGCTAAATGTTTATCATGTTTGGAGTCGATTTCTCACGGATTTTAAGGTAAGCTGTAGTCCTATAGCTATTTGATTAAATTTTATGTTATTGCTACTTCTTTTGCGTAGTTTAGTTGGGTTTAAACACCTAATCTTTATCAATGTATGCATCGAAAAGTTTTGTGTGTTTTGTTATCAAGACCCGGGAAACATAGGCTACATTTTAACCGACTTCAACTATTGGAGTTGATTTTACTTTGACCCTGAATTAAGAGGCTAATCTTTCAGTAGCCGGGTGTTTTAATTGTAGTATATACGAAACAACTTACAAAACAAATTATAGTTAGGATTACGTTTTGTTAAAATTATAATTCAAAATTAATGAGAGTTCTAAATAGGCATAGTGGATATTCTCCACTCTTTTTTGTTCTTCCACTGTATTTAAACCTAAAGCACTGTAAATTATGTTGGTATTTTAAATATGGGTTTTTCTTGCTTGAGTATGTGTGTGTGTGTAATAATAGCATATAAACTAGTTTACTGTTTGAGTAATCTTATATTTAACTTGATTTTCATGTGTGCAATTGCTTTATAAATAAATAGCATCAGTTTCTCTAATGCAAAAATAAATCTGCTGCATGACTGAATTAATATAAATTTGCAAGTCAATGATGGGCAGCATCATTTACGGCTGTTTTCTATAACTTATATAACGGTATCTGTGTGTGCCTATCTCTCGTAGCTATGGGTGTTTCTATAAACAAAGTGAGCTTGGAATATCCTGTCCTCGTCATCTACGTGTCATTTGGAGGGCTGTGATTCATAGAAAAAAACAGAAAGCTTTACTGAGACGTTTTGAAACATCTATATGTCAAACAGCTATTTCTATATGTCAAACAGTTACAGATTGCAACCTTCCGTTACCTGTTAGTAAGTTATTGAAAATGGCCGTTAAAGTTTGGATGATGGCATGATGTTCCTATATCTTACGATGTCCAAGAATTAATAAGCTTTACTTTTTTTTTTGTTTACCTTGATCAACTTACACTTTTATTTATTTTGTTTATTTCGCATGCTGCCTTGGATATTTTTAAAGACACTGAAAACATTAAGCTTGTATTCTGCGCCGTGAAGGATACTATCATGCAGTCAGCTCTTAAAGAATTTAATTTGGCATGAATTACATCTAACATTATCATTTACATAATAAATTATAAATACTCTGTTAACTAATTAAACGTCTATTTTTAATACTAACTTGCATGTTTTATTATTTTATCTCCTTTATATTAAAAAAAAAAGTTTTATTTATTTTCTAACACTGTTGGTAGATTATGGACATGATTAAACCCTACAAGTGAAAAATTATACAAATAGAGTTTAAAAACTGTTTCCATCTACTCATGTGTACAAACAGTGGTTTAGAGGTTACATTAGGGATTTGTGGATTGCATAGTTTGTAGAATTGAAATATATTTTAGATTATTCTTAGACATTGATTTATGTTAAAAAAAATGGCAATCCAAACGACAATTTAAAGAAAAAAAAAAAATTGTATAAAGGATGGTTGTTTCTGGACCCGCCATAGCAAATTCGCATACAGAGGAGAGCATTTACTAATTATTTAAAAAAAGTTATGAATTGAAGGTCAAATTATCTCAGTAAAGTAAAAATAATACATATCTCTTAAACTATAAAACTTAAGTTAAGGAAAGTAAGGTTGAATAATTAGTAAATGACCCCCTCTATATGCGAATTTGCTATGGCGGGTCCAGACACAATCAACCTGTATAATATTATTGCTGGCAGAAAATCAAGCATGTATTTATTTTAATTTTATTTACGTTCCGCTATGAACTAACCCGTTAATACAATGACATAATGGAACATAATATATATAGGCATGTGTTCCATGTATGTACTAAACATTTATGTAGTATATTAATAATACCCATATAAAGTACAATACTTTATATGGGTATTACAATTATTTTCTAAATTGTGTATTTTATGTACTGACGCAAACGAAAAAGCTGTAGTTCACAGTAATCCTTCTTCAGGGCTTTAAAAAAACAAATATAGCAAAATGAAGTAGCAATACGCTCGGATATCTTGTAGGTATGTGGTATTTCACGTCACGAAATATGAAAAAGTGCAGACATTTTGAAACCCGAAACTATCTTCAATTTAAGTTTTATGGACAACTAATGCATGGTAGCAAGTAAGAAATGATAAGTATAATATAATATAATATTATAGAAATACGTAAGTAATGACAAGCGGTTGAAATGATTAAAAACTTTAACAATGTATTTAATTCCAGACACTGAGAACATCCGGTTCGTGTTCGCCGCAGTCAAAGATACAATCCTACAATCCAACCTAAAGGAGTACAACCTCGTCTAAGCGAAACCAACAAGGTCACTGATAAGAATCTGTGATTGTGTAAAACACATAATTTAAACATCATCACTTCACGTCAGAATGTGTATGTAAATTCGCGAACTGAGACCAGATGGACGAACTAATTTCAACTTAAAATGTTTAAAGAAAGTAAGGATAGATTGTAAGTCATTTAACCCAAAAAATATAGTGGGATTGCGGCGATGCGAGCCCTCGCCAGTCGCATTCCCTCCGACAACATTCGTTCTCGATCCGAACGGATCGTCTCACGACGCGTCAGGTTTTTTGACATGTTTCTTTATGATGAAGTTATTCACAATTTTATGTATGTGTCTGTATTGGTGAATATTAAATTGTGCATTTTAAAAGTTATGGTGAGTCTTGGCCTTACCATGAGCTGCTTTTAGTCATTGTTTTAGGGTTTTTTTTTTTTTTTGTAAAGTTTGTTGCCATAATATCTTTCTACATTAGTATACATTTTATTGTGTCCAGACGGATGGATTTGAACAAACTAGTCCAATGAAACGCGTGTTTAGTATCATCCTCGTGGGTCGAGACAGGACTTCCTACTAAGGTATTGATCGGGATGCTTCTGTTACTATTACGTATTTATTTTAGCTGTGGTAAGTGGTCAGGTAAAGCTGCATCGACCCAGAGATGCGCGTGTCGGGCGTTCGCCTTGCCGGCACTCTCTCTACCTACCGATTTAATTCCTTAGACGTAATTATAAATCGGTACCCTATTTTCTGTTAAATTGAAAGATTATAACTTTATTACTGTATTTAATATTTCGTTACTTTTGTACATTGGAATTTTTGTTACTTGAATATATGTTAATATTTAAGCTGTTTATATTTAAATATGGTGTTTTTCTACACGAATTGACTTCACGCAAAATGTTTTATGTTAACTGTAGGCTTTGTGTACGCTGTGGTCTGGTGTATTTGGTTTCTTCCTAACTTTATCCGTGTACAATATTCATTAATAAACAATATAAAATATAGGAGTTACTATGTTAGTTGTTTAAGGAATTTTTGAATGCATTTGATATAAACTTTTTTTACTAGAGGAACCCTCGGATAAATAAAGCGAAACGTGGAATGTAAAAACCGAAACCGAAGTTTTTTGCACGAACGCTTTTACCAGTATGTAAAATATTGTACATTTGGTATAAATGAGCCGAGTGAATTGAGCTGACAGTTCAGTGCCAAGTTTTGCTATTGGCATACTTTTTATCGTAACGTAAAGCACAAAATATATACCTACATTTTATAATTGTTTTCCATATTTTAGAATATTTTATTGTACCATGCTTAATTAAGAGTGTTGCTTCGTGTTATTATTTAGTTTTATTAATGTATAAGAAACCAAGTTTCGTTTTGAAGATATATAATTTGTATTATTTGTTGTTGTGTCTTAATTTCTCTTCTATTCAAGTTTCTATATGGACCGCTGGCACAAGTGACACTGTCAATAGCAAAACTCCATGCTTTAATTAAGATACAGCTGTCTGATGCTCAAAGTAATGTGACGTGAAACTTAGCGCACAATATTGGAAATTTCTTATTGATGTTGACCCACTGAAGAGCAATCTGTGTATGCCGTGTACATAGAAACTACTATTCTTTTGTGCATTTGTACAGTAATATTGTGAATTAGTTTGGAACCGACGCGGTTTTGTTCTTACTGTGCGACAACACGGCACCTCAGTGTAAGCAAATTGTCATGTACTGTACACGAATACTTCCAAACTGTCGATACTAACGCGACGCCGGCGACGCTCGTCTCCCTATCCGCGTATCCATGTACATAATTACATTTTGATATGTTCGAATGTAACATTAACTATAATAGATACGATTGTATGCTATTACTGGTTCACATTGACATTCAATGCATGAGCTTGAATTTATATTTATTTGCAGTAGTCTCAAAACAAAACAAAGCACAATGAAATGATCCATTGGTGATTAGTTACATATAAGCCGAGCGTCGCGCGGTCGGTACTCTATCGTCTGAGCGATAAATACCGCCACTTCGTATCTTCCTTACGAATGGACTGATATCGTGTACTGGTGTGTGGTTCTTACTTATTTGTTTCTACGTTTGGGCTACACAAAATATTGCTAAAACTATATTATAGTCTAACGTTGCTTTACCTTTTGCGTGAGATTGTGAGAATTTTAGCTTAAGTTCCGACTGAAGATGGATGCCTGAATGAAATATTGTAAATTATAATTTCTCATAAAATATAATTTTTTTCAGCTATACGAGTCGTTTTATTTTCTCACTCCTAACCTTTATTCTAACCTGCATTATTTTCGTGAGGCCTGCCACACGCAAATGTTTTTTCATTGGCGTGATTGACTAGTGATGTTAATGGAATGTCATTATAAAACCATTATTACACAATAGATAAATGGCCATTGATAATATAAATCTATTACACGACATGTCCATTGTCCAGCCATTATTAGTTTGGCACATAAACGGCGAACTAAATTTGTTTACGATCATTTAACAGTTAACATGGCGATAAGCGAGTTAAGCCATATTTTATATTCAAACGCCACCGCCGGCAGTGATTTAGGCGATATGGCTGCAACGGTTGCAATGCAAAATTTTGATTTACGCTACACAACATTGCTGTTCTTCAATTCTACCTTTTGCTATGGTGTCGAAGTATTTTTACGGTTATATCATTACAATATAGTGGTTAGCAAGGCCCCATTTAAACTAAGTCCTCTGACTCAAAAATCACGTCAGTTTGTTTTATTTTCTAGTGACGCTGCCGATGTAGAACTGTTACTCGATGCCGTAATAGAATTTGAAATGGATAATACTGGGAAATTTATCATCGTGTGTGAATCACCAGTGCCAAATGAATGTGATGAACAAGATATAATGGACCTGTGTTGGAATTACAGAATAGTCAATATTGTCTTTATCAGACTAGAAGCAACTGAAGCAATTGCTTTCACATATTATCCACTAGCAGAGGGCATATGTCCTAATTTAAAGCCCATACAACTAAACCGTACCAGTCAGTGTACACATACAACATACGGAGAAGTATTCAGAAATAAACTAAGAAAATTTAACTCATGCCCTTTAACTGTCTCAACATTCATACAGACCCCGTATATCTTGAACATAACGAACGGAATTCCAATTGGCGCTGATGGGGATTTACTTCGAATTTTAATGTATGGTATGAATGCAAGTCTCAAAATGATGACCCCACACCGCGGCACCGGGTGGGGTTGGCGCCAAGACAACGGAACCTGGATGGGATCGCTCGCAGACGTTGACGAAGAGTTGGCTAACTTTTCCATGACTTCAGGAGCCGTTACATTGACGAGGTTCTCCGATTTTCAAATATCGTCCAGTTATTATTCCTCTAAAGTGGTGTGGGTCACTCATCCTGCAGAGTTTCAAAATGTGGCTTTGAAATTATTGCATCCATTCGAAGCAGACACGAGAATTGCTTTAGTTGTCAGTTTCTGCCTCGTCGTGGTATGTGCTTTTCTTGTGAAATCTAGTTCTTGGACGTTCATGTGTAACAGACTTCAAGAAGACCAACCTTACAAGAGCATTGTTTTCTATGCCTGGATGATATGCATGGGCCAAGCAGTCATAAAATTACCTACAAGGTCTTCTTTTTTACAAATAACCTTGATCTGGATATGGTACTGTTTTCTTATCAGAACAGCTTATCAAGTTTATCTGATAAGTTCCTTGAAGGGGAAATTTTATGAAAGTCAATTTGAAACAATAGAAGATGTGATAAATGCTAAATATCCATTCGGTGGCGGCGCTGCGCTTAAGGATTATTATATTGACAATCCAATTGTTTATAATAATTGGATAAATATAGACACTCCACAGATCTTACCGACAGCTATGAACCTAACAAAAGGTATGAACTTTGTCCTAGCGATGAATCTAGATACAGCTCAGATGGTTATTAAAAATAATCGAGTTAGTCTGCATATACTGCCTCAAGTAGTTATCACAAGTCCTACTGTGATATTTTTCAAGAAATATTCTCCTCTTTCGGAATCAATCAATTTACTCTTGAGTCGCCTAATGTCGGCTGGATATCCGGATAAATTGCATAAAGTATATACCAGCTTGCTCAATCCGGTGGAAATTGATACTGAAGGAGAAACATTGAAAATAAGACATTTCACAGCTTGTTATGTAATACTGATATTAGGCTGGATTGCTTCTGCTATCTTCTTTTCCCTAGAAATTTATTTTGGCAAAATATATCGTCATCCTCCTGAGGCATTATAAATCACCATTATTACCTTTATGCGTGAAACCAATCAATGCCTCGGTAGGTATGTTAAAATGCAGGGAGTCCGATCATATCTTTTATGGGATCGACGATGCATTACGTGGATAAAAGTACTAATGACATAGTAGATGCATGCCCATATCCGCCCATAACATGTGAATCGCCCATCAGCGCATATATATGTTATAAATTACACAGACTTTCACTTTCAATTTTATTATTGTTCGGATCATTAGTTAGACAGAATTTGTATCCGTCACCACCGAAAATGAATGTCAGTGAGAAAGGAGCTCACAATTTTACCATAGAACACTTGATAGTCGATGACCTAGCGTCGGAGCTCGGATTACTGGCGGCTAAGATAGCGTACTACAACTTTGAATGGCGTTTCCTCACCATAGTGATGTTCAATACCTTGCAGGCAATAGGCCTGAACACTTTTTTGATGCACTACCAGGAATCCGTCATTGTGAAACTGGGCAGATTCCTCCCTGCACGCCGAACTGCTGTGCCTCAGATGATAATTTTCGGCGAAGATCCTTCAGAAATATCAAGCACTCTTCGATGGACTATCAGATCTAAATATGATAGCAATGGAAAATTTATAATTATTTGTGCATTCCTCGGGCATGATTGTGATGAACAGAAAATTTTTCAAACACTTGAATCTCTCTTCATTTTGAACGTTGTGGTGCTCAAGACTTCTCAGAAAACTAAAAAGGCCTTAGCCTATGCGTATGACTTTGTGTCTCATGGAAAGTGCAAGAATAATGTTCCATATCACCTTAATTTATCCACGACTTGCGTAAATGACGAATGTTTTAAAGATCTATACCCAGAAAAGTTATTGAACTTCCAAAAATGTCGACTTGTAATGTCTACTATAGAACAGCCACCGTTTATGTATTTATATAATGGTACTAAAAGCCCATCGGGAATAGATGGAGACATCATGAAGCTCGCTGCAGACATGTTGAATGCTACACTAGTGTTGATGACGCCGGCGGATGGCGGTGATGCTGGTCGCTTCGTCAATAATAACTGGACTGGGTCGTTGGGTGACATATACAATGGCCGCAGACACGCTTCCGTGTGTTCAGTACCGTTAACAAGCAATAAATATGGTAATTTTCAAATATCTTTCACATATTATTCAATGGATATCGTGTGGGTTACCAGACTGCCAACACAAAAGGCCTCTTGGGAAAAACTTTTAAGTCCTTTGAACATTTACCTGCGGGTCATATTATTATTGTTTTTCATTGGTATCGTTTTCATGAATACAATTTGCATAACAAATACGTGGCGTCAAGTAAGAAGAACTTTTAAAATTGAGCCACCAAAGTATAGTTTCCTATTTTTCTCATGGGTATTATTTCTTGGTCTGCCGATACTCAGAGAACCTGAAAGAAAAAGTTTTCTGATAGCAATTTACACTTGGATATGGTTTTGTTTTGTCATAAGAAGCGCTTACCAAGCCGCTCTCATTAATTCTCTGAAACAGCCGGCTTATCATGATAACCTCGAAACTTTTGAAGATGTTCTTAAAAATGGTTATCCTTACGGTGGCTTCGCATCTCTGAAGGAGTATTATACTGATGATCGTTTTATTTATGATCATTGGAAAGTTATAGATCAGGCCGGGCTATACGAAACCCTGGATAGCATAATGGATGAAACAACTGATTTTGTTCTGGCGGCCAACAAGGAAGCTATAAAATATCATCTCATGAGATATAACGGCACTAAGCAGTTGCAAATAATTCCGGAGAAGATAGTGAACAGCCCCACAGTGGTGTATTATAGGAAGTTTTCTCCTCTGACAGGGCCGCTAAACACTGTTTTGAGAACTGCTTTAGAGGCAGGTTTCATACAGAGAATCCATGAAAAATATTTGGATCATGATAAAAAACTGTTTCAGCGAGTGCGAAGTCAAAAACCGGAACCGCTCCGTATGGATCATTTTACCGGCTCTTTTGCGATACTAATAATTGGGTGGCTTGTATCTGTTACTTACTTTGCCGTAGAATATGTTTGTGGGAATCTTCAAGACTAAGCAATAAGTGTATCGAATGTGCAGAGTATCTAAGAATCGTTTACGTGTGAGATATGCTCCAATTTTTTGCTCGCTGAAATTAATAATAAACGCACTTTGCTTCAACATCGTTATTATTTAAATCACCTACCTGGGTTCTTAATTATTCTCATGTTTGGCGACTCTTCTAATAAACAAGTTTAGACGAATGGCCAAACATGAGAATCGAGTCTTCTAAATGTCTAAAATCTACGTAGGTAGATATCGTAGGAATCAGCTCAAGATCTTAACACATGCCTCGAGTCTTGTGTCTATACTTTAGCACGTGATCTATAAAAGAATGAATTACACCAAACTTATCTAATACGCCTTTAAATTCGTAGAATGACTAAAGTCTAAAGTCAAAGAAAACAATATTGTCTTAAAGGCTATTGGGTTCCATGGTAACCTATAGTTATTTCATAGTAAAGAAATTAAACATTATTAGACATCGAAGCTCTGTTTCGAGAGAAGAAGTCACTAAAAAAACTTCTCCAGAGACTTCAGATTATCATCCCCGATATGCTGGTAAGTAGTAGGATTGTAGTCTACGCCGGTATAATGTCACTGTCAGTTTCACTATTTTCAGATTGAGATTCCACGAATTACTATGTGACGAGACTGGCGGTAGTTAGTAGTCTCTATTACGAAAGATTTAGCCCCTCCGTACACAAGGCTACAAAAATCTTCAAATGTCGGCGACGCGATTCGTGTATGAACTTCAATGGATTTGTATGGCGGCAGTCGCTTGGAGACTAAAATCGTCGTGTATCGAAGATTTTTGTAGCCTTGGGATTTGTATGGCGGCAGTCGCTTGGAGACTAAAATCGTCGAGTACCTATCGAAGATTTTTCTAGCCTTGTGTACGAAGGGGCTTAGACTAGATTTTTTCCACGCGACGTTATATAACTTGTAATGAGTCCGTTATTCTTGAAAATAGGCCAGAGATAGTCTTGTAAATTATTTTCTTCATAATTGCATGGTTTCGCTGCCAAGCCGTACGATCACATTGACCGATTGCGCTATATCCCTGTTAGGAAGGCAGCCAAATGCATTATTTTTATGAGACAGAGCCCATTAAGTTGCTTCCTCTTTCAACGCCTAGCTTACGTAAGTACTTACCTATACATAATAATACGAGTACCTACCTATTACGAGTTTGTCATAATGCACTGAACTATAATGTAATGGCTTTTATAAGGCATGCAAATGGTTAGGTACTTTAGGTTTCTCAAGTAGAAAGTACCTACAAGCCTGCAGGCTCTTTGGATGTCATTCTCACTTTAAGGTGCTTTAAGTAACACTAAGTTCATTATACTTTTGAAATGTAAATTTAACTCTCGGCGAGAGTTGAAAATCCAACAATGATCTTTTAATTAAGCATTAAATTGAGGTGTTGCTGGAAAAACCTGGCAAATATCCAGATTTTAAGAATGATCATTGCTTGTTTGTAGGTATTAAGACAAGTGAGAGCTGAGAAACAAGGATAGTGAAGTCTCACCAACTACCAGGGACGCCAGAATCATGAAGAAGTATTTTCTACATTGCATACTGCATGATAATGGAAATGCACATGGATTGATTGTGAAATCCTAGTAAAAATATAAAATACCTCCTTTATGGTTCTGGCCTCCTGGTAGTTGGTAGAACTGTAGACAGTGAAAAATAACTTCAGAAAAAACGCTTCAGAAGTCTGTGACCTTTGTTTGATTGATTTAGTTTTTTTGTCACCGACTTCTGAAGCGTTAAACCGACTTCAGAGAAAACAAAAAAGTGAAAAATTTCACTTTTTTGTTTTCTCTGAAGTCGGTTTTATTTTTGGTAAAAAAGTTTTTATTTTTCACTTTTTACTGGTTCACATGTGCTTACCCCTTCACAGCATACCGGCGTGATTTCAGGTTATGAACTGGTGTAATAAATAGACAGATATGAGATTTCAGCAATACCAGGACATTTGCTATCATTTATTGAGTTCCGTTGCATATCTCCAATGTTCTTCATCAGATGTTCATCAAATTGAAATCGGATCACTTTAAGAAAGTACACTTCCTAAAACTACTTGTTTTGTTGTCCTTCGTCTCCAGACATAATGTTTTATGGAATCAAACAAGTTGGCTCGACAATCAATTATTAATTATTTATTCTTCAGACATTCACCATCTTTTTTATGCGTGTTCTTCTGATCGGCGGGAAAAAGCAATTTACACTTGACAGTTGGGAACTGTCACATATCAATGACATTGACCCATAAACATCCCCCTTTTTCAAGACAATTTTTCTTAATTCTAAAACTAAATCTATTGCCCTAATTCTGAACTATCAACAAAATCCTTAAACTTAATCGGTTTTCTTATCCGACGTCCACTGCGCGTTACATTTATAATTTCGCTATGATGTGAGCTATTGGCTTCATCTAGAATAGGAGTGGGCGCATTGACATCAATATTTGTTGATTTTCCAGATGTATTCAGACAATTATTAAGAGGCTCAATACAGGCTGATTCATCAGAACTACTAGGCTCTCCTGGTAAAATATAAGATTCAACAACAGGTGATTTATTCATTTCTACAGATGAAATATCTGGTGCACTATCATCAGTAAAATTAAATGTTATGTTTTCCTGTCTTATTTCTCTGTTTCCCAAATCATTAAAATCAAAAGAATTACTTGGCTTTATATACTTTCTATTCCTCCTATACCTGTTCCCTAACTCATCCCCCACTATGTATGAACGAGGCTCATCACACTTCTTTACAATTTTGCCTTTAGTCCAATTAGCATCTAAAGATTTTTTAAAATAAACATTTTGATCTACTTCTAATTCTGGGAGAGATTTTGATTTTTTATCATAGCTTTTTTTTATTGAGTTTAAATGATTATAATAGTTATTATCATAGTGTAAGACTTTAGGTTTTAAATTACTCCTTGAAATTGGTAACAATGAATTTAAGTTTCTAGAGAATAACATCTGAGCAGGAGATGGCATATATGGTTTAGGAGTATTTCTGTAATTTAACAATCCTAGGTATGGATCCGATCCATCCTCGTGACATTTTTTAATTATTTTTTTAAATATTTTTACACCACTTTCACTTTGTCCATTGGACTGTGAATGTTCTGGGCTTGATTTAATATGCTCAAATTTATAAACATCTGTAAAACACTCAAATTTTTCTGAGGTGAATTGCGTTCCACAGTCTGTTACTACAATTGCTGGTATGCCATGTCTTGCAAAAATTGATTTACAATTCAGTATAACACAATCACTTGACAAGTTATCAAGCTTACATACTTCAATATACTTGGAATAGTAATCCATGAAAATTAAAAAATCTTTGTTGTGAAGGGTACAGATGTCAATGCCAACCTTGTGCCAGGGAATTTTCTCTATATCATGATTCACTAAGGGTTCTTTTTGTACCTAGATTTGGGTTGAATTTTGCACAAGGTTCACATTGCTTAACTAATAATTCAATATCTTTGTTCAGTTCAGGCCAGAAAATACAGGACCTAGCTCTGATTTTACAAGTACTTACACCTACATGTCCATGATGTATATTTTTTAACATTTCAGCCTTCAAGGATTCTGGTATTACAATCAAGTTACTTTTCAATACAATACCATCCAAAACACTTAACTCATCTTTAAAGGTCCAGTAATTTCTTATACTTTGATTCACATTATCAATATTTTTTGGCCAACCATTTTTTACATGAGATATGACCTTACTCAGTACATGATCAGAATTAGTTGCCATTTGAATTCTTTTTAGTTGAACATTAGATATAGGCAAACAATCTCTTTGGAGTTTTACATGACAAATTATATTCTTATGGAGTTGTTTCATCTTAAGTTCATCATCAACATCAGGACAACTACGTGACAATGTATCTGCAATGAACAGTAACCTACCCGGTTTGTATTTAACTTCTAAATTATAACCTTGTACAGCTAACATCATTCTTTGGAGTCTTGCTGGCACTTTATGTAGAGGCTTTTTGAACAACGTTTCTAGAGGTTTATGATCTGTTTCTACGTGTACTTTACGACCATAAGCATACTGGTGCATTTTATAACAACCAAAGACTATTGCTAACATTTCTTTTTCCAGTTGACAATAATTTTGTTCTGTGGAATTAAGAGAACGAGACCCAAATGCAATTGGCCTTCCATTTTGCAAAACTACTGCACCCATTGCTGTTGATGAACTATCCACTGACAATACAATATTTTGATTAGTGTTAAAGAAGGCTAAACATGGACTACTGCACAAGGCTTTTTTCAATATCTGAATACACTTGTCTTGATTGCTATCCCAGCTAAACACAGAATCTTTTTTCATTAGTATACGTAAAGGTTCTATTATTTTTGAGTAATTTGGAATGAAGCGTGAAAGATAATTACACATTCCCAAAAATCTTTCCAAATCTTTTTTATTTTTAGGTAGTTCCATTTTCATCACCGCCTGTACTTTACCAGGATCTGGAGATACGCCATTTGCAGTGAATTTGTGCCCTAGGAATAAGAGTTCTGACACAAAGAATTTACATTTGGACTCATTAAATTTAATGCCATTTTTTAATGCAATATCCATCACTTGTAGTATCTATCATTGAGTTCCTTCACTGACTGGCCATATATACATAAGTCATCAATATACGGAATTACTCCTTCTACATTTTCAAACATTTGTGCAATAATTCTACTAAATTCTTCTGGAGCGGAACTTATGCCAAATGGTAGCCTTTTAAATCTATACCTACCAAATGGGGTAATAAATGTACAAAGGTCTGAACTTCTTTCATTTAAATTAAGCATCCAAAACCCATTAGATGCATCCAATAATGCAAAAACTTTAGCGTTTTGCATCTTGTTTTTAATTTCATCAAGAGTTGGCAATTGATATTTGGGTTGTAGAATATATTTGTTTAATGCCCGCGGATCAATGCAAATTCTCAATTTACCATTTGGTTTTCTGACAGGAACTAAATTATTGACCCATTTGGTGGGTTTTGTTACCTTTTCAATAACGCCTAACTTCTCCATCCTATCCAACTCCTGGCGCATCTCTGGCATCAATGAAAATGGAACACGTCTAGCTACTTGCACCGATGGGACTGCTTCACTGCTTAACTGTATATTTACTGTCCCGGGAATGCAACCAAGACCACCATCAAATAGCTCACTGAAATTAGATTTCAAATTTTTTATTAAACTATCATTATTGCCACATGTGACATTATGTACATTTACAAGATTTGTGTTTGCCGAAACAAAATTGTATGTTAGACATGTTTTGCAACCAAGAAGAGTGGGAATATTTCCTTCAATTATTATAAATTTGACATTATATTTCTTTTTATTAAGATGTACAATTTCTAACCAACAAGTACCCCTAACTGGTATGCATTTACCATCAAGTTGGATAACTTTCTTGTCACAAGGTAAAATTTCTGCATTTTTTAAATCCAGTTGTCTACATACCTCACTTCCAATTACATTGCATGCAGCCCCTGTGTCCATTTTAATTGGTATTTTTGTTTTATTCACAGTAAATTCTTGAATTATTTCATTTCCAATATAACCAACAAAGAAATCACTTTCCTCACTGTCATCAGCACTGTTCATTTCCTCAACTATGTTTACCTGTTTCTGAATATTTTGCTTCCTGGAACTGCGACAAACCTTACTAAAATGGTTTGGTTTTTGACATTTGAGACAGTTTTTTCCATAGGCTGGACACTGGTTTAAATTATGAGTAGACGCACAGTATCGGCAGTTCTTTATTATTTTGGTAGAAACCCTTTTATTTATTACCAGAACTTCATTTTGGTTCATGTTGCTCTGTGCTTCAACTTTTTCTTTGACATATTTGTTTGAAGCCTCCGCACTGAGTAGGTACTTCATAACATAGTCTAAGCTTAATTTACTGTCTTCTTCAGCCATTAGTTTTGTTTTCAGGTTATTGTAATTATTATTGAGACCAGCTATAATTTTAGAAGCTGTTAGGCTTTCTCTCAGGTCTCCAAACTCACAGGTATTCCCGAGATTAATAACTTTTTGAAAATAATCCTCAAGTGACTTGTCATTTTGACACACCGTGAAGAATTCATTTCTTTGTATTGTTAGGCTTCTTCTAGGAGCGAAATAAAGAAGAAATTTATCTATAATCTGCTGCAACGATTCTGTACCATTACAATTAAAGGAGTTGTAAATTCGAATACCCTGGTCGCCAATGTAATTAAGTAAAATGCTTACTTTTCGTTTCTCTTTAGCTTCGTCCAAACCTGTGGCAGCAAGGTAAATTTCTAGCCTCTGTTTGTACCTACGTCTTGAAATTTTCGTACAGGTTTCCTTTGAAACTCATCCCACGGAGTGGAGGTGGATTCGAAGTATCACCTGACACCATGTTTTGTTGTCCTTCGTCTCCAGACATAATGTTTTATGGAATCAAACAAGTTGGCTCGACAATCAATTATTAATTATTTATTCTTCAGACATTCACCATCTTTTTTATACGTGTTCTTCTGATCGGCGGGAAAAAGCAATTTACACTTGACAGTTGGGAACTGTCACATATCAATGACATTGACCCATAAACACTACTCAAATCGCTTCTAGTGTGCCTATAAAACGTGAAGAGTTCTCTAAATTTCTCCAGAATCCTATCATCAGGTACTGATTTGATGATTATGAGACCACACGGGAAGCCCACCAGCTTTCAAACAAAAAAAGAACCATTAAAATCGGTTCACCCAGTGGAAAGTTCTGAGGTAACAAACACAAAAAAAAAACTCATCAATTTAATGTAATGATAACATCTCATCGGTGAGTGATGATGAGGTGTTACTAATACTATCAGGGAGTTCTGGATTTGTGGCGGTTAATGATAAATGACACCCCTATTACCTACATAGGACAAATAACATAGGTTATAACTGGCAAAAATTGGGTGTAGGTTTATTTTTTATCAGCGGATTCCCGTTCCCGTAGTACGGGGATAAAATAGAGCCTAGGTATGTTACTCTCTGATAATGTAGCTATTCATTGCTGAAAAAATTTTTCAAATCGGTCCGTAATAGTTTTTTAAGTTTATTCGTTAAGTACCTACCTACAGCTTGGCAAGAAAGTCGTGAAAATAATGGTGGCGCTACTATCGTTCATATTGTAACCCTATATAGTACGACAAAAACAGTTTGATACTTTGGTTTATTTTTTCAATTTTTATTTATGTTTAATGTGTACGTTGACGGGTTTTAGAAGAGCTCAGTGCTAAATAATAACAGCCGGACAGGACAATCTTCAAGCTGAAGACGTGCTTAACTAGGTTAGTCTGTAGATGGGTGACCATCTGTCATAGAGTTTCTTCCGTGCCTCGGAAAGCACTTGTAGCTGTTGTCGTGTCATTTGTAAATCTTTACTGTGAGTCAGGAGCCCGAAAATCTGACAACCAAGTCGTACCAAGTGGTATTGTATTACCTTGTTAATGGGTTGTGGAGATTAGATAGGCAGTCGCTCCATGTAAAATACTGATATCCACGCTGCATCCATAGTATATATCCAGATTAGTCTGGAAGCGGACCCCAAAATTTGTTGGGAAAAGGCTAGGCAGATGAAAATGACTTTAACGGGTTTTATACATTACTTAAACTTGAAATAAACATAAATTTCTCTGCTCGTTACATACTCACGCTTTTGTATGATAATGCGCAAGTACGTGTGTAGGTATATTGATTTACATTATGAGGAAAATAATACCAACGATCCGTCTAAGTGCTTTTTTTCATTTTTATTAATAAGAAAGATAGAATTTTACAGATGTTTCAATCAGAATCTAAAATGTCTTCGGCTAAATATTCCACATCTGAAAGTTCTTCATTCGTGTCTGTTTCTGCTGCTGTCATCTTGCAGATTTATGACTATTTTGTCTATATCACTATACAGAGTTTGTCCCCTTTGATATTACTCTCTTTCTATTTACATAACATGTTCACATGTTTTTTTTTCCAATCACCAACAGAGATGCTTGCAAACACTTGTTCAGCCACGGCCTACAACAGTAAAAAATAAAGACAGTTAAACTTTAATAAAATACTTCTTTCTAAGAATGTAAAATCTTTCTGAACTTTTTGTCTGATCACAAGTCAAAATCATCCAATTCTTTTTAGGTCGCCCTGCTCTATGTTTCTCCCTGCTCTGTGTGTTTTTTCTGGAGTGGAGTAAATGCCTTTGTTTGTATGCCCTTCTCTAGCAATTCGTCGTATGGTACTTACGGATTAACCTAGAAAAATAATATACTTTTATTCTGGAAGTAACACAAAAAGTATCAAAATTATAGGAGCGTGCTTCTTTGTAAATGCACATAACCACAAAATTCATCGATGTATTTTTCAATGTAAATAATAGTTGTATAATGGTTTATACAATCTAGTGCAAGTTTAAACACACATATTACATCTGATTACTTAGATAAAAGATAATTTTACCTGACATTTCCGCAGTTCTTTTATAAACATCGTTGATATCCGATAAAATTCGTCCAGCTTCATGTTCCGCCAAACATCACAAATAAACTTTATACATTATTTCTCTAACGGAGCTGCGAATGGTTTTTCTGTTCATATTGAACCCTTTGAGTCACCAATTTAAACACAATAACAATAAATACACGAAAAACAGCCACCGATATCATGAAATGACATTACATGTACTGACTAGACGTGACAGTAGGAGAAGTTGCCAACGATTAAATTTTTTAGTTCCGTTTCAGGACATTTTTGCCAACCTGTACCTACATAGAAAATACAAATCTTTCTTCTTTATAAAAGTATCTAGGTATAGATTAGCCTAATAGCCGGACACAAACCCAGACTCCATGGATGCTATTCAGATATACCTTCCTAATGATTTGTGTCTACAATATTCGATACTAATAGGACCTTATGTAGGTCGGTATAGAAGATCGTTAAGTAGGTATCTGGTAATGTGAAACTAAGGTAGACAAACTACTTTTTCGTAAATGAGAACACGATTCTTATTACATTAAGATCTTATCAAACTTGACTGGGAACTAATTAAAATAGCAGCAGGTTTCTACGAACTAGGTACCTACTTAATTGGATAAGTCTTGGTACCTAACTACTTATTACCTAATCTATGATGGATTTACGAAGGTATGTGTCTCGGCCTCGCCTCGGCCCACATATAGGTACACGTTCGTCAATGCCTCTGTTGCTCCCCGTTGTAATCATAATTATACCTACTATAAAAAAGAATCTGTCTACATGTTGGATATAAGAAGGCCTATGATTCTGTGCCTCATACAGAGAGTCATGGCTCGTGAGGGTGCTGGAGTCGTACAAAATAGATGCAACTCTACGCGCTTTTCGTCATGTATAGGGCAATGGAGGACGATCCTTCGATAAGCAGGATGTTGCCAGATCCTGGGGAACGATGAACCTAGGCTGTATGGATTAAACGGGGAATATTCCAGGGTGACAGTCTGCGTCCACTTTGGTTCTGTTTAGCCCTGAATCCTCTAAGCACATTGCTGGAGAAACCAGGACTATGCTACCGGTTGAGGAAAGATGGTCAGGTTATATCTCACTTGCTTTACATGGATGATCTGAAACTCTTTGCCCCTAACAAATTGCAACTGAATGGAATTTGGTGTGGACAAATGTGCACTCATATTGTGAAGCGAGAGGAGATTATGGAATCCGAGGGACTTCAGCTAAAAGCTAAAGCTAAAAGTATTTGGCTATATGTCGGAAGCGTTAGGCATTAACGTGACTGACATGAAGCAATCGTTGAGGGAGCGCTTCTTCGGTCGCCTGAAGAAGGTATTACATAGCCTTCTTTCAGGTGGGAACAAGGTGCGCGCCCCCAACGGTTGGGTCATACCGGTTTTAATGTAGGTATTCTTTCGGCATACTCAAATGGACTCAGACGGCAATTGATGCCCTGGATAGGAGGGTACGGACACTGCTAACCGTAAATCGAATGCATCACCCACGGTCGTCGATAATGAGACTGTATGTATATCCCTCGGAAGTTCGGGGGCCGGGGCTTCTTAAATGCTGAAGCCGACGTGGAAGATGCACCGAGATGTGGTCTCAGTGGACAAGGGCCTCACCCCGTCATCGTCGTCGTCCCTCATCTCCTTGGCTAACCAGAACTGGCGCAACCACAAAATATTAGACACTTATAACCGCAGTGAGGAATGGCAGGGCAAGGAGCTTCACGGACGCTTTTACCGGGCCCTAAATGGCCACGATGTAGACTTCTTAGCGTCCGTATCCTGGCCGTACCTCTTCGGGGAAACCGAAGGTTTTGTCTATGCAATAATGGATGAAGTTACGATGACGAATAACTACCGCAAATACATTGTGAAGGACGGCAGGGTTGACATAATATGTCAGGGATGCCACCGTCCGGGAGAGTGGATCCGACACATATTTCTGGGTGTTCTAGTCTAGCTAACGGAGAGTTTATTCACCGGCGACTTGCTTTGAAGTACGACCTTGTGGAATCAGAAGTGCCATACTATAGTATGCGCCCGACCCAGTTCTCGTTAATGGTAATATCACATTGTCTGGGATCGACCTATCACCACCAACAGGGCTGTTGTTGCCAATATTATAGGCCTGACATTGTGGTGAGATCGATTGGAGCGACGCACTATGATTGTTGTAATAACGGTCCTGCATGACGAGAATTCCTCGTGAAAGCAGAGAAAGATAAAAAATCAAATATCTAGCTCGCGAGGTTGTCGATATGTGGGATGTGAATACAGCAGTCATTGTCGGCCAATGTCTTAATAATAGCCAAGAGCCTCGACCAACATCTTAGGAGGCTCTCGCTTGGCAGCTAGATCAAGGGCTTGCTTCAGAAAGCAGTACTTCTGGGGGTCTAAAATCGCCGCTTTAGCAGAATCGTAAAAGACACTAGTAACTACTTAGCTGCCATGGATCATTTGAATTGCTTTATTTTAAACTAGCTTCTACCAGCGGCTTCGCCCGCGTGAAGTTTCAAAATTGTCCCATGGGATCTTACTACCGGGATAAAAAGTATCCTATGTGTTAATCCAGGTTATAAACCATCTGTGTGCAAAATTTCATCCAAATCCGTTCAGTAGTTTTTTCGTGAAAGAGTAACAAACATACATCCATCCTCACAAACTTTCGCATTTATAATATTAGTAAGTAGGAAGTAGGATAGGATTAGTAGGATAGTAGGATTGATGATTTATTTTTTTTACTCTGGACGGTTTTTTTTCAACTGATCATTAATCATTATTAGTGAAAATGACAAGCCGGATAAACTGTTGCGTGTATGGATGTTAAAAAAATGTAGAAAAAAAATAGAGAAGGCAAGAAATATACGAGACATTATATTAAAGTAAAACAATTATAATTATATTAGTTTCAATTAACATTTAAGGCACATAGGTACAGGGTAGCCCTGCAATGTCCAGGCAGGAAAGATTTTGACCTTGAAAAAGTAGTTCCTCGACCTTAATGAACTCGGAGGGCTGTAATGATGAATTTGATGATTATAATTCCGTAATAACATAAGTTTTACAGTCGCGAACAATATTTTAATGAACATACAACCTAGCACTGGCCTGCAAATGGCAAAAAACGTAAGACCTTGACGCTTTCACCTTAAATAATAATACATTCAAATACAAAAATGTTGGTAGTATTTTATTTTTAGTTCATACTTGTGGGATTTTTGATGGGCCAGAATAGGCTGACTTAAATAAAAAAATACTTGTGACAGATCCACAAATCCCTTTCGATTGAGCATTAAGAAGCAAGACGCCGAATAACATACTCGTACGCTAACGCGTGGCGTCAGGGCACAATATAGATCGATCGCGCCTAGTTTAGGTATTATAATGTCGGCTTTCTTCAAGATCAAAGGAGTGCAACTTCTGTACGTTTTCTATTCTGTGCCGGCGCGGCGGTCAGGAGGCCTACCACGAGCTCTTAACGCGATCCACTTTAGGACCTAAACTGAACTGTTCGTCTAATTCGTACCATGACGTCAGTTTAACTATTCAATTTTAGGCCATGCCATCTGACAGCGATTAAACACAAACTGAGTCGCAAGTTTTAATTTCATTCATTCAATTTGTACTAGTTTGGTACCATGACGTTCTTATAGCAGCTTAACTGAAACGCTCAACTGTCAAAATAAGCGATTCAATAAAAGTTACTATTTCTCTACCATAAATTTCAGTTTATGGTAGAGAAATTTCATGAAATTGGCAAAAAAAAAAATAAGTTCGTTTTTGATGAAATTTTACAAAAGGTTGATTGCCTTGTCTGTCCGTCTGTCTGTCAGTCCGTCTGTTCATCTGCCTGTCTATCCGTCTGTCTGTCCGTCTGTCTGTCCGTCTGTCTGTCCGTCTGTCTGTCCGTGTGTCTATCCGTCTGTCTGTCCGTCTGTCTGTCTGTCCGTATGTGTCCGTCTGTCTGTATGTCCTGCTATATGTCCATCTGTTGGTCCGTCTGTCTGTCTGTATGTCCATCTGTCTGTCCGTTTGTCTGTCCATCCATCTGTCCGGCTGTCTGACTGTCTGTCTGTCCATCTTTCTGTATGTCCGTCTGTTGGTCCGCCTGTTGGTCCGTCTGTATATCCGTTTGTCTGTCCATCTGTCTGTCCGTATGTCGGTCTGTCTGTCCGTTTGACCATATGTTTGTCCGTCTGTCTATCCGTTTGTCTATCCATCTGTCTGAAGGTCTGTCCGTCTATCCCCGCGAAGCGGGGCTCGGTCGACTACGCTTTTTAGGGGAGTATAAAGTGTTTTGCTTTGGTGTGAGGTTAGGTTATATTAATCGGTATTTCTCGGGAATGATACAATATCTTTTCATGAGAGTTGTCCCACTGGGCACACCGTGTGAGTTGACTCCATCGCATGCATTTCTCGAAAAATAATGCGTTTTGTTGTAAGCAGTATGTTCATTTGACAATATTTCGAGATTCTACAATATCGCTAGAGATATTACAATATAACGTATTTGACAATTTTACGGTAACATGTACATAGATAAACATTATCTAATTATTGACTCTCTTGATGGTTTAGTGGTAGGAAGCGCTTCAAAGGGTGGCTGGTAGCAGCTGAATGAGAGTTACCGAGAGTAAAGTTTAATGGCGTGCAAGAGAGGCCATCTCCAGCAGTGGAATGATGATGAAGCTCTACCGATGCGCATGAGGTCTTGGGTTCAATCAGGGAAAGTATTACTAGTATTTTTTATCAGGAATGTCTCAGTAGTAGTCCGGTGTTGCCTGGTTGACAGCAAAAGGCTCCCCCCTACTACGTGTGTGGTGAGAAGTGGGACCCCAACTCTTCGGGGATTAGGTACAGGCGTGTATGTAAACCGCTATAGTATTCAATTAAGTACCAAGGGTAGGGTTGGAACTAATATAAAATTCCTTTCAACCTAGAAACTTTGTTAGGATAAAATTTCAATTTAGTAAAGCTAAGCCGCACTAATCCCAGAGCGTCGACGAACTTAAACTGCATTAAATAATTCAAAGCCACCTTTGTAAGCAGTCAATTGTCGAGGTTGGCCTGAAATAGAGTTTAATACAGGAAGTAGGTAGTTCAGCTGCAAGATTTAGTACGTAGCAAGATTGAGAGCTAGTGCATAAATATATTGCAGCTGAAATCCAGGTTACTTTAGTGAGGAGTGCGCGAGAATGTAGGTACTTATGTGTGTAACTACGAGTATCTCCTGGGTCCCGGACCTATTAGTAGAAACCATGGGGTTTTTAGTAATAGACAGACATAATAGGTCATTCTCCCCCACGGCAATCTATATTATCTTCTATTCTATACAAATAATAAAAGAGTAAAAAAACTGTGTCCGTACAATGAATATATTAAAAAAAAAATTGAGGGGGGTTTAGAAACATTAATAGAGCACGAATCCAAAAAAAAATCTTTATGTTTGTCTGTTTGTTTGTATACGCTAATCTTCGGAACTCCTGGACGGATTTGAATGTTTTTAGGGTTCCGTAGCCAAATGGCAAAAACGGAACCCTTATAGATTCATGTCTGTCTGTCTGTCTGTCTGTCCGTCCGTATGTCACAGTCAGTTTTTTCTGAAACTATAAGAACAATGCTGTTGAAACTTGGTAAGTAGCTGTATTCTGTGAACCGCATTAAGATTTTCACACAAAAATAGAAAAAAAAAACAATAAATTTTGGGGGTTCCCCATACTTGGAACTGAAGTTTCGAACTTCATTTTTTTCTAAACTGAATAGTTTGCGCGAGAGATACTTCTGAAGTGGTAAAATGTGTCCCCCCCCCTGTAACTTCTAAAATAAGAGAAAGAATAAACTAAAAAAAATATATGATGTACATTACCATGTAAACTTCCACCGAAAATTGGTTTGAACGAGATCTAGTAAGTAGTTTTTTTAGTGCGTCATAAATCGTAAACAGCAATTTACCTTCATTCTATCTGCTACGGAACCCTTCAAGGGCGAGTCCGACTCGCACTAGGACCCTTTTTTTATTTTGTTATATAAATATTAAGTCTGGGCAAAATAAAGGCTATAATTTATCTTGGAAATTTTAACACTTGATGCAGAACCGCAACAGACCAGCTAAACTATTAGAGATAAAAAAAAAACACCACCATAAACAAAAACCATGATAAAAATGACACCATAGCAAAAATTGTTCCACATGATGAGCATTTTCTGCTGAGGGAATAAATTTGAAGATCTGGAACTCCCAAGAGCCCAGCTACACCATAACACATATAGGAATGACGTCTTAGCAAAAGTTGTTCAATCTGATGAGCACTCTCTGCTGACTTATATAAAATCGAAGATCAGAAACATCTAAAACACAAACAAACATGTGAAAATTATTGCAAAGCTATCACTAATTTCACTGTATAATTATAAAATAACATTAACTGGGAGTACGTCCATGTGGTGAAGGCGGCAACAGTTTAGGACTGATTTTCGATGACGATGGTATATCATTTAAAATTTGACTGTACTGGCCAAAGCTCCCATTTATTATTTTATTTTAACAAATAAGGTCAATGTGGGCAAATCCGTCATAGTTTTTTTAAAGTTGAAGTTAGTTGATTATAACTGGTACACATAACTACTTATTGTAAATTTAATGGTTGTAAGCAATAGAGAATTTTGTTGTCTTTTACACACATCCATTCGAAACAACCGAACATCGTTCCATATTTAACTAAAAATGTTTTTTTAAAAAACGGTTGTTAGACGGATTTTCCCTGAGGATTGGGGCAAATTCGTCCAGTAGCATTTTTTCCTTGAATGACGTCGTTATATCAAAGTATGCAATTTGTAAACAAGTAAATTCACATGCTGAAGAAAAATATTTTGTAACGTCATAAATATAAAGTTTCATTTACGTTTTATTCCCTAAAATCGTTTTTGGGGGCTAATCCGGCCTATTTTTAAAACCAGGGATTTTAAACCTTTCCAAAAAATTGGAACACTAAATTTAAATATTTTTACTTGGTATCATCAATCATCAGTTTACTTTTTCAGGTTAAATAAACTGGGTTACTTTTAATGAATCGATTAGGTTTAAGAGCATTATAATTATAAACAATGCTGCATGTTGCACATTGCATTAAAAATCGAAGTACACATTTAAAAATCAGTTTCAGAAAAAAATGCTTTTATTCATAATGACATAATATTAGTGTTAAAATGGAACATACTCAACGAAACATACTAAAATTAGTAGGGTTCTTAATTTTTATCCTTAAGTACTATGTAACACACTTAAATCTTTAATTTAATCTGAATTTGGTAGAGTTGCGGTCCCTTATATTTAGTTAATATACAATTTCGGACTTGTCCTTGTTATAGGAACCCACATAATATATTATTTAGTAATCATGAGAAAACTGAAAACAAACAAATAATAATATTAATAATCTGACCATAAGCCAAATCTAGTATTAAATACTTATGCCACCAAAAATAGCTCTAGCAAAAACTAAAAATAGGTAGGTAGGATGAAAAAGGTTGACAATATCTGCAATGGGGTAATTCCGGTATATGACGGTTTAGCCCCTTTGATATTAGACGGATTTTCCCACTTGACCATTTCGATGTTACATATTTTTAAAAACAATTATTTCTGTATCCACTGGATTTTATTGAAAACAAATGAAAAAATCCTGTAAAACACTTATTAAACTACAAAATATACATACTCAGAAAGTCGTAACTTGTAAAATTGAATATTTATCATATCAGAAACGTCAGTACTCAACACTTGAGTATCGACTTCGGAGCAGGACTAAACTTCAAACGTGTTTTTTTACTCTTGTAGACAACTTTGCTCCATCTATGAATCATAGTTCGAACTAAAAAGTGATCCTGTTTAACCGACCGAATCAGTAAAAGCGTAACTGTACTTGAACTAGTAGTAAATTCGTGTGTACGGAATAGCCCCGTAGACGGATTTGTCCACATTGACCTTAAATATGTTTTCGGGCTTATATTATCTGAGTGTTTAATTTCCTTTTCCATTATCTTCGTGACTCGGTAGCCTAACCGGCAACACAGGGGAGCAGTCACTTAGAATTCAATTGATCACGTATCATTATAAAACTTAAGAAGACGGGTATTTATCGCGAATTTACCTTTAATTTAATCCCGACGTTTCGACCGGATTGCACCAGCCGTGGTCGAGGAGACTGAAGTATTGGAGGTACCGCGACAGCAAAGTGAAGGCGTTTATTCAACTACCCTCACTCATCTTCATAAATGTTAATTAGGGCCGGTTCACACTAGGACAGCACACTACACTAACAGTGTCCGTATGTTGAGGCGATTTCAGATTACTTACTTCTTTTCACTTCTATCGAAAGTCCCCAAGACTGCCCCAGATGTTTTTTAAGTACATAAAACTATACCTATAACTTTATATCGTTGGTGATTATGTCGTACCTTCATAGTGGGTACATATTCTACAAACGTCTACCTGCGTCTTTTCGGGAAACACGCGTGGTTGCTTTATTTTTTCAAAAATAGGTTTAAGGCGATTAGACGAGCTAAATTAGCAACTCTATTTGTGGTGGTTCAAACTTCGTTTGAAATGCTGTTAGAATAAAGTTCTAATCAGCTTGTTGTTACGTCAGTCACTGAGGGCCAAATAGCGCGAAATGAGTGATTTATCAATTTACAAAAAAACTTTTGATTGGATTAAAAAAACTAAAACACTATCATGCTAATATATTGCTTGTAGAATTATTTGCCAAAAAATCGGAATGATCGCATATAAGTATGTTTTTTTTTGTTTGAAAGGTATTTTTAGAGATATTAAGTTCTTGATTTTTTTATCGAGTCAAATTAATTGTATTATGTTTTCAAAACACTATCATGCTAGCATAATTAAACGGTCAGTACATTTTGTATAGGAAATCGTATTAGCTCAACATCAATTCCTCTCAGATTTTCCTACAAATTGTATGGGACTTCCTTATATCTCACTAGAGCTAATACGATTTCCTATACAAAATGTACTGACCGTTTACAATATATCCTGAAGAATATCATATATTTTTCTGGTTTTATTTATAGCAGTGAATCATATACCTTTAGTAATTACAAAACTCGCGTTTAGCGCATGTAATCGCCTTAAAGCGCGGGTCACACTGCTAGCTGGCGGACGGGCGAGCGGGTGAACGATGGCGACGCGTAACATAACATTACGCCTGAAATGCCCGTAGGGTTTCGCAGAGGTGTAGTTACTTAATATAGTAGGTTACACCCAGGATTTGCCAGTTATGTTTAAGTCCCATTATGTAATATGGGGCAAGCCTATTGCCAACAACTGGATACAAATCAGACTTCATGGCTACTACTGCGAAATCTCTGAAGGAATAGTACATATATTTAGTCATTTTTTTTTATTAATAAATTTTGTTTGTTATATTTTCGTTAATTGGATAGTTATTATTTTATTTGTGTACCTAAAAGGAGGTTATTTCAATAAGAGGGAGTCAATAGGAGGTAATCCTAGTTTGTATTAAAACAACTCTGTTGCCAATTAAGAACCCTACCTATCCAATTATCTTAACTAAATAAAATGATTATAATAACTATTGCTCATTTCTTCTTTGAAGTAAAATAAATGTTGGTTTTATTAAATTAGCCTATCCATAAGTAAAGTTAATTTACGGTGTAGGTATAGAACCTACCTATCTATAGTGCCCACCACGATAAGCTGTAAATTTTGTAAACACACATTCGCAACCTTTGGATCAAATTAAAAAATGACAGCGTCAGCGTGATCTTACTTCAAAATGACGGCCGAAATGTTTACGTTCCATGATGTCAGATGCGTTCCAGTACCACATAACATTACACGACAGCGCTTTCTATCGCCAAAATATAACCCGACCAAGTGAAATTGCTTGTGTCCTGAAAATATCTAATTAATCCGTCAGTTACATTTTCAAAAAATATTTGACACGTATTTTTTCGTAGACCAAAATTGACGAAAGTGATATAATTTTTAGTGCGTTGTGACGTCACGAACCCCGCTCTCGAGTTTTGATGCGTTCTAACTTTGTCAATATTCATTGATTTACAAAAACAAAAAATACGTGTGAGGGCTTGTCAAAGATGGTCTTATTATTATACTAGCCGATGCCCGCGGCTTCACCCGCGTTAAATTATATACTAAAACCTTCCTCTTGAAATATTCTCGAGGCTTTTATTTTATAGCTAGGGATTCTTGAGTCTCAGAAATTCGTGATAGTATAAAATCAGATAGATTTATTCCAATCGAGGTGAAGTAGTATTGTAGTTGTTAAGTCAGTTGACTGGATCCTCTGAATTGGAAATGAGTTGGGATGAACTGACGCACTAAATAGATTTGCAATTTATTGATGGTGGAAACTAGCCATTGATCCATGCGTTAAAAAAGGATGTCCACTTTGTTCTTAAGCATGTGTCACAGTGCTCAAATTTTTGAAGAGAAATCTTCTTCTTTCTTCGTCGCGTTGAGCACTTTTTGAGCAAACAAAAATCGTGGACATCGCGTGACCGTCACGTTGACTTTTCCCAAAGTCTGGCCCACATTTTTTTTTGTTCTCAAAGTTGCACTAAAATAAAAAACTGTCCTATACTTAGCTTAGTAACGTTCAGAAAATAAACTAATACGAAAAACCTGTCCATAACCAAGCTTTTTAACCTACTTCAAAAAGGAGGAGGTTCTCAATACCTTTACCCTTTTTTTATGTGTGTTCCCCGATTACTCGAAGATGGCTGGACCGACTTGGATTATATTTTTTTTGAGTGGAACATTGACTTGAGAACCTCCTTATTTTTGAAGTCTGTTAATAACGATGTTATGGTAGGTGACTCAAATATTCGGATAGCCTATATAAGATTCGGTCGAGTATCGTTAATTTGCTCTTAAGAATTTAAGAGTTCCGTTCCTTTGTCATGGATCCCATAATCAGAAGTAATCAGAACCTAATCAAATTCTCATCAATATACCCTCGAAGGACACCCTACAAAAAAAAAACAATACATGTTACAGTAATAGGAGATTAACATACCTAACTGTCGAAATCTGGGTGTACTATACAATTCTGAGTTCCCCCTCAAAGCATGCAGGCGTGATGTTACGTCATGATATTGTATATAAACAATAAACAACCAACCGTTAGCAGCAATCACTGCAACTTTGCCGTGTGTTTTTAAAGAGTTCCATTTATATCTCCGAAGATCAGCATCTGATCTTCAGCAAATTAAAATGGGACCACACGAGAAGCACCAGCTTTCAAATAAAAAAAAAACCTTCAAAATCGGTTCACTCAGTCGTAAATTCTGAGGTAACAAACACTCTGAGGTCAAAATCTGGGTGTATTGTATACATCTGCGTACCCCCTCAGAGCATACAGGCGTGATATTACGTCATGATATAGTATAAACAATGAACCTACAAGCGATTGCAGCAATCACTGCAGATCTGCTGTCTATTTTTGAAGAGTTCCATTGCTTATCTCCGAAGATCAGCATCAGATCTTCAGCAAATTAAAATAGGACTACACGAGAAGCATCAGCTTTCAAGTAAAAAAGAACCATTCAAATCGGCTCTCCCAGTCGAAAGTTATGAGGTAACAAGCACAAAAAAGAAAAAAAAAACCTCTCCCCTCCTCCTCTTTTTGGAAGTCGGTTGAAAAGTAAAAAATTACTATCTTCTGAAGCTAGAGTTATTTTTCACTTTTTTGTCACCTATGTACTTCTGAAGCTAAAGTTATTTTTCACTTTTTTGTGTTTTTTGAAGTATTTTTTGCAAAAAAGTTTTCGAATTGTCCATCTGTTGCAGCCCAATCGTATAACACGCCGATTGGCGCCCTGGATTGTAAAACGTCGCCGTTATGTAATCCTACGGCGTATACATGAAGTACGCCGCATTGAATGAGCACTTCGCGTTCGACAAAGCGGCGTAATAACGTGCATCGTTTTACAAACGGGCGGTCCGTCGATACGCCGCTTTGTAAGTTTTAATTCCATTGTATCACAACAAAGTGAAAATAATATTGAATTTATTAATGCAAACCGTGGTGATAACGTTCGCGAAAATAGGGAAATCAAAGATAAGTTTAATCGTGAACGTACGGTCACGTTCACGATTAAACTTATCTGTCCACTATAGAAGTTTTGAAAACTTCTATCTACAGTGGACAGTCCGGCAATATGAAAAAGCCTTGGACAAGTAATCGAATTCTTGAGGTTATTTCGCACTTCAAAATAGGTAAGGTGGCCATAGATTTTTGAATTCGCCGGACACCCGAACAATATTAGTTTAGGATTGTACCTATTGTTAGTATAGTACAATTAGAGTAGTAATAAATACCTACTTACACTTTTGATGTTGCTTATTTCATAAGACCTGTAAAGCTTTCTAAGTCTTATATCTATTTTGTTCCATAAATATATATAAATATAAAAAATATAAATATATATATATATATATATATATATATATATATATATATATATATATATATATATATTTGCATCTAATTCTGTTGTTTATTATTTATAGTCACACTACGTTGTTTCTGGATTACAATACGGCTTAACGTTGGAAGCCGCTTTGTCGAACGTATCGCAAGTACGACTGAACGTAAATACGCCGTATTACATAACGGCGACGTTTCACAATCCGGCGCGCCATTATGTAAAACGGCGTGTTATACGATTTGGCTGCGACACATCCATTTCGAGTGACACGAGGAACTAACACAAAATCATTCATTTGTTCTAACACAAAGGAGAGACAATAATCAAGCACAAAACTAGAACTCTAACCGATACCAAAAGAAACAATAAAACTATCGTTACTCTGAAAGCTTTTATGTACACAAATCGTTGCACGACTTCAATCATTTCTGAAGGTACAAACACCGACAGTCCGACAGTGATACTAGATTGTATTGTATCACAGAAAAGCTACAGAAAGCCAGCGATCGGAAACAGAGGCTCACATACTCGTACATAGACGGATTTTTAAGATCTAAACAAAAGACAGTCGCCAGTTCGCTTGCACTCCCTGCAAGGTACTGTAAGAGAGCCGTGGCTATGTGTGCGTGCGTTTTAACAAACCTGACCTTCTGTTCTTCTGTCTATTCATTACTTACCCCGACGCGTGCGCGATGCTAGCAGACTATTCACTCGGCTGCCTGGAATTTCGGGACAGCCTCGGCCAGTATCGGATAAGAACTCGGCGCTCGCTCTCGTTGACTGTACATACAAGTGCTCCGAACGAAAGTTTACGTCTGAAAAGTATACTGAAAGTGCAAAAGTTCGTTGATAAGTTTTTATTGTGCTGCAGTGTACTTTTTGAGTTTATAAAATGAGGGTGGTGTATTTGATTGTACCGGTGTTATTGTTTTGTGTAGTTTATGCTAAAGGTGAGTTTAATGTTGCTTCTTTTATTTTGTATCAAAAGTTTTATCATCGTAAGTACTAAGTGCCTAGTGTATTGAGAACTAGTCCGCTTTTTAGACAGATTTTTTTATGCAAATGACTATTAAAGGCCCAAATACAAAGTGTAAACGATCCCTTCACGAAATCAAGCGTTCTGTACATCAAACTAAGAACCGATCTTTGTGAACGAGCGCATAAGATTGCATAGGGAAGTTTTACTCGTACCGTACCGATTGTCAGTTAAAAAAAAAATGCATTCGTAATGTTTGCACCTAACGCAAAAAAATATTGTTATGAAATGAAATTTTTTTTTGAGGATGAAAAGTAATATTCTACGGTATATTTCACGGTACACAAGGTGTGTTGGAACTTTGATCCCCAATATTATTGGAAGTTGCATATTTATGTTTGCACTCTGGCCTGTGTGAATAATCATTTGTCTGTCACTGATTTGAAATTAGCATAGTTACGGTTTCTTTATGTTCTAATTCATTGTAGCCTTAGATTGTAAATTGAGTTTAAAATATTAACCACGAATGAATGTACTCCACCATCCCACTGCTGGTCTTATTTTTATTCCACTCCGTAACTATAAGGTTTCCATGTATAGTCCCCAACAAAAAAATATGGCGATTACGGGGAGAACAAGGGCCTTTCGGCTTCGTTTAGGTAATTTTCACACCCATTATACTTAGGAAGATATTTATTATATTCAATACCTACTAATTAAGATCTGAATCTAGTGAAAACACGCAACATTGTATAAACAACCCCTGGTTAAAAGCAGAAATGGTTAATTTATGTTTCGATAAGAAAGTGATTAAAATAATAAAGTACCTACCTACCTAACTAAATGGTTTAAAAAAAAAACAGAATTTTTCGCTGTGCCCTCGTTTGCTTTATTACTTTTCCCCACAGACTTCGTAGCATTACTGCGTTATTATACTAACTAAGTTACGGTGATAAAAACTTACATTTGAATTTATTACACGCTAATTTGAACTTTATTCGTTAGTTATAGGCTATTGATCTTAAACCTGGGTACTAGCTTTGATCCGTGGTTTCGCCCGCATTAAGATTAAAAATGATCAAATAGTACCTAAGCTTCTGTCAGCGACTTCAGCAGAGGCTTCAGTTTGTTAATTGTTCCATGGGATCTAACTACCGGGATAAAAAGTATTTTATGTTTTAATCTAGATAATAAACTATCTACGTGCAAAATTTCATCCGATTCCGTTCAGTAGTTTTTGCACGAAAGAGTGACAAACATCCGTCCATATACATCCATACTCACTACACTACTACGAACTATCTCATTTATAATGTTAGTATTAGTAGGATATACTCAACCCTTACACACCGAGTTTCCTCCGTGCCTCGGAAAGCACGTTAAACTGTTAGTCCCGGCCGTCATTTGTAGACCTTTGACAGTCGTTACAGGTAGTCCAAAAAATCTGACAAACAGTCTTACCAAGGTGATCGTATAACCCAGCACTAACTGGATTGTGAAGGTTAGATAGGCAGTCGCTCCATGTAAAATACTGGTATTCAGCTACATCCCGTTAGACTGGAATCCGACCCCTACATAGTTGGGAAAGGATGAGCCATCATCATTATCATTTCAGCCGAAAGACGTCCACTGATGGACGTAGGCCTCCTCCAAGTGTCACCACCTTGACCGGTCCCGTGCGACTCGCATCTAACAGATTTCCGCAGCCTTCACCAGGTCATCAGTCCACCTAGTGGGAGGTCTTCCAACGCATCGTCTTCCGGTTCGTGGTCGCCACTCCAGAACTTTTCGGCCCCATTAGCTATCGGTTCTGCGAGCAATAAATCAACGACTCCGTGATCTCTCTCTCTCCACACGTCAAAGACTTGGTCCTGTATATCGACGAGACACTTAGTTGGAATAAGCAGGTCGCTCAGGTTAGCTAGAAAGTCACTCGCTGCGGCCTCTTATAGATTCAAACATTTTCTGCCTTCTAACACTAAATTAACTTTGGTCCAGTCTCTTGTGCTTCCCATTATCGACTATGCTGATGTTTGTTACTCTGATTTATCCCAAAAACTTGAAAACAAATTGGATCGCCTCCTCAATAATTGCATTCGTTTTACTTTTGGCTTACGTAACTGATATAGCCTTATTGTCGTAAGTTTTAATGATGAGTCTAATGAAAAATATTAGTGTCATAATGTAAATGGTCGATACTTACATTATAAAGGTGAACTATAAACTTTAATAATAATAATAATAATAATAAAGCTTTTTATTTGATTCCTTACATTTTTATACATATTCATGCGTAATCAATACAGACATTAATTAATTATAATGATCAACAGCCCTAGTAAACATGCAATTTACAATGCTGACTAAACAATTTTTTTTTTTTTTTTTTTTTTTAATAATAATATTGAAATAACATTACACTTAAACATTCCATTAATTAATTAAATTCAATTTCTATTAATATAATATTTCTATTAAATTCAATTTCAATTAATATATTATTACACAAATTGTTTGATTTAAAAACTAAATGTAAGGACCGCCTAAGGCGGTAAAAGCCTCCTCCTTGCTGTGCCACTCATGTCGGTCTCTGGCTAACCTCGTCCAAGTTCTTCCTGCAATTTTCGCTATGTCGTCACTCCATCGTTTGTGGGGTCTACCGCGTTTGCGTTTCTTGTTGAACGGGTACCAGTTAGTTACTGTGGACGACCATCTTTCGTCTTGGGTTCTTTGTATATGACCCGCCCAGCGCCACTTTTGTTTTAGGGTATACCGAATGACGTCTCTAGCTTTCGTTTGCTGTCTTATCTCTGCGTGATTGACCTTGTCTTTAAGCCTTAGTCCCAAGTAACTTCTCTCTATACCTCTTTGGCATGTCCTGACTTTTTGGATAACTTTCTTCGAGATAGACCAGGTTTGGCAGGCGTAGGTGAGGCATGGTAGCAGGCATATCTCCATTGCTTTGGTTTTCAATTTTATTGGCAAGGTGCTTTTGAAGATTTCCTTCATACTCCAATATTTCTTCCAGGTGTTTTCCACTCGCCGGTTGATTTCTTTAGTTGTGACGTTGTTGAAGGAAATTAGATGGCCTAAGTATATGTAATCATCTACGTATTCAAGGTTTGACGACTCTAGTGTAATTGGTTTGTGGCAGCTATTTGTCATTACTTTAGTTTTTTCTTGATATACTATAAACTTTAGATACTCGCAATTCTAAGAAGGGCATGAAATAACTGAACACAAAAGTAAATTCCTTCCAAAGTGTGAGAGCAATCTATTTTAGTTGTGACAAAATAATTGAAATGTCACATGTGAACGTAGCTCCGTAGCACCTCGTAGCTCGTAGCCACGTCGTAGCGGGTCTGTAGCGGTCGTAGCAGGCACTTAGAGAAATTGCTATCTTAACTGCTACACTAAACGTTCCTTTATGAATTTTATATTTTGCATACAAAGCGGACATTTAAGTTCCTATTAGGTTTTCAATTTAAATGTCTCACTTTTGAACAGTTAAATACCTAGTAACTACATTATGAGTTGATAAACTTTGTAGTAGCTAGAATTTAGAAGTATTCCTATTTTTATTCTAAAATTGTTTTCTACACTATAGTAGGTAACCATGATAACATTATATCTGGCGCCATATCTGCAGACCATACCACATTGCAAAACTGCTCCTACATCACATTCATGCAATTCTACGTAAAAAAAACGCGCTATACGCTACGTATACGCTATACATATACGCTATACGTTTACGCTATACGTATACGCTATACGTATACGCTATACGTATACGCTAAAATTTAAGAAACCCCTGACACTTGGGGTGATATTTTTAAGGTATTTTTTTCTAACGGGTAGTGCGATTTAATAGAAATCGTCACGTAACGAAATGCCGTAGGCCCTTTCATTCGATACCTACATTGAGCCATTTGTGAAAAAATATGTTTTTCACTATTTTGTGGTGGCAGCCATCCTGGGTTTGAAATTTATTATAGCGTAATAGTTCTACTAGTCAAGCCCTTTTATTTGATACCCATATTGAGAGAGTTGTTGAATAAATTTGTAATCCGTCATCTTTTGGCGGCGGCCATCTTGGACTGTTTTTTATCAAGCATAGCTTAGAACACTCCCGACTAATTCACCTTTCAAACAATAAAAAACGAAATCAAACTCGGATAATCCTTTCGGGAGCGACGATACCACAGCCAGACACACACACACACACAGACACGTGAAACTTATAACACCCCGTCGTTTTTGCGTGGGTGGGGGGTAAAAAAATATGGATCAAATTCGTCATTGCACGAAAAAAAATCAACTGCATCAAATGTTGGACAGCTAAATATTGCCATTTTATGGTCCCATCGATAAAATTATTCTATTCGTGAGACCACTAAACATCGCATAGTATAAATAAACACTTGATACTACACGTTCTCTTGGCTGTCAACTGCTTATTGTACTACGAAAACTAGTTGTAAGATTTCTCTAGAAAATAAAATAAAATAAGAATGTATAATGTAACCACAATTTTCCAATATATGCTTTTTTCGTCTTATGATAGAGTATAATATTACTGTGTTTGTTAAGTGTCTATCATGATTACTGAGTTGATACAAGAATAATATAAAGTTCCCAAATAACACAATCGCATCTATAAACGGACTATTAGATATCTAATAGAATTTAATTTAATTGTCTACGATAAGAGTAAAATATCTCCCTAGTAGTAATCAAGAACGCTTATAGACACAGTTTAGTATAAGTGGGCACAACCTTATCCGTTCTCATAAGAAAACATGAATAGATAGAGATAAGAGTTGTAAATTCTCAAATTGTCTGTAGAGATTTTTCTAGTGCCTCACTAAACTGTTTATAGACCACAATTTTTACTAGTAGATAGTTTATAGATAAAGTTGAGACCTTTGAAGAAGTCTTTACTCGTCAAATTTTTAACAAAAATTAACTCAAGACTATCAACTTTAAGTTACATTTGATTTGTAATAGACAACGACACATAATGGCGCAGAACTTACAAGAGTTATTTAAACTTATAATTGAATTGCATCATGGCGTCAGAAATTTCTTATTTTACTTGTGATTTAGCCAGTTGATAATGGGTAAACAAGCAAATCTATATGCGATTGACATTCTATCGTCGAATATTATGTAAAACTCTCTTAAAATAAGAGCGCCCGCTGTAAATGCAAGATTTAATATTTTTTATACCACATATGAATATTATTTTTAATGAGTATTTTTTTTAAATTGCTTTTAAATGCTTAAAATATTCATTTTATTAGAAATATAGTTATCTAAAACATATTAAATGTTTAATTAGAGATAATTTAATAATAAAAACATAAAAATAAGCATTAGAATATGTATCGAAAATTATTTGAAGCAAAAGTAGATCATAAAAATGGCGTCAAGATAAAATTTACTAGAAAAACGAATTTAATAGAACAAACACTCTAGAGAATTTTCTGTAGTATGGCTCTAGGTCCATGACAAGAATAATTTCACTTGCTACATACTAAACTATCTAGTGAAAGAATAAACAGATTTATGAATAGTTTAAGATTACCTAGTAACTGTCATCTATGTATTCCTTTTTGTCTTCTCACAGTATTTCTAGACGTTCATCAGTGAATAGGTAATTTGATGTGTTGTGAACGGCAGACCATTTTATGCAATAGCAGAGCAATTTAATTAATCAGTTCAAGAGGGTAAGTAAAAGATATTTCTGTTTTATCTTAGACAATGTGTAAAATAGCAGGTATGTATAGATTAGAATGAGCCAGAATTCAACTTTCGAGCTTTTATACGTAGGTAGTCCATCAATGTTAACATCGATTGTCACTATTTTGTTCTCTGTCAAATTTTGAAAATATCTTGTGAGATTAATCTTCAGCCCGTGATGGCAGTATTCGCCATTACCGATTTTTTCATTTCAATCGTTCTTGGAGTCTGGAGCAATGTTCTCGGATCCTTTGGTAGAGTACGAGTATCAGGTTGAAAATTATTTATTATTTGAAATAAGTACTTCAAGGCTATGTGAGTTATAGCATGAGTTGCTGACCACTGGCGCGCAGATCACTTTTGAGGCAAGTGGATCGAATTTCGTCGTCATCATTTGGATTATTTTCATCCGAGTCGGACTGCTCACTAACGTAATTTTGTGATGTTCTAGGAGACACTTCAAATTCAGTTTTATCTTCTGTCTTAGAACAATTTCTTGCGTTTTGGAGGAAGTTACGAGAAAATTCCGATTCGGAATCTGAGTTATCTTGAATCTCTTCTTCTTTTTAAATATTTGCCGATTTTTCGACGAAAGTCACCAGACCTTTTAATTTTTTTTCACTGTCTCCATTGCATAAAATCATCCAATTCAAATATTTAATACAAATGCACTTAACTAAGCCATTTTTAGGAATAAAACCACTATATACACGTTTTCACTATCACTTTTTTAGACAAACTAAAAAATATCTATTAAAGTATTTTATCAAGACTTAAGTGTCTTTATATACAAAGATAAGAGTACCAATAGCTAAATAATAGAAATAATAGAATGCTTTATCTTAAAATATACCATCTTTTCTATAAAATTACTTCAAGTTAGGTACCTTTAGGCTTTATTAACTATTTGTAGAGCATTTTATCCTAAAACATTCAATATACCTATAGACATACTTGAAATAGGTGTGCTATAGAACAAGTGCTCTAAAAATAATAAAAGAGCTTGAGAAAAAAAACTCTATAAGAATACATTTTCTTTATTGAAACCATCTTTAGAAAGCCCCTATCTAAAGATTAACCATGAATAGACTGTCAGTAGACAGATTTGTTTTAAACCTCCTAGACTGTGTTACTTGGGTTAAGGACTGGTTCAACTTTCCAATGCATGAATTTTACATTTTGCGCGTACAATGAAGAAATCACGCTAAAGTAGAGTTTGACTAGGTTTGTACTTCATCAATTCTCCTTTCAAAAACCGGGTGTGAGTAAAAACTTCACAATGACCGAGACAAAGTTATTCTTTCAGAGATAGCGATGATGGAACTGTCAAAAATGTATGTGACATAAGCTACCGAAGTCCCATTATGTCAACCTTGGTTCATTTATTTTAGCTCTCTTCCCGCCTTCACACACAAGTTGGTTAAAATATATATATACGCACGATGAGCAAAGCTATACAAAAAAAGTCTATTCGAATCTATCACTGTACGGGTCTTCTATACAAAGCCAGGCCATGTTATACTGGAACTTGGTGTGTCGCTGTGTGTAAATAGTAATCTCAACTCTGTTAAAAAAAAAACAAAAACTGAAATGCTTTGACAACCACTATCACAAGTCCAGAACTAAGGTCATCATCCTGTACGGTATGTACCACTAGGTACAAACTCTTCCTAGGAATAGGTAGGATCACCAAAAAACAATTTAATGTTTTGTTCAAAGAAAAGGAAATACCACGACACCTCAAAGGCAGGTATTTGATCAATGTATCCCCTGGTTCGTATTTCTCTTGGGGAAAAATACCTGGAAATCCGCGAACAAACGTTCTACTTAAAATGTTCACTTGGCCATGAGCTTCCCGATGAACAATTATGGTCGATGTTCCCGTAACAAACGAAATAACTTGTGTACCTACTCCTAACCTAGATCTTGGACGTTGGAGGATCTTTTCAACATCTTTAGAGTTATCGCTCTAATGATAATGTTTTGGGCGGTTGCCTTTGACGTGATTATAAGAATCGACAAATAGCCGTTTTCTATAACTTACTTACGTACAACTGTCAGTTAATAAGCCTACGTCCGTAGCCATCGGTGTTTCTATAAACAAAGTTAGCCTGAAATATCTTATACGCGTCACTTAACTGTCACTTGATTCATAGAAAAATTAAAGAAAGATCCTGATTCCTACGTTTAGTAAATTTGGTTTATACTTTCATTTCACGTCTTGGTATAATTTTTAGCGACTTCTGACGTCACGAGCCCCCACTCCTGAGGTTTAATGCGTTTTATCTTTGTCAATATTCATTGTTTTACAAAACCAAAAAATACGTGTCCAGTATTTTCCAATACTCTAACAGACGTACTAAATAGATTTTCAATTTTTGAACCCCCGACTCGAAAACGACGGGGTGTTATTAATTTGCCGTGTCTGTGTGTGTGTCTGTCTGTGGCATCGTAACGCCCGAACGGATGAACCGCTTTTGATTTTGTTTGTTTTGTTTGAAAAGTGAATTAGTCGGTGTTCTTAGCTATGTTTGATGAAAATCAGTCCAAAATGGGCGCCGCCACAAAATGGCGGATTACATATTTATTCCACAACTCCCTCAATATGGATATCAAATAAAAAAGGGCTTGACTTGTAGAATGCTGTACGCTATAATAAATTTAAAATCCAAGATGGCCGCCACCACAAAATGGTAATTTATATTATTTTCACAACTCACTCAATATCACATGAATGAGCTTGATTAGTAGAATCATATACCTGAAATTATAACCCTATGTGTCGGGGGTTTTAAAAAAAAATAATTTTGTGTAAGCAACTTGCTACAACTTGTTTGTTCTTGTTTGGTTTGTGTCATGCCTATTTATAACAACATACAATTAACAAATATTGGAACTATTTACTCAATATTATGCTAACAGGCAACAATATGATATTTATTAGGAAAACAATGCCAGCTATTCTATATTGTCCTAGCATCCTTTTTGTAACGAGATTGTGAGGCCACGAGAAAAAATGATAAGCATAAAAGTTAACGCAACCATGGGTCCTATGTAACTTATGTTATAGCATATTATTATTGTTTACGTACCAATATATTGCCCGGCAAAATGAAAATAAGCACTTACCTTCATACATTTTTATTATAGATCTTATCGTGGTTAAACAATAACAGGATCAATCTATAAATTGAGCTGCGTTTCCCTGGGTTGGTCTGTGGATGGGTGACCACCCATTACATACCGGGGTTTTGTGGGTGCTTTGGAAAGCACGTTAACCCGCTATTCCCGGGATATCGTAGTATCCAGTACTTACTGGGTTGTGGAGGTCAGATAGGCCAGTCTCTTTATGTAAAAAAATGGTATTCAGCTGCATCCGGTTAGACTGGAAGCCGACCGCAACGTAGGTGCAGATGATGGTGATTTTAGCTCTTATCATATTTCTCGTTCTTCGTAACTTTTAAAGTTTTGTGTAATTAAGTTTTACATTGGGAATAACAATAAAAAAATACTACTTAAATAGCTTTAGATACTTATAAATTAAACTTGTTTATAAGCATCTTTGTCAGATTGTTGATATTTTGGTAAAATAATTATATAAATTTCACGTTACTTTCATAACTAGTAAAAGGTAACAACGTTTATCCATATCTTATACTCGTATATCTGACATAATCAAAGCTAATTTCTGAGAATCCCAACATCTAGCATTACCATTAACAAAACTTTTATATTTTCGTTTTTACGGACAAGTGAAGTGAGGTGACAGAGCAAGAGCATAATTTATCTCGTGATCATTTGCAAATAGGATTGATACAGGCAATACTCACCTTAAATAGACCGATTTCGAACGGGAAATCGTCACATGACCCCTCTCGCTCTAGGCGGAGCGTAAGGGAGTGACAACTTTTACGTGAAACTTATCCTGACTAAAACCCATCCTTGTTCCTTTGTGTTCCGCGGTATCTCTTTCGAACAGTCCCGCAGCCCCGGCAGGCATCTGCTCTTGCATCTCTTTGAGGCGCGCGTGGAATACGAACGCGCCGTGGACACGGCCAGCCGTCATAAGACGGACGGACGGCGAACTAGCCCATAGCTCACCGTCCACAGGCCTGCGATAGATTTTTATCATGTAGGTACACCATGAAATTACAGTTATAAAACTATGAAATTGACATAGGGTGATAAATAAGCGGACTTATCGCATCTCAATAAAAATAGAAAAAGTCTGTCTTCAAGTCTCCTATGTCTCGTTTCTTTGGCTATTGAGGACTGCAGTTCATTTGTCTGTATTGTGAAATTAAGTATTAGAAGTGGAAAAATCATTCAAATTCATTAAAATAGATTTTGAAACTGGGATTAAACTAGTTATAAAGAGAGGCTTAGCAGATGTGTTGGTATCCCAAGTATCCCAGACAACCAGTTAAAATGTAATCGATCAAATATTCCAGCAGCCTCTTCAGACTTCATCTCTCCACTTCCAATATAAACTGAGAATATGATTGTATCTAAATAATACATTTCAAACTACTAATTGCCTATCGGATACTTATTGAAGGAACTATAATGATTGTACACTAAGTTCACAAGTTTATGATAGTTTGTAAGTTGAGAACCACGAATGCTAAGTTACGGGGGAGTTCGGAAGGAAACAATTTAAAGTGTAATACTTTGAAACTGATAGCTGGGTTGTAGGTAGAAGGTAGTACCGAGTTTACTGACGGTCCAGTTTTCACCCTTATTCCATATGTAATAGGTTGAAATGTGTTCGACCATCAGTGAACTTGGTAGTCCGCCACTGCGGAAGTAAAAGCATTTTTTGAATAGTATATCTATGCACTTACAATTTAGGTTAGTATTGAGGACTATTGAAGATATGTACAAGTATTATGTATATTTAGGAGGAAGAATAATTCACCTTATATCAGTAATAGCTAACCGCGACGTAAAACTGACGTACATTGGAACGTTTTCAGAGATTAAATAATGTAGGTAAAACCCATAGATATGGAATTTTTAATTTTAAAATCGTTCGGTAGTTCGTTACATTCTCGTCGGGTTTCGGCCTCGAGGATAATTATTTTATAATTATAATTCTCACGTTACTTTTCCTCAAATTATTTACACGTGGAGGTTCATGTTCACGTTTTTCTCTATAGGAATAAGCTTTCCAAAGCAAATTATATTTACTGCTATTCTAAGTATTGCTTATTGCTTTCAGGCTAATCTCGATCACGTAAAATTTAGACCCTGATATATCTAAAAATAGATCAAGGTCCTGACGAAAAGCCAAATAACAAAACACTTGAATTCTCCGTTTAATTATAAAACAGGGATGAGACATCCACAATCATGATAAAGACAATAGGAGCTTTAAATAATAGCAAACCTATGTCTAAAAATAAAAGATTTATTGAAAATTGACCTTTGTGTTTGCATTTCTACAGTTCATAAGTAAATGTTCTGTAATCAGGATCGAAAATGAAGTATACCCTTTCAAACAAAATGAAAATAACCCAAATCGGTCCAGCCATCTTCGAGTAATCGGGGAACATACATAAAAAAATAAAAGGTTCCGACGAATTGAAAACCTCCTCCTTTTGGAAGTCGGTTAATGAGAATCTATTCGTACTATAGCAACTATTCTTCTCTAAATACACTCGAGAGCAATGAATCCGGGTCACTTAAAGAATCCTAAAAATCTCGGAAACTAAAAATGCTAGGTTAATGCAATAAATTGTATTTAATAGACAATGTAATACTCCTTAAATGAAGGTATTAAAACTTCTTAGTTATTGTAAAGTTATATCATAAAAAATCAAATTTGAAAAAGGGCCACTTTCGAAGATGGAACTACGAAATTACAGCATTTGGTTTTGCTTTTGTTTGTAATCTGTCATATATGTGGCTACATAAACCATGTTGATAGTGCTCTATATTCATTATTCAAGCTGAAATTATGTCGCTTACGCCTGAAGAATGCACCAGAATACTTACAATGCTGGAAACCGGCCGGAGTCAGCGCGATACAGCCAGGACTGTCGGTGTGTCGCTGTCAACAGTACAAAGAGTTCTCCGACGTTACGAAGAAACTGGTTCTAACCTACGCAGACCAGGAACGGGCAGAACCAGGTGTACCACAGCACGAGAAGACCGATACTTGGTGAACACCATGCTTCGAAATCGCTTTCTCACAGGAACTGAACTCACAAATCAGTTTCGACGCCTCTGAGGAAGTAACCCAAGTGCATGGACAGTAAGACGTCGGCTTGCTGAATCTAACTTAAAACCCCTTAGACCTGCAAACGGCCCTAAACTGGAGCGTGGGCATCGTATTTCAAGACTAAGATATGCCCAGAGCCACGTAAATTGGAGTATTGAAGATTGGTCAAAAGTTATGTTCTCCGACGAATCAAAATTTATGCTCTACAAGCACGATGGAAGACACAGAGTGTATCGAAGACCAGGGGAAAGATTCAAGCAAGCATGCATCGAAGAAAAAGTAGCCTACGGTGGTGGGTCTGTACTTGTGTGGGCCGGAATTTCTTCTGAAAGTCGCACAGAGCTGGTGATCATAGAAAACGGCTCTTTAACTAGCGTAAGATATGTGGAAGAAATCCTCAATGATCACGGTGGTCCATTTATGGTCAATTTAGGTGAGGATGCTATATTTATGCATGACAATGCCCGACCTCATACAGGTAGGATTGTGAATGACTACCTTCAAGAGATGAACATTACTCGTATGGAGTGGCCAGCGCGCAGCCCGGATATCAACCCGATCGAGCATGCTTGGGACGAGCTAGGCAGATGCGTAAAACAACGAAACCCTCCCCCAATCACGCTTCGTGAGCTCAAAATTGCTCTCACAGAGGAATGGGAGAATATTCCCCAAAATCGTATAAGGAACTTGGTGTACAGCATGCCAAACCGCGTAAACGCAGTAATGGAAGCACGAGGAGGCAATACGCAGTATTAAAATTCAAGAAAATCGTAATAAAGTTCAAAAATTTCATGTTTCCTATTTTTGTTTTAAGGAGAGATCAGCAGTTTTTTTCTTTATGTAATTTTGTGTTAATAAAATGTATGGTGACTCATATTTTTTTTACTTTCATTTAAGGAGTATTACATAGTCTATTAAATACAATTTATTGCATTAACCTATCATTTTTAGTTTCCGAGATTTTTAACATTCTTTAAGTGACCCGGATTCATTGCTCTCGAGTGTATTACAACTCCTAATCTGCTGATAAAAGTCTATCTGTTTGTTACTCTATGTTACCTGAGTTACTGAACTTACACAGATCTAGGATACTTTTAAAATGTTAAATATGTCACCGTAAAATTGTCAAATACGTTATATTGTAATCTCTCTAGCGATATTGTAAACTCTCGAAATATTGTCAAACGAACATACTGCTTACAATAAAACGTATTATTTTTCGTGAAATGCATGCGATGGTAGTCAACTCACGTGGTGTGGAGGGAAGGAGGGGTCCCCCTTGCCCAGTGGTACCACTCTCATGAAAAGATAATGTACCATTCCTGAGAAATATTGATTATTTTAACCTAACCTTAAAACACTTTATGGCCCCTATTTCCGAGTGCAGGGTTTAAAGGAACCTAACTAATCTGCGATTTAGTCATCCTATTCTTTCACTTTCAAAAATCTACAATAGTTATTATGTTATAGGCTTTAAATCTGCATTTTAGTTAAGCTATTACAATTTTGATGAACGAAGTCGCGGGCGAAAGGCTAGTCCCTCACAAAATTTAGTATAACCGCGGGTAGCTGCTATGAATTCCTAAAATATACTTTACATTTTTTGGACGAAGATCATATAATTAGGTTTTTCTTCGAGAAATATCTCAAACTATCTCGTTCCACTTCGTAATAATAAGAAAGCATTATTCATTCCTTCTCAAGACTCCTGAACATTGGAGTGACACTACAGCGAATTGTAGACGTAGAAATATTCTTCATTTCAAGATGGCGACATCTTTCTCAAGAATAATTAGTATTAGTCTTGTAATTATAATTATTGCTAAGTGAAGAAATATTAAGTATCTATTTCTAAGAAAAAAATTGGGGGAGCTATGTTTTTTTTGTGGGTCACTTATTTAAATTAGAAATTGTCTTTTTGTTTCATAACCAAGAAATAAGTCTATGCTAAAAACCTACTAAATACTGTTAATCCCTCAAGTGATTACCTCCATCCAATCTTATTTATTTAACACTTCAAGCACAAAAGTACAGAGGCGGACTGAATGCCATAGGCATTTTCTACCAGTCAACCTTTAATCTTCTCGTGCGAGTTCCACTATATTTCTTATGAGCTATATCGTCGGTTGTGACATTTGTCGGGTTAAGTAATGCTATAATTTTGTATAGTGGGAGTCAAAATGTTATAGACTCTGGCAAATTAAAGTAGACACTCGAATTATTTGCAAACTTTTCATATGGCAATGTTTTGTAAAGTATCAAGTCAGGTTATTCCCAGTACTTCAGATTTCAGGGTTACTAAGCTGAGATTTTTTAAATTTGTCGCGGTTTTTCAGTCTCTACTTTCGTTTACCAGACTATAGCAATGAATACATTTTTAGCTTTGATGAGAAATGCTATTTAATATTATCTAAAATTAAAAATCTCGTGTAAAATTTTTAATGTTGATATTTGTGTATATTTGGTAGGTCTGAGATTAGATCGTAGGCTTTTGTGTTTTTTATTCTTATTCTTTATTGCACACAAAAAAACAAATATGCAAATTAATTGCAATAATATAGCTTATATTATGCAAAGGCGAGCTTCACCCAGAGTCACACATCAAAATGTCCACGCGAACGAAATCGCGTGCAACAGCTAGTTTATAATAACAAATCAAATAGGTACTTATGTATCCATTTAAAATGTACTTTTATTTTCGTACGCAATTCCATGGCATTGTAAAAATAAGGAGCTTACAATATTAAGGAAATTATTTCGATTTAAGCGCCCCGTAAAACGAAGATCGCTATTGAAATTGCTGAATAAAGAAAATAACCACATTTTCCCATCTACAAAACAAATGGAAATACCAATTGGTGTAGTACGTAACTTGAGTTTTGATGATAATGTGTAAGAGGTATTAACATAGGTAAATTTTGTTCAAAAAGTTTTTGAGGGTGAAAATGATTACTCGGTAGTTTATGATAATCAATCATAAACTACCGAGATTTACTCGTTTGTGTGAAAGTGCTCGAAAGTATTACTGCAAAGCTTCAGGTTAGATTCCCAGTTCAGGTATAGTGACAGGAACTGCTACACCATGGCGGTGAAAATTTATAATAAACTACCTGAAAAAATAAGAAAACTTAATAACTTACAATTTAATAGAAATTTAACCAGTTGGCTGTGTATTAAAATTTTAAACAGACTTAATGTACAAATTAGTGATGACTTATTGAAATTAAAATTGTAGACATTTTTCATAAATCTAATTAATGTATTGATTTTAATGTTCCTAATTTATATTAACGGAGCAAGATTGTAAATTCTATTATGTATGACTATGATGTGTATTTATTTATTACCACTTCAAGCACAAAAGTACAGAGGCGGACTTAATGCCATAGGCATTTTCTACCAGTCAACCTTGACGTGATGCAGAGACAAGCAGTGGTAGGTGTCATTTCTGAAAATCTGAGAATAACTTTATTTAATACTACGATACTCTACGAGTGTGTGGGGGGTGTTTTAACGGGCATGTAGGAAGAATGAAGGATGGGTATGAGAGAGTGCATGGCGGTTGGGGGTACGGAGACTGGCCACCACGCGACGCAAATAGACTTCTTCCTGGTAAAACGGGACAGTATTAAAAACGTCAAAAACTGTAAAGTGCTGCCAGGCGAAGACTTAGTCTCCCAACACAGATTGGTCATAATGGAGATAAAAGTTAGTGTCTCGGCCAGTAGAAACAAAGAACGGCTCCCACCCAAAACAAGGTGGCGTATGATAGAAAAGAAGAATGTGCAAGGTCGGGGGGAACACGAAAGTAGCAGGCGTTTATAGTCTATTCAGTTTATGCAAAAATTTTGAACACTATACAGTTAGTTTCAAAATTATATTAAACGTTACTTTAGATTTTAAATAATATGCTAACTAAAAAAATATTATACTAACTGAATATTAGTTCAAATGTGCACTATAGATAATGTTTATTAAACCATAATTAATTAGGCCAACTGAAATTATATCAATAATTCATTATATAATTTCATCGTTATACTAAAAAGAAGTATATGACATGAAATTAGGTCATGTGATCGATACAACTTTTGTTATTATATCAAATGGTACGCACCCATAGTTATCTGTGGCAATTTTGCTTTCTGCACATGTGTGGAAAAAACATGAAAACGCACGAGTGTGAAATTCACTGCATTTTGAACCCACGTAGGTACTAATTAACCGGGTAACAAAGACGATGGCAGGCTCGCCACTCGTGACTGAATCTTGGTTTCTGTCGTACTTAAAATGGCATTTCAGCATTTTTTTTCACTTAAATGTATGGCCGGCTAGTCACTCAGTGTGACAGTGTTGTGACACAAGCCAAATGGAAGATTAGACGGACAGTCCTGTACAGTCAATCAGGACTAAGTTAGTTAGCACACTGCGTTTGTGGGCAATGTGTGACGGACGTGGCTGAATTGGGAAAGCATGAAGATTCAGTTAACTAATTTAATGAGTACTGTGACAAGGATCTGTTGGCGTTTTCATGACGTTCACAGAGCAACTAAGGTGATTTGTTAGTGAAGATTTATGAAATCAGTTTTGTGATAGTGGAAAAACAAGTCACTTTATTAGTAACCATATTTTCAAACCTTTTGGGTTTAATTAAATACTGGGTTCGTGGGATCCGAGTGATCACAGACTTTTTTTTAGAAAATTTCTAAATGCTTATAGTGGACGTTGTTGAAGGGCTGGCTTATTTTACCTCGGTCAGAGGCTAAGTCCCCAGTTCTTTGGTTGATTTTTGTTTGACAGCGCGGCAGCCCTGAATTGTGCTTCAAGAGATTTTTGACGTCATTTTTTTGGTAGTAAGTAAAGTTAGATAGAAGCTTGTTTTAATAACTGATATTTCTGACGTATAATTTTACCTTTATTGATTTTGAACCTCTCTTAATAGAGCCCTAAACTATTCGAATGAATGAAACAATAAATGTAACTTTTATTCTGTTACACAAAAACTTCATGCAATTTAATTATACAGTAGGTAGCTAACGGTAGGTAATTTAGGGTAATAAAGTGGCTAATTAGTAACCTAATGACACCCCATTAAAGTAATCGTACAAGTTTTCACCCCGTATTACCGAAACTGTAATTCACAAATACAAATAACATCAATAAAATTGACTTAACAAATAGTTTATTTAAATAACTTCATTCATTTCCAGTAAACAATATACATTGAAGAAATACAATTTATTAGGTGTTCAAATTCATTAAATAAATCCACCTCGCCAATTTCTGTTTTCGTTGTAAAATTCGGTCTATTAATTAATCTTGATAATGTACATCTATACATAAATGTAATAAAATCGTTGAGACCAAAAAATCTGTATATTAAAGATTAAAAAAAACCGACCGGTGTGACTTAAAATAAGTAACCATATATTAAAATTATATTTGTTTGTTTGACCGCGCATCACGTAAAAACTACTGAACGGATTTTGATGAAATGTTCACAAATCTATTTAAATAAATTTAGAATAACGTTTATACGTTTCCAAAACGGCTAAAGAAATTATGGAATATTTTGGAAAAAGGGAAAAGGTAAGTAAGGTCTGAAGAATCATGAAACTCAGAATAAATATTAATTAATAAAAAAAAAAATACTTGTTTCAGCATTTTTTTTAAATCTCATCCAGAGACGCAAAAAGAGGGTTTTGTGTTTAAAATTAATTAACTTCATACCTACATCTATACAACAAAAACCAATGAAGGGAACCTTTTAAAGTTGCTACATATACTTCAAATACAAAACAGGTAAATATTAGAAATAGATGTGCATCCCTGATGACTCGTGTTCGCGGCAACACCAACAGTATTCTCAGTGTGTTCGCAGATCGGTGGGATTCCCCGATGATGCGGAGAATGATACGACTTCATGCTGAAATTTGACTGTATATGTTTATCTTTGTCTGTAACCTACTAACACTAGAAATAAGTAAAATTGTTACTAACCCTATGGACTCCGGTCTGAAATAAAAAGTTTCTATTATATTCTATTCTATTCTATACCTACTCAGTTTTTTTTTAATTTGATTTTTGAGGTGAATACGCACAAAAATTGACGTGTAAAAAGTGTTTGTGAAAGCCTACTTACAAATAAATATCATCATTTATCATAAAGCCGGATAAGTTACTAACAATCTAATAAATAAATCCTATCTATGTATATGTTACCGTAAATTTGTCAAACACGTTATATTACAATATAACGTGTTTCTCTCTAGCGATATTGTAATATCTCGAATTATTGTCAACTGAACATACGGCAGTATCTCTGCCCCCATAATCGGGACTTGGGGTTGGGTTAGTTAGGTTCCTTTAAACCCCGCACTCGGAAATAGGGGCCCGCGAAGCGGGGCTCCGTCGACTACGCTTTTTGGGGGAATATGAAGTGTTTTAAGGTTAGGTTATATTAATCGATATTTCTCAGGAATGGTACAGTATCTTTTCATAAGAGTGGTACCACTGGGCAAAGGGGACCCCTCCTTCTCTCCACACCGCGTGAGTTGACTACCATCCCATGCATTTCACGAAAAATAATGCGTTATAATGTAAGCAGTATGTTAATTTGACAATGATATTACAATTTAACGTATTTGACAATTTTACGGTGACATATGTATACATAAAAAATGCTTTATCCTGAATCTGAGTCTGATGGATTAATGCACAGCCTAAATAGCCTAAACCGCTGATTATAAAGACGTGAAACTGGGAGGCATAAGATAAGAAAGGGTTTTCTGAAATTCTACCACTAAGGGGGTGAAAAAGGGGGGCAGAGTTTGAATGGGAAAACGTGATTCCTCGGTCTAATTTACTTCAAATTTTACATGGAAGACGACGACGTGTTTCGTATTTCATTGAAATTCATACCCTAACGGGGTTGAAAAGGGTAAGAAAGTTTTTTGGCGGGGATTATTTTATTCTTATATATTTTAGTTAGAAATAATTTCTAGTCTTTTTTTTCGGTTATTTCACCTACTGTGTACTCTGCATCACCCTAAAGTAGAGTGGTAGAAAATGCCTATGGCCATTAAGTCCGACTTTGTACAGTTTTAATTGTGCATAAAGTCTTAATGAATAAATAAATAAATAATATTGTGGGCCCAAGTTCTAAATGTTTACAAGTTTTTTTTAATACAGGTTTTTAATGTTATATAAATAAATAAATAAATAAATTTATTTTAGTAACTATAAAACTTCTACAATATACAATCATACATAGAGGCCTCCTTTTAAGTATAAAAATACCTGTGTTATAACTTACAACTTTACTTAAATGCTCCACGAACCATCGTTTAATGTACGGAGTGCTTGATTGTCAGCTTCCGTTTAAACCTTGTATGTTTGATACTTATGGATTGCTTATCAGTGTGTGTGTTTTTTTTTAACAGATGAACCCACATTCGTCGGCACAGAATCGAACGTTACTGTGGTACTAGGCAGAGATGCTACACTCACTTGCAAAGTGGAGAACTTACAAAGTTATAAGGTAATGTTATTTATTTATTGATGGCTGGACCGATTTTGATTTATTTTTTATTTTTTGAGACCCATACTTCCTAGGTGGTCCCATAATCATCAAGTCAGGATCTGATGGATCCTGGAGAAATCGAGAGAACTCTTCAAATTTTATAGGCACACTTGAAGCGATTTGGGTAGTTTTAGAAATAGTACTTTCTCGAAGTGATCTCATTTCAATTTGGTGAAGATCTGTTGAAGAACTTCGGAGGTAGGCAACGGAACTCCTCAATAAATGATTTCAAATGGACTGGAATTGCTGAAATCTCATATCTGTCTTGTTTACACCAGTTCATAACATTACATCACGCCGGTACGGTGTCAAGCACATGTGAATCACTAAAAAGTGAAAAACAAAACCTTTTTTCTGTGACCTTTGTTTGATTGATTCAGTTTTTTTGTCACTGGCTTCAGAAGCTTAAGTTATTTTTCAGTTTTTTGTGTTTTTTTAAATCGGTTTGATTTTTTGCAAAAAAGTTTTTTCTATGGATCAAGTGACAAGTAGGTGACGCGGATGGTATATTTCAAGCTAACTTTGTTTATAAAAACACTGATAGCTACGAAACGTAGGCTAGGTAGTATATTAACTAGCATTTATAACAGCGGCCTTTAACAATAAATTACCCCGTTATCACTAATTAGGCAAAACATTTTTTGTCTTATCAATATTTCAGACAAAGCATCAGGTCTCACCAGGCATTTCATTCGTCTTTTTGTACCCTGTAACTTATTATTCCGTTGTACAGTTGGTACTGAATTTTTCGCAGCACCTAAAAGTGCTCAAAATAATTTGAAATCCAATACGATGGCCATTATTCTTTTTGCACCGGGTTGTCACATTGAATACGACATCGACAGTTTGGTAACAGAAGAATATTTTAACATTTTACATTTTTTTCATTATTATTTTAATGTTTTTTTAGTTTTCATTGAACATACGCCAAAACAGATAAGGTACCTGGCACGCACACTATAAAACTATATCGCTACGGTTTCATGATCTGATCATGGACTTCGGAGAAACGGTACTCTTCAATAACAGACAGCAAATCTGTCGTGATTGCTGCAATCGCTTGGATGTTTATCGTTATCATCACGCTTGTATGCTTTGATAGGGTACGCAGATGTGTAGGCACAGCTTACCCACATTTCGATAGTTAGAATGTTAAGTTCCATTTTATAGGGGATAAGGCTATTTACCATAAAATGTATTGTAAAAAATGTAAAATAAATGCATAGCAAATATTTGTATAGGATATTGACAACTAAAAAAAATTTGTTATAGAAACTAATTTTTCACTTTACAAGGTCTTGTTCATATTTTCAACCGACTTCCAAAAAGAGGAGGTTCTCAATTCGTCTGTATTTTTTTTTTTTTTTTTTGTGTTTGTTACCTCAGAACTCTCGACTGGGTGAACCGATTTTGATGGTTCTTTTTTTGTTTGAAAGCTGGTGCTTCCCGTTTGGTCCCATTTTAGTTTGCTGAAGACCTGATGCTGATCTTCGGAGATATACAACGGAACTCTTCAAAAATACACAGCAAATCTGCAGTGGTTGCTGCAATCGCTTGTAGGTTCATTGTTTATACTATATTATGACGTAACATCACGCCTGTATGCTCTGAGGGGGTACACACATGTGTAAAATACACCCGATTTCGAAAATGTTTGTTACCTCAGTACTTTCGACTGGGTGAACCGATTTTGATGGTTCTTTTTTTTATTTGAAAGCTGGTGCTTCCTGTGTGGTCTCATAATCATCAAATCAGTAGCTAATGATGTGATTCTGGAGAAATAGAGAGAATTCTTCACATTTTAAAGGCACACTAGAAGCAATTTGGGTAGTTTTAGGAAGTGTACTTTCTCGAAGTGATCCCAATTCAATTTGATGAAGATCTGATGAAGAACATCGGAGATATGCAACGGAACTGCTCAATAAATGATAGTAAATGTACTGGGATTGCCGAAATCTCATATCTGTCTACTGTTTACACCAGTTCATAACCTAAAATCACGCCGGTACGCTGTGAAGGGGTAAGCACATGTGAACCACTAAAAAGTGAAAAATAAAAAACTTTTTTACAAAAAATAAAACCGACTTCAGAGAAACCAAAAAAGTGAAAAATAACTTCAGAAAAAGCGCTTCAGAAGTCGGTGACTAAATATGTAAAATGTAACTAAATCAATCAAACAAAGGTCACCGACTTCTGAAGCGCTTTTTCTGAAATTATTTTTCACTTTTTTGTTTTCTCTGAAGTCGGTTTTATTTTTTGTAAAAAAGTTTTTTAAATGACTGAAAATAAAATGCATTCTAGTATTTTATAGTATTTTGTACTAGTATTTTGATAAAATACAGGTTAGTTAAAATATATTAATAACGTAAACAGTAACCATCATAATACAGGGTGTAAACCACCTCACCACAAAGACGTTAATCAAGCATTCTGTACATCAAACTACGTAACTTTACGCAAAAATTATAGCTGGGAATCAACTTTTTTTTTGAGGTTATAAATCACGTTTTGTGGTAGAACTCAATGTAACGCACTTAAAACATTGTGCTGATGAATGGATTGAATAGTACGGGAGTCGTGGAGGTGATAATAGCCAAAATCTAAGAAAAAAATACTTGTATTTAAAAAAAACTTGTCAAAAAGTTGGAACTTTGACCCCCCATATCTCCGTAACTAGAAAGTTCCCAGGTATGGTGTAGAATAAAAAAATGATTGCAATGATGGGGAGAACAAGTGCCTTTCGGCTTCTTGAAGAGGTGTTTTACACCCTATAAATCGTTAATCGTTGCACAATAGTTTTATTGTATTTTGATGAGTTTGTGACCTCGCGGTGTCTCGCGATAAACGTAATAATTTATATACCTTACAAATATTTATTAGTTTAAAAGAATAAGCGATAAAATGTCTTAAAATTCTAGTCCAGCATATTCGTAAATGCTCTTCCAGAAAGCCAGGGCTTCAGGTATGGGTGCAGTTTGGCGAGTCAGGCTGTCTCCAATATCCACGAAGGATTTTGTCCAGTTGTTGTATTCCGGCCAGATTGTACCAAGGGAAGCATCAGGCGTTGGGTTACTGTAAGCAGAGAGATTTTATTACTATGTTTATATCATAAGCACACGAACGTTCAGAGGAAATCTTATTTTTAGTAGAGGATCCCCTTAAGAATAACTTTCACCAATACAAAACAAACAAAAAAAATTGCCGCAGCGGCGCGGCACGAAACGTCTAAATTGAAAGCGCCCTTAGAATCCTGAATCAAAACACACTATTATAGGTAATTAACCCGTACTCGAGTAGGTAATAAGAATCACACTATTAGGTATTGAGGGTGTACCTACTCGAGTAATAAGAATATTTTTGTGAGCTCATGTTAATAATACTGCAGTCAAAGTGTTTTAGAAATGAATTACTCACCCATACTTAGCGAAGTTGGTAAATACAGTACACACTAATTTAATCAATTCGTACTCTTTCGATTTTTTTTCGACCTTCAAGTCAAGTTTCAACGGGTTAAACTTAATGTCGTTTTGGTGAAATAAATACATCAAATCATCCAAATGGGAAGCTTCTCGAATCCCGTACTTCAGTCCTAGGCTCCCGTACGCATTTCTATTAGAGAAACAGGAGAATCTGTACAGAAATTTTCGGCCATTACCAACCTTCGGCAAATACGAGACGAATCTGATAATGTCGTAGACGAAACACGCATGGCTTTGGAAAGTTACAAATTCTTTCATCAAATCAGTGTTGACAGGTTTACCTTTGAAATAAAATTCGTGAATTCTCTTCGATATCTCTAATACTTTCTGCGGTGTACATTTGAGTTGGATCTTTCTTGGTACCACAAATTCGGGATATCGGTTGGCACGTTCCAGAAATGCTTGTTCAAAAAACTGAATTCCATATAAGGTTTCTTCGCTGGTGTGTCCGATAAGAACATCTACATCGTTTATTCTTTTATTTTTCAATGCCTCTAAAGGATCCTCTGTCAAAAAGTGTTCTTTACCAAAATCTTTTTCTATAACTGGACCAAAGTGAAACAGCTTTATTGGATGGCTGCAATTCGTATCTTCACAAGACAATACAACTGGAAACTTGTCTATTACCTTCTCCACTGGAAGACTTTGCAAGAAATCTAGAAGTTCGTTAGGGTCATCAGTATCGAAGCCTAGCTCTTTACCAAGTAAGAATGCTCGTTTTTGAGGTACGAATGGAGTAGACCAATCGCAGTTTCCTACCCCGCTCATTGGAATAGCTCTCTTAAATAAACCTTTAGACATAGGTGAGATAATATGGAGGCTAGCAGATGAACCGCCAGCGCTTTCACCAAAAACTGTGACATTGTTGGGATCTCCGCCAAAGTTCTTGATATTATCCCGAATCCATCGCAAAGCTGCAACTTGGTCCTTTAATGCAGCATTTCCAGGAACTTCTTCTGTATCTAAGCACAGGAAACCAAGTGCTTCTAATCTATAGTTAATAGTAACAAGTACTACACCATGAGGTACAAGGAAATCTGGTCCGTATTCGTCATCGTTACCAGAGCCACTTTTAAAACCTCCACCGTGGATGAACATCATAACTGGCAATGGAGAAGCTGGCTTGATTTCTGGGCTGTACACGTTTAGGTACAAACAATCTTCATTTCCTTTTATAAAACTGTTAGTAAATATGCATTGGTGAGGGCAAACAGGACCATGCTCTGTTGCATTCCGTACTCCTTCCCAAGGCAGAGGTGGTTGCGGAGCCTGACAAAATAAAAAATTATGAAATTTATAAAATAAATAAGTATATACAACATTATTTTTTGTTTATACTAAACCCGAAAAGGAGTCATTGTACTCATCATTTCGAACAACTTTTTCTATGGGACGAACCTTGAAATCGCGAAAAAAAAATCTGCTGTTCCCTACATTTTGACGAGTTATGCGAACATAAATGTAGGGAACAGCTGATTTTTTTTTCGCGATTTCACGGTTCGTCCCATAGAAAAAGTTGTTGAAAATGATGAGTACAATGACCCCTTTTCGGGTTTTTTTTTTTTTTTTTAATTTAGTTTTCTACCGCAGACGTGGGGGTCCGCGCTCTTATTTACATTTTATTTATTGTTTAATTGATTTAGAAATAATTAACCCCTTTTCGGGTTTAGTATAAACAAAAAATAATGTTGTATATACAAAAAAGGTTTTTGCGATAGTTGATACAAGATGATTTTAATCTCTACGCATAGAAATTCAATGACCAAAGCTTACGTGCAGCTTGCGTGATGCGCTCTATTATGGTTCGAGAAAATTGAACAATTCTCTTGCATTTTTTTTATCTGTCTTTCTTTTAGCTGAACTCAAATTCAAGATAATACTCGTACATTTAATTAATTAAGTCACTGAAACTTACCTTAAATCTCAGTTTGCCCACCGGTGGTGCAGCGTAAGGGATACCTTTGAAGCTGTAGTACTTGCTATCACCTGTGACAGTCTCTACTACTGCTCCGGACAGCAACCCCTGTTGCACTTTGACTTCTACCATTGTCACTTAACTCTGTTAAAAATAAGCTGAATTATTATGTGGAAATAAAGTCGTCTGTTTTGGCAACGCAAAATTTGCTATCTCAGTAACGGCTGTGTGTATAGCAAATTGTTGCTGTGGGTGAACTAGCTAAAAGTATGTGAACTTCACGAATCGAGTCTACTGCAGTCAGATTAGGCTGTTTTGTATATAAGTTCGAGTAGATACGACAAATGAATTTGAATTTTTATGAATATCATTTTAAACGATATACGCAACATGACGACGACAAGTCAGCGTTAATTAACGTTCACTCAAAGTTCTAATTAAAAACTGTGGGCAATATACTGCTTTACACACCCAGTAGTTGTAGAAGTAGGAGATAACACTTAATTTAATCCATTACTTGTCATTATTTGTCACACCTAAACAATTATCCCATTTTCGAGCTAGAACCAGCCACAATATAAATTACCCATTTACAAAACTTCACTGAAATCGGTTGGGTGGTTTCGGAGACGAGTAGCGCTGAGCTCAAGTTACCTACATGGCATAAGAGAGAAACATGTAATTTAAGTAAATTACATGTTTTTATTGGCACGGTTGATTGTTGTAAATAAAACAAAAATTCTTACCGTGTTTAAACTACTCAAAATTACAGTATTGTTTACAAATTTCGAACCGTCTGCTGGCGCGTGCGTAAATAAGTTTCAACTAATATAATAATCGCCGTGCAATTTTATATAAAGCAATGTTTTCGAAGATAACGAATCGACACGATTGAATGGTCTGCAATCTGCATTCTATAAAGATTATCTCGGGTAATCTAAAATCTGTGATTAAGTATTATTAACTAGTTATTTTGAATAACACCATTTTTTGTCATTGTCATCATGATATCATAAACGCTATCTGTACATTTTACATGATTGTCATTATTAGATATTAAACTGTGACGTGGCCTATAGTCGAGTGCAATATATAAGACAATACGGTGGAACGAAGATTATAGTGGGCGGATTTGAATGGGAGTTTTTTTTTTAGTTTCTAGAGGAGTGGAGAAAAAAGTTAAAAAAAACATTCGCCGCTTCTTTTTTTATTTCCTTTGGAATTTCTTTTTTTTCGTGAGAACTTTAAATTAAACGAATTCATATTTGAGCGTAATAAAGTGACCTACGTTCACCCATCAAATGCTAATTTGGCCTGTTTCTTTGTTCATTGTTGTCGATGCATATTTCAAGTATTTCTTGAAAATTTCCAATTTTTTGCAATTATTTCTAAAATATCGAATATTAAGACCAAGATTTCTTTTAAAATTCGTAACTGATACTTTTCCACGGATAAGTGAATATTAAAATTTTTAGTAAAAACATATTTATGAGTAAAATGACTAAAAATTCATTCACAATTATCAGAAAATCGTCTACATAAAAGTTAAAGAAGGCTACTTTAAATATTTCTATGACGGTTAACGTGGTATTATCTTGAAAATATCATTAATTACATCTGCTATTAAAGATAAGCTAAAGATAATAAAAAAATAAAAATCTTAAAATAAAAAAAAAAAAATTCTGGACACATGTATACCGTGTATACTGTATACTGTATACCGTGGTCATAACAGAAAAGTAATGAACAACGAATAAATTTTTCACCTTACGCCCATGTGAGTTCAGTGAAATGCTTTATGAAGGTCAATCACGTACTGTCACCCACCTACCATCCTATCATCATAATTCATCATTCTCTTGCCCTTATCCCAATTTATTTGGGGTCGGAGGAGCATGTCTTCTTCTTCCATACTCCTCTATTTTTCGTCATCTCATCAGACACTTCTTTTCTTACGGACTTGTACCTATATTTTCCCCTTTAACTTGAGGGTCATCCGTAGTTCAAGTTGTTCCAGTGACTTGTCGCAATTTCATAAACAGCAAAACATAATGTAGATAGACAAACGAAATTGGTACTATACGAATAACAAATTACTGTCGCTTTTCTATCACATTAAACCAGATTAACGAACAATATAAAATACCTTTTCCCCATAGAGGAGTTAACAAAGCCTCTACATACAAAAACTAATGGAAAACTGGATAAGAAAGCATCTGATAACTTATTCCCTTTGATGTCCATTCCTATATTACACCTAGAGACCGACCAGAAACGCCTCGTCATTCGTTAGGCTAATAGTGGCCATTAGTAATTTCCTACTGTAATGCGTAACCATTCACTAAGTAATGCATGCTCATAGAAAATGTTATGTGGTTCCGTAAATTATATGCTGTGGTACGATTAACCCTTAACCACAGACGTACGAACGTGGTATGTCACCTTAACTAACTTTTTTGGAGCTTGAATTTTTCGATGGCAGCTTCTATAGCTTCCAATGACGCCACCGAAGCACTGAACCGGTCATGTGCGTGTGTCACTTTTAAATAGGTTCTAAAACTTGATGTTTGTGATTCGCATAGTCGCCACATTTTATCCACAAAAAAAGCAATTTCAGAATAAAAATGTCACTAACACTAGTGATTTTTTATTCTGAAATAACTGTGAATAAAATGTGGCGTACGCGTTTTAACACATAATAGAACAATCCTTGTCAAGAAAATAATATTCGGGTCAGTCTTTGGGGACTGCGTATAGAAGTGAAAACTCGTAGCCGATCCTACGAGTGCCACGAAGCATTAGGTGACGGTCACTCGAATACCATGATTTTTGTTCACTCAACAAATTCTCAACGCGCCTTCACTTCAAAAACGAAAATTAAAGTTTGTAACAATGATGCAAACGAAGCCCAGAATCGGCAGCCCAAAGCATGGACGTCCAGTTCCTAATAGTAAAGAAAGAAGAAAGAAAGAAAGAAAACATATAAAAAAATTAAGTGAAAGCAAAATAAAAAAACTTAAATCTACACTGTAAAACTAAAAACTAAAAAAAGAAAATATTGTGTGTCTCACGGCTGCGCCAAAACCGGACCCAGTACCGTAGTACCGGAGCCAGTACTGAAAACAACGTGCAATAACTGCTGCTATTAAAGATTTGGAATTGAAAAGAAAAGAGTAGTTATTTCGGTTGTTTCACTCGGCAAATAAAGCAGAAAATTACGAAATTCAAAAAAAAATATCTAGAAAATTGCTGAACAAAATCTTTGATAAGAATTATTTAATTTCCCAGAGTTTTCAAATAGAAAGCTTTTCAATGGGTACTTTGCAATGTATGTACTTATAGAATAATAACAATTTTTATATTAAAAAGAATTAAGGCATTTTCCTGATTCAAACCAGGCAAAATAAAGCTTTTTCAATAAACATGTACAGATAAAGCTTTCTAATATAATTCTCTTTATCATTAATTACATGTAAAACGCAAAATAACTGCAAACGATAGAAAGAAAATGAACACGGCGAAGATAAAAGGCCTGAATTATTGTCGCACCCGAATCACTCAATCTATTAAAAAACCCGCATCAAAATCCGTTGCGTAGTTTTAAAGATCTAAGCATACATAGGGACAGACAGACGCAGCGGGAGACTTTGTTTTTATAATTATGTAGTGATAGTGATACTGCGACGCTGACATCAGCGGCGACCAACAACCGCTTTTTTTTCTTGCTGTTGTCACGACCGACCGTACGCGACTGACCATCAGCGCGACAAGAATTCATTCCCAAAGATAATTAAAAATAACATTATTTTTAATTAGAATTTCTCTTTCCCTAATTTAGACTGTTTCTTTCAAGTCGAGAACGATTAGCCTTTAGCTTTCATGAATGGCGAATTTCTAAGGATCGAAGTCAAGTGCCGCCCAACAAAGGCACTTGTACGGGGAAAATTGTTTTCTTTGGGTTCAAAACCACCATGTTTTTATGACTATGAAGCAATTAATATTTTTCAGACACCGGGTTACGGCTACTGCGCGCTAGTCTGATGCGGCGTCAACACGAGCTCCATCATTACGCACATTTTATGTACTAGATTTTATGATAATATATGTTAAGGAGTTAACTCGTAACTATTCAAGCACAGTGAATAAAAATTGGCTTGGGACCACCGCTTCACCAAATGAAAAAAGAATCACGTAAACCGGCCTAGTTACTACGGAGAAATTAGTTTACAAGAAAAAAAAAACGATGATAGCTGCATAACCTGAGTCTATTATAAATAACATATTCTGAGTAAAAAAAACTGGTTACGATTAGTAAATGTAACATTTAAACGCTCCTAAATATTTTTTATCATTAACGTATACAAAAAATGCTGTCCTGGAATAATGATTGTGTAGCATTCCGACCTGATGCGTGGGAGGCGTCGATATATACCAAATTAAATTAACTAGCGAAGCTCCGTCGACCGAATCGATTCGACCGACCAACGGCGACGTAGATTTGAAGATCTGATTTAATTGTTTAATTGTTTTTTTTACCCCGTTTAGATGGCTCTAAGACTGGAGTGCCTAAATACAAAAATCCGCTCGGGTCAATCGTAAGGTTAAGCCGTACTTGTCTAGTTTGGTCTGTGGATGGGTGACCACCCTCACATACCAAGTTTCCTCCGTGCCTCGGAACTGCACGTTAAGCTGCTGTCATTTGTTTATCTTAGACAGTCGTAACTGGTAGTCAGTGGCCCAAAATCTGACAACCAGTCTTCCAAGTCATGGTATCGTATTTCCCAGTATTAACTGGCTTGTGAACGTCAGATAGGCAGTCGCTCCATGTAAATACTGGTATTCAGCTGCAACCGGTTAGACAGAAAGCCGACCCCAATATAGAAAAAGCTAGGCAGATGATGAGATGGCTCAAAGACAATAATAAAAACTTAAAAAAAAAAAAAAAGTTAAAAATAACTTTAGCTTCTGAAGTCGGTGACCTTTGTTTGATTGCTTTAGTTTTTTTGTCACCGACTTCAGAAGCTAAAGTTATTTTTCACTTTTTAGTGGTTCACATGTGCTTGATACATGAAAAGTGCATACCGTTACAATTACAACAAGCCCAAACACGACTATGGTACATTGTCTCATTATGGAGTTCCGTGACTCTTGGCTTCATCATCAGATCTGATGGTAGAATGGTTCTTATCAAACGCAAATGCTTCACTTGTTGTAGAAAATACCAAAATCACAACACGTTTTCATATAAAATTTGAAGAGTTCCCTCGATTTCGCCAAGATTCCATCATCAGATTCCAACTTGGTGGCTATGGGACCATTTTGAAAAAATACCCTTTCCAACAAAAAAAGAATTTTCCAAATCGGTTGGCAACCGACGGAGATATGCCCGAAAAAACATTAAAAAAAATAGAAACATCCGAATTGAGAACCTCCTCCTTTTTTAGAAGTCGGTTAAAAACACAATTTACTTTTTTTATTGCAGTTTCAATTGCTTATTTAGTTTCACCGTGTATATATAACTCACGAGATTTCTTCCTAAATAGTCACTTATTTTCCAGGTTGCCTGGCTCCGCGTAGACACACAAACGATCCTGACAATTGGCCACCACGTCATCACGAAGAACCACCGGGTGGCAGTCTCCAAGAGAGACCAGACCTGGTCACTAACCCTGCGTGACGTCAGGCCAGCTGACGGGGGCCATTACATGTGTCAGATCAACACTGAGCCCATGATCACGCAGACACATCATCTGCATGTTTCTGGTATGTATTGTTATACAGGGTGACGATTTACTCATAGCATTCGACAAGGTTTTTCTTCCTGTCATAAAAACTTTCGCTCATCATCTCAGTCCTACCCTTGTTCCATATTACTTGGGGTCGTAACACGTTTCTTCTCTTTCATTCCCCTCGTCACGCTATCACTTACGCCTTACTTTCATATTATTCCTTATATTGTACAATCTATCCCTCTCCCTCTATATCCATCAACATTAATATTTCGTCACTTTTAGCGTGAGATCACACCGAGACGCGACGCAGCCCTTGATTTCGCGCTGCGCCACGCGCTGACGTAAGACGTATCGCAGTGAAATGTGTATCTTTTCGTATAGTAAAAAAGGTATATTTTGAGTCGCTATATCAAAATGTGCGCGCAGCGTCGCATCGCGTCGCGTCTCACTGTGTACTGCTATGGTGTAGTGTAGAGTAGTAAGTGGCTGGGTCGGTAACCTATGGCCTACGTAAGAGTCTGGGTCTACCATCCCAGATATGGTAGCTTCGGCTACGATGGTGACATCGTCGTGGCCGCCCTCCTTGAATCTTTTACGTACAGCCCTGTGGTGCAGCCGGGCACTAATAAGCACATGCGATTAGTTCGAACTTTCGCCATGAAACTCATACCTGATTCGTGAAATGAAACTAGTCGGCTCGATTCGGCTCAGGTCATGTGGCAAAATCAAATGTATGTTCTACCGTCCAGCTATCCGAATTGTAGCGAATCAGGCCGGCAATTGCTTTCATTTGATGATTCTGCAATATCCATTGCGCTGTTTGTTTGAAAGTCAGCATTTACGAGAGCCAATTCCACGCAATGGATGTTGGTGTGCTAAGAAAATCATACGGATATGGGACGATCGTTGGTGAACTAATTACATGTTAGGGCAGCACGCACACGTTTTATGTATTTGTGCATATTTACAGTATCCATACTAGTGGATTATGCTCGTTTGCCAGACAGTCAGTGAATATGTTACAGATCTTATCTTAAAATTCTATCCTCTTTACTTAGCTTTGTAAAGTTGTCGCTGGAAAATACAGAATTCACAATGATAGAGATTATCATTCGGTTACCTCTTAAATTGAATATTCCTTTCAAAGTAAATGTAGACGTAATAAACCAGTAAAGCTAGCTCAACCTGAACAGTTGAAACAATTCGAATTTGATATTCTCTATTTTTTATAACCATCTATTTGGTTGCCTCCAAAAGAATAAACAGTGACTTATAGTCTCCTGGCACCTGACGTTTATTATCTTGAGTTCATTAATTACTGCACACGGAGTTAGCGCTTAATCTGCCATTCTCTCCCAAACAAAAGAATTGACAATGCACCAGATATTATTATTGCTCTTTAGTCTTCAGAAGGCTATTCAAGGATTTAAAGTGCTTTTGTTCAGTCTGTTGTATATTATTAACATAATGATCTATTTAGTCTGCATGGTTGCCAGGCAAAAATGCAAAGTTAAATGAGCTTGTTCAGAGTGCACTTTTCTACACAATCAGACACCACTCTGACAACCAGTTTTACCAATGGGTATGGTATTAAACAGTACTAACTGGGTTGTGGAGGTCAGATAGTTAGTCGCTTCATGTAAAATACTGGTATTCAGCCAACTATATCCGGTTAGACTTGAAGAAAATTTTCATCAAATAAATATATTTGGTCCAAAGTTCAGCTATGCGTGCTTCGCTTGCTGCAATGCAGATTAGATCGTCAATCGCGCAGGTGTCATGGCATACAGTGCCAGATAGGAGGTAGATTAAGCTGATTATGTGTGGAATAAGTAATAAGAAAGAGTTAAAACGCTGATAAACGACTTTTATAATGTTTTTAAATTGAAAATCACGTCTAAACTTCTCGTCTGATTCCTTTGAATAAAATATGTATATGTTATACTAGACCATTTTCTTCATAATTTGATATGCGAAAATGTAAAATTATATTTTCATAACATAGTGTTGCTAATTTGTAAAGTAATGTCTAACGTGGACAAATAAAAACGATAATCATGCAAAAACCTATATTTTAGAATACGGCTTTTATTTGAATTGTGTTTGTTTAATCAAGTTAGGTTGTTTTTTCGATAAATCTTGGTGCGCGTTGAAGCGGAGGCTCACGCGGGCGACGAGCAGCAGTAGGTATATCGCTGACCGGTCTCCTCACGCACGGGTAAACGCTAACGGCACTGTCACCTTAAGAAACTATAGATAAGCTATCAGAAGAAAAGGCATGTCTAAGAAAAATTATGATCATTATCATACCATATCTCAGTGAGACCTAGTTATATCAAAATGCCATGATTGCGAAATGCGAAGCACTTTTACGGACACAACCAGTTGGTCCGTAAAAGTGTGTATATCATGATGCTGTTCGCTTTGTTCCAGTCTTCCGCACTTATTTAACGTATTTGTATAACACCTACGTACATTTTATTGTGTTTTTCTTAATTTAATGTTCTGTACCTATACAAAGTGTAACAGAAAGGGTACGGTTATCGAGAAGAGTGCGCAAAAACATAAGCAACGTTCCCATACAAAATTCCCATACCTACTCGACCCAAGTATGAGACAGCTGGTTATTTTTGAAGTGAAAACTCCTTTAGACGCGTTGACCGGTTCTCCATAAATGTTTATACCCTTTCTTACACTTTGTAAATAAGTCCATAATACTCGTAAACGCTGTTTTTAATTTAATTCTATTTAATTTAAAATGGAGTTATATGTAAGTGACACAGACATATGTAAGTGTGCAGATACAGTTCTAATCAAAACTAGGTTCTTGGAAACGTGGTGCAATAATTTAAACGAATAAGTTCGTATGGACACAGCATGGACAAACACGTCACTTATTGAGGGGTAGCTGGAAAAGTAATGACGGACACTCGGACAGCAATGTCCATTTAAAGTTCTGCATTTCACCGTTTAGATTTTACGGCTACCATACCTTCCTTCGTCGTTTGAGTTATTGCACATTGCAGAATTTGGACCCGTATCTTGATTATCTTTATACGGAGATGATCTTTGCTCGCTCCTCTAATTTCAAGGCATTTCCGAACGAGTTTATTGCGAACGTTAACTATCGGTAGTAATCTCATCTGAAATAGACGCGAATGGTAAACTTGCTTTGATGTCATGAATGTGTATACGGGAGTTATCACAAATGACGATTAGATTATTAATAGCGTTTGGCCGTTAATTAAACTTTATCCTACTCGACAGTTGTTTTTAGTGAATTACTTTTACCATTAATGGACGCTTTTTACTCAAAAAGCACGATCACGGAGGTCTAGAATCTCCTATTGTGCAAAGAATGAATGCCAAAGAATGAGAATGAGGAAACCTTCTCTCCTACAGATTGACTCAAGAACCATAAAAACAGATAGTTGCCAGAGCCCGAGAGAAACATAATTCTTATTCAAAGGCATCGTGGCCGGTGCCAGTCTTAATTCCTGTTCTTCTTTGTACAGTTCCACCGGATATCGTAGACTCGGACAGCAGCGGTGAGGTGATAGTGTGGGAAGGAGATAATGTCACCCTCCACTGCGCGGCCTCTGGGACTCCACAGCCAACTATCCTCTGGAGGAGAGAGGACTCTGCGGCCTTCAATGTTGGCAGGGAGACTGGTAGGTCAGGGAGAACTGCTCTCCCTTCGTCATGAATAGATAAGTTTTATTGCCATAAATATCTGCTGCGTGGGCAAGCAAATTTTTGAGTAAGCAAAGGCACACTTAGGTTAAGCGCACATGGAGCCGAGGCAAGCCGCAGCGCTTCGGATTTGAATACAAAAGTATGCGATGGTTCATACAAATTGGATGAAAGTAATCTGCATCAGCAATCAAATTAAAAAAAAATACATTTTAAAAGGTAGCTTTTTCATGGACATTTATTTTCTGAATTCAACTAAAACATTCATAATTTTCACATGTTTGCAGGTATCTGACCCATCATAACGAACAAGTTAAGAGTATCAATCGAAAATAGATCATTGAACACTTTAAAAACTTTCATCCAAAAATAACTCATACATTTTTACTCCTAAACTAAACCTACTCGTATCACGAGTGACACGACGTACAATTTCATATCCTGCCTTTGTCATTGTGCCATACATTGGCGCTTGTGCACGTCACTGCACACTGCACTTTGTAAGCCAGACACTTTGCAGTCACCAAATGGAGCGGCGCCTGGCTGAACATGACGTCAGTGGCTCGAGACATGAATGGGGCTCTACTCTGCATAGCAACGAACGGGGTCCCGCCGTCGGTCAGCAAAAGGATCCTTCTGCATGTCCTTTGTAAGTATTACTTAGTGCTATCGGATTGAGTCAAAGATTTAAAACGCTAGATGTGCTCCACAAAAAGGGAGGAGTAGTGGGTGGTTTTGGCTCACTAGCCAAAGCTGGTTTCATACGTTTCACACCGCGCGTTTTAAGGATGGTTTCAGAGTAGCGTATTTTTCGCGTGTATACTCAAACTGTGGCGCGCTGGTACGCGCGTATGCTGATACGAGCTTATGCGCGCTGAAATCATTTTAACAGAAGTTGACTATACATAAATGTAGAAACAGCATGTTGTTTACACCACACGATAAATCAATCGTGTAAAAAACGAGCCCCCATGTCCTAACTGTCGATACGGTTTGCTTAAATAGGTATAATATATCGTTACTATTTAGCGGTAAACGGACACGTGTGAACAGTTCTATTAATCAATGTAAACGCCAATATTTCATCTATTAGATGTAAATAGCAAAAAAAAGAGTAACATGCCGTGCGCACCTAGTCTAACACATACAACAATTTTAAGCATGAGTAAGCGAGACAATTCGAAAAACAAACGTGACCATCTATAGAAGCTCAGCAAATCGAACGATTAAAATCTTCGAATGTCGAGTGCAATCTCTCACGTGCCTGAATTTAGGATGAGCATGTTACACACGTTTCCATTCACTACCGGAATCCAGTCCCGAGTGAAATATTTTATGTAGTTGTTTGATGTACGTGTCCACTGGTGTGTAGGGGTCTTAAATATTGCATTTAGCGAGGCCTTTTCCGATATTTCCGGGTGTGAGCTAAGAGACGAAATATGTATGTTTGTTGGCGTGTGATTGTGATGGTAGGAAGCATGCTCTAGTTAATAATTCGTTCCAGTAAACAACTCCAATATTTTAGATTGACGTGCTTATTTTACGGATTAGAAGTCTAGTTGGACATATTTAGAATATTAATTGGCAAAAATGAAAAATCAGGCGCAGTAAAAACCACAATTAGTGTCTACTTACTTGAAATCAAGCACGCGTGTGATGCAATAATTTCAATCAACTTGAGCGTATTCCTATTCGTTCGTTTTTTTTTCTTACAAAGCGCGCAGTAAGGCAACCTTGCAGCGTCGATATCGCTGCAGTACCTACCGGCGCCGCACGTTTGCCATGCCGGTACTGCACTACGACAAACGCACTGCTTCGGCGCTGCAGCGGCACAACACAAAACGTCTTAATTGAAAGCGCCCTAAACGTCATAACATAGATTTCATACAAGACACTGTCTAAATGGAGTTAGCTGGAAATAAATAAATAAATATCACTCGACATTACACACAGCGCCATCTAATGCCACACTAAGTAACGAGGCTTGTGTCGTGGACACCAGATAGTTGATATACTACATAGATACATTCTTTGTTTGTAAATACATACTTATTATACATACAACATCCATAACTCGGAAACAAATGTCCATGCTCATCACACAAACATTTGCTCCTACCAGGATTCGAACCCGGGACCCTTTATCAAATATCGAAATATAACATATCGTCACTATCAATCCCAGCCCGAATTCACCCACTGCTGGGTATTGGTCTCTCTTTTCTTTTGCCAATCTCCAAGGTCCCGTGCAGCCACCAATATAATAACAACCAAATGTTTTTTTTTTTTAATTTGTGATATCTCTATGTATAATGGGTGTAAAAGTACCCCAAGAGCCCTTTTACATTTTTATGTAACGCTAATATTTTACAATTTACTTAAAAAGGCGTATATCGAAAAAGTATAGTCGGAAGGCGCTTATTCTCCCCGTCGCGTCATTGCGATCATTTTTTTCAAGAATTTTGAGCTGGCGCATCCCGCATTGAACGACAATTTTCAGTGTGAGTGACAGACGCAACCTATTCATATGCCATATTGCCGACGAAACAGAGTCATGTTTTTTAGCATTGTATATGGCAGACCTAAAGATTCAAATCTTTGACAAAAATGTAATTACATGCATTCTTTGTTTTTCAGGCCGTAAACTCCTTTGGATCCTAAACTTCTCATACTTAAAGATAATCTACTAAAAATTTAACTTGTTTGAGTGGTTCATTAATCAAAGCTTAACACGCGAAGTCGTTTTAAGTACAAGTATTTAAATTAAATGTAAAGTGAATGAACTTGGAGTACCTATGTGAAGTTTGTTCTCTTATTAAGAAAATGTATGGTACAAAGCAGTCTTACCAAGGGATATCGTATAAGCAAGTACTAACCGAGTTGTGCTGGTCAGATAGGCAGGCGATTCATGTAAAATACTGACTGTAGCTGTGTCCGGTAAGACTGGAAGCCGACCCCAACACAATTGAGAAAAGGTTAGATAAATGATGACTATTAATCAAGTGCTATTCGAAATAATCTACATTGATGTTAGAGCATAACTTTAGCAAATGATATCTACGAGCCTTTTTCCAACTTCCGTCATTTAAATGGATTTGGATCATCAATCTTCATAGCGATAATGGTTTTTACCAGATTATTTTATATTTAGGTATGTCTTCCTCTTTTATTTCTACCAAAGTAGAAATCGGCAGGTAGTGTGCCGTGGCGAATGATAGAGAATACTCACGAAGCCGCGCGCGTGGTCGCGCACTTTGGCAGATTGTTTTAATCTAAATAGTGAGGTTGCATTTAGATGGTAGTTGGTGGTGGTTGGTGTTGGTTGGTTTTGTATTAGAGCAGATACTCCTAGGCAAAGATCTATAGAGCGAACTTAGACTTTGGTCAAACAAAATGAACCTTTTTCGCATAACGTTAACGTTCTTATTCGTAAAATTCGCTTGATCACAGTCTCTTGTAGGAATATGCATATCACTACATACAGGATGTAAACCACCTCATCACGAAGCCGTCAACCAAGCATTCTGTACATCAAACTGAGTAACATTACGCAAAATGTATTGCTGGGAAACGACTTTCTATAGATAACCAGTGCCTTTCGGCTTCGTTAAGAGGTGTTTTACACCCTTTATTTTTATTATAAAACAAAGGCTCCCGCCGCGTCCGTCTGTCCCTATGTATGCTTAGATCTTTAAAACTACGCAACGGATTCTGATGCGGGTTCTTTGATTCAAGAGGAAGGTTTTTGTATATAATTTTACGCGGGCAAAGGCGCGGGCATCGGCTAGTTAAGGGTACGTATCATAATCCCGAATTTTAAAAGACCGAATTTTAAAATATCGATGGACGAAATCCCGAAAAATGAAACGCCGAATGGTTGTTTGGTCGAAAGTTTAAAATCCCGAAAGTTCATTAGACCGAAAGTTTGAAATCCCGAAGTTCAAAATCCCGGAGTTTAAAATCCCGTAGTACAAAATCCCGTAGGTCAAAATCCCGAAAGTTCATTTGCCCGACAGTTTAAAATACCGACGTTCAAAATCCCGAAAGTTTAAAATCCCGAAGTTCAAAATCCAGTAGTTCGAAATCCCGAAATAGTCACCGTTTCCGAGAAAATTGATTTGCAAGCATGCAGCATACAGCAAGCATACATCAAGCATACAGCAAGCATACAGCAAGCATACGGCAAGCATGCAGCAAGCATGCAGCAAGCATGCAACCAGCAAGCATGCAGTATGCAAGCATGCAGCATGCAGCAGGCATGGTTTCTGTCACGGCTCCGACGCTGCGGGGTTCCGGCGGTCACACGCGAGCTTATCGTCGCAGAGGGTTTTAACACTCACCACCGCAGCTTCGGCTTGCTGGCCGGCTACAGCCGGCCAGCCTCAGCCGCAGCGGCAAGTGTTAAATCCACCTGCTCCTCAGCTCGCGGCCCGCCTCTCCCCTCCGCGCCTACGCGGGCTTAAATTACACTCTCGGGGTAGGGCAGAAAAGACTACGTGGAGTTCTGCAGCGATTCATTTCTGTCACAAAATTTGTGCTTATAGGAAACCATAATCATTTCTTTATTTCTTTTTTTTTTGGAATGCCACAATAAATATCTTTGTTTCAAACGTTGTTTTATGACATAAAACGATAAATAATGAATTGTTTGTCAAATAATACGTTATTAAATAAAAGATTTCGTCCATTAGGCATTTCGTCCATTCGGGATTTCATCCATCGGTATTTCAACCATCGGTGTTTCGTTCATTCGGGATTTCGTCGATTCGGGATTTCATCCATCGGTATTGCAACCATCGGTATTACGTTCATTCGGGATTTCGTCAATTCGGTATTTCGTCCATTAGGGATTTCGTCCTTTCGGGCATTTGAACATCGGTATTTTGTGGTTTCGATATAACGACTATCGGCATTTAGAACTTTCGGTATTTTGAATTTCGATGTTTTGGACGTCGGTATTTCAATCATAGGTATTATGAACTTTCGGGATTATGATACGTACCCCTAGTTAACTATATTACAATAAGGTTTATTTTAGAATGTTAGGAAGACGTTGCTTAGACGCTGCGTAAATGTACACACGGCGCCTGTATCTCGTTGACGTTATCCGAAAGGATGACCCACGCTAGACTGTGGCGGATCCGAGCCGAGTGACCGTGCAATTTTGTATGACAATCTATTTTCCGTTGCTCGGTAGCGGGTCGGAAGCGTGAGTGTGTCCATACAAAATTGCACGGTCGACAGTTGGCTCAGACTGGTCTAACGTGCGTCGTCCTTTATACGCTGCGTCCATAAAATCTTAATTATTATTATTTTTTTAAGTAAATTATTTTGTCAGGTAAACCGACTGCAAGGATCTCACAGAAGATGATGGGTGTGTATGTCGGCGAGACAATGCAACTGAAATGTAGGATCGAAGCCAACCCACCTCCAACCGTGTACTGGACACATATAGATCGGAATAAACTTTATAATGGTAAGTTAAAGTTATATATTTCTTTATTCATTTACCAACAGTTTCTTTCATTTAGGTACTGGACGCCTGAGAGAGGACATCGTCTTCGAATACCAAACTGCGGTGAAGTGATGTCACGGTGTGTCAATATGATCACATTTTTGGGGCAAATGTGGCTAGAGATTACATACTACACAGGATGGTGAGGCCTGAAAGAAGAAGGGGTAGGCCTTTGTCCAGCTGTAGGACACGACGTAAGCTAGAAATATAAAAGTATTTTAGCGAAACCCAATCATTGATACCCATATAAAGAAAAGCATAAAAAAATACTGGAATGACGACAGATAGCTATTCATGAATTGTCATCTAATCTAAACATGAATGCAAAATGTTAGCTAAGTCTATCAATTGGGAATAACTGTTTTAGAAAAGGCATGACGGCAATATCAAAAAATTATAACTTAATTTAGTTCGTCAGTTAGAGTAAAAGTAATGGACACGTATTTTTGGTTTTTGTAAATCAGTGAATATTGACAAAGATAAAAACGCATTAAATCTCGGGAGTGGAGGGGGGCACTCCCGAGACTACCCACTATTGACGTCAGAACTCGAAAAAAATAGAAAAAAGAAAAGAAAAAAAAATTATTCGTCGCAAGGTCATGACGTACATACAATATTATAAAAGTAAATAAATATACAACGTACTTAGACGAACACAAACAATTAGTCTAAAAACGGGTCAAATATTTGTTGATAATCTAACTGACGAAGTAATGACTCCTTTTTGTCGTCTACCCTCCAAGATTTGTAAAAAACAAACATACAAAAATTGCAAGTTAAATTAAAGCTTGCTAAAAGCAGCTTCTGTACATAATAGATCTTTATCATGGTTAAAACTTAGCCTTGGTTTCACAGTAGCCAACCATTAGTATTTCTGGCTATCCAAAAATATACACAATGAAACAATTTTCCTTTGCAAATATTAGCCTCAAAGCTTTAATTTTAATCTTTCTTTGAGTTTTTGCGGTTCAGCCAGAATTTGTACAAAGAGACATTTTGCCTACCAGATTAATTTCAATTTGTTACTGTATATAGGCTTTTAATGCTCAACTGTAAGGCGTGGGAGTTGTGGGATGGTTAAAGTTTAATATCCTTTGCCGAACCTTTCACAAATCAACGAATCGGTAACACATTACGGATTATTAAGGCGACTACAAGAGCTAAACTCAAGTTTTATAATGCCTGAAGACATGATTTACTACAGTAAAAAAAACAGAAATATATGATATTCTTCAGGATATATGCTAGTATGATAGTTTTTTGAAAACATAATACTTACAATTAATTTTCCTCGATAAACAAAAACACGAATTGACTCTAAAAAATTATTTCATTATCTATACACCGTGTTCCTGAGGTTATACATTAACTTCGGCATGTTATTCAGACATTAAATTGACCATTTTTTACTTTTTTTAACCGTTTTTTTTTACCATTTTTTTCACTTTTAGTGGCAATAAGTAGAAACATATCGTGTTCATCTTAGATTACAAACTCGTTTTATCACAACACAACACAAAGTGCCTCTAACTTAGGTTATTTTGTTCACAAGTGTACTTTAACATTGCGATATGAAATTCAGTTTGATAGTTTTGGTCGCACAAAGTGGCAACATCTCACAAATAAAGACTCTTTCTCACAGCGCAACATAATTAAATTGGTTAAACTTAAATTACCAATAACTTAAAAACCATGCCATTTAAACTACTACTTCCTTTGTACGATATGTTTAACAAGAGCTATAGAAGTATTATTCAAAATTATTGTATATCCTCAGGAACACGGTGTCTAACTTATTTCTTCTTTTCGTTTTAAATCCATGCGATCATTCAGATTTTTTGTCAAATAATTCTACAAGCAACATATTAGCATCATAGTATTTTATTTCTTTAGTCCAATCTATTGATTTTGTGTAAATCGCTCGAAACCACTCATTTAGCACTCGACCCGCAGTGACTAACGTAACAACCACTATGTAGTGCAAGCTTATTGTAACTTGTATTTTAAACAAAGTTTGAACCACCACAAATACATAGACTTGCTACTTGCTAATTTAGCTCATGTATTCGCCTTAATGTATTTGTGTTCGAATATATTTTCTAACTGTGACAACAAGGCTCTTCTTATATATTTAGATTGTATGCGTTTAGTGATATACTTTACGCAAACTTTAGATACCTAAGTACATCCTAACCATGATGTGTAACTTTCGATTACTGGTAACGGATGGTTTCACGCTCATCATTTCTTGTAGGGAATTAAAGATAGGTACTTTATGGTTCTAATTAGATGTTTATTTTCAATGATACATTCAATGAAAAACCTGCAACTCAAATATTGCCACTTTATATTACTGTTCAAATATCAATGTAAGTGGCTTTAACTTACTTATACTGTCTCTTTCGGGATTTTTTCGTGATTTTTCATCATTTTAAGCTCTACAATCTCGGTAGATATCCTGTAAATGATATCACGATTTTAAATTTAAAACACTTTGTTATACAGTTACTTAGGGCGCAAGTTTTCATGATACATTTTAGACTGATAAAAACTATTTTCCTGGTTCTGTAGTTAACTTCGAGATACTGTACTAAAGGAATCCCTTTAGTTACGGAGCACCTGACGCTCAGATCTCTTCTGTTATTAATTCAAGCCGGAACGAAAATTCTGGTTCAGGTGAACATTATCTTTTTTTTTTAGGATGAGAAAAATCATCAAATGACTTCTCCCACTCTGGGCGGAGCGGGAGGGAGTGTCAAAAAAGGTGAACAATGTCTTCTGTTATAAAATTATCATTTAATTATTTGTGCAGGATCAAAGTATCAGACGAGTCTAAAATCCCAAGGATACAAGTACACAGCGTTACTGCGAGTGAGGAACATGTCCAGAGAAGATATCGGTTCCTACTACTGTTACTCGGAGAACTCAATGGGGACTGCGAGAGATGACATCACTATTTACAGTAAGTAACATAACTTATTATCACGCCTGTCTTGTAAACCACGGAGGGTTATGTAGATATTAATAACTTAAGGCGATTACATGAGCTAAACGCGAGTTTTATAATTACTAAAAGTATACGATTAGCTGCTATAAACAAGACCAGAAAAATATATGATATTCTTCAGGATATATGCTAGCATGATAGTGTTTTAAAAACATAATACAATTAATTTGACTCGATAAAAAATCACGAACTTATCTCTAAAAATTCTTCATATCATTCTGATTTTTTGGCAAATAATTCTACAAGCAATATTTTAGCATGATAGTGTTTTAGTTTTTTAATCCAATCAATAGTTTCTTTGTAAATCGAAACCACTCATTTCGCGCTATTTGGCCCGCTTAGACTGACGTAACAACCACTTTCTAGTGCAAACTGATTAGAACTTTATTCTAACAGCAATTCAAACGAAGTTTAGTTCGTCTAATCGCCTTAATAGAACATCCACAGTTTACTAGTAGTACTTACATTGGATAATAATTTGTTTTAAAAGATTACCCATTTTAAGGAAAAAATTATTTAGCAGATACATCATTTTAAGATCTTACGTAAAAAAATACAGGGTTTATAAGTGGTTAAGAAGAAGATCCCAAACATGTTAATATTTCATTAAAAATTTAAAAATTAACAGGAGCCTAATTTTAGTGCCTATTTTTCGTTCTTTTCACTATACTAAAACTCCATATAGTATATTTTTACATTATTGTTTTATTCACAGTTTCTTAAAAGAGTGTATTTGATAATGTTTCGGTAAATAATATAGTTTCCCCGATAACTGAAGATTGGATTGCACCTCATTATTTTTGATCATGTTGTCATAACTACAGTCATGTAACAATATTCATATGAGTTACACAACTTCAATATTTGCTTAACACCTTTTGAATAAACGACTTTTCTGAAAATAGAACATGGATAGAAAAACTTACGGCACGACCCAATAACGGCAAAATGCCGCTTCACATATTGCTTTAATACCCGTTTTCGGAGCCCTAAATACATATTTTCGTTCAGTTGATCCAAGCATATGAGAAGATCGCACATAGTGAGAACTTATAACCATATTCATCTAAACATGTCTAGTTTTTATTTATAAAGATTTTATATTGATAAAGCAGTTCTATTCGATGCTTTTATGAGCGGTTAACCTCTACCTGAAACGGTCGTCTGAACCACATACAATTGAATAAAAATACTCAATCGAAATCAGCCAGAATCACCATATGGTGAAACAAATATAAAATATATGGTGAATAAAACAAAAAAAAAAAAAAATATATGGTGTGGTGGTGGTAAATATGTGGTGAATATTAATGTTCCCACTGCTGGAACACAAGCCTCTTTTCTATGACTGGCCCAATTCGGATTGGAAGTTTTCAGTAGATATAATACGACTGAAAGCTGAAGTATTTAGCAGCAGCAATTTATTTATGAGCAGTGCACCACTTAGTAAGTACCTAATAATTTAAAGTAAATAATTCGTGATATAAATTTTTCCTAGTTCCGTACATCGCAATTATGCACATTCCCAGTTAAGTACGTCGTCATAGCTTACCTTCTAACTCACGCAAATCATTCTTTTGAACTTTATGAATACCAGGCACTTCATTTTATAAGGTCTACCTATTCAAACACGAAATATTTTCAGAGAATTATCTAACGGCTATACTAAAAATGTTATTAGTTTTTTTTAAATTATTATAATTCCGTTTCTTTCTATGGGTCCACGACACGCCAACGACCTTGAGCGAGTGGGAGGAGCTTAGCAATAGCGTTTACTCGTGCGTGCGAGTGGTCAGCGATACACTGCCCCCCGTCACCCATAGCCGCAAGAACATTTAGAGTATTTTTATTTATTCAATAAAAAAATAAAGGTAGATACTAAACATTGTTATATAATAGTTGAGTAGGAGAAGAATATTTTGGTATAAATATTACGTCAAAATGATGTACAACTTCGGAGATATCGCAGCATGATTCGAAGCATTATCGGTCGATAATTGAATTAGGTCCAGATTTTTTTTTCATTACATAAAAAGCATATAACGAAAATGTATTATATGATTACTGAAGTACAAGATAAATGTGATATGAAAAAAATATTGCGATAGTCTTTATTCAACAGAATCTACAAATTAGAGCCCCCAAATCAGGTCTCTGTGAGTTTTTGCCAAAACATGCCTCCGGAGAATGATGATAACTAAATAAATAAAAAATATCTAAAATTCGTTTTGTGATTATAATAGTACAGATAACGACTTCTGTTAAACAAATTATTATTATTTCAAGCAACGAAGCAAAAGCATACAATTTGAACGAGGAAACTTTGTTTTTCTGTTAAGACCTGTTGCAACCTTTACTACGACGTAGTACGACGTATAGCAAACTATCGTAATGGATGTCGAAAAATAAAGAACCAGTAAGTGTTTATTTTAGGGATCAAGTAATTTTATTTTTTAAATCATTCAGATATTTCTTCGTTATAAATAAATGATAAATGATAAATGATAAATGATAAATGATAAATGATAAATGATAAATGATAAATGATAAATGATAAATGATAAATGATAAATGATAAATGATAAATGATAAATGATAAATGATAAATGATAAATGATAAATGATAAATGATAAATGATAAATGATAAATGATAAATGATAAATGATAAATGATAAATGATAAATGATAAATGATATTTATTCAGCAAGTAGGTTTGCTCAAACACTTTTACACGTAATTTTTTTTAAACTAGTTGGGGCCGGTGTTTCGTACCTGACTACTCTGAGAAGAAACAGCCGAAACAAACTCAGAGGTCATAGTCTCTTTTGAAGTCCAGACAATCTTGCTTAATTCACATGAGGACTATGCAGATTAGTGTCTGAGATGGTCTTTTGAAGAAAGAACCACACAGATTTGAGTGGACCTGTCCAGTCAGTGCAAGCATTTGTCATTTATCGTGTAGCTCGACTTATAACTCAAGGAGCTCAACGAAACGACGAACAATACCAAAGAAAGGACATTTGGGTAGGTCGCTTATAGTACTCAAACTGCCAGACAGTCGTGGGAAAAAAAAAAATGCGACCCACATGGTCCTCACATTCACAATTATTAAATAAAATAAACAATAATTTACAAAAACGAATGTCAATAAAAATACGATATGTCAAATTCACACATAAAACAAACAAAAAAAAAAAAAGTAAAAAATAATAAAATACTGAACTAAGTATTCATGTCAATTCATTAAATGTCAGTCACAAGTAAATAATCATGTCAAATTCACACACATAAAATAAAATAAAAAAATAAAAGAACGTAAAAAATAATAAAATACTGAAATAAGTATTCATGTCAAATCATTCAATGTCACAGTGTATAAAATAAAGGAATCAACAATAAACCAGCGAAGTCCGAAATTTCAACTTTCACAGAGCAAATTTCATTGGAGCAGCTTAATCCCAAGCCTTTTTGTCTTCGAGATAGTGATTGACATGATAGAAAGCTTTCAGGCATAGCTTCTGTTTTATAAACGATTTGAATTTATTCAGGCTTAGTGCTTGAATATGGCTCGGAAGTTTATTGTAAAAACGTATACATTGGCATCTGAACGTACCCCCTATTTTTTTGAGCCTCGTTGCAGGAACAACAAATTTGTGTTTGTTCCTCGTATTTATATTGTGGATATCACTGTATTTTTTAAACAAATTAATATTTTTGTGTGCGTACAAAAGGTTTTCATAAATAAACTGAGAGGGCACAGTAAGAATATTAATCTCCTTAATTTTTTCTCTAAGGGAGTATCTGGGACTTAGTTTATAAATTGAACGAATTGCCATTTTTTGTAAAACAAATATTGTTTGAATATCGGCGGCATTGCCCCACAAGAGAATACCGTACGACATCACGCTATGGAAATAACTAAAGTAAACTAAACGAGCTGTCTCTAAATCAGTTAAGTCACGAATTCTTCTAACGGCGTATACTGCAGAGCTAAGTTTTTTCGACAATTTGTTTATATGCGGGCCCCACTGAAGCTTGGCATCCAAAGTTATGCCTAAGAACACTGTGCTATCTTCCGGTTTCAGCTCTTCATCCTTAATTAGTACAGTAGTTTCCACTTGTCTTACATGGGGTATCGTAAACTTAATACATTTAGTTTTTTTTTCATTTAAGAGTAGATTATTAACATTAAACCAATTAACAACTTTTGCCAGGGCGTTATTAACATTATCCATAACTGGCTGCTGACGTTTGAGTTTAAATAAAAGAGAAGTGTCGTCTGCAAACAATACCACGTCATGATTATCCTTTATGAGGTAAGGCAAGTCATTTATGTAAATAAGAAACAAAAATGGACCAAGTATTGAGCCCTGGGGTACCCCCATTTTTACTACAGATCCGGGAGATCTTTTCCCGTTAACATCAACTCTCTGAATCCTATTACTCAAATAAGAAGTAAGAAGATCCAGAGAGGCGTTACGGATTCCGTAGTGGTGTTATAGCCGTTAGATGATTCCCTGAAAATATTTCGTGTATGAATAGATAAATCTTATATAAGTCCTGGCAGTCAGCTGCATTCGATTACATTGGAAGTCGACCCTTACATAGTTGGGAAAAGGCATAGTATAAAAAAAGACAAGTAGGATAATATTTTATCTTCATATAAACGCACCGCGCGCGGCTTGTATGTGTGCGTCATACTATCTTTACGTCGCCGCACGCACACTCTAACAAAATCTCGACCCGTGTCTTACTGCCGCCAGTCGAGGCTTACACACCGCACAAAGTTCGCCATATGTAAATAAATTAAAAATGGGTGATTATCGCAGGCACAGATATTATTCGCAGGAGAACCTATTGCTGTGTGTATGGGTGTCTAAAAAATAACAGGAAAGGTTAGCAAGTCACTTATTCTAGCATATAATTTATTATTGATGCTGAGATACCTAGTTATTTTTATGTTGTATTAGTCTTCTATTAGACAGACTCAGTAGGCAGGTCTACTTTCCCACTAGAATGTTAGGTACTTGATCTGACAATAGATTCTTTGACTTTGTTAACGTTGAGTTATGCCGATTTCTCAGTATTTTAGGTAGGTATAGTAACTAAATCCCTACTTAAAGTTATAAAATATGTAATTTAAAATGATTGACGAATAGGGTAGACTACTAAAGAAATCTAATTAGGTAGTCCGTCAGTTGGATTATTAACAAATATTTAACCCGTATTTTATCTTTTGTTACACAAACCAAAATTTACGAACGTGACGCCTTAGTATAATTTTGAATGAGCTGACGTCACGAGCCCGCACTCCCGAGTTTTGCTGCGTTTTATCTTAGTATTGACCATTGATTTACAAAACCAAAAAAGTACGTATCCATTATTTTCCAATACTTACCGACGGTTTTGGTAGTCGAGACTCTTTCTCCACACCAGGGTCCAAGCAATGGTGCAAGTAATGGCCATACGTAAAATGCATCGTGAGTCGTTTTAGTTTTGATACAAAATTTTGTGTTTTGAAAACTTGTGATATAATTTTATGTCGTAAATAAGTATTTTTTGATGGTATCTTATTGGAATCTTCATAGTATTATGATGAAATGGCATCATCACAATTTTAAAGTCCAATAAAACCAAGAAAAATGTAATTTAAAGTAAGTACTAACTTGAAAAGGTGTTTTTTTGTTAATTAAGATATGACGTTGAAATTTGTGTAATAACGTTGGACTTAAAACCGATATCCATGCAAAAATCATGTAAATCGGTCCAGTAGTTTAGGAAATATAAGGTAAAACAAATAGTAAACATTGTGTTCATCGTAAATTTCACACTCTTTTTTGTAGATTTTTTTTTTAATAATAGTCTAAGAGACATAGTTCATCAGAACAATGTTTTGAATGCGTTACATTGCATTACAATCGTTTGAAAGATCCAACCATCCAAAATGTCCCCCCCACCCTCTAAATTTTAAAATAAGAGAGTAAAAAAAATATGCTGTAGATCTCAATGAAAACCAGACAAGACATTTCTAGGCACTGAATTTAAATATAGCTAAAAGTGACAACCCTGAGACAGGCAAGTACGGTAGGTAATTATAACGCGGATTGAGCTGTAGATGCACTACTGCTCCTGTTTATACTATGGAAAAGGCTAGGCAAATGATGAGTGTAAGTTCTTGCCGAACGAGACCGATGAGAACGAAGAATACTACCTTCATCGCCATGTTAAACTTTGAAGTTCAGTAGGACAGTCCATAATAACGTACCAAAAATATCGTCATCATTATCATTTCAGCCGCAAGACGTCCACTGCTGGACATAGGCCTCCCCCAAGTGTCGCCACATTGACTGGTTCTGTGCGACTAGCATCCAGTGAAAACCAAAAAAACGCGTGTGCCATAAATATATTATCTCCCCAAAAATAATTCAAGGTTTAATTCCGAAACATTATATCAGTTATTTGTGGGTTTGTTAATAAGGGTATTTGTGTAATACATATTACCTAGAACGAAGCTAATTACGCGAAAATACCTTTCCAACAATGGTTTATTGTTGGTAGATGTATGTATAAAACATCGTGAATTATTATTTGAATAGGTATAAATTATGTGGTGCTAAAAATAATTTGAAGATTTATCTTGAAAAGGTTTTTGTGAAAAGATGTTGAAGGTCTTGCTCCTCTACTATTGCATTTTGATCGCAAATATTCTCATTTCAAAATGTACCTACTCTATGTTTTACACGGGTCGTATATGATTTTACAGCCTCTGGAATAGTTGAGCAAAAATAATATAAATTCAAATAAACATTTTGCGAAGTCATAGGTGAATAAAACATTTATGTTTATAGCCCTGGCGACCACTACATCTACGTCTACTGAGGTTACGACTACTCTTGAAGTGGTTACTACCACACCACTACAGACATGTGAGTATGAATATGTAAATACTGTCTTTATTTTATGCTTCAATTTCAATTTCTGGTAATTTCTTTTCTTATTTCAACAAATTCTGTTTATTTGTATTTTGTATTGCAATTTCAATAAATAAGATGGCTATATGCGGGCCTCAAGCAAAATAGATAAATGATAATGGTAATGATAAATGATATTTAAAAACTTATTTTAAGGTGTTGGGTAGTTCTTACAGTCGGAACCTTCGAGCTTCCAAAAACCTAATCCTTCAAATTCCCTCTCACCGTACTGGTTTTATGTCCTCTTCTTATGCTATCTCCACCATAAAACCCTGGAACGCGCTACCCCTTGGCATTAAAAAAGCCGAAAGCAAATTGGCTTTCAAAAGAGCAGTTCGGAAGTTTTATTTAAAGTCGGTCTAAGTTGTTTACCATATAGTCATTCATAGAGTCGTTGTAATTATATCAAAAGATTTCTCGTATTTCGGACTATTCATATGAATTTATATATATTAGTTTATTTTATATGCTTATTTATGTATTAGTATGTAGGTTCCTATTTATGTGTTTATTTTAGGATTAGAAGATGGTATGTTTCTTTTTATTTTTATTGTACTATATCACAATGCTGTCTATTCGACCCAATGGTTGACTGGTAGAGAATGCCTTGTGGCATTAAGTCCGCCTATGTACCACTATTGTACATGAAGTTTAAATAAATAAATAAATAAAATAATAGAATTACAATATTGTAATAATACAAGCATTATTATTAATACAAGCTTCGTTTTAGCTCATAAATCATAAACCTCTTAACGGTCAATGATGAAAGGATGCAGCACCGCCTTTCCTCCCGAAAAAATATAAGGCTACTGACATGTGCAATATTAATTAGCATGCCATGCTGGCATGGATATTTCGCGGAATTAAAACTAAATACTTGACAGTATTTGACAGAACATTTCATATCATGGGTTGATCATGGGTTGATCCCTTGGCACAGATGAAACAAACCACTCACTAAATTTACTTATTGGACACGAAATATTCTTATTTTGTTTTAAACATGTAATTAATTAAAAACTGGAAGAAGGAAGACATATAGGTTCGCGAGAAGTGACAGGAGTGGCGGAAGGCCTTAATCCAGGATTGAAAAAAAAAAACGAAACTAAGAACAAGATTTTCTCAGTTATGAACGAGTGAATTTCACTATTTAAATATTTGTACCATGCCACATAATCTCGGGACCAATAACTACATGAACAACTTAACTGACAAGCCTCTAATTACTACTAACAACTTTTAATTTCCCCAACAGATGCAGAATTAGAAGTAAAGGAACACGATCCCGACATTCACTTCCCTCACGAGGATCGTATCGTGGTCGTGCTGAGCCAACATCAAATGCAGAACTTAGGTAACCAACCAATCACGATGCTTATCTAACCGTTATCTACCAATCGCCGGTAAGCTTGCAACTTTGTAGGCCAATAATCAGCTCCAGTTGCTTCACTGACACACTAATGATTCTGTTCCTATATTTTATCGTTTTGTTTACGTTGGTAACTGGTGTAAATCGAGCCTTTATCGGTCAAAGTTTCCATGTAAAAATACCAGCGTATTGCTGTTCTACGGCTGGCTAAAGGCAACTCCTCATACAGAGAAGGCACGAGCTTTGATCACCACCATTGTCGATTCAGACTTGTGTTAATTAAGTCATTTCTTTACAGTATTTTCGTTCACAATGTCCTACTGTATAGCAAATTTTATTCTCCATTTGATAAAGAGAAGGAATGAAGAATAATCACCACGCTAGCCCAATCCTAGTAGCTAGCTAGTAGCCCAATGCTAGTATAATAACTACGTGGATGGATTTTAGTTGGTAGACTCGTTAAAATCTACTTCCATACATAATCACTCGTATGCTGTAATTATAGACACAATTAAAAAGCCTTGTATTTCGCGTATACAGGGTTAAGTAGATGCTAAGAGTGTGTTTTAATTAAATATTGAACGTTAAACATTAAGTAATACAAAGCTTGGAATTGATGTTTTTGATTAGGCATCAAACTACGAACATTTTAATAGTAATCTATTAAAATTTTAACGAGTTGTGGGTGAACTGGTGTAGTTAGTCTCAATAGACCAACTACACCAGTTCACCCAGAACTCGTTCTGAATTATTTTGTCTCAAACATATCAATTGGTAGATATAAATAAACTTAATCAATGACTGCCGTGCAAAGCACAAAGATTCTATTCGAACCCGTCTTTCTTGGAAGTTGGACAAAGCCTAGTTAGTACCTATAATAATTTAACCAACTTAATAAGTTTACTTGTGCTTTAGCACACCAACAATGTGATACTTATACTACTACATATTGTCAATGTTTTATAATTAGGATGAATAAAAGCTTTTGAACGTGGTTTAGATGTGTTGATCACGTTCATTTTTATTGCTCAAATTCGCACTACGAAAAATAAAATATTATTGCCAAACACTTTTTGAAGGCCATCTTGTTTTAGAACTTTTCTTCCTTGTAAGTCCAAACAAACGTACTTACCTTTACGTATAAAGGCGTACATTCTTCCCTATTTGAGCCTCTTCCTTAATAAAAGCCAAATTGATTTATCACCACGGAAACTTAGACTACCTACCTGCCCATGGAAAATTACTGTCGTAACTTTGTCCTCTTGCTCAAACGGCTGAACATTCTTACGTTATGAAATCTTTAGGGATTTTTGTATGTCTCTATATTTCTTTTATATTGCAAATGAGCCAATTTTCACAAGCAAGACAGAGAAAATCAGTTTGACTTCCTTTTGAGGTGTTTGGGTTATTTGGGTATATTTTTTTTGAAGAAATAGTACAATGAGAGCGCAGTACATGTTACTGAGGTAATATTTTCAAGCATGTATGATGCAAGCCTTTATAAACCCTCAAAATATAAATTAAATTAATTAAATTTCTGATCTGACATAAATATTTTGCTAATTTAATCATAGTGTACTGCCTGACAAAAATGTATTGTATTTTATGTTTATTGTAATTTTATCTATATTTAATTGAATTTAATTAATTAATTCATATTATTGTATTTTAATTTGATTGTAATTCTATCTAGATTTAATTGATTTTAATTAATTAACTAATAGTATTGTATTTTTGTACCAAACTTGTGCCATGAATGTTGTATGCCTCAATGGCGGGACATAGCAGGCACCTGTATTTATCACAACATCTTATGAACCTGTGATCCACAATAAATTATTTGAATTTGAATTATTTGAATTTGAAAATAATCATAATAGCGTCGAGATCTATGTACACGCAGCCTAAGTCTCGTTTTTCGGATTATAAACCCTGACAAGAAAAACATGCGGGACACTTCTCCGATAGAAGCGAAAGCTAAGTAATCTTATTCGCGCACGCCTAAGTGATGCTTCGCCGTAGCGGATCGGCTACGAGTGCTACGAAGCGTTAGGTTAGGTTAGCGAATACCATGATTTTTGTTCACCTCAAAGAGAGAAGATGAAGTGAGAACTTCTTTAAGTGCGTTGAACAGAAGTTCTCACTTCAAAAGTTTTGTATTTCCAGATTTTTCGCCCAGTTCGTGACCGGAGGACAGTTCAGATCAGTCTTCAATGTGGTCTTCGGCATCAGCTGTTAGGACAAGGACGCAGTTTTCAGTCGTCATCATCTCTGTCACATTGATGACTCAAAGCGTGTAATTTTTTTACAAAAGGACTGTTTAAAAAACTTCAAGAAAAAACACGAAGTTGTGTTTAAGTTTTTTTGTAATAACTAATTAAGAGCTTATTAGGAATTAGTGGGTAATGAAATGAAAAATAACTGCTAGAAATGGTGAATTCATTTCTTTTGCGTAATGTGAACAAGACGATATACTCGTATAACAGTGTTATGTTCTCGATATTGTACGTTAGGTACGTACATCACGCCACGCGTCATTTGTAACAAAACCAACATAAGCTGCCCTCTTTCTCTATTGAAACTCCGTACTAAGATAGGCCAGCTCAAGGTCAAAGTGTTGCCATTGGCGTGAATCCTACTCTGTACCTTTTACTTGTAAATAAATACTCAACAATAACACTAAGACATGCTGATCTTTATTAATTCAGTACAAATAAATTGAACTAATATGTCATTACAGTTTTCAGTGCTTTATTTATTTTTCAAGTTGTTTTTTTATCTTTTGTAACCCTGCCTCCTAGCTGAAGCGATCGGTAGCGTGAACACATAATCGCCAATTCGCGACTATCGCTTTGGTTAGAAAACTTCGTATTCTTTGCACTGACTGTAAATATTGGTATAAAATAATATGACATGCTTGTATCAAGTTATGAAAGAATTTTGTAAAATTCATTTCCATTCTTTTAAACAAAAGTACACGAATTTTATAAGAAATGTAAATTGTATGTTATATGTCAATTATATATTGCGTAACTTTGTTTGTCATTCTATTCAATAAATAGACAATTTAAGATATTTTTTTGTTTTATTACCTACACATTTGTGAACTACCAGATTTGGATAATCGTCAATGATAATAAACCTGTATGATGACAAGAGTCTTGGAGTCGCCTGGTGAGTAGCAAAGTGAAACGAACCTTCTAAAAATAAATCCTTGCATAAAATCACGCCTGCTATTACCAAAAGGTTAGGCAGAGAGGCGTTTAGTGCACCCACTTATCGCCAGTTAAGTTGCGGTACCATGTCATGTATTGGGCGTGACCCTATTGCAATTAACCTTGCACAAATCTAGACACCTTGGCTAAAAAATCCTTATTGTAAAACCCAATAATATTTTGCCCGACCCGGGAATCAAAACCTGGACCTCGTGGTTAAAGCAGTCACTCTTGCAAGTGTATGTAACCCATAGCTTTCCTCCGCTATTCTTTTTTTCTGGTAAGTTTCTTTGCAGGATTCCAGTCGTTGAATATAATTTCTTCAGGACTCATCAAAAATAATTGGTTCAATGGTTTTCCGGGTGTTGCCATTGTTGATTCTGACGTTCAGGAATAATAGTAAGTTTCGCAAGAAAGGGCGGGAATGTCCCATTAAAAATAGTACCTATCTCTGATTCCAATAATGGATTTAAAGCCAAGGTGACAAGTCGCGCTGTGACGGTCGGTTGCGTTAAGTCCGCCGTGACGTCAATGAGAACAAAATACAGCTGTCGGCGCTGACGTCAGCGTCTTTGTATGGTGGCTATAAAGAACGCATTGTATACTCATACGTGACCAACCGTGCGCGATGACCGTGCGCGACCGACCGTCAGCGTGACAATAATTCGGGCCTAAGGGATCGTTCACACCAATGCGTATAATCAGCCGCCGACTGTGAGTATCTAGTACAAAATGTATGAAAGATTTATTTCAACCGCCGACTGATTCGCTTTTATTTTTCAAACATTTGGGAAATCAGCGGCCGACTATACGTTTGGTGTGAACGATGCCTAAAGCTGGAAACAGTGCTCGACCGGCGCATGATACGCAAACCAAATTACGCGCGTACCGTCAGCGTAGCTGTGTGCGCATTTATAGACTTGCATAGATATTGCTACGCCGACCGACGGTCAGCGCTTACCGTCGGTCGAGCACTGTTTTCAGCCTTAGATCTCCATAGATCTTGAGAGCTTTTCTTGATTACTAGAAGAATCATTAATTCGAAACTCAAATTAGATACGTAAACAAGGTAAAGTAAACCTCTCTACAAGTATTTAGTTTACAATAGGCTGAATTTGGTGGCTAAAATTAAGTTTCCTTATATTATTTCTTTCCAATTGAGATTAATAGACCAAAAGTTTGTATTTGTTCAATTAAGCATTACGTTTCCAAAACATTGATTTATCGGAACACTTAAATGTTTCAAGCCCGGCGCAATTAGTCACACAAATCATAAAAAATAAGGGATCTTTATAGCGATCTCAGGTGTCGACAGGTACCTCGACACCTGATAAGTTCAATAACTTTTATTAATTTAGTGTGTGTTGTATATGTCACCGTAAAATTGTCAAACACGTTATATTACAATATAAAGTGTTTTTTCTCGCGATATTGTAATGTCTCGAATTATTGTCAACTGAACATACGGAAGTATCTCTGCCCCCATAATCGGGACTTGGGGCCCCCCGTTAGGTTAGTTAGGTTCCTTTAAACCCTGCACTCGGAAATAGGGGCCCCGCGAAGCGGGGCTCCGTCGACTACGCTTTTTAGGGGGAATATAAAGTGTTTTAAGGTTATGTTATATTAATCGGTATTTCTCAGGAATGGTGCATTATCTTTTCATGAGAGTTGTGCCACTGGGCAAGGGGGACCCCTCCTTCCTTCCACACCGCGTAAGTTGACTACCATCGCATGCATTTCACGAAAAATAATGCGTTTTGTTGTAAGCAGTATGTTCATTTGACAATAATTCGAGACTTTACAATATCGCTAGAGATATTACAATATAACGTATTTGACAATTTTACGGTGACATATACATTTTGGACCGATGACCTGGTGAAGGTTGCGGGGTTCCGCAGCATGGGAGTCGCACGGGACCGGTCAATGTGGCGACACTTGGGGAGGCCTATGTTCTGCAGACGACGTTTTTCAGCTGAAATGATGACATAGGTATGTACATAAAGGGTGTAAAGGACCTCATCACGAATCCGTCAACCAAGCATTCTGTACAATACTAAGTAAATTTACGTAAAAATGATTGATGGGAAACAACTTTTTATTGGGGTGAAAAATCACGTTTTGTGGTAGAACTCAATGTAACGCACTCAAACATCGTGCTGATGGATGGATTGAATAGTACGGGGGTCGTGGAGGTCTTAAAAATCAAAATCTTACAAAAGAACTTGTATTAAAAAAAAAACCTTGTCAGAAAGTTGTAAACTTTACCCCCCATATCTCCGTAACTAGAAGGTTTCCAGGTATGGTATAGAACAAAACAAATATTGCAATGATGGATAGAACAAGTACCTTTCGGCTTCGTGAAGAAGTGTGCTCGGAAATAGGGGCCCCATGAAGCGGCGCTCCGTCGACTACGCTTTATATGGGAACATAAAGTGTTTTAAGGTTATTTTATATTAATCGGTGTTTCTCAGGAATGTTATCTAGTTACCTACATTATCTTTTCATGAGAGTGGTACCATTGGGCAAGGGGGACCCCTCCTTCCCTCCACAGTGCGTGTAGTGTTGACTACCGTGGCATGTAGATCACGAAAAATAATGCGTTTTATTGTAAGCAGTATGTTCGTTTGACAATATTTCGAGAGTTTACAATCTCTCTACTTATTTTACAATCTAACGTGTTTGACAATTTTACAGTGACATATACACCGTGTTCCTGAGGTTATACATTAACTTCAGCATGTTATTCAGACCATTAAATTTACCATTTTTTACTATTCTTGTTTCCCTTTTTTTTTTTCTTTTTTACCATTTTTTTTTTCACTTTTAGTGGCAATACGTAAAAATATATCATGTTCGTCTTAGATTACAAACTCATTTTATCACAACACTAGCGGACGTCACGCGGTTTCACACGCGTAATTCCCGTTCCCGTGGGAGTACGGGGATAAAATATATCCTATGTTACTCGTGGATAATGTAGCTTTCGAATGGTGGAAGAATTTTTAAAAACGGTCCAGTAGTTTTTAAGCCTATTCATTACAAACAAACAAACAAAGTTTTCCTCTTTATAATATTAGTGTAGACTACACAAAATGCCTCAACTTAGGTTATTTTGTTCACAAGTGTAGGTACTTTAACATTGCGATATGAAATTCAGTTTGATAGTTTTGATTGCACAAAGTGGCAACATCTCACAAATAAACACTCTTTCTCACAGCACAACATAATAAAATTGGTTAAACTTAAATAACCAATAATTTAAAAACTATACCATTTAAACTACTGTTTCCTTTGTACGATATGTTTAACAAGAGCTATAGAAGTATTATTCAAAATTAATGTATATCCTCAGGAACACGGTGTATATCTTCAGAGTACGAACGAAATCCTCAACATTAATGAATACGAAGGTAAAGACAGTCGTCAAAGATAAAAAGAGGAATATTTTCTTTAATATCCGGCCATATTTATTTCCAATTCAATTTGTTTGACGAAATATAATTCAATTGGTGCTACTGTAAATATTACCTGTATAGAAATGACAGGAAAGTGGAGTTTTTATATTGAACTTGAACGATTGAAAATAGTATGAATGTTAGGTTTCGTTTTGTCATTGATATCTGCAGTAATAGAGCCGAAGAACTTGTGGCTAAATAATAACAGTCCTTGCATGGGTCGACTTTCCTCCGTGCCTCGGAAAGCACGTTAAGCCGTTGATCCCGGCTGTCAATTGTAGATCTTTGACAGCCGGGTGCGCTAAAATAAAATAAATAAAATAAAAATAAATAAAAAAGCCTTTATTTCCTAACAAGAATATAACTAAAATTGGCATATTAAGAATTCATATTAAATTTAATTTAGGACCTGAAATCACTTGGCTTAATGTAATTATTATCATCAATAGTAAGAAAAATATGCTAAATTAGATTAAACTTTTCATATCAATCACCTAATTAATATCAAATTATCGTAGGTTTAATACACATAATCACTAAAGCGCGGGTGCGCTAAAGTTCACCTAAATTTTTAACTCCGAATAATTGGAAATCCGAAAATGTTCTTTTTTTTTTCACCATAACAATCACAACTCCTAACTACTCTGTCTCTAATGTTCATAATTCAGAATTTCCGAAGCATTCAACTTCATAATGTCAGGAGCAATAAAACATCTACATATTATACTTTTATTTTGTTTTCCTATATTTTCTCAACATACTTAACCATCTTTTACACTACTATTTCTTTTTATTCATAATAATCAGTATTATAAACATTAATTTTGCGTATTATATGCATTAATATGGATCCTTGACAGCCGTTACAGGTAGCCAGTGGCCCAAAAGTCTGATGAGTTTCGCCAAGTTTTATCGTATTACCCAGACCCAGTACTACCTGGCGGAAGTCAGATAGGTCGACGTTTTATGTAAAACACTGATATTCAGCGTCATCCAGTTAGACTGGAAGCCGAACCTCGCGCGCTAATAGTCACTGTTCTAACCTGACCTAACCCAGATGATTAACCAACAGTAGAGGAGATATGGCTCTCGAGGGGGTCGTGGAGGAACACAAAAGTAGCAAGCGTTTATAGTCCAATCAGTTTTTGCAAAAAAAATTAACACAAAGTAGTTCGTTTCAAATTATATTAAACGTTACTATAGATTTTAAATAATATAGTAACTAAATATTATAATAACTGAATATTAGCACAAATGTTAATTATTAATAATTCATTACATAAGTTCATCGTTATACTAAAAAAAAAGTGTATGAAATAAAATTAGTTCATGTAACGTAAGAACTTTTGTTTATATATCAAATGATACGCACCCGGTCTGAAGGCCTATAAATAATTAAATACTTGGATGGGCTATACTTTACAAAAAACTCAACCACTAATTTAAATAATTTTGTTACTAATATAAATCATAAAACGTCGAACAAATCTAAAGTACCTATCATAATTAGAGAAATAACCAGTTAAAATCAATTAACTAGAAACTTCAGAGCGAGAAAGTCTTTATTAGACAAAGCGAGAGACCACAGACGGCCTCAAAGTTTATCTAAGTTAACAGATATTTGTGTCAAACTGCGTTCACTAATTGCGATATCAACTATTATGTCCTTTAAACTAGGATTATCCTTGAAACTCCAAGTCTGATATCGCAGTTTAATACCCAGTTATTAGTACTTGAGAACTAAGCCGTTTGAAATGGCCTAGAATCCTAGATAATAGTACTGAACAATCTATTAACAGAAGAAAGTTTGTTTCATATTTTTTCTATTAAAACAACTACAGGTCAAGAGCAGGTCTGATGGCAAGCGATGAATTAGGTTTATGATGGAACGAGCGTGCCCAGACGATGCATGTTCACTCTTGCTTTGAAGGCAGGCAGGTATAATGTGGCCCCCCACACAGGTGCTGGCAGAGAAATCCACACTTTGGCAGTGGCTATTAATGCGCTTAATAAACGTGGAGTAGAAGCGTGTCGATGGTACGCCGTACGTCTGCAAGTCCGGTGGTGAAAGAAAGAAAAAATGTTTATTTGACGTCCGTACATTAAGCACACACACAATAATATTTAAAAAAAAAGTTACAAAGAGGACAAAAATACATAGTTTGTGCTGTGTGCCTCACGGCTGCGCCAAAATAGTTATTTGTTATACAAGAGTGCGAAGTTGTTGTTTAACCGCGTGCTCAATTTTGATGACAGAGCAAGCGAAAGATTCTAAAATTGAGTCACGAGCGCAGCGAGTGATTAAAAACTTAGAATCTTGAGCGTTAGCGAGGGAATCAAAAGAGCACGAGGTGAAAAATCTTTGCACTCGAGTGCAACACGTAACTTTTCATCCCACCTCAGCGAGGAAATGGAACAACGCAAAAAAAATGCGCATTGTTAACAAATTTAGTTAATTCTTTTGGCGTCAAATAAACTTCCTCGTCGCTAGATAATGAGTGGTCATTTTAGGTTTTTCAATTGTTTTCAAGTTGGTTTCCTTGTTTTTAACCTAAGGTGTTAACAATATGACGCGAAAAGAAAATGGCGCGCGAAAACATATTAAAAGCAAAGTACACCAAGAAGGTTCCGCGTCTGAGTTCTTAACAATTTAAAAAAAAATTGTATGATACATGCGGCACCATAGAGGTAGAAGTAAATAGGTTTAATGATGTTTTGAATTCACATGCTTAGTGCTCACGATGTTCTAAATTCAAATTTACTTTACCCTCATGACGATAAAAACGGCTTTTGCACTCAGATATCGAAGAGCAAAAATACTCTTTCCGAGATGGGAGGATGAAAAGGTCTATTTCAGCATTCATGCCAGACAGGTGATGCTGTCTGACGCTGGTCTTCCAATGAACCTTGAGGGGTGCGGAAAGCTTGATGATGGGATCAGGTCGTGGCGTTTATTAATGGAGGGCACTCTTATTATCGTTATTTTTATTCAAACCCACGCGTACACGTCGACCGATGGAGTTAGACCTTACAAATAGCCCGCCATTGAGTTCAAGTTTTAACCAGTCCCAATTCCAATCCAGCTGGTCAAACCACTCTGCTATATCTGTCGCTCCAACTTACATGGGGCGTTTTCCAGTGTCTCCCATAGCCCCATTGAAAGAGCAATCAAATTAAACAGGTTCAAATAAAACGATTTCCAGATATCACCTTCATAATTCTTAAATGTTGATTCCATTTTAAATTATACGGAAACATGGAAACCAATAACCATAACGACCTTCTCATAACCTTAACGATAACAGCAAACATGGGGAAGGGAACATTTAATATTCCCTAAATGCTTATAAGTACATAACATGACACTTGTGTCCCACCGCGAGGGGTAGGCAGACGGAGGTACTCGTCAAAGACACTCACATGTCATTCAGCGCATTATTTTTAACCGACTTCTAAGAGGAGGAGGTTCTCAATTTGTCGGAATCTTTTTTTTATGTATGTTCCCCGATTACTCGAAGATGGCTGGACCGATTTGGATTATTTAGTTTGAAAGGGTATGCTGGTGGTCCCATAATCCTCAAGTCAGGATCTGATGATGGGATCCTGGAGAAATAGAGAGAACTCTTCAAACTTTATAGGCACACATGAAGCGATTTGTATAGTTTTCAAAAGAGTACTTTCTCGGAATGGTTCCCCTTCAATTCGGTGAAGATTTGATGAGGAACTTCGGAGATAGGTGACGGAACTCCACCATAAATAATAGCAAATGGACTAGGATTGCTAAAATCTCACGTCTGTCTATTATTTACACCAGTTCATGACATAACAGCACGCCAGTACGCTGTAAAGGGGTAAGCGCATGTGAAACACTAAAAAGTGAAAAATAAAAACTTTTTTGCAAAAACTAAAACCGACTTCTAGACCACAAAAGAGTGAAAAAATAACTTTATCTTCAGAAGTCGGTGGCAAAAAACTAAACCAATCAAACAAAGGTCACCGACTTCTGAAGATAAAGATATTTTTCACTTTTTTTTAATCTGCGGTTTGAGCGGTAAGATTTATTTTTATTTATTTATTTATTCATTTACTCTTAACATACAAATATCCAAATATGTACAAACGTGGGTAAAATAAGTATTTTAGGATCGGAGGAGCTGGAGTTCTAAAGTTCCTGCCTATACCCACTTGGGAAAAAGGTATGTGGTTATGTATGTATGTAAATGCTCATACATAACTTTGGAGGCAATTCGCCGTCGATATTGCGTTGTGGAGCAAGCGAGCTAGCACTCCATGGATTTAATATCGGGAAGGAAGATTTGGCGCAATAACTATGCGCTTGTGTCGGTGGAAACTCAGGCTATTTGGTAAACGCTTATTAGGTATAACGACAATATCCAAATCTTGCAAATCTATTTAGTCCATCAGTTAGTTAGAGTATTGGAAAATAATGGACACGTAGTTTTGGTTTTTGTAAATCAATGATTATTAACATAGATAAAACGTATCAAAACTCGGGAGTGGGGGGGCGACTTGTCACATGTCTTGTAAGTACTCGTGACGTCAAAACTCACTAAAAATAATACCAAGGTGTGACGAATTGAGTATTTTAAAAGCATCGTATCTTCGTCGATACTTCGTACGTTTTGTCCACTATAAGGATCTACTGATGGAAAGGCTCCTACTGATCGCCTTTTAGTCGACAAAAAAGGTCAAATAAGTAGTCAAATACATTAATCACGCAAAATTTGTCGCAGACTTTTTGTCCGTCACGCACAATAAGTCTGTCGTCTGCGCAGGCCCTTAATCACTACTAAACAATATCAGTAAAAATGTAGGTACATGAAAAACATTTATTTTAGCCGTAAACATCTATCAGTAAGTAACACGCAATGTTTTGAATTTGGGTGAACTGTATGTGATTATGTGCAATGCCTGAAATAAAACGTTTTTTGTTTTTATTTTTTTTTATTATTTTTTTTTTTTATTGGGCGCTCATTAGAAAGCCGGTTCTAGTCAACGTATAGGTACTACTTACGGATTTTGGTATTTCATTGATTATTGTGGGAATTAGAAATTTTACTGTTCGCCTTGCATAATAAATTACTGGTGATACTTCTAGTAATTATTTTATGTGATATACAGGGTGAATTTTAATTAATGCGACAAAATGAAATTGAAGCTTCAGTTACAGTAACATAGCAATTATAAACTGTTTTTTCTACAATCTAAATCGTTAAAAAAAATACGCGATTATCGTTTTCAAAAGGTCCATTGATGTTATTATCTTTATTTAAGTACGAATTATCGGTATTCCAGTAATATGCAAAATAAATAAGGAAAATTAAGGCAAAATTAGGTAAATGACCGCTATATTGAGCACATGATGAGTCGGCAAGACTTTTGATACTTTTATTATTTTAACGGTTTTCGTAACACTGATCAATTATTTTTTAATTTTATATTTTTTACATTTTCTTGACAACACGTATTATTTTATATTCAAATTTGTCGCATCTATTCAATTTCACCCTGTAGGTTTTTTAATGCTTAGGTTTTTAAATTGCTCAATTAAGAGGGCCATTGTCGATTCTAGTCTGTAGGTACTGGCAGAATTTTACAATATTTAAATAATTCGATGACGTTATCTTCTAAATCCAACTTGCTAAAATAAAAGTCTAACTTGCAATTTGGATATTCTTTCAATGTATGCATGTATGTTGCGACAGTGGAAAAACAAATGGAGAAACTGCATAATAGGGGTAAAAGACCACTTCTGACACCAATTTGTTACGACCTGGGTATGAGATAAATTAATTACCACCGATTAAACAACACAATAACTTTATTAATCACAAAACAACATAAACTTAATCACAAATACACTACTGAGCACTATTCGCTTAGATATCGCACTTCAAGTTCACTTCGATTCGCTTCGCTGTGTCAGTGTAGCCAAAACAAGACTGACGGTCGCATTTTTTTTTTGTTTTTTTGTTTTTGTGTAGGGTATCTCGCAGCTCAGTCTAGGAAGACTGGCTTCTGCTGAACCGGGCAAGTCCTGTGGATGCCTTGAATTTAAGGCCTCCAGCCACGGCGAAAATGACTATAAACTAAACGACAGCGCTCTAAGGGCACCCCCTGTGGGGTACGGACCTCGGCTTAGGACGTCGCTGGGGGCAGCAAAGGGACAGGCTGGATCTGGTTGTCTTTATTTAGGGACTGTTTTATTACTACAGGCTCAGCATCGCGGGCTGGCTCGAGCAAGGGTCGGGGAGGGCTGACGGTCGCGGGCCTGAGCGATGTATTTATACTCGCCAACAGACACACCAAAATTACCACGAATATTCTAGAGGATCATAAAAAAACAATAGAATAGTAGGTAGGTAGGTAATAAAAATAGTAGGTATAAGCTACTTGTACAAAACAAACAAAAATGAACCGTATGCCCCAGGCGCACGGTCGAAATTTTAATGTCTTTTTATTAATAGGTCGCGAGTTTGTACCTACCTAAAACAATAATAATGGAAATCACTCGAAATTCCAACGTACACATACTGTAATCACGTCCTTTCTCGAATGTTCTAATAGGTCCGATGTAACAATATCATAAAGCAGAAGAGTTTGTTTGTTTGTTTGTTTGGTTGAACGCGCTAATCTCAGGAACAACCGTCACGAATTGAAAAATTATTTTTGCGTCGGATAGTCCATTTATCGAGGAAGGCTATAGGCTATATAACATCACGCTATGACAAATAGGAGCGGAGCAGCAATATGAATTGTTGCAAGCGGGAAAAAAAGCTTCCGTTGCGGAGGCGATGCGTTGCGATATCAAAACTTCACGCGAACGAAGTTGCATAAGCTAGTAATATTATAAAGCTGAAGAGTTTGTTTGTTTGTTTGTTTGAACGCGCAAGTCTCGGGAACTGTTTGAAATTGAAAAATCTTGTGTTGTACTTATAGTCCATTTATCGAGGAAGGTTATAAGCTATATAAAATCACGCTACAACCAATAGGATAGGAAATATTTGTTCCTTTTGTGTTTGTTACCTCAGAGGTGGAGGAGAGAGGAGGTTCAGGTAACAAACACAAATCACACAAACATCGACTGCGTGAACCGATTTTGATGATTCTTTTTTATTTGAATGCTGATGCTTTCCGTGTGGTCCCATTTCAATTTGGTTAAGATCTGATACTGGTCTTTGGAGATAGGCAAATCTGCAGATTACTGCAATTGCTTGGATGTTTATTGTTTATCCAACATCATGACAGAACATCACGCCTGTATGCTTTGAGGGGACGCAAATGTGTACAATACTCCAAGATTTCGACAGTTAGGTGTGTATTCCATTTATTAAGGATAAGCCTATTACCGTAACATGTACTGTTTTATTTTATTTTTATTGGAAAGGGTGAACTAACCAAACACTCTTCAAGGGTAGTTTGATGCCGGGGTTGCGGGCCTGTTCCGGGGTTGCGGGCCTGTTCGAAAGAGATACCGCGGCCCCGGAACATAAAGGGCGAGGAAGGAACATGGATGGGTTTTAGTCAGTAAGAGTCTGACACCCCCTCCCGCTCCACCCAGACCCCAGACGGGTTATTCCCGCTCGGTAACACCCTTTCGTCAACACTGTTGACGATCGGGAAAAAAAAGTTTCGTTCGTTCACAGTGTTGACGAACGCTACTTATTATTTCGGGTAATTCCCGTTCGGTAACACCTTTCGTTCCTGTCGTCAACACTGTTGACGATCGGGAAAAAAAAGTTTCGTTCGTTCACAGTGTTGACGAACGCTACTTATTATTTCGGGTAATTCCCGTTCGGTAACACCTTTCGTTCCTGTCGGCAACACTGTTGACGATCGGGAAAAAAAAGTTTCGTTCGTTCGCAGTGTCCATGAATGCTGGTTTTTATTTTTAAAATATGGAAATAAAAATAAAACATGTCATGGATTTTTAAAATGTTTAAATGGATCTTTTAAAACACAATTCCACCCAGACTGGGAGAAGTCATTTGATGATTTCCTATCCTAAAAAAAAAAAGGGTACTTTGATGAGTGTGGGTTTGGTTCTGATTATGGCATCCATGACAAAGTAACGGAACTGTTCAATTCTTAGCAGCAAATTTACGATACTCGACCAAATCTTTTATAGGCTACCCGGATATTTGAGTAGCCTACCATGATCGTTATTAACCGACTTCAAAGGAGAAAGTTCTCAATTCCATGTTCCCCGATTACTCGAAGATGGCTGGACCGATTTTGTTTTTTTTTATTGTCAAAATCAAAATCAAAGCATTTATTTCAAGTAGGCCAGTTACAGGCACTTTTGAATTGTCGAAACAAAAATGAACATTTAAAGTAGCTACAGTCCCAGTCACAAGACATAAAAACTGTGAAAGTACTGTAGTTGCCCATTCCCTAGCGTAGATCTCTATGAAGAAGAACGGGCAAGAAACTCCATGGACACTCTTTTAAATCAAAATATTGTTACAAAATCTTGGTTACATCATTCATGTTGAGATGGTATATTATGTGAGAACAATGTGGCAAGATGTGCACGTTAAAAGTGTCCATAGCAAAACAAAAATGAAATACAACTCAAAAACAAAACAATTAATTCAAATAAACCATGGCGACTAAGAGATGACCAGTCACAACTGACAGCGCCCGTTCACGAACATGACGCATGGATCAGCACCATTCAGCTCAACCATTTTGAAGGGAGCTAAATGGTCCGACACACGCGCCACCATCAGCGAGACATTTGAGAGAGCATGACATACTCTCAACGTTTGAAAGGATATATCCTTCCTACGTGGTTCCATAATCATCAAGTCAGGGTACTGATGATGGGATCCTCCTGGAGAGGAGAGAAAATAGAGGGAACTCTACAAATTTTATAGGCACACAAGAAACGATTTGTGTAGTTTTAGGAAGAGTACTTTCTCGGAGTGATCTCGTTTCAATTTGGTACAGATGTAATGAAGAACTTCATAGATAGGCGAGATGGACATTTGTTTCCGAGTCATGGACATATTTGTGTAATAAGTATGTATTTACAAACAAAAAGTAAACATGTAGTATATCAACTGTCTGATGACTACGACACAAGCCTTGCTTAGTGTGGCACTAGATGGTGCTGCGTTTAATATCCGGCAATATTTATTTTATTTTATTTTATTTATCTGTTTCATATTACCCGGAACTAACTGGGCTGTGGAAGCCCAGTTAGTTCGTTTATTGGGCCACTGACTATCTAACAACTGTTAAATATCTACAAACGACCGCCGGGACCAACAGCTTTACGTGCTTTTCGAGGCACGGAGGAAACTCGGTATATAATGGGTGGTCACCCATCCATAAACCAACCTAAGCAACCACGGCTTAACCTAAAGATAGACTCGAGCAGCTATTATTATATAGCCACAAGCTATTACTACATTTGTAAAAGAAAACTTACAACAAAATTATGGTGTCGGTACGTATACTTACGTTAATTATGTCTCTCTGTTAATGAAAACAAAAAAGATTAAATTACTCCCCTTTTGGATTAACTTTAATAAGATTTAATTAGACCTTGGTTGGCGAGACTACAGAGGGTTTAGTTAAATTATCTACATGACGTTTTAATTATGTAATATTAAATTTTTTTACAACTAGCGGACGTCACGCGGTTTCACCCGCGTAATTCCCGTTCCCGTGGGAGTACGGGGATAAAATATATCCTATGTTACTCGTGGATAATGTAGCTTTCGAATGGTGAAAGAATTTTTAAAAACGGTCCAGTAGTTTTTAAGCCTATTCATTACAACCAAACAAACAAACAAACAAAGTTTTCCTCTTTATAATATAAAATATAGTATAGATACCTAACTTGTTTAGCATTTTCAAGGGGCATTTGAATATATTTAATGTTAGAATAAATTTATCAATTAGGTATGCTTTCAGGCTTATGGAAATTCATATATAATGTGTCATTTAGCAATAAGACCAGACCAGGTTTTAAATTCTACTCTATCCAATAGCACAGAGTATTTAATCACTACGTTAAATCCAATAGTTGGTACGCTATTCGCAGAAACGTGGAGTCAAGCGTGGTAGCCTAGAATATTCCATCTTTGAAATAAAACTGCTCTTTGTTTCCATTTTCCTTTATTGTTACTGGCCAGATGTAAAAGTGTGTAGGAAGGTATAGAAAGCAGGTTTATATACCAACATATTAATCAATATTGATATTCCCTATTCAAACATTGCTTGTTTTTCCAGCGTCCGGAAAACAACAATAGCATGTTTTTATTCTCTCTGATTTGTATTCCTCCCTGGCAGATTGAAAATTAAACGTAAAATGTACACTAATTTTCATCGGTAGGTATTGAAAGCTTTGTTCCTTTTCATTACATATTTTTATTGTGATTTAAAATGTATAAGTGCGTGTAATCAAAATATTTTCTCAGTCATTTATTCTATAAAATACAAAAAATTATGTGGACTGGTTACATAACTATCTTAAATTAAATACATTATATAATACGAAGTGTTTTCAAACGCATCAGAATGAAATAACTGCTTGTCAAATCATTGTCAATTCATCGCAAATTTGCTGCAGACCAATTTGAGCTTTGCGTACTTCCGCACCAAAAGGAACGACCTCATTCTGATGGCGCTCGTTATAAAGCTGTTTTTCGTCTAGCAGTAGTTGAGAATGACATCAGTGGTGCAGGGTTTGAGGCAGCACTCGTCGACCAGGCCGTCTCTCTTGTAGCGGGACCAGTTGGAAGTCAAGGACCCTCGGCGTCCAGTCCACGGCCAGTCAATCTCGTTCATCTTGTCTCCGGGTAAGAAGTCAGACGCTAAGGAATTTTGACCAGTATCAGTAAGTATACAAACGGAGTGGAACTATCGCATGTGAATAAAAGAGTGATAAATATAAATTGTTGAAAAATGGACATGGGGAGGAAGAAGGAGACGATGGATGGATTGTCATCATCATCTGCATAGCCTTTTCCCAACTATTACGTTGGGGTCGGCTTGAAGTCTTACCAGATGCAGCTAAATACCAGTATTTTACATGAAGCGACTGCCTATCTGAGCCCCACAACCCAGTTAGTACCGGGTAATGCAATACCCCTGGGTTGGATAAGACTGGTTGTCAGACTTTTTGGCCCACTGACTACTTGTAACGACTGCCAAAGATGGATAAATGACAGCCGGAACCAACAGCTTAACGTGCTTTCCGAGGCACGGACGAAACTCGGTACGTAAGGGTGGTAACCCATGGGTTGCGGGCCTGTTCGAAAGAGATACCGCGGCCCCGGAACGTAAAAGGCGAGGAAGGAACATGGATGGTTTTTAGTCAATAAGAGTCTGACACTCCCTCCCGCTCCACCCAGAGTGGGGTCATTTGATGATTTCCCATCGTTAAAAAAAAAAAAAAAAAAAAGGGTGGTAACCCATCCACCGACCAACTTGGGCAAGTACGGCTTAACCCAAAGGTCGACCTGAGCGGCTGGTATTATTTTGTTGTGAGCTCCTCACGGCGGATGGAAACAATATTACAATATTCCTCACACAATCCAGGATGGATAGAATGTGTGAGGAATAAATTAGCGAGACGGATTAAAGAAACATGTAACATAAGACAAGGCTAGGAAGATAATGATGTCAATAAATGTACAAGCTAAACAAATAAAAGAAAGTACTTTCTAAAAAAAACATGCAGTCGAATTGATAACCTCCTCTTTTTGGAAGTCGGTTGAAAATAAGATCATTGAACCTTGAGAACACAGAGAGATTAAACATTTTATTGACATTTTATTTTTGATTATTAGTGCTTGTCATGACTGTATTTTGATTATTATTTTAGTGACATTAGGCATTTTGACTTTAATTTTATAATATTGACATTTTGTTTTTGATTGTTATCTGTTGACATGATGGTATTTCGACTATTATTGTAATGACCTGATGTATTTCCGACTCTAATTTTATTTATTCGATTTCTCTATTTTTATTTTATCCTTTGGCATTATTTAGTAATTTGAACTTACAATTTTTTGACTAATTTTTACGATTTTTTTCAATGCTACTTCCTGTAAAATACCATAAATTGTTGTGCCCGACAGGGTCCATGTGAACTGTATTCTAACCATAAGATCTTGTAAAACACATGTGATATGCAATAAATAATTGAATTGAATTGAGAAGCACTTTTATTCTGTTTTCGTGACTATGAATATTCTTAGAATATGACGGTGGTTAGTCTCTGAATAAACATGACCCACCGAAAATTACAAAGTACAATGCATTGTGCTTGGCCGCTAAAGCAACCTCTTGACAAACAAATAGTATCTGGAAGAAACCATGTCAAGTCATGGATCTGTCAAGTACGTCAACCAAGTAACCAAGATTTTGTAACAACAATATGATTTAAAAGAGTGTACATGGAGTGTCTTGCCCGTTCTTCTCCATTGAGATCTACGCTAGGGAGTGGGCCACTACAGTACTTTCACAGTTTTTATGTCTTGTGACTGGGACTGTAGCTACATTTAATTTTCATCTTTGTTTCGATAATTCAAAAGCGCCTGTAACTGGCCTACTTGAAATAAATGCTTTGATTCTGATTTTGATTGATTTTGATTGATATTGATTTTAACATATAACCGCACGCCTGTAAACTCCGCAGGGTTGAGCAGAAGTGTATCTAATCGAAAACCCAACTTTCGCTAGTTATGTTTTTTATGTCCCATGTTATTACACAGGACTTCAAACATTACGCCCCTAATAGGCTCTCACCCTATTGGGGCCGGTGTGTACTCTAACCGAGCCCAAATCCAGACTCAGTGGCTGCTACTTCGGCGAAATTCCTAATAGAAAAACCCAGTAAAACTCTGCCCATCCCGGGAATTAAACCCAGGACCTCACGCTTAGCAGTCGCCCTTGCGACTAATCGACCAACGAGGCAGTTGATTAAAAATTGCATGTAAACCCTGATTTACGTCATTTTGACTAGAGGGCCTGGGAATAGGACTTTCAAGCGGCCTAGTTAAGGTGGAGCATGCTTGCTCAGAAGAACCCAGTTCACTAGAATTTTGTAGAAATCGAGAAGATTATAACTATACCGGGAAACGGAGAAGCCGACAACAAATTTCACAGAGTTACGCACAGTAAATGTGGAAGCATAGCGCTTTGCTCAGGTTCGTGGAACTTCAAGCATATAACGGTGACGTTTCGCCGTATCGATCCAATATGGGATGGAGGAATCAGATTGTTTAAGTAATTCCAAAGCACAATTTACGAAACATAACCGATTAAAACCTAAAGGCGTAAGGAAACTGGGGCTATTTTCAAAACTTTATCGTTGTCAATTAGCTTCTTAAGCATGATCTTCTTTAAGTAAGATCAGAATAAGATTTTGAACCGTATCCCCATCACAATAAAGCTATAATGATTGTATACAAACTTGTCATGGTCCGCGATCTCTTGTTCACATATTCAGCCCCGTAGCAGAGGAGCACTCGCGCGTTGGCCAGCTGCCTTCCGCAGAGGATGACGGGCCTTTCTTCAGCTGCTGCGTACGCCAGAGCCAGGAGACAGGACACTAAGATCAGCCTCATAGTTGCGCACTTCTACAAGAGAGCAAAAAATGTTGGAGCACTATTTTTATACAATGGTTTAGAGATACTCACAATAAAACTGTGACGACTATAAATAAGAGTGGAGTTATTCTACAACTGGCTGAATTTTCTGCTTTTTTTTCTTCATTCTTGGTTCAAGGAACGTTTCACGTCTTACGTGTAGTAGTAGAGGTGCAAAAATACCAGCGCGGTGCAAAAACTAGTATTATTGCACGGAATATGCTAACGATCACTGCCTATAATGACTATAAGTATGATGTTTTCACCTGTGCAGAGAAATAATAAAAAGGGAAAAAACATTGGAATGCCAAAACAATTGCTACTAGACCTGACATATTATGTTTGTAGCATATCGGGTGAACTTTGGGTTAAAACCATCACAAAATAGATCCCTGCAAACTTCTAAATAGCTAATAGGAAAGGCTTGACGCCTATAAACGGAATTGATCCATGAAACTAGTTCAGGAGTCAGGATCGAATTAAATATAAAAATATAAAAAAGGGGCCAAGTGCGAGCCGGACTCGCCCATGAAGGGTTCCGTAGCAGCAAGTAACATAAAATAAAAGTTCTTGTTCTTCTTTTTTTATTATTTTTACACTTAAGTCGATTGAATGAAAGGTAAATTGCGATTTACGATATATGACGTATTAAAAAAAAACTATTCCAATTTTCGGTGGAAGTTTATGGTAATGTACATAATATTTTTTTAAGGTTTTATCATTCTCTTATTTTAGAAGTTACAGGGACACATTTTACCACTTTGGAAGTGTCTCTCGCGCAAACTACCCATTCAATTTAGACAAAAATGAGATTTAAAAACATCAATATCATTTTTGAAGACCTATTTATAGATACTCGACACGGTTTGATGATAAAAAAGATTTTTAGTTTCAGTTATAAGTAAGTACTTACCTACAAAATTTTGAGGTTTTTTTTCTATTTTGTTATGAAAATCTTAATGCGGTTCACAGAATACATCTGCTTACCAAGTTTCATCAGCATAGCTCTAATAGTTTCGGCAAAAAGTGGCTGTGACATACGTACGTACGGACAGATGTGACGAATCCATAAGGGTTCCGTTTTTTGCCATTTGTCTACGGAACCCTAAAAAGCTAAGCTTGTCATACAATGGGCCAAAAGAGGTTGGTGAGGAATTATAGCAACGCCAAAACTCCCATTGTAGGAGTCATGCAGCCTGAGTTTCAGCGAAATATTTAAAAAAAAATAAACGAACGCTGTCCTATTGACTGAAACTGATTTTCCAGCATGGGTTGAAAGCCATAGCAGCCTTTTATCAACGAAAATGCCGTGATACCGCATGTGTTTGGAAAAGCTTTCACGTTGCAGCGCCGTACAGCGCTCACTAATTGAGACTCAATTACCCGTTCAACCCTTTGTTTTCGTTCACGAGAATATTGACAGAAGCTTGAAATTCCTGAAAGTGTGGAATTTAATTCACCTGTCCGCTGATGCTTTCAATTTTTCCTGCGAAAACTTTTTGAAGAAGATTAACTGAAAGCTTGCAACTTTCATAGCTACAGGGCGGCTTCTATAAGGATTAACTCTCTGACTGTCGTAACCATTGAATTACTGATTGTGGCTTATTGGTCAAAGAGCTTACGATGAATGGTTAAAAATATTTTTAGAGTTAGTTTTAAACGTTTTTCATTTCTAAATTAAAAGTCAACGAAATTAATTAAGTATTTCCGAGGTCTAAACGACTTGAGTTATAAATTAGAAACTCAACTTATTACACTATGATTAAATTATCAGTAAACCTTTCATAATAGTGTTAAAGCTTACGATACATTGAAGTGAATGAAAATATGCTTACCGTTTTCGTAGTAAAGTGTTGATTAAAGGAAAGTTTACAGGTGTATGTAGATTCTGAGAAAATTCGTCTTATATACTCACTATTAGGAAATATAGGCTGAGGTTACATTGCATTAGCGCGCGGATAATCTGAGGTAAACTTGTTAGCTTGTAAGTCCGTTGGAACTTACATCAGGTGTTTTTTTACATATCCTTACAAAATGGCGTCTTACAACAGTACAGTACCTTTATGCTCTTCTATGTTAAGATATTCTCCTGTTAAGTATTTTGCATACCTACTAATATAAATAAATACATGTAGAAAAAAAAGGAAAAATGAGGCCCGCCTTGCAAACATAAAATATAAACAAACTTACTTACTTACATTTTTCAAATAACTTCAGTAATTTCTGCTCCTTCAGTAATTTCTTCTTCTTCAATAAATCATCATCATAGCCGTAGATAATGCTGGAATCGACCAATAAACACTATCGGTTAGGCCAATAGGCATAACGCCAGTATCAAAACATTACAAATCTATTTAGTCCATCAGTTAGATTATTGAAAAATAATGGACAAGTATTCTTGGTTTTTATAAATAAATAAATATTGACTAAGATAAAACGCATCAAAGCTCGTAACGTCAAAACTAGCTAAAATTATACCTAGGCGTGACGTATTGGGAATTTTAAAAGCGTCGTATAAATCAATTTTGATTAACGTAACTAAAAAAAATATGGGTCAAATATTTTTAATACTCTACCTGACGGAGTAAATGGTTTCTTTTTGGTCGTCTACACTATTGTGTCCAAATCGCCATAGGAGATCTGCTAATGCATTTCTATGATCACCATATCCACACCTTTGGCCTCATCCAAATGTTTACTTGCTTTTCAACATGAAAGCTTTTTACCTGAATGAATTTTGATCTTAATTCCACATGTCATTAATGAATTCGTTCTCCTTGAATTTCGTAAATACGTAAATCGCGTTACGTCACACGTTTCCCTTGTTATTTTCGTCCCATTTCATTTTACAACGGGTATTTATAAACGGAATATAATTGTAGTTTTTTTTTTTTTTTTGCGTTTTTTCCCTTTATTCGTGATATTGGTGTCCGATTGTTTTTTAAGAATGCTTGTATGTTTCTGGAATTCGAGATGTGCTAGTTTAATTTATTGTTGTAAGTAAGTACCTGCCTACTTTAATTTACTAATAGTATTGATTGATTAATTTATTACACATTGATTCATCATCATCGTCATTTCAGCCAAAAGACGTCCACTGCTGGACATAGCCCCCCTCAAGTGTCGCCGCATTGACCGGTCCCGTGCGACTCGCATCCAACGGATTCCTGCAACCTTCACCAGGTCATCGATCCACCTAGTGGGAGGTCTTCCAACGCATCGTCTTCCGGTTCGCAGGTCGCCACTCTAGAACTGTTCGGCCCCATCGGCCATCCGTTCTACGAGCAATGTGCCCTGCACACTGCCACTGAAGTTTAGCAATTTTTCGGGCTAGGTCGGTGCCTTGGTTCTCTAGCGGATGTCTTCATTTCTGATTCGATCACGCAAGGAAACTCCGAGCATAGCCCTCTCCATTGCTCTCTCTATTGGCTACTATACTGTATTTTCGGCTAGGGCGTTATAGATACTTATTTCACAAATATCAAATAATTGAAATCGTTAAGGTGAAAGCGTCAGGGTTGCATATATCACCGTGAAATTGTCAAATACGTTATATTGTAATATCTCTAGCGATATTGTAAACTCTCGAATTATTGTCAAACGAACATACTACTTACAATAATACGCATTATTTACGTGAAATGGATGCGATGGTAGTCAACTCACGCGGTGTGGAGGGAAGGAGGGGTCCCTCTTGCCCAGTGGTACCACTCTCATGAAAAGATACTGTACCATTTCTGAGAAATACCGATTAATATAACCTAACCTTAAAACACTTTATATTACCCTAAAAAGCGTAGTCGAGGGAGCCCCTATTTCCGAGTGCAGGGTTTAAAGGAACCTAACCGGAGGGTGCCTCAAGTCCCGATTATGGGGGCAGAGATGCTTCCGTATGTTCAGTTGACAAAAATTCGAGAGATTACAATATCGCTAGAGAGAAACATCTTATATTGTAATATAACGTGTTTAACAATTTTACGGTGACACATACAACCCTCCAAGTTCATAAAGGCCGAGGAAAGACTTTTTTAAGGTCAAAGTCGTTCCTCGCTAACGATATTTTCATGAACATACAACCTAGCACTGGCCTGCAATTTGCAAAAAACGTCAAAAATTTCGCTGGCTACCCTGAAGCATCAGCAAGTAAGCATACTACCAATAATAGAGAAAGATCTTTTGGAGTGTCATACAAAATGGCCAATGTTTCAGAAAATATAACTACCGGGCTATTTTCCTTATTAGACTTTAGGTAATGACCTTACTGCCTGTGAACAAGATAACCACAGCAATAATTGCCCATTACATACAAAATGGACAAAATAAATGATACTTCAGAATCAGCGAAAAAAGCAGGAAAACGCTCAATTCGTATTCTAGAGTGGTTCCACATAAATAACGAGTAAATTAATTTCCTTCGGGTCGGACTCGAACACAAAAATGCTGACCAAAGGCTGCATAAAACGAATAAGATTTTTTTTTAATCTGAAGAAATGGGATACAGCATATGTTTGTTAATAGACGCGTTAAAATATAGATGGAGACTGCCAAACTGTCGCAGTTTTCAAGAGAAGAGTGAAATAACGTTACTTAACCAGTTCGTCATAACTGCAAAAGTATTTATTATTACTTATTTTATTGTTTTTGTAGTAAGTACTCGTATTTCTAGTATTTATGAGTATGTATTCTTATATTGTATATATTTAATCTGTTTAACGCTACATGTATTCCATTTTCTCTTCTTCTTTTACACACTATGTCTACATCTCTTTTTAGTATGTCTTCCGCAGGTATTGTGGAAGAGATTTCTTTAGAAATAAACATCACCTTTGTATTATTTTCTGATCCTTTTTTCTTCTTTTAGGGTGTTCATAAGTTGTTAAATAAAGTAAATAAATGGTGTAAGATTGAACGAGAGGCATGCTTAAAGGAACTTTTAACTCTGAAATATGAACAAAAACAAACACACTGTAATACCCTCAGTTTCTATATGCAAAAAAATGCAATACAATACAATATGAATAAATTCAAATACGCTTGAGTTTTCAATTAAATCAAATAGTCCTATATTTTTCATTTTTCCGGCATTTGTATAGCGACATGTCAAATGGAACAATGCCGAATGAAAGATCAGTCTAGACCATGAGTCTAGTCTTCTCATAATCATCGTCAATATGGTGCTGGCCTGCATTCTGCGCACCAAGGAGACGGTGCGCTTCTACTGGTATCTGCTGATGACGTCTTGTTGTCAAACTTCTTGACGAATTCATGACGAACTTTTGTGTTTGTTTTGAGCAAAAGACTGTCTGCCAACCGTCGAACAGCCAAGTTAAAAGTCTCTAGTTCGAACCCAACGCACGCACTTCTGATATTTCGGATTCATGTGCGTATTGTATAATTATAACTCGCTTCGGTGAAGAAAAACATCGTGAGGAAACCAGCATGCCTGAGAGATATTTATTGACGGCATGTAAAGCCGGAAATACACTTACGTGGCGTGGCGTGGCGCGCTGGTATATCGGTTTCATACATTTAGTATGGTTAGAGACATATTTGTAGGTCGTGGCGCGTTCTGGCGTGGCGCTGACTGATCACCACCGATTGCGCCAGAGCTGTGGTGGATGTTATGGCGCGACACGCCACAACAGGCAAATGTGTTTCTACACCACGTGTTTCCTGGCGCGAGCTTGCCGAAGAAAACATAACGCACGTTTGAACGCTGCAAAGGTTCAATATGTGCTGTTCAGAAATAACGCCAGAGCGCGCCACGACACGTCATAATAGCGTGTGCGGTCAACGTCACGACAGCAAGCGCCACGCCACGCCACGACACGTAAATGTGTTTCCGGCTTTAAGCCAAGTCAGAGGCCCATGGGCGGCATAAAAACCTGACATCAGGTTAGCTACTGTGCCCAACAGTGAAGATGTTATGGATTTTTTGTATGTTTATTCATAGTAATTTCACAAATAATACAAACTCCTGTCAAACTGCAGAACAGTTTGTCGGCAGTATTCTTGTGGACGGATGGGTGTTACGTTATCTGCCAAACATAGAATAGAATAGAATAGAATAGAATACTCTTTATTATGTACACCATAAAAATATAAATACAAACATTTTAAACACTTTACAAGGGGTGACACAATGGGCGGTCTTATCGCTAAAAGCGATCTTTTAAAGACAACCTTTACATACCTAATTATAGCAATACTCACTAAACTAGTGGTAGCCTTTAGGCCAACTAACGTATCCTATAACTCAACTAAACTATACTAATCCAGATTCCAATAGCCCAATTCCGATTAAACCATATTGATAGGATAGCTTGCATTGACAACTGAATATGCTGAAGATGTATTAAGATAAGATAAGATAAGATAAGATAATTTTTATTTGTTCAAAACGAGTATACACGCACATAGCATGCAAGATGTTACATTAAATTATAATTATTACAGTCATGTTTGTATTCTGACATAGGTAGGTATTATTGTTAATAACATCCAGTATTATTTACAGTTGTAGAGTCACGAGCACTAACATGTATACGCTTTCCTTAATATAAAAGCTATTTTCGCGAGAAATAACGTTAACGTAATTGTAACTAAGAGATATGATATTTTTCATAAAAATATGAGTTCCAGAATACTATGTACGTAAAAACCGTAGCAAGCGCTATACCATATCGAAGAATAAGTGATTGGCAGGTCATCATCGTCGGCCTAGCCTTTTCCCAGTGCTATCATCGTTATCATCATCAGCCTATAGTGTTCCCTCTCAATGAGAGGGAATGGGCTATAATCTACCACGCGGGCCCAGTAAATAAGAAAAAGAATAGAGATCAAGGAATCATCATCATCTACATGAATGTACCCTTTTCCCAATAATATTGGGGTCGACTTACTATCTCACCGGAGGCAGCCCTGTATAAATACAGGGAGTAAGCAGACTCTTCACGTCAGCCACAGATAAGATAATATACCTAATACTTCGCCCGTCAACCAAGCATTCTGTAAATCAAACTAAGCAACCCTACTCAAAACTTTTTACTAGGAAATGACTTTTTTGGGTAAAAATCTCAAGACTCAACGCACTTAAAAGATTGTGTTGATGGATGGAGTATTATAAAAAAAAAAAACTTTGGAAAAAGTTGGAACTTTGGCCCCCAATATCTCCGTAACTAAAAAGTTCCCAGGTATACATAGAACAAAAAACTGATCGAAGTACAAGTGCCTTTCGACTTCTTTAAGTCTTTTACACCCGTTATACATGGAGCGTGCGTGCTTCTCAATGGGGACTATCGCGCATGAATTCGCCGCTAGGGGCGCTCGTGTAGAGTAAGGTCTTCCGAAATGTCAGATGTCATAGATTCTTCACGCAATGCGCTTTTTTTATCACGTATTTTTACTAATATTCGCAATTGTGATCTAAATTTACCCATTCCTGATTAATAATGACTAGAAGATTTTAAGTAACAAGTTTGATTTTCAACATCTAATTTGTTTAGTATTTGGAAGAAAAAATATTTATAAATGTTCAATGCTTGCTCATTTTAGTGGCAATATTGTAAATATGAATCTAAAGTATGCACAATATGTAATAAAATTAACTTTTTATGAAGTTATTGATACTTTAAAGTATCAAACAGAATGAATGACAGGACCTTACTCACCAGTGGCGCCATCTGGTGAACTCAAAAACGATAGCCCCCATTGAGTAGTAACTATTAGACTCTACCTACGAGTCCGCGTAACACTGGTCAGCTTTCGTCACTCACCAAAACGTTTTTAATAACTCTGTGAAAATTGTCTTAGAAATAACAAAATAAGCACTAGCTTTGTGGAAAAGAACGTCATTGTAGGACTGTAGGTATTAGATTCAAAGCTAGGCCTGTGTCCCGACTGTGGGCACATTACAGTTTGCTATGCGCAAAAAGTTGGGTATTGAAAACTTCCTTCTTAAGAACCGTTAAGGAGCCAACGGTGCCGTCATTATTATGTGATTTAAGATAGTGGGCCACTAGCTAAAGTTTTCCTAGTACCTGCACCTAATATGACAATAAATCTCGAATGTCCACAATCAGGGACATTAGCATTTTTCAAAAGTTTCGCTAATATACGGGATCGCTTGCCACCGCAGCGACCGGTGAGCGGTGTGTGAACACTTTGAAATATTTTACGATCTTTGGAAGATATATTTCTGACTTTTTCTAGGCTTTAGGAAGTATTTATTGAATTGAAATAACTACTAAGGTTTATTAAATGGAATATATTACTGCAATGTATAAAAAAAAATTGAAACTGTGCGGTTTCATACAAAAGTGCTCCATTGCGGGAAATGGAGCACTGTCGTATGAAATTACGCGGGCATTCGTTTTACGCAGTTTCAAGCCTGCCTAAGTAATTAATGAAGTTTGCTTGCTTCGGTTCACTAAAGCGCGTTTAGTGACAGACCACACGGCAGACCGCATGGCCGAAAATACAAAATAGCCCAGAAGGTTTAGTTAGAGCCTCCAATTATTATAAAATATTTTAATCAAAACGATTACATAAAATTAATCAAAAGGTAAAATAAGATTCATTAATGAAATTCAAACCCGCACAAACAGACTATATTATTCCAATTCACAATTAAATTATTTATGACTGAACTCTTAAATATTATTTATAAATAATAATACTCTTCTATGAAATTAACTACTACGCTGAGATTTATTCGAATATGTCTGGACGTTCTTGTAGGAGTTTCGCATCGTCGGGGCAGTATGTGATGATATCGGCAACTGTGCAGGCACGGAGGCAGCATTCATTGGCTACTTGCCTTCGCACTCGTCGCCAGTGACTCTCGTCTACAAGTCGTCTTTTACTGGTTTCTTTTTGTAAGTCTTTAGGTGCCATTTTTTCTGAAAGAGAAACAAAACATGCGCCTAAATTAGATATTTGTGGAAGAGGTATAAACTTGAAGTCATGTGCTGATAAAGTCCTGAATGGACGTATATCTCTATCAAGCTTTTGCTCACGGCTTCACTCGCGTTATAGCCGGGAATGAACTCTCGAGAATATCCCGTTTTGTTTAAAATGATGAACATGTCACTTTGGGATAACATTGCTTCCCATTAGTGAATTTTTTTTTTAAATCGGATCTGTAGTTCAGAAGACTACCCTTTACCTCTGTACTTACAGAGTTAACGTTTTTATAGATAAATAATATTACAGTGTCGTAAAAATACTATTTTTTAAACTCTTTCAGTTGAAAGTATAATAGTCTGTATTATTATTATCATAGAACCTTCACTACTGCGAAATAACAAAGATCAAAATATTCTATTTCAAAACGGCTTATTTTAGGTACGAAAATGAATAAAAGATCACATTAACAATAATTTTCCAATGAGACTGTATGTGAGGGAATTCACATTATAACCTTATAATATTCAACCGTATAATAAAATACATGGAGTAAACATTTTCTAGAAAATATAAAAGGGTTTTGATACATAAATGTTTCAAATACCTATCTAATAAAAACGTTAAAAATGTAAGATTAAAAATTAAAATATGTACATGTCACCGTAAAATTGTCAAACACGTTAGATTGTAATATGCTACTAGCTGTTGTAAATCTAACGCTAGCTCGCGATCACCTCTTCATCGCTGCTTGGTTGAGACTTACAATAATGAGCTTAGCTCAATCGACATTCTTTTCCTAAGTAAAAACGTATTTAGGAAGCAAATCCGTGAAATTCTTAAAGATCGGCAGTCGACCATTGTGGTGTAATGTGTGTGGCATAATAAGTTATGTATTGTGTGCCGATTAATGTAACTTTTTTTATATTGTACGTACATCACACAACTATAACTTACTGGATAACTTACTTACTTATACCGTTATACTGTTACTAATTATAGTTAGTAGAACGTTTTTAAATTTATAGTTTACATTCTTAGATAGTCTCTCTAGTTGTACAATATTTATAGTAATCTGTGAAAAACTTAGTGGGTAGCATATTTGTAAAAGTTTTTGTAAAGAGTGAGTAACGATTTTCACTTTACCTATCATTAACGAAGTGTCCCTCTTGACTATTTTGTAATTGTTATTACAAAAGTTAAATATAATGGTAGACAGCCATCCGCTGCAGCTTAATACTTCATCGTTTATTTTGTAGACTCTGTCACCAAAGACTAAACTTTCATTACTGTATAGAATCATAACGATGCAGACCTGAAACAAGGAAAGAAAGTTTTTAGCTTGGTGCTAATCTTTTGAAAACAATAGACATTGAATCGGAGCAAAATTTCGATAACTACGAGTATATTTTGTCATCAGCTTTTGATCTGGGTAGCTTTAACGCACATGCACACAGTACGTTAAAAACAGCCCAAGAGCGAGAAATTTAATACAATAAAATAAATAAATAAAGTTGACAAATAAACTAATAGAAGAAACATGAGAATATTTGAAACGCATCCTGTATTCTTATAAATAAATTAATTAGGTGCACTCCAAGGAAGTGTTTTTTGTCTGGGACTATTTCATATAATTTTGGAGCTCACTAACGATATAATAATTATGTATAATCTTAATGTATGTCTGAGTTAATAGTAACAAGATTACTTTCATCTTGTCATAATCAATATTAATATAATGATAGACTGTGTAAGTAAAATGACAAACAGCAAATGGCAGATAAAAATAAACTAATTACTTATATAAATTAATAAGTTAACAATAAATCTCAAAGAAAGCGAATGGAAATATCCAGAGCTGTTATTAATAAAGAACAAACAACATTCTGTAGGAATAATACTTTACGAGTCATTGTACCTACAATACAAGGTGCAAAAACTGTTTTCAGTCCAGACGATATAAATAGATTTTATACATAACCGTGTGATATACAGGGTGTAAACCACCTCATCACAAATCCGTCAACCAAGCACTCTGTACATCAAACTAAGTAACTTTGTTTACGCAAAAAATATAGTTGGGAAACACCTTTTTTTTTTGAGGTTATAAATCATATTTTATGGTAGAACTCAATGTAACGCTCTTAAAACATTGTGCTGATGGATGGGTTGAATAGTACGGGGCTCCTGGAGGTGTTAAAAGTTTAAATCTTACAAAAAAACCTGTATTTAAAAAAAACTTGTCAAAAAGTTGTAACTTTGACCCCCCATATTTCCGTAACTAGAAGGTTCCCAGGTATGGTGTAGAACAAAAAAACAATCGCAATGATGGGGAGAATAAGTGCCTTTCGGCTTCGTAAAGAGGTGTTTTACACCCTTAATTGCCTATTGAGGTCACCGTCGGACTGCCAAGTCAAAGGTATCGAGTTCAAACCCAAGACACGCACCTCTGATTTTTCGAATTCATGTGCATATCTATACTAATACAAAGCTGAAGAGTTTGTTTGTTGGTTTGAACGCACGAATCTCAAAAACTACTGGTTCGAATTGAAAAAAAATTGTGTTGGATAGTCCATTTATTGAGAAAGGCTTTAGGCTATATAACATCACGCTACTACTAATAGGAGCGGAGTCTAAATGAAAAATGTTGCAAAAACGGAGAAAATGTATTCCTTTTGCGAGCTTTTTCTCTCTATGTGACGCAGACGAAGTTGCGTGGGTCAGCTAGTTGTCTAATATTTGTCTAATTTTCGCTTGCTTCGGTGAAGAAATCAGCATGCTTGAAAGATATTTCATGACGGCATGTATAGCCAAGTCAAAACCCCATGAGCGATATAAAAAATCTGACACCAGGTCTGCCTGACCTGGTCTACACGACAAAGAAGAAAAGTCAAAACCATATTTTTTGCTAAAATCTCATCGTTTGGATGTTTACTTATTTACTCGGTAAAATTTCACAATAACCTAATACTGAAATCCTGTTTAGGCCCATTTTCAATGATATAACTTTTACTCAAATCCGAGCATTCGTTAACTTTTCCTAGAAAGAAAATGTAATTAACAATTTATTAGGTAATATTTAGGAAAATTGGCAGACCGTGAATAACATTCATTAGTGAAATAATTAATTTCAATAGGTACTGAATTGGTTGTAGTAATAATTATAACGTTGATAAGCCAGTATAAAGCTTTTAATTACTTTGAACATATGCTTTAAATACGATGAACAGATTTTAAATGTTTTAAGCATTAACTAGGTGTGAAATTGTTTGCTGTATGTTATATTTATCTCTCGTTCTCGTGCTGCATTTTACAAATATTTATTATTTAAAAAGATTAAACTTGGGATTTGAGCGTGTTACTTTTGACTTTTGCTGAAGTTACTCCGTTTCCCAAATATGTAGGTGCTTTTCTGTACCACCTCTCAAAAGATTAATTAACGGTATTTATATAATTTAAACACAACATAATAGTAATGAGATTAAAATAACCGCGTACCTATTAAATAATTTAGTTAATTTGAACAAAAGGTCTCTAAATCACAAAGAGCACAAATGATTGAAAAAAAAACACCCTCCTACAAAAAACACTGAACACCAAAAAATTAAATTAAATAATAAATATTAAAAAGAAAAAAACACATACTGAATATTTCAAGTTCATCCTTGATATAAATAATTCACAGGCACTGTTCACTGTTGTTTGCCCCGTCAAACAGATACCTGATGAATGATACTATTACAACACTGCAGCTCTAAAAATATCTCCATCTGGTCCATAGTACGGAATTACTTAAAACTTATTTACATCGATAAACTCGTTTACAAAACATTGTCATGGCAATAAGATAACAAGATTGTATGTACTAAACAACAAGACAAGTGATTTACTTACTTACAATTTTTTTTTTTTATTTTTTTTTTTTTTTTTTCTGTTATAATAAGACTAGAGGATAATTTAGAAACGAAATGTTAAGTCGTTTTCTTTTTTATAAATTACACGTTTTGTCTGCTTATTTAATTTTTTTTTTTGCCTAATTTGTCTTGTTATAAATTGTAACAAACTTTTGGTTAAAATATATTTGCATTTACCGTTGATATGTTTGTTTCACTTATGAACTTAACCATGCATTCACACATCAATTATTGACGGATTTATATCAAATATTTCGTAAAAAAAATAAGGAAGAATTTATTTAAACACTTTAAAGATGTTTAGTCCAAGTCAACTTTTAAACTGCGACTTTTAGCAACTTCACCGACATTTATATCATGAAATGCAAACTGAATTACAATAACAAACATTCTATTTACATTGCTTCCTCCCATTGCTCTACTTACAAGTATTATTGCGAATAAACAATCATAATAAAATAAACTTTCCTGACCAAAAAATATCTGTCACAGTTGTTGACTAAAAAAAAACTTTGATTTGTTTTTACTGTCGAAAAAATTTAAAAATATCTATCACATTTGATGACTCTACAGTCTCCAACTTATTATTTGGATAAATATTTCGTGCACATAGCAACAGTGGTGTTATCAGGAAGATAGTGACAGGAAGCGGTACACATACGGACTAAAAATAACGAGCGGGGTCACAGGTTGTTTACTACAACTCTCATATCTCTGTGTTTATATTGTTTGTTATGTCCCACATATTGACAAGGATAAGTACTGCTGCTTCTGTCTCGCCACTTGTTTTGTTTATTTATTTGTTTTAAATTATGATGCAGATAAGAATGAAAGTATAACTCATTTTAATAATGTTCTGGCACATTTTGGACCAGTCAGCGATGTACCTAAATGGCAATTCTTTTTCTAATTGTGCTCATAAGTCTAGGTTAAAAGACACACAAACTGAGAATAACATATCAAATAACAAATAGAAAACAACATAATCAATCATTATTAGCACTACTGTAAACAAGAAAGTGGGCGAACCAACAGACAACTGGCGATATTTATTGATAATTAGTAAATTGACTAACCTTAATTTGTTGTTGTTGCTGAGTTGGTGATATGAAGTGAGACATCCCCAGCTAGCGGCGCCTGATAACAACTCAGCTCGACATAAACAAGACGATCGCCAGCGGACCGGCGCATGCGACGCCGCGGTCGCCAGATAATAGATAGATAAATTAAGGATCGATTGACACACTTCTTGATACAAATTATTATTCTCATCGCCCCCCGATCTGCCGTGACCCTATTGATAAAGCTCTGTTGACTCATTTGCGAAACATCCTTGTTTTTCTACTAACTAAACTAACTAACTCTACAACATCATATAATGTAAGTATCTAAGGAACTGTTAAGTTTGGAACTTGAAAATACAAATGTGGTTCTGGTCAACTGCACCGTCCCTCCTGTACCTGATTCTCGTAAGTTCAGTAAGGATCTACAGTGGTCATACAGAAAAAAAGTCAGACTCAAGTGGCAGTGGGAGCACATTGCTCGTAGAACAAATGGACGATGGGGCCGAAAAGTTCTGGCATGGTGACAGCGAATCGGAAGACGATGCTTTGGAAAACCTCCCACTAGGTGGACCGATGACCTGGAGACGGTTGCGGGAATCCGTTGGAGCGGTCAATGTGGCGACACTTGGGGGAGGCCTATGTCCAGTATTGTCCAGCAGTGGAGGTCTTTCGTCTGAAATTATGATGATGGTGATACAGAACCAACGCTAAAATTAGGGAGAGTTAAACAGATAGACAGAGATACAGAGAGAAACAGACAGAGAGAGTTGAACAGTTATGTGTTCTGATCGTGAAAGTTTAAAAAAGATGAAATTGGTATTTGATTTTTCTTTTTTTTTTGTTGATAAGCGCTCACACTTTTTCAAGTCAAAATCACTACCTGAGAGCCAAAATCAAAAGCGGCGATCACCAAAAACACAGTAATTAAGCTCAAGTCCCTTAAGAATATCGCAGATTTTTTCGAGTATCAGAAAACACTTTCTACTTTCCTAACAAGCAGCAGACGTATCAAACTAGGTTTTAGTGTGAGTGTGAAAATAAACGCCTTAGAATATGTACGTACAACACCACTTGAATTGTGTTTTCGTGTATCACTAGCACGGTGACTGAAATACAGGGTGTAAACTACTTATCACGAAGCCGTCAACCAAGTCTTCTGTACATCCAACTAAGTAATTTAACGCAAAAATGATTGCAACTTTTTTTTTGGGTGCAAAAACATGTTTTGTTGTAGAACTCAATATAACGCACTTAAACCTTTGTGCTGATGGATGAATTGAATAGAACGGGGTTCGTGGATGTATTTAAAGTTAAAATCATAGAATAAAAACTTGTACTTAAAAAACTTATGAAAAAATTGTAACTTTGACCCCCAATATCTCCGTAACTAAAAATTATCGGAATGACAAGGAGAACAAGTGCGTTTCGCCATCGTTAAGAGGTGCTAACCCTTTATGTAATGGTGTAGGATCTTAAGGGGCCGGCGGAGCATGCGTCTTTCATACAAACGTAATACCTACCAAAATAATTTGTATATCAAACATATTTATACGGTAGTGTGTATTTATTTCGATTGGATTATAGAATATCTAGGTTCCCAAATATATATTTTGAATTTCAAATTCCTCATAACTCTAGTTTAAATCAGTGTCCATTCAAAGTGTATATTTGAGAACTTAGATATTATGTAATCCAATCGAAATAAATACACACTACCTTAACAATATGTTTGATTTACAAATTATTTTGGTATTACGTTTGTATGAAATACGCATGCTCCGCTGGCCCCTTAACAGCTCTTCTTTAAAGACTTCTACTATCTCATTTCAATAAATTTAGCATAGTGTCTATCATACAAAAAAATATTTAGGCTACAAAACTGCCTTTAGTTTCCCAAGCTTTGTGACACACGCTTTCAGCTTCCAACCTTAAAAAACTGTTTCAACTGTTCTCGTCCATACCATTGTTTTATTTTTCATGTTCTATTAAAAAAATGTATCTGGGGCAGTGAGCCTTTCAAATATTGAAACTAGTTACTGATTATTTTTTTTCTTATTTACCATGCCATGACCCAAATGTAATGTGATTTTTATTCAAATATCTCACAAACGTTTTTGCACCATTAATAATTTTAGGATAAACCTCATTTATTTCTAGTAAAAAAAACCCTGATTGTAGAGCCCCTCCGATATTTTATTGGATACGTATTCTAAAATTTTTAACCAAAGAACCTTTTTTACGCAGTCTAGAAGCTTTCATCTACATGAGTTTTGAATATTTCAATGACATTTAGGAGCCAGCTGTACAATACATAAACCAGTGGTGTATGTAGGTAACCTATCTTTCAAAAGTAAGTTTGTGGTAGCATCTTTAATGTACAGAGTAGTAGCTTGTAGCATAGAAAAATATAAGTAGTATACTACCCTACTACCACTTCGTAGTCGTAAGGTGTGTACTATTCAAAGCGTTTGTGCTTCTCATACCATTATACCAACGTTCTTGTTTCATTTGGTGATGGAAGAAAGTTTTTGGCCGCAGGATGTGGTGTTCTGTCCCTTCCGCGGTCATGTTCCACAAAAAAGCACAACACATCGTGCAAGGGAAGGTCATCGTGTACTAACATAGTTTTAAGTTACTTATCATCTGCCTAGCCTTTTCGCAACTATGTTGGGGTCGGCTTCCAATCTAACCGGATGCAGCTGAAAACCAGTATTTTACATGAAGCAACTGCCTAACCGAACTCGACAACCCAGTAAGTACTGAGTAATACGATACCCCTTGGTAAGACTGGTTGTCAGACTTTTTGGGCCACTGACTACCTTTAATGATTGTTAAAGATCTACTAATGAAAACCAGGACCAACTGCTTAACGTGCATTCCGGGGCACGGAGAAAACTCATATGTAATGGGTGGTCACCCATCCACAGACCAACCTAGGCGCACGGCTCAACCTAAAGATCGACCCGAGCGGCTGAAATTATATAGGAACGGGCTCCTCTGGATGTATAGATGTATGGATGTTTGTTACTCTTTCACGCAAAAACTACGGAACGGATTTGGATGAAATTTTGCGAACAGATAGTTTACACATAGGATACTTTTTCTCCCGGTAGTAAGATCCCATGGGTCAATAAATCAAACTTCACGCGGGCAAAGCCGGCAGAAGCTAGTCGAATATATCAAATGAAACTACAGTTTAGTCACAGGACGTTTTTTTTTTTTGCAATTACACCTATCCTATGTAGATGTAGATTAATCGGTATAACACCTGACAACTCGCTTCTTAAAAACCTTACCAAATTCGTTCCCTTTTTATTAGGGTTCCGTTGCCAAATGGCAAAAACCGGAACTCTTCAAGATTCGGGTTTCCATTATCAGTTTTTTCTGAACCGAATAGTTTGCGCGAGAGATACTTCCAAAGTGGTAAAATATGCCCCCCCTGTAACTTCTAAAATAAGAAAATGATAAAACTAAAAAAAATATATGATGTTCCCATGTAAACTACCACTGAAAATTGGTTTGAACTAGATCTAGTAAGTAGTTTTTTTTTTAATACGTCATAAATCGTAAACTGCCTTAGGTTTCCAGAGAATGATAGCTTTCTAGTACATAGTACTCACACAATATGGGCTATGCGATTATGTAATACTAAAATTGAATATAAACAAGTACAATCTTCAGCAGCTCCAACAATACCATTTAATGCTATCAATTTTTGCGCCCCTGTCCTTGTGGAGCAGGATCAGCATTAAGCCAAGCATTTTTTATCAGCGATATAATCTGCTGCTCAACATGTAATATGCTTGTTTTGTCTATGGTCAAAATAAGTTATAACTATGGAATTAAGGCACTCGGAGCATTGGGTGAATAAGGGTTCTTACAGACGAGCGGTATGTTGCCAATCGCAAGATAAACGGCAGCCGTCGAGGATTCGGCGGCGCCGGTGTGCCGCTCGTCTGTAAGAACCCGATACATAGCCTCAACTAAATCTGAAAATACAGTCTCTCAGAGAGATCTTGCCAAGGGTTTGTCGGAGTCTTTTACAAGGGTTAATTGTGTCGTTACCCTTACAACGAAATAACTCACACAACGTTCAAGATATTATAAACTACAAATTTACAGGAGGAAGATCTTAAATTCTCATCAAATTACAATATTCAATATTTGAGTAGGCAGATTCGTCTCAAAACTAGGTTTTTGTCGTTTTTCTTGTTTTTTTCTCTTAAATTTGAATGTTTTGCTATATGTATGTATGTGTGTTTTTATTTTATTCGCATATTTTTAGTTATAAATAATTTATAAGCTTTTTTTTCGGTTATTTCACCTACTGTGTATTATCTCTGCATCACCCTAAGGTAGACTGGTAGAAAATGCCTAAGGCATTAAGTCCACCTTTTTACAGTTTTAATTGTGCATTAAGTTTTAATAAATAAATAAATATCGTATGAAAGACCGATGGTCTTGTTATTATTTTGGTGAGAAGCGTATAATTACAGAATAAACCCAAAAAAGGTGAGTTCGTGAGGAAATTGTATTTATTTTGGTATTTGCTTGAAAAAAGAATAAATTACTTGTTACAAATTGCTTTTCTTCAAACATTATAAAGCGTATTTTAGATAACTAATCTAATTATCATTCTTGCGACGCGGCGACGCATGTTTACGCAAAAACTCACGGATACATGATTTGGGACCTCCAATTTATAGATTCTTTTAGAAATAAACCATCAATATTTTTTAAATTTCACGAAATATCGTTTACCTACTATAATTTTAATAGAATACTTTTTCCATTTAAGCATTTTTAAGCAAATTGTACAATTATCGTAACGCCGAAATGTGAGAGAGCTCATAAATAAATAAATACCTTACAAGTTGTGACAACTGGCATTGATATCGCATTGAACTTAGTGAATAAATACTAAGAAAGAAATTAATCCAGCTAGCCACTTCACGATTGTGGAGAAATTGTTTTGATCTTTTTGCTGTTTCTGGTCCGAGGGGTTTTAATTTATTCTGCCTGTGAGTGTTAGTGGCCTTTTAATTTTCTGTCCTATTTATTTTCAACAGTAAGTACTTATGTTAAGAATAAAAACAAAGTAATGAGTGACAATTCGTTAGTTAACTCGAAATCGTTATGTGCGTCGTATAAGTTTTCGAGTAAACTTAATCATAGTTGTATTGTAATCCTTTTTTTACATTACAATATTAAAATAACCTAAAAAATATAACTGAACAATAAACTAAAAAATGGCGTCTAAAACCTCTTCCCCAACGCTGTCAACTGGTAATGTCTCCAAGAGACTTAAAACGGTCTCGAGCAATCTCAAGATTGAAAAGATTGATTTCTTTGTCAAGTATTGATTTGAAATTATATTAAAACAAAACAATCGAACCGGTTTAAATTAATCGTTCTAGTTGAAAGCACACGATGACAAACTCATTATTCAATAACGAATGAATGAAATCGTTCAAATTGAATTAATAAAATCATTCGATTATAAATTATTAAAATAATTCGACTGTGTAATAATAAAAGCCTATTTATTATTTTCCCGATTTTGCACACGAGATCGTCGGCATCATCACAGCCTTTTTAATGTTCCCACAGCTGGGATACTGGCCTTCTCTCTATGAGAAAGGGAATGGGCTATGTTAGGTATAATCCACGCGCGCCCAGTTTGGATTGGTAGAGTATTATGTCTTCGAATTTTTGGTTCTAGGACATGTCGGTTTCCTTACGATGTTTTCCATCACCGTTTTGAGAGCAGTGGTGATTAAATAAATTACACAAAGTAATGCGCCTACTGTGTTCGAACCCATGACTTACTGCTCGTAATTCGGGGCCACCACTCGGACCTCCGCTGCTCTAGCCTCGAGGTTGTAAACATGTGGAATGTGAATTTGGCTATCATTTTGCTGATTTTTTTAAAGGCTAATATTGGCCTTATCGCCAACAGCCTCGACGAACATCTATCGAGGCTCTCGTTGGGCGGTTGTATCCAGGGCCTGATTCAGAAGGCAGTACTTCTCAATACACACATAGACATGATTAAATGACTAAAGAAAATAAAGTCTATTATTCGTTGCTAACCATGGTACCTAAATCTGTAATGGCCAGAAAAACTTTGTATTTTCCCAATATTCAATTTTTATTACCATCCAAGGCAAAACACGTGTAACTATATTTTTCGTTCGCCTTGTCGTTAGTAGCTACTATAGTCGCATTTGATTAATGAAAAGATGTCAAGAGATACTCTCGAATCGTCTTGGACGATTAACTTGAACGACTTCAAGTATCCGTACTTCTTCAACTGATGGCCTTGGTTCCTCTGAAAACGAGTGGAGGTTTGGTTTAATAAGAAATAGGTACGAGTAGTAAGTTCGCCGATCACCGATAGACTCTCGCTAGTTAAAGCTGTTAAAAAATAAAGATATTACCACAATAGGGTAGCCGACAAAATTCATCTAATAAGTCCGTCAAATAGATTATTAAAAAAAAAAAACATTGACCCCGTATTTTTTATTTTGTTACGTAAATTGTAAAATTGGCGAAGATGCGACGCTTTTAAAATTCTCAATACGTCACGCCTAGGTATTATTTTTAGCTAGTTCTGACGTCCCGAGCCCCCACTCCCGAGATTAGATGCGTTTTATCTTTGTCAATAGGTATTCATTGATTTACAAAAACAAAAAATACTTGTCAATTATTTTTCAATTCTCTAACTGACGGACTAAATAGATTTGTAATTTTATGATAATGTGCATGTCTATTTACTAGTATTGTATCCGAACTTGTAAATTTTTAACCGACTGCTGCGAAGCCCAAAGAGAGTCAAAAGTTTATTCCGAACCTGACAGGTTTTGGGCTCGGTTGATGGCAATAAGCTCGACCCCCCTTACATGGGACTTGACCATAACTGACGAAATGTGGGCGTACTCAAGGTACACCTTTTTTTCGGATGGGAAATCATCAAATGACTCATCCCATTCTGGGCTGAGCGGGAGGGAGTGTCAGACTTTTACTGACTCAAAACCATCCATGTTCCTTCCTCGCCCTTTACGTTCCGGAGCCGTGGTATATTTTTCGAACAGTCCCGCAGCCCATAGGTACTCGTACCTACACCTCTGCTTTAACCTTTTGGGGATTTCAGGCGTGAATTTATGTTTATGTAAAGTACGTACATATCATGTTGACAACAAATAAGGAATTGTAACTGATCTGGGTCACTATACAATACAATCAACAATTTATTTATAACAACTAAGCAAGTTGTGATAAAAATAGTTTCATAATGTTCGAACCGACTGCTACAGAGCACTGTAGGAAGATAATGTTTAATAAGATTAATGTGAAGGACGATAATATGACTAGACGAAATTTAGACAGAGTAACGAGATTGGCACCTACAATATGGCAACCGAAGTGCCGCAATCTAGACAGTCTGTACCACAAAGTCTGTTCCTAACCTCTCTAAGGTCTTAAGGTACAATTTACACAGGTACTTAGGTAGGTAGCTTTATCAAGCAGATGTTACGTAAACGCTGGTAATATTTCTACATTACCAAAAATGGCTTGTGTAATGTGGTACTTGTGGAACTAAGTTTTTCTCATCAACATTAGCTTCAGCTAGCTATAAATAGGTGACGAAACTTTATTTTTGGGAAGGGTTATTTTCGGTTTTACCTGATGGAAGGCAATGAATGAGATCTATGGTGAATCGAATGTGCCCAGAAGATGCATTTGAAGAATGCTGACGGGTCATAAATCGTAGGTTTTTCCATCATGAATTTCACAATATAGTATAGCAGCCTGGATTTGTGGCTCATCCCGAAAGACGTCCACTGCTGGACATAGGCCTCCCCAAGTGTCGCCACATTGACCAGTCCCTTGCGACTCGACCTTTACAGTACTTTTCATAAATAAAGACCTATCACATTCGACTTTGATTGACGATTTCAGTAAAATGAATAACAATACCTAAGTTCCATTCGGTCTGTTTCATTTGAATGACCTGTTTCGTTTTTCATTTTCGCCAGCGCGTCGAGATCGCGTCGGCGCTCCATTGTTCAACAGTCAGTCTATTTGGTTTTAAAAGAAAATTGTTTTATTGAAGAATCTAGCCATTGGTCTCTACTTTGTACGTACGCGATACTATAACCCCTGTTTAACCATTGGAAAAGTTAGTATCTTTTAGCATAACATGATAATTATAACACCACGCCTAGGTAAGTGTTAGGTAAGTGTATTCCAGTCAAAGAGATATAAAAGACTTATAAAAGACACAGACAAAGAACATAAAAGACGCCTCAGACGACAGATAATCATGCAGTTTTCAGTGTCCGTGGTTTGTGCATTTAATTAGAGGTGTTCACATTTAACACATGAATGCTACCTGACAGGTATTATGACACTAGACAAAACGATTTGTTACCAAGTAAGTATTGGATTATGATATCTTCGTCTCATCTTGTCTATGACTCTTAAACATTTGAATGACCTCGAACCCAGTAAAGTACACTCACAATCCGCTTCTAATGACCGGGTCCCTGATCATTGTTTTTTTAATACTTTTTGAACATGGGTCGTTCTTCGATGGTACAGGCTGAATAAAATATGTAAGTCACTCATACCAATGTCAAACCGTCAATTAAGACGCCTTTGTATTTCACAAAAGAAAAAAAACATGAAATACGTGACGTTGAAAAATATTTTAGTCTTTTAAAGTACCTAATTTAAACGTAATAAGGTACATGTTTCTTCTTCTAGAAACGTCTACAGAGTATTATTTGACTTCGCTTTGTATATGTCACCGGAAAATTGTCAAACACGTTAGATTGTAAACTAACTAGAGAGATTGTGAGCTCTCGAAATATATCAAACGAACATACTGCTTACAATAAATCGCATTATTTTTTGGTAGATTGTAACGTATCGAAGTCAAACCGTAATATTGTGAAATGCTTGCGATGCAATGACTTGCATCGCATCCATTTCACAATACCTCCTCCACATCGCGTGAGTTGACACTCACGCGATGTGGAGGAGAGGGAGGAAAGGAGGGGTCCACCTTGCCCAATGATACCACTCTCATGAAAAGATAATGTACCATTCCTGAGAAATACCTATTAGTATAACCTAACCTCACAACCCTTTTTTTTTTAGCTTTGCCTTTATGAGCTGGTCAAGGAGTCTGAGCGCGACAAGGCCTCTGCCGCACCTGTAGCTGTGCCGGAACCCGCGCCTACTGCTGACTTCTGTCCCCCGTCCATTTCGGAGAGTCTCGCGAGCCAGACTGAGCCCATGGCCCCCCTTGAGGAGCACATCTCGATTGAAAGGAGAACACCGAGAAGGTGGTAAAGCTCCGAGACAGTCTGCCAAGCAAGGAAAGTGTGGGGGAGACCACTAACGCGGGTGTAGCGCTTATTATTACGCTTCTGATTCTTAGGTACGTGCTGCTGCTCCACAGTGACGAGGACGTGTAACAAGCCCTTAGGAATCAGAACCGGGAGTTATTTGACGGCCTCGGCGACGAGGAACACAAAGTTTCCATCAAATTCCGGAAAAAAATCGAGAAGCCCTCATGTGAACAACATTGTGCTGAGTGGTTCCCCTGCAATCTGGAGGCGGGCACTCGAAGGGGGCAAACTGCGTATTTACCTCCAGAGACTGCGCGTCGAAGACCAGACGCCTCTGGTGCAGTGCACGCGCTGCCTTGCATACGGTCACGGCAAGCGTCTTTGCGTAGAGCCAGCTGACCTATGCAGCCACTGCGGCGGTCCACACCTGAGGGTGGACTGCCCAGTCAAACACCTTGGCGAAGCAGCGGCGTGCGTGAACTGCACCAGAGCCAAGCTCGGGGAACAGTCGCACAATGCGTTCAGCACAGAATGCCTGATATGCAGGAAGTGGGACGCATTCGCACGAGCAACCATAGCATACTGCTAAAGTTGTCGATGCGCCGACTTCCGCGTACACAGAGATGTAGTTTGACACAACAAAATTGCAGATGCATTAAGCGAACCACTAGGGTTGGCTTAATGGAAGAGGTGAATTGTGCTGGTCTGTAAGTCAGCTCTAGTGGTATCGACAAGTTGTGTCAAATGGGTCATAAATTTATTTATTTATTTAACACTTCAAGCACATAGTACAGAGGCGGACTGAATGCCACGAAATGCTCTACCAGTCAACCTTTGGGTGATGCAGAGACAAGCAGTGGTAGGTGTACATCTGAAAATTATTCTCAGGTAAACCACAAAGATATATAAAATACCATAAATATATATAAAATACTATACATAAATATCAAACAATATATTACTGTAAAAAGAAAATTAACACGGATATACCAAAATAAAAAGACAAACAATGGTAAAACATTACTGTTGTGATGAACCTGCCAGTTTCTTGCGAATGTACTCTTGAACTTTAATAAATAAATCTATCTCGTTCAGGTTTGTTTCGAATTTGGATATTAGTTTGTTTTTACGAAACTGATTTATACAAGTATATATTAAGTGTATAAAGAAAATTCGATGCAAAATAAAATAAATTCAAGACAATGCGGGCATTAATATCAGGGTGAAATATGAAAATAAAAGCAAAATTGCAGAAAATTAAGTTATAGTAAAACAAATAGCATAGAATCATAATATAGATATTTTAGGAAAAACATATGATAATTTAAATTAGTAAACAGAACTTCGAAATTAAAGATAACAAATAGTAAAAACAAAATATTGGTATTAATGTAAATATAATACTGTTTACATTAATTCCAAATCACATTGTCAAAATTATTTTCGCATTGTACTTGGTCTCTTCGGCCTTCTCAAATCAGTCGCCAATTAAGTTTAAAATTTGTACACAAGGGCCCTGATTCCCACGTCCGAGGGACACTGGTGGGGCAGGAGTGTGGTTTGAGCCGGTTCGAGTCCGGCACTAGCTCGACTGTCTCACAACCTGTGAGGTAGTCGAGGTGTCCGGGGGGATTTCCCACTCCTGCCAAAAAAAAAAACCTAACGTGGGGTTGCCCCAAGTCCCGATTGTGGGTGCAGAGATACTTCCGTCGCATGCATTTCACAATATTACAGTTTGGCTTCGATAGATTACAATCTACCGAAAAATAATGCGTTATATTGTAAGCAGTTAGGATGTTCAGTTGACAATATTTTGAGAGGTTACAACCTCGCTAGAGAGATTACAAAAAAAAGTGTGTGTTTGAAAATTTTACGGTGACATATACACTTCTGAGACTGTTTTAGCTTGATTGGTCGTTCCACGTACACTCCAATTTTTTAAACAAGCATTCATCTCTTGTATAAAAGGAAAAATCAAATCGCGAACAAGCCCAAGTCATTATCGTATGATCCAATTTACTGTCAACTGTTAACACCTCCTAAATAGGTCGAAGTTCTTTAACATCCCACATTACCCAACAGGGGTTGGGTGCTTAAAAACAACGCGTTATAAAACACGTTATAAAAACAGCGATCGTCTGAAGAATGGATATTACGATCGAAATGCGGTTTAAAAACTTTGTTTTACGTCCCCATTGGTTTTAACTTCGAACTTTTCCAACTTTTAGATGGATTTCCATGGTTACTGAGTATTGATATTCAGGGAGTATCTTTGAAGATTTTATAAATTTGGGTTGGTACTTTGTACCCCCGCTGGCCTCTTATTATATTGGAACCCCGTACTATGCTATGCCAGTTCAATGTCGAAGTGATATATCCCACGGTCGAAGAGTTGCCACTGATATGCGGCCTGTTGTACAGAGTAAGCATCTTCATCATCTGCCTAGCCTTTTCCCAACTATGTTGGAGTCGGCTTCCAGTCTAACCGGATGCAGCTGAATACCAGTATTTTACATGGAGCGACTGCCTATCTGACCTCCACAACCCAGTTAATTCTGGGAAATACGATACCACTTGGTAAGACTGGTTGTCAGACTTTTAGGCCACTACCTGTAACGACTGTCAAAGATAGACAAATGACAGCTGGAACCAACAGCTTAACGTTCTTTCCGAGGCACGGAGGAAACTCGGTATGTAAGCCATCCATAGACCAACCTAGGCAAGGACGGCTTAACTCTAACGATCGACCCGAGCGGCTTTTATTCTTAAGCCACGAGCATGCACAGAGTAAGCATCTTCTTAGAAATTATTTCATGAAACACGAAAAGATGGGTTTATATTTTTATAGAACATCATTACCCTTCTTTTTTTTTGGGATGGGAAATCATCAAATGACTTCTCCCACTCTGGGCGGAGCGGGAGGGAGTGTCAGACTCTTACTGACTAAAACCCATCCATGTTCCTTCCTCGCCCTTTATGTTCCGGTGCCGCGGTATCTCTTTCGAACAGGCCCGCAACCCCGGCAGAACATCATTACCCTCCCTTTAGCTTCGCTAATGTCGGGTAAAAGGTACTATTAAACTTATTGGAATGATATCAGGATTTCCTAAATACTTTCATATTTCTTTAAAAGGGGTAAAATTGTTTGGAAAAACTTTTTCTTTTCGTAAAAACTTACGTGTACTTAGTTTCTTTTTTCATACATTTCTAGTACCTACCTGCCTAAAAGAAATTCGAGTGACCTCGTTTTTATTTTACAGAAGGAAAACGCTGAGTGCTACCTTTTTTTACTTCAAGTAAGTTGTTTCGGAATTTATACACTGATACTGAATTATTAAACTACTTACCAAGTCGCTGAAAACCTTACATATTATGTTTTCAATAGAAGTAATAGTGATACAAAACTTTTATTGCCGCATGCCTTAGCGTTTTTTGTTTATTTTTTCTGCTACGTTCGTATGTACCACATGTAGTGTATATCTGCCTAGCCCTTACCCAACCGTTGCGGCTGTTGTTACTTAACCACCACCATTGACCCCACAACCATTGATCGCACCACCATTATATTATTTTTATTTTCCACCATTTGTTTATGTTATTTTGATGGTGTACATAATAAAAAGTATTCTATCTTCTAAATAACCACGTCCACTAAGTACTGTAGGGGTTGAAATAAATAAAAGATGATTCATCGCTAAAATCAACCCTACTAATACATATTATAATTGCGAAAGTTTGTGAGTATGGATGTATAGGTAGGATAACTAACTTTTGTTGGTTTGGTTGGTTTGGGTGGTTTGGTTGGGAACCAACAAAAGTTAGTTGTATAGAAGTCCATTAAACGTTTTGTAAAAACTAATAAGTGGTCAAATAAAAGGCCTAGGCGCAATTATATCACCGTTCAATTGTATAGTACAACTGTAGCGGTGTCAGGTGTGACCATTTTGGCCTATTACAGTTGATGTAACAGTAACGCTAACTCTATTTGTTGACATATAACGCGACCACAATGCAAGTATAGTACCTTTTAGTACTGTAAAAGAGTTCATGATTCCATTACTTCACTAATATTCATAATTCATTCAATTTACATTCGTTCACACCGCTGCAGTGTCTTCAGTGTTTTTGAAGAACAAAAGCTATAGAATACGAGGAAATCAGAAATTGGAATCGGAGTTAGATATTATTTTATTTTGTAATTAAATTATTCATCTCATAGGGGGGAATTATGTGCTTCTGTTATTTTACTGATAAACTTTGTATGGGTTTAATTATTGGTGTCGAAATATTGAGCTTTTACTTAAATAATTACGAATTATAAGTCATAAACAAACTTTTAGCTTCCTGAACTCTACTATAGCACTCGTTACGACAGGTATCAACCACCATTACTTAAAATTAGGGTTCCTTTTGCTCGTCCGTGTGCCATAAATGTGATGTTTTTTTTTATCGATCTTAGTCGTTTTTTATTAAACACGTCAGAAAACATGAGTTTCTAAATCAGCACTACTACGATGTCAGAGTCATACTTATTAGTTATTATTTATTCATACTCTGACTTTTTGTGATAAAGTTGCTGATTTTCCTTAATAGAATAATTGATCTTTAGGTACCAAACCACTACTGGAATCATTGTCCATATTTAAATAATTCTCAATTTCTTTGGCTACGGTATTTTGTACGGAACCATTTTCTATAATTGGGTCAATTTTCTATAATGGGAATCAAAATGCCCAACTCTGGGTTAAACTCGCCTTTGTACATAAGCTATATTATTGCAAGTAATTTGTATAAATGTGTGCAATAAAGAATAAGAATAAGAAAATGTCATTTTTGTAGAAGCGCGGTAGACCTTTACACTCAGTAATTATGTTTTAAAAGCGAAAGGATCTCCGTTATTGTGTAAAAGAGGAACTAATACAGCTGTACGACTATAACGAGCTTTAAAAAACCTCTTTAAAACAAGTTAGGCAACATAAATGTAATTTGAAACTCAGCTATATCACCAAATTACTCTGTCGTAGATTTTTTGTGCCCACTATAGTACTATGTACTATAACGAAAGACCCATTATAGTACGTTCAGAACCTTTATTTCGTTAATCAGGCGCATTAAGGCGACAGTAAACACTGTAATAAAGTTCTATCGTTGTATACTAGTCACATTGGTGGTTGCAATAACTCCTGACTATATCAGCTATACAAAGACGCGAAGTAAACCTTTACATCAATTCCTAATAGGTCGTTTTTGCTGTATAAACTTATATAGCCAATTTGTATTGGCAAACGCTTTTACACAACAATCAATCACCGCCAAAACCTTTATACAACTTTTACCCAGCTTTTGGAGATACAAGGTTTGGTTATAGGGCAAAATTGTTGGTTGGGGTGTATGGATGTTTGTTACTCTTTCACATCATCTATATAAAATAATAAAAATTCAAAGTTCTATAAAATTTGCAATTTCAAAAGAACAGCTTTTTACCAGTGTAGATAGTAGTGGACATTTTGATCTCAAATTACAAAAATATGTACGCCCCCCCACCCCCATCTCCCAAACGAAATCCTGTAACCGCGCCTGATCGATCACGCCGTTTCGGAGATTAGCCGGAACAAACAGACACACAGACTGGCAGACAACGGGGTTAAATAAAGACATTGTATTGTATTGTAAATGAGACACCGACACGAAAACGGTTGACAGCACATATTCAGTACATCATTCTGAGCCCCTCATTCTCATTGGCAAGGATTTTTGGGTTGTGTTACTCCATCCAGTGGTTGGGTCCTTAGTCGTTACATGCTCCGCTATAGCAGACTTATTTGTTTGTCTATTTTTGACCGCTTCTATGTGTTCTTTGACCTTTTCAGCGACATCAATATATGGACACTGTTAGTGGAGTATGCTGTCCTAGTGTGAACCGGCCCTAATTAAAATTTATGAAGATCAAGTGAGGCTAGTTGAATAAACGCCTTCGCTTTGCTGTCGCGGTACCGCCAATAATTCAGTCTCCCCGCGACCACGGCTGGTGCAATCCGGTCGAAACGTCGGGATTAAATTAAAGGTAAATTCGTAATACGTCTCTACATCTACAGTACCAACTAAAATAAATATATTCAGACCGCCTAAATCGTATACCCACGTCACTCATTTATCCCTGTTATGCAGATTAAAATTAAGATTCATCCAACATAGTCATCACGTCCTGACGTCACACATTTACATATTTAAATATCGCCAGCTTATATATAAGCCGCCACTAAGTCCCACCTCAAGCATTACTCAGTTGAATTTGTGAAAACACCGTCTTGCACAAAAAATATCAATCTGCGAAGAAAACATACGATTACTTTTGTTTATACAAAGAGAAAGAAATCATGTTTTTGTTCGAATTGAATGTAGAAATAGAAGCTTATCTTCGTATAAAACGGTCTATTTTATTTTCTCCTAGCAAATGGAAATCGCTACACTTAGATTGAGCGTTTTTAAAATAAGTTAGAAAATATGAATCGAAGTAACGATAGCTGTATTCATATGCTAAGTATTCTTCTTTTAAATATGAAAAATGTTTAATATGCTTCTTGTAGATATTAAAACTTTTAAATAAAACTTTTATTTATTTTTATACATACTGTATTTCTAAATGTTTTTTGGCTTTTATTTTTTATCGACATAATAATATATTTTATTACAAGTTTTAAATATATGTTGTGCAAAAATCAAGAAGCAACCGTCCTTGACGTCTGCAGCTTAAGCGAACTCCTGAAGCGCCTTGACTTTAGACAGAAATGGGATTTGACAATCGTCAGAAGGTGGAAGAAACTTGTCAATTGAGAAGCTGTACCTACTGTCATTGCGATGACCAGTCAAAAGGCCGTTTGATCATTTCATTAACGGCTCAACTGATGCTTTATGATCTTTATTATTTAAGCATTACTTATTAATTATCTGCGAGTGAGGGTTGGTTTTTTTTTTAATAAAAATTATCCTATGTTACGTCTAATACCTCCAAGAATATGTACAAAGTTTCATGATAATCGGTTGAGTAGTTTTCGTGTGAAAGCGTAACAAACAAACTTACATTCACATTTATAATATTAAGGATTGAGAAGAGGCTATTAGGAACATTATAATCTGATGATGGTGATGATTTATTAAAACTGAATGCACACAAAAATTGTACAAAGGCGCACGTAATGCTATGGGCATTTTCAATCAGTCTACCTTATGGTGATGCAACGACAATACTCAGTAAAAAAATGTAGTTTTCCGTATAATCCCAATTTCTCTCACATACCTACACTTAAACTGACATTGCATTAAATAGAGAGCCATAACTATATCTAGCATTAGCAAATGCATGGTCGTTAAATTAACCTTGAATTTTAAAAAAAATCTATTGTAACATGACGCTTAGATTCCGCGTACTGGATATTCCATCGGTTTCCACAATCTCATATAGTCGTATATGTACAACAGAAAGAATTTAAAGCTAAAAAGGAAGCTTAGAATTTACTTTCCTACTGATATGTGTAGTGAATGTTAATAAGGAAAAGGGATACAATGGCCGTACAAGCTTACAGGCATTATTGAAAACCCACAAATGTAACCAGGTATCCAAGGTAACCAGTTATTGGGCACCTTTTTCAATTCGGATCAATTTCTTGATCCGAGGAGCTCGTGGCAAAATAATAACAGCCGCTCGGGGTCGATCTTTAGGTTAAGCCGTGCTTGCCCAGGTTGGTCTGTGGATGGGTGACCACCCTTACATACCGAGCTTCCTCTGGGCCTCGGTAAGCACGCTAAGCTGTTGGTCCCGGCTGTCACAGGCCCAAAAAGTCTTACAACCAATCTTACCAATTTAAGGGTTTCGTATTACCCAGTTAAGTCGCTCCATGTATAATATTGGTTTTGCAGCTGCGTCCGGTTAGACTGGAAGCCGACCTCAACATAGTTGGGAAAAGGCTAGGCAGATGATGATGATAATCAATTCCTTGATCTAGAAAACATGTTTTTAGGTTAACTGAAGATTTTCTGGTTACCCGAATGGAGCTTGCAATCCAAGATTTCCTGCTGGGCTGCGGGACTGTTCGAAAGGGATACCGTGTCCCCGAAACATAAAGGGCGAGAAAGGAACATAGAAAGGTTTTAGTCAGTAAAAGTCTGACACTCCCTCCCGCTCCGCCCAGACCGGGAGGAGTCATTTGATAATTTCCCATCCGAAAAAAAAAGAAAGGGGGACCCCTCCTTCCCTCCCTCCCTTCCACCCCGCGTAAGTTGACTACCATCGCATGCATTTCACGAATTTTACTGAAAGCAGTATGTTCGTTTGACAATATTTCGAGAGTTTACAATATCTCTAGTTATTTTATAATCTAAAACTTGTGGACCTAAAACACAATGAGGCATATTTTAATGGGTATTAGTTTCATGGGTAGTGTCTACTCGTGAGAACCTGTAATTGGCTCTGTGTCGCTTAATCAATTGTTACTCACTTATTTTAGCTGTTGGTTCTCCTTTTATTAAAAGTAAAGTGCCCATCCAGGCCTATATGAAATAAAATATATTGATTTTGATTTTGATATTTGAGTAGGCCATAATTAAATCGTGATTCAATACATCTAATCATTATCATCATATCACCTACCACGGCTGGACAAATATTTTATTTATTTATTTCAGTAACAATTTTTACAAGGTATCGAAATTTATAGTAAATTATAAAGTTAAAAGAATTACAAAAGATATTCATTATTATAACAGTAACCAAAATAAATGTATAAAAAGTAAAACATTTACAATATCTCTAGTTATTTTATAATCTAAAACTTGTGGACCTAAAACACAATGAGGCATATTTTAATGGGTATTAGTTTCATGGGTAGTGTCTACTCGTGAGAACCTGTAATTGGCTCTGTGTCGCTTAATCAATTGTTACTCACTTATTTTAGCTGTTGGTTCTCCTTTTAATAAATAAATATTCGGTTCTTCTCCATGGAATCGACCAACGCGAACCGTGCACCTCTTTCGACGTTTTATAAGTGCCCATCCAGGCCTATATGAAATAAAATATATTGATTTTGATTTTGATATTTGAGTAGGCCATAATTAAATCGTGATTCAATACATCTAATCATTATCATCATATCACCTACCACGGCTGGACAAATATTTTATTTATTTATTTCAGTAACAATTTTTACAAGGTAACGAAATTTATAGTAAATTATAAAGTTAAAAGAATTACAAAAGATATTCATTATTATAACAGTAACCAAAATAAATGTATAAAAAGTAAAACATTTGCATTTGTTATAAGTACCTAATATGTTAAAAATAACAAAATATAAAAACCAAATAACATGTTACAATGAATGTCAAAAGTATGATAGAATCTCTTTTGTTTCGCTCGACCATTCATTACAATTATTAAACGTATACTATCCCTTTGGCCTAGTGTTCACTAGAGTGTCTGCTGAGTAGGTATGAGTTCCTGGACTCGATGCCCAGGTCCAGTACAATGTTATTGGGGTTTTTCCATAAGGCATTTGTCAGTAGCAGCAACGCCTCGTGGTAAGGGAGCCCAGTGTATATTTACTTCATTTTAAAGTCCACACTGATTGTTTATAATATTTTGTCCTTTTATGGTACACACGCGCGCGGGCCCGTGCACACTACTGTTACTGGCAGGGTCGCCATGTAAGGTCGAGGGTTTAGGAGACAAATGAAACGAATGAGGTTCGAGAATACACTGACTCCATATCGGAATAAAGATACCTTACAATTACTACATCTCAGCAGTCTAAATGTGTGCCCGGACGATGGCCAGTTGGCTTGCCCTGATTACGTGGCACTTTAACATAACTGGTGAAATGTGGGTGCATTATTACAACACTTCTGTCTATCCCTTTGGGGATTTCAGTCATGATGTTATGCTATGTAATAAATATTTTCTGCCATCATAATGTCCCCTAAAACTTGCTAACATCTGGACATAAATCCCGTCTTTTCCGAGAATCGGATAACATCCATTTATTAATGTTTTTTCTTCAATTAACAATGACTTATTACAACCGCTATAAGACACAATTAATCCACAAAAACAAAAGATTCTTTGATTTCAATGCCACAATCCCATTTGAGAAACAAAAAGATTTTTGGCAAGGATTCAGAAAAATGTTATTTGCTCGTCCCCTGTGTAATTTGAAATAAGCAAGACCGGCTGAAAGCGAGCTTCAGGTAAAAAAAAATCACTTTATATAAAAGGATCTGGCCTAACTTTCTTTCAACCCAGATATGACTATTGGATCATGATTATATGATTATCTGAATACACTTTTTGCCTTATTGTGCAGACTGCGAATATGTGAGAATGACTTAGAATAGACTTGATTATGAAGGTTAATATCATAATATGAAGGTTGGCTATAAGCGGATTTCTTAGTAGATATGTGAAAAGTAGCTACGAAATGTTTAGTTTTTCAAAGTATACCTATGTAGTTATCTACGAAATGTTTAGTTTTTCAAAGTATACCTATGTAAGTTATCTACGAAATGTTTAGTTTTTCAAAGTATACCTACCAAAAATAGTTAATTTCACATAGACCTAAATTAGCAGACGACGTCGAGAAACGGTGCACGGTTCGGGTTGGTCAATTCCTATGGAAAAGAGCCGGCTAGAAACTCCATGAATTGTTTTAGTTTTGCAACATTATTATCGAAATATTAATCGATTCAGTACCTACTCATCTATATAACATTTTGTAACATTCAATCGTAATACACTAGTACCCAGTATCGTCTATAAATAGGGATCCGCCGGGAGCGATTTCTATAATAGCTTCGATGTTCGAAAATACACATTAACCGAACATATTTCTTAATAACGAAATTCTTCTTGAAAAAATATTATAAGAGAAATCGGAATTGGCCACATAAAGGCTAAAGACAATGATAATATTATTAGAGTCGCCAGAAAGGATAATAGTTATTCTCCTAAGAAAATCTGTCACGATGCTACGCACATAGGCACTCTCCAAATTGCTTGTTCTCATAACACATGTTGGTACCAATAAGGGCCAGACCAAGGAGTAACCAAGGGGTATCGGTATATATTATAAAACATACGAAGACGGGTATTTATCGCGAATTTACCTTTACTTCAGTCTCCCCGCGACCACGGCTGGTGCAATCCGGTCGAAACGTCGGGATTAAATTAAAGGTAAATTCGCGATAAATCGGGTATTTATCGCGAATTCTTCGTATGTTTTATAATGTGTTCTGATCGTGAAAGTTTAAAAAAGACAAGGGGTATATAATTATGTTACCGTAAAATAGTAAAACCCGTTAGATTGTAATCTATGTCATATATATTATATATCAAACTCTCGATAGATTGTCAACCAAATTTTTCGGCAGATTGTAATATTTCGAAGTGTAGGTAACCGTAAAATTGTGAAATGTCTGCGACGAAACTCAACTCGTGCGCTGTGGATGGGTGAGGAGGGAGGAGAGGTCTCCTACTTAAACTCGAAATGTAGCGATTATCACATACATTTAACTTATGTTAAAATCAGTAAAAACTTGGAATGCAAGCTTGCATGAACTTAGTCAAATGTAATTTATAAATAAAAAAAATTAAAAAATAGTAAGATGGGGGATTCACACAGTGGCCCATGACCAGCCATGGTTACAATGTTGACAGTCCTACGGTCCACCTAGGGTTGCCAAAATTACTTAAGCAAAATATAGTATTTTTCAAAATAAGCTACAAAACATATAGTACACCCCAAAAAAATATAGTATTTTATGGAAAAAGCCAAAAATAGACAAAGGTTCATTTGTTCTTGATTATTTTTTTTTTTTTCATAAAAAAAATATTTTCACTCCTCTTGCTCAAAAAGACCGTCATAATAGCGTACCAGAGCGGGCGTAAAATTGCATATTATTCCCTAGGGAAAAAAAGTTCTTATTTTTTATTTTCGTCGTCGGTTTTCGAAAACGCACAAGTCTTTATTCATAATTCATAAAGAATTGACTTATGACGGTACCATAAGAAAAGATATATTTTTTTAAATGGAATCAAACGCGCCGAACGCCGAACTCTTTGGCAGAATGTGTGCGTTGCATTCCAGCTACAGAAGAAATAAAAAAAAGCATAGGCGCGAAATTTTATGATTTCTTCTGTATTATTTATTTGAATTATAAGTAGAATTCCTCTTTATCTGCTACGTTTACCCCACAGACGACACAATATTATATTCGTCTTCACAGAGAACTGAAACTATATTGCCGGGAAAAAACATCTCAATAAATTTGAACAACAGTCCAATTTGTACATTTATTTATTTATTTATTTATTTGTTTATTTATTTATTTATTTATTTATTTATTTATTTATTTATTTATTTATTTATTTATTTATTTATTTATTTATTTATTTATTTATTTATTTATTTATTTATTTATTTATTTATTTATTTATTTATTTATTTATTTATTCATGTACACACAAAATACATAAAAGGACAATATATTAACATAGAGGAGCACAAAGGTACTGCTTATTTCAAAAGAAATTTCTTCCAGCAGACCTGCGAGAGGAAAGTCTGATAAGAAATGTAGACACAGTGTGTAGAAAAGTCAAACAAGAAAATTTAAATTAAAACTTAAAACAAAACTATGACTATTTATTATTACTATTTTTGTTTTATAATTGTTGATAAAATAAAACATCATATAAAATATGGTTATTTTATTTTTCGCAATCGTAGTGAAAAGTACGGTGTAACACACGGTGCTAAAATCCCATTATAACTCGGTTTCTATTTACTACCTCGTATATAATGGGTCATTTTAGCCACTTGTATAACAATGTACTATTGTTGCCCTCCTTGCATTAAAAAAGTGTCTTTTATGCTTTATTATATTTAATTAAACCAGAAAACAATTTTTTCAATTGCCGTTTTTTTTGTATTAATCAGAAACCTACTACTTCTGTTTCTTTCTTCTCGCCATTTGAATTCATGAACGAAACATTATTTCTGTGAATGCCGAAGTGGCGGGAAAAGAGAGCAGGACTGAAATAACTGTTTTGGCAAGTTGATTTCGTTTTTTTTTTAATATGCCGCCATTTTTGGCATGTAGTTTTGTCAGTATATTACAATCTTTTACTTCTGGCAGATGTTTATTGATGAATGATGATGCATCAGTGAAAAGATAATGTTAATATTCTATTGCACGTTTTTAATTTTTTGTTATGAAGGATTTGTTTATTAGATTTCGTTGTAGTAACCACTGAAGAACAGCAACACAATGGAGATTCCAGGGGAGCTGCAGATTCCAGGAATGTTATTGCAAGGCTATACATAGCCACACCAATTTGATAAAGTTGGTACATGGAGGGGTTCTCAAAACCAATTTACCTAAAGAAAAAGAAAATCTGATCTTGACTACGTAATGAGACTCATTTACAGCCAATTGAAACCCTATTCCAGTAAAAGCGACAAGTACACAACTCAGTTCACTAAGTATTCAGATTATCTTCCCAATGAATTTATCATACATAAACACCCAAAGTTGAACTCATGAATTCAGGCGGAATTGGCCCTGATTATGCAAACGAGATCTAATCCAGCTTTGTAAAAGGTGCCGAAGTCAAATGGCATTGTATAAATGACCATCTACGACTTCTACGAGATATTTAACGCGCCGTTCAGGACCTCAAACGATGCGATTTATGGCGAAACAAACAACTCGCGTCTGTCACATGTTTCCGTCGCGTCGCGGCGATTCGTGGCATGCTGCAATTGTTTTATTTGTTTTCCAACAAGTCAAGTATTACATTAAAGGAAGTCTAAAAGTGGTGCCAGTGACTGAAAAGTTGTGTGGTATTCGGTTATCATGGTATCGACATGTAATGCGACGGATTGAGGAACACCAAAGAAATGATGGATGGACTGTGTGAAGAATGATATGAAAGGATGTGACTGCTGAGAAAACGAGTGATAGAAAAGTATGGAAAAAGATAAGTATACTGCGCCGACCCTGAATAAATTGGGGTAATGCAATAGCAGGAGAAATATGTCTGTCACTTGTTTCTTTCGCATAAGTTACCGCTCGCGTCGAAACTCACGTCGCGGTTATTCGTGGCATGCTGCAATTTCTTTCATTTTTTTTCAGCAAGTCGCTTAAACGCGGAGCTTGTGGCAAAGTCCTTCGCTTTCAGCCCGATGAGAGAGGGTAGAAAAAAGATTAGATTCTCTCTCATTTGGAGGCGAACGTGCTCAGTTTCAGTAAGTGATGAAGATATTGTTACACTGGAAGAGGTTCAGAGGTGTAATGTTCGTTACCCCGGCACGTTTTGGGAACAATTTGCTCTATTGTATCTATATGAAATTACAATGCAGTAGAGTGCAAGGAACTCTTTAAATCATGGTACTGATGATGTCTTCTGCGGTTTCTGTATTTTGTAACTTGGTTTGAAATATGGGTGATAGGGTGATATATGTTGAAGAAGTTGCTTCTAATACCGTAAACTAGAGAAGATTAGTCAGTGATTGTGAGTTTGCTATAATACGGTAACGTTGATCTCAAAATAAACACTTACTTACGTTTGCACATTTTTGCTAATTTAACCCTGTACTTACAACAATTACTACTACGTACCTCATAAACTAATTAAGTTCTCATTCAGTCCGTCCGAAACCATAAAAAAACTAGTTTTGAACAATATTTTTGCCACTCGAATTGCAGAATAACACAGATATATGTTAAAAAAAATCACACAGTGGATGCCTTCATGTCGTAGCTAATTTTCAACGTACCCTATAAAAAGCTTACCAAAGTTCAAAAACACTTTTACCAACCCAAGAACAGAACCTAAACCCAAACATTCAGCATACGCGTTTGAAACACCAAACCCAACAAAGGTTGTCTTTGTTTACGATTGTTCATAACGGGTCGCAGGGGGAATTCCTCTTAAATATTATTCAAACACCGCAGCAGAACTGTTGCTAAGTTATAGCAGCTTAGCCGAGGATTTGCATAAATTCAGGTGGCATCTGCAAGTACAATTTGGTTATGATCTCACGGGCCGACAAACTTTAGAGCCCGCTTCCCTCTCCCGAATTGATAGCAACTTCGAACGCTGCTGTAAAAAACAATTATTTTGATATTAACATAGTTGTAATTAATGTTACATTACGAATAAGTTTCGCGTTATAAATAATTTTACGAAAAGGCGAAAGGATTATGTAAGTATCGTCGCAGGTGGACTTGAGTTTATAACGTAACATTACGCCAGTAATCCCTGTAGGTATAGGCAGAGTACCTTGTACCTTGATACCTAACAAGTAAACCTTCAATTCACCGGCCGCGATTCTGCTATTACAATAGTGTCAGAGTAGTCGATCAATTGATTTCATAATGGCCAAGTTCTGTCAAATTTTGAGAAGTTTGTTAATTCTGCTATCATAATGGCGCCATTATGACTTTTCAATGGCCAAACACTGACACTTCATTGAAAGAAATGTCATAGAATAATAATCTCGTACATGAAATCTGGCATGAATAAATGTTCGCATTTAGTAGTAGATTTCGAAAACCATTTGTACTAAGGGTTTTATAATAATGACAATACGAAAATGCCATTAAAACACAATTTTATTACGAGACCATTGACCGACCATTGTGAATTTAGCAGATTACTAACTTTAAGCAAAATGACAATGGGATGAGAATGGAATCGTGTTGGAGTGACGAATTTATTAAAATAGTAGAATTAGGCCCCAGCAGTTATGTTTAAGTCCCCTAATAATACAGGGCGACCCTATTGCCATCAACCGGTCACAAATCTAGATTCCGTGGCTATTATTGACAAATTCCTAACCGTAAATCCAATGGTACCTACTTAGCCCAACCGGGGAATCAAACCCAGAATCTCACGCGTAGCAATCGCACTTGTGACCGCAGTAACAATTGCAAATGAAATAAAAAGCTATAAATCCATCTTTTTGTCACAAAACGTCAAAACGCGAAGATTGATTATGACAAGAAATCACAACAAAATGAAGAAAAAAATAACTTCCAACCTTCGACCTTATAAAAAGTCTCTCCAATACAGAATTTTAATAAGCACGAAGTCTTTACCTTTCTGACTTTTGATAAGATAACTTTCATCTAAGAAACCTGAAAGCTGAAGCCATTAAAGTATTATTAAATTATAAAACCAGCTAAGTGCAAGTCACGCAAGTACTTACCTACAAGTACTTAATTTTAGGAATAAAAAATATGCGGGGCAGTCAGACGCCGTCGAGGTGCAGACGGCTGTGCTTCCATTCTATGTAATAGTGCGCCCGCGCTTTGACACCGCCTCGACTTTAGTTCGTGTGAGCGACGCGCCTTAGTCACGCGAGTTCCATGATTTTTGTTCACTCAAAAAGTGCTCAACGCGCCTCAAAAAGCTTTCACTTCAAAAAACCGACCTGCAAAACCTATAAAACTACATTATTTTCAGTGGTTTTCAGTTTTATTTGATTTACATGAGCTGTAAGACATTGTTTCTTGATCAATTTCATGATTCTCATCATCATCTCAGCCGAAAGACGCCCACTGCTGGACATAGGCCTCCCCCAAGTGTCGCCACATTGACCGGTCCCTTGCGACTCGCATCCACCGGATTCCCGCAACCTTCACCAGGATGATCTTCTTCATGATTCTAATTCAACGGAATTACCCTATAGGTTTTGATTACCTTGTGAAATGGCAAAATACGCGACATACCTTTTGATCGCGTTGACTTATCATTTTGATTTTTCACAGCTGACCGTAGAGCCGAGTATTTAACAAAAGGGGCTTGACTGACAGAGAGAGACAGGCACCAAGTGATGCTTAAAAGAACCATTTTCCTTTTGAGATATGAAACTCTAAAATATGAACATTTAAAAATACGTTGCTATGTCAGTCCCATACAGTTCTGTCAACTATATTGGGATTGGATTGGATTCAGCTGAACACCAGTATTTTACATGGAGCGGCTGCCTATATGACCTCTAGAACGCAGTTATTCCTGCATGGCTAATACGATACCCCTTGGTAAGACTGGCTGTGATACTTTCAGGCCACTGACTAGTAACGACTGTCAAAAGTCTATAAATGACACATTTCCTCACAAGTACAATAGTTGCACATCTTAACACTAATCAGAAGTCTCTTGGTGTCTTCCTTGACCTCTCGAAGGCGTTCGACACCGTTTCTGTCCCCAAATTGATTGACAAGATGGAACAGATTGGCATACGTGGAATTGCACTCGAAATCTTTCGTAGCTACCTATCGGGGCGTAAACAGGTTGTGAAGGTGGGACCATTCATGAGTGATGAAGAAAAACTGTTTTATGGGTTCCCTCAGGGCAGTGTCCTAGGACCAACCCTCTTCCTCATATATGTCAATGAGCTGTGTCAGTTATCTCTTCCGAACACAAAAATTATTACGTATGCAGATGACACAGCTCTCATTACCCATGGCAAGGACTGATCTGAAACTCGGGAAAAGGCAGAATTGGCACTGAGCATGGTTATGAGGTGGTTGACCTCGAACCTGCTCACGCTCAACATCTCCAAGACTAAGTTCATCCCCTTCACCCCAAGTATTCTTAGCCAACCGCCTTTGTCGTTTGAGATGAGGACCCATGTATGTAACCCAGTCGCCAACACCTGTAACTGCGCCCAAATACAACGGTCTGATAGCATAAAATACCTTGGAGTTATATTGGACAATCTTTTGACATGGAAAAAACAAATTGTCTCAGTTGTGGTTCGAGTCAGAAGACTGATCTACTTATTCAAAAAACTCCGAGCGGCTGCTGATTTCCAATGCCTTAGAATGGTCTACTTCGCCCTAGCTCAATCAGTTCTAGGTTACTGCATAACCACGTGGGGGGGAACGCACAAGACAACCATGCTGCGGCTAGAAAGGGCTCAGAGAGCAGTTTTGAAAGTACTCGCTAAGAAACCTATCAGATTTCCCACTTCTGAGCTATACTCACTTTGTGATGTCCTCTCAGTTAGACAGCTGTTCGTGCTGCAAACAGTTCTTAGGAAGCACCTACTTCTCCCTTACAAACCACAGTCCCTTACAAAGAAGCATCGTCCTGACAGAGTCTGTAAGACTGAACACTGCAGGTTAGCGATGGTCAGTCGCCATTTCACTCACATCAGCTCCAAACTTTATACCCTGCATGAAAGAATTAAAATATACCCTATGACTAGGATTGAACTGAAGAGAAATGTGACCAACTGGCTTAAGTGCTTGTCCTATGATGAGACTGAGCAACTTATGGTGTCATAAATGCGGTAGATACACACACACACAACATACAGACACACACACACATACACACACACACACACATACACACACACACACATACACATACACAAATACACATCTCATCCCCACCTCCACTCTACATATATATATTACATAGTAACCACATAGTTTTCTTTATATTTTTCTTTGTCATCCATAGTTTATAATTTAACTTTCTTTTTTAGGTTAATCTGGAACAATGTCTTTGATCGTATATGTATCTTGAATTGGGCGTTGATAGCTGCGCCACAGTACTTTACTTTTGTGGCTATCTTCGTTTTTCCTTTGTATTTGTAAACTGAAGTTGTTCCAAATTAACTTTTTATTTATTTATTTCACACAAACTATAATTATTTTTAAGAGGCCTGCGGAGCATGCGAATTTCATACAAACGTAATACCAAAATATTTTTTATAAATCAAACAAGGTAGTGTGTATTTATTTTGATTGGATTACAGAATATGTAGGTTTCCAAAAACATATTTTGAATGAACACTGATTTAAACAAAAGTTATGAGAAAAAACATTTTTCTATTTAAATTACTCATATCTCGTCTTATATCATTTTTCTGTCAAAATATTGATTTGGGAACATAGATATTCTATAATACAATCGAAATATATACACACTACCTTAAGAATATGTTTGATTTTCATATTATTTTGGTATTACGTTTGTATGAGAAACGCATGCTCCCCCGGCCCCTTAAGCATCAGAGTTATACCCTCTGAAGTTCTAGGTATTAATGTGTTATTGTTATGCCCCTGAAAATATTGTAGTTTCAGTATCTAAGTTGTTATTGAAATAGAATTTATACAGTTCTCTGAACTCAACTATTCATGTTACCAATAACAGGGCATAATCTGATTCTAAGTAAGGAGTAAGGGTAAGCCGAACCTGGCATTAAATTAAGCTTTAGGTAGAACTTTGGCCACACCTGTGTACACTTGGCCTAATCTCTCACTTATTGTAGGTCAGCCTTCGGCCTGCTAATTACAAGTTACAACTGCCTCCTTTAGACTACTTCCGGCCATATTTCTTTTACAAAAATATTACTTAGGTTCCTGGAAATGGATTGTTTATTCATTTAATTATGTAGAAGTAGATAAATTTCCTGGAAATCAGACTGGTAGGTTTTCCCTTTTTAACCCGATGCTAAAACGACGAGGTGTTATAAGTTTGACGTGTGTATGTGTCTTTCTGTGGCATCGTAGATCCCGAACGGATTAATCTATTTTGATTTTGTTTTTTTTTGTTTATAAGGTGAATTAGCGGGAAGTGTTCTTAGCTGTTTGATAAAAATCAGTCCAAGATGGCCGCTGCCACATAATGGCGGATTACATATTTATTCACCAACTCCCTCAATATGGGTATCAAATGACAAGGTTTGACTTGTAGAATAATGTACAGTGCCGACCAAAAGTCGATAAGCAATCTCACAAAGCAATAGCTTGACGTTTAGTTTGACTTACGACCTTCTACTTTCAACAAAATAGATATTGTCAGCAACTAGTTGTAGTTCATAATTTCAATGCCAATATCTAAGACATGATGGCCTAGCGGTTGGGCCCGTCCAGAATTAAGAGCGAATCAGTAAGCCGTGAGTTCAAATCCCGCACAGTTACTTTTAGTCTTTTTGTAAGTTTTTACTCTACAGAAATATTATATTATTTAACTTGTTTGCTTTGTTCACACATTTCGTAAAGTTAGGGAGGTAGATAGAAAAATAAGTCAAGAATTTTGTTAGATTTCTGTGAGGTAGACATGAGTTTTATGAATATTTTAACTTGATCGGAATGAACTTTGTCGTTTGGTTGTAGTCATACAGAATACACTATATAATGTGGTATTTGATGGTCAGTGACGTGTGGTTTAATAGATAGCGGTATTGTTGTTGGTGTGATTCTTAAAATGCGGGCAAATATTAATATTAAGGCGAGGGCGACTATTATCGCGAATTATCCGCGCTTCATAAAAGTGGCCTTAATAGGACTAAATGTGAGTATTATAATTATTTATGAATTGTAACTTAAACATTAAAAATTTAAAAACGAATGGGTATTATAAATTGTTCATTTATTTGGTGACCTGTGGTTTACTTAATTAGTTATTTTTTTTTTCAATCTATCATGCAAGATAAATAATTAGTGTTTATTATTGGATTTATAAATGCAGAGTGAATGAAGTCACTTTAGTATTTATTACAGCTGCCTAACATCATTTTTTTTGTTTAGAGAAATGCAGTAAGTCTCTGGATCAAAAGGTATGAGGAAGAAGGGAGCCTTGCAAGTAGACAGCGAAGTGGAAGGTCGTCGCTTATTAGCGAAGCGCAGCGACAACATATCGTGGGCGAGTATGAAACCAATGGTTTCACACCTACGACACACTCGGAGTCACCGCAAACTGTTCGCCGTGCCCTCCACGCTGAAGGCTTGCATCACAGAAGATCAGCTAAAATGCCCTTCTTGACAGAAAGACATAAAGAAGAACGATTACATTTCGCACGGGAATATTTAGACTTTCACTGGATTACTTCCATTTTGTTCCGGTTCGCGGTCGCCACTCCAGAACTTTTCGACCCCATCGGCCATCCGTTCTGCGAGCAATGTGCCCTGCCCACTGCCACTTAAGTTTAGCAATTCTTCGGGCTACGTCGGTGACCTTGGTTCTCTTGCGGATGTCTTCATTTCTGATGCGATCACGCAAGTAAACTCCGAGCATAGCCCTCTCCATTGCCCTTTGGGTGACTTTAAGCCGCATACGTCTACTTGACTGCATTGAAAATAATGGGGGTTATACAAAATATTAATCCCTAATGTTCTAGTTTTAATTAGACGTGTTACAAAATATTTAGCGATATTAATAATTCCTAAATTGAGGTTTAGTTTCAATCTTCTTTTCTTCAGGAAAATGAACACTTAAACTATAACCTCAATATGAGTTACATTTATTGTGACGTCACATAAAAAACATATTCACGAAGTATAAATTATGTGTTAGTTTTCAGTAAGCTCTGTTGAATACCGATAGATAGAAGTGGGTATCAACAATTATATTTGTGTTATTAGAATATCCTTGTTATGTTAATAAAAAATGACTTAAAAGTGGGTATCCAGATACACAAAAAAATCTTATGAACGGTAACAAGAGAACTTCTTATATCTAGGTAGGAATGTGACGTTACAAATCTTATTAAAGTTGTTAATTATATGAATAAATGAAACGAATAAAACAATTTTTGTTATCTGTCAGCACTTTTTTTTCCACCTTCCAACACCGAAAAAATATTACACAATCTCATAAATAGTTATGATGGGTTATTAACTTATATTTAAATCTTTATAAAAAATAAATAATGAGCATGAACCCATTTCAAAATAAATACCTAAGTAAATAGTTTTTGTATAAAATACAAATATAAATTAAAATGGTTACAAAAAAAAACCCGTATGTAAACGGGATTTGAACTCAAGACACGTTGATCGTGAATCCACTGCTTAACCTAAACAGCTATCAACACCTGGTAGATATGGTCGAAGTTTACCTATCCAATGCAAATACGATCATGCGTTTGCTGCGTGTATAACAAAAGAGACGGTAATATAATTATATCTTTTTGTTTCGTGGAGAGCGACGCGACAACTTGCGACAGTAGGCGACTCTGTGGCTGTGGTGTGCGTAGGTACTGTATTGAGACAGCTTACACATACAGCCGCACGGACGCTCGGCCGTGCGTTCACAGCAATATGATCCTTCGCGTGCCTGTGCGCTTATGAACGCTTACTGTACACTAAATTAAAATGGAATGAGGTATATAATTGTAGTATCTTTGGATAATACTTGAATAAAACAAGGAGTGTTCGTTACACGTTTAATGGCCGATCGATGACTGATCAAAATTCCCTTTACACACGAGTACCCACATATTATAATATACCACAATCCCTCCCCCAATAATTTAAAACATATGTATAAAACTAAAAATCTTAACATTTATAATTTACAATTTTTTTTCTGACAGCTCTGACCGGTCTCTGGTATGTACTCTGTGGTCCCGTGCTTACAGGTTGAATATCTAGTTCCGAAGGTATTGAGTCGATCCTTCCGTCATCCTGTTCCCCTTCTTCTTCGGAACTTTTATGTGACGGCTGATCCGTTTGATGTTCGTCATTCAGCGGAACCGAGGACGGAGACCCGGGAACAGAACAGAATGAACTGTCACTCTCCTCTCCCTCTGAGTCAACCTGTGCCGTGGCGTCCGATTCCGCGAGCGTGTCTGTGGGATCCGTTACTGATGCTAATTGTATGAAGTCGCCGACGTCCTCTATCTCGGGTGGCGACTTTGCCCCTTTATAGCTTATAATGTGATCTATATGTTTTTTTAAAACAGTTTTTAACACTGGCACGTATATACCATACAGTCTATTTCCGATTTTGTGCCTTACAACACCATAATGCCATATATGTTTTGTCCCATTATTATAAAAATGTTTAATTAAAACCTCATCATTACAAAACCATTCACTTTTACGTCTGCCTCCGTATTGTTTATGCTGTAAGGTCTGTTTTTGAACGACATTATTCTTAGCAGCGGATGCAAGCGACACAGCTGATGCATTATTTGTATGACTCATTCCTTTGGAATGTGCGTCCGAAACTCGCAACAAATCGAGCCTACAGCGTAATGAGCGACCGAACAACAACTGTGCTGGTGAAAATCCTGTCGTGCAATGTTTTGAATTTCTATAATTAAACAAAAATTCATTAAGCTGGCGTTGTATTAGTTTTGGATTTGTATTTTCATTTAACATTATTTTTAAGCCCCGTTTCACGGTTTTGACAGTATTTTCTGCCTGGCCATTTGATGCCGGATGATACGGAGCGGTTGTTAAATGTTGAATGCCGTTAGTCAAACAATATTTATCGAATTGACTTGAACAAAAATTTCTTCCATTGTCTGTGACCAAGGTACGCACTATTCCGAATCTACTGAACATTTCTGACAACTTAGATATAATAGCTTCACTATCTGTATTTGTCATTGGAAAACATTCCACCCATTTTGAGTGCGCATCTACTGCAATTAAAAACTGTTTGCCGATGAGCGTGAACATATCTAAATGCACCCGTTCCCAAGGTCGGGCTGGGTATGGCCACACAGTAAGCGGAGCACGAGGCGGGTTGCTGCGAAGCGAATTACATTTAGTACAGGCACCCACCTTTTCCTCTATATGCTTATCAATATTTGGCCACCAAAACCGCGATCTTGCTTCAGTTTTCGTCTTTACTACTCCAAAATGAGGAATATGTAGCATGTCTAGAATCTGTTCTCTAAAAAAAGATGGTATCACCAATTTGTAACCCCTAAGCAAACACCCATTTTCATAACTTAAATCACCCCGACAAGCGAAAAACGGTTTAATTCGCAAATCAGCAACCCTCCTCGGCCAACCGTTTTTAACAAAACCTATAATTTTGCGTAACGTTTCGTCGCGTTCAGTTTTCTGTTTAATCTCTTCAAGTGTAATCGGCTTTAATATGCTATCTGTAATGTGATTAACAAACATTGATCTATCGTCATCTTTCAACACCTCATTATTACACTTAATGTATTCGGCAACCGAACGAGATAAATAATCTGCAACATTTTGTTCACTTTTAACATACTCTAAGTTAAAGTTATATGCCGACAGGAATAACGCATAACGTTGCAGACGGTTTGCCGCTATCTCTGGTACCCCCTTTTTGCTGCCAAATATAGTTAAAAGCGGTTTGTGATCTGTACGCAATGTAAACGGCACAACACGACCGTACACGTAGTGATGAAATTTTTTTATAGAAAACACAATAGCCGCAGCCTCTTTCTGTATCTGAGAATAATTACATTCAGCTTTTGACAGAGAACGTGAAGCGTAGGCGACTACACGCTCCATGCCATCGGGGTATCGATGCGACAATACCGCGCCGAGACCGCGCGGTCCCGCGTCCGCAGTTACTATCGTGGGCAGCTCCGGGTTATAATGTGCCAAGGTGCGTTCTGATGCTAGTTCGCGTTTAATTTTATTAAAAACCTGTGCCTGTTCCTCACCCCACTTCCATTTAATACCCTTTTTTAAAAGTAAATGTAGGGGAGCCATGAGGCTAGATGCTCCACGAATAAATGATCTATAATAATTGACCATGCCCAAGAATGACTTTAATTCGCTTATATTTTTAGGAGATTCACTAGTCAATATAGCTTCTACCTTAGAATTCGATTTACGTAATCCATTTTTATCAATAATAAATCCCAAGTACTCAACGTTATCTTTAAATAAATCGCATTTATTTTCCTTAACTCTAAACCCTGAATTTTCAAGCCTACTCAGCACTTCTTCTAACCTTAAAAGGTGCCGTTGTCGATTTTCAGCCGTAATTAAAATATCATCAAGAAAAATACATACTCCGTCAATACCCGCAAGCACTTCTTCTAATATTCTTTGAAATATGCTTGGAGCTGTTGACAAGCCGAATACCAACCTATTAAAGCAAAATAAACCTTTATGTGTGTTAATGCATGTCAGTTTTTTGGTATCATCCAGTAATAACTGATTATAGGCCCTCGATAAATCTAGTTTTGAAAATTGAACCCCGCCATGAAGTTTCGCAAATAGATCTTGAATACGCGGTAAAGGATAACTATCCGTATATAACCACTTGTTCAGTGTCACTGAGTAGTCACCACATATCCTTATATTACCGTCAGGTCGTAACACTGGTACAATCGGTGTCGCTACTTCGGAATGCTCGACTTTCTCTAATATACCTAATTCTAATAATCTACACAATTCATTCTCCACCTTTTGTTTTAATGCTAACGGTACCGGTCGTGGTTTAAAAAACTTTAATTGTGCGTCTGGCTTTATTTTCAACGTAACTTTGTGCTTATTAAACGTACCCAGCTCATCGGTAAACAATCGAGCGTATTTTCCTTTCAAATAACTTTCAAGGTCAACACTTCTAATGTGATTACACGGAACACTACATAGCTGTAAACTATACTTAGAAATGAAATCGCGACCCAACAGCGAAGGTTGTTTGTTATTACATTGCCCCGTATCTACAACGTAAAACTTTAAATTTTCTGTACGACCTTCATAAGTCACAGGCAATGTTAAGCTACCTAACGGTGAAATTTTACTACCATTATAGCAATTCAACACTGTATTACAGGACTTTAAATTGTATTTATTCCTAAAATTCAAATTGTAAACAACAGCTGGTAAAACTGAAACAGCGCTGCCGCTATCTATTTCACACATGAGCATTGTACTGCCCACCGACACTAATTGTTGCATCGGTTCGCCATTGACACATTTTATGTTAAACAATTCATAAATACCTTCAAATGAGTCATCGTCATCCGCTGTTAAGAACTTGCTACTTTTCACCTTATTTCTACACATACGCTTTAAATGGCCCTTTTGATTACACTTTTTACACGCATAGTTTATAAATCGACACTGTTCCGTACTATGGTTCTTATAGCCGCACACACTGCAACACTTCCCGATTTTCGAGACCTCCGCGGCAGCGCCGGCGGCGGCGCGGCCCGCGGCTCCTGGCCGCTGCGCACTGACTGCGCCGCGCTGTCTTAACTCGAACACGGAATGCGCCGGCTCCGCTGGCAGCGCGGATGGCTCGGTGACAGCGCCATTGCTGTGTGATTCCCTTAACGCCAACCTTGCACATCTCACACTTTGCGCTATTTCTAGTGCACGATTAAATGTCAGCGTGTCCATGCTTTCTGCGAACAGTTTCTCTTTCTCCTTGATATTTTCTAACCCGAGGACAAACCGATCACGCAATGCTGACTCGAGTTCTGTTTTAAACCCGCAGTACTGCGCGAGATGACGTACACGCGACGCCCATTCAGTTAAATCTTCTCCTGGACGTTGCTCCGCTTTATAAAACTTGTACCGCTCTGCAAACGTACACTTTTTAGACGCAAAATGACTGTCTAGCTTAGATATTAGACTTTTGAATTCTAACGTCTCAAGTTCTTCCGGGAAAACCAAATCCTTAACGACGCGGTACGTTTCTTCCACCAAACACGTCAATATCAGGGATCTCCGTTTTACTTGCGCCTTGTCGGTGTCGTCCGTGATATCGTTCACCAAACAAAACTGAGTAAAACGACTTTTGAAGATGTTCCATTCCTGCACGCGGTGGTCAAACGTGATATGTCCTCCATACAGCATTCTTTCTTGAGCCATTTTATTTTCAACACCTATTATGTCGAAAAATGCCTTTCCTGCTCTCGTGAAGATCGCCTCGTCGCCAATTTGTAGTATCTTTGGATAATACTTGAATAAAACAAGGAGTGTTCGTTACACGTTTAATGGCCGATCGATGACTGATCAAAATTCCCTTTACACACGAGTACCCACATATTATAATATACCACAATAATATTATTGTATTCCACACACAGCATACGGCATTTCGTTACGTGACGATTTCTACTAAATCGCACTACCCTTAAGCGGCGTTAAGGAACTTAGTTCCATAAATTCAAATACGTGGCAGTCATGACCCTATGTGTCGGGTTTTTTTTATATTTTTTTTATTTAATGTAACTTGCTCATTAAAGTAATTCGTTTCCTTCCCATTTGAGTTTTTCTTAAAGTTAATATAAATAATATTAAATACATTATGTAACGTAAATGATGTTTATTTTGTAAGTAGGTTTAAACAAACACTTTAACACGTCATATTTTAAAACATGGGGCCGGTGTGTCGTAACTGACTACTCGGAGAAGAAACAGGCGAAACAAACTCATAGGTTAGGCTCCGTCGACTACGCTTTTTAAGGGAATATAAAGTGTTTTAAGGTTAAGTTAGTAGTCTCTTTCGAAGTCCAGACATAATCTTTCTCAATTCACATGAGAACTATGCAAATTAGTCTTTTGAAGAAAGAACCATGACATGTGAAGTGGCAGAGTAGTTTTCTGGGGGCAAACAAAGGGCAAGAGGGGATGGTGCTAATGGTTACTGTAATCGCCATAAATTTAGGTTGAAACAAGTTCTTTAAGTTCATAAAGAAAAAAAACATTTGTAGTTTGTAAATATAGTTTTATTAATTTCTACAATAAAATAAATATCATGCAAAATTTCCTCACACATGCCAACATCGATTCGGCGTTGTTTGGGTCAACAGGAATGAATTTCAAATACATACCTACCTCACACAGTTTGATATAAAAACAGGTCAAGTACGTATCGAACGAGGTGAAGTGTCCCGTACACCCATTTTAAAGCACCAATGTTCTTGTTTATTTTGCTGAGATCGTTTATCGCAAAATAAAAATTCGAGTGTTGTTTGAGCACGTTTATGATCTATTTTTTAAAGAAAACAAGGTAAGAAACCGATTGTTGGTTTATTTCATTGGTACGGAAGATTTATTAGTTTTGTCAGTTGGAGTTGTGATGAAGACAGTGGAAGTAGCTAAATTCTACTTTAAGAAGGCAAACACTAACCGCATGGAACATATTTAACTAAAAGAGATGAGAGAAAAGAAAATAAAGAACTGAATGTAAATGTTGATGGAGAGGGAGAGGAAGACCAAAGAAATGGGTCATGATGGATGGTGTTAACGCCTGCGTTAAGTGTGGTGTCACAGTGCAGTGTTTGTTGTGTCGCGCATTGCCGTTCAAAAAGGCTAGGCACCGAGACCTACCCTCCTCCGATTATTGTGACTGTAAAACTATTTTATTCTTCCACCTACATTTTGTTATTGTGTGTTAAAAAACTGTCATCATAGCGGTAACCTCTCGCTCCGCACGTTTTATTGTAAAAATCATTGTTTTACTGATTATATCATCAATACCTCATTCAACGGGAGTTTCATTGAGCAATCTGAAGCCCCAACAGATGGGTTGTGTGAGGAATGTTATAAAATAAATTAAATAAATTTCGCTGGACATTAAGAGGCCTGCGGAGCATGCGAATTTCATAAAAACTTAATACCAAAATAATTTGTAAATCAAACATGTTCTTAAATTAGTGTGTATTTATTTTGACTCGATTACAGAATATATAGGTTCCCAAGCACATATTTTGAGTGTACACTGATTTAAACAAGAGTTATGGGAAAAATGAATTTTCCATAGAAATTTTAAATTCCTCATATATCGTCTTTATATCATTGTCCTTTCAAAATATTTATTTGGGAACATAGATATTCTATAATACAATCGAGATATATACACACTACCTTAAGAATATGTTTGATTTTCATATTATTTTGGTATTACGTTTGTATGAAAAACGCATGGCTCCGCCGGCCCCTTAACACACAGCGCCATTAAAGCGCCATGAAAGATAAAGGAGTAAATGATAGCATGTGACAGAGGAGACTGGAATAAAAAGAGATGCACGAAGTCGCCAACCCCAAATAACTTGGGACAAGGGCAGGACCGCTGATGTTGACGATGAAGGCGAGCGGGGTGGTCTTTGTACTTATCTGTTGGGAGATTTTTGTCTCATGGTGGACCTTTTGGCTTTTGGTCTGTATTTAAAAAAAAATGTTTATGGAAACAACTCACAAATGCTAGACCTGCTTCTATCAATAATTCTTATTTACAGGGTGTAAACTACCTCATCACAAAGCCGTTAACCAAGCATTCTGTACATCAAACTAAGTAACTTTACGAAAATTAATTGCTGGGAAACATCATTTTTTTTGAGGTTATAAATCATGTTTTGTGGTAGAACTCAATGTAACGCACTTAAACTTAACATTGTGCTGATGGATGGATTGAATAGTACGGGGACCGTGGAGGTGTTAAAATCTTACAAAAAAAACTCGTATTTAAAAAAAGACTTGTCAAAAGTTGTAACTTTGAGCCCCCATATCTCTTTAACTAAAAGGTTCACAGGTATGGTGTAGAACAAAAAAATGTTCACAATGATGGGGAAAACAAGTGCTTTTCGGCTTCGTGAAGAGATGTTTGACACCCTTTATGTCACCGTAAAATTTTAAAAACCATTATACATTTCACACTGTTACGGTTGCATTTCGATAGAAAGTAATCTACCGAAAAATAATGCGTTTAATTGTAAGCAGTATGTTCAGTTGACAATCTATTGAGAGTTTACAATCTCGCAAGATAGATTACAATCTAACGGGTTTTACAATTTTACGGTAACATATTCATACTTTCTTCGAACATACCTATCCACATCGTATCAGATAAGTAAAAGTAGGAATATACATCAACCGCGATAAAACGTAACCAAGGGATTTTAAGGATCATTAACCTCTCCGGAGATATCCCGAATGTTTCCCAATTCTTCACTAGACAATCTCATGTTTAGATGAGATTGTCTGGTTCTACAATATTCAAACTTATTTGGGGAGTATATGCTTGGAAGAGCTCGTGGCTAAATAATAACAGCCGCTCGGGCCGATTGTTAGGTTAAGCCGTGCTTGCCTAGGTTGGCCTGTGGATTGGTGACCACCCTTACATACCCAGTTTCGTCCGTGCCTCGGAAAGCACGTTAAGCTGTTGGTCTCGGCTGTCATTTGTCCATTTCGGTATCGTATTACTTACCAAGTATTAACTGGGTTGTGGAGGTCAGATTGGCAGTCGCTCCATGTAAAATACTGGTATTCAGCTGTATCCGGTTAGACTGGAAGCCGACCCCAACGTAGTTGGGAAAAGGCTTGGCAGATGATGATAATTCTGAGAGTATATGCTTCCAACCGTGCCCCGAAAAGCATGTTAAGCCGTTGGTCCCGGCTGTCATTTTGTAGATCTCTGACAGTCGTTAGGAGTCAGTGGCCAAAGGTCTGACAACCATCCTTACAAAGGGGTATCGTATAAAGGCCGTCAACCAGCGATCCAGTTACCTAGCTGTAGCCGAGTCGACATGCCGGAGCTTCTGATCCGCTTACGTTACGTGGACGCCTGTTTGACGTCAAGGGGAAAGGCGAGGCGGTGACGATCCCTTTCCGATTTGATACGTGTGCTATGATCCTTACCCGGTACTAACTGTGTTGTGGAGTTCAGATAGGCAGTGGTCATGTAAAATACTGGTATTCAGCTGCAAACGGTAAGACTGGAAGCCGACCGCAACATATTTCGGAAAAGGCTAGGCAGATGATAAGTAACATAAAACTATGTTAGTACACGAAGCACTTCACTTGCACCAAGTTTTGTGCGTTCTTGTGGTTGTCCGCGGAAGCGACGGAACACCACATCCTGCGGCCAAAAACTTTCTTCCATCACCAAATGAAGCAAGCACGTTGGTAACGGTATGCTTCTATAGTGTTTTGAAGTTATATAGCAGTCTAGTCAGATTAGTGGTGTGACAGTCGTACCCACTGCCAAGTTATAGTCTCGAGTTTGAACATGGATTCATGTGCGCATTGTAGGCTGACAGGCAGACGTATACAACGTGTAAAGTTAAATGCGCAAAACCTGAAAATTGTTTGATCATAATCAATTGAACCACTTTTTAATATACTTAGGTTACAAAAAATCTTCATTAAAATTGTTGCCCTGTCTATCTTTTAATAGGTTAAGCCATCACGTGCGCAAACCCGCCAAAATAGGTAAAAAATCAAACACAAATGGATGTCGTACAATTAAAATTTTCACATACGCGGCATATTCATAGTTCTTGCCAGTAAAACTAAAACAGCACATCAAACCTTTAATTTTTTTGAATGTCTTTTTTTATTACAGAATTAGGTTAATTGCATTAATAATCATTTGGAGTGTCTGAGGTTTTGCGCATTAAACGTGACACGTACTTTTTTAACATTAAAAAAAACTTAATTCTTTTGCTTTCTCATTCAAAATCGCGCGACATTCTCATTCTAGAACTCTGTTCCATATGCACGCTAGGGAACTGTACCTGCACACGCAATACTAATTAAAATAAGCGACGAGCTAGTTGAACACATAACCGAATATTCTAGACTGCAAACGCTAACTTACTCGCAAAGTTCGTTTCCAAGATGTATCTTTCGAACTACTTCACTTGGGCCATACGTTACGTGAGACTACGGAACATAGTATACACCTGTGATACTTACCATCTTACATAATTATACAAGGTGTAATACAGGGTGTAAACCACCTCATCATAAAGCCGTTAACCAAGCATTCTGTATATCAAACTAAGTAACTGTACGCAAAAAATATTGCTGGGAAACAACTTTTTTTTGAGGTTATTAATCATGTTTTGTGGTAGAACTCAATGTGACGCACTTAAAACATTGTGCTGATGGATGGATTGAATAGTATGGGGGTCGTGGAGGTGTTAAAAGTTAAAATCTTACAACAAAAACTTGTATTTAAAAAAACTTTTCAAAAAGTTGTAACTGTTGTGTTGTGTTGTTGTATGGTGTAGAACAAAAAAATGATCGCAATGATGGGGAAAACAAGTGCCTTTCGGCTTCGTGAAGAGGTGTTTTACACCCTTTATAATAAATGCAAGACTTCCAGTGTGGTATCTCACACCAAGAACCTGAACAACTTCTATTCTTTGAGTTCTTATAAAACAGTATCTTATACATAGTTCTTAGACTTTGGGCACCCGCGCCGATAGAACTGAAAACGAAGTAATTTATATATGCTACGGTTTATGCCCAGCGCACGCTTAAGTGGTGCTATGCCGTATTGAATCGGCTACGAGTGCTATGAAGCGTTAGGTGACAGTCACGCGAGTTCCATGATTTGTGTTCACCCAAAAAGTGCTTAACGAGCCTAAAGCAGTTTCCACTTCAAAAAAGTTTGACTTTGTATAGGATCTGTTTGGTAAAACAAAAAAAAAAGTTACAACTCATAAACAAAACTTGTTCAGTTTCATGGTTTTGAGACGCCACAGGTCTTGCGTTAACTATTTACAACCTGTGTGTGTATATTAAGTATCTCTTTCGGCAATAAAAGGATTACGAAACTAAAGACACGTGCAAGCCCAAAACAAACTGTAAGTCCCTTCCACTCTTCTACTCACTTTTTAGGGTTCGGTATCCAAAAAGTGGCAACGGGACCCGAATAAAGGCTCCGACGTCTATCTGTCCGTCAGTCTGCTGTATGACTGTATCATTCGATCCATAATAGCTGCACTTGAAATATCCAGTGTTTATATTATTACAAGTAAGATTAAATTAAAAATCCCTCGACACATGGTGTACTAAAAGTTAAATAGAAAATAACTCCTAGTCCTAGGTACCAGTCATTACTCCACTTTGCTCATCTTTTTTTGTTTCTTAATATTCCTCATTCCTTTTCAGTATAGTAAAGCCCTTTCATTTGAAACCAATATTGAAAGTCTTGTGAAAACAAATGTAATTCGCCATTTTGTGGTGGCGGCCATCTTGGACCGATTTTCATTAACCTTTTGAATGTCTTAATTAGAGACACAATAGTAAAACAATAGCTTAAGTTGAACTGTGTAACTTAAGACATTCTAGAAGTTAAACATAGCTAAGAACACTCCCGACTAATTCACCTTTCACCACCATCAAACTCGGTTCATCCGTTTGGGAGCTACGATGCCACAGACAGACTCACACACACACGTCAAACTTATAACACCCCGTCGTTTTTGCGTCGGGGGTTAAAAATAACAACAATTAAAATTAAATACAGAGCAAAATATTATATTATTAAAGAATATGTAGTCTTCAATATTGTACGATGATACAAAACTCTTCGTGTACAAATCCAACTCACACTTGGCCAATTATTTTGTTTTACGTATTTTGTATTTGCGAACCCTAATCTCAAATTGTCTCATCCCAAACGTGACAGCCCTACGTGATTAGAGACACTTCCCTTTAGACGGGTGACATTCTGCTGAATGGGGAATGTACTGCAGATATCCTTGTTCAATAATTTGATAATGTGCTATGTCAAAGCGTCATTGCGTTAGTTTGATGAAGCCAGAGAACGTACCGTTTCTATTAGATTTTATTTTTGAATCCGATGCTCGGATCTTGTAAATTGTATTAATAATTTTATTGAAGCAGCCCGAATTTTTGTTTGTGAAGATCTAAATAATGCGTGTGCGCGTTTTTTCGGTAAAACCATGATTTTGAACAGATTTACCGAATTAATTCAAGGCAGTCATTTCCGTGAATTCATTGACGATCTACCATACCATTTAAAAATCCCCTATCAAATCTTAAAAACAAAACTGAAACACAGTCGTTTTTTAAAAAAGGAATAGAAAATTGTAGGGGATTGCTACCAAAATTCTACAGAAGTCAATTATACTTTCATTTCCAACGACACCAATTTCAGTCACACTGTGCACTGTGCACCTGTCAGTTCGTTTAGTATCAAATTGGAAGTTGCTTCGCAAAATTTTAATAATGAAACTTTCCTTGTAGGTACAGTCACCAACATTCATAAGATCATGTACTGTGATGAGGAGGAATGGAACATATGTGATTTAAGTAGTGATGAATATAAATGCTGATAGATGGAGAGAAATATGAAAAGAAGAAAAATATGGATTGGTTATAATAAAGGGTGTAAAACACCTCTTAACGAAGCCGAAAGGCACTTGTTTTCCCCGCCATTGCGATAATTTTTTTTGTTCTACACCATACCTGGATACCTTCTAATTACGGAGATATTGGGGGTCAAAGTTCCAAGTTTTTATTGTAAGATTTTTACCTAAAAAACCTCTACGTCCCCCGTACTATTCAACCCATCCATCAGCACAATGCGTTACTTTGAGTTTTTGCGGTAAAGTTACTTAGTCTGATGTACAGATTGCTTGGTTGATGGCTTCGTGATGAGGTGGTTTACACCCTGTATGAAGAATTTACATATGAAAGTGAATGATAGTGTGACGGTTGATAAGGTAGTGACACTGGTTGGCATCCCAAGTAAGATGGGGCTATGGCAGGAATATGACGTCCTATAATAGTGAACTGTAATCTTCTCCTAAATTCAAATTCATTTATTAATTTTGTGATCAATTACGGTAAAAATTATACAGACGTTACTACTCTATTTATTGTAATTTTATGTTGTTACCGTACTTTGGTGAAATATGTTACTAATTGCCTTACTTTATGCCACGAGTAAACCGCCTCTGCTGATATCTGTTAAGAGCATCAGATATTTAAGCGTGTGACTGTACACTTAACTTTACAACCAAATGTAATATTATTTAGTTTGATTTCGAGTCTCTATCTCTCCTGTATCTGTTTTAATACCTAGGCTGGAAGCTCATTATCAATGGCGAAATGAAGTTGCCCGACCAAACAGGCCCAAAGAAGTGGCGCGCCTTCATGAAGAACATGCGGTCGCCGGCGGCTAAGGCGCACTTGGTCATAGGGCCCGTTGCGCGCCAGGAACGGCGAGCTGAAACCCGTTGGTGGTGCTCCTGAATGCACTTGTGTCTCCTGGGCTCGTGACACTTGGTAGTAGTAGGAACAGTGGGTTTTTGGTCGGTAAAAGTCCGACTACCTTCCGCTTGCCCCAGAAGAATAAATCGATGAGGATTTTATCACTACAAAAAAAATCAAATGTTTCCAACACATAAAAAAATAAAAATGACTTCAAAAAATACAAAAAAGTGAAAAATAACTTTTACTTCAGAAGCTTTTTTTTGTCACCGACTTCTGAAGCTAAAGTTATTTTTCACTTATTGGATTTTTAGAAGTCGGTTTTATTTTTTGCAAAAACAGTTTTAATTTTTCACTTTTAAGTGGTTCACATGCGCTTACCCCTTCACAGCGTACTGGCGTAGTGTTACGTTATGAACTGGTGTAAACAATAGACAGACATGAGATTTCAGCAATCCCAGTCCATTTGTTATCATTTATTGAGGAGTTCCGTGGCCTACCGCCGAAGTTCATCATCAGATCTTCACCAAATTGAAGCGGGACCACTCCGAGAAAGTACTCTCTCTGAAAATTACCCAAATCACTTGATATGTGCCTATAAAATTTGAAGAGTTCTCTCAATTTCTCCAGGATTCCATCATCAGATCCTGACTTAATTATTATGGGACCACCTGTGAAGTATTCCCTTTCAAACAAAATAAAAATAATTCAAATCGGTTCAGCCATATTCGAGTAATCGGGGAACATACATAAAAAAAAGGTTCCGACGAATTGAGAACCTGCTCCTTTTGGAAGTCGGTTAAAATATACAAAGGCGAACATAATGCCAAGAGCATCATCTATCAGGCTACTACCTTGGAGTGATGCAGAAACAAATTGTGGTGGCAATCGGCGACTGTCGAGTGGCGTATTGTAATCATATTTACATTTTGGAAATGTATGTATAAGTATTCCGTAATTATAAAAAACACAAATATTCTAGGTCTATACTCAGGTTCGAGAGTTTTTTTTTCAATTGGAATAACTACCTACTTTAAATTGGCCCTGTCTTTTAATAAAGCCATTTGTTTTTGAAAGGGTGTTGTTATAATTAAATTATTAAGTTTGGGATAATTTTATTACACTGGGATCCAAATAGTTAACACAGGGGACCTTAACTTCAAATAATACAGTTATAAATAAAATTAAACAGAAGTTGTTACAACATTGTCCTGAAATAAATTAAGCACCTCCTGGATGCGAACTAATATAAAACTTCAGTGAACGTACAACCTATTCACAGATACTTTACCTTTGACGACAACGAAAACCAAACCAAAAGCAACCTTATAGCAGTAGAAATAAAAAACTTTGTGATTTTAACAGTGATGAATAATCAGAAGTTTAAAAACTGTAAACGATCTGTATGTACCTGAGGCTCTAGCACAAGCCTGCGGTGTAAATGTGACGTATTATAGGGAGGATTTTCAAATTTAAATTACTGATTTCTCTTTTAACATTTACTTTATTTTAAGTATTATCATATCTATGGGTGATAATAAGTGTGGTTATCGCAAAAAAAAATAACCAACATGCTATAGAATATAAAGGGTATAAAACACCTCTTCACAAAGCCAAAAGGCACTTGTTCTCCCCATCATTGCGATATTTTTTTTGTTCTACACCATACCTTGGAACCTTCTATTTCGGAGATAATAATATGGGGGGTCAAAGTAACAACTTTTTGACAAGTTTTTTTTTTTTTAATACAAGTTTTTTTGTAAGATTTTGACTTTTATTTTTAACATCTTCACGACCCCTGCACTATTCAATTCATCCATCAGCACAATGTTTTAAGTGCGTTACATTGAGTTCTACCTCACACAAGACATGATTTATAACCTCCAAAAATAAAGTTGTTACCCAGCAATAATTTTTGCGTAAAGTTACATATTTTGATGTACAGAATGCTTGGTTAACGGCTTTGTGATGAGTTGGTTTACACCCTGTAGGATAGGGTATTTTCGATTTTAAAATCGACTTTTTTACATTACGTTTACTCGTTTACTCGTGCCCCTGTTGATATGAAATAGCAAGTTACTGCAGTAAAGACAAAGGCCGAAAGTCTTACCAAGGGATATGCTACGCAGTTATTTACAGGGCTGTAGAGGTACGATAGGGAATCATTACACATAAATGCTGGTATTTAGCTGCAACCGGTTACACTGAAAGCCGACCCTAACATAATTGGGAATAGGCTTGGCAGATTATGATTAATTAATTATCTTGCTCCTATACCAATTTATTTGAAAGAAAGAAAAATCATCTGCGGGTAGGTGCACCATGTCTTCGTTTTTCATACTTCTTTTTCACTCGTCAGCTTAGTAGTCTCATTCTTTCTAGCCATAGGTACTTATTATCCTTCACACTGCCCGTCAATCGTACTCAAAGAATAGAGAAAGAACATACAACATTCCTCTTAGGGCACTTCACCCAATATTTTGGCTGTATATCTTTGGGTCCTTAGTCCTTACTAAAGAATGTGTTGGAACCTAAAGTCTCTTTGTTAAAGGTTCACCGTCTTGCTTACTTGGGTATTATAATTATTTGAAAAATGTAGGTAAGTATATGATTCCAAAGACCTTTAATAATTAATCTATTATAATTGCCGTAATGAAAACATTGCCATACAAGAAAACCAGCACTATGTGTTTGCCAATCTTAATTGGCTTTTCAATTTAATTTTATTCAAGAAAATGCAAATTAATTATTGCAATTCAGAGTAAATATTTTAGTGCAATATCTACACACATATAATAAAATCGTGGAGACCAAAAAATCTGTTCATTGAAGATTTAACAAAAAGAACCGATCAGGGTGACTTAAAATAAGTAACTGAACATTTTAAAACCATTTTTTAAATTTTTGTTTGTTAGTCTGTTTGTTTATTTGACCGCGCATCACGTAAAAACTACTGAACGGATTTTGATGAAAAGTTCACAAATCTATTTAAATGAATTGAGAATAACATTTAGGCTATAGAAATCATGACAAAAATTGGAAAAAGGTCGTGAAAAGGGGGGGTAAAGTTTGTATGAAAAATATTTTTTAGATGGTTCTAGAATCATGAAACTCAAAGTAAATACTTATTATCTACAGGGTGTATTTCACCTCATCACAAAGCCGTTAACCAAGCATTCTGTATATCAAACTAAGTAACTTTACGCAAAAAATTTTGCTGGGAAACAACTTTTTTTTTTGAGGTTATAAATCATGTTTTGTGGTATAACTCAAAGTAACGCGCTCAAAACATTGAGCGGATGGATGGATTGAATAGTACGGAGGACGTAGAGATATTTAAACTAAAAATCATGCGACAAAAAGTGGTATTTAAAAAAAAACTTGTAAAATTCTTGCAACTTTGACCCCCTATTGCTCCGTAACTAGAAGGTTCCCAGGTATGGTGTAGAACAAAAAAATGATCAGAATGACGAGGAGAACAAGTGCTTTTCGTATTCGTTAAGAGGTGTTTTACACCCTTTATACTAATATTATAAAGCAGAAAAGTTTGTTTGTTTGTTTGTTTGGTTGAACGCGCTAATCTCAGGATCTACTGGTTCGAATTGAAAAAATCTTTTTGTGTTAGATAGTCCATTTATAACACATCATCACATCATTTTTTTTTTTAAGCTATATAACATCGTCATCACATCATCAATGGTCGCTACGACCATTAGGAGCGGAGCAGGAGGAGCAATGAAAAATGTTGCAAAAACGGGGATTTTTTTTCCTTTCGTTTTTCTCTCTTATGTGACGCAGACGAAGTTGCGTGGGTCAGCTAGTTAAAAATAAAAAAATACCTGTTTCAGCATTTAAAAAAAAAATACCAGGGACGTAAATAATAGGGTTTTGTGTTTAAAATGAATTACTTCATACACCTATAGAATAAAATTCAATGAAGTGTAAACCTTTAAAAGTTGCTGCATATACTTCAAATTTAATACAGATAAGTGTAATTTCTCAGTTTCCTTGAAATTTGATTTTTGTGGTGAATATTGAATACGCACAAAATAGCATATATAATGATCTTGATTTTTGATTTTTGAAATAATTTTCCAAGATTTAACCCCTAAGGGGGCAAAGTTCTGCCGGGGTTGCGGCCTGCCGGGGTTGCGCCTGCCGGGGTTGCGGGCCTGTTCGAAAGAGATACCGCGGCCCCGGAACGTAAAAGGCGAGGAAGGAACATGGATGGTTTTTAGTCAGTAAGAGTCTGACACTCCCTCCCGCTCCGCCCAGAGTGGGGGGGGTCATTTGACGATTTCCCATCCTTAAAAAAAAAAAAAAAAAAAAAAGGGGGCAAAGTTTGTAAGAGACAACGTGATTCCTTGGTCCAATCTACTTGAAATGTTGTATAAACCTTAACAATATTGATGGAAGACGTGTTTCGTATTTTATTGAAATGAACCTGATATGAAAAATGAAGAAATGGTCAAAATTAAGGTAATTTTGACCATAGCGTTGATTTGCTTCCATTCTTCTTTCTGAAATTGATATCAATACTAAGCTTTTGATTTAAACTACGATTACATTTTATTTTGACACATGTTTGAACTCAATCCGATTTTATTCAAAAAGGTTGTACCTACTCACATAAAACCTTGGTGCTAATACTCTAAAATTGGAAAGTCTCGAAAGTCAACGTATTATATTTGAAGGTTTCAAAGCTTTAGAGGTTATGCACTTTTAAGACACGGGCTCATGGGACGTAGTGTTAGAAATTTGAAATTGAAGATTAAAACATTTTGGTTTAAAAATTGTCACCAAAGGTATGTCAATGAAGATGGAAGGCAGTTGGCCTTGCAACAGCTTTATCGCGTTTAGGGCGCTTTCAATTTAGACGTTTCGTGTTGCGCCGCTGCGGCGCCAAAGCAGTGCGTTTGTTGTGCGACTCGAAACGTAAATTGAAAGCGCCTTTAGGATCATTTCATGCAACTTGATGATAACCTTAACCTAACTGGAGTACGACTTTCATCGATGATCTGACGATGGAGATGAAAGACAGTAACGAGAAGTCCCCGAAACTTTGCAGCAGCTATATCATGTTTTGGCTCATTTAATGCACTTCGATGAGAATTTTAGATCTGGCATCGGGAGTACCTATGACTGTCATTGACGTTCCAACGATGGGGACAAAAGGCAGTTACAAGATCAAGTCTTCAACGGTTTACAGCAGCTAAATCGTGTCCCGGCTTATTGCATGCACCTTGATGAGAACCCTCGGCCTAGCTGGAGTATGACTGTCATCAAGGAAAGCTAACATCACCAACAGGAGCGGAGCATCGATGAAAAATTTCCCAAAAACAAAGACTTATTTCTTTTTCTTTCCTTCCGTTGCAAGCACTGCATAACGCGGTTTAAGGTACACAGCAATCATGTACGAATGAATTGTTCCTCTTAAGCAAAAAAAAAAGTCCGCGATAGCATATGTCTATTTTTTAAGGGAACATTATAGGCTGATGATGATGATGATGATTTTTAAGGTTGACTCTCACTTTCTCTTACCCTCACTCGCAGACGAAGTTGCGCGGGTCAGCTAATTCAGCTAATAAAGTAAAAAGTTGTTCATTCGTTCATCAAAACCAATGATTTATCACCGTCATTGATTAACGGCCATTTTCAATCATTTACTGTTCGGTTTCGGTAGGTTGCTAACTTTGACATTTTGCCTACAGACGGTTAGAAACCGCAAAGTCAAGATTCAAGATTCTTTATTTGCATGAAATATGGTACGTTACATGATGGTCTTATAAATTAAAAGGTTTTACATATTTCGCTGAGAAAGATTTTTCTATGAATCAAATGACAGGTACCTACCTATCACTTGACACTTCACTGATGCGGACAAGATATTTCAAGCTAACTTTTATTGAAACATCGATATCTGCGAGACGTGACATATTAACTGACAGTTATACGTAAGTAACTTATAGAAAACGAGCCTAAAACAGGGAAACATTAAGGAAACAAAAAAAAAAAAAACAAAAAAAAAAAAAAAAAAAAAAAGGGAAACATTTGACAGAATGTTGTCTGCCAAAATGTACAGCCTCCAGGAAAACTGAGGACTTTGTAATAAACACGATACCTAATAAACTGTAAGCTTTTACTATTTTTAAGAGTACTTATGAACCGCACATTATAAGTTTCCTCAACCAGAATCAGACAAAAGTTGCGGCTAAACGCACCGCGAATAGATTTTGCTTACCCCGCTCGTTTGTACGAATTAAGTTGACAGTGCCTGGTGTCTAAAACACGGTAGTTTTGTCTTGTTATGATTGTTTCGAGAATAATGGCCAAGGGGAACAACTCTCTCGAACAACCGTAGATAAAACGAAACAACTTTGCTGGCGTGATGAATGGTGCACAGGATTTTGTATGTTCTCATGGTTTTTAGTGTGTTTTTCCTTGAGCTGTGAGATTTTGATAGTGGCTTCAGTAATGTTATCTTCAAAGTGCAAAGAATTAAGTTTAACCTATATCCTAACCGAATCCATTAAAATCCGAAAATGATTTCTTCACCTCAGCACCTCAAACAAGCAGTCGTTGTTACCCGTGGTTCCGGTGGGTCGACGACCCATTACCGGGTCCATGGATAATTTTTATTTTCCGTGGTTCCATAGCATTAGGGATTGTTTCCTAGACTTTTGAATATTTCGATAGAAAATACAAATCCGTAATAACAGCATATCATAATCCCACCGACCACGGGTAACGGAGTGATTACATAATTTGACTACGGGCTTCAAGGTTTTTTTTTTTATTATTTATCTATCAACTACCAGGAGGCCAGAACCATAAAGGAGGTATTTTATATTTGAAATAGGAATGTCATCATTCTCTTGCCCTTATCCCAATTTATTTGGGGTCGGCGCAGCATGTCTTCTTCTTCCATACTGCTCTATTTTTCGTCATCTCATCATTTGAAATAGGAATGTACAATTCGATTATCATGCAGTAGGTATGCAATGTAGGAAATACTTCTTCATGATTCTGGCATCCTGGTAGTTTGCAAGACTGCACTATCCTTGTTTCTCATCTCATACTTGTCGTTGCAATTAGTTGAGTGAGTGGATCTGAGCTCCGTAGGTAAGAACGGGCAACGGGCGATCAACGCATCGACAAGTTTGGGCTTCTAGAAGATCGGCAGATCTAACTTGATTAGCGTCTTCATCGACCAGTGGCATTTATATTATAGAAGTAATTATTATTCATTTAAAACTTGGTTATAGAACTAAAATGTTTATTATGTTATGCTCTATGCAAATAATAAGTACATTTTGGTTGGTTACTTTTGAAAATAGCCCAATACGGGTGATCTCCTTTTCATTTTTTAAATTCTCTGTTACGCTAGCAATGAATAAGTCAATGTACGCTAGCTACAAAGTACAAAACAATTTAGATAATAAAATATGTAATAATAACAAATAAATAAAATAAATAAATATCCAGTGCCGAAGTCTGCTATTTAACACCCGAAGAATTGAAGCATGATGTCAAAATGCAGAATTAAATTACAGGCCTGAAAAGTGTCGCGGTAATAGTACATTATGGTACAAGTGTGTAATGTTGGTGATTACCGCTGAGGCGCCATTGAGACCCGAGCCGTCAGGCGAGGGTCTTAAGAGAGCCGAGGACGGTAATCATCAACACACACGTGTATCATACGACGTTTTTCAACACACTTGAGAATAAAATAATACTAAAATAGATATTTGTCCTTGGAGTTTTCAGGTAGTAAACTGTCGATAACGTTAAGGGCTGCACATCTTATATTGGGCGGTGTACAAAATAAATCATTTTCTTCATAACTAGTACTTTGACATTTGAATTAATAAAAAACTATAATTTCAACAGTGAAAACGAGTTGTGAATTATTTTTCGTAATGGCGGGAATAATTAATCAGTTTTCCTATGCGCGCGCATCTAACAATGGCGATCGGCCATAGACTAAAAGAATGAGGTTTCTTTTTTTGGCTTTTACGCGGATAGCGTTTTAGCCACGTACGTAATGGGGAATTCAAAGTTTTATTTAATACAGAGAAAACAAAAGTTACATTTTAGTGAAAGTTTTATTTATTAAAAACTTAAAAGTTGAAATTATCTATGTAGATACGAAGTTCCATGAAATGAGCAAGCAATAGGTACATTAATTTTCAACACACTTGCTCATAAAGTGGCTCTAATTTCACCGCAATTAGGCACATAATGACACCTGTAATCAAACTGTGACTTTTTCATTGCTATTATTCACAAGTGAGTTATAGGGTTTTTTATTTTATTTTGTTGGTTGAATTGCTTTGTTCTTAAAAAGTTTCGATACAAAAAAGATCGCGTTCAATAGTAAAAATAAATTAAAGTACCTATTGCTTGCTCATTTCATGCAACTTCGTATCTAGGTACATAGATAATTACAACTTATAAGTTTCTAATAAATACATTTTTCACTCAAATGTAAATTTTGTTTTCTCTGTAAGTATTAAATATAACTTTGAATTCCCCATTTCATTCGTGGATAAAACGCTATCCGCGAAAAGCCAAAAAAAAGAAACCTCAATCTTTTAGTCTATGGCCGATCGCCATTGTTAGATGCGCGCGCATAGGATAACGGATTAATTATTCCCGCCATTGCGAAAAAAAAATCACAACTCGTTTTCACTGTTTAAATTATAGTTAGGTATTTATTAATTCAAATGTCTACAAGTACTAGTTATGAAGAAAATGATTTATTTTGTACACCGCCCGATATAAGATGTGCAGCCTTTAACGTTATCGAAAGTTTACTACCTGAAAACTCCAAGGACAAATATCTATTTTAGTATTATTTTATTCTCAAGTGTGTTGAAAAACGTCGTATGATACACGTGTGTGTTGATGATTACCGTCCTCGGCTCTCTTAAGACCCTCGCCTAACGGCTCGGGTCTCAATAGCGCCTCAGCGGTAATCACCAACATTACACACTTGTACCATAATGTACTATTATTTGTACTATTGAACACGATCTTTTTTGTATCGAAACTTTTTTAAGAACAAAGCAATTCAACCAATAAAATAAAAAAAAAAACCCTATAACTCACTTGTGAATAATAGCAATGAAAAAGTCAGTTTGATTACAGGTGTCATTATGTGCCTAATTGCGGTGAAATTAGAGCCACTTTATGAGCAAGTGTGTTGAAAATATTTGTACCTACCTACTACCCACATTATTTAATATCTGTACTTACATTATTTATATCTCAATAAGTGTGTTGTATGTAGTATGTTGTAGTTATTTTTATGTTGTTGTATGTACTGTTTTGTATGTATGTTTGTATTGTTTAGGTATATGTTCTCGCTGCTGAGGTGAAAAGTTGTATGTGTTACACGAGACCAAAGTTATTTGCATCTCGTGTCTTTGAATCCCTCGCTACGCTCAGGATTCTTACCTAGAATAATTCGCTACGCTCGTGCTTCAACTATAGAATGAGGCAAAAACCCACTTTGCTCTCTTGTTGCACAAATAACTACACCCGTCTTTTATTTTTTCGCCCAATACAAAATGCGATATTGCGATATGAGTTCTTAGAACATTTGGTATTAGGTGAGCGGACTTCGATGATTTTGGCATGAGGATAGATCGATCATGTCTTAAAACATAATTGCAGACTTTTATCCCAGTAGTACGTACGTGGGTTAATTTCCGGTGGACGAAACTACCATTAAATAATGCTGTTGCCAAAAAAATACCTTATGATATCTGCCTGAGTTGGTACAGAAAATAATTTTGGTTTTCTAAGGGAGAAAAGGCGTTGAATACATTCGACGCATTAATTGGCTTTTAGATTAAGTATTATTTTCCGATCTTCTTCGCAAACGAATTAAATGGCCCAAAGAAAACGGTAGGCTTTTGGTTTCGGAGAATTTTCCGTTATTACCATAATATTATCGCTGGCCTCGTTAACAACTTATTTTTTCATCATATAATAGGAAGGCCAACTTGGTACTTTTTGTTTAAAAGAAAGTTTTATCAAATTATATTACAGAACTCATTTGCATTCAGAGTACGCGTCCATCGTGAAGAGCTCGAATGATATCTATGTAAAATGAAAAAAAAAACAATGGCGAAATATGGCTATTAAGACTTGTACAATAAAATATAACTACTTTGCATGTAAAAACAGGCTGAAATTATAGTTAACCAAAACAGGTCTGGGAACCTGTAAAATACCATAAATAATTATTGCAATTAAGTACTTCAAAGTACATCAAAGGGGAAATTACGACTGCATAGTAGGTACTTGAGAAGTTACGGATTAATGACCACAGTAAATAGAGGTCATTGAGAACACTGTGTTGAAAGGTCAATAACTTATAACCTAAAGTATTTAACAAATTTTTTACATTACTCACAATGCTTGTGAGATGAGAATGTACAAAATAAGGAAGAAGGGGAAGAAGTCTGCAAGTGGCACCGGTCACTAAAAAATTGTGTGGTAAAATCGGTTTTATTATCGTAGTATGGACACGTGATGCGAAGGAAAGGGGAAAATGTTGAGTATGACTGTAGTCAATAGCTGTAAAAGAATAAGGTCCATGTTCACCGAGAAGATAACAGTCTGATTATCCGAAAACAGCTGTCAATGTGACATGTTCCCATATAAAAATGTGTTTTAAACAGCTGTTTTTATATTATCGTCCGTCATAGTTTTGGTGAACATAGACCTAAGAAGACCAAACAAACGATGGCTGGACTGTGTACAGGTTAATATGTTAAGAAAGGAGGTGACCACTGAAATGACGAGAAATAGAGAAGAATGGAAAAAGAAACCAACTACGCAGATAAATAAATTAGGATAAGGGCAGCATAATGATGATGAGATGTATAGAAAGAAAGAAAGAAAGAAAAATATTTATTTGACGTAAGTTAATAAAACACACACACAATAATAAATAAAAAAGATACAAAACAATGAGTAGGACATAGTAGAAATGTGCTGTGTGCCTCACGGCTGCGCCAAAGAGAAGATGAAGATATAGATGAAGGTACATTACGTATTAGGTACTACCTACACACATCTCATTTGGGCCCTAAAGCAGTCATTAAGAACGTAATCAGGCACCTATCTAAAACATTACGGTAAACTTAAGTAGACTACCTAGTAATTTACACCGGTAGTTTACAGTCTTAAATACAGTACAGTGATTTTATAAAGACCGTTTTTGTGTAGGTGCGAGTACTTTTAGTCTGAGAGAGTAGTTTATTTAAACTAATTAACTTTGTCGACCTTGTTTACTTTTTACGACTTTAATAATGTGATCAACAAAAAAATATAGCCGTGAAAACGTTATACTGTAAATTCATAAATTGTAAAGCCTAGGACGTAGAAAGAAATGGTTCCAATAGTAGGAGGAAGCGTTAACGTAACCCGCGAAATTCATATTTCTTAGGTTTTCTGCAATTTACAGTTCAGTGTCAGGTTGTATATCTGTCACCGTAAAATTGTCAAAGACGTTAGATTGTAATCTCTCTAGCGATATTGTAAACTCTCGAAATATTGTGAACTGAACATACGGAAGTATCTCTGCCCCCATAATCGAGACTTGGGGCACCCCCCGTTAGGTTAGTTAGGTTCCTTTAAACCCTGCACTCGGAAATAGAGGCCCCGCGTAGCGGGGCTCCGTCCACTACGCTTTTTAGGGGAATATAAAGCCTTTTAAGGTTAGGTTATATTAATCGGTATTTCTCAAGAATGGTACATTATCTTTTCATGAGAGTGCCATTGCCATTGGGCAAGGGGGACCTCTTCCCCTCCTTCCCTCCACATCGCGTCGGATGACTACTATCGCATGCATTTCACGAAAAATAATGCGGTTTACTGTAAGCAGTATGTTCGTTTGACAATACTTCGAGAGTTTACAAACTCTCGTGTTTGACAATTTTACGGTGACATATCGATTAAATATTATGACTAATTCATGAAAAAGTCGTTCACCTTAATTTCAATGGGTCAGAGAACATTCTCGCAGATGCTAAGTTGTAGTGCCACGTACCTACTTAAATTATCATCATCAGCCTATAATGTTCCCACAGCTGGGACACACGGCCTCCTCTTAATGGCTATAATCTACCACGAGGGCCCAGTGCGGATTGGTAGATGTAACATGTCTTCGATTTTTTGGTTCTAGGACAGGCCGGTTTCTTCACGATGTTTTCCTTCACCGTTTTGAGAGCAGCGGTGATGAAATAAATTACACAAAGTAATGCGCCTGCCTGGGTTCGAACCCACGACTTACTGTTCGTAAGTCGGGGCCGCCACCAATGGGCGACCGCTGCTCTCCATAAATTGAGTGCTTTCATTCTATCATTTCAATACTTTAATCAGCAAATGGAATTTTAACATGATAATATTCGTGTTAATTTTATAAGTTCAATTCTAATCGTCGACTATCCAGCAGTAATTGCGTGAAAATGCGATGAGATTCATATAGTCATAATATATTTTTAATAAACAAGCTGGTTGCTAGTCAATTTAGAGGGTGTGCTACAGACAAAACTATAGTTTCCGTGGGACCACAATAAAAAATAGCTGTATCATACATTCGATTCATTGGTCGAGTGGTATTGGAATTTTAAATGGCGCCGCTGATTACCTTTTCGCGATTACGACGGTGGTAATATGGAGAAAAGGTTCATATTGATGGTCTAAGCACACCCCTGAATTTGACTAGGATGCAAAGCAACATCGTGTATACCTTTATAATATCGCTGGACATTACACACAGCGCTATCTAGTGCCCCACTAAGCAAGGCTTGTGTCGTGGACACCAGATAGTGGATACACTACATATAATTATACTTTTTGTTTGTAAATACACACTTATTGTACATATAAACATCCATGACTCGGAAACAATTGTCACATGTGACATAGGGGCTAACCCTTAATTTCATTGTGGATTTTTATGAAATTTCTTTCGAATTTCGCCTACCTTTAGCCTACAATACGTATGGCATGACTCGAAAACAAATGTCCATGCTCATCACACAAACATTTGCTCCTACCGGGTAACCACGCAGCTCACACTGACAGTAGTATTTGACGACCTGAATGGCGCAGCGGTAGTGAGGCTGCCTTACGTTCTTCGGGTCCCGGGTTCGAATCCCGGTAGGAGCAAATGTTTGTGTGATGAGCATGGACATTTGTTTTCGAGTCATGCCATACGTATTGTAGGCTAAAGGTAGGCGAAATTCGAAAGAAATTTCATAAAAATCCACAATGAAATTAAGGGTTAGCCCCTATGTCGCGAAAAGGGTTTTCCCAACATGGACAGCTGCTCCATTTCCGTGGACATACACGTACTGATAAAATACTTAAGATAAAACAAACTTCAGCAGGGCCATATCTACATAATAGACATATATCTTAAAATAAATGTGTGATATCACATACCTACGAAAGATTAGGTAACACTCCAATCAATGATACTGTAGGTACTATACTACCTTTAGGTATCGTATCAAATCAATACGGAAGAATAATAATTCTAATAATTCCTGTTAACTACTGCGAAGGTCGCTATTGGCAATCGCTTTATGGAATTTAATTGGGGTTGGGCAGGAAACCTGGATGCGAGTCGCACGGGAACGGACAATGTGGAGACACTTGGAGTAGGCCTGTGTCCAGCAGTGGACGACTTTCGGCTGTAATGACGATGATGAGGAAACCCAGAAAGACGCGGTGATGGCAGATCCTGGATGCGGTTGGCACTAGAGCGAGGAGCTTGGCACAATCAAAGAGAGGCCTATACCCGGCAATCGATGAAATCGGGGTGTAGATGTTAAGATGATTCTTTAAAAGTAGGTACCTATGGATATCATCTCCTATCATCATCATCTCAGCCGAAAGACGTCCAATGCTGGACATAGGCCTCCCCCAAGTGTCGCCACATTGACCGGTCCCTTGCTACTCGCATCCACCGGATTCCCGCAACCTTCACCAGGTCATCGGTCCACCTAGTGGGAGGTCTTCCAACGCATCGTCATCATCTCCTATACTTAAAACATTTTATCACAAGATTCTCATCAAGATATTTATTAGATACCTACTATTTAAGTAAACACATGCATTTATAAAAAGGTAAACTAGCGTATTTGTCAAACAATTTAATAGTAACTGCAACGCAAATAAATATTTAAAATTATGTAGTCAGAGGACTCAGAGGTGACTTTCACAAAATATTTCAAGCTGTATTTGAAAATGCAAGCAAGTAATACGAGTATGGCGCCATCATAAATCAGCCAGTCAAGAAATTAACAACTCATGACAGAACATAAATATCCACCTGTCATTACTCAGAGCACATATATATATGATAAATCTTTGAAGCAATTTTGAAATATATTCGTTAAAGAAATTGTTAGTACGTTTTTTCTTAACGAATTTTGGTAAAAAAACATGGTCAGAATTTAACCGCATTTTAATTTTCGTGCCTGTAGCTATATATTATAAAGTATAATGAAGGTGTTAAAAAAGTGATTTAGCATAGTTTTCAATTTTAAAACATTGTGAAATAAGAATAAGTGTCGTGGAAATAAATACATAAGTAATAATAATTTCAACATATTCATGTTCTGTAAGTAACTTACTTTTATACTTTTATCCAAAAACTCTTTATTGCATTACCAAAACTAATAAATTATAATGGAAAATATGAACATCAAATTATTGGTTAATTATCATCTAGAAAAAAGCTCATTCAATCCAAGAAGACGTCGATGTCGTCGCGATGGATCGCAATTATATTGCAACTAGCTGACCCACGCAACTTTGTCTGCGTCACATAAGACAGAAAAACGAATGGAAAAAAATATCCCCGTTTTCGCAACATTTTTCATTCCTGCTCCGCTCCTAATGGTCGTAGCGTGATGTTATATACCCTAAAGCCTTCCTCGATAAATGGACTACCCAATACAAAAAGAACTTTTAAATTTGAACCAGCAGTTCCTGAGATTAGCGCACAAAACAAACAAACAAACTCTTCTGCTTTATAATATTAGTATAGAGTCGTCTTCTTGGTTTCTCGGCCACATCCATAGATAATACACTATACAATACAAGAGCCATATCCACATTAGTCTTACCTAGGTAGGGCTGCTCCATCGCTAAAGCCAAATAACTTGGCTAATGGTTTACTATATGTATACTTACATAATTCTTATTTTGTTTACCAAAATTATTAATTTTCCAAGGAATAACGTTAACAAAACAATAACATTTTCAAAATGATGTTGGGACGTTGACGTTTCTGCAGTGCCTCCGAGATGTTCGCGCAGGCTCATACTGACGATTTCCATGCCGTCGTTCGGAAAAAAAGTCGTGTCCCTTATGAGGAGGGTGCGGGGGAGTCACAACAGCATCCTGAAAACTGTGGCTGAAGATGTTCGTGCACCTGTGTTGAAGCATTTCGTTCGGCTGGTGATTACTAGGGAGGTATCTCCCTATTGGTTATCTTGACGGGGCTGGGTGTCTCTGCACAGGGGTATTTTATTTTTAATTATTCTGATGTGTTGTTCTTTGTAATAACAATAGTTCCTAAGTTTTGTATAACTAACCCTTGGACCTAGTTCTCCCGAAATAAATATATTTGGTTTGATTTGTTAACAAAGTAGGTACACTTAAGTACCAATTATGTTAATAATTAAGTGGCTGTGAAGATGCAACCCAGCAAACTCAGAATAATTGAGGATTCAATGAAAGCATTGTCTTACATTGTCTTGAATTTTGCTTCCTATCATTGTGTTATTTTAAAAAGTGTAACCGTGGAGTTTCTTTCCGGTTCTTCTCTTTAGAAAAAGTCCATCCCAAACCGTGCACCTTTTTCGACGTTTTATAAGTGCCCATGTAGGCTTATGTCAATAATCATCTTCTTACTTAGTTCTTCCAACCTACCTTCCGATTTGCGCAGTAACATTACGCCAAGAAATGTTAAATTAAAACTTAAGTCCCACTACCTACAACACGTTGAATGCTCAATGTGAAAAGCAGTTTACGTATAACTAGGTAGTATATCACCAGAGATGAAGTTACCCGAACTATGGTATAGGTACGTCGTACTTATTTATTGTTTACCATGATTTTGTTTTTACTACGATGTAGAATTAAAGTAGCATTTGCTTAGTGGTTTAAAACTGCTATTCTGCTAAAACAAATGTAACTTTTTTTGAAAAGGTGAATAAATGAAAAAAAAAGCATTAAAGTGTTTTTAATTTTTTTTTTAATTTAAATTTAAAAACATAACCAATTTGTGAAAAGATGAATAAAGGAATAATTACGATTTTTACCTTTTTACGTAGGATAAAAGCAATTTCCCTTTTTGAAATAAAACTAACTCATATGGTACCTAGTAGTTTTACCTAGTAGTTTTGACGACTCGAATGGCGTAGTGGTAGTGAAGCTGCCTTGCGTTCTTAGGGTCCTGGGTTCGAATCCCGGTAGGAGCAAATGTTTGTGTGATGAGCATGGACATTTGTTTCCGAGTCATGGATGTTTGTATGTATAATAAGTATGTATTTACAAACAAAAAAGTATATATGTAGTATATCAACTATCTGGTGTCCACGACACAAGCCTTGCTTAGTGTGGCACTAGATGGCGCTGTGTTTAATGTCCAGCGATATTTATTTATTTAGTCCTAGTACCTATATTTAGGTAGGTCCATAATGATGTCAGATATATCTTAACTGGACTAGCAAGAGGTACGTTTAGGTGATGGGTCCAGGGATGCCCGCGAAATTCAAATATAATTATATTTTACATTTACCAAAGATTTCCATAACAGCTTAATAGATTGTAATAAAAACCAGTCGGTTTTTACTCGCACTTAGTCAAGTGCGAGTCGGACTCGCGCATGAAGGGTCCCGTACCATCGCATCGTAGTGTGGGAACCCCCTTTATTTTTTAATAAATCTTTATTTTATCATTTTTTGTTATACCGGCAACAGAAAAACACAATTGGGAAAATTTCAAGTGTCTCGCTATCCCAGTTCATTAGATACAGCCTGGTGACAGACAGACGGATGGACAGTGGAGTCTTAGTAATAGGGTCCTATTTTCGCCCTTTGTGTTCAGAACCCTAAAAACCGCATAAATATAGCTCAATGTTAAATGTTGTACCTACACTGTTATGTGACTGAAGACAGAACTGATATCACCATTAAAAAACAAACAACGGTTCCTTGTTTTTTTAATTGTTTTTTTTTTTATTAAAAATACTTTGGCGCCTGAATGCAACCAGCCAGGCTTATAAAATAACCTGCCTCCATAATTTAAGGTTGTTTATACAGATATACAAAGTACAACCTTCTATCGTACCATCTATTAATAAACAGTAAGAAAACGCATTCATATAAAAAAAAACGGACGAAACAGCGACATCTATTGATGTCTCACTAATTGATTAATAGTCCCAGAACACTGAAAATAAATGGGCACTGCGAATAATGAACAACATTTTTCGTGCAATTTGATTGATCTTAGAAGTCAGAACAAAATCTCATAGATTCAAGAGAGAAAAAAAAAATGCGCAAAACGGGGAAGCAGAAAAAAATAAATATCAGAATCACATGATGAAAAATTCGCGGTTACGTAAAATTATGCTAGTTGTGGTCGAAGGCATTGTCCATCGAACGTCTACAAGTCTTCAAAGGCATTATGCGGTGAGACAGCTGAGCACACAGCCAATGAGCCAGTAGTGATGGCTTTATTGTCTCCAAACAAGGTTAAATGTAAATCACCGATGTTGTTTCACACCACTACTCGATCTCGATGTAATGAGTGACGCGCTCGCGATAAGCACAATATCGTACAAGTGCAGATCTCTGATACCTTATCAGCGTACCTTATTTTAATGTATCAAAAATTTTCATAATATTCAGCTAGTGGCTGTGTTGAGTGCGAACAAAGCGGATTCGTTACTATAACTGCGCTTGAAATAATGTAAAAATGATTGTAAGGTTATAAAAATGTGGAACCGGATCGTTTTTTGTTGTTTACTTTTTGTGTTAGTGTGTGCGGAGATTGGTGATGTTGAAGGTAAGATTTTTTTATTGAATATTAGCTTACGTCAGGCGGTTTCATCCGCGTAGTTCCCGTTCTGCGTGAGTAGGGGAAGGGTAAAATATAGCATATGTTACTCGCAGATAATGTAGCTATCGCTGAAAGAATTTTTCAAATCGGTCCAGTAGTTTTTAAGTTTCGTTACATACAAAAAAAATCCGTCATCTTTAAAATATTAGTATAAATCTACTTACCTTTACATAAGTAGCTAAAAATACGAGATAAATGTACGATGTTGCTAACTAATTTGAAACGGCTTGGACCTAATTTACTTTTGTTTTATATACCTGCAAATAAAAATAAAAGTAAAAAAGATACAAACAAGACAGAAGAAATTAGCCAAAACAAGCGCGAAAACGTATCACTTATTACCTAATTGTGAGATAGCATTATCATTATAAATAAACAAAAACATGCAAACAGTGTTTCAACGTAAATACTGCATACATTGTTAAACTTCATTTCTTGCTATTGAATTAGTGAAACATGTAGGTAAACGAGTAAATACAAGGTGTAAAAAAGACCCCTCACAAAGCCGTCAACCAAGCATAGCCATGACATGACGTCAGTATCAAAAAAATACAAATCTATTTAATCTGGCAGTTATGAGTATTGGAAAATAATGGACACGTATTTTTTTGTTCTTGTAAATCAATGAATATTGGCAAAGATAAAACGCATCAAGGCTCGTGACGTCAAAACTCGCTAAAAATGATACCAGGGCGTGACGTATTTAGAATTTTAAAAGCGTCGGATCTTCGTCAACTTTGGTTTTTGGAGCAAAAGCAAAAATACGGGTCAAATGTTTGTTGATTATCTAAATGACGGTCTAATTATTATTTTTTGTCGTCTACCCTATTCTGTATTTAATTAAGTAACTCTGCGCTAAAATATTACTGCGAAACCACTTTTTTGGGGTGAAAGATCACGTTTTACGGTTTAACTTTGTGCTGATGGATGCATTAAATAGTACGGTGGTTGTGGAGGAATTCAAAAAAGTTACAACATAAAAAAAATACTAAAAATACGTTTGAAAAAGTTGGAACTTTGTCCCCCAATAGCTTCGAGACTAGAAGACATTCACGTATACTCTAGACCCCGTTATATTGCTTTACTCTATGATCTAGAATTCGAAACCAAAGAAAATTATCGCAATGACGGGAGAATAAATACCTTTCGGCTTTGTTAAGGTTACTTTTTAAACCTATTATAAACAGACAGGTTCTTTCAGGACGTAGGTACTTGATATTTCAGTACGTTATTATTTCCATAATGATAATAGCATCACTTCACAGTAATAAGCACTCTAGTTTAGTGACTGGGACATATTTCCTGACGTACTACCAAATAAATTAAATCGAATTTGCCTAGCCTTTCTCAACGCCGTCAAGGTCGTCAGTATTATACATGGAGTGAGTGTCTGTCTGACCTCCACAAACCTGGATAAAACTATACACGTTACTTTCCCAGTACCTACATCTGTTTCATATAAAATCGTTTTACCTTATTGACCCAGGAAGTCAGAAATCCCATATTTTTTGATAATTTCAAAAAACTGAACAGTCAATTTGTGCTTGACATTCACAAAATTATGAAAGATTAACTTCGGATCATTGGTTCGATTCTCACAGCGATCATAGTACCTTTATAATAAATAATAATAAAAATAATAATAAAATTATATTGCTCCCACAATGTACAGTTACAAATATTGAAGGTACAAAGATTTGTGGGAGTCAGGAGTTCAAACTAGGATACCTTGTGCTATGGACTCCTGGCCCCTTCGCCGAGATGTATGATAATTTTTGTTTTTATATACCTATATGTCATTGTAGGACTATTGTGAAAAAGAATTACATGAAAAAGTACTAATAAAATAAAACCAAAAAACGGTACGGATAATAACTGATTTGGGTCTGTGCCTTTGACCTCCAAGAGATTTGCTTATATCTGACTAAGATCCAAGCTAATTTCTCCGCAACACTGTATATCCTTTATTCTTTATACTTTCATGATGAGTTATTTGTCGTAGAAAAAAGTGGTATCTTTTCACCTGTGACCACCAACATACCTATTTGGGAAAATGCCAAAGTTCAACGTAAGTAAGCAACTAGGCAGATGGCGACGCTCCTTACCTACATGTAAATAATCTTCTAGTTTCAGACAAATGTATGGAGATCAACTGCTATGGAGAAGAATACGAATGCATCGATGACACGTGTTACTGTGCGAAAGGTTACGTACCAAACCACTTCCAGAATAGATGCATGAGATGTCCGGGTAAGCTACCATGTTTTGATGTGTCACATCATCATCATTAACATAGAACAGTCCAACATTGGACAGAGTTATCTCCAACTGCAAGTTACTTAGTTCAATCCTCGGCTGCATCCATGATTCCATACTGGTAAATGTGTAAGTAACTCGTGGTCAGCTACATTTTGACACCTTAACGGCTGAATGGTTTCCGATGAAAGTTACCGTGATCTGGTTTAGGAAGTAAATTACGTTTTATCCCAGTAGTCCATTTCTGTGGCATAATTTCTGACCACGAAGCGGGTGAAGCCGCTATGAATGTCTAGTGTTTTATAATATTTAAATTAATGAGTACCTACAATGTTTAAAATTAGTTGTACCGACTAGTGCAAACACGTTAGTCGGTTGATACCAGTATTGATAAGGGAAAACTATGTCAATAATAAATATTGAGCATTTTCCCAATTATAATTTGCCAACCAATTCGAGACAGTATTATGAAAGCGAAATCTAATTACCTACACATTGCTGAACACTGGAATTCAATTTTGGAACTCAATTCAGGGTTTTGAAACCACTATGCTAAAATCAATATTGCCTGTAATAAATTGCGCAAAGACTAAGTAAGAACTCTTTTGATTCTCTTTTCGTGGATCTTGTATTATAGGTACTAATGAATACGATATTATTATGCGTCCTGCATATATAAATGGCTTGGATTTCAGGCCCTATACATGGGTTTAATTAAATAGCGCAAAATGCGGGTGTACTTACCTGCCATTAACATTAGCTAGGTATCTACCTATATAATCTGCCATAATTATGTACCTACCTACAGGGTGTAATCCACCTCATCACAAATCCGTTAACCAAGCATTCTGTACATCAAACTAAGTAACTTTACGCAAAAATTATTGCTGGTAAACTACTTTTTTTTAAGGTTATAAGTCATGTTTTGTGGTAGAACTCAATGTAACGCACTTAAAACATTATGCTGATGGATGGATTGAATAGTACGGGCGTCGTGGAGGTGTTAAAAGTTAAAAGTTTACAAAAAAGTCTTGTATTAAAAAAAAAAAACTTGTCAAAGAGTTGTAACTTTGACCCCCCATATCTCCGTATTTAGAAGGTTCCCAGGTATGGTGTAGAACAAAAAAAAATATCGCAATGATGAGGAGAACAAGTGCCTTTCGGTTTCGTGAAGAGGTGTTTTACACCCTTTATATCCTAGTACTACAGGCGTCATGTTACGTTATCAAAGAGACAAACACTTTGGCTATTAAGACCACATTATCATTTGTTGTGAGATTTTCAGCCCGCTTAGCATGACCACTGGAAAAACGAAAGAGACTCGGCAAATTTTGTTCATCTGTCATTGAATCGACAAAATTACAGATGAACAAAAGATTTGTCGACGCTCTGTCGTGTCTACGGTGGTCATGCTACGCGGGCAGGAGTCATCAGCATTCTCTTGTCCTTATTCCAATTTAAGTTGGGGTTCGGCAGATGTCTTCTTTTTCTACATGTACTTCTCTATTACTCGTCATTTCCGCCGTCACCTCCTTTCTAGCCATTATCATCTTTCGGACAGTCCCTCCATCGTATCTTTTGTCTTGTTTTACTCTTCTAGCCAGTCACATTCATCAGCCTTCCCTATTCCGCCGCACATTGTCCATACCACGATGACCGATTTTCACACATCTTGCAGTCACCAGCGGCGCCGCTTTCAGACTTTTTCCAACGTATGTACTCATTCCTTATTTTATATAGCATTCAAATCCCAGCTACATGCAATTGCCTTTCATTCACTTCACTTTTCGAAGTCTTACACGGAATTAAGCAAAGCAAAAAAAATCCGTAGGCTTAAGCCTCTACATTATGAAAGCCACTGGGTTATTGTACATACAGATAACGGTGACTACGTAAAGCTCCGGTATCAGTATCCATTATCTGGTCAAGCTTTGACGCACGATCGATTTTTGATAGGAACTGTCATCCCTACCCTACGCATATTTAGGTTTAAAAAGTTGGTTGGAACTTTAAAGTAGTAGTAGCTTCTCTTTCTGCGACTGTGCACGTGTGAAGGTCGGAACTTGTCCCATAGGAAAGGACTATTCCGGGAGATAAGTATCCCATGATATCCTAACCCAAGACGTGGACTACTTGTGTGCTAAATATCATTTAACTAATAAGGTGTGGAGGCATTGCAAGCAAACAAACAAACTCACTTTCACATTTATAATCTTAAATAGGTGCCTACCTACTACCTACGTATAAGTAGTTAGGATACCGAAGTATCTGTGAAAGACTCCGTCGAGTAAAAAAGTTCCTTCTAAGAAGTAATCACATCAGACATTCATTTTTTCTATTTATAGAAAAAATATATTACGCTGTCTGAAATCTTGAGCATAGATTTGTGGCCGTGTGGTCCGGTTGATTGCATTAGGCTCGTCGACTGCTACATGTAACTTAAAACATAGATAAGGGGCAAAATGTTGGTGTACCATTAGGTAATCAGCTCTGCCTAACCCTTCGGGGATAACAAACGTAATTTTATGTTATTACTAGCTTCTGTCAACGGCTTCGCCAGCATTAAGTTTGAAATTGACCCATGGAATCTTATTACCGGGTTAAAAAGTATATTATTTGTTAATGGGGAATTTTTTACTGCACCTCTATAAGAAATTTAAGCAAACAAAATTTCTCCACTAATAACCTACTGAATATCAAATAAATGACTGTACTACAAATTAACTACTTGATTACCTAAACATGTTGTACTAAAAAATGTTTAAAATACATCAAAATCTGATGGCTTTTTTTATCTAATTTACAACAAAAATCTAGCTGAAACCACAGGTATACACATTTTGAAACAATATTACTCACCGTAAAACAAAAATACTGATTTGCACACAATTTTTTTTCTCGCGATATTGTAATGTCTCGAATTATTGTCAACTGAACATACGGAAGTATTTCTGCCCCCATAATCGGGACTTGGGGCACCCCCCCGTTAGGTTAGTTAGGTTCCTTTAAACCCTGCACTCGGAAATAAAGGGGGAATATAAAGTGTTTTAAGGTTATGTTATATTAATCGGTATTTCTCAGGAATGGTGCATAGTCATTCAGTAAAATAGAGATCTAACAGTATAGTATAATTGATTAATTTGTTGAGCAAATTTAGTGTGCAATTCAGTATTTTTGGTGATAATTTCGAATATTTTGATTGAAAAAAGGGGATTTACAGTTAAAGTATTAAATACCACCCTTTGTTAATCCACATTATAAACTATCTGTGTGCTAAATTTGATCCAAATCCGTTCAGTAGTTTTGCGTGAAAGAGTAACAAACATCCATACATCCATCCATCCGTACATCCTCACAAACTTTCACATTTATAATATTAGTAGGATGTGTTATGTATGTCCTAATACTCAAGTTTGTGTCCTTAGTAGATTATCTTGAAGCCAAATCCCAATAAAACTATCACTAAGAAATAAAATCGACCTCTGGGGCCCATTTCTGTTATTTTTATAAATTCGTCATTCCAACACGATTCCATTCCCATTCCATTTTGCTTAAAGTTCGTAATCTTCTAAATTCACAATGGCCGATCATTGGTCGGTCAATGGTCTCGTAATAAAATTGTGTTTAAAAGACATTGTCGAATTGCCATCCTTATGAAAATCTTAGTACAAATTATTTTCGAAATCAACTACTAAATGCGAACGGCCAGGGGCCTAATTCTGCTATTTTAATAAATTCGTCACTCCAACACGATTCCATTCTCATCCCATTGTCATTTTGCTTAAAGTTCGTAATCTGCTAAATTCACAATGGTCGGTCGATGGTCTCGTAATAAAATGGTGTTTTAAGGGCATTTTCGTATTGCCATTATTATAAAACCATTAGTACAAATGGTTTTCGAAATCTACTACTAAATGCGAACCTTTATTCATGCCAGATTTAATGTACGAGATTAATATTCTATGACATTTCTTTCAATGGAGTGTCAGTGGTTGTTCATTGAGAAGTCATAATGACGCCATTATATTAGTAGATTACCAAACTTGTCAAAACTTGACAGAACTTGATCATTATGATTTCAATGATCGCCTATTCTGACACTATCGTAATAGCAGAATCGAAGCCCTGATTTCATTCATGCCAGATTTCATTTATAACATATTTTTACACATTTGTCACTAAGTACGAGATTTCCATTCTATGACATTTCCTTCAATGGAGTGTAAGTGGTTGACCATTGGAAAGTCATAATGACGGCCGAGTTACATCATAAACTCGCAAATAAGACCACATATATATATTTGATGGTAAATAATGTCCTGACTACCATTCTTATTCAGCGTTAAAATAATTTATTAATGTATAACCGTGACACACATTCAATTCCTAAGATTTGCGTTTGCAGAATCTCATGTAATACTCATATCTACCTTTAACCTTGAAATGTCAGGAATGAAAGAGATACTAAACGTGCAAGGATTTTTAAAAGAGACGCAATTTTTGAATGCGTTTATGTAATAAAATATTTACATATCTGTAATCTCCGAAGTGTTGAGCAGATGTGTAGCAGGTAATAGGGAGGAAGCCTGTTTCCATCAACCAATCCAAACTCCGTGGCAGCTACTGAGAAATTCCTGATGGAATAATGGTTTATAAGTCTATTTCTATCGGCCTAAAATCCGGACGCGAGACTATTACTGAGATCCTAATGGAAAACCCAATAACACATAGGAAGGGACCCAAGAACTTAGTTCCCGCAGTTGCGCTTTCAACCCAGGAAACAGAATAAACGTAATGTCATGCACAAAAGTAGCCTGGCTTTAGAAGTAGGAATGGGTACCTATTTTGCTTCAAAATCTAAAGCTATAAATGTACGAACAGCGGCCGTCGAGGTTGGCTTCGCTGCCAAATGTGGCGCATTTCTGACTTAGGTATATTGGTGTTTATTGTCGCTGTGTTACTAAACTACGCCAGTTGGAGTTAGAGCCTAGTTTGAATTAAGTTTAATGACTAACTACTCAATGAAAATATGTCTATATTGTTACATCGGACCTACTAGAACATTCGAGAAAGTCGGCGATTACAGTGTGCGTACGTTAGAAGTTCGAGAGTATTATATTATTATTAGTTTTAAAGTTAGGTAGGTACAAACTCGCGACCTATTTATACAAAGACATTAGAATTTCGACCGTACGCCTAGGGCATAAGGTTCATATTTGTTTGTTTTGTACAAGTAGGTAATGCCAACCTTGTAAGTAGGTACCTGCTATTTTTTGTTAGTGTTTTTTTATGACCCTCTCGAATGTTCGTGGTTATTCTGGTGTATCTGTTGGCGAGTATAAATAGAGCGCTCAGGGCCGCGACCGGCAGTCCCTGGCTGGAGGCCTTAGAATCAAGGCATCCACAGGACATGACAAAAAAACGCGACCGGCAGTCTTGTTTTAGCGACACAACGAAGCGAATCCAAGTGAACTACAAGTGCGATATCTAAGTGAATAGTGATCAGTGGTGTATTTGTGATTAAGTTTAAGTTGTTTTGTGATCAATAAAGTTATTGTGTTGTTTAATCGGTAGTAATTAATTTATCTCATTCCCAGCTCGTAACAATATTAACAACTCAAAACTCATTTCCACTGACACCTGAGACACACCGCTTAGTGAAAATAAGCATATTAAGTATCATGAACACACGACTTGTCTGTTGGTACCAACATTTGAGTTAACTGGATACAAACAGAATCCAGCAAACCCAAACATAATTCACAGATGTCCCAAAATAAACTCCAAAACTACCCGAAAAACTGAGCCGCAAAGTTAAAACCAGCTTATAATCGTATCGTCGTAACTAACAATAATAATTAAAACTCTGCCCATATTTCAGGCTTAGGGGAGAAGTGCTTGGGGCCGTGCTGCAACATATACGGGAATGGAAGCCTGCAGTGCTGGCAGGGGACTTGCCAACCGTGTTACGATAGCCTCGGTAAATGGACTTGCAGGTTCGTATACACGTTGATAAGATATCGGGGAGAAAATTGGATGGAGTTTGCAGGAGTGGTACGGCTTGGGCCATAACATTCGGGATTTTTTCGGAACAAGTGCAGTAATTGGTGCCAGGTGAGATTGCGGGTTTGGAAAAGCAGTATTCCAGTTTTTTTCGGAAATGTATGAGGATTAGTACTTAGACTGCATTAGATAACAGTGTGGAGGTTATTCAGCACGATTACGTTTCTACTTTTGTATAAACTGTGCAAGGCAATAACATTCGATAAATATTACATGGTGTTACAATACATTATACCTAAGTATGGCTAGCTACACATCTGTGGGTATATTTGCTAGTTACAGTAGTAACTAAATAACACTTTGTGATGGAGCAACATCGACTAAGAGAACAGTTTGTTAAAGTAGTGCCATGATTGACAGACTGTCGGTAGCTCTATGGACTATAATGTCTGCCTCTTCACTGAAATCGTGTTGAATGGTCTTAGGGAACACAACACACATGTTTCAAGTAAGTAGTTTACGCTCATGGAGAATGGAAAGATCAATTAGGATAATCGGATCGAGGTGAGAAAAGCTGAGAAGACTGTGTGAAGAGTCTTAATATGGCTAGGAAGGTGTCTGATTAGATGACGAGTTATAGAGAAGTTTGGAAGACGATACATGCTGCGCCGATGTCAAACAAATTGGAGTAAATGAATGATGATGAATTGTTACATTGACTTTATCGGATGAACGCACATACACACAAAAAAACTATTTCGCTTTACCGAGGGCTGCAAAGAATTTGATTCTCTGAACGTGTTCAAAAGAGATACACGTAATACAAGTGTCGAAAAAAAATATCCAGTGTTTTCAAACAATGGTAAAACGCGGAGCAAATCGAATTGGTTGCCGTTACAGGCATTCCTTACATATCACTAGCACTGTATTTAAAATTTCATTTTTATTTCACATTTAAATGATGGCAAATGGTATCATTCGGTGATATTCTTGTCTACATGGTCCTTACGCAGAAATGACACTGTTGAAAGATTAACAAGACGCTATAAATGTCGGTCTCGGGCTAATAGTCCGGTCAATCTAGACATCCAAGGTTACATAAACTCCGACTAGGCTGAAAATTGGTAGGATTGTTCAATACACTATTATAAAGGAAATGTGAAAAATCCTCATCGATCCGGCACGTGCAAAAACATTTAATCGGGGTCAAAGGTCACAAAAACGGGTTTTTCGCGATTTTCAGCAAAACGGTAAGTTTTATCATAAAATTAGCTCAAACAAGATTATAGATCCTGATCTATTAAAAATGTATAAATACTTTTTTCCCGATTCAAAAAGTTGAAAGGGGTGTACTTAATCAAAGTTTTCTTTGAAACCTTTACACCATAAAGTACCGATTGCGAGAAATCTACGCTGTTCAGGATATTAAACTTATACTTTTCTGATAGCTCATGAACAAATGTATCTTCCGAAAACCAATTATTCATGTATTGTTCATTTAATTACACCTAAAATATTCTTCGCGTTACTCTTTCTAACAAAATTCTCATTTACGGTGGTGCCTAATACGGTTTGGAAATCAGATAAAGTACAGGTGCTCCATTTAAAATAATGAGATTTAAACGAGACTAGAGAGATTTAAAAGCGATCCTAATCTGATTGATTGATTGATTGTACTCCTTGTTACATAGCCACGAGTAAGTAAATGGCAGGCATAATTTGTCTAAAGTTACCGTCCTCGTAAGTAGGTAAGCCGTAAATCGCAGCAGGATACGCAGTCGGCCTTAACTGAACACGTAGACGTGTAAATGGAAATATCGTATGTACGTAGCAGGATAGACCGTAGGCTGTAGCACAATACGCTGTAGGTCGTAGCTGGAAATGTCGTAGGTGTGTAGCAGGAGACACCAAAGGCTGTAGGTTGTAGCTGGAGATGTCGAAGGTGCGTAGCAGGTTACACTGTAGGCTGTAGTAGAATACGCCGTAGACCGTTGCTCGAAATGTCGTAAGTGCGTAGCAGGTTACACCATAGGCTGTAGCACAATACACCGTAGGCCGTAGTTGGATATGTCATAGGTGCGTAGCAGGTTACACTGTAGGCTGTAGCAGAATACGCCGTAGACCGTTGCTCGAAATGTCGTAAGTGCGTAGCAGGTTACACCATAGGCTGTAGCACAATACACCGTAGGCCGTAGTTGGATATGTCATAGGTGCGTAGCAGGTTACACCGTAGGCTGTAGCACAATACACCGTAGGCCGTTGCTCGAAAAGTCGTCGGTGCTTAGCAGGTTACACCATAGGCTGTAGCACAATACGTTGTAGGCCGTAGCTGGATATGTCGTAGGTGCGTAGCAAGTTAGACCGTAGGCTGTAGCACAATACGCCGTAGGCCGTAGCTCGAAACATCGTAGGTGCGTAGCAGGTTACACCGTGGGCTGTAGCACAATACGCCAAAGGCCGTAGCTGGAAATTACAGTTCTTTCCTACTCCTCCGCTATACTTTCTGATTAATTTCGTTGCGGGATCCAAGACAGTTAAATTCATTCTCTGGGACTTCGTCGAGCTTCGTTGTCTCGGCGCTTTTCTGGTGGTCGCCACTGTTGATTCTGGCTTTCAGGAGTTACAGTGGTTTGGGCGTGTGTGGCGGGCTTGTACCAAAAAAAAAAAAAAGGCCGTATCATAGGTCCGTAGATAGGATACGCCGTAGGCCGTAGCAGTAGCAGACCATAAAACTTGTCGTACGCCAGCGACTAAGCTCATGTTCTGAATAAATTGTACTCTTTATTCGTTTACGATACTGCAGACTGAAATCGGTAAATACTCGTACGTTAAATAGGGACTTTATAATCAATATCGCATTTGATGTTACGTTCCAGGGAATCCCTAGAACAAATTCTTCTGATTTCCAGTACCCAGGTGATAATGGGCGCGGCGCTAATCCTGGGGATTATTGCCACGTTCATACTTCTCTACAAGCTTTGTGCTACCACAGATATAAGGTAACGTATGTCTTTAGAAATACTTTACGGAGATAGGTAGGTATTAGGTGCGTAACATTGAAAATGTTTTTTTCTTGAATATATTTTTGTCTTGTTGTTCTTACTCGGGGTCGAGGCAAAAAGTTTTCTTTGTCCCTGCTCTATAAATGTTTTAAATATCTACTATGTTTCATTTTTTCTCACTTTTGTAATGATGTGCACATTACCTACCTATTTTACTCATGTCACTTTGAGGCTTCTTGCTCATTAAATTAACAAATAGATGACATAACTTAATTATTGTTATCTTCTTACAGAGCTTTCGGCGGAGGGTCCCACAGTGATGGCAGACTATCAATCGGAAGTCTACAGTTGTATGTCGACGAACGGTTACGAGATGCCCCGCCAAGGTAATCTAATAATTAATTACTTTGACGATTTAATAAATGACTGACTATATAGAACCTAGTAAATGTTGCTCAGATTCTGAAAAATCTGAGATGAAAACAGACTACCTATTCTGTTCTCTGTTTACAGCGAACTACTTACTTAAATACAAAATGGGATAAGTATGTTAACCGAATAATATGTTCACAATTTCCAATTCGTAGATCCAATAAATATGTAGGGTTATCACGAATTGGAAATGAAAATTCCGTTGAACAGGATAAACGTAGAATCCTAAGAAAAACATTTTGTAGATACTCATATTAAAGAACTATAAGGTTCCTAGATCTGAACAAGAAGCAAGTTACAAGAATTACAACATGCGTTGCTGCCAAATACATAAACAGATGATGTAGGTAGGAGAGCACCCTACTTCAAAGATTTAATCCACTACCCCAGAGGGCATCTAATAAAGAGGACGGGTCCAGGCATGTAGATTAAATAATAATTACAGCCGGCTTACATTAAATGCTTTGGGATTAGATACCTTCCTTCTACATGATTGTAAGTTATTTCTATTTTATGTAACAAGATATTTTAAACGAAAATGCCAGTCTTCAAGGTTAAACCGTGCTTGCTAAGGTCGATTTGTGTTATAAACGAGTATCTTATTTTCCATGGTGACTTTTGATCTTCTGCCTATTAGCCAGTTAAAGTTTCTCAGCCTTATGTTTAGTTCGTCGCGTTTTCTTTTAAGTATATGGGTTTTCCAATTTTGTTTTCTGCCAAGAACATCGTTACCTTGTTTTATTGGGGGGCAGTTGTCTTTTCTTAAGGTAAAAGTGACATTCACTGACTTGAGCTGGCCTTGATACGCCACTTCTCCATCCATGACCTGATTTTGATGAGTTAAGGACGCTATATTGGGATTTTCAGGGTTACTAAGTGCAGCGGTGTCATCTGCGAAGCTGGCAGATAGATTATTATCGTTGTAGGTAGGTATATCTGCAGTGTACAAAAGATACAGGACAGGGTCCAAAATGGAACCTTGTGGCACACCGGCTTTTATGTCTTGAAAGGCAGAGTAGGTGTCATTGATTTTAACTCTAAATATACGACGACTTAAGGAGCAGGTAGAAGTTGTATGGGAGTTGGTTCTTTATTTTGAAAAGCAATCCCAGTTGCCAAACTTTATCAAATGCTTGTTGTACGTCGAGAAAAACAGTAGAACAGTACTGCTTTTCTCGAGAGCTTGTCTTATTTTATTGGCGACGACGCAGTGAACTTGTTGTTAGTGTGTTGTCGTTCATTTTGACAGGATGTTGTGGTACATGAGGGGCCGCCCTACTATTTTTAACCGTGTTTCAGAGTAAGTAGGTACTCGATTTTAGTTCGCGGATTAAGGTTGGCTAATTTGTTTTGCTGAGTTTCCTCTCAATATCTTTAAGGAACTGTTTGAGGTCCGCGGCTGCTTTATTAAATGCTCTTTTATCTTCGGAATGTCGACTGTTATACCCCAGTACCTATGTACCTACATGACAAGAATTTTCTAGCGAACAACAATTTTGTTTTCTGTTAACTGATCTTCTCAGTCTTTGAGGTCGAACGTCTTACTAACAATGAAACGATTAATCAATCTATTGTTCACATCTAAGTAATTATTAGGTAGTCTCTATTTACCAAGTAGATTGTCTAGGTTTATAAGTACCGACTGGCGCTTTCTAGTTTCTCATTATGAGCGGATGTTTTGTTTTAAATATTATAATATTGTATTCGATCATTAGCAGTGTATTTTTCTGGAGTGACAGATATATTTGGCTGAATCCTGACCAGCTGCTGTTTAACTCTGACCCATCGTGCTCGTGACCCCATTTTCTATTTATTTCGAGCCTTTGGGCTCATGGGTCATGTAAGAATTAACTCTGGCACATTGTAATGATATTAATATTTGTAAAGTTAATCTGCTTATATATTATAATATTGTAAAGCTGAAGAGTTTGTTTGATTGATTGAACGCGCTTATCTCGGGAATTAAAAGTTGAAATTGAAAAATTCTTTATGTTTTGTATATTTATCGATTGAGGTTATAGGCTACGACCAGATAGGAGCGGAGCCTAAATGAAAAATGTTGCGAAAACGGGGGAAAATTATTTATTTTGTGGGCTTTTTCCCTATTATGTGACGGAGACGAAGTTGCGTGGGTCAGCTAGTAAACAATAAGGTCGAAATTAGAACAAGAAAAATAACGATACAAGTTCAAGCGCCTTTTGTTTAAAGTAGAATACAGCCCCCATGACCGAAGACATGTGACATCTACCAATGACCGAAGACAATCATGTGACATCTAGGTACCAATCCGCACTGTTCTCGCGTGGTGGATTTTAGCCCATTCCTTTTGATAGAGAGAAGGCCTTTGACCCAGAAGTGGGAACATTAATAGGCTGATGATGATGATGATGACAGCCCCCATCTTGATATTTTACAAGTATTAGTACCTACTTACATATGTTTTTGAGACAGTTAACGAGACGGAAACGATTCCCAATAGATTCTTACTGTTCTTAGGCAAAAGTATGGACAGCGACTGTGAAAGTGCAAATTGTAGTTTTACTGGTACCTACTCATTAAATGTTTCTATAATTGCAGATATTCACGAACGCCAGCAGCCGGGTCAGCAACGTATCCTGCCGTAGCATTTATCAACGCTGGATTTGTAAGTAGTATACCAACCTAATTATACTCATACCTAACTAAGTATCATCACAATCCATTAAGTAAAAGAAAAGAAAAGAAAAAAATTCGTCGCAAGGTCATGACGTGCATATGTCACCGTAATACACGTTATATTTCTTTCTTTCTAGCGAAACTCTCGAATTATTATCAACTGAACATACGGAAGTATTTCTGCCCCCATAATCGGCTTGGGGCACACCCCCGTTAGGTTAGTTAGGTTCCTGTAAACCCTGCACTCGGAAATAGGGGCCCGCGAAGCGGAGCTCCGTCGACTACGCTTTTTAGGGGAATATAAAGTGTCTTAAGGTTAGCTTATATTAATCGATATTTCTCAGGATTGGTACAGTATCTTTTCATGAGAGTGGTGCCACTGGGCAAGGGGGACCCCTCCTTCCCTCCACACCGCGTGAGTTGACTACCATCGCATGCATTTCACGAAAAATAATGCGTTATATTGTAAACAGTATGTTCATTTGAGAGTAATTCGAGAGTTTACAATATCGCTACAGAGATTACCATACGTGTTTGTCAATTTTACGGTGACACATACATGAGGTACCTAGTTATGTACTGGCCATTAATTTCCAGTTAGAATTACTTAGTGCTTAAGGTGATGAACCTTTATTGTAATTTTGACGTACAAAAAGCTAATTGGAACTAAGTAATTATTTTTACTGTTAAGCTTTTATTTTACTTGCTTTGTTATTTATTTAGTTAGTACCTAGACCTAGGTACTCATCAAATTTTGTAACTGTATTTCAAACCAAATTACGTAAGACATGTCCACCAAAACGGTCGCCCTTCAGCACTTCCTAGTATTTTAGATGGCAAGATCTCTACTGCCTACTGAGAATTCTGCGCTATTCGGAACACAATTAGTCATCTGAGAAATTGGACTTTGAGCAAAAGATTTATTACCAAAGTTGAAATATCATGTCAATTTATCTTACTTTCCTTCTTTGTTGAAATCGTACACATTTATTTTATGGTTTCAGATCCACGATAGCAGTATTCCGCCACCGCCATACACACCACCAGAAGACAAAACCGAAGAAAATCCAAATACGACTAGCCAAAATACGATTAGCCAAAATACAATAAGCCAAAATACGATAAACCAAAATACAATAAGCCAAAATACGATAAGCCAAAATACAATAAGCCAAAATACGATAAACAACAACTCAGTAAACCACATATAAAAAACCGTTCAGTATTCTTTTAAAATAAGTCTTAGCTTACTGTAATTTAGGTAGATAATTCTTCAACAAAGTGATAATAATAAAGTTACCGTTCTTATTTATATTTTTATTACGTAAACATGTGCTTGTATTTTTATTTTTTTCAATCCTGAATAATCTTATAACATATCTGCAAATGATAGATGACGCAAACACGTCGAAAACACTCAAGATTAGTAGGTATCTCAAGAAAGTGAATAATGATTCAATGTATGTTCAAAACTGTAGACATCATTGAATGCTATGTTATCATAAGCAACAACAAATATACCTAATTTAAGAACAGAAATGTGTTTTGCGACATCAATGGTGATTAGTCTTGCTATGACTTCAAGAAGGCGCAATATATTTTTGATAACACAGATTGTCGAAATATGTTTGCCACACTCAGGAATCAAACCGACTAAAGGTCGAAAAATAAAATCCTGTAATTTTTTTAGGGTTAATCACTAAATCTCTCTAACAAACATGATAAATTAAATGAAGGGAATTCAATAAGATAAAGCACTTTTATTCATGGCTTTCCTTTCATTTAATTTATCATGTTTGTTAGAGAGATTTGATCCATATCATTGACTCTATCGATTGATGTCAAAAAGGTACAGAATGTTTTTTGGTCGAACTTTAGTCGATCCATCCCGGGTTCGATGCCCGTGTGTGGCAAAATAAGTTTCGAAAATCTGTGAACGCAGATTTCTTTCTTTTCAAAATTTAAGGAATGTTTACTTTGAGTAATATTTTCTATCTCCAGTATTTAAAGTACTTTCCCTACAGGTGGCATTGCGAAATTCCACCCTGTATACTGAGTTTATTACGAGAGTTAATACATGTTATGTGTACCGCGATGGGAGACCGACTGTGGCGACGCGACGCGGTGTGTCCAGCACACACCGCAGTCACCTACTGCTGACTCGATTTTATGTTGCTAAGTATCGGGTCGCCACAAACATTGACTGTATCTGCAACTGTATTGAAAAGCAAAAAGGGTACAAACACAACGTTACGCCTGTAATCCTTGTTGAGTTAGGCACAGGTGTACCTAACAGAGCAGCCATAGGGGCCGAGCCTATTGACCAAGCCCATCAACCGGACACTAATACAGACTCCATAGCTGATATTGAGAAATTCCTAATGGTATATCCAATAACGCTCTGCCCATCTTGAGAATCCAAACCAGTACCCCATGGTCCTCCTCCATAATACTAGAAGACAATGAACAGTATACAATCTCAACCATCATTGACAAAAACAAGAAATACATAAACGCTACTCATTGTCTAACACCATTTTCCCCATGGAAGTTTCCAGAAACAAGAAATACAGATTATGAAACTGTAGTCCTAATAAAAGAACTGTTTATGTAGGTATGAACCAGAGATTTAACAAACTACTAGTCAATAACTACTATTCACGGTTTTTTTCCTACTCCTCCGATGTGCTTTCTGATTAATTTCGTTGCGGGATCCAAGACAGTTAAATTCATTCTCTGGTACTTCGTCGAGCTTCATTGTCTCGGCGCTTTTCTGGTGGTCGCCACTGTTGATTCTGGCTTTCAGGAGTTACAGTGGTTTGGGAATAGTGTGGCGGGCTTGTCCCAATTAGGTAGACTACTTGTACTACTGTATCTAGTTCTCCCAGAAAACAATGTGTGTATTTCAGTTACAAGCAATTTCATAATTTTAAAGGGTGTAAAGCACCTCGTAACAAAGCCAAAAGACACTTGTTTTCTCCGACATTGCGATATTTTTTTTAGTTACTTACTGAGATATTGGAGGTCAAATTTCCCACTGTTTGAAAACTTTTTTTAAATATGTACTCGTTTTTATAGTAAGGTTTTTGCTTTAACACCTCTACGACCCCCATACTATTAAATCCATCCATAAGCATAATGTTTAAAGTACGTTACATGGAGTTCTACAACAAAACGTGATTTTTCAACCAATAAAAAAAGAGTCGTTTCCCAGTAATAATTTTTGCGTAGAGTTACTTAGATGTACAGAATGCTTGGTTGACGGCTTCGTGATAAGGTTGTTTACACCCCTGTATAAGTACCGTTTACTCTTTTATACTAGCTTCTAGCAGCGGCATCCCCCGCGGGAAGTTTGTTTATTATCCCATGGGATCTAGGTTATAACTATCTGTGTGCGAAATTTCATCCAAATACGTTAAGTAGTTTTTGCGTGAGAGTAATAAACAGCCATCCATACTCACAAACTTTCACATCAGTTTTTTTTCTTTTTCCGTATGAGAAATCATCATATCTCATCATCGTATGAGAAATCATCATATCTCATCTCATAAATCATCATATCATCGTGTCAGACTTTTACTGACTAAAACCCATCCATATTCCTTCCTCGCCCTTTATGTTCCGGGGCCACAGTATCTCTTTCGAACAGTCCCGCAGCCCAATGATATTAGTATGGTGGTATAATTTTGGGCGTAGTTAATACCTTTGTCTACCCCTTTGGTGATAACAGGCATGTTGCCAAGCTATGTATACCTGCCTTTAGAATAGTAAGTGACAATAAAAAAACTAATTAGTCCGTCAGATTATGTAAGATTTCCAAAAAATACATATTTTTTTACTTTTTCATGTTAACAAAATATGAAGACGATACAGTGCGTCGAATTTTCGTGTGACGTCACTATCCGCACTTAGTACCGTATTAAAGAACATCGCTCAAAACTCAAGCGTTGCTTAAAACTAGTTTCAACCAATCAAATGGCTTGAATCTAGTTTTAAGTAATGCTTGAGTATTGAGCGATGTTCTGTAATACGGGCCTTAGTCCTTGAGGTGGACCATTGTGTGTGAGTCATCGTGGCCTATCGTGTGACGTCACATTCGAGTACATTTTTACCGGAAAGTGACGTAACAAGCATCTTTATCTTTGCCATTTTTTATTAGATAAAACAATTCCGATAATCTAACTGACGGACTGAACAATCATTTTTTTTTTATCAGGAATCCCTATTTGGACGGTGCAGAGGTGCACTAAGAAAGCCGTCTTCTTTGTATAGAAAAAATCTATTCACTTAAGTTCTGACAATTTGTTTGTTGAACATAACTTATAAATTAATATAATTCATGTTAGTTAGTAAGGGTAGTCAATGCCGCCACCACATCTCCCCGATGCTCCCTGAGAGTTCTTTCTGCTAATGTTCTGGATATCTCCATCTCTTTTACCTGGAATTGACAAGAAAATATGTTTAATTCTTGAACACAACCAATGTCATTAAATAACAGTCAATAACTGATTGTGACAATGAAGGAAAATATCATGAGGAAACTGGCATCTCCTAGAACCAAAAGCTCAAAGACATCTATCAATAGGGGAATTCCATAAAAATACTAATAAATTAATTTGAAAAGGGGTACAGGCTTACATAAATGTAGTTTCTTAATAAGAAAACCCTAATTTAGGGCAGCCATGACAGTTGTGTGACTTGACGTTTGACGACTTTGACAGTTTTAAGAAGTGACATCTTCGTCTACCTTTGTTTGTTTGCTTTGGGTTTGGTTTGGATCTGTGCGATCAAATATCATTGTCAAAATGACATTGTTCGCATACCGCTGCTCTGATCCGCCATGTTTAATTTTATGTTGTGTTGCTCTCCTTGACAAAGCTCATTTGAATTTACATAGAAACGCAGTGAAAGGAAAGAAAATTAACAATTAAAAACGGTTACTGTATTATACAGCAATATTTACATATAGTGTACATAGTGCTGGCCCAGGCTCCATACATTTCTGGAATATCTTTGTACCGTATACCCAAAGGAGATGTTCCAGAAATTTACCAGAACAGGGCAGCAGAGAATTAAGTTTGTTTATTTTTAATTCTCCAAGAAGACCAAAAAAACGGTGGGCAGATGATTAGTATTGTATTATAACGAAAATCAATCTCTACAGTTTTATACATTTATAATGGTTGTAAGAAAATTGCTAGCCTACATACCTAACTATTTTGCTGACTGTACATAATAGAAACAAACTTTATACTTATAAAAGATGACAATGAGTGTAATTGTTAAGTCTGTGGAGCGTGTGCAAGGAAGGTAAGCAGCCAAAACAACTCAATTACATTGACAGACTGAAACAGCATATTATGTGTTTTCTATGTAACTTCAAGAAAACAGATTATGAGGCAATCTCTTTATCCACAGAAACATTTTGACTGGTCTGATGCTTTTGTCTACAAAGGTCAATCAGTAGTTAGCTCTGTTGTCTGAGAACTCTGGGTATCACATCTGTACAACACAGTAGCTTCACAAATCCGGCTGTAATAGTGTTTCCACTGACAGACTGTTTTATGGACTAGTTGCTTTGTCATAGATTTTTTTATATTTCATAATAAGTACTTACAATTAATTCTATATCATCTTTTTTGACTGAAACTTTTTGAAGTTCCTTTTCCTTTTCAAGACGTTCAGCAGCCTCTTTATTTCTCCTGTCACCGATTAACGACAGAGCCTGGAATTATAAATAATATGTATTTGTAAAATGATTTATAAACCATCTCGAAGGATCATCAAGTTTTTTAATGACTATTTGGAATGTTTCATTAGCTCCAAAGACAGCCTGTTTTCTATTGCTCTGTGAGCAATAACAGACTAAAACATAACCTATTGAGATATATGAAAACGATAACCAGACTTTATGTACCAGTACGATTATGCTTACCCCAGATATGTCCTGAGAAGATATCTCTTTCTCTTCTGCATAGTCAGTAACCTTCTCCAAGTCCGCTACTCCACTATCATGTTTTGCAGTCTTCTTCTGAGTTTTATCTTTATCATGTTGGATATCGTCAGTGTCACCATTAATTTCTTCGTCAGCCATTCTGTTCTCTATATATTATTATTCTACCTTAAGGCTTTTATTTGGAAATTAATTATTTCTATAGGTACAAATTCCAGACAAGCATTTTACAGACAAACAAAACTGTCATATCAATCGAAAACGAAAATGAGATCGTTGATTTGAGGTTACTTTAAAGTTTCGTTCGGAAATGCATGAAATTCTATCCTCAAAAATTTCAGTATTTTATGAAAATGGCCATAATTTTTTAACATTCACTGTCCTGTAAGTAAAAAACAGTTATTCCAAATGTACAATACAAATTGTCTTTGTCTGGGCGTTTGTAATTATAACGCGGCGCTGCTGTCGCCATTGAATGCATCCAAATTGATCAAATGATCCAATACATTTTTCAGAATAAAGATACGAGTAATCTAATAAACCTTGAAGAATCAATGAATCTTCTAATATCTAATTATCTACTACAGTCTACAGTCCATGCCTATGGCTACCAAAAAAAATAAAAAAATTACTTGTAAAGTATCACGGGATCAATCCTTATCCTTATTCCTTACTATTATAAATGTGAAAGTAGGTAAGTTTGTTTGCTACGCTTTCACGCGATAACTATCAACCGATCATCATGAAACTTTGTACACATATTCTAGGAGGTATTAGAAGTAACAGCTACTTTTTATTTAGAAAAAAACTAACCCCCACTCGCAGACGAAGTTGCGCGGGTCAGCTAGTTTGAAATAAATGCTTTGACTTTGAGGTATATTGTTAATGCCGGGGTTGCGGGCCTGTTCGAAAGAGATACCGCGGCCCCGGAACGTAAAAGACGAGGAAGGAACATGGATGGTTTTTAGTCAGTAAGAGTGTGACACTCCCTCCCGCTCCGCCCAGAGTGGGGGGGGTCATTTGATGATTTCCCATCCTTAAAAAAAAAGGTATATTGTTAATATTAGTGATATTTCAGAACGATTTACCCATAGACAATAAATATAGATATACCATAGACTAAATTAAATGGATGGTACGTTTTGTTTGCCATTTGTTCAGCCTCTTTCCTTCTTTTTATTCAACAGTTTTATGTTCTTACACCTTCGTACAACGTCCAACCAAAATACCACTTACCAATTTTTGTTTACAATGAAAAATACTAAGATTCGTAAATATTTTCATACGTACTGATTTAAAAAAAAAATACATTTTGATATTGCTACTTCTTGAGTCTTTTTTTTACTTCCATCATTGACACCTTGACACTCTTGACAGCGTAGGCTTTGCATTACCCCTTCCATACTGTATATTTCTTCTTCTTTTGTTTTTAATTCCCTTATTTTAAGGTAGATCGTAATTATTACTCTATTTTCTATTGAGTTTATTATTTCAAGTGTTAAGTGATCTTCAATAGTGTGGTGAAAACGGCAGAAATTGGTAAGTGGGTAATTTTAGAATTCGCGAATTGTCAAACTAATTTGGTATATTTCGCCCTTGACGTTTGATTTTTATTATATTTTACACATTTACGAGCTTTTTTCAATGATTGATACTAAAATATGTACATAGTATGTGATTCGTTTAATACACCATTGTTTGGTATTTCAATGTGACGTCAAGGCAATATGGAGAACGTTTCCTTCGCTCGCGATAGCTCGTGTTTGTTTCACGTGCACACGTTTGCCTTTCTCGTAATATCACTAGAAAAACCCTCCGTGGATGTAGTGAAAATATTTAAATAGATGTATGAACAAAGCCCCTCCTATATTTAGTTTAAAAAATTATGGTAACCAAGTAGTTAGTGACCTTGAACCATGGTGTTTTGAGTACTGGTTTTACCATGTGTTAGATAGAAAGAGAAGAGAGCAGGCAACTATGGTGTATTTTACTTAAAATGCACTCTTAACAATAAAACCCATTTATTTTTGTCCTTTTTTCTTTTTGATACCTTAGGTCAAACTGAATTGTATTTCAATTATTTACCTACCTAGAATGTCTTTAAATAACTACTTTAAAAATAGTAGTAGTTATAAGTGCAGCCATCCTTGTTCCATCTTTTCAAAAATTAGTCTTAATTTTAACTAAAAACAAACAAAATTATTAAATAATAAACAAATGAGAAAATAAATTCTAGATGGACCACACAGGTGAAGGTATTGAATTTGTTATTAAATTACTTCAAATGACTATCAAGAAGTAGTATTCACTTATTATTTCTTAATCAAATCTCTATCATATTTTTAATAAAACAAGATAATATTGACATATTAATATTACACTTTGTAGTACGTAAGGGACATAAAAAGTATGCATTATAAAATAGCTGTGTCTATCTAGCTAGGCAGCTAAATAATTAAGAGTGATAGTTACAACTCCCCATTTGAGTATCACCATACTTAATTATAATTATGTTTTTATGCATTTGGGAGGTTACAATCTAAAATAAATACTAAAGGTTGAGTTGCATTACTCAAAGCGCCGGCGGAGCATGCGTGTTCCAGACGAACCTAATACCAAAATAATTTTTAAATTCAACATATTCTTAAGGTAGTGTGTAGCTATTTCGATTAAGTTACAGAATATCTATGTTCGCAAATACATATTTTGATAGGATAATTATATAAAGACGAGATATGAGGAATTTAAAATTCCTATGGAAAGTTTATTTTTCCTATAACTCTTGTTTAAATCAGTGTCCATTCAAAATATATATTTGGGAACCTAGGTATTGTGTAATTCAATCAAAATAAACACACAATACCTTAAGAATATGTTTGATTTACAAATTATTTTGTTATTACGTTTGTATGAATGACGCATGCTCCGCCGGCCCCTTAATATTTAATTTGAAGAGTTTCTTATGTTACTTGATGGGCTTAAAACATGTGTGCATTTGTCCAAGTGTTGATTGCTCCACACACTCCAATTCGGATGTGTATTTTATCAGATACTAGGTGATGCCCGAGGCTTCGCCCGCATACCAATGTTACTATAAAACCTTCCTCAAGAATCATTCTATCCATTGGTGAAAACAGCATGATAATTTGTGCAGTTGTTGTTGAGTTTATCCTGAACAGACACACAGATGCGGCGGGGACTTGGTTTTAAAATATGTAGTGATGATGGGTTTCAAACATGTCTGCATTTGTCCAAGTATTGATTGCTCCACACACTCCAATTAGGATGTGTACTTTATCATGTATGTTTATACTATAGAAGTCTTGACATTATTCCATACTCTCCTTGACCCAGCTCCTGTTACACTCATTTTACATTTCAATGATGGCTGCCTTGCATCTAATTGTATTTAATGAATGTTTTAACCCTCCTGCCCTGCCCTATATTCAATTGCAATTATTGTTCGGCAAGTTTCATCCACATTGATTTTGAGGTTGCTGATGTCATATTAATTACATTATTCAAATCTTACTATTGCAAGGCTAAGCCAGCCTTCCTGTTGAGGTTTATCGGAATGAGGTCATACTTTATTTATTTAAACTCATCCCTCCATTCTCCTTCTTGACAATATTTGTTAAGCCAAGTCAGAGTCAAGTCTGCCCATGGGCAGCATTAAAACTCTGACACCCGGTTAGGCACTAACTACACAATAAAGAGAGAAGAAGAGATTCCTTATTTAATACTTAAAAATGCGCAACTTGTAAACACATATAAACACATGTTTGAGAGTAAATGAAATCCAATACACCTGTGAGTCCTGTGACTGAATGTACCTATTGAGCACTCCAATATCTTGGGCTCAGAAGTCAAAGAGCCAATTTGAAAATCTCAAATTCTAGAAGCAAATCACAGATTAGTTTAATTTACCTCTGCGGGCCTAAAAATTTCAAATTCTTAGAATGGACATTATGATTATGACTTTAAAGTCCATTTTTAGAACTTATGTCTTATAACGTGATTCATATTATTGTTCTGCTAAAGCGGCCGTTTTAGACCCCCTGCAGAAATGGTATTTTTTGCAATTATGTTGATAATGATTTGTCTCTAATCTAATAAAGTATTTGAAGTGCCAAATATTGTGCCACAGTATGTGTGGTCAGAATATAATGTCAAAAACTGACAAATAAAACTATCAAGATACCACAGGCTAGTTGACTATTTTTCAACTGAATTGCTTATAAATTTGACTTATCTGTGTTGAGATTGCCAGCTGTGACTGAAATTCGGTCAAGAGGATATTACTAAAAGTACTTATTAATGGGATCATTTTCTGTACTATCCTTCCTGTGTTTAACTGTTTAGACTTAGACTGTTCCTCAGTTCAGATAGGCAGTTGCTCCATATAAAGCTGGTATTCAGTTTCAGATGATGATGACAGTGTTCTTAAATAAGTTATAACTATATCTAAGTTTAAATCGCAGTTATCCTAAGGCCAGTTGTAGATTTTTTATTATTGTTGGCATTCCATGACTTTCAACAGGTATTTGACTGGGATTGATGATGTAACATCTATTATTCGAAATAACGTAGATCTTCTACCTTTCCCATTTAACTGTTCCATTCAATGTACACTATACTATTGTACATTGACTACAACTACTTATATTGTACTACTATATTTTTTGCTAGACTTCTTTAGACATTCTTAATATATGTCATCTTAAATGGAGTACCAGAAGAGTATGGCTGGGTCCCATTCTGTTTGCTTTAGAATATAGTGGTCTACACACAAAACAATACTTTCATTGCTTGTTTCCACCATCGCAGACGTAGTAGCTGCATTTTTTCGTTGGCGCAATCGTCGTAATTTTTTTTAATAGTTTTTGTCCCACTGCTGGGCAAAGGCCTCATCATATCCTTCCAGGTACTCTTTCTCCTGCGCCTCCTGGAACCAGGCTTCGTGATGCTAGTCTAGATCAGCTCGCCACATCTTTCTACTCCGGCCTCGGCGGCGCCGTCCATCAAGAAAAGATTCCATCCAGTCAAATAAATACTTAAATTATCAACCCCCTGCCATACCAAAGCTTGCAAAGGTATGGCGATGTTATTTTTAACCTATGTTCCTATGACCTCTTCGGGGCGGAAATTATTATTATTTATCCTTGTTGGAATTTTCCGTTTCATTTGTGTCCTTCGTTATATAAATATTGAGGTATTGATTGTGTGGAGACTGATCATGAGTGAGTTATAATAAAAATATTATTTATAGCTCGTAATGAGTACAAATACCTTCTATACGCTATAACCGTGGGTGTAGGCAGAAACGAATGAACCCCGCCTGCTATGATTTAAATATTAAGAAGCATAAGAGCCTCACTACGATATCGACAATCTGGTAAAAAACCTCACCCAGCGTCAATTCAATTAAGGAAATAAAAAGTCTAGTTCGTTTAGCCCATGTTTGTATACTAAACATAGGTTGGAAGTTTGTTCACAAGATGGCGCTGCTGCGACTACAGAATAAGACTAAAAATTATAAAGAGGAAAATTTGTATTTTTTCTGTGTGTATGGTTGTAAGTAATACATAAACTCAAAAACGACTGTGTCGATTTCAAAAATTCTTTTACCATTGGAAAGCTACGTTCACCCTGAGTAACATATTAGGCTATGTTTCATCCCCATACTCCCACGGGAACGTGAACTAGGTACGCTGGTGAAACGGCGTGACGTCCTGAGTGTTAAATAAGTAATTCATCGATACGGATTCATTGAAAGTGGGGCGCGTAGCTTAAGCTTTTATTTGCAACTAATCTACGAGAGTGCAAGTCAATTTTATTTGTTGTTTTATTTAGTTTTCTTGTTTTAATTGATAGTAATAGTAAGTGAAACAACTGCCTTGGCCCACCTGTAAGACTAAACCGACTTAGAAACCAAGTGGGCCGCTGCAGGTTCAACTTGGTCCGGTATTCTGATAAAACTGAGTGCGACTGCGGAGCCTCGTCTCAAACCATGGCCCACCTCCTAACACGCTCTTTGTGCAACTCCACCTGCACTCTAAGGGACCTGTCCGAAGCCACCACCAGTGCCGTCGACGTGGCTGAGTTCTGGTCGAAACAAATTTAACGTTACAACAATGGGAATCATCGACACGAAGAAGAAGAAGATGTGAAACGTCATTACATCATCTTCGTCATCTTTAAACTTGTTTTGTACCTACGTACGGTCGAACAAGCTATTTGGTTTACAGTTTAACCCACAAATTGGACAAGGTGGCTCGTTCGTACACGATTTAAACGTAACGGACCGTTTAATAAAACGAGACAAAAGATGAGGGAATACCTTATTTGCATAGGCAAGTTGGTGACAACGATCTTTTGATGCTATTAGCTACCTTCCACTCTTATCTTCTCTTCCAAGGAATTCAATTTGATGCGTAAAAATCTGACTGTACAGAAATATATCACGCAAGGAACGCTATATTTTAATCTAATTATAGAAAGTAAAGCATCTAACGTTACTCCAATGCGGAAACTCCGAGTTTTTAAACAGACAGGGGCACATTCAATGCCGCGGCTACTTAACGTTGAATCACTGGTTTTATTTAATCTTCCTAGGACACGCGTGCTGTAGTGGCATTGTATTTTTTAAAGATCAAAGAGATAGTGTTAATGATTTATATCAGTTTTGAAAGCGACTTCGTTTGCATGCGTAGTGATTGTTATGTTAAGATGCCTGTTAACTTTCGGCTCCGCAGCACCCAAGGTTGAAAATCCAATCGTATAGGTACACGGTGAAAAATCAAGCTAGGTACTCCTTTTCAGTAAGTATACCATGTCTCGTTTTGTATAGATTTCTCGTACAATGATAGATCCATAAAAACTGGTTTTGTGTAGCTTGTTTGGTCGTCGTGCATACAATCGTCTCCTACTGTTCATGAAAATAGGTTATAGTTTTTCTAATTAAGAAGGTAGACTTATCCAGGTACTCTTTTGCAAATTCCTTAAAACCTTTATAAAAAAACAGAGGAATCATCGCCAACAATTCGTCGCAAAATACATCCTTGTACCACACTTGAAAAGCCCTTGCCGACCGACGCGACGGACTTTTTCTGAAAGCAGCTGCAGTTAACAACTTTAAATGTAGGGAGAGACTGTCATGACTATCGTTGAAAGTAGATTAACTAACTAATTTAGGTGTCGATTCTGTTGTGCACAAACTAAACTTAATTTAGACTATTGCTATCTTTTACTAAAAGGCAGTGCGAGAAAAGGACGGCTATAGATATGCACTAAGTTAGAGATGTCAAACTAGTTTATGCCTTGCGCTTCACCGTGTTTTTAGTAGACATGTTTTTACGTGCACCCTTCATTTGTATGGAAATATAAGTTCGAATTAAATTTGACAGCTCTAAATTACGTCCGTCTCTTTCTCGTTTTATTAGTGAGAAAAAGATAGTAATAGCCTAAATTTAGTTTAGTTTGTGCACAACAGAATCGACACCATTTGATTGAACAAAATTAAAAATACTTAAAATAGACGGTTACAAAGACCAATTTAAGATTTTTTTTAACGTGATTAATTTACGATTCTGCTAAAGCGGCCATTTTAGACCCCCAGATCATACAGTATTAAATTAAAATTCTATTACATCGTTGAAACAGCATATCATCGACGTAAAGTGAAACAATCTGTAAACACCTGCCGTGTCCAAGGTGTTTCTTAAATTGCTATCTTCGTAAATACAACAGGTGTGTAGGTAGTTGGCAAAGAATGGGTAGAAAAAACCGTAAATCTTTCGTGCTAATGGTTTTACAATCCTCTGGAGATATCGACACGCAGTGCCCTATAAAAAAGTGCTTTTAATTAGCAGGTAGTCTGAATTGGGCCAAAATTATGATGGTTATAGATTTAAAACACAAAAAATGTTGAACTGCAACTTTATAATGTTCTGTTTTCCACATTGCCGGTAGATGGCGTTGCACTACAACAAACAACCTTTGCAAATAATATGTAAAATATTTTAATAAATATCGACCTCGGTGTTGTTATCCTACTTGATTACAAATTGGTTATAGCTTTCCATATTTTGGTTTGGCCTGATTTTTTTATCATATCCGCCGAATACGGGAAAAATTACATTTTAATAATGGATGCGAACCTTGACATAATTTTAGATACAAAATCAGGAAATTACCGTGTGGTTTCCGCAGTAACCCAAATAGGGACCCTTCCCGCTTTTTACCGAGGTTGCCATGACACACATAATTATTTGCAACAGAAATTAGGCAGGTAACCAATTTCCCTGGTAACTTAGGTACCTACCGACGTTAACAACTAAAAAGCGATTTGAAAAGAGTAACCATGGAGTTTTTTGCCGGTTTTTCTCCATGGAAACGACCAACGCGTACCGTGGCTGGACCTGTTTTGACAAAATGTCAAAACAGTAAGTACCTACCCATCTAGGCCTATGTGAATGTGAAATGAAATATTTTGATTTTGAAAGATTCAATCCCAATTTGTTTTCGTGGTGATCAAAAGAAGCCTGGAAAAGAGCAGATAATATACGAAAGCCAAACTTCAAAATTTCGTTTAATTGAAGATTTTAGCATAAAAAAAAAACAAAATAGAATTACTGACAGCAAAATAACAAGTCTGACTTAAGAGCCCTCTTACAGTCCACTAGCGCCGCCAATCGAAAAAATGTCATAACTCGTAAATAGAATCAAAAATACAAAATGTGGTCTATTATTACTGTAGAAAAGGCAATAACGTAATTTTATAACACCTTATCAACACTTGAAATATAGCTGTTTAGCTAAATCGTGCATTTGTAACAAAAACGGCCGTTTATGTTTTGAATGCACGATTTAGCTAAACAGCTATATTTCAAGTGTTGATAAGGTGTTATAAAATTACGTTATTGCCTTTTCTACAGTAATAATAGACCACATTTTGTATTTTTGATTCTATTTACGAGTTATGACATTTTTTCGATTGGCGGCGCTAGTGGACTGTAAGAGGGCTCTTAAAGGATACAACTGCTGTCTACTGTAGGGCTAAAACTAATCTTCAAAACCTAGATATTTCCTTTCGCAGGTCTGCTGGTTGAATTCCTTTTGAAATAAGCTGTTCCTTTCTACCCCCATTTGTAGCTCCCATGATAAATGCAACCGTGGTCCACGCCCAAACAAGTAAATTAAAATTCACACCACTAAAAATTTTCTACACCTAGGGTGTTGATAAATGTAACGGTCAACCTTGGACAAAATTAATATGCATATCTTTATAAGAAGCTGTATAAAATATCTTACCAACCTTCTTGTACAGGCATCTTCTCACGAGAATTGTCACCCTAATTACTATGCACTGCTTCTTATTAAATTTACATAAATATATTTAAAAAGTAATGGGCATTTTATCTAATACATAAATATGTATGAGAATGTTGTATTTTATGGCATGTATATTTTCTACGTTGTAGTGTAGTAGTAAAGTTTTCAATCCCCACACATATTCATGTAGTATTTATGTAGGTTGAGTTTTATTTGATACATTTATTTGCATCTATCCTACTAATATTATAAATGCGAAAGTTTGTTTGTATGGATGTATGGATGTTTGTTACTCTTTCACGCAAAAACTACTGAACGGATTTGGATGAAATTTTGCACACAGATGGTTTACAACCTGGATTAACACATAGGATACTTTTTATCCCGGTAGTAAGATCCCATGGGACAATTTTGAAACTTCACGCGGGCGAAGCCGCTGGTAGAAGCTAGTATAGTTATATTGACAAGGTCGACACTCGCATGATATCAGAATAACGATCATCTAGCCTGTCCAAACGTCAAAAGTTTCGCTAAAACTTGGAACTCTGCCTGAGTACGTGGTTCCTGAAAAGACCCAGGTCAATAGCTTATGGCTGAAGACTCTTCATTTCTTGAAGTCTCGCATGCAATGCAATGAAATAAAATCTAACTATTCTCTCACAAATATTTTCCAAAAGACGTGCTTTGGTAACTTTATCTCTGTGGCTTAATTAAATTGACTGAAACTGGACGATAATAATTTAAGGAAAATAATTAAATAATTTAAAAAATCATTCTCTAAGTTTTCATCTCAATGAGAGGAGATCTGTGTCCCAGCCGTGGAAACTTTACAGGTTACAAGCAGACAATGCAAAAAATTCACCAAGCTACTGACTGTGAAGTATTTACATTACCCGCCCGTGTATTTATTTTTCTTAACCCACGGGATATGACACTAGGTGTATCCAAGTACTAAACAATAAAAACAATTGAATTGATATAATTGTTTACAATTTCATTGCTGCATAGCAGTTTACACCAAGGTCTCTAAAACATAAATAACAAAGTACAAAGAACTTTGAAATCAAAATACTTTGCAATGACAACCAATAGAAGTCAAATCGCAGTGTATTGACCTTAACTTTAGTTCAGAGATACTGAGAAACGTTATTAACCCAAAGGGGCAACAATTTGTGAAATATGTTGAAGCGGCGTACCTTTGTATCGTCATTGACATCGTCTCCTCTCGTGTCGACGACTCATGGTTTGTCCGACCAGTACGGCCTAAAGTCCCCATTATTTAGCATATCATACCATCAGACCTCTAATCTTTGATACGCTTCTTCCTGAAGAGCCAGGCCAGACAGCGTACCTAGTAGTACCCACATTTCACTAGTTTTATTTATGTTCCATGTAATAGAGAGCTTGTCACCTTCAACCGGGCACAAATCCTACTGTGATTGCGACTGAAAAAATCTTTGTGGAAAATCCCAAAAACAAATTTGCCCGACTTGCGAATCGAACCCAGGATGCCCATTATTTAGATGTGTACTAATTAACTTCTGCTCCTAACAGTCCTTGAATTCATCTTGCATATTATTTTGTGAACATGTTTCATGTGCCTGATTGGATTGTGTATCGCGATCTGTAGAATTGACGAATCGCCCAAAGTTTCATGTAGCACTAAGGAGTTTTGAAAATTCATGGTCTCTTTTGTAGTGCTTATAACTATTATATACCTTCAAGCAAGTTCATGCAATCCCATCTACGATCATATTCTTCCTACTTCCATCTTCTTCCTTCCTTTCTAGACTCTCACTTCAGTCAGCCAGAACCTTAGTTAGTCTCCAAAAACTCTTTCTCAATTTATTCTCTCAATTGCTTCTCTTCAATTTGATCAACCGCTTAGTTCATCTATGAAGACGACTACAAGATAGTTTACGATCCTACTATTCTCAGTACTGAGGGCCGAAGTAATAAACAAAATAAGGTATCTGTTTGTTACTAGAACAGGAACAAGGCCGTACTTTATTTATGTACCAGATTGATAGATAAGTAGATTTTTTTATTATGTCGTCATCATCTGCCTAGCCTTTTCCCAACTATATTGGGATCAGCTTCCAGTCTAACCGGATACGGCTGAATATCAGTATTTTACATGGAGCCTATCTGACCTCCACAACCCACTACCCAGTTAGTACTGGGTAACACGATACCCCGTGGGTAAGACTGGTTGTCAGACTTTTTGAGCCACTGAGTACCTGTAACGACTCTCAAAGATCTACAAATGACAGCCGGGGCCAACAGTGATTTACGTGTTTTCCGAGACACGAAGGAAACCCGGTATGCAATGGGTGGTCTGGTCACCCATCCACTGACCAACCTAGGCAAGCACGGCTTAACGTTGTTACCGTTTAGCCCCGAGCTCATCATCATCACTGTGGGTCGGAGTAATCAACAAAGTAAGGTATCTTTGTTACTAGAATAGGAACAAGGCCGTACTTAAAAAAATAGTGTACCGGATAGAAAGATAAGTAGAATTAGTTATTATTGGACACCATACAAATTTCCAGGTAGGTACCTGATTTAGAAACGGTGAAGGTTACACGGGTACAAACATCCATAACTACCCCTTAGTTACAACCTTGGCCTTAAAAGCAATCGTAATTTAATAACTTTTTCTAACTAAGCTATGACATTTTAATTGACCACAATTTAAAAGTAAGCTATGATTTTTCTTTATTACCTAATGGAAATGTATAGACTGGAGCTGAGGACAACAGCAACAGCAAGAGATGAAGGGCATATTGCATACAATCAGTTCAAAACAAAGGGTGACTCTGCTTCAAGCAAGATTTGTACATTGTAGACAGTGAAGATGATAACTCATTTTTTGATGTCAGCCTGATCTGTCCTACTGCTGGTTAAAAGCCTTCCTCATGGCTTTCCAATCCTGTTTGCAATATGCCCTTTCTGACCAATCCGTCAAGAACGAGTCCAGATCATCACGCCAGCGTTTTTGGGCCTGCCTCGGTTACGACGGCACCCACTGTGTGACTATCTTAGAGACGCCCCATCGTAGAGACGTGACCCGCCCAGTCCCATTTCAGCTTCGCAGACTTATTGCCAACATCGGCGATACCTGTCTTTGACCGTATTCAGGTGTTGCGCATTCTATCGGAGAGTCTAATATTTAGATTGCTACGTTCCATCGCTCTTTGGCAAACCTTGAGTTTGGACATCTGGGCTTCAGTCAAAGACCAAGTCTGAGCGCCATAGGTTAAAACAATAAAATATTTAAGTAATCAAGCAAACCGATCCTCATATAGAAAAAGCGTTTATTCAGTAAAACAACCTCCGATTTATTCACGTTCTATAAACTCGCAAAGTACTCGATGAATTTATCGTTAAAACCCGTGCCTACCGAAATATTTTCCGTAACCTTGTTACAGTAAAGCTGGGTCCATGGACTGATCGTGCGACTGGTAGGCCACATCTGTAATGAGGTGACCTTGTATTGCGTACCCTCCAAGGACTTTACCCGCTTGAAGGATATTTTCGGGGCTACCGGCCTTGGGCAACTTTTGTCTCAAGGACTAGAGGCTCCAAATGATAAATGACATCATTTCAGTTTCTAGGTCGCTTCACCCACTACCCTGAATACGGAATTTTTGTGTCAAACCTAATCTAGTAAATATCACAATATTACTTTTTCTGACTCATCATAAAAGCTGAGTATTTTCCGGTATCTTTTTATAAGGGATTTGTGTCAGCTTTTGGTTAGCCTCGGTACTTTCTGCCGCTTTCTTTCACTTTTAATTTGTAGATTGAAACCATTAATATGTACGCAAATTAAAACAGTATTTCTGGAAAGTAAACACAAAAAAATACAATCTTTTCTGAAGTTTAAAAGCTCCTGAAGCGACCTAACAAAGAGAAAAGCAATTATTTTTTATTGAATTTTAACCTAATTATCTTTACAAATACTTGAGTAAAATGTCTAATGTTAGACAGCATTACGTATTAAAACAGTGTTGTGTCTAAATTAACAAAGAATCACCTGAGCTTGAACAAACAAAACTAACTTAAGCGTTACAAAACAGAAGCTTTCAACAGTTTCGACAGCATAATGTCATGATTACCTACTTTTCTTTAGTGGAGAACTCTAGAAACTTTATGCAAATAAAATGTTGTTGCTTGGGAGGGGGACCCTAGACTCTCAATACAGGATCGCCGGTAATAGAAAAGTTGTTAAGAGGGTCGTGTTTTGTAGAACACTGCCACGAGTACGTAAATCTGGAGCATTTTCTGAAATTGTTATAAAACCTGACGCGATTTTTCTTGTCGCCTCTTTTTTATTTTTTTTTAAAACGTGGCCCACTCTATGCATTTCTCTTGTATCGTGGATAAGTTTACAAACATTTAAACTCACATATACAAACAGCCAGACAACTACAAATATAACCCACAATTTTTTTTTTTATATTTGTTCCGTCTAGAGATCAAACCCGCGACACGCAGCGCTGCAATCATTCGCTCAACTACTACGCCAACCGTGCCGCCAATGAGGTGTTTTCAGGGTCAGCTTACAACAAAAAAATATAGATGGCGCTGTGCAAGCAGGAGTATATATTTTTTTAGCTACTAGCTGACCCACGCAACTTCGTCAAAGTCACATAATGAGAGAAAAACACGAAGGGAAATAAATCCCCGTTTCTGCAACATTTTTCATTCCTGCTCCGCTTTTTATAATCGTAGCGTGATGTTATATAGCCTAAAGCCTTACTCGAAAAATGGCCAACACAAAAATATTTTTTCAATTAGAGCCAGTTGTTCCTGAGATTAGCGCGTTCAACCAAACAAACAAACAAACTTTTCTGTTTTATAATATAAGTATAGAAGTATAGATACGGAGCTGGTATTCATTGCCTTTTCAAAATAAAATACTGACTAGTAAATGTCAGTGTGTGCTTTATTTGTTTTTTTTTTTTGCTTGACAGTTAATAATCTGAATTCAACGCAAGTGTAGTATGTAGTACATGCTCCTTGAAATAAAATACTTACACTCCTTCTTGCACAGCGCCATCTATAGTTTTTCGTTGGAAACGGGCCCTGAAAACATCTCACTACGTCGTTTGATTCTAAGCCCAATTTTGAGGACGAAGCCAAAGAGACCCGTATCACGTTTGTCGCTTCCATGAGGATATAATATTATAATAGTACCTACCAGACCTGTCATGAGGCTAACTTTAGTTTAGATAGAAGGTTAGGTACCTACTATTAGCCTACTTCAACCCATTGCTGGGCGCAGCCTTCTCCCCATGATGTCCAGTTCTTCACTGACGGTCTGCTACCCGTATGCTCTAAGTAATAAGGTTGAAAATTGGCCGACCATCACGTTAGTTTTCCTTATCGTGTGGTTAGTGCCTAACCTGATGTCGAGAGTTTTTAAGCCGGGTCTCTGACTTGGCTTAACATGCCATCGAGAAATATCTCTCAAGCATGCTGGTTTCCTCACAATGTTTTCCTTCACCGACGCAAGTGATAATGTCAATACGCACATGAATTCGAAAAATCAGAGGTGCGTGTTGGCCTGGGTTCGAACTTGAGAACTCGCTGCTGCTGCTCACGTCAGTGAACACGTACCTTTGTCGATATTTGACTCTTTTTGATAGATGAAAAATACCTATGACGTGTTTAATGTTTTCCTCTTCCAGCCAAAATTGAAACCTATACCTAATATACTTATTACCATATTCAACTAAAACCACAAAAATATTATTTGACGTGATTATCCTTGTTTTAACCTCATAACAACTAAACACGTAAATCGTAAGGTTAAAATATTGATTCAATATCAATTCGTGACGGCAGACGACCCTGCAGAACGTTCATAATATAAATGATAACAATGTTAAAACAATACTTCCTTGTATACTCAACTGATACTCGTAAATACTATTAAGTATTTAGTAACTTACTGTTGAAGTTGTTCCAAGCAAACTCGACTGCTCGGAGATGAAATCAAGTAACTCGATATTTGAAGATTTTGGGTCCTTTTTTTTTTTTTTTTTTAAGGATGGGAAATCATCAAATGACCCCCCCCACTCTGGGCGGAGCGGGAGGGAGTGTCAGACTCATACTGACTAAAAACCATCCATGTTCCTTCCTCGCCTTTTACGTTCCGGGGCCGCGGTATCTCTTTCGAACAGGCCCGCAACCCCGGCAGGCTTCGGCCCTTGCGGGCCCCTCTCTTTTTGCTGACACTCTTTGAGGCGCGCGTGGAACACGAACGCGCCGTCGACACGGCCTGTCGTCGTCGTTAGACGGCCGGACGGCCAGCTATTGCCCATAGCCAGCCGTCCACAGGCCCGCATCTACGGTGGCCGGTAGCCACCACGTGGCCCCCGACGCCCGTTGCGTCTCCTGCGGCGGCCGGGAAGAGAGGATCTCTCCCTCTCTCGTTCCGCCACCTCCTTCGCTAGCATGACTGCTTCGCAGAAGGAGGCGACGGCTTCCCATTCCGTCTCGCTCCGGACCATGGATTGAACCAGGGCCGGACGCGAGAGGTCGCCGCCGCCGATCGCCGCCACGAGGACACGGCGGAGCTCCGCCCACGCAGGGCAGACTTCCACCGTGTGCTCCACCGTGTCCTCCGGTCGATCCTCGCAGTGGAGACACCCGGGCGATTCCTCCCGCCCGATTCGGTGCAGGTACCTCCCGAAACATCCGTGTCCGGTGAGGACCTGCGTCAGGCGGAAGGTGAGGACGCCGTGGCGCCTCTCCAGCCACTCCTCAAAGAGGGGACTTACCGCCACTATCGTGGCGTGCCCTGCACGGGGTTGCGACAGTCGCTCTCTCCATGTCGCCATGAGATCGCGCCGGAGGTCAGTCCGCTGAGCGGCAATTTGCCGCGGCAGCGGAGTTTCCCCCCGGCGTAGTACCTCCGCGCGCCACTCATGCAGGCGCGCGAGGACTATCGCCTCCAGATCCCACGGCGGCAATCCGGCAAGCAGGCCCGCCGCCTCGCGAGAGATCGTGCGGTACCCACGGACCATCTTTACGGCAGATTTTGGGTCCTTAGATAAAGATGCATGTTCCTGAGCCGAATTATCGTAAAAAAGTTGCAACAATTTGTTTTTTTAGAATCTGGTCAAAAACTCAGTTGAATCGGGGAAAAGCCGTGCAGTTCTTTGTTTAGATGTCACCGTAAAATTGTCAAACACGTTATATTACAATATAACGTGTTTCTCTCTAGCGATATTGTAATATCTCGATTTATTGTCAACTGAACATACGGAAGTATCTCTGCCCCCATAATTGGGACTTGGGGCATCCCCCCGTTAGGTTAGTTAGGTTCCTTTAAACCCTGCACTCGGAAATACTCCGTCGACTACGCTTTTTAGGGGAATTTATAGTGTTTTAAGGTTAGGTTTTATTAATCGATATTTGGGGGACCCCCCTTCTCTCCACGCCGCGTGAGTTGACTACCTACCATCGCATGCATTTCACGAAAATTATTTATTTATTAATGCGTTTTGTTGTAAGCAGTATGTTCATTTGACAATATTTCGAATTTTTACAATATCGCTAGAGATATTACAATATAACGTTTTTGACAATTTTACGTTGACATATATAACCCTTATGTTTTTGATTCTGGCGGCGACACATGTGCAAAAGTTAAAAAATTTAAATCGTTATAAGAAGACCCCCCATGAATTGGGAGAAGGGCAAGAAAATGTTGACGACGATAATTTCAGAATCTATAACTCGCCTCCCCTGTAAAATGTACAAAATCGAGTTACTCGATTTCCACTGTGGAGCAGTCACACTGATTCGCAGTACCAGTACTGATAGATAAGTTATCACACTCACTATCTAGTTGTTCATCGCTTTACCTCGATCTAATTCGGTACAAAACGGCACTACATGTCTAATAGATGTTTTCGTTTTTAGGGCTATCAATTGTCTAGCGGTTAACTGAGACGTCAGTTAACTGTACAATTTTAGCGCGACGATGAAGCCTAACCTGAAAGACAAATGGACCTTGTTAAACAGTTAGTAAACTATGATTAATTAAGTCGTTGGTAGCTGTGAGCTGATTCACTAAACTTTGTGGTTGAAAATGTCATACTATCTGCTTTCAATGCGATATTAGTCTATTGCGGTTGATGCCTTACATTTCCTGTTTGTTTGTCACCGAACGTGCGATTCCTTATAATTTTATTGTGTTCAAACCACTGTTTACCTCGATAAACCACCGCAAATGCGCAAACACCACACATACTGTATTCGGCATACCTATTACAAACATCTCTACAATTATTGATTTCACAGCTAATCTAAACTTTTTCTAACAAGAATTATTGTTTATGCCAGCGGCACGTGTGTATAGAATAATAAAAGGAATATTGTTCCTTATATGATAGGATTGTTCTTCAAAATTGTCCAATACGCACGTTATTTCCTGCCTGAATATGCCGTTGATATCTGCTCGTATTTGAACTTTCAAAGTTGTGGTTATTCTAACCGGTAGTTAGGTCATTGTAAAACGGACTTTATCCTTATGTGGATCGAGTCGCAAGTGTACTGTTGATAGTATGGTGCGAGAGGGGTCAGTATTCCGCGGTTAACTCGTCCGCCGGCAGGGCGTCGACCTCGGATTGCACGCGGACCAGGCTCTGGACACTTGCATTGTCCCATCAACTCGCATCGCAATAGCCCTGACTACACATATAGCCATATGTCAACAAAGTACTTAAGTACAGAATTTTGAGCTTTACAAAGGCTTCCAGGAATTCCCTCGAAAACAATGTGTTTACCATCTGAGAATTTGTACCAAAGCCATGCAAACACGTCACATGAATACGTCTAAACTTATTAAGTCGCCTAAATAGTTTATAAATAAATTTCTATGAATTAAGATAACGCCACATGTGACACCACATTAGGGATTGATTACTCAACCGCGTAAATACCGGTAGGTGCGAGAGGGACAGTGGAAACGCACCGAGAATCGAGATAGGCGCGGTAATTAAACATTAGTTAATTCGGTTATAGCGGGTGAATCATGGCTAGTGTTGTATGAGTAGTGCAAATCAGGTTATCGATTGGTAGTGTTAGCGACACGGGCCGGGCGTCGACCCTCGTGACTGCAAGCCATGCCACTTGTACTGGAGCGCATCGTGACCCAAGGAGCGACGGTGCCTGTCTTGAAAGCATAAACAACTTCCAAGGTTTTACTGAAGCATTCATCGTAAATTTTTTCGACGGGGCAATTCTTTGATCCAATTTATTGCAGTGACAATACCCTTTTGGGTTGAAATGGGGATAATTTTAAACAGGATGAAAAGTTAATGACATTCACATGGTTTTACCTTTTAAAATTGAATTAGGGAAGGGTCGTGCAAGTGCAGCTGGAAATCGAAGACAGTCAGAATCAATCAAAAGATCAACTTTTAAACTCACAAAGACTTCGATGTGTCCAAAATATAGCCAGCCAATCATTAAACTTCTGAGGCTTTATTAAACATTTCACGTTATTACGGTATCAACATTGAATATTTTTATGAGTTTCCGCTTTTCGCCGTAGAAACTATTCGGAATTAAATTAAAGGCAGTCAGTAAATAATTCACAACCTTCCTTCATTTAAACAAAAATGTACTTGATTAAAACGAATAATGTACCTACTTCACCTGTAACCGCTTCAGTAATATTACTACTTAATGATTCCTCGATAAACGATTACCACTTCCGGTTCATTCTTCATTATGTATAGTGCTCTCTGGAAAACAGTAGTAAATACGACTTTCAAAATTCATGAAAATACAGGCCATGACAAAACAAAATTTCACTTGCATATTGTAAATTTAAGCCATTTCGGAACAATAACTGGCTGTGATGCTTCACTCAACGTTAACGAACTGGCAGTTATTACCCCAACCTCTTTTTGTACTTGCAATTACTGAGCAAGTGCCTATTCAGGAGGTAGAACCTAGAATTTTGTTATCTAACAACGTTTGACGTGGCGGGGTCTCAAAATACAACGAGAGGTCGGAAGGGAGGGGGCTGGGTCACGAATTTACGGGTCCGGGTGCTCTCGACCCCAGCCGTGTTGGTGTAAGTGTGCCAGCGATGTATGTAGGTTAACATCGGACGCGCTCGATACGCCACCGCTGCTGCCGCCGATGTCGACCACATAACCTAGATCAGGGTGCGGAGAGAACGCTTATGAAATCTGGCGCACGTTGACTGCATAAATGAAAAGCCACTTTATATGTCCGTTTGAGTTAATTTGATACGCCGTCAATGTATTACTGCTGCGTTTACGACTGTGACGAGGTGACACACGATTTTTTATGAATTCAACGTTCTGTTCATAAATTAATGTGTGTCAGCTGTTAACAAAAGATGTTCACTTGTGAGCGCGTTCCACTTTTTTTTGTCAGCAATATAAAAATCAGCCTGCAATTATCATATCCTAACTTTCTCATCCTCTCATTTCCAAGTATTTACTCAAACAATATCATGTTTTGTTTCTGTATTGTGATTAATTTAGAAACGCTCTTTCTAAGCCCACACAGCGAAACTGGCGAAATTATGTCACATTCTCTATGTAGCGGTTAGTGTAACACGAATTGCAAAAGTCGCGAGGCCTGGCTCAACGTATGCTTATTAGACGGCTCAACTAAATTTTAAACCATCTAGTCTTTCATTGAAACTCTCACACGACGAGATTTTTGTGAAAATCTCTAGGACCATCGCAAGATTGCTGCTCTCTATCATGTTCATCTGTAATGGCCCAGAATCTCGAGAAATTGGAACGAATTTCTTCACAGCTTCGTCATGACAAATTAACACCACAATTAGAGTTACTCATGTCGAAAGTCTATTCACTAATTCATCGGTAACATTATGTAAGTTTCAATTATCTATCTTCCAAATACTATTTTGAAAGTTGTCACGATCATCGATCACAGCCAGTAGAAATTCCTTTCATTGCTAACTTTCAATAGTTTTAGTAAAAAAGTATACAAACGAAAGTTTTTACATGGTTAATTTTATTTTTTAGCAAACTCTTCACTGCCTGTTTTTTTTTATTTTGATAGTTATCGATTACGCTGCATGAAAGTTGTTTGACAAAATGAAATTTTATTTAATGAAAGTCAGTTTTTATCTTTGAAATCAACATTAATTAGAGTTAGAACAAAATTAGCCCGTAGATGAGAGTTAGTCAGTTGACTTTATTTCTCCGTTTCTCTCCGCTTCGAGCGTTATATTTCGGGTGTAACTAGGACACAGGGGTTGTGTGGCAAAAATACATGACCTAATAAGTTCCGAAGCTAAAATTATACAAAAAATGGGCAAAGGGTGCGTTTGTCAGAGGCACTGGAATGTGCGGGCGAGTGTTCGGCCGTGCTGTGCACGCGCACAGTGCAGCTGGTCCGCTTCTGTCTCGATACGGCCAATTGTGCGCGCCGATTTCAAAACGAAAGTACCGCGCATCTAGGACGGTGAACGTATTTCTCGCTGAGATCTCTTGCAATTTACCAGCGAGGTAGGCACTTTGTCAGAGAATGCGGCATAGCCAGATTGTTAGATATTCATAACTTGCAACATATTACAACTAATCAAAAGCATTAGAAACTTGCAAAACAAGCGAGTTTCTAATCTAGTACGTTTGTTTATTTAATGTGTGAGCTTTTAGCCTTATCGATGGACCAGTTAGTCGACCCTAGAGACAATCATGATAACTACCTGCTCTATCCCCGTTTCGAACAAGTTCGGTAAACATTTCTAAAGTCAGTTGCCGTGCCAATATTTGTTTGTACTCCGAAGTTTGATTGCTACACTTTATGTTATTACATGTAAATCGAGGTGCATTGAGAGTTCCTGGGGCTTTGCCATTAACACAATTGCCTTAATAGGGAAATGTAATAACAGCTAATATTATTTGTTTTGCGTTTAACAATGAGTCTCCATGAAAATTCACAAAGGGACACGAAATCCAGTTACAATTACAGCTCTACCCGACCGAAATATTCGTGGATCTGTCAGGCTTAACCAATACAGAACTGTGTAGGCAGAACAGTTGACAGAGGTCTAACAAATAGCGGGTGTGTATTTCTCAAAGGTTATTTACAAACGGTTTTGGTACCTACCTATAAGAGGAAAAAGAAAAAAAAACTTCATAAGTCCGATCGGTATAGATTCGATGGTTTTCGAACTTTCGATAACGCCAATTCCGCCAATCTTCTTTTATTTATCAAAACAGGAAGCAATCACAAGAAAGTTTCACAGATAATACTCACAATTTCATTTATTGACCATTCAGTAGAAATTGTGCGTATTTTAGAAGGGTGTTATGAAAGGAGAATGGGGCGTGAAATCGGTGTATAGCGTATAGCTTGGTAATACCGCAATGTACAGCACCGCGGTTATATCACACGAGATATCGTAACTTTTGCTCGTTACTTTTGGTTCATGTTGTAGTAGAAAGTGCATGAGCCTCTCTCCTTTCTGTTACTATTTACTACTTAGACATAAGATTGGCACATTTGAGAGTTTATTATGCTTGCACACTGTTATGTTTGTTGGTTGTTGGAATTAAAGACACCGTTGGGAAGACTTGGTTTATTATACAGGACACATAGTAGTCGACATCACAGACGGGGTTCACAATTAGACAGCCATTAGGCAAGTGAAGACAATCATAGACAAGACATAGATAATGATAGTGATGCGTATACTAATTACATACTAATTAGTGATGTTACAACATCCCCCTTGTTGAGTTTAACTTTAACCCCTGACAGACAATTATAAACTATGCAAACGACTTAACTTATAAATGACAACATGCTTTGATACTTATAGCTATGTTAAGACTAGACAACATTCTTATTAATACTAAGACTAACATTAGGTCTTACTTTAATTATTATTCTAAGTTAATCTATCTCTTCAATTAACCTTCTTGTTGGTTTAACAATACGACCTGACCTTGTTGTGACTTGTGAGGATTTTTGAGAAGAGGCTTGAAGTGTAGACTCCTGTCTGTCACCTTCCTCTCTCCCCTGTGACGAGTTGGATTGCATAGGAGGGTTTGTGAAGTTATCAGAATACTTATGTCTTAAGTGTATTCTGTTTCTCCTATACCTTACCCCATAGACATCCTCAACAACATATGACCTATTATTCATCATTCTTTGTTTGACAATAGCTTGCTCCCAATTACTTTTGGGATTTCTTTTGAAATAGACATGGTCATTATAATGTAACATTGACAAAGACTTTGTATTTCTATCATAATACCTAGATTTGTTACTATTATTTTTCCTGACTGATTCTTTGTAATCCTGAAATGTGACAACCTTTGGTTTTAATTTTTTATATGACACTGGAATGTTATCTCTTAAGTTTCTAGACATTAACAATTGTGCTGGTGACGCTAAATTGTTTTTTGACGTATTTCTGTATTGTAATAAAGCTATATATGGGTCTGTTTTATTTTCTTTACATTTCCTTAGCATGTTCTTTATTATCTTGACAGAAGATTCTGCCTGTCCGTTCGACTGTGAATGATATGGGCTAGTAACTACATGTTCTATGTCCCATTCTTCTAAAAAGTTTTTAAACTCTATTGACTGGAACGGAGGACCACCATCGGACACCAATGACAATGGTATTCCATGACGTGCAAAAATTGATTTTAGATGAATTATTACATTTTGAGATGTGCTGTTTTTATTTAATAATGCAATCTCTATATATTTTGAGTAATAATCAGTGACTATTAGATAAACTAAATTATCAAAATGCATTAAATCAATACCGACTTGTTGCCATGGATATTTACATATTTCAAAGTTTTGTAGTGGTTCCTTTTGGTTACATGGCTTGAATTTTGCACATATAAGACATTGTTCTACTAAATTCTTAATACTACTAGACATATTTGGCCAATACAAAGATTCTTTAGCTAAAGTTAAGCATTTATTTATACCTTGGTGACCTTTGTGAATTTTTTCTAACATTTCACTATACATAGACTGTGGTACTATTAATTTTGAACCTTTGAACACTAAATCTTTAATGACATGGATTTCTCCTTGAATGTTCCAAAATGGTTTTACCAGTGGACTGACATTATTTTTGTTTTTTGGCCAACCTTCATAATAATACTTGATTAATAATTGCAAGGACTCATCTGTTTTGGTTTCCTGTGCCAATTTCTTGCTATATTCATCTGTGATTGCTAAATTAGCATACATAATATTGACATGACATGACATTTCTGACTCATTTTCAGGTGTATAATGGTCTTTTAAAGCGGCTCTTGACAAAGTGTCTGATATAAACATTTCTTTACCTGGGACATGTATAACTTCCAAATCATATTTTTGTAAAGTTAACATCATACGCTGTAATCTAGCGGGGACGTCATGTAAAGGTTTTTTAAATAAATAGACTAAAGGTTTATGATCAGTATGCACTATGACTCTATTACCATATACATATTGGTGGAATTTTTCACAACCAAATTGAATAGCTAGCAGCTCTTTTTCTATTTGAGCATATCTTTCCTGAGTTTGTGTTAAAGTTTTTGAACTATATGCTATAGGCTTGTTTGCTTGTAGTATGACTGCACCTAAAGCTGACTTTGATGAATCGACTGACAGGACTAATGGAATCTTGGGATTATAATGAGCTAACACTGGTGAGTTTGTAATCTCATCTTTTAATTTATTAAGACTTTGACTATGATTCTCATCCCAAGTCCAGACTGAATCTTTTTTCAAAAGATTTCTTAATATTTGAGTTTTTTCTGACAGGTTACTTATAAAAGGTCCTAAATAATTTATCATACCTAATATTCTCTGTAACTCTTTGACATTTTTTGGTGTGGGCATATTGACAATGGCTTTGACTTTCTCTTTGTCTGCCCTGGCACCATCTTTACTGAAGATATAACCTAAGAAACATACTTCAGAGACTAAAAATTTACATTTTGACTTATTAAATTTCAAATTGACTTGACGTGCTCTCTGCATGACTTTATGTAATCTTTCATTATGAACAGATTCATTTGGGCCATAGACTAATATATCATCAATGAATATTAAGACTCCTTCAATATCACCAAATAAATTCATCATGACTCTTTGAAAAATTTCTGACGAAGCATTTATTCCATATGGTAATCTTAAATACTTATATCTGCCAAATGGTGTTTGAAAAGTACACAATTCTGAGCTATATTCATCTAGACGTATCATCCAAAATCCAGAAAAAGCATCTAAATGAGAAAAACATACAGCACCTTCAAGCTGTGACCTAATCTCATCAATTGACTTGAGTGGATAGAATTCCCTCATGATATTTTTATTTAGATTCCTAGGATCTAGACATATTCTTAACTGACCTGTGCTTTTTACAGTAACAACAACTGAATTAACCCACTCAGTAGGTTTTGTGACCTTCTCAATAACATTCATCTTCTCCATGCGATCCAACTCTTCACGTAATTTCCCTTGTAACGCGAATGGAACTCTCCTGGGCGGATCAACGCATGGTACTGCTTCAGGCTTGAGTTTAAGATGACAGACTGGAGGTAGACACCCAAGACCCTGAAAAACATCATTATATTGTGTAAGAATTTGTTTACAAAAATCTTGTTTTGTTACTGAAAATACACGTTTTATTATACCTAACTTTTCACAAGTTGGTAGACCAAGAACATTTGGACAATCTAAGTTTGCTACTATGAATGTTATACATTCGACGACGTTATTATTGTTTATACACAAATTGCAATTTAAGCTGACTTTGCCTAAAATCGGAATGGATTTTCCACCAAATCCTGTGACGTTTATTTGACATTTGACAAGCAATACTTTTGACAGATTGTTTTGACGTTTAATGTTATTGTATGTCTGTTTTGACATAATATTGACATCTGCACCTGAGTCTATGATGCATTTAATTTGTTTATTACCCACTAATAGATTTATTTCCCAAGACTGCTTAGAATGACTACTTTCCAAAGTGTTGATTCTAAGTTGATTATGACTGTTTATATGTGACTGTGAATACTGACTTTGTTTATGACTATTTGTATGTGACTCTGAATACTGATGACTGTTTTTGTGGTGATAATATTGTATTTTGTTGTGAGATCCCTCAGACTTGTGACCATTTTCATCTTTGAGATGTAAACACGGACACTGACATTTTATATTTTGACTATTTGATTGGGGAGTGAATCTCTTAGACGTGTGATTGTTTTCATCACTGAGATGTTGATATTTTTCAATGCATCTCTCAGACGTATCACCATTTTCTTCACAGAGATAATGGGAATAGGGACGTTGACTTTGGGATTGGATAAATCTCTCAGACGTGTGACTGCTTTCATCACTGAGATGTTGTTTATTTTTATCACACCTCTCAGACATATCACAATTTTCATCATAGAGATGATGTGAATAGGGACGTTGACATGTTTTGGACTTTTGACTATTTGAGTCTCCGTGAGATCTCTTTGACTTGTCACTGTTCTCATCATTGAGATACGGTGACTGTGACTGGTCTAAATATGACCACTGTGACGGTGACTGTTTAGACTGACTGACTGGTGACTTTACTGTGTGTGCCTGTGCAGTGTGACTGTTTGACTGACTACTATATAAATGACTTTTATGACTTTGACTCGACATTGACTGACTGTTCAACATTCCAACAAAATATTCTTGACTACTATCTGAATTAAACGATTGCAACTGACAGACTTTTTTATTTTTAAAGCAATATTTAGCAAAATGACCAAAAGATTTACATGACCTGCATTGCATGCCTTTAGCTGGGCACTTGTAGCGATGTGACTGCCCACAGCGGCTGCATGTCTTCGAGTTGCTGGTGTCCTCGCTGTTTGAAGCTGGACCACGACTGCTCGAAGATGACTGGCGTTTGCTCGAAGCTGATTTGCGACTGGAAGCTCGCTGTCTGCTTTCACCTCGACCACGGCTCCTTCGACTGAGATGCATGACGTTTTCACTGGCGACGCCGCTCCCTTTGACAATTTTCTCGGCATCCTGCTGTGCGACTATGAGAGTCATCGCCAGCTCTTGCATTCTCTGATATGTCAAATCCGGTTCTTGCAATAACCTCTGACGTACATGTGACAAATCAATATTTAGGTTTGCTATAAAAATATCTTTGATGAGCGATTCCCTGAGCGTGCCAAACTCACATTCCCTGCTCTTCGTTTCCAAATCCGTGAGGAAATCATGGATGCTTTCCGATTTTTCTTGCTTCCGTGTGAAGAATAGGTATCTGCACATCGTCACGTTTCTCCTCGGCTCGAAGAAATTGTCGAATTTGGACTTGACCTCGCTGAGTGTGCTCGAATCAATTTTCAGGTTGAACGTGTTGAATATATTGAGACCACGTTCTCCGATTAAGTGTAGCAGAATGGCTATTTTTCGTTTTTCGGTCGACTTGTCCAGGCCTGTGGCTAACATATACAGATCTAACTGCTGTTGCCATTTTTTCCACGCCTCCGCGTTATTATTCGCTGGATCCGACGAGATGTGGAGTTGTTTCAGACTCGTGCGCATACCTGAGTCGCCATGTTGGTCGTCACCACGCGCTTCGCTGCTTGGAGGATTCGGCATTTTCACGTGCGTTCTCTCGTTTTCATTATAAATGACTCACTAATGACACCATGTTATGTTTGTTGGTTGTTGGAATTAAAGACACCGTTGGGAAGACTTGGTTTATTATACAGGACACATAGTAGTCGACATCACAGACGGGGTTCACAATTAGACAGCCATTAGGCAAGTGAAGACAATCATAGACAAGACATAGATAATGATAGTGATGCGTATACTAATTACATACTAATTAGTGATGTTACAACACACACCTGAATGTTTGGTAACCAAGATTTATGCAGATTCTGTGTCCTTTATATGAAATGCAGTTTGTGTTTGCATGGAAACAATACCTTGAATAATTTATACAAAATATGTGGTAGGTCAGAATATGCGGTTGGTAATGGTTATCTAATCGATAGATTGAGACCTAACAATTAAGGAGTCATTAAAATTCTATTTGCTGTCTGTTATATTCAAATGATTTTAATTTCAAGTGGTAACAAGCAAGACTGGAGGCAACAATACCTTTCTGTAACAAAAAAATCATGTTAAGGTAATGGTACAAATTAATAAGCACCAATTATATCTATTACGTAGTAGGTACAGTAATTACTACTTACGTTAATTAATAAAGCAATAATTGCGCCATCATGTTGCAGTTTTCATGTCATAAATTCATAGAGTTCATTATTGAAAATCACAACACATCTTACACCGATGAGTTAATGAGTCTTTGTGATATACGAGTGTACTAGACGTGCGTTCTCTCAACCTACTTCTTTAATGCCGCCATCTTGTAAACAGAAGTCGACTCTATTTTAGAGGATATAAAGATTAAAACATTAAATATTCACTAACGTTCTCAATCCTACATTTAGGAACTGCCTCTGAAGTGCCATGGCATTGTGAACGCTACGATGATGGTGCAAGGTGTATAATATTGCGCAGCTGACCATTTTAACACTACAGTGTACATGTTCCATTCAACCATGAACTCCTTTGAGGAGCGTCCCGCGTTGAGACCTCAATTTTTTAACTCTCTCACTTATTGGTCAATCGGCGTGACATTTGTATGGTATGGTATTACTATTATGTGCCTATAAAATGGTTATTGCAAAAATATCTTTACTCATCGTACCTATGTGAGCCGAGTTTCTAGTTAGCAAATCTGGCTACGGCTAATTTCATATTTATTCAATTTAAAGAACACGTTATACAGGGTTAGTGGATATAGAAACGCACACAAGCAGTTTTATTTCTATTTATAATTTTGAATTTAGTTCGTGTGTTTATTCGAGTTTATTTACTACAATTATCATGAGTTAAAAATAAAAATACAATGTCATCTGCTTGCACTAGTGTCCTCACAAGTAATCCGTGTTTTCAATAATTATTTATCATTGTAACACATTTAATACTGACACACGCATCCGTCGGTCTGTAAAAGCAAACAGTGTCAAGGCGGCTTATATTGATTTCAAGCTTGTAATGAGTACAAAATGTCTACACAATTGATTTTATTATTGTATATCATTCGGTTTTGATCTTGATGATAGGGGGTAACTATCAACATAGTTCTATACTAATATTATACAGAGGTAAAGTTAATAAGTTTGAACGTAGGGGTAAATTACAGGACAACTCGTCCGATTCCAAAATTTATTTCGCGAATGGAGAGCTACATTATCCCTGCGAGTTATAGGCTACATTTATATCGTCCCCGTGAGATAATTTCGACCATAAGTCGAGCGAGGCAAAAACTATTCAAATATACATATACAGAATGACCTATATGCAGAAGAGAGCTGTAGTGGCACTCTTGTCAATTTATCAGCTAGTTCAAATAGACGTGAGAGAAATATTGCATTACCTCCATTCGATTCCAGGATATCGTTTACAATTTTAGACTCGTAAATCGATACTGGCTGTGCAGAAATGCTGACCGGGTTAAAAATAAGAAGTGGTCTTTCGTGCACCTGAAATTGGTTTACTCGGACGTGAGCAGCAACATGCACTGTATCAAATTAGTAGAAACTTATATCGATAGGCCATTCAAATTAGATTATCTGTAATCATCGTCCTTACTCTGCACCTTGAGCCAGTACTCAGTTTTATTTCTTCACTCCAAAATTGATATACAGACAATAAATACTTCTAATGTTTTGAGAATGATTCATAGTTATATTAAAATTGTCTTCTTTCATTACCTGAATACGACATCTTTTACTTACAGGTTTTTCTGCAGAGGCCGTAGGGCCCCGTGACGTCTTAGTGTAAGTAAAATTAAATATTGAAATTACTATAAATACGTGCGTACCTTTATATCAGAGATGCACGAAGCACCGTCCACCGTGTCAATGGTTGTGCAAGCGCATTGTTGATTGCTCAATCAGATGCATCTTGTTTCGTGGAGCCATGCGTGAGAGTCGAATTTCCCAATAGTTAGATGTGTGGCTGTGGAGTGCAGTGCTTGTCGCGGCGGTTTCCCAATAGAAAGTCCTCAGATGCAGGAAGCGCAGTGCTGCAGCGCACGTGCATCTGTTGGCGGCGCCGGGAGGGGCGCCGGCCGATGCACTTTCATGCCGGTGACGTCACTTCTTACCTTTCGTCAGCGTCACACCGCAGCTCGTAAGAGCTGTTACGCAATGGACGCACGCCACTCAACTTTCCAATTTCGACAACGCGCTATTGTGTAGCGCTTTCAAATTTTACTATACCGTCGCCCGCTTGAGCAGCGCTTTCTTGCATTTCTCTCTCTTTTTAATCATGACTGAAAAATGCTCTAAACTCAGTGCGCGGCGCAATGTAGAGATGCACTTTCACTGCTGCGTTCCGCCTCTCGTCTCTAATAAATAATATGTTATTAAATTATTAAGATTTTTCGTAGTCTTTTATAATGAATTGAAAAGCAATTTAATACTTTCAAAAAGTAATTAATGCTTTCAGGAGAGATTCGTTGTACTGATTTATTCAATTAATTATTTCTTGCGTTTCATAAGAATGTTTTTCATAACGTTTCCAATTTATTAGTATGTAATTTTGTTTAGACATCTAAAATGAATACGAAAGCATAAACAGCGCTCTGTGAACTAAATGTAAAGGTAACAACGACGATATTGTAGGATTTTCACCTAGACGAGATAGCGAGCTTTCCACGCAGCGAGAGTCGAGTTGAGAGTGAACCGCGGCTCTCTCCTTAGCTTTATGTCGCATACATATTAATAAAAGCATTTAGAACGAAAACACCACATATCAATACACATTTGTAGGTATATAACATCGTCCATGAACTTAGTGCTCTCTATATAATACTTATTTCTCAATGGCCTCCTTTCGTTTTAATGTAGGTTATGAACTAAAAATTGAATTTCCATGTTAATCAATATGATTATTCATTATTTAAAAACAATTTGTTGGTTAAATAATAACACGCCTTTGTTTCGAAAAAGTAGAATACACAAAATTTTACGAGGCAAGTCACAAATTATGTCACCTGTTCAAATCCAATTTCGTATAAATAAAGTTATATAGTGTCACTTACGGGATATCTTCCGTGATTATTCAAAATATCGGGAGCTCAAAATAATGAATAATGGCGAAAGATATCCCGCAACTGACAATACCTATAAGTTTAGTTTTAAACCGTGAAAGCTGAAAGCAGTTCGTAAATATTTAAAGTTTTTGTTAAAGCTGTTCTACCCTTTTTTTGGAGTGCGATAGAAACGAAAGGTCAACTCGTATTGTAAATGAGAAAGTTAATCGTGGAAAGTGCGATCTGTGGCACCTGGTGCAGTTTCTAAAAAAATATAATGTACCGGGGAGCCTTTCGCCCCGCTGTTCGGTGTAAATTGCACGTCGTCCTTATCTAGACTAATAAGAAAGCCATATAAGACTGTAATACCACCTAGGCTATAATTCAAAGGAAAACGGACCCAAAGTCTGTGAAGCAATTGCACATAATTATCGTCACAAGTTCTAACACCACGTAAATCATCTCTGGCGGTTTTGACATTTTGATGACGTTTGCTAGAGAATCGTAAGACGCGTTGTTTCAGTCAATCGCAGAAACAAGCCGGCAACGTCACGTATCTAATTTGAAGTGAACACAAATTATAAAATGGTATTGCACTGAATTTGCAAATCAGTTCAACATCTTGCTCATAAAATCAACTTTATTTTAGTAAGACACCGAACGATTTATTAAAATAAAATGCCACTTGATTCAATTAACGAAAGTCAGTTCCATTATCAGAACAATATCGTTCTTCCACTCGTACAAACATGTTTTATTTATTGCCGAGGGAATCGGACGACCTTGTTGATAAAAAAATAAAAATACATGCTACAGAATTCACTCTAGGTTTTTCAAAATGGAATTTCTTTGATCGGTTTGCGTAACTATTCATAGAGCTACAAAAATTGGGATGTCGACCTTTACGTTGGTTAATGTATAAGGCGAGTATTTTTCAAAAATGTAATACATACATAATAATCCAACACAGATTTATAAGTTTTCTCCTCTTTAAATGATTTCAATTTGAAACGGACAGCGCAATAAATATACTTTCCCTTTGGATATGTAATTTTAGTATTCAAAGAGCTTCCACTTTGCAATTGCAAGGGCATTTGCAGGTTATGTGGAATTTGTCTCTATTTTAATAGTAAAGCTTCAGGTCGTAATGATATCCAAGAAGGTTTAGCGCCCGTCCACAAACAAACACACAGTATTATGCAAATTGCTGACGCACGCTACGCATATAAATTCTATGGGTCCACCGACATCGTTTCTTTGTAATTTGGCCACTTTGGAAGCAGTAAGCCGAATTAAAGACGATTCAATTGAATTTTGACCATTGTTTTGGATGCTATTGTAAATTTCAATTAGCATCCAGAAAATACAATTTATTCATTTTCAAAAACTTACATCCCTGTCGTCGTGATCCATTTTGTCAGAAGTCTCCGTAGCGTGGCCATCAGGTAATGACCCAATAATAAAGGTTTAATTAAGATCACCCCTGAAGTGTTTGTCGGCTTCCATTCTATGTATGTACGAAACCGAACCCTAGGCAGTCTTGTTTAGTGAGTAATATTGTGATTCATTCTTATAATGAGGCCACGTGTAACTTTTTCCCAGTCATCAACTAAATTGATAGATATGTCACGTATTCAATGAAGACCGCCATTTTCGCTAAACGTTATTATTTTTGTAAACTGCTGAATCTTTACGGTAAGTAATAACTGCATTTTCGCACGTAGTTTCTTGTAAGTCTTGATCTACAAATCAAATTTGTCATTTTCCTTTCTGCTCCTATTTTGAGTGGCATTCGTTTGTATCGTAGTAGTTTCGCTTTCTTTCACGTGTCTCTTTTAACCATAACTTTCTTTCTTTTGATATCATCTTTAAGAAAATCTTTTCTTTGTCCCCGGACAACTTAGCTTTGGTATTTAAAGACCACGTGAGCTGAGACAGTAAGATTTCTGTATAAATTGCGTTACATATTATGCATAAATTTAAAAAATGATGTAAAAATATTCAAAATCAAATATTTTGGAATTTAAAATTCATCTGATTTCTCACAGATTATAATCATTTAAAGTATAATGTTTGTAGTAAAATCGAAGACCATTCGCTAAAAGACTATTATTGTTCAATATGTTTATTTGGAACTGTTGACGTATTCTGTTAAATGCCGTCATTTCATTACCGCTGTAAAAGTTATCGGAAGATTGCAAGACTAGGTTCTCATGATAAAAAATCACAAGTAGTCCATAACAAAAATACAAGCAAACATTATATTACAACATTACATATTTCAGAAATATATTCTAGACAAAATTTGCAATCCAGAATGGTTCCTGCTTCTGTTATGAGAAGTGCTCTACACTGCTCATTAGTACACTATAGTCTTAATTATCCTAAGTATTTCAATAGCCGTTTATTATAATGAGCCGACGTATCCCGAATACTTTCTAAGAAACAACGCCGAAACGATTTAATACAAACAAAGGATCAAATAATCTGAGCAGGTAAGGTGGGTTGAGGAATCCGAGGCCGAGGGCTTTTTCCCTTCGGGAGGTTAACCCTGAAGGCTCGAGCCAAGGTCGACGAGTGTTTGAGCCGCCTTTGAGGGCGAGATGACTCGATGACTTTGACTAACCCTTGCGGTCATATTATTTATATATTCTGTTGTGGCAGCCAATGCACGCGTTATTACTGCTGCTAACCTCCCGGCCTTACCAATCGACTTCTTTCATTCGCATATCTCGGAATTACCATGCTCGCAGTATTTATGCATCTCGGGGGATTCAGTTTGTAATGAAAATATTCTTTTAGTTTGCTTAATTAATGAAGAATTCTCTTGACTTTAATTTAACCTGTCCGCAGAACAAAGTTGGATTCTCATAATTACATGCATAAAACTAAAAATAGGCACCTAAGTATTAATAAACATGAGGAGAAAAAAAGTGAAAAAACAAAGTCTATGTTTAAGCACCAATAAAATATCCATTATTTTATTTATAAATGCATTTCCATAAATAAATTCTAACATGCGATTACGAAAATGAAAGCATTATTCATGAATGTGCATCTTATAATAACCAGCAACAACGTGACATGACCAAAGAGGCGTTTAAAATTCATTTAGTAAAACAAACCTAATTATTTTTCAATGGGAACTAAGAACGCCACAACCTCGGCAATAAAAGTTATAGACCCTTTCACAAAGTAACCAGACGAGGTATAGCCGAGCGAAACTTTCAGTTTAGCTTTACTTTCTGTTGCTGCAAATATTACTAGCACGGGATATTTTATATGGAATACAGTTTACTTAGCAAAGTATAATTAAACAGAAATCGGTGTTAAATCATTATCATTTGAATGTAATTCACATCTATTTGTTTGGCGTGTCGAACAGGGCGGCTCAAGGCTCTACTCGGGGGCAACAACTTCTCCCTACGTGCACTGAACAAAGCTGCAGTCAATGTTCAAGCTTGATATCTCATTGTTCGGTAGGTTAAATATAAAGTAGCAACTGCTGTGTCTGCTGTTATTTACAATACATTGTTACTTTTACATATAGAGGGTACACATTACTCATCGCATTATATCCTTTTTGAATTGGTATAAGATTTTCATTTAGATCAGAACATGACGTGATCATTCACAATGCTTCACTGTGACAGAATTGATCTAAAACAATTTGTCATGCTAGCTCTGTAAAATTAGGCGGTTACCCAAGTTGAACTTATAATCTTGCATCCGTCAAAAAGTCGTGGTAAGCATATGAACAGGCTAAAGCTTTCACCAATACAATGGAAACTGAACGGAGAAAGGGTCTGTGGTGCGCAGCTGTCCCGCGGGCGCCCGTTGTCGGGCGCTCCGCCCTCGCTGACCCCGCGCCTCCGCGAGCGGTGAGAGAAGCGCTCGCATTCACATTATAGTCGACTCCCCGAGTCGCGGCATTTGAGAGTCCAGTACAGTCGCGGCACTCGGCACTCGGCAGTCGCCCGTCATTCGTCGAGCGCAGCGTACGTCTGTCTCGTCACCGCGCGCAACTTACCAGCCATGTGGTGAAGTGAAACTGTCAAACGTGATACACTTTCGCATACCGGTGTTATTCGGTTTCAGTGGACTATTGCACTTTTTATTTAGACTTGACTTGTGGTTGTTTGTGATACGAAGTGGTGCAACTATTTTGGAAAATTGGATTATACGAACGTATAATGGCCTTAGCCAGGTGAGCTATTTTGGTTGTTGGAGTCAACGCGGAACTAGTTTATTTTATCATGTTCATCGAAGGACTTTTCGTCGGTTGGGTCGTTACATGAATTAGAACACTCGCGTGTACGATCATCAGTTAGCAGACTGGCAAGCGACGTTTTCCTTGTATGATGTATTAAGCGTTGACACTGATGAATTAAGTATTGTCAGGTATGCTTTCATGATCTCCTAAGTCACAAAATTGTCTTGTTTTGATTAAGTACTTACTATCTCTACAATGGGCGAAAGTTGCTTTGCCCCGCACGCGCATTTAACTTTCCTTGTTGTGTAAGCTGAACGTCAAACGACAGGTAGAGGGAGCAACTTAGAAATCGAGTCACTTTTACTGCAACCATTATCATTAGTAATAATGAGTATTTTCTAAATCGTTTCATTTATTGGTGTTACTTCACTATTGAAAATCAAGCTTCTTTTGCCTGTCACTCCCACAGCCCCTCGAACGCGTTCAGTTTATGGTGTTTCGGTGTTTTCTTTTATTCCTTGGCACCCTCATTCGTCACGGCTACCCCAAACAGTTGAACCCCACTGTTGCATGCTTTCGGCATGTTTTATTTGGAACGTTATGGGCTTCTAAGCAACGTTACGTTTCTATATCGTTGCAGTTATTGTTTGCATTTTAACAAATTCCATGATTATGTCCTCATCCACAGGAACCAGCTTTGTTTGGCTTTGTAACTTTTTAGATATACTCGTAGTGCCAGGTCTTTGTTTGGATGGATCGTTGCAACAGATGACCAAATGCTTTTGGTTTATTTTACCTGTATTATTTATAAATATACCCAAACAAGATCTGTTCCAAAGATAATATAGGTATAACGAGGTAGCTATAATACAGTGTCATAACGCATGGGCTCGTTTCTTTCCTTTAGCAGGTAGTCAGTCAACCGAGGCCGGAAAGCGCTCACCTTCTGATGTTCCAATAGCCTTTTTTTTCATTCATTCATGTTCCTCTTTTTTTGTGAAAGCAAATGTAACGTTCTTGCTTTTGTTAAGATCATAAAAGAATGGAAATTCATTATGTTTGGCAATTTCTATTTTTCTGTTTACAAATGTTATTTGCTGTATTGCTATTGTGTTTTTGTTTCCTTAATTGGTGCAGGTTGGTTCAAAACATTATCATCGCCGTAGAAAATGCATTAGTCATCGTCATGGAAATCTGAACCAGTCTTCAATACGGTACTTAAAAAGTAGGCAGTTATATTTTGCACATGTTGTGTAAGCACATTTAGCACAAAACAGAAGATTAACCTACATGTGAATGTAATACATAAGACATTGACTACAAATTTCTCAACGGCATGCATTGCATATACTCGCATTATGAAACCGATTCACATATCCAAATATATCCACGGCGCTGACTTTTATCCAAATTGCGTGCAGAACACCTCTATCTTACCTTACAGCTTTACAATACATATTAAATTCGTCGCAGCCATCTTGAGTCTCCCCCAAAATCGTGACGTCTATACAAAGTTAGAATTGTATCTTGCTGGGCAGAAAATAAAGATTTGCGGAGATGCTCCTCCGTGCGGGTCGTCGACCTTCCTCCGCGCAGAATGCACGGAAGAGCATACAAGTGTGGGTAGATGCCTTCGTCTCGACCCTCTTTACTCTTATTTGTAACGAACACCTCGGAGCCCTCGCACAGTCGCACCCCATATTATATTTATAACCATTCTCTTAAACTTCAATTTAAATCACATTGACTTATCGCGGTCTTCAGTAATCCCTCTAGCTTGTAACTCGACAAAATGTATGTTAATGCATTTCACTTAAGTATTTTAATATTGGTATTGAACATCTGAGATACTTCAGTTTCCGAAAATTTTAAACACTGAAATTGCAAAGACAATTCTGATATCGTTTCAAACTCTGAACAAGATTCTTCACCTTTCCGTTGAATTCTGGTGTTAATACTTTCCAGTGCAACATATTCAATCAGATGTTTACGACTAGTATTATCATTTACATGCATGTTTGCAAAATTAACATATTTTGCATAAAAAGTACTCTTTGTAATTGGTTATCAGAGTATGTCTTGTGTACGCCAAGCGATAGCAAATTTACATTTTGCTAAATTTAACTATGAACGGTGATAATGATTTCAAATTAGAAAACACTCGATAGTTATGGTTATTTAGCTCAAAAGTCGTATTAAGTGTAGCAACCAATGCGACAGCCGTCACTAAAGTAACTTTAGCAAGCGTATCAACCGCTGAACTGGCTCAAGTTTCGTTAGTCATTGTTGTATATCGAACGTATAGCCTAACAATCTAGTATGATTGTTTGAATAAATTGGGCGAGGTTATTTCGCAAGAATGTATCAATTTAGTCCGAGGGCCGGTGAGCGTTTACAAAGCGAAAGATTGCGGCCGAGCCCGCACTCCGTGCTCCTGTTTCGTTGACAGCGGAATGCGATAACTAAGTGGGTTTGCGGCACTCGCCACTGACGCTGAATTTTGGTTACGATAACGCCAGGTTAAACATAACTGTCCGTTACCCGAATAGAAATGGTGTTACGCTAAAATAATGAAACGTAAATTGGGAAGAATGTAATCATTGAAAATATAGGCTTGTTAGCTCTGGCTTTAATCCAACTTGTGTTTAGTTCTTCTACGTACTGTTGTTTATGAAATGATTTACGGTATATTGTATAACTTTTAACGTCACGTGTACAACAGTACTTACCGGACAAAAAAAGAAGGTTATTTACCTGCCTGAATCTAACTAATAAGTTTCGGTATGAGTTTCATTATTAAAAGTGTCATTGCCATACTTTGGTAGATCTAATAGAAAGAAATAACTACTTCATATTAAATTACTTTTTGACCGGACGCCCTTAAATCAAACTAGAGAATCTTTGGAACGTGCCGAAATTTGCGAGTCCTGATAGAATTATGGCTGAATCTATCAACGACTCAAGTTTTTAAATACAGTTTGGTTCTGGAGCCACGCCTAGTTACATAATGATGTTGATATAAATAGCAAATTTATTGATACAGCGATTACATACGTATTCAAAGTCTTCCTTATTATCGTGATGTATATTACACAAGGTCAAGGCTATCAAATGTACACGGCTGAATCTTGTTTGGGAAATCAAATTTATTCTTTTCCGTTTTTATGCCATCGTACAACTTTTACGGAGGAAAACATAATTTCATATTGAACAGTTTCCGATATTAAGGTTGTTTATGCTCGGATTACTTTCGAATCAGTGTTACAAATCGCTTCGTGATCGGGTCTTAGATATTGGATACCATAGATATTTTATAGCGTTGCGGATGGTAGTAAGTGGCAACTGATTTAGATTATAAAACTAACCTAAGTATTTCAATTTGATCAAATGTTTATCACCCATATATAGAAATGATATAACTCAGTCTAATGTAACAGCCCGAAATCACAACGATTTCTCGCTCTACTAATATGTAGAGTCGGAATTATGATGAAACAATAGAGAGTAGAGAACTTGATCTACACGTTGATGATTGGCTCATAGTAACAGGCTTTCATAAGAAAATTATGTCGTAACGGCATTTGACATTTTGAGTAAATGAAACTGCCATCGAAGTTGTCGGTAACCCTTATTTGCCTCTTACAACACCTACGGAAAAAGACGAAGCCATATTAGTAGCGGAGACCACGGCAAGAGTCTATTGTTAAACTCGTGTTTCTCTTTTGGAGAGAATGGCTGTAATTTGTTTTGTGGCCATTTCTCAGGTGAAACCTCATAATTTGAATATAGCGTCTTTGTCGATGGAAAGTACGCTGCGTCTTTCTTCGGTACGGTGCGTGGCGCTCTTTGTACACTGATCTCGATAGTTTCACCAACATACGACTTGGAACAGCTCACTGCTCAGATTTCTTTTAATATCGCTTGTTATGCTGTGCTAGCTACGTGGTATCGCATTATTGAGACTAATCGTTGAACTTGTGGGTTTTATTTATGATAATCGAGAGACTATGATTGTAAAATACGTGATTTTTAATAGAGCAGCGGTGTTTTTATTAAATAGCTTCCAGTCTGTCTCTTTTGTTGAGACTTATAACACAAATGATAAAGTTCTCCCTTCTCATTTCTATACATTAATTCTCATCTTTAATTTAACGAGTTGGTAACATCGGTCGGTTCTCAGGTGAATAGTGTTGCAACTTCTCCGTCCGTAACTCTCGACCCGATGTCATTACTCAGCTGAAAGTGGCTCATGAAACTATGACGAGACCCACTCACGTAAGATCTAAATTATGTGCCCACGCCACCGCTCTACATAGCTGTCGAAGCCTATTTGTTTGATACGTTATATAAAACGAGTAAAAAATAATTTTATATTCGTGAGCACATTGCTGATGTGATGTTTTTGGAGCAATCCTACAAGAGTCGATAATGGAGTGTCAGGTAAAGCTGTTTTAATTTATTATTTTATCCGTAGTTGATTTGGAGCACAGTAGCGTGAGGCGTTAATTTGCCGAGGGAGCAATTCGGAACGGGGACATCGCGCGCACTCCACTCCAACTTGGTCGGAGAGCCGCGCGCGTTGACCCATTTTGTGCGTAAAGCGGTATGTTGCGTAGAGGAATCGATGATATAGCAACCGAATCTCGAGGCCTTCGCCGCTTTACTGATGAGTTTGGATCTGTGTCAGGGTCCTCCCCCGCTCGGCGTCCCTACGCCTTCTGCGCTTGGCCTCCCTCCGGTAGGCAGCCCCTGACGCCCCTGCCTCGGGTGACCCGTAAAACTCTAGTGTTTGCGTTATACTTTCCGTGGGCTCTTTAATGATTTGGGGTCACTCGTGTTAGCATTATTCGTAGCTACCTGCAGAAAATTAGGATAATGTTTTTGGGTGGTTGCTCTTCTCCGAAATTGGGCATGACAAGCAATGTCATAAGGTAATTAGATTTAGTGACAACTAAAAGTCACCTTGTAACTCATAACTTCAGTTAAAGTATCTGGCTGGAAAGAGCACTCATAAACTTTAACATAATACAACAAAGACAATGATATAATTTATCCATAAAGGCGTAACAACGCGAATATTGCGTTAGTATTGTTTAACTATACATAAATTATTTTTGAGAAGCTTGAGCTAACAAAACAGAGGTCACTTATTTTGGGCCGATGTATACTTGACCAAGTTTTTGTTATTCATAATTCCTCCATAAAATACATAGAATAATCAGTTCAAAAGGCCTTAAATCTGTACATGACTGTTTATTTTGTTATTGGTTTAATTATTATATAATAGTTCTTGAAATCAATTAGTTTACATTGATAATTGAATGGAAAGGTTAATGTTACTAAATATTATGAGGTTGTGGAGTCATGCTTCAGTAACTGAATCGTGACTGAATCGAGACAATCTAGTGCGCTGCATGAAACCAAGCTTCGGGTTAGCGATGGAGTGGTGATCGACCTTTCCAGCTCCGTCACCTTCGCAGCAGCCGCCAGCGTTGGCATTGTCGCCTCGACGCCAATAGGAAGCAACGCGGCCGCAGATCGCTATTGGGCTTAAGGCCAATTTCAATGCACCATCTTTTACCTTGTGCCCCTTACTGTGTAGAATGACCCGAAATCGACTTCAGCGGTTGTAGAGCGCGACGAAGATCACCATATGTCTCGGTTTATCGCCCAATTTTTTAAACAAGTTAATTGTAACCCGTTTTATCATCAGAGACCTCGTTTATTTACATTTATTACTGTCTACTAATTATCAGAAATCGTGTGCAGATATAGCATTGATTCTGTTAACCAAAGCGTCATTTAAACGATTGCCCTACAAATATAAAGTCGTATAATACACACGTAGACCTTGCCCAATTTTTTTCAAATGCCACTCTTTTACCATGTAGGTCAAATGCATTACGATGTCAAATTTGACCCGGTTCTTTTTGTGCTTAGAAGAAGGTTTTTTGAAAGTCTTGAATTTAATGATATAATGTTTCTGAATAAATTAATGAAAGTTATCAAATAATTGTTTCAAATTATTATGAACTGATGATATAATTCGCACCTGCACCAATTTGTTACTTCCAGACATGTGGTGATTAACGAATTGTTAAGATGTAGGAAAGTAGAACGGGGGCATCAATTTCAAGGTCGAACGTAGCTGAACAAATTTATTTTGAACGGTCAAATTCAGCGTTAACATTAAAACACCTTGGAGAATACATCCCGTGTGACACACACGGATGATGTTTTAGTGAATTTTGTATAAAATTATCGAGGTCATCAAACTATTAGGACAGATACTAAAATTGAGCCTTTCTCTCAGCAATTTTGGCTGCGCTTTCAATAAACCAAACCTTCCGTCATAATGAAACGTGCTTTTTAAATATCTAACACATGCTACCGCTATACCTAGCCTCACTATAATGATAACCCTCCTGAACAATAATGCCTGGAAAACCTCATTTAACGTCATGTTTCACACTTTTAGAATCATGTCAATAATAGTTTGTGCTTGTGCATTTAAGTAAAGGCAGAGGTGTTTATTCAAAATCACCTTTTTCGTAATTGACGGACGGTTTATATCGTTTTTGTCTAGTGTTTCTTAATATACACACAAAGTGTACGTCCGCCTGGTTGTGTGCGCGGCCTCAACCGAGTTCTGCCGATGCTTTCTCGAGCGGCGAACCGGGTCGCGTTCTCGATGCTCCGTGCTGAGCTGCCTCGAATGCCCCGCACCAACTGCTGCCAGAGCCCCGACGAGCTTGACACACGCACACCGACGCCTGAACCATCTACATGCACCGTCGCACACCTACATGTAACCGAGATGTATTGTGTCAGGGCTAGTAAATAATTTTAATAAACGTGCTGAGCGAGAGCTCGCAATAAGAATAATTCAGCCTACCATAGATAGTTTGTGCTGCACAATAAGTACTTGGTAAATTGCAAAAAGGAGGGCACAGCTATATTTGCATATTTTAAGGTTAAAGGTAAATATTGAGTTTACCTGTAGGTGTAGACAGATTGCTTGGCATATGATATGGGATAAATTTGTATTTAATACTCGATGGTTTTTTATTTAAATTAGACATTACAAATTATTGTATTATTCAAGATTATTTAAAATGACCCCGCTGGTGTAGTAGCTTGTATTTGCTAAACAAAGCACAAGGTTTTAGTATTCTGTTCCGGCTCGGCGTATCTTGTGTAGATGTACCGATACTACCGACCTTGCCTCTTCTCCTTGCTGATATTTAATCCTACTGAATTCAATGAAATCCATGACAGATACATTATTTCAGTGGGCGGTGATGTCTTAACTGTAACCGCGATATTATCAGCTAAAGGCATAATGTAGTCACCAAGTGATTACATCGCTTTGACATTAAAATGATAACCACAGAATTAAATATCCATTATACAAAGGATCAGATTCCAAATGGCCATCAAAATTGTTAGATAAAATTAAAGGCAATCGACAGTGACGACCCTCGCTGGTGTAGGAAGTAGGGTCATGCAATTTATATTAGGCTGAAGTCAAGGTCTCGCCAATCATTTTGGCCATCTAGTAATTCATAGGACAATAAAAGTTGAGGCCGAATCGTTTCAGCCTTCTTTGTCATTTCATAATGAGACGAAAGGACTCGACCCGCTTCCTGGTGAAACTATTCCTTTACCAACGTTTGATACAAAGAATTAATAATTCTAATCTTTATTATCTATTTGCGATTGCATATTCATGGCAAAACAATGTAGAACTCGTAGGGCCGAGGTGGCACAGTTTCTTGTTTGAGTTATAAATCAATCTGTCCTAGTTAGATTAGCGTCGTCTGCATGTGCTACACCGTCGTCGAAGTCTTCGCTTTCCAAAGGCGCTGTTGCCAAATACTGATGGTGTATGGTGGTTGGCGGGGCGCGGACCGTGTGTCGGTTTCGTTTCCCATTCGCCCACCTTCGCGTGCGCTCTTACATAACCGGCTTCGCAAACTCCTGCTCACGTCACTCTTTGTATTTAAAACGTGTTAAGTGTCGTTGTAATCATTTCAAAATGATTTCCCCGAGAAGTTGTAACTTTCACGCTTTGTTTGGACTTGGTGCTGGGGGTGGCGTGCGGTTTTTTTTGCAATATGTAATGTTTTCAGAATCTTGACTAAGATGTAACACAGTTTCATTCCATTTAACATTTTTTGTTGAATACTGCTATGAATTGAACGCCCAAATATAAAAAAGCAATGTGGGTTTACAACGTAACGGTGGCAAGTAAAACCGCTTCAGCGTTCACATGCGAGGCATTCTGTTTGATTCAGAATTGGCCGTTCGTCCTCGGCCTCGCTCGACCGCTTCCGCCTTACAGCTTATCCTCGCCCGTTGTGCCCATGATAATCTTTTGTAGTATGAGCCTTGATCCTAGGTCTCTTCCAAAGTCACCCGTCTATTTATTACTATAACAGTTTTGTCATTTCCTTTCTAGGTATAATCAGCAAACCGCGCGCGCCTCTTCGTTGAAGTACGTAATAATTTTTAATTCTTTTATTTTATCTTAACAACTTTGATAATTTGGGTATCTTTTCTACTTAACACATTGCTAACACAATATTCATCAATATCAGGTATAGTCTCTGAACAGTAGAGCAGTAAAGTCGTAGGTAACTGAAAATACGTAGTTAGCCAGTTAGGAAAAGTCATACTAGGTAAGTGCAGTACCGTTTTTCGTCATTTGCAATTTCCATGTGAACAGTTTCAATAATAACGTTGGTTTTGATTGTGCCACGTGCAAACAGGTAGGCGTGAGTGCGTCTACGTCACAGCCCAGCCTATGAAGGTCATGACGTAACGACGTAGTCTCACCATTATTCAGTTTGTCGATCCATCGCTCGATTCTTCACGAGGCCAAACGTTCTATTAGTCGACAGCAGAGGTTATGCGCGCTTTTATAATTCTGTCTCGTTTCCTTAACTTCAAGACCGTTGGCTGGCGGCAGTGGCTCCCGACATTAAAGCCTAATAGTAGTCTGATTTACAACCAGGAAACGTGCAGCCGCTACGTAGTAACTCGACGCCATCGCCAGTGATCACGCTAATTATTCTGCAACTGCAAGTAAAACATCGCTGATAGACAACATATCAATACGTGTAACGTAATTATAAATATTCCACAACAGATTATGATGACCTTTGGAAATTGATCTTCAGCTTTTGCGGATGCTATGAACAACGTACGGTACATAAATTATTCAAAACAACTTGTAGATACATAATTAATGAAAATGATAGTCTTTGTAATTGTAACTTTAATTATGATTGTAAGAGTTCTTTAGATAGATAGGTAACCTTCTTTGAAGTTATAAATAGTGATTGCTATTTCATACTTTGGTTTATCTTAACCACTTTCTATTGTGCCATCTCTGTTACGGTCTAAACTTACTTGATATTTGTCTTCTAAAATAAATTCTTATTTTCCGGTTACATGACGGAAATGGTCGAAATAGATAATTGCCTTATCGGATAAAGTTTGAAAAGCGATGCTATATATTCTCAGTAAAATTATATTATTGGTGACTTTCATTGATTAATTTTATCTTTCAATGTCACAACGATAAAGCCTCGTTTAAACAAGCCCGATACCGTCGCTTCGCATACAATATCACTATTTGTCTTTGTACAGAACTGAGCAAATTTTACTTGCGCAGTTTTGTTGGCCAAATTACAATATATCATGCAGTCATCGGTTTGTTTTGCAATAGCGTTATGTACATGCCTTATTAGTTCGCAATTATCTTCCTCTACTTCAACACCCATTGCTAAATGGATAATTTTAAATAAAGTTTGCCTTAAAATTGCCTTTACACAATATTTGGTAAAATCGTTTCTGATTAAAATGTCTCCTACTGCGGTTTTGGTTTCGTGTCTAGCTTGTAGTGTATCATCATTAAGATTGAATACTAGTTCCTGATTTAGGATATCTTTAGATTTTTATTATTGACAATACGTTAAGATAATACTGCGGAACTGATTCCAACAGAGTTTTAGATATCAAAGTCACTGCCAACCACACAACGGTATATGTATCGTATCATGTTTGATTGCGGAAGGCTCAACGGTTTATACCTACTCAAGTAATTATTTAATAACTTGTTTGCAGCCACGGGTAGGTGCTGAATAAATCTTGTTAATCCTCCGCTTACATACTTTTTCACGATAAAGTGTTAATTATAATACTATGATGTTATCAGTGCCGTCTGCTTGCTACCCAGTACCTGACAAATTCATTTTCCTGGTGTACTTTAAATCTCTGATAGATATATCCTTAGATTCTGATAGAACTTCATTTCCGTCTTACTTATCTTTGAAGTTAATTTTGTCAGATGGCCCTGAAAAAATTTAGGAAAATTATGTATTTGTTTATCGAACATATTCGGTCACATACGTCTATCAACTATTGAAATCACATGACGTAGCGGCGGCGTAGCCACAGATAGCACCGTTTCAGATTTTCTCTCGTACTTAAATTGACAAGAAACACAAATGACACTTGATAATCGAGCTCCACTTATGGCATATTCCTTAATTGTCAGGTTGCCACACGTACGGCCATCATCTATTAAGATGACGTAGCTCCTTAGCACGGTCACCTTGCGCGTCCTCGCACATCGCGGACAAATAAAGGTGGTGAGCATTTAGTTCCGCGTTCGCGTGTACGCTCCAACTGCGAAATATTTTAATTATATAACATCTATTTACATATAAACCACTAACAGGTATACTCATCACCTTCCAAACATATCTATCAACATTTTCAACAACAGCCTTCGTTTATCACAAGACCAACATGTTTATTGCTTTAATCATCACAAAGACGTGTTAATGTTATTGTCTCCTAGTTTACAAAATCGGTTCTTAAATGCGTCTACAATATTATTCATTTCATTATGAGTGTCGTCAACAAAGGCGAATAATAACAAATAATGTGAAGCGCGACCGCGGGAGTCGTACCAACATTCGACTGCCAGCAGTTACGTTGTTCAGTGACACTTACTGTTTAGTACATAAGGGTCATTTTGGCGATGGATATTGTTATAGTTGTTTCTAGTGTCTCTTCAACCCCTCTGACTATTGATGCTGGAGGGTAGCGCTATCCCTTTCCAGCTCCATCTTCCATTTCTTCCCCACGAAGCGGCGGAGATAACCGGACGAAATTGAAGTAATATTTTATGGACTTATACTTTGTAGAACATGCACTTCCACAACTCATTTGTGTATCGTCGCTTGAAGAGGTTTCACTGTTTACATTTCCATATTGCGTATATGTTACACAAGGTCTGCTTGCAAAAGCGCTTTGGGGTTGCATGCGACATATTGAAGACTTTTTCTTTTGCTCGAAACAATGGTTCTACTCGTAAGCGTAAAGCAATAACGTATATACATAAATGAGAAAAGAATATATATGTTTTCGAGGTCTCTTTATAAACTTAGTTCACTTCTACAGTTCATTGACAAAGAATGGTGTACTGTAGTGAAAGTCACGCTAGCATTACGATTGGCAATAACATTTAAAAGGTTATATAGTTTCAGTCACAGTAAACTAATAACGAGTCAATAAAATATGGCAGTTATGCTGAACTCGGCTTGGTTTTATTGTTATATTTACAATGGCTACGAGATGATGACGGCTACGGCAACCTTGAATACATCATGTGTTTGATTATACCACACGTCATGACTACTGCTGTTTCTATCTGCATCATGTACTATTATCCGGATATTTTTATACATGGTTTCCTCCTAAAACATATTGATTAACTGTACCTACATTTTTGGCAGCTTTGTAGACCAATTAACCACGTACAGTAGACTTGGCCAATTATAATTGATACTTTTAATATTTTTGTTAAACGAGTACTTCAAAACAGCCTTCACAAAAGCAGTCAATATGTTTATTCCTTCTAAAACCTTGCTCGATTTTCACTACATACAAATGTCCTATGTAAAGAGGTCGAGCGTTAGAAACATAATAACTATGTAATTCCCTGTTTACTATGATCAACAAAATCTTTCAAAGCTAACTCAAACGTACCAGGCAAACGCCTCATATTTACATAGCCAATAATATAGACATAAACAATTACTTTAGTAAATCACGACCTCGTAAAGAATAATATATAATGCTTACTAGTTTATCTATTATCGTTCGGAATGGGTAATTTACGAGCTTGTTCACCGCAGACTGTTCTGAGCGCCCTGACCGCAACATCGTCAGACAGAATTTAGAACAAGTACGGTTAATTGTCTAACATTTAATTTCATAAATAGTTACTGTAATTAATAAAAAAAATGTAGGACGATGTGTGGACAAAGGACGCGTTTCCATTGTCCGTTGTTACTCAATGTCGAAATTACTCACTCTACCTCAGAGCTTCGCCTAAATTAGGTTTTGTCATTTGGAACACTAGATGTTGGTTGTATGTACATAAGTAACCTCGACATCTGTACTTGTTGCGTCACCACCGGACATGATACAATACCTCTATTATTAAAATGTCACAGAGGAACGCTTACTTGCTTTGTGTACAAGACGAGACGACCTCGTATTCACTTAAACCGTCTTCAGTTCGACGCAGCCTAGACTGCTGTTGGAAAACTGGCACGAAATCAATAGACTTCTGCGTTGTGCATTACGCCCCCTCTCTGGCGCCCTTTGCACATAGCTACGTTCCTGAAAATCTCTCTTAGGAGAAATATAGCAATAATATTATGTTGCTTGAAGTGCAATTAATAGGTATAGTACGTATGAGCAATTATTTTTCCTGCAAGTACACCTAGTATGGAACGTGTATACATACAGTACTTGTGTTGTTTTTTTCATACCATTCAATCTAGTTTTCCCATTGTTATTGTCACATTGTTTTACCCAACAAAACGAATGTTAAAAATATGTGCAATTTATAACGATGCTGATATCGTAGGACTATTGGCTCGCTGTAAACAAGCCGTCCTTCAGATCCCAGTCGAGGACCCTATAATGTCGGGTCGTCCTCAGGGCGTCTGAGTCACAACACGCAGTCATCGTTAAGAGGGCATTGCTCACTTTGTTACTCCCCCCTTGGCACGCCCGCTGCATCAGCGAACCACCGTTTGAAAAATAAAACCAGTCATATGCGTATCAGTACTTCATTGTTCTATCGTCCTTATTCCGATTCCATTGTCTCGACAAACGTCCGCCATTATTATTATTGATTGCAAATTTATGGTTGTGTAGCCTTATTGTAAACCTTTTCAGGGCTTAATATATATAGGACATGTACAACTAATTGTAAATAACAATGTAATGGGCGCGGAAAACCGCAACGTTTATTATTTAAGCTAAATGTTATAATAATAACGTAACCTTAATGTATGTTAACATATTCACGCGGAATATTATTTTACAGTCTTAATAAATCTAGAATAATAGAGAAAATTAATTGCGTATGAAAATCTAAACGCTGTACCTACTGTAACTACCATTGTATTTGCAATATTTCTTTGTGATGCTAATAGTGAGCTTTCACATGGCCGTATAGTATTTGAAACACGTAGATGGTTACAAAGATAAAGGTATTTATCTCTTAATGTAAACTCAGTCAGTGGCCGTGACACAACAGAAATTGATGTAAATGTGTCGAACGTCACTGCACTGCTGAGGTAGCAATAACTCAGTCAGCCAAATGCGACAAAGTCCCCCGTTCTTCGTTTTTATGGCACCTACTTACGGCTTGAGATTTACCAACCGATCCCAATATTGTAGTGAAACGACGTCGAGAGGAATTAAATATAGAAGAGGATGCGAGCTGGTCGGGTGACATCTATAATAAGACCAGAGAGTCCGATCATACGTACAACGCAGATTGCTCAACATTTCACGGGTTGTTGACTTCTTCATCTCATATCAAAGTTATTCGTTTTAAACTGTCTTGTACCCAATTTGACTTGTAAAAGAACAATATTGTTTTCAATAACATCCTCCAAAAATATATTAAAAAAGCTTGTTTTTTCAAAAATTTTGATTGGATTGATTGGTCGTCTATTTTTCTGTACTTCAAAGATCTTAATGCAAATTATGATCTTTGAATAATCCTAAAAATATAATAACCTGACAAACTGTATTAAATTATGGCGTTTATGACTATGCAAATTCAGACATCTTCTATCCTTTATAGACATAAAATGCCAAGTAGTGTTTACTAGCACGACTTCATTAACTTAAGGAAGTAGAATAATTTTAATTATAACACTGAAATATTAGTTTTCAAAAGCATCTTAGTGAAATCATTGAAATAGATTAAAGTTCCTAAATCCTTCAAAAAACATTAAAGTAATAAATCTGTCTTGACAAAAACGGTATCGTTTACGATACATAATAGTTGTTTTTATGTCGTTAGCAAGGTGGTCCCTTCGGTGGGTGGTCTACCGCAAGGGCCATCCGGCCGCACCGCAAGCATCGATATCCTACGATCACCATGAAATCCTACTCGTCTTACACTAAATACGCCATATGTGGGTTAAGGGTACATTTTTAAATGTAGGCCAAAAGTAATAGATGAGTTGATATGATGATTCACCTATTGTTAATCGTCATAGGAGCGGTATACTGAAGCTGAATGTAGGTCGCTCGGGCCGCTCCATTTGCTACAGTGGCAAATTGTTGATCGACCTCGGAGTGATCGTTGCTCGTGCGATATCTTATCTACAGCCCAGCCGTATGAAAAGTTATCCACCTATTAAAAGTTGTCATGAAACAAATATTTAACTAACTACAATGTGTATTGTTTTGCTAAAATGTTTAACTTATGATTTCAATTTGTACATTCGTTGTTGGTTTCGTCATGACACATTTTGATTATGAGTTTCGCAATTCTGATGTGATTAGATTTAATCATTTAGGTGAATCGACTGGAATCTGTGGCAAGGGATCTTGAAACGAAAACGAAAAAAAAGCAAGGTATTAAAAATATGTCTTCTTCAACATCATCAGTAGTGAAGACTCGGCTCTCGGCATTCGCAGTTTCTGGGTCGTGTCGATTAATTCACTTAGCCTACTTTTATTTAGTGCTGTGACACTTTTTTATGTTTGACATACTTAATTTCATTGCTCGAGTGCAGACCAGAGAGCAGTCCATTTTATTCCAGCAATTCCTATGTAGGTAGGAACAGCTATTACCCTGTTTCTTTTTACAAATTGGATTCTGTATACATACTTTTAGTTGGTCATAAATAAATAATTGTATGATCTGGCACAGCGTGTGTTTACTAAATATTCCAGTTAAACGGTAAAGTCAACAATTTGTTTGAGTATACGTACAATGGAATGATTATGTCGAGTTCACTAGAAGTCCAGAGCATTCTATAATCATCAAGCCAGCATTCAGCGACACTCGGTCACTAGAATAACAATGATTGTGATGATAGACCGTGATACGATGAAATTGGGACCATTGAGGAGCAACAAAATACAGGCTTTAAATTTTACATGATCTATAGATAATGCTTTGAAAAGTGACTCGTTAGCTTTTTCTTGCTATTTTTTTCATTTTCTTCACACTTTTCTCTTCTCTCCAATTGGAAGAGGATGGAAATCAACTGTTACTTGTATTAGTAAATCGAATCGAAAGTGTTATTTAGTTTATATTTAGGCCGGAAGGAAAATATTAAATGCGAAATTCATGATGATCTGAAAACAATAGAAATTACGTTGGCATGCACAGTAATAAAACACATAAAAAAAACAATCAGAGTGGATGTTGAAATCTGACCTCCTCTCGAAATAAAAATCCTCCCGAAATATACGAGCTGACAAAATAAGTATCCAGTAAACTGGCATGATACGATTATACCTTCACAAAAAGCGACCGCACGCGGTCTGTGAACGGATGCAGTGCGGTGATGAAACTGACACAGATTCTAACGCGTATTTGGTAATCGAAATACGGTTCGTGAAAGTCTCGCAGGACGGTCAAATCTCGCACATTGTAAATGTCCCACTTCGACATACTCTCGACATTTTGACGGCACCGCAACCCAAAAGCCGAAAGATACTAACGTGTAACTCTCTTTCGCCGACTCGTCATTGTTCAGCAACCGTCCTCGGTGCGCGCGTACCGGTACATACATTTATAAAGTGTGTATAATGTATTGTGTTCGCGTCCCAGATTTGGGAAGCGAAACTACGATCGTTGATTGGCGTATTACGACGTTGCTACATTTTCGCCTTGCATTCAATTCTATGAGAATTTGCAGGTATTGCTTATCGGCCACTAGGTCACTCGTTAGCGTATTGTATTTGTTACATTTGGCTATCTATGCAATGTACCTAAAACACTAAAGCTTTTTATCCGTGTTAGAAATTACTAGCACACCTTGGGTAACCTATTTCATTCTGATCGACGTACTCGTACATATCTCACGATGAAGGCATGAGGCTAGTGAAAGAAGTTTAATGGTAAACGTTGAAAGTTAAATGTTACAAAGCAAAAACTACATTGTGCGACTGGCGTGACACTCGTGCATCTTAAAGATAGGTCTTGTCTATGACAAGACCTATCTTTCTATGTCAACGCCTCTTTAAAGGTGTTCTGTTACTTAAGTTGTATTGAGTGCTAACTCGCACATAACAATCACCTTCATGTGTGTATTGCATACCTATTAGTCTTTGTTGTGTCTAAGCTGTGAAGCTACAAGCTAGACAAATGCTAGATGGGTTTCCGAATAAAGCCTAAATGCCAAATTACAAGTTGGTGACATCATTAGCTTGTCCTGTTTGACTTAGGTTCTACTTTTTATGTTGTCTAATCATTTTGGTTGTATTTTCGTCACATCATCGATAGATTCTTTATCTATTTCTGTGTGTTAACGTAGACCATAAGATCCAGATTACTGACATGAAGAGAAATCGGAACATGTTTTTATGTTATCATGCATTTCGGTTTTTAAGACTAAACAAACTAAGCTTATCGTCTTCTTTGTCTGTTATTAACCAAGTTTGTAGTTATTCATTAACATGTACATCTATTCCAGTATCGATCACATTAAGATAATAAACGCATAAAACTCCATAAAATTAATTTCCTGGTCTCTTTAAATTCTCATTACTAGATTGTCCTCGCTTGATTCTTTGTGTCATTCTTTATTACATTTCTGCTCACATTTATGTCTGTAATTTAGTAATGATCTGGATCTTGCCATCGTATTATTGTAACTAGCACACTTATTAGTCTGCCTTTATTATGGCAGCCATTAAATGACTTAAACCAATTAGGCCGGAGCCAGTCATACTGAGGTATTTCCTCTCGGGCAGAATATTAACATGAGCAGACGAATTCATTTGTTTCTGTGCGTAATTGGGGCTATTGTATTCGAAAGTATTTTCATTGGTTTGGCAAAAGTTGCCAGAATTAGTGTCCATGTAGCGTTTCCTCGCCTCCCTCTTTATTGAATCGATTTTCACCTTCGTATTTATGGTCTGGCATTTCCTTGTCGTATTTATAGTCCTGGTTGTCTGGCGAACTATCGCAGTCTCGAATGGGGTTTCCAAAGTGTACCGTATCTACATCATCATACTCTCTATTTGAGCTATTCTCTTTGTTTCTCTTTATCAATGTGCAACTTCAATGTTTCTTTATGAAAACCAAAACCACTTCCACTTCCTACTCGACTGTTTTTTAAAATTTCTGCTAAATTAATGTGGTTCCTTCAAACTTTTCTTGTCGTGTTCTTAATATCCCCTCTGTGATTTGATGCAAGTAGACTTATGTGTGGTTATGTATTGTTGCAGGCTTGGGGCAGGCAGCGAGTGCGGCGGTGGAGGGTCGGGCGGCGGCGCGGCCGCTCCGCAGTCGGCGCGCGTCTCATCCAACGGCGCCGGCGGCATGGCGGTGAGCCGCGTGCCCAGCCCGCTGCACGACGGCAACACGCCCGTCGCGGAAAACTGGTGCTTCACACAGGTAAAGTATGGTATCTATCGAACTTTTCATTAGTCTTGCTGCCACGCGAATATAGCGCGCTTAGTTTAGCCATCCCGCGCGATTCTGTCTATCGTCTGGTATAAGTGTGGAGCCAGCTTTATACCATACTTGGCTGAATCTAGCTACGATTAATTGTAGAGTATTCGTTGATTGCGACCGGCTGTATCTGATGTGATGACGTATGAAGCCACCTTTAAACCAGATGTGGTGGTTTGAACGTTAAAGTTAAAATGCTTATTAGTCAGGTGATTTACAAGTGCTTCGCTGAAACAAAGGACGTTTGGGAGTAAAACGTGAAGGTTGACATGAATGGCAAGGGCGTTTCATTGCCAACGGACGAAGTTTTAACTGAAGTCGGAAAACGGGCCCTGAAAATTGTAGGCTTCAGTCACGCGACGCTGAAAAACAAACTTATTATATAAGAAATTCTTCAAATAAACGTCTGGAACGAAACGCACACCGACTTGTCAAGCATATAATACAAGTCATCTGTTGGTGTGGTGCGAATAGCGATAATAATTGTTTACCAAGGCCGTTATCGGTGAACTTGAAATATGTTGCGCGCATATGCATATTGTGTTAACGTGTACATACATATTTAAAGCTACTAGGAAGAGCTCTGCACGTGTTCGCTTGTTCAAACTGTAGAGGTGACTCGTGCGTCACGTTGTGCAGCTATAACATTACTATACCGTCGCGGTATGCGTCTCGCGCGGCATGTCACCGATTCAGTGTTATTAAAAAACCAATTTCAAAACTATTTCTCTGATAAACGAAGACGTGATAGCTTAGCAGTGCCAAGTGAAACGTTCGCTAGCGTTACACGTTACATAATGATCGTTTGTTCTCTCAGACGTCAATAAAAGGTATTAGTAACAGTATACCTCGCAGCGATAACAGTGTGTATATAGCTATCCGGTGATGACTTCATTTTCTGCATCGAACATCGATTAGGTATCTCTTTGAAAATGCTATTTTCCCGGCTGATGGGCATCGCTAAAGTAATTGGAACGACCGTTGTGCGACATAGACACACCGATCTGGTATTACCTTTTTAATACTTTTTGTCCAAAAATCTATTTAGTCTGCAATAACGGTGGTTTTTTGCTTGCTTTGTGTCGACGCTGCCTCACGTAGGTAGGTACATTTATTAAGATCTGTTTCAAGTTTTAATCTTTAGGAATCTGTTGTGATTGGTACCGTTATTTAACGGAGTCGACAATCAAAGAATGTCTTAACGTAAACTTAATGATAGGCAGATCTGTTTAGTAATGGTTCTTGTTAAGGACAGCTGTTCTCTAGGTACTTCCGTGTAGGATTGCGAGTATTGCGACTCAGGCTCAGATCGACACGTGTTGGCGCTCCGCGCTTCTGCTCCGGCATACTCCGCGGTACACGTGCCGCTCTCCGATAATCACGTTCTTCATTAGTACTCGGAAACGCGTCAACAATAAACCTCGCATGTTATCGCAACAATTAGAACTCTTTGAAGTGAGCCATACACAAACGACGATACTATGAAACCATTATGTATAGTAAATCACTTTGGCTTGAAACGCCCATTAAAATTACTGGCAATTTACTTGCGTTTATCAACAAACTAAGCCTTTGCTATGCAATAGCAACTCAACTGGGTACAATGCATGTAAACGCATGTATGTTTGTAATCAGTATATTCGCGTTAAAATTCTGTACACGCTCCTGATTTGTCATGATGATTTCAAATTATTATTAAAGCCCACGTATTTTCCTCCATATTGTTATTAAAACAAACATGTTTCGCTATGAGAGAGCTTGTTTATAAGGAGCACACATATAAGGTTTTTATGTGGCGGTGGAATCTGCAAACGGATGTTATCTATGTGTCCGCGAATGTGCGGGGACCGGGGATGATGCGGGCGGCCTTGGCGCGGGTCGGCGACCGGGCGAAGACCCCAGCAGCACCGCAAGCCAAGCAACGGTCGAGGGCAACGACCAGAAGCGGCCAGGTTGCGCCCGCGACTTGCTACGTCTATCCTCCTGACCGACGCGGACGCCGTGGCCCAAGTGTCCACCCGACAAGGCTCAGGGCCCCCGACAATGCGCCGATCACGTTCACCTCACTCGCACCATGCTAATTATATTATTCTCAATGAATTATAATCGTCACAGACGTCTTAAAGCTGCCATAAGCTCATACAAATAGGTACACCAAAAACGTACTATGGACATTGGAATTGCCTGAAGCCAAGATCAAAGACTCGATAATATAAACTGTTTAAAATATATACAACAGCCATCCTAACCTTGAATCATGAATGAAATAATGAGTGTTGTCCATTTTGTTCATGAAATTTTATTTGCCATAAATAAGTTGTTAAACTGCTTGGTTGTTTTTCATGGTGACTGTCGGTGAGGCAATTAAGGACAATGTATAAAGCACTAAGCTGAATAGTTAGGGACCCGCCCCGGGGAAGATTTATTGTCAGTTAGTCACCCACCCGGGGTTCTTACCTTGCGAAGGTGTCCGCTTCTGTAACTGATTTATACTTTTCTATTATTTATGAAGCATTGTACATCATTCTGACTGACGAATGTCACTCACTACTCGTTTAATTCTTTCCACCTTTGAAGTTCTACGTAGTTTACATTTACGCACAAATCATAATCCCTTTCTTACTAAAACTGAATATTGTTAAACATTGTAATAATTTTAATTTTCCTTTGTTTCAGGTCAAAGTGGTTAAGTTCAGTTACATGTGGACAATAAACAATTTTAGTTTCTGTAGAGAAGAAATGGGTGAAGTGTTAAAATCATCGACTTTTTCAGCAGGTGCTAGTGACAAGTTAAAGTGGTGTCTTCGTGTTAATCCTAAAGGACTCGATGAAGAGAGCAAAGACTATTTATCCTTATACTTATTATTAGTGTCGTGTAATAAATCAGAAGTGCGTGCAAAATTCAAGTTCTCAATATTAAATGCAAAACGGGAAGAAACGAAGGCGATGGAGTCACAGCGGGCGTACAGATTTGTACAAGGCAAAGATTGGGGGTTCAAAAAATTTATCAGAAGGTGAGTCTCACATTATTCTCATATTCTAACTATTGTTTGTTTTGACAATTGATAAAACAGTGTAAGTTGGTTTTACTTAATGTAAATTACATACTAAAACTCAGTATAATGTTATTACGTAGGTACAATGGTACATATATTAAATCAAAGCAAATAATTACTTAACGAGCACAAAAAATCACAAAACCGTGTAGATTTCGTGGAAAGCTACGTATACGTACAGTTAGGAAGGGGGCGGACCCCAATAACGGCGCAGTCACATAATTTTATTCCCTACCGCTGAAAATGTGGGCTGCTTCTCGCGAGGGCCATAAACACCACATTAAGTAGACCCCTGGCTACACACGTGTATTCTTTGTAGCAACAGCTGTTATGGGACGTCTGCGTTATTCTAGAGGTCGTGTGTTATTGGTCGTGGCGTAAATCAACCCCTTTGGAAGTCATGCGTTGAAAATATCCGGTGTAGTCACAGAACTAGTCACGATTATACCCCAAATGCCCTTAATACCTCGTGAATCGAAAAAATGGAATTAAGTTCAACGAAGCCTCAAAAACTAAAGTGTCCTACACAAATTGAGCACAGTGTTCATCCTATTAGTAATTTTACCTGGCACACATTCTTGGGAACAAGCTTAGATTGATACAATTGGTTTGGAAACCCTTTTTGGGTCAAGGTGTCTGCGATGTTCATTAATCTAATTCTAACAATTTTATCACTACCTGTTACTCGTCGGCTAGTCCGTTTTTTGTAGTTTTGCCTATATCCAATTTAAGTTTTTGTATGATTGAGGAACTTCTCAATTTAAAACAATTTGTTCCTAATAACGTCTAGCCCATGAGAGACGGGTTTCAAGAAATTTAAGGTGTCTACCTATTCCATAAGAAGTCTAAAAATTGACTAGCTTATCACTGGAGGCAACAAAACTTTTTTACTATGAGATATAAAATATTGAAAATCGTCAGTAATTCCGGAACTTCATCTACATTTCGCGGGAAATATAAAAGGGAGCGAGCGCCACCAACTACCGACTCCGGGCCAAATCTTCCGTTGCGGTGATGCGAATACCACAAGGTTTACTCCAACTTTACCGAGTGCTAACGTTTTTACGACACTGTAAAAGTGAGAACAAGAACGCTAGCCTATAAATCAGTTACCTTAGCCTCAATTTTATTATGCGTCTCAGTATTTGGGGTGAAAAGTATGTTCAGGTCTTATGTAGCTGTAAATAAACAGTGCAGCTCTCTTGGAAATTAACATAGTTGGCCTCTATGCTCCTAACATTACCCGGAAAGTAACACCTACTGTCAATGCATTCAACTCTATTTACAACTCTCTATACCATTAACATTTCCGCGAATCGGGAACAGCTGAACTAACCAGACATACACACAAACACTCAGACTAACCCTACATTTCTCCAATTTCCAGAGACTTCCTATTAGATGAAGCAAATGGCCTCCTACCAGAAGATAAGCTGACGATATTCTGTGAAGTGTCAGTGGTTGCGGACAGTATCAATATCAGCGGGCAGAGCAACGTGGTGCAGTTCAAAGTGCCCGAATGCCGGCTTTCCGACGACCTGGGGGCTTTGTTTGACAACGAGAGGTTTTCCGACGTCACGTTAGCAGTTGGAGGAAGGGAATTCCAGGCGCATAAAGCCATTTTAGCAGGTAATTTTATTCTTACTTTTGTCTATGCTCTGCTTTGTTGGTATATATCTGTAGCAGAGCGGGAATCCACTGAATCTAGACATGGTGATGTGGGGAACGCTTGGAGGAGGCCTACGTATGGCATTAGACAAAAGTTACCCACCAAGGCAAGTATGCCATATGAACCATTTTTATGAAGAGTTTGAACGTATCTAGATAAACTGTTGAGTTCATAGAACACATAAAAGTGTGAATGCCTTCTGGTGGCAAACACGTTGTTTGTTCTTCAATTGCTTGTGGTAGAGGCTTATTTGTCTTATCTCTCGTTTACTCCAATCATGTTTATCGCATTACACACATTCTTTAGACACGTTTCACTTGTGATAGGCCGGATATAATGATCGATACAATCGATGTTCCACGTAATATTTAAAGTAACATGTTATATCAAAAAGATTTGTATCTGATATTAAAATGTCAAGTTGAGTAAACAGTTTTTATTCTTTTCTTTTTGCATTACGCATCAACGGACTATAGATTTCAATTGACTTTTACGTTCGAGACTTTCAGGCCAAGGAGAGGACATAGGCTATTTTGGTCCCGAAACCCCCCTGTAGTTTCCTTGTACTAATTTCTAGAGGAATTCTTGTGTAATTTCCGAGCGCAAGCTTGTGAGAAATAAAACGTTATTATAACGAGTATTATTGTTCTAGTTTTAACATAATAAAGTTAATATAAATGAGCAGTAATTTTTCAAAACGTATACCTAATGTTTTTTCCGCGATGACATAAGTTTATCGTGTAACTGTACCTAACAAAACAGCACCACAGAGCTTAGTAATAAGCCACAGAAACTAGAATATAATAAAAACAAGTACCTATAGTATCAAAGTATTACGCTTAGGTATACAGTTTTATGTTGGGGAAAACCAAGGAGTATTAGAATAGTTCTGGGTATACCTATACATATCGGGTTCCTGTGTAAAGTATGGTCAACATGTCACTCAGTATAACGCATTAAAAATTAATTGCGATCAATGCTGTAGTTATTTTTCAAAACCAGATCACACGATTAGAGAATGTGTTACAATTACAAATTAAATTCTCTTATGTAGGTTGTGATAACAGCACGGCAGAGCTAATGGAATTTCCGTTATGTTTTTCCCTTTTGTGGGCAACATTGGAATCGTATCGTTGTAATTTTAGCGCTGACATCAATAAACATACAACTTTGAATTGAATTACTGTTATTTTTTTCAAGTTTTTTGTCGCGGTCATGGGAGGCCCTGTTCTGTTTCGTAGGTTGTTAAATCAATATTGTTTTACTGAGAATCCTCGGTTAATCTGGATAAACATACTAGCTATGCCAATCGCACATAAAGGTGAATGGAAGTCACATTTATGCGACTCAATACCACTCACTGTATATGATTAACGGTTGCATACAATTGTGAAAAGAAGGCATAGAGAGGACTACAGAAGAATATTAGGGCCACCTTTGCCCAGTAATGGGACAAATATATTTTTTAAATGGACATATCATAGTAGGACAACCTTTTTGTTGGAGTTACTTTCAGATACAAAATGTTTTGTAGCTTTATTTTGAAATTTATTAACAAGACTCTTTTCCTCTTTCCAGCGAGAAGTCCAGTATTTGCAGCGATGTTTGAACACGAAATGGAAGAAAGGAAACGGAATCGAGTGGACATCACAGATGTAGACCACGAGGTGTTGAGAGAAATGCTTCGTTTCATCTACACGGGCCGCGCGCCCAACCTAGACAAAATGGCGGACGACCTCTTAGCGGCTGCTGATAAGGTAAACTACTTTTATCATCGGTTTATGTTGTTGTGATTCACCAATCACAGCATCTATAGTGCTACGTGAATCGTGTGGTGGTGTCAAGAGGGCGCTGTTTAAACATTTTTGTTAAATTGATGGTGGAAATTGTATTGTAAAACAAGATGGCCGCGTTAGTACCGACAATGGCCATCAAAATGACCATGCAGCACTATAGTACACTATTCAAACACGGTATGGTGTTAGAACCTTGTGGCTAAATAGTAGCAGACGCTCGGGGTCGACTTCAGGTTAAGTTGTGCTTGCCTGGGTTTATCCGTGGATTGGTGATGTGATCACCGATAACATACAGAGTTTCTTAGGAAAGCCCAACGTCCTGGCTATATTTTGTAGATATTTAGCAATTGTTACAGGTAAAAGTATGAAAACCAGTTATTGGTGAAGTCCAAATGTCTTTCACGAATTTTTTGACTACTTAATGAAAGTCTTCGAAGTGTTGGAGGTTTAGATATCTTCAAAGTCAACGACACCTTTTTTTGGATGGGAATTCATCAAATAACTTCTCCCACTTTGGGCGGAGTGGGAGGGAGTGTCAAAGTTTTACTGAGTAAAACCCATTTATGTTCCATCCTCGCCCTTATGTTCCGGGGCCGCGGTATCTCTTTCGAACAGACCCGCAGCCCCGGCAGACGTCAACGACACCTTAGCTTGAAACAACACAATTCAACTTCTGATTTTTTCATCTAAAGACAAAGTCAGTTGATATAATCCAAAGAAACTCTAAACAAATAAACCTTTTATAGCAACGTATAATATATAATAACGCCTTCTAACCGTCACGCGATACAGATAAAAACAGTTGAGCTGAGATAATAAGGCAATTTAAGCCACGTGCATAGAAATCGATATAGAGATTATATTCGCAATACGTGGCGAGAACTCAACGTGATGGCAAACCATAGTCAACAGTAGGAATGTGTGAGCAATAAGTATGGCTGTAAAAAAGTTTATGGTGTGAAGATAAATTGTCTTTTTTTCCCGAAAGTATTTCATATTGGATTTTAGATAGAGTAATGAGATTATGGAGCACGTGGCTAAATAGTAACAGCCGCTCGGGTCGATCTTTGGGTTCAGTCGTGCTTGCCTAGGTTGGTCTGTGGATGGGTGTCCACTCAATCATTACAAGTGGCGCAAAAAATCTGACAGCCGTCTTATTAAGGGGTATCGTGTTACCCAGTACTAACTGGGTTCTGGAGGTCAGATAGGCATGCTCCATGAAAAATACTGGTATTCAGCTGCATCCGGTTAGACTGGAAGCCGACCCCAACATTGTTGGGGAAAGGCTAGGCAGATGAGATTGAGTAATGATGTTTATTGATCCAGTTTACGTATGCAAGTATATAAATGAACAAATATAAATATAAAATCAAACAATATTTGTTTTACAAAAAAGGGCAATTCGTTCAATTTATAAACTAAGTCCCAGATACTCCCTCAGAGAAAAATTTAAGGAGATTAATATTCTTACTGTGCCCTCTCAATTTATTTATGAAAACCTTTTGTACGCACACAAAAATATTAATTTGTTTAAAAAATACAGTGATATCCACAACATAAATACGAGGAACAAACACAAATTTGTTGTTCCTGCAACGAGGCTCAAAAAAAATAGGGGGTACGTTCAGATGCCAATGCATACGTTTTTACAATAAACTTCCGAGCCATATTCAAGCACTAAGCCTGCATAAATTCAAATCGTTTATAAAACAGAAGCTATGCCTGAAAGCTTTCTATCGTGTCAATCACTATCTCGAAGATAAAAAGGCTTGGGATTAAACTGCTCCAATGAAATTTGCTCTGTGAATGTTGCAATTTCGGACTTCGCTGGTTTATTGTTGATTCCTTTATTTTATACACTGTGACATTGAATGATTTGACATGAATACTTAGTTCAGTATTTTATTATTTTTTACGTTCTTTTTATTTTTTATTTTATTTTATGTGTGTGTATTTGACATGAATATTTACTTGTGACTGACATTTAATGAATTGACATGAATACTTACTTCAGTATTTTATTATTTTTTAATTTTTTTGTTGTTTGTTTTATGTGTGTATTTGACATATCGTATTTTTATTGACATTCGTTTTTGTAAATTATTTATTATTTATTTTATTTAATAATTGTGAATGTGAGGACCATGTGGGTCACATTTTGTTTTTTTTTTCCCACGACTGTCTGGCAGTTTGAGTTCTGTAAGCGACCTACCCAAATGTCCTTTCTTTGGTATTGTTCGTCGTTTCGTTGAGCTCCTTGAGTTATAAGTCGAGCTACACGATAACTGACAAATGCTTGCACTGACTGGACAGGTCCACTCAAATCTGTGTGGTTCTTTCTTCAAAAGACCATCTCAGACACTAATCTGCATAGTCCTCATGTGAATTAAGCAAGATTGTCTGGACTTTAAAAGAGACTATGACCTCTGAGTTTGTTTCGGCTGTTTCTTCTCAGAGTAGTCAGATACGAAACACCGGCCCCATCTCGTTTAAAAAAAATGACGTGTAAAAGTGTTTGAGAAAACCTACTTGCTGAATAAATATCATTTATCATTTATCATTTATCATTTAATGCAGTATTTTTCCTAAGGGTAATTTAGAAGTATCGCGGGTTATTTCAAGTGGTATTTCCGCTTATACGGTCATCTTTCTACTGGAAGCGCCCGGCATTCAAAGGTTGATTTTATGAGATATTGATTCCTTAAAAAAACACGGTTAGCAAATGTCCGCTTTAATCTGGCATTCTTGACATTTTTTATGAATTTCACTTATTTTGGTGGTTTCAGATATCTCTTAGATGAATTTGATTTAGATCTTTATTTAAAATAAAACCTCATATTAATAAAACTTCTTTTCTTTATTTTCAGTATGCACTAGAGCGGTTAAAAGTGATGTGTGAAGAGGCGCTGTGCCTCAGCCTCTCGGTGGAGACAGCGGCTGACACACTCATACTGGCGGACCTACATTCTGCTGACCAGCTGAAGGCGCAAACCATCGATTTTATTAACACGTTAGTATTATTATGATAACTCGTCACACCCACTTAAGGGGGAGTATGGATTAAGAAGACGCTTTGAAGAACACTCGAGGACAGCGGCCACTCGCCGATGTCTCCGGAGAAAGTAAAGAGACTGATGAAAAAGTCTATGCGGAAGACAATAAAATGGTGATTTATTTTACAGTTTTTTAATTAGTACTTCGCTCTATTCTAGGAGTCACGCAACAGACGTGATGGACACAGCGGGCTGGAAGAACATGATCTCGTCGCACCCGCACCTGATCGCCGAAGCGTTCCGCGCGCTGGCGACGCAGCAGCAGCAGATCCCGCCCATCGGGCCGCCCCGCAAGCGAGTGAAGCAGGCCTAGTGCACCCACACCCGTGCACACACCACCCGCCTCTATACCAAAGACACGCCACACGGCACACACATGTTCGAATTGTACGCCGGCTGAGGACCTCACTCGCCAGCGTGGCCCACGCCCGTCCAGCGTGTGATGGGGTCGGCTCCAGTCTACCACAGCCGGGCTTCCGAGGCGCGGGACTCCACGTGTACGGAGAACTCCTGCTCAGTTACTACACAAGGCTGCATATGTTATTAATAATATTATTAGATATACATCGTGTACCATAGACTGTGAGATTCGGAGTGAGAGTGGCCGGTGGATGTGTGCGTATAATTAGAATGGATCTACGGATCCAGCCCTTCGTTTTACTATGATTGATCTCAAGACGATATTCGATCCTAATGTTTTTTTGTCTCTTGCGGTTAATTAGTGTACCGCTTTTAATAATTACTTTTAATGTGTATGTTACGGAGAAACGCTGGACGCTTTTTGCGCGTTGATGTAGTTTTGGATGTAGGCTTCGGGTTAAATATTTTATGTATGTCGTTTTTGTGAACATTCTCTTGCAGCTATGTATGTAAATTATTACTATGTATTAAATATGAAGCTCGTGTCTAAAAACAACTATCCATGTCATATAAATTTTTCATTATATTATTGATTGTAACATTCATTGGCTAACATAATGGCATAAATTGTTAATAATAGTAATGTACAGAAGTCATAATTAAATTGTAATAATCAGTCTGATTATTATGCCACAATGCAAATATTTCAATTGGAAAATCTTGGTGTTTCGTGTTCCCATAGAAATTACAAAAACATTAATGTTAGACATTGTATAATGTAGGCCTTTTGAAAATATTTTGAAGTAGAGTGGTAATTGAATGCAATAAAGTAATGTATGTATCGTAGCTTTGTGCATAATTGTTAGTCTTCTCTCATCATAATAGGTAATAACGTACGTACGATACGAAACACATCACATGGTAGACTGGGACGACGCCGGTGCGGGCCCAGTTGACAATTGTGTGCAAAGCTTTGATAACATGTTAGACGCTGTAGGGGACTCGAGCGATTGTATAAGTCTATTGAAATTGTTGGTATTGTATATAGATGAGCTACGATCCCACCATTAAAATATTTCTAAGTACTAACCCTTAAGTGGTATCACAGGTGACACCATTAATTTTTTATTATATCTGTAGGATGTTATTCCAATGACATATTGTGATTTTTCTATCATATTTCCATAGGTTTAAATACATGAATGCTTTTTGTTTTGTTTCATATGTAGATGATCAATGGAATAATTTAAATTTTCTTGTATTATTATTGTTGTTGGTTTCGCTTCATCAATTGTACATTACGTATCATGTCCAGGTGGCGTCTTGTGTCGCCCTTCATTTTGCTCACTCCATTAACTTGTAAATTAATTGATTCTAAATTACAAATTGATTAATGTTATTTATTAGTATTATTATAATTTTTTTCTTCATTTTCTATACAACTTCAACATGATTTTTATACTGAAATATTTTTCTTTTTACTTTGTAAAATGATGGACCTACCCTTAAGTACCTATTGTAATATTTACTCAATAGAAATATATAATATACCGCGGCCAATAAATAATAATATTTAATACCATTTTATACCCACTTCCCATTTTACCACAGCTGACAGCTGTTATCATGTAATAATTGAATATTACAAAATGTCAAAAATAACTGTGATTTTCGAAATTGTCAGTAAGTTGAGCAAATAAATGAAATGATGATGACGATTAATTTTATTTACTTTTGGTGGGCGAACAGATTAGTTGCAGCCTTCTTAAAGCTACATATTTATTGACCGACTGATTGTAACTGGCGGTCTACAGACTACACGCCCACATGTTGGTAAAGAGTTTAAAACATCCTCAAAGTGTTAGGCAAAGATGTTTCTAAGTAAACCGAAATATTGGCCTTATCAAAATCTAAGTCCAAATGTACACAACACAAAACTTGCACGAGATAAATAATCGCTAACCGGAGAAAGAAAAAAAAATGAATGAAAACGACGACGGCCCCTATTTTATCTTTAAACTTCATGTACAATAGTGGTACATAGCACACGGCCGGCTTATTTGACCCAATGGTTGACTGGTACTACTGGTAGAGAATGCCTTCTGGCATTACGTCCGCCTATGCTTAGTACAATAAAAAGAAACATAACATTTTGCAAGAATAAAATTAAACACAAAAATAAAAACTTTTTTGCAAAAAATAAAACCGACTTAAAAAAAACAAAAAAGTGAAAAATAACTTTAGCTTCTGAAGTCGGTGACCTTTGTTTGATTGCTTTAGTTATTTTGTCACCGACTTCAGAAGCTAAAGTTATTTTTCACTTTTTTGTTTTTTTTAAGTCGGTTTTATTTTTTGCAAAAAAGTTTTTATTTTTCACTTTTTAGTGGTTCACAGGTGCTTGATACATGGAAAGTGCATACCGTTACAATTACAACAAGCCCAAACACGACTATGGTACATTGTCTCATTCTGGAGTTCCGTGACTCTTGGCTTCATCATCAGATCTGATGGTAGAATGGTTCTTATCAAACGCAAATGCTTCACTTGTTGTAGAAAATACCAAAATCGCAACACGTTTTCAGATAAAATTTGAAGAGTTCCCTCGATTTCGCCAAGATTCCATCATCAGATCCCAATTTGGTGGCTATGGGTCCAACTTGGAAGTATACCCTTTCAAACAAAAAAAGAATTTTTCAAATCGGTTCAGGCGTCTTCGAGTAATCGGTGAACATACATAAAAAAAAAATACATACAGTCGAATAGAGAACCTCCTCCTTTTTGGAAGTCGGTTAAAAATGGGTACTTAATACACCACCACCACCATTATTTTCGCTCTCTCTCTCGATACATAGTAAAATAAGGTGATCTTGTTATGTGATGAAGATGATCTAGCCGATTTCTGCCATAACGGCTACATTCGAATTCTAGGTGGAGGAGGTTTGATGTGCTGCCCTTTCATGAGCTCTCAAGTGGCTTCTTACCTACGCGTTATTTTGTAGTAAGAGCTTCGTAAAATGTAACTTTGATCGACGCTCCCCTAACATCCAATGTTAGAATTTGGGCATTGATGTCGGATATTGGTGCCGATTATCTTGTACACCGAATTAACTTAAACTATACCTAACTAAAATTTCTTAAATTTTAATTGTTGGTTTTGGTACGTTATTCTGAGAACAGTACCTACCTAGTTTAAGTTTTGACACAATGGGGGACTATTCCCGCTAGAGGCGCTCGTGTAGAGTAAGTTCTTCCGAAGTTCCGAAATGTCAGACATCATAGATTGTTCACGCAATGCGCATGTTTTATCACTTGTTTTTACAAATATTCGCAATATTGTGGTCTAGATTGAGCTATTCCTGATTAATGTAAAACATTGATCCTCCATTGATCTTTGATTGTTTTCCTGATTAATGTTTAAGTCACCGTAAAATTGTCAAACACGTTACATTGAAATATCTCTAACGATATTGTAAACTCTCGATTTATTGTCAAACGAACATACTGCTTACAATAAAACGTATTATTTTTCGTGAAATGCATGCGATGGTAGTGCACTTACGCGGTGTGGAGGGAAAGACCACTCTCATGAAAACAACCTGTACCATTCCTGAGAAATATCAATTAATATAACCTAACTTTAAAACACTTTATATTCCGCTAAAAAGCGTAGTCGACGGAGCCCCGCATTCGCGGGGCCCCTATTTCTGAGTGCAGGGTTTAAAGGAACAACTAACCTAACGGGGGGGGGGGGTGCCCCAAGTCCCGATTATGGGGGCAGATACTTCCGTATATTCAGTTGACAATAATTCGAGACTTTATAATATCACTAGAGAGAAACACGTTATATTGTAATATAACGTGTTTGACAATTTTACGGTGACATACATGTTCCTATGTATTGTAAAACATTATCAGTAAAAATGATGTATCGGTTATTAAAAAATAAAGTGCCCTTTCTACCCCGAATAAAAAGAAAATCTGAAAGTGGCGCCTTTGTCTGAGAAGTTTGGTAGATTGTCACGTGATGCGGAGGAATTAAAAAAGTAATAAGCATGAATGTGGATACCTAGCTATAACAATGATATTATAATTGCCTACAAGAGTAGAGGAAACGATGGATGGACTGTGTGTGTAAATGATGATATGGTTAGAATGGAGGTGACTGCAGCTGAGATGACGAGTTAGACCACGTTCCCACTATGTCGTGTGTGCGTTACCCTGGCAAAATGTTGTGCATTTGAGAGGTGACACCATTCACACCATAACAAATAGTAAGTGTATCATGAGCAATTTGCTTAATAATAGCAAGATTTGTGTGAATTGTAGTTTTAAAGTTATTTGAGAAAAACACATTTTGCTGGAGTTGAAACATTATCCTGGCAAAATCGATTTTCAAAATTATTTTTAGCCCGGAACCAAATACATGAATAGTATATAAATTACTAGCTTCTGCCAGCGGCTTCGCCCGCGTGAAGTTTGAAATTATCCCACGGGATCTTATTACCGGGATAAAAAGTATCCTATGTGTTAATCCAGGTAATAAACTATCTGTGTGCTAAATTTGATCCAAATCCGTTCAGTAGTTTTTGCGTGAAAGAGTAACAAACATACATCCTCACAAACTTTCGCATTTATAATATTAGTATATAAATTACATATTCTAAAAAATAAATAAATATAAATTTCGTTTCAGACGTACCTAATTGAAAGCTGAAATTAATTCGACTTGACAAAACTGATATTTTGTTGACTGTATAACCGGGATGAACCAGGGTTGCAGTAACCGGGTTTGCGATAACCGGCTTTTGGAACCGTGATTACAATAACCTGGTTTGCGACAACCGGGTTTACGATAACCGGGATTGCGAAAACCGGGTTTGTGGTTGAGTTTGAGGTGTGAGGAGATTTTTCCCTCATCAGGGGCCCTCGTATAACCAAGACTAGGTTATAATAAGGGCATGCCAGCTAGCTAAACCAAGTTCTGTCGAGGGCTTGTATATAATTAGGCTTTTGCGGTTGCACAACGACATGCTTTGCTTGGTAGTATAGATAGATGCAGGCCTACCTTACTACTTCCCTCAGAGGCAGGGCCGAGCGAAGTGTGCGGCGCACACGGGTGCCAAGACAATAGGGGCGCCGTCATTGAAATTATTTTTGTTACACTTACACAACAACATAATATTCTATGTATTGAAGTATCGATAAGTAAGAGGTAATAGGCGCAACATACGACTTGTAAATAACAAAACCTAAATTACGCTTATTGCACAGGTCTCCCAAGATAATGTTCACGTTTGTGGTTTAATGTTACGCTTTGGTACGAGCTCAGCGTTAAAATCAAAAGAACCGCCGTCCGTGAGTTCGTTTGAACGAGAGCCAAAACAATAAAAGTTTACTGAAATGACAAATCCACAAGGTGGCAGCACTGGCGTAAGGTCTAAACATCTATCAAAATACAATGCAAACGTCATTTAATAATCTTTGAAATAATATTAAAATAAGCATTTACTGATGACTGGGCTTTGGCCTTACTTTTATTAAACAGAGGAATTCGAAAATATGACGAGGCTGAATGGTCTAAAGGTCGACGCCTGCCTTTGTAAAGGCGAACGAATTAAAAAAAGAATATTGTCGGCTGTCAGCTCACAGCTGTCAGGTTATATTTGAAATCTTTTCTTTATTTATTTGCATTTTACGTAACTTCAGTAGCCAAATTTTAAATGATTATACCAAAAGAAATGTCCACTAACAGAAGATTATTGACTAAGGTTAAAATAGTGGCTGTACAAATAGCATACTTTTCGTCAAAACCCACTGCTTCGGAGGTGTTAACAGCTTATTTGACTCAATGCAAAGAACCTCCCTGGACCTCGTATTTTGTGAAGGTAATATCGGCTTGCGGTTTAAAATAAATACGCTTTTCTTTGTACAGAAAATGAATATCAATATCCCAAGTGGTCAAGGATCAATCTCTAAGACAACTTTCAAGCAATCTCTGGTTAGAAGTACATTCTGCTTGTCTTTCACAATCATACTGGAATGATTTTTTTTTTCTTATGTAGCAATCAGTAGGAGATTTAGTATCACCAAGTGGCCTTTTCATTAAAGGTTTGTGAAAATGTTGCATAAGTGTAAGTATTTGTGCTTGTAATGTTTGGTCTAAAATAAATTCACAAACTGTTTCATCTACCAAATTATTATGTCTAGCCTATGCCTTAAAAAATGCTGAGGTAATATCTATTGGCTAGATTAGTTGCCAGTCTTTCTACAGATGACAGCTTATTTAACTACAAGTTTCACCAATCCCTATTTCTCGACGGTATGTTAAGCCAAGTCAGAGGCCCATGGGAGGCATATAAACGCTGACACCAGGTTAGGCAACTAACCACACGATAAAGAAGGAACCAATCCCTAACCTAGCCACTCTCTCTTATAGCTACCATATAGCAATACTATATTCCCGCCAAATTTTTTTCAGTGCAGTAGTGTCAAGAATGACCAATTTGGCATGTCAAACTTCAACTGGAAGGTTGGGAGCTCAAACTATCAGATACTGAGGACCGGCTGCTACCCCTATATAAAATATCATTGTTCCAAGAGGCATCCCGAGGATTTAGAAACATCTGATAAATTCATGAGATTTATCAAAGTTGCTAATTTTGGTAAGAATTACTTACTACATTACTTGTTGCTATGTTGTACCATCATCATGTTGTCATCTTCTGATGATGATGACACTTAAATAAGTGATAATTGTAAGGTAGCTTTCAAAACAATGTTGCTGCTTAATGACCTGCTAAAATTTCAGAGTCCATATTAATTTGTCATTAGCTTCAGCAGTGGCTTCGCCCGCGTGAAGTTTGATTATTGTCCCATGAGATCTTACTACCAGGATAAAAAAGTATCCTATGTTTTAATCCAGGTTATAAACTATCTGTGTGCAAAATTTCATCCAAATCCGTTAAGTAGTTTTTGCGTGAGAGAGTAACAAACAAACTTACATTCACATTTATAATATTAGTAGGGATGTCATTAGTTGGATGTCACCTTTTTTTACTTCAAAACTTTGCAACTTTTTGACTTTGATGATTTCCTAAGCTCACCAATATTTTTTGAAATATTTTTTTTTTTTTTAATATTTTATTTGCAATCGGTCGTCAGTCCATAAGCGAATTTGTTACAAGCTACATGGCGTTGTGGTGGAGCAGCCAGTGCTGCGCCTCCCACTTTTAGAAGGTGGTTCCTCTTCAGCCTTTTCACCACCGCTGTCGGGTTTAGCAGTTCACTCACTAGTGGGTTTGGGTGCATGGTTAAGCGAACCATGTGTTGAGATTTGTACCGCTCAATTTCAGAGTTTACGAGCGGCACCTGCAGGAAGTCGTGAATTTCGCTATTCCGAGCAAACCAAGGTGCATTTACTATGGCTCTTCGTATTCCGTTTTAAACCCTTTGCAGGCAGAGAATGTTATTTTTGCTGGCTACGCCCCACAATTGGATTCCGTACGTCCATATTGGTTTAAGGACCGAGTTGTAGATGAGTAGCTTGTTGTCTACAGAGAGTACAGAGTTTCTTCCCATGAGCCAATAAAGGTTGCGGAATTTATGGTTTATCTCCTCCCTTTTCTGCTTAATGTGATGCTTCCATGTTAGGCGCCTATCTAAATGGAAGCCAAGATATTTAACACAATCTGTGTGTGGTAAGGTATCAGGTCCAAGTCTAACAGGAGGGGTGTTTCCGTGCCTGAGTGTGAAGGTGATATGGTTAGACTTGGATGCACTGGCGCGTATCCGCCACTTACAGAGCCATTTATGTGTCTCGTCTAACTGATTTTGCAGTTTGTTGCTGGCCATTTCTGGGTTGTCGTCAACTGATATGTAGGCTATGTCGTCAGCATATGTTGCAACTGTTATGTCGTCTAATGTGGGTAAATCTGATGTAAAAATGTTATACAACACAGGGCCAAGAACAGAACCCTGAGGTACTCCAGCTTCCACTTCAAACAATCTTGATCGTGCTTCGCCCTGTTTAACTTGGAAGCAGCGTTCGGATAAGTACGACCGGATAAGCAGGAACATTGAGTGTGGAAGTTTTGTCTTCACTTTTGCCAGTAATCCTTTGTGCCAGACTCGGTCAAAAGCTTGTTGTACACCCAGAAACGCCGCTGAGCAGTACTTTTTGCGTTCAAAGGCCTGTCTTCCTGTTTGGTAAACTCGGTGAACCTGTTCTATTGTTGAATGGGATTTCCGAAAGCCAAACTGATGAGGTGGAACAACATCATTGATGTCCATACATGGTTTTAGTCGGTTAAGGAATATCCTCTCCCACAGTTTGGACAGTACAGGAGTTAAGCTTATCGGCCGATACGACGACGTTTCATGTTCTGGTTTGCCTAATTTGTGGATCATGACAACTTCAGAGATTTTCCAAAGATCAGGAAAGTGAGATGTTCGAAAGATTGCGTTGAACAGACTAGCCAAAAAGGCAATGCATTTTCTGGGAAGATTTTTAAGTATTGAAGGTGTGATCAGGTCAAATCCGGGGGCTTTTTTCGAGTTGAGCTGTCCGATTTCCTTCGCAATTTCTTTAGGTGTTGTTGGCTTAATGGGCAGACACATCTGCAGATCTTGTTCTAATATTGCATCAATATGTCGCTCATCTGCAATGCTCTCGTTGGGTTTGAATACAGAATTCAAATGCATTGCAAATACTTCGGCTTTTTCCAAGTCAGTTCTTGCCCAGGAAGCTTGTGACCTAATTGGGGGATAACACTCTTGAGGTTTATCTAGGTTTTTGGTTGCCTTCCAGAGCGAGTGTGCGCTAACTCCCGTAGGTGACATCATCTATAGGTTTGTTGCCACCGTTGAATTAATAGATTCCTGGACTATAGACTTTAATTCTTTAGCTGCCTTGTTAAAGTGGAGTTTATCAAGCGGATGACGGGACTGATGCCAAATTTTGTGAAATATGTATAAACTAAAAGTCACCGTAAATAATAACAAACTTGTTATAAACTTTCAGGTATTCCATGTCTGCTGTACGGTCTTGCAGCATCTCAACTGATTAAACACATGGAAATAGTGATCACTTCAAAAGGACCTGTTACAATATACTTTCTTATGCCAGAAGATAAGGGATCCAGATACTAATGAGTACAGGACAAATAAGTGAGCCCCTACAACCTGTCCTGGACATAGGATGGACTCATTAGGAGAATCTTCTTATTCAACAAGGATCAAGAATAGGCAACGAGGATCTTTTGGTGCTCAAATGATGTTGTTGGTGGTGTTGTGGCTAAACATTAGTGCCATTTAAAAAGAAAAGTTAATGAAGGAGACGCCTAAACATCTTAGTATTGTAAACTGCAAAAATAAACCAGCACAAACACTCACCAGCCAGGAAACCAAATAAGAAACATAAAACAATTAAGCATAAATCATCCTGAAGTCTAATGGTAATGTAAATACTTCCATACGAGTATTATAATAGACTGTGGCCGCACTAACTCGAAGGCGACATGATTGAATGACGAAGAACATTCAGCTTGCTAAATCACCATTCCCAATTACATAAGCTTAAATGTTTGAAAGAAGGTAACTAAAATAAAAAATCTTGTAAATACATTTAGTTGTTTATTTAATTTTTTTGATAACAGGAGCCTAGCAAGCAAAAACGAAAGAGTTAAAAGCAAAGAGATTTAAAATACACACATCATAAATCTGTCTTTTTTTCTTCTTTATAAAATGTCCTGGTTGTGTAGTTTTCATCTCCTGTATATCACGGTGCAGGCTTAGATTTTCTAAATCATTACGTCTTATTTGCTGTATTGACGTAGCATGTTGAAATACGAGTATGACGAGCTCATACACTAAAAGAAAGAAAATAAATGCAAAATTATTACTAAGCTTGCTTCGCTCGTTCCTGATTTCTAGGTTATCTAAGTAAAATATCTGTCCCCGCTTGCGGTAAATATTTGACAGCGACCACCCGCGAACAAATTGTCACCCTGCACCGATAGCAAAGGCACTTTTTAGCCAAATTAAGGCTTAGGGACCTCAAGGGGGAATTCTAGACCTCTTGTTTTTTACATTCCAATTTTCCCCCTCGTGGGAACTTTCAGGGGGGATTTGTGGAATAAGTATTTTTTCGATTCCACTTTTCCCCCCTAAGGGGGGTTATCATGGGGGAATTGTAGACTTTTCTTTTTAGATTCCACTTTTCCCCCTTAGGGGGACTTTGGGATTTCAGGAATAAGCCGTATTTAACATGTTAAATTAAAAACAAAGTTGCTTGGGATTTTCTTATCATTATCTGATATAACAGCAACAGGCCACATCTATTAAAAATATCTATGAACAGAATTCTATGTCCAATAATGGCCCAATACTTACAGAGGAGAAAGTCTCAAGCTGAACATGTGGCAACCCAGTAAACTTGATGGTGACGGGTTGCTGTGCTCGCAGGATGATGATGACAATGTCAGTTCGAATCATCAAGCCTAATGGCGTCTCGTGCCAGCCGCAAGTCCAGCCTGCATCGCCCACTTCGAATGCCTAAAAACAAATTAAATTTTTGGCATCGTCAACAAGGTATATCGGAATAGGTAGATATTTTTTTTGGCGTTGTTACAAAACAACTCCATGAATTTAAGGAAAAAACATAGTACCTACTTAATTAAGAAATAAATATGCACCTAACTCCTAACACCTAATCCATGCCGTGGCGCTCTATTTTATCTAAACATACCTAAATCGTCACTCGGGTTGTCAATCATTAGTAGGCCCTGTATCTTTAATTTTAGTAACAAAAAATTACGATTAAGTTATGAACCTACTTACCCAGTTCGAGTCGGTTAGTGGTCTACAATTGTGGTCATGAGTTTACTTACGGTAACGAAATCCACGCGAGAAAGGAAATGAGAATGCGAATTAAGTACATTTTACAATGTTATTTGTAGGTTGAACTGTAAACCAAACGCTTGTTTGACCGTAGGTACTAACCAACATGAAGACTACGTTCCGCGCGATTTAAACTACCTACCTAATCTACTGGGTGTTCACGAAGCCGTTAACCAAGCATTCTATGTATATGTCACCGTAAAATTGTCAAACTCGTTAGATTGTAAAATAACTAGAGAGATTGTAAATTCTCGAAATACACACATCAACAGAATCTAGGGATATTTTATATTTCATCAAATATCTAAAAATCTATGAAGAATTTTCTGATATAGTAAATAGAAGAATGATAGGTTATTTTAAGGTCTATAGTAAACAATAAAGAACATTTCGTGATTTTTTTGTTTTAAATAAAAATGTTTTTTTTTTCCATCGCCGTAGCAAATTAATATGGTAAAAAACTTCATTTCTTCTTAAAAAGCTATTAATTTTAAGGAAAATTGAAAAAATCTAATTATTAATAATCAGTGTTGCCACCTCTTACACTAATTACACATCAACATCGATTGTTCATGCTTAAAATTAGATTGTCAATGTCTTGCTGCGGTATGAGGTCCCATGTTCTTTGCAAGTGTTCGTAAAGTTGTTGTTCTGTCGTCAAATTTGGCGGGAAATCTCTCAAAGCTTTTCGTTGTAACATGTCCCAGGCATGTTCGATAGGATTTAAGTCGGGCGACTGTGCAGGCCAATCCAAAACTCGAATATTGTGGTCTCGGAGAGCGGCCGACACCAGCCGCGCCGAATGGGAAGGAGCTTTATCGTGCATGAGTAGAAATTCCTGGCCCATTTGGATTCTGTGTGGGACAATAACAGGCTCTACTACCTCCTCGTGGTATTTTGGTGCAGTCATGCTACCTTGGATCCAAATGAGCTGGGTTCGTCCGCCAAGACGAACACCTGCCCACACCATGATTGTCCCGCCTTGGTATGAGTGGACCTCCTGAGGGTGCCGTAGACGGCTAACTCTCCCTGGAAATCTCCAAACGCGTGTTCTTCGTGAATCCGGATGAAACCCAAACCGGGACTCGTCGGTGAACTGTGGTGAACAGCACCAAAGACCATTGTTCGTCACTCCATGGTAAATGCTCCCGAGCCCACGAAAGCCGCCGACCGCGATTGCCACGTCGCAATGCTGGAACACGTAGCGGTCTTCGAGCATGAAGACCAACTTCATGCAACCTCCTTCGCACGGTTTGGTCGCTTACCAGCAGCTGGTGGTCCTCCTGGAGCCTTTGTACTAGTTGCATCGCTATATATATAGTTATAGCGGTCATTTGGAGAAATCGATCCTGTCTCTGCGTAGTAACGCGATATCTACCCGTGTGCCGTTCAGCTACATCCCCAATACTGCGATAACGTGACCACAACCTTGATATCACGTTTTGGCTGGTGTGTAGGGCCTCAGCAACGACGCGTTGAATAGCACCATTTTCTAGCATGCCCACGGCTCGTAACATTTCATCTCGACTCAAATGACGACGTGACATGACTCCTAAAGCTCACACGGCACGTTAAATTAAAAAAGAATAACAATCTAATCCCTTTTCATTAATTAATATTAATAAAACAATTTTAATTTTCCTTAACGTAACGAATTACTAACAATTTTGCCGCCGTATTTTGTTTTTTCTTTTTTTTTACATTTATTTTTTTAAATTTTGAAAATAGAATAAATGAGGTTTCTATCTGTACACAAACTTTTTATGAAAACTAAAAAGATTTTAAACTAAACATTCGTAAATATTTTTTTTTAAAATCATGTTTTGTGGAAGAACTCAATGTAACGCACGTAAAACATTGTGCTGGTGGATGGATTGAATAGTACGGGGTCTTGGAGGTGTTTTTAAAGTAAAAATCTTACAATAAAAACAACTTCTTACCTATTTAAAAAAAAGTTTTCAATGTTAAATTATATTCAGTCCATTAATAGCACAATGTTTTGCCTGCTTAACATTAAATTCTACCACTAAGTTACATGATTTTTCACCCCAAAAAAGGAGTCGTTTCAATTTCAATTTCATTACTTAGTTTGATGCTTGGTTGACGACTTCGCGATGAGTCTGTATTGATAGGATCAGACGATGATTTTTCAGGAGATAGCATTTCACATTCACAAACCTTGTTTCTTATCATGGTCCCGAGATGACATGGTATCCACAGTTGCAAACACGCAGCAATACCCAGCAGACAAAACAAGATGTCTATTTTGCCGTTGTCAAGTTTCTGAAAAAATACGGAAAGGTTTCCATAATAAATAATGAATGGCATACAGTCTGTACCTAACCAGCTAAGTCCATATGAGGTAGGGGGAGGCATGCCACCGGGTGGCGCGTATATGAGCAGCCCGTCCCCATAGCAAAATGCCATAGGACGTTATACTATGGAAGTAACTAAAATAGAACAGTCTAGCGGTATCTACATCAGTGGATTGATGTAGATACCGCTATGTTTGTAATGCTGAACCTTAGCCGCCCCGCAAGGCATGTTAAATGAGAACCCCGTTGTAGCCTTGAATCAAGCGTAATCCCCGGGAAAACCGTTTTAACTACGAATTCAATTATTTAATTATTCAAAATTATATCACAATCACCACTTTTAACATTCGGAAAAGCAAATGTAATGCATTTGGTTTTCATTTAAAACCAATTTGTTTGCTGTGAACCAATTTCGGACCTGAGGTAGGGCATTATTCACGTCATCAAAATTTTTGGCCCGTCTATTTATCTTAAAAATTAGGGAAGTGTCATCAGCAAATAACACCATATATTGAGGTTGGTTATTTAAAAATACTCTAGGAAGAGAAAAGGACCTAATATTGAGCCTTGTGGAACCTTCATTTTTATTTTTAAACCCTGTGATGTGAATTAACACCATTTATCTGAGCATCTATCAAACGCTTTGGAGAGGTCACAAACAATCCTATGGCGTCTTGGGACTCTTGCCACGCAGTAAATATGTATATTAATAAGGTCTCCCTTATCATTACAACCCTGTATATATCCTGTATAAAGGGTGTACAACGCCTCTTCACGAAGCCGAAAGGTACTTGTTCTCTGTAGAGAACAAGTGCCTTTCGGCTTCGTGATGATGAATGATGTATCATTGCGATCATTTTTTTGTTCTACACCATACCTGGGAACCTTCTAGTTACGGAGATATGGGGGGTCAAAGTTACAACTTTTTGACAAGTTTTTTTTTTAAATACAAGTTTTTTTTGTAAGATTTTACTACTACTGTACTATTCAATCCATCCATCAGCACAATGTTTTAAGTGCGTTACATTGAGTTCTACCACAAAACATGATTTATAACCTCAAAAAAAAAAGTCGTTTCCCAGCAATATTTTTTGCGTAAAGTTACTTAGTTTGATGTATAGAATGCTTGGTAAATGGCTTTGTGATGAGGTGGTTTACACCCTGTATGTATGCATACCTACGTAGGTATGCAGTCCGGCAAGCACCTACCTACCTGTACCTACTGCTCTTACCTCCGCAATCTGGTACGCTATGAGGCATATGGCGATGGAACTCAAGGAAACCTGGTACACCAGCGGGAGCCCGTAAACAGATGACACCGTTCTGACAGCGCTGAAAAGAAACAGATACAATAAAAAAAAGGAATAGAGGGAAGCCTAGGCTCAGGAGTACAGGCAGTTCAGGTTAAGAAAAAAAACTTACGAACCTACCTACATAATAATTTTAAAATAATTATATGTCACCGTAAAATTGACAAACACGTTATATTGTAAATCTCTCTAGCGATATTGTAAACTCTCGAATTACTGTCAAACGAACATACTTAAAACTTATTTCAAGGTGTTGGGTAGTTCTCACAGTCGGAACCTTCGAGCTTCCAAAAACCTAATCCTTCAAATTCCCTCTCACCGTACTGGTTTTATGTCCTCTTCTTTTGCTATCTCCACTATAAAACTCTGGAACGCGCTACCCCTTGGCATTAAAACAGCCGAAAACAAATTGGCCTTCAAAAGAGCAGTTCGGAAGTTTTATTTAAAGTCGGTCTAAGTTGTTTACCATATAGTCATTCATAGAGTCGTTGTAATTATATCAAAGTTTTCTCGTATTTCGGACTATTCATATGTATTTTATATATATTAGTTTATTTTATTATATGCTTATTTATGTATTAGTATGTAGGTACCTTTATATGTGTTTATTTTAGGATTACAAGATGGTATGTTTATTTTTATTTTTATTGTACTCCACAATGCTGTCTATTTGACCCAATGGTTGACTGGTAGAGAATGCCTTGTGGCATTAAGTCCGCCAATGTACCACTATTGTACATGAAGTTTAAATAAATAAATAAAATACTGCTTACAATAAAACGCATTATTTTTCGTGAATTGCATGCGATGGTAGTCAATTCACTCGGTGTGGAGGGAAGGAAGGGTCCCCCTTGCCCAGTGGTACCACTCTCATGAAAAGAAACCTACCTACTGTATAATTCCTAACCTTAAAACTCTATATTCCTCTAAAAAGTGTAGTCGACGGAGGAGTGTATTTCCGAGTGGAGGGTTTAAAGCAGTGGTTCCCAACCTTTCTTAGGCCTGGGACCACTTTGGTATGTTTATTGTTAACAGGGACCATAGGACCTAGATTAACATGGACCAGAATTATAACTAGGGTAGTGAATCTTTAACTCACACTATGCAAAAATTGGACAAAAGCGATCGAATTGAGCTCGAAAAATATAGCAATCATTTAGCATGAGTTTCTAAAAAAAAAAAAGAATGTTGCCTCCAGTGACGGATTAACCCTTAATCAAATTAAGCAATTGCCTAGGGCATCACGTCTGGGGGGGCACCAGGCCTGGGTGACATCACCGGACAGGCCTGCCAACGTTAATAGTGAGGCAGCGTGTTTCCAGGAGGCCATGTCCGATATATGCGACGTGGCAATGCCCCGCGTCCGGTCAGGCAGCGCCCAACGTCAGGTATACTGGTGGTCGCCGAAAATTAACGTCTCTGCGCGTGTGTTGCTGCGCGCTGCCTATACACCAGGCAGGCAGAGTTGTACGAAGGATACAGAGCGGCGAAGACCGCCCTCCGGGAGGCTGTCCTGGGGGCCAGGAAACTGGCCCGCTTGGATATGTTGGAGACTCGACTCGACAGAGATCCGTGGGGGCGCCCTTACAAGATGGAGCGGGATAAATTCCTTACTGGTCCCCCCCGCTGACTCAAAGTCTCCGGCCTGAGCTCGTGGAGGACGTGGTAAGGGCTCTGTTCCCTTCGCGAGGGGTACACCCACCCCCGCCTATGGCTACGCCACCTGCCCCAGCCGCCCCAGCCGCCGCGGGAAACGCACCGGGCGTCGGAAGTCACGTGGCGGCCCCCGGCCACCGTAGGCGCGGGCCTGTGGACGGTGAGCTATGGGCTAGCTGGCCGTCCGTCCGTCTTATGACGACAGGCCGTGTCAACGGCGCGTTAGTGTTCCACACGCGTCTCAATGAGATGTTAGCGTAATGGAGGGGCCCAAGGGTCGCAGCCTGCCGCGGCTGCGGGACTGTTCGAAAGAGATACCGTGGCCCCGAAACATAAAGGGCGAGGAAGGAACATGGATGGGTTTCAGTCAGTAAAAGTCTGACACCCCTTTGATGATTTCCCATCCGAAGAAAAGAAAGGGCATCACGTCTCACTCTCACGTCACGAAAAACCACACCAAAAAAAATTCTAGGACTAATTTCAAAATTCGCGCGTTTTAAGTTGACATAGACTACTACTAGACTACTACTACCTTTGAGGCGGTAAAGGTTTAAATACCGATTCTAGTTGACATACGGATAGGGGGGCCCACAGGCGTGGATTGCTTAGGGCATCAAGTAGTCTTAATCCGTCACTGGTTGCCTCTAATAGGTTCAATTAGGTTGAGTTGAGCTTGCATCTTCTGTGCAAAAAACTTCTGTGTTAAAAAGGACGCATAACATTTTAATCTTTCGCGGACCGTAGTCGATGCTCCTGCGGACCACCAGTGGTCCGCGGACCACAGGTTGGGAACCAGTGGTTTAAAGGAACCTAAGGCGCGGGACAAACACGAGTGGCGTATATGGCGAATGGCCGTGGCGCGGGTGCACGGGGGGCCAGGAAGTGGCGCCATTTCCTCGCCCCCCGCGCACCCGCATCCGCGCCACCGACATACGCCACTTGTATATGACCCGCGCCTAACTAACCTAACGGGTGGGTGCCCCAAGTCCCGATTATGGGGGCAGAGATACTTCCGTATGTTCAGTTGACAATAATTCGAGAGTTTACAATATCGCTAGAGAGAAACACGTTAGGTATATTGTAATATAACGTGTTTGACAATTTTACGGTGACATATACCTACATTAATTAATTGGGTTAATTAATTCATGTGATGAATTAGACCATTTAGAACTCATTTGCAAGATTGATATAACTTGAGATCCCGTGGTCTAGATTGCCTGGCCCGGCGGCAAAGTTGTTTATAAAGATTTTCTGTCAAGAAATTCCCAGTAGCAGTAATAAAACTAACTACCTTTGGATCATGGTCGAGAATCTCTGAGGCATTACGTTCGCCTTTGGTCTTCGTACCGTTTTTAGTTTAAATAAATAGACTAAAAATGTTTTGTAAACTGTTACGTTTTAATTCTGCGAAAAAGATCTAAGAAGGCCTGGGTGCAAGGTGCATGCATCCAAACCTATTCTCGACACATGTTTCGTGTGTGTGATTTCCGCAAAGTTACGCCCGATTCTAACTTATCATAAAAAACGATAGGTACATGGTTCATTTGATTTGATTCGTACGAAGAGTTGTTAGGGAAAGGGCAATGACCGGCTACCGCTATTTATTGTTGTCACCGTAATATTGTAAAAACCATTAGATTGTAATCTGTCTAGCGAGATTTCAACTGAACATCAGCTTACAATATGACGCATTAATTTTCGGTAGATTGTAATATGTCGAAGTGAAACCCTGAAATTGTGAAATGCATAATATGATCAAATTATCTCTGCCCCCATAATCGGGACTTGGGGCACCCCTACGTTAGGTTAGTAAGGTTCCTTTAAACCCTGCAGACAGAAATAGGAGCTCGCGTAGCGGGGCTCCGTCGACTACGGTTTTTAGGCGAATATAAAGTGTTTTGAGGTTAGGTTACATTCATCGATTTTTCTCAGGACTGGTGCATTGTCATCGGAGTTGTACCAGGGGGCATGGGGGACTCCCCTCCCTCCACAGCGTGCGAAGTGAGTTCCTTGCATAAATTGGAAAATTTTACCGTTTCACTTCGACAAATAAAAGAAGCAAGCAAAAGTCTGTAGGTAAGCAGTAGGTATGTTCATTACAAATATTACAATCTAACGGTTTTCACACTGTGACGCTGAAATTGTCATCTTAATTACTATAGTTACATTACGTTAGCCTTCTTAGCATCGAAGTCAGATTTATGTTTCAATGCGGAAATCACGACTCTGAGATCAGAAAGTGCAAGTATAAGTAGCCTACATTTCACTGCCGCGCCCAGGCTGTGCCTCTAGGCTAATTTATGGCCTGAAGTTAAACGTCGACTCTAAACTAAAGGCTTTATAGTTTCCGCCTTATTGTACAACAAAGTAGATTGTCTATATGGAGTATTGGTTGATGTAGTGCAGAGGTTCTCAAACATTTTTTCCTGGTAGACCACTTTGAATTTGTTTTGGTGTCGGTGGACCCCCTGTAGCATTTTCTTTCAAACCCGTGAACTTAAAAAATAAAAGCAAGACATTTGCAATGTATTTTTTTCGCACTATCTGTTAGGATTGCATGAGGATCGTTGTTCCCACGAATTTTTTTTGGCAAAAATCCGAAAATTGGAATCTTCTGGCTTCGAATTTTTATTTTATGACTTATCACAACTATTTTCACCGAAATACAACCTGTCATCACCGGAACATTTGAACTTTATTACTTTTTCTAGTACCTTGCTTAATATCTGGCTACGTTGATCAAGCTAAGCCAACATTTATGTTCTTTGGCATCGAACCCAAGTAAAATTTCGTGGACCTCCACTTACAGCTTGTGAACCCCCACATTTTCTTCAAGCCAATGTAGACCCCCGATGGGTCTCCCGTAGACCCTTGGGGGTCCACCTGGACCACTTTGGGAATCACTGATGTAGTGTCTCCGTATGTACTCGCAAGATGCTCTGTGAGTATATTTCTAAGTTTATCTTGGTCATCAGTTATTGACATCGGTGAAGGAAATCATCGTAGAGAAATTTCGACTTTCAGTTACGATAAGGTACTATTAGGTAAGTACTTATACATAAGGTAGGTCTCGCGAATAACGCCTACCTAAGGTTGAACGTAAGTATCTCTTAAAAATAATAAAAATAGAAGAAAAACAGAATTTGTTCATGGGATGTATGTTTATTATTGTATTTTTTTTTGTACAAACAGCTGCTGCTTAAAATATTATTGATATGTTCATTAAAATACCGAAAAAAGTACAGAATCCATACACAATCGTTTTGGCGCAATTATACTATACTTATGTAAGTAAAATTTCGCCTACGACAGTTTCATTAAAATTAAGTAGGTACCTACCTTTTTTAGCATTATCGCAGTTTTCTTTAATTTAGAACATAATTAGTCTAAGCTGGAGTATCTTAAACGACATTTCTTTTAAGTTATATCAGATTTGATATATCTAAAATAAGAATAACTAAGGAAATAACATAATCAATATAATTTTTTTCATTGGCACATAGTTTAAACATTTTCGTAGGTCTTACTTTATCTACTTGTATCTACTTGAGGTACCTACCTAATGGGGTTGCGGGCCTGTTGGGGTTGCGGGCCTGTTCGAAAGAGATACCGCGGCCCCGGAACGTAAAAGGCGAGGAAGGAACATGGATGGTTTTTAGTCAGTAAGAGTCTGACACTCCCTCCCGCTCCGCCCAGAGTGGGGGGGGGTCATTTGATGATTTCCCATCCTTAAAAAAAAAAGAAAAAAAAGGTACCTACCTAATATATTGCGTACTTAAATCTTGAAACAATGAACCTAGTATGTATTTATTTTGTTCATGCACAAAAAGTGTGGTAACTTAAAACTATTAGTATTTTAACCTTTCTAATAGGTACTTCAATTTCATAACGTGCAAATAAAGTCCTCTGATGACCAGCTAACGAGATGTTAAAAACGCCTGTGGTAGCTTTTAGTATGGGTAACAACTAGGGTTGCCAACTATACCGTTTTAAACAAACTGTTGAACAAAAATAAAGTATACAAAATTTGTTTACAAAGTTTGTTTTCAGCATCAACATGCAAACACATTAATATGTGTTATATTTAGAAGCTCTCACAAATATTGCCTCCTCAGCATTTACTGAAAGAGTTTTTTCAGTAATGAATGAATAAGTGACTGGAGGATAGAAATAGAGCATCTCTGTATAAATAAAAAAAATGAGCTCTCATTTACTTTAATTTCTGTTATAATTGTGGTGAGGATGAAGTTTTTCAAAAAGATTGTAAATTAACAAGTTGTGCGAGAAGCTCTAAAAATATGTATGTGTATTAATATATTTAAAACAATAAAAATACTGTTCATTGTTCTAAAATACTGTTTAATATTCTTCATAGACCTGAATATACTTTATTTCTTGTAAAAAAACGTTGGCAACCCTAGTAACAACGCCTAGGCGTAAAATTACCGTCGAGGACACTTCATATTAAGGTTGAAATATAGTGGATAATCGAATGCTTGAAAAACACTGGTTTTTAACGGTACAAAATCAGACTAATAATATAAGCCATAAGGTTTAAGCTATTGCATAGCTTCTATCACGGGCCTTGAGCGTGGAGACCGAATCCAGAAATTCCGTAATGAAAATAACCTAACACCCCCCGTAAAAAACAAAGGAAGTTGATAAAAAATGCTATGCAATAGCTTTACCGCGGCAGTCCCCGAGTGCCACACGTCTTTTTTTATTAAAAAAAGGCTCAGAAACAGCAGCTAGCTACGGAAGTTACTCGAATACTAGCCCAGGGGTGAAGCAGTTGCGAGGAGGCACTACGCCGGGGGAAACTCCGCTGCCGCGGCAAATCGCCGCCCAGCGGACAGACCTCCGGCGCGATCTCATGGTGACATGGACAGAGCGACTGTCGCAGGGCACGCCACGACAGTGGCGATAAGTCCCCTCTTTGAGGAGTGGCTGGAGAGGCGCCACGGCGTCCTTACCTTCCGCCTGACGCAGGTCCTCACCGGACACGGATGTTTCGGGAGGTTCCTGTACCGAATCGGGCGGGAGGAAACGCTCGTATGTTTCCACTGCGAGGATCGACCGGAGGACACGGTGGAGCACACGGTGGAGGTCTACCCTGCGTGGGCGGAGCACCGCCGTGTCCTCGTAGCGGCGATCGGCGGCAGCGACCTCTCGCGTCCGGCCCTGGTTCAATCCATGGGCCGGAGCGAGACGGAATGGGAAGCCGTCACCTTCTTCTGCGAAGTAGTCATGCTAGCGAAGGAGGTGTCGGAACTCGAGAGGGAGAGAGCCTCTCTTTCCAGCCGCCGTGAGAGAAGCACCGGGCGTCGGGGGCCACGTGGTGGCTACCGGCCACCGTGAACGCGGGCCTGTGGATGGATAGCTATGGGCTAGCTAGCCGTCCGTCCGTCTACTGACGACAGGCCATGTCGACGGCGCATTCGTGTTCCATGCGCGCCGCAAAGAGATGTCAGCATAAAGGGAGGGGCCCGCAAGGGTTGAAGCTTGCCGGGGTTGCGGGCCTGTTCGAAAGAGATACCGCGGCCCCGGAACATAAAGGGCGAAAAAGGAACATGGATGGGTTTTAGTTAGTAAAAGATTGACATTCCCCCGCCCAGAGTGGGAGAAGTTATTTGATGATTTCCCATAATAAAAAAAGAAAAGGGGTGAAGCAGTTCCGCCGGCGCAACTCGGGGCTGTTTCGGGATTTAAAAACCTTGATGCAGAGGTGTTAGGTTTGATTGTAGATATTACGTAACCCGAGTTATTTAGTATAGGCGAAATTAATTACAATAATGGGTATGATAATGGTGAGGGTGTAATTACCAGTCTTAAGTCGCCGATACGCCACGAGAAATCGTAGTGTTTAATCCTTGTATAATATGTAGGTACCGGATTGTACCTACCGGATTGTACCGGATTGTATAGTATGTAGGTAGAGGAATTTGCCCTGCTGCGGGACAGTTACAGGTTGGCATTATAAAGTTTATTGACATTTGAAAGGACGTACCGGCTTCGAACGACGACGAGTAGGTAGGTAGCGAAGATATTACAGTGTCTGTCATTGCTTTTATCGTTAGTCTACAAACACTGGCCGCAGGTCGAGTGGATGACCTTTTCTTGGAAAGATAAATCTTTGACGTATTCGTGCTTGAAGTTGCCGATAAAATGCGGTGAATGATGCAGAGATGAATGGACACAAAAGCATAGACCTTAAGTACTATGCAATCATAGATATAAGAGGTCCCTAAACTACGATAAAGGTGCCTGTAAGTTTTACGGGGCTAACTACGACTTCTGATGACCGTTTTATACTGTTAATAAGCAATTCCGAAATTCACACAAATAAATAATTTGAGACCTGAAAGTAATTTTGCTCTGTTCAAATTTCAAATCTCTTTTGCTGGGCATTTAAAAGCAACCGTATGCATTCATATAAAATATGTCAACAATATAGTATTGTATTGTACAACGGGCTGTTGTCCGCAACTCAACGTCAAAGCGCGTATTTTGCGTATGGGCCTATATAGCATATATTTATCCACCTCGCGGGCCCAGTGCGGATTGGAAGATGTCACCTGTCTTCGAATTTTTGGTTCTGGGACATGGCGGTTTCCTCACGATGTTTTGCTTCACCGTTTTTTGATAACAGTGGTGTTGAAATAAATAGCACAAAGTAATGCCTGGTTTGCCTGGGTTCGAACCCACGACTTCCTGTTCGAAAGTCGGGGCCGCCACCACTGGGCCACCGCTGAAAGGAACTTGTGTACCTATGAGATAAATGTTGATGTGCATTCTTACGGTCTCCATAGCTCCATATTCTACTATCCGATGAATATGGCTTAGTAGGTACCGAGATTTAAATAAGTAAGGTAAGAAAATAAATAAATCAGCATACGCACTTTTCCAAATTGCAAGAAAAGTTAATATGAATGCCCTACTAGTTGCATATCACGGCCTAGTAGCCTCAATTTTGCGATATGGTATTGTTTTTTGGGGCAATTCGACTGATAATGATATAGTTTTTAAGGCACAAAAAAGATGCATAAGATCGATGTGTGGTCTAAAAATTGATGATAGCTGTGTACCAATTTTTAAATCGCTGAAAATTCTTACCTTACCCTCATTATATATATTTGAAATGAGTGTTTTCGTCAAAACAAACATGAGGTTGTTCGAAAAAGTGCAAACTCTTTAAATAATCAGCGTTGTAAGACGGCCTTAGTGAGAAATAGCGTCTTAGGCATGGGACCGCGCATATACAATAAATTACCAGATGTAATAAAAAATCTGAATGCTACTCAATTTAAAACAAAATTAAAGCTGTTATTAATTGAAAAATGTTATTATACGATTGATGAATTTTTGAATGATAAATTAATGTAGACCTGTTTTATTTATTTTAACTGGAGATTACACGCAGTAGACAATTTCTAGTTGAATATTGACACTTATAGTAATTAAGCATTAACTGTAGAAACTAGCTCCTATTGTGACATTTTGATTATTTCTATTTTTTGTTTTTATTGTTTCTTTATCATAATCCTATAAATTTTGACATATTTTCCTATCAAATAATTTGTGTATACCTCTCGCATGATTAATATTTTTTTATTTAGCATGCAACCATATATTTGTACGCCTCTTGGCATAACATAGCGACCTCTCTTTAATTTAAGAACTGTATTCACTACCTATGTTATACAAATAAAATTGATTTTGTTTTTTTTTTTTTTTGATTTTGATTTACCTGTTCCATATACCCACCTCAATACTGAAAGATGCCACCTCACAATCTGTCCAATCCTCACATTGAGTATGAGTTGTGCTTTTATTCTCCGCTCGTCATAACGAGACAGCACCGCTACAGATTCGTCCAGACCCTTGAATATCACGCCGAAGTCAATAATGATCATGTTCATTACTGCGTAGTAATGCAATAAGATGTGGAATAGCGTGTAGATGTATACTGGAAACAATGGTTTTTATTGAATTATTTTCATACGCAACCTTTTAGCAACTTTCACAATAAGGATAGCTAATCGATGCTGTATCTGTCTAGATGGGCATCTCTCTCACCCCAAGATTAAACACACAATATCCGCAAATCAGCTTTTCGCATCCTGTCCTTATTAAACTATTAGTCTATCAGATGTCGGCTAATGTCCTAGGCTATGCTACGATTGTCATAACTGTGTTATGAATATTTTCCATGTACGGTAAATCGTCTTACGCTATGAGTTTTTTTCTATGCTGGATTTGGCCTCTACGAATGTCATATACGCTACGAGTTCTTCCGTATGTTACGATTATTCTATGCTACAGGGTTGTCACATAATTATTACGAGTATTCCACGCTACGATTTTTTTATGCTACAAGATTGTCATAATTATTATGCTACGAGATTTCCCACGCTACGATTGTTCTTTGCTACAAGATTGTCATATGCTACGAGATTTCCCACGTTACGATTGTTCTATGCTACAAGATTGTCATTGCATACACTACGAGTTTTTCCACTCTAAGATTGACCGCCTGTCTTATGCTTCAATGGTCATATGCTACAAGTTTTGTCTTCATTTAACCAACAGTACTTACCGCAAAAAGTTTGCACAAAAATAAAACACATGGTCGATTCGATGAACAAGAATAGTTCATAGTTCGGTGTTCTGTAGGGGTCATCGTGGGGGAGCCACATGGGGAATTGGAGTGGTCTTTTTGTGTTCTCATCAATGGTCGCGAACAGGCGCTGGTAGACCAGCCCGACTATTGGCATTATCACGTATAAGCCGCCCACGAAGGTGACGAAAGTGAACCATGCATAGCACAACTGCCATATTAGTAACTGGACTTCTAAGAAAGGTTTTCTGAAACAAAAAAAAAATATTTTTGCCCATATCTTTTTATTATGTTGACTCAGGACCTTGATGTCCATACACCTATAATAGGGACTATTATAAACCACAGTATCTGGAATCAATTTCAATTTGCTAGGTCCACCCATTCCTAAAAAAATCGGTGGTGACAGACGGACAACAAAGCGATCTTATCAGGTATAACTTTCTTTACCTTTTGAGGTACGCAACCCCTTAAAATGGCAAGGAACAGCAGAATTCTTTACACAAAATCGAAATAAATCAGCTAACGAAACATCACAGACATGATGGGTATCAAACTATCGATAGGATCTTAACACGTGTTTATTCGGCTAAGGGCTGATTTTTCAATCATTAGATAACTTTTATCTAAAGAATAAATCTGACTGGGCAGAGTATTCATACCAAAACTCTCAACATGTCAAAGTTATTCCTCGGATAAAAGTTAACTGGCGATTGAAAAACCAGCCCTAATTTAAATTACGAAAACATTCAGGATTGCATTATGCGTATGTCAAGCTGAGACTATCGACACAAATGTGGGTTCCGGAAGATACGCGACTGACAGTTGGGCTAATTATGAACTTCCTAATTACCTAACAAATTATATCCAACTTGATTTCAAATCTTAATGAGGTACTTAAATTGTTTATCAACACATTCAAATAAAACTCGTGTTTTGAAACATGATTAAAAATATAATTTCGACTTTTATGAACTCAGTGAACGATTTGTGCGTTTAATATTTTTATAAATACCTACTTGGTTTACAGTGACCTTTTATCAACTACACAATGACGAAAAATAAACAACTAAAGGAGATAAAATACACTTTCATTAAACACTGTCTTTGGCAGCATGGTTGTCGGGTATTATTTTAAAGGAACGTACTAACTATCCGGATAAAAAGAATCCTAAGGGCTAATTGAGATGTCAATCAGACGGACTTACAATCACTTTCGCATTAACAATAGGTAAGTAATAGTTTGGCAACATCCATCCATACTAATATTTATGCGTCCAAACGCGGCTTTTCACGGCTTGTTACCATTGCAACATCTTTTACTTTTTTCTTTTTTTCCGGCACCTTCTTCTTTCTCACCTGTGTCTAGGTCCCAGACCACAAACGAAGATAAACTCCTCGTTCATCTTCAGCACGATGTCACGAATCGTGTCAGTTTTGACGACGATGCTGCAGTAGACAGTAGGAATGCAGCCAAGGATTACCCAATAGCAGAAGCATTCGGTTGCGAACGAATAGTCTCTTATAGAGATCCCGTGCCATATAAATATTTCCTCCAGAGTCATCGTGACGATCGATAGCATAATGCAAATAGCAGGCCATATGTATCTGAAAATTATAAAAAAATGTTTAAGGGCTCGTAGACGCTCAAACAAGCTCAATTTGTGTTTTATTATATGGTATTCGTATTAATGTTAGGTACTATCTGTTATAATCTATACTTATATAATATATAATATTATAATATCTATACTAATATTATAAAGCAGAAGAGTTTGTTTGTTTGTTTGTTTGGTTGAACGCGCTAATCTCAGGAACTACCGGGTGGAATTGAAAAATTATTTTTGCGTTGGATAGTCCATTTATCGAGGAAGGCTATAGGCTATATAACATCACGCTATGACCATTAGGAGCGGAGCAGGAATGAAAAATGTTGCAAGCGGGAAATTTACGCGGACAAAGTAGCGGGCAGAAGCTAGTATAATATAACTATTATTATAAAGTGTATATTACTACATGTTTTGGATTTTCAGTACAGTACATGTGTATAAGTATGTGTTACCGGCCAAACCCGATTTCAGCACGAACTAGTTTTGCTTATTCAGAAGTAGGAGAGTAGGAGCCCCATGGGCGTCGTCGAGCGGAATTACCTCGAGCGAGCGATTCAAATTTCATTTTAGCCTTTGCAAAAATAGTTTAGTCCCGAAATCGTGTTTGGCCGGTAACATTTGCATCAATCATATTTTTGATTTATATTTCCAGAATATTCTAACAGTAAGTACTTATATTTTTATAAATTAGGTACTTAAATTATAATTTATTGCCAAGCATTCAACCAAAAGTGTAGTTCAGCCTATGGTAATCTTGTAGGCGACGCATTAGTTTGAGTTGTCTTATGAAGCCTTAATGTTTTTTTGTGATCCACAGAAAGGTCATCAAAACAGTCTGCAGATAGCGGCATAACAGCATTGATACAAGGGGCTCACGAGTTTTATCTATAACTCGAGATTATTCCATTGTTGTTATTTTTGAATAATACGTTTTTGTACACGAGCAAATGCTCGTGTACAAAAACGTTTGTACTACCGCGCTCACTTTCAACCTTATTGCGCAGGACATAATGGTGTTATTATGTGGTCGACCGTCAGAGCGAGGTAGTACCTACCTAAGGTACCTACACAAACATTAAAAGCATATAGACTAGACCGGAATTAGCGGACCATTTTTGATAATGGCCCAGCGATAGGCAGTTATCAAAAGTGGACTTAAGCACTAGAGCCTAGTGATTTCATGACAGTCAACATTTAGGTAATTTAGCAACAAAAGTACCCTGATTTGTTATGAAAAGCTTCATTGTGTGTGGATTAGGTAAATTACTGTAAGATAATGAGAGATTTTATGAAATTGGGAGCATTTGGGAGAAACAGAGATAGCGATTCGTACCTCCTAGAGACAACCCTGTAATGGCTCATGTTTGGTGTTGACTCCAATATGACTTATGAGGATAACGACAGGGCAGCTCGCGACTTTCAAATTCTCTTAAGTTTTTTGCATTTCTCTAAGCACGAGATCCGTAGTTTTGGCCTAAGTTACGGTCGTTTCCTACTTCGTATCACTAATGGTCATTAGATTCATTAGGGACCCGGACTAAAAATGTATGTCATCACGATTGGTCATCTGTCCTTACTCCCAATGTGTTTTCAAAACTCATGAATTCGAGAATATTACGGAGTAGGGTTCGTAGCAAAGTATAAACTGCTTTCAGACGGGTACCGTGTCTTCATTGATGGACTTAAAGAGTATACCCCAGGATATGGCTAGATGTTGAACAAAATATGATTTTGATTTTGACTTTATCATGAAATAGTCAATAAACGGAAATCAATGAACTTGGATTGAATTTTGCGGGCTACTTACCCTGGCGCTTACATCTTAAGATGTCAAAGGACATAAAGGATTCAACGAGGAGGGACAAAGGCAATTAATCTTCTGGACAGAAATGAATAATGGGATTTAAAAAGAAAAACAACTTGGTGGGGCAAAGTTGAAACATCCGATTAATGAGCAGAATCGGTTGTTTATTATATTTCGAAACGAGGGAAGTCATTGCTATTTTAGGAACACAATAATTAAGTAGTTATGTAGAACAAAATAAACTAATCGAAAGAAATTGCAAGTTAGCGTAGAAGTCATGTGAGAATCTAAATGAGGACAATCTTAACAAACAAAATATTTAAGTGATGTGCAAATCATGTAGAGGTTAATGAACAATATTACTCATCCTAACGTGCTATATTGGGACTATCTCCAACTCAATATTAGCAAGTAATTAGTTATTAGTAGCAATATAAAGTCACCCAAAAGGCAATGGAGAGGGCTATGCTCGAAGTTCCTTGCGTGATCGATTCAGAAATGAGAACCAGGTTACCGACGTAGCCCGAAGAGCTGTCAAACTTAAGTGGTAGTGGGCACTGGGCAGGGCACATTGCTTTCAGCTTTTCAGCCAGAGAGTCAGCGGACGAGCCGCTGGTTTCACCGGGAATCTCCAGCATACGAGCCCCCGTCGCGGTGACTTTAAGCCGGAGGCCCCCGGCGATCCCGAGTTCCCCGAGATTTAACGTCGCCAGCAGGTCGCGGTAGGTCACGCCCTTTTTTTCCGCCTCCGGCTGTAGTGTAATCACTACAGCTGCGGTCTTCGGGGTGCGAAGCCTAGCCGTGACCTTTCGCGCCCGTTGCTAGCGCTGCCGCTCCTGTTTGCGGGCCTTTTTGGCCGCCTTTCGCCCCGCTGCTTCTCCCCGGCCACCTGCCATCCGGCTTCAGCCGTGGAAGGTGTAGGGGGCTGGGGGGGCGGCGGTGGCTGACGTGCCGCAGGCGCCGTCCCACTCGCCACTGGCGCTGGTGCTGGCGCTGGCACTGTCACCACCTGTGCCCGGGGGGCGCCCCTCCTCAGCCAGCCTTGCCGACCTCTCGGAGGCAGAGAGCTCCATCCTGCCTCTGACCCCCCCGCGTTTGCTGGCGGGGACCTTGCGAACAGAGGCCATCTGCTTCTCTTCGGACGACGACACCTGCTCACAATCTTGCCTGAGCCGTTCCTGAAGAACTTCAGCCTCTGCAGCAGTCCCGGCCCTCTCGCGGCGGGAGCTCCCTGAGCCTCCCGCAGCGCTCACTTCACTCAATGCGGCGTCGGACTGACCCCGCATTCCTCTTCTCCTCGTCTTTGCCGTTTCCGGTGGTGTTTTTTTGTTGTTTTTTATCTTTTATAGTTGAACCCACGAGTATGGGAGAAATATTCTCAATCAAGGGAGAGACCCCTGTACCTAGAAGGGCAGATTTTGAGTATTTATTACTCGACGGAGGGTCTGCAGGTGCCCCTGGCGAGGATAAGCAGTAGCGACTGATTCGTTCCATGGGAACACCCGTCAGCCATACATCCCCCCGCGTTGCGTCTCCGCTTGGGATTCGGGGTAACTTTTTATAGAGTTTTTCTACGTCGAAGTCCAGGCGGTTAAACCAAAACCCTCGGTCCCTGTCCTCCGCTGTGCCCTCTGCTTAACAGAGGGTCACGCAGAAGATCCCACCTCACACATGATGCCAGCCACAAGGGATGAGAATTTCTTCTCATTCCTCTTATTCCTAAAGGAAGGACACTGCCGCGCCCGGGTTGCACCGGCCCAGCAGCTGCTCTTTCCTCCAGACGTATCGAGAGGAACCAGCAGCTGCCAGGCACACGTGGAGCCGCCCATTGCCTGAACGCGCCCAAAAAAGTGGTAGCCGTAAAGATGGTCCATGGGTACCGCACGATCTCCCGCGAGGCGACGGGTCTGTTTGCCGGATTGCCGCCATGGGATCTGGAGGCGATAGTCCTCGCGCGATTGCACGAATGGCGCGCGGAAGCACTACGCTACCGCGGCAAATTGCCGCTCAAGGGACAGACCTCCGGCGCGATCTCATGGCCACATGGAGAGAGCGACTGTCGAACACTGCTGTCACTTCTGCTTTATAGCATTTACCGATTTGTAACAAAGTCACTTTGGTATCCCTCCCTCAGTTTATGGCTTGTTTTTCAAAAACTCCTTCTTGTATTTATTTTTTAACATTCAAGATTGTCCGTGAAGAAACTATCGATTTACTATAAGAAGAAACAGTACAAAGTTATTAAAGAAATACGTAAAAAAAAAACTTACTGGCACGTTGGAAAACATGCAGAAGTGACCCTTAGTTCTCAAAGGTGCGATTTGATGATTTCCCATTCGAAAAAAAAAGGACGCCCATCGAATACAGCAGTCGCGCTACTTGCGCTTGTTAACAACAGGGCAATCCCTTAAAATGTAAATGTTTCATCAGTATTCATGATGCGCGGAAGACATGCTGTGCCATGATTCATGAGGTGCGCGCGGCGGTTTTTTCACCGTTTTGAGAGTTGTGGCGATGAAATAAATTACACAAAGCTTAAGATCGGACACACGACCCAACAACAAGTAAACCGGGATAGCCACTACTGTGCCGATAAGTAATTAACACCAATTTATTGTATTTCACAGACCTGAGTCGAGAATTCCTGTTACTGAAGAAAACCCCTTTACTTGCAAGAAAAATCCGTAACTGTGGGTGAAAATTATACAAATCTATATCTGGCCTGTCGAAATCAAAAGTTTCCCTAAGAAGGAAATCTTTTATAATTTGAAGGCGCATGTTTCAGCTGTCTTTAACGCGGGTATAGAAAAAATGAATATGTCCTGAAGCTATTGCCTTATTTTATGTAATGGCCTATAATTAGTAAGTTGATCGCAATTGCAACTTATCAAGTAGTTAGGCGGATCATTATGGAAGCCTGGTTATTAGGAAAATTACAGATATTTTTATTTTCTAGTAACGATCTGCATATTTTTTAACTGTTCGGTTATACAGGGGTGGCTCGAAAAAAACGAAATAGATTTACTATTTTCGTAAATCCCCCAGACCAACTGTAGTTTACGACTGCTAATCACAGCGTTCTCGGGAGATAAAGGCACTGCATTCTCTCTTCCCTTACTCTTAAATCTCACGGTGATATCGAACCGTCATTTTCTGAACCGGGATGCTCCTGAGAAATTTTGGAAAAAACACAATAACCCTTTGTCACGACTAGGGTATCGTACCTTGGCTGGACCCTATGCAGTCGGCCCAAGTAACACACCAAAGCAGTATATCGGCCCGCTTACAGCATTTCTGTGTTGTTTTAGCATTTTGAGTTAGCACTATGATAGCATTACAGACGTTTATACGGCTGCTGTAATGCTTATTTGGGCACAAATTGTATGGCTTTAGGTCATAAATAAGTTCACACTTAGTTGTTTAATTGCACTACAGTCGCATTATATTAGCATAATTGTGACCAAATAAGTTGCGAATCGCATTAAAGAAGCATTATTATGGTCAAGTAAGTTGCCAATGGCATTACAGAAGCATTAGACTAGCATTAGATTGTTCTAAAAGAATGATTGAGGCTATTTAAGTGTTCACAGTTAGACCTCAAATAAACCCTACATCAGTGCAAATACATCTATAATACCATGACACAAATGTTATAATACAATAACGTTGTAACTTAAGTATTTTGCCTAGCAATATAATATGGACGGAGACGGTCAAAACTGAGTGAATGACACCATACTTGTTTGCATCAAAACAAAATGTATTATACTGGATACGTTTTTTACTCCTTTCTTATTTAACGCCTTCAAATATTAAACGCATTGTAGTTTACTGTAAATGTATACATAACTTTCATTCAAAATTTTCAAGCGCTCTCAATATTTTGTGGTTTTGATACAAAATGTAGTATAAAGATATGTGTCAAATAACCAAAACAATTGTTTATTCTTAGTATAGAACAAATTTTCCATAATTAACGTAATAGTATAGGTTGGGCAGTATACATTTAAGCTATATCATTATAATATGGGCCTATTGCTTTTATAAATAGGTCGGAATGATAATATTTTTTGGTTATAAAATATTTACAAAATGGTGTCGGTCCATAATAGCTCGGTGATACCCTAATTAATGCCGCCAGCAGTATAAATTCTCACACGTGAACAATTATTAAGCCAGAGGCCAGAAAAATATATAAAAATTAAATAACTCGAAAAGTACTAGCCGCATTGGAATCTTTTATGCACCGATTTGTTTGTAATTTATCTCAGACTAATTCCAAATTCAAATTTTTGAAAATTCTTTTATCTACCCAAATACGAGTATCATAAACCCTCTCTAATGCGTTCAAAAACCATAGGCAATGACCAGCATTACCAACCTGCAGAAATAAACGGAACTGTAATGAACTCATAACGCAACTGAAAACAGTAGGTTATGAGTTTTAAATTTGGAACAGGTGTCAAATTCAAGTGAGTGTGCTATTCTAGTACCACCTACATTAAATCAGATATTGACTAAAAAAAAAAAAAAAATCAGTATGATTTTAATTATAAATCACACGACATTTTGATCTCGAGTGACGCAAGAATAGTGACTTTGTTCGTTTGCCTATGATTTAAAAAAAATGTTAGATATCCGAAACGCCGCCATTTCGAGCTGTCATTTGTTCGTTAGCTTTTTATTTCCAGTAATCCAGTTACGAGTAGACAAATTTTCTGATAATTTCTTTATTTCTGTCGAAAATGAGTGATAGTGACTCAGAAATTGACATGAATACTCCGCCAGATATCGTAAATGCAGCGACGAATGCAACTAATAACCTGTTGGCACAAAAATCAAGGGCCAAGTAACAATGCAGGTCATTTCCCTATGGTTCCTGAACCCATCATAGAGCCCTTATGATATTTGGGTAGATAAAGTAGTGTATGCAACTATACATAATTAGGCATTATGCACAGTCGCATAAACTACTATTGTTTCGGTGGCATAAAAATGTCTTGATGTATAGGAGAGGGAATTTTCATTTGTGCGAAATTTAGAAAACAATACGAATTGCGTTTAGTTACAGTTTTTTTTTCATTTTTAAACAAAAGATAAAGTTAAAATTGAGGTATTGTAGCCATGCAACGCCGACATTTGACGAGGGCGGAGATGTTACGAGCTGTGGGAATGCTGGAAGCTGGATCTGTTCAGCGTAATGTTGCTGAGGCCATAGGGACCCATCAAAATGTAATTTCAAGATTGTGGACACGCTATCGTGTCACAGGTGAAGTAGCGGAGAGGCACCGGGGGCCAAGTCGCATCACTACCTCCAGACAAGACCGATTTTTGCAAATTACTGCGCGAGCTCAACCAAATGCAATGGCGACTCAATTGGTCCAAAGGCTGCGAGTGGAACACCAAGTGCTTGTGAGTGACCAAACTGTAAGAAGGCGACTGCATGAAAGCAATCTACGCTCTCGTAGACCACTCCGGGTCCCACCTTTACGGAGAGGCAATCGTGGACGACGACTAGAATGGGTTCGGAACCACGTGGACTGGGGCCGTGGCCAATGGTCCAATGTGCTGTTCACGGATGAATCCAGGTTCGGCTTCCATCCAGATTCACGAAGGACGCGTGTATGGCGAGTTCCTGGACGATGGAGCCGTCTCCAGAACCCTCAGGAAGTTCACCCATACCAAGGAGGAACAATTATGGTTTGCGCAGGAATTATTCATCTTGGAGGACGGACGGATCTCGGTAGGGTGCGGGGCAATATGACGGCAGAACGATACGTCCAACAGGTGCTGGGGCCCGTAATCTTGCCCCACAGAACACAAATGATTTCCTGCTCATGCACGACAATGCCCGGGCACACACGGCGAGAACGGTAGCAGCTTGGTTACATACACATAATGTTAGGGCCTTAGACTGGCCTGCTCAATCGCCAGATCTAAATCCCATTGAGCATGCGTGGGATATGCTGCAAAGAAGAGCTCTGAAGGAAGTTCCTGAAAATCTGGCTACAGAAGATCAACTTTTTGCGCACCTCAGAAGGACATGGGACAATATTCCGCAGCAAGACATTGACAACCTTGTTCTGAGCATGCCGAATCGTTGCCGAAGTGTTATGAACATCATGGGCGCTTTATCAGACTACTAACTTCAAGTTTATAAACACAAATTAAATGATTTTTCTATTTTTTTCAGTTTTTACTCACAAATTAAAAGTTAATTCATATATGGTTAACGTCTATGCTTCATTTTTTTTCCATAAAATCCTGAAATTTTAATCTAAGTACTTTAACCATTATTAAAAAATGGTAGAATATTAAATAACGTATCTTTTAAAAATATACATGTCATATAAATAATTAACACATTGATAGTAAATTACTATCAATGTGTTAATTATTTATATGACATGTATATGCTTCTTTTAAAATATCCCTAGACCGTGTTGATGTGTTTAGATAGCCTAGCGGTGATAGCGTTTGCCTTGTGGGTAAAAGTTCCCAAGTTGGCATCAAGAATTACTTTTTATATTTATTTGGTTGAACAAAAACTAGCAGCACCATCTAACAACTTATGTACACAGTTTTCAAAACGAATACCAGAGTTGCGCATCTATCTTGTATTATATAGTGTCTTGTATTTGTGTTATATAGTATATATGGTCATCATACTGCACACGCTGAGAGCGGAGGTTACAATCTGACCTACTTGATACCATCCAACCCGGTTTCTGTACCGAATATAAAAACATATAGCGTAGTTACTGGACAAAATAAATGACTCAACACTTTTTAGAGACAGAAATGCGTCAATGATATTATGAAGGAATAGCTATTTTTCTTTGTTATCGCGTTAAATGTTTATAACGCTAATTACCTACATAATCGCAGTCATATGAAGGTGCGTCTAGAATTCTTGATGCAACTGTCAGATTACCTACAGATTGGCTATTACATATTTACGTAAATAAATGACTCGCCTGAAATAACAAATCATTTTTTAGTAAGTATGTAAGTACCTATGAGTTACCTGAAACTGACAAATTTTCCCAATCAACCTTAATCTAATGCTTTGGCAATGAGGTTGAAAATCAATAATAACGGCAATGCTCCAAAGTAGCCCGCGAAATTCAAATATTCTTACGTTTTTTGCAAGTTGCAGGCCAGTGCTAGGTTGTATGTTGATGAAAATATCGTTCGCGACTGTGGGACGTATGTAGTTACAGAAGTATAATCATCAAAATCATCAATACAACCCTCCAAGTTCATAAAGGTAGTAGAGGAACGATTTTGACCTTAAAAAAGTAGTTCCTCGACCTTTATGTACTTAGAGGGTTGTATTGATAATTATAATTCTGTAACTACTCGTACATACGTCCTACAGTCGCGAACGATATTTTCATCAACAGCATTTTATCTTTACTCAACGGATATTCATACGTAGATAATGGCTACAAGATACATTTCAATGTTCAATGTTGCGAAGGAAAATCCCCTTTGATAAATTATGCAGATGCAGTCGATCTCCAAACATTGAAATCTGTGAGCTGATCGTAGGGAATATGCAAGAAATACAAAATTCTTATTTATTAAAAATGCCTTGTATTGGCGCTTATAAACATTATGGTCCACTTGATTAAGTTTCTAAAACATCACTTATCAAACGACTTCCAAAAAGATGAGGTTCTCCATTCGTCTGTATTTTTTTTACAATTTATTGTTTACGTAAGTAGCATGTTTTTGGTGAAACGGAACGCACTCTCAAAACACGTCGTCCTCGATAACAGCGGTAGTGACATCAAAATTCATATGTCAAAAAATAACTTTTATTTGAAATGTACATCGAGATATAAGTGTACGTTAGTACTTATACGAGTATCTCAATGGAAATGTAGGTAAAGTTTCACTACGATTTTATTAATATCGTTATCGCAATTTTTGCTTGAATAAAGCACATACAATTAGTAAAATGACTTTATTAAGGCCAAAAAAATAGATGCAAACAAGGTGGATTTTGATAAGTGACGTCAAAGTATGGTCGCGGTCGCGACAGTCTCGGACGTTTGAACTGTCAGAAAATTGCAAGAGTTTAGTATTATTTTTAAGCGACAAGCAGTAGTTGAAATTAACTTTTAATACTTTTCTTGGGTTGATAATAGTGTAGGTAATTAAATGATTTAAGTGAAGAAAAAAATACATGCATATTCCCTAAAACTTTTTTGCCTGACTTTAGAACTCTTAGAATAAAAGTTTTTCAGTTTCATGGTTCACGAGATACCACATGAGAGTCTGTGCGTTTATTATGTTACACTTTGTATAAAGGGTGTAAATAGACTCCTTAGGAAGACGAGGAGCACGTTTGTTATGGCCGTCATAGCATTTTTTTTTGTTCTGGACCATATCTGGGAACGTTCTGGTTACAGAGATATTGGGGGTCAACTTTTTCACAAGTTTTTTAAAAATACACGTTCATAGAACTTTACTTTAAATACCTCCACGGCCGGCGGCCCCTGTACTATTTAAAGCGTCTACAAACACAATGTTTTGGAAGCATTTCATTGAGCTTTATCGTACAACGTGATTTTTCACCCCAAAAAAAAGTCGTTTCCCGGCAATAATTTTTGCGTAAAGTTACTTAGTTTGATATACAGAATGCTTGGTTGACGACTTCGTCAAGGGTCCATTTACACCCCGTAGGTATATTTTACTCCTCTTTGCTGAAAAGGTAATACGATGCTGCATTTAGATTTCCGTCATGTTGATGAAAATGAGTACCTAGGGGAAACGTGTTAAAAGTAAGTAGGTACGCTATAGTTTTTTTTTTCGATAAATTAAATCCCATTGTTAAATCACCCTGTACGTTATGAGTTTGTCATGGAATTATTGATGAATTTCACTAGTTGCAGGAATCGTTAAGGCTTTAATATGTATTTAAGGCATCTAAAGGAGCTAAGCGCGTGTTTGATAATGCCTAAAAGTACCTATATGATTCGCTGCAATAAACAAAACCAGAAAAATATATGATATATGCTAGTATGATAGTGTTTTGAAAACATAATACAATTAATTTTACTCTATAGAAAAAAATCACGAACTTATCTCCAAACATTTCTTTTAACGAGTAAAAACCATACTAAAAAATACATGCGATCATTCTGTTTTTTGGCCAATAATTCTATAAACAACATATTAGCATCATGGTGTTTAGTTTTTTAGTCCAATCAATAGGTTTTTTGTAAATCGATCGAAACACTCATTTCACACTATTCGGTCCGCAGTGACTGACGTAGCAACCACTTTGTCGTGCAAGCTGATTAGAACTTTATTCTAACAGTGTTTCAAACGAAGTTTGAACCACCAGAAATACTTAGAATTGGTAATTTAGCTCATGTAGTCGCCTCAAAATGTAGAACTACTTTTGTTTAGATAGGAAAATGTATTACACAGCAAATAATACATATGTATCTATTCACCGTTTCGAATATTCAACGCGGAAAATGTAACCTACCTACTTTGAATTTAGCACAGTGATATCTCATCTAAGTAGTTTTCGTTGATTATAAAAAAAGACATCACAGAACTCCAATGCCAGTCTCTATAACCCAGTCAAATTATTTGGAACAGCAGATTTTTTCGACGAACAATTATCGCATTGTCTGCAATCACAGCAACCAATTTGACGTCCACTACATGATCGGCCTCGCCTTTCCCAACTATGTTGGGGTCGGCTTCCAGTCTAACTGGATGCAGCTGAATACCATTATTTTACATGGAACGACTGCCTATCTGACCTACACAACCCAGTTAGTACTGGGTAATATTTTTTTTTTATTTTTTTATTAAGTATATAATATCCCTTGGTAAGACTGGTTGTCTGACTTTCGAGCCACTGAATACCTGTAACGACTATCAACTATCCCCAAATGACGGTCTAAATCTAAACCAACGACTTTACGTGCTTTTCGGGTATAAAACGGGTGGTAACCCATCTACAGACAAACCTAGGCAAGCGCGGCTTAACCTTAAAATAGATCTGAGCTGCTGTATTAGTAGACTAGGCGTCTGTGATGAATGTACACGTTCAAATCAACGTCGATTGCGTACTTAGTTGCACTTTGTACCAACAAAATGACAAAAGTAATCCTTCTGCATCGTTATCAGTCAATCAAAGGCAAAACTTTCCCTCGATCAGCACAATAAGTATCGGAAAATCTCACTGGAAATACACAGTTGGCTCCGAGTGCAATCAGCATTGCACAATTAAGTGCTTATTCATTTGGGTTCGACTTCGAATAAAGTACCTATGTACTTTTAAACCGACCGTCGTTACAGATAGTCAGTGGCCCAAAAAGTCTGACACCAGTCTTAGACCAACTGGCTAGTACTCGTATTACCCAGATTAACTGGGTTTTGTAGGTCAGATAGGCAGTCGCTCCATGTAAAATAGGTACTGGTATTCAGCTGCATCCGGTTAAACTGGAAGCCGACCCCAACATAGTTGGGAAAAGGTTAGGCAGATGATGATGATGATGAGAGGAAGCTCGCGCGATGGTCCCATATTTTTTTTAGTAGGATTCGGTAGTTTTTTTTTTTGCAATCCGACTTGGATATGTTAGATTCAAGGAGTAATTTGGACGATCTATCCAAAAAAGGGCATCAATTGAAAAAAGTAGGTTTCGAGACTTGAAAATTTTAGCATCTAACTCGTAACTCGGCTCCAGTCGTTTCAATAACATCTAGCTTCCTACATAGCGACCCTGCCTTTTGGGGCGTGTGACGCGTATGGCTATAGTGTTACGGCTCCGAACAAATTAAAAAATGTGAAAGAAAAATTACGGTGCATATACCTTTCACAATTCAAAAACAGAGTAAACCTGTAGGCACAATAAGAAATTATGTGCCGATCAAACGTGGAAAAGGAGACGGTTTTCTTAAACCAGAATGCTGCAGGATCAAACAGTGGTCATGTCGAAGAGATGGAGATGCACATGTCGAATATGAGTGTGTGAGTGGTGTGTGTGTGAGTTGGCCCAGAACTGGCCTACAAGTTTAGCACCTTTAGTGGCGTCTATCTCTATCTGCCATTAACAAATGCCAGTACTCGCAGGACATGATATGATGAAGTAAACTTCAGGGCAGAGTCATCACTGCATCCATCCGAGCAGGTAATCAGTGGGAACAGCATAAATGATGATTCTGCTACGCTGTAGAATAGTGCGTATAGCGATTGACGTTCGTTAAACGATAGATAAACAGGTAAATCGATGATCTACATATATTATCTATCGATGTCGTGTAGGTTCAAAGTGGCTTGACGCCATTAGGTATAATTAACTTTGTACTTACATGTAGGTACAGAAGATCAGATATCTACCACAATAATAGGTAACAATTTCAGATGGAGATTACGCCAGCCAAAAACATATCGTTCGATAACTTCCCACAAATTAGTGATTGATTTAAGCATTAAGATTAGCGTACAAAATAGATATAATAAGTGACATCATTAAATAATCGAGACATCATCGCATTGCATGTTTTGCTAGTGACCAGTGTAATCATGGAATTTAAGTGGCGCTGCAGGTTCAAGGAAAAAAACACCGATAATCGAAAATACGATACTTTTTGCTTTAGTTCCTTGCTTTGCCGTGTGTCAAGATAAATTTTGCTTCCTTTATTTATCTCAATGCCTGCGTACTTACGTATATAGAGCCTTTGGATGTTGTTATTTTTGTGCAGTTCGTGTGTGGACGGGTTCAGGCGCTGTCGGTCGTAATTAAGTGCTCGACGAATTAGTAATCGTTATATTATTTTATCGGGAGTCGTTATAGTGTCACTACATCACAATGATTGCCGCAATAGTCGTTGCTTTGCTAATTCCTTACTTAATAGTGTACCTCTACAGGAATGCATACAAACGGCCGGATAATTTCCCGCCAGGTAAGAAAATTATTTTCTTTTTATTTCTTAGGAAAAGCGTCATCAATTAATTTGTTTATTTATTCATCTCTTTGAATATTTAAGAATTTTGAGAATATAAATCTGAGTATTTAGACGTTATATTTGAATACCTAAGTCCTTATATTATTACTTAGCGATTGGTAGGTGGTTTTTTTATGTCTCCTACTATAATATTTTATAGACATTAAAAACAAAATTTAATTAATACCTATTGAAAATATTTACAACATCAACTTTATTACCTTTATTTTTAACTTTAGCAGCCTCGAGTCTACGCAATTAATCTATACTTATATTATAAAGCTGAAGTGTTTGTTTGTTTGTTTTTTACGCGCTAATCTCAAGAACGATTTATTGAAATAGTTTTTTTTTGTGTTGGATAGTCCATTTATCGAGGAAGGTTATAGGCTGTATAACATCACGCTACAACCAATGGGAGCTTAGCGTAATGAAAATTGTTGCAAAAACGGGGAATATTTATTCCTTTTGTGGGCTTTTTCTCTTTTATGTGACACAGACGAAGTTCCGTGGGTCAACTAGACTTTGCTAAAGATGATTTTATCATAGTAAAAAAAATATACTATGATTTTATTACTTAGGTATATACATTATTAATACTGCCTCGTTGCTCTGTGGTTACATTCGGGACCGCTTAGCATGAGTTCCTTTTTTTCGGATAGGATATCATCAAATGACTTCTCTCACTCTGGGGGGAGCGGGAGGGAGTGTCAGACTTTTACTGACTAAAGCCATCCATGTTCCTTCCTCGCCCTTTATGTCCCGGGGCCACGGTATCTCTTTCGAACAGTCCCGCAGCCCCGGGAGCAAGAGGTCCTGAGTTCGATATCCGGGTACGGTATTGTTATTAGGTTTTTTCATCAGGAATTTCTTTCAAGACATGGAGTATAGATTTGTGTCCGGTCGATGTAAATGGGGTTGCCTCTATTACATGGGAGTTAAACATAACTGGAAAGAAATGTTGGTGCATAATATAGTACAGTCACGAGCACTGATATGTAAACACTTATAACAACTTTTGAAAGTTTCACCCACTGTTCTGAGTGAAGTTTTGGAAGGAACTCATTTTATGAAAAACTTCCTATCTCCAAGTTTCAACCGCTATATCATTCGGGGATCGCAGGCTATTGTTATTTTATTTTACTAGACCAATTTAGCGTTAATACCACCTGTGAGATACCTACTCCATTGAGTACGTAACGTTAGGTATTTACTTCAGCTGATAGTGCCCGTTCCTATGTTTAGAATTAGAAGCAATTACCCCAAATTTTATCATAATAGCTAATATCTTTTAATGTTATGTTTGATTACTAGTAATTGTGATAACCTTACATGTATTAGTTACAACGTACAGAGTAATAACCTTAAACAATCTACAGCGTGTTTCAGAAGGGTGTGATGAAATTATGGATGTTGTGCAAACCCTCAAGCTGATCAACTTCCTCCATAAGACCACACTCATCGTAATTGCGAAGAAATATTTAGTTGTCTGTTCCATACATTTGGGTCGACTAGATAAAGATATTTTGTATAGGACAGATGATATGTTAGTCCTGTATATAATAAAGTTGTACAGTTTGGCGGTCAGGTACCACATTCCTAAAATATGACCACTTCTCTGATACATGCTGTATCAGTATACAACGTGTATAAGTATTCATTATAGAACGTTAGGTAGGTAGTTCTGTTCAAACTTTATGGCACTTCGAAAGTTAGCTACGAGTGTAACGCACTTCTTTAATCCTCGTAGTACCGTCCACACACAGAATTCGCGTTACATTTCACGATAAATTACACGCAGAACACACTATTAGGCATTAGCAGGGCGCTAAGGACGCAACGTCTTGACTGTATAATGCGCAACAAACCATCACTTGCAGAGGTCGCAGACTCGCAGCTAACTTCCGAGCCACCATAAAGTTTGAACAGAACTATACAGAGGCCATCAAATTTTCTCCATTGGCCCAAAGCAGCGTATTTCACAAAAAAATCATGCAGTCTTTAGGGACTAGCGATAGAAGTGAAAACCAAGTAATCTATATCTGCTACGGTTGTGCCCCGCAAACGCTTATGTGGTGCTACGCCGTAGCGGATCGGCTACGAGTGCTACGAAGCGTTAGGTGACGGTCACGCGAGTTCCATGATTTTTGTTCACCTAAAAAGTGCTTAACACACCTAAAGAAGTATTCACTTCAATAATCAGCTGTACCATACAAAATATCAATAAGTACTTGACCCTTTCTGTTGCACGCTGTAGGTATCTGTTCTTTTGTGGACCATTTGTTTTCTTTCTGACTATCAGTTCTTGCTGATCGATCGACCCAACATTGCAAGGTATTACGCCCTTTTACGGTACCTATTTTCTCGTTTCTCTCCCTTTTTGGTGCGAAACTTGTCCAGTTGTACGAGAAAGTTATTAATGTCATTGGCCCAGGTTGCATTCAACATTCAGTTTTAAGAAGCAGAGTTTACAGTTCGGTTTCGAAGTTTCGAATAATAAACTTAAGTGGAATTAAGGAGCACAAAGTTCAATGCAAAATTCAAAATGTCATTTCTTATAGGCTTAATAGGCATCTACCTATAGACGCTTATACCAGGTTTGTAGCCCACCTACCTAGGTCTTATATCTATAAGTACCTACTAATACTATAAAGAGGTTTGTAAGTTCAAGTATGATTTGGAATAATCTTCGGAACTACTGATCCGAACTTCCGAAGTCACACTATACCAGAGTGTCATAGGCAGAGGCTACTAGTACCTCGTTCCTGAGGTTCAATTTCCGTACATAACGTTAGCGAAGCTACCTATTAGCAAAAGGTAGTAGGTACATTAATAAAAGTAGTTAAGTAGGTACCTCATGTTGACGAATTACATAATTAATATTGGTATTTACCTACTTATACTTACTTTAACAAGATAAGGTGTGGTACTAAAAAATCACGTGCTAATTAATTTCGGAGTTCACAAGGTAAAATCGACTCCTATCGTTGAAATCGGTTAAATTATTGCCTATGTTACTCTGACCATAATAAGGAATCGATTGATACCTTTTTTTTTGTTTAGGCCCTACAAAGGAACATAAATACCAATAACATACCTACATACCTACATGGACTGCTAAAATCATAACCTTTCCTTTTGGGTTCGCTGTAGTCGGGTAAAAAGTATCTGCGTACTACAGACACTTTATACTTTCACTTGTCATCCATTAACCTCTTGTATGCCGTAATTATAGATACAATTAAAAAGCCATTGTGTCTTGTGTGGATCCACGTTCTGTTAATGTCCTGTATTGCATTCTGCGAATCGGTCTAAAACGATTCATTTATAAATACTTTTAAAGCCATAAACATGATGTTGACTGTTTGATACATTAGATACTTGAAGAATGCACCTGTATGCTAACTTAATAGATATCTCGAATACATTTAAAGCTAGTAACATGTTGATGCAAACATTTAAACGTGATATACATAATTATAGTGCAGACACATAAAAAGCAATGTGACCTGCCGTTCCAATATTAGCTAATATTGGCTATGTCTAAGTGGCGCTAAAACGTGTGGTATTTATTTAATATGTTTGCTGGTTTAATATAATACGTATGTATAATGCTACCTTCGGCTAGTTAATAACATTTATGTAAAATTTAACACATGTGCAGGAAAACATACAGTGGTGTCTGTAAAGTTTCGCTAACCAATTTATAAGAAAGGGAAAATGTCATGATTTCCAGGAAATTGCCATGAATTATCAACTCAAACTCAAAAGCGGAACATGCGGGTTCAACTCGCAGTCTCAGGCAGTGTTTTGCTGTCTTGTATTTCTCAGGTAGCCCTAAGGCGAGATTTCATCATCATCATCGTCACCCAATGCTCTCCAGTCCAGATTTGAGCAAGGCTAAATTGAAACAGTAATTTCAGTGCTATATCCTGAGCTTCGCTCGCTCTTGCATCAAGAATGCTCAAAAATTAACCTTTTCTCGGTGGGGTGCAACTAGGTCATGCACCCGGTTCTGCAATACCCGGGTATTTTAATAAGTCTGGAACCGGTTCTGAGTGATGGAACCGGGTTGACCCGGTTCTGATAAGATAATAATAATTTTGAATTAATAGCTAATTAAATTGCACGTCACATGGAACTCGTGTGAAAGGAAATGTTACACGTATAGTTTTTTGTATTTATCACTGCAAAACGAAAGTATTATATTATTTGTTCATGAAATAAACAAAATATTTTGTATCTGAAAACTGGCTCGAACTAAACACCTAATTGTAATCACGATGATTTCAATTCTTATTAGCTTGACCGTAAAGGCGCTTTTGGACTGCATCCGGCTCGAAAATATATGCTCCAATAAGTCCAATTTTAAAAGTAGATATTCGTTCGGGAAATGTCTGCATTGTGCAGAGCCGACCCGAATAAGATGCCGATCGGCATGAGCCAAATGAAATGTGAAGGATTGATTCGGGTTGGGACTGTTGTTTAATTAAGAAACACTGAACAATCTGGCTGGAGGTCTTACACTCAAACTATCAAGGCACCCACAAGATAGTCCGGTTGAGCAGACGACAAGTACCTAACCAAACTCTCAAAAAAATATAGTAAATTATACAACAAGTGAAAGAAAGGTAATTTATTTCGAGGGACTTAGTTAGATCCCGAGAGCAGCGAAGGATTCTAGAGTAGAATCTGGAGCGTAGGAAGGGACTCTAGAGTAGAATCCTGATCGGAATGAGGGATACAAGTCCATACCGAGATGTATTTTTTTTCACGAGTTGTATATTCTACTTTTTATCATTTACTGCGATAAACAAATAAAAAAACTATATTATTTATTATTCTCGTGGTTTCATAATAATAGCCAATCAGGTTAATCTTCGAGGTTAGGCGCTTACCAAGATCAGTCCGTGGATTGGTTACCACTAATTCCTTACATAACGAGTTTCAATCCATCAAAGCGTTTTTTGAAATTCAATGTTATTACTGTTCCAAATTCAAAATGTTTTATTTACTGATATTGACACTGAGTAAAAGAGAGTTTTATAACCTGTTATACCATAGAGATCTACGCTAGGAAATGGGCAACTACCACAGAAATATTAAAAGGCAACTATAGTACTTTCTCAAGTTATGCCTTGTGTCTGTGACTGTAGCTTTGATTTTTCTTTAATTTTTTTGACATTCAAAAGTGCCGTAATGGTCTAGCTAGTTGAAATAAATGATTTGAGTTTGAGTTTGAGTTTTGAGTTTGATACATCAATAAAATGCCCTTTCTCGAGTGGCGATAGTAAAAATACATAAAATACGCTTTCGTCGCTTGGAACCGGATAGAAGCTGGTTACCCGGTTGCGCCCGCCCTTAGAACCGGGTATGCAAAATCTAAATCCGGACCCGGTTTTGCATGCCCTAAGTGCAACTATGGTGCAACGTACTTTTCCTTACCTCTTACACTTTTCTACTTACGTTTCTCATTTTGTTTTGCAGTCTCCGGCAAATCGCCGACAGGCGTCTTCCGCCATTTCCCATTGAGTATGGCAATATTCTAAAAACCTTGACAAATGCTCTTTAACCTTTGCCTAGTCGTGGAGGGCGAATGGAAGTTTTGTTAAAAAATAAAGATAATCGTATCAAATGACCGGCTAATACGATCACGTATTTTGATAAAAAAAAAACATCGATGAGTATAAATAAGTATGCAGTCTCTTGAGTTGTAAGTACAAAAATATGTTGAGTAAAAGTTAGCTTATCAAAAACATAGATATTATCTGGTTTTATCGCTTCATTGCACATTGCGCATAATCTTATTTTGTGGATTTGGTTTTCTAAAAAAACAGGAAGCATTTCATGATAAATTGGAGCATTGCTTTTCTAGAAAATTGGAGCATAATAAGTATACTTAACACAAAAAAGTAGAAAAATATACAATGAGCTTAAATTTAAATGCATTTAAAGGTAACAGAAAACTTGTTATGTTTAAAACTAGGTAAGTAGGTATGTCATCATCATCAGCCTATAATGTTCCCACTGCTGGGACACGTCCTCCTCTCAATGAGAGGGAATTGGCTATAATCTACCATGCGGGCCCAGTGCGGATTGGTAGATGTCACATGTCTTTGAATTTTTGGTTCTAGGACATGCCGGTTTCCTCACGATGTTTCCCTTCACCGTTTTGAGGGTAGGTATGTACAGTCGGCCAACGTAGTCTCTTTATATTCTTAAACCAAAATCGCTTGCACCGATGACCACATCTGCGAACCGCCCATTTTTGTGAGAACCAATAGTAGTCAAAACAAAACAAAACGAGAAAGATGTGACCAATAGCTGTTACAATGAAAAAATCACGGAATTGTAAAAAATGCAATGTTAAAAAAAAACTGGCACATCTGTGATTTCTAACAATGATCACAGATGTCTGACCACCCTTTTTACGAAAAGAACAAAGAAAGATAAATTTGTAATTTTATACAGAACCGCTTCTATAGTGGCCGAGCGCCTGCATAAGGGAATAGTATTTCATATTTTTGGGGATACACGTACCTACCTACATAGACTACACTATAGATTAACATCACTTGTCTGACGCAGATAAATAGTACAAACACAAGTAAAATTAAATTAAAAATTAAAAAAACCCCCGACACAATGTACTAAAAGCTAAATAGAAAATAATTCGTTGATTCGCCATTTTGTGGTGGCCGCTATCTTGGATTTTTAATTTATCATAGTGTATAGATTCTACTAGTCAAGCCCTATGTCCGTAAGGATCCGGTCGTTCATTTGATACCGATATTGAGAGAGTTGTTGAATAAATAGGTAAACCGTCATTTTGTGGCGGCGGCCATTTTGGACTGAAAATCAGTCCAAAATGGCCGCCGCCACAAAATGGCGGTTTTGCAAACATAGCTACGAACACTCCCTCCTAATTCACCTTTCAAACAAAAAAACAAAATCCAAATCGGTTCGTTGGGCGCTGCGATGCCACAGACACACACACAGACAAACTTATAACACCCCGTCGTTTTTCGTCGGGGATTAAAAAGTAATCTTATGCAATTATCCGGTTGTTATGTCTATTTCAGTATTTTATGAGTCGTGCCGGTCAAAAGCTTTTTAGATACGACGCACATACGCAGATCCATTTATTTCCTACACGGCGTAAGGTACATCGACCCGCAATCTGATATCATGAATTCAGCACATGAATCAAAAAGCTCGGTAGAAGTTTCCGGTCAGATAATAAAAAGAAACAGTTGTTTCATCATCATCATCATATCAGCCCTGAATCACCCCACAGCTGGAAATATGCCTCCCTTTTTTACTGCCACACATCCAAGTTCTATGCGTATCTTATCCCGGTGTTTTCCGCGACTTTGGTGATATCTTCAACCCAACGAGTATTAGTTGTTTCATACGAAACAGGATACATCAATTCCTACACTACATTCTTGAGAATCGAATTCTTTATGTGATTCCCTTGGCATTTTTATTTTTACAATTTTCAACCATTTACTATAAAATATGAATTTGTATTTAATTATAAGCAGATTTATCAAATAGGCATCACTTTTGGTCAATTTGGTACAAATATATATTAATTACTTTAAGTTTTCGATGCCAAGGGAATAAGAAAAAGTGACAGAGGAATACGAAAAACCCATAAGAAAGGGCAGGGGAATAAAATAGTATCTCAATTGAGATCACATTTTTTTTAACAAATTGTTAAAAAATAAATATTCCACCTTTTTTACTACCCTTTGCTGGGCATAGGCATCCTCTCTTGGATTTAGCACAAAATGTAATATTTGAGACCTGCTATCAAAGGAATTAAATTACAAATAAAATAATCAATCTTAAGCAATGCGAACTAAAGGAACAATGTTTTTCTGTAAAAGAAATGCAAGAAAACTATGATTCCCTTGTTCAAAAGCCTAGGGAAAAGAGCCAGGGGAAAAAGAAAAAAGTTTTTTTGTCGATTCTGCCAACTCAACAGAAGCAGCCATTCATGTAGTTTTCATTTTACTGAACACTATGTACCAATTGCTTTGAACAAATTTTATATGATTATTCAAGGGAATCAAAATCACAGTGAACCAAAGCCAAGGAAATCACCAATTTACCTTCATAGCCAAGAATTCCAGCAATGTCGTGATCTGTCTCTGCGGGGCTGGAAGCATTACTGACGTCTTGTATAATAAAGGGTGTAAAACACCTCTTAACGAATCCGAAAACCACTTGCTCTCCCTGTCATTGCGATCATTTTTTTGTTCTACAGCATTCCTGGGAACCCTCTAGTTACGGAGATATTGGGGGTCAAAGTTTCAACTTTTTTGACAAGTTTTTTTTAATACAAGTTTTTACTCCAAAAATTTTAAACACCTCTACAACCCCCTTACTATTCAATTCATCCATCAGCACAATATTTTAAGTGCGATACATTGAGTTCTGCCAGCAAACATGATTTTTCACTCCAATAAAAAGTCGTTTCCCAGCAATAATTTTTGCGTCAAGTTACTTAGTTTGATGTACAGAATACTTGGTTGACGGCTTCGTGATGAGGTGGTTTACACCCTGTATAGTGTATTATCTATGACTGACGTTTATCAAGACGCAACGAGTCCGATGATGTTTAATTAGGAGTGTGCGCGGTGTTGAGTGAGGCACCAAAGGAATCATAACTTAGCTCTGAACAAACCTTTAGAGTAGATTTTTTTTAAACTACGATAAACACAGAAACCATATTTTTTCTTTTAAACCAATAACTTATATTCTATCTATTTAACTCAATGCAATACTTGATGTTCATAAAATGTTCTTTTTGGGTAGTTTGTTCAAAAAATGGCAAATGGACGCACCAAGGGAATAAAGATAGATAAGAGAAGATGTAGGTGTTTGATATTTTTTTACAGTTAATTATATTTACCGTGCATGTAAAAAATCGTGCCCCAGTTAGATTAGGTGCTAAGGTATACCTAATGTAAAAAAATATTATGGTCAATTATTTTAATTTTGCGGGTACTTTTTCCTTCTGGACGGTGTAAATTGACCTTCTCAAGAATCACCCATAACTGGCAATATGTGGGTTAGTAACTAAGTATAAGCAATAGTTTTTGCGAACAAATGACTCTCGAAGTTATGCTACGGACCCGTACTGTTAACTGATGTCGTTAGTGAAAAAACGTTTTTGCAAAAAATAAAACAACTTAAAAAAAAACAAAAACGTGAAAAATAACTTTAGCTTCTGAAGTCGGTGACAAAAAAATAAATCAATCAAACAAAGGTGACCGGCTTCAGAAGCTAAAGTTGTTTTTCACTTTTTTGTTTTTTTTTTTAAGTTGTTTTTACGATGGTGGTCCCATAGAGAAAGTTGTTCAGTTTGATCGTCTATAGCACACCCATTCATATGACTATACCCTTTTTGTTACACGTTGTATAAGCATATGTAATGCTCGGCTAAGCTCGGCCGTCGCGTCGGAAATACGACTGGCTTCCGGCAGTTGCTAAAATAATAGAACATCTTGATTTTGAATTCAGTATTCGTTTTGAGCCTTCTGACCAGTATACCCTTTCCAACAAAAAAATAATTTTTAAATTCGGTTTCCAAGCTTTTAGATTTTATAAATTCTTGCGCGAACAAACATAAAAAAAAAATTGAAACATCCGAATTGAGAACCTCCTCCTTTTTTAGAAGTCGGTTAAAAATAGTGAACGCTCCGGTGGGTCTAAAACTGGAAGCATTAAATGTACGTATTCCTGCCCCTTATTCACAACGCTTCGAAAGACTTTTCGATTCGACAATTCGTATGTCTTTCTTTTTTTGGCATAACGAAGACAAGACGACATACGTTCCTAAATCGACGTCGAATCGAAGTGTTGTGAATACGGGGCCTGGTGATAATTTATGCGTTGACTTCTTATTTGCAACTTATTACGCCTCAGTTACCTGTTTATTATACCATATCATACGTCTACAAGAAGGTATTACCATAACACTTAATCCTAGTTATTGAATCTTATTTAAGTTATTCTGTTTACGTCACGTGTAATTTTCCTGTCCTTTATTTAACCTGAATGTGACTTTACAAATTTTACCTGTAGATGCTAAACAATTTACAGTTTGTAGCAAAATCGTATTTGATAAACATTTAAAGTTTTTGAGTTGGTTCATAAAAATAAAGTTTGACTGACTTCGACTTTTTATTTTGACTTATACAAAAAACTACTTCCAATTAATTTTGATTTTGCAATCTTAGGTTTTTTTGGGGTATTTATAAAATCAATCAGTTTTTTCTAAATAAAAACTTCAAAAGTTCAATTGCAAAAGCAAAAAATACCTGGTAGGTACCGCAAGTTTTTTGAAAAATGTATAAGAAACCTCAGAAGAAAACCTTATTGCATTTAAAAACACTGCAACGGCACAGTCCATGGTCATCAAGCGCCTTTATATCCTGCAAGAAAGACAAAGTTCCGTAGAGAGATATTTTCGTAGAGCAGTCTATATAAAAACACCGCTGCGGAAACACTGTTTGAGCTTTAGACTCAAATAGCTATTAGCGTGTATTTCTGACAACCAATGGACCCACATATCTTCTCAAACTCTAGAGTACCTTTCAAGGATGAGTTCCTTTATTATTAACCTTCGACTATGTTACTTAAGTTCCGACATTTCAACTATTTGGTATGTTGTGTAGCAGCTAGGCAAAGCCACTCCTTTCATCATCCATATATCTCTACAATTATGGATTTCTGACCTACACACATTTTTATTGACATTGTATTTTACCATTAGGTATATGACTGCTTATAAAGGGTGTAAAACACCTCTTCACGAAGCCGAAAGGCACTTGTTCTCCCCATCATTGCGATCATTTTTTTGTTCTACACCATACCTGGGAACCTTCTAGTTACGGAGATATGGGGGTCAAGTTACAACTTTTTGACAAGTTTTTTTTTAAATACAAGTTTTTTTTGTAACCGTTTGACTTTTAACACCTCCACAACCCCCGTACTATTCAACCCATCCATCAGAACAATGTTTTAAGTGCGTTACATTGAGTTCTATCTCAAAACATGATTTATAACCTCAAAAAAAAAGTTGTTTCCCAGCAATAATTTTTGCGTAAAGTTACTTAGTTTGATGTACAGAATGCTTGGTTAACGGCTTTGTGATGAGGTGGTTTACACCCTGTATACGCTTCAACATATCTGATGACAAGGAATGAGACCAGCTCCTCGTCACAAGCGGCTTACGAAGTAGTTACGGACTCCGTATTTTTGTTCATATTGCCACACCGGGGTTGATCTTAAATTATCACTGCTGATCCTCCCTTGTAATTAGGCAGTTTCTTTTTTAGACCCATCCATTGCATCCTCCTTAACTTACAAATTCTCTCTTCTCCTAGGACCCCCGAGCCTTCCAGTATATGGAGCCTTCTGGATCGTTCTGGCGCACTCGTTCAGCGACCTCTCCACGGCTTTCCGCAAACTTGGCGAGAGGTACAAGACGAAGGTCGTCGGCTGCTTCTTGGGACCTGTACCTACCATCGTCCTGAATGACCCTGCCCTGATCAAGGAGATGCTGAACCGTGAAGAGTTTGATGGACGGATGGACATTATTCTGTTTCGATTGAGATCCTTTTGGAAGAAACTTGGTAAGTAAATGACCTGCTTGCAGGAATTATGGTAGTAGGTAGGTATGCAATTACACTGGTAATTAACCTGCTTTTCCTGGTAATTAATTTGCATGAAGTAATGAAATTTAATTTCGTTTTTCGTTTTTAAATCTCGTGTAGGTACCTACCTAGTAATTATTGCAATTTAGTGTCATTATGTACCCACTTTTTAGCGAAGTAGTTTTGCAAAAAACTGCGTCCTCATTTGGACATCTAAGTAGCCAATAGGTACAGCTGAAGTGTGGGTACTGTACTTATACGTAAGCACTTACATATTTTGGTCAAAGTGTTTGATCACAAAGCAAGTTTGCGTAAATGCTAAAGATACTTATCGTCATTCGTCATGTCCCACTACAGTGCGACAGAATCATTGTTGTCAATGTGAATAACACATGTTTATTAATCACATGTTATTATTGTATCTCGTACTTTCGATAAAAATTACAATAAAGTACGGTATGGCTGCAGTATAACCACGTGCACTACCTATTAATTAATTACGCAGAACACTTTAGTAGAAGGTACCTATCGCGTTCGATTAAAATCATAATTTATAGTTGATGTAGATAACTCGTTTACCTACATAATAACTACATGTGCGTGTCTTGTATTTAAATAGGTACTTTGTTTTAGCGCTAAGTAAATACGTAGAAGTTTATTTATGCTCGTCACGCGTAATTGGCGCCTCGGCTTTTGCGACTAGTTAATTTCCACAAGCATCAAAATTATGATGACCTCAAGTCGCGTTTGGGTGACATGTTGCCATGAGATTTAACGCATGTTGTCGAAGTGTACATTTTTATTTCTAAAATCGTAGGATCTTATAAATAAAAAAAGAGCGTATATTAAAAGTTTGTTTAAAAAACATGTACTTACTGTCACACAGACTAATAACAGAGCTGTCTTCATTTTGGGAGAGAATTTTCGTCGAAACACGTCTTTGTAAACCAACGATGATTTGTAACTTTGGTCAGACAGCGCAGCCTTTTATATGATCCTAATATTAGTTCAGCTTTCAGCTTACACCAGTTGTGCCCACATCACTGAAATGATTTGGACGTAATTAATATTTACTCTGAACAGATTTCACTTTTTTTCCTGTCGATTTATCATGAGAATCAGAATGTTCTGTATGATCAGAGGTTACCTTGAAAATTATTTGTCTTTCGGTAACGAAAGACAATTAAGTAAGAAGGAAAAAAAAAAAAATAATTGAGTAAGGAGGAGTTTATTAGAAAAGAAAGTTAGAAAAGAAAGAAAAAATGTTTATTTGACGTCAGTATTAAGCACACACACAATAATAATAATAAAAACTTTTTTGCAAAAAATAAAACCGACTTCAAAAAAAAACCAAAAAGTGAAAAATAACTAGCTTCTGAAGTCGGTGACCTTTGTTTGATTGCTTTAGTTTTTTTGTCACCGACTTCAGAAGCTAGTTATTTTTCACTTTTTGGTTTTTTTTTGAAGTCGGTTTTATTTTTTGCAAAAAAGTTTTTATTTTTCACTTTTTAGTGGTTCACATGTGCTTGATATATGGAAAGTGCATACCGTTACAATTAAAACAAGCCCAAACACGACTAGGATACATTGTCTCATTATGGAGTTCCATGACTCTTGGCTTCATCATCAGATCTGATGGTAGAATGGTTCTTATCAAACGCAAATGCTTCACTTGTTGTAGAAAATACCAAAATCGCAACACGTTTTCATATAAAATTTGAAGAGTTCCCTCGATTTCGCCAAGATTCCATCATCAGATCCAGACTTGGCGATTATGGGACCATTTGGGAAGAATACCCTTTCCAACAAAAAAAGAATTTTCCAAATCGGTTGGCAAGCGACGGAGTTATGCCCGAACAAACATAAAAAAAAAAAAAAAAAAAAAAACACCCGACACAAAAACCGAAACAAAGGAACACCCGAATTGAGAACCTCCTCCTTTTTTAGAAGTCGGTTAATAAGTACTTATATAAGATCACTCTGTAGGTATTGTCGTTGGCACTTTCCAAAAAAAGAAGTGGGTGGATTCGTCGATTCGAATCGATAATTTTGTCGGGCGCAAATCGGCGCATGCGCCAAATTAGATCAACAAATTCTGAGGGGCCAAGAATCTTGCCTATATTTGTGTCAATACCTCTATGACCGGCTGTTCAGTGTACAGGCACCTTTTTATGGCGACCGGCGACCTCTGTATCGCAAAGAAAGTTGAGTGGGTGAAGCGTAACTCGGAAAAGAAAAAAACAATTCTCAAAGTCGCCCCCCTTGCCCCTTTTCTCCCACCATTAGGCGGATCTCGGAAGTTAAGAGAAATGGAAAAGTTGCCTGATCTGGCTACCTGGCCCACCTGACCGCCCAGCCTGACTAACGGCCGTTTTCAATAACTTACTGTTCGGTTTCGGTTGGTTGCTATCTCTGTCTGTTTGACATCTTGCTTGTTGACGGTTAGAAACAAAACGTCACAGAAAATCACTCTTTGATTTTTCAATTTATGAAATGGCAGGTAAGTGACGAGGAAAGGATATTTCGAAACGTGGCATATTAACGGACAGTTATACGTAAGTAAGTTATAGAAAACGGCCCCTAAAGTAGCGGTCACTGTTGGTCTCACTCAACTTAGATAACATCTTTGTAATATTATAGCCCTCTGATTATTTTCCTTAAAATAAGTAGGTAAGGGAATAGGTAGCATAGTGCACTTTGTAAGAACTAACCAAATATCTACTGACGTCGCAAAAGTCACTGTATCTAATCGACTTTTAGATTAGACATTTGGCAACACAGACACACCTCAAAATGGCACGACTTTGCTCGTATCGACAGTAGTCAGTACCTATTACTAGTGCCCCAATTCTGCTATTACAATAGTGTCACAATGGTCTATCATTGATATCATAATTGTTGATGAATGACAATGGGAACTCCATCGTCATTTTGCTAAAAGTTCGTTATCTGTTAAATTCATCATAGTGGTTCGATCAGTGGTCTCGCAATTGTGTTAGAATGACATTTCTATTAACAGGTTTTATAATAATGGCAATACGATGGCGTATTGCCATTATTATAAAACCTGTTAATAGAAATGTTTTTGAAAATATGCTATTAAATTTAAACAGTTATTCATGGCAGATTTCGTTTATACAGGGTTACTGGTAATTCGACGTATTCCTTGCAAGACGTTATAGTATAATGCAAGAATTTAAGCCACCAAATGTCCTACCGAAATTCAGTGGTTTTTGAGTTAGGGAGATTTTTGTAATTTTTATGAAAGATCCCAGATTATTTAAAGCCAATAAATTATCATAGCTGATGAAGTGATGACGCAACAGACATTTTCGAATAATTCAAAGTTCAAAAAATTCTAAACCTGTAACAAAAATCTGTGAATCTTATTTGTTTTAAATATGTAATTAAGGGCCCTTTGTGCTTGCGCATACGCTAGGTTCAAACAACAATAACTTTTAAAGTATTAAACATACAGTTGTGAATTTTATGTTCTTTTGTAGTTGTAGCTTAGCTCAAAATCTGTCGATCTAGTAAAAAAAAAGAGAAATTTGTCTGGGGTGTTTTGTAGTAAGAAATTAACAATTACTGGTTGAATCGCATAATTTTTGTTTTTTTTTCTACATTCATTTTTTTTCAAACGTTGTGGAATTGTGAACACATTGCTTTGTAATGCAGACGGTAGACGGTATTCCTTTCAAATAAGTTTATTTTTATGTCAGTATGACTTGAACGATTGATATGATTTTTTTTTGTACTCGCCTAAAGCATATTTCAACAAAAAAAATATTGGCTGCCACATAGCGGGTAAGTGTATTGTGGACCCAAGCCTAGAGTGTAATTGTACTTGAAAATAGTTTATATTTAAGTATTTACAATATCGCTAGTCCATGTCCGGACACACTGTGTATACAACAATATTTTTTGTTTATACTAAACCCGAAAAGGGGTACTCATCATTTTGAACAACCTTTTCTATGGGACGAACCTTGAAATCGCGAAAAAAAAATCAGCTGTTCCTTACATTTTGACGAGTTATGCGAACATAAATGTAGGGAACAGCTGATTTTTTTTTCGCGATTTCACGGTTCGTCCCATAGAAAAAGTTGTTCAAAATGATGAGTACAATGACCCCTTTTCGGGTTTAGTGTAAACAAAAAATAACCCTGTATATATTTTTACATATTATTTTAATTTGACCATTGGAAGGAAAGTCATAATGACGCCTTTAGGTATATTAGTAGATCACCAAACTTGTCAAAATGAACAATAATTATGAGACCAATGATAGACCATTGTGACACTATTGTAATATAGAAACGCAGCACGCGTGAGAAAACGCTTATTGAAAATGAAAGCACAAAAACAAATTAATTCAACCGATTTCTAAAAAAGAGGTTGTGTTCGGCGAGTATTTTTTTCTTAAGGCGATTATTGAGCTAAACGCGAGTTTTATAATTATTAAAAGTAAGTACATGATTCACTGCTATAAACAAGACCAGAAAATATATGATATTCTTCAGGATATATGATAGCATGATAGTGTTTTGAAAACATAATACAATTAATCGGACTCGATAACAAAAAATCACGAACTTATCTCTAACAATATCTTTCAAACAAAAAAAAAACAAAGTAATATGCATGCGATCATTCTGTTTTTTTGTCAAATAATACTACAAACAATATATTAGCATGATAGTGTTTTAGTTTTTTAACCCAATCAATAGTTTTATTGTAAATCGATCGAAACCACGCATTTCGCGCTATTTGGCCCGCAGTGACCGAGGACGTAACAACCACTTTGTATTCCAAACTGATTAGAACTTTGTTCTGACAGCATTTCAAACGAAGTTTGAACAACCACAAAAAGAGCCGCTAATTTAGCTCGTCTAATCGCCTTAAGGTAAATAAGGGTTATCTCGCTAATTGCGAGTTTTTACACAGACGTCAAACATTGCGTGATGCAAACATAATCGACTTCGTTCTGGGTACACAAAGTCGTAGAACCGTTAACTTTTAGACTTTTTAACACCTTTCTCTTGGGTTTAATTTGAGCTGAGGCCCGGTTGTGATGGTTTACGATGCCGTTTCGAATACGTCAATCATTTGTGAACAAATCGGTGAATGTATACAAGTGAATGAGCGGTTTTTAACGGTTCCGTAGTAGTTAATTTTATTGGATGACTATAGAATTTTAATTGGCTGTAGATTTGAACTACTTGGTCTGCCTTACTACAAAGTATGTCCTATGCTTTTGCCAAACTAACCATACAATAATCCCTTGCTACCTAGGCCAATCTAAGATGCGAGGGGGTTCATTAATCTTAGTTAAGAACTGTATTAAATCTAAATGTCGAAATGATATAGTCGATCTATCGGTCGAACATAGCATTGAATTGTCTTGTGTTGAGCTTGATAAGCATTTAATAGTGTGCGTTTACAGACCTCCAAATTTTCTGAACTACTCTATCTTTGAGTCAGTAATGGGAGATGCTTTGGCAAAACTTGTAACTGGTAATAAATCAATAATTATCTGTGGTGACTTCAATGTTAATATCTTAGAGAATAATGTCAATAGCAGTCGATTTTTAAGTCTTTTTAAATCATTTAATTTGTCAAACGTGTTTTCAGAACCAACCCGAATTACTTTAAATACTGCTACATGTATTGATAATGTTTTTTGTTGCTGCGACTACTTAGATAAATCTATCGTAAATTATCTTCCTTCAGATCACAGCGGGCAGACAGTTGCTTTCGCGTACAATAAACAATTACAAAGAATTCAGATTCAAGCTAGACAAATTACACCCAGCAATTTAGAAAAGTTCAATAATAATTTAATTAGCAAGCTTAATATACCAGGCCATATTAGAAACAATGTAAATGAATTGTATGAAGAATTCTTTTCGGTAGTGCACACTGAGTTCAATAACACTTTAAAAATGAAAACTAAAACTATTGGCCCAAAGTTTATTTTCAGTGACTGGGCAACACAGGGTATTAGGAAAAGTAGGGAACGATTGTTTGAGCTGTACGGCCTTAAGCCTTACATCAAAACAGAATCTTTTAATAAATATGTTGCTACTTACTCGAAAATTTTTAAAACCACTTGCAAGGTAGCCAAATCTTTATTCATTAGCAAAAAGATTAAATCAGCCGAAAATAAAATAAAGACGGTTTGGAAAATAATCAACAGCGAAACAAATAGAAATAAAAAACAAAGTAATGACTTCACACTAGAGACCTCACGTGGCCTTGTCTGCTCCAACAGTGAAGTTGCTCATGAATTTGTAAATTTCTTTACCAGTATCCCAATTAAAACTACAGAAACCTTAAACTCCTGTCCCTTGTTCTCTATTGATTTACTGAAAGCAAACGTTTCAGCCTGTCCAAATGAATTTAAATTCCAGCATATAAACCCCATAACAGTCTTAAAAGCTTTTAAGCAAATCAAGATCAAATTAACTGAAGATCTATGGGGTTTGTCTATCAAAGCTTGTACCTCAATTATTGAGACCGTAGCTCCGTATTTAGCCTTAATATTTAATTTGTGCGTGGATCAAGGGGTCTTTCCGGATCTAATGAAGTTCAGTAAAGTAATACCGCTTTTTAAATCCGGGGACAGTAAAGACACGAATAACTATAGGCCCGTATCCGTGTTGCCAGTTTTCAGCAAGGTGTTTGAAAAGATAATGCTCAATCAAATGCTTCACCATTTTAACACCAATAAAATATTACACGAGCAACAGTATGGTTTCACCAAAGGACGTTGTACAACTGACGCCGGTGTCACTTTATTAAAACACATATTTACTGCGTGGGAAGAGGCACAAGATGCCATAGGAATATTCTGTGACCTTTCGAAGGCATTTGATTGCGTAAATCACGAAACCTTAATCTTGAAACTTGAGCATTACGGTTTAGGTAAACTTGCGCTCAGTTTAGTTAAATCGTATTTGAGTGATAGACAGCAGCATGTACAAATAAATGGTGTCAATTCAATGGGTTTAAAAGTAGAAATGGGTGTACCACAAGGTTCGATATTGGGTCCCTTCCTCTTTTTAGTTTATATTAATGACTTACCCCATTTATTTAACAATCGCCCGCAAATGGTGTTGTTTGCAGACGATACTTCTTTAATATTTAGGATAAACAGACGTGCCACTAATTTTGACGACGTAAATAACGCCCTACTGCAGGTTCATAATTGGTTTACTGTAAATAATTTAGTTCTAAATGGGAAAAAAACTAAGTGCATCAGATTTGCTCTTCCAAATGTCAAAAGTAGTGATTGTGACATAGTATTAAATCAAGAGAAACTAGAATTTGTCGATAAAACGATTTTCTTGGGAATCGCGCTCGATTCAAGGCTACAATGGGGGCCTCATTTATTTTAGTTATTTTCATAGTATTATGTCATACGGTATTTTACTATGGGGACGGGCTGCAGACATCGAGTCTATATTTATTCTGCAGAAAAGAGCCATCAGAGCCATATATGATTTACGTAGACGCGATTCTCTGAGAGAGCTGTTTAAGGAAATTAATATCATGACAGTACCTTCTCAATACATCTATGAAAACATCATGTACGTTAGGAAAAATCTGCATTTATTCAGTAAAAGAGGTGACAGACACCACTATAATACTAGAAATAGGGACGAACTAGTTCAGCCAGGTTTCAGGCTTGCTAAAGTAGATTCCTCTTTCATGGGGTACTGTTTAAAATGTTACAATAAAATACCTCCCCACATTCTACAACTGAATGAGACGAAATTTAAATCTTGTGTAAAACGCACACTATCAAGTCAAGCATATTATAAGTTGCGGGATTACATTGATGATAAAAATGCTTGGCTCAATGCCGGTCCTGCTCCACAACCATAGGAGCAAACTAATTGATTCCCAGTCAAGTTATTGTGGAAGCTGCAGAAGATTGTAAAAATATCCTTGCATTGTATAGATTCCATCTCTTAATATTATATAATTGCATCCCACATGTGTGAGTTCTATGTATTGTAAAGCCACCATTTTACATTTAGTTATCTTTTTTTTTGACTTGAATATGCCCTGGCGGCTGAGAGAATGTCATGCTCACTCAAATGTCTCGGTGATGGTGGCGGGTGTGTCGGGTCATTTAATTCCCTTCAATATGGTCGAGTTGAATGGTGCTGATACATGCGTCATGTTCGTGAACGGGCGCTGTCAATTGAGACTGGTCAACTCTCAGCTACCACGGTTAATTTGAATTTATTAATTTTTTTAAGTTGATTTAATCTTTTCTCTGGACGCTCTTAATGTGCACGTCTTTCTACATCGTTCTCACATATATGTATAATCACAACATGAATGATGTAACCAAGATTTTGTAACAATACTTTGATTGAAAAGAGTGTCCATGGAGTTTCTTGCCCGTTCTTCTCCATAGAGATCTACGCTAGGGAATGGGCAACTGCAGTACTTTCTCAAGTTATTATGCCTTGTGACTGTGACTGTAGCTTTGATTTAGTTTTGTATTTTTGACATTCAAAAGTGCCGTAATGGTCTAATTGAAATAAATGATTTGAGTTGAGTTTGAGTTGAGTTGAGTTGAACCAATCGGCCATAAATTAAGATTGATACAACTTTTTAGACACGCGAAATCTATAATCTTAGAGTTGGAAGCCTTTTATTTAGGCAATGACTTCTTAAAGTATACAGAAGTTGTTTACTATGTATTATCGTTTGTCGCCAATCGCCATAGTTGGCAAGCTTACGTTGAAATTACGAATAGGTACCCCTTTTTTGTTTTTTTTTTCCACTCTGGGTCACTGGGAGCGGGATGGAGGGTCAGACTTTTACTAAAACCCATCCATGTTCCTTCCTCGCCAATTATGTTCCGGTGCCACGGTATCTCTTTCGAACAGTCCCGCAGCCCCGGAAATTACGTATACCTATGGTACAACTAGAATGTTATGATTATAACTTAAAATTGAATCTGAAATTGACCACTAAAGTGCCAAGATTCAGGAATCATGCAATAAATAAACTAATATCTAAGTACTATCTAAGTGCCTTTGTTGAAGATATTGGTCTGAAAATGCAGCTTGCTTTGCAATCATAAATCTACAACCTAATATCGTCTTCACTGAATCATGTTTTTTTGAAGTAGGTCCCTCAGCTTTTCAACCGACTTCCAAAAAGAGGAGGTTCTCAATTCGTCTGTATTTTTTTTTTTTTGTGTTTGTTACCTCAGAACTTTCGACTGGGTGAACCGATTATGATGATTCATCTTTTATTTGAAAGCTGGTGCTTCTCGTATGTTCTCATAATTATCAAATCAGGATCTGATGATGGGATTCTGGAGAAACGGAGAGAACTCTTTACATTTTATAGGCACACAAGAAGCGATTTGGGTAGTTTTAGGAAGTGTACTTTCTCGAAGTGGTCCTATTTCAATTTGATGAAGATCTGATGAAGAACTTCGGAGTTATGCAAAGGAACTCCTCAATAAATGATAGCAAATGTACTGGGATTGCTGAAATCTCATATCTGTCTATTGTTCACACCAGTTCATAACCTAAAATCACGCCGGTATGCTGTGAAGGGGTAAGCACATGTGAACCACTAAAAAGTGAAAAATAAAAACTTTTTTACAAAAAATAAAACCGACTTCAAAGAAAACAAAAAAGTGAAAAATAACTTCAGAAAAAACGCTTCAGAAGTCGGTGACAAAAAAACTAAATTAATCAAACAAAGGTCACCGACTTCTGAAGCGTTTTTTCTGAAGTTATTTTTCACTTTTTTGTTTTCTCTGAAGTCGGTTTTATTTTTTGTAAAAAAGTTTTTTTTTATATTTTTTTTCTTTGGTACAAATTCAATTCGTAAAGAAAACAAATGAGTTTTCCTGTCATCTTAGTAATGTTCCCACGGCTATTATCCAATTCAGGCCCCTTATTCACAACCATTCGACTCGATTCCGATTCGACAAGTCGTATATTTGTTTCCTTCTGGCATTACGAAAACGACCGAGATAGACATACGACTTCCCGAATCGGAAGCGAATCGAAGCGTTGGGAATATGGGGGCACCGGATTGGTAGATGAAGCAGTTTTCGTGTACTAAATGTTATTTCTTCCTCAGGAATATTCTTCACGGACGGTTACTTCTGGCACGTACAGAGAAGGTTCTCGCTGCGTTACCTCAGGGACTATGGCTTCGGAAGACGCGACGACACCCTAGAGTCTGTGGTCTCCACAGAAATTAAGGAAATGTTGGACATGGGGATCAATGGACCAAAATACCCACATGAAAAGGTATGAACTTTCCTTTAAGTTGGTACTTTGATAAATTACTGTTATTGCACGGCCACAGAGGGCGCAGGTAGAACATAGTTTGCGACACAGCTTCACATCCACTGGCTGCCATTCCAAAGGGGCCGTCTCCACGAGCGAGAGAATCGCAGCGATAGTATCGTCCTTGCCACGTTTTTCTATACACTCTTTTGGGGCGTCTCCACGAGCGAGAGAATCGCAGCGATATTTTCCTATAGAAATAGGTACGTCAAATCGCCGCGATTCTCTCGCTCGTGGAGACGGCCCCTTAGGGACCGTCACCGCGAGCGAGAGAATCGCGGCGATATTAAGTATTGTATAGAAATACGTGAAACTTAGGCTGGGCCTACATTAGGCCGCGACGCGTTCGCAAAAGTGCAATACATAGGTCACAGTGTATGGAATAGCTGTATTCCTTTTAATAACTAATGAAAATTTTATACGTGTCCAGAATGATGTACTAAATACCTACGTGGTAAACCGTTTTCACGTCGATGTCCATTGCACCCTGTAGGTATAGAAACACATTTTGTACCTATTAAACTTCCTACTTATATCATGTGGGAATATTAACTCATAATTATTATAGGTAGTTTATATAATTATTATATTCCTCCTTCCTACTCATTCATATCAGCCGTAAACATCCGCCACTGAGAACAACCTTCACCGATATAACCTAACATTTCTCTCCTTTCAGGAAATCGTCAAGGGAGACCTTGTCTACATGCCATACTTCTTCGCCGTGCCCTTCATCAATGGAATGGTGCAGGTCTTCTCCAGGAGTACTCTCCCAAGATCGGAGTACCACGCCCTCTGGAACCTCGCCGAAGGCACCTTACTATTCCAAAGGAACTCCAATGATTTGGGAGGTGCATTGTCCCTGACTCCTTGGCTTAAAGATGTTCTGCCAAACTACAGTGGGTACAACAATCTGGTTAAGGGAAATCAGGTTCTGCTGGATTTCTTTAAGGTGCGTGTTCTGTTTTCATGCAACATTCCAGTTGTTTGTTTCCTGAATAAAATGCAACTTTGTAGTACGACTTTGCTGCGACCTACACGAGGTCTTGGTTTCAATTTCTTGGTTGGACACATTTTATGGGGGTTTTTAATAAGGAATTGTTTTATTAGTTGAAGCCCGAGGCTAAAATTGTTCCCGATCAATAGGCTCGCGAATAAATGTAATTTAATGTGTAAAATGTAATGTAGGTACTTGGGATGGCAAATTAGCTAAACGTGTAGGTTAACGGACCAAGTATTTTCTGAACATCAAACAAAGTAATGCCACGTAAAAATGATTAGATACTAAAAAATGTTTTTTTTTTTTTAATTACCCTTGTCTTCTATTATCTCCGTAAATAGAAGGTATAAATATCACAATGTCTTATTACACCCATTACGCCGTAAACCTCTGAAAAACATTGATAATGCTAAATTATTTAACAAACATATTTTTCCTCATTTCAGAAATTGGTGGAGGAAGCTATGGAAACTCACGATGAAACTTACGACCGCCATTTCCTGGACATGTATCTGACTAAAATGAAGGAGGAAATGACCCAAAAAGGACGCAGCACATATTCAGGTAGCAAAAATATTCTAACCCTACCTATGAGCCGGACACAGTTTGATTTCACACAACCTAAACTATGTTCAACCTAGTGATATTTAAGAAAGTCTCAAAATTGACAAATGTAGGTACTCAGCCAGATCAAGTAGGTAGTCGTGTACAATGTCTACAGGGTAAAAGGGACATCATCTTTACCACGTGTTCACCCCCCCACTGCCCCTACATGCGATTTTTTCATCGTAAATTAAACAAAAGAATCTACTGTTCGATAAATTTTAACCGTCTAGGTAGGTAATGCAGTTTTAGAAGGGGACCTTTTGATTGCAGTTTGAGTAATATGTAGATAGATTTAAGGCCCTTGGCCCCAGGGCAAAGGTATCAGTAGATAGAAGTAGGCAACGAGACATAAAATAAACAGGAAAATTACTTGCTGAACTACTTCCCAAAGTTCAATGGTCGTTGTTTGTTATTGCAAATAATTACAACACTAATTTGTTTAGTCGCTAGCACGCCCTAGATGTGTCAATTGGTTATTAACTAATGGCTGTGATAATTAATGTGCGAGAATACCTAACAATTGTGTGAATCATTCTGTCTAAAATAATGCCCCTTTTGCTGTACAAAATCTTTTTGCTTAAGATTTACATTACCAATTTAAAAAACCAAAAGTAACTAAGTAATCGAACAATAAACAAAAAAACCGGCCAAGAGCGTGTCGGGCCACGCTCAGTGTAGGGTTCCGTAGTTTCCCGTCCGTCACAATAAGTGTTCAATCCAATCCGATTTTAATAATTCTTTTTTTGTTTGAAAAAATATACGTTCAGGATAATAAAATATGTAAACGAAGTTAAAAAAAATGCTTGCATATACGATTATACTACAAACTTAGTCCAGAAATGATTTTGTACAACTTTTTGTCTTTTTTGTACAAAAACTTGTTTCCATCCAAGTTCAAAATGATTTTCCTAGGAAGTCCTTATAAATTTAACTTTTTAGATTTTTTTCATATTTTCTAAACTTATGGTTCAAAAGTTATAGGGGGACACGTGACACTATTTTTTATTGGCCATTGGTAGTTCCGCCGTGGAGAGATTTGGAAGACCTACACTCAGCATTAGGTGGGTTAAAAAAGAGAGAGAGAGAGAGAGTGAGATAGTGGGTTTCTTGCCCCTACATTGTCTTGTTTATTCTACGTTTAAACAAGCATGTGGCTCAGGAGCCACATGCTTGTTTATTTTTAATTGACATGATTTATTATTTCGTTAACTTGATTTATTCTATTGAAATAATCCTTTTTAAATTTACTTTTAAATTGTAAACATTATCCAACTTTCAAGTGTTTAATTTTATTTTTGAATTGTAAACGTTAAAATCCGTGTTGTGTTAGTTTTATAAATGAGTTTTCGAAATGGCTTCTATATGATAAGTCCTCTCCACATAACTTACTTTTGCTGTGCCCGACAGGGTCCACGATTGTCTCTAAATATATGTTTACCACCTAAGCCTACATTGTGGAATGCAATAAAGTATTGAGTATTGAGTATTGAGCCCAGCATAGGTAGGAGGTAGGTACTCGTAACTCATTCACCTGCTGCCTACATGACAAATCTGGCCATTTTTTTTTCTTTAGTATGGGAAATCATCAAATGACTTCTCCCACTCTGGGCGGAGCGGGAGGGAGTGTCAGACTCTTACTGACTAAAACCCATCCATGTTCCTTCCTCGCCCTTTACGTTCCGGGGCCGCGGTATCTCTTTCGAACAGGCCCGCAACCCCGGCAGGACAAATCTGGCCCTGGACATAAAATGTAACTTTAAATTGTTTATGTTATTCTGTAACCTCGGTTACAGAGTTATCGGTTGTCACCTTGAATACAACAACAATTTATTTATAAAATGATTAATACAGTTTACAAATTGGAATACATTAATTATTATGATTTATCTTGAGCGGATGAGAGCAAAAGGGGTTTATCAGTCCTGTACCACATTTTCCACATTTTAATGATGATATTTTTTTATAATTAAGTACCTACCTAAGAAGCATGCAGTTCCTACTTAGTGCTGATTTATGATGCATTTATAGCAGCCTTTCCCAAAGTGGGCGATAACGCCCCCTTGTGGGCGCTGCAGGCCTAAAGGGGGGCAGTAGGAGACCCAGAAAAAAAAGGGGGGCGTTGTGTAGAGGCTTATAATTACATCTAGGAGGACTCTTAGACACTGAGTGAACCCTCGACTCTTGACTACAACTTGTAAACATCAACTAATATAAATTAAGAGAATGCTCAAACTAACTCGGTTCGATATTTCTCTTCGTATAGTTCAGATATCTGCCCTGTTTTATTGAATAAATAAAAGTAAATTAATTAAATAAGGAATAAAATTATTAAATAAATAAAATAAAAAACTAAAGCTGTAATAGCTAGCTAAGCTAACATAACAGTTGTTAGTTTTTAGCAACTTGTTAGCTGTTACTTATTATTGTTATGTTTTTAATTTTTTTTTTTGTTACAATTTTTAAGGAGTTTCAATTTTAATAGTAAAAAAAGGGAAAAATGGGGGCGCTATAAAATAAATTATTCTCAAAATGGGCAGTAGTCAAAATAAGTTTGGGAATCCCTGCTTTATAGCATTCAATGAAAATTCATTCTAGTTAAAAAGAGTGCATAAATACGTACCCTTTAAAACATCTATAATAAGTTATCACAAAAGATTAGGTAAATATTTATGTTGAACTTAAGCTTGGTACCTACATACTATAATAGTAATTACTTAACTGAAGTAGTTCATCATAGTGAAAATAATACTAATTATTGTTATTTTAAAACTAGTTTCAAACGACCTTTTGAAACCATAAGTTATTAAAATGGATGGATAAAATATTTATCCTATTCATAAATAAATATTTAATCGTCCCTAATGACGATAGTTTTGCAGGCTGCGCTTAAGTTGATGGCGGTTGAAATGCGAAAACCAAAACAGTTATTTATTCAAATAAATGAGTCTTGGCTTAAAACATGTCTCGTTAGCACATTACCTGGTTTTAATTAAAAATAAGCGCTGTCGTGTTACAATCAAAACCTAAGTACATAGAAATGTGAAAAAATAGTAAAACGATTTGTGTACAAATTGATTCATCATCTGCCTAGCCTTTTCCCAAACATGTTGGGGTCGAGTTTCAGTTTAACTGAATGCAATACCCGTATTTAACATGGAGAGACTACCTATCCATCGAACCTTCACAACCCAGTTATTACTGGGTCATAAGATAGGTACGTACCCCTTGGTAAAGTTGGTTGACAGACTTTTTGAACCACTGACTACCTGTGACGACTGTCAAAGATCAACAAATGACAGCAAAGACGCGCCCCGAGGCACGGAGGAAACTCGGTATATTATGGGTGGTCACCCGTCCACATACCGACCTAGGCAAGCACGGTTTAACCTAAAGCTCGACCCGAGCGGCTGTTATTACAGCCACGAGCTCCTCCAACCAAATTGATGAAATTAAAATTGTATGTACAGTAAGCGTTCATAAGCGCTCAGGCACGCGATTTATCATATTGCTGTGAACGCACGGCCGAGCGTCCGTGCGGCTGTATGTGTAAGCTGTCTCAATACAGTACCTACGCACACCACAGCCACAGAGTCGCCTACTGTCGCAAGTTGTCGCGTCGCTCTCCACGAAACAAAAAGATATATATTACCGTCTCTTTTGTTATACACGCAGCAAACGCATGATCGTATTTGCATTGGATAGGTAAACTTCGACCATATCTACCAGTTGTTGATAGCTGTTTAGGTTAAGCAGTGGATTCACGATCAACGTGTCTTGAGTTCAAATCCCGTTTACATACGGGTTTTTTTTTTGTAACCACTTTAATTTATATTTGTATTTTATACAAAAACTATTTACTTAGGTATTTATTTTGAAATGGGTTCATGCTCATTATTTATTTTTTATAAAGATTTAAATATAAGTTAATAACCCATCATAACTATTTATGAGATTGTGTAATATTTTTTCGGTGTTGGAAGGTGGAAAAAAAAGTGCTGACAGATAACAAAAATTGTTTTATTCGTTTCATTTATTCATATAATTAACAACTTTAATAAGATTTGTAACGTCACATTCCTACCTAGATATAAGAAGTTCTCTTGTTACCGTTCATAAGATTTTTTTGTGTATCTGGATACCCACTTTTAAGTCATTTTTTATTAACATAACAAGGATATTCTAATAACACAAATATAATTGTTGATACCCACTTCTATCTATCGGTATTCAACAGAGCTTACTGAAAACTAACACATAATTATTTATACTTCGTGAATATGTTTTTTATGTGACGTCACAATAAATGTAACTCATATTGAGGTTATAGTTTAAGTGTTCATTTTCCTGAAGAAAAGAAGATTGAAACTAAACCTCAATTTAGGAATTATTAATATCGCTAAATATTTTGTAACACGTCTAATTAAAACTAGAACATTAGGGATTAATATTTTGTATAACCCCCATTATTTACAATGCAGTCAAGTAGACGTATGCGGCTTAAAGTCACCCAAAGGGCAATGGAGAGGGCTATGCTCGGAGTTTACTTGCGTGATCGCATCAGAAATGAAGACATCCGCAAGAGAACCAAGGTCACCGACGTAGCCCGAAGAATTGCTAAACTTAAGTGGCAGTGGGCAGGGCACATTGCTCGCAGAACGGATGGCCGATGGGGTCGAAAAGTTCTGGAGTGGCGACCGCGAACCGGAACAAAATGGAAGTAATCCAGTGAAAGTCTAAATATTCCCGTGCGAAATGTAATCGTTCTTCTTTATGTCTTTCTGTCAAGAAGGGCATTTTAGCTGATCTTCTGTGATGCAAGCCTTCAGCGTGGAGGGCACGGCGAACAGTTTGCGGTGACTCCGAGTGTGTCGTAGGTGTGAAACCATTGGTTTCATACTCGCCCACGATATGTTGTCGCTGCGCTTCGCTAATAAGCGACGACCTTCCACTTCGCTGTCTACTTGCAAGGCTCCCTTCTTCCTCATACCTTTTGATCCAGAGACTTACTGCATTTCTCTAAACAAAAAAAATGATGTTAGGCAGCTGTAATAAATACTAAAGTGACTTCATTCACTCTGCATTTATAAATCCAATAATAAACACTAATTATTTATCTTGCATGATAGATTGAAAAAAAAAAATAACGAATTAAGTAAACCACAGGTCACCAAATAAATGAACAATTTATAATACCCATTCGTTTTTAAATTTTTAATGTTTAAGTTACAATTCATAAATAATTATAATACTCACATTTAGTCCTATTAAGGCCACTTTTATGAAGCGCGGATAATTCGCGATAATAGTCGCCCTCGCCTTAATATTAATATTTGCCCGCATTTTAAGAATCACACCAACAACAATACCGCTATCTATTAAACCACACGTCACTGACCATCAAATACCACATTATATAGTGTATTCTGTATGACTACAACCAAACGACAAAGTTCATTCCGATCAAGTTAAAATATTCATAATACTCATGTCTACCTCACAGAAATCTAACAAAATTCTTGACTTATTTTTCTATCTACCTCCCTAACTTTACGAAATGTGTGAACAAAGAATATAATATTTCTGTAGAGTAAAAACTTACAAAAAGACTAAAAGTAACTGTGCGGGATTTGAACTCACGGCTTACTGATTCGCTCTTAATTCTGGACGGGCCCAACCGCTAGGCCATCATGTCTTAGATATTGGCATTGAAATTATGAACTACAACTAGTTGCTGACAATATCTATTTTGTTGAAAGTAGAAGGTCGTAAGTCAAACTAAACGTCAAGCTATTGCTTTGTGAGATTGCTTATCGACTTTTGGTCGGCACTGTACCAACATTAGTGTATCAACAAACAAAAAAGTATATGTATGTAGTTTACCAACTGGTGTCCACGACACAAGCCTCGTTGCTTAGTGTGGCATTAGATGGCGCTGTGTGTAATGTCGAGCGATTTTTTTATTAAATGGTTTTTCTTTTGTATCCAGTGGACCAGTTGATACTGACGTGCACAGACTACACATTCCCCGCATCCTCGGCGGTGATGGTCGTGCTGGCCATGCTTGTGGAGCGAATACTTCTGCAGCCCGAGATCCAGGACAAGATCCATGAGGAGATCGACCGCGTCGTCGGCAGAGGCCGCCTGCCCACTCTGGATGATAGAAAGAAGTACGTGCTATTTGGATATTGGTGAATCTGACCCCTACTGGGGCTGCTCAAGCAACGGTATCTCTTTCGAACAGTCCCGCAGCCCCGGTAGGCTTCGTCCCTTGCGGGCCCCTTCATTTTGCTGACATCTCTTTGAAACCGTGGCTTCAGAACATGGATGGGTTATCTCAGCCGAAAGACGTCCACTGCTGGACATTGGCTTCCCCCAAGTGTCGCCACATAGACCGGTCCCTTGCGACTCGCATCCACCGGATTCCCGCAACATTCACCAGGTCATCGGTCCACCTAGTGGGAGGTCTTCCAACGCATCGTCTTCCGCTTCGCGGTCGCCACTCCAGAACTTTCGGTCCCATCGGCCATCCGTTCTGCGAGCAATGTGCCCTGCCCACTGCCACTTAGGTTTAGCAATTCTTCGGGCTACGTCGGTGACCTTGGTTCTCTTGCGGATGTCTTCACTTCTGATTCGGTCATCGAGCATTGTACTGAGGTCCTCCATGGTCTCAGCCATGACCACAATATCGTCGGCAAACCGAAGGTGAGTGATGATGTGGCTCAGGTTGGCTGGACAAATCTTCAAAATCGCTCCCATTTTACTAGGTCAATAGGGCCTTTATGTGACGGCTAAACACCCTTTTTTTTTTTTTTTTTTTTTTTTTAGGATGGGAAATCATCAAATGACTTCTCCCACTCTGGGCGGAGCGGGAGGGAGTGTCAGACTCTTACTGACTAAAACCCATCCATGTTCCTTCCTCGCCCTTTATGTTCCGGGGCCGCGGTATCTCTTTCGAACAGGCCCGCAACCCCGGCAGGCTTCGGCCCTTGCGGGCCCCTCTCCTTTTGCTGACATCTCTTTGAGGCGCGCGTGGAACACGAACGCGCCGTCGACACGGCCTGTCGTCGTCGTTAGACGGCCGGACGGCCAGCTATTGCCCATAGCCAGCCGTCCACAGGCCCGCATCTACGGTGGCCGGTAGCCACCACGTGGCCCCCGACGCCCGTTGCGTCTCCCGCGGCGGCCGGGAAGAGAGGATCTCTCCCTCTCTCGTTCCGCCACCTCCTTCGCTAGCATCACTGCTTCGCAGAAGGAGGCGACGGCTTCCCATTCCGTCTCGCTCCGGACCATGGATTGAACCAGGGCCGGACGCGAGAGGTCGCCGCCACCGATCGCCGCCACGAGGACACGGCGGAGCTCCGCCCACGCAGGGCAGACTTCCACCGTGTGCTCCACCGTGTCCTCCGGTCGATCCTCGCAGTGGAGACACCCGGGCGATTCCTCCCGCCCGATTCGGTGCAGGTACCTCCCGAAACATCCGTGTCCGGTGAGGACCTGCGTCAGGCGGAAGGTGAGGACGCCGTGGCGCCTCTCCAGCCACTCCTCAAAGAGGGGACTTACCGCCACTATCGTGGCGTGCCCTGCACGGGGTTGCGACAGTCGCTCTCTCCATGTCGCCATGAGATCGCGCCGGAGGTCAGTCCGCTGAGCGGCAATTTGCCGCGGCAGCGGGGTTTCCCCCCGGCGTAGTACCTCCGCGCGCCACTCGTGCAGGCGCGCGAGGACTATCGCCTCCAGATCCCACGGCGGCAATCCGGCAAGCAGGCCCGCCGCCTCGCGAGAGATCGTGCGGTACCCACGGACCATCTTTACGGCCACCACTTTTTGGGGCGCGTTCAAATGGTGAGCGGCTCGCCGCTTCAACGAACGCGCCCACACTGGGGCCCCGTAGAGGGCCATGGACCGCACGACTCCCGCGTAGAGCCTGCGGCAGGAGGCGTTCGGCCCCCCAAGGTTGGGCAGGAGCCGCCTGAAGGCAGCCCCTGTCCGTTCCAGCCTGGGGGCCAAACGTCGGAAATGCTCCACGAAGTTCCACCGGCTGTCGAGGACGAGTCCTAGGTACTTCAACGTCGACTCGACGCCGATGGATACCCCTCCTACCGTCAGTGTGGATCCCGACGGTGGCGCATTCCGAGGCCCATGAAAGCACATGGCCTCGGACTTGTGCAATGCCACCTCGAGACCCAGTTGCCGGATCCTCTCAACGACTATCGCAACCCCGCGTGTCATAATTTCGGCCGCCGCCTCGTGCGACCTCCCCTGTGCCAGCACCAGGGTGTCGTCTGCGTAGCAGACGACGCTGACACCACTAGGGAGGTCCGCGCGCAGCACCCAGTCGTAACCGATGTTCCACAGGGGCGGTCCCAGAACCGATCCCTGTGGGACACCGCACGACATCTCTCGCCGGTTCCAATTTCCGCAGCGACTGGGGTAGATGACGGCCCTGTCCGTCAAATAGTCCCCGACCACACGACGGAGGTAGGTCGGCACCCGGTGATACCGGAGTGCCTCCATGATGCAGCTCCAGGGCAGGGAGTTGAAAGCGTTGGCGATGTCGAGAGACACCGCCAAAACAACCCCGCCCCGGGATATCGTATCCCCCGTCGTGAGGGCTCTCACGCGCATGATGGCGTCCACTGTAGAGCGCCCCTTGCGGAAACCAAACTGGTTCTCCGCAAGATTCGGCCCCATCCCCTCAAGGTGCTCGGCGAGGCGGTTTGCAATGACTCTCTCAAAGAGCTTGCCCACCTCGTCGAGCAACACAATGGGCCGAAATGCGGACGGAGAGTCCGCAGGGCGCCCCGGCTTCTGGATGAGGACCAGTTTTCCCGTCTTCCAACGAAGCGGGAACTGGCCTCTCTCCAAACATGCGCTTAAGAACCCTTTCAGTCGGGGCCCGAGAGCCTCCGCATCCGAGGCCAGGACCCAGGCTTTGCCAGGCAAGCCATCTGGTCCCGGGGCGGTATTTTTGGCCTTGAGCCTACCTACCGCCACTCTCAGGTCTACCCCAGTCACTTCCGGAGTGTCGTCGTCGTCGCTTGGATCCGACACCGCAGGTGGCGGAGCCATAGGCGGGGGCGGATGTTCCCCCCGCGAGGGGAACAGAGCGCTCACCACGTCCTCCACGAGGTCGGGCCGGAGACTCTGCGTCAGCGGGGGGGCCCAGGTGCGGAGTTTGTTCCGCACCATCTTGTAAGGGCGCCCCCACGGATCTCTGTCGAGAGTCTCCAGCATCTCTGAGCGGGCCAGTTCCCTGGCCCGCAGGACAGCCTCCCGGAGGGCGGTCTTCGCCGCTCTGTATCCCTCATACAGCTCCGCCTCAATGGCTTCCGCATCCGGCGGGCGGATGCGGAGCCTGCGATGCCTGGCGTACAGGCGCCGCGCTTCGACACACGCCTCCCTCAGAGACGTTATTTCGCGCGACCACCAGTACACCTGGCGTCGGGCGCTTCCTGGCCGGACTCGGGGCATTGCCACGTCACATATGTCGGACATGGCCCCCTGGAACCACTCTGCCTCAGTGTTAACGTCGGCAGGCCTGTCCGGTGATGTCACCCAGGCCTGCACGATCGAGGCTTCCAGGAGGAGCTCCCGGTCCAGCTGCTTCAGCGCCCAACGCGGACCACTCGGGGCCTGTTGGACCGGCGCGCTCGAGGACTGGGCGGAGACGTCAAACCGGATGTACCGGTGGTCGGAATGTGTCTCCACCCCCTCCATGACACGCCAGTCAACGACACGCGGCGACAAAGCGGGGCTAGCGAACGAGATGTCCACCACCGACTCGCCCCGCATCCGCACACACGTGGGAACAGAACCCCGATTAAGGACGTCCAGGCCCCTCTCCAGGGCCCAGTCCTCCACCATCCTTCCCCGCACATCTGTGCAACGAGAACCCCAAGCCAAGTTCTTGGCATTGAAATCCCCGAGGACAAGCACGGGGAGGGAATGGCTTCCGACGACGACACTCAACTCTGCGAGAGAGTTGTGGAACTCGGCGAGAGTTCGGCTCGGGGAGAAGTAGACTCCCACCACGACGATCTCCCCGAACCGTGCTGCTACGCACCCCCGACCCCTCCTGACATTTTCAAGGGTCGGGGTACCGGCGGCGGCCGATGACACTATGGTCACTGAGCCGTCAAGGTCCGCCACCCAGTCTTCCCTGGGCAGGACAAAGTACGGCTCAGAGACCACAGCGATGTTGATCAACCACTGCGCCATGCTCTGAAGCAACAGGTTCTGAGCACAGGCGCAGTGGTTGATGTTCGCCTGGAGGAAGCGTAATGGCGCCGTTATTGAACGTCCATTATCGCCTCCCCCCCTCGGGACCCCTGTGAGGGCCCCTCCGCAGGCGAGCTCAAAGCGGCAGCGGCGGCGGCGACAGCGACAGCGGCTGTGGCGGCCGCGGCAGCGGCAGTGGCGACGGTGGCGTTGGCGGAGGTGGCGGAGGGCCTTCCCCTGCCTTTGGCTCCGCTCTTGGCGGGAGCGGCGCAGGCCTTGCTCCCAGCCCGATGATCGGCCGGCTTGCGGGCCGCCGCACATGCAGGGCAGTGCGGCGCAGCGCTGCAACCAGCCGACACGTGGCCGGGCTGACCGCAGCGGAAACAGAGACCGCTGCGGTCAACCTCCGAGGCACACTTCACTGACACGTGGTGTCCCACGTGGCAGCGGAAGCACCTCAGAGGTCTGGGCTCGAGCAGTTTTACCTGCGCCGATATCCAGCCCACCAAAAGCCTTCGGCCCTCCACAATGGCTTTCGCCGCCGCCACGGGGCAGCTTACCGTAACGGTTTGCATTCCCGTGGGGTCCGGACGAAAGGTGCCTGCCTTGACCTGGTCGGCAGAGCACCCCCCGGACCTAGCGACGGCGGCCACCACCTCCTTCTCGGTGACGCAGTCTTCCAGACCCATGACGCGCAGATCGGCGCATCTGACGGGTCTGGAGACTCGGGCCTCGTCCGCGTTTAGGGACGCTCTCAGCTTTTCAGCGAGAGCATCCGCGGACGAGCCGCTGGTTTCACCGGGGATCTCCAGCATCCGAGCCCCCGTTGCGGTGACTCTGAGCCGGAGGCCCCCGGTGATCCCGAGCTCACCGAGATCCACATTCTCCTTCGCCTTCGCCAGCAGGTCGCGGTAGGTCACGCCCTTCTTTTCCGCTTCTGGCTGTAGTGTAATCACTACAGCGGCGGTTTTCGGGGCGCGAAGCCTCGCCGCGACCTTTCGCGCCTTGTTCTGGCGCTGCCTTTCTTGTTTGCGGGCCTTTTTGGCCGCCTTTCGCCCCCTCTGCTTCTCCCCGGCCACTTGCCATTCGGCTTCAGCCGTGGGAGGTGCAGGGGGTGTGGGCCCACCCGCAACTGGCGCTGGCGCTGGCACCGCCGCCATCTGTGCCGCTGCCTTGCCCTTCTTTTTCCTTTGGGCCGCCTTCTTCTGCCCAGCCGGTGCCGCCACCTGTTTGGCCGGAGTCGGCTTTACAGGGGGCGGGGGGGGCAACGCAGCCACGCCGGGGGGCCGACTGGATGGCCCCGGAGCGGATGCAGCAGCCGCGTACGAGCCTCTGCTCGTGCCCGCGACCGCCTTGTTCGCGCCCAGGGGAGGGCGCAGAACAATTCCCTCCAGGACGGAGAACCGCGCCTGGAAGGAAGCTAGCTCCTTTCGAACCAGGTCCAGGACCTGGTTCTCCACCGGCACAGGCTGGCTCCCTCTCTGAGCTTGGGCCTCTCCACTTTCAGGGGCCACGCGGGGGCCAGGCTTACTCAGACTGGCCAGATCTGCCTTGAGCTTGGAGTTCTCCTTCTGGAGAAGCTCCATATCCGCCGCCAGGCGGGCCATGTCCGCCCGCAACTTAACCACCTCATCCCCTTGTGAGGAGGGAGGTGGAGGCCCCGAGAAATACGCCTCCGCCGCCGCCAAGATGGAGGCGGAAGCCGCGGGTATGGCCTGGCGTTTCGAAGAAACCTTCACCTTTACGGCCACACTTTTTAGCGCGGCTGCCACCTCCTCTGCAAATCTGGACTTACGCTCCGCCTCGGAGCCGCCAGGTGCACTCGCCTCGCTGCCAGACCCCGGGGCAGTCATGCCCGGGTGGCGCCCCTCTTCGGCCAGTCGTGCCGACCTTTCTGAGGCAGAAAGCCCCCCTCGCTTGCCTCGGATCCCCCCGCGCTTGCTGGTGGGGATCTTGCGAGCAGAGGCCATCTGCTCCTCCTCTGAGGACGACGAACAGTCGCCGTCCTTCCGGGACCGCTTGCGGAAGAACTTACTGTTCTCCGTAGCAGCCCCGGCACCCTCGCGGCGGGAGCTCCCTGAGCCTCCCGCAACACTCACCTCACTCAACGCGGCGTCGGACTCCGACACCGCGTTCCTCCTCTCCTCTTCGTTGCCGTTTCCGGCGGTTTTGGTTTGTTGTTTATTTTCTTCTTCCATATTTGAACCCACGAGTATGGGGGAAATACACTCCTAACTAGGCAGAGACCCCTGTACCTAGAAGGGCAGCTTCTCAGTTTTTATTACTCGCCAGGGGGTCTGCAGGTACCCCAGCGAGGATAAGCAGTAGCGACTGATTCGTCCAATAGGCACACCCGTCAGCCATACATCCCCTCGCGCTGCGTCGCCGCTTGGGATTCGGGGTAACTTTTTATAGAGGTTTTCTACCTCGCAGTCCGGGCGGTTAAGCCAAGACCCTCGGTCCCTGTCCAAAAGGACTCGGAGTCGCGAGACGTGATCCACGGCACTCCGATACGGGATTACGAGATCAACGGTGACAGAGAAGGACGCATCCTTCTCTGTCTGCTCGGCGGCAGGGTAAGTGCACACCGAGCCCGCCGTAACACACTCCTCCGCTGTGCCCTCTGCTTAACAGAGGGTACGCCGAGGAACCCACCGTTGGTCCGTGTAGGACCCCACACATTGCCAGACTCATTAGCCGCGGCAGTGCCAATCCCAAGGGATGAGAATTTCTTCTCATTCCAAGAGGAAGGACACTGCCGCGCCCAGGGTGCACCGGCCCAGCGGCTGCTGTTTCCTCCAGACGTATCGAGAGGAACCAGCAGCCGCCGAGCACACGTGGAGGACTTCTGGCATCGCACCCCACGGCTAAACACCCTTATGTCAGAATTTGTGACGCTACAGAATCTTAGATAATCGATCGAAAACGGATCCAGCCATCTTGAAAAGCCACTTTTCGCTGGTCTCTCAATCTCGGTAACGGAAGTGATTTTGACGACTTTTTGCTTATCAACGGGCGTCACATACATAAGTTTGTGACAGGCATCGAGCTAAAAGTTTTGTGATACGTACAGTGGTTTAGTAGAAAAATCCAAAAATCTGTGCCAGCCACCTTGAATTTACGTATAAAACTTTTGGCTGGCACTTCCGAATCTCAATAACGGTAGCGTTTTCGAATATGGTTCCTTTACTAAAACTTGGTGACGCAATGTGTGACAGTAATAACGTTTGATTTATGGCGTCACATACAAGGGTTTACGAGAAATCAATAAAAACCTAATGTCCAGCCAACCTGAGTTCAAGCTGGCTGGACACCTGTATCTCTGCTGCCTGATGATCTACGACCTTCAAAATGTTGTGACGGGGACGATAATGATAACCTGAATTTGTGACGGAGAAACTTTGCGTAGTTTCAAAGATATTGATCATTTAAATTTTCCCATACAAACATCCATTAATATTGTGAGGTGACCATATTTTTTACATGAATAAAGGATTTCTTTTTAATATACTAATCGGCCGATAGCAGCCACGCCTGTTTTGTATTTGATTTCTCCGTGGGAATAAAAGGTTTTCCGGCAATAAAAAGCGTAAACTTACTTTTGACTACCAGCGCTGCAAAAGAGAGCCCACTTGTATTTCGTGTTTAGTTCATTATCTTAGGTAATTGAAAATGAGAACTAAACTCGACAGTCTGCAGTGTATGTACTTTTCGAAGTGTCATCACTAATCAGAGTAAGACAACTTTTAATATTAATTTGCGGTAAGACAACAAATTAATAAGAGAAGATTCGACCAGTTGTTCTAGTAGTACCAACTTTAAGCAATAGATGGCGACACTAACATCAGCTATCATGGAAGTATTACATTCCGTTCATAGATATATTCAGCTATATTACAAATGACGACCACCGACTTAATTTGCGCTTCAAACACTTAGGGCGGTAGTAAAAACAAAGTTGTGGTACAAGGAGAGGGTTACTGAAGTGCAAATGGAGTTGATCGTCGTCATTTGAAACGCTGTATAAGTACAAATAAATAAATGTGATTTTATTTACAGCAAACATTATTTTTTCATTTAAATACCTTAGAGCATTAGTTATCCTGACACATTAACTACCTATGTACTTACCATGAAAATCACCAATAGCTGCCTACCTACTAAAAAAGTAGATATCTGCACGTAAATAATCAATAACATTGAAAAATTACCACCATTCCAGCTCACTTCTACACTTTTGTCTTCTATTGATTAAAATATCTACAGTTGTTCTAATAGTATCACCAGTACACGGATTTTCGTCCATTAAAGAAAACACCATTAAATATACTTAGTCCTACAAAAAACCTACAATATTGGTAACCCTACTGCAGTGTTTGTATGGGAAAATTTAAATGATCAATATCTTTGAAACTACTCAAAGTTTCTCCGTCACAAATTCAGGTTATCATTATCGTCCCCGTCACAACATTTTGAACACATTTTGAAGGTCGTAGATCATCAGGCAGCGGAGATACAGGTGTCCAGCCAGCTTGAACTCAGGTTGGCTGGACATTAGGTTTTTATTGACTTCTCGTAAACCCTTGCATGTGACGCCATAAATCAAACGCTATTACTGTCACACATTGCGTCACCAAGTTTTACCGTTATTGAGATTCGGAAGTGCCAGCCAAAAGTTTTATGCGTAAATTCAAGATGGCTGGCACAGATTTTTGCATTTTTCTACTAAACCTATCACAAAACTTTTAGCTCGATGCCTGTCACAAACTTATGTGACGCCCGTTGATTAGCAAAACGTCGTCAAAATTACTTCCGTTACCGAGATTGAGAGACCAGCGAAAAGTGGCTTTTCAAGATGGCTGGACCCGTTTTCGATCGATTATCTAAGATTCTGTAGCGTCACAAATTCTGACATAAGGGTGTTTAGCCGTAAGAGGGGCCCGCAAGGGCCGAAGCCTGCCGGGGTTGCGGGCCTGTTCGAAAGAGATACCGCGGCCCCGGAACATAAAGGGCGAGGAAGGAACATGGATGGGTTTTAGTCAGTAAGAGTCTGACACTCCCTCCCGCTCCGCCCAGAGTGGGAGAAGTCATTTGATGATTTCCCATCCTAAAAAAAAAAAAAAAAAAAAAAAAAAAAAAAAAAAAAAAAAAAAAGGGTGTTTAGCCGTGTTGCGGGCCTGTTCGAAAGAGATACCGCGGCCCCGGAACATAAAAGGCGAGGAAGGAACATGGATGGTTTTTAGTCAGTAAGAGTCTGACACTCCCTCCCGCTCCGCCCAGAGTGGGGGGGGTCATTTGATGATTTCCCATCCTTAAAAAAAAAAAAAAAAAAAAAAAAAAAAAAAAAGGGTGTTTAGCCGTCACATAAAGTGCCCTATTGACCTAGTAAAATGGGAGCGATTTTGAAGATTTGTCCAGCCAACCTGAGCTACATGAGTGATGTACTCGCCATTGACGTTGATGCCTAGCCCTCTCCAGTCCAGAACCTTGAAGACATCCTCCAGATCAGCGGTGAACAGTTTCGGAGATATGACGTCTCTCTTCCATGCAAACGTTGATAAATTTAACATTTTATGTAAAAACTGAGCATTGGGTATATTGATATCTCTTGTTGTTATGATTTAGTATTTTTACTAACAAGAACGAACAGTGCAAAAAATTGATGAAATAAGAAGCAGGGCGATATTCAAGATATACTCGTATGCTATTTAATGCTAATAAATAAAATTTTAAACGTAACTGTCAGTGCACAAATATATGGACGAACACACGTGACACACCTCTAGAAACTACCATGCAGACATGCGCATCACGTCACATGTTGCTATGTATTTTAGCGCAGGCGTCCAAACTCTCAACATCCTCTTCTAGACGCAGACGCTTTGAAATTAAACCCTCGTCAATTTCAAATTAAACCCTTTGAAATTGATGAGGTGAAGTTTTCATCCAACGGTCGATGAAGTCCCTTTGTCAAAATATGACCCATGACTTGTTTGGCAGCAATCTTCTCTCGTACGAAGTGGTAGCGGACGTCTATGTGTTTACTGCGTGCATGGTAGACGGCATTTCCTGAAAGACTAATCGCACTCTGATTATCACAGTAAACGGTTAAAGGTGTACCTTTAAGTTCTGGTTGCAACTCATCTGCCAGCTGTTTCAACCAAAGAGCCTCCTGTATAGCAGACGTAAGAGCCATATATTCAGCCTCACTTGTAGACAGAGCCACAGTCTGCTGTTTCTTAGAATTCCAGCTTATTGCTGCACCCTGGAACAAAAATATATAGCCTGTGCAAGACCTTCTATTCTCAATATCATTTGCCCAGTCTGAATCGCAATAACCTTCAATGTTCTTGTTATCCTTTTTAAATGTAAGTTTTCAACCGACTTCCAAAAAGAGGAGGTTCTCAATTCGTCTGTATGTTTCTTTTTTTTTTTTTTTTTTTGTGTTACCTCAGTACTCTCGACTGGGTGAACCGATTTTGATGGTTCTTTTTTTGTTTGAAAGCTGGTGCTTCCCGTTTGGTCCCATTTTAGTTTGCTGAAGACCTGATGCTGATCTTCGGAGATATACAACGGAACTCTTCAAAAATACACAGCAAATCTGCAGTGATTGCTGCCATCGCTTGTAGGTTCATTGTTTATACTATATTATGACGTAACATCACGCCTGTATGCTCTGAGGGGGTACGCACATGTGTAAAATACACCCGATTTCGAAAATATTTGTTACCTCAGTACTTTCTACTGGGTGAACCGATTATGATCGTTCTTTTTTTATTTGAAAGCTGGTGCTTCCTGTGTGGTCTCATAATCATCAAATCAGTAGCTGATGATGGGATTCTGGAGAAATAGAGAGAATTCTTCACATTTTATAGGCACACTAGAAGGGGTTTGGGTAGTTTTAGGAATTGTACTTTCTCGAAGTGATCCCAATTCAGTTTGATGAAGATCTGATGAAGAACTTCGGAGATATGCAACGGAACTCCTCAATAAATGATAGCAAATGTACTGGGATTGCGGAAATCTCATATCTGTCTATTGTTTACACCAGTTCATAACCTAAAATCACGCCGGTACGCTGTGAAGGGGTAAGCACATGTGAACCACTAAAAAGTGAAAAATAAAAACTTTTTTACAAAAAATAAAACCGACTTCAGAGAAAACAAAAAAGTGAAAAATAACTTCAGAAAAAACGCTTCAGAAGTCGGTGACAAAAAAACTAAATCAATCAAACAAAGGTCACCGACTTCTGAAGCGTTTTTTCTGAAGTTATTTTTCACTTTTTTGTTTTCTCTGAAGTCGGTTTTATTTTTTGTAAAAAAGTTTTTATAAATCAATAGTTCCTTTCAAGTAACGAAATATTCTCTTGACCGCAATCCAATGTTGCATTGTTGAATTGTTATTAAATCTACTAACAGTATTAACAGCATAGGCTATGTCAGGCCGTGTACATTGTGACAAATACAAAAGACATCCCACAGCTTCTTGATAAGGTATATGTTTCAGTACTTCAGTTTCATTCAGCCTTTTTTAATTGAGTCCCGGCTTCAAAAGGAGTTGATACAGGCTTACAATCAATTATTTTAAATCTCTGTAAAATTTTCTCTATGTACAATGTTTGATCCAACGATATCTCCTCCAAATTAGTATTTTATGTTATTTTAAAACCAATACTGGCTGTTCCAAGGTCCTTCATTTTGAAACTTTCTTGTAGTTTTTCTTTCACTAGTAGATATTGTTTTACATTATTGAACATGAAAAGCAAATCATCGACATAAGTATACTGCTATAAACAGTATGTCACGTTCTTTTACAATTCTGTAATACATGCAAGGATTTATTGTTGAGCGCTTCAATCCAATGTCAATAAAAGCAGCAAAGGTTCTTATTCGACTGCCGGCTGGCTTGTTTCAGACCATACAATGCTTTGTTTAGCTGACATACCTTATTTTGAATTTCATAACAAGGTGGCAGTGACATGTAAATTTCTTCATTTACAACTCCTTGCAAAAATGCTGAGATAGCATCCATTTGATGAATTTTTAGTTTATAGTTAGCCGCTAAGCCAATTAAGTATCTGATCAATGAATAGCGTATAACCGGAGCATAAACTTCATTGTAATCTATACCTTTTGTTTCTTTGAATCCTTTTATAACCAGACGAGCTTTGTATCGTGCTAAGTTTTGCAGCGTCATCTCTCTTAGTTTTAACAACCCATTTGCAGGGAATTACCTTTTTGCCAACAGGTGAATCGGTGACACTCCAAGTGTTATTTTCGATTATAAAAATCATATTCGGCATCCATGGCTTGCTTCCGTAATTCAGAATTTTCACTGTTTAGTGCTTCAGCGTGATCCTGTGGATCGTCATCCAATAATCTCATTGCAGATTCTGAATTAAAGCACAAAAAAGAGTTAGGTTCCGAACTGTTACTGTATACTTCTCCATTTCGTCTCTGTGAATCCCGACGAGGTGTGAGATTTACATGACATATTTCAGGAGAACTGGTATTGATTGAACCTGGAGGCATGTATGTCTTATCATTAGGATCCTCGTAACAACTTGAACTATTAGAATCTGATTCATAATTTTCTTCATAATGAGATTGTGTTTGATTTTTATCGGTCTCAAAATATACTATGCAGTCATTCTCTTGACTGCAGTTGTTATTCGTTTCTTCTACTAATTCCTTAGACTTTTTATCTGTGGTTTCAGTACAACTGGTATTTTTGATTATTTTATGTTGGTTTACAGTTTCTTCTAAAAATACAACATCTCTACTCAATATTACCTTTTTTTAGTTTTCTTATCTATATAAAGCGATATCCTTTAGAACATTCGCTATAACCAATAAATGTCAACTTACGAGACTTAGCATCTAATTTGCGACGCTTTTCTTTTGGTAAATGTACCATTGCTTGGCAACCAAAGACTTTCATATGACTTTAAGTCTTGCTTGAATCCAGTCCATCGTTCCTCAGAGGTGATATAAGACAGTGAGCGAGTTGGTGAGCGATTGATGATGTAAGTAGCAGTTGCTATTGCTTCTCCCCAATACTCTTTCTGCAATGAGGCATTGAGTAACATACATTTAGCTCGCTCTATAAGAGTACGATTCATTCGCTCGCTTACACCATTTTGTTGAGATGTATAATAGTTGTTAGGTGCTTAATGCCAATATTGTTCAGACATTTATCAAACTGACTGTTGATATACTCTCTACTATTGTCGCTGCGAAGTATTTTTATTTTCCGATCCAACTCATTTTCTACTTTATTTTTAAATTCCAGATTTTTTTCTAATACTTCCGATTTACATTTGAGAAAGTAAACAACCTTTCTAGAAAAGTCGTTTAGAAATGTTAAGAAATACCTTGCACCTCCGAGTGACTGGTTCTCCATGGGTCCACATAGGTCTGAGTGGATGAGCTCTAGCAAACTTGTTGCCCGGGAGCCTTCATTTGTGAATGGTTGCCTGGTTTGTTTTGCCTCCAAACAAGATGTACAAATGAAGTCCTCATCTTTTTTACATAACTTCACACCAAGAGTACATTCTGAAATCTTATTAATATCCTTAAAATTACGTGATTGCCCAAACATGACTAAAACTACAAATGGTTCAATGTATGGATTTTTCAAACATTATTAAAAATATGCACCGGACCAGCTTATCTGTTACAAAAAAACGGGCCAAGTGCGAGTCGGACTCGCCCATGAAGGGTTCCGTAGCAGATTGAAAAAAAGGTAAATTGCTGTTTACGATTTAAGACGTACCTACTTATTAAAAAAAACTTCTTACTAGATCTCGTTCAAACCAATTTTCGGTGGAAGTTTACATGGTAATGTGCATCATAATATTTTAGTTTTATCATTTTCGTATTTTAGAAGTTACAGGGGGGGGGACACTTTTTTCCACTTTGGAAGGGTCTCTCGCTCAAACTATTCAGTTTAGTAAAAAATTCTTTAAAAAACCACAATATCATTTTTGAAGACCTATCCATAGATACCCCATACGTATGGGTCTGTTGAAAAAAATATATTGAGTTTCAGTTCTAAGTATGGGGACCCCCAAAATTTATTGTTGTTTTTTTGTTTGTGTGATAATATTAATGCGGTTCACAGAATACATCTACTTACCAAAGGAGACAATTTTTTTTGTTTGGGGATTAGGCCACCCACATAAATTGTAGCATTTAATAATGAAACTTACATTGATTTCTTCCTTATAACCTCTAGATTCTAATGATTAAATTAGCTACGCGTTGTCTAACTGGAATAAATGCGAAAAATCTGCAAAAACACTTACGAAAACCAAAATAAACAGAAAAAGTCAACGTCAAAATAATGAAGTTGGCTGTCAGTCACTAAAAAAGTGAGTTTATAACGTTCCGTGCCACGTTGATTGTTTAAACCATTTATGGGATTCTAGTGTAGGTACCTTTAAAAATAGCTTTAAATAAAAATGCTCACAGTTTAAGAATATTTATTTTTATGTTTTTTTTGATCCTATAATAATTATAGAAGATATGATTACCAACGGGTAGGTACCGTACTTTTTTTAGTAAACAGAAAAAAACGCCCCTATTCACGTAAGTATTAGCTGTCAAATGACATTGACCACAACAGGAATGATTTGACTCGCAAAAAAATATCATAACATATCTTATTTATTATGATTTTAAGATTCCGTTTTCATTTCTACGTAATATTTCGTTTAATACCATAGTAAAATGTTTACTATTTTTTGGTGTTATAATGAATAATAAATGCAACGACCAGGGGGGCCCAAAAAAAATGATCTCCTTTCAGTAGCATAGTTCTTATAGTTTGGGAAAAAAGTGGCTGTGACATACGGACGGACAGACAGACAGACATGACGAATCTATAAGGGTTCCGTTTTTGCCATTTGGCTACGGAACCCTAAAAAGTAGGTAGTAAGTACATATCAACTAACCTAATTACGACGATGCGATGGTTCACATTACAAGCTGGTTATCTACACTCGACGCCTGAAAAATTACTAATAATAGTATTGCGATAACTCACAACTCGTATCTCATTGCTCGCACAGTCACACACAAGCAATACCTAGTAGGTACATAATCAGCAGATTCTGACCTAATTTTTAACTGCAATTTCGAAGAACATACAGATAATCTAGAATTTAGGCCATACTATATCGACTAAGCTCTATATCATAGAATTTAACTGTGTGTTTGTTGAGATAGGTCGTAATCAATTATTCGACCATGAACAATAATTTATTGCGGACAACTTTATACAGGTTTTTTTTCGGCATCGAATTATTTTTGTTGTTTTACGAGATATCGGATTTAAGACCTGTTTGGATATGCTCGGACTACCATCATACAAATAAACGATTTTGAAGTGTCTGTTCTTAATTTTAAAATCGAATTTAAAAGGTCTTTTAACAAAAACTCTTTGTAATTTTTTAGTTTTTCTGTGTCGGAGTGTTTGTTCGTCATTTGGACGGGACTTACTGGGATAGCTGATGTTATTAGGAGTTACTTTTATTTTAGAAAAAGGATTAGTTGAAAAAAAACGAATACCTACAAGTTCCGTGAATTTAATGTTCATTTGTTGCACGGAATTAATACTTTTTCTAAAATGAAAGTAACTCCAAGATGAAGAAGAAGATGGAAGATGGGTAGGCCTCTAGTGTGGGACGCAACTTGTGTCGATACTCTTGCGCCTTCCCATCTTCCTAGCTCATCGTGCTGTGCAGGGGCTGCCGCTGCGGCTGCTGAGAACCTCAAGCGGCGTAAATATAGTAACCTTATTGGTAACTACATTTTCGAGCCGTTTGGGGTTGAAACTCTAGGACCGTGGGGTCCGTGTGCTCACAGCCTTTTTAAATAAATTTCTAACTGCTGCTAACTGCTGGCTTTTACCTTGGCCAAAGGCTTAGCATTGCCATACAGCGCGGTAACGCCGCCAGTCTCCTGGGTACTTTACCAGTTGACAGCGCTGAGGAGGAGATTTTTGACGCCATTTTTTTAAGATCAAAGTTTAAGTTAGTTTAGTTCATTTTAATTTATAATTGTGTGTAGCATTATTCTTTTAAATATAATAAACTGTTGTCCACTCCAAGAAGTATTATTTTGACAATTATTTAAAGCGGACGAAGATCGTGGGCAACAGCTATACCTATTTACAATAAAAAAAATACGTCTTCACTTAAATTGATTGGAGTTTCTCCAGAGGTGTAGGAACGTGAAACTGTTAGATTTACAGCTATGTAGGGGATATAAGGTGTATATGTTCATACGCGAAATCTCTTAAGGCGATTACATGAGCTAAACGCGAGTTTTATAATTATCTACTAAAAGTATATGATTCACTGCTATAAACAAAACCAGAAATATATGATATTCTTCAGGATATATGCTAGCATGATAATGTTTTGAAACCATAACACGATTAATTTAACTCGATAAAAAAATCACGAACTCATCTTTATAAATTTCTTTCAGACACAAAAAAAACATACTAATATGCATGCAACATACTAATTTTAGGTCCAATATTATATATTATCTTCACAAACAATTTGTTAAATTTTATGAATACCGCTCAGCCTGATGCTTCGTGTGTTGTTTTTGCTGATGACACAAACGTAGTAATTGTAGTAAATAAATGTCTAGCTAATCTTTCTGAATTGTTTACAGCTAATAATTTATTAATTAATACAAATAAAACAAATAGGTATTATGTTATTTAAGACTACATCTCGTAACACCGACACTATAGATGTGACATTTAAATTGAGGAATTGAATTTGAGGATTGGTAAATGAGGTAAAATTCTTAGGAATTAACATTGATTCAAATCTAAACTGGAAACAGGCTATTGATTCCTCCATATCCTCTGCATGTTATGCACTTAGGAGGCTCAGGGATGAAATAGATTTGAAGCAACTTAAAGCATGTTATCATGCTCTGGTTAAATCCAGGTTAAGGTACAGCATCATGTATTGGGGTAATAGCTGTAACTACAACTACCAAAGAGCATTCATCCTTCAAAAGCGTGCCATCAGAACCATCGTTTAATTTCACAGCTGGATTCATGAATAACTTGATATGATATTGAAATTCAGTTTATGTGACTTTGATTCAGTTGGCCTTTATTTAAATTGACATGTTAATTATTTGACATTTAATTTGTTTGACAATTGATTTGATTGACATATATGTTGTATTTGATTGGCATTTAATTGATTTTAACTGACATTTAACTTACATCTAATTCTCTTTTATTTAATTCACAACATGGAATAGACATGGCTGGTTTTGAGCTTAGGTAGTTGGATAATCATGTAAATGGCATTTTGACATTTTTAATTGACATTAAATTTATATCTTTCGCTTGGTTTATTTTTCATTAACTGATTTATTTTTCTTCATTTAATTAAATTTATTTGACATTTAATTCTTATTTAGCAGGCATTTAATTTACATTTAATTCTTATGAAGTTTACCTTATATGAACGTAGTTGACATGGTTTTGTTTGAGCTTTTTATGATTGGTCATATAAACAGTAATTTAATTGTTCTTAAAATGGAATAGAGATGTTGTATTTTTGCTTTTGTTTTTTGGTTTGACTTTTTTATGCTTTTAATGGTATTTACTGATGACATTGTAATAATTGTTTATATTTGTTTTTTTTTTGTTTAGCTTGTATTTGATTACTGCTTCTGTTATGATTTTAAATGTAATTTGTTGTATAATTCCAACACAGTGTAAATTGTTTGATGAATGAATAAATAAATGCAATAATTCTGATTTTTTGGCAAATAATTCTACAAGCAATATACCTATTAGCATGATACTGTTTTAGTTTTTTAATCCAATCAATAGTTTTTTTAGTAAATCGACCAAAACCATTAATTTCGCGCTATTTGGCCCGCAGTGACTGACGTAACAACCACTTTGTAGTGCAAGCTGATTAGAACTTTATTCTAACAGCATTTCAAACGAAGTTTGAACCACCACAAATAGAGTTGCTAATTTAGCTCGTCTAATCGCCTTAAGGTGTATCTGTTCATACGTGAAAACACCGAATCGCGAAAAACATCGGCTGTTTCGTACAATATCTTCGCATAACTCGTCAAAATGTGTAGAACAACTGATTTATTTTCGCGATTCAGTGTTTTGTCTCATAGTTAAAGTTGTTAATAATTATGAGCACAATGACACCTTAATATGTATTTATTTTTAGAATATGACACCAAATCGTAAACGCACCACAAAAAATAAATCAACAGCACGATTATATCATTTTCTGAAATGGAAAATGTCTTAATCTACTTAAGATTCGAAAATCGTATGCGAAACCGTTATTTTCAATTTCAAAATCGTTCGACTTTACGGCACTCAGTGAGGCACCTAACCAGTAACCTACTGTTAACTACTGGACATGACTATCTCTTAAACTATTACTGAGTTAGACTGCGTACCCGTTACCTACATCTCCGTTAGATTACTCGTTTTTTGTTCTTTTAAGCTCTAATCGCGATGGCACGGTTAGAGCGTTTGCTTTGTAAATGTTTGCTTACAACCGACAAAGAAATAACCGGTCAAAACATGAGTTCTGGGACCTCAGTGGTTTTAAAACAGTTAGATCGATATAGTTTTGGGATGCGCAGTGGAACTTAGATTTTTTTTACTTTTTTCGCAATGGATTTAAACGGGATACGCCGCGGCGCCACCGAGGCGAAACTACGGCTAAATTGATAACTTTTCGGACTGTGTTGCATAAATCTAGAAATTATGCAAATAAGATTAGATTTTTTAATTTCAGACTTTCTTCATGGTAATTTTAATAGAAAAAGCACCTAGTACTCAATTATCTTATGTTTGCCCAATTGCTCACTCAACTCAAGTCAGTTAGGTTGCAAATTGCGTAGTTACGGTCAGGATTCCAACAACAAAAGCTGATGAAGACACAACTCTTAAATTCATATATATGTCACCGTAAAATTGTCAAACACTTTTTTTTTTTTTTTTTTTATTACAGTATGACGTGTTTTTTCTCGCGATATTGTAATGTCTCGAATTATTGTCAATTGAACATACGGAAGTATCTCTGCCCCCATAATCGGGAATTGGGGCACCCCCCCGTTAGGTTAGTTAGGTTCCTTTAAACCCTGCACTCGGAAATAGGGGCCCCGCGAAGCGGGGCTCCGTCGACTACGTTTTTTAGGGGAATCTAAAGTGTTTTAAGGTTATGTTATATTAATCGGTATTTCTCAGGAATGGTGCATTATCTTTTCATGAGAGATGTGCCACTGGGCAAGGGGGGCCCCTCCTTCCCTCCACACCGCGTAAGTTGACTACCATCGCATGCATTTTACGAAAAATAATGCGTTTTGTTGTAAGCAGTATGTTCATTTGACAATAATTCGAGACTTTACAATATCGCTAGAGATATTACAATATAACGTATTTGACGGTGACATATTTAAACAAATAAAAACAGAATAGACGTACTATGTAAGAAGTACGAAGTAACATGTTAAAGAACCATGTTTTAACTACCTACATGAAGTTTTAAAACGCAGTATTATTGGGATAATATTGATGATATATTATGTAAGAGTCAATGTTTTCGCCGATCACTGTACTAGACTATTTTAGGTAGATCTTATATAATGAGTAAGGTGTAAGGTAAACCATTATATCCAACTACAGCAAGTAGTAGGCCAAGGTAGCAAAAAATGTGAATCAAGGTTTCAATCCTAACCTATCACAACATGCAGCCACATTGGTATGTCTGTCTGTGTATTGCCTCCTTGTAGGCTTTAAATACATCAACGTGCAGCCAATTGTATTGTGTATCTTATCATCGACAACTTAATAGGATTATGGCGATTAGATAAGCTTCTGGTCAGTTTTTAATCTATGACAAACAAATAGGTAGGTACTTACCTATGGACCTATTTAGTGAAAGCTATGTCGCTTACATCTGCGTCCTAACTAAATTACATCGCAAGCAGAGTAGCACCCTGAAGTAGCTTCCTACTTACCTTGGTAAGCTTGTACCTTCCAATTTGTCCGTACCTACTTATCGAAGTATAGCTGTCTTGCTGGCAACTCGGAGCTTATTAGTGGGTTCGGCTTGGTCATTACGGTTCTATAGCCGCTAACACGTTGCACCACAAAACCGCTATGCTAGTATTATATTATCTGTGCCGCTATTTACTGGCCGTACCGTTCAAGCCATCCATCACCAACGATTGCAAAGAAATCGGGACACTGGTTTGAATGCACTGAATGACCGCAAAAACTAGCGAGAAACTCATTTTGTTTATTACTTCTGAACTCTGAAGTTACACAAAATCTGTCTTCAAAGACATTTGCGCGATACGAATCATCTCAAAGCAATAACTAGGTCTAGGTATTTTGTATGATCCATTAGGTTTATCAATAATTAAAGTGTCTATATGTCACCGTAAAATTGTCAAATACGTTACACGTGGCTCGTATTTCCGAGTGCAGGGTTTAAAGGAACCTAACGGGGGGAGGTGCCCCAAGTCCCGATTATGGGGGCAGAGATACTTCCGTATGTTCAGTTGACAATATCGCTAGGTTTGCAATTTTACGGTGACAGATATACATCCATCAATTCACCACAAATGCGAGATTCAGGATCCGATTTTCAAACTTTTGATTATAGAATATGTCTCTGCCATGTCGAGAAAGGACCTCAAACAAAATTTATGTTAATTTGTCAACAGCATGCATTACTTGGAGGCGTGTCTTCGCGAGACGATGCGGTTCGACACCACGGTGCCTCTCTCAGTACCACACCGAGCTATGAAGGCGACTACGATTGCAGGATATGATGTGCCAGAGGTAAGATTACTATAATCACTATTATTACTATCTAGGTACCTACTTCCTTCAGCCACAAGGCCACCTTTACAAAACAAGACACAATTATTCCAAAATATCCGAAAAAATATACGTGTAGGTAAATGGCGGATGTCGAAAAGCCTTCTGAAAATGTCATAGTAAATTGTCTGTTATTTTCGAAATAATTCTATAATTTGTGCTGGATTACTGCAAGGTAGGTTACTGGGACCTCTAGTTATTCTAAAAAACAATAAGAGCAATCAAACACCCTGGTCACGGTTTTTGACGATATATGTAAGGCGAAAGTCACAGATATACCAGTCGCTAACGCCGAGTCACGCAAATGAAGTCTCCTTCAAAGTCGCCAATAGGTTGGTTTCCTATAACAATTTTAAACTTTGTGTTTATGATTCCAGGGTACAATGGTCAGTGCCAACTTAGTGATGTTGCACATGGACAAGGATATCTGGGGTGACCCTGAAAACTTCCGCCCCGAACGTTTTCTCAGGAACGGCGAGCTGGATGTCTCACTCGACAAGTCTTTGCCTTTTGGAGCAGGTATGACATATTTCAACCCGTGTTACCTACACAATCTTCATTCAGATTTTTGAGCGCTTTGGGTAAGGCCCTGTCCAGAAAAAGCACCCTTAGGAACTCCCATGTATTTCTTTCATATTGTTTTAGGATTCCGTACCCAAACAAAGGGTAAAAACAGGACCCTATAACTAAGATTCCACTGTCCGTCTGTCTATATGTCTGTCTGTCAGCAGTCTGTATCTCATGAACCATGATAGATAGCTAGACAGTTGAAATTTTCACAGATGATGTATTTCTGTTACACTAAATACAAAAAATAAATAAATATATAAGTGGGGCTCCCATACAACAAACGTGATTTTTTTATAATGATAAGAAACCTAAGTATTTGCCTCTTTATTTTACTAGTAAGTACCGTGGAAGATATTGCAGCACGATGGGTTACGCTAATCTTAATGGTTTTAATTTGGTATACTAAATGAGTAAAATAAACGACATTTTCACGACACAGTTTTCCTCAACGTCTGCTAGATGTTAGGCCACATAGTTGCACTACATTCGAGACATAATAGGTACATAAGAAATACATTTTCCACTAGTACCTAATACGTTAGTTTCAAACCTGTCACAGTTACATTGTGCAATACGGAATTAAGTAGACCTACTTAGCTGCGAAACGGTTACAATTATGGCTGAGGCAACGCCAATACTGTTTACTACTGACTCCTACCAGGCTGTGAATACTATGTTTTATATGGCAAAAGATCATACTTAGGCTACTTGGCTTTGGCTCAACTACCCGTAGACTTCGTAACTATTGGTACACAAAATTTGACTGGTATTCATCATCTTCTTGCCCTTTTCCCATTTTATTTGGGTTAGGTGCAACACGTTTTCTTCTTCCATTCTCCCCTGTTAGACGTCACGGCATCATTTACTCCTTTCTCTTTCATAACATTCCTCACACAATCCATTCATCTTTTCTTTGGCCTTCCTCTCCTTGTCCATCCATCAATATTAATGTCCATCACTCTTTTAGTCACATGCGTTTCATCCCTCCTCATTACATGTCCATACCAAGCCAAACGACTTCGTTTCAATTTTTCAGTAACAGGTGCCACTAACCTTTCTCACTAGTCCCTCATTCACTGGTTTATTTTCGAGTACACCACTCCAATAATTCTCCTCATTCATTAGTCTTTCAAAGTAACCCTTCCATCTATCCTTAATTTTCTCATATTCCGAAATAACCATTCCAGCTTCGTCTTTTATGCATTTGACCCGACAGACATCCTTCGCCTTTCTCTTTCTAGCTCTAGCAAGCCGGTATAGCTGTTTTTAGCCTGCTGGACTATCCGTTGTGTCATAGAGTTTATGTGTTCGCTATAGCCACAGATCTCTTAGCCTTTTTCTTGAGAGCATCATTCTCACGCTTCTTTTCAGCTTTCGCTAAAGGTTTACTGGTAGAGAATGCCATTGGCATTAAGTCCGCCTCTGTACTTTGTGCTTGAAGTGTTAAATAAATAAATAAATAAATAAACTAGCACTCTCATTTCCAAAACTCGGCCATTCTTTGAACTTCTTCTTTTTATCCTTCAGCACATTCTGTATCTCTGGCGACCGCCACCATGTATCCTTTCGTCTCTTCCAAAATACCTGTTGCTGCGCTCCTTATACACCGAGCCATCTCATTCCAACATTCATTTACACTTTGATCATTCAAAATTTGACTGGTATTCTTAGGTAAATAAGGTTAACAGTAGGTACCTAATACTTTCATGGTCTCATTATATTTTTTTAATCAAGCCAAGATAATGATTAAACAGAAAAATCGTTTCCAATCACAATAGTGTTTACTTATACTTATCTGTATAATCCAATAATAAGTAGTTCTTTATACCTAAGCACAATCTAATTTTAATCCTATTTGCGTGATTGTTTTAGAAACTTCGACACTTTGTACCCATTATTTCATAATGTGATGAATGATATCATCATCATCTTGCTGCCCTTTTCCTATTTTATTTGAGGTCGGCGCAACAAGTTTTCTTCTTCCATTCTCGCCTGTTAGACGTCACGGCATCATTTACTCCTTTCTCTTTCATATCAGTCTTCACACAATCCATTCATCTTTTCTTTGGCTTTCCTCTCCCTCTCCTTCCATCAATATTAATGTCCATCACTCTTTTAGTCACATGTGTTTCATCCCTCCTCATTACATGTCCATACCGAGCCAAACGTCTTCCTTTCAATTTTTCAGTAACAGGTGCCACTTTCAAATTTCCTCTAATTGAAATATCTAAGTAAAATACTTATCAGGAGTGCTATGGACATTCATTTTATCAAGTGCCTGAAATGACACTGGGCCACTAGTACCAGAAATGTAGTTTCTCTTGTCTACGAGCAAAACTCCTACTTCCCACTAATAATAAAGACTCTTTTACGCAAAAACGGCTAATCATGTTTGGGTGAAATTTGATACACTGATAGGTACTTTATAAAACTTTTTTTTTGGATGGGAAATCATCAAATAACTTCTCCCACTCTGGGCGGAGCTGGAGGGAGTCAGGCTTTTACTGACTAAAGACCCATCCATGTTCCTTATCTCTTTCGAATAGTCCCGTAGCATACCTACTTTGCCGTGTCGACGGCGCGTTCGTCAACTCAGCATAAAGGAGGGGCCCGCAAGGGCCGAAGCCTGCCGGTGTTGCGGGCCTGTTCGAAAGAGATACTGTTCGCTGGCATAGGCTAGTTACCTATTAACTTTATTTTTCTTGATCACAGGAAGAAGACTTTGTGCAGGTGAAACCTACGCTCGACAGTCCATGTTCCAGGTGTTTGCTGCATTCATGCAGGCGTTCAAAGTATCCACCGCCGATGGGAAACCTCTGCTCAAAGCCGCCCCAAGGATCCAGGGTATCATCACCACATTGCCAGAGTTTTGGGTCAAGATTAACGTAAGAGTTTGAAGAGAAAACTAAATTTTTCAGGAAAAATATGTGTTTTGTATCTCGAGGATTTGTCAATCGGCTGGAAGTGCTGGAACTTATTTCTATATTTATATGCTAGGGCTACCGAAATATAAAAAAAAAAACTGCAGAAATGAAGAATGATTGTGCTTTTATAATCCAAACAACTTTTGGAACAAAACAATCACTCATTATCTCAAAAATAACTAAGTACTTAGTTACTTACCTACAGCAGGAAACCAAAATTCGTGTAGGCTGATACCAGATGAATGTAAACGTTCTCCATGCTTCATAATGGCAATAGGTAATGCATATGTCAAAAAAAAAACATTTCATGTTTAAACATAGAACGATTTTTTTGACAATTTAACGTGACATTGCTGTGATACAGTCGTTTACCTTGACAAAGGCGACCCATTCAATAGGTAGTTGGTAATTGAACCCTGTCAGTTTTTTTTTCAACCTTTTGTGGGTTAGGTTAGGTAGGTTAAAATTTTACGTAAGTTGCTTATGATAATATATTATGCTATTTATAATGATGTACCTATTACTATTAAGGCGACTACAGGAGCTGAACGCGAATTTTATAAAGCCTGAAAGTATATGATTCACTGCAATAAACAAAACCAGAAAAATACATGATATTTTTCAGGATGTATCCTTGTATGATAGTGTTTTGAAAACATAATACAATGAATTTTACTCGAAAAAACATGAATTTATCTCTAAACATTTCTTTTAACGAGTAAAACAATATTAAAATACATGCGATCATTCTGATTTTTAGGGAAATAATTCTACAAACAACATATTCGCATCATAGTGTTTTATTTTTTTAGTCCAATCAATAGATTTTTTGTAAATCGATCGAAACCACTAATTTCGCACTATTCGGCCCAACAACCACTTTGTAGTACAAGCTGATTAGAACTTTATTCTAACAGTATTTCAAACGTAGTTTGAACTACCACAAATAGAGTTGCTAATTTAGCTCCTGTAGACCCTTAAGAGGGAACAGGGCCAAAAATAGGAACTTGAAAAGACTATTGCCGTCCCGCTGACGCTGCTTAAAGCCTGCCCCTGTCCAGTGCGTTATGGCTGCAGCTCAGTGATTTTATAAAAAAGTTCGACTTTTCCTTTCCCCCTTTTTTCTCCTCGGAAACTGAGTCGATTCAATTATTTTTGACATTAAGCAAGAGTACATAAGTCTGTTTAGGTTCCTATCAATATCTTTAGACTAACTTAACTTAACTTTTCGATTTGGCTAGTAGTCTTCGGAATAACAGGGACATTAGAATTTGATTTAAAAAAAATCCTCTAGAGGACATTTTCAGGAAGAAAAAAGGGGAATACCATTCGTATGGAGAATCGCAGCCCCTGTTCCGTCTTAAAGGATTAATCAATGCTAATGTAAGGGAAGATTAATTCAAGTTTTTTATTAAGTAAGTACTTTATAGTCTTTCGTTAATCTTGATGGTTTATCTTCCATTTATTTTATAAATTAACTCTATAGATAAGGTACCCTAGTGGAATGGACAGAAACTAGCTTCCCCTCTAGACGCTATACCTGCCTATAAAATATTGCCATGTGGCAGAACTTTGACACCCCGTTGTGTCGATTTCTCAGTTCAACTTTTCAAAAAAAGATTCTGTTGGATTTAATGTTACCGTCTTGTACCTTTTATTCATACGTTTGATTACGTAAGTACCTATGTAATTGTGAGTATATCACTTACTAACATTTATTCTTGTCTTCATTTAATTTTACGATCAGTCTGTTTTATATAAGTACTTCTAACTAATTACGTATTAAGTATGTAAGAAATAAAATGTAAGTCCTAACCACAATAAAAACTGTCGATTAAAAGGTTTTTTTTTAATTTATTTGTTTCCTATTTTCCGTTTTAGATCTAAGTATTGAACGAACTCACGCCACGTGCACAAACTAAACACGATTAGGATAGCAATTTAATCCTGCTACGAACATAGAATTTCTGAACTTTATCAAGTGGCTAAACTACCACCACGTGTTCAAATATCGTTTTTCAATACATTTGCGAAGAAATAATAAATTAGAGAGACCAAAAGTATTTTTTGTAATTAATTATTAGGAAACTATGATGGTTTGATTTGCTTGCGCTTTATCTTCGTAGGTTGAAGGAGAAGCAAAGGAATGAACCCGTAAAACAGGCTAATAATAAAAATAGAACATTCAGATATTAGGTATTGAATTCGGAACACGAATAAATGTTAACTAGCTGGCCCACGCAACTTCGTCTGCGTCACATAAGAGAAAAACGAAAGGGAAAAAATCCCCGTTTTTGCAACATTTTTCATTCCTGCTCCGCCCCTAATGGTCGTAGCGTGATGTTATATAGCCTAAAACCTTCCTCGATAAAAAGAATTCGATTTGAACCAGTAGTTCCTGAGATTAGCGCGTTCAACCAAACAAACAAACTCTTCTGCTTTATAATATTAGTATAGATTTGTTGATAAAAAGCAACTGATTTTAACCCACTTTTAAAAAAGTGATTAATGTGATTATTGAATGATGATTAGAGACTAGATTTGAGAAGACGATATTTTGCAATCTGTCTGTTTTGAATCCAGTTTAAAATGTATTCTTCTGCCCCTATCCTAGTTGTGGTCGGTGCAACATGTCTCCTTTTTCCATTTTTCTCTACTACTCGTTATCTCATCAGACATTCTTTCTAGCCATATCTTCTTCACACAGTCCATCCATCGTTTCTTTGGTCTAAAATTCTTCTACCTACTCTAAAATGAATCGTTTTAGAATAAGAGCCTACCTACCTACCTATCATTCCTACGCAAAAAAAAACCGTTGCAATATGATATGCAACAATGTAGCTAATGTAGATAACAGCCCATATTATGCTAGCAAAATTTAAATCAGCTTCATTGTTATGTACTCTGTGGATCCTTATGTATTTTCTTGTATGACGACTTTGTACTCAGGTCACGGTCATAAAGATCAGTACGTGACACATAAACCTAACAATAGATAAAGCAGACAATATATTTCTTTGTTTGTGTTCACCTATGTCATTTATTATATAAAACGTACCTAATGTTATTTGTAATAGCCTTATTTAAATAGATAATTTGCTGGTTTTCCTCGTAATGTACCGAACACCGAACATACCCGTTTCAGTGTTGACCACCCTAGCAAAGATATTCGAAAAAGTATTAAACCATCGACTTACCTACCAAATGCCTTAATAAATTTAACCTTCTTTCTAATAATCAGTAAGGATTAAAAAAATATATAAATATAAAACTCTTGCCATAATTTTAGACCTATCCAAGGCCTTCTACACTGTCTCACAATTCCCATACTTCTTTCAAAGCTAGAGCATCTTGGAATTCGCTGGACGGCCCACGATTTCTTCAAAAGTAATTTTACAGATCGTAGACGAATAGCAAAGGATGAAAACTTCCTCAGCAACCAAGAAAGGATCACTTTTGGGGTCCCCCAGGGCAGTGTCCTGGGACCCAAAAAATACCGTACATCTTCCATTAAATATCTTGCCGTCACCCTTGATAGCAACTTGAAATGAAAGCAACATATTGCTTCAACTGTGGCTCGTGTGAGAAAACTTATGTATATTTTTTTTAAACTCAGAGGAATGGATGATTTCAAATATCTAATAACCATCTACTTTGCGCTAGCTCAGTCTGTTCTAGGGTATTGCCTAACGGCCTGGGGTGGTGCCGGTAAAACAGTGATGCTACGTGTCGAAGGAACGCCCAGAAAGCTGTTCATAAGGTAACCGATCCTATATTCGACATCCTCCCTATATACCCTCTGCCAGGGCCTTAAGTGTCAGACAGCTATTTTATCGTCCAAACTATTCTTCGCAAACACTGCCAACTTACCCTTTATCCTAAATGCTGTTCTACACTCCGCTCGAATAGGGTTTGCCACTGAGTCTAGTGAAACCGTAGCTGCAAGTCGTCATTACAAATACATAAGTTCAAAAATCTACAATAATTTAAACAAAAACTCATATTTCTACCCATTAACCAAGATCAAATGCAAATTGACTCCTGGCTGAAATCACAAAATTATGATGACACAGAGAAATTCGTGGAAGTGTAAAACACTCATCACTCTCTCACACACCTCAACAAAACCTCACACACCTCATTAACACTCACCCACACACCCATTCACCCTCTCACTACTCTCGACGTCAAAATCGTCACTCAACGTCAAACATCCCAATTCATAAATTATCCTTCCTTCGTTCATATCCTTTACTTTTTTATTAATCATAATTATGTTTTGTTATAAATTAAGTATACCTAAATTAACGGTAAGCACTTTTTGTATGCAACATCTTTTCATTATAATTTAGAGATGAGCATTGGTAGCTGGGCCACAGTTTATACTTTTGCAGAAAAAAACTTTTTTTTATTTTATTTTTTATAATGTCTTGTGATCCTGTCTCTTTGCAGGACATAGGCGCCTCTCTTTCTTCTTTCTACAGTACCACGGTAGATAGGTATGCAACAGTTTCGCTTATTTGGTAATAGCTAGTAAAGTATTTAAACATCATAAACAAAAGCCATCAAACTTATTTATTCTTAGGTATACCAGCTTCTAATAGCGCAGTATCTGATAAAACTCGTTAAACGTTCCAGCAGTAAATACATGAATTATGTATTTACGAATGTACATACCTACATACGTTACATGTTGTATTAGATATCTAACTATCTACTATGAAAGTAAGCCAAGTCGGAAACGAATTTACCAGACCGAGGAGCGAGTGAATAATGAATCAAATGTTCTTTTTACATTAATTTTTAAGCAGATAATTGTGTTAATAAGATTTATGGGTGTTATTCATTTAATTATGCAGGAAGGGAAGCCAATTAAGAACATTGGAGGACAGCTATAACTACATATTAGTTAATAAATGTTAGTAAATCATAGGGCAGCTACCTACTCATTTCATCACGGACATGATATGATACTTTACTGTTTAATCAGCTCAGCATATTGCAATCTACAGTTGGACATAAATAGGCTTCTCTCAAACTGCGTCACAATAGCCTGTCTTCCATCTTTCGTATCCAATCTGTCTCATACATCCACTTGATTCCGTATCACAGGGACACAGTCGTGGAGACATCACTCGTATCTACTCCGGTATGGTATTTATAGCCAAAATAGGGGACAAATACACTGTGCACTAACTACGGTCCATTGCTGAGATGCTACCTATTTTTTTTATATTTCTATTGGAGCTACGGACCGCAGCAAGGGCAGTTTGGCAAGGACAAAGAACGGGCCTAGTTGATGAAAAGGAAAAAAAAAGAAGCCCGCTGTATTTTGCTGCTGCCGACAATTTTACGGTGACATATATATGTTACCGTAAAAGTGACAATTGTTACTTCATGAAATCAATAGGTACCTACCTACTACACTAGTCCTACATCTACTTAACGCATAGGTGAAAATGCACAGTTCTCAATTTGATGCTAGCTCGTAGCACCCCTGTTTATACTATGATAGCACGCTGTTTTACATAAAAAATGGCGAACTAAATTAAATATTGACAACACAGTGGAATTATGACATGAGTCAAGGTCAGGGCTGCCAACACCTATTTTGATAATTCCAGACAAAAATTTCAACATTTACATTAGGTACATTTAGGTGGAAAGCATTTTTTTTACCGGACACTCTTTGATGAAAATTCAAAAAATCGCGAAACGAAATACAGTCGGTGCAAACAAGAGTTGAGGGAGCGATGCCGATGTACAATTATTTTCCAGCACCAGAGTTGTCTTTTTGAACTAAGATTTGTTTTAATTTACAAGTGTTATTCATTCGTCGATTTATCGTTAAATAATTTTCAATACACTTCCTCGAAAACTGGTTCTTTTCGCACTACGATTAGGTTCAAAATGTAGTGTATTTCACACGCATGCATTTTTCATGTTTTTTCTACACGTGTGCATTCATGTTTTTTTTTTTTAATTTCGGCAAAACGATCTATCTACGTCTTTACGGCCTAAACATTTTTTTAATATTCAATTTGTGTTTATAAATCCAATATCATGATTATTTAAAACTAATAGGGTAAACCAGGCAAACGTGCCCCAGTCGGATATGTGCCCCACTCGCGAAACTCAGTGAAGCATTTTAAATTTGGCGCTTATTTGATCCTAGCTGGTCGTGGTCAGGTTCCAAGTATGGCCGCGATGTAAACAACACTGTGCTGGTTTTTATTTAGTTTTAGTGAGAAAAAGTGATTAAAAGGTTTGTATGACTACATGAATTTGTTTTATATCTATTTTCACGTTGATTAAAAGTATTTGCTCGATATTATTTCGTGTTTTTAAAGTTTTTATCGAAAACTAACCCCATTTAACTTTTGTTTGCCTATAATTACGTTCCGTTTTTCGTAACAATTATCAGAATTATTTAAGTGGGGCACATTACACTGTACATCGTCTAATGCGCCCCGATTTTTTACGGCTAATGTGCCCCATTGGGAGCTAATTCCTGAATTCTTATTTAGATTACTTTTTAATATTTTTTTTTTTTTTAGGAAATGGGAAAGGTTAAAGCTGTTGATCCAAGAAAATGGAAGGAAAAAAATATGCAGAAGGCGGTGGAGGATGTAATAAATAAGAAAGTGGGGGACCAAGAAGAAGAGCGAATGGATTCGATGTTTGCAGTTCTGGCTGGTTACAATACATGAAGACTGTACAAGTTATAGAGAGAAATGCAATAACTGCGGTACCAAAGAAAAAGGAAAAGGGAAAGGAAAAAGAACCTCTAAATGAGAGGTTTTGCTGGGGCACATAAGACGGATCTATCCTTGTAATGTGCCCCACGCTAAGTTTCACAAAATTGTTGATCTCAGTTATACTTATTTAATTATATTTTAGAAGAATTTTTAGTTTTTGTTATGCCAATTGAGTCAGAGGTTCAGACTGATTACTTTAATAAACATATTCTGAACAAAAAATGATTTTTATTTCGATTTTTCGAATAGTAGGGCACATTTGCCTGTTTTACCCTATTGACTTTTATAAACAAATAAACATTTATTTGTATTCTAAATTCAATTTTTTTTTTTTTATTAGGCTGTACAACGGCTTCATACCTTTGCTTTTCGTTCAACGTGGCGAAAGCAAAGCGGGGAAAAAAATAACATTAAATCATAGTCTCGTATTAATTCATGACACAGATATTTTCCAAATTTTTAATTTTATTTCTTCAAAAGTGTATTGAAGAACGTCGTTTGTTACACGTGGACATTTGTTATTGCAGTTCTCGGCGCAGAAACACTACTCGCCTACGGCTCGTGTGTTAATACCGCCTCGAACGGCAATAACAAACTTTCTTCACTTGTATCAAAATGTACTATTTTTTTACCATTCATGCAGAATTATGCATTAAAAATCGACGCAATCCGGAAAGTTAGAGACACCCTTCGTTAAGAATATGAACAAAAGAATGAGTACAAAACCATTAAGTTTACGCTACTCAAATTAATGAATTAGATATCTAATTGATAGCCTAATCAATTAGCAGCCAGATTAAAAAATAAGTAGCTGGGTTACCTAGGTACAGTACTTACATACCTAAATTAATATTAATTACTTAATCTAAAAACTAATTATCATCCATATTAAAAACACCATTTATTAGTTGTAGCACAGTAATAGCTAGTTAGTTAACCAATCTAATCTAATATTTTTTTGTTAGAAGATGGGCATCAGCAATTTTATTTTAAGATGGCCTTGGAGGCCTACGTGTTGGCCACAGAGGGTATCGTAAAATAAAATTACACATAATTACATTATAATTCTATTGATTAATTAATCCTCTAATTTTATCATTCTAAAAATCATGTCATTCTTCTAACACACGGTTGTGTAGAAACCCTACACGTGCCGTTAGAATATTGAATTACTGACGTAATTGTAATAATTAGATATTATTAAAATTGAATGAGAAAATATTTATTTAGAATGTTTCCGTTGCCATAGGTACAGATAATAAATCTAATGCGATATTTTCAAATTATCCTAGTTCCCTACGTAAGTCTATTATGTAAATGATTATAGTTCTCCTCCCAAAAGACAGCTGGCATCGCTGGTCTGCAAAAGGTCGCTGCATGGATGTTGTCATGTTAACCTGTCGACTTAGTCAAATTATGTTCCACCTGAAGAATGTTCAGCCTGCACAGCTGTCTCATTTGATCAAACTCATGGATGCTCTTAATGCGGTTGTTAGGTCCTGTAGCTTGTGGATGTCGACAAACTTTGATATTCCAGGTATTAAGTGATCGGCCATTGAGTTAGTTCGAAAACGACAGAAAAGCATGTTTTATTTACGTGATCTAAACGTAAAGCTGTTGAGATTTCATCTAAGAGGAGTTTTGATTATACGTGCTGATAGGCAATCCCGTTTTTTATTAAATATATGGCCTTACGTGGATGGCTTTCAATGTATGGCCTGTATCTAATAATACTGCTAGAGTTTATAGAGACATAAATCAAAACAGAGACGAAAGTCCTCACCATCTGAAAGAACCCATGATGTTCTAGAATGATTCGTTCAAGAGGTTGATAGCTTCCTACTGCCTACCATTCAATTATGTATATTGTGATAGTAGAAAAGTATCTACCGACCAAAGTGCATAAGGTCGCAATCAGTATCGAAAATGGCAGATAAAATGATTTTTTTTTGCGCTGTCATCAAACCCTAGCCTAAGCTAGCCTTGTACGATAAAAAATCTCTTGATGGCCGGTAAGCCCTGCAATTAAGCAACTAGGAATTACACTTATTGAAAGTACAGTTTCATGGTATCCTTTCCTTTGTGTTCTACCCAGCTCGCGGTAGTCTCTTTCCGTACAGTGATTATAGCTGCTGCTGGCATGGATAGCTAGGCTCAGGTGACCTTTAAAGTCTACCAGTACCCTTTAATGTCACCCATTGATGTGACGCCATGCCCTACCTAGCACTCCTAGCTGGTTGCACAGGAGGATTTGAGGTGTTCTCTTAACAACCAGATAGAAGGTCAACCAGCCTCTGGCATTTGTGCCATATTTGGTTGTGAATGCTGGCTTGCAGAGACGGAGTAACTGCTTACTGAGAGTTTACGCTGCGCTAAGAGGTAAATCATGTTCTAAGTTGTCTATTCAAACTAAGATAAGGGGAATTACCTCAATTCTAAACAGATAACAAATAATAACGTCGGTCGTAAAAAATTGTGTGCCCAATGCAGCTGGTGAAATATTCTGATATGAGTTGATAATTTAGTCGGCCGGGCCGGTGATCGATCACGTAGCAATCAGTAGAACACGTGTTTGTCAAACCAGTGCTTGCTAATTGTTTTAATACCTACTGTAGGGACCTACATTACCTACATGGTTTTGGACTTAAGTGCATACAACGACCGACCCTGACCCTTTACTGGTTTAAAGTTAACAGTCTTATAAACAAGATATTAACACGTCTGAACCAGTTTATCTACCCATGACTTTGATGTTTTGTAGGCCGAGGCCATTGATATATATATTTTTTCACTTCTCATGCTCTAAAAGTAGGTACGCCGTTATAGCCCTACGAAGCGGGATTAAAGCGACCGTTTATTCCCTAGGGAGTAAAAAGTAATTTAAAAATAGAACGATCTTTTACTCTGAAACATGGTCACATAAGAGTAATTTGTCAAAGGTTTTATTTAAATTTCGAATAGGCATGTTGCAAAAAAAAAACAAAATAAGAGTAACTTGTCAAAGGTTTTATTTAAATTTCGAATAGGCATGTTGCAAAAAAAAACAAAATAAGAGTAACTTGTCAAAGGTTTTATTTAAATTTCGAATAGGCATGTTGCAAAAAAAAAACAAATGAACTCTTCAACGCGAGAAAAATTTATGGTTGTTTGTGTGCATCGTTGATTTTGAAAAGTATGTGCAATGCCTCTGTTGCTAGCCGCTGCAGTAATGTAGGCACTTATTATGTGTAGAGTGTGGATCATCTTCATTGCGAAAATGTTGAGAGTTTGTGTTTTGTTTTAAATTGTTAATCTGTGACTGACCTGATAGAAAAAAAAACTGACCGCTCAGTTCAGAATTTTTGTCGAGTGTAATTTTTTTCGGTTTTAAATGACTATTTTTCTCGCACTCGAAGTGAAAAGTACAGTTTGCACCTCGAGACTAAACGCCAATCTAATATACCCTCGCTTTAATTGCCTCCCTCGCAAGCTCGGGAGTCAAACCACCTCGGGTATATAATGGCTTCGTTTAGTCCCTCGTTATAAAATATACTATTATATATCAATGGCCGAGGCTCTGTATTAATAATTTTCTGCGCTGGCTTGAAGCGTTGCAGTTAAACCAGCTATGCTGTTTGTAGGATTTTAAAACTAGCCATTTTTGTTCCAACAAAAACAGCGAGTTTCATTGGGATTATATATTTACAAAATCACTCAAAATCATCACTACATGTTTATTATAAACTAGCTTCTGCCAGCGGCTTCGCCCGCGTGAAGTTTGATTATTGTCCCGTGATATCTTACTACCGGGATAAAAAGTATCCTATGTTAAAACAAGTTATAAACTATCTGGGTCCAAAGTTCATCCAAATCCGTTCAGTAGTTTTCGCTTTGAAATCTTCAAATACAATACTTACGGTGACTTCCGAGACATTCCAATTTTAGAGTATTAGCACCAAGGTTTTATGTGAGTTCAACCTTTTTTAAATAAAATCGGATTGAGTTATGGTTAAAGAAATTTATTTCTCAATAAGAAATTACAGGTATTTCACTTACTTGAGAACATTTTTGTAACATAATTAAAGTATTATATAAACTTTGACATCCAAACTAAGTAGACACCTAGGTAATGTTTTTCATTAAACTTAACAATAACAACTAACATATTAGATACTTAAATAAAATTTCGAAAATAGGCAAATATATTATAACACAAAGCTTAAAATTGTTTTCCATCCACCCGCAAAAGAAATAAATACTGTGGTCTCAAACAATCACAACTAGGGAATGCAATCCCGGCTCCTATTTTCAATCCCGGGATTACGGGTTGAACAAAGACAACCCCGGGATCCCGGGATAGCCCCGGGATTGAAAATTTGTATTAAAAACGACCAAAAAATCATCGGTTATCATTTTTATTTAAACTCAGCAGTCTTTCGTCAACTTCCGTGTCAAAGTGAACAAAATCAAAACAAAAATGAACTTCTAAAACATTAACTTTTTAACTAAAACCACTTCAACTTAAATCATCTTTAAAAATAACAAATAAAACATAAAATTCTTCTTAGGAAACAAAAGTCCGCTACAGAGCTATGTTTCCGTTTTGGGGGTGGTTCTTCATTGGAAAGGCTAGACGAGGACGGTCTGGTCACTTTCATATTATGTTTTGATGACAGATGAGTGTGTAATCCTTTGGTTGATCCTCCTAATACCTTCAGTATAGCCGGTCATTTTTTACATTTTGCTGTACCGCCACCGTCTTTAGCAATTAGAAAATGACTCCATATTGAAGATGGATCTTCATCTTTCGTATGTTGAATAGGTAAATAAACTCTCCTTAGAAAGCGACATAGTGTGGTTTTTGAAGCTTCTTACCATTAAATACCTTTAAAAAGACAAACACGCATTACATACCAAAAAGCATAAACTCGGATAAATAGTTTTAATGACGGCAAATTGATATCAAACATTATGGCGTAATATATGTTATGTACCTACCTAATATAAACAAGTTTAGAACCTACTAAGGAAGAAAAACACAAGACTTACTCAAAAATAAGTGCACACGCGTCGAAGTTGTACGATCCTCTGCGTCGGTCAATACGTACGACTAATAATAATCAGCTGTCAATTCAAGATGGCCGACATTGTGTTGTGACATTGACTGTAACATTGCGTGTACAAAGAAAGCTACGATGAGTAATTTATAAAAAAAATAAAGTTATAAAGTTATAGTATTTTCGTTAATCCCGAAAATCCCGGAATTGGACAAAACTAATCCCGGGATTTTCGGGACTGGAATAAAGCCGGGATCCCGGGATCTCGGGATCTGGGATCCCGGGATTGCATTCCCTAATCACAACAGATAAGTAATGCGAGCTCCGTGCCACAATAAAGATAATGCAGCAGCAGGGCAAGTTTGTTATCGGCGGCGGCGACCTCTCGCGTCCGGCCCTGATTCAATCCATGGTCCGGAGCGAGACGGAATGGGAAGCCGTCGCCTCCTTCTGCGAAGCAGTCATGCTAGCGAAGGAGGTGGCGGAACGAGAGAGGGAGAGATCCTCTCTTCCCGGCCGCCGCGGGAGACGCAACGGGCGTCGGGGGCCACGTGGTGGCTACCGGCCACCGTAGATGCGGGCCTGTGGACGGCTGGCTATGGGCTAGCTAGCCGTCCGGCCGTCTAACGACGACGACAGGCCGTGTCGACGGCGCGTTCGTGTTCCACGCGCGCCTCAAAGAGATGTCAGCAAAAGGAGAGGGGCCCGCAAGGGCCGAAGCCTGCCGGGGTTGCGGGCCTGTTCGAAAGAGATACCGCGGCCCCGGAACGTAAAAGGCGAGGAAGGAACATGGATGGTTATTAGTCAGTAAGAGTCTGACACTCCCTCTCGCTCCGCCCAGAGTGGGGGGGGTCATTTGATGATTTCCCATCCTTAAAAAAAAAAAAAGAGGGCAAGTTTGTTTAAAGAGTTTGAGTTTTCAAACAGATGTCAAAATAAAATGTAGTTTAAATCAAAAGCTCTGAGTATTGATATCAACTTCGAAGCAAATCACCGCCATGTCCAAAATAAATGTCTACCGTTTTTTAACCCCGTCAGGGGTTAATTTCAATAAAATACGAAACACGTCTTCCATCAATTCTGCTAAAAAGGTTTATGCAAAATTTCAAGTAGATTGGATCAAGGAATCACATTGTCTCATACAAACTTCGCCCCCCTTTTTACCCCCTTAGGGGTACAATCTTGGAAAATTCTTTCATATCGGATGCCTATATCATATAAAGAACACCCTGCTAGTTTTAGGTCGCTACGATCAGCGGTTTAGGCTGTGCGTTGATCCATGGGTCACTAAAGCTAAATCGTCAGTCATTAAATCGCTATGTTGTGCGTATTCGATATTCACCTCAAATCAAATCAAATTTCAAGGAAACTGAGAAATTATATTTACCTGTTTTAGATTTGAAGTATATGTAGCTACTTTTAAAGGTTTACACTTCATTGGATTTTATTCTATAAGTGTATGAAGTTAACTAATTTTAAACACAAAACCCTCTTTTTTACGTCTCTGGGTGTTTTTTTTTTTTGAAAGAGGTATTTCTTTATTTTTAATAATAAGTATTTACTCTGAGTTTCATGATTCTAGAACGATCTAAATTTTTTTTTATAAAAACTTTACCCCCCTTTTTTCCAAAAAAATCCATTATTTCTATAGCCTAAATGTTATTCTGAGTTAATTTAAATAGATTAGTGAAGTATTCATCAAAATCCGTCCAGCTTCAAATCAGTTATACGTGATGCGCGGTCAAAAAAACAAACAAACAAACAAAAATTTAAAAAATGGTTTTAATACGTTCAGTTACTTATTTTAAGTCACCCTGGTCGGTTTTTTTTTTAATCTTCAATGTACAGATTTTTTGGTCTCAACGATTTTATTATTATAGATGTCACGTCGTCAAGAGTCGAGATGAAATGTTACGAGCCGTGGGCATGCTAGAAAATGACCGCTAGAAGACAACTCAATATCAAAGCGATGCAACTAGTACAAAGGCTCCAGGAGGACCACCAGCTGCTGGTAAGCGACCAAACCGTGCGAAGGAGGTTGCATGAAGTTGGTCTTCATGCTCGAAGACCGCTACGTGTTCCAGCATTGCGACGTGGCAATCGCGGTCGGCGGCTTTCGTGGGCTCGAGAGCATTTACCATGGAGTGACGAACAATGGTCTTTGGTGCTGTTCACCGACGAGTCCCGGTTTGGGTTTCATCCGGATTGGCGAAGAACCCGCGTTTGGAGAACTCCAGGGAGAGTTAGCCATCTACGGCACCCTCAGGAGGTCCACTCATACCAAGGCGGGACAATCATGGTGTGGGCAGGAATTCGTCTTGGCGGACGAACCCAGCTCATTTGGATCCAAGGTAGCATGACTGCACAAAAATACCACGAGGAGGTAGTAGAGCCTGTTATTGTCCCACACAAAATCCAAATGGGCCAGGAATTTCTACTCATGCACGATAATGCTCCTTCCCATACGGCGCGGCTGGTGTCGGCCGCTCTCCGAGACCACGATATTCAAGTTTTGGATTGACCTGCACAGTCGCCCGACTTAAATCCTATCGAGCATGCCTGGGACATGTTACAACGAAAAGCTTTGAGAGATTTCACACAAACACTTGCAAAGAACATGGGACCTCATACCGCAATAAGATTTTTTCATTTTTTTTTTCAAATTAATAGCTTTATAAGAAGAAATTAAGTTTTTTACCATATTAATTTGCTACGGCGATTTAAAAAAATAAACGTTTTTATTTAAAACAAAAAAATCACGAAATGTTTTTTATTTTTTACTATAGACCTTAAAATAACCTATCATTCTTCCATTTACTATATCAGAAAATTCTTCATAGATTTTTAGATATTTGATGAAATATAAAATATCCGTAGATTCTGTTGATGTGTGTATAATTAGAATATCTTGAAAAAATATAAAAGAATTAAAATAACTCCCGCAACGAAATAATATCATAACGACGACGAGAGTCCAATAGAAGATAATTTCCAATTAGATTTCTTATTGGAAGTCATCTGAAAGCTCACAAGTCATATGAAGCTGAAATACAAACATAATATTTATGTAACATTTCGCCTGTAGCAATTTTTATATTTTTAACGGTCCTTCAAAAATATAAAAATACAGGCGAAATGTTATGTGGCAGAGGTGTTCCATTACAGCTATCCGAGCGAAGCCGGGGTGGGTCACTACAGCTAGTAGGTAATATTTACGGTAGGATATTTTCTACTGACTTATCCATAAAAGTGAATAAAATTAAATAAGCTTTGTGCTGCCAATTTTTAAACATTGGCTAATGTTTAAAAATTGGCAGCAAAAGAAAATCTAAATCCTAAGCATTATTGTAAAATGATGATGATTCGTGTGGTTATTGTTTTGTGTTGTACCTATTGTAATGTACTTAATGTATTAAGTATTCAGTGTGTTTGTGCTATATTTAATTACTGTGTATTAATGAGTCCTTGTTACTTGATGAATAAATAAATTATTATTATCTCCTTTATTCATTATATGTCTTACTTTATACATTTTTAAATATTTTTTAAAAAACATATAAAAACATTTAAAAATATAAAAAATAGGGATCCGCCGGTGTCGGGAGCAGGGTCCAAGTCACCGGTGGTTAGGGTTGCAGAGACAGGAACCTCCTCACACTGCAAGCCGTATCGAGGAGTACTGCCTTCTGTATCAGGCCCTTGATCCAACCGCCTAAAGAGAGCTTCGACAGATGTTCGTCGAGGCTCTTGGCTATCAGGCCATTGGCCGTCACGACAATCGGCACAATGATAACCGAGTTCATATTCTACATGTCGCGAACCTCGTGTGCCAAGTCGAGATACTTCATTTGTTTCTCTTTCTCAGGTTTCACGAGGTTCTCGTCATGAGGGATAGTAACATCGATTATCATTACAGGACACGGACGCTAGAAAATCTACATCGGGCCCATGAAGAGCCCGGTAGAAGCGCCCGTGAAGCTCCTTGCCCTGCCATTCTTGCTTGCGGTCATCGGTAGTAAATATCACAGGTTTGCGCCAGTTCTCTTTAGCCATGGACAACGGGGTGAGTCCCTTGTCCACTGCGACCACATCTCGGTGTATACCCACGTCGGCTTTTAGAAAATATTCTCTGGGGGTCATTTGATGATTTCCCATCCTTAAAAAAAAAAAAAAAAAAAAAAGGGTGCACACCTCGCGGTTGTGGAGGGTCTTCGCATTTAAAAAGCCTCGACCCCCGCACTTCCGCGGGATGGACAGTCTCATCACTGATGATCGTGGGTGATGCATCCGGTTTTCGGTCGTCGAGTTCGGTCTGTGTCCATTTGAGTATGCTGAAAGAGTACATTAAAACCCAACCGAACCGAGTTGAAGGTTCCCACCTGAAAGAAGGCTATTTAATACCTTCTTTAGGCGACCGAAGAAGCGCTCCCTCAACGATTGTTTCATGTCACTTATGTTAATGCCTAAAGCTTCCGACATACCCAAATACTTATAGCTCTCGGATGAGGAAAGGGATTTTAGGTGTATGGAATCCGAGAGTTGAAGTCCCTCGGATCCCATAATCTTCCCTCGCTTTACATACATGACTGCACATTTGTCCACACCAAATTCCGTCCCGATGGCGCTACTTCAAGTTTCGGTTACTTTCAGTAGCTCCATCAGTTGCAATTTGTTGGGGGCAAAGAGTTTCAGAACATCCATGTAAAGCAGGTGAGATATAACCTAACCATCTTTCCTCAAACGGTAGCCTAGCCCTGAATTCTCCAGTAATGTGCTTAGAGGATTCAGAGCTAAACAGAACCAAAGGGGACTCAGACTGTCGCCCAGGAATATTCCCCGTTTAATCCAAACAGGTTCATCGTTCCCCTGGATCTGTCGTTGTTGTGATATCCAAACGTACCCCGGTGTTGAGAGTCTGTGATTTAGATTATCTGTGGGTGATCTGTGAAGCTAGCTCGATATAGTACTTGTGTGTAACTGGATATTAAATAAAACTGAAGCTTATACTATACAGGCTTTTATTACATGGTGGCAGCGGCGAAAGGCTTAAATTTTAATAAAAAATGACGGAGACCGGTTACAATTACAATACAATTAGTATTCCTCCACCGGAGCCTTTTTCATTTGAGCCAAAAGAGTGGCCGTCATGGCGGACGCGTTACGAGAGATGGGCCAATGTGACTCAAATGGGCACAAAAATTGAAAAAGAACAAGTAGACTGTTTGTTGTATACAATGGGACCAAGGGCGGAAGATATATTACTGCAGTGTGCAAAGGATGACGTCAAGAGTTACGGCAAAGTAATCAAATGTATGGATGATTATTTTTTGCCTAAAAGAAATATTATATATGAAAGATACATGTTCAATAGTAGAAAGCAGGAAGAAAATGAAAACGTGGGGGAATTCATAACTTCATTGTTTAAGTTAGCTGAACATTGCAACTTTAAAGAGTTAAAGGAGGAGTTGATCAGAGATAGGTTGGTGGTTGGTATGAAAGATAAAAAGGCGAGTGAAAAATTGCAGTTAAAGAGAGAATTGAAATTGGAAGAAGCCATATTGATGGCAAAGCAAGCGGAGAGGCAGAAAGAGCAGAGCAAAGTAATAGAAGGAAAAAAGGATGAGTTAGTGCTGGAAGTAAATAGGATTAGGATGGAAAAACCAAATAAGTATGCTATAAATTCAAGCAAGGAGAAATGCTGGCACTGTGGTCGAGCACGCCATCCAAGAGAGCACTGTGGTGCAGTAAAGTCAACATGTTTCCAGTGTGGACGGGTGGGTCATTTTGCAAGTATGTGTAAAGCTGGAAAGTTCATTAAGAAAACGGAGGTACTGACAGAACCAGAAGAAGTTCAAGTATTGCAGGTCAGTCTTGGAGAAAACAGTGATAGGTATATGATAGAAGTGCAAATTTTTCACAAAGAAAAATTCATTAATAACTGTAAGTTTCTCATTGATACAGGGGCAGATATAACTGCAATACCGAGGTCAGTCTTGGTACCCGGGGTGCAGTTATCAAGTACAAGAGATAAAGTGAGAGGACCAGATGGTAGTGAACTAAAGGTTCTCGGTAAATTAGACTTAAGGTTAGTATATAAGCTACAATGGTACAATAATAAGGTTTATGTTATTGATGACTTGCAATGTCCAATATTGGGTCGTCCTGCATTAGAATCAATGAAAATACTGCATATTAGAGCTATATCAACTAATGTTTCATCTCAAGTTAATGTAGATAGAGAATTTGGAGGCATATTTAATGAGTTAGGGGTATTTAAAGATGAGTTCAAAATTCAATTAATAAAACATCCAATACCATATGTCCATGCTTCTCCAAGATCTGTATCTATCCCTTATTTACCTAAAGTCAAAGCAGAATTGGGAAGGTTGGAGCAGCTGGGGGTAATCAGCCCCATAGAGGAGCCAACTGATTTTGTGTCACCTATTGTAGTTGTTCCTAAAGGAAGCAATATTAGGATATGTGGAGACTATACTCAAGTGAATAAAAGTATACTGCGACCAATATTTCCAATTCCTAAGGTAGAAATGACACTAGCTAGGTTAAAAGGGGCTAAATTTTTTTCAAAAATTGATGCTACTGCAGGTTTTAATCAAATCAGGTTGGAAAGTAGCTCTAAAAAACTCACTACCATAATAACACCTTTTGGAAGATATGTGTACAATCGCTTACCATTTGGACTAAACTGTGGACCAGAGTATTTTAGTATGAAATTTTCAAATTTATTTAAAGACCTTGATGTAGCAATTCATGTTGATGATATATTAATATTTGAGGAGACTATTGAACGACATGACATAGTTCTAAGAGAGGTATTAAAACGTTTACAAAACGAAGGTATAACAATTAATAAGGATAAATGTGTGTTTGGAGTTAGGGAAATTCACTATTTAGGGCATATTATTAATGAAAAGGGGGTAAGGCCTGAGCCAGAAAGGGTAAAGTCAATCATTAATTTTCCAACACCTACAAACAAAAAGGAATTATTGCAATTTTTAGGAATGGTTAATTTTGTTGGTCGCTTTATACCTAACAAGTCACATATTCTGGATCCTTTGCATGTGTTATTAAAAGAAGGTTATTTATTCACTTGGGATACTGAGCAGAAGCATGCTTTTGAAGTAATTAAAGGTCATTTGCAAAGGGCTCCGATACTGGCTCATTTTGATCCAAGTCAAAGAATAATCATTACAGCAGATAGTAGCTCTTATGGGTTGGGAGCGGCTTTATTACAGGAAGATGTAAAAGGAAATAGGAGGGTTGTAGCATATGCAAGCAGAACTTTAAATAAAACAGAGAAGCAGTATGCTCAAATTGAAAAAGAATGTTTGGCATTAGTTTGGAGTGTTGATAGGTTTAAGGATTATGTGAAAGGCATAACAGTCTATTTAGAGACAGATCACAAGCCTCTGTTACAAATACTACAAACTAAACCCCTAGATGATTTGTCACCCCGACTTTTACGTTTTAGATTAAGATTAATGTGTTATGACTATAAAGTTAAGTATATACCAGGCAAAGAGCTGATATTGGCAGATGTGTTGTCTAGAAATCCCTTATGTACTCAAGAATCTGAATTAGATATTAATACAGATAAAGCAATATTTAGCTTTGTACATGAAGCATTTCCGGACACAACATTAGAAATAATAAAGCAGGAACAAAATAAATGTGATACATGTGAAAGAATAAAAAGATATTGCATAGAAGGATGGCCCAATAAAAGTAGATTAGGTAAAGAATTGTATGTGTTTTACCAATATAGGTATAATTTTTCTATAGGGGAGGATTTATTACTGTACAACAACAGAATAGTTATTCCAAAAACATTGCAAAATACCATGCTAAAAATGATTCATGAGGGTCATATGGGTATTACTAAGTGTAGGGAACGTGCCAAACAATCGGTATGGTGGGTAGGCCTATCAAAGCAAATTGAGGAATTAGTCAGAAATTGTAGTCAATGTTTAGAGAACAGAATAAATTATAAAGAGGAAATTATTATAGAAGATGTTCCTGACAGATCCTGGCAAAAATTAGGTATGGACTTATTTAAATACAGGAGCAGTTGGTATTTAGTAATAGTAGACTATTACTCAAGGTTTTTGGAAATATTTCTTCTTAATAATTTAACTGAAGATGCAGTTATTCTCAAATGTAAGGAATCGTTTGCTAGGTATGGCATTCCTGAAGTTATACGTACTGACTGTGGTACTCAGTTTAAATCTAAGTTTGTCAATTTTGCTAAGGAATATGGTTTTAAGCTGAGAAATAGTAGTCCCCATTTTCCACAGAGCAATGGTATGGCTGAGTCGGCAGTTAAAATAAGTAAACAATTGTTAGCTAAAAATGATGATATTTATTTGGCACTTTTAGCTTATAGAAATACACCATTAGAATCGGGATATAGTCCAGCAGAGTTAATGTTTCATCACAAATTAAGAGAGAAATTGCCTATTGTAAAATCACAATTAAATAAGGTTGTCCAACCAGGCCAAAAATATAGAAAAAAAAGATTAAATAAAAAGCTGAAAGATGCTGATTATTATAACTGTAGACATGGGGGTAGAACTTTAAGACATTTATCAATAGGAGAGACAGTATGGGTTACAGATTTGAAATTGTATGGTGAAATAGTAAGGTGTTGTAAGGAACCCAGATCATATATTGTAAAGACAAATAGAGGAGAATTCAGAAGGAATAGGTGGCATCTTATAGAATGTAAAACCAAAAGAAATGTAGAAAATGAGGATGAAGAAAGTGATAACATAGAAATTGAAGATGATTTAGATTTAAGGAATGTTGATTATAACCAAGACATGCCTAGTAATTCAGCAGTTGAAAATGTGGTTCCTCGTAGAGTAAGGCGAAGACCAGTGTATCTTGAAGATTATGTAACTGATTAATATAGTTTTTTTTTTAAGAATAGTTAATAGGGAGGATGTTGTGATATCCAAACGTACCCCGGTGTTGAGAGTCTGTGATTTAGATTATCTGTGGGTGATCTGTGAAGCTAGCTCGATATAGTACTTGTGTGTAACTGGATATTAAATAAAACTGAAGCTTATACTATACAGGCTTTTATTACAGTCGTCCTCCTGGATATCGAAGGACCGTCCTCCATTGCCCCATACATGACTCAAGGAAGGCGCGTAGAGTTGCATCTATCTTGTACAACTCCAGCACCCTCTTGAGCCATGAATGTGGCACCGAGTCGTAGGACTCGTAGGCCTTCTTATAATCTATCCAGCATGTTGACAGATCCTTGCAGGCTTGACGGAACTGGTGGCTAATGGCCATGTCGATGAGGAGTAGCTCCTTAGTACCATGGGACCCATTCCTACATCCATTTTGAGAGGCAGACATAATAGAGTTACTGTCAATGTGTGTATTAATTTTCGTTCTCAAAATGGATGTAAGAAGTTTATAGCCCGTCGAGAAACGTTATTATTATTATTATTAAAATGAGTGTTGGTACTCGAACTCGTACGAACTTATCCTATTATTATTTTATTTCTTTGTGGTAATTTTTAAGCCGATAAATCAAACCGAACAACAAGTCTATCTTCTGTTAGCTCGTTTGAATATTATTCGGCAAATTAAGCGAAAGATATTGTCTTTTGTTTCTAATGCATAATGAAACGCCGATTTCAAGACATGAACGTTATAATATTACTTTTTACACAGGTATACTAATTTTGTACAGTTTGATTCGTGTCGTCGTTACGAATGTACGAGTATTATGAAGTGTCAAAGCTATGAGCAATCGTCTTATGCTAAAGATGGCGGATTACACAGAACATAAATAATATTTAATGCAACAAACTAGCGCCCTCTCACGGCACTTACAGGCGACATTTGAAATATTTAGTATTTTTAGAACAGATATTCTGATTATGCTGTGTTAGTTTGGGTGAATCCACAAAGAGATTAGTGAACAATCGTTGTGTCTTGCAAGCGTTCGACCGCGCTCTACGGCGATCTCGAGTACTTCATTGAGTAGGCTGCGTCTCCAATACTGTCTAGTATTGAGACAGTATTGGAGAAGCAGCTTGAATTTGAACTGACAACTTCAAACGTTTTACGGATAGATTTATTTATTTACCACCAATTATAACATCTTACCGACTCTTCCGATGCGATGCATGGAGAGATGGACGCACGGAGCGAGCAAGTTTCAATCTTCACTTATACTCGTAAAGGTTCAATAAAAAATATCTTATTGTTTTATGATATAAAATTCTCTTTTTATCTTAGTTATTTTTTAAATATTGATTTGAACGGAAGTTAGCTGCCCACATACATCCGTTGCTTGCACGGGAAGTACATAATATTTAAGTATCTAATTTCCGAATCCGATAACCATACCTACATCACGTATTTCATAACCTCTTCAATGCAGCTAATGCGACCCTGAGGATTGTAAACAAATTAGGGTGACATAATACTTAAAATTTTCTCTGCACTTGTCTATAGGCATTATTTTTTTAAAAGAACCAATGTCGTTGGACGTGTCTGTGGTAATCAAACCACATAAATATGAAATCATGATTGATTACCCGCACGCGGCTCAAGTCTTTGTTGTCTCCTCAATGTAGTTCATGTGTTTGTTCATTGACGTTTAGCTACTGATAATGCAATGTTTATGTACTTGGCCAGTAGGTAGACACTCCACTAGATAGCTAGATACTTAAATCGAGCTAGTTTTCACGGCAATTCTGCTTATAACTACAGTGCCGAGAACCATATCGAAACCAAAACTTAGCACAGGTTATTTTATTTACCCAGCTTCGTTTTCTGCCTAGGTAGGTAGAAACACTGTATTGGTCCTTGCCTCCTGTTTTTTTTAATTTAATTCTCAAAAACATTGGTGTCGATTCTGTTAAACCTAATTTAGGCTATTGCTATCTTTTTCACTCTAATAAAACGAGAAAGAGACTGACGTAATTTAGAGCCGTCAAATTAACTAATCCATACCTCTAATATACTAATTATATAATGGTATGGATATATAAATGCGAAAGTAACTCTGTCTGTCTGTCTGCTACCTTTTCACGACAAAACGGCTGATCGGATCGTAATGAAATTTGGCAAGGAGATGTATTTCAACCTAGGGAAGGACATAGGCTATATATTATCACGCTAATTACTTACGGGGGTGAGCAATATTGCATTTCGTCTATAGCTTTCAACTGTTTGACAACTGACAACTGTCATAACATGCATTGTAATAGAATAACTATTTTAGACAAATTGTCACGAGAACAAATAGCCCGTCGGTGACGGCAACCGCCTTCCGAACAGTGAGTCGCAAGGTCAAGCCTCAGTACAGACATAAAATACTTTTTGATTTTGTGTAATGCTGTAATATTTCTGATAATAACTTGGGTTCGCACGTTCAAAAACCCACCCGGTTTTCACTTTTTGTAACAAATTATTTTGTTTTTTTTAAAGCTTACATATTTCCAAATCATTGTTTTATACATATTTTTTTAACACTTAAAAGACTGTTTGGGAATCATTTATTTCAAATAATAAATCTGTAAAAAAAACGCTTAAACTGTTAAAGGATCACACACAGAACCCTTTTTCTACTATTTCTTAAATTTTCGTCTGTGTCTGTGTGTCTCTACGTACCCCTTTTACGTGTAAATTATAAAACCAATGTGGTTTGATTTAATTTACAAATTATTATTGTGTATAACTTAGAGAAAGTTTTGATTTTTGTTTCTTTGCAATCGGTGCTCTCCATCAAAAGATATATGACTTTAAAGTTTTTAAGGAGAACTTATCATCACGATCTAAGGATACATGCAATGACATCTATGAAACCAAAATGGTACTAATGAATAAAAATCACAAGATAGAGGAGAATAGAATAGTCAGCATCATCCTGCTTTAAAAATCTATAACAAAGCCAGTAGAGTGTCTGTTCGACCGCTTTTCATGCATATGTTTTAGCAGCTATAAATGGTGTTGTTCATTTGACTCCATTTTCTGAATCACGCTGTTATTGGGAATGACTTCTCCCGTGTCAGATGTTTCAAGTTTGGTTTTTTGGAAGAAGTGCTCAATTCAACGCCTGTTTTTCTTTATGTAGATACCTATATTATGCCTGAGCAATACTCAAATAACCGAATGATGAAGTCGCACGAGACCGGTCAATGTGGCGACACTTGATAGCCCTATGTCCAGCAGTGGACGTCTTTCGGCTGAAATAATGATGAATGATGATAATTCAAATGGAGTAGGGTAGGACACCTAGCAAAGCGCGGTGATGTCAGGTGGAGTAAAGCTGTGACCAAGTGGCATTCTAGAAATCCAAACAGAAGTTTTGGTCGTCCAGCGGTGAGATAAGCAGACGATATTGTTGCCATTGCGGGAATATCCTGGATGAGGCTAGCACAGGAGCGTGGAGCTTGGCACAAACAAAGAGAGGCCTGTACCCAGCAGTCGGTGAAGTCGGACTATGGATGATGATGATGATGACGCATAACTTTTTCCAGAGAAGTCCGATTTTCATGATTATTTTGATTGAAAAGCGTGTTTAGCAAAGTTTGTCCCATTTTTTATTGAAAATATTATGTTCGAATTCATGTGCATATTGTATAATCATCGCTTGCTGAAACATCGTGAGGAAACAAACATGCCTGAGAGACATTTGGCATGTTAAGTCAAGTCAGAGGCCCATGGGCAGCATAAAAACTCTTACACCAGGTTAGGCAACAACACGATAAGGAAGGAAAGATCGCTTGCTTCGGTGAAGAAAGACATCGTGAGAAAACCACTGCATGCCTGAGAGTTATTTCTCGACGGCATGTAAAGCCAAAACAGAGGACCTTGGATGGCAAAAAAACTCTGACAACAGGTTAGACACTAACCACACGATAAAGAAGAAGATCGTTTTGGGGCTTATTTCATAAACCTTTTTGACATCTTTAGACCTGTCTGAAGTTTGACTATGACCAGTTACAGCAGCTATATCGTGTGTCGGCTCATTTCATGCACCTTGATATAAACTTTAGACCTAGCTAGAGTATGAGTATTTTCGGAGTTCTGACGATGGAGACGAAAGGCAGTCACAAGAGGTCCGCAACACTTCAAATCTGCTCTATCGTGTTTAAGGCTCATTTCGTGCATCTTGATAAGAACTTTAGACCTAGCTGGAGCATGACTGTCATCGATGGTCTAACAATGGAGACTGACGGTAGTAGCAAGAGATCCTCAACAGTTAACAGCAGCTAAATCGTCATTGGGCTCACTTAATGCACCTTGATGAGAACTTTAGAAATAGCTAGAATATGACTGTCATCGAAGGTCTCATGATGGAGGCTTGGAGTCGAAAAGAATTTGCAATAGGTTTTCAAGAGTTTACAGCATCTATATCGTATTGTGTTGACCTGCCTGGAGTATGACTACCATTGAAGGTCTGAAGAAGGCAGATGCTTTGGAGAAGGAAGGCAGATGCGAGAGGTCCGCAACAGTTTGAAGCAGCGTTAACGTGTCTCGGCTCATGTAATGCCACTTGATGAGAACTTTCGACCTAGCTGGAGTATGATATTGTCGAGTGTCCAAGGATGGAAACGTAAGGCTGTCGAGGGAAGAGTCTTTATTTGGAAAAACATAAGTTGAATATTTTGCCGTTTAATGTAAACCTATTCGAGAAAAAATTAATTGTTACCGACTTCAATCTGTACTATCTGTACTAATATTATAAAGCTGCAGAGTTTGTTTGTTAGGTTGGTTGAACGCGCTAATTTTAAGACCTGTTGGTTCGTCTTACGCAGACGAAGTTGCGCGGGTCAGCTAGTATTTCTATAAGTACAAATGAAGGGTGCACGTTAAAACATGTCGACCAAAAAGATGGTGAAGCCCAAGGTATAAGTAAACTGTTTTGACATCTCTAACTTAGTTCATAGCTATAGCTGTCCTTTTTCGCACTGCCTTTTAGTAAAATATAGCAATAACCTAAATTAAGTTTAGTTTGTGCACAACAGAATCGACACCATTGATGGTCGTAGAGGACTAAATTATACGTTCTGTCTATGTACCGATTAGTTCATAACTTTTATATATTCTTATATCCATGCTCCAATAATAATGTTAAATGCGAAAGTAACTCTATTTGTTACGTTTTCAGGACTAAGCGGCTAATCGGATCGTAATGAAATTTAGCAAGTAGATAGATTATATCATTTGATTGGACATAGGCTATCTTTTACACACAACGGTACACATAAAATTTCCCCGTGAACGAAGTCCCAGGCAACAGCTCGTTAATAAATGGCCTAAAATGAGAACGAGTTTTATTTTCGGACATTCAAAATCTAATTTTACAAAAACGCTAAGTCATTTTAATAAAAAATTCAGACGTCATAAATAATATCGGATTAAACGGCTTACTCAACACTTATGATTGAGTAGTAATAACTAATACCTATATTTTATGTAATCTGGAAGTCGGTACATAGGTCGGTACGCTGAATTAGCTGACAGGCAAATCTGAGCGGGAAGATTACATCTTCCGTTAATAATGCACGGGGTCTCCGGTTCGATTACTGCACGACACACCAAATATTTTGTGAGGCGTAGGTACCGGTAAATACCTGCTGGTAGGAGGAGCTTGCTAAATAATATCAGCAGGTTAAGCCATACTTGCCTAGGTTGGTCTGTGGATGAGTGACCACCCTTACATACCGAGTTTCCTCCGTGCCTCGGAAAGCACGTTAAGCTGTTGGTCCCGGCTGTCATTTGTCTATCTTTGACAGTCGTTACAGGTAGTCAGTGGCCCAAAAAGTCTGACACCCAGTCGAGCAGTCTTACCAAGTGGTATCGCATTTCCCAGTAAACTGAGTTGTGGAGGTCAGATAGGCAGTCGCTCCATGTAAAATACTGGTATTCAGCTGTATCCAGTTAGACAGCCGACCCCAACATAGTTGGGAAAAGGTTAGGCAGATGATGAGGTACCGGTAAATGTTCCGGGTCTGGTTGTTTGTGTAGGTAGGTACGTGAGTTTAACGGTTTCTTAACGCATCTGCGGTACAGGAGAAATTTCTTAAGTGGGGCAAAGGGCTATTTTTTTTGTAAAGGACCGAAGTAAGGAGAAATATTATTCCATGGGAATGTACTGCCAAAAAAATACCTATCATATGTCCTAATCCAGGTGCTGGTCTATCCGAGTGCCTATAAAAATCTATCTAGTCGTTTTGATGTAAAACTGTAAGAGACAGTAAAACTAAGAAAATAACGTTGCATTTGTAATATTAGTCAGGAAGTATGTACACAAGGTGTTACATCAAGTTAACTAGAAATGGACGTTACATCTAGTTTAAAAATAGCTACATCACTGTTATGTAACCTTCGTGGCCAATATCGCCGAGAGGGAACACTCGCAAATCACGAACGTAACTAGATAACCAGACAGGAAGTCCTCCTAACCGACTTCATTTATTACATAAGATCTAGTTATCAATAATGTGAAAAATTAGCAGCATGTTTTAATGCTAACAGCAGAGGTTAGACATTCTCTCATTTTAATATTAAATTAATAAAAGCAAGGAAGTCAGGTCAAAGGTGCTAATCTTAAACAACTACTGTTTGAACTTAAAATGTCACTTCCATGATTTAGTCATAACAATCACGGAAGAAATCCCGTATTAATAGTCTAAGATCCCGCTATACAACGACCTTCACCGAGATGCTTATTTAATGAGACGTATTTTTTATGTTATTAAATATGCCAATAAATATATCCTATATGGGTTGCCTAACAAATTTCAGTCCAGAGTATTTTTAATTAATAATTTAAAAACATTTTTTTTTTAAACATTGCACCGGTGTGATTATTAAATAAATTTGATACCAATCGAAAGTTTGAAGCCCATAGAATATGCAAACGTTAGGTTGCCTATTTTTTTCCGGTCACAACCACGGGTTGCCAGGTGTAAACAGGTAAATCTATAGGTACTAGCATTTTGCAACGGTCTGATTATTGAATCAAACTTAGATAAAATGAAAGATTATTTCATAAGGAACACGGTGGTATAGGGTTGCTTGCGAAAAATCAGTCCCGAATTAGGGTTGTCGAATTTTAAATAATAAAATATCGCTGCGAGTGAATGTGTGTGAGAGAGAGGTCCCAGACCAACCATCCCACGCGGTAGAAAAGGACGCAGCGTAGCAGCTGTTTAAAGTCCGCCCATTTAAAGAAGGAGAGTGCGCATGCTATTTGTGCTTGGAAATGAAAAGGATAGCGATAGACTCGAATATGCTGTGCATTATTTTGGAGTAGTTAATTATTAATATACAGAAATAGTTATTTATTTTTTTATTTTTTTATCAAATAAAGTCACATCGGTTTTTTATTTCTGAAATCCGAAAACTGAAAATTTGTAGTTTGGTCTGGGACCTCTCTCTCACACACATTCACTCGCAGCGATATTTTATTATTTAAAATTCGACAACCCTAATTCGGGACTGATTTTTCGCAGGCAACCCTATACCACCGTGTTCCTTATAAAATAATCTTTCATTTTATCTAAGTTTGATTCAATAATCAGACCGTTGCAAAATGCTAGTACCTATAGATTTACCTGTTTACACCTGGCAACCCGTGGTTGTGACCGGAAAAAAATAGGCAACCTAACGTTTGCATATTCTATGGGCTTCAAACTTTCGATTGGTATCAAATTTATTTAATAATCACACCGGTGCAATGTTTAAAAAAAAAATGTTTTTAAATTATTAATTAAAAATACTCTGGACTGAAATTTGTTAGGCAACCCATATAGGATATATTTATTGGCATATTTAATAACATAAAAAATACGTCTCATTAAATAAGCATCTCGGTGAAGGTCGTTGTATAGCGGGATCCTATACTATAAACCGTGATAGCTGGTTTGATCTGCTCTTATGTTTTAGCATAGTCTACCTTCCTTATGCCAAACCGGCTCAGATGCACAGGACTCTGCCCTGAAGTGTAAATGTGGTGCTGTTCCACAAACGAAAGGGCACTTAATGGTGTCCTGCTGTTTTGTATATTACAGGAACTGATGGACACAACTACTAAAGGTGCCAATATTGTGGCTCAGTTTTGGGCTGGCCATATTATAGATACAAAGCAAAGAAAGTGGATCTATCTAAATCTTATCTCATTATCAGTTAGGAGTTTTAGTTTTACTCTACATGACACACAGTGCACCTGCATGCACACTTCTACACCTGACATGTTTCCAAGCCTGTACATGCATAATGAGAAAGTGACCATATGCGTTAATAACCTGGGATATAAATAGATAGTAGGTATTACTACACAAGTTATATCACAGACAACCAGACGTTATGTCTTCTCTACCTAAGTAATCTTAATAAAGTTATACGTTTCTAAGAGGAGTTGTAATCGCTAAATCTCTCCAAAGACTTTTATCTTCCTTAACCACATTATTTTGAACAGACAATGCCTAGCCAGACGCGATTTGTTTAGAATTTTACATAATAAAGGTAAATTCATAAGAAGCTTTACAGATTGTCTGGAATCGTTACTAAGCTGAGAATGCAGTTTAAAAACGAAATTACATTCTCGCAGATCGTTTTAAACAAGAACGGCGTAATGAAGATCGCGTATGACGTATAGAATAGGTACCTACATGATTTCTTGGTACATAGTCCAACGACATGGGTATTCTTGGATAGTTCCCGATGTACCTAGCTAGTTTGGGTTATTGTAGATCGATATGTCACGAGATAGATGCTATCTTCGAAGAGAGTTTTCTAAAGGAGCCACACAAATCGGCGCGCGTTTGCTTTGTTTCAGGTATTGGATATTGCAAAACGGTAATCATTTGCCTATGCTGGTCTCTATCAACATTTTTTTTATTGCTTGCATGTGCAGCTGCTATTTATCAACAAAGCTGCACATGTGGCGAAATACGTAGAACTCCGTCGTTAACATGCCACTTACTAGCTGTTCATTTCACGGTTCAAAAACTGCATTAATTGGCTGTTTTTTGTCATCACTACATGAATTTATATTTGAACAAGTACACACCTATTAGGCGGTACGTATAAATATAATTTTAAACTAATCTTCAGATGTAAGCACGCCAGCATCAACGACATTATTCGTCGGCCTCTTGCCAGCGGTTTTAGAACCAAACAGCTTGGAGCGTGACGATGGCAAGAGACCGGACGGCACGACGTTGGTGCCTTGGAGCGTTGGCAGGCCTTTGGTGTGGGACGCAACTTGTGTCGACACCCTTGCGCCTTGCCACGTTGCAAGCACGGCGGGCTGTGCAAGCGCTGCTGCTGCAGCTGCTGAGATCCTCAAACGGCGCAAATACTGTTACCTTATTGGTAACTACAGCTTTGAAACGTTTGGGGTCGAAACGCTCGGGTCAAGGGGTCCGAGTGCGCGTCTCCTTTTTAAGGAAATCTCCCGCCGACTGATCGACACTTCGCGTGACCAGCGGGCTGGCTCTTTCTTTGGCCAAAGAATTAGCATTGCCATTCAACGTGGCAATGCTGCCAGTCTTCTGGGCACGTTTCCCGATGACAGTGATGCGGAGGAGTACTTTGACGCCTGAGTGTCCTATTGACATTGTTGTATATATATTGGTAGGTTATTACTACCTACTAGTTTCACGTTTAGTTTTATTTTTGTAATTATATATAGTTTTAGATGTAGTTTGTAAATATTGTACATAGTAAAATAGCATATTAGTAAATTATATATTTCTTGGTCTGTAATGTCCTCTAGGTCATCATCATTATTCTCTTGCTCTTATCCTAATTCATCTTTGGTCGGCGCAGCTTCATGTCTTCTTCTTCCACACATCTCCATTACTTTTCATCTCATCAAACATCTCCTTTCTTGCCATTTACAAATAAGACGTAATTTCGTAACATTCGAAGGTATTTGTGACATTCTCCAAAGCAGCTTAAGATTTTGCGTGGTGTAGGAAAGATGGCGTAGGTACTGATTCATAGGAAGCAAGTCATTTTGTACCAGCAATGGAATGAGTACCTAGATGATTGTGGTAAAACAAAATTAGGCTATGTATGTCCATATAATAGTTAATAATACTGAGTTTCCTCCAAGCATCGGAAAGCAAGTTAAGCCCACCGTGGTGGTCCACCTTTCATTATTTTGTATATATAGTTCTTTGACAGTCATTACAGTTAGTCAGTGCCCCGAGAGTGTGACAACCAGTCCTACCAAGGGGTACCATTATATCCAATGCTGACAGGGCTGTGGAGGTCGGGCAGTCGCTCTGTTTAAAATACTGGTATGGAAGCCGACCACAATAAATTTAGGAAAACGCTAGGCAGTAGGTAGATTGTGTGGAAGGGTCTTGCCCACAAAGTCCTAAGAATAAGAAAAAAAAATGGCCTTGACGAATCAATCTACCGCTAAAACTTTCAAAAATTGATAAATCGTACTAATAGTTATCTCGCCCTAGATGCGCGAATCTAGCCCTAGAATGAAAATAAACAATAAACATAATATATTTTTTGTTAAACGTAGCTATTTTCGGCACCATTCCACCACCAACCAACACCACCACCATTTATTTTTTAACCATTATAATAAACATAATATTAATTTTTTTAAGTAAATTAACAACCATATGTGCCTTGCGTGTTAAATTACTGGGCGGTTATTTAGAGATAGTGTCCCGAAAGTCTGACAACCAGAATTGGTTATCGTATTACCCAATACTAACTGGGTTATGGAGGTCAGTATAGTTAACAATAGAACCCGACCCCAAGATAACTGGAAAAAGGTTTGGCAGATGATAATTATAATTATTATCTCTTATAAACCCGAGTCGATAATCTAATCAGATAATGGTTCTTCAATGCGGCGTGCATAAATGTAGACACCTACTTAGTAATTTGAATGGAACTGTAATCAACTTACGAATATATAATAATTATCTACTCTACGTAGTAGTAAAACAGCAATTATCTGGAGCATAGTGTAGTCCAGATAATTGCAGGAATCGTACGGAATAAGTAGGTACAAAAGAAAATCTAAACAAAACTAAAAAGAGTCAAACTATGGAGCCAAATCGAGTTCAACGAACGACTATCTGCTTACTAGTTAAATTAAGATACCATATCTTATGCAAATTGAATCTACCGTGTAGGTAGAATTAATTTTTGCATTTGTTAACGTATCCAGTTATTGTTTTGTATTGAATGCTTTCAGAATCAGATTCATTTTGACAATTTAGCTTTTATTGCGCAATATGGCTGTCTAGTTTCATAGCTGCTTGTGGGTAGTTTGTGTGATAAGCAAATTTTATCTGTCATTCAAAATCAGCCAACTCTTTCAAAAACTTTATTTTAAACTAGGTAGGTAACGAGTTTCTCATATTCTTATTCGCACGTTAAAAGTCTTCAGAGGTCTCATAAAATAATTCAATATACGACTTAGGTACAGTGAGTTACAGCAGTAAGCTGACCTTTGCATAATCATCAATTTCTTGCCCTTATGGTCAAAGGCCAATTCATTTGGGGTCAGCACAGCGTGTCTTCTTCCGTTTTTCTCTATTTTTCGTCATCTCATACGACACTTTTTTTTCCCACCTTTGCATAAATGTTTGAGTTTTGAAAAAAGTAAATAATAGATACAAAAGAAATTAGCAATATTATCGATTCGTGTCCTAAAAAATCTGAAAAAATGGTAAGCTAATCGCTATAACTTACTGTACTTACCTACACATAGTTGACTAGGTAGATTTAAAAGTGTTTACTTATAGTTCGTACTATGGTACAGGGCATATTATCACTCGCAACCGGACAACTTGGTTCTATGACCCTGTTGTCATTGAGATATTGTAGGGCGAATATTACCGACTGGCAAGTTAAAAAAAGTCACACCTCAAAAGTAACATTAATTATGTTACGTTTTTGTAGACGTATTTTGATACCTAATGTACAGTCAACAAAAGAGTTAGGTATGCAGGCTAGCAATCTTCTTACGACTACTATACATGTAAAAGTCTGTAAAGATCGATTTTTGTTATTCTTTCACGCAGAAACTACTGAAAGGATTTGGATGAAATTGTAAACAGATTGATTATAACCCTTTTCCACTAATAATAGTAGTAAGAAGATTGCTAGCCTGCTTATCTAACTGTTTTGCTGACTGTACGTAGGTACGTAAAAACTAACACATTGCTAACATATTTTTAAAGGGGATATTTTTTGGTGCAATTACTAACACTATTTACGTTATTTGTTATCGAATGTTCTTGAAAATTCCTGTTGAAGCTTATTGAAAGATAAGCAAGTGGAACAAGTGTTTTTTTAACTAATACGAGTACGCCTGACCGGAATTATCTACTGACGGGTCAAAGAGCAATTTCTCAGTTAGACTGTAGTCATTAGCTAATCAGGAACACATCATCAGCATCCTGTTTCGTTCGCGTTATCGTTTGATGATACCTACGTCCTTCTGTTCTTAGTCACTTTCTTGACCAATTATTGCTGGGGGATCCGAGGGTCCGACATTCCGTAAGTTTTAGGGTTTTACCAATCTTACGATATTATTTTTGAGTGATACGGTTGAGTGCCTTCTGTTAATCATTCCGGTTTTAAAAGTCACTTTGGTCAAAATAAACTTTTAGCACCTGCATCAAGGTTTGCTTTTTATTTAGTAAGTAAATGCGATAAATACCTTGATGCAGGTACAAAATTTTCTTTGATAAAAAACTTGTATGACTGACAATTTATTAACAAGTAGGTTAGCCGTTTTAAAATGCTAACACCATATGTAGGAAGAGTTAAAGATGCTGGAAATGATCAATTTCATCAAAAATATTCTGATGAACTAGTGAACTTATTTATTTTACAATTAATTAAAACGGTAAAAACCAATTACAATAATTAACATACAGGCACTAATTGCAATTATAAAACAAAAGTAAACATTTTCAGTTGATACCAATCAGTGGTTTGAATTAAATGACTTACTAACTAACATGGAACAGTTGACACTCTTGCATACTTTCTCTCACAGAACATATCCGCATAACCTTACTCCATTCATCCACAAACATGGCACATTCAGGGTTGGCAATCAGAAGGGCATTGAGCGTCCTAAGAGTACGACACACCGGAGATTCAGCTCTGGCGACAGTTTTAGATGACGGCGGGGCAAACAGATTGTGCCGGCGGCACTGGCGGTGTCCGATATATATTTGTCGGGAACAAATAGCCGGCAAAAAAGGCTGTGGAGCTCAGGGCAGTCGATTAGTCCTGGCTACTGAGAGCTGCCCAGAACCTCTTCTCACCTCCAAGGAGCCCAACGCTCCTAACAGATAGTTGGTAGGGTACATGAAGGGAAAAAAATAAAATAACTTTTGGAAAAAGCCTCTTAGAAAGTTTTTCTGCACCTTTTCGAGCATCAGTGTTGGAGCAGCGGTAAGGGTGCCAGACACAGGCACTAGACTCCAGTTTGCTTCGAATCAGAGTTGTGTATAGTAATCGAAGAACATTAAAATTTCGGAAGTCACGAGCATTTCGCATCACAAAGCCCAACCGCCTGAAGGATTTCTTCGTAAGGGTAGAAATGTGGTCTTTAAATGTCAGACAGCGGTCGAAAGTCACTCCCAGATCCTTTACGTTGGTGACTCGACTCGTGAAAGACAATTAAGTATCATTTTCCGATCCTGTCGACTAACTGCTTAAAAAGCGCGGTACCTATTTGTCGAAGTCAGCGTCAGCTTGGAACGCAACTTGCGGGGCATATTGTTGCTGATTTCTACCAACTAACAAGGCATAGTGTTGCTGACTTCTACCAACTAGCAAGGCATAGTGTTGATGCCTTCTACCAACTAGCAAGGCATCGTGTTGCTGACTTCTACATTAAGCTTTAGCATATGAATGTGCAGCATAACATTTTTCCTGTTGTTATTTGTGCATGTCCATTCTGTTACCAGCAAACACGACACCGGACACCCCTAAAGTTACCAGCAATTATGTGGTTACGTTAAGAGGATTACGACGACTTCCTCTTTGGTCGTGAAGATATTGGTCACTGGGAAGCTCATTGTGTTTGTGGCTTGTTGGTACGGCATGTTAATGTAATGTTCCTTTAATGCAAGATACGACATTAAACTTTGTCCCGCAAGACATTGCCAACCAGAATATTTTGATTTTATGTGTTCTCATAGTTTTGGTATTAGAAAACAAAATTTTTTAGCATGACGATCCCTATTTTGGTACGAAAATTGACACGACAATTCAACAAAAAGATTACTGTTCGTAGGTACATAATTCAATCACATATTCGAAAGGAAAACGGTGTACCTAAGTAATTGCGTGACAGTTGAGAGTGCAGAATGGAAGAAAAACACGTGTTGCGCCGACCTTAAGTAACATGGGATAAGGGCAGGAAGATGATGATTCGGTTCAATTATATCGAAAAGTAACGCTCCATTGAAAAACCAATTACTTATCGAATATTAGATAGTAAACAAATGTGAAAACGCCGGCGTGACGACCTAAACGCGTTTACGAGAGAAGGGCCAGAGAAAACCGCACGGAAAGATGGAAGGCTCTGGGGGAGGCTTTTGCCCAGCAATGGGACAATATACTTAGGCTACTCATGCTAAGTAAAAAAGTTATTTCATAATCTCAAAATGATCTGTAAATCAGCGAACAAGTTTGACGGAACGGATGCAACGTTTGCAGTCTTAGCGTAGAAATAGTAGAAGCAGATATTATACAGGATAATTACTCGTACATTGTTGTCATTAGATTAGATTAATATCGTCGTATACGTGACACCTACCTTTTGTTTAATTATAGTTCTTTACTTGCTATCATTCACATAAAAATCACAAATCTAATACCGTACCGTACTGTTTCCCTGCTAGATATCATGTTGTTGCTCACTTAGCTTAATGGTACTTACATGGGAAACCCTGGGGAGGTAGGTAATAAATAGGTAATAACAATCCTAATGATTGGGAAATCCGTATAAGTCTAAAACTTATTGGGTCGGATTTAGGCGATAATTCAAAAATTACCTTTTTTTCTAACAATCTCATATCACTAAGGCAGATAAGACTTTATGAAGAAAGGTAAATAGGTAATAGTAGCCAATCTGTGGTATTGTGACGTTCTCTAAACATTGAATTGTCAGCAGGTGTCGGATTGGGTGAAATTATGATTAGCTACTTACTATCTAATGCGTGATCTAACTCAGCCTATTGAGATTATCTTCTACGCCATATTTAATCTTCGGTAATCACCGAGTCAACGTGCAACGTAGGTAATCCTCATATTTACACACAGGTAGGCTTTGCGTCGTAAAATAACTCTTGCTCCATATAATATTTGCGTTTGTTTTCCTTGTTTGAGCACTTATCATGTCTGGCGGTTTACTTACAGAACCTAGTTGACAGACCTATTAGAGTACTAGAATACAGGCAACTGTAAGTCTTCGGTAAGCAGAACACCACAATAGTAGGCGACTGAACAGATCCACGACCCACAGATGAAAGTCATAAAGCGTGAACTAATGACATTCTGTTAAATTCGTCTGGAATATATTTGAACTTACCTAAGATCTTGGTAAGCGAGCAGCTAACATTTTTTTAATGCTACTGGCCACTTAAGCCACTGGCTTTACCTATGCTTTACCTGCTTATAAATTCAAGCTAATGAAATCGTATCACAGATAGAATAATAACCAATACCACAGACAGAGTAATAATAATAATTAGCGAAATGTGTATAAATCTTGAAATATACATGAATAAAAAAACATGTTTCAGAAAGAGACTTTAAAACATTTATTCTCTGATAGAAATACTTCGACAAAACCAACGTATTAATAAATAATCAGGCACTTGGCGAACACATTCGGATCGTAATATCTATGAAAGATACAAACTACTTATAATTAATAGTTAATTGATAGGAAAATACCACAGTGTCGTACCTACTAATTAATTACATAAAGGATAATACATTTTAACACATAATTATGCTGAGTTCGTTTTGAAATTCAATGCTCATATTTTTTAATAATTACGAGTACAATGTTGTACATGCAATGCCATTTGGTCTTACAAAAGGTAATAAATATGTAAATTGCTTGCTATTTTTAACTTCACTGGGTTTGAGAAAATTACATATTTTGCACACACAACATGTACCTAAGTACGTAGTACAATTATTTTGTCCTTCCAACTTATGACCTCATTAAATACAAGAATTTCGTACTTCGTTCCGTTGGACTGCCTGTAAATATGCAGATTTCACATAGGAACTGATAGATTGTTAGATGACAGAGACTTCTTAAACTAGTTGTCATAATTGTAACAGTTTACTTAACATAGCACCTTAACAGTACAAATACTTATTATTATCTTAACCGATTTGATATGCAAGATACACCCGTGTGTTTGCAATTCTTTCATATCATTTCGGAAAATGATACTTAAACGTATCAACTTGTTTCCGATTGGATCATTAACTCATAATTACACATTACTTTGTCACTAATATCAGTTATCACATACAACTGTGTGGATTACTTATCACACGTAGTATATCCAATAAATCTTACAGTTTTTCCTGTTCATCCATCTTCTAACTGTTTTTCTACATTTTCGTGTTTTCCATTTAACTCTACCATTTCAGCGATATTTTTTTCATTATCTGATTTGTACGCACTTGGTCCTATTAACGACAAACCTACTGGTAAAAATATTAAGCCGTTGAATAGTCCAAATAATATCACTAGCAGGAAAATCTTAAAGAAAGATTGGAAAGTGTATGCTTTGGACATGCTCAGGAGAGACAACGAGAGGAAAGTGGAGCCTCCGCCCAATAACACTGCAGATCCAATAGTAGTAACCGTTTTGAACGCTCTCTCGGAGTTAGAACCTTCTGTCAAGGTTAAAAATGTGTGACCTACGTGAGCTGCGTAGTCAACACACAGACCTGTCGCGAGCTCGAGACCTATACAACACACTATATCCACAGTCATACCCCATCTTTGCATACAACCCAACACATTGAGAAGTGTTAATAGAACACAAAGAAATATCCACAAACACATTTGTAGATTAGTTATCAAAATAACAGTGCAAACCATTACACAAAGTAGAGCCAGCTCTATATTCCTTTCTACTTCGACAGCTATGATTTCATCTGTAACCCAGTTCGCGAATACCTTTGACCAGACACTTCGATAACCATCACCACTAGTGATATTTGTAGATTTTACAATATTTCTAACATGGTTCATTGCCGGTATGTATTCGTCTGGGCCGTTAAATTTCGCAAAGTTAAATATCATTGTGGAGGCTTTTATTTGTGAAGCCGGACTGCCACACTCAAAATGATCAGCGAATTTAAAATTTACTTGAAATCTGCCTCCAATAGGGCTATATAAAAATCTTGATAAACGTTTATTAAATTCGAGATCCGTCAAAGCTGATGCATTTTTTACAAGATCTCGATCATAATTTTGTAAAACATATTGATGGAAGTATTCAACCCAAGAGTTAACATCATAAATGTACGTTTCTTTCTTTAACTCTTGTATCATATCGTGTAATCGGATGAATTCCTTGTTGTAATTCATTTCTCCTAAAAACACCATGGCCATGTTACCTTCTTCTGGATAATAAAAATCATGTGCGTTGAGAAAATCTTTGAAGTACGTATCGTCTGGGATAAACCATTTAGGATCAAACCGCTGTTCTAAATGAAGAATAGCTTGTATACTAAAGCCGGTAATTATGACCGTGAATAAAATAACAACTGTTTTACCGGGAATAGTAAAGACGACGCGTTTGTAAAACTCTTCTAAGATTTTTTGGAATATTGTTTTATTAGTTGAGACTTTAATTTCTCTTTTATGTTGATAACAAAATAAAACACCATTTCGGTTATCCTGAATTCTTTTTAAATCTAACGTAAACACGGCAACATAAAAAGTAACTGAATAACAAAATATAAAAAACACGCCCATAGCGGCGTAGACACAAAAAGACTTTAAGGACGGAAGTATCGTAATAGCACCAATAAGTAGAGCGACAATGTCCGTGAATGACGTTATTACAATGGACACACCGGCGTGTTTCAGCATCAGTCCTACTTTAACTGGTAAACTTTTTTTGGATGCTGATTCAGGTAGATTATTCCAACAGGCATTCATCACAAACATGTCGTCTACTCCAAGACCCATGAGAAGAAATGGAAGAGAAGAATGTATTGGACCAAATGATATACCAAGTACAGAACACCAACCTACTGCAGTTATATAGGCCAATCCAACACACAAAAGTCCTACACTTCCTAATGTTAATCTTATTTCTAGCCAATTATATCGAGATAGAGCAAATTGTATGTACAGAAACATTAACAGTATACCCAAAAATAGTTTGTCTAATTCATCAAACATGGCTTTGCCACTAATATCTGCAAAACTTCTCCCAGCCTCATAGTACACATTAATATGAGAAGAATTATGAGAAATTGACTCCATTACATCTAAAAAATCATTTTCCCACATAGCTAAAGGGATGGAGACCCAGTCTTCAGTACCAACTAAATTACCCACCTCATTTACATCAATACTAGTCATATTAACATGTGTAAACCATGTTAAAATTATTGATCCAGCGGAAACAATATCACCATGTTCATCATATTTCATATCACCAAGCAATTTTGTGTAATCAGTAGGATGACCAGTAGTGGGGTTTGTTTTAATCTTGTTTATTTTTTCAATAATATCATGTTGAGTAGCTTGGTTTATATCTTCTTGTTTATTCTTCCATATATCCAATATGTTAAGCCGGTAGCATGTATACTGAAAACTTTCTAAGAAATCACAATAAAACTCATCATTGACCCATAGTGTGGGGTCTGTTAAATCACTTTCACTGTTATCACTTGTATTTGAGTGGGCATTGTTTTCCGGCAATATGTCCAAAGATCTTTTATCACGAGCTGAACTATAAAAATTCACAACAGGTACTTTGTAACACAGTTCCTTCATTGTGTATGCTTCATTTTCATAATACACTTGGATTGAATTAATTTTATTAGTAAGGTTGTTAATCGCAGATAAAACTTCTGGCTCAAGCACATTATCAGCAGTTATAATTACTTTCTGAAGTCTGAATCCTGTGCCAAACGTATCAATGTACCAGTTTGTATCATAATAAAAGTCTGACTCTGGTGGTACCCATAAGTTCATGGGATTCTTTTCTATGTGAAATCTTATCAGTCCAATACAACTAAGGAATACAAAACTGAATGTCAAAATAACTGTCTTCCATGGATGTCTAGCCACAAGCACTCCAAGATTGAAGAAAACTCCTTCAACTAGATTTACAGATTTCGAAGATACAGCTTCCCATAGCTGTTGAGGTGACTTGAAACTTTTACTTTTAGGCATTTTTTCAGTTTTTTACACCTTTCTTTTTTTCACTTTCATTAATGAAACTGCTTCTGATAAAACACAGATAATTCGTTTTTTTTCACAACTATTACGCGTTATTTATGCATTGAAAATTGTTCGAAGCATTTATAAATAGATGGTTAGAGCGATGTAAGCGCGATACATAAGCGCGAACAGCCGGCGTCCGTCCGCCGCTCAGCACTCGACTGATATGTATGTTTATCTGCGGCAACGCGTCGAGAGTCGAGAGACACAATTATCCTAATTTTTTATTTGTTAATATGCCACTTCTATTGACGACAAACACGGCCTACAGATACAGACTGATATCCAGTAGCTTTACATATCATCTGATTTACGCGTCATCAGCGCTAATCGTGTTTAATAATTATTACTATCATCACTAGGTACTACAATGAAGCGTAATATTCATTGTAGTACCTAAGCGGTAAGTACTTCTTTCGTAAAATCGCAAAGTACAAAATACATACCGTACTTAGTTACCTTTAATAAAACGAGACTGTTGTAAATACTTACAATTTTATAATATTTTAAGAACTGCAATTCCAATAGTTTCGCCCTATAATTTCGCTGTCATTTTTAATTTGACAATTGTCAATTTTGTTCAACTAGGTACTTTTTCCCGCCATTTCAATGGCGCTGTCAGCCAACCAGCAAATTTATGTCACAGATTAGATATTATTATTAGCTAGCTAATTGTCACAAATAAATAAAGAGGGCAGGCAGACAGAGACAGACTCACAGACGGGAACACTTTCCCGTATATGTATGCTCTGTAGCGAACACCCAAATACTCGATGTTCCGTTCCGATTTCGATATTCCGTTTTTTACGAGTAAAGTCCACTTTTTATAATACCAAAAAATTATGTCGATCACGAAATTTTATTTTACCGAAAGTCGTAAATGCGATTTGTTAGTTTTCCAATTTTCTTACGTTCGAAGAATCAAATGCTCCAAGGGTTCTCGGTCCGAAAAATGACATTCCGATTTTCAATACTTCGAATAAACTAAAAGTCAACATGTTGTGCTACACAGTACATAGTGACACAAACGCATCGCTGCAAAACAGACTTCACGCAGTCTTGTCTGCCCTACCCTTTGTTTTTTTTATAATATGGGAAATCATCAAATAACTTCTCCCACTCTGGGCGGAGCGGGAGGGAGTGTCAGACTTTTACTGACTAAAACCCATCCATGTTCCTTCCTCGCTCTTTACGTTCCGGGGCCGCGGTATCTCTTTCGAACAGTCCCGCAGCCCCGGGTCTGTCCCTAGAGTGTAATTTCTCACCCCTCCGTGTCTACGCGGGCTTAAATTCGCGACCCGCGAGCTGAGGAGCAGGTGGTTTGAAGGCCCGCCACCAGCTGGCAGAAGCTGCGTCTGCAGTGGTGAGCGTTTAAACCATCTGCTACGATAAGCTCGCGTGATGCCACCCAAACCCCAAAGCGCGCCGGAGCCTTTTCTACTCAAGGTAGAAAAACAAACTCATTCCAGCGAGAAAATCATGTAATTAGATGGTGTAACTTATCGATGCAGGAAGATGTGAAGTGATTGCAAGCAGTAAACATTAAATTAAAGACGAAAATCCGTTCCCACATGAAAAGTAAGTGTAAAATAGAACCTTTATATCAACATTATTCAACAACACAATGGGGTCGGCCGGTCAAAGCTGATTGTAGATGGCGCGATTTACCGCATAGACCCAATCCGACCAATGAGGTCAAACTATTTTGTAATAAAAATTTACATTGACAGAATTTCAACCAATGATAATGTTTTGGTTCAAGCGGTGCTAGTGCCATTAGTTCCACTTTCCACAGTTGCCCACCAAGCGATGCTAGCGACACCCGTGAAAGAAACACACAATCATCACAATGTAGGGATGGGCAAGTGAAAAAACATATATTATCGCATCGATATTTTTAACGTTATCAATTATTAACGAGTGAAAAATTTCTAAACATTTGTAGTTCCTAACGACTCAATACTATAAAAGCCTCGAGGCCGCGTCCAAAGAGGCGGCGAACGTATGTATTATAATGTCTGTATGACCGGTGCTACGAGACTCTATTTATTTTAACTTGACACCTGTCTGCATTGAGCTATAATATATACATAACATACCAATGAAGTATTTCGAAAATTATTTGAAAAAAAAAACGGTATTTTGAAATATCGATATTTTGGCCAATCACGTTTGACGATTGACAGTTTGGGCCGCGTTCCGTTTTAGGTTGTAATTGATTTGAGCGTCCATAAACCCGTTCCGAATTACCGTGAATGCGACTGCAAGCGCGAAATCGATGTCCTTTGAATCGTCATAGATATGCGGCATCTTGAGATTACACCGACCATGCCCCTAATAGATATCACTGAACGCTGTCAAAAGTGACCTGATGACAGGTCGTAGCTGTCATATTCGTGAAATGTACCGTGCATTCCGAGATATGAAATTATCACTCACAGCGCTCACCTCAATATTTTGCTTTCCGATATAGACTTCACGATTATGACAGCTAAGAACTGTCATCAGATTATTTGACAGTCCTCACGGTGATATTTATTTGGAGCATGGTCGGTGTAATCGCACGATGGCGTAATATGTCATGACGTCATCTATGACGATTCAATAGATATCGATATCGCGCTTGTAATCGCGCTCACGGTAATTTGGATCGGGTTTATGGACGCTCAAATCGTTTACAGCCTAACTCGGAACGAACCGCTAAATCTGGACGCAAAATATTGATGTGAGCGCTGAAAGCGATAATTTTCTAATACGGAATGCATGCAGCCTATTCACATGACACTGATGACACTTGACTGACAGTTGACACCTCAATAAATAAGTTTTGTTGTTGTCAGTAATGTGAGAGTGAATGTGGCTTGATTTTGTACGATTCAAATGTTATTTTGAGCAAAAAATAGCTATATGAAAGTACACAAGATTATTATTTACCACAAAGCAATAATTTACGTTCACGATGTGGACTACAAAAACTTTTCTAACTAAAACAAAGCGCGGTAACATTATAAAAGTGAGGTTATATTTGGTGAAGTTTAATATTATGTATATTTATCTGTAATTTGAATGATTGAAACGTCTCGCTGTGTTACAGATTGTAAGAGAACATTATTTACGTGATGATCTGCTGTGTGGGTCCGCTGCGTGTAACACATGTCCTCATAAAGATGACGAATTGGTTCTGAACGAAAGACCAGAGTCGATATGTTCGTTGTACGACTATCCTCATTACCTGATCCTGGATACTAACGTAGTGCTTCACCAAATCGACGTCCTCGAAGAAGATGCGTTGAAAAACGTAATTATACTTCAGACTGTGCTTGAAGAAGTGAAACATCAAAACACTGCAATGTACCAGAGATTGCTGGAGATTATAAACAATAAAAAGAGAAAGTTTTATTCGTTTGTTAATGAACACCACAAGTAAGTTCAATTTATAGCAAAATATTCCTTATTTATTTTTTGTGTTTGTTGTTGTAGCTGGCGGGTTCTCACTGCTGCTATATCTCGCTTGGCGACAGCATAGCCGTGAATGAGATTCATATTTTCCCGCAACTATTTGTTATTTCAATTTTATTCAATTGTTTGATTTATATGCCTACTTTGTATCAATTTTAATACATGTAAATATATTTTCTACCTTTTCATTTTGATTTACATTTTCACGTTTTGTATATAGGGATACATACATTGAGAGAGCACCTGGTGAAAAACAAAATGATCGCAATGACAGAGCTATCCGCAAAGCATGTGCATGGTACGAGTCACACTTGAGTATCAACAGTGCAGTTGGGCAGTTCCCTAGGATAGTGTTGCTTACTGATGACGAGAATAACAGGAAAATTGCTCAGGAAGAGGGAATAGTGTGCTGTACTGGTAAGTGTAGTCATTTGTCAAAACAACAATCGAATTTGGTAATAATTATATTCATAAGTTGACATTCAAACATTTTCAATTTCCATTATCACCTGCAAATAAATTTCGTCACCCACCAAATACAGTTGATTGTCTCAAAATGTGGACAGATGATGGTAAAAAAAAAATGGCATGGGCTGGTATTTAGAAGTAAGTTCACGCTGATGCTGCCACTTTTGATTTGATCCAGAGGTTGCAAACCACAATGTGTGTTTACAAAATTATAGCTTCTTGTGGCGGGACTATGACATGTATGATGGTGACAGTGTGAATGGACCTTTTAATGTGTGATAGTTAAGGTGCAGTTTTGCTTCAATCAACATGTAATACCAAAACAAAACCAGCTTTATTCTTTCTGTCTTTGGTACAATTGTGTTATCTGTTTTGATTCTAAAATTGTTTACTTTTCTTTACAGCAAAAGATTATGTTGAAAATGTGACAGGTGTCATTGGCCTCATAGATAAATTGTCAAAGAATGTAATACCAGAGACCTGTTCGAAGGATGCTCTGTATCCGGCACACTTGACACCATCACAGATCCATGATGGAATACGTAATGGGAAGCTGTACCAAGGGACATACCGTGCTTCTAGGGATAATTTCTTAGAGGGTACTGCAGTGGTCAATGGGTTTGAGAAACCTGTAAGTATTGAATATTTTTGTTCCTAGTATGTTTTTTTAGGTAATTTATCTTCATCAAAGTTGAATATCTCTATCTATGAGCTCAATATCATCATGATTCTTCTGCCTTTATCCCAATTTATTTGGAGCCATTGCAGCATGTGCTCTTTCATATTTCTCTTTTAGCTATCATCTCGGTAGTCACACCCCCCTTTCAGCCATATTATCTTCTCAAACACAGTCCATCCATTGTTGCTTTGGTTTTGACTTTTATTTATATTAAATATGCCACTGATCCAACAACACATCTGCTTATAGTCTTTCGACACGCACAATGGTCCATTTCAAGGACTAAGTGCGGAAACCTAAACCCCCATGATAGATAGATAGTCTTTCAACTAATCGCATGTTGAAGCAAAAAAAAAACAAATTAAATATGAGTATTTTTAATAGGACTACAATCATAACCAATCTAAAAGCTTAAACAGTTTATTTATTTTTTACAGATACTGCTACAAGGACATGTAGGAATAAACAGAGCTGTAGATGGAGACTCCATAGCGGTTGAGATATTCCCTGAAGAAGAATGGAGGCGTCCCAGTGACATTGTCTTAGAGGATAAAGCCGATGACCCTGGAGACCAGTTGGAAGAAGAAACGGTGCTTCTAAAGGTCGCCAAACCAGTGGACAAGAGTGATGAGGAAGTTACACCGACGGGCAAAGTTGTTGGGATCATAAGGAGAAAATGGAGGCAATACTGTGGTATACTGATGAAGAGTAAATTTCCAGGTCAGTTTTACATTTTTTTTTTCTATTTTTAAAATGCACTTATAGCCTGTAATATAGGTAACCACTTCAGGGACACAGGCCTGCGAAAAAGAGGGTGGGCCTAAATCTATCATGCGTCCCACATGTTGGTCAGTGGATGTCACATACCTTCAAATTTAAAAAGAATCACTTTAAAACACTTGTACTATAATTCGAGTAATTAGCAACATACAAATCATCCTGATTAAATCAAGCTGCAACCAATGTGTCGCTATTACAGCTGTCAAGATCAATCAAGCATGAAGAATATTGACTAATTGCTGTGTGTGCACAAACTAAACTGAATTGTTATGACTATTGCTATCTTTTTCTCTCTTATGAAACGAGAAATAGACTGACGTAATTTAGAGCTGTCGAATTTAATTGGAACTTATATTTCCATACAAATGAAGGGTGCGGGTAAAACATGTCGACTAAAAATACGGTGAAGCGCCAGGCATAAACTAGTTTGACATCTCTAACTTAGTTCTTAGCTATAGCCGTCCTTTTCGCGGACTGCCTTCTATTAAAACAGTGGTTCACAACCTTTCTTAGACCAGGGACCACTTTGGTATGTTCATTGTTAACAGGGACCTACATCACATACACGACATGGACGACATGGTCCTATATAAACATGGACACCGACAGGATTATAACAAGGGGAGTGAATAATTAACTAACACTATTCGAAAATTGGATAATATGATGAGAACCTTTAGATTTAAGATAGTGATGGATACAAAAGTGATCGAATTGAGCTCGAAAAACTTAGTAATCAGTTAGTATGAGATTCTCAAAAAAAAAATAGAATTTTGCCTCTGATAGGTTCAATTAGGTTGGGTTGAGCTTGCATCTTCTGTGTAAAAAACGTCTGTGTTAAAAAGTACGAATAACATCTTTTTTTCGTGTTTTGTGTATATTCTTTGTTGGAGATCCTAAATAAATAAATAAATAAACATTTTAATCTTTCGCGGACCGTAGCCGAGGCTCCTGCGACCACCAGTGGTCCGCGGACCACAGGTTGGGAACCATTAAAAGATAGCAGTAGCCTAAATTAAGTTTAGTTTGTGCACAACAGAATCGACACCATTATCATAAATTCAACTATTCTTTCTATGTTAGCGCCTTAAAACTTGGTTCCTAATCCAGGGGCAGTCCGTCATCTATTCACGCCAGCTGAGAAGTGTATCCCGCGCGTGCGCATCGAGACGCGTCAGAGCGACGTGCTAGCGATGCAACGCATACTGGTCGCGCTCGACTCCTGGCCCAGGAACAGTCGTTACCCGCTCGGACATTTCGTTAGAGCGCTCGGACCTATTGGTGAGTTTATAACTTTTGGACATCAACTCTTGAAATCGGTCCACAGGTTACCAAATAAAACTGCCATGATTATCCTCGCCTAAGATTCGGCCATATTTATCCGACTACGTCGAAGCCAAAAGGAAGGGTTATGATTTTAGCAGTCTATGTTTGTATTCGTCCAAGTTTTATGAATAAGGTATTTTCAATGTAGCCTATGTTCGAATCGATTTTAACTGAATTCAACAAGAGGAGTCTTTTTACCTTGTAGTCGGGTTTTTTAATTGTAGTATACCACAATCAATCTGGTTGCCTTTTATTTTTCATGATATAACAAAGTTTCTTTCAGTTGATTTTATAGTATTTTCATGTTTCAGGTGACAAGAATGCGGAGAACGAGGTGATATTGTTGGAGCACGATGTGCCGCACGCTCGGTTCAGTGAAGCCGTGCTTGCGTGTCTGCCGGCCGACGACTGGACTATACCTGAAGAGGTACGTTATATTACTATTACGAGGTAGGTTACTATAGTTCTAAGTGTGCTCTAAACAGGCGTGGCGTGTCAGATAAGGGTGTGAGTGACCAGTAGCGGTATACAGCTGTGAGGAGATTAATCTGATAAACGTCGCGCAGACATGAAACATTTTTTGACATAATTATACATGTGACTCAAGTTTATATCGCCCGGAAAGCTAACTCTAGGTCTGTGGCGAAAACTGTTAAGGGAGCTCCGAAGTTAGCTGCATGTGAAGGTATGCTGCACAGGTTCAACTTCCCGGTTTGGTACATCTAATGTGAAAAAATACATAGACCTACGTACAGTCTGGGAAGATTGTCAAGGCCCTAAAATATCTGGCATATTACTAAAATCCAAATCTTATGATATGTATGTGAGACTAAATATGATATAAAACCCCACGCCAGTGGCCAGTGAAAGGCATGGCACAGATTGGCGAACAGTATTCGTTACGTGGGGTGTAGGTGTTAATATTATTTTCTTTATATTTATTTATACTTCACACATTAATTTATTTGTATTGTTTATTTGTCTACACTTTATTTTTATTTTTATCCGTATCTGGCCTGACCGTGGCATCACCTTCACTTTGGGACCTATCAGAATATCAGTGCTGTGACGTTTTTTTTAATGTTACAGCACCATGCTGAGATAGGAGCCTTTTGGCCTCGTACAGGACGAGTTTCGTTTCTTTTAATTTTTAAATAAGTCTATATTTGTTTTTTTTTCTGTGTAAGTTTTATACTGATAATTTTGATGTCTTTTGTCCTGTGCGGGCTAATAAATGCTTTTTCTTTCTTTCACGATACAGGAGAAATTCGTAGTTTTGGGGCCAATGATTAAAAAAAAAGAACTGTATTGTATACCCCAATAATATTTCTTAAACTTTTGCAGGAAATAAAAAAACGCGTGGACCTACGCTCCGAATGCATTTGCTCCGTAGACCCTCCGGGTTGCACAGACATTGATGACGCCTTACACGCGAAGGCCCTCCCGGGCAAGACAAGCAACGGTCTCAAGCGATACGAAGTCGGCGTCCATATTGCTGACGTCACGCACTTCGTCAGACCCAACACTGCGCTAGATAAGGAGGCTGCTAGCAGATCTACCACTGTGTATCTAGTTGGCAGGAGGATTGATATGGTTCCAGGTCAGTACAACTGGTATTTCATAAAAAGAAGATGACACATATTGTTCTTCTAATGGGCCAGATTTTATGTTGCGAGTGCACATTCCACATATTTACAAATAAGCTTGCAAGGTAGTGCATTTTCAAATATAGTAACTTGATAAGTATACAACTTCGGATATCCAAGTTATGACCATACAAAAGACAAAACAAAGAACGGCCTCAAACAATATGGACACATTACTGACGGCACGCACTTCCTGTACTAGTACCTCGTCTAGAACTACCTCTGGTATCCAAGTTATGACAAAAAAGAATCCAAGCTTCATTAGTTCCATGTGAAGACGATTTTTTATTACAATACTCATTGTTCCAGATTTGCTAAGTTCAAACTTATGTTCGTTGCGTGGCGGTGAGGAGCGGCTCGCGTTCTCTTGTGTTTGGGAGATAGATGAAAATGCGAATATTATACACACTAAGTTCCACAAAAGTGTTATAAAGGTGAGTCCTGTTTACTAAAGCTTTCCGTTGTTTATCTTACTACTACTACTTACCAAGCTGCGTTTTTTATTTTTACACATGTGGTCATTACTGATGTACAATTTTGAACTGCTAAGCTCATGCATATCTCATAACACGTAGAATAGCTTGGAACGGGCAAAACCTAGCATTACTGAAGTAGTGATCGCCTGGTGGTATGAGCGTTGGATTGCCAAGTCATATGTCTCAAGTTCCAACCCTGGACAAGCACCTTTGAAGGAAAACATCGTGAGGAAACTAGCATGTCTGACAGATACTCCTCGACGGCATGTAAAGCCAAGTCAGAGCTTCCATGTGTGGCATGTAAACTATGACATCAGCCCACGTAGCATGACCACCGTAGTCACGACAGAGAGTCGACAAATCTTTTGTTCATCTGTCATTTTGTCGATTCAATGACAGATGAACAAAGGATTTGTCGAGTCTCTCGTTTCTCCGGTGGTCATGCTAAGCGGGCAGGTGAGGCACTAACCAGACGATAAAGAAACTGAAGCATTTCCATTTTACTACAGGAATGTGGTGCTCACAAATTTCCATAGTTTCAGTCCATCCTTCACAGAAAATACGTTACAATTGATTAAATATACTTTTTCTACCATTTTCAGTCGTCAGCAGCCATGACATACGAGGAGGCTCAGATAGCGATCGACGACAAGTCCCGTGACGACGCCGTCGCGTCCTCGCTGCGCATACTCAACGCTCTCGCTAAGAAACTCAACAGAAAACGTCTGGATAACGGTGCCTTGTCCCTTTCCTCGCCTGAGATTAGGTTCCAGGTATGTAGAATTGACCTTAGATTTTTGAGATATACTTACAACCCTTTCCAAAGTGGCTGAATAAAAATTCTATTTATTTTCAAAGCTTGAACTGAAACAGGGTCGATAAAATCTTTTCTTTGACACTATTTAGGACCGCCATGCCAATGTAAGGTTTCAAAATGGTAATGTAATTTAATAAACTCAATAACAATTACTTTTTGGTAACAAATTAACCATTTGGTAAAGAATTAGAATTTAAATGATAGTCAAGAAGAAGGAACAAGTACGGATTTTTGTTTATTGAAATCAAGTACCAATGAGCTTCCTTGGCCTAGGTTTAAGTTTAGAGCGACTAACGGCCGTTTTCAATAACTTACTGTTCGGATACGATAGGTTTCTATCTCTGTTTGCAGTTTTGCTTACAGATGGTTGGAAACAAATCATTACAGAAAATCTTTCTTTGATTTTTCTATGAATCAAGTGACAGGTAGGTGATGCGGATAGGATATTTTAAATTAACTTTGTTTGTAGAAACACCGATAGCTGCAAGACGTGGCATATTAAGGGGCCGGCGGAGCATGCGCTTTTCATACAAACGTAATACCAAAATAATTTCTAAATCAAACATATTCTTAAGATAGTGTATATTTATTTAGATTGGATAACAATTAACAATATATCAATGTTCCTAAATATATATTTTGAAAGGAGAATTATATAAAGACGAGATATGAGGAATTTAAAATAACTAAAAATTATTTTTCTCATAACTCTTGTTTAAATCAGTGTCCAGTAAAAAATTGTTTGGGAACCTAGATATTATGTAATCCAATCGAAATAAATACACACTACCCTAAGAATATGACTCATTTACAAATTATTTTGGTATTACGTTTACATGTCTGAACTACGCGTGGTCCGCGGGCCTCTTAACTGGCAGTTATACGTAAGATTTTCCATTTCTGCACCACAGGCTAATCATAATTTTTCTTCACCAGATGGACTCCGAAACCCACGAACCCGTGGAAGTGGCAGCGAAGAAGATTCTAGAAACAAACTCGATGGTGGAAGAGTTCATGTTGCTCGCCAACATCAGCGTGGCCGAGAAGCTCGCGGCCGAGTTCCCGCAGTGCGCCATGCTCAGGAGACATCCCGCGCCTCCGCCGGCCAACTTCCAGACCTTCCTCAAGGCTACTAAACAACAGGTGAGCAGGTGATAAGAAGATGATAGTTCCTGCAGTGCGGTTATGTACTTTAGAATAATCATAATTGTCTTGTCCTTATCGTATATACGTCTCTTTTTTTCGTCATCTCATCAGACACTTCTTATCTTGTCATATCATTCTTCACACAATCCATCGTTTCTTTTGTCTTCCTCTACTCATATACGCATCCACATTCACAGTCAAAACTTTCCTCACGAGATTTTCCTAATTCTCCTCTCTAGAAAGATATGAGAAAGAATCCTTTTTCTGCCGTTTTCCAAAATGAGTTGGGGTTGACGCAAAAAGATTCTTCCAGTTTACTCTGGCAGTCGTTAGAAAGCTACATCTTTGTTGAGTAACATAGGCTATAAATTATATTGATTACTGGAAGTCGCGGGCGAAGTGCTAGTCTACACTAACAAGTAAATAATATTAAAGTGGCTTTTTGTAATTTCAAAGAAACAGTTTTTTTCTGAATGTTTAGGTAAGTGTGTAAGTCGCGGGTAACAGTTGATCAATACTGCAATTCGTTTTCCAGGGCTTCGACCTAGACGTATCCACAAACAAATCATTCTCGAAGTCTCTGGACGAGGCCGTGATCCCCGGACGTCCGTTCTTCAACACGTTGCTGCGCATCATGGCGACGCGCTGCATGCAGCAGGCGCAGTACTTCTCTAGCGGCAGTAAGACGGTCGAGGAGTACTACCACTACGGGCTCGCCTGTCCTATCTATACGCATTTCACTTCGCCTATTAGACGGTCAGTGGATTTAAGGTTTTTAAGGCCCATGTTCACCGAAAAGATAACAGTCTGATTATCTAGAAACAGCTGTCACTATGACAATCATGTTCCCATACAAAAATGTGTTTTAAACAGCTGTTTTCGATAATCAGGCCGTCATCTTTTCGGTACATGTAAACATGGACCTACGATTTGCACTGCTTTATGATTTTTAGCTTTTAGAAGATTTTGTCTCTTAAAAACCTTGTTTGTATGGATGTCAGCTTCTGATTAATACAGGTTTTACTTGTGGCTACTACTTCAAAAATGAAGTAAAATTGCAGGACTTACCCTATAACGATCTATAAATAGATAAAAATTGTAAAAGTATGTGTTCGATTTTTAAAGTTTGATTCCCGGGTCGGGCAACGTGTTATTGTGTTTTTTGACCGTACATCAAGTGGTTTTATAACCTAATTGCCATCCTATTCTATTACATAAAACAGTTCCTAACTTTTATTTAGGAGTACAAGGAACAGGGTGCAAAGTTCCTCATTCCCTCTTAAAAAGGGAAGACCAGACAGGTGTGGTGTCTGGTTGGGAACTGCTTGACGATATAATTATAGTCATGTTTTTCTATAATTATGTTCATAACTCGCCGAGAACTATTGCGATGCGGGATTTTGATTTTGGTACTTAATTGCGTCATAGATGTCGCTAACGTTCTTTTTGTCTATTACTTCCGCTATATTTTTGCATTTTTTCGTATGCACCTTATGTTAATAATTAAATAACACCCCTAGTTACGCCGACGTGATAGTCCACCGTCTGCTCGCCGCAAGTATCGGCTGCGACTCGACGCACGCCGCACTACTGGACGTGCACGCCGCCGTCAAGCTGTGCGACAACCTCAACTACCGACATCGCCAGGCGCAGTACGCGGGCCGGGCCTCTGTCACTATGAACACACACGTATGTATATTGCATTACACGAAATTTTAATATCGGCACTTGACGAAGCCGAAAGGCACTTGTTTTCCCCGTCATTCCGATCAAAGTTACAACTTTTTGACAAGTTTTTTTTAAAGACAAGTTTTAATTATAAGATTTTTACTTTAAATACCTCCACGATCGCCGTACTATTCAATGCATCCATCAGCACAATGTGATGAGTGCGTTACATTGAGTTATACCACAAAACGTGATTTTTCACCCCATAAAGAAGTCGTTTCCCAGCAATAATTTTTGCGTCAAGTTACTTAGTTTGATGTACAGAATACTTGGTAGACGGCTTCGTGATAAGGTGGTTTGCACCCTGTATATCATCAACCTTTTATAGAAGCTCGTGGCTAAATGGTAACAGCGACTCGGGTGGATGTTTAGGTTAAAGTTAAGCCGTGCTTGCCTTGTTTGATCCATGGATGTGTGTCTCTGACCATCCATTACATAGGTATCGTGTTTTCTCCAGGCCTCGGATATCACGTTCAGCCATTGACCTCGGCTGTCATTTCTAAAACATTAAATATAAATAACGCTGGAAATTAACATGCGGCGCCATCTAGTGCCACACTAAGCAAGACTTGTGTCGTGGACACCAAATAGTTGAACTACTACATTATTATATACTTTTTTATCTGTTAAGTTAATACATACTTATTATACATATAAACATCTATGACTCGGAAACAAATTCAATATTGACAGTTGTTGCAGATGGTCAGTCCGAAATCTGACTACCAGTCTCTGGTAACTAGGTTGTGAAGGTTAGATAGGCTAACGCATCTGGTTAAACTAAAACCGACCCCAACGAAGTTTTGAAAAGACTAGGCAGGGAATGATCTGCGCAACCTTTTGCCGTGTGAAGTCTTATAAAGTTCCAGTAATCATAAATTAAACTGAAAATGTATTATTTGACGTCACTTTAATTATCGGATTTTGTTTCAGATCTTGTTCAACAAACGCGTTGAAGTGGAGGCAGCTAGCGTGCTAGCAGTGAAACGGAATGCGGTACATGTACTCATACCAAAGTATGGACTCGAAGGACCACTGTACTTACCTTCCGACAAGTTCACTTATAATGAAGAGGTAAGCTGGTACTCCTGAATCTTTTAATGTTTGTGTAATACGCCAACCAATTTAAACCAATATTGGTTCGCGGTTACTCATGTGTACGTACGAACGCAATCGCGATCACGTACCCAAAAAATACATGTAGCTAGTTTTTGGGGACTGCCGATTAAGTAATACAAAATAAACACTATCTTTATTGTATAAGGTTGATTTTGACTAACCGTTATGCAAGCGTTCGGTGACGATAGCGCGAGTACCATGATTTTTGTACACCCAAAAAGTGCTCAACCCGCCTAAAGACATTTCACTTCAAAAAGTACTTCGTTCCTGCCCTGTGAAGGAAGTGACATATTTTGAAGCAACGGTCGAGATCAATCCCGAGATCTATTTGCACCCTTTCAGTGAGGTGAAACCGAGCGCAGCGGAAAAGGACTGTCTCCCTAAATATATCCTTCTTTAGGCAGATATTTCAGTACATTATATGTGAAAGTCCGCTTTCAGTTCTGGCCATGCGCGACCTATAACGAATCCATTTATTTATTAAAGCTGCTAAGTCCACCTTGTTTACAAACCCACCATTTACCATTAGAAGACCAACCAACTACTTCTTACAGACCTTATCTAACATCTTTTACATTAACATTTCATTCACAGGAACACATACAAACATGCGGTGACGTCGTACTGAAGACATTTGACGAACTGACAGTCCGTTTAAGCCTTGACAGTACAAACCTCCAACATAAGAAACTGGTGTTCGAACTGGTGAAGCCCCACATCCCTGGGTTCAGCGTCGAAGTCATGGAAGTTGAAGAGTCGAAAGAATCCGAGGTCGAAGTAGTTTCTAAAACTGACGCCCAAGAGAAGAAGCGAAAAGAAGTAACACCAGCTAGTAAGAGTGCTAAAAAGAAATCTAAAAAGAAGTAGTACTTTGTCTGAAAAATATGAAATAAATAATATTTTTACGTAAAATGGGTTTTTATTTCTAACTGACAAATAAAACTTCTCGAGGGCTATTAGAAAAACGCGTTTCTGTGTTTGAAAAATGTGGCGCTAGTTTTAGTACGCGCTGTTTCTTGTGAATATGGCATCTGTAATACCGTACAGATACCCAATCCCATACAAAGAAATGACACCTCCCTAAGTCAGGTTATCGCTCCGGTTATACTCTTTCCTTCATTAAATCAACAGATGGCAGCTCCAGCGTATCGTATAATTTGCCACAAATTGGAGTTTTACAACGCCATCTTGGAGTTCACCTCGATACTGGGTTGTTTCGATACTATGTGGCATTTCATTTACTAGATGGCGCTGTTTTATACAGATTCTTACCATCGCCGTGCGTTCAAGGACGAGTAGATAATAACAATACAACAAAAAATGTCGGCAAAACATATTCCTTTGTGTTAGTGAGTTCGCAATATTCACGCTTCATGTGTTTTTGAGTATTTCATTACTTAAGGTGGATGCTCAAGGGTAGCCCGCGAAATTCAAATTTTCTTACGTTTTTTGCAATATTTGCAGGCCAATGCTAGTTTGTATGTTGATGAAAATATCGTTCGAGACTGTAAGATATATGTAAATAAAAAGGCAAAGTTGAAACTCAGCGAACAGCAAATTATACCGCGGCCCCGGAACATAAAGGGCGAGGAAGGAACATGGATGGGTTTTGATTTCCCATCTAAAAATTGTATCAATTACTGGTCTTGTCATTATCTAGCCCTGTATGGAAGCAGAATTGGAAAGAAATATTGGTTTGGAAGTTATGAGCGTATCATCTTTGGGCGCAAATAAGTAACGTAGGTACCTATATAGTATGAAGACGAAAAAAGGGATACCATACAGGGATAGATTAGTTATTAAAAATTTCAAAATAACTTTCGTTTGAACAGATACATCCAATAGATTATTCATGATTACCAATGGTCTGCATAGAAAATTTCGCGCGCCCGTTTTAATTGTAAATCGCATTGCAATTCGCTGCAAGTTGGCTCCCCGGTCAGTGGGGAGGACGAGAGGCACGCAACGCGTGTGTGTGGGTGCACACATCCTTGGTTTTGGCCCGCGCGTGGTTTTGTTTGCTATCGTAGGTACGAGTATGGCTTGAACTATGGAATCCGATATTTCTCTATTGATAGTTCGTGTTGAATTTAGAATTTGTCTCTAATTTTACTGAACCTGTCTTTGGACTTTGGATTCCGATTTGATAGTGATTTACGGGCGGCGTTTAAAATTGGACTTGTTGCGTCAGTGAAGTGATCTTCAGCAATTCAAGAAATTATGGGTAAGTGGAATCTTTTATTTTACTTTGTAAAATTCATGAGGGCACTTGACGTGACTTTTATCAAGAGTAGGTTTGACGAAAAAAAAAATTGTGCGTCAGGTAGTTTTAAAAAAATATTTGACCCGTATTTTTCTAGAAGATACGACGCTTTTAACATTCTCAATACGTCACGCCTAGGTATAATTTTTAGCTAGTTCTGACGTCACGAGCTCCCACTCCCGAGTTTCGATGCGTTTTATCTTTGTGAATATTCATTGATTTACAAAAACAAAAAAATATGTGTCCATTATTTTTAAAAACTTTTACTGACGGACTCAATAGATTTGCAATTTTTTGATACTGTCGTCATGCCTATTCTAATGTTTCACGCGCATTTTAGAATTATAAAGTACCGACTGCCTACATCTTTATATAAAAAATGACTTCCTTTTGTTTGTGTACAATGCTGAAGCCGGGCCAACTAAAGCTGCTGTAGGTACTTATAATAAAATTTGCGTTAAAACTTTTGTGTAGGACAAAAGTTTGTGGCAGCATGTTTTGATAAAATTTAAAGCAGGTAGTAATTATAACTACCTACATACTTTTGACGCAATAACATCATGAAAATCTGTACTTCTATACTAATATTATAAAGCAGAAGAGTTTGTTTGTTGGTTTGGTTGAACGCGCTAATCTCAGGAAGTACTGGTTCGAATTGAAAAAATATTTTTGTGTTGGATAGTCCATTTATCGAGGAAGGCCATATAGACCATATATAACATCACGCTACAATTATAAGGAGCGCAGCAGGAATGAAAAATGTTGCAAAAACGGGGATTTTTTTTACCTTTCGTTTTTCTCTCTTATGTGACGCAGACAAAGTTTCGCGGGTCAGCTAGTTATATTATAGAGTCCAACTGTTGGACTGCGCGGCGCCATCGCGCCATCGCATTCGTTTCGCTTAGAATTATATTTTCAGTCTCGAGTAATTTTAATTATGTGATAACTTCAACTAAATGATATGGATTTGGATGTTATAAAGGCCATTTTTAATATAAATTCAATTATCAAGGTAATGCACATACTTATATTTTGGATAAGGATTAATACGGAAAACGGTTTGGCAAAGTAGGTCATATTTTTAAGATAAAAACGGTTACTTAGAGTTTATCATAGGAGATATACTTAATATATCTCCTATGGTAAACTCTATGGTGTTATTATACATACATAGATATACTTATTATGTTATTACGGACTTTTCTCTCGCTTTTTATAAGTCTTTTTAACATATTTTTGTAAAATGTAACAAGGGTTAGCCAGTGTACGCCATGAAAGCTCCCGAAAATTGATACTATTGACGACTTGATCACGAAATATTGATTGTGTGTGTGTAAACACCTTCCTCATATCTCACTCTGTCTATTTGTAAAAACCGCATGAAAATACGTGCCTCAGTTTTTGAGTTAGCCACGGACAGACAGACAAAAAGACAGATGCGGCGGAGACTTTGTTTTATAAAACGCAGTGATAGTGATCATTTCTAAGTCGACGTTTTCTATTATGAACGAATAAAAAAGTTTTGGCAATATTTGCGGCAGCCTATGGCCAAGTATCGCTCGCAAAAACAGGTGCAGAGTAAAAGGAGTTTTTAAATGCTAATAAAGAAAATATTCCTGCAACTAAGACTTTTTCTGAATCGTAATTTCTTTTTCGTGTAAACCTAATTAAACGACGATACGAACGGCGTAGCGGTAGTGAGACTGCCTTACGTTCTTAGAGTCCCAGGGTTCGAATCCCGGTAGGAGCAAATGTTTGTGTGATAAGCATGTACTTACATTATTTTGTTTCCGAGTCATGGATGTTAATATGTACGATAAGTATGTATTTACAAACAAAAAGTATTTGTGTAGTGCCTATATCAACTACCTGGTGACCCGCCTAGTCCCTGTGGTTACACAATGTATTGTTGATAACTGTATGCTAAGAGATTATTGTAAACGCTTATCGCACTATTGCCCGCTATTGTAAATAAACAGCCAATAAACAGTTTACAAAATAACTCATTTTTTTATTTGATGAACCAACAACAAGCCTCACAGTCAAATAAAAAAAAAATTGAATCAATGAAATGATTTGTTGATAATAACAATATCTACCTACATTATTCAACGTATAATAATGTTCACGCTTTAGCAAGAGAACTCATTGTCACGTAGGCAAAGTCGCTGGTAAGTATTAAGGTAGGAGCTTGACCATTCATAATAACAACTCGGTAAATTGGGTGCATATTTATTACGTTTCACACACTGATAATCCTAAGTTCTAACACCTATTTGTTTGAGTTCCATGTTGTCATTCAAACATGAATCACACGACCGCCCGCGCTGTCAATTCTTCAATGAAATCACGCATACATGTATGTCTCACTCAGCGTCAGGACACAGATTAGTGCATATGTGTACACGCACTAGCTCCTTACTGCTCACCACAGCGTCTATCCCTTTCGCTCGTGATGTCGGATGATGAGATGGAGAGTCAAGAATTGACATTGACAGACAGAGTAACTACCTACTTCTAGAACGTTTCGTGTTATGTAGTTCCGGGTTTAATAAAAATGAGCTTGGAAATGTTAAAAGATTTTTTAAATTTCTATAAACAGTAATACATTTATGTTGTTTTAAAGTTTAAATTGAATTAAAATGAAACAACTAAACGTAATCTGTGACGTAATTCAGTTACGATTGTGGTAATATTGAATGTGACAAATTGAGTAAAACGCCATCTACTGCAAACAGGTCTAAAGAAGATGATCTACAGATGGCTGAGTTTTGACAACTTTATCAATCTGCGGGTACGAATTATGTAAAAGGCTTTCTTTATCTATTTTGTTGAAATAACGTGATAAATGAGCGTAAATAGATAGATTAGCGTTAGACAAGGAACTTTTGATTTTTGCTAATCTTATTTCTTCCAAAATCTACTGTATAACGCATTTTAGTGATTGTTAATTTCATTACTGCTACCTATGCTGCCATCTATTGTTTTTTTTTCAAGACTATTTATAATTTGTTCTAGTTGAGACCCCATGGTAATACTAACGTCCTGGCCATGTTCTCTTCTTTTCTGGTTAACTGAGTGCGCTCTTATACTTGACTGAATGATATATTCAGCTAACGCAGTTATTTCAAGGCAATACCCTGCCACTTTTGATAGGGCCATTTTATTAATGTTCTTCAAATACGTCCACCGCTGACGCCGCCACTATGGGACGAACCTGTGCGTTTCATCTCAAAAATATGTAACTTTTTAGTTTCTTGACATTTTGTATTGAATTTTTTTGTGTACGTATTCCCAAATAGTTATGCTATTTGATAAATAAAACACTGTTACTTTAAACACTATATTTATTAACGAAAAAAAAAACAATATAAAATGTTGAAATTTTTCATACAAAAAGTAAATTCAATTCTTATATGAATTATTATTTGCTTACGTTACATTAAAATAAAATAATTAAAGAAGTTAATAAAAAAATTATGACATAATTTCAAACTAAAAAAGAAATACGATTCGAAAAAAAAGAAAAACATTAACATACTCATCACTCTTGTCAATATTAAAAGCTCCTTAACTTCGTTAAGTAGTTCTTTTGGTATCACTGGTGGTACTGGTTGTATTTAAGCTAGATATATAGGGATCAGAAGTATAGAACAGGATGTGCAGAACATCTTCCATTGTGATTGACCTGGAACACTTTCTAGCGTGATTTAACCGATATTTCTAATTATTGGCAAAACTGCAAAACTGCTCTATTATTCTGGTACCATGTATAATAATTTTGGACTGACTGAAGATGGCATATAGTACCAGTTATAGTTGCTGACGTATAATAACACACACTGCACTGCACAGTTGTGCAGTCCCTAGCGCTTACTCACCAAACTTAACTGCGTTTGCAGAAAATCCCGATGATATGGTTTGCAGAATGATATATAATCTCAGTGTCATGGAGTTTCGGAAAAATCTCCTTGCCTTATTTCCGTCATTACTATTTCCAGAACCTTGACGAGGTTTATCAATGTGTAAACCAAGCAATTCCCGGAAACGAGTGAGAACGTACTTCTTTTGACGTGACAACGTCTTATAAATTGGTTTGCCGGGTGACACTTCAAGAAACTGCGTTAGGGCCGGCGCCCACTGCCGGCACGGTACGGTGTGTGGCAAAGGATTTTAATACTGATTAAGTTATTTTGAATCTTATTTCAATTAGTTTAGAAATTATGTTACCTTATTTTGATACCATGATGCCGCGACGTGCCGCAGGATGCTGCGGCATGACGCGACACGCCGTTGGATGCGGCGGCATGACGTGTCTTGCTGTTTCATTCTACGGGATGCCGCGGCGCGCCATTGTTCTCTATGCGACACAACCAACTTCGAATACGCGCGGAAAACTGATGAATGCCAGAGTGGCTGGGCTTTCAGCAGGATGCCACGGAACGCCGCAGGATGCCGCAGCACGCCGCGGGATGCCACTGCACAACCTGCCGTGCCATGCCGTGCCGTGCCGGCAGTGGGCGCCGGCCCTTACGCTCCGCTCACGTTATGCGCTCACAATGAGAGCGAGTGAGAGGCACGCGTCCCTTCCACTCGGGCATGGTTAGCCCGCCTAAGAGCGAGAGAGACAGACATAAAAAGTGAAAGGCACGCGTCCCTTCCACTCGAGCACAGTTAGCCTGCCTAAGAGCGAGAGAGAGAGAGTGAGAGAGATAGGCATACACACCGGTTCATTTCATCCTTCTTCCTACTATACGAATGAATATTCACATTAAAATTATTTTACCACTCAAAGTCGTTGTCACGTAAAACTTTCGCCCGTATACCGACTTTACAGGCCACCAATTTTTTTTTTCTTCTTTAATCTTCTTGTTCTCTGGAGCAGACCACTTTTGAAATCGCATGTAAGGTAGATAGTCCGTTCTCAATTCTCGCAGTTACTTTTGTTAGATCGTTCATCTGTCTAGCTAGGAGTTGCTCCACAAACAGTACACGAAGCACTCGATGGATTCTGCGTTAACACTTGAGAAACTTTCCCGTCGATCGTAGTCATAAACAGCTCATGTCTTGATGAGAAAATTGATAAGAACAGTTCTCACTCCAATACTGATTATAATTATCACAATAGATAAAAACTATGCAACTTTGTTTTTATCATAGGTGTGCTTAAAATGTTCACCGCCAAAAAAAATACCATGAGAAAATATTTTTCGGTCGACATATCGGCTTCTAGCTCGAAATGGTGCAGTAATGACGCAGGTATTTTTTATTTCCCTGTAACACTGAATAAATAAGGTAATAATATTTGCCATAATAGTCAACAGCCATAATATCATACGATATAACCTTTTGGACGCCTTTGTCACATACGTGACAAGAAAGCGCATGCCCTGTACGCCAAACGACACAAATATGTGACAAAGTAGTAGAAGAAGTTGTGGCTTGGCGTGGAGGGCACGCGCGTGCGTTATGCTGTGGCGGTCAAAAGGTTAAATATTAATCAGCGTAGGTGTGTGGGTGAAGCAGATTTATTAAAAAATCTACTGCATTAACAATATTAAAGTAAGAAACATGGTTTTCCGTAACCATAACACAGAAGTAGGTACGGTACCTACTTCCTTACACAGTTAAGATAAAACTTACATAAATATGGTCTATTTTGAAAACAATAGGCTTGTTTCCAATCAGTTTCTAGGGCACACCAATAAATATCTGGGACGGTTATGTCAATAATACTCATTTGCCCTACTCTCATTTGCCATATTAGTCACGTGCCAGAATCATTGTTTCCCATAAAGTCACTTACCATAACATCATTTGTCATAATCATTGTAAGCCCTAATTATCACATGCCATAGGTAATTATGATATGCCATAACATAATTTGCCATCGACATCGGGTGTGTAACGGTTGTTTATATCAAGAGAAATTGGATGCAATTGGGACTTTAGGGCATCCCGACTCGGACAGGTTAGGTTAGAAGGGGATCCATCCGCCATCCCCTTTGTGGTTGGTTATTTTTTTATAAACCACACAGAAGTAGGAGCCCCGCCAAGCGGGGCTCCATCGACCTAGCCCACCATCGACCATGCACAGAAAAAAAACAAAAACAAAACACACACACACACAAACACAAATAACAACAAACACAAATAAGTTTGTCTAATACTTGTTATGCCTTTTAAATATTATGTCTAGGTAATAATTATTATGGCACATAAAAATAAGGCAAACAATACTAATGCCATTCGTATCTTATGGTATCTAAAATTCGGGCAATTAAAAGTATGTCATATGTCTTTTATAGGGCAAATGAAACATTCGGGCAAATGAAATTCGGGAAAATGATGATTATGGCATATAATCTTCGGGCAAACAATACAACCAACAGACAACCAATATTATGTTGGATAGTGTAAAGGTTATATCCGGAGTTATTTACTATACGGACCTTGTAGAAACTAGAACTCCGTGCGTTCAAGCGTTTTTGCCATATAAGTACCTAGGTACATAAATATTCGAATCAAACTTACAACTTAAGGCCCATTAATGTTAATATTTATCCGTGGTGCTAGGCAACTGGGCCTATCCCAGTTTTAAACGTCCATTTGTGCCTATTGGCCTTGTTTCGTTTTGTCTCCTGCTGATATGGAGGGAAGTGGAAATTATGGTTTTTTCCTACTCCTCCGCTATATACTTCTGATTAATTTCTTTGCTCCTGCTAAGAAATTAATCCAAGACGGTTAAATTCATTCTCTGGGGCTTGGTCGAGTTTTTCTGGTGGTTGCGACTGTTGATTCTGCTTTTAGGAGTTACAGAGGTTTATGGCTAGATGGATTTCGACGATTAGGGTATCATCATAGTATATTTTATAACGAGGGACTAAACGAAGCCATTATATACCCGAGGTGGTTTGACTCCCGAGCTTGCGAGGGAGGCAATGAAAGCGAGGGTATATTAGATTGGCGTTTAGTCTCGAGGTGCAAACTGTACTTTTCACTTCGAGTGCGAGAAAAATAGTCATTTAAAACCGAACAAATTTATACTCGACAAAAATTCTGAACACAATTCTGAACTGAGCGGTCAGTTTTTTCTTCTATCAGGTCAGTCACAGATTAACAATTTAAAACATAACACAAACTCTCAACATTTTGGCAATGAAGATGATCCACACTCCACAGATAATTAGTAGGTATTTACCTACATTACTGCAGCGGCTAGCAACAGAGGCATTGCACATATTTTTTAAAATCAACGATGCACACAAACAACATTTTTCTCGCGTTGAAGAATTCATTTTTTTTTTCAATAAACCGCTTTCTATTTTCATGCCAATTCGAAATTTAAATATAGCCTTTGATGAGTCTCTTTTGTGACCATGTTTCAGAGTAAAAGATCGTTCTATTTTTAAATTACTTTTTACTCCCTAGGGAATAAACGGTCACTTTAATCCCGCTTCGTAGAGCTATAATGGCGTACTTTTAGAGCATGAGAAGTGAAAAATATGTTTTAAAAACCCCGGACCCGGTTGTTAAACAAAATGTCGTTTTTTTGGCGCTAAATTGTAAGTCGTTAGTATTTTTTTCTTTTTAATCAATCCTATCGAGTATCAGGTATCAAAATGAAGAGAATTGGAAAGAGATTACAAGTATAGAAGGTGATTTTTGAAGTGGGCATGATTACCAAATTCGGAACTAAGTGGAATAGCGAAAAATGCTCAAAGGAGTCTTCGAGCTCGATTTTGATGAAAACTAAAACTGCATCATTAGATTATTGGAAAATCAATATTGCTGACCAGGAAACGAACTAGTTGATTTTAAAATAAAAATATTTTGCTCTGTTTCTCACTCCAGTAAATTATGGTTTTGAGCGACAGACAGGCATGGAAAATGCAAGTCCTGTTGATAAATGTGGCGCAAATGTGTGTGGTGTAATGTGGTGTATTAATATAGGCAAATCTTCAATGTTTTCTTGTGAATATGGCACCTGTAACGCTTAGGTCTAGTTCCCAATGAGAAGACACGAAACTATTCCTATTAATAATTTCGACCTTATTTACTTCACGTAAAGGTAAAGATTTCAGCGAGAGCATGAAATCGAACTGGATACCTGGATCAGTCAAAACTTCAAACAATTCGAATTTCAAAAAGATCACATCGTTTATCGGTGTATACAGGCCCTTATAAACAGGTGTTATAATTGCATGCGAATTCATGCGATATTTTATTCGCATTGAAGCTCTAATTAGGTGAAGTTTTTCTTTGAAATGAAATAACTATAATAGAAGACTGCTGAAGGACGTCGTTATAATATAACACTAATAACTATATTTATATCGCAATAAAATAGAAAATTATTGTATTCCAATACATAACTGCAACATATGCAGTTGTGAAATTACTAAGTATGGACGATTAATACGTTACTGCCTAAAAATGCTTGCTAAAATTGAAAGCATTGCTGGGGAGGCCGTTGTGTAAGTTAATAATATATTATTAAATACTTTTTCACTTCTCATGCTCTAAAAGTACGCCAATATAGACCCACGAAGCGGGACTAAAGTGTTCACTTTACTCCCTAGGGAGTGAAAAATAATTTAAAAAATAGAACGATCTTTTACTCTGATATATAGTAACAAAATAGTAACTTATCAAAGTTTTTATTAAATATTCGAATTGGCTTGTAAGCAGAAAGCGGTTTATTGAAATTGACTGAAAAAAACTCTTCAACGCGACACAAATTATTGTTATTGGTGTGCATCGTTGATTTTGAAAAGTATGTGCAATGCCTGTAGGTACTAATTATCTGTGGAGTGTGGATCATCTTCATTGCGAAAATGTTTGTGTTGTGTTTCAAAATGTTAATCTTTGACTGACCTGTTAGAAGAAAAAACTGACCGCTCAGTATTTTTGTCGAGTGTAAATTTGTTCGGTTTTAAAATGACTATTTTTCTCGCACTCGAAGTGAAAAGCATAGTTTGCACTTCGAGACTAAACGCCAACTTAATATACCCATTTTTTAGGGTTTCGTTGCTATAATAAATTATAAAATATAGCCTATGTTACTCGCTGATAATGTAGCTGAAATAATGTTCAAATCGGTTCAGAGTTTTTAAGTTTATTCGTAACATACATAAAATAAATTGTTTTCCTCTTTATAATATCAGTATGTACCTATAGATATAGATTATCATCTTTTTATACTTCCCAACATAGGCCAAACTTCGAGGTCACAACTTATACTTAGTTAACGATGTTTTTTTCCTAAAACAATTTTGCGAATCTACAAAAGAATTTAAAAAAATGTCATGTACAAAATAGAGTTTTTATTCCAAAACATGATAACCACTAAAGATTCTAAATTGCTAATGATTGAACATCTTCCCTTTTTCAGCGGTATTAACGGCCCCATGGATTACAAATACATGAAGGCGCTGCGCCTCGTACTTCGGATTATAAGTGGATGGCCAGGGAAGCAGCTTGGCGAGAAAATATTAAGAATCGAGGGATGGGGCCATGCCTTTTATAATACGATATTGTCAATAATATATCTGGTGTTGGGCGTAATGTATTTGAAAAAGAATAGGCACAAGTATGAGTTTTTGGAACTGGGACAGTTATATATTGTATTACTGATGAATGCGTTGTGTACGGTAAGTCTTTTTGCTACTTTTGGCACCTCCCTACCCCTCATTCCACCTCTCTCTATTTTAAAGGGGTCCAATTTATCATGCCGTCCGTCAGGGCCGATCGCTTTGTCGCATTTAGCAACTCTATTTGTGGTGGTTCAAACTTCATTTGAAATGCTGTTAGGATACAGTTCTAATCAGCTTGCACTACAAAGTGGTTGTTACGTCAGTCACTGCGGGCCAAATAGCGCGAAATGAGTGGTTTCGATCGATTTACAAAAAAAACTATTGCATGAATAAAAAAACTAAAACACTATCATGCTAATATATTGCTTGTAGAATTATTTGCCAAAAAATCAGAATGATCGCATGCATATTAGTATGTTTTTTTTATTTGAAAGATATTTTTAGAGATAAGTTCGTGTTTTTTTTTCAATCGGGTCAAATTAATTGTATTATGTTTTCAAAACACTATCATGCTAGCATATTATATCCTGAAGAATATCATATAATTTTCTGGTCCGGTTTATAGCAGTGAATCATATACTTTTAGTAATTATAAAACTCGCGTTTAGCTCATGTAATCGCCTTAAAATAAATCAGAATCATAAAACTTAACTATGATAACTTAAGTATACTTACTGCGTTTTTGATCTGCGTTCGGAAGTGTGATTACTGAGTATGACGTCCTATGGGTTAGACTCCCAGGTCGGGCAAAGTGTTAATGGGTTTTTACTTCAGGAATTTCTCAGTAGCTGCCACGTGGTCAGGGGCCTAATTCTGCTATTTTAATAAATTCGTCACTCCAACAAGAAAGTTTGTAATCTGTTAAATTCACAATGGTCGGTCAATGGTCTCGTAATAAAATTGTGTTTTAATGGCATTTTCGTATTGCCATTATTATAAAACCCATAGTACAAATGGTTTTCGAAATCTACTACTAAATGCGAACATTTATTCATGCCAGATTTCATGTTAGTATTCTATGACATTTCTTTCAATGGAGTCTCACTGGTTGTTCATTGAGAAGTCATAATGACGCCATTATATTAGTAGATTACCAAACTTGTTAAAACTTGACAGAACTTGATCATTGTGACTTCAATGTCGCCTATGCGATAGTGTCAGCTATCGTAATTGCAGAATGAGGTCCTGGATTGTCGCCCTGTCCCCTATTACAACGGACTTAAACATAACTCTCTGCCTAACCCTTCGTAATTTCCTACAGGCGACATGTTATTGTTTTATGTTATCAAATACCTAGTCATATTTTACTGTCTCAATTTTATTTTCAGTCACGAGCTTTCACCTTATGTCTATCGCAAAAGTACCGGATTGTGGCAAAGAATTTTATTCAAAAAATTCATCTGTTTCATTTCAAAGATAAATCTGAATTTGCAATGGGCGTGAGTATAAATTATCTACTTCATTTAGTCTATCCGAGTCGTAGGAGCTCTTGTTAGTTGGGAACTCGGAAGTCGATTCTGTTGTTCTCTTGTCTTGTGTCTTGTTCTCGTGTCCTTGTCTTGTTCTCTTGAATTACTGAATATATTACCAAAATTACTTTTCCAGATCCATGTGTTCGTGCACAAATTATCATTTTTCTCCACGGTGTATTTAACATCTATGTTATTGGTCGCTGCCTGCATGTTCAATTTGATACCAATGCACGCGAATTACAGCTCCGGCAAGTACGAAGACTTGCAGAATAGAACGTACGAACAAGCCATTAACTGCCTATATCCTTGGAATTATGAGACGAGTATGGCCGGCTACATTGTAGCAGCATTAAGTGGCTGGTAAAATTTATGTTTCTATTAATTCATTTTGTCCATTACATACTTTGATCAATACTATTATTGATCGAAGATTACATACCTTTCATGTGTTAATGTTTGTGTTTTTTTTTAACATGACAACACCTTTACTTTCAGAGGTTATTTAAAATGTATAATTATGTTGCAACACTGTTTGTTCTTTCTTTTTTTTTTCGGTATTATTATCTGTCATGGACGACGTCCCGTTGTAATGTTCAGCTTGTACTTTATCAATTGGAAATTATCTGCTATTTATAAAACAATCATCAAGTTGGTATTGTTTATTGTGATCAATAAATTAATAGTAATTTGTCAGACACAGTACGGTGTATTTATTTTTCTTACTCTGCTGACTGCGCACCCTGTCATTGAAGAAGTTCTAAAATCATGCACACATATAGACAGGTGTTTTGGTATCTATCTGATAGATAACTGCATCGACGTCCTCATCATTATCTTGCGCTCTCTATACCTATTCATTTATTTGGTGTCGGCGCAGCCAGTATGTTTTCTTCTTCCCTACAGAAAATGAAAAACAGAAGTTAGAAGAGTAAAACAGAAGTTTTACTCTTTGTTTCATCAGCCACCTCCTTTCTTGCTCTAACATTCTTTACACAGTCCATGCACCGTTTATTTGATCTTCCTCTACTCTTATAGATACCCACTACCCATCCACATTCATATTTAGAACTTTCCTCACGATTTTTCTTTATACACCTACCTATTAGGGGCATATATTCCATACGAGAAAATCGTGTTTCGTCGACCCCATGTGAATACATTCTTTTTTTCTGACTTCTCTTTTAATTATAGGTATGGTACATTTTTGTGTGGGAGCAGTGTATCGATGTTTGATCTATTTCTCTGTCTGATGATCTACAATTTGTGGGGTCATTTTCAAATTCTGATTCATAACTTGGAGCACTTCCCGAGACCTGCGGCTGAAGTATTGGACGCTGCAGGGGAGGAGAGAAGTGGCATGAGAATTGGATCGGAGATGTATTCACAGTCTGAACTAGATGAGGTCGCGGTTCTTTTGAAGGACTCCATACAATATCACATGCTTATTGTTGAGTAAGTTTTAATTTGACAAGCGTTTATTAGCATTATTAGGCCCTGCTTGAAACGTTCGGTTCGTGGATTTCAATAACAAAAAATACGAATTTCCATACAAACTGTCGTTCCTTAATTAACCCCTTAAGGGAATGTTTTTGAAAAATTCTTCCTAAATGCTCCCCTAGGCTTGGCCTTCCTTCAACCTGTATGATGTTTATCATTTAATGAATTTAGGCTCTCAGTAAAAAATTGTGTTACATCTGAAACTAATTCTCTTTATAGCTTCACAAACAACATGTCGGATGCTTTCGGGATGGCGCTCTTCATTTACTACTCTTTCCATCAAGTCACCGGGTGTCTGCTCCTACTTGAATGTTCTACGATGGTAAGTGGGTAATGGTTACCTACTATTAACAACGCCTTCTAACTAAAAGGATCACATTGCATGGCGTTATTAGCGGATGCTGAAGTTGAATAACAAAACCTATCGCATTTTCCATGCTCCAATCCTTGTTCTGTCGCTCAAAACCGTCACTTATTCTTGCCAATTTATTTGGGAGAAACATACCAACCAAACATGCATGGTCGATGCTGCCACGTGAGATCGCATTCCTGCTCTGTTAGCGACAGAGGAGACAGAGGTGCAACCTTTACATCCACCGATTTGTACTGTACCATATGGTCTTCTCCACTCATAGAGTCTGAGAGCCTCCAGTTGGAATATTTGTATTTGTTTAAGAGTGTAATTACTATTAATAATTTGCTTTTCAGACTGCTGCAGCTTTGACACGTTATCTGCCGCTTACTCTTATCATGTTCGGAGAACTAATCCTGCTCTCTATCATTTTCGAAACAATCGGTACCATGGTAATTATGGCAGTTATTTTATGCGGATGATATATACTACTATACTATGGGTCTCCCTTTACGTCAACGGCACACATAACTTTAATAAGTATGATGGGGCATCGTAGTACCCAGTACTAAGTGGGTTGTGGAGATCAGATAGTCAGTTTCTCCATCCATGTAAAATACATTCAGCTGCATCTGGTTAGACTGGAAGCCGACCCCAATATAGTTGGGAAAAGGCTAGGCAGATGTTGATGAACTGGATGACTGATATACTTATTTTATTTAAGTATTTATATGTAGTTTAATTGGGTCTTATGAGGTAGCCTATCTACTTGGCTATATGCAATGATCGCGCCGGGATCTTCATCACCTCTACTCCAGACGTTCGGAACTCTTTCCAGGAAGCTCCGTGGGTAATATAACGGACCTTTATAGGCACCGTAACGACATCGCTTCGGACTTGTACAAATGGGGTTAAGTGATGGCGATTGGTAGTGTTCATTTAATGTGACTGCTTATGATACACAGTTTTGATCCAGTTTGAAGCCAGCTAGGTCTCCACTTTTGACAAACGACTCAACGCTAACATCTCTCTCAACAAAGTCACCAACATGTTACGTAATGATGGACGGGGAATTTAGTATTTCAATCGGCGTAACTCCGAACTAGTCGATGTCCTAGAACCTTCGATTTTGGTGTTTACGACATTTTTTATTGATATTTCAGAGTGAAAAATTAAAGGATGCAGTTTACAAAGTTCCATGGGAGTACATGGACACCAAGAATCGCAGGACAGCCCTCATTTTCCTCATAAAGGTTCAGGAGACGATTCACGTAAAAGCAGGGGGTTTACTGGATGTGGGGGTCACCACTATGGCCTCGGTAAGTTATCATGATGTCTTTAGATATACGCTGAGGAAGTAAAATCTGTCTTTTTTAAACTTTCACGATCAGAACACATTATAAAAACGAAACGTCGGGATTAAATTAAAGGTAAATTCGCGATAAATACCCGTCTTCTTAAGTTTTATGAAGTAAAATCTGTCTCACAGTTATTCATCAGTTAAGTTACAAAATAATCTAGATTTAATTGTTTAAATCAGAGTAAACTGCATTTATCAATGATTGTGATTTTTCTTTCAGATCCTGAAAACGTCGTTCTCTTACTTTGCTTTCCTGCGTACTTTCGCTAAATAATTACCCGCAATTGCATAGCACCAGCAGAAGTTCCATGTTTGCTTACCCTATGTTATATTCACATTTAATGTCTAATTAAAATCTCTATTAGATTGCAGAGAGTTCTAAAGCATAGTTGTCACTACGACACGCTTCAAGGATTACGAGCTACGAGTCGTAGCATTGCTACGATCTGTAACTGTAGCGCATTGACTACGATACGCTTCAAGGATTACGAGCTACGAGTCGTAGCACTGCTACGATCTGTTACTGTAGCGCATTGACTACGATACGCTTCAAGGATTACGAGCTACGAGTCGTAGCACTGCTACGATCTGTTACTGTAGCGCATTGACTACGATACGCTTCAAGGATTACGAGCTACGAGTCGTAGCACTGCTATGATCTGTTACTGTAGTGCCTTGTCTACGATACGCTTCATGGCTTACGAGCTACGAGTCGTAGCACATCTACGATCTGTTATTATAGTGCATTGACTACGACACGGTACAAGGTTATTAAGCTACGACTCGTAGCACAGCTACGAACTGTTGCTGTAGCGCGTAGCGTTGACTACGCAGCGCAACGGCCAAGAGCTCTTAATCGTAACCTCGTAGCACAGTTAGGAACTCTGTTGCTGTAGTGTGAGTTTATTTATTTATTATTTACATTTTAGGAAAGTTTACTGACTAATAACATCATAGTAACAAAATATATACTTAAATTGCTAACAACAAGCCTCCACAGATAAATATAAAAAATAAAGCAAAAGCTACAAAAACCTAGCACTGTTAGATTATTATTTACAATCAAGAGAGAAGAGAAGAGAGTTCAAGTTAGTTATTCATATTTTTGTATTTCAGTGGATTGTTTTTTTAACTGACTACAAAATGTATTGATCAGGGATCTACTGCATTCACCTGTTATTGTATATCTAATTATTTTATTGCGACATATTTATTATTTCACGACATCACATTATCACTTTATTGTTAAATGCTACTTGCCCTTTCATTAAAGTTTTAACACTAAACCGCTTTGAAGTTTTAGTATTTTTATTTATGCAGAGTAACCTTTTCATAGAAAATAGTCTTTGTTAGGTGTGACAAAAATTCCGTATTAAAATAATAACGTAGTATTAGGTATGGCGTGCTTCAGCTTCAAAAGCCGCTGTAGGGTTGAAATAAATACCTAAAAGTACGAATAAAATAATAACAATAATAAAATATAGTTTTTTCTACTTTTATTATAACAAAATATTATTTCATATCTAACAATTGACATGACATGATCACAGTTTGCCATTACATCAGGTATAACAACTTATATAATTACGGTAGGTACTCAAATGTCAACAAAATATAGATAACACGCTCGTCACAGTAGGTAGGTACTTAATTAAGTAATTAAAACTAAGCAGTCGTCTCTAAAGAGTCATTTCACATTAAACTTGGCGTGTTCCAACGTCCACTTGTTTCATCTAAAACTCCGTCAATCTCGTATTGTAGTATTCGTAGCTGGTCTTCTGACCATTTCTGCGCTGAATTTACTTCGCTTAGCTAAAAGCTACGGTGTAGGTTTAACTAGTTGGCTATGCGTTTGCGCATTGGAGGTGGACTGACGGCAGTGACAGACGGAGGCCTTAAAGTGTCTCCAGAACTTTCTAAGTCCTCTCTTTCCGTCTCTTCTTCTGCAGTTTCCGTACTAGTGCTAGGTAATTCTTCTGGGGTTATGATCTGGGGTACAGTGCCGGCACCGAGTTGGGCTCTAGCAGTGATCTTTGCAATTTCCTGGTCGATCCTGGCGACTAGCTGCTCGATGGCAGTGGGCCAGCGTGTGGCCGGAATGATGTGGGATGGCACCAGTCGTGCGTCAGCCATCACTGCGAGGCGGACAGTATCTGCGTACTGGATCACTGTGAGGGACATACCTGGGGGACACAAAGAGAATAGTTGTTAGTTATTATGATATGTCGTACGGTATATGTGATGTCGTACGGTATCCTCTTGTGGGGCAATGCCGCCGATATTCAGACTATTTTGTATTGCAAAAAAGGGCAATTCGTTCAATTTATAAATTAAGTCCCCGATACTCCCTCAGAGAAAAATTTAAAGATATTAATATTCTTACTATGCCCTCTCAGTATATTTATGAAAATCTTTTGTACGCACACAAAAATATTTATTTGTTTAAAAAATACAGTGATATCCACAACATAAATACGAGAAACAAATACAAATTTATTATTCCTGCTACGAGGCTCAAGAAAATAGGGGGAACGTTCAGATGCCAATGTATACGTTTTTACAATAAACTTCCGAGCCATATTCAAGCGCTTAGTCTAAATAAATTCAAATCGTTTATAAAACAGAAGCTATGCCTGAAAGCCTACTATCACGTTAATCACTACCTCGATGATAAAAAGGCTTGGGATTAAGCTGCTCCAATGAAATTTGCTCTGCGAATATAGTAATTTCGGACTTCGCTTGTTTATTATTGATTCCTTTCTTTTATACACTTTGACATGAATGGTTATTATTTTTTTTACTTTATTGTTTATTTTTTGTGTGTGTGTGTGTGTATTTGACATGAATATTTACTTGTGGCTTTTGACATTTAATGACTTGACATGAATACTTAGTTCAGTATTTTATTATTTTTTACATTTTTAGTTTATTTTTTATTGTTTTATGTATGTGTATTTGACATATCGTATTTTTATTGACATTCATTTTGTAAATTATTATTAATTTTATTTTATTTTTTGTGTGTTTTTTGTGAATGTGAGGACCATGTGGGTTACATTTTTTTTATTTTTATTTTTTTTACTCCTCAACCGTCTGACAGTTTGAGTTCTATAAGCGACCTACCCGAATGTCCTTTCTTTGGTATTGTTCGTCGTTTCGTTGAGCTCCTTGTGTTATAAGTCGAGCTACACGATAACTGACAAATGCTTGCACTGACTGGACAGGTTTACTCAAATCTGTATGTTCTTTCTTCAAAAGACCATCTCAGACACTAATATCTACATGATCCTCATGTGAATTGAGCAAGATTATGTCTGGACTTCAAAAGAGACTATGACCTCTGAGTTTGTTTCGGCTGTTTCTTCTCAGAGTAGTCAGGTACGAAACACCGGCCCCATCGAGTTTAAAAAAATTGACGTGTAACACCGGCCCCATCGAGTTTAAAAAAATTGACGTGTAAAAGTGTTTGTGAAAACCTACTTACAAAATAAAGATCATTTATCATTTATCATTAAGAAAAGCATACATATTTTACTTTTGGCCTTTTATAATGGATTTATTAGAAGACTAGAGCTCTTCGACGAAAGATGCCAGGAATCCATGACGATTAAATAATAAGATACACTCACTAATGTTAGCCTGCGGCGGTCTCCAGTAAACAACAGCATCCACATTATGTCCCCACACAGTCTTTCTGGGTGGCGAATGTGGCGGCGAGTCAATTTCCGCGTAGCTCAGCGCATATCGGCGAGACACTACGTTGAGCACGAGGCGCGCGAGGGGCGAGGGCAGCGCTTGAGTGAGCGCCCCACAGCGTGCCTGAGCGGCCCAGCCCGCCGCCAGTGCGCGTTGTCGTCCGCACGCGCGCCGTACCGCCGCGCACACGCGCCGCGGGGACGCGCCCGGGGACAGGGACAGGCAGATCATACCTAGAATAGTCGTCAAAATAAAAGCTTTCTTCGTTAGGCTGAGAATTTTTGGGGCTGACAGTGCTGAGACCAATAATACAATTAAATGTAGGAGGTATTGTACAACTCCACGGTGGCGCCTGTACGCTATCTACACCGTATGGCAACTAGACGTTCCCTTTGAGTTGATGTCAACTTACTGAACATTTGGTGGTTTCATTCTGAACCCAAAGTCCTAACAAGAGATTTGAGTAACCATTTTAAAAAGTATAATTTTCTGTGTCCTATAGAAGACGGTTCCTCCTTCTTACCTCCACTTTGTGATTTCTTATAACTCTTCCCGTGTCCCTCAGCGAAAGTGAAGAGGAAGTCTTCATGTGCAGCGCGGGCGGTGGTAAGCACAGTTTCAGGTAGATGTGACTGCGCGTTCTCGAAGAACGCTCGCAGTGCTTCCGTGGCTGCGTAGAGTGCTATGTCTGTTGATGATACGTCTAATGCTCGGGCAGCGCGTTCTACTCCTGCGCGTGGCACTGGCCGGGACCATGCCGTAACCTAGATACAAAATGATTAGATTTTGGTTAAAGCAGGTACCAAACAAAATCAGCCTGAATTGCTCCCAAAATCCAAGTGCTTTCTCTTTACATATTTCGAAAACTATTTTGTTATCATTCCGTTTTGGTTATTTTTAAAAGTTATGCCTAAACCGTACCTTCCGTCCACACAAAGACACAGTCTGCAATAGATGATTCTGTCCATCATCAGCGCCAATAGTATCAGTCCACAGCCTGGCAGGAGCTCGATACACTTCAAGCGCCCCTCGCCACGCCTCACTTACAGCAGCCACACAAAGCTGTGCCAGCTCAGCATACTTCCACGTCAGGGTGTCAGGTTGTCTCGCATGACCACATGTCCGTAACTCGCTTAAAGCAACCAGCTCGTTGCGAATTTGAAAGGGTAATCTGACGAACTGACGGAATGAAGACCAAGCCGCGCCAAAAGCCATGCCTGGCCATTTTCGAGGGTCTGCTGTTATAAGCGGTGATAAGATTATCTGTGGATATGAAACAATTTTTTTAGGCTCAGGGTTTGGGGTCTAGTTCTTCTCACTAGGTAAGCAGTTAGTTTAGCATTTTACTTTAATAGGAAGGAGTCCTGAAAAGAGTGTGGGAAATATTGAAGAGGTAAAATGTTAGTTCAGATGTTTTGGAAATAGTTACCTTCAGTATGGTCAAATTCCTTCTATTACATTCCCTCTGTATAGCAGCCAAAAGTGTTAACGCAGTCACAGTCGCTTCCGAAGACGTGTCTCTTCCATTGGACTTTTTATTAAGTTCCCGTAATGCACTAACTGTAGCTATCAACACTAATCCAGCCACGTGGAATGCTCCCGGCAGAGTTTTCAACGCCCTCGGACTTTCGACAGGATCGTACTCAGAAACGAATTCATTCCATGCATTTGAAAGGTTCTCGTTGAGTTTGCCCCACAGTTCTGGAATAGCTGATGGTGTTGGGGATAATTTTGCCAAAGGACTTTGTTGCGTATATTCTGTCTGTGAAGTACTGAATCTGTCTGATGGGTTTATCTGTTCCATGAGCAGTAGATCTCCGATGTTTAGGGACTTCTTTCCTGAGAGTAATAGGTGGTGAACACGAACAAGGATGTAGTACTTTGGCTCTGTTGATACACATGGGATGACTATGTACTGCCATGGAGACTGGTCACTTGCGAAGTATTTTGATACAATATCGCTGACGTACTCCTAAAAATAGTATAAAAATAACATTGAGGTTGTTATGTATGTACAAGTAGTTAGATATATGCGCCGCTGCGCCGGCGCTCGTCGAACGTTGAATAAAGGCAGTGTGCAACTAGCTACCGTGTGATTAGTACGTGCGCCCCATCCTTACATCCTCCTAGTGAATATAACACGTGGCGACGACGAACTCTCGCGAATAATGTCTGCGACCGTATCTTTCGGACTTTTTTCGGGTTTTGACCACTCAACACAGGAGTGGAATAGTTATAAATCCCGTTTGAACCAGTGGTTCATCGCAAATGATGTGGATGACGTTAAGGACAAGAGCAAGGTCAAGCGGAGGGCAATATTGCTCAGCGCATTATCGGAAGCGACGTACAAGCTAGCTAGTAACCTGGTATTACCAAAGGAATTAGAAGAAGTGGAATACGATGTTATTATCAAAACATTAGATGAGCATTTTACTCCTAAAAAGTGCGGGTTTGCGGAGAGATTCCATTTTTATTCAGCGGTACAAAAGCCGGGCGAGAGTCACTCAATGTGGGCGGCCAGAGTCAAAGGATTGGCTGCACACTGCAGCTTTAAAAGTCTCGAGGAGGCCGTACTAGACAGATTCGTCATGGGTATGGTAGCAGGCCACGAGAAGGACAAGCTTTTCGCACAAAGCCTGAAGGATTTAACCCTCAGCAGCGCGGTGGCGCTGGCCGAGAGCGTGCGGTGCGCGCGTGAGGCGGCGTCTGCGGCTTCGCTGGGCGATAGCCGTCCCGCGCCAGCGGCGGCGAGCGGCGCAGGCGGCGCGCCGGTATTCAGCATCACCAACGGCGAAAAGTGCAGTGTGTGCGGTTATAACAACCATAAAGCCGACAAGTGTCGGTTTAAAAGTTATAAGTGTAAAAAGTGCGGCAAAAAGGGTCATTTGCGTCGTATGTGCAAGTCAAATAAAGTACAGTACGTAGATGAGAAGTCTGTGGATGAAGGTGATGACGGTGAGGCGTTTTTCAATATTCGTTGCGCGAGGGGTAGGCCGATGACAGCGCGGGTATTGGTTAACGGTCAGTTATTGGAATTCGAAATAGATAGCGGCGCGGCTGTTAGTGTGATTTCGAGCAAAACTTACGACGCGTATTTTAGTAATGTACCATTATCAGCGACAAACAGGCAGCTACTTAATTACACGGGTGGCAAGATAGCTAGCCACGGGCTGGCGCGACTGAGTGTGGCGTACGAGGGTCGCGCGCGCGACTTGGACGTATTCGTGGTGGCGGGCGGCGGGCCTCCGCTTCTGGGCCGCGACTTCATTCACGAGTTCGGACTCGAGCTCGCGCCTGCAATTCAGTACCTTTCCACCGAGACAGACGACACATTTAAGCAAAGTTTGTTTAACAAATTTCCAAAGTTGTTTTCTGGCAATTTAGGCTGTTTCAATAAATACGCGATTAAGCTTCATCTCAAACCAGATTCAAAGCCAGTATTTTTTAAGCCCCGCCCGGTTGCATTTGCTCTGAAAGATAAGTTACACAAAGAGATTGATCGTTTAATAAACCTGGGAGTGTTAAAACCGGTGGAACACTCGGAATACGCTTCACCTGTGGTTCCAGTGCTAAAAAAAGATGGCGGAGTCAGGCTTTGTGCCGATTACTCAGTATCAATAAACAAACAGCTGATTGTTGAAAAGTACCCCTTGCCAACAGTACAGGAGTTGTTCGCCAAGCTGCACGGGGGGGAGCAGTTCACTAAGCTTGATCTCTCGATGGCTTACGGACAATTTGTTTTATCTGAGGACGCGCAAGACCTAACTTGCATAAATACGCACCGCGGCTTGTTTAAATTTACCAGATTAGTGTTCGGGTTAGCCAGCGCACCAGCTATCTTTCAGCGAGCCATGGAATGCATCTTGGCGGGCATAGAGGGCACAGTCTGTTTCCTGGACGATATTCTTATAGGGGGTACCAAGGCTCAGCATAGAGAAAGATTACTTGCTGTATTAGACAGGTTAGAATCAGCTGGGTTAACAGTACAAGCCAGTAAGTGCGATTTTTTTAAAGATGAGATCCAATACCTAGGTCATATAATAGACAAAAATGGAATAAGGAAATGCCCTGAAAAAGTCAAAGCAATATTAGAAGCACAAATACCAACGAATGTTTTGCAATTACAATCATTTCTGGGTCTTATTAACTATTATCGTAATTTTATTCCCGACGCTTCTTCCATGTTAAGTCCATTATACGAATTATTGCATAAAAAATGCAAATGGGTATGGACATCGGAACATCAACAAGCTTTTACTGCTATTAAAAATATTTTAACTTCTGATCGGGTACTCACACACTTCGACCCAGATGCAAGGATAATTTTAACGGTAGACGCGTCTCCCACGGGCTTGGGGGCAGTGCTTTCTCAGATTTGTAATGACGGCGTGGAGAGGCCTATTTCTTACGCATCAAGAACTTTAACTTCAGCAGAAAAAAACTATGCTCAAATTCAGAAGGAGGCTACTGCTATTATTTTTGGCGTGAAGCGTTTCCACCAATACTTATACGGCAGAGCCGATCCATTTATTTTGAAGACCGATCACAAACCCTTGTTGGCAATATTTAACCCGAGCCGTGGTATCCCAGAGGTAACAGCGAACCGGTTACAGCGGTACGCAATGCTTTTGTCAGGTTATAATTACAAAATCGAGTATGTGCGTAGTGCTGACAATAACGCTGATTATTTTTCGCGTGCACCGCTAGGCGAAACCGATAGCAGCACGGACACGGGAGAATGTAACTACGATGAACGAGCGGCATACGTCAACTTCGTCGTGGAGGGCAGTCTGCCCGTCACTCTTCCACAGCTTCGCGACGAGACTGCGAAAGATCCGCTCTTAAGTAAAGTAACCCATTACGTTATGACAGGCTGGCCGCGGAACGTAAAAGATATTCAATTAAAGGCATATTTTTTGTGTCGGTTAGACTTGTCAGTCGAAAATGGGTGTCTAATGCGTGGGCATAAGGTAGTAATTCCATTGTCGCTACGAGAACAAGTTTGTAATGATTTACATAGCTCACACTTCGGTATAGTAAAAATGAAAGCGGAGGCTCGTCAACGTATATGGTTCCCAGGTATAGATAAGTATTTAGAGCGGCTCGCGGCTGACTGCGTCGCGTGCGCACAGCTGCGCCCCTCCCCGCCGCACGCCCCGCTCGTGCCGTGGCCCTACCCGCCGCATCCTTTCTATAGGATTCATTTAGATTTTCTGGGACCATTTAATAATCAAATGTACTTAATTATTGTTGATGCATATTCCAAATGGGTAGAATGTTACAATGTGAGTTCGTCATACGGGTCTAAAACAGTTATTGAAAAATTGATAGATGTAATGTCTAGGTTTGGGGTTCCCCATACTGTGGTCACTGATAATGGTACATCATTTACATCGCAAGAATTCTCGACCTTTTGTAAATTAAATGGCATTACGCAAGCGTTTTCACCAGTCTACCACCCTTCTAGTAATGGCCAGGCGGAAAGCTTTGTTAAAATCTTGAAAAAAGGGTTGCGAGGAATATTAATAAGCACTACAGTTAGCAAAATAAGTCAAGAAAAGATTTCAAAGTTTTTGTTCGACTACCGTAACTCTATAAACAGCACGACAGGTAAATCACCAGCAGAGCTGTTATTCGGCCGCTCCCTACGCTCTAGATTAGACTTGTTGAATCCCGCTCGAATCAGTCCGCCATCCACAGACCTCTCTGACCATGTGGCGCGCAATCAGTGTTCACAGGCTAAACATTACCGTGGGAAGTCTAGACCTACTTTTGAAGTACAAGACCGTGTGTGGATAAAGAAGTATGTTACCAACCAGAAATTTATTTGGACTCAAGGAGTTATTGTACAAAAGAAAGGAGCCGTTATGTATACCGTATACCTACCCGAGTATAATTTAGAGGTTAATAGGCACATAGACCAACTATGGCCTCGCAATGGAAAGGATGTACCAACATCTGAATCCCAAGGACATATTTGGGAACCAAATTTAGTGCCAGATATAGACAGCGTATCGACTCAACCGTCACCACCGGTCTCAGCAGGCGTGGTAACGGAGTCAGCTGACGACATGAGGTCATCTAATGATATCGTTGACATCGGAGAGGGGACGAGTGGGTCCGAGATCCCATCGGAGACACCTACTGACGCTGGTACACATTCACAAATGAATGACGTTTCTGAGCAGAGTGAAGGCGATTACACGACGATCCATCAGAACACTAGGTCTAGACGTGAACGCGTCAGAGTTAATTATAAGCCTTATTTTTAATCATTATTTTTATTATTGTCATAAATATATGGGGGAGGGATTGTTATGTATGTACAAGTAGTTAGATATATGCGCCGCTGCGCCGGCGCTCGTCGAACGTTGAATAAAGGCAGTGTGCAACTAGCTACCGTGTGATTAGTACGTGCGCCCCATCCTTACATCCTCCTAGTGAATATAACAGAGGTCAATTAAATTGAAAAATCGGGCTGCAACTGTAAAATTCCCTAACGAGAAAATCGCTCGATTTCGTGATCGAACCATGGGTTCACCATGGGCCCGGCACCACTAGGTCAGTGAGCCAATCCATAGTCACGGATTCTGTCCCAAAATTAATTTACGTTGATTAAACTAAATAAGTGCATTTGCAGCGGATTTAGAAAATAATTTCCTTACAGAAACAGTAAAGTGCCGCCTATATACAATGGTTTTCATCAATAAATTAAACAAGATGATCACCTGAATATTATTCTCGCCAACCTGCCGCCCTCGGTACACAGCACTGGCTACAATGAAGTGGTTCTCTGGTCGAAACGTGACACTGGCGTCCCACGCGTAGTTTCCCCAACGGGACACCAGCTGATGTCGAAGTCTCGGGAACATGAGCCCTCCATTCTTGTCACGTTTGTTTATCACGTATTCTGTTAAGTGGTTTTTTAGCTGTTCTGGGTCTAATGTGCCTGGGAAAGATAAAATGGTGAATGAATGTGCTGTAATTCAACAGTATCACTTTTGAGTAATCATAACCAGCTTTCAAAATTCCCACCGTATATAAGGATATTAGAAACACGAATTCTCTCTACCCCGTGTGCCTATTAGGGGGTTGTGGTCAAAAAACCAATGTTACAAACATTTTTAAAGACAGGTTTAAAATATATTTCAACTTGTATGAAACCTTTCTTGAGGTCCTATCAGACAATAACGTCATCTTAGCCGCGAATCAGTACAATTCAGAAAGGATTCATGAGTACTACTAGCTAATTATTTTGGCATTCATATTCACTTACCGTTTACAGACAGTAGCACATTGATAATTCCTTGGTTTCTATGAGTATCGAGCAAGGAACGGACTGTGTCTGTCCAAATGAATTCTAGATATGGATATCTGCTTGATAGAAGTTTCAGCCAGAGGTATTTGCTCACTCGAACAACTGGAAAAGCAAGTAGTATCGTTTTCAGTGTTTGTATCTGTTAAGGGTTCTACAACCCTCAGTCCACATAAATTAGCAGTATTAGCCCCATAAACTGCTTTGAACTATCGACAATAGCACATAAAACGACAGTTATTGAAATTGGTATGGCATTTTGTGATGATTGTATTTGTTATGGCTTGCATTCATATTGATTGCAAAGTGGTTTATTTGCTTTTCTGTAACCGACCAACCAATCGACTCTTACCGCTTACGTAGTCGGGGAAGATCAGCTTAGGGACCATGTTTTATCAAGTTGTGTTTTTGTTAAACGTGCGGTGAACGGACAGATTGAGGCCTTCATTATACGTCAAAGTGCGATTGGCGGGGTCGGTTGGGTCTGATCAATAGCACCTTTACAGATCAAAATTAAAATGTTCTGGTTTATAAATTACTTACCAACATAAGAAATAGCTAGCACCGGGAGAGCAGACACAGCGATCCAAAAGGCGCAGTATGTGTAGAACTCTTCAAGGAGGCGCTCGCGCACGCCTCTGCGCTTTGCGATCATCGCGCACTTGTAGCGGCGACGTGCTGTAGATGTAAATGGAACCATAAAGACTTAGTCGTAGTGGTCTTCTCTGTAGATGATGGCCTTTTGGGCCATGACTTTATGGACTTTGTGCGTAGATCAAGGGGTCTTCCCGGATCTAATGAAATTCAGTAAGGTAATACCGCTTTTTAAATCCGGAGACGGTAAAGACACCAACAATTATAGGCCCGTATCCGTGTTGCCGGTTTTCAGCAAAGTGTTTGAAAAGATAATGCTCAATCAGATGCTTAACCATTTTAACACCAATAAAATCTTACACGAACAGCAGTATGGTTTCACCAAAGGACGTTGTACGACTGACGCCAGTGTCACTTTATTAAAACACATTTTTACTGCATGGGAAGAGGCACAAGATGCCATAGGAATCTTCTGTGATCTCTCGAAGGCATTTGATTGCGTAAATCACGAAACCCTTATTTTGAAGCTTGAGCATTACGGTTTAGGTAAACTTGCGCTCAGTTTAGTAAAATCTTATCTGAATGATAGACAGCAGCATGTACAAGTAAAGGGTGTAAATTCGATGGGTTTAAAAGTAAAAATGGGTGTACCACAAGGTTCGATATTGGGTCCCTTCCTCTTTTTAGTATACATTAATGACCGGGTAGGTCATTAATGTATATTTAACAACCATCCGCAAATGGTGTTGTTTGCTGATGATACTTCTTTAATATTTAGGATAAACAGACGTGCCACAAATCTTGACGACGTAAATTTCGCCCTACTGCAGGTTCATAATTGGTTTACCGCTAATAATTTAGTACTAAATGGGAATTTTATTCCCATTTAGTACTAAATTATGCATAATGTTAAGTGCATAAGATTTGCTTTACCAAATGTCAAAAGTAGTGATTATGACATAGTATTGAATCAAGAGAAACTTGAATTTGTCAATAAAACGGTTTTCTTGGGAGTTACGCTCGACCACAGGCTACAATGGGGTCCTCATTTAACATCTCTTGCAGGCCGGCTGAGCTCAGCAGCGTATGCTGTTAGAAAAATCCGTCAATTTACTGATGTTGATACGGCGAGGATAGTCTATTTTAGTTTTTTTCATAGTATTATGTCATACGGTATTTTACTATGGGGACGGGCTGCAGACATCGAGTCTATTTTTATTCTGCAGAAAAGAGCCATCAGAGCCATTTATGAATTACGTAGACGCGATTCTCTAAGAGAACTGTTTAAGGAAATTAATATCATGACAGTACCTTGTCAATACATATATGAAAACATCATGTGTGTTAGGAAAAATTTGCATTTATTCAGTAAAAGAGGTGACAGACACCACTATAATACTAGAAATAGGGACCAACTAGTTCAGCCAGGTTTCAGGCTTGCTAAAGTAGATTAATCTTTCATGGGGTTCTGTTTAAAATGTTACAATAAAATACCTCCCCACATTCTACAACTGAATGAGACGAAATTTAAATCTTGTGTAAAACGCACACTATACACTATGTAGGCAAGCATATTATAAGCTGGGAGATTACATTGAGGATAAAAATGCTTGGCTAAATGCTGGTCCTGCTCCGCAACCATAGCTGCATAGGTGCAAAATTATTGGACAATATTATTGTGGTAGCTGCAGAAGATTGTAAAAATATTCTTGCATTGTATAGATTCCATCTCTTAGTATTGTATAATTGCATAGCACATGTGTGAGTACCATGTACTGTAAAGCTACCATTTGCATTTAGTTATCTTTCATTGACTTGAATATGCCTTGGTGGCTGAGAGAATGTCATGCTCGCTTAAATGTCTTGCTGATGGTGGCGGGTGGGTCGGGCCATTCAGTTCCCTTCAATATGGTTGAATTGAATGGCGCTGATCCATGCGTCATGTTCGTGAACGGGCGCTGTCAGTCGGGACTGGTCATCTCTTAGCTGCCATGGATCATTTGAATTGCTTTATTTTATAAATTGTTGATTTATTTCTTTTTTTACTCTGGACGCTCTTATTCTGCACGTCTTTCTACATCGTTCTCACATATATGTATAATCTCAACATGAAAGATGTAACCAAGATTTTGTAAGAACATTTTTGATTGAAAAGAGTGTCCATGGAGTTTCTTGCCCGTTCTTCTCCATAGAGATCTACGCTAGGGAATGGGCAACTACAGTACATTCTGAAGTTATTATGCCTTGTGTCTGTGACTGTAGCCTTTTTTTTTGTTTTATCGACATTCAAAAGTGCCGTAATGGTCTAGTTGAAATAAATGATTTGAGTTTGAGTTTGGATGATATTCGGTCTTTTTTAGGGTTCCGTAGCCAGATGGCAAAAACGGAACCCTTATAGATTCGTCATGTCTGTCTGTCTGTCCGTTCGTATGTCACAGACACTTTTTTCCGAAACTATAAGAACTATGCTATTGAAACTTGGTAAGTTGATATATTGTGTGAACCGCATTAAGATTTTTACACAAAATTAGAAAAAAAAAACATTTTGGGGTTCCCCATACTTAAAACAGAAATTAAAAAAAAAAAATTTTCGTCAAACCCATACTTACGTGTGGGGTATCTATAGATAGGTGTTCAAAAATGATATTGAGGTTTCTAGCATCATTTTTTTCTAGACTGAATAGTTTGCGCAAGAGACACTTCCAAAGTGGTAAAATGTGTCCCCCCCCCTGTAACTTCTAAAATAAGAGAATGATAAAACTAAAAATAAATATATGATGTACATTACCATGTAAACTTCCACCGAAAATTGGTTTGAACGAGATCTAGTTAAGTAGTTTTTTTATACGTCTTAAATCGTAAACAACAATTTACCTTTCATTCAATCTGCTACGGAATCCTTCATGGGCGAGTCCGACTCGCACTTGGCCCGTTTTTACTTTTATCTTAAAATGTTCAACGGTATAGGTATTTGATAAATATAATCTACCTACTCTTCTTTGAAGCAGATTACAAAAAGAAATGCCATTATTAATAAAATCTTAATCTAGTAATCACGATCATCTTGGTGTGGCTTACACTATCGGTCAATTATTGTCTAGATTAGCTCTTGTATCTTTTCACTTAAAAACACGATTGTTGAGTCGTGACTGAGTCGGACTGGATCTCGAGTTTGTAAGAAGGGATTGTGGGCCATCACTACCCGGCCAGTTCCCCATGTTATCATCTGCATCATCAACCTAGTCTTTTACCAACTGTTATGGTTGGCTACTAGATTAACCAGAGACCATTTTTTACATGGAGCGACTGCCTTTCTGACTTCCACAACCCATGCAGTTACCCCAAGTATCAAAAATATCCTACACTTAGTCGAAAGTATTTCGTTTGGAAAGTTCTCCTTTATATATCATTGGAACCTAGATCGACGTCATCATTTCGGATAAGCAATGTTTAATATTGAGTGCATGCGTGTAAAGTACTAAGAGCACGCAAGACAACATTATTTATTATTCGTTTCGGTTCGTCACGTCGCGTTGTTTCTAAACTATTGCTGTCATTGCTGATAACAACCGATGCAATTGAAAACAATTAGTAAGATAAACAATATTGTTTGTGACTTTCCAAAATACTGTTATTTTCTGATCGAGGTTTACCTACCTACATATTGTTGCTCGCAATACCTACCTAGAGAACTTAGGCAAGTTTGATAGTGCAAGAAGGTAGGTGGACCTTGGTTCAACTTTTTAATAGGGCTATCTTATTTAGATTTCGAGCAAAATATTTCACGTATTGAGTATTGTTTATTTTTTTTATTTTAAAAATATTTAATAAGTAAGTACCTAGGTATATTTATAGGCTGTAAAACACCTCATAGCGTAGCCGAAAGGCACCTTGTTCTTCCCGTCGTTTAGTCATTTATTTGTTCTACACCATACCTGGGAACCTTCTAGTTACGGTGATATTGGGGGTCAATGTTACCTACAACTTTTTGACAAGTTTTTTTCAAGTACAAGTTTTTATTGCAATATTTTTACTTTAAGTACCATACCTCCACGAACCCCGCACTATTCAATCCATCTGTTTTGAGTGCGTTACATTAAGTTATATCCCAAAACGTGATTTTTGAGCCCAATAAAAAAGATTTCGTATTCTTTTTTGCAAAGTCTACGCACAATTGTGACTGGGAAATTAAAAATTTAAAGGTGCTGCCACAGGCAAAACTATATATAGATATAGTTTTGCCTGTGGCAGCAGCACCTTTAAATTTTGCAAATGCATCAAAATGGACTTTGACACGCATTGTTTTTAGTCATTAATAAGTTGTGAAACTCGTAACAGTGCATTTATTTATAAACAATTTGAAGGATTTCGCGGATTTGATTACTTTTAATAAATACAAAATGCAGATATAAAAATATGAACTGACTTCTATTACGAGTTTGCATTGAGGTAGGAAAAATATAGGTTATTATTATTAGAGGTTAATAAGTAGGTACTAAACGTAGTGATTATATACTCTGTGATCACTACGTTTAGGTAGGTTTAGTAAGTCAATGCTTCAAGATTGACAGAACAGAGAAAAAATTAAATAGAGACCACAGAGTATATACACCGTAAAATTGTCAAACACGTTATATTACAATATAACGTGTTTCTCTCTAGCGATATTGTAAACTCTCGAATTATCGTCAACTGAACATACGTAAGTATCTCTGCCCCCATAATCGGGACTTGGGGCACCCTCCCGTTAGGTTCCTTTGAACTATGCACCCGGAAACAGGGCCCCGCGAAGCGGGGCTCCGTCGACTACGCTTGATAAAGGAATATAAAGTGTTTTAAGGTTAGGTTATATTAATCGATATTTCTCAGGAATGTTACAGTATCTTTTCATGAGAGTGGTACCACTGAGCAAGGGGGACCCCTCCTTCCCTCCACACCGCGTGAGTAGACTACCATAGCATGCATTCCACGAAAAATAAAGCGTTTTATTGTAAGCAGTATGTTCGTTTGACAATAATTCTAAACTTTACAATATCACTAGAGATATTATATAACGTGTTTGACAATTTTACGGTTACATATATAATCACCAATGTCAATATGGGTGCATTCTGAGATATGAAATAATCACTCACAGCGCTCACAAGCTCACATCAATATTTTGCGTTCCGATTTAGTTTTCACGATTATGACAGCTAAGATCTGTCATTAGGTAATTTGACAGCCCTCACGGTGATATTTCTTTGGGGCATGGTCGGTGTAATCCAAGTGTAATCGCAAGATGGCGCGTGTCATGTCATCTATGATGACTCAAGGAACATCGATATCGCGCTTGTGATGGCGCTCACGCCGCTCACGTTAACTCGGAATGGGTTTCTGGACGCTCATATCGTTTACAGCCTATCTCGGAACGCGGCCAGAGTTGGCACATAATAATTATAAAAGTACTTCAATTTATTCCCATTTAATTTACCTAATTTTGCCTGTGTTCCACCAAATATACTGAATGTGCACCAAAATATGTTCATTAAAATATGTCATAACGAGCATCTATTTAACAACTGTTGCAAATTTCAAAAAATAGTAATACACCTAATTTTAAAAACCAGCATATATTTTTTTAGTTTTACTTCAGATAATGCACTGCAAAATGTATTTGAATCAAACACCAATTAATGTCCAATGAAGCTTTATTAATAAAAAATGAACACATTATAAAATGTAATTCTTACTAAAAATGTTTTTTTACTACTAATCAGTACGAACCATAATAATCCAAAATGTTAAGTGTCAAATATTTTTCATTGGTGTTTGATTAAAATACATTTCATTTTGCAGTATCTCTATCTCACTCAACGAACCGCCTCGCCTACCATCGCCACGCCGCCCGCCGCCGCCGCCGCGCCGCCGCGCGCCGTCTCCGTCGCACAACAGAGAGCAATAGGCAGGCATATGCGTGTCACCGTAAAATTGTCAAATACGTTATATTGTAATATCTCTAGCGATATTCTAAAGTCTCGAATTATTGTCAAATGAACATACTGCTTAAAACAAAACGCATTATTTTTCGTGAAATACATGCGATGGTAGTCAACTTACGCGGTGTGGAGGGAAGGAGGGGTCCCCCTTGCCCAGTGGCACAACTCTCATGAAAAGATAATGCACCATTCCTGAGAAATACCGATTAATATAACATAACCTTAAAACACTTTATATTCCCCCTAAAAAGCGTACTCGACGGAGCCCCGCTTCGCAGGGCCCCTATTTCCGAGTGCAGGGTTTAAAGGAACCTAACTAACCTAACGGGGGGGTGACCCAAGTCCCGATTATGGGGGCAGAGATACTTCCGTATGTTCAGTTGACAATAATTCGAGACATTACAATATCGCGAGAAAAAACACGTTATATTGTAATATAACGTGTTTGACAATTTTACGGTGACATGCGCGTCGCAAGCGCGCCAAAACCATTTTCAGTAAAATAAATATAAGTCTTAGAAGTAATATTTTACGAAATGCATTATTTGTTCTTCAATTATAATTATTTTAGTAACATCAAAGTTGTACAAAACCGTTTTAAATGGGTATACGGTACTAGGATGCATACTAAATATTTTGTGTAACATTCAGGAATATTTGGTGCACGATCAGTATTTTTCGGGGAAGAATAAAATAGTTATTGTTACAATAGAATATTTGCAGCGCACTACAATAAAAAAGTGTTATAACTTGGTGTTAATTTGGAATTTGTTTGATGTTACATATTTTGCTGGCCGAGTAGTTTAATTATAGTAAAACAATTAAACGGGTTTAAGATCAATATTTTAGAAATGCATACATAGATGTACCTTTAGATTTTTGGTGAACACAAAAATATTATCCATAATTATATTACAATTTACAGCCTAAATCGGGTGCGTTCCAAATACTCAAAACAATTGTTTTAAATCTCTAAAAGTATTGTAGGTAACTTTTATATGTTTTGATTGGTTTTATTAACATACAATTTCTGTAATATTGAGATTACAATGATTGGCCTACCGGGTTAACCTTGCCTCGCGTTGTTTCCCGGATCTGTGTTGATATATTTTGTTTATAAACAAAATGTAAACATTTCGTTTATTGTTCGCGTTATATACTTTTTTAATTAGGCAGCCAATTGTTAATGAGTAATCGTATCGTGAACCTCAATAATGTGTTATGAAATTACCGGTACCTATTGTACGTGAAATATTGACTTAAATAGTGTGTTTTATAAAACATTCAAGTTTCTGCTTCGTTAGACAAGAATCTTTCCAATATAAGCCGCGGGTTGTTGTACATAAGTAGTTAGGAACATTTTGTTATATAAAAACATTGCGTAAGCTCGTTTATGAATTCTTTCTGGATTCAAAAGTCTACTTTGTTTCAAAACCATAGCAAGAAACATTAATGATTCCGTACTTTGAAATCATATTTTTTATTGATAAATTAATTGATAAAAACAACAAAAACCTGTTCGTGATTTTGCAACAAAATTCATACACATCTTCTCGTAACGTCTCCTGGGGGGTCAGCAGAGGCTGTTAATGTCACTCAGTTCTATGCTCTCATGTACGAAGCTCTGAAAGCGCACCTCATCGCCTAAAAGTCCACTCTTATTTTGATCATGAGAGGCACCTTGCAATTAGACTTATCGTTATTTCTACTTCACGAAGACTTGTAGAAAATAGAGCACAGATAAAAATACACAATCTAATTCCACTTCAATTTTAACACACTCGGTCAATTGTTTTTCATTGAGCGTTACTACAATTTATTAATTGAAACGCTAAGGTCACTATTTGTCCACTGCGGTCCGTAGATAACTGACGAATGAATGACACCGGTACGTGTCTCAGAATTCACTTTCTCCATTCGTTTCAACACTCGGTGAAAGGTTAAAAAAGTACCTGCGTTCATTCATACATCTTGAAGAAATTCGTAAAACAAGATCAAAATATCCCTTTAACCAGACAAGTTTGAACAATCGGAGTCAAAAGTCAAAATATTCATTGTAAACACTGACGATTTTAAACATTTGATTGTACCTATTTCGGTGCTCGTATTTTGCGTAAAATAAGCGAAAGTGAATTTATGTAAATTGTTTACAAACTCAAGATCAACTTTTACCGCTCATTGTTACGTAAGAAGTCTTCACGTTTTATTCGAATTAGTTCTGAATTAGTTAAAAGAATAATTGTTTATTTTTATCTTTCGTGATTAAATAAAAGGTCAACGGCCATGATTAAGACATGCTTAGACGTTATCTCAATCACTGATAAGAGCATTCTATTGGGATTAGTTGTTTACTTACTAAATATATTGACTTATCGTAGCTTTTTTACTACGGCAAGAAGTAATCCTTTAGGCCATGATCCGAAGGTAGGTTAATTGATCTTTAAATAGTAGGTACTTACCTAATTAGGTAGAAAAATCATTAAAAGTGTTTTTCCAGAAATATACCTTGAAGTAAGTAATGAATTCATTATTTACGTCAATGGAAGCGGCTTTCAGATTACGCTATATGTATAGTATGGCAAAGCAGGACCCATGCTATAATATATTATAGCATGGCGTTCACACTACGCGATATTACCCGCAAGTATTTATAGTATACAGGGTGTAAACCACCTTATCACAAAGCCGTTACCCAAGCATTCTGTATGTACATCAAACTAAGTAACTTTACGCAAAAAATATTGCTGGGAAACAACTTTTTTTTTTGAGGTTTAAATAATGTTTTGTGGTAGAACTCAATGTTACGCACTTAAAACATTGTGCTGATGGATGGATTGAATAGTACGGGGGTCGTGGAAGTGTTTTTAGTTAAAATCTTACAAAAAAACTTATTTAATGTATTTAAAAAAAAAAGTTGTAACTTTGACCCCCCATATCTTCGTAACTAGAAGGTTCCCAGGTATGGTGTAGAACAAAAAAATGATCGCAATGACGAGGAGAACAATAATATAGTATAGCACAGTGTGCACGTGTCCTTAACAAATGTATGGTGAGCGATATTGTTGAGCTATGAGCTATATACTATAAGCTATAATATTATAGCGTAGTCTGAAACCAGCTTTAGTCGTGTTAATAGTATTCACATTGTTTAAAACAATAACAAAAAATAAAACAGCGTCGTCGCTAAGTTGGATGCCCTCATAGGTAAATTATAAAAATATGCAAAAGTTAATGAATAATTACAAAACTTAAGTAAATTCAAATGTTAAGAAAAATATCTACTTGATAGTGTAATTAACACGGTTTATTTGTAGGCACCGAAGAGATAACGTGTTCAAACAGCATGCGATCTCCTTGTAGGCATTCACACACGAGCTAAGTTTGTTTACAGATTTCTGTAAACAGGGCCTAAGGTTTGACGCAAGGGTTGCAGAATAGCCGCACGTCAATCAGATTTACGTAAACATTTATTTAGAAGGCGACGGACGTCCATGCTAGTCTTGACTCCTCTCTATCTGGGCTGACCCTATTGCAAGCGATAGTAAACTTATCACCTACTGTCTCATCCTTTGTAATACGTTTAACACACTTTTAATTATACAACGTGTAACGTTAAAAGCGCAAAACCTCAGACACCCCAAATGATTTTTAATTCTGAGTGTAAAAAAAACATTAAAAAAAAATTAAAGGTTTATGTGCTGTTTTAGTTTTACTGGCAATTAGATTTACCTACTGGCAAGAACGATTACCTATAATTCCGCGTATAAGAAGATTTAAATTTGACCACATTAATTTGTATTTGTTTGTTTACCCATTTTGGAGGGTTTGCGCACGTGACGGCTTGATGATGTTTTGAAAAATGTGACCTATATTAAAAAATGGTTGTGATTCTGATCAAACTATTTTCAGTTTTGCGCATTTAACGTTACACGTTGTATATTGACGTACCTATCACGTATAGCGGAAGAACACTTCGCTGAAAGTGACTTTACAATTATGTTTCAATTAATAATAGACGACGCTTTACCGTATGAATTAAATGGACACTTTTAATGGTTAAGTATAGTGCTGATTGAGTAGGTATGGTCAATGTCAATGCAATCACTGAAAACTCTCCTTGGTGGGTAAACTTTTCTTGTCCTTGATAACAGAAGTTTCGGTTTTGACATCACTCAAAACTACGCAAAATAAAAATCTGAAATTGAACTGAAAATCAGACTTCAGTCACTCGCGTGTTTTGGAGGCAAATGAGGCGAATAAAATTATAACAGCTTAAAAATGGACCAACCTTTTATTTTATCACCGTCAAGTCATCAAAGTGCAACACACGTCCGATTCTGTTTGTCAGTTGTGAAACTTCAAATGTGTACTCCAAAATGGCGGGAACGCGCGGGCTGTGCGGGCGGCGCAAGCGCGGTGTGGGTGGCGAGTGAGTGGTGCGAACCCCGTGCATCACAGCCGTGCCCGCCGACTGACACGACAAGACGTGATTCCCGTGCTTATCGATACGCGTCCAAGGTCCAAATGTAAACACCAACAATGTTCTCTACAAGTCATTGTAAAATCAATAATTATAGAAACTAGGTGATTGTGTCGGGAGTTATGACATCAGAGAGTAGCAGATAGATCAATACGTAGCTTGTTTTCGATAACATCGCTAATTCATACTTTAGACATCGTGAAATCTGTTCTGTGGAATTATGGTTGGATTATAGGCTATTCATTTCACTTATTTTATACAACGATCTAAGTACTATTACAATAATATATTTATATCAAAATATATACTCAAAATCAAAATATTTTATTTCTTATACTAGGCCTAGATGGGCACTTATAAAATGTCGAAAAGGTGCACGGTTCGCGTTGGTCGATTTCATGGAGAAGAACCGGCAAGAAACTCCATGGCTACTCTTAAATTCATGTACAATAATATTATGTTACAGCATTAGTACCTACTTTTTAGCGTAGGCCCGACATTATAGGTCGTTCCTTAGCCAACGGCCACACAGAAAAGACGTAAGACCAGGGCGGGGCGCGGACCCGTCGCGAACAGGGCGCCGTCGCGACTTTTTAACGCATATAGAAAAGACACGGACCCGTCGCAGACAGGGCGCCGTCACTTTTTATGGCGCGCACTAGAAGCTTTACCCGGCATTCAACCGTCCGATTTTGATACGACAACATGTCTTCTTCTGAAGATGAAGATGTATTGGCACTGGTATATCTCGCTAATCTGCAGAGGGTTAGACGTTACTGGGTACATCCGGTATGGCTAAGCAATGGACAGAATAGATTTTTTTAAATAATGGAGGATCTACATTATTATCCTGATCGTTTTCAAGAAGTATACAAGATGACTCCACAATGTTTTTACATTATTATGTCCAAACCTGCCCTCCGCGCCCTTTCCGCTCCCCCGCTTGCGCCCGTGCAGGCCCGCGCCCTGCCCGCGCCTTGTCCTTTCTATATGTTTTCCAATAGGACGCCGTCGTGACGGGCGTCCCGTCTTTTCTGTATGTTTTACGTCGCGACGGCTGTATACATTTTATATGCAAGTAGATTAAACGGGCGCCGCGACTGCGACGGGTCCGTGCCTTGCGTCTGTTCTGTGTGGCCGGTGCCTTACTATACAAAAATAAAACCGACTTCAAAAAAAAAACAAAAAAGTGAAAAATAACTTTAGCTTCTGAAGTCGGTGACCTTTGTTTCATTGCTTTAGTTTTTTTGTCACCGACTTCAGAAGCTAAAGTTATTTTTCACTTTTTTGTTTTTTTTTTGAAGTCGGTTTTATTTTTTGCAAAAAAGTTTTTATTTTTCACTTTTTAGTGGTTCACATGTGCTTGACATACATGAAAAGTTCATACCGTTACAATTACAACAAGCCCAAACACGACTAGGGTACATTGTTTCATTATGGAGTTCCGTGACTCTTGGCTTCATCATCAGATCTGATGGTAGAATGGTTCTTATCAAACGCAAATGCTTCACTTGTTGTAGAAAATACCAAAATCGCAACACGTTTTCATATAGAATTTGAAGAGTTCCCTCGATTTCGCCAAGATTCCATCATCAGATCCCGACTTGGTGGCTATGGGACCATTTGGAAAGAATATCCTTTCCAACAAAAAAAAAAAATCCAAATCGGTTGGCAAGCGACGGAGTTATGCCCGTTAACAAGCCCAAACACGACTAGGGTACATTGTTTCATTATGGAGTTCCGTGACTCTTGGCTTCGTCATCAGATCTGATGGTAGAATGGTTCTTATCAAACGCAAATGCTTCACTTGTTGTAGAAAATACCAAAATCGCAACACGTTTTCATATAAAATTTGAAGAGTTAACATACCTAACTGTCGAAATATGGGTATACTGTACACATCTGCGTACCCCCTCAGAGCATACAGGCGTGATGTTATGTTATGATGTTGTGTAAACAATAAACATCCAAGCGATTGCAGCAATCACGACAGATTTGCTGTCTATTATTGAAGAGTTCCGTTCCATATCTCCGAAGTTCGTGATCAGATCATGACAATATTTCTATGGGACCAACTTGGAAGTATACCCTTTCAAACAAAAAAAGAATTTTTCAAATCGGTTCAGGCGTCTTCGAGTAATCGGTGAAAATACATAAAAAAAAAATACATACAGTCGAATAGAGAACCTCCTCCTTTTTGGAAGTCGGTTAAAAAATCTAAAACAAGATAAATATTTAACAATAGTTATTTGTGCAACAAGAGAGCAAAGAGGGTTTTTGCTGTGATGATTTTGTATCCCGAAGGATTCTATAGTTGAATCACGAACGTAGCGAGTGATTTTAGGTTAGAATCCTGAGCGTAGTGAGGGATTCAAAGACACGAGATGCAAATAACTTTGGTTTCGTGTAACACATAAAACTTTTCACCTCAGCAGCGAGAACATATACCTAAACAATACAAAACATACATACTACTACAACATACTACATTACAACATACTTCGATATAAATAATATACAGATATTAAATAAAGTACCTACAGATATATTTCGCGAGACTTAAGGTCTGAAATGTAGTTCTACATTTTTCACATTATGCCTCAATTCAAATAGCAGACTTCGTCACTAGACTTACTTATGTTTTTTTTTATTATTATTACTTTATTATCCAAATTTTATTGTACTTTGTAGCTATCGTACATTTACCTAATCATTGCTGGCGTAACAGAGAATAAAACAATACAAATTTGATTCCCATTAGCTGACCCGCGCAACTTCGTCTGCGTCACATAAGAGAAAGAGAGGGTTACAGAGTGGGTCGTAAGCACCTATAACATAATTTTCAAAGAGCACATCACACACATCCTTCCGCATAATGAAATTGCGTACCCGGTACATGATCATTATTTTGCTGCGGAGTTATTTAAAACGGTGTATCTCCTAAGATATGCATTGAAATCAATTTACGAATCCCAAGGGCAATTTTGTTCAAAATCAAATACTTGTGATTAACAACGTATTTATTTGGATAAGAATAAATTACCATGTTTACAAAAACAGCTTTATGGGCTTCTATTGACAGCTTTACATTTTCATCGATGACAGTCATACTCCAGCTAGGTCTGCAGTTCTCATCAAGGTGCATGAAATGAGCCGCAACACGATATAGCTGCAGTAAACTATTGCGGACCTCTTACAACTGCTTACCATTTAAAATTTCGAACCTACGTCCCTACGCTATGACACCGTGTCTTAAAGTGCACAACCTCTTTAAAGCTTAGAAACCTTCAAATGCGGTAAGGTAAGTATTAATATTTTACGGTGACTTTCGAGATATTCCAATTTTAAAGAGTAGTACATGTTTCCCTATGAAAATGTGTTTTAAACAGCTGTTTTTAGATAATCAGAATGTCATATTTTGGTGAACATGGGCCTAAGGAGTATTGATATCAAATTCGAAACAAATCACCGCCAATATAACTTTCTACCTGTTTTTAACCTCGTTAGGGGATGAATTTCAATGCAATACGAAACGCGTCCATCAATGGGGACTATCGCGCATGAATTCGCCGCTAGGGGCGCTCGTGTAGAGTAAGGTCTTCCGAAATGTCAGATTATGACATTGTTCACGCAATGCGCTTTTTTTTATCACGTATTTTTACTAATCTTCGAAATTGTGATCTAAATTGACCCATTCCTGATTAATAATGACTAGGAGATTGTAAGTAACAAGTTTGATTTTCAACATCTAATTTGTTTAGTACTTGGAGGAAAAAATATTTTTAAATGTTTAATGATTGCTCATTTTAGTGGCAATATTGTAAATATGAATCTAAAGTATGCACAATCCAAACTAATATTATAAATGCGAAAGTAACTCTGTCTGTCTGTCTGTCTGTCTTTGCTTCACGCCTAAACTACTGAACCGATTTGTGTGAAATTTGGTACAGACATAGTTTGGAACTTGAGAAAGGACATAGGATAGTTTTTATTACAAAAAATAAAATAAAAAATAAAATTTATTCCGGACATACAGCGCCATCTATTGGTCAAGAGCCGGCAATGTGGATAAAACCAAAAATCTGCCGGAAGTCACTATTCCACGCGAACGAAGTCGCGGGCAAAAGCTAGTATGTAATAAAATTAACTTTTTATGAAATTATTGGTACTTTAAAGTATCAAACAGAATGAATGACAGGACCTTACTCACCAGTGGCGCCATCTGGTGAACTCAAAAACGATAGCCCCCATTCTGTTAATATTGTTGATTGCAAAATATGAAGTAGATTGTACCAAGGAATTACATTTTCCCATACAAACTTTGCCCCCCTTTTCACCTCCTTAGGGGTATAATTTCAGAAAATCCTTTCGTATCGTATGCCTACGACATACAAAAAATACTATCTCCAAGTTTCAGGTTAATACAATCTGCGGTTTAGGCTGTACGTTGATCCATCAGACAGTCCGGACAAAGCATTTTTTATTTGTAGATAGTCGGATTTGTATTTGTAACTTTTCCGGCTTTATGTCATAAGTACATTCGTATAGTCTACATTTTCTTCGTAGTACTTATTATTTTATTTGTAATATATTATACAGGGTGGAAACGGTTAACGGGGCAGTAAGGGGAGCTACCTTAACCAATGGGTATTAAAAATCAAAAAAATGTTTTGTGTAAAGTAGCAATTTTCTTGCTAACTGTACGTTTTTTAAAATCTGTGAATGGGGATCAACATTTCGCGAAAAAATTACGTATTGTTACCAAAGACCATTTTTGTTTCCACCCTGTATTACCAACTACTTATACCGAGAAAAGCCGATATTCTTGAGTTCCGCTATTCTGGGCGTATTCACTTCAAAAATGAAATTTCAAGAAAATTGAGAAATTATATTTACCTGTATTAGATTTGAAGTATTTACAGCAACTTTTAAAGGTTAACAATTCCTTGGATTTTATTCTATGGGTGTATGAAGTTAATTAATTTTAAACACAAAACACACTTTTTTACGTCTCTGGATGATTAATAAAAAAAAAACTAAAACAGGTATTTCTTTATTTTTAATAATAAGTATTTACTCTGAGTTTCACTGGTTCCCAACCTGTGGTCCGCGGACCATTGGTGGTCCGCGGGAGCCTTGTCTACGGTCCGCGAAAGATTAAATATTATTCGTACTTTTGCACAGAAGATGTAAGCTCATCATCATCATCATCAGCAGCCTATAATGTTCCCACTGCTGGGACACGGCCTCCTCTCAATGAGAGGGAATGGGCTATAATCTACCACGCGGGCCCAGTGCTGATTGGTAGATTTCACATGTCTTCGAAGTTTTGGTTCTAGGACAAGCCGGTTTCCTCACGATTTTTTCCTTCACCGTTTTGAGAGTTTTGATGCAAGCTCAACCCAACCTAATTGAACCTATCAGAGGCAAAATTCTATTCTTTTTTTTTTGAGAATCTTATACTAAATCAAGCATTTATTATAAGATTCTACTAAATTTTTCGAGCTCAATTCGATCGCTGATCACTATCTTAATTAAATGATAAATGATATTTATTCAGCAAGTAGGTTTTCTCAACCATTTTCGTCATTTTGTATTTCGTACCTGACTACTCTGAGAAGAAACAGCCGAAACAAAATCAGAGATCATAGTCTCTTTTGAAGTCCAGACAATCTTGCTTAATTCACATGAGGACTATGCAGATTAGCGTCTGAGATGATCTTTTGAAGAAAGAACCACATAGATTTGAGTGGACCTGTCCTGGCAGTTCAAGCTTTTGTCAGTTATCGTGTAGCTCGACTTATAACCAGTGATAGGAATAGGTAGTGCCTATTTGCCTAAACTTCGAAGAACAGAGACAAGAAACGGAGACTTCCTTAGGACTATTTTTTTTCCGATACATCTGTCCCGGAATTTCGATACAACACTTAAATACATTTAAAAAAATGTGTTATTTGGAACAATTAATTCTTTTTTTTTTTAATTGATATAAACTAGTGCTTGACTGCGATCCTACCTGATGGTAAGCAGTGATTTATCTAAAGTTTGCGATTATACATAATTAATAACTCCATAATAGCCACTTATCCTATATCAGCATATCCTACATTAGTCTATATGTCCCTCTCCTAGAGAGGAGGCCTGAATCCCAGCAGTGGGAACATTATAAGGCTGATGCAATGCAATGCAAGGATATATCAGCCTAGTGAGACACACTGCGTGTGTTTGTATTGTTGTGATCAGAGAGCTCTTCTTAAAATGTGAATGATATAGATGACTTCGTATTTTTTTCACGCCTTTATCCCGGAGGAATAGGCAGAGACCACAGGCTATATCTAATACCTATGCAATTACTAATATTATAAATGTCATAGTTTGTATGGATGTCCATTACTCAATCCCACTGAAAATGCTGAATTTGGCAGTGATATAGGTTAAGGTGTGCATTAGCACATAGGCTACTTCCTATTAAAAAAAAAAGTATAGTTCTCATGGGTTACAAAAAAAGTAGTACACGCGGGAAAAGCCGCGGGCCTTAATTAGTTTAAAAAAAAACACGTGAGGGTTTCATTTCATTCCTTTCACACCACCGATATTGTCTGGCGATTTTTAGGAGATTTCCATGCAAAAAAAACGAAAGAAAAAATTCTCAAAAATCGCCGGTCGATATCGCTTTGTGTTAAATAAATAATTAATGGGCTCTAAAGGAAAAATAAAACACATAGAATATTGTTGTAATAAATGTATGTATATTTATATTATTTTTTAAATATGACGTAATTGGAAACCATGAAACAAAATGTACAGAAGGAAAAATTTTAGATACAAATTTATGTTTATCTATCTGTCATATTTATTTTACTGCCTTTGAGGGATGTAATTTTTACTCAAATCAAAGTATAAATTAACCTTTGAAGTATATCATTAAGGACAATCAGTTTTAATAGTGAACTACTAGCGGTTCCATTTTGATAAAGAACTTGATGAACAAATACTATAAAAAAAATACGATTTTAATTTAATCGTCGTGATTCGATTCCTCAAGTTCAGTATCAGAACCGAAATTTTCTTTGTCAGATGAGTCATCTAAGTTAAAATACACAATCATTTTTTTCTATATTTTCAACTGTCAGGCGATTTCTTTTTATGTTAAAAACAACAAATAACACATTTTTTAAAATGTATTTAAGTGTTGTATCGAAATTCCGGGACAGATGTATCGGAAAAAAATAAGTCCTAAGGAAGTCTCCGTTTCTTGTCTCTGTTCTTTCTCGAAGTTTAGGCAAATAGGCACTACCTATTCCTATCACTGCTTATAACTCAAGGAGCTCAACGAAATGAAACGAAATTCTAAAGGTTTTCATTACATTATCCAATTTTCGTATGTGAGTTAAAGATTCACTCCCCTAGTTATAATCCTGTCGGTGTCCATGTTTATCTAGGACCATATGGTCCCTGTTAACAATGAACATACCCAAGTGGTCCCTGGTCTAAGAAAGGTTGGGAACCACTGAATCTAGAACAATAACAAAAATTGTTTTCATACAAACCTTTTTCCAAAATTTTCCATATTTTTTATTGCCTAAATGTTATTCTGAGTTTATTTGAATAAATTAGTGAAGTTTTCATCAAAATCCGTCCAGCAGTTTTTACAAACAAAGTTTTAAAAATGGTTTTAATATGTTCATTTACGTATTTTAAGTCACCCTGGTTGGTGCAGATTTTTTGGTCTCAACGATTTTATTATATGTATAGATTGTTAAAACTATAAATACATAAGCAGATACATGATAAACTTCGTATTTTTTCTTCGTAATTTATTCATTTTGGTTTAATTATAATAAATAGAATTCGATTATTCGAAATATATCAATTTTTCGTTTAAAACCCAAACACGTACTTTACAAAATATAATTATCACAGTTATCGATTTACAATATCGGAATCCGAACGTTTTTGTTTATTTCTTTTTGGCCCTACTAGTTATGGAATTTTAAAATCGAATTTGAATCGACTTGTTTCTATCGCTTGCTTTTTTCGTTCAATATAAAACCATAATTAAACAGTTACTTTGTCTCACGCTCGCAGAAAAATCGAATTTTGCGTACTGTTTGTAAACAGCAAAACGTGCTTGTTTGAGTGTCCATGGATTTACTTGCCCGTTCTTCTTCGTAGAGATCTACGCTAGGGAATGGGCAACTACAGTAGTAGTACAGAAAATGAAGTCAAAATGAAAGACCACGATGGCGCTGACAAAACTTTTCGGTTTTGTCCTCTTGGGTATCGTTTTAATGGTTTCAGGGTTAGTGATAACGAAAATGAAAATTCAAGGTGGCACCGAAAAAATTTTTCGAATTTTTCTTCATAGGTGTCGTTTTCATGGTCTTAGTGATCGCTGATAATAAAAACGAGGTCAACATAAAAATTTAAGATGGCGCCGACGAAACTTCACAGTATTTTCTTCGTGGGTTGTATTTAATCATGTTGTTCTTCTTATTTTCTTGGTAACCAGAAAATTGATTTTGAATATCTTGATTTCTATAAACTCATCGCGAAAACACGTTAAGACGACGAGCTAAATGAGCAACTCTATTTGTGGTAGTTTCAAACTTTGTCTGAAATACAGTTACAAAAAGTAAAGTTCTAATCAGGTTGCACTACAAAGTGGTTAGCGAAATGAGTGGTTTCGATCAATTTACAAAAAATGGATTGGACTAAAAAAATAAAACACAATGATGCTAATATGTCGCTTGTAGAATTATTTTCCAGAAAATCAGAGTGATCGCATGTATTTTAGTATGTTGTTATTACTCGTTAAAATAAAATTTTACCGATAAGTTCGTGATTTTTTTATAGTAAAATTATTTGTAGGTATTACGTTTTCAAAACACAATCATACTAGCATATATCCTAAAGAATATCATATATTTTTCTGGTTTCGTTTATTGCTGTGAATTATATACTTTCAGGCATTATAAAACTCGCGTTTAACTCTTGTACTCGCCTTAGAACAATCATTAACACACAAACTATAATAATATATTGTTTTTAGCGTAAGAACTTATTCTTATTATAAAAAAACGAATGCACACCTTGCACACACTTTCGATTGAATGTTCAATTGTTTTGGCTCTCAAAAGTCGGGGAATTCGTGTGCACCGCACACTTCGCACACAGGGGCGGCTCGGCCCTGTCGACCACAACCCGGTCTGCGCGTACATACCAATGGTGTATTACTTTACATGCGCAGATGAAGCGCGTTTCATGAATGCGCTTTTACGACACCACTGAATTTCTAGCACGTGTGCTAGGGTCACTGATTGCGATTACGACTGAATCTCGTTTAAAAAGCGTTAAACGCGCACAGAAAAAATACCCCGTGTGAATTCAATTCAATTCCTAAGAAGGGGTGATAGTACCTATTATTGAGTATTTGCATATTTTTGGTAGCGGCTGGAGTTTGAAAGTTCGAGGTAGGTACATATATGATACCTACCCCCGTGCCTCGAAAAAGCACATATGCTGCGCCTGATCCCTCTACAGTCTACATGAGTCATATCGAATTGTTGACCCATCGGTGAGTAGCTACCAACTCCTTATCCAATATCGGCGACAGAAATATGCAATGAGGGCTGTCGTTTTTGAGTACACCAGATGGCGCCACTGGCGGTCATTCATTCTATTTGATACTTTAAAGTAAGTACCAATAACTTCATAAAAAGTTTATTTTATTGCATATATTGTAAATACGTTAGATTTATATTTACAATGTTGCCCCTAAAATGGGCAAGCATTAAACATTTAAAAATATTTTTACCTCAAAGTTTGTTGCAAAAAGCGCTTCCATTCCACGCGGGCGATATGACGTAGCTGTCGTATGTGTGGACTGTATTCTACTTGTATTCATAGCTTTTTCACGCAATCTCTTGCCATAGTAGAAAAATAATATCCTGTGTAGACGCCTACATTCTGTTCATAAAAAAGGGTTTCATGGTGTGACTAAAAAAAACAAAACAAAATTAAAATTATTTATTGAAACAACTTCAATTTTTAGTTTAAATAATCTTTACTAAAGCTAGTGGGCTTAAACTTACATAACTAACGTAGGAAAGCGCAATATATTGGAGAGATATAAGTAGCCATAAGTACACAATTAATTGAAATATATTCCTGTTAAAGTACATAGGTAGGTAATCGTTCTAGGTATCAATATAGGATACTTAACGTTAGGCTCTGCAGAAGATAATATGATTTACTAACTTTAACATTAAATTACATTAACACTGATCCGACAAATGCTTCAAAATGACATCTGGATATTTATACTCGGAATTTTAATTCGATTCCAGATTTGACAATTTCAGTGTTGCAACGTTATGACAAGTACTAAATAGTGACGTTGCGAAATTATTCGATATGGAAATGGAATATTTTCAGATCGATTCTTCTCGTTTTTAATTTTACTCTCGTAAACTAAGTATATCAGGAAATTAAATATTTCTGAACCGATAGAATAGAATAAACTTTATTGTACACCAAAAAGTAACACTGCTTATACATAAACTTTTTATGGGTACAATGGCGGTCTTATCGCTAAAAGCGATATCTTCCAGACCACCTTAGGGTGGATAAGAGCTTAAAATAATACAGGGGGTAGTCTGTGGTGTACTGCTAGCAAATACCGATAATTTAGTTTTGACGATTAATTAACGATCTGACACTGATTGTATATCGATTTTTGTGTTCATCACTACACTATTATATGTGGTATCATTATTTCACAAAATGACAGTAGCTAATGTCAAATCTGGAATCGAATTAAAATTCCGAGTATAGAATGCCTTACAAGCGAGTGATGTTTGTACCCATTTGATACCTACTCTGTCTAAATAACTTTACATAGCAAATAAATAGACGTAAACATCAATATTATAAGTTATTTTTTGATTATGTGACGTTCGATACACAAGTAATAATACTTAGTGATTAACAATAGGGAAGATATCATGTAGGTATAAATTAAATATAAGGTCTTACAGCCACTCTTATCACATATTACAGCTTTATTTACTAGTTTGTCTACCATAGAAAATCTAAGATAACTTTATCGCCTGTATACAAATTTGTAAATTAAATCTACAAAATTAGTTCCCGTTTAAGGTAGTCCACTAACTGTATAATACAGGAGGTCAATATTAGTTTGATTACAATAAAATAAAATGCACTAAGCATCGGATTACGAAATGATAAATTTCACGTCAAACTAAAATCTTATCAAATGATTTTAGGATATTAGATCAAACTATAACATCGATATAATTTGGCATCGTTCAACTAAACGTAGCTTACTTAATTAGCTTTACGATGAGTGGAAATAAATGCGAACAAGCGTTGCTCTAGCGCCCTTGTGACGTCACTGATGACGTCACACTCGCAGTCACACCACGCCGCACCTGCGGGCAGACTTAAGACACTCAACACAGATGGACTAAAATAATGGATAAGTAAGATTCAAGCGAAACTTTCATACAGGAACTATCTGAATGTCAGAATTCTGCCCAGCAAATCGATTCAGAAAAATAATATATCACAACAATGAGGGAACTGTCTCAAAAACGGAATTTATCGTTACATCATATAGCACTCGCTTTGACGCTTTTAGTGGAAAGGAATTTTTGTTCGATGGACCTCCTCGGGATGCCGCTGACCTTCTTGGGCGAAGTGTTGCAGTTGATGGAGGACGGGAGGGACTTGTACCCTCCGTCCGAGCTGTAGTCCGTGTCCGTGGACTGTCCGTTGAGGCTCGGACTGTGACGGTTCACGCTCTCCTTGGAGCTGATCCTGCCGTTGTACAAGTCGCCGTACGAAGTGTGATGCTTGATGAGGGGAGTCTCCTCGATGACGATGTTCTTAGTAAGTGTCCGTTCGGTGATTGGGTACTGGTTCTGAAAGTTCTCTATAGAACGAGATCTGTTGGAGTAGAGCGCTGCCCTACGATCTGACTTATCCCCTACTGAAGAATCCCTCTTGATGTATCTCCGAGTGGTCTCCGAATTTGCAAGAGCTTGAAGATACTTAGTTCCAACACGGCTGTTGGTTTTCAGGTGTACGGTGTCCGTTCGCTTGTCTAAAAGGTTCTCGTCTCCGCTAGTATTAGTATGTCCGTTCACTTTCCTAACACCACACTGGCATTTGTTCACAGTCCCGTTGGTAACAGGTCTCTTAGTCTTTTGTGCTTCACTGTAAGACGGCAGCTTCCTCGCGCTAGCTTGTTCATTCCAACTGCGAAAACAAAATGATATGTTAAATCAGTACTTGGATAGAAAAGGAAGCTTTCTTGAGAGTTCAATTATACTAAGTGTTAGAAATACTCATTAAAAGGGGACATATTTTTTTCGGAAGAATTTTGTACCGATTTCGTATGTGTGTGTAACCTCACCTTTAAGTTCTGTCAAGGCAGCGTGCAACACAGAGATACATTTCATAATCACAGTAAATTAAATGTTACATAAAATATATTACAATATAAGTGTAGAACACCACGCGACTACCTACAGTCAAACAACACAAAACAATCGTCACTAACTGTCTCAACCAAGCCAATCGATCGCCTAATCAAAACGTGCCAACAGTGCCGTGCTAAACCAAACTCGTTACGTACCAAGGTAACCCACAAAATTCACTTTTGTTACATTTTTTAAACCTGACACTGACCAAAAACGTAACAAATTTTGATTTTCGCTGGCTACCCTGATGCCCCACTTTAACAACCCATGCTTCGACTCTTTACAATGTCAGTTCTAGCACCATCAGTTTCTTACTATCACAACTAACCGATCATCAAATCTTGCATTATTGTGTTTTAAGCCTTCTACTGTCACGCTTAGGCACATTACATACTATTTACATTTTCGACAGTTTTTGCCTTTTACCGCATCATTTTTAGTTTTGTTCCTCATGCAAACTAGCAGTGACGCGTCACTTGATGTATTTGTAGCAATATTCGTCGATGTCCCTATCCGAGACCAGAAACACGCCATCGTCGTTGGTCTGGTACAAGAGATGCAGTAAGCACAAGACATGGACGGAACACAAGAGACACACAGCGAGCAAGCAGTCGAGCCACGCTACCTGATCCGACGGACGAACCCGCCCTCCACCCAAATGGAAACTGCCGCGTCCGATATCCAACATCACGATTTCAGAATTTTCAATGAAAATCCAATTCGGAATTTAAAGCAGCATGTGAGGAAATTAGAACAAAATGAACATTTTGAAGGTCCTGATGAAGATGATGATGTCAAATTATAGATGATACACGGATGATATAGTCAGCTCTTCAGTACATGATACATACAATAACATGGATATGATAAATCAAATAAAAATACCAGTGAAATAGGGAGATAATGTTAAAGTGATTCTACACATGGATGTTGGTGCAAATGTCATTTTTTTATTCATGTAGTCTTTGAATATGATGATCCATTTGGAATTGTTAAGATTTGATACTAATGCTTGACTTTTGGAGACGGTATGATGTACGAGTGATGAGCAATGATCTTTATATTCTGACATGTATGAGGGGATGCTGGGGGGTATGTACATTAAGATGATAGATGTGTGCAGTGTGTGAAAAATGGACTTTATTGTAGCGAAGATAAACCTAAAACAATAAATAAAAATATTGGATGGATGGTGGAATAAATAAAATGTAAAAGAGACTGGAAAGTTAGTATGACTAAGTAAATAGAAAGTGAGGCAGCTGTTTGAGATAATATGGAAGCAATAGGTGTTGCACTCAGTGTGTGTGTTCATAACAAAAGTGTTGTGTATTCTAATGTTTAGAATGATGTGTTACCTCACTAATCCGGAATTGTCAGAACTCGTTAACGCCGAGCTCATCGGCGGCCGCAACTGAAATAGAAACAGACACATTTACACAATAGGTAATTTGGCTCACTAATTGATGTTAATTTTAAGTAATGAGTGAAGTATTTTGCAGTCCTCTTTTGTTCCAAACATAGCATTTCGGAATCTGAGAGGTTCGAGCAGAATTTGTGTAGTTGGGTTTTTCTTAACTTTTTTCGCCAGCTTGTGTAGACTATAGATCCATAATTCCGTTTTATGTAGGATTCAGAATCGTTACCTGGTACTTGACTTATTTTTTGAAATGTTCCTTCACTACACATTATAATAAAACAAAGTCTCCCGCCGCGTCTGTCTGTCCCTATGTATGCTTAGATCTTTAAAACTACGCAACCGATTTTGATGCGGATTTTTTAATAGATGGAGTAATTTAAGATAAAGGTTTTAGTATATAATTCTACGCGGGCGAAGCCTCGGGAATCGGCTAGTTTATAATAAACCTAAAAGCATCCTAAAAAGAACCACTGACTTTACAACATGTTTTACGTCTTGGATAATTTACCGTCATACATTTGATCAGGCCTGAGGCAATTAATTCTACCTCCAAGTCTTTCCCATTTTTTTCTTTATTTTCATCCGTTACAGTTTCTATAACAAATGCTAGTGTTGCTTCATACCCGGTCGGTCTGCGTGGCGACGTTGCAGGTGTCATCTAGTCTTGGCTCGTGACTCTCCGCCATGCGCAACATCTGCTGCTGCAACACTCGCACTAACCGGTCGCGCTCTTCTAGCTGACTCTGGAAATGAGAGGCAGGGTTTGGAGTCAATTAAAGAGATATGTACTTTCATTATCGTATGGTTTGTGTCTGTCATGGTGTCAAAGCCCGTGGGGGGGCCTCTGACTTGGTTTTACATGCCGTCGAGAAATATCTACAGGCATGTTTCCTTACTATCTTTCCTTCACGGAAGCAAGTGAAGAAAAAACTACGGGGAATTGAATAATGCTGTTGATGTGGTATAAACTTGGCTGTACCTAAGATTGTAGCAATATATCTGAGACTACTACAGTAGGTCATCATCATCCCATTGTCCTGCTCACGGCGCAGCAGTTTTGTGTTCATATTAAATATATTCCATTCTAACCTAAGTACAGCTTATAAGGTAGTTGATTGGAAACTTTTGTTTTACCGCACCTTTTAACACACCCTTTAAAAAGATTCTCTACAAAAAGCCAAAACCCATATGAACTAAACGTATTCAGGTACAAGACCGTAATACATTCAAATATCCTTCGAACTAAGTAGTAACAAACAATAACAGAAGCAAACTAGATGCAAATGATGCTAGCACATCATTTGCATAAAGTTTATCTCTGAGGCCTTGATAGCTCGAAACGCAGTCCCCACGGAGATCCTCAACTCCTCAGAGAATTAATTGTTCTGACTGATGAGTAGGCAAGAGATAAATAGGGTAAAAGACACATATCTTAAAGTGTCAACTGAGAGCTTACTTGCACATCGTCTCGGAATTGTATTGTATCTCGTTTCCCCATTGTTCTTATAACTTTCGCAAAATGATAAATGACTAATTTCATCCATTTGCTATCCATAGATATAGTTATGTGTGTGTGCTCATATCTTTTGAAATGGTCTGTTGAATTTGCTTTACTTTCTTTTGTGCTTTTTTAAACTCTTTAGTCAGAAAATTACTGATACTATCGCCAGGTCCAGCGACACGGTTGTATTAAATTAACTCAGGGCAGTTTTGACAGGGCACGCCACGATAGTGGTGGTAAGTCCCATCTTTGAGGAGTGGCTGGAGAGGCGCCACGGCGTCTTCACCTTCCGCCTGACGCAGATCCTCACCGGACACGGATGTTTCGGGAGGTACCTGCACCGAATCGGGCGGGAGGAAACGCCCGGGTGTCTCCACTGCGAGGATCGACCGGAGGACACGGTGGAGCACACGGTAGAAGTCTGCCCTGCGTGGGCGGAGCACCGCCGTGTCCTCGTAGCGGCGGTCGGCGGCGGCGACCTCTCGCGTCCGGCCCTGGTTCAATCCATGGTCCGGAGCGAGACGGAATGGGAAGCCGTCACCTCCTTCTGCGAAGCAGTCATGCTAGCGAAGGAGGTGGCGGAACGAGAGAGGGAGAGAGCCTCTCTTCCCAGCCGCCTCGGGAGACGCACGGGGCGTCCGGGGCCACGTGGTGGCTACCGGCCACCGTAGACGCGCGCCTGTGGACGGTTGACTATGGGCTAGCTTACCGCCCGTCCGTCTAACGACGACAGGCTGTGTCGACGGCGCGTACGTGTTCCACGCGCGCCTCAAAGAGATGTCAGCATAAGGGGAGGGGCCCGCAAGGTCCGAAGCCTGCCGGGGTTGCGGGCCTATTCGAAAGAGATACCACAGCCCCGGAACATAAAGGGCGAGGAAGGAACATGGATGGGCTTTAGTCAGTAAGAGTCTGACACTCCCTCCCGCTCCGCCCAGAGTGGGAGAAGTCATTTGATGATTTCCAATCCTAAAGAAGAAAAAAAGGCAGTTTTGACTCTCAAGCCTTAACTGGATCATCACGTTTATAACAAAAAAGGCAGATAATTCTAAGAGCATGTTTCTAGGTATATTGTCATAATTTGAAGGCCTTATGAATTATGCGTGTGTATTTTCTAAACAAGGCATGATGACCGCAATTATTATCTTTTAATTAGAAGCTAAAAAGGGCGCGTTCTAGTAACATTAGATAAGTTGATGGTAATGGCCTTAAATCAAGATGAGGTAATATCGGTTCCTGCCGGGGTTGCGAGACTGTTCGAAAGAGATACCGTGGCCCCGGAACATGGGTTTTAGTCAGTAAAAGTCTGACATTCCCTTCCGTTCCGCCCAGAGTGGTAGAAGTTATTTGATGATTTCCCATCCGAAAAAAAAATAAAGGTTATATCGGTTTCTTGATCTGACGATCCATCGGCACGCGGCTTCGTTTACGTACCGCATGCGGTGGCCCGTATGCTTTTATAATATTTACCTGCAGGTACAGTATCTGCCGGCGCATCTCGGCGCAGGCGTCGGGGTGCAGCGGCGAGGCGGGGGGGCGGCGCCCGTTGCCGCGCGCGGGGCTCTCCGCGCACGCCGCCAGCAACGGGTCGAGAGTTTCGCTCTGCACATAAGTAGGTACATCATTACGGACATCATAATCTTGCACCCATTATGTCCACCATAAATCATTGTAAAAGGCAGAAAGAACCTTCCACCTAATGCTGAAGAATGTAATTCTGCATGAAGCTTGTATATTTGTGCCAAAAAAAAATCAAAAATGGCATAATTTTAGGGTTTGGGGCAAAAGTTTAAGTGTTTAAAGTTTAAACTGAAGTCGAAAGTCGAGAATAAAAGTTTTGATTCTCAGCGGCATCATTATGAAAAAGTTGACTCAGGTGTTCACTATCCAAAGGAGTCTATTATTTATGCATTCTTTACGCCTTGTCAGCTAAATTAAGCTCGGTTGGAAGGGCTCTCAGAATATGCTAATTTTATATCTTCAAACAACTTTTAAGGTATAGGTACCTACTGCCGGGGTTGCGGGCCTGTTCGAAAGAGATACCGCGGCCCCGGAACGTAAAAGGCGAGGAAGGAACATGGATGGTTTTTAGTCAGTAAGAGTCTGACACTCCCTCCCGCTCCGCCCAGAGTGGGGGGGTCATTTGATGATTTCCCATTCTTAAAAAAAAAAAAAAAAAAAGCTATAGGTACCTATCTACTTTGTTATATTTATAACAGTTTTACAGGCAAGAACCAAATCGGAATTAATTTTCTTCTATTTTAGAACTTCAAAAAATCTGTAACAATGAAAAAAAGAATACTTACTTACTTACTTAGTGTTTCGAAAGTTGTAAGTACCTATATTACGAGATAATCTTTTTCGTTGGATTTATTTTGCTCTTCTATAACTATGCATTTGAAATTAACAAGTACCTAGGCGCTTCTCGCTTCGCTTCTTTTTGTGTCCTATAATTTTATCTTTTACCGTTACTGTGTGTCAATAAATGTCAACGTAAGCTTTCGTCGACTCACTGTGACACCCAATACTACGGTATTGTATTACCGATTGATTTCGTTACAGTGTCAAGGCAATTCTGTTCAAGCCTTGACCTAATGTACAGTCAGCAAAAGAGTTAGGTATGCAGGCTAGCCGTCTTCTTACGACTATTTTAAACGTAAAATTCTGTAATGATCGATTTTTGTTATACTTTCACGCAGAAACTACTAAAAGGATTTGGATGAAATTGCAAACAGATTGATTATAACCCTTTTCCATTTATAACAGTAGTAAGAAGATTGCTAGCCTGTAAACCTAACTGTTTTGCTGACTGTACCTATTGTATTTCCTGCTTGACTACATTTTAAGAAATTCTATCTATCAATCTTTGTAGATACATAATTTATAACTAGTTATACCTACGTATTGTTATTTAGTATTTTCTAAATATCTACAAAGAACCTACTCATTTGTAGTTGTCTGCTATTTGACAAAGTAGATAGGTATATCGTTACTAATGTACTTCTGTACCTACTTCAAAAGATTGCGTCACAACCTACCAAACCTCAACAACCTACGTAGATTGGGGATTAGGATTACCTATAAGCGAACTAAATTCTATTTGATCGAGGTCATCCGTCTTCGACCTCATTCTACTTCTAATGCATTACCTACCTACTCATTTTTTGCGACCAAAACTAATCTGGGTTGAGTCGTTTCCATTTGTGAATAAAAAATATAGAGATGAATAGACGATTTGAATGTCCTCTAATGTAATTCATCGGTGAAACCGAATATGAAAAGTGTGTGTCTCTTGTGAGTGTCAATCAAAGTGGATCAACAAGTGCGAAAAAAGGCGTTTACAGTTTCAGTTTTGTAAAAGAATCGTTTGAAAAGTTTATAATATAAGTACCTAGTTTGCAGATTAGTAACCCTAGAGTAGAAGTCGTTTTTTGTTAGTCATAAAACATCACTGTTTTCTCCTGAAAAGTTAATTAGGTATAACGTTTAAAGACTACGTCTAGAAAAGTGTTGTGTAATTACGAACAGCAGTAATTTTGTTTATTACAAACTTTCAGATGTAGAAATAACAAGAGATTTTAATGTGTAGTGCACTTGCGTCATTTTACTGAACACCACTAGAAGTGACAAATGTGACAACGCAACGAATGTGACAAATAAAACTAGAAATACAGATTTTTTATGAAAAAACTACTATCCGATTCATCTGTTCGGGACCTACGATGTCAGAGACAGACACTCATTAAAAATCGCCATTTTGTGATTGCGGATAAAAATAACAGTGCCTAAAAAAACCCAGTGATTGCAATCTGAATAAATAATCAGTTCTACTTGCATTGTGACCTTTGTATTTAATCAGGAAGTAATCGCATTTTAATTATGCGTGGCGTAAATTGTTCTCGTTGCAATAAGTTGAAGGATAATACAGTTTAAAGCGGTGTTGTTATATTTTACAAGCAGTAAATGTAAAGGAAAAGGAAGGCACTTATACGGCAAATCCTTAATTAAAAGTAGGGTACAGGCAGGGAAACGGATTGTTTGGCAAATTGGTTATCAATTTCATCACTTTGTATATTCAAATGTCCTAACAACCTGTCATTTTTAATCAGCCAAAGAGTCAAGGTCAATTTACGTTGTGTATCTATCTGCTAATCAATCCATTTTCTTGACTGTACAGCGTTGAGTAACAGAGTGCAGTTCAGTGCATTATTGCGTCAGCAGGTTACTTACACTCATCGAATGATGCTCCTCCCCGGGCTGCATGCGGCAAACAAGGCGATGCAACCAAATAAACATATACGTTACAACACGCCAAACAAATTAAATGTGCCAAGTACAAGCAAAATTAATTTAATGCTATTTAGTGAAACAACCGTGCCCACTGAAATGTGACGGTGTTTATATACACGGTTTACGCATCAAGTTAACATCTTTTCAAGTGAAATTTATCGTGGCACGCTTCAGTGGTCAACAGTGCAAAACACAGACAAAAATTATAAACATCAAGATACTGAAAACTACTGACACAAAAAAGGGAAATCAAAATAAGTAGGTTTAAACTATAATAACATTGCATTTCTATTAAGTATCAAGGATAGTTTCATAGGCAAGAACATACTGTTTTTAGCTTAACGCCGCGCCGCGTCCTAACAAAAGCGATCTTATCGTCTTGCGAACACGCGTCTGTCTTGTACATTTTGATAGACAAACCCCAACACGTGAACGCGCTGCCAGAGCGTCGAGACAGACGCGACATTCGAGTATTTGCGCATCTGGGGCCGTATTTTTGAATCACTCGAAGCGAATCTCAAATTCGTACACGAAAGCAAAACGTATACGAAATGAATTTCGATTGCTCCAAATTGTACGTATTTTTGAAGTAATAGAAATGAGTGTTGCCCTAAAACTCGACTCTTATAACATTTTTCATTTCACGCAGAAAAATAAAAACCGGAAAGCCATAACTCGTTGATTTAAAAAACCGGTTATGAGTTACGGTGGAACAGAAAGTTAATTAAAAAGTTATAATGTCATTGTCTGACGTCTATCATGGGGATGTCGATATTTTTTTCTTTAGTTCACATATTTTTCCCCGTTGTTATTTGTGGTGGATTTGTTTTTGAATTGTTAAAGAAAGTACGTAGAAAATCGAAAACGACAAAAAAAAAAAGAATCAGTCAACAAATTAATCTTCACTTGTCTGGTGTCATTCTCACTCTCATTTCTACTGGTAGAATATCGGAAACGATTGGGTCGGACCACTCGTTGCAAAATTCACGGGTATGAATATTCAAAAATAGCGATTTTAGGGATTCGCATACGAATTCTGCGATTTCGTACACGATTTGGAATTCTATTGATTCAAAAATACGGCCCCTGATCGCTTTGATTAAGACGCGACATAGAGTTTCAATAACACTCAGTCATTGTCAGATTTATATCTAGTGAAACAAGTCCAGATATAAATCTATGCACCGAGCTAACTGTAGGTAACTGCCTGGGATGGGAAATTATGGAATAGAAATTAAGAGGGAGACCTAGTTTCTACGTGCATGCTACCCAAGAACAAAAGAAATTGAAAAATTGATTATGCTGCCACAGTAATCGTGAGTACACTTCTATATGCTAAACGTTCAGACATGCTATATCGTTATGCTCAACAAAACTAGAAACATGTAATTGTGAACCGATTACACAGTGATACAAGGAAGTAGACATTATAATATTGGGTTACTGAAGTATGTTGTGTGTGATTTATTGTGGCGTATGAAATTACCGCTAAACACTCAGAAATAGGAAAGAAAATATCTTTGGCTAAATTGTAAGCAGTTTTATATGGTTTTCTCATACGTGTGCAGATTCTAAATTAGGTATTTTACGCTATATGGCTTTATCTACTTAAAAATAAATATAAGCTCATTTCTAAGCTGAAAACAACTTTCAGCAAATATAATGAAGTCCGTCTAATCTAATTAACAGGCCATGAAAGTAAAATCCATATTAATTGGTTTAAACTATGTGATTCACTATCTCTGAATAGGATCAATATTAATGTAAATGGTACAGCAATGAGTTTCAGTAGCACAAATCATAAAGTAATGCATGTGCACTGATACAGATAATTTATCTGTCTTCGTGATTTAGTTTCAAACAAACGTGTTTCTGGAAAAACAACTTTAACATCCACACATAAAGTTCAGTGTATTTATACAACTCAATTGGTTTTGTGACATTTTAATTAGTGCTAGTCATTTTAAAATCAACTTTACACAGACTACTGTACAGTTGATATTCGTTTAAGTGTAAATGACATCAATTCGAAACAAGGATTTGAAAAGACTCTAGATAGACACAGTTTCATTTGAGACACGAGATACTTACCTACACACGCACAGAGACAAAGAAATGAGAACATTACATTACTATTGTAATCACACTACACAAACTTATATAAGACACGAAATAATTGAGAAAGTGACTTGAGGTAAAGTGGAGCAAAATAATGGCTGCGTCATTTTTCATATTTATTTGGCTTCTGTCAAATGTCTAGCCGTTGCATTAAAGTAGAACATAACTGTTCTCTAAATCGACTGAGCAGCGCATTTGCTTGCTCATCAAAAAAAGTTAAGCAATGTTTATATCAGGAGTGATTATGAAAAATCGTTTAGGGTAAAAGGATTTGGATGAAGACGAAGGAATATAAGGAAAGGGTAGAACAGAAAAGGTTAGCAATTACAGGTTTGGTCGTAAAATTGTGCTGGTTACAATTTTATTATATAAGGTCGTATTTATGACTCATCGAGTTTTGAAAAAGATTGGGCTATGTGGAGCACCGTTTTTGTCATGCACATTACACAAAGATCTTTTGCGCTTGTCGTCTGTGCGCTGTCGGTAAACATTTGGATATTGTCCACGGAAATTGTATTGAAATAACAAGATGACGCGCAAAGGATTCAAGTGTATATTGAAGATGCTTGTATACAGCGAAATTTTCTGCAGTCTCTTTAAAGCTTGATGAGTCATACAAATAGCTGCCTACTGTCCTATCTTCTGTTACATCCATGCAAAACATAACACGACTGACCTCCTGTAAGACCCGCTTGAGCTGCAGCAGCAGTGTCTTGATGTCGACCACGTCTTGCAGCAGCGAGGCGGGCGCCGGTGCCGGCGATGCGCTGCCATCACTGATACCGGCGTCCGACGGCGTCTGCGTCCGTGAGCGCTGCAGAAGCCGCGCTGTGCGAACTGGCAAACTGGCCCTGGAAATGTGAATGTATTGTTACGGATGAACCTTACTAGGTATTTCATAAAGGGTATACTTCCATTCCAAACCCGTTGATTTACATAAAATTATTGTCCGTATGAAGAAGATAAAGTCTTCTCTGTTACCGGGACAAACATAGATTTGATAATTATGTTGATTTTGATAGATTCCACAACTTTGGAACCTTTGGAAGAGCACCAGATTTGAACTCCAATGTGGAGCTCTTTCACACACAAAAGGACACCTGATATCGTACCCTGTGTGCACTGATGCTTGTACGCAACAGGAATTGATAGCTGTTCGTAATAGCGACAAACTCGTAGCTAAGTTACGGGCAGATTTAAGATTGCCATCGACACGCTATTATAAAGAGAACAAACATAAACTTGCCGTGTCGTGACCAGCTAAGAATTTTGACAGCATCAAGATTCTGCGGGGCCCGGGGACGACTGGTCAAGTACCGTGTGTGCCAAACGGAGGGCAGAATTTGTTACACGCCATTTTCCTTAACGAAATCTATTGTTGTGTCAAACACACTGAAAACCTTGTCATTAATACCTTATCATACAGACGAGAGCTGATATCATAAGATACATCATCTATAAATTCCAGATGTCACTACAAATATTGAGAAACAGTGGGCTTTTGCTAAATCATAGCCAATTCCATAAACAGTTCAGCCATTTCTGTATTTCCGGGAAGTACACGAAAATCCCCTAAAGTAAATGGGCAGAGTAATGGCTTGCTGATTCCATTTGAGGGTCATGACGATGGGTGTGAGCCGGCCCGCCTACTCAAATTAATTAGTTAAACTAGGGCGACAAACGATGATACAGACGTTATTACACCTGTTAAAGCTATTCGTATACAGGCTGTAATCATAGTGATTGCATGGTAACAGGTAGAGCGTCGATATCCTACAACCTGTCACTATGAACAAATTAGCTATTCAATAAGTACATTGTGACCGGGGTTTGTATTTTACTTAAAATAACTCTTAACGTCCTGTGAACCCTATTTTATGTTAAATACCAGAGGTACTTTAAGATCGTCTCTTTAAGATTGGCAATTACAGGTTTGGTACACATTGGTTTCAGTATTTTATTCAAGATCCTTTTTTCTAGCGTCATGTTTGGACGCATGACCTAAATTCATGCTAACAGTGGTTGCGTCTAAGTCCCTTGAACCATGTATAATCATAAGGTAGTTAACAAAACAATCTAGTTTATAAATGCACACTAAATCTGTGTCCTAGTCCTAGCCTGTGTACTATTCAATGAATGGAATACTGGAAATGGTGCGTGCTTTTGGCTCGTGAAAAGCAACATTGGACATGTTGACGCCCAACCAATTACATACTATGAATTTAAACTATATTTCTAGAATATAATTATCAACAACCCATATCGTAAATTTTTCAGCTGTAAAACACTTAAGCACACAAAAATTCAAAGCAGCAGGTTGGTCCATAAATCATGGTTACCTATGCGCGTTGATGTTCCCTCACACTGTATATGTATATTCTCGTTTAGTAAATGAATGTCGAGTCAGCCTGTTTCCGGACTAGTTATACCTATGAATGGAATCTCTACTAAAATGGAGTGCGTGCCTTCAGCTCGTGGAAAGCCAACATTCTACAAGTTGCTATGAATGTAGTTAGTTAGTGTACATAGTCATTGCCATCTTCTAGTTCGTGCTGATGAGTCAGTGTCTGCTCTCTAGTCTCTCAATGAGAATTGTTTGTTTGTTTTGACTGATTCAGCCATTGTTTGTTATTGTGAAGGATTTCGATATATAATCTAATTGTATCATAATGAATACCTAAGTTATACATATATTGTTTATACATACAGCATATCGTGTAACATGAGTTGTTATTAAAACATTAATTGTTTTAAGGCTGTGTTCACAGCTGCAATTCATGCGTTTCCCCCTCAAAAAAGGGGATTTTTATTAGAGATCATATATATATTTTTATAGCACATAAATGTACAACAATAAATCTAAGAGTTGTTTGTCCACCGTTTCGTCGAGAGTCGAGACCTTAATAAAACGAGAGCGAGCAACAGCTAGGAAAAACAAAACAAATGACGAAAACAAATAAAACAAAGGAAAGTTTGATTGTGCAATATACGTTATAATACTATCGTGGATTACCACAATAAAGTGACGTTGTTGCTGTTGGGAAAGAAACCAATAACATCCGGTTATGAAATCATCAGCCAATAGAGCGTATAGGAAAGGTAGTGGTATACAAAAACGAAACAAATGCAATAAAAATAGACGGTCTACGCAGGCCACGTAAATAAGAAACTGAATGGACAAAGACATTAAATATTAAAATTAAATGCGTGCCTGTCATCAGTGTTATAACTTGCAATAAGTGTAGGTACTAGTGTTATGACCTGTTCAAACAAACAAGGATAATCCACATCGTTTTGTTTATGAATCATTCATAACTACAGCGGCTTCAGCTAGCCTAAATCACTCCCTCTCCATTGGCCTTGCGATGTTGCTTCGGCCCCGGTGTCTACTTGGCCTTTCAATGCACACGAAACAGTACGATTATTGCTCATAGATGGACGAGGTTGTGAACAAAATAACATTCAACTGCGACCTAATTAGGAAACACAAATGCAAAATGAAGCAAATAAGTCGTTGTTGACTAAAGTAATTTGTTTCAAAGAAGTAGAACGTGTGTACATGTCCCACATAATAGTTTCATAAACACAGAATTTTGAAAACGCGACACTCGATGATACATAAACCACTTGATATCGTAAGATAACACTCATGTTTCACCAAGCAGATACGATATCGATTTGATTTTCATACGAATTATTATTTCTGATATTATATTCTTGAAGAATAAATGCGTTTCATTCTAAGTTGATGTCACTTTCTATCTTAAATTACAGAAACCGCACACTGAACACACGCAATGGTCATATTTTTTACACGACTGCCCAAGAAAAAGAGTGTTATTATTGTATTAATTGGCCACCTGTATTGTTTAGCCCTCTGGCTGCGCAGGCTGGGCGCGGGGCTGGCCGAGCGCGCGGCGGCGGGCTCAGCCACGGCGACATGGAGGTCCGTCTTCTGCCTTCGAGCCCCCAGGTGCTGGGCGTGCCCGGCCGGGCCAGCGCTCGCAGACGTGGCCGAAACTGACCGCATGTCGCGCGGGAGACTTTCACAGCGCGCACGCACGCGGACAACTGAAGTACGGCCGCGGCTCGCGCTATCGGCGCCGCCACCGCCGCTGACGCCGCACCAGCTCGCCCGGAAAAATCAGATCTCGTGGCGTCGACCCTATCCATTCATGCCGAACGGATCATAATCATCACGCAGTTTTCTTTTTGTTACACTCTATTTGTAATCGTTTTGTTAAACCTACAAGTGTACGCACCGTGATAATAGCACGGTTCCGTTATAATTGTTTATCATAATGTTTGCCATAAGAGCAACATAACGCGGGATGGTAATGCACGCGAGGCCACTGACTTCTAGTTTGGCAACAGGGGCATGTCAAATGACGCAGCGAGGTGTGTCGGAAAGGGAGAAGCTGAACGAGCGGTTCTAATGTCTGAGTCGTCACAACGAGCGTCACGCTAGCTGACCGCGCACTGCCACCACAAGCACTTTCTTTTGCACGTGATTATGTTTGTTTTGTCTCATAGTGTCCGTAACGACCGGGTCAAAATATATAGCACGTAAAATAGCGCAACTTTACACAGTTTTCCACTACACTATACTTTATTTCACACGTACGGACGGAGTAGTCGGAGGGTGTGATAATGACTGGGGGTCTTTTAGGTCAGTGTCAATGTCTCGACACGTTTGTTTGTTTTGCACAGGGCCGCTAGTCTGGTTGCCATCTGCTAGTGAGTAGAGGCGCAGCGCGCATGCGTGAGTCCGTTCAATAATCACCCCTGGCTCAGCTGATTTATTTCTATATTCTCCCTCTACGCGTACCAGCTGAGCAAACGTTTAGAAATGAAAGCGTATTTGAAATGCTTGATGTTATATTCACATTTCGCATGCTTATGAAAACATGAAATGCGAATGGTGACGTCATAATCGATTACCGCCTGAGTGTGACGTCATTTTTGTAGCTGACAACACTCGCCATACATTTTCATTATATTGTACGAGTTTATCTATACTAATATTATAAAGCTGAAGAGTTTGTTTGTTTGTTTGTTTGTTTGAACGCGCTAATCTCAGGAACTGCTGGTTGGAATTGAAAAAATCTTTTTGTGTTGGATAGTCCATTTATCGAGGAAGGCTATAGGCTATATCACATCACGCTATGACCAATAGGAGCGGAGCAGCAATAAGAAATGTTGCAAAAACGGGGGAAATTTTATTCCCTTTGCGAGCTCTTTCTCTCTTAAGTGACGCAGACGAAGTTGCGTGGGTCAGCTAGTGTCATAATAAACCGCTTCTGTATCGAGGGAATCATCTTGTTTGATATTTAACGGTTTTTATTATAAATGAATCACCACTATTTAGCGTAGCAGGCATTTTATGTTCCAAATATCACATTTTAATCAGCAAACTATCTTCTGGGACTCATTTCAATGTGATATTGGTTTCGCGGATTAATGAATCGTGGAGTAACTTCCGTTAGTATTTATTTACAGTAGAGTACCGTATCTACCCACAGGTCGTAAGTATTAGGGGCGGTAATGGAAGCAAAGCTGTGTCGGTCACGGCTTTGGGCTGGCGACGGTGGCGGCCAAGCGAAACACAATTGTCTAAAAATACGGTAACTATTACCATGGGTACAATTACCATCCTGAACAAACTGCTTGGAATAAACTAGTTTGTTTTGAAACATTAGTACTTACCAGTGACTGACATTAAAACGTCAAAGCAGGAAGTGTTAGGTGTTTCACCTGGTATTCACATTACAAATTTACCAAATAAATACCTCCTTCTTTTTTAAGAAGTCGGTTAAAAAGTAGACAAAATTATTCTCACACTAATTAGCAAGATATCTAGAAAACACGCAGCTAATCTAATAAATAATAAAGAGAAAGAATAGGTAGGTACATAACATTCACTCTTTCACTAAGTTACTGCAGACAAGAAAATGCAGAGATTCAATTAGAAATAATTCAATTACAGACGAAGGCAGTACTTTTATGTAATAAAATGAAATTTGTATGTATATTTAGGCACATAACGTATGCAAATATCGTAAATAATGTAACAAGTGAGGGATGTACGAGTATCTATGTAATAAAATGTGTGATCACGCATAGCTTGCGTTTGTCTTGAGCAGAGGCTCCCAAAACTTTATTTTGCTGGTTTATTTTGTTTTGGACCCCTCCTTTTTGCAATTTTGAGATGGGAGGAACACCAACGCATAAACGCTTCCATACACTGTGTGTGTTGAGTGTGTAGGGATTTATACTTTTGTAGATAAATACGTTTTTTTTTTAAATTACCGATTAGTTAGTTAGTTTCCATGACTTCAGAATGATGTACCGTGTCATCGTTGTCCCTTTCACCCTTTAAATGTAAATTTTTCTCGAGTTAAAAGATTTAATGGAACTGAGTTTTGGCCTTGGGTATACAAAAATATTCTGTCTATTATGAGGGCTCGCTCTCGTTGACTACCATTCACTCAAATCAAATCGTAAATGTAAGATGGTAAATCAACGATATTTTTTTACTTACAGTATAATTGGTAAATATCCTGTTCCAAATTTCAAAGATAGAGTGTAAGTGACCACGTCAGTTTAAGACTTAATACCATTCACAATTTTTTTTATGCCGTAAGTTTGTTCGTTGTACCCGGGGGTTACTATAGACTACTTTGAGAATGACTGGTTCAAAGTCGTCAAGTAATCAAGGAACCTGGGGGAACGCCCGCATAAGAGGCAAGACATGTCCAACTAATTATTACTTTCATTATAACGTGACAGCTAACTAGACTGTGTACTTTACAATACTGCTTGTTTCCTGTTTCCCTTCGAGCAAGGGAATAAATCATAACACGAAGATAATTATTAGCATATCTGAATGAAATAATTCGTTTTAAGTTTTAGCTAATTCTGTTTCTAAATAACTGCAGCAGCGCCATATTTTTCTAAACATTTAAAACAGTAATAAACTTTAGGTGTTATTACATTGATGTCTAAGGAACAGCATCATACGGGTCTTTATTGACAGCAATAATGTTTACTCGTCGGAACATAAGCTCCCTTGACAGGACCTACACAGAAGCTACCCGGGTACGCAGGGTCTACGCTGCCGCTACGCAGGGTCAAATGCTGAGTAACCTCTTTTAATAAGTTTAGGAAGAACATCACATCATGAAGTATTTTCAAGTTCCAAACCTACAATATTAATAGTAGTCATTAACAATGGTACGAGTAGTACATTTGCTGTCTGTTTCACACTAACTAGACGCCTCGCCCTATATTTCACACTGGCTGGTGTGAATGGTTTTGTTAAGTAATATTAATGTTCCTAGTTTATGTTAGTACTGTTAATACATTAGACTATGTTGTAATTTCGAATCTAGTTATGTGGACATAATAGAATTTAGTACGTGTCGCTTTCGATGAAAGTTAATGTCTATTACTTTGAACAAAAAAAATCTCATTTTCTTACTTCTATTTGCTACATTTAAACACACGAAATAACTGCCATGTGGTTAATGTTTGTGCAACTAGTGAAACTGAGTAGTGTGTATTGCGGTATTGTTCGCGTAATGCGGTACTGCGTTCATTTATCAATCAGGCTATATTTAAAATTAACTGAACGACTGCACTTATTGATTTTTCTAAAGACTACTGCAGATGTAGAGTAGTCTTAATAAATACCCATGCCTAACTCACCATCATTCTTCTGCTCTTCTTTAAATTTTTCAGCATGTCTTCTTCTATATTTCTCTATTACTCATAGTAGTCATGTTCACTTTACACATTCCATCCAACGTGTCTTGATCTTTATCTACTAATATAGCCGTTCATACTCAAAACTCACGACATTCGCCGTATAGGTACCCTATGTTCATGTTAAAAGATCTTTACACACAATTAAATTCCGTTTAGTCGACAATTTAATGATCGCTGCTCTAACTACCAACGTGTATGTCGAATATTGAGCCTACACTATATTTTCCTTACGGGAATAATACCAGAAGTCATAAGTTTAAATTAGGATCTTAATTAATGATGTTCAGTAACGCAGACGGCGTAATGTGGCCTCGAGGCGACCGCAGCCCGCAGGTGATCGTATTCCAACGATACAGTTTTACCATGGAGTAGATAGTAGATACAGAAGACCAGTTGCATATTATTAGCGTAAAACAGGCGTATGGACGCGTACAGTCAAGTCTAATAATATGTACTCACTTTTCTTAATATTATAGCTATTTTTGCGAGAAATAACAATTGTAACTAGGAGATTGGATCTTTTTCCTAAAAATATGAGTTAGATAGACATTAGGAGAAACACAATTTAAAAAGTTCCTAAGTGTTTACATATTATTAGACGTGACTGTACGTACGGTGATTTCAACCGATTTGAAACAAGAGACAGTCGCGAGTACGCATGCCATCCATTTATCTTGTGTCTCGTTTGTTTTCGATGTCTGAAACTGACCTTAGAAAGAAAGAAAGAAAGAAAAATATTTATGTGACGTCAGTTAATGAAGCACACACAATACTAAATAAAAAAGATACAAAACAATAAGCTGGACTTAGTAGTAATGTGCTGCGTGCCTCACGGCTGCGCCAAAAAGGCCCATTTCAGCATTCATGCCAGACAGGTGTAGACCTTCTGGTTTCCATTTATTCCATGGTACCAATTCTTTCTCACCGAGGATTCAGGTTACCGTGGTCTGCTTTGCTAATTAATACAATGCATTTTGCACATTGTTGTTGCGAACATTAAACTGCTATGTAAACTTATAGGTTTGTTTTGTTTTTATGCTTTAGTTTTAATCCAGAAAACTGTAATTGGATTTATCATAGCATAAAATACCTTGAGTATCTCGTGCTACGGAAACATTAACGTTAATACCTATAAAGTCATCATTTGCCTTCATTTTTTAAAAGAGAAAGTTTTACAACGTCTAGACATAAACTATGTATATTTTTATAATTACAACCGACATAGGAAACGCATGGGGTGGGATGCAGACGAGGCGAAGCGTTAACACGCAAAGGCTATAAGGATTTAATGTTTTAACATTAAAAGCACTTGAGACTATTGCAGTTACTAAAGGGGTTGGTTCTACCCCAGTCTCATACATATGCATGTGGCATTTACGTTGTAGATTGCTCACAAGTGCTTGTTTTAACATTTGACATTTAGAGAAATAGGTAGTGCAGGTAGGTAAGTCTTGGTTAGATGGTCTTTGAAATATTTACTTTGAAGGTTAAACTACATCTAATGAGTCTATTCAATCCTTTTGCATGTTTGAACTGTACTGAACTGAAACTGTAGCACTCTGTATTGCTTGAGATTTTAAGTGAATTCGAATTCAAGCAGAGAATTTTCTATGCTCCATATTTTTATAATCTTCCGGTAAAACCTCATCGTAAACGTATTATATTAGTAGTGCATAACAGTTACAACGTAATCCGGGCATTAGATACGTTCAATAACTTTCCTCTGATCGTTTTCCTATGGTTATCGAATCTGCCAATCATTCGATTAAAGTATGGCGCGCGAAGTCTTCCAAACACGATGATTTTTTTACCACGCTATAATATCATAGAGCTATTATTATGTAAGCATACCTATCATTTATTATACTGTACATTAAAAGGCACCGCACCTGAGGTCGTTAACTTTTACAGTTTAGTTCGTAATTGCCAAACTTATGAGGAAAATAATGATACGTGATAAGGATAATATATAACTACATATACTTCCATAATAACATAGTACGGTTGAACAAGTTATTTGGTTTACACTTTACAATGTAATTTGTGAGTTAAACTGTAAACCAAATAGGTTGTTCGACCGTACATATCGATTCTGGCACGAGTACACAACAGTTGTATTTATCTCTATGACATTTCCCATGCCTTAAATAAGTTTATAGCAACATAAAGTACAACATTAACAAGTTTAGATCATTATTCAAATTGCATTTCTTATACACCTTGCACCTCCAGCGACCTAAAGTGCAATTTATACAGCGACTAGCTGACCCACGCAACTTCGTCTGCGTCACATATGAGAAAAAAACGAAAGGAAAAAATATCCCCGTTTTTGCAACATTTTTCATTCCTGCTCCGCTCCTAATGGTCGCAGCGTGATGTTTTATAGCCAATAGCCTTCCTCGATAAATGGACTATCCAACACACAAATAATTTTTCATTTTGAACCAGTAGTTCCTGAGATTATTGCGTTCAACCAAACAAACAAACAAACTCTTGTGCTTTATAATATTAGTATAGAAGTATAGATAAGTGGAGTACAGACAAAACTAATCACTATCTAATGATTACTGATGTGTCTGTCCCTAGAACTTGGCTAGTAAATTAAGTTACTATAGGGAACTTTACTTGTAAACTTCGTGTTCTTGCAAAATGGCCAATAACTATGGTAAATTGCCCAATTTAAGAGCTACCTGTGTCACGTATAAGCCATTAAAATGTGCTAAATGATCGAGTCTAAATCTAAAGCCTTTTACGTGCGCTTTTATTGCGAGCCACCGTGTGGGTGTAAGTAGCACAGGTCCACCAAAACTATATCCCACGAGAAAACCTTGATTCCTATAAATGTTGTTTCCAATTTACAACGATTTATTACGAAATCGTGTCTAAAGTTTATTGGTAATCCGAAAGATCTAGGCTCTAGGGGCTATTGATTCTAAACCCTGAAGATTGTTCAGATAAGTAAGATTATAAGAATCAAGCCACTATTCCATTTGTTTATTTTTGAGTGTTATTTATGTTGTTATCTGTCGTATTAAGAGCCCTCTTACAGTCCACTAGCGCCGCCAATCGTATTTGTAACAAAAACGGCCGTTTATGTTTTGAATGCACGATTTAGCTAAACAGCTATATTTCAAGTGTTGATAAGGTGTTATAAAATTACGTTATTGCCTTTTCTACAGTAATAATAGACCACATTTTGTATTTTTGATTCTATTTATGAGTTATGACATTTTTTCGATTGGCAGCGCTAGTGGACTGTAAGAGGGCTCTTAATCTAAGATCCTAGTCACTTCATATCGGAATGTAACATGAAAATGTTGACGTACAAGTTTCTTGGACAAGGTGTAGTTCGTGTCGTGTAGTGCAGCGATCTTGACCGGTTTTAGTAAGTACAGTATTTCTGTGAGATTATGTCATTCGCATTTGAAAGTATCAATATGTATTGTGTACGGGTACAATGGAGATAGTTAAACATGACGTCATCTGTAAACAGTAAATTATGGAAAAGATTACCGTATTTTATTGGAATGTGGCAGTTAGGTAATAGCACTTTATTTATTTTAAGTAATTACATGTTGTTTCAGTAAATTATGAGACCAATCTTCATCTTCATTCAAGTGATTATATAATTTAAGATTCGGTGATTACGTTTAATTATTGGCCTATTCAAGTTTTTGAAATGACTTTATGTAATGGTGTGACTTTGCAAAAGTTCCATAAACGGTACATTGAGGCATCAACACTCAAGTTTTTTGTGAGCTAATCGATACCGTTACTGCTGTGTATTTTAAATAGCAATTAGACTGGCAGGAGACATTTTACCACGTATGGTCGAGATATAATAGCTGTAATTTAATTTGAAACGATTACATAAATCATTTATCGTGACAGCAAATAAACTGTTATCCGAGAGGAATGTTAATTGAATCGAATTCGTTGCAAACTGGACTGTAATAATTTTTGGCTACTGCAAATATACTTTTAAAGATAGTCATTTATTATTCAGCAAAGTGATGATATCCTGCATGCGACAAGAACCGAAACGAAAATCACTAACACTGAAAATATAAGTAGGTACCTACATTATCATCATTGCGTAAACTAATTGCATTTAAAAATCCTCAATTATATACAAAGGAAACTAAACGCAACAGTTTTATAGGGAGAAAGCTTGTCCTGCTTTTAAAAACATAAAATTTTAAGTACTAACTGTTTGTTTAATGTTCGACATATTTACGCATCGGTTACGAAATGCAGTGAGATAACCAAACTTCTGAATGGTATATTTGCATAAACTCAAACGGTTAGGCTGCGTTTACACCAGAGCAGAGCGATGGATGCGGATAGCGAGAGATGTGTGTGAAACTAATCAATTAGGTACATCGCTTCTTTTTCACAGCCCGATGTATTCTAGCTGTGAAAAGGAAGCGATGTAATTGGTGTTGTAGCTTAGTAACCACCTATTGCCCGTTCCAAAGCGTCCGCATCGGTTCCTATATGGAGTAAAACGGGCAAGATACTCCAAGGACAGTACCTATTTAAATCAAAATATTATGTTAGGCTTTGTTTTCATCATTCATGTTGGATCTTTATACATACAGGTAAATAGATAGATAGAATACTCTTTATTATGTACACCATAAAAATTAAAATACAACAGGAGCAGGAGCAGGTAGCTAGGTACATCACTCCATAGTGGTGTCGGATTGGCGGCCCATAGGACTATGAGAATAAAGGAACAGAGTGTCTGGGTGAGCGCAGAAACTTATGCACTGTTATATCTCCTGAATCCTTAGGATATTGGATTCCGCACCGTACCGGGACTGCATAGAGGAACATACTCTTTTTTTGTTTTGGCGTTACCTCTGCTGACATCGGTGGCAGTAATTCGGTCGGGGGGATCTTATTATGGTGTACCTAAGTTAATGAGATCAATAAAAATACAATATAAGTTTGAAGGAATTATGTCAGTACGTACCTTTGTGCTTGGCCATTGAGCATGGTGACCACTTGGGCCACTATCCCTTTGACCGGAGCTTCCTTCTCCGTCATAATGGGCTTTTCCATAGTCATCACAACACTTGTTTTATTCACTACTGTCACAACAACACTGGTATTATGCAATTTCCTGTTGCGTTACTTAGAACTTACAAGATATGTTTCGTTTTATTTTTATCTATCATCATTATAGGTAAGGCTGAAAGTACATTTTAATGAAAACGTGCTCCCGAAGAATTGTTGAAAGGTTACTGAGTTATGATACTGAGTCATCCCTCTGCTGGGTAAAGGTCTCTCCCCATGACTCCCAAATGTTTCGATCCAGGAAAATGTGAACCACTGGTCGTTGGTTTTATGCAGATTGTCTCGCTTGTTGAAAAGTATACCCAAGTAAACCTTACGAAAGATCCAAGGATTTCATATTATTGTTTTTTTCATGGTAAACGTTCACCACCGCCTTCTCAAAGGCCCCTAAATGCAATGTGCTTTTTAAAATGGCACTTATTCTTCACAATGAGCTCTCTACTAATACTATGGGTGTCGTCGATACAGACACTCAATCCTTATTGCGTTAAACGAACTACAATACCTAGTATAATACTTGAACACCTCGCTCCTACGTCTTATGTCGTAGCAAAGTGTCAGTAAACGTTAACCAGATTAACCGCCGTTCATATAATAATTAATACGCAATTAGGGACAAGTGAGTGATTTCTAAATAAAAGTAAATGCGGTCATGATACCGGTGTTAATTAAAATAAAAGTATCGGCGATAGAACAGGTGTGCTGGGAAATTATTCAGACTCCGTTACCTAGCTACAGTTACTAGCTGACTATGTAATAACATGCCATTCGAAATTTCGAACATGACAACTGACGTGAATTACGAAACTTTGAAACATGGTGATTCAAATGATTGTAATCTTAAATGTAGGACGCTGATGAGCTGATGGTAAAGTACTTCGGCATACGATGTGTTAAAAGATTACTTCAGATTTTCTTTTAAGATTGTTCTTACGAAATGTAAGCAGTTGTAAAGCTGCACTTTGCAGAAATTACCGTCTTTAGTTACGGTTCATCTTTTCAGCTAATCTTTAAGAGAAACATTACAAAAGTTTATGCTAATTTCTTCAGCAAGATCGCTTCAATTTACCGCCGATTGGTTTCAAGAATCGATTGCGTAAATCTAATGAATTTTTCACTGTAAGTCAAGTCTTGCGAAAATCGCATTGGACTTTTCCCATGACCTCGGTGCTGGGTTGGTGTTTACTCAGTGTGATTATAATTTAACGACACTTTCAACGCTGTACCTAATTTAAAGTAATCTGATTCCACTAGGCATTATTAATTTACATTACTTGCACATTCTTCAACTTTGTTAACTAAGGGTAAAATGTGGAAAGTACTCACAGGGAACAAGTTTTAATAGTCAAAGTTATGAGTATGAAATAATATGATTACTTAGAAAGTAACGCATCATACTGGAGCTAATGGATAATTTAGAGTGCGGTCACTTTGGGTGGAACTAAGGTCGGATTTGTATGAAAGCCATGTACCTAATGTGTTAAGAATGACTTCTTTTATGCATATTATGAATGGAGGTTCAGCGTGAAAGTCACATGTTGTGTGATAATGTAATAGGTAGTAACAAATGGCTAGCAATAACATACATTAGGTGTTTTGTCATTTATTTCTAGGAAGAAGAACCTCTCAAACTACAACTACAGTTTCTTGATGAGAAAGTTTAAATAACATGTTAAAATAATTCAAATAATGAACTCATGACTATTTACAATGGACAAAAAATACAAAATTCATTATGTATGTAAGCATTAATTACTAACGAAGCTCCAAGAAACGGTACAATTTGCAACGACTAGCACCATAAAGTATACTAATGTATGAACTAACGTGAACATAAACCAGTTTTCAAAGAATAGTTTTTTTGCTTTCTGCCTGCGACTAAAGCTACAGCACAATGTTTTAATATTTCACTCACGAATCGCCGACACTATCACATTCTTCATAATATAAATCACAAGCTTCAGACATTTATATAAACTACGATATATTTAAAGTAAAAAAAATATAAAGCTCCGACATCAGGGCATCGAGCCGAGCCCATACTAAAAAAGCTTTGAGCAAGCTATTCAATGTTGCCATGGCAATGGATTTTGGACAACAATGGCTCATTGAACCACGTATCAATTGAATTGTGGAGCAATAAATTCTTCATAGGTAATTCAGACAATGACGATGTGATCCCTGTGTTATTAGTGTTTGAAATCTATAGAGAACAATGTAATAAATAATTTGTCATGAAGCAGGCAAAACTAGTTGAGTTACGAAGTCGGTTTTCGTGGCATTACGAAATATTAATTGCGTAGACCCTACAGATTTGTTACTTCGTGTTTATACAATTTTTAACCATAAAATGATGTAGTACAGACATTATTTATTTACCTACTAAGAAACTATGTTTAAACTTAAACTATTTACTTCATTGGAAGGTAAGACTACGAGTATGTACCAACGTGTTGACAAGGACGACAACGATTTATCGTCAGGTATTATGTAGGACAAAATTTACAAAGATGTCCTGTGTATGATTACTGTGTGATATATTGCTAAAGCCATATAAACAGATCGACATTCACACCGGTTATCTAAAGCAGTGATAAGATAATGTTACAAACAACTCTTGGATTGAGGGTAGGTGTTAAATGTTTGGCTCAGTTTTTCTGTTTATTGACGTCAGTTTCATATTTTAATCAATGAGAACAGGTAGCTACTTTATACATTTCTAATACAGCAGCTTTATATGGTATTATATCCCGATGAATACTCTTAAAATATGCAAAGGGTTAGCAGCTGAATAAAAGCTTTCAAAGTTCCTTTTGTCCTTGAATATTTAACTAGCAGCTTCTACCCTAGCAAAACAAATTAGGTTAAAAATATGTAAGCGTTTTGTGTAAACGACTTATCACAATATCATTGCTCAATTTACATGTTGTTGTCAAACATTTTACTTATCTCTCAGCATAATTTACGAAAGGAAATGCATAAATTAACATCCTTTGTTGACACTGCTGCTACACGCTACTGATAGCAGTTAATGCAGGGTCAATAAACATATTCAACACATTGTGATCATAACTAGGCACAACACAGTTCGACTTAACTAGCTTAAATTGTATTCCATTTGTTGCCACTTTACTTCCAGTTCTTAGCTATATGAGTATGAAATATAGACACTTCGAGAAGGGTTACAGCCTCTTAATTAAATTACCCGCTTTGTCAAGGTATCACACTGCACGTAAGGAATAACAACAATCCTTGGGAGCCGTTACCCTGATTTTCAATCACGCTAGCCACTGACGCATCCTATAAATTTAAACGTAACGTAAACATTGATTAACCGCAGCTGCACATTAATGAATACTTGAATTACGAACGTTCAGTGACCCGCGCGTTCGGTATCGGTAGATAATAATCTCGATCGGATCGTGTCGTGTTCCGCGAGGTCGCGGGCACGTGTCGTGTCGTGCTGCGTCTACGTACGGCCGCGTGCGCGACGAGTTACAGACTAACATCCGATCGGGGCTCGGCGTGGCACAAACACGCGGCGAGATGAACCGGAGCCCCGACTGCCCCGAGCCAGCTGCGCCGCTTGCTACTTTATCTGATTACCTCATGGAGCAAGGACCTTTCGACACACAAAGCTCGCCGTAAAATCTACCTTGAAAATCGATGGCCGCACCGCGAAATTCTTACGAAATGTTGTTTGTCGTTACTTTGACTTGACAGCTTGAGATTCTGTTTTCTCTATTTAGATCGTACCTAAGTGAATATAACGACATTTTTCCTGTAGCTTCTAAATTGATTTACAGAAAATGCAGACTTTGTTTTTATGTCTACGAATATAAGTTTTCGTAGCAAGTTGCTACGAAAATGAGTCGGGATCTTTAAATATTTTAGTGCACATTTTTGATGTATTTTTTGTTGTAAGTTTTGTTACGCATGGTAATCAAAAAACCCGAGGAAGGTTACCTGGCCCCAGCTGCAAGTCGCAAGGAAACCATTCCCATTGTCATAAATATCTATTGTGGTGTCATGCAACGGCGCGAGCGCATGGAGGTCAAACATATACCCACACAATTAATCTGATAATTGGAACTGGAACGGTTCTTTGGCATTGTTTAAATTTTTATGAACACTTGCGCAAATACCTTTTGTATGAGAGTTTACATGTGCATCTGTACATGTGCAACATGTTTGCAGAGTACCTGCGTAGCCCGCTTGTTTACTGATATTAGAGAATAGGGCTAGTACAATAAGTGTTTTTCTACAAGTTAAAGAACTCGTTTTATAGACCGGTGCATAAAGAATGAGTGTTGGAGCAAATCGCACGCCAATTTGCAAGGCATAAGTAAAAAGTAAGAAAAAAAAATCGCAGCACGATCCACCGAATACAAAATAAAACAAAACTACGAATACCGACATAAATACCAGGAACGTAATAATGGCTTCATAGTACCTTATAACACGGAACTATCACGTATAACCACGCCTTGATATTTGCAATAATAATAAGCCGAAAGTAACTTTGAAAATATTTTATAATTGACCCGACCTTATTGTTGTTTAAATGTTAATACGCCGTATATTTGGAACAAATCGGTTCTAGAACAGTAGCCCGGCAATTAACTAAATTATAGTTGGTACGGTCAACTGCCTGTTAGTTGAAGATTTGAACTACGAAAACCACCCTTATTGAAACGAATTAAACACGCGGTCTATTTGAAATTGTTACCATGGACATGGAGTTCAGTATCCCAACGAGTGCGTTTTGAAGTAATTGCTTCTCCATATCTTGTGTTTTATTTTTAGACTACTTAGTAAGTACTACGTAAATGCTGGACTTCATAACGTTGCATTTACATTCCATCACAGCACATTAGGGTAGGGCAGCTAATGCGATAAGTAAAGGAGCCACTTGGCTTAAAATTACAAAGGCTTCCTTCCTGATTTTTAAGGTTAAGTAGTAGGCGGTAGAAAGAGTGTAAACCTTTTATCGCTTGATTACTCTTAAAGGTCGAGCCCAATAAATAATTACTAACGTTGGCAAAGAATTAATTAAATGTTTGACTAGCTGTTCCTATAATGGTGGATATAAATAGCTAGGTAGTAAAAATTGTGCAAACTGTATAGAAATTCAGAGGTGACGAATCGAGACAAAATTTTCAATGGATTTCTCGTATTATGTTACCCTTACCAATAAGTACTCTTTTTATTTACCTAATGATTGTTTATTATTTAGAAATCTTGTTGGTAACATGGTTATTTATATTAAAAATCAACTATCTTTATTATTTTCATGTTTTAAAACACGAGTCTTTCTTGTTGTTTTATAAATCCGACAATAACAATTTTAACAGTTACATCACGACAATATTTGATATTTATCAGCTGTGTTTATGATGAAACGAAAGAGGAATTTGTACACAATGTAAAGAGGTATTGTTGTTTATAATATGCAAGATTTAAACAATGTCATCGGAAGCATCCAGGGTAGCTACTAGTATTGTTTGTTTGTTATGATGTGATTCTTGTTGTTGTTTCCGTTGCTGTCAACACTTCGTTCTGATCGTTTTTTTAGTATCTATGAGCATGAGCAATAACTAAGGGTCAATTCACACCGAGACGCGACGATGCGCGCCCATTTTAATAAAGGGACTCAAAATATAACCTTATTGACTAAACAAAACAATAAACATATCATTGCGATGCGTCTCGCGAAATCCTTTTCACGAAATCTACTGAGGCTATAAAGATGGGTCCCGACCGCACCTTTATGTTGACAGAGTTAGTTGTCAGATAACATCGGCTGCTGTTTTCATGTAGGTACTTATTCTATTTTCAAGCTATGGTAACATTTAAATAGCATCTATAGTCATTTATTTAAATAGAATTGTTACATTTCATCAACATCCACAGCCTGAATTCTTTTATTAAGTAGTCTGATTGGTAGGTGGGTAGTCGGCAGTGTAGTGCTCTCTTTTCTTGCGCCAATATCAAAGTAAGTAAGTCCAAGTGCCTGCGCAAGGGTGCATGTTACATTTATTAAGATTGGTTGGAAAGAAGAAATTATCGAAAAACGAGTAATTTACTACAACTTACCCGCAGACCCCATACTTTTTTCATTAAGCTCGTGAATAGAGTAAAAGGCAGGCCTCTTATCATATAACCATCCTGTTTATCAAAGTAGGTAATTACTCATTTACAATCGATGACTTAACTTTGAGATTACAATAGTATAAAGAGATGATGAAATTTGCAATAAGGTTGCTAGCAGAGACTAATGTTTTCTTAAATATTATTGTAACTTTCCAAATGCAATCAAAACAATCGATAATTGAGTTTTTAGTCTGACTGCGCAAATCTATGATTCATCAACGTGCACCCACTTTCCTTTCAAGTAGGGATTATCTCTTAAATCGGCTTGTTTTGTTGGCTTACATAGGCGAATACTGGTGATTTTAAACCGATTACCTACTGGCCAAATTCCCTGATTAGGTTATTGGTTTAGAAACAAGATATAACACATAGGTGTTATCTATAATAACAGAATAATATACAAAGTACTTACGTGCAGAAAACCTTAAACCTACCTCCCAACAATGGGAACATTATAGGCTGATGATGCAATACCTATTCAAAATACTAGCTAAAAAAGCAGCATTACAAAAGCCTACAGATTTATTGTCAGTTTCTTCTGAGAACCCTCGTTATATGCATAGCTTACTCGTCAGACTAAACCTAACAGAATGAGTAGTTCCCTCAGTGAACTGTGACACCCCAGCACACGTGCGACTAAATAGACGCTTCATTGGCTCTAAACAAAGAAAACAGGCTTCATGTACGTATGTATTGTTTACGTAATAAAGAGACGTAATTAGGTTATATAGGATTTTTCTACTATTAGACGTGAAACAATGCGGCTCGTTAAGAATGAAAAGGAATAACTTTGTATAACTCAGGACAGGTAAAGTTATCCCAACTTTTCCTATCCCGAGTTTCTGTTCGAAATGTTATTCTCTTAAAGCTATGCATATCGTTCTAATGATGCGTCATGCGTATCTTTGCCATTCTTTTGTGTTTCGGCGAACATGTTTCCGTATCTCCACGCTTAGAGAAGGTAATTTTCATAAAATTAGTTTAGCAGCGCCAAATGTGCGGAAAACATAGCTTTTTTGTTGCAGGAAGCTGTCAATTGTTTATTAGTGCAGTAAACGGCGATACACTTTGTAATGGTTTCCCTACAATGTGTCAACAATACCGAATGCTATCAGTGGCCGCCGAGATGCCTGAAAAGACTTGATCCTCAAAATCCGTGTTTTCAGAAACCTAGAAACACTCATTTACACCTAGTATAGACTACATATTACGTTGTCCCTCACCGGGAGCATTCGCCACACAGTTCCACAGTTCAGAACCATTTGTTTCTGTATAAAATCGAAATCTGTATCAAATCTTGCATTGCCTACTGGCGAATGCTCCCGTAAAGGAGTGCCTTTAATAAAGGCCACTTACCCGATGTTAGAAAGACTGTTGTTGCTTGCTGTAAGCGAATCGGATGGGTTGATCCCTTGCGCCATGGCGGCTAGCTGCCGGTCCAGCATATTGTTCTGTTCCAGCAGCTGGCTCCATTGCCGCACCGCGTTCTTGGATGATGACAGCTCCTGATGAAGCTGCCTCTCGTCTAATGAGTTGAGACCGCTGCGCAGTGAGCTGTCCAACCTAGGGGATGAGCATCTGATCAAAACTTTTTTGTGGGTTGATGATGAACGTGATAATGAGATTGACGGATCATATAAGAAGGCATTTTTACCATAGTAGATCAGCCAAATAATTTAGTTAAAGATTAGGCATAAACTACTCAGAACTTTAGTTCCAGACATAGAGGATGCCATAAAAAATGGATATGAATTTGTACGTGATGGTTACACAGGCACCCAAGAGCGCCTAGAACCTATTAGTTAGTAAATTGGCCAATTGAACCCTGCATGACCCGGGGGCGGTGGGTGTCATAATGGGCTGTTTATTTAGAGCAATTTAGAGATTTTGTTATTGTAGGTAAATAAGTGGTATATGACAGGAATTAATGCCTAAAAGAATTCTCTATAAATCCACCTTTGGAGTCATGGGAAACCACTGTATGGGTGCTCAGAAACGCGCGAAGATAGAAAACTATAGCAGCAATAAATTGTCATAAAAGTTAAATCGCCAACCTGTCTTGAGCAAGCGTGGCGACCTGCGCTCCTGCCTTCTCTGCATGAGAACAGTGCTTTGAACAGCAGTTGGACAGCAATAGGCTGGTGTTATAATATTATTATTAAAAGTTCAAGCAGTTTTTACCTCTCAATGTAATCGTCGACACTCTGCAAGCTGGTGATGGACTGCGCCAGGTCCTGGTCCATCATCAGATCATCAGACGCAAGGCTGGAGAGTGTGTCCAGTGATGGTGTCCGCTCTGTGCCGCCGTTTCGTAAACCGCACACTGATTTAAACATTTTGTGGTAAATAAACATAATAAGCAATTGAATAGGTACTTCTTAATTGTAAGTAATATTTTTCTGTGGAATTATAATTAAGCCTATCAATGTCTAAGAATTAAACAAAAAAAAATCGCTAAAACAAAAGAACTTTAATGTTTTCCCAACAAAATAAAAAGAACACAGTTATAATGAAATAGCATCACAGTTCCTTATTTAAAAATGTGGTCTATTCCTCACCACAGTCACTTGTTTTTCACAAATTAATTGGATTTGTTTTGGGTTTTATCTCGTTGTGTTCTGCGTGGGTGAAGCTTCTATTTCTAAATTATTCTTTCATTTAAATAATAATAAAATCTTATTATTAATTCCACATTGATGCGAATAATTAAAATAACTAATTTATCTAAGACAATGTAAAAATTCAGGCCATTACCAAAAAACATGTAAAACTCAGTCATCCAACAAAAAAAAACAATTGCATACTTAATCTATTTTTTTTAATGACTTTGCTAAAAGTTTTTATGCCAGAAAGATTTAAATCGTCTATACAGAAAAATAGTTTTGATTCGTGTGATGAAATGTAGCCTGATTGATCGAAGAGCCTGAGGCAACAAACTTCTAAGGAATGAATACATGAAATGGCATGGTTTTTTTTCTTTATTTCCAAATGATGATGAAAAAAATTTTCAAAGTTTCAAATGTTTGAAAGAACAATTATAGTGCTGTGAACTTTATGTTGTAGTCTTGCAACTAAACTATTTTTAATTTACAAATTAATAATAGTTTAGTGGTTACTGCTTACTCTTACGATTCCTTTGAACCAGTGGACTGGAGGTGATGCGTTCCCTCGACCTGCGCAGGTTTTTACTTGTCTCTGACTCTAGCGTTTTACTTGAAGGGCTACCCTCTCCATTTTCTAGAACAACAAAAAAAAAACGTAAATTCTCAGATGTTTTAGCACTCATTTATAAATGTTTATTATTTTTGGAGGAAAGTTTACGTTAAGAATGTGGAAACAAACATCGATCTTTGAATTGGCGCTGTGCCAGCGAAAGTTAACTTCTTGCCTCTCTTCTATTTTTCTACCTGTCAATTTTGCTTTCCCAAAGTAAAATACCCGGAATGCACAGCGATTTACGTCATTGGAAAACGAATTCCGATTTGAATTTGAGTCATCGTGGTGATAGGATTAGTCAGCTGGACTCTGCGTTACCGAGTGCTAGCTGTTCAGGGTGCGCTGGGCGTTTAGAATCGCCGTACGATATGTTTAACTCCTCTAGGGGAGGCTCTTTTTTTAATGCACCTATACACGAATAACTCTCGATTGAGCTGTCAGAAATCATGCTAAGCTATTTTTACAACATAGTGTATGTATTTCTGATTTTAAAAAAAGGTTCAAGGTTCAGTTTCACATGTTCTAAAAGGGATCAAGTCAGAAAGAAAACTTACTCCTGAAGAGTAGAGCTGGCTGGTCAGCGATTTCGTCATCGAAGAAATCCCGTCCATCGGACAGAGAGAGTGATCCGGACGCGTGTGTCGGTGTTCCAGGAGATTCTGGGGTCGGGTTCTTGCTGCCATCGCCGCTACCACCGTGGATTCTGGATGTTTCACTGTAGAATTACGTTTTGCATTAATTTATTGTAGGTACTTCAAAAAATATTCTATTATACTGTCACTATATTTCCAACATGTGTAATGTGAGCTACTCTACACACTATTGTGTAGCACAAGTTCTTCTTCTTCTTCTGCCAGAAAAACATTAAGAGTCCAGGCAGTGGCTTATGTTATTTTGAACGTTAAAAAGTGCCAACTCTCAGTCTTTGATTTTGAGTGAAGCAGTTCCTTCATTTAATTAACCTATTCTACAACATCATGGATTTCATGTAATTTGTGATGCAACTTCGCAAGGATGTCGGCGTTCAAAATACAATTCCACTTGATTAATAATGCCCTCCTTCTGCAAGACTTATTTCCTGGGGCCTAATTCTGCTATTTTAATAAATTAGTCATTTCAACACGATTCCATTCTCATCGCGTTGTCATTTTGCTTAAAGTTCGTAATCTGCTAAATTCACAATGGTCGGTCAATGGTCTCGTAATAAAATCGTGTTTTAATGGCATTGTCGTGTTGTCATTATTATGAAACCCTTAGTACAAATGGTTTTCGAAATCCACTACGAAATGCGAACATTTATTAATATGGCATTAAGTCCGCCTCTGTACTTTTGTGCTTGAAGTGTTAATAAATAAATAAATAAATATTAATGTCAGATTTCATGTACGAGATTATCATTTTATGACATTTATTTCAATGAAATGTCAGTGGTTGACCATTGAAAAGTAATAATGGCGCCATTATGATAGTAGTATAGCGAACTTGACAAAATTTGACACAACTTGACCATTATGAAACCAATGATCGACTACTCTGACACTATTGTAATAGCAAAATCGAGGCCCTGGTCTACAGGCATTTTTTTGCTGGATTGTCTTACAACAAAATCTGCTGGCTACGATTTACTAGGGGTAAAATTTTACTATGTACTTACACCACAACTTCTTTCACAGGCTGCATCACCTCCCCATCAAGATTATCCTCTTCTTTAACAACCGGTTCCGGAGACCTAGTCTTAGTATTAGCTGTCTGATAAGCCGAGCTGATTGAAGGAGGATCCCTTTCCACCTGCAGCTCATTATTTGAGTCACTGGTACTGGTAGAGGAGATCAGACTGTCTGCAGGCGAGGTCTCATCATCCAACATGCTTTGTGTAGAAGTTTCTAGAGCTGAGAGGTCGAATTTGGAGTCTTCGAGGGTGAGTGTTAGGTTGTGGTGGTCACCGCTCTGGTTTGTGCATGTGCTTGTCGTGCTGTAGTTTGAACTTGTCATTGAACCTGTGGGGAAGTGGGGGAAAATTTAAAATTCTAGCATTTTTGAGGTGTTCAATTACTCTAATGATAAATGCATTGTACATCCTCCTTTAAAAGTAATTGCTTGAATACTAAGCACTGGTTGGTTTACAAAATAGATTTATTGGCCATTGTTAAAAGAGAAACACAGTCTTAGTGAAAGAGCCTAGCAGATTTGGACTTAATCGTCTTGTCTGTGAAGCCAGGTAAGACCGTTTTCTACAACGCAAGCCGAATGATTAGTTATGACGCACAAGAGCGTGTTTCTGGATGTCATATATCTTTGTCGAAAATGTTCTTTGCTGAGGTATTACATTTCACACGTTTGATAACAATTAAAAGTATCACTCACCCATCATAGTAGCCCTGAGCGCGTCATGCTGGCTCATGGTCAGTGACTTCATGAGCAGCGGGTGTGGCACGGGGGGCTCGTCCATGATCACTATGGTCTTCTTGGGAATCTCCGGCTCCACCACCATGGGAGCCTCCAACACTTTGTTCTCCAGTTTGGACTTCTCGTCCTCACAGCTGGATACACTCAGTGCTAGGGATACGTCGTCCTGTGATCTGAAAAGAGGAATGACTATTTAGATAGTTGTCATGATGGAGTGCTTGTTCATATCAAAAGACACGCCACTTTTACAGATGTAGTCTTAACGGAAAGATGTTTATGTTCATCTGAGGCCATGTATTCTTGATTGTTTTAATACTCTAAAGAGACCTTAAAATTTCCCTACAGCTCCGAAAGTAGCTCGTAATATAATTTGGTTAGTAACCTCGTTTAGGGTAATGGTAGGTGTAAAAGCATTCGGACACAGTACGTACCTGTTGGCCATAGCTTCGCCAGCCGCGTGGCTCTGCCAGGCGCTGCTGTTCCCGAAATGACTCTCCTCGCTCTTGCAAGATGGACTGGACTCCTTCGAAGAGTTTACCGTGGTTGGAGAAACCACACCGCTCGAAGACTTTACGAACGAGTTCTAAAAGTAGAGCATTGAACCAGTTAGTTTACTGTTCAGGGCTGTATTCTTTCTCAACGTTATAGACGAATAAATCGTAGTTCTTTTTATCACGTTCTTTGTAGGCAGGTCTGCGATTTCTTTTGGCATTGCCCCCATTTGAAGTTTAGCATGCAATGTTATCTTTTTATACATAGTTATTTCCGTATTATGTATTTATTAATATAAATGGGTAGATAAGTTACCTCGTCATACAAAGATTTTTAGGAATGAATCTTTTAAATTTCAGTTTGAAATGGTATTTGGACTTGACCGGCAGTTACTTCCTAGGTGTGTATGTTATAAGTGATTCTATAGGTATTTACCTGTTTATTTAACTTCTCAGGTTGTGCTCTATCCAGAACAAACTTCTCCTCATCCAAATTTGTCTGTATCAATGAAGGTCTGTTCCTATTCCTATATCGGTCTAGGGTGGACATGGGGGAGTTCTGTCTCCCAGATGATTCTGACACGGGGGATGGCTTTGGTAGAATGGGGGATGGTGGCTTGTACGTGGGTGTTGGGGTGATCTCGTACTCTGGAGTCAGCTCGTCGTCAAAGGAACTTGGAAGCTTTGGAAGAGGTATTACTGCTTGGCCGGTGATCAGAGCATCATCTGAGAACAAATTGGTGAAATTAGTAACGGGGCAGTTGAGTTAATTACTGTGGGTACGTCTCAGTATGACCGTACCGTATTACCGAATATTTTCTGAAGAATATTTTAATAAGACTGTACCACAATGTAAATGCAATTCACACTTTCACTTCAACCTTGACTTCTGGTCGACACTAGAGGATCTAAAAGAATCACAAGACAAAGAAAAGAAGCTTAACTAATTATATGGCTAATTAAGCTAAGTAAGCAGCTACTGCCAATCTAGCTCTTTCAGCCTTTGGAGCTTCTACCTTTTCTGAGTTTTTTTTCATCTTTTTATTTTGGTATCAGGATTTCATGGATGCTCTCAATCTGAGGAGAACGGAGTGTTATGTCTGCCTTGACTCTTACTGGCTAAAATGACGACGATTCGAGCCAGATGTACACGTAAGCACGTTTACGAGCACCCCAGGCTGGAATATTGTTTAAAGCATTTATAATTTAAACTCACCCATAATATCAAGGTCTGAAATTTGCAGCTCTCTGAGATGGAAGCAGTGAGAGTTGCGCATGACCATCTCGAGGTTGCGCGGACGACGGCGCATGCGTGGCGAGACATCTCCCCCACCCTCTCCACCCGTCCATACCCCGGAATCACTTGATACTGCTGATTGGGCACCTAGGGAGAAAATCTCAGCTGTCATTGATACGCGAAAAAACCAACTGGGTCACACATTTTGTGATTACATGATTTGACAATATTATTCGCTATTTCAGGGTTGGTTCAACAGTAGGTAAGTGAAAATTGTTTAAGATTATCCTTTTCTGGTATTCATTTGAAAACCTTTTACTACGCTTACCCTAACTGCCCTAAACTGCCTCTTGTTGGGCAAACGGGAGCCTAGGACCACCTATTCAATACAACTTAAATGTTTCGTCAGCATCGCTGGTAGTACCAAAAAAAACTGCAATGTTGTACAAGAATCTTTTGGCGCATGGCTAAATTCGGATTTGGCCTTACTTTAATCTTGTACATTTAAATAAAAAATTAAAATATTTTTATTTAACACAAGTGAAAATTATGCATTGCCATTTGAAACCCAGACTCCTGTGCTAGGTGAGACCTGTGTTACAGGGGACAGTGTCTTAACCCGTTTTTTAAGTAGTACTAATACGCCAAAAGATCCTTCTGGCACTGTTTTATATATTCAGGCATTTGACAGAAGGATATTGAGGTTGTATTCAATAAATTATATCAAACACTGGCCACTTTTCATCAGAACTTGTAATAAAAGCCATTTAGCAGAATGAAAAAAATAAAGAAAAAATTTCAATGGCGTCACCTTTTTTTTGACAGAATCCAGCCAAGTTTGTGTCATTACAAAAAGGTTTGCATTTAAATGAGTAGTATGTATACTATGTATAGGCACACTTCCAGTCTTTAAAGGATATATGGAACGGGCATGTTTAGTGTGCAAATTGCACCTTTAAAATGTGGGAGTATACTATAGTTGGTCTTTATGTTAATAATAGAAATCATCATAATTACTATAACGTCGTATTTTCATAAAATAGCCATATTTTCCAGCAACATTACGGATTCAAATGATTAGCTTAAACTTCCTCTTTAAAGCCGAAATTATGGTTCCGCAACCAAATAGACAAAACTTTTTACCCGACTACAAAAACAAGAGTTATTTAGCTGTGGCAGTCAGGAACTTACTTATGAAATTGCGTATACATGTATGCCTTGTATGCATATTGCATATACGTAGTATGTATATTTGTTATTCGTAACAAACTTTAGAGATTAACTTTTACGCTTTGCATGACTGGTTGCAAATGCAAACGTGATTATGTATTTGTTGCATTTTAAAAGTTTAACAAAATTGTGTACTTTACCAAGAAAAGCTTATATCCTACTAAAATTGCATCTATTACATTGCTGAGTTTGTTTCGGCTGTTTCTTCTCAGAGTAGTCAGGGACGAAACACCGGCCCCAGATAGTTTAATTTTTTTTTGTTGTGAAAACCTACTTTCTAAGTAAGCATATTTTTTTTAGATTGACCAGTTTGTTATAACATTCAAAAAGAAAAATACTAATAATAGGGCAATGTAAGTATCTAGTATTTAAAACTATTACCTTCCCTCCATCCGTCTGTAACACCAGACTTCCTAGTGTTGTTCACCACCTGAAGATAAAAACACTTATTAAGCATTATAATCACCTTTCACTTCACTTTCACACACTGCACTTAAAAATGTATATATTGACCATGTCGTGTTTCTAGCCGAAGTGCATTACTGTGAATGAACCCGACCACATCCCTAATGTTACGAGAACAGATGTCGAAATGACCCGTATTCGAACCAAGTCACTAACTTTAAAAATAAATCCAACGCCACACGTTGAGACGATAACTAAAACATGTCTTACGACAAACTGTTTAAACTACTCACTTTCTTCAATTTCTTCGTCAATTATTTAATTTAAGAACTAATTAAAATATATAATTGTAACTTTTATTGTTTAAGAGAATAATGAAATAAAACTTTTTACAAACACGTCTTGTCACGGTCCAGAACGAGGGGAAAATGTAACGTCCAATTAATTTTGCTTTTTAACGCGATACATTGCAAAATACTATGTATGTATGTAGGTATGTACGAGTCTGTGTGTTAACTTTTCAATTATGCAAGTAATGTAGATCTGCTTGTTTTCGGGGAAAAAAATTGTTTGTGAATTTTTCATTATTGTAGCAAAGAAAAGGAATTTCAATCTTTATAAACAAAGTTGCGGTTACACTACACGTCAATACGCGTCATGAATTCATGATACTTGGTAAACAAGTGGGAAACAAATCTCAGTTAAGTATAAGAGCAGTTTCAATGAGAGTAAGAGGCACGCGAAAACATGTCAGGGCCTTTCAATGTGAAGATGGAGCAGGAATACTTTAGTGTCAGCTTGATCTCGTAAAACAGAATTACTTACATGTGTTTTTATTATAATATATGTGTGTGCAATGTATGTAACTCTGAGTTGTTTCTATAATAAACACTATCTAATTAAAAAGTGGGATAGTAAATTTTGTAAAGAGATCTTTGCTTCTCTAATCTCATGTGTGTCTACGCGAGATGCACTGTGCACCGACGATATTTAGAGTATACGGCGACCGGCTTCACACACGACAACTCAGAAATAGACAAGTTGTGACCCACTTTCAGCTTCAGAGGAAAACAAACGGTTGTAGTCTAATTATAAAGGTTATTATCGTTTGACCAGGAAGCTGTTATGTAATTTATGGAATACTTAACGTCTATTAAAAAATGCTAAATGTGAAAAAATGTCGTCATAGATAGGTACCTACTGCGGCGGTGTTTTGATTTTGCTTTCGCCTCGGTTATTTATGTTTAATGTTCTCTCATATTTCTTTTTATCTTCATTCACGATCAGTATCCCTTTAATGTTCTTAACTTCCCTGATGTTTTCCTAACAATTTAATGCATAAAATTTTGCAACTCAATTTATTACGATCTGCGAAAAATGCAGATGGCCGCTTGTAGTAGATCCTAATTGTATACCTACTCATAGCTGTGGTGTTGAGAATACTCTACGTACTGAACTAGGTCTAACAGTGACAACTACCCCAATACTAAACGTCTCGTAGTAGATACTACCCAAGTGATAGTATTTTTAGTAACAATCATCTATCTATTCGCATTGTTGCTTGAAAGCACCGACGACAGTCGCAGTTGCCACGCCGGCGTTTCATAACTGCGTTCCCATTTGGTTCACCGATCCTTATTCTCTCTTTAAACTCTCTCTTCCTTTTAGTAGAAATCTTTTATCTCATTAGATGATATGTTTGTCAGTAGAAACACACATCAATTTCAACCTTAAAGCTCAGTCACCTGTTTCGTAGTTTTAGCATCGATATTCTTGACAGCTGGGAACTGAGGCCTAGGTAGCTGCGTGGTCTGGAAGGTGTACTTCCCCGGACCTGGACCTCGCTGTGGTTCGGGCTGGACACGAGGCGCTGATGCACCCCGGGTCGTGGCAGGTTCTGATATCCGCACGCTCTTTGTTGGTCGCCCTTCCTGAAATTAGTAGTGATGGAGAATATTATGTCATAGTTGGGTCGTGACCCACGTCTATTGTACGTATGTTTACCGAAAGACAGACGATACTTTGACGCTTCCTCGTAGGAGGTGGGAGGACGGTGCCTTATGTATGAGAAAGTGAATCTATAATAGAGTGTTTGATGTTTATTAACTGGCCCGAGTGACACAGCCACAATGCAATGCAAAATTATGATAAAATAAAGTGCGTGAAAGTCATCACCGAGTTGATTTCATAAACAGTCTTTATGATGCTGTGCGGTACAAATTTACTAACCCAGAAACGACGGAAATCTTGTAAATTAATGGCGGGAAGCAATTTATGTATAATATGTGACTTAATGGGACTCCATTCGTAAGTTGGCCAAGCTTTAATACAGTTTTACAAACTGTAGTAAAACAAACCTAAGTTAAGAATGCATGTTGCTTCTTTTGCACCATGACATTTGGGCTTAGGTCCTCCTTCAAAATCCTTTGAAATTCTGATACTTACTCTCTATCTCTATAGGGTGTTGGATTTAACCAGGCTTAACGTAAGTACTATAAAGGACTCCTTACCTAATAATTTTGTGTCGCGCCATTATTCCTGACAACCAATTTTACATTACATACAACAAGAACACCCTGACAACCACATTACTCAATACTCATTGAGTTCTGGAGGTCAGATAAGCAGTCACTCCATGTAAAATACTGGTATTCAGCAGGATGTTAGACTGGAAGCCAACCCCAACATAGTTGTGAAAAGGCTACGCAGATGATGTTGGCGAAAAGCGAAAAGTGATGCCAACTAGACGGACGGCGGACTTAAAAACGTGGAACCCTTAGATGGTGATGATGTGGATGGTTGGACTGGATAGAGACGGCGAAAGATAGAATGTTGTGGCAAGGCATACGTCCACCCGTGGATACCGCAGTCATGTGCTAAATTGACCGATTTATTTTCGAGTACGTCCACGAAATCCACATGCATGATGACCACAGATATTAGACAGACCTACATAACGCAAGAGCAACTACTTCGCGTGCCTAGCTTACGATCAAAAATACGATAAAAGATCGTAATTGGCCACTTTTGCGCTCAGTCTGCATCGGTGTTTAGCGCTAGTCGGACGTCAGTTTTGAAATTATGGCAAAGGTATCCAAAAACTAGCACGTCGACGGCTTCGGCGTCTTTGAATCGATTTGACTTCTCCATCACTAAATAGTACTTGTGGCTTCACGATAGGTAGTCAAAAAATGGCACGCTTGGTTTTCATACAGATCGTGATACTTGCGTTATCTAGGTCTATCTATATCTGTGGGTAGACGACCAAAAATAACTATTAGTCCAACACTTAAACAAATAGTCACAAATATTTGACCCGTATTTTTTCTTTTGTTACATAAACCAAAATTTACTAAGATAAGACGCCTTTAAAATTCTCCATACGTCACGCCTTGGTATAACTTTTAGTGAGTTCTGACGTCACCAGCCTCAACTACCGAGTTTTGATGCGTTTTAAAAACGAAAAAAAGTGGCCATTATTTTCCAATACTTTAATACTTTAATGCGTTTGGAAAGTCATAAATAACGAGACTAACAGGAAGAAAATACGCAACACCAGCTACACATTAGACACAGCATGTGGTCCTAAAAGCTCTAATCAGGAAGTAGCTCAAGAATTTGTTAATTTCTTTACAGAGATACCATTAAAAACTACGGAGGCTCTTAATTCCTCTCCTGAAGTCTCAATGGGTTTATTAAAGGCGAATGTGTCTGGCTGCCTGGCTGAATTTAAATTTAAACACATTAACCCTATGGTAGTTATTAAAGCTTTCCGGCAAATAAAAATAAAACTGACCGAAGATCTATGGGGAATGTCTATCAAAGTTTGTACATCCATAATTGAGACTATAGCCCCATACTTAGCTTTAATTTTTAATCTATGTGTGGACCAAGGAGTCTTCCCTGATTTAATGAAATACAGTAAAGTCATACCTCTTTTCAAATCCGGGGACAGTAAAGATACTAACAATTATAGACCTGTCTCCGTGTTGCCAGTTTTTAGCAAGGTTTTTGAAAAAGTAATGCTTGATCAAATGCTCTATCACTTTAACACCAACAGAATCTTACATGATCAACAGTATGGTTTCACCAAGGGACGTTGTACAACTGACGCCGGTGTAACCTTATTAAAGCACATATTTACTGCGTGGGAAGAGTCCCAAGACGCTATAGGATTTTTTTGTGACCTCTCCAAAGCGTTTGATTGCGTAAACCACGACACATTACTTATGAAACTTGAGCATTACGGACTGGGTAAACTTGCACTTAGTTTGGTAAGATCATATTTAAATGATAGACAACAGTATGTTCAGATAAATGGTGTTAACTCACAGGGTTTAAAAATAAAAATGGGGGTTCCACAAGGCTCAATATTGGGTCCTTTCCTCTTTCTAGTATACATAAATGATCTACCCTATTTATTGAAAAACCAACCTCAAAATATGGTGTTATTTGCTGATGACACTTCTCTGATTTTTAAGATAAATAGACGGGCACAAAATTTAGATGACGTGAATAATGCCCTACTGCAGGTCCAAAATTGGTTCACAGCAAACAATTTGGTATTAAATGAAAAGAAAACCAAATGCATAAGATTTGCTTTACCGAATGTTAAGGGTAGTGATTGTGATATATTATTGAATAATGAGAAACTTGAATTCGTAGATAAAACGGTTTTCCTGGGGATTACGCTTGATTCAAGGCTACAATGGGGTTCTCATTTAACATCTGTTGCGGGGCGGCTTAGTTCAGCAGCATATGCCATTAGAAAAATCCGTCAATTTACTGATGTAGATACCGCTAGACTGGTCTATTTTAGTTACTTCCACAGTATAATGTCTTACGGTATTTTGCTATGGGGACGAGCTGCAGATATTGAGTCTATATTTATTCTGCAGAAAAGAGCCATTAGAGCCATATTTAATCTTCGTAGACGCGATTCTCTAAGAGAACTGTTTAAGGATATTGGCATTATGACGGTACATTGTCAATACATCTACGAAAACATAATGTACGTCAGAAAAAATTTGCATCTTTTTGGTAAAAGAGGTGACAGACATAACTACAGTACTAGAAATAGGGACCAATTAGTTCAGCCAGGCTTTAGACTCGCTAAAGTAGATTCATCTTTCATGGGGTACTGTTTGAGATGCTATAATAAAATTCCACAAAGTATTCTTGAACTGAATGAGACAAAATTTAAAACATGCATTAAACGCACACTATGTAAGCAAGCATATTACAAGTTGAGCGATTATATCGCTGATAAAAATGCTTGGCTCAATGCTGGTCCTGCTCCACAAGGACAGGGGCGCAAAAATTGATAGCATTAAATGGTATTGTTGGAGCTGCTGAAGATTGTACAACTATCTTTGCATTGTATAGATTCAATGTTAGTATTATATAATCGCATAGCCCATATTGTGTGAGTACTTTGTACTAGAAAGCTATCATTCACTGAAAGCCTACGGCAGTTCTTGACTAGAATGTGCCCTGGCGGTTGAGAGTATGTCATGCTCTCTCAAATGTCTCGCTGATGGTGGCGCGTGTGTCGGACCATTTAGCTCCCTTCAAAATGGTTGAGCTGAATGGTGCTGATCCATGCGTCATGTTCGTGAACGGGCGCTGTCAGTTGTGACTGGTCATCTCTTAGTCGCCATGGTTTATTTGAATTAATTATTTTGTTTTTGAGTTGTATTTTATTTTTGTTTTGCTATGGACACTTTTAACGTGCACATCTTGCTACATTGTTCTCACATAATATACCATCTCAACATGAATGATGTAACCAAGATTTTGTAACAATATTTTTATTTAAAAGAGTGTCCATGGAGTTTCTTGCCCGTTCTTCTCCATAGAGATCTACGCTAGGGAATGGGCAACTACAGTACTTTCACAGTTTTTATGTCTTGTGACTGGGACTGTAGCTACTTTAAATGTTCAATTTTGTTTCGACAATTCAAAAGGCCTACTTGAAATAAATGCTTTGATTTTGATTTTGATTTTGACGACATCAGCTAAATAAGCAACTCTATTTGTGGTGGTTCAAACTTCGTTTGAAATACTGTTAGAATAAAGTTCTAATCAGCTTGCACTACAAAGTGGTTGTTACTTCAGTCACTGCGGGCCGAATAGTGCGAAATGAGTATTTTCGATCGATTTAAAACCAGAACTTAACTATTTAATAATAATTAATCCATCACTAGATGTAGTTTAGCATTTGAAATTTTATGTTATATTTTTAATTATAATTATCATTGTCAATAAATGGCTAAACTGCTTTGAAAGAAAATTAAGAACCAGGTATGTTTGAAGATTTTTTGGTGCATTAAAGTTTGTCAAATTATGTTTTGAGTTCCATCAGTGTATGCAAAAAGGACTTCAAAATATAAAGTTTTTTTTATTTGTCGAAATTATTTACAGTTTTAGAGATACACTGCTTTTAAAACTGCCTTTTCGACCGTTTTCAAGAAATCTCCGCCTTAACTGACGGAATAAATGGATTTACAGTTTTTTGATACTGTCTTCATGCCTATTTCAACTTACTTGAGTTGGTTGCTGCTGGGTTTGATACGTCAGTATGACGGTCTGCTTAGTCAGCGTCTTGGGCACGCCGCCTGCTCCCACGACCGTGGTGACGCCGGTGGAGGACACCTGCGTCGCCTGCAACGGCAGCTGATACCCCGGACTTATACTCTTTTTATCTGGAACATGAGTTAAGAAGACTGTGATAAGATATCTAACGTAAGACAAAAGCATGTTGTCTGATTTTGAACTCTCTACCTCAAATAAAACTAAATATAGCTGACTGTTTTTTGTTTCAGTAGCCTTGACCCGATATCCCACTACTGGGCAAAAGGCTCCCCTATATCCTTCCAGGAAGTTTCACCTGCGCCAACAAAAAACTACTAAAGTTGTTTGCCAAAAACATTACAACAAAAAGGTTTTATATTGACCTCAAAGTCAAAGCCTGTATCTTGGGCATAATTGTGCTATCATTCCGTTTACGGCTTACCATAGTTTCTACGATAATATACCTCTCCTCATTTTTTACACATCCCACATTTTGATTATGGAATCAAAACTTAATTAGGGCCACTCCCTATTCCATATTTGACTTGAACATAACTAGTGAAACGATGTGCACCAGATAGTTAGACCTCTACCCAACCCTTCAGAGATAACTGGCGTGATGTGTCAGTAGGTAGGTACTCAAAACTTTCATAACGACGTGCATGTTTCTCATGCTTGAGCGCTGTATTGAAATGATGAAGTTAACTATGTCAAAAGCCAATTGGCTGCAGATAGGGCGCTAGATTGGCAAACGAATCAGGTCGTGAATGCGCAGCTCCTACAGCGCATGTGATGCCGCAATTACACATTCGCGCAAATCGCGAGGCGAATAACGAACATATATGTAAAACGCTCGCCATTCGCCTCGCGTCTCGCCTCGCGTCTCGCCTCGCGATTCGCGGGCTGGCGTTTGGAGCGGTTTTTTGTGCAGTGAATCCAAAACACAAAAATCATAAAAATAGACAAAAAGTAAACGACGCATGAAACCGAATATCCCAACTAATTATGATCCCTGACTAATATGGGATTGCCAGTCAGCACCTTAAAATCTTCTAATCTTTAAATCATTACATATTAATATGTTAATATTCATATTATTATTTTATATTATTGATCATCATCATCATTACGTCAACGATTCTTTTTTACTTTTTTACGCAGCTAGGATATCTAAATAATTGTATAAACTTACTAGATAAAGCGCGCTTGCCGCCATTATTTATGATGTTTCGAGATTTTGATGCATCGCATAATGAGCCTTCGCGCTGCCGATGATTCGAGCTTACAGTATTCGAGAAGTAGGGAACCCCGTTATACAAATGTTCGTCTAAAAATCGTCGAGTGACGAGGCGAATGGCGAACACGATTGTGTAAATGCGGTATGACGTGTAAGGGGATCTCACATTCATTCAAAGTGGGCCTAATGCCGGGCGACAGCTTTTTTTTTTAACAATAGGGCATGTGCGGATTCAGGGCGAATCGTTTTTTTAATTCTAGAAACTCAAGGTCTTCACCAGTAAAGGCCGCTGTATGCATAGGTACATATGCAAGGTAAGTAGGTACTACGGGAAAAAAGCCTGTTCAAAGCGTACTTTTTCTAAACCTTCAAATTCCATTCAGTTATTTTATACGGAATACCGTCTAATCGTCCGTTCACATAACCGGATTAAATGCACGTCACTTACCGTGTACCTACACCTTCTCAGATCGATGTAAGACTTTGATCAGGTTTCTTTAAACCGGTATTTATTAGATCCTTCCATACTAAGTATACCTACAGGTATATTTCCATAAGTCTAAAGAAATGGCAGAGCCAGCAAAGAGAAGCACTGAGTCGGAAAAGTAACTCACTTGGAAAAATTGCTCGATCTAACAATCATAAGATTATAGGGAATTGAGAGTGGTTTGTTTTTGCTCAGAAATGGTTTCAAACTCGTATTTCATAACTTCATCATTGTGATACTTAGATAACATAACAAACATCCTGCCTGTTTTCGTGGAGGGTTGGGCAATGGTACACTACGTAGAGCAGCGGTGGCCCAGTGGTGGCGGCAGTAAGTCGTGGGTTCGAACCCAGACAGGCGCATTACTTTGTGTAATTTATTTCATAACCGCTGCTCTCAAAAACGGTGAAGGAAAACATCGTGAGGAAACCGGCATGTCCTAGAACCAAAAAATTTTTGAAGACATGTGACATCTACCAATCCGCACTGGGCCCGCGTGGTAGATTATAGCCCATTCCCTCTCATTGAGAGGAGGCCGTGTCCCAGCAGTGGGAACATTATTGGCTGATGATGATGATGATGATAATGACACTACACTACGTAGTCTACATACACCTACATTTGGTTAATTATGTATAAGTTTCATATAATGTTGCCATCAACTGGCCTGCATCTTTATATAAGCTACGTTGTTAACAAAATTACCACTGCAACCTATTTCGGAAGCCATTCAAAGGCGATATCGATAATCTAATTCGAGTGAATGACACCATCAATTTGATTACCGTACACACCCAAAATTGAGTCCACCCACATGCACTTTCAAGCAACACGTTTGATCAAATCAATTTGGAAGTAAGGCGTTAAACATGTCTATTGAAAATCGCCTAGTCAAACGAGCATAAGTAGGTAAATGTAAGCTGATAGACTGATAACTGAATTAAAATACCTAAAGTAAATAATCGAGTGTAGCTTAGTGGATGTCATAACATAGCTCATTAGTAAACAAGGTGTAAATAAACCCTTACGAAGCCGTTCATTTGAAGCCAAAGACATTAAATTATACCATTTAATCTCTTTATATTTAATCTCTTTGTTTGAAGCATACTGTACACACATCAAACTAATAAGTAACCCTATGCAAATATTTTTGATGGTAAACGACTTAGGGGTGTAAAATCACGTTTCATTGTGCAAATGGATGCATTGAAACGACTCAGTCAGTCGTAGTACTTATTCATCATCATCACCATCATTATTTCAGCCGAAAGACGTCCACTGCTGGACATAGGCCTCCCCCAAGTGTCGCCACATTGACCGGTCCCGTGCGATTCGCATCCAACGGATTCCCGAAACCTTCAGCAGGTCATCGGTCCACCTACTGGGAGGTCTTCCAACGCATCGTCTTTCGGTTCGCGGTCGCCAACAAGAGAACCTAGGTCACCGACGACGGCCGAAGAATTGGTATTGCTCGCAGAACGGATGGCCGATGGGGCCGAAAAGTTCTGGAGTACCTACATATTAACTGCCAATGATTATAGTCCTTGTATGTTAATGTAATGACATAACGACTAGCTAATTAGTTCTCTAATCACGCATGCTCACCTAATGCATTGTTATTGAAGGTCGTCTCCTTGCCCTTAAGCGGGGCTCCGAAGGCCTGCTCCGCCGCCACGCTTACGTCCCCGACCTTCGCAGTTTTGGCGTGTTGTTGCCTGAAACCGAACCTAACAAATGAGACAATAATAAGACAGACATCAGTGGTAAGTGCTAGTATTTCAATCAGCAAATGAAGCGCTTTAAATGCTATATTTAGACGGGCAGCAGCGCATTTGCAAAAATCTTCCTAAATCACTTTTGCAATTATCGCACTTGCAAGTGGACCGTAATGCATTTATTGTAAGTAATGAAATTCGATAGCGACGTTTGTTCTAAGAATGTTTTCCAGTTAACGTCATTAAACATTAGTATTCTTGTTTGTTTCGATTTGTATTTACATTGCCTGTTTGCCCGCCAGACATACTAATGTTGCCTTTTAAATGAAAACGCCTACGCAAATTGCAATAGCAATAATTTTCTTTTGGAACAAATCAGGCGCTCATCATTTGTTATCTAAGTGGCTCCTCATTCGCCTTTAGAATTAGAATCAGTGCTTTCTAATTTATGAATTAGTCATTCGAGTTTTTCTTATGTCATTCTAATTTCCTTATACCGATTGCTTTCTATAATCATTATGTAAAAGTGCAGGTGTGATCTGGTTTGTTAGCGGTTACCTAGTTGATCGTAATGGTTGTCCGGCGATCTCCTTGCGCGGTCTCGCGAGTGGCGTCGACCGGCCTGACAGCACCTCCTCCGGACGCAAATCCTCCGTGGAACCTGTCGTGAAATGTTGATTATTAAATATGGACATCTTACGTGCTGCAAAACGTGTTTTTATGGTGACTTGTAATTAAAGTTGAGGGTTTCTCATTGCAACTTTTTTCTGTGTACGGTGGAGAGAACTTTCAATTTCGTTTTATGCTTTGCAATAAATTATTTTTACTATGGGTACTATGGTTTGGTCAATAAGTACTTTATTTTTGCTCAAAAACAGTCATGGTCCATGTAACCTATATCAGTTGCAGTTGGTCACATTTGTGAGACCAAACATTTCAAAAATTTGACAATACATGGCACTTCACACTAGTAGAGCGAGTGGCCGACAAAACATTTTGAACCTTATGTCTATACCTACCTACCGAGTTAAAATGTTTTTGAGCTTTTTGTTTATAGTTCAGTGTTTTAAGACCTTAGATTAGATTTTGAAATGTGACTTAGATGTAAATCCCTGTTTTAATATTATAATGTGCCTAAGTCTCTTTTCAGTACCTTGCTGTATGTGTACGTCTTTTTCTATCTACAAAAATGAACATTTACATATAGAGCAGAGCTCTCTGATTAGAGAGATTTCATTGGCCATACAATGAGTAAATCTCTCTAATCAGAGAGTTATGCTCCATTATATGTAAATGTTTATTTTTGTCCCCTTTTGACCCATTTCAGTTTTGCGCCCTACATGTAGATAAGTCTCTTGCTTTGTAAGTCTCTCGCTTTACTAACCTATGATTTTTGTGAAGGTATGTAAGTCTCTTTTTTGTCTTATATTCTTTGTGAAAGTCTTATTGTATATTATTGTTATAGCTTGCCTTTGTTGTCCCACTTCTGGGCAAAGGCCTCCCTCCATTCCTTACAACAGTTACGGTACTGTGCCATCTCCTTCGTGGTCTGCCGCGACTCGGTGTCAGCTTCAGGGCACCATTCTTGAGCCTTATGGTTCGTTCGGCAAATTTTTACATCATAATTATAATCTTTATCCTTACCACCATTCCCATTCTTATCATGTGCCTTCTGTTTCCTGCGCGAGTTGTCGTCAGCACGTGAGGTGCTGGCGGGGCGGCGACGGAACCCGAAGGACGTGGCCACTCCTCGGGTCGGCTTGCCGTTCCCGTTGCCTCCTGCGCTCTTCTCTCTTTTCTTTGCACCCTTCGACTCAGAATGACCCTGGGGAAGAAGAGAAGAAATGTTTATTGTATCGTCTGGAAAGGCCGAATTAAACGTAAACGCGTTCGAGGCAAATCACCAGCCGAATATAACCAAGGACTCAGTACGTTCTACAGAGTGGTTCATACTGCAGAAGGTTTCATATCTTGGCGACGCGTGATACGTGGTTACGATCTTCAGAATTAAGAAAAGGACGAAGAAGAGGAAGTTCTGGTTTAGTCAAGTACCCATGTGTTGACTTCGTAAATCATGTGTTGATTAATTGATCAACACACATGATTTATGAAGAAACGTATGTTCGAGTTCATTTAAAAAAAATAATCGTTTCATAAAATTTCATGAAACGATTAATTTTTTGGTATTTTTATGTCGGATGTAGACAAATATTCACTGATAAAAAAAGGTAGATATAACCACTAAACAAGTAGAAATCTAAAGGCCACAGGTCAAGAGGTTACTGAAAAGATTGTGTTCGAAAAAGCTTACTGTCTCGAAGCTCTTTCTTCGAACGTACTTACCTACTCTATTATTCATAAGAAAGAACCTAACAATAGAAAATGGAAACTAAGAATACAACCTATTCTAAGGTCTACATATTCTTTTCTTAGGTAAGTATCATAACTAATAAGTAATAAAAAGCCTACGTTTTGGTATTTTTTGGGTCCCGTAACGTAAAAAAAGGAACCCTTATATAATCACTTTCTTGTCCGTCTGTCTGTCCGTCAATCACCACAGATTTTCTCAGAAACGGGAAGACCTAGAAAGTTGAAATTTATACCAGATACTTGAGGTCTATAGTCTCTATTATGTGTATAAAAATCAAGGTCCTCGAGTCATCACGATAAAAAGATATGGGCAAATTTTATAGTTTTTAGGCATAGCTGTGCCATTCTCTCTTTGATTTGACATTTCCTTACGATTATTGGGTAGGTATCTTCTTTTTCTTAACAATAAACAAACACTAAATAAAAAACCCATTAAAAAACATTGTGCAAATTACGTTTTAAATTACAATTTTTCGCATATTTAAATTCACGGTTAGTTTGCTACGGTTTGACCAAGGAAGACGTCGTCGGTTTATCTTTGTGTATTTTACCGAAGTTAATTTGTAACTACCCACTTAAAATATACACGAATATAAATAGATGCTCCTCTAAGTTAGAATAATAAACAAGTAGGTACACAAAATTTTAAAAATCATAAAGACAAAATAAAAGTAATGTAGGTACTAATAATAAAAAACTTTTTTGCAAAAAATAAAACCGACTTCAAAAAAAACAAAAAAGTGAAAAATAACTTTAGCTTCTGAAGTCGGTGACCTTTGTTTGATTGCTTTAGTTTTTTTGTCACCGACTTCAGAAGCTAAAGTTATTTTTCACTTTTAAGTTTTTTTTGAAGTCGGTTTTATTTTTTGCAAAAAAGTTTTTATTTTCAACTTTTTAATGGTTCACATGTGCTTGATACATGGATAGTGCATACCGTTACAATTACAAAAAGCCCAAACACGACTATGGTACATTGTCTCATTATGGAGTTCCGTGACTCTTCGCTTCATCATCAGATCTGATGGTAGAATGGTTCTTATTAAACGCAAATGCTTCACTTGTTGTAGAAAATACCAAAATCGCAACACGTTTTCATATAAAATTTGAAGAGTTCCCTCGATTTCGCCAAGATTTCATCATCAGGTCCTGATTTGGTGGCTATGGGACCATTTGGGAAGAATACCCTTTCCAACAAAAAAAGAATTTTCCAAATCGGTTGGCAAGCGACGGAGTTATGCCCGAACAAACATAAAAAAAAAGAAAGTAGAAACTTCCGAATTGAGAACCTCCTCCTTTTTTAGAAGTCGGTTAAAAGAAGGAAAATTATACAAATACCTGCCGAGCATGCGTTTTTCATACAAACGTAATACCAAAACAATATGAAAATCAAACATATTCTTAAGGTAGTGTGTATACGAGTATGTATATTTCGATTGTATTATAGAATATCTATGTTCCGAAATATATATTTTGAAAGGACAATGATATCAAGAAGATATGAGGAATTTAAAATTTCCATTGAAAAAATTTTTTTCTCATACTTAACTCTTGTTTAAGTCGGTGTTACATTCAAAATATATGTGTTTGGGAACCTATATATTCTGTAATCCAATCAAAATCAATACACATCACCGTAAGAATATGTTTGATTTAAGTACAACTTATTTTGGTATTAGGTTTGTATGAAATTCGCATGCACCGCAGGCCTCTTATTTTTGTTATCCCCTTTTAATTTCCTTAATTTTGATACCCTACTCGATAGGTTTGGTTTTTTTTACCTCGTGCCCAAAATCCGCCATTTTGTTTTTTTTTTCAAACACCTAATAACACTTGGGGTTTTATGATGAATATTACGATACTTAAATTGTCGAAATCCGTCCTGTCGTTTGAAAGATAACTACGTGGTGATAAAGAAAGTGACAGATTTTTGTACGAAGCGTTGCAGGATTAGTATAGGAAATAGATAGTATAGTATAGATACTACACACACACATATATATATATATATATATATATATCAACTATCTAGTGTCCACGACACAAGCTTTGCTTAGTGTGGCACTAGGTGGAGCTGTGTGTTAATGTCCAGCGATATTTATTTATTAAGTTCCGCTATTTAGATTTTTTTCCAAAGTAACGTTCACGCATAAAACCTATATTAATCGATAGCTGGTATCAATACAAACAAGTGTTGCATGAGGCAAAATGTTCTGAAGTGTCACGTTTCCGAGATATGAGTGGAAGATATAAATCAAAATGGCGGAAATTTATCCAACCTTTTGTTTGTAAAAGAGTTGGATAAACATACAATACAAGTTACGCTCGAAAAACAAAACCCTTCCACGGCAGTCGGGTTAAAAGTCTCCACAAGACATAAAAACACCCACACAACAGAACGATGAAAATACACCTACATGGAATTTTCCAACTGAAGAGAGCGTTCCAATTCGTGTGGAAAATATCACGTCAACTAAAACTGTAACCTTGGCTTTTACAATAAAGCTTTTAGCTTACATAACTAGAGCTATATTAATTAAAGGTCTTCCGAGCTTTTAATACCAGTCTAGGGCTTCCGTATTAGACTGGAAACTTCTGAAAATGGCCTTTTAACTAATTAAGACCGTATTTGTACTGCAAAGGTCACTCCTGTAACTTTCAGACATTCTTGTTTGAACACCTACAAACTATAAGATTGACTAAATTACTTACATAAGATTTACAAGCTTACCCAATTTGAATATGCATGGTAAAAGTCTGACAATCAGTCTTATCAAGGGGTATAGTATTACCCAGTACTAACTGGGTTGTGGAGGTGAGATATGCTTCATGAAAAATACTGGTATTCAGCTGCGTCCGGTTAGACTGGAAGCCGACCCCAACAACGTTGGATAAAGGCTAGGCAGATGATGGTGATGATGATAAGACAATCAATGTGCTAATATAATCTACTGTGCATTCGATTTTTGGGGGTCAGCCAGAATGTAAAACAACGTCAGCTAACATTTAGCTAGATTTGCTCGTAGGTCAACAAGTCGCGTGTGAGCCTAGGTAAGTTTCACGCGCATTTACTAACAGGTATACGGTAGGTAGCTTAGGTACAATCACGCACGAATACCAATAAGTATACCTAACTAACAACTTTTAAAAGTGGTCCTCTCGTTCTGTATTGATTAGATATTGCAATTTCATATTGAAAAATAGAAAATCGGCCTCATCTAGTTATAAAACATAATTTACTGTGACGTCTAAAGCTGTTTTTTTGCTTAAACCAACTTACTGAAATAAAAAATACCAATAATACCATTTGTTATTATAAAATGTATACTTTATTTCTCTTATTTTAGGAGAAATAAGAAAATACGTACAGCCTCGAAGGCACCTGAGAAGCCGATTCCTGTCGGCTTCCCATCCAGGAACAAGGCACTACATAGTGTTTAGGTGTCTACTGTAGTCAAATAGTATATTATAAAAACCGGTCGGAAGGCTTTTCGCTTCGCATATCATCATAATGGGGGAGCCCCCTTTATTATTTTTAATTGTATCATCTGTTGTTAAAGCGGCCACAAAAATAATCTGAGATCAACTATCTAGCTATCACGGATTATAAGATACAGCCTGACCTCATATTCACAACGATTCGATTCGATTTCGATTCGGCAAGTCGTATGTCTATCTCGCTCGTTTTCATTATGCCAAAAAAGGATAGACATACGATTTGTTGAATCGGAGTACATTCCAAGCGTCTGTGAATACAGACAGACAGACGAACAGTGCAGTCTTAGTAATGTGCTCCCGTTTTTACCCTTTGACACATTAATTTGTGGGTATCACATCACACTTGCGTTATGATGCTCGTGACTGTACCGTAGACACGGAATGCAATGAATAGGCTTGAACCGTTGCCAAAGGTTAATTAGTTTATTAGATACAGTACTGTTTACACTGAAGCCGCATATTTATGCCGCATTACGGAAATAATAAGTTATATCACCATGTTAAAACGATTACATCGACGCAATTTAGTTTGGTGTCAAAGCGTCGATTAAATACAAGGTTATGTTAAGGCGCTTTTATGAGAAAAGTAGTTTTTACTGTAGGAAATTTTCTTCGACTTTTTCCTCGTTATGTGTAAGCTAGCTTTTGTGGTAGCGGCTTTAAGCCATTGTAAAATTTTTAACATGAAATGCAAATAAAGATATGAATACAATACATAGGTAACAGGCGCACAGAATTACTTTCGCAAGAATAACATTAGTGCAGACTGTTCTCGGAAAATGATGGTCAGTGAAAGCTTTGTATACGTGTTTGGAGGCTACTTCCCGAATCGTGACTTTGTGAGCCTATTGTTGAAATTATATTAACGATTTGTAAAGATAGCAGATAGAAAGGTACCTACGGCCGTTGCAAAAAATAAGCAAACGAAAATAGCTCATACTCCTTTCTACTACAAATAACCACAAACTATTTCTCTAACGGTTTGACAACTTGAAATTAGTTGAAATACATAACTTAACAAAACGCCTGCAATCAACAAAGGGTGAGGCAGAAGTGTACCTCATAGTACAGTACACCTACATGCTATAGTTATATTTAAGGCGACTAGATGAGCTAAATTAGCAACTCTATTTGTGGTGGTTCAAACTTTGTTTGAAATACCTACTGTTAGAATAAAGTTCCAATTAGCTTGCACTACAAAGTGGTTGTTACTTCATCGCCAGTCACTGCGGTTTCGATCGATTAATTACAATTTACCAATCAATAGATTTTTTAATCTATTGATTGGACTGAAAAACAAAACACTACGATGCTAATATGTTGCTTGTAGAATTATTTTCCAAAATATCAGAATGATCGCATGTATTTTAGTATGGTTTTTACTCATTAAACGAAATTTTAAGAGATTATAGTTCGTGATTTTTGTATCGAGTAAAAATTAATTGTAATAAGTTTTCGTAACACTATCATACTAGCATATAATTATCCTGAAGAATACCATATATTTTTAGGCATTATAAAACTCGCGGTTAGCTCCTGTAGTCGCATTTGTAATGCAACCACCACAAATAGAGTTGCTAATTTAGGTCCCCTTAATTGAAATGACCGCTTTCGTCACAATTACTAAAAAAAAAACACCGTTTCTTGATTTAAAACTTTACCAAGAAAACTTACATCCTCAGTTTCTAAACTCCTATATGTCATCATTACCATCATCATCTGCCCAGCCTTTTCCCAACTATGTTGGGGTCGGCTTCCAGTCTAACCGGATGCAGCTGAGCGACTGCCTTCTCAACAAACCCGGAAATACGATACCCCTTGGTAAGACTGGTTGGTTGATTGGTCGTCCTATATTATATGGACAACCAATATTTCGTAAAGCAAATTGAATAGACCACAGCGAACAATCTTGATAGATCATAATGCGTAGAGTCAAACAATACAATGCTGTCAAACGGTAACGCGGATACAGTAATGTTTGTAGGATGACGTCATCAGAACATTTTTGGAGGCTTTATGGTTCCGTTGAGCAATGACGAGGTCCGTTAGTAACGTACTTAACTCTATTTTTAAGATTACAACCTTTGTTTGTTTTAAGTGTAAAAGCTGGTGAGCGCTTAGGTACTATTATAATGCAATTTCTACTTTTTTCTCTACGCAATCTATGATTTAGTCTGTGATAGTAAATATTCACTAGAAGTAGCTTGATAGTATTAGTAATTAAAATACTTTTTATACACAAATTAATCCTTTAAGCAGTTTTACAAAATAAAATCACTGGAAACACTTTTGCCGCGAAATCATACAATTAGTGATGTTCCACATAGCGTCTTCATGTAGTGCTGTGCTGTATCGATTGAGTAGGTTTTCGGTTTTCTTCCGTCTAACAATAGGTAGACTTCATTTGGGATTGGCGCAGCATGTTTTCTTTATCCATACTTCTTTATTAGACATTTCTTTCCTTGCCAATATCATTCTTTATGGGCATTTACTAAATGCTTAAATATTAATACATTGTTATTAGTAACTACAAATACTCAGCTTCAGCTTTATTCGGATAGTTTGGAAAACGACCCCAACATACTTCGAAAAGTTTGAACTACAATTAGACTAGGTAGGTACTTGATCATGCACTAACTATGATAGTCTTTGATCTAAACTAATATTAAAAAAGGAAAGATTAAACTTTTTATTTGTGTGTTTGTTGCGATATACTAACTCTAAAACTACTCAACCGATTTTAAAAATTCTTTCACGATTAAAAAGCCACGTCTTACCGAGTAAAATAAGCTATATTTTATCCCCGTACTCCCACGGGAATGGGAACTAAGCGGGTGAAACCGCATGACTTCCACTAGTGTTAAAGTAGAACACGGTAGTGAAAAATGTCATAAAATCTTTTTGACATTAATAAATCTTTGACCATACACGACAAAGAAACTACAATTACCTATTATAATACTATATTTATAAATAATACAGTTTATTATAACACTCATTAAAAACTCTATTCATAAGGCTTATTAATATTTATTTACATAACAAAGCTGAACTCTATGAACTTAGTATTAAAGTAAACAGTACGGAAAATTGATTGTCATCGCATTTAATAAGTTAAAGTTTTAATAAACTTATTAGAGATTTATCACTATCACTATTTTATGAGAGTATAAACAGTAATTCCAACAAAAAAAAAAGTTCCGAGAATATCCGAGAGGGTTGGCCCGATTTTCGTTATCGTCGTAAACGTGTAAATTTATTTTATTTCCATGACTAAGAGGCCTGCCGAACTGGCTGTCTGGCTTACCTAACCAGAAGCATCATTTCTTTATCCACTTTAAATTCCTTATACCAATTAGCTTACCTAACCTTCATCTGAACGTTAAATAGCCTATGGAAGGTTATTTCGATAAAATCTTTCCTTAAATGCCCAAAACACCTCACCCATAGGCATACCGTCTGACTCATAGGTGCCACCCGGCCACCCAAACAGTATAAACTTATATCAAACTGAACTGCCACTCTTTTTTTTTCGGATGTGAAGTCATCAAATGACTTGTCCCACTTTGGGCGGAGCGGGAGGGAGTGTCAGACTTTTACTGACTAAAACCCATCCATGTTCCTTCCTCGCCCGGAATGTTACGGGGCCATGGTACCTTTTTAGAAAAGTCCCGCAGCCCCGGCGGTTATCGGCACGGAACTGACACCCGTCGTCATCCAAAATCGATTCGACTAATATGTATTAAAACGAGTGCAGAAAGAAACAGGTTTCATTACTCGAGTAGTTTCGTCATAAAGACGCATGTATGTCAGAACAAATCAAGATGGTATCGTAAATGAGGTTCTCATGCATAGGCAATGGGACAAGACAGTCCGTAGTATGCCAACAGCTAGATTACAACGCGATTCAATGTTAATGATTGTTGTGCTGTATAGCGTAGGGCTGCGAATGGCTGTGTTTTTGTTTGTTGCGAGATAGTAACAGCTGTCACTGTGACATGTTCCCATACAAAAATGTGTTTTAAACAGCTGTTTTAGATAATCAGATTGTTATCTTCTTGATGAACATGGACCTTAATTGTTTTATTTACGGACGAAATTACTATTTGTGCAGCTTTAACATACAGAGTTTCTTCCGTGCGTCGGAAAGCACGTTAAGCTGTTGGTCCTGGCTGTCATTTGTAGTTATTTGATATTAATTACTGATAGCACGAAAGTCTGACAAGTAGTCTTACCAAGAGGTATCCCATAACCCGGTACATAACTGCCTTGTGGAGGTCAGGTACGTAGTCGCTCTAAAATACTGGTATTCAATTGCATCCGGTTAAAGCTGAGGCTATATAGGCGGATGATGTAGATGAAAAGCTTACAAACTGAATTTTAACTGTAAATAGTTTTGCATACAGTTTAAAACAGTTCGGCCTAGTGGTATTCAAATGTACGAGGTAATAAAGGTACATAGATTTCTCATGCTGTAGACTCTCATCACATAGATTTCTCATCTTAGACAAATGAAAGAGGTCGATGCATATATAAAAGTACTCTGTGAGCCACAGTGACTTGGGTGTTGGACCTAGGGGCATAGTCTTCGTGCTGAAGGAGGCGGAGATCAATTCTGTTAGAAATTGGAGCCAAATGCTACAATTTAGGGGAAATGTAAACTTTTTAATACAGATGTCATTTGTTTCACGAGTCGATATTTATTTATTCAATTTAATAGATCACATTATTTTAACATCTATCAGTTCTAAGGAAAGGTTAGCTTTTTTGCCATTATTACAATAAATATGTAATCGTGATTGAAATATGTTAAGCAATTGTGCAGTTCTAACTTCGGAAAAATTGAAGTAAGTATAATACGAGTATTTTATGTCACCCCTTACATTACAAGGTAACGTTGTTGTATTTTGATGAAGTGTTAAATGTCATCTATTAACTTGGCCCTAGGCCCTACTGTAGTGAGACATTGCAGCGGTCTTTGCGTATTTTTATGCCCTTCCCAATTTACCTCTCTATGCACATAATAGAATACTGATACCAAAACCGTTAATAGTGGCCGATCACTTCGATACATTTTACAAAACGTTGAACTTGGTGAGATCGTGTTTCGTATTCGCAAACGGATTATTCGTGAGAATTTTAAGCAGTATCATTTTTGCAGGTATCTGAAGCCTAAATAATATTGACGGTTGGTTGCACTCGGACAGCGAGACAAATAACCGTATAATACTTCGATCAATACTTAACTGCGACGTCGACGTTGGTCTAGAGGTCACAAACGGTAGGAATAGGTCCTACTGATATTGAGGACCTGGGTTCGATGTCAGGTCGGGCAGTGTTGTTACTGATGGATTATAAACCCGTTTGATAGCAAAGAGGCTTAACTCGCATGTTAAAGAACTTACTTTAACGTTAGACACAAAATAGCTCGGCTATTAGCTTATAGTATTCACACAGACATAAATAGTATGTCTAAGTTTAGTTATATTATTAACACTGCGACAATTAGTAATTCTACTAATGTACAGGTGACTGGCACAAATGTATATAGCACTAGTGCTATAAATGTTTACACACATTTTACTGGGGAGGATCCATCTGTCACCATGGAAAATTCTCAATTAGGGTTTATTAGTGATAGGGTCTTGTTGTCTGAGGATGGCACGGGTGTCTCCGGCCTCACTCCAAATTTTAATATGAATTTAAACTAGTAAGTGAGACAACAGAAGGTACCATTAACAATATTTTTGTTAATCCTACCAACAGCAAGGTATCTTCTTGCACTCCATTAGTTAGTAAAAAAGGGCCTCAGCAGAACACCTTAAAATTATTCCACCAAAATATCCAAGGCATTTCTTCCAAATTATTAGAAATTGAATTGTTTTTAGAAAATAGTAAGTTTGACATTATTTGTTTTACTGAACATTGGCTAAAGGATTACCAAATGCTTATTAATTATGAAAACTATATGGTGGGTAGCTGCTTTAACCGTAAAACTATGCTTCGTGGAGGTTCCCTAATATTAATAAAAAATAGTTTTAAATATAAGCAACGTAATGACATAGTAGGTCTCTCGGTTGAACATTGTGTCGAACTGTCCTGTGTTGAGCTAGATAAGCATATAATTGTGTGTGTGTACAGACCCCCAAACTATCAAAACTTTTCCATATTTGAATCTATAATGGAAGATGTCTTGGCAAAACTTGCAGCCAGTAATAAATATAAAATAATTTGTGGTGATTTCAATATCAATATTTTAGAAGAAAATTCAAATAGCAGTCGGTTATTAAATCTTTTTAAGTAATTTGACTTGACTAACGTGTTTATTGAACCCACTAGAATCACAACTTCTTCTGCTACTTGTATAGATAATGTTTTCTGCGATTGTGATAACTTAGATAAAGCCATAATAAATTGTTTGCCGTCTGACCATAGCGGACAAACTGTAACTTTTAGGTGTAAAACTCCAATGCAAAAAGTTCAGATTAAATTTAGACCTATAACTTCTTGCAAATTAAAGAGGTATAATACTTCCCTACAGAACAAGTTAAGTGTAATGAGCCAAGAGGATATTAATATAAATCAATTGTATGATCGTTTCTTTTCATTAGTTCACACGGAATTCAACAAAACTTTTGAAAAGAAGACAAAGAGTATTTGCCCTAAGTTTATATTTAGTGATTGGGCAACTAGAGGTATCAGAAAAGTAGGGAAAGGCTATTTGAGCTTTACAGCCTTAAGCCTTTTATAAACACTGAAACTTTTAGCAAGTATGTTGCTACGTATTCAAAGATTTTTAGAAATACTTGCAAGGTTGCTAAAGCCCTGCACATTAGCAACAAGATCAAAACAGCGGAAAATAAAATAAAGACCGTTTGGAAAGTTATAAATAACGAGACCAACAGAAAGAAAATACGTAATAATACTTTTACATTAGATACAGCATGTGGTCTTAAAAGCTCTAATCAGGAAGTAGCTCAAGAATTTGTTAATTTTTTTACCGAAATACCAATAAAAACTACGGAGGCTCTTAATTCCTCACCTGAAGCCTCAATTGGCTTATTAAAGGCGAATGTGTCTGGCTGCCTGGCTGAATTTAAATTTAAACACATTAACCCCATGACAGTTATTAAAGCTTTCCGGCAAATTAAAATCAAACTGACTGAAGATTTATGGGGAATGTCTATCAAAGTTTGCACATCTATACTTGAGACCATAGCCCCGTACTTAGCTTTAATTTTTAATTTATGTGTAGACCAAGGAGTTTTCCCTGATTTAATGAAATACAGTAAAGTCATACCTCTTTTCAAATCCGGGGACAGTAAAGATGCCAATAATTATAGACCTGTATCTGTGTTACCAGTTTTTAGCAAGGTTTTTGAAAAAGTAATGCTTAATCAAATGCTCTATCATTTTAACACCAACAGAATCTTCCATGATCAACAGTATGGTTTCACCAAGGGACGTTGTACAACTGACGCCGGTGTAACCCTATTAAAGCACATATTTGCTGCGTGGGAAGAGTCCCAAGACGCATTAGGAATTTTCTGTGACCTCTCCAAAGCTTTCGATTGCGTAAATCACGACACATTGCTTTTGAAACTGGAGCATTACGGACTGGGTAAACTTGCACTTAGCCTGCTAAAATCTTATTTGAGCGATAGAAAACAACATGTTCAAATAAACGGTGTTAATTCAAAGGGTTTGAATGTAAAAATGGGGGTTCCGCAAGGCTCAATATTGGGTCCTTTCCTTTTTCTAGTCTATATAAATGATCTACCCTATTTGTTGAAACACCAATCTCAAAATATGGTGTTGTTTGCTGATGACACTTCTCTAATTTTTAAGATAAATAGACGGGCCAACAATCTAGATGACGTGAATGATGCCCTACTTCAGGTCCAAAATTGGTTCACAGCAAACAATTTGGTATTAAATGAAAAAAAAAAACTAAATGCATAAGATTTTCATTACCGAATGTTAAAAGTAGTGATTGTGAGATAATATTGAATAAAGAGAAACTCGAATTCGTAGATAAAACGGTTTTCCTGGGGCTTACGCTTGATTCAAGGCTACAATGGGGTTCTCATTTAACATCTCTTGCGGGGCGCTTAAGTTCAGCAGCATTAGAATGCATTAGAAAAATCCGTCAATTCACTGATGTGGATACCGCTAGACTGGTCTATTTTAGTTACTTCCATAGTATAATGTCTTACGGTATTTTGCTATGGGGACGGGCTGCTGATATTGAGTCTATATTTATTCTGCAGAAAAGAGCCATCAGAGCCATATATAATCTTCGTAGGCGCGATTCTCTAAGGGAACTATTTAAGGATATTGGCATCATGACGGTTCATTGCCAATACATCTACGAAAACATAATGTACGTCAGAAAAAATCTGCATCTTTTCGGTAAAAGAGGCGACAGACACAATTACAGTACTAGAAATAGGGACCAACTAGTTCAGCCAGGCTTTAGACTCGCTAAAGTAGACTCATCTTTCATGGGGTACTGTTTGAGATGCTATAATAAAATTCCACAAAGTATTTTTGAACTGAATGAGACGAAATTTAAAACATGTATTAAACGCACATTATGTAAGCAAGCATATTACAAGTTGAGCGATTATATCGCTGATAAAAATGCTTGGCTCAATGCTGGTCCTGCTCCACAAGGACAGGGGCGCAAAACTGGGGTGCGATGCCAGAAGTCCTCCACGTGTGCTCGGCGGGTGCTGGTTCCTCTCGATACGTCTGGAGGAAACAGCAGCCGCTGGGCCGGTGCACCCTGGGCGCGGCAGTGTCCTTCCTCTTGGAATGAGAAGAAATTCTCATCCCTTGGGATTGGCACTGCCGCGGCTAATGAGTCTGGCAACAGTGTGGGGTCCTACACGGACCAACGGTGGATTCCTCGGCGTACCCTCTGTTAAGCAGAGGGCACAGCGGAGGAGTGTGTTACGGCGGGCTCGGTGTGCACTTACCCTGCCGCCGAGCAGACAGAGAAGGATGCGTCCTTCTCTGTCACCGTTGATCTCGTAATCCCGTATCGGAGTGCCGTGGATCAAGTCTCGCGACTCCGAGTCCTTTTGGACAGGGACCGAGGGTCTTGGCTTAACCGCCCGGACTGCGAGGTAGAAAACCTCTATAAAAAGTTACCCCGAATCCCAAGCGGCGACGCAGCGCGAGGGGATGTATGGCTGACGGGTGTGCCTATTGGACGAATCAGTCGCTACTGCTAATCCTCGCTGGGGTACCTGCAGACCCCCTGGCGAGTAATAAAAACTAAGAAGCTGCCCTTCTAGGTACAGGGGTCTCTGCCTAGTTAGGAGTCTATTTCCCCCATACTCGTGGGTTATATTATGGAAGAAGCAAACAAAACAACCAAAACCGCCGGAAACGGCAACGAAGAGGAGAGGAGGAATGTGGCGTCGGAGTCCGACGCCACATTGAGTGAGATGAGTGTCGCGGGAGCCTCGGTGAGCTCCCGCTGCGAGAAGGCTGGGACTGCTGCGGAGACTAGCAAGTTTTTCCGTAAGCGGTCCAGGAAGGATGGCGACCAGTCGTCGTCCTCTGAGGACGAGCAGATAGCCTCTGCTCGCAAGATCCCCACCAGCAAGCGCGGGGGGATCCGAGGCAAGAGAGCGGGGCTCTCTGCCTCCGAGAGGTCAGCGCGACTGGCCGAGGAGGGGCGCCACCCGGGCTTGACAGCTCGCGGGTCTGGCGACGAGGCTGGTGCACCTGGCAGCTCCGAAGAGGAGCGTAAGGCCAGGTTCACAAAAGAGGTGGAAGCCGCCTTAAAGAGTGTGGCCGTGAAGGTTAAAGTTTCCTCGAAACTTAAGGCCATACCTGCGGCTCTCACCTCAATTATGGCGGCAGTGGCCAACTTCAGGGGGCCTTCCTCTCCTCCATCACAGGGGGACGAGGTGGTCAAGTTGCGGGCGGACATGGCCACGCTGGCGGCGGATATGGAGCTTCTCCGGAAGGAGAACTCCAAGCTCCAGGCGGACTTGGCCAGTCTGAGGAAGCCTGGCCCCCGCGTGGCTCCTGAAAGTGGAGGGGTCCCAGCACAGAGGGGAAGCCAACCTGTGCCGGTGGAGAATCAGGTCCTGGACCTGGTTCGAAAGGAGCTGGCTTCCTTCCAGGCGCGGTTCTCCGTCCTGGAGGGAATTGTTCTGCGCCCTCCCCTGGGCGCGAACAAGGCGGCCGCGGGCACGAGCAGAGGCTCGTACGCGGCTGCTGCATCCGCTCCGGGGCCATCCAGTCGGCCCCCCGGCGTGGCTGCGTTGCCCCCCCCGCCCCCTGTAAAGCCGACTCCGGCCAAACAGGTAGCGGCACCGGCTGGGCAAAAGAAGGCGGCCCAAAAGAAAAAGAAGGGCAAGGCGGCGGCACAGACGGCAGCGGTGCCGGCGCCAGCGCCAGTGGCGGGTGGGCCCACACCCCCTGCACCTCCCACGGCTGAAGCCGGATGGCAAGTGGCCGGGGAGAAGCAGAAGGGGCGAAGGGCGGCCAAAAAGGCCCGCAAGCAGGAGCGGCAGCGCCAAAATAAGGCGCGAAAGGTCGCGGCTAGGCTTCGCGCCCCGAAAACCGCCGCTGTAGTGATTACACTACAGCCGGAGGCGGAAAAGAAGGGCGTGACCTACCGCGACCTGCTGGCGAAGGCCAAGGAGACGGTGGATCTCGGGGAGCTCGGGATCACCGGGGGCCTCCGGCTCAGAGTCACCGCAACGGGGGCTCGGATGCTGGAGATCCCCGGTGAAACCAGCGGCTCGTCCGCGGATGCTCTCGCTGAAAAGCTGAGAGCGTCCCTAAACGCGGACGAGGCCCGAGTCTCCAGACCCGTCAGATGCGCTGACCTGCGCGTCATGGGTCTGGAGGACTGTGTCACCGAGGCGGAGTTGGTGGCCGCCGTCGCTAGGTCCGGGGGGTGCTCTGCCGACCAGGTCAAGGCAGGCACCTTTCGTCCGGACCCCGCGGGTATGCAAGCCGTTACGGTGAGCTGCCCCGTGGCGGCGGCGAAAGCCATTGTGGAGGGCCGAAGGCTTTTGGTGGGCTGGATATCGGCGCAGGTAAAACTGCTCGAGCCCAGACCTCTGAGGTGCTTCCGCTGCCACGTGGGACACCACGTGTCAGTGAAGTGTGCCTCGGAGGTTGACCGCAGCGGTCTCTGTTTCCGCTGCGGTCAGCCCGGCCACGTGTCGGCCGGTTGCAGCGCTGCGCCGCACTGCCCTGCATGTGCGGCGGCCCGCAAGCCGGCCGATCATCGGGCTGGGAGCAAGGCCTGCGCCGCTCCCGCCAAGAGCGGAGCCAAGGGCAGGGGAAGGCCCTCCGCCACCTCCGCCAACGCCACCGTCGCCACTGCCGCTGCCGCGGCCGCCACAGCCGCTGTCGCTGTCGCCGCCGCCAATAATGCCGCTTTGAGCTCGCCTGCGGAGGGGCCCTCACAGGGGTCCCGGGGGGAGGAAGCGATAATGGACTGTCAATAACGGCGCCATTACGCTTCCTCCAGGCGAACATCAACCACTGCGCCTGTGCTCAGAACCTGTTGCTTCAGAGCATGGCGCAGTGGTTGATCAACATCGCTGTGGTCTCTGAGCCGTACTTTGTCCTGCCCAGGGAAGACTGGGTGGCGGACCTTGACGGCTCAGTGACCATAGTGTCATCGGCCGCCGCCGGTACCCCGACCCTTGAAAATGTCAGGAGGGGTCGGGGGTGCGTAGCAGCACGGTTCGGGGAGATCGTCGTGGTGGGAGTCTACTTCTCCCCGAGCCGAACTCTCGCCGAGTTCCACAACTCTCTCGCAGAGTTGAGTGTCGTCGTCGGAAGCCATTCCCTCCCCGTGCTTGTCCTCGGGGACTTCAATGCCAAGAACTTGGCTTGGGGTTCTCGTTGCACAGATGTGCGGGGAAGGATGGTGGAGGACTGGGCCCTGGAGAGGGGCCTGGACGTCCTTAATCGGGGTTCTGTTCCCACGTGTGTGCGGATGCGGGGTGAGTCGGTGGTGGACATTTCGTTCGCTAGCCCCGCTCTGTCGCCGCGTGTAGTCGACTGGCGTGTCATGGAGGGGGTGGAGACACATTCCGACCACCGGTACATCCGGTTTGAAGTCTCCACCCAGTCCTCGAGCGCGCCGGTCCAACAGGCCCCGAGTGGTCCGCGTTGGGCGCTGAAGCAGCTGGACCGGGAGCTCCTCCTGGAAGCCTCGATCGTGCAGGCCTGGGTGACATCACCGGACAGGCCTGCCGACGTTAACACTGAGGCAGAGTGGTTCCAGGGGGCCATGTCCGACATATGTGACGTGGCAATGCCCCGAGTCCGGCCAGGAAGCGCCCGACGCCAGGTGTACTGGTGGTCGCGCGAAATTACGTCTCTGAGGGAGGCGTGTGTCGAAGCGCGGCGCCTGTACGCCAGGCATCGCAGGCTCCGCATCCGCCCGCCGGATGCGGAAGCCATTGAGGCGGAGCTGTACGAGGGATACAGAGCGGCGAAGACCGCCCTCCGGGAGGCTGTCCTGCGGGCCAGGGAACTGGCCCGCTCGGAGATGCTGGAGACTCTCGACAGAGATCCGTGGGGGCGCCCTTACAAGATGGTGCGGAATAAACTCCGCACCTGGGCCCCCCCGCTGACGCAGAGTCTCCGACCCGACCTCGTGGAGGACGTGGTGAGCGCTCTGTTCCCCTCGCGGGGGGAACATCCGCCCCCGCCTATGGCTCCGCCACCTGCGGTGTCGGACCTAAGCGACGACGACGACACTCCGGAAGTGACTGGGGTAGACCTGAGAGTGGCGGTAGGTAGGCTCAAGGCCAAAAATACCGCCCCGGGACCCGATGGCTTGCCTGGCAAAGCCTGGGTCCTGGCCTCGGATGCGGAGGCTCTCGGGCCCCGACTGAAGGGGTTCTTAAGCGCATGTTTGGAGAGAGGCCAGTTCCCGCTTCGTTGGAAGACGGGGAAACTGGTCCTCATCCAAAAGCCGGGGCGCCCTGCGGACTCTCCATCCGCATTTCGGCCCATCGTGCTGCTCGACGAGGCGGGCAAGCTCTTTGAGAGAGTAATTGCAAACCGCCTCGCCGAGCACCTAGAGGGGATGGGGCCGAATCTTGCGGAGAACCAGTTTGGTTTCCGCAAGGGGCGCTCTACAGTGGACGCCATCATGCGCGTGAGAGCCCTCACGACGGGGGAAGCAATATCCCGGGGCGGGGTTGTTTTGGCGGTGTCTCTCGACATCGCCAACGCCTTCAACTCCCTGCCCTGGAGCTGCATCATGGAGGCACTCCGGTATCACCGGGTGCCGACCTACCTCCGTCGTGTGGTCGGGGATTATTTGACGGACAGGGCCGTCATCTACCCCAGTCGCTGCGGAGACTGGAACCGTCGAGAGATGTCGTGCGGTGTCCCACAGGGATCGGTTCTGGGACCGCCCCTGTGGAACATCGGTTACGACTGGGTGCTGCGTGCGGACCTCCCCAGCGGTGTCAGCGTCGTCTGCTACGCAGACGACACCCTGGTGCTGGCACATGGGAGGTCGCACGAGGCGGCGGCCGACAATATGACACGCGGGGTTGCGATAGTCGTAGAGAGGATCCGGCAACTGGGTCTCGAGGTGGCGCTGCACAAGTCTGAGGCCATGTGCTTTCATGGGCCTCGGAATGCGCCACCGTCGGGATCCACACTGACGGTAGGAGGGGTATCCATCGGCGTCGAGTCGACGTTGAAGTACCTAGGGCTCGTCCTCGACAGCCGGTGGAACTTCGTGGAGCATTTCCGACGTTTGGCCCCCAGGCTGGAACGGACAGGGGCTGCCTTCAGGCGGCTCCTGCCCAACCTTGGGGGGCCGAACGCCTCCTGCCGCAGGCTCTACGCGGGAGTCGTGCGGTCCATGGCCCTCTACGGGGCCCCAGTGTGGGCGCGTTCGTTGAAGCGGCGAGCCGCTCACCATTTGAACGCGCCCCAAAAAGTGGTGGCCGTAAAGATGGTCCGTGGGTACCGCACGATCTCTCGCGAGGCGGCGGGCCTGCTTGCCGGACTGCCGCCGTGGGATCTGGAGGCGATAGTCCTCGCGCGCCTGCATGAGTGGCGCGCGGAGGTACTACGCCGGGGGGAAACCCCGCTGCCGCGGCAAATTGCCGCTCAGCGGACTGACCTCCGGCGCGATCTCATGGCGACATGGAGAGAGCGACTGTCGCAACCCCGTGCAGGGCACGCCACGATAGTGGCGGTAAGTCCCCTCTTTGAGGAGTGGCTGGAGAGGCGCCACGGCGTCCTCACCTTCCGCCTGACGCAGGTCCTCACCGGACACGGATGTTTCGGGAGGTACCTGCACCGAATCGGGCGGGAGGAATCGCCCGGGTGTCTCCACTGCGAGGATCGACCGGAGGACACGGTGGAGCACACGGTGGAAGTCTGCCCTGCGTGGGCGGAGCTCCGCCGTGTCCTCGTGGCGGCGATCGGCGGCGGCGACCTCTCGCGTCCGGCCCTGGTTCAATCCATGGTCCGGAGCGAGACGGAATGGGAAGCCGTCGCCTCCTTCTGCGAAGCAGTCATGCTAGCGAAGGAGGTGGCGGAACGAGAGAGGGAGAGATCCTCTCTTCCCGGCCGCCGCGGGAGACGCAACGGGCGTCGGGGGCCACGTGGTGGCTACCGGCCACCGTAGATGCGGGCCTGTGGACGGCTGGCTATGGGCAATAGCTGGCCGTCCGGCCGTCTAACGACGACGACAGGCCGTGTCGACGGCGCGTTCGTGTTCCACGCGCGCCTCAAAGAGTGTCAGCAAAAAGAGAGGGGCCCGCTAGGGCCGAAGCCTGCCGGGGTTGCGGGCCTGTTCGAAAGAGATACCGCGGCCCCGGAACGTAAAAGGCGAGGAAGGAACATGGATGGTTTTTAGTCAGTAAGAGTCTGACACTCCCTCCCGCTCCGCCCAGAGTGGGGGGGGTCATTTGATGATTTCCCATCCTTAAAAAAAAAAAAAAAAAAAGGGGCGCAAAACTTGATAGCATTAAATGGTATTGTTGGAGCTGCTGAAGATTGTACAACTATCTTTGCATTGTATAGACTCAATGTTAGTATTATATAATAGCATAGCCCATATTGTGTGAGTACTATGTACTAGAAAGCTATCATTCACTGGAAACCTACTTTAGTTTTGACTTGAATGTGCCCTGGCGGTTGAGAGTATGTCATGCTCACTCAAATGTCTCGCTGGTGGTGGCGCGTGTGTCGGATCATTTAGCTCCCTTCAAAGTGGTTGAGCTGAATGGTGCTGATCCATGCGTCATGTTCGTGAACGGGTGCTGTCAGTTGTGACTGGTCATCTCTTAGTTGCCATGGCTTATTTGAATGAATTATTTTGTTTTTACTATGGACACTTTTAACATGCACATCTTGCTACATTGTTCTCACATAATCTACCATCTCAAAATGAATGATGTAACCAAGATTTTGTAACAATATTTTGATTTAAAAGAGTGTCCATGGAGTTTCTTGCCCGTTCTTCTCCATAGAGATCTACGCTAGGGAATGGGCAACTACAGTACTTTCACAGTTTTTATGTCTTGTGACTGGGACTGTAGCTACTTTAAATGTTCATCTTTGTTTCGACAATTCAAAAGTGCCTGTTATTGGCCTACTTGAAATAAATGCTTTGATTTTGATTTTGATTTTGGTTACTTACGAAATGTCTGTATACAGGTACTATACACTACTGCCTAACTATTTTGGGAAAATAGTTACGCCTGTTATTACGTTCAGTATTCAACATCTGCTTAGCCTTTTCCCAACTATGTTGGGGTCGGCTTCCAGTCTAACCGGTATGGGTGGAATGGTACGGGGGTCATAGACGGGTTTAGAGTAAAAATCTTAAAATAAAAAATTGAAATTAAAAAAAAAAAACCTGTCAAAAATGTGGAACTTTGACCCACAATATCTTCGTACAACGAACAAAAAAATAATTGCAATAACGGGAGACTTCCAGTCTAACCGAATGCAGCTGAATACCAGTATTTTACATGAAGCGACTGTCTATCTGACCTCCACAACTCAGTTAATACTGGGAAATATGATACGACTTGGTAAGACTGGTGTCAGTGTTAAGCTATTAAAAAAAGCCTGGATCACTGGAAGGGTATGGAGTTTGGCCTGGTCTAAGTCTGGGCTGATTTAGTATTTTAATTGTTTTTTTTTTCGGATGGGTAATCATCAAATGTCTGGTCCCACTCTGGGCGGAGCGGGAGGGAGTGTCAGACTTTTACTGACTAAGGTCCATGTTCACCGAAAAGATAACCGTCTGATTACCTAAAATAGCTGTTTAAAACACATTTTTGTATGGTAATATGTCACAGTGACAGCTGTTTTTAGCTAATCAGGCTGTTATCTTTTCGGTGAACATGGACCTAAAACCCATCCATGTTCCTTCATCGCCCTTTACGTTCCGGGGCCGCGGTATCTCTTTCGAACAATCCCGCAGCAGGGCTGATTTAGTCTGGGGTCTTGATTTATGCCCGGTTGATTGCAATAAGCTTGCCCTATTATATGGGTTTTAAACATAACTGACTAACCGTGCGTGTAGGTACGCCTGCGGGGATTAAGGTCCATGTTCACCGAGAAGATAACAGTCTGATTATCTAAAAACAGCTGTCTTAAAAAATGTGTCTTAAACAGCTGTTTTTAGATAATCGTCCGTCATGTTTTTGGTGAACATGGACCTAAGTACAGGCACGATATATTTGTGTAAAAAAAATCGAGAGGAATTTTAACGTTTGATAACCCTAAGCGTCTATTGCTACTTCGTTATTATGAACTAAATAAACCGGTGAAGACTTGAGAATGATATTGGAAAAAAACATAAAAACGTGTGTCTGCACTAGTAATTGGTTGTCGGTTCACATTTACGAGCATAATAGATCCGCTGTGAGAACATTGATGTGCACCATTAATTTCAACCGCACTGGAGCGAATTTATCACACCTTTGAACGTTTTTAAATCAAAGATAACTCCCGTACGTGCAACGCAATGTTTCACAAAACAACCGACAGTATGGACCGTTTTTATGATCCGATTTCAATTATCTAAATGTATTGATCGATATAAATAAAAATGTAGTGTCTGTTTGTAATATGAAAATACATATGCATACAATACAAATGCACATGAAATATACGGCACTAATAACAAAAATACATTTAAATTGTCTGTCTGTTTGTTCAGATTAATCTCCGAAAAGGCTGGACCGATTTTGACCGGATTTTTACTGGCAGATACCTGACATTATAATGTTCCGGCCAAAAAAATTAAAACCGTTGAAATTATTAACAAAATGTTTGAATAAGATTTTAGGCAACAATAATTTCGCGCAGCCTAAATTCGCGGTGAACAGCTAGTAAATTGATAAAATAGATAACATCAATCTATTTCGAAATGCATCAAAAACTTTCCCACCTTTTGTATACAAATAAACTCGATGAGAACAAGTGCACGCAATAAGATTCTGTGGGCTATTGAATTCCTACACAATGGCGGTCGTATCTCACAGTACTGGCTTAGTAAAAGTACACTTTGAATAATATTAGAAGATATAGATTGCAGTCATTACGCTTCGACGTACAATGGAGCAACTGGCACTGGCTTCACAAATCAGATTTTGTATGTTGGCAACGCTGAGATTTGGATCATCATCTCAGCGCTGCCAGCATCTAATTTATAAGCCCTTTCGCAAAAAATAACAAAAGAAATGAAAGTTTCTTCTAATTTTTTCTAACAATAGACGGTTTTATTTTTAACTGCGTATTGTAGAAACATGTTATGATAATCATGTACTTAGAGGTAACCTTGTTAAAGTTGTCACGAAAAATGTACGTGAATTATTGTACACGCGAGTCGTGTTATTTAAAAGCTTTTTTCAAGTTTGCATATTAGTTTGGATTATGTACACAACATTAGCGGTGGCCCAGTGATGGCAGCCCCGACTTACGAACAGTAAGTCGTGGGTTCGAACCCAGACAGACGCATTACTCTGTGTAATTTATTTCATCAGCACTGCTCTCAAAACGGTGAAGGAAAACATCGTGAGGAAACCGACATCTCCTAGATACAAAATTCGAAGACATGTGACATCTACCAATCCCCACTGGGCCCGCGAAGCCTGTATCCAAGCGAGAGAACATTAGAAGCTGAAGATGACGATGACACAACAATTAACAAAGTCCATTGAATTTATTGGATTATCCAATGGATAGTCAAATTATTTAACACATTTGAATAATCGGAGCCGTTGAAACACCTATAATCCACTGATAAATGAATAACAGGATGCATGAACACACAGTCAACACGCTAGGTAGGTTCCTACTTAAGTAAAATACGCCTAAGTTGTCCACATACCTTTATACATATCCTATCCCACGCTACAGTCACGGTAATATCTACAGTCAACTATTTTAATAAATAAAGTGTTCGCTATAATGATAAGATAGTAGTTAGCATAGCCGGACGGCTGCAATCCAGTGCTGACCGCAAACTTGGCCGCAAGTGGACGATCGGGAACGCAACCAGCGCGTACGCATCCCTATCTACCGTTATGGACGACTGACCGCAGTTACGTTATCATATTTTCTTATATTAACTGTTTGAGTTAGGGCCTCGATACAGAACAATGAAAGGATACAGCGGTTCCTGTTTTTGTCTTTGATAAAATGCTTTTTTGCGTATGTAACGATAACGTAGAAAATTGTCCGGAAAGTTTTGGAGACAATTTTAAATGCTTTTATTAGATTTAATTGTGTTTTACTAAGCTTTGAATCAAGACATTCAAGACTTCGGAAAAATCTTTGGAAAGATGTTTTCATTGCAATTACTTGGGTAGCAATACTTTTACAAATGACGATACTTGAGGCAAGAAAGCCATTTTATTCACAGCTGATGCGACGAATGCTTTAGTAAAGCTCCTTTTTGAATGAGTATCGGTAAAGGAATACATGGACGATATTAAGAATCGGGCATTGGTTATTAAGAGCACGCATTCACCGCTGACTCAATTCCTGTTCTGCAAATGGGCGCACTAAGTTTGCGTAATGGTCAATTTATAATACTTATGAGTGGGCACGAAAAGTTTTAACAACATCTCAATGTAACAGTAATTTATAAATGTATGATACTCGTTATTTATTTATGAAGTTTTAATGATGTTCTATACACCACCTCTGCGTCTAATCTGGACCAGCACTGCGAGTGGGTGTATAAATGCATACCAAGTTGCCCACCTGTAATTATGATTTTAAATCAAGGCTCCTAAAACACGTTTCTGTCTAACAATTATTTAAGAACATTGTTACCTATCGATGAACGATAGGAATCCGAAGAATAGAAGAGCGAAAATGTTTAAGACTGTGAAGTTATGATTAACAGGGAAGCAGAAGAACAACTCGAGCTACGCTGACTCCAAGGTGGCATGGGAGGGCCCATATCATGAGACCAGGCCAGGAAGACAATGAATAAGGGTACTATGAGCAGTACCTAGGTAGACATCAGCTAGTTGCTCATAACAGATATAAATGTAGGTATATCATTCACAAACAAATGCACCTAACCCACAACATACTACTACTATTTTGTCGGCACGGATGGCGCAATGCGTGTCGCGGATTCGATTCCCACACAAAACAAATATTTCGATGGCTTACAAGTAGTTGATCCGGGTCTGGCTGTTTGTTCTGAATTTAAATGTTTCTAAACACACTCTCATTTTCTAGAGAAGGGCAACGTCTAAAAAATAACCAAGCATCGATATTGACAAAACAGTTAGTCGAAAAACCGTTGATGCCACCCATTGCAAAGTAACTGTCTGTAGAAGCCATATGTTCAAAAAGGAACTTCCGAAGCGACAAACACAATGAACATACTACAGAACGATACTCAAGGACATTAAACCCCTCGCTTCCACAAAAGTTCGTTAAACAAAAACGCAAAGTTTCGCGAGTACGACCCTCCCTTGTGTCTGTCTTTGCATGAAACAGCTGACTTCGGTAAAAAAATAGTGGTAGACACTATTTTTTTACCGAAGTCAGCTGTTTCACAGAAATTTTACCACTGACAGCCTTCCAGGCTGCAATCCACCATGAAACTTACAGCAAACAAAATAAGGATCACTTTGATTTGAAATGATGTCATAAGAGGTAATACGAGTAATCGAGTATACAAATAGTTCGTAGCTGCGAATGAACTTTATTCACGTGAATTATGTGACAACTAAAGAGAGGAATTTGTTCAGTGCGATCAATAAACTTGTATCTCTATGGCTATACGAGTTTCTTCAACAATGTTGAATAAAGTCAATGTGTTTTGAGCTTGGCACAAGCAAAAAGAGTCCTATACCCAGCTGTGGGTAAAGTCGAACTGTAAGTAATGATGATCTAAATATCAACAATGCTATTACACATAGTGCTTTCAAGGGTCAGTTTACTGTGAGCAAGTTGTGAAAATTCCATGGAGATACGTATCAGGCTTTGCTATCACATGACATTGTTCCATTTTACAATCACTCCTGTTCTGAAGAGTTTGGCAGAAGATATATATAGACTCACATTTTGGCAATTGTATTGAAGTTCTATGCTGATTTTTCAACCGACTTCCAAAAAGAGGAGGTTATCAATTACAAATACTTACCCACGCCCGACAACGAAATATGAACGAATGCAATACGACTTGACACTACGCCACACGGTGCACGGCCACGACCTTATGAACTTTTCGAATATATTACGTAATAATTTGAAATGTAATGCATTATTAGTGGCCAATAACCACGTCACGCGATGTTTATCATGAAAATAACTGTATCTACTCCCGATTTTTAGGTTTCCATTACCCCTTCATCCGAAGAAAAATCCGCTTTGGGCAGAGCGGAAGGGATTGTCAGACTTGTACTGACTAAAACACATCCATGGTCCTACTTAGCCGTTTGTGTTCCACACTAATGGTGGGAGGGGTATCCATCGGCGTCGAGTCGACGTTGAAGTACCTAGGACTCGTCCTCGACAGCCGGTGGAACTTCGTGGAGCATTTCCGACGTTTGGCCCCCGGGCTGGAACGAACTGGGGCTGCCTTCAGGCGGCTCCAGCCCAACCTGGGGGCCAAACGCTAAACGTCAAACGTCCATGCCCCTTAACGGGGCCCCAGTGTGGGCGTGTTCCTTGAGGCGGAGAGTCGCCCATTATCTGAACGCGCCCCAAAAGGTGGTACGATCTCCCGCGAGGCGGCGGGCCTGCTTGCCGGATTGCCGCCATGGGATCTGGAGGCGATAGTCCTCGCGCACCTGCATAAATGGCGCGCGGAGGCACTAAGCCGGAGGGAAATTTCGCTGTCGCGGCAAAGCGCCGCTCAGCGGACAGACCTCCGGCGCGATCTCATGGCAACATGGAGAGAGCGATTGTCGCAACCCCGTGCAGGGCACGCCACGATAATGGCGGTAAGTCCCCACTTTGAGGAGTTGCTGGCGAGGCGCCACGGCGTCCTCACCTTCCGCCTGACGCATGTCCTCAACGGACACGGATGTTTCGGGCAGTTCCTGCATCGAATCGGGCAGTAGGAAACGCCCGGGTCTTTCCAATGCGAGGATCGACCGGAGGACACGGTGGAGCACACGGTGGAGGTTTGCCCCGCGTAGGCGGAGCATCGCCGTGTTCTCGCGTCCGGCCCTGGTTCAATCCATGGTCCGGAGCGAGACGGAATGGGAAACCGTCTCCTCCTTCTGCAAAGCAGTCATGCTAGCGGAGGAGGTGGCGGAATGTGAGAGGTAGAGTGCCTCTCGCCCCAGCCGCCGCGGGAGACGCACCAGGCATCGGGGGCCACGTGGTGGCTACCGGCCACCGTAGATGCGGGCCGGTGGACGGTTGGCTATGGGCTAGCTAGCCGTCCGTCCGTCTAACGAAGACAGGCCGTGTCGACGGCGCGTTCGTGTTCCACGCGCGCCTCAAAGAGATGTCAGCATAAAGGGAGGGGCCCGCAAGGGCCGAAGTCTACCGGGGTGACGGGCCTGTTCGAAAGAGATACCGCGGCCCTGGAACATAAAGGGCGAGGAAGGATCATGTATGGGTTTTAGTCAGTAAAAGTCTGACACTCCCTCCCGCTCCGCCCAGAGTGGGAGAAGTTATTTGATGATTTCCAATGCTAAAAAAAAAACAAAACCTCAGTAGGCATCGGCCCTAGAGGACTCCTCCAGGGGTGTTGCCATATCTTTGGGGCGAGCGTGGAAATATTTCCACTTATTTGTTCTTGGGATAAAATATTTCAATCATTCAACCCGACGACGGAAACTTCCACCCTTGGCCGGTTCTTTTTTAAAATTATGCTAGAATAAATTTAATGATTTCTAGATGAATTAATGATGTTGCTTTCTTATAGTACCTAAAAGAATTTTTAATATCGGTTAAGAAGTTTTTGAGTTAAATCGTAACAAACAAGCAAAATATCAAATCTTTCCTCTTTGTAATGTTAATTTAGATAGTTTAGATTATGTATTTTAGAAGACCAATATAAATGGTACAAAATATCAATCAAACTGAGTTGTATTACAGTAGCTTACGTCGATAATATTTATGGTGGCTGAAGAATCCCTTATGTCAGCCATGGAACCACAGGTAATTACAATTATCAATGGACCCGGTAATGGGTCAACCCACTGGGTCCACGGGTAACCGCTCGTTATTGAGTAGGAGAAAAATGCTATTAAACAGTAGATTTATTAATTACTACCAACCAACCCATGATAAACCCAGAACCCCTCAAGAATTGGGCGGTCAAATGAAAAAAAAACCGATAGGTTACAGGGATATGAGCGTTCAAACAATCACCCTATAGTTTAGGTATAGATTTAGATTTAAAAAGTATAAATTTAATCATTTAACTCTGCTTCACTCTACATTAAGTACTTATTACTGTACTTCATAGTTCATACATGTAGGCTAGTTAAAAACCTAAGTACTAAGTAATTTATGACTTGAATAATAATTGTGCATTTACATTTACATCAATTAATACATTTACTACCTATTATAAAAATGACTGCTTACAAATATCAAAATACTTTTAATTCGTAGCACAAAGTAAACGGTCGTCGGATATATTTTATTTTTCATAAAAAAATGGCTAAAGAAAAACAGGAGTCTTATATTTTATCGAAAGTGAGAGAAATTGAGAAATGGATGGGTTTTGAGAGTGATATAAAGTGGATGGCAACTTTCATTGTTCTTGGCTACCACATCTTCGCCATCTACTGGTGTTATCATTACGCATTACCTGCGAAATGGCAGACTATAGTTTTCGGTGAGTATTATTTATTGGCAGAAAAGATTTTCGATACCTTAAATTATTCTCAGCTACTAAATAAAACTTATTTTGGATGTGATAATGTCTACACTGTTAAAACAAACATTCTTGCTTAAATTGCCCAACTTTGGAGTTATTATTCCGCAAAACTGAAAGACAACTCGACAACTTTTAGTGATGAAGTGGTTATTAATATAATTTATAGAGATCTCCCTTTTCCCAGTTTTTGCTCAAATCTATTCGTAAAAAAAAACAAAATTCCGAGGAAAGCTTTTCCCAAAATTCGCGACGACGGCACTTTTTTGAGCTCGTGGATTCAACTGTTGTACATAAGCAAACGAAATAAAATATCTTTAAAAATAATTAAATTACAACTATCAAACAATTGCGTCGACTACTTGAACTCAGTACTGAAGCACAACTTAGAAGCTTTGTAACAAGCCTTTTAAAGATAAAAATGATTTGTTTTCAGCGTATCTGATGTTCACGTTCAGCGGGTTCGGCATCACCGGTGGAGCGCACAGATACTGGGCACACAGAGCATTTAAAGCTTCCACACCATTGCGGCTTTTCATGTTATTTGGCTTCGCATCAGCTGGACAGGTAACACCCTGAAGTTACATGACGTCTGTGTGACTTGAACATTAACGTTGTGCATTTTTGATATTTTGAAATGGTCAGGGAATAATTTCGCACAATATAAAAGTGCTATAATTTATGCGGTAAAATACATATTCATTTATTGCGCTATCGTACACAAAGGACAATTTATATTACATTATAAATTTTACACTTCAGAAATATTACAATTAATTTACATTAAAAAGTTTATCTCTCAGAAAAATCAACTTTCATCCATAATTTCAACGACTCTTCCACCATCATCATTACCAGAAATATCATCGCGAATCTCTAAAACTGAACAAAAAAAAACACATACGAATTTTCATCTTACGAATTTTCGATCAGGTCACGTGTCCTGACGCGAGTCTATCCTTTACCCATCCCAAAAAGTGCACAACGCCGCTAAAGAAGTTATCACTTCAAAAATCGTTCCTCGATCTTTGTGAACTTGGAGGGTTGTGTTGATGATTTTGATGATTATAATTCTGTAACTACATACGTTTTACAGTCGCGAACAATATTTTGATCAACATAAAACCTAGCACTGGCCTGCAAATTCCGAAAAACGTACGAAAATTTGAATTTCGCGGGCTACCCTAGAGCAGCTCATTGTAAGATCAAGCCTTTCGCCATCATCTCGGCACACATACAGACTTGGTGGTTGCTACTGATGAGAAATTCCTGATGGGAAAACCCAGTAACTGTAACCCCCTGTCTTAGTACCCTGTAACCTGTGAATCAAACTCCAGAGCTCATGACTAGCAATACGTTTGGGCCCACCGACGAAGCTTCTGAAATGTATTCTCTATAATGCACAGGCGGCAACTCCGAAGTAATTCTACGGCGTCGTAAAACATAGCGGAGTCTAGCCTGCCTTAGGCCATTTTGGGTGCAAAGCTTGAAAGTATGAGCATAAAAGTTGATTGCACAGTTTACCTGCAGACGACGCCGCCGGCGCCGGTGAATACGTTTGTATGTAAATGTTCGGAACTGTAAATGAAAAATAATGGAATTTGGATTTCAAAAGTCATCTTTTTATAATTTTATTGGATTCGTAAACAAGCAGTCATAGCCTATTGATGTGGTGTGCCGTGTGACCGTCGAACTGTCAACTCATAGGTCACGAGTTCGAACCCAAGGCACGCCTCTGATTTTTCGGAGTCATGCGCGTATTGTATAATTATCACTTGTTTCGGTTAAGGAAATCGTGAGGAAAACCAGCATGCCTGAGAGAGATTTCTCGTGGACATGTAAAGCCAAGTAAGGCCCACGGGCGGCACCAGGCTAAGCTCTAACCACACGAAAAAGAAATATCTCGGAAAGAGTATTTTTGCTCTTCGATATCTGAGTGCAAAAGCCGTTTTTATCGTCTTGAGGGTAAAGTAAATTTGAATTTAGAACATCGTGTGCACTAAGCATGTGAATTCAAAACATCATTAAACCTATTTACTTCTACCTCTATGGTGCCGAATTTATCATACAATTTTTTTTTTTATTTGTATAGAGTCTCGGACTCGGAACCTTCTTGGTGCACTTTTTTAATATGTTTTGCGCGCGCCATTTTCTTTTCACGTATTATTGTTAACACCTTAGGTTAAAAACAAGGAATCCAACTTGAAAAAAAAAGGAAAAGAAACCTAAAATGACCACTCATTATCTATCGACGAGGAAGTTTATTTAACGCCAACAGAATTAACTGAAATTGTTAATAATGCGCATTTTTTTTGCGTTTGTTCATTTCCTTGCTGAGGTGGGATGAAAAGTTACGTGTTGCACTCGTGTGAAAAGATTTTTTACTTTGTGCTCTTTTGATTCCCTCGCTAACGCTCAAGATTATAAGTTATGAACTACAGTACTTTCACAGTTTTTATGTCTTGTGACTGGGACTGTAGCTACATTTAATTTTCATCTTTGTTTCGACAATTCAAAAGTGCCTGTTATTGGCCTACTTGAAATAAATGCTTTGATTTTGATTTTAGAATCTTTCGCTTGCTCGATTATCAAAATTGAGCACGCGGTTAAAAAACAACTTTGCACTCTTGTATAACAAATAACTATTACATATTGGAACCGTGTTTTTTCCTCAAACGAATACAAACATAAATATTTTCCTTTCCTTTTCAAATAGAACACGCTACATCAATGGGTGCGAAACCACAGAGTCCACCATAAGTACAGTGACACGGACTCTGATCCTCACAACCGAGAACGAGGGCTGTTCTTCTCACATATTGGCTGGCTTTTGATGAAGAAGAAGCAGGAGGTGGTCAGCAAATTCAAGGAGATTGATATGAGCGATATTGAGAACGATTCCCTCGTTATTTGGCATACAAAGTGAGTTTGTTTCGAAGCGAAGAAGTGCTTTATTCCGCATGATTGCAATAGGGATGATTCTCATGAAATAAAACTATGATTTTGATTAGTTCGTCGGTTAGATTATCGAAAAATATTGGATACTTATGTGTTTTTTTTAATCAAATTAATAAAATTTGACGAAGATAAAACGCGTCAAAGATCATGTGTGGGTCTTGTGACGTCACTTTTCGGTAAAGAAATTACTCAAATGTGAGTTTTCGACGCACTGTATAAGTCTTAATTTTTAGTTTACGTGAAAAACGAAAAAGTGTCCAATAGTTTTTGAACATCTGTGACTAATTAGATTTTATTTGTCATCTACCCTATTCGGTTTGATAACAATTGCAGCTGATTGCTAAATAGGTTTTGTTTCATCATTAATTTCGCACTTAGTGTTTTTTAATTTGTCATAATTCTCAATCATCATAACCCGTGTCTTCTCTATGTTGGGCACTGCCAACCCAGTTTCTGTATTTCCCATATTGCTATTGCTTAAAACAATTTGTTGATGCGAAGATTAAAATCAAATGTCATAGACATTTGATTTAAATCGTCAAAAGAGCCACCACAATCTTAATCCTTATTTGTCGAATTCCAGGAACGTTGATATAATAAATCCACTATGTTGCTTTATCCTACCAACTTTGGCGGGAATCCTCCTGTGGGGCGAGTACTGGCGAGTGGCTGTGGCGTGGCAGTGTGGCATACGGTTCCTGGTCGTGTACCACAGTGAGCTGACAGTCAACAGCCTAGGGCATACCTTGGGTTATAAGCCTTATGACAAGTAAGTTTCCTAATTTATTTAATAAATGCGAACGTGAGTTTGTCACGCCTCTACGACATAATAGCTGAACAGGTTTCTATGCAATTTGGCATACGGACTTACCATGACCCGTGGTAAGACAAAGGATAGTATTTGTACCGATATAACGTTTAAGTGGGACAGTTTCGATATCCACGTGGTTACAGCTAGCCTGCTGTGGGGGAGAAACATATATGCCCTCAAGTAATTCACGTATGATACACAGTTATCTGATGACTCCTTTCCTCCTCCTAGGAGCATAAAACCAGCGGAGAACTTCATCATATCAGCACTCACCGGTGGTGAAGGATGGCACAACTTCCACCATTCGTTCCCGTTCGACTACAAGGCAGCCGAGTGGTCCCACACCTTCGACTTCACTACAGATCTCATACATTTGTGCGAGAGATTCGGCTGGGTGTATGATAAGAGAGAAGTCTCCAAGGAGATGATCAAGAAATACGCTGCACAACAATTTGAGGCCAGTCAAAAAACAAAGCTAGTAGATTGACAAAATTTGCGTGGCTACCTCCGCGTTCGTTTAAGATAATTAACTGGTGAAATCATTATATTTTAATGTTTACGCTGTTGTTTCATTTTAGTTGTTAAATGTATGGTTGAAATGCAAATTGTTAGGTAAGTTTATCTATGAATTTACTTTGTATATGTCACCGAAATATAATGTAGTCACGTTATGATACCTTTTTTTCTTTTTTTTTTTACTATTGCTTTTACTGAACTGTGCGTGTGTGAGATGTGTGGCAGTGGCAAAGTGGAGACCCAGGGTCCCGATACATTTTCGTCTAACGGGCATATCTCCTTCTTTATTATATCTATGACCAGGTACATCAATGAGGCCCCGCAATATCCAAGGTGTAAGCAGATCCTTCATGAAGCCGTCAATCAAGAATTCTGTTCATCAAAATTATTTCTGAGAACCAACTTTTTTTGGGTGAAAAATCATGTTATAGGTACGGTACGGTAAACACAATGTAACACACTCAATACATCATGCTAAAGGATGCAATGAATAGTACGTTCGTGGACGTTTTGGAAGTATTAGTTATTAGTTAAATTAGGTATTAGTTAAAGTTGAATAAATCCTTTGGATGCGAGTCGCACGCGACCGGTCAATGTGGCGACACTTGGGGGAGGCCTATGTCTAGCAATGGACGTCTTTCGGCTGAAATGACGATGATGATGATGAAACAAAACTTATTTAAAGAAAACTCAAAGTTCCCCCAATATCTCCGTAACTAGATGGTTCCCAGGTATGCAATGGTCTAGCTTAAAAAAAACATATCACAATGACGTGGAGAACGGGTCTTCTATCTCCCTTTTATGAAGTCTTAAAAAAATCAAGCTAGTATTGATTGAATTCGCAGATAACCTACTAAAAATACTTAAAACACTGACTTCGAGCCCTTTTGACTGTTCCAACAGTTCTTCATGTCCCAGATAACGGCTTTCTACATTCTTAGCTGTAATAAATTGATGGCGTTTAGCAGGCGCCGCGCGCCTTGCAGATTGTGGCTTGCAAAGATAATGTGTGCACATTATAGTGCTTTAGTATTCATCGTGCCTTGGTAGCTTGGACACGCCGACATACGCGAATATGACTTGTTAATGTCGGTAGTTTTCGTTAGAAATCACAGACAGCCAAGCAAATAGGTACAGTTCTACCAAAAAGGATAGGCGCTTTGGTTGTCCCGTCTGTTATTGAACTTTCAATTATTAGCAAAGGGCTGCTACGGCATCAAATATGATAATAACTAAAATTTCAGTACAGACGCGCCGTAAATCAAATCTAAAGTGGTTTCAAACGATTTAATTTGGGATATTTTACAAAAAAATCTAACCAACTCAAAAACTACAGCATTTCTGTGGGGCATTTGGTGGCTTTATTTGTTGCATTTTATACAGGGAATACGTCGACTTACCAGTGACCCTGTAGGTCTAATAACCGAAAGAATATAGATGATGCTGTCTGAAGCGCATTCTTGTTATTAATTTTTTTAGGAAAATATTTAGGAAATCTTGTTTTGATCAGCAGTGTACTGCGTTCAGAAAATAATTATTCATAAGCAGTATTGTCTAGTAGGAAGATGATTTTATTTATTTATTCCAAGTGCATAAGTTAAGCCAAATGTCGAAAACGCCCATTGGGCGAAAAAACCGACAACATCGCATTTTGGCAATTTTAAAACGACCACAACGCGTTCTGGCCCGACTCAGAAGCCGACCGAAAGACTCAGAACGTGTTCTGAGCCTTTTTTGAACAGCCACAGCCCGATGTTATAAGGTACCTACTTACATCAGTAAGGAACTTGTCAATGTTGATGGGTAAGGATGCAGAAATCAAAATTCAAATGAAAATCAAAGAACAAAGCCGAGAGGCACTTGTTCTTCGTCATTGCAGTCATTTGAGGACATGTCAGCAGAACTCGTTCAGGCATCATCATTGCCAGAACGCGTTGTGGTCGAAAATCAAAACAGCCACGACCCAAATATCGCGTCGTGGTCGTTTTGTGTTTGCCAGAAAGCATTATGGTCTTTGAATATCAATAGTGGTCGTTTCGCAAATTCCAAAATGCGTTGTTGTCGGTTTTTTCGCCCAATGAGCGTTTTTGACCTTTGAGCCTAACTCTGCCTAACACACTTAGTTGAATTTAAATATAAATAGCATTATGTACTCTGGTACACCGTAGACGTTCCTAGGGTGTAAAAATTAACTAACACTACTTTTAAACCGGAATACACATCATACCTTGTAAAATGTCAAAGGCTAAGAGAGAGTCTTTTATTTTGTCGAAAGTACGAGAAGTAGAAAAGTGGATAGGTTTCGAGACTGATGTAGACTGGACGAAGACTTTCGTCGTTCTTGGATACCATGTTTTAGCCATCTATTGGTGCTATCATTACGCATTCCCTGTGAAATGGCTGACTGTTGCTTTTGGTGAGTTATAATATATATTAAATTATCCTAGTATTTTCTAAGCTTACCTTACCTACCGCCATAAAATCAATATTCAGATTCATATTCCCATAAGTGCGCTGGATAAATCAGGCAGCTGTCTTTTTTCATCCTTTAGGTCGTATTGTCAAGGAGGAGCTCGTGGCTAAATAATATCCAGCCGCTCGGGTCGATCTTTAGGTTAAGCCATGCTTGCCTAGGTTGGTCTGTGGATGGGTGACCACCCTCACATACCGAGTTTCCTCTGTGCCTCGGAAAGCACGTTAAGCTGTTAGTCCCGGCTGTCATTTGTCCATCTTTGACAGTCGTTACAGGTGGTCAGTGGCCCAAAAAGTCTGACACCAGTCTCACCAAGTGGTATCCTATTTCCCAGTATTAACTGGGTTGTGGGGGTCAGATAGGCAGTCGCTCCATGTAAAATACTGGTATTCAGCTGCATCCGATTAGACTGGAAGCCGACCCCAACATAGTTGGGAAAAGGCTAGGCAGATGATGAGGTCGTATTGTCAAGTACTAGCCTTCGTATGTCTGACAATCAATTATACAAAGGGGTATTGTACTTCCCAGTTACTGGGTTTTGAAGACTGCCTTTGTAAAATACTGGAAATTGACTAGGCAGATGATGAGTGTTAACTACTAGTCGTTTTTGCTTTTCAGCTTTTGCAGTGCACGTATTCAGTGGGTTCGGCGTAATTGCTGGAGCGCATAGGTATTGGTCCCACAAAGCATTTAAAGCTACGACGCCACTGCGGGTTTTGATGATAATTGGCTTCGCTGCTGCCGGACAGGTAATACCTGTAGATTTTGAATGTGTACGAGATCACAAAGGAGAGGATTCATCATTAAAACTCTTATTTACGCGCCCAAAAAACCTTACATGCATGTACAGTCAACAAAAGAGCGACTATTATAAATGTAAAAGTCTGTAAAGATCCATTTTCGTAATTCTTTCACGCAGAAACTACTGAAAGGATTTGGATGAAATTGCAAACAGATTGATTATAACCCTTTTCCATTTATAAATAGTAGTAAGAAGATTGCTAGCCTGTAAACCTAACTGTTTTGCTGACTGTACATAGCTTACATAGACATAGTTCGCAATGGTGGCGAAAACTCTCATATCGCCCTAGTTTTTCGTGCAGACAAGAACTATCAAAGTTAATTCTCGGTCTGTGATGCTTGCTTGGCAGGGAACACTAGTGAGACTGGCTCGGCACCAGCCTACGCATACCAAATGGGCGCGAGTAAGCGTCCGTCACATTCGGCCATAACCACATAACATAACTCAACGACAATACTGTTCAAACTACACACTCGATTCACGCTCCTTTCTAGTTTCTAGCTAGCCTAGCCTAGCCCAGGCACGTATCCGGGGGTGGGATAGTTGAGACTTATCCCCTCCCCGAAATCTGCCTAAAAACGAAGTACGTAAATTATAGTACAGTGATTACAGGGATTTTTTACAGTTTCACAAGAAAATACTTAGCATCCGAGCCAGATAGCAAAAATTTTCGAGCTCGCTCGTACTCCTATTTTCCTTTCTGAGTGTAATTAATGGGAAAATTAACTTAATTTATCAGAAAATATACGAGCGTGCTCAGACATATTACCTGCTTATGCCCTTTGCGTTCATAAGCTTTTCTTTAATAGGCAGATTTTGGCGTATTTCTTTAATAAAGGACAAAAGAAAACTTATCAAATTCGAGATGGATGCAAAAATTTTGAAGCTTGCTACACTCGCTTTTCAAATCCTACTTTTGTTTAATTGATAGGCTTTTTCGGATAGATCGGCCAAGTTACTCCTTGAGTCTAACATAATTAACCGAGTCGAAGTGCAAAAAAATTCGAGCTGTTTTTTATGGAAAAAATGTGCCGGCGCCCATGCACAGTTCTCATGGTTGTTTCAATGTTTATCCCCCCCCCCCCCCCCCGAATCAAAAGTCTGGATACGTGCTTGGCCTAGCCTACTAGTTTTGGTAGGACAGGCGCCATTACCTATAAGTGTAAACTAATATTATAAAGAGGAAAGATTTGGTTTATTCTTATTCTTTATTGCACACAAAAGTTAGTTACTTTTTGTTTGTTATGATTTAACTCAAGAACTCCTCAACCGATTCTTTCATCTTTGTTGAGTAACATAGTCTATAATTTATATTGATATCGGACAAAGTCGCGGGCGATGCTGCTTTAACACATATATATGTTTTCTTTTATTTATCACCAAGCTCACACTGTATACATGGGTGCGCAATCACCGTATTCATCACAAATACAGTGACACGGAGTGTGACCCTCATAACGGCAAAAGAGGATTGTTCTTCGCACACATTGGCTGGCTTCTGATGAAGAAGAACGAGAAGGTGAAAAGCAAATTCGAGGAAACTGATATGACTGATATTGTGAACGACCCGATCGTCGCCTGGCATACTAAGTGAGTTGGACTATAGTTATAGCGGTCGTTAACCCCCACCTACATTTATTGAAGTCGCGATTACATGAGCTAAACGCGAGTTTTATAATTACTACAAGTATATACTTGTAGTAATTATAAAACTCGCGTTTAGCTCGCGATTCACTGCTATAAACAAGACCAGAAAAATATATGATATTCTTCAGGATATATGCTAGCATGATACTGTTTCGAAAACATAATACAATTAATTTGGCTCAATAAAAAGAAATCCCGAACTTATCTCTAAAAATATCTTTCAATCAATAAAAAACATACTAATATGCATGCGATCATTCTGATTTTTTGGCAAATAATTCTAAAAGCAATATATTAGCATGATACTGTTTCAGTTTTTTAATCCAATCAATAGTTTTTTTGTAAATCGATCGAAACCACTCATTTCGCGCTATTTGGCTCGCAGTGGCTGACGTAACAATCACTTTGTAGTGCAAGCTGACTAGAACTTTATTCTAACAGCATTTCAAACGAAGTTTGAACCACCACAAATAGAGTTGCTAATTTAGCTCGTCTAAGCGCCTTAACTTTGAAATCCAAAATAAGCCTGTTCCAGGCTTGAATCGTCATCTATAGTGATTTACAACATTTGTTTCTGGTGAAAAACGAAATATTATTATGGTTTTGTTTTCGTTCGTACGAAGAGATGACAACAATGACCAATGATGAACTGTCAGCAACTATAGAAAATTAATGTTTTTTATTTGCAAAAATATCATGTTACTCGTTTTATAAAACTGAGTTTTAGTTTTTGTTTTCTAGATATGTAGTCATAATAAACCCACTAGCATGCTTTATAATTCCCCCCTTGGCCGGTACTCTGCTGTGTGGGGAGGACTGGCGAGTGGCTGTGGCGTGGCAATGTGGCATAAGGCTCCTACTCTCATACCACAGTACGTTTGCTATTAACAGCGTCGCTCACGCCGTGGGTGATAGGCCTTATAAATAGCTGTTTCTAACAGTTCAGTTTTTTTTAAAATAATATTTTAAATTCGATTTTTTATTTTTTTATGACAATGTTCGTTATTATCGATTTAACTCCTCGAAGATTCCAAACTTCAGTATATAAAAGATCACTTTATTATTTCCTCTAAGGTCTTTCTGATTTAAACTATGCATCAGGCATTACTTCACGAAATTTTAAGACAGTTCCAATCTCTCATGAGGATGTCCCGTGGTGGGGCGAAACAAAAATTTAATATAAGAATTGTAAAAGCGTTAGGAAATAAAATTTCAATATCGCGGGCTGTCCTGGCCCTTCCCAAAGTGGGAATATACCCGTAAATAATTAACCTTATTTCGACCCACAGGAGCATAAGGCCAGCAGATAACTTCATAGTCTCAGTAATAACCGCTGGTGAAGGATACCACAATTACCACCACGCGTTTCCTTTCGATTACAAGTCAGCTGAGAGATGTCACGCCATTGACAGGATCACACATGCCATACATTTCTTTGAAAGCTTGGGCTGGGTGTATGACAAGAGAGAAGCATCCAAAGATGCGATTAAGAGATACTCTGAGACCTGGGGTGAAGCACAGAAGGAGGAAAAAGAATTCTGAGTTGAAATATCTTCATCCGTACTCGTTTTTGCCGAAATGGTGCGCAAACTAATTATAATCGGGATTTGGGATAGGTTAATTACTTATGTAACCAAGAACGAATCATCATTATCAGCCTTAATATCGTTAGTAGTGACTGCCTATCTGACCTCCACAACCCAGTTAGTACTGCGGAATACGATACCCCTTGGTAAGACTGGTTGTCAGACTTTTTGGGCCACTGACTAACTGTAACGAATGTCCAAGATCTACAAATGACCGCTGGGACCAACGGCTTGATGTGCTTTCCGACACACCAACCTAGGGAAGGATCGACCCGAGCGGCTGTTATTATTTAAGAACGAATATTACCAATAAAAAAAAACTGCTGTTTCCTATCAAATTGCTGTAAGTACTACACGGTCAAAATATACGGAACATTTTATTTTAGAAACAAATCTATGGGTTTAATATTATATGGGATGTAGATGATAGGTGTTTTTATTGATAGGTGGGAGTCCCCCATGCTGCAAAGGTGGGTGTGGCTTCATGCTGTCATTTAAATGTTGTATTTGTTTTGCTTGTACTCACATTAGTTTTAACAAAATATGGGCATAGTCTGAAATAAATGTTTATTATTATTATTTTTATGTACTGAACGCGACTGCTACTGCAAAATTCCTGATGGGAAATGCCAATAACACTTTGCTTGACCTGAGAATTGAAGAGTTGCTTCTTGCTCAGCAGTGGCGCTTGCGACCACTAGACCACTGAGGCAGTCTACCTTTGTTTAATCCTACGGAGAATTTGTATTCTGTGCGTGATGTTGTTATTATATTTGTAATAAATAAACCAAAACTGTGTGTAATTTACTCCTTCTTGTAAAATAACAAGAAGAATTTATCGCCAAAGATGAAAACCTGTCGACTCCAAAAGAATTCAATCTTGCTGCAAGATGTAGACAAAAGTATGATCGTAGGAACACCATTAGAATGCAATTGCACCATAATCGCACGGCTACAAAGGCCATCGCCGTTCACCATAACTAACAATGCAAAACCGTTGCTAAAATATGAAAGATTGTAGTTCTTAACTCATACATAAGCTTGAGTAGTGGAACCAAGGAAACGATGGATTGACTGTTTAGAGGAATAAGATTTTGATTAATTATTTTGTTGAAGAATGGGAGAAGACATGCTACGCCAACCCCAATTACAAGATGTAAACGACCCATGAATTCACGAAGCCGTGACAACCAAGCATTCTGTCCATCACACTAATTAACTCTACGCAAAAATGACTTACTAAGGTCCATGTTTACCGAAAACATAACAGGCTGATTATCTAAAAACAGCTGCCACTTTGACATGTTCCCATACAAAAATGTGTTTTAAACAGCTGTTTTTAGATTATCAAACCGTCATCTTTTTGGTGAACATGGACCTAAGAAACGACTTTTTTGAGATAAATAACAAGGAGTTCAATATATGTACAGTCAGCAAAACAGTTAGGTTTACAGGCTAGCAATCTTCTTACTACTACTACTACTATTATAATTATATTGAAAGTTTAAGTTTAATTAAAACTTGTTAGTATTTCAAAGAACTTGTGAAACACTTGGAGTTTTGACCCCCAATATGTCCGTGACGTTTCTCAGGTATGGTCTAGCTAGAACGTAAAAATAATCGCAATGAACGGGATGAACAAGTGCTTTTCGGGTTGTTTTACATCCATTATGGTATCAATAAGGCTAGGAGAAAAATGGTGATACTTATGGACGAGAGAAAGTAAATCTTAACCGTATACTCAAGTCATTAGTCGGATAAAATAAAACAGACTTCAAAAAAAAAAACAAAAAAGGTGAAAAATAACTTTAGCTTCTGAAGTCGGTGACCTTTGTTTGATTGCTCTAGTTTTTTTGTCACCAACTTCAGAAGCTAAAGTTATTTTTCACCTTTTTTGTTTTTTTTTTTGAAGTCGGTTTTATTTTTTTGCAAACAAGTTTTTATTTTTCACTTTTTAGTGGTTCACATGTGCTTGATACATGGAAAGTGCATACCGTTACAATTGCAACAAGCCCAAACACAACTATGGTACATTGTCTCATTATGGAGTTCCGTGACTCTTGGCTTCATCATCAGATCTGATGGTAGAATGGTTCTTATCAAACGCAAATGCTTCACTTGTTGTAGAAAATACCAAAAACGCAACACGTTTTCATATAAAATTTGAAGAGTTCCCTCGATTTCGCCAAGATTCCATCATCAGATCCCGACTTGGTGGCTATGGGACCATTTGGAAAGAATACCCTTTCCAACAAAAAAAAGAATTTTCCAAATCGGTTGGCAAGCAACGGAGTTATGCCCGAAGACAAAAAAAAAAAAAAAAAAAAATTGAAACATCCGAATTGAGAACCTCCTCCTTTTTTAGAAGTCGGTTAAAAATGGCTTTAACACAACCAATTTAGGTAATGCTAATCTGATAATACAATCCATTAATTTTCCTGACAGTAGAATATGTTTCAACTTTAAAGTAATTAACACTAAAACAATTGGTGTTAACGAAGACATAATGCCTTGTGTAATGGTGATTGAGATTTATACTATCCATTAGCACATGAAAAGTCCTTTGGCGGCTAGAAATTAGCATGTAGAGGAGAAACTAAGTACATGAGCAGTAGAACTCGTAAATATCAAATTTTACGCCAAACAATCAAAGAAAAAGACGAAGTAACACCTTTGGAAAAGAAAAGATTATGTAAGTAGGAATAATGTAGGATAACCACAACAGTTTGAACACTAGTTTTACCCTAATCGTATTAACCAGTACTAACTCGGTTGTGGAGTGGAGGTCAGATTAGGCAGGTACTCCATGTTAAGTACTCAAATAAGTATCTTACTAAAAGTTTGAAACTTATTAATTGTCATCGTACACACGGCGGCACATTCATGCCTTAATAACATTTCCAGTATAACATGTCCTCGCTTTGTATCGATTTCCAATACAACGAGAGATCCGCACAAAATATTTTGTACAGCTTGATTAGTCGCCGTGCGTACTGGATCGAGTATACTGAAGCCACTGTTGATATACTTTTCACCCTTAGGTTTGCCCTAAGTTATAAAGTTAAAAAGGGGTCGTCAGTGAACTCTGTACCTAGTATCTGCCTACAAATAGTACCCGCTCAGAATCACTTATTATGAAACAATTTATATTCAGAAAAAAATACATACCTAATTAAAACCACAATAAACTTAAAATTAAAAATTTATTAAATAAAATTATAATTAATTTAATACTCTCAATAAGAAACCATGTTTAGTTACTATGATTGTGAATTGTTATTGTATCTTCAATGCCAATTTACAGGGTGAAATTGAATAGATGCGACAAATTTAAATATACAATAATACGTGTTGTCAAGAAAATGTATAAAACATAAAAATAAAAAAAAAATGATCGGTGTTACGAAAACCGTTAAAATAATAAAAGTATCAAAAATCTTGCCGGCTCATCGCAGTGCTCAATATAGCGGTCATTTACCTAATTTTGCCTTAATTTTTCTTATTTATTTTGCATATTACTGGAATACCGATAATTCGTACTTAAATAAAGATAATAACATCAATGGACCTTTTGAAACCGATAATCGCGTAATTTTTTTTAACGATTTAGATTGTAGAAAAAACAGTTTATAATTACTATGTTACTGTAACTGAAGCTCCAATTTCATTTTGTCGCATTAATTAAAATTCACCCTGTATACAAGTACAACAGCTACTCGTATAAATTAATAGCACAAAGGAATGCTTCTTAAAAATGAATAAATTTCTCAATTCATAGATAAATGTTGTAATTACTGAATAAATAATAAAACAAAGGTCAATTTGGTCGTTCTAATTTGGCCTGTACGAACACAATATAAGGTGCATAATGACTAGTAGCCTGTGCAGTTCCGACAGCCATAGGCCTCCTGTCTGTGAGAGGGAATGAGCCAAATTCAACCATGGGCCCATGACGTGCAGTCACATGTCTTCAGTTTTTGTTTCTAGGGCATGTGCATTTTCATAATACGTATAAGATCATTTTTCCTAATTGCCTATCAACGCACAACTCAAACCACTATCAGGATCGTAAAAATTATATATATAGGGTGTAAAACACCTCTTCACGAAGCCGAAAGGCACTTGTTCTCCCCATCATTGCGATCATTTTTTGGTTCTACAATGGTGTAGAACCAAAAAATGATCGCAATGATGGGGTTCCCAGGTATGGACCTGGGAACCTTTTAGTTACGGAGATATGGGGGGTCAAAGTTTTTAAATACAAGTTTTATTTGTTCTATTTTGACACCACTTTTAACACCTCCACGACCGCCGTACTATTCAATCTATCCATCAGCACAATGTTTTAAGTGCGTTACATTGAGTTCTACCACAAAACATGATTTATAACCTCAAAAAAAAAAGTTGTTTCCCAGCATTAATTTTTGCGTAAAGTTACTTAGTTTGATGCACAGAATGCTTGGTTAACGGATTTGTGATGAGGTGGTTTAATCACCCTGGTTGGTTGGATCACCCTGTATGTCGGAGGAAGAGGAAGTAAACGAAGAGTTGATTGTTCGTTGCATACGAGCAATTGATAAGATTGATTGTTAATTTAAAATAAATTCTTAATTTAAAATAAATAATTTAAAATAAATTAATTTAAAATAAATCCTAATTTAATGTGCTTGATTTATCACATTTTAATATTGTGTAAAATCTAACTTAACTGGTTTCTTTATAAGTCATTGCATTGTATCATGTCAAATACGAGCAGAGGATAAAATATCCAGAGCATATCCAGAGTAGGGTCGCGCGCCATCTTTATGGTTTTGACAAGCGGTGACAGAGCAAGGATTGCTTGGAGAACGGTGGTGGGTCGAGGATCCTGGCGGATCGCTGGTGATGAAGTTGGATTGGTGTAGCGAACCTGCTACTCGAATATAATTGCTAAGCAAACTAGTTATTGTAAAATATTACCATTGAATTGTGTGACTGTGAATACTTTCATGTTTTGTGCTCGCCGCGCATTGCACCCAAATGACGCCCGTGTCATCAGTGTTCACGGAGTCTAGTACTCCGTGAACACTGATGATATCAAGGAGGATGCTGCTTCTCCGACACATAGACTCCGAGATATATATAAATTGGCATACTCATAGCTATTTTGAAGTAGGTTTAGCTATTTGGGGTGGCTAATAAAATAATTTGAAAAATTCAAACCGTGAGTGGGGGAAAAACGGGTTGAAAGTTTGTATGAAATTCCGTTACCGAGCCGAGCTGGTGTGGATTTGTAAGTATAAAGATATAAACATATATTACCTGAATGTGTATACGGTTATAGTATAATACAAGGTACAAAACCTCGCCATGTTGCCACAGCAGGGTTTTTAATGGAAAGTAAACATTTAAATCAAACCAAACAAAGTGAAAACATTGAAGGCAATGAAGTTTAAAATTCAAGGCTCCGAGCTACACCAACATTATCAACCCACGTGTGTGGAACAAATTCATCCATACTAATACAGTAAATTCGAAAGTAACTCAGTTTGTCCGTCACCAATTCACGTCATAACGGTCGATTGGGTTCGGAAGAAATTTGGATCACAGGTAGACCATGACCTGGATACTTTTGATCCCAAGAGAACCTTTTCGTGGCATCTTCTTCATAGCGTGTCGGCTATCTAAATTGTGTCGGCCCAAATCTGAGCCACTATGTTGGCGCCTTCAGTAGCTTGCATCAGTTCCTGAATTAACAAACATCAGGAGACGCAGGACGCGATATTAAGTGCCTCTTCGTTTGTGGAACAGCACCACAATTTGCACTGGAAGGAAGAATCATAAATGTCTCCACCTGTACAGGTTTTTCTTGCATCGTCCAACCTAAGTCCATGGAATATTATTGACATAAATATACGCGGGCGAAACTGCAGCTAAAAACTAGTCAAGTTTATCATACAAAGGCAAAAGTTTGTAATGATGGATGTTACGTGTGGATGTTTGTTACTCATTTACGCAAAAACTAGTGAACGGATTAGATAGTTTACCTGGATTAACTTAAGGTATACTTTTTATCCTGGTGGTACATTACTGTCCAACAACTACGGAACTCCAGGCGAGCGAATCCGTGGATTTAAGCTAGGCTATAATAATTACAGAGCTAACCACAGACACGAAGCTAAAAAGTGAACTAGCAATTTAACACTTATCTACTCACTCATCACCTGTAACCAACCATTAGCTTTCATGAACTTTCATGTCAGAACATTAATTAAATTAAAGATGGCGATTATTTGAATCAACAATAGGCCTCGCCTAGAATTGAAGACCGTGGAAGAAAGATGTAGGTGGGTAGCGAATTAGCTACTTAAATTAATAGGCTGTTAAATACATAGTCTGTATATTTAAAACTATCTGACCCACGCAACTTCGTCTGCGTCACATAAGAAAGACAAACGAAAGGAAAAAAAATCCCCGTTTTTGCAACATTTTTCATTCCTGCTCCTCTCCTAATGGTCATAGGGTGAAGTTATATGATGTGGTCCCTGTGGTCTCGAGTAAAAGGTAGCTCCAACACGCTTCTGAGTGTGGTGTCGGATAGGGTGGACAGCCAAATTCTGCGGCACTGGTCGCTCATGCATGTCCAAAATAATAATTATTTTAAATTTTACTAACATAGCCATAAGTATCTACCTACTAACATAATATGGACTTGTATAATTAATGTGTGCATAGTCTGAAATAAATATTTTCATTTCATTTCATTTCATATATTGCCTAAAGCCTTCCTCGATAAATGGACTATCCAAGACAAAAATATTTTTTCAATTTGAACTAGTAGTTCTTGAGATTAGCGCGTTCAACCAAACAAACAAACAAACTCTTCTGCTTTATAATATTAGTAGGTATAGATACAAGAACGAATGCCTATAAGAGTAGGAGAAGACCAAACAAAACGAAGATGGACTGTGTAAATGATGATAATTTTATTAAATAACTAGAAATAAGGTGACTGCTGAGATATCGATTATCGTGTAAAGTCTGCTTTATCATAAATCCGAAAAATTAGATTTTAAAGGAACCTAGGTTGCAGGACGGTTCGAAAGAGATACCGTGGCCCCGGAACGTAAAAGGGCGAGGAAGGAACATGGATGGGTTTTAGTCAGTAAAAGTCTGACACTCCCCCCTCCCGCTCCACCCAGAGTGTGAGAAGTTATTTGATGATTTCCCATCCTAAAAAAAGGCTAGAGATAACGATTAACAAAGAAGTATGGAAGCGGAAGACATGGTGAATAAGGACAAGGGAATGATGTTGATGAAGCGAAATTCTATGTCAGTTCCATAAAAGGTTTTAAGACGAGAAATTCACATAGGGTATCACAATGCCTCAATTGACTGCCCTGTACCCACCTACCTTCTAATAGAGTATTGTTCTTAATAATTAGTCAAAGAATCGTGGGTGCTCCGACATAATGAAGATTAATACAGCAATTTCGTCAAGACTTTCACTGGACCACGATGATGTCGTGCCTATTAGTCTGCTTAATGATTGATTACACTAGTCGTGAGGAACCTGCATCGGGTTGATTGCGTAATGTTAGGTTATATGTCCCAACCTGTTGCGGTGTTATTGATGACATTGTTTGATTTTTTGTGTGGGAATGGGAATCTGATGGTTTCATAATATCATGGAATTCGAGAATAGGAAGCAATCGGGCTTCTGTGAGAGGGGTAGGTTCTAAACCATGCGAGCCTTTTATTGATAGTCACTTTCTTAATTTGTATCTTGTGGTGTTACCATCAGATTCAAAAGTCGTAGTAGTCTCGAGTTAGAACCTAAGACACGCATCTCTCTCTCTGATTTTCCGGTTCGATTTGTGTATTGTATTATCACCACTTGCTTTGGTGATAGGAAACATCGTGAGGAAAGCAGACCAGCATGCCTGACAGATATTTCTCGACAACGACATATCAAGTCGAGTCGGAGGTCCATGGACAGCATCAAACTCGGACACCAGTTAGGCGCTAGTCACACGAAAGAAGAGATATTATCTTTCTAGATCATGTGATCTCTAACTTAACTATTACGCAATAATTCTAAGCTGCTTTTATAGTTTATAAAGACGTGAAACCTCTATTTAGATTCAACAGCTAATGGAAAAGGAAGTAAAATGAAATTATGAAACCAATTTAGTTTGCAATGAACTTCAAAGCACTATTTTGAATTTTACTGCTAATGAAATTGAGAATGTGGGGGTTGTTATAAAAATAATTGGTATTTCATAAGAAACTAGTGGTTAGCAAGCAATAAAAGATCATAGATAACTGTCTAGTAATTAACAACCTAAGCCTAACCCTAACCTAATTGTGTTATTAATTTAAGTACAAATTGTACGAATTATTTAAGGCCCTCTTAGTTAAGTTGTTCTCTTTCTTTCAATACTTATGGATCCCTAACAATTTTTTTTATTTATCTTCGAATACAACCTTACTTATCTTTCTCAGTTTCACCTAATTGCTTATGTATGTAAGTTATAATGTTTGATGTTGTAATTAGAGTGCAATCAAAGTTACAAAAGTGCTTATCATGGAAAGGCAGTAAATTAAATGTTACAAGGTAGGAATATGTTTTTAATTGACTAATTCTAAAGTTAGAGCCAATTAGCTACATGTTCCCACAGAATTGCTTAGTTGAGTTGTACTTATCTTTTAGGCGATACATGATTTTACTTTTACGGTACAAACGAACCATAACGGTACCGAACGATTTCTTGTAGAACACGAATATTCTTATGGAATATTTAAAAAACTCGTAGCTATGGTAATACATCCTAGAAATTAAAAATAATTGTTTACATTGCACGAATGACAACAATGGCATATTATGTTCAGTAAGAATGTTAATTTTCAGCGGTTTCATTATTACGATTATGTAGCAAAACAGTCACGGAATAATCCAAGCGCTTCCAAGTTTCAAGGTCTCAAGCGATGCAGCGCTCTCGATGTAAATCAATGATACTGTCAGTTATGACGCTATAAAAACAACCATTAATATGATAATCTAACCACAGAAGAAATTGATCTCCGATATCGAAAAGGTAAACGGTATTGCATCATTGCAAAACCTGCCAGATCGTCCATTTTGTGCACACATTCTCAGCGATGTTTCCGCGTTATATAACCGCTGAAATCCATTGTAGGATATAGTTTTACATTGAAAGCATCGGAAAAATGTCAACATGATGCGCACTAATTGCATTGTTCAGGATTATTGAAGGTTTTTGTCAAGGTTAACGCATATAGGACGTACCATATCGCACTGTGCTTCGCCGTCGTCGTCATAGAACAAGGTGTCTCCGTCGTCCATCCCTGCGGCTGAGAGGCCAGCTGCAGCTACTCCTCGGGAGCGCCCGCCGGCGCCGTCATCAACGTCGGCACACGCGGCCGGACCACCGGCATCCGAACTTGCACTAATTACCTATACGGTTACACACCGACACCGGCTCAGTCTCCACTATCGTAGCGAATTTAACGATCGAAATCTTCTGGATAATCCGATGAGTCACGCGACAGCGACCTGACTAGGTGCAACACTGGCTCGCTGGCTCGCTCCGCAGACGACTCGGAAGGTGTGGGTGTCCTTAACGAGCTGAATCACACGCTACTCGGTGGAGGCACCCGCGTTCACTTTACATCTTTTGGGTACTAACTAGCGGATGAGCCGATTGATTGTATAGTTTTTGTTTGCTCAAGGGCGATCCGCTCAGTGCGCTAGGTCTCAGATGGTGTTTTTGTGGCAACTGCGTAGATAGCGGCGGCCGGGGCGAGGGTGGCGCGCGCACTCGACGGGGTGCATTGATCGGATCCCTACTGCGCATGTCCCCTCTTCAGATTTCTCGACTGTTTTGACATTTGCTTGGGGAACCCTTATTTTAACGCGTCCGCTGCAAATTGAAAAACAGTAGACACATTTTCGTGTCGAAATATGGTAGTTTAAATACTATTTACAAAATCAACTAGCATTACAAGACAAGACATGATGCGAGTAACATCGATTTAGCAAAAACTCGTTTAATACGAGTATTCCCATTGAATGAAACTGCTACATCATAGAAATTAGTTCTCACATTGTTTTTATGGCACCACTATAATGGTAGCAGGTTGGAGAAGCTTTTTCATTCAAATATAGCAATTCTCTAGCTGCCTATAAAAAGATGGTGAATGTAGACAGGCCTCAAAAGGAAAGTATTTACATTTGTTTTGCCCATAACTTGCGTACGTGCGTACCTATAATGTGTTTGTCTGTGTATATGTTCATTGCTGTTCCAACAATTATTTTTCTAGAGTACACATCACGTTCTTTGTTTCAAATGAAACAGAATTTCATAAATGTTATGTGTAAAGTTGTAACGCTTTGTTGTTTTAGTTCTAATTAGCAGGTTTTTTCCGTTATATAAAATTAAAATGTAGTAAAGTAATTTATTGGAGTTTTTTAGATTCCGTTGTTGTCAATTTTTTATATGGTCCGTCTGTGTTATGTACAAAAATAGTTTTATTGTTAAATTAAGCAAGATAAGCGCAATTAGACACAAACGTACTATAACATTTTTTGTGCCCGTCTAAATTAAAATACCTCTTACAGTATCAAGTATTTTTTACACAAAAGAACATTATAAAAACATGAAATACCAACGGCATTTTTGGAAATAAATTGAATTATTGACCATCTGACTGTTAGTATTTCTGAAATCAGCTTTAAATTATTAAACCAAATTGAGATGTAAAAGATGGTTGAAGTGGTTGAATAAGGTTGAATATTTCACAGTTATAAATTCGTGCGGGGTCGAGCTATTTCCCCTCCCTCGTAAATGTGTAATGCGGCCGTTTTCTTATGAGCCGGGTCCAGGTGTTCCTATTTCTTGTTATTTATTATTGAATTGCAGAACCTCTGCGTAAAATCGGATACCTAAGTAAACCGGATTTTATTTATTTATTGCCTTACCTTAACATGTACGAAAGAATAAATTAGCTAGGCAAACTCTGTGGACGTTACTAGTATCGATACCTAAACCTTTAATGTATTTTTTTTCTTTCGTTTTATAGAATTTACCTAATTTCGATTAGAACATGTTTATTCATGAAAGTAAGTCTACAACTGAGTGCACTGACGGTCAGCCATTATTTCACCCTTATGCCATAATAAGGGTGAAAAGTGTCAGACCTTCGGTGAACTCGGCAATACCTGTTTATTAAACAGTAAATTAGTCGACTATTATGAATTAATTTCTGGAACTCTACTCGATATGAAACTAGGTGGAAGTAGATCTTCTTTGTTTCTACGCAAAGACCTGAATTAATCCGATTCTGATAATAATGTGTATGTTTTGCAACAGCATTATCTTTACAGTATCTTCAATTTGTCCGACGTTAGTTGCTTGTCTTAAGAAATTAACCAGTTTTGCTACTTTTAAGTAGATAATTAGGTAGTCTGTATCTCAAGAATGAAAATGTTTCAGAAATCCACATATACTACAGAGTTCACTGACGGTTGACTACTTTTCAACCTTATTACTTATTAGAGCATAAGGGTGAAAAGTATCAAACCTTCAGTGAACTCGTAGACTGTAAATTAGTCGACTTTTATGAATAAATTTCTGGTTATCCATTCGATACGAAACTAATTAGGTTTTCTTTCGTAAAGACGTGTGTCGTGAGTTCGTGACGTGTATTCAAAGTGCCCGTAATTTTATCTGTCCTTGATTAAGTAAGTAAGGGAGCAGCGGTGGCCCAGTGGTGGCAGCCCCGACTTACGAACAGTAAGTCGTGGGTTCGAACAGGCGCATTACTTTGTGTAATTTATTTCATCACCGCTGCTCTCAAAACGGTGAAGGAAAACATTGTGAGGAAACCGGCATGTCCTAGAACCAAAAATTCGAAGACATGTGACATCTACCAATCCGCACTGGGCCCGCGTGGTAGATTATAGCCCAATCCCTCTCATTGAGAGGAGGCCGTGTCCCAGCAGTGGGAACATTATAGGCTGATGATGATGATGATTAAGTAAGTAAGGCTAACTAGTACCACTACTTAAGGCATAAGGGTGAAAACTGGCGATTCCTCAGAGAACTCGCAAGTACGCTTATCAGCAAAACATTTCCAGTTACCAATCCACTTAGTACTCAAACCAGGCATAATTATTATCATTTAGACAGTTACTTAAATTATGTACATAAAACAGTATTTAGCCGAGCAGTTACTAAAATTTTGTACCTACCTAGATAAAACATGTTCGGTTAGTGAGGGGCCCGTTGTAGCACCTGCCGATGAATGAATGAACCATGGTGGAACTGTGTCAAGGCACTCGGGACCGCGCTCACTATGCTCTACTTGTGACATACAACCCTTTTGCGTAAACAGGTCCATGTCAACGTAGCTATCTTACAAAGATATACTTTACCTCTCTATGTAATATGTGGGTGCTCAGTTACTATACGCTTTAAAAGCGTCGTCTTTTTAACCCTTGACGCAAAAAGATTGACATGTCTGTGTGTGCGTGTGTGTGTGTGTCTGTGGCATTGTAGCTCCCAAACATATGAACAGATTTTGATTTAGTTTTTTTGTTTGAAAGGTGAATTAGTCGGGAGTGTTCTAAGCTATGTTTGATAAAAATATGTCGAAAATGGACGCCGCCACAAAATAGCGGATAACTTAATTATTCAACAACTCCCTCAATATGGTTATCAATTAATGAAAGCCGCGTTAAGGAACTTCGTTCCAAAACAAAAATACGTTGCATTAATGACCTAATGTATCGGGATTTTATTAATTTTTAATTGAATGTAACTTGCTTTATTTAATTAAAAGAAGAAGTGTGTGAAGAACTGAGGACAAAATAATTGTTAAGTGGGATTTTGGAATGAGAAAAAGTACCTCCAAGCTCCAAGTAAGTAACTGCCAGTATTCGTCAACTGCGACGACACGGTGAGTAAGGGGCCGTCTCCACGAGCGAGAGAATCGCAGCGATAGTATCGCCCTTGCCACGTTTTTCTATACACTCTTTTGGGGCGTCTCCACGAGCGAGAGAATCGCAGCGATATTTTCCTATAGAAATACGTCAAATCGCCGCTATTCTCTCGCTCGTGGAGACGGCCCCTAAGAAACTCGCGCGCGCGAGTTGGCACCTTCCGATTTTGTTGTCATCAAAAACCGTTGGATTTTATCGTAAATTGAAATAAAAAACCTTAGGTCTTAACGACATTATTATCCCAATTAAAACCACAAAAAACTAAATTATAACCAATGCGAGTTTGTCGTCACGACAATCCATTAGGATCATTAATTCACTGAACCACATTTCCGTACAATTACGTTGATAAATTACGTAGTCCTGATTATGAAAATATTATTAATGATAGGGCAGGCAGAATAGGTTCAATCGTGAATTCGTGGTACGATTGTGAAATGTCAAGGGAGTATTATAATGTTACGACAACCGGAGTGAGAACTTACCGTTCGTGCTGAGCTATAGATGTAATATTTATTTAGTATAGTAACATTTTAATATTTCACGACGAGTGTTTTTATAACCAAAGCTCACGAAATTGAAATAAATGATTTCTGAATATTTTCAAATTCTTGAATCTTGCAATAGTTTGAAAAACCTGTGTCAAAACTTAAAACTATTTAAAAAGTTGTTAAGTAGGTACTTTGTTAACGTATTCATCTTTTCAGGACCAATTGAAACGAAGGTTTTGGAAAATTTAATTTAGTATTTTACAAAAAATGCGTCTTCTAGGCGAAATTTTCAAATCTAAGAAGCGTTGCATTTGGAATCTGCTTCAATATCGAACTTAGATTGAAATTATGGCGAAGATTTGATTATGCACGTCTGAACCCTACCTAAGACAAATTAATCTACTACCCAGAGTCGCTTTGTACGGTCGACCAAGCTATTTGGTTTACATTTTACAATGTAATTCGCATTTTAAAATGTAAACTAAATAGTTTGGGCGACCGTACACCCAACTGTCTATTTGCTGACCAATACGTTCAACATTGATCGTATTCACAATGAGCTACTGTAATCACACTGAGACAGGTCTAATAACTGTCTTATCTGTAATTGCTATCACCATTACTTTGAACCACGTAGGTACTGCTCAGTGACAAGCGACAATAGCGAACCAAGCGACATTCCTTGTTATGTTATGAAGGTCAAGAGCCAAGTTAAATGTGAAATGTCATTTAAATTATTCGTTACACGCAGCTGTACCGGTGTGTTTTATTTCAAACTGCAAGGCATGCAGTCAACTTTGACCAGAGTGCATAACTTCTAGAATATAGCCAGTGCCTACTCGATGTTTTAAAGCTTTATTACTCTAGGACATTGTTAATAGTATCAAATAAATGTATGTATTGTAAATGATAATGCGTACAATTGTATGTACTTACCTATCAGCTCAAACTCTACAAAAGTTTACTTGACACCACTAAACGGAGGCAAGGTATCGATTACCGATTCTTAAAGGACCGGGTACTATAGACAGCTTCTATATTATTATACAAACGATCAGGCCCGAAGGCACCTGAGAAGCAGATTCCTGTCGCCTTCGGGAACAAGTTACAAGAAATTGTACGTATAGTTCTTCTGTAGTCAAATAGTATTTTATATGTGAACTATTAATGGCCAGTGTAAGCAAACAAACTGTTGAAATAAAACAGGTAAATGCACAGTTTCTTAAGACAGAAGACGGGACCTTTTCATAAATCCAATATCCTAATCATATTACCAGCTCCTCAGCCTTAATAAAAGGCAGCTAAACTGATAACATCATACATCGACCAGCGTACACCGACTGCTCCATCGTGAACCGGACGTACTGATTGTATTATCCCCCTCAGATCGTTCATTTCGTTCCTTGCAGCCAACCGTAGGGGAGAATTGTTCATAAATTAAGGAATATTGGGCACTTGTTCTTTTGACCGCTATTATTAGATGGAAGTGATAAATAAAGTGGAAGGAAGCTTGCAGGATTATGTGCAAAACAATAAAGAAAATCTACCAGAAAAGGAATGAAAAACCTTTTATTAAAAGCAAAGAATAGAGCTTAAAAGCTTTACTTTCTGAAAAGGTAGGATGGGATAACTGTTCTGAACCCATTTTTAGAATTCGCTTTTTAATCCTGTGCTGAATGCTCTGTAATCCTGTATCTAAATCTCTTAATACTTTTATGATTTGATAAAATAAGGAAATATGTTCTGTGTTACATACTTATCATCATTTGCTTAGCCTATTCCCAAAATTGGGGGTTGGTAACCAGTCTAACCGGATGCATCTGAATATTAGTATTTTACATAGAGCGACTGCCTATCTGACCTCCACAACCCAGTAAGTACCGGGTAATACGATACCTGTTGGTGACTAGTTGTCAGACTTTCGGGCCACTGACAAGACAGTGGGACCAACGGCTTATCGTGGTTTACGGCACGGAACACGCAGCAATTAGTGGAAGAGATTTGTTTGGAAATAAGCATCACCTTTGTACTTATTTTCAATCCTTTCTTCTTTTTTGTAAGTAGTGTGTACATAAACTGTTAAATAAATAAATAATTTACTTATTTTATATTTCACGACGCTTTTGAATGTTGCTAAGTGTAGGAACATTAACGCGCGGTGACTGTATGTAAACCTTTACTATAAAATATCGCGTGTTCACAAACAGGAAGTGCTACAAAACCCATCTTATTTACTTCTCAGTAAATATTAAAACAGATGTTTTACTTTTAACTTCGGTAATCACGGTAACCCACGTTCTTGCGCAAACGCCTCCATTGCGTCTTGTTCGTTTTACTTAGCAGTGTGTGTAGAATTATGATGCGCAAGAGTTTTTACATCTCTTTGATAGCAATCAACATTTCTTCCGCCATTCTAATTGTTAAATAATGAATGTGTGACAACATGTGAATAAATAAAAGGTTTATGTAGTTGAGTGAAATTAATAGTTAAACAAAGTGTGACTACCAGCTTAAATTGTCCGTACCTATATTCAAAATACATCTGGATTTTGGAGGGCAGATAGGCAGTCGCTCCATGTAAAATACTGGTATTCAGCTGCATTCGTTTAGACTGGAAGCCGATCCCAATATAGTTGGAAAAAGGCTAGGTAGAAGATAATGACCTAAAGTTCTAAACTATATACAGCTGTCATGCTTTGACAGTTGAATGAAATTGTTTTATGTCGACACATTGACGTAGGGTGTTGTTTTGCTTAAAAATATTTGCATAAATAACCTTGCTCTGAACCTAGCTGTTTCGTGTAAAAATATAATTTCAATTTGCATTAAGCTAAGTACCTTGATACCTGGGTGAACATTGTTTAGTATCAAAACAAAGAACTGTATTTTAATTGTAATGCCTAATTATTTCCGGATTTCAGCACAATCTTGTAAATTAATTAAAGCATACTTAATTACTTACCCAAACAAAGAATCGTTTTTGCAGATAACCATATTTACATACACACAAAGACGAAAAACAACTAGTTACGAATATTTTAAAATATAGTCATAGATTCCTCAATAGCAAGGCAAAATAATAAAGTGAACGTGATTTTGTTCAGTACGAGCAATTCACATGCCTGTCAGGTCAAGGCGATGTCAAATCAATAAAATTATTGAAATCACACGACTTACAAGCAATACTGGTTCAGTGGTAACGGCATCCACACTTCGAGAGTAAGGTCGAGGTTTCGAACCAAGGCAGGCGTTTTGATCATCATCATCTGAGCAAAATGACGTCCACTGCTGGACATAGGCCTCCCTCAAGTGTCGCCACATTGACCGGTCTCGGTGCGACTCGCATCCAACGTATTCCCGCAGCCTTCACCAGGTCATCGGTCCACCTAATGGAAGGCCTTCCCTTGCAACGTCTTCCGGCAGGCATTTTGCTTTGGGTAATTTATTTCACAAGCAAAGACCAAAGTCATTATAATTGTTTGTATATGACCGAGAAGAAGAAAGAAGAGTGGAATCGGCCACAGACAACAGATGGAGGGCGCCCTGTATTGGTATCCACGAAACGGAAACAGACGCCGCGGCAGACCATCAACGACGGCGAGATGATATCTTTGCACTGGCAGGTATAAAGTGGACCAGAACGGCCCTAGATAGATACACACTACAACACACTTCTTTTAGAAGAGGAGGACCCCATAATAGATTAAATTAAAACTGTATAGAATTTGTATTGTATACTATTACTAGGTACAACTAAAAAATCACGCTCGAGTTACAATCGGCCCCGATTTGTGATTTTAGCAGGCTATGTAGGTGTATGTAACACACATATTAGGCTGCGAAAATCATAACTCTTCCTTTTGGCTACGCCGTAGTCGGATAAAAAAAGTATAGAATTTTAAATTATTTGGAAACAAAGAACTTTTATCTTTCTTGCTCTCAAAACAATGAAAGTATGTCCTAGAACCAAAAATTCGAAGACTCGTGACATCCACCAACACGCACTGAGCCAGACTGATGGATTATGGCCCACTCCTTATAGAGAAACAACAGCATCGGGTAGGATGATCAAGTGACCATGCGTATCATCATCATCATCATCATCATTTTAGTCCAGAATCATCCACAGCTGGGTATACCCGCATCGATCACCATGCATGCTACACGATTTACAAAAATAATACAAACCTGCATAGGTCCATAGGTAGGTAGATAGATAGGTAATAGGTAATAACACACACCTAGATACTCGGCATATACGAAAGCTACAACTCAGTCTACACTGTACGACAGAAATGTCGCAAGAACATGACTTAATTGTCGCGTAATCGCACAGTTTCCTGTCATGTGCCATTGTCCTCTGACAATAAAGCCAGTTACATAAGACGCAACCTAAATTACCTGGACCGTGTACACTGGGCTTAACAATCAAGTTATTGTAGGTTTCTAATGTAGGAATATAATTTATTATGATATACCTACAGGGTGTAAACCACCTCATCACAAAGCCGTTAACCAAGCATTCTGTACATCAAACTAAGAAACTAAGTAACTTTACGCAAAAAGTATTGCTGGGAAACATTTTTTTTTTTGAGGTTGTAAATCATGTTTTGTGCTAGAACTCAATGTAACGCACTTACAACATTGTGCTGATGGGTGAATTGAATAGTACGGGGGTCGTGGAGGTGTTAAAAGTTAAAATCTTACAAGAAAAACTTGTACTTAAAAAAACTTGTCAAACAGCAAACTTTGACCCCCATATCCCCGTAACTAGAAGGTTCCCAGGTATGGTGTAGAACAAAAAAATGATCGCAATGATGGGGAGAACAAGTGCCTTTCGGCTTCGTGAAGAGGTGTTTTACACCATTTATGACTCCACATTTTGCGTTATAACTCTCATTAAATGGAGAGCTTACAAAAGCTGGCTTTCATTTAGTCGGACTATATACCTATAACCCTATAACTGATGAGCTCATGGCTAAATAATAAGGCTTGCCTAGGCCGGTTCCGGGATGGGTGACCACCCATTTCATACCGAGTTTCCTCTGAGACACGGAAAGCGCACATAAACCCATATGGTCCCGGCTGTCATTTGATGAATTTTGACAGTCCTTATAGGTAGTCCGAAATTCTGACAACCAGTCTTAAAAAGGGGTATCGTATTACCCGATACTAACTGAGGTCAGATAGGCAATCCCTGAATGCAAAATACTGGTATTCAGCTGCATCCGATTATAGTGGAAGCAGACCCTAACATAGGTATACATGGTAAAAGGTAGCCTTTATTTCTTTGAGTAACCATCCCTTCGTAATAAATGAAGTCCTCTAACTATTTAATTAATTAAACAAAGCGCAAGGGCACTTGTAATAAGTTATGGGTATCAAAGTGGCGTGAGAGTTAATTGAAACAGTTACTGCCCATGCGCAATGATACTAGTAAAGATTGGAAAACATGCTGTATCTATCGTTGTCGTAGAAACACTAATGTTATTGTGGAAAATAATTATAATGTACCACTTCAATTTACTCACTTTAATCGCGAATTCATCTGCGTAGACTTCAAATTTTCTTATACAGGTACAAACATTGTACACCCCACGTTAAGATTTTAGTGAGATTTTATTTGTAAATCCTTTCCCAAGATTCAAGATTTCTCTACGTCAAATTGCTCTAGCCGTTTAACCTTGAAAAAAAAAAGAAAAAGGTGGAGAGACGTCCTTACGCACTCAATTTAGTTCAACAGATAAAACGTATAAAAAATCCAACAAGTTTTAAATAGGTAGGAACACTATACACGGGTTGCTGAAATCCCTTTCTGATTTAGGATGTGGACTACTTTTGATTCTAAAACTACAGTTATTAACAACGTCCTTGATAAGCAGTTAACTGGTCCAGTCACCACTTAATTGACGAACTGGCTGACAGCAATCAAGCACTCTTGATATAAAGTGTACAAATCTATGAACTGTAAGTTCTAAAGAAATATATGTCAAACAAACTTAAATGCTTTGAAGTGTTAAAACTATGTTGATATAATAACGTTTTAGAACTTAAATCTATAGACCTAAGTTAACACTTAGGTAATGTACAAAATAAATATAACTTTCAAAGATTATTAAAAAAAAAAAACTAACGCTAGACGGCATTTTGGTGCTATCCGCACAAAGCGTATATTAAATTCCGACGTAAAATAAAAAAAAATTACCGATGTATTTGAATTTGTACTTAGATCATTTCAAATTATTTGCAATTTACATATTTTATATGATACTAGCGGACGTCACGCGGTTTCACACGCGTAATTCCCGTTCCCGTGGGAGTACGGGGATAAAATATATCCTATGTTACTCGTGGATAATGTAGCTTTCGAATGGTGGAAGAATTTTTAAAAACGGTCCAGTAGTTTTTAAGCCTATTCATTACAACCAAACAAACAAACAAACAAAGTTTTCCTCTTTATAATATTAGTGTAGATATGGTTGAATATCATTTCAAAACGTTCGAATAGTTTTACTTTACATTTTTCAATGAGATTTCTTCCGATTGCTATCATGAATCATCATCATAAACCTCTCTGCTTATAGGTAACCAACAAAATAAGTGTAAATTTTACCGCAAAGCTATAAACGTAGGTCTCATTTTAGCATTCCCTATGTAAATGGTCATTTGTATTGCAAATATATGAATGAGAATGACCAGCGTCCGTCCCCTGTGTTTGTTCGTGGCGTTGGCACGGCGGCGGCGGCGGCGGTCGGTCATTGCCCGTTTCCTGCAAAGCTGCATTCCTTGGGGACCTGGTAATGTGGCACCCGCGGGCTTCCACTCACACCGCACTAGAGTGTGTGGTTAATAACACAGAGGAAATTGTTTTTTGATTGTTTGTTCATGAACTATCAAGGGAGTTTTACACGGGTCTATTGTTATTATAGGTATTTTATGGATTTTTTTGCCATCAAGTATTAAGTGGCCGGCGGAGCATGCGTAATTCATACAAACGTAATACCAAAATAATTTGTAAATCGAATATATTCTTAAATTAATTTGTATTATTTCGATTGGATTACAGAATATCTATGTTCCAAGATATATATTTTGAAAGATAATAGACACTTCCTTATCAAATTATTTTGGTAGGTATTACGTTTGTATGAACTACGAATGGCTCCGACTTTGTGGAAATCCATGGCATTTAATGTTATACAAAATATGTAGATAGGTTAGGCTCAGAATTAATTCCGAGAAAAGAATAAGGACTAGATGCAGGATACAACGAAAATATTCATAAGTAGGTATGCACGAAACCTATAGGTACTCAGACTGAGTTCATTTTTTTAAATTCTAATAGCCACTGTCTTACATCTATTACCTATGAACCGAACCCCGAGTCGTGAGATAACTGCAATGAGGATTTACGCAACTTTTGACGCAATGTATTGATGTATCCTCGATTGTAAATCAAATATATCATCTAACAATTCATAAGCAGTCTTCAAGTCACGAATATCGTTAAAAATATTATGACGGGGCACCATTGTGGTTTTAACTTATTGTTGTGTTAGTAAATTAAAATCACGCTTAAATATTTTGAAGAGATTTTAATTAAACAACAATACTACCTATCTGACTTCACTTAATTGGCTATCAAACCTAACGTACAGACTGCAGCACTATCAACCTGACTAATTTCTATTAGTGGATTTTCAACTTTAATTGCTCAAGTATCAAGTTCAAGGCTGATAGAAAATAAATGGTAGTTTAAGGCGATTACAAGAGCCGAACGTGAGTTTTATAATTACTAAAAGTATATGATTCACTGCTATAAACAAGACTAGAAAAATACATGATATTCTTCAGGATATATGCTAGCATGATACTGTTTTGAAAACATAATACAATTAATTTGGCTCGATAAAAAGAAACCACGAACTTATCTTTAAAAATATATTTCAAACAATAAAAACCATACTAATATGCATGCGATCATTCTGATTTTTTGGCAAATAATTCTACAAGCAATATATTAGCATGATACTTTTCAGGTTTTTAATTCAATCAATAGTTTTTTTGTAAATCGATCGAAACTACTCATTTCGCGCTATTTGGCCCGCAGTGGCTGACGCAACAACCACTTTGTAGTGCAAGCTGATTAGAACTTTATTCTAACAGCATTTCAAACGAAATTTGAACCACCACAAATAGAGTTGCTAATTTAGCTCGTGTAAGCGCCGTAAGGTAGCTTGACGATTGTGCTAGCAACTGAACATCGAGTGACCGTAATCTATATTCCAAGTGTTAAGAAAGATTATCAGATCTTCCATAATTTGAGCATTACAAAAGATTTTACTAACAAAAGCAACTACTGTTATGTCAACGTTAACCTAACACCACGGTCACGTAGTTAAGTTCAATTGTATTTCAATATTTGCTTCATTCACAGTTCATTACTACTTCATCTTTTACGTGTCTGACTCGAGATCTAGAAACGTTAGTTAGCCCTGCTGTGGTAAGACATGTTCCCATCTTAGGTAAGAGGACTATCTAAATTTTTCTTGTATTTGAGTGTTTTAAGAGTCTAACACTCTCATACAAGGAAAATTGTGATATTTATTTAAAACACTCCAAAGAGGAATAATCAAGCTTTCTTGGGTTTTTTTTTTTTATTTTGTGTCCATATTTAAACCACAATCACACTAAAATCTCAGTTTGATATGTGATTATGGTTTAGATATGGCCACAATTTTTTTTTTAAATATGCCCTCGAATGGAACTTAATAACTTAACAATGGAAAAGTTCTGGAGTGGTGACCGCGAACCGGAAGACGATGCGTTGGAAGACCTCCCACTAGGTGGACCGATGACCTGGTGAAGGTTGCGGGAATCCGTTGGATCCGAGTCGCAAGGGACCGGTCAATGTGGCGACACTTGGGGGAGGCCAATGTCCAGCAGTGGACGTCTTTCGGTTGAGATGATAATGATGATGAAGCCCGCGAAAGCTTGATTATTTCTTTTTCGAGTGTTCTAAATAAATATCTCATTTTTTCTTGCATTAGACTCTTAAAACACTGAATTACAAGAGAAAATGTGATAGCCCTCTTAATCCTACACTTCTGGTTTAATAATTGTGCGGCAGTGACAGGAATACCGTTTAGCTAACATGTTAAGTAACGTTTATAGATCTCAGCCTAAATCTCAGGTTGCACCATCTCCATTATCGTGTGCATTTTTACAAGCAATTATATGCCGGTGAAGATTCGTTGAATATTTTCTGAGGCGGAATGTTGCTTCAATTATGATTATGAGCGAGTTCAACGTGGTTTAACTTATGTACAATCAGGGACGAAAGTCCAAGAACATAATTATTTTCTTTTTGTTGAAGAAGAAGAATTGAATTGATATAAATTATGTAAAAGTAAAAATACTTGAATAGATAAATAAATGATTCTACGAGTATCTTCTGTTTTGTCTTTTCCAGCTACGTTCGCGTTCTCATCTCTTTCCTAGGATAAGATTGATGGCAAAAGGTCCATGGAAAAAAAAAGCGAATCTGCCTGCCTAGGCTTCCAATCTAACCGAATGCAGGAATAGAAATATTTTTCTAACAAAATAATAACTAATTAATAAAAGCTGAAAAGTTCAAATTTCGAATAAATTGTGTGTTTGTTAAGAGAGCTATTACAATTTTTATTAAGAAATTATTAAACATTCTCGGGCATATACATTTTTTAATTTTTGTGGCCATATCGAAGCTTTAATCACTCATCTAAATTCTCAATTTTGATGTGTGATTATGGCTTAGATATTACCACAAAATTAAAAAAATATGCTCGAGAAACTTTGATTACGTAATTCTATATGGTGTTTAAAAATAAATATCACAAGTTTTCTTGTACTCTTAAATATTGTGATAACCCTCTTAAACTTCAATGTACACCTAGTAAGACTTTCATCGCTGACTGTACGTTCATATTCTCCGTAGTCCATACGTTACAAACGCTTCACAGACCGGTTACGTAATTCCTCGCATGTGTTCCCGACTAGAATAATTAGTTAATTAATTACACTCTTACTTCGCATCATGGCGTCTAGCGGTCGAGACGCATACGTATACATACCCACAGATTACACAATCTAAGGGAGAGTTGCCAGTGTTGAAAAATAAAGAAGTGTTGCCAGCATGGAGTTAAACTGATTAAAATCTCTTGAAGGACAAGTTTATTAGTCACGCGTTATGAATTCGTTACTTTCGACATTTTTTGTGTCATGTAATGCATGTTCGCGGCTTGTGTGAATTTGATGATAATTTTTTGCATGCCATAAATTAGAGCCATTAGGTTTTGTGATTTATTGCAGGTACGAAAAGGATAAGCCGTCTTAAAATTACTTTCCCTTCTTGCATTACAAAGTAATTTATGTTTTATTTTTAATGGCTTTACGTATTCGTAAAACGACAACGCGGTAGGCCCAGAAGGGGAAGGCTGGTTGAGCAGAATTGTCCTACAATAACATTAGACCGAGAAAAGTGGAATGAGAACGGAGGCTTAGAGGTTAGCGGAGGCCTTCACCCTCAGTGGGACAAGATAAGCTTTAAATGATAACAAACTAATAAAAATGATGAGTCTTATTCAGGGAGGAATTAGGTACAAACAAAATATGTCCTCCGACTACAGATGCTAAAACTGCTAATCCTTTTTAATTTTATTTTTGACTAGCTGATGACCGCAGCTTCGCCTGCGTACAAATTGTATACTAAAGCCTTCCTCGAGAACCACTCGATCCATTGGTAAAAACAGCATGAAAATCGGTGCAGTAGTTTTTGAGTTTATCGCGAAGAGACAGACAGACAGACGTAGCGGAGGACTTTGTTGTATAATAAATGTACCCAATGATTCCGCCACACGGGTATTATGCAATGTTTCTGTGAACATCGGCACACACTGCAATGAATTTTCTCGTAACATTAAAAGTAAATCTTCCTACAACATAAAATGAACCTCATGTGAATTTTATGACTGGTGAATAAACTAATAGAAAGAAGGAATTTCTGCTGTAGACCATTTTATAGTCACGTCGTGTTTCCACTTAATTTTATATTAATCTTACGAGGAAATGTATTGACATCCAAAGTCACATCACACACAAATCCACGTTAGAATTTAAAACAAATATCGCTGGACATTACACACGCGCTAATCTAGAGCCACACTAAGCAAAAAGGCTTTAATCGCGAACATCACAAAGTTGATTATGCTACATAGATACTTTTATGTTTATCAATACATACTTATTATACATATATTCCATGACTCGGAAACAAATGTACATGCACATCACACAAACATTTGTTCCTACCGGTATTCGAACCTGGGACACTAAAATGGCAGCCTCGCTATTCGGGTTGTCATTTCCACAATACATTTTTTTTTCCAAACAATGAGTAGTTATTTATACCAAAATACCTACCTTTTTTTTTTTTTTTTTTTTTTTTAGGATGGGAAATCATCAAATGACTTCTCCCACTCTGGGCAGAGCGGGAGGGAGTGTCAGACTCTTACTGACTAAAACCCATCCATGTTCCTTCCTCGCCCTTTATGTTCCGGGGCCGCGGTATCTCTTTCGAACAGGCCCGCAACCCCGGCAGGCTTCGGCCCTTGCGGGCCCCTCTCCTTTTGCTGACATCTCTTTGAGGCGCGCGTGGAACACGAACGCGCCGTCGACACGGCCTGTCGTCGTCGTTAGACGGCCGGACGGCCAGCTATTGCCCATAGCCAGCCGTCCACAGGCCCGCATCTACGGCCTACCTTGAAATTGTCTGAAAAAAAAACTAGGTAAAATTCACACACAAACGAAAGTGCGAACAATTTTTTTCGCAATCATCAAAATCGTCATGGTACTAAAACAAACAGGCTGCTGTATCCACCGGCTGCATTGCGATTATTATCAGCGTCATTCACATCGTATACAGTACGTTTATTCATACTATTTCCTATCATGATCAATGTTATCTTTGGCACAGATCTGAAACAGGTGAGATTGCAGTCAAGGCAGATCGCCGGCAGACGAAGAAACTGCGCCAATCGTACGAAGGGATACGACGGTGAAAGGGCTCGAAAGTTCTTGTATTACATATAAACCTGCGCCCGCGCAGTCCCATAGTGGAGGCTGTAGGCACCTGTGTCGAGTTATGAGAACATCTATAATTGCTTTCGATTGTAAACTAAATATGAATGTACCAAATTTTCGATGAGATCTGGAGGAAATCTGTCTTTATAAATGTATTGGATTAGAAGTCAATCATGTGGAGTGAACTGCTGCTATCTGCCTAGCCTTTTCCCAACTATGTTGTGGTCGGCTTCCAGTCTAACCGGATGCAGACGATTACCAGTATTTTACAAGGAGCGACTGCCTATCTGACCTCCACAACCCAGTTAGTACTGGTAAGACTGGTTGTCAGACTTTCTGGGCCACTGACTACCTGTAACAACTGTCAAAAATCTACAAATAACAGCCGGGACCAACTGCTTAACGGGCATTGCGAGGCACGGAGGAACCTCGGTATGTAATGGGTGGTCACCCATCCACAAACCAACCTAGGCAAGCACGGCTTAATATAAAGATCAACTTGAGTGGCTGCTATTAGTTAGCCGCGAGCAGTGAACTGCTGTGTACCCTAATATTTCAGGGTTTACAAGCGTGATGGTCAAAGCATACAAGTAAATAATAAGCTCTGTGGCCAGAGCCTCGTACGAGCACTAATACTAATAAGTGCCTACTAAAAACACATGACAACTTTTAATCGTGATTTTCTCCTCCTTTAAATTGATAGTGGTAATTATGCTGTTGAGCGTAGAGGTTTAAAAACCATACCGACTATTACGAAACAGGTTTTATTTTAAAGTTACAGCTGTACCTAAATCTACTAGATAATCGCTTTTGAATTTCGCTTAGTCTTAACATACATCATAGGTTATACACAGCTGCAAATTACATTTAAACTTGAAGTTTATTGGAAATGGAAAGTTCTAAATACTAAGTTCTAACAATTAGATGTTTTGAGTTTAAAGCGTTTATTACTTACTGTAAAGTATAACATTTACATCAGTAAAACATGGAATACATGTTCTGTTACATTCATTTGAATACGTTCAAGGTGTTTCAAACAGGATACAATTTAAAATGGTTTACTTTGATAGTGTGCAAAAGTGAAGACAAGATATCATCACATTTCAGCCGCTGAAGATTTTTTTTTGTATTAGCGGTATGAGCACTAACGTGTACATAACCTTGATCAAATATTTCTGTTACCAAGAAACTACATAATACAATACAAATAAACATAGCTACATGCGACACACTTTCCTTCCAAGGTAGAAGAAATAAAGATCACAGCATAAAAAACATGGACTTAGAGAACGCAAAATAGAATGAGGCGGAAATAAATGGAGGAGGCCTTTGCTAAAACTGGGCAAACTTGGTTGACGGTGCCACCGACTAGCCAATCGTTCAAAAAAACTGTGACTGTATAAAGGCACATAAGTATTTTTACTTTATTCATTTCTGTAAAAACTTTTTTGCAAACAATAAAACCGACTCTAACAAAACACAAAAAAGTGAAAAATAACATTAGCTTCAGAAGTCGGTGACCTTTGTTTGATTGATATATTTAGATTTTTGTCAACGACTTCTGAAGCTTTTTATTTTTTACAAAAAAGTTTTTATTTTTCAATTTTTAGTGGTCACTTGTGCTTACTCCTTCACAGCGTAGCGGCGTGATGTTATGTTATGAACTGGTGTAAACAATAGATATACATGAGATTTCAGCAATCCCAGTCCATTTGCGATCTATTATTGAGGAGTTCCGTTGCCTATCTCCGAAGTTCTTCATCAGATCTTCATCAAATTGAAATGGGACCACTTTAAGAAAGTACTCTTCCAAAAACTACCCAAATCACATCAAGTGTGCCTATAAAATTTGAAGAGTTCTCTAAATTTCTCCAGAATCCAGTCATCAGATCCCGACTTGATGATTATGGGACCACCTGGGAAGTATACGCTTTCAAACAAAAAAAGAAATTCAAATCGCTCCAGCCATCTTCGAGTAATCGGGGAACATACATATAAAAAAAAGGTCAAAATCAAAAAAAAAATCAAAAATGTTTATTTGTTAGAACATGGTAAAAAATAGATGTTACAATCTTGGTTCCAGCATATCCTGCCATAATATGGCGTACAAATATTATTTTGAACGACGAACGACGACGACGAATTGAGAACCTCCTCCTTGAAGTCGGTTAAAAAAGAATTACATTATCGGGAACTGACTCCAGACTCTTCGCTTGGTCAGGGTTCCAGAGAGAGGAACCTCCTAACAATAGTATCGCTATACCTATAAGTAAGTATTATTATTTTCGATTTATTTAATTGCCAACTACCACAGTCAAATAAATCAATAGACCTACCACATAATTCTAGAAAACAGTTGAATATGAATCGTTTCTATCAAAACACTACTTGTTATGAAGTTATTTCCATAACATAGTACCTATATATTAGGGCCTTAACACACTAGCGAGTTTCGAGCGAATTGAAAGCGGGGCGAGTGCGCAGAAGGCTCACAGCGAATTCAAAACGTGTGCCCGGCGAACTAGCCGCGAAGAAAAAAAAAATAATTTATGATTGGACAAAACACGAATCGCAAATCGCGAGCTCGCTGCCCACCCGCGGCGTGTTCGCGGAGCACACGTTGCGAACTCGCCGCGAGCTCGCCTCGCTTTCAATTCGCAACTTGCTAGTGTGATTGGTAACCGAGCTTGTATTTGAATACCTCCGAGTAATATTTTACCAAAACCTTGACAAACAAGGAATCTTTCCAGTTTTCCGAAGGACAGGACTTAGTTTCAGTTAGCCTTGAAATATAACTAAATCCTTTAGCAATGTACGTTAAAACTTGTAAGTTTTTATCGTTTCAGGTTATTTTACTGAGTCTTATGAAGTGCTTAATCGCACGCAAGGATTCGAAACAAAATAAAAAGCTAATATTTTTTTTAAGTTTTATACATTTAGGAATATATTTACTTATTGTATTTATATATGTATATTCTATTTGCCTTACTCATACTTTACTTTCGGGTTTTTTATATTCTAGCAAAACTCCGCAGACACGATCGGTATGGAAATACGCCCGATAAACAAATAAGCCCTAGTTCTGCTATAAACTCTTATTTTCATTCTGCTTTTTCCAGAGCAAAGTAATAAAAAAAGAAACAAAAAATTTTTCGTTTCTTCATTTTCAAATATTGATCATCACGATCTCTGATGACGATGTTATCGGCAATATGATTTTAGCCATTGCAGTTTATGTTTAAACATATATCATATGTCCGTTCAGTTTTATTACTCGTATGTACGGTATATGTACACTTTTACAACTATCGGAAACTCGACCAAAGTTTAAACTCCATACGTAACGTAATCGAGTTTGTCACAACTTTCTAGCACATTACCATACTTAATAGTTTAAAAGCTTTGCCTAAGTTGTTCATTTCCGGACTATTACAATAATACTTATCTGTTATTAAAGTGCAATCAACATAATTCGTTAAATAAAACAAACACGCAATTACAAATAATTATCGTTTCGTTTTACGAGTTGAAGAATAAAACGTTCTCATTTCAAAATATGGTGAGAACAGCATTTTCATCAAGAATTCAACAAACAGAGAATCTTCAAGACTTGCGTCCTTTCGTTTACTCACAAATAGCCGGACAGAAATTGCTAATAAAATAAAACATAATAGATTTAAGTGGTGCTAACAATACACATAAGTACACTGTCAGTGAAGATCCAAGATTTTCAAATGAGTATTTGGAACGTTATCCTCTTGAACATAATTTCACCTTGCTTTCTCTCGTAGTACTTACCTATCGCAGAAGATCATCTCGATAAAGCTAGGTAATGGTGGGCTCGTAATTTTCCTAGGAGCACTTACATTACTAATGACAAAAGGCAAGCAATTGCGAAGCAATAGCCAGTCACTCTCTAGGGGTTTAATGAGAAAATGTTACTAGTGTTAGTACAGAGTCAGACTGAACGATGTACGCGAAGGAATTTTCATTTTATTTCACCTCCCCGACGTTTGCTTTTACGTTATTGAGTTTTAGTGCCACTCTAGCAACACGTTTTCGTACCTAGACACGGTTCAAGCCGTCTTGCAAACGTTATATTACTTAGGCATGTGGCAGAGAGTGAAAAGGCAATCTAAGATGGACCAGAAATCGCGGAGAATTTGCAAGTTAAAACGGAAAATACTCAATCAAATTGTGACTTGTGAGAACCTTAAGTCAATCTGTTAGTACCTGATTGTATACTCTAAAACACTGTAAGACTGTAAACTCCCTATCGAGACGAAAAAAGTACATAATGTACAGCAGCATATTTCTAAGCCATTACACAAATGCACAGGTGCAGCCAGGAGTAATGACAGCAGCCATTCGATCCCAGCGTTACTTGGAACAATCGTCGGAAAATCTCCGAGACTAGGAAGTCGCGAGATTGCGAGCAATTCAACGTTTTTTGTCCTAACAATGCGATTTATAGAGAACAATGCGACATTGTACATACGTATAATGTTCATTAGAGAGAAAGTTTTCCTTTTAACAATAAATAAACAATGAACTCGCCAACTTGCAAAGCTCTTATAAGTAAGTTGCCTCGCCTTCTTTTTCTTGGTTGGGATTCTGAAAGAAAAGCGATAATGGTTGCCTACGTGAGGCTACACCCAGAAACCATGTTGGTAATAACATGTTTTAGTTATGGTATTGCAATAGTACCAACTAAGGAAGGTGGAGCCCGAGTAGGGATACAAGTGCTTATGTGTGAAACATACTGCATGGGCACGGGCATATTACATGGAGGATAGAGAGAGGGTGGGATGGTTAGGATTCCCCCCCCCCCCCGTTATCTGACTTATTATAAACGGGATCATAGCCACTGCGAAGTACGTAAATGATAGTACAGAGATTATAGAGCGATTTTTACGCAGTTCATATGGTAGTTTCAATGTTTGTCCCCGGGGTCCCGAACCAAAAGTCTGGATACGTGCTTGGTCCAGAATACTTTGTTTTAAGTTATCACGGTGCACAACTATACTTACGAGATATCTTTCATGACTGTTATTGATTTTTGATTACGGCGCTTGGAACAGGTCAAAATGTCGGGAGTTCAAAAAAATAACAATCACAGAAGATATCCCGTAAGCCGTGATGTTTTAAATTCAGAATACTTTACTGGTAAAATAAGATCAGCAATTAATATTTTGTTATTAAACATAAATATTTCCGATTTTCAGATTTTTTCCTTTATGTGCTGAAAGACATTGCTTCTTGCCAAAGATGATTCTAAATCAACGGGAAGTACCCTGTAGGTTTTGATTCCTTATTGTAATGGCAAAATATAGGACATAAGCAGTCATATCGTATGATAGCATTGACAAACAGTAACAAGGTTTTTTATGACGCATGGATAGTGAGGCTGCCTTACGTTCTTAGGGTCCCGGGTTCGAATCCTGGTAGGAGCAAATGTTTGTGTGATGAACATGGACATTTGTTTCCGAGTCATGGATACCTAATAAGTATGTATTTACAAACAAAAAGTATACATGTAGTATAATATCAACTGTCTGGTGACCACGACAGAAGCCTTGCTTAGTGTGGCACTAGAAGGCGCTGTGTGTAATGTCCAGGGATATTTATTTAATTATTTCGTTATTTATCAGCTCCAAGATGTAGACCTAAGTATAATTATTTGATATTAATAGAATCTTGATACCGCCACGCCTTCCCGAGAAAAAGGTTTTGATAGACGGCCAATAAAGTGATCCAATAAAGGTTCCATTTTTGCCGATTACGATACGGAACCCTAAAAAAGACGTAGCTAAACATGTAGCTAAAAAGTCAATAGCCAAAAAGATCACAAGGTCTATCTATTGTCAGTAAATATAAAAGAAAAACTGCCCGAATCGATTAGATTCCCTATTGGCTATAAACTATTATTGTCCTCTAATGAATCGTGTCTAGTTGTCTGGTCTCAGAAGTAATTGCTGTTAAAGTAAATGTCAATAAATAGTACGCCTGTGTTGCCATTGACCTAGAAAGCTGATACTAACTTACTGACAGCAACGGTTAGTACCTAGATTGTAAATAGAATAAAAAAGCTACACACAGTCGTCATGGGTACTAACACTGGATGAATTGGTTCAGATAATTGAATTGAATTCGATCTATGTCACATTTAATAAAGTCTTTAGCTTGAAATATGGCTTGAAATCTTACACTTCAACTAAATTACCTGTGCAAGCGGGAAGATCCAGACGTAATTATAAATGTACAAAGTTTGACATACCGAATTATCGATGTATTTTTCTTGACAAGCGACGCCACCTTGATCTGCTTATTTCAGTAGGGCTAGCATGGCCGGAGACATTTTGTCTATAAATAATAGGTTTAATGATGTTTTGAATTCACATGCTTAGTGCACACGATGTTCTAAATTCAAATTAACTTTTCCCTCAAGACGATAAAAACGGCTTTTGCACTCAGATATCGAAGAGCAAAAATACTCTTTCCGAGATGGGGGGATGAAAAATAATTTTGTCCCTTGTCAGTGGAAATAACCGGTGGACAAAAGTTTTATCCCCTGCCCATGCTAGCCCTACAGGTGGTCATGTCTAAAGTCAATATCGGCTGATCAACCATGTATTTTGCGGGAAAATGTCTGAGTATCAATTATTTTTAATGGAACGATTTGGTAGCTTCGTAAATTCATCAAGGCACTTCCATAATTTGAACCCATGCCACAGAATTGTTCCTTAATCTATCTACATCTGGATTCTGTTGCTTCAATTAACACGCATGACATCACACAATCGATAGCTTTCAATGCAAGATGACCTTTCCAAGCTTCCTACGCTCTTGTTATTTTATTATTGTTTACTTAAATACTCATCAACAGCATTCTATTGACAGTGACGTCATCTCAAAAACTACTACACCGATGTTGTCGAGGAAGGTAGCATGTAATTTGTACGGGCATTAGCTAGTTATAAGTATAAAAAATACTTTTTTCCTAAACAATATTTGCCTTACGCTAAGAATATTTTGTCTTTGAGCTGAGAGCAAAAGTTATAGTTCATGAAGTCTTTATTTTTAAATCGCTAGTGCATGTAGAGCGTAATTTAGTACACCCACCGGTGTTCCCACAGTAATAAACACTTCCGCGCTTTTTCTTTTTACCACAACTTACTATATCCAACTTAATGACGTAATCCGTCTACTGCGACAAAAAACAACATAAAAATGCACAACATGCCACCAAAGGTGGCCATCGGTATTAGACTTTTCCATATATGTGTTAAAGTAGTTAAAGCCAGTTCTACGTGATTTGAACAGTTATGAACAGAGCAGGAAGCAATGAAGGGGCGAATGATCGTGAACCGCAGTGTGTCACGAGTAGAGTGGGGACATCGTGATCACAGTCGTGCCGGACATCACTCGGTGAAAATCACTAGCAATAAATATTACCGTGTCTACTCTCTATTGCTCTCTATAAACCCATTGTCGGTATCACGCCTAACGGCTATTTATTTTGAGATAAAGCCGCCATGTTTTTATTTATATTGTTGAATTGCAACATTAAATTAAAGTCACTTTTTTGTGTTGACACAATCGATCTTTTTGTTTGTAGGTAGTTGTGAGTCATCGATTGAAAGATAATAAAACTTAGTAGATGCGGCAAAGTTCATCAAATAAACACGATGGAATACAAATGGAGAAGTTTCTTTATATTATTATATCCGTTCGCGTCATCCCCTTGCACTTTTACCTTTGAACTTTTGCTCTGAGGTAGGCACCAACGTCACGGCACGGCTTAACGCACAGGTAAGGTCTTATACGTGGTACCTATGTGTGTCCATACTAAAGTAATAAATGAGCAAGTAACTCTGTCTGTTTGTTAGCATTTTACGTATGGCTGGAAAATGGTTTTGCTGATGAAATTACGTGCATGCTGATGATTCGACGTGGATTAGAACGTAGGATAAATTTTATATCGATAGTTTCAGCAGCGTTCTCAGGGGATAATTTATGGTGCCTACGCTGGCAAGGCGCGGGAAAAAGCAGTTTTGTTTAATTTATTGTGTGTGACACTCGGTATAATGATGAATACATACACATTTGGTTAGTACATCTACAACAATACATACATTATATCAATGACGACCACAAAAAGTACGAATTCCCAACAACTCGGGTTACGTGTGAAAGTAAAACACAAAGTAACGATATCCAGCTAAGTCCGCAAATAGTTTTATTTCTTATTCATGAGACCACATGTACACCCACTATTGTAAACTGATCTACTAAGAGGGAAAGTAATGCATTGTTTCTTTTTTTCTGGTTGACGGAATAATGTAATACTGTTGTGCATGGATTATAATTATGAAAGTAATTTTGATTATTTGCATCGAGTTTTGCAGATTTGAATTTGTCTGTTGAAGGATTTATGAAATAGAATGTCTAAATAAGTACCTATGGCCCATAGTCTGTTAATTTTATGAGCATTAAATTAGTTAGATCCAACTACATAATATACAGGGTGTAATGTAAACCACCTCATCACGAAGCCGTTAACCAAGCATTCTGTACATCAAACTAAGTAACTTTACGCTAAAATTGTTGCTGGGAAACAACTTTTCTTTTTGGGTCAAACATCACGTTTTGGGAGGAGGTATTTAAAGTAAAAATCTTGCAATAAAAACTAGTATTTAAAAAAAAAACTTGTCAAAAAGTTGTAAACTTGTAACTTTGACCCCCAATATCTTCATAACTAGAAGGTTCCCAATTCCTAGGTATAGTGTAGAACAAAAAAAATATCGCAATGACGCGTGACGGGGAGAACAAGTGCCTTTCGGCTTTGTTAAGAGGTGTTTTACACCCTATATTATGAACATTACAAATGCGACAGTTCGTGCGGATGTATGGGTGGATGTTTGTTAGGTACTCTTACACGTAACGACTACAGAACGGATTTTATGTTGGCACACACATAAGATAGGTCTTATCCCGGTAATATGATCCCATGGGACAATTATCGCACTCCACGCGGGCCAAGCCATGGACTGCATAAGCTATTATAAGTTTAAAGTAATTTAAAAGAAAACCACTTCTTACCCAAGGATAGATTAAAAATAAAACTTGCAGTCAATTAGGTATGTTTAGTTCTACATCCTTTGAGGCACAAAACTTTAATTAATTAGTTTTATTCAGAACCGAAAATAAATTAACTTCAAGGCAAGAAGTTAAAAGTGTAAGTACTTGTGTATAACCTGTTACGGTAGGTAGTCGAATGAAAAGAAAAGTAAATAAATCTTACAGTATCAGATTCTTATTTCTGAATTTCGGCCCTGCAATGTCGTAATAGAGAAATCGAAAAAGGTAAACCTTTAAAGGCAGTGGTTCCTTATGTAAGTAAAATTAATACATTTTGCGTAAAATAAGGTCGCTTTATTTATACCCTTTTTATTTTAATAATAAATAGCAGCTGACGTAAAACTTGGCCGTGCAATCGTGCGTAACTTGGAAATTGGAATTGAAATATTTTGAAATAATGCAGTGCATTATATCTGTGGCCATTGTGTTGAACATAATAGTAAGCAAGATAAAGTGACATTCTATTACAAATGTGTTAGTAAAGTATGTAGTTTATTTGCTAATATTAAAATCGAAATACTTACCTAGGTAATGGTTATGTACTATAACCGAATAATGCTATTGAATTCAATTAATTTCATACCGAAATAAAAACCGAAAGACCGAAATGGTGGTCTTGGGTTCTAAGACCACCATTTCGGTAGACTTAGGTCCATGTGCACCGAGAAGATAACAGTCTGATTATCTAAAAACAGCTGTCAATGTGACATGTTCTCATACAAAAATGTGTTTTAAACAGCTGTTTTTAGATAATCGTCTGTCATCTTTTTGGTGAACATGGACCTTATTCAAACAAAACAGCCCTTTGGTTTCAGTTATTCAGTCCTACGCTCCAAGAATATTCTTTCCTTTACTTATACATAATGTGGGTGAAAACAAGAAAACACCACCCTGTTTTCTTGTTTTCACCCACATTATGTATAAGTATTTCAATTTTCATGCTTAAATTATAAGAGGTCAAAATTTTTAGACAGGGGTGAATATACAACCATGGTTTTCACTGACTTATTAGAAACTTACGAGTAGAAAGCCAGTTTCAAATAACATTCGCGCTTCAAATAGCAATTTGCTAAAACATTCCGATTATGTAGTGATAGGAAAGCTGCATATAATCTACGTAAGTACGTATTAGTTAATTACTAGCTTCGGTGTGCATCGGGTTGGAAACTCTCGCCGCTAACCCAGTGCAGTGGATCCACAACCACGGCGCGATGCATGGTGAAAACACTTGCTTTTGTTGCCAACTGTCAGAAAAGATTATTACAGGGTGTTGTTGCATGTACTTTGATCTTTTTGATTTCCATATTTGACGTACTTTAGCTGTTATATTCGGGGTTCTTCAAATCTTCAAAACTGGTTCAACTTATGAATACTTCATGTAGTATTAGATTACTTACATTTTGATATAAAAAAGTATCAAAGAAGAATACATGCTTCGCCGACCTCAAAAATTAATTACAGTTTATTGAGGGAATCCAACCCGTATAAAACTGGTCAGCTTTGCTTAAAGGGGCATACTCAAAGCACTGCATGCAGGGCCAGGGCCAATGTTTTAAGCCCCTGCGGCAGGGTGAACAATTAAAATATCGGCCCTGCTTGCATACCTACACATAATACGACTGGCAGTGTTCCTGCAGGCACAGCCCTGCATGCAGTGCTTTGAGTAGGGGCCTTTGAGTCGATCCGAATGTGACTAATGGCTATCAGATACCATAGATTAAAATGTATTCATCTTCATTTCTTTCTTTTTTTACATCATCCGGTCATTTTAATTTGAGTTGGCTTTGTGTGTTTCGTTTTCAATTACCAAGAAAGCCCGAGCACATTATTCTGAGAATCACTTTTATTTGTTGTTAATTCAATTTCTGCAGTTATTTGTATTGTACGGTCCACAAGAGATTCTTGACCATGATGAAAGATCTAAAGGTGCCAAAGCAATCCGATTGTCGGTTTAATCAAATTTAACTTACCTTAGGAAGTTTTAAGCCTCTTTGTCGCTTGATTGGTTGACCGTGACGATATATAAATAGATACTTGATGTAAATGTCAATCAGGCATCAAATCATATCATAACATAACACAACACTTACATTGAGCAACGGAGTGTGTAATCGTTTCGCAGCGTTTGAATTCTTGACGACGAAAAGTAAGACAAGTCCATCATGTATAATTTTCCGTTTAGTGAATATATTATTATGTTCACGCAACTAGACAACATAAAAGGGTGTAAGTACAGATAAGAGTAGTTCAGGTCAGTGCCCCGCTATTGTGTGGTTGGGCAACAAATGTCGGCAATGTGATAGGGTGGTGGCACCAATTATCGGCCATGTCAACTTTTTTTGAACTTTGACTGCTTGTAATTTTTACGTTAATTGTTTTTGCTTTCTTGCAATGCCTTTTTTGGGTAAAGGGATACTGAAACTCCATTACTACATTCGCGAAATTATGAATATTTTGTTTTTTTTTTTTAAATATAGATGTTTCTTTCCGAATATGGTGATTTCCCTTAATATCGGCCTCTAACACCCTTATATCCGCCGCCTGTAACCCTAATATCGGCCATACGTTTTCTAAGGCGAAGTAAGGTCAATAAACTCCTAAAATAAAAAATGATAACTTTTTATATTTCAACTCAGGTACAAATAACTTTTTTTTAACTCTTTTCCATAATTACATTAATTTTCATTAAGTTTTTTTTTCTTTAATGCACTATTTATCCCTTAAAGTTAAGATTTCTTATTTGATTTTTATTTATAATAATTTGTTTTTGGAGTTTCTTTCTCTATTGTTTTTTAGGAATGTTGTATCATTGCGATCTTTAGTTTATACGAGTAATAACAGAAATTATTTAATTTTTAAGACTCGGATGTAAGTACAAAAAAAATCTTCTTTAGCCACATCAATATAATTTGCCCACGGTGGACTGTGTAAGTGGCATAAGTCGCATCCAATATTTTTGTCTTCATCTTCTTCAACATCACTAATTAGTTCTTCTTCACAGCCAGCACAAAGAACTTTCTCCTTTTCCAAACTTGTCTTGAGAAGCTAAACCAGTGAGGTCAGTTTCGCGATTTCTGTCCTTTAAATAAACTTACTTTTGTTTTCTTTGGCTGGTTTATTTTTATATACTCATTTCCATTTTTTGGCTCTCTTTCTCCGCTTTATTCTCTTCAATTATTTTTCTTCTTCCCTAACGTTGTTTGTTCCCAATATTAAGGTAGCCATTATTACGCATCGATTCCCTTTATATCGGCCGTAGTAAATAAAAATCGTTTTAAGGCGGCCGACGTTAGGATCTAGTTATCAAACTGAGCTATTGTTTCATTTTTAACCTTATTGACGTTACTGGTAACATATAAAATAGCTAAACATGTTGTTTAACATTTTCATGCATTTCCCCAATATCGGCCACCCGGCCGATATTGAGATTTGTCAATAATATCGATCCCTAATCTCGGCCCCGCGATTATTTCATTAAATAGACAAAAAAATGTAAAAACATGCTTTCTAAAAGGTACTTTGGCTGTTATTCTTAATGAAAAAATAAAATGTAATACCATAGGTATGTTTAGTTCCCTTCAAATACTTATCCTCGCAATGCGTCCACTCAGGGATTTGACTCGGCAATGATACCAAACGACGCATGTCCGCACCTGCGCGTGCTCTTTTGCCTACTGAACGTTCAAATATTGATGCACCCGCATCAAAATATGGGAGGTTATGCGGAGGGATATAGAGTCACTTTTTGCATTAAAACTATTATGATTTAAGGGATATTTTTATAGTTATGTTCCATTTTCTCGAAACGGCCGATATTAGGAGGCGGCCGATATTAGGAGACTCCACCCTACAGCGGTTAATTGTCGGCCTCGTCGGACGAGGAATATCAGCCATAACTATCTGGTGGAGGCTCTAACAGCCTCCATTCATACACAGTCACGCCTCGAGAGCTTTCCGATACGTATCTCGTTTGCTACAAATCGATACAATCGTTTTGTTTCGAATTGAATGCGGCGCTTGCGTTCGCGACGGAATTCCTTTGCAGTTTGCAGCGGCTACTCGTTTTATTTTTCTTATACTTACATCAATTTAATTCTGTCTTTACGTAACGGTAACAGGTCGTAGTACAAGATAATAAATAAATCTTGAAGGAAACTTGTGTCATTGTCTTGGTTGTTGGGTACTAAGATAAACATTATTTAACTGTTACTACATCCCTTCGTGCATGCTTACAATAAAATTGTTTAAACAATTAAATTGTTATGGCTTGATTCTCAAGGAGGTCCTTGAAACGATGTCCATTCGACTACGAAAAAATAGTCATACATTTATGTACCTACACATGTAGCAAAGATCCTATCAAGGTGACTAATTCGTGGATAGGTACAATACCTACTTGATGGTAAGTTCGAGTCTAACTGTTAGATTGTTCAATATTTGAAATGTTAAAGCACCAGATTGACGTGATTACAGCAACTAACAGACGATTGTCATCATAGTTACAACCATTTAACAGGCTAATAACATACCCCTAGTCACATAAATACGAAAGGTAAATAATTATTTAGTTTCGTTGATGGCCCCGAGTGATAGAGGGCGCAGTTCAGCTCTCCTGCACAATAAGTACTTGAATAAAAGCTTCAAAGGGGAACATAAGTACATACTGTATGTACAATTACGTGTTATTACGGCTACGTACACGAATAGTTATTAATAGTTATAGTTTCACTTTTCTGTGAATAATTGAATCTAATGATCTCTACGACTACGAGGCGCTACGGTGCTACGAGATTCGTAGCAGTTTTATTTGGCAAATGATTCCTAATAATTGCGTTGTCTCGGGGAGTGATTAGAATATTTCGAAAAATAGTCTCTTTATAATTATAACTGAAAATTACTTAATGCATATGTCAGGAAGCAACATCCTCGAACAGCCACATGTGGGTGTAAGTGATGTAATAATATTCATGAATGATTCAATAATCACGCAGAAGTAAGATATAAAGACACACCGATTAATGCGGAATGCGGTACGTTAATAATTTTGATAAACTTATTTCATGTAAACCTTTTCCATAACAATTGAAATCAAAACATTCGAGTCGATGCATGTAGGTTGGTTACAATAAGAGTACGCAGTTACACGGCTAACATTAAACCCGTCTGCTCTCAAAGCAAGAGTGAACAGGCATCATCAGGGCACACTCGTTCCATCATACACCTCATTCATCACTTTCCATCAGACGTGATAGAGGTCGAGAATATATCAATTTCGAAGTTTAAAAAAAAATGCCTTCTTGTTTTAATGAATCTTTCTATGATGAAGTGACATCAAGTAATTGTTATTCGCTATCAGAGATGCATCAACCTAGTAGTGTAGGCGTAAATCATCTATGATTGCGGTTACAAAGCTTCGGCATAACATAATATTATATTACATCACGTCAGTAATCTCTGAAGGGTTAGGCAAAGATGTACCTAATCTATCCATATAATAAAATCGTAGGAAATTCAAAACTGTACATTGAATATTTTTTTAAAGAATGAAGCGTGATCTACGATCGATTTCGAGGCCAAAAATACAGTTATTAGAATTTTTGCCTGTTTGTATGTCCGGGCTAAACTCAAAAAGTACTGCATGGATTTACTTCAAATTTTGCATGAATATTACTAAAAAGTCAACATATAGGCTACATATTCAAATCAATCGAATCAAACAGTTTATTAGTGAAACTGTATACTGTAAGACCTAAATTGTAACCTGTGTAGTTACAATTTAGGTCTTACAATTTAAAGTGAGTTCATGCTGTGACCAGCCTCATGGGCTTACAAATTTAGTATTAAAAAAATAAATAATAAACAATTATTAATACTAGTAGTACCTAAACTCCCATTTCGCCAGTAAAGTTTAAGGAGGAAGTAACACGGTAGTCCACCAAATTCAATTTTTCTTGCAAAAAACGTAAGATTTGAATTACACCTTGACTCCCATGTTATAAGAGTCAGACAGTATTGTCATTGACCGAAATCACATCGAGCCTTCGGGTTGCTGGCTGCTATGAAATTCATGATGGTAAAACCAAATAATAACACTTCCAGATAATGATATTGCAATCAAACCAATGACCACCCGACGAAATATGCAGTTTCGGAATTGTTATACTCAAATAACGTTCGTTTCTTAATAAGAAATGACTCGTAAGTTATAAATCTTTATCAACATCCACGTTTTATTCAATCTTCAAGTTGTTTGACCAGTTTTTTATGACACCAACAAAAGTTTTAATGAGTTTCGAATCACTAAAAAAGATCGATTTTATACGCGTTCTAAGTGAACGAGATGTTGATTGCACCACATTTTTTACAGGTATGTTACTCGTATATTATGATGGATACCGTGATGCGGTTTTGATGTAAACTTGGTTAATGACAAGTCGTTAAGAAGGTAATGATATAACACCTCTGTGATGTAAAGATAATTTGTAAATGAATGAAAGGTTAATTAGAATTTAGGTACAGTTAGGAAGTCTCCTTTATGCCTCAGGTGCATTTAGTAACCTACAAACAACACAGCTGTTTTATACATACATTACAAATAGGCCGTGTCCTCTAAAAAACTGAAGGGTAACACAGCAGATGTTTTGGTTCTAACAAAGAAACAGTTTACTTCTCCGTTTTATAAAACAAAAACATTAAGACATTTGTTTTGAATTACAATGATAGTGGGTATTCTGATTACGTATCTTCTAGTAGCAGCATGGAATTTCGACTTACCCTCCTAACTGCTCCACTGACGGTGCTGGCTAGGCTCTCGGCGTCATAATGACGAGCGAACGAGTACGGGCCCGGATGACTCCGGGATACACATTGCCCCATATGCCCGTCACACACACCAGACAAATCACATATGTCATATACCGTTACTTCACTTCACGTCACTTCACTTGACTTCACGTTCTCACGATACGAATCTGCAAAGTAAATGATTTTGTTGTTTTTTTGAGTCAACTGATCCTACCTAGAATTTTAATACGACGCCCACTCCATACCGAATGTTATCGAGTGGAGCATGTCTTACAAATATGGGTAGGACGAAAAAAATACCGAGATACCGATGTCTTTTTTTATTTGGTGGGAAAAGTGGGGGTCTGGGTTCCAATGTGTTGATGGTTTGTGATATCTTTCTTTAAATAATATAAAACAAAGTAGCTCCTGTTATTTGTGCGCTAAGATCTTTTAAAATACGCAACGGATTCTAATACAGTTTTCAGCAATAGATAGAGTGATTCATGAGGAAGGTTTATATCTACGTTGCACCCGTGACGCTTTCACGGGCGGGTCGCTAGTTATATTATAATTTGTTTGTGTGATTCTATTCTGTATGATTCATCATTGAACTTTAATCTGATTTCATGTTAGCTGAACAGAAAAAAACAGGACAGATGTTTGTCCGGAAATGTCTCAAAAGCCAATAAATTGAATCCAATTGAACTTTTTATTTGTCTGGGCGTAGTTCAACTCGGGTCATACAAAAAGAACTTTTACAATCGATCCAGTTGTTTAGTTAGAAGATCAAATCGATTTCTGTCTTTTTTTTTCAAGGCACTGTGAGCAATTCTGGCAGCATTGTAGACACTGAAGACGGAGTATCTATCTTCAGATGTATCTAAACTATTCTAAACTGCATTAGCCTAAAGAAGTATTTCATGAAAAAGGGACTAAGGATTTGATAGGTACCTTGTTATCAAAATATTTTAAATGCATTTGTAAATTGTATGGTGTGGATAGATAAGTCAGTAGTGGTTTCATTAATAACGTTGTAGGTAGGTACTCATGTGTTATCTATGTCCGGATGATTATGGAAACAATCGATCTCATCTGATTGGCTTAATTTGTATTTTATTATCATTTAACAAGATAAGGAACTATGATGAAAAGTGTATCAAAACAATAATGAGATAATCTTTATTTATTATTACCGACGCACCCTTAGCTATTACTCAAAGCAGAAAATTAATAAAAATACCGATCACAATTTTGAAGTTTGTTGATATTGTAGTTTTTTATCTCTTATAATTATATTTCTAGTCAGATTCGTGATTCTTTATAATAGCCTGTAGACAGGCATACAATCTACCCATAGAGGACTAAAGAAGCGTGAGCAAAAAACGCTTTTTTCCTATCCCGAAGGCCATGTGAATAGAATCGTGGTCATAAACCAGAATTTTACAACAGAATTCTTTACATATTTTATTATAGAGTATCGTCTATAGCTACTATCAAACTTCGTGCAGTTGTTATTAAAAAAGAAAAACTTAATCAATATCACAGATTAACAATGTATTTTTTTATGGATTCGCTCAAAAAAATCACCGTACATTTTTATCACAGAAGCTGTCTATTAACAGCCCAGCTGATCACACGTGTTGATGTCAAAACAAGGTCCTTGATAGTTCACATGTTGTCGAACTTTGCGTTTTGTGTCGCGAGTCTTTGGCCACGAGTATTGCGCGTCGCGCGCACTGCGCACCGTTCGCGACTGGCGCACGCGCACCTCGCAAGTCGCAACCGACACCCGCCACCGGCTCTGATGACTCATTCATGAGCTGCTGTGAACCGTCCCATTGGGGAATACATAATATCGAAATGGAATATATTAAAGGTTGTGTAAGTTCGTTATGATTTAGGTGCAATGATTGATGTGGAGATTACGTTACTTGTTGCTTAGCATCGTATTTTTCCAACGTTAAGTTATGTAGGTAGACGTTGTTTTTAAGTAGGCAGTGCATGAGCCACTCGCCGTTGGGAAATTAAATACTGAATGCAGCGATAATCTGCAGGTCCTACAAGATCCTATGCCTATAGGTCCCACTACTAATATTTATTATAAAGAGGTAAAGTTTGTAAGTTTAGATTACCCCAATCTTCGGAACTTACTGATCCGAGTCCGAAAATTATTTTACTCATGGGATTTTATTAACATTGTACTCTCCCACCTAGAAGACCCTAAACCTTTTACGAAGCCAGGTGGGCCGCTGCAGATACAAGTGGTCCGGTGGTGGTATTCCGATGAAGCCATGTGTGACTGCAGTGCCTCAACGCCAACTATGGCTAATCTCCTGTCCTGCACTATGTTGGGTACCACCTGCGCTGTCGAGGTACTGGTCGAAACAAATTTAATTTAATAAATAAACCGGCCAAGTGCGTGTCGGGCCACGCGCAGTGTAGGGTTCGTAGTAGCCCGTTATCGCACTATACTAACGATTATGTTGTTCATAAACTTATGATAATTTAGTATGGTTTTTGGTTTTTCTTATTTTGGACTAGCTTCTGCCAGCGGCTTCGCCCGCGTGAAGTGTGATTATTGTCCCATGGAATCTTACTGCCGGGATAAAAAGTATCCTATGTTTTAATCCAGGTTATAAACTATCTGTGTGCAAAATTTCATCCAAATCCGTTCAGTAGTTGTCGCGTGAAAGCGCAACAAACAAACTTACATTCACATTTATTCTCCGAACTGCTAAGCTATCGGGAGTTACACGTGTTATTGTGAGTCAACTATAAAAGATAGACATATGCTGTCTTGGGATATTTTTTATATAATTTTATGTGGAATATTTCCGTTATACATGATTTCTATGTAGCTTTAACCATTAAGGCTGCACACGCGACGGAAGCTAAAAAAACCAAGTAACTTCTCCCGTTTTCCCAACATTTCCTTTCACTGCTCTGCTCTTATTAATGGTAGCGTGATGAAAAGTATACTATTACCTGCTCAGGAGTATGTAGAATAATTGTACCAAGTTTCGTTAAAATCCGTCGAGTAGTTTTTTTTTCTATAAATAACATACAGACAGACAGACAGACAGACAGACAGACAAAAATTTTACTGATTGCATTTTTGGCATCAGTATCGATCACTAATCACCCCCCGATAGTTATTTTGTAAATATATTTCATGTACAGAATTGACCTCTCTACAGATTTATTATAAGTATAGATTTGGATTTATAATGCAAGTCTTTACCCGTTATAAACAAGGGACGACTTTATCTTAGTCACTTTGAATGATTTATTTTAAGGATTTTGTATTTCGTACAAAATTATCCAACACCCCAAGTTCAACGAATATTACTGCTAAACTAATAAAGTGCTCATAAATGCTTTAATTTTCCTTTCAATTTCATGAAATATTAATGAATTTTTCAAGATATTTCAAACCCGCAATTCGAAGCCCGCAATTCAACTTTGTAAGGGGTGAGGGGGGTAGGGCACGCCACGATAGCGGCGGTAAGTCCCCTCTTTGAGGAGTGGCTGGAGAGGCGCCACGGCGTCCTCACCTTCCGCCTGACGCAGGTCCTCACCGGACACGGATGTTTCGGGAGGTACCTGCACCGAATCGGGCGGGAGGAATCGCCCGGGTGTCTCCACTGCGAGGATCGACCGGAGGACACGGTGGAGCACACGGTGGAAGTCTGCCCTGCGTGGGCGGAGCTCCGCCGTGTCCTCGTGGCGGCGATCGGCGGCGGCGACCTCTCGCGTCCGGCCCTGGTTCAATCCATGGTCCGGAGCGAGACGGAATGGGAAGCCGTCGCCTCCTTCTGCGAAGCAGTCATGCTAGCGAAGGAGGTGGCGGAACGAGAGAGGGAGAGATCCTCTCTTCCCGGCCGCCGCGGGAGACGCAACGGGCGTCGGGGGCCACGTGGTGGCTACCGGCCACCGTAGATGCGGGCCTGTGGACGGCTGGCTATGGGCAATAGCTGGCCGTCCGGCCGTCTAACGACGACGACAGGCCGTGTCGACGGCGCGTTCGTGTTCCACGCGCGCCTCAAAGAGATGTCAGCAAAAGGAGAGGGGCCCAGCAAGGGCCGAAGCCTGCCGGGGTTGCGGGCCTGTTCGAAAGAGATACCGCGGCCCCGGAACGTAAAAGGCGAGGAAGGAACATGGATGGTTTTTAGTCAGTAAGAGTCTGACACTCCCTCCCGCTCCGCCCAGAGTGGGGGGGGGTCATTTGATGATTTCCCATCCTTAAAAAAAAAAAAAAAAAAAGGGGTGAGGGGGGTGCCCTACCGGAACAAAAAGGTGTTTGAACTTCTTTGGATGTTTTTCGGTGTTTTTTTTTTTTCAAAGTAGCGCCCTTATTGTTAATCGATAGGTAGCTGGTGTCAATACAAACTGGTTTGTAAAATGTTCTAAAGTGTCACGTTATGTTCAAAGCTAAAATCCAATCACTGATAGCAACTCAAGCACAACTTTGATTTGATAAGCCACGCATACAACGTGTATCAATACTATCAATCGATGGTTCCCGTTCTTCTTCCCGTTCTACTTCCCGGTCTTCTTCCCGTCCTTCCCAGTGTTCTTTCCGTTCTTCTTCTCGTTCTTCCTGGTCTTCGTCCCGTCTTTCCCGGTATTCTTCCCGGTCTTCTACCCGTTCTTCCCGGTCTTCTTCCCTGTCTCCTTCCCATCCTTCTCAGTCTTCTTCCGGGTCTTCTTTCCATTCTTCGCGTTCTTCTTCCCGTTCTTATTCCCGTTCTTCGTCCTATTCTTCCCGGTCTTCTCCCCGTTCTTCCCGGTGTTTTTTTATTTATTTATTTAAGGATCTCCAACAAAAGAATACACAACGCATTTTTAGTTAATAAAATCACAAAGTATTTGGTAGGTGTACTCCTTCACTTATAGGAGACCACAGCATTCATAATAAAGGTGTTCTTGCCGTTCTTCACGATCTTCCCGGTCTTCTTCCCATCCTTCCCGGTCTGCTTGTACCTACTTCCGGGTCTTCTTCCCATTCTTCCTGGTCTTCTTCTCGGTCGTCTTCCCGTTCTTCTTCCCGTTCTTCGTCCTATTCTTCCCGGTCTTCTCCCCGTTCTTCCAGGTGTTCTTGCCGTTCTTCACGATCTTCCCGGTCTTCTTCCCATCCTTCCCGGTCTGCTTGTACTTCCGGGTCTTCTTCCCATTCTTCCTGGTCTTCTTCTCGGTCTTCTTCCCGTTCATCGCGGTATTCTTCCATTTCTTCTGCCCGTTCTTCCCGTTCTTCTTCCAGTCCTTCCCGGTCTTCTTGCCGTTCTTCTCTGTTTTCCCGGTCTTCTTCCAGTCCTTCCCGGTCTTCTTCCCGTACTTCCAGGTCTTCTTCCCGTTCTTCCCGGTATACTACCCCTTCCCGATCTTTTTCCCGTCATTCCCATCCCGTACTTCCCGGTCTACATCTCGTTCTTCCCGGTCTACTTCCCGTTCTTCCCGGTCCTCTTTCCGTTCTTCCCGGTCCTCTTACAGTTTTTCTCGGTTTTCTTCCCGTTCTTCTCAGTCTTCTTCCCGTTCCTCCACGTCGTTCCCGTTCTTCTACCCGTTCTTCATGGTCTTTATCCCGTTCTTACCGGTCTTCGTCCCGTTCTTCCTGGTCTTCTTTCCGTTTTCCCGGTCTTCTTAACGTTCTTCCCGTTCTTCCCGGTCTTCTTACCGTTCTTCCCGTTCTTCCCGGTCTTCTTACCGTTCTTCTTGGTCGTCTTCCCGGTCTTCTTACCGTTCTTCCCGGTCTTCTTCCAGTTCTTCCCGGTCTTCTTACCGTTTTTCCCGGTCTTCTTACCGTTCTTCCCGGTTTTCTTCCCGTTCTTCTCGGTCTTCTTCCAGTTCTTTCCGGTCTTCTTACCGTTTTTCCCGGTCTTCTTACCGTTCTTCCCGGTCTTCTTCCCGTTCTTCTCGGTCTTCTTCCCGCGGTTCTTCCCGTTCTTCTTGATGCCAGCTATCGATTGATACATGTTTTATTTGTGTCTTATCAAATCAAAGTTGTGCTGCAAGTGAATGGACTTAACCCTGTCCCTCCTTTTTTACTAATTACGTTGTTTATATCACGGACTACACTTATAAAAGCTGTTATATAGTATTTTCACTTTATTTCATGATGAAAAAATGTGGACTAAAAAATCATACCTATAAATGTTAGAAGTACCTCCTTTTTTAGGTTCAATACTTTGCCTCTCTGAGTAGCATAAAGGTTTCTTTGGTACACAATATTATCAATAATATCTCCAATCTATTGATACTTAAAATATATCAGTCGGGGTGCTACAGCCTAGTGAGCAAAATAGTCTTCCAATACTCCAGTATCTAGATCGTATTCCGGTAAAATTGTATCTAGGTCCCTCTTTTTCCATTTACGGTTTGGTTCGGGTAATCGCTGATTAGTTCTGTGTGAAGACCTATTTGCAGACGGGAGATCAGTCTGATCCAGGTATTGGAGATGTTCCGGGGTTGCGGGCCTGTTCGAAAGAGATACCGCGGCCCCGGAACATAAAGGGCGAGGAAGGAACATGGATGGGTTTTAGTCAGTAAGAGTCTGACACTCCCTCCCGCTCCGCCCAGAGTGGGAGAAGCCATTTGATGATTTCCCATCATAAAAAAAAAAGTTTTGGAGATGTTGGTACCTGATTTATACGGCAATCCAATTCATCTCCTTTTGGAGGCGACGCTGGCGGAACGTCGTCTAAAATAGTTCCTAGAGCTCTTTCAAAAACCTCATCGAAGCCTGGTGAGGGTAGTTGAATATTTTCCACTTTATCATCGGACACACACCTACATCAGACTCTCCGTGACAGTCCGGAATCTCTTCTAATAACAGGGCTTCAATTAGAGCAGTATTGTGTGCAATATCTATCTCAATAGGTACCTAAACCAACAAAAAATCGCTTAGAATAATTATAATTTTTGACTAAAATCACCTGACGATACTTTCAAGTCTTGGAAATAGTCTTCTATAATAAAAATCTAAAGATAATCTGAGCATTTTCTTTTACCTACCTTATTATGATTACGTTGTAAACCGGAAATTCGTTAAAAATAACTTTAATAGCTCATATCTCGGAAACGTGACACTTTAGAACATTTTGTCTCCGACGAAACTTGTTTACCAGCTATCGATGTATATAGGTCTCATGCGTGGACGCTACTTTAGAACATTAATTTTGTCGCCGATGAAACTTGTCTGTGTTGATACTAGCTATACAATATAGGTCTTACGCGTGGACGCTACTTTAGAACATTTTGTCTCCGACAAAACTTGTTTGTGTTGATACCAGCAGCTATCGATTTATAGAGGTCTTAAGCGTGGACGCTACTGTAGAACATTTTGTCTTGACGAAACTTGTTTGTGTTGTTATATACAAGCTATCGATTTATATAGGTCTTATGCGTGGACGCTACTTTAAAAAAAAAAAAAACGGCGGAAAAAAAACCAAGCTTCATACAAAAATGTTCCAAGCACTTTAAAGTTTAGTACAGTTTTTAAAGAAAAATTAATTGGCAACCCCCGGCTAAGTCATTTTATAAAAGACCTAGGTATTCAACAATCCCCACACGATAGAATTGACGGCGAAACAAATATTTATCCCCACTTCACATGTAGGGGAAATAGGTACCTACCCTAAAAAATGTTATCCAAAATTGTATTTTACCATTTTGTCGGCGTAATTAATATAGGTACCTACCTACACACCCCTACAAAATAACAGCTTTCTTGTACTAACGGTCTCCTACTAACACCTCGGACACTCACAGAGTACTTTTATATCCTCGGACGGACGGACGGACAGTTGTGGCGGCCCCGACTTACGAACAGTAAGGTCCATGTTCACCAAAAAGATGACGCACTGATTATCCAAAAACAGCTGTTTTTAGATAATCAGACTGTCATCTTTTCGGTGAACATGGACCTAAGTCGTGGGTTCGAACCCAGACAAGCGCATTACTTTGTGTAATTTATTTCATCAAAACTGCTCTCATAACGGTGCAGGAAAACATCGTGAGGAAACCCGCATGTCCTAGAACCAAAAATTCGAAGACATGTCACATCTACCAACCCGCACTGGGCCCGCGTGGTGGATTATAAGTGGTGTAGTAAAATTGCACAAACCCTCTGCCTAACCACTCGGATATAGATTTACGCGTGATGTATGCTGTGGACATTATCACATTATACTATGTAGATACTATTCTTTGGTGGCGAAGTAGTGTCACCGTTATTGGCAATTGGTCAGTTAATATCGCCGTTTTACAGTCCATAAAAAGGATAGTCGTTGGGTTCGGTAGGCGTTTTCTTGAGTGGGCCGCGCATCAGTCAACAATAAGTAGGACTCTCTCACACTCGGTGAAGCGGTTATTATGACGCACTATGCACGCGCAGTACTATTGAGCACTGTGAAAGAAACCAGACTCATCAAAAAGCTTTGTCTCGTCTCATCAGGCCTTCGGAAACCGTTGAGTGAGATGTGCGCGCTGCTGCGGAGCCGAAGCAGTGCGTTTGTCGTACTGCCGAAGCCGAACGTTCGTTTGTTTTCTTATAAAGCGCGCGCCGCGGCAACATGAAAAAAAAGACAAAAAAAAAGAAAAACGAAAAAGTTTTAAGCTTGTATGAATGTGGAAATGTGGATAGGTATTTGGGTAGAGGAAGACCAAAGAAACGATGGTAGAAGTAGGTATGGAGGAAGAAGACATGCTGCGCCGACCCCAAATAAATTAGGATAAGGGCAAGAGAATGATGATGACCTACATAATATTATTATAAAACAAAGGCTCCCGCCGCGTCTGTCTGTCCCTATGTATGCTTATTTCGTTAAACTTAAAACTACGCAACGGATTTTGATGCGGGTTTTTTTAATAGATAGAGTGATTCAAGAGGAAGGTTTTAGTATATAATTTGACGCGAGCGAAGCCGCGGGCATCGGCTAGTTTATAATATTTGGGAGAGATTAGAAAATCAATCATTTAAACTTTTGGAGGGATGGTCAAGTGAAATAAAAATATCGATTTTTATCGTATCGATATTTTTGATCATTGTCGATAATTATCCAGTGAAAGATATCGATATATCAACAGTTTTCGTATGATAATTCACATATTCCCAAAGCATTCAAACTTCGTAAAAAAGAATAAAAGAAAACAGTATTTTTATTGAGGCTTGACCTTGGCTTGTATACAATTTAAACTTATTAGTAGTCGTCAGATATGGACACGACACCAGAGTTGCGTTAAAAAAATCGGATTTGATTCGAATTCGATACTCTAAAATAAATATCAATTTTCGATTTATCGCGATGAAAAATATCGACGAAAAATATCGATATATCGTATATTTCGATATATCGATATTTTTTGCCCACGTCTATTTTGGAGTTCTCAACACTGATGTTATCTCATCAACTGTCAAAAAGTTAACTTATTATGTCATTTACCTACTTTCAGAAATGCGGAATTATTTACTAGAAAGCGATTTTGAAGGCGCAGTTTTGGAGCCTACAATACTAAAATACTTTTCTATTAAATTCAGTGTATTACTTGCTTATTTGGAATGTTAACCCGAGCTGGTGTGAGACTTTTCTCGACGGAAGCGTTGAAAGTTTTCGACAATGTTGCTAGGCAACAGTATACAGTAACATTGCCTGATGGGTCGTCAAAAGGTTTGTAATAATATCTTAAAACAATATTTTTCGATCAAAACCTGATTGACTGCAGTTGTAGTGGATCCAAAGTTTGGAATAATTTGTGCTAGAGTCTGAATAGTGTTTAAATTCGTCAGGTGAAGCATAAGTATCTCTATAAATCCTTGCCTGAATTAAGATGCTATTTGATATCAAAAACAGGTATAGTGTTGTTGACAATTTATTAGACTGCTGCATTCAAAATAACATAACAACAACAGTACGTATTGTAACATCTCAAGGTATTCTATACAATTTGCTTTCTAAATTCGAATACCATAGTCATCTTCACAACCATGTTGGGGTCGGCTTCCAGTCTAACCAGATGCAGCTGCATACAGTATTTAAATAAATCTGAATAAACTGGTTATTAAAATTAAGTTAGAAGAAATTAGTCAAAATAATTATTAATAGTACAGTATGTTTCAGTAATCTGTAATATATATCTGTAATATTAGGTAACAAGTTAATGCATGATAATATCAATGCTTGTTCCAGCCAGGGCAGTGATAGATTATAAGCAAAGTGGAAACCAAATAACATTCAAGCATACTGAAGTTCCACCCATATTCCAGGGTAAAGGTGTTGGTGGCATACTAGCTAAGGTAGGTATCTAATAAGATTCAAGCAATAATAATTTCAAAAGTTTATTATTTTATGTTTTTTTATTAGTTTATATGTTTTTTTTACAGTATGCCTTTGACCATGCTTACAAGAATAATTTGGATGTGACGTGTCAGTGTGACTTCTTGGCAAGTTATTTTGAAAAGAATAAAAAAAACTATAAAGGCCTCAAGATAAAATTAGATTTAGGCCATGAATAGAGCCGTATCAACTGTAGACTTAGCTTGGATAAGGAGCAATATTTATTATTATTTTCGGGAAAAATGTTATGGCAATGCTAAAAAACTTGCTAACAAAGCCTCAAAACAATATGGTGACGCCGCAGAGTTTTTGTTCTATAGTGGACTGGCTAGTATATTGGAAGGACAAGTACAAATGGGGATCAGCGAATTGACTCCATTACAATCGGAAAAAGATATCCAACTAGCAGTAGTCATCGCTCTCATCTATGGCTATAAATTAAGCAGTCCTACTGAAAGAGAAACTCTGTACAGTCTTGAGTCAAAACTCAAGGAGGAAAAGAAGCAAGCCAATGCTTTGTCTTTCTTCTACGCTGGTCTATTTTTATCATTTGCAGAGAAATATGAAAAGGCATCTGACTATATTAACAAATCACTGAGAAAAGATGCTAACAATTTGGAAGTCATTATATTAAAAGGTTGGAATGACATGTATATGAATCTTGGAGACATGCAGGTATCAATATTGGACTGTTTGGAATTAGCTCTCAATAAAAGTGATCGAAATATTGATGCACTGTTGGGTTTGGCCAAATTTAAATATTTCTCCAAAGACTATGATGCGTCTAACCTCACATTAGACCGGCTGATTGTAAACAATCCAGGACAAGTTGTTCCACTGGTAGAAAAGATGAAAAATGAATTTGCTTTGCAAAAGTGGGAAGCCGTCTATGACACAATGGAAAGAATATTCCCTCTTGATCCAGATAATATTGAGGCTTTGAAAGTTAGAATTTTTATTGCTCTTTGTAAAAATGCAGATTACATAGAAGCAGCTGATCAGTTGCACAAGTTTTTTGTTATATTAGAAAATGAAGAATCACACAATGCTTATCAGTTCTACAATACTACACAGATATTCTCTAGGGTTTGTAGCCGATCTAGTGCAGTACTCTCCCAAGTGTACAGATTTGCCCAATATGCATCAGAAATAAACCCTGGAAATGTTGATTACTTGAGTGAAGTTGGATATCAATGTATTCTTCAGGGGAAATATAAAGATGCCCTAAACTTCTTCAAGGCAGCCAGCAAACTGGACAGCAACTCAATCACAGCACTGTGTGGGTTAACTCTTTGCCAGATGAATGAGAATGGTCCCACTGAACAAATCGCACAACAGATAGAATTATTGTTTGAAATGCAAGGAACAAACAAACTGCCTGTTTTGTACCATCTTTCCGCCCAGTTGAATCTGAAGAATTCCTCTAGTGCTATATCATTTTTAAATAATGCATATGAAGCCAAGGTTGCCTATGCAAATCGCCATCCTTTCAGTTTGGCTTATGTTAAGGATTTAGATCCAGATTTTCTTCTGGAAGTATACAAAGAATTTAAGAAACATTTGCCCAAAAAGCCATTTATTATAGTAGGATATTTGATGTACTCTCAAGAAGTAAAGAATCCTGTTGTCTCGCACTGTTTGAGGATATTAAATTCAATATGTGATGCTTGTCCTGGTGTGATAACAGCGTTGTATGAATTGGCCAAGTTGAAGTTTCTGTTTGGGTATGCAAGTGATGCTCAGAAATTGGCTCAGCAAGTCCATGAATTGGACAGCACACATGCTGGCAGTCAGGTTTTACTGGCCCAGATTTACATACAACAGCAAGCATATACTAAAGCTGCGCAGAGCCTGGAAATGTGTTTGAGCTACAATTTTAAAGTCAGAGACAGTGCAATGTACCATTTCTTAAATGGTGTAATTTTGAAGAGTGTTGGTCAGCTCCAGGAGTCTTTGTCAAGTTTCTTGACAAGCCTTCAGATAGCGACAAGTAAGAGTCCCATAGGAGGCAACTTGAATAGATCTTATGAGTCTGATCTGAACATTATTGATAAAGCTACCTTGTATCTGCAAATAATTGAAATACAAACAACATTGGAACAGTTTGCCGAAGCTGGGAAGACAATGCAGGTAAGGATTTATAAATATTGTTTTTGTTTTTATGGATTATCAATAAATAAACCACCACGCGGGCCGAGAACGGGTTAGTAGATGTCACATTCTGCGATTTTTTTGGTTCTAGGACATGCCGGTTGCCTCACGATGTTTTTCTTCACCGTTTTCAGACCAGTGGTGGTGAAATGAATTTCAAAAAGTAATGCGCCTGAATGGGTTTGAACCCACGACTTACTGTTCGTAAGTCGGGGCCACCACCACTGCGCCACCGCTGCTCTTAGTAGTAAATGGCGAATTCCGTTTGCTTTGATATTGACATTATAGTTCTGTCGCAGCCAAATCGTAGAACGCGAAGTGCTCATTCAATGCGGCGTATTTCATTTCAGCCCAATTCTAATCCGGCTGAACGTGTCGCCGCCGCATTACATAACGGCGACGTTTTACAATCTGTCACGCCATTATGTAAAACGGCGTGTATACGAAGTGGCTACGACAGTTACATCATGTAAATATTGCCGCAGCCATTCAATCTGTAAAATTGCAATGTTTACAGCTAAACCGAAGTTTTATTATTTATGTATTATGTCTGTATCAGTGACGAATCGTTTATCTTCGACAGTCAAATAACTATTGTTATTTGTATGGTTTGGTCACTTGACCTTAATTAATATGTACAACTTCCGTCACTGAATTGATAATTCCATGAAGTTACTGAGACATGTTGTCGTCGCTGAGTATTGATATTGAAGACGAAATTGATATCAGATAACATTTAACCTTTTTCAACAAAGTTAGGTAGTAAATCTTGTCAATGATTTATCTGATATAGGTACTAACGCCAACACATCAAGCTATTCGAAACTGACAAATTTTGCCAATCAACCTTGGACCTAATACCTTAGCGAAAAAGTTGAACAACTATTAAATAAATTGGACAGATTGTAGTACCTAGCTTGATGTGCGTCTGTAAAATAAATAAGTTAAAAAGAATGACCAAGAAATGGATAGGTTTTACTACTTTACTATGCCGTCCATTACACAAAACCTACCAATGTATTATGTAAAGCCATTTCTTGTTGTATTATCATCATTTGACAGCTTGGCTCAGCACGCGCTTTGATTGGGCATTACTTCTACATGTCGCTGTCTGTGAAAATGAGCATGAAATACTTAATTCAAATCTTTATTATAGGAAGCAATACAAGAATTTTCATACACATCTGAAGAGAGTCGTCTTCTCATAGCTAGAGCTGAACTAGCCCTAAAAAAAGGTGACGTCGACAGTGCCATAGACCTACTGAATGAGATCAAACCTGGGCAGCCATATTACTTCCAAGCTCATAGCAAGATGGCACATATTTATTTGAAGGAGAAGAACGACCGTGCGATGTTCACTGCTTGTTTTAAGGAGATAGTTAGCAACCATCCAATGGCGGACGCGCATTCTATGATGGGGGATGCCTTTATGTCAATTCATGGTAAGTAGATCCTTCATAAATATTACTAGCATCTTGTGCTGGGCTTCGCCCGCGTGAAGGTAGGAAATAGTTCCACAGGAGCATACTGCAGGAATGGGAAGGATCCCATTCCTAGGGTATAGGACTTAGGAAAATCCTAACTCAGGTCATGGTGTGTATGTGCCAATGAAATCACTTTAATATTTATAATATCTGTAAGGATTTAACAAGCATTTAAACTTCCAAGATGCCCCTTGAAATCAAGACTGGCATATTGATTTTGAATCATTGAACTAAAATGATATTATTGGACATGAAAACTGGAGCCATAATTGGTCGAACCTATTGAAACCTTTCCTCTTTATTGTGTTACTTATTTATACTTCCGTTATTAGATAAATAAATAACCGTTATATTTTAAACAGAAGTAACTTTAAACTTTGCATAATTCTAGATCCCATGCAAGCAGCAGAATCTTACGAAGCAGCTTTGAAAGGCAATCCTAAAGACGTGCAGCTCGTTAAAAAACTCGGAGTAGCTCTAGTCAAAATGCACGAGTATGATAAGGCTTGTCAGCATTATGAAAACGCGATCAGACTGCTAAACGATGAAGATCTGCAGTTCGAATATTATGATCTTCTTATCAAGGTAAGCGCAGAAAAGGGTTGATCATTTGTTTTGGGACTGGCCACACTTACAGTCGTGAAATCGTATTGAGCCGATAACGTATTATCACATTTGTGACATTTAGCATCGTTCGAACCGAAACAAGACAACATTTGTTGTCTTATTTGGTCTTTCTGACCGGCTCAAACCTCAAACTCCTCATCGATAAGTGATCAATCTCTCAAGCCTCTCCCCAATTTTTTGTATTTACAAAAAGCAATCTATTCTAAGCAAATTAATCTTTTAAATTTTATGCAGCTCAAGCAATACGACAAAGTAGAATCCTCAATATCTTCAGAACTAAGCCAGATGTTTAGTAGAGATAAAGACATCTACAACATGAAACGTCGCGTACGTTTCCTCCTAATGCAAGCCAAGGGCCGAGAACTAAAGAACCCGACTTCTGCCAACGTGAACTTAATTCTGTCAGACGCAAAAGATATACAAACGACAGTGGTTAAAAGAATAGAGATAGACTCTAGAGGAGATATACAAGAAGAGAAGCAGCAGTTATCCAATATTCTCTGTGCATTGGCTAAAGCAAAGTCTTTGAAAGAACCGACTCTTGCCGCTAATTTGTATTCTGAAGCGCTGGTGCATTTGCCGAGGGACCCTAGTATTTTGTTGGCGTTGGCGAAACTGTATGCCCAAGTAAGTGAACCAAAGTATAAAATTTGTCTCTGTTGTATAAATCCCTGCATGTGATGCGGAAGAATGAGTAATATGTTGTGAGGTAAGTTTTGTCATGTTGATGGCTATAAGAGTAGAGGAAGAGCAAGGAATGGACGATGAATGAGGAATATGTTGTGAGGTAAGTTTTGTCATGTTGATGGTTATAAGAGTAGAGGAGAGGAAGAGCAAAGAATGGACGATGAATGAGGAATATGTTGTGAGGTAAGTTTTGTCATGTTGATGGTTATAAGAGTAGAGGAGAGGAAGAGCAAAGAATGGACGATGAATGAGGAATATGTTGTGAGGTAAGTTTTGTCATGTTGATGGTTATAAATAATAATAATAATAATAATAATAAATGTTTTATTGTTTCTCATACGATTGTTCTACAGCACAAAATTGAGGCAGCCCCGTTAAGTTATAAGGATACTTGTGATGGGGTTACCTCGCAGCTTCCCATGGGTTACAATTTTCAATAACAATGTACAATGTTGACGCAGAATTAAAAAGAAAAGAAAACATGTATGTTTAAGGATGTTACAAAATTATTCCATCAAGTTCAGGTACGAGTATCTGTAGTGTTTGTGGGTGTATGTGGTGTGTGAGTGTGTGTGTGGTGTGTGAGTGTTTGAATGTGTGTGGAAGGTAGTTGTGCGAGGTGTGTGGGTGTGAGTAGGTGTGTGTGTGTGTTTATGATTGACCGGTTGATGTATGTTAAAATTTGTTGCAGGCTCTACTTTAGCAAATTCTAGTCAGTAAAAGTTCAATTTCGTCGTACGTTTGAGATTTCAACCATTCCGATATAGTATTTTTACATTCATACCGCAACATGGGGTAAATATCCAATATGAGGTTTAGTTTATTATAAATGTAAGTAGATTGAGTGTTATACTGCCGCCTGGCAAAAACCGTACGGACCCGAGGGGAGTGGGCCACAATGTCTTTACGTCTTTTATCTAGCCTAGATGGATCAAATGAAAGGGTCTTGTGTAGATGTGTGGTTATATTCAATACATATAATTTCCTTACTGACAGAAGATTACTGATCTTGTAAAGGTTGTCTGTAGAGTAACGAAAAGTTTTAAAGTACATAACTTTGATGAGTGACCTTTGAGCCCTTTCTAGGTCTAGAAATTTGGTCTTGGTGGCCCCTCCCCAGATCGGTATACAATATGTGATGACCGATTGTGCCAGAGCAGTATAGATTTTATTGAGTAGCAACGGTGGCATTACATGTCGTAATGTTTTAAAAATCCATATTAGTTTTCTGATCCTGGCCATGGTATTTTCAATATGGGTGTGCCAGGACAGTCTTTGGTCAACTGTTATGCCAAGATATTTAATGGAACTGACTCTCTGTATGCTTTGACAATTACAAGGAGAATGAGAGGTTGCACACTCATGGATCACGATCCCAAAATCAGCACCTGGCTGTGTCCTCTGATTTGGAGTAAAGCAGATGAAGTTCGTTTTGGATACGTTGAGAGTTAAAAGATTGGCATTTAACCAACTTGCTATTACCGCTAATCCACGTTCAGCAGTAGCACGCACGGTAGCCCAAGAGTCACCGGCGAAAACTACTGCTGTGTCATCCGCGTATGAAAAAACTCGTCCGCCACAGTTCCCGATATTACACAACTCATTTATATAAATCAGGAACAGCGTCGGGGCAAGCACACTTCCCTGAGGTACTCCAAAACTTACCATTTTCTCCCCACTTGTTAGATTTCTAACCTTTACTTGCTGTTTTCGGTTAGATAGGTAACTACCAAAGAGAGAAAGAGCCATACCTCTTATGCCGATTGTTTCAAGCCTGTGCAGAAGGATGGGGACAGAAACGGTGTCAAATGCCTTTTTTAGGTCCAGGAATACTGTAAGGCATTTCCGGCCTTTATCTACATTATTGACTATTTCGCCAGTTAATGCCCTCGCAGCGTCTTGTGTGGATAGACCCTTTCTGAACCCATATTGCGAGGAAGATAAAATATTATGTTTATTAAGGTAACTTATTAGTCTGTTATTAAGTATTTTTTCTAATATTTTTGCAATGCATGATATAACTGATATAGGGCGATAGTTATTGACATCGTACCGGTCCCCCCCCTTGTGCACAGGCGTAACGATAGATCGCTTAAAAGCCTCCGGAAATATCCCGGCTTTAAAGCACAGATTGACTAGTTGGCTTATAAGAGGGACCATGAAGTCTCTAGACTTTTTCAAAAATTTTGTCGATATACCGTCCCAGCCAGGTGAGCTTTCAGAATCTAGACTCATGAGTATGTAATCCACTTCCTGCGGGTCAGTGTCAAGCAGTACGAATGAAGTAGTATGCTGCTCACTCCTCAAGTGAGAGGAGCTGCTAGGATTAGAGAGGTTAGATTTTTTAATTATATCTTCCGCCAATGTTTTACCAATTGTAACAAAAAACTGATTAATACGGTTCAGAGAATCGAGAGGGTGTGGTGTTATTTTAAGTAGACTAGAAGAGTCTGATTTTGGGGTTTTAAATTGCGTAATTTCGTTAATTTTTATCCAGAGCTGTTTAGGATTGTTTATCGACATAGTTATTTGTTTTCTTTGTGATTTTCTTTTAGTTTTCTTTATTAAGTTAGTACAAAAGTTGCGAAAACGTCTGAAAGTGATTTGTAGTATTATATTATAGGAGTCTTTCTTAGTTTGCACTTGCATCTTATTACGGAGATTAATACATCGAAGTACACCAGCAGTCATCCATGGCTTGAGAACCCGCCTACCGCTTGGAACTGACTTACTTGTAGTATTAGATAGTAGTGAAGTTTTTATTACCTCTATAAATTTATAAGCTATGATCTCGGGGTCATTACACGTATTAAAAAATGACATGTCAGTAGCTCTAGCTATCAAGTAAGTATATGCACTATCATAATTAATTACGGTTTTGGTTTTAGCGGACTTTTTATTTTTTAGAGATCGGGTTATGTTTATTAATACCATTGCGTGGTCTGTGATTGAGGTATTAATAACACCCACAAAAGCCGAGCTCAAAGCTTTGTCTATTTTTATGAGTGCATGGTCCAAACAACTTTGTTCTCTGGTAGGTAAACAGTGTCCTGGTAAAAGGCCATGTGCCGCCAACATATTTAAATAGTTTAATCTGTTACTACGTTGTTGAGATGTTTCAGAATTCTTGATTATTAGATTAATATTTATATCACCCACAATTATAATATTTTTATGAGTCATAATAGAGTCAAGGTGAAGATTTAATGAATTTATAAAATTATCAGCACAAAGGTTGGAGGGTGACCGGTAGATGCCTATGATGGTATAGTTTGAGATGGATACCTGGATAGCTGACGCATGTGAAATATTGATTTCAGTAACATGGACCGGGTGCCCATCTCGTACGTAAGCTACCACACCGTCATTTTGATTAAGCTGATTTTTCGTGTAGTACGAAGTGTAGTTATCAAGCAATGGTAATTGTCTGTGATAGTTCAGCCTGCACTCCGTTAACAGCAACACGTCTATGCCATGTTTTATTTGTGATAAGTTTAGCTGTAAGTCTTCAAAGTTTGAATAGACACTCCTGATATTTTGGGTTACTACTGTCAAGTTATAGTTATCATGTTGTATGTAATTATGCAATTCTTCAATGTTGATAATAGCTGACTTCGAAATTTCGCTATCATCCAATTCCTGTATAGTATTTAGGTGGCTATCCATTAACGTTTTTATAATACAAGTGGTGCATCGTGCAATTTAAGTTAGTGAAAAAACATTGATAGACTGATTGTAAATATACTAATTCGACACTTAACAAATTTATGAAAGGCGGTTTAGGTATGATCGAGAGGGTGTGTGACCTGTGAAAAGGTGGGTGCGTGATAAGAGTTTGATAGATTGTTAGTGTGAGTGTTTTTGAGTGTAATGTGTTAGTTTTATGAGTATTGCATTTTATAACCTTATAGTGGTATTGAACATGCTTGAATGTGGAGATTTTAGAAGGTATCCTGATGTTTGACACATTTATCGAGATATTAACATAAAAAAGTAGGTTACTTATAATTAAACATAAGAGAATTATGAATAGTGGCATACTAGTATAGACCTTTCCATAGCTTAGTCACAGTTCCTGCATCAAGTGATGTGCCTGAGTCTCGGTCTTGATCATAATAGCCCGAGAGTTTTCATCACGTTTCACGAAGACACGTCCGAATGTGGTCCAGCAGAATTTATATTGTTTTGTTTTGGCTAAGTCCCGCGCCAAGAAGTATAGACGGTTCCCCTTAGCAGTAAGATGTTCGGATATAAACACTGGGGTATCCTCGTTGCTGGTGAAGCCAAGATGCTTAGCCTGAAGCTTTGTTTTATTCTTTATATTATAGGTTTTAGCTTTCTGTAGAAAATCTGTTTTTATAATCGATGAACCAAGTTCGACAATAATGGGGGTGTTTTTAACCCCGACCTTCTTGCCCTGGATTCTATGAATATCCTTTACATCTTTCACGTCCAAATTTCCACTAATGCTCTTTGAGAGGGATAAAACCATGTTTATGAGGTCACCTGTAGTTTCTTGAGGTTTTCTAGGGACGTTCTTGAGTTCTATACAGGTTTTTTGCGAGCATCTTTGTAAATCTTCCATTCTTTCTTCCAGTAAGGTTATATATTCTCGGTCTTTTTTTGCTTGTAACTCAAGAGATTCAATTCTCTTAAGAAACTCATCGTGTTGACTGGACAGGCGAGTTACACTAGCTTCAATACTAATATTGGTTTGCTGGATTTCCTTTAAATTAGTGTTAATTACCAAAAGTTCCCTTTTTTGAGTGGCCAGAAACGTTGAAAATAATTCCCTCATCTCTTCCTTAAATTTACAAAATTCCGCTGGCAAGTCTTCATCTCTCATCCTTTTGCGAACAGCAACATAGGTGTTGTTAGGTGGCGTAATATTTCCCACTTCACTCACATTAGGATCTGACAGCGATTTATTCATTTGTGAAGTGAACATGTTACTAGGGTGTTATAAGTTCTACTTAGTTCGTAGATTTTTTCGCTGGGGCCAAGGGGAGGAGTTTGACCGTCAAGTGATTGGACAGTGGGTGTGGCTAATTAGTCGGATGAGGAGGCGCAGGCGCAGGTGTTCATCCAGTAGCACTGGCGGGAGGTGCGGCCGCGCAGTAATGAGTAGTTAATTGGTCTCTTACTTGTCCTTGAGGGTGGGGTCTCACCACTATGAGACAGCTCAGGTACCAGGAGCGCACGATCGCTGGAGTTAATGTCGCCGTCTCGCACTAGCCGTACTGTAGTTGAAGACAGCTCCTCAGTGGTGATGCACTCCTATTTTTTTACTTTAATTAAATTGCACAAAATATTAAATTTGAAATTTATAAGTTTTTAGGTTATAAGAGTAGAGGAAGAGCAAAAAATGGACGATGAATGAGGAATATGTTGTGAGGTAAGTTTTGTCATGTTGATGGTTATAAGAGTAGAGGAAGAGCAAAGAATGGACGATGAATGAGGAATATGTTGTGAGGTAAGTTGTGTCATGTTGATGGTTATAAGAGTAGAGGAAGAGCAAAGATTGGACGATGAATGAGGAATATGTTGTGAGGTAAGTTTTGTCATGTTGATGGTTATAAGAGTAGAGGAGAGGAAGAGCAAAGAATGGTCGATGAATGAGGAATATGTTGTGAGGTAAGTTTTGTCATGTTGATGGTTATAAGAGTAGAGGAGAGGAAGAGCAAAGAATGGACGATGAATGAGGAATATGTTGTGAGGTAAGTTTTGTCATGTTGATGGTTATAAGAGTAGAGGAAGAGCAAAGAATGGACGATGAATGAGGAATATGTTGTGAGGTAAGTTGTGTCATGTTGATGGTTATAAGAGTAGAGGAAGAGCAAAGATTGGACGATGAATGAGGAATATGTTGTGAGGTTAGTTTTGTCATGTTGATGGTTATAAGAGTAGAGGAGAGGAAGAGCAAAGAATGGACGATGAATGAGGAATATGTTGTGAGGTAAGTTTTGTCATGTTGATGGTTATAAGAGTAGAGGAGAGGAAGAGCAAAGAATGGACGATGAATGAGGAATATGTTGTGAGGTAAGTTTTGTCATGTTGATGGTTATAAGAGTAGAGGAAGAGCAAAAAATGGACGATGAATGAGGAATATGTTGTGAGGTAAGTTTTGTCATGTTGATGGTTATAAGAGTAGAGGAAGAGCAAAGAATGGACGATGAATGAGGAATATGTTGTGAGGTAAGTTTTGTCATGTTGATGGTTATAAGAGTAGAGGAAGAGCAAGGAATGGACGATGAATGAGGAATATGTTGTGAGGTAAGTTTTGTCATGTTGATGGTTATAAGAGTAGAGGAAGAGCAAGGAATGGACGATGAATGAGGAATATGTTGTGAGGTAAGTTTTGTCATGTTGATGGTTATAAGAGTAGAGGAAGGGCAAATAATGGACTGTATGAAGCATGATATGGCAAGAAAAGAGGTGTCTGATGAGAGGGTGAGTAATAGAGAAGTTTGGATAAAGAAGACATGCTACGCCAGTTTAGGACAGGAGAATGACGTTGTTCTCGCTTTTTAAAATAATGCATTGACTGCCATGTCAGTCCCGTTGCAAGTATCCCAGAAGGTATCGTTTTTTTGTTTGTAGTAACTTTGATCATTCAATAACTTACAGATGAACAACTCTGAGAAATGTGAACAGACATGCGCCATCCTGTTGAACACGGATCCCAACAACGAGTCTGCCGCTGTCATGATGGCTGATCTTGCTTTTAGAAAGGTATGTATGATGTTTTTTCATTTTCTACGTAGGACATAGGTATTCTATCTTCTACATGTAGATTCAATATTCAACCTCAAATTATCAGTTTAAATCTCAATTTCCTTCTATACAACAATGACCCATCTTTTGTTTTGATCAGCATTTACTGATCGAGTATTGTTGCCATTGTTTAATCAATTCAATGGAGCTTTGTGTGTATTTCTGATAATAACCAGAAATAAACCTTGGTGTAACTGAGATATTTTTCAAGTTTATAAGCCTGCGATTTAAAAAAAGATACTCAATGTCATGTTTGACTAAATTACGTCATAGTATACCTTCCGTCGGTTCACCCAGCAAATGTTCACCTTTTTATCAATTTATTTCCCTGACACCATAAAAGTTGGAGATCTGTCCTTATGCAGAAAACAGATATATGTGACTTTTGAACTCCAAAATATCTGTCAGGTGGACCTGGAAGCAGCCCAGCGCCACTTGAATCAGATACTGTCAGTGAAGCCAATGAGCTGGGAAGCTCTAGCGCAGCTCATCGAGGTGCAGTGGCGTCGCGGGAAACTGTCAGATGCTGAGCAGGCTTTGGATGCTGCTAAGTTGGCCTTGGGTGAAAATGAAGATCCTGGTAAGTACATCCTTAAGGGTTTTAAGCCGTTGCGAGAAGACATATCTCACTAACAAATTAAAATTTATGGATTGTCCTAGTTGCTAGCTTATTTATATCTTTTACTTTAGAACATTTCTTTGTCGCTTTGTATGAGGTATTTCATTGGCAAACCCCAGAAGACACGATTCAAGAGTTGTGGGTTAGTTTTGTTTCTGAGAAATCCCTTATTCTTAACCCAAACATTCGAAAGTATATAATCACATACACTTAGCCCGTGTGGAGAATTATGGCCCACTCCTCACAGGGGGAAGGCCTATGTAATTTCCGGGGTTGCGGGCCTGTTCGAAAGAGATACCGCGGCCCCGGAACGTAAAAGGCGAGGAAGGAACATGGATGGTTTTTAGTCAGTAAGAGTCTGACACTCCCTCCCGCTCCGCCCAGAGTGGGGGGGGTCATTTGATGATTTCCCATCCTTAAAAAAAAAAAAAAAAGGCCTATGTAATTTTATTTTATTTATTTGAGTGAAATTATTTGCCTTGCTATTTGTAACTTCGCAATAAAGGTCTCTAACCCCTAAACCACACCTCAGGTTACTGGTACAGCTCGGGAGTGTGCAGCGCATACGCTGGCCGCGCGAACGCAGCACTGCGTCAGTTGAACCACGCGCGTCGCTCCTCGGTCTGGGGCGCGCGCGCGACTAAACGGATGGTGTTGCTGTGTTTAGCGCACCACGCCCCGCACTCACTGAGTGACAGCTTTCTCACCGCAACATTAGACTCGTGAGTACTTGACAGTATATAGACACGTAAATCTATGAACAGGAAAAATCAGTAAGTCATGTTACGTCAGTGCCCTTTTATAACGAAGAAGAGAGGAAAAGGTTCAGGTGCAGGGCACTGACTCAAAAAACGCTCGGAAACATCATCACTACATATTATAAAACAAAGTCTCCCGCCGCGTCTGTCTGTCCCTATGTATGCTTAGATCTTTGAAACTACGCAACGGATTTTGATGCGGGGTTTTTAATAGATAGAGTAATTCAAGAGTAACTGTGAATAATTGTATTTAATAATGGATGTTTCTGCGAGCAAAAGTAATATTATTAAGCCACATACTCACAAATAAGTCGAAGTGATTTTTTTTGGCTTTGCCCCTTATTCGTCAATATTCAATCAACCTTATTTCTTTCAGGGACACAAGGCTCCTAGCCCTTAGAACAGCAGAGAAACTCTTGGGCGAAGTATCACCCATTGACCGCAAGCCGTTGCAAGCCATGTTACAACTAGCAACGAAACAAAAGCCACAAGCTGAGAAAGTGCTGCAAGAATTGCTGCCTTTGGCCACTGAAGACAACTTCCAAGATGATCCGTATTTGATCTTGGCTATTGCTAATGCGTAAGTAGGTCTCGGTATTAATGACGTGCTGCTGTGGGAGTTAGATAGTTTGATAAGGTCAAATTTAATTACCTAGCGAAACCCCGCAGATGTCGCTCTTAATATCTTAATACAATTTTGGAAAATGAAAAAAGATTTGATGTTTTTTGAAATTTCGGTAGCTAATAACGTTTGATCTTGTAGTGTATTATTTTAAACCAATCATTCGCATAGCTTGACGCAGTGAAGCGTGCTGTTATCGATAACTTTCTGTGATTGGTTGTATTTTGGGCGACGACGTCACTAAATGCGTGGCAAGTTTTTTTCCCCCCAGCTATAATATAGTCCTCTCCTAAATATAAACCAAGTATTTTTAGATAAATCAAATTGTGCGTTATTTACTCCCGTATCATCTTACATATTACAAGCGGAGAACCTCAAGCGGCGTAAATATAGTAACCTCTTTGGTAACTATATTTTCGAGCCGTTTGGGGTTGAAACTCTAGGACCGTGGGGTCCGAGTGCTCACAGCCTTTTCAAGGAAATTTCAAAACGCTTAGCTGACACTTCCCGTGACCCTATAGGGCTGGCTTTTACCTTGGTCAAAGGCTTAGCGTTGCCATTCAGCGTGGTAACGCTGCCAGTCTCTTGGGGACATTACCAGTTGACAGCGTAGAGTTTTTTGACGCCATTTTTTAAATTTTTATTTTAAGGCGATTACATGAGCTAAACGCGAGTTTTATAATTACTAAAAGTAAATGTTTCTCTGCTATAAACAAGACCAGAAAAATATATGATATTCTTTAGGAAATATGCAAGCATGATACTGTTTTGAAAACATCATCATCATCATCATCAGCCTATAATGTTCCCACTACTGGGACACGGCCTCCTCTCAATGAGAGGGAATGGGCTATAATCTACCACGCGGGCCCAGTGCGGGTTGGTAGATGTCACATGATGTTGTTTTGAAAACATAATACAATTAATTTGGCTCGATAAAAAGAAATCACGAACTTATCTCTAAAAATATCTTTCAAACAATAAAAACATACTAATATGCATGCGATCATTCTGATTTTTTGGCAAATAATTCTACAAGCAATATATTAGCATGATACTGTTTCAGTTTTTTAATCCAATCAATAGTTTTTTTTGTAAATCGATCGAAACCACTAATTTCGCGCTATTTGGCCCACAGTGGCTGACGTAACAACCACTTTGTAGTGCAAGCTGATTATAACTTTATTCTTACAGCATTTCAAACGAAGTTTGAACCACCACAAATAGAGTTGCTAATTTAGCTCGTCTAAGCGCCTTAAGTTACTTAGTTTAGTTAATTTTAGCAAATTGTAAATACCAAGTATTTTTGGATGATGAAGAAATTGTATTTCAGATACAATATTATAAAACAACCTACTCGGGCGAAGAATATACTGAAACGGACGGTGTCTTCCATTACCTGGACCCCGGAGAAAGCTGATGGATTGGAGAGGTGAGGTTCTTTACATTTTTAAAATTTAGATGTTGCCCTCTGCTTGTTGGCATGGAAGTCGGAAAGTGACCCACGGGAACGTCCTACCTAAATCATACGAGTAGTCTTACCTATGTTGTGGTCTATTCAGTGTTCATGGGTGAAAGCGTGGCAAACCAATTGACTTTCACGTTTTATAATCTTAGGTCTAGGTTGAACGGCTACCAAGTACACACTGCGCCTTCAAGTATGCCCGAGTTTGGAGAGGACTATTTCTAGCAGCGGGTTTTTCGAAAAAGATGATTGATAATTTTGATGATAACAATAAGATCCTTAATACCTTGTTGGATCTTATGTCATATAATGCTTTCTAGATGTTGGCTAGAAGTTGCGGACGGTCAGATAAGTTCGGGACGTGTGGACGCGGCTAGGGAACTGCTCACCAAAGTGCTGAATCATAACAGCTCTTGTGCGACTGCGTATCAGTATCTGGGTATGTATTCTAAATCTTAATATTTTAGCTTTTTAGGGTTCCATACCAAATGAAATCCTATTACTTAGACTCCTCTGTCCGTCTGTCTGTCTGCCACCAGGCTGTATCTCATGAACTGACAGTGATAGCTAGACAGTTGAAATTTTTACAGATGATGTATGTCTGATACCGTTATAACAACAAAACTAAAAGCAGAACAAAATATAGTTTCAGTGGAACCACCCATACAAAAATGAGATTTTTTCATAATGGTACGAAACCCTTCGTGCGCGAGTCCGACTCGCACTTGGCCGCTTTCTTCACTAATCATTGCTGTCTGAAAACTTAGTTCGTGACTTGTAATTGTTACTTAGCTCGTACTTACTAATTAAATAATAACTTTATCATTGTATCGTATTGTTTATAGATTTATCTGTTAGCTGTTAACATAACATATTTGTCTTCCTTTTACAGGCTACCTAGCAGAAAAAGATCAGAACTACAAAAGCTCAGCTCATAACTACAATAACGCATGGTCGCACGGCGGTAAAAGCGACCTCGCCGTTGGATACAAGTTGGCACATTCGTACCTCAAGCTCAAGAAGTACCCGGAATGCATTGTGGTTTGCAGACATATACTAAAAGTACATCCAGACTATCCCAAGATTAAAAAGGAGATATTGGAAAAGGCAAAGACTAATTTGAGGACGTAATTTTCAAACTCTTTGTGAAGGGTGAAATACATCAACGCACAACTACAGACACAGTAAAAAGATAAGCAGTAGTGTAACTCGGACGTGTCCTTGAATTCAATGCCTACTGTCGATCAGGGCTAGGGTTGCTAGTATCGGGTATACTGTGTGGTTTATCGTTAAGAAAATGATGCGGTGTGCGCGAGTCTCATTCTTGTCGTTCGCACCTTGAAGTAACCTCACGGGCGAGGGAAGCGGCGCTCGGAGAATTACGTCAGCGTTTCGGTCGTTTTTTTAAAGCCGACCTACTGGTTATCTTTTTACTGTGCCACAGATGTTCAGTACATCACATCAGTACAATGATAAAAAGGCGTTTTTTAAGCGAGTGAAACATTGGGTTACTTGTAATAAGGAAATCAGTGTTGTTTATAATTTTAAGGCAACCCAGACATAATAAAATATACCATAATTGATCTTGAATTTGTACAATAAAACCGCTGTTTAACATGCATAAATATATTTTATTTCAATTCACTCGACTGTTGTGACATTTGCAATTATTTATTTTATTGAAACATTAATCAAAAATACTGTTGCTGTATCTACACTACGTGTTTTATCATCTAATTAGTTTAGTCCTCCTTCTCTGCCTCATCGAGGATGGTCTTGAAACAGAACGGCTGGAAGATGTATCCCAGACCGGTGTAGAACTTGCTCATGAACTCCACCCTGGGGAAAGAAAAAGAGGTTGGTTGAGATTCTGTTTTGTACTCTTCGAGCCTTCATTGCTTCTTATCCGTAAGTTCTGAATTCTTATCGCGCTGACGGTCGGTCGCAGGATACATTGTGTTCTATATCCATACTGCGACGCTTACGTTAGCGGCGACCGACTGCCGTAATTTTTTCTCCATGACGTCACGACCGACTACGCGACTGTCAAGGGATACCCGACAAGGGATTTTTACGTCAAGTCGTAGAACCGTGCGAACATGGGACTGGTGGAGCCAAGGATTTTTTGTGTATCATCTGCATTGAAGCAGTATCTGGTTATTTCCAGAACGATTTCCAAAATTAATTGGTATCTGAGATTACTTCGAATTATCTAGTTGATTGAGTTCATTTTGCTTTGGCTGCCTATATTTTTGAAGAAAGAAGCATCATTCAGTCTCCAAAGTAGCACTGCATATTCAGCTTCGGCCAATAACCGACAATTCAACGAGCAAGCCACGCCCGCTGTACTTCTTAACCGTTGGATCGCTATGGTCACATATACGTGACAAGTAAGCGTGTGCCCTATACGCCAAACGACACAAATATGTGACAAAATAGTAGGGGTTTATGCTCTGGCGGTTAAAAGTTTAACTTGTTTTTGGCTTCACGTTGATTGTTTTTTTCTAGTAAGTAGTAGAGCATAAACTGCATTAGTAAATCAAACGTACCAGTGCAAACGCAGCGTATGCAAGAAGGCAGAGAGTCCCTCCATCATGACCAGGATGGCGAGAGTGAAGAGCGCCCAGAAACAGAAGGCGATGTACAGCTTGATGGCGCCGATGTAGTCGTGGTCCTTCAGACCGAACGTCAGCACCATGCTCCATAGTACCTCCGATAATTCTGTCGATGAGAAAAAAAGTGATTAGAACTATTCTTTGAGGAAGGACTCCAGTTCATCCCGCTGTCTCCCTCTGGACTGCGGTTCCGCTAGCTATTAGAACGGACCCCTCGGTACTAGAGTTTGGCCCATTGATCGCTTGGCATGCGATAGATTTATTTAATTTAGATCAATTCTCATTTGTTTCCGAGTCATGGATGTTAATGTAGTATATCAACTATCTGGGGTCCGTTGAGCTCGTGGCTAAATAATAACAGCCGCTCGGGCCGATCTTTAGGTTAAGCCGTGCTTGCCTAACTTGGTCTGTGGATGGGTGACCACCCTTACATACCGAGTTTCCTCCGTGCCTCGGAAAGCACGTTAAGCTGTTGGTCCCGGCTGTCTGTTGTCCATCTTTGGTAGTCAGTGGCCCAAATAGTTTGACAACCAGTCTTACCAAGGGTATCGTATTACCCAGTATTAACTGGGTTGTGGAGGTCAGATAGGCACTGGTATTCAGCTGCATCCGGTTAGACTGGAAGCCGACCCCAACGTAGTTGGGAAAAGGCTAGGCAGATGATGATGATGATCAATAATTATATGGTGTCCACGACACAAACCACGTTGCTTAATGTGGCACTAGATGGCGCTGTGTGTAATGTCCAGCGATATTGATTTAAAATGATATTTTATTTACCTGCGTGAGCAAGCGAGAGAGCCCACAGGCGGAGGTAGGAGGCAGTGTGCGAGATGGTACTGAGCACGTATTCGATGGTGTGTATAGCTTGGTGGATCATGATCTCGCTGAAGGGCTCCTCCTCGTGGTCGTGTGCGGCCGCGGGAGCGACCTTCGGCGCCGCGTCACCCAGCTCCGTCTGCTCCTGCAGCTCGATGCCGGGGTTCACGCTGCCGTTTGAATTTTCAGGCTGGGGAAGTATGACAGAGTAGATTAAAAACCTGTTTTTTCAATATCGATGGCATTATCTTTCCAATAGTGGGTGGTAAACTTAGTCGTAATTCTATACTAAACGCAATTGGTAAAGTATTTGAAAAACTGGTATACAACGCTATCTATCCATATATTCTCAGAGGAATCTCTTGTAAGCAACATGGTTTCTTAAAGAAACGCTCGACTGTCTCTAATTTGGCCTGTTTTTCTAACTTCGTTCTAGAGAATACAGATAACGGGGGGCAGGTTGACGTGATTTACACTGACTTTGAAAAAGCTTTCGATCGTGTGGATCACGTCATCTTGCTCAGAAAGCTGTATAGACTGGGTATACGCGGGGATCTGCTGCGATGGGTTCAGTCATATCTATTTAAACGCTCACAAGCTGTTGTACTAGGAGGTTACCGTTCCGACTTTATTGAAATCCCTAGCGGTGTTCCCCAGGGATCTCATTTGGGACCTCTATTTTACAACGCATATCTATTTGACATCACTGATTCTTTTAAACATTGTGATCACTTAATGTACGCTGATGATAAAAAAGTATTTTATAAAATAACATCACTTGATGACTGCAAGGTCCTTCAAGAGGATCTTAATAACTTAAATAATTATTACGCGAAAAACAAAATTACTGTAAACGTGACAAAGTGTCAATGTATCAGTTATACACGTAAGAGGAACCCGATTGCTTACTCATATAATTTTAATGGAATTTTCATAAATAAAGTCAACAGGGTTAGGGATTTAGGAGTTATGTTTGACAGTAAATTAATGTTCTCGGATCACATAGACCTTATTAGTACAAAAGCTTATAAGAACCTAGGATTTGTTCTTAGGTCATGTAAGGTATTTAAAAATATTGGAGCTCTTAAATCTGTATATTTTGCTTACGTGCGCAGCGTTTTAGAGTATGCGTGCCAAATCTGGTCCCCCCAATACATAATTCATAAGAACCAAATAGAAAGAATTCAAAGAAAATTTATTAACCATCTTAATTATCGCCTCCGTAAACCTCCAATGTCTTACGAAGATAGCTGTCGAACCTATGGTCTGCTAACACTCGAAGAAAGGCGTAAAGTGATGGACATGTGTTTGCTCTATGATACTCTCAATGGACGCCTTGATTGCCCGGAGTTGGTCGCACAGATAACTTTTAACACTCCCCGACGGCGCACTCGTCACACGCCAATGCTGCGCGTTCCTAGCCATTCCACTAACTATGCCAATAACTGTGTACTGACTCGCATTGCTCGAACTTATAACTCGGAATTCTCTGAAGTTGATGTATTTAACTGTAATAAACCGACTCTCAAAAAACAAATACAGAAAATTTTAAACGGAGATAAATGACAAGCAACCAATCTTCTTCTTCTTCAATCTTCTTCATGTACTATCTTTGATCATTCTATCATTCAATTTTAATTTTAATTTTTCAAAATTGTAAAAACGAAAAAAAAAAAAAATCTAAATCTAACTTAAAACTAATTTTGTATTGTAACTTTATTTTGTTGTTCATTTGGAAATATCTAGCATTAGTCCGTTCGCATGTATTATAATATCCTAGTTAAACAGGGAAACCTATAATTGGCCATGGTCACTGTCACATGCATATTCTGTAAAACTTTTTTTTTTGTATCGCTGTTGGTTACCTAAATAAATAAAATAAAAAAAAAAAATCGAAGTTGAATAATTTTATTAACTACGGTGATATTTATGCAAAGAAATGTTGATTTTCGCAGACAAAAAGGTTTCTGTAGTTCCTGTAAAGAAATACGTCTCTAATGAAGACTAACTCAATCGTTTTTGTTGGGCGCGTGTCTTGAATCGATCGCCGTCAGAGCACTAACGATTAATTAAAATGCACTTATTGTATTATCTTGGCAAGTTTACATTGACAGAGTGAAAACCGCGGCCGAATAAACATGATGATAGTATCAAAACATTGCAAATCTATAGTATTTAGTCCGTCAGTTAGAGTATTGGAAAATAATGGACACGTATTTTTTGTTTTTGTAAACCAATGAATATTGTCAAAGATAAAACGCATCAAAACTTGGAAGTGGTCGCTCATGACGTCAGAACTCACTAAAAATTACACCAAGGCGTGACAATATTTAGAATACGATATTGAGAATTTTAATAGCGTCGTATCTTCGTCAATTTTGGTTTACGTAACAAAAGAAAATACACGGGTCATATATTTTTTGATAATCTAACTGGCAGGCTTATTAGATTTTTTTTTCATCTACCCTCGATTTTAGTTTAGGGAGAAGTTACGAAGACAGATCAAAGAGACGTGAAGCTAGTTTATCATTACCTTATGTTCGTTGTGCTTCTCCTTCCCGGCGCACAGTAGGTAGAGCGGCTTGCCCAGCAACATGACGGGTATGCAGCACAGCGACAGCAGCACGAAGACGCGCTGCACGAGCCCCTGCGACTCGAACATGTACTCCTTGCAGGGCTCCGGCGCGTCCGTGGAAGAGAACAACATCATGTTGATGAACAGGATCAGCACAGAGGGCGCGCAGCCCTGGCTGTAAGCTTGGTCTGAAAACAAAATATTGAAGATGTTACTAGATGCGGCTTTCTAACCTGAAACTTACGTTACTCCTTTTCCTTTCCTCAGCGTCTACACTAGAAAGTGGCGGGGGACTTAGGCCTGTATTCCTCCTACGCTGGCGTCGGTCGTGCGTACGGGTGTACATTGGATTCCTTACGGCGATTAGACCAGCTAAATTAGTAACTCTATTTGTAGTGGTTCAAACTTCCTTTAAAATGCTGTTAGAATAAAGTTCTAATCAGCTTGCACTACAAAGTGGTTGTTATGTCAGTCACTGCGGGCCAAATAGCGCGAAATGAGTGGGTTCGATCGATTTACAAAAAAACTATTGATTGGACTAAAAAACTAAAACACTATCATGCCAATATATTGCTTGTAGAATTATTTGCCTAAAAATCAGAATGATCGCATGCATATTAGTTTGTTTTTTTTTTTTATTTTAAATATATTTTTAAAGATAAGTTCATGATTTTTTTTATCGAGTCAAATTAATTGTATTATGTTTTCAAAACAATATCATGCTGCATCCTGAAGAATATCATATATTTTTCTGGTCTTGTTTATAGCAGTGAATCATTTAATTTAAGTTATTATAAAACTCGCATTTAGCTCATGTAATAGCCATACAGCATCATACCTACTGCCACGCTGATATCAGCGGCGCGAACGTTGCTACTGTATTTCTCGCTGACTTACACGACCGACAACAGCACGACTTACTTTACCCCGAATTCCTAATTCAAAATTTCCGCCTTTTGAAATCATTAAGGGCACAAATCGGACCGAAATCACTTTTGAAAAAATGGCAATCAAGTCATCGTTGTTTCAACGCAAAGTGATGAAGCAATACAAAGCGTATAGCTCTATTACTTACACTCTGTAACTTGAGAACCTGATTCCAGTTCTTTACACATATTTTTTTCTCTGGCTTTGTTTGGCAGTGTCAGTCCAAGTGAGACCTGTAGACACAACTACTACATAAATTACAAAAAGTCTTACCTGTGGAATTAGTGCTGTAGGCGATCCATTTGAAGAACATCATGAACACCATGTACAAGAACAGCAGACAGAGGAAGATGACCTGCGGCAAGAACTCCAGGAAGATTGAGTAGCGGCGCTTGAAGAAGCTGGAACGGAGATATCACTGTTATTTATTGGTCTAACTAACAATTGACGATTAGTATGTTTGGTAACGTCAGATGTTTCACTGATTCTTAGGGCCATGTTCACCAACAGCAAAATAACCGACTATTTCGTAATCGGCCTGCTAAACGTAATCATTTGTTAATACATGTGGCGGGTATTTTGGTGTTCACCACAACTTGTTCTAGCTCGGTTAAGTAAATGAGCGTTTTAGGAATGAAAGACCGAATGATTATAATACAGTCAAATAGGGTGAGTAACTTCACACATAAAGAACCGTAAAAATGCTAAACATCCTAAAATGGTTGCATTATACCTATAGATGACAGCTCTTTAAAACCGTCAAATTATCTGTGGTGTTTGAATTTGAACTTTTGTTTGATAATAAATTAATATAAATAATGGAGATGGAGAATAAAAAGAAGCGCACTACTAATTTTACGCATGACGAAAAAGAAATTGTTACAAACTTAGTGTTAAAGCACCAAAGCGTGGTTGAGAACAAACGCACCGATGCCGCCACAAACTCCCAAAAATTGCAGGGGTGGATTACCCTTTCTGAAGAGTTTAACAATCTAAGCTCTCATTGCTATCGCACTCCTAATAGCCTAAAGACTTGCTGGGAGAACATAAAGCGGCAAAAAAAAAAGGAGTCGGCCTGCCGAAAAAAAGAAATTTTCATGACAGGTGAGTACCTAGGTATTATGTTTTTATCGCAGACCTAAATTCCTGTATAGACTTTAAAATGTTAATACTAATAAATAACCTAACATTTTCAGGCGGCGGAAAGCCCCCACCATCTCCCAGCAACAAAGACAATATTGTGGAGGCAATATTGGGCCCGGCATTGGAAGGCTTAGAAAATATATATGACAGTGATGCAGTTGAGATAATAAATGTAATGTGAAATCCTTCGTATTATATTCTACATCTTAAAAACATAAGTAATGATGACCTTTATTTTATTTTTAGGATAAAGAAAATGAATCAGCAAGTGCAAATTACATTGCCCAAAATGATACTGAGGTAAGTGTATATTTCAATAGCATGTGTCTTCTTTTATTGTATCAGACAGGCCAAATTCGAGATTTTCTTATTAAATACTAATTACATGTACTGACTTTTGGAAGCAGACTGGAATTGGTTTGTGGTAGCTTGGTTATAAAACAAAATGAGGCCTTCACTCAGCAGTGGCAGCAGCTTGTTGTTGTATGCAGTTAGAGTGACTTGGAAAAAGTAGCATTGTTAAAACATACAAGTGCTAAAATAAAATTTACAAAGTTTTAGAGACTTTAATATATTACTTCAAGTGAAGTGTCTGAAACTTTATAATTGCCTAATAATTTGTTTATGTAATATATATACTTGAATCATAATACATACTTGTGTTGATTACAGGTGAACGACCTAAATGAAATAGTGTCTATTCCAGGATCCAGCAATAACATAATGTCTATTCCGGGATCAAGCAATAACATAACACAAGAGAAGGTTATTGTGTATCCTGAATTATTTTGTAGAATAGAAGTGAGTAGAGTAGTGTAGAGTTGATTACAAGTTAAGTAAGGATTTATGTTTATTGTTATTAGTAACTATGTAGTAAGATTAGTTTAAGTACAATAATGCATGTGTATTTACTCTCTTGATCTATACAATGTTATGTAGTCACACAAAGACCATCACACCATCAATATGTATATTATTATGTGTTTCACAAAATGTATTGTAATTATTAAGCTTGTGACCAATTAATAACAGCCGCTCGGGTCTTTAGGTTAAACCCTGCCTGCCTAGGTTGGTCTGTGAATGGGTTGGTCTAGGTTGTTCTAGGGAAGCAAATTAAGATGTTGGTCCTGGCTGCCATTTGTAGATCTTTGACAGTTGTTACAGGTAGTCAGGGCCAAAAGGTCTGACAAGCAGTCTTACCAAGGGGTATCGTATTACCCAGATCTAACTGGGTTGTGGAGGTCATGTAAAATACTGGTATTCAGCTGCATCCGGTTAGACTGGGAGCCGATCCCAACATGTTCGGAAAAGGCTAAGCAGATGATGATGGAGATAATAATATATTTAATGAGTGTTCAATGTTATTGATGTTCCTATTATTTTCAGCATAATATTGAAATAACCTGGCAGGACTGGACACCAAGCTCGCTGAGGCAGCCTGTTACCGAGACACTATTGACCGAGACGACAAAAAAAACGAATTGGCTGAAAAGACGTAGGCCACAAGCGGAAAGTCTGTCTGACCAATTGATTAAAGAAAAAATTAAATTGGTCCAGACACTTATAGAAAACGCCAAAGAAGAAGGAATAAAAAAAAATCTAATATTGGATGAACAATTGAGACAAGAAAAAATTAAAACTTCAATATTACTAAACGAAAATAGGTTAACTTGATTTGTAAATAATTATATATATTATATAGATTCAAACAAAAACCGTTTATGTTTTTTTTATTAGCATTACTCGTATGTATGTGGTTTGTTTATGTTTTTAAAATTATGTTCAGAGGAGAGGAGGCCGTGTCCCTGCAGTGGGAACATTAGGCTGATGATGATGATATTTAATTATGACGGGTAAGATTACAGAATACCCGTGTGTTTCCTTAAATTTGTAAAAGAGAGAGTTGACATAAATTAACATTGTTAATAGAACAATTATTATGTTGCCATAATTTTTATGAATGGTCGTAAATCAAACTCAGTAGAATATTGTAAAGTAAAAAGCTATATTTAAAAAAGGCATTAAAATGAATGATAAAAAAACAAATACAAAAAATCATATATTATCATTGAGACTTGAAAAATAATTATTAATTAATCTCCGTCTGACGGGGTTCAGATCCCTAGTTTGAGACTGAGTGGGTACTTGAGACCTCTGCTGCCTTATTGTACCCTCTTCAATCATGCTTTCCCAAGGTACTGGCAGTTGCAAACTGGGGTCGTCTGGAGGCATCTCATTCTTTCTTTGTAGAATGTTGTGCAGTACACCTGTAGCAACAATTATTGGGATGCAGTTTTGTAGGTGTACATGCATCCCCAGAGCTAAAACTGGAAAACGCCTCTTCCAGATGCCGAATAGCCTCTCAATAGGATTTCGGGTCCTTATTTGGGATTCGTTGTATAGAGACTCTTCTTGGGCCTGAACTCTGTCAAGGGGCATCATTATATATTCCCGATTCATGTACCCACTGTCTGCCACAAGAACCGAATCTCCATACGTGCGTAGGGCGAATACCGCGTTCCTCCTTGAGGCACTAAAAATTCGCTCATCATGAGTGCTCCCAGGCCATCTTACCACCAGATCGGTTAACTGCATCTGGGAGTTGCATATTGCTTGCACATTAAAAGACATATAGCCCTTTCTGTTTCTAAATGTCTCTGCATGGGTACCTCCAGGAGATCGGATTTTAATGTGGGTGCAGTCTAATGCACCTATAACCCTGGGAAACTTTGCGATATTATAGAAGCCCAGCTGTGTTTGTTTAATTTCCTCCTCAGTTGCAGGAAACTGAATAAAGCTTTTGCTCAAAGAAGCTATTGCTGCTGAGACGCGGTGGATCACCCTATTGGCTGTTGGTCGACTAACGCCTGCGAAATCGCCCATCGTCAGTTGGTGACATCCAGTAGCGTAGTAGCGAAGCGTCAACAGCAATTGGTTAAAATACACCGATTATCTACTAACCGGGACTTAAACAACCTCTCCCACCTCGGTTAGAGACAACAGTAGATTAGCGGGTTTAATCGGCTGATTTGCTTTGGTGAACATGAAAATGTGTTTTAAACAGCTGTTTGCAAATAAACAGACTGTTGTCTTTTCGGTGAACATGGACCTTATTCACGTTACAATAAAGTTGATATTGCATTGCTACCAGAGAGAATTCTGTCAATATCACATATTTTTCCTAACAATTCGAGAGTTGACAAAGCAAAAAAAAACGGCCTTCGAAGGGATATCATGAACAGTTTTCCGAATTAAAAAGTCTCACAAAGAGATATTCGTAACCAAGGTAACGAGGACTTCTAGGAGCTCGAGCATTAAGGGAGGGATAATAGGGAAAATAAGAGCAATTTCTACATCAAAAATTAAAAAATAACATTAATTAAAAAAAAATGTAAAGAAAAAGGAATTCGAGCTGATGATTTTGGGTCAAATCCACATTCAAAAGGTGAACATTTTTCTCGATCAGAGAAAGTTTTTTTGGCACAACGCAGCCATGGCCAAGACTTGGCCGCAAAAGTTGGAAGACCCAAGACTTGGAAGCTCATCATCATCATCATTTCAGCCGAAAGACGTCCACTGCTGGAAATATGCCTCCCCCAAGTGTCGCCACATTGACCGGTCCTGTAGGACTCGCATCCACCGGATTCCCGCTACCTTCACCAGGTCATCGGTCTTTCTAGTGGGAGGTCTTCCAACGCAACGTCTTCCGGTTCGTGGTCGCCACTCCAGAACTTTCCGGGCTCATCGGTCATCCGTTCTGCGAGCAATATTCCGTGCCCACTGCCACTTAAGTTAAGTTTGACAATTCTTCGGGCTACGTCGGTAGCCTTGGTTTTCGAAGCGGGTGTCCGACTAGTTTTGTTCAAGATAGCGGTCATGCGAAAAGTCATGGTTAAGGCCGCGAACTGCACGAGGTCCCTTACAGATGGCATTACAACCTGAATGTTATTTACATAGTATAAAACAAAGTTGCACCCGCTGTCTGTACCGTAAAATGGGGGGAATAGGGATTCAGGGGTGAATAGAAACAAAACTTTGGAATGGATTTTAAAGTTGAATTCACATGATATGGTACCAAAAAGTACGCTATTGTGTTAACTAAATTATACTTAATTATAAAGGTACCTTGTTGGCAATATACAATATAAGTTCAGCGATAAAATCCCTTCCAAAGTTTTGTTTCTATTCACCCCTGGATCCCTATTGCCCCCATTTTACCGGTATGCTTTGATCTGTTAAAGTACGCAACGGATTTTAATGCAATTTTCAGCAAAAGATAGAGTGAATCAAGAGGAAGGTTTATGTGCCTACATTGCACCAGAGTGAAGCCGGGGCGGGTCACTATTTCGATTTAAAAACTGTATTATGGATAAACTTACTTGTAGTTAACCACACTCATGCAAACACCGAAGATCATGTGAATGACACCGAAGATGATGGACAGCTTCATTTTGTACGAGTTTAAGAAGATGATCTTGTTATCAGCAGACTGGGGAATAGAAAAAACAATTTGAATAAAACTCTTTATTTTACTGATAGATGTTTTAAGGCATACTGTTTAAAATAAATCTTTTTCTCACCTGCCAAATAGGATCAATACCGAAAAAGTACGGGTAGTCACTATAAGCCTCTTTTGGGTCCAAAGTCAATGACGGATGATGTTCCATAGTTTCATTAGTGTACGGGATGGTCCATGATGAACCGAAGATGTTCATAGATTTAGAGAAAATATCGTTGTAGACAAGTCCAGTGTACATAGAGAAGCAACCCATAAGAAGAATGATGTAGCGTCCAGCGAAGAAGATGTTCCAGATTTCGTTGGTGGATTTCTTTTGGGCGAGGGAAACTTCTTTGACGACCATCCAGAGGCCGAACAGGGCCATGATGGCGCCGTGACCCAAGTCGCCGAACATCACCGCGAACAGGAACGGGAAAGTTATGATGGTGTATAGTGCTGGGGAAGAGAATATTAGTTGGATAGATGGTTTCAATACTTTAGGTTCGACGAATATTATACTATGGCACGTATACCGCTGGAGATTAGCGAGATGCTTGTATTGCTACAAATTTAAAATACGTTATTGGCCGGCTGTGCATCTCTTTCTAGCTCTCTCCACATGGGACCGCGAGAAAATAATCTGTACGTTTCTTGAACGAGGAACCTGTCAACAGTAGAGTTTAAGCCGGCAAAACAATTGAATGTGAGTTGAACCAAAAACTGGCAACTGGAAACGATAGCTATTCGTACAATTCTTTTTGTGGAATGTTTTCCGAAATTTTTGAAATTTGGTGATTTTAGAGATTTTGAAGTGATCTTTTCAAATGTGTCGGATATTGTCAAAAACCGTTTTTAGGTGGCATTATTTCAATATGACGGCGTGAGCTGCAAAGATACAAGGTGGCAAAGTATAAATTCGAAAAGAGCGCGTCGAAATCTGTATAGTCACCAATTTCCTAAACTTCCGGAATACTTTCCAGGTAAAACTACCAAATGACTGGACTATAACGACAGACCAGTCATTTGGTAGTTTGTTTTTTAGTTGTTTCAGCTGTTCTGCATAGGTACATAATTACACCAATCACTTGAAAAAAACTTTATGTTGGGCCTGAACACCCGATTTATTTTCAATTAATTGCCAAATTCGATTATTAGTTGCTTTGAAATCAATAAATAGTGTAGTCATTGAGTTGACTAAAAAGTGACGTCACAGCATGCTATTGCCATAAAATTTCCGAGAGAACCGCGTTTTGACAGCTCTTAAAAAGTATGTCAATTGATTAGAGAGATTGATATATCTTTTTATGAGAAGATAGTATCATAATACCCTATTTGCGTAAAAAATTGTTTGAATTGAAGGTATAGTTACCAGGGTTTGCCTCCCTGTAGGAGGCGACTCCGTAAGAATCGATGAGGACCTGGAAGCCGCGCGTGAAGCGGTTCGTGCGGTTGAACGTGGGAGGCTCCTCGTCCGACTCGATGCAGTTCAGGAACGAAGGAATCGAACTGCCGCATGCGTTCTGGAAAGAAATATTTGTGTAAATAATATTATAGTTAAAAAAAAATCGTAATAAACACGCTTTAGAGTGACGTTTTTTTAATTCTCATATTCTTCTCAGTAAACCCATATCATGGGAATGCTAAAAAAATAACTAGTCGGCCATCTTTGGGAGTCCGCCATTACAAAACGAACCATGCGTTGTCATCCAAACTAAACATTGTTTGCAACAAGAACTTGTGTTGTAAGTATACTACAACTGAAACACCTGACTACTGTAAAATCACGCTCTAATTAAAACCGGGGTTTACATCGTAAAACTGACTCCTCCAATTGTTAAAGTTGGTTAAAATGTAGCCTATGTAAACCGAGTCCATAATAACGAATCGATTGATACCACATTCTTCAAAACCATAGTCCGGTTAAGCAGACGACAATCTCTGAAGGTTGAACTGCGAGATGTCATTTCCAAAAGAAAAAAACTTTAAAATCGGATGAAACATACATACATAGACAGCTAAATCCATAACACTTGCTTTTGGTTTCGCCATAGTTGGGTAAAAAATCAGCTCAATCGGAGACTGGGAAGTAACTCGGTATCAGTCTCTGTTTTTATGGTGTACATAATAAAGAGTATTCTATCTATCTATACTCACAGATCCATCAGCCAAGGCCTTCTGTACATTCGGCAAATCAGCAGTAGGCACCCAGCACTCGCCGATGAGGCACTTCTTAGTGACGTCCATGTTGAACAGATTCAGCGTGTGGTAGATGGCCTTCATCTTGCGGACCATGATGGTCCAGCTTGTTAACTCTTTGGCCACGCTGGCGAGAACGCGTTGTCTGTGGTCGCGGGTTTGGTTCAGGACCTGTAGAAAGAGTAATTGTGTGACTTTGATGTAAGAGACTTGCATCACTGTTAAGTCGAAGTAACTTTTATAGTAGTTGCAATAAGGGTTGATGATGGGTTGTATGAACGACTCATCAGTTAAGCGGTTTGTATTGCTTCATTTGGATGACATGAAAGCATTTTCTGCGAAAACATTTATGTTCGTATTCACTTCTTTACTTAGGCGAGATCAAAATGCCAAATGCCAAAAATGAAAGTGTGCTGTTACATTTTCAAGTTGATATTACAGCAGTGCTATTATATTGAGGAGTTTATTAAGGTGTTAGTTACGCTTAGTTTAAACAGGTATTTATTTTAATGAATTAAAAAATAAGAAATGTAAAGTTATTACTCACTTATATTAAAATAGTATAGGTATTATATCACCTCAGGAAATAAATTAAGGAGAATTGGTCATTAGTTTACAAAGAACAATGGTCAATAAAGTCTTTTTAATCGCACATAGCGATCTCTTCCACTATTATCCGTATAAAGGGCATGATTGTGTGATTACGTGATTTTTAACATGCATACATATAACCCATGGAAATCGAAGCTACATTTCTTGATATTCGATTTGATAAGCTAATTTACTTTAATATGTAGCATATCATAGAGACTCGAAAAAAAGAAAGAAAACATGTTTATTTGGCAAATTGCCCCAAGTCCTCACAACAAAAAATAAATTCATCTGAACAGAACAAGATAATATTGTGTGTGTGAGACACACTATAAATTATTTTGTTTTGTTCAGATGAATTTATTTTGGCTGCACCAAATAGGCCCAGTTCAGCTAAATGCCCTAGCAGCTAATACCCGACGTTGATTTTCAACTGGACCTCAGATAGTCATGTGACGGACTTACAACTTTGTACTTTGTGTTAATATGTATTTAAATATAATAAATGTGTGTACTACATAATAATAAATATCTAGAAAAGTGGAAGACAAGACAAAAAATCAAATATTTAAATAAATGACACGGACACATGTTATAAACTCCCCTACTGTCTTGCATTGTCCTCCTGACCGAATTTCGACTATGGCGCGGCCACTCTTCTTTTCCCCAGTGTCACAGTCCGAGTCGATGCCAACCCAACATAACCAGAGACCGGCTTACCATACTTTCCGAGGCACGGGGTTATCACACTGCCAACTTCTAAATTCAAGGCTGCTACTGAGGAACTCCTACTGGAGTAGCTCAATAACCCTTTCCCGACTTCGGAATCAAACCCAGAACTCGACACTCAGCAGTATTTCATTTATTTATTACAAAATCTACAGCTGTTTAAAATTTTTAATTAAACTATTTTAACTAATCCCACAGCTAATTAAGGATTTACGAGTACTATCTAATTACTGTCTATACATAGGTAAGAATACAGCGTATGTGAGTGTGTGGGAGTATGCCTAAGAAGTTGGAGTGGGTGTGTGAGTACATTATAGTAGTGTGTGTGTGTGTGTGGTGGTCTGTATATCTTCTGTACAACCCTATTTATTTCGTTTAGATGTATTTATCAGTTCGTTACATATTGACTTTATAACCTCATTTTTCAAAGTATAAGCTACTCACCATGTTTAGATCTTCGAGTCTGGTGCGGACTCCCTTGACCATGTCCTGTCGTTCGGTGTTAGATGGAGGGCACGGGTACAGCGACGCGTGGAAGCCAGAGCAAACCTTCTTGATACGAGACTTCAGTTGTTCGCCTTGGAAGAATGCAACGAATACTGTCTTGTAGATCTCGTTGCCCTGGGGACGAATTTTATAGTTAGCTGTTTGTTACCAGCTGGTAAAATAGTTTCAAGGCGATGTAGAATTATCTACAGCCCAATAAGACTGAAAACGTAACATCGCTTTTTTCGGGCATTATTTGATGTGTAGGAAAACACATATTTAAATTACACATATAATCAAAATCAAAATATTTTATTTCACATAGGCCTGGATGGGCACTTATAAAACGTCGAAAAAGGTGCACGGTTCGCGTTGGTCGATTCCATGGAGAAGAACCGGCAAGAAACTCCATGGTTACTCTTTTCAAATCATTTGGTATTACATTATTATGTTTCATTACAGCATTAGTACTAAAGTATGGGGGGACAGCGTAGGCCCGACAATAGGTCGTTGCTTGCTATACAAGAAATGTAAAACAAAAAGAATATTCAACAAAAGTTAAACAGCATCCGGGAATCTAAAAGGCCTTCAATGTTCACTCATTCACAAATAATAGGTAAAAAAGCATCTATACAAAGGTAAGTAAACAAAAAAAAATAGAATATTTAATGAAAGAACTAAATTAAACAAGTGACACAAATATTGGCATCAGTGCTGTAACTATTCTGAGCAAAATATGAGAAAAAATGTTTTGAAAATAATATACTGTGCCTGCGACACGAAAATGAAGATTTGGGCACAATTTTCAATGGTTTTTTGTTCAATCAAATACTTATAATCAGCCATGATACATGACCTCCTTATTCACCACGCGGGTCCAATTGTTAGATGACACATTTCTTCGAATCCTTGGTTCTAGGACATACCGGTTTCCTCAAGATGTTTTCCTTCACCATTTTCAACAAAATAATACTTATTCGAAAAAAAAGTTAACGATATTTACGGTAATCAACCACGTTTCGGAAAAGGGGTCTGTTTTTTTTCCAAAAATCAAGGATTCTGTGCCTCATTTCTTCAACGTAACATTAAATTCCGAATTATTCCCAATTTAATACTTACAGTAGCAGGATCCTCCAACGGCTTATCAAGCTCAGCCCTCCTGAGGAACACGTTGCCCCTGGAGATACGCCACAGCATCCGTTCGAAGGCCGGCACTCTCTCGCGCTTCACCACACCGGCCACGAAGCCCAGGCGTCCACGCGTGGCCGCATGGTGGCCTGTCTCGTCTGTTATCAATGATCTGGGGAAGATGGAGTTGTATTTTGAGATGTTTTAACGAACCAACAGCCGTCGTCTGTGAAGGCCGACCAAATCGGTCCGACGGCATTGTTTAACTATTGTGTCTACTTGACCTTCATCTGTTAGGATGAAGGTCAAATGTTGAAAAATATGCGGGACAGTCTTTGAGGACTGCCGATTGAAGTTTTACGTGACGGTCACGCCAGTTCCATGGTTTTTGTTCACTCAATAAGTGTTCAACGCGCCTAAAGATGTTTTCACTTCAAAAATAAAATAAAACATCAGATTGACCATGGCTTTATGCTGTTATATCAAAGACACGGTTTTCATTGTACCATAGTGAAACGGCTAATGTATCATCTAAGTGGTTGTCTGTACTAGCCTCTGACTGAAAAATCAAAAAGGTATTTGAACAAAACAGAATTAACTCATCCGTGTGTATTTAAAATCATGACTCTCTTATAGGTCCAAGGCGTATGATACTCGTACGCCTGGTCACGCATTTCCTGGTACGTCATTCAAATTAATATTTCTATCATTCTGTTCGCAAGTTTACTTTGCGTTTTCGGAACCGATTTTACCGTAGATACGGCATTATCTGCCGGATAACTTAACTGAAACTTAACCAGTAGTTATGAGGTCCTATAAGTGTTCATACTGGTTCCATAATTTAAGCGGAGTAGGCTAGTAGGCGAGAAGAGCAGACGATATTGTTGCTATTGCGGGGAATATCCTGGATGAGGTTGGCAAAAGCGCGTGGAGCTTGGCACAAACAATGTGAGGCCTATACCCACCCAGCAGTAATGATGATGATGAGGGTAGCAAGGGCATGGCTGGGTGTACAACGTCAACTAACATGATGAGACTGATGCCGTCATTCATCACAAATGACCAATAAGCCTACTTATTGATCATGTGATGAATGACGGCACAAGAATTTGATTAGAGTATGACTCAATTATTAACATCACAAAATTTTCCTCTACTGTTTTGACTACTCTATTGTAAATTGTAAACAATTGGTACAATCAATTCCCGGGTCAAGCAAAGTGTTATTGGGTTCTTCCATAAGGAATTGCTGAGTAACAGCCACGGAGTTTGGATTTGTTCCCGGTTGATCGAAATAGGCTCTTATTACATGGGACTTAAAACATAACTTGCGAAATGTGGGTGTACTATTTACCTCTACCTCTGCCTTGTATAGTAGAATAAATAAATATCGCTCGACATCACACACAGCGCCATCTAGTGCCACACTAAGCAACGAGGCTTGAGTTGCAGACACCAGATAGTTGATATACTATATAGATACTTTTTGTTTGTCAACATCCATGACTCGGAAACAAATGTCCATGCTCATCACACAAACATTAGCTCCTACCAGGATTCGAACTCGGGACCCTAAGAACGTAAAGCAGCCTCTTTACCATTACGCCATTCGGGTCGACAAACAATCTACAGCTATAATGTCTAAGTAACACAAACCTAATTACAGGGAAAATCTGTACTAATATTATAAAGATGAAGAGTTAGTTGTTTGTTTGTTTGAACGCGCTAATCTTAGGAACTACCAGCTCGAATTGAAAAATTCTTGCGTTGCATAGTCCATTTATCGAGCAAGGCTATGGGCTATATAACATCACGCTATGGCCAATAGGAGCGGAGCAGCAACAAGAAATGTTGCAAGCGGGAAAAAACGTTCCGTTGAGGACGCGATGCGTTGTGATATCAAAACTTCACGCGAACGAAGTCGCGGGCAGAAGCTAGTATTGTAATAGATCTGATATATAGAAGGATTATGCAGCTTATTCGATTGTCTACCTACATTAACTAACGGATCGCTACACAATGTCTTGTGAAAACTCCAATAAACCAAATTTTGATATTGTTTGCGGTTATTAGTACATTTTGATTCAAATGGAGAAAGTTTATTATTGTAGTTCAAGGCGGTAGTACTAGTAACACACAAGCCGTAAGGCGAGGGTGTTTTTGAGCCGAGAACTGCAATAACAAATGTCCACGTGTATCAAACGACGTTTTTCAATACACTTTTGAAGAAATAAAATAAAAGAATGTACTTATTATGCATTGACTAGTTTGGACTAAGTGTAGGAATAGTTATCTATGGCAAATTTGCATGAAAAACGCACGTGTAAAATACACTGCAATTTGAACCTAATCGTAGTGCGAAAAGAACCAGTTTTCGAGGAAGTGTATTGAAAAATATAATACTTTAGGTACTACCGCGCTCATTGAAATGACAGTCGACTAATTTTCAACCTGATCACTCAGGCTATAAGGTTTAAATGTGGTCGCCCGTCATTGAGCGTAGTAGTCCATTAGTTTTGCTGAATACGTTAATGGAACGCAATATCCCATTATCCTTCTACTGTTTATTTATTTATGTAGGTACGCACAGTACAATGCGAGTAACATAGTCAAGTTTTCCTATTCTAGGATAAGCCCTAGTAGGTAATGTAGTTACCAGGTTACGTATCGGATTTACCGTTTTGTATGATGATTACAGACTGCATATTATATTATCTGCTTATGCAGAAGGCAACGTTTGTGCTCAATATATAATTACCTACGGCAAATACAATGTTTTCGAAAGCAGGAGTCCTAGTGTAAAGTTGATATTTCTTTAAATCGTAGTAACATTGATAGGAAAAGTATTCTTTAATTACACACTTTTAACTTTAAGACTGCGCCATCTAGGGCCACACAAGCAACGAGGCTTGTGTCGTGGATATCAGATAGTTATATTATATATTTGAATGTGGAACGTTGTCAAAACAAAGACTAGCGTTAATAACAGACATATATGTGTTGCTGGGGAGTTTGTTTCATCACTCATTTCCAGCCTTAACACTAGGAAGTACTGAATAATAGTAAGTGAGCGCCTTGGGGTAATTTTAAAGTTCAAAAAGTGCTGATGATAAGCCTACTCACATGGAAATGGAAGCACGACTTAACCTAAAATATCGGCTCGAGCGGCAGTTATTTATTTACCCTTTGGGCCATACGCAAGCGTAAAAAATACATTTGGCATACATAGAATACAGCACTTACTTGGTCATGGAGTCAATGCCAATTTCCTCCTGAGCAATGAAGAAGGCCTCAGTTTTCTCCAGCACATGCTTCAACTCGGTGAGCTCCAAATAGTTCTGTTTCAAGTTGACGGCATTGTGCGACAACTCTAGGATTTCATTCTCTGTTTTCTCCAAGTGGGCCTGGAAAGGGAAAAGTGATCATTATATTGCCATTGAAGTTATTACTAAAAAAGGAGAGATACTGCTGTGAAGTGTGACTGCATGAGTTATATATTTCTACCTCCTAAAATAAAACTAGAGGGTCCCATGGTTTCAGAGCTGCGGCACTGTTCGAATGAGATACCGCAAGCTGATACCTGGTACACAAAGACGAAGAAGGAACATAGGTTTTAGTCAGTAAAATTCGACTCTAAACTCCGACTATAAGAACACTCCCGACTATTTCACCTTTCAAACAAAAAAAATATAATCAAAATTGGTTCATCCGTTCGGATGCTACGATGCCACAGACAGACACACACACATACACGCAGACACGTCAAACTTATAACACCCCATCGTTTTTGCGTCGGTGGTTGAAAATATGCTTCGTTATCCATCTCAAACCAGTTATTACCGAATAATAGGCAGAATTTAGCCTGTCCAACATTTACAAAAGCTTTATAAACATCGTCGAACTGCTTATTTACAGTGGGCCATTGTGTACTCAGCTTTATCCCAACATTACTTTGTTGTCACAACAAACAAATTGTAACTCAGGAAGTGAGAGTACTGGTCCATTATTCCTGCCCATGACGCATAGCATTATGCGAGAAGAGACCTACATACTCTTACAACAGAGGTCAAATCAGGTTAACAAACTCTTTATTCAGATATCGCTGTCCCCTTTATCTCTTCCCCCGTTTATTTATGTTAATAAATTAACCTTCATGCAAGAAGTCATTTGTATAATAAATGGGGCCGGGAGTGAGAGAGCTTGTTATAAATAACTTAATAACTGCGTGACGAATATATCGAAGTGAAAAATACTTAGTCAGAATTTCTCGATTATACACAAAGCTTGAGGTTTTTGTCACAGTTTTTTTCTCCATTCCCCTTGACAACCATCACGCTATCATTTACTCCATTTTCTTTCATAAAACTCACGCCTTTTACCAGAACCTCACTTTTTTTTTCGAAATGGCATCTCGCAGTTTAATCTAGAGAGGTTGTTGTCTGCTTAACCGGACTATGGGAAACAGAACGTCAGAAACGTTTGAAATTAGAACGTCACCTGCTGCGACAATTTTAGGTATACAGGGTGTAAACAACCTCATCACGAAGCCATCAACCAAGCATTCTGTACATCGAACTAAGTTTACGCAAAAAATATTTCTGGGAAACGTTTTCGGTAAGAATAATCATGTTTTGTGATAGAACTCAAAACATAGTGAATATGGATGGATTAAATAGTGCCGGGGTCGTGGAGATGCTATAAGTAAAAGTTTTACAATAAAAACGTATATTAAAAAAAAAAACATGTCAAAAAGTTGTAACTTTGACCCCCAATCTCTCCGAGTTACGGAGATATTGGGGGTCAAAGTTCAAAAAAGGTTCCCAGATATGGTTCAGAAACAAAACAATGATCGCAATCTCGGGGAGAACAAGTGCCTTTCGGCTTCGTTAAAAGGTTTTTTACACCCTTTAGGGATACTACTCCTTCCGCCTCGTCCACGTTCATATTATCTGGTCATAGACGATTACACTCATATCTTTAGTCTCTTACCTCCAGATCGATAATCTCCCTAGGGTTGGGGGCTCGGGGGGCTTCCTTGACGGCCGGTATATGCACGCCGTCCTTATGTACTTCAGCCTCAATGTACCGAAGCTTACGCTCCATCTCGTCGCAACGACGGACTTCATTCACGAATTTACGCTGGAACGCGTTCACATCGACGTTCAACTGGAAAAAAAGAACGTTTTAATAAATAACATTTTTGTAGCGTAGAGCAGTAGTGGTCCAGTGGTGGCGGCTTACGAACAGTGTAAGCGCATTATTTTGTGTAATTTATTTAATCACCACTGCTCTCAAAACGGTGAAGGAAAACATCGTGAGGAAACAACATGTCCTAGAATTAAAAATTCGAAGACATGTGAGATCTACCAATCCGCACTGAGCCCGCGTGGTGGATTATAGCCCATTCCCTCTCATAGAGAGGAGCTAGGCCTGCGTCCCAGCAGTGGGAACATTAACAGGCTAATAATGATGATGATGATGATGAATATTAACAACTAGCTTTTACCAGCGGCTTTGGTCACGGTAAGATTTACCTGTGTACCCAGTAAACATTTCTGCCTCGCCCTTTCGGGATGCGTAGGTGTTTGTGTTACGTTGACTATAACAATTAACAAGTAGTCACGCAACATATGGAAGGCCTTGGCCATATGCAACTTTCGTTTCTCATAAGCACATAATATACTATTTGGTATGATACCAGACGTTTACGGTTTGGCTTTCAAATATTACAAAACATAAGTGTATCTTTACATGTTAGAGATAGAACTTCACGTTCAAGGAAGTATTTAGACTTCTGAACGGTAATATTAGATTTTAAACGATTAAAAAAGTCTAACGTTTTATCTGGATAATACGAGCCAAAGCTTATAGAGTAAGTGCTGGCAGCGTATTTCGCTAGTCATTTTACAATTAAATGAGATTATTTTAGTTGTGTCCTGGACCATTATGACAGCCTGGTAGTCTGGCTACTAAGTGCCGTTGGATTTAGGAGACAACCCCTAAATTTAATGTAATATTTTCAAAAAAATTGATGGCATATTGTAATAATATGTATAATATGTTACCGACCAAACCCGATTTCAGACCAAACTAGTTTTGTCCAATGCCAAATACAGGCCAAACCCGGTATCAAGGGAAACTAGTTTATTCTAAGTCAAAGAGCAAGCGAAGCGAGCTCGGGACAGGCTCACCCCAACTCGGACAGCTTAGGTTCGAAGAGGATGACGGGGTCTAGTGAGCGAGCGAGCGAAGCTTTTTGTGAATATCTATATTTTTGACATAAAAGGAGGTAGGGCAAACTAGTGTGGATGCTTCAAAAAACGTACCTACAGACACACAGCTAATGAATCTCGTGTTACTATTATTTAAGGTCTTATTGATAATAACTTAAGGTAGGTACCTACACTCTTTTAAACAAATATGAATTGACAGATAAGTTAACCTACTCATTCACACAGACCTATTTGTGATCTCACACTCTCGTATCAAGAATTTTCAAAACAAGAGCATTGTTACTACTAGTGATCTATACTAACCATACTATGTTATGTATTAATAACTTTTAGTATATTTATAATTATCAAAACAACATTGTTAAATCCGAACAGTGAGTCATGTGTTGTACAAATTAAAACAGGTTACAGATTACTATTATTAGTGTCGTACCTAAGTAAATACATAATAAGCGTATAATTTAGCTCAACATGTTTTATTAATGTACAGTTGTTGCTAAAGTTTTTAGTTAAACTGCGAACTGGTCAAAGTTTATATAATCACTAGCTTCTGCCCGTGACTACGTTCGCGTGAAGTTTTGATATCGCAACGCATCGCATGGTCAACGGAAGGTTTTTTCCCGCTTGCAACATTTCTTACTGCTGCTCCGCTCCTATTGGTCATATCGTGATGTTATATAGCCTATAGCCTTCCTCGATCAATGGACTATACAACGCAAAAATAATTTTTCAATTCGAGCCGTTAGTTCCTGAGATTATCGCGTTCAACCAACCAAACAAACAAACAAACAAACAAACTCGTCTGCCTTTCTTTCTTTAACTACGTTGGGGTCGGCTTCCAGTCTAACCGGATGCAGCTGAATACCAGTACTTTACATAAAGCGACTGTCCCATCTGACCTCCACAACCCAGTTAGTACTGGGTAAAAGGATACCCCGTGGTAAGATTGGTTGTCAGACTTTCGAGCCACTAACTACCTGTAACGACTGTCAAAGATCTACAAATGACAGCCGGGACCAACAGCTTAACGTCCTTTCCGAGGCATTGGAGGAAACTTGGTATTCGCCCATCCTCGGACCAATTTGTTATGTCTCGAAATTTTGAGACTGATGTCCCGGAAATAATTTAGTCCTAAGGAAGTCTCCGCTTCTTGTCTCTGTTCTTCGAAGTTTAGGCTAATAGGCACTACCTATTCCTATCACTGATGATAATCGACCGGGCGGCTGTTGTTATATAACCACGGGTTTCTCTCTTTAATTTCTCTCAATGTTAGTGCACAGCACAGGCCTCCTCTTAGTGAGGAGTGGCCCTGAACAATCACCACGCGGGCCAGTGCAGGCTGCTGAATGCAACAATAAAGATCCAATAGCACTAGCGAATAATTAAACTTCGGAACCAAGCATAAAAAGTTCTTAAACGTTTCTAGAGCTGTGTAAGGTCCATGTTCACCGAAAAGATAACGGCCTGATTATCTAAAAACAGCTGCCAATGTGACATGTTCCCATACAAAAAATGTGTTATAAACAGCTGTTTTAGATAATCAGACGGTCATCTTTTTGGTGAACATGGACCTAAATCACACACATTTAATTGGAGCTAGTTCGCTAAGTTGTTTGTGTCAATTAGAATAGATTGTCATGCATAAATGTCAGTGGCACTTAGCAGCTAATTAGCGTGAACGTTCGGCGCCTTAGTCCAATGTTTCGAGTGACCGTATCCGGCAGAAGTTTCCTGAGTGCAGGGTCGACTACTTAGTAACAAATTACCGTAAATTGACGCAAATGGTCGTGAGTAAGTATTGGTAAGGCTGGATCTATACTTGTGTCTCACTTGTATATCTTGTCTTTCAATTAGTTGACTTAGTTTATAGAATCTTTGATGAAATCTTAGGGATTCTTAGTATGGTTTGCCAGTATTATAGGAAACTGATGACAGTTTGTTTGGTGTTCTTTAGTGGAGACTGCGAACGCATCGGCAAGCGTAAGGTGGGACACCCTAAGGTAAGGTGGATTGGCGATCTTCGCAGGGTGGCTGGTAGCAACTTGATGACACTTGGCGAGAATTGGGATAAGTGGCATGCGATTGAAGAGTTATACCTATAACATCTAGCAGTGGACTGCTGTAGGCTGATAATGCTGATTGTAGAGTGGAAGCCTGCGTCCCAGCTGACGAAACAATTTAGGATGATAGTGCTTATGCTATTATGGACCATCTTTCACAGCCACTACCTATTAACGATTTACCAAAAGACATCGGGTACATCTTTGAGGATAAACCACCCAGAGGAGCCCTTGTGAGGAAAGGAAATTCTCTTATCCATGGTGTATACGCATCAGCATTAACAGGTCTACCGGATCTGTCTTTGATTGGCAGATTTATGCCTTCATCATTTAAGACAGTCATCGTTACAGATAGAATCTGGTTTTATCCAGTCACCTTGACAAGTAGAAAATGATATTATTCGGATTAAAATTTCCCAGTAAACCTAAGTTTCAACGGTTTTTTCCGCCTAATTTCGGTGCTACAAAACAGACATTGGTAAAAACATCACATTCATGGAAAAAGCTAAAATAAACTTCCTAAGAAACCGTTTCATGTAAATTTACTTCGGTACTATGCAGAATGAGTTCGGTTTTGTGCAAAATTGAATTTATGACGTAATCGTACACGACTGAATTCGCATTTATAGTAAACAGAAGTAATTTCTATTGCCTCCTGCGTAGTGGCCGCAAGCATGACTGCTGAGCAATTGAGCATTAGGCCTTGGCTTCGATTCCCAGGTAGGAAAAAATGTTATTCCTCAGTTAAACAGCCACGGAGCCTGGTAGCTGACAATAGGCTCACCGTTCATAATATGGGACTTAAGGGGCCAGCGGAGCATGCGTATTTCATACAAACGTAATACCAAAATAATTTGTAAATCAAAAATATTCTTAAAGTATTGGGTTTTTTTTTTGGATTGGGTTACAGAATATCTATGTTCCCAAATATATATTTTGCATGGACACTGATTTGAACAAGACTTATGAGAAAAATAAGTTTTCCAATCTCGTCTTTATATCATTTTCCTTCCAAAAATAATATTTAAGAACATAGATATTTTCTTTTTTAAACTTTCACGATCAGAACACATTAGCATAGCATATTAACATAGATATTCTGTAACCCAATCGAAAAAATTCACAATACCTTAAGAATATGTTTGGCTTACAAATTATTTTGGTATTTCATACAAACGGATTAAGCACCAAAATAATTTGTAAATTGTGATTTTTTTTCGGTTGGATTCTTTTTAGGCTCTGTTTTGAGGATTACAGGCAATCAGGCATTATGTTTTGTTATGTAGAATGTTGCTTATTGTTAGCAAGAGCGTTATGTAATATCTCCTTATTGGAGATAAATACAAAATACAAAAGCCACCTATAGAAAATGGAACCGTAGGCGTTTGTCGCAGACCTTGCCAGTTATCACGCACTATCTTTTACATTATATTAATGTTAGTATTTCAAACTATAAGCCGAGACCAACATAGTTGAGTATAGGCTAGGCAGATGAAGACGATGTTGAACTTTAGTTAGATAGGATAAGGCTTCAACTAACATCAGAATCTTTGTATCGGCTATCTAATCTATATCAGAATGGGGCAAGGTCAATTCTAAGAGCACATTCTTACTTTAAAGGTTTGAATTAAGAGTATTTTTCAGGTTGATGGTTAAGAAAAACATCGCGACTGGATTATGGCCTTAGGAGTAAGCAGAATGGCGGCGACCTCTCGCGTCCGGCCCTGGTTCAATCCATGGTCCGGAGCGAGACGGAATGGGAAGCCGTCGCCTCCTTCTGCGAAGCAGTCATGCTCGCGAAGGAGGTGGCGGAACGAGAGAGGGAGAGATCCTCTCTTCCCGGCCGCCGCGGGAGACGCAACGGGCGTCGGGGGCCACGTGGTGACTACCGGCCACCGTAGATGCGGGCCTGTGGACGGCTGGCTATGGGCTAGCTAGCCGTCCGGCCGTCTAACGACGACGACAGGCCGTGTCGACGGCGCGTTCGTGTTCCACGCGCGCCTCAAAGAGATGTCAGCAAAAAGAGAGGGGCCCGCAAGGGCCGAAGCCTGCCGGGGTTGCGGGCCTGTTCGAAAGAGATACCGCGGCCCCGGAACGTAAAAGGCGAGGAAGGAACATGGATGGTTTTTAGTCAGTAAGAGTCTGGCACTCCCTCCCGCTCCGCCCAGAGTGGGGGGGGTCATTTGATGATTTCCCATCCTTAAAAAAAAAAAAAAAAGGAGTAAGCAGAATAGAGTATAAAGTTAATTGGAACGTGTACCTAACGATCCAATTAACTTTACACCCTTTAGACTGGATATAACCTATTCCCGTTGTTATAAACATGCAGTTTTTTTTAATCTATACTTATAATAAATCTGTAGAGAGGTCAATTCTGTACATGAAATATATTTACAAAATAACTATCGGGGGGTGATTAGTGATCGATACTGATGCCAAAAATGCAATCAGTAAAATTTTTGTCTGTCTGTCTGTCTGTCTGTATGTTATTTATAGAAAAAAAAACTACTCGACGGATTTTAACGAAACTTGGTACAATTATTCTACATACTCCTGAGCAGGTAATAGTATACTTTTCATCACGCTACCATTAATAGGAGCAGAGCAGTGAAAGGAAATGTTGGGAAAACGGGAGAAGTTACTTGGTTTTTTTAGCTTCCGTCGCGTGTGCAGCCTTAATGGTTAAAGCTACATAGAAATCATGTATAACGGAAATATTCCACATAAAATTATATAAAAAACTAGCTGTTGCCCGCGACTTCGTTCGCGTGAAAATATTGATGGGTCATGTGTGAGACTGCATCGTTGTTCGAGTTGTCGCAAGCGCTACTGAGCATGAGGTCCTGGGTTCGATTTGCGGGACGGGCAAAGTGTTATTGTATTATTTGTGCCCGGTTCATGGGATTAAGCTAAATGTGCGAAATGTGGGTGTAGGATTAGATACACCTAGAGGTGCGCCACTGTTAGGTAGACCTAACAGTGGCGCAGGGTGAAAATAGAGTCAGGGGAAGCCGTAGAAAAAAAAAGGAAAACTGTTTTTTTTGCTTCTGTTAACTTTTCTCTCCGTGTTAATTTTGATCTCATTTTCACTATCAGCGACACCAAAAACCACGGAAACGACACCCATGATTAAAAATCCAAAAACTTTATTCGGCGCCATCTTCAATCACCAAAAGTAAGATCAGAAATGCAGAAGATAAAAAAAAAACAGAAATCTACAAAATAAAAAAATCTAGTTGGTATCAAATACGATATCGACAATTACTCATTCTATCTCGTTCTACCATACATCATTTATTTATTTTATTTATTTACTAGCTTCTGCCAGCGGCTTCGCCCGCGTGAAGTTTCAAAATTGGGGTTGAGTGAGAATATTATAAACGTAAGAGTAAACAAATATAATAATAACAAATCTCCGAACTGCTAAGCTATCGGGAGTTACACGTGTTATTGTGAGTCAACTATAAAAGATAGACATATGCTGTCTTGGGATATTTTTTATATAATTTTATGTGGAATATTTCCGTTATACATGATTTCTATGTAGCTTTAACCATTAAGGCTGCACACGCGACGGAAGCTAAAAAAACCAAGTAACTTCTCCCGTTTTCCCAACATTTCCTTTCACTGCTCTGCTCCTATTAATGGTAGCGTGATGAAAAGTATACTATTACCTGCTCAGGAGTATGTAGAATAATTGTACCAAGTTTCGTTAAAATCCGTCGAGTAGTTTTTTTTTCTATAAATAACATACAGACAGACAGACAGACAGACAAAAATTTTACTGATTGCATTTTTGGCATCAGTATCGATCACTAATCACCCCCCGATAGTTATTTTGTAAATATATTTCATGTACAGAATTGACCTCTCTACAGATTTATTATAAGTATAGATAGAAGAAGATAGATTTAAACAACACATACAACTATTATTACAGGATTAGGTAGGTACCTACTTAATACAATATTTAAAGTTAAATTATTTGTGTTTTGAATAAATTAATTAATTTGACAAACTAAAGTAATTGCGCAAAATGCGGCCCGTGTGAATTCGCTCAGTGTACAATTGAAGCAATCAATCTGTTGTGACACCATATTGAGTGCACGCAGCGCGCGCGTCAGCGGCGCGTGCTGCAGCAAGTTGGTGCGAGCGGGCGGCACCCACAGGAGCGGCGGCTGCCATACTTTCTTTTTCTGCTCCTGCCGTAAGTCCATAATCTTCGGCTTACCTAGGTCCCTACAAAACGGTAAGTACTGCCAGCCGCGAAGTCACGTGTGCTATTAACTTGTGTACGGCCTATACTATTGACTTGCACTGCTGCAAAAAGTCTCTCTTGCTGCTGTTATTCGTGAACGAATGAACAACTACAATGCAAAACTTCATCCCCCCTTTTACCCATTTGTGGGTTGAAATAAAAAAAACTAATGACTTACTAACTTTGATACTTTTTGGTGACTCAAAAAATAAAAACTTTAATTAAAAACAAAATGTTGCTCTTTCTTCATCCCTCAAGGGGTGAAATTCAAATAAAGCCGTTGCGTCAGCTTCCAATCATAAGCCCAGATAACAAATTTTGTACTTTTTACGTCGAAAATTAAGGATTTTTCACATACAATTTCATCCCCTTTATAAGCCTTCGGGGTGGAGTTATCAAAAACGCTGAAACACGCATAAATTAATTTTCAATCGTCAGCCTAATCACAAAATTAGAAGATCCTAACTTTAAAACTGACGGACTTTCATATAAGCTTCCATCCCCTATTTTATCCCCTTGGGAGTAGAATTGATCAAAATCCTTTCTTAGCGAATGCCTACGTCATAACATCTACCTGCATGCCAAATTTCAGCCCGATCCGTCCAGTGGTTCGGGCTGTGCGTTGATAGATCACTATGTCAGTCAGTCAGTCAGTCAGTCACCTTTGAATTATATATATTTAGATATCCCAAGACAGCATATGTCTATCTTTTATAGTTGACTCACAATAACACGTGTAACTCCCGATAGCTTACCAGTTCGGAGAATAAATGTGAATATAAGTTTGTTTGTTGCGCTTTCACGCGACAACTACTGAACGGATTTGGATGAAATTTTGCACACAGATAGTTTATAACCTGGATTAAAACATAGGATACTTTTTATCCCGGCAGTAAGATTCCATGGGACAATAATCAAACTTCACGCGGGCGAAGCCGCTGGCAGAAGCTAGTTAAGTATAATCTTGACAGCTCATATCCCACACATGCACAGACATCCAGACAAAACGAACAATTCTCTCTGCTACTTCATTTGACATTGCAATGACTGTAACTTCGTGAAAAACTTACTTTATATTCTAGTTACAATGTGGGTACTGTCGAACTAATTTACATATTTTATCTGTGTTCAATAAACAAAGCAATTACTGAGCAACATTAAAACAACTAGGTATTTGTCTTCACAAGACTAATTTAGTGTACTTAGTACAAAAATAAAAAATTAGTAGCGTCGTAGATAAATCGTCACAGCAAACTACTAATCCTAGTTTTCAATCACTTTAGTCGACTCCATACAAATGTATTCCCTCTTTCTTTCCTGAATAATGCCTTTAGATCAATAATTCTTTTTGTCGTACGTCTCTGTCATTTCTTTTTTTCAGCAACTAATAACTAATAAAATATCCGTCCAAAAATACCCCATTTTTACGGTAAGTAATTATTAAAGGACTTCCAAGCAAATATGAAAAGGTTTTTTCATCCCATCTATTCGAAAAAGACGACTTGGTTCGCCTTTAAGTGCACCCAAAGGTGGTGTTTTCTATAAGAAACTTTTAGCGGGCAGTAATGAGTTTTTAATCCTCTTTATAAGTGCGCCGCAATTATCTTTGCCGCGCACTTTTTGAATTTGGAACATCTTGTGTTCAGCGCCCAAGAAATCGAACGCAAATATTGTTTGAATAAAGACTGGCTGGTGCGACGGCCCATAGTAGCGCCGCGCGCCGGCTGAATACAAAAAAAAAAGAAATAAAATTAAAAACGCGCGAACTATAGCCCGCGTTTTCGTCAATTTTCACGGATTGATAGAAATTCATGATTTTGTTTTGAAAAATGAGTTCTTCAAGTGACAGTGAAAGTATAGAATTAACTCCTGATAGTATTAGAACTGACGCAAGAAATGTGATGGATAATCTACTACCTGCAAAATCCCGGGAGAAATATATGAAAGCTTATGGTAATTTTATTGAATGGAGAAATTCAAGAGGCGCCAAGAATTTTTCAGAATATGTGTTTTTGGCCTACTTCCAGTACTTAGCCAAAACTAAACAACCTTCCACACTTTGGAGTACCTACTCAATGCTAAAATCAACAGTCAGTTCTAATAACGACGTAAAACTGGACACATATTCGAAATTAATAGCGTATCTGAAGAGGATGTCTGATGGATTTAAACCTAAAAAATCCAAAGTGTTCTCAGTCAAAAACGTGGAGACTTTCCTTAATGAGGCACCCGACAACATCTTTCTTGCCGTAAAAGTAAGTAACTATGTATGTATATATGGTGGATTAGTAAAGTATAACCAGTGTTTTAAAATGCGCATTTTATTGTAACCTGTACTTCGATAGATAGGTACTTGTCTTATTCACATTCGGTTTTGTTACAGGTGGCTTTAATTTTCGGAGTACATGGAGCTTGTCGTGGCAATGAACTTTTAAAAATAACTGTTGATGATGTCGAAAATCACTCGGATAATTTACTGTTAGTAAAGCTGACAGACACAAAAACAAAAATTGACCGATCCTTCGTAATCCGAGGAGAATACAAAACTATTGTACAGAAATACCTGGACCTGCGTCCTGCTGATATAAAGACCAATCGGTTTTTCATCCGTTATCAAAATGGCAAGTGCTTCAAACAAGTTATGGGAAAAAATAAAATTTCTTACATGCCACAAGAAATCGCTACTTATTTGAAGTTACCAGATATCAAGCTATATACAGGACATTGTTTTCGTCGCACTTCTGCTACCCTGTTGGCAGATTCTGGAGCGGACTTAACTGTTCTCAAGCGACATGGAGGATGGAAGTCGAGTGCTGTAGCAGAGGGATATATAGAAGATTCCATTGAGAACAAGGCGAAAACATGTGAACGCATCGTGGAAAACATTAAATTGCAACCTTCAGTTAATCCATCCATGCCACTGTCGCCGCGCCCATCTACATCCAAACAAAGAGATTCACCGTCACATTTTCCTCAAAATGAGCCACATTCTGACATTATTTCAAACACGCAGAATAAAATTAAATCTACAACAATCTCTATTCCTAATAAAACTGTAACAATTAATTTTCAAAATTGTGAAAATGTCTCAAATGTAAATATAAGTTTTTAGTTGTTTTATTATTAGATACTACTTAATTTCAATTTAGTTGTTACTCTGTTTCATTAAATATCAATATTACAATAAAATATGAGGCGCCTTTTATTTTCTCATAGTGGGTGATGAAAAGTAGAGTGTATCACTCGGGCGCAAAATATATTTTTGGCTCGGGCGACGTACTTTGAATCCCTCGCTACGTTCAGGATTCTACTAAAGAATCCCTCGCTACGCTCGGGATTCTACTCTAGAATCCCTCACTTCGCTCTGGATTCAAAAAAGCGCCCTCGCCGTAAAAATATTATTTTGCTCCCTTATGATACAATCTACTATAACATTAACGAAATTGATAGGAACCTATCATATACATACTTACTCTTTCATAAAATGTTGATGTCAAACATAACTGAATTAGCTAAGTTTTCGAGGAGAAAAAAGAGGAATACGAGCCCAGAGCCCAGAGTGGGAGGAGTTATTTGATGATTTCCAATCCTAAAAAAAGGGGACAGGTTTGACGCCGCGCAGCAACAGTTTCTTTAAAAACTTTTTTTTTATTCCTTGCGGGCCCTGTTCCCTCTTAAGAGCGCGTATCCCAAAAGTTGGCAACGTCGCAAACAGCTGTAAAATATTTACATGTTTTCATTAATTTGGCAATTTTACTGTATGAAAATAAGAAATATGGCTCTATAATGCACTGAAAAAATGATTAGGGAATACAATAATTAATATCGTAATACCGAATATATAGTTTAAGATGTAAAAAAATTAATTAGGAACTTGCCAAATGCCTTTTTTACACCTGAACGTTTACAACATGAAATTTAGGGTTTTAATTGCAACTCATTTTCAATTTTTTTGTGCACTACAGAGCCCATATTTCTTATTTTCATACAGAAAACTGCCAAATTAATTAAAACATGTAAATATTTGACAGCTATTTGCGACGTTACCAACTTTTGGAATACGCGCTCTTTAGCGTTGATTTATGTTGTATAAACGGGTACCTACTCTATAATTTATTTACATAGCAATTATGTGTTCGTAATACGTCAATATTATCTCAGTTTTTTTATGTGAATCCTATGGTAATAAAGGCATTGTGGCGTAAGTCAGGCGCGTGTGCGTGTGGCCGGAAACCGGTCTGACGGGAGGTCTAACCTTAGTTGTCAGAACATTGCATCCTTAGGCCGGCTGCAGAGTCAGTGCGCTGCGCATTTTTTATTACTACCTAACCTGACCTACCCTGCTTTATATTTATGCAGATACGTAGAATAGACCAGACGTGCAGGCTATATTCTACTTTATGTAGTTTCAGAGACTAGTTTTTTTTTACTTTTACTCATCTGCCTAGCCTTTTAATAATAATACCTAATATTATATATCATTTAATTCGGGTAACAAAAGACCCATATCACATATAGGTACCTTACAGACTAACATGTATATATACATATTTATAAAAACCACAAAAACCCAACTATGTTGGGGTCGGCTTTCAGTCTACCCGGATGTAACTGAATACCAGTATTTTATATGGAGCAACTGCCGACCTGACCTCCACAACTCAGTACTGGGTAATACGATACCCCTTAGTAAGACTGGTTGTCTGTCAGACTATTTGGGTCCTTGACTACCTGTAACGACTGTCAAAGATTTGCAAATGACAGCCGCGACCAACGGCTTAACGTGCTTTCCGAGGCAGGAGGAGGAAACCCGGCATGTAACGGGACCTATCCACAGACCAACCTAGGCAAGCACGGCTTAACCTAAAGATCGACCCGAGCGGCTGTTAATATTTAGCCACGGGCTCCTCTGCTTTTTTTAGGTACTTTTACAAGCATAAAACTTAATTGGCCCTCAGTGCCATCATAAAAAATCTATTATTTTCCTAAATTACTCTTAAGTAATTGTTTAGCACAAACATAGGTACCTACTTACTCATTTCAATAGGCATTGATACGAGACGATTGATATTAAGACTTATCTCATCTATGCACGTGACATACCTTTAAACATTGCAAATTATTCTATTCGATTATAACAAATTGTTACCAACAACATTATGTTTGAGGCTATGTTGCCATAAATCTAACTCAATTTGCTTGGTATCTGAATTGAATTCAATTGTAAATAAATTTTAAACCTTTTCTTTAAAACCGCAACACATCTTCGGACAGATTGACCGTGTCATGTATTGTTAGACGGATCGATATCAACGACATGCCGATAACTCATGAATAATATCGCTCTTGCGGTTGGGACAACTTGCAAGAACGTCGCGCGTCGTCAGTGTAAATAAAAGAACAAAAAATATTTAGCTAGTTCTTACTAAGCTTAATTAAAATGGCGTCTATTTACTTTGTTGAGATAACATGAGATTACAAGAATTTCTAAGTTCATTTCATTATCTTGGTTGGTGACGCAATTAACGGTAACAAGAAAAAATGCAGGCTGGCACGAATGTTAGAATTCAAATTGTATTTTTATTTTTACCTATCAACGTGTTAAAAAAAACAATTCCTATAGAAACTAAATAAGGAAAATAATCGAGTTGCTACCATTGCATTGACATAAACTACCAACAATTGCAGACTGGTTAATTTATATGCGTATGCGTTGCTCCGCCGCGGGCAACTAGGGACCTTGCGGGACCACCTTCGAGTGGCCTTGGGGTCAGGCCCCGGATTGCCATCTTGCTAACCTTACCTCCTCGCCCCACTGATCAAGTCCAAACTAACCCGTCACGCTTACAACTTTCTGATGATTATGCAATCCTGGTACTTGATACACTTTTTGATCTTAAAGTAGTTCGTCTTGACAAGTCTCTAGACGTTTGTAAATGTGTGCTAGATACGATAGGATGTCTGTGTAAAAGCTGTTTTAATTTTGCTCATTTTGTCCTTTTGAATATTAATGTGTTTTAATCAATTGATATTGTAATTTATGTCTTGGATTCCGGTTTTGAATTGGGCTTGGAACGTGCAGCCGATAATGACATCGTTGAAGTCTTCATTTTTTGGCTGTACTGTCAGTTGCAGAATTACAAACGTTAAATAATAGTTTACCTAACATATTCTGTATAGGCAGTTATGGAGGACACAATGGATATGGGCCCCAAAACTACTAATGACTAAACTCCCAGACGAATAGGTAAGGCCCCTCCCACTTGTTGAGGTTTGTAGTCCTACAGAATGATGCTCTTTCCTCCATTAGTGATCATGCGTCACAGTCAATCAATAGCACTTTTTACCACCGACGTTGAGTACGATCCGGTTACCTAATCTAACGTAGATCATACAAATTCGGCTCCAGTTTTGGTAGTTAGTGCTTATTCAAGATTCTGTGAAACAGGCCTCCTCTATAATCCAGTGCTGTATTCAAGATGATGGTACTTACGTCTCTAAATTGCACAGTGCCGGCTTCTCCTAGCTCGGAGACAGAAGTGTAAGCCGCCTCGGGCTGAATGAAGAGCTGGCATAAAGCCATCTCTTCGCTGCGGAACATGGCCCCCATGATGGTGGTCTATTGTGCCCCGCCTGTTTCTGTAAATAGAAGAAAATACTCGTTAACGTTACTAATTATGTACTTAATGAGATAGCAGAGTAATTAAAACTTTGAATAATACGTAGGTTGGTAAAGTACTAGTAGTTTTGGGTAAATGTAAAAATAAATGTAGGTGTACCTGTCAGAAATGCGTGGTCTCATTTAAAAGGTTCATTCACGCTGTTGAATGACAAAAAAATTGCTTAAGGGAGAGGGGTGGGAAGACGAGTTCTTGAAATAATTCAGATGTTATATTTAGTACACTCGAGAGCTATGAATCCGGGTCACTTAAAGAATGTTAAAAATCTCGGAAACTAAAAATGATAGGTTAATGCAATAAATTGTATTTAATAGACTATGTAATACTCCTTAAATGAAAGTAAAAAAAATATGAGTCACCATACATTTTATTAACACAAAATTACATAAAGAAAAAAACTGCTGATCTCTCCTTAAAACAAAAATAGGAAACATGAAATTTTTGAACTTTATTACGATTTTCTTGAATTTTAATACTTCGTATTGCCTCCTCGTGCTTCCATTACTGCGTTTACGCGGTTTGGCATGCTGTACACCAAGTTCCTTATACGATTTTGGGGAATATTCTCCCATTCCTCTGTGAGAGCAATTTTGAGCTCACGAAGCGTGATTGGGGGAGGGTTTCGTTGTTTTAAGCATCTGCCTAGCTCGTCCCAAGCATGCTCGATCGGGTTGATATCCGGGCTGCGCGCTGGCCACTCCATACGAGTAATGTTCATCTCTTGAAGGTAGTCATTCACAATCCTACCTGTATGAGGTCGGGCATTGTCATGCATAAATATAGCATCCTCACCTAAATTGACCATAAATGGACCAACGTGATCATTGAGGATTTCTTCCACATATCTTACGCTAGTTAAAGAGCCGTTTTCTATGATCACCAGCTCTGTGCGACTTTCAGAAGAAATTCCGGCCCACACAAGTACAGACCCACCACCGTAGGCTACTTTTTCTTCGATGCATGCTTGCTTGAATCTTTCCCCTGGTCTTCGACACACTCTGTGTCTTCCATCGTGCTTGTAGAGCATAAATTTTGATTCGTCGGAGAACATAACTTTTGACCAATCTTCAATACTCCAATTTACGTGGCTCTGGGCATATCTTAGTCTTGAAATACGATGCCCACGCTCCAGTTTAGGGCCGTTTGCAGGTCTAAGGGGTTTTAAGTTAGATTCAGCAAGCCGACGTCTTACTGTCCATGCACTTGGGTTACTTCCTCCGAGGCGTCGAAACTGATTTGTGAGTTCAGTTCCTGTGAGAAAGCGATTTCGAAGCATGGTGTTCACCAAGTATCGGTCTTCTCGTGCTGTGGTACACCTGGTTCTGCCCGTTCCTGGTCTGCGTAGGTTAGAACCAGTTTCTTCGTAACGTCGGAGAACTCTTTGTACTGTTGACAGCGACACACCGACAGTCCTGGCTGTATCGCGCTGACTCCGGCCGGTTTCCAGCGTTGTAAGTATTCTGGTGCATTCTTCAGGCGTAAGCGACATAATTTCAGCTTGAATAATGAATATAGAGCACTATCAACATGGTTTATGTACCCACATATATGACAGATTACAAACAAAAGCAAAACCAAATGCTGTAATTTCGTAGTTCCATCTTCGAAAGTGGCCCTTTTTCAAATTTGATTTTTTATGATATAACTTTACAATAACTAGGAAGTTTTAATACCTTCATTTAAGGAGTATTACATTGTCTATTAAATACAATTTATTGCATTAACCTAGCATTTTTAGTTTCCGAGATTTTTAGGATTCTTTAAGTGACCCGGATTCATTGCTCTCGAGTGTATAATTCCTACGCTAGAATGAAACTTATTTCAATGTTATTAAACACCGTAACAGGTAACCATGACCAAATCCGTATCGCTAAAGAATTTCTTAGCATGAATTAATTTGATCCGGCTATTGCGCCTTACTTATCAAAATAATCTGAATGCTTTTATTAGTAGGTACGCAGTAAGTAAACAATAAGCCTTTGGTCCGGACCAGAGACTTGTACTACGGCGCTGAGGACCAAAATCCCCGAAATATACATAACTGGCAAAAAGTAGGTGTAATATTAGATGCATGTGTGCCTAGATAGAGCCTACCTATACCTGATAAAAATTTGCGTAACGCAATAAATCAGCATATAGGTAGGTAGGCATCCGCTTTTGCAGCGGCAAAAGTCCCTAGTCTGCATAGGCCTTCAGCCTTAGGTTAGCAGCTGTGGAGGTCTCGTATTGCAGTGTCACACCATATTTGACACCTGCTTGATACCTACTGATGTGAGTAGGTAGTACAATAGGGCAAACGTAGGCAATTTGCTTTCGCGGCCGCTGATCGAAATGGGGGCAACTCTAACTTATTATATCACTCAACGTCACAAGGTTGACTTATGATTACTTATTGCAATTTATCAGTAACGTGTGAATTGACAGAAACGACATTGCATCATTATTGCCTACTTATGGAACGGACAATATTTAGTTAAATGTTATTTAACAATGATCGCGTTTTCTATATACGTAACAGGCCATATTAGTTACATTGTTAGCGGTTACCGGCGCGTGCTTTGTGTTCAAAACAAGAATGGCTATGGGCTAAATATGGGCCCAAAGTCGCGAGCAGCTAATGCTAGTATTTGTTGGGTTGTAAAGCTTAGAAACTAAGCGAAGGTACTACCAGTTTGGTAACATGAAATAATGTTGCAATTCCAATTGTTGTGTTTAAGTAACACCAGTAAAAACTTGTCAAAGATGAATATGTATAACATTCTTATTCAGCCGACGCGACACTTTCGCCATTTAAAACTCGTTATGTAGCAAGTGAGCTGGATAGAAAATTAGAAACAGATAATCATAAATCTGCACCGACGTTAATAAGTCGCACCGGTTTAGTCTCAAGTCTCGGCCGTTCAGCTGCTGTCAACCCAGTCAGTCACATTCTGTGCCAATTTTCGCTCACATGGAAATCCGGCGAGAAAATTTAATCAGTCAGAAAATGGTGTTGTTTAATTGCAGTAGAATCAACATTAAATGCTACCAATTACGGGTTTAGTGCGCCACTTTTTACTAAATTAAATCTTGAACGAGTTGTGGCCACCGACCGTAACACAAGATTCGATACGCGTACTCATGCGTGCAAAGAGTTTTTAAAAAGCAAACAGTTTCATTACACATTTACCTATATCTTCTAATTAAGATCTTGTTTGAATGAAACGAGGTTAGAGGCCGAGGAAGTGATTTTAGTTTAACACGAGTTCGAAACCCGTCTATCATCGTTCTTATTTGAGGACTCCTGTTCCACGAAGACAACGATGTCATCAGAGTAATTTGATGAAGTCTTCATCAGATTACTCTGATGACATCTATAAATTATATAATCATTTTCTAGATGACGAACCGCAGTCCACTGCTAAACCTCAAAACAAAAAGGCATATAACAAAAGGATGAAAGCGAAAATCCTCAGAAAAGTGCACCAAACTGAACAATTATCAAGAAGTACAGTCCACTGTTGCATCTGAATTGAATGATTGCTCAAAGCCGACAAAGACAAACGAAGTGTGGATTCTGCCTGCAAATAAGCGGGCATGCACGATCTAAATACTTAGCGGAAAATAGACCCAGTGGGAGTTCTAAACCCAGCAGTGGCATCAACGAAAGCAAAAAAGTCTACACTGAAGAAAGCATTAGAATATTCTAGGCATGAGTAACGCCAGACTCTAGATGAACTCGAACTGATGATGCTGTTACTCATCAACATTTGGAGTATTTGAGACCTACTCAGAGAGACAATGATACCTAGTAAAACAATAGACAACACAATGACCACTTATTTTTGTTTTTGAAGTGCGTACTTCTAATGTTTTGTTTCAGCAAATGATTTGATCGTACTCATCTATGCGCAGTCACAGCTCTGTTATTTTAATTAGGTTGTACTATCTTATAATAATGTTCTGTAATTCGCGTCTTTAAGAAAAAAGAGTTGGAATGTTTGAAAATAGAAGTTAAACAGCGCGGCCCTTAATTAATCCTTATCAAGATTTAATAACTTGAGATTAGCTTTATCTAAAAAAACAACTCTGTTTAAATGCAAATCGTGATTAGATTAAAAACTGTCAACGATCAGATCGTTCCCATTCAGTGAAGCAGGAATTATCGGCAACGGTTCGCGGTCAGTGGCAAGGCCAATAGTTTTTGTGGACAGACGACTATCGCAGTATTCGCAGTCCAGTTTTTATAACTAAACTATTATGTTCGAAGATGATTTTGTATTGTTATAAAATACATCACCTACTTCCTAAACATTAGTTTAAGCAAAAAGGCACTATGACTCATCTAAATTGCAAGTTTTCTTCAGTTTGACTTGAAATGTTTACCATTTTGAAACGATGGTAATCTACGTTCTTAGGTAAGTTTAATCCTAGTACTTTAATTTTACTTTACTGTAATCAGTTCATGCCATTAAACGCAAACAGAGATAATATCTTTTTACACCTTTATTTGCTGTGCGCATGATTGCGGAAAAATAAGCCGGGATAAGCAAACTAAGGCGCAGTGCTTTGAGTTTGAGCTGGTTACAAAGCTTTACTAATTTTATTACAGTCAATTTGGGCCGTGTTTAGATTAGGTGCTGTGATTTAGGGTAATACATTTATTACTTTACTACTCGTAGCTGACCCACGCAACTTCGTCTGTGTCACATAAGAGAGAAAAACGAAAAGAAAAAAATCCCCGTTTTTGCAACATTTTTCATTCCTGCTTCCCTCCTAATGGTCGTAGAGTGATGTTATATAGCCTAAAGCCTTCCTCGATAAATGGACTATCCAACACAATAAGATTAAACCAGTAGTTCCTGAGATTAGCGCGTTCAACCAAACAAACAAACAAACTCTTCTGCTTTATAATATTAGTATAGATTTATTATTTTTGAGGGGTGAAGAGGAGCATTTCAATTGCCTGTAAATAAAATGGATGACTCAATACAATTGAATACCGAACTAATTTATAATATATCTAAGCAGCTAAAGGCACTTGATATCTGCAAAATAACACGAAATGACGCAAGCAGAAACAAAAGAATTTTCTATTCAGTATAGAAGATAATTTTAACGGCTGCTAAATATTTATCATAACAAATGATTGACAAGTCAGTTAGGACGATTAGTAACGTTTGGCAGACACAAACAGCGAAGGAGGCATTCGTATTCAGTGTTAATTGCTAGTCTTCTTACATATTTCTATTTCTATACACCTTCCTTTCAGTACATGCTTAGGTAAAAAGGTATTCAGTTTTGGTTAAAACCTCCTTTAAATAATGTTCACTAATCTAACCCAATATGACTTTCAAAGATAATGGTAGACTATTTTTGAGAACCGGTAAATATTTAAACGATCTCGCAGGTTTTGTGTTCTTAAATCTACTGGAAAAAACGTTTTTGGGTCGATGAAATAAGGCACAAATTGGCGCAAGTGCACCAACTCTAATTTTCACAAAACTGTGCTTCTTTGGTGTATTTGGTATTTATATTTAACCGCTTCAGACTAACTTGCATCGGTTGGTGCAAGGTACAGATACGTGTTGTATGGAGTGAATGAATAAGTGATTTTTTAAAGTTGTTACAACAAGTTCATTGTAATCGTATTTAAACATGGCATTTGTTTAAATATCTTTGCTGCCCTACTTCTTGTAATTGAGCATCGAAAAATTATGTATGAGAAAGCAAACAATTTCTTCATGGCAGTAAGTGGAACAGTTGATATAAAGAATGTAAATCAATATTTGAAGAGGGAGAACGATAAGAATTTCTACATGAATAAGATAGGGGGCGCTACGAAGCCACAACGCGCAACGTTATCATATGCCGTAATTATATTATTGTTAATTACGATAATGATCAATAATAACTTAATAAGCAATAGAATACTCAATAATTAGTTGATAACAAGATAAGATACAAATTGATCGATTTTAAACGGTTTTATTTTTCAAATTAATTCGTTGTGGCGCCCGCGTACTTGCGCAGGAGTTTGGTGACTTATGATGTCATAAGCAGGATAAATCGTAGCCGTGCGGTGAAGGTTAGCACGTAGTACTCGCATATGAATGTTCCTACAACATACATACATGTAACTCTGATCAAAGGCCATGTGTTGTTCGTCATTTGTTTCCGGTGTCGACTACCACTTATCTCGCTTCCGATTATCTGACCTTTTCGTTATTTTTACGGGAATGGAATGCAACTGGAAGCAATTAATCGATGTTTTTATTGATTTTGGTGTCCTTAATCGTTTCTTGGGATCCTTTGGCGTTTAGTTCGTAAATCAACGTAAGCACCTTGATTACAGGGTCTAGCTATGAGATTGGTAAGACAGATTGATTTGAATAATTTAAAGGTAAATTCGCATTTATAGAATTACTTACTAAGAGTACCGATGAATAACCTACATCACTTAAGGAAAGGTGTTCCAGTATTCGTGTTATTTACCTGTTACAATTTACTTTAACACAATGGATTTACTTACCCTACAGAGGGGTATTAGAAAAACGTTGGTTTTTGCGTAAATAACTATATTAATATTGTTTTAGGTATGAGGGGAGATGCTTATATTTAGGCACATGCCCCACATGTTTTATAAACTAAAATATCGATGGCTGCAACAATAAATCATGCAGCCGTCTGAACATGTTATTATGAAAAAAATCATGCACGGCACTTCAAAGTACGTACCTACCTACAGGAATATTTCACAGTATCAGCAACAAACAATTGCAATATAAACCGAGTTATTTTAGCTGGTGAGCGATCGAGAACATCGCCACAGCCATAGATATGCGATGACAGCCAATAACAAATTGCTATTGAGAACATTTTGCAGCAGGAAACTCATAATTGCATTATTTATAGTTCTACATTCGTGTAAAATGTAATAATTTTGCTGTATGGGAAGTACGCTGGTACAGTTGGGTGTCTCTGCCAATACTTCGTGTATACTGGTACAGATGATTCTAAAAGGGTCCCAATTAGATTGATTAAAACGGGTTCGGGTGAAGCTTTAGTATTGCTAAATACCTACTTAGAGAAAGAATGCTAGTTAAGAGACTATAGTAGTGTTGCAGTGACCTGCATAGCCCCACCTAGCAGAGCAGAAGAGGAAAAGAATGGGCAAGCTATGTAGGGAACTGACTGAGCATGAAAAGCCCTTCCCCCAGAAAGGCTTAAGAAGGAAGGAAAGTTCGAGGTAGTTATACCAATCTGGCGAAGAATTAACAAGGAACGTTATTATTCAGAACACGTCATTGGTAACTACAGAACACTGTTCAACATTTGTTTTTAATAACGTGGGTCGCAAGGCAAACCTTGCACTCATTTACTCATGGAAATATTTCAATATTTGCTATAATTGCCAAGTCATACAGTGAAGTAAATGTTCTGGGCGAAACAGCTCCATTATTTCATTTAATTTTATTACTGTATGTGTACAGTGAGGACCACTCACATAATAAAATGAGCGAAATTCAATAGCGATTCTAATGGAATGACGATTGATATTTTAAGATAAAACCTACTTCATAATAGGACATTAGTATGGGTTCGAAAATCACTACATATTATCATAAAATAGAGGTGTCCAGCGTGTCCGTCTGTTCGCGATGAACTCAAAAACTACTGCACCGATTTTAATATTGTTTTCACCAATGGATAGAGTGGTTATCTAGGAACCTTCACGCGTGTAATTTGTACGCGGGAATCAGCTACTAAGTACTACGTTTGAAACAACATAAAATTACCAATGTTATGTGACAAAAATCTGTCTTAAAGTTGCAACGATCTATTAGTGCTCTTAACTGTTCCAGAAACATGAACGACCAAAAGTCGGCACTTTTTAAATTAATTAACGGTTATTAAAAAGTTGTTAGTTTTGAACTGGTCGAGGTTATTACAGAATGTTACTTTCATACCAGCGCATGTTGTACAGTGTTGAGACGATTTCTTAAATTTCACTTATGCTAACTTTACTTGCTCATGCTTAGACATCAGATTACCGTGTAGTTACTATTTACTTGTTACTTATATTATGTAGTATATCTTAAGCTGATCAAGATATTAAGGACCTACTTATCGATTGATTTTCTAAAGCTTTGAACGACAATTTCGATATCTTCAAAATTAAAAGTCCATTTTATTCATATCAAAAGCTGTACATTACATAACCAGTGTCTTGGAAATAAAACTATAAATAGCTTTGCTAGTCGTCCATTAAACTTTCCTATCTAAGCGATCAATTTCAAACTGTCACCGATCGGGCTGACAACAACCAAGTCTAATAAAAACGATGTAATTTTAGCACTTGTGTCTACTGCAATAAGGTAGATTGATATTAAAGTGAAGTGTTCAGCAGTACATTTCAGAAAGATAAGCAACGAGATGAATACAGAGTTATCTAAATGTGGAAGCGGTTTCCTTATCGGGCGCGTGATGTTCCTGCCTTGAATTGAATTGAACCGTTTGTAAAACAAACACCTCAGCTCGACCCACCGCGCTCAATGATAGCATTAAATTGATAGACATCTAACTGAAACGAAACGATGGACACATATGTCATGACTGTTATGAATGATTACGACACGAATGTTAGAAAATAATTGTAATATGTGACGACTGACGGGAGAGATTTATTGTATTGAGTCTCTATAGCCTGGGTTTTTTTTATGCGTCAAGCCCGCCACACTATTCCCAAAGCACTGTAACTCCTGAAACCCAGAATCAACAGTGGCGACCACCAGAGAAGCGCCGAGAGAATGAAGCTCGACGAAGTCCCAGAGAATTAATTTAAATGTCTTGAATCCCGCAACGAAATTAATCAGAAAGTACCTATAGCGGAGGAGCAGGGGGTAGTAGCGTAATTTCCACTTCATTTCTTCTTCTTCTTTCCATATCAGCAGGAGAAAGAACGAAACAACGCCAATAGGCACAAAGGGACGTTTACAACTGGGATAGGCCTCGTTGCCTAGCACCACGGGTAAATATTAACATTAACATCAAGAAGAATGATTGTGGGACCAGCATCTTTTTTCCTAGCCTGCTCTGACCCATTCCTGGGCAAAGGCCTCCCTCCACTCCTTCCACTTCTCGCGAACCCGCGCGTCTTCCTTCCAGTTCGGACGGAACTTGCCTACCTAGTTCGTCTCGCCATCTCCTTCGGGCCCTGCCGCGACCCCGCCTAACCACTGTGTCAGGGCACCAGTTTTCTGCATTTTTAGCCCACAGTTTGGGACATTTCCCTACGGCTTGTAAAGCCAAGTCAGAAGCCCATGGGCAGCATAAAAACTCTGACACCAGGTTAGGACTATAAAGAAAGATGGTATTGTGATTGTGCAAATGATATGACTAGGATGGGAGCTAGAAATCTTTGAGATGACTAGGTACTATTGGAGATATATGGAAGAAAGGTGCAGCCTGCCCTCAAAAATGTCAATCAGAATAAGGTATGACCTTATCCCGATTGACATTTTTGAAGGCAGGCTTGAAGAATGACCGTTCTAGCCTAATATCTAAGATTTAAGGAAAAGTGTCGTTGAGCGATTAAACATAGCATAAGAGTCATACAGGAAATGCCCTCGAATTAGCTCTAAGGAAGTAGATGGCAATCGTAAACTTATTTGTAGCAAAGAGTTCGCATTCAACTCGGAAGACTGCTTCAGTCATGTGATTGTTTGTCAGAAACTCGCATCCGGCGAGATAAAAAACCAGGTAAACTTTGTCAAGGTCGAACCTAAAGTTGACAGTGTGAAACCAGCCTTACAGCTGCAGGCTAAGGAATATGCCAGTCTATACAAATAAATAAAATTGAAATACCTATTTGTTTTTTACTGAATGCATAAACAAGATACGAGTATTCGGCACTTATAACAAAAACACATGTTTTTCAGTTTTTGTCTGGCTGTCTGTTTGTTTCGGCTTATCTCCGAAACGGCATCCGCAGGATCGGTTTTGACGGGACTATTACTGGCAGATAGCTGATGTTATAAGGTCTACTTTTATTTTAGAAAAGCAATTAGGGTTCTGTGCAATTGTTACCAATATCTGATTCAAAAAGGGAAGTCTTATTTTTTAACACAATTTCAAGCGAAAGAAGGTCACGGGTAGCAAACAGCAAGTAATAAATAAGTCATTCATAGAAGAATACGTCTGTAATTGTTTCATAAATGATGACTAAGCTTAGTCATCATTCGAAGTTGCAAAAGGCACGTGATTTATGCCTACGACTGAAAATTTGCAAAAAACAACTCAATCGAATTCAGGTAGGTAAATAAAACACAGATTCTGACTTGACAGGACTTATAAATAAAGTGCCAAAAGATGTGTAGCGTAGATATCTGGGCTGGCATAGATATTAACCAGACATTTCACGGACAAATGATAAGAAAACTCTTAAAAAGATCGTTAATGTTAAGAGCTCGCCGTAGATAAAATGTATATCTTAAATATGAGATAAATACTGTTGAGGGGCAATGTTAAGATAAAAAAAACTCAAGAGGACAGACTGAGTATTTGAGTTATGAACTTGATAATGTATCGCTTAAGATTTTTCAAAGCCACTGAGAAATAATCTACACTAATAATATAAAGAGGAAAACTTTGTTTGTTTGGTTGTAATGAATAAACTCAAAAACTACTGCGCCGATTTCAAAAATTCTTTCACCATTGGAAAGCTAGATTCACCCTGAGTAACATAGGCTATATTTTATCCCCGTAGTCCCACGGGAATGGGAACTACGCGGGTGAAACCGCGTGACGTCCGCTAGTAATGAATAACTTGAACAATGAATTATTAATATTTAACAGGCAGTCGTTAAAATATTTACATATTACATAACAATTTGAATATTAAAAATTCACAATATACAATAACTTTGAATATTAACGATTCACAAACAGAAGAAAGCATTCAGTTGAATATAAACGACATAGGTAAATTACTAGAATAACACTAATCAAACAGTTTCACACTCGTATGTTTTGCTTTCACACTATACTAATACAGATTAGCATCGTTACTTAATTTAAAAAGTTATCAAAACACAATTTCCTCACTAATTACCAACAAACGTAAAGAAGAAATGCGTTCGATTCAACTCATCAAGTATTAACTCGTGTAAAGGCTCGACTCGTAGCCAAGGCGGCTGCTATCGCCCGGTACGTTACATTCAATGCAATTATATACTCAGGAATTTTTGTTAGTTGGTAAAGTGCACTGCGGAAATGGACTTTATTAGTTAGAGTATTAGGTTTGATTAGTATTGTTAGAATAAATAGTGAGGTATTGGACGCACCAGTGATCGTATTTCGTATCGCAGTCCTCTCACGGTTACCACGTTTAACGCGACGAACGCGCGGCAAGCAACTGACGTTGGCTTGATATTGCCATGTTGGTGCCGCCGAACATGTGACCATGCTAACTTCGTGATGTGATCGTTAAAATTGTTCCCCAACTTTGTTTTTCTTTACGGATACCTTAATTACGGATTTATATTATTTTTTTAAAGAAGGATGAAGGGACGATTTCGTGGAGTTTAACGATATGTGCGCACGCGCATAGTTGTAAATTATTACGTTAATCTTGGCATCCCGTTTACGTAAACTAGGTATCTTGTAGTATTATTTTAACGTATTTTTATTACACCGAATCTATTAAAATGGACGTTAGTTAATAGTTTATACCGCTACGGTTTATGTAAATAAACCGGTGGACAGTTTGTAAATTAAAACATAATATCCTCGCGGCTTACCGGCTAATTTTGTGAAGAATAAATTAAAACCGACAGGCGTGGCGAAAGCAAATAAGTAAGTATAATAATATTTAATTTAAATGGAATCTTAACTTAGCAATCTAATAAAATGACATAGAGCATAAAATACTCACGTATAGAAAAAAGCGATGATGTACCGCAATAATAATCCACACAAGTGAAGAAGTCTTGCCTATGTTGTTGTCACATCAGCTGATGATAAGGAAGACGAGAGCTATCTCGTGATCTCGCCGTGCGGTTGGCACCACTGCGGCCGGCGACTCCTGCGCAGCCTCCGCGGCCTCGCGACGACTCATCATTGCGTGATTCGTACTGCGGTTAAATAATTACTTTTGTACACTCTACTTTTGTGGTAATTGATTGGGAAAATTGAAGTTCAACTTTGAAACTAAAATTAGATACTTTATTTATTTTAGCCATTTGGTTATAAGCAAAAATATATATGTACCTACCTAATGGGTATATACTATGTATGTGTACTTATATCAATTACATACTGATAATGCTATCTAAATGACAACATATTAAAAAGCAATTAAACAAGCTACTAGAAATATCACTTACAGAATACAGGCAGACAATCGTTATACTCTTTTTCAAATATGTTCATTTGATGCACTTTAAGCTAAATAATAGGTAATACATTACTTACCTTGTCTTGTAAGATTCACTATTTTATGTTTCGTGATACAAACATATAAATGTGACATTATCAATATTCTAGTCAACTGGTGTTTATTTCAATTGCCTTGCGATTTACAAAGATTGAGGTCTTTTCCAAGGTAATGAGAGCCACTTATGTAAATTGATCGAATTTAGTTTCACTATTTGTATTGCAGAGGTAGGTATGTAAACTCACGCCTTTTCTGAATGGGATAGGCTGAAACAATGAAACTACAGCACTTGGTATGTTGTACGGTCGAACAAGCTATTTGGTTTACACTTTACAATGTCATTTGTGGGTTAAACAGTAAACCAATTATACATAATAAACTATAAATAAATAAAAAACTGTTAATTTTGTTAAGAATTGTATATTTATTGACGATAAGTACACATTATTAGATAAGTACACGTAATATAATAAAAAATATATAATTTGATAATTTAACAAACATAATTATAAAAACATAACACTTTTTTATTAATAAAAATAACATGTCATCGTTCAGCAAAATACACGTGTAAAACACTATTCATATTGTTAAAGTAGGTAACATTTCGATTCGATTGATTTTGTTTTACACATTGTTTTTTACAACATAATCCTACTTATATTTAAAAACAGCCAACCTTTGTAATAAATTAACACGCAAAAATAGTCAAATAAATTGGAGGGACAGTAAGGTAACACATTTAGAACGAGGTGTTAACTGTACATACACGTTGACTTCTTAGGAGCCTGAAACGGTGTATAGTCGCTTGCTACTAATAAATGTAATGTCTCTTAAATTACTAAAACAACAGCCATTATTTTTGGATATTTCTACATTAAAACCACAAAATTATTCACCCACCATTTTGTAATATCAACAAAATCACGTAATCAGTTTCTATTTGGTAAATCTACTTTAGTCGTATGCTTCATGATACATTTATTAAGACATTTAATTAATACTTGTAAGTAATCATCTATGATTACATGAGCTAATATTTGTCGGGTCAGCAACGAAAGTCGGCTGACTTGATACCATCTCACCAAATTAACAGTAATACTTGAATGTTTTGCCGAAGAGTACATCGATTTTAGTTAAGAAACAACATCATCATCAGGTGACATTTTTAAAATAACATCCTTTCGATTTTTATACATACGAATTAAAAAAATAAAACCGGAATATTTAACCGACTTTTGTTGCTGACTGCACAAATATACAGGGTGGAATTTTTCACTGCATTCACAGATTTTCAAAAATTAGCTCGAATTTTTATTATTTATTATTATTGACTCTATCGATTGATGTCAAAAAGGAACTTACGGAATGTTATTTTATAGAAATTTTGTCGATTCATCCCGGGCCAAAAATAAAAGAATATCTCCTTTGAACAATATTTGATATCTCCAATATATTATAGAGTACTTTCCCTCCCTCCAGGTGGCATTGTAAAATTCCACCCTGTATACCTTTGTCATATTCATTTTGAAATAGCTACACGTATATTATACGAACAAAGATCGCCTTGAACAATCGAATATTTATTACCAGTTAATTTGCAAATTTCAGATGATCACTGAAGGTCGAAACTTCGGGTTCTTCTACAAACTTATTATTTATTGACGAGAAGAAAGTTCTACACAGTCATGACGAACATACATTGTCGGAATATAGAGAGATAACCAGTAAGAGATGGCATGGGCCGACACATAATATTAAAATCCTAAAGCAGACAGATAAAATAAATATCGCTGGACATTAACACACAGCGCCACCTAGTGCCACACTAAGCAAAGCTTGTGTCGTGGACACTACATAGTTGATATACTACATTTGTATACTATTTTGTTTGTAAATACATACTTATGTGATGAAACAAATGTCCATGCTATCACAAAAACATTTGTTCCTACCGGGATTCGAACCCAGGACCCTAAGAACGTAAGGCAGCGTCACTACCACAACGCCATTTGGGTCGTCAAGATATATATTTACGTTTTAATCCGCGCATGCTTTTCCCATACTAAATTCTAAACCATAACCAAATAAATAACAAACTAAACTAAACAAGGAACCATAATTAACGACATGCGAGGTAGAACAAATTAATAAAAACTAAATAAAAATAAATAAATTAACCCGTTCACCTGGCAACAACGTTTGTGCAACATCATGCTGAATGGGCATGAGCATTATTTAAAATAATTTCTGCATAATTTCTGCCTCAGTAGAAAAAATTAATAACGGGGGGTAAAAAGACCGTTGGATTTTAATAGCACAGCTCAGTTTTAAGAGTTAAAAATTTAACGGGAATCGATCTGATCACATTTAAAATTATCTTTCGAAAAATAGGCAAAATATCGTTAAGACACGTGTTTCAAAAATGTTGAATTCTATTTATAATGTTGTTGAACTAATAAAAAAAATGTATATTTTCCTGGTCGTGTGATTCGAATTAAATATTGGACCTCTGACATCGTATAATTTAACGATACATCACATTGTACGCCTACTTTATACTTTATTTCAATAAATTAATTCACCATTCATTGGTCCGATGACCTGGTGAAGGTTGCGGGAATCCGCGAGTCGCACGGGACCGCTCAATGTGGCGACACTTGCGGCAGGCCTTAGATGTCCAGCAGTGGACATTTTTCGGCTGAAATGATTATGATGAAATTATTTAAATTAACATAAAACTTCGGTTCGATCGATGTTGCCAGCGACGCATTTTGCCAAACGTTGTCGCTTAGTGAATATGAGCTACAAAGTAACAACCAACCTATTGACCTACTTAACCAATGGGGCATATTGAGACAGATGTCATTATGTCAAACAGTATGTATAATTCTTTCAGCCCGTGGCTCTAGTCGAAACTAACGACGCCATCTTGGTTTTTCAATACCCACATTTTCCACAGACAATTTTACAAATCTTTACCAACAGCGCCTTTCTGACTATGTCATACAAGCGTCAGAAGAATCATACTGTAGGTTTAAAGTTATTTTTTCAGATCATAATAAATGGAATATTCAAATTATTTTTGAAAACGTTAAGTACCATCACAAGAATGTTTACACTTACTATAATTTACGTATACAATTGAATTACACAGATATTTTAATATCGCTCCCACGACATAAATATGGCGATTTTTTGTTCTATTCTACAGTTTACAACTTCACCGTTCAGCGGGTGTACATAATAATATCAACATAATTGCTCATCAGTCGTGAAATAAAACAATGGGAAATCAATCCTAATAGAGTACTAAGACTAGAGTACTAACCTCTGAAATACAATAGGCCTTAAAGACTATGCACGTGTTATCACGTTTTTTTTTTAAATATTGCACTTAATTAGGTCAAGGATATACTGGTCCAAGTATTTATCATCAAACCTAGTCCCAATAAATCTGTTTTGTAAAACAAACATCATAAAGCATCCTAGTGAAACAAATAATTTGAACACTCAAACCTACTGAAAAAGTCCGAAAATCAAATGAATGCGACCAGCTTTTCCTAACTGGGTTCTATAAAAGGAGGTGGTTATGTATTAGGCCGTCATCTTTTTTATTAAATGAATGTAATATTTTTCTTGCAAAATGTTTACAAATGGTGCAACACTTTCTTGATTGATGTTTACCGATCTGTATGAAAAGAGGCCAGAAAAAAAGAATTCTCAGGGCGTTTACCTCATCGATTTTACGGATGTTTTTGGCACGTTTAATCAGCTTGTATTCTTGCCTAATGTTTGGGATAAACAACCGTCCGGTATACATCAATAAGCAAACTAGTTTCCCGGCCGAACAACAGGTTGGCTGTTTGGCGTTCGCCTTTGCTAATTTATTGATCGTTCCCAGAATCATATTTCCAGACAAAATGGAGGGCACCTGAACGCGCGCGTTTAACATGCGCGTATAATAAACAAGGGAAAATAAATAAGTCAATTCATATCGACGGTGGAAATTAGCGTCAGGTTCATGGGGTAAGCACAGGAGTATAGTCAACCAAATTCTGCTAGTTTTAGTGCTTAGAGCATGTTTTAAGGGGGCAGATTGTAATGGTGCTAACATGTCTAGTTTCAAACATCGTCATTGAAAATCTGTAATTTTATACTTCGAATATGATTGACCTCAATTGGGTCAGACTTAGCTTTGGTAACGCAACTGCAATGATCTTGACCAAGCTTTGCCTATTATCTGGCCATAAACCTAATCTTCCTGCCAATAAGAAATCCCTATGGTGGAATTAAATATCCTACACCTGCTACCGGTATCCTCATCTGATATAATATCGCATCAGCCATTGAACTACTGAATAAAATTTATTTCACGACTGACAAAAGCAGACAGATTCCTAAACAATACCTACCTAGTTAAGGTGCCGGCGGAGCATGCGTCGTTCATACAAACGTAATACCAAAATAATTTGTAAATCAAACACATTCTTAAGGTATTGTATTTCGATTGAATTACACAATATTTAGGTTCCCAAATATATATTTTGAATGAACACTGATTTAAACAAAAGTTGTAGGAAAAATAAATTTTCCATAGGAATTTTAAATTCCTTAGTCTTTATTTCATTATCCTTTCAAAATGTGTATTTGGGAACATAGATATTCTGTAACTCAATCGAAATAAATACACACTACCTTAAGAATATGTTTGATTTACAAATTATTTTGGTATTACCTTTGTATGAAAGAAGCATGCTCCGCAGGCCTCTTAAGCGAAATTATTTCGCATCATTACTACCGTCTATAGTATGTTCTAAAAATATTTAAAGTTAATTTGGATCCAAAAACACACCAGTAAATGTCAATTTGTAGTGCTACTTACCAATTAAAAGGTTTTTTTTTTTTTGAATACTTTTTGAACCAAAATTCAATTTTTTATAAATACTTTTGCAACATGTTATAGATTAACATACGAGAGCAAGTCGAAATCATCGGTAAACACTAACTAACTTACATACATTATTATTATGAATGTTCAGAACATTTCAAAAATGGAATATGTGCGAGAAGTCGGTGTATACTATTCTAATGATTACAATGGTTTGATTTTGGAACGTACTTGCTTCAGGTAATCTCCTGCAATTTTTAAAAAGACATCTATAGTTTGTATGAAACTGAACAAGCGCGTATCGTATTACATAGGGGTCTATGGTTCTACAAGTGCACAAAAATCTAATACTATTTGGCACTGTTTTCTGTACTTTTATTAATCCGCTAAAATGTGATGACAGAACACAATTGTACTTTTGTACTGTCATGCACATGTCCAGAGAGCAATTCCCAAATTTAAGTATGCTCGCTTTCTGATCTTACACTCTGGCAATGAATGTTTGATGGAATTGAGACTAGGCTGCCTACTTTCAATTCCATCTTGCCTAGTCTAGGCATTGAATGTTTTCAAATACGGGAATTGATCTTCAGTTTATATGAATTAATCTACTAAAGATATCTAAAGGAAGTTATAAGTATACAGTATAAAAGTTAAATCAAACTGCTGTGATATTAACAGCAGTTCATAGACACTGAAGCCCGCGTTCGCTAACAATAAGTGTCACCTTAATAAATGCCAAAATAAAACGCTCTTTTGAATTTGGAACGCTCGACAGGGCGCCGTTAGTTGAAATTCCAACAGTTCCATAATATTTAGGTGTTGCTAGTTGTTGGTGAAAACAGGCAATAAATTAAGTAAAACGTTAATAAATTAAAAAAAAGTTTTAAGTAGTTCCTACAATATTATTCTAAGCACGTCCTATTCAAGGAGCTGAAACAAAGAATGTTTGTTTAATAAAAAAAATCGCCATCTCTCTGTTGTTAAAGTTTTAAACACATTCAAAGATAAAGCCACGACTTTTTCTGTGGGAGTCGGCAGAATGGGAGTTGTCACAAATGTGCCTCCATTTGTGACATTAGTGGAAGTAGGTACGTTGAATAATATATTTCAGCTCAATAGAACAAGACATAATAAAAAAAAAAATGGAGTGACTGCTTTTCTGACTTCCACAATAACCCAGTGGGTTGTTAGAATTTCGGGCTTATCTCCACGAACGACTGTCAAAGATTCGACAAGTTTGTAACAGCTTTGCATCCAGTTTTAAGTTCAATTGAGATCAAAATCAAATCAAAGCATTTATTTCAAGTAGGCCAATAACAGGCACTTTTGAATTGTCGAAACAAAGATGAAAATTTAATGTAGCTACAGTCCCATTCACAAGACATAAAAACTGTGAAAGTACTGTAGTTGCCCATTCCCTAACGTAGATCTCTATGGAGAAGAACGGGCAAGAAACTCCATGGACACTCTTTTCAATCCAATTTACAAAATCTTGGTTACATCATTCATGTTGAGATGATAAATTATGTGAGAACAATATAGCAAGATCATCTTTTACACTAGTCAAAGTAATGAATATTTGCACTACAGGCTGATGTTAAAATAAAAGAGGAATAAAACTACAAAATTACTTACTTGTTACCATGGGTATCCTCATCGACCACAACAGGGGGTGGCTGCACTTCACTGTTACCTTCTCTGCACCATCGAAGGTGTTGGAAGTGCTAACAATTCCACCGAACCGCAACTCCTGGCTATCTGCGAAACAATAAATATTATAATGAATCATCAATCATATTTGTTTCTGTAAGTGGGTTTAAAAACACTTTTACACAACATTTTATCATATCTGAAAACTGAGAAGAAATCGAAACAAACTCAGAGGTGGTGGTGGATGGTCTTTTGTCCAAGCATAATTTTGGCCAAGTCACATCACACCATGCAGATTTATGACTGAAATGGCCTACAGCAGAAAGAACCATAGACTTGAGTAGACCCGTCCAGTCAGTGCACCCCAGTCCAGCAAAGGTCAGTTTATGCTCGGCATGAAAGTAAATAAGTGACCGGACCAGTGACACGATTTTTGAAGTAACAACTTTTTGGGTGAACAAAAATCATGGAACTCGCGTGACCATCACCTAACGCTTCGTAGCACTCGTAGCCGATCCGCTACGACGTAGCATCACTAGGCGTGCGCGGGGCACAACCCGTAGCAGATATAAATTACTTAGTTTCACTTCTATCGCCAGTTGCCAAAGACTGCCCCGCCCCACATGATTTTGCCATGATTTAGGCTGTAAATTTATATGGTTTGGTCAAAATGGAGACAACAAATGACGAAAGTTGAAGATTTGTATCCAACTGCCCAGGTCCTACTTCCTCCTTGGTCCCAAGAGCTACTGCGGAGCATGAAGATTGGTTCTCAAGTTGAAAGAAGTAATATTTGATTTTTATTATGAATTCACCGGGAACTCTTTAGTGACCATCGGGAGTATATCGCTGCTGTTGCACATTAACACACAGCGCCATCTAGTGCCACACTAAGCCAGGCTTGTGTCACATGTGTCGTGGACACTAGATAGCTGATATACTACACAGTGGCGAAGGGTGAAAAGAGTATCAGGGGAAGCCGAAGAAAAAAACTCGGAACTTATTTTTTTTTTTTGTTTTTCTCCATGTTTATTTTGACCTCATATTCATTATCAGCGACCTCAAAAACCACGAAAACGACACCCATGACGAGAAACCTAAAACTTTCGTCGGCGCCATTTTGGATTTTCATTTTGACCTCTTTTTCATTATCAGCGTCCCCAAATCCAACGAAAACGACACCCATGACGAAAAAACTAAAAATCAATGAGGCGCCATTTTGGATTTTCATTTTGACATCAGTTCCATCATCAGCGACCTCAAAAACCACGAAAACGACACCCATGACGAAAAAAATCATGTAGACCTAATCAGGGCCGGATTTAGGGGGGGGCAACCGGGGCGAAAGCCCCGGGGCCTCCACAAGCAGGGGGCCTCCACAATAGAGACTTCGGAAAAAAAAAAATTTACAAATTTCAACTAGTAAACCTAGTAAACATCTTTTCCTTTGATATTTTTTTTTCGCTTTTACCTTTACCTACAGCCTAAAGTACTTTATACATACATGATTATTTGATTATATCAATCTTAAATATTAACAGAAACAGAAATCATTGATCTATATTTGTTCACTCCGTGTCTCGACCATTAAAAAAAAAAATATACATAATTATACATATATATATATACATATAAATTAATTGCAGTATGTGAACAATTGGTGTTCTTCAATTCTTAAATGAAAACAAATCAATTATTATTGACTAATTGGTAATTTTTGTTTGATTAGTTTGATAGGCAAATAATTATTATTGTGACACAATTAAATGCCATCAATTATTATTCACGAACTTTACTGCATATGCAAGAAATTGCAAAAAATTCGAGATTTGGATTTCTGAATCACATCGAGAAGATGGATGCTGAAAATTTGCACGCTGCAGCAGAGGCATTGGTGAAAGTGTATACGGATGATTTAGAGCCTAGTCTTGGTAATGAGTTGGTTCAATTTGTGACTTTGATTGATTCATACAAAAAGGACTATGGAAAAGATCAATCGCCGGAACTATTTTACTACCAAATTCTCGAAGATCAAAATTTCAGAGCTACATTCCCAAACCTCGAAATTGCATTGAGAATGTATTTGGTTTTGATGGTATCAAATTGCACTGGAGAGCGCTCATTTTCAAAAATGAAAATTATAAAAAATAGGCTTCGTACCACGATGGGACAAAACCGTCTATCAAAGCTTTCTCTCCTGAGCATTGAAAGCGATTTACTCCGAGAACTGGATTTCAGCGAAATCATCAACGATTTTTCGGCAAAAAAAGCTCGAAAGGTTCCGTTCGTTAACACTAAAATTTAATTTCAAATAATTCTTGTTTCCGATTATATTTATATGTGTTCGTTAAATACTAAGACGAATCTACTTGGTTTCACAATAAATTATTTATTGAAAAACTCGACTGAAAAAAATTGTTCATTTTATTTGAAAAATAATTTGGGGCAAGGGGGCCTCCATTCCTTTGTTGCCCCGAGGCCTCTGGACCCCTAAATCCGGCCCTGGACCTAATAATTTAACATAACCCCAAAAACTGATAAAATAAAAAAAAAAAAAAAAAAACAAAAAAAAGTGATTACATCATGTAAATAGGTCTAAAAAAATAAAAATCTTTGTACTTGGTACCAAATACGATATCGACCATTACTAATTCTATCTCGTTCTACCACACATACTTTCTTTTTCTGCCCCTGCCGTAACTCGATAATCTTCGGCTTACCTAGGTCCCTACAAAAAGGTAGGTACTGCTAGCCGCGAAGTCACGTGGGCGCGTCCATACGATTTTAGTTCTGAATTCTGAAACCCGAGCACCGGCTTACTTGGCGCTACCTGTTGCTTTCTTTGTTAACATTGTTTTTTTTGCAAGTTTGTAATGTTTTTGACACTACGTGTGCCTTGTTCCCCAAGGTAAGCCGGTAGGAATGGGCTTCTTAGGTGCCTTCGAGCCTGATACTACATTATATACCTTTTTAGTTTGTAAATACATAGTTACATACTTATTATTCAAATAAAAATCCATGACTCGGAAACAAATGTCCATGCTCATCACACAAACATTTGTTCCTACCGGGATTCGAACCCAGAACCCTAAGAACGTAAAGCAGCCTCACTACCACTACGTCATTCGGGTCGTCAAGTGTGGATAGTCTCCATTGGATGGCAATAGATTCACCCCTAAAGTTTAAGTCTAATGTAATAGACATGCGCACAAAGACGCGCTAAAATACGCTCCAAAATACAAAATGTTTCAACTAGAATCCGGGAAAAATCATGCGTTTTGTTGTAAGCAGTATGTTCATTTGACAATATTTCGAGATTTTACAATTTCGCCAGAGATATTACAATATAACTTAATTGACAATTTTACGGTGACATATATAAATTTCGATTGGATTACAGAATATATAGGTTCCCAAACACATACTTTGAATGAACAACGATTTAAACAGAGTCATGAGAAAAATATTTTACATAGATATTCTATAATACAATAGAAATATATACATACACCTACCTAAAGAATATGTTTGATTTTCATATTATTTTGGTATTACACACTAGTATTATATTATCTGTGGTATTACGTTTGTATGAAAAACGCATGCTCCGCTGGCCCCTTATGATTTTATTTTGTAAATATCCTTTTTGTGTCTAAATAAAGGCTATTATTATTATAGACATAAGACTTAAAGTTAACCTGCATAATGAACTATTTGTTCTACTAACCCTTCAGAGAAACAGTTATGTTATACTTTGTTTGAAAATAATTACCTAGGTTCCATTTTAGTCCAGTAGTAGAAACCTTCTGGCAAGTTTCACCAATTGGCACCAATGAGCACCATGCCCTCTTGTGCTGCCGGGTTTCCTCAGGAACATAGATGACGTGGTCGCCAGGCAGCAGTAGCCACGATATAGCATCATCCGACATTATGAACACATTAGTGTTTTGATCTAACAAAAATTCTTCCTTTATTAGGAACAGGGTTTGAATATTCCCTATTATTTGGTCTAGCCGGCCAGAAGTTTGTGCCACTGCAATGACATGGGACATCTGAAAATTATTGAAATATATTAGACTTTGCTTTCAACATCATCATCTTGCCCTTGTCCCAATTCATTTGGGGTTGGTGCAGCATGTCTTCTTGAATACTTCTTTATTAATCGTCACCCCATCGGAAACCTACTTTTGTGCAATATCATCCTTCACACAGTCTATCCATCGTTTCTTTGGTCTTCCTCTACTTCTATACCGATTTGTTTTTCTTACCCTGTCATGTGTCCCACTGCTGGGCAAAGGCCTCCCGTTTTTCCTTCCAAAGCTCTCTATGTTTTGCGAAATCTGGCCATGTTCGTAACAAGATCAGATTGTCACACCACCTTCACCGCGGTCAAATTAATTCCAAAGAAAATACCCTAACGTTTTGAGTATTTTAACAATACTTTTTGGTTTTTGTAACATTTTTACAATATTTTTCATTATTTTTACATTATTTTTCTTTAATATTTTATTGTGGCAACACGCCTATGATTTAAATAGCAATAAGTACTGGAAAACAAATAGATCTACCTCCAAATGATTTTCTTTGCTATATGTTTTTAATTCCACAATTGCTTTTGTGAAGTCTGTACGATTTTGATCTGGAGTGTGGAGGATCTGAAAAATAAAAAATCTAAATTATTACACCGCAGTTTCATTTAAGTAATAATAAAAAAATCAATTCTATTAAGAAGTCTAATATTTTCTAATACTGAGTTTTTATTATTTTACTATGTTTTTTCCATAGTATGAGAAAATATTTTGTTACTTGTTTTTAACATTTCATTATAGCATATTTTTTCTTGTATTGGACTAAAACTAAGCAGCACAAAATTTATAAATATGTTACATATTTACGAGGGAAAAACATATTATGTTATAAAACATGATTTCACCTTACAGCCTCTCTTTTTGTATTTCTCTAGTACTTCATCAGTAATAGAGTCAAAGTCTCCTGAGATTAGGTCTGGATCCTTTATGGTTTTCTGTGAATCATCTGGAAAGCCGCTTACAAACTTGTCCCACCGGTTAGTGCCACCATCAACAGTCATTCTGACGGTAGCTGAAGAACATTAACATATTTTAGTGTATGTATCCAAAGAACTACAAGTCTACTAATACATACATTTCAGACCAAAATTAAAATGGACTATGATATAATTTTATTGTCATAGATTATTTCACTGGAACATACTGCTGGGTGGCCTAAGTGCTAATTAAGTGATGGAATAGACCATGAAGCGCAGGGCACACTGCTAGCTGGTGGGCGGGAATGCGAGGCGAAGCAGGCTTTTATAAGAAGATCTGGCTGTCCCTCTTTGTGTGAACCAAAGTATGAAAAGAGATAAATTATGCCTCATTTGGTTTGCTCGCCAGCTGGCTGCGTGGCCTACACCTAACTTTATTAGTAAATAAGCCTAACAGGCCAGACAGAGATAACCCTGTTCCAAATATCAGATTTTTCCAAATCCATTCAGCTGTTCAGTGGTCAATGTATAACAAACTTAATTAAGTATTATCAATTAGGATACCTCTAAATAACAACATATTGAATGAAGTACTTAAATTGAAACTGACCTTTATTCCATAAATTTGAAAGAAACCCTTGGTTATGTGTGATTGGCCGATTCAAAATAAGAATACCATACTTGATGCTGTGCTGAAGTTTGTTCATAGTAGTAATTTGGGTCACGTCCCATTTCCAGCATTTAACAGTACAAGGTCCTTTGCAATGAGGACTGTGGCTGAATTGCGTACACGAGGGATGACATAGCATCTTCAACTACAAAATAATTTTGAGTTTTAAATGTGATGAGGAAATTCTCAAAATGTGGATTTGAGCCATAATGATGGCAATGGGCCCCGACCCTATTACTTGGAACTTAAACATTGTTGGTGTAACCCTTTGGGGATTACAAGGGTGTGATATTATGTTGGGATGAATATGACATTAAATATATAATGGATGTATTACAGTCTACAAGAACAATACTGGTGTTTATTAATGATAATCAAGGAGCCTTGAATAAATGAGTATATTTAATTTCGCGCTTCGTAAGTAATAAAATACGATGCAGACAAGATGAATTCACTGCGTCATGCAAATCAATTCAGCCAATATTGTCTGCCTTGACTTAGCATTTTTATTAAGATGTTGTTTCATGAAATTTACTTCGTACTTGAACTTGTTGATTATGTTATCATTTTTATCAATAATGCTGTCAGGGAATATTTGCGATGAATGATTACTTCACGATTTGTAAACCATTAAAAAGTAGGTTCTTCCTCTCACCCATTATTTCCAACACAACAATCATATTAATTTATAAAAAACACTAAAAATGATACAAACCACTTCATCAATTCCACTAGATTCTCTCTTTCCGTTAGTAGCCATGACGACGAGATATTTTTGGAAATAGTTACTAACACAGATTATATAGAGAACTACGTTCAGATGCACAACTCCCATACAAAAAATACTAGACACAACGACTCGCTTCTGATTGGTTAGGGGAAAATGACGCTTGACAGTTGTTGTCATTTTTAATTTTTGGCCATTGTTTGCGAAGCTGAGGCAAAGGCATACATTAAATGGCCACATATTCCTTATAAACTATCCAGACCAGTTTCATTAAATAAAAGGAAAAGGCAAATGAAAATAATAGATGTTTTGCATTAAATGATATTATTTATTAGGATTTTTTTTTAGTTTTTTCTTAAATTTTTCTAAAGCTTTTGCTTGCATAGCTGGTTTGCTGCTCATGTTTTCCAGTCTAACAATGTCTGTGCCTTTTAATATTTTATTAATTATATTGCACCAATTATGTATGGCTAATTTTGTCGTTATGGACATGAATGCCTGAATGATATAATTTTTATGTTTTTGGCACTTAATAAACTCAAACGCACACTTTTTTTGTACTATATTACAAATTTTGGTCGCAAGATTGTGCTTATGTGCATTTGAGTCCAAAAACAGATTTGTTTCTTTAAAAATTGTGCCAAAAAGCATAACAAAATGTTCGGATGCATATATTAAACCCCTTCTACTTTTATATTCTTTTTGAGATACCCACTTATGTACATCCGACTCATTTGTTGACGTTAGGTCTTTCTTACATTGCAGACATTTAGATTTTTTTAATATTTTTCTTATTACCCAGCCGGCAGTGTAAGCTCTCGCATGAACATTCAAGCGTTCACGTCTCGCCATAGTGCAAAGGTTTGCAGAGACATTGCTAGGACTATTTGATTGTAAATCAGTATTACTGTCTATAATTTCAACAATATTATCATTTGTTTGAAACAGTGATTTCATTTTTAGTAACTGATAACATGATTCATCTTCACAATTAAATGAATTGTTGTGAAATTTTATGAATCCTGTTATCAGCAATGATTTAAAAGTATTTGTGAAACTCTGGCAATCTGGGTTATTATTTCTTGAATTATATGCCCTAACCCTTCCAAAAAAATTTTCTAGTCCATCTGAGTTAAAATATCTAGGGCGCATTATTGTTATATTTTTTTCCTCAAAAAATTGCCAGAGTCTCTGAAAACTTCTAAGAGTTACAAGCCAGTTTCTTGTACTAGGTACAGTAACTTCCTTGGAATTTTTATCAATAAATTTCATTTCTTGGAGTTTTTTGATGGCTTCTCGCCAAAATTGATGGTGAAGCGACGTTTTCGTCACGGTGGACCGTAATTCCTTTCCTTTACTTTTCTTTGAGAAAGTGCTGACTCCATTTACACTGTCAAATAGATTGTCCAGGAAGGCCACTACTTGGGACGTATTTTTCATACTATAACTAACTGGTTTACCATCTGCATAGTGTGCTGGAACAAAAGGTATTTATTACTATAACATATCATTTTTTTTTTAAGTAAAAGTAAATTTTGTTTTACGCAGCAAACATTTTCGATGTGTAGGTTTATCAGACAAGATAAAACTGCCAATGGCTTACAAGACTAAATAAAAACAAAAAAGAATTGGTTGAAATTTTAGAAAACCTAAGCCCCTTTTCACATCCAAATGGTCACGGCACGGCAGCCGGGCAGTGTAAAGTAGTACTGTATGAGCTACAATGAGAGCTTTCACATGGCACGGCCGCCGTGCCATGACCGTATGCATATGAAAAGGGCCTAACTGATTTGTCACAGATTGGTAACTTTATCAAAGAGTTTCCCTCTTAGAAACTGAATAAATACTTACAAAATGAGGTAGTGTATACCAAAGCACTGGCCATAGTGTGACTAAAAACCTGGGTACAATTTCTGACCTGAAAAGTAAGCATAATAACTTTAGAAATATAATAAAATAATGGAGCAATTAGGTATATATATATTATCACCTGCCAAACAATAGGGATTCTTTACAATAAATTACAATTGAAATAAATAACTTACCTTCATTTTCTTTATTTTTTCTGGTATAACATGCTCATCAGTAAGCTTATGAAGCAAGCGTGATTCAGCATGTAGGCAGTCCATTTTATAAACATCGACAATGTCTGACCATCTTGCTATACTCCCATTTAATTGAATGTTTTTATTCAAAAAATTATTTCGGATCCCCTTAATCAGATGTGGTGGATCAAATACAATGTTTAATTGATAACCGCCAATGTGGATTGTGTCATCTGAAATACAAAAACGCCATGATAAACAAGAAAGTAAATAATAACTTATTCTTAAATACTGATATGATGTGGTAGTAAGTGACATCACAAATGTCTCTTCAAAAAAACAACAAATACATCTAGGTACAGTATAAAGCTGCTATTGAGGCACATTAAGTTTCAAATATTTGTTCCTAGCTGTTGCCAGCGGCCTCGCCCGCGTATTGTTCGATAATTATCCTACAGGAACGTCATACCGGAATAAAAGTATCCTATGTGTTAATCCAGGTTATAAACTATCTGTGTACCAAATTTCATCCAAATCCGTTCAGTAGTTCTTGCATGAAAGAGTAACAAACATTCATACATCCACACATACAAACATTCGCGTTTATAATATTAGTAGGATAGTAGGAAGTAGGATATTACTATGAAAGAGATATGCTAAAATTTAACAATTAATTAGTCCAGAAGCATTTGAATAATAGCAAATTACCAATGATTTCTTCTGCAAGTATTTGCTCCCTTCTAGTGTCCTGCTGAAGACTTTTCAAGGCCGATTGGAATGCTGAACCCTGGTCTGATATTAGTGCAATTGGAATGAGACCAGTCTCTCCAACTGACTCCACAATTATTTTTAGTATAGATTTAAGCTCAATTGCTTTTGTGGCACCTTCACAGAAATAATATGCTATTGGTTGCTGCCATTTGTATACAGCACCTTTAATCATGAAACATAATACATGATCTGCAAAGTCATTGGTACGTTCTGTAAGGTCAACAAAACCATGAATAACATCTTTTTGAAGATATGTAAGGCCTGTATCTAGTGCCATTTCGTCATGCGTCAGGCTCTAAGGATAGTAGAAGAATGGTGCAACGAACACAAGCTAGCAGTGAACCCTACCAAAACCGAACTTGTCCTCTTCACAAGAAAAAGGAAGCTGGCAACGCTGCACCTACCAAGTTTCTTTGGGGCAACCCTAAGCCTATCGACTGAGACCAAATACCTGGGTATCTATTTGGACAAACAGCTAAACTGGGCAAAACACACGGATTACATCACCACAAAAGCTAGTATATCCCTCTGGCAATGTAAGAGACTCCTTGGGAGGAACTGGGGCCTAAGCCCCAAAATCACCTACTGGCTATACACCACAGTTATCCGACCAATTATCACATATGGGTCTTTGGTATGGTGGCCCAGGACCAACCTAAGCACGACCCAAAAGGACCTTGAGAAACTACAAAGATTTGCCTGCGTGGCAATCACCGGCAGCATGAGAACATCACCAACTGCTGCCCTACAGGTGATGCTGGGGCTACCACCCCTACACCTCGTCGTGAGAGAGGAGGCGGCCGCAGCGATTTTCAGACTCGAATTAGCCGGCACCCTAAGCAACGACTCCAGAATAAAACACACGCGTATCAAAGGAGATTCAATCAGAGATCAGCCGATGATGGCATCACCTATCGACAGATCTCTGAAAACTCACTGCTTCAAAAAACACTACAATATAGTGCTCGTAGAGGAGCTGTGCGACTACTCAGGCACGAAAGAGCTGAGAATCTACACTGATGGATCCAAAACCAAAGATGGGACAGGCGTCGGGGTGTTCTCCGACGACCTCAACATTAAAATATCAAGATCTCTCGGAAGGCTCAACTCTGTCTACCAAGCAGAGTGCGTAGGCATCATCCAAGCAGCACACGCCATAGAGGCCAGGGAGGTTACGGGCACCAACATTCGCATACTCTCCGACAGTGCCTCAGTCCTTCAATCCCTAAAAAGTAACCAGATCACGTCGAAACTAGTACTAGAGTGCCACAGGGCCCTAGAAAGAATCACGGTGCTGAACCACAACACGGTAACGCTGCAATGGATAAGAGGACACAGTGGATCACTCGGCAATGATGCGGCTGATGAACTTGCCAGAAGAGGATCCAGCACAAAACCCTACGGACCCGAACCCATTGTGCCCATTCCCTTCAAGCAGCTGAGGAACTGGTTAAAGGATCACACCCGATTACAAGCAGAGAAATGGTGGGCCTTGGCACCAGGCTGTAGGCAATCCAAGGAAGCTATGCCATCCTTGGATCCAAAGCTGACCAGGCGCCTCTTACACCTGGACAGAGATAGCCTGCGTCTGGTGGCGGGGACCATCACTGGTCACTGCTCGCTGAACAAACACTTCCACACCCTAGGTATCACCGACAGCCCCCTGTGCAGAGCGTGCATGGAGGCGGAGGAGACAGTAGCGCATGTTCTCCTGGAGTGCACAAGCGTTACCAAGATTCGCGAGGAGACCCTGGGAACGCCAGGATCACTTGCAGATATCCTGAGGAGACCGGGAAGTTTAATCTGCTTCTGGAGGGAGGTGGGCTGGTTGGAGTAATCGGCCACCATGGCTCACGCACAATGGTCCACTTCAAGGACTAAGTGCGGAAACCTAAACCCCATGATGATGATGATGATGATGTGCCATTTCGTCAAATAAAATTGAACAGTACTTTTTTTCTTCTTTCCAATTGGATACCTGAAAATATTAATAATTTTTTTTATTTAGTATTCACTGCAGTCTGATAAAACATGCAGATGATTAGATGGTCAAATATTAATTAATGGTGTGGTTACATACCTCTTCTTTTATTGATGAAAATATCTGTGAATTTATGCCAGGTCCAATGACTAATTTAGTTAGCATTTTTTTTAATGTGGTTTCAGATGGCAATATAAAATTTTTTTGTAAAAATTTATATGCTTTAGGGCTTTGTTTCTGAATTGCCAGTGACACAATCTTTTCTTCCTGCGTGAATCTTCTACCTTTTTTGTTTTTTGTACATTGTTTTATTTGCATCCACATTATGCTTTTTGCTGTAGAATTCATTTTGGCAGCCAGTTTCTCAAATGCATGTTCCTTCGAAAATTTGTGCGCTTTGTTGGCTCTACGATGAAAACTAAGTAATTTTCTTGATTTTCTGTACTCCATGTAGAGCTTTTTGCAAGTTGGATTAAGGTACTTAGTGTCTAATCTTTTCTTTTTCTTTGGAGTTTGCTGTCCCAACTCTATTATTGAGGCAGTAGCTAAATTATGTTCCAAAGAAACGTCCTTTGAAAAAGTTTCTTGAGCATTGTAGAACTCAGTATGGAGTGCTTTTGATGTGGAAGGAACAGGGTCTGAAAGATACATGCAAAACATTTATTGAAGCATCCATCATTATTGGAGTTTTAAAGTTTCAAGTTTAATTGCTATGTTAAATAATAAAAAAAGCATAATTTAGAAATTATAATGAAATTTAAAATCTGTTTTAACTTACCTATTTCCATAGCTGATGAATAAGACAGAGTTTGTTGCATAACATTGATGTTAGCATTTGCAAGAGGTGCCCTTATATGAACTGATTCTGAAATAGAAACAATGTCAATTAAAATTACACGTCAGATTTTACTATTTTCAAGTTTCTTTACATTTTGCCCACAAAAGCCATCAACAGTATCAGTGTCATGACTAAAACACAAAGATTGTGACTTGCTGTACACAATTTGGCTTGTTACCTATTTGTGACGGACAGCTAAAAGGTTAAATAAATCAATTAAATAAATAAACAAAACAAGTTACACCAACCTGTTCGCCTAGAAGCAGTATAATTGTGATCTACATGTAGAGTGCGGCAATAATTGTGTTCAGAGCTTGGATTCTGGTTTTCTGGAGAAACATAAACTACAAGTTAGTTATCATTTTGTAAGTTATTTGGGTTGATGTCAAGCAGACAACCAATTGACCAAAACCCTGAACAGCATGGACATGAGTGGATTGTGTGAAAGATGATATGTCTAGAAAGGGGTGAATACTAATGCATTAAAACTATCACCCCAGAAGTATAATAAGTAAGTATATACTGTAGCAATTTGACAATTACCTGAGTTAAAATGTGTTGGAACTCCAGTAGAGGTTTCATGTTCAGTGAACAAAGTAGGATAGGCTTGCATCAAAAGACGTGATTTCTGGGTAAAAAACCTTGCCTCAAAATGCTTGTGACACACACATTGTTTGCCCAATTCAACCACACTCAAAGCACGCAGGGAAGCACAGTTTATTGAATCTAACCACTTTTTACGTCTATTTTCACAAGTCGGGAACTTGTGTAATAATATAGCGTCCTGTCGCGTATTATTACAGCCCGGTACACAACACTTGTTATAGCGCATGGTACACAACACTTGTTATAGCGCATTAAGAAAGTAATCTCGACGCTAATACGAAAAAACTAGTGCTCAACTTAACGTAATTAGCGCAGAAACCAAAAAGAATGTGTAATATCGCCGGTCAACGGGTCAACACAAATGACAACAAATAAGATGGCGGACCGGCCGGCGCAACAGGCGACACAGGGGAATGAAGGAGTTGCAGAGGGGGTACAAACGTCATGTATCATTTTCCCGCTGTCATTCGTTTGTCTTAGTTTTTTACTTTTATGATTATTGGCCGTGGTTACTAACATGTGCTGCACTGAACAAAATTTTTTTCTGCGAATTTTGTACTGTGATGATGGCCAATTTCTAAAATATCGCCAAAAAATTAGAAAATAATCTATGTAAACCTCACATCCCAATCACATTGATTGATTGATTTTGAATTTTTTGGTGTTGCCAGCCAACTCTTTTGTTTTCGATAATCTGCCAACGACCGAAACTTCTTAACTTTTGAGTTACGGTGGCAAAATTACTTTAGATGCCATAAAATGGGATATACCAATCCAGAGAAAAAGAAACAGAAGTTTTCGCTTTACCAATGAATAGGCTGCACCCAAATTACTGGCATTTGGTAAGTTAGTAGGTATTATGGTAGAATTTTCAATTGATCACGGAACAACACTAACAGTGCGTTCCGAGATAGACTGTGTAAACGCTATGAGCGTCCATAAACCCGTTCCGAGATAAGCGATCATATGCGCGATATACATAGATGTCGTGCATACGTTCCTTGAGTCGCCATAGATGACGTCATGACACGCGCCATCTTGCGATACACCGACCATGCTCCAAAGAAATATCACCGTGAGCGCTGTCAAATGACCTAATGACAGATCTTAGCTGTCATAATCGTGGAAACTAAAACGGAACGCAAAATATTGCTGTGAGCGCTGAGTGATTATATCGTCAGTGCGTTCCGAGATAGACTGTTAACGCTATGAGCGTCCATAAACCCGTTCCGAGTAACCGTGAGCGCGATCATAAGCGCAATATCGACGTTCCTTGAGTCGTCGTAGATGACGTCATGACACGCGCCATCTTGCGATTACACCGACCATGCCCCAAAGAAAAATCACCGTGAGCGCTGTCAAATGACCAAATGACAGATCTTAGCTGTCATACTCGTGAAAATTTAAAACGGAACGCAAAATATTGCTGTGAGCGGAGCGCTGTAATAAGTGATTATATCGTATCTCGGAATGCACGTCGTATCTCGGAATGCACGGTAAATGATCTGCCAGTTGATAATAAACATTGAGATAGAAAATATATGGAGGCGCCGCGATATTCTATACCTACATTTGCTTATGCATATATGGGTGAAATACGAAATAGATTGTTAAATATCGTTTTGTTTCGTTTTATCTAATGTGGTAATCGTATTTGTTGAAAGAGACAACAATATTTCTGTTGTTGCTCTTATTGGCAACATTTTGTTGTGACGTAGTGACAATCGTAGGTAAGTGCCGTATTCGCCATATTATGCGTCGAGTTCGTGGTAGTTCTGCTGTCAAATGAGTGTTTACTTTAACATTTTTTTAGATTTGTGAGAAAATTAAGAGGAGTTTAGTTTTAAAATTGCACGTATATAGTGAAAAACAGTCATTCAACATGCCTTTGTGTTGCATTATGAAGTGTGGTACAAGAAAGACGGAAAATCAACCTCAATTGTCTTTGCACAGGTTAGGAGCCGGTTTTCATGCAATATTACACATAGTAATACACTTTCAATGAAAAAATGCTAAGCGATCATACATTTTTGGCTGTAGTGTTCATATTTGGGCTTATTTCCGACCAACAGACCTTTCTTTTAATTTCATAATTTCATTAGTTTGTTTACATTATACGTCATTGTGGAATAGTGTTGTACCGTTGCCGTAATATTTTACGATACTGATTTACATAAAGTCAAGAGGTGGACTTAAATAATTACGCTTCTTCTAGTGTAATGGATATTCTGATAAAGACGGAAAAAAATATGAAAACTCACTTCGAACAAAAATCGAAACCAGAGTTGTATTATTTATTTATTTATTTATTTAAACTTCATGCACTTAATGTACAAAGGCGGACTTAATGCCTTGGGCATTTTCTACCAGTCTACCTTAGGGTGATGCAGAGATAAAACTGTAGGTGCAAGAGTAAAGAAAATTATGAAGAAAAAAATGAAAAAATAAATAATTAAATTCATGTGTGAATTGCATGATTTAAAGACTTTTTTTCATGCGGACTCTGATCCCGAGCATAATAGTAACCACAACTTACTCCTAATTAAATCGATAATTTATATCTTCCTAGATACAAGGTACAAATATCACGGTAAGAGATCAGTAAAAGTGTCACACAGACAGTTTTTGAACAAGATAACATTTTTAATTTAACAGATGAAAAGTAGAGTAAGAATAGAGTCCCTCAGGCGAAGTACGTTGAATACCTCGCTTAGGATTATAGTATAGCGCCCTTGCCGTAAGAATATTATTTTGCACCCTTGTCAAACATAATCTACTATTTTAAATTCTGTGCAGAAAAAAACACTTATTAACTGTTAGATATCAGAAGGACTTACTTACTCATTTTTCAGTTACAACAGACTGTAAGAATATAACTAGATTCAAACGTGAAATCTAGTAATATTAGTGTTATTATCGATACTTGTTATGGTTTGGTTGTAGTAACCTTTATTCAGTGGCTGGCACAACCCTAGCATTGGCAGCCATTTTGTGAGAAATTTTGTGTTGTAGGTATGCACCTTTTTTTGTAGGTATTTCCAGTCCATACTATTTATATGTCTATGATAATAAACGAAGTGATTATATACTGGATTCTGGCGGGAACTTTAAAAAAGAGCGGTTCAGATTTTTCTTTAAATTTTTCATTTTTAATAAATATACCTAATTTCTTGCTTAAAAGTTATTAAAACAATAGTGCTAGGTGGGCAAAGCAGTAATAATGGTGGGAAATGAGGGGGGCGGGGATAACCCGCCCACCTCACATAAACGTCCTCGGCATGAGGCCGGAGATGGAGGGACTGGAATGGACTGTGGTGATGGCGGCGGCGGTGAGCATTGTGACTATTCACCTTTTATAAAACCTGACTATAAAAGACTATACCCAGAAAATGCCACTTATGTAGACTTTAAAGTGTTCATTGAAGCTTCCAACAATAAGGATAGAATAGGCAATAAGAGCCCTATCTATCTCAATCATATATTCTCCAGCGAGATAAAAGGTGTGACGGCTATACAGCGAATAAACGCAAATAAAATAGCAGTTATATTTAAACAGTATAATACGGCCAATAATTTTATTAACAACAGCGCTTTTCTTAACAAGCATGGCTTGAAAGCATTTATTCCGGCTGCGCAAATAGAAAAAACAGGCATAATTAGATTTGTTCCAGCAAACATTTCAAACAAAGAATTATACACCAAACTATCATCAATTTATGAAATAATAGCTGTAAGAAGATTTACAAAGAAGGTAGGACAGGACCGAGTTCCACTACAAACAGTCAGCATTACTTTTTTATCTAATATTCTTCCGGACAATATACAATATGATCTGTTTTCATACAGAGTTTTTGAATATGTACCCCCATTACAGCAATGTTTCCGTTGCTTTAAATTTAACCACTCGGCTAGGATATGTAATAGCAAACAAAGATGTTCCATTTGCGGAGGTGAGCATTTATATAAAGAATGTGATAAACCAACAGAGATCTGCTGTTGTAATTGCAGCGGGCCTCATCTTGCCATTTCTAGACTATGTCCAATAAAGTTGAATAAAATTTTAGAAAAGAAAAATAAGATAACTTATGCAAGTGCTACAATAACGAAACAACACATGAGTAATAATAATGAATTTCCACCTCTACCACCTCCAAAAATGAAACCAACTGACAATGTAAATAAGTCTGTAAATAAATCTGTACATACATCTGTAAATAAGTCCATATCTGTAAATAATACTAGTGTAAATAAATCTAAAGATGTCACTCCTAAAGTAGACATCAAAGCCCAAATAGTTGCCAACAACGATGTACTTATGGCCCTGGTACAGACGTTGGTGGAATTGGGTAATAAGGGAGATAATACGCCTACAACTGTAAATAGTATTAAAGAAACACTACTTAAAAATCTCAAGTAATGGATCCAAGTCATACACTGTCTAAGCTACGTATTGCTCAGTACAACATTCAAAGTGCTAATAGTAAAAAACCCTTATTGATTCAATTCTTACAAAAACAAAATATTGACATTTGCTTACTGAATGAAACATGGTTTAAAGATAATAGTTTTAAAATACCTGGATATAATATTTATAATAAAAATTCCAAAAATACTCATAATGGTGTAGCAATATTGATTAAGCCATATTTAAAGTACAAAGTTTTAAACACCAGATTCTATGAAGATATTCAAACTGTTGCTCTGTCCTTATCTACTGTACATGGTAGCTTGACTATTCTCTGTGTATACTGTCCTCCTTCTAGTGGCCATATACGGATCAATAGATTACGTTATATTATTAATGATCTTCCAAAGCCCATATTTGTCAGTGGTGACTTTAATGCACACCACATTGCATATGGTTGTCTATCCACTAAGAGCAGAGGTCATGATTTATTTAATATCATTGATGACTTGGATTTATGTATTTTAAATGATGGTAGCTTTACAACTGTTAACAACCCGAGACGGAATCCATCTGCAATTGATGTTAGCTTTACTAGTGCTAACCTCGCATCAATATGCGAGTGGTCTGTGCATGATGATGCCATGGGCAGCTATCACTACCCAACAATAACAGAGATTTCATTGCAAATAGATAAATATTATATTAATCCCCCTGTTGATAGGTTTATATATAAAAAAGCAGATTGGGAAAAGTATAAAACTATATCTAAAACAGTATTCAATGATTTAGTCCTAAAATTGTACGATCCTATTTCAACCTATAATGATTTTTGTTCTCGATTGGGTACTTTAAAAGATATGACCATTCCTAAACTAAATAAATCAAATAATTTTAAAAGCAGACCTCCAGCTCCTTGGTGGAATGATATTTGTGAAAAAAGTGTAATTGCCTCTTACAATGCATTAAAACTATATAGAAGTGAACCTACTATGGAGAACTATTTAGAATATAAAAGAAAAGATGCACTTAAGAAAAGAACCATATCGGAACAAAAAAGAATAGGTTGGGATAACTTATGTAACACATTTAATAGAACTACTCCTATAAGTAAGATTTGGAATCTTTTAAAAATGTTTAAAGGTATAAGAGCTGGCAATAAATCATATAAAGATGAGTTTATATCTCAATTTCTAGATAAATTATCCGACAACAGCAATCTAAATAATGTTAATAGTTTAGGCAATATTTTCGAATTAAATAATGATAATCTAAGTTCAAAATTCTTGCTAGATCCTTTTACATGGTCTGAATTTAAAATGAGTTTGTCATCTCGGAAAGACACTACACCTGGTTTAGATGATCTCCCCTATTGTACTATTAAAAATTTAGATGAATCAGCACAAAAAATATTTCTTAATATTCTTAATTTACTTTGGCATTGTAAATGTATTCCACAATCATGGAAAACACAATGTGTCATTCCAATACTCAAACCAGATAAACCTTCAGAGCTTGCCAGCTCATATAGACCAATATCACTGTCCTCATGTCTAGGTAAATTATTTGAAAACATGATTAAAAATCGATTGGATTGGTATATGGAATCTAACAGCTTCATTCCACATGTACAATATGGATTTCGTCGAGGGCGAAGTTGTGCAGACAGCTTCACTTCATTAATTTCTGACCTGAAACATGCAAAGGATAGAAAGTTACACACTGTTTGTGTATTTCTAGATGTTCAAGGTGCTTTTGACAGTCTGGATCCGGCTATACTTGTACAAGTTATGTCTAGGTTAGGTGTGCCTGGCCAACTATGTAAATGGATATATAATTTTTTGAATAATAGAACACTGTATGTAAGACATAATAATACGTTGCACGGTCCAAAATGTGCATCTAGGGGTACAATGCAGGGTGCTACACTATCTCCTTTGTTATACAACATATACACAAGTGAAATCTGTAAATTTGTTAATAGTAATGTAGAAATTTTGCAGTTTGCTGATGATATTGTTTTGTACAGTAGTAATTATAATGTAGAAATTGCAATTGATAATATTAACAGAGCCTTGTCCCAACTATTTCACTATTACAATGATGTGCTACATTTGAAAATTAATCCCTCCAAAAGCAGTGTTATGATATTTGGAAATGAAAATACAACTTCAAAAGTAGTTTATAACGGAGAATATATAAACCCAGTTAATTCAAAGAAATTTTTAGGAATATTAATAGATAGGAAATTAACCTTTGAGGAACATATTAAATATATATCCAAGAATGCTTTAAAAGGTTTAAATGTAATGAAATGTCTTGCAGGTGTCTCATGGGGTGCAGACCCGAAAATATTATCAATTTTGTATAAAAGTATAGTTAGAAGTCATTTTGATTATAGTTCACTAGTGTATATAAATAGTACTCATGTAAATAAACTAGATCTATTGCAGAACAGGGCTTTGAGAATTATTTCTGGTGCAATGTGCTCTACTCCCATAAGGGCCATGGAAGTGGAGACTAAAACAATGCCCTTAATTTTGAGACGCATTCGACTTGCAAAGAGATTCTGTCTTAAATTAATTGCTGCAAATAACAGGAAAATAATGAACAAAATTGTACCTTTTGTAAGTAGAACTCTTGGTCCTCTAACAACAGGAGAGGATCTCTTGAATGGTAAATCCCCAACATTGTCTAAAATATTGCTGGAAACAGAAAACAGTTTTACTGGTATTAGAAAACAGTGCCCATGGCCATGTTACTCCTTCTCTTATCAGTGTATTTCACATCCCATTAAAGAATTACAAAATCCCATTAATAATAATTCAGATATGTTACAGTTTTTGGCAAATAATAAGAATTATCATGTTATTTACACTGATGGCAGTAAGGGGAGTGATTATGTACGTGCGGCTATATATGATCCACATGCTAAAATCTCTCAAAGCTTTGTTCTGTACAATACCTGTTCTATATTCACTGCAGAGGCATATGCGGTTTATCAGGCATTAATGCATATACGCCAAATTAGCAATTGTAAATACTTTTTGATTGTTTCTGATTCACTGAGTTTGATAAAAGCCTTAACTAACCTTACAGTTTCGTTTAAGTCAAATTATATTCTGTATTTCATCAAAGAAATAATTCATCAATATTATCTTAAGCACATAAAAATTGTATTCCTGTGGGTACCTTCTCACCGAGGTATCTCTGGCAATGAAGTAGTTGACAAAACCGCTTATGAAGGTAATAATGCTACTGATGTCACAAATGCAATGGACATTCCTATGACTGACTTCCTGCAATGCATTAATGAAAATATAGATAAGTTATGGTTAGAAATGTGGAAGAAAGACCAAGACATCAAAGGAAAGTGGTATGGAAGTATTCAAGTAAAATTACCTGTTAGACCCTGGTACAATAAATTGAAGGAAGCCAGCCGAGACTTTATCACTACGATAAATAGATTGCGCTTTGGCCATAATACTGCTCCGTCACACCTTGCTAGACTTGGCATTATTACAAGCAATACATGCCCACATTGTGAATCCCAAGAAGGAACCATGGAACATCTTATTTTTGACTGTCAAAACTTCTTGCTTGACAGATTAGTGTTGGCTAGTGAACTAAGTGATGTGAACATTAAGTGCGATTCTTTATCCCGCCCGCCGCCACTTGAAGAGTTATTAAAAGAAAAAAATACCTACAAACCAATATATAAATACATTAAAAATACTTTTCAAACAATTTAAAAATGAAGTGAAAGTGTAGTGTTTTAAAATAAAATAAGATTTGACCTAAAGGTCCAGTTACCAGGTCATAAAATTCCAAAAAAAAAAAAAAAAAAAAAGATTATATACTCTGTGGTTGATAACTTTGAACGTCAAAATTGTTGTGAGATTTTATTGTAAAGTCGCCTTGGTTTTGATTTTAGTTTGAAATAATTAATAATTCAAGATGAACAGAATATTCGGAAGAGGAAAACCCAAGGAGCCTGGCCCAAGCATCAATGATTGCATAGGCAGTGTAAGTTTCCCAAGAAAATGTAGTAGTGGTGAATAGGCGCTAGTTACGTCGATGATTCATGTTTCCGTGATTGTCCAAATGGTTGTTAATTCCAGGTGGATGCCAGGGCAGATAATATTGAGCAAAAGGTCCAAAAACTGGACACTGAACTTAGAAAATACAAGGACCAGATGAACAAAATGAGAGAGGGACCTGCAAAGAATTCTGTGAAACAGAAAGCAATGAGGGTCTTGAAGCAGAAGAAAATGTAAGAGCGCGTCATTGTTACCTTTTTATCGCTGAGCTGAGAGGTCTTGACCTCCTGCCATTTATTTATTGCAAGAAACAATATCAATAGCATAACAGTAGATAGTATTTGGTTTACAAGAGTTTCTAGTGCTCTGAATAAGGTGTTATAACTAATAAACATGTCAATAGTCCTTGTCCTTGTTAATGTATGAGGATTTCTTTATCTATTTCATTCATCTGAATATTTCATAGAACCCTCACCCTACTGAAAAGCTAAAATGCAGTGAATTCCATGTTTAGGAACAGTCTGGAATTTCTAACCAGTTCCACTTTTTTTCCTGGCATTATTTACAATTTGTGTAAAAACAAAATTTTTTTCCTTGTTAAACACTTCAACATAAAAATAAGTACCTAAATAACAACCAGTTAATTTGTGTACTGGTAAGCACACAAATTAACTCTAATATTATGTTGAAATCATTGGTGTCAGTGCATGACTTTTCACAGACGCTAAAATCAGTTTTAAATATCAACCCATGAGTATATTGAAGGTCCTTGATTTCGTCTGTTTTACCAATTTTGCTGAACAGATACCTCACTATTTTGCCGCTCTATGGCAGTCTTCTTAATTTATTTGGACGGATGGAAAAATGTATTACACCATAATGTATATGTCACCGTAAAATTGACAAATACGTTATATTGTAATATCTCTAGCGATTTTGTAAAGTCTTTAGTTTAGTAGTTTTTCGTGAAATGCATGCGATGGTAGTCAACTTACGCGGTGTGGAGGGAAGGAGGGGTCCCCCTTGCCCAGTGGCACAACTCTCATGAAAAGATAATGCACCATTCCTGAGAAATACTGATTAATATAACATAACCTTAAAACACTTTATATTCCCCCTAAAAAGCGTAGTCGACGGAGCCCCGCATCGCGGGGCCCCTATATCCGAATGCAGGGTTTAAAGGAACCTAACTAACCTAACAGGGGGTTGCCCCAAGTCCCGATTATGTGGGCAGAGATACTTCCGTATGTTCAGTTGACAATAATTCGAGACATTACAATATCGTGAGAAAAAACACGTTATATTGTAATATAAAGTGTTTGACAATTTTACGGTGACTATATAAATAATAAAAGAATAAACTTCGCTCTCATGAGTAGGTCATTGTTGTCGGTATGATTATATTTACCAAGCTTCTTGTGATGGTCCTGTTTCTTACTACAAAATTGTAAGCAGAGATTATACCTTCAGTGTGTTTTTTTCTAATAACCCGAACCTAAAAAGGTTCAGTTGAATTCATGTTTCCATATAAAATTCCAGGTATGAACAGCAGCTGGATAACCTTAGGGCACAATCCTTCAACATGGAACAAGCCAACTATGCCACACAGACATTGAAGGACACTCATGCTACGGTAGCGGCCATGAAGGATGGCGTCACACAGATGAAGAAGGAGTTCAAGAAGATTAATATTGATACTATTGAGGTGTGTTGCAGCTCTTTGTTCTATATTAAATCCTAGGTTTTTAGATTTGGCGACATTACTGCCGCGGTTTACAGTTGCAGTCCCTTTTGGACGAGCACCAAACACAACACAACACAACAGTTAAGCAGAATTAATTTACCATTAAGGTTGATATTCTGTTTACTTATCTATCAAGAACCGTGATTTACATTGTGACATTCATCTGCCTAGCCTTTTCCCAACTATGGTTAGGGCAGCTGAATAGCAGTATTTTACATGGGGTCACTGCCTCGATAATCCAGTTAGTACTGGTATGGGTATAACAATATCCCTTGGTTAGACTCGTTGTCAAAATTTGAGCCACCTACTACCTGTAATGTCTGTCAAAAATCTACAAATGACAGCTGGAAATAACGGATTAGGGAACTCCTTATGTAATGGGTTGTCACTCATGAATGGACCAACCAAGGCAGTTGCAGCTTAACCTCAAGAGGCTGTTATTATTTAGCCGGCCAGATTTCTTCTTATACATTGTGCCATTATTCATGTTAATAAACTACTCTTATTCAGCAACACAAGCATTATGCAGGTGTAAGTGAAAGATTTCAGTGGGTTCAGTTATCTCAAAATTACCCTCATGTCGCTATCTGATATTTTCTATCTACGTAATAATAATTAATAGTAATAATACTAACCAATCAACTCTGTCTTTACAGGATGTCAACGATGACTTAGCGGATATGTTGGAGCAAGCGGATGAGGTGCAAGAAGCCCTGGGTCGGCAATACGGCATGCCGGAGCTTGATGATGATGAGCTCAATGCTGAACTTGATGCTCTTGGTAAGTGCAGAGCCTTCGGGCTTTGAACGTAGTCAGTCAATCTGCCTTGCTTTTTCCGTACTTTGTTAGGGTCGGTTTCCAGTCTAACCAGGTGATGCTGGTTGAGCTAAATACCAGTTTTTTACATGAAGCAACTGAATATAAAGGTTGTAAAAACCTCTTACCGAAGCCGAAAGGCTATTGTTCTCCCCGTCATTGCGATTATTGCTTTGCTCTACAGCATACCTGGGAACCTTCTAGTTACGAAGATATTGGGGCTCAAAGTTTTTATTTTTAATACAAGTTTTTAATGTAAGAATTTTACTTTAAACACCTCCACAACCGCCGTACTATTCAATCCATCCACCAGCACAATGACCCCAAAAAAAAGTTTGTTTCCCAGCAATATTTTTTGCGTAAAGTTACTTAGTTTGATGTACAAAATGCTTGGTGGAAGGGTTCGTGATGTGGCTGTTCACACACTTTATCTCACGTTCACAAACCAGATACTGGGTGAGACACCTGTATCTTGGGGATATCCAGTACCTACTTTTAAATGTCATTTGCAAAAAAAAATAACACGCCCGAACAAAATTAAAAATTACTAGTTAGTCCCGTCTGTTTCAGTGTCTTAGGAAATAAATCGACATTGCAAAACTTCATTTCCTAGCAGATTATTGCGAAGTTCCAAAGTATGAATTAAATCCATGTAGCCCGGCCGCATACTCGTATGATAGTACAAAGCTATCTATGACGCAAATGAACTACTAAAATCAAAATCCTAAATGACGATTTTAAAGTTTTCCGCCAGTTTAGACTGTACCGAAAAATCCCACAACATCAATCGCGTAGTAGCACATCCGACACATCACGCGTCTGGTCGAAGGATTCTCCCTTTTCAGTAGAGGATCAGGAACTTTACACCCTGTTCTTTATATCCCAAAACCTAAACGAAGTGCTCGCGTTAGAGACGCGGTTCTGCATTGCAGTGTGTTCTAGCTGGTTCTGATGCACTGCTGGGCGAAGGCCTCCTCCAAGTCACAGTAAAATTATAAGCAGTAGGTTGGCTTCAAAGAATCTGAAAACGAAACGCTTACGTAATTAACCAAAGGACCGACTACCGTACCCGTGAGGATTTTTCAAGCGTGCGAACAGAATGAGAGTCGCGCACATCGCGTCATTTTCTTAACGATAAACCACACAGTATACCCGATAGTAGCAACCCTAGCCCAGATTCGGTCGCACTTAAAATTTACAAGATAAAACTTTTGTATGGCTTTATCAACATTGTCTACTCTAGAATCGTTTGCTACGCTCTGGATTCTATTCTAGAATCCTTCGCTGCTTTCGGAAACCAATTAATCCCTCGAATTAAATTCCCATTTTTTCACTTGTTTTATAATCTTTTATTCTGGTTTCAGGTGACGAGATAGCCCTGGACGACGACGCTTCCTACCTCGACGACGTAGTAAAGGCCCCGGCGGCCCCCGACAAGGAGCCGGGCGCCGACAGCGTGCGCAACAAGGACGGCGTGCCCGTCGACGAGTTCGGTCTGCCGCAGGTGCCCAGCGCTGCGCAGACCTCACGCTGATGACGTGACGTGACGTCATTAGCCATGCGGTACAGGTAGCCGGGGCTTGCTTTTTGAATACTGTGACCCTTTCTGATATAAAAACCGTTGTATGTCATTTTCGTTTCTGTTTAACACGTTTTTTTTTGCCGCGTATTGTATTTACACTAATGTCTCCTGAAGGAGAGCCTTGGAACGATCCATAGCTTCCTTTATCTTTTCATTAGAAAAACAGATAGGGGTATATTATACGTTCTGTATAACTATACAGGACGTAAAAAAATATCTGCTGTTCAGTACATTAGGCGAACATAAATGTACTGAACAGTTGGTTTTTTTGGCGATTTCATGTTTGGTCCGATAGTAAAAGTTGTTTGTTATCATGAACACAATCACGTGTTTAAGTATCGAACAGTAATTGCCAGTCACCCTATACGTCCTGTATAGTTATACAGGACGTATATATATACCCCTATCTGTCGCGATTCAGGGTTTGGTCCACAGTAAAAGTTGTTCATAATGATGAGTACAATGACCGGGCGAAGTTTATGGATATCTTCCGAAAACCCGGTGTATATCTATCTCCCTATCTCTTTTCCACACTAAAGTAAGATTACGCTTTTGAACGCCAGAGATGGCCAGAGCATAGACACACGCGCATGGCATCCACACCTGCAAGCCACAATTTCATCGCAAATACCTACAAAAAGAATAGGGATTCCCAAACAAATTTTTGTCACATATTTGTGACGTTATCGTACAGGGCACGCGCTTGCTTGTCGCGTATATGTGACAATGGCATACAAAAGGTTAATATAATACTGCTAAGCGATATACATTGCGATGGTACAGTCCCTGGTTAATGTTTTAAGAGCCTCATTATTCGTTTTGTATTTCACGTTTCATGTTGAGACATGAAGTCCAAGCTTGTCATGCTGTCTTTATCTCACCTTGACATTTTGAGCAATTATAATAATAACAAACACTATGAAAAATATTTATATTCTTATAGTCTGATAAAAAACCAAAATGATACCTGTACCGCACCAAACATAATATGATAATTTTATGTTGTATAATAAAAAGCTTAAAGCATTACGATTTCACTTTGTAACCACCTACTTACATTGATCCTTTTCTGGAAACTGCACTTGTTTTAAATTTAGTTTTTTAGTACTCTACTCACCAATGATAACAGAATCGAATTTATAGACAAGATTTCCTAAATTTTTCTTACTTAGTAGAGGATAATTTAAAGATCTTATTACAATAATCCTGTAGATATACATAACTGGAAAATGGTCAAGAAACAATACCTCATAGCACTGAATCACCAATTTGAAATGGTACTTTGTATTCATAAAGTTGGCAGTAAGTTATAATAAAAATTAAAAAACTCATGCTCTGTGCACAAAAGGACCCATAAAGTTCTGAACCTGTTCATTCCTCAGCTATTAAAAAAGCATTTGAATTTTTAATCTTTATTTTTTTAATCATTTAAAAAAAGAAAACTGGGTTCAGTGTATTAACCGCAAAGTGAATCATAATTTTATAAAATTCTAATAATGTTTTGTGATAAAAATTCTATTTTGAGTTGCCGTAACCATATGTAAATGTAATCTAGTTCTTATAATTTTTATATACTTAAGTTAAATATATGATTATCTTTATAATGAGTTGTTTTATTACAAAGAGGTGTTCTTTCTGTTGTTCGACGTAACTTTTGAGTATACTGAATATAATTTTACTTAAAATCCTTGGCAATAAAAAGGCATTAAGGCTATTAGACGAGCTAAATTAGCAACTATATTTGTGGTGGTTCAAACGTCGTTTGTAATGCTGTTAGAATAAAGTTCTAATCAGCTTGCACTATAAAGTGGTTGTTACGTCAGTCACTGCGGGCCACATATCGATCGATTTACAAAAAAAACTATTGATTGGATTAAAAAACTCATCAACTCAACTCTCAACACATGCTAATATATTGCTTGTAGAATTATTTGCCAAAAAATCAGAATGATCGCATGAATATTAGTAGGTTTTTTTTTGTTTGAAAGATATTTTTAGAGATAAGTTCGTGATTTTTTTTTATCGAGTCGAATTCATTGTATTATGTTTTCAAAACACTATCATGCTAGCATATATCTTGAAGAATATCATATATTTTGCTGGTCTTGTTTATAGCAGTGAATCATATACTTTTAGTAATTATAAAACTCGCGTTTAGCTCATTTAATCGCCTTAAGCCTTTGTACAGTTTTACTTGTGCATAAAGTTTTAATAAATAAATAATATAAAATACTAGCGGACGTCACGCGGTTTCACCCGCGTAGTTCCCGTTCCCGTGGGAGTACGGAGATAATATAGCCCATGTTACCGCTGATAATGTAGCTATACATTGCTGAAAGAATTTTTAGTAGTAGTAGTTTTTCAGTTTATCATAGACTGGTACCTAGCTGCCTCCAGTTGGACAGAATAAGCTAGGCAGAGATCGTCATTATCCTGCTCTTAATTGGGATCGGCGCAGTATGTCTGGCTGGTTCGACTATTGTATTGTACAACGGGCTGGTGTCCGCAACTCCACGTCTAAAGCGCGTATTTTGCGTATGGGGTTCGACTATACTTCTGTATAACACGTTGTCTCAGCAGCTACCTCCTAACTAGCCATATCATCATTCACACAGTCACAGCACATAGAAAAGACGAGGCAAGGGCGGGGCGCGAGCGTGACACTGGGCGCCACGAGAGAAAACAAGCGCACCGCACCTGTCCCGGCACCCGCGCCCCACCCTGCCCGCATCTCCGTTCTCGCGCGTCCCTCGTCCGCTCGCGCCCAGTGGCGCTCGTACCTCGTCTTAAGTCGTCTTTTCCATGTGCTTTACAACAGCGCACAGACGGGCAAACGTCGTTTCTGTGCTATAGAAGCGGCGCTTCTACACATTTTGTATGAAAAAGACACGGAAGAGACATAATTATGTCTGCGCCCCGTCTGCGTTTTACGTCTTTTCTGTGTGTCTTGCCCCTTCTCATTGATTTGAGCATTCTCATCTCAGTCACACTCACGTGTAAGTAATTGCCTTTCATTCATCCCTTTTGTGGTCCAACATTCTGAACCATACAGATCTTACAAACAAATAAATGACAATAATTAACTTTAAAAAAAAATACAGATTAATTGATAACCTCCTCTTTTTGGAAGTCGGTTGAAAAGGAACAGTCATAACACTTTCAAATAAAAATCAAATCCAGGGTAAGCTTATTAAATGATTATGATACGTCATTAACTCGAACTCGAAAATGTACAACGCAAATTCCTTCGTGCAATGTATTATATAGGGTGTAAAACACCTCTTAACGAATACGAAAGGCACTTGTTCTACTCGTCATTCTGATCATTTTTTGTTCTACACTATACCTGGGAACCTTCTAGTTACGGAGATATTGGGGGTCAAAGTTACAACTTTTTGACAACGTTTTTTTTAATACAAGTTTATACTGGAAGATTTTAACTTTTAACACCTCCAAGACCTTCGTACTATTCAATCCATCCATTTGCACAATGTTTTGAGTGCGTTACATTGAGTTATACCACAAAACATGATTTATAACCTCAAAAAAAAAAGTTGTTTCCCAGCAATATTTTTTGCGTAAAGTTACTTAGTTTGATATACAGAATGCTTGGTTAACGGCTTTGTGATGAGGTGAAATACACCCTGTAGATGTCACAGAGCGTAGGTATCTGCCTTATGATCAATTGCTCGTTAAATACAAACTTCTGACGCTCAGCTCCAGACGCAAACAATTAGAAGAATATTGACCCTGTATAATATTTTAAATGGCAATTTTGACTGTATCGACCTGAATAATGTACTTACTGTGTTATGCTGTCCCCAGAACTGTTCATAGACGCCAGGTGCGAGCAGGTACACTATTTGTAATACACTTCGATTGATTATTAAATGCTTTTTTTTCGTATTTTCATAATATGTAGGCATATTACTTTATTTCTCTCTTTTTGTAATTGTAATTTGTTTAACTGTCATGCATGAACAGCTTTTCCTAGCAATTTAAGGTTTAGTTTAATGGTAATCTGTGTTCAATGGATTAGATGACACAGTGGATCACTTGGCAATGATGCGGCTGACGAACTTGCCAGAAGAGGATCCAGCACAAAACCCTACGGACTCGAACCCATTGTGCCCATTCCCTTCAAGCAGCTGAGGAACTGGTTAAAGGATCACACCCGACTACAGGCAGAGAAATGGTGGGCCTCGGCACCAGGTTGTAGTCAAAGCTGACCAGGCGCCTTCTGCGCCTGGACAGAGATAGCCTGCGTCTGGTGGCGGGGACCATCACTGGAGACTGCTCGCTGAACAAACACTTCTACACCCTAGGTATCACTGACAGTCCCCTGTGCAGAGCGTGCATGGAGGCGGAAGAGACGGTAGCGCATGTGCTCCTGGAGTGCACAGCCGTTAACAAGATTCGCGAAGAGACCCTGGGAACACCAGGATCACTTGCAGATGTCCTGAGGAGAACGGGAGGTTTAATCTGCTTCTGGAGGGAGGTGGGCTGGTTGGAGTAATCGGCCACCATGGCTCACGCACAATGGTCCATATCAAGGACTAAGTGCGGAAACCTAAACCCCCATGATAGATAATAGATGGTAATCTGTGAACAGCGCTGTGGGCTACATTATATTTAAGTTACTAATGTTATCATGTTCTAATATTCGATAATGTAGCTGTTTGTTGTTCCTATTTCATAAAATAAAAATAAATGAAATTGACGGCATTTTCAGTAACTTACTAACAGATAACGGAAGGTTGCTATCTCTGTCTGTTTGACATTTTGCTTACGGACCGTTAGAAATAAAACGTCACAGAAGAGCTTTCTTTGATTTTTCTATGAATCAAGAGACAGGTAGTTGACTCGAACGGGATATTTCAAGCTAACTTTGTTTAAGCGAGAGACAAACTGGGCCCACGTACGCAACGTATGCGATGCAACGTGGTAGAATTGGTGTGCACACTTGTCCTGTATATGCAACGTAAATTGACGGCAGACGCTGTTGTAATTTCTCAGAAGATCTGTAAGTCATGTTTTCTGATTCTGATAGCGAGTTTGAGAATGATTTATTTGCTATTAGTTCCCATGTTGCATTGCGTAATGTAATCAATTACATCGTATTTCCTTATTAGATCGATCAGCTGTCCATCTCCTATTTTTACTATATTAACAACAAAACATTTACGCCAAAGGTCTACTTGTTTATGACGTTCTACGCGTAAGTTCTAGAAACACACTGGTCACACGCGTGGGATAGCGTACGAACATCCCCTCCACCTTCCCACGCCGATCTGGACATCGCAGAATGTCGCAGATCGACATTGCGTGGAAAGCGTGTGATTGCGTTGCATACGATAAGTATGTTGCTATTGCTTTGTTTTCAATATAAAATCAAGAGTCCAGATATCATAATGCGTTGCATACGTTGCGTACGTGGGCCCAGTTTGTCCCCCCCTTTATAGAAATACCGACAGCTAGGACACGTGCCATATTAACTAACAGTTATATGTAAATAAGTTGTAGAAAAACTGCTTTTGATTATTAGGTTACGTCACTTAATTTGACTAAAGTGATATATCATCATCATCATTTCAGCCGAAATACATACACTGCTGGAGATTAGGCCTCCCCCAAGTGTCGCTACATTGATCGGTCCCGTGCGATTCGTATCCAACGGATTCCCGCAACCTTCACCAGGTCATCGGTCCACCTAGTGGGAGGTCTTCCAATCCAACGCATCGTCTTCCGGTTCGCGGTTGCCACTCCAGAACTTTTCAAAGTGAAATATATAATTATGTATTGTAAACACTGAATTTATTCTTGTTTTATTCTTATTCTTTCATCATCATCATCATCATCTCAGCCGAAAGACGTCCACTGCTGGACATTTTTTTCGCGATAAACTCAAACCGATTTTCATGCTGTTTTCACCAATGGATAGAGTGGTTTTCGAGAAGGGTTTTAGTATATAATTTGTACGAGGGTGAAGCTGCGGGCATCAGCTAGTCTATGATAATAATGTTACGAGCTGGGTATGAGATAAATTAATTACTACCGATTAAACCACACAATAACTTTATTAATCACAAAACAATTTAAACTTAATCACAAGTACACTACAATACACTACTGTTCACTATTCGCTTGAATATCGCTCTTCAAGTTCACTTCGATTCACTTCGTTGTGTAGCCAAAACAAGACTGCCGGTCGCGGCCCTGAGCGCTCTATTTATACTCGCCAACAGACACACCAGAATAACCACGAACATTCGAGAGGGTCATAAAAAAACACTAACAAAAAATAGCAGGTAGATAGGTACCTACTAAATACAAGTAGGTATAACCTACTTGTACAAAACAAGCAAATATGAACCTTATGCCCTAGGCGTACGGTCGAAATTCTTATGTCTTTTTATAAATAGGTCGCGAGTTTTTCTACCTACCTAACTTTAAAACTAATAATAATAAAATGCTCTCGAACTTCTAACGTACACACACTGCAATCACTTGCTTTCTCGAATATTCTAGTAGATCCGCTGTAACAATAATATAAAGCTGAAGAGTTTGTTTGTTTGGTTGAACGCGTTAATCTCAGGAAAGAACTGCTGGTTGGAATTGAAAAAGTCTGTGTTTATAAAAAAATCTTTTGGATAGTCCATTTATCGAGGAAGGTTATACGCTATGTTATAACATCACGATACAACCAAGAGGAGCGGAGCATAAATGAAAATTGCCGCAAAAACGGGGAAAATATATTCCTTTTGTGAGCTTTTGTGCTAATGTGACGCAGGCGAAGTTGCGTGGGTCAGCTAGTGTTGCAATAAAAAAGGAAACTACTCGTTAGGAAATAAAAACGCCCATATAATTAAGTAGGTAGGTAATCAACCTTTAATTAATATATAATAATAATTTAATTGAATTATATTACACAGTCAAATCTAAAATACTGTTATGTTAATCACTTATCATAAGACACTGATTTGCATACTGATAACACAGTAAATAGGCAACGCTATGAATGCCTTCTCGACACAATAAATAAGACTCGTCTTCTTGAACAACCTCCTTTATGTACAACCACTTGGAACTATGTATCGTAGACAGTCTACTTGTATTATCTATGAATCTATCACTAATTGTGGCTTAATCTAATGCTTCCTGTCCGGTCTTTGGCAAGAAGAAGCAGAGTATTGCAGCAACTGAAAATAATAATAAAATTGGTTAGTTTTCTATCTATCTATACTAATATTATAAAGCTGAAGAGTTTGTTTGTTTGTTTGTTTGAACGCGCTAATCTCAGGAACTACTGGTTGGAATTGAAAAAAATCTTTTTGTGTTGGATAGTCCATTTATCGAGGAAGGTTATAGGCTATATATCATCACGCTATGACCAATAGGAGCGGAACATAAATGAAAAATGTTGCAAAAACGGGGAAAATTTATTCCTTTGTGAGCTTTTTCTCTCTATATGTGACGCAGACGAAGTTGCGTGGGTCAGCTAGTAATTATTTAAAGAGGTAGTTTTTAAAACATTTGCAGTACTTAGAATTAGTAGTTGTCTGATAAGGTAAGATAAATCTTCTTTTATGTAAAGTCAGCAAAACAGTTAGGTTTACAGGCTAGCAATCTTCATACTACTATTATAAATGGAAAAGGGTTATAATCAATCTGTTTGCAATTTCAGCCAAATCCTTTTTAGTATCTAGTTTCTGCGTGAAAGTATACCAAAAATCGATCTTTACAGACTCTTACATTTAAAATAGTCGTAAGAAGATTGCTAGGCTGTATACCTTACTGTTTTGCTGACTGTACATTGGATTTAGCATAATGAAGCTCTCATCTCCATATTTACTTATTTTGCAATGGTATATTGAAACACTTCTTTATGAGGCGGACAAGCTAGCAGTACATCTTAAATATGGTATGACAATTGTGTACCAGTGAATGGTAAGTTATAGATGAACAATCCCAGAAAGTACCACATCGCCATTCAGTATGACACAAATTAAGAACTAACATCAAATTTCCTAAATCACGTACTTAATTTAATTAAAAACACTTTTACTCTGATTATGACAACATGAATATTTATTTAAAGACTTTAGAAATATTTTACTAAAATTAAAGCTCGCTTATTTATTATGCGTCGAAAATAATTAATTTTAATCAAGTATTATTTTCATCTCTCTACTCCGGTTTGCGCTATTTCCAGCTTTTATAATAGTGTCCTGGCGTTGAAAGTGTGAGCTTTAAAATATTGTTTTATTTTAGATATTCCGAAATATAGATAAGTTTCAGCTTTTAGTGTGCCAAACTCCCAATATAAGGCAAAAGCATTCCCTCGTCCATCTTTTTAACTTTTAAAGCCATAAACTCTTGGACATTAAATTGTAAAAGTTAGTAGACAACGACTGTTTACATAGGTAACCTACCAGTTAAAGTTATCCGCGACTTCAGACTTTAAAGAAAAACAATAATCCGTCAGTAAGTTTCGGACAGTAACCCAGACACATCACCTCCCTTTTCTATGGGAGATGAAAACCCTTACCATCCTGTTCGTCATTCCCGTTTGTGTCAAAGGCGGTAGAATTATGTTAAAAGAAACTCTAGTCTTTAAATTTCGAGGTGCTAACATTTGTTTGTGTCGGCATCATTTGGCACAGGCCAGGTGGCGAAATAAAACGTGGATATGAACATGTGTAACACGCTTTCCAAGTATGATAATCATCATCATTTCAGCCGAAAGACATTTACAGTTGGACATAGGCCTCCCCCAAGTGTCGCTACATTGATCGGTCCCGTGCGACTCGCATCCAGCAGATTCCCGGGAGGTCTTCCAACGCTTCTGGTTCGCGGTCGCCACTCCAGAACTTTTAGGCCCCATTCGTTCTGCGAGTATTGCCCACTGCCACTTAAGTTTGGCAATTCTTCGGGCTATGTCAGTTAATCTTGGTTGATCTGATAGTATGATACTCACTGAAAAGGAATGCCGAAAATACGACGATGGGGATGACGCAGTTGATGTCTATGAGGTAGCCGAAGGTCAGGTTGCCGATGAGACCGCCACCTCGACCCGCCGTGAGGGACAGTGCGGCTGCCATTACCCTGGGAAAAACATGGTTTCGTTAATTATTAGTGCCAGACCTGAAGACGCAGAAGACCTTGATGGCTATAGCCAGCAAGTCCGCCAAAACACTTCGCCTTTTCTAAGAAAAATATTGTTCCATGGGATTACCAAACAGCCAACAGATGGTTACCTATCATTTAAATTTCGTGGTGGCTCGAGGCGGTTTTCTTTTAAACAGCACTTGGCCTCTATAACAACAATATTGTCAACCACACAGGTTTTTGAATCACCCCTTCAATTTGTGACTAGCTGAACCTGTTAGCCTGTTGACCAACTGCAACGTAAAAAAAAAGCACCTCTACCATGGCAAAAATGTTTTTTTCACATAAAATTAATCATTTTAATCACTACCTTCATCTATATATATAAAAATTAAACCCGTTTTCCGTTGTCACGACATAGCATGAAAACGGCTTGACCGATTTGGCTGATTCTTTTATTGTTGTGTTTGTTATTGTCAGGAGAAGGTTCTTATGAAAAAAAAATGTAGTAGTAGGTAGGTAGGTAGTAGTAGGTAGGTAGTAGTAGGTAGGTAGGTAGTAGGTAGGTAGGTAGGTAGTAGAAGGTAGGTAGGGAGTAGTAGGTAGGTAGTAGTAGGTAGCTTTTTCCCTCTTACGCAACGCGTCTCGTGACGCAGACGAAGTTGCGTGGGTCAGCTAGTCTCTTATATAAACAATAGTTAAACGATAGTTAAACAGTAGTTAAACAATGGCTTCAGACCGATTCGGGCGGGCTTCACAAACGAAGGGGCATCTTATAACATTAATTATTATTTACCTGAGGTTTGTAGGGAACAAATCGACCAGCACGCAGAACACCAGACTGATGGCGAGGGAGGTGAGGGCCTCAAAGATGCAGGATAACACCAAGTTCTGGGTGGAGTTCTGTACGAAGTACAAGCCGACCGTCACCACGCCGGCGAAGCCCAAACTGAAGACTGGAAGAAAATGTTTACGTTGAAATAGTGTTCACTGAATGTACGACTAGCGGACATCACGCGGTTTAACCTGCATCGTAACCGTTCGCGTGGGAGTACGAGGATAAAATATAGCCTATGTTACTCGCTGGTAATGTAGCTATTATCCACGGCTGAAAGATTTTTTCAAATCGGTCCAGGAGTTTCTAAGTTTATCCGTTATATACCAAAATTCAAGTCTATTCTCTTTATAAATATAAATAGATTTAAAATGAGAGCTCGTTGTTAAGGAGATGATGGTAAAATTATGTCAATCTGCTGAGCAATTAATTTCGGTGACTGTACATCAATCACAATATTTTCCAACAAAAGAATAATTGCTGAGAAACCGAAGATTTAAATTGTTCGATGTAGGTACGTAGGTCATCTATGGGTACTATGTGTTGCGAAAAATGTATTACGGTAGAACAGGGGCTGCGATTCGCGACACAAATGCAACTATGACCCTTTTTTTTTCATGAATAATAATAATACCTCTAGGGCAATTTTTTTTTCATTACTACATGGTCTACTGTAATAGACACATATAGGTATTATAGTTGGCCTGTACTGCAGCTGTTTCTAATTTATCACTCACTCATCCCGCATATAGCGATTGATACAATTTTCAGTATGAGCGAGCGATTCAAAAATATTCAAATAGTATCGTCAACAAAATCGAAACGTTATCATTTTATGACGCGAATCTTACCTATGATTTAAATCTCTGTGGTGAAATAAATCATGTAAATTTTCTGACCTGTAAATAAGATATAAAAGCGACGTCACTTACTCAAGAAGAATTTAGCACCAAGCTTGTGCACGCAGAGAGGTAGCCACAACGACGTTGGGATGCAGGCGAGACCCACGATCAGAGTGTGCATGTAGACACTCTGATCAATCGTCCTGCCACAGTCGAAGGGGTCCCCTTCTACTTCATCCACGACCACGATACCGGAGACATCACAAACAGAAGCAGATGTGTTGGGGAAACGGTGCTCGAACTCCTCGTAACGGTTGAATAATTCCGGGAACCAGATCATGAGGGTGTAGTAACTGAAATCCGTGTTATGGTGTTGTTAAAAATAGAAGAATAAAATTTGTAGGTAGGTAAGTATTCTCCCAAAAAGGTAAAAAAAGGTAGGAAGGAAGGGAGTTTCGTTGAGCACTGATTTGCACCTACTTCAATTTCAAACAATTATAGGTAACTGTTTGTATTGTAAAAACCGGCTAAGTGCGAGTCGGACTCGTACACAAGGAAACCTCATGCATACGTTAATTTACACTCAACAGCAAAACTAAATTAGTTTATCATAGTATCTCTCTAAACACATGGCATAATTTAGACAGTAGATGTGTACTCTCTAACAACTGTGTGGTGACAAGTCAACATTCTTGGAGTAAAATGGCTGTGAAATCCTGGCAGATACTACGGTCAGCGTCTGTTGGCTACGTAAAACAACTCAAGCTGCCTGACTCATACAGTTTAATTTAAAATTAAACTCTAGAGAGTTCAATTAAAATCCCCAGATATGTACCTAACTACCTACTTATCTCAAACCATCAGTCCAAAATTTAGGAAAGGCGGGTCCTTCCATATCAACATACAAAATTACTCTCTCACCTTGTGGTCAAACCGAACTGGATGATGCAAGTAAGGATCGTGTATTTGAGGTAGGGTGGTCTGCACAGTGCCTTGGTCTGCACCCAGATCTCACCGAACAATCGTTTGAGGTCCTTGCGCTTGCGCATGCTCAAGGTTCGAACGGACTTGACAGACGTCTGAGAGCCAACTGATACAGTTCGAACTTTTTCCTTGAGGCTTTTGATCTGAAAATGAGAGAATTTGGTAAATAAGCTTTAATATTTTTTAAGAAGGTTATCCGCCGTGTATACAACTACTATGTTGACCCCGGATATGTTGAGAAGGCTTCGCGGTAGCCGGCAGCCCTCGTAGAAGATGGCAAACAATGGAAAGACAAACAAAGTAACTATAGATCTTACCGGGTAGTTTTCGGGGTCATCACCAGTGTTTTGCCTGTATATGCCTTTAAGAACCTCGAGAGCTTCATCGTAGTCACCGCACTCCATCATGAACTTGGGGCTTTCGGGGAAGTAGAATAGCCAGAAGCCGAGGATCAGTGAGGGGATCCCACACGCAGCCACGAACCAGTTCCATGAGTCGTAAGAGAAGCTGCCGTTCTCGATACGGATACCTGTGATTGGGATGATGCCCCAAGCGATCACTGTAACCAAAGAATTGTAATCATGAGGCTTTATTTTAATCAAGTGTTTTGGGGCTTTCATCAATTGCTGATGAAGCATTTATTGAATACGGTTGATCGAGGCAGACCTGTCCATGCTCATCCATCGTCTCGCCTCAAAATGTTCGATCGTTAAAAGCAATTACTACTGAATCAACCGAGCAGTAGATGGACCTCTAGTCTAGACTATGAAAGGCTTTAATTTTGGTCGTTACACTTAACAGGAAGATAGAAATAGGCACTTTAACTACATTGACACCTGTAATTAATGTATAACAAAAACTTACATGGCAGTATGATGACTCCGAGGGTCCAAAACATTTCCATCCAGCAGAGGATCTTCTCTCTGTATTTGGTCTGTTGGAATTCACCCAGGTAGGGAAAGCAGATACCCATAGCGCCAGCAACACTGTAAATAATGTAACGTTTAGTTTGTTAACTGGTCTATACTGGGTGTAAACCACCTCATCCGTAAGCCGTCAACCAAGCATTTCGTACATCAAACTAAGTAAGTCACAAAAATATTTCTGGGACACACTTGTTTTTTTGGGTGAAATATCACGTTTTGTGGTAAGTATATAAGTCAATGTAACGCACTCAAAACATTGTGCTGAAGAATGGATTGAATATAGTACGGGGGCCGTGGTAAATACATTTGCTCTGAAATGTTTAATTTCCATGCATTTAAGTTATTACCTACGGGTAGGTTTGTAAGTAAAGAAATTAAATCAACGCTGAATATAAATTAAAAGTAGGTGCGGATGTAACATTTTTCACAACAAACGTACGAATCAAACTGGTTTTTCATTTAATGGCTATGATCACACCATTTTATTCATCATTATTGTCCTTACCTAAGGACAATAATGATGAACCTACGACAAAATAATTGTTAAATGGAAGCGTGTGTTCAGAATCAATTGTAGCGTGGCGTCCGCATGATTTGTGTCCTCCATTGTTTACTATGAACTGAGAAAAATACCTTAAGTAGAAGGCTATGAAATCGTCTAAGAAAATATGTTTGTAAACATTAAATGCTAGTAACATTCATCACTTTGGCCTTTCCCGGGGATGTCTTTCCGGTTTTCAGTTTACTCAAATTTCACCGGCTAAATAAAGCCATTTCCTTTTCATTCCGCAACCATTCTTCTGTTTTCCGTTATTATTTAGCCACGAGCAGTTTAATTAGGTTTCTTAAATTATTATCTTCTGCCTATCAAGGCACGCAATATAACTAGGTCATCACCACGATCATTAGATGAATATCGCTGATTTCAGAGCCCTGACGATGCGCGCTAAAGACGTTTGTATCACGTGCTGCATCGCATGTCTGTACCATTTTTTTTCTAACAAGCTGTCTGTGGCGCATGTCATTAAATCTATTCTAACTTTATCTATCTTTTTTTTTCGGATGGGAAATCATCAAATGACCTACTCGGGGCGGACCGGAAGGGATTGTCCGACTTTTACTGACTAAAAACCATCCATATTCCTTCCTTGCCCCTTTGCGTTCCGGGGCCGCGGTATCTCTTTCGAACAGTCCCGCAGCCCCGCCAGGCTTCGAACTTTGCTGACATCTCTTTGAGGCGCGCGTGGAACACGAACGCGCTGTCGACACGGCCTGTCGTCATAAGACGGACCCAACGGACGGCGAGCTAGCCCATTGCTAACCGTCCATTAGGGCCGCGTCTACGGTGGCCGGTAGTCACCACGTGGCCCCTGACGCCCAGTGCGTCTCTCGCGGTGCCTGGGGCGAGAGGCTCTCTCGCTCATCTTTATCTATCTACTGTTTATTTTACATGGGTTATGTTAAATTAACAGTAGATTAGTCACAGTAGTAAACTAGTCAATCACATCCTTTAATTGAGAGAAGTGGACTTCTCTCAATTAAAGGATGTGGGTGACTAGTTTAAGGCCGTTTTTCACGCGTTCGTTCTGAGCCCCACATAGACAATTCTCATCGGTTATTTAAAAAATCCTCTCTCTGTCTGTTTCCTACACATTCAAAATGTATCGAACTACTTTTCTGATTGTTCATCTGGTGTGGCGCAGAATGATGTACAGCTACTTACTGAATACGTGGTAAGGTTTTCGCGCCAGTGATCCTTCCACCCCGTATTTTAAACAACTTTGCCCCTCATTTGTTATATATCCTGTATCGTGGGTGCGTTTCCAATGATTAAACTCACATACACAAAGAGCCAGACCCAGAACAAGTATCTGTAGGCCATATAAATATTTGTTCCGTGCAGGGATTAGACCCGCAGAACAGAAGTCAATCGCTCAGCCACTGCGCTAACCGTGCCATTATCATTCTCTTAATTACGTATAGTATTTTAAAATTTGCTTGCTGAACATGGACATGGTTTTGGGGACTTTCTTCGGGCCCCAAGAATTAATAGTCCTGGTAAAGTTTAAACTAACCGTTGCTGTGATACTTACGAGAAACCATTGATGAATCGACAAGCCATAAAGATGGGTAGAATTTGGACGAAGGACGACGCAATTCCGACGAAGCCATCTATCAGCAATGCCGAGACCAGCACCACTTTCCGGCCCTTTGTGTCAGCCAAACAGCCCCAGAAGTATGATCCGAGCACCATACCTAGCGGGAAACCACACATTTTTTTTATTCATTTGATAAAACAAAAACCACGTAAGTATTCAATATTTTTTGTTAATGTAACTGAGGGACGTTAGATGTTTATCGAAATAATAATATCATCATTTAGATTTCTGACAAACGAGTGAAAACTTTTTACCTAGGTAAAAGAAAAAAGCTAGGCCTTCATAATATTATTATCTAGGTATTAAAAATCTTACCCAACATAGGAGCAGCAGTGAGCCAGCCCTTGTCTGAAGATGTCATCCGGAAGTCACATGTCGCCGTCGGCAAGACAAACGATACTATAGTAATGCCGATGGCAGTGTTCGCGTAGATCAGCCCCGTCACTGCCAGCAGGCAGAAATGGAAGCGACCGAATCCTGAAAGAGATATAGGGACTGTTACATTCGTTTTGAGCAGCTCAGATGACCTACCTACAGCTGGGTACTGATAGGTACTGATAATGTTAACGTGCGACATCTCACTGCTGGGCAAAGGCCTGTTCTAATGTCTTCAAGTTGTTTTACTGCAGCGGTAATGCTACAACTGGGTACAGCTGTATTACCGCCATACTAAACTATGCCAAACTAAAGATAGTTAGTCTGTATTTTGGGGTTGGAATACAATTTCTATTTTGTGGTTGTATCTGGAAACACAGTCACTGTTCTTCATCAATTTCATCTTTCATTTAAATCACTTGAGCGTAATAGATGGGATTTTTTTACATCAATTCGGTAGGGGTTATATGCCTAGCCATTAACTACATTCTAAGAAATCATAATGATAATGGATGCAATACTTAATTCTTGCAAAGTATATAGAAACATTGATTTCTGTGCTCAGTTCTTTATCGATAAAGGGTAATGTAACAACTAATATAAATATCTATACAAATAAATAATCTATAAATATAATATGAGCTGAGCGAATCAATAGATAGTTCTATTTGTTACGATCTATTGTTCTTTGCGATGTTTATGATTTTCTCTGCCCTAGCGTCACTACTATGTTTTGTTAGGAGATCACTTTTGTTGGCACACACGGCAGAATTTTAATTAATGCTGTCAATTATGACGTCACTACACTATTTACATTTTTATTAACGAAGTGTCTCAATTGTATTTGTCTATTATTCTGTCAGGACTTTGGAATATACTTTCATACTATCACATTCGATCTGGAACCTTAAAATTACCATAGCTAGTTCTATTATTGTGACATAAATATACAAAACTTCGTATTTACCTGTCGCCGATATGGCATGTTCGAAGTCTGCTCCATGAGTCAAGAAGTCTAGACCTGTAAATGAGATAAAAACACATCATTACAACCAGTTCTAATGTAAAACTACTAGACAAAGTTCTTGAAAACTGAGTGACGACAACAAAATCATCAGATTTTTCAACTTAACTGATAAAGCTCGCCTAATTACTACGTTATTGAATGTTATATGCGTTTCTTTTTTCATATTTAATAGATTATGTTATCATTTTCACATAGGGACGTGCCTATATAAACAATTTCACTTTTATATTATTCTATAGCTTTTGTCTTTCACCCGCAAATAACTAAATTATTGGCACGCTTTCGATTGGCCTCTAACTACGCTATGACACGACCATCAATGATGTCGAGTGCAGAAATATTTTCACGCTATTTTAAACTGAATAATGTAAAGATAAAGACCAATTTAGAGTGCATAGTTTGAGTGATACTTTTGTGTAAGGGTACATGGAAATTCTCAAGTTAAACTTCATTCACTAATGCGAAGCTGTCACAATAAATATGGAGAATTACCCTCATTTTTTCAACAGTGATATCAGCAATGTTTTTTTTTAGAAATTAATGTTATTGCTTTCAGCACCTTGAATATCCCGAATGGTGACTGGTAAATCACTAACAACAGCGTTCCCAAAGAGGTCAATGTCAAGCAGGCGGCGGACTGTAATACTACGAATACCTACATCCTTTTGCAATATGACTAGTGAAAATAAAATAATGTGCGATAGCTCATTTCTTTCTTTCTGTTGTTCGCTATAATGTTTTGCTCAAATTTAAGTAATTTTTATCTCTTCTTGAAATGTTTACTTACATATAAGCTGGTATCTCAAACACGAGTTGTGCCAAATAAGACAAATATACCTTTACACGCGATGATAATCTGCGTAACATAACATAGCCACAGTTATATATACCGTGGAATTACATATAACAAGCCTATGTCTAAATAAGGCGTTATGTACTGTTTGTCCTTAGGTGTGACTAATCCCAGTACCAATGTCACTCGGGATTGAATATTTTGGTCAAGTCATATTTGGGATTACCGATGAAAAACGTGTGTCGATAAAGATTGTTTATTTCATAAAGCCGACATCTGAAGTATTGATAAACAATGTGTGTGACTTATTTTTATTTTCTTGTTGATAGTGTCAGTTTCAAGGGTTTATGAGTAGTTGTGTTGACTAAAGTTGACTAATATTAGGTAGTTATCCGAAAGAATATACTTGGGTTTCTATCGATTGATTGAATGAAAATGAATAGGTAAGAATGGATCATGGTTATGCTTGGCCAACAAGACAGACACTTTACGCCAAAAGCCTTATACAGGGTGTATTTCACCTCATCACAAAGCCGTTAACCAAGCATTCTAATCTGTATATCAAACTAAGTAACTTGACGCAAAAAATATTGCTGGGAAACAGCTTTTTTTTTTGAGGTTATAAATTATGTTTTGTGGTATAACTCAATGTAACACACTCAAAACATTGTGCGGATGGATAGATTGAATAGTACGGGGGTCATAGAGATATTTAAAGTAAAAATCATGCGATAAAAAGTGGTATTTAAAAAAAAACTTGTCAATATCTTGCAACTTTGACCCCCAATATCTCCGTAACTAGAAGGTTCCCAGGTATAGTGTAGAGCAAAAAATGATCAGAATGACGGGGAGAACAAGTGCCTTTCGTATTCGTGAAGAGGTGTTTTACACCCTTTATATATTTTCGTCTTCTAAATATAAGGATTCATTCAAATGACGTCATATCAGGGAGTTTTCTTATTAAGTTGGCTCGGTAATGGGGTTTCTGCAATTAAACTGTAATCTAAAGCGCGGTTCAACCAATAAAGTGCCTGAACTTCAAAGATGTCCTCTGTGGGTCGAATTGATCACCGTTTCCGTATAGATAGTAATAAGCGAAAAAGGCAGAACATTTTCCGTTCTGTGAAAAGCGCAGTCTGAACTTGGACCCCATCAATATCAGCGTTGTAAAATCTTTAAATGTTTGTTGTCGATGTTTTACGCCCGGTTCCTATAAACAACGGTTCGTTATTGGTCAAAAGGTACCATTCGTTTTTGAGTTACGAGTAACGGACGGTTTTTGGCGTTCCTATAATTTTTTGCGTCAGCTACCTGCGACGAACGGATGGTCGTTACCCACTTACCAGAGCCCTCCATCAACACGTGTTCGACCCTCCTTGCGTTTCGTTAGTACAATTAAGAATGTTTAGAATCAGAGTAAATCCTTGTGCTTATTGCACATGATATAACATATTCCTGCCTGCATACAGAAAACTTAGCTTTTATGTTTATTTTATAATTTTGCTACTAAAGAAACAGCATTATTTTATTTTTTTAAATATTTTGTGTTAATTCTGCCACTGGAGTGAACAAAACGCGATTGAGAGCGACTGGCTTGACTTTATTCACAGATATAGATGGGAGTCTCCAATGCTGTGATATTGGATGAAACTCCACATATAATTAAATCGTATTTTGTGTGTATGTATACTACTAACACTAGTACTTAAGACCATTGTTACTAACACTATGAGCGCAGCCCGAAATAAACGATATTATTATGCATTTCAGTGCCATAATAATTTTTAGAATATTAAAAAAAAAACTATTTAAGTAAATAAACTTTATTTCAATAATTTGTCTCTCAATAACTAATATTAATAAAGCTACTTAAAATATTCCCTATACCTAAGCCAGTGTCCTTTATTAACAGTAATTTCTTCAGACTTGCTGATATATGGATTTTCTTATTTTTCGTTCTTGTCAAAACTATCATGATGATAAACTGAAATAAGATAAAAGTAATTATTAAACAATGACAGTGCACATTACTGTAACACAGACAAAGTTGCAATTTTGACACCTCAGCTTAGCGCTATAGGTACAGATTGTTATTACTCACTTATTAAAGAAATATGAAATCAGTGTTGCTCTTTCTGTGTAATTTTGTTCTTCAGTAGTATTTGGTACAGGCACTACCTCTGCAGTAGGAATTTCTACCTCTGGTGGTACATCAGATATACTGTTCAATCGACAGATGTTATGCAACACACCAGTAGCTATGATTACTGCATTGGCTCGTAGCAGACTCAAACGCAATGTCAAAGCTACTACTGGAAATCTCCTTTTCCACACTCCAAAGCACCTGGAATCAATAAAAAATAATAGTTATCTTTGGGATAGCAATAACACTGTCCGACATGGAGTATGAGACCAAAAGACCCGAGACAAGTCAGAATGAACAAACCTTTCAATATAGTTTCTAGTTCGAATGTGGGCTTCATTATAAAGCTGTTCCCCTCTACTTTGAGGGTTTAACAAAGGTGTTAATAGGTATGGTTTCAATGGATATGCGCTGTCTGCAAGCAGCCATTTGTTTCCGTATAACCCACTTTCACACTGAGCTGAAAAAAAAAGCAAATTTAGGCATAGGTACTGAATTCAATTATTTGGTCAAAGCATACTTTATCATGCTGTAATTGAATATTACTGTTACCTCTTAGTTCTGAGTTATTAAATATACTAGCATCATGAGCTGAACCAGGCCAAAGGGCTACTAAATTCATAAATAATAATTTTGCATCACATACAGCTTGTATATTAAGGGAAAAGTAACCCTTTCGATTCATAAATTCTTCTCCAGTCTGTGAACCTACAATAGAATTAAATTGTGTTTACAAAATAACAAAGTAAAAAAACTCATTATTACCCATCACCTAAGTACTAAATAAAACACATGGGTGGTGGGAATCTTATCATTATGATTTACAAGGTTTGATGAATTAAAAGAAATACCTACCTAGAAGATACAACAAAAACTTACACGGTGATGGAATTCTGATGTGTGTACCATCAACTGCTCCAAGAACCCGTGGGATGCGGGCAATTTCATAAAAATCTTCTTCTGTATCTGGGTGCATGTATATGTATTTGTTGTATAACCGTGCTATAGCACAGCTTACATCAAATACTATACGACAAGCCGAAGATTTAGATACCCCAACAAAGTCAGCCACTGATATTAGCATTGTCCATAATGCATAAAATCTTAAAGTTAATAATAGTTGTTGAAGAGGATGCCATGGTTCCTAAAAGAAAGATATTCCATATTAATGTTATAAGAGTAAAATGCGTAATGAATGATGGTTTTTTGGTTGTTTCAAATGAATATTTTAAGGTTAGTTTGAGAAACACATACCTGGCTCCCTTCACTTTTAAATGCGGATAAATTTCGACGAGTAAACTTTGTACAGACGGCTTATATCTAGCCGAAATCTAACTTGGAATTCACTATTATCCAAGATACTAAAATGATCGACCCTCGTTTTGTAATTCCGTTGATTAGAACCACTTTCTTCATCTGATTCGGAGTTGCTCCAGTCCGATAACCTTTCTAAATCACTTAAATCACTATCTGAACGAGACATTTTACAAATATTTCAAGAAAATAACGCAGAATAATTAAAACTTTTGTGGAAAACCGACCGAAATCGGCCGGTAAACAAATTGTAAACGACTCGTAACTTTGACAGCACGTTGACGTTTCGTTATTATTATAGGAACACCATCGCTCGACATCTGCGTACATTTGGGTTACGGATCGTTATTCGGAACCCTCCCATCCGTAGGTACTGATGTATCGGTAACTTATTAACGAAACGTTTTATATAGGAACGGTTTTGACATACGTCTCGTAAAAAATTTAACTGTCCGTAAGCAAAACGACTCGTTTCTTGTTTATAGGAACCGGGCATTAATAAAATCATCGTAAACACTTATCAACTTTCAAAAGTCATTATCTGCTATCTCCAAGTTACAATCGGTTTCTCTCTCGAAAATTGCTTTTAAAGTGGATAGGTACAGCAGTCGCTTCATGTAAAATACTGGTATTCAGCTTTATCCGGTTAGACTGGAAGCCGACCCCAACATAGTTGGGAATAGGGTAGACAGATAATGATACATATTGGTGCTAGTGACTATACAAGGTTAGTTTCTTTTGTTCTCTTTTTATTTAATTTCATTTTATGGTTTTGTGCGAGTCAATACTTTTTCATTCTTTCAACTGTAGGTAATATTTGAGTTCATCCTTGCGCCCTGACTCAATTTACCTTTATGAGTTCGATGCAGCAAATAAGTGTTCTTCTTCCATACAATATAAGCAACGTAGCTAGACTAGGTACCTAGGTACCTTTTGGTCATTGTTAGGTAATCATTTTACATATACAAGTGTAGGTAAATATCATTTTCTAAAACCACTTGTCAATATCTTGGTGTTACCTACACGAATAACGTTTATCAGTTTCATCGTCGTCTACGATTTTAAGTTGACACAAATAAGTACCTACTTTGGTATTACAGCATTTTGTCTTTATTGCGGATGGAATCTCTTAGTCAGCAAAAGTCTAGTCTCTCTTAGTCTAGTATGACACTCCGGCTCCGCCCAGAGTGGGAGAAGTTATTTGATGACTTCCCAACCGAAAAAAAAATAGGGTAAAACTAAGAGTCCATTGTCCATCTGATATGTGTCTGGCCGGTCACCAGACTGGATCTCATGAGCCGGGATAGTTAGACAGTTGAAATATTCACAGATGTGGACGATTTCTGTTCCCGTATAACAAAATAGGGACTAAAAAGTTAAAACAGAATAAAATAAATCCTACTTTTCCAACTAATATTATAAATGCGAAAGTTTGTGAGGATGGATGTATGTTTGTTAATCTTTCACGCAAAAACTACTGAACGGATTTGGATGAAATTTGCACACAGATGGTTTACAACCTGGATTAACACTGACATAGGATACTTTTTATCCCGGTAGTAAGATCCCATGGGATAATTTTGAAACTTCACGCGGGCGAAGCCGCTGGCAGAAGCTAGTATACATATACTTAAGAAAAAAATTACGTTTGTTGTCTTGTATGGGAGCACCCCATACAACAAACGTATTTTTTTTCATTACATTATAATGGTACGGAACTCTTAGTGCTCGTACCCGACTCCCACTTGGCCGATGTTTTTAACCTTTGCAACTTGAAAAAAGAAACTAGATTACTCTTTCACAATTTTAACATCTAAACTGTTTCCGTCTTGTCTTCGTTAAACTTTTTACTTTATTCATAAAAATAACATGACAAAGTTACAAGGACCGAGGAAAATATTGAATCTTATAGAGAATAATATTTAATTAAGCTTCTTGAGAAGACGGAAGACAGACACAAGCCCTGAGGGAGAAGAAATAGTAGGTCAATGTAGATATCATGTACAGAGTAGGTACTAATGTATGGGTTATGTAGGTATATTAGACTTAAAGTTAAAGCTGCTACAGCGGTAATGATACGTACCACTTTAAAGGTCGCCGGTGAGAATAGATAAAATAATCAAAAACTCCTCAGAAAGAAAATGAGCAAAACCGAGCTTATAACAATATGTCAATGGCTAAAGAACAACAATCACGGTAATACACAATTTCATGTGCTTAATTACATGTACCTATGTTATAAATACTACATACAGACAGCCGAATGTGGCCCGCAAGGACCAGAGCCTGCTGGGGCTTCGGTACTGTTCGAAAGAGATACCGTGGCCCCGGAACATAAAGGGCGAGGAAAGAACATGGATGGATTTTAGTCAGTGAAAGTCTGATACTCCCTCCCGTTCCGCCCAGAGTGGGAGAAGTTATTTGATGAATTCCCATCCGAAAAAAAAAGAGACAGCCGAATGTGATGAAGAGGGACGAAATATACTTAAATGTTGATGGATGGAGAGGGAGAGAAAGACCAAGGCAGCGATGAATGGGCTGTGAAAAGAATGATAACAAAAAAACCCGCCAAGAGCGCCAAGGCCACACTCAGTGTAGGGTTCCGTAGTTTCCCGTCCGTCACAATAAGTGTTCCCACTTATGAGTTTAGAAATTATTTTGTACAACTTTTTGTTTTTTTTTTGTACAAAAACTGTTGTTTCCATCCAAGTTCAAAATGATTTTCCTAGAAAATCCTTATAAAGTTGTACTTTTCAGATTTTTTTCATATTTTCTACTCTTATGGTTCAAAAGTTAGAGGGGACACACACATGGTTTTTTACTTTTGGAGCGATTATTTCCGAAATTATTGACAATATCAAAAAATTATTTCAGTAAACCCCTATTCATTTTTAAATTCCTTTCCAACAATATATCACACGTTAGGGTTGAAATTTAAAAAATCACTTCCCACTTTACATTTAGGGGGGCTACCCTAATAAAACAGTTTTTCTAATTTTTATTTCACCACTTTGTCGGCGTGATTGATACACATATTGGTACCAAATTTCAGCTTTCTAGAGCTAACGGTCACAGAGATTAAGCAAGGACGGACGGACGGACATACAGACATGGCGAAACTATAATGGTTTCTAGTTGACTACGGAAGCCTAAAAAGACCAACAGATAGCATGACGGTTGACAGAGAAGAATTGAAGAAAAAGGGCAGAATATGATGATCGCTACAGGCTGAATTCAGACAGGGTCGTCAACATTTGACAGACAATTTCAGCACCAATCTGAAACAGTAGTCAACAAATCTAATCCCTACCAATTCTTTTATTTGAGGCTACTGTTATTTTAGACTGCTAAATGAGGTTAATCAAATATCACTTGTAATTATTTTAAAACAAGTTAATTCAACTGTTAACAATTGTCTGTCTTATCTTATCTATAATAATGAAAGTACAGGTAGCATTGTTTGCACGCCACCACCGACGTATGATTAATCAATTTTATTACGAACGCGAGATGAAGGGCTTTAGAACCGTAAATAAATCAACTTGACATGACCAAACAAGGCACGCTTTTTATCTGATTGCTGTGTGTACAACGATTAGAGGTGACAAATATGTGACAATGACATCGGCGAATCAATGTGATGGCATTGTGGCTCCACTCAAGGACGCGGTTTCGAAATGGGTAAAACTTCTAATGCAACAGGACGGTAATTATGGTGGCAGTTGGTACCTAGACTACTATGGTTATTGATAATAAACTACTCTAATTAAGGAGCAGCTCTTTAGGTACTCTAATATTATCTGAAACACAGGTTGTAAAACAGAAATTACATAGAATTAATGAAGCTCATTAAGTAGGTAGTTAGAACCTATTCTCCTTCAGATAATTTTCCAAAGATGGTAGGAAAACCGTCATCAAGAAAATGTACTTAATTTGTACGTCAGTTAATTACCTGAAAAGATGATGTACGCTTACATAGAGATCAAATTAACTGCAACACAATGTACAAATTGTTATACAAAGGCCAACATTAAAGCCTCAACTCATTGTTGCAAAATTGCTGGTTAAGAATGCAGCGTGTACCACTTTAAATAGCAGTAACAGGATAGTGATGTGAAAATAATATGCTAATGGTGACATTGCGCAGGCGCGAAGGTTGCGCCCGTATATGTAACCAGCACGCTACGTATATGAAAAAAAAAACTAAATGAGTTATAGTTGTTGAATTGATTATTAATAAGGCCGTATGAGAACTGGATGCTGAATGTATTCTCCTTTCTTTTAGAAATGCTGGCTGACACCTAGTACGATAAAATGGATGATGGAAATAGATCTGAATGTGTTTAGGGAGAAGACTGCCTGCCTAAAATTGTCTTTTTTTTTCTCATGTGAGTCAGCAGCATGAATATGAACCAAATCGTAGAATACTAATACCAATCGGACATATACCCTATAATAAATAACTGCCTGAAATCTATCCAACTTTGACATAATTATTTAAACCTGCTTGGGCTGCGTTCTAAGTCTGTGAGTGGTCCTTTCGCTAAGTTGAGAGAAAAAAACACTAAATTTCTCTCTTTCAAGAAAAAGACTGACTTATCCTACAGCTCCTCTAATGTTACTTAGAAAACATAGCATAATAAGCTATAAAACATCATCATATGCTCAGCCTTTTCCCAACTATGACGGGGGCTTCCAGTCTAATACAATTTGGTAAGACTGGTTGTTAGACTTTTTGGGGCTACCTGTAACGATTGTCAAAGATGAAGATATAATATGGCAGCCAAGAGGCTTAACGTAGGCACGAAGGAAACTCAGTATTTTAGGGTGGTCAAACTGGTCATCCATGCACAGAGCGACCTAGGCAAGCACGGCTTAACCTAAAGATCGACCCGAGCGGCTGTTATTATTTAGCCAATAATGCAATAAGAATAATATACAATATTTTATTTATGTACCTACTTTTATTTCTTTCCGAATCTTTTAAAAACTCCGGAATTAGTTGATCACGTTTCGTTACTTAAAATTGATTGCCTAGTTTAATTCATGATACAGGAATTTAGTAGCCCTATCTGCGCTAAAAGATGAATTAATGGTGGATAATATTTCAGCCAATAAGAAAACGGTACCGTTTTGAGAAATGTTTAAATAAAAGTGTGACGCTTAAAAACACGGGATTGGCTACCGTAGCTGAAAACAGAGAATTTGTAAAGAAAAAGGGATGTGCCTTTGCCCTACAGTGAGAAATTAAAGCCTGAAGACAAAAAAAATCGACAGCCTCTAAATAAAATAGGTTATATTATAAACATTTTAAAGGAAGTGTGTGTAGGAGAAGCTAAAGCGGCTTTCAGACTACGCTACAATAAAATAACATATAGTATACAGTCTATATTTTGTGGTAGAACTCAATGTAACGGACTTAAAACATTGTGCTAGTGGATGGATTGAATAGTACGGGGGTCGTGGAGGTTTTAAAAGTCAAAATTTTACAAAAAAAAAAATGTCAAAACCTTGTAACTTTGACCGCCCATATTATTTCAGTAACTAGAAGGTTCCCAGGTATGGTGTAGAACAAAAAAAAAAAATTGCAATGATGGGGAGAACAAGTGCTTTTGGGCTTCGTGAAGAGGTGTTCTCACCATACATTTGTTATGGACACGTTCACACTGTACTATACTGTATATTATTGGCTTACTTTATGCTATAAAATGGTTCATGCTATGCTATAGCACGAGTCGCCCTCTTCCTCCTCTCTCACCCCCGGCCGTACCGCAAGGCTTTTTAAAGATCGCGGTTAACTGAGCTTGCTATATACTATAAATGCTTGCGATAATATCGCTAATGTGAACGCCATGCTATATAGTATAGCATTAGGTCCTGCTTTGCTATCATTCGACGCTCGGCCGCCGCAGCGTGCAGACGTGCGCTACGCCCCGCTCCGTCGATTCTCCGCGCCCCACCGCGCCTCCCGTCCTGTTCGTCGCAGCTTCGCCGCTTCGCCGAGCATCAAGGCCCAGTGCCTACCGTCCCGTAGTACATCGTTAGTTTGTGTCTGATACTCGTATTAGTACACATTCTAACCGGTGTTACTCAGTGGCAAAAAAACAGCCTCTTTCGAGGCTATATTTCCTTTATCGTCGAATCGTCCGCGTTTTGTTGCCCCTTCAGGGAAAAGCCACGGTTTTGTGGTTCTTGACGGGAAACCTAACGGTGTTAACGAAGTCAAGAGGGTGGTGACCCAATCCTACCCGCCGGACCCCTTCAGGGCGAGGCATTCCATTGGCATCGGGAGCTAGGACCTTGGCCTTGGGGGCTTCCCTCGTCAAACCTAGTCTTCGACTTCGTTCACAGCTACACACCTAGTGTCGGTTGGGAGTGTCTACCCCTTCGCACTAGAGCCCCTTGCGGGACTAGGGCCCTGTCGCACAATAAGACTGGCGACAGGTTTACTAGCTTAGGGCACACCATAGGTACTCACCTCACTGTTCGCACAAGTTCAGGAGAGGCCACACATCCCCGGGCGCACCTACCCGGGGACCTAGGTACTGGTATCGATAGATAGGAATTCAGATTAGGCCCTTCAGGCAATTCTCAGACAGTCGTGTCGCTGACAAGTTTGTTTGTGTTTTTCTTCTTGCCAGCTAGCACTACGAAAAACACAAGGGTGGGTTCGTTTTTAACGGGGAACTGTCTGCCCGGGGAGCTCACGTTTTACGTGTCTCCTCGGGACTAGGTAGTTAGCTCTAGTTAGGCTACCATAATTAGGTTAAATAGGGTTAGGATCCCCATGCCAAGATGGCAAAAGCACGTAATGGTGTACTAGAGAGTCAACTCGACCTACTATTAGCGGAGCTATTAAGCGACGAAAATGAGTACATTAAGGAGAAGTATACGGATCTCCTTACTCCCTTTAAGAAAGATAGATATAGGGCCCTCCGCAAGGCCATTCGTACCCCCGAGAGGGAAAGTCAGTCGCGTTCGCCCTCCCCCGCTCCGATCACTCAGCCTCCCTCCTCCGATATGGAGATAGTTGAGTCCGCGCCCTCTGCCGCTGAGAGCTCCCCCGACTCCCCCAACACCACCTCCTCGTCCTCTGAATCGGAGGACTTTCAGCTGGTGCAAAAGGGAAAGAGGAAGAAGGGCAGGAAAGCTAAGGCCAATAAGGCCAAGAAGGCAGTTACAGCCCTCAATGCGCCTCCCCTTGCTCCTCAAGCCTCCCCGTCCCCGATAGCCCCCATCGCTCATCAAGCTGCCCCCCAGGGCAGTCGCCCGTCTAGCCCTATGGCTATTTCGCAACCGCAAGGTGCGGCTCCTGTCAGCCGCCCTGCAAGTCCCACGGCTGCTTCACAGCCAGCCCCCTCCTCAGCTGCTCCTTCTTCAAAGAAGCAGCTGAAGCCACCCGCTCTATACATCCAGGAGAAATCCAGATGGACAGAGATCTCAAAAATGTGTGTGGATCGCAAGATCCAATACACCAATGCCACTTCTACCCTTCAGGGTATCAAAGTAAAGACCCCCACTTCTACGGATTTCCGTAATTTGGTACACGCTCTTCGTGGAAGGAACGTCGCCTTCCACACTTACAGCCTCCCTGAGGAGAAGCCGACCCGTGTGGTCATCAAGCGGATCCCCAAGGAGATTCCCTCCTCCGACATCCTGGATGATCTGACATCCCAGGGCATCCCTGTTTCGGCGGTCCACCGCCTCCACAAGAATAGGTCCCAAGGGGGTGACGAGTACGACATGGTACTCGTAATATGTGACCCGGTTGAAGGGCACCACCCTATCTTCAAGGTCCGATCGGTGTGCTCGTTATCGGGCATCATCATCGAGAGGCCTAAGAAACTCAAGATAGTAGGGCAGTGTCATCGCTGCCAACTATATGGCCACAGCCAAAAGTACTGTTACGCACCGCATAGGTGTGTAAAGTGCCTCGGCGACCACGCCACGGCAGACTGCACCCGTCCCAAGGACAGGAGTCTCTGCACAGAGCCGCCTAGTTGCGTGCTATGCGGACAGTCTGGCCACCCGGCAAACTACAGGGGCTGCCCCAAAGCCCCAAAACAGTCCGCTGGCAAGTTGGCGAATCGCGCCAACCAACGTCAGCAGAGGGAAGCTCCCTCTTCCTTCAAAGTCCCGTCAACAGTCCTCCCAGAGCGTCTCAGCCCTCAGAGGCCTTCTCCTTGGAACATGCTGAACCATCAGCAAGCGTTCCCTGCCCTCGCGAAGGGTAAACCCAACCCCCCCATGCCCGGTCTTTTGGACAACCCTGTCCCAGCGCCCACTCCTGTGGCCGCCCCTCAGGCCCCTCAGGCCCCTCCGCAAACCCGAGCTCCCGCTGCTCCTACCCGCGCTCCTGCTTCTCAGAATTCCAATCTGAACTACTTGATGAGGTTCCAACCTCTCTGCACCGCTGAGGCCGACCGCATGGTCGCTGAGCTCAAAGCGGCAACGGACCTCCAGCAGGTCGTCGACATCATTGATGCCTATCCAGTCATCAAGGCCACTCTTCGTAACCTCAACTTCGCGCCGTAATGGATATCACACCAAATCCCTCTTGCACCCAACCCCGGTCCCTTAGATTAGGTTATTTTAACGCCAATGGCATGAGAGGACAGCGCGACGAGATCGCCGCCTTCCTCCGTGACCATAACGTTGACGTTCTCCTCATCCAGGAGACGTTCCTAAAACCCAGCCACCGCGACCCCAAGATTGCCAACTACCGCATAGTTCGCAATGATAGGCTACGTTGTCACAAGGGCGGCACCCTTATTTACTTTCGCAAAGAATTGCATTGTATTCCCATCGATCCCCCTCCTTTAAAATCCCTACTTGAGGTTTCAATCTGTCGGCTTGCTATGACCGGTCATCAACCGGTACATTTAGTTTCCGCTTATTTGGCCCCCACTAATACTTGGGAAGATCACAACCTCCTGGTTAGCGATCTCACCCTTCTTTTCGGCTTGAGTGACTCCGTGATCATCGCGGGCGATCTTAACGCCAAACACCCGGCCTGGAACAGTAGAACGACGAACCCGAGAGGGAAAGTCCTCTACGATCTAGGCCAAACTCTTAGTTTCGACGCGGTCGCTCCTATGGAGCACACGCACTATCCTGACACTGTCAGTCATCTTCCCGACGTTCTCGATATAGCGCTGCTCAAGAATGTGAACCTTCGGTTACACATGATTGAGACGTTACACGAGCTCCACTCCGATCACCGTCCAGTGCTCATGCACTTAATTCCTCGCTCGGGTATCATCGACCCCAGCCAGCCCCTTCCCACTACTCTCACTACCGACTGGAGGAAAGTAAGCGATATGCTGAAATCCGAAACGTCACCACTTCTAGATGGCATTCCCGACCATATCGTCTCCGTCGCAGACACCGAGGCTGCAATCGACTCGTTTACAGAACACGTACAATCCGTACTGAAGGATTGTTCTCGTGAAGTACCGGCGGTGAGTGATCGCCGCTGGATACTTCCCGACGATATACGTGAACTGATAACCGAGAAGAACGCGGCCATACGTGCCTACAGCTCTTGGCCCTGCGATGCGAACAAGGCTCACATGCGTTCCTTACAGCGTGCTGTAAAGAAACGCACTAGTGAGTTTCGTTCGAGTCAATGGGACAAGACGCTTAGCGAACTCGAGCCCACTCATCAAGCCTTCTGGCAGCTTCAAAGGAAGTTGCGCACCTCGGAAGAGGTCTCTTCTCCACCCCTCATACGTCCCGACAAGAGCGTCGCTTTTGACGACTCTGAAAAAGCAGAATGCCTAGCCGACAGCTTGGAATCTCAATGTTCGCCAAGCACTCTACCAGTAGACAAGCAGCACCTTGATGAGGTGGATGCAGAAGTTGAACGTAGAGCATCGCTTCCCCCTTTTGAAGATCCCGATGACCCCCTCCCCGCCATCACCCCGGAAGAGGTCAAGGATATTATAGATAAGCTAAAGCCTCGGAAAGCCCCAGGCGCCGACGGTTTCACGAATAGAGTTTTTAAAGCCCTCCCCGCTAGGCTCATAGTCCTTTTGGCTGCCATCTTCAATGGCGCCCTGAGCAATAATATTTTCCCCCAAACGTGGAAAGAGGCCACTGTTATAGGTATTCCCAAACCTGGGAAACCGAAAGCCCAGCCCTCCAGCTACAGGCCGATCAGTCTCCTGAGTGCTCTCGGCAAGATCTATGAAAGGCTTATATACAAGCGTCTCAGAGATTTTGCCGAGACAAAGGGCCTCATCCCGAAAGAACAGTTCGGCTTCAGGACCGAACATTCTTGTATACATCAAGTCCACCGCATCGTCGAACACGTGAGCGCTGGTTTCCAGCGCGGAGCGATGACGGGGGTGATGTATTTCGATATCGCGAAAGCCTTTGACAAGGTCTGGCACAACGGGCTGATATACAAGCTTTATCAGCTCGGTGTGCCCGACCGTCTCGTGCTCATCTTACGAGACTTTTTGTCAAACCGTACCTTCCGCTACCGTGTGGGTAAGACGTTATCTTCTCCTCATCCGATTCGCGCCGGAGTCCCTCAGGGCTCCGTTATCTCTCCCCTCGCGTTCACGCTGTACACCAGCGACATTCCGAGGAACCAGAAGGTTCAAACAGCACTTTTCGCTGACGACACCGCGATTTATTACACCGGCCGTTCTCCGGATAACATCCGCCGCATTCTCCAGAAAGCTGCCGACTCGCTCGGCGCTTGGTTCCGTAAGTGGAGAATAGAAGTTAATCCCGAAAAAAGCCAGGCAGTTTTATACTATCAGGCACGCCTTAAGCGTTCGCCAGGTCCCCCCATCACTATGTTCGGTAAGCCTATCCCTTGGGAAAGGCAAGCCAAGTATCTCGGAGTTATTCTGGACGACCATCTGTCGTTCAAGGCCCACATCAAAGCAGCTCGCGACCGGGCTGCCTTTGCTATGGGCCGGCTCCACTTCATGATCACTAGGAAGAGCAAATTGTCACTCAAGTGCAAATTGCGTCTTTTCACCGCAGTCATCCGCCCCATCATGACCTATGCTTGCATAGTATTCGCGCATGCCCACCCGCGTCATATCCACACGATGCAGACCTTGCAGAACCGATATCTCCGTAAGATCACCGGTGCCCCCCCTTACGTCCGTAACGATAGTCTTCACGTAGACCTCAGAATCCCCACCGTTAAGCAGTTCATGAAACGCCTTTCCAAGCGTTACTTCGACTCTGCTATTAAGCACAGGAATCCCCTAATCGCATCGGCCGCCCGGTACGACCCATCGCGTATTAGCTCCGTCCAACGTCCGCGTCACACCCTAGTCGCCCCCGACGATCCGATCACTATCTTGCAAGAGAGTAGGAAAGATACCAGTACGGTACGCAGAGCATACAAATACAGACCGAAAACCTACCGACCTCGCCGCAGAGGTCCGGCGCGAAATCCCCGATCAATCCCTCCCCGACCCTTGCTCGAGCCAGCCCGCGACGCTGAGCCTGTAGTATTAAATCAGTCCCTAAATAAGGACAATCAGATCCAGCCTGTCCCTTTGCTGCCCCCAGCGACGCCCTAAGCCGAGGTTCGTACCCCACAGGGGGTGCCCTTAGAGCGCTGTCGCTTAGTTTTTAGTTATTTTCGCCCTGGCTGGAGGCCTTAGAATCAAGGCATCCACAGGACATTGCCCGGTTAAGCAGAAGCCAGTCTTCTCAGACTGAACTGCGAGATGCCATATCCAAAAAAAAAAAAAAAAAAAAAAAAAAAAAAAAACTGCTTTGCTATACTATATAGCAGAATAGTATAGCGTAGTCTGAAACCAGCTTTATACCTACTTATTTAAAATTGTGTCTACAATGCTTAGCTAGATACATTTTTGCCGCTTCTGATTTATTACTGGTCATTCTATAGTATCGCAACTAATTTCGGCAATCGCTCTAATTGCACTGGATGATTGTTCTCATTGTCTAGAATGAATTTTAACATTTGAATAGGAAAAATTAATTAATTGTCATGTTTTGAACATCGTAAGAAGAGATATGAAGTATGAGATCAATGAATGCTGTAAAATTTTCATTCGTTTCGGTTCTTTGACGTAGGATCACTCATATCTTGTTAAAACTTCTGGTACAGTGAAGTGCTTATAATATGTATAATACGAGTATATTGTAGCTAAATATAGAAACAGACTGGCTACCTAGGAAGTAGTGTTTCGAAAGATATCTGTGAAGTAGATAGAAACGATAGTGGTCGATAGGCATTTTGAATGAAATATTGGCTACTTAAGTAGTTTTATTTCGGAGTGCTAGATATCAGATTTAATTCTCGAATATTTTCTTGGATTCATTTACCCAATGGTGACTCAATAGTCATGCCATGACAAAATTGTGAACGGCGAATTTCTAAAATCGAACTCCTACGATCTCGAGACTAAAATTTAATAAAAAAACTTGCCAAGTGCGAGTCGAGTGAAGGGTTCAGTACCATCGTAGAAGGGGAGCTCCTTTAATTATTTTATTTTATTTTTTTTATATAGCGGCAACAGAAATACATCTGTGAATATTTCAACTGTCTAGCTATCACGGTTCATGAGATTTCCTGCTGATAAAAGAGATACGGACAGTGTAATAAGAAATATGGAAGAAGAAGACATGCTACATCGAACAGTTTGTGAGGGCAGGAAGATGCCAACACGCATGCTGATGCTTGATAGGTACTTGCCAAGATTTTCGTCATGAAAAAAACCATATCAGCGCTATTTTAGAGTAAAAGTAATTAATGGGTTGGTAATTGATGATGATTTAAACAGAAGTTAGTATAGCTGAGCTTGCATTGTATAATAACTACTGTCTTGCATATGACGGAAGAGATAATTAAATTATGTGAATCAGTTCGAGTGGGTTTTGCCGACGATTCCTCTTAAATACGAAAGATAAGGATGGCGCTTAAGTATATGCAGTTGAATTCATAGTTGAAGTGCGAAAACGTAAACATGAAAAACTAGCGGATCTACGTTCTAGATTTTCTTGTATATTTTCGCTTATTACGGCTTCTGACAGTAATTTTCTTTAAATTAATGCTAAATATTTCATGGCTTTAGAGTGGGAAAACAGCCTAAAACCATATTTCAAGCCCAAAAGGGCTTACGAAGAATTACCATACTTTCTACTCGCTGCATTATTATTTTACTCAATAGAGTGATAAAATCACAAAATTTGGTTTTAAGTCCAAGTTTTGAAAATCATTTTATTTCCATTTGCAAAACAAGGAACCTATTCCATTATGATTTGCTAGGCCATATTTTCTACACAACTGATTTTGATAATGATAATTATAAATAAATGATAATTTTTTTGCAGGGAAACAATGTCCTTACTTGCTGTTAGTGAACTTTTAAAGAATTATGTCAACAAAAATAACAATTATTGTCTCGGAAGATGACTGACAAGCGTGTGGACAAGATTTGCGAAATGACTTTTGGACATCGTCATAATAGCTATTGTTCAGACTAACTGGACGACAAAGTTGAGCGACGTTGATTTGAAGCTCACTCAGGATCGTCTGACAGGTCTTTTCAATGTCCCAATGTGAACGACTATACATTGAAGACTTTTATATTGTGTCCGTCTGACATAATCCCACAAAATTCGGTAGGTTTTTGGTTTTATTCGTTTCTTGCATTTGTCTGTAATGTTCGCTTATTTGTGGCTTTTCAACTTTTGTGATTATGGGATGTCAACATACATAATTTTCTTTTTTATTAATTTATATAGTTTTTCTTGCAAGCTTTACTAATTCATTTTATATTTTATTTTTTATTTTTATAATTAATTTAAACGTAGAAAATTGCATTTCGATTATTGCAATATATTTTATTTCACAAAAGAACTTTAAATACTCACCCATTTTGTTTAATTCACTTTTTCACTTATATAAGTCCGATATGAGATCACGTCTTGAGATAAATCCGCGGCCACCTATCACCAACGTCTCATCGTCACCCTGCGAGTGCACTAGAGGGAGGATGCGCGTGGGCACTGTGTGGCCGGTTCTGTCGGCGCACGCGTCGGTCGCAGCCTCAAGGATGTCGCGTGTTGCCTGCTGAGGCTTCTGTGCGAATGCGGACTCGCTACCGGCTCCCGCCTAAGATTCCTTCCACTCGAGATAACGATAAGGCCGATGCTCGATCGCTCATCTTACGTTATCTAGACGGCCGATGAGGCGATGACGGTGACCACGATCGATCTATTCGCTACATCACATTGTTGTCATGCTCTAAGTGCTTTTAAAAAACTATTATATAAGATGGAGCGTAACTTTGTTGCTTATAATTTTCTCAAATATGAAAAAAACCTTGAGTAGGTTCAGAAAACACAGGCATAATATTAAACAGAAAACTGTAGGGAAAAAAAAGAAACCTCTAATGGATTTCCTGTCTCGTGGGGTTCAGTCTCTTCTCAAGAAAGGACAATAGTTTAGTCTCATTTCTAATTCGTTTCTCGAGTTATTCTCAAATCCCATTATCTGTTTAGATTAAGCTGATACTAACATTATATGTGACTGGAGTCACAATAAATACAAAGAAAATAAAATAAATATTTTATCAACCACTCAATTTATCTGCCTGTAGTACCTGTAGATTTTGAGTCGAATACCTATCGGTACTTATGCAACTAGATCGTCTGAAAACAACCTTTTGTAAATGCTTAGACTGCAAGTGCAACAAAAATATAGAAAAGGAAATCGTTGAGGAACCAATTCAGTTTGGTGATTAACATTCTTTATCAGAAACCCGAATTAAACTTAGTACGTAATAGATATATAGAGAGTTACATGTTGGAAATTATAATGTAAAGTGGATGTATTGTGAAAGGGATGTTATAGAAGAAAAAAGGCCAAGAGCGAGTCGTAGTCACGTTCCGAGGGTTCCCTACAAACTTTTTAAAGGAAAATCGGGGGGCACGGCGATACCCCCGCCAAGTCGAGCGCGAAGCAAACACTGCCGTACCAACCTTTACTGGAATTTAACTTTGCTATTCGATCTCATGAAACGGCTATTGCACCAACCGCAAATAATAAGTTTGTTATAGTGAAATCACTTTTTTTTGTTATTTAACTTTATATATTTACGGTTTTCATATTTTTGCCGTTACATGTGTTGTAAGGACATTGCTTCTCACCAAATTTCGCAATACTAGGTCAACCGGAACTAAGTATCAATTAGATTTTCGACCTTATAGTAAAGTAAAAAGCAGTAAAGGGAAAATTCCGAAAAATAAAAAGTTGAAAATTACTTACCTACTTACGGCAATTTTTGGTAGGTACAATACAAGTTTTCGCGAAAATCAAAAATTTGCCTATCTCTTTAGGATCTTGATTTTTTATTTGATCTTGACCTATTAGGGACTACAGATTTCAGTTTCTGGTATAATTTAACTCCCTGGGAAAATCGGTGGTGACAGACGGCCAAGAAAGTGATTTTATAAGGTTGCCTTTTTACCTTTTGAGGTACGGTAGGAGTAAATGATGCCGTGACGATTGACAGGAGAGCATGGCAGAAGAAAACGTATTACGACCCCATAATTATAGTACGTATGAGACAAGGGTAGGAAGATGCAGATGAGATGTTGAATAATCTTAACTTCATAAGGTAGTAGCTGTCTCGCGGAACTTCGTCTGCGTGAAGAACCGCTCGACTGATTTTGTGCAAACTTCACATAAACCATCTACTAAATAGTCCGAACAAAGCCTAAACATTTGGTTTGGATAGGTGAGCTCGTTCTTGAGTTATAAAATAACAACGAAATGTGGCATTGATTTTTATATAATTATGTCACCGTAAAATTGTCAACCACGTTAGATTATAATCTCTCTAGCGATATTGTAAACTCGAACGAATACACTGCTAACAATAAAACGCATTATTTTTCGTGAAATGCATGCGATGAAAATCAACTCACGCAGTGTGGAGGGAAGGAGGGGTTCCCCTTGCCCAATGGTACCACTCTCATGACAAGATAATGTACCATTCCTGAGAAATACCGATTAATATAACCCAACCTTTAAAACACTTTATATTCCCCTTAAAACGACTACGCAGTCGACGGAGCCCCGCTTCGCGGAGCCCCTATTTCCGAGTGCAGGGTTTAAAGGATCATAACCGATTATGTGGGGCAGAGATACTTCCGTATGTTCAGTTGACAATATTTCGAGAGTTTACAATATCGCTAGAGAGATTACAATCTAACGTGTTTGACAATTTTACGGTGAGGTATATATTGATGTGAATGAAACTTGTCAAAAAAGACAAAAGACAGTTCTAATAGTCTTTGGTGAAAAGAATATCTACATTCCAGGAAACATTATTTTGCATCACAATTTGTACTCCATTGCTTTATATCTAAAAGTAATTCTTGCACTCGACATCGTAAATCCCGCGATGAATATGATTGAATTGTAAAAAATACCCGATTGAAATATAAATTCATTAAAACATTGATGGATCCCGCCTGCTTCCAAATGTAGGTGGGTTTTTAGGGTTCCGTTGCCAGATGGCAAAAAAACGGAACCCTTATAGATTCGTCATGTCTGTCTGTCTGTCTGTCCGTCTGTATTTCACAGCCACTTTTTTCCGAAACTATAAGAACTATTCTGTTGAAACTTAGGATATAGATGTAGTATTGTGATGTACCTACATTACTATGTAAACTACCAGCGAAAATTGGTTTGAACGAGATCTAGTAAGTAGTTTTTTATGTTACTTGCTGTAACGGAACCCTTCATGTGCGAGTCCGACTCGCACTTGTTTAATTTTGATAAGTACGTTTTTTAATTCCAACGTTTCAGATTAAAAAGTACTGTGAAAAATTTCTCATTGATATTTTCTGTTTTATATGATTTGTCATTCCGAATAACCCTAAATAGGCATTCGAAATGAAAATTGAAAATGAGAAACACAAAAGTTGATTTTGACCTATTCAATGATAGTTTGTAATATTAACACATTAGTTCGTCGACTTTAATTTTATTATTTTCATAATATGGCATCAGGTTATCGCCATATTTAATGTTGATTGCCATATCTTTAATTACGCTCGCAAGATCGATTGATGCAGGAATCATTAAAATCAGCCAACACGCTTGGTCTCAGAGTGCCACAAAGGTACAAACATACAATACAATATTTAGCTGATATTGTATGTCGGCTGGTTAAAAAATGAAAAGTATTACCTAGGATTGTATTTAATAATAAATAAATAAATATCGCTGGACATTACACACAGCGCCATCTAGTGCCACACTAAGAAGGCTGGTGTTGTGGTCACCAGACTGTTGATATACTACATAATTATATACCTTTTGTTTGTAAATTACATATAAACATCCATGACTCGGAAACAAATGTCCATGCTCATCACACAAACATTTGTTCCTATTCGAACCCGGGACCCTAAGAACGTAAGGCAGCTTCACTACTGCTGCGCCATTCGGGTCGTATCCCGCAGTACCTACATCAAAGTAACACATTAAATGCGTTTGCAATTTAGATTCTTCCATATAGACGTCATTACTTCCTAATTCGTAAGCTACTCAAGCTGATTGTTATTTTTAAAGAGAGGACCGTGGGTATGTCCCTCTGGGGCGCAGCAAAGCACTCTGTAATGAGCTGCCTCCGTAAGGCGATTACTTTGATTTGTTTTTATTAATAACATCTTTTAACAAGAAGATTCCACCAGTATAACGTCAGTTTTGATACTTATTTTTAGTCTTTGTTAAATAATAATTAAGCAACATAATTTTAATTAGCGTACCAATGTACAAATGCGTGTTTTCTCTAACACGAGGTGACACTCAAATTGATGAATTTATGAAAGTTTTTTTTTATAGGGTAGGGTAGGTACTAGAAATAACAACCTATTACTGTTCCACTGCTGGGCAAAGGAGTCTCCTACAGACAAGGCACGAGCATTGATCACTGATCGTTGATTTCAGACTTATATCTACATAATGTTTAAGTCCAGGTTTCTTCACGATGTTTTCCTTCACCAATGTCAGTGATGATGTCCAAGATAAACTTAGAAAGTACATATATATTGAAGAAGTCACATTGGTACTCGCTCCGATTTCAATACTTAATATAATGGATAAGTTATTGGGGTTGAAGAGACAATAAACGACCCCTGTTTTCAGCCCCTTAAATTTGACATATGATGCACCAAACAGCCTGTATGGTGTAGTGTAAATTTTTGAGTCGCGTTATTTCGTTACAAACATATTTAAAATGTAAAACGTATTAAAAATGCGCCAACTATTTATAAAACCGAATTTACGCGACTAACATAATTACCCTCGTTTGGGAAGCCAAATTATACGCCTAAGGCCTATTTTACGCCTAAGGTGAAGACCTTAGGCGTTAATCAACTTCGAGACGGAATGGGAAGCCGTCACCTCCTTCTGCGAAGCAGTCATGCTAGCGAAGGAGGTGGCGGAACGAGAGAGGGAAAGAGCCTCTCTTCCCGGCCGCCGCGGTAGACGCACCGGGCGTCGGGGGCCACGTGGTGGCTACCGGTCACCGTAGATGCGGGCCTGTGGATGGTTGGCTGTGGGCTACCTAGCCGTCCGTCCGTCTAACGACGACAGGCCGTGTCGACGAATGCGCGTGTTCCACGCGCGCCTCAAAGAGATGTCAGCATTAGGGGAGGGGCCCGCAAGGGCCGAAGCCTGCCAGGGTTGCGGGCCTGTTCGAAAGAGATACCGCGGCCCCGGAACATAAAGGGCGAGGAAGGAACATGGATGGGTTTTAGTCAGTACAAGTCTGACACTCCCTCCCCCTCCACCCAGCGTGGGAGAAGTCATTTGATGATTTCCCAACCCAAAAAAAAAGTCGTTAATCAACTTAAGACGCGATTCCATTAGGCAAGTTTTGCATGCAAGTATGACGTCACATTTGCGTACAAGTTGCTTGCATTGGAAACATGTTTTTGGGAGTGTGCAAATTGCATGTAAGTTTTATTTGCATATCTACAAGTACAGATGTTCAACAATTGAGTAGGACACGTCACTCGTTCGCAATTTAAAACGTGCAACTAACGCTTGCGCGTTCCACGTCACTTGGTTAAAAAAATTACAAGTTCAAACTACCTCACACATGTTGTAGCTTATATGCAGGTTTGTCCAAGTTGTATGCAATTTGCAACTTGCACACAAGTAACTTGCCTAATGGAATTGCGCCTTTAGGCTGATGTTCCAGCGCAGCTCGCGAAATTCAATTGTTCTTACGTTTTTTGCAATGCAGGCCAGTGCTGGGTTAGGCCTACGTAAGAAAATTTGAATTTCGCGGGCTACCCTGACGCTTTTACCTGAAATCTTTGTAGGTGTTAGCCTTGCTACAAAACTTACGGACTGGCTAATATTTTATCATTAGCTCCCTATTTCATTTAGGTCACTAAAAACTACTAACCTAGAATGTTAATTAAAATTTCACTTACCACTAAAAAATGTTTGATCTCCCCATTTAAAAGCCGGGTGTAGGTATCGTTCAAATAAAGCGTGTGAGGATCCCCCCATTTCTGAAATTAAAGAAGCAGCACGAGATAGTCGCCGTGGTATTTCTTCGATCTCCTTCTCTAGCCGTGTCAACCGTGGCGTTGGAGTCGGGGCGGCTGCCGGCGCACTAGTGCCAGGCTCGTCAGTAGGTGGGTATACCCAATTAAATGGCTCCGGCTCTGGGGGTGGGATGTTGGCTTCGGCTTCCGGGGTTGATGGTGGCACTGGGGGTCTGGGTGTCTCAGCGCCGTCTTCACCTTGCCCCGGTGGTGCATTGGGGTCAGGTGGTCCTTTCTTATTCGCTGGTGTAAACAAAATAACAATGGTTACTTGCTGGAAAGATTCTAATAGGTACCTACTCAAAATTCTAAAATACTTTTAATTTTTTTTTTAATTTCTGATTTGAAGTAATTAAAGAGCCAGTTACATTGTTTTTTGAAAAGTTGTCCCCTCATGTGCTTTGTTAATACAAACCTACCTATTAGAAATAATGAATAGGTACTTAATGAATTAATTTCATTATTTCTTAGAACCTAGCTTTTCAATAGGATGCGTACCTATAAATATTATACAACGTGTCACGTATCAAAAAGGGTATAGTCATTATGAAAGGGTGCGCTATAGACCATCATATTGAACAACTTTCTCTATGGGACCACCATCGTAATCGTAAAAAAATAATCAGCTGTCTCATACATTTGGTCGAGTAGGTATTGGAATTTAGTATGGGGCAGTTGAAAGTTTTTTCGGGATTACGATGGTGGTCCCACGGAGATAGTTGTTGAGTTTGATGGTCTGTAGCACACCCTTTCATATTACTATACCCTTTCTGTTACACGTTGTATATAGCGTTGGCAGGCGTCCGGATTAAGTCTGACATATTTAGGCTTTTTGATTGCGTGTCCGTGCAAAATAAACGATGTCCGGCTTGTCCGGCTTTTGTAAGGTTTTTATCATTTTTCAAAAGCGCGAAAGTCTACTGATGAATTTATTTGATTGATTATTAATAAAGTACGACTAATTTAACAATATTTATGGTAATAATAAAAAAAGCTTGATTTTACATACAATTTTTTGTCGTTCCAAAAACACAAAACCTCAATAATTTATCGTGTCCGGCCTTTTTACCCAAATGTCCGGAGTAGCTGGCTAGTCTGTCATGTCCGGCTATGAGGCTTGACGACCTGGCAACCCTACCTATATACCTACAAGGTGCCGCTTTGCATCCTGGACAAATTCAAGGGTGCGCTAATACAGACCATTAAACTGAACAAATTTCTCCAAGGGACCACCCGTGGTAATCGCGAAAAAATAATCTACGGCCCCATTCAAAATTCCAACACCTACCTACTCAACCTAAATTTATGAGATAAGTAGATATTTTTTTTACGATTACGATGGTAGTCCCATAGAGAAAGTTGTTCAGTTTGATGATCTGTTGCATACGCTTGAATTTTACCAGGATTCAAAGCGATATCTAGCTTGTGTAGGACTCCACCTAATTTAAAAGACTGCAAACTTTTATTATAAAACATATGAATACGGGTATTTATCGCGAATTACCTTAAATTACCTTTAATTTAATCCCGACGTTCAATCAATATACGGACACTGTTAGTGTAGTGTGCTGTCCTAGTGTGAACCGGCCCTAATTAACATTTATGAAGATGAGTGAGGGTAGTTGAATAAACGCCTTCACTTTGCTGTCGCGGTACCTCCAATACTTCAGTCTCCCCGCGACTACGGCTGGTGCAATCCGGTCTAAACGTCGGGATTAAATTAAAGGTAAATTCGCGATAAATACCCGTATTCATATGTTTTGTAATGTGTACCGATCGAGAAAGATAAAAAAAGACAATTGCAAACGTATATGTACATATAATTGGTCAGTAGGTAGAGAGCGTCCCGTACTGCGACATGACACAGGGTCACGCAATGTGCGTCTTTCGGTCAAGTGCGACCACATCACTAACCATGTTTGGGTGTACTACTAGGGTTGACTCGCTTACGCACAATGCAGAAACCGCATTTTAATTTTAGTGATGGTCCACATCGCACTTTTGCAGTTATGTTATAATAGTAACTAACGATATAAACTTCTTGGAAAATAAGTTTCTTGTTAAGTGTCTCGTAACTATCTGATTAATCGATACTTGAAATTCTTATTAATTAATAAATTATCCGAAGTTTGTTCAAGTATTTTCCTATTTATAAATTAAGTATGTTATGAGGAAAATGCTACTTAAAACTTTCCTTAAGATTACAACAGCTGATTTACTTCCTAACATTAAGTTGGTAAACATGTTTTGTTAGTCGTAGCACATTTCCATTCGTACACTTGCGTCCTTCGAGGTCACGTTCGACATTTAGGTGGATTCACTGATGGATGTCGTCGATAAAGGATAAATCTTTTGAGTGATTTAAAAGTCTTTTCTTCAACGAATTTTTAAATCTGTCCTACTGCTTGGCAAAGTCCTCTGGCAAACCCTTCCATGAACTCTGGTCCTGCACCACCTCTTTCCAGACCGGCCTCGGCGCTTGTTCGGTATTCGAAATACACATGTTTTTTTGTAAGATAATCGCGTCTAAATACTTTGTGGAAGGAAGGAGGCCTATGCCGAGCAGTGGGACAGTTCAAGCAAAAAATAAAAACCCTCAGAACACCCATCCTTCTTTACTTCCTGGTGTGTGGCAAAAGGAGAAAAGGGAGTGGCGGAAGAATTTCCTCACCAACACGTCGCATACTGACGTGCTGCTGGGAGAGAAGCAACTTTTTCAATCATACAGTCAATACTTAAAGGTGCGAAGATAATTATTTGGTAATAAACAATCCACGTAACACGGTCTGTAGGGTCGGTGCGGTCACTACTTGAATACTAACATCGATAAGGAAACATATAATATTATGCCAGGACCTCGACCTCTTTGCATGTTACGAAACACACTTTTTTTTTTCCACCGCACAATTATTTATGTCGATCGAAAATATTAATGTAGTTTCGTGCAGTCGTAGCTTTTGTCGAAATTGTTGAAATGACGAAATTTTACCATTCTTCTGTTTTACGGTTTTATGGTGTGGTAGGGTTTTGGCATAACAGGTACAACTGTACAATTCTAATACGTGTTATATTACTTGAGACCAGTAGAGGCTTTGAGCATGTAAGTAAGTGGATGGAGACTTTGGAAACTCCAACAAGGACCTAGTATTTGAAGCCATGCAAACGTTTTTAGTGCCAAACTGGTATATAACTCCAACACGCCCACAAAAAGGAGATTATGTTTGTCAGGTTCATGTAAAGATTTAAAGTTCAAGGTACTCATTCTAGAATGACCAAGGCACTCAAGCAAAACAAACGTTTTCAACTTAGTTCTTGTATTACCTGATAAATTACGACACTTACTATTTATTTCCATCTTTTATTGCTGTTTTCCCGGATGTGAGCAGGATAATGACCCATCTAGAATAACTCTGCAGTTTCTTACCAAATATGGTAGACGGCGGATAGAATTAATTGTGGAATGATTAGTTATCTCTGCATGAAACCAGTCCATCAATGTGCTTGTGCATATAGTAGGTATTTGAAGTGAAGAAAATTTGTATCGATTTGTCAAACTTGGTGCATTTATTTTAGGTCTGGATTTTCCCGCCTACACAGATAAGTTGGTTGCAGTGTAAGTTTTTAGGTTTCGTTTTGTTATTTATATTTTTTGTACCGTTACTTATATAAAAATATGAATATACTCTCAACGTTGTTTTGAATCTTTTTATCTCATTATTAATAAAGTGCTTGTAAAAATATAGAATCTAGGAATCCAATACGTGTGTAATGGTTTTTGTATTTCAATTTTTAGACATCGTGGAGGTTTCATCTCTTAATAGAAATGGATTGAGGATGTCATTTCCTAGTATCATCATTAAATAATAATTTTACTTACGATCGGACATTGTATTATTCTTTCCAGCAGTACGTTCGTGAGTTTATATTTAATCCATATCTCGTGGCCTTTTCACAGTTTTTATTTTGAGGTTATTCGCGTGTGCGAATAACCTCGCATTTGGCTGCAGATCTTCACCGAATTCCAAAATTCCACAATTTATTTTAGATAATTTGGTGCTGTTTTCATAAACATCAGTAAATGTTCTTATTAATTACAAATATTAGCAGTGTAATTAAAAATCAAGAAGACAATACTTTCATTGATACATTCAAATTCTTGTGTTGATGCAGTCAAAAACACTCAAATTTGACAGAAAACCTGTCACAAAGATTATCGCGCCTATTTTGTATAGAATCCCATACCATTACTTTTTAGAAATATCTCAGCTTTCAGCAAAAGGTTATAATACAAGTTATAATTATGATATGTATAACTATGAAATACACGCCATTACATGCTGGTTTGCTGAAAACCTCTGCAATAGTAATAAAAGTAATCGTAAAGGTTGCAACCTTTTTTTTTTTTAGGTTGGGAAATCATCAAATGACTTCTCCCACTCCGGCCGGAGCGGGAGGGAGTGTCAGACTTTTACTGACTATAAACCCATCCATGTTCCTTCCTCGCCCTTTATGTTCCGGGGCCGCGGTATCTCTTTCGAACATGCCCGCAACCCCGGCAGGCTTCGGCCCTTGCGGGCCCCTCCCCTTATGCTGGCATCTCTTTGAGGCGCGCGTGGAGCACGAACGCGCCGACGACACGGCCGGTCGTCGTCAGACGGACAGACGACTAGCTAGCCCATAGCTTACCGTCCACAGGCCCGCGTCTACGGGGGCCGGTAGCCACCACGTGGCCCCCGACGCCTGGTGCGTCTCCCGCGGCGGCTGGGAAGAGAGGCTCTCTCCCTCTCACGTTCCGCCACCTCCTTCGCTAGCATGACTGCTTCGCAGTAGGAGGTGACGGCTTCCCATTCCGTCTCGCTCCGGACCATAAAGGCTGAAGGTGAGGACGCCGTGGCGCCTCTCAAGCCAGTCTTCAAAGAGGGGACTTACTGCCACTGTCGTGGCGTGCCCTGCACGGGGTTGCGACAGTCGCTCTCTCCATGTCGCCATGAGATCGCGCCTGAGGTCTGTCCGCTGAGCGGCGATTTGCCGCGGCAGCGGAGTTCAACCGCGCTAGTGCCGCCGCGCGCCATTCATGCAGGCGCGCGAGGACTATCGCCTCCAGATCCCATGGCGGCAATCCGGCAAGCAGGACCGCCGCCTCGCGGGAGATCGTGTGGTACCCACGGACCATTTTACGGCCACAACTTTCTGGCGCGCGTTCAAGTAATGGGCGGCTCGCCGCCTCAAGGAACGCGCCCAAACTGCGCCAACCTGCGGCAGAAGGCGTTTGGCCCCCTAAGGTTGGGCAGGAGCCGCTTGAAGGCAGCCCCGGTCCGTTCCAGCCTGGGGTCCAAACGTCGGAAATGTTCCACGAAGTTCCATCGGCTGTCGAGTACGAGTCCTAGGTACTTCAACGTCGACTCGACGCCGATGGATACCCTCCTACCGTCAGTGTGGATCCCGACGGTGGCGCATTCCGAGGAACATGAAAGCACATGGCCTCGGACCTGTGCAATGCCACCTCGAGACCCAATTGCCGGATCCTCTTAACGACTATCGCAACCCTGCGTGTCATGTTTTCGGCCGCTGCCTCGTGCGACCTCCCCTGTCATTCCCTCCTTCCTTCATTACTTGTCCTGTCAACCTACCATTTTTTTTGAGTGAAAACTTCTTTACGTTAAACACTTTTTGGGTAAAAAAAAAATGAAACCGTGACCCGTGACCGTAACCTTACGCTTCGTAGTACTCGTAGCCGATCCGCTACGGCGTAGCACCACGTAGGCGTGCGTGGGGCGCAACCCATAGCAGATATAGATTACTTAGTGTTCACTTCTATTGGTAGTCCCCTGCAAAGGCTGCCCCGGATGTTTTTTTTGCATATTCCTATCTTCATTTTAAGGTGTAAAAATACCCTTAGTGAAGCCGAGGGTCAGTAGTTAATTAATTGTGATCATGTTTAAAACGTGCTTGAATGATACAGCTGCGTGATAAAACTGTTATATCACACTCAAAAATTTATCTCGCCTTACGAAATATCTAAATATAGGACTTCAGCGTTACCTTGCACGAATATGGTAATCCATCATCTCATATGACATATTATTTTCTATGCATTTATATCTTCAGTGCTTTATTGTGTTTCAGATATCAGTTAAAATCAGGAATGACAGCAGTTTAAAATTTCAAAAGAAAACCGGTGAGCCGACTACTTAACTTAATGGTTCGTAATTTTTTTTGAAAATTATTTATTTTATGTTAACGAGGTCGGCCCTAAGTGATATCGTTTTAACCACTATTAACTGGGTTGTGGAGGTCAGATAGGCAGTCGCTCCATGTAAAATACTTGTATTCAGCTACATCCGGTTAGACTGAAAGCCGACCTCAACATACACTGGACAGCAAATAAACCGAGCCACCCACCTAGGCACTCTAATTCGATTTTCTCAAAAAATAAAAAACCTACAATTATCAAAGTTGTAACTACAGAAAGTGCGTTTCATGGTGATTAAAACGAAAGGAAACTCATTGGGTTTAATCAATATTTCAGTGTTTATTAAGGATTTTACAAAGAAGAGTCGTTTTCCAGTCGTGACAATTGTTAGTAATGATAAAGTGAAAAAAAAAATTAAAGCCAAAAACAAAGATAAAATCAAAAAAAAGTTTTTGATCGATATTTTGTATTCCCTCCCCCTGCTTGGATAACTGCCAGCATCCTTGTATTCATCGACCTTACGAGCCTGACGATGAAATCTTGAGGAATTGTATTCCACTCCTCTCAATTGCGATTCGCTGGTCTGGAAGCCACGTTGGAGCAGGTACCCGGGCTCGAATCCGACGTTTCAGCTCATCCCATAAGTGTTCTATCGATTTCAAGTCCGGGCTTCGAGCTGGCCAGTCCATCGTACGAATGCTGATGTCGCGTAGATACTGGGTCACCACATGAGCAACATGAGGCCGTGCATTATCATGCGCATCAATTGTATATCCTGTCCGATATATCCTGCGTAAGGTACCACATGGTCTGCGAGGATTTCAGTAATGTAGCGATGAGAAGTCAGTCCACGTGTACGACCCGTCGTCGGTTCGATGAAAACTAACGCTGTATGTGCTGTTAACGAGATGCCGCCCTAGACCATTACAGATCCTCCTCCATAAGCAACAGTTTCCTCGATGCAACACTGAGAATAACGTTCTCCAGGGCGACGATATACTCTCTGACGTCGATCACTCCCATGTAGACTTACCCTGGTCTCATCAGTGAAGAGTACATTACTCCACTGCTCTAATGTCGAATCCCTATGCTCTCGAGCAAATTCAAGCCGTGCTCGACGGTGTGCTACCGTTAATGCTGGGCCTGTTGCAGCTCTTTTTGGGATCAGGTTCCGTTCAGCAAGTCTCCTTCTGACGGTATCTGAACTTATGACCACTTGGCGATCGTCACGCAGACTTTGTCGGACTTGAACTGCGTTAAGGTGGCGATTTCGCAGAACAGTAAGGTGGATATAACGATCCTCTGTTGCTAATGTAGCCCTAGGTCTGCCCATACCTGGACGGCGATCGAATGCTCCAGTCTCTAGGTATCGTCTGTAAACTCGTTGCACCGATGATCTGCTGATTCGAAGCCTTGGAGCGACTTCACGTTGCGCAATGCCTGTTTGAAGTAATGCTACAGCTTGAGCTGCTTCCTGAGGTGTTGTATCCATTATTAATCGAAAAGGGTAGCAAAAACGCGTCTGAGCAAACGATGGACAAAAACTAAAGAAATGATAAGAAATATCCGACTAGCCTCATTGTAGAGAAAAAGAACGCTAATTTCAAACTCTGGTGAAAACAGAGCAAATCGTTAGCATTGTGTTTGTTGCTTGATTACAATGTGAGTTGACGGTACTTTCGAATTAATTTGTAGTCATTTTAATCACCATGAAACGCACTTTTTGTAGGTATAACTTTGATAGTTGTAAGTTTTATACTTTTTGAGAAAATCGAATCAGAGTTCATAGGTAGCGGGTGACTCGGTTTATTTGCTGACCAGTGTAGTTGGGAAAAGGCTAGGCAGATGATGAGGTCGGCTCTAATTCGACGTCGACCTTAAAAACGACGAGACGAAAAAAATGATCCCACTCTCTCGCTGCTTAATAATAAACCTCCATTTGATTCTCGTCAAGGCATTAACTACTTTGACATGTTCAAAGATTTTTGAGTGCTGTCTTGGTCTCGTATTCTGAGTTTTTTTACTAGATCGGCCCAAATATTATATTGGGGTTCCCAAACAGAGATTTCCTGTAGCAGCCAGTTGTATGAATTTGAACCTTATGATTGTCAATAGGCTTAGGCTTACACACCCACAACCTAGCATCTGCACGCGAGTTCGTCTGGGGGACAAGTCGCTGTCATGACATTATCTGCATAATAAATATCCTATCTTCATCCAGGTTTTGAGCTCGCTGTAATCCATATTTTTAGATTCGTCATGTCTGTCTGTCTGTCTGTCCGTCCGTATGTCACAGCCACTTTTATCCTGAACTATAAGAACTATGCTGTTGAAACTTGGTAAGTAGATGTAATCTGTGAACCGCATTAAGATTGTTACACAAAAATAGAAAAAAAAACAATAAATTTTGGGGGTTCCCCATACTTATAGAGCGGAAACTCATTTTTTTTTGTTTCATCATAACTCGTGTGGGGTATCTATGGATAGGTCTCCAAAAATGATATTGAGGTTTCTATTATATATTTTTTCTAAACTGAATAGTGTAGTGTATAAGCATGTACCTATTATAGTACAACCGATGTAACCTATATAATCAATGTTTATCCATAATAAAGTTAGTATCATTTCATACGAGCTTGCGTTTGAATCTATTCTCAATCCCAACATTATATGGCGACCCTGCCAGAGCGGTCAGCCTCGCGCGTGCGAATTTGATACCATGACCTTATACGGCTAGTGATTAATAAACTTTCGATCAATATGAAGAATTCAAAGAGACAATACAGTGATCTGTCGTGTTCTTGGGCGCAATATCTTCCTCACGGTACAGAAAAAGTAAAAAATGGGCACCACGCAAAGTAACACGAAAGAAGAGGTAGTGATCGCGCAAACAGCAGCCGGCAGTGGCCAAAATTCGGCAAGAACGGAACAACTACTATATCATGCAAGTACCACCAACATAATACTGCTAATTATTGCACTGCTCCTGGGCATAGGAAGCATTTTTATGGTGTATAAAATGTATCGGCGATGTCACGCAAAATTGGTGGAGAGACACGTGAACGACTTGGTCTTGAGAAGATACGCCAGTATACTTCGTGGTCAGCGTAAAGGGACGCAGCCGGGAGAAATCGCGTAAAGGGACGCAGCCGGGAGAAATCACGTAAAGGGAGAAATCACGTAAACACGGAAAAAAAAGAAAGGTATATTAGTGCAGTGAAAGTGCGTATCATAATCGTAAGAAATTAAAAGTGCGTAATCGTAATACATATATTAAAAGTGCGCAATCGTAAATCATAACACCGCAGCAGTGAAGTACACGCGTAAAATGAACTATAGACTTTATTTTTAAGTATAATATTATAGTGACAGTATCCGTATGTATGCAGTAATATTGGTATGTATTATTAAATAATTTGTATGTACCGAAGATTAATCGGTAGCAATATAATTTTATGGCAGACTTTATTGAGGAATTACATAGTGACCTCTTGAAAATACGAAAATATTTAATTAAAATAGGCCCCAGTAGGAGGCAAGAAGAAAATATATGTAGTAAAAAGTTAAGTGAAGCTAATATTTTGTATGAACAATACAATAATTATATAGAAGAAATAAAAAGAATAAAGCAATTTAAAAGTGTATCGGAAATTGAAGATATAGATAAAAGTGTAGCTAAGTTTTATGATTTGTACTTAGATGTTACTAATTTATGTAAAAGTGAGCCAATAATTTCTGCCACGATGTCTAAATTCGATTTAAAGATAGCGCTAAGCTTACTACCAGTAATGAATGATACTGAGTTAGTTACAAAACAATTGATAGATGGAATAGAATATTACGATTCAGTTTTAGATGCCACTTCAAAGAATGAGTTAATGCAGTTTGTACTAAAAAGTCGATTATCGCAATTCGCTAAATTAAGACTTGCTAAAACATATAGTAGCGTTTCTGAATTATTAAGGGATATGAAGATACATTTGTTACCCAAAAAATCATTCACGGCTATATCTAGTAAATTACAGTCAATTAAGCAAAACGAAAAAACTATAACAGACTACGGCCAAGAACTATCGAGTTTATTTGTTGACCTCACGATTTCGCAGTCCGAAGGACACGAGGAAATCTACGATTCATTAAAACGCGTAAATGAAAAGCTTGCAATAAAACGGTTTTCCGACGGATTGCGAAACCGCAGGTTGAGCACGATCATAGCTGCAAGAAATTACGACTCCCTAAATGATGCCATACAGGCAGCGATAGATGAAGAAACTTCATCATCAGATTACACGTCTTCAAATATCATGTCGATGAGAAGGTCTAACGGACAAAATTACAATAATTATAGGGGCAATCATAGAAGTCACTGTCCATCAACGAGAGGTAGGTATTATCATAATAGCAGCCATCCACGCGGCGGCAACAGACGAGGAGTTGGAGGATACCATCACCAGCGCGGAGCTGTGCGAGGCAGATCGGAACCCTTCCGAGGGAATTCTTCAGGACGTGGGCATCGAGGTCAGTCTAATAATAGTTACTATAACAATAAAAGTTCACAGAAAAATCAGAACCAACGGGTGATGACGACGAATAAAGATGATGATGTTGCCAAGGAAAATGTTTTACAATTTTTTCGAGACTAAAAGTAAATATATTTTTGCTTATGATAATTCATTAGTTGCTAGGCTATCCTTAAATGGCTTACAATATTCTTGGTTAATTGACACTGGAGCATCGATTTCAGCCGTTGGCTATAGTGGGATTATAAAACAAAACATTCCAATACACAAATGGAGAACTTCAATAAATGGTATTGGGGGCAAAGTCGAAGCAATTGGATTCGTTTATTTACAGTTAGAGACAGAGGGGCACTATTTCAGTCACAAGTTTTATGTTTTTAATTCCTTACCATGTAAGGCAGATGGCATAATTGGTTATGACTTTTTAAACAAGTTTAAATCGAGCATCAATTTAGAACATAAACAATTACATCTAAACACTTCAACAAATGTTAGAATAATTTTAAATTTAAGTAGTCAAGAAAAACAAACTTTTAACATACCGTCGAGGTCGGAATCTATACATTATGTACAAACAAATGAAAATGAAGAGTGCGTAGTCTGTGCGACAGAGCTATGCGAAGGCGTCTTTATGGCTAGTAGTATAGGATCACCAATTGATGGCAAGATTCCAATTAAAATATTAAATACAACTGAAAATTCACTAACATTAAATGAAATTAATCCAGCTATACATAAGCTAAGTGAATATAATATATGTACATTTGATAGCTGTTTACGTAACGCGGAGCGCGTAAAGTCTTTGTTATCTCAGCTAAACTTGAAACATTTAAATTCAGAAGAACAGCTTTCTATAGAAAAATTATGTGCTAAGTATGCGGATATATTCTATTTACCAGGCGACACCTTGACTACTACACCAATATACAATCATAAAATTAAATTGAAAGAAAATGCTGACACCGTTTACGTAAAACCCTACAGATTGCCACACTCTCAAAAAGCAGAGGTCCAAAAACAAATAAATGACATGTTGTCTCAAAATATAATAGAGCCCAGTAAAAGTGAATGGTCTAGTCCGGTGTTGTTAGTACCTAAGAAACAAGACGCTTCTGGGGAAAAGAAATGGCGTTTGGTCATTGACTATAGAAAGTTGAACAATTGCATTAAAGATGACAAGTTTCCATTGCCGAATATTACAGATATACTTGACTCACTTTCAGGATGTGTTTACTTTACACATTTAGATCTATACCAAGGATTTTTTAATGTTAACCTTGAAAAAGAAAGCCGGAAATATACAGCATTTAATTCCGGTCAATACCAAATGACCAGAATGCCAATGGGACTCAAAACAAGCCCAAATTCATTTTCGAGAATGATGAACATAGCAATGGCTGGTTTAACATATGACAAATGTCTTGTGTATTTAGACGATTTGATTGTATATGGAAAATGCTTAGATTCAGCAATAAAAAATTTACTAGACGTATTTGAACGGTTGCGAAAAACAAAACTAAAATTGAATCCAGTCAAATGTAATTTTTTGAGGAAGGAGATGTTATATTTAGGCCATGTTATAACGTCAGAGGGTGTTTTACCCGACCCACAAAAATTAGAAGTCGTGAAAAATTATCCAAAACCAAGTAATTCGGATGAGGTCAAGCGATTTGTCGCTTTTGCCAATTATTACAGGAAATTCATAAAAAAATTTGCTGCAATTACACAACCTTTAAACAATTTATCAAAGAAAAATATTAAATTCGAGTGGTCAGAGAATTGTCAAAAAGCATTTGACTTATTAAAACAAAAATTAATTTCACCACCAGTACTACAGTACCCAGATTTTTCAAACGAGAATGAGTTTGTCCTTCAGACAGACGCATCTGGGTTAGCAATAGGAGCTGTTTTAGCAAATCAAAATGGGAAACCAGTAGCATACGCTAGTAGAACTTTAAACAAAGCGGAAAAACTTTACCCGACAATTGAAAAAGAATTACTAGCGATAGTTTGGGCTGTAAAACATTTCAGGCCATATCTTTATGGTCGCAAATTTAAAATAAAGACCGATCACAAACCATTAGTATATTTATTTAATATAAAAGAACCATCGAGTAGGTTATTAAAATTTAGATTATCATTAGAAGAATATGATTTTAGTGTGGAGTATGTTAAAGGCTCGGACAATGCAGCTGCAGACGCATTGTCTCGAGTCGTCATAACATCTAAGGATTTGCGAGACATGCATGAAAGCATGATGAATGTGATGACGCGAGCACAGAAAAGAAGGTTACTTCCTACACAAGACACTTCGGATACTATAGTCTCTACTGATGACTGGTCTGATCAACCAAGCATTGTGGAAACTCATAGTAAACCAAAGATGTCTATTGAGCTCAGATTTATAAGTAATCAGACCTTACGTAAATTAAGGGAAGAACAAATGGTAGTGGAGGAAAGTGAAAATTTAATGTTTGTGCCGAAACAAATGATTATTTACATACGACCAGCTACTCGATCGCAACTGACGCCAGACGCTTTTGCGAGAGAACTGGAAAAGTTTTGTAAAAAGATAAATATAAATGAAGTGTATATTATAAGGGATAAATTAAATAATTCTTTTATAGAAAAACTAGCACAAACTATAAAAATAATAAGGAATTGGACCGGTCCACGTTTATGTGTATTAAAAGATGTTGAACGGATAGAGGATAAAGACGAGAAAAGAGTTATTCTCAACGACTTTCATCTGTTACCTACAAGTGGCCACGCAGGTATCAGACGAATGGTCAATAATATAAAAAAGTATTATTTTTGGGCAGGACTGGAGCGTGATGTTACACTATTTATAAAGAGTTGTGACAAATGTCAAAAGCAAAAGCACTCAGTGCGTATTAAAGAGCCAATGGTAATATCAACCACAGCCCACACTGCTTTTGAAAAAATTTTTTTAGATGTAGTAGGTCCATTAGACACAGATATGCATAATTCGTCGTATATATTAACGCTACAATGTGAATTAACCAAATATGTAGAAGCTTATCCGCTAGTAACCAAAAGCAGTACTGAAATCGCAAAAACCTTCGTAAACAACTTTGTACTACGTTATGGAATTCCCAAGGAAATAGCAACCGACAGAGGAGCCGAATTCATGTCTGTCACAATGAAAGAGGTATGTAAACTACTTTGTATAAATAAAATTAATTCTACAGCTTATCATCACGAGAGCATTGGTGCACTCGAAAACTCTCATAAAAATTTAGGTGCGTATTTGAGAATACATACAGATAATCATCCCGAAACATGGAGCAGTTGGCTTCCATATTGGAGTTTTAGTTACAATACATCAGTTCATTCCGAGACCAAATATACGCCCTTTGAACTAGTATTCGGTAAAAAATGTAATTTACCCAGTAGTCTAACGAAAACCATAGAACCACTGTATAATCATGATAGCTACCCATTAGAACTAAAATATCGACTACAGGTGTCTTTGAAAGAAGCTCGTGACAATTTGATTCAATCCAAAATATTGCGAAAGGAAAGATATGACAAAAATTCAAATCCCATTAAATATAAAAAGGACGACTTGATTTTAATTCGAAATGAAACCGGTAATAAGTTATCCAATGTCTATTTAGGCCCATATATTGTTTTGAAAGATGAATCACCAAATGTACAGATACTAAAAGACGGCAAACCCGATACTGTTCATAAAAACCGTACAAAATTGTATATTCCTAATGAAACCTAGTATAGATAGTTTTATGTAATATTCTAATACATGTGTGTTTTATTATTATCGATTGTTAATTAAGTACCAAATTGTGTAAAATTAATGGAGAATTAATATTGTCAAGAAATATTAAGCTATATATAAACTGTTAGCAATTTAGAACTAAGTTAAAAAATAAAATAAAGCCATAAATGTTTTATTTTATTTTCTCATATGGAGGGAGATGTAGTGTATAAGCATGTACCTATTATAGTACAACCGATGTAACCTATATAATCAATGTTTATCCATAATAAAGTTAGTATCATTTCATACGAGCTTGCGTTTGAATCTATTCTCAATCCCAACATTATAATAGTATGCGCAAAAGACACTTCCAAATTGGTAAAATGTGCCCCCCCCCCCTCTGTAACTTATAAAATGAGAGAATGATAAAGCTAAAAAAATATATGATGTACATTACTATGTAAACTTCCACCGAAAATTGGTACCGAAGATCTAGTTAGTACTTTTTTTCTAATTCGTCATAAATCGTAAACAGCAATCTACCTTTCATTCAATCTGCTACGGAACCCTTCATGGGCGAGTCCGACTCGCACTTGGCCGCTTTTTTTCCCAATCTGTTCAACCGTTTTACATGATTGAATAACAAACAATAAAAACTGTCATATTTATAAACCTTCTATTAAGTATTATCTTCTTTATTTATCTATATCCATGCATAATAGTTCAATACATGGCCATTCAAACGTCCGAGGATTTATTCTTTAGTAGGATTATTTTCATAATGAATACAACGTTATGTTTATGGTAGCTATAAGTACTAAGCTATTACTATTGGTAAGTTGTTTTCAAATCTCGTCACGTAACTTGAAATATTGCGTGCGAAATTGTTTAGTGTATGCGTGGCCTTACATTCGGTAGTGACGACTGACGATTGATACGTCGAAACGACGACGCAGCGACGTGTGCCCTTCGTAACTATTCGGGGTTTCACCGTCTATCAGTACGTCGAAAGGAAGCACTTCATGTGTTAAGTAAAATTACGTGAGCGTACCTACCTGTAACTTATTGGAGCGATTTTGGATAAGGTAAATTAGGCTATTGAACTCTGATATCAGTGCATAATGTCATGTGTGTCTAATATTAATTGGATATCTGTGTTTATCATTATCATCAGTCCATAGTGAGAGCAGCGGTGGTCTAGTGTGAGCAGCGGCGGTCTAGTGAGAGTAGGTGGCCCAGTGAGAGTAGCGGTGGCCCAGTGGAGAGCAGTGGTGGCCCAGTGAGAGTAGCGGTGGCCCAGTGGAGAGCAGTGGTGGCCCAGTGAGAGTAGCGGTGGCCCAGTGAGAGTAGCGGTGGCCCAGTGAGAGTAGCGGTGGCCCAGTGGAGAGCAGTGGTGGCCCAGTGAGAGTAGCGATGGTCAAGTGAGAGTAGCGGTGGCCCAGTGGAGAGCAGTGGTGGCCCAGTGAGAGTAGCGGTGGCCCAGTGGAGAGCAGTGGTGGCCCAGTGAGAGTAGCGGTGGCCCAGTGAGAGTAGCGGTGGCCCAGTGAGAGTAGCGGTGGCCCAGTGAGAGTAGCGGTGGCCCAGTGAGAGCAGCGGTGGCCCAGTGGAGAGCAGTGGTGGCCCAGTGAGAGTAGCGATGGTCAAGTGAGAGTAGCGGTGGCCCAGTGGAGAGCAGCAATAGACCAGTGGAGAGTAGCGGTGGCCCAATGATGACGGCCCTGACTTATGAACAGTAAGTCGGTGGTTCGAACCCAGGTAGGCGCACTATTTTCTCGTAATTTGTTTCATCACCCCTGCTCTCAAAACGATGAACGAAAACATCACGAACAAACATGCATGTCCTCTAGGACATGCATGTTTGTTCGATGGGTTGTTAGATGTACTAATTCTTCGATTCGCATTTTGTATACAAACCGTCATTTTCAACCGACTTCCAAAAAGAGGAGGTTCTCAATTCGTCTGTATTTTTTTTTATTTTGTGTTTCAGAAGTCGGTGACAAAAATAAACTAAATCAATCAAACAAAGGTCACCGACTTCTGAAGCGTTTATTTGTAAAAAAGTTTTTATTTTCAAATCCAAATTCAAATTCATTTATTTTGTGAACACAGGGTACATACTCGTACATATAGAAGATGTTATAATGAATAAGATCCGAGCTGTGCCCCGCCAAAAGGCATACAAAATATTAAAGGATCAGGAACATAATACAAATTAAAATAAAAAAATCGTCACCAAAAAAAAAAAACATTACATTTAACAATTCAAAAGTACAATGACAAATAATTATAGATAAAGTCAAAATTAGATAAAATGTCAAATTAAATAAAGGAAAAGGAACGAAAAATATAAAATAAAAATGTCAATACTAGCAATTAATTAATACAACAATAATCAAGATTAACAAAATAATTTATCAATTTCACTTAACATAAAAACAGATTCAATTTGGAAAGAATTAAAATCAAATCAAATCAAACAATAAAAAATAAACAATAAACCATTAACAATTATTTCACACTGGACCCGCGTGGTGGATTATAGCCCATTATTTCTCATAGAGAGGACGCACGTGCCCCTGTTGTGGGAACAATAGGCTGATTTTGCTAAGATTATGCACACGCTACAGAAAAAGGTATCATTTGTAATCTAATTGAATTTAATGATTATACTTTCTGTATGTATACTACAGGGTGTAATTGGACTTCACGAATCCGTAAACCAAACAAATAGTACATCAAACTAAGTAACCCTCCGTAAAAATTATTGCTGGGAAATGACTTTTCTTTTGGAATGAAAAATCTCGTTTTACGGTAAAACTAAATGTAATGCACTCAAAACATTGTGGTAGTGAATGAATTGAATAGTGTGGCGGTGAGGGTGTTTAAAGTTAAGTTTTGTACATTAAAAACAAGCATTTACAAAAAAAAAGTGTGAATAAGTTGAAAGTTTGACCCCCAATATCTCCGCAACTAGAAGGTTACCAGATATTATGATGGAATGAATAAGTATGCCTTTCGACTTAGTTGAGAGTCTTTTGTGATACGTACCTATTATGGTACTTTTTTTCTATCACAAGGGATTAAAATCCCGGGGCTGCGGGACTGTTCGAAAGAGATACCGTGGCCCCGGAACATAAAGGGCGAGGAAGAACATAGATGGGTTTTAGTCAGTAAAAGTCTGACACTCCCTCCCGCTCCGCCCAGAGTGGGAGAAGTTATTTGATGATTACCCATCCGAAAAAAAGGGATTTAAATCTCTGCAGCAGTGGCCATCTTATTTTGAAGTCTTAATTTAATGTTAAATGAAGCCTGCGGTATGAGGATAACTGGTAGCTGTTAATGATTGCATAAGGATGACCCGTTGTCACCTTGACCTACCTGTATGTCACTTTTATTTTTAATAAACGCATTTGCTCTTCGCCATGACTTGTAAATACAAGTCATGGCGAAGAGATGCTGCTTCTCTAGTTTTTTCTTTGACTAATAAACAATTAACTACTTTAAATAAATGTAGGTTACCTTTTGCTACCTTACGTTTTAATGTGGTACCTTTTAAAAATCTACAAATAATTAAAACGACAAAATAATAACGTTGTATATTTCTTAGGTAATTGTGGTGCTGAGGTTTCAGATTTATTTTAATGACAAAGCGACCACTTCTATTATTTTCTCTTCTTGACAAATTCTAGATAATCATAGATTATAAGCCCATTAAGACAAATATTTAATATTTTGTTAGGTGTAGCCTAAACCGCCAACAGAAATACACATTCTGAGAAAACTTCAACTGTTTACCTATAACGGTTCATGAGATAAAGTCCGCTGACAGAGTGACGGACGGACAGCTGAGCTAGTAATAGGATCCCGTTGGTTTTTCTTCGGGTACACAACGCAATAAAAAAGGCGTGTGGCACTCGGGGACTGCCGCGGCCGCGGTAAAGCAAATTATTTTCGTTATGGAATTTCTGGATTCGGTCTCCACGCTCAAGGCCCGCGATAGAAGGTATGCAATAGCTTATAAAACATGAAAACACACAACGTTACTTTATTTCACGTTTGAACACTGCTGAGTAACATAAAAGTGACATCTGCTAACTCAAAGCTATCCATTGTCTTCTAAATAATTTACATACAAATTGAACTAATTTACAACTTCTAAGTCATTCATTACCAATTTAGTCTTGCACGTGAATTTTGCAAAAAATCTGAAGACTGCTTTTGGACATTTTGAAAGTTAATTTATTGTGTTTTTATTGGCTTTTACCCGTTTGGCCATTATTCAGTGCCATAGCGTTAATTTGGTCCATTCTTAGTAAAATGGCTGTTAAGGACCGACATAATTGTGATTAATATCAACATTGCTTGAGGTCCATGTTCACCAAAAAGATGACGGTCTGATTATCTAAAAAGCTGCATAAAACACATTTTTGAATGGGAACTGGTCCCAGTGACAGCTGTTTTTAGATAATCAAACCGTTATCTTTTCGGTGGACTATACTGCAAGTTTGCGAACCTAAGCTACGTTGAGCCGTTGTTCCCGGCTGTCATTTGCAGATTTTTGACAGTCCTTGAGGTAGTCAGTGGCCTGAAAATCTGACAACCAGTCTTACCAAGGGATATCGTATAACCCAGTACTAACTGGGTTGTGGAGGTCAGGTAGGCTAGCTGTTCCTGGTAGGACTGGAAGCCGACCGCAACATAAGTTGGGATAGCCAGATGATGAGTTTGCAAAGTTAAATAACCTGTTGTAGTTAAAGACTTGCCATCCTCTGATCAGCACTGACTGACTGGGAGGCAGTAGTGAACTACGCTGCATACTGATTACTGATTTGTTGGTACTTTATCATTCAGTGCAAACTTATCCTGTAACTTATGCTAAGTTATGTTGGTGAATTGGAAATTTAAGACTTCAAGCTCATTTTAAGTTTCTTTTTACATTGTAAATGACATTTACGCACAACATGTTACATAACATTCTCTACACACACAAAATAGAAAAATACATTTAGGTAAACACATTGCAATAGTATCTAGCTTATGTACAAAATTGTATATCGTGTTTAGTTTCAACAAAAAATCTGTGACTTGACAATGTAGGCTCTACGCTTTTGAATGAAACAGCACTTTTTTATATGCCGATCAAATCATTTTTAGGCTTGAGGACTAGAAAAATGTACTGAATTCGTGGTTGTTATTGCACGTCGATACTGTATAATTCTAAAGGTTCTGATAACGTCGGGTGACGCAACAAACCTACAAGTAAGTACTACGTCAGAGCTGTTAGCTACTACTGGTACGTGACGTACGAAGCGAAGTTTAGCCAAGTCTGATGAAGCCCTAAGAGCGATCAATCCTATTACCAACCCTCACATAACTAACTTCGTCAAGAATATCAATATATGGACGATAGCTAACACACTGGGACGTGAAATGTAGGCAGTCTTTCGTATCAGTATTAGGTAACGGTAGAAAAAGAGAATTTACACCTTTGAGTTTTTTGGAAGTTTTGAAATATATTAGGATAGTGTCTCTGGTCTCTTAGGAATTTTGATGATGTGATGTTCCACAGTATCTTGTTTTTAATGATGGATCATTGATGATCTCCTAGCTCTTAGGACCTAAGTGAAAATTATTATTTTTCTACTCCTCCGCTATTCTTTTCTGATTAATTGCGTAGCGGGATCCAGGACAGTTAAATTAGGTTATCTTAGGATGAATCTGAAATAAATGATTATTATTATTATTATTATTATTATTAAATTGTTTCTCTAAGACTTCGTTGAGCTTCATTGTCTCTGCGCTTTTATGGTGGTCGTCTCTATTGATTTTGGCTTTCAGGAGTGGCAGCGGGTTGAGAATAGTATGGCGGGCTGGTCCCAAAAAGAAGCCTTTACTACCTTTGTGTTTTCAAAATCATCATCCAACTGCCTGCCTGTCAATTCTAATTGCAAAAATAGTACCTACCTGACCGTAAGAAAGTAATACATTGAAAAAGATTCTGTAGGTACTTACAAACAGAAAGATTGTAACATTCTCATAGGCTTAAAAGATTATCTAAGCTGATACAATAATTCATGAATCATGCCATTTTTCTTATTTCCACAGCAATACGATAACATTCTGAATTGTACAAACATGAATACATAACGATTTATTTATATAGTGATAAACACGTGATTGATCATTGTATTTGCGGCGGCGCAGGAAGTGTTATCAAAAGTAGGCAAATGGCAAATGTATGAGCAAATAATGCCAAGTATTGTTCTTTAAGGTTTGTTCAGGAGACAAATAAACAAATTATATAATAACCTATACAAAATAACATCTTAGCAAAGATGTGGCACAAAAGGAGGTGTCTGAGGAGATGACGAGTAATACAGAAGTATCTATAGATGAAGAAGACATGCTGTGCGGACACCAAATGAATTGGGATAAGGGCAAGAGTATTATGGATCATCAAGCATCACTGATAATGAACAAGAGTATTAAAGAAAAAAACGTAGGGCCTAAAAAACACATCCGCATGGCTGTCAATAGGAAATGTGTCTAAAAGGCTGGCCGCATTGCCATGTTAGATGACAAATAATTGTTTTAAGTTTATGTATCCGAGGTATTTGTAGCTGTATGAGTGTAGGTGTGTCTGCACTCTGCACTAAACCAATTTTGCTAGTCATTCATGTTATTGCGTTTGACTTGTCATCTTCTTATTGTTTGAAAATAACTGGATCAGCTTAAAGTTTGTGAAATTGTTCGATTATGATGAAATCTCAGGCATTATTAAACATACACCTACATCTTGCTTGTTTAAAAAAAATCTTAAATACACGCACCCAGCTTCGACGATTCTCGAGAAAGTAGGTGCGAGAAATCAGAACAACATGAATAAAATTCAGACTTTCTTAGAACAGAGTTGAGCTTCAAGTAAATATTGGAACGTCAACAAAATGCAAAGAAAAAGGACAGGGACACAAATAAGAAGAGAAATGAAACGAAAAACCTGTGACCAAAGTCAAGAAACGTCAGAAAAACAAACTACAAATTACGTTGGCAGATTCCTAGAATATCACATGACGACAACTACTACATACACTGTCTGGAAAAACTATAATAATATGGCAAAAACGTTACTAAGGAGGCTTTCTTTAGTGAGCTAACACTTGCTAGTTCAATGTCTTATCTTGTGTTAAGAGCTTGTTGTCACCTGTCACCTCATGATTGATAAGGAAGGCTGATTGGTGGAAACCGCCTTTGAACGTTACAGTATCAAGGTTGGAATGCGGCCTTGGGTACTTTTTGTTGCGTTTGGGATAGCCCATTGAATAAGGTGTTTCGAAACTGAATGGGTCGTCTAGTACACAGAAATTATTTAGTAAAAGAATAAGATCTTTTTCCTAGCTTTCTGATGGTAATCTAAATTAAGGCGGTATACAACCTGACATTGTCAAATCAAAATTGAAATTAATTTATTCAAATTATACTGATTATCAGTTATTCAGTCAGAAAGTCAGAATTTGCAAGGGACAATCTGCAAAAGGCCAGCGTTTAGGGATATAATATGCTGGCCTTTTGCCATTTCCTAGTGTTTTAGCTAGGAAGAAAAAGTAGGTTCCCAAAATTTAAGTTCTACGAGTTTGGTGCAATCACTAGCGTCCGTTTATTCCTGTAGCGTGCAGGAATGAATTAATGCAGGACTTCGTTTGTTTGTGGAACAGTCTCACATTTGCACTTTAGATCTCCACTGGAATAATAATTATTATTACAAGCCTATATTGTCCCACTGCAGGGCAAAGGTAGGTAAATACATTGCAATAGTATCTAGCTTATGTTCAAAATTGTATATCGTGTTTAAAGGCCTCCCTTCCCTCCTTCTTCCACATTTCACGGTCTTATGCGATTGTAGGCCAATCCTTTGCGAAAGAGCCTAGCTCATCCCGCCATCTCCTTCTGGGCCTGCCACGTTGTCGTTTCCTGCTATTTGGTATCCACTGAGTGGTAACTTTTGCCCATTGCTCCTCCGACATGCGGCAGATGTGACCAGACCAGTTCCACTTCAGCCCAACAGCTGTCATGCCAACATCAGCTATTTGGGTTTTGGAGCGAAGTATAGAATTTCTGACGCGGTCTGTAAGTTTGACACCCATTATACTTCTCTCAATAGCTCGTTGGCAGACCCGAAGTGCGGACTTCTGACGATTTGTAAGTGACCACGTCTGCGCTCCATAGGTGAGGGTGGGCAGAATGCACATGTCCATGAGCTTTCGCTTAAGTGTGAGACGGAAAGATCCCTTCATAAGATGTTTCATCGTCCAGTAGCTCTTCCAGGCGAGCAACTTCTTTATCTTGTCTTGCCTGGAAAGAGACTATCTGGCCGAGGTATATATACTCATAGACAATTGGACATATTCAATCACCACACCCCCAACCTCTATGTTACGCTCTGTGCTATTCGATAAAACCAGTTAAAAATAGCCTTTAATATTGTCTATAATCTACAAATGTATTTTTTTAAACTTAACCCATTAAGGGGTCCTATCTCTGAATGAAGGCCTCCTCCGTCTGTTTCCATCTATAAGAGGAGGTAATTTTTCTCGTCGACGACCCCTTTCAAAAATGACTGTTTTTGGTGGATTGACGTGGACCTTAAAAGAAAAGCAATAAAGCAATACTATTTGTTCGTGCTATCTGTTAGGATTGCATGACGACCGTAGCTCCTGAGATTGGTTTTGGCAAAAATCAGATAATTAGAATCTTAAAGCTTCGAATTTTTTTTAAAGTCTCAATATTTTTAACGAAATACAACCTGTTATAAATCACCGAAACATATGGATAATAATTTACTTTTTTGAATAGCTTTTTGAGATATCTGCCTACATTGATAGATAGAGTCAAGCCAACATTTTTCTCATCCGGAATAGGCAACCTAAAATAGACCTGCGTTAAGTTTTAGCAAGGTCGACAAAATTACAATAACTTTGAATTCAGCCCGGAAGTAACGCAATTTCACGAATAAAGATGCATCTTACAAAGAACAATGAAACTAATTAATAAAATTATGTGACTAGACAGTTACGAAACTGTCTTTGCATAATTCGATCATAACTTGTGTTGAGACAAGTTCATTAATCTTATTTTTAAGAGTGCACTAAAATGAGATTCTCTTCAAACATTTTAATTGTCAGATATGCGTGGATCATTCGAAAATGGATTTATTTGTCGATTTCAGAATAGATTAGGCAATTTGATAGTTAATTGAAAATTTTAAGACTTTTTACACTATATTTAAGTTTGATATTTTACCATCGTCTGCTGTATTAAATCGAAGGAATCGCCGTAAGTGGGAAGCGCATAACCCATGAAATTCAGTGTTGGAAGGTCAGTGTAAGATCAGGTAACCAAATTTGCGGGCCTGTTCGAAAGAGATACCGTGGCCCTGGAACATAAAGGGCGAGGAAGGAACATGGATGGGTTTTAGTCAGTAAGAGTCTGACACTCCCTCCCGCTCCGCCCAGAGTGGGAGAAGTCATTTGATGATTACCCATCCCAAAAGAAAGGGTTGTTTTAATGATTTTAATGATTATAACCTCTGTTAAGCCCTCATAATCAACATACAATTTAACACTGACCTGCAAATTGCATGACACGTATGAACATTTGAATATCGCGGGGTACCCTGGCGCATCCACCTTAAGGCGACTAGATAAGCTAAATTAGCAACTATATTAATTGTGGTGGTTCAAACTTCGTTTAAAATTTTGTTAGAATAAAGTTCTAATCAGCTTGCACTACAACGTGGTTGTTACGTCACGCGTCAGTCACTGCGGGCCAACTAGTGCGAAATGAGTGGTTTCGATCGATTTACAAAAAATCTATTAATTAGTCAAGAAAACTAAAACACTATAATGCTAATATATTGCTTGTAGAATTATTTGCCAGAAAATCAGAATGATCTCGTATATTAGTTTTTTTTTTGGTTGAAATAAATTTTTAGAGATGGGTTCGTAATAATTTTTTGTAGAGCCAAATTAATTGTATTTTGTTTTCAATACACTATCATACTAGCATATATCCTGCAATATTAATATTTTCTGTTTTTTTTTTTGGTTATAGAATTGAATCATATACTTTTAGTCATTATTAAACTCGCGAATAGCTCATGTAATTACCTTAAGTAGACCTTGACTATTTCTGTAATCAAATCAGAAATTGGCAGTAAAGTCAGCAAAACTTAACAAATCACGACTGTCAATGTAATGCGCTACATTTATCATTGTGAATGTCCTTCCTGTCATTTCTTCCTTTAATTTTCACGGTTAGCTCACAAAAGTTTATTCAAATGAGCAGAACGAAGATAGGTCTTGTTTTGTTTGAGTCACGAGGGTAGCGCCGGCGCATCGTGCCAGGACTAGCCTTGTTCATTATAACACTTTCAACAATGCTGTATAAATAACTTGAGCAAACAACTAGTCCACATATTAATGTCTCATTATTTATTGCACCTTGTAAATTATTTCACAAGGCAAATACATACGCATTTATTTATTTTCAAGTGCAAGCTGAATCGCTCACACATGTCGGTAAATATTATGGTGGGCACAGTTATCTTGTTATGGTGTAAATCGTCAACAAGTTAACTCAATGGTAGATACTGCTGGTATTCAACTGTTATCGGGATTTCATTGCGACATGTTTCACGAGATTATTTTATGCTGTTGAAATGAAATCGATAAGATCTGTCTGTGAACTTGACATACCAACAGATTAATGTCCAGGATATGTACCAAACGAATCTAAATTTTTACTCAACTGTTGCTTTGAGTTAATAAATCTTTTCCTGAAGAATACAGCGTCCGCAGACGACAGAAAAATAATAATTACTTACTTACATGAACTATTTTACACACTTGAATATCTTTGTGACTGACACAAAAGATAAAAGATGACTTTTCAAGAATTATAACTGATTTTCAGTCTTAACAATTGCAAATATTAGCTTATTACATTAATATAGGTACAAGTAAATATAGTGAATGTCAAAAACGGATTACCTAAAAGACTCAACACCATAAAAGAACGATTCACAAAATACATTTACACAAACGTGAAAAGTATCACAAGAAATGTGTAATCAAATTCCGATAAGGATTTGCACATAATAAACGGTTTCATCTAGTAAATCCGTTGCGTTACTTTCAATTTGATCGTCAGTCTAAAGATAGAAAGGAATCGTGAAAGCAATAAGACGAACAGACAATCAGTTTGTTTATATAAGGCCGTATTGGAGGATACAATCAGTCGGCGACTCCCTGGGACGCAATAAGCGTAATCCCCGAGGCGGGCTACCGGGAAATATAATGTTAGAAGCGACTTTTAAAATGATTTTATTTGCTGCCAGACCAAATGGAAGGAGCCGTTTGATTTAAATTTTGTTATTGTTCAGTTTGCTCAATGTTATGATTATGGAGAGGTTTAATACAATCTTGCAAGAAATATTTCATTGGGTTAATCCAATACATTTGTCATTAGGCCTTTTTTATAGAATGTTCTTGTTATGTTGATATCAGTAATAACCTATTTCATTGTAGTTAATTAAGTTGTATATATGTACATATTTCTTCATCTCTGAAGAGCATAAACTTATTAGTTTTGAAATAGCACTTTGTAGGTATGTACTATGTATACTTTAATTTATGCTATTTGTGAATTTTTCATTCTATCATACTTTACAAAAAACTTATTTTCAAAATCAAGAGATATAATAGAGAAGAAGCCAATAAATATATCTGTTTCTCTATTTAATCTTAAGATTTGAAAAAAATGTATTTTAATTATTATTTCAAACTTTGTTACACACAATTACTCAGTCTAAAGCTTATCAAAAGTATTTAACTAACCAATAAAGTAATTAAAACCTAACACTGATAACCTAACACTGATATTTAAAAGTTCTTCAAAGTATCTCTTCCAGTAAATAATATCGACATCGGTCAGTAGATGCTGGGCGGGCGGCTCTGCAAGCGAGGGCGGCGCGCGCGCCCAGTCAACTTCCGCCGTCCGTGGCCGCGGTAACTGCCCACTGTGCTACTAACTGTGCCCAGACTGCCCAGTGCCCAGTGTGCCCGCTGACCGATAACTTTGTCAAACTACAACTTGTACTGAACCTTGTTATTTATTCACGAAAAGTTTTGTTCTAGAAGTGTTAATTGGATGTTAGAGTGTGGTTTTAAGTTCTGTTTGTTTGATTTGTGTTAAATAACGTTTAGTTTAATATTAATAATTAGAGTGATTGAAGAATCAACATAAGTAATTCTACTATCAACTGCCCCATTGTTAAGTGTTACACCAAAATCATTATAAAAACCAAGTCACAGAATGTGAAAATTCCCTCTCCTAGTGCTATTTAAACTCCTATCAACCACTCCTTCTTAAAACCCCCCTCTTAGGAGTCCCACCCATCCTATGTCCACCATCATCTGACTTCTTCAACCATGGCAGACAAGCTACATGAGTACCAAGGAGTGACAGGTCGGCTCCACGGAGTCCGCGACCGCTACCGCGAGAGATGGTCCAGGTGGAAGGAGGAACATCCTAGAGGTGTTAGAACTGTGGTTTCTGAGTCCCTGTTCGGGATACCTAACTCTGATGAGCCGAGGGAGAGGGTCTGGCAGGACAGTGCTTACAGTGACCTTTATCGGTAAGTTACCTGTTAATCTTTATGTCTGAGAAGCAGTTTTCCTAAGGGGTACGTATCGCAATACCCAGTTATTTGGTTATGGAGATTAGATAGGCACAAAAAAGGTAAAAAAGAATGAGATAGGCAGCCGCTCTGATGCAATTATTCAATAAAAAGAGTTTCAAAAGTAGACATTTTGGTATTCAATAGCATGAGGTTAGACTGGACCCGAAAAGAGAAAGAAAAGCCTTACTCTGCCTATTCTTCTCTTTTCCATTTTGTGCAACTTATTGTTGAACTAAAAAAAAATTGCGAGTTGTCTTGACTTCCACCTAAAATATTTTATTGATATTTACCTTTGAATATGGCATTCATAAAAACTTTGGAGCTACATTTTATCGCATGACGATTGTACATCTTACCGAATAATACGTAGAACGGAATATTAATCTGATTATTGAGCGACCAAAGTGTAGCACAGAATCAATGTGTAACTCGATTCCATATACACTTTTACAGCCCACTCCAATGTATGACAGAAAGCAAATAATAACATAGTTCGGAGCGATAGATCGAAGTCTAATAGAGCAGAACAAATATTCTTAGATACCTATTTACTTTGTAACAAACTTATTATGTAAGACGAGACAAGTCGATGTATTAATTAGGATAAGAGGCATAGCTTCTAAGTTAGCTTTCAATCATAATTATTACAACAAAACACAATCTGGCAATATTGAGTTACCTTCATAATATCGACAGTAACTACATCGACAGTACACCAAATTGATAAGCTGCGTGTGGGTACCTATAGGGTACATCGCTGCCAAACTGTTATGTTAAAATATTGTTCTAGATAGATAGGTAAACGACGAGATATTTCTTGACGGCATGTAAAGCCAATTAAGTGGCCCATGGGTGGATTAAAAGTTCTGACAACAGGGCTGCAAAAAAAAAAAAAAAAAAAAAGGGCCCTGTTTAATAAACGTGACAATCGGACAATTTTGTAAATAAGTGACATTATTTGTAAATTTGTATGACAAGTGTTGTTTAATATAATATTAATAATAAGCCTTTTTATTTCCAAAAACAGTAACAGAAAATTATAAGTAAAAACTATTTTAAAATGTTATTTTTCTGTCATGGCCCCTCACGGGTATAGGCCTCCTCCAACTGCCTCCATTTTTTTCTGGTGTTCGCCGCTTCCAGCCAGTCGCTTCCTGCTATTTTTATTAAGTCGTCGACCCAGCGGGCTTCTGGTCTGCGTTTTGCTCTTTTACTTCCAGATCCTTTCCACTTTGTTACTTGTTTGGACCACCTTTTGTTGTTGTTTAATATACCTTACAATAATTGTCACCAGTAAAAAGAAATAATACTTATTAAACCGAAATAATTATGAAACTGTAAGTAAAATTTAACTTTGTCGGTTTTCCACCATGGTGTGAGTTGTAATTTTGATTTAACAAACTCGTAACAAATAATAATAATAAATAAATCGATTTAAAACTTGTCAAATACAATCACAATTTACAATTTGTTACTTTGTTAAACAGGGCCCAGGTTAGGCACCAAACCACACGATCAAGAAGAAAAAGAATTGAAAACTCCGCTACATCAAGTTTATTAGTTGTTGATATACCTTATTTCATCAACTCTCAACCTTTAAAATCATGAAAGAAATTGTTGAAGGACCTGTTATATTGTGCCCAGCCAAGTTAATTCAATGTCAATAATGATGCCACTGTTTTAGGAGAAAAAGTCGTATCGAGTTGATGCGCATATCAGCAGCAGTAATGGGGATCGAGTTCTCGTACGCCGGGGAGACGGCTTTCGTGTCGCCAACCTTGCTGCAGATAGGGGTACCCCATCAACAGATGACGCTTGTCTGGGCACTGTCACCCCTGATTGGGTTCTTCATGACCCCTTTATTGGGGTCGCTGAGTGACCGCTGTCGATCGAGTTTTGGCAGGAGAAGACCTTTCATTGTACTGATGTCTGTTGGAGTGTTGTTAGGTAAGTTATTAACAGACTTTCTTTTTTGATGGATGATTCCAAAGAATCCTATTAATGTACTTTGTGGATGTCTGGATGTTTGTAACACTTTCACGCAAAAACTCCTGACGGGATTTTAATGAAATTTGGCACACAAATAGTTTATAACTTGGATTAAACCGTAGGATACTTTTTATCCCGATAATGCGAAGCCGAGGCCATAAGCTAGTTTTCCATAATTAAAGAAGTTAACGATTTAATTAGTGCTATTACAATAGCGCAATCCTCAAAGGAAATAAATTTTGAAAACTCTACACAAATAATAGCGATATATACTTTAACATCGTTTACTGAACTTAACATCTTTAATATAGATATTAAATTAAATTAATTCTTGGCATGAAAACCTTTCTAAACACAGCCACCTGTTTGCCAAAGAGTTGAGTACCAATTTACCGAAAGATCTGAAGGATTAAATTAAATTTGTAATGGAGGCATTCAGTTTTGGGGTCCTGAAATCCTAAGCAAACAGTTATTACTTTGGGAGATAACAAAATGTTCCTAATTACTGCTTTCGAAAATCAAGTGGTAGTGTCAAAAGTCTATTATATCGTCACGTGAGCGGAAAGCATGAAGATGAAGCAACAGGCGTCTCAACCGAGCTCTGAGCTCGTAAACAGGGACTTTTGTGACGAAAATTTGTGGATTAGCTTTTCCTTTTTGTTACAATCTTGTTTGCGCCTCGACTTGTTGATGAGACTGACGGGTGATTTAAATTTGCTTTAAAGATATTTTGGTAGGTTAAAAGGTTTTAAAACGTGTTGAGATAAATTTTGTCAATGCAATCTATAATTACTTTAATTTACACTATTATTTATCATAGTATTTGTAAGCATTGCAAGAATGAATAATTATTGAACGTGAAACAATTCGCCTGTGAAATGGGAGTTCTTGTGGCATTTTGTCATTTCCGAGTAATTTCAATCGGTATTTCATCGCCATAATTGATAGTTTCGGGAAATTGAAATCCGTTGCTTCAGCGAATGTATAAATTGTTAACTTCGGGAGTAAAATACAGATAGGTACGAGTATCATGTTCACTTTCAAATACACAATTATTTAAAAGACGTAATGAGGACGAACTTAGGTACTTACGTTTGAGAAAAATATTTGTTTAATTTTTGTTACAAGGGCAAAATGTCTCGTGTAGTTTCGAGCTGCTGTTTTCAGTAGCTGTTGATCTTAAAATAGATTTATAAATATAATTGTGTTTTACAGGCTTAATATTAGTTCCAAACGGAGAAGACATAGGATACGCTCTTGGAGATGAGTACCCGCTAAACAGGACAGAGGTGCCTTCTGCCCTGGGGCCTAGAAGCTCAGCATTGGACAAGGAACATAGTAACTACCACCCCTGGGGAGTCTTCTTCACTGTCCTTGGCACAGTCTTCCTGGACTTCGACGCCGACGCCTGCCAGAGCCCGGCGCGCGCTTATCTGCTCGATGTGACAGTTCCAGGTCAGATTTATTTAGAGAGAAAGAAATATAGCTTCTACATGTACCATATTTGCACTGTTAGCCTGGTTACCCGGTGAAACTATTCGCAGGTATGACTATGACTGAATTTCGTTTTCAGTTTTCGGCTGTTTGTTTTCGATCGTAATAATAATTTTCGGCAACAAAGTAAACTGCCATTTCAGGAATCTAACTTTCAGGTGTAACTTTTTTCGGCGATGCAACTTTCTGTGTTTTCACCCAAAGTAAGTGTTAAGAAAACTATTGATATTGAAGCATAAAACAAAAGAAGATAACGAAATCCAGCTTCGGCTGAAGACAAAACATCAATTTTCGGTCGATCTATTTGCTGTGGTTTCGCCGCCCTCTAAAGGTGAACAACACGTCGAACACTTGAGGAACTGATTCCCTCAAGTAGGTAAACAATGTATCTTTACGTTTGCACTTAACTCAGGATTTACGCATTAGGATGCCTACTTGATCAGGTGTTGCTTAAAATAGAACAGACACACATACACACTAGTCATGATGACAACGTAATCATTTGTGTTTCCCTATCTTTAATCCTAGTACACTTGAACTATTTACTAGGTTTGTAATTACTCAGACGTCAAAGTGAATCATAACAATTTCTTTGAATCAAATTAGTTACAGTTGTTTGTGCAATTAATGCTCGTGACGTGCAATGCAGGTTAGATTATTAGGCAAAATCCTTCACCCAGTTTGTGGAAAAATGTACATTTATGTATTTTAATATTTCTCGCTGCTACGTCATGACATGTGACTATGATATGTGTGTTTGACAGGTTTTCCGTCGTCGGAGAGTGATGAACTACAAAACAGCCTCTTTATCAGCTTACGTCTAGCCGTGATTGATTTATCTTTGCGCCAAGCGTTTATATTCGGGTTTTTTGTACCTAGAAATACCTTGACGACATGATTATATTCACTGTTCTCAGTAATGATAAAATTTTGTGTATTTCGTGTACAATTTATTATGCCTTCAGAAACAGTTACATACAACTATAAAGTTGGAAGTCTCTTTGATCTTTAAACCGTTAAGGTAAGCGTATTTTAACAGTGATAGTCCATATGCGTTTTGAATTATGATTGATTTCCAATATTCTGTTTGACTGGCGAAGGTTAGTTATGTTGAGGTTTATGCATGGGAAATGTGTAACTGCCACATTGGTCTAGTGGTTGCAATCGCGACTACTGAACAAACCGAAGGAATCGAACCCCAGGGTTCTGGGTTTGATTCCCGGGTCGGGCAAATTGTTATTGTGGTTTTTCATCAGGAACTTATCGGTTGCAGACACGGAATCCGAATTTGTGCCCGTCTTTTGGCAGTAGGCTTGCCCCCTGTTAGCGTTCTTACAGACGACTCGTACGAGTGGCAACATGCCGCTTGTATGTAAGAACGACACTACACTTGGACATAATTAGCGAAATATGGTAGTACAATTTGCTACACCTTTGCCTAACCCTTGAAGGACGGCTTATTCCTCAAATCCCCCCTAAAAGTACTCCTAAAAAAAAGGAAAAGGAGGAAAAGTGGAATCTAAAAACAAAAGTCTAGAATAGCCCCCTGATAACCCCCTTAGGGGGGAAAACTAAAATTGAAAAAAATCCTTTCCCAAAAATCCCCCCTGAAAGTGCCGAGGGGGAATACTACTAGGTACAACATAGTTTCATCAAGATTCATTAACACTTATTAAAAAGCCTAAAACGAAACAGGGCATTTTATAGTGGTAATGTGAAGAAAAAAGCACTTCTCAATGACCGTACACTAAAGCCATAAAAAGTCCATAAACACTGAAGGCGATCAAGTACATTAGATGACCCGGTTAAGAAGTCTTAACACTGTATATAAACATTTAGTAGGAAAAGCACGTGCTATGTACTTAAATAACGGAAAACGTCCAACCTGAATAAAAATGAATTATGACGTGTAAATCACTTTAAGACTACCGTCAACAAATATTGGTTTAAACTTTATTTTCTTAGTAGTTCATAATAAATGTACTCAGTTTTGTTAGCTACATATTCTACTTGCGATAATTTTATGTTATTTATTTATGTCACCGTAAAATTGACAAATACGTTATATTGTAATATCTCTAGTGATATTGTAATATCTCGAATTATTGTCAACTGAACATACGGAAGTATCTCTGCCCACATAATCGGGACTTGGGGCACCCCCCCGTTAGGTTTGTTAATATAAAGTGTTTTAAGGTTAGGCTATAATAATCGGTATTTCTCTCGATTATTGTAATATAACGTGTTTGACAATTTTACGGTGACATATACGACTAGTGGTATATATGTCTATGTATTATCTATGTGGAAGTCTGTTTGACGCCCATATTATATTTTCATCTCTGAGCCAATATTTCTTCATTAAATATTTACCGTGAGAACAAGTGACTGGAAAATCGTAGGATGTCACATATACGGACTCGGCGACACATAGCAATGAACATACATGGTGTAAATAGACTTATCACGAAGCCGTCTACCAAGCATTCTGTACATCAGACCAGTAACTTTACGAAAAAGTTATTGCTGGGAAACGACGTGTTTTGAGGTGAAAAAACATGTTTTTTGGTTGAAATCAATGTAACGCACTCAATACATTGTGACAGATGGATTGAATAGTACAAGGATCGTGAAGGTGTTTAATTCAAGTAAATATTCCACTGAAAACGAGTATTAAAAAAAAACTTGTAAAATAGTTGGAACTTTCACCCCCAATATCTTGGTAACTTGGAGGTTCCCAGGTATGGTGTGGAAGTTCCAAGTTCCAAGCGAAATTGTTTTTGTTCCACAGTGGAACAAAAACAATTTCGCAATGACGGGAGAATAAGTGCCTTGCGGCTTTGTTAAGAGTCTTTTTACACACTTTGTACGTAAGGACAATGCGACATTTTACCTTCCCATTTGTATGGGTTCCGTTTCGATTACCTACATACCTACGTTATCATTTTATTGATTTTATTGGTGAGGCCGTCAGTAATTCCCAGCAGTTAAAATTGCGTTAAGGGGATGAATTTTCAAAAAATCCCACATTAGTACACACTTTTGTTGTATTGACTGTTCTGCAGACTTTCAAGCTTCAAGACTTTGTGACTTAAAGAGGCGCCAAGGTAGCCCGTAAACCTCGAAATATGATTCTCGACCAATTGGATGACGTTTTTCATGTATACATAGTAGTAGTATGTATACATAGTCATTGGCGATACTTTGGTGCGTTGTTTGTCAGTGATTGATGGGTTTATTAAGAAGTTTAATACTTAAAACTTTACTACAGTCGCATTGAAAGGACACAAAAATAATGAGAAACTATTAAACAATAATAAACAATTTAAAAAATAAATGTAAATAAATTTTATATTCTAAGAAATAAATCTATATAATTTATGAAACAATAATCCTACTAATATTATAAATGCGAAAGTTTGTGAGGATGTATGTTTGTTACTTTTTCACGCAAAAACTACTGAACGGATTTGGATCAAATTTAGCACACAGATAGTTTATTACCTGGATTAACACATAGGATACTTTTTATCCCGGTAATAAGATCCCGTGGGATAATTTCAAACTTCACGCGGGCGAAGCCGCTGGCAGAAGCTAGTAATAATTATAACTGTTAAATTAATTCTGCATTAGTAAAACAGCATTATTTACTAAGTGCTAAAAAAGGCCAGTATTCTTCTTCTTCTCTCCTACTAAATCTATGCTGTGCCCGACAGGGTCCACAATTGTGACTATATTTTTTCTTCCATCTTTATACATTACTAGCTGACCCACGCAACTTCGTCTGCGTCACTTAAGAGAGAAAGAGCTCACAAAGGGAATAAAATTTCCCCCGTTTTTGCAACATTTCTTATTGCTGCTCCGCTCCTATTGGTAAAAGCGTGATGTTATATAGCCTATAGCCTTCCTCGATAAATGGACTATCCAACACAAAACGAATTTTTCAATTTGAGCCGGTAGTTCTTGAGATTAGCGCGTTCAACCAAACAAACAAACAAACTCTTCTGCTTTATAATATTAGTATAGTAGATGGTACGCAATAAAGAATTGAGAATTGAATTGAGCTTTTCAGAATTATAATATTACAAGTATATGAGTTTAGCGTGGCTGGAAATTAAACTTATTATTTATTGAAGTATTACAAAATCCTTTTCTTTATTTTTTACTCACAGTGCCTTAAGAATTTCTGGTGAAATTCTCCTTTTTGTCCACAGAGGACCATGCTAAAGGTCTGAGCACGTTCACCGTGATGGCCGGCCTGGGTGGGTTCATGGGGTACGCCCTGGGCGGCATCAACTGGGACGACACCCGACTAGGTAAATATCATTTATTACCAAAGACATTAAATTATACTTATTTTAATCTCTTTGTTTATTACCTACTTCATAGTCAAGGGAGACCGCGACGACGATGGTGTGACCATCTGATCTAGTTTGCGGGGCAAACATGGCCAGAGGTCACAAAGGACAGAGAAAGATGGGTGGAGTAGTAAGGAGAGATATTTGCCCTGCAGTACACAATCGTCATCATCTACTATAAGCGACCTACCCAAATGTCCTTTCTTTGGTTTTGTTCGTCGTTTTGTTGAGCTCCTTGAGTTATAAGTCGAGCTACACGATAACTGACAAATGCTTGCACTGACTGGACAGGTACACTTTAATCTGTGTGGTTCTTTCTTCAAAAGACCATCTATGACACTAATCTGCATAGTCCTCATGTGAATTAAGCAAGATTGTCTGGACTTTATACGAGACCTCTATACCTCTGAGTTTATTTCGGCTGCTTCTTCTCAGATTAGTCAGGTACGAAACACCGGCCCCATCGAGTTTAAAAAAATGACGTGTAAACGTGTTTGAGAAAACCTACTTGCTGAATAAATACCATTTATCATTTATCTGTGTATTTTTTCCAACAATGTTAGGTTCAACTTCCAGTCTAACCGAATGCAGATGCGGATGTTCCAGTACTTATTTCTCATCGAGCGACTGACTATCTGACCTCCACAGCCCAGTTAGTTCTGGGTAATACGATACACATAAGACTGGCTGTTTGACTTTCCGGTCACTGATTACCTGTTACCACTTGCAAAGACACCGTGCTCAACGGCTTAAACAAGTTTCCAAGGCACGAAGAAAGCTTTGTGCCTATGGAATGGATGGTCAATCATCCAGGGACCAACGGCTTTACCTGAATACCTGAGCTTCTGTTATATTTTAGCCACCAGCTTCTTCCTGCAGTATACATTGTGGGGAATAAAAACTACTTGTGGACAGACCTATCGTTAAATGCAGCAGGCCCACTCGATGTGGAACCGTTTTGAGGAGGACGATGACCAGCAGTTCGCGTTTTGCATCTGTTTTTGAAGTGACAACTCCTTTAAGTGCGTTGAGCACTTTTTGGGTGAACAAAAATCATGCAAGTCGCGAGACTTGACGTTTCGTAGCACTCGTAACCGATCCGCTACGGCGTAGCGCCACGTAAGCGTGCGCGGGGCACAACCCGTAGCAGATATAGATTACTTCACTTTCACTTCAATCCCCAAAGACTGCCCCGCTTGTTTTTTATTTTATCTATTTTGTTACTGTTACTGTTATTGTTACGTGCGTTTACAACGGCTAAATCTACACACAAACAGCTATAGACCGAACCACTAGCTGTAGGCCATACAAATATTGGCTCGACACGCAGCGCAGCAGTTCGCTCAGCCGCTGCGCCAATATTGCCGTCAATTTATGATGATGATGACGATGATGATGAAGCTCCCTATTTAGTTACTAAGCCCTACTTGCCTTGTCATTTCATGCCTCTCATCCCGAGTTTCACCATATCGTTCTCTTCATTTGACTGGGCCATATTTTTGTCATCGTATCTAGTGCAAGCACCCTTTCATATAATTTAGTTAGCTAAATATGATTAAAGTGACCGCGCTATCTCATTTTAACAACCACGTTACACTAACCAAGTTACGCTGGCTGCCGCGGTCGACAGATTACATTATGGTTATAAAATATTAAAATTTAGATTAAAACCTGCGTAATGAAAGTTTGCTGTTATTAAAAGGTTCTAGATGGGGAAGAGTAGTATATTCCCTTAGGTATAACTTTTTTAACTAGCTGCGAGAACTCGTGTCACTTCTAACAGCGATCTCTCTCTTTATAACATAACATAATATACAGGGTGTAAACCACCTCATCACAAAGCCGTTAACCAAGCATTCTGTACATCAAACTAAGTAACTTTACGCAAAAAATATTGCTGGGAAACTACTTTTTAGTTAATAAACGATGTTTTGTGGTAGAACTCAATGTATTAATGCACTTAAAACATTGTGCTGATGGATGGATAGAATAGTACGGGGGTCGCGGAGGTGTTAAAAGTCAAAATCATACAAAAAAAACATGTATTGAAAAAAAAATTGTCAGATAGTTGTAACTTTGACCACCCATATCTCCGTAACTAGAAGGTTGCCAGGTATGGTGTAGAACAAAAAAAATATCGCAGTGATGGGGAGAACAAGTGCCTTGCGGCTTCGTGAAGAGGCGTTTTATACCCTTTAAAACATAACATCACACCTGGACCTGTTATCCCGAAGACGGGTGAAATAGTACACCTACGTTTCACAATTTATGTCTTAAGTCCCATGTAATAGAGGCGCTTATTGTTTGAGACATTTCTGACGAAAAAACCCAATAACAGTTATCCCCACCCGAGCATTGAACTCAGCATCTCTCCCTTCTCGCTTCTTCTCATACATAAATAAATAAAACTCACTCTGTATTGCGATATTCAGATATAGACGAAAGATTTCATTCGTAATCGTAAGTCGTCAGTACGTCAAAAAAGGTTTCTATTAGTCGGAATTACATTAGTATAGTTTTGTGACGTTATTGTCACTCACACTCAAAATAGTTTCTAATCATTCCATGCGGGATGTATGAGCTCCACAGAGCATCTATATGTCATCGTAAAATTGTCAAACACCTTATATTACAATATAACGTGTTTCTCTCTAGCGATATTGTAAACTCTCGAATTATTGTCAACTGAACATACGGAAGTATCTCTGCCCCCATATCGAGCCTTGGGGCACCCCCCCGTTAGGTTTGTTAGGTTCCTTTAAACCCTGCACTCGGAAATAGGGGCCCCACGAAGCGGGGCTCCGTCAACTACGCTTTTTAGGGGAATATAAATTGTTTTAAGGTTAGGTTATATTAATCGATATTTCTCAGGAATGGTACATTATCTTTTCATGAGAGTTGTACCACTGGGCAAGGGGGACCCCGCTTCCCTCTACACCGCGTGAGTTGGCTACCATCGCATGCATTTCACGAAAAATAATGCGTTTTGTTGTAAGCAGTATGTTCGTTTGACAATATTTCGAGATTTTACAATATCGCTAGAGATATTACAATATAACGTGTTTGACAATTTTACGGTGACATATACATACGGAAAAATGAGCTCTTTCTTCTCCTAATACAGTAATACTTTGAGCGACATGATACGGGAACAGGGGCCATCGTTTGATCGTGACACGATTGAAATCTTCGACACAGACCTGTGGCTGGGGAGTTCTTTGCATCACTTTATTTTCCCAGCACAAACTCCAGGCAATGAAGTTTGTGCTGGAGGTTTTTTGAAGTGAAAACTTCTTTAGGTGCGTTGAGCACTTTATGAGTGACCAGAAATCATGGAACTCGCGTGACCGTCACGTTGCTTTTTGTAACACTCGTACGGCTACGCCGTAGCGTATCGGCTACGAATTATCATTTCTATCGGAAGTCCCCAAACACTCGCTCCGCATGTTTTTTTTTACTTTTGACTTCCAAATTTATACTGCTGATTTCAAACTTATTTTATAGAATGAAAACCATTTTATAAAATCTAATTTCAACAATTTCAGGTGAAATATTCGGCGGCCACGTCCGCGCAGTTTTCTCGCTCATTACCATAATCTTCATAGTTTGCGTCTCCGCAACCATCACCAGCTTCAAAGAGATCCCACTCGTGGAGCTGACTGAGCAGGAGGAATTCCGGAGACAGGCGGAGACACAGAGGATCCAGGAGAGCTTTGACGAGGACACTGATGTACCTGAAAAGAATTTGAAGAAGGAAAATGTTACGTACGGAACGTTGAATCAACCTGAGGTAATGTGGATGTACATAAATGCTTATCAGCTAATTGGACAGCTGGCGTTGTGAAACATGTTAATATAGAATCGGACGTTAGGTACCTACCTACTTCGGCGGCGACCTCTCACGTCCGGCCCTGGTTCAATCCATGGTCCGGAGCGAGACGGAATGGGAAGCCGACACCTCCTTTTGCGAAGCAGTCATGTTAGCGAAAGGGGGTGACGTATCGCGAGAGGGATAGAACCTCTCGCCTCAAACGCGGCGGGAGACGCTTCGGGCGTCGGAGGTCACGGGGTGGCCCCCGGCTACCGTAGGCACGGGCCTGTGAACGGTGAACTACGGCTAATTCGCCGTCCGTCCGTCTTATGACGACAGGCCGTGTCGACGGCGCGTTTGTGTTCCGCGTACGTGCGCTAGGGCCGAAGCCTGCCGGGGCTGCGGGACTGTTCAAAAGAGATAACGCGGCCCCGGAACATAAAGGGCGAGGAAGGAACATGAATGGATTTTAGTCAGTAAAAGTCTGACACTCCCTCCCGCTCCGCCCAGTGTGGGAGAAGTTATGTGATGATTTCCCATCCGAAAAAAACATTCCACATTTCAGAGTCATGTAATGTATTCTTTCTATGACTATTTAGGTATGTTGGTAAATCCAGCAATCAAAAACCAAAGGTCACTTAAATTCGCCGGTTATGATTATATTAAAGCAATAAAGTCATTTAAAAATACAAATCCACATGCAAAGCCGAGAAGTCAACCCTTTCATAACAAATTGTCAGACCAGCGTCCGAGACTCTTAATTAATAATAACTTCCAATTAATTAACAGACATAACACGTCCCAGGTTTGCCTCTCTTTTTCTTCTCGATTGCTCCAAGCAACGACCTCTTTTGTTTAATACAGCATGTTTATAACCAAAGGTAGAGGTAACTTTACCTGCCTACCAATTAATTAGGAAAGGTTCAATATCGAGGATAAAATGCTTTTCTATGTGCTCGTTCAGCCGAGAAAATTCTCGATGTTCATATTTAACCAGGTAAATTGGGGGCATCTTTTATATTAGGAAATTCGGATTAAAATAGGATTTATTGTTAAAGGAAGACTTTTGAGATCGTAATCTTAGAACAATTTCAGCATTTAATTAATACGCTAAATCTGTGCACCTGCATAAATGTGGTCGCACCGATTCGAATTTATGTAAGTTTTTTTTTCTTCGTATAAATTGATAACAACTCAATGTATTACAATTTTCAAGCTGAAGCGGTTATTCACCTCGTTCAAGACCTGAAATGTCTAGGAATTTGTGCAGATGAGCAGGAAAGCAAATGAAGCTGATGCTTTTTTTGCATGATGGTTTACTGAATAATTAACTCTGCCTATACTCCTCAGCTGAAGATAAAACTCAACCCAGTCGAGCTGCATTTTCGCCTCCAATTTTACTCATACTTCACCAAATTCTTTCTCGATTCCAGGCTGCAGTTCCCATAAACGTGGTGGAAGCCGGTCACGGCGAAGGAAACCTCTCACTGGGCCACTACTTGAAGTCTATCGTGATGATGCCGAGCTCCATGCGCGTGGTCTGCCTCACCAACCTGTTCTGCTGGATGGCACATGTCTGCTACTCCTTATACTTTACTGACTTCGTGGGTGAAGCTGTGTTTGGAGGGGATCCTGCGGTCAGTACTGTTACATTTTGTTTTGTTGAAAGCTGTTTCCCCTGGTGCTCAGCCATTAAGCGATGTTGCGGTGGACCGTGAATGATGGTGCATATTGATCGCAGACTAAAAGCAATGCTAAGTTATATCTAAAAATATCTCGCATTGCTGAGGCAATTTATGTTTTCAAAATAATTAAGTAGAACTGGCTTAGCAACCCCGAGTAGTCTTACCTGTTATTGGAAAATACAGAATCTGACAATGTATTACCTACTTCTTCGCCGCGTACATTTACTTTAATAACATGTAGGTAATCATGACGTGTCACATTCGCGTGGTCTAGGTACTCACCTCCAGTTCTATTGAATGGCGCTTATCTGTAACTGGCTAGGTACTTCGCTGACTTCGGTGGGAATCTCGTCAATTAGTAATTAGATTATGATTAATATGAAATGTATGATTCATTACCTTTGAGTGTCGGGATTACCAACCTGTTCTGTTGATCAGTACCTAGATCTTGACGTTACTGTTATCTCTAACGCCACCTCCATGATGAAATTTATCATTTGAAATAATTTAAGAAATATTTTACATGATTTCACAGTTGACTAATGCTTACATCGTACCCACATAAAAGTTACGACGCGCAAAATGAAGGACCTACGTAAACTTTTGCAGCAAATAGTCTCATTCGGAAACATCTGCGACATTCTAACCGAATATCTCATGAATAACTGCTTCATAAATGTTTTGCGGATTGAGACTCCAGCAATACAGTCTGGAAAATATCCTGATTTAACCTTGTGATGCGAAAATAAAATCTTTTCATTTGCAAAATATTTTCGCCTTAAAATGTACGTTAGCAACGAAAATACGATTGCTTATCTACAACATCGTCTGCCTCGACTTTTCCCAACTATGTGGGTCGGCTTCCATCCAATTAGATGCAGCTGAATACCAGTATTTTACATGAAGCGACTGCTTATCTGACCTCCATAGCCCAGTTAATACTAGGTAATACTGGTTGTCAGACTTTTTGGGCGACTGACTACCTGTAACGACTGCCAAAGATGGACATTGGACAGCCGGGACCAACAGCTTAACGTGCTTTCCGAGGTACGGAGGAGACTCGGTATGTTAGGGTGGTCATCCATCCACAGACCAACCTAGGCAAGCACGGCTTAACCTAAAGATCGGCCCGAGTGGCTGTTTTAATTTAGCCACAATCTCATCTATCTACAACATTGCTTTAAAATTATTTGCAGGCGCCTGTGGGAAGTATCAGTCGCATGGACTACGAAGAAGGTGTCCGTTTCGGCTGCTGGGGCATGGCCATGTATTCGCTCTCCTGTGCTTGCTACTCCACCATTATTGAAAAACTCATCAAGCGAATCGGGTTAGTAGTGATAATTTATTCTTATAAAGCTAACAAAAAAGGTGGCCTTCATTAATTACGTTAGGCGTTTAAGGACGGGATGGGGTTAAGCCGAATCTCACCCAATCCCACGAGGGAGAGACCCCCGGATCTCGGCGAATGTATTTTTTTCCCCCTAGGGTAAAGTCAAATCTCACGATATCTCACCAGTGTTCGATGGTTTTGTCCAGCTCGTCCCGCCATCATGATTAATAGTGATAATTGTAGATATAGCTGTCAACGATACAAATTGTTTAATACCACTTTTATTAACATCCACATTCCACAACTTGCTAGGAGATTTCATTTGAGAAGTTTCTAGAGTTATGGCAAAGCAAAGGCTTTTAAGGCTGCCCGTGTGTGCTCTGGTCAAACTTTCAAGCGTAATTTAATAAAGTAGGTGGCTACTTTCATGAAATTAGCTTTCAAAATGCAAACACAAGATCAAACTAGAGTGTATGAACTGTTTGGAACTGTTTTTATAATAAAATTAATATAAACCTGATCCCTTTAAGTTTAGATATTATTAATCTCGAGTCTAATCTAGTTTTAAAACCAAGATTAATGACTGATCATCTTTCTACAACGGGCCCTTTTATAGACGTCTAAATTGACAGTTATTACTTCATTTTGTACCAAGAAAACACGTAGGTAAGTATTACGTTTGGTACATTACTGTTCATTTACAAAGATTACATAACGTACCTATCCCATATCAGACGATCGTTCATATAATCATGTCGTTATCTGAGACTTACCCTTCAACTTGACAGCTCGTTGTAGGTAGGTATTTCCAGTCGAGTAAATACTATCTCATTGTAATGAGATCAACAAATCCTTGACTTTGCGACGTTCTTCCTGGCTGACACTTCACTGGCTTCGAGGTGATTTAAAAATCAATAACGTTACAAGCTTAGCTCGTCTAGAATCCGTGAAGGTTGGTTCACATAGTATTTTATCGGGATTTCAAGTTTTGGTACGGATTTCCATTGTAAATATATTTATTGTATTAGGGGCAAGGTAAAAGTTCCTGATATTTAATATAAATAAATAAATATCGCTGGACCCACACCTACCCAACCTAACACACAGCGCCATCTAGTGCCACACTCAGCAAGGCTTGTGTCGTGGTCACATGACAGTTGATATACTACATGTAAGTATACTTATTGTTTGTAAATTCATACTTATTATACATATAAACATCCATGACTCGGAAACAAATGTACATGCTTATCACTCAAACATTTGCTCCTACCGGGATTCGAACCCGGGACCCTAAGAACGTAAGGCAGCCTCACTATCGCTGCGCCTTTCGGGTCGTCAAATTCGTCATATTTGCACCATTACGTAACAGTCAATTTCTGCTGCTGGGAAAGGTGAAATATTTTTGCTAGATTTAATATAACTGAAACGCATAGGTATTATGAAAAGTAAATTAAAATTTGACCTCAAAGATTTTAGGGGACAGTTCACTTACTAAAAAAAGAAAAAAATCTGCCGACGCATCCATGTGAACTTAGCATTACTCTTGATAAAATTGAATTTATCGACAAATGGCGCGAGAAAATCGGGGACACTCTAGTTGGGATCATACGAGTTATATCTTGGATTTATTTACCGAGAAAATGTTCTATGAAGAGTCTATTCCCTTCGTCAACGATTGATGTCCCAAAAGTAAAACACTATATTTCACTTTTAGAGTTTCTATCCTCGTGGATTATTATGGCAAGACAAATTCCTCGTTCCTATAACTTTAATACCAATTTTCTGGGTCATATCATCATCTGCCTAACCTTTGCTAAAACGTGTTGGCGTTAGCTCCCAGTCTACCTAGGCCCTGTTTTTTAAACGTTACATATTGTAAAAAGTAATTGTAAGTATTTTACAAGTTTTAAATCTACAAGTTTCTGTTTAATGAAAAATAGGTATAACTGACAACTTACCTTTGTGGAAAACTGACAAAAATGTTAAATTTTACCTACAAATTTACATTTTTCGGTTTAAATAAACATTTCTTTACAGGTGACAATTATTTATTTATTTATTTAAACTTTATGCACTTAATGTACAAAGGCGGACTTAATGCCTTGGGCATTTTCTACCAGTCTACCTTAGGGTGATGCAGAGATTAAACTGTAGGTAATTATTGTAAGGTTTATAAAACAAATTGTCACACAACTTTCCAAATATGTCATTTATTTACAAAATTGTTGGATTGTAACGTCGAGGATGTGTTTGTCTTTTAGTTTACAGTCCACTCATAAAGCAGAGCCAGTGAGGAGTGGCTGATCATGACTGTCTGTCCAGTGAGGTGTGGCATGGGTTGTGGTGCCGCTCGACACCACAACCCATGTATGGACGTAGACTATCATTATCATCTGCCTTTAAAAGCAGTTCACTTCTACTGTTTTCATATCGATGCTACGCCGCATCAAACAACTTGGGTCCCGTAGCGCAGTCGAGTTTTTAAGTCCTTTAAAGTGCACACCAGAAAGTGGACAACGAGCCGGTTTAGAGCTCCACTCTTTAATCCTCCATGTTGCCAGATTGTGTTTAGCAATTTAATAGGAACTGGCCACTCCAATCACAAGCAATTTAATATACACAGCTAGTTAATCCGATGATACAGCTTTTCCAAGTACTGGATCCATTTAAAAATAAATAAAAATAAACTGTTTTTGCTAGTTGACAAATCTACATGTGTGTCATTAATCTCACTCAACATCAGCCATGTGTCTATTGGTAACGAGCTCGACCATAAACCACTAATTAGTGGCTGGTATCCATTTAATGCTCTTAAAGTCCTTAGCGCTAATACCAGGTCTGGGGAATGTGGGTGTGGTAGGGGATTGATGTTTAATTAATTGTTAATGCATTTTGGGATTTGATGTTGGTAAGCTTCAAGTTTGGAGTTAGATACTTGGATTTATAGTCACTGAGGGTATTGTACAATGTTAGGCAGTTGTAAACATGTGATTAGAAGTAAGTCCAGATCATGAGTATCACAATCGTTTTATTTTGCATTTTCTGCAGAATATCATGTTCTTTGTGTCTCTTCAACATCTTGCCTAGACGTTTTGCTACATTTAGAAAACGGCGATTGAGTCTTAGAAATGACGATACATTTAACAAAATACCTTCAGCATCTTATAAAACAGTGAGCGTTTGCAGAAACGAGTAGATGATGGCGTTTATATACATACTAGCGAAATATACAATCAGCCGATGAAGCCCGAGCCTGAGCCCTGTATTTTCTATAGATAATGTAGGTTGCAGTTTACTTTAGGTGTATATTAATCTTCATTTTCTTGTTTATTTCAGAGCCAAGCGTGTATACGTCGGCGGCCTCTGCACCTACAGCTGTGGCATGGTGGCCCTGTGTGCCATCCGCGCTAAAGCAGCCGTGCTTCTCTGCAGCTGGACGGCCGGAGTCATGTACTCCACACTGTTCACCATGCCCTACCTTCTGGTAGCACATTATCACGCTACAGGCATGGTAAGTTTTTAATATTATCAGGAATGTGTTGGTTTTAGTTGACAAAAGTCGTGGACCACAGTAATCGTATCGTCCTATATGTGGACACCTCCATTTAAAATAAATAAAATAAATATCGCTGGACATTAACACACAGCGCCATCTAGTGCCAGACTAAGCAAGGCTTGTGTCGTAGACACCAGATAGTTGATATACTAAATTATATACCGTTTTTGTTTGTAAATACATACTTATTATACATATAAACATCCATGACTCGGAAACAAATGACCATGCTCAACACACAAACATTTGCTCCTACTGGGATTCGATCCCAGAACCCTAAGAACGTAAGGCAGCCTCACTACCACTACGCCATTTGGGTCGTCGTATTATTTATATAGCAGTCCCTAGTATTTAAATACACAAGCAAACAACACTTAAAACTACACGATTATCTGTCGTGGCTATAAAGTGGTAACGGGCTTGAGGGTCACGAACTGCAGTGGCCAATTTATGAACCTCGCTACGGGCTCAAGTTTGCCGCTGCGGATCCAATCTGGCTAGGTGAGGTATAATCGATCCATTACGAACACAATGTTGGTGTTGAGGCCCGACAGGATACGTCACACCTTCTCTCTAATTCGTATAGTGCACTACAACCTGCAGCCTCTAGAACCTAAAGAAAACAAACGACAGAACTGTCGCAGGTTGCTAAGTTCTGCATGGATAAATCTGAGTCATCGATTCGAGAAGAAGAAGCATAAGCGTAGCTCTTTGTGACGGGGTTTGTTTGTCTAGGACAGGGATCCCCAAACTATTTTGGACAAGTGACCCCTTTTCCAAAATGAACTGTTACCTCAGACCCCCAAAATACCTACTTTTAAGATCAACCCCCATAATCATAATGATCCGCGCAATAGAAGAAGACAGAGTGAGAATTAGCAATGAGACTATTATGAATAAGTACGCTCGAACTCATTATCTTGCACAGACTTGTCCCCACTGACTTGCCGAGTTTTTCATCTTGTACGAACTTGAGACTTACATTTCTACAACAATGCTATTTCCTACAAAAACATAAATTATTCTTAGTACACGTAACACAACAAAAGCAATACAGTACCTACCTACCTATCTTGAAAGTTTTCTTGTGTTAATTTAATAGGGGTCGATTTTTAGACCTCGTCGACCCCTAAATCGACCACTTTGGGAATCCCTGGTCTTGGGAGTTACGAGTAGCCACTTTCGCTGTGAAGTGCCATTACAGACTGTAATTGAAAAAATAAACTGTAGGATGGCAACACAGAACATCCACGTACAGTGGTGTAACTTATCACATGATGAGTTAGCAAAATGCAACGTGTCGCATTCTTAATTTATATTTGTACAAAATGTCCACTAGTAGCAGTAGAGCAACCTCGGCACGCGACACTATTTAAGATATTGTTATTTCAGTTGCGTATTATTGCGTCATTCGCGATGCACTGTTTCATCTGCGACATTTGTCCCATTAAATCTTCTTGCGTATCACAACTAAACTACTTATCTACTATGAAACAGTCACTGCTGCAAAATGTGGACTTCTAAAATTAGCCCTTTTAAGTAAAAAACATAAAAATACACTTCAATGAACTACCAACCGTTTCAGGAATCAACAGATTTCATTCAAATAAACAAGGTACATCAAAATCTGTGTTGGAAATGTTGCGGTCGTTTAATAATTTGCTACAAAATGTCAATTCATTATATCCCCAATGTATTTAGCTTCGGCCAACCGATTATTATTTCAGTGAATTAATCCTTTGATGTGCGATTTTCATGGAACTTCAAACAGAACATGCCCTGTAATTGATTAAACGATCGCTAATTGTAGCGAAGGATGATCATGCATCAAAAATTCAATGTTAAACGACGCTGAAACTGTTTCCATTTTTTCAGCAAAACTTGCAAATATTGTGTTTGGAGAAATCTAAAGTTGGTTTTGTTTTGTTCTGCTATCTCTTATTTCCGTATTTCGTTTTTATGTCCCATTATGGAAAAATGAGTAGGCTGGTTCCAAGAAAGCTAGGTATGTTCTTGGAATCATCTTACGATTTTCTCCTCAAAACTTACATTTTTGTCATTTTCAGAAACATCTTTCATGGTTTTAAAAAAAAACTTGTTGTATATGAGACCAACAATATTTTTACTGTGATTTATTCCGGCGGTAAATCCTGAAAATATTCCTGTTTCGCTTTATTTCTTCGAGTTTTTTTGTTATTATTTTCTTTGACTCAACATGTAATATACAGGGTGGTGATGACAATACGACAATAAATTAAACTACGCATACCTCAAGACGTTCCAAACAAACACAAAAAAAATCGTTTGAAAATATCAAGTAGTTTAGTCACAGGAAATTATTTTTCACCTTCAACATTTGCTACATGATGTATCTGATTTTAAGGAAGCACTAACAGGTTAACGACCCCTGCCAACTCGCTATTTAAAAACTTTCCCTAAATTTGATTTACTGCAAATTAGACCTTAAACTAGGCCAATAAGAGTCATAAAGAGTATCCTTAGAGTTAGATTTTGCCTGTTTTTATTTTTTAAATTTCGGTTTTGGGTTTTTTAATTGTGTAGAATTATTCCTTTGAACTAGTATTACGCGTGTTTTCATTTATTGTCGTATTGTCTTCTCCACTCTGTATAATAAAGTTAGAAGGATGTGCTGTGAAAGGCTTGCGAAGTTCATTAATATTCCTTATTCTCTATAGAAAAGGGAATGGTTCTCTGACCCGACGGCGACGGTTGTGGTCGGGCCATTGTTTTACATCCTAATCTCGCGCACAGTTTTGATTGAGAGACTCAGTATTTTATATGCCATTAAGTTGGTGTGTTATATATAGCATTAGCATTTATCTTTCCCTTTTCCCAACAGTGGGACAGCGGCGGCGGTGGATGCGGGGAGGCGCGGGGCATTGGCACGGACGTCGCCGTCGTCAGCAGCTGCGTGTTCGTGGCGCAACTGCTCGTGTCCTTCATCATGGGGTTCGCAGTCAAAGCTATGGGCTCCACGGCTGCAGTAGTTGCAGTTGCTGCTGCGCTGGCCGCTGCAGCTGCAGTCACTGCTACTAAGATTACGTACTTGGATCTGTAAATTGATGTAATTGTTACGTCTTTCATTGTGGGGTTCTCTGTCAAAGCTATGGGCTTCACGACTGCAGTAGTTGCAGTCGCTGCCACTTTAGCAGCTGCAGTTAGGTTAGTGTACTGCTACTAAACTTAATACGTAGGTACCTGAGCTATAACTTGATGTGATTGTAATGTCTTTCATCGTGGGGTTCGCAGTCAAAGCTAATGCTCCACAGCTGCAGTGGCTGCAGTCGCTGCTACGTTGACTGCTGCAGCTGCAGTCACTGCCTCGAAGATAACGTATCTGGATCTGTAAATGTAAAATGATGTTCTTTATATCTGTAAATGACAACGATCTGAATTGATGTAATTTACCTAGAAGTATAAAAAATTGCTTTCATTGTAAAAATGCTGATCGTAACTGTCAACTAGGTAGAAGTGTGTTTTCTGGCACAATTTCTGGTATAGCAACCCGCACGTCTGGGGAACAAACCAGTATGCGCTGGCCTCTTATTCATTTGATTCTCCACACTACAGTAGGCCAGCTGAAGGTCAAAGTAGGTACTACCAGTATACAGTGACGAGCGGGTTACTGCACCAATGGGTTTGCGACGTTGATTGGGTCAATGGTCGACTTCGAAAGATGTTATTGATCTCTCAGGTAACTGTTGACTTATCAATTAAAACTGTCTGTAGCAGGTGCAGCTTTGCTTACCTCTAAAATAAATAGGTACCTGAATCACTTGTAACTACTATAGCAGTATTGTAAGCTTTAAAGTGTTTGGTGTCGTGTTGATATAAGTTTTGTAGAAAATGCCTAGTTGCCGGAAAACGATTCATTCCATATTAAAATGATACCGACATTTCACTGAATTGAAAATCGTTTAATCCGGTTTTGATTGGATTGGATTTTGATTCGTTTTATGTCCGGACGTTTCATTTTGAGTGAAATTTACAGAATGAGATACTGGAAAAGAAGCATTTGATATCGGTTTTACGGCGTAGCACTACCTACCACTCATCAGTATCATTAATTGCAGAAATTATAAAAAGTGTCCGGATTCGCTGTCAAAGGAGGAGGTCTGTGTCCCAGCAGTGGGAACAATAATAAGCTGATGATGATGATGATCCGGATTCGAAAATTCAAAGAAGATTTTAAGAAGTCGAAATTATCACAAATATAAAAAAATTAGAACCTATAAAATAAAATAAATATATTCTTTCTTTAAACTTTGCTACAACTACTTGCCATTGGTAACCGCAGTTTTATGTAGCCAATAAAGGAGCAGTCTTGAGTATAATAATGTTGTAAAATATTTTATAAAATGGTAGTGAAATTTATTGAGTCTCAATATTTGTAAATACTTTTACTTTGAAAATGTACCTAAGTTTTTTTTAACCCGCATATCTAAAGAATTCTGGCAAAACTAGGATTAATAATACTGAGAAGAGAACTCAAGAATATCATCTCTTAAACCTTATGTTAAGATAAGTAAATATCTACTGTGGGATGGATATGAATTTATTTTAAGACGCATTAGTACTTAAATGCTTAGAATGAAATCTTTTAAGAGTTTTCCAAAGGCAAATATTTCATGCAATGAAGTGTAACGATGAAAGATGATATCATGATATCATATTTTAGGTGATTAAATTAAATCGCTCATAATAATAATGTAAAATGTAAAAGGTTTGTATTACTTTGTATATAATTGAATAAAGGAAATAATAATAAAATTTATTTCAGACCATCGAGTCCATATTTAAAACATTACAATTTTTATCGTTCATACATAAAACAGACACATGAAAGAACACAAAAACATAGGTACATAAAATGAAAAGATACACACATACATTATAATGAGAATTTCATTTTAAATATCTAAATGACGCACGATGAGTGGTCATCCAGTCGTCATAAATCTAGTCATTTTAGTTAAGAAAAATTGTAAATATCTACATGTTTTAAAGTGTTTAATGATATTTTTTTTGTTTGATGTTTGCCTATCTCTTTTTCGTAAACTATGTAATAATTTGTTTACGATTTCGAATAAAATATACGGTTTCCAATTATTTAGTTTTTGAAGTTGGTAAGTATCTAGTCAATAAAAGTATCAATAGGCTTACTCCCAAAAAAGGAAAAGTGGAGGTAAAGTTCTTCATTTCCATAGGAAAGGTTAGATTATCCGACCATTTGTGGCATAGATGATGCTGTTATACTTTTTGCCGCTAGAGGCTGAATTAGCAAAAAATTAAGCTTGTAAGTATTATAATATCTGTGAGCTTGTGATGAGATGAGATGCATGTTTATTATTTTTTAAACCATTATTAAACAATCAGGCCAAAGAGGACAAGTAAGGAAGTAGAAATATATGCACTAAGTATAAGTAACTGTGTATAATGAATGAAATAATTTAGATAATATATATTAAGTTATGTTAAGCCTGTAACCACAGCTCTCGATGTTTGTGATATATTCAGTGTTGTATAAATCAAAGTATATTGTCTGTTACAAATCAAATAAATAATTCAACTGATAATGGATCGCCTTTATTTTAATTAACGCACTCCTTAATAGCTGCTAATGGGTTTATGATGGGCAATCGGAATATAATGAATGGTGGTCATTTAAATAGTTTTCAGGTATTTTATTATTTAGAGATTTTTGTTTTCATGGATATTGAAATACAATAGAGTTAAAACAATATCATGGTTCTGATAATTTAGGATTGAATTTACTACCAATTTCAAAGTATTTTCTTAATAAATGGGTAGATACTTGTATACAACATTATTTATCTGGGAAAATACCAAGCTTCATAGAATCATGTTACAAATGACTAGGTAGTAATATTTGTAAGTAAATAATTGAAAAGTGCACTATAAACGAGATAAAGGAATTTATCTATTGCAAATCGTAGAGTTTTTGGAAAGTAGAAGAAAACTTTCTTGGAAAATCTCGTTTTTGAATATTAATATGAAAGGCAGGGAGATTATATTTTTCAGAATCGCAATAACCTACCTCTATGCCATCTTTTCTAAATTCTTAGAAGTTTTTTTTTATCTAATAGAAACCTCGTATTTAGTAAATTGATATTTTTAAAGTATCTTCTAAGTCATCACAAGCCATGCCTATCACAACTATGTTGGGGTCGGCTTCCAGTCTAACCGAATGCAGCTGATACCAGTACTTGGAGCGACTTGGAGCGGTGGCTGCCCAGATTACCTCCATAGCCCTGATAATACCCTTCATTGTCACTAGTACCATTAACAGTTCCGTGATGGAACTAGTGTTGTTTTTTATTATCACTAGTTCCATTTTGAAAGAATCTGAAAATAATTAAACACTCGGTTATACGATACCCCTTAGTACGACTGCTTGATAGACTTTCGGCCTACTGACTAGTTAACGCCTGCCAAATATAAGTTAAAGACAGCCGGGATTAACGGCTTATCGTGCTTTCCGAGGCACGGAAGAAACTCAATATGCAATGGCTGTTCACCTATCTATGGACCAACCATAGGGCAGCACAGCTTAACCTGACCTATCTACCCGAGCGGCTGTTATTAAGTAGCTATAAGCTCCTCAAGTATCTTAAATATTAGAAGCAAAACAACACCCTACCTCTACAGCAAACTCAAAGTTTATCAAGGACCATCCGGCAAAACTCCTCCAAATCTAATCGAAACTCAACGATAATCCTTATACAATGGAAACGTTCCGACAATTAATTTACCATTCAATCAGGGCAGTGCTCACATCCACTAGACAGTCGTAGACACTCGAACATTATCAAAGGAGACGTCCAACAATGGATCTCGTCAAAAATCTTTGGAGAAAATTGACTCACACAAAGGCTTTGGATCAATCAAGCGGGAGATTGGAGACTGTGTTCTTTGAGTCTATCTATAGGATTACTTATGTCGCAGGTAAATTATTTACGGAGATTTTGCGGTAGGGTAGTGATTTTAGGTAACCGTTACTTATGTGTGTACCTATGATACGGGAAAATTGGTTTTCGTATAATTATTTACTTTAGAATTACAATAACTATTGATAATTATAACGTTATCACACTTTTCTACTTTAAACATGGATATCTTACACCAAGATTATGGTAGCCTCTGCAGGTTATAAAGGATGTAAAACACCTCTTATCGAAGCTGAAAGGCACTTGGTCTCCCCGTCATTGCGATCATTTTTTTGTTATACACCATATCTACCTTCTAGTTACGGAGATATTGAGGGTCAAAGTTTCAACTATTTGACAATATTTTTTTAAATACATGTTTACACTGTAAGATTTTTACTTTAACCACCTATACGACCCACGTACTATTCACGTATATCATCTCATCACTGGTTAACCAGCTGTATACTTGCTTATTAAATAATTTTGAATGTTATGAGGTACCTATATATAGGTAGAAAGTTACTTTTGAAATAATAGAACAATAGTGTTTTTGAAACGATGGAAGACTTATAGTTACTCGTAAGCATGTCTAATTATATAAAACAAGCGCTCTGCTTAAGTAACTATCTATCATGCCAATCTAATAAGTTTTGTAGTATTTCACAGTACCGCCGAAGTAATGAAGGCGTTTAAATATTCCTTTTTGGGTTATACTACGCTATTTGTCTTTATCGAAACCATCTGATTGTTATCTTAGAGGTTTATTGTAACCACTAAATTATAACAACGAGTAATAAACTACGCATTTCTACCCGTTAAAGTAACATAGTCATTTATGATCACATTAATCAACAATTTCACACTTCAGACCATCCAATTCATCTTAATGTTCATCCTGGAAACTAGTCTAGAACTAAGGAACAACTTGCACTTAGTTTAAAGTTGTCACAGACTTCGAACGTTCTCGACTATTTGCTTGGCTTGAGCCAATTTAAATGCTCGTTTATACGAGTAGGGTTTCTAGCCGGTCAGGAAGAGATTTTTAAGTTAGTCTAAGGGCTTTCGCAGACTAGAGACAAGACTGTCTTAAGATAGATAAATTTTCTATTAGTGCGAGCGAGACAGACTATTTATTCCCTTTGGCAATAGTATGTCTTATAAGACAGTCTTGTGTCTAGTTTGCGAAAGCCCTTAGACTTACACTAAACACTCACTTCTATATACATATAATATGTCACCATAAAATGGTCAAATACGTTATATTGTAATATCTCTAGCGATATTGTAAAATCTCGAAATATTGTCAAATGAACATACTGCTTACAACAAAACGCATTATTTTTCGTGATATGCATGCGATGGTAGTCAACTTACGTGGTGTGGAGGGAAAAAGGGGTTCCCCTTGCCCAGTGGTACAACTCTCATGAAAAGATATTGGATATTGTACCATTCCTGAGAAATACCGATTATTATAACCTAACCTTAAAACACTTTATATTCCTCTAAAAAGCGTAGTCGACGGAGCCCCGCTTCGCGGGGCCCCTATTTCCGAGTGCAGGGTTTAAAGGAACCTAACTAACCTAGCGGGGGGGTGCCCCAAGTCCCGATCATGGGGGCGGAGATACTTCCGTATGTTCAGTTGACAATAATTCGAGAGTTTACAACATCGCTAGAAAGAAACACGTTATATTGTAATATAACGTGTTTGACAATTTTACGGTGACATATACACACGTAGTACAGAAACGAGACACATAACAATACGCCTGAAATCCCTGAAGTGTACTTAATATTACACCCACATTTTATTTATTTATTTATTTATTAACACTTCAAGCACAAAAGTACAGAGGCGGACTTAATGCCATAGGCATTTTCTACCAGTCAACCTTTAGGTGATGCAGAGACAAGCAGTGGTAGGTGTCATTTCTGAAATTCTGAGAATAATTTTATTTAATACTACGATACACTACAAAGATATATAAAATATTATACATATTTATCAAATACTATAAATATATATTTAAATAAAATTAAATGGACATTTACATGGATATACTAAAATAAAAAGACAAACAATGACGAAAACATTACCGTTGTGACGAAACTGCCAGCTTCTTCCGAATGTACTCGCGAACTTTAATTTTAAAAGATAAGCGATTAGTTGCCATCCTGATTTCTTGGGGAAGCGCATTCCACAGAGAAATAGACTGGACGAAGAATGACCGATGAATGTAGTCAGTGCGGTGAGAGGGACAGTGAAGAACACGATTTTGCGAAGAGCGCAGGCTTTTGCTGTGGTTGGCACAAATGTATTAAAAGTGGGGAGCAAGGTAACTAGGGGAAGTGGGAGAGACAAGAAAAGAAAACAATGTGGTTAGCGCCCTTTGCTCCCTACGCTGACGTATGGGCAACCACCTAAGAAGAGACCGGTGCTCGGAGACATGATCATATTTACGCAGATTGAAAACGAATCGAATGCAGTTATTTAGAAGACGGTCAAGTTTGTCGAGGAGATCTGCATTCAGGTCAAAGTAGCACACATCACCATAATCGATGATGGGAAAGATTAAGGACTGTACAAGCATTGCTTTCGTATTTGAGGGTAGAAAGTTTTTCAAACGGTACAGAGCCCGCAATGAACCAGTAACCTTCTGGCTGACACGAGCGACTTGTGTATGCCATTTCATGGTGCTGTCAATGTGCAAGCCTAGATCCTTTACATTGGTGCTAAAAGGAACAATCGTACCGTCGAAAAGAACTGGTGGCAAGGTTGTACTATCTAACTTGCTCAAGCTGCGCGAACTCCCAACGATTATAGCCTGACATTTGTTTGGATTAAGGTCAATGTGGGCAAATCCGTCATAGTTTTTTTAAAGTTGAAGTTAGTTGATTATAACTGGTACACATAACTACTTATTGTAAATTTGATGGTTGTAAGCGATGGAGAATTTTGTTGTCTTTTACACACATCCATTCGAAACAACAGAACATCATTCCATATTTAACTAAAAATGTTTTTTTAAAAAACGGTCGTTAGACGGATTTTCCCTGAGGATTGGGGCAAATTCGTCCAGTAGCATTTTTTCCTTGAATGACGTCGTTATATCAAAGTATGCAATTTGTAAACAAGTAAATGCACATGCTGAAGATAAATATTTTGTAACGTCATAAATATAAGGTTTCATTTACGTTTTATTCCCTAAAATCGTTTTTGGGGGCTAATCCGGCCTATTTTTAAAACCAGGGAATTTAAACCTTTCCAAAAAATTGGTACACTAAATTTAAATATTTTTACTTAGTATCATCAATCATCAGTTTACTTTTTCAGGTTAAATAAACTGGGTTACTTTTAATGAATCGATTAGGTTTAAGAGCATTATAATTTTAAACAATGCTGCATGTTGCACATTGCATTAAAAATCGAAGTACACATTTAAAAATCAGTTTCAGAAAAAAATGTTTTATTCATAATGACACAATATTAGTGTTAAAATGGAACATACTCAACGAAACATACTAAAATTAGTAGGGTTCTTGATTTTTATCCTTAAGTACTATGTAACACACTTAAATCTTTAATTTAATCTGAATTTGGTAGAGTTGCGGTCCCTTATATTCAGTTAATATACAATTTCGGACTGCCAGTACAGCAGAATGCCACTTGTCCTTGTTATAGGAACCCACATAATATATTATTTAGTAATCATGAGAAAACTGAAAACAAACAAATAATAATATTAATAATCTGACCATAAGCCAAATCTAGTATTAAATACTTAAGCCACCAAATCTATTTAAAAGTTCTATAGAAAAGTAGCTCTAGCAAAAACTAAAAATAGGTAGGTAGGATGAAAAAGGTTGACAATATCTGCAATGGGATAATTCCGGTATATGACGGTTTAGCCCCTTTGAGATTAGACGGATTTTCCCACTTGGCCATTTGGATGTTACATATTTTTAAAAACAATTATTTCTGTATCCACTGGATTTTATTGAAAACAAATGAAATAATCCTGTAAAACACTTATTAAACTACAAGATATACATACTCAGAAAGTCGTAACTTGTAAAATTGAATATTTACCATATCAGAAACGTCAGCACTCAACACTTGAGTATCGACTTCGGAGCAGGACTAAACTTCAAACGTGTTTTTTTACTCTTGTAGACAACTTTGCTCCATCTATGAATCATAGTTCGAACTAAAAAGTGATCCTGTTTAACCGACCGAATCAGTAAAAGCGTAACTATACCTACTTGAACTAGTAGTAAATGCGTGTATACGGAATAGCCCCGCAGACGGATTTGTCCACATTGACCTTAACTACAACACCGAATTTATCTGACCAGGTTTTTATTGCCATCAGGGCAATACCTGTTATGTTTAAGTCCCATGTAATATATCCTCAATCTAGGGTTTGAAAACTCAAAATTTTGTGTTTTGATCACAGTCGTTACCATTATTTCCGACCGACATGAGGTAATTCTCGCCTTCCGGGCTACTGTTTCTGATTCTACTGTTCACACAAGTCAATTTTATTCATCCCCCAATAACCTCCTGTTTCAAACTAGCCCACCACACTATTCCCAAACCACTGGAATTCCTTAAAGCCAGAGACGAAGAAGCTCAACGAAGTCCCGGAGAATGAATTTAACTGTCTTAGATCCCGCAACGAAATTAATCAGAAAGTATAGCGGAGGACTAGGAAAAAACCACAATTTCCATTTCTCTCATATCAGCAGGAGACAGCACGAAACAAGGCCAATAGGCACAAAGAGATGATTAAAACTGGGATTGGCCCAGTTACCTAGCACCGGGTCCTAAGTTGTGAGCAAGCAGCTGTTGTATATTTGATTCCAATACTGTTATGTATGGCAAAAACGCTTGAACGCGCGGAAATTTGCTCTAGTTTCTACAAGATCCGTATAGTCAATAACTCCGGATGTAACCTGTACACTATCCAACATAATACTGCGTTCATTTTGCCAAAGACTGCACTCCCATAAAATGTGATGTGCAGCAGATTGTTTATATTCGCAGTCAGATGTGGAACATTGACAAAAAGGCGAGTCATCAATCTTGAAGGAAAATAATTTGCTCTTAAAGTTACCATGACCTGTGAGATGTGTTGTTGTGTGTTTCAAGCTAGTTACTCACCTCATCTGAACGAGGCTTATTTGAAAACTGGCGCCGTTTCCCCAGGTATGTCCACCTCTGAACACGACGTATTCTACCTGATGTATAGTAACACTGTCAGGTTGATGATAGTACTTCTGGTGTGCGGAGAAGTCTGGTATGGCTTCACAGAAACCTCCAGCTTGGATGAAGTGGCGGCCAGCATCAACGCTACGGTTATACAGTTTATAACCATATATAGATATCTGAATATGGTAATAACAATGCTTTTGTGTTTTTAGTGTATCGTAAATCGTAGAATTTAGTTGCGTCATTTGAGTCGCACGGGATCGGTCAATGTGCCGACAGGTGGGGGAGGCCTATGTCCAGCGGTGGACGTCTTTCGGCTGAAATGATGATGATGAAGCTGATAAGTGTGCTGCTGATAACCGGTAGCTGGGTGCAGATGGGTATACTTACTATAATACATACAGTATTTTAGTTTGTGCTATTCCAAATGCGTCATACTTTAGCGATATGTGCCGAAAATATAAACTATTATGATTTTAGAGGAAGTTAATAAACGAAAACAATTGAGTTATGACTAAAACTAAATAATAGTAAATAGGTATGTATACCTAACAAACGTTACACTAAGAAAATAGGACAGAAATAGAAACAACGCAAGAACAGTAAGTATACCTACCAAAAATGTAGTATGACTAATTTAGGATTGAATGACAATTAGATTTAGTCATGTCTAAATATGCTTCAATGGCAAAGAAAATTGCTTTATACAGTTTTTAATATGAATTTACGTGTGTGACTATTTTTCTCATTCTAACACATTCTTCTTTGTTAAAAGGGTTGAGTGGAATGTTTCTTTGACGTTTCTTTATGAAGCGAATTTTACCTAACCTGGAGAACCCTATGAGCAATGAGATTATTTCAAGTTTTTCTTATTATTCAAAAAGCCGTTGCCTTTTCATCCTTTAAGAAAGGAAGTGGACCGAATCCACACCCGCCTATTCCACATATCTGACTTGTCTGGCTTCCTTCACCGTTTTGAGTGTTGCTGAAAAATTTAAAGAAAAAATAAATAAAAAGCATTCCAATTAAGCAAACTATGACTATAACTATAACCATTCTTAATACGATTCCTGCCCGTTTTGACTGTCCTTTCCAGAATTTCTATGATTTTATGTATTGTGATTTATAAAAATTGTACCTAACGTAAATGAAGATTCTCTGAAATAGATAAATGTCGGAAATAATAATAATTGAGCCTACTCTAACCCCACTAGTCGTAAGTAGGCTCCGATATTACTGAGCTAGCACTGCTCTTGGTCCGACACTGCTCTTCTGATGCATCGAAATGGAATATTCTCATCATCTCATCATCTACCTAGTAAACAATGTTGAGGTCGGCATCCAGTCTAACCGAATCTAGCTGATAACAGTATTATACATGGAGCGAATGCTCTCCTGATCTCCACAATCCAATTTGTACAGGATAATAAGAGACCCCTTGGTAAGACTGGCTGTCCGATTCTCGGGCCACTTAACGTACTTTCCAAGGCACGTAACAAACTGGAATTTAATTGATGGTCACCCATCCACAACTAACCTGGAAAAACGTAGCTTAACCTGAAGTTCGACCCTAGAAGCTGTTATTATTTAGCCACAACCGCCAAACCATTGAAAAAAACGTTTTGTAAAACCATTATTTAGTGTCAAATATTTCATATTTCATAATATTTCATCAGATGGCTCATAAGGACTTCTACAAGAAACTGGCGAGTTCCATGGAATCTCCATTCTTCGATACTTCAACAGATGAGAGGAAGAAACTGGTGGAATTCTGGTGGCAAACGAATGAGAGATATTTGAAGTTGTTGCTAGCTTTAGGGAACTGCACTCTTGCTGCTTGGTAATTATATAAATGTTGCATGTTTTAGAAATACATACCTTAAAGAAACTATTCACGAATGTGAATAATATTTGCATTGTGTACCCCACGGCCTAACCAAAGCGATCGGTCACGCAAATACACGATTGCTGCACGTGTCATCCGTTTGTTCGGAAAATCGGTAAGCGCGCTCTTTCGCTCGTTCGTTTCGGTTTCGTTCGGGTTTTTCCGAAGACAAACGCGACGTTTGCGTGTTTATGAGCTAGGACATGACTGTCAAACTGTCACACTTCGCCTCTTCACAAATTCCATACGAGGATTTGGATAATGTGCTACGTGCCTACATATTATTATCTTGCTAAAGTTTCATGGCATCTCTAATTCAAAAAGGTCGGCGACACGATCAGAAACAAAAATATTACATACAAGTTTCTTTATTTCTCATCATTAATGATTTTCTTTCTAGGTTCACCTTCCCCTTAATAGACGAAGTGGAATACAACCTCATAGTGGGGATCCGGCTCCCATTCTACTATATGACGCCTGTCCGGTATCCCCTCGCTTACTTGATCGTGGTGATATCCTTCTTCTACATCTCACACTTCGTGATGATCACGGACCTGAAGATGCAGACCCATCTGATGCATCTGCTGTGCCAGTTCACGGTCCTGGCTGACTGCTTTGAGAACTTGCTGAGAGATTGTAAAACTGGATTTGAAGGTATAGCTGTACAAGATCATTTGGTTAAAATTGGGATTAGCGCCGTCATCGGTTTAGTTTGAAAATATATAAACCAAGTTTTAAAAGCGGAGTAGTTGTTAAGTAGTCGCTTGGGACCGGCCAATATGGCGATACTTAGGAGAGGCCTATGGCAACAGTGGACGTCTTACGGCTGAAATTATGAAAGTAAAGCAAACTTAAATCTAAAAAATATGGTTTATAACTTTACTTCATGGTTATAATTAGTTAATTATTTCTATATCAACTTGATGTAGAACAAATATATGTAAATATATATACATACATTTATAAATAAAACAATTTTTATGATAAACAGGACTACACCCATAGGGTGTAAAACACTTCATCACGAAGCCGTCAACCAAGCATTCTGTACATCAAACTAAGTAACTTAATGCAAAAATTATTACTGGTGAACGCCTTTTTTTTGGAGTTTAAATTCATGTTTTGTGGTAGAACTCAATGTAACGCACATTGTGCTGATGTATGATAATGGTGGATTGAATAGTACGGGGTTCGTAGAGGTGTTTAAAGTAAAAGTCTTATAATAAAAACTTGTATTGAAAGAAAAACTTGTCAAAAACACGGAACTATAACCCTCAATATCTCCGTAACTAGAAGGTTCCCAGGTATGTTGTATTGTAGAACAAAAAAATCATTGCAATGACGGGAAGAACAATTGCTTTGCGGCTTCGTAAAGATGTTTTACACCCTATGGGTGTAGTCCTGTTTATCATAAAAACTGTTTTATTAAAAAAATACATATTGCAAGTTTGGACGGTTTCTCATTGCTGTGACCAACAGTGGCGAACCTGACTCTTTTAATTAGTGGCAGTCATAGCGGGCCACTGTAAATTGAAATTCCTGCCCGAATCGATATTTTACTCCGCTTTTCGTTTCACGTCTAGCTTTGGCATCTTTGTGACGTTCGTTAAAAAAACACTCGTTGAATGTGCAGCTTTTAGTGGTGATTTTAATTAAAAAGTCATTATGTAGGCCAACAATGATAATTATTAATTTAAGGAGCGTGCGTCATTCATACAAACGTAATACCAAAATAATTCGTAAACCAAATAAGTTCTTAAGGAAGTGTGTATGTATTTCGATTGGATTACATAATATCTAGGCTCAGAATTGACATCTTTTATGGATAAGATATAGGACATTCTTACCTTAAGATCGTCCTATATCCTATCCCTACCTACCATATAATAAACTGAAAATTAAATAATAAAATGTATTTATTTCTCTTTCCAAACAAACTTATAACTGAAACTTTTAACGACTGTTTCAGATGTAGCTGTAAACAATTTAGTTTACAACAAAAGTTTCGCTGATAAATACACAAAGAGACTGGGCGAGTTAGTTCAGCAACACAAGCAAATATTAAGGTAAATGTTTTTAACATAATCAAAAGTTTAACAAAGGTTTGTTCAGAAAAATATTACAATGATGTAGTGGCCTAACTAGTTGACTATGTCGCTATTGTTCTTTCAAATAAAAGTATTTTTTTAGATAGAGCCAAGACAAAGTGAAGTCTGTATTTAGTTGAATAATGTACAATGATGATTTGTGATTAAAAAGGAGAAACTGCTGAGAAAATAGCTGGCCCAGTATGGAGCCGATTAGCAAGAGACAGGAATATGTGGAAATCTTTAGAGGAGGCCTTTGTCAATAGCCAAGCTGTTCAACAAAAGCAACCAGTTGTCGATCACTTTAATACAAATTAGAATTAGAATGTACATTTAGTTTTTAGCAAGTAGGCATGTATTAAGTTAATGTAAAAGAAACAGCATATATAAAATGGTAAACTGACTGACTGACTGACTGGGTGATATATCAACGCACAGCCCAAACCGCTGGGTCTACAGATTCCAAATTTGGCAAGAAGGTTCCTTATGTGGTCTAGGGGTGCACTAAGAAAGGATTTTTCAACATTCACTCTCTAAGAGGGTGAAACGGGCCCCCAAAGTTTATATGGGGAAACTAGATTAGTTAGCTTAACAAAAGATTTTGTTAGTTTACTACCTACTAGGCTACTTTTATACCCCTAGGTGATAAGGGTGGTTTACACGCGGACGAAGTCGCGGGCAACAGCTAGTTATTGATATAACTGCTGAGATAACGAGTAATGGAGAAGTTTAGAAGAAGAAGACATGACCCCGAATAAATTTGGATAAGTGCAGGAGATTGATGATGATGTTGAATGTACAAACTATGAAGTGGAGGAAAATGTCGCGAAGAAAGTTTTAAGTATGAACGTAGAAGGTTAGCCTTCTACGTTCATACTTAAAACTTTCTTCATGGATGGATAGATAGATGGTGTGATAGATGATAGGTATGTGTTTAAAGGGGCCGACGACTGAGATGATATTTTTTAGAGAATAAGTGTGGTCGAAGAAGAAATGTAGTACCGACCTCAAATAACAAAGAAGGACAAGATAATGATAGTCACGACGTTATCTGCACATACCTAGATCGATTTATCGAATACTGTTTTTTAAGGTTTTTATAAAAGTCGGTCAATATTTGATTCCGAATATTCACTACAGGTATTCCTCTATCAACTGAGTCGGATGCCATAAAAAAGTATGCTGAAAATATGCGAACATTGAAACACGATACCCTTTGTGTGTGAAAACCAGCAATACGCGAAAATACGTGAGCGCTTTTCATAGAGCTACGAGCCTATTGTGAATACCTACATTATTTGTGGTTGCGTCACTACGTGAGTGGTGCAACCACAGATAATGTATTGTGTTCGCAATAGGCATGCGTGTTTATTCGATTCTGTAGGTAAGTACCTATCGGGGTACACTACATAAATACAAAAAAAAACATTTCGAAAGTCACAAATCCGAATTTCAAATACCGATTTTCACAATTCCGAATGTATTAACTCCGATTTATCATTAATCCTGTTTTCATTATTCCTAAATTTTATTATTCCTAACGTTTATAATTACTATTCTCAAGATACCGAGTTTCAGATAGATCGAATAACTAAAAGTACGACTTAACGATAATTCGAAACATCAAAGAAACGAATTCCGCTTATTAAAATACCTATTAAAACAATTCCGAAATAAAAACACCTTATAAAGCTGAATCGCAAATACACACATAATTGCTCGTCAGAGAGAAGTATACTATTATGAAGAGGTAGAATTAAAAAACTAATAACAGATGCGTTTTCCTACTCATCATTGCATAGATTGTTAGAAGTGATACAGCATGCAGCATACATGCAAGCGTGCAACATGCAAACAAGCATGCAACATGCAGGCAGGCATGCAGCATGCAAGCAGGCAAGCATTGTTTCTGTCACGGCTCTGGCGCTGCAGGGTTTGGGTGGCCCCACGCGAGCTTATCGTCACAGATGCTCCTCAGCTCGCAAGCCGCCCCCCCACTCCACGCCTTGGCGGCGTGCCGTCGGGTTTGCAGCGAATCGTTTCTGTTACTAAAGTTTGTAGCACAACATGTTGAATTTTAGTTTATTCGAAGTATTGAAAATCGGTATGTCGTTTTTCGGACCGAAAACCCTTCGAACATTTGATTCTTCGAACGTATGAAAATCGAAAAACTAAAAAATCGTATTAAAGACATTCGGTTAAATAGATTTCGTGATTTTTAACAATAAACATCATACATATATATTCATAAGTATTATGAAATTCGGACTTTTGAAAATCAGAACATCGAAATTCGGAATAAAATATTTCGAAGTATTTGGTTGTTCCCACTTTATCGACATTTATAATTTTTACTGCGGCTTCGTCAGCGGACAAACTTACTTAATAAAGGGTGTAAAACAAATCTTCACGAAGCCGAAAGTCACTTTGTTCTCCCCATCATTGCGATCGTTTCTTTGCTGTACACCATACCTGGGAACCTTCTAGTAACTGAGAAAGGGGGGGTCAAAGTTAAAAATTTTTGACCTTCACGACCCCCGTACTATTCAATCCATCCATCAGCACAATGTTTTAAGTGCGTTACATTGTACAAGTGTTTAAAAAAAAAAATGTTTTTCCTAGCAATAATTTTTGCGTAAAATCACTTAGTTTGATGTATAGAATGCTTGGTTAACGGCTTTTTGATGAGGTGTTTTACACACTGTATTATAAGCGAAAGTTTGTGGGTGAATGTTTTTTTTTTTTGATGGATGCTTGTTATTCTTTCACGCCAACACTTTTTTAAACTTTTGTTTAGCATACAGATAGCTTAATATTATGATCTGGATTAACACACAGAATACTTTTCATCCGCGTAGTATGAAAACGTGGAACAGCTAAACGAAGGTTCGAGCCGCGGGCACAAGCTAGTTTATTTTAAATTCGAATATTGAATGTGAGTGCATTCAATATTTGACGGTAAGTTTCCATAGTTTTTATTATATAAAGACAGTAGACACATGGTGGCATTACAACATGTATTTTATTTACCTACAGAAGTAAACCTAGATACCAAACTTTCTGACGTTCGAACCACCGAATAGAGGAAACCGCTACTAGATAAAGAATATACGAGTAGAATACATAAACGACAAAAATATTAAAGTTATTTCGTTGGTTTTCTTCGCCCAATCAAGGAAAACAAAATAAATCAAATCTACAAAAAACTGTCTTATCGAAGCTAATCAAGCTTAATAAAATTATTGTCACGTATTTTTTCAATTTCGGTGAGCGTAAATCACGTCATTTCGTAATGTGAACCCAAGTCGAAACGGATCCAACACTGATTCGCTTCCTGAAATCCGAAAATATCGTTGTTCTACATACAATAAAAGCATATCACGTTTTATATACATTTATTTCTTTACGTGACTCTGGCTAAAAAAAGTGGGAACAATATTTCTAGACTAATGCCGACATTGTTCTACTATCTCCACAATGGGGTATAATTTTTCGCCTTTTTATTGTTTAGCTTATTTTTTCCACGAGATATAATCCTCAGACTTATAATGCTACACTTGGATTCATATTGTTTTCTTTTACATTATGTTTTTACAAGAATGTTAATTTGCTTCAGGGGATAATAAAGGGTGCTACACCTTTTTTTATAATCTCATTTACGTTGACTGTCTGGCCACTAATTTTAGCTCCTATACAATGGTTATAAAAATTGCAGTCAGCAGCTGGTACTATGATTATACAAATACACCAGAAACAACTTTTTTCTCTGCCGTCTTAGCTTATTTGAATACTAGCTGACCGTGAGATTGTAAACAGTCATTTCACACGTGATCATTCTTCTGCTCTCATTTCAGTTTATTTGCGGTTAGTACGCACGGCATACCTACTTCTCCATGGTTCTTAGTTAGTCCTCATCTCATAAGTCATGGGCCTATATCATCTTCAACACAGCCCAGCCATCTTTTCTTTCGTCTTCCTCCACTCTTTATGGCCGTCAACATTCACACCGTAGGTGTCAACTTGTTAGGGCACGCCACGATAGTGGCGGTAAGTCCCCTCTTTGAGGAGTGGCTGGAGAGGCGCCACGGCGTCCTCACCTTCCGCCTGACGCAGGTCCTCACCGGACACGGATGTTTCGGGAGATACCTGCACCGAATCGGGCGGGAGGAAACGCCCGGGTGTTTCCACTGCGAGGATCGACCGGAGGACACGGTGGAGCACACGGTGGAGGTCTGCCCTGCGGCAGCGGCGACCGGCGCGTCCGGCCCTGGTTCAATCCATGTTCCGGAGCGAGACGGAATGGGAAGCCATCACCTCCTTCTGCGAAGCAGTCATGCTAGCGAAGGAGGTGGCGGAACGAGAGAGGGAGAGAGCCTCTCTTCCCAGCTGCCGCGGGAGACGCACCGGGCGTCGGGGGCCACGTGGTGGCTACCGGCCACCGTAGATGCGGGCCTGTGGACGGCTAGCTAAGAGCTAGCTAGCTGTCCGTCCGTCTTATGACGACAGGCCGTGTCGACGGCGCGTTCGTGTTCCATCCGCGCCTCAAAGAGATGTCAGCATAAAGGGAGGGGTACGCGAGGGCCGAAGCCAGCCGGGGTTGCGGGGTTGCGGAAGGAACACGGATGGGTTTTAGTCGGTAAGAGTTTGACACTCCCTCCCGCTCCGCCCAGAGTGGGAGAAGTCATTTGATAATTTCCCATACCAAAAAAAAAAAAAAAGGTGTCAACTTGTTTCTGTGGACGGTGAGCTATGAGCTAGCTCGCCGTCCGTCGTCCGTCATATGACGACAGACCATGTCGACGGCGCGTTCGTGTTCCACGCGCGCCTCAAAGAGATGTCCTTAGAAAGGAAGAGGTCCGCAAGGGCCAATGCTGCGGGACCGTTCGAAAGAGATACCGTAAGAAACATGGAAGGGCTTTAGTCAGTAAAAGTTTGACACTTTCTCGCGCTCCGCCCACAGAGGGAAGGCTCATTTGATGATTTCCCATCCTGAAAAAAAAAGGTGTCCACTGGATAAATGCAAATCTTTAACGCATTGTGTGTTTGTAGCCACACGATGAACATGCGCGACACACTGAGCGGCCCCATGTTGGGACAGCTGGCGGCGAGCGGCACACTCATTTGTTTCATCGGCTATCAGGCCACTACGGTGAGTGAGTGCGCTTTCACAACAATATAAGTTCAATGGACCAGGTCCTCAGTAATGTTTGCAAATGTGAAGAGTCGCTATCGGGATTGGCCAAATAACTTGTGAATAGGTAAATGACAAATGGGAGAAGGCCTATAGGCACTCGGCACTCACTACCAAGTACCTAACAACAACAAGACAAAGCAACCAATGATGATGAAGTATCGGAATGAATTCTGTTTATGATAAATTACTACAGGTCTATAGGGAAACCGCTTTTATTACGTAGGTAGTCCAACTTTCCTCTCGCAGGTCTGCTGGAAGAGATTCTTATTAAATACGCAGTACCTTTATGCTCCTCTATCTTAATGTAATGTCCTGTTAAGTATTTTGCGTCTAGGTACGAGGCACTTATATAAATAAATAAAGACCGACCTTAACTGACGTAAGTTTTTTAAGCTTCCAGTTATAATTGGTAACGTGTACTTCAGTAATTTTCTAGTCATAAATCAAGCAACCCTCAACTTCAAAAAATCATGTTTAACATCTTACTTACGAGCATCAAAAGCTGTTGCCCTTGAGGTCCCCAGGGCCCAAGTTGTGGCTATTCTCATAACTTAGGCGAAACTTGGCACTTACCACAAGAATTAACCCATTTTCAGACCTTAGATGACATCGCCAAATGTTTAATGAGTTTCCTGTTTCTGGGGTACAACCTCTTTGGTTTCTACATCATTTGCCGCTGGTGTGAAGAAATTACAAATCAGGTAACGTAAATGTCACCTTAAAAATTTTAAAGGAGCCTTTCCGAGACTGGCTGCAGACCGCAAACTGCAAGTGACACCACTTATTTCTATGAATCTCTATGAAATTGATTCTGATCGCAGCGACAATTCAATCAAGTGGTGTCCGCCTGCAGTTTGCGGTCTGCAGCTCGGCTCGGAAAGGCACCTTATACTGTTTCCCCGATCATAACTCTACATTTCCCTACATTCTATTTCTGACGTATATTTTTGTTGTTGAAATTTTTCACTTATTAAAAAGGGGAGGAACCAATTATTATGTTGTTTTCATCCCATTACTTAGATTAACAGTTTGTTGCACGTTTTTTAATGCAAAACGAGCTTTCGTGTAGTACCTAATCGATTACCTACTATTTATTATACTTAGTATTTTAATCCCAAAAATATAAACAAACCAACAAATATCGCTGGGCATTACCACACAGCGCCATCTAGTGCCACACTAAGCAATGCTTGTGTCGTGGACACCCGATAGTTGATATACTACATTATACATACTGTTTTGTTTGTAAATACATACTTATTATAAACTTGTATTGTCACTTACGGGATATCTTCCGTGATAATTTATTAGGTTGAGCTCCCGATATTTCGACGCTGCCGCGCTGCTGCAAGCGCCATGATCGCGGGTTGACTGGAGTATGCGGGTGGATGGAAATTAAATTGTTACGAGCAGACAAATCTGTCTACCCTCTTTATTTGTCTTTTGCTACGCGCACTATTGGAACTCGACATACTTATCTATACTTATAATAAATCTGTAGAGAGGTCAATTCTGTACATGAAATATATTTACAAAATAACTATCGGGGGGTGATTAGTGATCGATACTGATGCCAAAATTGCAATCAGTAAAATTTTTGTCTGTCTGTCTGTCTGTCTGTCTGTCTGTCTGTATGTTATTTATAGAAAAAAAAACGACTCGACGGATTTTAACGAAACTTGGTACAATTATTCTACATACTCCTGAGCAGGTAATAGTATACTTTTCATCACGCTACCATTAATAGGAGCAGAGCAGTGAAAGGAAATGTTGGGAAAACGGGAGAAGTTACTTGGTTTTTTTAGCTTCCGTCGCGTGTGCAGCCTTAATGCTGATTGCGATAGCTTAGCAGTTCGGAGATTTGTTATTATTATATTTGTTTACTCTTACGTTTATAATATTCTCACTCAACCCCAATTTTGAAACTTCACGCGGGCGAAGCCGCTGGCAGAAGCTAGTTATACATATAAACAACCATGACTCGAAAACAAATGTCTAAGTTCATCACACAAACATTTGCTCCTACCGGGATTTGAACCCAGGACCCTATGAACGTAAGGCAGCGTCACTACCACTACGCCATTCGAGTCGTTAATAATGAAAACCCCTTCTTTTCAGAGTGCAAAAGTAGGTGAGGCCATATACTGCTCAGGATGGGAGTGCGGCGTGTCCAAACTGCCAGGAGTGCGGGCCACCATACTATTTGTGATGGCGAGGGCCAACAAGCCCCTAGTCCTCACCGCCGGAGGGATGTACAACCTCTCCCTCACTTCTTATACGAGTGTAAGTTGAATTGAACTAGAACGCTCCAAGCAATTTTAAACTTTGATAATTTACTTTGTTCGGAGCTGGAATCTCAGTGAAGCTTTCAAAAACTTCATTTGAAATAAATGCTGTTATACTAAAGTTATATAAGTATGTCTAGGGTTGTCTGCTCCTTTGAGAGAACCACTATTTCAGAACATGACTTTCAACTTAACTATTCCTAGCTTTTTATTCTCTCAGTAATTTTTCCTTCAAAACCTTTATTTATTTCATCGTCAACGCTACCATCCGATGTTCCTTTAAACATCGGAAAATGTCGAAAATCACTAAAGATAAACACTACCAAAAAAAATACGGCATGTTTTTAAAAACAAAGAATTTCGCTTTTACGTAGACATATAGGCCGGGGGGCATACGGGCAGCTCGCTCAACTCGGCTTATTGTGGTCGTCGCCTTGCCCGCGGCTGACTGTTGTGGGTTCCAACCTTAATATTAAATTAATTAATTAATTATGTTTACCAAACAACTGGTTACTGTTTAATTTGTTTGTGTTTTATTGGTAGTAATATTTTGCTGCTGGGTTTCAAACTGTGTCTTGTATTTAAGTGTATTTGTCGCAAACTTGGATTTTTCCGCACTTTTTGAAATAATGCATTGACTTTTTTTCAGTTGGTGAAAACTTCGTACAGTGCATTGACGGTGCTGCTCCGATTTCGACACGACTAGATGCTTTATTATAATCTATAGTCATACAACAATATTTTAGATTTAGGGTACCTACCCACTTTTCTGAAAAATATATTTAATATAAAAAATGTTTAGCTTTAAAATATGTTTACATAAAATATGTTTAGCTTTAATTTGTGTTTTATAAGCACGATTGACAAACACGCTTACTTCTTGAAACCTTTTCACAATCGAAATAAAATATCTCACATAATAAAAAATATGTTTTTATTATTCAAAGCTTTTGGGGAATTTTTTACTGCACCTCTATTAAGAAATTTAAGCAAACAAAATTTCTCCACTAATAACCTACTGCATATCAAATAAATGACTGTACTACAAATTAACTACTTGATTACCTAAACATGTTGTACTAAAAAATGTTTAAAATACATCAAAATCTGATGGCTTTTTTTATCTAATTTACAACAAAAATCTAGCTGAAACCACAGGTATACACATTTTGAAACAATATTACTCACCGTAAAACAAAAATACTGATTTGCACACAAAATTTTTTCTCGCGATATTGTAATGTCTCGAATTATTGTCAACTGAACATACGGAAGTATCTCTGCCCCCATAATCGGGACTTGGGGCACCCCCCCGTTAGGTTAGTTAGGTTCCTATAAACCCTGCACTCGGAAATACCCCCGCGAAGCGGGGCTCCCTCGACTACGCTTTTTAGGGGGAATATAAAGTGTTTTAAGGTTATGTTATATTAATCGGTATTTCTCAGGAATGGTGCATAGTCATTCAGTAAAATAGTTAAGCTTTAAAGATCTAACAGTATAGTATAATTGATTAATTTGTTGAGCAAATTTAGTATGCAATTCAGTATTTTTGGTGATAATTTCGAATATTTTGATTGAAAAAAGGGGATTTACAGTTAAAGTATTAAATACCACCCAAAGCTTTTAAACTACTCATATTAAAATAGCTTGGTCAATCCAATACAATTGACACATTCTTCTAATAATTGGTGAAACAGAAAAAAATAACTAGTATCATGAAAACATTAACTTATTTTACATCCTATAAAATTAGCATGTCATCATTGAAATATTTCATACAAAAGGCATAATTTCAAAGATGTCTTGTGCCTTGTAATTAAGGACAGTAGAACAAACAAATGACAAAGAGTAATTAATTACTTTCTGAAAAGGGTCCGCCTACTGCATAAATCCCATGTCCATTGCACTTTATGACATGAATACAATGTTTCGTACAACAGACAAATTCAAATGTTTATTGCTCAACACAGTCTATAAATCATACATTTCCTGGTGTTAAATAAATGCTCGCTTAGTCCACTACCTATGTTAGGGTGAAGGGTAAAAGACAAAAAAAAAATCCACTAAAATATTTGACCCGTATTTTATTTATGTTATGTAAACCATAATTGTCGAAGATACGACTTTTAAAATTCTCAATACGTCACGCCTTGGTATGATTTAAGTGAGTTCTGACGTCACGATCCCCACTCTCTAGTCTATTTTCATTTATTTACTAAAAATACGTGTCTATTATTTTACAATATTCTAACTGAGTGACTTAAATATTTGCAATTTATCATTATCATTATACAATTTCGTCTCAATTAATACCATAAACAGTGTTTTATATTAAATACTAGCCGATGCCAGCGGCTTTGCCCGCGTAAAATTATATACAAAAACCTTCCTCTTGAATCACTCTATCTGTTAAAAAAAACCCGCATCAAAATCCGTTGCTAAGCATACATAGGGACAGACAGACGCGGCGGGAGACTTAGTATTATAAATTGTACCTAGTGACAAAGTCAATGTGTTAACAGAATAACGTAACATCACGTGCAGTCTCTGTGGGGTATGGCAGAGGTCTACTAGTAGTAGCGAGGTAGAGAGCGAGTCTATTACGAAATGAGACTCCGTGGGTGCTACTAATAAACTCAATAACACTTTGCCCAATCTAAGAATCGAACCTAGGGCTCAGCCAGCAGTCGCACTTGCGACTACAAAACCAACGAACAAAATGTTAAGTACTTGACATTTTAAAAATAACGCATAAATTATAAAGCATTCTCGGACACACTCGTGGAAATGGACACGTACATAAACTTGACATGCACGTTTTACTGCTCAACGAATATTTAATTAAAACATTCTTCAAAATATAAAATATATAAATGTTTTTTATATACTTCATTGTGTTTCAACTGGCAAGAGATATCGGCCGAAAGGATCGTTTTGCTCACATCGGATAATTACGAAGACACAATGTCAATGGTCATAGAGTATCTTTGGACTATATTGCCGCAAAGCCATGCTATAAGAGATGCTGGGCCGATGGAACAAGCCTTCTTTACGTCCGTTTATCGACTCGTCTTTTTCAATGGTAAAGTAAATTCTCATTATACAGGGTTTAAGGGACAGCCCTCCGCAAACTGACTGAACTCGTTGTCGCACTTGCCGTTCGCTATGTGCGTTTTGCTACGGTAACGATACATTGCATATAAGTAAATAAAACAAATCCAATTTATTGGATTCCCGTATAGTTCCTGAAATAATTTCTCGTAGGTATCGGTCATGTCAATATGATATACTGAATTCACCTCATTAATCTGCGAAGGGCTGATCTTTACACCCTGTATGTGAAACGCTGAATTGATTAAAAAGTATATTACCAAATATCACCATTTTGTTAAAAAAAAATTGTGCGTGTACTAGCGTACACTCGTAAGAAGTGAAACTTCTCTATATTCAAAAGAGATGGCGCGTAACGGAAAATGTGACGCGTAACGAAAAAATGTTACACTAAATTTTTTTCCAACCCCGATAAAGAAGTTTCACTTCAAAAACCTAAGTACCTCTTTTTTTTCCAGCTCTTTCTACATCTGACAACTACCTTCTCTACAGAATATTCAGGACTTCGGTAAGAATTTTAGGCGCCCTGCTCGTATGCCTAGAAATATGGCACTTAGTTGGCGACGAACTACGCCTCGAAGACATTATATTTGGCGCTAATGTCACCATCATACACTTGATATCTGTGTGGAAAATTACGATTATGGTAAATGGTGTTTAATTTAAATTAGCCAGAAGTACATTTTCTTTATCATTTACTCGTAATGCATTCACTAGCAGGTGGCAAGCAGTGTTTTTTAGGGCTCCGTAGTCCTGATAAGGGAATCCTTATAGTTTCGTCATGTCTGTCTGTCCGCCCGTCCGTCCCAGATTTTGCTAAGAGACCGTTAGTACTAGAATGCTGTAATTTTGTAGTGGTGTGTAACGTGTGTATATGAATTACGCCGACATTTTAGGGTAATTCCTCTACATATGAAGTGGAGATGAATAATTTTTTCGTCAGATAAGACACGATAGGGTCGTGTGGGTATCGTTGAATAGGTCTTTTTAAATGGTTTCTTGTAAATGCCCCACTTACGAATTGTTAAACTTTAAAGTGCAAATTCTGGGCGTCCCCCTCTAAAAGCTAAACTGCTACTTTGATAATTCTGAAAAAATCAATCGTGATGGTGCATTTCAAAAACTTTAAAGGAAAATTAGAGCGGTTTAGATAACTTTATTCGTTTAGCAGTAATAGTCATTGAGCTTGGGTGTTGGATATTTTTTACCAACTACGAAATCCCTAGAATATATCCTTTAAAGTGACTAAGATGAAGTGACTAAGATGAATAAGATGAAGTCGTTGCTTGTTTGGTACGGGTAAAGTTATTGCAAAACAAAATCCAAAATAAACATCATAACAAATTGGGTCGTTCCGTAGTTTCGTGCAAAAACGATTTCCAGACTAATTTCCCCATGGTTTTCATTTCTTTTTTTTTTTTAACCAGAATGGGTAAAGACATAGTTACTTTAAAAGGAGTATTGATAATATTAGGTTTTGATTTGTTATTTTATTTAATAAACTAATAAAACTACGTCTAAATTCATTCCTCTCTGTTTCCAACTAGGGACCTCGGCGTTTGTTTTCATGTTTATTTGGCTACAGTCGAATTGATAGCTTTAATTAATACGGTTTGTAAGAACCAAACCCCTGACCTATTCTTTAAGTATTTTAAATATACCAATAACTTAGTAATAGTAGAAAAAAAGCTATTTTTCTAATTGTCACAAAAAAAACATCATCGCCATCCGTACTCGGAAACTTAGTAATTTTGTAGTGGTTTATTCGGTCCCTAATATAGTGCAGGTCACAACGTGTTTCTACTGGTCGGTCAGCCGCGGCAAACAGAGCAAAGTGGACGTACGCCTATCGCTGTCATAATTATTTGAAATCTTCGTATTGTTGGTAGTGCTTCGTCCAGAAATAATTTCATCACATTCCTTCTATTTCACAAGGTACTGTAGTAAACAAATTATTATAAATACTAAATATGTTTGGCTTTCAAATTGATTTTGATCCTATTTTATTACTGAGTGGCTAATGTATTCGGTAACGAAATAATTAAACAAAATGTTAGAATTTTTCATTCATCTCCACTTCATCACCTTCCGTCCCCTCCAGTTTTCCTGAACATATATATCAGAAAAAGAAAACAAAGACAAACTGGAAGGTAATGAAAAGTGAAAGGATTGTAATGAACTACGGCGCGATGGTAATGATGTGAAAACTTAAAAAATACTTAATTCGTCACTATCATCTGATCCATCATATTTATATATATATTATGAAATATAATATAATATAATATAATGACGGTGACTATTGAAATTAGCTGTTTTATTTAGCTGTTTTAAATTACCGTCTTTTACGGTTCATTAACATCCTAACCCGACTTACATCATTACCATCGCGCCGTAGTTCATTACAATCCTTTCACTTTTCATTACCTTCCAGTTGTTAAATTTCAATTGTCATTTTCTCCGTGAATAAACAAGATAATAACGTGCCTTCCACTTTAAATTAATCTGGTGACAATTTGTGACTCGTGTATATAAAAGAAAAACCTAAAATGTAATATTTATTTTTATTATGCGGAACGGTTCTATTTGCACGAAACGACGGAATGAACCAATTATCATAAGTTTAGAACAACAGAATCGTTCTATAGTGCGATAACGGGCTACTACGGAACCCTACACAGCACGTGGCCCGACACGCACTTGGCCGGATTTTTACACTAATATGCTTACTTTTGGCCGCAACTCGCCAATAGCTTTACATAATAACAAAGTGAAACGAGCAATCGAATGAATAATAAAAAAAGTAGGAAAGAAATGCATTAAGGATACTTTTAAAAGAATGAAAACATATTTATTCCAAGAACACACAAAAAAAACCTGAACAAATAAATAGAGATGATATTTGCCTTGCAGTGGAAAAAGATGATGATTCTGATACGGCGAAATAGTTTTTGCTTTAAAACTCATCGGTAGCTGCAAAGGTTTACAAGAACTTACGTACTCGTAGTAACACGACAGAGTAATAATTCAGAATTCCGGGATTTAAGCTTCGTCCAGCAATGTAATCGATGTGGAATAAAAGCCTGTGGTACTGCATCCACAAATCCGCTTACCCGTTGAAACAATGGGTATTACGTACTTTATTATTTGAAAGAGTACTATAGTGTGTACTGGTCACTACCGGGAAACCTACTTTTACAAAATTTCTAGGAAATAATTTCTAAATTTTTTTTATTTGTCCGTTAACGGAACTAAATATTACGCTGGTGAAAAGGAATTAACTCTTGTCTTACACTAGAGTTATTTACCTTTTTATTTAAACACCAAATTATACCTGAATTTGCTTTAATGTACGGATTGCGTATAATGTCACCGTAAAATTGTCAAACACGTTTTTGTAATCTCTCTAAGGGAAATTGTAAACTCTCGAAATATTGTCAACTGAACATACGGAAGTATCTCTGCCCCCCTAATCGGGACTTGGGGCACCCCCCCGTTAGTTTAGTTAGGTTCCTTTAAACCCTGCACTCGGAAATACGGAGCGCGGACTACGCTTTTTAGGGGAATATAAAGTGTTTTAAGGTTAGGTTATATTAATCGGTATTTCTCAGGAATGGTATAATATCTTTTGATGAGAGTACCATTGGGCAAGGGACCCCTCCTTCCCTTCACACCGCGTGAGTTGACTACCATCGCATGCATTTCACGAAAAATAATGCGTTTTATTGTAAGCAGTATGTTCGTCAGACAATATTCCGAGAGTTTACAATATCGCTAGAGAGATTACAATCTCACGTGTTTGACAATTTTACGGTGACATATATACAGATTATACATATATAAACCTTCCCTTGATAATAATTATGTGAAGATACTTGGAGTTACCTGCAAAACCTCCAACTGGTGGTGTTGCCAATTTTTGTTTTGTCATGTTTCAACGCTCGTGCCTCGTGTTATTTATTCATCCCATTTTAGGCGAGCAAAAAAGATGTCTTCAATAAATTAGCAAAGGCTTTGGATTCGCCCAATTTCGATATATCTACGCAGAGGCGTAAGGACATTGTTAAACATTGGGCTGAAACTCACAAGAAGTACCTGTACGTGGTACTGGTGATAGCCTACCCTACCTATTTTGTTTGGTTAATACACTTTTTATTATTTATAATTACAGGCTCAAAGGTAAGGATAATAAAATCGCCCTAAATTATAAAATATCCTAACAATGTTATTACTTATGTAGCTAAGGTTACACCACCTCATGACGAAGTTGTCAACCGAGCATTCTGTACATAAAACTAAGTAACTTGACGCAAAAATGATATTAACACCTTTTTGTTTTGGGGCAGAATAATCATGTTTTGTGGAAGAACTCAATGTAACACACTCAAACCTTGTGCTGAGGGATGGATTTAATAGTACAGGGGTTGTGGAGGTGCCTTAAGTAAATAACTTACAATAAAACCACCCTGTTAACTGAATATTTAAGTGTTGAAATATACCAATTTCAATATACATTATTATCAGTGAAACACAGAACAGTTCAAAAAGACATAAGTACGTTGTTGAACATTTACGTTGCACAAAGCTGAACTCACTACTCAGCTGAACAACTGGCAAGTTGGACTACAGCAACATAAATTATCTGAACTTTATGAGATAGTTGCATTTAATCTAGCACAGGACCATACTTCATAACATGGAAGTCATCTGGTTTCTATTGCTTTAGTTTACTGGGTAAGAATTTAGATGTGTTTGGAACTTCGTAAAGTTGTTGATGTTGATTTCATTGCAGTTGTTCGCAAGAGTAAGAAAAAACAGGCAAATGAAAAATGGCTTCCTTTGTTGGTCTGGCGTTCGCAAATTCAAGTGATGAACATAAGGTCTTGGGTTTAATTCCCAGGTCGAGCAAAATGTTATTGGATTTTTCCATCACTTCATGTGAACTCTGCATGGATAAGTGCTCAGTTTACAACACTATAATTTTGGTCCTGGGTTTGTCTTAGATTAGTGCACAGTTTACAACACTATAATTTTGGCCCTGGGTTTGTCATACATTAGTGCACAGTTTACAACACTATAATTTTGGCCCTGTGTTTGTCACAGATTAGTGCACAGTTTACAACACTATAATTTTGACTCTGGGTTTGTCATAGATTAGTGCACAGTTTACAACACTATATGACGAAAGTGGCGTGCCTAGGGTCCATCAATACGGCAAGCCGATAAGGCTAACATTGTACTGATCTGTAACCCTAACATCAAGATGAGTAGAAGCTTAGTAGGTTATAAGAGCAGCCTGCTGGGGCTTGCGGGACTGTTCGAAAGAGATACCGTGACCCTGGAACATAGGGAACATGGATGGGTTTGAGTCAGTAAAAGTCTGACTCTCCCTCCAGCTTCGCCCAGGAGTGGGAGAAGTTATTTGATGATTTCCCATTCGAAAAAAAAGAGCAAGCTAAGCTGTCGCTTGTATGAAAGTACCGCCACTGTCAATATTTGGGTGTACTATGATAACATTTCTGCCCCTACAGGATTGATGTGATGATGATATATGTTACAGGCAATTATACCCAATGTTCGACGAAGAGAAATTCAACCTGATGGTGGACTTAAAGCTTCCCTTCGAGTACGACGCGCCTCTACGCTACGTCTTGACCTACATTGGGGTGGGCACGGTGTTCCACTACGTCTCCTTCATGGTCATGGTGTGTGATGTCCTCATGCAAGCTTATCTGGTACCTCTCATCTGCCAGTTTGATGTGCTTGCAGACTGCTTTGAGAATATATTTGATGAATGTGCTGCGGAATTTCAAGGTAAGTTAATATCTGAATGTAGGTCAAAACCTACCTACATTGCACACCTTCGGTTCTTGAGTATGCCACTGCTGGGCAAAGCCCTCCCCCGATTCCTTCGATTTGCTCTCATCCCTGTCCTCCTCGGACCAGCTCTCACAGTCACAGTACGCGTCCAGATCGTCTCGCCACCTCTTTCTGGTAGTCAATTATGAATTTATTATTTCTCTAACACATGCAGTACAAGCAACGTCCTAACTACAGATCCCATTTTAGCCGTTACGTAAATAACCCTCTATTGGGCTTCACCACAGTCGAAAGGGACGTATGGATTTAACCCCATTTAGCCCTAATGATGGGCCTGTGAAGTAAGCCAGGAATTAGAGATCGCAGTTGACATGAATTGACCCAAAATGCCCGTATGATTATACACGTGCAGATGTTCGTGCGTCACGTCATAACACAGATACTCAAGTATAAACCCTATTGAAGCGAATCATTTTAATGGGATCCATCGCAGTTCTGTAGCTATTCACAAAGCGCTAGAATTTCGGTGCAACATCGAGATACGAAATGATAGATTAGAACAGAAGGTGAGGTCCACGCAACGAGTGATGCCAGGCGTAGCAGACACCGCCAGTTCTCCAACACCACGACCAGAGATAGTCGAACAACGACGAATCGGTTTTAGTGGGCGTAGCATACTGTGATCCATACTTGCGTACGGAGATGTCAAACTGTCTCATACAAATGCCACTCGTAAGCGGAACCATGTCTGTGTTCGTATATTTCAGGGACCTCATGTACTACGGCCAAGACCACGAGTTGTCGCATGACTGTGGCATGACGTCGCAATCTCGAACAAGACTAGTCGGACGCCTGTTCGTGCGATCAAACATTTTGTCTGGTTCCAGCAAAACAAACTTAAGTGGCAGTGGGCAGGTCACATTGCTCGCAGAACGGATGGCCGATGGGGCCGAAAAGTTCTGGAGTGACGACCGCGACCGGAAGACGATGCGTTAGAAGATCTCCCACTAGGTGGACCAATGACCTGGCCTTGGGGGAGGCCTATGTCCAGCAGTGGACTTTCGGCTAATAATGAATAAAACAAAAGTCACTTCTGTGGTCTTCCCTGTAATGCTCGAGACCCTTTAATTCATTGGAGGCGACCTTCTGTAGCTATCCATCTACTTTGTGGCCAGGGCTTCTATTCCAAAAGCAAATTAAAAGGCAGTGACGTCAAAAGCGGATGCATGCCGTTCCTTTTACCAAGGACTAGTGAAAAGCTCGGCTCGCGTATATTCGTCAGTGACAAACGCCAGCTCCGGGAATTTACTCCGTTTTAATACCCGAAAAGACTCATGAAACTGAAAAGCTGAGTTGATTAATAAAGATTTTAACTGGACGTCGTTTATAAATTTACTGTGACGAGAAAAGAAATTGTGAGAGATTCTTGATTCAAAATAAAACAAAAGGACCAAACTCTTTCATCATTCAATCCGTATATTTGTACTACATTTAAATGTTTGTTTAGATTCTTTTCCAGATATACACAGAGATGAATTGGTTAACAACAACTTGTTTGTTGATAAATACCTGAAGAGATTGAGCGATTTGGTGACACGACATCAAGCAGTTTTAAAGTGAGTTGATTGTTCACTCGTAGAAAAAACAAAGGGTGAAAATACTCTGGTCAGCTAATTGAAATATGATGGAATATAGCGCGTTTATCTCTCGTGCCCTGAAGACAGCTTACTCTCTTGACATCTCAGGAAGAAAAGTAAGAGAGTAAATGTCATTCTGGAGTACCTTTCCAAGGTTCACACCGCGTCTAGAGAACCTCACATTTATATGTCAAATGATCTATACTAATATTATGAAACTGAAGTTTATTGGTTTGAATGCACGAATCTTATGAAATACTGGTTCAAAATTCTTTTTGTGTTAGATTTTTCTTTATTCATTATTCCATTTATCGAGGAAGGCTAAAGGCTGCCTAGTGTAGCCTCAGCTACACTAGGCAGCGATTTGCGATGCGACTAGAAGAGCGAAACTAGAAAAACATGGTATGGCTACATTACAAGCGAGATTCTAATTAACTTATAGTAAATTAGTATTTTCTAATAAATTCGCTTCAATTTTGCTATGTTGGTGTAGCCGAAGCCGTGATTACAGTAATGTTGTTCCGATCGCATAAAGAAATCAAAGATCGCTAGTAATATTTGATGTGCAGTGTAGCCATAATATACGTGTGCATTCATTTACTTGTTTTAGTCGCTCATGTGTCGCAGGTCGCGTTGCGGCCTAATGTAGCCTCAGCCTTAGGCTTTATAACATCACGCTACGACCAATAGGAACGGAGCATAAATGAAAAATGTTGCAAGTTGTTGGAAATGTTTGTTCCCTTTGTGAACTTTTTCTCTCTTATGTGACGCAGACGAAGTTGCGTGGGTCAGCTAGCTTTCAATATACACAAATGCATATCCTAAAAATCTCTTATTATAAGAAACTCTTCCTTTTGGAAGTCGGTTAAAAAAATCACCACAGTTCAGTTGCTCTCTTTCCAGACAAGCTGTGGATTTGAAAGGAATACTGAGCGCTCCAATGCTAGGACAGTTGGTGTGCAGTGGTTTAATCATCTGCTTGGTAGGATACCAAGCTACAGCAGTAAGTGTAACACATAACATAACATCACGGTTGTAATCCCCAAAAGGTTAGACAGAGGTGTTCCTAATATATGTGCCATTCGGTCACACCAAGATCTCAGTAAAATTAAACCAGGGACTGCAGCCACTAGGGACGATCCTATCACTAGGGATGAGTAATGAACTTTATAATGTAGTATTTATTTGCTTTTCAATTATGTGCTTTTTAGTTGTATCCATCTTGAATGATAATAACATGGATATGTCTTGTTTGCCTAATGTATACGTTTTCATATATGTTGTAGTTTTACGGTATACTGTTTTCAAGATTTTCGAAGCTTACATTTGCTTTTTCAATTATATACTATACGTGCATCATCTACACTTGCTGTATGTAAGGAGGAATTTAAACAATTTTACTTTATTCTTATTGCAAATTTTAATGATATTTGACTTCAGTTTGTACATCTTGAAATTGTCTATTTATCATTATCAGACAGGAGATGCTTATGTATTTGCTCAGACTTATTCGATATTACTGCTCCGATTATACACCTGTGATTATGGCTGATAAGTTAATGATATACTATCAAAATTGTAGGGGGCTTCGCACCAAACTGCATGTTTTATTTATGAATATTTTATCCAATTGCTACGACATTATAATACTCACGGAGACTTGGTTAACCCCTGAAATACTCTCAGTTTATTGATCAACGGTATTCTGTATATAGATGTGATCGGGATCGCAAGGCTACTCAAAAGAAGGATGGTGGTGGTACCCTAATAGCGATACTGAAGGGACTGGGTTCTGTCTCAATTGAGTCCCCGATCTTACTAAACCAATACGTTGAGCATGTCATTTTGCGTATCCCGAGCGCGACGAGAGGAAAGTATGATGTCATATGCTCAGCATACATTCCACCAAAAACCCCCGAGAGTGTTTATGTTGCATATTTGGAGCTTTTGCAAGCGGTTGTTGAGAGTGGAAGTGTTCAAAATTTCTATCTGTTTGGTGATTACAATCTCCCCGACATTAACTGGTTAGCTGCTGGCAGTTCATGTTCTACCATACACGATTTAAATAACATCAACTCTCCAATTTGTAGACAAATAAGTATCTTTATGTCCATATTAAATGCCTATCAGTATAATAATATAAAAAACTCGACTGGAAAGATTTTGGATCTGGTGATCAGTAACAATGAGTGTTCTGTTATAACACCCACTGATACACTATTAACCTCAGACCCTTATCACCCACCCCTATGTATATTGGCTTCTTTCAATTTAGGTAATCGAGCCATGATACGTAAATCCATACAGAGGTATAATTACTATAAGGCGAATTATGAAGAAATCAATGGTGATTTAGCCGAAGTTAACTGGGACGAATTACTACAAGGGCAGTCTGCAGAAGATGCGGTAAATACATTTTATGAAATAATTTTCCGAGTTATTAAGGCTCACGTTCCCTTAACATCGGTCAAGTCGTCTAAATACCCGGTCTGGTTCTCACCATCATTGATACATATATTTAAAAATAAAGCTAAGGCGTGGTGTAAATGGAAGGTGTATAAAAATTTATCAGATTACGAACAATTTTCATTGTATAGGTCGAGATTTCATGCTGAATCTAAAACATGTTATAGTTTATACATGAAGTCAGTTGAGGATAGTATAAAAGTTAACACTAAACATTTCTGGACTTTTATATCTAACCGTAAATCCACAGCTTCCATTCCTTCAACTATGCATTACGAGGGACAATCTTCCAACAATCCAGACGAAATCTGTAATCTCTTTTTGAACTTCTTCAATTCTGTTTATGAGCCTTCCACTCTCAACGATGTGCAGCAGCAGACATCTGACGATGCTAAGAATAGTCGTCTCATTGGCAACATTGTGATCAGTGTTGAACAAGTACATAGTGCTTTGAGATCCTTGGATTGTTCTAAAGGCCCAGGACCCGATGGTATACCACCACTTTTCCTTAAAAATACCGCTGACACTTTAAGTATCCCACTATGTATTATTTATAATAAGTGTTTGAGCCTAGGAATTTTCCCAGAAGTTTGGAAACGAGCTAATGTCACCCCTGTCCATAAATCTGGTCCAAAACATGAAGTTGAGAACTACTATTTCCATTTTGCCAATCCTGTCAAAAGTTTTCGAGAGGCTTGTCCACAATCAGCTGTATCCGATTATGCATGATCAGATCATTAAGCAACAGCATGGCTTCGTCAAGAAAAGATCTACAACTACTAACTTAATTGAATACACCGATTATTTATTTAATAATTTAGACAGACGTGTACAGGTAGACTCTATTTATACTGATTTCCGTAAAGCCGGATAAACAAGGTCGATCATAAATTACTTTTAGAAAAATTAGCTTTTAACGGCATTCGTGGGGATTTGTTTCGTTGGTTCACTTCCTATGTTACAAATAGAACGCAAAAAGTGGTAGTTAATGGTTTCCATTCCAAATCCATAACTGTTTCATCAGGGGTGCCTCAAGGCTCGATTCTGGGTCCTTTGTTATTTATTATATTTATTAATGATATTGACACTTGCTTTCTTAATTCTAATTTCTTGCTTTACGCGGATGACCTTAAAGTCTTTAGACCCATCAAAACAATGCTTGACTGTCAACTGCTTCAACAAGACCTCAATCGTCTTGCAGATTATTGCACTAAAAACAAACTCCAACTTAGTATCTCGAAATGTTGTTGTATTACCTTCACTAAAAATAAAAATATATTTAAATATTCCTACGCAATACACAGTGTAACTCTTGCAAGGGAGAGTTGTATCCGCGACCTAGGAATATTACTTGACAACAAACTGCACTTGGATGCACATGTTAATAAAATTGTTAATAATGCTTATCGCATGTACGGCTTTGTGATGAGATCAGCCACAGAATTTAAGCACTCTAGTACATATTTATATCTGTATCGATCATTAGTTAGGTCTCAATTAGAATATGCAGTACCTGTGTGGAACCCCTACTACAATAAATACATCGAGTGTATAGAAAGCATTCAACGTAAGTTTTTGAAGTCTATGCATTATCGCTGCTTTGGGAGTTGCTATCTCCCTTATAGTGAGTTACTTAAAAAATTTAATCTGCTTTCTTTGAGTTCAAGGCGTACATTTCTTGAAACTACATTTTTATATGACTTATGCAATAACTCGTATGACTGTTTAGATATTAGCAACAAGTTGTGTTATATAGTTCCCAGAACATGCCAGGGACGCGAGGTGCGCGCACGACCTGTATTTGCTACTACTACCTGTCGTACAAACGCCGGCTTGCGTGCTCCTCTTCGTCGCCTTGCGAGCAATTTTAATAATAATTTCTGCAGTTTGGATCTGTTTGCTTTACCGCAAGGAAAGTTTAAACTCATGTTACTTAACATGTTGAAACATTAATATTACACTGTTGTTGTTCCACTTTTGCGGCACTATTGGTGGCTTTGAGTTATGTATTGTTGATAAGTACTTTACTACTATTAATATTCTTATTTTTATTGTTATAAAGCTAATCTTAAAATTTAACAAATTGTCTAGTGTGTATCTGTGGAGAACGTGGTTGATTTCACATTTGTATCATTTCTGTACCTTATTTTTTTGTTATTCTTAATGTGGAATTGTTTGTTTTCCCAAATAAATAAAATAAAATATCACCTACATTTCGGCAGCTCTGTGTACCTCCCATGTCATTGGAGAGGGGCCTATTGCCTCAAACCGGTACTATAACCAGAGTTTAACCGTGTCTGCAACAGAAAATTCCTGATACTACTTGAACCCAGGACCTCATTCTCAGCAATAGCCCTAGCGATCTCTACACCAACGAGTATAAAGTTTCCGATATTAAATGAAGAGGCGACGTCAAAGCTTTTTCCGATGAAATATGGTTAAATTGGTACGGCTTAAAAGCCACGGGATTTAATCTACTAGCGCTGAACTGAAAGGCGATTATTGGAAAGGATTTATCGGATGGATGTGTATAAGTTGGCTATAAGGTTCTAGGTCTAACCTATATTGAGGGTCCTTAAAATTGGTATAGGGTACGGCTTTTGTTCGCAGAACTGATGTACGTTATAATATGTAAGTTTGAGGCCTGTCAATTAGAGATCTATTGTTTGGCTTTTATTTTAGTTAAAGAGAAACATGTCTGGACTTTCTGATCGCTTTCTATGTTTGGATATTTACGTGTTCATTTTATATCGCTTTAGGTACTTAATTCATGCATGCACTTACAACAAAGGACCTAGAACTATTCTTGTCTATTTAGAATTAAATTTGAGGTTACAAAATTACCCACATTAACCCTCTGTTAATTTTGCAGACTATGGCAGAAAACCTAGGAAGGTTCTTCCAGTCTCTACTATATTTGAGCTATACCATGTTCTCTTTGTACCTCCTCTGCCGATGGTGCGAAGAAATCGCGTCGCAGGTAACATTTGCTATTCTCATCGTAACCTCTTCTTGACATAGATCTTTCTCAAGAATCATCACTATGGTCGGTATATTGCGATGATCTCATCTAGCTGATACTCACGACCCTCACGAGATTGTCTCTGGTCCACCTTGTGTGTTCTTTCTGCTATCACTACTAATGACGGCGATTGTAGATGTAATGTATTTTCTGGTGTAAGTAATGAGGACAATGGAACATCAAGGGTAGGAGAATAAAAGCCTTTATTTATTTCATCTAGTTGATCGAAGTGTTGCGATCGTGTGATGACAGTCCTTTAAAGTTTATTAAACGCTTCACATGCTAATTAAAAAGAGGTGAATTAAGGGGTCGTCTCATATTATTTACATAGATGCATAACAAGATAATTAGAGGTCGATCTATGTAAAGAAGGTACGGTAGAACTAGGTAAGATGTAAAATGAAACTTTTACCGCTGTCCATGGACTTCTGCGATGCTATCTAGACTAAGTTGACATATCTTTTATTTTTCCTTTACAAGTGTATTGTTCCTGGAAATATATGAGAAGGTCTTTTCCTAGCAGTGCGACTTATCGGCGAATAAAAAAAGAGTGTTGGCCATCTTCGACCAGGGTTTGATATGTGTGAGCATTGGCCATGCACTCTTAGCTATATTTAGCTTTCGCCTCCTGCTTGGGGTTACAAACTTCGGATATTGCATCAAAATTAAGTACCATTGTGCCTTACACGGTTATCTATTCTGAAGAAATCATTCACAAAGAACTTACTCGAGAAAACTATTCTTTCTCTGGCAATAAGCTGGCCATATGTTCTTAAGTGGAGACCGCAAGGCAACAAGCATAACGCTTTCAGACAAGGGCGATCACTTATCCTTTCAGGGTGGCTGGTAGCAGCTGGACGAGAGCCACTGAGAATCGAGCTGGATGGCTTGACGAGGCCTATGTCCAGCAGTAGACTGCTGTAAGCTGATGATGATATGTTTTTCTTCCAGAGTCAGCACATCGGTGAATCAGCGTACTTCTCAGGCTGGGAGAGCGGTATATCGCAGGCGCCTGGAGTTCGAGCTGCCATCCTGCTGGTGATCGCCCGGTCCAACACGCCACTTGTGTTCTTTGCTGGGGGCATGTACCCCCTCTCCTTGACTACTTATTCTACTGTGAGAAGCAATATTTATTATTTTATTAATATTTGTGAGATTGGATGTGGGATAGGATAAGTTTTTTTGCCATGACGGGTCAAATCCTAGGGTGTCGTGGCCAAGGATTGGTAGCTGACTCAACGAAACTATTCTTGGGGACCTAGGGGTCAAATACAGGTGCAGACGCCAGCACATCAAGCTGGAACTGAAAAAAAATCCGAATCAGCTTTAAACCTGAAAAAAAAAATGATTACTATTAAAGAAATGTGTCAGATTTTGTACCTTAAAATCACAGTTTGCGACAATCAATCAAGACCATACTTTAGTCATACTGAAAAACTAATGTATGATGAAATTTTACCGTTATCATAGTTAAGTTATTGATATTTTTACCCATCTTCACGACAGCAGGTGCTGTTGGCGAATAATAAGAACCCGCCCTATCTGGCTCAGGGCAGTTAAGTTTATAGCAAGAAATAAATCAAACTTTGATTTACGCCCCATTTAGCAAACTTCATCGACATTATTAAAATTTATCTAGCTCTACGTCAAACTGTTTTCTTTGATAACTTTATATTTTATGAAAAAAGTTTGAGAATTCAATCTATTATGGTACTTTAATATTTTATTTTTTAGCTGGTGAAGGCTTCATACAGCGCGCTTAATCTTCTTCTTACGACAAATGACTAGAACATGGACAAGAATGGGTTTAGCCCTCGCAAGTCCACCGCTGCACCGTTCTTACGAATACGGAGTGTAGTAGCAAAGTAGTTAACTGATGGCACGTAATGCACTAAAGCAAATTTTAATGTTTTACCATAGATCAAAAATAAAACAATGAGAACAAATATAGTGTTTTCTTTTGAGACTGCAGTCTCAATCCTACCAACACTAGAAAAATACTCATTATTCGTGAACATAATGAAAGGTCGCCTCACTACTTACATATTTTGTTTTTTTTTAATTAATTTGTAGAAAGAGGAACGAGAAAATTTATTCGGCGAGTAACTTTTAAAAGCAAGAATCAGTTTACGATAGCACAAGTAAAAAGAAAAATCTTTTCTTTAGAAAAACTTTTCTTGTTCTAATACATGGATGGAATTTTGTGAATTCATTCCTTTCAAGAGAATTAAAGAAAAGATGGATGGATTGTGTGAGGAATGTTATTTATTTATTTAGGGAAAACAAACAATTGTACAATATATCTTACAGTAACTATTACAACGTATTAGACTAATGTACAATCCACGACGTTTCCACGTATTACTTCGATAGGAGATACAGTGTAGAGTGACACCGTTTTTTAAATAACAATAACGTTAACACAAATACAAAAAAAAGAAAACAAAACAGAAAAAAGTGTACATAAGATACTGAAATAACGGCAGAAATATATAAAAGCGAATGTTACATTATTTAGCTAATGATTAAAAGTAAGTATATTTAAAAAAAGTAAAACTAACAATACCTAAAAATAAAGAAAGAGCAACACTAACATTACTAATTTATTAAGCAATTTCAGACTGCTGACAATTTTTTTTTTTAATTTATGGCGATCTAATGCAAATATATCTAAATTAACAAAATGTTCGTTATAGGTTTTCACTATCCTATGGATGGGCGCCCGCTCACCCGCGTTTGTACGACCGCGTTTGTTATGAAAAAGAAAGGAGTAAATGATGCCGTGACGTCTGACAGGAGACAATGGAAGAAGAAAACGTCTTGCGCCTATCCCAAGTAGATTATGACAAGGGCAGAAAGATGATGAAATAGAGGATGAAAGTTCGTCATTTATGCTAATACGAAATCTGGTCACATGGCTTGTGTTATAATAATACTATGTATATGTCACCGTAAAATTGACAAACACGTTAGATTGTGATCTCTCTAGCGATATTGTAAACTCTCTAAATATTGTCAACTGAACATACGAAAGTATCTCTGCCCCCTTAATCGGGACTTGAGGCACTCGGTAATAGAGGCCCCGCGAGGCGGGGCTCCGTCTACTATGCTTTTTAGGGGCATATAAAGTGTTTTAAGGTTAGGTTATATTAATCGGTATTTCTAAGGAATGGTACATTATATTTTCGTGAGAGTGGTACCATTGGGCAAGAGGGACCCATCCATACTGCGTAAGTTGACTACCATCGCATGCATTTCACGAAAAATAATGCGTTTTATTGTAAGCAGTATGTTCGTTTGACAATATTTCGAGAGTTTACAATATCGCTAGAGGATTACAATCTAACGTATATGACAATTTTACGGTGACATATAGATACATTACATCAGGTATTCAACACACCATGGTGGTATTCTAACCCAACAAATCAAAACGTCACTCCATACCATGTTATGCAAATCAACTTTTTGGACAAACCTGTCGGCTTGACAAAGAACTTGAAAATATATTAGCAATAACTATTCCGCCGGCGTAGTACTATTCTTTGCTGTTGCCGGTGGCACTCGGTTGGCATCACAATAGGATGAGCAGTCAAACGTCACTTGAAGCCACGAGAGATGTCTTTAGGGTACATTTTCTGGATGAGGGAAAGACGACTAACGTAAGATATTTACAAGGTACCTAGAAGGTCACTGAAGTTACTAGTGTGAGTCACTTCGGAAAAGTCAGTTGCGTAGTACTCGTAGTACTCGCAGTCACCGTAAAATTGTAAAATCCGTTAGATTGTATTGTAATCGGGTTGTAGATTGTAAACTTTCTAGCGAGATTGTAAACTCTCGACAAATTGTTAACCGATTAAGATAGGTAGCGCTTTCTTACAATGCAAAATATTTATAGTTTTTACGGTTTCACTTCGATAGATTATAATCTACCGTAAAAAGTGTGTTCGTTTGACAATCTTTCAAAAGTTTACAATCTCTTTAAAGCTTATGCCTCTAATAACACACAACTTTATCTATGTATTTTATAAGAACCGACAAATCAACTTTAACAAATAGATAAGTTAACTTGAGAAACCTCCCTCCGACTCCTAATCTAGACATTGACAGTCAATTACTTTTTTAACTGAATATATTTCCGACTTTATTAACTAATAAACAAACTAAGTAGTTCGTTCTATTTGTGATTAATTATTCCGTAAAGGAAATGGCATTGACCGTTACGAACTCCGGCGTGATAAAATATTCAAGCTCTCCGCTTACCCTGCGACAGACGACTCACGACTTGGATTGTACTAACTTACAGTACCTCTATACTTACAATACCTCTATTGTAAGTATTTGTATGTTGGGGTAATCTCCGGAACGAATTCTCTTCGTTTTCCTTATATTAGTTTTAAAATTCTAAAACTCTTTTACTCGCAAAAGCTCCATTATTTGTAGGTGTTTCACACTAATACATATGTTATAAAGCTAACATATTCGAAAAAGTACCAGTCTTATTAATATCAGCACCATCAAAACGTACCTAAACATTACAAAGTGGCCCATTCAAAAGTTTAGCCAACATCTGTTTAAAAAGTTGTCTAAAACCCATTTTCTAGTACATTGTCGTCTTAACATTTAAACGCTGAAAATTTAATCAACAAAATAACTTAGTGTTGCCAAGGTATACTCGTATAGAGCTTAGCCTACCCCACCTTTAGGAAGACGATACGAATCTCGTTCACAAAAGCCTCTACTCGAGGAGATTATAATAGACGGCTCATCCTTTCGTTACTGATATATTATGACCGGGAAAGCCAATTTCGAGCCCTTTTCTGTACGTCCTAAATATTATAGCATAGTGAATTAAATAGTTCAGCCATCCGAAATATAAGTATCTCCTGTATCTAATAGCAATTTCTTGAGCATTAAGGAACTATACACGAATAGATATATGAAATATCGTGCTCACATGAAAATAGATTTTCTTCTAACGTTCAGAACCTTTGTTCGACTTTCAGATTGTTAAAAGTTTGGGGTAAAGTTTCGCCTAACAATGTAGGTACCCATCCGTTTTCCGATAAGGTATTTGAAAGTTACGACAACAATACAAACGGAGAGGAAATCGCTTTAAGTGTATTTATCTATTACAAAGAATACCTTTTCATAAAGTAATAATGAAAAATTTTCCGCATTGCTTACGAGCAATGTGTTTTTACAGGTCTGATCTGATCTATGGATAATAGGCCGTTAGCCATAGTAATTTTCTTTAGAGTACCAATTAGCGGACTCATCCAGTTACCGATAATCGAGTCGAATGGCGTGCAATGGGCGAGGTCTATCAGTCTATGTCCAGTTTAGGACTGGTCATCATCATCATCATCATCAGCCTTAATGCCCCACTGCTGGGACACAGACCTCCTCTCCATGAGAGGGAATGGCTTATAATCTAAAACGCGGGCCCAGCGCGGATTAGTAGATGTCGCATGTCTTCGAATTTTTTGATACTAGGACATGACAGCCGGCTTCCTCACGATGTTTTCCGTCACCATTTTGAGGAAAGCACGTTAAGTTAAAGATTGCTGTAAGGTTATTTTGATGCGATATCATATTTAGGTATTGAAGAAGATATTCTTCTATCATTAGGAAACAACTAAAAAGCACTGTTTTCAGTGGACTCTATTAAATTACAAAGCTTCTGGGAAAATCAGTTATTTGATCAGAAAATTTAATGAAAATAACCAAAAGCTATTTATTTTTAATCAAAGCATCGACGTAAAAAGGTCGTTCGTTGAATAATAAAATTCCTTCTGGACAGTGACTTTCGAAGTTATTTATTTTCTTAGTACATTGAAGAAAGACAGCTTTTGTTAGTACATGACGTATATTCTTCGTTCTTAGTTTTCCTTTAGTCATTAATTATCTGAAACCTGTCTATTAGCGTCATTTTAATGCATTTTTTATTTCTGCTTTCTTGGAAGTTTTGCCTGTATTTATTCTTTAAGGTGTATTTTATAACAAAGACCTTATACACATAATTATTGAATAAAATGAGCAAAGAAAACATTACTACTCTCGAGTATTAGTATCAGATAGTTATATATAGTCACTCCATGTAAAACATTGGTATTCATCTGCTTCCGGTTAAACAGCTGACCCCAACATAGTTGGGAAAAGATTAGACAGAGGATGAGTTCAGTATCTGTCATATTCCTGTGTAAGTAGTGCGATTTAGTATTTCATGAAAAAGAATCTCGTTATATTACACAGCAAAAATAAACCACAGAAAATCACATATTTTGCCAAACAGGCCACCCATTAGGACCAGACCTCCATTATGGCCAACATTGGCGCGTTCCTAAGTCTATAAATTATTACGAGGGTCATGTGTTCTCAATGTTCGGGAACTAGGACCAAGTTTCCAAGGCCTGGTCAACTTAAGACTTGGTCTTGAGACTTTAGACCTAAGTTTTATTGACTTTATGCGCACTTATACTAACTTTCCGGTTGTTTCCTACAGTGTTATTGTGAAATTAAGTTATAATTTCGTCTTTATTATGAGAATGGCACCGTTGAGCAGAAATAGAGACGTCTACTCTTTTGCGAAGTACATGTGTGGATAATTAGTGCAGTGATATGTTTTCTCTCTCTTAAAGAAAACTAGTGGAAGCCCTTCTATACTACTGAGTTTTTAATTACCGATTTTGAATCTTACTCTTGATTTTATCTACAGTTCAGTTTGAGAAATAGGAAAGTGCAGTCTGTTCCTGAAAAATAAATAGTTGAAAGTTTCTGCCATGCTTTTCGATAAATAGAAGTAACTTGCCTGATAATCTTCGGGTGCTCTACAGTATGTAGTTACTAAAGCAAATACTTATGTACACCGCTTACCTAGAACCAACATTATAAACACTTAAGCACAGAGGTGTGAAAGGACCTAAGCAGCGTGCTACCCATCAATAAAAGACCCGAGGATACACACATAGGTACTTCCATCTCAAAACAACACACATTTAATCTGCCGCTAACAACGTAGTAATGATAGACGCTTTGATGCTGACGATTTTATACACACTCTACTGCCATGCCTCATGCCAAGGCAATTTTCTGGCTTCCACTGTTAATTTCGCCTCGGTGGTGACTGTGGTTGGGAACGTGGCGGTCTTGTATACCCAACTGCCTTATTACAGCAGCGTCGAAGCAGGCAAAGCTTCTTTAATAGGCTTATATGTATGTGATGCCCGTATTCCGGTATCATCGGTATTTCATGGAAGAACGTTATAGTCACCATCATCCACAAAAAGGGAGACATTTCAAAACTAACAATCTATCGCCCTATTAGTCTCCTTTCCCAGATATACAAGTTTTTCACTAAAATCTCTACAACTCGGCTTACCTGAGAGCTTGACGAAGCCCAGCCCAGCCAAGCGTGCCATGCTCGGCATAAAGCTAATAAATAGATTGGGTTCCGAAAACGCACAAAAGTTTTCGCTATGGAAATCGCGTTATGTAACTCAAATGGAGTTGGGCAGGACACCTAGCAAGGTGATGACAGGTGGACCAAGGCTGTCGCCAAATGGCATCCAAGAACTGGAAAAAGGAACGTGCATTGTCGGGCGGTGAGACGACAGAGTTGCCGTCGGGGGAATAACCTGGATGAGACTGGCACGGGACCGTGGAGATTGGCGCAAGAAAAGAGAGTCCCATAACCAGTAGTGGGTGAGTTAGGGCTGTGGATGATGAGGCAAAGCTTCTAAAAAGAAAGAATCAAATGAACAAGAAAGAATCAAGAAAAAAGAAGCAGAAGAAGCTCCCCCAATGGTGAAGGAAACTTCGGCGGCGGCGACCGAAGGAAACTATCATGAAGAAACCAATTATGTCCTTAAACCGAAAATATGTGATATTGACTACACCCCCACTGGACGGACCTGAATGGTAGATTTCTGTCTCAAAGAGAAGAGGCTTGTGCCCAGCAGTGGGATAAATAGACCCTAATTGTCTGGATTAGTGGCATGTTAGTAGCAATAAGCTCGCCACTTATCACATTGGAATTGGAATGGAACAGATAACAGAAAATCATGTCTGTAACCTCCGAAGGGTCAGGTAATGTACCTAATACTACCTGAAACATAAAGACATTCAAATATTTATGAGCGATACACGACAAGATCGTAAATCCGTAAAGAAAATCGTAATCCAATATTTGTTACTATTTAGTAAGAAATCGTTATGTCTAGTGCCATACAGGCAGGTAACACTATGTGTCAAAATCGAAATTGTTCGAAATGAAAATAATAATTTAGTCATTTTGGTATAAAAGTATACATATATATGTCACCGTAAAATTGTCAAACACGTTTTATTACAGTATAACGTGTTTTTTCTCGCGATATTGTAATGTCTCGAATTATTGTCAACTGAACATACGGAAGTATCTCTGCCCCCATAATCGGGACTTGGGACACCCCCCCGTTAGGTTAGTCAGGTTCCTTTAAACCCTGCACTCGGAAATAGGGGCCCCGCGAAGCGGGGCTCCGTCGACTACGCTTTTTAGGGGGAATATAAAGTGTTTTAAGGTTATATTAATCGGTATTTCTCAGGAATGGTGCATTATCTTTTCATGAGAGTTGTGCCACTGGGCAAGGGGGACCCCTCCTTCCCTCCACACCGCGTAAATTGACTACCATCGCATGCATTTCACGAAAAATAATGCGTTTTGTTGTAAGCAGTATGTTCATTTGACAATAATTCGAGACTTTACAATATCGCTAGAGATATTACAAAATAACGTATTTGACAATTTTACGGTGACATATATAATATGGATTTGATGGAAATTATGGATTATAATAGTTCTGGCAAAATTTGAAAGCACAGTACAACTCTGTCTACCTCTTCTGGCAAAACAAGCGATGTGGATGTGTAAGTTTATATTATGACAGCCATAATGATCAGCTTATATTTGTTACACAGTAAGTTAGTGAAGAGTTTCAAGAGCCCGTGACTTGGAAGTTATGTCGAAGCAAAGAGCGTTTTAACGATGTTTTGTTGTTGCAGGGTTATGTCACGAATTATAAACGTCAAAATACGTGATCGGGAAAAACATTGATAAACCAAGAATTTGTGTGGTACCATAAAAAAATACGACAACTGAAAAAACACGCTCTCATTAAATTCGGGGGTTTCAAGGTAAAATAGACGGGGTACGTATTATAACCCCGAAAGTTCATAATACCTATGATTGAAATTCAAAATACCGAAAGTTTTAAATGCCCGAAAGGACGAAATCCCTAATGGACGAAATACCGAATGGACGAAATCAAGAATGGACCAAATATCAATGGATGAAATACCGATGGATGCAATCTCGAATCGACGAAATCCCGAATGAACGAAATACCGATGGATGAAATCCCGAATGGACGAAATTCCGAATGGAGTAAATCCCGAATGGACGAAAACCTTTATTTAATAACGTATTATTTGACAAATAATTCATTTTTTTTGTGTCATAAAGCAACGTATGAAACAAAGACGTGCTGCTGGCTAGGCAACTTTTAAGTGTTTTGAGGTTAGGTTTACAAAAAATTGTTTATTTCGGAAACGGTGACAATTTCAGAATTTTGAACTACGGGATTTAAAACTTCGAGGTTTTAAACTTTCGGGCAAATGAACTTTCGGAATTTTGAACTTCGGGATTTTAAACTGTCGGCCAAATGAACTTTCGGGATTTTGAACTACGGGATTTTAGTCTTCGGGTTTATAAACTTTGGGTTTTAAACTTCAGGATTTTAAACTATCGGGCAAAGGAACTTTCGGGATTTTAAACTTTCGATCAAACAACCATTCGGGGTTTCAATTTTCGGGATTTCGTCCATCGGTTTTTAAAAACTGGTCTTTTAAAATTCGGGATTATGATACTTACCCAAATGGACTCCTCTTATTGTTGAAGTCGGTTAAAATGTAGCCTATGTTTCTTGAATTCCCGAATAACGAATCGATTGACACCTTATTTATCAAAATCGGATGAAATGTTTAGGCGCTATGAAGGAAGATACGTAAATACAAACATCCATACGTACATAGACTGCTAAAATCATAACCCTTCTTTTTGGTTTCGCAGTTGTGTAAAAAGTTGATAAAGATGAAAGAGATTTTTAGAGTTTGAAGCTGGCTGTGGAACAAACGCAATGACTCCGTTGGCAAATTAAAGATTATGGCGATAGCATTGTTCTAAATTAAAGTTACAATAGATACCTAAAGATCAGACACTTTGCGTGACCAAAGGGCTGGCTCTTTCTTTGGCCAAAGAATTAGCATTGCCTTTCAAAGTGGCAATGCTGCCAGTCTTCTGGGCACGTTTCCCGATGACAGCGATGCGGAGGAGTACTTTGACGCCTAAGTGTCCTGTTGACATTGTTGTCTATATATTGTAGTTTTACGTTTAGTTTTATTTTTGTAATTATATATAGTTTTAGATGTGGTATGTAAATATTGTACATAATAAAGTTAAAACTACAAGATCAGCATTTTCAACATATAATACTGCTGGGATACAGGCCTTCTCTCTATGAGACAGAATGGGCTATAATCCACCAAGCGGGAGCATCTTTCCATTCTATCCAAGGCCAAAACGCAAGGGTGTGAAACTAGTGTCTGTCGTGTATAGATTGGATCACTTTTTGAGGTTGGTAGATGTCACATGTCTTCGATTTGTTTGGTTCTAGAACACGCCGGTGTCTTCTCACTGTTTTCCTTTGCCGTTTTGAGCAGCAGTGGTATTGTGCACTGGGCTACCACTGGTCTCATCCTATCTCTCACCTAAACATACTAGGTTAAAACATAAACGCCGAAGTGACTTAAGGCGCTTAGACGAGCTAAATTAGTAACTCTATTTGTGGCGGTTCAAACTTCGTTTGAAATGCTGTTAGAATAAAGTTCTAATCAGCTTGCACTACAAAGTGGTTGTTACGTCAGCCACTGCGGACCAAATAGCGCGAAATGAGTGGTTTCGATCGATTTACAAAAAAACTATTGATTGAATTAAAAAACTAAAACAGTATCATGCTAATATATTGCTTGTAGATTTTTTTTGCCAAAAAATCAGAATGGTCGATATTTTTAGAGATAAGTTCGTGATTTCTTTTTATCGAGCCAAATTAATTGTTTTATGTTTTCAAAACAGTATCATGCTAGCATATATCCTGAAGAATATCATATATTTTTCTGGTCTTGTTTATAGCCGTGAATCATATACTTTTAGTAATTATAAAACTCGCGTTTAGCTCATGTAATCGCCTTAACTTGAATGATTATGCCGACGTTAATTAATTTACAGCCCCGTTTTTGAACAAACCCCTTGATTTCCAGTTTCAACTGGAAACAATAAAAAACCTTTCATCGACCAAAGCGTTTAAAATAAAACTTTCGCGCCCTTGCTGAAAGCCATTAAACATTCAGACCCTAACATTGCGGGCGCCGGCAGCCCTACCTGAAACTTTGAAAGGTGTTCAGCAGTGTTTATTTTTGAAGGTTTGTCAGACTTACACCTGCTACCCGACGGTAACCGGGCCTGTACGTCCGGCGACCAATCAAGCTTTACATAACCAGTTTATGAGGATCTTTCATTGTACAGAAGAATTATACAAAACGAGAACATATTATACTGGAAATGTATAGGTTGATGTGTCACCATGTGTTTATATACATATATGTCACTGTAAAATTGTCAAACACGTTATCTCGCAATATTGTACGCTCTCTAGCAATATTGTAAACGCTCGAATTATTGTCAACTGAACATACGGAAGTATCTCTCCCCCCATAATCGGGACTTGGGGCACTACCCGTTAGGTTAGTTAGGTTCCTTTAAACCCCGCACTCGGAAATAGGGGTACAATATCTTTTCATGAGAGTTGTACCACTGGGCAAGGAGGACCCCTCCTCCGGGGTTGCGGGCCTGTTCCGGGGTTGCGGGCCTGTTCGAAAGAGATACCGCGGCCCCGGAACATAAAAAGGGCGAGGAAGGAACATGGATGGGTTTTATTCAGTAAGAGTCTGACACTTCCTCCCGCTCCGCCCAGAGTGGGAGAAGTCATTTGATGATTTCAAAAACTAAAAAAAAAAAAAGAAAAAGGGGGACCCCTCCTTCCCTCCACAGCGCGTAAAGTGACTACCATCGCATGCATATCACGAAAAATAATGCGTTTTGTTATAAGCAGAATGTTCATTTGACAATATTTCGAGAGTTTACAATCTCGCTAGTTATATTACAATATAACGTATTTGACAATTTTACGGTGACATACGCCTCTTGTACCAGTATTAAGTATTACAAAGTCAATTTGTGTTAAAAAAATAAAGGTTTTCGTGGCTTTATAATAACGGCCGGGTCGATCTCCAAGGATATGCAGCGCTTGCCAAATTCGGTCTGTGAATGGGTGAACATCCATGAGACACCGAGTTTCCCCCGAGCCTCGAAGATCACGTTAAACGTTGGTCACGGTTGTAATTTGTAAATATTTGGTAGTTAGTGGCCTGAAAGGCTGTCAACCAATCTTAACAAGGGGTATCGTATAACTCAAACTCAAACTCAAACTCAAATCATTTATTTCAACTAGACCTTAACGGCACTTTTGAATGTCGATAAAACGAAAAAAAAAAAAGGCTACAGTCACAGACACAAGGCATAATAACTTGAGAATGTACTGTAGTTGCCCATTCCCTAGCGTAGATCTCTATGGAGAAGAACGGGCAAGAAACTCCATGGACACTCTTTTCAATCAAAATGTTGTTACAAAATCTTGGTTACATCTTTCATGTTGAGATTATACATATATGTGAGAACGATGTAGAAAGACGTGCACAATAAGAGCGTCCAGAGTAAAAAAAGAATTAAATCAACAATTTATAAAATAAAGCAATTCAAATGATCCATGGCAGCTAAGAGATGACCAGTCCCGACTGACAGCGCCCGTTCACGAACATGACGCATGGATCAGCGTCATTCAATTCAACCATATTGAAGGGAACTAAATGGCCCGACCCACCCGCCACCATCAGCAAGACATCTAAGCGAGCATGACATTCTCTCAGCCACCAAGGCATATTCAAGTCAATGAAAGATAACTAAATGCAAATGGTAGCTTTACAGTACATGGTACTCACACATGTGCTAACCGGGATGTGCTGTGAAGGTCAGATAGACAGTCGCAGTAAAATACTGGAATCCGGTTAGACTGAAAGCCGACCTCAACATACAGAGTGTAAACCACCTCATCACGAAGCTGTGAACCAAGCATTCTGTACATCAAACTAAGTAACTTAACGCAAAAATTATTGGTGGGAAATGACTTTTTTTTGGTGAAATCATGTTTTGTGGTAGAACTCAATGATACGCACTTAAAACATTGTGATGATTGATGGATTGAATAGTACGGGGCTCGCTCAGGTGTTTAAAGTAAAAATCTTACAACAAAAACTTGTACCTATTTAAAAAAAAACTTCCTGAAAAGTTTAAATTTTGACCCCTATTATCTCCGTAACTAGAAGGTTCTCAGGTATGTTGTATTGTAGAACAAAAAAAATTATCGCTATGACGGGAAGAACAAGTGCCTTTTGGCTTTTACATCCTTTATTTAAGAAAAGGCTAGGCAGATGATGATGTGTGGGAGGACAGAAGCTATGAGGAGGAAGACATGAATCTTTTGCCCCCGCTGAAGTTTAAAATATATTGCTATAAGAGGTGTTACAAGGTGCAGACGATTTGTCATCGGAGGATAAAACCTGGATGAGGCTGGCACAAAATTGGCACAAGAAAAGAGAGCTCTATACGCAGCAGTGGGAGAATCAAGGCTGTGGATGATGATAAGAGGTGATTGTGGTACGCGGGCAGGTTCTGGAAAAATACCTGATTCATGAAAATAGGGTAAACACTACGTAGATTACCAATAGGTTGACGAAACGTATTCGTACGTCTCGTTATAGTTATTGCGTACATAAACTTAAAAACAGACTTTTGAAGACGTAATAAGGTTAACAATACCAAATAAAGCATATTGACACAATAGGTTCGACTCTATATACTACGAACATGATAATTTATGAATGGGTAGTATTCATACAAAGGAAAATAAATTCCTAGTCGAGGTGTCACTGGTCCTGAGCTCGCTTCGCTCGCTCTTGCTTTCTATAATATTCTACTGCTTGCCGCAATGACCGGATAAATACTCGTAGTTACTTACTTGGTTTAACATAACAGTAGAGTAGGTATTACTAGTTGTCAGTCGTCGTGTAATTTTAATTTTAGTAGCCTGGTTTATACTTTATGTATGGCCCACATACGAGTACGAATAAAGGAACGTAGGAACCGGTAAATTAGAACGAAACTTTCTGAATAGTTTTGGAAATCGGATGCGGGAGTGTTCGAAAGTCCGTATGTCATAAAGGGCGAGGAAGGAACATGGATGGGTTTTAGTCAGTAAAAGTCTTATTTTTTTAACCTAGTTTGAGGGAAGTTCCGAGATATTTTAATCACAAATGTTTTACCTGCAAATAATTAAAAAAAAAAAGAAATACTGCCAAAAAAAGTTATGAACGCTTGATGGTCCAATTTTGGAAAAATCTCAATGAAGAATAAAAAATGACATATCTCCTAAAGTATAAATATTTTGCTAAAGAAAGTAAGGTTCAATAATTAGTAAATGACCTCCTCCATATGCGAATTTGCAATGGCGGATCCAGACCCAGTCACCCTGTATAAGAATAGAGGAACAAACAACAAGAATAAATGTTCTTCGTTTACCCAGTCACCTTGTACATTTTAATGTTAAAACGTTTACATTGTTACAGCCTTATTAACATTCAAACAAAGCATTTCTACCTAATAAGTAGGCAGCTGGAAAAAATTGTCAAAGCTGTGTGAATACAAATTTATAAATAGTGTGAAACAGTTGGGCCCCAAACATTTTGTAGTGAACGAAGTGGTCGGCTCGAAGTAAGACATTTTATATTGTGACATTTGATCTAATCGTGTTATCAAAATTAGATAACAATGGATGTTGTGGGTTATTTCTTGGCGTTGTATAATCTTCAGGTACGTTCAGTGCATTTTACACAGGTATGATAAACGTGTCGAAACAAGATATAACAAGCAATTGCAAAATTTTAATGTAAGAAGTGCTTCATGGATTTTAAATAAGAAACAAAAAGATTTATATTTTACTTGTCACGCACATAACTCTAAAAAGTAACCCTGAATACCTTCATAGTAAAATAATACAAATACTTGGGTGTGGGTACTGTGAGGAAGGCTTCCTCTTAGTACAATGCTGTTCTAACCGCTCAGCAGTGATTTTCAGTGCACAAGCGTAAGCATCATATAAGCATTAATGTTCCCACCGCTGGGACACAAGCCTCAATTAGAGGGAATGGGGTATAATTCACCACGCGGGCCCAGTGCGGGTTGGTAGATGTCACATGTCTTCGAATGTTTGGTTCTAGAACATGTCGGTTTCCTCACGTTTTTTCCTTCACTGTTCTGAGAGCAGTGGTAGTGAAAAAAATTACACAGTGAAATCGGTCTGCCTGGGTAATTTCTGCTCGTTAGTCGGGCCGCTAGTCGTGGCCACCACTGCTGATTTTCTGTGGTAAAAACGCCAAAAATATCTGCTCAAAATAGTGAATGGTTATCAAAGCACTTATACATATACACATTCCCCTGACTTGTACCTTATAATAACCTGAGAATTCTATAAATTCCTGAGCAACATGACTATGTATAGACTAATTTGCATGTCATTCACCACACAGTCTATACTAAGAAAACAGTCTCCCGTTCTGCTTACCGCTGCGTGAAATTACTGACTACAATACATCACTTTGATTATAGCTAACAGCCGATGTGTGAACCGGATCCGAAGCGTATTCATGCGACATTTGGCACTGAAGTCATCGGTTATACTCGATAAACATGTGCAGTTATTGGCTCTTACTATTATCTGACACCAATCAAATAAATTTTAGTTGATAACATTAACTGCATTGTGGGACTTTTGGTTGCAATAGGGTAGATGCCCCCATCATTCTCTTGCCCTTATGCCAATTCATTTGGGATTGGCGCAACATGTTTTCGTCTTCTCAACTTATCTATTTTTAACCGACTTCCAAAAGGAGGAGGTTCTCAATTCGTCGGAACCTTTTTTTATTTTCTTTTTTTAATGTATGTTCCCCAATTACTCGAAGATAGCTGTACCGATTTTGGTTTTATTTATATTTTGTTCGAAAGGGTATACTTTACAGTTGGTCCCATAATCATTAAGTCAGGATCTGATGATGGAATCCTGGAGAAATACAGAGAAGTCTTCAAATTTTATAGGCACCTAAGAAGCAATTTGGGTAGTTTTCGGAAGAGTACTTTCTCGGTGTGGTCCCACTTCAATTTGGTGAAACTCTGATGAAGAACTTCAGAAATAGGCAACGGAACTCCTCAATCAATTAGGGATATTATAAATTGCATATCAAATAAATAATCGCCTATCAATACATACTCATCATTTATATTCTTTTTTACATCAAATAACTTACTTCACTACAAATAAACTAAATGTTTAACAAAACTAAAACTGCAGATAATTCGAAATTATACATCAATATGACATCACTTTTTTCCTCATAATGCAATACAGTTAAATTTAGTTTTGTACAAAAATACTACATACATAGCATAAATACTGACTGCACAGCAAATTTTCCATATTTCATAGCAAAATAACTATCCCAGTCGCATATTAACCAGTAAGTTCAACAAAACCTGTTCATCATATTTGTCTTAATTTTCAAGAAGCCATGCTCGGCAAATTTAATGATTATTATAACAAAAAAATCCTGTAACATTGCATTATTTCTAAAAGTAGAACAAATTAACTGAAAAAGGTTCGCGGCTTCGCGCGCTTTTTCGTCACTGGAGTGCAGTAGAGTGGCGCGAGCGAGTAAGATAGAGATAGCGCTAGGTCGTGTCGTCGGGTGTTAGCAGTATATCTCGCGCGTTAGAGCAAAATAGAAATATTTTGTTAGTGTAGGTTTCGTTTTACACAATCCACGTGTATTTGTTTGTTTATATTTGTCACCGTAAAATTGTCAAACACGTTATATTACAATATAACGTGTTTTTTCTCGCGATATTGTAATGTCTCGAATTATTATCAACTGAACATGCGGAAGTATCTCTGCCCCCATAATCGGGACTTGGGGCACCCCCCCGTTAGGTTAGTTAGGTTCCTTTAAACCCTGCACTCGGAAATAGGGGCCCCGCGAAGCGGGGCTCCGTCGACTACGCTTTTTAGGGGGAATATAAAGTGTTTTAAGGTTATGTTATATTAATCGGTATTTCTCAGGAATGGTGCATTATCTTTTCATGAGAGTTGTGCCACTGGGCAAGGGGGACCCCTCCTTCCCTCCACAACGCGTAAGTTGACTACCATCGCATGCATTTCACAAAAAAAAATGCGTTTTGTTGTAAGCAGTATGTTCATTTGACAATAATTCGAGACTTTACAATATCGCTAGAGATATTACAATATAACTTGCGATGCGACTCAAGTACGTAGCGCCACCTGCAGAAGCTAAAAATGTGCCTATTAGGCAAAAAAGGAAGCGTGGACGCCCCGGGAAAGCAAGACCCGCTTTAATAATTCAATAAATTACAATTTTGTATCTAATTTTATATTTTTTTTGCTGATCTCATTATGTGGTAATTAATCAATAATAAGAAGACTGTGACTAATAAAATGCTGTTTTATTTAGAAAAACTGCTGTAAATAATATAAAAATAGAAGCTATATTTAAAAGAAAAAGAGTTAACATGTATAATGTGCATTAAGATTATTAGCTGTGTATTGATGAAAAAGCTTTTGCTTTAGGAAAAATCGCTGTACGCTGCGAAAATAAATTGTAGTGTGTTTAGTGATATTTTGAGTTGAATAGTTTGCTGTGCAATCAGTAATTTTGATGGGAATTCGGAATCTTATTGCATAGAAAAAGGATATTTTTTGATTTGCGTTTAAATACTACCCAATCAATTATAGCAAATGGATTGGAATTGCTGAAATATAATTTCTGTCTATTGTTTACACCAGTTCTTAACATAACATCACGCTGAGAAGGGGTGAGCGCATGTGAACCACAAAAAAGTGAAAAATAAAAACGTTTTTATAACTAATCAAACCGACTTCTTAAACACACAAAAAAGTGAAAAATAACTTTAGCTTCTGTGGTCTGTAACAAAAAAATTTAACCAATTAAACAAAAGTCACCGACGTCTGAGAATAAAATAATTTTTCACTTTTATTTTGTTTTAAGAAGTCGATTTTTTTTTGCAAAAAAGTTTTTTTTGTCATTTCATCAGACACTGTTATCTAGCACAGATGACACAATAAAGCAATTATTCCAAGACACCAATCTCTTAAAAAAACTTTAGTTTTGGCTTGAAAACACGATATTTATTTTTGAAATCAATAAATAGTTGCGTCACGGGTAGACTAAGCAGTGACGTCACAGCGTGCTATTGCCATATAAAATGTATTTGAGAACCGCGTTTCAACTCTTAAAAAGTATGTCATTTGATTGGGGTGTCATCTGCCCCCCTGGTTTAAAACCCAGGTTTCTCGGCATAACTGGCAAAAGATCGCATAAAGTACTTCTAATTGGCTTCTGCTTAATATTTCGAAGACAACAGGCGTGATTTTATGTTCATCATCACACCATAATTAAGTAAGAATTATTCGAAGACCATTGGCGTTGACCAAACCACACTAGGCCGCGTGTGAATTATGAAGCACTCCACTCGGACAACCAGCGTCGGGCACTAGCTCCTCGGCAGTTTGCTGAACTTAGCCTTTTTGGCGCAGCCGTGAGACACAAAATATTATCTCTTTAGTTTTCTGTACAGTTTTAAGTTTCTTTATTTAATTCCTATTTTTGTTATGTTGTGTTCACTTGCGGCATAAGCCAAATAAATATGTTTTCTTTCTTCTATGTTTCTTTCTTTTCACTCCCATGCACAGAAGAAACTTGTATCCCAGTAGTGGACACATAACAGGTTGCTATATAACATAGAAATCGAATGCACAGATTTGATATTTAGTAATCATATCAGATAGTAGAATGTAGGAAGTCGGATTGTTGGAATAGTTTAAGCACTAAGTGCCTTTTCGAAGCTCCAATTCTCCGGGCGAAGTTTGTGCGAGAGTTAGGTTTCTGAAAGTTTTCACACGTAGTGGGAGTATTTACCTGGTTTGTGCATATAAATGCCGGGACTTTCTGGCTGCCAATGCCGGAGTGAAAGCAAAATGATTTCAGGGCTTACATCATTTTAAGGTTCGGTTGAATCGTTACTAGATTGGGTCTGGATTTTGGACACCAGACTTTGACAGATGATCAGTGACTGAGTGAGTGCGTCAACAAGAGGTCCTGGATTTTATTACCGGGTCGCGCAAAATTATTATTGGGCTTTCCATTAGAAATAAAGGGTGTAAAACACCTCTTCACGAAGCTGAAATTTACTTGTTCTACCCGTCATTGTGATCATTTTTTGTTCTACACCATACCTGGGAACCTTCTAGTTACGGAGATATGGGGGGTCTAAGTTACAACTTTTTGACAAGTTTTTTTTTATATATGTGCAAGTTTTATTGGAAGATTTTGTAACTTTAATACTTCGACGACCCCTATACTATTTAATCCATCCATCAGCACAATGTTGTAAGTGCGTTACATTGAGTTCTACAACAATACATGATTTTTCACCCCAAAAAATTAAGACATTCAAAAGGTTATGTTTCTTAGTTGGATGTACAGAATGCTTGGTTAACGGCTTCGTGATGAGGTGGTTTACACCCTGTATATCAATAGCAGCCACCGAGTCATTCGTGCTGGTTGATTTATCTATATTTTTTTTATTTATTGATGACAATAGCTGAAATGTGTGTGTACTGTTAAATCCACCTCTACGTAAGCCTTACACCCTGTAGATTACCGGCGTGATGTTATGTTATTTTATTAGGGAACTTTTCCAACCAAACCTTTTCTAGTAGACGTGGTTTCCGCTCTCCAACACTAATTAGTACCTACTTTTCATTATTTTCAGGCACTAGGTGGTCACACTCCATTTCTAGACGACGTGTCCGTGAAAATGGCCAACCTTTACACATTGGCAAATTATCTGAAGACCTACCCAGATTTTAGTATAGAAGATTTCAAAGAGGACGGTATCAATCAAGTTGGAGATGTAGGAATGTATCTGTCGAACAATTTGCGGGAATATTGTCTGAATGGTAGAGGAAATCCTTATGAAGAAGGTGTTATTTTCATAATCACTTATAAGGTTCCTGGGGAAACGGGTGAAGCTGATGAGAATGTACCCAATCTTGCGAACCATTCATTCCTATTCAGTAAAGACGGACTATCAGAAGACCTGATCCGTCCAATACTACAAGAACTAAACAAACAGGATTCTGGTCAGAACAAATTTCTAATGTTTCGAGATGCCAAGGGTTATACGAATCAATAGTTTGATTAGAGATTTAAAAAATATTTTATTTACACTGTTTAAAGAATTCACGAACAAATTATTATAGCGTTGTAATTTGTAATACTTTGTTGTATACCTACTCCCCTAATTTTTAATTAGTACAAAAAAATGGGGCTGTATCCGTACCCTTTACTGATCATATTTGTGTAGTCAAAAGTAAAAAAAAATCCCATACTTGTCTACGAAAATTTGTTATAATTGGGAAACTCTTATTGACGCTCCGATGGTGTTATGAATGACTGAATGACTGATGATGGTCGCAAAAACGATGAATGAATACTAATAAGAATTTAAGAATGGCCTGTACCATATTTCCACACATTGAGTGACATTTTTGGATATAAACAATCGCTAATAACTTTGATGTTTATCAATATTAATTATTTATTATTACTTCACATATACTTTAAAAAAACAAGACCATCTTTGACAAGCCCTTTAAGTATCTGTACTAATTAAAAATTAGTGGTGTATATGTCACCGTAAAATTGTCAAACACGTTATATCGTAATATCTCTAGCGATTTCTATTGTAAAATCTCGAAATATTGTCAAACGAACATACTGCTTACAACAAAACGCATTATTTTTCGTGTAATACATGCGATGGTAGTCAACTCACGCGGTGTGAAGGGAAGGAGGGGCCCCCCTTGCCCAATGGTACCACTATCATGAAAACATACTGTACCATTCCTGAGAAATATCGATTTATATTAATCGATATTTCCCAGGAATGGTACAGTATCCTTTAACCTAACCTAACCTTAAAAACACTTTATATTCCCCTAAAAAGCGTAGTCCCCTAAAAAGCGTAGTCGCGAAGCGGGGCTCCTATTTCCGAGTGCAGGGTTTAAAGGAACCTAACTAACCTAACGGGGGGGTGCCCCGAGTCCCGATTATGGGGGCAGAGATACTTCCGTATGTTCAGTTGACAATAATTCGAGAGTTTACAATATAGCTAGAGAGAAACACGTTATATTGTAATATAACGTGTTTGACAATTTTACGGTGACATATATAGTTCATCCCACTATGTTCACCTTGTTGATGTCTTCCCGGTGAATAAAGAAGATTTTTTGGTTTCCTCATTTCACCTTGGAAGAATTTCACCTAGTTAATATCTTCCAGGTAAATAGTAGAGTAGACGACAAAAATAAAAAATAAATTATTAAAAAATATTTGACCTGTATTTTTTCTTTTCTTACGTAAATCAAAATTGATGAAGATACGACGCTTTTAAAATTCTCAATACGTCACGCCTAGGTATAATTTTTAGTTAGTTCTGACATCACGAGGCCCCACTCCCGAATATTGATGCGTTTTATCTTTGTCAATATTTATTGATTTACAAAAACAAAAAATACGTATCCATTATTTTTCAATAGTCTAACTGACGGACTAAATAGATTTGTAATTTTTTTATATTGCCATCATGCTTATTCGACATAAGCAGGGACCTTTATTCATTTGGTATTGATACACTCAGGTGAACAAAGGCGACTTTGATTAGGTAACGACCGCCGAGTATTTCACACAGTTGTTGCGACTTGACAATTTTTTAATAAATAGTAAATAATAAACATAAAACCTTTATTAACCAATTATTGACATGGTGAAAACCACATTATGTCGTGTAGATCCAGTAGAGCAATGACCTAGCCCCACAGACAAACATGAACAGTCACATATATAAATGTATAGAGTAAATAATTGTAGAAATAGTCGTTTAACCTAAAATTGTTTGTTTTAAATAAAATTATGAAGATAAACATAAACTGCTTAGATTTTTATTTCTCTGCCTTTAGATTTCAAGAGCCAATTTAGTTTTGCCCCAAAATATTACTAAGATGTTTCCGAATATCGTAATGTCATAACAAAGAGTGAATTATATGGTCATACTCGAAACTTCAGAGGTGTGGTTAATGTTTACAATGATCTATTAGTGATGGTCCGTCGCAAAGTTTTGAGTGTTCACGCCCAGTGACGTCATCATAGCCATCTGCGCCGTGGTTCCAAGAGATTCTACTTAGCTTATGCCGCTAACAACTAGTACACTATACATGATCAATTGATATCATTACTTTGAAATCGGCACCCGTAATGTGTGTGCAATGGACAGGGCACATTGCGAAAGATTCTGGAGTGGCAACTATGTAGCAGAAGGCGGTTGATGAACCGGTGAAGGCCGTAAATATTCACTGGATGCGAGAAGAGCTCTTTTCCAATTAATAACAGGTGCTTGGAGCAATTTTCAGGTTAAGCCGTGCTTTCCTAAATTGGTCTGTGGATGGAGGACCACCTATTACATCCTCAGTTTCCTCCACACCTCGGAAAGCAGGTTAAATCGTTGGTCCTGCTGTCATTTGTAGATCTAAGACAGTAATTACAGGCTGTGACCCGTAAATCTGACAACCAATCTTGCCAAGTTGGGTTGTTGGGTTGTCAGATAGGCACTTGCTCGATGTAAATTACTGGTGCACACAACCCCAACATAGGTAATGGAGAAAAGGCTAGGCAGATGATGGATGCGAGAAAAACGGGACCGACCAACGTAGTGACGCTAGAGAGAGACCTGGATCCTGCAGTGAATTTGTTTAGGGCGATGGAATGATGAGTGATGACCTGATGATGTTTTATTTGTATGGTTTTGCCAGTTAATTTTAATGTAAAGTTGCATAGTTCAATCAGCGTTAATTCAAAAATAACATAAGCTCTAAGTCTCGAAACAAACTTGCAGCTCAGTTGATTTTCGACGTTACTAATATATTGAAAGCATAAACACACGCCATTTTTCTGAAAACTACATCGATTCATCAGTCATTTATTTTATACTTCCCAATTTAAGACAAAAGAACGAGATCTCCTCAAAAGAGCATCGCTTTCAATTGAATCAGATGACCCTGAATTGAGTCTGACAGCACCAATATACCTATCGTAAATATATATACAAAATACATAGTTATTTAAATAACCACTGCATTGTATAATTTACGTGCGAAACAAGGTATTATATTGTGTCAATAACACGACAAACTGCGGTATTGTGCATTTCTAATGCTGTCACCACACTTCAGGAGCCGTCGAATGCAGGCAAAGAAATGAATTTGTAAGCAAAACGAATTACTATTTAAAACTTTGAACATGGACACTTTGACGTAAACAAATGACATCTGTGCCTAATTAACACAAAACAAATATACGTTCGTGGACGTAAGAATTTTAAATAAATAAATCTTCTAGTTCTATTATTAGAGAGACCCCTCAAGGCAGTCAACTATGACTGTTTCCGAATAGAGTTAAACTTTGGTGTTTTGTTATATTTGTCGAAGTATTATTTGTTTGTCTTATCTCAGTGATTATGCGACTTCTGTGAGCTGTACTTCTCTCGGATCTTGGTGTTATATGGGATTTGTTAGTTTTCTTAGAGCCAGCTACACCAATGAAATAACTACTTAAACTGCATTTCATGGCAATGTCACTGTCAGTTCTTGAACGCAGTTTAAACGTGCTGATCGGTTCGATTTCATTGACAAAATTCGCTCTCAGTGTTCCTGGTGGCAATAGCCTTCACTAATATTATGAGGGTTAAGTATGCCTTACGTCATACCATACCATGATCGAACTATGAACGTTCAAGCAAAAAAATATTCTTTGTACTTATTTAAAAGTATGGAACTATGCTCACTAGACCGTTCCCTCACCGAGCAACACATTCACCTGTCCATTTCTTTTTAAGGTTTCGTAGCCAAATGGCAAAAACGGAACCCTAATAGATTCGTCATGTCTGTCTGTCTGTCTATCCGTCCGTATGTCACAGCCACTTTTTTTCCGAAGCTGTAAGAACTATGCTGTTGAAACTTGGTAAGTCGATGTATTCTGTGAACCGCATTAATATTTTCACACAAAAATAGAAAAAAAAAAACAATAAATTTTGGGGGTCCCCATACTTAGAACTGAAACTCAATTTTTTTTTTCTTCATACCCATACGTGTACTTACGGGGTGTCTATGGATAGGTCTTCAAAAATGATATTGAGGTTTCGATTATATTTTTTTTCTATACTGAATAATACTCGTAGTATAGAAAAAAAATATAATAGAAACCTTCCAAAGTAGAAAAATGTGTGTGTGTGTCCACTGTAACTTTTAAAATACTTGAATGATAAAACTAAAAAAAATATATTATGTACATTACTATGTAAACTCCCACCGAAAATTGGTTTGGGCGGGATCTAGTAAGTAGTTTGTTTTTTAATACGTCATAAATCTAAAACAGCAATTTACCTTTCATTCAATCTACTACGGAACCCGTCATGGGCGAGTCCGACTCGCACTTGGCCGCTTTTATTTCATTTCTATATAACTGTATAAAGCTTTTCACACACCTCTGGCCACCCTCGTGAATCCGGGCGTGATATTGTTATGTGGGAATCAGGACAGAGCCTATTATTACAGGCATGCCAACGTGTGGTCGCAGCATAACACAATGCAGGCAGAATGCGCCCCATGCCTACTATGTATGGAACACGCATGTACGCTACACGTGACTCAAATATTTTCACCGGTATATCGATGCATTTTAGGAATTCGCTCGGAAGCCTTGTATGAGCGAAATTGTTTCAAGTTCCATGCTTTAAAATATGAATATGAGTTATTTTTGTTGGTATATTGGAGAGTTATTTTTACGAGTCAGTCTTCTAATAAAAGACGTAACAAAATTATATTTCAGTCTATATCCACATAGTTGTCGGTACAACTGCCACAGGATGAGCGAAAATTGTAAATAAAAACAAAGCTTAATAAGCAGTGATCCCGAACGAGCTCGGTAGTGCTGAACTGCCTGTGCGCAGAGTCAGACGAAAGTTCGTATCCTAAGTGGCAGTGACGTAACTTATCGTAAAATAAATAAGTAATAAATAATTGAAAATATTACTGTTGGCCCGCAGTACACTATCAGCTCAATTAGCGGAGCAAAAGTTCATGCACTTGACATTTATCGCACAACTCTTATCAATATTTACTACACAGTTTGCAATAACTGTCGCAGACAGAGGAAACGATCCATCGTATGCACTACATGGGCTAGACAGTAAATAAATATATTCCTAAAACGTAACAATCGGAAGTTTCAGAGTACATACAAACACAGATATACCGTACGTTACACGCTAGGCGATAATAAAACAAAAACAGGCGTTCGCCCTTTGTTTACAAATGACGCATGAGCCATGAAGCACATGCAATCTATAAGTCGCGGAGTCGTTTACCTTCCGCGCGACGAGACGCCCGCCATGTGCGTAGATGCGTAAGCGCAGCGCGTCGTGCGGCGTCGGTCAGAGAGGCAGAGCTCGCGGCGGTGCGCGGACGATGCCGCGCTGGCTGTGGGCGGCCATGCTCCTCGCGGCAGTGGCCGGCGCCGGCGCCTGGGCCCCGCCGGCCAGCACCCTCGTGCTCGCCCCGCGCGTGCGCCGGCATGCTACTCGAAACACTCGCCACCTCCAGCTACTCGGCTGGCGTCTGGAGCTGCAGGAGAACACACAGATCCGGTCTCCTTACTACAATGAGTGCCAGTTCTACAAAGGAAAAGTTTTGGATGAGGAGCATTCTTCTGCGACGGTGACGGATTGCGATGGTCAGCTGTACGGGCTGCTGCAGGTCGGCAGCGAGGAGTTCGTGCTGCAGCCGACGCGCACGGAAGACTCGGCGCATGTGCTGCGCAGACGCGACGTGGAGCTGTCCGAGTGGGCAGCCCCGTACAACCTCACGGGTGACACGGTCAGCGACCTTGAACTTGACTTCGGCGAGGAGCACGACCCGGTGCCGATGCCACACGTGCGACCTCGACACAGTGCTTATACTGATATTGACTACTTCCGAGGACCGATAGCTGTCAGTAGGCCGATTTCAGGTGTGGTTATAGTGCTAACAGTTTGACGAAGTTTATTAGTTGAGTCCTGGGTGCCCAATGTCGTGATTCATGTTCCAGGTGTCAATGGCTTGTGGCTCGAAATGGCCATCGTAGCCGACCACACGATGCTCAAGTTCCACGGCAAGGAGAGGGTGAAGCACTACATTCTCGCATTAATGAACATCGTGAGTATGGAAGCTCGCCGCAGAGAGGATGACGGCTGTTTATTTTGGTACGACGCTGTCGGTACATGGTTTAACTCATTGAATCTTTATGTAATACATTATAGGTCAGTGCCATCTTCAACGATCCCTCTCTGAACTCGAACATGACGCTCGTGATCAACAAACTGTATCTGTACGAGGAGAAAGATTATGTCATAAAGTATGGGAACGTCAGGAAGTCTTTGGAAGCAGTGAATAAATGGAACTACAGACATTTGATGAAGTTACCGACAGGTGCTGTATACTCACTCATTTATATCTATATGTATAATATAAAAATAATCATACACAATATACGTTGGATACACGAAAATATTTATAAAATATATCGGTACTTTTGTAACGATAATAACTTTCGTGTTCCGACGTGTATTATTATCGTTACATAGGATAACTATTCCAAAAACACGTCGGTACCTGTAAATTATTATCTGCCACTTATCTTAAATCTGCTATAGGATTAGCAGAGCAGTAGGCAGCGTGTGTCACATCGTCACATGTTACGGTTTATTCTAGGATTTATTTTACTTGTAGCGCTATAATAACTTCCGGTGTGAGCACTAAATCACAACTCTGATATCATGCTATAATGACACATCACGTCCCACTTTTTTTCTTCACTGATTTATTTCGCCTTTGGGCTTGTACTTAAGATACAAAGATGTACCTACGAAATACATACGTATATTTCATGTCATCTAAACGACCATATATTTAGATCTTACAAAAAACACCTACTTAATTTAATTTAAAACACTTTTACAATGATTATCTGATGACAACATGAAATATTTATTTAAAGACGATTTAGATATATTTTATTAAAATTAAAGCTGGCTTATTTATTATGCGTTGAAAATAATAAATTTTAATTAAGTATTATTTTCATCTCTCTACTCCGGTTTGCGCTATTTCCAGCTTTTATAATAGTGTCCTGACGTTGAAACTGTGAGCTTTAAAATATTGTTTTATTTTAGAGATATTCCGAAATATAGATAAGTTTCAGCTTAGAGTGTGCCAAACTCCCAATATAAGGCAAAAGCAGTCCCTCGTCCATCTTTTTAACTTTTAAAGCCATAAACTCTTGGACATTAAATTGTAAAAGTTAGTAGACAACGACTGTTTACATAACCTATCGTTTGTGTCAATTCTATGTCAATACAAAATAAAATGTGTCGATTGTCGCTTGTCTGGGTTCTATTTTCAAATGCTAGATTTTTTGCAGGCAGTACTGGATGGGACGCGGCGGTATGGCTAACTCGGGCTCAGTTAGGTGGGCCTTCGGGCTTCGCCCCTGTAGGAGGAGTCTGCACGAAGACCAGGTCGGCAGCTATAGACCGAGATGAGGGTCTCACCAGCGCTTTCGTCATAGCACACGAACTGGCACATCTGTGAGTACATTTGCATGTTTAAATATAGAATTTATTCATAAATGAATAGTGATTAAAGTAAAATTATGTTTGAATGTCTTAACTTTCATGAATAAAACCCAAACATACGTTATGTTACACGGCTCAATTTCGTCGCCAAAAACCAATCGAAAAATTCCAACCAATTTCGGCACGGACGCACGGTATATATTTTTTTATTTAACATCAATTCAGTCAATTTTAAACAGGAATATTGTACGGAAACGAAGGCGATGGCTCACTATGAGCAACGCAAACTACGTTTACACTCACCCGACACATGAATTTCCCGTTCATGTATAAAGAATTGTTTGAATGCAGCCAATCCCTCAATCAATGGAGCTTTATCGTAAACAACAGGTGTGAAGAAACATACTAATAGTGGCGTGTTTACTGCAGGATGCGCTCGTCTGCAGAATGTTATGTCTTCCATGAAACTACACATTCATATTCATTCATCTGATTCGATTTCCTCACGACATTGAATGATGATTCGATTTCTACAGTTAACTTTACATTCTAAAGCTTATAACTATGTACCTGTCTCTATATTTAACTTACCTAGATATACTCGTAATACTGTCATGAAAAAAGATTTCAGCAGATATATTAAGAGAGAAATCGGACCGTTTTAAAAAGAGTATTATGCTTGAGACTTTAGAAAACAACTTATTTGCGTAAAAGAGTAAATCCATCCATCCTCGCAAACTTTCGCATTAATTATTTTAGTAGATTATGAAGTAGGATTTCTGCGAAACCTACAATCATGTTATTTCTTGTTAGAGTAAATTAGTATTGCGGTCGAGCTTGTGGCTAAATAATAACAGCCGCTCGGGTCAATCCTTACGTTAAGCTTTGCTTGCCTAGGTTGGTCTGTGGATGGGTGACCACCGTTCATACCGAGATTTCCTCCCTGCCTCAGAAAGCACGTTAAACTGTTGGTCCCGGCTATCATTTGTAGATCTTTGACAGTCGTTACAGGTAGTCAGTGACCCAAAACGTCTGACAACCAGTCTTACCAAGTGGTATCGTATTACCCAGCACTAACCGAGTTGTGGAGGTCAGATATACCTATAGGCAGTCGCTCCATGTAAAATAATGGTACTCGTATACAGCTGCAGTCGTTAGACTGAAAGTCGACCCCAACATAGTTGGGAAAAGGCTAGGCAGATGATGAGGTCTTTTAATTATGTCCCACGACACATCACAGCAATCCTAGCATTGTGTTATTTTTCCAACAAAGTAGAAACACGTCGCGTAGCAGTCCTCTGAATCACATTGATTAGAATTTAAAATTGCCAATTACTTATGTAGCCACTCTCTTGTCTCATTATAATTTCTAAAGAAGAAATAAAATGACAATAACAGGATATCGTATTCCTTATTAAATTAATGTTCGGAAAAATATTTATTAAAAGGAATTGGTGTCAGTCGCCTATCTAAATATTCATGCCTCATGAATATTTTTGTACTTTTTTGCTTTTAATTTGAAGGCCTCAGGACTCTGTTATGTTGATTCTTTATAATTGTGTCACAATTTTCTTACTTTCATGAATTATATGAGAAAAATTGTCAGTCATTATGAATATAAAGTAGTCGTTAGTAGCCTGTAAAACAATGAAAAGCCAAATAATGACAAGCCTTTAAAACAATAAGTTATGATTGGAATAATCCTTGTTATTTTTCTAATAATTTACTGCATAGTTAATGTCATACATCTTTTCTCACGGCCCTCTTTCAGGTTTTATTTTTCTTGCTAAAGCTATATGTAGTCATTATATCAGGCAACATCATTGACATACCATAATTAGATGATATCATAAGTTACAAAAATGATATTAACAATACCATATACCATACCCATACTATAGGTTCGTTCCCAATGTTCGCAACATTTCAACCTCGAAAATATCACTTCACCGAATTAAGGTTCGCCTGAAAAAGCTTTTCCGTTCTGTTACATATGAGCACATTTTTCTAACCCATTTACGGCGAGGGCGAAAATATTTTATGAGCAATGCAGAAATGGCCGCACTTAGCCCGCCCGGCAAAATGGCGGCAGTTAGAGGGTTACTTACGTATGTTGACCATATGAAAGACCCAATCAACCATTGCTGTGGTTTTATTTATATCCGAGTTCTTGGTAAGCTAAAATTACCCAAAGACGTGGTTAATTGAAATAATTGGGCTTTGCCTTGGCTCTGCACAACGTTTCCAATTATTGACAGTTAGCCACCCTTCTCATCCTGATTCCTGTTTAGATGTTTGTTGAACGTATATGCTGAGTAAATGCGACGTAAGCGCAGCGTCTTCGTGTGGCAAACCAATGAACCAAATATGAAGACAATATCTTCGTTAATAAAATCTGTCTGTAGTCTCTTCACGCCTAACCCGTTGAACTGATGAAAATGAAATTGGCATGAAACCTGGAAAAAAGCATAGACTATTTATCATCCCAGATCGCATACAGACGTGTCTTTGAAAGACACACCAAAATTACGTTCATATGTTCGTACGTTTCATGATTTAATGAAACGATAAAACAAGTTTTATCATTTACTAAATCGATAAGCTCGTAAGCTTTGATCTAAACTAGGTAAGGTACCCAATCAAAGTGTTGGTCTACAATAACAGAATTTCAATTTCTTCTTTGACACAATTGCTGCGTTGCTCTCCAATAAATCAAAACTATTAATTTGGCAGAAAGAAAAAACAATTCTATTTTGCTCAGGATATCTAGCACAAAACAGTCATATATTATGGTACCTTCGTTCATAAATATTTTCCATATAAAACGGTTGATTTAGTTTTATATATTTTATCGTTCTTTGTCAACATAAACAAACGAGTACCTACATAATATATTTTAATTAAGGCCACTTTTCATGTATGCCTGTGTATTCTATACTATTATGAAGAGAAAAAGAGAGATATATTTTTTGTTCGGAGATAGGCCACCCACATAAATTGTAGCATTTAATAATGAAAAGTACATTGATTTCTTCCTTATAACCTCTAGATTACAGTGGTTAAATTAGCTAAGCTATGTGTAACCGGAATAAATGCGAACAATCTGCAAAAAACTTACGAAAACCAAAACAAAACAGAAAAAGTAACGTCAACCATCAAAAAAGTGATTTTATAACGTTCCGTGCCACATTGTTAAACCTTTAAAAATTGCATTAAAAAAGCTTACAGTTCAATAATATTTATTTTTATATTCTGTTCTGATTATATTTTATAGCAGATATGGGTAGGTATCTACTATACTTTTTTTAGTAAACGGAAAAAACGCCCCTATTCACGAAGTATTTTCTGTCAAATGACATTGACCACAACACGAATGATTAGACTCGCAAATAAATATCATAACATTGCTTATTTATTATGATTTTAAGATTCCGGTTTCATTATTATGTAACATTTCGTTTAAATACTATTGTAAAATGGTTACTTTTTTTGGTATACTGTGAATAATAAATGCAACGATCAGGTGGGCCCAAAAAAATGTCTCCTTTGCATTTTGGTGTATGTTTGTAATGAATAAACTCAAAAACGACTGTGCCGATTTAAAAAATTCTCTCACCATTGCAAAGCTACATTAACACTGAGTAACATAGGCTACATTTTAACCCCATACTCCTACGGGAACGAGAACTATGCGGGTGAAACCGCGTGACGTCCGCTAGTCTTATTATAAACTACGCAACGGTTTTTGACGAGTTTTTTTACCATAAATTAGATAATATATTAGTGAAGGTTTATATAATATCTTTCCAAATATATCCATCCTACATAGTCTCCACGTTTTGCAAAGTCGTAAAATAGTATATAATATAGTAGGTATATAGTAAAATGTATATAGGTCATACAATGCAGGGACAAGCTGATATTAAGTATGTACGCAATTATGTCATGGTTTATTAGGTACGAGTATTTAATAAGTCTATCTTGAATCACAACACGGAAGTAAATTCAGAACAAAACCCTTTGTTTGTTCAAGTGCGAAAGAATGACGCATTTCGTGTTTACTAGAAATAAAATGTAGTAACAGACATAAATTAAAGAGGCGCCTGTCTTAATGTCAACTATTTGACGGAAGATTAATTGTCTACGGTTGAGGAAACATGCATGAGAGATATTTCTCGACGGCATGTATAGCCAAGTCAGAAGCCCTTGTTTGGCATAAAGCTCTGACACAAGGATAAACACTAACCACACGATACAGAAGTAGAAGAATGTTCTACTGTCCATTTTGTTATGTCTTACCAACGGTTATTATATGGTAGACTATGAGCACAGTAAGTTGTGGGTTCGAACCAAGACAGGCGCATTACTTTGAGAAATTATTTCATCAGCACTGCTCTCAGAACGGTGAATGAAAACATCTTGAGATGTCCTAGAACCAAAAAAATCGAAGACAAGTGACATAGTCTACCAATCCGCACTGGGCCCACGTGGTGGTTCTTACTCCTTTGGACACAGGCCTCCTCTCTTTGAGCTCTTTGTGTGTCCCAGCAGTGGGATAAAAGCTGATGATGATTCCTGAAAACTTCTTCGTCGGTATTAAAGCTTCAAAGTCTTGTCGTTAGTAAGGTTTGATATTTGGTTATTTATTGTATAAAACTTCTTTGACTCTCTTTCTTCATAATATTTTTTATTTATTTTTCTTCTACGACTGCGTTCAATCAACTCCAAAGGGAACAAATTCGTGGTTTCGTTATTGTGCGGTTCAATTCAGACACATCTTATCAAACCAACATGCTACTTCAAATTCTTGTAAATGCCAAACAACTAAAGTGTCCAAATAAATGTGCGGGCACTTTATAATCAATGTTTTCGTCTGTTTTATCGGTACTTAAAACAGAACAACATGGGTGGGTAATTGATTCATATAATTAAATGCATATATACGGTGACCATAAAACGGTTTAAGAACTTTAAAAATACGTCAAAACGTAAATGTGTTCGCCTTTTGTTGCGGTCTCCTAAAACATTTTATGGAAGTACAGTCAACAAAATAGTTAAGTACCTAAACTAGCAAAAATATCAACTGCCCACTTCACTACGCTGCGAATTTGATTTTTATCGTGTTTACAATCCGATTCCAAATTAATTGGGACCGGAGAATGATCTTTAAAAACTAGAAGACAACTTTAAATTAGCTATTCAAAAGACTTTACATTATTTGAAAGGTAGTTGAAAGTTACCTGCCTATAAACTTGATATGTATCACCAGCTTTCCGTCCTTTTTCCGTACTACTTGGGGTTAGCGTAAGTTTTCTTCGTCCATTCTCCCTTGTGAGACGTCACGACATCATTTACTCCTTGCTCTTTCATTATATCATTAACTTAATTAAATAGATTTATTACACTTTATCGTTACACCAAAACTGTTACACAGGTTTTTTAATACTCTCTAAAACCTACGGCTACAATGAGGGTCGTACCAACTACGGCAACCATGGCTGTCAATTTATATCTTTGTTTGACAATACATGAAGTGCAGGCCACGGCCGCATCCGTCACTCATACGCCAGTTCGCGTCATAAAATATGTATCTTTTATCCTAATGTAGCGCCCGACCATAAGTAGTGAATCAGTGTGGGACCGCGCGGGTTCAAAGTGTACTGAACCCCACAAAGAACCCTACAGTCCGCCTCTTAATTAGCACCCGATTGGTTCATTTAAGACCCCTCTAACAAAAATTAACGAATGATATTTTTATGGTTGTAACACCACGTTATGGAATCGAGGATCTTTTTCCTTAAAGTGAATAATTGTTGTTCGGAGAAAAATTCACAAGTCCGTTTTTATTGACATTGTGGTGTGGTATTAACCTTGCAATAATCGTACTAATTTGCTCGAATAATTCATTGTTCTTTTAAAATAACTTCCAACAAAGAGTCTGACGGATTTGTATGTTTTGTTTACGTTTACTGAAAAGGAAAGTCCCGTGTTATAATCCGACTAGTAACACACTAATTCGCAAACATACATCATCTTTAAACCAGATTTAAAATAAAGCTATCAGTGTCAGTGCCAAATCTATATTTACTCCATCAAATAACATATACATTTGAATAAATCGCGTTTATCGAGTCGGTTCGGCTGATCACTCACAGAATCTGAAGCTTTCATCTATTTCGGTACCGATTGCTTCCAGCTGATTGATATTGACGACCAAGGTTGTATGCTTCAACCTACCATCGATACTTACATAACATTACATCGTGGCTGTATTTCCGAAAGGGATAGGCAGATGTCTAGGTCTAAACAACCACCACTTAGGTTTCGTCAGTCATGTTTAAGGCCCTTGCCATTAAGGATTGGCCAATTACCTTTTACCGAGCGAAAATCTAAATTAATGGTTAAGTTAGAGATATTTCCAACGGGAAACCTCAATTAAACTAGGTACCCAAAATAATCGAACCCAAGGGTCGCCTATGGTCCGGGGCGAGACGGAATGGGAAGACGTCACCTCCTTCTATGAAGCATCCTTCATGCTAGCGAAGGAGGTGGCGGAACGCGAGAAGGGGAGAACCTCTCGCTCCAGTCGCCGTGGGAGACGCACCGGGGGCCTTTGTCATAAGACGGACGGACGGTGAGCCAGCCCACAGCTCACAGTCCGTCCGTCTTATGACAATAGGCCGTGTCGATGGCGCGTTCGACCGTTCGTGTTCCACGCGCGCCTCAAGGAGACGATGATGTCAGCGAAAAGAAGGGGCCCGCAAGGGCCGAAGCCTGCCGGGGCTGCGGGACTGTCCAAAAGAGATACCTAGATGGATTTTAGCCATTAAAAGTCTGACACTCCCTCCCGCTCCGCCTAGAGTTAGGGAGAAGTTATTTGATGATTTCCCTATCGTAAAAAAGGCTCACTAACCATGCATCTGATGACCACTGGACCAACAAGACTTCCTTTCAAAAGTCTGTAAACCTTCACGCTTACGAACTCTGTAAGGTTAGGCATAACTACTGTAATTACAGTAAATGTAGGTCACAGAGCTTTATCGCCATTTAGCAGAGACAATACTAACTTCGGGCTATTACGTACAATAATTGGCTTTATATTCGACAACCCACCCACAGCAGTAGTTACCTAATCATTTAATCACAATATGCTCATAAAATCAATAAACAATGGATGGTTATAGGAGTTGTAATTGCTTTAATCATTAGGCTCGGAAGAGGTTTAGATAACTGTAGGATGTTATTAGGTCATAGAAGGACCTTCATTTAAATTAATTGACTAATAACCTTTATCACCACCACTGAGTGAAATAATAATACGCGTTTTAAGCTCTGCTAGCACTATATAAAAGGATAAGACCATAGAAAAGTCCCATATAGACCATAATAGTTTCTACCATTAATAATTTCCAAATCTATTTAGTCCATCAGTTAAAAGATTGGAAAATGGATACGTATTTTTTTGTTTTTGTAAATCTCCGCACAAAATCTACACACCCCAACACTATACTTTTCACTGTAATAAAGGGTATAAAACCCTCTTAACGAATCCGAGAAGTTCTTGTTTTTCCCGTCGTCATTGCGAAATATTTAATTGTTCTAGACCATACCCAGGAGCAATTGAAGTTTTTTACTTTTATTTACTTTAAAAACTGGATGTCTTTAAAGTGAATAAAAGTAAAAACTTACTTTTACTATTTATTGCGGCCATCAGTATAATATTTTTAGTGCATTACACTGAGCGCTACCGTGAACCGTGATGTAACAATATTTTTAAGCAGAATTTTTGGCTGGCAGCTTTGTGATGGATTCGTTAGCAGCATACTGTCTACTCAAGCTGTAAAGCTATGAGGTCTTCTTGTTTTGGCAGTAGCAACAAAATAACAATATTGTGAACCTCAACTCATGAAGTAATCCATTAAGATTTGATTTGTTTTCGGGAAAGCATTGCAAGCTGCCGAACCAGCCATCGTAAAAAGAAAATAATTGCAAGTTTATGTACAAGCTGCGCCTGCGCCTGAGTTGCGTCGTCGTCGTCGCAGTCATTGTTGTTCACGTAGCGTAGGTAGGTATGTATTCTGGCGACGATTACTTCTATTGATCGAAGACATTACTTTAATGTAGAAGCTCTTGTCTTGTTAAATTAACATTGATGTAAAGATGGAACACATTTTTTTTGTTGATTTTAAAATGTAAGTTTATTATTTCTTTTATTGTAACCCATTATAAAGTTGCGTTCACTCTAGTCGATGAATAATTTTAATTTTGGAAGTTTTCTATGAGTCATACATACACATCAAAAAAACGATTTTATTAATCTACCAATATTTATCGCATTTTTTTCTCATCAACCGAAAATCAAAGGTTCAAAACCCTTGTCTACTTGACAAACCACTTCATTCACTCTTAATTGCAGGCACTAGGTACTGTTTACATAAAAATAAATGAGTTATGTAATCAGAATTTTAAATTGCATGGCAACGTGATCGCAATGTGTTACACAGTAGTTTCAATAATGGCTGATGTCACTGCCAAGTAAAGCAGAGTGCGTGTATGCATATGTATCACTTACAAAGTCTGAGAAGCAAGCCAAATCAAACGGTACAAAAGTACTACGTCTTCGTACCGTTTGGAAGAATAAGTTTCTCATCATCTGCCTAGCCCTTTTCCAAACTTTAGGGTCGGCTTCCAGTCTAACCGGTACCAGTATTTTACATGAAGCGACTGCCTATCTGACCTCCACAACCTAGTAACGGGGAAATAGTCAGGCTTCTCAGCTTTCGCGTTCCGAATACTCATAACAACTGTCAAAGACCACGGCACGGAGGAAATTCGGTATGTAATGATGGTCACCCATCCACAGACCAACTTTGGCAAGCACGGCTTAACCTTGAAGATTGACCCGTGTGGCTGTTGTTATTTAGCCACGAGGTCCTCCACTATATGTTACTGAGGTACTAAATTACCCTTATTTTTAATTGCTCCATAAATATTGTAGATGTGAAATGTGGGGATCAAATACGAGAAATAGATTGTACCTACATAATTATACCACTTTTGAGGATACTATATTTTAACAGTACACAACATCTTCCATCTTCCTGTTTCTCTTCAAGTCGAAAAGTTCAAACCAATGACAAGACCGGACAAAGTTAAGGCGGTAGGTCAAAATGCCGGGCATTTTTTGACAAATCTTGACAGATGGTAGCTAAGTTGGATCTGTACGGATATTGTTGGATAAGTACGGTACGGACTTACTGACTACGGTCTTGAGAAAGCAAGCCAAATGAAACTGGTCGAAAATACTAAGTGTTGGTACCGTTTGGAAGCACTTATAAGTACATTAACGGTACCAAATGTACCGAGATTGCTGTAATTGTTTTAAGTGTGATGATCCTTTCCCGGTTGATAATCATTTGTGTCTCACGGGTGGTATGACCATTTATAATTTAAAATCACCGAAATAAAAAGTTTGATGCTGTTTCTGCCTTCTACTAGAGCCAAACACAATACCGCGAGTGTGCTGAAACTGCAATTTCCAACAGGGCAATAATAAATAAAAATCGCTGGCAAAATACGCTTAGGTAAACTTAGTATTAATGAAAATGGGCGCAATTTTAATAAAGTTATGAAATCGCCTAAAGCGACTTTTAGGCGACTTTATAATAACTTCGTTTAATTTTCGATAGGGGTACTACTTATGACTTTAGTGCTTTTCTCGCTTGATCTTTAAGTGAAAAAGAAATGATAGAGTGGGTCTTATTCGTAGCTTAGTCGGAAATTGTCCGTGACTTGATCTATCCTTGTAATAATATTAGTCTGGTTGTGTATAAGATGGATCTAATGTTATCTACTTAATTGCTTCTTTTGTATTATATCTGTGTTATATACGTCACATCCAAGCTTTGGTTGAAAATTTTAGCCAGCAAGGGCTCATTAACCATTACTTAACAAATCCATAGATGTTCATCTACATATTTAGATGATACTGTAAGACGAGCGTGATCTGCCCTGTTTTTTTAACTGCAAATCTACATTGGCTATAGTAAAAAAAAAATTGGTTGCCTGTAAAGTCGGTATACGGGCGAAAGTTTTACGTGACAACGACTTTGAGTGGTAAAATAATTTTAATGTGAATATTCATTCGTATAGTAGGAAGAAGGATGAAATGAACCGGTGTGTATGCCTATCTCTCTCACTCTCTCTCTCTCGCTCTGTCTCTCTCGCTCTTAGGCGGGCTAACTGTGCTCGAGTGGAAGGGACGCGTGCCTTTCACTTTTTATGTCGGTCTCTCTCGCTCTTAGGCGGGCTAACCATGCCCGAGTGGAAGGGACGCGTGCCTCTCACTCGCTCTCATTGTGAGCGCATAACGTGAGCGGAGCGTAACGCAGTTTCTTGAAGTGTCACCCGGCAAACCAATTTATAAGACGTTGTCACGTCAAAAGACCAACTAACCTAATATCATTATAGTTTCTGTGACATTAAGGGCCAGTTTCACCGGTTGCGGATAAAGTGTCGGTTAGCCTATTAGGAACTTATCTGCCAGATAAACTAACACTTTTGGTTTCACAGGTGTCGGATAGCGATATCTGGTAGATAAAGTATTAGTTATAACCAGCCTTTAAGTGGTAGATAGTATTAACTATCAGATAACTAACCGAGACTTTATCCGGAACCGGTGAAACTGGCCCTCAGACTATCAAACGGTGAAGACCGGTAGTGTATGTTTAAAAATGGAGCTTGTATTGGATTAAAAATGAGTGAGTTCTCATATCTGTCACCAAGACTGTACTAGTCTAGTCATGACGTCACGTCATAACCGTTTTCCCTAACTCACCTCGCAAGCATATCTCTGAGCTGATGAGTTCGGAAGCCCGTGCGTTCCGGCACTTAATTAAACCGTAAATAGCACGAGTAGCACGACTCGAGGAAGACACGGCCATCAGTTTGTGTCCTATTCTTGTATTTATAGAAACTAGGTGGAACTAATTTTGTATGCAGTTGTTTTAATTAAACTCTACGATGAAAGAAAGTCTAACATGTTCTTGGGAAGAATCAGCAGGCGATGTTGAGATGCATTAAGAGCTCTATCACCTTTTTTTCTTGTATTTGGGTGTTATAGGAGTCTAGAAAATATGAGATTTTTATTTTGAGCACTCTCTTCAAAAAAATTATCAATCTTTCTTGGGCATATATATTTTTTTAATTTAATGGCCATATCTGTACAATAATCACAGATCTAAATTCTCCGTGTATTGGAGTGTTAGATTCTTAAGACTCGTTTCCCAACAAATATGTTACGAAACTTTGTTATTGTAACATGTTTTTGAAACATTGCATCCAGCAGCTACCTTATATTTGTAGAATCATTTTACTGCAACAATGTGACACTTCTTATGTTCACTATGAATATACCTTGGAAGCTTTTTATAAGCTCCAAAATGTAGGCAAAAAACTTTTTACAACTTGCTATAACCAAGTAATTATACCAACTACGACTATGTTTATTGTTATTATCATTCCATATACAGAGTGTTATAAAAAGCAACATTCAAATTATGGACTTCGGCTGAGTGGGTTGTACTTACATTTCCAAATACAGATTGTATTAAAACTTTGATAAAATTATCCTTTTTGTAATGAAATACTTTGTTCTAGTTGCCTCGTGTTGAGATCTTAGATTTTTTCCTGTGGTCTGATGTCATCCTTATATTGTCACCATATTTACATATTTGACATAACATTGTACGGCCATTGGATACCCTGCCTTAATCGAGTACTCTTAGATCAATGACATCACTTATATGGATGTTTACCTTAAATGGTTTAATACTGGAATCATATTAGATATCTGCTTACTTAAAAATAAAAACAAATGTTACTTATACAAGAGCTAAGACTTCTAAAAACACGAGGTCGTAAAAGTATATTAACCACTTATCTAAATTGTTTGTTGTTAACCTGAATGTTAAAAACAATCTATGTTGTTAACGTTGTTAACATTAGGCCTAGATAACCTGAGGTCGTCAATCGATGAGTCACAAAGGATTCACACTTGGCAAATGACGTAATGACAGACCGAAATAAAATGACGACATGAATGAGCGTTAGTACCGAGACGTTAGCGGTACAGGGCTCCCACAGTTATTTCACCTCTAGCAGCTGCAACCTACCAGCATCATTAACACAATGAGAATAAACATCACTATCGTCTTGGCAGATTTGTCCGTGCAAGCTGACACTAACCTTATAGTTAGGACTGTAAAGCTCACTGTCATTTGATGGAGTCAGAGGTAGGAACTGGTGAAGGACTATAGTTGGGAGTTGGTAGTCTACGTACCGTCTCATGCATTATGCAGCCGGTTCGCGTATTTTGAGCTCATTTAGCGCTCAGTTCTAAATATACCGAGTGTTTCCACACATGCCCTGACCTTTTGATGTGCGCCGTATGTTCAACAAATGTATTTCCGTTGCGGTCATCTGTCACAGTTTGGAACAAGGGTCCCGCCGCGCGCCGGGGCACGCATTTAATACGCGGTGATTATTTGTACAAACCGCTTATTTTAGTACCAAGGTCTGCCGAAGAAAGTAATTCATGTACCTAATTCTGTTTTTTATTTTAATGTTATTTGCTCGATCCTGACCTTGGTCGCGAGTAATTTTTTAACGACTGCGACCCAATTATCAAGAGAAGCGTCCCATACAATTTATCACTACGAAATAAACGCATTTCAACGCGCTTTTTTTAAAACACTAAAATAACTCACTGAACAACAATAATTCGGTTTACATATTGCACTTGGTGAGCCCTTGGCCCACAAATGAAATTAACTAGAATAACGTTTTATATGAAAGACATAATTATAGCTGGGCTGCTCCAAATACAGCCACGAAGACATTCTCGGAGATAATTCTGCGGTACATATACGGTGTTGTTTGTACCTAACATAGATAGCATAGGGCACGAACATAATGATTTATGATTTATATGGAAACCTTATCTACCCAACCTAATTGTTTGGGCTGTTGGAATAAAGATAAATACGGTCAAGGCATGCATGTGTCAACAGTTGACACAATAAATGTCGGCATTGTTGGTACAAAAAATCTCCGGCCCCTTGGGTAAATGTTTCGTTTCACGCTTGACCGTTTTCGAAAAACAGTTGAACATCTGTGCAAAACAAAAACAGTGTTGTCATTGATAGATATCTTCCTTTATTTGTGATAGCACTGTGAGAAAGAACGGTTTTTATTCGATAAAAGACACAAAAAGAAGCTACGATTGAGATGATTCTTAGAACCCTAAAGATTATTGTCTCAGGCCTACTTAATGCTCACATTAGAAGTTTGATAACCTTTTATCTAATCTGTCTTGTTGATCTATGATTGCAAGCGCAACTACCGAGGAGCGGCGAGGTTCTTATTTTGAGTCTCAGAGCCGAGACAGCATTATTTCCGACTACATAGCTGCTGCCCGTGACTTTGTTCGCGTGGAAATTTAAATGTGTGCGAAAAAAAAAACTTATTTGCTATTCCAGATTATCTATCTCTGTACCAAAGGACAGTGGCGAAATTTTAGCTGAATTTTATTTGAGCGTCTATAAGTGACTTATATGCGACGGCATTTCCATTTTTTTCTACGTTTTTTCAAAGTATCACATTAACTAAACTAGTTCATCATCTGCCTAGCCTTCTCCCAACTATGTTGGGGTCGGCTTCCAGTGTAACCAGATGCAGCTGAATATCAGTATATTACATGGCGCGACTGCCTATCTCAAGCCTGTCTGACCTCCACAACCCAGTTAATACTGGGTAATACGCTACCACTTGGCAAGACTGGTTGTCAGTCTTTTTGGGCCACTGACTACCTGTTACGACTGCCAAAGATGGACAAATGACAGCCGAGACCACGTGCCTTCCGAAGCACGCAACATTACATTCCATTAACTAGTTACATTCCATTAACATTACATCACATTAACTAGTTAAGGCCGGATAAAAAGATAAAAACTAAAAGTAATTTATTTGATTTTTTCATTGATGTTTTTATTCTGCCAAGTGACCGTAAGTAGTTACAGAATTACTGCATATAATTAATTTTAGTTTATTATTGTAATTAAACGGAGTAAACGAATAATCAATACTGTTCATTTCTAAGTGGAAGTGTTTCTTACAGGGGGTAAAGATATTGTATTGTAAAAATAAATGAATTACTTTCAATTAATGAAGGGCTAAAATACTGTTATCCCAAATCGAAAAAAAAGTAACTTGGTTTGACAACTGTTGTCAAAACAGTTAGTAAGTTATTTGTTTTTAAGAGTTGGGATAATAAGTCTTTTGCTCCTGTTGGTTGGTTGTTGGTGAAACTCATGTCACAGACGCTTGCCTATTGTGCTGAAAAAAGTAAAACAAATGAAACCATGTAGCTGAACTGCGTGTCGCCATAATTTAATCTCAGCTAAATTAATGTAAGGGCGGCTCCGTTGTTCTTTCATCCAGATCCATTCAACTGTTCTTGAGTGATTTAGTAACAAAAATCTATCCATCCGTCTAAACTTCCGCAAAGAGAAAAATGTGTTTCCCCAATCCCTAGTAGAATAGGACAAAAGCAGGTAGATAAAAAGCGGCCAAGTGCGAATCGGACTCGCTCATGAAGGGTTCCGTAACAGCAAGTAACATAGTATACAAAATCTTGCAGTTCGTTGTAAATGAAAGGTAAATTGCCGTTTACGATTTAACGTCTTAAAAAAAAACTACTTACTAGATCTTGTTCAAACCAAATTTTCGGTGGTAGTTTACATGGTAATGTACATCATATATTTTTTTTGTTTTGTCATTCTCTTAGTTAAGAAGCTACAGGGGGGGACACATTTTACCACTTTGGAAGTGTCTCTCACGCAACCTATTCAGTTTAGAAAAAAAATATATTAGAAACCTCAATATCATTTTTAAAGACCTATCCATAAGTACCCCACACGTATGGGTTTGATAAAAACAAAAAGTTTGGATTCCAGTTCTATGTATGAGGAACCCCCTAAATTTATTGTTTTTTTCTATTTTTCTGTAAAAATCTTAATGCGGTTCACAGAATACATCTATTTACAAAGTTTCAACAGCATAGCTCTTATAGTTTCGGAAAAATGTGGCTGTGACATACGGACGGACAGACAGACAGACAGACAGACATGACGAATCTATAATCAATTGGCAACGGAACGCTAAAAATGCCAAAAGATTCTTCTACGACTAAAACAGTCTTTGTATTTGAATTTGAAAAGCTATCATTCAGTGACTCAATTTCTTTTTCTGTCGGCTTTATCATGAAATGGTAGCATTGATAGCTTTAACTGGTGAAAATCGTAAATTAATAAAAACTATCTAAAGGCTCGATACGATTCTGAAGTCATACCATAAAATTAAATTTTAAATGTCTTCCTTTTAAGGATATAATATACGAGTTCCTTATCAAACTGAACGCATTCATTTCAATTTAACTATTTATTTGCACGTATTGTAATAATTGACAAGGAATGGGCTCAAGATTCCATGTGGCCATATTTAGATTATCTTCATTGCACCGTTATTGTTACTTATATTGAATTGGAAACTTAAAACTATACGATTTCAATCTAGTCGTTACTCTACACGGGCCCACAAACACTAAACAATATAATAATAATAATATTAATAAATGTTTATTATACTTCCACAAATAATACTTATAAACTAACACATGCAAATTGATTGAGATTTCACTATGTTTATTTGTGGGAAGACTGGTACCTAAACTAAGCCTAAACTTGTATTTCAGGACACCAGGGACTCTATTAGTATCTACCGACATATTTTATTTTAACTGCTTTGTCCCACTGCTGGGCAAAAGCCTCTCCAATATCATTCTAATCTTCTTTGTGTTTTGTCTTTGACGTCCAAATCGTCACAATCGACCAACCTCCGTTTTTTGGAGTAATTACCGTATTTATTTAGGAAAAACTCCAATCCTTATGTCCTAACTTTACATAAATAAATGTAAACTGTGTACAATTTCCCGACTCGTGTCCTCGATTAATCCGTCACGTCGTCGTATCGGTACAGTCGGCGGAACACGAATACACGACGTGCCCGTTCACACGCGCAATTAGCTTCGTTCACTAGGATTAATTAATTCGCCCGAAGGGAGGCCTTGGGTAAACATGCAAGGATATTAATCATTATTTACCCGAAATTTTCCTAATATCTCGACGCTAAAGATATTAAAACATTGAGTATCATGAAGGCTCAAATATCTAAAACATAACTTTATACCTATTAACTTGCAATCAGACACTTAATCCCACAAAGGTCGAAGTATCTACCAACATAGCTTTGTATGAAATAAAATAAAATTGATCAATAAAAAGTTTTTATTCAGGAATCTAAAATAAAATACAGGCCGAAAATATTTTACGGACAATATCAAAGCATTGATATGAAAAATTTGAACAAAGAAGAACGTTGCAAAAGAAAACAAAAGACAGTCATGAACTGCGTAGAAAAAAAATCGGATGTAGTTATTTAATTATTTGACTTAAAATTTAATTATGGACAGTGTAATTTTGAATTGTGTAACCAGAAATGTGAGTATATTTAGTTCTATAAATCTTCAGATTCTACTTTGTACAATAAGTAGTTATACAGTAAACAATCACCCAAACGTTATTGGCATCATTAACCGCTTCCCGTAATGTTACAATTTTGTAACACCCGTGAGTGAACCCGTCCCAATATGGCGGCTTGCAACATGTTCCACCGTTTGGGTAGTTGTTGAGTCATGTTGAAGCCCGTACGAGCTAATTGCCGACATACTCGTAAGTTTCATAAAAGGCCACTTCAAAGCGAAACCGCTCCATTTGAAACTTTAACTAAGACGCGGGTCGGGAGCGGCAAATTGAAAAGTCTTGTACATTCATTTGTAATTGACACCTAAATAGCTTTTTAAGGCGATGGGTAACGTATTAGACTGCTTCATGAGTTATCTGTTTGATGTGCTATTTACTTTGAATTTATTGTCATGAACCCCGTGTTTTAATCAAATAATCGCGAATAGGCGACCGTCGCGTCGTGTTTCGAAAAAAATTACGCAAGGGTCGCGTACGTAGAGCACGCCACGATAGTGGCGGTAAGTCCCCTCTTTGAGGAGTGGCTTGAGAGGTGCCACGGCGTCCTCACCTTTCGCCTGACGCAGGTCCTCACCGGACACGGATGTTCCGGGAGCTACCTGCACCGAATCGGACGTGAGGAAACGCCTGGGTGTTTCCACTGCGAGGATCGACCGGAGGACACGGTGGAGCACACGGTGGAGGTCCGCCCCGCGTGGGCGGAGCAACGCCGTGTCCTAGTAGCGGCGATCGGCGGCGGTGACCTCTCGCGTCCGGCCCTGGTTCAATCCATGGTCCGGAGTGAGACGGAATGGGAAGCCGTCATGCTAGCGAAGGAGGTGACGGAACGCGAGAGGGAGAGAGCCTCTCTTCCCAGCCGCCACGGGAGACGCACCGGGTGTCGGGGGCCACGTGGTGGCTACCGGCCACCGTAAACGCGGGCCTGTGGACGGTTAGCTATGGGCTAGCTAGCCGTCCGTCCGTCTAACGAAGACAGGCCGTGTCGACGGCACGTTTGTGTTTCACGCGCGCCTCATTGAGATGTTAGCATAAAGAGAGGGGCCCACAACGGCCGAAGCCTGCCGGGGTTGCGAGCCTGTTCGAAAGAGATACCACGGCCCGGAACATAAAGGGCGAGAAAGGAACATGGATGGGTTTTAGTCAGTAAAAGTCTGACACTCCCTCCCGCTCCGCCCAGAGTAGGAGAAGTTATTTGATGATTACTCATCATAAAAAAAGGGTCACGTATGTGTTCGTGTGATGATCGCTTTAGCTAAAGCGAAGGATAGTTAAACAATTTGTTTTTAATACTAAAGTTCCGAAAGAACCGTGGCCAAACCTGGCTTGTGTGGGGAGGCCATACACCAACGAGGTCAGGCTTTTCTATACATAGGATGACTGGTAATTTAGTGTACAAAACTTAAACAGGTCATTGTGCTCATGATAACAAATAACTTTTGCAAATAGCGAAGTCGCGGAATTAAATCCGCTGTTCAGTACATTTATGTTAGACTAATATTTTTGGAAACAGCATGCGTCGAAATAACGTCATTCGAAATTTCATATCGCTCCCTTTTTTCTTTTGTTACGTAAATCAAAATCGACGAAGATATGACCCTTTTAAAAGTCCCAATACCTCACGCCTAGGTATAATTTTTAGCTAGTGCTAACGTCACGAGCCCCCCCCACACACCCAAGTTTTGATGCGTTTTATCTTTGTCAATATCCAGTTATTTTCAAAAACAAAAAAATCGTGTCCATTATTTTTCAGTAATCTAACTGACGGACTACATATAAGGTGTAAAACATCTCTTCACTAAACCGAAAGACACTTGTTCTCCTCGTCATTGCGATCATTTTTAGTTCTACACCTGGGAACCTTCTAGTTACGGAAATATTGGGGGTCCAAGTTGCAAGTTTTTGACAAGTTTTTTGTTAAACACAAGTTAATATAATTGTATGATTTTTAAATTCCTCCACGAGCCCCATACTATTCAATCCACCCATCAGCACAATGTTCTAAGTGCGTTACATTGAGTTATACCACAAAATGTGATTTTTGACTCCAAAAAAAAGTTATTGCCCAGCAACAATTTTTGCGTAAAGTTACTTAGTTGGATGTACAGAATGCTTGGTTGACGGGCTGACGGCTTCGTGATGAGGTGGTTTACACCCTGTCGATTTGTAATTTTTTGATACTGTCGTCATCCCTATTTCTTCCTACTTCTATGTTACAAAATAGTAAATCGAGATGTCTGAGTCTATGACAATAAAGTTGTTTTCAATCAACGGTAAGAGAAATAAAATACGATTCCATTAAAATATCACTATCGTAATGCACGTACACATCACTGTCACTGTCCTCGTAAAACAAGAGAAAAAATCTAAATATAGGTTTCTCAGTTTATGCCTGCATTCCAAGAAAAATCCTTTGTTATATTGCAGCTGGAATGTATATATATATATAGGTACGTCGGTATATACCGACTTATATTCACCTACATATGTATGTGCTTTGATAGACTAAAACTATATTGCTTCCTGGATTTTCATTGCAAAAAAAAAAACTGCGCACCTACCTTTTCCACTGCAGAAAAGAATTCTATTGCGTGGCGGTAACTTTTTTTTCAATTGCATGGGGGTTTAAGGAACAAAACCATTCATTAACCTTGGGTTATGTATTTTATTTATCTTTGCCACGTTAAAGCATTTGAAAACCTGTCTAATTTACAATTCATAATTTTTATTATTGCTAAAATGATCACATAGAAAAAGTAATAAGACACTGATAGACTAACTAAAGCAATTTTTTTTTACAAAAAAGTATTTTCTACAATAAACTATATAAATGAACAATAGGACGTTTTGGGCTTCAATGTACACTGTACAGTCGCGTTTAATAATATGTAAACACTTAAGATTTTTTTAAATTGTGTTTCTCCTAATGTACTGATTTAAATTTAATGTTAATACGTACATATTATTCTGGAACTCATATTTTTATGAAAATGATCCAATCTCCTAGTTATAATCGTTATTTCTCGCGAAAATAGCTATTGTATTATGGAAAGTGTATATTATTACATGTGACTGTACTTCTGCACATCCAATATTTGCCTATGCTTATTCTTTGGGCAAACTGAGGCACCATAACTTGATTTATCACTTGTTTATTGCACATCAACATCACTGTGATTCTGTCAAACGATTGACAGAATCGTCGTATGTTTTAAATGCAAGCTCTATTAATGTTTAATTAGCGCAAAATGCATTCAGTGATTTGTGGTGTAAGTGCCTTAATACATTTTAATCTATGTACTTTATCACTAAATATATTTATTTAATTTCGCAGGTTAGGACTAACTCACGACGGAGACAGTCAATGCCAAAGCGAGGCAGTCAAAGGATCCGTGATGGCTCCGACAGTCCTGGCCACGCTGCACAAATACGCGTGGTCGTCATGTTCCAAGGAACAGTTTCACGAGAAGTCCAAGTAAGTGTGAATTGAATCATAAAACTTACAATTTCTTCTACAAACGTGTTGGCTCCCATTGATCATCCTAATGCCCTGTTTCAAAACGATTTGGGGCCAGTGAAGCATAACAATCTCCTTTTTTTCATACGTCTATACATATAATAGTAGCCAATCGTCTGTCCGTAGTAAGCCAGAATATACTGAATGTCAGAAACACGGAGTGACTGTAATCTGACCAACGCAACCCAATTACGGCAGAATACCGATATCCTTATGTTACACTGAGTGTCAATCTATCAAACTAAAGTATCACGGCCGCAAACTGTACCTATTTGTGTGGTATGGCAAATGAGAGCTTATCGCGCTCATGTTAATAGATCAGGCTGTAGATAAAATGTAAGTAATGTCTTCTAGCCAACTTGATCCTTAATTATCTTTTGTGGCCGTCGCGCTATGCGTATCCATTTGCAGGGAAATAGCTTTATTGGTTGCCATATTCATAGCACGTAGCCCACCCAGGCGCGTGAACAAATCCCTGGAATTCCGCAAGAGAAAATATTATTTTAGGACTACCTTATTTACCTGGGAAAACAATTTTCTTCGTTGCCGTAGGTTAAGCTGTTAAACCAAGCTTTGGATGGTTAATGTTGCAGCAAATAGCGCGTAATTGAATGAACGTAGAAACAGTATATGCCAACTGTCCAATTGCCTGACTGAGTATCGCTGCGGTCGTCAAATTGGTAGAAGCGCCCGTCTGTCTAGGAGTCGTGTGTTGTCCATCTACCTAACGTAATAGATGTCTGATGCCAAGACATTTGAAACATAGCTCGTTGGTAAATTTAACGTAGGTACTTGGTAGCACATAGACGTCATCTGGTAAAATGCCTAATGATAACCTAAAACAGAAAAATAAAATAAGCAGTTTTACTTTTACTGTAATAGCTAGAACTAAATTGTCTCGCCATTTTCTCCAACAATAACGTTCCGTCCAACTGTGCCAAATTGCCGTATTTTCACTTTCTTATTTCTTCCTCACACTATAACTGAAACCTCTGTTATTCTGTTCCCATAAATTAACTATATTATTCGAGCTTATTACAAGAAAAGCTGAGCTTTCCAGTTGGCAGTTGTACTCATACAATAATTGTTGCCAAATAACTTTGCTCTTGTACGAAAAGGAATTTTAGATCAGGTTGACTTGTTGAGGCGAATGAACTTGGGAATTTAGGGGATCAACAGGTGAATGATATGATAGGAATATTTGTCTTCCAAGTTAAACAAAAGGAATAAAAACAAATACGACAGTCATGCTGGGGCGTATCGTAGCTCCCTGAATAATCTTTACATTGAAAGTCTGTCTGAAAGTTATTGGAGTATATTTGAACAGAGAGATTCATGAACGTCTGATTTAGATTGAGTTTACCAATCATTCTTTTCAATAATTTTAAAAACCGTTTAAATAATACCTTGTTGTAGAGTACAAATAGAACAATGTACAAACAAATGATTTTAATGTCTCATTCATAGTAAATAAGCAAATATTTGGACATATTGCATCACAGCAAACGTTGGCTAGTTTGATCACCCTATTAACACAGTGTATGTGTGATGGTATGCCTTGCTAAGCCACATGTAGAGCCTCAGCTGACCACTAAGCAATACATAACATTGTAATATATTTGAATGCTCATTAGTAATATTGTAACACTGTCACCAGCGCTCTAACGACACAATATTGGGTAAATACACACAACCGTATAAATCGTACTGTATCCGGAGTTGACGGAATCAATTCGTTTCAGAGTACCTATTGTAATAATCCAATTTGTCAAACCGACATCGAAATAGATACGTAACCCTACTCATTTTTGGAGTTCTTACCTTTACCTACCTGTTTTGTGATAGGATTCTTCCATTTTCGTTTATAACGTTTTCCTGTGGTTGACGGAGAAATTGACTGCCATCGAAGAAATAATTGGCAGTGTTATTATCTCAAAAGATATTTATTTATTATCATGAAATGATTGACGAGGTAAATTAGCTATATCGTTATGACTTTTAATGCTTCTAGTTTGTTTAGCGAAGTCTGCATTTTCTTCGAAAATATGAGTCGCTCTATTAATACGATAGGAAGACGATAAATGCCATCTCCTCAGGAACAATGTACGGCTATAGTCGTTGTTTGATCTTGTTGACATGTTGCTTCCTAGCAACTCTCTTCCAGTCAGCGAAGACCCTCGCTTCCTAGCTTTAAGGCGTCTTACCGTACGTTCTCAGATCTTCATCTTAACACCACATTTGACGTGACAACGTCTAATAATTCGATGAACGCCGGCTGCACGCACGAAAAAGTGTCTCGTCGCGCTCTGTCCCGTTACGCGTTACGCTCATTGTAACGTTACGATCAGAGCGTATGTATGAAATCATTTCATCAATGTTTTGTTATGACGTTGTCACGTGAAACTATCGTCGTTAAACCGACTTTACAGTAAACTCATTTTTTTTAATAGTAGATTATTAACCAAGGGCTGTATGACATCAATTGCATACGAGGTTTTTGGCGCCTGAGCGAAGCGAAGGCGCTAATTAACCCGAGTATGCAAATTGATGCTTACGCCCGAGATAAATACTCTGCTTTTACATATCGATTGTGAGGTAAGTAAACAACAAGACAGCAGGTTTCAATGAACATTTATTAAGAAGAAAAAAATGTGTATTTAATTAAAATTAATAGTAAAATTATTACAATTTGTAAGAGATATGGTCACGTTCTTTTTAGGTATATTTATAGTTTGAATATGAGTTTGTGATGATAAGACTTGAGTTTGAGTGACTTGAGGTTCTTGCATCGTAAATGGCGGCAGTTGACTGGTACTATTTTCTTCATTAAAAAATGGCTCAGATGATGTGCTTTGACGTGGTGATTTTAAGTTTATATTTTCTGTTATTTTAGAAGTAATTTTGCTTTTGTTTGCCATCGAATCTTCGATATAACCTTCGGCCACTTTGCTGGACTTCCAGCCGCCGTGCCTTTTTAACAGAGTGAGGTTGGCTCCCGAATCAGCCAATAGAGTCGCTGATGTTCTGCGAAAGCAATGCCCGGTGTATAACTCTACGTTACTCAGTTTTAAATATGTGGCTATTTGCTTTGGCATGCCTGTAAATTTGTTTTTTCCTATTACTTGTCTGTGGCATTTTCCTTTACTGTAATTAAGAAAAAAACGATTTGTATCCACGTTTTCAGGCCGAAGAGCTTGATATTTTTCAACATAATTTGCAAATTCTTCATGCACAACAAATGACCGGTCAATTTTAGTTTTCGTGTTAGGCAGTTTTATGAGTAGTAATTTGTTATGTTTTTCTACATTTTCTATTGTCAAGTTTGTCAATTCCACGGTTCTGCAGGCTCCCGATATCCCAAAAATTAGAACAACCTGTAAAAAGACATAAGTTGTATTAAAGGCACCAAATTCGCATAGTATTTTTGTGAAATATTTTGGTAACTTATTAAAAAGGGCAAGTAAATACGTAGGTACCTTTATTGCTAAATAAATTTCATCCGGAGCTTCATTTAAGAATTTCTGTACTTCTTCTGCAGTAAATACCTTCGATTTCTTGCTTTTAAAGCCGTCAGACTGCCTTTTCAAGAAAGCAGTAAGTACGTCATGTTTTGTCATCATTGTAGATTTTAGCATGGAATAAAAGCACCATAAACTGGAAGGTTGTAGCCTCTTAGATAATTCATAAAAATATGATATAAAAACACTTTCAGAAAGAGATTTCACCTTTTTTTCTGATCGCCATTTCATAAATTCGTCGTATGCCTTTACATATCTTTCTTTCGAGTTCGGCGGTAATATATTTTCGACAACTGTTTTTGCCCTTTCTTTAATAAAATCGTGCGTTAGATCTATGTCTTCGTCACTAGACATGTTTAAAACTTTTGAAAAAGAACTCAAACAAGAAAATTAATTATTTTCGCGATGCTTTCGCGCCTACTAGTAGACTGCCTTTTTTTTTTCACGCACGCAAGCGCGTCAAATCTTGCTGGCCAGTTTGATTTTTAAATCGATTCCATATAACATACGATGTGGAAACAAATAGTTCCATATTTAAAATAAAATCTTTATAAAATAAATTGTCTAGATTCCGATTCGAGTAATTAATCGATACCGAGAAAAAAAAAATTAACTTTTTAAAAATATTCTTCGTGCAGTATGAGTATGACAGTTCTTTTTTCAAATTCCAAAACCTATGCTGTAATGATAGTCATACACCCCGGCGGCATTCAGGGGTGTAAGGGTGTACTTACAGAGCAAGAGATATGTAAAGCACTTTTACAAGCATCTCCTAAATCAATACATATTTAATTATACAGGCGCTGGACATGTTTACACGAGCGGAGCCAAGATGAAGGCGTAGTGCTAGGTGGCGCCAAAGAGATATCCCACTACGTGTTCACGATGGACGAGCAGTGCCGAACGGAATTTGGAGAGGGGTTTGTATTTCATATTTTATTCTAATACCAGCTGATGCCCGTGACCTTCGTCAGCGTAAATTATGGGAAGTATTTTAATCGGATTTTGTTTACAATGTCTCTCTATCCCTATCGTTATTCTAAAATAAAAGCCTAAGTTTCTCCTTAAATCATCAGCTATCTGCCTATAGAAGTCCTTTCAAAAGCGGTCCAGCCGTATCGGAGATTAATCGGAACAAAGAGACACACAAACATGACAAAAATGTTTGTTTTTTTTATATAAGTATCGTATATACTTTCATATGCATTCAATAAAAAAACCTTATTTTAAATAACGAACAAAACAATTTAGATTTTATTTTTATATTAGATGAATTGAAATATAGAGCTTTATACATTTCAGTCATACGTGCAAGTAAACATAAAATATGCTTTAAATAAAATATACTGTTCTATTGAAAGAGTGCTCTGAGAATTGGGAATAGATGTAGCCAGTCAATTTAACCACTGATAAGTGTTATGTGATACATTTAGAAACAGACGCATAGTTACTGTCAATTTGGAATGCATGCATGCAAAAGCTTTTAACGTTAGCGTTCTTCTTTTCGTTTATAAATCAAAACAAGTACGAAACACTCTTTGATCAATAATAATTATCCTTCTACATAAAAGTGTTTTAATCCTGACCTTGATAGTTCATCACTCTATTTTCGTACTAAACAATGGGTATTAAGGTTTTTGCTCCTTCTGAGTCATTTAAAACCACAAGAAAAACCGATAAAATTGTTTTATGGTAACCCATATTAAGTACGTCATGATGTTCTTGAACCAGAGGCCCGCATAAAATGTTTGTAGACTCGTAAAAATAAAAATATGAGATTGATGTACTTTAACAATCCAGTTGAGAGCAGTAGCTCAAAGGAAATTGCTACACTAACGACTTGTAGGTCATAGGTTCAAACTCAGTAAATAACTTTGCTAATAGCAGTGATATCCTCGTGGAGTGACTGACTGACCTCTAATTTTTCGGATTCATGAGCGTATTTTAGGTGTTATCACTTGAACGAAAACATCATCGTGAGGAAACCAGCATGCCTTTTTTTCGGATGGGAAATCATCAAATAACTTCTCCCACTCTGGGCGGAGCTGGAGGGAGTCTCAGACTTTCTCTAAAACCAATCCATGTTCCTTCTTAGCCCTTTGTGTTCCGGCCATGTTATCTCTTTCTAACAGTCCCGTAGCCCCGACAGGAATCGGCCTTTGCACCTCATGTCATCATAAGACAGATGGACGGTAAGCTAGCCTATAGCTCACCGTCCACAGGCCCGCGCCTACGGTGGCCGGGGGCCACCACGTGGCTCACAACGCCCGGTGTGTGTCCCGCGGCGGCTGAGACGTGAGGTACTCTCCCACTCACGTTCCACCACCTCCTTCGCTAGCATGACTGCTTCGCAGAAGGAGGTGTCGGCTTCCCATTACGTCTCGCTCCAGACCATGGATTGGACCAAGGCCGGACGCGAGAGGTCGCCGCCGCCGATTGCCGCTAGGAGGACACGGCTTCGCGCAAGCGCAATCAGCATGCCTGAGAAATAATTCTCGATGGCATGTAATGCAAAGTCAGAGGCCCATTGGGCGGCATAAATACTCTGACACCGGGTTAGGCAATAAAGAAGAACTTTGTTAAAATTATTTCTTCACCACTGCTCTCAAAACGGTGAAGGCAAACATCGTGAGGAAAACGGCATGTTCTAGAAATAAAAAAAATCGAAGATATTATGTCACATGAACCAAACCACCCTCAGCCCTCCTCTCAAAGATAGGAGGCCTGTATCCTGACAATTTGAATATTTGAGGCCGATCAACATGTGCTACTTCGACTATACAATTAGAAATTAAAACATTCATTTACAAAGCTTACGTGGTAATTATAAACCAATGAGGTTTAATTACCGATAAACACTTTACGTTTCACATGCTTTTTCAATTTACACGAACTAAGTTTTCATTTCAACAATAATTTCTGAAGACTATTAATTATTGGATAAATTGTAGCTAAAATGTACTGTTTTCATGTAAAACAAGAAATATAATGAGCCCACTAACACTCAGTAAGTGAGTACTCAGACCGAGAATATTGGATTTCGTTGAATTTAATCACGAACCTGGGACGTTGGATGCAATTTACTGTAAAGGAATACATTTTCTGTACAATAAGCTACATTACCAAGCTTCGGAATTGTATGAAAAAAACTGTTAAAAAATAAAGGTCATGTCAGCCTCACATTGTAAAAACCGTTAGATTGTAATGTGAGTAGAGAGATTGTAAACTCTCGAAAAATTGGAACAAATATACCGCTTACAATATTACGCACTATTTATCGGTAGATTATAATCTAACGAAGTGAAACCGTAAAATTGTGAAATGTATGCGATTGAAATCATCTCGCGCGGTGTGGAGGAGGGGGAGGGAAGGAGGGATCCCCAGTAAGTTCTGTTGAAAATATTTTGAGAGTTTACAATCTCGCTAGAGAGATTACAATCTAACGTGTTTGTCATTTTTACGGTGACAGGTAGAAGTGAATGAATTGAACAAAGCTATTAGTTAATTATTAAGACTCGTAAACAAAAACTGGAAAAGGCTAGGTAGTTGATGATAAAATACTCGGGTAAATTATGGTCTACCAGTAAAATCTTTATAGACTGCCAGCTTCTACCCACGACTTCGTCTGCATGGTTCAGCCGTTATTTGCGTGATTTAATATATAAACATACAAACTTTCACATTTACAATATTTGTTACAAGTTTGTGACTTTGCTATGTTTGGTTTGAAAAGAATGGAACAAATGCAAAAAAAATATGCAATACCAATTTCTCCTGCACAACGTTATTTTTTAGTCGTTTTAATCCCTCTAAGGGCGGATAGTACTCATGAAAATGAACAACTTTTACTAAGGGACCGACAATGAAATCTCGAAAAAAAATTCAGCTGCTTCATACATTATTGGAAGCGTAACTCGAAAAAATGTAGGCAGCAGCTGAATTTTTTTCGAGATTTCATAGTCGGTCCCATAGTAAAAGTTGTTCATTTTCATGAGTACTATCCGCCCTTAGAGGGATTAAAACGACTAAAAAATAACGTTGTATGTATGAATTTAAACTTTTTCCACGGACATGTACGTGGACATGATTACTGTTCATAAAATCATTTTGGTATTCAACAGCTAATAAAAGCCACTTTCTTTGTTCATAAATGCAATCAACATGGCATAAATTGATCGATTTTGCCATACTGATACGGGAATCAAGGTTCCTCATAATTTTGATGAATGAAACAAGATACCGAGGGGCAGTGAGACAGTTCATTGACAACATGTCAAACTGTCAATTGAGTTATGTGACGTTTAGTAATTGTGGTCGCTTCTCAATGCGGGCTCAATTGTAAGAAAAATCAAAGCTTCACACATGTACATACATCAATGTACTTTCCATATCTATTGAATTTTTTAAGCACACAAATGTACAGCTTCTTTCATTGGAAAATAAAGCTTGTAGTCCCCGATCGGTTAGAAATAGGCAGAGGTGTGAGTTTGTATAGAAGACCCACAATAAGGAAGTTATATTTAAGTTCTTAGTAAAACATAGTACATCATAGTACAATTGGTTTCATTATCAAATAATTTACAAGTTATGTATGGTATGCGTACCTAAAACTGTAAATGAAATCAGTTTATATAATTTTACAAACACAAATCTCTTATTAAAGATGTCATGTAACCAATAAAATTAAAATCCTCGCACTCGCAGTTATTAAAACAGTTAACAAGTCGATGCATTCGGGCATACTCGGCAACCTGAAACGTTAATTAATTTATTAATTAAGAGCTTTCATCACGTTCTCATCAATCGCTACAGAAATAACTCAACGAGACTGTAAAGGTTCAGAACTACTATGGTGTACCTACCTTATATTGCAATTAGGTGTTATATGGCTTTACAGTTCCCAGCAAAAATAGAACTGTAATTTTTACCAGGAATGTTGTCAGAAATATCTTCAAATACGTGATGGAGGTACGCTGGGCGCGTTGGGCGGGAATCCCGCTATATAGGACACTACAGTTGAGATTTTTCCAATAATTTGTTTACGTGTAATCGAATCTGTGCAGGCGGCGCGGTTTACATTTGCGGCGGCGGCGTTGGATTGCATTAAATATAAATGAACATACGAATATTTTAGAACCAAAATGGAAATGTCACAACCGAAATCTTAGGCTAATTTTAGCTACAAACAAATTTATTTATTATTTATTTATTTATTTAAATAACATGGGAGACTTACAGCTAAAACAAACAGATCAAGGACAGTACAATAGTCTGAAAGCCAATTACAGGTCTCCACTTATAAAATACAGAGAAAAAAAAAAAACTAAATTCTACGGACATTCTCGCTAAGTTTCTGTGTATATGCTACAGCATAATTATAATGTTGCTCACACTGCCTATCAACCAGCATAACAAAAGCAACTACATGAAGAAGCTTTGACTCAAGCACTTCCTGGCTGACGACACACTAGTTTGGAATGGATCTATATCGTACTGTTTACAAAGTTTGTTTAAATTTCTGCTTGCACGCACAATGAACGAATTCTGCCTATAATTAGTTGAAGCAAATGGCACACATAAAGGTGGATTGTAACGTTTAGACTTCAAGGGAACGTTGAAATAAAATTTTGACAAAATATCGCTACAGTTTATGGTGTTGTTAAAAATTTTCAACAAACACACACAGTCAGAAATCTCGCGGCGGTTGAGTAGAGGTAATAAATGATATTTTTTACATAGGTTATTGTAGTTTTCCGAATGGTACGGTACTTTTTGATGGTAACATAGATACCTTATGAACCTTCTTTGGATACTCTCAATGCGGTCAATGAACGAACGTTCTCTGATTTCGTTTCCAGTTTTATTCACCTGTGGAGCCATTTTATTTCTGCTGCCTCTGAGACAGTCGTAACGTCGCAACATTAAGTGTTGTCTGTCGCCTCCCGACGCATTAAAACGCAAATTTTAAATATGTGTTTATTGCAGACTTATGCGCTGGTTGATGCTAGACAACTTAGATACAGTTTTATGAACACACATGTGCTTTAGTTGAAAAGTTGTAACACTACTTTGTTGCGATAAAACAAATTAAAAGGTTATCTCTGGCAGACATACCACGACCACTTGTAGACAATTAAACAATTGTACCGCTTATTGAGATTAATCTCCGATTGTGTTGAGCAACAAAACAAATAGAATTAACAAAACACGTTTCCGCATAGTTCAATTATTCCAGTCTCTAATAAAATATAAACATTTACATTTTCCCCCATGTCCATTACTGTTTATCTGCTCTCAACGGCGGCACGTGGTTCCAAATATATCTGAAGAACCACCCAGTTTACCAACACGTTATATTGTTATATAAACCAAAACATATGACTCGGGAAATATGTGTTAGTGGAATTGAAATCCCAAGAATAACAATAACACGCTTTAGAATATTACACGGAGAGGAATATTGAACAACTCTGTGAAAAGCTTGGCATTACACAAGTTTCAGAACAATAACGATTTGTATTATGGGAGTGAAAATTACAGCGTTTACTATAGCTACCTAGCTCTTTAACACCTTAGGTAATTTGACGCAGACAATAGTAGCGCAAGTTACGGCACCTCACGCTTGCTCCTCATTTTCAAAATGCCTATTTGTCGTGTTTGTCGGTGTTTGGTTATTATTAGGTATAAACCTACACAAAATCAAAATCAAAATCAAAATCAAATCATTTATTTCAAGTAGGCCAGTTACAGGCGCTTTTGAATTGTCGAAACAAAGATGATAATTAAATGTAGCTACAGTCCCAGTCACAAGACATAAAAACTGTGAAAGTACTGTAGTTGCCCATTCCCTAGCGTAGATCTCTATGGAGAAGAACGGGCAAGAAACTCCATGGACACTCTTTTAAATCATAAAGTTGTTACAAAATCTTAGTTACATCATTCCTGTTGAGATGGTGCATTATGTGAGAACAATGTAGCAAGATGTGCACGATAAAAGTGTCCATAGTTAAAACTAACAAAAACAATTCAAAAGTAAAATAATTAATTAAAAAATAAAAACAAAAGCCGTGGCAACCAAGAGCTGACCAGTCCCAACCGACAGCGCCCGTTCACGAACATGACGCATGTATCAGCACCATTCAACTCAACCATTTTGAAGGGAACTAAATGACCCGACACACGCGCCACCATCAGCGGGACATTTGAGTGAGCATGACATACTCTTAACCGCCAGGGCACATTCAAGTCAAAAAATAAAAATAAAAACGTAGGTTTCCAGCGAATGATAGCATTCTAGTACATGGCACTCACACAATATGGGATATGAGGTTATATAATACTAAAGATATTGAATTTATACAATGCAAAGATAGTTGTACAATCTTCAGCAGCTCCAACAATACCATTTAATGCTATCCATTTATGCGCCCCTGTCCTTGTGGAGCAGGACCGGCATTGAGCCAAGCATTTTTATCAGCGATATAATCGTCCAATTTGTAATATGCTTGCTTACACAGTGTGCGTTTAATGCAAGTTTTAAATTTGGTTTCATTTAGTTCAAGAATGCTTTGTGGAATTTTATTATAGCATTTCAAACAGTACCCCATGAAAGACGAGTCTACTTTAGCGAGTCTGAAGCCAGGCTGAACTAATTGGTCTCTATTTCTAGTACTGTAATTGTGTCTGTCACCTCTTTTACCAAAAAGATGCAGATTTTTTCTGACATACATTATGTTTTCGTAGATGTATTGACAATATACAGTCATGATGTTAATTTCCTTAAACAGTTCCCTTAGAGAATCGCGCCTACGAAGATTGTATATGGCTCTGATGGCTCTTTTCTGCAGAATAAATATAGACTCAATATCAGCAGCCCGTCCCCACAGCAAAATGCCGTAAGACATTATGCTGTGGAAGTAACTAAAATAGACTAGTCTAGCGGTATCTACATCAGTGAATTGACGGATTTTTCTAATGGCATATGCTGCTGAACTTAAGCGCCCCGCAAGAGATGTTAAATGAGAACCCCATTGAAGCCTTGAATCAAGCGTAAGCCCCAGGAAAACCGTTTTATCTACGAATTCGAGTTTCTCTTTATTCAATATTATCTCACAATCACTACTTTTAACATTCGGTAAAGCAAATCTTATGCATTTCGTTTTTTTTTCATTTAATACCAAGTTGTTTGCTGTGAACCAATTATGGACTTCAAGTAAGGCATTATTCACGTCATTTAGATTTTGGGCTCGTCTATTTATCTTAAAAATTAAGGAAGTGTCATCGGCAAATAATACCATATTTTGAGGTTGGTTTTTCAGTAAATAGGGTAGATCATTTATATATACTAAAAAGAGGAAAGGACCCAATATTGAGCCTTGCGGAACCCCTATTTTTACTTTCAAGCCCTGTGAATTAACACCATTTATTTGAACATATTGCAGTCTATCACTTAAATAAGATTTTACCAAACTAAGTGCAAGTTTACCTAGTCCGTAATGCTCAAGTTTCAAAAGCAATGTGTCGTGATTTACACAATCAAATGCTTTGGAGAGGTCACAAAATATTCCTACAGCGTCTTGGGACTCTTCCCACGCCATGAATATGTGCTTTAATAAGGTTACACCGGCGTCAGTTGTACAACGTCCCTTGGTGAAGCCATACTGTTGATCGTGTAAGATTCTGTTGGTGTTGAAATGATTGAGCATTTGATTAAGCATTATCTTTTCGAACACCTTACTAAAAACTGGCAACACGGATACAGGTCTATAATTATTAGTATCTTTACTATCCCCGGATTTGAAAAGCGGTATGACTTTACTGTATTTCATTAAATCAGGGAAAACTCCTTGGTCTACGCACAAATTAAAAATTAAAGCTAAGTATGGAGCTATCGTCTCAAGTATGGAAGTACAAACTTTGATAGACATTCCCCATAGATCTTCGGTCAGTTTGATTTTTATTTGCCGGAAAGCTTTAATAACCGTCATCGGGTTTATATGTTTAAATTTAAATTCAGCCTGGCATCCAGATACATTCGCTTTTAATAAACCAATTGAGACTTCAGAAGAGGAATTTAGAGCCTCCGTAGTTTTTAACGGTATATTGGTAAAGAAATTTACAAATTCCTGAGCTACTTCCTGATTGGAGCTTTTAGGACCACATACTGTATCTAATGTATAGCTAGTATTACGTACTTTCTTCCTGTTAGTCTCGCTATTTATGACTTTCCAAACTGTCTTAATTTTATTTTCTGCTGTTTTAATCTTGTTGCTAATGTGCAGGGCTTTGGCAACCTTGCATGAATTTCTAAAAATTTTTGAATACCGAGCAACATAGTTGTTAAAAGTTTCAGTGTTTACATAAGGCTTAAGGCCATAAAGCTCAAATAGTGTTTCCCTACTTTTTCTGATACCTCTAGTTGCCCAATCACTAAATATAAATTTAGGGCAAATGCTTTTAGTCTTCTTTTCAAAATTTTTATTGAATTCAGTGTGAACAATTGAAAAGAAATGATCATAGAATTGATTTATATTAATATCGTCATGGCTCATAACACTTAACTTGTTCTGTAGGGAAATATTGTACCTATTTAATTTACTAGAAGTTATAGGTCTAAATTTAATATCAACTTTTTGCAATGGTGTATTACACCTGAAAGTTACAGTTTGTCCGCTATGGTCAGACGGCAGACTATTTACTACGGCTCTATCTAAGTATTCACAATCGCAGAAAACATTATCTATACAAGTAGCAGAAGAAGGCGTGACTCGAGTGGGTTCTATAAAAACGTTAGTCAAGTCAAAAGACTTAAAAAGATTTAACAACCGACTGCTATTTGAATTATCTTCTAAAATATTGATGTTGAAGTCACCACAAATAATTGTAGATTTATTACTGGTTGTAAGTTTTGCCAGGACATCTTCCATTATTGATTCAAATAAGGAAAAGTTTTGATAGTTTGGGGGTCTGTACACACACACAATTACATGCTTATCTAGCTCAACACAAGACAGTTCGACGCAATGTTCAACCGAAAGACCTACTATGTCAGCACGTTGCTTATATTTAACACAATTTTTCAGTAATATTAGGGAACCTCCACGCAGCATAGATTTACGCCTAAGCCTTTAACTCTGAAACCATTAATAAACCTAAAAACTTTTAGCCGAATATATGATTTATGAAATAAATACTTGCACGGTCTGGGAGCCATCACCAAAATTCAAAAGTGTGTAAAAAAATCTTCATTGCCATAATATCGCTACTCCTACATTTGTACAACATAAATAAGGTCCTAGGTCCTATATTTTCATTTGTACGTCTCTCGTAATAATGTTTTGTTAATTCAGTAACTGCCATTGCTTTTATAATCTATGAAAACAGTGGTTGGCAACAAAGGGCGGGCACCCTTTGGATGCGAGCTTTTTCACTGCCTCCGGCGAGGATCGACATTGGTAGCTCAAAGGACCTAACAACATGATTCTTTTAACGAACAAACTCAAACTGTAATGTTTCAGACAGCTTTTTATACATTTTGATTTAAACGAATGTTATCACAGTACTGCAAAGACATTTTGGCGCTTGAATGACATTGCCAAAGGATGGTATTGGCAAAAATAAATTGTGGATGGTTTTGAAAAAACAAAATGGCGGCATTAGTTCTGATTTTGAACATTTGAATTCTATGCACGCAACATTTGTTTACACCTGTCTCTGAAATAGGAAAGAGTTTATTTACACGGTGCGGGTTTACCTCTGTTCGAAGGGAATATAAAAAATCCAATGATGTCTATAACTTGAGTGATATCGGTATCGCGTGCAAAGGGGCGAGGAACACGGAACGTGACGGAACACTCCGCTTTGTCACATAAAATATGACAATGCGAACCAGACATGGAAGCAAAGAGTACATTCATGGAAGTTTCAGTTTATGAAAAAAGTCACAGAACATTTTAAAGAGATTTCGCGTGTGAATAGATAGACCTTATATATTATTCAAGTACATTTACCTACTGTACACAGGCTAGGCCCGAGGCTTGTAATTAATACATTAGTTTACTTACTTTGTTAATTACGAACCTAACAACGACGCTATACCAATATAATAAAGACAACATCGTTACATAAATTATCTGGAAACGTAGTAATAACCTCAAAACTCAATATGAATGTAAATAAGGTAGGTATCTTCCGGCGACCGGCTACCTTTTAACAAGATTATCAAACATGAAAATGTTTTCCTTTGTTGTTTGAACTCAAACCGGCCTTGACTGACTAATGTACACTCAGTAATGTATTTTAAAACTCTCATTCTAAATGTGATTCTACTACAACTACTTTATTGATTTAGTCTATGAGTGATACATTCACTCCATTATTTTTTAGTTAGCTTATGTACTTTCGAACAAGCTATTTGGTTTACAGTTTGACCTACAAATTACATTGTAAAATGTTAACCAAATAGTTTGTTCGACCGTTCATATCTTATACATATCTACCACTTCACCACCACATCTTCTCCTTGGTCGACTGCCTCCTTGGGTCTAACTGTATATAAACTCCATCTCTATTCCTCTAACTCTTATCATTCTAATTCATCATCGTCATCATTTCAGCCGAAAGACGTCCCCTGCTGGACATAGGCCTCCCCCAAGCGTCGCCACATTGACCGATCCCGTGCGACACGCATCCAACGTATTCCCGAAACCTTCACCAGGTCATCGGTCCCTCACTGCAATGACCTACTGAAATTATGAGTATTCTAATGTTGTAAGCAAGCGCTGTGTCCGCTTGTATTTTCTATATTCCTACCGTCAATAACGACGAACTTCCCAAAAATGCATTCATCCACTTTAAATAAACCTCTTGCAGGAATGAATTTTCAAAAGTCCTTTCTTCTAGCTTCTAGACTCAGCTGTTAAGGCTGAGTATTTTCTGTCAGTGAATTTATTCTATTTTATGAAGTTCTAAGATGTCTTCTTAAAAATACAGAGCAGATAACTTAGTTTTCTTAGCGGAACAATGACAATCTGATGACATTGAGTCTGCCCAAAATTTCACGGCGAGTTTAACAAAATATCGTCCAAATTTTGAACTTCCAGTAGCATACAACAGCTGCCACAAAGAGCAGTATATGCAAAACACGCTATTATTAAATGTTCTATACTTAAAAGGGAACTTTTAAGATTTCTAAATATTCTTGTCCTTAAATAACCACATTCGTGACTAATGCACAGACTAACTGTACTAAATACTCCTGTAATATGTTGATGTAACTTGATTGGTTCATAACGATACGTTCCGATATGTTATCCGGTATTTGGGTCGTTCATTAAAACCCGACCTGCTCTAATTATCAAACACAAAGGATGATAGTTTATTGTCTCGTAACGTTAGTTAGCGGTTAGAGAATTAACTCAATTTCATTACTCACTTTATTTACGTTGATGAAGCGTGAAATTGCTTTGTTTGTATAAATTGGATTGAATGACTGTGATGAATGATGTTCACTGATGACTTGGCAAGGCAATCGATCATTTCACACATTTACCTAGTATATTTTTATGAACTGTCATGACTCTTGGCTGCTGTGTACTGTTGAGTCAACAACCTAGTAAGTACCTATAAGTCATTAATTTATGGTGATGATATCTTGAGAATCATTGGTCGATTCAAACATCGTTCGCAGAAACTGATATAATTCACCAGCCCATATCATCACCTCCAAGTGAACAAGCTATGAAGAAGCGAGAAGGTAGTTTTATTCACAGACAGAATATAATTTACTGCTGAAGTAAACACGCAGCTTAGTATGAAATGTTAACTAGAAATGGAGCTAAGCTAGTTTCATATTCTCACATTTTCTGAAATCCGGAAAACTATATAATTTGTAAAATAAACAAGCTTCCAGATCTCCGCTTTCATACCAAACATTCCCTAAATAATGTTCAGTTGAAACAACTGAAGCGAGAGTGACTCATATTCAATATTAACTGTAATACAATCATAGTGGAACTTGGTTCACTACGTAGACACACATCTGCGGTAAATTCAGATATGATGTAGGTACTATGCCAGGGATGGTGAACCTATGGCACGCGAGCTACGTACCTACGGTAGGCACGTGCGCGATGGAAAATTCTGGTTTCTCTATTTTTCAAATAAATTGAAAACTCTTTGACTGTTCTATTTGTGTACACATGATGAAAAGTACACATTATTAAATCCCATGGGCACATCCTATCAGGATTAAAAGTAGGTATTTGATGTTCTAGCCGAAAAGGTGACAGACTTAACAGTCATAAGTGACTGACAGACGTGACTGTCAGACGTATTAGTCAGGCGTGTCAGTCAGACTTGACTTGTCAGACACGGCAGTCTATTTTATTTTTAAGTATTAAGTACAGATGAGGCCTGAAAGTCTGACAACCACTCTTACCAAGGGGTACCATGTACCATATTATACCCAATTCCAATTTGGTTGTGGTGGCCAGATAGGCGACGTAAAATGCTAGATCAAACATACTTGGGAAAAGGCTAGGCAGATGATGATGAAGTACGGATGGAATGGAATTGAAATATTAATAAACCAATCAGTCATTCCTATCTAGTTCCAACTGCGCGTCTTCTTTGTAACAATCAAAACTGTAGCTTTTATTTTAGAACCATTTGAAAGTTATGACACTCTCTTTCTCTCAAAACTCATATTTAATGTAAAAAGGTTTTCCATCCCTGTCTCATGTATATATATGGTCGTTGTAGCCCGAAGCACAATCCCGCTGTCTTCAGCTTATTAGTACCGTCCGTCGCTTCCTTTGAACCCGCTCTGAAATCCTAGCTACAATTCTCCGTTTGCAGTATCTTGTTACGTTGCGGCCATCTTATAACCAATAATTATCCCGATTAGACATTTACGCATTACAATTAATTTTGCTGTAGGAAATTTTACTGTTTCGGTGTTTCATCTATACTTTTATTAATATTATAAAGCAGAAGAGTTTGTTTGTTTGGTTGAACGCGCTAATCTCAGGAACTACCGGCTCGAATTGAAAAAATATTTTTCCGTTGGATAGTCCATTTTTCGAGAAATGCTATAGGCTATATACCATCACACTATGACCAAAATGAGCGGAGTATAATCGAACATTTTACAAAAACGGGGAATATTTATTCTTTTTTTTTTATTTTTTTTATTTAACACTTCAAGCACAAAGTACAGAGGCGGACTTAATGCCAATGGCATTCTCTACCAGTCAACCTTTAGGTGATGCAGAGACAAGCAGTGGTAGGTGTCATTCCTGAAACTTCACGAATTATTTTATTAAAACTACGATAAACTACAAGGATATATAAAATACTATACCTATAATTATATAAAATACTATAAATATATATTAAAGTAAAAGTAAATAGCGCTTTGTACGAATATACTAAAATAAAAAGACAGACAATTGGGAAAATATTACCGTTGTGACGAAACTGCCAGCTTCTTCCGAATGTACTCGCGAACTTTAATTTTAAAGGATAAACGATTGGTTGCCATCCTGATTTCCTGGGGAAGCGCATTCCACAGAGAAATAGACTGGATGAAAAACGGTCGATGAATGTAGTCAGTGCGGTGAGAGGGACAGTGAAGTAAGCGGTTTTGAGAAGAGCGCAGGCTCCTGTTATGGTTGGCACAAATGTATTGAAAGTGGGGAGCAAGGTAACTAGGGGAAGTGGGAGAGACAAGAAAAGAAAACAAGGTGGTTAACGCCCTTTGTTTCCTGCGGTGTCGTATGGGCAACCACTTAAGGAGAGACCGATGCTCGGAGATATGATCGTATTTACGCAGATTAAAAACGAATCGAATGCAGTTATTTAGAAGACGGTCAAGTTTGTCGAGGAGGTCTGTATTCGGGTCAAAGTAGCACACATCACCATAATCGATGATAGGAAAAATTAAGGACTGTACAAGCATTGTCTTCGTATTTGAGGGTAAAAAGTTTCTCAAACGGTACAGCGCTCGCAACGAACCCGTAACCTTCTGGCTGACACGAGCGACTTGAGTATTCCATTTCATATTGCAGTCGATGTGCAAGCCAAGATCCTTTACATCAGTACTGAAAGGAACGATCGCACCGTCGAAAACCACTGGCGGCAAGGTTGTACCATCCAACTTGCTCAGGCTGCGTGAACTTCCAACGATAATTGCCTGACATTTATTTGGATTAACGGCCACACCGAATTTATATGACCAGGTTTTTATTGCCGTCAGGTCCCTATTTATATTGCTGATTATATTAGAGATTTCGTCAGCCCTCCCCTGGCAGTACAACTGCAAGTCATCGGCATACAGATGATACGCACACTGAAGCTCAGAAGTTAGGAGATTGATAAAAATAGAAAAAAGAAGAGGAGAAAGAATACCGCCTTGAGGAACACCAGTTTCCAAATCATACCAACATGATGAGGAGTCTCCCACGAGAACAGACTGCTGGCGTTCCTGAAGGTAAGAGGAGAACCATTTCAGTGCTCCGGGAGAGACCATAACATAGGATAAGATGGCTAGAAGGATGTCGTGACTAACGGTATTGAAGGCATTCGAGAAGTCAACTAGCACCAGTACCGTTACCTTGGTCTCCTCTAGTCCTGCCCTCATATCGCCAGTCACTTTAAGGAGCGCGGAAACAGTGCTGTGCCCGGGCCTGAACCCAGATTGAAGTGGGCTGATAAGCGAGTGCCTATGGACAATAATACCGACATCACACAAAAAATAACTTGAGCTTTAGAAAAACTAAATCAATTAAACAAAGGTCATTATCTCTTTTTTGTGACTCGGACGAAGTTGCGCGGGTCATCTAGTTTATTATATGTCGATGTCGACGATCTACTGGATTCTCCACTGACTTCTGCATTTTTTAAATGCGTTTACTTGGTATTAAAATAATATATTATATTGAATATTTGGATCATGTATCGTAGAAACTAAGAAAATAAGTTTTTCATCCCCCCCCATCTCGGAAAGCGTATTTTTGCTCTCGATATCTGAGTGCAAAAGCCGTTTTTATCCTCTAGAGGATAAAGTAAAGTTGAATTTAGAACATCGTGTGCACTAAGTTTGTGAATTAAAAACATCAATAAACCTATGTAGGTAGAAGTACCTTCATGGTGCCGAATTTGTCATACAACCATATTGAATTTGTTAAAAACTCAGACTCGGAACCTCCTTGGGGTACTTTTTTAGGGTTCCGTAGCCAAATGGCAAAAACGGAACCCTTACAAATTCGTCATGTCTGTTTGTCTGTCTGTCCCGAAACTATAAGAACTATGCTGTTGAAACCTGGTAAGTAGATGTATTCTGTGAACCGCATCAACATTTTTACACAAAAATACAAAAAAAAAACAATAAATTTTGGGGGTCCCTTCCCCATATAGAACTAAAACACAATTTTTTTTTTCATCGAATCCATACGTAGATATCTATGGATAAGTCTTCAAAAATGATATTGAGGTTTCTAATGTCATTTTCTCCTAAACTGGATAGTTTGAGCGAGAGACCCATCCAAAGTGGAAAAATGTGTTCCCCCCCTGTAACTTCTAAAATACGAGAAAACTAAAAAAAATATATGATGTACATTATCATGTAAACTCCCACCGAAAATTGGTTTGAACGAGATCTAGTTAGTAGTTTTTTTTTTTAATACGTCATAAATCGAAAACAGCAATTTACCTTTCATTTAATCTGCTACGGAACCCTTCATGGGCGAGTCCGACTCGCACTTGGCCGGTTTTTTTTTAATTTGTTTTGCGCTGGCCATTTTTTTTCACGTCATATTGTTAAAACCTTAATTAACAAAAAATTAACTTGAAAACAAATGTAAAACCTGAAACGACTAGGAAGTTTATTTGACGCCAACAGAATTAACTGAAACTGTTAATAATGCGCATTTTTTTTTGCCTTTTGTCATTTCCTCGCTGAGGTGGGATGAAAAGTTACGTGTTGCTCTCGAGTGCAAAGATTTTCACCTTTTACTCATTACAACATTATTTAACGTTATAATAATCCTTTTCTCACATGTTTTCTTTAACAAGTTATCCATTATAATGTTATTATCATCCTTTTAAATGAATTCTTTCGTTTTCTTTTATTAAATCACATGTATGTTCGTTTAAGTACCCACCTAACCTTTCACAAGTGCGTCTTTGACTTCTCTTTGAGTAAATACTCCAAGCCCTAAAATTAGCTTGGCTCTTCAATTTCTAGGGCTCTCAGGGTAAGAGCCAGTAAAAGTACGATAAATATATTATTCAAACATTTTCAATGCATAATAATGAGCGTATCAGCAGCCTATCATCTCGTTCAATGGTGTTGTTTATAAATAAGTCATAAGAATTTTAAGATCTTGTAAGATCTATTGTACATGGGCCTCTCACTTGGATTTATATGCCGTCGAGAAATATCTCACAGGCATGCTAGTTTTCTCACGATGTTTTCCTTCACCGAAGCAATACGAAAATTACAAAAAAAAGCTCTCAAAAGAAATCAAAAATCTTACAGCCCGTTTAAATTATAACAGAAGATTATTATCAATAGATATCTACCTTTTATGGATGTGGAATATTCGAATGACCCCCTACCGCATTAATGATTTGATTTGGTTTGGTTATAAAGTTATCAATTACTCAATAATGTCTGTAAAACACACTACGTTTAGACTTCACTTTTAATATAAACCTACTACAATCCAAATATCTCATCATCATGTAATTTAAATACATTTTCGAACCAATTTCGTGACGATTCACAATCGATACCTACAGAATTGTGTATATGCAAAATCAAAATCAAAATCAAAGCATTTATTTCAAGTAGGCCAATAACAGGCACTTTTGAATTGTCGAAACAAAGATGAACATTTAAAGTAGCTACAGTCCCAGTCACAAGACATAAAAACTGTGAAAGTACTGTAGTTGCCCATTCCCTAGCGTAGATCTCTATGGAGAAGAACGGGCAAGAAACTCCATGGACACTCTTTTAAATCAAAATATTGTTACAAAATCTTGGTTACATCATTCATTTTGAGATGGTAGATTATGTGAGAACAATGTAGCAAGATGTGCATGTTAAAAGTGTCCATAGTAAAAACAAAATAATTCATTCAAATAAGCCATGGCAACTAAGAGATGACCAGTCACAACTGACAGCACCCGTTCACGAACATGACGCATGGATCAGCACCATTCAGCTCAACCACTTTGAAGGGAGCTAAATGATCCGACACACGCGCCACCATCAGCGAGACATTTGAGTGAGCATGACATACTCTCAACCGCCAGGGCACATTCAAGTCAAAACTAAAGTAGGTTTCCAGTGAATGATAGCTTTCTAGTACATAGTACTCACACAATATGGGCTATGCTATTATATAATACTAACATTGAATCTATACAATGCAAAGATAGTTGTACAATCTTCAGCAGCTCCAACAATACCATTTAATGCTATCAAGTTTTGCGCCCCTGTCCTTGTGGAGCAGGACCAGCATTGAGCCAAGCATTTTTATCAGCGATATAATCGCTCAACTTGTAATATGCTTGCTTACATAATGTGCGTTTAATACATGTTTTAAATTTCGTCTCATTCAGTTCAAGAATACTTTGTGGAATTTTATTATAGCATCTCAAACAGTACCCCATGAAAGATGAGTCTACTTTAGCGAGTCTAAAGCCTGGCTGAACTAGTTGGTCCCTATTTCTAGTACTGTAATTGTGTCTGTCGCCTCTTTTACCGAAAAGATGCAGATTTTTTCTGACGTACATTATGTTTTCGTAGATGTATTGGCAATGAACCGTCATGATGCCAATATCCTTAAATAGTTCCCTTAGAGAATCGCGCCTACGAAGATTGTATATGGCTCTGATGGCTCTTTTCTGCAGAATAAATATAGACTCAATATCAGCAGCCCGTCCCCATAGCAAAATACCGTAAGACATTATACTATGGAAGTAACTAAAATAGACCAGTCTAGCGGTATCCACATCAGTGAATTGACGGATTTTTCTAATGGCATATGCTGCTGAGCTTAGCCGCCCCGCAAGAGATGTTAAATGAGAACCCCATTGTAGCCTTGAATCAAGCGTAAGCCCCAGGAAAACCGTTTTATCTACGAATTCGAGTTTCTCTTTATTCAATATTATCTCACAATCACTACTTTTAACATTCGGTAATGAAAATCTTATGCATTTAGTTTTTTTTTCATTTAATACCAAATTGTTTGCTGTGAACCAATTTTGGACCTGAAGTAGGGCATCATTCACGTCATCTAGATTGTTGGCCCGTCTATTTATCTTAAAAATTAGAGAAGTGTCATCAGCAAACAACACCATATTTTGAGATTGGTGTTTCAACAAATAGGGTAGATCATTTATATAGACTAGAAAAAGGAAAGGACCCAATATTGAGCCTTGCGGAACCCCCATTTTTACATTCAAACCCTTTGAATTAACACCGTTTATTTGAACATGTTGTTTTCTATCGCTCAAATAAGATTTTAGCAGGCTAAGTGCAAGTTTACCCAGTCCGTAATGCTCCAGTTTCAAAAGCAATGTGTCGTGATTTACGCAATCGAAAGCTTTGGAGAGGTCACAGAAAATTCCTAATGCGTCTTGGGACTCTTCCCACGCAGCAAATATGTGCTTTAATAGGGTTACACCGGCGTCAGTTGTACAACGTCCCTTGGTGAAACCATACTGTTGATCATGGAAGATTCTGTTGGTGTTAAAATGATAGAGCATTTGATTAAGCATTACTTTTTCAAAAACCTTGCTAAAAACTGGTAACACAGATACAGGTCTATAATTATTGGCATCTTTACTGTCCCCGGATTTGAAAAGAGGTATGACTTTACTGTATTTCATTAAATCAGGGAAAACTCCTTGGTCTACACATAAATTAAAAATTAAAGCTAAGTACGGGGCTATGGTCTCAAGTATAGATGTGCAAACTTTGATAGACATTCCCCATAAATCTTCAGTCAGTTTGATTTTAATTTGCCGGAAAGCTTTAATAACTGTCATGGGGTTAATGTGTTTAAATTTAAATTCAGCCAGGCAGCCAGACACATTCGCCTTTAATAAGCCAATTGAGGCTTCAGGTGAGGAATTAAGAGCCTCCGTAGTTTTTATTGGTATTTCGGTAAAAAAATTAACAAATTCTTGAGCTACTTCCTGATTAGAGCTTTTAAGACCACATGCTGTATCTAATGTAAAAGTATTATTACGTATTTTCTTTCTGTTGGTCTCGTTATTTATAACTTTCCAAACGGTCTTTATTTTATTTTCCGCTGTTTTGATCTTGTTGCTAATGTGCAGGGCTTTAGCAACATTGCAAGTATTTCTAAAAATCTTTGAATACGTAGCAACATACTTGCTAAAAGTTTCAGTGTTTATAAAAGGCTTAAGGCTGTAAAGCTCAAATAGCCTTTCCCTACTTTTTCTGATACCTCTAGTTGCCCAATCACTAAATATAAATGAAGGGCAAATACTCTTTGTCTTCTTTTCAAAAGTTTTGTTGAATTCCGTGTGAACTAATGAAAAGAAACGATCATACAATTGATTTATATTAATATCCTCTTGGCTCATTACACTTAACTTGTTCTGTAGGGAAGTATTATACCTCTTTAATTTGCAAGAAGTTATAGGTCTAAATTTAATCTGAACTTTTTGCATTGGAGTTTTACACCTAAAAGTTACAGTTTGTCCGCTATGGTCAGACGGCAAACAATTTATTATGGCTTTATCTAAGTAATCACAATCGCAGAAAACATTATCTATACAAGTAGCAGAAGAAGTTGTGATTCTAGTGGGTTCAATAAACACGTTAGTCAAGTCAAATGACTTAAAAAGATTTAATAACCGACTGCTATTTGAATTTTCTTCTAAAATATTGATATTGAAATCACCACAAATTATTTTATATTTATTACTGGCTGCAAGTTTTGCCAGGACATCTTCCATTATAGATTCAAATATGGAAAAGTTTTGATAGTTTGGGGGTCTGTACACACACACAATTATATGCTTATCTAGCTCAACACAGGACAGTTCGACACAATGTTCAACCGAGAGACCTACTATGTCATTACGTTGCTTATATTTAAAACTATTTTTTATTAATATTAGGGAACCTCCACGAAGCATAGTTTTACGGTTAAAGCAGCTACCCACCATATAGTTTTCATAATTAATAAGCATTTGGTAATCCTTTAGCCAATGTTCAGTAAAACAAATAATGTCAAACTTACTATTTTCTAAAAACAATTCAATTTCTAATAATTTGGAAGAAATGCCTTGGATATTTTGGTGGAATAATTTTAAGGTGTTCTGCTGAGGCCCTTTTTTACTAACTAATGGAGTGCAAGAAGATACCTTGCTGTTGGTAGGATTAACAAAAATATTGTTAATGGTATCTTCTGTTGTCTCACTTACTAGTTTAAATTCATATTAAAATTTGGAGTGAGGCCGGAGACACCCGTGCCATCCTCAGACAACAAGACCCTATCACTAATAAACCCTAATTGAGAATTTTCCATGGTGACAGATGGATCCTCCCCAGTAAAATGTGTGTAAACATTTATAGCACTAGTGCTATATACATTTGTGCCAGTCACCTGTACATTAGTAGAATTACTAATTGTCGCAGTGTTAATAATATAACTAAACTTAGACATACTATTTATGTCTGTGTGAATACTATAAGCTAATAGCCGAGCTATTTTGTGTCTACATACAATAGGTAGATACACCTTACCCCGTGATGACTTAAGATTACCAACTATAGTGTTGATATCCAGATACATAAGCCTGTCACTATAGTGACCTACTAAAAAATGTACATGTTTATTCAACATATGTATATAATCGTTTTTCCTACTACTTAAATTTTCAAAATATGGAAAAGCACACAATATGATTTTATTACAACTTAACTTAAGCAACTCAGAAACACAGTCGGTGATATCTTCCTTTTTTACATTAAAACTATTACCAACACATAGAGTAATGGTAGTGTTAAGATAACAATCATTTTTTACTACTGATGCCATTACTTGTTTGTAGCTTGAGCCTGGCATGCAATAATTTTGGGTACAGTAACTCAGGTTATTACTGATCAATTTACCTAGCCCTCTACCCATACTATCAGAAAACATAACTGAATGATGACAATCATTACAATCAGGTGATACAAAATGACTAATCTCAGGCTGTACTACTTGTGAATCAAGGTTTTGATGGATGATGAAGTTCTGAGCACTCACAGCTTGGGACGGGTCCTCCGTTGCCTCAGGCTGGAGGGCATCAAGACTGGGTTCACTCCGACAAGTACAATGAGTGTTGCTGAGAGTCAGCAAGTCTACTTTGTCAACCAACTCATTTGTGACAAGAATATGCTCCTTAATTTGTTTCTTAGAGCTTTCATATTTATTATATAAAGATTTTAGTGACTCATTCAGTGCCTCAATTTCAGATTGTAAGCGCTGAGTGTCTATTTCATAAATACTTGTACTGTCTTCTAACTTAATTTGATAGTTATTTAATCTATTAACAAGAGAAACACGTTCTTTCCTTAATTGAATATTTTTGGAATAGTGTTTTTGTTGTTTCTTGTGTTTATTAATTTTTTTAATGATTTTATTCAATCTTGCATATTTTTTTATTTTATTTTTACTTACTTTATGGTATGAATTATGTTTCAGTAAGGAGTCCTCTGTAAGGTCTATTGTTATGAGGGAATGAGGGTTACAATTTGTATTTACTAGTTCGTTATACAAATGATCAGTTTCCATAACCTGAGTACGATCCTGTTCCTTTTTTAAATTTAAAAGTTTAACATTAGCATGGACTAATTCCTCCTCTAGGTCCCTAATTTTACACAAAGCCTCCTCATATAAATTGCTGCAGCTGTGGAACCCATCCGTGACCACCCTTAAGTGATCCCGCTCATTGACAACATTCAAGTAATCCTGATGAAGGTCTTGATGAAGGTCTGCGCATCGCTAACTACATTTCGGACTATTTGTATGCAAATTGGTTCGTCAGATTATTTGCTACAATGGATTGGAAGGTATTGTGGGCAAATAAATCACTGATACATGTAGATACAGTACCAACAAACCTTATTTAACTGGGACACAGGTGGGTCATCACCACGTGGGACCAGGGTGGATAAATGGCGTACGCATTCGAAATTTTAGTTCTACGACAAGCCGGTTTCCTCGCGATGTTTTTTTTCTTTGCCGTTTTTGAGGACAGTTGTGACGAAAATAATCTAAGCCGAAATTACTAGCTTGGTTGGGTTCAAGTTCTACAGTGGCGACTGCGAACGAAGACGTTAGGTTGAAAGGCCTCCCAGTATAAGGTGGACCGATGACCTGCTGCAGGGCTCGCATGGGCAGGGGATAAAACTTTTCTCCACCGGTTATTTCCACTGACAACGGACAAGTCAGTGGATATTACCGGTGGAGAAAAGTTTTATCCCCTGCCCATGCTAGCCCTGCTGAAGGTTGCGGGGAACCGTTGGATGCAAGACGCCCGGCACTGGTCAACGTGGCGACATTTAGAAGCCCTATGTCCAGCAGTGGATGTCTTTGTACTGAAATGATGCCTAGCTTGGGTTCACACCAACAACCTACATCTCATAAATCACAGTTAGCGTGAAAGCTCTTTTAGTTTCATCAATAAAGATTCAATTTCCCCTAAAACTCTTGAACAAATAATTCCAATTTTGTTGGACCTAATGAAAACATGATTGAGTCTAGGTACACGACGATAAGAATAAAAGAAAGAAGCTGTATCCGTTCGAAGCAATAACCGATACTGATTGAATAGAAGGTTCGGCTTACAAGTTTCTAAAAAAAAAAAAAAAATAATAAAATTTATTCAGTTCGCATAACAATGTACAATATTAAAAACTAGTACAGAAGACAATGATCTTTAAGCGCTAAGTTTTTACAAATTCCCTGGACTCCACACTAGGATACCCTGTGTCGTGGGGTCCAGTCTCTTCCCAAGTAAAGGTAACAGGTTAGCTTTAGCTGAACTAATGACAAAAGTAAATAGAAAAAAAAAAAAAAAAAAAAAAAAATGATTTAACATATTAAAAAAAACTATTAAAGTACATAAAACAATAACAAAAAAAAAAAACAAGAGAAAAATAATATTGATAGTAAAAAAAAAAAAAAAATAAATGGAAGTGTGTGTGTGTATGGGCGTGTGTGTGTGTGTGTAATGGTGAAGTGTGGTGGGTGTTAGGGTATGTATGGTGTATATGAGTGGGTGTGGTGTATTTGGTGGGTGAGTACGTGCATGGTTTGTTACTATATTACGACTGTATACACAAAAGGTGTTCTGTTTCGTTATAGTTTTTGGGATGCAGCCATTTAAATATAACATGTTTAAGAGAGCTGTACGATAAGGTGAGTATAGTTTTATTGTAAGAGTAGAATTTGGAATAGAGGTAGGGCCCAAGAAATGCAAAGGATCTGCGTGCAAAACATGAGTGTACTCTTGGTCGATACCATTTTAATGTTCTGGATGACTGTATGACCAATTCTCTAGCATGTCTATGGAAACGCAGCAATATGGAGACGACAAACAACTGCCTAATACGAAGTACACTACATTCTGAGTACAAAGCATCAGTAGAGTAACGCCAGGTTTTTTTGTAAGCTATTTTTAGAATAGCTCGTTGAGCTCGTTCCAGCCTTAACAAGAGGGTTTTGTTTGCCGCTCCCCAGACCGATACGCAATAGCTTAACACTGACTGGCACAAGGATAAGTACACAATGCGAATCAGTTCGGGCTTTGCGATGGACCTTAATTTTTTAAATATGTGCGAGAGTTTTCTTGTACGTTTCACAAGTGCATCAATTTGACACTTCCATGTCAGATGTCCATCAATTAGGATTCCTAAGTATTTAATACAAGAAACCTGTTCAATTGGCGAGCAGAGACATCTTTCGCCAGTGACACTGCCACAAGTGTGAAGTTTAACTTGTAGCTCTTTGTCAGGTGCAGACCGGGCAGAGATACTAAAACACACTGACTTCGTTTTTCCCACATTTAAGGTCAACAAGTTGTCCTGCAGCCAGGTAGCAACCTTTTTGAGTCCCTCCTGGGCCACAGAAACGACATCGCTCCATGTTTTTTCATGAAAAATTATTGCAGTATCATCCGCAAACGTAAAAATGCTTGCATTGCAGAGTTCGAGAGAGCATAGGTCGTTTATGTAGATCAGGAACAATGTAGGGCCCAAAACACTGCCCTGCGGTACGCCGTAGTCAACGTAGGCAAAGTCACTGACATGTTCACCAATGCGAACTCGTTGTTTTCGATGTCCTAGATAAGACCTAAACCAGTCCAAAGCCAAGCCCCTTATTCCGAGACCCTCAAGTTTTTTCAGCAGTATCGGGCGGGAAACCGTATCAAACGCTTTGGCTAGATCTAGAAAGACGCCCATACACTTTTGTCCTTTGTCCATTATGCCAACGACAGTGTCAACAAGTTGGGTAACGGCGTCCTCCGTAGATCTGCCAGCACGAAATCCGAACTGATTTTCGGCCAATAAACTATTGTGCTCAAGATATTTGATCAGTCTGACATTTACTACCTTTTCGATTACTTTTGACAGGGCGCTCAGGAGGGAAATAGGTCTATAGTTAGCTGGTAGACTGGTCTCACCTGCTTTAAAGATTGGTATCACGTTGGCTATCTTCAAGTCTTCAGGCACAACGCCGGAAGATATGCTCAAATTGCAAATATGTGTGACAGGACTGGCTATAACATGTTTAGTCTGCTTCAACATATCATTACTTATGTTGTCGTGTCCAACCGCCGTGCTTGATTTTAAGGTACTAATTAATTTAATTATCTCAATTTCATCTGTTGGTGTCAGAAACAAAGAATCTGGTGAGAAGTTTTTAGAGTGGGTTGACTTATTTGCAAGTTCAATTTCAGTTTGTCCCAATCTTCCAAGCATTTTGCTAGCTAACTGGTCCCCAATTGAGCTGAAGTATTGATTAACTACATTTAATGACTCCAGAGAATTATGTTCAATAGTGAGCAAATCTTCGTTTTTATTATCAGTTTTATTGATGTTGCAAATGGTTTTTATCGTGTCCCATGTTTTTTTAATATTTTTTTGATTTTTTATAATTAGATTTTGCTCGTATTGTGCTTTTTGATTATGTAATATATTAATACAGTGATTTCTATATACTCTATATTTTTCCTGTAGATTAGTGTCATTTGGATTTTTTTTGGCTTTACTGTGCAACTCATCGCGGCGTCTAATGCACTTTAAAAGACCAGGTGTAATCCATTTCTTAACAATAACATCAGCACTACTAACCTTACGTGTACATTTATTTTGGTTTAAAGCGAGATTGAATTTCTCGATAAAGAATTTAATGGCTTCATTAATGTCAGTTGTATCATACAATTCGGTCCAGTCGATGTTTTTGAGATCTTCAAGTAGGTTTTTGTAGTCTATTTTGGTACTTATTTTCGTTTTTCTATCTTTTGAGAGGTATGATCCCATAATACATAATACTGTGCTGTGGTCTGTTATATCAGAATGACAAACAATTGTTGTAGTGGAAAGTTTTGATTTAATCATACAATGGTCTAAGCTGTTTGTGCCACGCGTTGGATAGGTGTGGCCGGGAACATACCCATAGTGGGCTATAAGGTTTAGGTACTCATCAACGCGAGGATCCGTGGAAGTTTCTTTTATATCAAGATTAATGTCCCCAACTAATGCACAGTGCTGGGAAGTGCAGTTACTCAGGACGTTTTCTAAGGAAGTCAAAAATTTAGTGAGATTATAAAAAGATGGTGAACGATAAACTACTATAACTGAATATATTTGGTCAACATCTACTTGCAGACAGTTGGCATTACTGAAAGGGGGCTCTGTTACAACGACGCAAAGTTCAGATTTCGAAAATACCACAATGCCGTCATTTTTATTTATGTATTTTTTTGAATAATTACAGTTGTAGCCTTCTAGATTAATAGGATTAAAAGATTCATCAAGCCAGCACTCGGTAAGTATTATAAGGTCAGGTTTGAATTTTAATCGTTGTAGAAATACGAGTAATGAGTCGAAGTTTTTGTTTATACTACGTATATTCTGAGACAGGATTGTGAGTTTATCATGGGCAGCATTTAAATATTCTTTGCAAAGTTCCGGGTTATCAAGTTCAGTGCAATTTAAAAGGTTCGTGGTGTCGATATCTTCAAGAAATGTGGTGTTATCGAGCACGGTGTCTTAGCAAAAATGGAGGTAGTGCTATGAAATAACCAGGAGCCTGAACATGAAGTGACGACCAACATGAGCCCACATAAATTAGATATGATAGCCGTAGTAATGCAAAAATTCTTTTAGTTATGATTCCTCGAGTATTGTTACGTAAAGTTCGTTTAAATATTAAGTTTTGATATTTTGCAGGCAAACCCTTGAATTTTATTCCTTGTGGTAACAAATTATTATGTATTCGCAACCAATCCTCGAATATACGCCAATTCGAAAACGATATTTTAGCTTTAATTTGCACGCTAGAGAAGTTAGTGTAAAATGTACCGTTATGTAGTACGAGTTGTGTATTGATGTGTAAGTGTAAGTTGGGTGGGTAATCAGAACTGTGTAATACAATAAAGTTACAGAAGCATACAACATAATTATATAAGAAATAACAATAGTATATTAGCATGCAAGTTATAATTACTCTTGGCAATTCTAGTCAATTTGACTGCCTTAGTTTATTTATCTGTGTTTCATCACTGATACGTACATATTCAGAACCATCCTGTTTCTTCACATACACGTTACCGTTTGATATCCAGCAGTATTTGTAGTTTTCCGTTTTAGCAAAGTCTCTTGCGAGGAAGTGAAGACGCCTAGTTTTGGCGGTTTCTGGCTGTGCCAGATGTAATCGAATATCACTAGATATTTTTTATCCTGTCCTAACATTTTATTGTTTATACTCGTTTTCTGGGGATTGTCGGTATAGCCGATAGAAATAAAAAAGCGTTTTTCATATTTTTGTGCACGAAGCTGGTATGTCTCTGTAACTGCAGTAAGACCAACCTTGATTTTTCAGATAACAGAACAAAGCAATGGATTAATGTTGGTTAAAGAGATTAGTTAAACTATAACAGAGTGTAAGTGCTTGGCATGTGCCTGGCAAGATTCTTGCACACACGCAAAACGAAAAGACTTCTTTAGGCCGAAGTAGACAATCAATTTTAATAAATTGACAGGGTCTATAATGACAGTAGAAGTGAGCATTTTTACCTATGGTACCTATGCAGCTGTGGCTATGATATCGGAGCTAGTATTACATTGTTTCATTTTCTTTTTCTTCAGGTTCTCCGTATGCAAGTCAGTAAAGGTGCGGTCCGCGTGCTCGCGGCTGTGGTGCGCGCACCGCGCTAGCACTCACGTGTGCCACACTAAGCGAGCACCCCCTCTCGAGGGCACACCTTGCGGTAACAACAAGGTAACACACCTAATCACAATGATATCTGCCCAAATTGTATTTGAACTAAATGCACACATACTTAAGCTATTGCACTCACACAGAAATACACATGAACTCACACCTCCCGTCGGATTAAGAGACTACAGAATGCCAACTACTGCGATCCTATTATCCTACTTTTGCATCATCCACGTTCATATATCCCTAGCACACATGCACCACGGTTGCAAGTACCTGACCCTTCTGACGTCTGCTATACCAAGCACGTGCCGCAGCTAGAGGGCACGCCCTGCGGTTAGTCACAACAAAGTAACGCACCCAATAACACCGACCTCTGCCCAAATTGTATTCATGATCAACTTTAATTAGCTAAAGAAACTCAACAGGTGTATCGGGTAGTAGAGATCTACACATGATACAATAATAATAATGTATGATTTTTGGCGAATTAACGAATGTTTTGTGTAATAACTTGTCGTATATTTTGGATAATTGGATTATTCATTGTTTTATCGATACGCATTGCATCTGTAGAATTTCGTCAGATAATTTAATTAGTTTCTGTACAATTAGGAACTATTTACACTCACTACAATGTTACTGGAAACTAGAGTAACACATGTACACAATGTTTGCAGTAATCTAACTTTTTCAGGAGTAGATGTAGCCATATTTGCATGTTTTAAGTCACGCACCCTTGTGGTAATTGAGAAATAGATGTTATATTAAATGAAGACAATTTCTGAAGTACTTACAAAGACCTGTACAAAGTGGAAATAATAAAACCGACAAGAGCCGGTATTAATCCCGGCAGACAGGAAAGAGATTAATTAGCATCCATATCTGAATTAATGAGAATTAATGTCGTACTTAGTTGAAATGCAATATCAACATTTCCAGGAAAATAGAACGTTATATTCGTGCTCGCGTGCCGCCGTCACATACCTTACTAAGGATTCCATCGGTCGCGCACGGAGAGCACGTGTGTGCGCATAAATTCAATAAAATCCTTTGTGAATATGTTTTTCAAGCTATGCAAATGACGAGTGCTGGCACCGCCAGATAAACACCGCTCCGACGAGTGCCATTGTGCGCAGCCGTGAAATAACACAGCAATCCTAGAACGCTTTCATGCCAATACGAAATTCAATGACAATTTAAAACCAATTTCAATCCGAGGACATTTCAATAAGGACTGCGCCCATCTCATTTTAAACCAGCCTGTTTTATTCTGAATGACGAGAAAGATCTCATTGAACTTCTGAGAAAGTAATTAGCTTTAAGAGGGCACGCAATGCGACTCAATGTTTGTTCTTGGAATTCTTGAAGATGCTTGTAATGGAGAGTTCAAATGCAAAAGGACAGGAGACGGCAGCGGTATGATGCTGATGACATGCTTATGTACTTCATTAATAGCAGATAGTAAAAGCTCTGTTTTTTGTATTGTTACTTAGTATTAACAACGTAAAAAAATCAAAGAAAGACATCTTAAGAACTACCTTCCCTCTCAACGAGAAGTAAATCCTAAGTAGCTACATTATAAAACGAAACAAACATTAAATTGGACCTCAGATTGCAGGACTTTCTAATCTCCTTAAATAAAGCCGCTTTGAGTCTTTGCAGAAACATCGGGATAGTATTAATTTTATTGTTCTCCGTTAGGTACATTTTGTTCAGCCGACGAAATTGCTAAAGAAAAATATAAATATTATTGGCTATATCAATTTCCTTTGAACTGAAATCTTTATATCCAACTAGCTTCTGCCAGCGGCTTCGCCTGCGTGAAGTTTGATTATTGTCCCATGGGATCTTACTACCGGAATAAAATGTATCCTATGTTTTATGTGGGTCATAGCGTGATGATATAAACGTAAGAGTAAACAAATATAATAATAACAAATCTCCGAACTGCTAAGCTATCCGGAGTTACACGTGTTATTGTGAGTCAACTATAAAAGATAGACATATGCTGTCTCGGGATATTTTTTATATAATTTTATGTGGAATATTTCCGTTATACATGATTTCTATGTAGCTTTAACCATTAAGGCTGCACACGCGACGGAAGCTAAAAAAACCAAGTAACTTCTCCCGTTTTCCCAACATTTCCTTTCACTGCTCTGCTCCTATTAATGGTAGCGTGATGAAAAGTATACTATTACCTGCTCAGGAGTATGTAGAATAATTGTACCAAGTTTCGTTAAAATCCGTCGAGTAGTTTTTTTTTCTATAAATAACATACAGACAGACAGACAGAAAGACAGACAGACAGACAAAAATTTTACTGATTGCATTTTTGGCATCAGTATCGATCACTAATCACCCCCCGATAGTTATTTTGTAAATATATTTCATGTACAGAATTGACCTCTCTACAGATTTATTATAAGTATAGATAGATAACAGACACGCTTTCCGTTTTATAACTTTGGTGTCCATTTGGACCGTAAAAGATTTTTGTCGAGGATTGCATGGATTGATAAATCGATTTTAAATTCGCTGAGACCAGATTTATCCACAGATTTGTATCGCATTTACATGATTATCGTTCACTTTCGAGCCGAAAGTCTTGTCGACGAAGACACGCCACTCTACTTTGAGTAATCTTATAAATATTTTATAGTGAGGTTTTTGAATTTCATCTCTTGGCACATGCCACTATTAAAGCTAACTGATGAATTACTTTGTAGAAAGCTCATTGCTCTTTTTCTCTTTTTTTATTCATGTTAGATTGAGTTTTCCTACAAATTGATTTGATTCTTTGTTTGTTTTTATTTACACTAAATAGGCTCGCGTTTGGCCGCAACCCACCTCGCTTCAGTTTATTTCTATTATTCGTTACATTTAGTGCATAGCTCGTAGCTAAATAGTAGCAGCCGCTCGGGTCGATCTTTAGGTCAAGCCGTGCGTGCTTAGGCTGGCCCGTGGATGGAACACCCATTACATAACGAGTTTCCTCCGCATCTCGGAAAGCACGTTAAGCCGTTGGTCCCGCCTGTCATTTGTAGATCTTTGACAGTCGTCGCACGTAGTCCGTATCCCGGAAGTCTGACAACCAGTCTTACCAAGGGGTATCATATCACCCAGTACCAGGTCGCTCCTTGTTAAATACTGGTATTCCGCTGCATCCGGTTAGACCAGAAACCGATCCCAAATGGTTCGCATCTTAATGACATTTAGTGCAAATAAATGTATTTTCTTTCTCTCTAATTTAGACAAATGGTCACATATTTTTACTTAGCAGCCAAATCATTAAACATGTTTATTTTTTTATTTTTCTTATTATTTGTTTTAAGACCTCTATAAATTGTATAAACAAACGATGACGTATCTAACCATTTTCCTTTTCCAGTGGTGCGTGGACCGCATTTGTGAGCCGATGCCCGGTCATGCTATAAAGACTGAATCAGAGAGGAAGCATACAGAAGTGACAGAACGTACGGAGGAAGATAGAGAGAGGGAGAACGAAAGACCCGTGTGGAGTGACTGGGGGAAGTGGAGTGCCTGCAGTGCCGACTGTGGGTATGGTCTGCGTACGCGGATCAGACGTTGCAGGTATAAAGGGTTAGTGGTATAAGCTCACTTTTGAATTTTCTGAACGTTCATTTTAGATGTCTATGTATGAAATAGTACCGTAAAATATTTTCTATTTTCGTTTAACAATTATATGACGAATATTTGTGCAACGTAGCAAAAAAAAACAGCCATCAATTAATAAAATCACCCAGCTATAGCAACGGATTTTCACCTTCCCGAGGGACATTATCAATCCAAAACATTCTTTATACTACGTGCTGTTCGGAGAGTCTACAGAAAGTGACATTCTACAGGGTGTAAACCACCTCATCACGAAGCCGTCAACCAAGCATTCTGTACATCAAACTAAGTACCTTTACGCAAAAATTACTGCTGGGAAACAACTTTTTGTTTGGGGTCAAAAATCACGTTATGGGGTATAACTTAATGTAATGCACTCAAAACATTTTGTTGATGGATGGATTGAATAGTACGGGGTTCGTGGAGATATTTAAAGTAAAAAGCTTGCATTAAATACTTGTCATCTCTCCGTAACAAGAAGGTTCCCAGTATGGTGTAGAACAAAAAAATGATCGCAATGACGGGGAAAACAACAGCCTTTCGGCTTCGTTAAGAGGTGTTTTACACCCTTTATATCATTGCATTCTTTTCATTATATTATTGCAACGTATATTTGTTGTTTTTTTGTGTGCATGAAGAGACATAAAAGATTAAAATTAACATAATTGTTTGATAAAAGTCGTAAGTTGTAAAACGCCATATGCCAATTCGTCGTACAAACACAACGCCTTGAAAACAAGTACCAGTTTTACCCCTTCTTTTAAGCTCTCATTTGGTACGAACAAAGAAGAAGATAAATAAACTTATTTTATATAATTCCTGCTTACTTATTCACAGTATTACTTCGGAGAGCGCTTGCGAGGGCGCTGGTTTCCAGGTCCGCACATGTTGGGCTGGAGCGACCTGTGCGGCCACGCGCGACGTTCGCGCTGACATCTGTCTCAGACAACATGCTCGCTTTATACCGTACTTGCATCCTAATGGTGCGTATTAGAAGTGTATATTTTGTAATTAGCATTTGCCGTGTTATTGTCGGCAAATAAAAAAAACCAGGTACCAATAGTACATTATGATATAAGTGTGGTAAGTTGAAAATTAGAGCGGAGGCGATATTGCTTGCCCGAGCCGTAGGCGAGGGCTAAAAGAAACCAGAGGCTGTAATTATCAAAGCGCACGTATGTCATACGACGTTTTATAACATATTTGCAAGGAAATAAATAAAACAATACAGCGAAAAGAAAAAGCGCGCTGAATAAGTTTTACTTGTTCATCAAATTAGCGATGCGCGCGTATCAGCGTTTTTTTTAAGGCAAATGCACAAAAAACAGCCAGTATTACTAATTAAGTAAATAAATATTTTTGTGTTTTGATACAGATAAATGTTTGTATTTTATTGTCAAAGTTAATTAAATTTGAGAATTGAATGTTTATTTAGTATATTTTATCTACCAAAGTCAATTTTATGTAGAAAATGTTGACCACTTTTCTGATATAAAAACTCTTTGCTAAGATTTTAAAAAGTACCGTTCGTTTTAGACGGAACATCCTGATAAACCGTGCGATTTACTTTACATTACCGCACAAGTACGTATAATGAGATACATTACGATATTGAAATTGGTGAAATAAGAGACCCTTTACGAGCAAATGTGTTAAAAAAGTACCTTATTTGTCCTGTCTGCCTGCCAACAATAATTATAATCAACCAAATCCCATTCATGGCTTAACGCAATCTCCTTTGGCAGAATTAGGTGCTTTCGCATTTATTCTATTGGTACGGATTGAGAAACTAAACATTTTACTCCATCCGACGTTTACCTCAAAGCAGTACATGTAATATGTGTATCTGTGACGTACAAAGGCTCGGAGAAATACGTACTACGCTATTGAGCCGGGACGCTTTTAGCCAGTGCTTTCAGTACCTTATAAATTCAGTATGGAAGATAAAATAAGATCATTCTGAAAATTTCTGTATGAAAATTAGCCTTTTCAGGCTTAGCCAGACCTTCCCATCCAAAAATGGGCTTGGGCCCTCAAGTAGGGGAGGATATTGATTCAAAATATTTCTTTCATGTGTTATTAGAAACCCAGCACTGTGAGGTGTGGTGTGTTGACTACGGCGGCGGAGGTCCGTCCAACTTTGGAGCCCTGCCCGACGGTACTCCGTGTAGCTACAGTAGACCTTACGACGTATGCTTCCAGGTATTTCTTTATTTTTTTAAATAATTTAACACATACTTGCACATTAGTAAAAGCATTTTTAAACACTGCTCTAACCTTTTGACCGCCAGAGCATAAACGCAAGCGCGCGCCCTCCACGCCAAGCCACAATTTCATCTACTATTTTGTCACATATCTGTGTCGTTTGGCGTACAGGGCACGCGCTTGCTTGTCACGTATATGTGACAATGGCGTTCAAAAGGTTAAGCTCTCACGGTTCACAACTAAACTTAAAATGTCACATTAATATCTTCCGTGATTGTTATCCCGCGCAACCCGCAATCATGGCGCTTGCAACAGCGTCGAAATATCGGAACCTCAGTAAAAATAACAATCACCGATGATATCCCGTAAGTGACATTTTAAGTTTATAATCATTTTTTATCAAATAAGTACCTGCGTAATGTTACCAAGTTTAGGTTCAGATTTAGTACCCTATTAATAAGACAGATAAGGTTTCGTACAAAGAATCTATGACTACGGATTCCAAATATATGCTGATTCGCAGTTTCAAAATTGGGGTCTAAGCAATAAAAGTCTCAAAGAATCTAGAAAAGGTTACTTACGCCCTTAGAGACCATTGCCAAACTATATTTATCTTTTTTCGCAACCTAAAAAATCGGTGCCTATTTTCGTTTAGGTATATATTTAATTAAATATAAAATACACCAAAGAGCATATTAATACAATGTAATTACGTGATGAATGAATTACAGTAGAACAAAAAACAGTCAAAAAATTATCAAAGAATAAGATAAATTAAACAGCACTCACTTATAACAAAGTGCAGTAATTATTAATATCAACTTAATTAAGGGTCGCAAACTCAAGCCACTTTTTAGGACTAAATGGAAAACTCTCAACGAAAACTCCGAAAAATGCCTCATAATTTTTCATCGTTTAATTCTGAGCTTGTGACACCGTTTTCCTTTTACTTATGTAAGTAGGTACCTATCCACACTTTTATAGTACCTAGGCGTCCGTGATAAATGTTACAATGGATCGATTTGATTCAGCATGCCTGTGGATAGTCTGTTTCTAAAAGTCAACCGGGAACAGTAAACAGTAATATAATATACGGGGCATATAAGGCGTAAGACGAACAAGGTAGGGAGAAGTTCTTCACCCCCCCCCCCCCCACCCCCTCACTATAAAGGGGAGGGTCCTCTGACCAGATGAGCGTTGTCTGGTGGGCTACTGCCCGATAGTTGCTGATGGGTTTTTCCACATTTACGCGGATAACTTTAATGGCTTTACCTATCTACGTGACTTAGGACTTCTTGCCCGTTCTTCTCCATAGAGATCTACACTATGGAATGGGCAACTCTGTACTTTCACAGTTTTTATGTTTTGTGACTGGGACTGTAGCTACATTTAATTTTCATCTTTGTTTCGACAGTTCAAAAGTGCCTGTTACTGGCCTAATTCAAATAAATGCTTTATGTAAATTAGGTCTTCATTTATGGCTTATGGCAATGTAGTGCTTCTTATAGGGCCGCTACAGACTCTTCACAAAATCGAGTTCAAACTGCAATGGGATTACAATGTATGATGAATATTTTGGGCCATTTCAGTTTATCAAAACCTCCAAAGTATACATAAATACATATCTATTTGTATATTTTCTCAGGGTACTTGTGTGCAAGGACATTGCAATTCATCAGACAGTAACTGCAACTGGTGCCCAGATGGATACTGCAACAACAGCACGCACGTTTACATACGACAACTTGGAAACGGTAAGTAATTTGTTAACAAAATTGTTTCGATGAATTAACCTAGCTAAACGATAAAACCCATTACAAACTAAACTCAAAATTGGGAAACTAATAAAATTATTATTCCAATGACCTAAGTTGAACCAAATTGCCGTTACAGAGACAATTAACTACTAAAACAATTAGAAGATTTTATCGACTGGATAGTTAAAACTTTTGATTCCAACGCCGACGAACAAAAACGAGCCAATGGCATTCGATTTTATCTAGGAGAGTTTTAGGGAATAAGTAAACGTTCTAGAGCAAAAAAGTAATTCACTTAGATTTCATTCAGAATAGCTCAGTCGACGAATCAGATAAATTACGTCTGACTGAATCTAAGTTGTCTAGTATTTTGTGAAGGTCAACAACCGACTGGGACATCCAATTGTGGGAATATCTGAGTATTCCTACGGTTTCTAGGAATGGAATTAATACGCGTAGGCAATTGATAAACTTTAAGTTATCTAGGCAAGAAACTGTCAGTGTGGTGAAATTTAATACATTTCTTACTTCAATTAGATGCCTACCCCAGACTTTGAATTAAGTACCCCAACTAAGAGAATCTTAGACTAGAAAGAACTAGGCATATCTATACTAATTATAAAGCAGAAGAGTTTGTTTGTTTTCTTGAACGCGCTAATCTCAGGAACTACCGGATTAGATGGTCTTTTTGTGAAGGATAGTCCATTTATTGAGGAAAGCTTTAGGCTATATAACATCATGCTGTGATTATTAGGAGCGGAGCAGGAATGAAAAATATTGCAAAAACGGGGATTTTTTTTCCTTTCGTTTTTCTCTCTTATGTGACGCAGACGAAGTTGCGTGGGTCGGCTAGTTTGGACGGGCTAACACGTTGTTCTTTCGACAGATGGGTACTTTTATAAACTGTAATTCCTAGCCCAACCTTAAAATTCTCTCACGTAATTACGTTGATAAGCAAAAAGATTATGCTTAGAGGACAGACAACGTCATCCTATTCTACAGGTTTACTATTTACTAAGTTTAGCCCTCAGCTTTGTTCGATAATGTAGGTAGTAAAAATTTTCGGTGTCGAATTAGTAGCTCTGAAGATTATTCCCTAAATCCAAGTTAACTAAAGAACAAACTCTAGACCTTTATAAGTAAAGATGGCTACGCACAATAACCTAAGTCATTATTGACTATCTGACCCACGCAACTTCGTCGGCGTCATATAAGACAAAAGCGCTCACAAAGAGAATAAAATTTCCCCCGTTTTTGCAACATTTTTCATTTGTGCTTCGGTTCTATTGGTCATAGCGTGATGTTATATAGCCTAAAGCCTTCCTCGAATAGACTAAATAGACCATCCAACACAAAAGGATTTTTTCAATTCGGACCAGTAGTTCCTGAGATTAGAATAGAATAGAATAGAATACTCTTTATTTTGTACACCATAAAAATATAAATACAAACAAACAAACTAACTCTCCTGATTTATAATATTAAAAGTGTAAAAGTATAGATTAAACACCGAAACAGTAAAATTTCCTACAGAAAAATTGTGTTAAACAAACAACAAAAATAAACAGTGTTTAACTATATGGTTTTTTTAGGCTGGACGCGCATGACAATGATCCCCCACGACGCTCACCAACTCTCAGTCCACATCGCCACCCCCATACCTCTGAGCATAGCCATGCGAGAGAAAAAACGAGACAAACAGATGCTAGACCTGATGAAACACTCTAAACGTTACGACATCGATTCTAAACAGGACAAGTACTTGAAGTATGATCCTAACGTACCACAGAACCTACAAATCATAGAGGTGGATAATCATGTCATAGATATAAAGGAAGGGTCTCGCTGGGAGGGGGAGGCGGTAGCGGGAGGGACGCTGATCCGCTGGACGAGGACCGACACAGATGTCTTTATTTCCTCAGACTCGAGGCTGCAGACCGACTTAATGATAATGGTGAGTTTGAATTTTCTTAGACTTGTTTAAAGTTTGGCAGTGATGGTACACTTACAGAGTGGCGATTATTTAGCAGGCAAGCTATGTTTCTTACCTACAAATCTTTTTAACATATGATATTCCTGATATGTTGGCCACCTTGATAAAATTTAAACTATATTTTACCGAGGTAGCCGACATATCAGTTAAAACTGTACAGTTATCAGTTACAAGTTATTGAAGTGATCTTCACTAAAATCACACTGCTATTATTCCGCGAGGTGTTGCTGATATCAAAACTAAACTAAAACAACTGTCAAGTTGAACAAAAAGCACCGAGGAATATGTTCATTAGGAAAAATAAACCAAAAATTAGGCCTCAATAAAAATCGTGAATAAATTCGTTCTCGTGTATCGCTCAAATTCCAATGGATTACAAGCGTTTATTAACGAGATACGCTTCTTTGAGAGCGGTCGCTTCTGGCTCACAACGAATAAACTTCGCTTGCGCTGTAGAAGATTATTACAGAATTTATATCCGACTATGTAAGCCATCCTGAATACGCCTTCGTCTACAATAAAGAAGCCAAGAAGCTATTTGAATGAAATATTGAAAAGAGAGCACGGAGTAATTTTATCCTCCTCTTATTTGATGGCTTTTGCGTGTATTTTTTCCAAGATTTTAAATGTTTTGAAGGATAAAAAGTCTATATTCTTACTAACAAACTTCATAATCATAAACAATACTTAATATAAAGCCTAATTGATTCTTATTCTAAGTAATATTAAGTAAGTATGAGCCTGTTCTTTTTACGTATTTAGGTAACTCCTAATTCTCCACCATACACTCTTTTATAATTTAACTTCAACATAAAAACCCGAACACTCCACGTGGAAATAATAAATGTCAGCGTAAACGTTGGTAATATTTATAAGGTCCTTCTCCTTGGTCGACCGCCCATTATCTCCATTCTCAGCAATTATTTTCAGAGATTTTGAATATAAGAAAAACTAGCTTACTCTGTGATTGTGTAGAATATATTACAAAAGGGAATAAACTATGAAAAGTGTAACGAGGCGAAACATCGGATGATAAGGGTCGGCATCCCCGCCCGGTTAATTATTCAACAACGCTTTCAACTGTACCGCTAGAAGTTAATTGGGACTCACGCTACACACTTTATATCTTATTTTTCTTCACTGTCTTTTATTCAAAGAGGAAAGTTCTAGAACAATTCACGTAAACGACTTCGATTACTAAAAAGCTTTCTACTCCAAAGGTTGAGTGGCTTCAAACTGAGCCCAATTTTGACTTGTGAAATTATTTTAAGCACACTTTAGTATTGTATTACGTTGAAGTTATACTAATCTGAGTTTACTCGTCAAACAGAAGCGTGACTCTTTTGTTTTTTTACGACTCTAGCATTGTTTTAAATACCTTTTCTGTTTTCATAATATGTCATTACGAAATAGAAGTAAATAACAAAAGAATCCATTAGGTACACGTGTGATCGTTTACCGTTATTGTGTTTAATGTTACATAAAGTGTTATGAAAGACTGATACCGCAGGCATTATATCGCTATAACCTGTTACCAGCTTTCTGTGTTATGGATACTTAGCGCAGTCGTGTGTAAAAATCCACGTGTTTGCTTGAAATGAAACTTCGAGTCGTGTTATATTCGTTGCCAATCTTTTAGAACAGATTTCGATAAGAATAAATTGTAGCAAAACGGTGAGTGAGAACATCACGAGAAAACTTGTTTCTTGTTTTCACAAAAAAATGAAGACATTATAATATAATCTACCAACTCTGGGACCGTGCAGTCGATAACATATTTCTGTCCCACTCTCGGTCTTACAGAAAAGGCCTTCTTCCCAGCACTAGGAAAATTATTACTGATAATGACTGGTGTAAATATAATATAAACGTAGTCTAAACATTTAATTCTGCCGTAGAATGAAATGTAGGTATAGACAGGAATGTAGAATTCGTACCTTTTCACAAACGGGTGAACGTCCTTCATTTATTAGGTAGTTCTTGCGATCAAAAGTTTTTCGGCTAAACGATCATTTCGGCGAACGTGTGTTTGCGTTATCATTCTTTCGATCAAAAGTTTATTGATATAGTTCAACGATCATTCAGGCGAACATTCAAACTTCAAAATCTCGTAGTGTCTATGTCACCGTAAAATTGTCAAACACATTATATTATAATATAACGTGTTTCTCTCTAGCGATATTGTAAACTCTCGAATTATTGTCAAATGAACATATCTCTGCCCCCATATTAGGTTAGCTAGGTTTCTTTAAACCTTGCACTCGGAAATAGGGGCCCCGCGTAGCGTGGCTCCGTCTACTACGCTTTTTAGGGAAATATAGAAATATATAAATACTGGGTTGCCTAACCCCATAAAGGATAATCATGACGTAATATTGTTTGCAGACGACACTTCTCTTTTATGTAAACTCAAACGTCATGCATTTCACAATAATACGGTTTCACTTCGATAGATTACAATCTACATATACAATCTGCGTTTTATTGTAAGCAGTATGTTTGTTTGACAATATTTCGAGAGTTTACAATCTCTCTAGTTATTTTACAATCTAACGTGTTTGACAATTTTACGGTGACATACTTATATATCAATATAGTATATTTTGTAACGAGGGACTAAACGAAGCCATTATATACCTGAGGTGGTTTGACTCCCGAGCTTGCGAGGGAGGCAATGAAAGCGAGGGTATATTCAATTGGCGTTTAGTCTCGAGGTGCAAACTGTACTTTTCACTTCGAGTGCGAGAAAAATAGTCATTTAAAACCGAAAAAATTTACACTCGACAAAAATTCTGAACTGAGCGGTCAGTTTTTTCTTCTATCAAGTCAGTCACAGATTAACAATTTAAAACTCAACACAAACTCTCAACATTCTCGTAATAAAGATGATCCACACTCCACAGATAATTAGTACCTACATTACTGCAGCGGCTAGCAACAGAGGCATTCCACATACTTTTCAAAATCAACGATGCACACAAACAACCACAAATTTTTCTCGCGTTGAAGAGTTAATTTGTTTTTTTTTCAATATACCGCTTTCTATTTGCAAGCCAATTCCAAATTTAAATAAAACCTTTGACAAGTTACTCTTTTGTGACCATATTTCAGAGTAAAAGATCGTTCCGTTATCCGTTAAATTACTTTTTACTCCCTAGGGAATAAACAGTCACTTTAATCCCGCTTCGTAGGGCTATAATGGCGTACTTTTAGAGCATGAGAAGTGAAAATGATACTATTATTATTATGTTGAGCAGGCGTTTCCTGAACATCCTGTGGTATCCGGTGAAGTCGTGACGGTAGAGGTCTCAGTGAACTACAGCACGCCTGCCAGTCGGACCTTCAGACCTTTGGAGTACAGGTAAATATTACTTGATAGAATTTATTTTTTCTCGTATTTCTCCCTCGAAGATCGTAATCCTTATTACTGCACTCGGTTCTATTGGAGAATATTGTGATGCTTAACTACTGATATAAACTTTTGGAATTAAAAACCTGTTCTCAGATGTTTCATTCTTGACCACCAAGCATCAGAATGCGATTAAAATATGTATATAAAACTTTCAACAAGCCTTCATAGGTTTGTTCAAAGTTATTTTTTTATAAACCCGCTTAAAAACTCATTTAAGTACTAAGACTTGGTAGTGACGGTTTGAAAACTTTCCCCGATAATTTTCATCTTGTGATAAAGTTAAAGACTCGTGAAACTCGTCTAGATCGAGTAGATGGGAGAAGGTTAACGAACCCACTGCCCGTTGTAACTTTATGAACTCTATCATTATCGATTAGATTTACGTTTTCGAAGCGACGATTAACATAGGTAGATTTCAAACGAATACCAATTTAACTCGATGTTAGAAATCAACGATATAATAGTACCTAATGCATTGCATCATGGTGATTTCTGCCAAAAGCCAAAGCGTGATTTTATAGTAACTTATTCCATTTGAAATTTTTCTAGTCCGATTTGGCATCACTAATTTTTATGACAAATTAATAGACACACCCTTGTATGATTTCTCTAAGCCATAACGTTGCTGATAAGGATAAAATCCTACAAAGGAATTTCTTTTTGTTAAAATCAAAGGAAATTATATTTTAAGATTTTTCCTCATTTTTAAAGAAAGAATTCAAGAACATTGATTCTTTATGATGAGACTGGTTTTTCAGGTTTATGCTCCGTTAAACCTTTCATTTTCTTCTTTGACATTGTTTCTATTTACAGTGCTTTTAACTTTTCATTTTTGTTTTTGCATAAATCGTTTTTTTTTCTTCTTTCGTTCTCTTGAAACCGCAAAGAATTTTAATTATAAATTTCCAAACTATCAATACTAACAACGTTATTATTGTTTTCCTCGGGAATAGTACTCTTTTTTGGGATGAATGGTACCCTATGACTGTTTCTATACACCGGAGAACGTATAATTATGCAATTTCGGGATTATCGGTTCAGTAGTTTAAGTGTGTAAAGGTAACAAACACATTTATAATATCAGTAATCAGTAATAAATATATATCACAACGTTAACATACAAATAAAACATTCTCAACACACCCCTTCAATACAAAATAACTTCACAAAGATAACGCTCTGAAGAATACTTGTAACAAAGAAGTATGATGTACATATACTTACATAAATATTGTAACATGTACAAGTTGAGCAAATCCCTCGCCGTATCGCCGAGAACAAGCAACCTTAATGTATCTTATAAAGTTTGAGACAGACGCTCAGTGCTACTAAGTGAAACAAAAGTTACCTTTGTCTGGCCATATCGAGCGCGTCCCGGAAAATTCTGCCTCCGATACGTCTCTTCTACTGATTTGTTTTTAGATAGAGTTTTATATGGAAAGTTTGGCCGATATATTCTGATTATTTTGTAGTTTACGAGTGGGTATTGTTACTATGTTATGTTAGTGTATGTAGGTACCGAACTATTGTTTCGCTTGCTTTATTTATCTGGAAACTAATTGAGCTTAATTAATAGTCCTCTTTAATTTATCCCCGGGTGAATTCCCAGCTTAAGAATGTTTGGTATTACAATTTTCGTTAGTAGTTTGTAATACCTATTCGAAACCAGTTTCGGCTCGAAATTATCGGTCCATAATCCTTTCCATTCCGTGAAGTAAAGCTGATGCTACTAGTGCTTTGCATCAAAATAAAAGTAAAAAAATAAATACTTCACCACTAAATATTTGTCTAATTACTCTTTGAAGCATGTTCTTGAAATACCTACACGTACAAAGAGTTTAAGCTATAATAAACATGTACTAATGACAAAACTTACTCACAATTAGTCGCTTGTCCCGCGCCGTTTGTTTTCACATGAGCGATGGTTAAGAGAGTCTCTCATGTGGAAATTTCAGGCGCCCTCTTATCGCAATTGAGATCTTTCGCTCGTTTCGTTTTCATTGTGCTGGGCGTCGACTGAAGTGGCGACGAAATTGTTTCAGCAGTAAAACTTACTGTAGATATTCGTCATTAGAGGCTGCATCTTTGAATTATAGTAGCATATTACTAAAGCGATACCGTTGTTCCATTAAAAACCTCACCTATTACTTTCTATCTGGCGTGATCGAGGAGAGCAGACCTATTATACCTACGACCAAATTGTCTACATTTTTTTTGGTCTAGGCCTGCCGAAGTATTAATTTGTAACTGTGCAAGCTCATTTATGCAAAGACAGTAGGTACCCGGTCGAATAGCAAGAGGAATATGACTACATTACGGAATCTTTTTCAGGAATATTTCATTTTCATGATATCACGTACACGCCGTTATATCACTGTCACTATTTAAGTAATGAGTGCTTCAAATTTATGGCTGCGCTGGCATAAATCACGATTTAATATAGACTAACTTTTCCCGGCCGCTTCGCCCGCGTGGGGAAAAATCGTACTACCGGGACAAAAATGTGTGTGTATCCTATGTCCCAACCATAAGTCCCAACTAACCAAAGCCATGGTCTACCTATGAGCCAACTTTAGTCAAAATAAACCCGTTTAGTGCTTAAAGAATGAAAAGGAATTAATAAACTCAAAGCATTTATTTCAAACTAGTGGTACGTCCCGGCTTTGCACGGGTGATAAGTATAGAATAAGCTACTCAAGGATAATGTACCATTCTAATGGTGAAAGAATTACTGAAATCGGTCCAGCTGTTTTTGAGTTTATTCGTAAGAAACACACAAAAATACAAATCTTTCCTTTGATATACAAGAGTAGATACACAGGTACTTGTGCATAGTCAAAAATAAGCTTCTACAATCCAGCCGGCACAGAAGTGTGAATGGGTAGTAGTAGCGTAGTTGCCCATTCTGCCCATGCCAAGCTAGCCGTGATGCCCAACATAGATAATCCGACATACAAGCAACGTTACTTTCACATTTAAAATATTAGTATGATTAAAGTGAAACCAAAGCGAACGGAACAAATATGTATTCGCTGTCTCGCCTATTATAACTAATAGACACTCCCAACTTTGAATTGAGCCCTACTACAAATATTTCAGTTGTAGCAAGTTCTGTAGACACTAAAGTTTCGCTACAAGCTTCCTTTGTTGTAGACAATAATTTATCCTTTACTTTGCGTCGCATTTGTACTGTGAATTTGGGATATCGTTCCGTTTGTAATACGTAGGTTTGTTATATAAGACATTGCTTTTGTTTGTTCTAGCCATGATGTAGTTGCCTTCTCATTTATCAATAAAATGTTGTTTAGCATTCTATGAGTATTGGGCGCCCATTGGGGTTCTAATTTATATGTTGTAGTGTCGTAGGCCATAAAGGTGGTTGTGGCTAAATAATAACAGCCGCTCGGGTCGATATTTAGGTTAGCCGCGCTTGCCCAATTATTCCGTCAGGACCTACATGCTCAGCAGCTGCGCATAGTATCAATGAATATTGACAAAGATAAAAACACATCAAAACTCGGGAATGGAGGCTCATGACTTCAAAACGCACTAAAAATTATACCAAGGATTGAGAATTTCAAAAACGTATGTTTGTCAATTTAGGTTTACGTTACAAAAGAAAAAATATGGGTCAAATATTTTTTGATAATCTAACCGAGGTACTAATTAATTAGATTAATTCGATTTTTTGTCCTTTACTCTATTCTAAACACAAATCTCATGTTACAGCACACGGAGACAAGCACTTCACACAAGTTCGATCAAGTAGTTCACCCTTTAAAGGTCACTCGTTTGTCAGCTACAAATCATCACTACATGTTATGAATTAGTCCCCCGCTGGGCAGAGGGTCTGTTTGTTCGCTAGGATCTCCAGGAACTACTGAACAGATTTTGATACAGTTTTCACAGCAGAAAGAAAAAATTGCTGAAAAGGCTATTATTCAAAAAAAAAAACGTAAGAAAGCTATTTAAATGACGACATTTGGAATTAAGACGAAAAAAATCGTCCTTTCGGGGCGTGCACTGCGTAACAGTACAATTTACATGAGAATTATGTGTGTGTCCACGACAGCATTATCTTTGAAGTTTGACGCACAATAACCATTTTAATGATTTTAAAATTTCGTCAAAAACTATGCTTCATTTGCGAAGGTGTTTTTACGAGTCAAACGGATTAACAGTCGATTGGTCCCTGAACTATTGGTCAACATTATAATCTTTTTTAAAATGAATTAAACATATAAGTCATCTTAAGCGTGTAATTGTTACCAAAAGTGTAATTTACCTACACCATTTAATTTAGATGAATATCGTGGGAAATATAGAATTAATAACTCGCGCAACAAAATAATACCATAACGATAAATGATAAATGATCTTTATTTTGTAAGTAGGTTTTCACAATAGTAGTTTATGCGACTCTGCATAATGAAGGGCATTACAACACGAGTGTGGGTTTAAGAAACGAGCCGAAGGCGAGTTTCTTAGTAGCATCACACGAGTGTTGTAATGCCTAATTATGTATAGTTGCATACACTACTTTATCAACCCAAATATCATAAGGGCTCTATGATGGGTTCAGGAACCATAGGGAAATGACCCGCATTGTTACCAGTGTAATGCAATAAAAAATAAATTGAACATAAATACAGAAGCAAGTAGCACTATTCGTAGCCAAAGTTGGACAATAGTTCTTTTAAAGTCTACTAACAAGCATTTTGTGTTTTTTTCACCACTTTACAGCCATTAGCCAGCTGTGCTGTTCAACCACTGACGTCTATATATTATTATTATTATTTCATAGAGGTCAGTGTGTTCAACAGTGTAGAGATCGCCCCTCATACAGTTGCAAGAATCATTTTATCCGTCTGTACAGTTACAAAAGAGCCTTTGACTGTAGTAGACACCTTTTTGGCTGTAATTTTCGCTAATGTGCTAGTTGGGACAGACCTGCGAAGGTTAGGTTATAAGCTACTTACTCACTATTACACCGAAAATGGAACGATCTTGAAAACCTCTTGAACAGTATTTCCTCTAGGGACGTTTCAGCCCTATCTAAAGACCCCTATAGTTTTATATCTTTCCTCTCTTAGCAATATGTTCGTCTGACAATCTTTCGAGAGTTTCCAATATCGCTGGATAGATTACAATCTAACGGGTTTTACAATTTTACGGTGACATTTCCATCTTGTAATAATAGCCTGATGTTGTACCCCTCTTTTTTGTGTCAGATGGACGACAGAGCGTGGTCCATGCTCGTCTTCGTGTGGCGGTGGCGTGCGCGTCGTACGCCCTCGCTGCCTACGGGACCACAAGTGCGCGCCCGTCATGTTCGAAGCATGTAATACGCACAGGTAGGATATCAAATAAACAAAACGTTAATTTTTAGTTGAAGCAGGAATTGGCACCACTGGTCTCAAAATGATGAAGGAAAACCGTCATGTCCAGAGGGCTTTTGTCAAGTGACAAATAGCTTCCTAAGCGTTTCGTATTACAGCAACTCCCAAATTCCACTAGAATTCACGCATGCTTCACGGCAGATAGATGGCATGGCGTTTAGTCTAGGCCCTTATTACCAACATTTTAAGATACAACATGCGCGTACTTCACTCAAATCCATTAGCTCCTACTGGACGCATGTAGTAGAAAGATCATGGTATCTTCTCTTTCGCAGAGACGACTTGGGTCCCTATTCAAAACTTTATCAATTGGTTTAAGTTCATCATTAACTAAAAAAAAAATGCAATTCAATAGCTAAAAGAATGCGAGCATACAACAATTATAACGTAGGTATTTTTTAAGAAAAAGCTACTTAATTTGTATTATTTACAAATGCAATGCATGTAGAACTTTCAAATTAACTACAATGGAATGTGTACATCGTCCCACTTTCGCATTGACTGAGCAATAACACGAATGTAACGAGCAGCCGATTAATATAGTGCAGCCGGCGGTGCAGCGCCACGCGACACAACGTTGTAAGGTCGTGCGGTGGCGTATGATTAATTTCCATAAGTGCTACGTGCCATAACTATCAAAAATTCAGAGTCGCATTGCAGGCTGTATTATAACTGAATCGATGAAGTAGGTCCACTCTTTTGGGAGTGATCATACACGACCACAAACGATTCAACTTGCATCTAGCAACGCGTGTATGTTTTTTTTTAATGTAAGTACCGTCAGTCGCTTGAGCGTTTATCTCAGGAGTCATGTCGAAGTCATTGCCATTCGAATCGATTTGGCTTCGACTTCGGACGACGCGACTCGCCACAAGTCGAACTATTCGCTTTAAACTTTAAAAAATAAAAGAGCTTGATCATAATGCTTGCAAGCATTATGCTCAAGCTCTTTTTGTCAGGATGAATCATATTTCACGTCGATAAGTATAATCACGACCTAACAGTCTGGAAAAGCCTTTCAAGCTACCAAGTAGACCAGTAAAGCCAGTCAGTTAGGCTGGAATATCATTTCTACTAACACGAAAAGCTATGAAACACAAACAATCAGTTTTGAATAAAAATATTTACAGAGGTTTCAAGAACATGGTTACACGACAGCTTACATAATCGTCAAACTTATTGAAACTCGACTGAAGAAATTCAGTTATATTCGTGTCTATAGAATAAGCCTTCTGCACAAACACTTGCAAAGCTTTTTATACTTAAATACGTATTGACTATTGACATCGAATACATCGATCCGTCCCGACTCAATATTTAATTGTGGCTGCCGACCCGTTCCTAAATTAATAACTCTTTTGAAATATTCTTCAAAAAGGTCCCTTCATTAAATATTCATAAATCACAAATCTATTTGCTCTTTTAGAACTTTGTCATTATCTTCAATTTGCGATTTAAATCAGGTAGACGAGCGAACAAACTCCTTTGTATTCTCCTGTTTTCCGAATTAATACTCGCCTTTAAAATTAACTGAAAACATTAGTGGCAATTAAATAAGAAAAAAAGCTCGTAAAATTATTCACTGATCGCATTTTTGATACGGACTCCGTAACTGTTGTACTGCATTGTGTTCGATGTACCTATGTGACGATAGTTTCAACGTGGTCAACATTCAATTATAATTAAAATGGCGACTGCCCCTGCTTGGCACAGGTGCATTTATGGTGATGGTGGCAGGTAATTATATTCGACAACAGCGCTACCAATCGGGTTTAAAACTACACACATTTACAAAGTTTCATTAAAATCGGTTGGGTGGTTTCGTAATTTAACGTGTAATCAAAATAAATCGAATCGAATGAATCGTGTACTAGAAGCATGAGATAGTTACGTATATGTCACCGTGAAATTGTCAAATACGTTATATTGTAATATCTCTAGCGATATTGTAAAATCTCGAAATATTGTCAAATGAACATACTGCTTACAACAAAACGCATTTTTTTTCGTGAAATGCATGCGATGGTAGTCAACTCACGCGGTGTGGAGAAAGGGAAAAGGAGGGGTCCCCCTTGTCCAGTGGTACACTCTCATGAAAAGATACCGTACCATTCCTGAGAAATATCGATTAATATAACCTAAAGTCAACTCACGCGCTGTGGAGAAAGGGAAAAGAAGGGGTCCCCCTTGTCCAGTGGTACACTCTCATGAAAAGATACCGTACCATTCCTGAGAAATATCGATTAATATAACCTAAAGTCAACTCACGCGCTGTGGAGAAAGGGAAAAGGAGGGGTCCCCCTTGTCCAGTGGTACACTCTCATGAAAAGATACCGTACCATTCCTGAGAAATATCGATTAATATAACCTAAAGTCAACTCACGCGGTGTGGAGAAAGGGAAAAGGAGGGGTCCCCCTTGTCCAGTGGTACACTCTCATGAAAAGATACCGTACCATTCCTGAGAAATATCGATTAATATAACCTAACCTTAAAACACTTTATATTACCCTAAAAAGCGTAGTCGACGACCTATTTCCGAGTACAAGGTTTATAGGAACATTCTAAACGTCGTCGAATAAGAACATCCTATACATATAAAGATGAGGAAGTCAGTCATGATGGATGATGACATCATTTAAATACAACAAGACTTCATAAAGTTAGTCCCAGTTATGATGACAATAGCGGTTATTGACTAATCTACATTATTAAAGTTCTTAACTTTGAAAACCAAAAATAAGCCTGTTCAGGTACTGAGTTGTCAACTATCGTGATTTTCAACATTTTTTCTAGTGAAAAACGGTATATTAATTATAAATAAATATCGCTGGACAATAACACACAGCGTCATCTAGTGCCACACTAAGCAAGGCTTGTGTCGTGGACACCATATAGTTGATATACTACATAAATACTTTTTTTTTGTTATTGCATAGCTTCTATCGCGGGCCTTGAGCGTGGAGACCGAATCCAGAAATTCCGTAACGAAAATAACCTAACACCCCATGTCAGATAATGACAATGACAAGCTAGTTTTCTATTTAATATATTGCCGTAACTAGGAGTTGTAGGTTGTATATGTTACTGTAAAAGCCCGAAGTGCAGTAAATCTTAAAATTTCCCAGTAAAACCTAAGTTTTACCAGCTTCAGTGGTAAATGTCCGAAATGTTCTATGATCATCGTTAATTTTGGACATGTACCAACATACACTCGGTAAATCTTAAGATTTACCCCAGAGAAGCGGTAAATGTAAAAAAATTGACAAAGCAAAAAACGTATCAGATCACTGTGGCGTGCTCGCGAGCACTCTGCAGCCCCCCACAAAAGCGCGCTCGCCTCCACGCGCTTCATTCGATCGTTTTGCTCGTTTAAATACGAAATTGAATATAATAAAAGAAAAAAATGGTGAAATCAGGCATTACCTACGTTTGTTACGAAGACTTGTTTAACGTTCTCGAAAAAATACACGTTACTGTTGGACACGGTGGGAGGACAAGGATGATAATGGAATGTAACCGCAAATATAAAAATTTTAACAGTTGAGGCTATTAAGACCTATTTGAGACTTTGCCAACGTTGCCTAAAGAAACAGAAGTCAAATTATAATGATGCGAATGATTATTAATAATAAATAAATGGTTAAGAAACACACATGATAATAAAAGTAAAAAAAAATAATAACATTAAAACTGTATCATCATAAATATAATTAAAACTATATAAAGTGACCGATAATTAAAATAAACGATTAAGAAATAGTCATTATTTTATTCCCATAACCAACATTAACCAACCATCATTGGTAAATCTTAGCATTTCCCAAACTCTGCTGGTAAAAGCCCGAAATATTGTCTCTTTTTTATAAAATTCGGACATTTACCAACTCATGCTGGTAAATCTTAGAATTTACTAGGAAATCTTAAGATTTACCGTACTTCGGGGTTTAACAGTCACATGTATACATTTGATGTTAGACCTTCTTTTTAACCATTTTTTAACTACTTTTAAGCAATTATAATTATTTATGTACGATGATATTATGAATTTTATAATGATGGTTCCACACACACATACACAGACACGTCAAACTTATAACACCCCGTCGTTTTTGCGGCGGCCGCGCGCGATCGGCGCGCAGCCAGCGCGCGGACGGCGCGCAAGCATGTCGTAATGGGAAGCCGAGCCTGAACATTCAGTCTGCGTTTTGTCCTCGAGCCGGTAACAAGCGGAAAAATAAAACAAATAAATGATTATAATTGCAAAAGTTGATAAAAAATGCTATGCAATAGCTTTACCGCGGCAGTCCCCGAGTGCCACACGTCTTTTTATTATTTGTTTTGGTTCGTACGAAGAGATATTAGGGAAAGGGCAATGACCGCTATTGCGATCTGAACTGGCAGCGAGTATAAACCATTAACATCTTATTCTAATGTACGCAATATAATTCAAAGATAAAAAATAATTAAATAACACATTATTCACATAATTTTCTTGTTGTCACACAGTTGTGAGTTCACGTGGACGAGTGGGGATTGGGAGGAATGCAGCGCAACCTGCGGAGAAGACGGTGTGCAGGACAGGCAACTGTTCTGTGTGCCGCTTAACGTCAGGTCAGTAGTTTATGACCTTGTTCCACCAGGCCTACCGAGTCGACAGAGGAATCAGAGTTCTACTTCAACCAAGGGCCTTTGACGATGCGGCGATTCTTGTGGAGGCCTTTGTCGTGCATAATAACTTAGTTGTTACGCGGAAAAAGCTTGAAGTGCAACTACTCTTATAAAAAAGTAAATTGTAAATTATTAAAAAGTATATGATTTTCGCAGTTCATCATCAAGACGAGAGCTAATTAAGAACAGCGTGACTCCAGCACTGTGCACGTCACCAAAACCCGAAACGAGGCAGCCTTGTAACCGCCTGCCCTGTCCCGTATATTGGAGAGAGATGCCGTGGACGCAGGTAATATACACTCAGATATTATACTTTGTACAAACTGTAGACCACAGTTTCGCTGTATTCAATTTTGAAATATTTATGTAATGACCAGTAGGAGCCTGGGTCCTTGACAGATTGTTATCGTCTATCAAAACTCTTCAGATGATCTTGATATTCTGCGAACCTAAATAATTAGTCGAGTTTATTTTACAATCATATAGTACATAGCTAATTAAAACCGACATCAAGCTACTCTGTAACCAAAAACTCGTATACAGTAGGGACATAATTTGTACAACATCCGACAACAAAGCAACTAACCACTGCGGCCATCAAATATTCTCTGTGTTGTTGCGGTAAAAGCTTCCAAAGATTAAAGCAGTACTAATATACTACGTATACCTATCCTCTAAAAATGAGAAGACGAACAAATTCCGGATTTTTTGCTACGTAAATATGTATGTTGTTAGTGTTACCTATCTACATAAGGCCCGAGCGTAACCAACCGTAAACATGTAGAGGTGCCCGTATATAAATGTAAATGGAACCTTCATGAAAAAGTCATGAAGCCACGAGTGGCCTAGTTTGTATAGCCTGGGTATACTTTACACAAAGAGGCTTTCAGGCTAAAAATGTCGTGAAAAGGATAATGTTCGCATATTCAGTGCATCTATCGAACATAATATGATATCGGAGCTTGTAAAAGGCACGAGTGTTCGCAGCGGCAACGGTGCGACCCAGTTAGCTAGAACCTCGCAATGCATTTCACGCAAATAGAGTCGAGATGTAGCTGCAAATTGGTTTGATTTACTAGTGCACGGAACTGTTTCAGCCGCAACTAATTGGTGGTTTGCGATTTGGTTAGAGAATATTATTATGAATGTGGTAAAGATGGAAGTTTATTTCAACTCCATATAACGTCATTATAATTTCAAATCAATCCACAACAGTGTATCAGAGGCGACATAGTTAAATAAATAATAAATAAAATATCGGTTTATTTTCTCTACACAAGTTACTTAATGCTAATGGTACAGTGGAGCACGAGCAAGGAATAACTTTGTGAGAGACTGGTGCTTGAAGTAGGTCTCTATAGAAACCTGTGTTACAAGTCACCAGGACCCTCCCGCTGCAATTCTCCTGCTATGACCTACTTTTAAAGCAATAGGTTTTCATAGTAAAAAGTGCAGGAATCTAAATTACAGAATACAAAAATAAAAATATGAAAAACAAAAAAAAGTAAAAATACAAAATCATAGTGGAAATATTAGAACGCGTGTGAGTAGCTGAAGAGTGTATATGAACACCATACCATATGTGATTAGGGGTGTATATGTGTGTGTGTACGTGTTTGCTTTGGTGACTGTGGTGGGAGGAAGGTTGACATTTATATTTGGTGCGAGCATGTTTGAGGGAAACCTGTGGTTCGTGTATAGTCGTTTGTAAGAGCAGCGGAAAGGATGGTTAGACAGCATGAGATTGACTATCTGGAAGGGATTAAAAGTTTTTCTGTTTCCTGGTAGTCAAGAGATTTCAAATAAGTAGTGACTGAATTTTTACATTTATATTTCGTGAGAGGGTATATATTAAGAATTTTGTTTAATTTATTATACAAGAATGGTCCGAGGAATATGAAGAAGTTTTGAGAGTGAGAACAGTTGCAAGGCTGAGTTTTGCACACCCTACCTTTTCGGCGCTTATCTTTCTGGAGATTCGGGTTGTATTGTAATTTCAAATGTTCTTTTAGCACTGTACGCAAAATGAAAGACTGCCTTACAGTAAGCACATCCCATTCTTTGAAAAGGTCTACAGTAGGGAATAAATAAGGAAGTCCGGCGCCAACTTTGAGAATGGCGCGCTGTGCCCTCTCGACATTAATCATGTGGGTTTTGGCGGCGCCTCCCCAGGAGGTAATGCAATAGTCGATGAGGGATTGACATAGGGCATCGTAGACCATCTTGGTAACCCGTCGATCTGCAGCATGTCTAAGATTTTTGAAAACGTAAATAAGTTTGCGCAAACGGGATACCAGAGCCTTTATATGCGGTTTGAAGGTCAGGAGTTGGTCTACAACGATACCAAGGTATTTTATGTCATTGTCTCTTTCAAGAGTGGGACAAGAGCACATGGAGGTGCCAGGAACACAAGCATGACAGGCAATACTAAAACAAGATGGTGGCAGTTGATTTGACCTGTGGGCAAACGTTACATATTTTGTTTTATTAACATTCAAGGTTAATATGTTTAAACGAAGCCATTCGCAGACTTGGTCAAATCCCTTTTGAGCAGTATGAAAAACATTCTCCCAGCTATGTCCGCTAAAAAAGAGGGCGGTGTCATCAGCGAAAGTAAAAATTTTACAACCATTGAGTTGAAGTTGGCAGAGGTCATTGATGTACACCAAAAATAACGTAGGGCCTAGAATGCTGCCCTGAGGCACACCGTATTCGACACACACCTCATTGCTCAGCCTACGGTCAATCCGAACTCTCTGCCTTCTTTCTGTAAGGTAGTCCGTCAATAACTTTAGGGGAATACCTCTTACACCAATCCGTTCTAGCTTTTTGAGCAAATGAGGGATAGAGACTGTGTCGAAGGCTTTTGCAAGATCTAGGAACAGTGTTACGCATTTACTCTTTTGATCTAGCTTGGTAATAATAGATTGCAAAAGTTCATGTACCGCGTCATTGGTTGATTTATTGCAACGAAAACCAAATTGTGCAGGCGAAAGAAGATTGTTGGTTTCTAGAAAGTTTATGAGTCGGCGGTTTATAAGCCGTTCCAAGATCTTGGACAGAGTAGGTAAGATGGAGATAGGCCGATAGTTATCAACACAGTCTCTGTCCCCTCCCTTGTGCACAGGTTTGATAACCGCCAACTTAAAAGCCCTAGGAAAGACACCAGCCGTAATAGCAAGTTTGCAGATGTGGGCAATAGGAGAGGTAAGAATGTTAAAGTACCTCTTAAGAATCTTGCCAGATATATGGTCGATTCCTATGGCACAGTTGTCCTTTAATCCCATAATGATGGAAGCTACTTCTTCTTCATCAGGCGGTAGCATGACAAATGAGCTTATGGCAGAAACAGAAGAAGAGTCATTCGGCATTGGACTAGTTTGCGTTGAAGTGGTAGTTTGCACCACCAGCCTTCTACCCACATTGGCAAAGAAACTATTGACCCTATTAAAATCCTCATCTTTGTTTTGGGATGTAATAAGGCAGGAAGAGAAGTCTGCTGTCTTACCTGATCCGCTTATCATCTTAATTGCATCCCATAGCTGCTTTTTATTACCTTTCGCACTTTCGATCTCCTTTTTGTCGTAGTTTCGTTTTGCTTTTTTAATAATAGAGTATAATAATTTCTGTAGCGTTTGTAGGTTAGCTTGGTAATCTCATTTTCAGTATCTCGCTTAAGTTTTTTATATAGATTGTCCCTGTTCTTCATACAACGAAGCAACCCTTTAGTTATCCAGGGCTTACTGACCTGCTGCCTTCTGGGAATTTTTACCACACTAGAGTTACTTAATATTGCAGTCGAAAGGTACGTCACCAGCAAGTCGGTTGCAGTATTGGCATCATTACACTCAAGTATTGGCTGAAAGGAAGTATTTTTAATAGATTCATCGAGGGACTCATAGTCAATCTTGTTGGCCGTTTTATTGTAGTAATTCAGGCGGGAATTTAAGTTTAAACTAATGGCAACAGTTTCATGGTCTGTAATTGATGACTCGATTATGAAACAATTAGCGTCTGATTTTGTTTTGACCATAATATGATCCAGGCACGTGCGTCCATGCGTAAGTGCCGTATGGCCTGGGAGCAAACAGTGACTTGCCAGCATATTTAGATAGTCATGTGAGCGATTGTCTGGGCTGTTAGGGGCTATGTTGATGTTTATGTCGCCGCAAAGAATAATATTTTTAAATTTATTTAATTTTGAGAGTAGTGTGTCTAACGAGCTTATGAAGTTATTTGTATTGGCCTGACTCGGGGGACGGTAGATGCCAATAACGCATGTTTCGGTGTCTAATTTCAGCAGTAGGCAGTTAGCGTCATTTAGCGAGGGTTCTTCAAAAGTAACTTTAAGGTTTCTATTAAAGTAGATTACCACTCCTTCATTTTGCGTTTTATGAGTAGTTGTTGATGCAAAACTATAGTTATCCAGATTTGGTATGTTCCTAGCTGAAGGAAGCCAGCATTCTGAAAGAACTAGAATGTCCCAAGATATTTCGGAGCTTTGCAGAAGTGTGGTGAAATTAGGCATATTACAGTTAACGCTACGAATGTTTTGTGACAAGAGATTGAGGGTGCGACTATTAGTTGTTATATATTTTTTTACATCATCTATGCCGCATGTGATTGATTCAGCTATTTGAAGTGAGTCAAGATCTGAGTGCAAGGTCTCAATACTTTGCATTTACAGGGTAACTGAAATAAAAAAGGTCACGCAACGTGACCTATACTTTTGTGAGTCATTGAAGTATAAACCCAGATCTTGTTCGTATATAGCTGATTTGTTGGACATGCGACTTGAAGGAAAATATAAAGGGGTTAGTTCACTGGTACCACAGATATACCGGAATAATGCTCGCTTAGGTAGTGTGTACTGAGTGTATTTTAAAACTTGTGTGTTGTGTGCCTGAATAGGTAATAACGCGTTAGAGAGTGAAGCACTATAGATCCACTGGTAATAACTAATACTAATAATAGAAAAATATAAGCTAACATGCATAATCATATAAAATATATCAGATTTAATTAATAAAAACAGACGTTTAAGAATAATGTTACAACATATTAATAGAAAGACATAAACAACGCAAGCACAATAGTTCGTTGCAGGACTACAGATAGTGCATGATAGTTGAGATAATAAAACTAGTCATTGGGATTTAAGTTTAGTAAGATCTTCTTCTCGGGAGATCAGTTTCCCGGGTCGCCTTCTTTCAGACGAATATATACCTTTCCGTACGAAGTCCAGCAGCTTGCCTGTTTATTTGTTTTGACGAATTCACGTGCCAAGTAATATAATCGCCTTCCACAAGTTGTGAGAGACTCAGATATGAAAATTTGCTTAGGTTCGCCATTAAGTTTCAGATGCGTCGTGCTAAGTTTTTCTTTGTTATTTTTATTGAAGGCCTTCGATGATTTTATTATGTTTTCTTTAAGTGAGGGCAAAGAGAATTCAACAATTATTGGGGTAGACTTGTTAGGTGATTTTTTGAGCCTGAATATATTTCGTATGTCAGCATCCAACACCTCAACCTTCAGAACATCACCAATATTTTTTACCAGTCTGATTAGTGTCGATTTATTTTCGGACTCTGATTCTGGCACGTTTCTCAGCTCCAAGCTCGACGCCTTAGAGTTCCGTTCGAGCAATTCAACCTTTTGTTCCAGAAAATTAATTTGATTTTTGAAAGCAGAGTTTTCGGATTTAGTTTGTTGAAGTTGACACAGAATTTCGTCATATTTATCCGACATATTCTGAATTGACATTTGAATTGCATTATTTTGCTGTGTCATCTTTTCCATTTCCGCATCAAATTTCAAAGTTAAAGTTTTTTGTTGTAGCTGTAAGTCGGCTAGCATATCTTTAATTTCACCCAACGCAGAATCATCAAATTTACGTTTGAAACGACGCGCTATGTTTACATGTTCACCACAATCCGGGTCCGAGCCCATACAATCCGATGCTGTGTCTGATTCCGGTGCTAAAATACTCGGTTTTAGTAGCGATTGGGTTGATTTTTCGGGCGGGGTGCGCCGAGTTCCGTACAATATAGGCGATCCGGAATGGCACAAAAACGGGAAGGTAGCTAGCAGTGGCGAATGTTCCATACAACACGATTCCTACCGGCTTTCCTATGAAAAACGGTATAGTCAGTATTATAAAGACAAAAATAATGTAATCACACTAAGAGGCCTGCGGAGCATGCGTTTTTCATACAAACGTAATACCAAAATATTTTTTAAATCAAACATATTCTTAAGGTATGGTGTACTTATTTTGATTGGATTACAGAATATATATGTACAATTGTACACCCATGTGCCTAAACACATATTTTGAATATACACTAATTTAAACAAGATTTTTTCTATAGAAATTTTAAATCGCTCATATCTCGTCTTTATATCATTGTCCTTTCAAAATATATATTTGGGAACATAGATATTCTATAATACAATCGAAATATATACACACTACCTTATGAATATGTTTGATTTTCATATTATTTTGGTATTACGTTTGTATGAAAAACACATGCTCCGACGGCCCCTTAAAGATAAAAACGTGCCTCGGCTTACAACTTACAAAAATGTACCCTTCGCTACTGGTAGCTAGCTATTTATCCAGCTTAATGAATAGCACAAATAAAAGTAAGCTTTGAAGCCTTTTTAAGAGTGTTTCACTGTTCCGTGATTCAGTCATCCACTTTCATGCATTAGTGTTTATTTCTTTTCAGGAGATATGTGAACAAAGACCCTTAAATCTTGTACGTTGTTGTTGCAGTGTTCAGCAACATGTGGTCGTGGCTTCTCCCGGCGCCCGCTAATGTGCCCTGCGACAGACGAGCTCTTGTGCGGGCCTCGCCCCCGCGAGCGTCACCGTCGCTGCCGCGTGCGGCACTGCAGCGCGCGCCCCCGCCCCGCCTGCCCCCCCGCCGACACCACGCAGTACTGCGAACTGTTCGACACCGACCAGCTGGCCAGGCACTGCCTCGTGCCCCCCTTCCGCAAGTACTGCTGCAACGCGTGCCGACTGCTCGAGCGAAACCACTTCAGGGGCTACGGCTAGGAGATTCAAGAGCTCCTCAACCACCACATGCATTGGTGTGAAGACCTGGGTTTCGGGCTATTTTCTCTAGGAAAATTCCACCCGGGGTTGCTAGATGAACGGTTTTCCCCCTAATGTGGGAGTTGGCACTAAATACCGTTTGGGGGTAAGACGCGACGCCCCTCGGAGGATCACAGGCGTATGTTGTTCGTTTGAATGGAGATTCCGTGTCAGTGTAACCAGTATTTTGTACGTTGTTTTTGATATTTATAAGCATTTAGTAATAAGAAATATAATATCTAATAATAATGCGCAACGAAGTGCCATAAGTATTGTACACTACTTCACGTAATAAATGTGCTATTCTTTTAAAAAAACGTGTTTGATTTTTTGAACGCATCAATTTCTGAATAACGTTTTGAATTTAATGATTGTCTAATCTATGGTAAGGTAATCTCTAGCGTATATTTTAATTAACTTCAAAGGTTGGGTTATATAAAAGTCATTTTTACTTGGTATGATCGCTTCTCATTACATAAAACACCAGCTAAATCCACCACCAAAACATAGTTAACATCTGACTCCAGATCGACCCCAGAGAAAAACATCATTAATTTCTACTTAATTAACAAAATGCAGGATAGAACTAGGTCAGGTTATGTAAACAGACTGTTGATGAAACAAATACATCGCGTTTGTACTATCTTTGATTGTTTTTATGTCGATCGTTCGTTCTGGAGCGTTCCATTTCATTAATAACGCAGAGCTCAATATTTCATTGATATCTCAACCGTTAAAATATACAGTTTTCAGTGCTGACATGACATGCTGACCATTGTCTGTACATGCATAGCATCTCTCGTGTGTCTTGACTAACAAAGCCAGCTTAGCTCTGTCTAAAAGCACAGAAGCGTCCACGCGCGTTGTTTATCAAGTAAGGTAAGATAGCTTTTAGCATTATTGTTGAAATTAATAGTTTAATACTTACATCAAATGAATGAATCTTTATAATCTGTGTCATTAGCAACTAATATGTTGGTAACACTGTTTTTCTATGAATAAAATAGTTCTCTGGTAGCCACCGTTAAAGAAAGATAAACTTGTTTTATTTAAATATTATAATAGGTTATGGGCCCAGCCTAGACCTATTTAGTTAAAAGTTGCAAAGTTATAGTAACAGTAGCGTAGGAATAGTGAGTGCACAGTGGACGATTGATTGCGTGCGATTCACTGTAGTGAACACTGACTTTGACCTTGTGTTGCACGTGGTTGAAAAGAACGCCGCGTGTGGTCAACAGAAATGGCTTCGAACTCGTTTATTGCAAATGTGCCGAAACTAAAAGGTCGGGAAAATTATAGCGAGTGGGCGTTTGCTGCCGAAAATCTTTTAGTACTCGAGGGCAAGCTAAGTTTTCTCAAGACTGAAGGACGTGAAGCAACCATTGCGGAGGACGCCATGACAAAAGCCAAGTTGATCTTAACTATCGATCCGTCGTTGTATGTCCATATTAAGAGTGCTAAATCCACTAAGGAACTATGGCAGAAATTGCAGCAGATGTTTGACGACGCTGGTTTTTCGAGAAGAATTATGTTATTGAGGACTCTGATATCAATACGTCTCGAAACTTCCGATTCTATGACAAGTTACATTACTCAAATTATTGAGACGGGGCAGAAATTATCAAGAACTGGTTTTTTAGTAAACGATGAGTGGATTGGCAGTCTAATGTTGGCAGGATTGCCAGATAAATATTTTCCAATGCTGATGGCCATCGAACATTCAGGGATCGCCATTACGGCGGATGTTGTAAAATCAAAATTATTAGACATGTCCGGAAGTGAAGATTCGACGGAAACTGCATTATATTCTAAAGGGCGCCAACATGTCAATCAAAAACCGAAGTCGTTCAATAAATCGGGCAACTCGTTCAAAGATGGCGAAACGTCAAATGTCAACAACAAAGGAAACAAAGTCATCAAGTGTTATCGTTGTAAACAGATCGGGCACTACAAGAATAAGTGTACACAAGTCCTAGATACAAAAACAAACAATTCGAATGCGTTTACTGCCGTGTTTTTAAGTGGAAAGTTCAGAAAGACTGATTGGTATTTGGATTCCGGTGCGAGTGTGCATATCACATCAAACGTAAACAATATTCGGTACACATCAGAAAACACGAGTATAAAGGAGATCACAGCGGCTAATAGAGGAGTGATGCCTGTGTTATGCTCGGGTGATGTTGATATTGTTACAATCACGTCGAAAAGCAAAAATTATATCACAGTAAAGGACGTGTTATGTGTGCCTAGTGTTGCTACGAACTTGATATCAGTGAGTAAATTGATAGAAAATGGAAACAGAGTTGACTTTCAGAAAAATTGTTGCTATATCTATAACAGTAGAAATCAACTGGTTGGAGAGGCCACATTAGTTGATGGTGTTTACAAACTTAATGTGGAAGAGAGACACGACTGTTTGTTTACGATACCTGACAGTGTGAAGAGCGAGTTATGGCATCGAAGAATGGGTCATTTGAATAGTAGTGACCTTAATTTAATGAAAGAAGGTGCAGTTGTGGGTATAGACTTCAAGGATAAAGCAGTTATTGATAAAAGTACATGTGTTGTGTGCTGTCAAGGGAAGCAGTCACGATTACCATTCAACCATGTGAGCACAAGAAGCAGTGAAGTACTCAATATCATTCATGCAGACGTGTGCGGACCCATGGAGGTGACTTCAATTGGTGGCTGCAGGTATTTTCTCATTTTTGTGGATGACTACACACGCATGACCTTTGTTTATTTTTTGAAGGCCAAGAACCAAGTGTTTAAATATTTTAAGGAGTTCAAAGCTTTAGTTGAGAATCAACAGAATAAGAAAATTAAAATATTTAGAACTGATAACGGTCTGGAATTCTGTAATGTGTTGTTTGATAGTTACTTGGCTGAAGCTGGTATAGTACATCAAAAGACTAACACATATACCCCAGAACAAAATGCAATTAGTGAACGCATGAATAGAACTTTGGTAGAAAGGGCTCGTTGCATGTTGTTTGATGCTGGACTAGACAAAAGTTTTTGGGCTGAGGCCGTAAATACAGCCGTTTACCTTAAGAATAGGTCACCAGCATCAGGATTACAAAACATGACACCTTTTGAGCTTTGGACCAATAGTAAACCAGATCTTAGTCACATCAGGATTTTTGGGAGTCAGGTCATGGTGCATATCCCTAAGCAAAAGAGACTTAAGTGGGATACTAAGTCTAAACCACATATTCTGGTTGGTTATGCTGAAAACGTCAAAGGGTATAGGATTTATGACCCACATATGAAGTGTGTGTCTGTGAGCAGGGATGTCATAATCCAAGAAAACTTGAAGAGTAACATAGATGATAAGATATCAGTTTCAGTGGGGGAAATCTCAGAAACGCAACAAGTTAAGAGGGAAAAAGATGAGCCTGTGGATATAGTCATTAGTACAGAACCTGAAAATGATACTAACCAAACAGATAATACTGACCAGGCTAATAACTCTATATTGCAGAATGTAGACGAGATTCCACCCCCACAAGAACCAAAGAGGATCAGGAAGCCACCACAGCGTTATGGTTATTCAGACTTATGCATACAGTCAAATGCTGAGAATCAAAGTGATCCAGTTAGTGTCCAACAAGCTCTACGAGGCCACGACAAAGACAATTGGATTGCTGCAATGGAAGAAGAACTTCAGGCATTTGAAGACAATGATGCCTGGGTAGTGGTGAGCGAAGTGCCTCAAGGAAAAACATTAGTGCAGTGTAAATGGGTTTATAAAAGAAAATTAGGTAGTGATAACAGTGTTCGATATCGTGCTCGTCTAGTGGCAAAGGGTTTCACCCAGAAACCAGGTATAGACTATGAAGAGACATTCTCGCCTGTAGTGCGTCACTGTACCTTAAGATTATTGTTTGCACTTTCTGTACAATTAGATTTAAATGTAAGTCACTTAGATGTTAAAACTGCTTTTTTGAATGGCATTTTGAAAGAGGATATTTATATGGCTTATCCACAAGTTGATTTAGATAGTAATAATAACAGGAAAATTGTTAAATTAAATAAGGCTATTTACGGACTGAAACAGTCGTCAAGATCATGGTATGAAAAAGTTGATCAGTGTTTGACAGAATTAGGCTTCAAAAGAAGTGATATAGAACCGTGTGTATTCACAAAATTTCATAATAATGTGAAAGTTATTATTGCCTTATATGTGGATGATTTCTTTGTGTATTCAAATTGTAAAGTAGAGACAGAAAAATTAATTTCAGTATTGAGTTCTAAATTTCAAATTAAAGATCTTGGACAGGTAAAGCAATGCTTGGGAATGAGAGTAAATATTGATAGTAAGAGTAATGTTTGTACCTTAGATCAGGAACAATACATTGATCAATTGTTAATTAAATTCAATATGTTAAATTGTAAAGAGGCTAGTACACCTATGGAATCAAAACTAAATATAGATAAAAATGATAATGTTAATGATACTAATATTCCATATCAACAGCTAATAGGAAGCCTCATGTATTTGTCTGTGTTAACAAGGCCCGACATAGCATTTAGTGTTAGTTTTTTGAGTCAATTTAATTCTTGTCACACTAGCACTCATTGGAGTTATGCTAAACGCATTCTCAGATATTTAAAGAAGACTAAACATTATTGTATAAGGTATGTAAAAGGAAACTCTGAATTGTTGGGATTTGCTGATGCCGACTGGGCTAATAGTGGTGTTGACCGAAAATCATACACAGGGTATTGTTTTATGATGTCAGAAGGTGTCATATCATGGGAGAGCAGGAAACAAAGGACTGTGGCTCTTTCAAGTATGGAAGCCGAATACATGTCAATGGCAGAAGCATGTAAAGAGTCCATGTATTTGAGAGTACTGTTGTCTGAAGTTACTAATCAAGATGTATGTCCTATTACCTTCTACAATGATAGCCAGAGTGCACAAAAATTTATTGGCAATCATGCCTTACATAGAAAAAGTAAACATATAGACATCCGTTATCATTTCCTAAGAGATGCTGTCAGTAATAATGTTGTAAATATTAAATATATGTGTACCAACGATATGCCAGCTGATGTTCTCACAAAGGCGCTTGGTGCAACAAAGCATTACCAATGTATTAAAGCCTTGGGACTTGTTAGTTTATAGAAAATATTATTTCATGGTTTCATTTGATGTAGTGGGGGTGTTGAAATTAATAGTTTAATACTTACATCAAATGAATGAATCTTTATAATCTGTGTCATTAGCAACTAATATGTTGGTAACACTGTTTTTCTATGAATAAAATAGTTCTCTGGTAGCCACCGTTAAAGAAAGATAAACTTGTTTTATTTAAATATTATAATAATTATCTTATTAACGCTTTTTTGAAACTCAGTTACTTCGCTTTTTTTTCAGGAACAAGTCTAGCTCACTGTTTAACGTTGTGATCATTAGATAACAAGAAGAAAGGAAAAAAGAGAATGTGAGCATCTTCTTCAGGTAAGCCCCTTTGTCTCAAGGTATTCTGCAGTTAGCCAGGATGACAGTAAACGTTCACGTTTATATAAAGGGTGTAAAAACCTCTAAACGAAGGCGTGAAGCAGTTCTTTTCCCCGTCGTTGCGATATTTTTTTTTGTTCTACGCCATACCTGAGAACCTTCTAGGTACATTGGGGGTCAAAGTTACAACTTTTTGACAAGTTTTTTTCTTTTAACCTGTTTTATTGTAAGATTTTTACTTTAAAAACCTCCACAACCCCCGTACTATTCAATCCATCCATTACCACAAAATTTTGAGTTCGTTAAGTTTTGAGTTCTAACAAAACATGATTTTTCACCCCAAAAAAGAAGTCGTTTTCCAGCAATATGTTTTGCGTAAAGTAACCTATTTAGTTTGAGGTGGTTTACAGCCTGTATAATATCACACTAATATAGTTCGTAAAACGTCTGGCAGAGAGGAAATAATTGCTTACTCGTGCAATCTGCGGAGGTAAAGAACTAAATAAAACTTAAGCTATGGAAGAGGCCGCTCTTCTCGTCTTCCAATTACGTCAGTTGTAAAGTCTCAGAGAATTTAATTTATCAGAGTGAAAAGTATGATTTGTTTTTAAACTTTATATTTTTATTCAGTTAATGGTACGGTAGGTACCTACTTAATAAGATATTAGTTATTACACAAATAAAGGGTATCAGAAGTGTGTCTCAATAGGTACACCAACATTTCGCCAGTTAAATTATGTCCTATGTAATCTTCATCCCCATGAAGATAATATTATAACATTAATAAATCCACGATGCCACAAATATCGAGTTTCAGAAAGAGATAATCACAGAGGTAACCGTGAGTGAAAGAGATACAATACAATACAATACAAATACATAGCTATGACGACAATACCGAACTTTTGTTCTGCTGCATACAGAAATACAGTGATATAATTTTCGGCTACCACACACTAACGTAATCAGGAGAAATAAAATACGTCCCAAGGCATTTTGCTCATTATCATGTTTCACGCGTTATTATGTCATGCGAAATATTTGCGGGAAAAATATTTTCATCTTCATTTTCCAATATGGCTGCATACATTTTACGCTTTCATTCTTATTATTACACGGCAAGCTCTAGTGGTTATTAAATTAAAAGTGGGTAGATAAGGAAACTGCACGGTTGCTCTATTTAATACCTGAATGTGACAGAAAAGTAAGTGCTTATTTCGAGCTTCATTGTCGGGGACCTCCTAGAAGATCGTAATCGGAAAATGTCGTAGAGATCTTGCTTCGTTAAATTTACAAAGAGCATAAATTCAGCTTATTGAATTTGAAGCCCCTAGTTTTCAATTACACGTTTGTACCTAATAACAAAGCAGGAAAACGAAAACAAGGGTCGAGTAGTGTCGCAACTTCTCCAAGAGCTGTCTCATAAAATGGAGGGCGTATTCGCTCAGTTTACGAAACTCGCTTCGTCCAAATATCCAAAGTTAGAACGATTCTAAGTGCGGACGGCAACTCGAGCCCGGCAGCTAGACGGCCCAACAATCCAGGACTCCGGACGTTTCCTCAAATTTTACGTCAACCCGTTAAAACTTGAAATGGAAATTGGCTATAAATCTACATTTTACACCCGGACACGTTAAACCCTTGATTCGATTAACAGACAAAGCTGAAGCTGTTAATGTTTTAAACAAATAACGGTCCATTATTTGATTAGGTACTCTGATTAGAAATCCAATATATCGTGTCGAAACAAACGTTGTCGTGTGCCAATACCGTATCTGTGATTTGTGTTGTTGTTAACACGTAATATCATTACGTCCCCAGTCACCTGGTTCAATTAAATTACCTTGTGATGTTTGGTTTCTTGTTACGTTGATATTTAAATAGGTTAAGTACTTGGGTACATTATATTAGTCGACCAAGGTTACAGGTTACAACAATCTCAGCTCTTTATGCATAATAAATCAAGGCGATGCTTGAATAAACCACGTCCACAAGTCCCAGAAACTTGTAAGTGAATCAGAGTATAGGTACCGTCAAGTTCGGAACTGATTAAATTTTCACCATACCACGCCGCGGTAGACAGACTGAGTTGAATACTAATCGCTTATTTACTTCAGTTCAACTAAACTGTTCACATACGGCGTATAATGTAATCGACAGTAAGGCCTTCATTCTCTGAATCGAATTAATACGTTTCCACATCAAGCTTGACAAAATACCAAGAAACTATCACAGTTGGACCTTTTTGACTACTTGTTGAACTTTTGACTTACCAGGTATAAAGGCTGTTCGAGGAAAATCCGAGTAAAAGCTCAAACACCAGTGAGGTTCTTGGAAAATCTTTTTCCGCTACGAAGGCACGTGTCTATCATTGAGGGGAGAAAAACTAACGGATACTTATGTGTCTGAGTAAATAGGTTAACTTATATTCTACGAAAGACTCCTTAAACGCTATCCAACCTACGATAAGATAGTAAATAAACATTCACAATCGTCATGAAAATATGTTCTGACACGAGAATAAAGTGTGTTGAACTTATCAAAGGATTTCTGAGTAACGTCAGCTTTAGTTGAAATGTTGTTTAATTAAAGGTAAGACACGATTTAATGGCCAGGAAATGTCCATCAATAATAAGATTTAAGTTATTTCGTTTCAGTTTTCTGTCCAGAAGAGTCGAAAAGACTTCAAGAAATATATTTTTTTGTGACTTAATTCACCCTCGCGGGAAACCGGAACGGCTGTGTAAGGTAGGTTTTCAAGTTCCGAAGCCGAGACTTTTGTTCGAGGCTTTTGTCATAATTATTAAGAAACATAGTAACTATTTAAACACTGTTTTAGTCAACCCGCGATCATGGCGCTTGCAACAGCGTCGAAATATCGGGAGCTCAACACAATAAATAATCACGGAAGATATCCCGTAAGTGACAATATAAGTATAGTAACTATTTAGTTTAAGCGTGTGGTGATAGCATTAGACTTCCAGAATCATTCATTATCGCCATTCCGAAGAATGTGATGAGGCCGAGTAGAAGGGTTCAGATACAATATCGCGTAATAGCGTTGAGGGCTTTGACCACCCTGTTTTCTCTTCTTCATAATGCAACTTCTCCTTCTTACCTGACTTCTCTTTGTCAATATTTATGCTCTGCACACAGCAAGAATCTTCGGTCCGAGAACAAACAGTCATCTTACTTTGTCCAGGCGGTCTTTCTTTGGAATGCGCTCCCTCAGTATATCAGGACGGTAACCAATCGGTTTACTTTTAAAGTGAAAGCTCGAGAGCACATTCACAAGAAGTAGGCAGAGTCGTCTCAGAACTAACTTTAGTTTTTTTGTTAATCTCTCATAATTATAACCTTTCCTTATATTTTATTTTATGTATGTATTTATTATTATATATCACGACAGGGAATCCCTGGAGAGGAGCAGTCCTCGAATATTGGCGCCATTCGCCGCCATACTTATTTTCTTGCAGTCTCTAACCATCACATCGCCGTGCGATGTGATTCTTCATTGTTGGTAGATAGGTAGATGGGTAGTTGAAATCACACACCACATTTTACTCAAACTCCAAACGTTTATTTCTAAGAAACCATTTAGGTACAGGCACAATAAACATTCTGAGTCGAGCAGCCCGTTCGCCAATATTGATTTCAGTTATTGCACTCTCTCTGCATCAACCTTTTTTTTTTTTTTTTTAAGGATGGGAAATCATCAAATGACCCCCCCCACTCTGGAGGGAGTGTCAGACTCTTACTGACTAAAAACCATCCATGTTCCTTCCTCGCCTTTTACGTTCCGGGGTCGCGGTATCTCTTTCGAACAGGCCCGCAACCCCGGCAGGCTTCGGCCCTTGCGGGCCCCTCTCCTTTTCCTGACATCTCTTTGAGGCGCGCGTGGAACACGAACGCGCCGTCGACACGGCCTGTCGTCGTCGTTAGACGGCCGGACGGCTAGCTAGCCCATAGCCAGCCGTCCACAGGCCCGCATCTACGGTGGCCGGTAGCCACCACGTGGCCCCCGACGCCCGTTGCGTCTCCCGCGGCGGCCGAGAAGAGAGGATCTCTCCCTCTCTCGTTCCGCCACCTCCTTCGCTAGCGTCACTGCTTCGCAGAAGGAGGCGACGGCTTCCCATTCCGTCTCGCTCCGGACCATGGATTGAACCAGGGCCGGACGCGAGAGGTCGCCGCCGCCGATCGCCGCCACGAGGACACGGCGGAGCTCCGCCCACGCAGGGCAGACTTCCACCGTGTGCTCCACCGTGTCCTCCGGTCGATCCTCGCAGTGGAGACACCCGGGCGATTCCTCCCGCCCGATTCGGTGCAGGTACCTCCCGAAACATCCGTGTCCGGTGAGGACCTGCGTCAGGCGGAAGGTGAGGACGCCGTGGCGCCTCTCCAGCCACTCCTCAAAGAGGGGACTTACCGCCACTATCGTGGCGTGCCCTGCACGGGGTTGCGACAGTCGCTCTCTCCATGTCGCCATGAGATCGCGCCGGAGGTCAGTCCGCTCTGCATCACCCTAAGGTAGACTGGTAGAAAGTGCCCAGGGCATTAAGTCCGCCTTTGTACAGTGTTTACTTGTGCATAAAGTTTTAATAAATAAATAAATAAATATCCCACGTACACAGCTAACCTATGGGCCAACGATTCATTGTACCTCCGCTCGCAATTACATAAAAGTAATATGGACAGAGTCGACATTCATCGGAATCGATCACGGATAACCTTTTGTAAGCGCCCCACCATTTTAAGAGGTCACTCCAAACGAACTCAGTAATTACACTATATAACGATCCGTCATTCGAAATCACGATATTTCCGAATTTAATCAACGAAAAGTGCCGTCTACAGATTTAATAGGAGAGAGAGATTAACGACAAATTATGACAGTTACCCTAGTTGAGAAAGCCGACTTTAAAAGCTATGTAAGCTTTATTAATTTTTCAGTTGACGATTTAAAGGTAGTACTTTATTTAAGATTTGTTTGAACTATTTTATTAAACTAGAGCAGTCGTTAAACGTTTATCTAAATTATTGCCGGGTATAAATGTTTAAGAGGCCTGCGGAACATGCGAATTTCATACAAAGGTAATACCACAATAATTTGTATATCAAACATATTCTTAAGGTAGTGTTTATTTTTTTTTTTTGATTGGATTACAGAATATTAGGTTCCCAAATCCATATTTTGAATGTACACCGATTTAAACAAGAGTTATGAGAGAAATGAATTTTCTATAGAAATTTTAAAATCCTCATATCTCGTCTTTATATCATTGTCCTTTCAAAATATTTATTTGGGAACATAGATATTTAATAGAACAATCTAAATATTTGCACACTACCTCAAGAATATGTTTGATTTTCATATTATTTTGGTATTACGTTTACATGAGAAACGCATGCTCCACCGGCCCCTGAAACTTTGATACTTAGTTATAAGTTTCGCCTGAACAAAACTCATATTCAAACAAGTGCACAAAATAAAATTCGACAGAAAAAATTTAGAAGCGAATTTTGTTTTAGCAGTAGAAATAAAATGCCCATCGCCTCAGCTACGAATTAACAGATTGAAAAATAAAAAAATATTTTCACAAACATTTGACTGTTGTGGTTTTTTTTAGGAATGAATTAGGTGTGGAAACTTGGAAAGTGTGAATATTTCAGCGCGTGGTTTGGACTTTTCATAAGGAGATGTCTGATGAGATGATGAGTAATAACATATAAGAATAATACACGCTGAGTCAAATTGGGATAAAGGTGAGCATGGTGATGATGGCTTACTTACCTTTTTCTAGGGCACTCCCTTTATTTTCATTGTATTTTACTCAGAAACAGGGCTTTAGTTAACAGTTAAAACGTTCTGTTTCCAGTATAAAAGGAAAACGAATGAAATGCACTTATTATTTCAAGAGCTTTTACTGCGTAATGGTTTGAAAATCTTCTGCAACACCTTTCTGTTTGTTGTTAATGTTGATGTTGCTTTTCTTTGAATTGAAATTACTATTTATTTTATTATATTATTGAGAATGTGAGGACCCTGTGGGTCACTTTTTGTTGTTTTTTCCCCACGACTGTCTGGCAGTTTGAGTACTATAAGCGATCTACACAAATGTTCTTTCTTTGGTATTGTTCGTCGTTTCGTTGAGCTCCTTGCGTTAAAAGTCGAGCTACACGATTACTGACAAATGCTTGCACTGACTGGACAGGTCCACTCAAATCTGTATGGTGGTTCTTTCTTCAAAAGACCATCTGAGACACTAATCTGCATAGTCGTCATGTGAGTTGAACAAGATTGTCTGGACTTTAAAAGAGACTATGACCTCTGAGTTTGTTTCGGCTGTTTCTTCTCAGAGTAGTCAGGTACGAAACACCGGCCCCATTCAGTTTAAAAAAAATGACGTTTAAAAGTGTTTGAGAAAATCTACTTATATTCAAAAAATGTTATAAAGAAAGACGTAGATCGCTATTACGAAATAAAAAAAAAATATGCAATGATCCAAATCGGACTAAGTATATGTATCAATTATCTGTGGCAATTTTACTTTCTGCACGTGTGTGGAAAAAACATGGACAATGCACGCGTGTGAAATACACTGCATTTTGAAACTAATAGTAGTGCGAAAATAAGCAGTTTTCGAGGAAGTGTATTGAAAAACCAACTTTCTGAATAAATATCATTTAATCATTCTCAGTTAAATATTTACAAGAAAATATTAGCAGAGCTAGATGCTGAGGTTGGAGAATATTTACATTGAGCTGGTTGTTAAACCCAATCATACATTTCTCGACATGTAAATTGAACCGAGGATCTCTAACCAAGTGTATTTCATTTAAAATCATCATTTGCCTTGCCTTTTCTCAACCACGTTGGGGTCAGCAACCAGTCTAACCAGATCCAGTTGAATACCAGAATTTTACATGGAGTGACTGCTTATCCGATTTCCATAATTTAGTTAGTACTGGGAAAATGATATCACTTTGGTAAGACTGGTTGCCAGACTTTCGGGCCATTCACTACCTGTAACGACTGTCAAAAATCCACAAAAGGCAGAGCAACTGTTTAGCGTGCTTTCTGAAACTCGGAGGAAACTCGGTATGTATTGGGTGGTTACCTGGTTACCCATCTACGGCCCAACCCAAGCAAGCATGGCTTAACCTAAAGATAGACCCCTGTTATTATTAAGTCACGAGTTCATTTCACTCCAAATAGCAACCAATAAACAAAGAACATTATATAGTTGACTATTCCCCACCGGAACTCGTCGGTAAGTACACAAATCAAATGAAAGGCCCATCGAGACATCACATCCTGAATTTGAGATTTATTACGGCTACATCCACGCCGGTAACTGCGTTATTAAGACGCCTCGTTTCTCGCGTCGTCTTTATATAACCGTATATGGGCCGCAATAATATCGTTTCCATTCACTGCTATAATTTATACGGCGAACACTTTATTATAATATCTGTAGGAATACATTATGTGCTTATATTTTCTATAGATACTTGTACCATTTTAATCAGAAGGGTAGCTCGTGGTTGGGCGATTATTACCATATTCAACTCCACGAGACAAGGTCAAGTATACTCCAGAATAAACATGAAAGGATTTAAATCTTTCTGATTATTCCTGGAAAATACTCAACAATACAATAAATGGCCAGTCCCATTTTCTGCGAAGGAGTGTAATTAAGCTGATTTCCAACTAGTTTGCAATTCAATAAATCAGGGATAACGATGCTTGAGTTAAACTTCTAAAATGCAAATCCTGGACTCAACTTTTCGCATGTCAGCCATTCAAACGGGCAGCTCTAGGAACATTACCGGGAACGCTCATCGTTTGAAATAAGAGTGCTTAGGAAGAGAAATTGGTGTTGTAAAAGAAGTCAAGGACCTTGCAAAGTATTTTTAAAGCTGAGAAAGATTAGAGAAAAAAATTATCTGTACGTCGTGTTGTCAACGTTGGCTATTTAATTGTAGTAGTACGGAGGTTTCATTGATCGTTTCATTTTGAAACAAGTGGAGAAAGTTTTTTATTGTAGTTAGAGGCAGTATTAACACACGAGCCGTAGGCGAGGGTGTTTTAGAGCCAAGAACTGCAATATCAAATGTCTACGTGTATCAAACGACGTTTTTCAATACACTTTTGAAGAAATAAAATAATAATAATATAGTGGCGTGTAAGCAAGTATGTGTTTCCAACACGTGTAGCTGTTCGGCGTATGCAGAACAATATCACTTAATATAATTATCGGAGTTTGTTCCGGACTATCAATTCGTGGCTTTGTTCCGCAATGATGTCAACGTTTGTATTGTTTGCGCATTGATTTGTGGCCAGGTGTCCTTGCAGCTTCGAAGCTACGAGGTTACATAAACTGTGACTATTATTGTTAGTAGATTGAATATAGGAAGACGACAAGTACGAACATACACGTCTGTTTTATGGACTTTACACACCAAATGAAATGAAAACTTTATTTCCATAAACAAAATCTTAATTTCCAGAAACAAATCCACATAAGTACAACTTTTAAAAACACACCACCATCAAACACTGTTTTAAACTATAACGGTTCATAAGTAAACTTGACATGTCATTTACGGGATATCTTTCATCTTTTTTTGCATTCTCAAGATAACTCGCGATCATGGAGGGCGATTGCAACAGCGTCGACATATCGGGAGTTCAAAATAAACAATAATCACGGAATATATTCCGTAAGTGACATTTTGAGTATAGGTAAGTGTACCTATACTCAAAATGTATAATCGTAGTGACTATAAATAAAACACAATGAACGTTTGAGCCCCAACACAAGATATACGAGTACCACACCTTCTCTCCTGAACAACTAATTGCACCCTACTGGACTTGAATGAGGCATACGACAAAGACGATAGGCCATAGCAACTTGGGCAAGGTTGCTATGGCCAGACAAAATCTGAATAGGTACGAGAACAAAAAGAACACAATGACATTAAACACACACACACACAAGCCTTGCCATGCATTTGGATGCATGCCCAATGTCCATGTCCACGACTTTCGTACACGCCCAGAAGGCATGCCACCGAAATGTGTCCATAAGTCGTAACTAAAGCAGGTTTTTGAGAATATGATGGTGGAGTATCATCGTATTAGCAAAAGTATAAATCCACTATAAATATTTATTGTATAGGTACCATTAGTATAGAATTCCCTTAATATAGAATCCCATTAATCAGATCAGTGTAAATGTAGTTTCCAAAATTATTATGATCTTGTTTATCGTTTCATCTGAAATAATGAATTATGAATCACTAGCTTCTGCCAGCGGCTTCGCCCGCGTGAAGTTTCAAAATTGGGGTTGAGTGAGAATATTATAAACGTAAGAGTAAACAAATATAATAATAACAAATCTCCGAACTGCTAAGCTATCGGGAGTTACACGTGTTATTGTGAGTCAACTATAAAAGATAGACATATGCTGTCTTGGGATATTTTTTATATAATTTTATCTACCCAAATATCATAAACCCTCTCTAATGCGTTCAAAAACCATAGGCAATGACCAGCATTACCAACCTGCAGAAATGAACGGTGCTGTAATGAACTCATAACGCAACTGTTTACAGTTGCGTTATGAGTTTTAAATTTGGAACAGGTGTCAAATTCAAGTGAGTGTGCTATTCTAGTACCACCTACATTAAATCAGATATCGATAAAAAAAAAAAAAAAAAAAACCCCAATTCAGTATGATTCTAATTATAAATCGCACGACATTTTCGATCTCGAGTGACCCAAGAATAGTGACTTTGTTCGTTTGCCTATGATTTAAAAAAAAATGACAGATATCCGAAACGCCGCCATTTCGAGCTGTCATTTGTTCGTTAGCTTTTTATTTCCAGTAACCCATTCTTTATTTCTGTCGAAAATGAGTGATAGTGACTCAGAAATTGACATGAATACTCCGCCAGATATCGTAAATGCAGCGACGAATGCAACTAATAACCTGTTGGCACAAAAATCAAGGGCCAAGTAACAATGCAGGTCATTTCCCTATGGTTCCTGAACCCATCATAGAGCCCTTATGATATTTGGGTAGATAAAGTAGTGTATGCAACTATACATAATTAGGCATTACAACACTCGTGTGATGCTATTAAGAAACTCGCCTTCGGCTCGTTTCTTAAACCCACACTCGTGTTGTAATGCCCTTCATTATGCACAGTTGCATAAACTACTATTATGTGGAATATTTCCGTTATACATTGCATGATTTCTATGTAGCTTTAACCATTAAGGCTGCACACGCGACGGAAGCTAAAAAAACCAAGTAACTTCTCCCGTTTTCCCAACATTTCCTTTCACTGCTCTGCTCCTATTAATGGTAGCGTGATGAAAAGTATACTATTACCTGCTCAGGAGTATGTAGAATAATTGTACCAAGTTTCGTTAAAATCCGTCGAGTAGTTTTTTTTTCTATAAATAACATACAGACAGACAGACAGACAGACAGACAGACAGAAAGACAGACAGACAGACAAAAATTTTACTGATTGCATTTTTGGCATCAGTATCGATCACTAATCACCCCCCGATAGTTATTTTGTAAATATATTTCATGTACAGAATTGACATCTCTACAGATTTATTATAAGTATAGATAGATAGATAGATAACCACTATGCCACCAGACTCGGAGCAAAACAAAGCTAAAAAACATGATATATCAGCCGGAAAAGCTGTCACAAACAGGTACCAAAGCAAAATTGTAATTGGTACCTGAGCGCGAATACCGCTGACCGGGCTGTCAGAGTGAACAGAATCATAGCAGCCGAGATCAATACTGCCGGCTGCCGGACCACACCATAGCTTTTCTATGGCGGCTGTTAAATTGAAACTTGTTTCGTGGTTACCTACATCACAAAATTGGACCGTGAAAAAGGGGTTGCTTTGTTTAGCTTACTTAGTTATTTAACTACTGCGTGGTATTAAAACCTAAATTCAATTCAAATGGCTTAGTTGTATAATAGTACATTGTAATACAAGGGGCTAAATTGACTCACTATAGACGAGGTAGTTTTTCTACCGAGCTTCAGCGAGGTAGTAAATAGGAACCGAGTTATAATGGAATTTTAGCGCCGTGTGTTACACCGTACTTTTGACTACGATTGCGAGAAAATAAAATAACCACATTTAATATGATAGTTTATTTTCTTCAAAATTAATGTACAATTTGTACTGTTGTTCAAATTTAATGAGATGTTTTTTCCCGGCAACATAATTTCAGTTCTCTGTGAAGACGAATATAATATTGTGTCGTCTGTGGGGTAAACGTAGAAGATAAAAAGGAAACCTACTTATAATTCAAATTAATAATACAGAAAAATTCAGAATCAGAAACGGGACTTACAAATGCACTAGTGCACCTTCTGAGAAATTACAAACGCGTCTGACGCCAATTTACGTTGCATACACGGGACAAGTGTGCACACCAATTCTCACACGTTGCATCGCATACGTTGTGTGCGTGGGCCCAGTTTGTCTCTCGCTTTACTGTTCCATTAAAAAAAAACATTTTATTTAAAAAATAGAACCAAACGCGCCGAACGCCGAACTCTTTGGCAGAATGTGTGCGTTGCATTCCAGCTACAGAAGAAATAGCTTTCCATACTTTTATGATGTTTTGCAGTCAGCCGTGTTGCCTAACATACGTACCATTTTAAATGTACAATATAATTATGAAAACCGATGATAATAAAACTTGATGATAAAAAAATCCTTTTCAACCGACTTCCAAAAAGAGGAGGTTATCAATTCGTCTGTATTTTTTTTTTTTTTTTTTTTTTTTTTTTTGTGTTTGTTACCTCAGAACTTTCGACTGGGTGAACCGATTTAGATGATTCTTTTTTTGTTTGAAAGCTGGTGCTTGTCGATTGGTCCCATTTTAATTTGTTGAAGATCTGATGCTGATCTTCCGAGATATACAAAGGAACTCTTCAAAAATAGACGGCAAATCTGCAGTAATTGCTGCAATCGCTTGTAGGTTCATTGTTCATACTACATCATGACGTAACATCACGCCTGTATGCTCTGAGGGGGTACCTAGATGTGTACAATACTCCCAGATTTCGACAATATTTGTTGCCTCTGAACTTTCCACTGGGTAAACCGATTTTGATGATTCTTTTTTATTTGAAAGCTGGTGCTTTCCGTGTGGTTCCAATTCAATTTGGTTAAGATCTGACGCTGATCTTCTGAGATATAAATGGAACTCTTCAAAAATACACGGCAAAGCTGCAGTAATTGCTGCAATGACTTGGTTGTTTATTGTTTATGTTACATAGTGACGTAACATCACGCCTGTATGCTCTGAGGGAGTACGCAGAAATGTACAATACACTCAGATTTCGACAGTTAGATATGTTAAGTTCCATTTATTGGGATCCTGGAGAAATAGAGGGAATTCCTTAAATTTTATAGGCACACCAGAAGCGATTTGGGTAGTTTTAGGAAGAGTACATTCTTGGAGTAATCTCATTTCAATTTGGTAAAGATCTGATGAAGAACTTCGGAAGATAGGCGACGGGAACTCCTCAATAAATGATAGCAAATTTACTGGGATCGCTGAAATCTCATATCTGTCTATTGTTTACACCAGTTCATAAAAAAAAATCATGCCGGTACGCTGTGAAGGGGTAAGTACATGTGAACCACTAAAAAATGAAAAATAAAAACTTTTTTACAAAAAATAAAACCGACTTCAGAAAAAACAAAAAAGTGAAAAATAACTTTAGCTTCAGAAGTCGGTGACAAAAAAACTAAATCAATCAAACAAAGGTCACCGACTTCTGAAGCTAAAGTTATTTTTCACTTTTTTGTTTTTTCTGAAGTCGGTTTTATTTTTTGTAAAAAAGTTTTTTTATAAGCAAAAAACAAAAAAGTGAAAAATAACTTCAGAAAAAACGCTTCAGAAGTCGGTGACGTTTTTTTGATTGATTTAGTTTTTTGGTCACCGACTTCTGAAGCGTTTTTTCTGAAGTTATTTTTCACTTTTTTGTTTTCTCTGAAGTCGGTTTTATTTTTTGTAAAAAAGTTTTTATTTTTCTCTTTTTAGTGGTTCACATGTGCTTACCTCTTCACAGCGTACCGGCGCGATGAACTAGTGTAAACATAGACAGATATGAGATTTCGGCAATCCCAGTACATATGCTATCATTTATTGAGGAGTTCCGTTGCATATCTCCGAAGTTCTTCATCAGATCTTCATCAAATTGAATTGGGATCACTTCGAGAAACTACAATTCCTAAAACTACCCAAACCGCTTCTAGTTTGCCTATAAAATGTGAAGAATTCAATTCTCTCAATTTCTCCAGAATCCCATCATCAGCTAGTGATTTGATGATTATAAGACCACACAGAAAGCACCAGCTTTCAAATAAAATAAGAACGATCAAAATCGGTTCACCCAGTAGAAAGTACTGAGGTAACAAATATTTTCGAAATCGGGTGTATTTTACACATGTGCGTACCCCCTCAGAGCATACAGGCGTGATGTTACGTCATAATATAGTATAAACAATGAACCTACAAGCGATGGCAGCAATAACTGCAGATTTGCTGTCTATTTTTGAAGAGTTCCGTTGTATATCTCCGAAGATCAGCATCAGGTCTTCAGCAAACTAAAATGGGACCAAACGGGAAGCACCAGCTTTCAAACAAAAAAGAACCATCAAAATCGGTTCACCCAGTCGAGAGTACTGAGGTAACAAACACAAAAAAAAAAAAAAAAAAAAAAAAAAAAATACAGACGAATTGATAACCTCCTCTTTTTGGAAGTCGGTTGAAAAGAGACTAAAGTCTCAAGACTCCACCAATCCACTAGAACTGCCATTTGAAATTCAAAAGTGTTCTAATTCATTTCAAAAGCACTTGGATAAAGGATCCGTTAAAAAACGAGTGTATTTAGGTACCGTCTGTGAAACTGCCTGTAATCTCACTGTACCGGACAGAAATGAGAAAACGGGACGTCCGCAGTCTTTGTCCCCAACTCAATCTGCAAAAGTACCTATCGAAGTTGTAAAAAGAAAATAAGTACAAACTAAAAACAAACGGTAGGAAAGTTTCCTCAATTTTCTCCAGTTTTATAAAACGTTTTTCACTTTTAAGTCTTCTTTATTTGGGGGCTTCTAATTGCGAGCATTTGTTTTTTTTAAATTGGCTATTAATATTTCGTACACCATGATTGCTAGCCAGGTTGAAACCCAACGTGACTAATGCTATCATTAGAAGGTAATTGGTTAAGTTGTCGGCTCTTACGACACGCAAGAGAGTTTTCTATTACTTGTTTTTATAAATGGTCGAATAAGGGACAATTATTATTTTTTTGTCCCTATAAAGACATGGTGATTTTAATAAAACTTACAAAAGCGAATGAAGAAACCACAATTCTTTGTTAGTGATAGAATGAAACATAAAAATAAATCTTTATAAAACACAAAATGATATCAAAATAATAATTGGTCCACAACAATACGACAGAAAATAAGCATGAAGTACTTAGTGCTCCCGTCTGAAAAACACTACTATTATTTATCTAGCGGATTATTTATGCCACCCGAAGTACGCAAACCGAATTAATATGCCATTAAGTGTGAAGCCCGTCCTTGCCACAGAAACCAACCAGACTAGGAGCCCCTATTCAGACTTGTTCTAATAACTCCGACAAACGTCGGACAAATCTGAATGACGCACTGTATCTGTGTATCACGACTTTAATTTCCGCTGCCCCTTTTTTCAACGAACGAAAAGGTTTTCAATCTATGACTAAAAGCCAACGAAATAGTCAGTTAAATCAAAGAAAGGAAAAGGAATTAGAGTTGCATGTATTGAACAGACTCGATATAGTTAAATTACGATTTTGTCACGTCTAAAATCGGTTCTAGCAAAACAACTTGAATTGAGTCTGGCAGTATTGAGTACCTTATTCTCGACATCAAACCATAAGGTCGATTTAAGGTCAACCCAGCTATTTGCTAATTGCATTGTAAAATGTAAACCAACTAGCTTGGTCAACCGTACACAAACATCCTTTCATCTGACTGCTTCTGATGTCAATAATTATTTTCCTTAATTTTAATTCGTATAGAATAGCAAGTACTAGTTGAGTTTCAAGATGCAATGGGGTTGACGTATCCTTGCGGCTAAAAACAGTAAATAAAATAAATAACTAAAAATCCACGTGAATTAAATCTGTTGTCTATTTAAAACTAGCTATAATTAATCTACAATTTGATGAATGCGTTGATGTCGAAATAAGCTTTTAAAATTCTACCTTTTGAGGATCTGTGGTTTTTGAAGAACAGTTTATGGATCGAATGGAAAATGGACCGCTGAATGTCAATGAATATGGATTTTTGATTGTTTTCGTTTTACTGTTTGAGTTTACATCACCCCGTTCGTTGGGTTTTTTGCTTTTTTGAAAGTCTATTTTGAAATAAATACTGTTGTTGTGTTAATGTTATTTCTATATACGTAGTGAAATATTTTTTTTATTGCTATTTAATACTTCAAGCACAAAAGTACAAAGACGGACTTAATGCCGTAGGCATTTTCTACCAGTCAACCTTTAGGTGATACAGAGATAAGCAGTGGTAGTCGTCATTTCTGAGAATAGTTTTATTTAATACTATGATAAACTACAAAGATATATATATATAATTCTATGCATATTTATCGAATACTATAAATATATCCTACTAAGTTGTTAGTATGGATGTATGGACGTTTGTTACTCTTTCACGCCAAAACGACTATACAGATTTGGATGAAATTTAGTACACAGATATTTTATAACCTGGATTAGCACATAGGATATTTTTTATCCCGGTAGTAAGATCCCATGGGACAATTATCAAACTTCACGCGCTCAAAGCCGCTGGCAGAAGATAGTATTAATATAAATTTAAATAGACATTTACACAGATATGCTAAAATAACAAGACAAACAATGGACAATGTAGTTGCGAACTTTAATTTAATTAACTAAAATTATTTGAATTTAATCATCTTGACTGAAAAATGTTTGCAGGCTGTCTACGAGTGCTTTCCAATTTTTGTATCCCTAATTCACCTCCTTTTTGTTTAGTCGATAGTTGTTGTGATAGTTCATGTTCTACCTTTATTACAAGGAGTAATTTTATGTATAACCATTCGATCATTTGCGAATTCGTAAAAAAAAACCTACCAAATCACAGTCCCACCTTAAAGATACATCAGTCAGTTTACTTTCCCCTTGAGCTCAACAAAATCTAAAAGCAATTCGGCGGCATCTTGTTTGCCGATAAAAGCGCTATTTCGCTGAATGGTTCGGAATAAGGTAAGTACATTATATTTTCCGATATCTTAACTAGACGGAGAGATTTGTAAAACAATAACATCACGCCTGAAATTTACGAAATTTTAGACAGTGGAGTACCTATAATAACGACCACATTTCGCCAAATTATCTTTAATAGTGACCCACCCTATTGCCATCTCCCAAATACAGTTTCAATGTGTTCTCATCACAAACGACAAAACCAAATAACATTACCCGGCCTGGGAGTTGAACTCAAAACCCCGTCATCATTATTATAATCCGACCTCAACGAAGCTAAGATGAGGTTAAGCTGCCAAATGAATCGGATAAAGCGCATAAAGCAATCCTGAGTGTACTAGGTAACCGGCGTGAGCACAACACAAGTTGCTTGAGGTCTCAAAGCCTTGACTAAGCTCACAGATTTACGAGTAATTGACCAACCGTCGGTAACCAGCAAAACATTTAAGTTTCACTCACTCACTGCAGACGGTCCACTTTGTCGTTAAACCACGCAACTGGAAACCAATTAATATTCCGAAGCCTTTGTATTTGTGTAAACAATTAAAGCATGAAATATTCATTCAATCATGTTAACCAAAAATCTTGTCATGAATTTTCTCTCGAGAAAGAAATGTTTTCGTTTACCCTTCCACCTTTCGTTTTTACATATTTCCGTGTGATTAAGCCCGAAAAGAAAACCCACAAGATACGCGCAATGACACGAAAAAGTAGTTCATGTTATGGGTACAAATAGAAAGTTATGATGACGCTAAAGAAAAAGGCGGGTAGAAAAATGAACGATAATAAGCTAATGAACGGACTCTAGTCATCCAAAAGAACGAAAATCTGCTAAGCTGTAGATTTTACAGACTGCTAAGGAATAGTTCCATGGCGAATCCTTTGATATCGTGTCCGTTTGTCTGCGTATTGCAGGAACTGATTGGCAGCACTGAAGAAACGCAATCCGAATTCTGGACTAACCTAATTCGGATTAAAATAAACGTTTCCCTATCCATTAGCATAAAATTTTAAGACCTAATATAACTTGGCATAATGTTGTTTGGCATAATTATATTTATATTTTCGCTCATGCATAATTTTTTTAAGCATTATGTCTGTAACCATAACAATGATTAGGCATAATATTTTAAAGCATAAACTTATTAAGCATAAAGTTCTAAAGCATAACTTTTTTAAGCATAAAGTTCTAAAGCATAACTTTTTTAAGCATAATATTCTAAAGCATAAAAGTTAAGCATAAATAACGCATAAAAATATTAAAACATAATATTTTTATAGGTATAGCAGTGAAATAATTATTAACACCTAGAATATTAGACACTATACACGTTTATACAATATTGCTCTAATGAAATTTGTAGGCGCTTGATATTGTAGGTAGAATAGAACAGCATGCAAGCAAGCATGCAGCATGCAAGCAAGCATGCAGTATGCAAGCAAGCATGCAGCATGCAAGCAAGCATGCAACATGCAAGCAAGCAGCATGCAGCAGGCAGGGTTTCTGTGACGGCTCCGGCGCTGCGGCCCTCTGGCGGCTCCACGCGTGCTAATCGTCGCAGACGGCTTTCGCTCACCACCGCGGCTTCGGCTTGTTGGCCGGCTTCGCCGGCCAGCCTCAACCGCGGCGGCTCGCTCGCAGTCGCCTGCTCCTCAGCCCGTGGGCCGCCTCGCCCCTACGCGCCTACGCGATTTTAAATAACACTCTAGGGGTAGGACAAACAAGACTACGTGAAGTCGGTTTTTCAGCAATTCGGTTCTGTCACTAACTTTTGTTGCACAGCATATTAATTTTTTAACCAACAATATTATTTGATTATTACAGGTACTATAGCTAATTGGTTTGCTCAGAATTATGTATGGGGCACTACAAGTTCACCACCACCATTTCCACCCAAAGTCTGGAGTACGTATTTACTAGTAAAGGAAAATATACCCAGGACACAAAATCATGCAGAAGCATGGCACAATAGATTTGCTCATTTTGTGGGAAAACACCGTACTGAATTTTATTTTTTGGCAAAAAAGATAGTTCAAGAAATAAGACATCAAACCATTGAAATAGATAAACTGGATGTTGTAACATCATTTATAAAAAAATACACGGACAAAACCAAAAAAAAAAAAACATTAGTAAAAAAGATGAGTATCCTTCTAAACTAGAATATTTACAAGCAATTGCTAAAAATATACACCTAAAAAAAATAATTAAGGACTACTATTTCAATCAGTTAACTTCTATCTGAGGAATAACCGCCTTATTTATTTCTCATAATAGAAGACTGTTTATTTCACACAGCAGTGAATTAGTTAACTGATTGAAGTTAACTAATTCACTGCTGTGTGAAATAAACGTTTCTCGCGATTGAAAATGTCATGTATATTTATAATAAATCATTTGCATGAACATTGTTTTTGTTATTTATATTAATTGTATGCCTAAATATTATTATGCTAATAGTCACTAGGCCTACTAACGTTATGCTAAAAGTCATTAGGCCTACTAACGTTATGCGAATCAAATTTATGCCAAAACAAATTAGTCTTTAACATGATTATGCCATCATAAAATATATGCCTAAAAAAATTATGCCAAAGTATTATTATGCCAAAACAAATTGTGCCAAAATCGTTATGCCGAAGTATATTAGGACAAAAAACATTATGCGAAAAGAAGGGATCCCAAAATAAACATGCTAAGTGGAAGAATGAGAAACAGTAAGCTCGCCTTTATTACGAAGTTTTGAGCCGCCTCAGCCCAGTCTGTTTCGGAGAATGCTGGGGTTTATTTGGCTCATGCCGCAAGTGCACACAGGATATGTATTTACAGTCGATAATGATGCATTTTACATCACAGTCACATTTTGCCACATTTTATCCGGCTCGAAGGACCGGCTATAAGAAACACATACATGCCGCTTCAGCCAACGTGCACTTTACTCCATTGTCGCCTCCGTCTGAGCTCTTAGGAAAGTTGCAGGCCGAGGTTTAGTAACAACATTACCTTGCCGTTGGTCAGTTGGTCACGCTACTTCACTCAATAAAATAACATTTCACGCCATCTTACTTTGGCTAATGTTATTTAACTTAGTTTTATACTAGGTAAGTTTAGCTCTATTATTTACTAAGGCACACCTAAGAACTTAATGTGTTAAGACGGACAGACGATAAAAAAACTGGATAACCATGACACAGAACCGCTTGCAGCATTCGGTAGTCATAAGTTGATGAGAGAGAAATACATAAACATACAAGCACAAATGTGTGATTATATGTCATTTGTATTATTTATGCTAAAGTTTGGCCCCGCTTTAACTTATTTTTCTCTAACCTTCTTCTTCTTAGCGTGTCGATAGAAAATATTTGTTAAATATGTCTTAAGATCGTTAAGTGTGTAATGTGCTTCATATGTGTGGGTGGCCTGTTCTCCGAACAAAAAAAAATTGTCTCCTTTCTCTTTCTTAGTTTTGTTTTAGACAAGTTTGAGGGTACCAAAATATAATTTTATACAACTTTATAGCTGACTATCGCTCTCTCCTAGTTTTTTGCCATAATTTATCATTTTTTCTTGGACCATTTCTACTTAATACGAGCAGCAAAGCCAGAGTAAAACGAATTCTATGTTTATCTTGCGTCGGAATTTAATCATAATCAAAATTTTCGGTCAGCGGTTGGTCAGTCGGTGTTGCCAGTTCATTGAATTAGCAGTGACGCGACCGCTTTGTTCGCAGATAGCATTATATTCCCGGAATAATTAATGGAAGCCGCATTCGCTGTTACGTGACATCTAAATGAACTTATTATGGACTAGTGAATCTGCTGAATGTCAGAAATTCATTAATGCATCCAATTAGTACAGCATTAGCAAGTACGAATTATTACGAAGCTGATAAATGAAGGGGATAGAGAAGATAGATGTAAGTAGATAATAAGTAGTTTTATTAGTGCATCAATTTACATAAGCTTCCTTTAATGCAAATAATGCCTTTGTTAAAAGACACTAAAAGCACAAGTAAATTGTTCTACTTCTGTAGAAAAATAAAATAATAAAAATAATGTTGACAGTATGAATTTAAGAAATTGGATTTTAGCATGTCCTAAATAGACATTTACATCAAGACACTATGGGAATCATATAAAACCCCATATATACCCGCAGGACATCGTTACGCAGCTTTCAAAGCGCTACATGAGTTAAGTCACGTAGTAGTACAAGAGAACTGATGACAAGTAAATTATTTTGGCCATCAATGAATAAAGGAGTAGCACAGTGGACGCGAGCCTGCATAAGCTGCCAGTGAGCGAAAGTACATCGGCACGTAATCACACCGTTAGTACAATTCCCGCCTTCAGAACACTTCGAACACATCCATATAGATGTCGTTGGCCCGCTTCGTCTATCGAATGAATATCGATACTGTGTCACTATCATTGACCATTGTACCAAATGGCCCGAGGCAATTCCGGTCCGTGAAATCACAGCGGAGGTCATCGCGCAAGTACTTTACGAAACGTGTATAGTGAGATTCGGCTGCCCGCTACGCATCACGACAGATCAAGGACGCCAGTTCGAGTCTTCACTGTTCAACGCGCTCATGAAGAAAATGGGAATCAACAGAATCCGCACTACGGCGTACCACCCACAGTCGAACGGACGAGTTGAGCGATGGCACAGAACAATGAAAGCGGCGCTTATGGCTCGTGGCGCAACAACTACGTGGACAGAGGAACTTCCGACCGTATTATTGGGATTACGTACTGCCCTGCGACGAGACAACAACCTTAGTCCAGCTCTAATGACGTATGGAACCACACTTCGAATACCATCTGATTTCTTTGAGCCACAACAGTCAAGAATCGACGACTCTGGGCTAGTTCGCCGTCTAACTCGCACGATGACATCACTCACACCTGCCACGCACCGCTCACATTCAGCTGACAAACCTTTTGTTTACAAGGACTTATCGACGTGTGCGCATGTCTTCGTTCGCAATGATACCAACAGAGCGCCGCTCACACCACCGTACAATGGTCCCTACGAAGTAATAATCAATCGCTACGACGAGTACTACAGGGCCAAGCTACCGCTACGCACATCAGTGATATCTTTGGACAGACTCAAACCGACTTTCATGTGCAATGAGTCCATTGAAGACAAAGATCACCATCAGGACATTGTACCTACTCAGCCCTACTCTACCAGATTTGGCAGAGTCGTGAAGCCTGTGGCACGCTTCACTTAGAGGGGAGTGATATGGGAATCATGTAAAACCTACATCGCGCTTCATAGAGTTTAATATAATCACCCGTTGTTTTCATATGTCATTGTTAAAAAGAATTTTATTTTGTGTTCGCAATTAACTAAAAAATACTGCACCAATTTTCATGGTGTTTTCACCAATGTATAGAATGGTTCTCGAAGAAGTTTTTCTATATAATATGTACCGGGGCGAAGCCGCAGGCGTCAGCTGTAACGAATACGAACAAACAAATATTTTCAAGAAGTAGCTATAAAATGTGTTACAGTCAGTACTGAGTAACGAGAAATTAACTAAGAAAACAATAAATTCACTGTCGCATAACTTGAAAGTTTCGAAGTAATTACAACAGCGCCCTGAGCTCAAACCGAGGGTAACATTTGATTGGTGAGAGCTAAATTAATAGAACTCCATCGTCCTTCAAACTTCACTACAGCACAATGTACAAAATAGACGTACCTATATATTGGGTGACTGGTAATTAGTGTACGAAATTTAAACGCGTGACTGTGCTCACGATAACAAATAACTTTGGATGAAACTGCCGAAAATGTGTACTATAAAGAGTACCTACACCCACATTTTCGCAGTTTCGTTTCCTAATGTGCTGAGCAGCTGATTTTTTTTTCACGTTTTCGACTTTGGTCCCATAGTAAAAATTGTTTGTTATCATGAGCACAATGACGTGTTTAAGTATCGTATCGCATTAATTGCCAGTCACCCTATACAGTGTTATTTTTTGTTTATACTAAACCCGAAAAGGGGTCATTGTACTCATCATTTTGAACAACTTTTTCTATGGGACGAACCTTGAAATCGCGAAAAAAAAATCAGCTGTTCCCTACATTTTGACGAGTTATGCGAACATAAATGTAGGGAACAGCTGATTTTTTTTTCGCGATTTCAGGGTTCGTCCCATAGAAAAAGTTGTTCAAAATGATGAGTACAATGACCCGTTTTCGGGTTTAGTATAAACAAAAAATAAGGTTGTATACAGTGAGGAAATAATCTGACATTAACAACGTCAAGCCTGTAAACCTCGTAGGGTTAGGCAGGGGTGTATCTAAAAGTACAACCACCAACATTTCGCGCATGTAAGGCGTGCCTAATGCCATCAACCTGTCGCAAATGTAGACTCTATGACTACTTCTTAGAAATTCCTGATGGAAAAACCTAATGGCACTTTGCCCGTCCCGGGAATCAAACCCAACACCTCATGCTCAGCAGTCGTGCTTTCGAACACTAGACCAACGAGAGAACAATATAGACCTCAGGAATATACTGTGAGGTAATAATCTAACATTAATCCGACAAGAAAATCTATCTATATGAATATCTACTAACGACCTATTTAACTACTATTTTATTTCAATAACTTACTGTAGGTTGGTACCTCTATCCGTTTGACATTTTGCTTGTCGACGGTTAGACTATACGTCAATGAAAATCCTTTTTTTGATTTTTCTATGAATAAAGTGACAGGTAGTTGACGTCTGAGAGACCAGTTGCCTCGTTGAAAGACGGGGAAGCTGGTCCTCATTCGGAAGCCGGGGCGCCCTGCGGACTCTCCGTCCGCATACCGGCCTATCGTGCTGCTCGACGAGGTGGGTAAGCTCTTTGAAAGAGTGATTGCGAACAGCCTCTCCGAGCACTTTTGGGGGATGGGACCGGATCTTCCGGAAAACCAATTTGGTTTCCGCAAGGGGCGCCTCAACGGTGGACGCCGGTTGGCGGTGTCTCTCGACATCGTCAACGCCTTCAACTCCATGCCCTGGAGCTGCATCAGGGAGGTACTCCGGTATCACCGGGTGCCCACCTACCTCCGTCGTGTGGTCGGGGACTACCTGACGGACAGGGCCGTCAATTACCACGGTCGCAGTGGAGAATGGAAGCGGCGAGAGATGTTGTGCTGTATCCCACAGGGATCGGTTTTGAGGCCGCCCCTGTCGAACATCGGTTACGATCGGGTGCTGCGCGCCCAGGAAGAATTATTCTAAATTATTTAAAAAAGTTTTTTTCACTTCTCATGCTCTAAAAGTACGCCGTTATAGCGGGATTAAAGTGACCGTTTATTCCCTAGGGAGTAAAAAGTAATTTAAAAATGGAACGATCTTTTACTCTGAAACATGGTCACATAAGAGTAACTTGTCAAAGGTTTTATTTAAATTTCGAATTGGCATGCAAATAAAAAGCGGTTTATTGAAAAAAAAAAAAAAACGAACTCTCGCGTTGACGCGAGAAAAATTTATGGTTGTTTGTGTGCATCGTTGATTTTGAAAAGCAATGCCTCTGTTGCCATTGAGCTATTCTGTTGCTATATAGCCGCTGCAGTAATGTAGGTACCTACTAATTATCTGTGGAGTGTGGATCATCTTCATTGCGAAAATGTTGTGAGTTTGTGTTGTGTTTTCAATGGTTAATCTGTGACTGACCTAATGGAAGAAAAAACTGACAGCTCAGTTCAGAATTTTTGTCGAGTGTGTTCAGTTGACTATTTTTCTCGCACTCGAAGTGAAAAGTACAGTTTGCACCTTGAGACTAAACGCCAATATAATATACCCTCGCTTTCATTACCTCCCTCGCAAGCTCGGAAGTCAAACCATCTCGGGTATATAATGGCTTCGTTTAGTCCCTCGTTATAAAATATACTATTTATAGCAAAGTCACGTTACTTGAGTTCAAAAATTTAAAAAAGTAGTAATGTAATTAAAATGACATGGAATTAATAGCGAAACGGGAAGGTCTTTCAACCGAAATAGTGACATCAGCCTTGCTATTGGCGATAATGTTTTAAATGCAGACAATCAAGTTGCTACGGCCTTTGAAAATTTCTTTGCGGATATACCCGTATCGACTACTAAATCGCTAAACTCGTCACCTGTTGCTGCCGAGTCTTTACTAAAGGAAAACGTTTCGGTCTGTGATTCCGAATTTAATTGTCATTATGTAACCTGTAAAGATATAATTAAAATCTTTCACACCTTAAATGTTAAAAAGACCGCCGATCTATGGGGTCATTCTGTGGACGTAGCTAAATCTATTATAAACTTTGTAGCTCCTTCTTTAGCAGTAATATTTAACGATTGTATTGACGTGGTGAGTTTCCTGATCTAATGAAATCAAATAATACCATTATTTAAATCGGGTAGTACATCAGACCCCACAAACTATAGACCTATTTCAGTACTACCAACTTTTAGTAAAATTTTTGAAAAAATAATTTTGGAACAAATGCAAAGATTTTTTAATAAACATAAGTTATTGCATAAAAAACAGTTCGGTTTTACAAGGGGTCGTTCAACTACCGATGCCGGTGTTGAACTTAGGACACATTTATAATGCTTGGGAGGACAAATTCGACGCTTTGGGCTTTTTTTGCGATTTATACAAGGCTTTCGATTGCTTTCTTCATGAAACATTAATCAGAAAACTACACCACTACGGAATCCGTAACGCCTCTCTGGATCAGGGCTCATTCTTGTTTCTCATTTACATAAAATGACTTGCCTTACCTCGTAAAGGATAATCATGATATAGTATTGTTTGCAGACGACACTTCTCTTTTCAACCGACTTCCAAAAAGAGGAGGTTATCAATTCGTCTGTATTTTTTTTTTTTTTTTTGTGTTTGTTAACTCAGAACTTTCGACTGGGTGAACCGATTTTGATGATTCTTTTTTTGTTTGAAAGCTGGTGCTTGTCGATTGGTCCCATTTTAATTTGTTGAAGATCTGAAGCTGATCTTTCGAGATAAACAAAGGAACTCTTCAAAAATACACGGCAAATCTGCAGTAATTGCTGCAATCGCTTGTAGGTTCATTGTTACATCATGACAAAAAGTCACGCCTCTATGCTCTGAAGGGGTACGCAGATGTGTACAATACTCCCAGATTTCGACAATGTTTGTTGCCTCTGAACTTTCGACTGGGTAAACCGATTTTGATGATTCTTCTTTTATTTGAAAGCTGGTGCTTTTCGTGTGGTTCCATTTCAATTTGGTTAAGATCTGACGCTGATCTTCGGAGATATAAATGGAACTCTTAAAAAATACACGGCAAAGCTGCCGTAATTGCTGCAATCGCTTGGTTGTTTATTGTTTATGTAACATAGTGACGTAACATCACGCCTGTATGCTCTGAGGGAGGACGCAGAAGTGTACAATACACCAAGATTTCGACAGTTAGATATGTTAAGTTCTATTTAATGGGATCCTGGAGAAATAGAGGGAATTCCTTAAATTTTATAGGCACACCAGAAGCGATTTAGGTAGTTTTAGGAAGAGTACATTCTTGGAGTGATCCCATTTCAATTTGGTAAAGATCTGATGAAGAGTTCTTCATCAGATCTTTACCAAATTGAAATGGGATCACTCCAAGAATGTACTCTTCGGAAGATAGGCGACGGGAACTCCTCAATAAATGATAGCAAATGTACTGGGATCGCTGAAATCTCATATCTGTCTATTGTTTGTTTCATAAAATAAAATCACGCCGGTACGCTGTGAAGGGGTACATATGAACCACTAAAAAATGAAAAATAAAAACTTTTTTACAAAAAATAAAACCGACTTCAGAGAAAACAAAAAAGTGAAAAATAACTTTAGCTTCAGAAGTCGGTGACAAAAAAACTAAATCAATCAAACAAAGGTCACCGACTTCTGAAGCTAAAGTTATTTTTCACTTTTTTGTTTTCTCTGAAGTCGGTTTTATTTTTTGTAAAAAAGTTTTTTATTTAAACTTAAACGTCAGCAGTTGGTTACGGATGATGTTATTAGCGCCCTGGCAAAAGTCGTTAATTGGTTTAATGTTAACAATCTACTCTTGAATGAGAAAAAACTAAATGTATTAAGTTTACGATACCCCATGTAAGACAAGTGGAAACTAGTGTAGTAATCAAGGATGAAGAGTTGAAACCGGAAGACAGCACAGTGTTCTTAGGCATAAATTTGGATGCCAAGCTTCAGTGGGGCCCGCATACACACAAATTGTCAAAAAAACTTAGCTCTGCAGCATACGCCGTTAGAAAAATTCGTGATTTAATTGATTCGGAAACAGCCCGTTTAGTTTATTTTAGTTATTTCCACAGCGTGATGTCGTACGGTATCCTCTTCTGGGGCAATAATAGTAGTATAAGTCTTGGCGAAGGCACTCTACCAGAAGAGAGAAGTGGACAGGGGGTGCTTCCAAAGTCTCTCGGTAGAGTGGTATCTAGCTTAGAAGAACACATTCGCTGTGTGTACGGGGACATCAGTTGTATACACCAGCAGAATTCTTGGGTGTGTGAGCGGGCCATTTTGACGCCCAAAAATAATCAGTGCATTCTCTCGGAAATTGAGGGGAATGAAGTGGTCTACACCTCGTTAACCACTGTTGTCGAGCAAGATGACGCCACACATTATCCCGTGGAATTTCTGAACTACCTGTCAGCAAGTGGACTTTCAGCGCAATACCATCAAGCTGAAGGTCGGTGTCCCGATTATGCTTCTTCTGAACCCATCTCCTCCGAAGTTGTGTAACGGGACCCGCCCTAAAGTCATCTCGCTCCACAGACATACCATTGAGGCGGAACTTCTTGCGGGTTGTGGCGTCGGCGAGGCAGTATTTGTACAACGCATTCCCCTCATACTTCATAACTTCCCGTTCCAGTTCAAGCGCGTACAGTTCCCCGTGAGTGTTTGCTTCGCGATGACCATCAATAAGTCGCAGGGGCAGACACTGAGGGTAGCGGGTGTCGACCTCAGAACGAGTTGCTTCTCACACGGGTAACTGTACGCCGTTTACTCCCGCGTCAGTCCTGACTCTTTACATTTTGGCTCCTGGCAGCATAACTAACAAAGTAAACTTATATGGTCACTTACGGGATATCTTCCGTGATTATTTATTATGTTGAGCTCCCGATATTAAGTATAAGTTTAGTTTTAAACCGTGAAAGCCTTAAACAGTGTTTAACTAACAAAGTAGTTTATAGGGAAGCGTTGTAAGGTATGATACTTTTGTACGTATTTTGACTCTTTTGTGTCCTGGTATGTATTCCTGCATTATTTTCTCTGTTATTTATTAGAGTAATCATTATTTACAATATATACACACTAACATTATAATAGAAAGAATAAATATGTACAAATATCAAAAAAGGGTTACAGGGCATCGAAAAATTCGTCCACATCGCTGCCAACAGGAAAAGTGCCCAGAAGGCTGGCAGCATTGCCATTTTTATTATTTTCTCTATTTCTTTCAGTCACATCTTATGACTGAACTCAGCAATATTCCCTTTTAACTCTTTTCACTTGCTTCGCTTGCAAAAAAACTTATATTTTAATGCTATTTTAAAAGTTGTTTACTTATAATGCTATAGCGACACTGGCGGTATCTTAGGTATTTTTGGTGCTGTAGAGCCTTCACGCAGACGACGTCGCGGGCAACAGCTAGTCTATACTAATATTATAATTAATGTGCGAAAGTATTCGTTTGTTTGTCTGTTCGTCCGTCTGGCTATCTATCTAAAGTCTTGAAACAATTTGGTATTGGGCATGTAATAAGGAGGGACGAATCGCATGTGACTAAATGAGTGATGAGTGATGAGTAGTGAGTGGTGTGGTGTGTGTACGAGTATGTTGCTTGTCTCTGCATCACCTAAAGGTTGACTGATAGAGAATGCCTTTGGCATTAAGTCCGCCTCTGTACTTTGTGGTTGAAGTGTTGAATAAATAAATAAATAATTATACAATTTGATGGATGGAGAGGGAGAGGAAGACCACGAAAATGATGAAATGATTGGATTGTGTATAATTAACACAATCCAATCATTCACAAAGGAAAAGAAGTAGGTACATCACATATATAACGTGTTGCGCTGACTCGAAGAAACAATGGGACAAGAGTAAGAAAATGAAATTATGAAGTACTGAATCAATATGGAATTTGGAATTACGGACCAAAACCTGGCTTAAGAAAGATACCTTTTATCCTAGTAGAGAGTTCCTTAATGATATTTTCGTGGTGGAACTGTCATCTTCTGCCTAGCCTTTTCCCAACTATGTCGGGGCCTGCTTCCAGTCAGAATCAGATTCAGAATCTTTATTTGTAAAACATAGGTATTTACGTAAAGGTGTTAGGTTAAACATATTTGAGCGCTATAATTTGCCGCGAAGGCATATAAATTTTAAATAAAATGTCATTATAAAAAACTAAAATGAAGTACTTAAAAAACGAATAGTAACAAAACAATAAAACAAAACGAAGCATAAACTAAAAAAAGTAAAAAATTATCATTTATAAAATCAGAAACAGTATAATAACATTTTTCTATTAATAGAGAGGAGAGAGCTTTCGTAAATTTTGATAAGGGCATTGTTCTTATACTATCGGGTATTTTATTGTAAATTTTTGCAGCCATTCCAAAAAAACTCTTTTTCATCAAAGCGGTTCTGCATTTTATATCGCACAATTGATCCATAGTCTGTCAGTTTTTTCAGTCTAATCGTATGCAGCTGAATACCGGTATTCCACATGGAGCGACTGCCTATCTGACCTCCACAACCCAGTTACTACTGGGTAATACGATACCTCTTGGTAAGACTGGTTTTCAGACTTATTTGGCCACTGACTAGATCTGCAAAAGACGGCCGGGACCAACAGCCTAGTTTCCAAGGCACGGAGGAAACTCGGTATATAAGGGCAGTCACCAACACCACCCCACAGACCAACCTAGGAAAGCACGGCTTAACCTAAAGGTCGACCCGCGCGGCTGTTAGTACCGTATTTAGCCACCCACGAGCTACTAACAGCAAAACATAAAATGTAAGCTTTTAAAATATCCTCTTAAATATATTTTCTTGCTACCCCTTTAAATACTTTGAAAGGCAGTCTAGTTCGAATATCGTTATTCTCAGAGAGCGCTTATTTTCAGGACATAAACTTTAACGTTCCTGTCTCCGGGTAGAATTTAGTTTTCGCTAGTTAGGCACATTTGGTACCTTGTTATTTGAACAAATATATTTTATTTTTACTAGAAGTTACCAGGAACTGTGTGGAGGTAAAAGATTATACAGGGTGGAATACATCGACGCATAAACACTTGTCACATTTCAAATACATTATTCCTAACCACATAGTATTTTCAACCGACTTCCAAAAAGAGGAGGTTATCAATTCGTCTGTATTTTTTTTTTTTTTTTTTTTTTTTTGTGTTTGTTACCACAGTACTCTCGACTGGGTGAACCGATTTTGATGGTTCTTTTTTTGTTTGAAAGCTGGTGCTTCCCGTTTGGTCCCATATTAGTTTGCTGAAGACCTGATGCTGATCTTCGGAGATATACAACGGAACTCTTCAAAAATACACAGCAAATCTGCAGTGATTGCTGCCATCGCTTGTAGGTTCATTGTTTATACTATATTATGGCGTAAGGCTGACCCCACATTTGGCGTGCGCGATCCTCGGGCGTGCGAGTAGCGCGAGCGCCGCGCGCGCGCTGCGTGAGCGTCGGGTGTTGCCGCCGTGTGACGTGCATGCAGCGTGCGCGCGACGCGCGCGCGGCGCGCTCGCGACGCTCGAGTCGCGTTCTTACCCCTTCGCCCGCTATCCCCGCCGCCGTCTGTCTCGAGCGTCGCGAGCGCGCCCGAGGATCGCGCACGCCAAATGTGGGGTCAGCCCATCACGCCTGTTTGCTCTGAGGGGGTACGCACATGTGTAAAATACACCCGATTTCGAAAATATTTGTTACCTCAGTACTTTCTACTGGGTGAACCGATTTTGATCGTTCTTATTTTATTTGAAAGCTGGTGCTTCCTGTGTGGTCTTATAATCATCAAATCAGTAGCTGATGATGGGATTCTGGAGAAATAGAGAGAATTCTTCACATTTTATAGGCACACTAGAAGCGGTTTGTTTAGTTTTAGGAATTGTACTTTCTCGAAGTGATCCCAATTCAATTTGATGAAGATCTGATGAAGAACTTCGGATATGCAACGGAACTCCTCAATAAATGATAGCAAATGTACTGGGATTGCCGAAATATCATATCTGTCTATTGTTTACACCAGTTCATAACCCAAAATCACGTCGGTACGCTGTAAAGGGGTAAGCACATGTGAACCACTAAAAAGTGAAAAATAAAAACTTTTTTACAAAAAATAAAACCGACTTCAGAGAAAAAAAAGTGAAAAATAACTTCAGAAAAAACGCTTCAGAAGTCGGTGACAAAAAAACTAAATCAATCAAAAAAAGGTCACCGACTTCTGAAGCGTTTTTTCTGAAGTTATTTTTCACTTTTTTTTCTCTGAAGTCGGTTTTATTTTTTCCTTGGGTAATTCGTAAAAAATCTGCGTACTGTTTGGAATGGCTGAATTTTTTGGGGAGTGTTCTGTTTAGAGTAATGTTCTAAATACGTGATAAGCGTTCCACCCTGTTTATCCATTGTTATCTAGCACGGTAGAACGTTCTGAGTGCAAACCATTCTGAAAACGCTGTGGGAATTTCGTGACAGATAGAATTTCAAACTTAACTATTATAGTATTTTGTTCCTCAGTGACCTACATTATAAGACCTTGATCGATGCACTTAAGGCAGATTTCACCAAAATGTAACTGAAGGCATTCAGCATAAATAAAATAATAAAGAAACTGACAGCCTCTCGAACGTAGTTGTGCTCGCGTTCAATGATAAAATCTGCTCTTTAAATACAAAATCATTTGAAATTATGTAATTGGAAAATTTATAAGCCGTGCTTATGAGTTTATCGCATTCAACATTCCACTCAACCGTGATCAGTTATTATCATGTAAAATACAAAATCGGTAAAACAAGTTAACATCGTAAGCCGGATGTTATTTCGCTTGAAATGTGATCGAACCGAGAAATCCGAGAGAGGAAAAGGCAATCGGCTAATTGGAGGGCTCCGCCGGCCATCAGCCGTCAGGCGGGAAATCAATGGAGGCTAATGGCGTGAAATAATGTTGTCTCTCGTCTCGACTCAAGCAGGCTGTTTTATGTATCAGATCATGAAATCGACGATTATTTAGAGGTATCTGTTAGTAAACTTGTTTGTTTTGTGAATTATTTGTTTGTTTTGTCTTTCTTCGTGTCCACTTTTTATTGGACGAGATTGGTGTTGAAAGATTGGTGGGCCTTTCGCATTTCTACTTGTTTTTTCCTGTATTGCAGGTTTTACAGTCATTGATAAGGCAGGCAGTGAACCGCGTTAAGGTTGCCCAAAACAATATTCTTCAACACGAAAGTAAAGTAGACAAGTCTGTAGTAAGGCAAGTACTACAAACCGTACCTATTCAAACAAATGTAAACTGAGGAGGATAAACTACGAAACCCCACCTACTACGATCCCTTTTACATCAAAGGAAAAATATACTGCGAACTTGAACACGTATATTAAACCCTGTCACTTTTCATGGTGTAGGGTAGTAGTGATTTTAACTCTACAAAGCTCACAAGTGGTACACAGTTCATGCAGCTGGCACCTCGCACTCGATATGACGGGACGCCCGATCCAAACGGAATCCGCACGCTTCACATTTCAACGAATTATGTACTCGCTCTGTATAATAGCGATCGAAATTCACGTGTAGAGGCAATTTAAGGGATTTTCACTTATCGGATTGGAGGAATTTAAGTTTATAATTAGCAACATCATTAGTCTATATTATAAAAATGAAACCCGTTTTCCGTTGTCACGACATAGCATGAAAACGGCTTGACCGATTTGGCTGATTCTTTTTTTGTTGTGTTTGTTATTGCCAGGAGAAGGTTCTTATGAAAAAAAAATGTAGTAGTAGTAGGTAGCTTTTTCCCTCTTATGTGACGCAGACGAAGTTGCGTGGGTCAGCTAGTAGTCTAATAATATAACAGACGCTCGTGTTGATCTCTAGCTGTGTTTGCCTAGGTTGGTCCATGGTTGGGTGGCCACCCATTACTTACCCAGTTTCCTCCGTGTCTGAGAAAAGCCGTCGGTACCGGCTTTCATGCGTAGAACTTTGACAGTCGTTACAGGTAGTCAGACTCTTGGTAGAGTGCTCTTGGCCATTACTTTATTAGATAGGCTTAGTACGTTAAACATCAGTCTTCTTGCATATAATCCTATAGTTTTTTTCATTATTAAACACATTTTATCGTTACAAATAAATCTAATTCAAGTATATAGCGTATGCGAATAAAAAAGTGGCCACTTTTTTTTAAGTTTGTCGGTCTGAACTCCGAAAATGCTAGACTGATTTTAACGGAACTTTTACTTGCAGATAGCTGGTCACTGGTGTCGGAGTAAATAAAGCTACTACTATTATTTTAGGAAATTCCTTAAAATTATTGACAAAATCTGATTCAAATGGAAAGTAATATTGTTTTATAAATAAAATCCCATAAACACCGCAACGCTAGTTTCAAAATAAATTTCCAAAAATTATGTAACAAAAAACAACCAAAACCTTACCTTGGCTCCAAATCCCCTGACAGTATCGACACATTTACAGAGGTTTCGTTTACTTTTTTCCCCACCGTCCCAGCATGAGTGCAGCCCCTGAAAAAGCTTTTAACCTCACCTTTCGTTCGCCGACATGCTAGATTAAAAAAATGTGGACGCAAAACTAGGTCAGTGCTGACAACCATTGTGGAGGCGTCGAGGGTGTTAATCTACTCATTACGCCTGAGAGGTTAGCTCGGTTTTAAGGGAAACACATTTTAAAATTATCATTTTCCTAAGTGATGATTGTGGCTGCTACTACAGTTAAACATATTATGATGAAAAAGAGTCCATGGAGTTTCTTACCTATTCTTCTTCAGAGAGTCCATGGAGTTTCTTACCTATTCTTCTTCAGAGAGTCCTTGGAATTTCTTACCTATTCGTCCTCAGAGAGTCCATGGAGTTTCTTACCTATTCTTCCTCAGAGAGTCCATGGAGTTTCATACCTATTCTTCTTCAGAGAGTCCATGGAGTTTCTTACCTATTCTTCTTCAAAGAGATCTATTCGCATTAGAATATTGTTTTTAACGGTAGGAAAATTAAAGCATTTTATTTCAAAGAAACACTAAGCTATCTGCTTTGAGTTTAAAGAACGCGTGCAAAATACATACTCGTACCACGTTACCACGAGTGGCTTTAAATGCTTTAAATCGTGATCATTGTGATTGCAACAGTTTCGAAATATCGGGAACTCAAAATAAATAGTAAGCAAGGTAAATACTCCGTTTTAGTATTAATTATAGCGGATAAGCAAAAAATCACGACCTGTTTACAGTCCACTGTACTTCATTCAAAAAAATGTTATATATTAACTGTAATATGCATATGTAGGGTAGGATATGTATTTTACCCTTGACCGTACTTCGCCAAAGGATATTATAGGAAGGACAGGTCCGGTATAAAGCTATTTTAGTCTGAATCGATGCGTAGTGAGTAGCTACACCGAACTCTTAGTACCTACTACATAGACCGTACGTTGTTGGGTAAATGTAGGTGAAAATGTCTAATGAAAAGGGGAAGAAAATATATGGAAATTTTTATAATGATGTTTAAGGAAGTAATCAATGAGGTATGGATATTTATAGTTTGGCCACTAGCTTTTCGGGGCAGTTGCACTATCTATGTACAGTTACAATATTGTCCTTAAATATAAAAGTGAACAAGGACATTCTACGCAGTGTACAATCAGTATTTGTATTGTCTTTATTCCAAACGTTGTTTTGTGAGTCGCTCCATGTAAAATACTGGTATTCAGCTGCATCCGGTTAGACTGGAAGCCGACTCCAACATACTCGTAGTTGGGAGAAGGCTGGGCAGATGATGATGATGGTGTTTTATGAGATAAAATAAAATATGGAATTGTGTGTCAAATAATAAGTTATTAAATAAAAGTTTATCGGAAAATGATTTTGCTTAGTGAATTATTTGTTAAATTTTTTGTTGCATAATAATGAAATGACAAAAAATGTTTTTGCTAATCGTCGCTTGTCAAGTAAAAGTTTTTGAATCAATATTTGGTGAACTGACTGGTCACCCTGCTACGGGTAGTGGATCGGCTACGAGTGCTACGACGCGTTAGGTGACGCAAAAGTGCTCAACACACCTAAAAAAGTTGTCACTCAATAAATGAAAAATTTGGAAATTAAACTTCATAGGTTTTCACATTGAATCATCTCGTTTCCCCGTCACCATGTACCATTAAACCCAAAAGATCTTCTACTAACATTAAAGTGATCAGTGCAGTATCAGATCGTAAAGGTACGTGCTCACATTGTATACACCCACGTATATAGTATGTATATTGTAGGGTGCTAGGGTAAGTTTTGATGGCAAGGCCAGACCCCATTGTTGTCCGTACCAAGGATTAATTCGGATCAACGGCCGCAACGTCTCATGTTTATGTAAGATGTTAAATTACATTAAAGTAGATTTGACAGGACTTTGTTAATAAAGTACCAAGGAGTCTACATCCTGCTGGTAAAATCATATAAACAATCATCATCTGCCTAGCCTTTTCCCTTCGTTGGGGTCAACTTCTAGTCTTAACCGGATGCAACTGATTACCAGAATTTTACATGGAGCGACTGCCTATCTGACCTCCACAACCCAGTTAGTACTGGGTTATACTATACCATTTTGGTAAGACTGGTTATCAGACTTTTTGTGCCACTAACTTTTTTGTCAGTCGTTACAGGTGTAACGACTGTCAAAGATCTACAAATGACATGCCACACCAACAACGGCTTAACGTGCTTTCCTTTTAAACAATATTGCAATAAAAAGCTATATTATATGGAGCATGTGGTGACAACCTGTAAGAAAATATTACACTAATCTTAGATTACGGTAGATAATTACTTTAAATGTTTAGTGTAAACAGTTTGTTGGTTGGCCATAAAACAAAAACAACGGAGTAATAAAACTTCATTCGTAAGTAGAGAGAGAATTATTTTGTTTATGTAATATAGTTTCCAATCTCGGTATTTATAAAATCATTGTTTTTCATTTGTTTTCGGCAGCGCATGAATTTGTGAACATTTTGGACATTTTGCTTTGCGTATTGAACAAGAATGTTTAATAACGAAATCACATATAATAAATTCATTCAGCCGTATGGACGTTTCGACAAAAAAAACAACAAACACAGTTATGCGCAGCTAAACTAATAACCCTTCTTTTGCTGTAATAGAATCCGGAAAAGCGATATGAAAATTCCAGAAAGATAAAATTAATCATATTAGCGTAAACAAAACAGAGGAAACTCGAAAACAAAGAGGATATTCCAAGTAGCTAGCTGGCTTAACAAGTTTAACCAGAACGGGGAGAAATTCCGCTTCAATAGTTATACTGAGAAATCCGACGAGCTTCACAATCTTAAACAAGCTGATATTAAAATTTGCAAAACTGATGCCCATGGAACCTCGTATCTATGAAAACATAATTGAACAAAATTGCATAACATTATTTATTATTTATTTATTATCAGCCATTTGTGTCCCATTGCAGGGCCAATGCCGCCCTTCCCACTTTCGACTTATCCCTATCTAGTGCCGTTTTTCGCCAATCCTCTTAAAAAGGGTCCAGTTTGTCCCGCTATCTTCTCCTGGGCCTGCGCTGTTTTTGCTGCTGTTTGGGACCGATTGTGGCGTTACTTTTGCCCATAGCTTCTCCGGCATGTGACAGATGTGGCCAGTCCAGTTCCATCTAAGCTTGGCAGCCGTGTGATCTACATCGGCACCTTGAGTTTTATTTTCCTGGAACATCAAGGCAATAATATTGCTTGTGTTATCAAACAAGCTATTGCAATATTGTTGTTGTTGTTTGTTGTAAAGAAAAGAAAGAAAGAAAGAAAAAATGTTTATTTGACGTCAGTATTAAGCACACACACAATAATAATAAAAAGTAACAAAAAGGACAAAAATACATAGTATGTACTGTGTGCCTCACGGCTGCGCCAAAAAGGTCCATTGGTCCAAAGGTCCAAAGGTCCATTGTAGGTACCTGAAGTACAAAAAACATATTGCCAGCAAAACTGGACCATGCTCTATGGAGTCACACATCACAGTCTCCTACAACACAAAGACATTTAACTGTAAGTTTTTTCTTAGCAAATAAATTCGTGATCAAAGAAATTCCTACAAATACGTTTAACAAAATTGAATTGAGAAATATGAGTTTCACAGAAGCATGCCCCTGTGAAAATGCGCTGCGAAGACTTTATTTCATCTGCGCTGCTGTTGCGATGAAGTCAGGCTGATGCTGAGACAGTACCCCGTAAATTGTATGACATTTTCCTGCATTGTCAAACGTAAGGCTAGAAATATAATTTATACTATATGTCTTATTGTGCTTACAAAGTTTTGTACTGCTTCTGTAATCTTCTTATATATATTATATATTTATATATTATATATATATATATATATATATATAAATATATATAATTCAAAGGTGACTGACTGACTGACATAGTGATCTATCAACGCACAGCCCGAACCACTGGACAGATCGGGCTGAAATTTGGCATGCAGGTAGATGTTATGACGTAGGCATCCGCTAAGAAAGGATTTTAATCATTTCTACCCCCAAGGGGATAAAATAGGAGATGGAAGCTTATATGAAAGTCCGTCAGTTTTAAAGTTAGGATCTTCTAATTTTGTGTTTAAGCTGACGATTGAAAATTAATTTATGCGTGTTTTAGCGTTTCTGATAACTCCACCCCGAAGGCTTATAAAGGGGATGAAATTGTATGTGAATAATCCTTAATTTTCGACGTTAAAAGTACAGAATTTGTTATCTGGTCTTATGGTTGGAAGCTGACGCAACGGCTTTATTAGAATTTCAACCCTTGAGGGGTGAAAAAAGAACAACATTTTGTTTTTAATTAAAGTTTTTACTTTTTGAGTCACCAAAAGGTATCAAAGTTAGTAAGTCGTTAGTTTTTTTTTAATTTCAACCCACAAAGAGGTAAAAGGGGGGATGAAGTTTTGCATTGTAGTTGTTCATTTTTCAAGAATAACAGCAGCAGGAGATACCTTTTGCAGCAGTGCAAGTTAATAGTATAGGCCGTACACAAGTAAATAGCACACGTGACTTCGCGGCTGGCAGTACTTACCGTTTTGTAGGGACCTAGGTAAGCCGAAGATTATGGACTTAAGGCAGGAGCAGAAAAAGAAAGTATGGCAGCCGCCGCTACTGTGGGTGCCGCCCGCTCGCACCAACTTGCTGCAGCACGCGCCGCTGACGCGCGCGCTGCGTGCACTCAATATGGTGTCACAACAGATTGATTGCTTCAATTGTACACTGAGCGAATTCACACGGGCCGCATTTTGCGCAATTACTTTAGTTTGTCAAATTAATTAATTTATTCAAAACATAAATAATTTAACTTTAAATATAACTGCACTATTGTATTAGGTACCTAAACCTGTAATAATAGTTGTATGTGTTGTTTAAATAAATAAATAAAATAAATAAATTATGAATAGTAGAACGAGATAGAATGAGTAATTGTCGATATCGTATTTGATACCAACTAGATTTTTTTATTTTGTAGATTTCTGTGTTTTTTTCTCTTCTGCATTTCTGATCTTACTTTTGATGAATGAAGATGAAATCAAAAATGGCGCCGACGAAAGTTTTTGGATTTTTAATCATGGGTGTCGTTTCCGTGGTTTTTGGTGTCGCTGATAGTGAAAATGAGGTCAAAATTAACACGGGGAAAAAAGTTAACAGAATAAAAAAAAAACAGTTTTCCTTTTTTTTCTACGGCTTCCCCTGACACTATTTTCACCCAGCGCCACTGTTAGGTAGAGGTGTATCTAATCCTACACCCACATTTCGCACATTTAGCTTAATCCCATCAACCGGGCACAAATAATACAATAACACTTTGCCCGTCCCGCAAATCGAACCCAGGACCTCATGCTCAGTAGCGCTTGCGACAACTCAAACAACGATGCAGTCTGACACATGACCCTTCAATATTTTCACGCGAACGAAGTCGCGGGCAACAGCTAGTCTATACTATATATATCTATACTTGATATTATAATCGAGGAAAGCTTCAAGCTTTATAACATCACGCTACGATCATTAGGAGCCGAGCAGGAACGAAAAATGTTGCAAAAACGGGGATTTTTTATTCTTTCGTTTTCTCTCTTATGTGACGCAGACGAAGTTGCGTGGGTCAGCTAGTAATATTATAAAGCAGAAGAGTTTGTTTGTTAAACGCGCTAATCTCAGGAACTACCGGCTCGAATTGAAAAAATGTTTTTGTGTTGGATAGTCCATTTATCGAGGAAGGCTTTAGGCTATATAACATCACGCTACAATAATTAGGAGCGGAGCAGGAATGAAAAATGTTGCAAAAACGGGGACGTTTTTTTCCTTTCGTTTTTCTCTCTTATGTGACGCAAACGAAGTTGCGTGGGTCAGCTAGTCATATTTAAAGAAAATTTACTCAAAAAACATAAAAAAGATCTATGCTTGGTTTACTACTTAGTTTATGAAGTATTGTGTTTCTTCTTTAGTAAACCTACACTTAATGTACTTGGTAATTTGGCATCAACTCATTCCGCCAATGATCTTCAGGATCAAAATGAATATATAGTCTTAAACCACAGATTCTCCTAGAAAGTTCGTTAATCTAGGTTTAACCAGCACATAAAATATCCCTCTTTTCGTAATGCGTAATAATTCGACCCAGGCGCAAATTCATGTCCGCGCGAAGTATTGAGGTATATATATACCTAGGGTACCTAACCTAGGTCGTCCGAATAAAGCCCCTTGTAGGCAAGGAAAGCTTTTCTCTCGGAAAATTCTAACATCTTGCAGTAAGTTCTCGTTTAGAAAATGATACGCGTATTCAAAAGGAATTTAGAAAATACGGTGTATTTTAGGTGGGTGGTATCTATTTATAAAGTATTAGATGAATAAAATCTATTTATGGAATAAGTACTTTAAAAAAAAAACTTATGGATGCCATTTTAAACTCTGAAGTCTGGGTTCAAAGTTCTATCTAATCTTCAAACAGTATATAAATGTACATCTACCCTTAACATATACTTTACTCCTTACCAAACTCCTTACATTGCCGTACACTTATCTGATTCTCACTTCCATTTAGAGTTCTTTTAATGCGTTGTTAACAAAAATGGGGTTTTTATCCATACGAATATGCCAACCCCATCATGCCTCTTTCCCTTCAATCGGCTACCAACGTCCTGAAAATTTCTTCAAAGGTACTGGTAAACAGTTTAGGAGATAGCGGATCGCCCTGTTTGACCACTTTCTCTTTTTGAATTTTGGACCTGTGGTTTGTAGTTAAATTGCGGCTGCACTATTTCTGTATATATTGTGTAGTAGATGTTTGGTATGTGGGCTAAATGTTTTGGTTGCTTAAAGCGTTGAAAATGAGTGATGCAGAAGTACAGATATACTCAACATTATTATATACTCTGCAACTATACATAATACACACATCAAAAGTGTCTAGGGATCAAGCATTTTTATGCGGATTTCTTGAGATTGAGATGTGGCTTTGTAATAAATTTATGATTTTATAAATTTATATGGATCCTTTTTGGTGCATTTCATAATTTGAATCAGGAACTGTGAATCAAATTCGAGTAAAAGATGAAAATCACCTGTCAATATTTTCCCTATAAAAACATACAACGCATTGAAGACATTATTAGTGCTACTGTTTCCCTACTACTGATTAAAACCAACGTTATTATGGAGCGGCGACGTCATTTAAGCAGGGAAGAAATGCTCAGAGCCGTGGGAATGATAGAAGCTGGTTCCCGGCAACGTACTGTGGCTTTAGCTCTGAATACAAGTCAGAGTGTTATCAGTCGACTTTGGACACGTTACCGAAGCACTGGTACCGTGGCTGAGCGCCATGGAGGACGGGATCGCTGCACCACACGGAGACAAGACCGATACATTCAAATCTTAACTCGAAGAGCTCCAACAATAACCGCCATGATGTTAGCCGTGAGGCTTCATCACTCTTCAGGGAACTTAATTAGCGACCAAACAGTCAGAAACCGCTTGCATGAAGTGAACCTTCATTCCCGAAGACCGCTACGGGTACCACCTATAGTAATGCACAATCGTAGGATTCGATATCAATGGGCTCTTGAACACAGAAATTGGGCAGAAGAACAATGGCGTTTCGTGTGCTTTTCTGATGAGTCTCGTTTTGGTATGAGACCGGATACAAGACGTATACGACACTGGAGAACCCCTGGACGCCAACAGCGATTAAAATCCTGCCAGGAAGTCCATCCTTATAGTGGTGGAACCATCATGGTATGGGCGGGTATTTGGATCGGCGGAAGAACTGAGTTGATTTGGATCAGAGGCAACCTCAACGCTCAAATTTATGCTGAGACGATTGTATCAGACGTCATCGTTCCTCTACAAGTGCAAATCGGTCCCTTATTTCAGTTAATGCATGATAATGCACGACCGCACACCGCAAGAGTTGTAAGACAGACTCTCGCCGCAGCTAACATCAATGTCCTGCCCTGGCCTGCTCAGTCGCCAGACTTGAATCCGATTGAGCATGCATGGGATATGCTACAGAGAAGAGCTCTGCCGAATATGGAGGGTATCCAGTCGCAAGAAGACCTTTTTTTGTTGTTGCAACGAACATGGGCGGCCATTCCACAGCGTGATTTGGATGAACTCATTTTGAGTATGCCAAACCGATGTTCTTGTGTTGTTAGTGTTCGCGGTAGAAACACGGATTATTAATTGTTTAAGTTACCCAATAAAATTTTAAAGAAAACTGTTATTTCAGTCTTTTTTTCGAACTTTTGTGTTAGTGGTTCAAATGTCAAAAATCCCTTTATTAGGAAAATTGCAAATTTCTTTATTAATGCAAAGGTGACTTGGTTTATCGTTACTATGACAAACGAAAACACTTTATTTGATGAATCCTTAAAGAAAATTTTAATTAATATCAATCAGGAGAAAAGTTATTGCAAAAATATATGTTGATCCCTAGACACTTTTGATGTGTGTAGATTTTGCATTTTCTAGCCTCCACAAACAGACAATCGTATAAGAGCAAGTCTAGCGGTTCTGTTCTAACAAGCTATCAAGATTCGTTCAGAAATAGCTGTTCTATCGATTAGTTACATCAGCCGAGATTTCTAGTCGTAGTCGCCACAATTAGACATCAAAGACTCTTTGCCTATAATTCATTAGGATTGCTTCTTTGTGCAAAATTATAGTAGCTCTATAAATAGGGTAGGTGTTTTATGTATTCTGGTAATTCAAAAACGATAACATTTACCGTAAAATAGAAAGATAGAAGAAAATATAGCTGAGACATTTCTTGTGTGGGGCATCCATTGTTACAAAGCCATATTTTTAGAAGAACATTACATCACACCCGTTCATCAAAAGGGTAAGGCAGAAGGGTATTACAGCACATACTCGAAAAATCGAAAGAATAATAGTCACCACACGCACAAAGGTCATCTCTGGGAACTAAGTGCGTAAACCAAAACCCCATAAGGATAATGCCTCGAGGCATACTTGCAGTTAAACTTTAAACATAATGTTATTCAAAGTGCTTCTCGCTCGTAGACAGCGGCTGACAATCCTCTAAAGAGTTTGACTGCGGCTCGAAGTGGAAGTTCGCTCTGTTCCTAAGTAAAGAGTAATTTTGTAAAGCAATTCTAAGCTTTTCCGAAACAAAGGATATAATGCGTTTTTTTTCTATTAACAACTATGAATATATTGTAAGAAGCTTTTCAAAATCGTAAGCACGAAAAAGAACGCACAAGAAGTAGGAGAAATATACGTTTACTAGGATGATACGTAAAACGTTTCAGCAAAAAAAAAACAACTCCCAAAAAACACTCATAAAATTTGAAATAACTTAACCGTCGTAAGTTGGTGACTTGATTTTTCTCATTTACTTTTTTACTAGCAACTAAGAATCCAGTGAATCGGCCTGACAATCACGGAGAAATCGATGCACATATTATGCACTTTAAAAATGCCGGCGGAATAAATAACCTCCTCCTTTTTAGAAGTGGGTTAAAAGGCGTGGGATTATCCTAAATTCACTCACACAGAGATAACGCATAAGCTAAACAGCTGGATCTAGAAAGAAACATTCTCTCATTCTCTCAAGAGTTCCCTATATAATGTAGCTGAGCACTCAGAAAAGGGGATGGAATTCGCATACGGCTTCTTGTTCATACAAATTGCAAACACAGAAAACATTTCAGGCGACCACCAAAATATCGGATAAAACTCCTCGAAGATAGATTGACACTTCACCCTAAGTTAGGCAAAGGTTTCCCAAAGTACTAAAAGTCGTGTCACGTATCATCTTAGCAGGCTTCGCCCATTTAATACTGTTTGAGGACTAAAGTCAACATTTTACGAAAAGCTCTTATCTCACGAGTAAGCACAGGTATTGGTTTTTTAGGAGTAAGTAAGGACTATTCAACTTAATATGTAAAGTAGCCCATCGAGGGATGAATACTTAATTAGTTAAGCAGCTTTTAGTAACCGTTGTTACATTCTAAATGGGCGATTAGATTATTTTACAACATAACGTTTTATGGGTTTTGTTTTGGATTCGCAATCATAGAGCCTTATCACACACACTAGCGAGTTGTGAGCGAGTGGAAAGCGGGGCGAATGCGCAGCGAGCTCGCCGCGAGTTCGTTACATGTGCGCGGCGAAGACGCCGCAGGTTGGCAGCGAATTCGCGGTGTGTGATCCGCGTTTTGTACCATCATTTATTTAGTTTTTCTCCGCGGCGTATTCGCCGTGCACACGTTGCGAACTCGTGGCGAGCTCGCTGAGAACTCGGCCCACTTTCCATTAGCTCGCTACTGGCTAGCTGTGATAAGGCCCTTATCGGGTATCTCTGTCCTTATTTAGTAATGTTGTTCTTATTATAAAAAAAGCAAAGATGTGGGCTCGCATAGCTCGGAGTCGACTACAGATTGAGGGAAAGATCACGGGGCGCCTTGGCTAGATATCTCAATAATTGGCGACCATCACAACATCGAGAAAAGTGGAAGGAATGAGGGGCAGTCCTGCGTCCAAAAGTCTTCCTCCATCAACATGGGCACGTAACAATTCGGTACTCGTACCACGAAATTGACTTTGCGACGCCTTGAAATTGAGGTTGCGACGCGACTAACTGCACCCTTGATGTGTAGCTCGTCATTTGGCGCCCGTACTCCACGATGTCCTCTCCTCCGCTTTAGTGGTGTAAAGCAAGCGGGATTTTTTTTTTAATTTATTTATTCAAAATCTGTATAAATATAACATATAAAAAGTCTGCCAAACTGCAAAACAGTTTGTCGGCAGTTGTTCTCGTTTCACAATATTATTTTATCAAATTTCGATTTTTTATTATAAAGTAAAGAAAGAAAGACATTTTACACCCAAGAAAAAAATAAATTATGCTATTGTCCATACGTACAAAATTACAAAATTAGCTATGGACACAATAACAGGTAATGTTTTTTAAGTACATTTTTGAGTTGCTGTTTAGATTTAACATGCGATATCAGATGTGGGGGTAGCTCATTCACTAATGACGGTACCACATATTTTCTTGTGCGCTTCCCAAAGTAGTTAGTGACTTTAGGAACAACAAGTGTCTTCTTTTTAGATAAACGAGTTGGGTACATATGCCTACGTTCCTCCTTGTAATATTCATTATTAAATTGTTCAGTCAAGATATTTAGTTTATTTTTATTATGGACCGGAAGTATTTTACAAATTTTGAATAGTTTTTCATAGTTTTTATTTAAGCTTTTTTTAGTTTTTTTATCTGCAAATGTGCCCCGGTGTATTCGGCTTGACAGCACACAGGCTCATTTTCGGGACCTGAATGCTTAAAATTACTCTCCTATTGCCTACTAAATATTCCTAGAGACTACACTACACGCCAAAAAATCAATACATAATCTTAAATTCTCCAATTACACATAGAAACCCAAAGAAATATCATGACAATACAAAGCAATATTTTGTGCGTTACTCACACAAGACAATACAGATTTATACCGTCGTTTTTACACTTCAAACAATATACGGTAAATTACATTCTTTCAGCGACCGCAGAATGAATACCTGATGATTTTTCTTTGTGTTCAACGCAATGTAGAACATTTTATTCTCTTTATCTTCCATTTTCCGTGACACAAAATTGTGTGAAGAATAAACCTTCAAACAATTTTGTAGAATAGAATAGAATAGAATAATATTTATTTGCTTAAAAACATGGTATAAAAGATGGATGGATTCTAATAATTTTGTATAATCTTAACAGTGTGTTTTTTCTTCATTGATTTGATGATCGACTATACACTTGCTTAGATGTATAACTCTTTTGAGCTTTTGTAACAAAACTATATGAGTATTATAATCAATTAGGTTCCTGTTGGGTTTGCTCCTTCTATCGTCGGCCTCATGTCTGTCATCAATAAAAAGTTGAGGTAAGCCCGTTTTATTTATAAAAATAAAAACATCTACAACTACTACAAATATAGAGCAAAACTTGCGGCATGTGAAACATATTTTTCATCCCCCCATCTTCGAAAGCGTATTTTTGCTCTTCGATATCTGAGTGCAAAAGCCGTTTTTATCCTCTAGAGTATAAAGTAAATTTGAATTTAGAAAATAGTGTGCACTAAGTTCATGAATTAAAAACATCATTAAACCTATTTACTTCTACCTCTATGGTGCCGAATTTATCATAAACTTTTTTTAATTTGTTAAAAACTCAGACTAGGAACCTTCTTGGGGTACTTTTTTTTTAATTTGCTTGCCATTTTCTTTTCACGTCATATTGTTAAAACCATAGGTTAAAAACAAGAAACTTGAAAATAAGTGAAAAACCTAAAATTGGTGGTTCCAGCGACGAGGAAGTTTATTTGATGCCAACAGAATTAACTGAAACTGTTAATAATGAGCAATTATGTTTTGCCTTTGCTCTTTTTGTCGCTAAGGTGGGATGAAAAGTTACGTGTTGTAAGATTTTTCTCCTCGTGCTCTTTTGATTCCCTCGCTAACGCTCAAGATTCCAAGTTTGAATCTTTCGCTTGCTCTGTCATCGAAATCGAGCACGCGGTTAAAAATCAACTTTGCACTCTTGTATAACAAATAACTATTGTTTATTTTACTAGTATCGGTAATGATTTCCCAATTAACGAGGATCAAGAAAAAGAGTTCGGTTTTACTAAATACCGTAAAGTTTTTGTTCTTTCAGCGCAAAGGGTTGACGCAATATTTGGATTAAAGTACAACAGTAATAAGGAAAGGAGATGTATTCATATATGTCACCGTAAAATTGTCAAACACAACAACGTTATTCCGTATAACGTGTTTCTCTCTAGCGATATTGTAAACTCTCGAATTATTTTCAACTGAACTTATGGATGTATCTCTGCCCCCATAATCGGGACTTGGGGCACACCCCCGTTAGGTTAGTTAGGTTCCTTTAAACCCTGCACTTGGAAATAGGGGCCCCGCGAAGCGGGGCTCCGTAGACTACGCTTTTTAGGGTAATATAAAGTGTTTTAAGGTTAGGTTATATTAATCGGTATTTCTCAGGAATGGTACATTATCTTTTCATGAGAGTGGTACCATTGGGCAAGAGGGACCCCTCCTTCCCTCCACACCGCGTAAGTTGATTACCATCGCATGCATATCACGAAAACTAATGCGTTTTGTTGTAAGCAATACTGCTTACAACATTTTCATTCATTTGACAATATTTCGAGATTTTACAATATCGCTAGAGATATTACAATATAACGTATTTGACAGTTTAACGGTAACATATATATTACCGCCCAAACCCGATTTCAGGACAAACTAGTTTTGCCTAGGCTAAACTGAAACTTGAGCTCGTTCTTGCATCCTAGTCGAGGCAGACCTGGTTGACGGAGCCCCGCTTTACGGGGCTCCTACTTCTGAATGGTTTATACACAACATATGTATGAAGTTCGACAACTTCATACATATGTTACCGGCCAAACCCGATTTCAGGACAACCAGTTTTGCCTAGGCTAAACTATACCGACTTGGGCCACCCCGACACGGATAGATTAGGTTACAAGTTATTTTCGTGGTTATTTTTTTATAAACCATTCAGAAGTAGGAGCTGTTTTGCGTTTAACCCGCATTATACAATGACAAGTTTATTCTATACAAGTTATTTAGACATTTAACATGTACACCCACTCACACATACACGATACCCACACACACATATACGAAACACACCCACACACTCAACTGCATGTTACAATAGTTTTTATTATTATTTTTCATTTTTTATTTACTTTGATGTACTAATTGTAGATTTTTTCCTGCATATCAATCTGCTAATTATCACTTTTGTCAATCTGCACATGTAACACGTACCAGACCCAATTAGTTACTAGGGATCGAAACTGTGTCTCCTAAACACAGGCTATTTTGTAGCGTAGCTAGGACGACAGAGCATCATACACCGTATTGTAGTATACAATAATGTGTTACCTGTTATTAATGTACTTAATGTAAAAAAGCTGTATATCTACAATCTTTATTTGAATAAATTATTATTATTATTATTAAAAAAAAGTTCCCAACACTCGACCCCTTTAAGGCCATTACATGAGCTAAACGCGAGTTTTATAAATACTAAAAGTATATGATTCACTGCTATAAACGAGATCAGAAAAATATATGATATTGTTCAGGATATATGCTAGCATGACAGTGTTTTGAAAACATAATACAATTAATTTGATTCGATTAAAAAAAACACGAACTCATCTCTAAAAATATCTTTCAACCAAAAAAAAACATACTAATATGCATGCGATCATTCTGATTTCTTGGCAAATATTTAGCATTTCAAACGAAGTTTGAACAACCACAAATAGAGTTGCTAATTTAGCTCGTCTAATCGCCTTAATACCACACGGAAGCGGCTTAAAAAAGCCATAATTTTAATCCTGGATCAAACGCGGGGATCTCAGTGCCGCCACTAGTGCCAGTTAGTCACAAGTATATAGACATACACACATTCACAGACACCATACAGTTACCCACACACACAGGCACACACTATATTTTTTAATGCCAATTAATTCGAGTCACTCTCAGCTTATCAAATATTTTTTTTACTGTGTACTTCGTAATTGGCGTAATGTTCGATTTTTTTTTCATAATGATGATGATGTACGGTCAGCTGTGAAGGTACCTTTCATAAAATAAATAAATTTCCCGACACGGGTTGGAAATATCGCAAAGCTTCAACAATGCGTATTTTATGTTGCATGTGAGTGTAAGGTCCATATTCCTATGCTGGAGTTTCCATTTCGCTGTAAATATGTATATCACTTAATTTTAGGTTCTAGGGCAGGCCGGCTAAAAACTAATTACTAACATAGCCGGTTAAAACTGAAAACATTTGTTCAGTACCAAACTTATTTCATACATCCACTCATCCATTTAATATGAAGAGCTCAGCCAACATACTCGTACGGGAGGAGGTTATAAATTAATAGCGAGTTGCGCTTGTGTTCGAGTTGATTACCCGCCGCGCAACAAGTCTGCCAAGTTCCCGCTAACTGCTCTATAGCAGCTGCCAGCTCTCAAAGGCTAACGATACACTTTTAGCCGATGAACGCTTCTGTTGAAAAATGTATAGCCCGTACGACTGCTGAGTGGAGTTTATTGGATGTAGTTTCTGTGAATACCGCTAAAGTACTGGCTTTTTCTTGGACGAATGTTGACCAAATGTTACCTAAAATAGTACGCAGTAATGTATTGGTGTCTGGCATTTATTTTTTCTTTTTGAACTAATTTTAATGTGACAAAAATGTTTTATTCAAGCTTCATACATACTTCGCCAATAAACATTTAAATTGGTGCTACGTGCCTTTTATATTCTGTACAAAACCTGTTGATATAGATTGCAAATGCTATAAATCTAATTGAAAAATAAACCAAAACGAAAATCATGAAACACAATAAACAAAAACAGTTCAATTGGAAAAGTGTCGATTTGCTACGCGGCTACGTGTGTGCTACGCAAAGCTCCCCGATATTAGACTCGTAGCGCGTAGCTCGTAGCGCGTAGCACCGCGGCGAAGCGACAATCGATTGGCATCCGAGTGATTGATCGCCGTCAACAGTACAATTCGATACTTCGTACCCTGATTCGGGTTTTCAGTATCATCCGTTTTATTTATCGCTGACAGTAGGTTTGGGGTAATACAAATAGAATGTGTTTTTAATGCTACGATTTTCGTTTAGAGTGTGATTCTTTATTCATTATTTTGTTTATTTTTTGTATATTGACTTTTGATACGTCAGTTTTAAACGATAAAAGTAAATTAAACATCTTTCATGCGTACACAACATGTGGAATGCAAATAAACAAAAAACCGACTGCCTGTCATTACTTAGCCACGAGCCCCTCAAAAAACATACATGTACGATGAATATTAATGAAATTATGGCCTTCGTAGAAGAGCTGTTGCCACGCTCGGGTCGATTTTTAGGTTAAGCCGTACTTGCCTAGGTTGGATGGGTGACCACCGTTACGTATTGGGTTTCCCCCTTTTTTCTAGGATGGGAAATCATCAAATGACTTCTCCCACTCTGGGCGGAGCGGGAAGGAGTGTCAGACTTTTACTGACTAAAACCCATCCATATTCCTTCCTCGCCCTTTATGTTCCGGGGCCGCGGTATCTCTTTCAAATAGGCCCGCAACCCCGGCAGGCTTCGGCCCTTGCGGGCCCCTCCCTTTATGCTGACATTTCTTTGAGGCGCGCGTGGAACACGAACGCGCCGTCGACACGGCCTGTCGTCGTTAGACGGACGGACGGCTAGCTAGCCCATAGCTAACCGTCCACAGGCCCGCGTCTACGGTGGCCGGTAGCCACGTGGGCCCCGACGCCCGGTGCGTCTCCCGCGGCGGCTGGGAAGAGGGGCTCTCTCCCTCTCACGTTCCGCCACCTCCTTCGCTAGCATGACTGCTTCGCAGAAGGAGGTGACGGCTTCCCATTCCGTCTCGCTCCGGACCATGGATTGAACCAGGGCCGGACGCGAGAGATCGCCGCCGCCGATCGCCGCTACGAGGGTTTCCCCCTTGCCTCAGAAAGCACGTTAAGCTGATAGTACCGGCTGTCATTTGTCCATCTTTGGCAGTCGTTACAGGCAGTCAGTGGCCCAAAAAATCTGATAACCAGCATTACCAAATGGTATCGTATTATAAATCAAATCAAATCAAAAATATTTATTTGAAAGAAATGGGGATAGGCAGTAGCTCCATGTAAAATACTGGTATTCAGCTGCATCCGGTTAGACTGGAAGCCAACCCCAACATAGTTGGCCGAAGGCTCGGCAGAGGATGCTGATGGACTTCGTAGAGCCATAACTTATCATGCGTTTTGTGTAAGTTAAACATTTAATTGAAAACATAAAGTAGCGAAAATGAAAAGAAAACATTGTATTTTTTTTTTCATTGTTCACAGTTTAGAACTTTTCAAACTGTTGCATATTCTTCTTTTATAAACTGATTGTTACGCTTTTGTATATCGTAGCTTGTTAAATTCATACATCGTACATTTGTGTCCTATGTATTTATATATAAGTAAGTGTGTCGTCGTTAAACGCTTACTTTATTACATAATATGACACGTCTAAGGAGTATAATAATTTAATTTCGGCTCATTTTACCACCGCTGTAGCACCCTACTTGTAAAATAGAAGGGGTGCTGTTCATGGCCTTGACACGATTTTAAACTTAAAACCTGATTTTAATTTAATCAATTCCGAAAAAAATAAATTTATTTAATTAGTTTAATTAGTTCAGTAAATTTTAAATACACCAATTTGACTACAGTAGACACCCAGACACGACGCAGAGTGCCTTGTTCCTGAAGGGAAGCCGCCAGGAATCGGGTCCTTAGGTGCCTTCGGGCCTGATCAACAGCTCCCAGCAGTCCACCTGACAATGTCAGTCAAGATCCAACAGATGTATCTAACACTGTAACATAGTTCCCATTTATCAAACATAAAAATAACAGACGAAAACCTCCACCTCCCTCCATATCTCCAGTTGCCTACAATAAAAATTCCATCGATCGTAACATTAGCAGCGATAAAGAAAAACATTTGTTACGTAAATGTGTTTATTCACAAAATGCTAAAGTACATTAGGTAGCCTGTCAGCCGACCGTGACTCGGCGCTCGCTGGGCCGACGCGCGACGGTGCGCGCAACAGGTCCGCGTGTTTACCCGCCTGCCCACACCCCTTATAACACCGTGACGAGAATACTTATCAACAGTCCACACTTAAAAACAGCCTTATTGTCAGTTGGCTCGCGATCTCAAACGTACACTTTGTTACTTTTATCTCCAAGATAAACGGGAATGACCCGTTTCATGTTTTGTACCTAACAGACACGGCTACAACCTATATCAACACAATTCAGACAGATTTTTAACAATATTTCCACGACCGGGTAATCTCCTTTATAGCTATGCTAACAAAGATTTTATCGGGCTCTCAGTGAAATATTGAGATGGGCGGCACGGATATAACGGAAAAATACTGGAGAAGTCCTATTGAATCATTCCCAAGTAAAACACACAAGTTATGGAATTTCTATAGAATAACGGAACGTACGTACAAAGGAATAAAACAGCACTAGAGCGTTGACAATAGGGAATATATGTGGATATTACGATAAAAGTCAGACGGCGGCCATTCCTTCACGACTCTCGTCCATAAATTTGAACCCCTGGGTATATAATGACGATACTCTTCCAGATCACGTCTCTATATACGCTGAGCCTTAAGTCGGCAATATGAATTCACGTCCCCTCTACTTGGCGACCTAAAAAACTAATGAACTACATATCTACGTCATCTAAAACACCAGATGACCTTTGTGTTCTTTATATAAGTCGATGCAGTCTTATAATAGACAATATAGTTTGTCGTTTGATCAGTGTTTAGTATAATAGTCCTCATGACCATTTTTGGTCACGGCGGTAATCTTAGCGGAGATTAACCATCGGCGCGGGAAATATTATAATGCATAAGTGTGCAAGAGTGCGTGTGTGATATTATATTGTGCAGATGTCTAGACTGTCTCTTTGTAAGGTAAGTTTCTTCATTTTCTATCAACCTTTTCTAAATTAGTAAATGGATCTTTCTCTAGTCTATTTATTTACGAATCGCCTACCAACTGACAACTAAAACCCTCTATAATAACTGTCATGGTTAGACTGGTCGCAGTCCTCGTCTGACAGGTACAGAAGTGTCTCCATGTAAAAATACAGCCAGCATCTACGAGCAATCCAATAGAAGATAAGCCTCTTAAAGTTTATTTAATAAAAACGCTTTTGTTGGGGCTAATACTATTCCGGAACTGATTAGTTGGATGTTATTTATAGACACAATAAGAGGACTCCCGTAGTTAACGTAACTTTATTGGAAGACTAGCGGACGTCACGCGGTCTCACCCGCGTAGTTCCCGTTCCCGTGGGACTACGGGGATAAAATATAGCCTATGTTACTCAGGGTGAATGTAGCTTTCCAATGGTGAAAGAATTTTTGAAATCGGCACAGTAGTTTTTGAGTTTATTCATTACAACCAAACAAACAAAGTTTTCCTCTTTATAATATTAGTATATAGATAGCTAAGGAGGTACGGATCAATCATGGTTCAAATATATTGTCCTGCCCAATTGGTAGGTGATCCACAAAATGTTTTATGTTATTGGTATTTGATAAACGCAATGTCTAGAAGTATTTTAAAGAAACTTAAACGAAATTCTGTCAAAGTTTGAAAACAATTATCTATGAGTAAATCACCATCATTTGCATTTTCCCAACTGTGTTGGGATCGGCTTCCAGTCTAACAAAATGGTGCGGGATAAACTCCGCACCGAGGCCCCCCCGCTGACGCAGAGTCTCCGGCTTGAGCTCGTAGAAGACGTGGTGAGCGCTCTTTTCTGTTCGCGAGGGGAACATCCACCCCCGCCTATTGCTCCGCCTCCTGCGGTGCCGGAAGAGGACCCAAGTGACGACGACGACACTCCGGAATTGATTGATGATTGATCGGGGTAGACCTAAGCGTGGCGGCAGGGAGGCTCAAGGCCAAAAAGGCCCCGAGACCCGATGGTTTGCCTGGCAAAGCCTTGTTCCTGGCCTCGGAGGCTCTCGGGCCCTGACTGGAAGGGCTCTTAAGCGCATGCTTGGAGGGAAGGCAGCTCCCGCTTCGTTGGGAGACAGGGAAGCTGGGATGGGGATGGGGCCGGACCTTGCGGAAAGCGGGTCAATGCATGTTCCGGAGCGAGACGGAATGGGACGCCGTCAACTCTTTCTGTGAGTCATGCTAGCAAAGGAGGTGGCGGAACGCGAGACGGAGAGAACCTGTCGCCCCAGCCGCCGCGGGAGACGCACCGGGCGTCGGGGGTCACGTGGTGGCCCCCGGCCACCGTAGGCGCGGCCTGTGGACGGTGAGCTATGGGCTAGCTCGCCGTCCATCCGTCTTATGACGACATGCCATGTTGACGGCGCGTTTGTGTTCCACGCGCGCCTCAAAGAGATGTCAGTATAAAAGAGAGCTTCTTTCCTTCGGCAAGAGCCGAAGCCTGCCGGGGCTGTGGCACTGTTCGAAAGATACCGCGGCCCCGGGACATAAAGGGCGAGGAACGAACATGGATGGATTTTAGTCAGTAAGAGTCTGACACTCCCTTCTCCTCAGCCCAGAGTGGGAGAAGTTATTTGATGATGTCCCATCCCACAAAAATTGCATGGCCCTCATGTGACTTGAACAATGTCTGGACTTCAAAAGAGACTACGACCTCTGAGTTTGTTTCGGCTGTTTCTTCTTAAAGTAGTCAGGTACGAAACACCTAGGTTTTCCTACTTCTCCGCCATACATTTCAATGGGCGGTTTTTGTTGCGGGATCCAGGACAGCTAGCAGTTACTCTGGGACTTCGTCCAGCTTAATTGTCTCGGCGCATTTCTGGTGGCCGCCACTGTTCATTCTGGCTTTCAGGATTTACATTGGTTTGGGAATAGTGTGGCGGGCTATTTCCAAATAAAAAAACCAGACGAAACACCACTCCTTTAAACCAATTTTTTTTTCCGATTTTTTTTAAACCAATTTACAAGAATAATATCCGATTTACTGTTAATTCGGATTAAAAACCAACGTTATCACAATGTAATTGTCTTTACGTCGTTTTGGCAAAATGAATAACCATTTCACCTAATCATAAAGAAGGGACGATACCCATTGGATTCGAAACGGGCAATAATCATTGAATTAGGTAACTACCATTTGAGGAAATATTTGCCGAGGAAAGATAGCCTTCTCTCGTAATGGAAAAGTATTTTTGTTCCGATTACCTCTCCAAAACAACTGATGTTTTTCCTTAATATTCAATAAAGAATCAAATATTAGCTGAGTCACGTAAAACAACACTCCATCGAATTTCACAGTCACATAATTTGCAGACTTTTGTCACAAGTTTAATAAACTTAATGTTAAATATAGTTCCAAAGTGCTGCGGCCTCGGAACAAATTTAATTTTAACTTACAACTTATAAATAAGCGATGAGACTACAGCCTTACTTGTTACGACTTGAGACCTCTGACAAATGAGCCACATTCAAATTTCCACAAATTACATTCCGTAATTTTTCGTCCGTCGTCCAAGCTTTTTGCGTAATTTAAATTCTCATGGAGTAAGAGCAAAGAGGGACGAGCAAATAAGCACATTCAGAGCACTTATTTAAATACAGCCTTTAAGTAAATTTACTGTCTGAATGAACTGCCGGGAACAAAGCGAACCTCTCAAAGAGCTAAATTAGCAGGAATGTTCTGTATTTGATGTAAATGTGTTCATGTAGACTGTGCAACCGCTGTGTCCACTGTGCACAAGACGGACAAAGGCTTTAGCGCTAATCTCGCTCCACCGGACCAGGATAATACGGACTTTGGCAGGAAATTGGAACATTGTATAACTAATTCCGATGGACCTAACTTCTATCCTGTAATTAACATTTGGTTTGTTTTTAATTAATCCCCAGTTAGCTATAAAAACGAAGGTTTTATTCAATATCACACAAAAATCCCTCAGCTGTTATAACATTCAACACACCCTAATTCCATTTCGTTGGATATGTTTCCATTAGACTGATTCACTCCGCTGATTAGAGGTTATTTTTAACCCTTTATTTGTGTAATTTAATCAAAGTAATTAAACAGTTTAATTAGCATAAATTATACAAAAGCATGTTCAAATTTAGAGCATAAGTAAAGACGACGTTAGCGTGCGAATCGTTTAAGAGATGCATCAAAAGTTTCCTCGTAGAGATTGACTGGGCGGGCGGGCGACGGGTCCGGAGAGGCTGCGGCGCGCGTCCCGCCCAGTGGCAGCTCGACCGCCGCACCGAGCGCACGCCGGGACGCGCACGCACACCACGACACCGTCGGTCGGTACGCGACACCAACACACGCATGCATCACCCCTCCTCCCCCCCCCCCCCCGGACACCACGCCGCGCCCCTGTGTCTCACCACACCCCCGCGCACCGCGCGCCCCCTCACCCTCCTCGGCCAGGTGGATACGTATTACACGCACACGTTGATTATCAATTAGCATCACACTTCAATATTGTTGTGATTAACAATGAAATGGTCCCTCAATACGTATCCACCGCGGGTGCAATTTGTATCACCATTGTTTGCATGGATGTGTTCCTACCCGCCTACAGAATCATCCCTCCGTACCTGTACATTTTTTTAATATTTTACTAGTTCTTCTTCTATTAGAAATATCCCTTTTCTGACATTTATCTATATTTAGTCAATTAATCGGTGATCTTTTTCGTCAGACAATGTAAATCATTACCTCGTAAACGGTTAATGGCGCAGTAAATTCGTTATTCTTGAATCGTAGTCCATTGAAACTTCAGTTGAAAAACGTTTCTGCATCGTAATAACGCACTATAATGGACTGAATATCACCCAAATGCGTCATTATACACAAATAAACTTTTGGAAACATTGTAATAAAATCATCTTACATTAAATTCGTGCCAAAAGCTTTAAAGACATTCACTAACCTTACTTTATGCGAACCCTTCCGTTTGAATTATTTCCTTTCATATCTATGAACACTTTATGCTCATAATACCGCTGAAATTATATAAAAATACAGCTGTGAACTCAACACTAACAAGAATTTTATATCTCGCTAAAGCACCCTCCGATATCGCGATTAATTTGGAAAAACAACTTTAATAATCTGCCCCAATTCATTTAACTTTCGTTTAATCAAGCTTTCAAAAATCTGTTAACTGTTTCGGACGCTGAATTAAGCAGGTTGAAGCTCCTTATATAAACTCTCTTTTATAATCAACAAGGATGATATAAATCCTGTTTTTGCCTCTTTCTTAACGAATCTATCTTCGTAATTTTGAAGACTACTTAATTTACAAGCTTTGGCTTTAGGCGTGATTTTGTTTCCATCAAAAGTTATTTAACTTTATCTTATGCAGTCGACTCTCCAAGTAAAAAGATATCTGTATATTTTCCGTCATCCATCTTTAACTCAACGTGGGTAGTATCTAGAACTTGTTTTCCAGTTCATTCGGTTTCAACTCGGTCTTCGCCATTCTTAACAGCTCATTGGGTCTGGTATCAATCTGCACATCTAGCTATCTTCTCGGCGACCTCGAGGTCTCGCTCGAGCAGCACTAGGTCAAGGCATTCCCTGCAAACACGCCCCCATGAAGTTCGTTTATCATGGCCACCGTTGATGTAACAATTACTATTACCGTCTTCCAAATCAGTTACTGATTTATCAAAATTTATTTAATTTATCAGTTCAATGATCTCTTCATCTATACTAATCTATACTTCTATACTAATATTATAAAGTAGAATAGTTTGTTTGTTTGTTTGGTTAAACGCGCTAATCTCAGGAACTACCAGCTCGAATTGAAAAAAATATTTTTGTGTTGGATAGACCATTTATCGAGGAAGGCTTTAGGCTATATAACATCACGCTTCGATTATTAGGAGCGGGGCAGGAATAAAAATGTTGCAAAAACGGGGATTTTTTTTCCTTTCGTTTTTCTCTCTTATGTGGCGCAGACGAAGTTGCGTGGGTCAGCTAGTTCAGTAATAAATCCATTTTAAATATCCGCCAATTTATAACATTCAAACATAATTTCTTAAAAAAAAAGTTTATAATAAGGTTGACTATTTCATAAAGCGAGAAACTACAAAGTCAACTTAAGTAATTTAGAAAATAATTAACATTTTATGAGAGTACTCATTCCAATTACAATATTTCTGTAGAACAATTTCCATCCAATTCAGTGTTTTATTAATTTTACGTTAAAGAAAAGATATTTTAGGCGACTTCTCAACTTTCTTCTTTCTCGGAAATCGTATCTTTGTCTTGTAGCTTCGATCAAAGCTCATTGTACTCTCATAACATAGATGAGTATCGTGAATTTGCTACAAAGAAGGCTAATTGGATAAGTTTTTAATACAAACATTTCTGAAAATTACAATCTTTCTGAAATGTAAAATGATTTAAAAATGAACAAATTAGAAATAATTCAATTCTGTGTAAATATACGTAAGAACAACTAAATAAATGGCAGGTTTCTTATTTGTTTTTGATTAGGGCCTGTCGAAAAGATTTTTTAAATAAAATCATTTGATGTTGGGAGAACGAATGAACTCAATCAATTCAATTTGATTGTCATCAGTTTTTTCAATCAGACTATTAGGGACGCTGCGCTGTAGAAATCGTAGAAATATCACAATGAATGAAACAAAGAGCGGATTTCCGTGATTCCCTTATTGAATTCGCGAATAGTTCAGGCACAAAGGGTATCGAAGATATTATTCAGATTCAACTGACTTCCATCATTTATATTATGTGATCTTAATCAGGCTGAAAGTAAAAGAGTTTTAAACTCAGCTTGTTTGATTAACACCATTTAGCCACACCACCACCATTTTTTTAGTGGTGTAGCAACGAGGCTCGATTTGATAATTTTTTTTTTTCTTATCAACTATCTAGTGACCACGATACAAGCCTCGTTGCTTAGTGTGGCACTAGATGGCGCTGTGTGTAATGTCTAGGGATATTTATTACTTATTATTATTTCCTCGGTCGCAGTTACATCTTTCGGTTTCGTTTAATCTGTTTCAATATTCCTTAGGTTCGAAGTTCTGAAGATCCACCCACATGTTTTTGTTTATCTATTTTCACCATATAGCTGTTGATTGTTCCTCATTATCACCATTTCTATATTGTTGTTTGTCTACCGCCTTATTTATTTTAATTACACCTCCAACATTCCGCTTACCAATCTTCGAAAGTAGTTCGCGTAATTTACCTAAAACACTAGTTCTAATTCCGAGCTCTTTATAATTGTAATAAACAAAGATAAATGTGTTGTGTCTGACCGGAATATAAAATTGTTTTAGGTTTAAAAGTTCGAGTGTTTGTGCAGTAAATAGCAGCAAGTCTCGGAATCGGAGCGGGCTATGCCCTAGTCCGGGAGACTTCTCTCGAAGATATCTTATCGGCGTCAGGAGAACCGTCAGGTTGGTGATCTTTTGTGTTTCTATTTCCTATTTCTACGGTGACATTTCTCTGCAGATGGTTGGCATTTATCTAGCTAAAAATAAACTCCGCCGGCCTGGATTTAAGTTAGCTTTTCACGGCAGACAGTTACACGAAGACTTTCTTTTGTACTACTTGTGAGTTAGTTTTAAAAGGAGGTGTCGAGTAGTGATGTAAGAACGTGTTTGCTTTTGGAATATCTTTGCAGCAGCTATTTTAATTCAATCTCGATTATGCCACGCCTTATTTCACTATACCAAATATTTTGTGGGTGTGTCACCTACTATGACTCATTTAATTAAATTGTATCTGCATAGCAAGGTTGTTGTAGACCCTCATTGGTATGCGTACGCGAAATTAATTTAGTTTCACAAAATATGGATTTAAAACAACCAACTCTACACTCTTTTTTTCAAGTTTTTCTAACCTAAATCACTATGAGGATGCATTCCAGGCCAATTCAAGCGTTATAATTTAGATCGCTTAGCAGCAAATGATATGATAATTTTAAAAGGTTGCGGGCTTAATTTGCTCAAGTCCCTACTAAAGGTCAGGGCTAAGTCTACATAATTAAGCATATATTAAGCGGAGTCCGTGCATGTGTAGATCTATATATACCTCCAGCAGGAAGAGACACAAGTGATGCTTCGAAAATGAAAAGGTATTCGTCAAGGATGTGTACTTGGACCGATTCTCTTTGACATTAAGATGAACGATGGAGTTTAAAATTATTCTTCTGTTATTACTGACTTAGTTAATTCTTAAACCATAATATAAATACAAAAAACCCACGCTAAGTTTTCCCGAATTGATAATCTACTTCTTGATTAATAAAAGATCAATAAGTTTCCAACTACCGGAGAACTTTGCTAATACTTGTCCTTCTTTGATCTTTGAATAGCATAAATTAATTCGCAGATCTGCTAAGAACCAAGTAACGATGGAGTTATATAATTTAAAATGAAATATAATCAATCAATAAAATTTTAACTCATTAGGATTCGTAAGAATGTATTGATATTTTTAGACATTAGTCTAAACCCGTGTTAGGAGCAAGTTACATAACTTTTTATAAGGTTCATCAACTGCCAAGCCGAATCCCAGTATTTTGCATGGAGCAACTGCCTATCTGAGCTCCACAACCCACTTTGTACTGGGTAATACGATACCCCTTGATAAGACTTTCAGTCCACCGACTACCTGTTAGGACTGTCAAAGATCTTTTTTATTATCAGCTGGGACCAAAGGTTTAACGTGATTTAGAGGCACGGATGAAACTCGGTATGCAATGGGTGGTCACCGATCCCAGAAGAGCGACATGATCAGCTGTTCATCAAAAGTTTTTACAATGTTACAAATAAATACAATATTTAATTCCTGCAACCTTATTTAAATTAAGAATCAATTGCATTCGTTCCACCGAGAACATTTTTCATTTACGTGTCAGCGCAGTGAATTTCCAATTACGAACTTTCCGATTTCCAATAAACCCGTGCAAACGTTACTTCAACGTTGCGGGATGGCACAAAATTACCCGCTTTTTACCTGTTTGACTCCTTTTTCAAACCTTCAAAGGTTTGACGTAAAAGTACTTATCCTACCTAAAACAAACTTTGGACGCAGTAATTGTGAAAGCGATTTTCAGCTTTATTTACATGTGAACAACGTCGGACATTCTGCCACACTACGTAGATTTTTGGCTGTACCTTATTGACGCGGCCAGACGCGATAGAATAATATTTATTCGAACAATTTGTTTACTGACGAACGTCGCGAGTTTGATTGAAATTAGAATTACTTGGAAACGTTTTCCTGTAGTAAAAGCCTTTGCTATTAAATAATTGTTGTAGATATTCGAGTGCAAAAACACAACGATTATGAATTTGCTGTTTAATTGTCTTAAGCAACTGTGAGCAACGTCGACTTATTAGGAAGTTTTCCTCGTGTTTTCTATTTCTCAGCACCAATAGAAACCGGAGCAATTAAAAGATAATAACTTTCGGTCGGCTCTTTGTATAATTAACGTTCTGAGCCTCAGGAAAAAAGCCCAATTAAATAAAAATAATTGCGAACCAAAATCAGAAGTAAAAAGGTGTTAATTTTAATGGAGGACAGTCAAAATTCCACCACTGCTGCATAAAATCTGTTAATATTATTGTTTATGTTGACCTTGACGCATCGAAAACACACTTGGCTCACACAGTCAAATCAATATCAACATCATCTGCCCAGCCTTTTCTCTAATTTACTGGGATAGACTTCCAGTCTTACCAGACACACTGACTGCCTGTAGCTACTGTCACAGTTCTACAAATGACACCTGGAACCAACACGAAGAAACCTCTTTGTCACCCATCCACTGAACGACCTTGCCAAGGGTGGCTTAACCTTGAAGATCGAGTCGTGCCGATGTCATTGTTTAGCCAAGAGCTGCTCCCAGTCAAATATAAACAATCAAACATCGATAGTGTATAATTAGTTGAATAAAATAATCATTCCCACCATGTAGATTCCCGTCACAGACTAGTATTTTACTATGCTTTTAATTAAGTATTAAAGTTTTTCGCTCACCCGCTGATATCGTCTTTTTAATTTAATACATTGAAAACCCACCGAAAAGTACAAGGCTGGCATAAATTGGAGCTGCTGTGTATTTTATATCCCGGAACAACCGATGATAAGACAAAAATAAAGTAATTCAATTAATAACTACATGACATGACAACGCACCCTCTTATAAACAGACAATAATTCACTTCAGTCCTAATCGTCGTAGCAAACATAGCACTTACGCCTTTCAACGTATCCCACATATTTCGTAAAACCAATAATACTCCACAACACATGGACTAGCTTCACTAATGCACCTGCTCTCGAACTATCCACATTTACATAAACTCTATGAATAGTCCAAGAGCCACTAAACTTGAAGTATTATAAACAGAGATGGATGATTTACGAACCATTTTTACCTTCGTTCGTGAGGAAGATACATATCTATCCATCATTCTGTTTAGTTTGTTTCAATCGTTGAGTTGTCGGTGTTTCGTCGCGTTTATTTAAATACTAGCTTTAGGTTATGTTTTGCTTGTGTGATGATGGGTAATTATCCCTCAGAGCGTACTAGATACATTAAAAATAACCTAACATAGGTCATGGTTTATCGGTATGCCAACTTTTATCGAAATACGTACAGCTGTTAAAGCGAGAAGACAAAACAAACAAACAACTCTCTTACACATTTATAATATTACTAGCTGTTGCCAGCTTCGTTCTCATGGTAGTTTTGATAAGTATGAATGAGACAAAATAGGTAGCCTACTTACTTCCTTCCCCAAAATATAATCTATCTCCCCCGCAAATTTCATAACGATTCGATCAGCTTTTTAGTCGTGAAAAAGTAGCAAACAAACAAACAGAGTTACTTTCGCGTTTATAATATTCGTATATAAGTATAGATTAGTTAGGATAGTAAATACAACGTAAACTTTTTCTCTATTACTGTTTTACTCGTCTTGGAGGATAAAATTAGCTTCATCGGTTATTCACAGTATTTGCGCCTCCCACATTATTCATTCGTAGCATTTTTGTCGGCTTTCAGATTGAAAATTTTTGATCGATGAGTTTAATCATTGATCGTGTGAAAACGTCCTTTAAGTCAATGAGAAAGCTTAAATTTATTGTTTTTAATTTTGAGGTGACGAAGTGTGTTTTTTAATTAAAAGAAAGTCATTTGCCCAAAGTCGATATTCGATCTTACCAAAACATAAATTAAACTTACACGTCACTTAGGTGTTTTACGTTTCGAGATTGTTCATTATCAAAAAAAAGTACCGGGAGCTCAAAATAATGAACGAAAAATCACGGAAGATATCCCATAAGTTTATTTTTAAACCAACAAAGCTTATAAGAGCCATGAGAACGAAGTCGCGGGCAACAGTGTTTAAAACTGAAATTGTGATGGTCACACCCGTCACTCTAGTTTAGTTCACTTTAGCTCTAGTTTTATACTCGATAAGGGTTATTATCCTGTAGTGTAGCCATATAAATAATTTGGTTTGTGGGATCACTGCCACAAATACCACAAAGACCTCTCTGAAAGCTTCCACCTAGTAACAGTTGCAATTGATTTGTATTATAATAATTTCATCTAATTAGGTCATTTATAATTACCATTTCAATCAGAACATAATTAAACTACAAACACAAAAACAAAACATTAAAATCTAGACAAAAATAAAATAAATTACGATACGAATAAAATGTATTTAATTGATTAAATCCATTAAAAATAAACATGAAATAGGTACAATAACAAAAGCAAGAGGAATACGTTTCCATACAATAAGCGGTCGGTGGATAACATGAGAAATGATGTTAAAGAGAAAGGAGTAAATGATGCCGTGACGTCTGAAGAATGGAAGAATGGAAGAATAGAAGAATAGAAGAATGGAAGAATGGAAGAATAGAAGAATGGAAGAATAGAAGAAAACCGTGTTGTGACGACCTCAAGTAGATGATCAAGGGCAGAAAGATGATGATCAGTGATCGGAATAGGTAGAGCTATTTAGGTTCATTGACCGCAAACATTAATGTTAATATGGATATTCCACGGGATTCTGACTGATACCACGGGATTTTTATTATATTGTTTGTTTAAATAAGTGAATTATTGTTAAAGCGTATTTCAATGAAGAGTTTATTGTAAATACAAATTATTCTATTTGATAATGTTTTGATTTTCTAAGGAACAAATAATTTGTATGGTAATATGTTTTTGTACAACTTCAAAATTAAAATGTTTAAATGGTTGTTGATTCTTGAATAAGAAATGTTACGTAACAAAAAAAAAATGTGGTAATGAATCAAGTTTATCTATTTAAAATACTATCCTTAATTCCGTTCTTCTTATATTTACCCGTCTGAGGAAGTGTAATCTTTCATTAGTCCCGAACGCGAGAAGTTTTTATGATTTTACTACTTACTTAAAACCCAAATCATTTCCCGGGACTCGGGGAATATCCATATTATTCTAACCTATGACAAGTTCATAAGGCTCTACCTATTCCGATCTATGATGATGATTCAATGTGCGCAGATTATAGTCTTGAGAAGCAAAGCAAGAAGAAACAAAGAATGTCTACCGATCAAGGTACGTAGCAACAATTCAATTAACAAGAAATACTCCCAAATTCAATCAACTCAAAATTATCATACGTGTAATACTAAACTAACGAGCAATTTCACTTGGTCGGGTTATATTTTGGCGATACAAAGCGCTGTCGTCTTATGTTTTGTGGCACTGGGACGCATCTGACATCCTGCAACGTAAACATTTGGGTCACCATTTTGAAGCAAGATCACGCTGATCCAAAGGTTGCGGACCCGAATGTGTGTTTATAAAATTTATAGCTTCTCGTGGCGGGGACTATAGCTGCTCTGTCAGTGTAACTGATCTATGACGCGCTGTGACATTTTTTTTTAATGTTACTGCACCCGAAGTATATTATTGTACCATGACTGCACCATGCTGAGATAGGAGCCTTTTGGTCTTGTACAGGACCAATTCTGTTTTGTATTTTGTTTGTTTTTTCTTATGATTTCGTTATTATTATTTTTATTTTTTTATTCTCTCATTATGTTTACTTTAAAAATGGTAAAATTGTGATTATAAAATCACAATTTTACCATTTTTTTATTTATGTGTTGTCCTATCGGGCTTATAAATGCTTTTTCTTTCTTTCTTTCTATGTTCCTGCTTAATTCATAAAAATAAGACTATAAAAAGACTTTGGTGGACTGTGTTCGGTCCCTCGTAATATAAACCTAGAGATGTGGTTGCAAGCAATTAGCAAATCACTCCAAGCGTGCGCTAGTGATTTGCAAACTGACAAGAATCTTTGCGGTTTAACAAAATATACGAGAATTAAAGAAATGCCTCATTGGTCTAGTGGTCGCAATCGCGGCTGCTGAGCAAGGGGTTTGATTCCCGGGTCGGGAAAAAATGGTTAATGGGCTATTCCATCAGGAATTTCTCAGTAGCAGCCACGGCGTCAGGATCTTTGCCCAGTTTATGGCAACCAGCTCACCCTTCCCTCCCTATTACGTAGGACTTAAACATCACTAACGAAATGTGGGTGTGCTATAGGTGTACCTAAATGTTACCTTTTTCTCGGTTTGGAAATCATCACAGTGTCAGACTTTTACTGACTAAATACCATCCATGTTCCTTCCTCGCCCTTTACGTTCCGGGGGCGCGGTATCTCTTTCGAACAGTCCCGCAGCCCCGGCTACCTAATGTTACGTTATGTAAGAGAATAAAAGTCTCCACTAAAGTTTAAAGCCGAACATTTTCTTAAACATTTATAGAACAAGCCGTCAGAAAGCAAATAAGCTTGAAAGTTGAATCGAACAAATATTGATCGTATCGGATTCCTTTAGTCGAGGCGTAGGCAATCGCAGCGAGTTTATTTGCATTGCTACAGAAGAATGTCAGATGAATCAAGATTGCAATATCGCATAGATGTCGGCTTTTACGTAGATCCACTCATCAGCAATATTTGCTCCACTTTAATATAATATTACTCGAGCGAGAGAATATTGTAATAATTCGCAGAAAAACTTATTTGTTATGATGAAAGATCTGTTTTTCAGAAATAGAGTTTAGCTATTCTTTGATTGGAATTGTAGTCAAGATTATTGTTGTTTGTACAGTCAGCAAAACAGTTAGGTTTGCAGGCCAGCAATCTTCTCACGACTATTATAAGTGTAAAAGTCTGTAAAGATCGTTTTTTGTTATACTTTCAAGCAGAAAGGATTAGGATGAAATTTCAAACAGATAGATTATAATCCTTTTCCATTTATAATAGTAGTAAGAAAATAACTAGCCTGTAAACCTAACTGTTTTGCTGACTGTACATGAAACTTCGGGAATGCCTTTTTATCAAGTTTAAGAACCCTACCCGGTTTTCAGCCTAATTACCAGAAGACTGTCTTGTGGTGGCAAGCGCAAGTACTGAGCATGAGATCGAATGTTATGTATGTTTATGTTACCAAAAGAGCCAAAAGCTGACGTGTGCCGCTTCAATATTAGTTTAGTAAGGGTCAACCTTAAATTGTTCATATATGGTGGAACTGGCTACATTCTACAGCTAAAACTATTTAAAATTTAAGCTATGTATTTGGATAATGTGTTCAGTAATGAAAAAGTGAAAAAGTGATTAATAGTTTAAAGTTCCGCAAGACTTTTCTTTTAGACGATCTAACGGGCCTGATAATCTTCGGGTTCGTTTCATTATATTGAGAGTGTCATAAAATTGACATGTTGAAGTTAAAGTCAATTAATATTAAGTTCTTTAATCATAATTTTACATGCACCTTCTTCAATTATTTTATGAAAAAGAGTTTTATCTTCTTTCAATAATGAAGTGCTAGTTAATTCCTAAATAACCATAGTGGGCATACAGTACCAGCTTTTTTATGGCAGACACTGAACCATCTACCGTATGTCATGTCAAGCCACATTTTCGTCTTAAAATGTAGGCAAGTCATAAGTTGTCCACCAGTTTCGAATAGACGTTTAACGTTCAAAGTAACTATGTACCAGATACTAACTCATTTTCACCAGTGTTGTAGAAACGCGTTAATCCAACATGATGGTAGTAAATAATTTGTAATGGTGCTAAAACGAACGTCAGATAATTTGTTTTATGGCCATGCTATGGTGTTGCTGTGGGATGTGGTGCTCTTGATTTATTCCTACAAGCTTGTGCTCAACTGCTCATATATTTCGGGATGCATTGCTCAATTTTCTCCTTGGTTATGGTGACCTAGTACTGCTGTGTGTTATGCTATGAATATGAAGGGAATTGAGATCGGCAATTCCGTGTAAACTAACAATATACAATTTCTCCCCGCGACCACGGCTGGTGCAATCCGGTCGACACGTCGGGCTTAAATTAAAGGTAAATTCGCGATAAATACCCGTTTTCATAATTATGTTTTATTATGTGTTCTGATCGTGAAAATTTAAAAACACAATTTCAATTTTTCTTTCGAAATATATAAGATAGCTCAGACAGCTTAAATTTAAAGGATATATTTAATACTTCCTCGTTGGTCTAGCGGTCGAAGTACTTTGGGTTTTTTTACTAGTTTCATAGTAGCGGCGACGGTGTCAGTAATCGCTCCCGGTTGATGTCTTACATAAGACTTAAACATAACTCGCGACATGTGGCAGTAGAGGTACCTACTCCTAGGTGTATACTCCTTCTAAAATTACAGGCGTGATGGTATAAAATAGAAAGAAGAAGTAGAATTCCTTGCTGGCTGTCTACGTAACGCAGCATGGTGTGACTTGCTTCTTGTATTGTTTAATTATCAAAATACAATAAATCCGAAGAGATTTTATGAGGACACGGAAAATTTTTAGATACAGGGTGTAAACCACCTCATCACAAAGCCGTTAACCAAGCATTCTGTACATTAAACTAAATAACTTTACGCAAAACATATTGCTGGGAAACAACTTCTTTTTTGAGGTTATAAATCATGTTTTGTGGTAGAACTCAATGTAACGCACTTAAAACATTGTGGTGATGGATGAATTGAATAGCACGGGGGTCGTGGAGGTGTTAGAAGTTAAAATCTTACAAAAAAATCCTTGTCAAAAAGTTGTAACTTTGACCCCCCATATCTCCGTAACTAGAAGGTTCACAGGTATGGTGTAGAACAAAAAAATGATTGCAATGATTGGGAGAACAAGTGCCTTTCGGCTTCGTGAAGAGGTGTTTTACACCCTTTATACACGGATCTTGATGCTAAACTATAATGTTCACATGAAATGAAGAGGAGAGAGAAGACAATATCATTTTTTTTCATTAGGTTAAAAGCATGCACATAGTACACATAGATATTACTCAAATAAAAAACAAAAATGGTTAAGTAAACAAAGCTGCCAGCGTTATATACGTAACAAACAGAGATTCGCATCCATATGAACAAACAATCTGCACTTTCATTACACACTCTTAATCCAATGTTAGTTTTATTAGTAAATGGAAGCTGTTGTTTTCTAATAACAACAGAACACTGAAAGGATCAATAATATCCCGGATTTATTGAATAAATATTTGAAAAAGCTTTGGTTTTGTTCGCTACAGTTGACAAGGTTTATTGGGCTGTGATTGCGGCTCAGTGTCGCGATATTACTTTGTTTATTTCGTTGGAATGTTGTAATAAAACTTATTGTAGTGATATTAGTGTTCGGAAAGTTTCGTGATATTGGTTCGAGTAAGTCGAAATCTTTCGAAGAAAGAAGGAATTCTTATTGGTGTGACTTTGAATGTAAAAGGGTCGAAAGTAAAGGAGAAAAGGGTAGGTGTGCTTTCAACCCTTATACCGTAAAATATTGTGGTTTCCTTAAACAACGCAGGTTTATACCTTTGCTTTTAACAGGTATTCTTCTACCTTGTAAAAAGAAGAGTAACCAGTGTAAATGTCAGAGATGTCGCTTCATGTTCTAAAGCTTGTATTGCCATCATGCAGCATCACCTTTTATTCTAGGTATACATATTGCTCACTCTGCTGTCCATGAGTAGCATTTATTAAAAGCATCTTCATGCTTTTGTATTCCGCAAATACGAATAGCTGGAGAAAGTTTCAATATACTGAACTAGAATGTTTTTTATTTGTCGTCGTATGTTTACATTGAAATATTTTTAAAGCAGAGACCAACAATTAAGTCCCTGGAAATTGAAATATTTTACACAAAATTAATTTCACTAGGTCATTATGGCCTCAATTAATTTTCAACATAAAAGCTCTCTAATTAGTAACAGCAACAAAATGTCGATTTAAAATATCATGTGTACGAGTAAAGTAAAAACATTCTGCAAAGTGTCGTGGAGCGCAAACACACATTTTGAGTTAATTAATGAACTCGACCCGTTCGCGAGTCACTTTTAACGCCATTTTGGAACCATTTTGAAGGCTTCAAACACATAATTGCGAGCATTTAGCTTCGCTTAGTACGCCTACGTAGGGAAAAACAATTATGACGTGCTGTTTAATGGTGTGATGGAGGTGGAAAAAGTGATGAGTTTATGGTGGAATTTTGATGGTAATACTATTTCAATGCGTGTGTTGTGCATTCTGAATCCTCTTAAGATGTTGCATCCGATAGTTGAAAACGTTGTAAATAGTCGTGAAATATTTCCCAGTATTTGATAACTGAATTAATATGACTTAATTGACTTAAATTTAATTGGCAGCTTCCGTGGTGCAGTTTATATCTGTTGATGACTACGGCGCCATCTATTTAACACGGCAGCGACAATCAACGCGGGCGGCGGAACGGGACGGGGAGGGGTGGGCACGGACTACGCGAGACTAACGACGCGCGCGCTTCCTCTTGATCTTTGTGACGCGACGACGACTACATCAAAAACCATTGTAAAAATCTAAGTCAATACACATATATTACGAGCAAATTATGGGTATAATTTTAACTCCATAACGCCGACGACCTGAAACCAAAAATCCCAACCATAATATGGTACTTCGAGCCGAACAATCAGCTGGATCAGCCCTGGACCCTGGTCAGATCAACACCTGGAGCAGCGGCAACGTGCAACGGTCAGGTCAATCCATCCATTTTACTACCCAAACCCAGTGCTCAGTTCAATTTGTGCTAATATCGTTCTTTTTTCGCAAAATTCCAGTGTACGGTGTACAAATTGTGCGTCTACGTCTACCTACATCGCACTCAAACGTACCGGTTAACTGTAAGTACTTGATTCTTTTCTCTTGCAGACCACCAAAATGAGCAATAACAAAAGACATTCGATCGTAGAAATAGAAAGTAGTGAAGATATTATTCGCGATTTAGTTAAGAAAAGGGGTATCGTTAAACGAAAATTTACTTTGTTTTCCAAGTACCTTTTATCATTGGATGATTCGCAAATAACGGGCGCTCAGAAAGCCGAACTAGAAGAGCGTTATTCTTCGTTTAAATTACTTATCGATCAGTTTTCTAGTTTACAAGATGAATTAGACTCCTATGTGTCAGATAGTGATCTGGATAGGGAATTGCTAGAGAGAGAAACGTTTCAAAATCAGTTTTATGGTATTGTAGGCAAGGCTAAATGTATTCTTAAGGATAATTTCAAGCAAGATTCGGTGGTTCAAAGTCGAACTTCTAACTACATGAAGTTACCCACAATTTCATTACCGAAATTCGACGGTTCATATGACCAATGGCTCGAGTTTCGTGACACTTACTTATCAATGATACACAATAATGACAATCTAGACAATGTCCAGAAGTTCCACTACCTACGGTCAGTTGTTACAGGTGATGCGTTACAAGTAGTAAAGGCACTCGAGTTTTCATCTGACAATTATTTAGTTGCTTGGAGTCTCTTGGAAAATAGATTTAATAACGACAATTTGCTGGTTAGTAATCACGTCAAAGCTTTATTTCATGCGCAATCAGTGAATAAAGAATCAGCTGCTCAAATTCGTAGGCTAATAGATACAGTTTTAAGAAACATTCGGGCGTTAAAAACGTTAGGAGAACCTACAGATACGTGGGATACACTAATAATCCATATAATAACTTCAAAGTTAGATTCTGTAACCGATCGCGAGTGGGAAAGTCACAAAAGTACCCTCCCAAAAGTAGGAAAATTAAAACTATCTGATTTGATGAGGTTCCTCACGGATCGTGCTGATTTTTTAGAATCTATTAGGCCTGAAAGCAAACAATCATCAGACTCGCACACAAAGAAACAGTCGGTCACAAAATCACACAGTCATGTTATAACACGCAAAGATAACAAAAAATCATCTCATTCACCTCGTTACAAATGCGCTCAGTGCGGTTCCAACCATCCAGTGTATTCTTGTTTTTTTCTTTATTTCTATTTCCTAAATCTATCTCTTAAAGATAAGATAGACTTCATTGAGAATAAAAAGTTATGTCGTAATTGTTTACGATCAGATCACGCGCTAAACGATTGTTGGTATGGACCGTGCAGGCTTTGTAACAAAAAACATAATTCGTTAATTCACACAGATAACATAACAGAGTCTTGTACATCATCAGCTGTTGCTCAAATCACGCAAATAGTGCCACAGACTGATTTAAGTAGTACGAGTGCTTCACACACACAAATTCCGCTAACCACGTCTTGCAAGTCTCACACAATTCGCAGGGAAGATAATAATATCACGGGGCATGATTTTCCGGAGGCAGTATTATTATCAACCGCATTAGTGGAAATAGCGGACGCGCAAAACAAATATCACACAACGCGAGCTCTCCTCGATAACGGGAGCCAACATTGCTTCATAACTGAATCGCTTTGTAGAAAACTTAATCTTCCATCGATACAGTCCACTGTTCAAGTTATAGGGGTAGGTAACACTATCTCTCAATCCACACAATCATGTTCTATCCAAATACGATCCAAAACGAACACATATAACACGCGCTTTAACTGTTTGGTTTTAAATCGTATAACGGCACAATTACCTTCACTAAGAAATAATCACAATAGTATTTCTATACCAGACCATGTTCAACTTGCCGATCCTGAGTTCTATCTGTCTAGCGATATAAACTTATTGATAGGAGCAGATAGATTCTGGGACCTACTTAGAGATGGTCTCATACGGTTGCCGAATGGCCCATACCTGCAAAACACACAACTGGGTTGGGTCATATCGGGAACTGTTCATGAAAAGGTATCACGCATTAACCTAACTCATTGTAATCACACGCAAACCTTAGATTCAGATCTCAAAAGATTTTGGGAACTGGAAGAAATACCTCCAACAAATAACACCTTCACTAAGGATGAAACTGCATGCGAAAATTTATACAGAGATACGACTTTACGCGACGATAAGGGCCGTTTTTCTGTACGCATTCCGCTCAGTCAATCAGCTGATGTTTTGCATGACACATTTTCTATGGCAAAAAACAGGTTTCTTGCACTCGAACGCAAACTCATTAAGAGCGCACCTAGCTATAGACAAATGTACAAAGATTTTATGAATGAATATTTAGGTCTGGGACACATGAGTCGCATAACAGAATATTTATCACCTTGTTTTTTCTTACCGCATCACGGTGCACATACGTAGATTTCTAGGAATTAGGCGGCCATAAGTCGAAATTCCAAAAATCGACTAATGACAAAAAAAAAAAATCCTGGAATAGTAGACTACCTGACGAACAATAGCCAACCCCACCCACATCCCTAGAATGCGCGAGCGCGCTGCATTACTAGTCGAAACTTGATTGTCGCACTTACTGCACGTGAAAGTTCTTGACGCCCTTTTCGTATATCATTTTCTTCGGTGAATATTTTATGTGTCGTGTCATATTTGTTTGTTTAAGTGATGGATACCAATAATACAGGTAAGCCTTTATTTAAATTAATATGAAATTGTATTAAATATATTGTCAATAAATGACTTAATGAGCCGTCAAAAATACCCTTTTTTAGAAATGTTTTTTCTTTATTTTTCAATTTCAATCGAAAAAAAACTTTACTTCCGCACCTTTCCGAGTTACATTTTTGATTTCATTATATAGTATAAAGTCTTATAAAGAAAACTGCTTAAAATCAGCTGCTAGGTTTTGCTAGTTTTAAAAATAAACGAGTTTGAATTTTTTTTGACAAAAATAGGAAAAATTCGGATTTTATGTTTTTGTGTTATTATTATTTTTTTATTGTTATAGCTTGACCAGCAGATGTTATATATGTGGAGCTACATCAAAAGATTTTAATGATTTAACAAAAAAAAAATGATGTATGCCCTGAAGCTCTTGAATTTGGCCTTTCCGTATTACATGCAAGGATATTCGAAAGTGTGCTGCATTTAGCATATAAATTGCCCGTGAAAAAATATCGCGAGAGACGAACCGAAGAAGACATAAATCTAGAAAAGAAGAAGAAACTTGATATTCAGCAAAGATTTAGAGAGGAGACAGGTCTCTTAATCGATATGCCAAAAAGTAACTTCGGAAACACAAACGATGGAAATACCAGCAGAAAATTCTTCGAGAACCCTGAATTGGCTGCAGAAATCACTGGGATAAGTTTTGACTTGATTATTAGATTAAAAGTGATATTAGAAGCCATATCAAGCGGCCATAAGATTGACGTAGCAAAATATGATAAATACGCCATGGAAACTGCGAAACTATATGTTGAGTTATATGGCTGGCATCCTATGACTCCAACGATGCATAAGGTCTTAATTCATGGAGCTTCAATAATAGAAAATTCGTTGTTGCCGATAGGGCAACTTTCAGAAGAAGCTGCTGAGGCCCGCAATAAACATTTTAGGTCTTATCGCCTAAACTTTGCTCGCAAGTTTTCGAGGGAAGAATGCAACTTAGATATTTATCATGGGTTACTATTAACATCCGACCCATTTATTAGTTCCATGAGAAAGACCAAAAAAACCGCTTCAAAATTATTTTTGCCTGAGACAATGCAGCTATTAATTCCTGCTGAGCCAAACCGACCAATGGAAATTGATGAAAGCGGCGAAAATTTAAATGTAGATGAATAAGTCTCCAATGTATGATTGATTACTTTTAGTGATTATCTATTTAGCTTATGTAACTTTAATATTGTATAACGATAAAGATCCTTTTAATAATATAATATATTTATTTACTTACTTATTAGAACAAAATAAACTTTGTTTTATTTAATAATACATACCTGAAAGTATTACTAAAACGTAGACAGCTGTCCCTTCTTGGGGAAAGCCGTGAGTATGTCATATGTATTTTCCATTTAATATTAAAAAACACTTTGAAATCAACTACGATCTCGAATAAAATATTTTTTGATAAAAAATCACAAGTAGGTGCGCCTAACCACCGTGCACCAACAAATAATTTCGATAAGTTATTCCAAACACAGAATTCTTTTTATGTAACTATTTTGTAATATAAATATCACATAAAATAATTTTGGCCGCCTAAATCCTGAAAAACGATCTATGTGCGGTGTTTATAGGGAACACAGTTCAACAACCAAACTCAGAGTTGTCTTTGACGCAAGTGCAAAGTCCACTTCGGGCAAATCATTAAACGACATACAACACATTGGACCTACGTTACAAAATGATTTGTTTTCGATTTTGCTCCGTTTTAGGCATGCGCCGACATCGAAAAAATGTATCGGCAAATATTAATTCAGCCTGACCAGAGACATTTGCAATTAATACTTTGGAGGGAAGACCCATCTGAGCCGCTTGGTGTATTTCAGCTTAACACCGTCACTTACGGGACGGCTTCTGCACCATATCTCAGCATTAGATGTTTGAAGCAACTTGCGTTAGAATGTAAGGATGACGTCATCGCACAAGTTATTAATGACGACTTCTATGTCGATGATCTAATAACGGGACATCAGGATCAACAAAAGTTGTTACAAATATGTAAAGACGTTTCTAAAGTATTAGAATCGGGTTGTTTTTCCCTTCGAAAGTGGGTATTTAATTCACCATCTCCGCAAATCGAACCACTGTCTACGTCTAAGGAATTTACACAAGGCCAACACTGTCACACCAAAACACTAGGCATGGGGTGGTTCCATTCATCTGATGAATTGTATTTTACCACTAAATGTGACCATGACGTAACTCACGCTACTAAACGCAATATTCTTTCAGTAATCGCACAGATCTACGATCCCTTGGGTTTACTTACACCAACGATTATTATAGCTAAAATCATTTTGCAGAAACTGTGGTTATGTAAGATAGGGTGGGATGATGCAGTTCCAACAAACATACTTTTAAATTGGCAGAATTTCATATCAAAATTATCACATTTAAAAGACATACGCATTCCACGTTATGTCATTGGAGAAAACTCGCACATTATTGAATTACATATTTTTTGTGATGCCTCGCAAGACGCGTACGGCGCCTGCGCTTATGTACGTAGCTATACAGATGATGTATCGGTCAAGTTATTATGTGCGAAGAGTAAGGTCGCACCCGTCAAACCGGTTAGCGTACCACGTCTAGAACTATGTGGCGCGGTAGTAGCTGCAAAGTTATTCAATAAAATATGTAACTCATTACGATTGAGTTTCCATAAAGTATACTTTTGGTCAGATTCAACAATTGTTTTAGGGTGGCTTAAGATGTCACCTAACTTATTAAAGACATTTGTACAGAATCGAGTTGTGCAAATCAACGAGCTCACGGGTGATAAGCCTTGGCTTCACGTAGCAGGTAAACAAAACCCAGCTGACTTGTTATCGCGCGGTGTCCATTTAGATTCACTTACAACTAGTGACTTATGGTGGCGCGGCCCATCATTTTTACATGCTCCTAACGTACAATGGGAACATGATATTAATTCAAGTAATATTCATCATGATGAATTACCTGAGTTGAAAACAATTAAAACTTCATTGCTTGTTCAAACAAAATCAGATTCGTTTCTATTCGATAGGTTCCCACGTTTTAATCGCTTGCGACGTGTAGTGGCGTATATTATGCGTTTTGTCAATAATAGCCGTACAAAACTAAAACAACAACGTCTCACAGGTTGCCTATCTATAGATGAATTAAATATTTCTGTTAGAATTTTAACTCGCATTGCACAACAACAAGCTTTTTTAAATGTTTATGACACTTTGAAACAAAACCGTCAAGTAACAAGCCCACGTAGTATATCGTGTTTGAACGTATTCCTAGATGAACACGATCTTATTAGAGTAGGTGGTAGATTATCATATTCAGACACATTTTCTTATGATAAAAAACATCCTTTGTTATTGTGCGGTAAACACAAACTCACTCGTCTTATATTTGAGCACCATCATAAAGAACTGTTACACGCAGGGGCTCAGTTATTACTGGCCACAATTCGTGATACTTGGTGGCCTACTAGAGGGCGGAACTTGGCTAAGCAAGTGGTTCACACCTGCATGAAGTGTAAGCGCATGCGAGCTAAACCGTTGAACATACAAATGGGTAACTTACCTACTGAACGATTGGAGCCAGGGTATCCATTTATACGTAGTGGCGTGGACTACGCTGGGCCATTGTTCATGTTGAACCGCGAAGGTAGGGGGGCCAAATTGACAAAATGCTACATCTGTCTTTTTGTATGTTTTGCTACGCGCGCAATACATTTAGAATTGGTTACAAGTCTTACTACCAAGGCATACTTGCTGGCATTGAAACGTTTCATCTCTCGACGTGGCAAACCAATGCAGATTTATTCTGACAATGGCACTACTTTTGTTGGAGCTTTAAAAGAATTTTCAAAATTTTTAGATAAATCACAATCCGATATAATAGATTTTACTACTGAAAATGGTATTAAATTCACATTTGTTCCACCATACTCGCCTCATTTTGGTGGTTTGTGGGAGGCAGGGGTCAAGTCCTGCAAGTTCCACTTGTAGAATATTCAGGCGCAGGGAACGATTGAGTCAGAAAGATAAAACGGCAGGGAGGTTACTTGAAAAGTAGCTTGTATTTCAGTTCTTCAGAGTTGACATGTTGATGGCGGGACGTGCGACGGTGGACTGCGCTCGTTGCGTCTGACCGCCCGTCTTTTATACCGTCGAGTGTGATTGGGGTGCGGGGCGGGAAGCGCTCACGCCTACTTTCTCAGTTTATACAATCACGCTCGGGGTTTACACACACACATTGATGCTTTATTTACATCACATACATCGTTATTTATTCTTATTAAATTTATATACATTCTTACTGGATTCATATAAGGACTAATTAGATTTATGTACGTCTAATTTGAAACATCTAGGAACTAATATAATCACTTTCAGTATTTAGGGTAATAAAACAACACCAATAATCAACTTTTATGTTTCTAACTTCTTATGTAATAACTTATTCTATCTATTTAGGTTAACTACGTGCTATGTCATACTTTTATTATATAGGTTGCTGTGCTCCTCAACATCTCCACCCCCCGTATGAGGGTTCAACCGACCATACTTCCGTCTGTGGGAAGCACAACAACCTTTACAACGGGTCTACGCAGGACCCCATGATTAGTTCTTATGTCTACCACTCTTATTACAGAGTCCGCACCAGGAAAAACACTTTGTATGACCCCTTTGGTCCACTGATTTCGTGGCTTATTTTCATCAACGATCACTACCACGTCGTTCACTTTCACATTAGGTTCATCTGTTGACCATTTGTTACGTCGTTGGAGTGTCGGCAGATATTCACGTAGCCAGCGCCGCCAGAACAGGTCGGCTAGCGCGTTCACCCGGCGCCACATCTTTCTCGCGTCCTCGTCGCGGGCGTGGCCCCTCGTACACGGAGCGTCGCCTGCGGCAGTGCCCAGCAGGAGATGGTTCGGCGTGAGCACCACCGGATGCTCGACGTCGCTGCTGACGTAGGTGAGCGGCCGGCTGTTCACGACCAGCTCGGCTTCGAGGAGGAGGGTGTAGAGTACTTCCTCGCGGGGGGCACGCTCGCGCAGAGTCGCTTTGAGTGCGTTTTTCACGGAGCGCACCAGCCTCTCCCAGCATCCGCCCATGTGTGGGGACGCCGGGGGGTTAAAGTGCCACGCGATGCCGCGGCCTGTAGCCTCGCTCGCCACGCGTGAGTGATCCATCTCACGGAGGGCGGCGCGTAGCTCGGTGTGGGCGCCGACGAAGTTGGTGCCTCGGTCGGAGTAGATGTCTGATGGTCGCCCGCGGCGCGCGATTAGGCGCCGCAGGGCCAGGATCGCCGAGTCGGCGCTCAGTGAGGCCGCCAGCTCCAGGTGCACGGCGCGGGTGGTGAGGCAGGTGAATAGCACACCCCACCGCTTCTCTCGCCGCCGTCCGATGGCCACCTCCATGGGGCCGAAGTAGTCGACCCCACAGTGGACGAACGCGCGCCGCGTCACCTCCAGCCTGGAGGTCGGCAGGTCGCCCATCTTAGGCGCCCTGGGTTTCGCCTTCTCGTTGCGACAGCGCTGACAGCTTGCCACCACAGCTTTAACAGAGGATCGTAAATTAGTGACCCAATATAACTCACGGATGTTGTTCACTACTGCCTCTTGATTCGCGTGTAGCGCCGCCTCGTGGTGATGTTTGATGAGACGGCGGGCGAGGTCGTGTCTCCCGTCCAGGATGACAGGGTGCCTCTCGCCGAAGCTCAGCTCGCTGCAGGCCCGCAGCCTGCCGCGCACGCGCAGCAGTCCGTCCTCGTACAGCATCGGGTCCAGCGCGCGCAGCCTGCTGTCGGCCGGCAGCGAGCGCCCGTCTCTCAGGGCCGCGATGTCTGACGCGTAGCTATCCGCCTGTGCTAGGCGGAGCAGGCGCACCCTCGCTTCGTCGAGGTCGCCAGCTGTCAAGTCGCATGACCGTCGCTGCTTGCGGCAGCGCGCCACGAAGATAAGCACGCGCGCCATTACGTATAGCGCGCGTGTCCACGTTGGTAGCCGAGTGTATGTCAGCACCGGCTCAGCTTGCGTGCTCGTGACGTGTACGCGCTGCACGCGTTCCAGGTCCGCTTCGTCCACCCCGCTCACGTCGCTGCTCACCGGCCACTGCTCCTGTGGACAGCGAAGAAACGGAGGGCCATCTAGCCACTCGCTGCTACTATTGGGCCAATCAAGCCTGGTCGCCTTATCAGCTGGGTTCTGCGCCGACGGAACCCAGCGCCAGTCTGACCTCTTTGACCTAGTATCTATCTCAGCTAGCCTATGTGACACGAATCGTTGGAACTCGGTCGCTTCCGAGTTTATCCATTTTAAAACTGTTTTGCTGTCCGTCCACATGTATTTATTTTGTACGGTGACACCTAGCTCTTTCTCTACGGTTTCAGCGAGCCTACACGCTAACACGGCTGCCTGCAGCTCTAAACGTGGGATGGAGACTACCCTCTGAGGGGCTACCCTGGCCTTTCCTATGACTATCGCCACGTTCCTATTCCCGGTGGCGTCCACCCCGACTAGGTAGATCACCGCTGCGTACGCGGCCTCGCTCGCGTCTCCGAAAGCATGCAGCTCCAGGTGGTCTGTGCACAACCCGTACCACCTGGGCACCGATACGTGGGCGAGATGTTGTAGGTTGTCGAGCCATTCGAACCAACAGCGCGCCTCAGGCTCCTTTAGCTGTTCGTCCCAGCCGATGCCCGTGCCCCAGATTTTCTTCATTAAAATTCTCGACTGAATAATACACGGATACAAGAATCCTAGTGGGTCAAAGATCGACATGATAAAGCGTAGGAACTCTCGCTTCGTCGGTACCACCCGCCCCTCCGTGATCTCCTTTGGTAATCTCTTGAAGGAAAGATCGAAAGCTAGTGTGTCGGTGGCGGGCGACCATGTGAGCCCTAGTGTTCGCTCTACCCCGTCCTCCCCTTTGTCAAGCGATATTTTTCCCGGCATCTCAGTGCGTAGCCTGTCGCGCAGCTCTTGAGAGTTTGTGACCCACCCCCGTATCATAAACTCGCCACTGGCGTGAATGTGGGCCACGTCCTCGATCAGCTGACCGGCCTGCTCGACAGACCACGCACTGTCTAGGTAATCGTCCATGTAATGGTTATTTTTTATCGCTGACACCGCGTCGGGATAAGTGTTTACATATTTACTCGCGTTTTTATTAAGTATATAGATCGCGGATGTGGGTGACGACACCGCACCGAATATCATTGAGTTCATCCTATATATTTCAGGCTCCCGGTCGTTATCCGTTGCCCATAAAAACAACTGCGCCCCGCGGTCTTGCTCCCGGATTCGAACCCGGAGAAACATATCTGCTATGTCCGCTGCGAACGCTACAGGGCCTAAACGAAACTTGAAGAGCACGCCTAGTAACGGGTTCAATAGGTCGGGTCCGGCTAACAGATGGTCGTTTAGTGACGTACCTTGATACTTCGCGGCGGCGTCGAACACTAGACGTAACTTGCCCGGTTTGTTGGGGTTAGTGACCCCAAAATGAGGTAAGTACCAGACGGGCTCACTGTCTATTTTACCGTTTATTCGACTGGCATACCCTTCCGTTAATAATCTATCTATCTGAGTTCTGTAAGCTTTCTCATAGGTAGCATCCTTTTTAAACCGGCGCACTATCCCTGACAGACGTTGTTTCGCGTTTACGTAGTTGTCAGGCAACTGAGGGTTGTCCTGACGCCACAGCAGACCCACCTCCCAAGCTCCGCTATCTGACTGGCGGCTGGTGGAATCTAATACGTGGTTAGCGCGCTCGATGTCGGCGTGTTTTCGCGGTATTTCCGATATCCCTATGGCTTCTAACTCGAACTGTTTCTTTACTAAGTTATGTAAATCGACACTGGTTTCACTCACGCAATTTACAGATTGACTATGATAACTTTTTGAACCTAAGGGCCCGTGCACAACCCATCCTAACGAGGTCAAAGAGGCAACCGGCTTACCTGACTTCCCTCGGCGCATTTCCCTGCCGACGAGCAGCTCCCAGTTGTCTTGTCCCAACAGTAGCAGCGGCTTGGCCCCACACATCTCTTCGCAGCCCAAGTCGCGTAGGTGGGCGTGCTCCGACATGACCGCGGCGGGCACGGATTGCGTGGGCAAGTCCATGTTCACTAGAGTTCGGCACTTCACTTTATGTACTAGTCCGTTGAGGCCGCGCACTCCCACGCTAATCACTCGCGACGATTGGTCCGTGATTTGTTGCCCTCGCGCACTTTTAATTGTTAACGGCACACGTTTTCCCTTGACGTTTTCAACCAGGGAATTGTCGATTAGTGACACCGTCGCACCGTCGTCCAGCAGGGCGTAGCATCGTTGTTCTCTGTCTTCGCTGATGACGTGTATCGGCATGATTTTCAGCAGCGCCTTGCCGTCGTAATCGCTGACGTTCGTCACGCTCTCGGGCTTCTTGGTGACGTGCAGGAGGTCGTGGTGCGCGAAGTTGCAGGTGGCGCATCTCTTCTTTTTACATGTCCTCTTCGAGTGTCTGCCTCCCAAGCAGTTGAAGCAGAGCTTTTGTTCTTTGACGAATGACCAGCGCCCGTCGACGTCCAGGTCGCTGAATCGCTTGCATGCGGTGAGCGCGTGCTTCTCGTTGCACAGCTGGCACGAGTTTTCAGTGGGTGGAGTCCGCGCGTTCTCCTCTTCGCTGGCGTGTACGTGTAGTCGCTGTATGTTTCTTATAGTTTTCACAGGTGGCGCTGCGACTCGTGGTTTGCTAGGCGCGGCGGCGGCGGGCATGTCCAGCTGCACGTAGAATGATGATGCGCGAGCCAGGTGAGTCAGGAATTCTGAGAGCATCTCAAGACTCGGAGACACCCTCATGTCCAGGCCTTGACTCGACGCCATCCCCATTGCGAAATCTCCGTATTGAGCGCGTTGCACCGGCGTGAGTTTATTCAGTAGCTCGCTCACCAGCTGAGGATTGTTCAGGTACCCGTTGGCGTGTACACTTTTTAGTAGCGACACACAGTTACGTACTGTCGTTGAAAATCTTCTTAATTCGCGGCCGCTCTCAGTTACTTTCGGTAGTTCGCGTACTTTCTTCAGCGCGCACTCGAGGACGAGGTTGGGGTGTCCGTACTCTTCATCCAGTATTTTGATGATTTCAGATGGACTGGCCGACGTTCGTAGTAAATCTTCTACCGCTATCTTCGCTTCGCCTTGTAGTGACGTTTTCAATCTTGCGAGATTTTCATGCGGTTTGAACTCGTACATCGTAGTCGTTTCGTAGTACATGTTTTTGTAGGACAGCCACTCCGCTGGGTCGCCCTTGAATGTTGGTAACTCGTATGCCTGCCGAGGTACCGGTCGTGGACGCGTGATGCTTGAGATTGCTTCCGCCAGTTGATCGATTCTCTTGTCCCGCGTAGACCTGGATTTGTCGACTTCCTCGTGGCCGGAGTCCCACTCGGGTGGGTCGCGGTTTGGTGCGCGCGCGGTGCCAGCGTGAACCGTTGGAGTCGCTGGGTACGCGGGTTGTGAGACGGCCGCGGGCGCCCTAGTCGGAGGCGCAGGTGCTCGCTCGGGCTGCACCGGTGCCGGCGGCGGCGGTACGAGTGTGGTTTCGATCGCAGGCGGTGGCATGTCGCGACACGTCGGAACTTGTTCTTCACTGGTTACGGCGGGCGTCGTGTGTGTGACCCATTCTTCCACGCGGCACGCGGTTTCTTCCGCCTCGGAGCACGAGTCTTCCTCGGCGGCTGCGTCGATCTCCGCTAGGTCGGCTTCCAGCTTCTTTTGCACTAATTTTTCTTTCATATGTACTAATTCTTTTTCGGCTTCATATTCAGCCCGTCGGCGTAGGTAGTCGGCGCTCTTCTGGCCGCTCCTCGACGATGTGATGCTGGCCCCGGACCTTGCTCTTCTAATTGTCACCGACCGCACTGGCGTTGACATATCCCGGTAGTCTACGACGCGACCGGGACCCGACAGTGGGATGACTCGCGTTCGTTCCGGGGGCAGGGTAGTGGCGATTGATGGCGAGCCCGGAGCCCTCTCGGACGGCACGCCGGAGTCCACTTCGAGGGCTCTTTTCCGTCGCACGTCCTCTTCTAGCCGCCTCAACTTGCTTCTCGTAGTGACGGCACTTTTCTCACTCATTATTGACGTTTTTCGCTTTTCACGCTATCTTCCTGATCCGGCTAACGAAGGACCAAACTTGTAGAATATTCAGGCGCAGGGAACGATTGAGTCAGAAAGATAAAACGGCAGGGAGGTTACTTGAAAAGTAGCTTGTATTTCAGTTCTTCAGAGTTGACATGTTGATGGCGGGACGTGCGACGGTGGACTGCGCTCGTTGCGTCTGACCGCCCGTCTTTTATACCGTCGAGTGTGATTGGGGTGCGGGGCGGGAAGCGCTCACGCCTACTTTCTCAGTTTATACAATCACGCTCGGGGTTTACACACACACATTGATGCTTTATTTACATCACATACATCGTTATTTATTCTTATTAAATTTATATACATTCTTACTGGATTCATATAAGGACTAATTAGATTTATGTACGTCTAATTTGAAACATCTAGGAACTAATATAATCACTTTCAGTATTTAGGGTAATAAAACAACACCAATAATCAACTTTTATGTTTCTAACTTCTTATGTAATAACTTATTCTATCTATTTAGGTTAACTACGTGCTATGTCATACTTTTATTATATAGGTTGCTGTGCTCCTCAACACCACTTATGTCGCATTGTAGGCAATGCCCATTTCACTTATGAGGAGTTGACAACGATATTGGCACAAATTGAGGCTGTTCTCAACTCCCGACCTATGTACCCAATGTCCACAGACCCGAATGACCTGCTTCCTTTAAGTCCTGCTCATTTCCTGATTGGCCGACCGCTCACCGCGCCAGCCAGCCCTGACCTCACCACAACGGCTACGCAGCGCCTGCCTCGATACGATCGGGTGGAACAGATGAGACAGAACTTCTGGCATCGCTGGTCAACCGAATATATCTCTGAGCTTCAGAAGAGGACGAAGTGGCAGCTTAACGTCGACTCACTTACTCCTGACACCCTAGTTGTAGTCAAGGAAGTCAACTTACCACCTCTGAAGTGGCGCCTCGGACGAGTGCTGCAAACATTCACCGGCAAGGATGGTATATCACGCGTGGCTACCATCAAAACAGCGACGGGCATTATTCGGCGATCATTCCCGAAAATCTGCCCACTTCTGCATCCAGATGATGACCGCAGCAGCTCAGCTCCATTGGAACCTGGTGCTTCCAAGGCCGGGGGCATGTTGATGACTACGGCGCCATCTATTTAACACGGCAGCGACAATCAACGCGGGCGGCGGAACGGGACGGGGAGGGGTGGGCACGGACTACGCGAGACTAACGACGCGCGCGCTTCCTCTTGATCTTTGTGACGCGACGACGACTACATCAAAAACCATTGTAAAAATCTAAGTCAATACACATATATTACGAGCAAATTATGGGTATAATTTTAACTCCATAACGCCGACGACCTGAAACCAAAAATCCCAACCAATATCAAAGAACATATTAGGTAGATTTCCTTTTAAAAAAAAAACTACCTATTGGTCTCTCACCTACGGAGATTTATATGTTTACGTATGTATATGGGTGACAAGCAAAATTTTGCCACACTCTACATGTCGCAATTATGAACCGATTGCTTTCAAACTTGGCCAAAAAATTGAAAAGGTCAAAACTTAGGCTAAGTTCGTGAATGGGCGGAAAGGAAGGGGGCGGCGGGGGGGCGGTTTTTCTAAAATCGACCATAACTTTTTTCCTATGGAAAATTTTTGAACCGTTTTTCATGTTATCATTCTGAGTACGAACAACTTTAAATCAAAACTTTTTTGATGCAACCCCTAAATTGGGGAGGAAAATTCAAAAATTTTGCGAAAAAAATCATATCTCCGAAACAGTAAACATTTTGAGTGTCGCAAAATTTTTCTTTGAAAGCAAATTGTTTACTCTACAATTGTTACCTTTAAAGTTTAGCGATAAAACTTATAGTTTTCGAAATAAAATATTATAACTAAAAATTGGAGGGTGTTTCCATGCTTATGAGAGCATTTAAAAAGGGTAAACTTTCCGTTACAGGACTGTAGAGGATTGTGGGACTCCAGGATTAGGGAATATTAATTAAAACACAGAGCTGGCGTGTGGTGATGCCGAGATACGATAGTCTATATTCTTATTATAAAAACCACAGATAATATACATATTACGATTGATGTCACAGATAACATCAAATGCTACATGCCCTTTCTTATAATAAAAAGGCAACACTGAATTTGTTAGTTGACATAAATTTGACATTGACTAATTATGACATGACTTGACATTGACGTTAATGACATTTGACATTGCTATTAGAACGTAAATAAACATTAGGACAAACTAACTACTTAACCTTAAAAATTGAATTATATTGACTCATTAAATTGACATAATAAATTTACATTCATTTTTATAAATCTAGTCTTTTTCTTGACTTTAATAATCTCCCTCTGGATGAGTATCTTAACTCCGGTGTATTTGAACTTATACTTATATCTAACATTTCAGGTAAGTCTTGACTACCAAACTGTGACTGACTTAACATTTCATTTTCTGACAAATATTCATTATTTTGTACATCATCATTAACTTCTACAAATATAGGAGACTGTATCCTACTTTTATTCATTACATTTGACTTGACAGACTTATCCAATTGTATTGGATTTTCATCATTAGATGACTGACTTGACTCGGCAGATGCATAAGAATCATCTAAATTTACAATTTGTTCCTCATTACTTTTTCTTCTACAATATAGATACTCAGGAATATAATAATGATGCATCTCTGTATCCTCCTTTTCTATCAGACTTGACTTGTATGATTTTTGATACGATTTATTATAAGACTTGGACGACTTGTGACCAGAATGATTAGCATTATCATTGTTATTTTCCAATATTTTTTTGGTATTTTCCTTTGACTGTGACGATTTATAACTATTTTGTGACCTTGACTGTGACAGATTTGACTTAAATAGCTTAATATGATATGAGTTTCTTCTATAGATTGTCCCATTACTATCTTTGACTAAGTATGATCTTGGAAAGTTAGTTTTTGATAAAACAACACCTTTAGACCATGTTGCATCCTTGGGATTTCTCTTGAAAAATATTATGTCATTTGACTGAAATTGTTGAGGAGATACAGCACTTCTATCATAATATAATTTTCTATTTTCCAACTTTTGTGACTTATTTTTTAAATGACTTGAAAATTGAACTACTTTTGGCTTTAAATTACTTGTTGTAGTAGGCAATTTTGTTCTCAGTTTTCTTGACATAAGTAATTCTGAAGGTGATTTGAGATTACCTCTTGGGGTATTTCTGTATTGTAACAGACCAATATAAAAGTCTGTACCTGACTGTTCACATTTTCTGAGAATATTTTTAACAATTTTTACAGATACTTCCGCAAGACCGTTTGATCGAGGAAAGTGAGGACTTGACATGATATGTTGAATATCCCAGTCTTTTGTGAAATTTTGAAATTCATGAGAGTTGAATGGAGGGCCACCATCACTTACTAATTGCAATGGAATACCGTGTCGTGAAAAAATTGACTTGATTTGATTAATGACTGTATAACTTCTAGAATCTTGATTTAATTTTGCTATTTCGATGTAATTTGAATAATAATCGACAACTATTAAATATTTTTTGCTTTTGTAATCAAATAAATCTGTAGCTACTTTTTGCCATGGTAAAGAAGGTTGTTCATGAGATAATAAAGTTTCCTTTGTTTTATTTGAACTATATGTCATGCAAGTTTCACATTGTTTTATTTTCATTTCAATATCATGATAAATATTAGGCCAAAAAACAGTTCCACGGGCATGATTTTTAGTTTTTTCTATGCCCATGTGTCCTTCATGTAAAATTGAGAGAATTTCAGAACGTAGAGATTTAGGTATAATGACAGACTGATTCTTGAAAACTAGATCATTTACAACATGAATCTCATCTCTAATGTTCCAATAGGGTAAAACAATTGAATCACATTTTTGCTTGCAATTAGGCCATCCTGACATAAAGTATTCTTTTAGTTTTTGGAGTGACATATCAGATTTTGTATGAGACATGATTTTTTCTTGTTTTTCTTTAGTAATTGCTAAATTAGAAGTTAGTAAATTTACTTGACAAACTATATTACTATCCAACTCATCAAAATTAAATTTTTCTATATTAGTTTTTGATATGGGTGCACGAGACAAAGTATCAGAGACATACATTTCAGTACCTTTTGTATATGAAACGTTAAGATCATATGACTGTATAGCTATCATCATTCTTTGAAGACGAGGCGGGACATCAGAAAGTGATTTTTTGAACAAAGTTACAAGAGGTTGATGATCAGTTTCAACATAAGTTGTTTTTCCATAAATATATTGATGAAATTTCTTGCAACCAAAAACTATAGCATACAATTCTTTCTCTATTTGGGCATAGTTTTCCTGAGACTTATTTAAAGTTTTAGATGCATATGCAATAGGATTTTGTCCATGAAAAATTACTGCTCCAACTGCATTTTTTGAAGCATCTACTGACAATCGTACAGGTTTGTTTACATCATAATGTACTAGGACAGGTGATTGACAAATAAGAGATTTTAATTTAGTAAATTGTTTTTCGTGATTAGGAGTCCACTGCCACATATTTTGTTTTTTAAGGAGTTCTCTAAGTAAAGTAGTTTCATGAGCTAAGTTAGGTACATATGAACCAAGGTAATTTATCATACCAAGAAATCGTTGAAGATCTTTTATGTTTTCTGGTCTTGGCATTTTTATTATAGCTTCGATTTTTGACGTATCTGGTGAAATACCATTTTTGTTAAAAACATGACCCACATACGAAACTTCAGACTGTCCGAACTGACATTTTGATTTATTAAATTTTAAATTGATTTCTTTAGCTTTTTTTAAAACATTTTCTAATCTTTCATCATGTTCACTTTGCGTAGAACCATAGACCAATATATCGTCGACAAATATAATAACACCTGGAAGGTCCCCAAGTAACTCGGACATTACTCTATGAAAAATTTCACCACTTGAATTTATTCCGTAAGGAAGTCTTAAAAATTTATATCTGCCAAACTGTGTGTTGAAAGTGCAAAGATCACTACTCTCTGGATCTAATTTTAGCATCCAGTAACCTGAATTAGCATCTAACTTTGAGAATATTGACGCATTCACTACCCTTGACCGCAAGTCATCAAATGTAGGGTATGGAAAATGAGGTCTTTTTATGGCTTTATTTAAGTTCCTAGGATCTAGACAAATACGTAAGTCACCATTGGGTTTTTCTACAGGTACTATGGAATTTACCCAGTCAGTAGGTTTAGTAACTTTTTCTATGACTTGTAGTCGCACCATTCGGTCTAATTCATTTTTGAGTTTTTGTTGTAGAGCATATGGTATTCTCCTAACTGGACAAATCTTTGGTGTGACGGTTGTATCTACTTGTAAATTAACACTACCTGGTAAGCAACCCAATCCTTCAAAAGTATCTGAATATTTGTTAATAAGCATTTGTAATGACCTTTGTTCTTTGCTAGTTGTTATCTTAGAAGTGTTTTGGGATAGTTCGAAAATACGTTTTACAATGCCACATTCTTCACATGTCCTCCAACCCAAAATTGTAGAACAGTCACATTTAACAACTATGAAATTGATTGGTTTAAATAGTTTGTGATCAAAAGAACATTCAAGTCTGACAGCACCTAAGTTTTCAATCAATTGACCTGCAAATGAAAATACTTTTATGTTTGACTTTTCAATGAAAAAAATTTTCTTACACATATTTTCTAAACTTTTTAAAGTATTTAGTGAAATTACATTTATATCAGCACCTGTGTCAATTTGACATCTTATAATATTGCCATGAACATTCAATTCTAATTTCCAATTTTGTGAATTTGAATTACAATTAATTGAATTAATAATAAAATCATTTTGAGGGTAATCCCGAATAATATTACTATGAATATCATATTCATGACTATGCAATTTTTGTATACATTCAGAACTACTAATTGTACTTACATTCTTCTTGCTATTGTGATTTTTGTAGAAACAGTAATTGGCGAAATGGTTCATTTTCTTACATATATTGCAGATTTTGCCTTGTGCTGGACACTTGTACCGATGCAGCTGACCACATCTGTTACAGTTAGAATTATTTCTAATATTGTTGTTGAACCTGGAATTGGCTGAAAAAGATTGTGCTGGACTGGACTTATATCGATTTTGACTAGAACTTCTATTTTCCGACGATTTTCTGTATGGAGTTATTGACCTTTTCTTTGAATTTTCTCTTTTTGATGGCTGGTTCTTGAAATATGTACTTCTGCTTTGACGAATTGATTGCACTTGTGAACTAGAATTATTATTAGCTTCATTTCCATTCTGTAATTTTCTAGACCTTTCCTGTGACAATTCCATATTTTTTGCAAATTGAACAGCTTCGTCAACATTCGTTATTTTTTGATTTTGCAATATTTGTTCCTTTATTTGAGTATTCTTTATTCCTATGATAAACATGTCCTTTACCAACGACTCTTTCAAATTTTCAAACTTGCAGCCTGATGCTAAATTGTTCAAAATTGTTACATATTCGTCCAATGATTCGCTATTTTGGTACTTTGTAAAGAAATTGTATCGCTCTACAGTGACATTCTTGCATGGATTGAATTTTCCATCAAATTTTTCAATAATAGTCGTTATCGTTTCGTCCGTTTCATTTTGAATATTGAAAGAATTATAAATATCTAGGCCTTCATCACCGATAGAATTTAACAATATAGCAATTTGTTTTGACTTTGAGACCTTCTGTAAATCATTTGCTTCAAAGAAGATTTTGAATTTTTGTTTCCACAGCTTCCATGACTCGGCAGCATTTTTGCCATCTTTGCCGCCATTTACAACTAACGGCTTTAAGTTATTAGCTAGAATGATATTTTGTACCTGTTCCGGCATTTTCTTTGGTTCTTCTGGGTTCCAAATAAACTTCTGACACCATGTAGAGGATTGTGGGACTCCAGGATTAGGGAATATTAATTAAAACACAGAGCTGGCGTGTGGTGATGCCGAGATACGATAGTCTATATTCTTATTATAAAAACCACAGATAATATACATATTACGATTGATGTCACAGATAACATCAAATGCTACAAGGACAACGATTTTGAAATCATACTATCATACTGGTTGCCAGAAGCTGTTATTATCGGCTTTTATTTAACTTTATTTGTTAGCGAGTTAGTACAAGCCAACCAAGATTAAGTTCTCGTCAAGCAGTTGGTCCTGTCTGTACGAGTAATTTGTAGATCTTTGACAGTCGTTACGGGTATTCAGTGGCCCAAAAACTCGTGTCGTATTACCTAGTACCAGAACTGGGTTGTAGAGGTCAGATAAGCAGTCACCCCCTGTAAAATACTAGCATTCAGCTACATGATGTTGTTAGTGATATAGTACGAAATCTTCTATATGAATTTCAAACCAGTGCCCCAAACCGATCGAGCTATTTTGCACACTTCTGGTGACAGTACATTTTTACACCAGACATGATTTGATCGTGCACACTGGATCACCGCTTCACGAGAGAACTCCTCAACGGTTAAAAGCACGGACACGCTTCGTATACGCCTTCAATGATGATGAACCAAATTTTCTTATTATCACTTTGATAAAACCTTTTTTTTTAAGTTAATTTCTTCAATTCTCGTTGATTGCAACGATTGGATATCAATTCCAAATTACCAATTATATTCTACGTTTTGGTGCTTATTGTATAGTGACGCGCTGTAGCCACAAAGTTATTTATCAATAATGAAAATTTTGCCTTAGGTTAAAAAAGAACCGTTGACTCGATTACCTTTTTTTTTACTTTGGTTAAGATTATTTGTGTGGTAGGTATACTACAACTAAAAAAATGAACGAAAAAAAGCAACTACCGAAAATTCACGATCTAATTAAAACCAGGGTTTACAAGGTAGACTCCTCCTAGTAGATTTCGGTTAATACGTGGCCTATAATACCACCAGGGCAAGTCTCGACGTAGATACCGACAGAATCGCTTACTTTTGATAGCAAAACGAGAAACGCATCTAGGATATAGAGACTTTCGTTACTCGCAAGCATCATTATTGCAACCGAATTTATTCGTTAGTAATTAGCAATCGATTTTACGATTTTCTCATAATCTCTGTCGGGACTCGCCCAGGGCCATAATATTGAATCGATTGACACCTTCATCAAAATCGGATGAATAGTTAGGCACTACGGAGTAACATACGTGAAACCTAACTTATTCATACATAACACTGCTAAAATCATAACCCTTCTTTTTGGCCTTGCCGTAGTCGGGTTAAAAAGCAATGAATAGTCAGTTTCATAGATTCGTGTTCATAAAGATAGTTTAATAGCGATCTAGGTTACTGTGTATTTGATATAAGGTTATAAAAAGAAAGGCGTTCTCCGCGTCATTACGACTATTTTTTGTTCTACACTAGTACTTGTTACGGATATATTGGGACTCAAAGTAGTCAACTTTTTGACAAGTTATTTTTTAAATACAAGTTTTTAATGTAAGATTTTTAAACGTTTCCACGACCCCCATACTATTCAATCCATGCAGCAGCACAATCTTTTGATTGCGTTAATACCATGATTTTTTCACCCCAAAAAAAGTCGATTTTCAGCAATAATTTTTGCATCAAGTGACTTAGTTTGATGTACGATGTCAGTTGCCACGCCACACTTGCCCCAATATATAATCGCATAAGTGGCAATCACTCAAACGCTCAGATTCACGATTCATGGTACTCGTATGTATTAATTACGTGACAAGATAAATTCAATCAGAACTGCGGCGTGAACAGTAACTTGATTTATATTATCATCATATCATCGCATTTTTATTGATTTAATATAATTATGATCAATTCTTTAATTCAAGTAGCTAGTGGCTAAATAATAACAGTCTCTCGAATCAATCTTCAGGTTAAGTCGTGCTTGCCCAAGTTATTCTGTGGATGGGTGACCACCTATTACATACGAAGTTTCCTCCGAGCCTCGGAAAGTGGGATATGACGTTATTCACGGTTGTCATTTATAGATCTTTGACAGTCGTTACAGGTAGTCACAGGCCCAAAAGTCTGACAGCCAGTCTAAGCCAAAGGGTATCGTAACACCTAGTCTGATAAGCAGTCGTTCCATGTAAAATATTGGGCAGACTGGAAGGCGACCCCAACATAGTAGGGTAAAGACTTGGCAGATAATGATGATCAATTCTTAAACAATAATCTTCACCATTTTAAGCGTTACATTTTTAAATAGATGTATGCGTTCGCGTGAAGATCTTGGCGCATTTCGTGGTTACTGGAAGACCCGGATCATCATGAAAAGTAACAACTCAATGTCTAGAAAAGGTAGAAAGCAAAACAATTAGCTATGTGGAACTCGGGACAATAGAAAAGGGATATTAAATGATAAAATGGTAACAGAAAGCTCGTGTGAAGCCGTAGCAGAAATCTACAGTGCATTTTATGTGAGTATTTTATGCAGACAAGCGTATTCCTCTTTCACGACGCCCACACAAGGGTTTCAGAGTTCATTTTCCAGGAATATCGTGGTTTATAAAACTGTTGTGAATCAGTTCGCATCGATCACAATAAATTTTTGTACTACAGTCTGTATGATAAATGATGTTTATTATGTAAATAGGTTTTTATTAACACTTTTACGCGTGTTTTTTAAAAACTAGGGGGGAGACCGGTGTTTCGTACCTGACTACTTTGAGAAGATACAGCGGAAACACTGTGGACGGTTAGCTATGGGCTAGCTAGCCGTCCGTCCGTCTAATGACAACAGCCCACAAGGGCCGAAGCCTGCCGGGGTTGCGGGCCTATTCGAAAGAGATACCGCGGCCCCGGAACGTAAAGGGCGAGGAAGGAACATGGATGGGTTTTAGTCAGTAAAATTCTGATACTCCCTCCCGCTCCGCCCAGGGTGGGAATAGTCATTTGATGATTTCACATCCTAAAAAAAACAATATACATACAAGCCGAAACAAACACAGTGCTCATATAGTCTCATTTAAGGTAACACATAATCATGATCAACTCAAATAAGGACTATAAAGATTAGTGTTTGAGCTGGTCTTTTGAACAAAAGAACCCTGAGATTTGAATGAACTTGTCCGGTAAGACATTTTACAGTTTTCTAAGGTTAGTGTTAATGAATACAGTTCATGGGGAAATTATTTAAATCACATGTTAGCCAAATTAATAATCTCAAACTTAAAGTGTTTATATTAATTAGACCATTAGAAGCACTTTTAAAAGAATAAAAAAAAATAAACAAAAAAGCGAAGCTAGTCACAAGGTAACTTGTGAAAGTACTGTAGTTGCCCATGCCAAAGCGTAGATCTCTATGGAGATGGATGGGCAAGGAACTCCATTGGTACTCTTTTAAATCAAAATATTGCTACAAATCTTTGTTATATTATTCATGTTGGGAGTAGCAAGAAAACACAACGTAGAAAGATAGTAGTAACATACAGTAAAACAGAGGTTCCCAAAGGCCTTGGGTCCTTTGGGGACCTGCTGAGTTTTTTCAAGCCCGCCGTGGGCCAAAAAAGAAAAACAATAAATATACAATACCACTCTTACATGACCGTAGCTTCTATGATTTTTTCAGCCCAAAATCTGAAAATTAAAAGCTTTTTTCTTAGTCTCATTACGACAACTTTCACCGAAATACAACCTGTTATACATAAAACACCGAGACCTTTGATTTTTCTTACCATTTTAAAATAGCTTATTATCTGCCCACATTAATGGAAAGTCAAGCCAATATTTTTGTTCTTTAGTATCAAAACCAGAGGAGCTCGTGACTAAATAATATCAGCCGCTCGGGTCGATCTTTAGGTTAAGCCATGCTTGCCTAGGTTGGTCTATGGATGGGTGACCACCCTTACATACCGAGTTTCCCCCGTGCCTCGGAAACCACGTTAAACTGTTGGTCCCGGCTGTCATTTGTCCATCTTTGACAGTTGTTACAGGTAGTCAGTGGCCCCAAAAGTCTGACACCAGTCTTACCAAGTGCTATCGTATTTCCCAGTATTAACTGGTTTGTGGAGGTCAGATAAGCAGTCGCTCCATGTAAAATACTGGTATTTAGCTGCATCCGATTAGACTGGAATCCGACCCCAACATAGTTGGGAAAAGGCTAGGCAGATGATGATGATGAGTATCGAAACCCGATAAATTATCGTGGACCCCTACTTACAACTTGGAACCCCTATTTTTTTCTCACGCCAACATGGAACCTGGTGGTCCACCTGGACCACTTTAGCCTGGGAATCACTGCTCTATAGTGTTGTAATACATCTCACTTTTCAGTTCGGACAGTGAGTAGACTGTCATTTTGTCATATCTTTCGTTATCTATCATCCTACAATGATCGAATGTCTCGTCGATATACGTCCCTCACTAACTGGATACTAAAAGAACGCAGTTTTCCCCTGCATTTCTTTCTATTTTCATCTTGCCCTTTTCTATCGAAGTGTCTATTAATATACAAACTAGGCCACTGTATCTTTCAAGTGTGAAAACATATTTTTATTATATGAAATCTTCTACGCAACGCAACATAAATTCTTGTCGTGACATTTTTTATTATGATTTTGGTGACACACTCGTGTTTACGATTGTTTACGCTTGTCTTCTCGGGGTGATCGGAATATTCACATGTTGTACGTAAACAAAATCTATAAATAGTCTGTTATTATAATGTCTCTTTCAAGCATTCTCTTTTGTATACTTTTTTTGATAAGTGGGTGTGTTTACAAACACTTTCCTACCTATCAATCTATTTGAAGGTTAAAAATAAATGACCTACAATAAATTAAGGGGCGGTGTGTGACAATATTCCTAAAATAAAAAGAAAGCTATTCAAATCACATGTCACTATGTTCGTACTTACACACTAATCTCCGAAACCACCGAACCGATTGCATTGAAATCTTGTGATACGCTGGGTTCCAGCTTGCAAGATAGGATCGGATCGTTTTAGACCTGATCGATAGCGCCACCGTGCAAGGCAGAGTCACTTGTCCTTTATAATTAAATGTGTATAGTAGATATCGTTGGTCAAGTGGTCGCAAGTCGTAACTGCTGAGCATGAAAGTCGGGAAAAGCGTTATAAGGTTTTTCCATCAGGAATTGCTGAGTGGCAGGCTTTTTTTCCGATGGGAAATCATCAAATGACTCCTCCTGCCCTGGGCGAAGCGGAAGGAAGTCAGGCTTTTACTGACTAAAACCCATCGATGTTCCTTCCTTGCCCTTTATGTTCCGTGGCCACGGCATCTCTTCCGAACAGTCCCGCAGTCCCGGCAGGCTTCGGCCCTTGCGGACCCCATCATTATGTTGACATCTCATTGAGGCGCGATTGGAACAAGAACGCGCCGTCGACACGGTCTTTCGTCCGTCCGTCATAAGACGGACGGACGGGGAGTTAGCCCATAGCTTACCGTTCACAGGCCCGGGCCTACGATAGCCAGGTGGCACCACGTGGCCCCCGACAGGCAAGCTAGGCTTAATGTACACATACACTTCTGCCTAATCCCCCGGTAACTACAAGTGTAACCATAGCTTCTAGTACTAATGGAATCGCGGTGAAGGGGCCAGTTAATATAACAACTCTATTAAGGGGAGAGCTTGCACAATATCCATACAAAATGTCACTAACCTAGTTACATCGGCGCGGCGCGGCGGAGTACTCCGAGTACCCGACTAAGTTGTTTGACAGTTTGCAAGCTAGTTACAAAGTAGATGGGGCATCTTTACTTTTATAGGTTGTATTTACTAGTTTGGAGTTCATAGTGAGATAGTTTTGGATGCATTAAATCAAGGCTTTTCTTCTTGTAAATAAGAAAGTAGATAAGGCTGAGAAGTATGGTTAATGTTTTTTTTTAACCGACTACAAAAAGGTTTTCAATTCGTGTCGGAATGTTTTTTTTTATGTATGTTCCACGATTACTCGAGCATGGCATGGGATCAAACTGGTTTTTTTTTTTGTTTGATAATTTAATCTTCCCATGTGGGCCCATGATCATCAAATTAGGATCTGATATAGGCCCACTTGAAGCGATTTCTGTAGAGTTTGAAGAGTACTTTCTCGGAGTGGTCCCATTTCAATTTGGTGAAGTTCTGATAAAGAACTTCTGAGATAGGCAACGGTACTCCACAGTAAATCATTTTAATCAAAATTTTAAGAGTCGGTTTATTTTTTGTAAAAAGTTTTTATTTTATATTAGAACTAGCTGACCCGCGCAACTTCGTCTGCGTCACATAAGAGATAGAAAGGGTTACAGAGAGTGGGTCGTAAGCACATCACACACATCCTTCCGCATAATGAAAATGCGCGCCTGGTACATGATCATTATTTTGCAGCGGAGTTATTTAAAACGGTGCATCTCCTAAGATATGCATTGAAGTCAATTTACGTACCCAAGGGCAATTTTGTTCAAAATCAAATACTCGTGATTAACAACGTATTTATTTGAATAAGAATAAATTACGGACTTAGACAGCTTTACATCTTCATTCTTCTTAGACACTCGATGACAGTTATACTCCAGCTAGGTCTGCAGTTCTCATCAAGGTGCATTAAATGAGCCGCAACACGATATACTCGTAGCTGCTGTAAACTGTTGCGGACCTCTTACAACTGCTTACTATTTAAAATTTCAAACTCCAAGTCCCTACGCTATGACGCCGTGTCTTAAAGTGCACAACCTCTTGAAAGCTTAGAAACCTTCAAATTTAATGCAGTATTAATATTTTACGGTGACTTTGGAGACATTCCAATTTTAAAGAGTATTTGCAATTTTGCACAATATTTTTTTTTTTTATTTGGTGCAAAATTTTATTGCAAATACTCTTTGATTGGATTGGGTTTTGAAACATGTATCAAAATAACTTGTAGTTCATATCAAAATCTTGAAGGAGTATTGATATCAAATTCGAACCAAATCACCGCCAAAATAACTTTTTACCCCTTTTAACCCCGTTAGGGGATGAATTTCAATGCAATATGAAACGCGTCCATCAATTCTGTTAATATTGTTGATTGCAAAGTTTGAAGTAGATTGGACCAAGGAATCACATTTTCCCATACAATCTTTGCCCCCCCTTTTCACCCCCTTAGGGGTATAATTTCAAAATTCTTTCTTATCGTATGCTTACGTTATACAAAAAATACACCCTCCAAGTTTCAGGTTTCTACAATCTGCGGTTTAGGCTGTGCGTTGATCCATCAGACAGTCTTTCAGGACAAAGCATTTTTTATTTGTGGATAGTAGGATTTGTACTTGTTTGTAATATTTGTTACTTTTCCGGCTTTATGTCTTATGTAAAATAAAAAATAACGATTGACATCAAAAAAATGTTTTGTGTAAAATAGCAATTTTCTGGCTAACTATTTCCCCTATACTGCCACGCTGCAAGTTATTTTTTTGCGATTTTTGACTTTTTAAGTACTCTAACCTGGGTTGGTTTGGAAGAACTTCTTCATTAGTGTCGGAAAGAAGATCGATTGGCATCAAAAAAGTTGTTTTATGTAAAATGGCAATTTTCTTGCTAACTGTACCTTAATTTTTAATCAAATCTGTGAATGGAGATAAACATTTTGTGAAAATATTACGGATTGTTACCTAAGACCATTTTTGTGTAGCTGCAGCTCCCCTTACTGCCCCGTTTACCGTTTCCACCCTGTATTACCAACTACCTATACCGAGGAAAGCCGATTTTCTTGAGTTCCGCTATTTTGGGCGTATTCACTTCAAAAATCAAATTTGAAGAAAATTGAGAAATTACATTTACCTGTATTAGATTTGAAGTATTTACAGTAACTTTTAAAGGTTTCCACTTCAATGGATTTTATTCTATAGGTGTATGAAGTTAATTAATTTTAAGCACAAAACCCTCTTTTTTACGTCTCTGGATGATTATTTAAAAAAATGCTGAAACAGGTATTTCTTTATTTTTAATAATAAGTATTTACTCTGAGTTTCATGAATCTGAATCAATCTAAAATATTTTTTTCATACAAACTTTACCCCCCCTTTTCACCCCCTTTTATTAAATTTCCATAATTTCTATAGACTAAGTGTTATTCTGAGTTTATTTAAATAGATTATTGAAGTTTTCATCAAAATTCGTCCAGCAGTTTTTACGTGATTCGCGGTCAAACAAAAAAACAAACAAACACGAACTTTAAAAATGGTTTTAATATTTTCAGTTACTTATTTTAAGTCACCCTGATCGGTTTTTTTTTAAAATCTTCAATGTACAGATTTTTTGGTCTCAACGATTTTATTATATGTATATGTCACCGTAAAATTGTCAAAAACGTTATATTACAATATAACGTGTTTTTTCTCGCGATATTGTGTGTGATATTGTGTGTGATAATGTCTCGAATTATTGTCAACTAAACATACGGAAGTAACTCTGCTCCCATAAGAGGGACTTGGGGCACCCCCCCGTTAGGTTAGTTAGGTTCCTTTAAACCCTGCACTCGGAAATAGGGGCCCCGCGAAGCGGGGCTCCGTCGACTACGCTTTTTAGGGGGAATATAAAGTGTTTTAAGGTTATGTTATATTAATCGGTATTTCTCAGGAATGGTGCATTATCTTTTCATAAGAGTCGTGCCACTGGGCAAGGGGGACCCCTCCTTCCCTCCACACCGCGTAAGTTGACTACCATCGCATGCATTTCACGAAAAATAATGCGTTTTGTTGTAAGCAGTATGTTCATTTGACAATAATTCGAGACTTTACAAAATCGCTAGAGATATTACAATATAACGTATTTGACAATTTTACGGTGACATATAGATGAAATTAGTCTGTAATCCTAACATACAAGATGTAAACGCACATGAAGTCGTCAACCAAGCATTATCAAACTAATTAACTTTACGCAAAAAAAAAACTGGTAAACGGCATTTTTCGGGGTGAAAAAACATGTTTAGGCCTAATGACATCATCACCAACCCGGAATCACCCACTGCTGGGGTATAGGACCTCCACCTTCTTCTGCTACACTTCCCGGTTCTGTGCGGAACGCACTCAAAAGATTGTGCTGATGAATGCATTGAATAATACGGGGTCATAGTGGAACTTGGAACCCCAATAATCTCCGTAACTATACTCGATACTCAAAACTTTATTGCATTCCACAATGTAGGCTTAGGTGGTAAACATATATTTAGAGACAATCGTGGACCCTGTCGAGCACAGCAAAAAGTAAGATAAGTGGAGAGACTTATCATTTAGAAGTCATTTCATTAAGAATTTTTAAATTATGTCGAAAACTCATTTAAACCTAACACAACACGGCTTTTAACGCTTACAATTCAAAAATAAAATAACACTTGAAATTTCGATAATATTTATCTACAATTAAAAAAAAATACAATTAAAATTTGAAAAGAATCATTTCAATAGAATAAATCAAGTTAACGAAAGAATAAAATTATGTCATTAGCAGATAAATCGTGTAAAATAATAAATAGTAATTAAATCGTGTGAAATCAAAAGATAAATCATGTCATTTAAAGATAAATCGTGTAAAATAACAAATAAATCATGTCATTAAAAGATAAATTGTGTAAAATAATAAATAAATCATGTGAGATAAAAACAAACTAAACTAAAAGGTTCCTAGGTATGCATGATCAAAAACAAAAAAATGAACGAAACGACGGGGAAAAAACAAGTGCCTTTCGGCTTCGCTAAGGGTATTTTTACCCCATTATAATTAAACCTTATCACCAATTAGGCGCCAGGCGTGGTGATTGTGCAAAACTCTTTTTACGACCTATAAAAGTTTACGTTTTAAAACAGTTGACGTTTATGGGCTTACACAATAGATTCAGAACGTTTTACTTAACGTTAAGCCGAGGTAAACCTAAGGCACAGACGGAACGGAGCGCAGCAAAGAAGATTTTATTAACGCACTCGAAAATAAACTTAAAATTTTTACAATAAAGTGCATAAATGCTTGAACCTGACAAAAAATGGTCAAAAAATGCTCGCGCGGCCTCGAGGACCCGCGAGCATTTTTTGACCATTTTTGAGCATTACAAGTGTATCTTCGAAGATACGCTCGAGCATATGCGATCCGTAAAGAAAATGCCCGAGACCGCGCGTGGATTATTCCTCTCTGTCTGCGCTGACTCTTATAGTACAACTACATTTCGCCAGTTATGATTAAGACCTATGTAACTTAGGGGGCAAGGCTATTGCCATCAATCGCGCACAAATCCAGATTCCGTGGCTGCTACTGACAAATTGCTGATCGAAGAACCCAATAACACTTTGCCTGACCCGGGAACCGAACCTAGGACCTCAAGCTCATCAGTCGAGCTTGCGACCACTCGCCCAATGAGAGGCAATTCTGTAAAAAGCTGACTCTAATGATGATGCTTCCAACTTTATGCCTTACTGAAATCTGACTTTTCTAAATATAAAAACAAATTGCTTCCCATTCCTCATTATCCAGTGGTTATAGGTAGTGGGGTGGATAAACAAACAAATACCCACTAAGCTTAAGCAAACACATGAATAATATAAAAGCTAAAGTAAGAAAGTATCGAAGGGAAATCAATTACTTTGCCGCTCCTACTTTGCATTATTAATTATGTTTACGTTAAGCTTAGCCGGGGATATGAGTTTATTAAACCTTTTTTTATATGCATGACGGAAATAGATGGTTTTATTCCATTTTGTGATACTTACTGTCCATTTTATTATAAAGGCCGCCTTAAACGAACCTGAAAGGCTGTTCTCCACAGTCTCCATCATTGCGATCATTTTTGTTCTAGACCATACTTGGGAACCTTCTAGTTACGGAGACATTGAAAGTCAAGGCTCCATCTTTTTACAAGTTTTTATCATAATTCTTCTTCTAAGGTTAATATTGTTAATACATCCATCCGCACGGTGTTTTGAGTGCGCTACGTTGAGTTTTAGGGCAAAACGAAATTTTTCACCCCAAAAAAAAGCCAGCAATATTTTTTACGTAGGGTTCCTTAGCTTGGTGTACAGAATGAGTGGTTGGAGGCTTCGAGAATCGTTCGTTACACCTAGCATAAAAATGTACTGAGGCGGACTTTCAGCCTGAGGCATTTTTACCAGTCTCGTACTTATCAGTACACCTTTTTGTGGATGATGCAAAAACAAATAGTGGTATGTGCAATGCTGAAAAACTGAGGATTCAATAATTTAGTTGTTTTTGGCTAATGAATTAGCATTGTGCCATCGAACGTGGCAATGCTGCCAGCCTTCTGATCCCTTTTTTATTATTATTTTGGATCTCTTTTTATTTTAGTTTGTAACTGATTTACATACCTACTGCATTCAAATAAAGTTTCTAATTAGTTAGGTTTTAGTTATTTTTGACTAATAACCATTGAAAAATGGTTCACTTATCTAATTTGTCTGGTAATTTCAATGTATTTGATAGATAATGTTTATCCAAACACTCCGAAACAAAGGCTTACAAACAATTATTTCTTGGTAGGAGCAACGTAATTAAGTGTTCATGAATTTAACACAACATTATTATTCTGTTTACGCACATTTACATGTTCAGCTGTAAGCTTCAGGTAGATAAACAGGCTTATGCGCGAAAATGTACCTTAATATTATGAACCCAGGGTCCCAGGTGCCTACAAGGTAATGTATTACAGGTGTTTCCTAGAAAATGTTTTAAATCCCCAGAATCGCTTGTAGCACTTGCTTGATGAGAAAACAGGGCGGATTATTCCAGAGAAATATCTACATTTATGCCCATTTCCAATCGAGTAAAAGTTTTTGAATGGGATATAGCCAAACACTACTGTAATGAATACACGTGACATCCGGCTCGAAGGACCAATAATGTAAAGTACAGTTTAATAATGAAAATCGAAATAACTCCTATACCTATATGGACCGTAAAAGGTGGAATTCTGTTATTTCTGCTGCCATTTTAAAAAAGCATGAGGTTATGTTAGTTTGTATTACTATGTACGTTTAATCAATGAAGTGGCGACATTTTTTCACACAAAAATAGGAGCGCGTAACATTTTAACACACCAAAAATAACGTTCTAAACATATCTCAAAATGTTCAGGGCTCGTAAACACGGCACTGAACTCCACAACATAGAACAAAGAAGTATTCGTAGGCGTGAAGGTACAACAGGCTCACCTTGGCCGTAAAATTACCGCGTTGTGCCACCACCTTTTATTACTTAAAGCACTTAATTTTATGTCACTTTCTTTGCTTTTTCAGTGTTGGGAAAATTACTTTTCGTCGTGTGTGAGATAAATGATTTTACACTTACAAGAATCTTTAAAACCGACAACAAAAAAGGAGGAGGTTATCTATTTGACGCGTATATTTTTTACTTGTGTTCATGGACTAAGGCAGCCCCAATTAGTTGAGAAAAAGGCTAAGCAGTCTTACTAAACGCAGCTTAATACCAGCATTTTACATGAAGTGAATGCCTACCTGATATTAGCAACCTAGTTACTGAATGACAAGATATCTAATATCTTACTAATGCTCGACCACGTTAATACAAGATGTAAACGAACCCTTCACAAAACCCTCAAACAAGCATTCTTTACATCAAACTTAGTAACTCTACGCAAAAAATTTACTAGGAATTTTTTTTTGTGGTGTGAAAAGTCACGTTTTACAGTAACACTCAATGAAACACACTGAAAACATTGATCAAAACACATAGAATAGTAATCATGTCTTAGTCAAAAGTATAGTCATAGCCTCAAAACTAGTATTTATATAATACTAGGTTCTGCCAGCGACTTCGCCCGCGTGAAGTTTCATAATTGACCCATGGGATGTACTACCGGGATAAAAAGTACCCTATATGTTAATCCAGGTTGTAAACCATCTGTGTGCAAAATTTCATCCAAATCCGTTCAGTAGTTTTTGCGTGAAAGAGTAACAAACATACATCCATCCTCACAAACTTTCGCATTTATAATATTAGTAGGATAATATATAATATAATATAATATAATATTATAATATTATATTATATAGTAGGATAGGATAGGATAGGATAGGACTAGTTTTTGAGGTTATAACTTTACTTTTTACTAACATACTACTATGTTACTAACACTATGGATTCTTGTGCCTGAAATAAAATTAATTCATTCTTTTCATGTTTTGTTAGCCACACATAACATATCTGTTATGTGTGTACTCATTTTTAAGGTTATGTTATTAAATAACAAAGTAGTGTTGATTTATAGTGTGTCAGTTTCTTGAAAAAAACACGATGACATGAGGTCATTTAGATTAAAGATATAAGTTTTTACGGAAAATCAATATTTGGGTACAGGTTGTATCAGTAAATAGGCACTCGTAAAGAATAAAATTATTATTGGATACTTTCATGACCAACTCTTTCAGGCGTATTGAGCACTTTTTGGGTGAACAAAAATCATAGAATATCGCTGGACATTAACACACAGCGCCATCTTCCACACTAAGCAAGGCTTGTGTCGTGTACACCAGATAGTTGATATACTACATTTATACTTCTTTGTTTTTAAATACACACTTATTTATTATACATACAAACATCCCTGACTCGGAAACATAAATGTCCATGCTCATCACAAAAACATTTGCTCCTACCGGGATTCGAATCCAGGACCCTAAGAACGTGGCGCGTTCGTGTTCCACGCGCGCCTGGGCAAGGGCCGAATCCTGCCGGGGCTGCGGCACTGTTCGAAAGAGATACCGCGGCCCCGGAACATAAAAGGCGAGGAATGAACATGGATGGATTTTAGTTAATAAATGTCTGACACTCCCTCCTACTCTGCCCAGAGTGGGAGAAGTTAATTGATGACTTTCCATTAAAAAAAAGACGTGTGGCGCGGGGACTGCCGCGGTAAAGCTATTGCATTTGTTTTTTACGGGGTGTGTTAGGTTATTTTCGTTACGGAATTTCTGGATTCGGTCTCCACGCTCAAGGCCTGCGATAGAAGCTATGCAATAGCTTTAAAAAAAGGACCATAAGAACGTAAGGCAGCCTCACGCACCACTACGCCATTCGAGACGTCGAAGAAGAAGAGAAGAAGTCGCGGTACCGTCACCTAACACTTCGTAGCACTCGTAGCCGATCCGCTACGGCGTAGGGTGCTACGCCGTAGCGGATCGGCCACGCCTAGTGGTGACTAGGCGTGCCTGAGAAACAACCCGTAGCAGATATAGATAACTTAGTTTTCACTTATATCGGCATTCCCCAATGACTTTCCCGCATGTTTTTTTGTTATTGAACGATAGAAGTATGATTTCGATCAAAACACTGTTAACGCATTTTAGACTTCATTTCCACAAAAGTAGAAGCCAAGTTTGAAATAAAACATTCTGCCAAAAGCCACGCACCAACTTTGAAAGTCGTAAAGCAGTCGCAGATAAGTGGAAGCCTGCACCGGTTACTCGGGTGGCACATTTAATGGCGTAATTAGAGCCTTAAGACAGCAGGGCGGCTTCGCCCTTCAAAGTAATACTTAACGGGTCCCGCCGCCGTTATTCTTTCCACTTTCAAAAGGTTTTTTCATTTGAGTTTTTCTACTCCAGTGACCTTTAATTTGTTTTATTTTGTAAATTAATTAAGAAAATAAAACAAAGCCTGTATTTTTCAACGGATGGGAAAAGGTCTGTCACCCACATTTATTTTTCATTTCCCATCATGTGGTTATTAGTAACGCGTTAGTCATTAGTATTACCAATTGGCAGGCACAAATCCAAACTCCTGATGTTATTTACAATGTTGTGTAGGAAAACCCGACCGCACGCGAAGTATGCGTTCATCATCATCATCATCATCATCATCAGCCTATAATGTTCCCACTGCTGGGACACGGCCTCCTCTCAATGAGAAGAAATGGGCTATAAATCCAACACGCGGGCCCAGTGCGGGTTGGTAGATGTCACATGTCTTCGGATTTTTGGTTCAAGGATATGCCGGTTTCCTCACGATGTTTTCCTTCACCGTTTTTGAGAGCAGTGGCGATGAAATAAATCATACAAAGTAATGCGCAGAAAGTAGTTCGAACCCACGACTTACTGTTCGGAAGCCGGGGCCGCCACCACTGGGCCACCGCTGCGCTGCAAGTATGCGTTATGGACATGCAATTGTAGACACCAGTTAAATACCAGCCAGCCAGCCGGGAATATCAGCGCTGTGGCATATTTTAAATGTTACAACACCATGCTGAGATCGTACTTCGTACAGGACAAAATTAGTGAAATGTTTCTTTCTTAATAAGGAAAACCCCAATATTTACCTAATCCGGAGATCAATTCCACTCAGTAACCACTGGAGTCACGTGACAACAAAATGCAAATTGGTTTCTAAACCACAGATAAACTAAAGATTTAGATTTTTACAACCAGTTCAGTAACAAGGTAAGTAAACAAAGATCTTTCGAGTGTTAATACTACAAGAATGTTTGTAGATACTCTCTTTGAATGTGAAAAATGTGTAGCGCCCCATTTCAAGCTCGTTAACATACAACGAGGTTATTCACCCCATAATATGAAGATGAATATGGTAATGTGAGAAATGTATAATAAGCATAACACCCCATTCTGCTGAAGAATTCTGAATTATTCAGCTAGTATATAACTTCTATTGATCTTTCAGAAATTAAAATATAGCGAAAACATTAGTTTTGATTAGGTTGAAAATCAGCACTTTTTGAAAGCCAAAGTTACGGAGTGTTTATAGATTTAATAGAAAGGGATCAGGAAAAACAGGAGACTATAAAGGTAGAAGAAGACCAAAGAAGCTATGGATGGACTGTGTGAAAATTGATATGGCTAGAAAGAAGTTAATTTTTTTGCAAAATATATAGTTTTAATTCCGCAAAAAAAGATCCAAGCCTTTTTTTTCTGATAGGAAATCATCAAATAACTTCTCTTACTCTGGGCGGGCCCAGACTTTTAAGACCTATTCATGTTCCTTTGTCGCCCTTTATGTTCCGGGGCTACGGTAATATCTCCCGGTGCCCCGGCACGCTTCGAACCTTGCCGGCCTCTGCAATGTGCTGACCTCTCTTAGAGGCGCACGTGGTCGTCGTCATAAGACGGACGGACGGCGAGCTAGCCCATAGCTCACCGATCCAGGCCTGTTGATTCTGTAAGATAGAAAAGAGATGTCTGATGAGATGACGAGAAATAGAGAAGTAAGGAAGAAGGAGACATGCTGCGCCAACGCCAAATTGGGTCAAGGGTAGGTGCAGGGCAAAAAACAGAAAGATCTATATAAAGGGTGTAAAACACCTCTTAACGAATACGAAAGGCATTTGTTCTACTCGTCATTCTGATCATTGTTTTGTTCTAATCTATACCAGGGAACCTTCTAGTTACGGAGATATTGGGGGTCAAAGTTGCAAGATTTTGACAAGTTTTTTCATCGCATGATTTTTACTTTAAATATCTCTACGACCCCCGTACTATTCAATCCATCCATCCGCACAATGTTTTGAGTGTGTTACATTGAGTTATACCACAAAACATGATTTAAAACCTCAAAAAAAAAAGTTGTTTCCCAGCAATATTTTTTGCGTAAAGTTACTTAGTTTGATATACAGAATGCTTGATTAACGGCTTTGTGATGAGGTGAATACACCATGTATATAGGATATTCAATATAGGTATAATAAATATTAGTTAACAAGATTAACAAGCACTCATTTTTGGTAACGTGTTTAACATTTAATAAAATCAAAGTTCAATCCTTACGATGATCACATCTGCCAATGATTGACAAATTCAACATTTTACATGAAAGCTCAAATGTTCCATACTAATTAACAATTCTAAAGGGAACATGCCGTGGTTCTTTCAAGAAATGGATTGTCAGAAGTTTACGACTGCACTTCGGTTACCAGAGTAAAGTTTCATGTTATCGGTAATACTCCATTCGTAATAGGCTTTCATGATCCATAACGGTAGCAAAAGGATCCGAGAATACCTACTCGATTCGGGAAACCGATGAAAACTTTAAACCATTAAATTGTCGATTGAGGGAAACTTCGTGAAAATTGTGGATATTTTTATTAGCAAAGTTGCAATTTGACACCACTGCTCGGTAACCTCTACTTGCCCTGAAAATGTCTCCTCGAACGTTTCATAGGTTTAATTACTTTTTGTTTGCACCTTCTTCACAAGGTAACAAGACAGTTGATTGATGAAAACTGAAATGTAATTAGGTTGGCGCTCGTAGTCATATCATTCATTTATGTCAATGTGTATTAAGATTAACGATCTCTTCACTACCTGTAGTAGTATGTGAATACAAATGTACCATTTGGAAATTGCATTAAACTACCTACGTTTAACTTAAAACTTTAATCCAACGAAGACAAAAACGTCAATTTGATGTAATTGGTTAGCATATGTCGCCCAACCGGAGTCATACATCATTACTAAAATAAGTATGTCTTATTACAACTGCTTTAAATCATAACTTTACGCCTAGCCGTAGTTGGGCAAGTAAAGACAAACATGACATCCGTACATTAAACTTATTTAATGCTCTTCACTTTTAATACATAAAGTGTCGTATAAAACACGCAGTAAACTGTCCCGTAACTCCGGCTAGATTCGGACAGCCATTTCCGAACTGCAACAGTTACTGCAAATGTGCTTCCCGGGCGAGGGGAGGAGATCCGGGCTCGAGCGGGGTCCGGGGGATAGGGAAGGTCGGGGGTGTGTCACGAAAGCGGGTCAGTGCCAGAGCAGCCTTGGCCTGCCAGGCTGCCGAGTGCGCCTGCCAGACCTGTTGATACCGAATCAAATGATCGCAACACGCGATGAGATAAAGTCCGTTATTGGTTGCTCAGAGCGTTTGTGTGAAGATCGTAGCCGTGATTTCTAAGTTCATTGTGAGAGTTCCACTGTGTGCTGTGTATCGGATTGCTGAGGGGGTTGTGGAGGTAATTACTTTAGGAATGGTTTTACGGTCATTAATTTTGGGATAATGCCATTAACTGTATTGTATGCATATTTGTTTGTTATTATTTTTAAGAGCTTACGTTTGTTTGAGACAATAGGGACGTATTTACTTTCGCGTAGTTTTATTCAACTGTGTCATTTAAATTCCAAAATATGTTTGCAATTTTAGCTCAGAGCTGTTAGAAAATGTCGACAGAAAGCTGAAAGTAACCAGTAGTTTTGCTTTATTTTGACATCTGTCTGCTTATTTTTACCACAATATTGGTTCTTTAAGAGCTATCTCCTGCCCTCTTTATTTGGTAGTAAAACAGTGTATAATTTTATTTCACAAATTAATATCACTTCAATATAGATATAAAAAGTTATTTATACAGCGGTGAAAACGCCAACATTGAATGTACATTTTTAGGCGATTCCCAGAACCAATCGCGAAATGTTTGCGAATTGAATATTTTTTGTTATTATTTATGAAAGCTCGGGCCGTTCGTGTGCACTTGTGGGATTTGTAAACTCGGATGTATGTCGATACGTCATGGATCCGACGTTTTTCATTTTTCATGTTATTTTGGAAGCTGGCATAATATGGTTAAGAATATCTTGATATGGGACGAAAAATAAACAATATTTGTCTATCTATACTCTATATACTTATAATAAATCTGTAGAGAGGTCAATTCTGTACATGAAATATATTTACAAAATAACTATCGGGGGGTGATTAGTGATCGATACTGATGCCAAAAATGCAATCAGTAAAATTTTTGTCTGTCTGTCTGTCTGTCTGTCTGTCTGTCTGTATGTTATTTATAGAAAAAAAAACTACTCGACAGATTTTAACGAAACTTGGTACAATTATTCTACATACTCCTGAGCAGGTAATAGTATACTTTTCATCACGCTACCATTAATAGGAGCAGAGCAGTGAAAGGAAATGTTGGGAAAACGGGAGAAATTACTTGATTTTTTAAGCTTCCGTCGCGTGGATGTATGTTTGTTACTCTTTCACGAAAAAACTACTGAACGGATTTGGATGAAATTTTGCACACAGATGGTTTATAACCTGGATTAACACATAGGATACTTTTTATCCCGGTAGTAAGATCCCATGGGACAATTTTGAAACTTCACGCGGGCGAAGCCGCTGGCAGAAGCTAGTATTACATAAAGGGAAGTGGTATCCTTCGATTTTTAGTTACAAAATAATATGACTTAGATTGGAAACTTCATCAAACTGTGCTGGTCTAAGACAATGACTGTATTTATCAAACGAACTACTGTAATATATAACATATTTATGTAAGAGCTGATTTTTCTTTTTCTCGAAATAAGATAATTTTTTATCAATTCAAGCGATTCCTCTCACAAAAGCATATTGTGGTTTTAAACACCTATCTTCAAGCGACTTTGCTTACAGACTTAATCCTAGGTATTAAATGACTAGCACATTCCTAGATTTAAATCTAATTAAGAATATTGCTGGAGTTGTTCCTGTCCTAAATCTAAATAATTAACTATGTTTGAAATTAATACAATCAAAAAATAATTATGTTATTATTTAATTACTCCTCTATAAATATGAAATGAATAAATGAAATTGGAACGTGGGACGCTTAATTCAATCATGAATATTTAATGTGAAGCGTAGTTCAGAAGTCATAGTTTATATTTCGAACGGACGTTACGGAAGAGGGGAACCCACTATTATCAATAATATATGTTTGAACAACAACGAAATGATCTTTCTTTATCATGTGGTTAGGTTGGTTGGGTGTGGTTGGGTGGTGAACCACCCATGGGCCACATCATCTCATCATCATCTCAGCCGAAAGACGTCCACTGCTGGACATAGGCCTCCCCCAAGTGTCGCCACATTGACCGGTCCCTTGCTACTCGCATCCACCGGATTCCCGCAACCTTCACCAGGTCATCGGTCCACCTAGTGGGAGGTCTTCCAACGCATCGTCTTCCGGTTCGCGGTCGCCACTCCAGAACTTTTCGGCCCCATCGGCCATCCGTTCTGCGAGCAATGTGCCCTGCCCACTGCCACTTAAGTTTAGCAATTCTACCATGGGCATAAGTGATAATTATACAATCAAAATGTTAATAGAGTATAGGTGAATATTATACAGGTCTCATCCAACAGTTAATGCCACTAATGAAACTGAGCGCAATCAGAATTACTAAACCGCCGTCAAATGCGTGAAGTGTCTAAATTTGCTATGGAATATTTTCATATTTCAACGACGCGCCGTTTAGATGTACTGTAGAAATTTCTTGATGAAATCCGCTCTAAATTATTACTATTTAGAGCGGTTGGAAATTATTATATCATTTACAGCCGCTCGGGTCGATTTTCAGGTTAAACCGCACTGGCCTAGGTTGGTCCGTGGATGGCTGATCATCCAATACATACTGAGTTTCCTACGTGCCTTGAGAAACATGTTTGTTTAGTATGGCACTTGGTGGCGCTGTGTGTTAATTTCCAGCGATATATTTATTTATTCTGGTAATCATTTATTGATAAATATCTACTAGTTAGATAGTCTTTACTGGTAGTCAGTTGGCTGAAAGACAGTAGTCTGACACTAGTCTTTGCAGAGTATATCGTATTACCCAGTACTAACTGGGTTGTGGAAGTCAGATAGTCAGTTACTCTATGTAAAATACTGGTATTCAAATGAATCCGATACGATAAGTCATTTATTATAGACAAATGACTATCAATCAGCACCTGCTGTCAGTGGTACGGTCGGCGATCTATTCTTTATGTTCTTCGTCGATCAACACCTCCCTTTTAAGTTCACGCCGAGCGGCTTCTGAGCGTCCTATGTTTTTAAAGTACATATGATAAACATCTGACCGTGGTGTTCTTTTATCTTAACTTTGACGTTGGTTCCGTCGGGTCAATGACCGAATGATCGTAACAGCAATATCTATAAGAATTTGTAATTTCTGTGAACTGTGATCAAAGTGCCATCATTTTGTCATCGTTACCATTTTTGTTCAGGTTCAAAGTCAAATTCAAAACGATTTATTGCAAACTAACTACTAAGGTCCATGTTCACCGAGAAGATAACAGTCTTATTATCTAAAAACAGCTGTCACTGTGACATGTCCCCATACAAAAATGTGTTTTAAACAGCTGTTTTTAGATAATCGTCCGTCATGTTTTTGGTGAACATGGACCTTAGTGTATATTAGTATTATGACTAAGCAGCCTTTTATAATTGCTAGGCTAGTAGGATTGCAATTATCATTCGCCTGTTCTTATCATCTGTAAGGCTCAAGGCTTATCTTGGTTTCTTTCTAGGGAAATATTAAAAAATTCAAGTCATAGTCAAGTTAAGTTCATTAATTCAAAACATGAAATCGTCAAGTAAACTCATTATAAGTCTCTAACAAACACCAAGAAAACGCCAGCGGTCGGCGACGGTGGACTGAAAATTGAATAAAATTACAAATCACTGAAATAATTTAACTTTCTGACGGCAATTACCAACTAATAGGAATGAAGCCAGCGCTTAACAAAATTAGCTTAAAACCTCCCGAACGTTTAAATTAGAATATGCAAAGACAAATATACCGTCTACCTTTAATTAATTTTTAATTAAATCTATGTAATGTACCGGTAATCTTTCATAAACGTGAACGAAAGTAATTTGAAGTTCATAAAGTTTCGGATTCGTTTTAATAATGAGACTACGGCCCGTATTACAGAACATCGCTCAAAACTCAAGCGTTGCTTAAAACTAGTTTCAACCAATCAAATGGCTTGAATCTAGTTTTAAGTAATGCTTGAGTATTGAGCGATGTTCTGTAATACGGGCCTACGAGAGGGAATTGTTATTTTACGTGCATTTTGTTGTAAATTGAACGATTCAATTGTATTGAGTTGTTTTAAAGTGGCTCTTTATTTACTGGCACGATGTATCAACTGTTGCATCTAGCTTCAGCTTTTACAAGGCCGTTTGTTATTGTTATATATTTTATGACCTTTTAGTGTAGGGAGGAATACTACCCATCTTTCTGTTTCTTCATTATTTTCTGTAATTATTGTGTGCATTAATAATTAAAAAGTTTTAGGAGATACTTTTAGTATCTCCTAAAACAGGGCAAAATCGAAAAACACAAAAAAAAAACGAAAGAAGGGCAAAAAGTACTTATATCCATTGAATAGAGTGAGCGAGTTTATAACCTTAAATTGGACACATATCCAGACTATTTCCTTACTACCAGTAAATTCCTAACAAATTTTTATCAATATAGTAACTTTCATCTACGTAAATCATGCAATACACTATCGAGATTGACATTACGAAGTGTACCTAAATGACCTCATCACTTCTAGCTTTGTTTATTAGTCCAATTCCATCCAATCAGCTTTTATAAGCAAAAAGGCAGATGTTACCGGACGCCTACACTGACCGCATAAACCACGGATACTATTGTATCAAAATAAGGATAACCTTCCCTATTTCTAATAAGATTTCTGGGAAAAACTACCGCTGTAGCCTAGGAGGAGTTAACTTTTGTGATATACGTATCAAAGTCGTCTATCGGCATTACAAATTGAAAGCGCCCCTATAAATAAGTTCCTAAAGTTCATTTAAGCTACGGTATTTCATTTTAATGTGTATTTAAAAACAAAAGTCTGACAACCACAAACGATACAATCATTTCGTATGATGACCCCTTTCCAAATATCTTGCAATAGGTATAAGTCATAAGTGTGTGATGCACCTCAGAGGCCGTTTGCACCACAAATCAAACAACGCGTTTTTTTTGTGTCGAAACTTGGAAGCAGCCCTTTGAATAGAAAGTTATGAAAATGGAATGGGCCCCGCGTGCTTCCAACTTTTATTTAATTTCAAAGTACTTATTAGAGCTTTGTGGTCCAAGCGGCACTAGATCTACTCAAATAATGTTCGGTTTCTAAATATAGTGTTCTATTATTTAAAAAAAACTGAGTCCTTCGTCTCTCTTTGGTTATACAGCAATGATGCGGCGCGGTTCGATGGCGATGCCGGCGATCGGCGGGGGCGAACCGCTGATTGTGGTGGAGGAGAGCGGCACCGAGGACACTGACTCGTCCCCGCACTCGTCGGCCCCCACACGCGGCCTGTCCATCGACCAGGAGTCGCCCCCAGACCCGTACCATCTGTCGCCCTGGCGTGACACGCGCAAGCACTCGCTTCCAACGCCGTCTTGTACTACTGGACCTACTGCTAGTCAGGTTAGTTGCTTGGAAAATCTTATAAATCCTTGGAAACTCTCGAAAACCCTTGGCATCTCGTAAAAATATTTGAGAAACTTTAGAGAAAGCAGACTTCTGCTGAAAGGCGCGCTGTATTTTGATAATATATTAAGTCAATAATAGCTTTCCTGGTCCTTTTCAGACCTATGTATGCTATCTATGTAATCATTGCGGAAGTAAAAATTCCCATACATTTCAGAAGATAACCTTGACCTTGAAATACTAATGTCGGAATTTTTTATTGCATGCTCAGTGCTCACATACTTACACCGTTTCAATTTGCAGTTACTAAGTACTTACTTATGTTTTAGAAGCTTATCAGTCGACGCAAATCGATTTTCATATTAAAAACAGAAGCAACAATTAGATTCTGAAAACTACAGCTATCAGTGATAACACTACCTAACCAATATTACGGGGAAATTAGCAATCCATTCATATCCTAATCATCTGCAGCTTATCAGAGCTTATCTGGTTATAGCCCTTCGAGGAATATCACAGTTACTGTGTGATATTACATTTTGCTGGCTGCCTGTTCAATATCTATTTTTAGAAGCTTGCCTAATAAGACTATCGATAAACTTCTTAGTAAGTGGGTAGTAAGCAATTTTGTTCAAAATCAAATAAATCGTGGAACGGCTTCAAGCTGAAGTTTTTGTCACTGAGCCAAGAACATTAAGAGGACATTTGAGATGTTTATTCAACGTTAAATCGAATGAAAACAGTGGCGTTCTTTTCTAAATTTGTACCGTTTGTTAAACTAACAAGGCGTTGCTACCGAGATTCTGTGAAAATACATGTGCTTAAAAGGGTTTTGTATGTGTTTTCTACAAAGTTCAAGATGGTCAAATTTTTACGTGCTTTCCGCCTAATAAATTTGCCGACGGCGGAACAAATAGTCAAAGATAATAAAGGTATTACAAATGTGACCTATTTTTGTATTCATGTGACCTTGCTATGGTCAAACAGTTTATTTTAAGTAATGAATCATACGTCAGTCATATACGAAATAATTGTATGTATATTCGGGGGACACCAAAATGCAAATATGAACTGATGCGGTTAGAACCCATCCTTGCATAATAATTAAATAGACCCGTTCAGGAATTAACCTCGACGGGCAACGCGGAGTTTCAATCAGAGTCCAATCACTTATTAAAATCGAAACGTTTGCATAAATTCTCACAGGTGCTCAAGCTCATCAAGCTTTTGACCTACCACTACACAAGTTAATGTACCTTTGAGCCTCTAAAGAAAAAATGTTACAACAATAATAAATCGGGAAAACTGAATGATGACAAGGATCACACATATCGTACAACTTTTAGGCCGATGTTGGTTAATTTATCGAACAGACGTGATAAGCCCTGAGATTATTTATACAATAAAACCTTAATATTCAGTCCACATCGTTTGAAGATTCCAAAGAACTTAGGTGGTACATAAACACTATGGCATGTAACATAATGTTGTGGATGTAGGTTCGTCGGCTGTCGGAGCGAGGCGAGAGCGCGGCTCGCGAGGCGCGCGAGGCAGCATTCCTGGCAACACTGACATCAACACAGCCGCAGCCAGGCGGCAGAAGGTGAGAACCTCCTGGAATTTGTTTATCTGCCATGTTGTTGGCAAAAGATGAGACTTCGATCAAATGCAACTCCAACAACTAATTAAACATTTCGTTTCAGACATTCTGTAGTAACAATATCCCGAGTGCCCCAGGCACTGTTCGGACGTGGTCGACGCGAGTCCATCGCCGCGTTCCCAGCACTCGCCCGCCAGCGCAGGGACTCCGGCTCCAAGAAATGTGAGTTTTCCGACCCATCAAAATCTAGTCATTATTTGTGTTTCTCCCATGAACAGTCAACATGTTTTGCGTTCAGCTCTAGTTTCCATTGCAGGCCCTCCAGCCACAGACACTCTCGGCAGCACTCACAATCTACAGCTAGATATCATGGACGACATCGTACAAGCTCGCAAAGTACGCATGCGTCTCTGGAACACTTCGAGTGAACGAGTGTGTGAAGTCCAGCCGATGGACGAACGGTCGCCTATGGGCGGCTCCGTGCGGTACACGAACCGCGGCCGCAGGCACTCAGATTTCGTTGGCTCGCCGTTGCCACCGATACCAGCACGTCGACGGGCTTCAGAGATGCCGCCACCGCCGCCTATCCCACCGCGCAGTGGCGCCGGCGTCGGCGTGGTCTGCACTGATACAGACCTTCACTTAATGCTCAATGCACTGACGTCGTCAGCCACAGAGATCGATAGCTGTGGCAAGCCAGAGCGGACCCGGCGCCTGGCTGACATGAGGTCCAGCAGTTTTGATGCATCCTCGCTGCGTGACAAACCATTGGACTCGGGCACCACTTGGTTCACACGAAGACATCAGACCTTAGCCACAAAGAAACAGGAAAATGAACCCAAAAAGACCAAAGTGACATTTGCTCCCGATTCAAAACCAGCTCCCGGAGACGCAGCCGCTGTGGTATGGGATAAGCCTTCAGGATCCGTCGTGGATGCAAGTGCACTGGGCAGTGCCATCGAAGTATTCCTTAGGAAGAGTTCTGCTGTTGACCCAGGTGCATCGACATCTGGTACAGTCGCCATTTTAAAAGAAACGGCACCAAAAACCGAGGTCCGAGTAAAGACGCGTGACATTCCAGCTACGGCCCGGCCTACAGGACGGCCGGAGGGGGAGCGCTGGTACCCCAACAGGCCAGAGGACGAGGAAGCGGCGGAGAGCTGCGATGCTTCTCTCTGCTCCTCATTAAAAGACCTTTTCGTGTAGACACCACGTGTGTATTTAAATCTTGTAAATTATAACATACCTTTAGTTGTCGAGTAAAGATTCATTTCTAAAATGGTGAGAGAAAGGAGTGTGGCGCAGCGGTTTGCGGTGGTCGCGACCGAGGCATGCGTGAATGTACATATGTACGAGTACTTTATGAATCTTTCTATGTGATAGACCACGCGCCGGCGCCGGTCGTCCTGAGTAGACTCGCGACCGACGCCAGATTCGCGTAAAATTATTTTTAGAGTAAATTCTATTTTCATTGTAAATTTTTTGATATTAGTGATCAGAATATTGACTTATTGTTAGATAGAGAATTATATTCGTAATGACCGGGCGCGCGCTTTCCACGCCGAGTGGCGGCTTCCCCCCGCGCGCCCGCCCCTACCCTGTTCCACAATCTGTGTATTGTAATCCCAAAATAAATAAAACAATTAAAAAACAATACGCTTATAAAGACGACATTCTGTCGTCTTGAATCAATAAAAGTTTTTATCGATGTTATACTGCATTTTTATTTCACACTTCAATAGTACCTATAAGAGTATTTCAGATACCCCCAGCTCCTCATCTTGAACCAAAAAAGTTCTCATAACTTTAATTCTGAAGAATCTTAAGGCTCAAAGGTCGCCGACGCATATTTTCTAAACAACGAAACTCGTAAGTGACATCGGCGCCAATTTCTTCAAGTTTTACGTGATAACTTTTTCAATTACTTGGATAGGTGGGCTTCAGTTTAAGTTAAATAAACGACGAGATGTAGTTAATGTTCCCATAACTTTGCCGACGGCGGAACAATAATTTCTTGTCACCATCTATCCTTGGAAGTTTGAAATCGATATGATACACGACGCAGGTACCTGTATGGCAGAACCTAGGTCTACAGTTAGCTTCATTAATGTGAATACGATGAAACGCAGCGATGTAAAGCAGTCAAGTAATAACAGAACTTCTTCAGATAGTTCCTCGCATATTAGCGATAAATCACTGACAAGGAATATTTCTTAGAAAATAAAAGGCGAACTTGCAGAACATATTTTATTGAAGCTTTTGAAATCATTTTGCGCGATATGAGATTTCGATGGAAATGCACTAAATAAGCAGATAAATAATAGATATGATGTCAGGTTTTGTAAATATTCTTGAGGTTGGTCGATATTGGTCGAACTTTAAGAAATATATTTAAAACATCATCAGGAATAATACAATAGTCATATTTTGTATTGATTTTATTACAGCTGCATCCGGTAAGACTCGAAGCTCCTAACATGGCGATGGAGATGACCTGTTTTTAATATTTCTGTGGAGATGACGATAACGATACTTACAGAGTCAAGCTTTATTTAGTACCTACTAGCACGTCGTCCGCGACTTCTGGCACTCTGGACTTCATTCATTCATTCATTCATGCATTAATTCATTAATTAATTAATTCATTCCTTTATTCATTCATTCATTCATTCGTTCATTCATTCATTCGTTCATTCGTTCATTCATTCATTCGTTCATTCATTCATTCATTTATTCATTCATTCATTCGTCCGCGGAAATTGTGAGAACTCGGCTAATTATCATGATATCAATATAATTTATAGCTAACTATAAATGTAGCTATTAATGTTACTCGGTAAAGATGTAGCTTTTTTATGGTTAAACATTTTTAAAATCGGTTGGCTATTTGTTAAGTCGTAACAAACGAACAAATAAACAAATCTTTCTTCATAATACTAGTTTAGATTAATTGAATATACTTAATGCAACCTTATTTTAACAAAATCATAATATTTACGTCACATGAGGCACATGGGCATATTTAATGACGAGAAAAGGTTAACGCAAAAAAGCTTAAAGTCACTTTAAGCTTGTAAACTCTGTATACAGTGCAATCAATAAATAAATGGTGTGCGTGCTGCGCTCGAACCGAAACATGAACTTGACATTAAACAAAACAAAAAATTAGTTGTCTGTAAAGTCGGTTTACGGACGATAGTTAACTTGACAACTTCGTAACAAAACATTGATGAAATGATTGCATAAATACGCTCCGATCGTAACGTAACAATGAGCGTAACGGGACACTTTTTCGTGCGTGCAGCCGGCGCGGGCGGTCATCGATTTATTAGGCGTTGTCACGTCAAAACCTTGACTTTTTAACAAAACAAAAATGTTGGAGAAAAATGGAATGTGGATTTTTCGCTAGCAGAACAACCGAGCCATTAACACAATTGAAATACATTTTATAATATTATTAAAAGAATATCGAACCATAACGAATGTAAAAAAAGTCTTTACAATAAATATTACAGCAATGCGACTACATAGGTATAAAATATTGCACACACCATAAATGTACAAGAGCACTGAGGTCTATTGGAGGCTGGGACTACCACCACTCAAGTACTGCGCTCCGAGAGAACACAATTAATTCTGGAAACTGAGTTGACATTCAAATTAGCTTCCAAATGGCCCCACTTTATGCAATTAACAGGGCATTCTGTTAGAAATGTCTCACTTTATCTTCAACCCCATTTATAGGATGACGTTTTCGCCGGGGCCGCGACTTATAGCCTTCTGTTGTGCATTCTTGTTTGAAATATGTTTCCTTTCTGACTTATTTTCTTAGTAATAAGGTTTTATACGGAATGAAACCTCTAGATAGTCAGGTAAACTATGATGAGGTAGATAATGACATGGTATTATAGTGTGGTCGTATGGTACCGGTATGTCGAGTCATTTGCTTCGAATTGCCTATTGACTGAACACAATTACATATTCAAGCTCAGTAATTTCTGTTATTATTTCCCCCATGTTTTTTCATCGTTTATTATTCAAAAACTTTATGCTGACCGGCATTATGAAAAACCATTGATTAAACAAGATAACATGAGTGATTATTTCACTACTCATAATGTCAATAGTTTCATCAAAATAGTGTTAAAAAAAACTTTCTTTCAAAAGATAGTTACGCAAACAGGGGTCGGCTTATCGACATTGACCGCGGGAAACATGTTCGAAGAATTTCAATTTAATAGTGTACTGAAGGGTTCTACGCAGATTCTTTTTATTTATAATGTTATTAAAAATACTTGGGCTCTTTGTAGAGATTTTGGCCTTCAGTCGAGGCCAACGAGGGTTACAATAGAGGGAATTTTTATCGTCGTAGAAGGTGGCTATAAGTTTGTGTGTACATTAGATCCATGTCTAAGTTTCAGTTGACCATGCTTGCAGCTGTTGTCTTGCACCATGACGATGACAATTAACATCATCATGTTAATTGTCATCGTCATGGTGTATATTTAAAAAAAAAAAAAAAAAAAAAAAAAAATGGTGTATATTTCAACGAAATCCTTCCCCATGCAGATAACAGACAATTGGACTGATAAAGTTAAATTGACATGTTTAAACTTCATAATAATATACTTCCATGCCATAGCTTCTGTTATGGGTAATGGATTATATTTAAACAACAAACATGTAACATAACGTGTCATAGACAAGTGACAGGTTTGTTTTTATACCGGATAACTTCACACCAATCCATAACATGGTGTACTTAATAAAGAGTATTCTATTCTATTCTATTAAAATTAAACTCAGGAACACTAAGAACACTAAAGGAATATTAAGGCCTAAGATAACATAACAGCTACATCGAATTTAACAGACATTTCCAATAAATCAACAAGTTTTGTTTCATATTTATCCCAATTTGGTCCATATCAACTCTCGGATTTTACGCAAATGCTAGTTAGTCGGCGCGCGGCTCTGCACCACAAAATGGGAGGTACAGCAATGGAAGACCTTTTGACTGACTACATCGTATTTTAGTACGAAATTATTAGTGTAAGTATGTAGACCTGAATTAAACAAAGCAAATAACGTAAGTACTGCTAGATAACCATATATTTCTTGCTTTATTATCATGTGGTTAGCGCATGACCGTTTCATAGTTTTTATGCTGTCCAAGGGCCTCTGACTTTGCCGGGGTTGCGGGCCTGTTCGAAAGAGATACCGCGGCCCCGGAACGTAAAAGGCGAGGAAGGAACATGGATGGTTTTTAGTCAGTAAGAGTCTGACACTCCCTCCCGCTCCGCCCAGAGTGGGGGGGGGGGTCATTTGATGATTTCCCATCCTTAAAAAAAAGGGCCTCTGACTTGGCTTTACGTGCCGTCAAGAACTATCTCGCAAGCCTTGTACTCCGGTCAAAATAGACATTCAAGGCTACATAAATTCGCACCCAGCTAAAAATTGGCATGAATGTTGGGAACCCTATTACAAACATTTTGTCAATTATCCACATGAATCCAACGTTTGGAAAAAAAAAAATTCAAGGTCAAAGGTCAAGAAAACGATTTACACAAAAACGGTAAGTTTTATCATAAAATTAGCTTTGACCAAAATTGTACGTTAGATAATTATCTATAAAATTGTACAAAATATATTTTTCCTCAGAGCAACCGTTTTTGAGATATAACGATTCAAAAAGATGAAAACGTTGGAATCGACGTTTTCCTTGAAATGTTCCACCGATACACCCTAAAGTGCCGATTGTGAGAAATCTACGCCATTCAGGATTAAACTGATACTTTTCTGATAGCTTATAAACGAATAATATGTATACTCGGAAATCCAATTTATCAAAACAGTACATCTACCTTTGGAAAATAGGCGCCATAAAGGTCATCTTCTGAAACTTTCTAGAAAGTTTTCTTGTTTTTCGAGGCCGGTTTCTCAAAATAAATGTACTACACTTGTCGTGCAGATTACATAACCGACTTTTTTGTCTTATTAGCTTTCCCAAATAGTACCACAATATCCTTTTTTAGTAAGTAAATGATCAGAAAACAGCGATTGTTCATGAGAAGGTAGTATTTTAATAAAACTGGGTAGTACAGGTTCCCGATGATAGAGACAGATCTTACATGATCTAATCAACCAGAATCCGGCGCATTACGTCAAACAGCTAACATCACATAGCGGTAACAAGAAAATCTGCGATAAAGAAGACGTACATCGGAAAACCTGTAGGTACTACCCAGTTTTATTAAAAAACTACCTTCTCATGAACAATCGTTATTTTCTGATCATTCACTTACTAAAAGAGGTTATTGTGGTACCATTTGAGAAAGCTAATTAGATAAAAATGTTGGTTCTGTAATTTGCACGAAAGTTGTAGTACATTTATTTAGAGAAACAGGTCTCGAAAAACAAGAAAACTTGTCTTTTTTAAACTTTCACGATCAGAACACATTATAAAACATATGAAATACGGGTATTTATCGCGAATTTACCTTTAATTTAATCCCGACGTTTCGACCGGATTGCACCAGCCGTGGTCGCGGGGAGTCTGAAGACAACTATCAAGAAATTTTCAGAAGATGACCTTTTTGTCGCCTATTTGCCAAAGGCAGATGTACTGTTTTAATAAATTGGTTTTCGGAGGATACATTCGTTCATGAGCTATCAGAAAAGTATCAGTTTAATATCCCGAATAGCGTGGATTTCTCACAATCAGCAATTTATGGTGTAAAGGTGGAACATTTCAAGGAAAACTTCGTTTACAACTTTTTCAACTATTTGAATCGTTATATCTCAAAAACGGTGGCTCTTAGGAAAAAAAGTACTGAAACATTTTTATAGAAAATTATCTGATCTGCAATTTTGGTCTAGCTAATTTTATGATGAAACTTACCGTTTAGCTGAAAATCGTGAAAAACCCGCTTTTGTGACCTTTGACACCGCGTTTTTTTTTTGCACGCACCTGATCGATGAGGACTTTTCACATTTCCTTTATAATAGTGTATTGAACAATCCTACCAATTTTCAGCCTAGTTGGAATTAATGTAACCTTACCCCTATTTTTTAGTCTAATTTGACCGAACTATTGCTAGTTTCCTCACAATGATTTACTTCACCGAGGCAGGTGATAATTACACAATACGCACATGAACCCGAAACATCAGAGGAGCGTGCTTTGAGTTCGAACTCGAAATCTATATGACTTAACAGACGGTCACACCACTAAGGTCCATGTTCACCAAAAGAACGACGGGCTGATTATCTAAAAACAGCTGTTTAAAACACTGCTAAATAAAGATTGCCTGACAGTTACTGCCATAACAAAACTATGTTCTATTAGGTACGATTGGTAATTGCTACATGTTATATGAGAGCAGCGGTGGCCCAGTGGTGGCGGCCCCGATTTACGAGCAGTAAGTCGTGGGTTCGAACCCAAGCAGGGTATTCCTTTATGTAATTTATTTCATCACCGCTGCTCTCAAAACGGTGAAGGAAAACATCGTGTGGAAACCGGAATGCCCAAAAACCAAAAAAATCGAAGACATGTGACATCTACCAATCCGGGCCATTGGGCCCGCGTGGTACAGATAGCCCATTCCCTGTCATAGAGAGGTGGCCTGTCCCAGCAGGGGGAACATAATAATAGATAGGCTAATTATGATATGTTATCCAACATACAAAATGCAGCAATGGTTGGTTTAAAAGCTTTAAATGTGAGCTACAGCTCATATAAAACAATCTTATCTAAGATTCTTTTGGTGCCGTTGGTTGGCTATCTAGCTACCTTGAACTACACCAAATGATGAATGAGAGTCCGCAGTAAGTCTATAAGCGCCGCGTAGTTCATATTCTGCTTACCCTTCCAAGGATTAAGGGGATTAACGTAGTGTTAAACATAGGGAAGGCTTACAATATTTGGTTAGTGTCGCGCAACTAATTTATAGGTGGTTTACTTACCGCATAAAGACAACTTATCGTAGAAACTCCGTTACATAACCCTGAAAACTCTGCGGGCGAAAAAAGTAATTGTTGTGATTTTTTACCATACTCGTACTACGACGAAACCGAAGGAAAGGGTGATGATTTTAGCAGTCTATGTGTGTATGTTTGTGTTACGTATATTCCACCGTAGCGCCTAATTTATTCATCCGAGTTTATGAATCGATTCGTTATTATAATCTCAAAATCTTGCCAAATAATAAAAGGAAATTTCTAGCTATCCCCTAACAGCGATACATTTATAGTTTGCTGACATCAAGTTGTTTTTTTTCAGCAAACTATAAAATTGCGATGGCCAAAATTAAGATAGTATTATTCTATATACCTTTTCATATTAGTACCGATAATCTTATTATCATATGTGATTATTAAATCAATTAATTTTACCTCAAATTGCCTGAAACACAGGATTACCTAGTTCAGGCTCAAAACATAGTGTGAACTTGACATAGATTTAAGAAAAACTGTAAACGTTTACCTTATATTTTTTGAATAAATTTTATTATTATTATTAAAAAAAAAAATAACTTGGAAATGGCATCTAGTTTAGAAACAAGGAACCGAACTACGTAGTTTTGTGATTGAGGAAAAAATCAAATATTAGTTCATCGTCGAATACTTATGTACTACATATTTAACTTGAAGAACAGATACCTATTTTTTTTATAAGTGTAGTGAGTGACCCCCTCCAAAATTTCAGGCTGCGGCCGCGCCTGCCTAGTGGTGACATTACAGGCTACATTTTAACCGTCTTAAACAAAGGAGAAGTCGATTTTACCTTGTAAACCCCAAATTTAATTAGAGTGTGAATTTTCAGTGGTCGAGTTTTTAGTTGTGGTTTATCACATAAATTCTTGTTTGACTAGGAAACTCTTTTAAGGAAAGTAAACCGAGAGGATTCAAGAGCTTCCTAATTGGAACATGCTTACGTTATTTAATTAGTTTCAAACGGGGATATTTATTTATTTTATTTTATTATATCAAATTAATGACTGTACTACAAATTAACTACTTGATTACCTAAACATGTTGTACTAAAAAATGTTTAAAATACATCAAAATCTGATGGCTTTTTTTTATCTAATTTACAACAAAAAAATCTAGCTGAAACCACAGGTATACACATTTTGAAACAATATTACTCACCGTAAAACAAAAATACTGATTTGCACACAATTTTTTTTCTCGCGATATTGTAATGTCTCGAATTATTGTCAACTGAACATACGGAAGTATCTCTGCCCCCATAATCGGGACTTGGGGCACCCCTCCGTTAGGTTAGTTAGGTTCCTTTAAACCCAGCACTCGGAAATAGGGGCCTCGCGAAGCGGGGCTCCGTCGACTACGCTTTTTAGGGGGAATATAAAGTGTTTTAAGGTTATGTTATATTAATCGGTATTTCTCAGGAATGGTGCATAGTCATTCAGTAAAATAGTTAAGCTTTAAAGATCTAACAGTAGGTATAGTATAATTGATTAATTTGTTGAGCAAATTCAGTGTGCAATTCAGTATTTTTGGTGATAATTTCGAATATTTTGATTGAAAAAAGGGGATTTACAGTTAAAGTATTAAATACCACCCGTTCCAAACTAACATAAATAGCTCTTCTATCTACCTAATATTATGTCTTTTTTATAAATATATATCTACATAATATTATGGCTGTTTCGCGTCAGTTTTTATAACTGGACCCGGATGTCTTCTCAATCTTTTTTCTTGTCGTTTAACGAAATCATTTTACTGCTTGGAAATGGTTTGGATAGACAAACCGAAATTATTAATGAGGGCGTTTAAATATAAGAAAAGGGAGAATCGTGATACGATCTTGAATTCTCGATCTTGTATTTACTGCACTTGAATTGTATACAAGTACAGTAAACACCTAGTAAGAATAGCTTACAAACTAGTTAATAGCTGTCACAGCAAAAACGACTTCAACTCTGCGTAATGCAGAGTTCAAGTCTGTTTCGACTCTGAACAAAGACAGTTGCTACCTCGGTAGTTATAATAGAAGCTCGTTAAAATAAAGTTTCTCAGACTATCCGACGTCGTCCTCTACTTTAGCAGGTCTTAGCTACTTCCGCTTTGAACTTTCATGTTTTAAGGTGAAAGCATCAGGGTGGCCCGCCAAATTCAAATTTTCTTACGTTTTTTGCCATTTTCAGGGCAGTGCTAAGTTTTATGTTGATAAACACATCGGTCGCGACTGTAAGACGTATTAAGTTACAGAATTATAATCATTGAAATCATCAATACAATCCTCCCAAGTTCGTAAGAGTCGATGAACGAATTTTTCACGGTCAATGTCCTTCTTCGAGTCTTATCAACATACAACTTAGCACTGCCCAGCAAATGCAAAAAATGCAAAAAATGTATGAATATTTGAATTTCGCGGGCTACCTTGGAGCATCCCCCTTAACTGGATATATGACCCGATTCCCGTGACCCTACAGGCTGGGTTTTACCTGGGCCAAAGGCTTGGCGGTTCCATACAGCGTGGTAACGCTACCAGTCTCCTGGGGACATAATAATAATAATAATAATAAACCATTTATTTCAGGTAACAAAGACCCATACATAAATACCTTAACCTAAATATACATACTAATAACACAACCAGTTGATTTAAGTTAGTTACTTATTTTAATGTATTATTGTCTTAATATGTGTTCATTGTTTTCTATATCTATACATATAATAAAATCGTTGAGACCAAAAAAGACATTGATGATTAAAAAAAAAAATTTAAACCATAGGTAGAATATATGACCGATTGAGCGATGCAAAGATTTCCGAGAAATTAAATTGTTACTTACTTGCATCTACACTATAATATTTTAAGCTGAAGAGTTTGTTTGTTTGGTTGAACGCGCTAATTTCAGGAAATGGTGGTTCGAGTTAAAATATATTTTAGTGTTGGACAGCCCGTTCATCAAGGAAGGCTAACATCACCAATAGGAGCGGAGCATCAATGAAAAATTTCCCAAAAATAAAGATTCATTCCTTTTTCTTTGCTTCCGTTGCAAGCACTGCATAACGCGGTTAAAGTTTAAAAAAAAAGTCCGCGATAGCATATGTCTAAGATTGACTCACACTTTCTCTAACCCTCACTCGCAGACGAAGTTGCGCGGGTCAGCTAGTTACTAATAGTTAAAATCTATGTAAGTCGTGGGTACGAACGTAGACAGGCGCACTACTTTGTGTTATTTATTTCTTCACCACTGCTCTCAAAACGGTGAAGGAAAACATCGTGTGGAAACCGGCATGTCCTAGAACCAAAAATTCAAAGACATGTGACATCTACCAAACTGCACTGGGCCCGCGTGGTGGATTATTGCCCATAGGCAAAATACGCGCTTTGACGTGGAATTGCAACACCAGCCCGTTGTACAATTCATTACAATACAATAGTTAAAATCTAATGTCACTGTAAACATAACTATATTCTAATCCTAACATAACTTTTTATTATCTGAATACAGACGTTTGACCAAACTGAAAAAACGTATTTACGTGTTCTGCGAATCGAATGGAAAACATCCAATCGCTCGCTAGCTACGGACTGCTATGTTTATTTCAACACTGCTGCTCTCGAACATGTCTGTACTTAGTACTTATTCTTACAGAGCAAATTAAAACCCTATAAAATTACTATTGTATTACAGCTACATCTGAAGATTATAACTAGATTCTATGAGGGTTATAGTCTACCTAGCAAGCAAATATGCTCGGGTTGGCTTCCACTCTAACCTGATGCAGCTGAATACCAGTATTCTACATGGAGCAACTGCCTATTTGACCTCCACAACCCAGTTGAGCAGCGCCGGTGGCCCAGTGGTGGCGGCCCCGACTTACGAACAGTAAGTTGTGGGTTCGAACCCAGACAATAACACACACTTTGTGTAATTTATTTCATCACCGCTGCTCTCAAAACGGTGGAGGAAACCGGTATCTCCTAGAACCAAAAATTCGAAGAAATGTGACATACCAATCCGTGTGGTAGATTATAGCCCATTCCCTCTCATAGAGAGGAGGCCGTGTGTCCCAGCAGTGGGAACATTATAGGTTGATGATGATGATGATGAACCCAGTTACTGGTTGTCGAACTATCGGACCACTTCAAGAGTAACTATAACTGTCACAGAACTCAATTGGATCAATGGCTTAACACACTCTCCGAGGCGTGGATGAAGCTGTCACCCATCTATGGAACGACCTTGGCAGCCGCTGCGGCTGTTATGATTTATCCACGAGTTCCCAGGGTAGCCAAGGAAAGTTATACGACTCGCAAATTAACTCCAAAATATGCAATAACCTTGTTCTTAACATTTTTCCTCCTAAATAAGCTTCATAATAACGGGCTGTTTGACAATTTCCTTTACTGCTCATTCATGAGATTTTATTTTACATTTTTGTCAAAATTTTGGTTTATTTTTAAATTAAGCGTAGTCTTGCTGATTCCTTGAGTTTATTAGAAAGTTTAAGAATGACAATTTATTAGAAAAGATTTTAATATTTTCTAAATAAGAGGGGCAACAGTTTTCTTTTTTAAAACCTTTTTTGTATTACCGTGTCGAACACTTAGGCCAAACAAGTTTTTGGTTTTCATACAAAAAAATATCGCAACTGTCAGGATTTAGATTATTTTTAAACCCAGGGTGGTTTTAAAATAATAATCTTAATAAAAACAAATAGTGGAATTGTACCACATGACAGTAGATTCAAGTTTTAGGAGTATTGATTCACAAATAACTGAAGCATTGGATAAACAATGTATATAATTTATCTCTATTTATTTCTATTTTGATAGCTATTAACCAAACCTATTACATATAAAGTGTGCTTCATCACTCAAGTAGCTGATGCTGGGGGGACGCCTGAGGGGGGCCATCACCGTCAATTGACCGCGGCAAAAGTGGTGTGGTGATCTTATCATGTTTAAGGGGCCAGAGAGAAATTACACAATACAGAAATGTTTAGAAGGAGAAAAGAGAGGCCTTCACCCAGCAGTAGGACATAGTACAGGCCATAGATAAAGTTTTTAATATTTCTGTGGTACAGGCTAAGAATAAAACCTTTTTAATACAACTATCAAACTTGTCTAAGGTAGTCACAAACTACACCTAATTTAATTTCATATTCCAATGATGAACGAATACTAATGGAGGAGTGGACAATCAAAAAGAAATGACGGACAGTCTGTTATTGAGAGTACTTATTTGTATGTAAACATAGAATATTGACACGTGCCTTATTACAAGTTGTGAAGGTCTTTCAAAGTCGATAAGGTATTGCTATGCGTGACTCGGACCGCCAGGTGTAAATAAATATAATAACACAGTCTGGTCAGAAAAATGTTTTCCATGATAAAGCACAATGGAACACTGTTTCTAAAGAGGCCAAAGCTGCCTTTGTATGTTAGAATTATTATTAGGTTGAGAAAATATTTGCCCCTTTTCAATACAAGGTGTACCTCATTCTAAACATCGCACTGGATTTTTTTATCGATATTTAAAAAAAAAGTTTGTTCAATACATTTTGACCGTGCACTTATGTAGGAAACAGTAGATTTTTTAGCATACAATTAACGAACAACCAGATTTAGAAAAAAGTAACCGCAAAAAAATCGCTTTTGTTTCCCAAAATTAGTGAATGATCACCGAAATTTATCCCCATTTTATCGTGAATTTAGAACCAACTAAAATTATTTTTTTATTTAATGACCAAGAATTTAACTGTTATGCTCTTGCATCCAAGTCGAGGGAGACTCGGACGACGGAGCCCCGCGATGCAGGGCTCCTACTTCTGAAAGGTTTAAAAAAAAATACCCTAGTCTATCCGTGTCGTGTAACCTATAATCTGTCCGTGTCGGGGTGCCTTAAGTCTTATTGGACTAGCCCGCCACACTGTTCCCAAACCACTGTAACTCCTTAAAGCCAGAATCACCAGAAAATCGCCGAGACAATGAAGGTCGACGAAATAATTAAACTTAGAGAAACAATTAAACTGTCTTGGAACCCTTGACTGTGGTGGATGAAGAATAATAATATGTATAAATACAGCGTGTATCAGAAATGGGGGTCATATTTAGATGTGGTATAGATTACCAAACAAAACAACACCTTAATGCAGTACCAACATCGTAATCTCGAACAAAAAACCACTCTCTCACTAATTTGGGTCGAGCACGTATTGTTTTCAAATCGATTCTTAGATATATTTTCACGATTATGATGATGAAAAAAGGATCACACAATAGATATATAACAAAGAACATAGCCAAATTCAATTAATTAAGCATTAATGATAATATTAGACCCTGTTCCCAATACGGGTGGGCACAATTTTTATTTCTTTAAATGTTTTTTATAATGTTTCTTTTTTTGTCAGGAATATTTAAAAATGTAATTAATTTGTAAAAATATAAATAAAGGAATAAAACATTTTAAAAAAACTTTAAAAACTTTAAAAAGTGTAAAGTCTACACTACAGCTATTAACATCTTGAAGGCTGTCGCGCAATCTTGAGCAGGTCGTGGCGGGGGTGGCGGGGGTGGCAGGGGTGGCGGGGCCAGGTGCTTCGTGCGCGCGACGCCGCAATTTATAGCCCACACACTTTACACCCGTTAAACGACCTCTCACTTTTACCCCGTTACGTTGAAGAAATATTTGTCAGTGTTGCTTCCTACTTGTTTATATCATGTATCTGAACTTAAACATATTATTTTATTACAGATCTTTTTCGATTTTTGTATCACATAGCTTTCGATCAAGCTATATGGTTTACATTTTACAATGTAATTTGTGGGTTAAACTGTAAACCAAATAGCTTGTTCGATATATCCGCCTGACGATGACGACTGGTTAGAGTTTCACGTTGTTTTACATGTAAACGAAATAGATAATTGCTGATATAGTGTTGATGATGGGCTGTTACCGAATATCAGGCTTTTGTTGATTATTATGCACACCTTTCACACTCAGTATATAATCATGCTATCTCTTATCAAATAAATCATGTACCAGGTAGAATGGGCAGCTGGTCTCCTGTGTTGTGAAAGCATCGTAAATCATTGGCCTGTGACAGCGTTGATTGGTCGCTGTATCGAGGTACAGGCGGCCCGGTACCTGTAGTCGACGTGTGTATGATATAGGTGTTCAATACCCGGTTTCTAAAGCCAAAATGGATTGTTATCAAGCCATTCGTAACCTTTAACTAAAATGGATACCCATATTGAGGGAGTTGTTGAAAACATATGTAGGTAATCCGCCATTTTGTGGCGGTGGCCATCTTGAACTGATTTTTATGAAGCATAGTTCAGAACACTCCCGACTATTTAGCCTTTCAAACAAAATTAATAAAAATCAAAATCGGTTCAAACGTTGAGGCGCTACGTTACCACTTACAACTTATAATAAAACAAAAAAAAAACACGCTGTATTCTTAGCTATGTATAGATATTAAATTGTAAATCCTTATAATTAGCGAACGTTATCGAAATTTAAAAATTCCACTCCAGTTTTAAAAAGAGTTCCCCGGGGCGCGAGACACTCTGTTGCGCTGAGTTTAGCGCGATGTGTCCGTCTCGCGACCCAGGAGAACTCGCTACGTGCCTGGGAGCAGTTACTCACCTTCCCTTACAGGATTCTGCATGTCCAAAAAAATTTGGCTACTCAAAAATCCTTAACTAATCAAATTAAAGATAATTGCAACAATTCGGCCCGTATTTTAGACTCCAAATTACCTTTTTTTAATAAACAGATAAACATTTGTGATCTTGCGGAATCCAAGTTAAGTGACGGTGACATTAGGGGGGCAGCCAGAATACTGTTCAGCAGTGATGTGGTGGCGCCATACTCTCCAGATACTCTTTCAGCCCTGGAGAGTAAACATCCATCGCCTGCGGATGGTCTCACCTTCCCCGACCCACCCGTCCACCCCGACCCCCTCATTCAGGATCCACCTTTTTTAATATTTCAGCCCCGCAGTTGATCGCAGCCGTGAGCTCCTTTCGGAGTGGTTCTGCTGGCGGCCTCGACGGCCTGACCCCACAACATTTGAAAGATTTGTTGAGTTCAGGCGCCGGGGAAGCTGGTGAGTCGCTCTTGAAGGAGCTCGCGGTTCTGATCAACTTAATGCTCTCTGGCGGCGTGAACGATGCCGTCGTCGATGTCTTGTATGGGGCTAACCTATGCGCCCTGCGCAAGAAGGACGGCGGCATTCGTCCAATTGCCGTCGGTTGCACCTACAAGCGTATGGCTGCCAAAATATGTTGCAAGCTATACAGCGAGACGCTTGCAACTAAGTTCCAGCCCCTTCAACTTGGTTTTGGTTCCAGGGGGGGCTGTGAGGCAGCCGTACATGCCCTATCATCTTTTCTAGACTCTAAAAAAGGTGAGGTCGTCCTCAAGGTTGACGTCAAAAATGCCTTCAACTCCGTGAATAGGGACACTTTGTTGGCTGAAGTAAAAAAAGAATTACCCGAAATTTATGGTTTTTTGTGGCAATGTTATAGACACCCTTCAAAATTACTTTACAAGGACAACGTTTTGGAATCTGCAGTTGGATGCCAACAAGGTGACCCTCTCGGGCCTGTCATTTTCAGTTTGGCTATTCATCCCATAATTCAACAACTAAATTCAAAATTTAATGTATGGTATTTAGACGATGGAACGCTAGGAGGTGATGTTGACACCGTTTTGGCTGACTTGCAACTCCTCAAACATCAGTTTAAATCCATTGGCCTAGACCTTAACCCATCAAAGTGTGAAATTTACCTCTCTGACGTTACCGACAGACAATCGATTATAGATAAATTTAATGCAATAGCTCCTCAAATCAAAATTTTAGAAAAAAGTTCCCTGCACCTCCTAGGTTCCCCTATTTTAGAAGAAAGTTATTCATCTTTCATTGATGACAAAATTATACATTTCAATGATATTTCGGACAGACTTTCCAAAATTAATTTACATGCGGCATTCACGATTATCAGATATTGCTGTTTTGGTCCAAATTTTATGTATTTTCTCCGTTGTTCTCCTCTTTGGAAGCAACCAGAACTTTTGGACAAAATTGATCAAATTATTCGCAACACTTTAACATCCATTCTTAATGTGGCCCTGGATGACCGAGCGTGGCTGCAAGCCACACTACCAATTCGTTTTGGTGGTCTCGGCGTCCGCAAAATTTCTAGTATAAGCTTACCGGCGTTCCTGTCTTCTGTCCACAGCACTGAAAAGCTAACCAGGAAAATTTTAAGTCTTTCCTTGGTTGACTCGGAAGTGCCGTGCTTGACCGACGCAGAGGACGCCTGGAAAGTGACTTGCCCGGACACGGATCGGCCCGAGAACCCGTTTTCCCAGAGACAGTAGGATGAGCCGCTCTGCAGGTTGGTACGGAATAAACTTATTAATACGTCTACCAATACTGCTGAGCGTGCCCGCCTGCTGGCTGTGGGTGAGTGGGAGTCGGGTCTCTGGCTTCAGGCACTACCGTCACCTAATATAGGCACTTTGTTAGGTGACACGACCTTCCGGCTCGCTACTTGTTTGCGTTTGGGCGCTCCGTGTGGGGCTCCACATCGCTGTCAATGTGGTGAAGCAGTCGACTGCCTCGGACACCACGGTCTTTCTTGCATTAAGAGTGCAGGTCGGATAGCGCGACACGCCAGCATTAATGATCTCATCCGTCGTGCTCTTGCCACCGCCGGGGTGCCAGCTGTGTTAGAACCAACTGGCTTGGCGCGCGTCGATGGCAAGAGACCAGATGGTATGACCATAATGCCATGGAAGTTGGGTAGGCCTTTGGTGTGGGACGCAACTTGCGTCGACACCCTTGCGCCATCTCATCTTCCTAGCACGGTGTGCTGCGCTGGGGCGGCTGCTGCAGGTGCTGAAAACCTCAAACGGCGCAAATACAATAATTTAATTGGTAATTATGTGTTTGAGCCGTTTGGGGTCGAAACACTAGGGCCATGGGGTCCGAGTGCCCACCTAGTATTTCGGGAAATCGCCAAACGGTTGGTCGACTCTTCACGTGACCAGAGGGCGGGACTATTTTTTGGCCAAAGAATCAGCATTGCCATCCAACGTGGCAATGCTGCCAGCCTTCTGGGCACTTTTCCTGTTGGCAGCGATGTGGACGAATTTTTCGATGCCCTGTAACCCTTTTTTGATATTTGTACATATTTTTTCTTTCTATTATAATGTTAGTGTGTATATATTGTAAATAATAAAATCCTTAATTGGCTACAAGATTAGTTTAAATAGTTTAGATTAAAATTATAAAGAGCTGTGGATATTGTAATAAATAAATAATCAAAATAAAACTTTCTAAAAGTCACACATAGAAAATATCATACACTGAACGAACAGACGACCTAAGTTGTATCGCTCCACAACTAAAGCTTTGAGATTTATTGAAAACTACGAGACTCGGACATAAATCAGAGTAATATCATGCCGAGTATCTCTTGTAGCGAACTGGATTCTGTATAATAAAGTGAGATGGAAACACTTTCACCTCTCCAGCACCGCTACGAAATAATTTACGATTCGCTCTGTCTCATTTTTACGACTTTACCTGAAAAAAAAGCATTTTAAACGCCGAAAAAACATAAAACGCTCTAACTGTTTAGTCAGGTAGTATTAACGTAATGGAAAAGGAGCTGTTGTAATAGAAATAAAACTTTTACGACACTTTTATATCTATTACAGCGAGATGTTTCGTGAAAATTTTGTATTTTTTTATTTTAACCGACGTTTAAATTGGTTTCGCCCTTGTTCGAGCGGAATGTTACGAGAAAATAATGAGGGCATAAAATATACATAGTGGCGCAAAGGAGCTGAATTCATCGCTTCACAGAATTAAATGTAAATTCTTTACAAAGGACTTCATATTCTGAAGACGGTAACTAGGTAGCTAAGTATTTATACGAAAAATCTTTTGTTAAACAAGTAATTTGTTTGGAGTAATAATGATTCTGTAAAAGTCGTTCGTAAGTTATGCTTTAATAATAAGGTTTGAAATCTGACACTACGAATCTACACATTATATACTAAAACCTTCTACAAGAACCACTCTATTCATTGGTGAAAACAGCATGAAAATCGGTGCAGTATTTTTTGAGTTCATCAAGAACATACTGACAGACGCGGCAAAGGACTTTGTTTTATAATTTGTAGTGATTCGAGATCAGCTCAAGTATTAAATAGCTACAAATCGTCTCACAACGATCAATAATAACCTGACATAAGAATCTCAGAATCTCATAACTAACATAGGTAGTTTCCGTTTAATTGGGAAGTAATAGGCATTTAGAACAGCTGTCAAGCTCGGTAAACAACCTGAAGACCGCATGCCGGATGCTTTAGCTAATCCGACGGTTTGACACGCCATGTCACGCTAAATTGGAGCTTACCGGTATATATATAAATCCGTGTTTGCACTATGCTTAATATGCGGAACATCTGTCAACCAATTTAAAAATCTTTGGGAACTTCCGATACAAGTGAAAACTAAGTAACGTTTTTGTATGTGTTTGATTTCTATTTCTCCCTCCCCCCTCAAGCCATAGCAACGCTACAAGTTGTGCTCTACGCACGCCTATGTGGTACTACGCCGTAGCGGATCGGCTACGAGTGCTACTAAAAGCGTACGTGACGGTCACGCGACTTCCATGATTTTTGTTCACCCAAAAAGTGGTCAACGCGCCTGAAGAAGTTTTCGCATGAAAGTCATCGAATGCAGTCCCTGTGTATGTCTATCTAATATATTTTAGAAAGGGAAAAAGACAAATCTATAATTTTGAGTGCGAATTTTATGAGTTTGCATGTATGTCGAGGGCTATCTGCGGAACCACGGCAGCTTTTTGAATTTTAAAAATTATTTCACCGTTAGAAAAGCACATTATTACAAGGTTGGATAGGCTATATAATACGCTAGTGAAACACAAAGACAAAATAATTATTAATCAAGTAGATAAATATTACAATTCGTTTGTTTACACGTGTGTGCGACTAGTATGAGAAGCACGTGTAAGAAGTTACTTTTCACAAATGACACAATATATTACTTATTACTATTTTCGGTTCTTGAACTCTGTAGGTGTATTGTGATGTGTATGTGTGTATTCATATTATATTGTCAAGTCATACAAACGTCGCTATTACTTATTACATATTGTTATATCATTTAGTGACACAAAACAACACAGAAAGCTTGAAGTAACTAATGGTTTAATTAAATTAAAAAATGCCAATGAAACTTTACGACGAGCTGCATGTACCTAGTTAATAAAACTGCTCGATTTATACCTTAACTGGAAAAATATCTAGCCTTGATGACGAGATGTTTTATTACTGTAGAAACAGAAGCTAAAAAATGCAATCTTGTTTACAGCAAATTAAAATATAAAAACTCTCAATCTCATCTGAATTCAAACAAAAAACCTTCAACAATGTCATCTTGTAACTTCTCCACTATAGAACCTTGAATTAATTAAATATTTTCTAAAAAGCTTGTTTAGAAAGAGTATTTATCTACATATAAAAGAACATCTCACAGCTCTCGAAATTACTTTTTCTAGCGAATTCAGTTTATTTCACTATCTAGATCAGAGGTTCCCAATTTTTTTTTCTGGTAGACCACTTTCAAAATCTTCTTTCTTCATTGTTCTATAGTATCGAAATCAGACAAATTTTCGTGGACCGCCATTTTTTTCGGATGGGAATTCATCAAATGACGGAGCGGAAGGCCTTACTTTTAATGACCAAAAACCATCCATGTTCCTTCCTCGCCCTTCATGTTCCGGGGCCGCGGTATCTCTTTCGAACAGTCCCGCAGTCCCGGCAGGATTTGGCCCTTGCGTAAGAGATGTCAGCAAAGTGAAGATTTCCCCCTTTACTTTGCTGACATCTCTTTGAAGTGGAACATTAACGCGCCGTCGATACGACCTATCCTCATGAGACGGACGGACGGCGAGCTAGCCCATAGCTAGCCGTCCACAGGCCCGCGTCTACGGCGGTTGGTGACCCCCACTGAAATAGTGAAATTTGGTAGTAGGGGGAATATGCATGAAATTCTTTCTTCACTTATAAATGAATAAGATACACTTTTATCAGCTTCAGATTTTATTTTTAAGTTTATTTCAACTACTGCTTTTCGTTCAAAAATAATATTAAACCCCTGCAATTTTCTATGACAGTTCAAACGTCCGTGCGTTCTAACTGGTTTACATCTATTTTTTTGGCTTTAATAAAGTAATTTTACTCTAATTGTATGTACATAATGTGTATAATCATGCAAAAACTGTAATTACGATATTCTAATAAAATCTTTGTAAAACTTTAACTACATTTCAAGTAAAAGTGTTTTTCACTACCGCCGTTATCGAGGACGATGTGTTTTGAGAGTACGTTCCGTTTCACCAACAACATTTATTTTATTTAAACTTCGTGTACAAGAGTGGTAGATAGGCGGACTTAATGCCCCAAGGCATTCTCTACCAGTCTCAAATAAGACAGCATTGTGATAGAGTACAAAAATCAATGAGAAAAGTACCATTTTGTTATCAAATCGAAATACATAAATAGTAGGTACACATATATTTCAGATAAGATGAAATAAACAATTAAATTCTTGACCGTTATTTGAAGCTTACTAGTTTGAGATAGGCCCTTTCCGTTTCCGCTTATATTTGCCTCTCTTTCTATATCCGCTACATCTATCTCGCTCGCACATCCCTACCACCCCCACCAGGTGCCTCGAGTCATCGGAGCTCGGAGGCGTTTGTCATTGTTATTGGCGTCTTGTTTTCCGCCGCGAACAGTCACCTTTTAAAAAAGTGTGATAACATTTAAAAAATTCCGTTACAATATTATTATTTAAAAAGTGGTACAAAAATTGTGCACTTTCACGTATATTTTTACAAATAAAGGTTTATAAATTTAAAAGTGTGGTGATTAATCAGTAACAAAGAACTGATAAGTTCGTGTACACGATGGATTCTTACAAATCAACTACCGAAAAACAAGTGAGTGAGGAAGACGGTGCGGGTTCAGCATCTGCACCGCCACCGCCCGCGGCCTCGAATACTCGGCGACGGCGGGTACGAGCTCTCAGCTCGTCCAGTAGTAGCAGCTCGAGTACCAGCAGCAGCTCCTCCACGAGTTCTTCAGACTCCAGGTCCAGGAAGAGGAAGCGCTCACGCCGGCATCGCAACAAAAAAGGCAAGCGCACCCGCCGAAATGATGAGCAATTGGATAAATTGTCTCGACAGGTTAGTGATTTGCGAAAACAAATTACATATTATGAAAATTCCACTGACAACTCTAATGCACATAACGGTCATTGCTCTAACGTTAGTTGTGCCCCTATTGATCAGTGTCCTGCTTTAGATGGTGATATTATCGATGACAGTGTCAGTGGTATTTTGTATAATGATGAGAGCCGGGATAATGAAATGAGTGAGTCACAACTTAGCTTTGATTTTGGCATAGAAACAAAACTCAAAGAACCAGCAGTGCCCAGGGCACCAGAAAATATGCTAAATACCCTTCAGGATATTCAATACTTTGAGAAAAGCGAATGGTGTGAGGTGCGATACGCCGAGGTTCAAAAATCTTACAACCATTCACCTGGCTTCGTGGATCTAGAGGTCAACGAAGAGGTCAAAGCCTATGACTCATTACGTCACCTCTCTTATGCAGACAAGGCTTATGCTGCCCTAACCTTTTGCGTATTAAAACAAAGGGATGCACTCCAGAGCAGTCTGCGTGAGTTGCTGATTTGGGCCCGTAATCAAAACGAGTTGAATGTTGAAGGGATGCACGAAAAAATATTAGAATTGTTTTCTAAAGGTGAGTTTTCAAAAGTTTCGTCTGATTTATTGCAAATGGTCTGCGGCCACCGCGCCGAAGTGATCCAAATGCGCCGGGATGGCATTACCAACATGGTGCGTGACCCTCTTGTCAAATCTGCCTTGAGAAAAGTGCCTCCTTCTAACAGACATCTGTTTAGTCAAGAGGCTTTCACCACTGCTTTGGAGAAAGCAGGAGGGGTCAAAAAAGCCTTTTTGCCCCTGAAGTCTAACAGTGGACCTGTTTCGCAAACAGGATCTTACAAGACTTCGCGCCACCCCCCGCAGGGGTCGGCCATTTATCCTGGTCCCTCGCAGGGTCCTAATCATGGATGTTGCGCCCAAGTGCCTCATCATTCACGTCAGCAAAACCATCAACCCTCGCAGGGTTGCTGTCACAATAACCGACCCTCGCAGGGTTTCGGTCAGAACAACTCGGACCGTCGCACGGTTCACAATTCAAGAGGAACTTTTCGTTCCCGAGGTGGTCGTCAGGGAAACAGACCCTCGGACCAAGGTAAGGGAAACCGAAAACGCCCAGGAAATGCCTTGGAAAACAATTCCAACAAAAAACGAAAATTTTGACTCGAAGAATTTCAAAGCGGGCCGGTTAGCAGAATTCCTTTTGCGCTGGAAAAAGATGGGAGCTCCAAGATTTTTGTTGAAAATAATAAAGGGGTATCGCATACCTTTTCGACAAAAGCCCCCTCTAGTCATCCCCAACTTGGCGATGACAAATATGTTTCACACGGAGAAATCCGCATCAATGTCTGCAATAGTCACGCAAATGAAGGAGCAGGGAGTCTTGGAGGATGCCCCGCGGTCTCCAAGCTTTCTGTCAAAAATGTTCCTTGTGCCCAAAAGCGATGGCTCGAACCGGCCCATTTTCAATCTAAGAGCACTAAACGAATATGTCATCACCGAACCGTTCAAGCTGATAAATGTATTCAGAGTGCCAGAATTCTTGCAACTAAACGATTGGCTCTGCAAAGTAGACCTCTCGCAGGCTTACTTCAACCTGCCAATAGCTCAAGGTCACAGGCGGTTTTTGCGTCTGGTATACGAAGGAGAACTACTCCAAATGACTTGTCTTCCCTTTGGCCTCAGCACAGCACCAAGAGTTTTTGCCTCTTTGACCAACTGGGTGGCTCAAACACTAAGGGAACAAGGCCTGCGGATAATCGTTTACCTGGACGATTTTCTGCTTGTACACCAGGACCGACGCATTCTGCAGACTCATGTTCAAATTTTATTAGACCGGTTGCAAGATCTGGGTTGGCAAGTCAATCACGAAAAGTCTCTAGTGATTCCTCAAAAGACCATAACCTTTTTGGGGATTCATTGGAACCCGTGGACAAACGAAAAGTCTTTACCAGACGAGAAAATTGTCCGACTGATGGACAAAATAACGTCAATGGCCCAGAAAGGCAAGACCTGCCTGAAAGAACTACAGAGTCTAGTTGGTCTTATGAATTTTGTAAGTTTTGCAATACCCCAGGGCAGGCTACATTTTCGAAATCTTCTTTTATTTCTGAACTCTCTTCTCGATGCGCCCCCGATAAAGGAATTTTGTCTTCCGAAAAAGGTCCACGAGGAGCTGGCATGGTGGCAGCAAAATTGTCACCTGTGCTCGCCGATCCACTTTGCGCCACCAACTCATTTTCTCACCACGGATGCGTCCGATATAGCTTGGGGTGCGCAACTAGACGGCAAGTCGATGTCGGGAACATGGGACGATCACGAAAAGAACCTACATTGCAATGCCAAAGAAATGATAGCCGTCTTGAAGGTTCTTCAGGTTCATGGCGATCTCATGTATCAATCCACAGTTCTAGTACAGTGCGACAATCGCACGGCCGTGGCTTATCTGAGGAACGAGGGCGGAACAAGGTCCCTCCCCTTGCTGGATATAACAATCCAAATTTTCGATCTCTTGCACAGACATCAGATACATCTGGCTCCCTTTTACATGCCCGGCAAATACAACAGCCACGCAGACCATCTATCGCGTCACAACATTCCACCAGAGTGGCATCTGCTACCGGCGTGTACAGAGAAGGTTTTCAGGAAGTTCGGAACTCCCATGATCGACCTCTTCGCATCAGAAAGAGCGCATGTAGTTCACAACTATGTGTCGATGGATCTGAACGACCATCGAGCTCTGTATCACAATGCGTTCTCCCGAATGTGGGCTACCCACTGGCATGGGTTTTTCCTCCACCTTATCTAATTCCCAAGGTGCTCTCCCACCTCAACTGTGCGATCGGAGTTTACCTGGTAGTAGTTCCCAGATGGGATCGCGTATTCTGGCGCGCAGATCTGAAAACTCGAGCGACAGCAGCCCCTCTCACTCTCCACCATCTGAACCGCAATCTGATCGATCTAGCGACGGGCCACCCACCTCCTCGTGTCCAAGAAATGACACTGGAAGTATGGAGAATTGGGGGTGGTCAGGGAGTTTAATGGGATGGAATGAAGCTCAGCTAGAGTTGTTACGATCTGCATGGCGGCCATCTACCCGTAAGGTGTATAAAGTAGCCTGGAATAGATGGCTCCATTGGTCCCGAAAGCATAACATTGATCCTTGTAGGCCTACCGGCTCAATAGTAGCTAGGTTTCTTGCAGACTTACACTTAGTGTACAAATTGTCATACAACACAGTTTTACTACATAAGTCGGTAGTTGCCACCTTATCTAATGTTGAGAATGCTGGACTGTTAAGCTCACATACACTGGTTAAAAATGTATTGAAATCTATTTCCATCAAAAACCCTGTAGCTCATAAGCCTCCTATTTGGAATATAGATGTTTTGTCATCCTTCTTGGAGCAAAGAAACGTTAACGAGAATAATAGTTTTGCAACGTGTAGTCATACGGCAACACTCTTGCTCTTGTGTTCTGGAAGAAGAGTGCATGACTTGACATTACTAGCCATAGATCAAGACCACCTTACTGACTCTAATGATTCTATTGTTTTATGGCCTATCTTTGGTTCGAAAACCGATAGTGCCACGTACAGACAGTCTGGGTGGAAATTACTTTGCAATAACAATAATAAGAATCTGGACCCAGTTTTCTGGATAAGGCAGACTATTTCGGTTTTAGATTCTAGACGCAAATTGGCCAAATGTAATAATTTGTTTGTAAACATAAGAGGTCAGAACAAGGCTGCGTCACGCATGGTAATTGCTGGATGGGTCAAGGCTGTCCTGTCAGAAGCTGGTATTTTTTCTTCGGCCGGCAGTTTACGTTCTGCAGTAGCTTCAAAAAATTGGGACAATAACCTTCCTTTAGACGAAATTTTAGCCAGAGGTAATTGGCGTTCTAGCAACACCTTTTCGCGATTTTATAAACGTGAAGTTAAGCCAGCTTCTGTCAGCAATAGCATTACAAGGTTGTTCAATCCAATTAATTGACAACATCTATAGTACAAGTACCCATAGTAGCACTCTTAGAAATCTACTAATTATCGATTTGTGCTATAAAATTATTTGATTAGTCCATTCTGACTATGTTGTTTTTTATGATGATTTTCTGCTTTATTTACATCATATTTATACATTTAGGTACAATATGCATTAATTAAGATACCATAATATATACATTGCTATGTATTGTGTCACAATATTGTATGACTATTTGCTTGATTATAATATACTTAAGTACACTTTTGTAACCTCTAAAGATATGTCTTATTGGTATTTACCTTTTCATACAACCCGTAGTACATAGATACTTACTTTTCCTACTACTATGCATCATGTGATCTTAGGGAGAAATATAACATATTTCTATTCGCACATCCCATACTTAAACAAGTACATACCTACCTGCATAAATGAGTAACTAGTCTAGTTCAAATTCTTACCTAATCAGTAACTAGGTACATCTTTATCTAGCCACTTATATGCCTACTAATATAGCATAAGGTTTTTAACCATTCAGGTAAAATCCACTAAAGTAGGTATACAGGGATTTCGATTTACATAGCTTCTAAACTCTTCACATTGGCGTCCACCCCACCAGGCGATAACAAACACGTCTCAAACTAGTAAGCTTCAAATAACGGTCAAGAATTTAATAGGAGCGTTTTACCTTACAATAAAACGCTTATTAAATACTTACCTTATTTGAAGCTTACATTTAATTTCTGCCTGGTGTTTTCGACACAATGACAAACGCCTCCGAGCTCCGATGACTCGAGGCACCTGGTGGGGGTGGTAGGGATGTGCGAGCGAGATAGATGTAGCGGATATAGAAAGAGAGGCAAATATAAGCGGAAACGGAAAGGGCCTATCTCAAACTAGTAAGCTTCAAATAAGGTAAGTATTTAATAAGCGTTTTATTGTAAGGTAAAACGCTCCTATTAAATCATAGTCTCGCAATAATTTATGACACAAATATTTTACATTCTTTTATTTTATTTCTTCAAAAGTGTATTTAAAAACGTCGTTTGATACACGAGGACATTTGTAATTGCAGTTCTCGGCTCAAAAACACCCTCGCCGACGCCTCGTGTGTCAATTCCGCCTCGAAATACAATAACAAACTTTGTCCACTTTTTATTAAAATGTATTATTTCTAAAAAAAGATCTAGAACACAAGATACAGACAACTATTATAATTATAGAGAATATAACAATTTTAGAACAATTACTAATTTGACTTCGTTCGAACCGATCACATCGACAACGTTGAAGGTCCCGATTTTCCTAAACTTTGGCCGTTAATAGAAACGGATTACAGCGGAGCTGAACGGAGTTTGGAAATAAGTAGATTGGGGTTATTGAAGGATTATTCAATGTTATGTGAATAGTTAAGAGCGTGCATTATATATGATTTGTTCTTTGCCTTTTTTATACATTTCATGTCATATTATCAAATCAGTATGGTGAAGGAAAACATGGTGAGGAAATCCGGCGACATCACCAACCGGTCCTGACCAAGCGTAGGGAATCAATGATCTGGACTTCCAAAATTGCAATATGGAATATCTGAATACAACGTGATGATTTAATTTTTTCTTTGTTCGAATAGGGGCCTTTTCTTTTCCACACAGTCATTTTAATTCAAATTTAATATAGTAAAAGCCGCCATAAACGAAACAAGCTGCTATTGTCCGACCGATAATCGATATTTTTCGAAGTCGTAGCCAATTCATCGGTTATTGCCACAACCTTCAGCCGAAGTTGAAGCAAAGGTATAATGACCCTAAGAAGTTCAGTTCAAGATTGGGTAAAAGTAAATAAAATAAAAAGAATATTTTAAAACTTTTGTAATAAAAATAAAAAGTTTATGTTGACTCTATACACGATGACTTTTTAGTCGACTTGCAACTGCAGCGCACTTCATGACTACCACTACAAACAAAAATAGGAATCTATAAACAACTAGCTGACACCCGTGATATAAATTTGATACTAATAACATTCTTCGTAGTTTTTGAGTTTATCGCGAACAGACCAACAAACGCGGCGGAAGACTTTGTTTTATTATATGTAGTGATGAATAATTTAAAAATGAAAGTAGAATGAAGTAAGAAACACCCTGTTGTGAGCGCAATCCGTAATTATTTTTGTATCTATTATCTTATTTACTGGTTAAAAAAAACGCGCCTACAAATATTTTACATCAGAAACATTGAGCGGAGCCACCTTAGTAAGACCACTAAAAAGTAACGGTGTATAAACAACTTAAAGAGATAAATAAAATTAACTTTCAACTTGTCAAAAATAAAACCGACTTCAGAGAAAACAAAAAAGTGAAAAATAACTTCAGAAAAAACGCTTCAGAAGTCGGTGACCTTTGTTTGATTGATTTAGTTTTATTGTCACCGACTTCTGAAGCGTTTTTTCTGAAGTTATTTTTCACTTTTTTGTTTTCTCTGAAGTCGGTTTTATTTTTTGTAAAAAAGTTTTTATTTTTCGCTTTTTAGTTGTTCACATGTGCTTACCCCTTCACAGCGTACCGGTGTGGTCGTAGGTTATGAACTGGTGTAAACAATAGACAGATATGAGATTTCAGCAATCACAGTACATTTGCTATCATTTATTGAGGAGTTCCGTTGCATATCTCCGAAGTTCTTCATCAGATCTTCAACAAATTGAAATAGGAGCACTTCGAGAAAGTACACTTCCTAAAACTACCCAAATCGCTTCTAGTGTGCCTATAAAATGTGAAGAATTCTCTCAATTTCTCCAGAATCCCATCATCCGATACTGATTTGATGATTATGAGACCACACAGGAAGGACCAACTTTCAAATAAAAGAAGAACCATCAAAATCGGTTCACCCAGTCGAAAGTTCTGAGGTAACAAAAAATTCCGAAATCTGGGTGTATTTACACATGTGCGTACCCCCTCAGAGCATACAGGCGTGATGTTACGTCATGAAATAGTATAAACAATGAACCTACAAGCGATTGTAGCAATTACTGCAGATTTGCTGTGTATTTTTGAAGAGTTCCGTTGTATATCTCCGAAGATCAGCATCAGGTCTTCAGCAAATTAAAATGGGACCAAACGGGAAGCACCAGCTTTCAAACAAAAAAAGAGCCATCAAAATCGGTTCACCCAGTCGAAAGTTCTGAGGTAACAAACACAAAAAAAAAAAAAAAAAAAAAAAATACAGACGAATTGAGAACCTCCTCTTTTTGGAAGTCGGTTGAAAATAAAATAATAACACTTTGAAATTCGTGACCCTGGCCGCCGCGCGGTGCTAGTTCATTTTATTTCGGTACTTGCTAGAAACCTGGCCAAAGGTATTTTGTAGTATTTTAGCAGAAGGGGTTCGAAGCCAAAACAGAGACTTCTGTTAGAAACTAGATAAATCGACTTCCCTAACCTTGAACTAAGATTTAACAAATTCGCTTTGAGACCAAAGGACATTTAATTTTAATGTTAACACTAATGTCATTATTTTACTTTTAAGTAATTTTAATTATTTCTTACCAGCTCGAACACTTTATCTACGAAACTTACTTAACTAATATAGATCTAATTCAGTGCGGACGAGTCTCTTAGCAACTTTACACTAAACTTTATGAACTCATAAATAAAACATAGAATTTAGTTTTGACGACTCGAATGGCGTAGTGGTAGTGACGCTGCCTTACGTTCTTAGGGTCCTGGGTTCGAATCCTGGTAGGAGCAAATGTTTGTGTGATGAGCATGGACATTATTGTTTCCGAGTCATGGATGTTTATATGTATAATAAGTATGTATTTACAAACAAAAAGTATATATGTAGTATATCAACTATCTAGTGACCACGACACAAGCTTTGCTTAGTGTGGCGCTCAGATAGGCAGTCGCTACATGTAAAATGCTGGTAAATAGAAAATACCGGTAAGAGGGGTCACCCCCAAAATTAGTTGGGAAAAGACTAGGCAGATGATAATGACTAAGGAATAACTTTCAAAATCACTTGCTATTGGTTTTTAATGGCAAACAATTAGGCGGCTTATCGTCATCTTTCGCAGCCTTGTGCCACGCACTATTAAGTACAAACCTTCTTCCCTTTTGCATCATGCTTTCCAGGTCACAGTCTCTCAAAAAGCGCCTCAATTCAGGGCAATAATTGATGATCACATCTGTGATTCCAAAGCATAACACGAGTGTTGCCAACCCAGAGACAAAATTAAAATCTCACATTCAGCGATTACTACCCCCAAGTCCTGAAAATTGCAGCACTAATTAGGGGCAGAAAAACGAGCCGTGGCTCTTACCTATAGAGCTACCTAGAACAACTACTACACTCACCTCTTTCCTCCTTCCCCATCTCTCTTTCTCTCTCCCTCTCTTAGATCTATTTAACTACATACTATATTTTCCTAACAGTTCAACAAAACATACACTGTTAAACTAACATTATAACATTTCCCAAATGAGGTTTTGGTTTGTAGCCCGGAGCTACGCCGTTCGTAGCACCGTAGCGTTTCGTAGGCGGCTACGAGCTTCGTAGCCGGGGGGCATGTAACTGGATTTCAGGAACGTTCAACCGTAACTGAGTCAATTAATATGGTGACGTCACTCGTGTCACATCTCGTAATACTATAATGATAAACGGTACATCGATCTGTGGTGCGAGAAATCAAGTTATATGTACTTAGTTTTTATACGTTTATTGAAAATATCTACAGTTCAATAAGGTTTTGCTTATTGGATATCGCTTAAGTTTTATATTTAAACTAGCTTTTTCACGCAGTTTCGCTCCCGTCGAGGTCTACAATTGTCCCACAAGATCATAATCTTATTAAATCATACTAAATTAAAAATGTGTATAAGTATCGCAAATGCACATACTGAAAAGCTGTTATTTTGAATTTAAAATCAGACACTTTTATTTAAAGTAGATTTCGATGAATAAATAGTACATAGATATTTGTGAGCGTACGACTACCTTAAAGTTTTCAATAAAGCTCCAATATATACTCACGTTAATTAAAACTCTTTTAAATACATAAACCACAACGGACCTACATGATTATGTACAGTACATTTCGAATAACAATTTAAATCCATTGAAGTTATTCATATCATCACGTCAGCAGTGGGTGGTACTGGCATTAATACTGAGAATTAATTAACCCTGTTAATTAGTTCGGCCAGCGAGCTGGTTCAGGGAAAATACTAAAATATACGCTCATTTATTTCGCTGAAGCCAATCACCACTATTTGTTATGTAATGACGTGTGAATTTACTGCGTCAATATCATTGTACTGTGATATCAACATTACGTCCAACAAAACAATTTTAGTACGCGATTAAAGATAATGCTGTGGACTGTAATTTACTGCAGGGCCTAGTATTTAAAAAGAAAAAGGGTTCACTGACGTAACATTGTAGCGACGTTCAGTTTTTTTTAGAACCGTTAATTTATTATTATGTTTAAGTGGTTAATTTAAGAAAGTAAATCGTAAAATTACCTTCTTATATCATTGTTAGAATAAATATTAAATCGTAACTAAAAAATGGGTGCCAGAAGACGGGCAGCGTCAAAAAAAAAAAAAAAAAAATACTTACGAAATTGTGCAGTTCTAACTTTGAAAAATAAACAATATTTTATGCCCGCCGTTACAAGTTTACGTTGTTGAACTTTGATGAAGTTGTCAAAATGTGATCTATTAAGGCCCCTACCCAACAGGCCGTGTCGACAGCGCGTTCGTGTTCCATGCGCGCCTCAAAGAGATGTCAGCATAAGGGGAGGGGCCCGCAACGGCCGAAGCCTGCCAGGGTTGCGGGCCTGTTCGAAACAGATACCGCGGCCCCGGAACATAAAGGGCGAGGAAGGAACATGGATGGTGTTGGGCTTGTCTTTACTATGTATTCGCTCGATAGGACCCAGATATTGGGAGTGGACTGTATTAAATTAAAGAGGCGAATACTTTAACACTTTATATTATATTAGCGGTCGAAAATAGCTTATATTTGAAGCGGGGCACAAGAGTTTACACTATTAAATGTTCCTGTTACATAAGGAACGTACATAACGTATTAAGACGTGGGGAACGTGGGACTCATTTACTTATTAACTTGTTACGACACTAGGTAACTGATAAGAACTATGAATCTACTTTATATCTTTGACAATCTGTCTGATATGGAGCTCTTCCTTGACTTCTCCTTGATTCACTGGTTGAATGAAGTTATTACTTGTTTCTATTTGTTCTTATTTGACTCGATTATCGATTAAATAATCGGTTCCCCTTACATAGATTATTACGCCATTGCAAGTTGTGGGGGCACTATTGCGTCTCTCAGGGACCTTTAATCAATCATAGCCCGTGAAAATGGACTTTCCCATTAGCTGATGCAATAGTTTAACTTATTGCGTAATATCTCCCTTTGGACAAGTACTGACTTGACCAATATCCCCTCCACAAAAGCTGATGCAACATCACAAATCATTGCGTAAGGCTTAAGGCCCTTTAGTATATAATAGTTCGGGGGTAGACAGACATATAGGTCCCCGTTATTTTCCTAAAAACTACTTATACTAGAGTTACATTCTTATGAAGGGCTCGTCGTCCGTTACATCTCTCCCCCCGGCGTAGCCTGCGCAGCCTTCTCTTCCTTTTGTAGAACGACGAACTTGCTGACCGGACGCTTGAAGATGCCGGTCCTCGTTCTCACGTCGACTACTCTGATGCCGCCGTCAGGTCCCGGGTAGATGTTCTCGACGATTCCCAGTGGCCACACGTTCCGTGGCAGGGTGCTGTCGGCGATGATGACGACGTCGCCGATCTCCGGCGGTTGGCGTTTGCTCTGCGGTTCGCCGCGGGGTACCAGCGTAGGGAGATACTCCCGCAGCCAGCGTCGCCAAAAGTGATCGGCAAGGGCCTGGCTGGCCCGCCAAGCACGTCGGTCGGCCTCGTCACAAGGCCCTGTTGAGGGTAGGCCCGTGGAGGATCCCAACAAGAAGTGGTTGGGGGTGAGGGCCTCCGGATCGGTGGGGTTCACGCTAACGTGAGTCAGAGGGCGTGCGTTGATGGCGAACTCTGCTTCAGTAAGCAGAGTCAGCAGCACCTCTTCAGCAGGCGCCCTTTCGCGCAGAGTCGCAGCGAGGGCAGTTTTTACGGAGCGTACCAGCCGTTCCCACGCACCGCCCTGATTGGGTGCGCCGGGAGGGATGAACCGCCACTCCATTCGATGCAGTAGTCCCTCTTCATGCAGTGCCGGTGTCCACTCCGCATAAGCCGCTCGCAGTTCTTGATCTGCTCCTCTGAAATTAGTTCCGTTGTCGGAATACATGAGCCGCGGCCAGCCGCGGCGCGCAGCCATCCTTCTCAGCGCCATAATGGCTGAGTCTGTTGACAATGTTGCGACGAGCTCGAGATGCACGGCGCGGGAGGTGAGGCACGTAAACAGTGCGCCCCATCGCTTCTCTCGGCGCCGGCCCACCTTCACCATCATGGGCCCGAAATAGTCCACACCACAGTTGGTGAACGGGCGATGGAAGGGGTCCAGGCGGGCGCGTGGCAGGTCTCCCGTGGCCGGCGGCTGCGGCGTTGCTCGCAGTCTCCGGCAGTATGTGCAGGTCTTTTCAACAGTTCGTACCGTGGGTCGCAGGTGGATGATCCAATAGCGTTGCCGTAGGTCGTTGGTGACTCGTTCCCTGTTGGCATGCCCAGCGGCGCAATGCTCGCGCATTACAATCAACTTACTTATTCGGTGGCGACCATCCAAAATGATGGGTCGCTTGGCCTCCACAGGCGCGCTAGAGGCTTCAATTCGTCCTCGCACGCGTAATAGGCCGTCTTCCAATACGGGGTCCAGTCTGTACAGCCGACTCGTCCTGGGGACGGGGCGAGCAGACTGGATTCTCTTCAACTCTTCGGGGAAGCTGTCCTGCTGTGCTTTCAGCAGGAGCTCCCTTTCGGCGCGTTCAATGTGCCGATGCTCGAGTCGAGGCGAGACGCGGCGGCACGCATCAATAAATGTGAGCACGCGCGCGGCAGCGCGTACCAGCGTCTCGTACTTGGAGAAGCGGGCAGGATCGGGCAGCCAGCTGTCTCGTTCAGGGGCCGGCACAATGTGCAGGACCTCCTCTTCGTTTTCTTCCGACGCTGGCGTCCCGGGCCAGTCCTCCTCCAATAGACGGAGGAAACCCGGCCCGCGGAACCAGCGGTCGGTTGCGAAGATCGGCGCGTTGGTGAGTCGGGTAGCGTCGTCCGCCACGTTGTGCTCCGTGGGCACCCAGCGCCATTCTTCTTTGCTGGTGAGCTCGGCGATTTCTCCGAGTCTGTGCGCGACGAACGGCGTGTACCTCTTCATGTCGTGATGAATCCAGTGGATCACCGTAGAGGAGTCCGACCAATAAGTCGTACTGTTGACCTCGATGCGGTGTTCCTTCTTGATGGTGTCGGCGAGTCGGGCTCCTATCACCGCTGCCTGCAGCTCCAGACGTGGTATTGTCTGGGCTCGCCGCGGTGCTACTTTTGCCTTGGCCGCGACCAGCACGACGTCGATGGTCCCATCCTTGTTTGTTGCTCTCCAGTATGCTACCGTCGCGTACGCTTGTTCGCTTGCGTCGCACAGCACGTGCAGTTCGATGCGCTGTGTTTTCTTCTTAAGGTAGCACCTGGGTAGCCGCAGTCTGTTTACTTCCTCCAATTGACCTAGCCAGGCCGCGAAGAGCTCGTTCTCTTCCTCCGGAATCGGCGTGTCCCACGTTGTTTGTAGGCGCCATAGACTCTGGAGTACTATCTTCGCTCGTACTGTGAAGTGACTCAGCAGTCCTAGCGGGTCGTAGATGGACATCACTGCGCTCAGTGCCTCCCTCTTGGTGGGAGCACGAGTTCGTTCTCTTACTTCAGACGGCACTCGGTTCATGGATGTATTAAACCCGAGTTCGTCTCGTTCCGCGTTCCAGTACAGCCCGAGTATCTTGCTCTCAGGTTGCTCCCCTCCTAGTTGTGTCGGGGCGGTGGCGTGGAGTGTCTGGGGCACGTCGCGCAAAACCGTCGCGTCGCTGGAGCTCCAACCTCGTAGCGTGAAGCCGGCGGTCGCGTGCACCTTTCTCGTTTCATTAACTGTCTTCCACGCCTCCTCTGGATCGCTGTAACTTGCCACCAAGTCGTCCATGTAATGGTTCTTGGTTATGGCCTCTAAGGCCCTGGGATACTCTCTGCCGTGAAGCTCCGCGTTGTAATCCCGGACGTAATGAGCCATATACGGGGAACTGGCTGCTCCGAAGATCATGCTTCTCACCTTGTAGTGACGCGGGGCCGACGTCCTGTCTTGTTCTCTCCACAGGAATTGCTGAGCTGGTTGGTCCTCCTTTCTTATTTTCACCCGCAGGAACATCTCCTGTATGTCCGCGGTGACTGCCACTGCCCGCTCTCGGAACCGGAATACTATGCCCGGCAGGGACTGCAGTAGGTCTGGACCTTCCAGTAGCTCGTCGTTGAGACATTTTCCATAGCTCGTTGCTGCCGCGTCGAAGACTAGTCGCTGTTTCCCAGGCTTGTTTGGGTTCTGTACGGCGAAGTGAGGCAGGTACCAGCAGACGGGGCTTTCCTTTTCCGTTCCGTCGCATGGCATCGCGTATCCTTTGTCCAACAGGTTCTTGACCTGTGTGGCGTACTGCACGGCAAAATCCGGTGACGCATCCATTTTCTGTTCGATCTTTTTCAATCGTCTCAGCGCTGCTCCGTAGCTTGGTGGCATGACCACGTTGTCAGTCCGCCACGGCAGCCCCACCTCGTAGCCTTCGTCGATCTTCTTGATCGTCCTTTTCACGATGGTCGTCGCCCGCTGGTCCGCTTCGTTCACGCGGGGTCTCTTGGCGACGCCCAAGGCTTCTATTTTGAAGTGTGCTTCGACTAGATCGTGCAGTTGCTCGTCTCCTCTCCCGGTCTCGATGACGTGCAGTATGTCTTCTTTTTGCGTGATAACGCTTCGTGGTGCTGTTCCGTGCACCACCCATCCCAACTCCGTTCGTGAAGCGGCTGGCTGATCACGGCCACCGACTCGTAGTTCCCTGGTCACTATGCACTCCCAATGGTCTGTGCCCACCAAGAGTCCTGGACGAGCTTGTTCGTAACAAACCTCCTCTCTGGGCAGGTCTCGCAGGTGCTTGTGATTCAGCAGGTTGTCTGGGATGGATTGTTGATGGAGCCTCAAGTCCTTGATGGTCCTTGCTCGAAGCTCGTGTGACTGACCGTCTTTCCGGATGCTCCTAACCTGCACCCGTACCGCTCTGCTCTCCTGCACTTCCGAAGACATGTTCACGCCGCGTATGTGTAGCGGGCGTGAGGTCCCTTCAGCTCCTATTCTGGTCGCCAGGTCTTGATCAATGAGGGTGACGGTCGCTCCTTCATCGAACAATGCGTACGTCATCACCTCCCCCCGTGACCCGGTGACTATGATGGGGCACATCTTCAGCAGTACCTTCTTCTGGTCGGCCGCGAACTTGGTCGCCACCGACAGCACCGCTTCTTCCTTGCTGGGCTCTGCGGTAACCTTCACGGTCGTCACTTCTTCCTTGGTGCCTTCCCTCTCTTCGTGGAGGGAGGCGTGATGAGGCCGGCGGCATTGGCCTAAGCCGCACGGCTTCGCCTTACATCTATATCGCCCATGTTTACTTTCGACACATCTAAAACATATGCCGTTGGCTTTGACATACTCCCACCGCTTCTTGACGCTCATCTCCTTGTATTTGGGACACTTATGTAATACGTGATTTTGTTTACAGTTAGGACACCGACCTTTTTCTTCTTGGCTCTCGACGGCTGTGTAGACGGGGCTAGCTCTCTTCTTTGCTGTCACTGGTTGTCTGGTTTCCTTCTTCTGGTTGGCGGGCGCGGCGCCAGTGGGCGGGGCGTAGGCGTATCGTAACGCCCTATCCGCTTCCCGCATCAGGAAACGAGACAGCATAACTATCTCCGGCTCCGTTGTGTCGTCGTTCTCGAAGACGAAGTCGCACCATTTCGACTTCAAATGTTGGCTCAACTTGTCCAGCACTTCGGTAGTCAGTACTGGGTTGTGTAGGTATCCTCTTCGGTCGACTGCTTTGATCACGCATACCGTGTTTTGCACCTTGATGGCGAAGTTGTTTAAGTCCGAGGCTGATGCCATGGGCTTCGTCATCTTTTTCATATCTTCGATGGCGCGAGCGATGAGTGCTTCTGGTCGTCCGAAGCATTGTTCGAGTGTCCTCATGATGGCCTCTGGGTCAGTGGCAGTATGTAGGAGGCCGGACACCGCCTCCCTTGCCTCTCCCTTGAGACAGCTCCTTAATCGCTGTATGTTCTCAGCAGGCGATATACTGTACATGTTGGTAGTGTCGTTCACGGCCGCCCTAAACGGCAGCCACTCGTTCACACTACCGGAGAACACCGGTAAATCCGTATGCCGTAATCGGGGTCTTGCCATTCTTTCTAAGGTCGTTGCCAAGTTATCGATGCTGTTTCTGTGCTTCGTCGATGTCGGCGACCTTCCCCGTGGCAAGTCGAACTTAATATGCCTTGGGTCCTCCCGGGGGGGTCCTTGGTCCCCCTCCCCCCGTGATCTGAGGGGGTTCGTTTGAAGCCATTCATCCACTTTACTGTGGTGGCTTTCCTCCTGAGTGATGAGGGGCTCATCCTGCAGGCTGTCCTGTTCATCCTCTAGGACAGATACTTGGGCGGCTAATCTTCTCTTGACCAGGTCCTCATCCAGGTCGAGAGACTTCTTCCGGATGGCTGCAAGCTTCTCTGCTGCTTCCAATTCGGCTAGCCTTATGCGCGTTGTAATACTGTTGGTTGACCTTTGTGACTTCTGTGACCTCTGTGACCTATGTGACCTCACCGATCGGGTGGGTGACCTCGTCCTTTGTTCCTGTTCTTCACTCAAAAGAAGTCCTGACGATGGTCCTGCTAAGGTCGTGTCTGCTGTCGTAAGGGGCGCGGTAGTTGGTCGTGAAGATATAATGTTTTGCTCACTTGTCACTGCCGGTGACAAGGGTGGGTTTATTGAAATCCTCCGTAGTCTCTTCGAATCCGTTCCGCTTCCTGGCGTAGAACTGCCTCTCTATGCTCGTCTGCCCTCTCCTGCAGGGCCCGCCTCCGGTCCTCAGCTTCTGCAGCATCACCCTGGCTTCGGGTGACCACCATTGTTCGAGATGGTACGCTACAGGTTGACTTTAAGCGGGGAGAAAGATGCGCGACAGTCCTATCCTGTGGTTTTGGACTTCACCAGATTCGTCCACTACGACGTTCACTTAGCTGCACTTCGACGCTGTTATTATATCACGACTATTCCTCTATTTACCGCGACGGCACTATTATACTTGTGACGGCACTATATACTTGTGACGGCACTATGTACTTACGACGGCCCTATGTACCATACGGCACTATATAGTCACGGCGGCAATACGTTATCAACGGGCGTGCGCTATGTTCTATAACGCGCGCTTGTATATGACGCGTAACTATTTATTCACGTATTCACAACACTGTCACTTTTATATGTTTTATAACAATATATCCGTTAGTATTTCATTCCACAACGCGAATCGAGTCAATTTACTTTTTAATATTCACTTATGAGTCCCACTATTCTGCTTACCCCTTTATTAACGCGCACTATGATTGCGATTTTAATACACAGAATATCGCTTATGAATCCTGTTATTCTGCTTACCCTTTTTTACCGCGCACTTATGATCGCGATTTTGGCACACAGAATATCACTTTTCCTATCGCGGAACTTTATTTACGCACGATATATATAAAGTTAATTTCGTTCAGTACTTACAGTTTTATGTGCCCGCTTATAACACTTTATTACGCGCTATGTATTATACCGGCACTTTTCGCTATTTAACTGGATCTGAAGGACCAAATGTTGGGACTTCACTGCTTACCCGGCTCGAATGGACCAAGATGTTGGGCTTGTCTTTACTATGTATTCGCTCGATAGGACCCAGATATTGGGAGTGGACTGTATTAAATTAAAGAGGCGAATACTTTAACACTTTATATTATATTAGCGGTCGAAAATAGCTTATATTTGAAGCGGGGCACAAGAGTTTACACTATTAAATGTTCCTGTTACATAAGGAACGTACATAACGTATTAAGACGTGGGGAACGTGGGACTCATTCACTTATTAACTTGTTACGACACTAGGTAACTGATAAGAACTATGAATCTACTTTATATTTTTGACAATCTGTCTGATATGGAGCTCTTCCTTGACTTCTTGAAGACTTCTCCTTGATTCACTGGTTGAATGAAGTTATTACTTGTTTCTATTTGTTCTTATTTGACTCGATTATCGATTAAATAATCGGTTCCCCTTACATAGATTATTACGCCATTGAAGTTGTGGGGGCACTATTGCGTCTCTCAGGGACCTTTAATCAATCATAGCCCGTGAAAATGGACTTTCCCATTAGCTGATGCAATATTTTAACTTATTGCGTAATATCTCCCTTTGGACAAGTACTGACTTGACCAATATCCCCTCCACAAAAGCTGATGCAACATCACAAATCATTGCGTAAGGCTTAAGGCCCTTTAGTATATAATAGTTCGGGGGTAGACAGACATATAGGTCCCCGTTATTTTCCTAAAAACTACTTATACTAGAGTTACATTCTTATGAAGGGCTCGTCGTCCGTTACAGATGGGTTTTAGTCAGTAAGAGTCTGACATTCCCTCCCGCTCCGCCCAGAGTGGGAGAAGTCATTTAATGATTTCCCATCACATCAAAAAAAAAAAAAAAAAAAGGCCCCTACCCAAAGCCCTGCGCCCGGCCCGGCCTGCAGGGACACTGCCAATCGTATTGGTGTATGTGTGCAGGGCCGATATTTTAAGGCACTGCGACAAGGTAAACAATTAAAATATCGGCCCTGCATGCGTGATTGGCAGTGTCCCTGAAGGCAGGGTCCATCATGCAGGGCTTTGACTAGGGGCCTCTAACTTGGCCCACCGATGGATACTTCTATTTTACTCAATTTTGAGTACTTAGTGCCTAATCTGGTGTTAGAATTTTTATGCTGCTCATGAGCCTCTGATTTAGCTTTAAGTGCGTTTAAGAAATATCTCTCAGGAATGCTGGTCTCCTCACAATGTTTTCCTTCACCGAAGCAAGTGATAATTACGCAACCAGCACATTAATCCAAAAAATCAGAAGGCGTGCCTTAGGTTCGAACTTCAAACCTGTGACGTCCCATCAATCTGTGTTGTAAAATAACGCAAAATCGCCTTTGGTGGAACAGACACGACAAGACATATTGTAGTGAAGACAGCGTTGTACGTATCAGTTTAGTACTACCGAGACAAAAGCGAGGAAGAGGCCTTTCGCTATAGACCTAGTGCTTTAACATAGATAAAGTGCTGAAGCAGACAATTGTCAGAAAAACTTGACGCAGAAAAGTAAACTGACCTTACACCCCCCAAATAAAGTGACTAGCAGAGAAAGAATCATCATCTGCCTAGCTTCTCCAAACTATGTTGCGGTCGGCTGCCAGTCTAACCGAATGCAGCTGAATACCAGTATTTTACATGAAGTGACTCCCTATCTGACCTCCACAACCCAGTAGAAGTAAAAGGAATGTAAATAAAAAATTGAATTTGTGAGAAATTATTTCTTATCTGCTTTCTCGCATATACAGGGTGTTAACTACCTCATCACGAAGCCGTCAACCAATCATTCTGTACATTATACTAAGTAACTTTACGCAAAAAATATTGCTAGGATACTACCTTATTTTTGGGGTCAAAAATCATGATTTGTGGTAGAACTCAATGTAACAAAAACCAAACACTTTGCTGATGGATGGATTGAATAGTACCCGGGGTCGTGGTGTTTAGAGTAAAAATCCTACATTAAAAACTTATATTATTAAAAAAAACTTGTCAAAAAGTTGCAACTTTGACCTTCAATATCCGTAACTAGCTTTAAATCTACTAAACTGTTAGCTAAGCTAACTAGCATCCCTGTGCATTCAGCGACAGCGTCCAAAACTCGTTCCATTATAAACGAATATACTTCACAAACTGTATCTCATTGCGAGCAACATCCGTAACTCTTATTTATAACCCAAATGTATTCCGACGTCAAAGGACCATACGACTTTGGGACGCCAGCACGGAGATACATTATATCATCGGCTCACCTCGTGTGGGTTAAAGTTTATATGTCAAAGTGCATTTACTAGCAAATGTACCTATTATAGATGTTACCCCAGTATTAAAGCTAGCACTTATACAGGGTGTAAACAACCTCATTACGAAGCCGTGAACGTAATGACGAGGAGAACAAGTACCTGTCGGCTACGTTAAGAGGTGTTTTACACCCTTTAAAGGTAGTTATCCTATAATTTCTTAGAATAGTTTTTACTCTTAGAATTTCTCCTGTATCTCACATTCTTTAAGCTCACATTCAAAAACAGCCGGACCCAGAATACCTGTAGGCCATACAAATATTTGTTCTGTGCTGGAATCGAACCCGTGGCACGCAACGCAGCAGCCAATTGCTCAGCCACCGCGCCAACAGTGCCGTAAAAATATAAAAAAAACTTTTTTACAAAAAATAAAACCAACTTCAGAGAAAACAAAAAAGTGAAAAATAACTTTAGCTTCAGAAGTCGGTGACCTTTGTTTGATTGATTTAGTTTTTTTGTCACCGACTTCTGAAGCTAAAGTTATTTTTCACTTTTTTGTTTTCTCTGAAGTCGGTTTTATTTTTTGTAAAAAAGTTTTTATTTTTCAATTTTTAGTGGTTCACATGTACTTACCCCTTCACAGCGTACCGGCGTGATTTTTTTTTATGAACTGGTGTAAACAATAGACAGATATGAGATTTCAGCGATCCCAGTACATTTGCTATCATTTATTGAGGAGTTCCCGTCGCCTATCTTCCGAAGTTCTTCATCAGATCTTTACCAAATTGAAATGGGATCACTCCAAGAATGTACTCTTCCTAAAACTACCCAAATCGCTTCTGGTGTGCCTATTTCTCCAGAATCCCATTAAATAGAACTTAACATATCTAACTGTCGAAATCTGGGTGTATTGTACACTTCTGCGCACTCCCTCAGAGCAAACAGGCGTAATGTTACGTCACTATGTTACATAAACAATAAGCAACCAAGCGATTGCAGCAATTACTGCAGCTTTGCCGTGTATTTTTGAAGAGTTCCATTTATATCTCCGAAGATCAGCGTCAGATCTTAACCAAATTAAAACGGAACCACACGGAAAGCACCAGCTTTCAAATAAAAAAAGAATCATCAAAATCGGTTAACCCAGTCGAAAGTTCAGAGGCAACAAACATTGTCGAAATCTGGGAGTTTTGTACACATCTAGGTACCCCCTCAAAGCATACAGGCGTGATGTTACGTCATGATGTAGTATGAACAATGAACCTACAAGCGATTGTAGCAATTACTGCAGATTTGCCGTCTATTTTTGAAGAGTTCCTTTGTATATCTCGGAAGATCAGCATCAGATCTTCAACAAATTAAAATGGGACCAATCGACAAGCACCAGCTTTCAAACAAAAAAAGAATCATCTACGAACGACGAATTGATAACCTCCTCTTTTTGGAAGTCGGTTGAAAAATAATGTAAAACAAGTAAAAGCTTTTCATCCCAGGCACCCCATTCACGACCTCAGGTGATGGTACTGCGCCAAGCAGCACGCACGAGTAAACTGGCGAGTCGCAAATCATTATCACGGTGACTCGTGCAAGCTCTAAGCAATTTATTTCATTTAATTTCCCCGCAACACGCGTATCGCTAGAGCTTGTAGATCGTGGCCATGTGGTTATAACTCAAATATACTGCGCCGTCAACGGGAACATACGACTTCGGGACGAGGACACGGAGAGATACATTATGTCACCGTCGCCGGGGTAAAGTGCATTACCTGTCTGGAAACTTAACTATACAGAAAATGTACATTTAAAAGATAAAGATAAAGATTTATTTATTGCGTAACTGTGTACATGAAGTTCTTAATAAAAAAATAAAAAAAACATTACAGTTTATAGTCTCAACAGTCTACCCAAGTCGGATATGCAATAGAATTTAAAAAAATTTAATTAAATTTAATTTTATGAATGTTACAGGAGAAAGAAAGCGAGTTTTTCGACATCGATAGCTTTATTTCATTGGGTAGTAACTATCGATTACAAATATAATATGTGACTTTGAATTTTCGCAATTATTATTATAATAATAATCTAGATCTTGCTCGCGAGGTTGTCGACATGAGAAAAGTGAGTACAGCAGTCATTGCGCCGATAGTCGTGTCAGCCAATGGCTTAATAGCCAAGAGCCTCGACCAACATCTTAGGAGGCTCTCGTTTGGCAGCTGGATCAAGGGCTTAATTCAGAAAGCAGTAGCGTTCTGGACACGGCGCGTATTGTGAGGAGATTCCTCTCTCAAGAGCCCTGACTACCGGCAGCTCGGACCCTGTTCCAGAGCTGGTGGGATACAATTTTTTTTTTTTATATTTACATGTTTTTAATATAGTTTTATGTTAGAATATTTAAAAATGTAAATCAATATGTAAATAACTGAATAAAGGAATAAGTATTAATAATGCCTCTTATTATTATGAATTCTACTGATTGATTATTCTGTTTTTTTTTTATTAACTTTCTCATATATACCCACATTATTTAATTTACAAAATTAAAATCTTTTTCTTCTCAGCGTCTCGATACCAATCAAAATTTTGTTAGCCCTAGAAGTAAGCTACTAGTTTGGCGATTTATTTAGCGTACATGAGTTCCTGTAGTGAACAAACATTAGGCAGAGGACGCAATATTAAGTGCCCCATCGTTTTTGGAAAACATAAAATAATAATAAGAATATATATAGTCCATGAGCCACTTGCCACTATTTGTATTTTAGCCGTGTAATACAAATCGGGTTTAGTCAGTAGTAAAAGTACAAAATAGGAAAGTAGTGAAAGTAACTATCAATTAAAGTCGATAAAGACTCGACTCTACAAATATCAAAAGCAAAAAAATGAGTCATAAGTCAAAAAGTTCGTCCGCATTTCCGCTGTCAGCGGGGAAAGCGCAATCCACAAGACCACAAGACAGAAACCAATTCACTGGAAGCAGCTAAAATAACTGCATAGTTATTTATCCCTCAATTTAACGTGCATATTGGCAAAGCCTCCTCTAGCTGCTTCCAATGTGTTCATCAACGATATTAACAATACGGTCTATGTTTGCAACAATAGACCTTTGAATACATGACCGAAGTAATAACACAAATATAACCTTAACATCAACTAAATCTATTATTAACGTAAAACCTTCACCAAACGAATAAGCACCGCAGTAAACGCATGTTCGGCACATAACCTGAGCCTATTACCTATTTATCTAACAGAGCAACCCATATCAAATCCTCTGACGTTTACAGATCGATAACAACAATCCATCTATAAATATAAATTGGCGTCGACTCCTCAACCGTTAAGTACGACACAACTCCAAGGTTTCATCGGGGAACGTCAAACAGGTGACATTATATTCTGTAAAGCACTGGTATCTATATTCAAGTTAAAGTTATTACTTGAATTTAAGTAATCACTTATGTTACCATTTTACTACAACAGACAAAAAAATTAACGAAGTAAGAACCATCATAGCAAGCAAAGCTAAGAATTCTAAGCAATTACAAAACCACAGAATAAAATATATCTTATCTTTTACCTTCTTTTAATCTTTTTTTTTATCTTTTACTCTAGAAACGTGTTAATAATTTTAAACATTGTCAACTGAAAGGTTTTACTTCAGGTAAAACATTTAGGCGGGAATTGATTGGAGCCGAAAACGTAATAGAAGGGAGTAAAAGCAATACCTACTACTAACCATAGCACCACCACACCACAACCAACATGACTTGAGTTTAAACAAACTCAGATGACAAATGAGGCTTAACAAGCCCGCGGAGCATGCATGGTTCAAACAAACGTAAACCCAAAATAATTTGTAAATCGAACATATTCTTAAGGTAGTGTGTATATATATTTCTATTGGATTACAGAATATTATTCAGAGTTTCCAAATATATTTTTTTGAATGAACACTGAACAAAAGTTATGATCAAAATAAGTTTTCTATACAAATTTTAAATTCCTCATTATTTTGGTATTACGTTTGTATGAACGACGCTTGCTTCACCGGCCCCTTAACAAAAGTGATTATCGTCGCATGCAATCGTTTTTTTTTCTCCTTATGATCGTTCGATGGAACTTTGAATTTGTGTCGTACGTACTGTACGCAGATAATATGAGCCTAATAGAAATCGTTAATAATAAGGCCATTACAGAATACAAGGAGCCGGCTGATCCAATTTATTCGAATAGATTACAACGACGTCGTCAAAGAGTTCAGTACAGCTGTCTGTCAAAATCACAGCAGCTTACTGAATTGATGATATCTATTCTTACCACTGGGCCACAAATCAAAGAAGTTATTAACAGTTTTTCACGACTCAGGAGTTACCAACTTGTGGTACTACCACGATAAAACTAATGACACGCGCGGTGTCGCATTACCCGCGGCCGTGAATACGGCCTTAAAGGGTTTGCTCTCACGTCTACGTTTAAATAACGTAGCTCGCTCAACTGTTCAGTGATTTCGGTGATCACGGAGGTTTTATCCAATTTGTTTTTATCGCCAGATCAATTTAGAGAACGCCACATTGAGCTTTTAGTAGAACAGTTTGACTCTTGATTTTGGAGACTTATTTTTGGAATGAGGTTACATTCAACAGTTAGTTGTGTTAGTAAGTACCGTCAGAAAATTAGTAAATTCAAGTCCGTTATCGTTTATATTTAAAACTGGTTATATCACAGACTACCCTTTACAAACAAAAATGAATAAACTGACTAAATAAAGCGAGGAATAGAAGACACTTCCAGGTTACGGTTTTAGTGTTGATCGATTTATCAAACGCTTTCAAAACCGTTAGTCACGAAGTCCTTCTATCCATCCTCTCCTATCTCATAGTCTCTCCCGAGGTTGGGAATGGTTTTCATCCTATCTTCGAGGGCGTCAGCAATCAGTGCTTGCTCTAACTTCAGCTGGTGTGATCTTGAAACTGGCGTCCCGCAAGGCGGCATTTTATCGCCACTTTTGTTCTCTATCTTTATAGATCTCATAACCACCGTACTTCAGTGTGCGTATCATCTTTACGCAGATGACTTGTAGGTGTTGACAGCTTATCCGGGGCGGTCGAGGAGTAAAATCGGAATTTACGTGTAGTCAAAAACGGGTCAGATCGTTTTGGGGTGACGGTTAACCCAACCAAGTGTCAGGCAATCATTATAGGGGGTCCCCATAGCCTGAGGAGGCTGAATGGATTAACGGTGCCACCGGTTATCTTTGATGGCACTGTGATTCCATTGTTTGCATGTTGGCACTTCCCTTGACTGGCATAAGCAGGTCGCGATTGTGAGCAAAGAAGTCATAGGAACGTTGTGGTCGCTCTATCGGTTAAAAACATTCTCCCATCACACATTAAGGCAATGCTTGTACAGTCCCTTATCTTCCCCATAATTGACTACGGTGATGTGTGCTACTATGACCTGAATGCAGATCTCCTCAACAAACTTGACCGACTTCTTAATAGCTGCATTCGATTCGTTTTCAATCTCCGTAAGTATGATCATGTATCTGCACATCGCTCGCTTTTAAAGTGGTTACCTATCCGCAGCGCAGAGCGTTGAGGGCTTTGACCACCCTGTTTACTCTTCTTCATAATCCCACTTTTCCTTCTTACCTGACTTCTCTTTGTCAATATTTATGCTCTGCACACATCAAGAATCTTCGGTCCGTAAATAATCGTTTTCTTCGTTGTCCTTCTCATCGCTCTGGTTTTATAAAGTTATCTTACTTTGTCCAGGCGGTCTTTCATTGGAATACGCTCCCTCAGAATATCAGGACGTTAACCAATCGGTTCATTTTTAAAGTGCAAGCTCGAAAGCACATACACATGAAGTTGGCAGATTCATCTCAGATCTTATTTTCACTCATAACCTTTTTTATATTTTGTTTTATGTATATATACGAGTATAAAACAAAATAAACGTGAAAATAAAAAATGAATATTCATGTATTTATTAGTTTATTTTAGTTATAAGTATTAACTATTTTGTTTTCTGTTATTGCACCTACTATGTATTGTCTCTGCATCACCCTAAGGTAGACTGGTAGGAAATGCCCAAGGCATTAAGTCCGCCTTTGTACAGCTTTTACTTGTGCATAAAGTTCTAATAAATAAATAAAATTAATAAATAAAAGGCAGCACGAAGGTCACTTTAAGTGTGTTTTGGGGTATAGGGAGGTAAGGATATGAGATGTAGGGCATAAAGTGCGCCTTTGTACAGTTTCAATTGTGCATAAAGTTTTAATAAATAAACATTTGGGACACAGCCAAACCCGACTTACGACGTCGTGGAATAGATGAAGTTATGAGTCAACAACATTACTCGAGTGCCAGCGATACTATAAAGAACATATTATTATAAAACAAAACGTAACCTGGAATGATAGAGATTCAACAACGATATTACCGAAACATGTTCAATAAATATTTATTGACAAATAAACACAAAGCGGCGAACAATTGCCCGACAAGTATGTCCAACACATACTTTGAAAATTGCAATAAACCAGACTACGAGTATTGGACCACTCAATGCTAAATCACGAGGGACCGAGGGGCCGACATACATCGAGCTACGAAAGCCGTATATATAGATGCTCTGTGTACGGAAGAAATCCTACAAATAAAGCAATAGTCCCAATTTTCAACCGACTTCCAAAAGGAGGTTATCAATTCGTCTGAATGTTTATTGTATGATTTCAGTCTCGCAAAAAAAGGAACGAACTTGTATATAGTTTTATAACCAGAAGTCGCAGCAGCTAGTATTGTAGAATTTAGAAAGCGTGGGGCTTGAAGTAAATCAATAACTTAGGTAGGTACTAGTGGTAAGTCCTATTTCTTGAAGTTAGTCAATAGTATGATTGATTGTCTACCTTGTGTTACTCAAAAAATAAAACACCATTTGTCAATTGGTTTTTATTTTTCATTTGAATGTGACCGGTACAGTATTTATGAATCAACGACAATGCTGAATTAGGAGGCAAGCCTATTGCTCTGAACTGGGTACAAAACCTGACTCCGAGCGCAGTCCATCCGTCTTATGACAGTAGGTGGTATTGACGGGGAGTTCGTATTCCACGCGTGCTTCAAAGAAATGTCAGTATAAGGAAGGGGTACGCAAAGGCCGTTGCCTGCCGGTGCTGCGGGGCTGTTCGAAAGAGATACCGTGGCCCCGGAACATAAAGGGCGAGGAAGGAACATGGATGGGTTTTAGGCAGTAAAAGTCTGACACTCCCTCCCGCTTCGCGAACAAGTGAAGTCATAATTATGATTTCCCATCTGAAAAAAAAACGGACCACATAGAAAATGCATAAGCAATTAGGTAGTTTGACAAGGGTCTGGACTCTGGTAGGCTCTATGGTTTCGAAATAAAAGAACTACCTCAACAAACTTGTCCCCTAAGTTTGTTGAGGTATTTAAAACCTTTGTTCATCTAGTATTTCTACACAACACTACCACATCAACATTACAGTACTTTCATAGGTATTTGGGTCTTTCATGCTTTTCAGGTTTTACAACATTGTCAAAATCACAGTGAATGAATGCACCATTATTTTCGTCGCAATAAGTTTGTTAGCGGATTGCCTCTTTAGTGGTTGTGTTGTCAAGCTCCAAACAGTATTTGAAAAAATTAAACATTGAAGATACGACACCAAACCAACTCCAAAGCTCATCATCATCATCATTTCAGCCGAAAGACGTCCACTGCTGGACATAGGCTTCCCCCAAGTGTCGCCACATTGACCGGTGCCGTGCGACTCGCGTCCAGCCAAATCTTAAACCAATTAAATTAAAAACCTTTGTGTCTATTCAAAACAAAAAAGACAAATAGTTATGAGTAATTGAGTACCTACAGCAAAAAAATCGTATTGTTTCCCTTTGAACGTAGCTCCATGACGCGACTCCCAGCGGAGCTCCATCGAGTTGAAGAGTACTAGAAATGTCGTGAATAAACCGTGCAGCCGATTGAAACCCGACGAGACTCACCGAGACTCATCGAGCCACTCGCCCGGAGCACGCATCGACGATATTGAACACACACTGTTGTTTCAGACAATTGAGAACTAGTCAGCTACTCGTGATAGACTTCATGCTTTCAAACTGAATTGTTATGTGACGAAAATTGATGTTTAACTAGTCTTTTCCGTTTCAATGGAAATGTTTACACCAGATAATTTTGGATTCGGACAAACAGTTCTGAATGCTGTAGACTCCCAGACCACTGTAACGCCTGAAAGCCAGAATTAACAGTGGCGACCACCAGAAAAGCGCCGAGACAATGAACTCCCAACGAAATTAATCAGAAAGTATAGCGGAGGAGTAGGAAAAAACCGTAATTTCCACTTCTCTCCATATCAGCAGTTGTCAGACAGAACAAACCCAATAGACACAAAGGGACGTTTACAACTGGGATTGGCCCAGTTGGCTAGCACCACGGATAAATATTAACATTAATGAGTCCTAAGTTTGAATAATGCAAATGCTGGTAGAGCCCTCAAGATATATATTTTTAATATGTTTTATTATTTTTACGACAATCTACAACTAATAACGCAACTTTTGAGGGGTCTTGAGAAGCGAAAATCGAAAAATAATAATTTCGGGACACCCTACTGTGCAGCTGTTATAATTTAGCCCCAAGCTCCTTCATCTACTGCCTAGTTGTCGATAGTTTGCCGAATCCCTGCACCACACTATATGACACTGTACGTAAGTTTATTAATGAGCGGTACACTACCTCGAGCAGTCGCCTAGCCGGAAGACCGCTGGACAAATTATCAGATAGAATTAGTTTCAATTCACGTATTTAGTCTGTGTCTACGTCTCGCCTGCAGTTGGTAAACCGAAGGTAATAATTTAATGTAATTCATGGCTTGGGATTTTGAAGCAGTGGAATAATATTCGATTCACTGAGCAGATAGGAGTTAGATGATCGGTTTTAAAATAGATTTGTGGAGATTTAACTTTGAATAACTACTTAGAGTTAATCTGTGTATTGATCGAAAAACCTTAGTCAGTGACAATCATTTTAAATAATGTTTGATGAAATATAACCCGTTTATTCATACTTATTGATATAAGTATTATGATCATTCATGTTTTAGGTAAATAACTGATTGTGTTCTCATCGGAGTTGTACCTATAGAAAGGTTTTTTTTTGTGCAAACAAAGATATACAAGGTGACTGGTAACTAGTGTACTTGTGCTCTTTTACTATGGGACCAAAACTGCGAAAAAATAATCAGCTGTCCAGTGCATTCGGCGGACATAAATGTATCTGTCACCGTAAAATTGTCAAATACGTTATATTATAACATCTGTAGCGATATTGTAAAGTCACGAATTATTGTCAAATGAACATACTGCTTACAACAAAACGCATTATTTTTCGTGAAATGCATGCGATGGTAGTCAACTTACGCGGTGTGGAGGGAAGGAGGGGTCCCCCTTGCCCAGTGGTACAACTCTCATGTAAAGATAATGCACCATTCCTGAGAAATACTGATTAATATAACATAACCTTAAAACACTTTATATTCCCCCTAAAAAGCGTAGTCGACGGAGCCCCGCTTCGCGGGGCCCCTATTTCCGAGTGCAGGGTTTAAAGGAACCTAACTAACCTAACGGGGGGGTGCCCCAAGTCCCGATTATGGGGGCAGAGATACTTCCGTATGTTCAATTGACAATAATTCGAGACATTACAATATCGCGAGAAAAAACACGTTATATTGTAATATAACGTGTTTGACAATTTTACGGTGACATATCTACTAAACAACTGATTTCTTTTGCAATTTGAAGGTCAGTGTTGGGTCGGGCCTGTGGATGGTTGGCTATGGGCTAGTTAGCCGTCCGTCCGTCTAACGATGACAGGCCGTGTCGACGGCGCGTTCGTGTTCCACGCGCGCCTCAAAGAGATGTCAGCATAAGGGGAGGGGCCCGCAAGGGCCGAAGCCTGCCAGGGTTGCGGGCCTGTTCAAAAAAGATACCGCGGCCCCGGAACATAAAGGGCGAGGAAGGAACATGGATGGGTTTTAGTCATTTGATGAAATAAAAAAAAAAGTGAGTGTTGGGTTGTATCTTGATTAAAATTTAACCCGCGACCCTAACAATGTGGCTTTATCGATTTTGAAAATCAGTTAAAACATCTCTTTGAGGCGCGCGTGGAACACGAACGCGCCGTCGACACGGCCTGTCGTCGTCGTTAGACGGCCGGACGGCCAGCTATTGCCCATAGCCAGCCGTCCACAGGCCCGCATCTACGGTGGCCGGTAGCCACCACGTGGCCCCCGACGCCCGTTGCGTCTCCCGCGGCGGCCGGGAAGAGAGGATCTCTCCCTCTCTCGTTCCGCCACCTCCTTCGCTAGCATGACTGCTTCGCAGAAGGAGGCGACGGCTTCCCATTCCGTCTCGCTCCGGACCATGGATTGAACCAGGGCCGGACGCGAGAGGTCGCCACCGCCGATCGCCGCCACGAGGACACGGCGGAGCTCCGCTCACGCAGGGCAGACTTCCACCGTGTCGTCAGGCGGAAGGTGAGGACGCCGTGGCGCCTCTCCAGCCACTCCTCAAAGAGGGGACTTACCGCCACTATCGTGGCGTGCCCTGCACGGGGTTGCGACAGTCGCTCTCTCCATGTCGCCATGAGATCGCGCCGGAGGTCAGTCCGCTGAGCGGCAATTTGCCGCGGCAGCGGAGTTTCCCCCCGGCGTAGTACCTCCGCGCGCCACTCATGCAGGCGCGCGAGGACTATCGCCTCCAGATCCCACGGCGGCAATCCGGCAAGCAGGCCCGCCGCCTCGCGAGAGATCGTGCGGTACCCACGAACCATCTTTACGGCCACCACTTTTTGGGGCGCGTTCAGATAGTGAGCGGCACGCCGCTTCAGGGAACGCGCCCACACTGGGGCCCCGTAAAGGGCCATGGACCGCACGACCCCCGCGTAGAGCCTGCGGCAGGAGGCGTTTGGCCCACCAAGGTTGGGCAGGAGCCGCCTGAAGGCAGCCCCGGTCCGTTCTAGCCTGGGGGCCAAACGTCGGAAGTGCTCCACGAAGTTCCACCGGCTGTCGAGGACGAGTCCTAGGTACTTCAACGTCGACTCGACGCCGATGGATACCCCTCCTACCGTCAGTGTGGATCCCGACGGTGGCGCATTCCGAGGCCCATGAAAGCACATGGCCTCGGACTTGTGCAATGCCACCTCGAGACCCAGTTGCCGGATCCTCTCAACGACTATCGCAACCCCGCGTGTCATAGTTTCGGCCGCCGCCTCGTGCGACCTCCCCTGTGCCAGCACCAGGGTGTCGTCTGCTTAGCAGACGACGCTGACACCACTAGGGAGGTCCGCGCGCAGCACCCAGTCGTAACCGATGTTCCACAGGGGCGGTCCCAGAACCGATCCCTGTGGGACACCGCACGACATCTCTCGCCGGTTCCAATTTCCGCAGCGACTGGGGTAGATGACGGCCCTGTCCGTCAAATAGTCCCCGACCACACGACGGAGGTAGGTCGGCACCCGGTGATACCGGAGTGCCTCCCTGATGCAGCTCCAGGGCAGGGAGTTGAAGGCGTTGGCGATGTCGAGAGACACCGCCAAGACGACTCCGCCCCGGGATATCGCATCCCCCGTCGTGAGGGCTCTCACGCGCATGATGGCGTCCACTGTAGAGCGCCCCTTGCGGAAACCAAACTGGTTCTCCGCAAGATTCGGTCCCATCCCCTCTAGGTGCTCGGCGAGGCGGTTTGCAATTACTCTCTCAAAGAGCTTGCCCGCCTCGTCGAGCAGCACGATGGGCCGAAATGCGGATGGAGAGTCCGCAGGGCGCCCCGGCTTTTGGATGAGGACCAGTTTCCCCGTCTTCCAACGAAGCGGGAACTGGCCTCTCTCCAAGCATGCGCTTAAGAGCCCCTTCAGTCGGGGCCCGAGAGCCTCCGCATCCGAGGCCAGGACCCAGGCTTTGCCAGGCAAGCCATCGGGTCCCGGGGCGGTGTTTTTGGCCTTGAGCCTTCCTACCGCCACTCTCAGGTCTACCCCAGTCACTTCCGGAGTGTCGTCGTCGTCGCTTGGGTCCTCTTCCGGCACCGCAGGTGGCGGAGCCATAGGCGGGAGCGGATGTTCCCCCCGCGAGGGGAACAGAGCGCTCACCACGTCCTCCACGAGCTCTGGCCGGAGACTCTGCGTCAGCGGGGGAGCCCAGGTGCGGAGTTTATTCCGCACCATCTTGTAAGGGCGCCCCCACGGATCTCTGTCGAGAGTCTCCAGCATCTCCGAGCGGGCCAGTTCCCTGGCCCGCAGGACAGCGTCCCGGAGGGCGGTCTTCGCCGCTCTGTATCCCTCGTACAGCTCCGCCTCAATGGCTGCCGCATCCGGCGGGCGGATGCGGAGCCTGCGATGCCTGGCGTACAGGCGCCGCGCTTCAACGCACGCCTCGCGTAGAGACGTTATTTCGCGCGACCACCAGTACACCTGACGTCGGGCGCTTCCTGGCCGGACTCGGGGCATTGCCACGTCACAAATGTCGGACATGGCCTCCTGGAACCACTCTGCCTCGCTTTTAACGTCGGCAGGCCTGTCCGGTGATGTCACCCAGGCCTGCACGATCGAGGCTTCCAGGAGAAGCTCCCGGTCCAGCTGCTTCAGCGCCCAACGCGGACCACTCGGGGCCTGTTGGACCGGCGCGCTCGAGGACTGGGTGGAGACGTCAAACCGGATGTACCGGTGGTCGGAATATGTCTCCACCCCCTCCATGACACGCCAGTCAACGACACGCGGCGACAGAGCGGGGCTAGCGAACGAGATGTCCACCACCGACTCGCCCCGCATCCGCACACACGTGGGAACAGAACCCCGATTAAGGACGTCCAGGCCCTTCTCCAGGGCCCAGTCCTCCACCATCCTTCCCCGCACATCTGTACAGCGAGAACCCCAAGCCAAGTTCTTGGCATTGAAGTCCCCGAGGACAAGCACGGGGAGGGACTGGTTTCCGACGACGACACTCAACTCTGCGAGAGAGTTGTGGAACTCGGCGAGAGTTCGGCTCGGGGAGAAGTATACTCCCACCACTTCGATCTCCCCGAACCGTGCTGCTACGCACCCCCGACCCCTCCTGACATTTTCAAGGGTCGGGGTACCGGCGGCGGCCGATGATACTATGGTCACTGAGCCGTCAAGGTCCGCCACCCAGTCTTCTCTGGGCAGGACAAAGTACGGCTCAGCGACCACAGCGATGTGAATCGACCACTGCGCCATGCTCTGAAGCAACAGATTCTGAGCACAGGCGCAGTGGTTGATGTTCGCCTGGAGGAAGCGTAATGGTGCCGTTATTGGCATTCCATTATCGCCTCCTCCCCACGGGCCCCCTGTGAGGGCCCCTCCGCAGGCGAACTTGCCGTGCTCGGGGCGACGGCGGTGGCGACAGCGGCAGCGGCTGTGTCAGTCGCAGAAGCGGCAGCGGCGGTCGCGACGGTGACGTTGGCGGAGGCGGCGGAGGGCCTTCCTCTCCCTCTGGCTCTGGTCCTGGCGGGCGCTGTGCAGGCCTTGCCCCCGGCGCTGTGATCGGCCGGTTTGCGAGCCGCCGCACATGCAGGACAGTGCGGCGCAGCGCTGCAGGTCGCCGACACGTGGCCGGGCTGACCGCAGCGGAAGCAGAGACCGCTGCGGTCAACCTCCGAAGCGCACCGCACTGACACGTGGTGCCCCACGTGGCAGCGGTAGCACCTCAGAGGCCTGGGTTCCAGCAGCTTAACCTGCACCGAAACCCAGCCCACCAGAAGCCTTCGGCCCTCCACGATAGATTTTGCCGCCGTCACAGGGCAGCTCACCGTTACGGTTCGCATGCCCGTAGGATCCGGACGTAGGGTGCCCGCCCTGACCTGCTCGGCAGAGCACCCCCCGGACCTGGCGACGGCGGCCACAACGTCCTCCACGGTGATCGTGTCGTCCAGACCCATGATGCGCAGGTCCGCGCATCTGACGGGCCTGGACACTCGAGCCTCGTCCGCGTTTAGGGACGCTCTCAGCTTTTCAGCCAGAGCGTCAGCGGACGAGCCGCTAGTTTCACCGGGGATCTCCAGCATCCGCGCACCCGTCGCGGTGACTTTCATACGGAGGCCCCCGGTGATCCCGAGCTCACCGAGATTCACCGTCTCTTTTGCCTTCAGCAGCAGGTCGCGGTAGGAAACGCCCCTCTTTTCCGCCTCCGGCTGTAGTGTTATCACTACAGCTGCGGTCTTTGGGGCGCGAAGCCTAGCCGCGGCCTTTTTTGCCCTATTCTGGCGCTGCCGCTCCTGCTTACGGGCCTTTTTGGCCGCCTTCCGCCTCCTTTTCTTGTCCCCGGACACCTGCCATCCGGCTTCAGCCGTGGGAGGTGCAGGGGGCTGGGGAGGCGATGGTGTTGGCTGCGGCTGACGTGCCGCAAGCGCTGGCGCTGGCCCACTCGCCGTTGGCGGAGGCAGTGGCACTGTTGCAACCTGTGCCGCTGCCTTGCCCTTGCCTTTCTTCCGGCCTCCTGTTTTCTTAGCCGGCGCCGCCGTCTGCTCGGCCGGCGCCGCCACCTGTTTGTCCGGAGGCAACGCAGCCCCGCCAGAGGGCCGGCTGGACGGTCCCGGTCCGGATGCAGCAGCAGCAGCCGCCGCATAAGAGACCGTCGGTCCCGTATTTGCACCAAGGGGGGGGCGCAGGACAATCCCCTCCAGGACGGAGAACCGCGCCTGGAAGGCAGCCAGTTCTTTTCGCACCAGGTTCAGGACCTGGTTCTCCACTGGTATGGGCTGGCTTGGCGTCTGGGCCCCCCCACTTTGAGGTGCCACGCGATGGCTGGGCTGGCGTAGGCTGGCTAGGTCCGCCTGGAGCTTCGCATTCTCCTTTTGGAGAAGCTCCATGGCGGCCGTCAGGCGGGCCATATCGGCCCGCAGTTTGGCCAACTCGTCTCCCTCTGCCGAGGGAGGGGGAGGCCCCGAAAAATTGGCCTCCGCTGCCGCCATGATGGAGGCGGAAGCCGCGGGTATGGCCCTGAGTTTCGACGATGTCTTTACTTTCAGGGCCACCGTCTTTATAGCGGCTTCCACCTCCTTGATGAACCTGGCCTTACGCTCCGCCTCGGAGCTGCCAGGTGCACCCGCCTCGCTGCCAGACCCTTGGGCTGCTGTCATGCCCGGCTGGCGCCCCTCCTCGGCCGGTCTTGCCGACCTCTCGGAGGCAGAGGGCCTCCCCCTCTTGCCTCGGATCCCCCCGCGCTTGCTGGTGGGGATCTTGCGAGCAGAGGCCATCTGCCCCTCCTCAGAGGACGACGACCGGTCGCCGTCCTGCCTGGGCCGCTTGCGGAAGAACTTATTGTTCTCCGCAGCAGCCCCGGCCCTCTCGCGGCGGGAGCTCGCTGAGCCTCCCGCAGCGCTTGCCTCACTCGATGCGGCGTCGGACTCCGACCCCGCATCCCTCGTCACCTCTCCTTCTCCTTCTCCTCCCTTGCCGTTACCGGCGGTTTGTGTTGTGTTTTGTTTTTTATTTTTATCCATTTTGTTCCCACGAGTTATAAAGGAAATAAACGTCCACCCAGGCAGAGCCTTGTACCTGGGTAAGCCCAATACTGTAGGGTGTGGCCGGTGCCCTACAGGGGAGGCGCTAACGACTGGACACCCTCCAGCCATTCATCCTCTCGCCGCGCCTCAGAACTTAGGATTGGGTGGTTTTTTATCTTAGAGGTAGCCTTCCTCTGGGCCAGGCGGTTAAGCCAAGCCCTCGACGGTGGCATTAGGCATGCCTCCGTTCGCTGTCCGGCCAACCCGGCTCAGCGAACCCGCCGAAAGTTGTCACTTCTGGGAATGCTCCCAGAGGAGAGACAACGAATGCCGCGTTGGTGCGCCTGCACCTCGGCGGCATGGTCACGTCCTCCGCTGTGCCCTCTGCTTAACAGAGGGTCACGCGGAGGATTGGTCCAAATTGGACCCCGCTCGTGATGCCAGACTCATTAGCCGCGGCAGTGCCAATCCCAAGGAATGAGAATTTCTTCTCATTCCAAGAGGAGGGACACTGCCGCGCCCGGGGTGCACCGGCCCAGCGGCTGCTGTTTCCTCCAGACGTATCGAGAGGAACCAGCAGCCGCCAGGCACACGTGGAGGACTTCTGGCATCGCACCCCATTGGAATCAAACTTAGGACTCATTAATGTTCTCATTAATGGAAATTTGCTCTTAATAGTAAATAACTTCGGATGTGACCGCTGAATAAAAACTGCTAAATGCGCTAATCGTTTAGCGTAAAAACAGATCCTAATAGCTTTTAGACATCATTATACGGGAATAAAACCCATGTCATGGTCGACCTTTGTGATGGCTCAAAGGTAGACCTGGCAAATTTCATCGAAAAAAAATTCATGACCGAGCTATTTTCACAATTATCATGTTAGAATAATTGATTGAATTCTCTTTTTCTTTTCTTCTTCTTGTTGAACCTAAGACGACCCAATGCTGTGTGTAGGTCTCTTCCAAATCTCTCCACTTTCGGCGGTTTTGTGTCATGGCTATAATCCATGGCCACTTTAATGAGATCGTTTAATTTCTCCTTGATGAAAACCCTTGAAAACTCCTCAATGGAATTACAGAACTTCCATCAAACTATTTCATTTCGGTCGGAGCTAAATATGCTAATCATCTGAATTAACATATTGAGGAAATTAATGTGGCTAATTAATTAAATCAGGCACGTGTAAGCAGGTTCTATGTAAGTATATTACCTGCTTAATGAAGTTATGTATGCATCGTGTCGTGTTACAAATATCATAACTACCACTAAACATAGTTAGGTTAGCTAAGACTTTTTATAAGTACCCATGTCCATGTGAAATAATTTTACATTTATTTTTATAAACAAATTAACATTTATTTGTGTTCGAAATTCAAACACAAATTAAAATTTATTTTTTATATAAGGCTGTATAACGGCTTCATACCTTTGCCTCTCCTTCGACGTGGCGAAAGCAAAGCGCGGAAAAAAATAAAATTTAAATCATAGTCTCGTGACATTCATGACACAAATATTTTACATTATTTTATTTTATTTCTTCAAAAGTGTATTGAAAAACGTCGTTTGATAAGAAGAAAGTTTGTTATTGCAGTTCTCGGCTCAAAAGCACCCTCGCCTGACGGCTCGTGTGTTAATACCGTCTTGAACTACAATAACAAACTTTCTCCACTTGTATCAAAATGTACTATTATTACTTTACTCGTATGTGGCTTCGTTCACAGTTCTACGAATCAGAAACACATTATTCTGCTTAACCGACAAAGAGAAGTCACAAACGATTTTTCCAGTAAACCGTACGGTTTTTCCTACGTACAAAACGTCTCTGCCGTTTTGTACGTAGGTTCTATGACGAACACAAAAAACAAATACAGAAACCTCTGACGGAAAAACAATGAGTTTTACTTGCGCGGCATTTTGTGTGGAAAACATAGACAAATTTTATTGGTTACCCCAAACGTTCTGCACCGTTCCACAAACAAATGGATCCTATTTATATTTGTGCACTACAACTTTAAAGGTAGATACTAGATAGGACCTGCTGATCCCAGTAGCTGTTACGTCGTGTAATTAGTTAATTGGATCTCGGCTGCCGTTTCAATTTATAAATTAACATCGTTCATTACTGACATTAAAGTACGCGGCGCATTTCATTTCACAGCTAGGGACCATTAACGATTTGGTTTATTAATTGCTCGAGAACCGTTTGTAGACACAACATAGTGTAGGTAATTATATAGGTACCAATTATCTATCGATCCAGTATTCAGTTTTATGTTTAAAGTTCTGACTGTCAACTACATAGTTACTAAGTGTGTTTTGTATAGTGTTGATATTGATCGTGATCATGTATAAATAAGTGGTCCCCAATCAATGTATTAACAATATTGTTTTCTAGCTTTCTTACTTTTTAATTTTCAATATTCACACCACTTCTGAAGTATTATTATCATACCCAGTATTAAGTTAGTTACCAAAATCTAGTTAGCCACCGACGCGCGACGTCCAGAATCGCAAAATGTGTCCAAACGCCGATGTAGCAAAGTGCGAGAATTTATAACACGATGCGGTGAGCCGGTGAGAGACGAGCTCGCCGGCCACCGCTCGTACACTTCCCGAGGTGTTTGTGAGGCAATTTGGCGCGGTCACAGCTTTTCACCAACAATAAACCTTAATGAAATTTGCTCTAAGAGATTCGTTTATAGCCCATTAAGTCGACATCAAAGATATATCTTACTCAAGGAGTCGTTTTCTCGCTTCGCGTGGTGCTCACCCAACTATAAAAGGCTGCGATTATTGATGTAACGTAATTGAAAGAAGATCGAAGACTCTTGTCCACTAATCTAATACAAGAGGCCATTCATTCAGCTGTTGCTAAGGAGTTAAGGACATTATCTATCCAATTATTTATTCAATAATAGACTATTTCCACACCTGTTTGAAAAAAGCGATGAAAATTAAATAAACTGTAGATATGTGAACCTCATGAGACATTGTATGGGTTTTAAGTGTTTTTCAACACGATATTACCCCTAGTAATTGTTTTTAAAATTATATAGTTTGAATTTTGATTGCTCTACTTTATCGGACTTTTGATATAAGTACACATTGAGTTGTGTAAATATAGTTGTTCTTAATAATTGTTTTTAATAATAGGTTAATCACATAGCATAAGAGCCACGGATTTCACACAATTTGTGACACTTTCTTGTGTAATAAAGATGATTGTTTATTATTGAAACCCTGCCTTTATACGACTCTTGTCCTATTCCTGTTGATCATTATGACAACAATCTCGGGAAGGTATTGACATAATTGGCATTGGCACGTTTGGCAATGTCGGGTCGAAAGGAGATCAGAGTAAAGTCTATTAGCCGAGGAAAGCTTATCCTCTTAATTTTATTACCCTGTTTAGACGAGTAAATTCCGGAGAGGACTATTTACTTTCTGTGACCAAGAACATATATTGTGTTAGGTATTTTAATTTAATTTTCAGTTTGCATGCTGAATAAAGTCAGCAAAATGTGTGAAACCTCTTTATTTATAAAGCCAGCCTTTTTTTTCGGATGGGAAATCATCAAATGACTTCTCCCAGTCTGGGCGGAGCGGGAGGGAGTGTCAGACTTTTATCCTTCCTCGCCCTTTATGTTCCGGGGCCCCGGTATCTCTTTCGAACAGTCCCGCAACCCCAGCAGCCTAGGGCTAGCACTTCGCCTGCGACTTTGTCTACAGAAACTGTGATAGCTTTGCTAATATTCATGATATAAATATAAATAATTTATACCCTACGCACCCATGAGTAATGTGGCTTTCTGCCAGTGTTATATGTTTTTAGAATTGAATCACTAGTTCCGTACATACAACATACAAACTTACAAACAAATAACTTCCTTAATAACACCAGGCCTGTATTCAACTAAAGGTTAAGCAGAGACATGAGGGCCTCGCCAATAGAGGGCCTGCTGCCATTTTAATCACACAGTAGAATAACTCTGTAACCCTCACAACACATTGCCTGACCTGGAATCGAACCTAAGTCCACATGCTCAGCAGAACAAAGTTTTTTAGACCACTAGACCAACGAAACTGCAATAATATTTATTTATACGAGTTACTGATTGAATCCCTACAGGCTTTGATCTAAAAGCAATAAATCACACGGCCCTTAACCAACTTGTTCTAAAAAGAGTGTAAATAAGGACACAATAAAACGAATTGGACTCTATGAAGCGTGGTAATGGCTCGATTGTGAGCTCTCAATCTCGTTAGTGTAAAGTTGGTGTGGCTGACTATGGACCATTGTCCCAGACGAGCAATAGAAGCTATGTTTCGCGATGCTATGAATTGTTGAAAATATTGCTCGGTTCGGGGTACCGTAATACCCAGTACTAACAGGGTTGTCGAGATCGCATGTGACCAAAAGAGTGAGGACTACAAATGTTAGAATATAAATAAATCGATGGAGATGCAGAGAAAGACCAAGGAAACAATGCATGGATTGTGTAAGAAATAATATGAAAGAAAAATAATAAATGATAGTGTGACGTTGATGGAGGAGTATAGAAAGAAAAACCGTGTTGCGCGGATCCAAAGTAACATAATTATGGACAATGTCAGGTTTCAGGGTTGTGGAGGTCAGATAAGCAGTCGCTCCATGCAAAATACTGGTATCCAACAGCATCCGGTCATACTAGAAGCCAACCCCAACACAGTTAAGAAAAAGCTAGGCAGATGGTGATTGCTCGGTTTTACAATAGATACTTTCATTATTTTTCTTTGCATAGAGCTCGCTGTTTGTTTTCAGTGCACGTTTATAAAGAAACATCTAGGAAGAGCAACTCTTTTCCTTTTAAACGAAGATTTCAAACGGATCTTATTTCGACAAGCGCTATCTAAGGTTTCTGCAAAGAAGGCCTATTAAGTTTTATAAGAGGGATTCCTTTCTGCTCTTTTACAAAAAAAAAACCCTGGTTGTTTTAAAAGAATCACAGAAAGTTGGTCCCAATTGTTTTATTTATTCTGGTCTCAACTCATAATTTCATCAGTGTTTTCGTTTGAAGAGATCCGAGCATTTCTTTGTCTGAATTACGCGCTTCGAGAAAGTGGTCTTACAACGTACTTATTTATTTTTCGGTTTATTGTTACGGGGCGTTCATTAATTACGTGAGGCAATTTTGGCGATTTTTCGAGAAATACCTACAGGGCGTGAAAAAATTCGTCCACATCGTTGTCAATAAGAAAAGTGCCCAACATGCTGGGAGCATTGCCACGTAGAATGGCAATGCTGATTCTTTTGCCAAAAAACGGCAGCCCTCTGATCACGTGAACGTCACGCTTTTCTTAGTTTTATTATTGGAAAATTAGTTAGTAGTAATTGTTATTTGGAATTTAAAGCCATATTTTATTGGAGAAACATGTTTACTTAATTAAATCCAGTTTTCTCGGGATTTCGCATTATTTCTTGTGGGAAGAAAAACGTGATATTTTGCGAGACCCCTTCCCCGTTCTCCCACGTGATTCGGCATGATCCCTCTCCCCCTTAAACGCCTCTCGTAATTAATTAACGCCTCCTTATAAAGCTGCATGGTACTGGCCATGTCCTTAGCCATACAACGGCTACATAGCCATAGTCAAAACTAACATCGTCATGTTGTTTATCAGAACAATTTCACTAGTAGTTCCGGAAGTTCCCGTTACCGTGGGAGTACGGGGATTAAATATAGCCTACATTACTCGCTGATAATCCAATGCTGAGTGAATTTTTCAAATCGTTACAGCTAGATTTTAAGTTTAATCGCTACATACAAAATACAAATCTTTCCTCCATAATATTAATATTACAAATATTAGGATAGAAGTATAAACAACCGACATGCCAACAGCGTCCTTCTGTAAATGTCATTCAAAAGCCAAAAGAACCATGTTGCACACGACGCTAGCAGAATTGTTGCCATCGACTCAACCGCCAAAGAAAAAAAAACACGTTGCGCTTTATGCTATGTTCTGTCTTTTATCATAGTGTAGCTTTTGTTTCTTCTCTAGGACGTAGAATCAGCTCGTCGGCGCCACCGTCGCCCCGGGCTACAAGCTCCAAGAATTAAATTACATTTTCTCTATAAGTCGGGTCGGTTAAAGAAACGCTGGCGCTGAGGTTTTATTAATTTTGGAAAATGTTTGCTTTAGCATGACTGAAGACGATGGAGATGACGGGAAAAATGTACCGTCAGGAAAATTAAATGTTTAGAAAATTAATGCAAGGTGCATGAAACCCACACAACATAACATCACACCTGTAATAGCCGAAGAGTTAGACAGAGGTGTACCTAATATTTACATCGACATTTCGCCCTTATATTAAGGGAGCTTAATTAGCGATTCTATTTGTGGTGGTTCAATCTTCGTTTGAAATACTTGTTAGAATAAAGTTCTAATCAGCTTGCACTACAAATAAATTGGTTGTTACGTTAGGCGCTGCGGGCCGAATAGTGCGAAATGAGTACAAAAATCAATTGATTGGACAAAAAATAAAACACCATGATGCTAATATGTTGGTTGTAGAACTATTTTTCCAAAAAATCAGGATGATCGCATGAACATATTTTAGTAGTTTTACTCGTTAAAAGATTTTTTTGAGATAAGTTCGTGATTGGTTTTATCGTGTAAAATTAATTGTATTATGTTTTCAAAATACTACCATAATACAATATAACGTGTTTCTCTCTAGCGATATTGTAAACTCTCTAATTATTGTCAACTGATACGGAAGTATCTCTGCCCCCATAATCGGGACTTAGGGCACCCCCCCGTTAGGTTAGTTAGGTTCCTTTAAACCCTGCACTCGGAAAAACCCCGCGAAGCGGGGCTCCGTCGACTACGCTTTTTATGGGAATATAAAGTGTTTTAAAGTTTGGTTATAATAATCGGTATTTCTCAGGGATGGTACCACTTTCATGAATGTCTCCTTCCCTCCACACCGCGTGAGTTGACTAGCATCGCATGCATTTCACGAAAAATAACGCGTTTTATTGTAAGCAGTATGTTCGTTTGTCAATAATTCGAGAGTTTACAATATCGCTAGAGAGATTACAATATAACGGGTTTGACAATTTTACGGAGACATGTACAGTTCCCCCACACACGCACACAATAGGGGGCTAGCCTGTTGCCATCAACTGGGCACATATCAGTCTGGATTTGTGTCCGTGGCTGATACTAAAACCAGTATTTACCATTGGACATTCAAACGTATTAATATAGGAATACGACCGTGTCTTTCAATGCAAATCGCCTTTGATGCCACGGCATACCACGGTATAATTTTAAAGCATAACATTTTATGTCGCATTTCTATAGCATTACGTTAGAATGTCCACTGGTAAAAAATAAAATCGTTTGCCATGCCGCATGCCGTGCCGGTCTGCGTAGGCTTTAACACTTTGCCAGACACGGGAATCGAATTAACCAGGGCTTGCTCACCAGTCACTTGCGACCACTAAACAAACTACAAAATAATGTGAAAGAAAGGCAACTGTGTCTGCATAAACGGAATATTTAATTCCTCTGAGCTAACCTACACTATTTCCAGCACTCGACATTGGTCAGACTTTATTGGTTGCATTGACGACCAGAATGGCGTAGTGGTAGTGACGCTGCCTTACGTTCTTAGGGTCCTGGGTTCGAATCCCGGTAGGAGTAAATGTTTGTTTGATGAGCATGGACATTTGTTTCCGAGTCATGGATGTTTATATATGTATAAAAAGTATGTACAAACAAAAAAGTATACCTATATGCATTATATCAACTATCTGGTGTCCACGACACAAGCCCTGCTTAGTGTGGAACTAGATGGCGCTGTGTGTTAATGTCCAGCGATATTTATTATTATTATTATATTTATTGTTTTAAGACTCAAACAGAATAAAGGTTGTTAAAAAACTCTTAACAACGCCACAGATATTTTATTACGATGCCAAAAGGCACCTTTTCTCCCCGTCATTGCGATTTCTTTTTGTTCTATCTAGAGCTAGACCATACCTGGGAACATTCTACTCGTAGTTACGGAGATATTGGGGGTCAAAGTTCCAACTTTTCCACAAGTTAAGTGCATGTTTTTAATGTAAGATTTTTACTTTTCAACACCTCCACGACCCCCGTGCTATTCAATCCATCCACCAACACAATATTTTGAGTGCGTTACATTGAGTTTTACCGTAAAACGTAATTGTACAAAATGCTTGGTTGACGGCTTCGTGGTAAGTCTGTTATACACCCTGTATTATTTTGTGTTCCAGTTGAATCACACCACTATCCACTCATTACCACTATACAACTTATTTTACAAGGTATAACATAATAAACTTAAGTGGCAGTGGGCAGAGCACATTGCTTGCAGAACGGATGGCCGATGGGGCCGAAAAGTTCCGCGAACCGGAATACGTTGCGTTGGAAGACCTCCCACTAGGTGGACCGATGACCTGGTGAAGGTTGCGGGAATCCGTTGGATGCGAGTCGCACGGGACCGGTCAATATGGTGACACTTAGGGGAGGTATATGTCCAGCAGTGGACATCTTGCGGATGAAATGATGATGAAGAACATAATAAACGTAAGACCTCTCGTGTGGTGGTTCAGACCATGAAACTGAACCACTTTAGTTCTGTGACTTCACCAGCAGATGGCGTCAATAAATCAATTCCTTTTGACAGTCCAACTTCTTTTTGCGAATTTTAAGAACTCGTAGAACAAAAGTTGTTCAGTTTAGTAACCTTGTGGTCTACGTCACAATTTCTAAGAACAAGGCGATAAGACACTAATTAGCCACCCAAACGTGGCAATTTAGTAGATATGGTACAAAACAATCTACCCTTCAGTTAGGTTAAGAAGCTTACAGACAGGGCTATAGATGCCAGTACTACAACCTACTACAATCATTATGTCTTTCTTTTGTAGACTTTATCGCTAAAGCATAAGGTTTCAAGGCTGTTTGGGGTAATTTAACAGTTTCGGGTAGCTCTGTACATTATTTACTTCACATTTACTATACGGCTGATGTTGGCAATGATGAAGAAATTACTACAACTAATGATAGGATAAGGCCGCATACCCACTTTGTCGTGACGACGGATAATCGTGTTAGTTTTAAGTATCGTGGTTTGTGTCTTTAAAAATGGAGGTGTTTACATATAGGACGACGCGACTACTGTCGTCCACGACTTTTACCAATTAAAAAGCAAAGATAAATTAATCTTCACGACATAGTAGGAACGCGGCCTTAATATGGTCTCATTTATTTTGTAAATTATTTCGTTAGATTCCAGCTTGTTAGCTTGTAGAGTACCATGTTACGCTGTAAAAATGGAAAACCTTACTACCCATTACAGAAAGGTCATCACTGTGATTCGTTCTCACGTTTTCACCCAGCTGCGTATAGACACAGTAACCAAAAAGTGCCAAGAGCTTTACAAAAATGAAAGTATTTCGTCAAGTTGTCTAAGAATCTCCAGTACTACATAGGTACACAATTTAATAAAAACAACACTATCCGCATTATAAACACAGAGACCGTAATAAAAACAGATATATTATTCTACCATAAATCCTTCTTGCAAATAGCCAGCCTGCTATCAAAACAGCTTGAATACGGTTCGTAATTCAAATAGTAATATGAAACATCAATAAGCATATGCACACAAGAATCACTCCGGAGGTATGTGTACTCGGTGAAACGACCTCCTTTACTCGGGTCTGTGTACATACGGCCCCCCAACCTGTTACTATTCAAAAATACATTAAATAATGTACAATAGGTTGTTCGGAAAAAGTCGGAATGCCAGATTTATCCATTACCTCACCTTTTGTTATTGAGGTTGGTTAACTCGGATTAGAAATAAGGGTTAGGTTACCCCCGGGCCGGCAGCGGCGACCTCTCGCGTCCGGCCCTGGTTCAATCCATGGTCTGGAGTGAGACGGAATGGGAAGCCGTCTCCTCCTTCTGCGAAGCAGTCATGCTAGCGAAGGAGGTGGCGGAACGTGAGAGGGAGAGAGCCTCTCGCCCCAGCCGCCGCGGGAGACGCACCGGGCGTCGGGTTGCTGGTGGCTACCGGCCACCCACCGTAGACGCGGGCCTGTGCACGGTGAGCTATGGGCTAGCTAGCCGTACGTCCGTCTAATGACGACAGGCCGTGTCGACGGCGCGTTGGTGTTCCACGCGCGCCTCAAAGAGATGTCCGCATAAAGGGAAGGGCCCGCAAGAGCCGAAGCCTGCCGGGGCTGCGGGACTGTTCGAAATAGATACCGCGCCCCGGAACGTAAAGGGCGAGGAAAGAACATGGATGGTTTTTAGTCAGTAAAAGTCTGACACTCCCTCCCGCTCCGCCCAGGAGGGGAGGGGTCATTTGATGATGTGCTATCCGAAAAAAAAAAGGTTTCCCCCGGGTGGCATGAAATGAAAACGTGAAAGCGGATTTAATTACCGTTTTCAGTTACACATTGGTAGGTCTGCACTCCAATGAACGGTAGCCTGTCTCAAAGTTAGACGGACAGACTGGTGGCATGCAGTACCTATACAGGGTAACATAAGAAATGCAAGACCTTGCGAATGGTGTTTTAGAACTCTCAGACCATGAAACTAAACATTCCATCACTTTTGGGAATTATTTTTTTAGTTTTACCATATGTATAATGTTACTCGAGTCAGTTCCTATACAAGGGTAATATTTTTTGGGATTTTCAAGATCTCGTAGAATAATATTATATTAATATAGGTATTTGATATCTCAGAACCAAATTAGGGAACATATTTTTGCAGCAAATGAGTTGGTAATGGGTCAATGTAGTTGTCAGACCGTTACCAACCATGACAATTTCCAGCCTGAGGTAATGGAGGACCCGTCCCAGGTTGAGAATTTGTCTCAGGACAGTTTACCAGACCAACAATCAAATAATTTTACTCATGATAGTCTGCCTGAGAGTGGTAATTTTATTTCTCATAATAGTCATGATTGTAATCTTTCAGTTATGTTCTCTGACAGTATAGGTAAGGGGCTAGGTAAATTAATTAGCAATAACCTGAATTATTGTACCCAAAACAATTGTATGCCAGGGTCAAGCTACAAACAGGTTATGGCATCTGCGACAAAAACCGTTTGTGATCCTAGTACCACCATAACTATATGTGTAGGTAATAGTTCTAAGATTAAGAAGGAAGATATCACTGACTGTGTATCCGAGTTGTTAAAGTTAAAATGTAGTAAAATCATATTGTGTGCTTTTCCCTATTTTGAAAATTTGGGTAATAGAAAAAACAATTATATACACATGTTAAATAACCATATTCATTTTCTAGTAGGTCACTATAGTGATAGACTTATGTATCTGGATATCAACACTATTGTTGGTAATCTTAAGTCGACACGAGGTAAGGTGTATCTACCTATTGTATGTAGACACAAAATAGCTCGGCTATTATCTTATAGTATTCACACAGACATAAATAGTATGTCTAAGTTTAGTTATATTATTAATACATCGACAATTAGTAATTCTACTAATGTTCAGGTGACTGGCACTAATGAATATAGCACTAGTGCTATAAATGTTTACACACATACTGAGAAGGATTCATCTGTCACCGTGGAAAATTCTCAATTAGGGTTTATTAGTGATAGGGTCTTGTTGTCAGAGGATGGCACGGGAGTCTCCGGCCTCACTCCATATATTAATTTAAACTAGAAAGTGAGACAACAGAAGGTACCATTAACAATATTATTGTTAATCCTACCAACAAAAAGGTATCTTCTTGCACTCAATTAGTGAGTAAAAAAGGGCCTCAGCAGAACACCTTAAAATTATTCCACCAAAATATCCAAGGCATTTCTTCCAAATTATTAGAAATTGAATTGTTTTTAGAAAATAGTAAGTTTGACATTATTTGTTTCACTGAACATTGGCTAAAGGATTACCAAATGCTTATTAATTATGAGAACTATATGGTGGGTAGCTGCTTTAACCGTAAAACTATGCTTCGTGGAGGATCCTTAATATTAATAAAAAATAGTTAGAAATATAAGCAACGTTATGACATAGTAGGTCTCTCGGTTGAACATTGCGTCGAACTGTCCTGTGTTGAGCTAGATAAGCATGTAGTTGTGTGTGTGTACAGACCCCCAAACTATCAAAACTTTTCCTTATTTGAATCAATAATGGAAGATGTCCTGGCAAAACTTGCAGCCAGTAATAAGTCAACAATTATTTGTGGTGATTTCAATATCAATATTTTAGAAGAGGATTCAAATAGCAGTCGGTTATTAAATCTTTTTAAGTCATTTGACTTGACCAACACTTTTATAGAACCTACTAGAGTAACTTCATCTTCTGCTACTTGTATAGATAATGTTTTCTGCAATTGTGATTATTTAGATAAAGCCATAGTAAATTGTTTGCCGTCTGACCATAGCGGACAAACTGTAACTTTTAGGTGTAAAACTCCAATACAAAATGTTCAGATTAAATTCAGACCTATAACTTCTTGCAAATTAAATAGATATAATATTTCCCTACAGAACAAGTTAAGTGAAATGAGCCAAGAGGATATTAATATAAATCAATTGTATGATCGTTTCTTTTCATTAGTTCATACGGAATTCAACAAAACTTTTGAAAAGAAGACAAAGAGTATTTGCCCTAAATTTATATTTAGTGATTGGGCAACTAGAGGTATAAGAAAAAGTAGGGAAAGACTATTTGAGCTTTATAGCCTTAAGCCTTTTATAAACACAGAAACTTTTAGCAAGTATGTTGCTACGTATTCAAAGATTTTTAGAAATACTTGCAAAGTTGCTAAAGCCCTGCACATTAGCAACAAGATCAAAACAGCAGAAAATAAAATAAAGACCGTTTGGAAAGTCATAAATAACGAGACTAACAGAAAGAAAATACGTAATAATAGCTATACATTAGATACAGCATGTGGTCCTAAAAGCTCTAATCAGGAAGTAGCTCAAGAATTTGTAAATTTCTTTACCGATATACCAATAAAAACTACGGAGGCCCTTAATTCCTCACCTGAAATATCAATTAGCTTATTAAAGGCGAATGTGTCTGGCTGCCTGGCTGAATTTAAATTTAAACACATTAACCCTATAACAGTTATTAAAGCTTTCCGGCAAATTAAAATCAAACTGACCGAAGATTTATGGGGAATGTCTATCAAAGTTTGTACATCTATACTTGAGACCATAGCCCCGTACTTAGCTTTAATTTTTAATTCATGTGTAGACCAAGGAGTGTTCCCAGATTTGATGAAATACAGTAAAGTCATACCTCTTTTCAAATCCGGGGACAGTAAAGATGCCAATAATTATAGACCTGTATCCGTGTTACCAGTTTTTAGCAAGGTTTTTGAAAAAGTAATGCTTAATCAAATGCTCTATCATTTTAACACCAACAGAATCTTGCATGATCGACAGTATGGTTTCACCAAGGGACGTTGTACAACTGACGCTGGTGTAACCCTATTAAAGCACGTTTTTGCTGCGTGGGAAGAGTCCCAAGACGCAATAGGAATTTTCTGTGATCTCTCCAAAGCTTTTGACTGCGTAAATCACGACACATTACTTTTGAAACTGGAGCATTACGGACTGGGTAAACTTGCACTTAGCCTGGTAAAATCATATTTGAGTGATAGAAAACAACACGTTCAAATAAATGGTGTCAATTCACAGGGTTTGAAAGTAAAAATGGGGGTTCCACAAGGCTCAATATTGGGTCCTTTCCTTTTTCTAGTCTATATAAATGATCTACCCTATTTATTGAAAAACCAACCACATAATATCGTGTTATTTGCTGATGACACTTCCCTAATTTTTAAGATAAATAGACGGGCCCAAAATCTAGATGAGGTGAATAACGCCCTTCTTCAGGTCCAAAATTGGTTTACAGCAAACAATTTGGTATTGAATGAAAAGAAAACTAAATGCATAAGATTTTCATTACCGAATGTTAAAAGTAGTGATTGTGAGATAATATTGAATAAAGAGAAACTCGAATTCGTAGATAAAACGGTTTTCCTGGGGCTTACGCTTGATTCAAGGCTACAATGGGGGTCTCATTTAACATCGCTTGCGGGGCGCTTAAGTTCAGCAGCATATGCCATCAGAAAAATCCGTCAATTCACTGATGTAGATACCGCTAGACTGGTCTATTTTAGTTACTTCCATAGTATAATGTCTTACGGTATTTTGCTATGGGGACGGGCTGCTGATATTGAGTCTATATTTATTCTGCAGAAAAGAGCCATCAGAGCCATATATAATCTTCGTAGGCGCGATTCTCTAAGGGAACTATTTAAGGATATTGGCATCATGACGGTTCATTGCCAATACATCTACGAAAACATAATGTACGTCAGAAAAAATCTGCATCTTTTTGGTAAAAGAGGTGACAGACACAATTACAGTACTAGAAATAGGAACCAACTAGTTCAGCCAGGCTTTAGACTCGCTAAAGTAGACTCATCTTTCATGGGGTACTGTTTGAGATGCTATAATAAAATTCCACAAAGTATTCTTGAACTGAATGAGACGAAATTTAAAACATGCATTAAACGCACACTATGTAAACAAGCATATTACAAGTTGAGCGATTATATCGCTGATAAAAATGTTTGGCTTAATGCTGGTCCTGCTCCACATGGACAGGGGCGCAAAAATTGATAGCATTAAATGGTATTGTTGGAGCTGCTGAAGATTGTACAACTATCTTTGCATTGTATAAATTCAATATCTTTAGTATTATATAACCTCATATCCCATATTGTGTGAGTGCCATGTACTAGAATGCTATCATTCACTGGAAACCTACGTTTTTATTTTTTATTTTTTGACTTGAATGTGCCCTGGCGGTTGAGAGTATGTCATGCTCTCTCAAATGTCTCGCTGATGGTGGCGCGTGTGTCGGACCATTTAGTTCCCTTCAAAATGGTTGAGCTGAATGGTGCTGATCCATGCGTCATGTTCGTGAACGGGCGCTGTCAGTTGTGACTGGTCATCTCTTAGTCGCCATGGTTTATTTGAATTAATTATTTTGTTTTTGAGTTGTATTTTATTTTTGTTTTGCTATGGACACTTTTAACGTGCACATCTTGCTACATTGTTCTCACATAATATACCATCTCAACAAGAATGATGTAACCAAGATTTTGTAACAATATTTTGATTTAAAAGAGTGTCCATGGAGTTTCTTGCCCGTTCTTCTCCATAGAGATCTACGTTAGGGAATGGGCAACTACAGTACTTTCACAGTTTTTATGTCTTGTGACTGGGACTGTAGCTACTTTAATTGTTCATTTTTGTTTCGACAATTCAAAAGTGCCTGTAACTGGCCTACTTGAAATAAATGCTTTGATTTTTGATTTTTTTTGATTTTTGAATAGTTGTTAATTTTCATGGTCCGAGAGGCCTAGGTCTTGCCGTCTTGCGTTCATTATGATACACATAATTATTGCCACGTGGCGTCGAGGTCAGAAGCATATATGTTAAGTAGTTGAAATATAATGATACAACAAGCAGTATTACTTTACTTAACGTATGTGTACTCAGTAAAATGATCTCGTTCAGACTAGTCTGTGTACTTAAAGCCTCAAACCTGTTACTATTCGAAAATACGTCTAGAATGTTCGAGAAAACTCGAAATACCAGATTTATCCATTACTAACCTTTGTTATTGAGGTACGTAGCTTCAATAAAGGTGGTTAAGTTACCCCTCGTTTGTCCGTGGAATAAATACAGATTTAATGCCCGTTCCCAGTACCACCAGGGGACACACGGTGACACATTGACGAGTGCCTCAATTTATTGCACAGTTAGATTTTAAACCGACCCGACTGATCTATCCACCAGTACCTACACTTAGTGTTAGTGTAAAATAATTAATTAGTTAGTGTAAATAAGGAATACGCCATAGTAAACTGTCTGCTAATAACAACATAGTCCTCGCAAAACTTAGGTCAATGATGATGAATGGTGACCATCAAGATTGGTCGTCCAAGTTGGGTGGCTAGAATTTTTAGCAACATTGACCATCATATTGACCCGTTTTGGTCAATAATCAGCCTGTTAGTTTATCTGATGGTGATATAACTAGACGTCATGATTTTAATGACTGGTCGCAAGGTTTAGGATGTTTAGGATGAGGTCGAGCAAAGTGTTATTAAGTTTTTCTATGAGGAATTTATTAGATGACAACCACGGAGTCTGGATTTGTGCCCAGTTGACGGTAATAGGCTCCCCCCTATTACAAAGAACCTAAATATAATAAAAACTAGACATGCAAGCGACCTTCACAATCACAACAATAAGATGTGAGCTTCCCAAATCTGTTGAAATAAAGATTCAAAATGAAAGTATGCTCTGTAATTTCTCCATCATTCGGTGTCATCACAGCGAACTCTTTCGGATGATACTGAACCGTTGTTGTTTTGTTCAGCAAACCATAAAGGCTCTAGGCTTTTCCCAACTATGTTGTGGTCGGCTTCCAGTCTAACCGGATACAGCTGAATACCAGTATTTTAAATGAAGCGACTGCCTATCTGACCACAACAACAGTCAGTACTGAGTAACACGACATGGTTGTCAGGGTTTTCTGTAACCAAAAAAGTTTATTCAAAACCACACTAACAAAGAAAAATAAAATGATATTCCTCTGCATAACTTTAACTACCCCAAGGGTAACATGTTACGAGCAAGTTACTCTCAATTCTGAGTCTTATTACATTATGCGATATGTCGGGACGTGACGTCAGTGGCTCTCAGTAAGGTAATGTTTCAAATAATAACTCTAATCACTTGGCCACGACATACTCTCTCAAGCGAGCATTTACGTGCTGATGGAACATAGTTGCTTCACGGCGGTGTACAGTTACCACGACGCCGACACAAAGAAATTATGCAAGAAAAACACGAGTGACGTTGATGCATGTTGCATCACCTGTGGTTGTGCATAGGGCACATAACCTTAACGAGGTACAGCTGCTTTCAGAATGTGTGTTTAGTTTCAAACAAGAAAACTACTGATAAAACTAATTAATGCGCTCTTCAGATCTGAAAATATCTTAGTCCACACAGCACAGACTAATTAATCGGGTTTGATATAGTTTTAAAAAGTAAGTACTAAGCTACGAAGGCTGTGACATTCAAAAATTTTAAAACAGCATTTTGAAGCACCGAAAATAATAAGGATTAAGTACTTTGAGGTTTATTTATAATTCTCACTATCACTTCAATCTATCTTTTGCGTTCACTCAACAGATTCATGCGATCACAGTGAAAGGACATTGAAAGAATAAATAATAAAATGAAAATGTTTAAATAAGATGCAAAAATACTGCAAAACTGCAACTGTTCTCGACGGCAGCGATCGGATAATAAAGAGTGGCAGTAAAATTATCGTGCGTTCTCATCTCATTGGCCATTTGCGACAATTTTCAATTGAGAGTCAATTGGCAGAAAATAGCACCCTACTTGCAACCGAACCGGAAACTTGCGGAAAAAGGGGGAGGTAAAGATTTTTTTTTAGAAGATAGGTACTACTTCGTAAAAATTGTAATTGTGGTTGTATTGTGATTGTTGGACAAAATTAACATCTACATGGTTGACAAATTATGAAATACGATGCCGGCGCCGTGGACAACCCAGGCGATGATGGCGAAACGGCCTAGAAGCCTTCATGAGGGATTGGTTTACAACAACTACCAGCCTTGAGAAATAAAAGGAGTCTATGGAGCCCACTGTGGCCCAGCTGTGGGACAGTATGGACTGATATAATTGTAGTAGTAGTAGAACGTAAATACACCACAATAGTAGACACCAAGATGGTCATCACACGAAAATATAAATACTACTGTAAGTATGTTATGTACTTTTTTTTTAATATTATTGTGTGTGTGTGCTTAATGTACTGACGTCAAATAAACATTTTTTCTTTATTTTTCTTTCTAAAAACCACTTATTATAAATTAACAATGTAATATAATTGCTTGCTAAGGTTGGGATAATTAATTTTACACCCGATTAAATGTATTCGAATAACAATCATAAAAGGTCTAACGATCCATTTAAACCCAAATAGAATTTAACCTAATTAACTCAGTTGATAATCGACCAGGGCCAATTTGGGGCCAATCAATTTATTTATAACATTCGATCGTGGTTTATTCTGCTCTTATTAAAACCTGTGAAAATTAACTTTCTCAATTAAAAGTAGAATCGAACACTGCATGCAAAGTATGCAAAATCTCCTTTTAACTATAATTAATTTCTACTTTATCTTCTAAGAAGTGCTTCTCCTATAACCACCACCGACAAAGTTATAATTTCACGAAGAATTCTGAAAGTTGAGATTGTTTTGCTCCATCAAAGTGTTTCAGAGAAGCCCAGGAGGCGGGGTGAGCGGGGGGGGGGGCTCAGCCGGGACCAGCAACAGGTCCTGGTCCAGACTGGATCGATACTCGGAGGCTGGGTCATGCGCACTGGGCATTGCAAACAAAATGCGCTCCCTGATACTGCTCGTCTTGTCATTTCTCGCTTCAGGTATGTAAAAATAAACTTTTATTACTTATATGTGTATTCCCACGTTATCCTATTACTCTGATTTATTAGTGTGTTTGTTGTTTTCTGAATCCTCGTCAAAATCATAGCCTCGAACCACCAATCTTAGAACACAAATGTCAAAGTTTGTCTATGGTTCACGATCTTTGTTTTGATTCTAGATTTTTCCCTATTTCTTCTATGTTTACGGCCTGTAATTACGTTGGAATGAACGTCTAAATACTTATTAAATGTCGGTAATAGAAGGGCAGCTCTATTTTAACTTCCTGAACCTGGTTTCGCAGATTTTGACATTAAATATTTATCAACATACATCATTTATGTTTACATTCATAGAATTCTAGATCAGAGATTATATATTTTCCTAAATTTCATTCCAATAACATAACCAGTGTTTTATTTAAAATATTTCTGCTGTAGAGTTAAACATTTGGAAGAAATATTTATTATCTATTGGTATTTAATTCACAACATGCTTAAAGGGTATTAGCCTCGTTATTGACCGTTTTTACAGGACTGTATTTTTTGTTCATTATTTATTTTAAAGTTCAAATTTTCTTCTTGTGCGAGTTCCAATAAATACTTACTTTTTCTGTTGTGTTTTTTATAACTGACTGCGTGGTTGATGTTTTGGAACTATTGCACTGCACTGTTTCAGAAATCCTCAATTATCTACTTACCTACACTAAATAAACAGACCATATCTATACCAAACGTGAAAATTGTATTTCAAAATAAATAAATAATGCCATCAATTAGTTAATTATTTAAGGCCTCTGTGAGTCTGTGAGGACTGCTACCCAAGATACTATGAATTAATACCTAAACGCTAATTGCGTTCCAGAGGGCGAGTGTGACCTGCTCCGCGACAGCGTCCACGTGACATCTGCAGCAGCCAGGCCTAACAATGAGCTGTGGTGCTACAAGTGCCTGGCGGATGTACCGGATGACCGCTGCGCCGACCTACGACACAATAACTCCGCACTCATACATAAGTGCCACAATGACCGACGGATGTGCATGGTACATGTAAATACTACAATACTTACTGAGATGACTTGCTATTACGTGATTTATGCACTTACAATCGGTTGTGGATGGAGCATTCTTCATGCAGTTGACTGATTGAATTGATTGAATAAATGGATTGTGGAGGTTAGATAGACAGTCGCGCAATGTAATTGAGTGGTGTTCAGCTGCAACTGGTTCCACACCCGATCCCAACATAGCTGACGATGATAGGCCAACTGATTGAGTGACTCTTTTAGCTGTGCTTGTTGATGAATGGTGATGCTGCAGGTGTAGGTATGCCTTGCCCTTGCTTCGTTTGTTTGGTGAAAAAAAATAAGAAAGAATCCAATTGGCAATTAGGTTGATGTATTGAATGTAGGTGTAACTAAAGGGGCAATTATGTCAATGTCAAAATGAGTTTCTGTTCCCATCGATTTCTTCTGGAGGATATTTGGATAAGTTGGACAGCAGCCAACAAGTGAGTAGGTAGTGACTGATTTAATGAGATCATCACGAACGCGTCGTTATCTTTTTATCATGCTAAATTAATGCTCAGCAAATTTTACTACCTATGATGTCACGTAGGTATATGTTAACACTGGAATGTGTGCAATGTAACGTAGAATGGATGGTCGCTCCATATTTGACTGAAACTGAATCCGACCCAGAGCTAAATATACATTTATACATAATGATCCAGTTTATTTTGCCATTCAACAAATTTTCACATTTCAGGTAAAACGGTTCTCCTTCACAACATCGACGGAGAATTCCACGACGCTGCCAAAAATGTGGGCGTTGGAACGCAACTGTACGAAGCACTGCGAGCCGGGCTGCATCGTCATCGGGGAGCGGACCAAGCTCTACGCCTGTACTTCTTGCTGCACTACCTCCCTCTGCAACTACGGCTCCGGGTCAGACGAGAAGGCATTGGACCTCCTTATCATGCCTATTGCTGCCCTCTTACTCGCATTATGACTAAACCTCCAGTCTTAGATTAGACGCAGCTGTGCCAAAGAATTTGACGGGAGTATTTTGATTGAAATTTTAATATCAACATATCGATCGGCTTGCAAGAATCTAACTTACTTAAGTAAGTTAGTCCTAACAGATTAATCACGGTGACGAGACGATGTTAGTCGAATGAGTCATCATTATTATGAGCATAGGTACAATACAATATCACCAGTTTTTGCTCCCGTTCTGTACCTACCTACCTACCACCTAAAACTACCCAAGTAACTAAAAAACCTACCTATTTACAAGGTACGAAGTCGACTGTGTTACGAAACATAGGAAGGTAGGTAGATATTGTTTAATTCTTTGGACAGAATGTGAACGATTTCAATATCCGAACATAATACTACGAATTTGAAAATGGAACCAATCTAGATTCTCTATGATTAAACGAAACCTATAATGTTGGGGTAATACCTACCTTAAACCGCTTCCGATTTAATAAAAAACTATCTGATCTTGATATTCATAATTAGGTATAGACCAATTCGATACAAAATAAACAGATTTAATTACTATTGATAGGTACCTACGTAGATAGATAGGTAAAAGGCTTTCCAGAATGTCCAGATAAATATGTTCCTTGCTATGTATTTCGATACTCCATAATTTTACGATTAAAAAGTAGATAGAAATGTTGTCAATATGCTCGCATAATGTTACCGACTTCTCATTAGATTTATCAGCTTACAATTCTCCAGCGAGTTATTATTATAATAATGAAAAATTTATTATTAGGAAAATTTAAAGATTAGGCAAAGGTATAGGTATTCTGCATCAGGATTTAAATCTAAATGATTAAGAAAGAGAATGTTACATAATTATATTTACTTATTTATGTAAATAATGCGCTATTGTTAGGATTAGCCTTTTAAGCAATGCAAAAGAGAACCTTGCGATTAGATAGTTAAAGTTTTAATAAAGACTAACACCTATGTGCAGTAGAATGGCAAGCCAAGCATCAGTTTTTGTAATGGTCATTTAACAAAAGTAAGAAAATGCGCTGATTCCTGTTTTTACTGTTCCGTGTTTGATTCGCTAGGAACATGTCACCTAGCATTTAAACACTAATATATGCCCGTTTTCCGTATCCTAAGCGACACCTAATTGGCGGATAACCTAAGCACCCTGCTAAATATCCAACTGAGAGTTGAAATTTCATTCATTGTAAGTAATAGGTAGGCATCTATCTATGTCTCGCTAAGGATTTATGAAAATGGTCATTAACTGACTTGGTGAAACACTTGACTTATGCCATACGGGGTGGAAGGGGACATCAATGCACAAACGGTTTTCAATACATCGCTCCGAACGATGTGGGGACATAGAAATTATACATCGATAATGACAGCTGTTCCGTAGGTTGTATGGGGGGGTTCGGTATGATGTACCTAATGAATACGTAGAACCGATTGTGCATCGATGTACCTTCCACCCACTATTGCTTCGACCTAAGCCGCAAACGCTGAAACTCTGATAAGCTATCTATGGCCATGTCTGACCACAAAAAAACGTTTAATTTCAATTGGCTACTATTTTTCGATAATAATATGAATATCCATCTCCAACTCTATAAAATAACATCTATACTACGAACGTTTGTTCAAATATTTCACATTTGCATCATTAAAATGTAGTGATGAATAAAATATCCTTTCAGGTTGTATTTTAAATTATGTTGTTGAATTAAATGAAATCACGATAACTTAAGACAGCATCTTGTTATTAGATACCAAATACCTATACTTACAAATAGTATTGGCGGCGCAGCGTTTTATAATGACTTTATTTTCTACCTACCCCCCCAAATAAAACCTTTTTAACTGACATTTTATTGACAACTGACAGGTTGACAAATACTGATGACTCCCTAATGTATTAGACAAGACATCAATTCATTAGATCCCCGTACCGAGTTATTTGAAATAATAATAAAGTGCCTGCCGTAATACTGTGAGCAACAAGTATGTTTGTGTAGTAGAGGTAAGTAGTAACTGCAAATAGACAAGCGTTATTGAAATTTATCATTTTCTTGCTGCCTTAGTAGGTACTCTCCGTGCCACATCGAACGCAAAACTCAGTTTCAAAATCACAATTAGCGCTATAACAGAGTTAAGCATACTTTGCTATGGAACCTTCTGAACTTTGTCAAGGTTATGTAGCCCGCTAAAGATTATCCATTGAACCAATAAATGTTGCATTATTGTTAGGTGTTCCAGTATAGTGGGTAACTATCAACTTACAGGGTCAAGTTTTTTCACGAAGTTATTTTTGTTGAATGAAAAGGGTAGACCACAAGTTTAGGTAGGTACTCAGTTACTCACCTAATTTTGTACACGACTGGTCAAAAAAGGAGTGTTATGTTTTTTAACTGAAGGGATTTAAACAGTAATTACTTGAATGACAATCATGACAATGTACCTAGCGCACCCTTTTCGATCAGTAGGTAGGTACTCGAGTGCCCTACATGACCGCAGAGGTCAGTGAACGCAGAGTGTGCGTACGCGCAGCGGAATGTTGTTGAATTTAAAGATTTTAATTATGCAGATATTTAGTGTATGACGTCGTATAATTGTGTATGGTAAAAAAAAAATTGTGCACGCAACCATTGTGGAGAAATTCACCAAAAACTGATTCCGCTGGGCGAACGTTGTCCTGGCGGAACTTTTTTTAATCCATAGACTTTAGAAGAAAAGAGATGTGTCCAAAAATTAGTGTGTATTTGTGTGTAATTGTGTATGTATGAATAAAACTAGAGCATCCATGAACTTCGGAGAAATTCAAGTTTCCGCTACGCGAACGTTTGGCCATTAGCTAGTTTTCATATAAAGCGCTTACATAGAGAACTGTAGATTTTTACATACGTTGTTTTGAATTTGTTTATATTATATTAAAAAACAGATTTAGAAAAAATCGTAGGGCTTAAAAGGTAAAAATATAAACGTAAAATACGCTTATTAGGTCTTAGTTCTTAAAGTATACACTTTGGGGTCTAGATTTTCACGTTTATACAAACCTTGTCAGTGTCTGCAACATGTTGCCAAGTATCAATGATGTTCCGTTAGTAATTAAAGAGTTATAGGACAAATTTACCATGAATAGATCACTGTTTACAAAGCAGTCAAATATCACGACGTTCTAAATGAATTGCATGGTAAAATGTATGCCAATAATTAGTGTATTCATTCAACTATTCACATGCAAAATTTCATGTCATTAAATTCAGTAATTAAAGAAAAACAATAATAATACTGACGAAGCATCGAAAACCTACATAACCCGACCAAGTTCGGATGGCTACAAAAAAGCGGCCGTGCCATATATCTAAGAAACGTTCTTAACCTTCCAATATAGTATTTATTAATATGGTACAGTTGAATACACAAGCGTTAGGAAAAAATAATACAATTGCTTTTCTTGAATGAAAAATATTTTTTTAATAATAACGCCACTATCTACATGATCCACTAAAGTTGCAAAGGGGAACGCTCGTGCATGCCTAGTCTATTGGTTAAATAGTGTAATAAGCTACAATATGATAAATATTTACCTAAACAGTAGTACATACATGTGGTAAATATTTAATTAATCCCCGATCTCCGATTTTTTTTAATCCTGATCCGTGAAATCTTCAATAGAAATTAGCTGTATGAATTTTGTTTGTCTTAAATAATATATTTAGATTATATCTCAAGTCTCAAGCGCATACTTAAATACAGTACCTACGTAAATAGTACCTACTTTCTGTCATAGTCAAATACATTTAAAAAAGAAGGTGTACAAAAACAAATGACCTATAATCGAAACAACAATTGTGTTATCACCTATACCAATTCAATACCGGTATTATACTGTAAATTTTGGGATGTTACCTAAATATATTGCACGGCCGCTTTTTTGTAGCCATCCGAACTTGGTCGGGTTATGTAGGTTTTCGATGCTTCGTCAGTATTATTATTGTTTTTCTTTAATTACTGAATTTAATGACATGAAATTTTGCATGTGAATAGTTGAATGAATACACTAATTATTGGCATACATTTTACCATGCAATTCATTTAGAACGTCGTGATATTTGACTGCTTTGTAAACAGTGATCTATTCATGGTAAATTTGTCCTATAACTCTTTAATTACTAACGGAACATCATTGATACTTGGCAACATGTTGCAGACACTGACAAGGTTTGTATAAACGTGAAAATCTAGACCCCAAAGTGCATACTTTAAGAACTAAGACCTAATAAGCGTATTTTACGTTTATATTTTTACCTTTTAAGCCCTAAGATTTTTTCTAAATCTGTTTTTTAATATAATATAAACAAATTCAAAACAACGTATGTAAAAATCTACAGTTCTCTATGTAAGCGCTTTATATGAAAACTAGCTAATGGCCAAACGTTCGCGTAGCGGAAACTTGAATTTCTCCGAAGTTTATGGATGCACTAGTTTTATTCATACATACACAATTACACACAAATACACACTAATTTTTGGACACATCTCTTTTCTTCTAAAGTCTATGGATTAAAAAAAGTTCCGCCAGGACAACGTTCGCCCAGCGGAATCAGTTTTTGGTGAATTTCTCCACAATGGTTGCGTGCACAATTTTTTTTTTACCATACACAATTATACGACGTCATACACTAAATATCTGCATAATTAAAATCTTTAAATTCAACAACATTCCGCTGCGCGTACGCACACGAACGCAGACATATGGAACACTTAGTTTAGTGCCTACATCATGTTATAGGTAATCTATCAAGAGGAAAACTACGCTAGGTACCTATCGACTTTTGACGGTACATTTGTAACTGACGTCGCGTTAAAATATTTGATTCAACTTTTACAAATTCAACAGTAATCGAAGTTTTCAGTGACATAATAGCAGTCACCCTGAAGTGTACATTTGCGATTACGCCGTATGTACATAAGCTTATTAGTACCTACCTAGCAATTTAGTTATTATTCACGTACATGGTAAAGACTTCTATAGGTTGAATAAAAATGCTTTACACCTTGGTAGTTATGACTAATAGATCATGATTGTTATCACGCAACAGTTTATTACTTCATTTGTTTGGTGTTCATGCTGGTCCAATCACATAATTTATTGGTAAGTTTAATCAGTAGGTAATTGCTTGAATTAGCAGTTAATGACAGTAAGTTTAATGTATTAATGTGTTAACAAAAAATACAATCAAGTTATATAAGTTAATTTATTATGAATAAACAATGCACAGAAATAAATGCAACCTCTAGTTTGCAACCTAAAACATAGCAATAAGTTTTATCATAATTGGAATGAACCATATTCAATTCTCTTGAAGACTGGGAAGGTTATTACCTGGGAGGACATGGTTTAAACTTAAAAATATTGTTATACTTTTATAATTATTACAGAATTAAGTTAGGAAAGTTGACCACAGTCGGAGATTATGATTTTCTTTGAGGGCTTGCCAGACTGGGAACCGTAGGCTTCAACTTGCTTGACCACATCCATGCCTTCAACCACAGTGCCGAACACGACGTGCCTGCCGTCCAACCAAGAGGTTTTCACGGTGGTGATGAAGAATTGGGATCCATTGGTGTTGGGACCAGCATTGGCCATCGACAGAACACCAGGGCCGGTGTGCTTCAGGACGAAGTTCTCATCACCGAACTTCTCACCGTAGATGGACTTGCCACCAGTTCCATTGTGGTTTGTGAAATCACCTCCTTGCAACATGAAGTTGGGGATCACTCGGTGGAAGGTGGAGCCCTTGTAACCGAAGCCCTTCTCACCAGTGCACAGGGCGCGGAAGTTTTCGCAAGTCTTTGGAGTTACATCATTTCTTAGCTGCAACAAAAAAAAAGTTTAAATAAGATAGCGGTCCTGACGTCTACAATATTCTAGATCATTCCGCGGCGTGAATATTCCACTTATCTTCCGAATTTTCAAACTTTGACTTTCCAAAACGATGGGTGTGTCAGTACTGCGATTCGAATAAATTTGTCTATAGCGAATGAGTAATACAAATCGCCAATCAATGCATCCGTCGCCGGCGCATCGCCTACGTGTGAAAGTAAGTAAACGAAAAACACCCAAGAAGGCTACATCAAGGTACAAAAACATAAACATTACGATGATGGCAAATTCCGCTCCGTTCATAATTATCTACAGCTTGACGATTTGACCTTCACTTAGCGTAGGTAATCTTACTCGGGAATTAATATGACTACATAAACCTAAATATAGATATAATATACCAAATCCCCACATGTAATGATATGAGAAGCAATTTTATTGGTTAAAATATTGCAAACTCTTTAACAAACTCAAAATATACACTATAACCCTTTAAGGATAACACTAGGTCATATAGCGTGGTTTCTGCAAAATCACGCCGGCCGGAGCACCGGACCGGTGTGATGAGATGTATGTAACCGAAATTTCAAGATGTACATACCTCAACAACGATTCTTCCCAAAGCTGATCCATCAGCGTTAACGTCGAAATATACTCGGGTTAAAGCCATATTGCTTTATTATTTGAGTCTCAGACGAATAGGAATTTATTCACCACAATGACGATGCGTCTCCTGTCGATGCCGGGCGGAAACAGAATGTAGCATAGACAAATTTCTTACGTCATATCCTACAACGTTCAGAACCCGTAAAAAAATCATGTAATTTTGTAAATTGATGTAATGAATTGAATTACTTGTGTGGAAATAGTAAGTCTTACCAATTAAATCCTTTCAATAATGAAATTATATTGCATACTATTTAAATTACTTAAATCGTTAAAGATATTTTATAACGCTACGTGGACGGTGATGTCCGTTCCTGGGACACTGGCCATTTTTTATTTTTATAAACTAATTGTATTGATAATAAGCATTATATTATTGCATTTATATTGATTGCAAATTGACATTGATAAGCATGCTACTTTCAGAGAAAATATTGTAAGCTATAGTTTTCTACGACAAACTGAAATAAAACTGTGTTCAGACAAGCGCATCTGTAGTTTTGTCTTGCCCCTTCGTTTAAATGCCATTAGGCCGTACAGGGTGTAATGTTCATTTGGGTACCTTGAGTCAAAGAGCACTTATAATAAACGTATATCAACACCGCCTCCTCCTGGCTTGCTTGAAGAATTTAAAAACAGACCCCATGTAATTATTAGGACTCGACGACTCGAGATAGAAAAAAAAAACGGTTCACTGCATACAGAAGAATACAATTTTATAAAGGCCGGTATCCTTATTATAATAACTGTGTAGTCCCAGATCCTTAATAGCAGAAGGGTTGTTTGGAAAAATCAAAGTAATCGCGTGCATGCCTAATGTGTACAGTACCTAACTGGTTCGTAAAGGGAATGACGTACGTCGATGTAATGTCAAAGTTGTCAAACTGACATTTAAAATTTCAGTAATCAGGATTCAGTACGTATTTAATGTAGCTAAAAGTTATACACGTAATATCCATATGAATTGAAATAAAAGCTTAATTTTGTGTGAATTTTCTTACCACTTAAAAAGTACAACCAGCTGTAACGGTATGTATACGCGTTAAAAACTTAGCATACGAAGAAGTTGTTGTCAACGGCTGTTACATATTTCCTTATTTTGAAAATTTTCAGTACAAAATGAGTTTAGAATCCATAAAATATACCAGAGGGAGTTTAGAGATTCTAGACCAATTACTTCTACCGCTTCAGACAAGATACGTTAAGGTGCAAGGTGTTGAAGATGGTTGGAAAGTTATTAATAAAATGCAGGTACATAACTTTAATTTTACAGTATATGTTTCTTTATCTAAATAACACGAGTGATTGGCTACATAAGCTACATAATACTGGTTGTAAATTGTAGTATTATACATAAAAGAAGTGAATGTCAGATAATATGATATTCTGTTTTTAATTTTATTTAAAACTATTTAGATCTGATAAGGTCAGATAGGGTGATCAGTAGAGGTATCCTTTAATACAAAACTTACATTACAAAACACTTTTAATCAAAGTTAACACTATAAAGTTGACTTTAGCACTGACAGCTGTGAAACATTATTTATTTTATTCAGGCTGAGTAATTTCTGTTACACCTTCTAAAGCTTCTAAATGAAAACTAAACTAGACTATGATTTATACAGCACCTGGATATATATTTCTAAATTTTAGGTTTGAAATCGAACAACCACTTTCTTCCATAGCTTTGACTATTAATTAGCCTGAAAAACCAGACCCGTGATGGTACATTTAAAAATGGTCTTAAGACAACAATGATTTTATTTCTTATTGTCTGAAAGAGTTAAAATGTAACATTTCTATTTTCAAATGAAATTCTTTTCTACATTCTAGGTGCGAGGCGCCCCTGCCATAGCTATAGTTGGCTGCTTATCACTGGCAGTTGAACTAGAAAAAGACAACAATTCAGACAAAAAAATCATGAGGCAAGAGGTCAGTTTATGTTCACCTTTTTATTGATAAGTCAACTATACTGTACTTATCAATAGAGATACATGCTTTATAGTATGAAAATGTAACGTTAAAGCTGATAATGATAGGAACTAATGTAAAATAGATAGGTAAGTCCCTTATCATTGTTACAATACGTGAGATGAGTTATCAATGGTTCTTATCATATCTTCTTTGTACTAGAGGGAATGATAGGATTGAGAGGTCATTTTAGGTGCATAAAAACAGTGTATGCTGTCAGATTTTTTACAATTTGTGTATGAATAAACATGAAAAAAATATGTAAATAAATACTATGATAAATTATTATAAGTATTGGAACCGTTAAAAACATTTGTAGCATCCAAGAATTCAAATATTTAAAGAGATATCTTCAAATATTTGACCACCTTTTTTACTTATAATATCATTGTATTTGACTAGTATGAAAATGACTCCAAATTCATCGGTTTAATAGGTGTCATGCTGGAGAAGTGGAAAAACATTTGTTGAAGTCATCTACATCTATTCGTAGCTAGAAACTCTGTTCGGCAATTTGTATTACAGTGTATAAATAGTAACCTAAATATTTTAATGAGAACATGTATTTGTAATTGGCAACATTTCCTATGGTTACAGATTGAAGGTAAACTTAATTACCTAGTGTCGGCGAGGCCAACAGCTGTAAACATAAAACTGGCAGCTGATGAACTGATAAATTTAGCAAATTCTCTGAGTGCCGATGAGAGTGTTACACCTGAAGAGTTTAAAGAAAGGTATATATTGAAATACATTTATAATTATTGTATGTATGCACATACACATCTCAACCTAGACAGTCGAAACACTTAAGCTTTGTCATTTATTTTAATAATGCATAATTTAGAGAGATAGTGGACTTTAAAAGATAATGTACTGAAACATCTATCAAGTCTGGTGTACACAGGAAGTCCAATATCAGGTCCACTCTGAACGACCACAAGATTTGAGAAAATTAAAATTCAATACAAAAACCAGCAAAACCCCACCAGCAGCCAGAAAATTCATCAAGGAATCTTTTTATTTATTTGCATATTCATCCAACTTTGAATCTTCGAATCTTCCCAGGTTCGTGAGCAGAATAGAAGGAATGCTAAGCAAGGACATAGAGGATAACAAAGCTATAGGCAGGTTTGGATGCGAGGCTATATTGAAGACCTTGGAAGGTGATGGACCAGTCAGAATTCTGACACACTGCAACACTGGCTCTCTGGCCACTGCTGGGTATGGCACTGCCTTAGGAGTTATTAGGTCTTTACGAGAAACTAAGAGGCTAGGTGAGTGAAAAACTATTAAATCACTACATATTCTGCGTCTGTCTGTCTGTCTGTTCGTGATAAACTACTTCAATGAATTTCATGCTGTTTTCACCAATGGATAGAGTGGTTCTCGAGAAAGGTTTTAGTATATAATTTGTCAAGTTTTTGTATACACCGGCCAAAAATCTAAAAACATTATATTTTTTGGAAAGGGATTAAAAAATTCATGATAAATTTTGTATGCGAAAACCGACATCCACGGGGGAGAAACCGCGGACATCAGCTAGTATGTAAATAAATAAAAATAGGTAAAAAAACTTTTTAAGTTAAACGGTTTTATGTTAAACATACATTGCAATGTTTAAGATAAATGTACTAAAAACCAAAAAAAAATAATATAGATACAGTCGTGGGAATTATAAACATATGCATAGACTAGACTAAAATAAAACCGTGGGGCACGTCAATTGTCTACAATCCTTGATTAAAATGTTTGTTTTGTAATGTTACACTATAATTAGGCAGTTGTTCAACCGACAACGATGGACGTGTGATAAGAAGGGCTAGAATGTGGAAACAAGCTAGCAAGCTCGATTATAAGCGAGTTTTAGGGTTTCATAGTGGTGAGCGAGTAGTACTTTTATCATATGTTTTGTCGATTAAAGACAAACTACGAGCAGTGAAACGATTCCTCGCCAGCCAGCAGTGTGAATGTCCAACGATAAACTAGTTGAAACATCTCTTTTATTTACATGGAGTGTATAACTATTGGAATTTCCATGAGCAAGAAAATAGTAAGTAATTTCCTCACCGTCTGCGGGCCAACTGCCTAACGACGAATTAAACGATTCTTCTATCGCACATTGAGTCGATAATTTGTAGACAATTGACGTGCCCCACGGTTTTATTTTAGTCTAGTCTATGCATATGTTTATAATTCCCACGACTGTATCTATTTTATTATTTTTGGTTTTTAGTACATTTATCTTAAACATTGCAATGTATGTTTAACATAAAACCGTTTAACTTAAAAAGTTTTTTTACCTATTTTTATTTTCTAGTTTTTAGTTTTTATTTCGCATTCTGTTTAATTCATTTAGTGCTTCATTATTGCAAGGTTTCTTTAACTTGGGTGGTGTACCGCTAACGACGTATCATTTTTAGCCACCCTAACGCCACACAGTCCTCAATATGATACAAAATCTTGACTTGGAATTGAATTACAGATTCAATTTCTAAATTTAAATCTTATTATTATACGCCATTTAGTGGCTGCGCCCATCTTAAATATTGAGGTTGTATAGTGCACTGTATTCTTCTTGTCAAGCCCTTTTATTTGATACCCATATTGGTGGGATTGATAAAAAATTGTTTTCAGCCATTTGGTAGCGGCGGCCATCTTAGATTTCAATTTTGCATAGTAAATTGTATTCTACTGGTTGAGCACTTTCATTTAATACCCATATTGATGGGATTGATAAAACCTACGTTATCCGCCATTTTGTAGCGGCCGCCATCTTGGATTTCAATTTTTTATAGTATATTGTATTCTGCTTGTTGAGCCCTTTCATTTGATACCCATATTGATGGGATTGATAAAACCTACGTTATCCGCCATTTTGTAGCGGCCACCATCTTGAATTTAATTTTTTTATAGTATATTGTATTCTGCTTGTTGAGCCCTTTCATTTGATACCCATATTGATGGGATTAATAAAACATAAATTATCCGCCATTTTGTAGCGGCGGCCATCTTGAATTTATAATGATAAAGAATAAACATAATTGTATTGTCACCAAAATCCAAAGTGTATACAAAATTTCAGATTAATCGGTTGACAGGAAGAGGGTGAAATTTGAATTACTAAATTTGACCCAAGAATAATTATAAAACAAACGGGGTGAGCTACTCGTAAATAAAACCGTTTAAAAATACCAATTCAATAATGCACTTAGTCTATGTTTGGCATATGAAGTGCTTGTCTGATTGGTCTTAAAGCAATTAGTTTCATGCCATGGCATTCTTGGGATTCTTATAAAGCTTTGCAGACAAAAAAGATGAAGAGAATTATCATTTATCCTTGTTTAAAACTAAACTTTCACACTTTCTTCTTTCGACAAGTTTTTTTTTGGATTTACGAAAGCGAGCGAGATAGTCATACTTTTAGAATTGAAATCTAATCGAAGTGCTTGTGACTGTGAATAGCTATGCTGGTTACAATTGCTGCCAGTTAAGATCGTAATATTGGTCATTGACCCACCTACATTTTATTAAATTTGAAATCCAAAAATATATTTTTGGATAAATTTAGGTAAACAAATTTCTCTTTCTACCTGACACCTAAATTGCGTGGCAAAGGGTGCGAAGAATCCCCGGATGGGATCCGGCTGCCAACACCAACGACTGGACCTGGCAACTTACAACCAGGGACCATTTTGGTTACCCATTGAAAGGGTTTTCGATAGGGTTTTGACAAAGTGTTGTTTTAAAAACCATTTCATATTGGTTACCATTTTTTACGAAAACCCTCATCAATGGATAACCTCTTCCAAACCCTTTCGATATGATTACCTGTATATTCGAAAACCCATTCTTGGTGGGTTATACTTTTTAATGGTAAGTCGTTTTGAACGGGTTACCCCTTCAACGACTGTAAAGCCGTTGAAGGGGTTACCCATTCGGACTACCAGTATTGTATTTTTATCTCCCACGTCTTTTCTTTAAAGTACTAAACTGCATACAATAGGCGTCAAGTCGCAACACGCAGTCTAGGCCCTAGCGATAAGTAGCGACTCCTTACACATGCGATTATAGTTATTATTGCAGAGTTTTTAAAGTCCAATGTTTTTTTTTCCTGGAAAAGTCGGGATTGTTTCCTACATGATACAATCTTGTCTTGTTTATGGAATCATAAATAGTCCGATAGCGCTGGGCTATTTTGATGCCAAAGTTACAAAAATTTTAAAATTGCCTATTTCTTGCCTGTGGCTACAGTCGTACCTGTGAAGCTTATTATTGCGTTTTGTCACATCTGACTATTGCATTTTCAGTATCTCGATGATTTGTGGTTTTTAATCGAATCAAAACTGGCAAAATTAATTTAAAGTTTAAAATAATTAGGATGTCTTATCTAGGATAGCCTGCAAACCCCGTTTGTAACATTTTTGACAGCGAGGGACTAAATAATATAAAAATAAAATCATGAGTCAATCGAAAAACAAATCGAGTTCGGATTGCCGCTTTTCGACCTATTTTGTTTTTTTTCTGTGGCCAGTCCGCTATTCAGGAATTCTGGGATATTCACCCTAATCGTATCAGTTAGGTACTACTACGTCATTATAACGAAATCAACTATCATTTTCTTTTCCTCTAACAGTGATCGAAAAGATAAATAACCAAATTTCTCCCTGACTAAAGTACCTAAAATGACACAAATTAATATAGTAGGTTAGGCAAATGGTCCGGAAACTATATGCGAAAAACAAAACAACTTTAATATTTTTGAAACCTCAAAACCTAGCGCTATCGGACTAAAATATCATTCGATCGTCTCGCTCATTATTTAGTGCCCGAAGGGAAAGGATAGGAGCTGACTCAAAATGTAAGATTTAAAAAACCGAGGCGAGATGAACATATATATTAAAAAAAAGACGTGTGGCACTCGAGGACTGCCGCGGTAAAGCTATTGCATAGCATTTTTTATCAACTTATGCAATTATAATTATTCATTACCACGCGCGGTCGGCGCGCAGACAGCGCGCGGACGGCTCGCAAGCACGCGGTCCGCTCGCTTGCGGCGCGCGGACCGCGCTCGGTCGCCGCAAAAACGACGGGGTGTTATAAGTTTGACGTGCCTGTGTATGTGTGTGTGGAAAATTCATTATAAAATTCATAATTTCATTGTGATGGGAAGCCGGGCCTGATCATTCAGTCTGCGTGTTGTCCTCGAGCCGGCAACAAGCGGAAAAATAAAATACATAAATAATTATAATTGCATAAGTTGATTATAATGGTTACAAAGAAGGTCTAACATCAAATGTATACAACCTACAACTCCTAGTTACGGCAATATATTAAAAAGAAAACTAGCTTGTCATTGTTATTATCTGACATGGGGTGTTAGGTTATTTTCGTTACGGAATTTCTGGATTTGGTCTCCACGCTCAAGGCCCGCGATAGAAGCTATGCAATAGCTTAAAAACTTAGCTCCGTAGCATTCGCCGTTAGAAGAATTCGTGATTTAAGTGATTTAGAGACAGTCCGTTAAGTTTATTTCCATAGCATGATGTCGTACGGTATTCTCTTGTGGGGCAATGCCACCGATATTCAAACAAAAAAGGGCAATTCGTTCTACTTATAAACTAAGTCCTAGACTGGGGAGGTCGGCACGCAGCACCCAGTCGTAACCGATATTCCACAGGGGCGGCCCCAGAACCCGGGCGTCTCTTCTGGCCCGGTTCGATGCAGGAACCTCCCGAAACAGTCGTGTCTGGTGAGGACTTGCGTCAGGCGAAAGGTGAGGACGCCGTGGCGCCTCTCAAGCCACTCCTCAAAGAGGGGATTTATCGCCACTATTGTGGCGTGCCCTGCACGGGGTTTGCGACAGTCGCTCTGTCCATGTCGCCATGAGATCACGACGGAGTCTGTCCGCTGAGCGGGGCGAGGACTATCGCCTCCAGATCCCACGGCGGAAATTCGGAAAGGCCTCGCCTAGCCGCAGATTGTGCGGTAACCACGAACTAGATTTACGAACTTAAGACCTGCTTGGAGGATGAATGTCATCCATGGTCTAACGATGAAGACAGAAGGCAGATGCAAGATGTCCTCAACAGTTTGGAGCAGCTATATTATTATTAGGCTTATTTCACGCACCTTGATGAGAACTCAAGAGCTGCCTAAAGTATGACTGTCATCGAAGGTCAGCAATGGAGATGGAAGGCAGTTGCATGAGGTATCTACGCAAGAGTTTACTGAAGCTTTTTCATGTTTGGGCTCATTTTTTGCACCTTAATGAGAGTTTTAAACCTAACAAGAGTAAAAGTTTCATCCAAGGTCCGACGGTGAAGAGGGAAAGCAGTTATAAGTGGTCCTGAAGATTTCACAGCATCTTCATCGTGGTTGGACTCATTTCATGGTCCTTGATGAGAATTTTAGACCTAGCTGGAGTATGACTTTCAGCGGAGTATGTTTTTTTTACAAAAACAGTGAACATTGATTCCTTTTGAGAGCTAATTAAAGCGGTTAAAGCTACGCAACAATCATGTAGCACGGAATTGTTCCTCTTAAAACGAGTCCGCGATAGCATTTCATGTCTATCTTTGAAGGTTGACTCACACTGTCTAACCCTCTCTCTCTTATGAGTCGCAGACGAAGTTGCGCGGGTCAGCTAGTAACTTAATAAAACCTTTGTTGATTGATTTCGTTTATTTGTCACTGACTTCTGAAGCTTAAGTTATTTTTCCTTTTTTTGTGTTTTTTTGCAGTCAGTTTAGTTTTTGCAAAAAAAAAAAACATTTTTCTCTTTTTAGTGGTTCACCCTTTACAGCGTACTGGCGTGATGTTATGTTATGAACTGGTGTAAACAATAGATAGACATGAGATTTCAGCAATTCCAGTCCATTTGCTATCATTTATTGAGGATTTCCGTTGCCTATCTCCGAAGTTCATCATCAGATCTTCACCAAATTGAATTGGGACCACTCTGAAAAAGTACTCTTTCGAAAACTTCCCAAATCGCTTTATGTGTGCCTGTAAAATTCTAAAATTTCTCCAGGATTCCATCATCAGATCCAGACTTGATGATTATGGGACCACCTGTGTACCCTTTTAAACAAAATAAAAATAAGCCAAATCGGTTAAGATATCTTCGAGTAATCGGGGAACATACATAACAAAAAAATAAAAAATAAAAGGTTCCCACGAATTGAGAATCTCCTCTTTTTTGAAGTCGGTCAAAAAAGAAATCACCGTCCTATGAAACCGAGTAAGAAACACTTAATGAACGATTCTATTATGATTCCAAACTACCAAGGTCAACAATACCTTTTCCTCAACTTCAACGTAATTTAAAATTATTTTGATTTAAAACCCTTTGGTTACCCCGACAAAACCCTTTCAAGGGGTTATCTTCTTCAATTGGAAACCATACAGGAGCCGGTAACATCTTGTACTAGTTAACTTATTGTAGGGGTTACCCTAACGTTAGTGTTATGAAAGGGCTACCACTACCAAGAGGTAACCCTTTCCGTGACTGAAGCCGCACAACATGTAACCCTTTCGAAAGAATTAACTTATATTCGGGGTTGTACGGTCCCTGCTTACAACACGCGCACACTCCGGACCAACGAGAAGATAGCGGAGCTCGAAGAGGAATTGAGCAGGCTGCGATGGAGTATTGTGGGATTATCTGAAGTCCGAAGAGAGGGGGAGGACACGATAATCCTAAAATCCGGCAACCTGCTTTATTTCCGAGAGGGTGACCGCCAGTCCCAGGGTGGTGCTGGGTTTATCGTCCATAAGTCCCTTGTGAACAACGTGATGAAGATCGAGAGTGTGTCGACCAGGGTGGCGTACCTTATACTCAGAATATCCTCAAGATATTCGCTGAAGGTCATACAGGTCTACGCCCCGACCTCGGCACACCCCGACGACGAAGTAGAGACCATGTATGAGGATATCTCTAAAGCTATGCATGGTTTCAAAACTCACTTCACCGTTGTCATGGGGGACTTCAACGCGAAACTGGGCCAACGAGACGGGGATGAGCTGCAGGTGGGGCAATTTGGAGTTGGACGTCGGAACCACCGGGGCCACCAACTGGCTAGTTTTATGGAGAAGGAGGGCCTCTATTAGGGCTTTCAAATACCGGTTTTTTTTTCAATACCGGTATCAATACCGGTATTGGAAAGTCAATACCGTGATCCCGGTATCAATACCGATAGTCCGGTATTGAACGCAAGTTCAATTAGGACATTAATAAAACCAACAAAATAAGCTTTTCTATATTTCAAATCAGTCTTTATTGTTCTTATTTTTGGAAAATAATAAAAAAATACGTTTTATAGATAGCTTTCTTATATAATAATTTGGTATTGGTTGATTATTTAGGTAGGACTAGGAATTAGGAACATAATGAATTGAAAACTAAAACTTAATCTACTATTTTTGCAGGAAGGCGTTTCACATAGACTTTGTTTGTACAATATCAAAAAAATATAAATTTCTTAATATTATCTAAATGTCTGTCTCATGTAAAAATCTACATAGGTATTATTATTTGTAGAAATGTAAGCAAGTAAATTATACCTTAACTAGCTAGCAATCATTTGGTAATCATTTTAGTAACATTCTTAATAATTAAGTAATAAAAAAACAATCAAACAATCTAAAACGAAACAAGTAATAAAATAAATCAAGAATCAACATAGGCATCATTATTTGTAGAAATGTAAGTAAGTAAAGTATACCTTAACTAGCTAGCAATCATTTGGTAATCATTTTAGTAACATTCATAATAATTTAAGTTTTAAAAAAACAATCAAACAATCTAAAACTAAACAAATTATAAAATAAATCAAGAATCAACATAGGTATAATTATTTGTAGAAATGTAAGTAAGTTAAGTATAGCTTAACTAGCCAAGTAGCTAACAATAATCATTTAAGTAACGTTATTAATAACTATGTAATAAAAAAAACAGTCAAGAAATTTAAAACTAAACTAGTAACAAAATAAATCAAGCGTTAATAACAATTATTGAAATACAGTAAAAAAATGTAAAATATATAAATAACACAATAGTACAAAAAGTTTTAATACGAATTTCTGAATGTAGACGTTTTATTTTATTTTATTTTGAAAGTGAGATCGCAAAAACGAAAGCGCATTCAATGTTGAATCAGACAGCGAACTTCTGACGGCAGCAACGACGGTAATCTAATTAAACTAGCAAAAATACGCGCTAGTAGATCACAACTTCACAGTCACAAGTTAATACTACACAGTAACGTCTATGGACGCGTTATCCCGTCGCCTTTGCGAAACTGACTGACAATAACAAAAACGGACATTGTCTCAGGCGGGGGCCGGGACGCGGGAGGGTGAGCTTAAGATAACAGCGGGACGCTTGCGCTGGAGAAAGTGTGAGAGTAATAATTTTCAGATCTAATGTTTGTAATACCGTAATCACGGTATTGGCGCGTCCAATATCGGTATTGTAAAAGGCCAAAATAAAATCCGTGATCACGGTATTACGGGATCCCGGAATACCGGTATTGAAAGCCCTAGCCTCTATATGATGAACTCCTTCTTCAAAAAGCGTGAGCACAGGAAGTGGACCTGGCAGAGCCCAGATGGTGCAACAAAAAACGAGATCGACTTCATCATGTCAACCAAGAAGCAAATGTTCAATGATGTCTCTGTGATCAATTCGGTGAAAACCGGAAACGATCACCGCATGGTAAGAGGCACATTGAACATCAATATCAAGCTAGAAAGGTCTCGATTGATGAAGTCTACGCTCCGTCCAGCACAGATCCAAATCCAAAACCACGAGAGCTTTCAGCTCGAACTCCAGAATCGTTTCGAGTGCCTAGGCGGCTCAGTGGACGAATACAACGATGGGTTCGTGGAAACTGTCCATACGACCGGGTCTAAGTTCTTCAAGACACGTCGTACAGGTCAGAAAAAGAGGTTCTCCGATCAAACTCTCGAGCTCATGAAGGAGCGGCGTGAGATGATCCTGCAGTCTTCAGATGAGGCGTCGAAATACCGGCAACTGAATAGACTCATCTCCTAAATCCTTAAAGAGCGACCTCCGCCGCTTTAATACCGAGCGTATTAAAGACGCGATCGAGCGGAACAAAGGCTCCAAAGTATTTTCAAGAAATCTGGCTATTGGGCAGAGCCAGCTCACGAAACTGCAAACTGACGATGGCAGGCTCTTATCCGCCAAACCGGAGCTACTGAGGGAGATCGAGAGCTTCTATGGACAGTTGTACACGTCAACCAGCAAACCCATTGTCGACCTAGCAAACGACCCAAGAGCTAGACTAACCCGACACTATACCGAAGACATCCCGGACGTCAGCCTGTACGAGATTAGGATGGCTCTGAAACAACTCAAAAACAACAAGGCACCGGGGGATGACGGAATTACTGCCGAACTCCTGGAGGCGGGTGGAAAACCGGTACTTAAGGCCCTTCAGAAGCTGTTCAATTCCGTCATTCTCGAGGGGAAAACGCCACAGGCATGGTGCAGGGGTGTGGTGGTGCCCTTCTTCAAGAAGGGTGGTAATGCCCGGTTGAAGAATTACAGGCCCATCTCACTTCTAAGCCATGTCTACAAGTTGTTTTCAAGAGTCATCACGAATCGTCTCGCGCGCAGATTTGACGATTTCCAGCCACCCGAACAAGCCGGTTTTCGAAAAGGCTTTAGCACCGTGGACCACATACATACGCTTCGGCACGTTATACAGAAGACCGAAGAGTATAACTTGCCTCTCTGCTTAGCGTTTGTGGACTACGAAAAAGCCTTTGATTCGATCGAAACCTGGGCTGTACTGCAGTCCAACGGTGCCAAATTGACTATCGGTACATCGAGGTGTTGAAGTGTTTGTACAAAAACGCCACCATGTCAGTCCGACTTCAGGACCAAGCCTCGGAACTTATCCTTCTGCAGCGAGGTGTAAGACAGGGAGACGTTATATCTCCAAAACTGTTCACCGCTGCACTGGAGGATGTCTTCAAGGTTCTGGACTGGAGAGGGCTAGGCATCAACGTCAATGGCGAGTACATCACTCACCTTCGGTTTGCCGACGATATTGTGGTCATGGCTGAGACCATGGAGGACCTCAGTACAATGCTCGATGACCTCAGTAGAGCCTCCAAAAGGGTGGGTCTAAAAATGAACATGGACAAGACGAAGGTCATGTTGAATGCCAATGTCACACCCATTCCTATCAAGATCGGAGACTCTACACTCGAAATTGTAGACGATTATGTATACCTTGGACAAACGGTCCAGTTAGGTAGGTCTATCTTCGAGAAAGGGGTCAATCGTCGAATCCGACTCGGCTGGGCAGCGTTCGGGAGGCTGCGCGGTATCTTCTCGTCCAACTTACCGCAGTGTCTCAAGACGAAAGTCTATGAACAGTGTGTGTTGCCAGTGATTACATACGGGACCGAAACGTGGTTGCTCACAATGGGCATTATCAAAAGGCTTAAAGTCACCCAAAGGGCAATGGAGAGGGCTATGCTCGGAGTTTCCTTGCGTGATCGAATCAAGAGAACCAAGGTCACCGACGTAGCCCGAAGAATTGCTAAGCTTAAGTGGCAGTGAGCAGGGCACATTGCTCGCAGAACGGATGGCCGATGGGGCCGAAAAGTTCTGGAGTGGCGACCGCGAACTGGAAGACGATGCGTTGGAAGACCTCCCACTAGGTGGACCGATGACCTGGTGTAGGTCAATGTGGCGACACTTGGGGGAGGCCTATGTCCAGCAGTGAACGTCTTTCGGCTGAGATGATGATGATGAATGACTTTATTGAATAAATATTCGGATTAGGTATGGCCTGACCTGTTAAGAGCCCTCTTACAGTCCACTAGCGCCGCCAATCGAAAAAATGTCATAACTCGTAAATAGAATCAAAACAAAATGTGGTCTATTATTACTGTAGAAAAGGCAATAACGTAATTTTAAGACACATTGTCAACACTTGAAATATAGCTGTTTAGCTAAATCGTGCATTTGTAACAAAAACGGCCGTTTATGTTTTCAATCAATCTTTCAAACAATGTTTCAGACCATGTATACTGCACGGAGACAAGGCCTTACAACCAGGGAGCAAGACTTACAGCTTACGAGTTGGTTCATGAGAAGATTCCTTCCACATTGATAGTAGATAGTGTGGTGTCAGCTCTTATGAATTCCAGGAGGATAAGTGCTGTTGTTGTGGGTGCTGATAGAGTGAGTATTTTCATAGGGATAGGTTTTGTATTTTCATTCATGCCGTTACCCTTGAAACTAAGATCAAATGGTTTTTTCTTATTTCTTTTTCAACCTATCACAATGCTGTCCTATTTGACACAAAGGTTGACTGGTAGAGCATGCCTTGTAGCATTAAGTCAGTCTCTTGTACACGAGGTTTAAATAAATATGCAGCATGGCTAAACGTGTTAAAAAGAACAGGCTATGTTATTAAGCAAATAAAAATATGGATAAAGAAGCACAAAAAGGCATAATAATTAGACCATATCATATAAAAGAAAATACTTAATGGCATACATTATTATTTAGTCATCCAACACATGATATCATTTTACTATCATATAAGCCAAAACCAGTTACAGTTATGGAAAATGCAAATGTGTTACTTGACCATTTCAGGTTGCTGCAAATGGAGATACAGCCAATAAAATAGGAACTTATCAAATTGCGATTGCGGCAAAACACCACGGAGTGCCTTTTTACATTGCCGCCCCCCTCACTTCCGTAGATATGGCCCTCACGTCTGGAGATAGAATTAAAATAGAGGAGAGGCCAGACAGAGAAATGACTCATGTTGGAGAGCATAGGATTGCAGCCCCTGGTATGTTTAAACTTCCATCATCGAAGATACATCATGGAAACTATTATGTCGACGCCTCGCGCGCCCGCCCTAATTTAGGTGCAACTTTCAAGACATATTTATTGATGTTGTATTTGTTGTGTTTGATTTCATTTTTTCTTTTTCAAATATGGCCATTTTAATTTTGGAAAAAAAAATGCTTTTTTTCTAAACTTTTTCGAAGCAGGTTAAATAAAATGTTACTAAAAACATCCTTTGTTTTAGGAATAAGTTGCTGGAATCCTTCGTTTGATGTTACGCCAGCTGCTCTAATAACTGGAATCATCACAGAGAAAGGAGTATTTGCACCAGAAAAACTTAGTGAAATCGATTCCAAATAACGAAGCCGGAGATGTATTTATTTTTGCCAAACTTACTGCATCCATTAATTTAAAAAAAATCGAAATACTATAAGTAGCTCATAAACAATACATACCTATGTTTTTATAAGATTGTTATACTGTTTACTGTTATAATCGCATGTAAGAATAAAATTATTGTAAAATAAAAAATACAAATTGCTGTACACAATTTTTTTATTTATGTATGTGTATGAACAATAGGTGTTAATATTTTTATAAGGTGATCGGTATGATGTACCTACTGAAAAAATAAATCATCGAAAAATTAATATCCAAGAATGAGGGATTTTCTTTTTCTACTCTTCCCTAGTTGCTGGACAGATGGCGCTGATCTGGGTACGTCACTGCAAGGAACAGAACGTCACATAATTTCACTTTGACCTAATGGTTATATTCGGAAGCTTCTCAGAACAATGGAAGTCAGAGAGGGTATGTGACGTGTGGTTTTTAAGCATTTTGGCAGTGATTATATACTCTGTGATTTTGGCTTTGGCACCTAGTAACGTAGTCATTTCAACGCCATCTATCGAGTTCTTGGACACTAAATATTTTTTTAAATCTGTAAAAGAAAACCTCATTGAGAAGTTATTTCGTCTGATAGGCCAGAATGGAATAAAAACGTGTTGCGCCAACCACATAGCATCATATTATATAGCGCCGACACCACACAGAATGGGACTAGGGCAGGAAGTTCACGGAAGTTGTATGATTATGATGATATCTCGCAAGTCCTGAAAAAGTTTGTGGTTTTCTGATAATATTATCTTATATATATGGAGGTTGAAAATGTTAATTTGTATGTCCTCACATACAACAACAGACACAATTATGTAGTACAAAAAACAAGATAGCTACAACAACCGTAACCGTACATGTATCCTACTACCAGCACTTTTGAGATTTTTAAAGGCCAACAAAAAACACTGCGGTGGATAAACTGCAGATTGACGAGTGAGAAAAATCAAATCATTTGGAAGTGGAAAGCTAAGGGAGAGCCACAGAGTACTTTATGGAAGGAAAGCACTAATTACTGGAGGTAATGATTGTTTCTTTTTAAAAATAAAGGAATGTTTCTTTTGAGTAAAATTTGCCATCTGCAGTATTTCGAGTACTTTCCCTCCAGGTGGCATTGAAAAATTCCATCCTGTATATAGGGGGGAGCTCTTACTGATCAAAGAACCAATAGCAAAACACATAATAATTTACTACTATAATAGTCTATCCCATAGAGGAAAAGCTCTAGAGTTGGCATAGAGCGAATCGTTGAACAAAGTCTACCCTCGTGTTGCGGCCAGGTAAACACACACTGGGAATTCGACAATCACTTATAGACACGTGTATCTTATTGCTACAAACGCACTTCAAAATATAGAAACACTCACAGAGTGACAAATTTACATGCAGCAGATATCGGTGACAGTTCGTAATTCGTATTATAGAAATTATAGCCAAAATGAAAAAATGGTAATAATTATGGCAAGTCCAAATATGCCAATTCCAGAGTATTTCCTCTAAACTACTACTACCAAATAAAATATCAATTTCTACCATGATTTTTATTTCCACATAAAAACAGTAGCCTTAGTCTCACTGGCCACACACAAACTGTTTAATCATCATCATCACATAGTATATGATCACATCATTCTCATTAATCGTTTTGCAAATTAGCAATGGACTGCCATGAAAGTATTTAATCTATGTCATGATGGCTGGTCCCACAGAGTATATAATCACTACGTTTAGCTGGTCCATGGACTTATTATGAAGTCCATGAGCTGATCCTTCTAAACTTTCTAAACATTTCTTTGGTCTCTGAACGTTTCCTTCTTTCTGTTGCCAGCCTTTTTTGTGGAGTGAAGTATTGAAGTTGACTCAAGTTGAATCCAATGTTACCATTATTTAATATTTTGTGTCCAAAACGTACTATTGTTACACTAAAAACTCTTTTGCAACTGCCAAAAAGACTCAAATACTGAGATTCCAAACACAGAAAATTTCATATAAGCTCTAAAAAAAAATACAATTCCAATATGTCAGGTTGTAGTTGGGCAAGTCGAGAATTTAGTTTAGTTTTAATAATTTAGGATAAGAATAGGACGTTGTGAATAAAAAAGTAAATATGAAACAACAACACTACTCGGTGCGTTGTTGATGATTCATTTCTATTGCAATACCGTAGTTCAGGTTTTCGTTTCTCTTTCTGTTAAACACGGAAACGTTTCATGTTGTTATTTATTGTTTCGATTCAACATTAGTTCGGTAGTCTTGTAAGTTAATGATCGTGGTGACAAAAGTGTGAATTGGTTTTAAGTGCTAGAATAATTGTTGTAATGTAAATAAAAAAATATTGTTTGCTCGCGCATGCGTTTGTGTCAAAAACAGACAAAGGTTTTGTATGGTTTGGAAATCAGCTGTATTTTATGTGCGATGACTTAGTGATACAAAAAGTGTGTGTTTGCAAGCGACAATGTTTAGTGAAATCGGATACATAGTTTTTCTACTTCTTGCTCTACCGTACATCGAAAGTGGTAAGTCCGAAACAAGTTATTTTTCTGCAACCCACTTACAATAATAGAGCAATTATTCTGACAACCGAAATATGTCGTAAACGGTTTGAATGAACAGAATAGGCCTACGCTTACAGCTAAATCTACATTATTGTGTATGTTATGCCCTTCACCTATATTTTTAATGATTGCCTTGAAATACTTAAAACTGCAATGATTTGCAACAATCTACAATGAATATGTAAACTACCTATCTCATCACCATTCCCACATTAAAACATTCTCTAAGATTTGGAGAATTTGTAAATAATTCACAAGGAGGTACATTGACTAAGCATTCAGTTTTGGCATTTTGTAAGTGAACAACAAAGGTGAACAGTCTAAAAACTACAGCAGGTGTCAATGACCAGCCATACAACTGTACTGTAACTGTAAGCCAGGTATATTTTCAATAGACCAATATTGTAAATAGAACTGTATCTCTATAGTACACAACACAGTATTGTTGTTTATTATTTACATGTCCATTCATGGGTAACAAACCATGTTTTGTGTTGTGTTTGGGAAGAGCTGTAATCATAGACAAGAATAGAATAGTGAACCTTTTCTGTCTTTTTGCTAGACTTAACATTGTCCTACTGCAGGGCCTTTCTTTCTCATTACACAGACTTTTTTATTATCTAATAAATCAGTATTTTCATGTTCCAATGACAGAATATATAAAAAATACAGGATAATAAAATCTTTCAAATGCAGGACATCTTATTATTATAACATTTAAAAATTACAAAACATCTTACAACTTGATACTATTTTTTTTAATGTTTTCTTTGACACAGTTTCTCACAAACCATTAGAGGCTGTATTAAAAATAAAGAAACTAATGTTCACCTTGGCATTAATAGTCCAAGAATTTTAATATTTCTATGTAAAGCAGGTACCTACTCAGTTTTAATTCCAATTTCTCATAATAGTGTAATGTTTGTCAATAATAAACAAACTCTATTAACTTCTTGCAGATCCATAAAACAATAATTTATGTTTCATTCATGAATAAATGACTGACTGAAATTGATTTATTGATGTTATTGTTTCCTTGATAATATAGTATTGGTTACTATTACTTATTCAGTCATCTTTCGAAGACATGACATCATGTCTACCAATACAATTATTATGAATTTGTAAATTATATTTTGATGTCAAACTTACAATTAGTTTGTCAGCTCAATCAGTCTACAAGAATTTGTTATTTATTTTGTAAATTTATCCATCTAATCTTGTTACTGGGGCAAAACATGGCCAGAGATTTCATAAGATAGAGAGGTTTAGAAGGAGAAAGGGGTGGCCTTTGTCCAGCAGTGGGATACTTGAAAGGCAAGTAAAAAAAACTCATTCAAAACTTTAAGCAAATATTTATAAAATTTCATGTTAACATTTTACACTTTTACCAACTTAACGACTTATTGACAAGATAGTAGGAAATGACAATAAGAAATTTTTAACAGCACTTTCACAAGCCAGTCAAGCAAAGAAAATGTATTTAGGAATAATGTTTAATACTTTCAGCAATGGTTGAATATTTCGAAACAGAACAAAAATGGTATCAGCAGTTCTACTGGGGTGAATGACAAGGCAAGGTAAAGTCATTTTAAGAAGGTAGTCCTGGCCTGGGAACAGCCTTACTGGTGTGAAGGTCTACTGTAAGCCTGTGGCTATAATTATAGACTTGTATAACGGGCTGATGTCCGCAATTCCACGTCAAGGCGCGTATTTTGCGTTCATTACAGACTTATGTGTACAATGACTCAATAAGTGTTTTGGGGTTTTCTGTTAAATGATTTACCTTAAGAGCCTGCGGAGCAAGCGTAGTTCATACAAACGTAATACCAAAATAATTCGTAAACCAAACATATTCTTAAGAAAGTGTGTATTTATTCCGATTGGATTACATAATATCTAGGTTCCCAAATATATATTTTGAAAGGACAATGATATTTAGATGAGAAATGAGGAATTCAAAATTTCCATAAAAAACTTATTTTTCTCATAACTCTTGTTTAAATTAATCTCCATTCATAATAATATATTTGGGAACCTAGATGTTATGTAAACCAATCGAAATAAATATACACCACCTTAAGAATATGTTTGTTTTACAAATTATTTTGGTATTACGTTTGAATGAACTACCCTTTTTCCGCAGGCCTCTTAAGTACCAGAAGTTCCACAGTAGTATCAATCAACTAACATGTGGGTGTTCACTACAAAATGAACTAATAACCAACATAACCCTATGTTGGTTATTAGTTCATTTATGCACTTTACAGGTCTGATGCTTAATTAAAATTAGTAAACACGAAATACTACCTAGGTACTTCATTGTTTTGCACATTAAGAGCATGAAACTAATTGAAGTTCTTTGAAATCCAACACAAGGGCAATTTGTTTTTAGTCATCACTAGAGGCTGGTTTATGTACAGTGGATTTCATTTATTACGACCTTGGTTGTAGCAACCATTTACCTATAGCGTTAAATCTAAGTCCCTTGGTTTAAAGCATACTTTAGTTCAAAATTCATGTGGGTATAGCGACTTTGGATGTAACGCCGAGTTCGGGTGTAGCGACTGTTTTTTTATGAATCCGTTGTAACAAATTCCTAGAAATCCCATGCAGATATTGCGACCGCGGAGTCGGCCGCCGAAGAGACAAAGATTTCCTTCTTGGACAAACATTTCTTATCTTTTGTTTACATCCACACAGATGGTCAGCAAGTGTGTAGACCTTTACCTTTTGTTTATAGATATTACGAGTAGCTAAGTAGGTAGGGAAGAGTGTACATTTCGGAGTTAAATTTATTGTTCACATTTTATTAACCGTAGGTACCAGTGAATAACTATGTGTGCAAATATTTTTAATAATAAATGCATATAAACTATACGTATGTATAGAAATACAGACACGTAGTCTGTTTCTCTTTACCTTTGCCTGTTACGACTTCCGGATATAACGACGAAAATGAGTGGTCCCTTCATCGTCGTTATATCCGAAACCCACCATATAATGTCACCGTAAAATTGTCAAACACGTTATATTACAATACTAGCTGACCCGCGCAACTTCGTTTGCGTCATATAAGAGAAAAAAACAAGAGGTAAAGAAATCCCGTTTTTGCAACATTTTTCATTCCTGCTCCGCTCCTAATAATTGTAGCGTGATGTTATGTAGCCTAAAGCCTTCCTAGATAAATGGACTATCCAACACAAAAGAATTTTTCAATTCGAACCTGTAGTTCCTGAGATTAGCGCGTTCAACCAAACAAACAAACAAATTATTCTGCTTTATAATATTAGTATAGATAACGTGTTTCTCTCTAGCGATATTGTAAACTCTCGAATTATTGTATCTCTGCCCCCATAATCGGAACTTGGGGCACCCTTTAAACCCTGCACACGGAAATAGGGGCCCCGCGAAGCGGAGCTCCGTCGACTACGCTTTTTAAGGGAATATAAAGTGTTTTGAGGTTAGTTTATATTCATCGATATTTCTCAGGAATGGTACAGTATCTTTTCATGAGAGTGGAACCACTAGGCAAGGAGGACCCCTCCTTCCCTCCACACCGCGTGAGTTGACTACCATCGCATCCATTTCAGGAAAAATAATGCGTTTTATTGTAAGCAGTATGTTTGTTTGACAATAATTCGAGAGTTTACAATATCGCTAGAGATATTAAAATATAACGTGTTTGACAATTTTACGGTGACATATACCTACATACAACAAGAAATCATTGACATGCTTCAAAAGTGATAAGATATGCAACACTAAAATATAACTAGTAAGTATCACAAAAAATGTCTTTTTACATATTTTTATAACATGAGACTTTGTGAATTTCATGCACTTATACTGGGGCCACACGAACGTGGAATGCCATTAATTAATGGCATTTCTCGTTAGTGTGGCTCCAGCATAAGAAATTGGTACAATTGAAAGAAATATGCCCAAAATTGCACAATATACTGAATTTAGTTAAAATATGCATTATAAACAGCCATAGCACCTATATTATGCAAATGCATACAAATGTATTTTTATAACTGGTCTCTAATCATCACAAGTTAAGGCTGATATGTATGTTACTTACAGGGAAAAATCCTAGATTATTAGTATTTATCCTTTAGAAATAATATGCAGTGGGATACTGCAAAATAAAGTCCTCCCATCCATTTTAACATTATTCTCTGTTAATACCATCAAGAACATACCTTTATCAACAACTATTAACATGCTTTTGGAAAACCCTAAATAGGTAAGAACAATTTAAACAAGAAATACCTATTTAGTATAAGTACTCATTAAATCACTTTCATCAATGATTACAGTTAGCTGACTACAAATACTAGTTAAACTAGCATAGGTACAAAAGATAGTGCTATTTGTTCCACATTTTGTATTCGCCTATGGTGTCGAAGTGTCGATGTGCGATTCAATCGCTCGAAAAGTCGAAAAACCAGTTCTCGAAATTGTGACTCATCAAATATCCGACGCATCATTCATCTACCACTACCTACTTTGTGAGTCCCATTTTCGAAAGTTAACTGTAGGCTAGTTCATCTTTTAATGTAAGTTCAAAATTCGTTGAAAAAAACCTCTATAGGTATCTTATCTATTTTATTGAGTTGTTTATACTTTTAATTTACAGTGACCTATACGATAAATCTCAGATGACCTCTCATAAGTAAATTTAAAACATGTAATGTTTAATATTTTAAGCTTTTTTACATAACCACATTACCCACTTCACCAATAACCAAATGATTGTATTTCTCAAAATAGAATTGCATCATCAATTCTTTGACTCACAAAAAGTAAATAAAGTGTTATGTTGCTAATAAAACAAGCTAAGTACCTACCTACTACCTACATGTTAAAGTTTTTCTCAAACCACCAAGCGATAGAAAAACCCAGAAGCTGTTGATTATCCTGTCTCACTCAGTCAAGTTAAGGAAACAGGATATCATTAACTGCATTAGTTCAGTGACAGATTGTCATTGTTTGCAACTGGTGTTGAATTGGCCAACCAGTAGGCTGCCAGAGTGCCCATTTTCTGAAGTAGACGGTTGTTAACAAAGCAAATTAGAATGGCAATAGACGACACTTTTCCTTATGCATAATTAGTCGCGATATAGACACGTACGTACAACCCTACATACCTGCCAAGATTTACCTCAACATTATCCCTCACATTATAAATAGAGGAAATGTCCACTTTGGATATCTGCGTGCATCCTTTAGGTTGCAGTTCCATTCGATCTATCAGAATCAGGGCAGGCGCGCGTAGCACGTTCGCATAAAGGCTGGAGCAGACAAGATCCGTTCGCGTGGAGTGTGTGTGCACAAACTGGTTTTAAAAATCATGTACTTATAAAACCGAAAGACGTCAGAACTGCTGCGTGACGTGAACGTAGAGTGACAGCCGATCTCACCACCTTCTATAAAGTTTCATATGCATTATTTTTCGTGAAATGCATGCGATGGTAGTCAACTCATGTGGTGTGGAGGGAAGGAGGGGTCCCCCTTGCCCAGTGGTACCACTCTCATGAAAAGATAATGTAGATAATGTACCTTTCCATTCCTGAGAAATACCGATTAATATAACCTAACATTAAAACACTTTATATTCCCCTAAAAAGCGTAGTCGACGGAGCCTCGCAGTCGTAGAGTATTTATAGTCTTTGCCCGCAGTGCAGGGTTTAAAGGAACCTAACTAACCTAACGTGGGGTTGCCCCAAGTCCCATTATGGGGGCAGAGATATTTCTGTACGTTCAGTTGACAATATTTCGAGAGTTTACAACCTCGCTAGAGAGATTACAATCTAACGTGTTTGACAATTTTACGGTGACATATTATATCATCCTACATTTCAATAAAGATTGGGAGTCCTGAGACAGCTAGACGGGGTTGTGGCATGTCGAAAAGGCGATGCAGGACACCTTAAACGGATTCCTCACGAATTGGCGACAACCACAACACCAAGAAAAGTGGAAGAAATGGGGGAAGGCTTTTGCTCAGAAGTGGAACAGTTCAGCAAAGACTACAATATATAGTATAATGAGATAGACGGTACTCTCAACTGTATTTCCGTCATCATACAAGCAGCGCTCTCTATCCGTGGTGGTTAAATCAAAATCTAACTAAATAAATACAAATTGTGTGTCGTGACCGAGGTTCGATCTTACGATCTGCAGCTCCAAAGTCAGTGGTAGTCCTCAACGGGCTACACGTTCTATTGACAAATTGTCTAAAATAGCTGTTCTATTGCATTCTATGACAGTTGTCAGTTGGTGACAGATGGTTGATAGTGTAACCATGAATAAATTACCTGGTATACGTCTCTATCATTGATTGATTGAATTCTTTTTTTTTTAATTTACTTAGATTGGTGTAGATTAAATAAATATGGTTTCTCAATCTAATTTATCAAAATTGTTATTTTCAATTAAATCTTATTACTGTTATAAAGTGGCAATCCAACCAGTAAATAATTTCATCCTCAGGGATAGCTGGCGCTAGTTTCCGTACAAAATTTTCGAGCAGGATCCAATGTTCTAAGAGAGCACAGCATGCAGTTCAGGACCACTAATGATAAAAAGGAGCACGTAACGCTTGCCTCCGCCACGCGCAATATTTTGTCTGCTCCAGCCTTAAAATGCAGCTGCGTGACCCTACGACCAACAATGACTGTAATAATATTCTTAAAGGAAATTGATTATTATTATTGAACATATACTTGCCAATAATATATTTGAGTCTTTAATTACGTACTTACTAACGGGGCCAGTTATTAACAGTTACCCACTAGGTCGTAATAAGCAACTTATTTTAATAGACTATAATAAGTGCCTTTTAATAAAACAATAATCATGAATCAATAGATTGCCGTGTAGATTTTATAAAATAATCGCTAAAGTTTATAATTAATCCCATGAGAAAAAAGGTGAGTTTATTTAGTTACTGACATGTAGTCGGAAATTATTTTTACTGATGAAATAAAATGATAGGCAATTTTAGGCATAGATCGCTAAATGTTAGCTTGTGTTTTCCCCTAAAAAGTGTCCTACGTCGAAATATCCCATTTTTCCGTGTCCCTCAATATATTTGTACACAACTGGACTTTAGAGGCAGGTGAAGTTGATTTATTCCTGTCCTAGTTGGCTAGAGGTGAGGGGTGCTCTGATCGTGTGAAAAAGCAAATGGCCCCTGTTACGACGGGAGGAAATAACATCCATTCATGCGCTATCTATCCCTACCTCGAAGAACAAAATGATCGCTGTCCAGAGATAGGGAGACGGCTATTTTACTACAAAGGTGGCCCTTTCGGTTCTTTAGCTAAACCATTGATGAAATTGGCAATATTCTCTTAATAGGAAACAATAATACATAGTCTTATTTAGTCAGGTGTTATAAAAGACAGCTGTTGTCATAATAAGTTGTTTTGCTTCCGCTTCCAAAGTAAACAATAATTGCTTATATAGTCTTTTGCTGCTACATGTATATTAGCTCAGAATTTGTTGCTTGAATGTTTAACCATTTGTAACTAAGCAATTCATTACATTGGGAGAATGTGAGTTACATCCACATAACATACTTAGAAGCTATTATAATTAACTAATTAGTCGTTTTAATGAACTTTCTGATTTCATGATAGTCCTTGTAACAAAAGTCTACCTAATTACGATCGAGAAGTCCATTGTTTTGGTGATTGCGTAAATCCGTCATTTGTTTCGTCTTGTCCGCCAAGTGCGCCGGGTCCATCCGTCCGCTGCTCTCGCTCTACTTACCGTTAGACTCGAATAACTAGTTCTTAAAAAAATATAATAACCTGTCACATTGTAACATATTGCCTGAAGCCTTTATACATGCAACTAGGGTTTTACCAAGCGATAGCACTGCAAATACCTAAAAAATCGGAATAACACGTTTAATTAACAAAAAGGGGAAAATGGCATGTGTAATTTGATAATTTAACTATTAATTTTATTATTAGTACAATCAGTAGTTACCTCTAATGAACGGAAAATGCACTCCGATAAATCTGAATAAGCTACGTCATTCCAAACCCGAATGATCGCCAATCAGTGCAGAAGATTAACCCTGACTGGTGTTATTTCGAGGAATTTTATTCATCTCGCACCAGAGCATGTTTTGCGCTCGCTCGTTCATTCTTAATTTGCTCTGCATAACGGTATCTGGTGAGCCTTGCCACAAATTACCTCGTATATTTTATTTATCTTTATAAATACTTCATGCCTTACGCAGTGCAGGAGTTTTTAATGTCTCTTCCACCAGCTTGTAATGAAATTGTCAACCACCAAAGTATCTACACTCTCGGAACAGTTGGAACTGAAAACCAATCTTTTAAATTAAAACAATTAGTATGTTGCGCGACCGTGACGCGACAAACTGACTCGAGTCTAATAACTTTAATTATTGCGGTACCGTCACGTTGTTTACTTTCGTAAAGTTTTTGCCACACTTACTGTTTCTTTAGCAATAAGAACAAAGAAGAAACTAGAATTTTAGCAGCCAGATTTTCGTATAATCAATTCATCATCATATTATCAAGATATTTCCATCTAGAAGTCTAGATAAACAACCGAAACGTGTCAATACCTACCTACATAAAGTTGTGGCAAATATAACTTGCAAACTCTGAGCTACAGCAATGCTCAATGCAGCACGAAATTCATGAGTCACCATTGTCGTCGAGACCGAAATAAGCGCATTGAAAGACAAATTAATAAAAATTAAGCAATTTGTCTCCAAGGAAAACGAACATCCTTTTTGTTTTTATTCTGTTCTTTCAATTCAATGATGTTGTACAATTGTGAGCATTGTTTGTGCAAACTTGGCCGTGTCAGTCTTTGTTACGAAGACTTACTCTGGTCTTTATGTACCACATAATGCAGTACTGATATAAAAAGAAGCGAGTTTAGTATAAAGTTGATAGTATCATCACCTGTTAGGCCAGTTAATAATAATAATTGTATCATTAGAGTGTAGCTCTCATGAGACAGTCGGTTGACGCATCGCGGCGTTGCGCGCGGGCTGTGACGGCGACGGGTGCGTTCGTTGAACCGGCGAGGTCACGTCCACCCATGACGTGTGCGGCTTACAAACACTCTTTCCGCACTCGATGCCAAGTCCGAGTGACTGACAGACACCGAGCGATACTCGGCTCGACACTATCGCACACATCACTCCTCCACTCATCATTCATTGCTATGATCTCGCCTTGTGTCGTCTGTCCCCCGCTCGCCGGATATCGTGCGCCCTTTCGCGACATATCAACAAGATATTTTTAGCTACACTCTCACAAGTTCTTACATGTGTTCTCTCTCCCTACTTATTGTTAGTAGTGAAGCTATTACTTTATTAAAACAACATTCAGTAAGTAATTAAATTACTTAAGCTTTGAGGAAAATTATAATTATTGAAAATGTGGTTTTCCAGTTTTCCTTATTGCAATATTTTATTATTAAATATGAGTAACATAAAGTAACCATAACAAATATTGATACCCTGTGTGTTGATGTAGGTTTTGCGTACAGGAAAGACCAAAAAGTATGTTTATGTTTCTCCTGGCACCCTATCAAATAACTGTCAACGTAATCTCCCACTTACATCTTAAACGAGCGTACTTCAATAAAGTACACTTTGCAATTTACACTCAATTAACTTACGTTTTCTATTTACTTTGGAACACGTATTTTGATCGAAAAAGTTTACGAAAAAAAAGACTTGTCGCGACGTTTTCGCTCGATGCTTAAGCGAGTTGAGAAGTTTTTACTGCGTTTGACACAGTTAGTAGACAAAGCCGAAGCAATCGTTGCAAGCCGAACGGCAGTTTCGTCGCAAGTAGTCTCGTAAAACGTTTATAGCACTACTGTACATATGCAGTAACAAAACACGTCAATCCTGTATTGGGAAACGGCAAACAAAAGGATTAGATGTCTGGTCTGGCATTCACAATAAGGTGGACGCCCACTTATCCGTGCCGAAAGAATCGAATTTTAGAATTACTTGTATGAAATTCTATGAAACCTCGCACACTAATCCGCGTCGAATCGGACGAACCACAGAAATATTAAAAACTATTTTATTATATCTATGGGACGAACCGATAACATTCATTCGTATGAGAAAAAAATATTTCGGCACTGTCGATTCCTTCGGCGCGGATAAATGTGCGTCCACCTTAAGGAGAAATTTTAGAGACGATCCCTGCCTTTCCCAAGTTCCAACTATGTTGGGGTCGGCTTCCAGTCTAACTGAATGCAGCTGAATACCAGTATTTTACATTTATGTAGAGCGACTGCCTGTCTGACCAAGTTAGTAGTAATTACTGGGTAATACCCCTTGCTAATACTGGTTGTCAGACTTTTTGGGCCTGTAACGACTGCCAAAGATCTACAAGTGACAGCCGGGACCAACAGACTGCTTAACGTCTTTCTCAAACTCGGTATGTTATGAGTGGTCACCCATCCACAGACCAACCTAGGCAGTCGACCCGAGCGGCTGTTATTATTGGGAAATAATAAGTCTAGCCACAAAATTATGTATTGGCCACGTGATTAAACTTCTAATTTTATAACTAAGCAACGCGAAAATGACATAGCCTCTAATAAACTATTTCGTCTTTTTTACAACGCCAACTAAATATTCTATAGAAAGCGTCAAGTAAAATCATCAATTATTGTGACTTGTCCTTCTTATTTATACATGGCCACTTAATTTACTAACTCGGCCACGGATTTTACATCTCGTTACCATTTTACGTTAACGCAATGTCCTCAAAAAATATATTTCAAGCTTCCACAGAAAGCATCATTTATTATAACTTAGCATGTAAAATAATACATCATATTCTTTTATCGTCAAAATAGCCACTGCATGATTTGGCGCGAGTACGCGAGATGACAGCGACCGGTCATTTGCGCCAATCAGAGAGCGCCATTCGATTCATGTAACGATGAGTTGAGTTGATCACGTGTAATTGTTTATTGTAGTTCGTGCGTTATATTACAATATAACGTGTTTCTCCCTAGCGATATTGTAAACTCTCGAATTATTGTCAACTAAATATACAGAAGTATCTCTGCCCCCATAATCGGAACTTGGGGCACCCCCCCGTTAGGTTAGTTAGGTTCCTTTAAACCCTGCACTCGGCCCTGCTAAATAGGGGCCCCGCGAAGCGGGGCTCCGTCGACTATGCTTTTTAGGGGAATATAAAGTGTTTTAAGGTTAGGTTATATTAATCGATATGACAATTTTACGGTGACATATATATAAAGTGGCCAATATAAGTACTATTTGATGACATTTATAGCAAACTTTTGACGATCAATTAATATGGGATGAGTTACATTTAAACGTACTGAGTTACAAAAATAGAAGCTAAATAAATATAATTTTTGATGTCATTTAATAGTATTTTAGAAGTTTACTGTTAGAATGCATGTTACAAATTTAGATGCTAAAAAATAACCATCATGCTGAGTTGTATTTAGAGTGGTTTACATAGAAGATAACTAGTGGCTAAGATAGTATTATTTAGATGCTCGTTAATTGTGGCTGACTTAGTAATTTAGAATGCAACATACATTTTTGGAGGCAAATAATGATAATAAAAAGAAGCCTGTTTAATTAGGACCCGTTATTATTTAGCTACGAAAAAGCTAAAAAAAATAAAGACCATACCTAATTTAAAAATACTTGCTGACAGAGTTATCAACCCATCATCATTTGTAACTGCTGTGATGTCAACTAGTCGGGTCAAAATCAAAAGTCATATATAAATTAGGCTGAGTATCATCATTTTTTTAACGTCTAAATTGCATAATAAATATGATGACAGTCCCCCCTTTCACCACTTTCAAGTATTTTAGCTGAGGAGAAGAAGTGACAGGGAAAATTCACCAGCAATCCGATCCACTTCACACATGAATTTGACAATCAGTCAGCAAGTTATTATTGTTTCGGCTTTTTAGGATTTTATGTATATTTCCTTTTCATATCTATGTAACTGCGGAAATCTGTCGTTAATAATTAAACAAGGAAACACAATTCCATCGAATAAATATAATTGTTATAAAAAGTTATTTCTAAGCTTTTATCGATTGTTATCTTTGTACAGTAAGCGTTCATAAGCGCACAGGCACACTAAGGATCATTTTGCTGTGAACGCACGGCCGAGCGTCCGTGCGGCTGTATGTGTAAGCTGTCTCAATACAGTACCTACGCACACCACAGCCACAGAGTCGCCTACTGTCGCAAGTTGTCGCGTCGCTCTCCACGAAACAAAGAGATATATATTACCGTCTCTTTTGTTATACACGCAGCAAACGCATGATCGTATTTGCATTGGATAGGTAAACTTCGACCATATCTACCAGGTGTTGATAGCTGTTTAGGTTAAGCAGTGGATTCACGATCAACGTGTCTTGAGTTCAAATCCCGTTTACATACGGGTTTTTTTTTTGTAACCACTTTAATTTATATTTGTATTTTAAACAAAAACTATTTACTTAGGTATTTATTTTGAAATGGGTTCATGCTCATTACTTATTTTTTATAAAGATTTTAATATAAGTTAATAACCTATCATAACTATTTATGAGATTGTGTAATATTTTTTCGGTGCTGGAAGGTGGAAAAAAAAGTGCTGACAGATAACAAAAATTGTTTTATTCGTTTCATTTATTCATATAATTAACAACTTTAATAAGATTTGTAACGTCACATTCCTACCTAGATATAAGAAGTTCTCTTGTAACCGTTCATAAGATTTTTTTGTGTATCTGTATACCCATACTTTTAAGTCATTTTTTATTAACATAACAAGGATATTCTAATAACACAAATATAATTGTTGATACCCACTTCTATCTATCGGTATTCAACAGAGCTTACTGAAAACTAACACATAATTTTATACTTCGTGAATATGTTTTTTATGTGACGTCACAATAAATGTAACTCATATTGAGGTTATAGTTTAAGTGTTCATTTTCCTGAAGAAAAGAAGATTGAAACTAAACCTCAATTTAGGAATTATTATTATCGCTAAATATTTTGTAACACGTCTAATTAAAACTAGAACATTAGGGATTAATATTTTGTATAACCCCCATTATTTTCAATGCAGTCAAGTAGACGTATGCGGCTTAAAGTCACCCAAAGGGCAATGGAGAGGGCTATGCTCGGAGTTTACTTGCGTGATCGCATCAGAAATGAAGACATCCGCAAGAGAACCAAGGTCACCGACGTAGCCCGAAGAATTGCTAAACTTAAGTGGCAGTGGGCAGGGCACATTGCTCGCAGAACGGATGGCCGATGGGGTCGAAAAGTTCTGGAGTGGCGACCGCGAACCGGAACAAAATGGAAGTAATCCAGTGAAAGTCTAAATATTTCCGTGCGAAATGTAATCGTTCTTCTTTATGTCTTTCTGTCAAGAAGGGCATTTTAGCTGATCTTCTGTGATGCAAGCCTTCAGCGTGGAGGGCACGGCGAACAGTTTGCGGTGACTCCGAGTGTGTCGTAGGTGTGAAACCATTGGTTTCATACTCGCCCACGATATGTTGTCGCTGCGCTTCACTAATAAGCGACGACCTTCCACTTCGCTGTCTACTTGCAAGGCTCCCTTCTTCCTCATACCTTTTGATCCAGAGACTTACTGCATTTCTCTAAACAAAAAAAAAAATGTTAGGCAGCTGTAATAAATACTAAAGTGACTTCATTCACTCTGCATTTATAAATCCAATAATAAACACTAATTATTTATCTTGCATGATAGATTGAAAAAAAAATAACGAATTAAGTAAACCACAGGTCACCAAATAAATGAACAATTTATAATACCCATTCGTTTTTAAATTTTTAATGTTTAAGTTACAATTCATAAATAATTATAATACTCACATTTAGTCCTATTAAGGCCACTTTTATGAAGCGCGGATAATTCGCGATAATAGTCGCCCTCGCCTTAATATTAATATTTGCCCGCATTTTAAGAATCACACCAACAACAATACCGCTATCTATTAAACCACACGTCACTGACCATCAAATACCACATTATATAGTGTATTCTGTATGACTACAACCAAACGACAAAGTTCATTCCGATCAAGTTAAAATATTCATAAAACTCATGTCTACCTCACAGAAATCTAACAAAATTCTTGACTTATTTTTCTATCTACCTCCCTAACTTTACGAAATGTGTGAACAAAGCAAACAAGTCAAATAATATAATATTTCTGTCGAGTAAAAACTTACAAAAAGACTAAAAGTAACCGTGCGGGATTTGAACTCACAGCTTACTGATTCGCTCTTAATTCTGGACGGGCCCAACCGCTAGGCCATCATGTCTTAGATATTGGCATTGAAATTATGAACTACAACTAGTTGCTGACAATATCTATTTTGTTGAAAGTAGAAGGTCGTAAGTCAAACTAAACGTCAAGCTATTGCTTTGTGAGATTGCTTATCGACTTTTGGTCGGCACTGTACATTTCAGCACCACACAATAAAACCCGATAGATTGTAATCTATCTAGCGAGATTGTAAACTGTCGGAAAATTATCAACTGAACATACTGCTTACAATACAATATGACGCATTCTTTTTCGGTAGATTTGTAATCTGTCGAAGTGAAACGGTTTACGGTGACATACATTCTGCCAACGGATATTCCGTAGTCTGAAATCAGTTAATAGATTTGAGATTTAATTGGATTCCTAATTCAGATTACAAAAAAAAAACATATCCCAAGTTTATATAAAAACCTTTTCAACGTTGTCTAAACACTAAAGCTACAAAAGAAATAAAAGTACACGCGCGACGTAGAAAATATTGCGAGGAGTATTGCGTACTTTTGCATGAAATATTATAGGTTTAATTATAAAAGTGCCATAACAATGTTATAATACTTGTAATGTATGACGCGAGTTTTTCTCGTTTACCTGTGTTACTGTGTACAGTGTCATTGTCTGTTGTACCACGTAATGTAAACTTAGTGGAACGTTCTCACAACATTATGAGTTTTCTGCACGATTATGTTTCTTTAACATTTATCTCATACCAGAACACTCTCCTGAAAGGCAGTTATCGTTTTCTAAAAGGCATAATATTGCTGACAGTTTGTCTTGAAAGTGATTCGATTTCAGCCATCTATTTTCAGCAGTTAACAAGAGTTTGTCAATCGAACAATTTACATTAATTGATCTTTTTGAGAAAACGTGCGTTCAGGTGGAAATACGCATACAAAAATAAAAATTTCTTTTGATTAGCCTGGTATGTCCCACTACTGGGACATACAAGCCCCATATCCTTCCTGGTGTTCTTCTCCTACACATCATCATATACATAGGTACATCTACAACGTGTCACGTTAAATGACCACACCCCGAATGACTTACAATTCAATTGACCTAAAACTGAGAGAAAAAAATAAATAAAGGTGGGTTTTAGTTTAACCGGCAATTAGATTTCTGGCTAGAACTATTTTATCCCGCGTATGAGAAAATTTAAATTTGACGACAATCATTTGTATTTGTTTGTTTAGCTATTTTGGGGGGTTTGCGCACGTGATCGCAGACGATTTTTTGAAAAATATGACCTATACATATATTAAAAAGTGGTTCAATCAAATGATTTCTGCTCGTGATTCCGATCAAAATATTTTCAGTTTTTGCGTTTCGTTTAACGTTTCACATTATATAGGCAGTTAATTAAAACACGATAATTTCAATAATAAAATTAAATAATCTGAATTTTGTAGCTTAAATTAACATCCGGTACGTCATAAGTTAGGCACCACGGCTCAATACCCATCATTGTTTTAGCGATAACAGAATAATGTCACAGGAAGTGCCATTTTGACCGTCAACTTGAGCACCATTATTTCAACGTTATGACATTAACCTTTTTCATGTTCATGTATCATGACCATATAATTGTTATAATTACCTCATCGAAATGAATGGCCATGTTTCATATCGAACATTATCACAGTAAGTAACTTAATCAGAATCTATTCAATCAAGTATTACCTAGATGGGATTACAAGAGCAATCACGTACAAAGTAATCATCAGTAATCATATCATATTAGACATAACGGCATCTCTTTTAATGACCATTTGGCTTCATAATGTTATGATAACAGTCCTATTTCAGCATTATGATGCGAGCATATATGTACCGCACAACGGAGCCAAATCTCCAAAATGGCCACCGGGCGGTTAGACTAGCGCCTGACACTGCCGACGGTAATCCCTGAATGGGTAATGCGCTACTGTAAGAGGTGCATTGATATCCCATTCGCTGACTAACGTTTAGAAAGTTCGCCGAATATAGAGCTTAGCTTTGGACTGGCATGGTCCTTTAATGTAGATAAAATCCTCTTTCATAAGCATTTGGTTAGCTCAGTAAACAAAGTATTCTGCGATCACGACGTATTGAAGTCTAGACTGTGTTTGTATAGTTTTTTTAGAGATCTTTCATTATGTTGTTCTGAAGGTCATTCATCCTTCATCGCAAAATCATTAAGGATGAAGGTAAGACGAAGCCTAACTAAGGAGGCTTTTCCTAGTAATAGAAGTTTTTTAGACTAACTAGCGAGATTGTTATGAACGACGCATGAGCACGTGGCATGATATAGCATCAATGAGACAGTACACGTTATAACCCTGTGAGATTACCAAATCTATTTAGAAACCAACACTAAACCATAAAATCAGAAGCAACAAAGACTGAATGACAATATCAGAAGCATTAGTAGACCAATAGCCAGGGGTATACGATACGACTTACAAAAGATCTTGGGAAACACTTGTCTGATACTCGCACAGACCAGGAAAACATGACAACCGGAGGAGGCCGATACTCTGTAGCGGGTAGATAAGGCTGCTGACGATGATGACAAAAAAACATCAAAGATTATGGCTGCTAAAAGTGAAGTCACGACAATTATATGAATTTTGGGAAGTCTGGCACAGCGACACTCATTCGTGCTACTTAATAGTAATTTGAAGTCAAGATCACGCGTGCCTTACGTAGAAGGTCGACGTACTAAAGTTAATGAGCCATTATTTTATAAGAAACCCGGCTTACCAACGCTAGACCAAGCCAAAGTATAGTAAGCTATTAGTGTTTAATGTGTATCCGGTCCCGAACGAACAGTACTCGCAAGTACTTGGCCTGTAGATGTAACAAATAAAGGAACACGCTATATATGATTCAGCTTTTGTCTAGATGTGTATTGTTAAAAAAAATCTGTTACGCGGAACTGTTTAACTTGAGGCGAGGCTCTAAATCGTGTTACAGCCTTGGAGGCCGGCCACGCTCCGCCGAGCATGACGCAGCACCGCAGCCCAGCGCCAATATCTTTAATCTATTGTACCTTCGATACGATCTCGGCCACACTATTGCGCACCAACCTTATTTTTCCTTGCAAATCTTGTTAACGCGTGATTCATCAACACTAATTGGAACTAGAACCTTCGATTTCGTCCTAGGCAATCTTTGTTGTGCCAATGTCCGTTAAGCGAAGAGTTGTCAGTTTATGGGAAATAAATACACTGCTTTTTGGCGAATGCAACCAAATTTTGTTGGCCCAAGTAGCGTTTGTTTGAGTCTGAGCTGAACGTTATTTGATGGTGAATCATACAGGATAGAGCTTTAATTCAACAAAGAACCATAAACGGTTTTTATGTTCAGCTTCTTAAATTGTACCTTGAATAATCTGGATATTATTGAGTACATCCACTTTCGCAAAGCAAACAACGTTCTCTTCATTATGCCAATCATTCATCATTACGAGCAGACAATCAAATCTATCTGATAATATTAATATATTTTATTTGATACTAGCGGACGTCACGCGGTTTCACACGCGTAATTCCCGTTCCCGTGGGAGTACGGGGATAAAATATATCCTATGTTACTTAGGGTGAATGTAGCTTTCGAATGGTGGAAGAATTTTTAAAAACGGTCCAGTAGTTTTTAAGCCTATTCATTACAACCAAACAAACAAACAAACAAAGTTTTCCTCTTTATAATATTAGTGTAGACAATTCAATTACAGTGTGCTTGTACACTTTTTCAGCTACAATCAAAAAGGTATTCATTGATCAAAATGTAATACACAGTCATTCCCATTCCCATCGTAGACTATTTGTCTGATTTATTTGAAAGAGACTATTAGATAATCCCGATAAAAGAAATATAGTGTAGTAAAAATAAATATTGTAGTAAAAATCAGTACCAGTAAGAGTACCTATGTTAGCTTGAGATAAGCCAAACATATTGGAATGGTTCTGTTCGTTCTCAGTGCTCCAAATATTGATATTACTTACGTGCAGTGGAGTTTGCTCAAAACTAAATGTTGATTCAACCATTAAGATATAAATTGTTAATACGTCGCGTCGTTTCTAAGAAGCTTATTCATGTTGTGAATGATACCAGACTTATTACTGTTCGTATTTTTAAACGTATTTCAGCTTTTATATGGAACTTACTTAAGTATTCAGACGTTTCTGAATACTCTGAATATACATACACTTTATCACGAAATTGTACGTATAATGGCTTCATTAAACATACAGACAGGTATTTTCCTTGTGAAACATATCATTCATTAGGTAGGTATCTACTTGTTGTTTAATGTTATTAGGTATAATTATGATGCCTTTAAAAACGATGTGGGCCTTGGCTTTTCCGTCTTTTGAAAGTAACCTTTAATTTTAACAGCGAATTTACTGTTATATATCTTGATACGTTGGTGTATTAAATTGATGTGCTCGACAATATTAGGATGCACATTTATTAAGGATTATTAAAGTCATCATAATCACGTTTTACTTCCGAGCTGTTAGTGTACCTACATCATCGGCCCAGCCTTTTCCCAACTATGTTAGGGTTGGTTTCCAATCTAACAGGATGCAGCTGAATACCTGTATTTTATTTACATGGAGCTACTGCCTAACTGACCTTCACAACTCGGTACTGAGTAATACGATATCCGTTGATAACTCTGGTTGTCAGACTTTTTGGGCCACTGACTACCTGTAACGATTGTCAAGGATCTGCAAATGATGGTTTTCGAGGCACGGAAGAAACCCGATATGTAATGAGTGGTCACCCATCCACAGATCAACCTAGGCAAGCACGGCTTAACCTAAAGATCGACACAAGCTACTGTTGTTATTTAGCCACGGGCTCCTTAGACTCGCCCCTATTACATGGGATTTAATTAATTATATCTATGGTTAAATATAACTGGCAAAATGCGGGTGTACTGCCAGGTAACCCTTAGGGCATAAGGCGTGATGTTGTGTTTAACAGCTTAAATTCCTTATTCTAAAGTTATGTAATAAATTTGAATAGCGTATAATTTAATTACAACGCTCCATTAGCTTGATTTCGCACGATGTAATATCAAGGTGGCTTAACTTGGACGAAAATAGCCTTCGAACATCTTCATACATGATTTATCCAAGCATTTATCTCCCACTCTCCGTTTTAAATGTAAAAATAAGCTACAATTTTGAACCATTAGTCCGTGTAGAAATGGCTACTAATTACGAAGTCTGGTCGGCTAGTTGTTAGTCTGGTCGTTATGGTAGTAGAAGTAGTGTGTAGACGGATAATGTCCCAAGGATTAAGCGCTCTGAGACATGAGCAAAAATTGAGGGAAACACGTACAGTCGTCTCATCGTCTACTTATGTTAAAGGAATCTTTTGTGATTTAAAACTTGTGTGGCTGCTGCTACCTTTTGTTATATTGTTGAATAACAGAAATGACTTAAGATTTAGTTTCCTCCTTTTGTGGAAGACTGTCTTTTGTTTTTATTTTTTCAAATATTTTCTTCTTTTCAATAAATTCGACACGTGTAATTTCTAAACGAGCGTATTACTGAAGTTCATAAATAAAATTTTCATAATTGATAAGGGCAAGAGAATGATGATAATTGAGTTTTTTTTGTTTTTTTGTGATTTTCCTTATTTATGTTTTGTTTTATGTTTTCAGCATTTCACAATTTAATGATTTATGTAATTAGATAGAAACCATTGAGTATTGAAACACGTATCAAATATTCTACGGGACAAGATTTCGGTTTATTATGTTGTAAAATCTGAGAGCAGTGGGAGCGTGCGGTCGTTGACCCCGCTGTAGCGAGCATCCATGCTACAGGGCGGGCGGCTCGTCGCGTCGTCCGTAGTTAGGCGCCCTGCAAACGTAAACAAATGTCTGAACATCCTGATAGCTACCGATGAATGGACAATCAGTTTTACTTGACTTGTATAGGCCACACAAACATTCGTAATGACTTGTTACTCAAATTAATCGTCTGCCCTCTTTACGGGTATTTAAAGACGGATGGAAGGCTATTGCGAAGACATTCGTTGCGCGGCGTGTCTGTAACACCAAATAGCATTGTTGCGGATATAAATACGTTCGTCAGACCGTCAATCTTGCGTTTTACATAAATTAATAGATAATTACCCGTCCGTGCGGACACTTCATTTTAATTGGTTACGCCTTCAACAGAATTACCTAAGCGACGAAGCAATTATTCTATTTAAGAAAACTTTATTAGTAACTATAATAAAGACGAAACTCCGGCTACAAATGAACGAGAGACTTTTATTATGATAGATTTCTTACCGAAATAAATTCGTATTGGTTTGGATTTGTAATAGAAGGCCTGGTGATATTTTATCCGAGATAAAATATAAGGCTCATATAATTGGGTCACCAGCACACGGGCTGGCACTTGGGAGTTCACACTAGATAACACTCCTCTGATTTCCTGCTGCACTGAACGTATTATCTCTCGATTATTATATCAACATTGTGATTCATAAATAACATTATGAGAAGGTTTTGTTATATTTACTTAGTTCCACTCAATTCATACTCTGTTGTATAGCTACTGTTGTCGCTGCTTCATTCTAAATTGTATCATTACATTGGTTTTGTTTTTAAGCAATTTTATGTTTGTACTTGTTAGCACAAATTCATGATTTGTATCCACAAATTAACGCCCAGACGTGCACCAAATGTGTCCACAATATTCGCCACACAATACTTTAGGGAGCGTTTAGTGCGCAAAAGCAATTTGGTACAGATATAATGTGTCGAGTACGAGTGGTCGCTAGCTCGCACTCGCTGCCCAACGAAGGCAATTAGCCACACATGCCGTCGACACCGTCTTCTTATAAAAGAGCACTCCAACTATTGCACCACTCTCACACTAACACTAAACTACTCATATATTTTTCAACGCGCTCCATTTTACCTACACACCAAGTCCTTAACGACGTGCGCCAATTACTTTCAGAAACTAACATTCTCGTCCCGTCTAAATTATTTCGGTAGGAGCCTAATAACAAATTGAATCTTAACGACAGACTGTGCCCGCGAACGTCGCCTGTAACTACCTATTACTTTTAGTTGTTTAACCAAACTTTTAACAAAGAAATGGAACGCGGTGGGGGTTGGTTTGTTTCAGTTTAATTGGATGAGGGAGCTGCACAAATTCGCTCCACCAGGCACCCAGTTTATCAATTAGGTCGTATCGCACGGTAGTTTGGTCCCATCAGTATTTATATTGTTCATTGATTGAGCAATTCTCGTATCCAGTTCATGTGGCTATTGTGTGTCAAATCGAATCACCACTCCTCATTTTAAAATTTAGAAAGATGCTTTATTGTATTGAATTCAATTTGTGAGAGCATTATAACATTTTGTCGGAAAGCAATCGTGCTGAATCTGGGTCTTTCAGTTCGTTTACACTACTGTGATGGATTATTTAATATGAAACATTTATGATCGTTCAGTATTTTAGTTTATTGCACAAAAACGTGGCGTTTTAATTCTTCTTCTTGGCGTGTGAATGACAATTCAAATTGAGTCTCTTTCAATAGCGGTTACAACTCCTGTGATATGCAAACAACAGGACAGGCAGTACACGATATTTACCTGCGTTTGAATTGGTCAATAGTGTATTAAACTGCTTCGTGTGTTGTAGTTAGTTCGTGTGGGGAAAGCTTGTATCCGCGTAACTGGTCGCTAAGTAATTGGTCCCTTCCCTTGGGTATTCCTCTACTCAGCTCTAGCTTGTTTTGCGCTGTTAACGAAAGCACTTTCTGTTCACCGACTAATTAGATTTCTCTGTCTAGTAACTGTCTCATCTTAATCGATTTCTTTGATGTATTTCCTGATGCAGCGCATTTTACTGCCGCAAGATGTCTGTACTCTGTAGTACGATTTGATCTTGAGGTAATTGCTCGAGTGCCAATTTACTTTAGTACCTTCTGGTTTACAACAGAGTGTTTGCTTGGTTTGATGTTTAATTACTCTTGATATTCTATTCATATAGCTTCGTTTAATTATTGTTTGCCTGGGTTACGCAGAATACCTCTTTGATATACGTAATCATTTTCATTATCACTGTCGACTGTATATGACATTGTCAAAGGCAGGCAGCCTTTGTTGGATTGGATTCGTACATTTCAAATGAGAGACATAGAACTTATGAATAAGCATTCAATAAACTTAAGGTCCTTTTTAAAACGCTTTTTAATGTGATATAAAATATTAAAGCTTCGTGCAACAGTAACATTAAATATATTTAAAAATTGCCATAGAGTACAAGTAGTGCCGAGGTGCCTACCCGTCGTTTACGAGCACCACAATGTTTAGCGAGCCATTTCCTTCAGTTGACTACAATAACTTGCACATAGACGATAAACGATAATGGAAATAAAATGAGCTCAAAGTACTACGCGTTTCTATCACTACTAGGACGTTTTATTATATGGTAATATAAAAACCACCTGTAGATAGCCTTTTAACTTTGATCAAAATAACTATTGAAGCATGGTTTTGGCCATGCTGAGAGAATATTGATCAGAGTTCCCCAGTTTAAAGACTGTCCATTCAGTAACTTGCATTATGATACCTAAACTAAAAATAGTCTTCAACTGTCTCCATTAACATGATTAGGTTTACTTAACGTTAATTCCTCAAAACGCGTGATATAACTGTATACGGCCAATTCCAACAACAACAAAGTTAAGGCCTCACGCAGAACAAAGTTACGAATCCCGAGGGACAGTCGAGTAATCCATAAATCCCTTGGAGAGTCCTCCGTCCTCCGTGGGTACTTTCACTTCTGATAATATTGGGTCGTCACGTCGTACCCCAGGTACTGGCATGAGGATGTGACCCTCCACTCACTAAGTTATGGTTTGCAAACATAACGTGGCAAAGGATATTTTAACTTTTATTTTGTTAACAGTAAAAATAAAAGTGTCGTCAATACATAGGTAAAGACGCTAAAAACACACATTTTTTAAATAATACTGTTCTAAAAAGCCTCAAATGCTTCATACTTTCCACTGGTTTATTTAGTTTTTGTAATAGGTTTGTTGTTATCTTGTACAAGGTGTACCACTCCCATTTGATAAAATCCCTTGGACGTATCTAATGCTACAAAGGTGGTGAAAGTAGCCCGTTCTTACGGAAGGAAATAAATGTGATTTTAGATTACTTAATCAGTATGCCATAAGCTAACGTTCGACAGCTTTATGACAAGTTCTTCTTTACTCATAATAACACCTCAAATAGGTAACTTAAATGTTAATATCCCACGATACGTCGTGAATGCGGCAATATTTATTTTCATTGGATAGTAAATTCAGGGCTGGGTGGCGATAAAGTGTTCGACGACGTTTAAGATATTCGAGAACTTTGAATAGCGACGGTAAACTACCCAGAACGATGGATTGAGCATCCGATCTAAATACATAGTAACCAATGTTATTCTGAGTTATTCACAAACACTTTAAAAAGATATGTAGACGACTAGTTTGTTAACCGCCACAATACAATTATAATCTAATAGCAGATGCCCGCGGCTTTGCCTGCGTACAAATTATATACTTAAACCTTCCTCGAGAACCACTCGATCCATTGGTGAAAACAGTATGGAAATCGGTGCCGCAGTTTTTGAATTGATCGCGAACAGACAGACGCGGCGGAGGATTTTGATTTATAATATGTAGGTAGTGATAAATACTATTTAAATAATATTATATTGATCCGACCCTGAAAATTGTTTCACTTAACGGGAAGCTACATTATCCCCGAATGATATAGGCTAGTTATACCAAACGGAAAATACGTAAAATAACCCAGACCAGTCCACACGATAAGATTGTCATTGTTAAAACAATGTTTTTAATTGCTGTTTTTAAATAAACAAACAATAATCTCATAACTGCATTTTCCTTAAGTGAGAATAATGAGTTCACTATTGCAGTCAATTGAGGAAAAAAAAACAATGCAAATAGTCAGAATATTAACGAAGCATTGTTATATAAACTTTATAAATATATTTTTATAACAAATTAGATTTGAAATCGGGTGCCATTGCGGATTCCAAAGTGTAAAAATGTCGTAAATTAATGATAAAAGACCGAAACAGTTTTTTTGTGGTTAATGTTCGGTGTGGGACAACAGTATGTGTTACTTAAATTAATTGGTCCTTTAAAGCAACTTAATTATGTAGTGTGTAGTGGGCTAGTGACTAGTAGACCCTGTAATTTAAGTATTATAATGAATCTATCATTATAATACTTAAATTACACCTCTGCAAACTTAGACATAGTGAAAATATAAACTTATGTAGTTTCTTTGACAACTGAGAAACTTATAATGTTATCATATGAGTCCATGGACCAACTTAGTTATTCCAAGTTAGCCAAGGTGTTAAGACGTTAGTTAAATAAACTTTGATACCTCAGTGTGAACTTGCCATATTATTATAATAGACCACAAGAGTATACGCTACAGGGACATTATACTGTTTAGAGCTTATTACTTAGATATGCTAAAGATTCTTAGTATTCTTACTAAAATGATTTTAATAGAATTGTTGATGTTTATAGTACCTGGGGACATTATGATTATGAGTGATACTTTAATTAACATGTATCATTCTCATGAAAAATATTACTATTGGACCAGCTCTGAAATTGTTCTGTTCTCATACATGACTCTACACAATGTAGAGCACCGCTAGTCATCATCATCATTTAGGCCTATCCTTTTCCTAACTATGTTGGGGTCGGCTTCCAGTCTAACCGGATGCAGCTGAATATCAGTATTTTACATGGAACGACTGCCTATCTGACCTCCACGAGCCAGTTAGTCCTGGGTAATACGACACCCCTTGGTAGGGCTGGTTGTCAGAATTTTGGGCCACTGACTACCTGTAACGATCGAGAGCACCGCTAATAAGCTCCTATAATATAAAAAAAATAATAGTGCCAGAGTACCTGTATGGTCTACAATTAATATTCGATGTTTTATTTAATCGTTAATATTAAATGATTAAAACTTTCCTTCCTATGTATCTGTCACCATAAAATTGTCAAACACGTTATATTACAATATAACGTGTTTCTCTCTAGCGATATTGTAAACTCTCGAAATATTGTCAATTAAACATACGGAAATATCTCTGCCCCCATCATCGCGACTTGGGGCACCCCCCCGTTAGGTTAGATTCCTTTAAACCCTGCACTCGGAAATAGGGACTCCGCGAAGCGGGGTTCCGTCAACTACGCTTTTTAGGGGAATATAAAGTGTTTTAAGGTTAGGTTATATTCATCGATATTTCTCAGGAATGGTACAGTATCTTTTCATGAGAGTGGTACCACTGGGCAAGGGGTAGGGGTCCTTCCCTCCACACCGCGTGAGTTGACTACCATCGCGTGCATTTCACGAAAAATAATGCGTTTTATTGTAAGCAGTATGTTCGTTTGACAATAATTCGAGAGTTTACAATATGGCTAGAGAGATTACAATATAACGTGTTTGACAATTTTACGGTGACATATCTACAACTTCCTAGTAGGTTAGTAACACAATGATAATCTGCCTGAATCTGACATAAACTAATGCGCGTACATGTATTTGCAAATTGAAACTCGCCCATGTTCTAACTAATGATGTCAGTCGCTAACTAACCGGTACTTGAGACCGCAGGACTATCGTTTCTATAACTCGTACCCATCTTGTTTACAGTGAAAGTAGACGGACGGTTTAATACACGACCCAATTATAGCGATTGCGATCTAACCTCGGAATACTCAACGCATCAATCATGGAGACCGCTATAACCCGAAAGTTAATCTTCGCTTTAGGCTTTAATTCGTCAATCCAAGTATCTATCAAGCAGGCACGAAGGCACCTAAGGACCCGATTCCTGCTAGGTTCCCTTCGGGAACAAGGCACTCGACTATTGTCTAGGTGTCTACTGTAGTCAAATAGTATATTAAATTATCAAAATCTTTGAAGTAGTCTGCAATTCTGCTTAACATTATTACACACATTTACTCACAATTAGTACTGAATCATTAGTTATGTTAGTGTTCTTCCTGAAATGAGCATTGCGGCTTACTAATGGGCTTGCTTTCCTGCCACTCACTGGTCATGTATTCAGTTTCCTAAATTAGATTTGGTGTCTCGTCTGACTAAGGCTAAGCCCACAGAAATATTATGGCTAAGCCTGAACCCTTATGAAACATACCAAGCTTGGTATTAATTGCCCAGTGTCAGTGATTCAGTTTTTATCTTTCTATGTACTATTTTGGCTTTAGAGAAATTAAACTGTTCTGCATTTTCTACTTCCACTTCACGTGTGTAGGTGTACGCGTGTACTTACAAAAAGAGATCATGAAGAATTTCTATCAAACAAAATATCCTAAGAATAAAGACCCAATTAGTTTTTGGTTTATACAGTTGTTTGTACAAAATATTTTATCTAAAAACGTAAGAATGTGCAAAGCAAATAGTCCTGTAGCAAATGGAGATAACAGAAACACAATTCAGAAGGCACGTTATTATTCACGCAACCACGTTTATATTTCAATAGTCCCCAACTAGTCTACCTTAGAATACAATTAGTATATACCTCCTTTTGTTGATATTAAACCAGTTGTTAGTAATTGCGTGGGAAAATACATCGCTCTATAATGACTGTTTTTCTTCATTCAAATACAGATACATACATACATTTTCTTGCTAAACACTACTTATTCTGACATGAAAGGTGTGGAAGCCCTCTAAGAACATAAGTATTTAATAATATTTGTACTTTGACGTTCGCAAAGAGCTTGAAAACCTGAAAATATATGTATTTGGGAGCTTGCTTTAAACTCACTGTTTCAGCAGTGCAGTGGTAAAAACTTTTCTAGGTAGAAATAAGAGATAAGTTTTTGCAAGTCTAACAAAATAGACGGTAAGGGAATAAAAGCAGGCAGCGTGCAAGGTTGGCTTTATACCCGCGTCCAGAACACGGCGCTCCTGTCCCACTGACCCAGTGACACGGAGCCTATTGCCCAAAGCAAAAAGCTTCACTTTATACGCCTGAACAAATACACGCGTATGTAAATGTTACACACGAACGACCAGCCACAAACGTCACGCTGCGCAAACACTGATAAATGATTAATGTGTTTTTTAGCGTGATAAAATAATGTCGAATTTTTAAAGACCTTAAAAAATGGTAGTCCCGTTTTCATTTTCACCCCCTTTCATATTGGGTCGAATTCAAATGAGCAAATACTTGGTTGTTCGACGTATTTGTTCTTTTCCACGCAATCATTCGATGCCACAAAGCTTTGCTTTTACAAAGGCAGAAGCTACACAAATTGCGATGCTTCCTCTAAGTCGCTTCGACATGTTAGTAATGTATCGACAGTGCTGACATGTTGCGCATTTTATTTGCGTGCATACAAGGGAATCAATTTCAGATGGGACGTTAAATAAATCCGCCGCGTCTCACGCTGTCTCGCATTCAGATTGCATTCAGCTGCAGCTCCCTCGTAACTTATGTCCCGCTGCACATCGCATCGCAAACAAATACTAGTTCCGTTAAATTTCTCTACGTCGAAAACTAGTTTCCGCTTTTCTCACATCGTTTTAATCCCTACATCAAGAGGTTCTTGTCACTACATGCTGCATTTTCTCGAAATGGAGGCCTAACGAGAACGTATAGGCTATTTATTTGCGCCGAGCTTCCTACGTGCCTGATGCGCTGACCACGTAACAACTTCCATATCCAGTGCTGGACACCTTGTACATAATAAATGTAGTGTACAATACACCACCACACAATGGTTGAATATAAATAACTGACCGTAGACGGAGACTGGCCGCGTATTGTTCTAGGATACACGGGCGTATACCTATGAATATGTAGAGGGTGTGTAATGAAATAGCTGTTGTAAGTCAATAACACCTAATTGCATCAACCAATAACTGTACACTTGGTTTCCAATAATACGGAGACCAGCCTTGTTATTTCTACTGAATTATCTGTAATTGTACGAGTAGTATATAAAACTCTTGAAAAATATGTTCTTTATCAAATGGCAAGACTTCGAGGCATCCAATTTCGGCAGGGAATTCACGCCGCTGAAAGTAACTTAACTATACTTATAAGTCCATTGTGTCTTAAACTTGAATCTCACCAAGTAAGCGCCCCAAAAAGTTTATAATTAATGTTAGGGAAAAATTAGTTAGGAGAAAATCGGTAGCTTCTTAAGTGGCGTTTAATCAAAGTGTAGGAGTTGAGCAAGCGTGTGCAGTGCTGTGCTCCGTCTTTGTAGTCGCGGACTGTCGGGGGACCGGACGCCAACGAACTACTTCTTAACTATCACGTCAGATTGAGCTGTAAACTAAATGAGCTTACATAAAACTAGCTATTGCTCGTGACTCGAGTCGCCTGGCGGACTCGACGACGACACTTCATTGAGCACCGCAGCCACCGCACGCTACACAATCTCTGTTAATTAAGTTGACGTTGTTGCTAGGGACTAGGGACAGTAAAAAAAAGAACATGGTTGTTATTATAACCAAGATTATTCAAACATTACCTTATTATCTTTAAAATCGCTGTAAGCAAAGCTACAGGTAAAATAAAATCAGAAAGACTTTATTAAGCGAAATACTGGGAACGAAGCATTTGCGTGGGAGGAGTCGAATTAAGATTTAGTGGCTTTCGAAAATCCTGCTCGAATAAAAACGACGGTCGCTGTTCATTTTCAAGCCTATTTATTATCCTAGTAAATTGAATTGCATTTTTACCAACTGTTGGGATTAAACTTTTTATAAAATCTACGTACCCTCTGTGGCCATCCCTTTTGTCCTATTTCTTAGTGTAGTTCGTAGGTATATACTTTATCTTTGTCTGCTCTTTATCCTTGCTGACGGATAAAAGCTTTTATACTTTCTGGGCAGTCTGTCTAACTGGCGTTTTTTTTTCTGCAGCTTCTCGCCGACGTCTCAGCGAGTACATCGAGCACTACGAGGCTTTGGACTACGACCCAGACACGTTGCATCAGCAACACTTGCGTGCACGTCGCTCGATAGACGCGCCGGCAGACTTAAGACTTCACTTTCGCGCACTTGGAAAGAGGTTCCACCTACGGTTGCGGCGAGACTTGTCCGCTTTCAGCGAAGACTTTAAAGTAAGTAATGGCAGCTTGTTTGGAAATTAAATGTCGCTCAGGTTATGCAACTTGTTCGCAACGTATTCGTTTTATGTACAGGTTGAGGGCGCAAAAGGGCAGTTACATGAAGTCGACACATCACAAATTTATCACGGGGAGTTGGCCGGTAAGTGACAAATGTGAATCATAATTTAAAATGTTTGTAAACGAATAATGAAATATATATGAGAATCGAGCAGTAGACGAATGGAGTTATTGCAAAGCGTGGTTAGATTGGAGTAGCCCACCCAACTGAAATAATTCGTCAGTCCCTTCTAGAGGATCTAGTTGCATGACTCGTCGGTCTAACTCTACATGCACTTATGAACTCTTAACAAAACTTTATAAACAGTGTTTGCTCTACCGCAAATGAACGAGTAATTCGCTTAAATGTGAAGTCAGGTGAAGTGAACAGCTTTAGCAGTTTAGCGCGAAGCGGGGCACTCACGTACTGAAAAGACAGACACAAACTTTGTAGGTGGCGTGCGGCGGACTGACAGCCGCAACTCGGGACCCACTCCCATTGTACAGACAGGGAGACGAGAACACCGACGTTATCTACACCCAAGATAGACGCTATTGTTTGCCCTCACCCCGAGGGAAAATTTAATAAGTCCCCGCTCGGAGTATGTCAACCGCGATTGTGTTTCTCTTTAATCAAACAAAAGCCGAACGCTAACTCTTGCATCTGCCCACGCCCGCACCAGCTCGCGCCTGCCGCGCTAGATGCTTCTCTCGTTCCCGACATTAATAATTCTTGGGGAGCACTAAAACATATTTCTTTTTGCAATTACTGGCGGGATGGCGTCAAAGTCCTGGCTAATTGGGAGCTTTCGGCGGCCACTCGACTTTTAATGTTGGCGGGTGGATGCCGCTCCGATGGTTGGACGCTACGCAAGCTTATGTAGCTAAGTAAATAATTACACTGTTGAAAATTTTACCCCGCATTCCTGTTTCGTGAAATATGCTAAAGAAATCAAAAGAAATTCAAAACATTTTCCGTACAAAAACAAATGTTTTGTTTGAGATTCTACTGAAATCTGAGATGCTTCTCATAATCTTAATAACGATCCAAATATACTGTTGATTAATCAAAGATAAATAGATGCACTAGGTAGGTACTTGATTAGATAGACGTTGTTTGTTCATAGCCAAATTAGCGTAAGTATCGATGAATGAAAGAGTGCGATGGTGATGCGTATCGACGTCCATCCGGGTGCGACTTGGAGTTCGGGTGCGGGTGTTATGATGGTGAAAGTTTGGAACAGTGTAAATGGATAAAGTTGTGCGGAGGGCGGCGCGGCATCGATCGCAGTTCGTCGCCCTACTTACAGCGGTCTCCGATGCACTTAGTCGTCGAGTTGCAACCTACGTTTTGCATGCACAACCCACCGTCCCCACATATTTATCAGCAACTGTAAACACGATTTGCGTTTTTATTGTTATAATCAAAGCTGTGATTCTACTAGTGGCTTAGAATTTTGATTATGCGATAGCGTCGGCCCAACTAAAGTAAAGTCTAACTTTTAATGAATGGATCAACTTAGGTAAAGTTGTATCTGGTAGTTTAAGAAAAGCCTGAAATATTAGCTTTTCTGACAATGTTACGAACATTAAATACAAATCTATGTTCGTCTTTTAGTTCATGAAACGTGATTCTATAAATTCTGCGTTTATTTAGGTCGTCCATTGAAACTCGACAAGGAATGAGCAACATTGCGCAAACAAGGAATTTTATACGAGAACTATTTCTAGGAAATGTTCACTTTCGTTGAGAACAACAATAGATCCGTATCTATGTTGTGAAATGTGAATAGTCACTTGGTTTATATAAAATTTACTGAATGATAAAACAGAACTGGTAGCAGTGCTCTTGACTTTAGAAAAATGTGCGCGAGTTTTTCTGCCGTCGCACTTGAATTTTACTGAAAAACATTTTCGGAGCCCAGCGGTTTGGTGCGGAAAACATTTCCCGTTTCCTCCGTACTTTCCAAATATATACTTTATTTTGTGTGCACGTGATTATGTGCGTTATCGTCTTCTAATAGGGACTCTATTAGCAAGTACAAGGTTATCCTTATGATTATCCTTTTAAGAATTTGCAATGTCGTTAATGTTGTTTTTTCCAGGAATAACGATGTTGTGTTATCAATAAACGCTGGTTTACCGTTCTTTGAACTGTCGCTGTCATCAATTCAATACTTCATTGTCTCGCCAGAATTGGTTCTCACCAACGATAATTATATTGTTATAGTGAGCGCTAAGTTTTCATCTTTGTTTCAAGTAGAATATTTGCAGTAACAACTTGACTTAAAACTTAAAGTTACGATATATTACAGAACTTATGGGGCTAAAGTATGATTTATGATTGCAGTTAGTGTATCTCAAGCTCTTCTTTCTCAGTTTCTTTCAATGTCTTTTTAAAGATTAATGGATATAACTATACAGAAATAGTTACCAGAGATACCTACCTATCACAGAAACTTTGCATATAAACGATGGCACAAGTAGTTCTGTTATTGGGTATTGAATGGCCGACCATCATCCACAACTAGTTCATTAATAGGTCACAAATTCTAAGACTGTCCATTTCTATATTGTTCTTGCCAACAATGTTGGCAGTCGTACAAAGGTTTCCACAAGACTATTAGCAAGCTACATAATTGTTATAACCTTACAACAATGCTAGCGAGTATAATTTTATAATAAACCCTAGTCACCAGCGGCGGCAGTTAAACGTGTAATCAATTTGATCGCGACTCACACCTGTATGCGTCGCCTGACTCTGTACTCCGCGGGTACTGTGGGTAGGGGATACCAAATAAATGGTACGCCTTAGCAAATGTAATTGCAACGTTCAATTTACGTACAATACACCTCGGGCCCCTATTAGCTGAATGGTATGACTCACCAGCTATCATTATTAATATATTTATGTATAGCGACCGGGTTATATGTAAATGCATATTGTTATGCGTGATTTCTTAAATCATTTATGGTTTATCTAACATCGGCTGATCGTGCAGTTTTGAGCATGTTCAATTAAATTTGAAAATAATCTAATTGAAAAAATGCAAAAAGCCAGAGGTGAAAAGCATGTAAACTCAATAAGTGGAAGAAAGAAGGCTCAACCGTACTACTGAATAATTTAAACATTACTCGGTGGTTAAGATTAAAAATAAAATATCTCATTGAAAATGAAATAGACAACACATTATTTTGTAGTACTTATTTCAATTTTATCTTGTATTTTCTGTTCTTTTTCTTGCATATAATCCAGGCTCTAGCTATTAATATACCTTTGAAACTAACGTGCTTGCGACATGCGACACGACACCCAATTGTTAAGTGGAAACTCCGCTGTTATCGTTCGAACAAATTGTGAGCTTCGGGTGACCGAGACCGATAATAAGGGGTATCGTTAAGACAAGTATTCGAAATATGAAGCATTAGTGGATACTGGCTGAACGTGACTCGGGTCTGGAGTATTTAACTTATACCTTTGAGTAACGATACCTTTGTACGAGCAAGGGAGTAAGATTGCAAGTCGTGCTCACATTTTGGTGTTGGGTTTGAAGTATGGGTGCTTAATTGCGTTTGTCTATTGTAATTATGCAAATGAATGAATAGGGGCGATAAAGTTAGATAATCTTTATTTATCTCTTATATTAAACCGCTCTCGTTATCAATTATTCTTATCTCGCCATATCATGTGTATTTGTAAGAGATAAGGCTATGATAAATGTTATCACACGCTGCTTCTATTGAGTGATAATATTACTTTCTAATTGCGTGATATTAATTAATATAGATTAGTTAAAAGGTCATTCCTACTCGCCATATTATGAAGGTTAGATAATAATGTAAGGTCACTTATGTATCAGGCTCATGTATCCGAAATTGAAACAAATTAAAACAAAAATGGATTTTATCGATGATTTTGATGATTGTCAACGATCGCTCTGATAGGTTGGGAGCGATACCTGGGAACCTTCTATTGTTATGGAGAAATTGGAGGTCAAAGTTCCAACTTTTTCCCAAGGTTTTTAATTCAATTTTCGAAATATTATAAAAATTATAATACTTCTTTAAATACAGCTATGACCCCTGTTATATGTAATGCGTGCGTTACATTGAGTTCTATCGTAAAAACCGTGCATTTTCGCAATCGTCGTTTTCCAACAATATTTTTTTTCGTAGAGTTACTTAATTTGATATATCAGCCGCTCGGGTCAATCTTTAGGTTAAGCCATGCTGGCCTAGGTTGGTCTGTGGATGGGTGACCATCCTTACATACCGAGTTTCCTCCGTGCCTCGGAAAGCACGTTAAGCTGTTGGTCCCGACTGTCATTTGTCCATCTTTGACAGTCGTTACAGGTAGTTAGTGGCCCAAAAAGTCTGACATCACTCTTACCAATATCGTATTTCTCAGGATTAACTGGGTTGTGGAGGTCAGATAGGCAGTCGCTCCATGTAAAATACTGATATTCAGCTGCATTCGGTTAGACTGGAAGCCGACCCCAACATAGTTGGGAAAAGGCATAGGCAGATGATGATGACTTAATTTGATATACAGAATGCTTGGTTGACGGCTTTATGTAGGGTCCTTTTACTCCGTTTACACCTGGTAGATATTGCCATGCCGTGATATCATGTAGGTCGTTCCTACCCGTACTTGAAAGGTTAAATAGGTATATCCTAGAATTAAGAAACTTCAATATGACTCCGGTATAACAAGAAAGCTCCACCACACACGCCAATTTCCAGCACTATAGCTGTGACTATAGTAGGCTCTACATGGGAATAAGAGAACACGTCTACAATATACTCCCTTGCGGTTTAGTCTTAATAAAACTCAGAATATAACCCTAATATTAGACAACACGTACTTACTTACCGTCTTAATAGAGGCAATTTCGTTATAACAAACTCATATGAAGGCTAACAGCGTCAAGACTTTAGAAAGCCTTGTAATATACGTAGAAAGTAATGAAATTTTGAGCGGTAAGTAGTGCTCCGACTTCCTTTTATATTATATTAGTGTGTTTAATGTTCATTCATGTTTTGGGCTACCTAATCTACGCTACGCTGCGTAATGTTAATTTGCCAAAAAGCAGACAACAGGATCCATCCTTCCCTAATTATGCTGCTAAGATTAGTTTTAGATAGATCACATTCCAATCACGTTTATCAATTTGGTACACTGAATATAAAGAATATTTTGGTAAAGATTTAACACTGGTAGGTCGTAAAACTGCAAAAGCTTTAAAAAATAATTGTTTCAAAAGGTTTTAGTTGATAGTTATATGAAAGTGCATAACAACGTGATGTTTGTTCTTGCTATAACTGACAAGATTTATGAGAGCTTAAAACTGTTAATCCCAGCTTACGATTATAATCCCAACCGCTGTTCAAAGCGTTCATAGAATAGAAGGGTGGCTTCTAGTCTTAACGCCAGAGCCAGAATAATGCTATTGCAGAGACAGATGAGGCCCTATGTATGCAAAGTGTAGGCGAATCTGCGGTATAAAATAATACTGTTTGTATATGCGCAGATGATCCGCAATCGACGGTGTTCGGCTCGGTGACGGACGGCGTTTTCGAGGGGAAGATTATAGCGAACGATGGCTCCTACTACGTGGAGCATGCACGACGATACTTCCCTCCGAATGGCACGCGCACCCGCGTCCACTCCGTGATCTACAAAGAGGGCGACGTGGGAGACCCCTACGCCCATCACAGACATGGTAAGTACACCTCAAAACCTCTAATAACCTCTCCTATTCAAAGATACATTGACATTTCGATATGTACCTGTAATTGTACGTTATACGAGGAAAGCTACGGCAGGCAGCTATTTGTAAGCTCGAGCCAATTTTGCAAACCACTGGGTGGATGCGGTTCCAGCTACAGTAATGAAGGTTTAGGGATGTAAAAGTTCATTTATTGAAGCAAGTAGAGTTCCGAGTAATTGAAATACTTTAACTTAGGTCAGATAACGTGGTTAGACAGACCAGGATCGGATAACACAAGGGTTAAGAAAGTTGTATAACTATACAGCTACACAAAAGTGAATCAGTGTTATTGTTGCGAGGAAAATCCGATTCTCTACCCCTGTGCCATATGCTATTTTATGAGTCGTATCAAATGAAGTAATCGCGTTTTACGGTTTTAATCCCATTACGTTATGTACAATTAAGATTCCTTCGCATCGCGTAGGTGCAATAACAAAATTAACTGTGTAGAAATTTGTAACTACACGTGCAGTTAGTGGAGTCTGGAGTACGGGAGTGGAGGGAGAGGGAGAGGCGAGTCGCGTGGAAGTTTCGCCACAGTATGTCGCACGGCAAATGGATTGCAACGCAAGGTCGTTTAACAAAGTTTAATCCCATTTGCTCGGCGCGCTGTCACCAGCTGATTGCAACACCGCTTGCATCGGAAAATTCGCATAATTTATAACGGAACGTTCGACTCATTTATTGGCCGGCGCCGTTGTCATAAATTAATTCAGAGTCAGTCGACTTTAATTCGCCGTGACGAGCTTAACATGCTTTAAATCATGTTTTATCGTTGTGTAGATGAAATTTGGCACGGTTCACAATGTCATCAAAGCAGACTAAATTCCACGTTACATATTCATTCGTCCGTAGGCTGCGCTGGAATGGTAATTTCGCGTCAACAACACCGCCCCGCCTGCCGAGTTTGCATTTTTGCCGTTTCAACTGTGTTGTAGATGCAATTTCATTGTGCAGTACATAGCGGTAGCGACTAGCGACCCACCTGAATATGCGACTGACTTGCATAAACACAAGTTCCCTTTTCAGCATAGCTTTTAAATACAGACAATATACCCGCAATAAACTGGGACGTGTAAGAAGCACATAATTTGTATCTTGTTGCTCTACCTGCGATCATATTTTGTTCTACATTGTATATTCCGTCGGGGTATTGGGAAGTAGGTACCGAGTCGTTTTTCCGGTGATCTTTTTCTTTGTATTGTTAACAAGGTTTTTCATTTGTTTTGCGTCTGAAAATTACGTTTGATCGGAAAATAAATTCTGAAGGTATTGAGTGAGCAGGAAGGGTCGCGTTTGTAGCTACATTTGTTTTCATTACGAGTTATTGAACAGCGGTAGGGGGACCGCGCTCTACGCGTTCTCCATGGGGCTTTTATTTGAATATGAAAGACTTTCACGACCAACCAAATAAGGGATCTTTTCTTTTTTTAAAAATACAAGAATGGTGACAGCCTCATTTCATTCTACGACACTTTCTTCCTTATAAAATATCGTAACATAAAGACTTTCCCAAAGTAAATTAGTATTCCCAAGACGCTAAAGACTTTGATTTTCATTTCGTTTTAAATAAACCTTAATTAAGCAGTTGTTAGGTAATGAACTACCTTGTACTTCTTTACCTGAAGTTCATTCGAAATCGGCGCTAAGTATAGTCTGTAGAATCAGTACAAAATTTTCTTATTTAAAACAATCAAGGGTACACCTTAAAAAACTAAAGAGATGCGAAGAAGTCGTTTGGACTTCTTCGCATCTCTTTTTGCCTTTGTAAACGAAATTAAAAGGTTCTCATACATAAATACACATCTTTGTCTAAACACCAAATTGTCGTTTACTGAAACCGTAATTTAGATAAAACAAACAAAACACACATAACACTGTATACTGCTGTTTACCTTCCCATTCATGTACATATAAAACGCATTAACTGTGTAGAAAATACTTGTCGTAAACCGTCTTACGAAGTCTGGAGCAGCACTAATTTAATATTGTCCAAACTCGCGACTAGTCACGAACGAGGTTCTCGTTTCGTTACACAAACTGTTGTACACAATCTTATTTAAGCGCTTCATTTAATATCGTATCCTTACATCGCATCGCTTTTCTCCCAATCATATTATATTGTAGCAGCTTTTCCGCGCTGAACGGTATAAAAGAAGCGCTCGGTGCTTCAGATATATTTTTGAAAATTTGTTAAATGGTGTTAAGAAATATAAGATGATACGGGTAGAGATGTTTGTTCAGTCCGATCAGAGTGAATACTCCTTTAATAAAAGTCGGTTTAAGTAAGTACTTACATTATGTTCCGTGCAGAACAAACAATCGACAGCTAAATATTTCTGCATGAAGTTCACTTGACTCCGTCTGGGCACGAGTTGGCACAACGACTTCAACTGCGCCGCGCCGTCGAGAACATTTGCATGATAAATGTACGTAATATTTCGAATTGAAGTTATTACCATTACTGGTTATTAATCTAACAATAAACTAGGTTTCTGGTATTTGAACAAGATACTTAATATCAAAACTACAATTTATCCAAAAGTTTTGCCTGACCTGACATCTTACAGCGCGCAACATTTTAATAAGTTTTACTTTTGTACGTTGAACTTAGCTGTATTTTGTTAGGCAGTTTATATACTGTCAATTAAATTTGTTCTAAAGCGAGATCTGACAAAAACGGGAGAAAAATATGTCGGAACTTCCATTTTACAGGATAATAAATCTGACAGTGACCTTAGCTACCGTTGGTAAACTTGTTATAGAATTAAGAAAAACCGGTTCCCAACGACTACATAATTAAACGGATATTATACATGTACACAGCCCTTATTAAAACTTGTTGTAGCCGTGCTTCCCCGTACTTGTTCAACAGCTATCATGTAGGTAATACGTGGCAGTTTGTTTTTTTTTCCTGTGTGTAGTCCTACTGCGAAGGGCAAAGCCCTCCTTTTCCACGTCTTCTTATCTTGAGTTATTGTGGCCCAATCCTGGCATTCCTGATAGACCAATCCTGTAGTTATCCAGCCATCTTCACCTGGGACTGCCACGATATCGTAGGATGATTCTGGTATCCACATTGACGTAGATTTATTTAGTTATTCGTTCCTTGCTCTTTTTCCGATTTTGTCTACTGCTGAGCAAAGACCTCTTTCCATTCCTTCCTTATTCTTTGTTAATTAAAACTAATTAAAGCAAAATCTTTCGAAAAATATGAAATCCGTTACACACAATGACCACGAAAGTCTGAAATCTGCGAGTAAATATGATATTTGAATAGCTGGGTAGGCATTAAAGTCGCGATGTACGCCAGCAGGCGGTAATTTCCGTTATCTGGCTGCCGCCGCACTTGCGCACAGGAGGTTCGTTAAAATGCAGCCCGCCCGGATGCGAAACGCCAATGTGCTCTAACACGACACACACGGGCTGAAAAAAAAAACTCGACTATTCAGCACTTTTTAATTTTAAAACTGCGCTTTTTCGCTCGCTATTGTAGTTTTCATGCGTCATTATGGTTTCCCTATTCAATGCTGCAGTTTAGATTTAGTCTGAAGAAATATAACGTACATGGCCGCTAGCCATTTATAATTTTCCTTTCCAATGAACGCCAACTAAACCAATGCACATCCTTATTGTAGGTACAGATTGCAACTAGGTATAATACAAATATAAAAGCTGCAAGCTGTAAATAATTATGACTTTATGACCCACCAACAGGTCCATGTCATGTGCAGATGGCATAACATCTCCGAGCCATCAGTCCAACTAACCAGGGTATTTCCTGCATCTCGTAGCGACGAGGAAAAAACAAAGAGATTAATATATATTAGGGTTATAAATCTAACAGGGAACTCGGTTGATAAATAAATCTCAGAATAGCGCTATAGAAAAGAGTTTGGTGTCAGCCTTTGGTATTTATTCCGCCACGAACGGGTCGACTCGGGTCCGCTCCGTATTTTTCTTCCCAACTTCAACGGCGAAACTTGGGATTTATCATGAATAATTTAAAATATCATGTACATCTTGTGGAATATTCCAACATTGTGACACTGGGAAGCAGAATCGTCAGTGTATTGATTATATTCTTTTTACCCGTAGAGCGACACACGGAATTAATTTTTTTACTCAATCGCTACGACTGATCTGGATTATAAATCTCGATAAATCGAGCTATCGTATTCGAGACACGTACGGCATTGCGACTATGTGCTTGATGTAATGCCCATGGTGGAGCGTGGTAATATTTTGTCTAGAGACGTGAAATAGTATCAGGTCTTTCTTGGAAATTCTAAGATTGTTTTATACTCCAGCACTGTTTTGAAAACAAAAGAGATGCGAAGTATAATCTCTGGGATAGTCATAATTTGAAAGATCAGCTTGCACAAGACTGACTCACGCACTTCGAAGATTTCATAATAAGCGGTAATTTACGTTTTGCAATGTCGGTGGAGGATGACGACAACTGTCAGATAAATGCACAATGGCAAGATGGTGACGTTGTAAATATTAACAATGTGAGCGGAAATACACGAGACTGGCTAAGGAAGATAGCATAAACCAGAGCAGTGGGTGAATGTAGGCTGAATACTTGAATACTGAATGCATAAATCGAAGATCTAGTATCGGGACTAGAACCGAAATACGGAGCGTGGGACGTCCCCGTTATGGCGAACGGTTTTAAAGTAGCTTGAAGCTTATTTTGGAAGGCATCATGTCCAGTAGCTACTTCTACATTTAGATATTCGTCGTACGGCGCTCTTTATTCGCATTCGCCTGTAATGTAACAGATCACATTCAATTCTTCTTGTTCTTCTTCTTCTTCAAGTTTTGCCCAACCAATGTGGAGTGTTTATTCACATTCACTTTTTTCTGTATAAAATCGGATCTTGGATTGTAACATTACAGGCGAGTGCTCTCGGTGAGGGTGCGCCTTTATTCTCCAGATTTATCGTTTCAGTAGCTTCAGTGAACTAGCATAACTTGTGGTAGCGAATTTCGAGTTTAAGCTGTTTTCTTTCATTATGTTTCCGTATGTACGAATAGCCTAGAATTGAAGTTATATTGTCACTTACGGGATTGATAGAGCCTCGAATTGGGTTTGCGCCCGAATTAATGTAGCTGGCTACTTACATATTTACCTTGAAATTTAATGAATATGACAATGATTTATTATCATAATATGATTGTCTGACTGAGAGTTATTAAATCACCTTTTACCGAAAGGAAATAACGTTAGTTGACCTTCAGACGTATCAACATGTATTGTTGTTTGTTTAGCCCTGCTGTGACTAAATATATCGGACTCTTATTCAATACTTCAAACTGACATTCTATAACATAGGTTATCTTTTACGGGATGTATCGTTAATCTAATGAAGTACTTTTATACCGTACCTTTAATTTGGATGATCAGTGCATATTCTAAAATGGCTAAAAATGAATTTCATTTGGTATGTAATTTTCCCGCCTCTCGTAATACTAGTTTGGCACCAGATTTTGTCGATCCTGGTCCTGATCTACTGGTCTAGAGGCTTCCAAAAAACATATCCGCAAGGACTGAAGGATTAAGTGCTGACACCGATTTAGATCGTAATGTTTTATGTTACATTTAAAAGCATTGTAAATTTACCTTTTTAAAATTTACCAGGTCACGTAGCAGGTTGCGGTATCACAGACGAGGTGGTACAATGGATGGAGCGGATCCAGAACTCAGGTGTGGATGACGAGCCACAAACATCACCGGCGCCCGCGGCTACACCGTCTGCGCCCCCGCCATCCAACCCGCACCATGCGCCGTCCCAGCCTCCGCATCCTAACAGTTTGCGGGATGATGAACCGAGGTAACTTACGTCATTGCCCCCCCCCATAGTGAAACGTCACTCAAATTTTTTTTTTTGACATTTGAGCAGCTCCTTAGCTTTAAATGTTGTATGGCCAAACGTCACTTTTGAGATCTGTTAAATATAAGTGCTAGTTATATTTTGAGTGACGTTTCAGTATTCTGGGTCGAAATACATAGCCGGCTCCGACAGGGCGTGTTCTAAATAGCCTGTATCAGCATGAACCGTCCCAACATGGACCGATTAAACAGATGGACCCCTTCATAGAACACGTCTAGTTCGCGCTATGTTTGTGAATCTGCCATTAACCTTATAGAAGCTGTGACCATTTATGGCGATAAAAAAAGATCTGGTCCCTGTTTAATAAACGTTACAAATTGTTGTAATTATATTTTACAAGTTATAAATCTACAAATTTCTGTTTAAATAAAAAATACAACTTGCAATTATACCATTGTGAAAAAAAATCATAATTGTTAAATTTTACCTACAATTTTACATATTATTTCGGTTTAATGAACATTTTCTCTTTACAGGTGACAATATTATTGTAAGGTATTTATACCTTAAAGTTGTTTGACAAGTGTTGTTTATTATAATAAACAACACTTGTCAAACAACTTTACAAATATGTCACTTATTTACAAAATTGTCCGATTATAACGTTTATTAAACAGGGCCCTGGTCATTGACTACACTATCCAGTTGGCTAGACCTAGACGTAAGTTTTACGACAAACTCATTTCGAAATGATAAAGTTCAAGCTCTTTTATCAAAGTTATTTCAACCAAGTTTACGAGTCTTTGTTTTCAAACATTTTACTACATGTTAATAATAAAGCTATTAAATGCATAGTTTCTGCCAACTTCAGCAATATATCAAACATCAACCTTCTTTCTAATTTCACTTCGATTAATCATACACAAATGAGACCTCCTTTCTCATTATAAATCATTTAAAATTATTTCAACAATCACTTTTTCTATTGCAGCAAAGTGAGTACGCTAAAAAGTTAACTTTGCGAAACCTCAGTTTTACATTCGTTTTATTGCCAAGATGATATAATGTGTAATTAACAAACTTCATTGTTACTTAGTAGAAATAATTATCGAAATATAGCAGTACTACTAACGAAAAAGTATGTTCGAAGAAGCAAGCCAACCCCAAAAGTGCAATTGTTTAGAAGACGGTAAACAACATAAATTCTGAAGCAGGCCCGCCGCTGACATTACATTATTATTTGTGTACCCTGCAACAAAAAAGTTTAAAACCTTTTTTTATTGCCCACATGGGCTGACACATGCCACACGTGGAACGGAGCCGGGGCAAAAAAAATCTAGTTTAACCACGCCCAATTAAGTGCTGCTACACGACCGAACCAAAGTATAAAAAAAGACAAGTAGGATATCTTCATATAAACGCACCGCGCTCGGCTTGTATGTGTGCGTCATACTATCTTTACGTCGCACGGTGGGCTGAAAATCGGCTTTCATAGACTTAGGGATTTCAATTTGCAAGTGCTTGTTTTTATGTCCGATATCGCTTCTATTAGTCATTACTATGTACAAAAATGACACCCGAGTTAATTCTGCCCAAAAACGAAGGAAATATATTTTTTTTTACGAAAAATTTGTATGAAGCTAGTATGAAAAATCGAATTATCTCCTAATCGGCCTGTTTAACCGTACAATCCTTGGAGGTGGTCATAGTGCTAATTATTTATGATTTTTTGGTTGGCGATCGGACGAAAAATTTAATGCCGTTTTTTTTTATAAAATAGCCTAAATATTTTTATTTGTTTTTACGTATGAAACGATTCCTTTTGGTGTTTATGTTGAAGAACACGGACTTTTACCTACACATAACATAAAATAGCATCACTCCTATATTTTCGAAGGAGCTGGCAGAGGTTTATAGTACACCCACACGTAGACAACTATGTTTGAGCTAGATAATTATCAACACAAAATGAGTTTTAAAACTTTTCATACAACCAAATGACCAATTGTTTACTCTTCTAATGAGTCCAAAAAAAAGTAATTAAGTAACTACACTGATTAGGTCTTCTAATGAGTCTTAATAGGTGATTTAATGATTTTCAATATCTCACGACAATGCCAACTATGGATTACATTCAACATTTCCTGATGAGTAAGCTAATTTGTTAATTAGCAGTGCTATGAGTTCTAAGAATAGTTAGTAACTAAAGTTTGCACAAAACTCGGCCAATCAATATTTGCTCCCAACCAATTCTCGTACTTTCTCCTGAAATTATCAAGGAATCGGTTGGATTCCTGCCACCTTTGTAAAGCGGCTCGCGTAAATCTCCGACAAAATTCTTTGAGAACAACACGATCTTCGTCAGACAGGCAATCGCCTATGCGGGATACAACTGCACTGAACAATACTTCATGATCAAATGAAGTACTCTCACTTCGTAGAAGAACAAACAAGTCTAAATTGGTGATTAAACTTTCCATTCTAAGATTTTATAGTCGCTGATTTAGTGTTAGCAGTTACACAGTTGTGAACAAATTAAATTATAAAACAAAACTTTAGCCCTTTTATTGCAAAACGCCAATAATTATTTAACTACCCTCATTAGTTATCTCCTAATGAGGAGATAACTAATGAGGGTAGTTAGCTAATGAAAATCTATAATTGTCACTAACTATTCTTAGAACTCATAGCACTGCTAATTAACAAATTAGCTTACTTATCAGGAAATGTTGAATGTAATCCATAGTTGGCATTGTCGTGAGATATTGAAAATCATTAAATCACCTATTAAGACTCATTAGAAGACCTAATCAGTGTAGTTACTTAATTACTTCTTTTTGGACTCATTAGAAGAGTAAACAATTGGTCATTTGGTTGTATGAAAAGTTTTAAAACTCATTTTGTGTTGATAATTATCTAGCTCAAACATAGTTGTCTACGTGTGGGTGTACTATAAACCTCTGCCAACTCCTTCGAAAATATAGGAGTGATGCTATTTTATGTTATGTGTAGTTAAAAGTCCGTGTTCTTCAACATAAACACCAAAAGGAATCGTTTCATACGTAAAAACAAATAAAAATATTTTGGCGATTTTTAAAAAAAAAAAACGGCATTAAATTTTTCGTCCGATCGCCAACCAAAAAATCATAAATAATTAGCACTATGACCACCTCCAAGGATTATACGGTTAAACAGGCCGTTTAGGAGATAATTCGATTTTTCATACTAGCTTCATACAAATTTTTCGTAAAAAAAATATATTTCCTTCGTTTTTGTACTTGATCTGACAATAGATTCCCGTTGAGTTATGCCGATTTCTCATTATTTTAGGTAGGTATACCTACCTAAAATACTGTAGTAATACACTATAGATTTCTTTTGTCGTCTACGCCGTAGACGACAAAAGAAATCTAATTAGGTAGTCCGTCAGTTAGATTATTAACAAATATTTCCACAAATATTGTTTCCGAGTCATGGATGTTTATATGTATAATAAGTATGTATTTACAAACAAAAAAGTATCTAAGTAGTATATCAACTATCTAGTGTCCACGACACAAGCTTTGCTTAGTGTGGCACTAGGTGGCGCTGTGTGTTAATGTCCAGCGATATTTATTTATTTATTTATTTAACCCGTAGGTATTTTTTCTATTGTTACACAAACCAAAATTTACGAACGTGACGTAGTATAATTTTGAATGAGTTCTGACGTCTTGAGCCCGCACTCCCGAGTTTTGCTGCGTTTTTATCTTAGTATTGAACATTGATTTACAAAACCAAAAAAGTTCGTGTCCATTATTTTCCAATACTTACCGACGGTGTCGGCGACGAGACTCTTTCTCCTCACCAGGGTGCAAGTAATGGCCATACGTAAAATGCATCATGAGTCGTTTTAGTTTTGAATCAAAATTTTGTGTTTTGAAAACTTGTGTTAATAATTTTATGTCGTAAATAAGTTTTTTTTGGATGGTATCTTATTGGAATCTTCATAGTATTATGATGAATATTAGCATCATGACAATTTTAAAGTCCAATAAGGCCAAGAAAAATGTAATTTAAAGTTTTGTGTCACATATTTACGTAACTTGAAAAGGTGATTTTTTGTTAATTAAGATATGACGTTGAATTTAGTGTAAAAACGTTGGACTTGGCTTAAAACCGATAACCATGCAAAAATCATGTAAATCGGTCCAGTAGTTTAGGGAATATAAGGTAAAACAAATAGTAAAAACTGTGTTCATCGTAAATTTCACACTCTTTGTTGTAGAATATTTTTTGATAACAGTCTAACAGACATAGTTCATCAGAACAATGTTTTGAATGCGTTACATTGCGTTACAATCGTTTGAAAGATAGACCCATCCAAACTGTCACCCCCCTCTAAATTTTAAAATAAGAGATTTAAAAAAAATATGCTTAGATCTCAATGAAAACCAGACAACACATTTCTAGGCACTGAATTTAAATATAGCTAAAAGTGACAACCCTGACACAGCCAAGTACGGTAGGTAATTATAACTCGGATTAAGCTGTAGATGCACTACTGCTCCTGTTTTTATACTGTGACCGAACTTGGTTCGTAAGTGTAGTGGTTTATTCTTTATTCCAAAGGCTATTAGTTCTATTACCGGTTTATCGGTAGGTCAATAGGTTGATAGGTTATGGTGGGAAGTGATCCAGTTTCCAACCAATAGCAGATTTGGTTTTGGTTCAGGAGGTCTGTGTTTATAAGTCAGTTTGATTCTCCTTTATCAATCTGAGCTTCTCTATAGTGCCGCAGAATTGATAAAAAGTAGTAGAAACAAAGGCGTTCTTTTTCATTGAATTACGTGTGTTACAAGTATTGTGTGAAGTTGTTTTTTTAGTAAGGTGAAAATGGTAATTTGCGCTCCTGCCTAAATAGATCGCTGCAAACTCAATCTTCGGATTTATTCCGATCTGAATAAATGCGCTGCTTGCGATCAGTCCATGACTCATTTTCCGAACACTTTGAACAAGTGTTACTTAAGAGGACGCTAGTGACGCTTCGATTATTGTTTCCACTGGGCGGAAGTAACTTGATAAGACGAAAAAGACAGTGTCCTTTTCAGTGGCCGAAATTGAAATGAAGGGCATTATTGTTTTTAGGAATATTGTTGCCGAATATTTATTTAAATCATCCAAGTATCCTCTTTCTACCAATAACCTACTGTATATCTAAACCATCGTAATATTGTTCCAGATTCTGGGACTTGCACCATTACAACAAATACTCGCGGTCAGCGAACACCGGCGAGCACACGCGCTCGCGGCGAGCAACCTTCGACAAGCGCAACACTTGCTCGCTCTACATACAGACGGACCCGCTAATATGGAGACATGTTAGGGAAGGATTCCCGGACGTAAGTTATTCAAATTAAGAAGCACTGCAAGGGATCACCATAGCCTCAACACGACCCATTCGGGATTTTTTGACCTATGGGACTCTGTCTATGGAAATTAAGCCGAGCTGATGTTGATCCCATACAGTACTTAGTAAGTTCTCAGATTTACTAACAGACAAAGGACACTTTTAAAATAAAGACATTCTATCGAAAGTCTTTTGTTGTTCTATCTGGAAAATTTCCAATAACTTTTAATGTATGACTTTTAATTAGGTTATGGCTCAGATAAGATTAGCCTCAGGCTCTCAGCTGACTTTTCTCATTTAGGTAGTAGATGGTCATGGTAATCATCACTGTTCTTTTTATTGCTCTACTGCTATGCATATTGTACTATCCAAGTGTTGGCTTCGATTCTGGCAAGCCTTGTAGTTTGTTGATTTGTGATGTTCATATGGTGCAAACAATTATGTTGCAAACCGAGTAAACTTTGAGCATATTTGATGTATCACAATGCGATCAATTGTGATGCATCAAATATGCTCAAAGTTTACAATTGATTATTATCACGTAACCGACGACCAAATGACCTACGAGTACACCTAGGTTTACCTCAGTTAGAGGATCTCGAGAGTCGATAGACTATCGCCCTCTTGACTGTTCCGACACATGCTCGCTCTACACTACATACACACTATACCCAGACCCGCTAATATGACGACACGTTAGGGAGGGATTCCCGGATGCAAATCATCATTAGTTTTCCGTCCGCACTTCGCTCATCATTTCACAGTACGTTTGTATGTTAATGTCCCCGAAAAATTGTTTTCAACGAAAACAGTCTCTTATCTTCGTAAGTGTATTGAAAAACGTTTGATACACGTGGGCAGTTGTCACTGCAGTTCTCGGTTTCATACCAACCTTGTCTTCGGCTCGGGTGTGAATTCCGCCTCGGCTGCCAATACAAAGTTCCTCCACTTGTATCAAAATGTACTGTTTGTTACAACGTGACGAACTGCATCTTAACAGTGAAAATTTAGGTTTCATAGTTAGATGGCATAGTGAGAAATATATGTTTTAGTAGTAGAAAATTATATAAAGTTATCCAGAGGGCCTACCTAACCAGTGTCGATATCTATGATAGAAAAGCAAAAAATCTGGACTGACATATCCTTTCCAAAAGCATAAAACTGCCAGGCCTGGTAAAAGTCTTGTAGAAAAGCGATTGCCCTGGCATTAGAACATACTAAATGTGAACTATGAATTTCGACTTTAGTCCTTAATACTACCGAATGACCTCATTGCCCCCAATAAACACTGATCAAAAGATGTTTCGCATTCGCACCACTTACGAACGGAAATGCCTTGACTTAAAACATGCATCAGCCCACTCGATACTAAACAACGTAGTCATTTGATTCTTAGTACAAATACATATTCCAGTTTATAATTGAATTATGCTTGTATTTTCCTTTCTGTTTACCTTTATTCCTGTTAAATATTTTCCCCCTATTTATAAAATTTATTATAGAAAAACCAATTAAAAAGTGGATAATAGTATCCTCTACGGATGCCATGCTGAGAGAGGAGTCTTCTGGCCTCGTACAGGACAAATCTTAGTTCAATGGATGTCTTATTTTCAACCGACTTCCAAAAAGAGGAGGTTATCAATTCGTCTGTATTTTTTTTTTTTTTAAGTTTTTGTTATGTTTACTTTTTTTATTAATTTTCATCATTTTGTTTTGTCCTGATATTTTTTTTTCTTTTTTTCTACGGCAATCCTGCATACTTCGCTGTAGTATGTTGCTTGTCAAATTAATATATTACAGATTGGCCAGAATTAGCGCTTATAAGCGACATCTCTGCGTCAGCACATTATTCATTAGTATGAATTTATAAAGCAGCGTAAAATCCATCGTATGAAACACAGTTACTAATATAAAACCAGCTTTCGTTTGTAACTGTTGGGATCTTCTGCCCAGCCTTTTCCCAACTATGTTGGGGTCGGCTCCCAGTCTAACCAGATGCAACCGAATACCAGTATTTTCCTAGTTACTTGTTAATGGTACCTCGGCAAGGGTAGCTTAACTTGCGATCATCCTATTACAAGCCCTCTATATCTAATATAAACATTTTATTTCCAGCACCGGGACGCCAGCAAGAAGAGCGAGGTGGATATGAAGACTCGCGAGGAGATCTTGTCCCTCATATCGCATCACGTCACCGCCGTCAACTACATCTACAGCTACACCAAGTTCGATGGACGACTCGAACATAGGAATATCAAGTTTGAAGTCCAGAGAATCAAGGTGTGTGTGACTTCTATATCATTAGCCTTATCAGCCTATACATGGTGTGAACAGTCTCATCACGAAACCGTCAACCAAAACAAACGTTACTTTACGCATAAATTGACAAAATATGTTACATGTCTACCAATATTTAGTTCTAAGACAGGTCGGTTTTTTCACGATGTTTTCATTTACCGTCTTGAGAGCAGTGGTGATGAAATACCTGTCTGGGTTCGAACCCACTAATTAGACATTAATTCTGAAATCACTGGTATATGGATAACATTTTTGGTGTTTAGTCCAGGATGTAGTCAATTTACGAGTCCTTCAAAATCCGTCCAGACGTTTATACGTAAAGAAATAAAAGATAGAGCAACAAACATCTGATTTAATGATACAGTTGGTGATACAAAGGTCTATGCTGAGTGCCAATCCGGAGAGGCCTAAACCAACTCCCAAAATAGACCCCACGCTGACTATTATTTGGCGTTGTGGCGGCAATTACATCTAAACAAACGAACTCCGTAAACCTGACGTCACTTCAAATCAAACCCCAGATACGAGATATCCGTTCGATTAACATATTATAAACATACAGAAACCCGACACGATTTCCGGTCTTCAGTTTTCCTCCCTGATTTTGGATTTTAGGTAAAGGGACCTTAAAATAGCAAGCTGATTTAATTAACAGTATCGCTTGAGGAAATATAGACTTACGTGACCACATGTAGTCCGATTTCGGATGTGGTCAGGAGTTCAGCGGTATTGCTCGAACTCAGATAGGAGTTTCCTGTTTTTTATATCGCGAATGCATGCAGCAAATGTATCAAATATCTGTTGGCGAACAAAAAGTACTTCATTTGTTTTTTACAAACAAAAGAAAACAACATTCGAATATGGCGTCGTTATAGTTGGTCGAACGGTCGCAAACGGGACTGGATGAGATACAATTACCATCAGGAATTTCTCAGTAGCCGATAGTAATAGCCTCGTCCCATATTACATGAGACTTAAGTATATCTGGCGAATTTTTGGGTGTATTATAAGGTACCCCTCTGCCTACCCTACGTGGATTACAGACGTAAGAATACATTTGTTTTTGTTGTTGTCATTTCGTACTCTCATATTCGTTTTTTATTTAAAATGAACGTAGATTTTGTACGCTCATAAACATTGATTTTAAATTTAGTTTCTCAGTAAGTGAATCATTGTTATTCTTGATGAGGAATAATAATGTTCTTGAACCATAATATCATGTTGCCATTATCGTGAAAACTTTACTTTATTTAAGTACTATAGGCGACGCAACATGCCCAGTGCTCAATGATGTGTAAATGAAGTATTTTTCCTTAGTGGCTTTCAAGAGAAAAAGTTAGGTATTATCATTGATACGAAATGACCGCATGACTCATATGTTTAATCAAGCGGGAAATTAAATTTGAAACGGAGCTAGTTAACCATTGCTAATGTTATCAGCTGATATTTTAGTAACGCTTCATAGCTGGAGACCGATAAATGTTTGCTTTTTAAAACAATAACCTAACCCTTTATACCTCGATTCTTTCGATTCCCCATATTCCACATAATTCCTCTTGAAAAATGCTTCTAGAGCATAATCTGCCTGGCCTTTTCCCAACTATGTTGCGGTCGGCTTCCAGTCTAACCGCATGCACCTGAATATCAGTATTTTACATGGAGCGACTGCCTATCTGACCTCCACAACCTAGTTAGTACCGGGTAATACGATACTACAGCATTTTTTTTTCTTTTATAACGTCAACGCCTGCTGTAGACTCAAGACATGTCCCTATCTCCTATCGAAAATGTGAGCCTCTAAAAATGACAAAAAATGCTCCAATTTTATTGCCAGTGATTAGAGAGGAAAAGGTTTTTAACGTAAAAGACATTGACAGAAAGTAGACCTACTCTTTCTTAAAATTTTAATGACAAGAGTAATAGAATCGACTCAGTTTTTAAAGAGAAATAAGGGTTCATATTTACTGGCCCTGTGCTCCCTCTTAAAGTTAGTGCTTTAAGATATCGGTGATGTATGAGACTTCAAGAGTTATCGCGTCAGATAGGCAGCCACTCCATGTAAAATACTTATATTCAGCTGCACCTGGTTACGCGGTTTCTTACTCTACCATAGTCAGGAAATAGCTAGGATTTCATAAATAAATATCGATGGACATTACACACAGCACCATCTAGTGCCACACTAAGCAGGGCTTGTGTCGTGGTCACCAGACAGATGATATACTACACATATACTTTTTTGTTTGTAAATACATACTTACTTATTATACATATAAACATCGATGACTCGGAAACAAATATCCATGCTCATCACACAAACATTTGCTCTTACCGGGATTCGAACCCGGGACCCTAAGAACGTAAGGCAGCTTCACTACCGCGGCGCTATTCGGGTCGTCGTGAAGGAAGGTGGTGAATAACTGTTGTCATCTTTTAAGTTATGAGGTACATTTATGTTTATACAACATTATTTTTTGTTTATACTAAACCCGAAAAGGGGTCATTGTACTCATCATTTTGAACAACTTTTTCTATGGGTCAAACCTTGAAATCGCGAAAAAAAAATCAGCTGTTCCCTACATTTTGACGAGTTATGCGAACATAAATGTAGGGAACAGCTGATTTTTTTTTCGCGATTTCACGGTTCGTCCCATAGAAAAAGTTGTTCAAAATGATGAGTATAATGACCCCTTTTCGGGTTTAGTGTAAACAAAAAATAACCCTGTATATGTTACACTCGCCGTCTCATCACGAGTTAAATCATCAGGAAATCCCGAAAACAAATTACCTGATTAATGCTAACAGTAATCAATTAGTGTACAACACGTCCAACAGCCTGCAACAAAATAATAGTACTTGTAGTTCATAATCGGTGCTGTTATCAATGTTTTTCAATTAAATTAACAGGAAACTTGAATCATATTAGAGGCCAATTAAATCTATGGATCATAATTTTGTTATTGTATGCTAGATGAGATTGGTATTATTTTTACTGTCGGTGTTTATTCAGTACTTGTTCGGCTATGTAACATTGTAACAAGATAACCATAATTGGTGCATGTTGTGTTAGCCTGTAAGGAATTGTTGCACTTATAAAAGTACTACTATGCATGTATAATTTCAAATGTTATGTGTATACAATTGTTGGCTAACCTAAATAAATAAGTACTTAAGTTGGTGAGGACCAAGAGTAAATAACAAGCACATAGAATTTAGTTGTTTTTTTTTTTTCATAACAGTACAATCACGTCTAATAATATGTATGTCACCGTAAAATTGTCAAATACGTTATATTGTAATATCTCTAGCGATATTGTAAAATCTCGAAATATTGTCAAATGAACATACTGCTTACAACAAAACGCATTATTTTTCGTGATATGCATCCGATGGTAGTCAACTTACGCGGTGTGGAGGGATGGAGGGGTCCCCCTTGCCCAGTGGTACAACTCTCATGAAAAGATATTGTACCATTCCTGAGAAATACCGATTATTATAACCTAACCTTAAAACACTTTATATTCCCCTAAAAAGCGTAGTCGACGATTATGGGGCAGAGATACTTCCGTATGTTCAGTTGACAATAATTCGAGAGTTTACAATATCGCTAGAGAGAAACACGTTATATTGTCATATAACGTGTTCGACAATTTTACGGTGACATATACACTTTCCTTACTAATATAGCAATTTTCGCGAGAAATAACGATTGTAACAAGAAGATTGGATCTTTTTCATAAAAATATTAGTTCCAGAATACTATATACATAATAACATTAAATTTTAATCAGCACATTAGGACAAACACAATTCAAAAATTCTTAGGTGTTTACATATTATTAGACGTGACTGTACAGTACATAATGATTGAAAAATGACGCGTAGTGTTCCTAATCTACACTAATATTATAAAGAGGAAAACTTTGTTTGTTTGTTTGTTTGGTTGTAATGAATAGGCTTAAAAACTACTGGACCGTTTTTTTAAATTCTTTCACCATTCGAAAGCTACATTATCCACGAGTAACATAGGATATATTTTATCCGCCTACTCCCACGGGAACGGGAATTACGCGGGTGAAACCGCGTGACGTCGGCTAGTAAAAAATAAACATAAAAACTACTGGACCGATTTGAAAAATTCTTCCAGCAATAGGTAGCTACATTATCAGCGAGTAACATAGGCTATATTTTATCCCCGTACTCCCACGGGAACGGGAACTACGCGGGTGAAACCGCGTGACATCCGCTAGTAAAATATATATGTATTCGAAACATCCGTCATTTCCCTCATTATGTATGTATATGTATGTATTTATTTATTGTAAATGGCTCCATAGGCTACCTGCAGTATTGTCTCTCCTTTCCCTTTAAATCCATCCAAAGGTTGTCTTTAAAATATCGCTTTTAGCGATAAGACCGCCCATTGTGTTACCCCTTGTAAAATGTTTAAAACTGTTGTATTTCAATTTGTATGGTGTACATAATAAAGAGTATTCTATCTCCCATACCAGCCAGTCTGAATAACGCTTCCAAACCTCTTCTTAACATTCCTCAAGCATTTCCCTCTGACTCGCTCTTGATAGTTGACCAGGTACTGCTGGTGTGGATCAGTCACATTGACATAATATATAATGTACATTACCTTCATGTGGTTAATGTTTTGAGACGGATCCATAATGTTTTATTTTAATTGTGGAAATGAAATTCCCAGATAGGTAGATTTATGCTATCTGACAAAGGAATTTCTCGCGTGCAAGATAAGCAAAGTATAATAATATCACGAAGCGCTCTGCTACATCTTTTTTTATGCGCACAACCAAGGAGTGGAATTCCCTGCATGCGTCGGTGTTCCCAAGTTCATATGACCCCAATCTATTTAATCGCGAGTTACTTAATAGGCTTCTTTTGGGTTAGCTCGTTCCTCGTCGACCTCATCACTGTCCTCAAGACAAGATTGATATCAAGACCAGACCATCATCATCATCATCATTTCAGCCGAAAGACTTCCACTGCTGGACATAGACATCCCCCAAGTGTCGCCACATTGACCGGTCCTTTGCGACTCGCATCCAACGGATTCCCGCAACCTTACCAGGTCATCGGTCCACCTAGTGGGAGGTCTTCCAACGCATCGTCTTCCGGTTCGCGGTCACCACTCCAGAACTTTTCGGCCCCATCGGCCATACGTTCTGCGAGCAATGTGCCCTGCCCACTGCCACTTAAGTTACTAAGCCTGCCACTAGACCAATTTAATGTAAAAAGACAAACAGATTTATTTCAATTATCTGGATAGCCTTTTCCCAACTATGTTGAGGTCGGCTTTCAGTCTAACCGGATGCAGCTGAATACCAGTATTTTACATGGAGCGACTGCCTATCTGACACTCCACAACCCAGTTAGTGCTGGGCTACTGGGTAAAACGATACCCCTGTGGTAAGACTTTTTGGGCCACTGACTACCTGTAACAACTGTCAAAGATCTACAAATGACAGCCGAGACCAACAGCTTAAACCTTTGTGTGTAACAATAAATTATGATAGTAGGCATAAGGGTTTAATCAGTTTAGTATATAACAATAATGCCTATTTGTTAAATTTATATGACTAACTAATTAAAAATATCGTATGAGGTCGGGTTTAAAAAGATTGCTTTGGGTTTTCCTGTACGGTAATAAATAATATGATTTATGGAATTCTCGACCGATAAAGTTTTGCTTTAAAAGCATCCCACTTGTCGGCATTTGTGTTTACACTACTGATAACTTCCTCTTTTTGGAAGTCGGTTGATAAAATAATACATTCTGATTTGCTGTCATTTGATGTTTCATTTTAGCAAACCTCAAAGCTATCTATTTACCGATAAATTTAACGCTTCATGTCAATGATATAGGTACTTTTTAGGAGTAGAGGAAGGGGATAATTTAATTGTATGTTTTCCGATTTTTAGCTGCGATGCTTAGCCTATATTGTCCCACTGCTGGCCTCCCCCATTACCTTCCACTCTTCTCTTTGTGTTGTTTTTTCCGGCCAATCTCGTACAAACGAATCTAAGTCGTCACGCCAGCGTTTTCTAGGCCTCCCTCGGCGACCGCGCCCGTCTTCTGGCACCCACTGCGTGACGACTCAAGCCCATCGCTCCGGATGCATTCTGCAGACGTGGCTCGCCCAATTCCACTTCAACCCAGCAGTCTTATTGCCCACATCAGCGATTCCAGTTTTTGAGCGTATTGTGGTATTGCGAATTCTGTCGCTGAGCTTAATACACAATACGCTACGTTCCATCACCCTTTTCCTTTTTATATTACTTTACTAACCATGGTCGTTTTCGGTCATGGCGGCAGCCAAACTAACTATCCTACCCGGGAATCGAACACCATAACCAGCAGTCGCGTTTGAGACTGCGAGACCAACGGGTTCTCAAAACTCCTTTTTGTATTTAGCCCTCGTTTGGTAAAAGATATACGGGAAGGAAGTCGCTTCCACCCTGTAAATGGTAGAAGATATACTGGTTCTAATAATAAGCTCCTGTTGTGATATGAGCAGGAGTATCATAAATAAGTAAATAAATGTCGCTGGACATTACATACAGCGCCATCTAGTGCCACACTAAACAACGACGCTTGTGTCGTGGAAACCAGATAGTTGTTTTGATATACTTCATAGATACTTTATGTTTGTAAATAAATACTTCAACATTTTCCTCATTCCCCCGGATCACATGTCCATAGCACAGAAACCGATCCACACGAATTATTTATATTGGTTATTAAGTAATGAATGATCTTTCTAATCAATATTTACATCATTTGCGTAGATTTTGTACGTCACAAATCGCAATATGTTTTTAACACAGTAACAGAGTATGTTTATTTAAATAATAATAGTTTTATGATGTTTTATGTTTTTTGATGCTCAAGTGCTAGTTAAAAGACCGTGATGATCTTCTCTGTCTAACGGAAACTCATTGTCCTCAGATCGACGACGACTCAATGTGCAAAGGGCACGAGTTCGGTAGCGAGACGAACCAGTTCTGCCTGGAGAACATCGACGTGTCCAACTTCTTGAACTTACACTCGCTCGGCAACCACGAAGACTTCTGTCTGGCGTATGTGTTCACCTACAGGGACTTCACTGGAGGCACTCTTGGTAAGCAACTGACACCTGTTTTTTTATTTAAGTACCTCGTCTTTGCCTTGCTGTTGGGCTATAATAAATTAAGTTGTTTTATAAAGAGCCAGCCCTCTTGTAGGTTAATAGGGAAGATACAAAAAAATCTAATAAAAATCTGTTGCGTCGCCGCGTGTCGTTTAGATTACTTATCAAAAAATATATGACCCGTATTTTTTCTTTCGTTACGTAAACCTAAAATGACGAAAATACGATTTTAAAATTCTCAATTACGGCACGTCTTGGTATAAATTTTAGTGAGTTCTGACGTCACGAGCCCCCACTCCCGAATTTTGATGGGTTTTATCTATGCCAATATTCTTTGATTTACAAAAACAAAAAATACGTGTCCATTTTTTTTCAATACTTACTTTAACTGATGGACTAAATAGATTTGCAATTTTTTGATACTGTACGCGTCATTTGGACATATGCTGTACTAAAACTTTGTAGTTCAAGTTGTCAAAACCTAAGATCTACCAATAAATCGGGCTTTTGCAGATATACAGGGTGTAAACCACCTCATGACGAACCTGTCAACCCAGCATTCTGGACATCAAACTAAGTAACTTTACGCAAAAAATATTGCTGGGAAACAACTTTTTATTGTGGTGAAAAATCACGTTTTGTGGTATCTCAATGTAACGCACTCAAAACATTGTGCTGATGGGTGGATTGAATAGTACGGGGTTCAAATATTACAATAAAAACTTGTATTAAAAAAAAAACTTGTCAAAATGTTGTAACTTTGACCCCCAATAACTCCTTAACTAGAAGGTTCCCAGGCATGTAATAGTGTAGAACAAAAAAATATCGCAATGACGAGGAAAACAAATGCTTTTCGGCTTCGTAAAGAGGTGTTTTACACACTTTATATTATACACATACAGAGCGCTGGTGGCCTTAAGCTATTTTTGTAAATGCAAGTTTTATTGATTCTTAAAACACGACATCAGTGGCTAAACACTTTCCAAGTTAACCGAACTTCGAATCGATCACAACATACTTATTCAATTAAAAATGTTGTTCCGAATTTCCGAAACCATAAAAACCGCATGTTATGTATTCATAACAATTTAAGTGCTAACCTTTCGTCGTTTAGGTCTAGCCTGGGTGGCGAGTGCGAGTGGCGCTTCGGGCGGCATCTGCGAGAAATACAAGACGTACACGGAGACCATCGGCGGCATGTACCAGAGCACCAAGCGCTCGCTCAACACTGGCATCATCACGTTCGTCAACTACAACAGTCGAGTGCCTCCAAAAGTCAGTCAGCTCACCTTGGCTCACGAGATTGGACATAACTTTGGATCACCGGTAAGTTTCTTGTCAATCATTAGCTCACTGCTAGATTACAGGTCTCTCCAATCAACTCGATTTCTCGGCAGCTCTTATACAGTTGTTACCGCCTAGCCTGAAGGCGTCCTATCTAGCCCTTTGTCTCTTGAAGAGGTGTTTCAATGTGTATTTCTTTTATTAATCGGCCTATTAGGCTGCCATCAAACTGCACAGATCTAGATACTAATCTTAGTTTGATCTTGTTTAAGTCTAAAGCTGCCAACAGATGGACTGCATCGCAGCAACCGCGCACAGTCGATATATTCAACAGCATGGAGTTGTACTTTCGACTTCGTTCAGTCATGATATCAACTTCACGCAGCAGTATAACAACTGTATACTGTGTTGCGACTGCATGCGGTTAGCGATTAACTGCATACAGTCGTGACTTCAACTTTACGCGGTCGGCACACAGTATACAGTCGTGTAGTGTCGACGCCCGCTGTCCATCGCTAACTGCATACAGTTGCAAATGCACACTAACTGTATGCGTTTGCTGCACATGACTGCAGCCGCCCGTGCAGTGAAGTTGATATCATGACTGAACGAAGTCAAACGTACAACTGTATGCAGTTAGATATATCGAATACGCGCGGTTGTTGCGATGCAGTCCGTCTGTTGACAGGATTACACTTAAATAAGATCAAACCAACAGTAGTTCATTTTAGATAGTGTTTTAGTCTACTATATCTTATCATGGGTGATTCTACTCAGCACTTTGTATAGACGACTCTAGTATTGACATTTCTCCACAGCACGACTACCCTTCGGAATGCCGTCCAGGCGGGCAACAAGGCAACTTCATAATGTTCGCATCAGCGACCTCTGGCGACCGACCCAACAACAGCCGGTTCTCGACCTGCAGCGTCGGTAACATCAGTGCCGTGCTCGATGCCGTGAGGGACGGACGCAAGCGGAACTGTCTCACGGCCAGCGCCGGCGCCTTCTGCGGGAATAAGATCGTGGAGGTTGGGGAGGAGTGTGATTGTGGTAAGTGAAAATATATTCCCGACCTAGTTTGTGAAACTAGGCATGTGCGCAGGATATATTATAGTGTATATAGGCGAACTCTCTAATTATTCTATGGTAAGTGAGATCTTAGTTAGTAAGATGGTTCCTAAAGTCGTTCCCGTTGAGAGAGCATTCGCTTATACTGTAACAATCCAAGAATCGATTTAGTACAGAAACCAGTGATTGAAACAAATTGTATGTGATGTAATAACTCCCTGAGCACCTTTATAATATTTGTGTCGTCATCGTCGACTTTGAATGCGAAGATGAAATCTCATTTGCCTGTAGTTGTGAACTTAATAACCCATCTCAACCCTTGGAACTAGAACACAGAACAAATACTCTATTCAATTCTCCTGACCAGCTCTTCTCTTTCCATCTCCTGTACTATGCTACAAAAAAATATTTGTGATTACGTAGGTTACGATGAGAACGAGTGCAAGGACCGCTGTTGTTACCCGCGACAGTTGAGCGCCTTCGAGCGAGAGAGGAACCTCACCGCTAAAGGATGCACCAGGAAGGCTAACACGCAATGCAGGTTTGTTTTTTACTGAGCATTTTAATAAACATTTATTCTTCTGTTTATTCCCTCTCATATAGCCCAAGTAACACATCAAAGTAGTATATCGGCCCGCTTTCAGCATTTCTGTGTTGTTTTAGCATTTTGAGTTAACACTATGATAGCATTACAGACGTTTATACGGCTACTGTAATGCTAATTTGGGCACAAATTGTATGGCTTTAGGTCATAAATAATACATTTAAGCTATATCATTATAGCATGGGCCTATTGCTTTTATAAATAGGTCGGAATAATAATGTTTTTTGGTAATAAAATATTTACAAAATGGTGTGGTGTCGGTCCATAATAGCTCGGTGATACCCTAATTAATGCCGTCAGCAGTATAAATTCTCACACGTGAACAATTATTAAGCCAGAGGCCAGAGAGAACACTTCTGATGAACCACTGTAGTGCCATTGTCTATAGAGTAGTTTTATATGGGTTCACCGGTATACCAGATGATTTAAATTGTCCATAATTAAAAAAAAAACAGAATGACGCGAATGACACAGGTATGGTAGCACCACGGACAACCGTAGTTCAAAATCAAGAAGTCATGAAAATAAAAAATCTACCATAAATATTTATGTTGTTTTGTTAATCATACAATATGTACTTCTCCCGAATATGGCCGACAAATGGTTTTACGAAAACATTTAAGTGAACGTATATAAAGCTTTACGCATTACAATAACTCACAGGTGATCTTTACAAATGTAAGCATTACATTGGTTCACGTTTATGCTGTTCAGCAGCATTAGGCTTTTACTTGGCACTTAAAAGTGCTAAATAAGTGCAAAGGGCACTAAACACAGCCCAAAGCAGTATACCTGATTTACGTGGCATTATAATGGTACAAGTTTATGCTATTAAGCGGCCATAGGCATTATCTTACTGTTTTAATGCTATTGTAAACCCTAAGGCACTAAGAACAGCTGAAAGCTGTATGCTGGGTTTACGTGGCATTATAATGGGTCACTTTTATGCTCTTAAACAGTCTGTAGCATTTATTTGACTACTTAAAATGCTATTGTAGTTCCAAATGCAGTAAAAACAGCTGAAAGCAGGACAGCTGCATTGTGGTTGGATGCACTAAAACTAAAGGCTAAAGCATTTTTTATGCCTTTATGCAACCGTTACACATCGTAAAGCATCATAATGGTTTTGAAAGGCCAATATAAAGCGTCAAGATGCTCGGTGAACTTTTATAAGAGTTTATACGGGCCTTAAGTTCTACATTAGGATACTAGTAATTGTTTAAAATGCTTCCTGTGTTACTTGGGACTGTTTTAATTCCAAATTTTAATTAATTTATCTGTTTATTCCGTCTCACGAATTTCAAAATAAAAAAGGCATTTCTGTTGGATGATGTCATACTCATCTTTTACCAGGGCGATGGGCGACCGAGCTATGAAAATAGAGAAAACGAATTCTCCTAGATATCTAGACTTAAAAAATAAATATTGATAATTTAACAATCAAAAATATATTTCATTGATTGAAAAGGATTTATAATCAATTCTGTACGGTTTGCAATGATAAGATCTACTTTATTTGCTTCGATCCTGTCACGCAAATTAGATGTCTTAAAATAATATGAGTATTTAAAAATGACATAAAGAAAAACGGTGTTAAAAAATTAACTGCAAGAAACTTGAGGAGTTGTTTAGAATCACGAATAAAAAATAGTCGCGAAAAAAATTATCTAAGTAACGATCCGTTTCAAAGATGTGCAATATTTTTACCGCGCACAAAATTATTGAATATGCGCACTGTACACTGTGCAGAGCGCCAGCCGCGTGCGTGTTCGTTCACCCCGCGACAGCGCAAACGTAGACAGCTGATTCTAACTTTCCCATCACATTTTGCAGACTGGATTGGCAATTCATCGAATTACTTACTACCTAACTAACTTATTTTATTGGCCATATGAATGAATTACTGTTTTTAAATTAAGTAAGTTCGATAAGTTTATATGTTTAAAAAAATCTTATTGTTATCGCACTACGATTAGGTTTAACATGTAATGTATTTCACACGGGTGCGTTTTTTTTATTTTGCAACACGTGTGTGGGAATGAAAATTTCCACAGATAACTATACCTACACTTAGTCCAAATTGGTTCAATGTCTATAGTCAGAGATGAATGTTTTTGTAATTATTTCGGCACTGTAATATGCGTCTTTACAGCGATTTTGACAAACAATTTTTGAATATTCAAATAGTGTTTATAATTAGAATTATCATAGATAAATATGATTATTTATAATTAATATTTACTTTTATAAACAAGCTTTATACCTTTGCTTCTCCTTCAACCTGGCGAAAGCAAAGCGCGAAAAAAAAAAGAAAATTAAAATCATAGTTTTGTAATAGTTCACACTCGCCTACGGTTCGTGTGTTAATTCCGCTTCGAATACAATAACAAACTTTCTCCAGTTGTATCAAGATGTACTATTCTAACATTGTGATTCCTTTCCAGTCCATCACAAGGCCCATGCTGCCACTCGCAGACGTGTCAGTTCGTGCCGCCCGCACGCAACCAGACGTGTCGCGAGGCGTCGGAGTGCAGCCACGCGTCCTTCTGTTCGGGGAACTCCGCCGACTGTCCGCCGCCACGTGCCATGCCCAACCACACCAAGTGTAATAATGGTACGGAACACCACTCTGCCTTACTAACGTTATGATTTATTTAACAATTTATGTACACACTACATACAGAAAAGAAGAAAGGAATAGAACATAGGTACAAAGGTTGTGCTTATTTCTAAAGAAATATCTTATCTTCTTCTTTCATTATTCTTTTCTTCTTTATAATCATCATCAGAAGCCTACAGCGGCCTATTACTGGACCTTGTCCTGCCCAATCAGACCTGCAACTGGCCTAACAGGTCTCGTTAGATTCTCGCCATCCCCTTAGATTTTCATTGAGACTTAGCTGTAATTCTATTCAATAAACTGTAACGTTTTTAAAATTACACTGTAATAATTTAACAATTGTATCTCCCAACAGGAACTCAACTCTGCTTGAGTGGCGAATGCAGCGGCTCCATCTGCCTAGCATGGAACATGACAGAATGCTTCCTATCCTCTGCCCCACGCTCTCTCGGCGACGGAGTGTCAGCAGTAGTGGACCGACGGGCACTGTGCCAGTTGGCGTGTCAGACCGGACCAAAACAGGACTCGTGTCAGAGTACGGCTGACTTCGCGCATCGGGTCGGCTTGCCGACCGGAGGCATTAGTTTGCGACCAGGATCGCCTTGTGATAATTTCCAGGTATGTGTGATTTCAATTAAATTCAATTTCTTTATTGACTTTTTGTCTCTTTGTAAGAACTTTGCGGCTTTTTGTGATTGACATTAACTTTGAATGAGCTACTTGCGTTCGTACATCGATTGTGTATGATGAAACGCCTTTTGAATTAACTTATGTTAGCAACGGACGTTTTGTCGCCCAGTGTAGATTATTTAGAGTTTGTTCGGGCACTTCTTCTTCCCAGCTAAAACACTAGGAAGTGTTAAAGGGTGTGGCGTTTTGAGGGACTGACTCTTCTAAACGATTGTTAAAGATCTGATCATCTGCTTAGTCTTTTCCAACTATGTTGGGGTCGGCTTCCAGTTTTACCGGATGCAACCCAGTTAATATTGGGTAATACGATACCACGTGGTAACTCTTGTTGTCAGACTGTTTGGGCCACCTGCAACGACTGTCGAAGATGGCCAAATGACAGCTGGGACCAATAGCTTAACGTGCCGGCCGAGGCACGGAGGAAACTTGGTATGTAAGGGTGGTCAGCCATTGACAGACCAACCTAGGCAAGCAGCTTAACGTAAAGATCGATCTGACCGGCTGTTATTATTTAGCTACGAGCTCCTCACAAAAAGTGCTGATCATACCCTACCCTACCCATCCTAGTTGTATAAATGATTTTGATTTCACCATCAATTTGTTACCTTGCAGGGTTACTGCGACGTGTTCCTGAAATGCCGCGCAGTGGACGCAGAAGGTCCGCTGGCGCGGCTCAAGAACCTGCTGCTGAACCGCGCGACGCTGCAGACCGTGCAGGCGTGGGTCATCGAGCAGTGGTGGGCTGTACTGCTGGCCGGCGTCGGCCTCATCGTGTGTATGGGCGCCTTCGTCAAGTGTTGCGCCGTGCACACGCCTTCCTCCAACCCCAAGAGACCGCCGGCTAGGTATGTGTAGGTTACATTCATTCTTTGTGCCTGTGACGGGCTGGTGTGGTGGGCTCTTTCTTTGCTTGTACCTCTCGTTTATTCATACGAGGGTTAAGGATTACGATTGTGACGAAAGCATTGTGGGAATTGCACCTTCGCTGCAGTGTGGCAATAATTGGGGTGCATGCGTTATATGACGCCTTTTAACCGACTTCATTTCTTTTGGTGTGGGGAAATCTTCTTGTAAGATCTGGGGAGATTTTTATGAGCTGCTATCCCATTTCTTTCTTACCATTTTGCTTTTAAGGGAAGTATGCTAAGAAATGACGTATATTATTTAATTTTATTGGTGATGGTACAAAATTGCTGTCATATGTTTAAACATAATACATGAAAATTCCCTGATCCTTATTCTATCATCGGACAAGCAATTTGTGTAAAAAAAAATAGGAATATACCTACTATTCGTGAAAACTGACTATCCGGTCTTATTTGTATAATTTTACCCTTTATCAGAAAAAGAAAATTGTAATTTCTATGTCCACATGGTGGATGCGAGCAAGTTCACTCTGCTTTACAAGAAATGTCATTGCCGGTGCTCCTTGAACTCCATTCGGCTAGCTTGTCGGCCTATCTCTATCTGTAATGCTTGTGCTATGTGGTAACAATGTAATCCCTTGCCAGACGGCTGTCGGAGACGCTCCGTCGCCCCATGAACACACTGCGTCGCATGCGTCACGGCGCGGCACACACACCGGCGCGCGCCGCTCCCCGCGCGGGACACCGGCGCGCGCGCACACACAAGGGGTACGCGCCGCCGCTCACGTACGCGCACAGGGACCTGGGTATGTGCCAACAACATATTACAACTACTCACGTGCTATTGTCCGACCTACGAGAAGCTACATTTTTTGTAAACAAAGAGTTTCTACCAAGATACGTAGCGACAATTCAATCAACAACCTAATACTCTTAAATTCAATCAACTCTTATTATCATACGTGAAACTAACGAGCAATTTCACGTGGTCGGGTTTTATGTTGGCGATATAGAGCACTGTCGTCTAATGTTTTGTGGTACTGGAACCCATATGACATCATGGAACGTAAACACTTGGGCCACCATTTTGAAGCAACATCACACTGATCCAAAAGTTGCGAACCAGAATCTGTGTTTACAAAATTTATAACTTATCGTGACGGGGACTCAATCTATGTGGAACAGTCGATATTAAGCGTCTTAAATTTATGACTCTTAATATTTATACTATGTGTGTGTATAGTTTGTAAAAGATATAATACTAAACTTATTATAAAAATCTTTACTGCTTTTATAAAACTTAGCAGATGATATTAATGTGGTGTTTTAATTTAATTTAATTACATTTATTTTACAGACTCACTGTTCAGTATCAATAACAAAACACGTTAAAACAAAACTGATTTTCTAAACTCGATACTTCAAATAAAAAGTTAAATGCAGACCTTATTCCAAAAGACATAATTAAATTAAATATTATCATGTTTAAAATTTTGAATTTCAACACATCGCGTGTGCGGAGTTTCACCTACAAATTTAATTTTTATATTAAAAACAGTTAGTTTTCAATGCTCTTTCATAAATGTAATTTTTGTTTTGTACATTTACAGCACCGGCCTCAGCGCCGGCCGGCCCTAGCGGGCGTCGTGGTGAGCCATACGCAAACGCGTACCCGCAGTCGTACGAGATGCGCCCCCCGCAGAAGGTCTGACAGTACGAGTACTGCGGCGCAGGCGCAGGTGTGGCGGGAGGGGCGGGTGTGGCGGGTGGGGCGGGGGGCGAGGCGGCGCTGGAGCTGGTGGCGCTGGCGCCCGGCGTGCCGCTGCTGCTGGGCTACGTGTACCGCGCGCCGCACGCGCCGCACGCCCCGCACGCCCCCGACCACAAGACGGTGACGGTGGGCTCGCAGACCACCATCACGCTACACTCGCCCGAGTCGCTCACCGTCACCAACCCGCAACGACCTCAAGCCGACATATAGACGAGAACTGACTCCCCGCACCGTGACGGACCTCGGTGCGATGTCTTATAGTACGAGACTTAGCGGACGTCTCGCGCGATAAGGACGACGTGACGGAATTCTTTTGTACCTCCCCGAGGTGCCACGTTATTTGCTCAATGCGGATTAGTGCGATCGATCCGCTCTCTCTGAGCTCAAAAGTAGGAAGTATTCGCGAGCGACGCGGTGATCTATCAAATTATTATTTTTATACAGAAATAGCAGGGGAACTCTCAGGGACGACGCGATGTTCGTGTGAACCAGTGATACTTTTAACTGTTCAGAGTGTTGCTCCTGTAACCGGACATTTATGTATATTTTTGTATATAAATGGAGAGGTATACAAAGGCTACGATGTAAAAATATCATACGACTATAAACCGGAACGTTCATACCGACTCTAGAGGTAATTGTAAAGTAACTGCATTGTTTTACTCGAATCTCCGTAATTGTAATTTTTATATAAAGTTATTTTTAACGTATTTAATGTAACGTAAGTGGAATGTCGAGGTGCCATTATACCGATTTGTATTCCTGTTCCTTTAATCGTTAGTTCTTCATTTCTCACTGCATCGTGATAATACATTTATCATAAGAATATTTGATAATTTATTAATAATGGGCTCAAATACCAACATATTTTCAAAAAAAATGCATTTAGTCTTCCTATGGCGATTAAAGTACTTTTGTATTCGTTTATTTTATTTATCCTATTTTAAGTAGAATGTAATGTGAAATTTAATAATATTGCCAAATGATCAAAATGTTATTAGACTGAAACTTTCGTCTTGCGATGACGTTTTATAAACTCATTCCTTTTATTATTTGTGGCTGTATGAGTTGTGCGTAGTCCGTGAGTGGTTCGAGGCAGTGGAGCCAGTCTGCCGGTGTATTACAAACTTGCATATCACACACCGCTCCCCTTCCAATACCTGTGTACCAGTATATTTTGTCGTACAGTTCCATTGATCTCTTTGATAGATTATGAGATTATGTTACAATCATATTGCGTAGTGTTATTACTTTCCGTCGTGCAAGCCAAAGAGCATGATGTATTTTTATTATTTCTATACATTGTAATGTTAAGAATCGGTCTTATAAGTATACCATATTAATGCCATTTTATTAGTGAATGTCGAAACAATACGCAAGTTCATGTAATTGTACTATAATACTGTATATTTGTATGTATGTAAACTGAGGGTAATGTTTCTGTTGTAGAATGACTTGACCAATCGTGTAACCGACGGATAACATTATGTCCGTCACTAGTAGTACTCAATGGCATTATTTCTCCTAAGTGTAAGCTAGATTACCGTAATAGATTATTTAAATGACAATGTGAATATTTTTAATTAACAAGATGAATGTTACAACATGTGATTTCAAAATAATAAAAAAAACAATAAATTTTACATGAACTTGATGGGTTTTATTTACTTAAATGAAATACCTGTTACGTTTACAGCAGGACAATTTCAAAATGTAATTCACGATCACGGGCTAAGTTCTGGATCGTGATCGTTCTCTACCAAAGCGGATATGAGTGGATATGTGTCAATCGGAGAGAAGACTAGATGCGTAAAAGCTAGGGCGTATTCACCGAATATGTGGAAAGCGGCACGCCGCTCACAGCAGAAATTTCACCGCACGCCGTACACATCTCACTCATCTGCTGGCCTAGACAGTTGCAAGACATCTCCTCTCCTCTCTGCTCAACCTTTTCCATTAAAGCTAAGCGGAGATGCGTAAGAGCTAGGTTATTGTGTCCACCGAAACTGCGAAGATGCGTAAAATCTAGGTTGTGTCTACCGAAACTGCGGAGATGCGTATAGAGTTTGGTTGTCTACCGAAACTGTGCGGAGATGCGTAAGAGAGCTAGGTTGTCTACCGAAACTGCGCGGAGATATGTAAGAGCTAGGTTGCATCCACCGTAACTGTGCGGAGGTGCGTAAGATAGGTTGTCTACCGAAACTGTGCGGAGATATGTAAGAGCTAGGTTGCATCCACCGTAACTGTGCGGAGGTGCGTAAGAGATAGGTTATCCACCGTAACTGTGCGGAGATGTGTAAGAGCTATGTTGTCTACCGAAAATGTGCGGAGGTGCGTAAGAGCTAGGTTGTATCCACAGAAACTGTGCGGAGATGTGCACCGCACACCGTTCGCAGGGCGCGGCTCACGTTTTCTCGACTCCGCTGTACGCTTGGCCGCAGCTAGTGCCGAGGCTGGCCTACAATTACGAAGCATCTCTCTCTGTTCAACCGTTTCCACTAAGGCTAAGCGGAGACGAGAAGTAAAATTTAACAAAATTCTATTGGTGTTTTACACACTGTAGTAGACACGAGGAGAGACTCTCGTCTCGCCTTCGCGGCTTCGCTTGGTTTCGCCGCTTTAATAATTATGTCAAACTTACTGAGTAATCTTTGTCTCAAAATTCCTAACACATCATCATTCTCTTGCCCTGATCCCAATTTATTTGGGGTCGGCGGGGCAGCATGTCTTCTTCTTCCATACTCCTCTATTTTCGTCATCTCATCAGACACTTCTTTTCTTACCATATCCTTCTTAACACAGTCCATCCATCATTTCTTTGGTCTTCCTCTACTCAAATACCCATCCACATTCATACTCGAAACTTTCAACTCGCGGGCCCCTGTTTCAGAGTGCAGGGTTTAAAGGAACCTACCGGGGGGGTGCTCCAAGTCCCGATTATGGGGGCAGAGACACTTCCGTATGTTCAGTTGACAATAATTCGAGAGATTACAATATCGCTAGAGAGAAACACGTTATATTGTAATATAACGTGTTTGACAATTTTACGGTGACATATACAGGGTGTCCGGTAATTAATGGATAACCTTGAAATGTCTTATAGTACAACTTATGGCCGTTCAGAAAAAAAAATGAAACAAAATATATCATAAGTAGTACCTAAGATATGATTTTTTTAAAAGAAAGGTCTAATTTTTTTACCTTGTTTTACTTTTATGACCACTACGATCAGAAATGAATGGATTCCATCGGTTTGTTGTTAATTTATTATTATACACGAACTATGCTAATAGATAAACAGTGAATAGTATGACTAGCTATTGCACTTTTTTATTAAAAAATTAGCAAATTAATTAATTTTGGAAAAACTTTGCAAAAATTATTTTTTAAACAATGTTTAAACATCTTGGGTATAAAAAAAATGTATGAATACATGAGTGGCCAGTAATTTTAAAATAGTGTCACTTTCAAGTAGATTTTGTAATGGTACAATTCATAAATGTATCTACAATAAATAGTGAATTATTGCCATTAATGTAGAAAAGGAGAAAATTTTACTAGAACTAAAACTTGAAAATCCCCATCTTATTCGTGAAGATAGATCACAATATCAATTTAAAATCAATTATTGGACTGGAATATTAAGTGGAATAATAATTGGGCCATTTGAATTACCGGGGAATTTAACAGGGCAAAGCTATTTGGAGGTTCTTCAAAATGGTCTCCCCAATTTATTAGAAGAAGTGCCCGAGGAGCTGAGGGAGTCATATTGGTTGCAAAATGACGGCTGTCCTGCGCATTATGCTGTATCTGTTCATGCATTTTTAAATAACACGTACCCAGATAGATGGATCGGGCGGCTAGGGCCAATTTTGTGGCCTCCATGTTCACCGGACCTAAATCCATCGGATTTTTTTATTGGAGCTGCCTTAAAGAGGAAGTATACCGTAAGCCTAAGGTCTTTAGAAGAATTAAGAAGACGAGTCAAAGCAGCCGCATCAAAAATTTGTGAACGACGCGGCGACGGTACACAAGACTGCTCCGTAGATCATTTATCCGTAGATGTAGGGCCTGCATAAGAGTGGGAGGCCGACAGTTTGAACATTTATTATAAATGAATATATGATAAAGTGTTGTTTATGTTAAATGTTGTTTTTTATTAATCCCCAAAGTTCAGGTACAACTTAATTTAAAAAATGTTCTCATATTACAAATTTTGATATTTAGTAAAATTTTCTCCTTTTCTACATTAATGGCAATAATTCACTATTTATTGTAGATACATTTATGAATTGTACCATTATAAAATCTACTTGAAAGTGACATCATTTTAAAATTATTGGCCATTCATGTATTCATACATTTTTTTATACCCAAGATGTTTAAACATTGTTTAAAAAATAAATTTTGCAAAGTTTTTCTAAAATATATATAAAAAAGTGCAATAGCTAGTCATACTATTCACTGTTTATCTATTAGCATAGTTCGTGTATAATAATAAATTAACAACAAACCGATGGAATCCATTCATTTCTGATCGTAGTGGTCATAAAAGTAAAACAAGGTAAAAAAATTAGACCTTTCTTTTAAAAAAATCATATCTTAGGTACTACTTATGATATATTTTGTTTCATTTTTTTTTCTGAACGGCCATAAGTTGTACTATAAGACATTTCAAGGTTATCCATTCATTACCGGACACCCTGTATATCGAATCTTAGGGTACTATGAGTAAAACCAATGTAATATATTATTTAATAGTTTAATAAAGGATATATCTGTATATACAAGGTACAAAAGTATCATAATTATAAGCTAGATCATAAACAGGAGTGTACAAATAGGTATTAAGGTGAACGCACACATATCAGAAGCGAAGGAAGCAAACGAGCCGAAAGAATCGAATTTTAGAGTTACTTGTATGAAACCTCGCACACTTATCCGCGTCGAAACGGACGAATAGATAACGTTATAACTACGGAAGCGAAAATATTTCTTTCGGTGCGGTCGCGCGGATTAGTGTGTGTTCACCTTTAGGAGAATATGTCAATACATTTTATAAATTAACACAAAATCATATCTTCATTATAAAGCAAGGAAAGAGGATTCACATCAGAAAACAATAATAAAAAGTGATTCATTCCACTCGCATTATAGTCTCATTTAAAACAAGGATATTCTAAAGTTATCTCTCCAGCGGATTTCCTAATGACGCATTTAATCATGTTGAAACAGACTATGTGATTTCTACCCGCTATTTTTTGTAAAGCAGATAATTGTCAATTTTGACTGTTGCGTGTTGTCTTTATTTCCGTACTTATACATTTTGCACGCCTTTGTGGAGTCTAAATCCGCTTTCAGACTACGCTATATTATAATATAGTAGGTACATATATAGCTCATAGTACAAAAATTTCGCGCACCATACATTTGTTACGAACACATTCACACTGTAATAGACTATATATTATTGGCCTATTATCGCTATAAAATTGCTACGATGCGCTGACTTGAGTTCATGCTATGCTATATCACGCGCCGCCCTCACCCCCGGCCGTCCCGCAAGCGATTGTTTTCCCCACTTATTTGAACTCAAATAAATAAATGCTTGCGATAATATCGGTAATGGAAACGCCATGCTATATAGTATAACATTAGGTCCTTCTTTGCTATACTCTAAAGCACAATAGTATAGCGTAGTCTGAAAGCAGCTTACTGAAATTGTCATCATTTTAAAATATCCCTGTTCGAAGATTGTTACAGGTATCTTATGAATATAATTATTGTGTCTTTTCTAAAACAAAATACGCTTATAGCCAAATAATCATATTATAAAGCTAAAAAGATAGATATCTGTTACATATTAAATACTGGAATAGGGAATATAATTGATAAAAATAAATGCGTGAGTGTCGCTTCGAAAGTTTGATATTACATAGGACAGGCGGTGTATAAATGACCCTAAAATAAGAGTTTACTAACTATAATACATTTTTGAATATCTAAAAACTATTAATAAAACACATAAACGCATTGAGGCAATTATATAACTAATTACCTAAACATATATCTTTGTGAGTCGCATCTACAGAATTCATATTGCCTCTATGGATCGTGTCTCTTGCACAGTAGGTAAGGTAATATTTATTGATAGTGATATCTTTGACTAATATTGAACTTGTTTTTCTTAACTAACGTATAGGTATCTCTAATAATAATAAATCATTACGACTAAAAGAGGCTTATAGTAAACAATCATATTCCATTTAGATAAGAGAATAATAAGCCAGTCTCATTAAAGCCAAATATTTCGGGTAATAACTTAATCTGTTTTCGAGAATCTAATTAGTAAATTAAAATATTTATACATATTCTGAACATACAATTGATGAACATTACAATGTTTGTTTCTTAATAATACTCGTAATATTGGAATTTGTCTTTAGAGCGACATAATAATTATTAAATAAAACATATAACTACTTTCTCAAAGCGTTCTGTCCTTCGTCATCTTTACAAAATCATTATAAATGCAGTGACACCTGTTCTTGTTTGTATACTTCGTGATAAGCATTACGTATTAGAACATACGGGAAACAAGATTCTAACAAGTCCATTGTCAGGAATGGAGACTCTTGAACAATCAGGTCGAGGAGGAGGTACACGGACTCGCGGTTCTTTATTGCTTCCTTGTCGGTCTCCTGGCCGAGCCGAAGCAGAGACGAAGACGCCAAAGCTAAGAACTCCTTCATACGATCTTCTATATCACCCTGTCCGCAGATTGTAAACAGTGCTCCAAAGATATGATTTATTGCTGGTGCCATGCAATGAATGTTATTAGCGTGACCTTCTAGAGAAGGCCTGTAAAAAGACCCTTCACTTCGCGCAAGCCTGGGCAAGGACACAGCAACGAATACCATCAACAAACATACAATAAGATGCTCTTCTTCTTCAACCTCTGTTTTGTTTTGGCGCAGGGCTGAAGCTAAAGTTGGATCAACCTTGCAGGCCAAGCCGGCCGCCGAGCACATTTCCGATATGACACGCATCGGGTCACCGCTTGGCAATTGCTGTTGGAAATCCTTAATTGAACTAATCAAAAAAGGAATGCGGCGCTCCAAAACATCTAAAAGAGACTCTTGGGCGATTTGTCTGAAGCTCAAAATCACGCCGATTATTGTCATCCTTTGCAAAACGTTATCCACATGTTGCAGTCTTTTGAACTGTTCTCTCATTATTTCAGGCTTGTCGAAGTTTGTCCTGAGCATCTGAAGAACTTCCTTGTTTTGTACTACTAACTTTTTAAGTTCTTGAACTTGACTTGCAATATGCCACATCAATGTTTCGCTCAGTAACTTCATGCCGTAAGGCCCAATGAGCTCGGCTAGAGCTCGAAGCTCGTTTATGTCAGAATATTCTTCAGCATTGAAAGGAATTGCGCCTTCCGCGGTTAAACTTACGAATGCTTTTTGATTCATGGAAAAGCAGATACTTCCGGCACTAACTCTCCTGAGTAAGATTTCCGAATACCATTGTGTGTAAAGCGACGCTATTGTCTTCTCTCCATGGCTGTCGGTGTTTTGTGTTTGTTGTAAAAGACAATTATTAAATACTCTTGTAATGTCAATATGAACGTAATTTTCGACTGTTTGCAAGACATTCATATACGCCCGAACACTGACTAACAGCTCAGAAGGTTTGGCAATTTCACTTGTATCCTGATTGAACATAACCATGCCAACCAACGCTTTAGAAAATCTGGTCTCCAAATGTTGGTGTAAATATTCTCGCGGCGCGAAAGTATACTCCCATACATTGACAGTAGCGCAATAGTTGATAGCGTAGCAGAGCTCAGTTAAAGCCATGTGTAGTTTGTCCATAGTGGTCAGATCTTCTCTAGTTTTCCTGTAACTCTCGGCTCCTGGCACAACAATAGGGATGGCGTTCTTCTTATTCTTGTCTTTTTTCTTCCGGTTCGCCAGGTGTGCGATAGTCTGCGCACAATGCTTCGGTAGTAACTTATCGCTCATTGTGCACTGTTCATCACAAATTGTTGTGATAATATTTTTAGCCTCTTTCGCCATCTCGTCCAAGAATATGTTGACAACAGAAAGACTTCTCTCTCTAATGTGGTGTCTCTCTTCTGGACATAACTCATGAGTACAGTTTTGGAAGTGGCTGCAAATCAATGGGAATGCAATGATGTAACGATTTTGTGCTGGGAACTCTAAGCACATGTGGAATTGACTTTCGAAGATTTTGCTGTAAAAACAAAAGAGGGACAAGTCAGATGTTTCCACCATTATCTCATCAAGGTTATCAACCATTTTTGTATGGAAGACCATTTTATCAATAAACTGTGCCAGTTCTCTCTGATCTACAAGGTTGAATGCTGACTTTGCAACTGAAGCATATGTCTGCAACCTGAACCAATCCAAGCGGAATGCTCGGAAATCAAACAGCTCATTGTCTTCCACTTGTTTGACGCTCAAATTAGCAGCTGTACTGCACAGTGACGAAAGTATTATGTTCTCATCATCAGGATTGACTTGCAAATTCTGTATCATCAAGTTCAGAGCAACAGCATCAAAACCTGACAGATATTGAACATAATATCTCTGCATGACCTGACTGTACTTCCTCACTAAAGCCCTCAATTCCTCCATGTGGAACAGAAGTTCTGGCAACTGACGGTCAACTAAGTCTTCAGCTGCTTTGCCTTTCACTTTCTGTGGAGGATTATCATTGTGTCTTAGTAACCAAAACACTTCATCTCTTGCATAGCAAAGACCAATGAAAATTAGCAATGCCTTAGGTCCCAACAGTCCTGGCTGATCAGTCAATATGAGACCAAGTTCCTTCAAAGCTGTTCTCAAAAACTTCCTCCTCTCCCTGTGTTTGTAGCCAGCCTTTTGTACTGCATGATGATAGCAATCCTTCACTTCCGAAATTCGTTTACCATATCCTTTTATGCCATCAAAGAAACTCTGGATGTAGCTGTGAATGTAGATAACTTCATCACGAAATAGTGCTACTACCCACCCAGACTCTAAGGCACTGACCCACATTTTGCTAGCATGATCCTGTTGCAGCATTTGGTGACAAATAGCAAAGCCAAATATTACCCATCTCTCCAGGCACTCCAAGGACACATATTCACAAGACATGGTGTTTGTTTCCGAGGGTTTCAGCAACTGTGCAGGGTTGCTTACCAAACTCAATTTTTGCTCAGACCTCCAGTGCTCAGCTGTTAGGTTTCTGGCAGGGTACACTTGCCAGAGTGAGTTAAGTGCACTAGTTAGCACCTTCAGATGTGGTTGAAATTCTTCAGAAAGTTTCTTCAAGGGAGCATCATAATCTAAAATCATTTGACCCAACCGAGGGAAACTTTGATCAATTTGATTGTGTACCATTTCATGAGCAGCATTGAATAAACCCAGCACTGCTTTGCGATCTTCTACTCTTGATAGCAAAATCATCAGAGAGATGTAAGTAGTGATCAGATCCAGATAGTTTTTTGTCAATTCAAAATTTAAAGTCAGGTCTAATGTAACCTGACATGCGTCCAAAATGTTCAGGAGCTCACAAACATTATCTTTGAAATCTAGAAGATCTACAAATGTATAGTAATACAATGAGAGGGATTTGATGATTTCATTTCTGATGTTTGTGATGGCCTGAAGGCCTTTCACATCAATGTTAGGGAATCTTCTAACAATGTTCTTAATAGAGGATTCTAGGGCCTTGTCAGACAGGAAGCCTGGTTTGGATTTAGCATCTCCACATGCTTTCTTAATGTTGTAGATTCTAGTCAACATCCCAATGCCTCTGTCATTGAGTATGATGAGCTTCTCAGCCAGCTTCTGCTGGCTGATGTGGACGACTGATCTAGACATAGTCGACATGATGCTGAAAGGAAATAAACAAGACATTAGTTAGACTCCAAAAGTAAAATCTATAGCTCATTTTAAGCTGGTATACCTAACTTAGTTCATACAAAAATACCTAAAGCTAATTGATGGATATTCCTATTCAAACTGTATCAATGAGTGACAGGATATGGTTGGTAGGCATGCAATAAGTACATACCTACAACTCCACAATGATTCCCAAGGGGTCCCTAGCTATTCAAATAACTTTCAATACAAGCTAGCAATAGGTAATTCTATTCAATTAGCTATGTGGGTTAGATGCATTAATTGAGCTGATTGTTTTAATTAGGTATGTGGTTATTAATTCGTAATTCTAAACAAAACATGGAAGAACGAATTGATATTTTATTCTAAACAACCAAGTACCACATACTTATGCTTGAAATCAGTTTGTAGAAGATTTCAAGGGTATAGTTATTGCGATAGTTGAAACTACAACCGGGACAATTACGAACTACGAGGTTTGACTACTCCGAATCAATTGCTTTTAATGCCGCATATCCAATTTGTGTTATCATATCCGTCCTGATTGCAAAATAGAATCCTTTACTGAAATAATACTTCCCAGGTATTATTCAGCGTTACTTTTAAACAGTATCCCCTACATGACTGTTAGCAATGATAATAAATACATAATTCGAATGCAAAGTAGCACGAGAGTACCACCGCGGTGATAAATATGCTTGAATCATAGTTACCTTATTAAACTGCGCTAGTTCACACACTCACTTCACGCAGCAAAACAATGTTTCATGTTAATAAGGGAACTAAATCTGCTAATGGAAATTCATATTATAGTAAAATACTCTGCACTTATGTACGTTTTCATCAATAATCAAGGAAAAGGGAGTGCCAGAAACGCTATCACCCATTTAGATTTACAACAGTTTGACATTTACTTTACAGTTTGTTTTGAAAGGTTGGTATGAATGGAAACCATCTAACTTTACCATAAACAAAAAGTGTTTTTTATAGGTACAAAACAAAGGTTTTTCATCACGTTATGACTTTACGGATTTTAAACCAATCAACTAACTCTACTTAAAGGTGGAAGCGCTACGATAGCCCGCAAAATTCAAATATTCATACGTTTTTTGCAATTTGCAGGACAGTGTCAGTCAGGTTTTCTGTTGATATTATAAAAATATGATTCATTTTTAACATGATTAGTAACACGTATGCTATGTACTCACAGATTGATACAGATGTACTAAAATTCATAGATTGCCATACCAAAAAAACAAATTGACAGCACAGCACACACTAATGACGCTAACTTCACTCTTCTCTGATGGACGTCATTTTAATTCATGTTGGTTATTTGTATTTTCAAGCAATTTAATGTGATTCTTATCGAAAGTGAAGTTTCTTGTCTAAAAGTGTTAAATAAACAAGCCTAACAGTGATTTTGTGATTGACGGTATAAATTAATCTTTAACCATGCCGCGAATAATGATAAAAGGTGGCGTTTGGCGCAACACCGAGGTTTGTAAATTTGGATCTTTGAACTACTAGTTTTACCCCATTTAAAATATTTATCATGTATCTAATAATCATTTTCCAATTCTAAGGATGAAATCCTCAAAGCGGCGGTGATGAAATATGGCAAAAACCAGTGGTCCCGAATTGCGTCGCTGCTGCACAGAAAGTCTGCCAAACAATGCAAGGCTCGTTGGTACGAGTGGCTCGACCCGAGCATCAAGAAGACAGAATGGTCCCGCGAAGAGGACGAGAAGCTGCTGCACCTGGCCAAGTTGATGCCTACACAGTGGAGAACCATTGCACCCATCATTGGTCGCACAGCTGCGCAATGTTTGGAGAGATACGAATATTTGCTGTAAGTTGGCCTCTTACAAGTTAATTAGACAGTATCTTGTACTTAATGAATAGATGCAATAAAATCCAAAACTTTTAACATAACTAAGGCCTGTAACTTTTTTGGATATAGTTTCTCTATTTTGGTTATGCCTAGACACTCGTCATATTTTGTAAAAAGATAATGATGATGACTATGAACATTAAAACTTCATTTGCTTCATTTGTGCTTTACTTTCTATTACTATGTCAACTACAATATAAACTTACACTGTCACTGAAGGGACATCTGTGATATTGCGGGCTCCCAATATTTTGACACTGTAAGCCCCATGACCACAGTGCTCTGTAGATAATTATAATTTTTGATAGATATTAGTCATATTTGTTACCATCCCTTTCAAAATAAGTTCTACTTAAGTTACATACAAATTGCAGTTACCTATTAAAATTGACATAATTCAATGTAATATAATTTTGTAAATGATGCAGAGACCAAGCCCAGAAAAAGGAAGAAGGCGAGGATATGGGTGATGATCCACGCAAGTTGAAGCCTGGTGAAATTGATCCCAACCCTGAAACAAAGCCTGCTCGTCCTGATCCTAAGGACATGGATGAAGATGGTGAGTTCAACTGATATACATAATTAGTAATGTGTGTTGATTATTTGCAGTCCAACAAAGTATTTAAAGACCAGAGAAGAAAGAACAAAATTATATTTTAATATCGCTCATACTTCTCGGAAGAGAATTGTGTGAATACAGGTTCAGCCTAGCTCAGTTGCTTATTTTTTTTCTTCTGTGTATAAGTCTTATTACATTTAATATTGCTCGAAGTACATATTACATTATAAAGGAGAAATAAATAAACTTATTATTATTTTATAGTGTCCCATCATTACTATTCTCTTGTCTTCTTTCAAATTGATTTTGGGTTGACACAACATTTCTTCTTCTACCTTACTTCCATCACAGCATTCACCACCTCCTTTCTGGCCAAAAAAAACATAGATGAATAAATTAATTGGCTTCATTGTTCTGATTATTTTATTCAGATACTAGTGTAGCACTAGGGTTTGAGCCCTGGATTGAGAATTATTTATTTATTTATTTATTTATTTATGTACACACAAAATACTTAGTATATTATTGCATTTTCTATTGGGAAAGTAAGCTGTGGTTACCGGGAATTGAGTGTGGGCTACAGGATGGTTTATTAGTACCTAGTTTTCATTTTATAGAAGACTAGCGACCGGCCTCGGCTTGGCACAGGTGCAATGTAGTAAGTACATAATTATAAACCTTACTCTTAAACCACTCTATCCAATGCCGAAAACTGCATTAAAATTAAAATCCATTGCATACTTTAAACAATCTTAGCAAGGTAAATAAATAAATTCCCAGAAGCTGCATGAACTGGACGTTCAGTGTAGTACACCACGTGTTTGGATCACAAACAACATTATTGGTTTAATTACAACATGTCTGTCCTCATAATAATTATACAGACTGGATTGCTTAATATTTTTACTTACTATTGTAACGGGTCTTTTAAGCCTGTTACATGAAAGCGGATTTATTTCTTTAAAATTATTTTTTTTGTGTAGTGGTCACACTGATTTTGCTTAGCTGTGGAGTTTGTCTTTGACAACTGTCACTTTCCGACTGAACATTTTGGAAGAATGGTGGTGATCTAGATCGCTGGATAATAAATCCGTATAATCGGGTTGCAAGACACCAGAAATTAGTCCGAAATGCGTTAGCTGCCGGTACTCTTCCATGATTCCCCCTAGGATTCCGTTTTATTTCAATGGAATCATACCCTTAATTGATAATCTAGATGTCCTGCATGAGGAGGACAATAATTTGAATTTTGAAGGAAACACCCAATGAGGTGTTTCCTTTACCTTCTACAAATAAACTTTGGACGCGCGGCTCCTACCAACTCACCTGGGACGCACACCTGAGTGGAGGACCCAGGAGATGAGCATCGTGTGTGGTGGGCTGGTTATTCTGGCCCTGGTATAATTTTAACTGTAATATTAAAAAAAAAGTGCAATAATGATCTGACCCTCTTTATTAGTTTTAAATAAGTACTCTTTTCTTTAGGAAGGAATCTTCAATTGTTTTAGTTTTAAGCCCAGCAGCCTACGGGCAAATAAAGTTAGATTTTTCTTATAACTTTGTTCTACTTTTATTGATGCCCCCCGCTAGCAGATTAAAGGTTCTTAATGCCTGCTGCCTGAACAATCCGTAAGCATGGTGTGTGCTCTGGCGCCCGAGGTTCATTTTTAAACTTATATTTTGAGCACACATACACTATTCATATTTTATTTTAACCCAGTAGCTTCACAACAGGAAAACACCTAGCATTCAATATAAATATATTTTTTATTTTTTTTATTATTACAATTGTCGCTCAGCGAACAGGGACTTGAAGTAGGTTGTCTGGTGCTTGTTTATGAGTATTTACGGTCATTATTGCACAATAATTAATTAACCTATGAGTCTTTTGTTTGTTCATCATTGTTATTTTAATAACTTATGTTAATAACTTTGTGTTTATTTTAGTTTTTGACTCATAAGTAGTACTTAACTTATTTTCAAATTCAAATTCAAATTCAAATTCAAATAATTTATTGTGGATCACAGGTTCATAAGATGTTGTGATAAATACAGGTGTCTGCTATGTCCCGCCATTAAGGCATACAAAATTCATGTCACAAGTTTGGAACAAAAATACAATACTATTAGTTAATTAATTCAATTCAATTAAATTTAGATAAAATTACAATAAAATTAAAATACAATACTATGAATTGATTAATTAAATTAAATTAAATTTATATAAAATTACAATTAAATTTATATAAAATTACAATAAAATTAAAATACAATACTATGAATTGATTAATTAAATTCAATTAAATTTACATAAAATTACAATAAAATTAAAATACAATACATTTTTGTCAGGCAGTACATTATGATTAAATTAGCAAAATATTTATGTCAGATTAGCAAATATTTATTCAATGGATTTCAAATTTAAGTAATTTATTGTGGATCGCCATTGAGGCGTACAAAATTCATGTCTCAGGTTCGGTAAATATATAGTCAATTAACATACAGCCAATTGTCATGCAATACATTATGATTAGACTCGTACAATAATTATTTAAGTCAAATTAACTAATCGTTCATTTGCTTTAGTGTATTGTCATCCAGAAATTCTCTAATGGAGTAATAACATTTATTTATCAGTAATTCGTGTAGTTTTTTTTTGAAGGTATATATATCGCTCATAGTTCTGAGAAAAGGTGGCAAATTATTAAAGATACGTGGGCCCATACAAAAGATGCTTTGGTGCAAAAGCTTTGTTTTACTGGCTACGGTGCGCAGTTTATCTTTATGTCTGGCCCTAGTGCAAAAGTCAAACAAGGTTGAATTTGTTTTTATGAAGACTACAGTTTCATATATGTATACGCAAGGGAGAGTTAATATTTTTAAATTTATGAAGTGTGGTCTGCATGAATCCACTTGGTGTATATTGCACATCGATCTGATACACCGCTTTTGAGCTCTAAAAGCACGCTCTTTTTCTACAGAGTTACCCCAGAATATGATGCCGTAGCGTATAATTGAAGCAACATATCCATGATAGGCGGTTAGTAGTGCAGACTGACTGACAGTGTTTCTTAGTCTGTAAAGAGCGTAAGAGCTCTGACTAAGCCTTTTGCAGACTTGCTCAATGTGTGACTTCCAATTCACTTTGCTGTCAATATAGAGACCCAGAAATTTGGTTACATTGATTTCTTCTATGCTGGTTTGGGAGTAAGATATATTTAGGTTGGCATCTGGCTGTACTCGCTGTTTAAAATTCATGATTTTGGTTTTTTCGAGGTTTATTTTTAAGTCATTTTTATCAAGCCATTTTATAATTGTTGTTAGGGTGTTATTTATGTCAAGTTTTAGATCAGTTCTGTCAATACCAGTAAATAATATAGTACTATCGTCAGCAAATAAGGTCATATGGTGCATTGTAAGAGTCGACATGTCATTTATATAGATAAGAAAAAGTGGTGGGCCTAGTATACTGCCCTGGGGAACACCGGAAAGGATATTTCTAACCTCAGAAACAACGGTTTCTTCAGTTCGGCTAGTTAGGGAGACTCTTTTTAATTCTACCATCTGTTTTCTGTCACTTAAATATGATTCGACTAGTTTGAATACGTTACCTCTTACGCCACATGCATATAATTTATCCAGCAATATTTTATGGTTGACTCGGTCGAATGCTTTTGACATGTCCATGTAAAGAGCTATGGCTGGCGACCTAGTGTCCATATTTAGAAGGACTTTGTGTAAGAAGTTATACATTGCTGTGTTGACCGATTTATTTTTCCTAAAACCATATTGACATGCGCTAAATATGTTGTTACTTTCGAGAAATGGGTAGAGGCAGTTATATATGGTTTTTTCAAAAATTTTAGAGAAAATTGTTATTAATGCAATTGGCCTGTAGTTACTGATGGAACATTTGTCATCTTTTTTATGTACTGGTTTTACCACTGTCAATTTTAATTTTTCTGGAAATATACCATGTTCTATGCACAAATTAATAATGTAACTTAAAGGAGCAGCAATTGAAGTTGCTACATCCTTAACAATCTTAGTAATAATACCGTCATAACCTGCGCTATTTGTATTCCGCAGAGAACTTATAATTTTAAGAATGTCTGGAGGAGTTGTTGGGGGCATGAATATTGATTTCGAGTTAAATGTCAAGTTAGAGGAATGTAATTGTGTTAAGTCAGAGAGAATGTCATTATTTTTTTTAACAATGTCAGCAAAGTAGTCATTAAACGTATTTGCTATAGTCATAGGATCAGTAAGTACATTGTCATTGATTATCAGTTTCTCAATGCCGTCCTTAGGATAGTTGTATTTAGTGTCATTTATTACCTTCCACGTTGCTTTGGATTTATTAACAGCCGTATTTATAAAATAGTTGTTCTGCGACCTTTTTGTTAGCGAGATTATTGTTTTGTATTTTTTAGCGTAAGCTTTAAACTTCATTTTATTGTCGTTGTTTGAGTTTTTTCTGTACTTCCAGAGAAGTTCGCGTTTACGCTTACTACACATTTTTATTCCTTTTGATAACCATTTAGGTCTCGAAATATTATTTATACGAATTTTCTTTATAGGAAAGCATAAGTCATAGATCAAGCTGAATATATCATGGAATGAATTATAGGCACTGTTAGGGTCTGTAGACTCATAAACACTGCAAAACGAGATTTGTCTTAAATATTTAGCAAATAAACATCTATTTTCTTTGGTGAAACTACGTTTATAAACATACCAATATTCAATTGGACTAAACTTTTTTAATGGACACTTTATAATTTGTGCAGTGTGGTCGGAGAGCGCAAAATCTCTGATTTCACCTTTGCAGCCCTTAATGTTATGAGCTATGTTATCAATACAAGTATTGCTGGCGCTTCGTGTTACTTCATTAAACTGAAGGGTTACATTAAAACTTAATAGTAACTCTACAAATTCAGCAGATGTTTTTGAGTTGATTGTAATATCTATGTTGAAATCTCCACAAATAATTATTTTTTTACTTTTACATAGTTTATTCAATATTTTAGTTAAAATTAAAAAGAAAGAATTTATTGATCCGATTGTTTTGTTCGGCGGTCTGTAAATGCATACAATATATATTTTGTGGTCTATTAATTCAACGGCCGAACATTCAATAAAATTTATAATAGACATTTTGTTGACATCATCGAGGCTTTTAAATCGCAGTCCATTCTTAATTAAAATACATGAGCCTCCATGTCTACTACATCTCATAAAATATGACCCCAAAGTAAAGTTCGGTATCCGTAAGAAATCCTCGTCACCCTTCCTCATGTTATGCTCCGTAATGCACAATATATCTACCTTCATACCGTCTGTTGCTAATTCATCTAAGCACACTGATAGCATATCCGATTTATTAATCAAACCATTAATATTTTGATGCATGACAGTTAAACAATTATTTACGAAAAAAATTAGAGCTTAAATCTTCGTTAGTTTGAGTTACAGAATTTTGGTTACATAATTCATATGATATAGAGTTGTCATTTTGTGTTTTGCAGTCGTTGTATTGTATTATACTGTCAATTTGTGCTTTAATGTCCCTGAAAATAGTATACATGCCTAAATCATTGATAGCACCTGTTGTCTTTGAAAACATTGAGTGGTCATACGTTAAGTGCTTGTTTGAGTCAAGAGTGTAGCAATGTTCGTGAGTCATGACATCCAGATACAGGAGGTTGTTGAAATTTTCTATTCTCCAATTAAACATGTTAGCATAACTTTTGCACTTAAATGTAGGGACGCATATAATAACATTTGTGTGTTGCACTTTTTGTAGTGACTCTCTTATCGCTAATATCATGTCGATGGAGTCATTTGTTGTGTTGAAGTCTGCCTCGCCGATTAAAACTATACAGAAGTCATCCAAAGTAAGGTTTTGCAATTTAAGTTCAATTCCATTTATCGTTTCCTTGATTCCACAATTTGTCTTTAAGTAATGACATATTTGCGAGTTTGGGCCTAAAGTGTTGTTAGCAATTGTAAGGATTCTATTAGTATTATTCGTACTCAATATGCAGATTTTCCGAGATAGGGCCTTTTTTTCGGTCAGTATATTATTGTTGTTAGATGTGGAGGGGCTCGTCAGTTTTGATACATTCGGTAGATCACTATTTCGTTTCCGAGCGGGCTCTCTCAGTCTTGTTTCTGGTTCTAGTTTCTGAGGAGATGTTTGTGTCTCCTTATTCTGGAAGATGTTGGAATCCTGAGGGAATATATTTGATGTTTGTGTCTCCCTAATCTTGAGGATGGGAGAGGTCTCATGGTAGTTGTGTAGTATTTCAGGTATTTCGTTACTGGTTGAGCATCTTGAGTAGGATCTTTGCGGCAAAGTTTTATTCTTGCGTTTGGGAGTTATGTTATTTTTGTCAGGCGTTGTACACAGTTTTTTGGAAACGTTCTTTGTCTTAATTATATTTTGTAGATCGGACTTTAAACGAAAATTCTCATTATTTAGATTTTCTATCTCCTTATGCGCGCTCATTAATTGGAGAGTAAGACTTTTATTTTGTTCAGTCAACTCATTTAAAATTCCGCTGTTATCATGCAAGCTGTCTTGTAGACTCATCATAGTGGTGTCAAGTATGGTGTTATCAATAGTCATATTTGTTAAATCAGTTAATGAGCTGGTTCTGACAGGTTTAGGACGATACGTGATGTTGCTGTTGCTAGAGTCCATATTAACACAGTCCCTGTGGCGATCCAATAATTACTGGCAGTTTCTATATTAATTTATCTATGTACTGCGTATTTTGTTAAGCAAATATTGTAGATTTTCACAATTACCACACAAGTCAACAAATAAAGCCAGGGAGTTGAGCAATAGCAATAGTTTGGTAAATAGCTGTCATAAGCGTTAGAAACAATGAAAAAAGACAAATGGCAAAAAGAATCGCTGGTTATCGGAATCGAACTCACGGCACTTCTTTTGCCTATCCGACAGGTTCGTCCAACGGCTATATGAACATTTCTTTGGCAAGTGAATTAGCTAAGTTATTTCGCACCAGGAGTGTTGAACATCGAAGATTGAAGTAAAGTTTGTGACCATATAAGGTAGCGATTCTCGTCGTGCGATGTGGTTTGACTCACCGGCTGTTGGCGAATAGGAGCGGAGCTCGCCGTGTGACTCACTGCTAATAATTGTTTCTATGTTCTAGGTACTTCCAGTCCTTTGTTTTGTTTTTTGTCACCACTTTCTACTGTAATTTCGTGTGTTTATCAATATTGTAGGTTTGTATCACACACGTTTGTTTTAGTTTTAATTAGTTATTATATAGACTCGGGTTTAAATTCCACTTAAAACAGTTAAATAAATAATTAGGTACTTATCGGAGCGGTTCGCAACACGTCTAGCTTCGAGCGCGCGCGTGAGCGTTCCCTTTTTGTTGAATCTCTGTAAACAATTTTGGTGTTTACAATTGATAATTTTGTTTATTGACTTGTTTGTTTTAATAACATGTTTTTTCTTAGCAAAACCAACATATTTATAGTATAGACCGCGTTTAGTTGTTGCACTCAACAGGAAAGTTATTTTAAAAAACTAAGTTTAACTTTGTATGTAATTAATTTAATCTAATTGTTAAATACAATATTGTACATTTAATTTAACTAGACTTAAGCTGTTTGTAAGTGATTATTGCACTTTTTTAAAAACGATATTTAACTTAGTAATTTTTCATGGGCAAACCACATTGACTTTCATACTTAACCTCAAACTTGAGAATTTATTTTCAAATCTTAAAACTTTTTGACGTTTAGTTCTTGCTTATCGCTTCTTATTCGACTTGCTGTTTTGTTAATCATGGACAAGGGAGTTCAGTTTCCGCCGCTTCAGGAATCGGGTATTGTTTGTTTTAAGTGTCAGAAGGCAAGAGTCAAAAAACTAGTTCGGTTGCATCGAGCCCACATTTTTAATAAAAAACTTCGCGTGCCTCGATATGTGAAAAATTAATTAGAAGTCAAAAGCCGGATGATGCTACTCGTGACAAAGATTTTTCAAGCTGGTTGGATTATTTAAAAAACCTTTTTTTTTAACATTTACCGTTCAGCTCCTATTCTTTTTACAAAACAAAGTGATGCTATCCGTTGGTATCATAGGAATTCTACCTAAAACTTATTCTGGTCATAGATACATACTTTCGGTTGTAGATGTTTTTACTAAATATTGCTGGTTCTTTCCAATGATCAATGCTACCACTAGAGTAATTTGTAAACATTTTGAAAAAGAAATATTTCTTAAGTTTGGTTGTCCAAAAATAGTAGTCTGTGACAATGGAACCCAATTTACTTCAAAACATTTTGTAGATTTTATGAAAGGTTTTAATATAACCAAAATATTTTATAATACTTTGTATACACCTCAAAATAATCCTGTTGAGAGGTATAATAAAACGGTCGAAACCTGCATATCGTGTTTCGTTAAAGATGATCATAGAACTTGGTCAAGTTTTTTGCCCAATGTTCAATTAGCTTTAAATAATAGTGTAAACCTTGCTACTGAGTTTACTCCTAACTTTCTGATGTTTGGTAGGGAGCTTATTCTTGATGCGTCATTACATCATTTTAGTAGTTCTGTTGAAGATTTAACTCAACTAGAAATTTCAAATAGGAATGCTTATGCAGTTTCTCTTAGTTCACTTAGTGATATTTTTGTTAAAGTTCAAGCTTACTTGTTAAAGGGGTATAAGCGAAATGCCGCTTATTATAATAAAGGTCGGAAAGTCATTTCTTTTGATGTGGGTGATATGGTGTGGAGAAGAAGTTTTGTTCAATCTCATGCGCCTGCATATTTTTCGGCTAAGCTTGCACCTAAGTTTGTAAAGTGTAAAATAACTGAAAAGGTTTCAGATAACGTCTATGTTTTGAAAGATTTAAATAAAGGTTCAGTGGGGCGTTATCATGTTAAAGATATTATTAAATTTTAATTTTGGGAACTTTTAGACTTTGTTTTGTTATTGAGTATTTTTGTGTGAAGATCAGCTTTTGTTAGAATGATGTATGAAAGGCTATCGCTGTTTGAAACTTATTATTATGTTAGGTAACTTCACTATAATTTATTAGATTCCAATTCGATTCTTTCTAAAATAAAGCTTAGGTCATTCTGGTTAATTTAATACTATTTTTTTTCACACTTACTATTTTTCACATCGAAGGATCTTATTTATGTTTTGTTTGTTTTTGTTGGATTGTATATGATTCTATTTTCTTTTTAAGGGTAACCTTTTTACCTGTTTACATTTTATTAGAATCTTATATAATCCTACACTTCAGGTAATTTTACCTTGGGATTAAAAGACTTAAATTCAATTTCAAGTTTTTGTAATCTTCACTTTTTTACATAGTTTAAAATCATTCTATTTCCTCTTCGTTATAAATAGTAATCGATTTTTAAATCTATTTTGTTTTGTTCATTGTCAGAATTGTTTCTCATTTTTACTAGAGTTTCATTCTTTTTAATGATCGGATTTGACTTTGTTAGTACGCGTTCATCCTGGACTTTGCTTTTTAGGGTCATTCTGTAACTTTTGTTGCAAAATGCCTTATCATTTTTTGGATCTTGGTGTAATATTTGACCTTGATTTCGACTCTTTTACCATTGTGCTCGGAAGGTCGGTGGTGTTGTGCCGGTCACAATGTGGGATTTTGGCCCCGGCCATATTTTTTCCTTTTCCATTGTGTTGGACATTGTTGTTCCAATCACAATGCGGGATTTTTTTTGACTTTCGTCATTCTTTTTCTTTGCGCTCGGAAGTTCGGTGGTGGTGTGCCGATCGCATTGTGAAACTTTGGGTTTCGCCCTTTTGTTATTGAGATTTCTCATTGGAGATCTCAATGTTTTTTTGTGAATTTGTTTGTGTCTGGGAGATTGGTAGTGTTGAGCCAGTCACAGCATTCACATTCTTTTGCAGCTGTTGTGCTCGGGAATTCGGTGGTGATGAGCCGATCACAATACGTTTTTTTTCTTTGTTTTGTTGCAGGTTGTTCCTGTAGCAATATTTTTAAATAAAGTCCTTCAGCTTTATTTGAAAACTTTTGTTTGGATTTTCAAATATTTTTTGGATTGTAGAACACGGAGTTAGTCAGTGGCGATAGAGCCTAACTGCACTCTAGAGATGGTAGAGTTGGAAGCAGCTGACCTAGTAGTCAGTGGCGATGGTGCCTAACTGCACTCGAGGTTGTACTGTTCCAAATGGATTGAAATTTTTAGTCAGTGGCGAAGGTGCCTAACTGCACTAAAAATTGTAGTTTGTTTCGTGTTGGTATTTTGTTAGTTCGAAATTTTTGATCAGTGGCGAAGGTGCCTAATTGTACCAAAAGTTGTAGTTTGTTTTGGTATATTGTTCGAGTTTGTTCGAAATTTTTAGTCAGTGGCGAAGGTGCCTAACTGCACTAAAGGTTGTAGTTTGGAAGCGGTAAGAGATTTCTCTCTTCGTTTCATTTATCTAAGTTTTATAACTTATTTTTTTTATTCTGTTTTTCACAGATTTCTTTTTTGTTATTTGTATTTTTTGCTTTTATAGAGTTCTTGATACTTAGTCGCTTGACGTTTTCAGAATTCATTTACACTTTGAATCTTTTTTTTAATTTGGAATTAGAAAGTAATTAGGTTTGGTTTATTTGGTTGAAGATTGCTTTCTAATAAAAGAAAGTTCCTTTCTTTTATTTTTCGGGGAGGGATGTAATGTAACGGGTCTTTTAAGCCTGTTACATGAAAGCGGATTTATTTCTTTAAAATTATTTTTTTTGTGTAGTGGTCACACTGATTTTGCTTAGCTGTGGAGTTTGTCTTTGACAACTGTCACTTTCCGACTGAACATTTTGGAAGAATGGTGGTGATCTAGATCGCTGGATAATAAATCCGTATAATCGGGTTGCAAGACACCAGAAATTAGTCCGAAATGCGTTAGCTGCCGGTACTCTTCCATGATTCCCCCTAGGATTCCGTTTTATTTCAATGGAATCATACCCTTAATTGATAATCTAGATGTCCTGCATGAGGAGGACAATAATTTGAATTTTGAAGGAAACACCCAATGAGGTGTTTCCTTTACCTTCTACAAATAAACTTTGGACGCGCGGCTCCTACCAACTCACCTGGGACGCACACCTGAGTGGAGGACCCAGGAGATGAGCATCGTGTGTGGTGGGCTGGTTATTCTGGCCCTGGTATAATTTTAACTGTAATATTAAAAAAAAAGTGCAATAATGATCTGACCCTCTTTATTAGTTTTAAATAAGTACTCTTTTCTTTAGGAAGGAATCTTCAATTGTTTTAGTTTTAAGCCCAGCAGCCTACGGGCAAATAAAGTTAGATTTTTCTTATAACTTTGTTCTACTTTTATTGATGCCCCCCGCTAGCAGATTAAAGGTTCTTAATGCCTGCTGCCTGAACAATCCGTAAGCATGGTGTGTGCTCTGGCGCCCGAGGTTCATTTTTAAACTTATATTTTGAGCACACATACACTATTCATATTTTATTTTAACCCAGTAGCTTCACAACAGGAAAACACCTAGCATTCAATATAAATATATTTTTTTATTTTTTATTATTACACTATATCATTTCCAAAAGGAAAAAAGTGTCAGATGAGATAACTAAAAATCGAGAAGTGTGAAAGAAGAAGACATGCTGCGCAAACCCCAAATTAGTTGAGATAAGGGAAAGGGAATGATGATATATCAAAAGTGTTAAGATTTAGGGCTCCATGCATGGAAATAAAAGCGGTTTATACACAATAAACGTTGTTTTATTTAGCAGAGCTAATACACAGCGGACATGAAAAAAACAAGTGCTAAAAACGACTGATGACACTGACTTTTTCCAGAAAAAGAAAACATATATTATAAAGACATAGAGTAGGGCGCATTTAAACCTCAACAAAAAGTACCCCAATATGTTAGGATTGAAGCTAAGAACACATTTAAATTGGGGCAAAAAATATCTATTCTATTCCTACAGAACTGGAGATGTTGTCAGAAGCCCGTGCTCGTCTTGCCAACACACAGGGTAAGAAGGCAAAGAGGAAGGCCCGTGAGAAGCAGCTGGAGGAGGCACGGAGACTTGCTGCTTTGCAGAAAAGGAGGGAACTCAGTGCTGCTGGCATTGCTGTGCCGATTAGGTAAAATACTTATAAGGGACCTCTCACTGGCACGACCAAAACTACTTGGACAACCAGTTGTGCGACCAAACTCTTCCAGCCAAAGAACACTTGTGCAGCCAAACTTTTCTTTCGGCCAAAACTCGTAGTCGTGGAGGTACGCGAGTTCGGGATAATGGTTCTTGGTCCTCCAGAACATATGGAGCACAATATACATTACCTTTTTATAGTAGCAGATAAAAAGATCGTCAAACCAGCAGGTCCCATGAATCTTTGTCACCCAAAGTAGCAAATTTTTACACAAGAGACAACACCTTTGTAATATAACTACACTTTCAAAAATTAAGAGATAAATAAATGTATCAGTTTCTTAAAAAAAAAATGCCTCGTAATAATAACCTTTTCTATTATTAACAGGCGCAAGAAGAAGCGCGGTGTAGATTACAACTCAGAGATTCCATTTGAGAAGAAACCCTCCTCTGGTTTCTATGACACATCCACCGAGGTGGTGGATCCGATGGCACCGGACTTCTCACGGCTCCGACAGCAACATCTCGATGGGGAATTACATTCCGAGAAGGAAGAGGTAACATGATATAATTGCTTAGTGTAAGAATTTAAATTTGGACGAGTAAAGATTTTTGACTAGTAAAAGGAATCAGTATAAAAAGTAAACAGGTAGAAAAATCAAGAGTAAATTCCAGTGTTTTTTTTTTCGAATTATTGTATTTTGATGTAAATGCAAGAGTTGAATAAAAATGATTGTAATTTCACAATAATGAAGTGTCATCTAGCCACAAGAGAACATTCAATTTGAATGAAATACTCTACTTATGTCAATATTTCGATAGGTGTTTTAAATTACAATGATTTGTTACAGAGAGACCGTCGCAAGGACAAGCAGAAGTTGAAGCAACGCAAAGAGAATGATGTGCCTCAGGCTATGCTGCAAGGAGACCAGCCGGCTCGCAAACGCAGTAAACTTGTGCTGCCAGAGCCACAAGTTACTGATCAGGTAATGTGTTTGGCACTTTAGATACAGTGTTCCTATTATATAATCAAAATTATTTCTTAAACTGGTTTCAAAAACCATCATTATACACAATGGTTCACTCTAGGGACTAAACCTAAACCCCATGAACAAACAAACCATCATTATATTGAATTCTAACATTGGTTATTGATTCAGAGCCAAATGAATTGCTTTATCATTGTCTTTAAATGTACAGGCATATCAATCTCAAAAAACAAAAATAGTCGAAATGGCTGTCTTCCTGCTTCTTTTGGCTTTGAATCCTCGTTCTTATAATAACCTCTCTCACCTTGCATCATCATACATTTTGACCTGTCGGGTTCCATCAATATTTCATGATGATCTTACTGTGGTCTACAGGAGCTACAACAAGTAGTGAAGCTGGGTCGCGCGTCAGAAGCCGCGCGTGAGTCAGCAGGAGGTGCGGGCGCGCCTACAGACGCGCTGCTGGCAGAGTATGCTATCACGCCCGCCACACCCGCTGCACTGCGTACACCTGCGCAACATCAGGACAGGTTAGATCCAGTTATCATTTTTACAAAGTCCTCCAGTTTAGCTAAATCTAACTGTTCTGCATAATCCCTCAATCAATACGCCGAATAACGAAGTTGACTATCCGAAATCATTACAATTGTTTCGAAAATGACTATATTATTGCATACACACCAAATATTTATTTGATACCTTCTTAGACCGCCTCTATTTTATGCCATTTTCACCTATATTCTGTCATTTAAGCTCAGCTATATCAATGTCAGATTTTACAAATTGTGAAACTTTCTGAACTAACAAAACAATTTTCTTACAGAATCCTAATGGAAGCTCAGAACGTGATGGCCCTGACTCACGTGGACACTCCTTTGAAGGGAGGTCTTAATACTCCACTGCACCAAACAGACTTCTCCAGCGCACTGCCACAGTCACAGGCCGTTGCTACGCCGAATACTGTACTCATCACACCATTTAGGTAAGTTAAACAATACTTGAAGTACGCGCACATTAAAATGACCCATGCAATACTGTTGCATACTTGTGAGTGACAGAAACGACACTCTACATACCCCAATTTTGTATGTGCCAAATCAGCGCCTTTTTACTGTTCAGTTATTTTTGTTCGTACAGTTAACGGTATAAGTAATTGTTAATTCGTCCATCTGCGACAGCCTTATTTATTCTATTCAAGAAATAGGAGGAAATAAGAATTGACTAAAATCCTTTATATTATTGTTCTGAATCAGGTCATCACGCAGTGAAGTATCAACTCCGGGTAGTTTTAACACGCCTAGTCAAGCCATACCCGTAGCACCAGGTCTAGTTGTATGTATAAACTATTTCTTTTTTCGAATATTTTATACATTTACAGATGTTTTTCTTAATAAACCCTTTTTATTATAGACTCCAGGACTTCGTGATAAGTTGAGCATCAATCCAGAAGACAGACTAAGCACTGGAGATACTCCTATAGTTGCCACTCAAATACAAAAACAGGTATGAAACATAATTGTTCTTTTCCCAATTTATATAGCAATAAGTAGCAAGAAGTTCAGAATCAGGATTGCAATGTCATAAGTATTAAGTCTCTTTCAACTCTTTTAATTTTTACCACACCTAAACATAATAGCAACATAATTATTTTATTAACGTAGCAAAAAGCGTTAGTTCGTAACGCTCTGTCATCACTGCCAACACCGAGGAATGACTACGAGATCGTGGTACCTGATCAAGATGACGAGCCTATGGAGAGTTCAAGCTCTGTCTCCCATGTGGAAGACCAGGCTGATGCTGATGCTAGATTGCAACAGGAGCAAGAGGAAATACGTAAGTGAAATATTGGAATTAAAACTTCTTTGAATTTTCATATAGTCCATGGATTTGGGCAAAGCATGACCATGTTGATCACGTTTTTTTTTTCTTGCTCGACGTCTAGAAATATGGGCTGTGTATTCCTCTTCTTGGTTTCTATTTGTCTTTTAAATATCAACCGCAGATTTTGTCTGTTTGTAGGCATTGTGGGGCTAGGCCGAGCTATATTAGTTTGGTAAACTTGGGATCTCACAAGGCTCTATTTTGGGCCTCTAATTGTTTTTGCTATATAATACAGTACAGAATGATTAGCTCAAATTTTATTATTTGTCAGTGCGACCAAGCCGCCCAGCTCCTATAATAACCAAGCTGACTTCGAGGCTTTATAATTCGTTTTACGGTACCTTATATCAAAATGATAATTTTGTAACCTTTTCAATGCATCATTATAACTGTTGACATTTCTCTCAGGCGCGGCAGCCATGAAGCTCCGCTCGTCCGCCGTGCAGCGCGGCTGTGTGCGGCCCGGCGAGGTCAACGTGTCCGTAGTGCGGGGCGCCGCGCCCGCCCTGTCCGCGCTGCAGCACGCCGAGGAGCTGCTGAAGCAGGAGATGGTCACCATGCTGCACTACGACGCGCTGCGGGACCCGCCGCCCGGTGGGTTACCTAACATAGTCATGTCTGGCGCCCGCCCTGTCCGCGCTGCAGCACGCCGAGGAGCTGCTGAAGCAGGAGATGGTCACCATGCTGCACTACGACGCGCTGCGGGACCCGCCGCCCGGTGGGTTACCTAACATAGTCATGTCTGGCGCCCGCGCTGTCCGCGCTGCAGCACGCCGAGGAGCTGCTGAAGCAGGAGATGGTCACCATGCTGCACTACGACGCGCTGCGGGACCCGCCGCCCGGTGGGTTACCTAACATAGTCATGTCTGGCGCCCGCGCTGTCCGCGCTGCAGCACGCCGAGGAGCTGCTGAAGCAGGAGATGGTCACCATGCTGCACTACGACGCGCTGCGGGACCCGCCGCCCGGTGGGTTACCTAACATAGTCATGTCTGGCGCCCGCGCTGTCCGCGCTGCAGCACGCCGAGGAGCTGCTGAAGCAGGAGATGGTCACCATGCTGCACTACGACGCGCTGCGGGACCCGCCGCCCGGTGGGTTACCTAACATAGTCATGTCTGGCGCCCGCGCTGTCCGCGCTGCAGCACGCCGAGGAGCTGCTGAAGCAGGAGATGGTCACCATGCTGCACTACGACGCGCTGCGGGACCCGCCGCCCGGTGGGTTACCTAACATAGTCATGTCTGGCGCCCGCGCTGTCCGCGCTGCAGCACGCCGAGGAGCTGCTGAAGCAGGAGATGGTCACCATGCTGCACTACGACGCGCTGCGGGACCCGCCGCCCGGTGGGTTACCTAACATAGTCATGTCTGGCGCCCGCGCTGTCCGCGCTGCAGCACGCCGAGGAGCTGCTGAAGCAGGAGATGGTCACCATGCTGCACTACGACGCGCTGCGGGACCCGCCGCCCGGTGGGTTACCTAACATAGTCATGTCTGGCGCCCGCGCTGTCCGCGCTGCAGCACGCCGAGGAGCTGCTGAAGCAGGAGATGGTCACCATGCTGCACTACGACGCGCTGCGGGACCCGCCGCCCGGTGGGTTACCTAACATAGTCATGTCTGGCGCCCGCGCTGTCCGCGCTGCAGCACGCCGAGGAGCTGCTGAAGCAGGAGATGGTCACCATGCTGCACTACGACGCGCTGCGGGACCCGCCGCCCGGTGGGTTACCTAACATAGTCATGTCTGGCGCCCGCGCTGTCCGCGCTGCAGCACGCCGAGGAGCTGCTGAAGCAGGAGATGGTCACCATGCTGCACTACGACGCGCTGCGGGACCCGCCGCCCGGTGGGTTACCTAACATAGTCATGTCTGGCGCCCGCGCTGTCCGCGCTGCAGCACGCCGAGGAGCTGCTGAAGCAGGAGATGGTCACCATGCTGCACTACGACGCGCTGCGGGACCCGCCGCCCGGTGGGTTACCTAACATAGTCATGTCTGGCGCCCGCGCTGTCCGCGCTGCAGCACGCCGAGGAGCTGCTGAAGCAGGAGATGGTCACCATGCTGCACTACGACGCGCTGCGGGACCCGCCGCCCGGTGGGTTACCTAACATAGTCATGTCTGGCGCCCGCGCTGTCCGCGCTGCAGCACGCCGAGGAGCTGCTGAAGCAGGAGATGGTCACCATGCTGCACTACGACGCGCTGCGGGACCCGCCGCCCGGTGGGTTACCTAACATAGTCATGTCTGGCGCCCGCGCTGTCCGCGCTGCAGCACGCCGAGGAGCTGCTGAAGCAGGAGATGGTCACCATGCTGCACTACGACGCGCTGCGGGACCCGCCGCCCGGTGGGTTACCTAACATAGTCATGTCTGTCGCCCGCGCTGTCCGCGCTGCAGCACGCCGAGGAGCTACTGAAGCAGGAGATGGTCACCATGCTGCACTACGACGCGCTGCGGGACCCGCCGCCCGGTGGGTTACCTAACATAGTCATGTCTGGCGCCCGCGCTGTCCGCGCTGCAGCACGCCGAGGAGCTACTGAAGCAGGAGATGGTCACTATGCTGCACTACGACGCGCTGCGGGACCCGCCGCCCGGTGGGTTACCTAACATAGTCATGTCTGGCGCCCGCGCTGTCCGCGCTGCAGCACGCCGAGGAGCTGCTGAAGCAGGAGATGGTCACTATGCTGCACTACGACGCGCTGCGGGACCCGCCGCCCGGTGGGTTACCTAACATAGTCATGTCTGGCGCCCGCGCTGTCCGCGCTGCAGCACGCCGAGGAGCTGCTGAAGCAGGAGATGGTCACTATGCTGCACTACGACGCGCTGCGGGACCCGCCGCCCGGTGGGTTACCTAACATAGTCATGTCTGGCGCCCGCGCTGTCCGCGCTGCAGCACGCCGAGGAGCTGCTGAAGCAGGAGATGGTCACTATGCTGCACTACGACGCGCTGCGGGACCCGCCGCCCGGTGGGTTACCTAACATAGTCATGTCTGGCGCCCGCGCTGTCCGCGCTGCAGCACGCCGAGGAGCTACTGAAGCAGGAGATGGTCACTATGCTGCACTACGACGCGCTGCGGGACCCGCCGCCCGGTGGGTTACCTAACATAGTCATGTCTGGCGCCCGCGCTGTCCGCGCTGCAGAACGACGAGGAGCTGCTGAAGCAGGAGATGGTCACCATGCTGCACTACGACGCGCTGCGGGACCCGCCGCCCGGTGGGTTACCTAACATAGTCATGTCTGGCGCCCGCGCTGTCCGCGCTGCAGCACGCCGAGGAGCTACTGAAGCAGGAGATGGTCACTATGCTGCACTACGACGCGCTGCGGGACCCGCCGCCCGGTGGGTTACCTAACATAGTCATGTCTGGCGCCCGCGCTGTCCGCGCTGCAGAACGACGAGGAGCTGCTGAAGCAGGAGATGGTCACCATGCTGCACTACGACGCGCTGCGGGACCCGCCGCCCGGTGGGTTACCTAACATAGTCATGTCTGGCGCCCGCGCTGTCCGCGCTGCAGAACGACGAGGAGCTGCTGAAGCAGGAGATGGTCACCATGCTGCACTACGACGCGCTGCGGGACCCGCCGCCCGGTGGGTTACCTAACATAGTCATGTCTGGCGCCCGCGCTGTCCGCGCTACAGCACGCCGAGGAGCTGCTGAAGCAGGAGATGGTAATACCAGTTAGGAGATTCCAATCACTTTCGACGAGCTGCGATTGAGCGGTTGGTAATCATGTTTTCTGGTCAAGAGAATACTACACGACGAGCAATAGTTCTAAACTAGACATTTTTTTTTTGTTTGGACCAATAGAAAGTCTTTTTCGTCAATACAGCCTATTAGTCGTTTTCTCAATTTCAATTCTAACCATGTCACATCAACTTACACAAAATGCATTTACCTTTTTATCGATCTCCCATCTCATTAAAATCAATTTCGTCTAAACAGGCATTGACAAAAAACGAGCAGTCCAACTACAGGCGTCGCACTTAGCGTACCTAGAACAACATCCTTACGAGGAGTTTTCCTCTGAAGACTTAGAAGACGCCAAACTGGAGATGAAGAAGGAAATGGAAGTAGTGAAGGGAGGCATGGGGCATGGAGAACTGAGCATGGACGCCTACACGCAAGTGTGGGAGGAGTGTCTTGCACAAGTAAGTCGAACCTACAATCAGTAGTTACAACAACTATAGTTTCTCATTCATGTAACCTTTCAAATGTTCCAATTAATCATAGATTTCAGAACGTTTTGATACAGAAATCCCCCAATCTTACCATATTTTCAGAGGAGTAAAACACTGCTAGTTATTAGGCTTCTTTTCTTTTCTGTATTTTTCCATGTCCACCCGCTATCGAAGACACCAGGTTTCTTCAACATGACTTTCTTACATATCTTTATTGTTTATTTCTTTCAGGTGCTTTTCTTACCCGGCCAAAACAGATACACTCGTGCCAATTTAGCTAGTAAGAAAGACAGACTAGAATCAGCCGAGAAGCGACTCGAACAGAACAGAAATCACATGGCCAAGGAAGCCAAAAAATGTTCCAAAATGGAGAAGAAACTTAGGGTTTTGACAGGTATGTGTAATAAATAATGATCATATAGTTCTACAAGGATCTTGTGTGTGGCCAATATCTAAAATCACGCTGCAATCTTGATTCAAATCATCATGTGCCTAGCCTTTTCCCAAGTATGTGAATATCAATCGGAGTGTAATACAAACCCATTGGTAAGACTTGTATATTCAAACTGGAATAGCTGAACCATTGTGTTGTTTTTTCAGGTGGATATCAAAGTCGGGCGGCATCCCTGATCAAGCAGTTCCAAGAGTTACAGGATCAAGTAGAACAGGCCAACTTGGAGCTATCCACATTCAAGTTCCTTGCCGATCAAGAAAAGGCAGCCATTCCAAGAAGAATAGAAGTAAGTTAAGATACAATGATGTATTTTAATTTGAACTGTATGTCGTGTCCCACTCTAGCCCGCTTAGCATGCCCACCGTAGAAACGAAAGAGAATCGACAAATCTTTTTTCGTCTGTCATTGAATCGACATAATGACAGATGTCAGAATGTTATTCACTTTCTTCCTTGTACACTGTCATCTGAGGCCAGTCTATTAAATAATGAGTTTAGTTCATTCCGTGATGTTCTAAGATGCCGCTCTGGGAAGTCTATTTCGCGATTTATCCACAGAAAAAAAAAGCAATTCTAATCATTTTTATTGTCTATTCCAGTCCCTGACTGAAGACGTCAATCGCCAAACGGACAGGGAAAAACTATTGCAGAAGAGATATTCAGACCTTCAAACTGAGATAGAAGATATTCACAAAGGAAGGCAGCCTAAAGAAGTGGAATCAAAGACTTCAGAAGAGTGAAATATTATTGTTGAATAATTAATATCAAATTATCGATGTATGAACGAAATGATTATAGATAGAGGGTTTATTCATAAGCGCTGCTTAATAAATGAGTTATCATTGACCTTCTGGTTAACCTTTTCACCGCCACGGACTTCTAATGGAGTTCCAGATTTTCGTGCCAGAAGCAACACGAATTCATAAGAAGCTCTTCATAATTTATTTGAAGGCTCATTTCATTTTATTATTTAACCATAATTTTTTTTACGATGATCTTTATAAGCGGCGTCAATGAGTAAATCCCATATAGTTTACGTAACGAGATATGAGTTTTGTTTTTATGTTAGGACCGTAATCCAGTGAGAGAGAAACGTTGTCCATCAGCCCGAGAGCGCCGCAAAGCGGTCAGGGGCGTATCTCTGGCGTTTATTTGTTTAGCAGTGGAAAACGCGTTAGATCTGCGCCAGGCACAGGCCTTTGGCGCGCTGTTTTACATCAACGTTTTAATCGATGGTATTTTTTTCTATTTAATCTTTCCGACGCCAATCATGCCCGATCGCCGATTAACTTGTCGTAAGTGCCGAAACTTCAGTTTAATTGATGAAATTCGTTCTTAGAGGAGCTAACATACTTTTTTATTATTATGATGCGTCATTAAATTGTGTGAGAGTGCATTCGGCCAAAACCAAATCTCATATTTCGTCGCAAAAATTGTACTTTATATTTTGATTATTTCCTAGATAGTTGATTAAGACAGACCGTAAATAAAACCTAATTTATAAGTGACAATATGTTTTATTTCACATTTATATACAACATGATTTACACTAATTATAGCAAATTATTAATTACATAGCATTCATTCAAACATAAAAATTTACAAGTAGCACTTAGAATTTACGTATCAAAATCATTAATACAAAGTATCATTACTATAATTTAATATATCACAGTACGAGTAAAGTCCAGACCGGCTGGATACTTGTCCTTATAGATCTTGTACTGACAAAAATAATGTTTACAACTCAACATCTATTGGTTCACCCATAATTATATCAAACTGCTGGGAACTCGATGGCACTTGAGAAGTGTTAACTTTTTATCAGATTGTGCACTGACTGGTCATGTTCCTTTCTTCAAAAGATTGGGTATATAGCGTTTAAAACTTGGTGTGGTGCACACATCAGGAACATCGATAAATACTTCGCGTCCCTAAGCGTCATGGGACAAACAATCCCAGTTTACCGCATGTAATTAAGTATTTAGTTACCAGATCAATTATCACACTATTTGTTATTACGTACTATCTTCATCCGAATCACTATCAATCAGTCTTCTTTTAGGTTTATTTCTCTTTATCACTGCAACATCCGGGCTGTCATCCTGCGTACATATTCGCCTGAACTTTTTCTTGGCCTTTCTTTCCTGTTCTAATCTCATTTCTGCTAACTCTAGCTCAGAAACTTCGTGTGCTTGTGTCAAGCCAATGTTGGAGTCGACACAGAAGCTATCCTGTGAAGAAAGCAATCATAAAATCAACAAATTAACAACATACTTATTTTTTCTACATTTTATATCCCCGTTTCCGGTGTAAAGTGATGGTAATCTTAACATACCATTTCATATGAGTCTTCCTCAACATATTGTGATAAAATGTCTTCCTTAATGAACCTTGCTGGCAACTCGGGTATCTTGAAACCACCTCCTCTAATGGGACTCCTGAAAAACGATTATTTAAGGCATACTTCACACAATTAGGTTCAAATGTGATAGTCCTAGAGCAGATACCCTTTCATCATCATCATCATCATCAGCAGATTAATGGTTCCACTGCTGGGACACAGGCCTCCTCTCTGTGAGAAGGAATACCCTTTCATTACCCTAGTTTAACTTTAATGTAGGTTTACAGTATTTTTATTTTGTAGGCTTGTACAGTAAATCTTACAAAACTGTAAAGCCGGCTTCACACACTTGGTGTTTATCACAAACACCAAACACAACAAAGTCCCAAACATAGACCACAATCACCACACAAACAAGCATCCTCACGCTCGGCGAACGTGCTAGTATATTCCAGATCAGCAAACATTGCAGACGGCGAGCATGCAGCTATCGTATATTTTAAATTCAAGTAAAATCCAGTTAAAATAAAAAGAACAAAACGAAGACCATGGTGTACGATCAAAATACACAGATTTTTTTATACTTTAAACTTTTGGACGCCATGGTCACATATACGTGACAAGCAAGCGCGTGCCCTGTACGCCAAACGACACAAATATGTGACAAAATAGTGAAATTGTGGCTTGGCGTGGAGGGCACGCGCGAGTGTTTATGCTGTGGCGGTCAAAAGGTTAACTACCAAGCGTCTGGATACATCGCAAACTGTTTGCCGAACATCCTTGATTTGTGAAGAAAAACCGACACCGATGCCGAACACGGGAGACCACAAACAAAAACAGGCAAACACCCATTCATCACATGTTCGTGCTGGTTGTTTGCTGTTTTGCCATTGTTCGCCAAGCGTGTGGAGCCGGCTTAATAATCATAAACATCAGTGCAAATCGATCGATGACAAATACACAAGCGATAGCAGTCCTATTGGGTATCCACAGCGAAGGAACCTACCCTACAGACACTTTTATAAATGTGGTAAAAAATCACATGGAAATAAATGCATTGAATGACATATTTTTATTATAAAAATAACCTTTGACTTCGCATCACTGCGTTGCTGCTGACAGGTAAAATAACTGAAAGGACTACTCGTAGCAAGACCTTCGAATCGACTTACTTGATAGACTTGAGATACACCGCCTGTATGTCCTCATGATGAGTGACATTGTCGTCGTCGCATATGAAGTCGATAATACTGCCGACGCTGTCGTCTGATAGCTCGTCACCGCTGTGTCCATCGTCCTCGGATAGTTCAGCTTCCATGTCCAAGAATTCGTTGCCTTTCTTTTTTTTCTGAAGTGAGGAAGAAATAATATTAAAGTGTATTTCGTCCCAGCATGAAAATGGTATACTACTGGTGTAGCGACATCATCCTGGGCCCCAACGATTAAATCTCAGAAACAGACAATCGACAGATCCGCGACCGTTTGTAAATTAGTGGAGTTGGGGCCTTGCAAACTGCCCGACAAGGCAGAAAATAACGGCGTTTATTTGATGGAACACTTACTCGCTCGGCAGAATAAAGAAACACAAAAACAAACATGAATAAACCCTGAAAACATAACTTTTTTGGGCAGTCCTGTAGAAAGAAAGCAAATATCTCGAAATGGGCGTAATAATATGAATACTTTTAAAAATGACTTACTTTCCGAGTTTTGTGATTAGTTGTAGATCTATACGTATTGTCATTCTGTTTATGCTCTATGCGACTCGTGTAATCATTCTTCTCGTCATTAACAAAGTCATCGTCGCTATCATCGAACGCCAGTTTTCGTTTATTTTCACCTAATGGAGACTTCGTAGGACTCTTGAATATTGCTTTTAATTTACTTTTATCTACTTCAAGTTTGTTGTCCCGTCTAAACATTTGAAGCATGTCCAAAATATCTTTTTTCTCATTTCCGTTATCTTTATTTTCGTCTTTTAAGAATTGAGGGTTTTTATTTTCTTTTTGCGATGAAAAATTCGGTTGTGATACTACGCAACTTAAAACAGTATTATCGTTTTTGACTGTTACGTTTTTACTCTTCTTCATAACGGCTAAGACTTTCTCTTGCAAAGACATTGTTTTTTCAGACTCATTGTCTAATTTCATTTTCTTATTGAAATATGGCGATGCTGTTATAATACTCTCGTCCATATCTCTCTTTCTTTTGACACCTAAGGGACTGACATTACTTTTGCTCAAAGCTATGTTCTTACCACCAGTATTGTTCAAATCACTTGGATCGTATATCTGTGTGCTATCAGAATCACTATCGCTATCCAGAATGATAAGACTGTCTTTTATTATGCTCTGGGATGTAGATGCTATAGATTGTTCCAAAGATTTAACTGCAGTTTTCTTTTTATCAGCTTGTGTTAAAATAATTGGTGAGACACTTCTTTCTTTCTCTGGTTGTATTCTATCGGTAACCGATTTCGATACGGACGCATTACCATCACTTTTGTTAATCATTTCAACTAGTTGCGTTATCGTCATCATACTCTTATTATTGCTGGTGTCTATAAGACTATTTCTTATAGAAGTCTCCGGTTTTGTAGACGGCGTAGAAATCAAGTTATTATTGTTTGTGGGTTCTTTAATCAACTGTTTTCTACAACTATTGACGGGTGTGGAACTATGATGCCGATCCTTTTTGGTGCTCAATTGGAATTTACGAGGCTGACTGCAAAGTATTGGGGAAGTAGGTACAGGTTTTATTCTACCTGATAGAATAGAAGGACTCATCGGATATTCTGTAGGAGATCTATTGATTTTAACATTTTGTGTGTTGTTGTTTTCTTTCATTTTCTTTTGGGTGGGTTCTGGCGGTGTGTTATCAATTTCATCGTCGGCAAATATGTCGTCGATGCTATCCAAACCAAAGAAGCCTAATGTTTCTTTAGCTGTCTTTGGCTCTTCGTCTTTGACTGTTACTTCTTTTTCTACAACTTTGATTTTCATAATGTGTTCTCTTTCTGTAATTTCGTCTTTGATTGCACTTTCTACAGTTTCCCGTGGACTACTATCAGCAAATACTATGTCGAAGCCCAATGAATCTTTAACATCAACTGGCTTGTCTTTGACTGCGTTTTGTCTTACTATAATTTCATCTTTGACAATTGTCTCCCTTTTTATAACTTCGTCTGCGTTACCTCCTAGTATACCTTCTTCTGGACTACTTTCATCAAATATTATGTTAAAGCCTGATGATTGTTTGAAATCCGCCAGTTCATCTTTGACTTTAATTTCCTTTCCTAGAGCTTCCTCTGGACTGCTATCATCAGCAAATATGTCGGCAATGTCACCGATATCGAAATTATCCGAAGCTACTGAAAGATCATGTTTCTTAATTTCATCGTTCACGCCAATGTCACGATCTTCAGAGAGGAAATCTGTTTCTAAATCGAAATTATTAACACTGACGTTGTGTATATCCTCATCAGACTTTTTGACACATTTCATAACAGTTTCCGCATCAAAATCGTCAATAAGATTGATATCAGGTAATTTAGGCTCTTTTATAGATTCTAGCACTACCATCGAAACTTTCTTCTCTTCTCTTATACTTTGTAAAAGATTACATTCGCAAATATTTTTACATACGTAACAATCTTTAGGATCGTTAGTATTTTCTAAGGTCAAGTCTACGAGTAAGCTAATCAAGCGAGTAGGTACGCTTCCATCGTTTTGAAGACCTAGATCATTAATAAGTTTGGTATAACTTTTGGTTGATTTAGTGGCAGTACTAAAGAGAGCTCGTATATCACCGTCTTTCTTATCAAAAGGTTTCGTTAGAGGCACTTTTTGTTTCTTTTTATTTGGCTGTTTTGCTTTGGCTGGAGACGTTAAACCTAGAGGTTGTTTTAATTTGGCAGGAGACATAAAACTGTTTGGTTGTTTTGATTTGGCCGGGGACGAAAAAATGCTGGCTGGTTGTGACTGAAGTTCCTGACTGCCGAAACCTGCAATTGAATAATTAGTTTTAAGGTAAAAAAAACGGTTGGTTGGTTGGTTGGTTCATACACTTCGTACTCACGTGGATTTTGCGTAGACGGTGGCATTTCAAATCTTTTAGCATCACTGTACTGCAACAATTCTGATAATATTTCTGTATCTCTGGAGTGATGTATATTCACAGTTTTCTGTAGTCTCCGCTGCCATTCTAACCATTTTGTCAGTTTCAGTTCTGTTCCGTCAGATGATGGCGTAGCTAAATCTTTTATTTTTTCTGAAAGAAGTGTCATAAGTTAACTTTGATAAATTATAACTAACTTCAAGTTAACTTTGATATTACAAAATGATTGAAATTTAGATATTAGAATGACTTTTTCTATACAGGATGATTGTCTGGATCCGCCATAGCAAATTCGCATATGGAGGAGGTCATTTACTAATTATTGAACGTTACTTTCGTTGACTAAAGTTTTATTATTTAGGAGATAAGTCAATTTTTAAACATTGAGATTTTTCCAAAATTTGACCTCATTTCCTACCAGACACTTTAAATGGGGAAAACTACTTCGATTTTTAATGGACGTCTTGCTTGATCTGCTGTCGAAAGTAATAAAATAAAATAAAAAATAAATATCGCTAGACATTAACACACAGCGCCACCTAGTGCCACACAGCAAAGCAAGTACACACTAAGTAATAACTAACGACTCGCCCAGAAGCTCGTGCATAATCTTATTTTTTTAATAGGATAGCATCAAATGACAGGGGGTTATTTGATGATTTCGTATCCAAAAATCTTCGCCCTGTCAGACTTTTAATGACTTAATATAATTCCAAATTAAATCCATCAATGTTTCTTCTTAGACCTTTGTGTTTCACGGCCGCGGTATCTCTTTCGAACGGTCCCGCAGCCCGTTCGATCAGAATCTTAATTTTTTACTTTTGATGTCCCATACCTTTTCCTAATTTCCTGTTTAACATTGAAAAAGTATTTTTGTATTAATAAATAATGTAAGCACTGTGCACTAAGCACTTAATTTCTAACTGCCAAGTCAAAAATTTGCAAAAAAAATACTTAGCACAATTCGTTTCAATGAACATTTACTGAATTGTTTTTTTTAAACTAGCAACATTTTTAATACAAAGGTACCGTTGGAAAGGTGACAAACTAGAGAACTAACTTAGATTAAAATTAATTATTGGAACATGATAGCTTTTTTTAATTTCAGGTTGTTTTCGACCGTAAAGATTTTTTTTGGTATTTTTTTTTAAAAGCGTACTATTTCGTTTTTTGACCCTAGTTTGAGTGAAGTTCAAAGGTATTTTAATAACCAATGTTTATAGCCTGCCAACGAATAATAAAAAACCACAAAAATAATGCAAAAAAAAGTTACGAATGCTTGAAGGTCATATTTTGGAAAAATCTCAATAAAGTATAAAAATGGATATATCTCCTAAACTGTAAAACTTAAGTTAAGGAAAGTAAGGTTCAATAATTAGTAAATGATCCCCTCGATATGCGAATTTGCTATGGCAGGTCCACCCTGTAGACAAGTTTAACATCATTGACCATTTCAGTCTAAAGACGTCCAATATGGGGAACGACCCTTCCCCATATTGGACATCTTTACCCCAAAAATTTTGAATGGTCTTATTCACACTGTAGGTACAGTGTGAGTGACTGACTGAGTGACTTTACTTCGTCATCTATTGAATCATTACCATTTTCTATAGTTACTTACCTCTGTTCATTGCCCAATACTCCTTTGGCTTTGCAAACAATGACTTGCTACAATATCCCTCAGGGAATAACTCCTGAAATTCGTTCTCAGTGATAAGGCACCCGCTGTCAACGTCTTTGTTTGAGCCGCCGGAGCTGCTTGTAGAGGCTCTTGATAACAGCATTGTACGGAGATCTTTTTGGTTCTGGACACAAAATAAAACTTTGTGATGAATAGACGTTACGATGATGGATTAATTTATATTAAAAAAAAAGATAGAGTCTGTCAAACTGTTATGGACAGATTAAGGACCGGCTGCTGATACCAGACATTGACAGACACTGCAGTACAATATACCGGTACCGCTTTAATGACAGGTCCTGCAATAGGGAATATGCATGTCATTTTTTCTTCACTTAAATAAATAAAAAAATAGTTTTAAGTGAGATTTAATACACTTTAATCAATTCAAGAAAAGTATTAAAAGTTATCGAGGACGACCGCGTTTTGAGAGTGCGTTCCGTTTCACCAAAAATATGCCTATGCCTGGAAACTAAAACAATTGTAGGTACACAATGTTTTAATGGTCCAATACAAGGCATTTTTAAAAAGAGTTTTGTATTTCTTGCATATTCCCTAATGTCCATCGTCGTTATTACAACATCATTTGTTAAAAGGGATCATAAAGAAGATAATTATACTCATATTTACAACTTAGTCCCTTTTAGCTGATAATTATTTAAATTTTATGATTAAGCCGTTTTTTTATAGAGTCCAACTGCAACTATCCAGAATTCTCATTCTATGGCAGGAATGTGTTCATTTCAGAGTTATAAAATTAGTCTACTAAGATGACGGCCATAATAATACTTACTTAAAAACAAGAGAGCTCTAGAAGTTTAGATAGTCAAAGTTTTCCTACCTTACTCCCCTTAGCCTTTTCAATCCCTTCTTTGCTCTTCTCCTTGGGATCCGGTTTCTTCGCCACGGTGATGAACATCTTCTGGCATTGCGGCGTGAAGTCATGTGGGATCATTCTTGGGTTCAGTTTGTATAGGTTGTTCTCTACCTCTTTTGACTGTAGAACCTTTTTGTTGAGACCGTCTCTTTGTCGCATACATTCTAATAATGTCTGGAAAGAAAAACAATGAGAGATTGGTCAAATGTTAGATGTTCATTTGTTTTTCGTTCTAAGTTTGAAAAACCAAATATAAAAGAGGTTTTGTTTTAGATATAGAGATTTAATTATTAAAATTGCAGTAATCTGTGGTTTTAGTTTTCAAAACCATGATAGTGGACCACTTTTCTCTACCTCTGTTGTACTTGTAAATAGTTGTATAAATAAGAATTATTTAAAGTATTACCTGATGTTCTCTGCCCTCTGTGACGAGAATAAACACTTGTCCGCCTCGCTCACGACCAGTACGTCCACACCTGAGGTACAAATAACACTAGTTCAAAAAAAAGGAAAAATAAAGAACCAATAAGAGGTTTTGTCCTGAAATCCGTTTAAAACCTAACACACTGATAATTATGATATCATAAAGTAAATATATGATAATAATAGGATAATGATAAAGTTAAAATAAAAAAAAACAACTATTGATGTGAACACCGGATGTGTGAAGCAGCAGATGCGTTTTTTGAATATGTTCTCGAAAACGGGTTTTTATTGAGATTAGGTTCAACATGCACTGTATTTCACACCCGTGCGATTTTTTTCATTTATACGTGTGCGGAAATAAAAATTACCACAGATAACTTTAAATCGGCCCGTAGAAAAGGTTTTTTTTTTTAATTTCGGCAGATATTGTCTTTTCAGCGTTAATATATTTTGAACATGATTATCTAAAACTAATATTTACTTTTATAAACAAATTAACATTTATTTGTGTTCTATTTTTTTTTTTGTATTTTAAACACTCTCCCTTCGTCTGTGAAGCCCGACCGAATCGATCTCACGCCATTGTTTAACTACTGTGTCTACATCGCTAACAGATGAAGGTTTAAGCTGTTAAGCGGCTTCTTACATTTGCTTCTCCTTCAACCTGGCAAAAGCAACGTATCCTAATAATTCATGACAAAATACTTTACGTTCTATTATTTTATACTGACAAACGTCATTTGATACACGTGGGCATTTGGTATTGCAGTTCTCGGCTGTATAACAACATCGCCTAAGGCTCGGTTGTAAATTATGCCTCTAATGCAATAACAAAATATTTATGTAAAATGTACTGATCTCCAACGCTATAGTAAATATGAATGCTAGCTTGTATTTGAATAGTTGATTGAACAGGCATACCTCTGCACCAGTCGTACGGGTGACTTGGTGGATATGTCGAAGCACACGATGAGGTCCACCGAGCCGACGTCGAGCCCCTCCTCGGCCACGCAGGTCGCGACCAGCACGTTGCACTGTCCCTCGCGGAAGCTGCGCATCACTCGCATCTGCTGCTTCTGGGATACTACTGTTTTGCCGTCTTTACCTACGAATATGGCATAGCGATTGTAGGGAGCATTGTCTACAATATGATAAAATGAGATTTTTCATCGAAAAATAAAAAAAAACTCATTCAGAACTCGTACAGAATGAAGTAACACTTCGATATTCGGATGACAGGGTTTTTTACAACATATTGTATGTATCTAATAGGAATTAGGCAAATTACCGTCTAACTGAGGTAATTTGAATAATACGAGTTGGGAGTCCAAATCCTAGCGTTCGAATTCAGAAAATCATACAGAGAGTACTTAAAGCTTTCTTATGTATATGTGCAGTCAGACACACTTTAGCAGTAACACTTGAAATCAAGCTCAATTGAGCACACGCAAGCCTACACTGAGTAAAATATACAACACCCGGCCTTATAGCTATAAAGACTCTTTTAGGATTAAATTGGTAGTATTTTTATAAGCACCGAATATATCTATACTAATATTATAAAGCCGAAGAGTTTGTTTGTTTGGTTGAACGCGCTAATCTCAGGAACTACCAGCTCGAATTAAAAAAATCTTTTTGTGTTGGATAGTCCATTTATCGAGGAAGGCTTTAGGCTATAAAACATCACGCTACGATTATTAGGAGCGGAGCAGGAATGAAAAATGTTACAAAAACGGGGACTTTTTTTCCTTTCGTTTTTCTCTCTTATGTGACGCAGACGAAGTTGCGTGGGTCAGCTAGTTATGTATATTCAGATACGTCAAACCTATTTGTCCAAACTAAGTTCCAAACACAAGTGATCTTACCCGAAGCACCTTGTCCCACAAACATTTGCGGTGTGATGAGCGGCCGACACTGCAGCAACAAGCAATGCACCAAGTTCACACTCTCGCGGTACTCGCAGAATACTGGGGACATACAATAAAACTTACTTATAAAGTGTGTAAAAAAACCTCTTAACGAAGCCGAAAGGCACTTGTTCTCCCCGTCATTGCGATACATTTTTTTGTTCTAGACCATCCATTCAACCCATCCATCAGCAATTTAGTTCTACCACAAAACATGATATTTCACCTCAAAAAACAAAAACCGACTTAAAACCTTGAACGACTAGGATACCTTGTCTCATTATGGAGTTCCGTGACTCTTGGCTTCATCATCAGATCTGATGGTCGAACTCAAATGACACTTTGTTGTAGAAAATACTAAAATCGCTGTACGTTATCCTATAAAATTTGAAGAGTTCCCTCGATTTCACCAAGATTCCATCATTAGATCCCGACTTGGTGACTATGGGACTTTGGTGAGAAAAAAAGAATTTTTCAAAATGCGACGGAGTTATGCGAACAAATATAAAAAATAGAAACTTCCGAATTGAGAACCTCCTCCTTTTTTAGAAGTCGGTAAAAAAAAAGTCGTTAACAATATTTTTTTGCGTAAAGTTACTTAGTTGAAATACATAATGCTTGGTTGACGGCTTCGTGATGAGGTTGTTTACACCCTGTATATGTATGAACGTTTACTTTACATAGCACAAACGCTAAATGCGGTCTAAATATCACGGAGCTAGAATCGAATCGAAGTAATGTATGGCTGCCATGAGAAGAGAATTTAAAAAGAAATAGCTACGCCATTTTCAAGGATATTTTTACAAAGCGGCATGACACCAGTGTTTTTCTAATGCTGAAATAGAAGTTGTAATAAGGTTTCAAAACATCATGCTATTAATACCATACCTATAGCTTTGGTGTCTTGATTTTTATGTTTAGCTTTGGTAAAATGATCCGTCATGATCTCCTTTAATTTATCAAACTTCGGATGACCGAAGCATAAGTCTTTTGGCATCTACAACAATAAGAAAAAAAAAACAATTACAAAAAAAAAAAAAAAAATATGTGCACCCGAGGAAAGCCGGGGTGGGTGGATCACTAGTATTTTATAATATTTTAATCCACATCGTGCATTTCTCCAAGACCCCTGAGTGTGTTACAAACACTAATCCCAAATTCACAAGTAGCCAATGTTTGCTGCATGTAGAAAATTATTACTCAATAAAAAAAAGAAATGGAATCTTCTCCATTCAACACCGCGTGGAACTTAATATAATACGACAAATGTGATGACACATACGATGACGACAGACGTGATCAGACCCCATAATCACAAACGCTTCAAATGAATTTCGATTCCTCAAGTCATAATATGTCTATCCTTTTTTGGCATAACGAAAACGAGCGAGATAAGACATACGACTTGTCGTATCGAAGCGTTGTGAATACGGGGTCGGACCGATTCAGCACGTAACAATCATATTCACCTCTGGTATCGTCCCATCAGGTAATATACTCCTGTCCAGCGACAGAGGATTGATTCCCAGGTCATCTCGCAGCCTTTCCAACAGCGCAGTCAGTTTATCATCCGTCTGTATCCAGGACTTCTCTGGATGCTCGTCGAAGAAGTTCAGGAAGACCCTGGAGCCGTGTTGGCTTAGCAACTCTAAGCCGTGGTATAGAGCGATGAGAAGAGTGAAGTCTTTCATTATGTAGTTGTGTTGTGGGTGTCTGGAAGTATAAAGTTACTATTGTTACGATTTGCCTCATTTTTGTATTTTTTTGTGGGTTTTGCGACTGTGGAGCATGAGGTAAGTACTGGGTTCGATTCCCGGGTCGGGGAATTTGTTATTGGATTTTCTATAAGGAATTTCTCAGTAACAGCACGTAGCCTGAATTTGTACCGGGTTGATACCAATATTATAGGCTCGCTCCCAATTACATGTCTGTCTAAATCCCCTTCCGGGTTACAGGCGTGATGTAATGGGTATTTAGAAAAAGTACGGTTTTGTATAGATTCGTCTCTGTCATTGATGCAATGACTGTGTAAATAGTAAGTGTACTGTAATGACTCAAAAGGCGCTCCCATACGGTAATTGAGTTGAGCATGTGCATTTATGGGACGCGATAAACACGGTTCTAAACATACTTTGGAATGCAAACAATACGTGGTCGTGCACTTACGACGAAAACAATAGGTACATAATTCTTGGCACATGCACACACAAATGTTATAAAACAAAAAGAATTGTACCGTTTTTTTTTTTAGAAAACCTACATTCAAGTTAAGTACCAACTTTTCTATTGGTTTGCACCACAGAGATCTTAAATCAAAAGGTCGATCATCGATCTTTGTTTTTTTCGATCTTTGTTTTTTTTTTGATCTTTTTCTTTAATAAAATAAAAAGACTAAAGCTGCTGAAGTCAATGTTTAGATATATTTCTCACCTGGCTCCTCGTTCTTTACTTTGATACTCTTTGTAAAGCATCACAATACGGCCTTTGGACAGATTCCCCAAAATAGGAGGGAGTATGTTCATTTGTTTTAACCTCCTGGCGTACCCATCTAAAATCTGGAATTACAAATTGTTTTCCGTCACAAACTTAAGTGGCTATGGGCAGGGCATATTGCTCGCAGAACGAGTGGCACGTGGACCGGTCAATGTGGCGACACTTTGGGGAGGCCTATGTAATAACAGCCGCTCGAGCCGATCTTTAGGTTAAGCCGTGCTTTCCTAGGTTGGTCTATGGATTGGGGACCACCTTTACATACCGAGTTTCCTCCGTGCCTCGGAAAGCACGTTAAGCTGTTGGTCCCGGTGGTCATTTGTCTATCTTTGGCAGTCGTTACAGGTAATCAGTGGCCTAAATAGTGTGACAACCAGTCTTACCAAGTGGTATCGTATTACCCAGTATTAACTAGATTGTGGAGGTCAGATAGGCAGTCGCTCTATGTAAAATACTGATACTCATCTGCATCCGGTTTGACTGGAAACCGACCCCATCATAGTACGGAAATGGCTAGGCAGATGACTCTTTTTGTCATAATTAAGCAATTAATTAGGATCGACCGTCAATGAACTGGTTAGTATGTGTAAGTTTATCATTAACAAACATTTATTTCTGCTATGAATTATAATTATTATTTGGATTACATTAATCGATTGTAAATGCGGATAGCGGATAGCATTTTTAAATGGTGATAGTGACGCATCACTCTACTTGAGATTGTCGACATTGAAAAGCACTGTTCACTATCTAACAATGCGTACGAAGCTATGCTGATAAAGTCGAAGTGTGCAATAATAACGTACATATAAGGAAGGTTTTTACTTATTTATATGTCGTTATATTTTTTCATCATCTTCCTGCGCTTGCCCAATGCAGGGGTCGACGCAAGGGTTGCGGGCCTGTTCGAAAGAGATACCGCGGCCCCGGAACGTAAAAGGCGAGGAAGGAACATGGATGGTTTTTAGTCAGTAAGAGTCTGACACTCCCTCCCGCTCCGCCGTGGGTGGAGGGAGTGGGGGGGGTCATTTGATGATTTCCCATCCTTAAAAAAAAAAAAAGGGGTCGACGCAACACGTTTTTTTCATTTACTCCTTTTTCCTCCATATCATCGGACGTTCTCTCCCCCTCGATCCATCAACATTTATATTCACTAGGTACTCTTATAGTCACATGCGATTCATCCCTCGTCATCACATGGCCAAACCAAGACAGGCGATTTTCTTTTCTGTTACTGGCGCAACTTTCAAACTATGTAGTTATGTATTTTAATTAAACAAAATGTGCATATTCCTAAAAAAGACAATACTTTCTGATCTAGTTAAGACAAGAGTGTTACCTCAATATACTGCTGTCTGAGCTGGGTCAGTTGCAGACCCAGTTGTATGACCACGGTGTTGATCTTCCGCGAGTGACTGTACGGTGCGACGTCTATGCAGTTCTCTGTCCTCAGCTCTAAGTGGGCTATGTGCAAGTTCTTTACTACCTAGAAAGTTAAGAAAGATACATCTTTAGGGCTTGGTTCCACGTTAACTTTATGTAAATGGTAAAAACTAGTTTTTAAATTCAAACCAATGTTTTAAAAAGTTTGCATGCTATTATTATGGTGGAATGTGTCCTTTTTTTTTTTTTAAAGGATGGGAAATCATCAAATGACCCCCCCCACTCTGGGCGGAGCGGGAGGGAGTGTCAGACTCTTACTGACTAAAAACCATCCATGTTCCTTCCTCGCCTTTTACGTTCCGGGGCCGCGGTATCTCTTTCGAACAGGCCCGCAACCCCGGCAGGCTTCGGCCCTTGCGGGCCCCTCTCCTTTTGCTGACATCTCTTTGAGGCGCGCGTGGAACACGAACGCGCCCTCGACACGGCCTGTCGTCGTCGTTAGACGGCCGGACGGCCAGCTATTGCCCATAGCCAGCCGTCCACAGGCCCGCATCTACGGTGGCCGGTAGCCACCACGTGGCCCCCGACGCCCGTTGCGTCTCCCGCGGCGGCCGGGAAGAGAGGATCTCTCCCTCTCTCGTTCCGCCACCTCCTTCGCTAGCATTACTGCTTCGCAGAAGGAGTGGAATGTGTCCTGCACTACAATATTTTGTTGCATGTTTTATGTAACACAATTTGTGATAATAAGATACTGTACCTTATAGTAACAAAGTATTGTTGTATGTGTACAATAAAGAGACTATGGCTATAACTTTATTTGTGTGTTTCTTACCCATTCATATAATAATAATAATAAATAATAAATGTTTATTGTTCCAAAGAAAGTGTTACAATAAGATGTGACACTGGATCCCTTCTCTCTCGACAAATATGGTTAATTATGAATTATGAACATGTATCAAATGCAGCGGTTCCAATCATAAAATAAAACTTAAAGGTAACTCATGATGTGTGTATATGATTAGAATTAGTGTAAGTTTGTGTATGTGTTGGTGTGTAGACTAGTACTCATTTGCAAGTAGGTTTTCTGTTGCGCTATTATTAAGTCCGAGTAACCATTCCTGGACTACTTTCTTGCACCCAAACTTGGTCATGGGGAACATTTTTAACTTTTTATATGTTAAATTATTGGCCATGAACCTTGAGGTCATATACAAATAGAATAACACATTAAAATTAATTGTGATACAGGCATTGGTTCTATGTTGTTGCAATTAACTTGTCAAAAGCCACACCAACATCACACAGACATAAATTTATATTGCACAAGCACATTTGTTTTGTTTATTATTTAAAAACACATGCAAAAGGAATTTTCCTTATTGTTTAAACAATGTGTGTGTAGTTTTGTGATTTATAAACTAGAATAAGCCTTGACAACAACACAAGGACATATTGCGATACATAAACAACTAATAACTAACAAAATTATAACAGCGTACTACATAATCAGTTTAGTTTGGTGAGTAGACCCATTATCCCAGAAAACATAATCGTTGGTCCAGATGAACAGGGTATTAACTCAAAAAGAATATTTTTCAGGAGAGTGATTTGAAGTTTGCAAATCCATATATTTCCATTTTATAAATAACTAGCTTCTGCCAGCGGCTTCGCCCGCGTGATGTTTGAAATTGTCCCACGGGATCTTACTACCGGGATAAAAAGTATCCTATGTGTTAATCCAGGTTATAAACCATCTGTGTGCAAAATTTCATCCAAATCCGTTCAGTAGTTTTTGCGTGAAAGAGTAACAAACATCCATACATACATCCATACTCACAAACTTTCGCATTTATAATACATATTAGTAGGATTGGTTAACCTCACCTATATATTTTTCAAGTTTACTTTATTGATAATGTTTTTGTTCACTTCATGAATTTCTTATTTTGCTATTAATGAGAACAAAAATTTAATTCTTAGGTTAATAATCGTAAATGAGTCAATACTCTGTTCATCCAAACGAACGATATAGTAATATGTAGTTGTTTTTTTAATGAATTAGTTTATACGTACATTTATAACATCTTCAACTTTACTGCCAGGAGTGGCTGATAAAGCCAGCACTCTATATATTTTATGTCCAATATCATCCAATGTCTGTATTATTTGACAGTAAGCATAATTCCCTCTTGCTCTATGAGCCTCGTCAATGACCAAGCAACGGACTTTGTCACAGGGACAAATCCCTGACTTCATGTCATTGTATATGACTTGGGGAGTGGCAAAGAACACTCTTTTGTTCTGCCAATGTTGTTTCCTCGTGGTAGCTTGCATGTGACCTGAAAACATAATAGTTACTTAGTGTATGCTGTCTTGCAACTGTAGCTAAAATAAAATAGACATTATAATTTAACCGTTTAGTTAGTAGTATATGTACATCCAAAAGTTTTCTTGAATAATTGCTTTTAGTTATAAGATTGCTGTTAGCAAAGTAGATTCAATAGTTAAACAATGGTGTCAGACTGGTTCGGTCTGGGTGATAATGGGTGATGATGACACTATGATATTTACACTCTTCATACAAATATTGAAATGATTAAGGCGATTACATGAGCGCGAGTTTTATAATTACTAAAAGTGTATGATTCACTGCTATAAACAAGACCAGAAAAATATATGATATTTTTCAGGATATATGCTAGCATGGTACTGTTTTGAAAACATACTCGAAATACAATTAATTTGACTCGATAAAAATAAATCACGAACTTATCTCTAAAAATATCTTTCAAACAATAAAAAACATACATGCGATCATTCTGATTTTTTGGCAAATAATTCTACAAGCAATATATTAGCATGATACTGTTTCAGTTTTTTAATCCAATGAATAGTTTTTTTGTAAATCGATTGAAACCACTCATTTCGCGCTATTTGGCCTGCAGTGGCTGACGTAACAACCACTTTGTAGTGCAAGCTGATTAGAACTTTATTCTAACAGCATTTCAAACAAAGTTTGAACCACCACAAATAGAGTTGCGAATTTAGCTCGTCTAAGCGCCTTAATGGAGATATCTGTTGTTACAATAGGCATGAAGACAGTATCAAAAAATTGCAAAACTATTTAGTCCGTCAGTTAGATTAATGGAAAATAATGGACACGTATTTTTTGTTTTTGTAAATCAATGAATATTGCCAAAGATAAAACTCATCAAAACTCTGGAGTGGGGGCTCGTGAGTGACGTCAAAACTAGCTAAAAAATATACCTAGGCATGACGTATTGAGAATTTTAAAAGCGTCGTATCTTCCTCAATTTTGGTTTACTTAACAAAAGAAAATGTATTATATTACAATTTTAATTAACATTATAATAGGCCACAAGCTTCATCTGTAATGCATTTTTTTTTTCTAGACTTAACTAGACTATATTCGAGGTTACCACAGGTTTGGGAACATAGGATTTAGAGCCATATATCACGTAAAAATAAGGTTTAAGTTAGCTTGGTATGAGGTGTACCATTTGGGTACACTAGGGACTGAGGTTAAATTACCTGTCATTTCAATGGTGTCATTGGGAGGTATAGCAATAATATTGTAGCATGCATCAATCTGCTGTGCAACTAATGGTCGTGTTGGTGCCGTGAAGACTATCTTGCCGAGTGGATACCAGCGGTAAAAGTTGTACATAATCACTGCAGCTATGAATGTCTTACCCAACCCAGTTGGTAGACTAACCTGTGAAAACAAAAAGGATTGCTGTTGATAAAAGCAATTGCAATTTAAAGCATTCTAACTACATTGTTAATATACAGCTTCTAAATCAATAGTGACAACGGATTAGATAAGCTTCTGTCAGAATTTGAAATCTGCAAACAAAACTTAAAGTGTCTAAAAAAATTGTGTGATATTGCTTTGTTGTTAATCTGTGTTCCGGCAGTATTAAAGGATTGTGCAGATCAAAATTTCAAAAGTTCAGACATCAATGGATTAATTAATTTATGGGCATTCATGAGTTTTAATATTTAGAGATGCTATAATCTATATAATTTTTGTAAATGTGATTAATGGTTGAAAAATATAATACAAAATATTTTTTACACAAAAACAATATTATATAAATAATTATTATTTAAAGCTTTTTAAATAGTAAGTATAGGTATATTCAAAAATGTAAACATGAAGTTAAAAAGTGAATAAACGGAATAACATATTTTCTATTCTCTTACCAAGGTGTTCTTAAGTATGGCAGCCTTAATAACATTAAATTGATAGTCCCTCACTGGGTAGTTGGTTGGGTAGATCCATGTCTTGCCTGTCAGCTTGTCATACCCACTGATCTCCTCATCGCAGCAGAGAGCACTGAAAAATACATGTTCATCAGTTTTTGTGCAGTAAGGCTTGTGAAATCATACTGGTGTTATATATTCCACAGGTTTAGTGTACCTAAATACTTATGCTCAAGCATTCCCAATATCTTATAACATGCTCTTAGTTCATACAAAGATCATCTGCAATACTGATTTTTGCAATAACATCAACCACACTGTGCTTAATTTTTGTCCTAATGGAAAATATTACTTCAAGTTATTAGTTTTATATGTAAAATCAATTAAAAAACAAAGGTTGGTTTCTCTTTCATTCATTTTTTCGGACATATTGTTTATTTCATCCTAGGAAGCTGTATGGATGTTTACGTATGACGGTAAATGTGATACAGAAGTAGTAATTAATGCCGCCGTTAAACTTACCTAACGTTTAGAGCGCTCCTATTAGCCGAATCATTTAAGTTACTCTCAGAAAACCTCGATCTTTGTATAAACGAGGAATTATCGAAATGGGCCAACAGCGTAGAGTCGTCGAATATTTCATCGTCTTCGAATCCATCGTTTTGTTTTGATTTACTAGTGCTAGGCAAGTTGTTCATAGTTATTCTTCATTATTGTTACTTGTTGAATTTCATCAATGATAGGCGCATTAGACACATTACATATTGAGATAATATTTAGTTTGCATAGTTAAAAACACTTTAATAATCACCATTCATCAAATTAGTACATGAGTAATAAAATAACATGAAACAAAGTTTGTTCAGACGTCTTTGCGCGGTTTTCAGACGAGTAGCGAGTAGTGCACAGGAGTTGGCAGGAGTAGTGACGGATTTGATATGATCCTGTCATTTGTCAGTTGACGTGACAGCTGAACACTACAGATAAAATAAAATAATAATACCGTTAAAATCCTGGAAGAACTCTAATGGACAAAAGTACAACAACAACAAGGGGCTCTAATAATTATACTCAAAATAAGTATAAACTTATAACATCGACTTTTTAATACTCCTTTCGAGTAACTTCAAAGTATTAATAGTAAATCGCATGCTTTTCTACCGTCGTTTTCTACGTACTCCCCCATAATCGATCGTCTTCTGACAATACTAATTCTGTCAAATGTCAATAGTGTCAATTGTCAAGCATGCTCACATGCTGTCATAATAAACAGCAGCGCTTATTTGAATGTTTCGATTTTGAAATACTCAGAATTTATAAAAATCACTCTCTTCTTGATTTTTCTTAGAAGATAATGGATTTAGAAGATGGTTTCGACGATTTACTTGCTGAAATTAGCGAGCCGACATCTCCGAAGGTACCCAAAATTGAATCCGAAAGCGTACAGCAAGTGCAACCTGGTAAGAAAACTTTGTCTCCAAAGATTTTTGTTAATATCATCGTTGAACCGCCTTTTGCAACCATTAGCGTTTGGCTGACTTCTTTTATTACTATAAAATTCTTCATTATAAGGATCATTTGTGGTATATCTGATGGAAAACCGAAAAATAAAATGTACTAAACCTTACTCTAACATAAAACATGTTGTAACTTGTATTTAGCACATAATGAGCAACTGTTTGCTATAGATGCAATCTACACAAGGTTATTTATGCAGTGGTATGTTGAACCATGACTAAACATAACTGATTGTGTGTGTAAAACTACATTTGCTCTAAGTTGCCTGTCATAGATTATTATTTAAAATAAGACCTAACCTTTACTTTTTCAGGGACATCAAAAGAGCCTGTTTCCAAGCCTGCCTCTTCTAAGACACACTGTGTTTTAGTCAATCAGAAACAGGTAATTTATTATTTTCATCACAAACTAAATTAGAATAAAATTGCCATCTGCCCAGGGCCAGCTTAATGCATATTAAGGTGAACGCACACTTATCCTCGCCAAAAGAACAGACTGCGCCGAAAGAAACAATTTATCATCAGTATAACGTTATCTGTTTATCCGATTAGACTTGGTTTTTTTTTTTCTTATTATTTGCAAACATGCGATCGGTTCCTGAACCATAAGCAGTTGTTTTTGAAGAGTATTTGACATGTTAGGCGTGCCTTCCCATTGTTAGGCTGCCTTTGGATATTACTTTACTCAAAGTATATATAGTGATCGAGTGAAGTTCCGACCCGTACGCAAAATACGCGCCTTGTCGTGGAATTGCGGACATCAGCCCGTTATACGATACAATACTCAAAGTATATTATCCCAAGTATGCAGTCTTGTTTACAGCGATTCACTTAGAGCCTGAGCGAGTCTGTTTTCGCGATTTATTATCCTCTGTCTGTATGCTTTTGTCATCATTCTGATTTCCTCTTTGATTGTGTGAATTTTTAGATATTCATGGATTTCATCCATTCTTGTGTACCATGGGGCATTCACTATAGCTTAAGCACGCCGTTAGACGTGGTAAATGTGTTATTATTGAGAGCAGCGGTTGCCCAGTGGTGGCGGCCCCGACTTATGAACAGTAAGTCGTGGGTTCGAACCCAGACAGGCGCATTACTTTGTGTAATTTATTTCATCACTACTGCTCTCAAAACGGTGAAGGATAACATTGTGAGGAAACCGGCATGTCCTAGAACCAAAAATTCGAAAACATGTGACATCTACCAAACCGCACTGGGCCCGCCGCATGGTAGATTATAGCCCATTCCCTCTCATTGATGAGAGGAGGCCGTGTCCCAGCAGTGGGAACATTATAGGCTGATAATGATGGTGATGAAATGTGTTAATTTATAAAATGTATTGACATATTCTCCTAAAGGTGAACACACACTAATTCGCGTCATCCGTACTTATAGAGTTATCTATTCGCCTGTTTCGACGTGGAAAAGTGTGCGAGGTTTCATAAGATTCCATACAAGTAATTCTAAAATTCGATTATTTCGGCTCGTTGGCTTCCTTCGGCTCTGATAAGTGTGTGATACTATTAAGTGTCATGAGATGTTTAAGAACCCTATATTGATTTCTTTGACAAAACGAGTTTAAAAAAATAATGGTAACATAAAAAAAACATTAAATCTGATCAACCTATTTGTAAAAGAAAAAAAAGCCTATATTTTATTTTACAGAGAGGCAATCCTCTACTAAAGTTCATCACAAGTGTTCCTTGGGAGTATGATGACATCATTCCCGACTATGAGGTGGGGAAAACCATATGCCTTTTGTTCCTGTCACTGCGATACCATAACATGAACCCTGATTACATCCACAACAGGCTCAAGGAGCTCGGGAAGAAGTATGAACTAAGGGTGCTTTTAGTACAGGTATTATTAGTAAATAAAGAAGTGTTGTTAAAGAATAATAGCTGATGCATGTTGCCATCCATCCTTGGGAAGATAACTGCTTTTTCTTTTTCTGCTGGTTGGCTTGAAAATGATGAGAGGCTTCTGCTAGAAATCAACATTGCTTTTATATTTAGAGAAAAGAAAAGAAACATTGCTTCTGTAGTGCTAGAGGCTTTGCAAATGGCTTATGTAAATTATTTTGATGGTTTTTGCATCTATATTTAAATGTGTGAGCCAACTAAGATATGATAAAACAATTAATTACCATAGGATCAAATTAATTAATATTAAATTTTTACCTCTAGGTTGATCTGAAAGAACCTCAAAATATACTGAAGAATTTAACAAGAATATGTTTGCTGACTGACTTAACTCTGATGTTAGCATGGAATTCAGAAGAAGCTGCCAAGATAATAGAAAACTACAAGATTTTTGAAAACAAACCACCTGACAGGATCATGGAGAAGATTGAGAATGATCCACATCAGAAGGTAATTACCAAAAATGTAATAAGAATAGCAGTAACAAATGGAGTAGCGAATCTTTGTAGTAGTAGTATTATTAGCATTAGTTCTTTGAAAATTGCCGACGCGGCTCTTTGCATTACTCTTTGAAAAGAAACAACCAAATGGGTCGGTAACCCACGGTTGCAGTGACTTTTCCTACAGGCGTTTCGCATCGTGTGTAAAATCGAACGAAAGCATCAATAGAAGACGTTTTGAAGAGTCTTTCTTTTTTCTTTCTTTTCTTTAATGAACGGCGAAGGTGTAAGTATCCCTAATTTGCAAAATCTGATTTCGGCACTTCGCAAAACTTTGAAGGGTTCCTTAAGATTTTATACCCAGTTATGGCAAAAAGTAGGTCATACATTTAATATCTGCTTGATTCCATATGTTTTTTTGTAGGTGGTAAATGCATTAACTACAATAAAACCAGTGAATAAAACAGACGCAATGACGCTAATATCACAATTCGGCACATTGGAGAATATCATAAAAGCGTCAGAATCAAGACTTGCAGAATGTCCCGGGTTTGGTGCTACGAAAGCAAAAAAGCTCCATAAAGCCTTGCATGAACCGTTTTTGAAACGAGCTAACGTAAATAGAAATCAGGGTAAGAATGATTTTGAAGGAGATTTAAGTGTAGAAGATATAGAGAAACTAGAATATGAAGTAGAGCAACAAGGAAATGAAGTAGATCAAAAAGAAATTGAAGGAGAGAAACAAGAAAATGTAGAAGATAAGCCAGCTGAAAGCTAATTAGAAATACAGTCGCCAATAGATGGCGCTAGGGGAACAGCGTAATTTAAAGTGAGGTTTTGTCACTTAGGAAAAGTTCAAACTAAAATCATTGAGACAACGTCAAGATTTAAGTACGAGAATCATTTTTGATAACTAAAAGAACGCCTTGTTTTATGGTCTAATTAAGAATAGAACATAAATCAATAATTCCTTCTATTCTAACTAGAATCTGCCCTGGGCCCCTGGATTTTGCGTAAAATACGACAAAACGAACTCTGTATCCATGAATTTTAAACGGTAATAAGTTTAATTAACCTCCGTGTTTATCCGTGAGTGTTAATCCGTGTAAAAATAGTCTGTAAGCAATCCTAATTGTTTTGTTATATCCACTTATTTATTTGTTATGTTTTTAATGAGCGATTGTTATCCTGTTTGATCAAAACTCTGCAGCAGGCCATACAATCAATAAACAGGTTTATCTCCAAGTGCGGCTATATATTTTTTTTGCCTCATCTCGTTTAAAAAGTTCTTATCCCATTACACTAGAAAGGGATTGTTTTTAAGAGTACTTTTTTTTGGTATCGTATATCGAGGGACGCTTGGCCGTTGCGCGCTTGAACCGAGCAGCGCGATCGCGTTCAAAATAAAACAATCAACAGCGAACCGGCTCCGCTCGTGGTTGGACGCGCGCCGCTGTGCCAGTGCCTGCCGGTACCGACGAAATAAATAAACATTCGGCGGGAAAGTGTTGATTCGAATTTTGAATGTGAATTTCTATTTAATTTTTGTAATAGACGTTTGAAAACGATTTCGTTATTATCGGATTTTTGTGTTAAAACTTTTGTAAGCAAGTTTGATGCGTACAGTTCGTGATTTGGACCCCAAGTGTTGGATTAAGTGGAACTAAAGGTGATATAAAATATATTGAAGTGTAAATGCGGACTTAATAAAAGGACTGCCATTCTGTTATTGTGTGGATTTTATGGTAAGTGTTAAATTGAACTCTAAAATCTTACTCTTGAAATTTTTATTTGTTGCCAAATCTATTTCTAAATAATTGTTAGTAGGTAGCATTATTGTACTAAATACCACAATAAAAATGTTAAGTACCTAAACTATTTTCTAATTGGAAATTGCAAAAAAATACTAGTTTCAGCTATGCTTAACAGTTAGTAAAAAGGCAACAACGACGATAAATAAATCACAAAAACCTAGTTCAAATTAAATCAATTAGAAAATACAAATTAAATATGCGCTAAGTGTCGAAATAAAACAAGTCTTTCTAAATTTTTATTTTGGCTCCAAGTGCCGAACAATTTTTGTTTTTAATACTTCCGTCCTATTCAAGGAGTCTATAGGAAGTGAGTTATGGTTTCACGTTCCTTACAAATACTGAACCGATTGTTGCCTAAAATTATTATAATAATATTATTATTCCGACTCTTATGCTGACGTGCATGCTAATGAAATCTCAGTTGTTGTGTCTTTCTTGGTCTTATTGTTAGAGCCGAGCTTTCTGAGTCTACGCGTCCTGTTTCGTTTTAAAAGGTAACCGCCTCGGACTTGTGGTCAAAGGACTGTGACTGCTGGCCGTGAGCTTGCAGCGAACTTTATTTGCCGTCTTAGGGACCCATTTCCCCATAAAATTATAGAAAACAGAGGTCTTTTAAGGGTTTTCATACTTGAAAATTATCCACAGGGTCGGAAGAAATAATTACGAGAGTTCTAAAAAGTTAAGGCATCTCTTAACTTAATTGGTTTCAACCAGTCAAATGGCTTGAATCTAGTTTTAAGTAATGCTTGAGCGTTGAACACTAACCTTAGTAACTAAAAACACCACCTTTGAATACGGCCTAAGAGTTTTCTTCCAATCAGACAGTCAAATCAGTCCAGTAATACAACTCTTTTTCCTACTTCTAGGACTAAAACCGCGCTCGTGCCAGTCCTTTGTCTTAAAACTACAATCGTACCTGCTTTCCTCCCACACTAGCTGTTTTTAAAGTACTTACAATTGTCTTTAAATGTGCCCAGTACAGTGCCTTGTCGAGTGCACTATTTCTGCACTGTCTCATCACTGTACTCGATACGTGTTATCAAGGAGAGGCATAAGGGCGTAAATGGCTTTATTACTCTTTATGTTACCCATAGTTAGACCGTCTACTCATATCACAATTAACTTAATAGAGTAATTACTAAACGTAATTCTAAACTCGGTCACATCGACATTTGACCAAGTTATAGTTTTGTTCAGGCGCCGTCTTTCTCAACCGAGAAAGGATTTGCAACACACAGTGATACGAATCGCGGTCTACTATGTAATCATGAGCTTAGACAGACATTATTGTAATTTAGCTTGACTCCATTTTGGCCTACCTTGACACAGCGCTTGGAATATGAAAATAATGGTTTTTCAGCACGCCAAAAAAGAGTTAGCTGTTGAAATCAATAGTTTATGCAAATATTGAGGCCAACATTCTGGTCCAGTATCGCAATGAATATCACCAGCGCCAACCTGAAAGTAGGTAATTTGTCATGTGCCTTAATGTTATCCTAATTTTCAAGATTAACCTCATGTCATTAAGATCTGACTATCTGTAGACACAATGAAATAATGAGGATTGCTTTAAGTTTGAAATACTTACCTAAAAGAACGAAATATAGCTACCGCACATTGTAGTAAAACCAAAGGCCAAAAGCATGGCAGTTTCACGAATTTAACCAAATCTTGACCTTATTTGGCCTAATACAAGTTTAATACCTACCTTAATGGATTCCGTTATACTATTTGTAGAACAGTTCTAACACTCGCCAACAGAAAAGACAAACAAAATGAACGATGGTTTCTTAATAGCATTCGAATGATTTAAAACCACATCTACGCCCTAATCATCATTTAAACATAATAGATGCCTGCTATCACAACTACTATTGCTGACTTATAATTACGTATGCGATGCAGCAATTTTGTAACGTATACAAAAAATAATGGCATGGTTCAAAACGCTATGACTGCCGGTTTGGAGAGCCTATTTATTTAAAAGTGCGACTAAAGAACAGGTGAACAAGGCACGTGCCTCGAGCCAGGTGGAGAAGCAATTTTTTTAATGTCTGTGTAATTAACTATGTCTATGCAACAGATAAATAAGCCCATCATTTTGCCTTCTGCGAGAATGGTAGTAATGTTTTGTATTTAGGACCCAATGAACGCTTTTAAACTTGATTGGTTCTTTGTTAAAAGCTCATTCCAATTCGAAGAACTGGTTTGTTCGATTAATATTTAAATCTTGCTACCGTCTCCAAGATCTGGAGGAATTGAGTAGCTGCCGTGTGTAGGTACCAAGTTAACAAGCTCGCGGACGGGTCCCCGTTATCTAAATATGTTTATAGACGATTCTGTCATTGCACAGATCCTACTATTTATTAACAGTTATATTTCCTCGGTGTGCAATTATTTAATGCTTCTGAGCATGAAATATTGCATGCTCCATTTAACCTACTTGTGACCTGCAGTGCGTCTGTCACGATATCTTCATGTCACCTTGCTAACGGTTTGTCGTTTTTATCGTATCTACTAAAACTTTTGGATTTGTTTAGCTGTTTCCACCTATTCTTAATCTCTAGTTTTAGGACTGTCATAAGTTGATCTTTTCTTGCGCGGCTCCTTTGTTGGATTCGTAAAAGTTCAGAAAGTTCTTCTAAGAACTTTCATTCTTTGAAGACAGTGATCGTCTTTTGTTTAGTTTATTCTCGTTCAAAATATTTTTATGCATTTCTTTTATATCATGATTATGTAACTATGGGTATATGATCCAAGCTCGAGGCTATATCGTGATCATCTCGAGAACTGTTCGTGTGACAAGTAAGTCTCCGGCGGTGATCGTGATTGCTTTCATCGAGATATGGGCCACATCACGACTGGCTAATCTCAGCCAATCTACCATTGAACGTAGATACTTGTAAACAATAGACCGCGGGAACTTGCGTTTGTGAAACTGTGACAAACATATGCGAATATGAATGTCTACAGTCTGTACCGAGAAACAAGCTCTGGTTTACCGGCCTCTATTTCAGTTATTACTTTGAACTACCGTGTTGTTCCCTACAGTTTTACTCTTAATTTGATAGTTTTCATAGTTATGAGAAAATGAATACATTGTATCGTAAATCGAGATCACATTACCATTTTGTAATAATATGTTTGGCTGATAGGAGCCATAATCGCCAATAATAGTGTGTGACATCACTTCGCTAAAGTTTTAGTTACAATGTTAATGAGATATGAGAATTATTCACATGTGTTAATGTGGTATGGGAATTTAAAGTAAATGAGACGAGGCGCCTACTAATTTCCTAATGAAGTTGTAGCCTATTGGATACTCCGACAATTATTCTGGTCATGATGATTGTTACAATCCAGATCGTTTGAGGAAAAATGTTCCATGTTGGAATCCTTAATTAGGTCCTGATGGTTGCTAGGTGGAACATTCAGGTCCATGTTCACCAAAAAGATGACGGTCTGATTATCTAAAAACAGATGCTTATAACACATTTTTGTATGGGAACATGTCACAGTGACAGCTGTTTTTAGAAAATCAGACCGTTATCTTTTCGGTGAACGTGGACCTTAGTTGCGTATGTTTGCTAGGTTGAATCATCTGTAAACGCCATCAGGATATCTAAACCGCGTTCTAATTTTGTCAGTGTCATAATTGCTATGGGAAATTGATATCGATGTCTCTTTAAATGTCGTTTTCAGTTGTGATAGTAGTTCACACTGGTGAAATCCGTCCTAAGTAGTTTTGTGGTCAGTACCCACGGTCTGCGGTTGGCCTTTCAGAATCCTGTCTCAGTCTACCATCTTTGCAGCAGCTAGAATGCCCTCTGTATACATCAATACTATTATAGGGTGCGATAATTTTAACTGGGACCCTCCACTCCCTGCAGTAACCATAGAAGAATCAGTCTTGCTTATGTATGCCCATATATAATTTGACAACATTGTGCCTCTGGTGAGGTCTCGAATCCTCTTTGTTGGCCTGCACATTGAGGAATGACAGTCATTAATGTCTAATGCCGCACGTTGACACTTCTCCTTTGAACGTGCTTTAGGTATTTAATGCTCGTATTAACGCCTTCACGCCACTCAGATACGCTTCTTCGACATTATAATAATATAATTCAATTTAAGATCAGTCTATGCTATGTGATCGTTGGTGGTCTTTTGAAAGTTTTAATAAATGTACAAAGCATTTCAAGTAATCTTGTTCTCATTGCCTTCCATTAGTCGAGTTGGTGGTACTTCGAAATTTTTCTAATTAACACAGGTGTAGAAAAGTAGTTGCATGTTATGAATATTAAACACTGTTGCGCTCAAAATTGTCCCTACAGATATTACTAAGCTTGTGTCTGACTTTGTCAGCTTGCTTAGTACTTATCGATAACACTGTACAAAATCGTCATCTTTTAAAAATCCATGTCATTGCAGAAGTTGTTACATGACTCTGTTTTTAATTATATGAAAAATAACGACATGGAGTTATTTCTGAGCCGATGATCGGCTCATTCCCGTGTTGTTTACTGGCCTGCTGTTTTTTATTAGTTACGGAGCCAAAAGTGTTGATCGTATAGGAGGAATAGTGTCATAAAATAATAATAGTAATATTATGCGCGACGCGGCGTTTTGACTCGTGCCATCTCGCGGGTCGGCGACTCGACGCACGCGCAGCCTCCGCTCTTCCTCTTTTTGTGTAACGTATAATCAAGTTCGTGATGTTGGCATGTGTGCGTTCCTTTTAATGGTGTGCTGTGGCGCACGTGTGCTTGCCTGTAAGAAATCTTTGACCGTCTGTGCTTCAACTCAAAGTGTAAACTTTGAACGGATTTCGTTTGTATTTCTTGTGTTGCGCACCGAATAATTACCTACCTGTTTGATTTGATTGCATTCCTAGACAGTCTAAAAATACTTAGTTGAATTAATAAATCTGCTGTTTTCTAAATCGGTGTATTTACGCCTGCTCACTTGCTTTCGTTTGCAAAAATGTTCAAGTTTTGGTTTTGATAACAATCGTTACCAGAAGCAAGTGACATATGCTTTTTGCTCCTTAGATAGAGGTGAATTGAGTTTGAAATTCAATGTGTTAACCACTAATGGACTCTTCATTCGTGTTTCACAGAGGTTATAGGAATTATAGTATCAGTCAGTATTGTCCGTCTAAAAGTTATTAAATAAACATTAATAATATATTCTCTACAGCAAAAAACTGGATTCTTAGTACTTACCATCTAACCTCCAATACCCTCGGGGCTTAGGTCAAAGGTAGGCGCCCCACTTAAAACTAGTATCTAGCTATGTCATGGCTAAACCGACTAGAAAGAAACACAGTACATATGTACTACGTGTAGTGACTGTAAGTGGGAACGAAGATAAAAAAATGTGGCACGTATTCGTTTAGTGTTATTTTCTTTTGGCTTGAGGCTTCATTCTGACCGCAATGGCAAGATAATTATCTTGTAGAATGTAGACAACTCTCTTTCTGATTGAACCCTTGTACTATTTTTTACACCTTTATTTAAAATTGATTTAGCCATTAAAACATAGGTGTAATTAACGGCAAACACAAAGCAATTAAAACGCCAAATACCTCGATAAACCTGAATCGATTTCAAATTTTCTTTAACAATTTATTGAAGTATCCAGTACTTACGGATAAAAGTACTTTTGATAGCCTAAAACACCGGTCCCTTTTAAAGTAAGTGAAGCATACATACGAGTAGTAACATACCCATTAGTATTCAGTAAAGCATTGATCAAACATGGGCTATAACATTTTTATGAGGATCCAAAGCTACGTGCGCCTCGTTACATCGACAAACTCTTTATAGGTGCTCGAGTCAAAGGGAATGCTTTTAAAGTTATCACTCAGATTTATTACTAATGGAACACTTGAAACAATCCCTCGCTTTCTTAAGTTTTTGAAGTTTAAGTTTTTTGTTCCCATGATAATGTGCAACCACTTGAGCGTTTTCTTATTTTTTTCAGCAATGTGAGCGGCTTTGATGCCAAATCACACGCTAAGTTAACCGCTTGAGATTTGTTATTGAGATTAGTTGGGAAGAATTTCTCAGAATAGCAATTTGACTTGTCACCTCGCACTTTTATACAATTGCATGAGAGATGTGGATTCGAAGTGCAATTTCTTATTTCCGGGAACAAATGACTTATTTTATCTACTTCAATTTTTTTTTCTATGATACCCTTCTGATGAAATATAGGTACAATTTCAAAGATTACAGTAAACAAACACTTATAGTAACCGTCAATTATTTTTAAATTTTTTTGGATGGAACCAGTCATCTGGTAAAAGGAGCGTGACTGGGCAATAAGCAACAATTGCTTGATTACGGCCCAAACTAACATGTTATTAAGCTTTTAAAGAACGTTTAGTGACAAAACGCTACATCATACATGAAATATGATTGACGTTTGAAGTCTTATTTCTGTGCTCACAGAGCCATTACAATTGAAAGTTTAATTATGATTGGCCTGAATAAAAAACGTATAAAAAGCAACTGCCATATTCTTGTTTATGAAATGCAGTGCTAGAAAGTAATAGGCTTTGAGATAAAGAAGTGAAATGTCCTACAAAAAGAGATAAAAGTGAATCTTGAGCGTAACTAACGCAGGAATGCGACTGCGGTCGTCAGCCGGATCATTTCGGTGATTACAATCGTTATTACTTATTACCCACGTGGTGCCACATACAATCCATTTCTAGCTCTTCGAAGTAAAAACTATAATAACCTGTGATTTATTTCTTTATAATAATTCAATTATGGACGTGGTGTGTAGGTTTTTATTGCCAAACGGCATTTAAATACCTGCAGTCGCTTGCTCTACTTCTCTCTGTCTTATTGAAAATTAAGATTCGGGTGCATTTAGGTCAGCTGTTTCATTCACAATAGGAAACGTAATATTTAACCTAGATCGGAACAGCTTGAATCGATTATACCAACTAAATGAATCAACTCTTTACGAAAGTCTTGGCGGTCATCAAACAGGGCTGGCGCAGCGGGTCACTCTCGCCACAACAGGGCACTGTGCTTCCTTGATTCATTTCCTAGGGCTTCATAACATTGAACAAATTATAGGAAAATTAATGAGTAGATTAACTGAAAATTAAAATAATGAAAATGACAATTGTTTACCAAACGCCACCGATACGTTGTACCTATTGATAATGCAAGCCCAAAAATATTTAATCATTTTACAAATTATATCACATTCTTCTTCCAGTAGAATGCAGCTTACCGAAGACGTGGGCAGTGCTAGAAATTTGCAATAAAAACAACTTTATTTAGTAAGATCAATGTATGAACCTAAGAAAGAACTTAGAACCTTTTAGAACCAAGAGTGTGCCCACGAAACGAAACTGGCTGGAGCATAACACTTGAAATTAATTATTTTGGGTGCACGGATTATGCACGGTGTATCGGTACGGACGCTGTTATGGGGTTTTTAACCCTTTTACTTTTTAATTTAATTGTTGGTTACGTTTAATTAAAGTTTGGGATGCATCCAGTTTGACGTTTTAATTAGAATGTGTTATCATGGAAGACAGTATAATGTTACTCAATTAATAACAGTCTAAAATAACCTCTGCAATTCTAGTGGGAGATCCGCTCTTTGTTATAGAGAAAGCATATTATAATGTGAAAGAATGAAAAAGTTTCGTAAATCAATTATACACAATGTTTATTGCTGCCGACTGTTCTGCAGCAAGTTGTTTCAACTTACTACAAATATTTATGCTCTGGAATCCGTAATCACGATCTCAGTTACTTGTAACAGAATCTGTAAATAAAAACTGAGCCGGGAACGTGTCTTCTTGCGCAACAAGCAAATGATATCCAGGAATTAACCCCGTTTTTTGTTAAATTATCGATAGATCGGAAGTGTGGCCGCAAGATTCTGACTGAAATAGCTCAGCTTGCTTGTTTAGTATTTAGAAACAACATGTAAACTCCACACACGTACGCCTGCATTTGCATTACAAAATATATTGGCGCCTTTAACGGAACCAATACCATTATGCTTATTGGAATCCAAACAGAGAAACAGAGATAGACTGCATTCATGGTGATGAAGATTTGTGTTGTTAGATGCAGGATGTGTAGATATCGCATGGCGCATATTTAAATTTGCTTATAAGGTACCTACTTTCTTGAGAGAATCTTAACATCTTGCATGTGAAATAAAATCTGATGTAAGTTAGTACAGAACAATTTTCGTTCAAAAAATTAAACGTTTTTTTAAAAAAAGGCGATATAATGAAAGAGTCTTCGAGGGTAAAATTTGACAAAATCTGAAGTCATGAATCGGTCGATCGGCGAGCGTTGCCATATAAATTCTACATAAATCATGCAGTTTGAAATAAACCGTTTTACTGCGTGTCGTTTCGCGGAAGCCCGCACATGTGCTTACGCATGCGACCGATGCACCGCGGGGCGCCGGCGCACGACTTGCAACACTAATTTGGACAACTCGTCGGTAAAACCACGATTCTTTTAATCCATTGTATAAATCGAAATAAATTAGCCGACAAATGAGCGGCTAATAAATGCACCAAGTAATTGGGGCATTTAAATTAAGTGCTGTTTTGTTGCTTTGAAAGGACTTGAGATGTTTTTACAATCACATTTGCAAGTTGTTTTTGTATTGCAGGCTGCAGCTCCGATTTAATAAAGATGATGTTCACACAAAAATGCGGTAGCTTCTTTTATAGCTCTTAATCATTAGCAACAGTTATGCTTGTAACTCCGTTAATTGCCATTTTTGCTCCTTACTTAGGATCTTGTTATGTCTTCCGGGCATGTTTTTTTGTAAACAGTCACTTTGTGTTCCTCAAACAGCAGCCCCATCGCATAACGATTCCTTTGTTACATTTTTTAGAGATTTACCTTGATTATGAATAAAGTCTTTTCATTTCATATTACGCATGATTTTTCTTTAGATTATAGTCATAACGAAGTGAAACTGTAATATAGTGAAATGTATGCTATGGAAGTCAACTCGCACGGTGTGGAGGAGGGGGAGGGAAGGAGGGGTCCCCCTTGCCCCATGGTACCATTCTCATGAAGGGATAATGAACCATTCCTGAGAAATACCGATTAATATACCCTAACTTGAAATCACTTTATATTCCCCTAAAAAGCGTAGTCGACGGAGCCCCGCTACGCGGGGCTCCTATTTCTGTCTGTAGGTTTAAAAGGAACCTAACTTACCTAACGTGGGGGTGCCCCAAGTCCCGATTAGGGGGGCAGAAATACTTCCGTCGCATGCATTTCACAATATTACGGTTTCACTTCGATAGATTACAATCTACCGAAAAATAATGCGTTATAAGTATTGTAGGCGGTATGTTCAGTTGACAATATTCGGAGAGTTTACAATCTCGCTAGAGAGATTAGGTACCTACAATCTAAAGTGTTTGATAATTTTACGGTAACATATATATCATCAGCGGAACGAATTTAGAAGAGCTGAAGCGTGACGTTATCCCGTTCTACTTAAGGATCGACCGATTCTGTTTCCTGTGCCAGAATTGACTTCTATTCAGCAAGAAACAAATTTTCACGGTTTATCACGAACAATCAATCGATAATTAGCAAGATTTGCAACCGTTTGCCTGTACTCAACAAAGGTTGTCAGGGTACAAACGACACAGCTCGTTGTTGTCGGTGGCAGCAGTCACGGTAACAATGCTCGTGACTTGAGTAGTGAAAGGAATCAACTAATGAATCATTGTGTAATTAAATATGAAAACCCGCCTTATTAACCCCAATGTAACAATTATATGAATGAGAAATCAGAACACGATAGTTGACTCCGCCCAGCGATTGTCTTGTCTAGGCTGTGTGAACGTTTCGTCAAATTATTGTACCATGTTGTCTACTTTTGACGGTAATTCTCTTTTTTTTACGCTTTTCGCATTAATTTTATTGTTGTTGATAGGTAAACAAAATATTCTAAAGGTGAGATAAGCATGGCAAGACATGAAGAATCGAGAACTGAAGAAATGTGTGTTGCACTTTTGAACACCAACGATTAATAATAATATGTGAAGAAATATCAGTCTTGGCGAAAGACTGATATTTCTTCACATGTATCCTGGTCCCAGTTCCTCGTGTCTTACGAATATCATCCCAAAGATTTATTTAATCCAAAGACAATCCAACAGTTGTCCATAAATCAGACTTGTTAACCAAATTGCAGATATTACATTCTCCACTTTATTTTATCTTTTCAGATTCCGAAATGGGTACGGTGGATAAATTACTTTAGTGCTCTCTTCATCAAAATGGCGGATTGGTGATAAAAATGGCGCCAACAATGGCGACTCCCGCGCACGATCGTTACGCGCGTGACGCTGAACTCCGACCTCAGCATTCGAGAGATGGATCGCGAGATTCTGGGATCTTTCACACCACTAAAGGATTGTGGAATGCTCCGGGGCAGAACAACTGTTTTTTAAACAGTGCTGTACAGGTAAGTCATTTATGTTACTTTCTTTATCGGCCTTGTCAAGAGACAAATGCGATAAATCGATGTGAGCGCAGCTGTTCTGACTACCTATGTTTTCGCGAGTATAAGTAGCTATATGTCAGGATGCGATATGGTGCAAATTTTTTCAAATGAGACTTGACTTTCATCATCCTCTCTGTCAGCACGTCGTGTTTCCTCGGCTTTGCTCATGTCGTGTCATCGCGTCGCATTTATCTCTCCATGGGTTATCCTTTACGAAGATGCTTCGATATACATGTCCTCAGCAACATATCTGTGACCTGCCTGACCTTCGCTCATAGGATTGTTTATTAAACTCTGGCAAAATTCTTCGAAGGTTGAAGGCAAACAAGTACTTAAATGGCTGTATGCGAAGTTCAACGTGTTTGATTGTTTGCCTATCGTGGGTGGTGTGTTGATTATTGATGTGTAGTGAAATACATACCTATGTGGTTAATACGTACCTACATTTATTTGTAGATATTCGTGAGATTTTAAACATACAACGTCACACTTATTTTGGTCACAAAGAAATGTTTGATAAATTTTATTCTTTGTTTTCCGTAGTTGAGTTGGCATTTAATGACTTGTTTAAATATCTTAATTGGATGTTTTTTGATACTTTTAAGACTTTATTGCAAGTTTGTTCTCAAATTCTTTAGATACAGCTCATATATCACTCTCATTTAAAATGCAAAACGAACTTAATTATAGCTCTATACATATTCATGTTTTGTGTTACCAACAATGATTACAATCATTAACACTTACATTTGAAGCGTATAACTTAACAGCCTTCGTTTGTGGACTTAAAAGATTTCATATTTTAAGTTGACGTAAATAATATTGAGTGATAAATTCGGAGATAAACGAGAGGCATTAGGAGGCTGTCATTGGCACGCCTCCGAGCATTATTCAAATTTCATCGAGTAAGCTGGGGGCTTAATCCTCTATCTGGAATATTTAACAAAGCATTATTCCTTATCACACCCAGATATTAGGAGCGAACGTTGGAAATCTCAAGATGATTTATGTTGGTGGGTGTTCTTACGCCATGCTTCTTGAAAGCTTTCCTTTCTTGGCTCATTAGACCTGTTATTAATTGTAACGCTTTGTTGGTTAATGTCTATGATTCTTTTCGTTAACAGTAAATGCCATGACCTATACTATAATAGTGTATCATGATTTTGCTCTCCTTACTTCATAATTTCTTATACCCTTAGTGTTCTTCCCCGTTTTAGCCAATTTATCTTTCACGAAAATCATTCAGCGGCGTTTCTATCGTCTTCCCCTCTTGTATACCTAATTATTTACTTCTCATAGCGTACCTACAAAGTTCGTTCTGTACTTCATTCACATTTTCATAAACTCCAAAATGGCCGCCCGTTTTACATAAAATACTGCTACTTCAAGATTTTATGGTCAAAGGTAAACATACTCAAATTATAAGCAGACAATAATAGTTTGGTGACACACGTTATAAGGTAACGGCGCGTACTCATTTACACCGGTTGTCTTGATTTATGCCACAACAAAAAGGAAACTTAACTGAGTAGAATCAAAGTTGAATTTCGTGTGGTATTATGTGATGATGATGACACTGTTGGCTATTTCCATTAGGGGTCGTTTGTTGACGTGACTGCTATACTAATAATGTTAGAACCTGTTTAAAGGCTTCTTGTATAGCAACGTCAATATTTTGAAGTAGCTGGTGGGTCCAAAAATATCAAATTACAGCTGACATAATTTGAGCATGGGATCTTTGTAATAATTTCTTTACCTGGTACTAATTTGGGGTCACCATGAGAAAATAAATATTTGAGAGATACCGACAACTATATTTTGAACATAGAATACTGAATGACAAACTTGTATGCACAGATTACTTACTGAAAAATAAAAAAACGAAAAATTTCGTGGGAAAGACCGCGTTGTATTTTCTCGGAGAACAGCCAGTTAAGCTATTGTATTTATACTTTTACAGCGTAACAATATGTTAATTACTAGTCTTATCTTTTCGCGCGTGTCATATCCATGTGAAGAGAAAGACGTCGATGAAGCTATAACTTTTCATACAATAACCACTTTGGTCTTATGTAGTGTTATATTTCCCACATCGGCGTCGTCGTCTCACTCACAGTCTAGCTCGAGATTGCTAACGAAAATGTTACGTCGTACCGGTAATAGGTTTAGCGCGATCGTGGGAACAACATGCTTGTTTTAATTAGTATAACATCAAATTACTGTTTGTCTTCGATTGATTTCATTGATGAGGTAAGCGTATATTTTTTTGAGTTGCGAAATTCATCACTGAACTGTGAAATTCTTAATGCCTTTGAGATACCTCAAACGCTTTATGAGTGTCAAAAATTGTCCCATTAGACTCTTCTTCGAAATATAACAGAGAATAAGGTATAGTTATTTATAATAACTAGAAAAGTTTTTCTGAAACAAGTTTCTTATTTATTACAACTGTCCAAAGTTATCTGGTTTACGAGTACTTTAAGTTTTCTATTACACTTACTCTCAAAACTAATCGTCAGCAACCAAACTATGTATTCCGGTTCTAAACACCGCATAACTGGCGTTCCATCGCCCGTACGCACTTGATAAATCTGATCCAATTTACATAGACGTAATTACCACACGGAAAAGACGCAAGAGCATACAAAAAACTTACAACCATCAGCTCTGGGCGTAATGACGTGTGGGTAGGTAGGTACCATGGGTGCCGCATCAAACTCCCATTAAAATGCCAGGCTATACATCGCGTGAAGATTCCACGAAATGAGACAAATGATGTCATAGCTCCAAGGTACGTGTGTGATCTTATTTAGGGCCAGGATTTTAATAAGCAATTATGTATTAGAATGTCCTGTCAAAGTATTTGTGTCAGTCTATGTATGAGGTCATGGAGATGAGCAAGACGGTTGTAGACCTAACTAAGTAGTGCTTTGGCCTTCTACGCTTTTTGCACCAAGTCGCTACCGCTTCTGAAGTCAACATTGCCGACTCTTAAGCCGATTGTAATTAAGCAGAAAGAAAAACAACGATCCGAAAGGAAATGGAATGTTAACAGACCTTACTTGTAAGTAGCATTGAAAACAATTTTATAGGAGACATCAGCAATTCCTTTACGCAGATTTACGAACCTCAGTCTTTAGTTCCAATCAAACAGTCGTAGAAACATTTTATTATCTGGCATTCCAGCGGCTTTAGAAGCGTAACTAAAGAAATATACCATGAATAGTTGGCACGAGCCAGGAATGTAAGAAAAAGTGGAGTGTTGAAGGCGACATGGGATTTGCACGCCAAAGTAAGGTGACGCGACAAAGATTGCGTCGTCTGGCTTATGATGGATGACGCCCCGCAACTTGTTACTTCTAAGAATATACTGAGATGAACCTGGGCAATTTGTTATTAAGTGAAAATTATTTTCAATCCTTTTCCTCGAATCTATTTCATAACAAACTATCATTATTTACTGCCAGAAGATGTGATCTTTTCTTTTATCTTCTATTCATTGTTAAATTGCCATTAGGCGCTTATAAAAGCCTGGAAGGAAGACGCCTGGATTTGGAATAAACCTTAACATCTTCGCAGGAAGATGATAAGCTTTATTCCAAATCCAGGCTTCCTCGTCCCATTTCCTCCCTTCTATCTTAAAGTATCGGCAGTTAGTAGATTTCCCTATATTACAAAGAAAAACAATCAGTGTATGATGTTGAGTAACACATTAAATATACCGCTAACTTCTGACGCTGAGTAGACTGATATTAATGCGAAGAGTATTAATAAAACGAAACAAAGATCGTGTGAACTTAGCCTGAAGAGGGGATATTCTTACGGGTTTTCTAATAGCCGTCACGTTCCCATAAAGGTACATTTAATTGGAGCACGCAATAGCCCTATCAATCTCTCTCAGTAATAGAATCAAAAATTACTTCATTGTCTTGAAACTAATATTCAAAAATTAGAGATCTTTCTAGATTATTCACAGTAATACGGTCAACGAACTTCCGTTTTGTAATTAACAGCAATGATTAACGTAGCACCTAGATTAAAACGGAAACCGAAATTCTGTTATCTTGAAAAGGGCTCAACCTGTCGACATGTTTGGTAAAACTTAATTAGCCAAGTGTCCACAAGTCACAAAACCAGTGTGTTTACCATCGTTTTTGTAATAAAACTGACGGCAAACTAAGTAGAATCGAATTAGTTACGTGGGAAATCTTTTGAATAGAAGATATAACAACATTAAAATGATAGTTGTTAGATTCTGACAACGCTATTGCGGTAAAAGAAACTATGTTTTTGATGTGTAGACAGACTGCGGTGACCTCTTTGACATTATAGATTCAAAGACCGGCAAAGTATTAGCAATTCGTCTCCCATAATTTTCATGGCTATAGTTTGCTCTCAAGTTCCAGTATTTCGTGATAACCCAGAGAGTATATAAGTCATAAAATGAGTTCGTTATACTTTTGTGCACCTGTTCGTGGAAGCGTTGAGCAGATAAGCTCATGTTAGCCTTTACTCCATTCTTTACTCGCGTTATCTCTTCCGTAATGGATCGACCCAAAATGTATGGTGTTGCCGGTAATTAGTGGTCTAAAGTTAAAGCTTATGTTATAAGTAAGTTGCTTGTGCAATAGAAGGTAGAACTGTATAGCCAGCTAGCTAGGTCCTTAAACTAAATTACGGTATTAAAGGTGTTGATAATAATGTTTACGATTGCGTTCTAATCAGAACCTTAGCATACTACAGTATCAACCAGTTAATTTGCTCACTCACTACGTTGCGGAGTAAACAAACTATTGATTTCATTGTAAAGGAAATCTAAGTATCGTTTATGTAAGGAATCGTTATCGACGTCCCATTTCCTACGGTTTTTAACAATGGTTTTACTATTGGCGGAAAAGCACTATAGTCTGAAATTGGAGATTAGTTACGGAGTGACGTCAGTATTTTATTGTTTCTATCAATATTCTGTAACGTTTGTGTGCGATTGAGTCATTGCCAATTCTAAGCGTTTATTTGAAGCATAGGCATCTAGATTTTAATTCTTCACGTCTGTGTTTGTCAGAATTTTTTAAACATGACGTTTGATGCACGATTATACAGTTTCAAATCATGTGTGCGGCCATGAAGCTGATTCATAAATTCTTTGAACAGATTTATCTCTCAATCAACGGTATTCTCCTTTCATGTTGATTGTTGACATACTTCCTGTTCCGTGCCATGTCATGTTTTGTTAATTCCAATATTGAGTTTTGTGTTCTTCATCAATTAGTAGGTACATGTTTGGCTCTAGCTCACATTCACACCTTAACTTTTTAATGGACAACTTACCAGTTTTACAGGAATTTGACTCCACAGCTTACCTCCATTAAATTTTCCATATTGGCTTTTGAATTTTAAGTCATATGATTAGTTTGATCCTTTATTTTCTGATCAGAAGTGTACTTGTTGTAAAATATGGGGAGTTATGAATTCTTATGGCTCTTAACTGCAATACTAACTCTTCTTTGAATTACAACCACAGATGGTATCGAAAGCTTAATAGTCCTTAATGACTAAAATCGCTTGCTGAAAGCACCTGGAGACCATTAATTGTCGCCATTATAAAGATGATCACGCTTTTTAACCCAACATTAATTTCTTTTAACTTTATTGCTACTCTACACACATTTCATGTGTCGAAACAAGATTTGAATGCCCGACACCTGTTCTAAAGCACGAGCCTATATTAAAAAAAAAAGAAATTTTAATCAAAGTGCATCTATTCTCTCTTTCTTTCACTGGTTTTTGATATAAGTGCGAGTGGGATAGAGAGATATAGGTACACCTGATATGGAATAAATCGGGAACGTTCGTGCTGCTAGTATTCTAAACAATTCTCTTTGAACAGGTGCACGTGTGTGCTGACACAAGTTATTTTACTAACTATCGACTATTCCACTCACGTCAAGACTCCGTTGTTTACTTTTAGCACCTCTTCCAACCTACCTATAATATGTTTTTCGTCATAAACTGACGTACTTACCTAATGGTCTTTAATTGCTTTTGTAGTTAGTATCTGTCATAGATGTTACAATTAGTTAACATTTCTTGAGGGATTTTAGTAAAAAAACATCGAGTTTGTGTTGTTTTCAGATTTATGAAAGATTACCTTCAGAAATGTTATAATTATTTTTTTGGGTTCAAAAACGAGTTAGGTACTGAATGAATTAAATTCAAAACTTAACCATGGTTTAGCAGAAGTGTACCTAGTACCTACTCTGTGTCCAACATTTCGTCCGTTATGTTAAAGTCCCATGTGCTAGGGGGCTGGTCTATTGTCAGCAGCCATTTTGCTACTGAAATATGCTTTAAAAGGTTTTCAATTACATTGATACTGATTGCTCTTTTGTTTAGTTACACACATTGTCTATTATGCCCGGTTGATGGCAAAAGGCTCGCTCCTTATTACATGTGGCGAAATGTAGGGGTGCTATTAGGTAGGCTCCCACTGCCTAACCCTTCAGGGGTAGCAGGCGTGATGTTATGTTATTCACCAAATTCATAACTTTATGTACTTAAGTACTTAGTAATCCAAGATTTGAATAGGATTCAGGCTCAAAGTAATCAATTAAAAGAAAAGGTTATGTAAACCCATCCATTACTCAAAAAATGGTATAAAAGTAATTATAAAAACAATACGAAGGTGATAAAACGTAAGCTCGTTAGTCTGATTGGTTGAACGTGTTCAGGCATTCCACCTCGCGGTATTAATGTTCACATTGACCTCCCGAGCAAAAGGCTTTGTTGGATTCTTTTATTATTGGCGAGAAATCTGGTTTATGTACTTACTAAATATACTTATTTTACGCCTCTTATCTTAATGGGAGGAAAACGTTTATAGATAACGCGTTAAAATCAAACATTTAAAACCATTATTGAATGTTTGGAACACCCACAGACGCGAAGTTCCAAGGAATGTTATTTTAGCATATTTAAGTGGCCATTTCAAAGTCATTGTTTACGATTCTTAAAAATAAGTTATGCTATAACCCAAAGTGCAGAAATAGTACGGCTATTTTAGTACAATTCTAAATTTGACCACGTCAAACATGTCGTGTGTATAAACGCCAGTGAGGAGAAGTTGCCTACAATGAATATGAAATGAGGATGTGTGAACATGTGGAGCATAATAAATATAAGCGTGATTTATTTATGTTGATTTCATTGGTGGGAATGTATGGATAAGTTTATAAAACATGTATCTAATTATTTCGAGACTGTACTGAACCTCCTCCTCCTCCTCCTGTTTTCCACAAGCTTGCGGCAAGATTTTTCAATGAATGAGGGATTTTCTTTTTTAACGCTTTCCTAGTCGCTGGATAGATGGCGCTGGTCTGACTACGTTACTGCAAGGAACAGAATGTCACATAATATCATTTGGACCTAATGATTATATTCGGAAGCTTATGCAAACGAAAGTGTCAGTCAACGAGCTTATGTGACGTGTGTTTTTTCAAGCGTTTCGGCTTTGGCACCCAGTAACGTAGTCGGATCAACGCCATCTATCGAGTTCATAGAAACTTTATTTTTCCTATATTGTCAAAAAGAAAACTTTTCATTGTAACACCTTATCTATTCTCGACATAATTTTCAAGGCATTTGTAAAGTCTTATTAGTCGCTACAGACTACAAAACCAATAAGGTCTTCCGCAAATATTGTAGGAAATTGGAAATAGAGTTATTAGTTTTTATTTGCAATAGAAATACTTACATAGGTACTTAATCTTTATTTGTTCAATACTACCCTTGGCAAAAAAATTGGTTGTCTGTAAAGTCGGTTTACGGAGGATAGATTTACGTGATAACGTCATAATCATTATTTTATGTAATAAAACACGTGGAACGGTGGAACGTTACTATGGAACGTTACTATGGAACGTTACTATTTTTCATGAGTGTTGCTGGTATTATCAATTTATAAGACGTTATCACGTCAAAATGACGAGTAAAAGTGTTTGAGAAAACCTACTTGCTGAATAAATATCATTTATCATATATCATTTATCATTTATCATTTATCATTTATCATTTATCATTTATCATTTATCATTTATCATTTATCATTTATCATTTATCATTTATCATTTATCGTTTATCATTTATCATTTATCATTTACCGTTTGAGATGTTACGTAACAAGGACACTTTTGACTCGGCCTGTTTTAAAACTCCGCAAAAAACGTCATAATCATTATTTTATGTAATAAAACACGTGGAACGGTGGAACGTTACTATGGAACATGGAACGTTACTATTTTTCATGAGTGTTGCTGGTATTATCAATTTATAAGACGTTATCACGTCAAAAAAAAAATTCAGCTTACTAATGTTTACAAAATCGAACCTAGAATTAGGGAAACTCTGTGTAAATAACAAAAAAGAAACAAAACATAAAAATCAACAATTTTAATATTAAACTACAATAAATTACTTACATTAAATCATAGATTATCAACTCGCGGTGCCAACATTTCACACTTAACACAATATTCTTGATGATAGCTTATTTCATCGCTAGTCCTAAATAATAAATTAATAAAAAATAAACTTCCATCATTATAATACTAAAACACCTGTGTATATCATCCACTTGTCGATCTTCATACAATAATTCACAAAAGTTGTGCGCGTGCGCAGGTCCCAGGAATTATATTGTAATTAAATGTCAGCGTTGTAATCAACATTTATAATACGGTGCATAGAGCAAAGGTGTTTTCTCGTATGTAAAGATGGGAGTCTTATGAGAATTATAAACCTTCGATACACTGTTCGATATACTTTGTGTTTTTTCTCATTGGTCTAGTGGCGCAAGCGCAACTGCTGAGCATGAGGTCCTGGGTTTGATTCCCAGGCCGAGCAAAGTGTTATTGAGTTTTTCTAGCAGGAATTTCTAAGTAACAGCCACGAAGTCTGGATTTGTTGCCCGTTTGTTGGCAAAAGGTTCGCCCCTATTACTTGCGACTTGAACATAACTGGCGCAGTTCTGTGTACTACTTTCAAGTATACACCTCTTCTTAACCCTTTGAGGGTTCCAGGCGTGGTGAGTTAAGTAAAAAAAAGAAAAAAAAATGTTTAATTTTCGAGTTGAAAAGCGATGCCTTCCTTCTAAGTCCTTGCAATTAAAATTGTCATAATTGTCATTGTTTAAATCTCTACAGGTGATCTCTTCAGTCCCAATTATAAGAACACATCAAAGCTTTCCAGCTCACACAATGGACCTTGGACATACTGAAGGGTCACCTTAAAGTTTTTTTCACCGCCGCACCTGCGCTTGCGCCGACATTCCGTCGTGTGCCAAGACTCCCGGCGCTTCAGACATTTCCGTCACACCGCCCAGTTTTTCATCGTTCCACTAACAATTAATATTGATGGCGGATCATACAATACTTAACCCGTTATTTGCTTTACTGTTATTTTTAATTTGCTGTCTAATTTTTTACCCTTCTGAATCAGAAAGTAGACAACGTTTGTCCAAAAACAGATAAACTTTTTGCCAGCTTACGTTGTGTCCAACTGCTGGTCATTTTTTTGTGTATGTAGCCACTCGCAGTTCAACACTTTATGGTTGCAATACTGAAAATTAAGCTAAGGTCCCCAGCCTGGGCTTCCAAACTAGATTCTAAAGTAAAATGACCCCTCGCTAAGGGCACCCCCTGTGGGGTTTGGACCTCGGATTAGGGCGTCATTGCGAGCAGCCAGAGACAGGCTGGGTCAAATAATTATTATTTGGGGCCTAGACAGTAGTCTCCCCCTTTCTCCTTTTAAATTTGTCTGTGCAATCTCTAGTAATATTCACCCATAGTATCATTATACGCTTAAATTATTATCTCGTTCGACTATATCGAGCTCCATATAAATAATTTGTACATTAGAAAATTGGCCCTTGTCGTTTTTAAGAGGTTCAGTAACTAGCGGTGAAACAATGAGAGGCGCGATGTGGGCGCCAAGACAGTAGCGTCACGGGTCGCCGCCTCCGGAAGGAACCGAGTCGTGGGAACCGACCACAACTACGGTCTACAATATACTCCCTTATTATTCACCTGCATAATGTTTTGATAATTAGAGCACACCTATTACTGGTGTTATTCTAACGTGTTAAAACAATTAGATCTTATTACGGTTGATGCAGTGATTGGGTGAGAGAATTACGAAGGAAATGATCTTTATCAACTCTGTTTTTACTCTAAAATAGTTTCTTGTTTCGAAGAAATTATAATAAAGGAAAACTAATGTAATATATGTACTTACTAATGTTTTTGTACAAAAATAACATTTACTTAGTTTTGTCTTGTAAAGATCTCAATCTGGCTCGGTAACTTAAAACAAGACCTACAGAACAGATCATAGCACCAGCGTAAAATGCATAAGTAACACCTAAATAATGATTAATAATACCGCCGAGGATTGGCGTTATAATACCAGCTATTGAAGTCACACTATTTAACGCCCCTATGCCAGTTCCACGATTGCTCACACTTCTTTTTGACACTACTACCAAAACAACTACTCTTGCGAAGGCAAAACAGATTGCTGTAGGAATCAATAGAGCAATGTAAAACGGTATCGCAGGCACTTTAGCTAACCCTATTAAAGCCAACATCATGAACAAAAATATATGAAAGATACGTTGGGTATAGTCCTTGTCATTGACGTAAAACTTATCCAAAGAGGTCACTTTCTCATTGGTAATAGATGATACGATTCCTGTCATAGTTGTAATGTAACCTAGAACTTTGGGCGACACTTCATGCTCAGTGTTCAAGAATATACGGAAGTTATTAAAGTATAACCCCATAGATATTGACATAAGTAGTTTAAATAGAAATATGTCCCAGTATTTAGTCCAATCTATACTGTAGAAGTTATCAACAGTTTGGTTGAACGTATTAACAAAAGCATCATATAAATTTGTTGCTTTAATCACTTCTTCTGGTTGGACTTTCTTCTTTTTTGGGATGTCTGGCAATGAATTGATCATACCTGTAACAATGAGATAGAAATCTTAAAATCTTTTGCGGAGATATTATGAAAGAAGGTCCATTAGGTTATGTATCAAAGGTATGTAGGTCTTCGTTCTCTTGAACTTGTCCCAATCCATTTGGTGTCATCGCAGTATGTCTTCTTCCAAACTTCTCTATTTTTCGTCATCTCCTCACGCACCTCCTTTTGTACCATATCATCCTTCACACAGTTCATTCATAGTATCTTTACCTTTCATGAATCTATAGTAGATATTTCATAATAATGCTTCGGAAACCACGAAGCTTCAGTGTCTTTACGTTTATGTTTTACTTAGTAACTGTTGTTAAGATCAGTAACAGGTATCCTTAAAGGCTCTTGTACAGCCCTTTTTTTTTGGATGGGAAATCATCAAATGACTCTTCCCGCTCTGGGCGAAGTTGACGGGAGTTTCAGACTTTCACTGACTAAAACCCATCCATGTTCCTTCTTAGGCGCGGGTCAAACACGAGTGGCGTATGGCGTATGGCGGTGATGCGCCACACCTCTTCTATACATTTAGTATGAAGTATCAAACGAAGTGGCGCCAACGCCATACGCAACTCGTGTTTGACCCGCGCCTTAGCCCTTCGTGTTTCAGGGCCGCGGTATCTCTTTCGAACAGTCCCGCAGCCCCGGATCTTGTAAAGCCCTTGGGTCGTCCTATAAATGAGTATGTTAAAACTGACAAGTCCGGACAAAACTCTAACATTTAACATTAATAATAAATAGAATATTCTTTACCTGCATTAAGTATAAAGAACCCCGCTAAAGCTGTACACATGAAGGTAAAACCGTTTTCAGGAAAGGCTTCCATGACATATCCGCTTAGAGTGGGGCCTAGAGACAGCCCAAGTCCTCCTAATGATGTTAGCTTGCCATATAAAGCAGTTATATCGTTCTGGTCTTCTAGGTAGTCCGGCGCTAAGGCCCTTGTTAATGTTTGAGTGTGCTTAAATGTTCCTGAAACAATTAGTATTAGTATTTTAAGTATAGGAGCAAATACTTGTATTTGAGGTGAGGCATAGCATATTAGGATGTGGACGGACGAGACCATCAAACTCAACTACTTTCACCATGAGACCAATATTGAAAAGGCGAAAAAAAAACATCTGTCCTATACATTTATTTGTCTCGGTACGGTTGGGAGCAGATGTCAAGTCAGCTGTCTTATTCTTTGTCTAACACCACACACTCTCATAAAATCATAATAATTTATATTAACTTACCTAATAGAGCCCTTATTCCTATGAAACCAAGAAGAGATGATGTCATTCCCAGTGAGAAGTAAGCCAAAGAGGAGATAATCAAACATAACAAAAATATTGGTTTCCGGCCTCTTATGTCACTCAAGCTCCCCTGGAAATAAAACAAATGACTGTTATTCTTTTGGGTCTATTATTTCTGAAGCAATCAACTATCAATAGGATCTAGTCTTATCTGTGCTTATTTTTGTATACACAATAGTACATTACAGCAGAATCCAGTAAGTAAGCCTTCCTGGCCGAGTATGAGTTAACCGGACCGAACCGCAGGTGAGGTCCGGTTATATACGAGGCCAGGATGGCTTTCTTACTGGTTGAGGTTTGTATAATGCTTTTCTCAAAAATGAAAGAAAGTTTAACAACAAATTCGTTTAATTAATATTGAAGGTTACATTCATATTAGGGCAATTACTGATAGATATTGTGATCGATTTACCGGGGGCATTTATATTTGTTTGTTGTACATCTTGATTAACGGACTCTTGGCTGGCAGTAAATGTCTGTGAGACATTAATTTGGTTGTTTGGGAAGGTGGATACCAAAAAGAGATAGATATATATTTGGAGCCTCCCTCTAACCATGTTATAATGGCTAAACTCTAATCTGTGTCTGGTACTATGTTTTTTTTTTCTAAGCAGATCTATAGAGGATGACCTAAACCGTGCGAAGCCATAAAAAAAAAAAGGGATGAAGGATGACCAAGTGTCCAGTAAGTAAATTACATGCTTACTTACTGGACAGTAGGAGATTCCAAATTTAAAATCTCGCTTCTTACCGGACAGTTGTGAATAGTCTCCGGTAGAGTTCACTTTCTGGATACTTTTTAGAGATGTTATGTCAACATTACATACCATTTTTGAGAAAAATACTTTACAGGACAATATATTAGCACAACCAAAGTTACTTTATTTATTTTGGTTCTAAGGCCATTCATTATTAGTGCGATTAACAATGAGAGGTTTTCATTTTGACAATTAAAAAAAAAAATAGTTTCCATGAACTCAATAGATGGCGTTGATCCGACTACGTTACTGGGTGCCAAAGCCAAAACGCTTGAAAAAACACACGTCACATAAGCTCGTTGACTGACACTTTCGTTTGCATAAGCTTCCGAATATAATCATTAGGTCCAAGTGATATTATGTGACGTTCTGTTCCTTACAGTAACGTAGTCAGACCAGCGCCATCTATCCAGCGATTAGGGAAGAGTTGAAAAAGAAAATCCCTCATTGGTCCCAACAAGCACCGTAATATATGAACTTACCACAATAGGTGATGAAATCAACTGGCATGCTGGAAAGATAGCTCCGATGAGTCCAATCTGAATATAACTGAATCCTAACTCTCTCGCATGGATATCGAGATATGGCAATACAAAGAATACGGATAGCAAATCCTGAAACAAGAAAAATATTTTTTTAACCTGATTGGACAAGCACAACCATTTATATCTAATGAAACTAGCTGACCCACGCAACTTCGTTTGCGTCACTTATGAGAGAAAAACGAAAGGAAAAAAACCCCGTTTTTGCAACATTTTTCATCCCCGCTCCGCTCCTAATGGTTGTAGCGTGATGTTATGCCTTCCTCGATAAATGGACTATCCAACACAAAAAAAAAATAATTTGAACCAGTAGTTCCTGAGATTAGCGCGTTCAACCAAACAAACAAACTCTTCTGTTTCATAATATTAGTATAGATTCTGAACCAAACAGACCTATATAGAACATATCAACAAGAAGTAGTTTGTGGTTGAAAAGGCATTGTACGAGTATTTTCTGAAATAAAACTTTAGGTATTTTTGAATAATTCTCTCCCTCGCTAATTTTCTTTGTCACATCTATGCAGTAATTATAACATTAAGAAGGTGATCTAAAATACCTTTATCAGGTTTTTAAGGAAGAAAGAAGTTTAGTTTCGTAAGAACTTTTACGCTGTTTCTGTGTTGTTGTAGAAACAGACAAGAACTTGGCAGTAAAATTAAATAAAAATCAAGATTTATTCATGTTTGAATGATTTATATAAAAACGCACAAAAACAAAATAAAAGTCTGAAACCTTACCAAAAACCCGACGAGTACAAATTTCACGTAAATGGAAACCATTGTTTTATGTATTAAAACACTATGTTCACTGAGATCCAACTTCACCAACCGATAAACTAGCTTATACTAAAATACAGCACAATTAACTCACAATTCACAACACTTCATTCATAGACGAAACCCTATTCAGTATTGATTACACACGTTTTCGATATGTGTAGTCACAAGTCATCGTGATAACATATCTTTAAATAACACATAATGTATGATGCTAGTCATCACAATGTGATTCTATATCCACGTAACATAGGTACTAACTAGGAAGTTTAGGAACGGTAGACAAAACTAACATTTATAAGTCAGACTATTCGAATGAGGAAAATTGCATTGTTGAACGTTGGACTCAGCCATCGAGTAAAGTACATAGAGTGGTAATGTCAGGCCAGCCGCCTCTGCAACTATTATATGATTTGTCATTTATAAATATTGACGCTCGATGCCAGTAACACAGTACAAAACCAGTATTGGATCTGTGTGTACGTCTCTTCATATTCCGTAATTAAATTTCGATCAAATAGTTTCACAATGGCGTGCTGTTCTATGCGGTGGTATGGAAAAAACAGCAGAAGATCAAATTGTAAAACAGACGGAATAACCTTTAATGGGTAAAACACAGGTAAAAAAGTAATATAATAATTATATTAAATTTTCTCACGGCTCAAGTCAAACTGGACAATGTCTATGCGTCTTGCTTCCAATCCGTACTAAACTATCTCTTTCTAGTCTATGCTCTTATTACTAGTGTTGTATACCAAGAATTAAGGTTTGTATCGATATTGGTTTCGTCGAGTAAATTAAATCAAATTATATTTAGAAAATGTTTGTGAAACCTATTATGACAGAAGGAGAGAAAGATGAGCCTAGCTTTCCTCAGCAAAAGGAAGATATAATGAGATACAAGCGGTCAGAAGAATGTATACGAAATAAATTAATTTAAAAAAATCTGTGAATCAATGTGTTATTATTTACACACCGGTTTATTGATACACTGATTTCCATAAGAAAACACGCAAGTATTATTCACTATTACTACTATACTGGTTATCGATATCAATAAAACTTGCATGCGCACTACCCCCATCTCTAGAGTGTTATTTTTGACATTCGGTCAGCCAATCAGAGCGCAGGGAACGCAGATGTGAGTAGCGTCAGTTGGCGGAATGATTTCAAACAAAATAGCTAACATTTCTACTCTATAGGTTTTATGCTCGTTGGACTCAGCTCAGATAGCAGAAAATGAGCATTAGGCGCGAGTCAAATACAAGTGGCGTACGGCGTATGGCGGTGGCGCAGGTGCGCGGGAGGGTGAGGAAATACCTTAGACTTGGCTCGGATAGCTCAAAATGAACGTGGGTTGGGCTCATATAGCTGAAAATGAACGTGGGTTCGGCTCATATAACTGAAAATGAACGTGGGTTCGGCTCATAAGCTGAAAATGAACATGGGTTCGGCTCATATAGCTTCTAACACCCCGTCGTTTTTGCGTCGTGGGTTAAAAATGAACGTTCGACTCAGCTCTGATAGCAGAAAATGAACGTTGGACGCAGCTCAGATGGCTGAAAATGATTCAATTCGTATGAGTTTTTTCCCATCGTTACCGGTTTATTTTCTTAGTGACGTGAGTTTGGCTTCAGTGTTGTTTTTTTACTGTAAATGTTCATTATTTTTAACCGACTTCTAAAAAAGGAGGAGGTTCTCAATTCGGATGTTTCTATTTTTTTTTTTTATGTTTGTTCGGGCATAACTCCGTCGCTTGCCAACCGATTTGGAAAATTATTTTTTTGTTGGAAAGGGTATTCTTTCCAAATGGTCCCATAGCCACCAAGTCGGGATCTGATGATGGAATCTTGGCGAAATCGAGGGAACTCTTCAAATTTTATATAAAAACGTGTTGCGATTTTGGTATTTTCTACAACAAGTAAAGCATATGCGTTTGATAAGACCCATTTTACCATCAGATCTGATGATGAAGCCAAGAGTCATGGAACTCCATAATGAGACAATGTACCATAGTCGTGTTTGGGCTTGTTGTAATTGTAACGGTATGCACTTTCCATGTATCAAGCACATGTGAACCACTAAAAAGTGAAAAATAAAAACTTTTTTGCAAAAAATAAAACCGACTTCAAAAAAAATAAAAAAGTGAAAAATAACTTTAGCTTCTGAAGTCGGTGACAAAAAAACTAAAGCAATCAAACAAAGGTCACCGACTTCAGAAGCTAAAGTTATTTTTCACTTTTTTGTTTTTTTTTGAAGTCGGTTTTATTTTTTGTTTATTTTATTTTGGTAAATGTGTGTTGTGCACTTGGGCAACCGTACTTACATTGATTTCAGAAGCAGATTTTCTTGTAGAAAACTGTTACTACGTAAGTGGAAATTTCCACTTTAGTCAAATAAACGTTTCTGTTTCTTTAATAATTTACCATTTATCTAGTTTATTTATGCTGCTATTTTCCTAATCTGTGATTATTTTATCACTGATCGAGTCCAATACTTTTGTATTATTGAAATCAATATACGGTTTCTTGAAGATTCCCACGGTTGGGTGTTTGAATGGCTCCCTATTGTGGCTCATTTTTATTGCATTTCTAATAAGCTGTTGCGAGTGCAACCGTCACGGTTCACGATTTAATTGCTTTTGTAACATTGTCTTCAACTGTGGTTGATGTTTTATTGAATTCAGGCACAGGTGGTAAGTGTGGTCGGGAAATTTTTGCTTTCAGTCTAAAAAATATCTCGGTTTCCATTTTCTTTAATTTAGGTTAGGTACACAGGTCCTATTCAGGCTCCACCACCTCACAACCCATCAACTTGAAAATTGCGTTGGATTTTGCCTTCAGACTAAACAATTGCTCTAAAAAACCTCTTACACTGTAGCTGTGTAAAATGAGATCACCCAGCTTCCATACATTTTTGGGCTATTTTCAAAAGTGCCGCGTTATGGGTGATCTCCTTTTTCATAATTAAATAGCTTATGCATGACTCGTAAATACAACATCAGAACCATTTCAAACATTATTCTCAGGTACTCAATTACCTTCAAATAAAATAAAAACAACGTCTGTACGTCCAATTTTCTTCAAATTTGTTCAAAAACCATCGTCGTGTGTGTCCGGAAATGATATCAGAACTAAAGTCTGTAATGTTCGACTTCCGATCATTTTGTTCTCTCCATCTTTAAGAAATAAAGCGGAAACAGACCTAATCTGGAAATAATTTGAAAATGATGCAATTTCAGTAGTTTCGTCATTACTCTGGTAATGAAATGTGTGGAAGATTTGTGGCAAAAATCAAGTTGGTACCGTTATCTGCTTTTGTTCATAGATATGAATCCTTTTTAGCTGGTTGATAAGGTAGTCTGATGTAAAATTATGATGTAACTGAAATAATTCATTCATCATTTCGACTCGGCATTTTCCTGAAACATTAATGCTGATTGATTAATCGTTCGATAACAATGAGTAATTAATCAATCAGAAAATAAGACTTACCCATTAAAATGGACTCTGTACTATGAATTAGAACTAGATTGAATGCCTGCCGAGCATGAAGTTCTGTTGTCTATTCCCAGGTCAGGCAAAGAGTTATTGAGTTTTTACATCAGGATTTATTCAGAAACAGCCACGTAGGCTGTTTATCTGCATGGGACTTCTGTGCATCTGACTTCCACTGTCTCCCGGCAATCCTTTCGCGAGAGTATTTAAAGAGTTATCTACCTACTATCGTGAACAAAAAAAAACACGGTGCAGTGTTTGTGGACTGCCCGCTAGAAGTAAAAACTCCTAGCCGATCTGCTACGCCGTATCGTATCGGCTACGAGTGCTACGAAGCGTTAGGTGACGGTCACGCTAATTCCATGATTTTTTTTCGCTCAAAAACTGCTCAACGCACTAAAAGAAGTTTTCACTTAGAAAATAAAATAAAGGTATCGGTGATTGGTTAACACCGCATCGACCTCATGGTTGGCCCCTAGTTAAAGCGCATTAGTCGGTCTGTTGATCAGTTAGACACACTTGCATCTCAATAGAGTTTGTCGTACGACACTATGCTTCGTTGACTACACTTTTTGCTATTGTCTGTTTAGTTGCCGTCGTTATGTAGAAATAGTAAGTTACTGGAGTTCACATAACAGGCTTGTTAACTGAAAAAAACTAATTAGTCCGTCACTTAGATTATCAAAAAATATTTGACCCGTATTTTTTCTTCTGTCATTTAAACCAAAATTGACGAAGATACGACGCTTTTAAAATTCCCAATACGTCACTGTTTGGTATCATTCTTAGTGAGTTCTGACGTCACGAACCCCCACTCCCGAGTTTTGATGCGTTTTATCTTTGTCAATATTCGTTGATTTACAAAAACAAAAAATACGTGTCCATTATTTTCCAATACTCTAACTGACGGACTAAATAGATTTGCAATTTATTAATGATGGTGGAAACAAGCTTACTGTTGGGCACTATAAGTACTCGTAGATCTCAAAGCCTTCGGGAATTACAGTCGTGATGTTATGTTACAGTAGATATTGTAAATAAGATAGAAGAGAACTGTGAGCTGATAGACGATGTCTTTGACAAATTTTGGAGCATGTACCTACGTTATTCATTCCAGTTTACTTAGGCGCGGGACAAATATAAGGGGCATATGGCAGTGGCGCGGCGAGCTAGGAGATGGCGTGGCGCCGGCGCAGCGCAGAACAGGCGCGCTGACGTGTCAGAATAGCGAGGCGCGGGCGTATTCTAGTCTTTAAAGTCTAAATTCATTCAAGTCATTTTGTATGAATTTTCAGAAATATCAAAGAAGTGGCGCCATGCCATCACTTCGCCCGCGTTGTGCAACCCCATACGCCTCTTTTTGACCCGCGCCTTAGGAAACTGTATCGAAATCTTTCAAGACTTAATTATTTTAGTCGATTATCTTACAGCAAAAAAAATACACAAAGCGAACAGCATCGTTATCTACTTGCAATAACTAACAATAAATGTCGGTGGTATAACGTGGCAATCCCGGCAATTATGTAATTTTGCTCAAAGGCGTCACTGACACTTTTTTTTTGTATGAATTTTCTTTTGATAGCTTCATGCACTGTCGTCTCTCAAATCTCTTTGTGAAACAGTTTTTAATTAGAAACCCTTAACAGCCGGTCCTTTGTTATCTCGTGACAAAGCCGGTACGCTATACATATAACAGCTAAAATGACGTAACTGCGTCCGCGCAGCACATAACATTGGCACAGTTCGGTTGTGAGCACTGAACCGCGACCCCGCGACCCGCGGCTTTTGATGACTCACCCTTCCTGACCGTCTTCAAGGATATGACTCCTGTGACTAATTCTTAGTAAAAAAACCTCCATTGTTCGAATATAGACCATTGTAACGCTAAGCCGTAACTCGTTCAGCGTTCCACCTCTGCCGTGACGTTTACGACAACCGAAACTTATGGAACCCTTCGATTTAAAGCAGCTTTGTGGAAAGCAGAAGTAAATTTTAAAACAATTTTAGTAAAGTGTCGCCTAATCTTTAACGTGTATAATAAACAGCAGGTGTGCCATCGTCAAACTGGCTTTGGGTAGTTACCACAACCTTAATGTGTTAAATTTGATGCCGTTAGTAACTCATAAATCATTTCACATCTGTAGATTTATCAGCTAACATATGTAGGAGAATTTTTCTTTCATGCATCCGTTATCAACCCTATAGAACATGCTGCTATTAACGTAAAGCAGTCCCGAGTATATCGGTATATCTGGAAGCGCGGGTTAATCTCATCATCAGAACAGCGAGGGTCCGCCTTAGACGCCAAGACGTGTGGGAAACCCAGCCGAGCTTGACCGTCGGGCCATGCTTCGGGTAACGATCTAATTACAACATTTACAACACCTGACAGGTGCCCGGTCAAAGGTTGAACATGAACACATATGCAGGACCATGAATTAAAGACAATTTCTTCCACTGCACTGCAATAAGGAAGCGATGGAACCAGTGTTGATAGGAAGTCTATAATAGGATGTGACGGGAAAGGACATGGACTATGCAATTTTATTGTCCCACAATCTAGAAATAGCCTGTTGTGTGAAAGCTAGGTTTAAAAGGAAAAGGATCGAAAGGGATTGTTTTGTTCTCACGATTGTCCGGTAACTTTCAATTGTATGTGAAAATTAATTAGTAGACAGGTAATAACATCATTATCAAAATTAAATGTCGTGTCTGGACAATCTGAACACAATCAGAATTCTGTTTACGTAGCTAAATAGTGTAGCTACTCCCTTCCATGAGAACTTGGTCTTGGAAAAAGTAATTCATGCAAACTTAATTCAATAAATAAGATGTTCCGTCCTTTGTTCTATTCAGACTTAAATGGTAAAGTAGCAATTTATTTCCAATATACTCAGTTTGAAATTGAAAGTCTCGTGAAACAATTGTATCAATTTATGGTAGTGGGATAACTGTGGGACCGCGGTTGATTCAAGATTCCCGCTTGTTCTGAAAATCATTTCCAATGTTGTGGTTACTATGTTTACAAACATTTGTTTTATTCTACTTATCGAGTGAGAAAATGACCGCTCACAGCCAATTTTGGAATTAAATAAATAAATAAATATCGCTGGACATTACACACAGTGCCATCTAGTGCCACACTAAGCAAGACTAACAATTAGAACGTTATTAAGTGCTGTCGAAATGTTTTGTCCGAAAACAAGTCAATCTTCAGTGATATTTCGTCAAGGTGTCAGCGTATAAATCCACCTACTAAAACTTATATCTTACTCCGCTAACTTCACTTTTTCCAGAGGTTTCTTGTGATTGAACTTCGTCGCCACCATATCGGTAACAGTTTCCTAATACGTAGCCTTACGTAGTATCGGTTGGATCATTCGGACTCCCACGGGTAGGCGCCTGCGCAGAGTGCGCAGCCACGCGCTGAATACGATGCGTGATCGCCGTGAGAAATTATATGCTAGTCTCGCTTCGTAGATTTCTTATTTATATTTTTATACGCTACATAAATATAAAAAGAGTATAATGGTAAACGATTTGACGGCGATAATATATTGCGGCATCATTCGTTTAGATTTGAATATAATGTCTGTTTCATGAAAGGGCTGTTCAAAGTGATCAATTATAATTTGGCAAACATCTGCAATTTTATTAAACCATTCCCATTTACTGTGAAAGATCGGAAAATTGGTAATACTTTTTTAGTTTCAGCTTGTTAATCAAATTACGAGTAGCATGACATCAATCAATCAATACATGGTCATCAACAACTTCCTACATTTTGATGTCATCACATTTCGTCGTCAATCCTCGAACAAGACGTGATTATTACTTTATGGGCCTTCTCCTAAGAAAAACTATATCTGTTTATCTAACCATCTATGTGTTTGTTGACAGAGACCGTTTGCTCAAGGAGAGAGCCCGTGTGGAGATGTGCTGTTGTTATGCTAATTCTTAAAGTGACCATTCACAGAAGTAATTTATTCTGGCGAGGATTGATAGATAGCTTTACAGATAGACTGTTAGGGCTTGAATACAGTTAGTTCAGTTCACCTTGAATGTCTAACAAGCGCTTCTTAATTTATTTTAGGTATAACACAGCCAGCTAACATGGTCAGAGGTCGGACAAGAAAGATACTCGTAGGTTTGGAAGGAGATATCGAAAGCCTTTGCGCAGGGACACTCTTTCTTTCTTTATCGTGTTGTTTGTGCCAATCCTAGTGTCAAAGTTTTTAAGCCGCCCATGGCCCTCTAACTGTACATGCCGGCGATAAATATCTCTAGCATGCTGGTTTCCTCACGAGGGTTTTCTTCACCATCGCAAGTGACAATTATACAATACGCACATGAATCCGAAAAACAGAGGTCTTGGGTTCACCACTAGACCATCACTGCTGCCACACACACTTGGCAGACTAAAACACAGCCAGCCAGCTATAAAACTTGTAACCAAATCCCTTGGTTTCAATTTAGGACAATCGTCGAGACAATAGTACCGTAACTTTAAATAAAATAATCATTAAAGCTAAGGCTGGTATTAAAATGCAAATGAGCTATTTGAAAGCCTATCATTTGGACGTTAACCTGTTCTCGCTTGACTATAAAACTTAAGATTGGAAACTATAAAAGTCGCTGAAGTTCGGAGAGCCATTTTGTAAGCCTCTGCTTGAGTGGTCATATAAAATTGCCGGTTTCCAAGCCAGAGTGGGCCATGTCTGTGGGTCGGTTACATTTAAAATTTAGGGAAACATCTATAAGACACCTTGAAGAAACCGGTCGTAGATTAGAGAAACCTCGTGCGATATTGTGGACGGTCCAGTTTCGTGCTCATCTTTCATGTAAATTGATACGACGGAGATAGGCGGCAATTTATGTGTCTGCGACGAACAACAAGATCTTACTACAAGCTTTTGTAGAGCATATCTGAAATTATTCATGAATTATTTTTCTCTGGCCATTTTGTCGTGACTAGTGCTTTTGTCACGCACAAATTTAAATATCAGACCTCCTACATGGATTATTAGAATGATTTTGCAATGGCTAATTTGTATTCAAATAATGTTTTCGCATGGATGAAGAAATTAAAGGTCAATTAAATCCTTTCTATCTTCGTCGTAAAACATAATTGACTTAATTGCAGAATTACTTGAACAAAACCGTCACTTTTATTTACCGTACGATTCGCATTGTTGCCAAATACTAAATGACATCAAAAATGTTGAATAATAATTCTATTATCTAAATGAATGTCACATACATATGCATGAAGGAAAGCAAAGAATTTGAGTCAATGTCGTGAAAGTGGCATTTTTTATATTATGATGACGACAAAAAATGAACATGGACATTCGTATTTTAGCAACATCTTGTCATGTTACGACACCTGTACGCCTAGTTGCAGACTTGTGACTTGATTTGACAGATGACGACACCGTCGAGTTCTCACAATCCTAAACCGAGAAAGATTGACTGCAAAATCTGCAGTTATTCAAATCCCCGACAATATTGGCCGCTGTCTCACTAAAGAACATAATTTCTATGACTGAAGCCGGTAGTCTCCTTCTTCCAACGAAATAATCATGACATCTCGTCTCTCCTTCTTTCCAAAGACTTAATATTAGCAAGTAAACAGTTCGTTACTCCCGTCTAAGTACTTAACAGCTCTTCAAGTGTTGCGGGTTTCATGAATGGCGGTGTCGTGGGAATTGCGTGCAGTCTTAAAATGTAGTAGCACCCGCATGTATCAATCTAGTGCTAGTGCTTGAAACGCTTCTCGAAAGTGTACTAATCTGAGAAAATTGTGCCGTCGGAACAATGGCTAGGGCGAACACTGTTTATTAGAAACTAATTGTCAACATCGTTATTATGATCCATTGTGTTAGTGTCATATTATGTATCTTTCTCCTTTAATAACTGGCTATGCTAATATTTACTGCAAACTGTATTTGTATATGTAAACATTGCTAGAAAGCGCCTGCAAAGAGTAGAAACGCATTGCGCTGGGAAACAAATGATTGCATTTTCATTTCACTAGGCGCTTCGTCAGTTCGCGTGCCCATGCGCAACTTGATTATAAGCTTTGATTCTGACGAATGTAATGTATTGGTAGGTTGTATCTTTATTTTAAATTGTGTTATTTTGTTTAGGAGAAATATAATGTAAAACACTACCACTATGTAGCACTACGAGTACATAATTGTTTTTCAGCTGTCCATTTTTTCTAGAAATATGTTCCTACCTTTTCATGACGTTTCTATTACAGTGGAATAGAGGACACGATATTTAATATGTATGTCCTACTATATTTGGACGTTTCTTTAACGGTAAACATCTTTTTGAGCGGAGTGGTCATTTCCTCTTAGCACAAAACTCGTTTCGTCTTACTACGACCTACTACAAAATCAACAGTCTACGGGCCACGAAGTGCGTAGCAAAGGATTTTAAAACTTTTTTCCACTGAATTAGAGGCTAGTTTGCATTGTAGAAAATAAAGCTTCATGTGAGTAAAAGAGACGGATATATGTTTGTATAGTACTACTACGAGGTAAAAACCGGTTAGGGGTGTTGTAATTTTACTATATGGTTATTAATAAACACACATAACTACGTAGGTATAGGTAGTAAGTTTCTTATTTTAATCGAAAAGCTAGTTTGAAAAAGTTACAAATTGAAATCAAGGTGCAGCAATTTGATGACTCGTGAAGATACGGTCATAGGACATCACAGACCCTGTATTCTAGGCCGTAGGCGACTATAAAGATTTAGAATGGATAATTAAGTACATATTGGAACAATGATAACTTTTGCATTGATATAGTTTTGGAATTGAATAACCCTTTTTTCTTTTCTTTTTTTTTCGGATGGGAAATCTTCAAATAACTTCTCAGACTTCAGGGAGTGTCAGACTTTTACGGTTAAAACGAATTTAATAACCCTGTAACCGTAAATTTTAGCTTGGTCAAACTACAATATTTAACTGATCGACTAACTGGTCTATTAAAGTATAGTCATAGGCCAATCACTTTACGGAGTTCTGTATGGGAAGGTTCGCACAAAATCATAACCGGACTTATGAGGTTCTTTATATGCTGATTGGCTAGATAATATTACATCTATTTGTGACCGTAAATTGCAAAATTAAGGTGGCTTATAGTTTTACTGGAAATTTTGTTTCTAAGTGATTAATTTGAACTGAAATAACAGCAAATCTAATAACCGAGATATACTTAGGTAAACTTTTACCTTGCCCTAATAAGTTACTAACGCTACGTTAATTAAGCTTTTTTTTTAGTTGCTTCTACAAATTTTTAGGGGTTTTAAAAAAAGTGTTAATTGTGACTTTAGCAAAATCGATAACCGTATGTTTTAAAGAGTTTAAGCATTTAGTCAGTTGATTGTTCATAATTATCAAGGAATTAAGCAATTAATTCACTTGCTTTTTTATATTATTTTTTACATGGAATTAAAATACTTAACTGCCATTTTTCTGTTTAATTTTAGTCTCTTAAATAGTTTCAGTAGAAAACTGGCAGAATTAAGCATAAATTGCAACTGCTTACAAAATCTTTCTTTTTTTACAAAGATCTCGAACTGTAGGTAGTTTGCGCGGCGCGGCCGCATGTCGTACCTCGCCGTCCGTCGCCCGCCCGCTCCTCCGCGCGGCGTGCGGGTCTTTTGCCTTGCGTTCATTTCATTCGTTTTCGAAGCGGGCGGTGATCAGCGTAAGAAAATGGAATTCCCGAGTTGTGGGATTTGTGGTTGTGAACTTTAATGTTGTGAACATAGGCGTGAAGGGACAAAGAAAGCTTGTATCGTCAAGTGAAAAACGTAAAGACGGAAAATTTACAACAGTATCTGAAGAGAACATTAAGTTGCACTCAAAGTGCAGAGCTTCATACATAAACGAACATTGCATTCAAAGTGCGGCAAAAAAAGTGCGGCAGGAAAGCAAGCCGATGATAGTCCGTTTGACTAGGGTGGAGTCTCCTATTATCGGCCTCCTCCTAATATCGGCAGTTTCGAGAAAATGGATTCATAACTATAAAAATATCTAATCATAATAGTTTTAATGCTAAAAGTGACTCTATATCCATCCGCATTACCTCCAATATTTTGATGCGGGTGCATCAATATTTGAACGTTCAGCTGGCAAAAGAGCACGCGCAGGTGTGGACGTGCGTCGTTTGGTGTCATTGCCGAGTCAAATCCTTGAGTGGACGCATTGCGAGGATAAGTATTTGGAGGGAATTAAACATACCTATGGTGTTATCTTTTATTTTTTCATGAAGAATAACAGTCAAAGTATCTTTTAGATAACATGTTTTTACATTTATTTGTCTATTTTATTAAATAATAGCGGGGGCGAGATTAGGGATCTACACTGGTCAGCAAATAAACCGAGCCACCACCAACCCACCGCCACCTAGGAACTGTGATTCGATTTTCTCAAAAAGTATAAAACTTACAACTATCAAGTTATACCTACAAAAAGTGCGTTTCATGGTGATTACAATGACTGCAAATTAATTCGTGTTTTTGCTACCTTTTTCGATTAATAATGGATACAACACCTCAGGAAGCGGCTCAAGCTGTTGCATTACTTCAAGCAGGCATTGCGCAACGTGAAGTCGCTCGAAGGCTTCTAATCAGCAGATCTTCGGTGCAACGAGTTTACAGACGATACCTAGAGACTGGAGCATTCGATCGCCGTCCAGGTACGGGCAGACCTAGGGCTACATCAGCAGCAGATGATCGTTATATTCACCTTACTGTTCTGCAAAATCGCCACCTCAACGCAGTTCAAGTCCAACAAAGTCTGCGTGACGAACGCCAAGTGGTCATAAGTTCAGATACCGTCAGAAGAAGACTTGCTGAACGGAATCTGACCCCAAAAAGAGCTGCAACAGGCCCAGCATTAACGGCAGCACACCGTCGAGCACGACTTGAATTTGCTCGAGAGCAGAGGGATTGGACATTAGAGCAGTGGAGTAATGTACTCTTCACTGATGAGAACAGGGTGAGTCTACATGGAAGTGATCGACGTCAGAGAGTATATCGTCGCCCTGGAGAACGTTATTCTCAGTGTTGGATCGAGGAAACTGTTGCTTATAGAGGAGGATCTGTAATGGTCTGGGGCGGCATCTCGTTAATAGCACATACACCGTTAGTTTTCATCGAACCGACGGGCCGTACACGTGGACTGACTTCTCATCGCTACATTACTGAAATCCTTGCAGACCATGTGGTACCTTACGCAGGATATATCGGACAGGATATGCAATTGATGCATGATAATGCACGGCCTCATGTTGCTCATGTGGTGACCAAGTATCTACGCGACGTCAGCATTCGTACGATGGACTGGCCAGCTCGAAGCCCGGACTTGAATCCGATAGAACACTTATGGGATGAGCTGAAACGTCGGGTTCGAGCCCGGGTACCTGCTCCAACAAGGCTTCCAGAGCTGCGAATCGCAATTGAAGAGGAGTGGAATACAATTCCTTAAGATTTTATCGTCAGGCTCGTAAGGTCGATGAATACAATGATGCTGGCAGTTATCCGAGCAAGGGGAGGGAATACGGAATATTGATCAACATTTTTTATTTATTTTATCTTTGTTTTTTTTTCACTTTATCATTAATAACGATTGTCATGACTGGAAAACGACTCTTCTTTGTGAAATCCTTAATAAACACTGAACTATTGTTTAAACCCAATGAGTTTCCTTTCATTTTAATCACCATGAAACGCACTTTCTGTAGGTACAACTTTGATAATTGTAGGTTTTTTAGTTTTTGAGAAAATCGAATTAGAGTGCCTAGGTAGCGGGTGGCTCGGTTTATTTGCTGTCCAGTGTATATTATTGATAAATCTCTATATCGGCCGGGTGGCCGATATTGGGGTAATGCATGTAAATGTTAAACCACATGATTAGCTATTTTATACGTTAGCAGTAACATTAATAAGGTTAAAAATGAAACAACAGCTCAGTTTGATAACTAGATCCTAACATCGGGCGCCTCAAAACGAGTTTTATCAATTACGGCCGATATAAAGGGAATTGGTGCGTAAAAACGGCCATCTTAGTATGGGTACAAACAACGTGAAGAAAGAAGAAAAAAAATTGAAGAGAATAAAGCGGAGAGAGAGACAAAAACTGGAAATGAGAATAAAAAATAAACCCGCCAAAGAAACAAAAGTAGTAAAGAAGAGTTGATTATAGGACAGAAATCGCGAAACTGATCTCATTGATTTAGCTTCGCAAGACAAGTTTGGAAAAGGAGAAAATTCTTTGTGCTGGCTCTGAAGAAAACCTAATTAGTGATGTTGAAGAAGATGAAAACAAAAATATTGGATGCGACATATGCTCCAATGGTTCCACTTAAAGTATACAGTCCATCGTGGGTGAATTGATGTGGCCTAAGATTCTATTAGAAGGAAATGACATCAGAGTCTTAAAATTAAAATAAATTCTGTTATTATAAACTAAAGATCGCAATGATTCAACATTCCTAAAAACAAATAATGAAAGGAACTCAAAAAAAAAAAAATTATACTTAAAAATAATTACCAAATAAAGTGAATAGAAATTCAAATAGTGCATTTAAAAAAAAAATGAATGTGATGATAATTAATAAAAGTGATTTGTACCTGAGCTGAGTTGAAATATAAAACGTTATAATTTTTTTTGTAGTTTATTCATCTTACTTCACTTTAGAAAAGGTAGGCCGATATTAGGGTCACAGACGGCGGATATTAGGGTGCTATAGGCCGATATTAAGGGAAATCGCCATATTCGGAAAAAAACATCTATATTATCAAAAATAACAAAGAATTCATAATTTTGCGAATGTAGTAATGGAGTTTCAGTATCCCTTTACCCAAAAAGACACTGCAAGAAAGCAAAATCTATTAATGTAAAAATTACAAGCAGTCAAAGTCCAAAAAAGTTGACATGGCCGATAATTGGTGCCACCACCCTACCCCACTCTTCCCTATTTGAGCAAAAATATATTTTTATCAAATTTATGGTCGGTAGCAAGATTTTTAAAAACATATTGCGTCAAACCAAACGCAAGCAACATGGGTCGAAATATTGAGGGAAAAAACAACCAAATTGTGCGGTCATCTGATAGGTAGCTACTTTGATACTTATGGGAGTTACTTTTTTTTTTTTTCTCATACTTCGACTCATGTTCCTGGGAAAAGGTTGTTCAGTATGACCCGTAGAATCATTCAAATTCGGGTATACCTACCCTTTATTTCATTCTCACAAAAATTGCTTCTGCGCATTCAAGGTCAGCGCTCATAACTCGTTGCACGAATTATATTCCAAAATTAATCGAGGTTCAGCAAATAATTTGAAATACTTATAGGTATTTTTTTACCTATAGGTAAATAAAATAAAATAAAAATGTTTTATTTTTGACCAGAGATCCCTATTTATAAACACACAATAGGTATACACAAACAAATAAATATTTAGGTACTATATTTCAGACCATTTATACTAAACCTTAATGGATTAAACACCTAATAAAACTTTTACATGAATCACTCCTTCGTCAGTGGTAGGTACCTACCTGTGCCCACGCTCTGTCTCTCTCTTTCGCACAGGCGACGTGCAGAGCGGATCACGCGCACTCAAATATGAACTTAACGCTCTTAGTGATAAGGTCGACCACTTATAGCATTACATAAAAAATCTTAAAAAAATTAAGATGCTATTATTAAATTTGTTTAATTTTAACAATAAATGTTTATGTGATAATATTGTTACGTAATTAAACACTTTTCATTTAGTTATTTTTTTTGACTGAATGGATAACGCAGCAATTACTGTTATGTCACAATGCATTTAAAATATAACTTTAAATTTATGACTTATTTGACTAAAAACACGCTAACAATGATTTTTCTTCATCAGCAGACGGTTATATATAATTACCTGTAAGTAATTAATGAAAACATGGGAAACCGTGTTTTTTTAATATAAGTACGTTGCCTGCACTTTTTTTGATTAATTTGTGTACATGCTCTCACAGACCCTTCATTATAAGCTATTTTCAGTTTCTTTATCAAGTTATAATTTTCGCTGCGAAAAATGGCATTATTAGGTTTAATGTCCGTTTTCGCGCAATGCTCGTTCATGATTTGCTTAATTTTAATTTATTAAGTAATTAAATAAACAGCTCTACAAAATATATAAAAAGAAAACAGTTATGAATTAGTGTAAGGTCCCACCTTAACTTCCCTGGCCTATCAGTCCTCATCGTAAACTTATCCTCATCTTGAATATTATTTCTATTTTTTTTAATAATTCTTAGGAAAAATTAAAAAAATCCTTAAGTGTTACTTCCCTATAAATATCATACGCAATATTTTAGGTTCTACCCTACTCAGATTAAAAAGGAGTATAGCTAATTACAAAGAAGCTTTCAAAGGATTAGATCCTTATCTCCATTTTTTAAATAACCTCTCCAGCTTCCAATTCCCATTAAGTTGGTCGTGTTGTTCTTAAATCAGATTTAGATTGGTTTTTGTAAAAAGGTTTGAACTTAGAATAGAGGAAGTGTAAAATTCTTTTATGATTAGTGTTTTGTGAGCGTTTGTTGGTAATTTTGAAGCAAATAACGGGAATTGATTTGTAAAGGTTTTCCTGTTATCCTAGAGCTAATTAAATGCTTTAGGTTTCCAATAAATTCTATTTTATCGTTCCTCTGTCTGCAAATCCAATCCGCGAGGAATTTATTTTCTCACTATTAACAGACTTACTTTTTGTCAGGGATTTGATATTTAGTATCATCATATACATGTAGCTCAGGTTGGCTGGACAAAACTTCAAAACAGCTCCCATTTTACTAGGTCAATAGGGCACTTTATGTGACGGCTAAACACCCTTATGTCAGAATTTGTGACGCTACAGAATCTTAGATAATCGATCGAAAACGAGTCCAGCCATCTTGAAAAACCACTTTTCGCTGGTCAGTCAATCTCGGTAATGGAAGTGATTTTGACGACTTTTTGCATATCAACGGGCGTCACATAAGTTTGTGACAGGCATCGAGCTAAAAGTTTTGTGATACGTACAGTGGTTTAGTAGAAAAATGCAAAAATCTGTGCCAGCCATCTTGAATTTACGTAAAAAACTTTTGGCTGGCACTTCCGAATCTCAATAACGGTAGCGTTTTCGGATATGGTTCCTTTACTAAAAGTTGGTGACGCAATGTGTGACAGTAATAACGTTTGATTTATGGCGTCACATGCAAGGGTTTACGAGAAATCAATAAAAACCTACTGTCCAGCCAACCTGAGTTCAGGCTGGCTGGACACCTGTATCTCCGCTGCCTGATGATCTACGACCTTCAAAATATGTTCAAGATGTTGTGACGGGGACGATAATGATAACCTGAATTTGTGACGGAGAAACTTTGCGTAGTTTCAAAGATATTGATCATTTAAATTTTCCCATACAAACACTGCAGTAGGGTTACCAATATTGTAGGTTTTATGTAGGACTAAGTATATTTTATGGTGTTTTCTTTAATGGACGAAAATCCGTGTACTGGTGATACTAATAAGAACAACTGTAGATATTTAAATCAATAAAAGACAAAAGTGTAGAAGTGAGCTGGAATGGGGGTAATTTTTTAATGTTATTGATTATTTACGTGATTATCTACTCTTTTTAGTAGGTAGGATTGGGTGTTTAGCCGTCACATAAAGTGCCCTATTGACCTAGTAAAATGGGAGCTGTTTTGAAGTTTTGTCCAGCCAACCTGAGCTACATTCATATACAGTCTAACCGTATGCAGCTGAATACCCGTATTTTATCTGACCTCCACAACCCAGTTAATAATGGGTTATACGATACCTCTTGGTAAGACTGGTTGTCAGACTTTTTGGGCCACTGACTACCTGTAACGACTGTCAAATATAGGCAAATGACAGCCGGAACCTACAGCTTAACATGCTTTCCGAGGCACGGATGAAACTCGGTATGTAAATGTCACCCATCCACTGACCAACCTAGGCAATCACGGCTTTACCTAAACATCGACCCAAGCGGCTGTTATTATTCAACCACGAGCTCCTCTGGATTAGATATTTAGTATGATTTAAGTTAATCTAAAGAAAGCGCTTTAAGCTTCCACGTTTATTATGCAAACCTCCAGTTGGGGTTTTCACTGTCGACTTCTCTGTTTCCCAATTATTATAATCTGGATCTGTTCAAAGTTTGAGTGAATCCGCCTCCTCCCTAGGCTGCTTCATCGCTTCACTTCAAGATAAAAGTAAAAATAAACTTCCAGAAGAACTGAAATATTCCGCCATAAGTTATCAAACAAATAGAAAGTTACCTATCAAACACAATCCCGTAACACTCACTAAGTTTTAAATTAAAATTGTATAGATTTCACATCCTGAAGAGACAAATAGCGGCCATCTTTTGCTGTGATTACTACGGCTAATTACAGCGTCGCGTCGGAGGAGGCTAGTTAAATGCCTTCATGTCATCATCTGGGCACCAAGGATTTCTTATGAACGCAATCTCTTCTGCATTCCTTGGTGCGAGGAATTTGTGCGTCATGGGCATTCTTATGGTTTAATAAAACGTAGGGCTTCTAAGGGCTGCGCAGGGATAATGGCTACACTTATGTGTCGCTACAGAAATACTTGACGGGCCGTGTTGTTCAAATATCTCGATAGACCTTTCAGTTTTTCAGCACCTCTCGATTGTTTACTTTACTGTCCAAATCCAAGGGATCAAATTACTTACAATTATTGGGACGGAAACTAAAAAGTTTCTTACTCAATCCTTCAAAAATGTATTATCATTCTAATGGCAACTCTAAGAGGCAACCAATAAACACTTCTCATCGCCATGCTTTCGTAACTGAACCTACTATTACACCCACAATTTTGTGAGTAAAAATAATAGTTTGGATCCGTCGTCATGCCGGCAATATTCTATTTCTCACCTAACTAGACGGGAGTGTATAATTGGGCCAAACTGCCCACTACGCAATTACTACGGAATGGAATAAGTAATACCCGTAGCGTAGACCAGTCGGCCCGCTTACCGTTTGGGGAGTGGAGCAATCTCTTTAAATGCTTCTACAGCTTTTTAGGGTTCCGTATCCGAAGTAACCAACGGGATCCTATTAAGTACTAAGCCTCCGCTGTCCATCCGTCTGTTTGTCTCTGAGCTGCCTGGATCTCATGTTCCGTAATAGGTAGACACTTGAAATATTTATATAAAAAACATAATATGTGTTTTCCTTACCGCTATAATAACAAATGAGAGAAAACCGACGCAACATTGAAACCCTTGAGATGTGATGTTGGAAGCGTATGCTGAGGATTTCCTGGACCGTGACTGTAACGTGTCAAACTCAAAGAACTCAATATTAAACAAAGACTGTTGTCGCTTGTCCAATTACGAATCCAGATTCTTTGGACACGTTACCCGCAACAATGTTTCCGTGAAGCGTTTGGTAATTCAGGATAGAGTCGAAGGCACGAGACCACGTGGTCGATCACCAACCCATTGGACAGACTCCATTAAAACTGTCACCAATATCCCTCTGGCAGAATGTACTCGCCATGCAGCCAATAGAGATCGGTGGAAAGGGATCGCGAAAGCGGCGACCGCAGCTGTGACCGACCCCTCATGACCACCACCCTGTCAAGAGAGAACGACTGAGAAGATAACAACAAATAATAAATTAAACCTTAAAGGGGTAACTACTTTGGTACGGAAGTCTTCATGCGCGAGTCCGACTCACACTTGTCCGGTTTTTTATTTTATTTTTATCGATTACCTTCTTAAGGTAAGATAATAAGATTACTGATATAAAAGGAGGTGGTACTTCAATTCGAAAATACCATCAATTTATGTCCTCTATAAGGATACTTTATGGGAGTGTAGGTTCGTTTGTTTTCAATTTGATGTCTCTGGTAGGATATTTTGTTGTTGAGATGGAGGCTGTTATGTATAGTATAATAAGGAGCCGTGAATAAGTAACTGTGTCCGCACGTGCGCAAAGACAAAGGGAACTTGAAACCTTTGTGCTTAGTAGAAACAAGAGACATAGCGCCGTGCTACCTATGTAACTACTAAGTGGGTACTACCGAGGTGTTGTTGCGCCACTATCATTCAGAGCTCTATGGTATAGTATCCACAATATACTTACAAATTGTATTGACAGTAGTCGATTGTCAACCGCAAGAATATATTGAGCTCACGGACAAATATGAACGTTTTGCTTAAGTGTCACTTTGATTTCTGTTTGATAAAATACAGATTTGTTGATGGATGGCAAAAGAGACCAAGACCAAAGAAAAGATGGATGGATTGTGTTACGAATGATATGAAGGAAAAAGGTGTAAATAATAGCGTGACGATTGACTGGGAAGAGTGGAGGGAAAAACGAACTGTGCCGACCCCATATAACATAGGCCAAGGGCAGGAAGATTATGACAAAAAGTTTTTTTGCGCAGATTCGTTACTAAAATGTTTTTGTTTTGGTTGATAACTAAATATGAACACTCAAGGAAATTATTCTGCTAGTGGCTTCGCCCGCATAAAGTCTTATAACTAATTGTCCCATGAGTTCTTACTACCGGGATAAAAGGTATCCTATGTGTTAATCTATGTTAAAAACTATCTGTGTGCAAAATTTGATCCAAGTCCGTATAGTCGTTTTTGCGTGAAAGAGTAACAAACATCCATACATCCATACCACTTTCGCATTTATAATATTAGTAAGATTTTACGAGATAGCATGATTTAGACCAGACTCCTAATAAATAACCGTACTAGGCCTAGCTAAATCAATATTAGTTTTACTTTCACACCTTTACAAACACAATCGGTGGCGTCATTACTATATTTCTGCTATAGTAGACAAGTTCTTACAGAATTTTTATGCGTACATCTATTACAATAGTCACGCACGCAATCAATAGGTAGACAATAACTAGGAAAACGTATTAGAAATGTTTTCGGAAATTGATAAGGTATTTCTAGCGATTACGTATTATACTTGGCAAGGTGTACAGTATTAGCGATGTAAGTTTTTTTGGCCTTTTTAATCCCTCATCCCGCTGTGCAGTCGAAAAGAGCTCCCTCGCACGTTCAAAACTTTTTTCTTCCGACCACCTGCTCTAAAGCGAATAAAAAAAACTTAAGACAGAACAGGTAATTTTTTATTATTATTTTTGAACTCAACACTGCTTGGCACGTTTTGTTATTTATGATCTGCTTTCGGAGTATTTTGTTTCCGAGAAAAGTAAGAGGGAGATTGATTGATTGTAAGGATTCATTTTCCACTTTTCCTAACCAAAACATTGCGGTAAGGTTTACATTCCATCAACAGTATTTCTAATCAACACTATAATAACTATAATTTATAAGGAATGTCACATTTCTAAGATAGAACATATTATTTCCTTGACGTGTTTATAATAACGACAATTATTGCTCATGTCATCGTTACTCTCTTGATCCCGCGGGCATAGGCTCGTTTCTATAAAACAAAATGGCCGCTTCGAAGCCTCAAAGTCCTGGCTCGTAGGCTTGTTTCCCGCCGTAGCCGCGAGCGGCGCTTCTCGTTTAGTTCGGTACTACGCCGCTGCGAGCGGTGGCGGCGCTGGCGTCACGGGCGACGTACCCGCAACTCTACACTCCCACGTACGGTCTCTCATTGTAAACACAGTCGCGAACGCCGCGTGATAAGTTTTCGTATCCCTGTGGACTAAAAACGATTGTAAACATGAAAGTTTGTTTGGAAGTGTTGTTATGAACTGTGCTCTATGTGACTTCTAGACGGATTGCAAGGATTTACGATGACTAAAGCCAAGATAACGCGAACCAGTGCTCTGTACCACAGCGCAAAGGTGAGCCCTTCTACTTTAATTTGTTATTATTCTGTGTTTTCATCAATTAAAGTGCTGTTCTTTGACTTTCTCCTTATTGGGGACATACAAAATGACCACCTGAAAGTGTTTGAAAGGGGTAATTTTGACGAAATCAGTCAGCGTGTTATTTATGTAAATGAATCAACAATAATTCAGTCTTGCAATCGTGACACTTCCTTATTTATGTTATAATTTCGTTGTAAATACGTTATATTTTAAATTTTTACTCTACAAATATTATATTGTAGAGGGTAATTCACTCGGGTCCGGTTTTCTGGACGTTCGTCGTGAATCTCGATCCCTCCTCTCCCGCGCATGCCCTTCGAAGCCTCCGTGCTTCCAATTTAAAATATGCGATCGCATCGCACAGTATACACGAAAACACAGGAACCTTTTCAGAAATTGGTTCTTCCTTATGTAAGTTTAGTTGACTGAGTAAGTAAATAGAAAGTTACTACCTCGTACCTGATAATGGTACGTAAATAAACAGTGCAAAAACACGTGCATAAAAGAAGTTGGTTTAGAAAGTGGGTATATATGTCTACTCCATTTTCCATTTTACTGTGAAAGCTTTTTGGGCGGCAAAGGGTTGATTTATGTTTATGCGGTTTTCAAAAGACAAATATTGTGTACCTATACCCTAAGGTCTACATATAGATAGTTATATTTAAAACTACCTAAACAGGTACCTCAGAAATTAAAATAGTGTTTTGCAATCGAATGAGATACATTTTACGCGCACTATTTCACACATCAAAAAAACAAAATGCATTTTCTCAACTGGCCATAAACAAAAAAAGGCATCGGTGTTTTTCAAGTATACTATGGCCCTACGGGGCCTACGCTTGGAGTAAAAGACATCAACGCACACGAATGAAAGAGATAGCATTACCTTAAAGGTGTTTTTGTGTCTGTGCAAGCGAGACGGATGTCGCCTATAGCTGAGCTTATACTTATTTATTTGTATATAATTAAGGACTGGGATTTCGTATACAGGTACATTTATACAGGTAGTGGCCGTTCCACGGATGGCCGATCTCCCCATTTTTAAAGGGATGCTCTATAATGGGTTTGGGGCCGTGGGGCAGATTTTGACCGTATGTAATGTGCTGGCATTTAAACGTTTGGGGTCTTTCGTTTCGGACAGTGAGTGCTAATGATGCGTGAATGGAACAATCCTTTTACTTATTCTTCGTTTTATTTTGGAATCGGGGTTTTCATTTGCATGTTTTTTTAAGTAATCAGTTTTTATGTCGAAGGTTTTCTTTTCTTTTATACATTTTGTTTCAGTTACCACGTGGTATTTAATGTTAATCAGTAGACAATGATCAACTTATAACCCTCAAACTCTAAGCTAACACCATACTTACCTATACTACCTAATTTATATTTAATGAGCACTTAACCCACGAATTCTGGCGATCTAAAAAGTAAATTGGTCGAAAAGAGGTTGGTTCTCGGAAATTGAGCGCAAGCTCCACTCAATTCGCCGACCGGTTCCGCCTGGGTTGGATTTACACCATATCACTTTGATTTTTTACTGCTCAATCATCTTGGTATTAATAGCAGTACCCGGCTATCATCGTCAGTAAATTATAGAAGTACCGCAAATCAAACCACACTAAATAACAAGATGGATTAAGTATCTATTACTTAGATAACATCCTGTCGGGTTTCTGATCTTTTAACACCAGATATCTATAAAATAGTGAGATGAAAATAGTTCTGACGTAAAACAATTATTATGATCCATTATTTACGTTTGCTAATGGTATGGTACTAGAAAGTAAAACTCTCTTTGTTCTTTTTGGTGTTATGAGCTCTAATTCAACATTTATATTTAAATTGGCCAGTTAAAACCTCAATGGAAAGTTTAAAAAAAATATATTATTGATTTTCGAATATTTTCTTAGGTCAGAGGCCTAAAGGTGGTGTCATATTCACTTTTGAATGGCAGGCAAGCTTGAGACCGCTATTTGATATCCATGTTAATACCAATAGCTATTTATAAAACGCGCATGACGTCATTTATAAATAGTACTAAGTGCTTGTGGAGGTTTTTAGCTAAATGTGTTATGGAAAACCTAAAAACACAGTAGCACTTTTGATGTAGTTGAAATGTAGTGATAAAACTACCTCGTTGCTCGTTGGTATAATGGTCGCAAGCGCGTCTGTTGTACATGAGGTCCCGAGTTCAATTTCTAGGTCAGGTAAAGTGTTATTTGGAATTTCCTTCAGGAATGTCTCAGTAGCAGTCCGTACTTTGAATTTGTGCCTATAGTTGACGGCAATGGACTCCTCCCCTTTTACATGAGACTTAAACGTAACTGGCAAAGTGTGAGTTTACTATGCACACCATTGCCCAAACGGTAAGAGGCATTGGCAAGGGGTAAAAATAACGCTCAGAATTATATAAAAGAGAGCTGATGAGACTTTGCACTGGACTGTGAATATGGCCATCCTATTCACAGTCGAGTGCAAAGTGCAAAAGCAGTTTATAAAACAATACAATCATATTAGTCACACTATATTTATAATCAACATCGATTGCGAGAGCATCCCATTCGTTACGGGCATCGATCCATACCGATCTTATGACTCGAATCTTGTTACAGAATTCCAAGTCATCAATTTGTACAAGATCACGTTCTTACATAAATTGTTATGTTATGTTATGACATACCTGCAGTACAAGTACGTAGGAATCGATAGGGCTCGATAAGATAAATTTGACAGTTATTCTCGATAAAATGAGCTTTTATAGAGTCAAAAACTCATTTTATCGAGAATGACTGTCAAATTTATCTTATCGTGTCCTATCGATTCCTACGTACTTGTACTGCTGATCAATGGCGCTATATGTTATCATAATATCACATAGTGACATTCCGTGACTCAGCTCTTAATCTTAATGTCATAGTACAGTCTTACGCACTAATATGTATGTATGTTGACGACCCGAATGGAGCAGCGGTAGTGAGGCTGCTTCTTAGGGTCCCGGGTTCGAATCCCGGTAGGAGCAAATGTTTGTGTGATGAGCATGGACATTTGTTTCCAAGTCATGGATGTTAATATGTGTAATAAGTATGTATTTACAAACAAAAAATAGTATATCAACTGTCTGGTGACCACGACACAATCCTTGCATAGTGTGGCACTGGATGGCGCTGTGTGTAATGTCCAGCGATATTTATTTATTTATTTTAAAATCTTCTGTGGCTTAACAGCCGTGAGTAGGTCTAAGTCTAAAGTATATTTCTCCATTATGATATATTTCTGCCTTTTCTTTCCAATTACTTATTTCAACAGTTCTTAAATCTTGGTCTACGCCATCCAACTATCTGAACTCCTCTACCTCTTCGATCATCAAACACGTTTAGCTAAATTTAAAAGCGATATTGTAATGGAATATCGAGTGTAACTTTGATATTCGACCTATAACTTCATAACAGTATATTCCAAAATACTTTGCTCGTAACAACATTAAAATGACAATGAATACAGTAGAAGAAAACTACTTTTAAATGTGGCTATCTGTATACAATTAGTGCTGTCGACTGTACATTCACCTGAATCACTGCTTAGTCAAGTTTGTCACATACGTGACCATTGTTTCACTTAATTGGTTCTTAATTAGACCGTAAAGTAACATGGTAATTAGTAGTTTACATGCCAGAATTAGGTGGACTAGAAGCTGGAAGCCGGTTTAAAGTTGCTATTAGTACAACTTTACATAATTGTACGTACGAGTGTAGGCATTCGCTAAATTATAGTCTAGTTTACTCAGATATTTCTAATGATAATGAATGTAACTTGCATATTTTATTATAGAGACTCAAGCTTCTTTGTGGTAGTGATTTACTAATTTGTTCTTATTTCAAAATATTAATTAATGCATGTAATGATACTTACTTACATGCATGATTCATGATGACTAAGTAATCTTGCTTGCATTGGAAATCAAAACACAAATGATACGCAAGTGCCCTTGACTTTTAAACCAATCTCACTTAGTTTAGGGAAATAGATCGCTACGTAGCTTAGGTACGTACAATTTTAGAAATACACAAATATTTTGTACAATTTAGGTACTTACCCACCCACACACTAGTAGGTAAGGAATGCATTATATTAGAGTCAGCAGGCATGTTATTGAAGTCTAGACCTTGATCAGTAATTTCAAACAATATTTACTGTATAACTAATACAGCTAGTAATTACCTGCGTCTCAGCTACATGACGTAATTATTTATTATTATACCCTAGTGCCTAACTAATACATTGATCACGTTGAAGCCGGAGGGAACTAATGAACGTGACCTGCTTAGACAGAGGACAATGTGTAATAAAGAAAAAAAAACATTCCAATTTTGAACTTTACCATTTTGGAAGACCACAGATCTGGCACACATAAAATTTCGGACTTTTCTTGCCGCAGTTTCATCATTGTCTAGCCCTTATTCCAATTCATGTAGGGGTGCAGCATGTGTCTACTTCCATACTTCTAAATTACTCGTTATATCATCAGACACCTCCTGTTTTGCCATATTATTCTTTACACAGTTCGTTCATTGATTCTTTGGTCTTCAGCAGTTTAAAATGACTGCCATATTTTTACACCGCACATACACACGATGTAGCGTGCACATTACATGACCTATCTTAATTACATATTGATTTTTTGACAGCTGTTTTCATACACTCGTATCAAACAAAATAACCCATCAAATTCATTGGTAGAAATTATTAATACGTTCAAGTGTAGGTGAGGCGCAAGCACTTCCGTAGGGGAAGTGCACCGGCCATATTTTGATTCAAATACTACTTCCGCTTACCGATACCGATTCACTGATAAGGCCCACTTGATGTTCAATGTGCATGTGGAAGATAAAAACTATAATTAGTATATTAATAACTTGCATTGGTTAACGAATAAAAGAGCATCGGTTGAAGGCACATAATTTTAGCGGTGATTAATTCTGGCATAAACAAATTGAACTAGTACTGTCAAAGTTTCAGAGATGAATAAATCTAGATAAACACACAGTTATTTTACAGATTATAAGTCGGTTAAGAGTAGGAGTTAAATGGTGCATAAGTAGTCTAGGAGCTGTCGGCTTCCCACGCGACCCACAAGGCGTCAAATCGAGGTTTTACCTCGTATATATTATTCAATACATGCCCAACGCATCAATGCTCCCCCTCTGCATATAAAAACGTGTACTAATTGACCCTCTCCCTTTCACATTTCTTAAAAAAGGATAGTTAGCACGTTGTAGAAGTAAAAACAGTGCACTTAAATCATAGCGGTGAAGTAATTAGATGTTATTTCTATTAAGTCGTGATTAAAACATAAATGTAGAGCAGTTTAATCATTTTATAATCATCGCAATAAGGTTTTATTGCGATATAAGAATGTTTTTGCTCCAGGTGTATTTTGATCGAGTTTTCAGCATTGATACACGGAAAATCTATACTAATATTATAAAGCAGAAGAGTTTGTTTGTTTGGTTGGTTGAACGCGCTAATCTCAGGAACTACTAGTTCGAATTGAAAAATTATTTTTGTGTTGCATAGTCCATTTATCGAGGAAGGCTTTAGGCTATATAACATTACGCTACAATTATTAGGAGCGGAGCAGGAATGAAAAATGTTGCAAAAACGGGGATTTTTTTTCCTTTTTTTTTTCTCTCTTATGTGTCGCAGACGAAGTTGCGCGGGTTAGCTAGTGTTTAATATAAAAAAATTACAGTGTTTTGTGTTTATATCACTCTTAGGTAAATTGGTCGAAGATGTACATACGGTTGGCTTTACTTGTACATAAAGATTTATTCAATAAAAATATCCTCAGTACAGTAATAAAAAATATTCAGGTCAATCTGCTGCCGTAATACACGTACTGTAAATAAACGTAAACACAAAGTTATAAATATCGCAATGATAAAATATGTGTGCATAAACAGATTTTATTGTGATCGTAATATGCTCAGGTCAACGCCTCGTTACATTTACCATACGTATGTAAAATTCAGCAGTATCTATTAATAACACAACTGTTTACAAATATCATTTTTGTTCCATTTGGAACAAATATCTGTGTCAAATTACGCATACATAATACGTTTGATAGTAATAGTATCAAAGTACAAAACAAATAGTTGAATTGTGTGATTATTATTTTGTTTTGCTTTGTATACGCTTCAGGTATCATTTCACGGTTCACTGCACTTTGATAAATATTATCGGAAAGCGTAGTAAAGGTGGACACAGACTAGTCAATCCAATTCAGTTTCTTTCAAAGCATTTTCTTTGAAATATTTTCACATGGTCCCTTGTATTGGAATATTGAAAACTATTTTCCCAGTAGTGGGGCAATGCCAGCTGAATGAACTTCTCTGAAAAGTCTGTCAAACGTATTTTTCGTACACCGCTAACACCGCACCCTAAATCAAGTTAGGATCGTACATTTCTATGCTGAAATCTAACTTACAAAGGTATAGCTGTTTACCCCAGCTCACATTATTTCGCGTAGTTCTCCATTAAAATATCTAAAATACCATTAATAAATAACTCCCGCCCACTTTTAACAGCTATTCATCAGCGTTTTAGTCCTTTGAACCCGTAGTGTTCGTACAAACGCTATGTCCCGTTATTTGGCGTCGTCGTATGTAACTCGTTAACTCCTCTTACGAGATACTCTACTCTGTGCACGTCTCTGTCTTTAACTGAATATTGAATCTCACTCACTCTCGGGGAAGTAATTAAGTTTAAAAAGAGATAAACAATTTTTGTGTTAGTACGGTTTTGAAGTTATGTTAACAGAATATAAGACAGCCCATTGTGTCACCCCTTGTAAAAAGTTTAAAATGTATTGCATCTATAATTTTTATACTGTACATAATAAAGAGTATTCTATTCTATTCTAATATTGGCTTGCTAATACAGATAGTGTTCTGATAATTACAAGAACCAATAGGCTTGTTAACTGAAAAAATCGAATTAGTCCGTCACTTAGATTATCAAAAAATATTTCACCCGTGTTTTTTCTTTTGTTACATAAACCAAAATTGACGGAGATACGACGCTTTTAAAATTCTCAATACGTCACTGTTTTATTATTATTTTCCAATACTTTAACTGACGGACTAAGGGCTGATTTTTCAATCATTAGATAATTTTTATCAGAAGAATAAATCTGACGTTTTGACAGAGAGTCCAGACAAAAACTGTCAAAATATAAAACTTATTCCTCGGATAAAAGTTAACTGGCGATTGAAAAACCAGCCCTAAATAGATTTGCAATTTATTGGTGGTGGCCTATTGGCTAGATTTTTTCATTTAAGTGCTTACTTGCCGATTACTTTTCAAACATTTCGACTTTTTGAAATTATATTTGTATAGTATCGAAATCAATTTAGTCCAATCACTTGCACAATTTGTTTTTCAACTGCCAAAGAAAATGTGAGTCTTCCTTCTCTTGTTCTACTCGCCCTCCTTTCCTCCTCGCCTTTCAAGGAATATTTTATCATTTATTTTTATACTCAAAACAACTTTACTCTTATCAGTGTAAACATTGACAAGAACCGTTGTTCCCGAAACCGTCTCGTTTCGAAATCGTTATCTGGCGACAATACGTCCCCGCTTCCATTAGCAAGAAATTTTATCTGTTTGTCACGAGCTCTTCTAAATGTAGGCCGTATACACACGGACCCTCAGTCAATCACTTAACGTAGACATCAGAATCTATCGGTATTGTAGGCTTCAACGGCTAGTGTGAACCCAGCCTTAGGAGCTTATTTGTTCGAGGACAGTGCCTTTATTGCGTATGTTTGAGATGCTTTTATAGAAATACAACGAAATCTTCACGTTCATCATAATTCCTCGTGCAAACAGGCATTTTTCGTGACGTTGCATGGTGAAACTTTAGATATGTTACATAAATAAGATAAAACTTTACATGGAAACCATTCAATAGAACTAGAGCACATTTTATGTATTCGTAGCAAATATTTCTGCTCATTTGAAATTAAGATGTGGAAAGTATTTATCATTCATTTTATGTTCTGACTCCGCGACTACTAGAAACGAGTTCTAATGTAGTAGTAGGTCCACATGTAGGCTATAAACGCTGAATATGTTGCCAGTAACAGTACCTTAGTTACGTGACTGAGAAAAATCAGCATTAATCTGCCGCTAGCCGCGCACTAAGCTCATTTCGCGGAAAATTACGCTACCGGTGTGCAAGCGCATCAGTAGCTCAGCGCATGCGCCACTTGTCCGGACCATCTGTCATCCTTCCTCCTCAATTTTTTTCGCCTTCCTGTACATTGTCCTCCAATGACAACACTCGTTTCAAGGCTTGGGTTAATAAAGATAAAATGAAAGTTTGAAATGTTACGAAATCAAAGCACGTGTAGTACTTAGATAAGATAAGAAGGCAAAGTGTTTGTATGCCACTTATGACTTTATGTGGCAAGTGCAGCGTTGATAGGAATATAAATAACACACGAAATCGGCTCACGGACGATTCCAAGACACAAAATAAAACAGGAGTGTATTATGAGAGCATTCGACATCTGCTTGGGACGAGTTAGCGTCCACCTGCAGCCTGGCCCGAAAACAATCGCGAAAAACTGGCAAGCGAGCCACGTATCGCTCTCATTACAATAACAGGTGAGGGATGGTGTTATGGCGGCCTTAAGGAGTCTGCTTACTGTTTCACGATAATTGCCTACAGCGTATTACTATAAATTCTGTAGTAAACAATTTTCTTATCGAACATGCATGTAATTGGAATAATGACAGTTTTTGCGTGGCTGAATAGGTATCTTTAAGTGCGCAAGGTGGTCGCAGACACTCGTTGTCTCGAATTAAGTCTGCTATTTGTATCTTTACGTTTTTGATCCATCGGTGGGTGGAAGGTGATGAGTAAACCATAAAGTTAAACTGCAAAATGCAAATACGTCGTGTACAATTCTATCTGCTGTAAAAGCTCTTGACGCAAAAGGCGTTCAATATTTATTTTATAACGAAGCACTAACATTCAAATTGATATTTATATTATTGAAACTGGAGTGAAATGTTAATTAGTACCTGTTCAACTTGATATTTGGAATCTTTACAAAAAAAATAAGGTAGTCAATCGATGACATATGTAAGTATTTATGTTTTAATATAATGTGATGTGGGCGGCAGGAAGTGTGTTGGCGTTGACCATTATAATGTAACTGATACGTGCATGGTTTTTATCTTAAATATCTATGACGTTGCTAATGGATAATGAAATGGCAGATCTTGTTACTACTGTTTCAAACATCGACCACACAGTGTTGCCGTTCCTATGATCATACCTGACCGAATTCTGTCGTACGAATATTCAAATCTATTATACCTACGATATGTTCACAACGGCAAGAATTATGTATTCGATAAATAATAGCTCTGGTAGTGGCTCCGGCTTTCCGCGCTTCAGAGGCATTGCCATTCATTTCGATAATTCGAAAATATTAAAAGAGTTATTTTCGTTCTTGAGCAGGCGATTTCAAAAGCGAAGAACTAAGATTTTTTCAAAACTCTTCAGAATGTGATTGAAAATGTGTAACTGGACTATAGAATATAAGTATAGAGTAGAATAGACACTCTGAAAACACATCAGTTTAGCCAGCTGCATTAAATTTAAAAATTCTAAACAACTTCACACATCAAGGCTCGTTGACACGATTGATTGTTTTTAATCCAATGCTCCATAAACTAACCGTTGATTATCCAAAGCTGCCTATAATCGCGTCGTTTTGCGACACATGTCGCTTCCACCTGACGTTGCCACGTGCACCTAACGTTAAACGTTTCTTTATTAGCATGTGCTTCCTTTAAAGTTTAACCTACTGATGCTATCGGGCCTTTTAATTTAAAAGGTAATTAATTTCTTTGACAATGGTGCTTTAGTGACCTGAAATTAGGCCACAGCCACAAGTTACTTGTGTATTGTGTCTTTATAGACTCAAGGTGGAAATGCAGACTTGTTTTTGGAGTAAATCTCGAATATAATAATAATTATGTACGATTCCAATGTCGTGTATTTATGGATTCTTGACATCTTGCCCTACACGTTTGCTATCATAACATAAAACATTAAAATACTAAGAGATAATCTTACGAAACAAAGACTACACGTGAAAATTTAAATACCTATACATGAGACGGTTAGACCTTAAGGGGACTACAGCAGCTAAATTAGCAACTCTATTTGTGGTGGTTCAAACTTCGTTTGAAATACTGTTACAAAAAAGTTCTAATCAGCTTGCGCTACAAAGTGGTTGATACGTTAGTCACTGCGGGCCGAATAGTGCGAAATGAATGGTTACGATCGATTAAAAAAAAATCTATTGATTGGACTAAACACTATGATGCTATTGCCAAAAAATCAGAATGATCGCATGTATTTTAGTATGGTGTTTACTCGTTAAAATATTTTTTTCGAGATAAGTTCGTGACTTTGTTTATCGAGTAAAATTAATTGTGTTATGTTTTCAAAACACATCATACTAGCTTAAATCCTAAAGAATATCATATATCTTTCTGGTTTTGTTTATTGCAGTGAATCGTATACATTCAGGCATAATAAAACTCGCGGTTAGTTCCTATAGTCGCCTTTAGTAGTTAACTTAGCGCACCTGCTAAGCACATGTGCCCAATGCCTATGAATTAATGATTAGAATTTTAATGAAATTGTATCTTTGGCCGCTAGTACAGATGCGTGATAAAGCAATTGAAAACTTTATGTTCACTGTTTCATTTGCTTGTGTAATTATGAATAATATCGATATAAATAATTATTGCTTCACGATGTACATTGTAGAAGTTATTACAACTACAAAAAACACAAAAATAATTAACAACAAAGCTTTTATCTCTTCGAAAGATCAGGCAAGTGGTCACTTAGATACCCATAAGTTGTGTGACATGTAGTTAGTGTAATATATTTTAATATGTTTGTCCTTTTGTGTCACAGGTGCTGTGGCATCTGGATATATTCCGGCGCAGCTTCCGCGAGCTCACTGGCCATGCTTGCCTTGGACCGTCCTGTATTTTTTGCGCCCTAAAGGTAAGAACAATAAAATTACTTCACTATTTAAACGTAAGCATCTGCCAGCACTACAGACATGGAGGAGTTTGGAAAATTTAGAACTCGGAAAATTTTGAACAAATATGATAATCACCAAGTAAAGTGTAAATTTAAATGAAAATAGCATATTATAGCTATTCACAACGAAAGCTTGCGCTAAGAAATTTTCTTGCAATGTAGACCTTTTGTTCCGCTACTACAATGTACTTAAACATTCTCCATAGTTGCACAATTTGTTACACACGCAATAACATCCCGCTGCTGAAAGCGCAAAAGCCTTTCTCGTTCTTAGATTTTAAACGGCTTGTTTTAGTTGCGCAACCACTAGACCAACTAAAACCACTGGAAACATGAGTCTTTGACCAGTCGAAACGACACAGAGTACTTCTAACAAAGCGAAAGAACTGGTGTGACCTCGCTCGCTGCCCGGCAGACAAACGTGACCTTTTGTGAACAATAGAATCTGTTCATAGCCTTATTCAAAATGAAATCTCTGAGCTTTCAACGCGCTCGTTAATATGACGTTTTTATGAACGCACCACCTCTATCTCTCTGCGTTACTTTTTACGCATACGAAGTGCGAATAATTTTATGGAAACAAATTAATACAAGTTCTTAAGAATGTATGAGCACGAGTTTTTCTCATATAAGCTGCAATTACTGGTAGCATGTTTCAGTCTTAAAATAGCTGCTTCAATACACGAGGTGAGATGAGATTCAAGGGCATAGAGGGTTAATCTAGAAGAGCTAGACTCGCCCGACTGGTTTCGCAGAATGGGCCGCACAGCATCCAGCGTCGCTGTGATTTAGCTACCCGCTTTATATTTGTTAACTGCAGATTGGCCCTCAGCTCTGGGATAGTTTTATAGCCCTTTGTTTTTGCTCCCAGCCTATTTATTGGCCCTTCAACGTCAAATTATGCGCTAACTACTGGAAATGACTTGCGAAGTCGCAAGTCCATACTGAATGATGTACATATTTCCTCTTTTTAATACTTTTAGATGTCAACAAGAAATAATGGGGTGATTATGCTAGTGTAGCGTGTTGCATGTTGATAAGCATTAGGCAAGTCGTCTATTAAATAGGCGTTTATAAGACATACCTAATTAATACGGATGGACATTATTAACGTTGCATTTTCAAAGTTAAAAAATGTAATTGCTATTATGAAATACATGATTTATATAGATATTTATTTATATAGGTATGATTTGTTGTTGCCTACAAATTATCAAACAAAATACAAACGAGAATATCTTCGGTGTTTGTTATCATCACCATAAAACTTTCTATTTCATGTACCTACGTATGTATTTGGTACCGGCAAAGCAGCGCGTGCGCACACGCCGTTACATTTCCATTTTCAAACTCGTTTGAAGTTGGCGCCCTTTTCGACCAATGAGGTGCGCGCGTAAGTTCGTAGAACTTTTAGCCTCAGCTGTGATTGGTCGACGAGTGTTGTGTTGTGGCGCCAACTACACTCACTCCTTTCTTTTTATCAATACGACAAATGCTAATGAGAATAGAATCTTTATGATTGGATCATTTCTTTTTCTTAGAATAGAAACAATAAAAACAAAGATTATGTTTCATAGCAGGAAAATTAAAAGTTACAGTTATTTTGTTCTGTGGATTGAAAAATTGAAATGGAACGATTTTGGTGTAGTAAATAAAATACTTACCTGCAATTATTTAATTGACCTACTACAATAATTTTTACGACTTCTAACAACTGTTAATTAATAAAATTTCATGTCTACAAGCTACCTTTATCGCCCACGGCAGTTTTAAACTGTAGTCGTGGGTGAAAATGAATATGCTCTGGCTTATTAATAATTTAAAACTTGCACAGTGAGTTTGTTATCGAGCTGTAAGAATGAAAATACATATTATTATTTATATTTTGCCAATGTTAAGGCTTTAGTAGGATGGTTGAAAATCAATTGACGTCACATTTGATATTGGTTCTGTTTAAATTAAAATGGGTGGCCAATTTGCTTCGAAACATATACATATTGTTCAAAATCGGCTGCCAAGCTCAAATGGAACGGCGCTGGTCACATCTGTCGCATACCGGAGGAGCTATAAGCTAAAGTAACCACACAATGGGTCACAAACAGCAGAAACGGCAAAGCGGTTACGCGGCAGACCCAGAAGGAGTCGGCGGGATAAACTAGACTCTTTTCACAAGGATTAGCGAATAACAGCGCTGAAGTGACAAGCGGAAGGATGGAGGCCCTTTCCCTGCAGTAGGACACAAATAGCTGATAATAAAACAATTGCTTAAAGCAAAGAAAGCAAACAATTTGCAATATTCCAGCTCTTAAACCTGGGCTGTTCTGAATATTCAGTTATGTAATAAATACTTTTATACTATAAATAATAACGCCAGTACCTTTATCACTTACCTAACAGTAACTTGTAGCTATTGGGTGCAATCTCACCCGTACAAAATTGAATTTGTTTTACGGAACCACGAACGCGAATCCAACCTTAACGTTCTCTATTCATAAACAACCAGTTTATGTAGACCCTTGAGTTAACAATAACTTGAGGCATTTCTAAGAAAATATTGTAGTGAAAGGCGGCGTGAAAGTTCTAGCAATTTTAGTCCTAACAAAAGATGAAGTTCCGGAAGATTGAAGCACAAATTGACTGCTGTATTACGAATATAGTTTGAGGAAATCAATCAACAGTATCGATGATGATAGAAAGATAGAAAACCCTGTCATAATTAGAAAACTATGACACTTAGGTTAGGCTACTATCCCAGTAGCCTTTCTTCGAAAGACGTGGTTGGAGGAGATTTAGCAATCAATTTGCACCACAAGGCCAATCTAGCTCTTCAGGCGAATCTAAATTCTTGGTGTGGTATAATTTTTCTGGAATAACTTGACTTATTCTATTATTGCAAATAGCATAGTGTTGTGAGAGCCGTGAATCAGAACACTTGGTAATGGATAAAGCAGACAATGATCAAGCATGCTCTTAAGACTTATCTGTTATATCAACCGGCAATTAAAACTTTTACTTCGCCTTTCTTCTAACGGCATGGGGACGGTAATTCACAGCAATATGTACTTAGTAGCTATTACACTAGATACAAAGCAGCATTTAATGTTCCCATTACTGCGACACAGGCCTGGTCTTCTCTTTTTGAGATACAGCAGGCAAGTTTTCTTTCTTCTTACAAGAAGCCATTTTCGGTAGCCAATTTAGACACAGCATATAAAAGTACAGCAAAAACTTTAATGGGGGTCTCAAACACTGCTGTATCTAATCAGTTATATTTAGTTACGGTTTCTCTTAATAGGCACATGTAGGTAGCTATTATAGCTATTTTATTTGCAATTTATAGAGGCACAATGATCATGCAACTTGCCTGAAGACATTCTCTTGCAAATTAACATGATGTCTTGGGTTGTGACAGGTCTCAGCAGGTTGTCCCTACTGCCTATCCTAACGAGTAAACCCTACCAGAGCTAGTCCATAAACCTTTAAACATGTTTAAAATAAAATGTTCATGAATAGAGACCGAACTGAACAAACAAACAGAGCGAGAACAGCATCGGACCAAAGGTTCGTTCCGCTTTGGAATCAAACCCAAAAGAGAATTCTATTTCAAAGCAAACTCAACTTAATGTAACTTAAGTGGACCATAATTTAAATATCAATTTCCCCTGATCTTAGTGAAACATTAGGCCAAATATTAGTGCGGCATGTAGCAACAACGCTAGACCATGATCTAGGCACGTTCCTTGGAATCGGGCCGTGGTAGTACGTGCCTCACAGGTACATATTGCTGGACACAAACTGGGCCAGCCAATTACTCAGATAATATTACACCACTATGTTAAAATTGTATAGATATTTTGTGTGTTTTATTCCATTTTACAAATGCTTTGAATTATCCACAGTTTGAAAAGGAAACTAATTGAGTCTTTCTTCAGAATTTTGATGCGCTACATTTTTGTTCTGCAACTTTGGCATAGCTCCATTTGTTTGGAATAATAGGAAAATCAGGTTTATCCAAATATAAATAGTAGATGGTCATTGCTTTACTTCGTAATCTTAATATCTATTTTAATTAAAAATCGACCGTAATTTGAATTTGATAAATTGGCGCTTATCCAAAACAAGCTTCAGATATCGACTTTTCATTGAGCTCTTAAATACATAAAATATGGAATTAGATAGAGTTATCGTAGGAGGGGTCAATATGTCAGCATTAGTGGGATTTAATAAGTCTGTTGCATCAGTAGCCATTATCATCAGCTTTTTCCGCCCACCTTAGGTCAGAGGCTCTTCCCCGCTCATTTGTCGTAGGTATTATATTATAGGCAACCCACACATTTCTTCAACAGTATTGTTAGGTTGTAAAAACAATAATAATAGTCGCCTGCCATGACTGGCATGTAGCAATATTATTACTTTGTCTTTTTCAGATATCTGCAATTCAATGACTTTGTTGCGTTAAAGCCAACATTTATTACTGTGGCGAACTTTACCGTTTGTGGAGGTATTTCTTATGTTTTTATCTTATTTTTCTTGTAAGGAAAAAACAGCTTGAACAAGTCTCCTTATATTTCCAGTGCCTATAGTATTAATGTAATGAATTAATGGCGCTAGTTTCTACAAGAAAAATGTACCTAAATGCCGTTCCTATGATCAATGATTTTATCACAATTGATTTTTAATTGTCAATTTCATTTTTCAAAGAGTAAGGACTACCCTAGTAATTGAAGGATCCAAACATTTGCCACGCATATTCGCTACTGCCACTAAAATTACCTAAAAGCAGTTAAAAACGCAATAACAGAAGTAATATTTGCCAGAAACAACAGCTCAATTAATATTAATACCATCACCACGTGTCAAAATCGTGCATTTAAATTCGTTCTCGGCATAAAAGGTCGTGAAAACCTTAAGATTGATAATGTGGTTCATGGGGGTAGATCACGCGAGAGCGTGCCGTGTCGACCACGGATGCTGGGACCATGCCACAACGTAGACTAGATACAGAAGGCCGAAGAGTAAAAACAGGGATATCCACCCTAAATTGTGAAAGTACGGCTATCCGCGACACCTCTTGCTCTCGCTTTACATAGACACGTGTCTGTGCATCATTTTTGCTGCTTATATATTATGTAGCAGACCTTCTCCATTTCTTTATTTTGTGATCCTGGTCCATAGTCCATGGTACCCGTAATATAATAGATCTACATTACACCATGTATCTATAGGAGCGTCGCACGCGCAGCTGCAGGACCGGTTTTGGCTTCTCGTTTACTCCAAGTTCTGCCATGTCGTACTTTACTATAAAGTTTATAGCTAGGTATACAGTTAAGTGTTGGGATGGACGTAAAAGCCATCTTAGTTGTAAGATCCGGATGCTGCGGTGTGTTGAAGGATTGGTTTGATTGAAAGATATATATGTAGGTAGGTAGTGCACTATAATTTATGTTTAAAGCAGAACCGTGAAGGAAACTTTTAGAGCTATGTATAGTTAATTGAAATGATGGAGGAAAAATTTAGTCTCTGGCATTGAACTCGTCTTTGCTTTTTATTTTTAAAATAAAAGTTTTGTAAGACTTCAAATTTCGGGAAGTTCTATTTCATGCGGAAATATAGATAACCAATATAATACAGAAAAAACTCTCAGTGGGGAAGCCAAGCAATCTGAAGTTGAACTAACTCAGCTTGACATTGTAGTTTAAAAGTTAAAAACGCGAAAACATTTTTTACAGCAATTTATACATACCTACTTAACAATCTCGCGAATAAAGTTGGTACTTACAGAAGCAAAAAGCTTATGACAACTATTATTTAAACAACGAGTTTTTATTGCAAATAGTAAACTTTTTTCAAAAACTAGCATTTATAATACTAATAATGTTAAATATTCCTTATTACCATTTTGTCCTTGTTAGTATGTCTAGATTATTTTAATTTTAGGTAACATGTCCAATAGTTGAGGTAGGCTAACCGTATGTCTAGAATAGTCCAGTCCTCGTAGGATCTACCAAGTGAGGTCCAGAGGACCGAAACAACTGAAAACTGCTTCCAAAGCTATTCGTAATGAGAGGTTTTTGTTCAGAGGATTTGAAAAAAAACATAGTTTTCACGAACTCTGTAGATGGCGTTGAACTGACTACATTACTAGGGGCCAAAGCCAAAACGCTTGGAATTAAAAAACATTGCGTCACGTCACATAAGCTCGTTGACTGATACTTTCGTTTGCTTAAGCTTCCGAATATAACCATTACATCCAAGTGAAATGATGTGACGTTCCGTTCCTTGCAGTAACTTACCAAGTTCAGCGCCATCTATCCAGCGACTAGGGAAACACTAGGGAGTTTAAAAAGAAAATCCTTCATTCTGAAACGACTATCAACAGGATTGACAATATACTTATTCAACAGGTTACATACATATCTGTTGAGGCGGGAAAACATATAACCATAGAACCAGAACTAACATAAATGTACCAAGTTTGAAACATCCATGCACTTTTTCTTGACAACCAAGACCACTTTGATCTGCAAACTTAAAGTAGAGACACTGTACTTTAAGGTAGCTTACGTCAGTCCCATACATTTTTTGACATTTTTATCATCGTCATCGCTAAAAAATGTCACTTTGCCTTCAAATTAAATGTCAAATCTTTTAACATCAATCAATATAATCATACTATAGCTGTCTAAAGAACTGTAAAACGTGTTATACAACAACGTCTAAAAACGTTATTTACTAGTAAAAGCTTCTATTGTGCATTATTGCGAAAAAACAGTACGTCTACCTGCACGGTGCACCACGAGGTCTGCATCCTGTGCATTGTGCGCCCGCACCGGTATCAGTTACAACAATGGACGAACCATTTGTACTACACCAGCTCGATGGTTCCTCGAAACGGAATCATGTAAATACTTTAGAGCACCTTGTATTATTGCAAGTGCACCAAAGTTTTCTTCGTTAGAAGTCTTCGTTTCAGAACTGTAGAGAGATTTTAATTGCCAGTACTAGGCCAGGATTATGCAATTCCTAGAATCATGTCTTTATGATCGGCTTAAATACTTCCCCAGCCTTAAACACCGTTTCTTCATGCCCTACCTGATCTCTTATTCTAGGCAAGTAATCAAGTGTGATTCCATGAAATACAATGCAGTGTCCAGATAAGCCCCGCCAAGCCAAGAAAATTTATAAGTGGCGTATAATAACACAAGCTTTATTTAAAAGTTAAGCTTCAGAGTCACTCCCACGTTGGAGTTAGTGACCAAGGCTTTCGCCCACTAGTTGGTGACGACTTGATTACTATCTTATCTGAAAAAGCTAGTTGACTAAGAACCTAAATATGGATTGAACCAAGTTCGTACTGCTTCAATAAGCTTTTAATTCGTATTTAGAACTTAGGTCATCTGTTTAATTTATCAGTCTTCTGCATCAATCATCATCATCATCTTCCTACCCTTGTCCCTTTCTATGTAGGGTCGGCGCAAAGTGTTTTCGTCTTTCATACTCCCCTGTCAGACGTAACGGCGGCGTCATTTAATTATAGTTTTCTATATTAAAACGACACCGTTTCTATATAGTTTTCCCTTGACCAGTCCAGAAACACGTCTAAAATAGACCGTGAAAATTCACCACAAGAAGTGTCTGGGAAAACTGGCCGCCACCTATGGCTAACTGGAAAGTGGTGAAAACAGGCCATTTAGGGACTGGCGAAGTCGCCACGTGCGCCAACGACCGGTCACGAAAGACACCGACTGGCCGGCGCCCGCGCAATGGCCCTCCCTTCGCCGCCCTGACTCCGCTCTACAAATCACTACGGATTACATCGTAAACTACATTTTATTTGATATATGATATAATTAAGCTTGTCGGGCTGTCCGCTGTCCTGTCAGAGTTCACGGTCTCTGGACTGTCGTGGGAGGTCGATTTATCATTTTAATGGATAAGAAAAGTTTGTCTGTATTTGATTTAGGGTTAAGATGAACACCGGAATGAGTAAAACCATTCTAATAACGTTGTTAACTGCAAGACGCCCAATTAAAGCAAACTGAATGTCCCTTTGTAATTTTAGTATGAGTAAGGTTGAAAAAACTCATGGTACTGACAAAAGTAGTCGTCAACCGCAAAATGCCAATAGCATCTATTGTGTGGTATTCATAATGATTAGTCCAGCACCTCGTCTTCGTTCAATTGTGTCCTCTACGCCTGTTCTGCTAAGAATCAAAATTACACTCCACGTTCTGAATTCGTGATGTACGTAGGGATGTACGCGCAATGCCCAAGCGCATGTCAATCATCGTACGCACATGTCCATAGCCAACTGTCACGCGTGTGTGGATACGATAACCGATGGTTGTCAATATAAAGTATTGTTTAAAGACACGAATATGGCGTTGCATTTTTCATTTCAATGTAATTTTTGACAAAGGCCTTCCCACCCACTTGAGCCCTTTTTTTTTTTTTTTTTTTTTTTTAGGATGGGAAATCATCAAATGACTTCTCCCACTCTGGGCGGAGCGGGAGGGAGTGTCAGACTCTTACTGACTAAAACCCATCCATGTTCCTTCCTCGCCCTTTATGTTCCGGGGCCGCGGTATCTCTTTCGAACAGGCCCGCAACCCCGGCAGGCTTCGGCCCTTGCGGGCCCCTCTCCTTTTGCTGTCATCTCTTTGAGGCGCGCGTGGAACACGAACGCGCCGTCGACACGGCCTGTCGTCGTCGTTAGACGGCCGGACGGCCAGCTATTGCCCATAGCCAGCCGTCCACAGGCCCGCATCTACGGTGGCCGGTAGCCACCACGTGGCCCCCGACGCCCGTTGCGTCTCCCGCGGCGGCCGGGAAGAGAGGATCTCTCCCTCTCTCGTTCCGCCACCTCCTTCGCTAGCATCACTGCTTCGCAGAAGGAGGCGACGGCTTCCCATTCCGTCTCGCTCCGGACCATGGATTGAACCAGGGCCGGACGCGAGAGGTCGCCGCCGCCGATCGCCGCCACGAGGACACGGCGGAGCTCTGCCCACGCAGGGCAGACTTCCACCGTACCCACTTGAGCCCTTGATGACCACTTAGGAACAGTTAAGCGTGGATCTTTTATTTGCATTAGTATTTCTCGGTTCATTTGTATTTCTTGGGATCCTTACGAAATATCAGCACCAATCAAATTCTAAACATGCATGGTTGTAAGTGTTTCTGGCGATCCTAATAAAATATCTGCAACAATCATGTTCTTAAACAAAGAAAAATCTAGTTGTTTGAACGGGCAAACAAATCCATGATTGCGACTAAGTACCAGAGGCTCTACCTTCAACCTTCAACGGGCTTAGAGAGGCTAGGCACAACTAAGTAAGGAATGCGCAATCGGTGGCTATTATCTTAGCTAGGTGTTATCTACTGTAATTACTAATAGACTCAGCTGTTTCGAAATCCATCTTAGATTGGATTGGAATCTATTGTATTTTTATCTTGATCGGTAGCTTTCAAGCTGCCGCGATAAAGCTTCTTTATTTTGTTACGGTTTTCGTTAGGTTAATCTTCCAAAAGTCAGTTTTATTTCGTATAATATCAACATCATATTGTAAGCATAATCAGCGTACACGAGACACGGGGACAAAATTGTAGTTAAACTTCCATGATTGAGTACTACTCATTTTGAATTCTTCTTAAGTAATTTAATATGGGCAATATATGTTATAACACTTATAACGGACGCACAATTACGCTTATCATCATTGAATTATTATACTGGAAACTTCAATCAGTCCGCAATTGCTTGGCGGTACACTAAATTACTTGCCATTCCTTACCACCTATTACTGATACAAAATTGCAGATTATGGCAAATATTTAATAAACCGGACTCTAAGTAACAATTTTAACGCCTAATTTGGCTTGCAAATATTTTTGAGTGAAGTATCAAAATCACCTGGAATTCATAACGGATATTACCAGTGGAAATTGACACAAGAGCTGTAATTAAAATGTGAAACGATTAAAGTTAAGCTGAAGAGACATCTTTGGGCGTCAAACAGGTTGCAAGTGAAATGAACAAGTGTACAGAATCTAGGACGATGACACACATTATGAACATAGTGAGAGTGGGCATCACTCGAGCATATACAAAACTTTTCTGACAAAATTACACACAGAGTTCTAAAAATATTCTTTAACATTCATCTCAATTAAAAAATAATACTCTGACAAGGTTTTAGAAATGCATAATTCGATAAGTCTTCCTTTTGAGTGGAAATCTTTTCCGAAAAACTCGTTTTGACCAACGAAAACTAGTTTTGCCTGAAACCCAAAATTATTGGAACCTTTTTTGCAACAGTTAAGTCAATTATATCTGGAGTGTTTTTCATTTAAACAGTAGGTAGGACAATATCGGTTAAAACGGTATTCTTCAACCTGTGTCGACCACCATCGGTCTTTAACTCATATTTTATTGCCGTGTGAACTTCTTCTGATGCAGGTGACTCTATTGTTCGGGTTAATGCTCTTTTATTGAAAACATTATGTTTGGGACGAATAAAAGATTCAGCGAACTAAGCAACGACTTCCATTTTCTACGCACGTATTTTGATTTGTGGTGATTCGTCTGTAGGTCCCCAATTCATTTCATTTCAGATGCATGCTGGGATGTTTTGTATTTCTTGCTTGTTTCCTTTTTTACCTTTTGTTTGTACTTTGTTAATTACCACGATTTACTTTTAACCCAGAACTTGGCCTACTCATTTGTGACGGTTGATTCATTCTTTCTTTATTTGTCGGACTTGAAACAAGCCAGTACTGAACGAGTTAAGTTGTATAGACAAAAATATTGCTATTGTTCATTCACACGGTTGAAGATGAAGACATGTAAAACGTACATTTTAGAATTCCAAGAGAATGACGTGAGTCAGCCATACACGGTAGTTAAAAATTGCCATGATAAATTTTATTCACCTATTGCTAACAATTGCTGAATTCTTTGGAGGAGTACATTCTATGTGTTTGGATGCAATGCTCGATTTCGTATTACAATAACTGTAGTCTTCACGATCTGTGTCTAAAGAGACATTCCTATTATTGTTTTCTGATCTTGTTGACGGTGAGATTGGTGAGTCATCACTTTTGGATCATTGTTCGATTTGTTGTACTTTTCAAATGAAGTGGAAAAAATATCCTATTATTCTATAACACCTTTCATATGGTTTATTTTAATGAAGCTTTTCCTCGTAAGCATTGCGTCCTAGTCCTTTAACTTCCTAGAACTTATACATAAACAATTCCATTCCTATTAAACCTCGTCTATAAGATAAATTAATGTTATGTTAATGAATTACAGTCGTGTTAACTAGCGTTCATATTCACGGTCACGGAAACCCGTTGTTGCGAGATTTCATTTCAATAGACTTTAATGTTACATGCAAGCAACTAAACTTTTGACATTTACAGTACAGCCGATAACCCCGTACTGACGGTATAACGAACCTCTTGTGTCTGATAAAGACCAATTTAAGAGTTCAATGGAATTATTGTGTGTCGCAAAAACTTCTGATTTAAAAGACGTAGGGGTCAGCAAATTATTGGCTTTGTGTGAGCTTACGCAAGTCTCCTAGCTTAATTTGAGAATATATTTTTATCATAGCTCGTCTAATCATTGACGTAGCCAGACAGAAGCAAAAACTTAAAAAGCCATCAACGTCTTCATTTGTTTATCGTCAGAGTTTGTTGCGCCCGCACCCAGTAGTGTCATCAGGAGCTGCGATAAGAAAGGCATCACATTACGCTGCCTCGTCAAGTATCAACGTTATCATTAGTATACGTATACATACAACGAGGTGTCGTTACTTCGTCGTATCGCGTTACTGAAACCGGTACTACCGACCGCGGCTTGACCCCGCACTCACCAGATTTGTTTTGCATAAGCATGATATACTATATCTGCGAGATCATGCAGATATTGTCCTATTACTGGTTTTGAACCGACACTAATAATGAGCTTGTGAAACTTGGTATTGGCAGAATCCTTTGTTAATGCGATACCATATTCGGTATCTATGGAACCCGCAGCTCTTTCATCTATTCTATCTGATAATTGCAATGTCTTGAAGCCAAACCCATCAAAATTAGAGTGTGGTCTATGCAATTCTTTAGAACCAGTGACGGGTGAGACGTACGTCGCGGTCGATGATCCAACCAAGATAATGATAGAGACAGACTAGACCAGTGTTTAACTCTGCTCACTACATTAATTACGAAGTCGAGAACCGTTTCGTGGTGGAGACGATGGCGTCACTGTGTACCATTTCTCGATTACAAAGACAAAGTAATGCACGTAAAGTTTTTGGTTGACGTTTTCTTGAATATAATTTGCTAAAGGTTGCAAAAGTAGAACGCGAGGAGACTGGCTTAAAAGTTTAGCAATACCTACCTGCCTAAATCAGAAATCAATTACTTTAGGAGCTGACTAGGTTTTTCGCAATTTCTAGCATGTTATGGTTTTTTTGTTCAGCGCCATTTCTAAGCTGGCTCTATTGTTCGTGGCGTTTCAAGGAAAAGCTTCGTCCTGAGCTTTCGAATATACTGTTATATCTATAACATATTGATAGTCAACTTAGGGAATATTAAAAATCCACAGAATATGTTTGGGTTATTCTCAAAAAATAAATATTCATACGGTGAAGGGTGAAAAACAGATGCAAACCACTTTAGCTGTATCTTTTATCCTGCTTGTAGCCATTCCTTTTTCTATAAAATGGATGATTTTATACAATTAGTTGTGACATATTACTGTTTATGTGGAATTTTAATTATAATTGCAATGTAAATTGTAGTTTCCACATACTTTTAATCTCCTTGCTACAACAAGTAAGATACATAACCGGACTCCCGCGCAAGCCTCTCGTCTATCCCGCTCGCACTCGGGCGAGCGCAGTCTTGGCGCCAAAGCCTTCATCTGTTGTCTTTGTCGCTCGCGTGCGCCTGCGCAGCCTGTCACTGCGCGGTTACTCCACGTACAGTCGTACATGACGCCTCTCTACCGGAGCGCACGTCGCGTGTTTATTTTGTATTAAATCGAACTAAAACGCTTTAAACACACGTGGAACACCACCACAAACCTGGATTATTACGTCGATTCACCATTTAATGGCACACATAATAACAAAGTGAAAGTGCGGTGCCCTAGTGAAATGTGTTAGTGTTAAAGGTCATTATCATATAAAATCGTGTCCTAATCAAGTGAACGGTATTGTATCTATATTGGATGTGATTTTATACAGTGAATTGGTTACTTGTTAGCCTTGTAGACGACAGCTCTTCGACGTCTGCCAACTAAATATACAAGTGTTAATTTATTTAAATGTGCCGAGACAACCCTGCGCTGCGATAAGTAAATGCGATTTTCAGGGTCGCGTTTTATTCGGTTATCGAAACGAGAAAGTAATGAAGCAATCACTAGGTACCTGTATAAAATTCGATGTATTGCTCCACACGGTGGGCAAACTTGCGCCATCGTATAGTTCTAGCTGTAATATGCGTCTGTTCGTGTCTAATCTATCTACTTCTAGCTCTACAAATATATTTTCTGAGAATGTAAATATAAAAACAATTTACCTAATAATGTGTCCAAACCTTATACCTTCCTTAACATCTGAATCAACATAAATTGGTTGATCAATCCAAGTAATAACAATCAAATCTAGCCACATCTGGAAAGGTCGATTTTCCACGTAAATACGAATTGGTATCTTCGCCAGAAATTTTACTACTCAATAACATCGTGTAGGTAGTATACTAAACACTTGTTACAATAAGCCAGTAATACAACAATTATACTGCTGTCCCCCATTGTCTCACCCACTCTGTGTGACAAATTCGTACACTTGCATCGTAGGTAGGTACCAGACATTTGCCAAACATGACGCCTGCGCGGCCAACGTTGTCATGAATGCTCTCGATGTCCTTGTTATTAATTGCAAATAACTCCCACAGAACTACTCCTTTTGTCCTTTATGAAATTTACCTTTTGGTATCTCTTTAAATGCGAAAACTTACCCGCATATACCTAAGTAGTATTTTGGTAAAGGTGAAATCATCAAAATTTGCATAGAGGTGCTCACGCTACGGATGTTGGCAGTTTTATTAATGAGCAGGTATCAGATCCATGAGAAGTTTCTGAGGAATTTAATGGACTTGATGACTAGCCCTTACAATCCTGTATCCCCCCTCACAAGCATTTGGTATACGAATCTTCTTACACATTGCCACTGCTACAACCAGAAGTAGGTACTAGCACTGCTTGTGGTATTTTGGATGTCCTTAATAAATCAACTGAATTCGGAAGTGACCTTAAAAACCTCTGATGCAATTTCGTTAGTCACCTCTTAAAAGAGAGAGAAATCGATTAGTGACAGTTAGTGGTCAATGCTGCTTATGAATAATGATTCCCTGGTAGTTAAATCCGTATAAATTCATCAACCCTGTTTCTACAGTGCATTCATTAATCATCTTTGCAAACATGATGCTATAAGGGCTCGGGTTGTGTATCGATAATAGGCCAATCACTTTACGGAGTTCTGTATGGGAAGGTTCGCACAAAATCATAACCGGACTTATGAGGTTCTTTATATGCTGATTGGCTAGATAATATTACATCTATTTGTGACCGTAAATTGCAAAATTAAGGTGGCTTATAGTTTTACTGGAAATTTTGTTTCTAAGTGATTAATTTGAACTGAAATAACAGCAAATCTAATAACCGAGATATACTTAGGTAAACTTTTACCTTGCCCTAATAAGTTACTAACGCTACGTTAATTAAGCTTTTTTTTTAGTTGCTTCTACAAATTTTTAGGGGTTTTAAAAAAAGTGTTAATTGTGACTTTAGCAAAATCGATAACCGTATGTTTTAAAGAGTTTAAGCATTTAGTCAGTTGATTGTTCATAATTATCAAGGAATTAAGCAATTAATTCACTTGCTTTTTTATATTATTTTTTACATGGAATTAAAATACTTAACTGCCATTTTTCTGTTTAATTTTAGTCTCTTAAATAGTTTCAGTAGAAAACTGGCAGAATTAAGCATAAATTGCAACTGCTTACAAAATCTTTCTTTTTTTACAAAGATCTCGAACTGTAGGTAGTTTGCGCGGCGCGGCCGCATGTCGTACCTCGCCGTCCGTCGCCCGCCCGCTCCTCCGCGCGGCGTGCGGGTCTTTTGCCTTGCGTTCATTTCATTCGTTTTCGAAGCGGGCGGTGATCAGCGTAAGAAAATGGAATTCCCGAGTTGTGGGATTTGTGGTTGTGAACTTTAATGTTGTGAACATAGGCGTGAAGGGACAAAGAAAGCTTGTATCGTCAAGTGAAAAACGTAAAGACGGAAAATTTACAACAGTATCTGAAGAGAACATTAAGTTGCACTCAAAGTGCAGAGCTTCATACATAAACGAACATTGCATTCAAAGTGCGGCAAAAAAAGTGCGGCAGGAAAGCAAGCCGATGATAGTCCGTTTGACTAGGGTGGAGTCTCCTATTATCGGCCTCCTCCTAATATCGGCAGTTTCGAGAAAATGGATTCATAACTATAAAAATATCTAATCATAATAGTTTTAATGCTAAAAGTGACTCTATATCCATCCGCATTACCTCCAATATTTTGATGCGGGTGCATCAATATTTGAACGTTCAGCTGGCAAAAGAGCACGCGCAGGTGTGGACGTGCGTCGTTTGGTGTCATTGCCGAGTCAAATCCTTGAGTGGACGCATTGCGAGGATAAGTATTTGGAGGGAATTAAACATACCTATGGTGTTATCTTTTATTTTTTCATGAAGAATAACAGTCAAAGTATCTTTTAGATAACATGTTTTTACATTTATTTGTCTATTTTATTAAATAATAGCGGGGGCGAGATTAGGGATCTACACTGGTCAGCAAATAAACCGAGCCACCACCAACCCACCGCCACCTAGGAACTGTGATTCGATTTTCTCAAAAAGTATAAAACTTACAACTATCAAGTTATACCTACAAAAAGTGCGTTTCATGGTGATTACAATGACTGCAAATTAATTCGTGTTTTTGCTACCTTTTTCGATTAATAATGGATACAACACCTCAGGAAGCGGCTCAAGCTGTTGCATTACTTCAAGCAGGCATTGCGCAACGTGAAGTCGCTCGAAGGCTTCTAATCAGCAGATCTTCGGTGCAACGAGTTTACAGACGATACCTAGAGACTGGAGCATTCGATCGCCGTCCAGGTACGGGCAGACCTAGGGCTACATCAGCAGCAGATGATCGTTATATTCACCTTACTGTTCTGCAAAATCGCCACCTCAACGCAGTTCAAGTCCAACAAAGTCTGCGTGACGAACGCCAAGTGGTCATAAGTTCAGATACCGTCAGAAGAAGACTTGCTGAACGGAATCTGACCCCAAAAAGAGCTGCAACAGGCCCAGCATTAACGGCAGCACACCGTCGAGCACGACTTGAATTTGCTCGAGAGCAGAGGGATTGGACATTAGAGCAGTGGAGTAATGTACTCTTCACTGATGAGAACAGGGTGAGTCTACATGGAAGTGATCGACGTCAGAGAGTATATCGTCGCCCTGGAGAACGTTATTCTCAGTGTTGGATCGAGGAAACTGTTGCTTATAGAGGAGGATCTGTAATGGTCTGGGGCGGCATCTCGTTAATAGCACATACACCGTTAGTTTTCATCGAACCGACGGGCCGTACACGTGGACTGACTTCTCATCGCTACATTACTGAAATCCTTGCAGACCATGTGGTACCTTACGCAGGATATATCGGACAGGATATGCAATTGATGCATGATAATGCACGGCCTCATGTTGCTCATGTGGTGACCAAGTATCTACGCGACGTCAGCATTCGTACGATGGACTGGCCAGCTCGAAGCCCGGACTTGAATCCGATAGAACACTTATGGGATGAGCTGAAACGTCGGGTTCGAGCCCGGGTACCTGCTCCAACAAGGCTTCCAGAGCTGCGAATCGCAATTGAAGAGGAGTGGAATACAATTCCTTAAGATTTTATCGTCAGGCTCGTAAGGTCGATGAATACAATGATGCTGGCAGTTATCCGAGCAAGGGGAGGGAATACGGAATATTGATCAACATTTTTTATTTATTTTATCTTTGTTTTTTTTTCACTTTATCATTAATAACGATTGTCATGACTGGAAAACGACTCTTCTTTGTGAAATCCTTAATAAACACTGAACTATTGTTTAAACCCAATGAGTTTCCTTTCATTTTAATCACCATGAAACGCACTTTCTGTAGGTACAACTTTGATAATTGTAGGTTTTTTAGTTTTTGAGAAAATCGAATTAGAGTGCCTAGGTAGCGGGTGGCTCGGTTTATTTGCTGTCCAGTGTATATTATTGATAAATCTCTATATCGGCCGGGTGGCCGATATTGGGGTAATGCATGTAAATGTTAAACCACATGATTAGCTATTTTATACGTTAGCAGTAACATTAATAAGGTTAAAAATGAAACAACAGCTCAGTTTGATAACTAGATCCTAACATCGGGCGCCTCAAAACGAGTTTTATCAATTACGGCCGATATAAAGGGAATTGGTGCGTAAAAACGGCCATCTTAGTATGGGTACAAACAACGTGAAGAAAGAAGAAAAAAAATTGAAGAGAATAAAGCGGAGAGAGAGACAAAAACTGGAAATGAGAATAAAAAATAAACCCGCCAAAGAAACAAAAGTAGTAAAGAAGAGTTGATTATAGGACAGAAATCGCGAAACTGATCTCATTGATTTAGCTTCGCAAGACAAGTTTGGAAAAGGAGAAAATTCTTTGTGCTGGCTCTGAAGAAAACCTAATTAGTGATGTTGAAGAAGATGAAAACAAAAATATTGGATGCGACATATGCTCCAATGGTTCCACTTAAAGTATACAGTCCATCGTGGGTGAATTGATGTGGCCTAAGATTCTATTAGAAGGAAATGACATCAGAGTCTTAAAATTAAAATAAATTCTGTTATTATAAACTAAAGATCGCAATGATTCAACATTCCTAAAAACAAATAATGAAAGGAACTCAAAAAAAAAAAAATTATACTTAAAAATAATTACCAAATAAAGTGAATAGAAATTCAAATAGTGCATTTAAAAAAAAAATGAATGTGATGATAATTAATAAAAGTGATTTGTACCTGAGCTGAGTTGAAATATAAAACGTTATAATTTTTTTTGTAGTTTATTCATCTTACTTCACTTTAGAAAAGGTAGGCCGATATTAGGGTCACAGACGGCGGATATTAGGGTGCTATAGGCCGATATTAAGGGAAATCGCCATATTCGGAAAAAAACATCTATATTATCAAAAATAACAAAGAATTCATAATTTTGCGAATGTAGTAATGGAGTTTCAGTATCCCTTTACCCAAAAAGACACTGCAAGAAAGCAAAATCTATTAATGTAAAAATTACAAGCAGTCAAAGTCCAAAAAAGTTGACATGGCCGATAATTGGTGCCACCACCCTACCCCACTCTTCCCTATTTGAGCAAAAATATATTTTTATCAAATTTATGGTCGGTAGCAAGATTTTTAAAAACATATTGCGTCAAACCAAACGCAAGCAACATGGGTCGAAATATTGAGGGAAAAAACAACCAAATTGTGCGGTCATCTGATAGGTAGCTACTTTGATACTTATGGGAGTTACTTTTTTTTTTTTTCTCATACTTCGACTCATGTTCCTGGGAAAAGGTTGTTCAGTATGACCCGTAGAATCATTCAAATTCGGGTATACCTACCCTTTATTTCATTCTCACAAAAATTGCTTCTGCGCATTCAAGGTCAGCGCTCATAACTCGTTGCACGAATTATATTCCAAAATTAATCGAGGTTCAGCAAATAATTTGAAATACTTATAGGTATTTTTTTACCTATAGGTAAATAAAATAAAATAAAAATGTTTTATTTTTGACCAGAGATCCCTATTTATAAACACACAATAGGTATACACAAACAAATAAATATTTAGGTACTATATTTCAGACCATTTATACTAAACCTTAATGGATTAAACACCTAATAAAACTTTTACATGAATCACTCCTTCGTCAGTGGTAGGTACCTACCTGTGCCCACGCTCTGTCTCTCTCTTTCGCACAGGCGACGTGCAGAGCGGATCACGCGCACTCAAATATGAACTTAACGCTCTTAGTGATAAGGTCGACCACTTATAGCATTACATAAAAAATCTTAAAAAAATTAAGATGCTATTATTAAATTTGTTTAATTTTAACAATAAATGTTTATGTGATAATATTGTTACGTAATTAAACACTTTTCATTTAGTTATTTTTTTTGACTGAATGGATAACGCAGCAATTACTGTTATGTCACAATGCATTTAAAATATAACTTTAAATTTATGACTTATTTGACTAAAAACACGCTAACAATGATTTTTCTTCATCAGCAGACGGTTATATATAATTACCTGTAAGTAATTAATGAAAACATGGGAAACCGTGTTTTTTTAATATAAGTACGTTGCCTGCACTTTTTTTGATTAATTTGTGTACATGCTCTCACAGACCCTTCATTATAAGCTATTTTCAGTTTCTTTATCAAGTTATAATTTTCGCTGCGAAAAATGGCATTATTAGGTTTAATGTCCGTTTTCGCGCAATGCTCGTTCATGATTTGCTTAATTTTAATTTATTAAGTAATTAAATAAACAGCTCTACAAAATATATAAAAAGAAAACAGTTATGAATTAGTGTAAGGTCCCACCTTAACTTCCCTGGCCTATAAATCACACATCCAAGTTTATCGCGGAGCTCACTTGCACAATGGTTTACTGCAGCAGTAATTGAATTAGATGTTACGAGTTGAACGAATCGATTGTGGCGCCGATAACTGCATCGACTAATCGAATAGAACGTTAGAGTTCATCACACTTGCGTTATGATAACGATTGATCTCATTTCTTTGACTTTTACTACTCTCCTCGGTCACATTTGTTATCTTATTGTGAAATTCTTTTATCTAATGAACACATTCAATTATAGGTACTAATATTTTAAGATTTGTTTGTAAGTTAATCATTTTTGTCGACCCGATTGGCGTAGTGGTAGTGACGCTGCCTTACGTTCCCTGGGTCCTTGGTTTCGTTGTCCTGGGTTCGAATCCCGGTAGGAGCAAATGTTTGTGTGATGAGCACGGACATTTGTTTCCGAGTCATGGTTGTTTATATGTATAATAAGTATGTATTTACAAACAAAAAAGTATATATGTAGTATATCAACTATCTAGTGCCCACGACACAAGCTTTGCTTAGTGTGGCACTACGTGGCGCTGTGTGTTAATGTCCAGCGATATTTATTATTATCATTATTCACTAGCAGAAAGCTAGTGAATGTTTTTTTAAATATTTACTTGTGCCTGTTACAGGCCCTAAATTATATTTATATATTACATATTGGCAGATCTATCATAACTTTAGCAGACAAATTATAGAAGTGCAAGAATCCACAATAACTCGGTTGTTTTAAAAAATTATTTGATTTCTCTGCGAATCCTTGAGGTATCCAAAATTAAGATAAGCAACACTATAATTTCGAATGAGCTCTTGAATTTAATTCGCTATTGAATTGCCCAATCCACCGTATTTGGAAGTAAAACAATGATAACAACCACATACACGCATATATTTTACGAGATAATCTTATACAACTGATGATAGATGTACCGACCTCCTTGTAACAATTTCGAAGAAGAATTAGGTTTGCATTACAATAGGTAATTGATACAACGTTGGATTCTACAGAATTAAGGGTTCCGCTTAGTGTTGCAACGTCAATTGTTTGTGGCTTACACCTTGGCAACCGTAATTACAAACGAATTAGTTCGAATGCACACCATATGGGTAATAGCCGGAGAATACAATTCAGTAACACCCAAAATAATTACGAGTATGTTGGCTTTAGTAACATAGATACAAACACCATTTTGTGTTTTTTTGGCTGGCCTTTCAAGATGTCTACAAAAAAATTAATTGTGTGTAATCTTGATAACACATAACTTCTTAGTCATTTACTCCTGACTAACAAAGCATAGACCCATTTACACATGTTATTCAAAATATTGATGTTCCGGCAAAGGAAATATTATGAAAACCTCTGATTCTAATTCATAAACATGGGTGTGAACGGATAAATAAGTTATTACGAAACCTTCTGCATGTCAGCATGTGCTGTGTGAATAGCAAATTTGACTCAAGTCTTACTAAGACATTTGACACTTTCATATCAAAAATTGTACTACTCCGATCTCTCATAGTATTTCAAGGGAAAACTTAGTACAAATTGTCAAGGTCCCTGTCGCAAGACTGTGAGTAACCGATGGTGTGATACGCCGAAAAGATCCGCCTCTTGAATAGCCTTATTCGGAGAAACCGTGGCGAAACAAACCGCTGACATGGCAGCTATGACGAACTTACTCCAGCTTTATAACAATACCATGTAATGACTCCTTTACATCACGTTCGATGTGTAGGTAGGTGTTAAGAGGAACTATTATACAGATCGTTTGTTAATTGTATCAAGGTTTCTTGAAAAAAGCCGTGTTTGAAGATTACGGAACCCACCGTCCTCCCTCCTACTTATATCCCGTCAGGGTATGAATTTTCTAAAAGTTTTCTTAGTGCTCATCCATGTTCCCTAAGGAATTCCTCTGACCATTTTTATGCTCCTTGAGTCTGCAGTTTAGGCTATGCGACTATGTGACAGAACTTAAAAAAAATAAGTTGTTTTGAAAGAAGCATAAGTCTCATGAGCTCTTAATCCACACACTTGGTATTCATAGCATAGTAACTTATCTTTTTTACAAAATGTCAATGTCGACAAGATGATCGCGAATCTCGGATCTTAATTAAACGGGAAGTAGTTAATTGATAAAAAGATGATAGTTTCTCACAGTCGTCTACACGAGCTCTGTGGGTAGGTGTAACTGGATCGCTTGCTTACATGTGAGAACCTCTCACGGTTCATGAACACCGACTTATTGAAGACACATTTATTATTAAATATACACTTTTCCTATTCACAGCTTTTTTGTAAGCTGCTGATGAGATTTCTACAAGAAAGTTTACATGGAAATTATGTTCATCGCCATTAAGGTTCCGTATTAGTTTCATAATTAAAATTAATTGCGAAACAAATACGGATCCCTTATTTTATAATGATAAGGTAATGAAGGAAATTAGAGTTAGCCTAGCTCCTAGTTTTAATGATCTTTAGTGTAATCACTAAAGCTCATTAAAGCTAGGAGAAAAATCGTTGCTGACAATAAATCCACAAAGCCGGTAGAAAGCCATAAGAAACACCAAAGACCTGCTGCCAAATTGATTGAGTTATTTAATTTATATATATATATATATATATATTATTGAATATATTTAATGTAATTAATTAGTGAATAAGTCGTTGGTGTGTCAATAAATAAATAAATAAATAAGACTCTGGTAAAACCTTATTAACAGATTAAATAATACTGTCCGGCGGCGTTACGCAAAAACACAATTTCAAGTCCAAATAAGTACGCAGCTCAATCTAAATCTGTGCGATCATAGAATACTAAATTAAATGTTGCCTTCATAATGGCAACGTTTATAAATAAATGTCTCTTATTTATTATCAAAGTTCAGCTCATTCACACGCCACTAATGGTAAATCTAGAATACGACCAAAATTCGCGTGCGTGGGCGCACTCTTTCGGTTTTCCTTATGAGGCGACCTTAACTCAGTTCTCAGAACTCGAAGCTTTGAACTTATAAAGTCTTCGTTGTTTTAACATAACGTAACATGAATGAATCACTTTGCCCTCGGAAGTGCAAGTAATTTAGAAGTAATCAAATTATCATATATTATGTTCTGTTTTAGAAATCGAATCACAAGTTACTAAATAAGGGAAACGGATGACATTATTTTTCTTTACGAGCCTCACAGTCACAACCTGTTATGAAAAGTGATGCTCTAATAAGTAAAGTTTGTTATGTGTCGTCGCAATTGCCTTTATTGGAGACAGCTATTTACACAACCGAAGTATTTTTATGGGTTGTTTTAAGAAGTGCCCTGCTGCCGTAGCGGCTGTCAAGGAAACTGACCACATATTTTACAACTTCGACATACTTACAAACTGACTCACGTGGCGAGAAAGTTCATTCATATTACGCATAGAACTTTTCAATATGATGAACTACTTACATAAGAACATTTATTTATAACAAAAAATATGTTCATTTTTTACTGTTCATTTGGGCGTCAAGGGTCGCTTATCAATGAGATCAGTAGACCCTTAGAATTTTTGAGGTATGAATCATTGAAACGGATTTTTTGGGAGTGAGAATGTTCTTACTGAAATACTGCTTTACGATCAGAGTTTTAAGTGCGAGTAGATTACATTATATTAAAATAAAATTGGGCTATTAGGTAGGTATGATATTTAAATTTAAACTTCCCAATTAAACGCACGTGTGATTTTCTAGAATTACTCTAAATACAAGTATTCTAGGAAACTCAAAGGTATCTACTATTTGTAAACATGTGCTTAGCACGTGTACTCAAAATAAAGCATTTTCTTAAAATTTCGTAACTTTATGAGCTTTTCGAGCTTATCGCCATAGAAATATAAACAAAGCTTCGCGTCTTCAAAACTAACAGAGACGGACCTATAGACTTTTCTATTAAAGAGACAGAGACAACGCAGGGCCCACGTGAGTTACGTTAACAATAGATTAGAAAAAAACGTGGTACCTGGAAGGTATAGGCGCCCGGGGTCCGCCCCCGCACACCTCGCCGCTTGTCTCAACTCAGTCTGCACGAAAGCCTTCGTAGAGTCGAGCGTTCGCTTCTACTTGTAACTCATTTACGATTTTGAAACCAGTCATTAAAGAATCGTGAAACATAATTAATAACGACTTGTATCTGTGACTCTGTGAGTGCCTTCATTAGCTGAGTGTTGCAACGCGACAGTTGTTCATATCTTTTGTGACCACCTGCTGCACGGAGGCAACTGACGTTTTCGCGCCCAAAACTTAAGGTTTCCTTTCCTCCCTCAGTTTTTAACCAATAGTTTCAATATGATAGTGAAGTAGAATATCGTGGATAGGCATATCTGAGCGTAGTTCACGTGCGGAGTGGAATTCAAATGAAAAGTTTCTCAATCCTACGTGTGCTGATTACTTATTGCCGTATAGAGTTGTTTGCGGACTCGAAGAACAAATGTATATTTAGTTTGCGGCCATTGTGTTTGCGATAGGTACGGAGAATGGAGATTGAATCCAAATGAGGAACTGAATTCGTTTGGTTAATTGTGTGATTGGAGTGAGCGATGCGGACTACAGTGAGACGATGATCAAGTTTCGGTACAAGCGTAAGGAGTCGAGCGATGGCAGCAAGAGCGGGACAGCGGCGACGATACAGAAGACGAAGATCGAAGGTCTTCGAGACCGGGAGCTGCTACCTCCTAAGGACATGCTGTTGACTGGGTCGCTAGCCGGCGTGAGGAATAACACTCTCCCGCGCTCGCGACCCTCGTCTGCAGCGAGGCGAGAACCCCCCGAGTCTCCACTCAGCCAAACAACTATTTTGCTGTTTAGAGTAAGTTTGACTTGCATGAAGCTATTTTCAGAGGATTCCACATACCTAAATGCTCTGTGTTGAAAACTCAGAAGAACTGAAAAATTAGTTTTTTTTTTGTAATTACCAACATACATTTATAAATAATTATCCTTTAAATGTTTCGCAATGCAGCCACTAATTTACAATTGGTGACGTATTTTAATTACAAATCCAAAGTGAACCACGCCGCGCCGGTCTACAGCGAACAAAAGACATCAACGATTTAGTTACAAATGTAATCTTGTCGTTACCTCATTGGTTGCTAATTGCACATGTAATTATTTATTTAAACACAACCCGTGGTCTTTGTGGAATCGGATACGGATCATGAATATTAATCCTATTTAAATATTCAATCGAAATATTGGAATTGCAGATTGAATGGTTACTGGATTATTTACAGGTTCGATTTAACGATTTCAATACGATTTACCTGAGTTATTCGAGATCATAAATTGAGATAAAATGTCGAGTCCATGACCATTAATATGTTGAAAACCTGTTTTACCTATAAACGATAGATTAACGAGTTCGGGCGGAAATTGTGCCCTTAGTAAGTACAACCAAAAGAAACATTGCAAAATACTACATCATATATGATGTGGACTTCAGTTTCACGAGCCCTTTCAGTCAAAGAGGATTTATGTGGCCCTTTGTTGCCAGGTAGGAAAATATGCGTACTACCTCTCTAGTACAATACAGTTACTTAATAAACTGTCAGAGAATAAGTTGTCGATGCGTTACTCGTCGCTGACCCTCCTAAGGCTATTGTGTCGATGCCTCCAAAGGCAATTTGTCTCGGGAATACATAAAATGCCCACTTATGTATGTATGCGCAACCGTCGCCGTCGACACCGTCCTCCGGCGTAACTCGCGCTTTGAATTGAGTATTGTCTCTTCTGACAAAGGTACAGTCACAGGCCAACACATATATTGCACTTGTTACCCTGACTGCTTCGTCGGCCTTGTGGCCGCAAGCGTTACTGCTCGACGGGCAAAGTGTTATTGGGTTTTTCGATCTGGTTTTCCTTGGTAAGAGCCACGGATCCTGGACTTTTGCACGGTTTTATTAGTTACAACCCAGTCTAACCCTACAAGGACTACACAGGCGTGATGTTGGTAACACTTCTTACGAACAAGCAACGAATACGGACCTTGTATTGTACACCGGGCTGGTGTCCGCAACTCCACGTCAAAGCGCGTATTTTGCGTACGGGTGGGAACTTCACTCGATCCATCCCAGCTCCCCAAAGGCGCCCCGATGTTGCTGACAATCTCGCGGAGAGTACCGACGACCGAAGTACTTTGCCCTATATGTTGCAACCACTGGGCAGTGTAGAAGCACGTGTTTCTTAGTGTGCGTAGGTATCCGAAAGGGACTGGTGCGATGGGTTCTGGTCCCACCGCTGCCATGCTCGATCCCCTTCTAGCGAGTTCATCCGCCGCGCCGTTGCCGCAGGAATCGCTGTGTCCTTTGATCCATTGGATGGTTATGTTATTGAGATTACCAACCTGGTTCAGGCGTTGATGACACTCGTGTATTAACCCGGAGTTCACTGTGTGGTTGTTTAGAGCCAGCAGCACCGCCATGCTGTCCGACAGTATACGGATAACAAAGATACAATCGTATGTATTTGTTGTTGACTGTACTACAATATTATATTGGAACTTATCTTTATTATTCATATTTCAAACACGCGCGTAATTCACACTGTAGTACATATTAATATTCATCAGATAGATCAAGCTTGGGTTTATTGTGTCCTTGTGTTCAGGAAATTAACTTATTTGGAAGCATCGAACTTTGGTTTGAATAAAATATTCAAGTTGGAAACTTAAATGATTAAGGGAATATCAATTATGTTACTTAAAACGACTGTTAAAAAGCATTCGCTCAAATTTTGAGTGCTTTTTATTGGAACAGAAATGGATAGAAGCTTTCAATAGACTTGAGTCATTCCCAGCGGTTGTTATGATTCAAATAGTATACTCAAAAATTCTTAGATAAGATACTGGTATATTTATCAGCACCACAACAATGACTTATTCAATACTTCATAGGAAATGCAATACAACTTTGCAAATATTTCCTCCCCTTTTCGAATAGTTTCCGTGTCAAAAAACACTCACAAATAAAACGTCCCACGCTCATTAATACTTATATGGCACAATTTTCCTAGTTTTCTCGCCTCGTATTGAAACATTGTGTACCAGGCGAACATACAGACACAAGAAGCAGGGTCAGGCGCTGGGTTCACCGCATCATTCTCACGTAACAAAGGCTCAGTGCTCACTGTAGCCGCGTTCTCACCCACAACGCTGCTGTGCCACTAATGTCATGTGTATGATGCATTAGTTCCGGGTTTCTTCATTAAACCTGCCGAGTCTACAAGATAGGAACTTTAGCTTAACGTAATCAGCGCGTTTGTATTCCTATGCGATATCCTCGAGAACCTTGTATGGCGATTTGCCAGTGCAGTCTTCTCTAGAATTCATTTAATTTAATTTACTGTTTTATGTTTGTAATTCTAAACTTGGAAAACTTACATATAAATGCATTTTAAGTTGCTAAGATAAAACACGATTTATACAAAACATAATTATACGAAACTATTACAAGCAGAAATTATACCACTACTAAGCTTAATGGTCTGAAATTAGCCAAGCAAAAAAACTAATCTGATTTTTTCTAACAAATTCGTTTCACGTCTCATTTAAGTACCAACATTGAAACATCAATTAACCGGTATTTAGCGCAATGAAGTACCTGAAAAGAAGCAAAGAAACTGTGGCAAAAGTCTAAGGCGCAAACTTTTCGTTAATAATACAAATTGCAACTTAAAGTAGCACTAACAAAAGTTGTTTGCGTTTTTTGTTATCATAATCAGTTATCAATTAGCATGTCTGTTTATGCTATCGCGCTTTGTAAAAGTTTCCTGTGCAAGAAAATGTAAGTTTTTGCAGTTCTTTTTTGTTTAGTTTCAAAGGCGTTGACCTGCAAACAGGTCTGGCTGTCTAACCAGGTTCTAGACTTTTGAATCTGTGGGTGAAGTTTTGTGTTATAAAATTATGATTAAAGAGGGCGGACACTCGTAAAGATTAATAACCTACTTCATTGAAAATACTCATCATCATAAGTAGGTACCTACCTGCCCATTGGCCTTGTCTTGTTCTGTCTCCTGCTGATATCTAGAGAGAAGTGGAAGACTGTTTTTCCTACTTCTCCGCTATTCTTTCTGATTAATTTCGTTGCGGGATCTAAAACAGTTAAATTGTTTCTCTGGAGCTTCTTTATCTTGGCTCTTTTCCGGTGGTCGCCTCTGTTGATTCTGGCTTTCAGGAGATGCAGTGGTTTGAAAATATGTAGTGTGGCGGCCGTGGCGGGCTTGTGTCCCTGAAGCCTCACAAATAGAGGTCAATGTTTACAATAATAGCTCTTGTAGCTACGTAACAAGTTCCCTCTGACATCTGTGCCCATCCAAGCAAACAGGCGCTATTGTGAATTAGAAAGATAAACACGATAGCAGTATTTAGGTTGTTTAAATTAAACAACGCCGTAACATCGTATATCTGGTTTTAGCCATGTTTATAAAACCGTGTAACGGAAGACACGGGCGCAAGCTGCGTCCGCCGCGCACCGGATAATACGCCATTTAATTGTGCACTCATCTTTATCAAGTTAAATAAACATTATCAACTTGCTTTCACACTACTTAAATATGTTTGTTGTTTGTTCCGCCTTGCTATTTGATAATGTCATCAAATAAGATAAAATAAAGCCGACTTCAAAAACCACAAAAAAGCGAAAAAATGTTTCAGAAGCCGGTGACCTTTGTTTAATTAATTTACTTAGTTTTTTTTAAACAGACTTTAAAAAAAAACTGTTGACAACTACCGCGTTAACAATCTAAAAACGAGTAAAATGCAGCCATCAAACGATGGTTCTAAAATGTTGAATAACTTTTAGTATTCTAACGGTTATGAAATCGTAAAACAGCGAGAGATATATCTACGTTTGTACGTCAAATCGCCTCGGCCGGGTCACGCCATGTTTGTGACCTATACCTTAACTCGTATTCGTGCCATACTGGTTTTGTTCCAGTCTTATAACCGCTACCGCTATATTCAATCTTATTGTATGGATTTTAAAACCTAAATTTACATAGCAGGCAGTCGGTCACAACTTTCTTTATGCAGAGCCTGTACTGTAGTGGCCCCGTGTATTTTTTACGAGAAATCGCTCGCCAGATCAAAATATAAAGATTTGTGGCAAATATTGGGTTTATACTACAAATTCTACTGTTTAATCAATTAGATATACTAATTAAAGTGCTAATAGTAGTCGAACATATTGTAATAATTTACTTTTGACTACAAACAAAGCTTGACCGCTAACAACAATCTAAGTTTCACCCTTTCTTGTTTACAGGAACTGTTCACGCAGCTACAATGGTCAGCAGAGCGCGCGCCAGCCGCGGACGGTCTCCGCCGCGCGCTAGGAGGAGGCGGCGCCCGCTTCCAACTCGGCTGCATGGCCGATGCCAGCGAGTGCTTCGAGCACTTACTCCTCCGAGTCCATGCTCACGTGGCTGCTGGCTCCGACAGAAGAGACGATGACGCCTGCCGCGCGCCGCACTGCGTACCCCACCGAAAGTTCGCCATGATGCTCGTCGAACAATCTGTATGCAGCGCCTGCCAAGCTACGTCAGAACCCCTGCCGTTTACTCAGGTGAGTTTTCAACCATCGAATAGACAAGGCAGATTCAACTACATATTAAATTACCCTGCAATGTAATTTGAATGTTTGACAGCTAGCTCTATTGTATGGGTATATCCCCTTTACTTTAATATTTAGACATTTTGAACTAGGCTTTTAATTAGTGTTCTCATGAAAAATGGTAATCGAGCAATAGTTTTCGTTGTTTTTCAGATGGTTCATTACGTATCAGCGACAGCTCTAACAGCTCAAGCAGCTCTGGGTGAACACGGAGACAGCTTCGGGTTGCTCCTCAGGAAAGCTGGAGGAATGGGCGATATCAGAGACTGTCCGGTGAGATGTCAATGTTATTTGTAAAGGTTTTGAGATTATATAAAAGATGGTACCTTCATATTTGGTAATACTTTATCGATTCCATGTGTTCTAAATTAATCGATATTTTTCCTCATTTTTGCAGAATGCATGTGGAGCGAAAATTCAAATATGCAGAACACTGATGAACCGTCCGGAGGTGGTATCAATCGGCATGGTGTGGGACTCCGAGCGGCCGGCGGCGGAGCACGTGGCGGCGGTGTACGCGGCGCTGGGCACGGAGCTGCGTCCCACGGACGCCTTCCACGCCTGCGTCGACCGCGCCTGGGCCGCGCGCGCCACGCACCGGCTCGTCGGCCTCGTCACCTACTACGGCAAGCACTACTCCACCTTCTTCTTCCATAGCAAGCTCCGCCTCTGGATATACTTCGACGATGCGGACGTCAAAGAAATAGGACCGGAGTGGTCACACGTCGTGGACAAATGTCAAAGAGGACGATTCCAACCGCTCCTCCTTTTGTACGCTGCGGTCGATGGAACGCCGTGTGACACTCGTCATGCTCCTAAAGATGTTGTTCCATTCCCGGCGCCCGAACCCCGGCGAGCCGTCACGCCGGCGCCCGAACGGCCGGCCAACGGCTTCGCTCGACGAGCCGTCACTCCCGGCCCAGATAATGAAAGTGACTACGTTAGCAGAAAAGCCGTAGAGAACATGCTGGAAGTTCAGGCCAACCGACGTGCACAACTCAATCGTAGTCTGAGCACCGGCTCCGGGTCCGACACGCAGGAGAGACCGCGAGCACGACGAGACTCCGGCAACTGGAGCGGAGACCGGAACAGTGCGTCGTCTGCGTCCTCGTCCACGGCCGAGAGCCCCTACATGTACGCGCGCGGGCGCGGCGCGGGCGGCGTGCCCGGCAGTGTGCCCGGCAGTCCCACGCGCAAGGGGGAGCTGTCCAGTGGAGGCTCCTGCGACGCCGGGTACGACTCCTACTCCCTCTCTTCTACGGATAGCCTACCTCTGCAACAAGGTCTGCGCCACAACTTACAACTCGCGCAGATACCAGAAATCACAACTCGCGGTGAATGTGAGGCGCTCTGTTTAGAAGCCGACAGGCTGCTAGAGAAATCTCGTAATGCGGAGGACTCGGCCGATTACGAAACAGCCCTCGTACTTTGCGACGCCGCAGCGTCTAAAGCCCGAGCAGCGATGGATGCTCCCTACAATAATCGTCACATGGTAACATTCGCTCGCATGAAACACAACACGTGCGTAATGCGCGCGCGCAGTCTTCAAAGACGAATGGCTGGTATGACTAGAGTGACAGAAATCCCCCAGGCTGCACCAATTAGAAATACAAAAGGTGGTCTTGAAGCATCACCAATGACCATAGAAATCTATGCCACATTACCTAAAAAGAAGGGCTCTTCAAAGAAATCTCCGAAATGTATTGATGATGATATCGATACCGTGACACGGGAGCGCCCTCCGAGGCATAAATCTAGGGATGATGACAAAGTAAGAGAAAAGCGGTCGAGAAGTGAAGACCGGAGTCGCGCTAGAAAAGAAACTCCTGTCGTAAAAGCTGCGGAGAAAAAAGAGGAAACAGCTGAAGAAAAGAAAGCCAATAAGAAACAACATAAAATCCGTAGAAAGTTGTTGATGGGCGGACTGATACGGCGGAAGAATAGATCGATGCCAGACTTGACGGAAGGTGCGGATGGAAACAACGAAACAGCTAACAAGGAGAAGCGTGTCTCTTCTGTCGACGACACCGACGTCGGCCGGACGATTGACGATAAAACTAATCTTAGCGGATACTTATCGGAGGGGCACTTGGAATACTCTGTTGCTAGTGGCACCAATCCAAACCTAGAGAGAAGCAAACTGATGAGGAAAAGCTTCCACGGCAGCGCCGGCAAGATGCTGACAGCCGCGAAAGTTCCACCTCCACCACCTCTCCGTACCACTTCACAACTCACCGGTTCCAAGTACACCTACTCAGAACATGGGAAAGGTACATACCCACCTGAGATCGAAGAAGACGGTGGTTTCTCGGAACAGTACGGCGATGAACCTCATTCACTACCGTTCCTACATCCATACGACGACAAGTCTAACAGTCACTACGACCGGCTGGACACCTCGCCGGCACAGAACTTCCACACGGTAGTGACGAAGGCAATGATCCACCAGGAACAGAGTCCCGTGAAGAGAGAAACGATGCAACCTATAGTGCCGTCTCACAACACGATACAGAACCTCTCGCACACGTTCGACGGCGGCGTGGACGTGGTGGACTGCGCGCTACCTCCGCGCAGATCACCCACCATGTTCGAGTTGCCGCCCTACCCCAGCCCCATGAACTCTGTCAACCACTCTCGGCAACCCAGTGAAGAGTTCCCTCCACCTCCTCCGCCCATTGATTTAACACCTCTTCATGACGAACTCGAGAAGATCCAGAGTATTAGTGAGCTATCAATGGTAAATGACATGGAAGTAGCAAAAGGAACCTTATTGGCAAGCCTTCAGGAGAAAAGAAACCAAATCTTAAGAAACGAGCAATGCACGCCACAAATAGCTCAAATTGAAAAGTTGAATGTCCATCCATCATTGTTGAAAGAACTGCAAGCCAAACAGGCGACATTTAAATTGAAAAGATCTGGTTCTCTAGAGGGTCAGCTGTCCAGTCCTGTAGAGGCTCACAATATTTATGAGAGTAACAATAACGTTAGAAATATCGCGTCCAGATTCGAAAACAATACCCAAAATACATCACAAGACGGTGATAGAACGCATATAGGTTTTGTGGGCATGAGTGGCAACAGAGACGTGATTAACTGCTCCGACCAATCTAACGCTGGGCTAAACCGCCGTTCTTCAGCGTCCTCCATTGATCCCAAACAAATTGAGGAGGAACAATGTGACCAAAAATCCGTAAACAACGCATACGGCGACCGATCCAAGCCCAAGAAGAAATCGGTGTCCTTCTGTGACCAGGTGATCCTCGTGTCCACGGCCGAGGACCAAGAAGATGACAGTTACATTCCGAACCCTATCTTAGAGAGAGTGTTAAAATCTGCCATGAACAAGCCTGAGTTGACGACTATGCCTCTCCAGTCAGATAAGCCGTCACTTCAGCGACAGGACTCGTTCGACAGTCAGTCATCTCGTTCCACGATATCTTCGTTATCACAGAACTCATTCGTTCCCAACGACAATACACACGCCGAGTACGTCAGACTGCAAAACAATTATCCAGCATATCAGATGCCGCCGAATCGTTTACAACAACAATACAACGCACAAAAGAATAATAGTGTTTACGGAACGAACTCGCCGGTACAAACTACGCAAAATCAAACTGCAGTAAACAGTAACCAGATATACCAAACGCTTCCGGCTAACGCGCCGCAGAACACGACCAGCCCGATACCGTACAACCAACCCCCGGCGGTGTACTCCCACAGCAACGCTAGCCCACCGAACTTTAGCCAAACGCCGGCCAACAGACTGACCCCCACGCACAACCCCGCCTTCATGTCCAAGCACCCCGCCGCCCACCAGCGCCCCGCGCCCCCGCCCGCGCCCCTGCACATCAACCAGCCCATCAACAACGCGTACTACCACCGAGTGCCGCAGACGTCGAGCACGACCACCATGCCCAGCAACAACTACACCACGAGCCGCCAGTATGCACACAACATGCCCGCCACCAATCATTCGCCTTATCAAAGCGTGCCCACCAATTCGCCGGCTTACCAGAGCTACCACAACCCACCGACGAGCTATGCGAGCTCAGAATATTCTAGTCGATATCCCCAGGCGAATAGTACAAACCATTACACCCAGTCGCCGTACCAGAGGGTCCCGCCGCCACACGGTGACGTGCCCGTCGATAACTACAATACGTTCCCACAGAAAATGTCTAACAATTACTACGTAGACAACCCGTCCGGCCAGCCGCGAGTGCAGGACACGAGGCACTACGCTAACACGCAGCACCAACGCGCCATGTATAGCCAGAATGTTAATGTTGATAGCAACGTTAACAGTGAGCAAGTGGGGCAGTACCAGTACGCTCAGAACGGTTACAATCCGTATCAGCACATGCCGCCGCCGAAACAGCTGCAGAAGAAGTCAGTATCGTTCGAGCCGGGCACGAAGGGCGGCACGGACTCCCCCGTGCCGCCGCAGATGAACGGCAACCTCGCGTACCCGACCGGCGACGCACAGACGCTACAGAAGACAGTTTGCAACTTATGTCGCAAGAAGTCTATCAACCCACCGGCGATGTATTGTCCCGATTGTGATTTTTATATGTCTAGGTTTAAACCCCGCTCATAGCAATAGTTTGTTATTGAAAATTGTGACAGCGTATACTCAATAGTGTAACTATTCCAATCAATTTTGTATTTTTGATTCACCCATATGGGATGTTAGTTATTACATGTATGTACCTATGTATTAATATTGTTAAGTAATGAAACAGATTATTAAATAGATTATTGTATTAAGGCTTGACTGATCTCATGTGGGAAAATATTTTATAAACATTGCAGAATTATAATTGTAAGTTTTTTTTATGAATTTTAATCTATTTCTTTAAAGTGCCTTAAAGTGAAGATAAATAAATTATTTCCAATTAAATGTACCTGAGTTTTATTGTACCTAGCATTACCTATGGCTGAAAATACTCGCACCTTATTTTGTTGGCACATGGTTTCATGGGCAATCATTGAACAGAGGTAACCAAACTTAAAGAGGTACTTGCACACCTGTGCTACTTGCTAAAAAAAAATGTGCAACTAGACATGGCGTAACATAACATGGCGCCTGTAATGGAAGGATAGATAGATAGGCAGAGGTGCCCAAGGAGCACGCAGCACTCGTGCGTTTTCAATATCAATAAACCACAGCCTATTTAGAACTTTGAAGCTATTTTAAAGACTTACCAGCTGACCCGCCCAACTTCATCCGCGTCACATACGAAGGAGGGTTAGAGAGGCACCTATAATACAATTCTGAAGGAGTGCTCATCATTTTTCCGCATAATAAAAATCCACGCGCGGTACTTGATCATTATTTGGCTAAGATTTTTCATTGATTTAAGAGCAATTTTGTACATCATGCTCCCCAGGCACCCCGTCATCTATTTTGCTGTTTATAAATTCATATCACAAATCGCGCGCAATGTGTAGCAAATTAATACGTAAGTACTTTAAAAAAGTACCTAACAGTTTAACAGGTACAGACAACTGAATAATGTCTTAATATAGCATCTCCCCAGAAACCCCTAACAAAATTTAAATAAATTGTACGTTGACACTTAAAAGTTGATAAAAATTGTACCTACTCTTTTATTTTTTACTGTTTCCCACGGTACCAACTCGATGGAATAACTATTTGTGCAGCGGGGAATGCTAGTGAAAGATCTTTCCACACAACACCACCAGTTTAAGTAGGTATTTTTGTATTTACGTAAATTCCACTGTAGCGCCTAAACTATTCAAACATTTTTTTACAGAACTACTGAACTAGGCATCAGCTCGTAATAGGCATAAGGACCCACAGACTTTAAAATAACCCTGCCATTTGACTTCGCCGTAGTAGTCGGGTAAAAATCAGAAATATGTTTTTCTCTCGTTATTCGTTTTATCTGACACCTTTTATCTGTAGTTCTATAGTATATTTTATTGCTAGAAAAAATAAGAGCCCTCCCCTTATTTCGGGAAAATATTGTCCACCCGTGCGGTGAGCTAGGTACGTGCCGTGTCTAGAAATACTGTTTCTGAATAAAATCCTTGATCCAGCTGCACAGTGAGAGGCCCCTCACATTTTGGTCGAGGCTTTTGGCTATTCAGTCATTGGCCGGTACGATTATATTTTTCTTAATAATTTTTTCGCAAAAAATATATTTGCAACTAAATATAGCAAAGTTTAACCCATGGCTCGATAGATAGCGTTTTTAGAAAAGTATGCACTTTCTGAATCGCGTTTCGTTAGGTACCTACCTACTGAACGTGGTATAAAGTTCGAGCGCGGGCTTGTTCTACACCGACCGCTGGTGGACTTACACTCAAGGCACCCACAGGATAGTCCGGTTAAGCAGAGGTGGTCGTCTCTAGGTTGAACTGTGAGACGCCATTTCGAAAAAAAACCCAATATCCTGTTCCTTTAAATACTTTTATTTTTCTAGAGGGTTGTGCAACTGGTTCAAGCCTTAAATTAAAATCTTTTAAGTGTCAAAGCACTTACCCGTTTTAGCGCGTCATAACACTGCCTGCCCTTGGGAATAGAACTTAAGACCTCATACCCAGTAGTATAACATTACACTTCCTTGGCAGTCGTGTACAAACTGGTATACTTAGTAAGGAAATTGAACCAGCCCGAGTTTTTTGTTAGACAAATTGGAATATCAATCAAGATACTATAGAAGATCTTAAAGTCGGCCGGGTTTTTGGTACTTATATTTTCATACCTAAGTATATGTCACCGTAATATTGTAAAAACCGTTAGGTTGTAATCTGTCTAGTGAGATTGTAAACTGTCGAAATATTGTCAACTAAACATATTGCTAACAATATGACGTATTATTTTTCGGTAGTTTGTAATCTGTCGAAGTGAAATCGTGAAATTATTTACAATGTGAACCAGTCAGTTCACCAAATATTATTTCATAAACTTTAACTTGACAAGCAACGATTAGACAAAAACACATAATTTGTCATTTGGTCATTATACAACAACAAGTTTAACAAATAATTCACTTAGCAAAATAATTATCCGATAAACTTTTATTTAATAACGTATTATTTGACAAACAATTCATTTTTTTTCGTTTTATCTCATAAAACAACGTTTGGAAATAAAGACATTACACATAATTGATTGGACCATTCCAAAAAAAAAGAAAATAAATGAATTTGGTTTCCTAGGCACACATTTTGTGACAGAAATGAATCGCTGCAGCACCGACTCATCGTAGTCTTTTCTGCCCTCTATACATTTCCTTATTTTTTTCTTAAAAACGACAAAAAATACTAGCCTCTAAATTACTTTGTTGGAACGTTATTTATCCAAACGTATCATAGTAACAAAAAATAAACCGACTTAAAAAGAAAACAAAAAGTGAAAAATAACTTTAGATTCTGAAGTCGGTGACCTTTGTTTGATTGCTTTAGTTTTTTTGTCACCGACTTCAGAAGCTAAAGTAATTTTTCACTTTTTTGTTTTTTTTGAAGTCGTTTTTATTTTTTGCAAAAAAGTTTTTATTTTTCACTTTTTAGTGGTTCACATGTGCTTGATACATGGAAAGTACGTACCGTTACAATTACAACAAGCCCAAACACGACTATGGTACATTATGGAGTTCCGTGACTTTTGGCTTCATCATCAGATCTGATAGTAGAATGGTTCTTATCAAACGCAAATGCTTCACTTGTTGTAGAAAATACCAAAATGACAACACGTTTTCATATGAAATTTGAAGAGTTCCCTCGATTTTGCCAAGATTCCATCATCAGATCCCGACTTGGTGGCTATGGGACCATTTGGAAAGAATACCCTTTCCAACAAAGAATTTTCCAAATCGGTTGGCAAGCGACGGAGTTATGCCCGAACAAACATTAAAAAAAAGTTAAAAAAAATCGTGAGACATCCGAATTGAGAACCTCCTCCGTTTTTAGAAGTCGGTTAAAAAATGAAAATGAATAAATATTATCTGATGCATTTAAAATGAAACATTTGCGGAATAAGTTGTTTGCGAGATAAGTAGTATACGAAACGTTGGCTGTAAAATGAAAATTTGTCAATGGACTTTTGGTAAAACATTAGTGAAGCGACGCTGACATTCACATGCGTTATTTATAGATTGATGATATGACTAGGTTAGGTAGGCCGACTGAAAGCCTTCCACCTGGGGGTGTTTAAAGTAGCTGATTTGGAAATCTCCTAATAGACTCCGAACCCAAGCCGGCCTCAGCAAAGACAATCTCGATAAGTAGACGGCTCAGCCCCGGCTCGGAATGAACTTCGATTCGACAAGTCTATCCTTTTTTGGTGTAACAAGAACGAGCGAGATAGACATATTACGACTTCTCGAATCGAAATCAAATCGAAGTGTTGTGTATACGGGGTCAGATCGGAGTGACCGGGTGTACGCGGCGTGTCTCCAAAGACAATGACCCACCTTCCACCTTGCGCTGCATACCCTTACACCTACCTACGCTTTGATGATCTTATGACTGCATCAGCCAGATATCCAAATAATTACATTTAATAACATCGACACACTAAGAACAAGCCTAGGCTGATAGTGATTCATTCATCAAATACAAAATCGAGGCCTGGATAAAAGGTGGATGGGATTCTGACCCCAATGAAGACTATGCAGCTAACGAATAGTGGAGATTAGGTACTTTACTAGCGATATTTCATGGTGCTTCACCAAAAGGCAAGGATAAAATCATAATCATTTCTTTTAGTTTTGCCGTTGTCGGGTAAAAATAATAATTTTATTATTCTTTCTTCGTGGAGCTATACTGCCATCTACTGTTAGAGTCCGAAAACTCATATGATATTTACTCATTACGCATACTTTAAACATAGGTGTCACTAGTGGGTATTTTTATGTTGCTTTTGTTTACATTGACACATTAAAAGTAGACGAAAAATTCTGAAGAAAAAAGCATATTATGCAAACTTGAACTTGGTTTGTTCGTCTATTTTGTTCCATTTATGGCCGATTTATATATCAGCAGATAAAATTTTAACAGTTTGCAAGTTGAGCACTCTGTGGTTGAGCAAGTAAATGTCAAACTGACTTCATGTGTGGATCATAACAAAGTTGCCCTTACCAAAAAAACATTCGCATCACGCGTATATTTCTTCAAAAACACGGGATTCAAGAAAATCAAGACAACAAGTTCTCATAGGTTGATGAGTGATTATTTAACCTTCTTTTTTGTAGTAGGTTTTGGTTTATTATAATGGTATCACTTGTATCGCCATAATGTTACCAGATGCTGTTAACTCCCGCTGTGCAAGGACTTGCTTATTAATTGTTACACAACGCATCATCATCATCATCCACAGCAGCCCGAACTCACCCACTGCTGATATAGGCCTCTCTTTTCTTTTGCCAATCGCCACGGTCCCGTGCCAGCCTATCCAGGTTCTTCCCCGATGGCAGCTATGTTGGTCATCTTGTAACCGCGCAGCCGGACGACCCATAATTATTGAGAACTGTTCTAATGTAACAAAAATTTTTGAAGCCTTGTGCAAATCTATGAGAATTTCCATTTTTACTTTACATAAGAGAGTCGTCGTTATTTGCTTTCCTTATCCAGCTTGGAGTTTTCTGTGTTGATGCTGGTAACATTCGCTGTGGTAACTTCAACTTCTTTCTTCAAGTTGGCAGTTCTTTAATGGCGACCACGGGTGACGGGTCGTTTGTCTGGAAACTGTCACTATTTATTTTAGATTTTTAAGTGTAGGTTCCGTGTTTACGTAAACATGACGGGAATTTTGCCTACATACCAGCGTTTTGTAAATGGAGTTCCCGTGCCGTCCATTTCTCGGCGTTCCTTCCGCCTACGGGAAAAATATTTGATTGTTTCTGTACTTTTGACATTCGGGATTGTGTGGTTAGGAGCACTGTTCTACTTGCCAGAGTTTAAAAGTTCCAATAGTGTGAACGATAGTGTTTACAATGTTTACAAACGAATTCAAAAGGCTGGCCCAGAGCTGCTCATGCCGCCTCCACTCGCACAAAACGATGTTGGTGACTTTCCCGTGTTGCTCGCTCACCACGGCGGAGAGGGTGATGATCCTCACGTAGTGGAGGACAGGAACCGCCTGCGAGCTAAGATAGAGGAGGATATGGGCATGAAGGTGTTGGAAAGACCGCAGTTCGATGTAGCACCTTCTGTGTCGTCTTCGCGGGGGCCGAGCAAGCCGCCAGTAGACGCGATCGAGGAGCCTGCGGCAGGGAACAATCCGGCCAGCAAGAACGTGTCGCCGGCGGGACCCAAGGCGGAGAGCTCCGACAAGTACGTGGCTGTGGCCCTGGCACCAGGAGCAGACCCTGAGCTCAAACACAAACTGGAAACTGTCAAAAAGGTGAGTCATATTTTACCTATGACATAGAAAGTACATGATTGTCAACACATTAGCCAGTAAGTTTCACTTTCTAATGCTTTTATTCAAAGTAAGTGAATAAAGTATTTTAAGATAAAAGTGTTAAAACCACGCACCATGACTGAGGAAGTAAATGTGAATTATGAATTAACTCAGCATAACAAAAAGTTATGTTTGCATAATGAAGTACTATTACACAATAGTAGAATGCTTAATAATTCTCTACAAAAATGTTCTAATACTGTTTACAGTAAGTTTTTGAGGAGAAATCAAACAGTTTAGGAACTATGAATTTTATTATGTTCAGAGTAATCATTGATGGAATATTGATATCTATCATTTCTGTCAACTTTCTCATAGAAATACAGTAAGTGTAAAGTAAATAGATATGATGTAAAGATAAACTATTGTTATCAGTTGTATTGGCCACTTAATATTGTTATCAGTTTAAATATTGGGCATGCAGGGATATTCTAATCTATTGTTGACTACTGATTGATAACAACAGATTTACGAGTGGTTAAGTAATCCTATTTAATCTTTAACAATATTTCTCAATGAAAGTTGACATTTATTTTTATTAAACTGATAATCGGTTTCATTTGCATTTTTATCATCAGATGTTTAATAATTTAGTAAATGTAATACTGGAAGTCAACCCCAACATGGTTGGAGAAACAATAAGCAATTTATTATTTATACATTTGATATACAAATGCACTACAATTTGAACTTATCTGAGGTTTAAATGCTATTATTTGAACTACACCATTTAGTAACAGGCAATTTTTAATTGTTCCTATTTTATGAAAAAAAAAACCAGTAAACTGCCCATAACATTCAGTCACATACTCAAGTTGACACATGTTCACAATTTTCTCTTGAATCACTCTATCTATGAAAAAAGCTGCATCAAAATTTGTTGTGTTATTTTAAAGATCTAAACATACATAGGGACAGACAGATGCGATGGGAGACTTTATTTTATAATATGCATCACTATCACTATCACAGTGATAGTGATGATAAACCAGACACCTAAAATTACCATACAAAAAAAAGTAAAACATATTTAAACTAGTTAATGTATAATTAGGTATAATCAGTCCAAATCCAGCAAGCGATAACATACGTTTCAAATAAAGGTATTTTCAGAAATGAAACAAATATTATATAATTTTTAGCGCTGGTCATTTTTTGTACAACACTCAATGGCTTGAACTATAACAGTCTATTATGCACTGCCCTAGTTAGTTTTTAGCCTTGACTCAAAAGAAGCTCTACAAGTAAGAAAGTGTAATCAATACTGCTTTATCTATTTGTTAGATACAATCTGATTCCATTATTACATAAGTTTGTTCTATATTTACATTTGAATGTGCTGATAGGTGTTATCTTTATATAAAACTAGCGGACATCATTTGGTTTCACTCATGTAGTTCCCGTTCCCATGGGAGTTACGGGGGTAAAATATAGCCTATGTTACTCGCTGATAATGTAGCTACTTATGCATTGCTGAAAGATTTTTTCAAAAAGGTCCAGTAGTTTTAAGTTAAGTTTTTTTGTTACATACAAAAATTAAAAAATACAAATCTTTGCTCTTTATAATATTTGTATAGTTTTAAATTAAATTTCGTATATGTTTTGTTAGAATATGAAATAACTTGTATAAGCCGTGATGGAGAACATTCATTTTTTCTTTGAAAAAACTGCCCAATTGCAATTCAGATTTGCGCATGAAAGATTCCATCGTAGTATTTCCTATATTTTTTTATTTTTTTTTATAGCGGCAACAGATATACTTAGACATTCTGTGAACATTTCTACTGTCTACCTTTTTCTGTTCATGAGATACAGCACACTGACAGACGAACGTACAGTGGTGGCGTATAATGTCCCGTTGGTAACTCTTAGCGTACGGAACCCTAAAACGTTATTCCAGGCGGCCGTGGCCCGGTTTTTTTGCCCATCTTGTTTATTCAATACTTCACATTCGGCACTACTAAGTCGTGAAATAAACAAATCTAATGGTAGGTACCTAATAAACAAGTTTCGCTCCATTTTGGCGCCGCAGTCTATAAAATAATAAACTTGGTCCGTAACATGGATTACTGCCTAGTACGCAGAATACGCCAGACAACGATTTACTGACGTCATCTCCTTCTTAATTATTTTAGCTATCTGGACGCCAGTTATCCACGACAATTGCCCGTGATTGATAACGCTGCTGGCGGATAAATCTGTCGGAACACATGTACCTAAGTAGGTAGGTACCTTAAGCCTCTGTGATCGTTATATTCTCTATTTCCTTACCTTATATTCGTCTACGTCAGTTTTAGAGGATTACTGGCTGGTAATCTCAGCTTAAAATCAGGAGCCTAATTAATTGTGGTACATATCATATTGGTATTTGACTGCCACAAGCTTTTGTTCTTGCCTTTTCTCATCGTGCCCGTGTGTAATCTAAAGATTATTCCCCGAGATACCTATAATAATATTTTTAGTAAACGCCAGTAGTGTTTTTACTGCAGAAAAATAATAATCAGCGATGTTATAAAATAGTATTTAATGCTGTAACACAGAGCTCAGGGTCGTATGATAATATGGCGTGCCTAATCACACAGTCGTCGCTTGAACATGTTAATCAAACGCCGCGGACCATGACCATATCATACCAAATGATTTGAAAGTTGATTCATGTGCCAGGCACCATGGCTGACAATAAATACCTACATTCCACGTGCTATCTTGGTTTATCCTAATCCATGCTACCTACGCGAATCTCCACATGTTTCTACAATCTGAATTTCTTATCTTGACTCCTCAACGTCAATATATTTTGTACGCGTGAGGTCAGACGGTTTTAGTTTTGGCAACCTGTTTTTGATGTCGCAATTTGTCATATTCTAGTCCAGCAGCTGGGTAGAGCGAAGATCTTTTAAAACAGCAGCCAAGAATTCTGCTTTAGCTTAAAAGAGATCAGGTCATGTTTGTCGCATGACACATGAGCAATGGACTAAAAAAAGCGAGTCGAAAACCGCTGCAGACCATAGTCTAACTTGTGGGACGTTTCTTACTTTCTAGCTACTAGACCGCGCTAGGCACTGGGTTCCATCTATCTGGCAGAATCTTGTTGCTCCGAAATTCATTTAGCATGACACACTTGGCATAATTTTCTTTAAACGAATATATTAAAGGCATATTTAAAAAAAATACTTATTGTTTGGTTGAATGTTTGTATGTCCGAATTGGAATGGCATACTTTTAGATGGCAGAATTTTATTTGGCATAATTACCTTTAGCAATTTTCAAATTTCGCATAATTGCGTTTAGAATAATGTTTATTTAGAACGATAATTATTTGGTATAATTTCACTTGGCATACTATGAAGATTGCAGAATTTCATTTGGAATAATTTTATTTGGCATTATTGCCTTTTTTTAATGCCACAAAATAGCATTCTTAACTTTAATTTAAAATTAAAATATTCTCTAAAAAAATCAATAGGTTGTGCTAGAAAAGTTAGTGACAGAAACGAATCGCTCCAAAACCGACTCCACGTAGTCTGGTCTGCCCGACCCCTAGAGTGTAATTTAAAATCGTGTAGGCGCGAGGCGGGCCGCGAGTTGAGGAGCAGGTGGTTGTAACACTCGCCACCGTGGCTGGCCAGCAGGCCGAAGCTGCGATGGTGAGCGTTAAACCTATCTGCGACGATAAACTCGCGTGGGACCGCCGTAGCCCCGCAGCGCCGGAGCCGTGACAGAAACCATGCCTGCTGCATGTTGCATACTGTATGCTGCATGCTTGTTTGCATGCATGGTGTATTTTTGTTTGCATGCCAAATCGTGTAACGCCCGTTACCCACATAAATGGCTCTCTATTTTTGTACTGCTAATAGAAATAATTAATTTCAATACATTTTACGAAAAAGTATCATGGGTGGATTGTATTGAAACAATGACGTTGCCATGTTTTCTTTATAATTTCGTATTTTTTTGTCAAGGAAAGGTGTACGAACTGTAACACCCTTTACAAGTTTCTGAGATATAGAAATGGTGCCTAATCCTCGTTAATCGATTTACAATGATTATAAATGTATTTTTTTTTATTTAAAAAATAAGTAATATTTTCGTATGGAACTAAAGAGCCTCAGCTTCACATCCAAAGAGCCGCAGGTTAACGACCCCTGCGCTAGGAGCTTGTCTGGGTTTATTTACAGTTTTACACCAAATGCGTCCTTTTGGGAGAAAATTGAGTGAATATCTGGTGTTTGGTGTTCATACACCGTTCGTGCAGGCAACATTTATTCTCTAAGCGTGATGAGGACAACCATTTTCCACAATAACCACTTATTATCGCGGTTAATGTTTAGTTAAGACTTCCAAGGACTGATAGGAAGACTAGGTACCTATTTTATCTTTATTTAATGAGTGGATTGCAATTACCACTCGCAAGTGTTGCCAACATTAACATTGTTTCACACACTTTTATTCCATAAATTGTCATTTTAAATTTTTGCCATGGAATTATTAACTGAAATAAGTCTGCTAAATAAAATCGTAGTTTTATGTCGTTTCAGAAAGGCCTTTAAAACAAATAATTATTGTTATAGCAGATTTTTATGTTGCGTGAATCATAAAATATTTATATAAGTAATAAGGTTATTGATCGATTAAGTAAACCAATTGTTTTTCTAATCGGTTACTAGCAAAACTGTATCGAAATCACGTTAATCTATGATTATTAGGTATATCGGCATTATGCATTACTACACACATCAAAAGTGTCTAGGGATCAACATATATTTTTGCAATAACTTTTCTCCTGATTGATATTAATTAAAATTTTCTTTAAGGATTCATCAAATAAAGTGTTTTCGTTTGTCACAGTAACGATAAACCAAGTCACCTTTGCATTAATAAAGAAATTTGCCATTTTCCTAATAAAGGGATTTTTGACATTTGAACCACTAACACAAAAGTTCGAAAAAAAGACTGAAATAACAGTTTTCTTTAAAATTTTGTTGGGTAACTTAAACAATTAATAATCCGTGTTTCTACCGCGAACACTAACAACACAAGAACATCGGTTTGGCATACTCAAAATGAGTTCATCCAAATCACGCTGTGGAATGGCCGCCCATGTTCGTTGCAACAACAAAAAAAGGTCTTCTTGCGACTGGATACCCTCCATATTCGGCAGAGCTCTTCTCTGTAGCATATCCCATGCATGCTCAATCGGATTCAAGTCTGGCGACTGAGCAGGCCAGGGCAGGACATTGATGTTAGCTGCGGCGAGAGTCTGTCTTACAACTCTTGCGGTGTGCGGTCGTGCATTATCATGCATTAACTGAAATAAGGGACCGATTTGCACTTGTAGAGGAACGATGACGTCTGATACAATCGTCTCAGCATAAATTTGAGCGTTGAGGTTGCCTCTGATCCAAATCAACTCAGTTCTTCCGCCGATCCAAATACCCGCCCATACCATGATGGTTCCACCACTATAAGGATGGACTTCCTGGCAGGATTTTAATCGCTGTTGGCGTCCAGGGGTTCTCCAGTGTCGTATACGTCTTGTATCCGGTCTCATACCAAAACGAGACTCATCAGAAAAGCACACGAAACGCCATTGTTCTTCTGCCCAATTTCTGTGTTCAAGAGCCCATTGATATCGAATCCTACGATTGTGCATTACTATAGGTGGTACCCGTAGCGGTCTTCGGGAATGAAGGTTCACTTCATGCAAGCGGTTTCTGACTGTTTGGTCGCTAATTAAGTTCCCGGAAGAGTGATGAAGCCTCACGGCTAACATCATGGCGGTTATTGTTGGAGCTCTTCGAGTTAAGATTTGAATGTATCGGTCTTGTCTCCGTGTGGTGCAGCGATACCGTCCTCCATGGCGCTCAGCCACGGTACCAGTGCTTCGGTAACGTGTCCAAAGTCGACTGATAACACTCTGACTTGTATTCAGAGCTAAAGCCACAGTACGTTGCCGGGAACCAGCTTCTATCATTCCCACGGCTCTGAGCATTTCTTCCCTGCTTAAATGACGTCGCCGCTCCATAATAACGTTGGTTTTAATCAGTAGTAGGGAAACAGTAGCACTAATAATGTCTTCAATGCGTTGTATGTTTTTATAGGGAAAATATTGACAGCTGATTTTCATCTTTTACTCGAATTTGATTCACAGTTCCTGATTCAAATTATGAAATGCACCAAAAAGGATCCATATAAATTTATAAAATCATAAATTTATTACAAAGCCACATCTCAATCTCAAGAAATCCGCATAAAAATGCTTGATCCCTAGACACTTTTGATGTGTGTATTATTTACAATTTAATTTTATCGCTCCGCTCCGATGCTCTATAGCTGTTTAATTACTTGATAAGGAAAGCAAAAGGATTTAACTTACCGATATAAATAAAAATCCTTAAGACCGCCATTAATTTTAATCACAGACGATAAATTTATTTATTTAAATAACATGGGAGACTTACAGCTAAAACAAACAGATCAATGACAGTACAGTAGTCTGAAAGCCAATTACAGGTCTCCACTTATAAAATACAGAGAAAAAAAACTAAATTCTACGGACATTCACGCTAAATTCCTGTGTATATGCTACAGCATAATTTCAATGTTGCTCACACTGCCTATCAATCAGCATAACAAAATCAACTACATGAAGAAGCTTTGACTCAAGCACTTCCTGGCTGACGACACACCAGTTTGCAATGGATCTATATCGTACTGGTTACAAAGCTTGTTTAAATTTCTACTTGCACGCACAATGAACGAATTCTGCCAATAATTAGTTGAAGCAAATGGCACACATAAAGGTGGATTGTAACGTTTAGACTTCCAGGGAACGTAGAAATAAAATTTTGACAAAATATCGCTACAGTTTATGGTGTTGTTAAAAATTTTCAACAAACACACACAGTCGGAAATCTCGCGGCGGTTGAGTAAAGGTAATATATCATATTTTTTAGCTATAGTAGTTTTCCGAATGATACGGTACTTTTTGATGGTAACATAGATACCTTATGAACCTTCTTTGGATGCTCTTGAGAGCATCCATATTTCAGCGATTCCATATTTCAGATGCATATTCCAAGTGGCTTTCAACAAAAGTACAATATAGATTTTTTAAAGTTTTGGCTTGATCTAGGTAGAATTTGATCGCCTAAGGTACTCGTATATGATGTAGCGATGATTGAGCGCTTCCGAGAATATGTAATAACTGAGCATTTAGCGGGATTAAGATCCAGCTTGTTTCTTTGGCAATAGTCTTCGAGGCAACGTAGGTCATTCTGGAGTGCTAATACGTCCATCTGGGATGATATTGTGGCATACATTTTCATGTCATCGGCAAAACACAAAAGTTTCGATGAAGTCAAGCAAGAGTCGATGTCGTTAATGTAGATTATAAAAAGCAAAGGACCGAGTAATGAAACCTGCGGGACTCCACTAGGGACAGGGACCCAGCTAGATATAAAATTATTAAGTACCACTGCTTGGGACCTGTTGACAAGGTAGGAAGAAAACCATCTGAGTAAATCGCCACGTATTCCCATGCTATTCAACTTGGATATCAGAATGCTATGGTCGATTCGATCAAAGGCTTTGCTATAGTCCGTATAAACGACGTCCACCTGCTTTCCGTTGCACATGGCATCGGTAATAAATTCGTTAAGGAGGATCAGGTTCGTGGCAGTAGACCACCCTTTTAGGAGACCGTGTTGGAACGAGCTAAATGATTTTTTCAGAGCAGATTAAACCTGATTATATATTATCCTCTAAAATACTTTTGCCATGATACACAATTTAGATATCGGCCTGTAATTTGCTATGTCTGTTTTGATACCTTTTTTGTGAATAGGAGTTATAAACGCAGATTTCCATATTTGTGGTACAACACAGGTATTCAAAGAATTTCTAAATAACATTGAAATAGGTTACGCTATCGAAGGTGCACATCGAACAAGAAGTTTAGATGGGATGTTATCAGGACCTGCCGATTTGCACGTATCCAACTTACGAAGCAAGTTAGTAATATCATTGGTTTCAACAATAATACGGCAGATGTCAGATGTTAGGTTAGACGAATCGTTAAAAAGAGAAGGAGAAGAGACTGGATGACTAACACTGGGATTGAGGAAAGTAGAATGGAAGTATTGCAAAAAAGCCTGACAAATAGATTTCCCCGTCCGTAAAGTATCGCTGTTATAGTTCAAAGTGCTTTGGACTGCGTTTGAGTTATGACGTTTTTTTACAAAAGTCCAAAAGTATATTGGGTTATTTTTAATTGCATTTTCTGTAAGGTCCAGATAGTTGCGGTAGCATTGGGATTCCATAGTTTCCACCCTTTCACGAAGAAGTTTAAATGTTGATTTGTCAGATAAGTTACCATAAGTTTTGATTTTTTTTAAGAATTTATATTTTTTTAATTGTTTTGATAAGTGATGGACTATACCATGTTGGATATTTTTTATTCCGGTAAAGTTTTCGTGGAATATATTTTAATTGTAGATCAACAATAAACTGATTAAAGAAGTTAACTGCATCATCAATTGACCTCGCGGGGAACTCAGCTCCCCAGTCAGTAGTACAGATGGCTCTACTGATAGAATCATTGTCACCTTTATCATACAAGAATTGAGTACGAGGTGCACATTCAAGTGGAGGTGTTACTGATAGGTCCAAATTAATTAATAACGCTGGGTGATAGGCATCAATAGGCACTATGGGCTGGAACATTCAGTCACACTGACTTTGTCATTGGAAAGGACAAGGTCTAGGATTGTACCATATCTATTAGTTACCGTGTTATACTGTCCAAGATCAAGAGTACATAATTCATCACAAAGCAAAACTTCGTCATACTGTTAGGGTTCAACGGAACAAGCGACATGTTATCAGATAGAACCCAGTTAATACCGCTCATATTAAAGTCTCCTATTACAAGAAAGGTATCAGAAGTATTATTAATAACTGTTTGGTCAAAAGTTAACGCAAAGAAGATATCGCTTTGAAGTACTGAAAGTTAAAAGTTGCCGTCGCTTATAATTTTAGTCTGAGATGCTATTATTGATCGAAGTTGAGATGTGTTAAATGCACGCATTTACGACCCCGGCTAGGATCATGGTGAAAACACTGAAATGAAAATCAATTCCTGGTTTGTGATTAAAGATAATACTACGCTATTAAATAAGCAATATTTTTTATCACATCATATTGTAACCACATTTTCGAAAATGGCTCTAACGTTTTCTATAAAAGTTGCAATATGCGAGATTTCGGGACCAAAAAATCGACCCAGCTGGGTCTCATATCTGGGAAAATACGTTTTCTCTGTTCTAACCCTATCCGAGCCTGGTTGCCGTGTATTATATGTGTGTTATTTGTCCTAAAATCATTCAGCATAATCCTTCAAGACATTTCTAGAATCTGAAGACGCAAAAGTTTTGTTTCGTACAAAAACAGCGCTTTCCAATTTTCTCTATCCTTTTCAAATTTCATAAGCCTGCAGCTGCTACTAAATATTGAAAAGTTTCTTCTTCATCATAGCCATGGCAAACTCAAAATGGGACCACATATTTTTGGTTTATTCTTCGTCCAAAACAGAGCCGTGTGAAAATTCCTTAAGCTCCAAGAATTGCATGGTCCCATGAAGAGCTGACAGAGTTACGCAATGGTTTAACCCAGTAATTTCTTAATACTTGTGCGCTAGTTATTACACTCTGCAAATCCAACGCGTTACAATTGCAGGCATCCAGTATCACGCGACACCAATGTACATAACGATTTGATAACGCTTCAACTATGTAAGTACCCTAGACATTAGAGGCAGAATTGCAAACACGCTGTAGAAAATGGTTAGTACTTCATCAAATGAAATACTTATCAAAGAACAATCGCCAAGTATCCGCAAGCACGTACAAGTAGGGTCTAGGCTTTCTCGCAAACTTCCATGGTGGGCCGTTTGGCACTATTTGGTATTGGTCGATGACCGCAGGCGCCGGCTGCGCAACGTGCCTCAAGGCACCATGCGCGCACGCATGCATTGCAAGTGAAATCATTTGTTTATACTCGCATGACTTACTCGTTCTACTCCTCTGTCTTGAATTACTACTACAGAATGCGAAACAACGTTCATTGAAACGCGGTCTTGCTTCACTTGAATTGTAGATACAATGAATTCCTCCTTATTGAATTATTCAATAGAATACTAAATTATGGAAAACAAGAAAAGAAGATTGGCATTACTTGTTTAACGATTAAATAATATAGTGCCAACTTGAATTTTTTTCACACAATCAATGTTTAAGTAGAGAAATGAGCCGGTTTGAGTCGTGCCAGATCTCCCAGGTTTCTGGTTCCGTAAATATTATCTCAGCCATCAACGCTCAGTAAAGGCCACAAAAATCCCCAGACCTTGTTCGGCTATCGGTTTGATTGCATCACTCGAATCAAAGTTTATTTTCATGACTATATTTGCTGGCTTTGTACGAAACTACAAACGTCCAATCAGTATTATTTCAGCCAGCTTCGCTGCTGTGACTGAAAATATTTGAACAGCCGCGGATTGAACTATACTAAGTTAATTCTAGTCATTTTACTGCTTTGTTCTTTGATAACGTATTGTGCTCATGCCACGTCACATTGCCAGTAAAATAATAACGTGCCTATTTTATTGATTTATTTATTTTATCGATGCCAATTTCATGGTTTGAAAGCCTAGTTATGGAAAAAAAAACATTTTTGTATGTGCAAAATCTTAGTTTGAATGGCGGCGCACCAACGTTTTAATAATTAGAAATGAATAATAGGTACAGGAAGTAATTTAGATGTTACGATAAATGTGTTTAGCAATATTGTGTACAACAGTACATTGTATAGAAGCAAGTAGTACTAACCCTAATCATCCGCTCACGACACTAGAGAAGGGAAAGTCAAGCCCCTCATAATTACAGCATTAGAATGCTGCAAACGACTTGCTAGTAGGTATACGTGCTACTGTCATAACTACGTGCCAAGTTCATATAAACATTCTCACATAGAAAATCAACGAAGAGTGTTTTTAAAATGCGAAGGTGAAACCGCAAAAAATATTTTCCTGAAGAAAAGATATAATGTACCTATATTCTACAAATAAACGTAGTTGCATTGACCCACAATATATTAATAGCTATGTAGAACGTGCACGAGTAGAGCACAGAGTGACACGCGGACGATGCTGATCTAAAAAGCACATTCCGCGAATGCCGTGCAGACCCAGTTTACTTGTATCGGCGCCGGAGTGCCGTGTTAAGTACGAAACGTAACGGCACACCGAATCGGTCGCGACGAGACATCGCCGGTGACCCCACGACACACATTTTCCACAAAAACAGTAAGACATCACCGTTCACTGCACACTAAACTAACGACACTTTCTCGCAAACACTTCTACCGTATCGTTCCGGAATGTGTTTTAAAATTTTAACTTCCATACTGACTCAAATATTTGGGTTGGTCCGTTGTACACGCGTAATGTCCATAGAAATTGCTGGGCAATTCTCCCCTGGAGATGCAAATTCCACATAAATTACTACAAATGGCGTCATTATAGCATCATTTTGACCCGGCCGACCTACCTACCGTACTTCCGGGGTCTAAATAGTATATGTATTATTGAAGGCTGACTCAGCGCATGTCACACCAAGTTACTTTTAAACTGGTTTCCTCTCATGTTTCTGGTTGAGCTTTTGCGATCCATACGAAACACCACAAATTTGAAAAACTAGGGACGTAATAACAATCAACAGGGTAGAGATTCTTGTAAAGACGAGGTCTTTCCGGTCCAATATTCCAAAAACCACATACAAAACCTATCCATACTACCATTCGTTACAAAGAAATAATCCAGCAATTGGCTGTAAACATTGTTTTAATTCGGATGATAATCTGCGCGGCGTCGGCGTCGGCAAAGCGTCGATAAGTTAGCGACAAAACAAACAAAACCTTGTTGACGGCGGAGTTAGGCTTGTTGAGAGCAGACGGGGGCAATTAGCCGGCCCTCAGTATCGCGTCGAGAGATGTGATAAAAAAACTCGGTCAAGAGCGAAACTCTCCTTGCTGATTTAGGGTCCTGTCCTGTGTGTTTAGGGTGACGCTGAAACTCCCAAACTGTGGACTGGGGTGCGGTGACGAAATTAGAGGAATTGAGACACCATAGTTGCTTCTGAAGGACATTGATCCGTGGAGAAAGTTTTGAGGGTTTTGTGTAGGACCAAAGAAACTACATATTGGTGAATTATTGCGGAGGTTGCTGGATATGTATTTACGGCAGAACACAAGGGCAGGAAATTTATGATAATAGGTTAGCCTCATTTTCTCCATTTGTGAAAACAAGTTGCCGGCACCGCAATGTAATGCAGTCATCATCAATTTTACTTTGTTCACCGCTTGGATGTTATTAAAAACAAAGTGTCCATTGTCATGTCACTTCCTCTGGTTTCATTTTGATATGAGTGGATGCTGTGCTTCTTATTTCATGTAAGAAAACCCCAGCATCCTCTTGCGTTACCTTCTGAGAACGACAATCCCAATTTATTTTGGCATTTCAATAACGGCAATTGCATTATTTTTTAGGAACTGACCCGCATCAGCTTCCCCCGGATATTCGTAAAACTTTGAAGGCCTATATCACCCGTAGGGGTCGAATTTTCTAAAGTCCTCTTTGAAATCAAATGTAGATGTGTACGTTGCGTTATCAGGATTGGGGCATCGAAAATCGACCATTTTGCAGAACCGTTTTTTTTTTCCGGTTTCTCTGCTCTTATCCAGAACTAGGGACACGGGTTTTTCGGGATTGTTCAGTTCTTTAATGTATATGTCACCATAAAATTGACAAACACGTTATAATAATTATATTATAATATAACGTGTTTCTCTCTAGCGATATTGTAAACTCTCGAATTATTGTCCACTGAACATACGGAAGTATCACTGCACCCATAATCGGGACCTGGGGCACCCCCCCGTTAGGTTAGTTAGGTTCCTTTAAACCCTGCACTCGGAAATAGCGCACCCCGCGAAGCGGGGCTCCGTCGACTACGCTTTTTGGGGGGATATAAAGTGTTTTTTAGGTTAGGTTATATTAATCGATATTTCTCAGGAATGGTACAGTATCTTTTCATGAGAGTCCTCCTACCATCCACATCGCGTGAGTTGACTACCATCGCATGCATTTCACGAAAAATAATGCGTTTTATTTTAAACAGCATGTTCGTTTGACAATAATTCGAGAGTTAACAAAATCGCTAGAGAGATTACAATTATAACGTATTTGACAATTTGACGGTGACATATATACTTTTGCTCTATTAATAATGAACTACATATTACAAAGGTATGATATGTAGGATACCCGATATTATGTAATGTTTTTGTGTTGACGTGCAGAATTTTATACAAACTATGAACTATTACTATACTACTACTACTATTACTATTACTATTATTTCTACTTATCGGTTGTGTTTGAAAACCACTATTGTATTGTGGTCATCCTGTAAAGATAATGTGTAAGTTTAATAATAAATAAATAATAAAAAATAATAATAACAGCAGCTGTTGTATTTTCATCAAACAAATGGATTGTCCTTTAAACCAGGATGTTGTTTACAAATAAAATCGGTGTTTTAATTGAATGCTAATAAATGCCATTCCAGCAATCTGATCGGTAATTGTAACGAGATAAAAATAATAGCATTCTCCCGCGATCGATGACAGGGTCATCTTCATCCAAAAACATTCTGCTCTTGCAATAAAAAATGAAATGTTACGGACCGAACCAATCGCGGCAATATCATAAAAGAGTCCCGTTTTAATATTTTTGTAAAGGAACCATGGTAATATTGGCTTATCGGGCAGCTTACAAGTTTATCATAATACGACATTTTATAATTGTAACGGTATCTATATTATTCAATGACAAAATTCCGAATGTTGCAGATATTCCGTTACAGCCATATCGTATTTCCTCTTTTGCAATGCATCTGGGTTGGTTCTTTGTTGGTTTTCGGATTTTATCGAGGGTTTCCTTGTAGGAAATTACACGCGTTACTAATTTTCTTCGTCTAACAAAACAATTGTTTGACGTTTACTGTTACGTACTGCATTCACTTGTTTGACTTAATTAAAAGAAATAAGTATACCTACTGACAGAAAGTGACAGGAAAATGAAAAACTGCACAAGTGTTTCATTTTCCGTTTTCCAACCTTGACAAAAGAGCCAATACCTACTTTATAATAATCACTGACCGGATTTTTTTGTGCATAAAGTAGTGCTCAAAGTTATAGAAACTATAGTATAGCGTTATTTAATTGAATTATAAACATAGAGCTACCGTTAGGTAACCTGTATCAGCAATCTGTGGACTAAGCCATCAATTTGATTGAACCGCTATGCGATCTTTATGTATATTGTGCTCTTAACCGGTACAGTCTCGATAAAAAACTTGAAAACTACAAGTAATGTTTTACAAACGTGTAAAAAATGTATGCAGTATTTGGGCAAAACATGTTTACGTACCATAACGTAACACTTTATTCGAACAATGCTTCGTCTAAATACTTTCGCAGACATTAAGCTTATCATCTTTGTTGTTTAATAAATTACTCATAGTAATGATGTCATAATGTTTCCGGTGGCGGTGGCTTAAATCGTGTGACCGTTTAAATTAGTTGCAACTAATCGTATGAAAGGCGCCGGTCGGACCTAATGCGCGCCGTAATTAGCACACAGGACGTTCCGGAGAACTTTTATTGCGTTTAATGTCTGCCCAAACAGTCGCCGAGGAGACCTCATCACACTACGCGGTACTACGAACTCGATATTGCCTCATAAAAATGTTAATTAGATGCCAAGTGACACAGCTCTCTTTTCGACACACGTTATTACTCACAGCATTGTCATTCGAAGAGCCTCCGCGTACTGCCGTTTTTGTGAACTGTCTGTTGAGTATGATGTACGTTTACATAACGGAGGCGCATCGCATCCACTGTAGCCCCGATTGTAGTTTTTGTGTGCTGCCGATTATGAACGTGGGTTGGAAATCAACGGATGAAAAACTGTAACATGTAGGCGCCCACATTGCTAAATGAACGCTACCGAAATGCTTAACCAAATCGGTAGACTACGTTGTGGTAAAAATGTTGTATCCCGACTCTTGAGTCGAGATTCCTGACAAGTCACGATGCTGGCAATTTTATAATTAATTGTATCAACTTTAATTTCTTTAGAAGCTGCTGAATGTCCTCTGTGCAGTGCAAACACTTGATCCTTTTGTTTATTTAATTCAACGGTCACAGATCCAATATCTAAAGTGGTTACTTAGCAGTGGCCGGTAGGATATATCGTAATGAGTATCTTCCGTTCCAAACCACAACAACTTGGACCCTCCTTTGTCCATTGGCTTGCTCGTTCTTCATTCGTGTCAATGAACTGCAACAAGATTGTACGAAAGCGAAATACCTACCCCTGTTAGCCAGATTAGCTCTTGTCTAGATAAAATATTTATGATTATTTCGGATAAAAGTACTAAATTGATGAAGTTAATTCTCTTTAAATATCAATGATGTCTGTCCTTTAGTGTGTTATGCAAATATAACTTGTTAAACACGTTTTCTATAATGCCGGTCATTATACGTAAGTACATATGATTTGAGTCATTCAATACACATTCCTCGTCCCGTCCACTGTAGTTGATCTCAAAAGTAATCGATCGCGTATATTGTGATTGCGAGAGTCCCAAAAATATCCGAATATAAGATTCGATCGCTTTATGTCCCATTACAGTTTTTCTGCAACGGTTACGACAACGTCCATTGATGTTCGTGAAGAAAGAGCGAGGACTAATGGACTGTGAAAAGAAACCGAACACTTCGTTTTTCTTACTTTCTTAGTTGGCCCTCTGAGAATAGTATTCCTTACATAATAAATCCGAGCGAGTATATTCAGCTTGCGTTATGCTGTGGAGGTGCGTTAAATAATCGTTACAGGTAGTCAGTCACCCGAAAGTCTGAAAACCAGTCTTGCCGAGGGGTATCATATAAATATGTATAACCCAGTACTAACTGGATTGTGAAGGTCAGATAGGCTGTCGCTCCATGTAAAATTCTAGTATTCAAGTGCATCTGGTTACACTGGCAGAGAGCCCCCAAATAGTTGGAAGATGATGCAGGTATGATGTTATGCTGTGCTTGAAACAAACAATAGATGTTGAACACAGGTGTTGAATGAAGCTTTCTTTTCTTTTAAGGCGTTGACCAATCTTCTGTTTATTGTTTGCTTTGCGTACAAAAACAATATTTAGTTTGGAACAATGGACAGTACTGGGCAGATATGTAGACAACAGTAATGTGGACTATAATTCTATTGACTCTGTTCAAAACATGCTAGTTTTGATGATGGATATTGCGTCCAATATCGCTCCTTAAACTTACCCCAAAAAATGTGCCACAGAAAATGGCATTTTTAGCATCACAGTTAACGCCATCTTAAGAGCGCAGATAATGTCTACTAACATAAGCTGAATATGTTTCCTCCTTAATACGCTTGTTGTTCCCGCTGATGTTCGGCTAATGCGCGATAATAGGGGGTAAGGGGGGGGGGGGGGGTAACGAGGCTCAATCACTCGCCTGACACGACCACCCGCCTGATTATACTGCTTATGAAATCATTAGACTTCATTACTATTGTAGGTACATGGCTTTCTACCGAATATGACACCTCATTTTCTTAATGGCGTATCACCTATTAGGTATTTAACTTGATAGTCAAGTCGTAATATACATAATTGCGGTTCTGTAGCGGGCTTAAATCCCTCCGATATTTCAAAGGCCAGGTTTTCTCGTGAACTTGATCTATTTCGGAGCTTCTGACTTTTCCAGTAATTGCAACTTGTTGGTGATGGATGGTGGATTTGTATCTGAACCTTTTTCTTTTTCAATGCAGCTCTTTCAGCTGCTTTCTGTGACAGTTGTTTCCTTTTTTCTCGTTCATGGTTGGTTTTAAGAAAGTGCCAGCACTTAGCCGCCGTGTTTTGTCTTGCGGATGCAACTTTGTTTTCCAAGAGTGAGTGGACCATTGCCTTCTACTTTAGCAGAACGTTTAGCAGATTCATATACAGGTGTTAATATAAGGATCCTTCGTCTATAGGCATTGTATCATGCGTCATCATTATGTGTAATTTCTCATCCACATGAGAAATCGATAATTTTGAAGTGTGTAACTACTGAACCAATTTGATTTACCGTAAAAAAACCCTATAAATAGTAAGTTTATAAATATTTGACCGATTCTTTTGTCAATATAGAGCTCAAGTATGTCTGAACAAATATCAAGATCCCAAATGAAGTCCGTATCTTCCAAATATCGGCAATAGCTTTGAAGTATTGACTGTTGACTTTGATTTAATATATGGTATTACATTATATTGCCTTCCGATAAAAGGGGTTATTTGCTGTGTCCATACGATTACTCGAAGGTAATCAAACAATCGACGAGTTAGTGATAAAGCAGAAAGTGATTTTGTAATCTTGTCAGTGATAGCGTTCAATAATGGTGACCCACAATCGTAACTACCTGGCCATAAATGTCGTGTTGCAGTTATCCCTATCTCAATGTACTTAGATAGCGCGATAATCAAGATTTGCCTTGTTTTTTTTTGCTATTTCTATCGGCTTACCGTTGCTATGGTGCTCTGGAGTTTTAGGCTTCTATGAACAGGTAATTATTCATTTACCCAAGGCACGTACGGTAGTCTTACCATGTCAAGCCAAATACAGCTTGTAGGAGTATCTCGGTTCAAAGAATTAGAAAGGTTGTGAACTCGAACAATAAATGCAACGTAGCATAGTTCTTTTTAAATGAACCAACTGGGAATTTGTGGGAGACGATTGCGGTAAATCCGTGGTCCTTTCTAAGACCAGGGACCATTTTGATGTCTTTATTGAGGAACCATAAGGTCCTAGCGAAACCGAAGTGGACACCGATAGGATTATATGTAAGGGGTGAATCGTTATCCCGCAAAATGCAAAAAATGGAAATTACGATGAAATCTTGTGAATTAAGATAGTGAAGGATACAAAAGGGATCGAAGTTAGCCCGAAAAATGTTGTAATCATACAGATTTTGGAATAAGTTACTAGGTAGTACTAGGTTAATTCCCTAAAAATTTTAGCACCTCGCCTCTGAAAGGTAGGTTCAATAGGTTGGGTTGAATAACATTTCAACCTTTCACGGACCCATATTCGAAGCTCCTGCGGACCATAGTTTGGGATTTGCTGCGCTAGATATCTGATGAAACGTATCCCATAAAATCATTAGTTTGCGAGAATGTTAAATACGTTTATGCCTATCAATCAATCGTATCAGATTTCGACTAAACACTACTGCCAGAAATAACCCTGTTCTACTTATTTATATCAATAAACCATTCATTACACCCTTTTTAAAGATTTCCCTACCCATCACGGCACTGCCTCTAAAATAGCTTTAATGCTGTTCTAAAATTCTAATCCAATATCTTCTTGAATGTGAAACGCGAGCGATGCTTAGCGAGTAGGATGCCTTATCTGGCTCGTTTGTCCTCCGGGAAGCTCTTTAGCCCGATACGGAGACTCCTAGCCCTCAACGGTTCAGCCACGAAACGCTAACTTTATGCGAAAATCATGCTTCGCATATCATAAACTTCAACGAAGAAAATTTTAAGGCCAAACACTCATATTTCACACGTCTGTTTCTGTACACTCATACAGATCAACGTACCTGAGTTCGTTGTACTGCAACAACGTTTTGTTTTGCGATATAATACATTGTTTCTGTTTACATTATGTTTCTGTTATTATCACAAGTATAAAGCCTAGGAAATTAGGCTGCAATTTGTTCCAGCTCTTGTCGGTCACGGTCTCTTTATGAGCGTAGTTTTCTTACTTCTCGAGTTGTGAGCTATCTTCAAGCGAGAGTCAACTCTTAATCAATTGTTTAAATGAGATAGTTCTAAAGGCTTGTGTCTGCATGCTAGAACCAACAGCTGAGGGAACTACCCCCCATTTCGCACGACCTGTTATATTTTTCCTATGTTTTGAAAACTATATGCCAGAGTATTTCAAGTACCTAGTACAATGAGCAATATTTATTCAAAGAGTTCCTCATAATTTTTAATAACTATCGTTTAACTATTGCAATTAAAATGTAGCTCGTTAATGTAAACTGGTGCCATATCGTTTTATACACACGAAAGAAAACCGTTTAGATGACTATCGCTGAATAGTACTCGTGTTATTTAGGTGCAGAATTTCACACGTTAACTATTCCTAGAACCTGATACCAATAGTACTGGACAGTTGTGTGCCTAATTGGTTCGTTACACAGCCAGTCGAACCATTTCAGTGATAATTATGAGTACAAATAGGATGCTGCCTTTTATGCCTCGTATCTGACTAACAGCATCTAGTTTGAAACAGTTATGGGTGAAGGAAATATAACCATAATAATATTTAAGTATAGGATTATCTTTTAGTCACTATCACTAAAAAATGTTTCTTGTTACAGGTAATTCATGAAACACAAAACGACTTCAAATCTCTCAAGAACAACATTTTGAAGAGCTTACTGCGCAGTTAATTCATTTTTATATTTCTCTTCTCACAACTGCGTTATTGTGGCAATTCCCGATTTCCGTTGTTCCGGCAATATTTTCGTATGTTCCTTTTTACGAGGAACATAAAAAACGACTCAGGGTACTTGTGTTCTTGCCGTGTGGCCCCGACAGAGGGCGAAAAAGGCGGGCGCGCAGGCCTCTCCTTGAAATATGAAACTGAAATGCCTAATTCCTTCGACCATTTTCCGAATGGAAAAATTCACTCAGCCAGCAGCCGCAAGCGATTACTCCTCTTTACGTAGTGATACGCGGAGGGCGGCGGCTGCGGCAGTGGCGGCGACGGCTCCGAGCCTGTCCCCATAAATAATCGAGAGCTTACGAACGAATTCACCCACCCCAGCTTCACTCCACAATATCATGGAAACTTTCAACCAAATTGATCGCCAAACGTAACTCTCTAATGGCGTGTAGAGCCGATTATAATGGACAGTTTTAATGCCGCCCACCAATTTCGAGGGGATCCCGTAGTATTTAAGAAAGTTTTAAAATAATTTGCTCGTTACATTATCGTAAAGGGCCGCCTGGAAGTGTTCACGATTGTCCAAATGGAGACTGTTATTATAATTCAGTGCGGGGTTGATGTTAACGCTACGTGCAAGTTCGCAATTGATTTGGAGAACTAACCGGGCGGTGACTGGGCCTCGTAAATTGGGCAGTGCGGATCCCTGAAGCATAAATCGACAATTGTCCTGTCAACGTGTGGGCGCCGCCACCGCCGCCCGCCGGCACCTCGCCTCACACACAATGTCCACTACATATCAGTCGGTGCAATCTCTCTTTCACGATCACTATATGAATTAAGCATTTAAATGCTGATGAAGTTACTTATAAATTCTTTTGAATCTCTAGAGTACTCTAGACGATTTATTGCCCATTTATAAATTAAGCTAGCTATTGCCTGGAGTATAGAGAGCTCCCTTGTTTATGAGAAGGGTATTTTTATACCATAGTGAATACCAGGCTATTCAGATTACACATTCTTTAGAAAGTTGAAATGACAAGGGCAGTCTTTACTTTAAGCAAAAGGTATCAAAAAGCCGCCAACTTATATCATTATTAATATATTGTTGTACAGTCGCACGCCATCGTACAAAAATATCATTGTCTCTAGGCACGAGTATTCGCACATAGGCACACGACACAAGTCTATATTCTTCGTGATTTTATTTGCCTTCAGGAATAGTAAATAAGAATATGCGGGAGCAAACAAGTGCCGGCCGACTGGCAGGCACACACAACATCCCTCCTAGCAGACTTTTATTGTACAACTCGACTAAGTTATTACATTGGAAATACATTTTAATCTAACTAGTGGGAAGATACGTATTGTAAGGTCCTATTCTATATGAAAAAGATAATAATTTAATAACCTTCTGTAATAATACGTATTGATCTATAATCTTGGAAGTAATTAATTGTGATTCCTTCTTAGTAATATGTGCAGATAGTATTGTATTATTCGTCTCGTACGGTTGGCGAGGCTACCTCGTGTTCACATTTATTCAGTTCGTGAAGGTCAGGACACATTCGCATTACGTTTCATATTCATGATCCGTGCCCGTCACCGTCACCTAAGCCAAGTCCTTACCAAGTTTTGTCAGAAGATCGATTGTTCTTACTTCGCAACTTTTTAAAACGTTAACTTGTTCCTGGGACCGTTTTTATCATATTTGCTCTATCTCAATCTTCATACATCCTCAAACTTTCATTTGGGTCCGTAAATGATGTAGCGAAAATCGTGATAAGAGTACGAGCGCATACGTCGGTGGTAACGATTCGAGCATTCAACGTAACGTTCTGAGAAATCCCGATCTCGTTACGATAGTTGGTGTTCAGCACCCCGGGGCCGGTCCGAAACTTATCGTGGGAGATACCGGGACCATGCAGCCGCCGCCGTGCGATGAATTAATTTGCCACCCGCTATTATATAAACTACCTAGATTGCAATAAAGATACCTTTGGGTTTTGCTTCTCACTGTAACGTCACGTTATTATCTTGTTCCCGAAAATGTACGCTAATTTACTGTACATTTATTATTATTCAATAAAGCCGCGTTAACGTGAAAGGCAGTTTATGTAACCGTTTCAATATGGCCAGTAATGATAGCTATGATTAATGCTTTCTGTCTCTGATTTACATGCAATGTGGTTCTATTCCCTAAATTTATGACGACATAACAACAAAGAGAAACTCGGCTGGGATTCGATAGACAACGACATCAGCTAATCTATTACTCCTGCACGTTCGAATTGAATCTAATGTCTCTTTAATGTTTGTAACCTCCTTTTAAACATGTAAACTCACTAAAAAGATAAAATACAAATGGTAGCTAGCGGTGAAATTGAAAAGACATGCAAATGTGAAAATTGTTGTTGAAACATCTAAGGAAAGTTCTCTCAAAAGTGGAAAATTTATGTAAATAGGAAAGTATGCGGGAAATGTGAAGTGAAAGTTTGCGGTAATGATCAACCCGTACGTTATTGTTACTAATCCCTGTGTAGTGTGTAATAGCAATATGCTTGAAGTGTTTAGCGATGTTGCGGTAACTGTTACATCATGTAGTGTGGTTTACGGCGGTGTAGTAATTTAGTTCGCTTTTAATTTTACAACTGTTATTATGTTAGATTGTGTACGATTTGTGTTGGCTTGTAAGTTGAGAATGAGTGTTGTTACATTACCCCGGTGGGTCCAGTCTCCGTGATGGATGCGGCGCGCTGGCTGCGATCCGTCATCGAAGCGGATGCCGCCTCCGACGGATGCTTCCCGAGCTTTTTGCGGACGCCAAGCTGTACATTAGACGGGCGGAGGATATAAATCCTCGCGCACTCGACAACATATTTAGATGAACACAAAAATACTAAAAAGGAATTGTTTCTGCGAATGTGCCAACCTTGGACACGCCTTTTGGTTGTCATTGTTACAACAACAATACAATCAGCGTGATTAGTAACTGTGGGTTTTGCAGAATCATTAATGATATAGATTTTAATGTTCCATACATCGTTTTGGATAACTTCCGTTTATGCATGAAATGTATAAATTCATCAATTCCCCGACTGTCATCCGCTACACTCTATCGTTAAGGAAATCTCACATTGTAATGCGCTACTTGTTGCGACCGTACATTAAACATTAACCCCCCGCGGTGATCTGTCGTGGTTCGTTTATCATATTATCTTCTTTAGCGAGCAAGCCTTGAGCTCTACATTTCTAATTTACCATTATCTTTTCGGTATTCATTGTATTAAAAGGGGTTCCATCGCTCTCGTTATGGTTTGCGCGGATTAAAGTCGTCGGTGTTTTTGTCGTGGTTTTTAAATGGTCCGGGTTTTCGTCGCGTCGTTAAATAAATCAAATTTGTGGTTCCGTGGAGCATTAATCATGTTGCATGTTGAGTCCGTCGTGTTTGATAATTCTGTCGGTGCCCGTCGGAGATGAAGGGCGTGCGTGAGTGGGTCCGCGGCGACGTTTTTGCTCTCCGTCGGACGTCTCGTCTCATTGTCTCACCAGGCGGCATATTGGATCTTGTCATTCGACACACGAAGTAATACAATAATTAAAGCTTAATTTGGACTTGTAAAATTATGTGTCCTCGAAAAAGACTGAACTCAATTTATAAATGCTGTTGGTGTAGCATGTTAGACGATGTTGTTGGCTATGAAAAAATATACTAATATAATGTTTTCTAAAACTTCAATGGACGTTATCTTGGTTTGATGAATATTCAGCGAAGTGTTATATCATTGAAAACCCATTCAAAACGCGCACAAAAGACATGGCTATACCGAATTATCGATGAGCGTTGTGTGTATAAACTTCACTAAAGGGCATTCAATACACATTGCTTCACCAAACTGTAACGAAATAGCGCCATTGAGTATGATTCAGTAAAACGGAGCATGACATAATGCTCTCGAAACACGTTGTTCTCGGTTAGTTCACAATACTGATTGATTACTCGCAACTACAAGCATTCAGAGCTGATGGTCGTAAAGGAGCGATCCTTACGTCCCAGGTACCGGGATCCTAGAAAATTGGATTTTACAATGTTTCTGTGTCACCGGAGATTTTTGCACCAGAGCTAGTCACAAAAATTTTTATTCCACCACCCGCAGACATTTACGAGCCGTCGTAAAACTGATGTTCCGAAACACTGGAGGTAGAAATAAGTCAGTTTAATATGATTCCTCTCTTTATGCTGCCGTTATTTATGTAATAAGACAGCTTGTATTTTAAAGGCTATGTTTTATTCTGTGTTTTACATTATAAATTACCTAAACAAATGTGCTTTTTTTAAAGTTTTAATATACTGAATCTGACCCGGGTCAAGTTAAAGCAATGCACGCTATACCATTACTGTACAGCCAGGCGTGCATCGCATTGTTTCAATCAAAAAGCTATTACAATAGCAGATATGTTGGTATCTCAATTAATGAACGGGTGGCGGCGCCGTCAGCCCCCGGGACGAGTGCATATTGCCTGCTCCGCTCCACACCGATTTTCCGATTGAATTCTTGGCAAACAGACCCACTGCCTTCCCTGAACCCAACGACGAACAATTTTTTCTTCAAACGGGAACATTAATCGCTCCTTTATCCTCTACGTCTTCTAAGCACCTTTCAACTTTTGAAGATTAATATTAAAAGTTTTTTTGTAAGATTTTCATGAGATAAACTGTTGCGGAAGTTCCGCTTCATTGTTGTGCGAGTCGGCCAGACGCGGCGGCAGCTAAGTTTATTGACCATCGCCAACTTAGCCTCCACCAAAGTACGCCACTTTGAGTAACTTTAACTCGGTAAAAGCTATGGCCCGGAAAGCCCCTTTTTCTCCTTTTATTGCTAAAGTTCTTTCATACGTGTCTTGAGAACTTGAAAATTCTCTTTTTAATGTTTACTTAGCGCGTCTGTGTGGGGTCACTACAGTTTTCCAATTCTATAGCGTCTGGATTCGCATTTTAAGTGTATGTGCTTTAAAGCACTTAAATGTTCCCGGTTGGGTCTGCATTCGTTGGCAGAGTGCCTGTTTTCACGAATTGTTGCTCTCATAGCGACCTCGGGCCTGCGACAGCACATCTGTACCCACCTCGGCATTTCGCTGCGCCTGTCCTGCGCACCAACTGGGGATTATTTATCTAAATTTAGAACAGTTAACGTCACGAGCAAGCGCTGCTTATTCACATGCTCTACCTTTTGTGCTACGTTTTCTATTGTTTTAATTCTTGTAACCTACTTTGATTGCTCATCTATTTTATATCATAGTGCAATCTCTTATTTCTAAAACCACAACAAACAACTTATTTATTCTCCAAATTCTTAGTTCATTGCGCCATCTGCCTTATGCCTCTGCAATCACTTATAACGTCCTGCTTGTCGTCTTATTTGAATAGACTTTTATCATTCATTAGGTAACGATAGACGGTATCCAACATCTTAATTTAATGAAGTAATTTGAAGATGTTTTAATTCATAACGCAAGAAGTACACTATAAATAAATAATAACACACATATTTGTTTGATCTTACAGACTACTTCTTGCGTATTTTGTTATTACTATACAGATACCGGTCTTAAGTACAGCTGCATCAATAAAAACCAAACCTTAAATGTATTCCCCAAAAATAACGATAGCTATAAGTATCGTCCTTAACTTGTCCGAAAATACATCAGCATGCGCCGTTCCAACTCTGAACACAGCCTCGCCAATATCGATTTCGTCTACATGCCTTCTATTGCATATTAAATTTAAATGAGAGAGGACCACGAGACGGCGGCGACTGGTATTATGCACTTGTGCCTCTCTCATACCCTCGATCACGACTTACTTGCATTCACAAACTTTAACTTTGGTATTCCTCCTCAACTTCTTCCCAACGCCTTACTTTTCTCTACCGTTTAAAACATTCTTCTCGGCTTTAAATGAATTCTTTCGCCGCACTTATAAGTCCAGTTTTAAGACAGGATTCCGTGTCATAAAAATATCTTTCGCTGTGTTATTAAGATTGTGATTGTTGCAAGAATGGGAGAGAGCCTCCGTTATTTTATGGCAATCTAGATTCTAGATTGTTGACTTACGGTATCAGATTGTGTTTCTCTCATACCGGACGACCCTCTCGTCTTGTGATGAGCATATTATTTGAAACTTCTGTGTCAAGTTGGAATGATGACTTTTTTTCAAACGCAATTTGGTTTGCAATGTCAGTCATTATCATTTTGTTCCTTGACCGCTCATTGCGGCTTGATCCGACATACAATTTATTCTTAGTAGTGACACTGTTGTTGTGTTAATTGTCTTCTACTAAACATTGTTTACTTTAAGCGAGTCTCTCAAAAAATAATTAAGTTTATAGATTTCATCCATATTCTCGGAATTGAGTAATGTATCGTGCTATTCGGAACTGCTTCACCAGAGTACCTAAAGTGGATGTTTGTTCCTGACGTCCTTTATCATATTTTCATCTACATACAACCTGAGAACCTTAAAAAATTAATTTCGCAGGCTTCCTTGGCGCTTCCCCCTTTAAAGTATGGAATTAACGCACTTTCTCCTTAGTTGTTATGTATTTCTGTTGTGATAGGATGTTGTTAATGACAATAACGTAACAAAGTTATTGCAAAGTATATCGTAAAGAGTAGGTCTGCCCGTAAATGATTTTTGTTCTTTACCTATATGCCGTTTTATCAAAATCTCTATAGAAGATATCAAAAAGTTTTGTAATGGTTTTAAAGTTAATGGAATTTCAAACAGTATAATTGAGTGTCGTTTTTCATTTTATGATTTCATGTAAAATATTATGTTCCCAAGTATTTAGTAGTATCAACTTACTTCAACACGGAAAACTTACGCTGTAAGTTTCCAGAAAGGATACATAGGGTCCATATTTTAAAGGCGATAGGCTTAATACGTTTTCTCTACCTCGAAGTTGGAAACAGGCACGTCGTGTGCCCGCTAACTTTAAAGATATTCAGTGAATGTCGTAGTCCTGGGTCCTGTGGGAGTAGTTACGTGCCTGTATGCAACGCCCGAGGCCTCATGTGCGCGTTTCGCCGCTCCGCCCGTTTAAGGCATAAACTCGTGAGTCCACCACTACCAACTTGTTACGTGGATCATTACACTCCGATTAAATTTTACCCGAGGAATTTCCTATGAAAATACCAGTCAAGTACCTACATAACCTTGGAGCTAAAACTCACGTCGCTAATTGGCCGCAGAAAACATGGCTTGTCATCACATCTTCAATGATATTCTAAAATGTAGTTGACGTTAACTGTTGTCAAAAGACCGTAGAATCTCGGAGATGTTGCTCTTTTTCAGCAAGCATGCAAGCGCTGCACTTTAAACTGACAGCAGAGTGACTTCTTATTCAATTTGCATTTTCGTTGCAAACTGCTGAAAGGCGAAAATCTATAAAAAAGAAGGCATCATTCTCAGTACATCAAGGGAACGCTGACAACGACACGTTCTAATAGAAAATTTTCATATTCATAAGGACGTAGAAAATTTGCATATAAAACGAGCAACTTCGCCTCCCCCAACCCGCGGCGCAGGGTCGAGCACCCTGTTTTCCATTCTCTCTCCTTGTAAGAAGTCAGGAAGATTTTAGTTTACATTTAACAACTCGCCGAGAGTTTCTATTATGTAAGCTCGAATTTACACATGATTTGTTCAAGTGGAAGTGCTTGTTATAGTTTCTGCAAACTGTTTGGAAAATTCTTCAAATAATCACGCCTTGTCCAATCAGCCGATGTTGTTACGGGGCTGCGTCCAGTTTTTGTTTCGTCAATTTTATGAGCACAATTCAAAACAAACTGAATGACACTCCAAAAATACGGGAGTAATCTAAAAAAATAATTGGCTGAAAATAACGCAAAAAATTGCGTACCGGTCATGCGCAACACATAAATCCATCCATAGTGATTTGTGATTTGCTTGATGTAGTATTCTGATAACATTTTTGAATAAATTTATTTACTGAGTTTTGACTACAATCCGAACCGAAACCGGATTTATCCATATATTTTCTTGAATATTTTGCGAACTTGGTGAGCACAGTTAACTTTGATTGCTCAATTCAAACTTTGATTTCGGTTCAAAGGAACTCCTCAAATGAACTTCTGCAACAAAAAAATAATTTAAGTTAATTTCCCCCAACCTTCATTACATAAATTTATAACTCAGCAGTCCAGCATTTTCCGAAAGATCCGATAACATCTATGAATTTGAAGATACATAGTTAAATTATTTTACCACTGTAATCAATGAAAATGGAATCTCGATAACCGACATCGTTCGAAACAAGGTTTGATTTTATTGGACAGCATTTCAATTATGCCGTCGTCGTCGTCAGTTTTGAAGGTATTGTAGGAATAGTTTAGTTTACACAGATGAAATAGTGAGCAGTGACCGCGGACAGTGGCTCTGGCACACACTTGGATTGAAATTGAAATGAATTGTTTGCGGAGTCAACTCCGCAACTGGATTATATGCGGTTTGCTCCCGCTCCGGCGTAAATTGGATCTCGAATGAGATGTCCTTTTCCGAATCGGCAGCAACGCTTGTTCATTTTTAACAGACTGTGACGAACCAATGAATCGAGTGCTTTGAACACCGATTGCTTTATGGTAGTACTTGGCATAACGTGTGGTCTTTTAGACTCTCTGATTGTTAAAAGATTATTAACAGAACTTGTATAAGCACCTCTAACAATCGCTGTTCTACGAACTGTAACATAATGCATAATATTTTATTGTAACATAATAAAACTAGAATTCCCTGAAGCGACTATTTTTTGCTTCAACATGATATTAGAAATGTTACTGTCTCATATTCAATTAAATTTAAGGGCAGAGATATTGGCCAGATAGCCGCCATAACTTAGAGATCATGACTTTCATATCCTCCATCAAGATGAAATTATTGAAATATACGAACATTATTTGTGATATTCGTAGCGAGGCGAGCACGCGCGAGGGTCGTGTGAAAACCTTATTGCCCAACAACAATGTGCCTCGTGACTGCCAATGCGATTTTGTCTTCAGATTAAACGCTGACATAAATTCTCTTGTATTTATTATATCGATACGAAAGTGGAATCTAGCCGCTGAACCGTAATTTATGTAAGTTCAACCAAGAAATACAATGTTTGATTATCTCCAAGTTGGAAATCAAACAGTTGTGTTTACGGCATCTTCCGCAGTCATTGATCTGTCATACCTAGCTCTTTGTTATAGTTACCAACGTTGCTTCAATAGCTTCTATTTGCAAATTAAGTAATTAGTGACTCTTAGTAAGTAAACAAAGCAGGCTTTATTTTAATTGCATTCACAGAGAAATTCCAGCGACTACTTGTCGCTGAATGGCGCCCACTCGAGCGCGCCGTCCTTCTCATCGCCGCTCAGTGGATAATGTACGTGCCAAACGCTAACTTAGCCAATCGCTGTCGAGGCATTTGTGGCTCATCATTAGCTAGCTGTCTGCGACATCCGAATGAAATAATAATTATCAAATATGACATCGATGCCAAATTCGCTGTGTACAGATTAAGACATAAAAACTTGATGTCCATGAAGCCGGTTGCAGTGGCATATATTTGATCAGTATCGATCTTCTTGTAGGTGGTTGTTTGGGACCATTAAATATTCCAGATGTTTTGGAATAAAAACCCCTTGTCCAAGTAAAAACATTATCTGGGCATTATATCTGCTAACAATGCGCATTTGACGTGCCGGAACCTTTGCTGCATTCTGTACGTACAATTAGTTTCTTTCGCAAGCGCCTCTAAAAGAATTCTGGAATCATGACTTTCTGGATTCTGTATCACGGCTCAGCAAGTAAGACGAGCTCCATCTCTGTCATTCCTTGAATGTTTAAAATTGTTGTCTAAATAAACGATAATGAGCGTGTACGTACACTAGCATGATCGTGTCAAAGGAAAGAGCCTCTACATGACTGAAATCAGCAATTTCGTTGAGTATCGCACAGTCGGCGTTAACTTAACTCCACCGACTTTGAAATTACATTTCGTCTGGCGAAAAGCTTGTAACTTTGTGGTCTTTTTCTCTTAAGGTTTTGTCTCCGAGAAACATTAATACAAGTTTCAAAAGCTCTGCTTTTAACCAGATTTGATTTGTTTTTCTCTGCGGTTTTTTATGAAGTTAATCATTCCATTACAGATTTTAGAGAGAGTACATTATCTGTTTTTCATTTAGTGTCACAGTTGACTGATTAAGAGGGTTGTAATTGTGTCCACCACTGAAACTGAACAAACAGTGGTGTTTTAACTTGACCCGCATGACGCGATCCTCTCGACTTTTTGCTTTGTATACATACACTCTCTCTCTTTGCTCTTGTTCTGTATTGTTTCAGATTAAACGCTATTAACGGTGGTATTGTTTAATGTTTTTGTAATAATTCAAGAGCTCATTTGTATAAACATAACCCCTTGTGTTATTGTGTATGTTATTAGATATGCTAAACCGTGCAAATAGCTTGGTGAGCAACGTGGCTTAACAAATTAATCTATTATCATTAATATAATAATACAAACCGAACTAGCATGACTAATACTGATTCTAACATTTACAGATAGCTTGAACTGTAAAGTTGGCGAGCGTTTAGAAACTTGTTGGAGACGCCGCGCCGCCGCGCCGTTTAGGATTCGAATAAAGAGATTTCTTTAAAGTTAGTCGATTCAGAGCTCGGGTGGTGGCGGGTGGTAGTGTGGTGGTGGGCACCGCAGCCTGCAGCCCGCAGCCGCCAGCACAGGGAATATTAAGGAGAGACGTGCTAGTCCGACTGTTCAGTTGCCTTTCATGCATCGCCGAGTTATCTCGTCGCATATCGATACAATCTCGATTGCTACACACGTGATTTGAAAACTTTTCAGCTGTAAAATATTTTCTACTCGCAGAAGTTATAATACCAGACTAGATAAGGAATCTCAACTGGTTTTGCACCTTGATAATGACGAAGTCAAGGTCTATAACAAAATTTCTGGGGAGACGAACAGAATGTTCACGTTCAATGTTCGCATTTCGCGTATGCTTCGAGGTTGTCAAATGAATTGTTCATGAATGCACCTGTTGCATAAACTATCAATAGTTAAGGATTCCCCTGATTATCTGCCTAGTCTTTGTCAACCATGTTGGGGTCAGTTTCCAGTCCATAACAAGATGCAACTGAATATCAGTGTGTAATTACAAAAGATGGTTAACGGACTTTGGAACTTCTAGTTTAATCTATAAACGTCTATCAAAGATCTATGAATGACCACGACGAGGCACGAATGGGTCTTGGTACTCGTATGTAGATTAGGATAGTCACCCATCCGTAGAGAGACAGCACGATCTGCGCGACTGTCCATCAAAGATCGATACCCTTCCGCTGATTGTCTTTTTGATCTACACGTGGTGTGTATTGTTATGTTATATATATCGTTTGACAATTGGATTTCCTACATCCTTTGTAGTATAAACATTCAGTTGTTTTGATGGTTGTGTGTGACTTGTGAAAGTAAATACGGTTTATAGTAGAACCAAAATTTAGCGGAATTACGCTTCATCATCGGACATACGGACGAACTGATTTGGTAGAAATCTGGAAAAAGATAATGCAAACACCATGCAGGTTATTGTAAATGTATACAACTGGGGAAGCAAGTGAGACAAAATATTGTAATTTCAAATAATTATGGTCAAAATGTGAATAGAAGCAGATAAGTATGATTTTCGATCATTACCATAAATGCTGGTCGTTTGACGTAACTAAATTTCTCATTCAGGAAGTATTTACTTCAGTCTGGGGACATAAGCAGTGGTTTCCTGTAAATTATCGCAGTTGTCACAAAAGAATGAACACACGTGGGTATTATCAAGGTGCATTTTCAACCGACTTCCAAAAAGAGGAGGTTATCAATTCGTCTGTATTTTTTTTATTTTTTTTGTGTTTGTTACCTCAGAACTTCCGACTGGGTGAACCGATTTTAATGATTCTTTTTTTGTTTGAAAGCTGGTGCTTGTCGATTGGTCCCATTTTAATTTGTTGAAGATCTGATGCTGATCTTCCGAGATATACAATGGAACTCTTCAAAAATACACGGCAAAGCTGCAGTAATTGCTGAAATCGCTTGGTTGTTTATTGTTTATGTAACATAGTGACGTAACATTACGCCTGTTTACTCTGAGGGAGTGCGCAGAAGTGTACAATACACCCAGATTTCGACAGTCAGATATGTTAAGTTCTATTTAATGGGATTCTGGAGAAATAGGCACACCAAAAGCGATTTGGGTAGTTTTAGGAAGAGTACGTTCTTGGAGTGATCCCATTTCAATTTGGTAAAGATCTGATGAAGAACTTCGGAAGATAGGCGACGGGAACTCCTCAATAAATGATAGCAAATGTATTGGGATCGCTGAAATCTCATATCTGTCTATTGTTTACACCAGTTCATAAAAGAAAATCACGCCGGTACGCTGTGAAGGGGTAAGTACATGTGAACCACTAAAAAATGAAAAATAAAAACTTTTTTACAAAAAATAAAACCGACTTCAGAGAAAACAAAAAAGTGAAAAATAACTTTAGCTTCAGAATTCGGTGACAAAAAAACTAAATCAATCAAACAAAGGTCACCGACTTCTGAAGCTAAAGTTATTTTTCACTTTTTTGTTTTCTCTGAAGTCGGTTTTATTTTTTGTAAAAAAGTTTTATGGTTACATTTTTATGTTCGGTTAAATAATCATAAGTTAGGACCGCTTCTGCTGAAAATACAGGGTAATAAATAAAAATTGAATTAATTATTAACGTAATGAGAGGTTTTCTTTTTAACCGACTTCTAAAAAAGGAGGAGGTTCTCAATTCGGATGTTTCTATTTTTTTTTTTTTTTTTTTTTATGTTTGTTCGGGCATAACTCCGTCGCTTGCCAACCGATTTGGAAAATTCTTTTTTTGTTGGAAAGGGTATTCTTTCCAAATGGTCCCATAGCCACCAAATCAGGATCTGATGATGGAATCTTGGCGAAATCAAGGGAACTCTTCAAATTTTATATGAAAACGTGTTGCGATTTTGGTATTTTCTACAACAAGTGAAGCATTTGCGTTTGATAAGAACCATTCTACCATCAGATCTAATGATGAAGCCAAGAGTCACGGAACTCCATAATGAGACAATGTACCATAGTCGTGTTTGGGCTTGTTGTAATTGTAACGGTATGCACTTTCCATGTATCAAGCACATGTGAACCACTAAAAAGTTGAAAAGAAAAACTTTTTTGCAAAAAATAAAACCGACTTCAAAAAAAAAAAACAAAAAAGTAAAAAATAACTTTAGCTTCTGAAGTCGGTGACAAAAAAACTAAAGCAATCAAACAAAGGTCACCGACTTCAGAAGCTAAAGTTATTTTTTACTTTTTTGTTTTTTTTTGAAGTCGGTTTTTTCAGTATTAAAACAAAAAATGTAGTTTCCAAGAACTCTGTAGATAGCGTTGATCTGACTACGTTACTAGTAGTCCAGTCAAATTAGACTATAAAATAGTGGTGAGGTTACAAAAATTTCGACTAGGGTGAAAATTGGTAGGATTGTTCAATACTTACACTATTATATATAAGAAATGTGAAAAAAAATTGTGCAAGAAATTTTCAGAAGGTGACCTTAATGGCGCCTATTTTCTAAAGGCAGATGTACTGTTTTGATAATACCGGTTTTCGGAATGGCGTAGATTTCTCACAATCGGCACTTTATGGTGAAAAGGTGGAACATTTCAAGGAAAGCTTCGATTACAACTTTTTGAATCGAAATATCTCAGAAACGTTGGCTCGTAGGAACAAAATTATTGATATAGTTTTTGTACTTAGATAATTTTATGATCTACAATTTTGTCTGGGGTATTTTTATGATAAAACCTTCGATCAATAATAGTACTAGATTCCCGATCAGCGCTTCAAAAACGGCCCGAAAAATAAGACCACAAATACTTTTGTGGTCTTATTTCAAATTAGTATGGTCCAAGCATAGCCAACATTAAGACGTCAAAATGCCGCACTGCGAGTTCAAAAACTGTGTAAAAATGCCACCTTAACACCTAGGTTTTGGAAGAAATATTTTTTTTTTTGGTAAGTTTATATCATAAAGTGTTTTTCATAAAATAAAAACCATTAAATAGTTAATAAATTCAAACAGCTAATATTATAATTGTTTGGCCAATGTTTGCTACAACGCACCAACTATTGTATCAAACATCGACAGTTCTTGAACAGGGGACGCATGGAGTAGTGTTGTTATTCTTAGTTATCGTTTTTCTAGTGACCCATTTCGCTGTGCAGAATGGATATCTAATGTCTCGAAAGAAAGAGGAAAAAAATATGCAACCCTTATAATGTTAATAATTAACTTACCTAGATTACTATTTCAGATACTTTTGTATAAAGAATACGCCGAAAACATGTTTCTTGATTCCCTTTATTTTTTTGTTATTTTTTTTAAGTTTTTTTATTACCTATTCGTTGTAATAGCGGCAATGTAAAACAGTATTTTTTACTTTTTTTAATCGATCAAAAATATTTGCTACCATACTACGAAACTAAAAAATATATTCTGCAACTCTACGTCTTTCAATACTTACTGTGTTCTAAATATTGAAATGTCATACCAAAAATTACGTTTAGTTCCACAATAGAATAAGCACGAAATTGTAAAAAAAATGTTTTTAACCTAAGGACTCAGACTTAAGATTTATTTTAGAATAAATGTTTTTGTACTGATGACTTTTTATTTTCAAGCAACATTTTAAATTTGTTCTTTTAATCCTTTCTTCGATGAAAGGACTTAAATCAATATAATTTTGCAATGGTAATTAAACTTTACGTTTAAGCATTAAGGTTTATATTATACTGTACGTTGTTCAGATTATTAAACTTTTTGCTATGAAATAGTAGATGTTTGCGTGTGTGCAAACGTGGCCACTTGAGCGACGTATTTTTGTTCCTGATCCTTTATCTAGTACTATTATTGATCGAAGGATAAAACTTACAGTTTTGCTGAAAATCGCGAAAAACTATTTTTTTTCACCTTTGACCTAATATAAAAAAAGAATTAAAAAAATCCATACAGAAATGATGGGGAACTTGAACATTTTATTTATAATTATATTTTGAACAATTGTACCAATTATCAGCTTGTTGTAAATTTATGTAGCACCAAAAAAATATATATAGAGGTATTATTATCAACTTGGACTATAATAAATTGATGATAAACATTTAGTTGTTCACCTAAATTTTGTGGAGTTATGCGTAGGTTAACATTAAAACAGTTATACGAACAGTAAGATAAAGCTGCAAATGCATTAAAAATTGTAGTTTTACCCGTTATGAAACAATACATAAATAATCATTTTAATTATTATTTGCTCAACTCAATATCCTTATCAGAGGCATAAAGAAAAATATCATGGGGCAAAATACACAAATACTCGTATCAGTTCGTATGGTCCTAATAGTGTGAAAAGCAGAAAATAACTTCAACGGTTTTCTTTTTTATCACATATAATAAAGAATTTAGAGAAAACTATACGTTTAAAAGCATTTAATGCCATCAACATGGTACATGAGCAAAAACGGAAGATTTTTGCGTCCACACTCGGCCCCCATCCCGCCTTTTCCATGTCACCCTGGTATATTGCGGCAGGCGTTGCACAGGGGACCGCTCGTTAGAGGCTGTCCACTAGGATAAATCGAGTTTTCTCTATCGACTACTGTAACTGCCGTTCGGTTTAACTCAGCCACGTACTACGTAATAATACCCTTTTATACGTTTACTTCGTTGCAATAAAGATTTCCCTATGTTGCAGTGAAAATAGCGTCATCTAAGTTCTTCAATAGGTCTAAACTAAATGATTGCTACATATATTATGTGTTTGTTTAATATTAGAGTCGGTAACTAGTTTGGTCCCATTTTAATTTGCTGAAGATCAAGATATTGTTTACACCAGTTCATAACAAAAAATCACGCCGTTACGCTGTGAAAGGGTAAGCACATATGAAAAAAAAAAATGAAATAAAAAGCGAAAAATAAAAAGACAAAAAAACTAAATCAATCAAACAAAGGTCACAGACTTCTGAAGCTAAAGTTATTTTTCACTTTTTTGTGTGAAGGCGGTTATATTTTTTCCAAAAAAGTTTTTATTGTAATTGAATAAAGACATTCAAATACTATCCGATATCAACTTTATTTTGGAAACACAATGCAAGTGCAATGTTTTGCGTTGTATGTTGTGAATGTTGTGATACCTATTGAGTGGCAATATCTCCACACTCTTAGCAGTATGTGATGATAAGGCACAAGCATTCCGCATTAAACATCCATGCGTAAATAATCGCGTTTATACTCGTGCCAATATTACTTATTGAAGTGATTGAAAAAGAAACATGTGCATTGTGCATGACATTTAATTTCATTCCTAAGTAATGTAAAAAATAGTAATTTATAAGATTATTTACGGTTGTCAGTCAGTATCAAAATCAAAATTCAAATCAAAGCTTTTATTTCAAGTAGGCCAGTTACAGGCGGTTTTGAATTGTCGAAACAAAGATGAAAATTAAATGTAGCTACAGTCCCTATCACAAGACATGAAAACTGTGAAAGTACTGTAGTTGCCCATTCTCTAGCGTAGATCTCTATGGAAAAGAACGGGCAAGAAACTCCATGGACACTCTTTTAAATCATAATGTTGTGACAAAATCTTAGTTAAATCGTTCCTGTTGAGTTGGTGCATTATGTGAGAACAATGTAGCAAGATGTGCACGATAAAAGTGTCCATAGTTAAAACAAACAAAAACAATTCAAAAATAAAATAATTAATTTAAAAAAAAGCCGTGGCACTGGCAACCAAAGGCTGACCAGTCCCAACCGACAGCGGCCGTTCACGAACATGACGCATGTATCAGCACCATTCAACTCAACCATTTTGAAGGGAACTAAATGACCCGACACACGCGCCGCCATCAGCAGGACATTGAGTGAGCATGAAAAAATAAAAACGTAGGTTTCCAGCGAATGATAGCATTCTAGTACATAGCACTCACACAATATGGGATATGATTCCTCCATGATTATGATATTTCGAACGGTAAGCGACGCGTGACAACAGGCTATAAGAAGTACCAACTCCTTTACAGTTAACGTACTCTCTTCACTTACCAATTGCAGTAAAATTGCAATAACAATAATACAGTAAGATAAAACTGTTGATATAGAGTGCCGATCGTGAAAGCCGAACCATGCTCGAGTCCTCGAAACTTTGCCAATATCTAGTGTGTGTTAGTGTTCAGTCTATCCGTGATTTTCGCTCCTACCCAACGGATACGTATCAGGACATTCGTACTTTATCTTCTCTTCGATGGCTATGAGTGGGTGTTGTCGCGTTATGACTGGGGGTTTTGAGATGTTATTTGTGATTCGCTGAGTTTTCGTATTTCGTCTGTATTACACTTCCCATATCGTTACATTTCAGCAGTAAAATATAAGGTTTTTTAGTCGATATTGGGATTTCTTATGATAAAATCGCCATCTGTTGTTGCATTTTGACTACTTTATTTCATTCTTCTGACATGTTTGTTCTTCTGCCTTCCATTCGTATTCTCCTTTCACATAGGTACAAAATAAATCGATCGAAGCATTTCTTTTCCAAAGCTTCTCTTTCCTTTTTCCGAACTTCAACCAAATCAAAACAAACTTCAGATTCGCAATTGTAATTTTCTTCAGCTTGATTCATTTGGTGCACAGTCTTGCACAATAATGTACGCCGTGCCGTAGGCTGCCTTAATTAGTTCGCTACGCGGTCTATAAAAACAGTACAAATAACTCATTACAGTTTTGACTCGGCCGTGATTAAAGTTGTGAGAGCGTGTATGCGGAGTATGCAAATATTCTGTGCAGCACTTGGGCATACCGCAGGGCCGACGGCCGCCGCTGTCAGCACTCGTAAATTCGGAGATTACCCGCAGAGAGTGTTCCCGCTTTATATTAATGCATCCCACAATAAAAACGTTGTCGTAAACAGTTTAATTGAAAACGTAAATTATGATTACGTACCTCCTACACTGAAAAAAATGCAATTCAATCAAGTGACTTTTTAGCTTGATTGACGATATCTTGTTTAGATCAATCAAAATCTTAGTTAAGTTGATCATCACGACATGATTGCAGCAATACTAGTTCACTTGATTGAGCGCTCAAACAAGTTTCTCGATTACCCTTAACAAGACATCATAGTAGAAGAGTTAAAAAAGAGACAAGTTCAAAAAATGTTAACTGTAACAAAGTAAGTTAGCTGTGTCAATCAAGCATTTTGATTACTTCAATAAAGATTATTGAAACTTTATTAAGTTGGTGTGACTTGATAGCATCTATCATTGCAATTAATTGTATTAATCATACAACTTGGTCTAATCTTGCGCTAAATGTTTGAGCTAAATAAGTTGCTTGGTTGTGTTTATCAAATACATCATACAAACAAACTACATGACAACATGATTCCAACTATCACGTACGGTGTTTGTCCTAATAAAGGTTCGTGTTTGCCCTGAACAAGTCGCTTGTTTGCCCTAGTCAAGTCTGATAGTTGTATCTATCAAAAACATCGGTCAAAATACTCCAACACAACTTGATTGCGGCTACCAAGTAGGGTGTTCACCCTTAAAAAGTAGAATGTTTGCTCAAAACAAGTGGCTTGTTTGCCCTAATCAAGTTTAAATGATAAATTCTATCCGACTTGATAGTTCACCTTAATAAAGGTGCGTGTTTGCCCTGAACAAGAAACTTGTTTGCTCCAATCAACCTTCTTGGTTGTATCTATCAAATACAACTTGATTGCAGCTATCAAGTAAGGTGTTTACCCTAATAAAGGTGCGTGTTTGCTCTGAACAAGAAGCTTGTTTGCCCCAATCAACCTTCTTGGTTGTATCTATCAAATAAATCATTAAAAATACTCCAACACAACTTGATTGCAGCTATCAAGTAAGGTTTTTACCCTAATAAAGCTGCGTGTTTGCCATAAACAAAAAGCTTGTTTGTCTTAACCCAGTCACTGCGGGTTTCCACTAGGGTTGCCACCTTTATTTTGGACAAATATACCTAGTATTTTCCCAAAAAAGCTGCAAAAATATAGTAAATATAAATTCAGAAAAAAAAGTTACAAATTTATTTTTAAACATCATGCAATCTAAAAAGAAATCCCGCTTAGGTAAGTGTACTGTAACACTTTGCTCCATATTTGTCAATAACATCTTCCATGTTTTTTTTATTTTACCAGCAGAAGTTAAACAATTAAAACAATTATTGACAGTTTGACAGTTGACGTTTTGTTACCGCAAATGCGTTTCGTTCTGAAATACTCCGTGCAGCGCTGCACGGGTACGTTCCAGCCAGACTTCCAGTCAAAGTTTATAAAAAAAAGCGCGACAGTTGAATCAGGGATAAAAATACAGTATTTTTCTATAATATTTATTACAATTTCCTGAAATCAAGTACGATACTATATATTAATAGGTATACAGGGTGAATTTTAATAAATGCGACAAAATGAAATTGGAGCTTCAGTTACAGTAACACAGTAATTATATACTGTCTTTTCTACAATCTAAATCATTAAAAAAAATACGCGATTATCGTTTTCAAAAGATCCATTGATGTTATTATCTTTATTCGAGTACGAATTATCGGTATTCCAGTAATATGCAAAATAAATAAGAAAAAATAAGGCAAAATTAGGTAAATGACCGCTATATTGAGCACTGCGATGAGTCGGACGAGATTTTTTGATACTTTTATTATTTTAACGGTTTTCGTAACACTGCAATCTATTATTTTTTTAATTTTACATTTGATATTTTATACATTTTCTTGACAACACGTATTATTGAATATTTAAATTTGTCGCATCTATTCAATTTCACCCTGTAGTACGGGTGGCCACCGTAGTTTCCACCAAGAAGATGTTTACACAAAGCGTGCACATTGCACAACACAACTATATAAAATATAAAGAAATAAACAACTGTCACTAGTGCCAGTGTTAACCCTAAACAAATGATTTTTTTTCTACTCCTAAGTATAGTATAGATAGACTTTTGTTAACGTTTACTAGAAATTATAAAATACCTTGGCTTGGTTATTGTTCAGTTTGATCTATAGTTTTGCATTTAGATATTGTAATTGAACTGCTGCGTTATCAAGTAATTTTTTGTTATGACTAAAACCAATAAAAAAAAATGAGTGGGATGTTCAAGTAAACGTGGCAATTTTAGGAGTTTTTGCCTTTAGCTTAGGGGTAAATATTTTTAGGAGTTGGTAACCCTGGCCTCCAGCCCAGCGGCCAGCCGCCACGCCGCACGCGCCATCTCTGACTTTCTATCTACTCTCAAGCAAGTTCTTTCTCGTCTCGACTCGTACGGCGCGCGCCCGCGACGCGGGCGCGCGCCGCCGCGTATTTGTTCTGTAGCCGTCACTCAGCCGCCAGCCGCAGCCGTTTTTTTTGTTCATTTTCTGTGAAAAATATCAATAATTCTAATCTAGATTCATTTAATGAGTGAGTTAATTTCCGTGAAAAACAAGAATCAAATCTAGACACAACACTTTTTATACCTATTTCATTTGTGGGATACCTCTGGTAAGTATTTGTCTTTAAATTTTATTGACAATTTGCTGTGTTTGTGATGCATCCTAACTAAAATTATTTTATCTAGCGTGCACGCTTGTGGTGTTTATAATGGACGAAGTTTTAGAGCTTTTAACAACTTGGGGCCTCTCTGAGCTTGCAGGCACGTTTTTAGGTAGGTACAAATAATTAATTTCATTTCTAACCTCATTTTTTTTCACTGCGTCTGACACATTGTCACACTTCGTTAGTCGTATAGCGTATTCGTCTTATAAATAGCCAGTTAAAGGTGAATAGAGCCTCCACCCTTCGTCGTAATTGTCGAAAAAACGCGAATACGAATAGCGAAGTGTGCGAACAACGGTTTTATGATGATGTATTTTCATAGCGCGTTGCTGTGATACTGTAGGCACTTTACTAGCGCATTAGTGATGACCACATCCCTGCATGCACAGGGGCATAACAGCCACCTAACCGTTGTTGCAGAGGACATGATGTGTAAGACCGGCAGTACTTGGGCCAAACTCCATCCTAGTGGCAAAAAAGCCTATGTTTTGTTTTAGATTATTTATTTAAGGTTTTTTGCTTACTAACACATTAAAGATACATAGTATCTGAAATGAAAATTTTACATTTTGATAGGTAGGCAAGCATCCTTTAAGAAAAAACAGGATTAACCTGTTTGTATGCATCAACCTAGTTGAGAGACCATGTTATGCATAACTAACTTGTTGATCATGTTAGTAGTCCCCCATAGCTTAGTTGGCAGCAGCGCTGCCTTCTGCGCTGTGGGCGGTGGGTTCGATACCTACCGAGAACAAACATTTGTTTGATGAACATTAATGTTTGTTCGCTGTCTGGGTTTTATTATAATATTTTATGTATCTAATATTTATTTACAAAAAAAAAGTATGTATTATACCAACTTCCTTTTTCCCAAAGTACAGTGGGATATGCATCAAACATTCAAACTATACACTCCTTGCCGTTGCCTTGTGTAACTGTATCTGTGTCTGTCTGTACAAGCTTAGCTTAGTATGGTGTTGATAGTGATGTGTGAAATATCCATGGTAAAAAAATATTTTATTTAAAATTTGATAGAGTGAGAGAAACAATTAAATAACTTTAGTGATTTTAATGAGATGCAACAAAAACTTTAAAGTTGAATTGCCATACCAAGTTAGCAGGGGGAAGTCAGAGGCAAGTCCAAACATTATGTTTAGCATAAATGTAAATAGGGGGTGGGCATCACAAGATCTTAGTTCTAGGCGAACAATACCTACTTATAGTAAAATAAAAATATTGATTTCATAATAAATAAATATGAACATTATTGGACATTTCACACATTATTTAGTCCTATTAGTATATAGTCCCAAACTTGTACAGATTGTAATATGGGTTATATATCTTTCAATATATGTCACGGTCAAAATTCTTAGTCGAAACTACTTCTGACTAGTCAAAACGAATTAAACAAACATTTCCATAGAAACTTATTAGGTTAAGGTTTTTTTCAACAAATTTTTAATGCAGAAATCGCATTTTAATTTAAAGGTTCTGACTGACACCAGTCAAAAGTGGTTTTGACTGAATAAGAGTTTTGCCTGTAACATATATTTAAAAAAAACAAAGTCGTGTTAGGGTTAGGGCGCGTACCTACACATATTGGTCCGTTTTAACAGATCAGAATTGGACCGGAGCGACATGATTACTGAATCCGGAATACTGTTTTGTGTGTGAACTCGCTCATGCAACTCCATACGCCATCAAATAATGGACCTGTAAAACGGATCGCTATGTGTACGAGCCCTCAGTTACACCACCTAAAACTCAAGAACGGCTGGACCAATTTTCATGATTTTTGTGTTTTTGGATTAATCTTCGCCCAGAATAGTTAATAAGGAACTAGAACTTATTTAATAAGGAAGAAAATTAATGTCAATCAATAAATAACAATAAAAACATCAGTGTAACCGTTCATTTGTTAAGTTTGTGAGTTGATCAGGTTGTGGGTGGTAGGTGGTAGACACGGTCACCGCCCAACGAAGTGGGCATGATCAGCATGTTATATTTATATAAAAAAAAGGTAATAATTTTCGGACTAACTTTACTAATAAGTAGTTAATATTATACACTTTCAGATAATCAAGTTACTCTGGAGGCATTAGCTGCCCTTACGCCAGACACCATCAAAGAACTGGTCCCCAAAGTAGGCCAACGAGTGCTATTTCTACGTTGCTGGAGGGTGTGGTTTGCGGAATATGTAGGCAAAGAGCCTTCAGATGATGCGAGTATTGTAGTAAGTGACAATAACATTGTATTCATTCATTTTTGAATAAAGTAAGCCTTAATGAAGTCTAATTTGTTTTGTTGTTTCAGAGCCTTGATATCTCAACCACAGCTTTGGAAGTCTTTAATGATAAGCAAAGCATTGGTACAGCTGGGGTTGTGTATGACTTAACACCTGCCTGTAGTCCATCAACACAATCCCAAACTGCACAGGACAGTGGTGTAAGTATTCATTTATGTACATAATTATCTAAATATTTATAAAAGTACAATTAGTAACGCCACGCAGCACAGTTTACCATTTGCAATAGTAGAGACAAGTCGCCACGGGCGGCCTCAGGCTGCGGCTCACAATGATATGTGTTTCTTTTCGTGTAGTAAATAATGTTATATTTTGAGTCGCGTTATTTAAATGTGAGCGCAGAGTCGCGTCGCATCGCGTCTCGGTGTGAGCCATCTCTTATGTTAAGGAATTAACACCAATGTGTTTTGTTTTAACTGAAATTTATAGCAACTGAATTTTATGTTTATAGGTATTGCAGACTCTACTCGCACAAAACTTAGAGACAGCAGGTCTGCTGGTTCATGCAGGTGACAGTCTTCCTGGAGACAGTGCTCGAAATCTATTAGCTTCTGTTATAGCAAAAGAAATTCTACAAAAATTTCAAAACATACCAATTCGGGGTGATTTATACTACAAGTGGTGCTCTGAAATAAAAAAACTCTTCCCTGGGGAGAGGTCAACCACATATTATATTCCAGCCTGCAAAACAGCAAATGGTACCACTCTACAGGCGAGAGGCAAACTAGTAAACCAGATCCTTAACACCCGGAAACGCTTTCAAAGGCATGGAGTGTTAGCTGTAAAGGCAAAAAAAAGCAGGGAGTCAAGTCCATTAAATTCAACTTTTTGCCCATCACCAAGACCGCTACCTTCAACGTTTTCTAACGAGCCTGATGAAATTTTCACTTCTACTTCTGTTGAGGAGGATATAACGTGGCTCAAACACTCATCTGATCCATGGTACATAGTTGAGGAAAAATGGAAACGAACTTGTGAACATAGAATCCGAAATTTACATGCTGGTGAAACAGGGCCGACCATCGAGAAATATGTTGATGATTTTCCAGCACTGAAAACGCCATTAGGTTATTGTTTGGTAAGTGTTTATAATTATTTACTCACATTTACCTACCTGTTATTTTGGATGAAATGTGTATTACTGGTATCAAAAACTTTTTTCTAGTCTTTTTAGGGTACTGACTCAAAGAAGGGTAAAACGGGACCCTATTATTAAGACTCCGCTGTCTGTCTATCTGTATGTCTGTTGAGTTGAAATTTTCACAGATGTTTTAAATATTTATTTTCAATGGATTGTCTTTAAAGTCCGCAGTCGGACACTTCTAGTTATGGGGTTTAGGTTTCCGCACTTAGTCCTTAAAGCGGACCATTGTGCCTTAATGTCCACCAATATTGATGTGTTTTTTTATTTCTAGTTGGAGCATGATTTTGAAGTTTCTCATCCAAACCACACCAAAAATTTACTATTAAATTTCCCACTGTTGAAGACAAACATCATCAGATTGCTAAACCAGAGAAAAACCAAAGATAATTTTTATACGGAAATTGCTGAGCTTGCCGATCGTAAGTGTATTTTTTTTTATTACAAAAAGGAAGAGTTTCTCACGGTTCTTCTTGATTAAGTAGTGACAGAATATGACAATTTGTTTTCTCTATTTTAGATCCCGATGAAGAAGTTACAAATTTAGTGGCATTTATGGCCATACCGCTCCTTCTTCGCTCAGCTGTGAGTTTTTCTGGCAAAAGAAAGACAAATAAAGCTTGGAAGCCAACGAAAGTGGAGGCACGTGACGCTTTCATAACCCATATAAGGAATAATGAAATAAAAGAAGCAATACACAGGAGGAAACAGAAACTCATGGATAAAGGTTTTTCGCCACAGCCATTTTGCATTATTGTAGGCCCTTCTTTATCGGAAATAACCACATTCTTGATTGTTGTAAATGATTGCGCTGTATACGAAAGAACAAATATATTAGCGGCAGTTGATACTTGTTTCAAAGCTATATGGGCTTTGAATGCTGAATATTCGTTTGACTCGTATGCAACATGGTACTTCATCCAACGAGGACTGTATAAAATCACATCACAGTTTGATAAAGGATCGACTGCTGCTGAGTCATTGCTCAGCGATTGTAAAATAGCTTTGTAATTAACTAGTTACGTACCTACTTAAAATGGTTAAATGTTTCGTATGTAGATCAGAATTATTAAATTTTGCTGCACTTAAATTCCATTTTAACAGTATTCATAGCAAGAAAGACCTCAAAATATATGTATGCATAGAAAATGACTGTGGTCGAAAATTTCAATTGTTGAACTCTTTTAGACGTCATTTTTTTCGGGAGCATAACTCTGATTCGGAAGTCGGTATAGTGCCAATTCAACTGTCACAGCAGAATGCTACTTATTTACCCAGAGAGTCGATACCTGAGTTAGATGTTCAGGTGGATGTCGCCGTTACTGATGCAGTTGCAAATAAAGATTATTTTGAAAATTCTGCTGCAGTTGTAGCTGATGCTTCTAGTATTGAAACTACCGTTGAAAAATCATTGTCAATTTTTATAGCAAATCTATATGCCAATCCACTTTTACCTAGAAATGCTGTACAGGCGGTAATAAATGGATTTGAAGAGTTTTTGTCAAATTCTGTTGTACCGGCTATTACGGAGCGCCTTAAATTATTGTCCGCAGAAAATTCGATTTCTTCTACCAGTATCAATACATTGACAAACAATCTTTTGCCACTTATTACTTCACCATGGAACCAATTTAATACTGAACATAAACGCTTACAATACTTTAATAACATAGATACTTATATTAAACCACAAGAAGTCATAATTGGTCAGAGGTTTGACAGTGTAAAACGAGCCGGTGTAACGCGTATGGTACCTGTTGCATGCAAGCAACATTTTATTCCCCTTCGACAAGTCCTAAAAAAATTTTTCAGTTTGGAAAATATTCTATCGGAAACCTTGAACTACATGACTTGTCTCATCAATAATCAGTCAGGTGCTGCTGTTGAAAATTTTATCCAGGGCTCATTTTGGCAGAGCAGAATAAGAGCGCGCTCAAATAAAACTGTTATTCCGTTTTTCATTTTTTTCGACGATTATGAGACTGGTAATGTATTGGGGAGTCGTTCAGGTCAACATAAATTAGGGGCTGTATACGCGTCCATTCCTTGTCTTCCACCTACCCGTTCTTCTATACTAAACAACATATTTCTCACCTTGTTATTTCATTCGTCAGATAGAGCATTATTTGGTAATAAGGTAATTTTTCGATGTATCATAGATGAATGTAATTATCTTAGCGAAGCCGGTATATATTTTGACATACCTGGATACGAAGGTACCATCTATTTTGAGCTTGGGCTAATTATTGGGGATAATCTAGGCATCCACTCGATGACAGGTTTCGTAGAAAGTTTTTCAGCCAATTTCGCATGCAGAATATGTAAAACCAGAAAAGAGGTCATGAAAAGTCAATGTTGGGAAGATGTAACATTGCTCCGTACGTCGACAAATTATGAATCGGATTTACTTACCAACAATGTTGCAGAAACTGGTATCAAGGAAAGATGTATTTGGCTTGACGTTAAAGGTTTCGATTTGTTTAATCAGGTCGGTGTCGACTGCATGCATGATATATTAGAAGGGGTTGCCAAGTATGTGATGAACTTTGTTCTTCTTCAGTACATTCGACATTTCAAACTTTTTTCATTATTTTTTCTCAATGAACGATTACATGCTTTTGCGTATGGCCCTGATAGTAAAAATCAACCATGTTCTTTGAGCATGGAACACTTAATTCAAGGAAACGTTCGTTTCTCCGCTTCAGAGATGCTGACTTTCCTAAGATACTTTGGGTTACTAGTCGGAGAGTTAGTTCCTAGAGGAGACGACACTTGGGCTTTATATCTACAGTTAAGAAAGGTACTTGAAATAGTTTTATGTACAGCATTTGCTAAAGGTACTGACGAATTATTGCAGTCCACAATTGCTGAGCTTAATCAGATGTACATGTCAGTTACCCATGTTCATTTAAAACCAAAGTTTCATCATATGATTCACTACCATTCTGCTCTTAAAAAGTTTGGTCCTCTAGTGTCTTTATGGTCAATGAGATTCGAAGCAAAGCATAGAATTTCTAAAATAGCTGCTAGAGCTTCGTACAATCGCAGAAATATAACATGGTCATTAAGTATGAAACATCAACTTAATCTAAATGCAATTTTTATATGTGGAAAATTGAGTGATATTCTTAAAACTGGACCGGTTAAACGTGTGTTATCTTTCAAAGTCAGATACTTACAAACTCTCTTGCAATTGTGTCCCAACAAAAGTATCACCAAAGTAACTTGGGCGACTGTATCTTCGACACGCTACACTGAGGGCACTATACTAGTGAACTCTACCTACAATGATGAGTTGGTTACTTTTTTAAAAGTAAAAAGCATATATTTATATGATTCCACTAGTCTGATGTTTGAGGGAACTTTATTTCAGACTGTGAGTTTTGACGATCATTTGTTTGCCTATGAGGTTAAAGAACCTGAAGCAACAGAAATGGTAGTACTGTTCTACAATAAGCTAGTTTCTCCGATACCTTGTAATATAAATGTCCTTATGTCTGGGAAAACATATATAACAATTCGTAGTCCGCTTTAAAATAAAACAATATAATTTAGTATAGTAGGTATGTGGTTTAGCTTGTTCTTCTTTTGCTTTTGTTCTTTCCTTGGTTTGTAGGGATTCTCAGGGGTTGTATGTTTTGTATGGATACCACGAAGGGGTTTTTATACGTTTTCGTATAAAAGAATTCAACAATTGAAATTTTCGACCTTACGTAGGATTAAATTTGAACTACCTTTAACGTCTATAGTACAATAAGTAATCATATCACACGGTGTTTTTGGAGGAGATTTCATTAAAATTATTGGTGTGATGTGTTAGTCCCGTAGCTCACTTAAGGTGTCCTGTTGGTCATTCTGATCCAGCAGGGATGGCAAGGGATAAAAGCAGCTGCAGGGAGACTACCTGTCAACCCTCGGCTGATGAAATAAGCTAGGGAATCACGCTTGATTTTCGATTTCATCTCCTGTTAGTTTAAAACTAATCAGGCGTTGGAACTTTGGTACTTAAAAACTAAATTAATATTGTTTTTTTCTTTTTTCATATCATTTTTTGGAAGTCACTGTTTTGTCCACTCTTTAGACAGAGTTTTTTTCGTTAACCAATACTTGATTTTAATGCGCAGAAACAGTAAATATTATTTTTTAGTTTTTTATTTGGTATCAGTAACTTTAATCAAAAACTTTAATACCATAATAATGTTTATTCAGTATTATTATGTCAGACTATCTGTCTGTCTAATTAACCTTAATTGCGTTATTCTTTTATGAGAGTATATACACAAGTTATATAACTTAGGTATATCGTTCTAAATATACTTTACAATTAAAATTTAATTTAAGTCTAATACATGTAAGATTTTGTCTGTAACTCACTGTATATATAACCTGTCTGTTACCTAACAATATATTATGATTGTATAATAATTATATCGTTTAATTTAATTTTCCCTACTATAGGATAACAAACTTTTTTAGGAGATAGGTAGGTTACCTAACAATTTTTGACATATATTTTTCTTTGGGTTTTTATCGATAATCTTGTGTGCTCCGAACAAGTTAGATTAATGTACCAATTAAGTGAAACTTGATTTTTAATTGTCACACAATACTAAATCAACATTCGGTATTACATTTTACTAGTCTCTGGTATTACAAAACAAAAATACCGAATGCTGAGCTAGCATTATGTGACATTATAAATCAAGTTCCACTTGATTGGTACATTCATCTAATTTGTTTGGAGCAGCCAAGATTATCTTTATAACCCCGAACAAGAAACATGATTAAATGTATCAAGAGTCTTGTTTAGGGCAAACAAGCTACTTGGTAAGTATAAACAAGCCACTTTGTTAGGTTTGTTAGGGTGAACAAGCTACTTGGTTAGTGTTAACAAGTCACTTTATTTGGGTGAACAAACTAGTTGGTTAGTTTGAACAAGTAACGTTATTAGGGTGAACAAGCTACTTGGCAAGTATAAACAAGCCACTTTATTAGGGCAAACAAGCTAATTGGTAAGTATAATCAAGCCAATTTATTCGGGTGAACAAGCTACTTGGTTAGTGTTAACAAGTCACTTTATTAGGGTGAACAAACTACTTGGTTAGTGTTAACAAGTCACTTTATTAGGGTGAACAAACTACTTGGTTAGTGTTAACAAGTCACTTTATTAGGGTGAACAAACTACTTGGTTAGTTTAAACAAGTCACTTTATTAGGGTGAACAAGCTACTTGGCAAGTATAAACAAGTCACTTTATTAGGTTTGTTAGGGTGAACAAGCTACTTGGTTAGTGTTAACAAGTCACTTTATTAGGGTGAACAAACTACTTGGTTAGTTTAAACAAGTCACGTTATTAGGGTGAACAAGCTACTTGGTTAGTATAAACAAGCCACTTTATTAGGGTGAACAAGCTACTTGGTTAGTGTTAACAAGTCACTTTATTAGGGTGAACAAACTACTTGGTTAGTTTAAACAAGTCACGTTATTAGGGTGAACAAGCTACTTGGTTAGTATAAACAAGCCACTTTATTAGAGTGAACAAGCTACTTGGTTAGTATAAACCAGCCACTTTATTAGGGTGAACAAGCTACTTGTTTAAGGCAATCAACTTACTGTGTATGTGTGCGTGTATATGGACAAGCCACTTTATTGGGGTGAACAAGCTACTTGGTTAGTATAAACAAGCCACTTTATTAGGGTGAACAAGCTACTTGGTTAGTATAAACAAGTTCCTTTATAAGGGTGAACAAGCTACTTGTTTAAGGCAATCAACTTATTGTGTATGTGTGCGTGTATATGGTACACTGAATAAACTTGGTTGGAGGAACTATGTTTTGACTTGATTGCTGCAAATAGGTTTTGTGATAACTCTAACCAAGATATCTCAATCAAATAAAAGTAGTTGTTGTGATCATTGTGCTTGATAGGCTCAGATGCAAACAAGTTACTTAGTCAATCTAAACCAAATCTTGATTGTGGCAACTACTTTTTTTTTTCAGTGTACCCCTCCCCCACTTTGCATTGTGTTTTGCTTACTCGATGGTGAGATGAAGGAACTTTCAATGGGATAATGCTATGCTAATGCGGATCAATAATTCTGTTTCTTACAATCCGAAGTTGTGAGAAGGTAAGATTTGTTTGTATAAAAGGACTTCGGTCACTTCCATAATGTACAAGATGAATTGAACGGTGAAGTCTTTGGAATAAAAGTTCCGTTCTGAAAACGGCAATTTCAAACGAAACCTAAGTGAACGGAACCTTTCGTCGCTAAAGTATTAAAGCCAGTTATTCCCCACTTTAATTTCTGAAAAGAAAATGTGCAGTCTAAAGATTTCTTAGAGCGCATTCTTCGGGAACGCTGAACGAAGCTGCCTGACAGTTTAAGGCTTATACTGGGCGGCTTAGCGGCACCGAATGAAAGTTTACACAAAAGATAAACTCGCCTCCACTTCGACGCCAACTACTCCAGATTAGCTTTGCGATTTCACGCTGTGTAACACCCTGATATTTCATCACGAGGAATTTAGGAGCTATGTAAGCTGCGTTTAAAGCACGCCCAAAGGAATATCTTCCGTCTAAAAATAATCTAAAAGCAGGCATTCTATTTTGTTTAGTTTACCTTAGGAGTTTACTTTTAAAACATGTACCAAACATGTGTGCAGTGGCTTAGTAACAATGAAATTCGATGTCAAACATGTAAATACGTTGATAAAAAAACATGTTTCCTCAAGTAAGTTTTGCACAGCAATAGCGTCTTTCTTACTTGTTTATTAAATAACTTGAATGGCTTCGAGCGTCTCAATGAAATAATAAAATATCTATCATCCAAAAATATAACACAAAATGTTATTCTGGGTCTAATAAGCTGTTTCGTCATCCAAAATAAGTGGTGTTGAGGAAAATGTTGCAAAAATCAATAAACAGACACGGCTGTATAATCTTATTTGTGTATGGATAAATTGAGACAGAAATTAAATAAAGGGATTTGGATCGCGCCAACGTTTGACAGATTATAAGCCGAAATGCCTCCCTTCTCATTCAGCATTTTCACCTTTTTTCTCATGTAAGCTGAATCGCTATTTATACACCAGAGCTACAGTAAGCCCAACTTAAGATTCTGTATTTATATGGTCTTCTTTTTCTGTTGCCAACCTCATCATTTTTCTTGAAACTGTTAGTTTATATGATTAACTGAATAGTCGAGGTCAGGCGGTCAGGCAGTCGCTCCATGTAAAATACTGTCATTCAGCTCCATCCGGTTAGACTGGAAGCCGAACTTATTTGAGAAAAGGCTAGGCAGATGATGAATGATATTCGTATCCGTAGCTATGTGCACATACTGACCTGTAAAAGATAAATGTTTCGTCTACAATATTACATAAGGCCTCAATGTTCGAGACATTATTAATTATTATGACAGACGAGTAGATAAAACTGACGTGATGGGTCACCGCACCTCTGCCTTGCCTACTAAATCATAAACTTGCAAGTTGGAAATATACGCAGTCGTCTATATAGTTGCGACGACGCTTGCCTAATAGAAATGAAATCCAATTTGCTAATGGAAGATGATGATGACGAAATTATCTAAAGAAGCGCCAATGCCCTAGAAGTTGAACACTGCCAGTATTAAAACGACTGTAGATACTAGTCTATTCCATCGTAGTGTTAAGTAAGACTCTGGTATTGGCTGCGAAATCTGAGCTTAGTCTTCAACAGAGAGTAGTTATAATAGTGTTCGGTTTTTTTTTCGAATATATTGAAGATTAATCTTCATTATAATTTTAATTGCTAATATAAATAAACAAAAGTTTGGTTTATTATTTTATTCTGCACATTTGAAAGTAATAAGGTCATGCCTCATTACTTCAGTCGTAATTTTCTGTGTTAACAATTTGTAAGCTTTTTATTGATGTTTCTTTAGCCCGATAGTTCAGCAATAAAGTCTAGGTTAAGGATATCTGTCGTAATTTACGGAGTCCGCAGGTGCTGCAGTAAAAATAACAGCTTGGTGGAAATGTTCGCCTTCGACCCATTCGTTCGTAATAGGACACTCGTAACTTGCCGTAAACCATAGAAATGTCATAGGTTTCTGAGAAGCAGCCTTTTTATTGGATATAGTGGAACTGATCGTCTCTACTCTCTATCAACTTGTTAAGGTTATAATTTACACTTGTTCTGTGACGAAAATGTTTTGGCCATAAACCACGAACGATGGTTTATTGAGGCATCGAGTTAAGTTCTATCTGAAACGGGCATTGTATTCTGCATTGAAGTAAAGTCAGTATTGCTTTATTGAACCAGTGCACCGCAAAAGCGGAAACGCGCCGGTGTTTGCGATCCGCGCCTACACGAACTTCCGTCTATGCTGTCCTGAACAAATAGACCGGTACTATAGCAGCCCTGCGAATGGGCGTTTCATTTGGCCGCGCTTACATGCAACCATTTATAAATTCAAATGAACACACCGAACGCAAGTGTGGCGAGTGCGTATCAGGTCTCACCGGCATTCACCGGTCGATATTTGATTACTACTAACCCAATAAAAGCACGTGTTGGATTTCCGTTTACTTGTTCCCAATTTAGTAGGTGTCGACCTTACACGATACCTTTACGATGCTAATAAAACTAACAGTTACTTACGCTACTACATTATCTTGTGTGTAATAAAACTTGTAAATACTCGTAGTAAAGTTACGTAAACGCTTTGTACCAAAACATACATATTTTAAAATAGCTTCGCCGCCAGACCTTATCTGATGTTGATTCAACATCGACAGAAGTTGATACACGACGTCAAGTCATCCTAACTATTTATCCTTTAAAAGGATTCATCTCGTGAAGTTGTTTTATCTTATATTTATCTGTATCCTTTTTCTGCTGAAGCGTGTCGGATGAACTAAGAGCTGTGTGAAAATATTTCTGCTCGCACCTGTCGGCTCACACGTTAACTACGAGTACACACGTATATAAATGGCCTCCAGTAACATTTTCTTTTTCTACATTCCTGAAACATTTTCTTTGTATTGTTCTTTTATTTTCCTTTTACTTGCTATTCATTTACTTAGAAATATAGCAGCTCATACTCATGATGTTTAACTTTAGTAACACAATACTACGTAGTCAACATTGGGATTATTATAACGCGTGTCTTGGCCGTTATTATAGCTAATTAAAGGTGATTAAGTAATAGTTAATACACCATGGTTGCTCAACAGACTACGTTGCGTCAAGGACCTCACTTAATAATTTATCATTCCTTGATGGATGTAGTTCTGAAGTCTTCGTGCGAACTATACACACTTGTGTACAGTTGGGTAAAATATGATTCCGACTTGCAACTTTTATGATTTAGTAGGCACAGCAAAGGTGCGGTGACCTGCCACGTCGACGACGTGATAATGATAAATGTGGGCCTCAGCTAACCCCTATCAAAAATATTTTCCGATTCCGACCCTTCCCTGCTCGTGAATCTAAATAAAAAAAAAGGATTTTATTGTTTTAGTAATAATACAAATTCGCTATTATGATCCCGAAATTTTTCAGGAATTCTTTTAACGGCGTTAGCGCTCGCTTACAATAATTAATTGCTTGTGCTTCGTCATATTTTTTAATATTTCTGTCTGGCTGATGATTTATTTGGCCGCTGTCAGTCGCGGGTCAGAGTGAAGCGTGCAAATCTTTTGGTTGGTGCCCTATAATGGACACGAGTGAGCTCAAGGGCCTGGCATTATTGGATATCGCTTACAAGGGTGCCCATGTTTGTCGGTGAGACAGGCGCCGTCGATCGTTCGTTTTATCCTCGTGAAAGGCAGTTAAGTCACAAAGGCGGCCCACTTACAAGTTCACTTTGCAAAAGGAGATCTACAAAAACTGTCGTCTTCCGTCGGCGAGTAAATAGCAGTGGTCCATTAGAGGAGGCGCGGGTGACGGCGCGCGCGCCTCCTCCGTAACGTGTTCCGTGCAAATCGAATCACGGGGGAGCGAGCCATTATGCAGATTTTCCATTAGAGAAAAACTCAAACAGTGGCTCCGTCCTACGGTTACGTCATCCTGCGCGTTATCGTGACGAAGAGCATTCAATCCATCTTTCTGGGTGGCCTGCGGTAGACGCTATCGAACCTGGGGCTAATAGCATTGAATATTATATTTCCATTGTCTCGTGTTTAATTTCAAGGTGTCTAAATGCCAGATTTTCCGCCATCTTTCTTAACTTAACTAAAACATTTAAGAGAGTACAGGTTCAAAAATATTTCAACCCCTCAACAAATTAAGCCATTTACGATTTTAATTTTACGGGTTGCTGGCGCACGTTTTGTGCCTGTCAACGTCAAGTTAAACAGACAGCGTGTAAGTGTTTGTTGGTGACTGAAAGCGAAATAGACAAACGTGTTTTGGGACAAGACAATCGATCAATGACAGGGTGTCAATTTGACACCTCAAACAGTGGCGAGGGTCGCGAGGTCTCTCGTTCAACCGTTGTCCGCTCTTTTTAGTCGAATTTAACACGATAAAGCGACCCGAATATGTTGCGTCATCTCTATGTGATTTTTTAAAGACTGTTTTAATGAATTGGTTTATTTATTAAAATGGGTTTGGTTTTTGAAGTTTTGGATTTCTATATAGTAACAGTGTCAGTAACTACCTCTTAAGAAAAGTCGTCACTAAATGAAAGAATACTGTAAATCAAAATTTTCTCTCCGAGCATTTGAAGGGACAATGCACTGTTGTCAATAAACGACATTGTTTTAAATGCTTTTATCATTAAATCGCCTGTTTCTGCCATGTTTTTGCGGCAATTTCTAATAATGCTGTTCCATTTCACTGGCAATCGCCGAGATAACTTTCCTTTTTAATTCTTTCCTGTTTTTTGTTTGTATTCGCTGTTTTTGTTTACCTAATGTCTTGTTTTCTTAAGCATTCAGATTCGAGTGACGTCATCAACAGAGATGGCCTAATTTAATTAATGATTACTTGCGTTTGTTTAGCTTCACTTGTTTTGTTCGTATGGTAAGAGGAATTCTTAGCAATATTGTTTTGAGCAACTTCCTCATAATTTATATTGTTGAATATTTTTTTCCAACCAAAACCGGTCGATAGAACAGATCCGAGCTACATCTAAATAATATCATTTATACATTGAGTCAAGATAGGAACACAAATCCCAAAATAAAGGTCAAAGTATCAAATCAGCAATTCAGTGTAAAGCGCGACAACTACCTATATAATACGATCTCTTTGATAACTTGTCTGAAAGAGCCTCTTGTCCGTCGACAGCATGTAAATCAAGTTCTCAACAATATACATTTTGGAAGCAGCACGTTTTTATGATAGACATTGTACTATAAAAGGTAAGCAGATTCATCTAGGTCACGATCAATTAAAGAAAACTCCTTGTAAGCTGTCAGAATATCTACTGCCTCATTCAGTAAACGAATCTCTTCAGGAGTGCGGAATAATGTCGTTTCTCAGCTATAAAACAGTAAAGGTACAAAGTATTGACAAATAAACTGACTGCGTAGTGGATTTCCGGGGATAAAGGTTTAGTGGCATCGCCGGCGGCAGTTAAAGTGATAGTTCGGAGAGCCGCACGGGCAATAAGTCAGTGTGAAGACGTGTGCGGAGGAAGAGGTCTTATGGTGTCTGCGCGGGCTATAACAGTAAATCTGGAGGAGGCTCGGATTTACGGACCGCAGTGCACTGGAGGCCACACTTAATTACCGCCCGCCGAGATTAGTTCCCTAGCGGTGGCGTCGGCATATATGCCCCGGTGTACCTCGCGAGCCCCGCCTCCTGCCTGCCGACTACTTTTCACTATCATCCAACTGTTTACTTCGCTCCTGAGTACTACCGATTAACGAACGCTTTTGTTTTTGTGTACAGCTTAGCGGTTCCATTTTCTGCCTCGCTACAATTCCACCTTTGATGGGTACGGTCTACGGTCAAAATTACGCTGAAAATAAGCGCCAAATTCAGAGTGCTCGATTTGGATGGAGACTAAATTTGGGCGGAGGTATCATCAAGGAGGCTGTAATTAAGCAAATAGGGCATCGTACCGTTGAAAGAAATCTTTCTTTTTTCTTCTAATATACTTAATGTAATCTTCGCGCAAGTCTTTAGTCACCATCATTTCTTATTGTGCTGACACAAAATGTATTCGGCATCATTAATATCTCTCTTTATCTCGACCGCCTCTTAACGCAGTACGTCTTTGTCTAATCTGAAGATGTTAAATTATTTATTCCTGCTTTACTTACAAACGGTTGCCCTGAATTTTTATCTGTTTGTGTTGTTTTGTGTGAAACTGTTTCTGAAATCGACGTTAAATGTGCTAAGTTATCGAAGGCTCTTGTTTTGAAGAAACACATTGTTTTGCTAAAATTATCATATTTTGACCCAAAACGTCTGGTAACCTTTGGTTATCGCATCGTTAATTAGAAAACGACAATAAGTACGTAAATACCATGTGTAGGTACTGTTGACGATTGCTGGGAAAATCCCAGTCTAAACTAAAAATATAAATATCAAAGCATAACTTATATTTTGTTATTTCCCTGTGTGGGTTTAACTCGAGTTATTTTGATAAACATTTCATTAATCATTTATTTCTGATTCGAAACATTAAAAGGCTTAAAGCGTTAAGGTAGGTACCTACCTACTCACCGGCGAAAATGTTACGTTAAGCCGTGATCTAAACTCCTTGTACACATGCAACATTTGTGTACGGTCGAACAAGCTATTTGGTTTACCTTTTACTATGTAATTTGTGGGTTAAACTGTAAACAATATAGCTTGTGCCACGTGCATTCGTGGACGACTCGCTGCGACGGCGACGTACTGACTGAAGCGCGTATCATTCAAAGGATTCGCCAAAAAACAAACAGCAGGGTGGTGCACTTGCAGCGAGCAACAAGCAGCTCGTTGCTCGTTACTAACTGTTTCCCCGTACTGATGCACGAACGCTCGCTGTGTAACACGTTACATTACGCCCTGTAACGCTGGTCAGTAGTCAGTGCCCACCTGGCTCTTAATGAAACGATAATAAGTGGATGTTGGTGTCCTTATCTTCTGACTGACACAGACGCTCTGGGCTCCTGAATCATTTGCGCATCAGAAAGTATTTGTGAAATGTAAGCTGACGAACGCAACGGTCTTGATGATACGGCAGCGCACGTTCGTGGAAAGCTCTTTCTGGGTAATAGTTAGGGCTGCGGGTAACCTGTCACGTGGTTCAGTCTATGTCAGAAGCGAGAGTTCCCTGCGAGAGAAAGTCGGTTCGTCGCGGAAGATGTGACTAGTAAAAGTAGAGCTCCTTCATTCAACCTCTCTGAGTCTGACTCCACGACAGCGTCAACGGGTCGGGAGTTAGCGAAGATCGACCTCCAACCGTCCACAAAACAGACTCTTTATACTCAGGAACACTGCCAGCATGTGGTTAAGTCGAACAGAGGTCATCAAGAAGTTTTAGAAAACAAATTTCAATATTTTGATTTAAAAGAGTGTCCATTGAGTTTCTTGCCCGTTCTTCTCCATAGAGATCTACGCTAGGGCATGGGCAACTACAGTACATTCTCAAGTTATTATGCCTTGAGTCTGTGACTGTAGCTTTGATTTTGTTTTCTATTTTTGACATTCAAAAGTGCCGTAATGGTCTAATTGAAATAAATGCTTTGAGTTTGAGTTTGAAAAAATAGAAAACCATTTCTCCCAATAATTGGGTTGTGGAGGTCCGTTGCTCGATGTAAATTATAGGTTTTGTGTTTACCGAGAAAACACCAGGCAGAAAAATATGAAATCGAAAACACTAAGTGCCGAAATATTAATGCTATTAATCCCAGTTAAACATACCAAGTGTAAAGTCATTGTTACAAAATATTATATATTTGTAAAACGGTGGTATGTGTTCACGATAACAATTTGTATTGGCGTTGTGTTACTGATCTCTGAGATGTCTCTAAACAATTCAACATCGTGATTGAAGGGAGAGCAATTCATCAATATGTCGCGCGGCGCCGTCGCAAGCGCATGTGTATAGTGTACGCACTCCACTCGTCACGTATTTGTTAACATTCATCATTCAGTGGATCATACCTCACGCGTGTCACGGGTTCACGACCTGAACACACTTAGCCGATTTGAAAAATAAGTGATAAATTAAAAACTTCAGCGATAGTATTTGCGGAATTTAGTGGGTTTGATTAATTCATTAGTGTAGATATTCAGTCGGGTACGATAACCATTAACAATGCGTACAGTCTGGCGTTTGGTGATCCTCGGGATAACCATACCTGTAGCCACGATATTCTTGGTCTACCTTACATCGGACCTAGATTCAACGGCGTCGTTCAAGCAACCAAAACTAAGACGTGGTCGAATGTCAAGAAACGTACCTGAAAATATTGAACTGGAGAGTATTACAGGACCAGACGATGAAGGCACGTTAGCCCAAAAACGACGATATGTCCTGCAGGTGTGAGTTTTATCTAATTAACAGTCAAAGGCAATCGACCTTTGTTTCCCCAGCAATACTCGTCATGTATACGTTATCATTTTTGATTGGCTAAGTGTTTACGCTAATGTTTTATCGGGCCGTTTATTGTCGACTTCATCATCTTTTCCTTGATTAGTCGCAGGCTGCAGTAAAGCTCGAAGTCGATAAATACAACATTTTGTCATTTGCTTTTTCAAATCTCAGCGTCACTATGCTCAATTTAAAGTGTAATTGCTTAAGTCTCTCAGTTTTTCCAAGTCACTGGGGACTGGAAGTTTCCCGGTACCTAATAATAATTAATGGCCCCGACGAAGGTCCGATATCCTTTCATTAGTGTCCCGTCTCCGCACGGCGCGGTCGAGATTAAAACTTGTTCAGAATAAGAGCTTTGCGAGCACACTTTTTGAAAAGATCTCGTTCACGGAACGCCTTTGAAATGTGAAATGTGGTCGTGCTTTATGAAAAAATATTCGTTCACATGATCTGGAAAACATTTTCAGTTTCCTACTGCTATCGTCTCACGCTAACGTTTTAATCTTGCGACCGAGGTTCAAGTAACGATAAAGTTCCGTTGACTTCTTTCAGGTTGTCAGTTTTTTTAAGAGGTACACACTCGCCAACCGACGATGCCCTGTCGTCTCCGCCGATATGACGGCCTTATACCTCATCAGTCCTTAATTTGACTCTTCTCACGTTTAGCACCGTACCCAATACTAAACAAACTCTAGAATGCGAGATTAACAGTATTTTCTTCCTCAGATGATGCTGCACGCGTGGAACAACTACAAACTATACGCTTGGGGCAAGAACGAGCTGAAGCCGATGTCAAAGCGAGCTCACTTATCCAGCGTGTTCGGAGCTGGCGAACTCGGCGCCACCATCGTCGACGGGCTCGACACCCTCTACCTCATGGGCCTCAACGATGAGTTTCGGGAAGGACGCGACTGGGTCGCTGATCACTTGCATATTAATGAAATCGTAAGTCAAACAAAGCCTGTCACTTGCAAGTACTTAGTAAGTCAGACGTACTGAAGTATTCATGGAATTAGGAGAGATTTTAATTTACGTCGCTTCGTCTGTACGTTGCATTGTTCTTGTTTGAATATTTAGTAGGGATTCTGAGTTGGGTAAGTAATACCTAATTGGTTTACTGATGTCTCGGATACAAGATTACAATAAACTTCATAAAATATAATTGACTAAATATAATAGGTAAAATTAAGCAGAATTCTCATATACTTGGTATGTAATGCCTAAATTATTGTATATACTTGTATTTTCCTGAACGTTATCAAAAACCGTAACCGAAATTAAATAAATATGCTTACAATAACAATTATTCTTAATTATTATTATTATTATTTATTTATATTTAACCCAACAAGGACCAATTATAAAACATAAAATAATTCAATACAAATACATACAATCAAACACAGTCACAACACAGTATAAAAATTCAATTTACAATATTTAAATTAATAATTCCGCATTAGCCCGTACATGACATGTACCATCTTAAGTAGGTAATTCTATTTTCTTAGATAGATCATAAAAATGATATTGAACATGTTACTCCAACAAAGCGGAATAACATCAAAGCTTTTATCTTGATTATTAATTAACTCGCTAGTTTCAGTCAAGTAGATCGAAATGCTAAATTAGCCGTAGCTTTGGATAGGAGTATCCAGTCTATTAATGGACTCTTTACATGCGGCTAGTCTCAACTGAGTTGCGCATGTCGAGATAACAAAGGCCAAGGGAGCTAGATTGCCACATTTCATCAATGTAGGGCACATCAAATATTTAGGTATCTGTGTCAATGAGGAAATTATTGTAATTGATTAGTTAGCGGTATGTATTCTTGAAACTGTACGGTCTGTTCAAACACTTGTTTCCGATTGATGAAGTTGGTTTTGGAATGGCTTGGCTGAAACTGATTTGAAATGAGTAATATTAATAGGGCGCATTTGGTATTGCAGTAGCCCATATTCAGAGTTTGTGACAACTCTAATTTTAATTTATTTTCGTTCGTTTTACAACCCATTTCAATTAAAAAAAAAAAATGTTGACGTTAAACTTTCAAATCGATCTTTAAGTAGGTTTTAAAGTTGTGTTACTAAATGTCATTTTTGTTTACTGTTTTGGAAACTAAATTGGGAAGGTAACTTAGAAATGCAACGTCGAGACTCTAGAGTGAATCAGACGCGCGGGCGTTTTCTATTGAATCGGGCTTGCTTTGCAGAAAGTTATTGCTGAAATGCATTGTTGATATTGTACGTCAGTAAACAGTTTTGGAGTATGAAGAAACAGCAATAAACAATCGGTTTTCGTACAGTCACTCGCATTAAAAAAAACCGGCAAGTGCGAGTTGACCTGGCGCGTGATGGGTTCCGTAGTACTATCGTATTTTTAATTATTTCATATTTATTTGTATTTATAGCGCAACAGAAATACATTATATGTACAAAAAAAATGTAGTAGTAGGTAGGTAGGTAGGTAGCTTTTCCCCCTCTTATGTGACGCAGACGAAGTTGCGTGGGTCAGCTAGTCTTTATTATATCTATGACCCTATGTCTGTCTAGCTATCACGGTTCATGAGATACAGCCTTTTGACAGACGGACACTGGAGTCTTAGTAATGGGGTCTCATTTTTACCCTCTGGGTACGGAACCCTAAAAGATCAAAAATAATTAACAATAATTTAGTGTCAAGCTTTGACAATGAGCTATTGTTTATGCTTGATGCTGAGAACAGCATGATCGCACGGACAATCGATTTGTACGAAATTAAAATAATATAAGGTTTAATATGTTGATAGTTCTAAATAAAAAGTTTATTTTGTAGTTTGTCCGTAAGTGAAGTCCAAACTCTCCAAACACAACACCCTATTAAAACTTGAGTTTAGGTGGCGAAAAATAGCTTCTGCTTGGTAGCCAAACTTTCTCCTTAAATCGAACTTAACGACACCCATGGGCATGATTGCCTTCAATGGTCTTATTTGTGATCGAAACCCAATCAGGAAAGTTACCTAAAAATCCTAAAATAAGACAGATTTAAACGTGACGAGCGACTCTCTCCCTGCTTCACTTGACTTTTCGACTTAACTGAAAGAAAGTACATTTATTTGTCATAATGACACAAGTTCACAGAATAAAAAAAAAGAAAAATAAACATATGCAGTCATATGTTATATTCCAGAATAATTTCTGCAAATGATTTGCGCGATTTGTTTTTTTTTAAACTGTATTGTTTTTTTTTTTACCAGGATTCCGACCTATCAGTTTTTGAGACGACAATCCGGTTCGTAGGAGGACTTCTGTCGTGTTACGCGCTGACTGGAGACAGTATGTTCAAAGACAAAGCCGCGGAGGTCGCCGACGCCTTGCTGCCAGCATTCGACACACCTACTGGCCTACCGTATGCTCTCATCAACCCGTCCACTAAGGTAAGGGAGAAGAAGAACAAGGTTTAGTGGTTGTGAGAAGAAAAGCTACAGGCCTACAGTAGGCACGACGATAGTATAAAAAAGCAAATCTATTTAGTCAAGGAAAATAATGGAAACGTATTTTTTGTTTTTGTAAGTCAATGAATATTGACAAAGATAAAACGCATCAAAACTGCTGGTGACGTCAGAATTCACTAAAATGTATACCAAGGCGTGACGTATTGAGATTTTTAAAAGCGTCGATCAAAAAAAAAATCAAAATACAGGTCAAATATTATTTTTATAATCTGACTGACGGACTACTTAGTTTTTTTGTCTTCACTACATTCCCTATTGAATTTGGCAATGGAATATTTTAAAATTTACGATACTGGCAAAAAACTCGATTCGAATAATCTCTTAACTGGAGAGGAAGTTGCTGTCCTGTGTTTTTTTGTAAGTTAATTGCCCGAACATCTGCTGTACCGACGCAAAATAAGTACTCAAGCTAACTCGGGATAAGTGCAAACTGTATTGTCGCTCATTTCTCATTTCATATTAATTTATTATCGTGCATTATTCAAACGGCTTATTAAAAACGAACACGTACTTTAATGACTAGCAATAAAAGGGACATTTATCGCTAATTAGACATCTTTATGATGAATAGTGTCGTAGAATCTAAAGCGCCATATTCATAGTCCATCTTGCTGTACAAACTGGTAGACGTAGCAATACCCATCGTGTGCCTGTCCAGCGTGCTAGATGTAATTAATATCATAATAGAGCAGCTTCTCTGTCATTTTGACGTGTAGTAATTTCTCGATACAAACTTTTTGTGATAAATCTGCTGTACAACAAATAAATACACAACAGACGGCTCTATCGTACGTCCGCGTTATGCAATGTCTGTCAACAAGATGCTTGCAGTGCAAAATTCAGCAAACAAATAATATATAAGCAGAAAAAATAATATATAATATTTAAGCAGCTGCTAAGAGCAGGGGTGGCCCAGTGGTGGCGGTCCTGACTTACGAACAGTAAGTAAGTCGTGGGTTCGAACCAACGACCATACAGCCTCTAGACTCCTAATAACAGGCGACCGATGTCTGTCAACACATTAGGGGTATAAATCTTATACCGTCGTCACTCACGGAGCTCGAATTAGTTTCGACCACTCCTGTGAGCCGCAAACACTTCCGCATTACTCCTTTAAAAAATCGAGAAAATAGACATAATATGGCCCCGTGTATAATACGTTGGTGTGATAAAGAAAGCCGGACTTCAAGTTTCCTGAAAGACGGTATCACATTTCATCGGTAATTTAAAAGTTCCATAATCTAAGTTAGATTAATTTTCTGACAATATTTATCGGAGTTCATCTTATACTGGTCATACTTGATGTCTTTTATGATTGCGTCCCTTTCTTTTGAAAGTACTTTTTTCTCTATCTCTTTTCCTCGATGTTACGAAAACATAATCAGTGATGTTCCAAATCGTACGACCACCTCTGTTGTCGATAAATCAAAAAGTAAAACCTATAACTATTTATTAATGCAAAAAATATATTTTTAATAATTAAAAATTACAACATTAATTTATTAATTAATATGTTCACTTCATTTTACCGAAGATTGTTTTATCCCTATGATAAACCGTCGCCGCCTACGGCGTTTATATAAGTTCAGATATTTTACTCACATGATTCAATCGTTATTAGAATAAAGAAGGTAATTTAATGCAAGTTAAGTATGTAAAAACATATTTTATTATGCCTACAGTTAAAAAATATCGATACTTTCTTGTTTGATTTAAAACTGTCCAATCCCTAGTGAAATGCAATGACCTTGAATTGGCCAATCAGAAAGCAGTACCCCGTCCCCCTCGCGTACCTCGTACCTCAGCGAGTTGACAGAATAGTTTTCGTGCGTTAGATTGATGTATTAGGCGTCTATAGGCTGTATGGTCGTTGGTTCGAACCCAGGCAGGTGCATTACTTAGTGTAATTTATTTCATCACCACTGCTTTAAAAAACGGTGAAGGAAAATATCGTGAGGAAACCGGCATGTCCTAGAACCAAAAATTCGAAGACATGTGACATCTACCAACCTGCACTGGGCCCGCGTGGTAGATTATAGCCCATACGCAAAATACGCGCTTTGACGTAGAGTTACGGATACCAGCCCGTTGTACAATACAATACAATACATATTGCCCTACTTCGAAACTATTCATTGTCGTTGTGCATCAGTGGGACCTTGGCGGACTATACAGCAAAATCGATTATGAATGTGCCGCTTTAAATAGCGACACAAGCCACACTTAATGCGTGATATAAATGTCTATGTCACCGTAAAATTGTCAAATAAGTTATATTGTAATATCTCTAGCGATATTGTAAAGTCTCGAATTATTGTCAAATGAACATACTGCTTACAACAAAACGCATTATTTTTCGTGAAATGCATGCGATGGTAGTCAACTTATGCGGTGTGGAGGGAAGGAAGGGTCTTGCCCAGTGGCACAACTCTCATGAAAAGATAATGCACCATTCCTGAGAAATACCGATTAATATATTCCCCCCCCTATTTCCGAGGGCAGGGTTTAAACTTTTAAAGGAACCTAACTAACCCAACGGGAGGGTGCCCCAAGTCCCGATTATGGGGCAGAGATACTTTCGTATGTTCAGTTGACAATAATTCGAGACATTACAGTATCGCGAGAAAAAACACGTTATATTGTAATATAACGTGTTTGACAATTTTACGGTGACATCTATACTACTAATAATACCATAATTATCGTAGGGACGGCCGTCCTTCGTGACACCTGCTAATTTATGGATTTTATTCATATTGTGTCTACTCATTGTCACATTAAGTGGAGATTGACTACGATAATTTAATTAAATTACTTACCAAGGCTTGATTTTTCCCGAAAAATCCGCATGTTATTTTTGGATAGAAAAATAAGTATCCTAAAAGTGTAGTATAAAATATTAATATTAGTAGGGAAATAAGTCTGGTCAATAATGCCTAAGCCAACGGCCACACAGAAAAGACGCAAGACCAGGGCGGGGCGCGGACCCGTCGCGAACAGGGCGCCGTCGCGACTTTTTAACGCATGTAGAAAAGACACGGACCCGTCGCAGACAGGGCGCCGTCACGACTTTTTATGGCGCGCACTAGAAGCTTTACCCGGCATTCAACCGTCCGATTTTGATACGACAACATGTCTTCTTCTGAAGATGAAGATGTATTGGCACTGGTATATCTCGCTAATCTGCAGAGGGTTAGACGTTACTGGGTACTTCCAGTATGGCTAAGCAATGGACAGAATAGATTTTTTTAAATAATGGAGGATCTACATTATTATCCTGATCGTTTTCAAGAAGTATACAAGATGACTCCACAATGTTTTTACATTATTATGTCCAAACCTGCCCTCCGCGCCCTTTCCGCTCCCCCGCTTGCGCCCGTGCAGGCCCGCGCCCTGCCCGCGCCTTGTCCTTTCTATATGTTTTCCAATAGGACGCCGTCGTGACGGGCGTCCCGTCTTTTCTGTATGTTTTACGTCGCGACGGCTGTATACATTTTATATGCAAGTAGATTAAACGGGCGCCGCGACTGCGACGGGTCCGTGCCTTGCGTCTGTTCTGTGTGGCCGGTGCCTAAGGAAAATGCTAGGTAATCGAGCTATTTATTAAATTAATCAAAGAACCAATTTCCGGGGTACGGTGACGTTTAAACAGGATGGTTACATCAGTGCAATATCCTGAAAGCCTAGTTGGAAGGTTCCGCTTTTTAACCGGTGCTGGGATAAATTACGAGTATTTATGCTTTCAAGAAATATCTTAATTATCCAACGATGTTATACATTTTTTTTTATCGTAATCTTTTCGCCTTAGGTGCATGTTCATCGAAAAGATAACCGTCTATCTAAAAACAGCTGTTTTAGATAAACAGACTGTCATATTCTTGGTGATCATGGACCTTAGTTGGTTAAAAACATAAAAGGTACTTGAAGTAGATTCGACACAAAGCTAAATCCAATAGGATTTGGACACGCAACGTTATCTTTCATGTTCGTTTGATATTAAATTAAAACTATAAAGAAGTGGCTATACATTTAAATATACACTCGAGAGCAATGAATCCGGGTCACTTAAAGAATCCTAAAAATCTCGGAAACTAAAAATGCTAGGTTAATGCAATAAATTGTATTTAATAGACAATGTAATACTCCTTAAATGAAGGTATTAAAACTTCTTAGTTATTGTAAAGTTATATCATAAAAAATCAAATTTGAAAAAGGGCCACTTTCGAAGATGGAACTACGAAATTACAGCATTTGGTTTTGCTTTTGTTTGTAATCTGTCATATATGTGGGTACATAAACCATGTTGATAGTGCTCTATATTCATTATTCAAGCTGAAATTATGTCGCTTACGCCTGAAGAATGCACCAGAATACTTACAATGCTGGAAACCGGCCGGAGTCAGCGCGATACAGCCAGGACTGTCGGTGTGTCGCTGTCAACAGTACAAAGAGTTCTCCGACGTTACGAAGAAACTGGTTCTAACCTACGCAGACCAGGAACGGGCAGAACCAGGTGTACCACAGCACGAGAAGACCGATACTTGGTGAACACCATGCTTCGAAATCGCTTTCTCACAGGAACTGAACTCACAAATCAGTATCGACGCCTCGGAGGAAGTAACCCAAGTGCATGGACAGTAAGACGTCGGCTTGCTGAATCTAACTTAAAACCCCTTAGACCTGCAAACGGCCCTAAACTGGAGCGTGGGCATCGTATTTCAAGTTTAAGATATGCCCAGAGCCACGTAAATTGGAGTATTGAAGATTGGTCAAAAGTTATGTTCTCCGACGAATCAAAATTTATGCTCTACAAGCACGATGGAAGACACAGAGTGTATCGAAGACCAGGGGAAAGATTCAAGCAAGCATGCATCGAAGAAAAAGTAGCCTACGGTGGTGGGTCTGTACTTGTGTGGGCCGGAATTTCTTCTGAAAGTCGCACAGAGCTGGTGATCATAGAAAACGGCTCTTTAACTAGCGTAAGATATGTGGAAGAAATCCTCAATGATCACGTTTGTCCATTTATGGTCAATTTAGGTGAGGATGCTATATTTATGCATGACAATGCCCGACCTCATACAGGTAGAATTGTGAATGACTACCTTCAAGAGATGAACATTACTCTTATGGAGTGGCCAGCGCGCAGCCCGGATATCAACCCGATCGAGCATGCTTGGGACGAGCTAGGCAGATGCGTAAAACAACGAAACCCTCCCCCAATCACGCTTCGTGAGCTCAAAATTGCTCTCACAGAGGAATGGGAGAATATTCCCCAAAATCGTATAAGGAACTTGGTGTACAGCATGCCAAACCGCGTAAACGCAGTAATGGAAGCACGAGGAGGCAATACGAAGTATTAAAATTCAAGAAAATCGTAATAAAGTTCAAAAATTTCATGTTTCCTATTTTTGTTTTAAGGAGAGATCAGCAGTTTTTTTCTTTATGTAATTTTGTGTTAATAAAATGTATGGTGACTCATATTTTTTTTACTTTTATTTAAGGAGTATTACATAGTCTATTAAATACAATTTATTGCATTAACCTATCATTTTTAGTTTCCGAGATTTTTAACATTCTTTAAGTGACCCGGATTCATTGCTCTCGAGTGTAGTTTTTTATTTATATTGCAAGCAACACAATATTACCTTAACACAATAATTGTAAAAAGCATCGTGTCAAATTCCCATGACATTATACAGGGTGTTTTTTATATTAATATCTAAATCAATCTTACCCAGATTTGCACACTGACATTAATTATTATGCACCCCTTTCTACCGCAAATTCTATCCGCACACCATAATAATGAGCGCTATATTTCACAGGCAAGTCGTCAGTACCATTGGGCGGGACCGAACAGCATCCTTTCCGAGCTGGGGACTCTCCATCTAGAGTTCACCTACCTCAGTGACGTCACGGGCCGTGATAGTAAGCACATTTGTCATACTCCAATATTATTAACAGCCATTCATCATTCCCTCTTCAAGCGACCGACGCGACGTTCTTCGCACTTCAGTCGTTCCTTTTGTTCAAGATATTTTTAAAAGATACTTCGGAGCGTGCTCGTGATTTTCGAAACTGATTATGTACTTGAGGTACTTAGAGAATGTAATAGTAGTTTGTATGGAAGGTTTATGGTGTCCCTTTACACTGAGACTGAGATCTTTTGTATGTATTGCTAAGCCAGTGCTTATTGTGATAAGTTTAACCACCCAGACCAAACATTAACTTAGAGCTGTCGTATTCATGAATGATAATGCATATCATGTTTCCGTCTCTTTCTTGTTCTTTTACTTTCTCAGTTGTCCGTCTGAGACAGAAATAAGTACTTGCTTAGTAAGTTTTGTAGTTTTCGGTCTAAGTGTAGGCATTTGACAAAACAACGCGATACCTACACGCGAGAGCAGCGTCTACGAGGCGCTTTCGCGAAGCACCCTGAAGGTTCCATCAAAATGCAGACCGGCTGGAGACACTGTCAGATTTTTCATTTCAGCACATTATTCATCATTACTTTGGATTCCTTGGCTGCCAGTTGGGATCGCAATAGCGGTCATTGAACTGCCCACATAAGTAAAGTTATGAAACTTTGAAATCCAAAAATATCTATCGTGATTTTCAACATTTTTTCTAATGAAAAACGATTTATAGGGTGTAAAACACCTCTTCACGAAGCCGAAAGACACTGGTTCTCCCCATCATTGCGATCATTTTTTTTTGTTCTAGACCATACCTGGGAACCTTCTAGTTACGGAGATATAGGGGGTCTAAGTTACAACTTTTTGACAATTTTTTTTTTAAATACAAGTTTTTTTTGTAAGATTTTGAATCAATCCATCCATCAGCACAATGTTTTAAGTGCGTTACATTGAGTTCTACCACGAAACATGATTTATAACCTCAAAAACAAAAGTCGTTTCCCAGCAAAATTTTTTGCGTAATGTACAGAATGCTTGGTTAACGGCTTTGTGATAAGGTGGTTTACACCCTGTATGGTTCAATTTTGTTTTGGTTCGTACGAAAAGATATTAGGGAAAGGGCAATGACCGCTATTGCGATCTTAACTGGCAGCGACTATAGTTTTCTTTCTTCTTCAAAGTCTAATTAATCCAAAGAAAGAAAGTGTCATGTGCGGGCTAATAAATGCTTTTTCTTTCTTTCTTTTCTAATCTTGTAAAATATCAACGTTTTTTTTAATTTCCAGTCTACAGACAGAAGGTGAACCGCATCCGTGAGGTGTTGAACAACATCGACAAGCCGGGCGACCTGTACCCGAACTTCATCAACCCGCGCACCGGACAGTGGGGACAGAGTGAGTTCTTTACCTCCTATTGTTTAGTTTTAATACCTATTTTGTATTGTGTGGCCAGTACTTAACTAAACTTTAATTTCATTCCTAATAACCTCTATTCCTTTTTCCGGCCACGTCAGTTTTATAACTGTGAAGGCCGACCGAATTGATCTGACGCCATAGTTTAACTATTGTGTCTACTTCGCTAAAAGATGAATGTTTGTTGTTACCATAGATATATTAAAGAAGATATATTATTTTTAATATGTCTATGGTTGTTACCAAGGAAAATTGCGTATGGCGTGCGCGTGCTACACAATTCTGGACTTTTCCGATTAGGTCGAACCAAAAAAGTGTGTAAACGACTCACTTACATCATATCATTTGCGTTATATACGTCATGCATGTATGTTTTAATAGCTGGTCTGTATATTAATTGGATTCATATTGTTTAAAATTTAATTTATTTGGACATATGTTTTAGTAAGTAAGCCGTCGTTTACTCGGTCCCTAAAAACTTAGCGCGACGCGTTTGAATTCTGACTCAGTGAATAAAAGCAACTATTATCTCGATGTCACAATTAATACTACTCTAAACGTGTTAATTATCATCTAACGTTTCAAATTGACATGGTTTGACGTAAACCACGTGGTCATTATCAGTTTATTTGTAACAGTTATATCGACGTCATCGTTACTCTAAAACTGTAAACAAGAAGGAAAATACTAATAAATTATCGTCTGACTGAAATAAAACGGCCATACCTACTATCGGAAGGTCAACTCTTTGTACTAACCCGATAGTTGAAAATCAAAAAGCGAAATGGGTTTTATAGCCTAGTTTTATTTCAGTGACACCTGTATTTCAGATTTCAGAAACTGTATTTGTGAAGGGTAAGGCACAGGGCTAGATGCATATCATATAGCACAGCCACAGTTTGCCAGTAATTTTAAAACCCATGTTAAAGAGGGAGCTTCAAACGCATTTACCATAAAAACAAGGAGGAATGAAAATGAAAACGTTCAGGATAAAAACAAGGAGGAATGAAAATGAAAACGTTCAGGAAATGTTTTAATAGTTCCAATGCAGTGTTCCTTTCTGTATTATATATAGAGCGGTAATGCTCCTGACGTCACAGAAATGCGGCAATGGACACGGAACGTCGCGTATTTCACAGCTTAGATCCATTGAAGACCCTTAAAATGTAAGATCGACGGGCCTGATAGAATTTGGCCGGCCATAATCTAGTTTCTCGTCTTGTCTCGTTGCCGAAATCAATTGATTAGTTTAGACCAATTGCTGTAATCGATATACTGTTAATGTGTACAGTATCGGAATAGTATCAAGGGCGAATAGATTTTACAAGACCCATTGATTCGTGAACTTGTCTCAATAAATTAGACCCTTTGACCTTTGCATGGACATTTGTATGGATCTATGCTGACCGCTACACGGAGGTAAATGTAATAGATTAATTGGAAATCAAGTTGAAACAAACAAACAACAAATAAGTATTTAAACCTTTAAGTTGGATATTAAGCTGGTTTTGCGTAGCACTACGCTCGACTTTAACCAATTGAATCCATTAATAAACGAAATACAATAACAAGGTTATTTAAAAACAGATTCGGTCAATATAAAAATGACTATTGAGTGCCATTTGAGCTGTTATCTTAAATGGATCGTCAGTGTAGTGAGAAAATCATTAAGGGGGTGGTATCTGCTAACGAGACGGTTTCTCCATGTAACTCCTCTTTGATGAGTGAATATAAATGTGCAAAAAAAATATATGTTGCTTATTAGACTTTAAACTAACTTTAATTTGTACAATTGAAATAATTCTAACTTTATTGTTACTAAGTATATGAAAAAAAATACAAAATAAAGCATTTTTTCTTTGAAATTTCGTATACTACTCCTAAACGGCATTAAGTTTTAGTTTTTTTTACACACAAATATTTGTCGTTATGTACTTCACAAACTGTACAATTGAAATTTTGATCTAATGATTTATTAGGCTACAATTCAATAAAAACCACTCATTTCGCACTATTCGGCCCGCTGCTGTGACTGACGTAACAACCATTTTGTAGTGCAAGCTGATTAGAACTTTATTCAAACAGTATTTCAAACGAAGTTTGAACTACTACAAATATGCTTGCCAATTTAGCAGATACCACAGTTAAACCTTAAGGTAAAAAAAGACTTGCAAAGAAAATAGCAGCTTGAAAATTGGAGCTTTCTGGACCGTCATAAGTCATATTTCATTTCATCTTTTATCATGAAGAATATTTGAGGTTGTGAGAAGATTTTGTGTTATTTCACGGCTGATACAGAGGTAGCTGCGCCCTTGTATCCCAGGTTCATACAGTGTTATTGAATTCCTGTATTAGGAATGTCTTAGTTGCCCATCCTTGTTTCACAAGATACTGAATGATAAATGATGTTAATTTTGCAAATCGGTTTTTACACGTCAACTTTTTAAATTAGATGAGGCCACTGTTTTCGTACCTGACTACTCTGAGAAGTAACAGCCGAAACAAACTCAGAGGTCATAGTCTATTTTAAGGTCCAGACATACTCTTGGTCAACTCACATGAGGACTATGTAGATAAGCGTCTGAGATGGTCGTTTGAAGACTGTACCACACACATTTGAGTGGACCTGTCCAGGCATGTCCATTTGTCAGTTATACAGGCCTCTTCTCTATTTGTCAACTATAACATATGACGTAAAATTTAAAATGTGGATTATCAAGTGTTCATAGTGCACAGATGTCCACATACTTAGATATAATAAAGACGGAGATATGCCCGTTAGACGAAAATGTATCGGAACCGTGACTCCACACTCCACACGGCAACTACTACACATGCAGTTCAGTAAAAGCAATAGATACGCAGTCGCGCACACACCCGCATTTCTTCAAACAGAACGTAGTACACAATCAATTATAAACCTTATGCCATTAGAACACATCGTGTATTTACCATTCACCGTACAACTTACCCACATGTCAAGCACATCACTAACTCGTCGCAAGCAAAAGCGGCCGCACTACGCGATGCATTCGCTTATTGAACCATCAGTGTTTTGTTTTATTTCTTACTTCCCTTCATTATATATTGTCTGAAAATGACCTTTTATTGTATATTTTCCTTGATGAAATGATAGATATTAATTTCCACCATTCCTCAGGGCACATGTCTCTGGGTGCTTTGGGCGACTCTTTCTACGAGTACCTTCTCAAGGCTTGGATAGCGTCCGGAGGCACCGACGAGCAAGCTCGCATCATGTTCGACATGGCTATGCAAGCAGCGCTCGACAAAATGTTGCGCGTCTCACCTTCCGGACTTTCTTACTTGGCTGAGCTGAAATATGGAAGGATTATTGAGGAGAAGATGGACCATCTGTCTTGTTTTGCTGGTGAGTAAAAAATTTATAATAAAAAAAAAACATATTTTCATGGATATTTGTAAATTATTTTTTGTGGTAGAAGGGTGCAAAGAAAAAAGTTTTTCATCCCATCTATTCGAAAAAGACGACTTGGTTCGCCTTTAAGTGCACCCAAAGGTGGTGTTTTCTATAAGAAACTTTTAGCGGGCAGTAATGAGTTTTTAATCCTCTTTATAAGTGCGCCGCAATTATCTTTGCCGCGCACTTTTTGAATTTGGAACATCTTGTGTTCAGCGCCCAAGAAATCGAACGCAAATATTGTTTGAATAAAGACTGGCTGGTGCGACGGCCCATAGTAGCGCCGCGCGCCGGCTGAATACAAAAAAAAAAAGAAATAAAATTAAAAACGCGCGAACTATAGCCCGCGTTTTCGTCAATTTTCACGGATTGATAGAAATTCATGATTTTGTTTTGAAAAATGAGTTCTTCAAGTGACAGTGAAAGTATAGAATTAACTCCTGATAGTATTAGAACTGACGCAAGAAATGTGATGGATAATCTACTACCTGCAAAATCCCGGGAGAAATATATGAAAGCTTATGGTAATTTTATTGAATGGAGAAATTCAAGAGGCGCCAAGAATTTTTCAGAATCTGTGTTTTTGGCCTACTTCCAGTACTTAGCCAAAACTAAACAACCTTCCACACTTTGGAGTACCTACTCAATGCTAAAATCAACAGTCAGTTCTAATAACGACGTAAAACTGGACACATATTCGAAATTAATAGCGTATCTGAAGAGGATGTCTGATGGATTTAAACCTAAAAAATCCAAAGTGTTCTCAGTCAAAAACGTGGAGACTTTCCTTAATGAGGCACCCGACAACATCTTTCTTGCCGTAAAAGTAAGTAACTATGTATGTATATATGGTGGATTAGTAAAGTAAAACCAGTGTTTTAAAATGCGCATTTTATTGTAACCTGTACTTCGATAGATAGGTACTTGTCTTATTCACATTCGGTTTTGTTACAGGTGGCTTTAATTTTCGGAGTACATGGAGCTTGTCGTGGCAATGAACTTTTAAAAATAACTGTTGATGATGTCGAAAATCACTCGGATAATTTACTGTTAGTAAAGCTGACAGACACAAAAACAAAAATTGACCGATCCTTCGTAATCCGAGGAGAATACAAAACTATTGTACAGAAATACCTGGACCTGCGTCCTGCTGATATAAAGACCAATCGGTTTTTCATCCGTTATCAAAATGGCAAGTGCTTCAAACAAGTTATGGGAAAAAATAAAATTTCTTACATGCCACAAGAAATCGCTACTTATTTGAAGTTACCAGATATCAAGCTATATACAGGACATTGTTTTCGTCGCACTTCTGCTACCCTGTTGGCAGATTCTAGAGCGGACTTAACTGTTCTCAAGCGACATGGAGGATGGAAGTCGAGTGCTGTAGCAGAGGGATATATAGAAGATTCCATTGAGAACAAGGCGAAAACATGTGAACGCATCGTGGAAAACATTAAATTGCAACCTTCAGTTAATCCATCCATGCCACTGTCGCCGCGCCCATCTACATCCAAACAAAGAGATTCACCGTCACATTTTCCTCAAAATGAGCCACATTCTGACATTATTTCAAACACGCAGAATAAAATTAAATCTACAACAATCTCTATTCCTAATAAAACTGTAACAATTAATTTTCAAAATTGTGAAAATGTCTCAAATGTAAATATAAGTTTTTAGTTGTTTTATTATTAGATACTACTTAATTTCAATTTAGTTGTTACTCTGTTTCATTAAATATCAATATTACAATAAAATATGAGGCGCCTTTTATTTTCTCATAGTGGGTGATGAAAAGTAGAGTGTATCACTCGGGCGCAAAATATATTTTTGGCTCGGGCGACGTACTTTGAATCCCTCGCTACGTTCAGGATTCTACTAAAGAATCCCTCGCTACGCTCGGGATTCTACTCTAGAATCCCTCACTTCGCTCTGGATTCAAAAAAGCGCCCTCGCCGTAAAAATATTATTTTGCTCCCTTATGATACAATCTACTATTATTTTTCAACTTATGTTCTAAAAAATCCTTTTATAGAAGTATTAAGAAATTAAACATTTTTTCCGTGCAAGTAGGTACTAAACTAACTGGTCTTTCGGATCAAATGTGCAAAAAAAAAACTAACCTCAATCTTATAGGCTAAATATGATTGCAAATAGTTTGCCGTAGATGGGCTTTAGTATTAGCCCAACACCAAGCGCACACGAATTTAGAACAGCAACATAGTATTTAAAGACATACTACTGGTTTTTATGAACTGCCATGCTGATGCCATACCAGTAAGGTTACCACCCAATAAGACCGCACATTTGTACTGTGGCATTCGGTGAACCTTTACGTATTTGTTTTTTTTACAACCGTCACTGTTCTGTAACACGAAAAAGCTTCCTCTTATAAGTCCGGGAGGTACCGTTGCAAATAAAAAAGTCATAGTAAGCTGGCTGATATTGCCATCGAAGGTTGATCTTATATTACCAATAAGTAAACCAACCGTCAGCTGCTCAAGTAGCGGTGGGTGTAGAATTGAGAGGTTACGAAAGTTGTAAAAATAAAATAAAAATTAAGTCATAGTAAGCCGGCTGAAACTATTTTCATAAATAGCACATTATAGCTTTAAAAAACTCGTCAGCAGATTGTGTGATATATTGCTTTTCGTTTTTTTATCAGCCGTGCATCATTTACAAGTTCATGCGAGCGGCTGACGCATAATCCCCCCACCACTATGCAGCTGATGATATTTTTTTAAGCTCAGAATGATGTTCTATTTATGAAAATATTTTCAGCTGGCGTACTATGACTAATTTTTTTTTTTAACCTAACCTAGCCTCCCAATCCTACACCCACACCCACAGCGTGTGCGCCAGCTGACGCTGGGTTTACTTATCAGTCATTCGAGATCTATTGAACAAGATGGCAACCGATCGGCGTAAAATACTACCTAAAATCAACGGTACCTCCCGGACTATTATACAGGGTTCATTCAATTTGCTAGCGAAACTGTCCGGGTTACAAAATTAGTTTTTGTTAATACTAAACATGTGCTGAGGTTACTGCTCATCATTATGAACGACTTTTATCCAATCCTAAAATTGCAAAAATCAATGCATTAATGAGGAGCTCGTGACTAAATAACAATTGCCGCTCGGGTCAATCTTTAGGTTAAGCCGTGTTTGCCTAGGTAGGTCTGTGGATGGATGACCACCCTTTACATACCGACTTTCCTCCGTGCCTCGGAAAGCACGTTAAGCAGTTGGTCCTGGCTGTAATTTGCCGATCTTTGATAGTCGTTACTGGTAGTCAATGGCCCAAAAAGTTTGACAACCAATCTTACCAAGAGGTATCGTATTACCCAGTATTAACTGTGTTGTGGAGGTCAGATATACAATCGCTCCATGTAAAATACTGGTATTCAGCTGCATCCGATTAGACCGGAAGCAGACTCCAAGATAGTTGGGAAAAGGCTAGGCAGATGATGATGAATGCGTTAATGCATTTGGATAAACTATTGAGCTATTTACTGTTTTTTTATTACAAGTCTAAAATCATCTCCATGTTTCCAGGCGGTATGTTCGCGCTAGCATCGACGTCTCTAGACAACTCGATGTCGGAGCGCTACATGGACGTGGCCCACAAACTGACCAACACCTGCCACGAGAGCTACGCGCGCTCCGACACCAAGCTCGGACCTGAGGCCTTCAGGTATACTACTCATTCCGACTTCTTATTTATGCTTCCTTAGGGGCTTACGAGGCAGAACATCTGTCTGGTCGGAGGATCCTCCCTTTTATTTATTTATTTATTTATATTAGTCGTAGGGACATTTTGAAGCAGGATTACTACTTTCGCACACAGCTCCCCTTACGTTACCTGCTAACGTAAGCACACCATCTGTCTACTTATAGCCGCCTCGGTCACAGTTTTCGGTGCGATAAGCAAACATTCACTGTTTTTTCGGTATATATCAGAAAGGTGTAATTAGACAAGTAACTGTGTTTACTTTTAATTAGTTGCCAAAACGATTATTGTAGAGGGTACAATGTTTTTACCCGACTGCGCGACGCAAAGGAGGGTAATGTGTTTATCCGTCTATGTATGTATGTATGTTTGTTTCTATGTGGCGGTCTCAAGACCAAATGCGTAGGCCGATTTTGATCATTCTTATGTCAATCGATTTGTCTTAACCTTGCGAGTGTCACTAAAGACATGACAGTAATCAAAAGTCACCACAGCGACAACCAGACGCCACATTGTCAAAATGAAAAAAAAAGTCGATGGACTATGTCAAGTGGGGTGTCGTTGAATAGGTATTTTAAAATCATTTTTAGGTTCCTTTTATCATTTTAAATAATAGTTTAGGATATATAACGATTTTAAGTTTTTTAACAAAACAATAATTCTCGCTAATTTTCTTACTTATTGATCAAAGTTTTTATTCGTAATTTATTAGCTTAGTCGAGAATTAAACCCAGGTTAACTAAAAAGTAAGGTGAAAGTATGGAGTGGAGTGTGGGCAATGTTGATGGATGGAGAGGGAGATTCCGGAGTTCAAAGAAGTGATGGATGGATTATGTGAGGAATGATATGAAAAAGAAAGGAGTAAATTATGGCATGACATCTGACACCCAGATTGGAAGAAGAAAACTTGTTACCCCCAAATAGAATGGTACAAGGGAACGAAAATTATGAAGAATCGACGAATTAATTCATTAAAGGTTAAAGATTTGGTTACCTTCAGTTGCCTTTATGACTCGACTAGCTGACCCACGCAACTTCGTCTGCGTCACATAAGAGAGAAATACGAAAGGAAAAAAACGTCCCCGTTTTTTCCACATTTTTCATTCCTGCTCCGCTCCTAATGAATGTAGCGTGATGTTATATAGCCTAAAGCCTTCCTCGATAAATGGACTATCCAACACAAAAAGAATTTTTCAATTCGAGCCGGTAGTTCCTGAGATTAGCGCGTTCAACCAAACAAACAAACAAACAAACTTCTGCTTTCCTAATTCCAGAGCCTGTAAACAAACAGTAAAAGGCAGTTTCGTTTATAAAAAAATAGTGCTTGACGGAGTTTTGTTTCTATTAAGTTTTCTTTTGTATAAACCTACATTAATAAATAATGTTCTGTTCAGATTCTCGGGCGCCGCAGAAGCGCGAGCACAGAAGAGCAACGAGAAGGTGTACCTACTGCGGCCGGAGACGTTCGAGAGCTACTTCATCATGTGGAGACTCACCAAGCAGCAGCGGTACCGCGACTGGGGATGGGAGGGCGTTCAGGTACAACTAACAACATCACTGTACACCCTGTTTCCGGAGGATATCTATAAACTTCGACCGGTCATTGCACTCATCATTATAAACAACTTTTAATAAGGGACCAAACCTTGAATCGAAAATGAGTACAATGACCGGTCGAAGTGTATATTATTATGTCACCGTAAAATTGCCAAACACGTTATATTGTAATCTCTCTAGCGATATTGTAAACTCTCGAAATATTGTCAACTGAACCTACTGCTTACAATATAACGCTTTATTTTTCGGAAGATAATCTATTGAAGTGAAACCGTAATATTGTGAAATGCATGCGACGGAAGTATCTCTGCCTCTTTTTAGGGGAATATAAATTGTTTTGAGGTTAGTAGTAGAGATTGACGTCACAGCGTGCTATTGCCATACAAAATCTATGAGAGAACCTCGTTTTGTCAGCTAAAAAGTCAATGAGTTCGGATAAACTAATGGCTAGCGTAGTTAGTTCCAAGCGTTGCCATTGGTTGACAATCTGTTAACGTCACTTTATATTTCAAAAAAGCTTGACCTCATTGGTCAGATTGGGGCTGGCTGTCGTCACGCCATCTACAATGAGCTTTGACAGGCCTTCCCCATTGATTGGTGTGTCATGTAAAAGTAAAATTTTGGGGATGCCAACATCCCTTTGGTTACTTAATTTCTGTCTTGTAACACAAAATGTCTGACCTCCTCGTAACGTTCTCTTCCAGGCACTGGAGAAGCACTGTCGCGTAGAAGGCGGGTACACCGGGCTGGGCAACGTGTACCATACGAACCCACAGGGCGACGACGTGCAGCAGAGCTTCTTCCTCGCTGAGACTCTTAAGGTATACCTAGCTTACGTTATTATTAATGCTACAGTTTGTAGCAAGAAAGTAAGAAACATAGCGCCAGTCGTCAGGTTAATGATCAACGGTGTTTGCCAAAAGAAAAGTCAATTAAACCGTAGTTGATTGTATTCAAGTTGAAAATAGATATCATATAATAGGGTGTAAAACACCTCTTAACGAAGCCGAAAGGCGCGTGTTCTCCACGTAATTGCGATCATTTTTTTGTTCTACAGTATACCTGGGAACCTTCTAGTTACGGAGATATTGGGGGTCCAAGTTACAACTTTTTGATAAGTTTTTTTTTTAAATACAAGTTTTTTTTTGTAAGATTTTGAGTCAATCCATCCATCAGCACAATGTTTTAAGACCTAAAAAAAAGTCGTTTAAGTCCGTCGTGTTAAGCCCAGCAATATTTTTTGCGTAAAGTTACTTAGTTTGATGTACAGAAAGCTTGGTTGATGGCCTCGTGATGAGGTGGTTTACACCCTGTATACTCATCCGACATCATTAGTACTGTTAGTATGTTGAGCTTATTGAAATAAACGATACAGCTCATTACGCAAGGTACGATAAAATATTTCAAAACAGTCTACTAAAATGACCTATTAAAAATATAATTTGATGAATAGTTTAAAACTTTAAAAACACTATTCTATAAATAATGATCCCTTCATAACCTTGCTCCATATTGGGGGTCAGTAATTTAGTTCCAGTCCATCAATTGTTCTGACCCTAATAACGTTTCTGGGTCATTCCACCGTCCTGTGCCACAAGTAATACTTCATACATACAACATAGAATCTATACCTATACATTTTATACCTATAAAACGTCGTCTTGATATTTTTGTACTTTACTTATGTAATAATATCCTGATAGTTTTGCCGTTTAGTAGTGAATATAATTAACGATCAAAGAATATCATTGAGAGAAAACCTTATTGCAATTTCCTTTTTTCCGTATGCGAAGTTTTCTGAAAACCGAACCGAAGGAGCGGAGCAGCAATAAGAAATGTTGCAAAAACGGGGGAAATTTTATTCCCTTTGTGAGCTCTTTCTCTCTTAAGTGACGCAGACGAAGTTGCGTGGGTCAGCTAGTATTATAATACACCGTGTACATCTACGAGTACTAAATCTCACCTGCTCTATCTTTCATTCCAGTACCTGTACCTGCTATTCGCCGACGACTCCTTGCTGTCACTAGACGAGTGGGTGTTCAACACTGAGGCACATCCACTACCAATCAAGTCCAAGAACCCTCTGTACCGCGACCTACCGAAGCCTGCAGGAATACCAGTAGAAGCTATTGAAGACAACAACAGAATATAGACAAAGGACTCACAAGTACTATGATTTCATGTTTCATTTCTTTAGACCCACAGTCCTTAGACTGTTCAACAACTCGGTACAGAAGTGCGATCGCCAAAATGTACTGACCAAGGAAGATTGGTCTGAGCTGTAATGTCATAGTAATAAGGACGGTTTTTGTAAAACAAGTGATATTGAAATCCGATTTGGCCGTTCTAGGTAACATTGAAAAACTTTAAATAATGAATCGGATATTTTTCGCAACATAAAGTTTATGGCTCCACTTCAGATGTACCATGGCTCGTAACAATCGCGTTTTATTTACGCCATGTTATTGGTATCGCGATTTTATTGAATGGCTTCTGAGCCACCAAACTTGTGAAGTAAGATGCAGTAGGATTGATAAATAACATTATACGCGGGCTTATAGTTATTGTTGGAATTATAATCAAACATAATTTCTTATGACCAAATGATTGAATTCATCTCTTATTTAATTTGACATCTATTTTCAAAGAACTACCTATCTAAATAGTTCTTTAAATTGAATTCAAGTTCCCCATAATAATCTGCAGAAAAAGTCTTATGGTTATTTTGGGGAAAATATATCTATAAACTATCCCTTTTCACTCTTAACGTCACATAACTCGTAACCTATAACCTATACATCTAAATTATTTGTTAAACGACAACACGATCTTATATTAACCTACGTATATTGGTCTCAGATTTTTGGTACGTAGTAATAAAATAATAATTAGGCGTAGTTGATTCATTCAAATTCTTCAAATGCGCATTATAACATTTATTCGCGGCTTTTATTAAAGATGTAAACATTTTGGGAGCCTACCTTAGGTGTTATTGGGGTGAAATTAACCTACTAAAGTTATCCATATCGATAATTAGCATTTAAATAACTTATTTGCAAGTAATGAGACAATCCCATGATTGCAAGGGTCGCCGCGTCCTTCGCTATACAGATAAGGGTGATGTTGCTCAAGTCAATTAGTGAGGTGTCGACACATTCATAGTGTAAATATAACCGTATGATATAAACCGCAGTTCAAATGTCCGTGATCTCAATGTTCAGGAAAAACTTACATATACAAGACTAAAGCGAAAAGTTTCGATAGTTTTTTCGAAAAATATGTATAAGTCTCACATCAAATTCTTCGTATTGTGTCGCATTTGTCTAAAGCCTCCGCTATTCGAATGACTACGTTCGCGCGTTCTTCTTAATTCTAAAGTATATGTATATTATGATGATGAATGTTGATTATTTATTTATTAGCTATGAATACTCAGTTTATAGTGAATTCATGTTTAGGTCAAATGTTACACTATTAACCAAAATTAATTTTAATTATTATTGAAATGTTTTCTTCGTTTGAGATTAGATATCAAATGTATTATGAAAAGGATCTGATTGTAGAATAAATTGGCTCAGTAATAACGACCAATGTTAACTTATTGCGGGCATTACTAATTAATATGCACAAACTTAACTGTTGCTAAACTAATGCGGTTGTGGCTTCGAAAAATCTCATTAATTATTTTATTTGAATTTCCCTTCTACATACTAATACTGAAACTGTTTCAAAGAACATTTGAGGGTTGAACTAACTTTGGCTTGTTTGTATGATGCAGTTAAAAGATCTAGATTGTCTTAGATTTAGTCCAGGACATGTTCGAAGCCACGACCGCACATTCTATTTACTATGCTTATCTAATGTTATCGTTGTCAAGGATCAGTCGACACTCGGGGCGTGCTATACTAGATATTTTTTGGCGCTTGGAGTTCATTGCTAGGAGGGTGCTACGTATCATTGGGGAAATAGGGGACCGCCCTAACAAAAAAAAATGATTCTGTTCAGTCCGTCAGTAAAATTATCGACAAATATTGGATACGTGTTTTTTGTTTTATCAAATTAATAAAAAATGACAAAGATAAAACGCATGAAAGATCATGACTGAAAATGCACCCAAATGTGACGTCACGCGAGTTTTCGACACACTGTATCGTCTTCAATTTTTATTTATGATGAAAAAGAAAAAATATGTGTCCAATATTTTTGGAAGCTATCTGACGGACTAAAACCTTTTTTGTCGTTTACCCACCCTATTGTCTGAAAAAAAAACAAGATGGTAGCGTTTGTTTCAATAGCAGCACTTTCCGGTAGCATCCATCGCACTCCACCTTAAAGTCTTTTATTATAATGTAATCGCATGTCTCGGGTGAGTTTTAACTAGATATATCTATTGATATGTAATTTAACTGATGTCTATAATAGGGAAATATGTTATATTTATTGAAACTTATTATTTACTTTTCTATCTATGATAATGAAAGTTGGATTTGTGTCGGATCTCGTATTTATAAATTTGAAATGTATTTTCTATACTTATCCTTTTTTTAAACTTTTATCATAATAATTCGGTTTATTAAATAACAAACAAACATATCTGCGAATTAAATTTTAGTATATAATACATAATGAATGAAAGGCACATATTATATTCACATGACCGGCCTAGGGATTTATTTTATCAGTTCAAACTTTGGAGTGATTTAGTTGATATTATTATAAATCATTTTAAAAAGCATTGATTTTACAACTGACTAGATAAACAATAATTATTGACGTGAACACCTATCCCAATGTCAAACACCATTATGTGTTCAATGAAATCATAATAATGTTTACCTACTCGTTGTACGAATTAAGGCAACTAGCTTTGTCATTTGTGATTTAATATACAAAGTTACATAATATATTTTATTATAATTTTCTGCACCTGTTAATAAAGCATTAAAATAAATAATCGTTCTTTGTAATTATTTGTTGAGTATATTTCGTTTGTTCTGCATAAATTCAAAAGCAAACTCTCCACTAAGCATTGGATCACTCACTGATATTAGACGAAGTAGTTGGAATAACTGTAAATTGTGTATATAATAGTCATAGAAGATAACATATTTTAGTTTTAGGTTTCTGTGTGTAGATTTACATTGTTAATTTTTAAATTAAGATAAATGTGGGTGTGCGTCTGTTGATGTACATATTTATGTTTATAATATTTATGTAATATTTATATTTTGTACTGGCATGTTATGCGGCCGCTGCCCACGACAACATCATAGTAACTGTTGACATTCCATTGCCATGAATTGTATGGATGTCAACTCAAAAATATGCTGAAGTTTTCTACTAAAATCATTTTAGCGTAAATGGTATTGCCACTTGCAGAAAACATAACTGGCGCGCAAGTAGTTAGCGAATTATTCCCATATAACCTGTACTCAATGTGCTTTGAGTGTCCAGTGTAATTACGCATATGGTGGAGGAACCATCACGGCGTTGAGAAGAATTCAGCTCGTACTAAAAAATAATTGGATGGAAATGTTCAAGTGATTTGGGCCCGAGACATTAAAGCGGGTAATTGAGTTGCATTGAAGAATAGTGGAGACATTGTCGTAGTTGTTCATTCCACTCGCTTCAGTGGGAATTCCAAAACCGAGACAAAAGTACCGCTCTAGTTTAACCAATTAGAGCGGTTTTCTTCTAAGTGATTAATGAATGAATTGAAATGATTGATTGATGTCTATTCTGTTTTCCAGTTATATATTTTGTGTTTGTTTTAATTATTCTAATGCACTAATCGTAAAATGGCATAATAATTTATTAGAATTGACTGTTTGACGTGACTAATTATAATTTAGAGCTGGTTTCTTAAACCTACCTTTCATTTGATATGGAGGTAGATATCAAATACCTATTACTGTTATACAATCACATAAACTTTATAATATCAAGATGTACTGCCTCTTTTGTATGTTGTCCTAATGCCGTAATCAGACGCTTCACTCGATTGAACCGTTCATTCGGTTGACTGCTCATTTTTGTTTTAACTTATTTTTCACTTTGGTTCACTTTGTGTTTCGACGTTTCACTTCAAGTGAAGGTTGCCGAATGGAACGCAACAATGAACGGAAAGTGAAGCATCAGATTTCGGTAGAACTACTTAAGTGAAGTTAAGTGAATGTCGGTGTAAGGTGACACATTTTGACCTCACCTCTAAGATAGTAATTGTTCTGTATGTACTGCCTGTTATGGTTATGTATGTATGAAGTTGTAGTATTTAAAATAATAATGTACATTTTCGGTTATTAAATAAAACATGTTTATAAACATTATCAGTTTGTTTCATTTTCCTTTAAGTTCGACATCGATTTTGTGATAAAACAATATGAAGGGCAAGTGCGATTATTTTCATTAATATGTCGGATTGTCTTTATGATCAACAAATATAAGTTTTTCCATCTAGCGGGAAAAAGGAGCGAACAAAATTACATTTAATGTTTGGATGAAAGGTTGACCGTTACAAAAATCTATGTACTGCTAAAAGTTACGAGAAGAAGAATCATTTACATATAATATATGTATATATACACCACTTTTTGACAGTTTAAAAGTAGTATCCCGTTGGATGAGAAATCAAGAATCCCGTGGTCTCTATGGGGCAGATTTGTATTTTCTATTAAAACAATTTCTAATGCTATGCTACCACGGGTAATTAAAATAACCCTGGATGGACCTGCGGGTTTAAAATGGCCGCTTTAGCAGAAATATAATATGAATGACGTTAAAAAAATGACATTCTTAAAATGGACTTTATTGTCATTCACCTAAAGTCCATTTTAAGAATTTTATATTTTTAACGTGATTCATGTTATGATTATGCTATAGTAGCCATTTTAGCCCCCTTGGTAATGGGTCGACCACCCCGGGACGACGAGTTATTCATCGTTGGTTTTTCGTTGGCAAAAGTCGTGTACGGCATTTATCACGTCTCGTTCTATATGTGACCACCTCCATTTAAAAATACAAGCTCTGACACTTATCTTAAAACTAGACGATTATCTGTCGACACGACAAAGACGTGACCTCGGGAACGCGGCCTAACGACTGGTCGGAAGCCATGTTAAGATAAATGAGTAGACACGTGAAAAATTGTCTTCATTAGTACAAAACCAGCAGGAAGGGCAGCGCGCAGTTTTTGCGAACAATTAAAACTGAATGAAATAAATTTCTAAACTATGCTGTTTATTATTTAGTTACTGATCATCCAAATGAAAGTCAGTTGCCGCAGCCTCGGGGGTATCCAAAGTTCAAGCACGTGAAATTGAAAATAAGGAAAATAAAAGAACTATTTCTTACCGCGTCAAAACCATAAAGGACTAGGTACCTACTAGCTGATGCCCGCGATTTCGATCGCGTGGAAAATTGTATGTGTAGGTATACACATATACACGTGTCAGACTTAAGATCAGGCCGTTAGGCTATCTTTAAGAGGGTTATCACAATAGCTTGTATTTTTACGCCTAAGGGCCTTATCACACTAGCGGATTCAAAGCGGAGCGGTGGCGCAACGAATTCGTCGCGAATTGACAACGTACAAAACACTCGGTAAAAAAATGGATTCCGAAGAGGAAAATCCTAAAATAAATAAATAAAAAAGGAGAAGAGGAAACACTGCTGTTGTCTTTGTTACTTCAAAGACGCCGGACACGAAAGCGAGCGCATCGAAGAATTTGAGAAGATCCATTATCAATCAATCGAATGGAAGAGAGCGACTACTTTGTGTTGTTTTGCAAACGAATAGAGAATAATCCACAACAATTTCGATCCTACCTACGAATGTCAAGCCCTACATTTTATGAGTTGTTGTGCATCTGATACAAACTCACCTAAGACGCGAAGACACACATTTGAGATTATCAGGGTCACCTGAAGAGAGGCAGAAGTACCGATTGGTAGCGATTGAGATCAAGAAGTACCCTAATTTCAGCTGCTTTCAGACAAAACGCTATAATATTCTGCTATTTAGTATAGCAAAGAAGGACCTAATGCCTTACTATAGAGCTTTTTTTTTTTGGGATGGGAAATCATCAAATGACTTCTCTCGCTCTGGGCGGAGCGGAAGGGAGTGTCAGACTCTTACTGACTAAAACCAATCCATGTTCCTTCCTCGCCCTTTATGTTCCGGGGCTGCGGTATCTCTTTCGAACAGGCCCGCAACCCCGGCAGGCTTCCGCCCTTGCGGGCCCCTCCCCTTACGCTGACATCTCTTTGAGGCGCGCGTGGAACACGAACGCGCCGTCGACACGGCCTGTCGTCGTTAGACGGACGGACGGTTAGCTAGCTCATAGCCAACCGTCCACAGGCCCGCATCTACTATATAGCTTGGCGGTCACATTACGCGATATTATAGCCAGCATTTATAGTATATAGTAAGCTCAGAAAGAGTTCAAATAAGTAGGATAAATAAATAAATAAAATAATAAATAAATATCGCTGGACTTAACACACAGCGCCACCTAGTGCCACACTAAGCAAAGCTTGTGTCGTGGACACTAGATAGTTGATATACTACATATATACTTTTTTGTTTTTGTAAATATATACTTATTATACATATAAACATCCATGACTCGGAAACAAATATCCGTGCTCATCACACAAACATTTGCTCCTACCGGGATTCGAACCCAGGACCCTAACAACGTAAGGCAGCGTCACTACCACTCCGCCAATCGGGTCGTCAAAAATATTCGCTTTCGGGACGGCTGGGGGTGATGGAGGAGGAAGAGGGCGGCCCGTGATATAGCATAGCATGAACTCAGCTCATCACACTAATTTATAACGTATAGTAAGCCAATAATATACAGTACAGTGTGAACGTGCCCATAACAATGTATTATGCGCGATATTGGTGTACGTTACTCCAGCAGGAAAGTATCTCCTAGAGATATATGAGTAGAACGTATAGTTGGTGCCTTATCTGCTGTAAATGTGCCCCCACATAAAAAATGTGTGGCCCCTGTCGTTTTGAAAAAAAAACGGAAAAACGATTCTTGCTGGGGTAACGTTTTTCTAGCAGGAAAATTCTAAACGAGTGATCGAGAGAGAAAAATTGTGCATGGCCAGAGAGCTTATATGTGTGCCACTATGTGCCCCCAAAAATAAAATGTGTGCCCCTTCAGATTTTCGAGATATTGCGTTTCCTGCTGCAGTAACGTTTTGATGAATCGTATGTCTCTAAAACCATTGCCTGTGCCCCTGTAGAATAAACATACACGAGTAGCTCTTAATGTGTGCCCCTGTGTGCCCCAATTAGATTTAAGAAAATATTTATAGTTTTCAAGTTATCGCGGTTTTATGAAAACCCGAAAAAGCATCGCAGCGCCTAAATGAGACAAGGCATAAGTTCGCTGAAAACTGTATTCGGTCGTTCTTGACGCTAATAATAACCATACAAAGTTTCAAAACGCTTCATGCATGCGTTTTTGAATAATCTTGCTAAAAGTCAAAACGATAGTGTCATAACTTTGACGGCAAAATACAAGGAACTGGCTAAATTTCAGATGTGTAGGTGTAAACCAAAATCATGTGCCTTTAGTCAAAAATATACGGTGAAAATATTGAGCTTGGAATGTTTCGCATTAAGTAAATATAAACAAAAAACCAAATTAAGTAAACAACGGCTGGTTATAATAATAATAATAATACAATAATATAATCTGTCTACATGTTGGATAGATTATAAGAAGGCCTATGATTCTGTGCCTCATACATGGCTCATGAGGGTGCTGGAGTTGTACAAAATAAATGCAACTCTACGCGCCTTCCTTGAGTCATGTATGGGGCAATGGAAAACGGTCCTTCGATATCCAGGGTTCGATTTCTGGGTGTTCTAGTCTGGCTAACGGAGAGTACTTGCATAGACACAACCTTGTTGCCAGGATTATCCACCAGCAACTTGCTTTGAAATACAACCTTGTGGAATCAGAAGTGCCATACTATAAGTATGCGCCCGACCCAGTTCTCGTAAATGGTAATATCACGTTGTATTGGGACCGACCTATCACCACCGACAGGACTGTTGTTGCCAATAGGCCTGACATTGTGGTGATAGATCGATTGGAGCGTCGCACAATGATTGTTGATATAACGGTCCCACATGATGAGAACCTCGTGAAAGCAGAGCAAGATAAAAAAAAACAAATATCTAGATCTGGCTCGCGAGGTTGTCGACATGTGGGATGTGAGTACAGCAATCATTGTGCCGATAGTCGTGTCGGCCAATGGCTTAATAGCCAAGAGCCTCGACCAACACCTTAGGAGGCTCTCGCTTGGCAGCTGGATCAAGGGCTTGATTCAGAAAGCAGTACTTCTCGACACGGCACGTATTGTTAGGAGGTTCCTCTCTCAAGAGCCCTGACCACCGGCAGCTCGGACCCTGTCCCCAGCGCTAGTGAGCTACTGTTTTTTATATTTTTAAATGTTTTTTTTTAAATTTAGTTTTGTAAATAAATATTTAAAAATGTAAAAAATATGTAAAATAATGAATAAAGGAAATAATAATAATCATTTTATTTTCAAGCAACTAAGACCCATAGATAAAATACATAAAATAACATTAAACTCTTTGCCCCCAACAAATTGCAACTGTTGGAGCTACTAAAAGTAACTGAAACTTTTAGTAACGCCATCAGGATGGAATTTGGTGTGGACAAATGTGCAGTAATGTATGTAAAGCGAGGGGAGATTATGGAATCCGAGGGACTTCAGCTCTCGGATTCCATACACCTAAGATCTCTTTCCTCATCCGAAAGCTATAAGTATTTGGGTATGTCGGAAGCGTTAGGCATTAACGTAACTGACATGAAGCAATCGTTGAGGGAGCGCTTCTTCGGTCGCCTGAAGAAGGTTTTAAATAGCCTTCTTTCAGGTGGAAACAAGGTGCGCGCCTTCAATGGTTGGGTCATGCCGGTTTTAATGTACTCTTTCGGCATACTCAAATGGACTCAGACGGAACTTGATGCCCTGGATAGGAGGGTACGCACACTGCTGACCGCAAATCGAATGCATCACCCACGGTCGTCGATGATGAGACTGTATATCCCTCGGAAGTGCGGGGGTTGAGGCTTCTTAAATGCTAAGAACCTGCACAACCGAGAGGTATGCAGTCTCAGGGAATATTTCCTGGAAGCCGACGTGGGGATGCACCGAGATGTGGTCTCAGTGGACAAGGGCCTCACCCCGCTCTCCCTGGCTAACGGGAACTGGCGCAAGCCTAAAGTATTGGACACTAATGACCGCAGGGAAGAATGGCAAGGCAAGGAGCTTCACGGACGCTTTTACCGGGCCCTACATGGCCCTGATGTAGACTTTTTAGCGTCCGTATCCATCAGTCTCGCTCGCACAGCGCTGACGTGCGCGCGCGTTCTTTGTAAACAATGGCGGTTAATAAGTTGAAGTGTTCTAATTGCAATATAATTATATGTGAAGTACTAGCATTCATCCAAAATAAACATGATGTGATGGATAACGAGTCTATAGTTCGTGTGTGCCTGTCGGCCTTCTCGGAACCAGAAATCGACGAGGCGAAAACTTTGTTATTTGAATCTGTAACGACTTCTCAGAGGAAAAAATCAAGAAGGCGAGATGGCAAAGTGCAAAGAGACTTGGAGGACATTATCTGTCTCTTTAAAGAAATTGATCCGGATGTGATTCCCACCTTCGTTGCACGAGACTTGCAAAAACTGCCTCCGATATCGTTTGATCACATAGATGTTACGAAGTTGCTGAAGGACATTGTGCTACTTCGTAGTGAGATAAAAGCAATTAAGGAAAATTATGCAACCGTAGACATGGTAGATACAGTACGTATAGATCTAGACAATCTCAAACTAACTTCCTTGGTTAATTACCCAAATATTAACACGGAAAAAAGAGGTGCTTATTTTTCGGATAGCGGGCCGGTAGGTCTATCACATGACTTATCAAGTACCGGCATTATGACAAAATCGTCGGGATGGAACGCGCTCGAGCCGTCGCCGACATCTCACTATCGCGCATGTGTAAATAAGTCTATCTCCCTCGCACCGTGCGCGTCTCTGGATCGGCAGACGGCGGAGGCGGCGCGGGCGGAGGCGTCGAGAAGTCAAACGTCATTGTCACAAGAGCGCACTAACAAAGTTTTGACAGGCACAACTGCATGTAAACAAATGCCGGCGCCGCAGCCGTGTACATCGCAACCAACGATGGCGGAAATAGTTAAGTCGCCAGGTGAATGGAAACAAAACAAGCCAACAGATGAGTGGACTGTGATACAACGTGGACGACATAAGAATCGATTTATTGGAAAAATGGGAAAGGCATTAACCAGTGTTGAAACAAAGTTCAAGGCGGCGGAAACAAAGATTCCTTTGTTTATTTCCAATGTAAACAAAGATACACTCGAGGCTGACATAAGCGAATACATATATAGTAAGACCCAGGAAAAAGTTTCTCTTGAAAAAGTTATCATGAAGAAAGAAAGGCCGTACAACTCCTTTAAAATATTTGTTTCAATAAATAAAATTGATACCTTTTTAAATGATAACTTGTGGCCTGATGGAATAACATTTAGGAGATTCATACGATTTAGACCACGGGATTCCGATAAAGATGACATACAATTAAATGGATAGTACAATAATAAGTTATAACTGCAAGAATATTAAAAGAAGTATGGAATGTGTGAGAACTTTGTGTAAATCGGCAGATGTGATAGCCCTCCAAGAAACCTGGCTACTACCGTACGATACACAAGTATTGGGTGATATTGACGACAACTTTGGCTACACGGGGAAGTCGGCGGTGGACCTGACAGCTGGAGTGCTACGAGGCAGACCTCACGGTGGGGTTGCGCTACTGTGGCGGAAAAGTTCCTTTCGTAATGTTACAGTGGTGAAGTGCAAAAGTGAGCGTATTGTTGCGATTAAAGTAATGACTGGAGCGGGTTGTGAAATGTTAGTTATGTGTGTGTATATGCCGACTGACCAAACTGTGAACTTGCCGGAATTTACTCAGTGTTTGGGTGAGTTGAATGCAATCATACAAGACAATAGTATCGAAGTAGTATTTATGATGGGGGATTTCAATGCACATCCTAATGCTCCGTTCTGTAGTGAACTTCTTGATTTTTGTGAGGAAAATGACTGGATATGTGCCGATCTAGTCAAATTAGGTATGTCATCTGAAACATATACTTTTCAAAGTGAAGTATACGGGTGTAAGCGATGGCTGGACCACTGCGTGGTAACCAAGTCAGCATGGCAGTCTGTGGTGAATATTATGGTTCACAATGACGTATATTGGTCAGATCATTTCCCTTTACAGGTGACTTGTAATTTAGGAGTAATTAGAGCTAAAGTGGAAGTTAACAGCTGTTTACATAATAGTATTGTATGGGGGGTAAGAGAATTAGAAGAACTTCAGAAATATCATGAAATTTGCAATAATAATTTTAGAAAAATTATGTTTCCTGATGAACTTCATGAATGTGCCGATAGTATGTGTCAAAACATACAACACAGATCTGTAATTGACAACCTATATAATGAAATTGTTAATATATTGAGTCAGGCTTCGGCTCACAGTCGCAGTCTCTTACCTAGGAAGCCCACTAATGTTAACTGTGTGCATGGTTGGAACAAGCATGTCAGAGACGCCCATAGGCAGGCTAGACTGGACCATCAGTTGTATGTCTTAGGTGGTAAACCAGGTAGCGGATCTTTATATGATAAAATGTGTGAAAGTAGACGAGTTTTCAAGTCACGCTTAAAGTACTGTCAGAACCACCAGGAACAGATAAAAATGGATATACTTGCCTCACAACATTCTGCTAAGAAATTTAATAAGTTCTGGAAGGGCACCAAGCGTTTAAATGGTAAGCCTAGTCTGCCTGTGTGCGTTGATGGCATCAGTGATGCCAGAAGGATTGCCAATTCATTCAAGGATCATTTTCAGATGAAATCTTCCTTGCTCGTGGTGCCTGATACTGAACATGGCCCAGTAGAAACGCCTATTGGTTTTTCAAGTAAAGACGTGGCTGACATGGTTAAAAATATGAAAAGAGGGAAGTCACCAGGTCATGAGGGCCTCAGTGTCGAGCACCTGCAGCATGGGGGAGTGCATCTGTATAGAGTGTTAGCCATGTTTTACACGTTTTGTATAAGGCACTCATATCTTCCATCTAATCTTATGAGAACAGTGGTTGTGCCAATAGTGAAAAATGTCACTGCTGATATCTCTGATAAAAGTAACTATAGGCCGATCTCTTTAGCTACTATAATCGCAAAAGTGTTTGATGGGCTATTGGATAGGAAATTGGATAGTTTTGTGAAATTACAGGATACACAGTTCGGTTTCAGAGAGGGGTTGTCAACTGAAAGTGCAATACTATCTCTGAAACACACTGTAAATTATTATGTAAAAAGACAAACGCCAGTATATGCATGCTTCTTGGATTTGTCCAAAGCTTTTGATTTGGTATCATATAATAAGCTTTGGACGAAATTAAGAAGTGCAGGTGTACCATCCGATCTGGTGAATATCCTCGCCTACTGGTATAGTGAGCAGCTTAATGTAGTCAGATGGGGAAATGTATACTCAAATGAATATTCTTTGGAGTGTGGCGTCAGGCAGGGCGGGCTGACCTCCCCAAGACTCTTTAATATCTATGTTAACCATCTGATTGAGGAGCTCAGCAGCATGCATGTTGGATGTCATATTGATGACATATGTGTCAATAATTTGAGTTATGCTGATGATATGGTGCTGCTGAGCCCGTCAATTGGTGGTCTTAGACGGCTGTTAAAGGTGTGTGAGGTTTATGCTGTGGAACATGGCTTGAGGTACAACGAAAGTAAGAGTGAGTTCATGTTATTTAAATGTAAAAGTAAAAATAATATCTTTATACCACCTTTAGTACTTAACGGTGTACCTCTTGTTGCACAGTTTAAATATCTTGGTCACATTCTAACCGAGAATTTGAGTGACGAATTGGATATTGAGAGGGAGCGCAGGGCATTGTCGGTGCGTGGTAATATGTTGGCACGCAGGTTCGCTCGATGTACTGCTCCTGTTAAAATAACGATGTTCAAGGCATTCTGCCAGACGTTTTACACGAGCGGCCTGTGGGCGAACTTTACACAGAAAGCCTACAATGCCTTGCGCGTCCAGTACAATAATGTGTTTAGGGCTCTGTTTCGGCTCCCTCGATATTGCAGTGCATCCGGCATGTTTGCTGACGCCAGCGTAGATGACTTCTATGCAATCATGCGTAAAAAAGTTGCGTCAGTGGTGCGCCGAGTACGGGGGAGCCCGAATAGCGTCCTCAGGATGATTGACGAGAGAACCGATACTGTTCTGCTCAGTAGGTTCACTGAACTCCATGTGTTGCGGGACCAGTGAGCCTACTGTGCAGGGGTAGACGGCGTGTCTAGTTTTGTTGTTACCTACTTTAATTACTAATATTAGATATAAGCGAAATTCTTGTTACTAACAACCTTGTCTTGCCTATGGACTTTTTTGTCTGAAATAAAATATTTTTATTTTATTTTATTTTATTTTATTAAACAACAAAAATAATTTAATACATATTTTAAACCTTATACTAAAACTATACACGCAGTGTTGTCGGCGTCGTGTTTCGCTGCGTGGTGTCGCGTAACCGTCTTCGGAAGCGACGATATACGACACCCTTCGGCCAAAAGTCCTCTTTTAAGCAGGTCTGTAGATGTTGGGTTGGTACTCGAACCACAAATGACCTAAAGTTGATGTTGTGGCGCGATTCCAACCTTTCGACCCGCAGAATGAAGTTGGTCTTCACTTTCAAGTACTGCACCACTTCCTCAGGTGTAGTGGCGTGATGCAGACGTGAAATGTACAGCTGCGTCGTAGGCACAGCAGCGCGCAGCAGCATGTTGGGTCCACTCAGTGCGGTACCGCACAGGTTACGAGAACAGGGCCTCTTCTTCTTCCTTTCTACTTTAGTGAAGCCCTCCTCATCAACCTGGCTCGTTCTTGGCACGGAGCAACGGACCGCAGTCAGGGCAGGTTGAGCACCCATTTTCGGTTTTTTCCCTTTTTTTAGTTTTTTCCCTTTTTTTAGTTTGTCTAGGCTGCGACGCATCAGATTTGCCGCTGGTGACAATAGCAGCATAGGCACGTTTAGGGGTCGACGTACCTCTACGCGTGACGTATCCGCAGCCGGTGTTGTGGCGCGGGCGTTATCCGACCAAATTTGAATGACTACTAAAAAGCGACGGATTCATACATATCGATGACCTTCTTTATTTTACTCACTAACCGGTTCACACGTGTTGTGCCTGAGTACACTGAAGTAGAAAAGTAATAAATCCTACTAATATTATAAATGCGAAAGTTTGTAAGTATGGATGTATGTATGGATGTTTGTTACTCTTTCACGCAAAAACTACTGAACGGATTTGGATGAAATTTTGCACACAGATGGTTTATAACCTGGATTAACACATAGGATACTTTTTATCCCGGTAGTAAGATCCCGTGGGACAATTTCAAACATCACGCGGGCGAAGCCGCTGGCAGAAGCTAGTAATAAAATAAAGTTGTTATTGGATTACGTTCTACTAGCCGTTTCTATGACCTTACACATGAGTACATTATATGTACATTATAAATAATAGACTAAGTGCTATGCAGTCCAAGGTAAGCTATCTTCTCCATTCTAAATTTCATTAAATTACATCCAGTAATATATGTGTGAACGAAAGAATTACATCCAGATATTTGCCATTTGCTAGGTCTTTGACCAAAAATTTGATTGGTCCCGATGTTTAAAAAACATATAGTTCATGAAAATTAAGATGAATACCTACTACTAAAAAGAGGTGGCTCTTTTTGTATAAAAATAAAAAGCTCGTATTTGTCTTTATATATGCATATATTTATTGATAAGCCGTAGGTTAGATAAATTAACAGTAAGTTTTTCATCATTTTAAGGGGAATGCTCCAACCAGCCCGCGAAATTCAAAATTTCTTGCGTTTTTTGCAATTTGCAGGCCAGTGCTAAGTTGTATGTTGATTAAAATATTATTCGCGGCTGTAAGACGTATGTAGTTACAGAATTATAATCATCAAAATTTCATTTCATTTAATTTTTTTAATTTCCACATCAACAAGCTGTTTCATTAATATAGTCAACAGTTCACAAGGTGCATTTAATATATTTTTTAATTAGCCCCCAAAACTTTTGAACGCAACTGTACGGACAACAGCTTAGGTATGATACGTCCAATAAAGAAGATCATCGATATGTATGAATCCGTCGCTTATTAGTAGTCATTCAAATTTGGTCGGATAACCAGCCGTTGTTTACTTAATTTGGTTTTTTGTTTATATTTACTTAATGCGGAACATTCCAAGCTCAATATTTTCACCGTATATTTTTGACTAAAGGCACATGATTTTGGTTTACACCTACACATCTGAAATTTAGCCAGTTCCTTGTATTTTGCCGTCAAAGTTATGACACTATCGTTTTGACTTTTAGCAAGATTATTCAAAAACGCATGCATGAAGCGTTTTGAAACTTTGTATGGTTATTATTAGCGTCAAAAAGGACCGAATACAGTTTTCAGCGAACTTATGCCTTGTCTCATTTAGGCGCTGCGATGCTTTTTCGGGTTTTCATAAAACCGCGATAACTTGAAAACTATAAATATTTTCTTAAATCTAATTGGGGCACACAGGGGCACACATTAAGAGCTACTCGTGTATGTTTATTCCACAGGGGACATGCAATGGTTTTAGAGATATACGATTCATCAAAACGTTACTGCAGCAGGAAACGCAATATCTCGAAAATCTGAAGGGGCACAGATTTTATTTTTGGGGCACATATTGGCACACATATAAGCTCTCTGGCCATGCACAATTTTTCTCTCTCCGATCACTCGTTTAGAATTTTCCTACTAGAAAAACGTTACCCCAGCAAGAATCATTTTTCGGTTTTTTTTTTCAAAACGACAGGGGGCACACATTTTTTATGTGGGGGCACATTTACAGCAGATAAGGCACCAACTATACGTTCTACTCATATATCTCTAGGAGATACTTTCCTGCTGGAGTAACGTACACGCGATATTGTTGTGCTATGAGCTAAATGCTATTATATTAAGTAGTCTGAAAGCAGCTTTAGCCTCTTAAAACACCAAAATACAAGAAAAATTGTGATAGCCCTCTTAAAGATAGCCTAACGGCCTATTCTCATACCTATCAAATATACACAAAAAAAACATAAAAAAAGCTTAATCAGTGTCGGAGGAGTTCGATAGCAAACACTGTGACACGAGGCGATTTTTATATAAATACTAGCTGACCCACGCAACTTCGTCTGTGTCAAATAAGAGAGAAAAAGCTACCTAATGTTGTATCATAAAAAAATAAAAAAATTGTCAAAAAAATAAAAATGTAGGGGTGGACTACCCTTAACATTTAGGGGGATGAAAAATAGATTTTGGGCGTTTCTCAGCCCTACTCAATATGCTCACAAAATTTGATGAGAATCGGTCAAGCCGTTTCGGAGGAGTATGGGAACGAAAATTGTGACACGAGAATTTTATATATAAGACTAGCTGACTCGCGCAACTTCGTCTGCGTAAATTGAGATTTAAACTATCCTATCTCTCAAGTTGGATCGAACTACACATGGTGTGCGAATTTTATTATAATCGGTTAAGTGGTTTAGGAGTCCATTGAGGACAAACATTGTGACACGAGATTTATATATATTAAGATTAGATTAGATTGGCTTATGGTGACATAAACCGTAAAAAATAGGCATTGATGTAAGGGGAATAAACGTCAGCTGCGCACGCCTGATAAGAACTAAAAGCAGTCTATCGCAGATTCTCTGTCTAAACTTGGTGGTAGATATAGCTTTTAGTATTTCATCAGACCCGTATCATTTACAAGTTCATGCGAGCGGCTGCCGCATAATCCCCCCTCCACCATGCAGCTGATGATTTTTTTAAGCTCATTATAAATGATGTAAACTATTTATGAAAAAAGTTTCAGCCGGCGTACTTCGACTTAATTTTTTATTTGTTATCACAACTTCCGTAACCTCCAATCCTACACCCACCGCTACTTGAGCAGCTGACGGTTGGTTCACTTATTGTTACGAGTAATATAAGATCAACCTTCGATGACAACAGCCGGCTTACTATGACTTTTTTATTTGCAACGGTACCTCCCGGACTTATAAGATACCTACTCTTTCTTTGTTTGCACACCAAACAGGAAAACATACACAAACAGGTTATTTGTTGGTGGGGTTCTGGAATCATGGAATTAATTAATGGAAATTAATAAATCGAAAACATAAGCATTCGAGCGTATGAGGCAGTGAAAATGTTTTTCGAAACAGCGTCTTTCGCGACTACTTCATTCGAGTCCATAATCGTTCGAACCTGTGAGGCAGTGGAAAAATAATTCGCAACAGCGTGTGTCGCAACAGCGGCGTTCGAAACAACATAGGGGACCCCTTGAGAACAGCTCTTTGCACTCGTTCCGGAGGCAGAACTATTGTCTTGGGAGTCCCACCGCATATTGTGATGCAGTAGTTATTATTGTTACGAGCTGGGTATGAGATAAATTAATTACTACCGATTAAACAACACAATAACTTTATTAATCACAGAACAATCAAAACTTAATCACAAATACACTACTGTTTACTATTCACTTAGATATCGCACTTCAAGTTCACGTCGATTCGCTTCGTTGTGTCGCTAAAACAAGACTGCCGGTCGCGGCCCTGAGCGCTCTATTTATACTCGCCAACAGACACACCAGAGTAACCACGAACATTCGAGAGGGTCATAAAAAACACTAACAAAACAAATAGTAAGTACCTACCTACAAGGTAGGTATTACCTATAAAAGTTGTAGGTATAAGCTACTTGTACAAAACAAACAAATATGAACCGTATGCCCTAGGCGTACGGTCGAAATTCTAATGTCTTTGTTTAAATAGGTCGCGAGTTTGTACCTACCTAACTTTAAAACTAATAGTAATGGAATGTTCTCGAACTTCTAACGTACACACACTGTAATCACTGGCTTTCTCAAATGTTCTAGTAGGTCCGATGTAACACTGCCCCCTCCTTAGACATGCTCGTCCCGAGCATCATTAGTCCCGTAGTATCGCGCCAACCGGTCTACATGCACAATTTTAGGCTCACCTCGTGGACCCTTCTGTATTCGGTAGGTGACATCGTTGATCCTAGTCACGACTCGGTATGGTCCATCCCATTTTGCTTGTAACTTCGGAGACTTCCCCTTGCTCCGCACTGGGTTATGCAACCACACCAGTGAACCCTCGTCGAAACCCCTACCGTTTGCTTTCTGGTCATAACGTGTCTTCATCTTCTCAGACATCTGTTGGCCGGACTGTCGGATATGCTCATAAACATCGTTCAACTTATTACGCAAGTCGTTCGCGTAATCTGTTACGCTACATGGAGCATCAGGGGGAGTTCCAGTGATTAAATCAGCAGGTAACCGTAATTCCCTTCCAAAGTTCGCGAAGGCTGGTGTCACAGTCGTACTTTCGTGGACTGCACTTCGGTAAGACAGAAGAAACGGCTGTATGTGCTTGTCCCAATCCCTTTGCCGGCTTTCCACAACTTTCGCCAGATATCTCTCCAACGTTTGGTTGAATCGTTCCACCATTCCATCGGATTGTGGGTGGTAGGATGTGGTTCTGGTTTTATGGGTACCCATTAATCGACAAGTCTCTTGAAATACTTGCGATTCAAAATTTCTTCCTTGATCGCTGTGTATTTCTAAGGGTACTCCAAAACGACAGAAGACTTCTTGAACTAATTTATCTGCGACAGTTGTTGCTTCTTGGTTAGGAATGGCGAAGACTTCCGGCCACTTTGTGAAGTAATCCATGACCACCAGGAAGTACCTGTTTCCACTCTCACTTACTGGAAATGGTCCCGCAACGTCTAGTGCTATCCGTTCCCAAGGGGCTCCAACGTTGTACACTTTTAATGCACCTCTGCTGCGTGTCTGGGGTCCTTTCACGGCCGCACAACTGGTACATTTGCGGCACCAGTCCTCCACATCATCTCGACAGTGGATCCAGTAGAAGCGTTCTCGAATTTTTAGGAGAGTCCTTTTAACCCCCATATGTCCTCCAGAACATCCATCGTGGTAGAGCCGTAGAACATCCGGTACCTTAGCTTTAGGGACAACCATTTGTAGATGACAACTGTCCCCTTTAGCGTTTTCCCATTTACGGCACAAGACTCCATCCTGGATCACCAAGCTGTTCCATTGCGCCCAATAACTCTTCGTGATGGAACTCATCGCAGCCACATCACTCCACTTGGGTTTAGGAACACCAGCTTTGATCCACTCGAAGATCGGTTTGATATCCGAGTCATTGTGCTGAGCCTGCTGTAGGGTCTCCTTCCATTCATCGCTGAGATCCGTTCTAAGCATCCTCACGGGCACCACTTCCTTAGACTCCTGTCTGGAACTGTGCTTACAATCTTCGGGCAAAGGTCTTCTTGACAGTTCGTCTGTGTTGTTGATGTTTCTCCACGGTTGCTGACCAGTCTTCTTAGCTGCTTTTCCCTGCTGAGATTGATCTTCTCTAGGTACGCTGCGCTTTTTACAGTTCGACCGAAGGTGACCCTTTTCTCCACAAGCGTAACACCTAGGGCTGTATCGTCGCGGACGATGGCGTTCAGGTGATGCCACAACTTGCTGTGGACAACTTGGCCGAAGATGATCCCTTTTTCTAGCTGTGTAGCAGCTAGGTCTGTAACCTTGCGCACGGTCGTGTACAGGTGATGCCACTACCTCCCTGACGTAGTGTGTTCGGTGGTCTTGCCTCACTGCCTCTACTTCCAAGGCATGGGCTAAGGCGTCCTTCAAGGTCTCATGATGCCCAAGTCTCACGGCAGCTCTAACTTCCAAGTCACGTATTCCATCAACGAACGCCTGTACCAGATTTCCATCAATCAGTGCAGGGGCAGACTGGTAGGCTTTCCGAACGAGTTTTTCAACTTCCAGAGCCCACTGCTGTAGGTTCTCGGCACTTCGTTGAACACGGTCCTTCAACTTAGCACGGAATACGTGCTCCAGATGCGCGTCGCCGTATCTGGACTATCCAACGCCTCCAGCAGCTGCTCGTAGGTTACATCCTTGCCGAGTGCCTCGAGAATAGTTAAAGCCTGGTCTCGGAGGCCCAAGGTGAGCGCGGTCATGGCTTGTGGTTTTGTCCATCCATTAGCCTTCATGACGGCCTCAAACTGTATTTTGTAAGCCGACCACGAAGATGTGCCGTCGAACGGAGGCACTTTAAAACCACGCGAAGAAGGTGCAGCAACCACCGAAGCTACAGTTCCACCTTCAGTCTTCAGTTCGCTCAAAGCCTTCTGCACCCCAGCAATCTTAACTTCGGCCTCCGAGATGCGATTCTCGTGCTGGTGGACCTGATCTTTCATCACTTTCAGGTCCTTGCCGAAAGTTGCATGAAGATCCTTTATGAGGATCATCTGCTCGTCTTGACGGCGGACTTGCTCCTCCTGGCGGCGGGCTTGTTCTTCTTTGTCTTGCTGCAACTGCTCTTCCAAGCGGCGAGCCTGCTCCTCTTGACGGCGAGCCTGCTCCTCTTGACGGCGAGCCTGCTCCTCTTGACGGCGAGCCTGCTCCTATTGACGGCGAGTCTGCTCCTCCTTGTCTCGCTGCAGTTGCTCCCGTAACTGGCGTCCCTGTTCCTGCAGCAGCGCCATTAAAGTAGACAAGTCCGGCGCCACTGATGCTGAAGAAACTCCAGATGGGCCAGCGACTGGCTCTGACGTAGACTGGACACCACCCGGTGTCTGTGTCGGAGAATCTCCAAACCGCCTTTGGTCCATATTCTGCTGTCGCTGGCTTCTGGTACGGATACCCTCCGTGTCGTCCTTTGGTAGAATTGGCATAATTTATCTCTCACTTCTGACACCAATTTGTTACGAGCTGGGTATGAGATAAATTAATTACTACCGATTAAACAACACAATAACTTTATTAATCACAGAACAATCAAAACTTAATCACAAATACACTACTGTTTACTATTCACTTAGATATCGCACTTCAAGTTCACGTCGATTCGCTTCGTTGTGTCGCTAAAACAAGACTGCCGGTCGCGGCCCTGAGCGCTCTATTTATACTCGCCAACAGACACACCAGAGTAACCACGAACATTCGAGAGGGTCATAAAAAACACTAACAAAACAAATAGTAAGTACCTACCTACAAGGTAGGTATTACCTATAAAAGTTGTAGGTATAAGCTACTTGTACAAAACAAACAAATATGAACCGTATGCCCTAGGCGTACGGTCGAAATTCTAATGTCTTTGTTTAAATAGGTCGCGAGTTTGTACCTACCTAACTTTAAAACTAATAGTAATGGAATGTTCTCGAACTTCTAACGTACACACACTGTAATCACTGGCTTTCTCAAATGTTCTAGTAGGTCCGATGTAACATTATGCTTTGACACGGCTTAATAAACAGTTTTAATCGTACGGGTGTCAGCGGCGTGCCTTAGCCTTTTAAAAATTAATAGACACTTGCAGACTAGCGATATGAAATTACTAAGGTTAGGTTTCCAGCTCAGGAACTATCTTCATAATACACCGAGATACCTGATAGACTCACACCTTTTGATTTGAGGGCAGCCACATTGTGAGGAAGAAAGTCCGATTGAGCAAGTATGAGCTCTGGGCACCATTCAATCTGGGGGATCCAGGTTAGTGGTTAGTAAGGAGAAAGGTAAGTAAATATACCGTTTTATTTAAATTTAAGGTTTCGAGTTCAAAGCAACTTCCGCATATTTTACTGTTTCAGACCAGTCAGTGAATTAACATAGCCTGTATATCATCTGCGTAAGTGAAGATTGAACAATTTATTAGAGATTTTTTTCATAAATTGTCAAGAAAAAGGGTAGGACCCAGGATTGAGCCCTGAGGAACGCTAAAACTCAATGAAATGGTGTCACTAATAACATCATTTATTTTAACGCATCGAATTCTATTACAAAGGTGATCCTGGAACATCATTAAGCTATGCCCGCGAATGCCCTAAGCCTTCAAGCTTAGATAATAGGTGGGGAACGAACACAGTGTCGCATGCGTTAGAAAGATCCAAGAAGATAGCCAAGCAATTCATTTTACCATCTTATTTAGATACTATGTAGATTACCAAGACAGCAACAGCATTTTCAGTGGACGTGCCACCTCTAAAATCATACTGGTTGTCATTTAATAATTTGTATCCTGAATGACTCTAGATAGTCCACTAATCCATACCACCATTATATAAATGCGAAAGTAACTCTGTTTGTCTGTCTGTCTGCTACCTTTTCACGACAAAACGGCTGATCGGATCGTAATGAAATTTGGCAAGGAGATGTATTTCAACCTAAGGATGAACATAGGCTATATATTATCACGCTAATTACTTACGGGGGTGAGCAATATTGCATTTCGTCTATAGTTTTCAACTGTTTAACAACTGACAACTGTCATAACATGCATTGTAATAGTGTTACGAGCTGGGTATGAGATAAATTAATTACTACCGATTAAACAACACAATAACTTTATTAATCACAAAACAATCAAAACTTAATCACAAATACACTACTGTTTACTATTCACTTAGATATCGCACTTGTAGTTCACTTGGATTCGCTTCGTTGTGTCGCTAAAACAAGACTGCCGGTCGCGGCCCTGAGCGCTCTATTTATACTCGCCAACAGACACACCAGAATAACGACGAACATTCGAGAGGGTCATAAAAAAACACTAACAAAAAAATAGCAGGTAGATAGGTACCTACTAAAAACAAGTACCTACCTAACCTACCTAACCTACTTGTACAAAACAAGCAAATATGAACCGTATGCCCTAGGCATACGGTCGAAATTCTAATGTCTTTGTATAAATAGGTCGCGAGTTTGTACCTACCTAACTTTAAAACTAATAATAATAGAATTCTCTCGAACTTCTAACGTACACACATTGTAATCACTGGCTTTCTCGAATGTTCTAGTAGGTCCGATGTAACACTGCCCCCTCCTTAGACATGCTCGTCCCGAGCATCATTAGTCCCGTAGTATCGCGCCAACCGGTCTACATGCACAATCTTAGGTGCACCTCGTGGACCCTTCTGTATTCGGTAGGTGACATCGTTGATCCTAGTCACGACTCGGTATGGCCCATCCCATTTTACTTGTAACTTTGGAGACTTCCCCTTGCTCCGCACTGGGTTATGCAACCACACCAGTGAACCCTCGTCGAAACCCCTACCGTTGGCTTTCCGGTCATAACGGGTCTTCATCTTCTCAGACATCTGTTGGCCGGACTGTCGGATATGCTCATAAACATCGTTCAACTTATTACGCAAGTCATTCGCGTAATCTGTTACGCTACATGGAGCATCAGGGGGAGTTCCAGTGATTAAATCAGCAGGTAACCGTAATTCCCTTTCAAAGTTCGCGAAGGCTGGTGTCACGGTCGTACTTTCGTGGACTGCACTTCGGTAAGACAGAAGAAACGGCTGTATGTGCTTGTCCCAATCCCTTTGCCGGCTTTCCACAACTTTTGCCAGATATCTCTCCAACGTTTGGTTCAATCGTTCTACCATTCCATCGGATTGTGGGTGGTAAGAGGTGGTTCTGGTTTTATGGGTACCCATCAATCGACAAGTCTCTTGAAATACTTGCGATTCAAAATTTCTTCCTTGATCGCTGTGTATTTCTAAGGGTACCCCAAAACGACAGAAGACTTCCTGAACCAATTTATCTGCGACAGTTGTAGCTTCTTGGTTAGGAATGGCGAAGACTTCCGGCCACTTTGTGAAGTAATCCATGACCACCAGGAAGTACCTGTTTCCGCTCTCACTTACTGGAAATGGTCCCGCAACGTCTAGTGCTATCCGTTCCCAAGGGGCTCCAACGTTGTACACTTTTAATGCACCTCTGCTGCGTGTCTGGGGTCCTTTCACGGCTGCACAACTGGAACATTTGCGACACCAGTCCTCCACATCATCACGACAGTGGATCCAGTAAAAGCGTCCTCGATTTTTTTAGTAGAGTCCTTTTTACCCCCATATGTCCTCCAGAACATCCATCATGGTAGAGCCGTAGAACATCCGGTACCTTAGCTTTAGGGACAACCATTTGTAGATGACAACTGTCCCCTCTAGCGTTTTCCCATTTACGGCACAAGACTCCATCCTGGATCACCAAGCTGTTCCATTGCGCCCAATAACTCTTTGTGATGGAACTCATCGCAGCCACATCACACCACTTGGGTTTAGGAACACCAGCTTTGATCCACTCGAAGATCTGTTTGATGTCCGGATCCTTTTGCTGGGCCTGCTGTAGGGTCTCCTTCCATTCATCGCTGAGATCCGTTCTAAGCATCCTCACGGGCACTACTTCCTTGGTCTCTTGCCTGGCACAATGCTTACAGTCTTCAGGACAAGGTCTTCTCGACAAGGCGTCTGCGTTACCGTGAGTTCTCCCACTGCGATGCTCAGTTACGAAATCAAACTCTTGGAGTAGTTCTATCCATCTCGCCACTTGCCCCTCTGGATTCTTGAACTGTAATAGACACTTCAGTGCAGCATGGTCAGTTCGTAATTGGAATTTGCGTCCCAGCAAATATTTACTGAAGTGCTGCACTGTCTTTACTACAGCGAGTAGCTCCCGTCTTGTAACGCAGTAATTTCTTTCAGGTTTCGATAAAGACTTGCTGAAGTAGGCTATTACAACCTCCCGGTCTCCTTTCCGTTGAGACAGCACGCCCCCAATTCCAGTATTACTGGCATCTGTGTCAACTATGAAGTCATTTTCAGTGTCAGGATATCCCAAAATAGGTGTGTTACACAGACGTTTCTTTAATTCCTGAAATGCGACGTCGCAGTCCTCGTCCCAACAGAATTGCCTCTTTTCCTCAGTGAGTTTGTGCAGAGGTTTGGCAATGTCGGCAAAATTCTTGACAAATCTTCGATAGTAGGAGCACAAACCCAGGAATGCTCTGACCTGTGTCTTGTCTTTCGGAACTGGCCAATCCTTGACGGCGACTACTTTTTCTGGGTCTGTTTGAACACCTTCCCCCGAAACTATGTGTCCTAAGAAGTTCACTTGCTGTCTGAAAAACGAGCACTTTTTCGGACTTAACTTGAGATTTGCTGTTTGGATTTTCGACAGCACTCGGTTGAGGTTTTTAAGGTGATCTTCAAATGTACGGCCCACGATGATTATGTCGTCTAAATAGACAAGACATGCGTCTCCAATCAATCCGGCGAGTACTTGCTCCATCAGCCTTTCAAACGTCGCAGGAGCGTTGCACAAACCGAATGGCATAACTTTAAACTGCCATAGCCCTTTTCCTGTTGAGAATGCAGTTTTCTCCTTGTCCTTGGGGTCTATTTCTACTTGCCAGTAGCCACTTTTCAGATCTAGTGTGGTAAACCACTTCATACCAGTCAGCGTGTCCAGTGTGTCATCGATCCTAGGCAGCGGATAGCTGTCCTTTTTCGTGACGTCGTTCAGTCGTCGATAGTCCACACAGAAGCGCATACTGCCGTCCTTTTTCTTTACCAGGACCACAGGAGAACACCAGGGACTCGATGAAGGCTCTATAACACCGTCCTTCACCATTCCCTCAATCATGGTTTCTACCTCTTTTTCTCGTGCAACTGGCAGTCTTCTTGGTCGCTGACGGATAGGTAACTCGTTACCTGTATTAATCTGGTGCTGAACAAGTCCAGTTCTCCCTATGTCAGCATCATTCGAAGAGAAAATGTTGGCGTACTGAAGTAACATCTTCTTAGCCTTGTCCATTTCTCCTTCAGTTAAATCGCAGTTTTCCAAAAGCGTTGACACGTCAAATTTTGACCTGCGAATTTCATTTCCGGTAGGGACATCTTGCAATTGACGCATCCAAGCTACTTCCTCGCAAGTGCCGATCAAGGTGCCCTTCTTAATCACTTGCTCCTGGTCACTTGGATTCAGTATACGTACTGCTGAGACGTTGGTGGCCTTGACCAGAGTTCGTGCCATCTTCCATGGGAAGTCATTGTTCACCCTTTCTATCAGTACACTTCGATCTCTTTGTCCAGAATTCCGTGGCAAACAAATTGGCACAATCGTTTCTGATCTGCGAGGAAGAACAATCTTCTTCAAGCAGTACACTTTCCCTGACGGTGCACCTTCCATGAAGACTTCCTCTGAACCACATTTCAGTACTCCTTGATCAACGTCGATCTCACAACGATATTTCCGCATGAAGTCCAAGCCCAAGATGCAATCGTCCACTATGTCAGCCACGATGACATTCTGCTTATAAAATCTGTCACCCAATTTTAACTCCACCTCCTTCTTGCCTCGGACGGGAATGTGCTGACCAGTAGCTGTTAGTAAATGTATACGGTCGTGCTTATTGAAGTAGTCCCCAAGAAACCGACTTGCTAGTTTAGAATTGACGACCGTGTGAGAAGCTCCAGTATCCAACGTCAGTTTGCATGGTGTTCCATTGACTTCGCCTTTGATGGTCAGGCTGTTCCCGTCATGTGCTTGCGAGATCAAGATTCTCGGGGCTCTCTCAATACCAGCCAGCACCCGCCCCTCAGTCCTGGCATTTACTCGTTTCCCTGCTGTGGCTGGGCAGTCACTTCAGCCACTCTTCCTGCTGATCTTCTCTCGGGGTGCTGCGCTTAGGACAGCTGGACCGAAGATGACCCCTTTCTCCACAAGTATAGCACCTAGGACTATACCCCTGTGGGCGGTCGCGTACAGGTGATGCAACAACCTCCCTGACACGGTGCGTTCGGTGGTCTTGCCTCACTGCCTCTACTTCTAAGGCATGGGCCAAGGCGTCTTTCAAGGTCTCATGATGCCCCAGTCTCACGGCAGCTCTTACTTCTAAGTCACGTATTCCATCAACGAAGGCCTGTACCAGATTTCCATCAATCAGTGCAGGGGCGGACTGGTAGGCTTTCCGAACGAGTTTTTCAACTTCCAGAGCCCACTGCTGTAGGTTCTCGGCACTTCGTTGAAAACGGTCCTTCAACTTGGCACGGAATACGTGCTCCAGGTGCGCGTCGCCGTATCTGGACTCCAACGCCTCCAGTAGCTGCTCGTAGGTAACGTCCTTGCCGAGCGCCTCCAGAATAGTTAGGGCCTGGTCTCGGAGGCCCAAGGTGAGCGCGGTCATGGCTTGTGGTTTGGTCCATCCATTCGCCTTCATGACGGCCTCAAACTGGATTTTGTAGGCCGACCACGACGATGTTCCGTCGAATGGCGGAACTTTAAAACCACGCGAAGTAGGTGCAGCAACCACTGTAGCTACAGTCCCGCCTTCAGTCTTCAGTTCGCCCAAAGCCTTCTTTACCCCAGCAATCTGAACTTCGGCCTCCGAGATGCGATTCTCATGCTGGTGGACCTGTTCTTTCATCAACTTGATGTCCTTGTCAAAACTTGCATGCAGATCCTTTATGAGGAGCATCTGCTCGTCCTGGCGGCGGACCTGCTCCTCTTTGTCCTGCTGCAACTGCTCTTCCAACCGGCGAGCCTGCTCCTCTTGACGGCGAGCCTGCTCCTCTTGACGGCGAGCCTGCTCCTCTTGACGGCGAGCCTGCTCCTCCTTGTCTCGCTGCAGTTGCTCTTCCAATCGGCGAGCCTGCTCCTCTTGACGGCGAGCTTGCTCCTCTTGACGGCGAGCTTGATCCTGCAGCAGCGCCATTAAAGCTGACAAGTCTGGCGCCCCTGATGCTGGAGAAACTCCGGATGGGCCAGCGACTGGCTGTGACGTAGGCTGGACACCACCCGGTGTCTGTGTCGGAGAATCCCCAAACCGCCTTTGGTCCATATCCTGCTGTCGCTGACTTCTGGTACGGATACCGTCCGTGTCGTCCTTTGGTAGAATTGGCATAATTTATATCCCACTTCTGACACCAATTTGTTACGAGCTGGGTATGAGATAAATTAATTACTACCGATTAAACAACACAATAACTTTATTAATCACAAAACAATCAAAACTTAATCACAAATACACTACTGTTTACTATTCACTTAGATATCGCACTTGTAGTTCACTTGGATTCGCTTCGTTGTGTCGCTAAAACAAGACTGCCGGTCGCGGCCCTGAGCGCTCTATTTATACTCGCCAACAGACACACCAGAATAACGACGAACATTCGAGAGGGTCATAAAAAAAACACTAACAAAAAAATAGCAGGTAGATAGGTACCTACTAAAAACAAGTACCTACCTAACCTACCTAACCTACTTGTACAAAACAAGCAAATATGAACCGTATGCCCTAGGCATACGGTCGAAATTCTAATGTCTTTGTATAAATAGGTCGCGAGTTTGTACCTACCTAACTTTAAAACTAATAATAATAGAATTCTCTCGAACTTCTAACGTACACACATTGTAATCACTGGCTTTCTCGAATGTTCTAGTAGGTCCGATGTAACAATAGAATAACTATTTTAGACAAACTGTCACGAGAAAAATTAGCCCGTCGGTGACAGCAACCGCCTTTCGAATAGTGAGTCGCAAGTTCAAGCCTCAGTACAGACATAAAATACTTTTTGATTTTGTGTACCTTATGCTGTAAGATTTCTGACACAAACCAAGAGAGGCTTGTACCCAGCAGTCGGTGAACTCCGATTTTCATGATTATTTTGATTGAAAAGCGTGTTTTGCAAAGGTTGTCGCATTTTTTATTGAAAACTAGCTGTACCCGGCATGCGTTGCAATGCATTTTTTCCTACCTACCTACTACCTACCTACCTACCTGCCTACTTCTCACCGTTTAAACCTTCCCTGGACTACGACAAACATTTTAAAACCAAAATCAGCTCAATCGGCCCAGCCGTTCTCGAGTTATAATCAGACTAACGAACAACAATTCATTTTTATTTATATAGATAGATAGTCGTGTTCGAATTCATGTGCATATTGTATAATCATCGCTTGCTGAAACATCGTGAGGAAACCAGCATACCTGAGAGACATTTGGCATATTAAGCCAAGTCAGAGGCCCATGGGCAGCATAAAAACTCTGACACCAGGTTAGGCAACAACCGCAACAACACGATAAGGAAGGAAGGATCGCTTGCTTCGGTGAAGAAAGACATCGTGAGAAAACCACAGCATGCCTGAGAGTTATTTCTCGACGGCATGTAAAGCCAAGACAGAGGTCCTTTTGGGGCATAAAATTTTCTACACCAGGTTAGGCACTAACCACGTACGATAAAGAAGAAGATCGTGTTGGCGCTTATTTCATAAACTTTTTTGACAACTTTAGACCTGTCTGGTGATCAGTTACAGCAGCTATATCGTGTGTCGGCTCATTTCATGCACCTTGATATAAACTTTAGACCTAGCTGGAGTATCAGTATTATCGGAGGTCTGACGATGGAGACGAAAGGCAGTCACAAGAGGTCCGCCACACTTCAAATCTGCTCTATCGTGTTTAAGGTTCATTTCGTGCACCTTGATAAGAACTTTAAACCTAGCTGGAGTATGACTGTCATCGATGGTGTAACAATGGAGACTGAAGGTAGTAGGAAGAGATCCTCAACAGTTAACTGCAGCGATATCGTCATTGGGCTCACTTAATGCACCTTGATGAGAACTTTAGAAATAGCTAGAGTATGACTGTCATCGAAGGTCTCATGATGGAGGCTTGGAGACGAAAAGAATTTGCAATAGGTTTTCAAGTGTCTACAGCATCTATATCATATTGTGTTGAACTGCCTGGAGTATGACTACCATCGAAGGTCTGACTTTGGAGAAGGAAGGCAGATGCGAGAGGTCCGCAACAGTTTGAAGCAGCTTTAATGTGTCACGGCTCATGTCATGCCACTTGATGAGAACTTTCGACCTAGCTGGAGTATGATATTGACGAGTGTCCAAGGATATAAACCTAAGGCTGTCGAGGGAAGAGTCCTTATTTGGAAACAACATATTCGAGAAAAAATAAATTGTTGCTGACTTCAATCTGTACTAATATTATAAAGCTGCAGAGTTTGTTTGTTAAGTTGGTTGAACGCGCTAATTTTAGGGACTGTTGGATCGTCTTACGCAGACGAAGTTGCGCGGGTCAGCTAGTCGATTATAAAAGAACTTTTCTAATATTTTAGAGATGGCAGGCAAGAGTACTTACTTTTTTAAATGTGGTGTCATTCCAAACTCATTCTCATCTGCCTAGCTTTTTCCCAACTATGTTCCAAACTACACACATCAAAAGTGTCTAGGGATCAAGCATTTTTATGCGGATTTCTTGAGATTGAGATGTGGCTTTGTAATAAATTTATGATTTTATAAATTTATATGGATCCTTTTTGGTGCATTTCATAATTTGAATCAGGAACTGTGAATCAAATTCGAGTAAAAGATGAAAATTAGCTGTCAATATTTTTCCTATAAAAACATACAACGCATTGAAGACATTATTAGTGCTACTGTTTCCCTACTACTGATTAAAACCAACGTTATTATGGAGCGGCGACGTCATTTAAGCAGGGAAGAAATGCTCAGAGCCGTGGGAATGATAGAAGCTGGTTCCCGGCAACGTACTGTGGCTTTAGCTCTGAATACAAGTCAGAGTGTTATCAGTCGACTTTGGACACGTTACCGAAGCACTGGTACCGTGGCTGAGCGCCATGGAGGACGGTATCGCTGCACCACACGGAGACAAGACCGATACATTCAAATCTTAACTCGAAGAGCTCCAACAATAACCGCCATGATGTTAGCCGTGAGGCTTCATCACTCTTCAGGGAACTTAATTAGCGACCAAACAGTCAGAAACCGCTTGCATGAAGTGAACCTTCATTCCCGAAGACCGCTACGGGTACCACCTATAGTAATGCACAATCGTAGGATTCGATATCAATGGGCTCTTGAACACAGAAATTGGGCAGAAGAACAATGGCGTTTCGTGTGCTTTTCTGATGAGTCTCGTTTTGGTATGAGACCGGATACAAGACGTATACGACACTGGAGAACCCCTGGACGCCAACAGCGATTAAAATCCTGCCAGGAAGTCCATCCTTATAGTGGTGGAACCATCATGGTATGGGCGGGTATTTGGATCGGCGGAAGAACTGAGTTGATTTGGATCAGAGGCAACCTCAACGCTCAAATTTATGCTGAGACGATTGTATCAGACGTCATCGTTCTTCTACAAGTGCAAATCGGTCCCTTATTTCAGTTAATGCATGATAATGCACGACCGCCTCCCTCTCATTGAGAGGAGGCCGTGTCCCAGCAGTGGGAGCATTATGGGCCGATGATGATGATGATGAATGCACGACCGCACACCGCAAGAGTTGTAAGACAGACTCTCGCCGCAGCTAACATCAATGTCCTGCCCTGGCCTGCTCAGTCGCCAGACTTGAATCCGATTGAGCATGCATGGGATATGCTACAGAGAAGAGCTCTGCCGAATATGGAGGGTATCCAGTCGCAAGAAGACCTTTTTTTGTTGTTGCAACGAACATGGGCGGCCATTCCACAGCGTGATTTGGATGAACTCATTTTGAGTATGCCAAACCGATGTTCTTGTGTTGTTAGTGTTCGCGGTAGAAACACGGATTATTAATTGTTTAAGTTACCCAATAAAATTTTAAAGAAAACTGTTATTTCAGTCTTTTTTTCGAACTTTTGTGTTAGTGGTTCAAATGTCAAAAATCCCTTTATTAGGAAAATGGCAAATTTCTTTATTAATGCAAAGGTGACTTGGTTTATCGTTACTGTGACAAACGAAAACACTTTATTTGATGAATCCTTAAAGAAAATTTTAATTAATATCAATCAGGAGAAAAGTTATTGCAAAAATATATGTTGATCCCTAGACACTTTTGATGTGTGTATTTGGTGTACGTACGTGTTTCCAGTAGACGGCTCGTTCCAGAGCCAGATGGACGCGCTGGAAGGTGCCAAACCCGTAGCGAAATACTGACAAGTAGTGGCTAGACTCCTTTTAGACTGCCATCGATACGATAAGATTTTAAAATCTTTCTTTCAACAAAATGACCCAATATCCTTACTACTGGGTGGCTCTGCTTATTACCTATCACTCGGCTATTGGATTAACTTCTCCTCATTACTATTAACTAAACGTTGATTGAATATTTGACCCTGTCCTTGATACATTTTTGGCCCCTCAACAGCCCATTTGCACTTTACTAAGTTTTCAGTGACCACGTCTCTAAAATCATTACCTACTGAAATCGTAAAACATGACCTTTGAAAGCAGTCGCCGATGCAAGGTTATGCCGCCAACTATACAAACACGTCCCCTAATTGGATGGCTGCATAAATGTTAGCCCATAGACAATCATGCCGCGGCATTTACGGGGCTTATGGCTTCGTTACCTTTCGCATCCCCCTTTATTGGCTGGCGGGGTGGCTTCGCACAGACGAGAAGCAATAATGGGTTTATTTGCACATTATCATTTTGGTAGTGCTATTCTTTGGTTTTTGTTTAAGTTTTCTGAGGCGATACAATTTTGTTTTCTCCATCATCATGCATCATCATTCATCATCACCGAAAGACGTCCACTGCTGGATATAGGCCTCTCTCAAGTGTCGCCACATTGACCTGTCCCGTGCGACTGTAGGTGCCTCGTCATAAATTGCATGTCGCACCGTCACACAGTCGTAGTCGCTGTATCCCAGTACTTTATTTAACTATGAATTATTATTAGCCATGTAGGTAACATAAACACAACATGATGATTGTATTCTCTTAAGGATTAGGTACAGGTAGAGGTGTTTTTAAACGGTTTTTGTATAGTATGTAGATAATATAGACGACCACATGATACCCAATTCAAACTTATTCAGATTCAGACTGTTTCGTAGTTCGAGAGCAAGCACGACTGCTGAGCTCGATTCTGGGACTTCAATTGACATAACTGGGGAAATGTGAGTGTACCTACTACTTATACAGGGTGTGGCGTAAATAGTGGTCCACCGTGATTCGATTTACCAGATAATTTACTACAACCAACTACGATTTCAACCAATTTTACCCAAGGGTTCCGGAGATATATTATTTTTTTCCTTTTTTTAATGAAATTTCTATTTGATTTCTGTTAATAACTGCTGAATAATAGAGCTATCGTAAATAAATATGTATTTTAAGTACATTTCCAGCTTTTGATGAAAACGCAATTCTTCTCTATTTTTAATACAATTTTTTTACAGCATCTGCAAATTTAAGAGCAATTTCTATAAAAAAAAATGTACTATACTCTCAATGCCCAATTGCCCATGAGTTTTAAAATATGCCTACTAAATACCAATTCCAAAAAGGTATCATAATACGCCTAATTTATTTGGCCAAAGCATAATAGAACAATTTATACTAGTCATTATTTATTAAAATCTTTAACTTGGTTAAACAATATTAAAATTGCACAAAATGTTCAAAATGGCCCCCATTTTCAGATACACGCTCTGCAACGTCGAATAAATGATCGTTTAATCCTTCGAGCATACCCGCTCGCGCTTATTTCTCTAGCTGCTGTCTGGATTAATAATTATTTTGCTAAGTGGACAGTGGTGTCGATTCTGTTGTGCACAAACTAAACTTAATTTAAACTATTGCTATATTTTACTAACCTAAGGCTACCCACTGACCAAAGGCAGTGCGAGAAAAGGACGGCTATAGCTATGCACTAAGTTAGAGATGTCAAACTAGTTTATGCCTTGCGCTTCACTGATGACATGATTTTACGTGCACCCTTCATTTGTATGGAAATATTAGTTCGGATTAAATTTGACAGCTCTAAATTACGTCCGTCTCTTTCTCGTTTTATTAGTGAGAAAAAGATAGTGATAGCCTAAATTAAGTTTAGTTTGTGCACAACAGAATCGACACCACTGTCTACATCAGAGGTTCTCAAACATTTTTTCCTGGTAGACCACTTTGAATTTGTTTTGGTGTCGGTGGACCCCCTGTAGCATTTTCTTTCAAGCCCGTGAACTAAAAAGAAAAGCAAGACAATATTTTTTTCGCACTATCTGTTAGGATTGCATGAGGATCGTTGTTCCCAAGATATTTTTTTGGCAAAAATCCGAAAATTGTAATCTTCTGGCTTTGAAATGTGTTTTTTTATGACTTAACACGACCTTTTTCACCGAAATACAACCTGTCATCACCGGAATATTTGATCTTTTTTACTCTTTCTAGTACCTAGCTTAATATCTGGCTACATTGATCAAGCTAAGCCAACATTTTTGTTCTTTGGCATCGAACCCAGGTAAAATTTCGTGGACCTCCACTTACAGCTTGTGAACCCCCACATTTTCTTCAAGCCAATGTAGACCCCCGATGGGTCTCCCGTGGACCCTTGGGGGTCCACCTGGACCACTTTGGGAATCACTGGTCTACATCGTAGTTGTGTTTTGATTCAAGCTAATCATCCGCAAGCAGGAAGAGATATAATTTTGATGACAGTATATCTCTTCCTGTTTGCTGATGATTCCCTCAGCTACAGGAAATACATCCTATTTTTTTTTAAACTAAATTGATCTATAAAATTTCCTCGTTCTATCTTTGTCAATATTCATGGATTTACGAAAAAAACAAAAAATACGTGTCCTATATTTTCCAATACTCTAACTGACGGTTTAAATAGATTTGCAATTTATTGATGGTGCAAACTAACCTAATAAAGTAGGTTACCTTCAGCAAAAATTATTAGGTAGGTACTGGGAAACGTATTTTTTTGGGGTGATTTTCACTTTTTTCGGTATTTCTCAATGAATAGTAAACTTGTCATGGTGGTGATTTAAGTAAAGTTTTTACCTTAAAAACTAGTATTTAAAAAACAACTTGTGAAAAGTTTGGAACTTTGACCTCCCATTTCTCCGTACCTAGTAGAAGGTTCCCGGATATGGTCCAGTACAAAAAATTATCGCAATGATGGGGAGAACAAGCGCCTTCAGCTTCGTTGGGTATGTTTATACCCTTTTAGAATATTGTATATGTCACCGTAAAATTGTCAAACACGTTAGATTGTAATTTAACTAGAGAGATTGTAAACTCTTGAAATATTGTCAACTGAACATACTGTTTACAATATAACGCATTATTTTTCGGTAGATTGTAATCTATCGAAGTGCAACCGTAATATTGTGAAATGTCTCTACCGAAAAATAATGCGTTATACTGTAGATAAGCAGTAGACAGATTACAATCTAACGTGTATGACAATTTTACGGTGAAATATGTATTCGAATAGAAGAAGTGAAACATACCCAGGAGTTGGAACTCAAAAACGTCCTTAAACGAAAAATACCTACACGGGACTAAGACAAATTCGCTGCTGCATAGATTCGATACTTCCTACATTAAACATAACCAACATAATATCCGTTACTATTATTCTACCTAATAATAATAATAATAAACAAAGCTTTATTATTATTATATTATTCTACCTACACCTTTTTGTCTAGAAAATGAGATCAGCTAATCACGTACCAGCACAGGCCACGGCCAGTTAACGAGGGAGCCATGAAACCAGCACGACACCTTTCAAGCCAACAAATATTGTTTCAATCAGCGCAGTGAAGACAATTTTCTTTATAGCCCGTGGGACGCTCCCTGTCCCCATTCTGCACCACCACGTAAAGGGTGGTGGGGTTGCGAGGGGAGCAGCCGAGCTTTCAGACCTGCTGAAATAGTTGGACGACTGACAAAGTGACGAACGTGCTCGCGGACTACACCGACTTCCCATAAACTCGCTAACTGATATTCGTACTTATTTTTTCGCAATAATCTTATTTTTAAAATTTGTATGCAGCTTTAATTAGTTTTTCAGTCAATTTTCTTATCTTTTAGAAGTTTTAAATAAAGATAATGTTATCTACGCGATAATTTGGTTGCCTATTTTGAATATGATTTGCGAATGAGTTTCATTCGAGTTGGTGGTTTATTCACAATCGGCAGTTAGCTGTCAAAATGTGGAGGCTGAATATGTTGCAGTTGGCGGCAGTAGCTGCTCTAGTAACAGGTAAGTTACTAACTGCAGGGCCCAGCAGGGTCTACAATGATCTGATATATTTTTAAGTATACATTGTGAATTGCAAGCAAATTATTGAGCTTTGACGATTCTTTTGCAGCCTCTGTAAACATTTTTTAAATTTACCTCTGTGATCCCACTGCTGGACAGGGTCTCCCCCATATTTTGCGAGTCTACTGTTTTGCTCGCTTTCTCCGGCCAATCCGGCAACTTGAACTTTGTTTGTAAACTTGCAAAATTGTTACTGGTGTCAAGAGCAACTTCGTTTTAATTACTATAACTCTTTAGAAGTTGTAGACATAGAAATTAGTCTTCTTTGGTTTAGCTATCAAACTTTTCCTACACCTGCCGTGTGTATTTACACGCGTGAAAAAACACTTCGTATTTAAAAGTTTATTCATAGAATAAAATTCAAATAAAAATAGTTCATAAAATTGGCGAAGTGCCCAGTTTCAGAAAAATAATCGAGTTCATGGGCATTGCTATTAGTGCTAACCCATTGTAATAAATTAATTCAAATAAACATCTGACGAGATAACTGTTTATTAGGATTAATTGAACATAATCTAGAGTCTAGACTCTAGAAATTACTAGAACAAGCCATTTAGTTTCATAAATTGGTAATAATGTGGTTGAGGGGCAAAACAACAGCTTCATTAATGGAATAATGTGCGAGGTCAGACATGACTTCGGTCATAGTTATCACATCAATTGCATGATAGTCTTTACGACTAGTCTAAGAGACAAATAGTTTACGAATAGCTAGAATACTGGTATTACCCCTCATCATAAAATACCGACTTCCATCCGACGTGGGAAGGGGCTAGAATAGATGAAGGACGATAAAATCTATCTTTAGACAAAACAATTGAGGAAATTAGAAGTTCCTCCTAACTGCCTCTAATTGTTAAGGTCAAGGAATCTGTCTTGAGACAATAAATAAATTATAATTTCTCACACTTATTTTACTTTACAAAGGAGTGAATTCTTACATCTTTTGCTCTTGCATAGTTTGACCACAAAAGAAGCAAGGGTATTTTTTCCCCTTACATGTTCAGTGTTTGTACAAAACTGATGGATACGAACCTGTAGTCAAAAAATTCAGAAAGGTATCCGATATCAAAAGTGACGCGTGCGGCGGGCGTCAGACGCGCAACCTTTTGGGTCACTTCCGGCGACAAGTTCCGGTTCACGTCACGGTTTACTCGCAGGCTAAATTAAGGGCTTTTAAAGACTAAAATGATGTTTAGACTTTTAATATTTTCTTAACGTGCGTTACATAAACACGTTGATTTGAAAAGTAGTTGGTATTTTCCTAAGTACTCGTACTTATAATAAATTTTCGATGAAACGTCCTTGGTCGGGCAATGTGGTCTTCGATTGTCTATTAGGAATTTCTCAGCAACACCCCAGAGTTTTTGTGCCCCGTTGATTGTAATTGTAATAGATGAGTCTAACATAGCTATATAACTATGTCATAGAGGATTAAAACATCTCTGTCTAACCCTTCCGGAAACCAGGCGTAGTGTTAGGTTAATTTTCAGGAGTCTACCAGTGTATTTGTTCCTCTTAGTACAACGTATTTTTTAGTAAAGCTCTGCTAATTCGATTTGAATATGCTCAAAAAAAAACCCTTTTGATTTTAGTAAGTATGACCTAAAAGCTATTTCCAGCCTTTTGAAGGTCAGCCAGTCGCTCCTGTGTAAATGTCACATAAATAACATCGTCCGTATCGCCCTGATAAACGCGCGCTAAGCAAGGCTGCGGGCTACCTAGCGTGACGAAATGAGAAGGTAGTAGGTTCCATTCCAGGGCAGGGTAATTTGTCTTTTTGCTACTAATCTCTGAGTTCGTTGACAAAATTCGCGTTAGTAATTAATTATAGAGCGACAGAGTTTATGAAAAAACAGCAAGTTTAATTTGTTAATTAATACGATATGGTTACATATAATAAATCGGCAAACATGAATTTTAGAACACATAATTATTATAGTATCTATAGTTTTAGGTCTAGACGAAACTCCTAAATTAAACGGATTACATGATAGTTACACACAAAATACCTTAATTAAAATATTGTGCGAAATATTCCATACCACACTGCTTGATAGCGTAGGACGAGTATCTTGTGGGTTTAAAAATATATATCGGGTATTTCATTCGAAAGGGATATCCCTATCTCTTCGTCTCTATCTACTGACTGAACATATAGATAGGCAAAACAAAAAGTTATCCAATGGCCCTTTACGCACATGAAAAGGTATCTTATTATTTTATGTTACATGGCTTGTTTTCTTTGCCAGTAACTGAACTATTACGTAAAAAACTACCTTTGTATACGAATCACAAAAGGAAGAGTGCCGTTCTCATCTGTTTTTCCCACGATACGGCCACGCGTGTGAGTGGCGCGTCCCAGGGAATAAAAAGAGACAAAACAGGGAGGCTGGAGGCTGTTCGGGTGCGAGCGTGAGAAATACGGGATGCTGACGTGTCCTTTTTATTAGGAGAACATGAAATGGTAGGATGTTGAAGAATCCGCGAGGAATCTCGCAGGAATACCCGCGTCCTTTCAAGTGTTGGACGAAGTTTTAAGATAACTTTTGATGACACGAACCTTAGCCTTCTTTACTTGATAAAATTAAAATCCCATAGATTAGGCAAATAACTATCTTCTGATTGACGTAACTGGTTTAAATTAAAGGAAAGTTACGGACTAATCTTTGCTAAGACATAATTAAGAATGGCGAAAGGTCAGCTGCGTTATAAACTTGTCATACTACATTTCCACGGTCATAGACAGTCTGTGACGATTGGAAATTGTGCCCTATTCTTTTTATAGCAGGCGCGTAAAGCTGAAAGTCATAACGCACGGGGTTTTAGGCGCGCCGGGCACTCCCCTGACATTTATCCGTAGACCATAAAAAGAAATATCTACCAGGGCAGCATGGCACGCGGAGGCTCACTTCGCAAAGGCCTCGCCGCGCCCTATAAACTCGTTCCGCTCTAACGACGCCCCACTAACCTGTTTTGTTTTCTACCTCTTTGACTGGATTTAATTGGAACCATTGGAACTTATAATAAATAACACCAATCAATGGAGCAGAATACTTAAAAAACTTACAGTATAAAGACGAGGTACATTACATGCATTAAAAAAAATATAATATCTCCGTAACTAGAAAGTTTCCAGGTATAGTCTAAAACATAAAAAAAATGCAATTACCGGGAGAACAAGTGCCTTTCGGCTTGATTAAGGGCCTTTAACATCCTTTACCTATAAACAGACTTATGATGACATGACAAAATTGACAAAGTATGTAATTTTTTTTTTCCTTAAAAATCTGTAAAAACTACATTGATTTATAAAATTCATCCGCATCGCTTTATCGTAATCAATTCATATCCTTAATATTCTCAAAGAAATATAACAAGAAAAATATGCCCCCTAAACATTTCCCAAACAAACTACATCAGTAAAAATCACAGGTGAAATCGAGCCCCTTGCTGGAAACTTAGTCGCGTTGTTCGAGAGTTACCGTAAATAAGTATTAGATTAGAGGCTTTCAATTTGTCCCTAAAAAGTCCCCTTTGTAGCTGAAAAGGTTCCTATTTTTCATTTTTCCAACTGCAAATAGCACGATAATAATCAGTTCTGTTTTTATCTACTTTTAATTCATTGAAAATCATAATGTCTTTGGTTCACACAAAGAGACAGTGACATGGGTCTATGTGACCTACTTTGTGCTTGTGTACCATTTGAATCAGTTACTTACTATTCGCAACAGTTAACCTCAAATTGTCTCATTTATCCAAATAATAGGTAGATTTTGGGAACATAGAGGTGACAATTAACGATCTTACAAAGGTAATTAAGTCGGAAGAGTATTAGGGAATTAGGCTAAACCGTGGTGTAGTGGTGACACATATTGGGGCCGCGGTCCTTGGGTCCGAGGGTACCGGAGCGGGGCGCGGGGTGCGGGGCGGTGACAAATGATGCCCATTGTCTTTCTTTATTGCCGAAGGGTTGCGCTGCCTCAATTCTGATGACCCATAAAATCGCCGGCGAGATTGCTCGTAATTAAATTTTGTTGTTTTTGGGACAACGCTTTTGTATAATGAGATTTCCGATTTGGTCTTTCGGTACTGGCAGTTTATGTTTTACATAAAAACTACCTATACCTATAGGTACGTAAACTATTACGTTTGTTATACTTTCTACGTAAACTCAAGCCTTATTTGCATTGGGGTAGGCAGACAGTACTGAACGACACCTGCTTTGTTTGTGATTATGAATTACAATCGTCCATTATTAGATAGTACATGATAGGAAATAAACATCAATAAGTATTCGAGATAAATGCAAAGACCACATTTAATTCGAATTCCCTCTTTACGCTATCCAGCTGTTATTATGCAAATCGGAAAAAATCCTTGATTTTCTTAAACATTTTCCTAATACTTTAAAGTGAAGAAGAATACTAAAAAATAAATGAAAATACAAACATGAACTTGCACAAAATACGTAAACCTCGTCGTGTTCATCCCCTCATCAAAATGCCAGCCGCACCCGCTGCGGTAAATTGACCGGACTACACTGTTATGGACTCATGGTGTTATGGTCATAAATATTCATCTTTATGGCGAGTTATGTTAGCAGATAATTTTACCTTTTATGGGGTTAGATTTTATTTTTAACCAGGTGCTGATTTTTAGCTTCCATTCCATAAAAGTGAATGTTTTTTATCACTATTTATAATGAATGCACCTTGCGCTCCAAGTAGGCGCGCGTTCGACAGCTGCTCTGCGCTGTCTGCGATGTGAGTAAACTTTACGAAGTACAGCCCCCGCGGTGAATGCACTTGTGCAGTTGCAGCGCGCAGCACATAGCGCCTCGGCCGCCTGCGCGCCTGGTCGTGTGGCCGCGCGACTCAGCCCACCTCGCTGGCCACTTGGCAACGAGACAGACAAACAGACACGACCATGGCACACATACCGCCCTGTCCACTCCGCCTGCCTCTGCCTACGTCCCTCTGTCAATAATTACTCATTACGTGGATTATGAACTCGATAATGATTTACCTTATCTTGAAGATTTAAGACGCTGTTGCAGGACAATATCGATAGCAAGCGTTGAATGGACTAAGTCACGTGAAGTTTTGAGGACCAATAGGTTAATGAGGGCATAATTTCATTACGATTTAGACAAAATCAACACTTGGCAGCTGGTGATAAAAACAAATCAATAATCGCCCAACTCAATATGGTCTCTTTGCAATTTTTGGTTGTTCTTTAGCGTTGCACGTTGTCTTGTTTATATAATCTAGCTAGAATAAAGTTAAAAGGGAATTAAAATAATCAAATTGAGATAATAATTATGCATATTTATAGGACATAACTCAATAAATGTGCAACTGTAATCAAAATATTTTTTTAAACACGTTGTAAACAAAACTTATCTCGCGTCCTTGAAACAAAAGTTCAACAAAGTTCACTGAACTCAAACTGAACTTTTCGAAGCCCATCAAGTTGAAAGGTTCAACTTTCCTTCTAGACTACACCTCTTACAGTTTATAAGTTACCAGTAGATGGGCAACACCGTTTCCATAACAACACCCACGCGCGCGCATTTCTCCGCCTACATTGGGGGATGAAACCATTCACAGTTGCGAACGCCCGCTTTCGTTTCTGGCGCCCTGGTAGGAGTAGATTGCGAACTTTCAGGAAGGGAAATAATATGGCGGCGGTGGCGCTGCGGCGCATACTTGCCATAGTGACGACCGCGGTCGTTCGCACTCCGAGTGGAGTGTGACGTAGAAGTCCTTCGTGCCCTTTTGGTCCTTTCGTCGGCAATGCTTCTACAGAATATGTTGTCCTGATACTTCTTTGATCTAATTACGCATATCATTATGTCACCCCTTTTTATTTTTTACTCGCACATTTATTTATTTTTGTTTGGAGGTGTTATTTTTATTTTTAGTTAGGTATCAAGAGTTATTTATATGACGTAGTGTGTATGCTTTGGTTACGCATTGATAATGTGGTTGTGGGTATTATTATTGTTATAAGCATTTTGATAAATCTATGTGATCTACGTACCTACGTGTACATTATGAAGTTGGTATATTATGTACTATTTAATTAACTGAGTTCAACTTAAATCAAACTGAAGAGAATACTTTTAAAATTTAAACTTGTAAGTCAAAACTTTAGACGAGTCCTTTTGCTGATTTGCTGAAGTTAAACATTCTCTTAGCGACCACGTAACAGATTCGCGCACGCGCGTTGCGATGCTCTTAAGTCCCGCCTCCCCCTAACTGAATGCATCCATCCCTCACATTCTCTTTCACCTGCTCCCAAACCAATATACCGTGCCCTACAGCTTCGAACACGTATTAATGGGATATCGATTTCTGGTCAGCTTTGCTTCTCGACGCCTATGTAGCCTTGGTGCTTTCCGAACGGTTCGACATTATCGGCGATCGCCGATACATTTCCAATAACCGACCACCGTTGGAAATATCGACAATCAGAGCGCTGAGGGAACACCCCTTGACTTATATCTAATTAGAATAGTAATCAATGATTTATTTTGCTAGCACAGTTTTTAATAATGTGTTCACTAGTTAATATATTTATATTTCAAACTTTGAATAATTTATTAATTTAATTAGAAGTTTTGTTTTTCTCTCAAACTTTTATGCCTATCCTACAAACTTTACAGGTATACTTATCTTCAATTTCGCTCCTCCCTCCCGGATATTGATTTTCAGCACTAGACAACGCAGCCGCTTTCACTTCCTGCTACCCTAGCCTCTCCTGAAGGAATTTCCGGTTTCAAATCCGTCCACATCCGGATTTCACCCCGGATACGCGAAGGATGTGTGACATTTAATTTTTGTAATAAATAGCATAGAATCCGTTAGACAATGTCATGAAAATAATTAGTGATAAATAATGTAGCGAACTCACTTTGGTCCTAAGGTTATTGAAAAATAAAAACAGTTTCAGTATTACAATTGGTTATTTGTAACTCTTTGCATCGACAAATAAAGCCGGCCCTGTAGCATCCATCTTGGTTGCCGCGAGAGCGGTCGGATCCGCAGCAAAACCGCGCACGGGCGTAATAGGCGCGCAGAACAACGCAAGAGTTCGTTCTGATTTCGTAGGTAAAGTTTGGAACAGCGAACATGCCTACAGTCCCTTCAGGGTTTAGGTATTCGTTATTGAGAAGTTAAAAAAAAATGAATTGACTTATTTTAATGTTAATAATTGAATTTAAGCTACTTTTAGAATAATTAAAGCTAAATAATTACAAAAAAGAGGCTAATTTATGTTAAACAAACTATCTAAATAAATAAACAACTAGGTGCTTGTTTGTAATTAATTTAATTTACTATAACTTTGTAATTTTTGAACATGCACCATATTACCTGTATTTTAAATAATGTAGATACACAAAGAATTGTATTCTCTATCAATCAACGTTGCGGCTTACAGTCGTAAAGGTATTTTTTTTTTCAGTAATTGTAAAAGTAGAAGGTATTTAATATTTTAAATGTTACTGTACCCACTTTATACTTATCTGAATAAGTAATGAAAGACTAGTGGTTTGAAATATAAACTGCGACCTGGAACAAGCGCCTATAAATGCAATAATTGAATTCAAAGAAGATATTTAGATTCCATATTAGTCACCTCAGTTCTTACAAAATGTAAATCTATAAAAAAACATACAGCCAAACTTTCTTCCATGCAAAATACAAGCGCGTTTACCACCACGCGCAAACTACAATATCCAAACAACTTTGCCTATAGTAATAGAGAGCTAGTATCAGGGGGTTGGATCACCTCTTCAAACGGCTGGCTTCCGCGTAGAATGCACCCCTTGCAACCCTGTCATGGCCGCCGTCGCTAAACTAACGCGCATTCGCACACCAATAACGTTTAGTTGTGTATGTGTTGGTTACACTTACAAGTACCTACTACAAACCCTAGTCTGATGTTCTATAGTGTGACGTAATTAGTGTACGATACTTAAATACGTGATAGTGCACATAATAACAAACAACTTTTACTATGGGACTAAACCTAAAACCAAAATCTGTTCCTGTGTGTAGATTTCCAGATGCTGTTCAATTTTTGTTAAATATTTATCTTGTTTTACATTTTTTGTATAGTAAGCTATGACCTATTGTCGGGCCTATCTGTCCTCCCATACTTACTCATGCTGTAACATAATATTATTGTGTCACCAAATGATTTGAAAAGAGTGAAAAGAGGAACCATGGAGTTTCCTGTCGGTTCTTCTCCATGGAATCGACCAACGCGAACCGTGCACCTTTTCGACGTTTTATAAGTGCCCATCTAAGCCCATCTATGTTTAGTACATTTTGACCAGAGGCAACCATAAACACATAAAAACGTCGCGGCCTGGTTTGATAAAAAGTTTTTTTATAGGAAAGTACCTAATTGACCCTCACACAGATTTTGTAGCAGCATTGTCTTCCAAACAAATTACATACTTGCTAACATAGAATTAATGTAAACAAACTATTGCTTTTGGTCCTTTTTTTAAGTATAATTTGGTCCTTAGGTACCACTTTATCCCTTAAAAATAGTAAACTGAATTAAGTAAGTAGCAATGTTAATCCAATTTGTAAACATTCAAATAAAATACATCTCGGTACTGTAAACGTTTAAAAAATTGTATATTTTGAAATATTTTGAAAGGACAATGTCCTTTCAAAATATTTATTTGAGAACATAGATATTTTGTAATCCAATCGAAATATATACACACTACCTTAAGAATATGTTTGATTTTCATTTTATTTTGGTATTCGTTTGTGTGAAAAGCGCATGCTCCGCGGGCCCCTTAAGATCATAACATTACTTTCAAAAAGGACACAATCCCTTCAACGTCAAAGCAAAGAGTCCCTTGAACTCAAAATACATCCCTTTTCACGTAGAATTATTTTATACACTGTTTTAAGCTTAATAATCACGGAAGATATCCCGTAAGTGACAATATAGTTTAAAATAGAAATTCAAAAATGTTTATTTGTGACATATGTATATAGGTAAGAATAGGCACTTAAATGGTGTTATAAAAATAAGTAATTTCTCACTGTGTGCTGTTACAAGATGTAAGTACAAATAACGTTTACACATTCATTGTAGTGTAGGTTGAAAATCAAAATCAAAATCAAAATCAAAGCATTTATTTCAAGTAGGCCAGTTACAGGCACTTTTGAATTGTCGAAACAAAAATGAACATTTAAAGTAGCTACAGTCCCAGTCACAAGACATAAAAACTGTGAAAGTACTGTAGTTGCCCATTCCCTAACGTAGATCTCTATGGAGAAGAACGGGCAAGAAACTCCATGGACACTCTTTTAAATCAAAATATTGTTACAAAATCTTGGTTACATCATTCTTGTTGAGATGGTATATTATGTGAGAACAATGTAGCAAGATGTGCACGTTAAAAGTGTCCATAGCAAAACAAAAATAAAATACAACTCAAAAACAAAATAATTCATTCAAATAAACCATGGCGACTAAGAGATGACCAGTCACAACTGACAGCGTCCGTTCACGAACATGACGCATGGATCAGCACCATTCAGCTCAACCATTTTGAAGGGAACTAAATGGTCCGACACACGCGCCACCATCAGCGAGACATTTGAGAGAGCATGACATACTCTCAACCGCCAGGGCACATTCAAGTCAAGAACTGCCGTAGGTTTCCAGTGAATGATAGCTTACTAGTACATAGTACTCACACAATATGGGCTATGCGATTATATAATACTAACATTGAATCTATACAATGCAAAGATAGTTGTACAATCTTCAGCAGCTCCAACAATACCATTTAATGCTATCAATTTTTGCGCCCCTGTCCATGTGGAGCAGGACCAGCATTAAGCCAAACATTTTTATCAGCGATATAATCGCTCAACTTGTAATATGCTTGTTTACATAGTGTGCGTTTAATGCATGTTTTAAATTTTTTCTCATTCAGTTCAAGAATACTTTGTGGAATTTTATTATAGCATCTCAAACAGTACCCCATGAAAGATGAGTCTACTTTAGCGAGTCTAAAACCTGGCTGAACTAGTTGGTTCCTATTTATAGTACTGTAATTGTGTCTGTCACCTCTTTTACCAAAAAGATGCAGATTTTTTCTGACGTACATTATGTTTTCGTAGATGTATTGGCAATGAACCGTCATGATGCCAATATCCTTAAATAGTTCCCTTAGAGAATCGCGCCTACGAAGATTATATATGGCTCTGATGGCTCTTTTCTGCAGAATGAATATAGACTCAATATCAGCAGCCCGTCCCCATAGCAAAATACCGTAAGACATTATACTATGGAAGTAACTAAAATAGACCAGTTTAGCGGTATCCACATCAGTGAATTGACGGATTTTTCTGATGGCATATGCTGCTGAACTAAAGCGCCCCGCAAGCGATGTTAAATGAGACCCCCATTGTAGCCTTGAATCAAGCGTAAGCCCCAGGAAAACAGTTTTATCTACGAATTCGAGCTTCTCTTTATTCAATATTATCTCACAATCACTACTTTTAACATTTGGTAATGAAAATCTTATGCATTTAGTTTTCTTTTCATTCAATACCAAATTGTTTGCTGTGAACCAATTTTGGACCTGAAGAAGGGCGTTATTCACCTCATCTAGATTTTGGGCCCGTCTATTTATCTTAAAAATTAGGGAAGTGTCATAAACAAATAACACCATATTATGTGGTTGGTTTTTCAATAAATAGGGTAGATCATTTATATAGACTAGAACAAGGAAAGGACCCAATATTGAGCCTTGCGGAACCCCCATTTTTACTTTCAAACCCTGTGAATTGACACCATTTATTTGAACGTGTTGTTTTCTATCACTCAAATATGATTTTACCAGGCTAAGTGCAAGTTTACCCAGTCCGTAATGCTCCAGTTTCAAAAGTAATGTGTCGTGATTTACGCAGTCAAAAGCTTTGGAGAGATCACAGAAAATTCCTATTGCGTCTTGGGAGTCTTCCCACGCAGCAAAAACGTGCTTTAATAGGGTTACACCGGCGTCAGTTGTACAACGTCCCTTGGTGAAACCATACTGTTGATCATGCAAGATTCTGTTGGTGTTAAAATGATAGAGCATTTGATTAAGCATTACTTTTTCAAAAACCTTGCTAAAAACTGGTAACACGGATACGGTTGAGATTTAAAAGTCTATAAACTTTAATTTCAATAAAAGATCATGCACACATATTCGTGAGTCTTTTACGGTCAGCAGTCCCGGCATCGTAACGGAAACTTTATAACATAGAAACACATAACGGGTAAAATCTTTGCTAGTAAATCAACGACAATTTTTTTTTATGAAAGTCGAATCTGTCAATCTTTTTACTTAAGTAGGTACATTATGAATCAAAGCATCTTATCATACTGCTGATTTTTTAATATAAACCTGTTTCACAAACTGAATCACACCCCTTGTAGGATTGAAGGGAAAACATCCCTTGCTACGAATTCCGTAGCCGCGTAGCGTTAATTTAAAAAATATTTTTATATATTTACAAAAGAAAAATATTATACTTAAACAAAAAGACTCTTTTATGGTCTACATTCTATCATATAGATCATACAAATATTAACCAGCCTATGAATCAAAACCGCATCCAGACTCCAAAAATAAAATCGTCTCTTGCTACGAAATTCGTAGCATATTCCTAATATTTTTGAATACGTAATAATAAATGATATTGTTTATTAAAGATTGTCGTAAACTGTTTCTTGGTGTGTAAATCTCGCCATTCTAGCAGTTGTAAGCTTGCTTTCAAACAAAGATCATCCCTTAGAGTCTTAGACCTAAAAAAAAACAACCCTTGCTACGAAGTTTCGTAGCAGCGTAGCACTAATTATACTACAATAATGAAGATCATGTCGTATATTACATACTTACTGTCGTATACTGTTCTATGGTCGGCAATTCGCGACGTTCTAGCAGATAAATAATATTAACCCTATAACTTTCAAACAGATCACCGGGTTTAACGTAAAAATCTCTTGCTACAATATTCATTAGCTGTGAAGAATTATTTTTATTTTCCACAAATTGTCATCTGAATTTAAAGCGTAAGTTGGTTACATTAAACGGCAGGTTTTTTTTGTTCTAACAGTTTTTTTTTAATATTTTACGTAACTCATTTAAAATTTCTTTTACTAAAAAAAACATCAGTTGCTACGAATTTCGTAGCAACGTAGAAGGGATGAATTGAATGGAAGCACAACAAGAATTTCTTTTTGGATGGTTAGGTGTGGTTTGCAGTTTATTTTTAATATTTGAAGTGCAGTTGCTGCAGTTTATGTATATAGGTAGTGTCAGTATGCGTGCTGTAGGAAATAGATAAATAAATAAATATTGCTGGACATTAACACACAGCGCCACCTAGTGCCACACTAAGCAAAGCTTGTGTCGTGGACACTAGATAGACTCTTTTGTTTGTAAATACATACTTATTATACATAATTAAACATCCATGACTCGGAAACAAAATAATGTCCATGCTCATCACACAAACATTACCACTACGCCATTCGGGTCATCACGAGACATTTTAAGATTTTATAAAAAACTAGCTGATCCGCGCAACTTCGTCTGCGTGAAGAACCGCTCGACCGATTTTGTGCAAACTTCACATAAACCATCTTCTAAATAGTCCAAACAAAGTCTAAACATATGGTTTGGATAGGTGAGCCCGTTCTTGAGTTATAAAATTACAACGAAAAGTGGCATTGATCTTTAGCTTTTGTTCCATGGCTGCTAGTGGTTTATTTTCATCAGATTAGACTTACTTATACTTAGTTGCATTTTGTCCCTTTCGTTTGCCACAAAAGTGCACTCACGTTCCGTTTGTGATGATAATAGCCGGTTTTACTAATATTTCAGAAACATTGCGTAGAGCAAGATTGTTTGGACTTCAAAAGAGACTATATTATTAAGACCTCTGTGTTTATTTCGGCTGTTTCTTCTCAAAGTAGTCAGGTACGAAACACCGGCCCCAATTAGTTAAAAAAAATAATACTTATCAGTGTTTTTGCTGAATAAACATAATTTATCATTATTATTATTTTTGCAAACTTTATCAGAATTTATCTCGAATCTTTACAGGTTGAATGCGCACATGTCTGATACATTCATTCATACAGAGTTGTTGTGGGTGTCATTATTTTCTGTTGCATCTTTTCAAGTACACTTGTTTAAATAAAATCTTGTCTCTCTTTCTGTTCAAAAAAATAAAAAGAGACACGAAAACCGTAGGTACAGAAGGGTCTGCCAACGTGCGTAAGTTCTTGCGTAACTCGCTCCGTTCTGATTGGTCGGTCAGGCCACGCCCAATGCGTAAACCGAACCGTGAAATTCGACAGGCCCTTAGACGGCCCTTTCGAACTTCTTATACTCTTTGCGTTCCTAGTAATCTGTGTTATATTATAAATAATTTAAAGGGCTCCCAATATTATTATAATTTGACAACAAACAACTGAATTACATGTAAGCGAATGAGCACAAATATTGCAAGTTTCAATAGTATTTATTTTTGTCTATACAAACATCCTCACCAATAACATTGTCTAACAAACAGTTACCTCGTTCCCACTCATAGAAAATTTAGAGACAAAAACATAATTAACAGTAATTAAATATGCAAATTATTAAAAAGGGACGCCTAGAGCCCTTGAAGAAGGTGTAAATGACAGAAGGGATTTCTTTGTAGTAAGAAATAATGGGCATGTCACTCCCAATGACTTTGTGTACCAGGCTCACAGATCTTTGTAGGAGTTGTACTCAGAAAGGGCTTTCGCTACCTTCGAGGGCCGGCCGGGCTGAACCGAATCACTGTCGTTCTGTTGAATATGAACAATATGAAGGGTATGCATGGCGGATGAGTCATCGTCGTACTACGTCATCAATTTTAATAGAATATGTTTACAATTCCTAATGTCTATCAACAGATGAAGAAGTTACTTTTTTATTTGAAAGCAGCTGATTTGTGTTTTTTTATTATAGTTGTTAATTGTTTTTAAGTGTTTGTATTTGAATAAAACTTTCCATCAATCAATTTGGGAACTTTAATGAATCAAACATAAATTCTGGTCCTTAGATCCGCCTTTCCCCTTTTGCCTTTTTCCCTTTATTTGCACCTTAATAATAGAATTAATCTCTGCCGCAGTAGTACAAACAAGTAGAGTAAAATAACTTGAACAAATATTTCAATAAAAACAATTTATTTTGGTAGTTAAGGAAATAAAACCGAAAATCGGTAGAATGAAAAGACATTTGACATTTGTCAATAAAAATATTCTTATTATTTTTTCTAAGTATAACGAAATTAATTCTGAAGTGTTTAAGAATCACGAAAAATATTAACCATTTATTGCAATTACTTGCATCTGTAACAATTTGGATTGTAACATCCACATGAAAATAGCTGAAATAGGTACCACAAATTCTTGGAAGCTAAGGTATTTTTCTTTGGTAGAAATTCCGGCAAAGATGGCCTCACTTGAATCCCAAATACCAGGCGCACATGAAGCTATAGCAGCTCTTGGAATGTTGGTGAAAACGCGCGGACTTGGAAAATGTTAGGGGAAAAGTTTGCAACTTGAGAACTTGGTGTTGAGAAGAGGAAAATAAAACATCATTTTGCAAGCGTTAGAATTAGATATAGACTTGTGTATTGTTGTGGTATTGACTTAACTTTTTTTCATGAATGCCTTTAGTAAAATCGCTGCGGCACGTTACGGTCGCTCATATCATTTACTTCCTTTTTTATTGATGTTCAAAGAAACATCATAATATAATTATGCTGAAAATTAAAACGTTAGTCAGATATAAATTAGAAAATTTAAGATCTATGCCTTGAATAGGTAAAACCTTTTTAAAGTTTTTTAAATTAGTATTTGCTTTACTGCTCTACATTTGTTACGCTTTCACTTACTAGTCCTCTATTAAAACGACTTTTCCAAAGTTATTCGAATGTTATTTAAATTATCATCCACAATGAATATGTTATCATAATGTCAATTACAAATAACATTAACAAACAAAAATCGTGTAAATGTATCGGAATTCGTAAGGATTTTCGTAGCACCTGCTACGAAAAAATTCGTCCTTATGACGTCATCCTAGATCTAACCGCTACGTAGCGTAGAGCGAACACGTCTTGCTTACGTCACGTGTATCGCACACTCGCCCCTACCCACCCACATTTCCACACCCCTCGTTGACAGCTGATCGTGATCACACACTGACGAAGCACATGTGACTTCGAACTCCACCCCTCGTCTGCTACCTTGGTACTTATAGCCCACATGTGCAACCCTTTCCGACACGTGCTCATACCGTACGTGACCCACACACTACCGACTGTCTAGTTATTTTATTTGGCGTGTCGTGTTAGAATGTAATTAGTAAAGTATGTTTGTGAGCAGTACGGTGAAATATTACAGTAATATCGGTAATGAAGTAGCGTGAGCTTATTAAGCATGAACTCACATAAAATGTGTTTGCAGTAGAGAATAAAAATCTAAAATAAATGTTTCTAATTGAAATTTAAACGCAACACACATGCAAACACGCACGTATGATGTAATCTACTACAGACATGATTATTGTTTGACACGTCTGTGAACCACGTACGAACAGCAAGCAATAATGTAAATGTGCTGTCTTCGCTACCACAACACAGAGGCGAAGCGGGCAGTCCGCGCCGTCGCACACGCCCCGTGACGCAGTGACATGCGTCAACAGCGACTATTGCACCAAGCGAGCAGCTGGCCGCAGAGGTGCAATGCCCTTCATTACACCACTAGCCAGTTTCACAAGACCCGCAGCTAACTGCATACGTACCTCCATCCGTTTCTCTCCAACCGACGGTGGTCGCACTTGTTGGGACACGCGTTGGCAGAAAGAGACCAACCAACCATGGAGGCCTGACAGTATGGCTCCACAAATACCATCTCTGTCTTTCACGTTGTGGCTGTATGCATTGGCGTCACGCTTGTGTGTAACAAACACACAGATAGTAGTATTTTTACTCTCGTAATCTCACACAAGTTGTACTAATAAACAAATGTGACTGATGTATGTTGTTGTGAACTTATTGTCTGTCCGATTCACAATGATAAGCTAAAATAGTAATCATTACTGGTTAGAAATTTTATATTAGACTAGTTATCCCGTAATTTTTTTACTACTCGTAATTGTTTGCTACGACTAGCTACGAAACTATGAATCTAGAATAGAAAAAATGTAGCTCGCAGATTTCGTAGAAGTATGTGTAGGTCGTAGACTCGTAGGCGTAGCAGCGTTTGCCGAATTTTGACAAGTGCTACGAGAAGTTATTTAAGGTACTCATTGTTAAGATACTAATGGGATTTCAATACAACTTAACTTTTCAATACAAAATGTTTATTTGGTTAATCAAATGTATACAGGACAGTTACTAGTTGAGTAAATAAAACAATGCATATAAAAATAAAACCCGTTTTATATATCTTCTTGTTTTCATGACACCCTGCTCACAGTATTTGGTATCTACGCATTTTTATGTTTACAAAAAAAAAGACCCTCTGAAAATGTCTGCAACAACAAGTGTGTAACTTGCTTGTTGTAAGATAAAACCATTGTTTAGGTACGCGCAGTTGTCATTTCTTATATTGTTGCTAAGAACAAAGATCACATTTAAGTAAAATTAACATCAGGTGTCTTTTTTGTTTCCTTTATATCTGCAGTGGGCCCCGTGGTCATCAGTCACGTTTTATCATCTTGACTTTGATAATGTTAAAATTTAATTTAGTATGATTGACTGTATCTAAATCTGAATAAAAATTTCAATGTTTTCGTAGAATTTAATTAATGCCTACGTTTTTCCTTACATCAGTTTTTCTTCCCGGATGCAGTTACTTTGACTTTAAGTTACGCGGAAAACATAAGAAACGTCAAGTATTGGATACGCAATATCTGACATTTCATTATATACCTTCTCATATGCAATAAGCACCTATTACTCAGGCGAAATAGCAGCCACCTTCTGAAGATTAGGTGCTCCTAGTAAACGATCCACCTTAAACGCGAACGGGTTACGTAGTACTCGACCGTACTCCCATCGAGCGTTTCCTTGATATTTGCTTAATTTACTGTAGATTATCTGCTATCAAAATTTTCTGTTTCATGGGGGCAACTGTCTTATTTTTGGCCTTTTATATAGTTACGTCATCAAAATCATCCAAAAACACTCCCACTCCTGGGATAGTTCCAGGCTTCCTTAGAGGGAGTTGGTAGATATCAGTCATGATTTCACATTGTTGAAAATATTGTAAAGTAAAATAATATTCGATTTACTACGACGCGCGACGCGACGCGCGACGTCACGTTACGAAAATATGACGTAGGCGTGACGTTACAGTGCTGTACGATATTCTCGACCCGTTCATAGTTTCATTACCCTTGGAAAGTTTGGTTGGGAGTTAGCTCCTACGCTCCTACCATATTATGGCAACCTGGTCAGAGTTGACGTCATAAGACGTATTAATAAAAATACTTTTACTGAGCCCGCAATATAATTAATCGTCTTGGGTTTTTTTCAGGTCGGAGCGATTTGTAAAGTTATTTCTTTCTACACTAAACGGTTTACCCTGGATGTTGTGATAAAAGAGGCTGCAAGCTAAAGATGCTGTGAACGGTTAACTATAAATTGACCTAACTAAAGAATTTAAATCAGTTTATGTCAGAATTATTTATACTATCGACTAGCGGACATCACGCGGTTTCACCCGCGTAGGGCTCGTTCCCGTGAGAGTACTGAGATAAAAATATAGTCTATCTTATTCGCTGATAATGTAGCTTTCCAATGGTGTAAGAATTTTTGAAATCGGCACAGCAGTTTTTGAGTTTATTCATTACATACACATACACAAAAATACAATTTTTCCTCGTTATAATATTAGTGTAGATAATCTTAGTTTGCAAAAAATTTATGAATAATCTTAGAAAATGAATACGTATAAAATATACAAAAGATTAAAAAAATGAGTAAGTACTCTTTCAAAAAAAAGTTGTGGTTGGTCCTTTGAATCAACGCCTGTATCAAATTGAGTGAAATCAACTTTGACGCGAACAATATTTTTTTGGTCCTTTTTTTCGTGAGTGAGCAGCACACGCACACCCCGACAGGGCCCGCCATTGTAAAAGTCCGCCGGATCCCGCCTACACAACACCCCACACGGTGTCATGGCGGTCCTTTCGGAAACTGACATCTCTCTACCACCCATATTATCCTGGTATAAAAAGGGGGCAAACCATTGTTCTTACGCACACGCATTTTTTTTTTGGAATTCCTCCGGTGGAAATGGATGATCCTGTCATTATTATGACATGAATCATGATGTAAAGACTTAAAAGGTAAAGTTATTTTTAGAGATACATTTTCGTGTATTTAGTGGGATGATTTCGTGAAGTACCACAATTTTATGTGAAAGTCATCGAGGAAAAAGTTTCTCCGAGTACTTACTTTCAATTTTACATGGCGTTTACAAAGGTGAACGTCAGTAAAGTTGCATCTTCGTGATCATGCTTCCTTGGTAGAAAAGATGGGAAATTCGTTCGTATTAACTCGTTTGTGTCCGTTTATCGGAGATTGGGCCCGCAAGAGAGAGGGGACAAACACGGGTAAATAAACACATTTGTACATCCACTCAGACTGTTGCATGGGCGGAATGAAAAGTACCTACTATGAAAAAATATCTTTGCTCTACAAAATCACTCTATACACAATTAACGATAATGGCTCAGAACAATTGTGTGTAATGTTATCACAGCTGATTCTTTCTTAATTTCCTTAATATAAATTGGTCAAGTTGGAATGATACAAGTTAATGATTGTGTGTGTTCTACTTTTTAGTATTATCAATGACAGAATTACCGTCTGTGATTCGAACGTCATCGTTCGCAAAGGGGACGTATGGGGAAATGGTTAACAATTAGTTAATTGAACAATATGTTTGCAGAGTACTCGTGATCGCTTAAGAGGTCTAGGGAAAATGGAATAACTCATGTTGGTGTTGTCTTAAGATGGATTATTAGTCGTTGAGTAGAGTGCTGTTTTCTATTACAGGGAAAACAATTTAAAGTGACTCGAAGAAATTGCTATCCACTCTTTTCATTAAGGTTAAATGATGACCATTAGGTAAAGTCAGGGGAACTAATTGTTAAACAAATTAAGTAGCAACTTAGATAGTCAAGTTTATATAAATTCGTATCATAAATAGTCGTATTTGACAGTTATTTATTATCATTTATTTATACATATTAATGCCACAAGGCATTCTCTGCCCAATCAATCAGTCAGTTGTATCATGAAATGAAAAAAAACCGGCCAAGTTCACTTAGCCTGTTTTTAATATATTTTTATAATGAAGCTAATTGTCACTTTTATTTATACTACGGATATATATTATTCTACGGATTTCTACATCTAACTATAAGCAAAGACTATACCTACCTACCTAATACAATGAGAATTTGAGTTTTAAACAGGTGAGCCGACTTTGTGTCATACACGTTTACTTTATAATTATTTTATTGAATTTCATACAACCGCAAAGTTACGTCTGTAGTAGTGCAATTTATCGCTCATTTACATGCATTATTATCAGTGTAGTAACTACGTACGTAGACGAGTGAATGGCCGCTGCAGTCGCTTGCACGGCGGCGGTCGCCGACGGTCGTTGCCTTTTATCCTTGAGTATCCTTGAACAGGACGACGCTTTACATGAGCCTCTATATCTTATGCGAGCTTAGTACTCCGCAGGATATTTCGTCCCTTTGGGAAATACGACAGGCATCCTTAAGGGACTTGCACGTAAGCAGAATTTTCAGTGTAAGAAAACGCACATAAAGGCAACTTAACAAATGAGTATCTGTTGTTATTTTTAGCAACTAGGTTTTGTTTTTCTTTTTTTTTTAATTAAGTGTACATTTCTTTAAAATAATTAGGAATTATTGAAAAGCGGGTTATAATAATTAGGTATTGAGATTATTGAGTTAACTGGCGAGTAATTTTCGTTACTAGTTCGACATTTGACAGATTCTACCAAGGTACCTATATGTCGTTTGATTTTTTTTTGGAGGTATACAAAAATGTTTAATATTTTATTCCGTCGTCCTCGTCAGTATATTAACTTTTTTCCTTGGTTCTTACAATACCCACGTAATGTTCAAAAGCGTCACGTTCGTATCCTTGTCGACCTCTTCAACACTCATGCCTCCCTGGCTTTTACAGACGTCATTTCAGCCATTTCGGCGTAACAAATTACATACTTCATTTTATCACTCAGACAGATCTCCACCCCCAAGCGTTGAATAAAAGGGAAAGTACAAAGAAGATCCTCGCGCCTTCTGAAGTCCTGCTAGTTGTTGACGTCATTCCAATAGAATCCACATCCCTTGGGTACCTCTCGAACATTGACCTTTACTTGGTACCTGTGCAGAGGATTCTCACACCAATTTCCTCACCAAATAAATAAGCACAATTAAATTATGTAATTAGTTTTGTTTACGATTAACCTGGAATATACTATAAGTACTTAATAACAGGTAGGCCACATAGTTACTAAGAATCAAGAATTAATTTGTTTAGCAAGCATTGATTTTTATTTGTCAAAGTAACATCACTCACAAAAATGTTAGCAAAAAATATTTTTGAATAAATTCTATGAAACGAAACAAAGGTGGCTTTTTGCTTACGATTCATTCTAAGTTGCATTGTATAGTCACATAAATAATGTATAGCTATGAAAGGAAGGTTGGGTAAGACACGCCCCCAACAATAAAAGGACCCAGCTGTGTCGGGGACAAAGCTAAAACGGGAGGGTGCCTGTCCCCTTGCCATCCTTGTCGCACCCGTGAGCTTTTGAAAGCTTTCTGTCTCCTCGATCTCCTCGGTCCGCATGATACCTTGGTACAATCCCGCGCTACAAACGCCACTGTCGCTAGCCGCTTTCTCCTTCTGATGAACTTTTTAGTTATCGCGAGTCGAGAAAGAGACAATAAAATAATGCAAGTAGTCATATCTCGTTCTATCGCTTCCAGTGTTTATCAAGCTGAATGCATAATGAAGTTCTACAGAGATATTTCAAGCTCTACTGCTTTCATAATGAACAGTCGGCTGCAATCGTATTATTAGTAAAAAGAAAGAACAATCAATTTCTTTGCCTGTAGCCTTTATATACGTGGCGTTTTAATTTCAGTATGTGGTGGCGCACGTATGGTACCGCAGCCCTTGCAGACGACGACCACGACTCTCCCGCCAACCACGTCAATGTCTCCGGTACCGCTGACCATAGTCCAGGAGCAGCCGACGCTGCCGTCGCCGCCGGTGTGCGCCGATGCCACTGATGTCAACAACCCGCTCGGGAGACTCCGCAGTGCCATGAGAACATCCTCTTATACACAAATGAACGCCTATTTTGACGCCTTTCTGATTTTCTATAGTGATGAGCATTTGGTAAGACCGTTTCCAATGAAGAACATTACACCATTACTATGAATGAATATTATAACACCCCGGTTATCTCTTCAATGTACAGACTGATACGGTCTTCATTGTTATTTATCTCCAACAATACTATTAACCAGCTTATTAAATTCCTATAAAATAATTAGTTATTTCATCATATCATATCTAAATCAACAGTGGTTACTAAAACATTTTTCGTCACAACTGTACCAAGTTTTGTGTCTTCTCTAATTCTCCACTAATGACAATAATTATTTGATTAGGTGACTGTTAAAAATTGATCAACATTGATGTTTAATTTCAGGAGTACTAATTCTTAAAAAAAAACATGCCTACGTTAAATTATCGACTATGTAGAGTCAGAAGTCTGATTTAAGAATAGGGATGTCATGGTAATAATAGTCCAGTCAAATTTGCTCAAAAATAGGGGTAAGGTTACAATTACAACAATTCGCATAGAGCTTAAAATTGGTACGAATGTTGGCAACACCATTACAAATGAAATGTCAAAATTCCCCATCGATCCAAACTTTGCAAAAAAAATTCAAGGTCGAAGGTCGTGTGAAAACGTTTTTTACATTTTTCGGTCATATGGTAAGTTTTTATCATTTGTGTCAGACATAATTGTAGATCGTGCAATTATCTATAATAATTGATTTTATACTTTTTCCTAAAACTAAAAGTCCAAGTTTCCGAGATGCAGCTGTTCAAAAGGATCAAAAAGTTGTTTTCAAATATATCCAAGCCTCCGCTGAAGTAGTGGTACCTGGCGTGTTATGTTAACAGGTCGCGCCGGTGCGGTGGCCTGTTGGGACGACGGGCCCAAATAGGCCCACTGCCGCACTATGCCGATGTTTTTCGCATAGTAGGCCAAAAAGGGCCTGCCGTACCTATAATTTTGACCCCAAGCCGAAATATATATTTTCTTTGTCGAACTCTTACAAACACTTTGACAATCATTCCGCACAAGCGAGAGGGACATAGTTTTCTTCGTCCGCACCAGCTGAAGAACCGCGGCAGGCCGATATGGGCCTGTTTCGCAGTAAACGTGTAAACGTGGTTTGCCTACTCTACGGTGAGTCTATACTCCACTATCTGTTGTGGCCTTGTTTAGTTAAATAACTTTAAATAAATAAAGTTTTTTTTTTCACTTTGTAGTGTTCACATGTGCTAACCCCTCCCTTCACAGCTTTCCGGCGTGATTTTCTGTTATGAACTGGTGTAAACAATAGAAAGATTCAGATTGAGATTTCAGCAATCCCAGTACAATTGCTATCATTTATTGAGGAGTTCCGTTGCCTATCTCCGAAGTTCTTCATCAGATCTTCATCAAATTGAAATGGGATTACTTCGAGAAAGTACACTTCCTAAAACTACCCAAATCGCTTCTAGTGTGCCTATAAAATGTTAAGAGTTATTTCTATTTCCCCAGGATTCCATCATCAGATCCTGATTTGATGATTATGGGCCAACCTGGGAAGCCATTACCTTTTCAACCAATTAAAAAAAAAAAAAACAAAATCGGTCCAGCCATCTTGTAGTAATCGAGGAACATTGAATTGAGAACCTCCTTATTTTTGAAGTCGGTTTAATAACGACGTTTAAATGGTAGGTGACTCAAATATCCGGATCGCCTTTATAAGATTCGGCCGAAATCGTTAATTTGCTCTTAAGAATTTATCCCATATTCAGAAGTAATCAGAACCTATTCAAATTCTCATCAATGTACACATTGAAGTACATCCTTTCCAATAAAATAAAAAAAAAACAATACACGTCACGGAAATAGGGCTTTTCCTCAATAAATGGAACTTAACACACCTGACTGTCGAAATCTGGGTGTATTGTACACATCTACGTACCCCCTCAGAGCATACAGGCGTGATGTTACGTCATGATATAGTATAAACAATGAACCTACAAGCGATTGCAGTAATCACTGCAGATTTGCTGTCTATTTTTGAAGAGTTCCACTGTATATCTCCGAAGATCACAGACGAATTGAGACCTCTTGGACTCGCGCATCAAGGGTTCAGTACTAGTTATCGCAATAGGTGAGCCTTGATTTTTAATTTATTATTTGTTGTCATACGATGAGAAGTTCGTAGCTAAATAATAACAGCCGCTCGGATCGATCTTTAGGTTAAGCCGTGCTCTGACCCTAACATAGTTGGGGAAAAGGCTAGGTAGATGATGTTACTGTAACACGATTATGAGAAACAGCTCGCTGACAGTCAGCGGACGGATGGACGGATGGACAGCGGAGGCTTATTCATAGGGTCCCGTTGGTTACCTTTTGGAAACAGAACCATAAAATTTTGTATTAAATAAAAAATTATAAAATGAAAGCCGAGTAAATGATGACTACCAAACTGGAGAAAATTATTCGTCATTTAAAATTATCTAATGGAACTTCAAATGTAGTGTCTTTTTCTTCTCTTCATCTTATTCCTGCTGCATACAGATATCTCCTTGCTGATATCGTAAGAATATTCTTCTAACAGGCCCTTACAACCAGCACATGCTAATAATCAAAGCAACCCAACTTTGTTGAATGAATTTGCAATGGTGCCATCACAGAAATATTAAATTATATCTATGGGTGCCACCCAGGTGCACAGGAAAAACTCCTTAATCGTGGGTTTTGGAGTAGTGTCTGTACTGGTTCCAATGTGTTGTAATTAATTTCCACAATCTGATTGCACTCGGTTTTGTTTCTATTAGATAAAATAATTACGAATCGTTTTCTGGAATCACACTTCACAATCCAATCCGACTAATATTATAAATGCGAGATTTTGTGAGAATGGATTATGGATGGTTGTTTATTACTCCTTATCGCAAAAAGTACTGAACATATTTGTATCAAATTTAGCACACAGATATTTTATGGCCTGGATTAACACATAGTATACTTTTTATCCCCGTACCGTATCCCTTGTTTGTGACAGTTATCGAGCTCCGCGCGCGCAAAGCCCTAATAGCCATAAAGCACTCAGCTCTTTATTCATACTTTTCACCGCAATTTCATTTAGTATTTTTTTTTATTTAAATACAATATTTTTATCAAACATGACCATAGTAGACCGTGGAATAGGGACCATGTTCTTTTTGAACAGCTATATCTCAGAAATGGTGATTTTTAGGAAAAAGTATATAATCAGTTTTTATAGATAATTGCATGATCTACAATTTTGTCGAATTTACTTTTATGATAAAACTTATCGTTGGGCTGAAAAATGCAAAAAAGACACGACCTTCGACCTTAAATATTTTTTATGTAATGGTCGGATCGGTGGAGACTTTTGCAAGACATTCCAGTTGTAATGGTGTTCCCAACATCCATACCAATTTTTAGCTCTATGCGAATTATTGTAACCTTGCATTTTTAATTTGACTGGGCTATACTGACAGATGGTTTAAAATCAGATTTCTGTTCCTAGAAAAACGATTTTCTTTGCTGAGGTTCTCCTTTTCCTCATCTAGAGCGAGGAGCCTCTAATGCAGGAGCGTCGCCTGCAATACATCAGTGGCTGGGACGGCGCCGGCACGGGCGCCGTGCTAGCCGATGGTGGCGCGGCCGTGTGGGTGCCGTCTGGTGACGTCCGACGCGCGCGGTCGGTTCTCACCTGCGCCTGGCTCGTCATCGACGCTGATGATCCTAGCCAACCTACTATTACTGAGTGGATATCGGTCAGTGCCTACGTACTGTACTGCTGTATACTATTACCATTTAGCCAAGAACTACGCGCTTAAGGAACAGCGACTGTGGGTGGCAAAACACAAAAAAAAAGAGAAATTGCCACGAGATCCTAGGCTGTTACTCCGTTGGGACACAAGAAATTGTGTTCCGCAATGAAGTAACAGGGTAAGCGAGACCAAACGAAGACCCAACGAAGTAACCGGGAACGCTCGATGCAAGTTGTATCGCATGCTTTTTTTCAAAAGTCAACTTGAATCTATCACTGCAAATTATTATGATAGAGCCTTAAGCTTGTTTGAACCCATTTGATGTCAGTTTATGTAGTAATTACTCCACATATAATAGACACATTTCTTCTAATGATGTGTCAAAAAGATGAAACTCTTTTTGTGTTAGGAGCGGCTAGGGCGCAGCGGCCGAATCGGCGGCGACGCTCGCCTTACATCGGTGGGTGAATGGCAAGTCCTGTCGACCTCCCTGCAGCGTGAGGGTCTGCAGCTTGTGCACATCCCTACATTACTGGACCAGCTCTGGAGCGAGGAACCTGACCCAGAACGCAGGCGACCCGACTTCCCCAAAACTGTCGCCAAGAACTATGTTATTGAATATGCTGGTAAATGAGGTTTACTTTCGATGTTACTTTTGTATATAGATAGGAACGCACACGATCAATGACTACCTAGTCATCCCCGTCTGTCCATACTTACTACATAATGCATTTATTTAATTAGCGACTTTTATAGTCTAAGGTGTAAATATGCTTTTAGTCATTTCAAACACTGATTCCGTCCGTTTGCATGAGATGAGGTTTCACACCACGAAATACTCGTAAAACAAAAGAGAAGACAAACAACAAATAAAGACAAATTAATTAGGTACAACAAACGTAAACATTACAGGCGTGAGCTGGCGAGATAAGGTCACCATGGTCCGCGAGGAACTGCGCGCAGCAGGAGCAGACGCTATGATAGTCACAGCCTTGGATGAAGTGGCTTGGCTGCTGAACGTACGAGGTATGGACCTGCCGTACGCACGGCTGCTGAAGGCCTTCGTGATGATCAGTCTACGGGAGGTGAAAGTGTTCGTGCCGCCGGGTAAACTGTCTGTGCATGTGCGGGATGCGCTCGCAGTTTATAATTGTGTCACTAGTAACTGTACAAGGTAAATATCAATATTTAATAATAAGTAGTAATTTGCCTAGTCTTTAAATATTTATATTAAGTACTAATCCGAAATAAATTACTTGGTATACTCTGGTTAAGACGTTAGTATACTATGGTGTCCTTTTGTCCGCAACAAACCTTTGCATTCTCTGATAAAGTCTGTAGGTATGGAGTGTTATAAAGCTTCAACAGCAACTCAGCACACTCTTGCTGAAATATTAGGCTTGTCCTAATAGCTTCCATTTATCAACCACATTGAGATAACAAGTAAAATAGTCGGACAAAATTGCAATTAAATTACTACAACGCCAAAAATAACAAACCACAAACATTTCCAGGGTAAACGAGTACGCCAACGTCTACACCGATCTGCGTCGGGCACCTGAGTCGAAGATCCTTATTCCTGCAGCCGGCACCTTCCAGCGAGGAGCATCAGCAGCTATCGCACAGAGCATCCCACCCGCTAAGCGAGTGTTCCTCCTGTCGCCCATCATCTACCTGAAGGCTCAGAAGAACGAAGCTGAGGTTAGAGGCATGAAGAAGGCGCACATTAGCGACGCTGTTGCTATGTGCACCTTGCTGAGCTATCTTGAGGTAATAAACTTTTTAATTCGCGGATTTGTTTGCGTTAAAATTGTGCCAAAATAGCCACTTTCTGGAGCCCTGGCACAGCCTGAAGGCGTCGCGGCAAACCTCGTAGCAGATGGCGGGACGAGCTAGATAAAACCAACGACCAGTGGTCCACATTAGCCCAGGATAGAAAAAACTGGAAGACGTGGGGAGAGGCCTTTCCCCAGCAGTGGAATGACGTAGGCTAACAGTACTGTATCAGTATAATTGTGCCTTATAACTAATGGGCCTACTTATGATCACGATCACACCTGATCGGAAAGACCGAGCCTATCGCTAGACGAGGTGTAGTAGTTCATTTTCAACAACGGCATTGATACCGTAGGGTTATGCTCACTGAGTTTTCTAACCGACAAACTATACTATTATAAACTTATCCTACCCTTGGTGAGTGAGATTACAGATAATTTTTTGGGGAAAGGTTTTACGGTTGATTGCACAGGTTGATTGACAACTACATACTTGTGTCATAAATATTGTTGAAATTATTTTCTTTATTATTCTACGTTATCCCTTTCGAGGTCTATATCATGTCACCGTAAAATTGTCAATCACTTTAGATTGTAATCTCTCTAGCGAGATTGTATACTCTCGAAATATTGTCAACTGAAAATACGGAAGTATCTCTGCCCCCATAATCGGGACTTGGGCACCCCCACGTAAGGTTAGTTAGGTTCCTTTAAACCCTGCACTCGGAAACAGGGGCCCCGCGTAGCGGGGCTCCGTCTCCTACGCTTTTGAGTGGAATATAAAGTGTTTTAATGTTAGGTTATATTAATCGGTATTTCTCAGGAATGGTACATTATCTTTTCATGAGAGTGGTACCATTGAGCAAGGGGGGTCCCCCCTCCTCGGCGGTGACCTCTGGCGTCCGGCCCTGGTTCAATCCATGGTCCGGAGCGAGACGGAATGGGAAGCCGTCACTTCTTTCTGCGAAGCAACATTACTGCTTTGCGAAGGAGCTGGCGGAACGAGAAAGGGAGAGAGCCTCTCTTCCCAGCTGCCGCGGGAGACGCACCGGGCGTCGGGGGCCACGTGGTTGGCTACCGGCCACCGTAGACACGGGGCTGTGGACGGTTAGCTATGGGCTAGCTAGCCGTCCGTCCGTCTAATGACGACAGGCCAACCGTGTCGACGGCGCTTTCATGTTCCACGCGCGCCTCAAAGAGATGTCAGCATAAGGGGAGGGACCCGCAAGGGCCGAAGCCTGCCGGGGTTGCGGGCCTGTTCGAAAGAGATACCGCAGCCTCGGAACATAAAGGGCGAGGAAGGAACATGGATGGGTTTTAGTCAGTAAAAGTCTGACACTCCCTCCCGCTCCGCCAAGAGTGGGAGAAGTCATTTGATGACTTCCCATCCGAAAAAAAAAAAGAAAGGGGGACCCCTCCTTCCCTCCCTCCCCTCCATCCCGCGTGAGTTGACTACCATCGCATGCATTTCACGAATTTTATTGAAAGCAGTATGTTCGTTTGACAATATTTGGAGAGTTTACAATCTCTCTAAGTTATTTTAGATTCTAACGTGTTTATCAATTTTACGGTGACACTTTTCCCAAGTTCCATTTTACGGCAATGTAACCGCTCGCATGTCATTGTGTGAGAATGGATAGTTTGTCTACCTACTGATTCATCGTCATCATTTTGCAGTCCCCTTGTCCCATGGTATGGTGACCTTAGGGTCTGCGCAACGCGTTTTTTTCTTTCATGGTCTCCTGTTAGCCAACAAATAAAAACGTCAATTATGATTATTATCACACCTATGCCAATTTAGATGTTTTATACTTATCTGGAGGAGCTCGTGGCTAAATAATAACAGCCGCTCTGGTCGATCTTTAGGTTAAGCCGCGCTTGCCTAGGTTGGTCTGTGGATGGGTGACCACCCTTACATACCGAGTTTCCTTCGTGCCTCGGAAAGCACGTAAAGCTAGGCTGTTGGTCCCGGCTGTCATTTGTCCATCTTTGACAGTAGTTACAGGTAGTCATAACCCAATATAACAGTTCTTTACTCGACCTGGGAATCGAACTTAGGACCCTAAGAGCGAGGCCACACGATGCGTTGGCGGTGCGGTGCGACGACGGAGCGGCGCCGCAAACGTCTTCCTACATACAAATCACTACCCCACTAGTGCGTTGCGCCATACAATCACTGTTGTGCATTGCCATTTTGACAGTGATTGTACGACGCTGCGACGACGCAACGCATCGTGTGGCCTCGCTCTAAGGTCCTGGGTGAGCAGGAGCTCAGCAATGAGGCGAAGCGAGGTCGTCACCAAGTTATCTGTGTGGCCCAAAAATTCTGACAACAATTCTTACCAAGTGGTATCGTATAATCTAGTATAACTAGTTTGTGGAGATCAGATAGGCAGTCATTCCATGTAAAATACTGGTATTCAGCCGCATCCGGTTAGACTGGAAGCCGACCCCAACATAGTTGGGAAAGGGCTAGGCAGATGATGATGATACCTATCTCCTCCAGACAAAACAAGCACAAAGTGAGTTGTCGGTGGAGCGCACGACGCACACAACCCGCGAGACGCAGGCGGGGTACATCGGGCCCTCGATGAAGACGCGCGTGGCGTACGCTGCGAACGCCGCGGACCCCGACTACCGAGCCACCAACACTACTAACAAGATCATCTTCAAGAACGCGACGCTCGTTATACAGTCTGGAGGACAGTATGCTGGTGATGTATTCCGAAAATTGATTTATTTTAATTTTAAACAAAACCTAATAATTATTTTATTTGCTTTACATTACACCATGACAAATTGTTTCTCTTGTTCATTCAGTATCCCGTTACCATTAAGCCATTGCCTCAGTCGACGGTGGTCACGACACGCAATTACCCTGCAAGTCGACGCCTTATAATACGACTCGCGGGATAATTGCGTAAAACACTCACATTCCCATTTTGACAATTTAACAACACTCAATGCGTTTAGGTTGTCGAGTCGAGCAGACGGAATTTTCAAACACATAAAGCAATCTATAACGAATGTCTTTAACTTTCTTCAGAATGCGATAGAAAAGGCCTAAATATAACTATATCTATGGCATCACTTTCACAGAGGGTACCACGGTAGTAACCCGAACAGTTCACTACGGTTCTCCGTCAAAAGACGAACGTCGCGCCTACACCACGGTGATGCGCGCGCTGGCAGCACTGGCCGGGTTACGAGCCCCGGGTGCTCTGCCCGCGGCTCACGTGGACCCCGTGGCTAGGGCTCCGCTATGGGCTGCCAAGCAGGACTACCCGCATCCTACGGGACATGGTGTTGGAGCCGCGCTTAATCGTAAGGAAGGTACGTAGGTACTCATAGCCTGTTAAGATTCGTTTGTTTCGTCTATTTAATTGCTGGGTGAATATTTGAAGATAGACATCAGAATTTCTCCGTGCCTTCGAAGTCACGTTATTGTCAAACGAACATACTGCTTACAATAAAACGTATTATTTTTCGTGAAATGCATGCGATGGTAGTCAACTCACGCGGTGTGGGAAAAGGAGGGATCTCCCTTGCCCAGTGGTACCCACTCTCATGAAAAGAAACTGTACCATTCCTGAGAAATATCGATAAATATAACTTAACCTTAAAACACTTTATATTCCCCTAAAAAGCGTAGTCGACGGAGCCCCGCTTCGCGGGGACCCTATTTCCGAGTGCAGGGTTTGGAGGAACCTAATTAACCTAACAGGGGGGTGCCCCAAGTCCAGATTATGGGAGCAGAGATACTTCCGTATGTTCAGTTGACAATAATTCTAAAGTTTACAATATCGCTAGAGAGAAACACTTAATATTGTGATATAACGTGTTTGACAATTTTACGGTGACATATAATTATATTTCGATTGTATTATAGAATATCTATGTTCCCAAAAAAAAAATTGAAAGGACTATGATATAAAGACGAGATATTATTATGAGGAATTTAAAATTTCTATAGAAAAAATAGTTTTCTCATAACTCTTGTTTAAATCGGTGTACATTCAAAATATGTGTTTGAGAACCTTTATATTCTGTAATCAAATTAAGAATATGTTTGATTTACAAAATAATTTTGATATTACGTTTGTATGAAATTCGCATGCCCCGCGGGCTCTTAAGTTCAAGGAATGCTTCTAATTTACAACTTTTATGGATGTTTCTGCTATAGTGCAGGTTAACGAAAGTGAAATTTTCGTCGAAAGATAATGTCACTAACTATTAGCTCACTGACTCTACATACTTTTGTACAGTTTATATCGCTCACAATAAAAAACTATTTGGGTACATCGTTTTATAGTTTATTAGTGACCACTGCAACTGATTACAGTCTTTCTACTATTCAAGCAATAAAAAACAATTCTACATGACCACCACTAGAGTTCTGATTCTATTAAGTGAGGAAGTGATACTAAGAGAATTTTATTTCCAGATCCAGTTGTAATTGACTACAGACAAGACACTAATCTGCATACACTGAAAGAAGGATACTTTATCACAGCCGGTACGTTTGTATTGTAGTTATAAAAACTTTTATTAAACCTAAGAAAATAATTATTACCTCATATTGGAACTGCTATTTCCTCCATAGAGCCTGGCTGGTACGAGACCGGTAAATATGGCGTCCGCCTTGGGAATATTCTAGAAGTTGTATCCAGACCGAACGGCTTCCTTGGATTCCATGAGGCTACTTTAGTTCCTTATGATCCAAAGCTGATCGACAGGAGTCTGCTTACTGAGTACGAGGTAAGATAATTTACGGAGAAAACACCATATCATTATAAACATTGTCTGCAATAAGGTTTGTTTGAACGCCTTGGTGCTAAAGAAAATGTCCGGTCTATGAACACTGAACAGGCACCATGTGCCAAGTTCATAGACCGGACTCGCTTCACATCATTCACTAGCATGAGAATGAAACGCTACCTTGACTTAGGAAGCTACTCAGTAAAGACAAAGCACGATCTCTGAATTTCACCACGTGACATTTCAACTGTGTCCTTTTCATGTTTGAGTGTCCTCATCGACAATCCCCTGTGTACAAAGGAACTGTAGCATTCACATTCCCTCCCCGTCCCTCGCTCGTGCGAGCCCGCGTGGCTGAGCATGTAGTCCAAAACCAGTCCCTAAATAATGACACCACTCAGATACCTACAGCCTGTCTCCTCTCAGCGACGACCTAACCCGAGGCCCGCCGTACCCCGCAGGGGGTGCCCTAGCGTGTAGTCGCTTAGTTTATTAGTTTTTCGCCGTGTCTGGAGGTCTTACACTCAAGGCACCGACAGGATAAGCAGAAGAGAACCTCTCTAGGTTGAACTGCGAGTTTCCATTTCGAAAAACAAAGCTTTCACATTCCACCAGATGGTCATTTTTAGTAAATTACCTAACCATTTGAGGACTCCTTGATATCTACACTTACTTGTTTTTCCAGATCAATTGGTTGAACAGCTACAACGACAGAATAAGGAAGGAAGTTGGGCCCGAGCTGAAGTCACTAGGGCAAATGGACGTGTACTACTGGATGATGAACAAGACTGTGCCCCTGGAACTGCCTTCGAAAGCCAAGAAGACTGTCAGTAACTCTGCAGACTCTTTTGTTAACCTGACGGCTGTTCTACTTGCCATGGCACTGACACATCTTGTGGTGTAAGCAAAATATAAATGGAAAATAATTGTAATATAAAGGGTGTAAAACACCTCTTCACGAAGCCGAAAGGCACTTGTTCTCCCCATCATTGCGATAATTTTTTGGTTCTACACCATACCTGGGAACCTTTTAGTTACGGAGATATGGAGGGTCAAAGTTACCACTTTTTGACAATGTTTTTTTTTTAATACAAGTTTTATTATAAGATTTCGACTTTTAACACCTCCACGACCCCCGTTCTATTCAATCCATCCATCAGCACAATGTTTTAAGTGCGTTACATTGAGTTCTACCACAAAACATGATTTATAACCTCAAAAAAAAAGTTGTTTCCCAGCAATAATTTTTGCGTAAAGTTACTTAGTTTGATGTACAGAATGCTTGGTTAACGGCTTTGTGATGAGGTGGTTTACATCCTGTATTGTGTTCTTGTACGTATTAGTCGGACTAAAGGTCTGTATGACAGCATCCGGATAGGCTTTCGACTAAAATAAAACCTTGTTTAAAGTTATCGGTCAGGAAAAAAACCTGAAACCTATCCGGAACTGGTTAAACAGGTATTGAGTAAGATTATAATTTTACGTACGCGTTTTCTAACATTTTCATCATATATTAATGATTATTATAATAAAATACTACTACTACTTATTACTTACCGAGTATCGTAGAGTAGATAGCAATTTCTAGTTATATTGTAGAATTTATTAATTGTTACATAGTGCTTATGTGAGTAAGAATGTCATATCCGAGATGGTGCCTTATACTTAGGTACGCAATTAGCTGTGTTTCTGAATGTAAGTGAAATATACTGATTTGCTATTATCGTGGATGTCTTCACTTAATATTGTAGCATTTATTTTGTATAGAAGTTCGTGTTTCTTGTGCTTCGTTTTTTTCAGATAAGTGGTGGCGAAAATCTATAACTCAATAATAAACCGTGCCCCGTAACATAACTGGTGAAATGTGTGCACTTTTAGGTAGGTACATCTCTACGCAGCCCTTCCGACATTAAAAGCGTGATGTTATGTGTAATGTGAAGCTAATCTTCCTTACGCCTGTGTGTCTTGAGAAGATTTCAGCGACATTTGCTTTCATTCGAGAATATGATTGTTCGTATTTGTACCTACTTATAATTGTTTGTAAAAATATAAGTGTTGTATAAGTATTTAATGTGGTAATTAGTTCGTAATTCTAAAAAGAAATTTATGAAAATAATTGGTAAATCAAGCACCGAGTGCCTTATTGAAACGTAGTCTGTAAAAATGCTTAGTTATATGAAGCAGATTATTATTTTAAGTACCTATTTTAAATGTAAATAAGTTTAAATTATCTTATAAGCATGATAATCATTAATTGTGTTGTTTTCTTTCGTTCGTTATACCTAAGCTAAAAAGAAAATGTTTAATATATCTAAGATGTAGATAATAAGCTTAGAGAAGCAAAACTCTTTATTTATTCTGCACTTTATATACTTATGAAGTACCTAACACTAATGTATCCTTCGTAATCGTAGTTTTTAAAATATGTCTGTGTAAGCCGTGTATTTATTGGGCGATAATAAAACAAACATCGAGTTTTGCGTTTTACAAACTACAGTCGTATACGTAGAACACTGGCTACCGGCGCCATCCGACAGCGCTTATCGGAACCGGTTCATGCAGGTAGTCGGAGCAGGAAGTCTCTATACTTTGTGCCGAAGCGCCGACAATTTCTGATAGTTCGAGAGGTACCGCTGCATTCTGGGAAGTGTTTTTACGCCGATCGGTCGCCATCTTGTTCAATAGATCTCGAATGACTGATAAGTTAAACCCAGCGTCATTTTTTATCCATTTTCACCACTTTCGTAACCTCCCAATCCTACACCCACCGCTACTTGAGCAGCTGACGGTTGGTTCACTTATTGGTAATATAAGATCAACCTTCGATGACCATAGCCGGCTTACTATGACTTTTTTATTTGCAACGGTACCTCCCGGACTATGACGGGGTAAGCAGGTCGGAACTTATCGGCGACGTTCGGCACTTATCGGCGCCGGTAGCCAGCGTTCTACCTACGTGTATACGCACTACTGCTCTACTCGTGTTGAGGTCAAAACCTCTTTGTTTTACATATCGACGCATTTATCATACAAAGTTGGGCGTTTACACGGCGTAATTCGTCGCGATTTTGCGGTAAAAACTTAGGACTGCAACATACCACTGTTCGTACCTATGGTTTAAAACAAATGCTGTATGAAATTGTAATGTTGTCCCCACATTTTACTGCAAAAAACCGAGCAATATGACGCAGTGTGAACCTAGGCTAACGATACATATCACAGCTGACTTGGTCTAGACTTTTACGTGATATATTGTAAAGAAGCAAGTTTTGCAGTGACCCAGTGTTGCCATTATAGCATAATAAATACCACGGCATTAATGTTATGTAGGTGTGTGTAAAGTACAACGTACTACGTATAGCCCCGCTTCACTGCCAACGATGCATATCATAACCATATACTATTGTGCAATAAATAAAACATTTGATGAATTTAATAAACTTTTTATTCACATTTTTGGTCCGTGTTAGTTGAATCACACATACATAAGACTGCGCTTATATACTAGATGACGTTAATTGCACATTTATATCTAACATTGCTGTAGCTGGGATTTGGCTCATAATATTAGATATTCGCTCCCACATTTAAAAATCCTGTACAGACAAAATCATAGATATAATAAATCCATTTCAACTTCAAAACACAGTTTGAATGCAGTAAACCAGTACTGACACAGAATGAAATCGCAGTCGACACTGCTTCACCTATGAACGCCATTATCATATATAGGACAAACAACCGCAGGCCCTGTATTCCAAACGACACAAATATGTGACAAAATGGGATATGAAGTTGTGGTTTGCTGTTAAGGGCACGCGCGTGTTTATGTTTTGGCGCTCAAAAGGTTAAAGAAAGGTTTTTAAAGTACATTTATTTTTCTATTTCATCTGTCTGTACCTACACACGTTTACGAAAACTCATGATCATTTATACCAATACTCATTCAGTCTATAATATAATTAAAGTCAGTCTGAGTTTAAATATACACAAAGCTTATTCTTATTGGTACAAATAACATCATTTACCGTATCTTTTCCACTACCCAACATCACGAATGAGATTACGTTTTTATTTTACACTTGTATACATTTGTTTATTAGCAATGTTTTATAATCCGCGAGATATCATAATGAGATGGTACCTTGTCAAAGTAAATTGAAAATTTTAGTAACAAAGAAGTTCCGAAAAAGAATTATCCAACTCTGGATAATTATGTATGTGTCACCGTAAAATTGACAAAAACGTTAGATTGTCTCTCTAGCGATATTGTAAACTCTCGAAATATTGTCTAACGAACATACTGCTTACAATAAAACGCATTATTTTTCGTGAAATGCATGCGATGATAGTCAACTCACGCGGTGTGGAGGGAAGGAGGGGTCCCCCTTGCCCAATGGTACCACTCTCATGAAAAGATAATGTACTATTCTTGAGAAATACCGATTAATAAAACCTAACCTTAAAACACGTAATATTCCCCTAAAAGCGTAGTAGAGTAGTAGCGGAGCTCCGCTTCGCGGGGCCCTTATTTATAACGGGGGGCTGCCCCAAGTCTCGATTATGGGGGCAGAGATACTTCCGTATGTTCAGTAGACAATAATTCAAAAGTTTACAATATCGCTAGAGACATTACAATCTAACGTGTTTGACAATTTTACGGTGACATATCTATTGTTTAGAAATAATTTGCTAACGCTAGTTCGCTCTATCGATTTACATTGACAAGTTGTTCTATCCCTACCTTCTTACCTTATATGCAACAATTAGTAGTTTCATCATACAAAATGGCACGAATAACATCACCCGATACAATGACACGAATGTGCACAAAAATAAATGGTGCAGACAAACAATTGCACGTGATAATAAATATAATAAAATATATTAACATTCAGATTTATATACAAACGAAATGCGTTACCTCCGCTAAGCTTTCTGTAACACAAAATATTTACAGACCTCGAACTGACAACAATATTTTTATAGGACTTAAAGCCTTTTTAGTTTTCGAATGATTAAGAAAAAAAAACAGCAACAACAAGGATTATACCAGTTAAAAGATAACTGAAAATTCATTTTTAATACAAAGAGAAACATCATGTCGGAGCTGAAAATTACAAGAGTCGAGAAATATATAAATATATTTTATAAGTATAAACTTTAAGCTTCAGTCTTCAGGCTGCGTATATCATATAAATATTATAATATAAATATTATGGTGTTATATTTTAACAATCAATAGCTCAATTAAGTTAGACAGTATAATTATCGGCGATTAGAAAGAGAGGGATTAATCTATGGGGAAGTCTCATAACCATCATTATTTTATCTGCATTTTCGATTCTTTTCAGATTCGCTGGAATGTACGTAGATTTTTTTCCTTTACATAATAAATAAAATACATAATAAATATTCCCCAGTCTTGCTATATTGAACACGAAAGGACAATTCCTGATGCCGTCAAAAGCAAAAAAAAATATTGTTAGGTTAACTTGCATGTAGAAACTCAGAAGATCTACTTTCTGATAAATGTAGACTTCAAGGTGTTAAATGGTGATGCCTCACTCATATTCTTCCCGAGAGTAAAAGATGAACTAAGAATCTCTATTTCATCTCATATGAAATAAAGCTTTGTAGGAGTGTCATTCAGCTTTTAATAAATAATGACTGAAAATTCATTCTTACAATATATTATATATTGTTTTAGTACATTTTTATCCTAAAGCGTTTTGTCAGTGCTGAAAAAGTTACTATTTGCTACTGTTTCTACAGACACATTTATAAATTAACCAGATACAAGCATCTATTCAACGTCAGTTTCAGTTGTCAAACAAATGATTGTACACTATAAAAAAAAAAAATGCTAATAAATGTAATCATTCGAAATAATTACTATTAAATAAAATTTTAACGAGAACAATCATATTTTACGTAACATTTTACTTTAAAGCATCCACGAAGTTCTTTTTAATAACATGTGTAGACATAGCCCTATAATAAAAATAATAAATGTATTTTCACACTGAGTTTACCTAATCAAGTGATGTGTGGTGGATGATAATAGAACAAATAACATAATAACTTGCCGTTTTTCTAGCGCTTATACAAAATCACTCTTGTCATACAAAAGTTAATAAAAGCTTGATTATGCATACGGAACACATGCTTACTACATGACCGCTACGAACCACGGAGTAGAAAAACAAATGGAGTACAAACTGCAATAAGAGTAGACTTTTCACATATCCATACTCTGTAAGTTTTGGCGCTCGTTTTCATGAGACAAAACAATAGACAATCAGGGCTACGTTGTTACGCCTTTTATTAGTAAACTCTCTAAATACTTTACAGAGTTACAAGGAGACTAAACATTGATCACACAATCATCTGCAACAAGAGTATTCAAATATAAGTCACAGTTCACATTCGTTCCGTAAGCACATAAAACTCCATTTGGTTACTACTCCGTGCTTAAAACAAGCAACATTTTCTCACTATAATAAATACAATACAAAACATCAACTATTTCGAATAATACTAGTATTGAACAGTATTTGGATATGATCCTTACGAGATAAAGCGAGCTAGTATGTACACCAACATTCGTGGCAGCTGTGGTTACAAAACGCGAGAGGGGAGAGGGAGACGACGAGATATACGCCGTCCTACTCGCACGTCTTATGAACGCGACTGCCAGAAATGATGGCGTTTAGTATAATAAATGCACTAGGAGTGAACGCAAGCGTTTGGTGGAAGAGTGAACGAGTTCGTTGAAGGTTGCTCTTCATCTTCTAAGGTCTACTACGTTTACAGCCGCTGAGTCGTCCATCTTTATGTGTGTTACCGTCTGGAAAGGAATTATTTTAATGAAGCACGTTTTATTACAAACTGGCGTTCGCATCTTTTAATGTGAAGAAAAATCTTACTGTCCAATATCTTTTATTCTTATTAAAAGTGCAGGAAGCACAAAAAAAGACCATATTTAGAATACTCAAGTAATTTAATTAACTTTTAATTTGAATAGACTTTGCTATTGGATCTTTAACAGATCTATACTAATATTATAAAGCAGAAGAGTTTGTTTGTTTGTTTGTTTGGTTGAACGCGCTAATCTCAGGAACTACCGGCTTGAATTGAAAAATTATTTTTGTGTTGGATAGTCCATTTGTCGAGGAAGGCTATAGGCTATATAACATCACGCTATGACCAATAGGAGCGGAGCAGCAATAAGAAATGTTGCAAAAACGGGGGAAATTTTATTCCCTTTGTGAGCTCTCTCCGCAGACGAAGTTGCGTGGGTCAGCTAGTATTTTTATACAAGAGGCTATCTTGGTATACTTACGTGAAACAGAGGAGGGTCGTCCGGATGCGGATGAAACCCTGTTTGTCGACAATTTGTGATGAATTGCATTCCGTAGTCAGGAGTCAATGCGAAGTAACCAGTCCTGAAATGAGACATAAATACTGCAGAACAGTTCGCTACTGAATAACAATTTTGTTGTTTTTTATTTTATTGAGTTTGGAAAAATAAGTTATAACAGGATAACAGGCAAAAGGTCTTAGCCCACTTACACGAACTCTGCTCCCACACGGGAAAAACAATATAATTCAAATGTGGGCTTTAAGTTTTTCTCTTTAGGATATACTTTACATTGGCATCGACAGCGGTAAGCCCGCCGACAACGAGCTGTCTGGTAATGGAGCAATGGCTCTTTCTGAGAATTAACGATTCTCAGTAGATTCATATCTTGAAATCAGGATCCAAGGAGGCCAATGGATCTTCTGAGAATGATCGAGAATATCTAAATAGCAATACATACAGCCTATTTTTGAATTGTATTCTTTTTGCTGGGTGGGAGAGGAGTCGTTTAACTGGGCTAAGACGTATAGAGTCACAGAAAAGATCAGTCAGTAAAAAAGTTGCAGGCATATGCAACAACGTCGTATCTTGATGCGACTAGCCTTAACTTATTTGTTTTAGTAATAAAACTATGTTAAAAAGCCACCGTTTTCTGTCATTGACATAAAATTAACAAGAGCGAATGGTAGAATTTACAAAATATTTAATAATTAACTTGTCAGTATACGAGTATAAGTCTAAGGAGTAAGTAGTACGAGTATAAGTAACTTGTCAGTATATGAGTATAAGTAGTAAGTAGTACGAGTATAAGTAATTGGTCAGTATACGAGTATAAGTACTTACTCGTTGTATTTAGGCGCGCATACAATGGCAATCGCTTCGGGCATCATCAGTTGGTACGAGCACTGCGTGTGGAGGTCCACAGACGACAGGAAAGCCGTCTGAGTCGGGTGAGTCTGAAAACATTGGAATTACACAAAGTGTCAAAAAATACCATTTAGTCGCCTTCTAAGCATCAAACAAGGTAACACTTAATAAAAAAAATGTTGGGTAAAGACTTTTATCTACCCAAATATCATAAACCCTCTCTAATGCGTTCAAAAACCATAGGCAATGACCAGCATTACCAACCTGCAGAAATGAACGGTGCTGTAATGAACTCATAACGCAACTGTAAACAGTTGCGTTATGAGTTTTAAATTTGGAACAGGTGTCAAATTCAAGAGAGTGTGCTATTCTAGTACCACCTACATTAAATCAGACATCAATAAAAAAAAAAAAAAAAAAAAACCCCAATTCAGTATGATTCTAATTATAAATCGCACGACATTTTCGATCTCGAGTGACACAAGAAGCCGCCCCTAAGGCTACCCACTGACCGAATAATGACTTTGTTCGTTTGCCTATGATTTAAAAAAAAATGACTATATCCGAAACGCCGCCATTTCGAGCTGTCATTTGTTCGTTAGCTTTTTATTTCCAGTAACCCATTCTTTATTTCTGTCGAAAATGAGTGATAGTGACTCAGAAATTGACATGAATACTCCGCCAGATATCGTAAATGCAGCGACGAATGCAACTAATAACCTGTTGGCACAAAAATCAAGGGCCAAGTAACAATGCAGGTCATTTCCCTATGGTTCCTGAACCCATCATAGAGCCCTTATGATATTTGGGTAGATAAAGTAGTGTATGCAACTATACATAATTAGGCATTACAACACTCGTGTGATGCTATTAAGAAACTCGCCTTCGGCTCGTTTCTTAAACCCACACTCGTGTTGTAATGCCCTTCATTATGCACAGTTGCATAAACTACTATTATTTTTAGTGGTGAAGTTCGCAGTTTACGGTGACGTGCAGTCTTAGGTAGTCTGAGAAGCAGTCTTACTAAGGGGTATCGCATTACTCAGTACAAACTGGGTTGTGGACTGTGGCGGTCAGAAAGGCAGTCGCTCTATGTAAAATACTGGTATTTAGCTGCATGCAATTAGACTTAAAGCCGACCCGAAGATAGGGAAAAGGCTAGGCAGATAAAGGTTACGCACACTACACGAGATGACAATAGACAGGCCCGAAACAAAAATGCGTTTAGACTTATTTCAACCATCCTTCTGCTTCTTTCTGCATTTTTTGAATTCATTTGAGGAGCAAGAGTGCTACAGCTTACTAAAGAGAATGAAAGTTTTAATAAAACTACTTTATATCTCATCTACTTTGTCTATTTTATAGGCCAGTCATATTAGGATTTCATCCCGGAACGAGAGATTAGGTTTCTTGTCAATTTTTAAAATTTAGTTTTTTGTTAATATATCTATAAGTTTATTTTACTTGTATACATTCAAAACTAAGTAACTTTACGCAAAAACTATTGCTGGGAAACAACTTTTTTTTTTGAGGTTATAAATCATGTTTTGTGGTAGAACTCAATGTAACCCACTTAAAACATAGTCCTGATGGATGGATTGAATAGTACGGGGGTCGTGGAGGTGTTAAAAGTTACAAAAACTTACAAAAAAAACTTGTATTTATTTTATAAAAAACTTCTCAAAAAGTTGTAACTTTGACCCAATATATCTCCGCAACTAAAAGGTTCCCAGGTATGGTGTGGAACAAAAAAATTATCGCAATGATGGGGAGAACAAGTAATTTTCGGCTTCGTGAAAAGGTGTTTTACACCCTATATAAGTATGTGTATTAGTATCAATATAAGTACATAAATTCTCATACAAGAAGTTACTATTATCGCCGGGAGCCGAGCGGGAGGGAGTTTCAGACTTTCACTGACTAAAACCTATCCATGTTCCGGGAAAGACGTTCCGAGGCCTCGGTATCTCTTTCGAACAGTCCCGCAGCCCCGGCAGGCTTCGGCCCTTGCGGGCCACTCCCTTTATGCTGACATCTCTTTGAGGCGCGCGTGGAACACGAACGCGCCGTCGACACGGTCTGTCGTGATTAGACGGACAGACGGCTAGCTGGCCCATAGCTAACCGTCCACAGGCCCGCATTCTTTTGTACCCTATCACTATGTTTTCCTATTTGACCTAAAGGTTGACTGGTAGACTAACTGGTGGACGACTGGTAGGTCTAAGTAAATACTTAAATGAACTTTACAGCTTGTTTTCTCTCATTCCTAGGTTAACCCCTTGTTTTGGCTAAAGTGACGGGGAACAATCATCAAAGCAAAGTAAAACTTTGTTTTAGATATCAAGAAATTTCAAGAGGGGATGGTTATCACATTCTCTCAAGCCCTTTGGATTATTCTTTTGACGTATTCGCCAGTGGGCTGATTCAGTTTTATCGAATGTAATCGGCCAATATACATACACCTAGTCCTACAATCAATATAGATATGATTGTATGATAAAGAGTGATTCATAGAAATAGCGTACTTTGTTCACAAAATTATTAGTGGATATTATTTAATTTGTGATATCTGTGACTCACGCAAACAAAACAAAAGCCTCGAGTTTTTAGAATCGTAACTATTTTGATAGGTATTGGTAATCATAACAGAAACACTGGAATATCGAATATACATACTAATCATCTTCACAATGTTTGTTAGCGAACTCCTCCAAAATGGCTAAACCGATTATTATGTTTTTAAATCTATATAAGCTAAGCGTTCTATGTAAATTTACGGTCGACTTTAAACTAACTGTATGCAGCTAAAAAACCTACATGTATTCGGCATGAAGCTATACTTGTCAAAAATCTACTAATTACAAAAAAAAACTAATTTATTTTTATGTATTACGGTAGGTTAGTTATTTCTATGACTCATTCGTAATATAGTGACCAATGCTCGTGGAAAATAAGCATAGTAATTATTGTTTAATACCTACTTCGAGTTTCTATTTAATTATTATAATTATTATTAAAAAACTTAAAAAACGAACTTATACCACTTGTGTCCAGAGGCCCTACTCCCTAACGTTTCGTCCATACGGATGGATCTATCCGTCTCTATCGCGCACGTCTGCAGACGAGTGCGTGTGAGAGACGCGGATAGTCCGAGAGTAGTGCCCCAGGTCCAAGTAAAGGACGACGCAAGTATTTGTTTTTAATAGATTTTAGTATATAAGTTACAGCTGAGAGTGAGCTTCCGAGTTTGATTCCCGCGTCGACAAAAGCGTTATTGGGTATTTTCATCAGGAAGTTCCCAGTAGCAGCCGGGAGTCTGAAATATTAACAATAGGCCGCGCCTATTTATATGGGACTTAAACATACCTGACGAAATGGGTACACTAAAGGTCCCACCTCTACCAAACCCTGAAAAGATTACAAGCAATGTTGTCTCACATGAATCCATCCCAAAGTGATGAGATTATGTTGGTCCTGGTAGTGGAAGATCTCCTCCTCATTATTGGTGCTGCAGGAGTCAGGGGTTCCTGTCTGCTTGGGCACTATGACGTGCGTGATCTTCAACTGGTGGCGCTCCTGTAATGTTACGTCATTTGTCAGACTATTATCAAGAGTTATGTGAACAATGAATTTTAAATACTTATGACTTTGAATAAATACAAGGTCAAGGGTGTAAAGAGACTCATCACGAAGCTATCAACCAAGCATTCCGTACATCCGACACCAAATAAATTAGGATAAAGGCAGGAAAATGATCATGATTCGAAGAGTGTAACTCACGAGTATCCCGGCGAGAATGCCGCAGGTCTCGACGTTGCGCTCGGTGTTGGAGGCGGCGAGGCGCAGGAAGCGCGCCAGCAGCGCGGCCGGCACCACCACCGTGCGCAGGCGCGACGCCCCGTACAGCGACTCCACGCTCGAGGCGCCACTGCAATGTTACATGTCGCTCAAATGGGGTCAAATTGGATTAAGGTAAAAGAGTCGGGGTAGCCCGCACAATTCAAATTTTCTTACGTTTTTTTGCAATTTGCAGGCCAGTGCTAGGTTGTGTGTAGATTAAAATATTGTTCGCGACTGTAAAGGTGGACGCACACCTATCCGCGCCGAAAGAATCGAATTTTAGAATTGCTTGTATGAAATACTATAAAACCTCGCACAGATAACCGCGTCGAATCGGAAGAATAGATGAGGTCATGCGTGTGAAAAAAATATTTCGACGCGGATAAGTGTGCGTCCTCCTTAAAACGTATGTAGTTCTAGAATTATAATCATCAAAATCATCAAGACAACCCTCCAAGTTTATAAAGCTTCGTCGAGCTAATCATAGCTAAAGGTCGAGGAACGACTTTTTCAAGGTCAAAATCGTTCCTCGACCTTTAGCTATGATTTCAGATGTATTTCGATTCTGCTGAACTTACGTCCATTTGACCGAGACCTTTTAATTAGCTAGCGAAACCGTCCAATTTCCCCTCAAGTCTCAGATTTATTTTTTTTGTTTTATCGTCATTAGACGATAAAACAAAATGATTTACTAAACTCATAATTACAAGTACTCTTCCGGCGATCTTTGACTCCGCATTCAGCAGTATGTAGTTCAATTGTGAGACAAGATTTCTTTATTGATAGCCATCAGCTCTAATTTAATTTGACCCATTTGGCGGATCCAGTCGACGGACTTTAGTGCCGGTAGTGTAAATGAATTCAAACACAGCTACTAAATGACAATTACTTGGTTTCCGAGTCATGGATGTTTATATGTATAATAAGTATGTATTTACAAACAAAAAATATATATGTAGTATATCAATTATCTAGTGTCCACGACACAAGCTTTGCTTAGTGTGGCACTAGGTGGCGCTGTGTGTTAAAAAAATAAAAAAAGCCCAGCGATATTTATTTATTTACTAGCTGACACGTGCAACTTCGTCTGCGAGTGAGGGTTAGTTTTTTTTACTAAAAGTATCCTATGTTACTTCTAATACCTCCGAATATGTGTACAAAGTTTCATGATGATCGGTTAAGTAGTTTTCGCGTTAAAGCGTAACAAACAAACTTACATTCACATTTATGTAATAGTAGGGAAGGGATTTTATTTATTTATTTACTTATAAAGGTTTCCATTTACAGTGTATTCAATATATACGAGACCGAGGCAGGTCGCCACTAGCTACATATTAATATACTATACAAAACGAATTCTACCAATGAAACGAAAAATGAACGTGATCAGCAAATCTGAACAGCAACTGAACCAATGTCAATGATAACCCTTTCAACCTCCAAATGTTTTTCGCTCACACGTTTCCTGATATCACATCTCACATTGGCCGAATTGTCGATATCGGCACAAATGCCATAAATAAATGAATAAAAACAGCAAAGATGAACGCAGTTTCAGGGTTCTTACAGACGAGCGGCACGTTGCCAGCGGTACATAAACTGCAGCCGTCGCCGACGCGTCAACGCTTGCAGTTTTGGCGTCGTCGGCAGTCGTCGACACATACAGACATATTTTCGCGGCATGCCACAACTGCAAACGTCGCCAACCGTCGATGTCGACGCGTCGTCGACAGGTGGTGATGGCTGCAGTTTATCTGCCGTTGGCAACGTGCGGCTCGACTGTGAGAACGCTAAGAGAGATACTCACACTTGCGGCCTTGAGGGCGGTATGATCGGTGGCACTGGTTGGTAGTGGTGGGCCGGCGCACGCGGCGGCTCGTTCGCGAAGTCGTCGGGGTACAGCACACCGTCCATAGCCGGTGCGGACGGCGACACAGCCCACTGCTCCTGAATCACCATCGTCACACACACACATACTAGACTACACTCTTCGAGGTGTAACACAGATACGTCCTTATTACGCGAACGGATACGCATTTTGAAGTTTCGAAAAAAATTATATGGATTTGAAAGGTGGGCTGTTCTGGCTTAAGTCCAGCAGTAGACTGGAGTTGATAAATTGATTGTAAAGGTAACACCGAATGCTGTGTCAACACTAGCGCTGCAAAGCGTCGTCTGCTAACTACGAGACTCCGTTGCCCAATCTATCCGCATATCTAATCTCAAGTATTGCTGATTTCGAATGTACTCATAACACAGTATTTTCCAAATAATGACTGTTACGATTATGACATATAGCAATCGTATAGTTCAAGACGTGGATCTCGCAACCTGACATGCATCAGTTTTGCCTCGAAATCCACAGTCGGACATTAAGCCTCTCAAAAGTAACGCCACGCACATTCATGTCCTCCGCGTCAAGTCTGCCCCAACCTTTTTAAGGTCTACTGTTCTTCTAACTGGCAGTCACAAGCTACACTTGATCTCTACTATAGTAATTTTGACAGCGAATAAATAAGTATTTATTATCCGCTGCCCAGCCTTTTCCAAAATATGTTAGGCCTCCTTCCCGCTATGTATTTTAAATGCAGTGACTGCCTCTCGGTAAAACTGGCTGTCAGGCTTTCACGCTTCTGTCTACCTAACCTAAAGACAGTGATAGATCTACAAGTGACATGTGAAACCCTGAGGCACGATATTATTATGATATATGACATATTATGGTCACCAACCACAGACCGACCTTGTCCAACATAGCTAAACGTTCGAATGAGCCGTGTGGCAGTCAATTTGTAGCCACAAGCCCCGATAGCTATATAACCATAAAATTTAAGTCTGACAAATGTGTTATTGCTTTGAAAAGAACTTATGTGGTAAAGAACGACAAAACAGACTCACAGCATGAAGAAGATGAGGTGTAGTTGTGTTTGCATCTTTCTTATTCTCATCAGCCTGGAGTTGTTTAGCCAGTTTTGCATCTTCTCTCTCTTGCTTTTTCCTTTCTTCTTCTGCTGCATGCCTTTTCTTTTCCTAGTGAAATCAAAGAAGTTATTATATACAGTGTTATTACCATTTTGTTGGTTTTGCATTACATGTACTTCTGGAAAAATGTAAGGACTTAAAAAAAATAGACTTTGTTTTTTTGTACATTTACCTCTTCCTGATAGACAACATGTTCTTTGGCATACTGGTCAAGGAGCTTTTGTTTCAGTTTCTCAGCTTTGGGCATCACCTCCTTTAGCTTAGCCTGGTTCACTGCCTTCACTGAAGATGGAACTGATACATACTCCGGGTGCTTGCGAATCTTTTCCAAGAACAGTGTCATAAACTTAATGTATAGGATGTAAGCATTCTCATGGCTACCCTCTGCAAGATATACATTTGCCATTCTGACCATCTCCAAACCTGACCTATAGTACCTGAAATTGTTTACATTTATTTTATTAAGTATTTATGTTAAGCTTACATAATAAAAAAAAAATAATCATCAAAATTTGTTCATGAACGACGAAGTTATCCACAAACACACATAAAAAAAAAATGAGGCCCATTGTGAGCGACCACTTTTGGTTCCGTATGTAATCACTGACAACACACACTAGTCATAGAGTTTCAACTTGAGACAAAAGTTGGATGAGAAGATCAACGCAACTTCCCAAACACTGCCCAGCCGAGTCAGATTCGACAATTGACTTCTTTCTCGAACTTGGACCTACCTAACTGAACCTATTGTCCATGTACAAATAATCGTCTACAACTTCAAGTGTAGTCTCTGATCTTGATAGGAGTGGGAATGTAGCCAACTTGAAATAAATGATATTGATGATTTTGGTTTTGTGACAATCAAACAGCCTCCGTTAGTTACAGATTTATTAGCATTACCATTCCCATGTTGACAACAAGCAGGGTGCAGGGTGAACTAAACCCTTACAGAGGGTCTTTAGTATTGTATTTTATAAGGGGCTGGTTTCCGCAACTCCACCTGAAGGTGCGTATTTTACATACCGTGTGTGTTTGGTATCGGAAATACAACATTATTATCATCATTTTCCTAACCTAATCCCAATTCATACGCTCACACTTGTAACATTAAAAACTGGCTTAACAAAAGTGATTAGAGGTAAGCCTTACAGTCAATAAATGACAGCTAGGACGTTTGACATGGTTTCCAAGCACAGAAGAATCTCAATATTTAATAATAGATGATTTTCCAGCCAAAGACTGCTATCGGAAAACATTATTTCAACTTCACTCATGGGGCTGTTTTTACTTAGCCGCAAACCATGTCCTTAGAAACCCGTTTTTAAATGTGTATTTTTTTTTAATCTAACCTATTTGTCTCAAGCTTAAGGTTTTTCCTACCGAAAATGCGTCATCATTACCTTGAACATGCACGAGCTCATAGTTAAAATGTGTTTAAATAGTTACCTCCTCGGTGGGACGTTTGGATCTACGTCTACCACAGCACCATAATTGGCTAACTGTTTAACCCTCGCCGTAGGTTCTAAGGAAGCCAAATCAACTGATGGTTTTGAGCGTTTTTCCTCCGCCTGCATTGTGTTGATATCCCAGTATTTACTTGTTTACCAAAAGAAAGATGCTTCATGCAAACTTGTAAAATTGAAATACTGCATAAAGACAAGCTAAAACAAAAGATGAAATACAGAGAAAACGGTAACAACAATAAACTTGTAGTCTTGCAATAAAATATAAAATACACACCAAAAAATAAAGGCCGAATCGCCAAAGAAAAGAATGTCACAAATAGATAGACAGATATTTATTGACACTGACAGTTCATGTTTTTTTTTCCTTCAGGTGCGTTTAAGTAACCCGGCGAAATTTTCGCCGGATAAAAACTAAACTAGCGAGGGTTCGCTGAACGGACTAATCACACAATAGATGTGGGGTGCGTTTAAGTCATTTTCCAGTTGTAAAATTTAAACCGACTTAAACGTCAAACTCCCCGTTCAAGCACACCGCGGGGTTTAAAAATTAAACTGACAAAAATTTAATCTGCCCCCTTCACGGTCGTCCACTGGTGGTTTACGCAAGACTGCTAAAACTTATACCAGCAGATAGGATTTAGTAAGGTACAAAGGTCGCAAAAATGTATCCCAGTCGGGTTATTTATCGAAATCCAGTTGACTCATATGGCTAGCTACGCATAGGGTACCCGTTTTACTTGCCTGGCCGCGGCGAAAATCTGTGGGACCGCGGGATCATCTGCCGAGTGCCGATCGTCACCTTTCCTAGCGTGAGCAGCGTGGCACACAGCTGCGGTCATCGTCATACCGTATAAATCCCAGGGCGGGGTTGGAGAAAGTGACCACAAACTGCCTACTCCCTTATTTTTTCAAATAATTATATTTTTATGTTGACGAGGTTTTAAATCAAATCAAATCAAAATAATTTATTGCTTTAGGTAACCATAATGTGGTAAATGGTGGTAAATAAAATTATAGTAACGTGTCAAGTAATGTTGGTGAAAACAGTAATCAACATTAAGTTAGGTATCACTTAGTATTAGTGATAAGGGGCAATAAGCATTGAGTCAGGTGTCACTAAGATTTGGCTGCGTGGCAATCGCCAGCAGCATGAAAACATCACTCATTGCCGGTGATGCTGGGGGGTATTACCATCTCTTCACCTCGTAAGAAAGGAGGCGACCCTAGCGACTGTTAGGCTCGGAGTATCCGGGACCCAAAGTAAATATTCCAGAATCAAACATATACGCTTATAAGGGGATGCAAAACAACGGTTACGAATGCCCATATTCGTATAGGTACTCGTCGATAGTGTCTTTGTCCTTCAATCCTTAGAGAAAAAACAGATCACGTCGAGATTAAAACTAGAATACCATAATGCCCTAGAACGAGTAACGGTACTAAACCGCAACACGGTGACACTACAATGGATCAAAGGTCGTCAGTGGTGGCCGTAAAAATGGTCCGTGGGAACCGCACGATCTGGGCCTGCTTGCCGGATTGCCGCGATGGGATCTGGAGGCGATAGTCTTCGCGCGCCAGCACGAATGGCGCGCGGAACCACTAGGCCGGGGGAAACTCCGCTGCCGCGGCAAATCGCCGCTCAGCGGACAGACCTCCGGCGCGATCTCATGGCGACATGGAGAGAGCGACTGTCGCAACCCCGTGCAGGGCATGCCACAATAGTGGCGGTAATAAGTGTCCTCTTTGAGGAGTGGCTTGAGAGGCGCCACGGCGTCCCCACCTTCCGCCTGACGCAGGTCCTCACCGGACACGGATGTTTCGGGAGGTACCTGCACCGAATCGGGCGGGAGGAAACGCCCGGGTGTTTCCACTGCGAGGATCGACCGGAGGACACGGTGGAGCATACGGTGGAGGTCTGCCCCGCGTGGGCGGAGCAACGCCGTGTCCTCGTAGCGGCGATCGGCGGCGGCGACCTCTCACGTCCGGCCCTGGTTCAATCCATGGTGCTGAGCTAGACGTAATGGGAAGCCGTCACCTCCTTCTGCGAAGCAGTCATACTAGCGAAGGAGGTGGCAGAACGCGAGAAGGAGAGAGCCTCTCTTCCCAGCCGCCGCGGGAGACGCACCGGCTGTCGGGGGGCACGTGGTGGCTGCCCGCCACCGTAGACGCGGGCCTGTGGACGGTTAGCTATGGGCTAGCTAGCTATGGGATACCGCGGCCCCGGAACAAGAAGGGCGAGGAAGAAACATGGATGGGTTTTAGTCAGTAAAAGTCTGATACTCCCTCCCGCTCCGCCGGAGTGGAAGAAGTTATTTGATGATATCCCATCCTAAAAAAAAAAGAAAGGTCACATTTAAACGAGCAGCTGATGAGTTCGCCAGGGGGATCCAGCGCAAACGCCTGCGGACCCGAGCACCATTGTCCAATGAGGACAATGGTGCTCGGGTCCCCATTGTCCTCATTCCTTTCAAGCGCCTAAGAAGTTGGTTAAAAGGTCACACTCAAATACAAGCGGAGAAATGGTGGACTTCGATATCAGGGTGTGGGCAATTCGTGGAAGCTATGCCATCCCTGGATATCACACAAAGCTGGCTAACCACTTTCTGCGCCTGGACAGTTACAGCCTACGACTGGTAGCGGGGAAAATCAATCAATAGACACTGCTCATTGAACAAACACTTCCACACCCTAGGTATCGCTGACAGTGCATGTGCTCTTTGAATGCACCGGTGTTACCCAGATCTGCGAGAAGACTCTTGAAACACCAGGATATTTTGCGAATGTCCTAAAAAGATCAGGAAGTTTGATCTGCTCCTGGAGTGAGGTGGGATGGTTGGAGCAACGTCCACCATGGTTCACGCACAATGGTCCACTTTAGGGGTTAAATGCGGAAACCAAAACCCTTACCCCCGTTTGTAAGTAATAAAAACAGCCTTAAGAATCGTTAGAACAAGTTTAGATCAAAATCAAAGCATTTATTTCAAGTAGGCCAGTTACAGGCGCTTTTGAACTGTCGAAACAAAGATGAAAATTAAATGTAGCTACAGTCCCAGTTACAAGACATATAAACTGTGAAATTACAGTGGTTGCCCATTCCCTAGCGTAGATCTCTATGGAGAAGAACGGGCAAGAAACTCCATGGACACTCTTTTAAATCATAATGTTGTTACAAAATCTTGGTGACATCATTCATGTTGAGATGGTGCATTATGAAGAACAATGTAGCAAGATGTGCACGATAAAAGTGTCCATAGTAAAAACAAACAAAAGCAATTCAAAAATAAAATAATTCGTTCAAAAAAGAAAAACAAGCCGTGGCAACCAAGAGCTGACCAGTCCCAACCGACAGCGCCCGTTCACGAACATGACGCATGTATCAGCACCATTCAACTCAACCAGTTTGAAGAGAATTAAATGACCCGACACGCGCCACCATCAGCGGGGCATTTGAGTGAGCACGACATACTCTTAACCGCCAGGGCACATTCAAGTCAAAAAATAAAAACGTAGCTGGTTTCCAGCGAAATAGCATTCTAGGTCCCTATTTCTAGTACTGTAATTGTGTCTCTCACCTCTTTTACCAAAAAGATGCAGATTTTTTCTGACATACATTATGTTTTCGTAGATGTATTGACAATGTACAGTCATGATGTTAATTTTCTTAAACAGTTCCCTTAGAGAATCGCGCGCCTATATGAAGATTGTATAATAATATGGCTCTGACGGCTCTGTTCTGCAGAATAAATATAGACTCAATATCAGCAGCCCGTCCCCACAGCAAAATGCCGTAAGACATTAAGCTATGGAAGTAACTAATGTATACTAGTCTAGCGGTATATACATCAGTGAATTGACGGATTTTTCTAATGGCATATGCTGCTGAACTAAACCGCCCCGCAAGAGATGTTAAATGAGAACCCCATTGTAGCCTTGAATCAAGCGTAAGCCCCAGGGAAACCATTTTATCTACGAATTCGAGTTTCTCTTCATTCAATATTATCTCACAATCACTACTTTTAACATTCGGTAAAGCAAATCTTATACATTTAAGTAGTTTTTTTTTTCATTTATTACCAAATTGTTTGCTGTGAACCAATTATGACTTGAAGTAAGGCATTATTCACGTCATCTAGCTTTTGGGCTCGTCTATTTATCTTAAAAATTAAGAAAGTGTCATCGGCAAATAATACCATAATTTGAAGTTGGTTTTTCAGTAAATAGGGTATCATATGTATATGTCACCGTAAAATTGTCAAATACGTTATATTGTTATGTCTCTAGCGATATTGTAAAGTCTCGAATTATTGTCAAATGAACATACTGCTTTCAACAAAACGCATTATTTTTCGTGAAATGCATGCGATGGTAGTCAACTTACGCGGTGTGGAGGGAAGGAGGGGTCCCCCTTGCCCAGTGGCACAACTCTCATGAAAAGATAATGCACCATTCCTGAGAAATACCGATTAATATAACATAACCTTAAAACACTTTATATTCCCCCTAAAAAGCGTAGTCGACGGAGCCCCGCTTCGCGGGGCCCCTATTTCCGAGTGCAGGGATTAAAGGAACCTAACTAACCTAACGGGGGGGTGCCCCAAGTCCCGATTATGGGGGCAGAGATACTTCCGTATGTTCAGTTGACAATAATTCGAGACATTACAATATCGCGAGAAAAAACACGTTATATTGTAATATAACGTGTTTGACAATTTTACGGTGACAAGTATACTAAAAAGAGGAAAGGACCCAATATTGAGCCTTGCGGAACCCCCATTTTTACTTTCAAGCCCTGTGAATTAACACCATTTATTTGAACATATTGCTGTCTATCTTTGAATAAGATTTAACCAAACTAAGTGCAAAATCAAAATCAATCAGACACGGACAATTTTGAATTGTCGAAACAAAGATGAAAATTAAATGTAGCTACAGTCCCAGTCACAAGACATAAAAACTGTGAAAGTATTGTAGTTGCCCATTCCCTAACGTAGATCTCTATGGAGAAGAACGGGCAAGAAACTCCATGGACACTCTTTTAAATCAAATAATTGTTACCAAAAGTGCAAGTTTACCTAGTCCGAAATGCTCAAGTTTCAAAACCAATGTGTGGTGATTTATACAATCAAATGCTTTGGAGAGGTCACAAAATATACCTACAGCGTCTTGGGACTCTTCCCACGCCATGAATATGTGCTTTAATAAGGTTACACCGGTGTCAGTTGTACAACGTCCCTTGGTGAAGCTATACTGTTGATCGTGTAAGATTCTGTTGGTGTATGATTGATCATTTGACTAAGCATTACCTTTTCGAACACCTTACTAAAAACTGGCAACACGGATACAGGTCTATAATTATTAGTATCTCTACCACGGAACAGAGAAAAACAGATCTCTACTATCCCCGGATTTGAAAAACGGTATACAAATTATAAATTAACTAAGTAATGGAGCTATATTAGTCTCAAGTATTGTTGGGGTGGACTGTATTGAATTAAAGAGGCGAATACTTTAACACTTTTATTGTATATTAGAGGTCGAAAATAGCTTATATTTGAAGCGGGGCACAAGAGTTTACACTGTTAAATGTTCCTGTTACATAAGGAATGTACATAACGTATTACGACGTGGGGAACGTAGGACTCATTTACTTATTAACTTGTTACGACACTAGGTAACTGATAACAACTATGAATCTACTTTATATCTTTGACAATCTGTCTTATATGGAGCTCTTCCTTGTCTTCTTGAAGACTTCTCCTTGATTCACTGGTTGAATGAAGTTATTACATGTTTCTATTTGTTCTTATTTGACTCGATTATCGATTAAATAATCGGTTCCCCTTACATAGATTATTACGCCATTGCAAGTTGTGGGGGCACTATTGCGTCTTTCTGGGACCTTTAATCAATCATAGCCCGTGAAAATGGACTTTCCCATTAGCTGATGCAATAGTTTAACTTATTGCGTAATATCTCCCTTTGGACAAGTACTGACTTGACCAATATCCCCTCCACAAAAGCTGATGCAACATCGCAAATCATTGCGTAAGGCTTAAGGCCCTTTAGTATATAATAGTTCGGGGGTAGACAGACATATAGGTCCCCGTTATTTTCCTAAAAACTACTTATACTAGGGTTACATTTTGTGAAGGGCTCGTCGTCCGTTACATCTCTCCCCCCGGCGTAGCCTGCGCAGCCTTCTCTTCCTTTTGTAGAACGACGAGCTTGCTGACCGGACGCTTGAAGACGCCGGTCCTCGTTCTCACGTCGACTACTCTGATGCCGCCGTCAGGTCCCGGGTAGATGTTCTCGACGATTCCCAGTGGCCACACGTTTCGTGGCAGGGTGCTGTCGGCGATGATGACGACGTCGCCGATCTCCGGCGGTTGGCGTTTGCTCTGCGGCTCACCGCGGGGTACCAGCGTAGGGAGATACTCCCGCAGCCAGCGTCGCCAAAAGTGATCGGCAAGGGCCTGGCTGGCCCGCCAAGCACGTCGGTCGGCCTCGTCACAAGGCCCTGTTGAGGGTAGGCCCGTGGAGGATCCCAACAAAAAGTGGTTGGGGGTGAGGGCCTCCGGATCGGTGGGGTTCACGCTAACGTGAGTCAGAGGGCGTGCGTTAATGGCGAACTCTGCTTCGGTAAGCAGAGTCAGCAGCACCTCTTCAGCAGGCCCCCTTTCGCGCAGAGTCGCAGCGAGGGCAGTCTTTACGGAGCGTACCAGCCGTTCCCACGCACCGCCCTGATTGGGTGCGCCGGGAGGGATGAACCGCCACTCCATTCGATGCAGTAGTCCCTCTTCATGCAGTGCCGGTGTCCACTCCGCATAAGCCGCTCGCAGTTCTTGATCTGCTCCTCTGAAATTAGTTCCGTTGTCGGAATACATGAGCCGCGGCCAGCCGCGGCGCGCAGCCATCCTTCTCAGCGCCATAATGGCTGAGTCTGTTGACAATGTTGCGACGAGCTCGAGATGCACGGCGCGGGAGGTGAGGCACGTAAACAGTGCGCCCCATCGCTTCTCTCGGCGCCGGCCCACGTTCACCATCATGGGCCCGAAATAGTCCACACCACAGTTGGTGAACGGGCGATGGAAGGGGTCCAGGCGGGCGCGTGGCAGGTCTCCCGTGGCCGGTGGCTGCGGCGTTGCTCGCAGTCTCCGGCAGTATGTGCAGGTCTTTTCAATAGTTCGCACCGTGGGTCGCAGGTGGATGATCCAATAGCGTTGCCGTAAGTCGTTGGTGACTCGTTCCCTGTTGGCATGCCCAGCGGCGCAATGCTCGCGCATTACTATCAACTTACTTATTCGGTGGCGACCATCCAAAATGATGGGTCGCTTGGCCTCCACAGGCGCGCTAGAGGCTTCAATTCGTCCTCGCACGCGTAATAGGCCGTCTTCCAATACGGGGTCCAGTCTGTACAGCCGACTCGTCCTGGGGACGGGGCGAGCAGACTGGATTCTCTTCAACTCTTCGGGGAAGCTGTCCTGCTGTGCTTTCAGCAGGAGCTCCCTTTCGGCGCGTTCAATGTGCCGATGCTCGAGTCGAGGCGAGACGCGGCGGCACGCATCAATAAATGCGAGCACGCGCGCAGCAGCGCGTACCAGCGTCTCGTACTTGGAGAAGCGGGCAGGATCGGGCAGCCAGCTGTCTCGTTCAGGGGCCGGCGCAATGTGCAGGACCTCCTCTTCGTTTTCTTCCGACGCCGGCGTCCCGGGCCAGTCCTCCTCCAATAGACGGAGGAAACCCGGCCCGCGGAACCAGCGGTCGGTTGCGCAGATCGGCGCGTTGGTGAGTCGGGTAGCGTCGTCCGCCACGTTGTGCTCCGTGGGCACCCATCGCCATTCTTCTTTGCTGGTGAGCTCGGCGATTTCTCCGAGTCTGTGCGCGACGAACGGCGTGTACCTCTTCATGTCGTGATAGATCCAGTGGATCACCATAGAGGAGTCCGACCAATAAGTCGTACTGTTGACCTCGATGCGGTGTTCCTTCTTGATGGTGTCGGCGAGTCGGGCTCCTATCACCGCTGCCTGCAGCTCCAGACGTGGTATTGTCTGGGCTCGCCGCGGTGCTACTTTTGCCTTGGCCGCGACCAGCACGACGTCGATGGTCCCATCCTTGTTTGTTGCTCTCCAGTATGCTACCGTCGCGTACGCTTGTTCGCTTGCGTCGCACAGCACGTGCAGTTCGATGCGCTGTGTTTTCTTCTTAAGGTAGCACCTGGGTAGCCGCAGTCTGTTTACTTCCTCCAATTGACCTAGCCAGGCCGCGAAGAGCTCGTTCTCTTCATCCGGAATGGGCGTGTCCCACGTTGTTTGTAGGCGCCACAGGCTCTGGAGTACTATCTTCGCTCGTACTGTGAAGTGACTCAGCAGTCCTAGCGGGTCGTAGATGGACATCACTGCGCTCAGTGCCTCCCTCTTGGTGGGAGCACGAGTTCGTTCTCTTACTTCAGACGGCACTCGGTTCATGGATGTGTTAAACCCGAGTTCGTCTCGTTCCGCGTTCCAGTACAGCCCGAGTATCTTGCTCTCAGGTTGCTCCCCTCCTAGTTGTGTCGGGGCGGTGGCGTGGAGTGTCTGGGGCACGTCGCGCAAAACCGTCGCGTCGCTGGAGCTCCAACCTCGCAGCGTGAAGCCGGCGGTCGCGTGCACCTTTCTTGTTTCATTAACTGTCTTCCACGCCTCCTCTGGATCGCTGTAACTTGCCACCAAGTCGTCCATGTAATGGTTCTTGGTTATGGCCTCTAAGGCCCTGGGATACTCTCTGCCGTGAAGCTCCGCGTTGTAATCCCGGACGTAATGAGCCATATACGGGGAACTGGCTGCTCCGAAGATCATGCTTCTCATCTTGTAGTGACGCGGGGCCGACGTCCTGTTTTGGTCTCTCCACAGGAACTGCTGAGCTGGTTGGTCTTGCTGCCTTATTCTCACCCGCAGGAACATCTCCTGTATGTCTGCGGTGACTGCCACTGCCCGCTCTCGGAACCGGAATACTATGCCCGGCAGGGATTGCAGTAGGTCTGGACCTTCCAGTAACTCGTCGTTGAGACATTTTCCGTAGCTCGTTGCCGCCGCGTCGAAGACTAATCGCTGTTTCCCAGGCTTGTTTGGATTCTGTACAGCGAAGTGAGGCAGGTACCAGCAGACGGGGCTATCCTTTTCCGTTCCGTCGCATGGCATCGCGTATCCTTTGTCCAACAGGTTCTTGACCTGTGTGGCGTACTGCACGGCAAAATCCGGTGACGCATCCATTTTCTGTTCGATCCTTTTCAATCGTCTCAGCGCTGCTCCGTAGCTCGGTGGCATGACCACGTTGTCAGTCCGCCACGGCAGCCCCACCTCGTAGCCTTCGTCGATCTTCTTGATCGTCCTTTTCACGATGGTCGTCGCCCGCTGGTCCGCTTCGTTCACGCGGGGTCTCTTGGCGACGCCCAAGGCTTCTATTTTGAAGTGTGCTTCGACTAGATCGTGCAGTTGCTCGTCTCCTCTCCCGGTCTCGATGACGTGCAGTATGTCTTCTTTTTGCGTGATAACGCTTCGTGGTGCTGTTCCGTGCACCACCCATCCCAACTCCGTTCGTGAGGCGGCTGGCTGATCGCGGCCACCGACTCGTAGTTCCCTGGTCACTATGCACTCCCAATGGTCTGTGCCCACCAAGAGTCCTGGACGAGCTTGTTCGTAACAAACCTCCTCTCTGGGCAGGTCTCGCAGGTGCTTGTGATTCAGCAGGTTGTCTGGGATGGATTGTTGGTGGAGCCTCAAGTCCTTGATGGTCCTTGCTCGAAGCTCGTGTGACTGACCGTCTTTCCGGATGCTCCTAACCTGCACCCGTACCGCTCTGCTCTCCTGCACTTCCGAAGACATGTTCACGCCGCGTATGTGTAGCGGGCGTGAGGTCCCTTCAGCTCCTATTCTGGTCGCCAGGTCTTGATCAATGAGGGTGACGGTCGCTCCTTCATCGAACAATGCGTACGTCATTACCTCCCCCCGTGACCCGGTGACTATGATGGGGCACATCTTCAGCAGTACCTTCTTCTGGTCGGCCGCGAACTTGGTCGCCACCGACAGCACCGCTTCTTCCTTGCTGGGCTCTGCGGTAACCTTCACGGTCGTCACTTCTTCCTTGGTGCCTTCCCTCTCTTCGTGGAGGGAGGCGTGATGAGGCCGGCGGCATTGGCCTAAGCCGCACGGCTTCGCCTTACATCTATATCGCCCATGTTTACTTTCGACACATCTAAAACATATGCCGTTGGCTTTGACATACTCCCACCGCTTCTTGACGCTCATCTCCTTGTATTTGGGACACTTATGTAATACGTGATCTTGTTTACAGTTAGGACACCGACCTTTTTCTTCTTGGCTCTCGACGGCTGTGTAGACGGGGGTAGCTCTCTTCTTTGCTGTCACTGGTTGTCTGGTTTCCTTCTTCTGGTTGGCGGGCGCGGCGCCAGTGGGCGGGGCGTAGGCGTATCGTAACGCCCTATCCGCTTCCCGCATCAGGAAACGAGACAGCATAACTATCTCCGGCTCCGTCGTGTCGTCGTTCTCGAAGGCGAAGTCGCACCATTTCGACTTCATATGTTGGCTCAACTTGTCCAGCACTTCGCTAGTCAGTACTGGGTTGTGTAGGTATCCTCCTCGGTCGACTGCTTTGATCACGCATACCGCGTTTTGCACCTTGATGGCGAAGTTGTCATAGTCCGAGGCTGATGCCATGGGCTTCGTCATCTTCTTCATATCTTCGATGGCGCGAGCGATGAGTGCTTCTGGTCGTCCGAAGCATTGTTCGAGTGTCCTCATGATGGCCTCTGGATCAGTGGCAGTATGTAGGAGGCCGGACACCGCCTCCCTTGCCTCTCCCTTGAGACAGCTCCTTAATCGCTGTATGTTCTCAGCAGGCGATATACTGTACATGTTGGTAGTGTCGTTCACGGCCGCCCTAAACGGCAGCCACTCGTTCACACTACCGGAGAACACCGGTAAATCCGTATGCCGTAATCGGGGTCTTGCCATCCTTTCTAAGGTCGTTGCCAAGTTATCGATGCTGTTTCTGTGCTTCGTCGATGTCGGCGACCTTCCCCGTGGCAAGTCGAATTTAATATGTCTTGGGTCCTCCCGGGGGGGGCCTTGGTCCCCCTCCCCCCGTGATCTGAGGGGGTTCGTTTGAAGCCATTCATCCACTTTACTGTGATGGCTTTCCTCCTGAGTGATGAGGGGCTCATCCTGCAGGCTGTCCTGTTCATCCTCTAGGACAGATACTTGGGCGGCTAATCTTCTCTTGACCAGGTCCTCATCCAGGTCGAGAGACTTCTTCCGGATGGCGGCAAGCTTCTCTGCTGCTTCCAATTCGGCTAGCCTTATGCGCGTTGTAATACTGTTGGTTGACCTTTGTGACTTCTGTGACCTCGGTGACCTATGTGACCTCACCGATCGGGTGGGTGACCTCGTCCTTTGTTCCTGTTCTTCACTCAAAAGAAGTCCTGACGATGGTCCTGCTAAGGTCGTGTCTGCTGTCGTAAGGGGCGCGGTAGTTGGTCGTGAAGATATAATGTTTTGCTCACATGTCACTGCCGGTGACAAGGGTGGGTTTATTGAAATCCTCCGTAGTCTCTCTCTTCGAATCCGTTCCGCTTCCTGGCGTAGAACTGCCTCTCTATGCTCGTCTGCCCTCTCCTGCAGGGCCCGCCTCCGGTCCTCAGCTTCTGCAGCATCACCCTGGCTTCGGGTGACCACCATTGTTCGAGATGGTACGCTACAGGTTGACTTTAAGCGGGGAGAAAGATGCGCGACAGTCCTATCCTGTGGTTTTGGACTTCACCAGATTCGTCCACTACGACGTTCACTTAGCTGCACTTCGACGCTGTTATTATATCACGACTGTTCCTCTATTTACCGCGACGGCACTATTATACTTGTGACGGCACTATATACTTGTGACGGCACTATGTACTTACGACGGCCGTATGTACCATACGGCACTATATAGTCACGGCGGCAATACGTTATCAACGGGCGTGCGCTATGTTCTATAACGCGCGCTTGTATATGACGCGTAACTATTTATTCACGTATTCACAACACTGTCACTTTTATATGTTTTATAACAATATATCCGTTAGTATTTCATTCCACAACGCGAATCGAGTCAATTTACTTTTTAATATTCACTTATGAGTCCCACTATTCTGCTTACCCCTTTATTAACGCGCACTATGATTGCGATTTTAATACACAGAATATGGCTTATGAATCCTGTTATTCTGCTTACCCTTTTTTAAACGCGCACTTTGATCGCGATTTTGATAGACAGAATATCGCTTTTTCTATTATTCTGCTTACCCTTTTTTAACGCGCACTTATGTTCGCGATTTCGGCACACAGAATATCACTTTTCCTTTTACGGAACTTTATTTACGCACGATATATATAAAGTTAATTTCGTTCAGTACTTACAGTTTTATGTGCCCGCTTATAACACTTTATTACGCGCTATGTATTATACCGGCACTTTTCGCTATTTAACTGGATCTGAAGGACCAAATGTTAGGACTTCACTGCTTATCCGTCTCGAATGGACCAAGATGTTAAGCTTGGTCTTCACTGTTCATATATCCGGCTCGAATGGACCAAATGTTGGGGTGGACTGTATTGAATTAAAGAGGCGAATACTTTAACACTTTTATTGTATATTAGAGGTCGAAAATAGCTTATATTTGAAGCGGGGCACAAGAGTTTACACTGTTAAATGTTCCTGTTACATAAGGAATGTACATAACGTATTACGACGTGGGGAACGTGGGACTCATTTACTTATTAACTTGTTACGACACTAGGTAACTGATAACAACTATGAATCTACTTTATATCTTTGACAATCTGTCTTATATGGAGCTCTTCCTTGTCTTCTTGAAGACTTCTCCTTGATTCACTGGTTGAATGAAGTTATTACATGTTTCTATTTGTTCTTATTTGACTCGATTATCGATTAAATAATCGGTTCCCCTTACATAGATTATTACGCCATTGCAAGTTGTGGGGGCACTATTGCGTCTTTCTGGGACCTTTAATCAATCATAGCCCGTGAAAATGGACTTTCCCATTAGCTGATGCAATAGTTTAACTTATTGCGTAATATCTCCCTTTGGACAAGTACTGACTTGACCAATATCCCCTCCACAAAAGCTGATGCAACATCGCAAATCATTGCGTAAGGCTTAAGGCCCTTTAGTATATAATAGTTCGGGGGTAGACAGACATAAAGGTCCCCGTTATTTTCCTAAAAACTACTTGTACTAGGGTTACATTTTGTGAAGGGCTCGTCGTCCGTTACAAGTATGGAAGTACAAACTTTGATAGACATCAATTTTATTTATTAATTTAAATTACTTAACCGCAATTAATGTTAATTTGTGTTAACGGGTTGCGCCGGCCCTAAATAGAATGGGACCAGGGCAGGAAGATGATGATGAATCGCAATTAGTGTTAATGCCTAATGCCCGTTTTCACGATGGTGATGACTAAGGTCCATGTTCACCAAAAAGATGACAGTCTGATTATCTAAAATCAGCTGTTTAAAACACATTGTATGGGAACATGTCACAGTGACAGCTGTTTTTAGAAAATCAGGCTGTTATCTTTTCGGTGGACATGGATCTAAGTGTCACGTAACTGAATGCCTAACTCCTGTTTTAACTTACACTAAATAGTGATACATGTAATCCATAAAATATCTACATCTCTAGACTAGTGTCACTAGGTAGTTAGGTACCTACTTTACCGTGGCTATAGACATAATTCCTGTGTCTTCGTAGAAACTCGAGTCTACGGGTCGCCGCATGCTCGGGTTATTCTTGGTAGAATAGATTGGTCATGCTTCTCGTGCAAGTATCGCAAGGCAGCGCAAGTGCGAGTTCCCCGCACTGTAGGTGTACGCACTACGATATTATAATATACACACAATTGGGAAGTCCGTTAAAAGCTAATTGTAGATGGCGCCACCATAGCTGGTCTCAATCTGACCAATGAGGTCACGGTATTTTAAAATATTAAATGACATTCCTTGAATTTCAACCAATGACGATGCTTGGAACCAGCTATGCTAGCGCCAGTGGTTCCTCAGTGTGCATCCATTAATGGTTTTTGAAATAAATCGACGTACGCTGCATGCACGAAAAAATGTCTCGTTACACTCTGTCCCCCCGCCCCGTTACGCTCATTGTAACGTTACGATCGGAGCGTATATTGTATGAAATCATTTCATCAATGTTTTGTTATGACGTTGTCACGTTAAATACTATCGTCCGGTCCCTAAACCGACTTTACAGACAACTTTTTTTTATATTTTTGAATTTAATCTCAAATAATGTCAATTTGTTTCTGAAATTATTAATGTAATCATATTTATCTATGATATTCTATTAATAAAAACAATTTGAATAGGTATTCAAAAAATATATAACCGTAAAGACGCATAATGCTTTGCTGAAATAAACAAAAAATTTCGGTGACCTTTGTTTGATTGATTTAGTTTTTTTGTCACCGACTTCAGTTCTGAAGCGTTTTTTCTGAAGTTATTTTTCACTTTTTTGTTTTCTCTGAAATCGGTTTTTATTTTTTGTAAAAAAAATATTTTTCAGTTTTTGTGGTTCAATGTGCTTACCCCTTCACAGCGTACCGGCGGATTTTCTGTTATGAACTGGTGTAAACAATAGACAGATATGAGATTTAAGCAATCCTAGTACATTTGCTACCATTTATTTAGGAGTTCCGTTGCCTATCTCCGAAGTTCTTCATTAAATCTTCATCAAATTGAAATCGGATCAATTCGAGAAAGTACACTTCCTACAACTACCCAAATGGCTTTTACTGTGGCTATAAAATGTGAGTTCTCCCTCTTTCTCCAGGTTTCAATCATCAGATCCTGATTTGATGATATATGGGACAATCTGGGAACCCTTTCAAACAATTAAAAAAAAAAAAAAAACAAAATCGGTCCAGCCATCTTCAAGTAATCGGGGAACATTGAATTGAGAACCTCCTTATTTTTTAAGTCGATTAATAACAACGTTATGGTAGGTGACTCAAATATCCGGATATATTCTTTATTATATCTATGGGATAGCCAATATAAGATTCGGCCGAGTATCGTTAAGTTGCTTTTAAGATTTTAAGAGTTCCGTTCCTTTGTGATGGATCCCATAATCAGAAGTAATCAGAACCTAACCAATTTCTCATCAGTGTACCCTTGAAGTAAACCCTTTCCAATAAAAAAAAAAAATCTCACGGTAACAGGGCTTATCCCCAATAAATGGAACTTAACACACCTGACTGTCGAAATCTGGGTGAGTCACTTCTGTCTGAGTAGGTACCCCCTCAAAGCATACAGGCGTGATGTTACGTCATGATATTGTATAAATATAAACAATAAACAACCAAGCGTTTGCAGCAATCACTGCCGCTTTGCCGTGTATTTTTGAAGAGTTCCATTTATATCTCCAAATCATCAGATCTTCAGCAAAATGAGGCTACGCGGGAAGCACCAGCTTTCAAATAAAGAAAGAACCAACAAAATTGGTTCACCCAGTCGAAAGTTCTGTGGTAACAAACACAAAAAAAAATACAGACGAGTTGAGAACCTACTTTTTTTGGAAGTCGGTTGACAAAAACATTCACCTCTGACTATATAGATTGAAACAATTTGGACTAAGTATCTGTGACAATTTTCATTCCCGCACTCGTGTTGAAAATACAAATAAACGCACACGTGTTAAATAATTTGCATGTTGAAACTAATCGTAGTGCGATAAGAACCTGTTTTCGAGGAAGTGTATTGAAAACATTAATCCCCGCAGATTTAAAAATTGATTTAATCAAATCCATTAAATATAATTTCGTTTAATGAACATTTATTATTTTAAGCACATTACTTTGCAACAAAAATACATACATATAATAAGTGGGCTCCAAAACCAAAAAGTAATAAAATAAGTAAATAATCGAACTATGTTGTGGTAACATTTAAGCATATTTAAGAATGCCGGGTACGCACCTGGCCATTTCTTATAAATCCAGAAACAAGGCCTTTGCTTTAAAGTGTTTAACCACATAGGCTGACATGTAACATCGTTTGGCCATGCTTTCTCCTCAGCCTTCCCGACTGAGTCTAGTACACACCGCCAAAAACCTCTGATCCTACCGGTATCACTCATGTTGTCTTCCATTCTGTTTTTCTTATTTTTTCTTTCTTTAGTATTTGTTTTCTCCTTTGATAACAGATTTGTTCTCTCCTTTGATAACAAATTTGTTCCCTCCTTTGATAACAGATTTGTTCTCTCCTTTGATAATAGATTTGTTCTCTCCTCTGATAACAGATGTTTTCTCTCCTTTGTTATCAGATTTGTTTTCTTGTTTGATAACACATTTGTTTTCTCGTTCGATAACGAATTTATTTTGTCCCTTTGTTTTTTTGATGAAGTGTATCGTAATGATCGACCTCTGTGAGCAAGCCTAAAATCGGACTCATCAAAAAATGACCTCGGTGCACAATTTTTACATGAATCAGTAAAACAAGGATCGCACGTTGGAGGATTAATATCCATTCGATGACGTACTGATGTTCGTCTACGGTTTAGTTCAGGAATAGGTGCAGCTGATTGTTTACGTGGACCATTATGACCAGGATAGCGCGTTGATACACGGTTACGGTACGGGCATGGTCGCAGAATTCCACCTCCACCCTCTGCTGTACATTTTCGTCTGTCTCTCGCTGAGCATGGCTGTAACAATTCAGAGGGTTGTCCAAAGTGAGACTTGCAACAGGAATTTGAGTCTTTATATATTTGAAAGCATGATTGCATTGTTCCTGTTTCTTTTCACTAGTAGTCCGGACAATTTAGTCATAAAAATAGTGGTCAAATAACAAACCCCGGAGAGCCAAATATTGGTGGAGTTTACCATTACAAATAAAGTTTTAAAAATCCCCATCGATCTTAAGTGTGGTACAAAAGTTATTTGGGGTTAAACGTCTTTTGAGATTTTTTAGATTTTTCTCGAAAACGGTAAGTTTTATTAAAAAAAAACCTCAAACCAAAGTTGTAGATCTAAAATTCTCTACAAAAATGGTCTTCGTGATTTTATTCCTAAGAGTTTACCATTCCTGAGATCGCAATTCTAAGAGTCACACAATACATGATACTCAATACAATACTCAATACTTTATTGCGTTCCATAATGTGTACATGTAACAGATGGTATGTTAAAATATCGAAGCAATTATGGACCCTGTCGGGCACAGCAAAGTTAATTTTTAATAGGAGAGAGGATGAAGGCGCTGTTATATGGACACATTTCCACGCCGCCTGTGGGGTATAGCGTTTTTTTACCGTGGTTTCCCCTGTAGGCTTAGAGTATATAACATAGTCTTTGCCTTAGGCCTACTCCACTAACTGTCATGACAATTTTAGGATAATTTAAGGGAACAATAGTTACCCGTCAAGTTCTAGATATTACCTTATTATTGATATATTGCTATTGATTTATTGGGTTAACTATTGTTTAGATTTCTTTAGATATTTTTATAAGTCAATTTTAAGATCTACAACTTTGGTTCGAGGTTTTTTTTTGACAAAACTTAGTTTTCGAGAAAAATTCAAAATACCTTCCTCAAATTTTGTCAAAATTTTGTGTTGTAGGATCGATGGAGATTTTTTAAACTTGTAATGGTGTAAACCCCAGCTCTCCACCAATATTTGGCTCTCTGGGATTTTTTGTTATTTAAATGTCTTTATTGACCGGACTATAGAGCCATCCAAAACCATAATCGCTAAAAGTGCAGCGTTTCATGATGTTTGCTATGTTCGGTTTCATTTTAGAGTTTCGATAGTGATTTGCCGTGGTTTTTATCTATAACCTTCTTTATATTGTTTGTGACTAGAAGGGCGATGAAATGCTAAATTGCGAGTGGGTTTTGTCATATATTAGACGTTTTTGATTGCCTAAGAGTTGCAGAGGTATAGAGTTTTTTTTTATACACTCGAGAGCAATGAATCCGGGTCACTTAAAGAATGTTAAAAATCTCGGAAACTAAATATGATAGGTTAATGCAATAAATTGTATTTAATAGACTATGTAATACTTCTTAAATGAAAGTAAAAAAAATATGAGTCACCATACATTTTATTAACACAAAATTACATAAAGAAAAAAACTGCTGATCTCTCCTTAAAACAAAAATAGGAAACATGAAATTTTTGAACTTTATTACGATTTTCTTGAATTTTAATACTTCGTATTGCCTCCTCGTGCTTCCATTACTGCGTTTACGCGGTTTGGCATGTTGTACACCAAGTTCCTTATACGATTTTGGGGAATATTCTCCCATTCCTCTGTGAGAGCAATTTTGAGCTCACGAAGCGTGATTGGGGGAGGGTTTCGTTGTTTTACGCATCTGCCTAGCTCGTCCCAAGCATGCTCGATCGGGTTGATATCCGGGCTGCGCGCTGACCACTCCATACGAGTAATATTCATCTCTTGAAGGTAGTCATTCACAATCCTACCTGTATGAGGTCGCGCATTGTCATGCATAAATATAGCATCCTCACCTAAATTGACCATAAATGGACCAACGTGATCATTGAGGATTTCTTCCACATATCTTACGCTAGTTAAAGAGCCGTTTTCTATGATCACCAGCTCTGTGCGACTTTCAGAAGAAATTCCGGCCCACACAAGTACAGACCCACCACCGTAGGCTACTTTTTCTTCGATGCATGCTTGCTTGAATCTTTCCCCTGGTCTTCGATACACTCTGTGTCTTCCATCGTGCTTGTAGAGCATAAATTTTGATTCGTCGGAGAACATAACTTTTGACCAATCTTCAATACTCCAATTTACGTGGCTCTGGGCATATCTTAGTCTTGAAATACGATGGCCGCGCTCCAGTTTAGGGCCGTTTGCAGGTCTAAGGGGTTTTAAGTTAGATTCAGCAAGCCGACGTCTTACTGTCCATGCACTTGGGTTACTTCCTCCGAGGCGTCGAAACTGATTTGTGAGTTCAGTTCCTGTGAGAAAGCGATTTCGAAGCATGGTGTTCACCAAGTATCGGTCTTCTCGTGCTGTGGTACACCTGGTTCTGCCCGTTCCTGGTCTGCGTAGGTTAGAACCAGTTTCTCCGTAACGTCGGAGAACTCTTTGTACTGTTGACAGCGACACACCGACAGTCCTGGCTGTATCGCGCTGACTCCGGCCGGTTTCCAACATTGTAAGTATTCTGGTGCATTCTTCAGGCGTAAGCGACATAATTTCAGCTTGAATAATGAATATAGAGCACTATCAACATGGTTTATGTACCCACATATATGACAGATTACAAACAAAAGCAAAACCAAATGCTGTAATTTCGTAGTTCCATCTTCGAAAGTGGCCCTTTTTCAAATTTGATTTTTTATGATATAACTTTACAATAACTAAGAAGTTTTAATACCTTCATTTAAGGAGTATTATATTGTCTATTAAATACAATTTATTGCATTAACCTAGCATTTTTAGTTTCCGAGATTTTTAGGATTCTTTAAGTGACCCGGATTCATTGCTCTCGAGTGTATTTGTCACATTGTTTAGGTTGTTTGTGTATACCGGTGTTTTTCAATCTTTTCAATGACACTGCCTCTTTAGTACTTATAAAAAAATATTTCGCGACCGTTTTTTTTTCATGTATTTTATTTTATGACAAATTAATATTCAATCCAACATATTTATTCATTTTCATTATTAGAGTTCGGATAAATACGTAATTAAGTACGTAAAACACACTTTTTTACATTGAATGCGTCGCCCATAGATAATTCCATCTAATATCCTTTTACATTTTTCCTAATAAATCTATTTAAACTTTATTGTTTTTTTTTTACTGCAGTAGCTTTCCCAACCTTTTACAACTCCCCAATAGAAGCTTCGAGACCCCCCTAATGAGCCTTCGCGACCCCCCAGGGGGTCGCGACCCACAGGTTGCAAAACACTGGTGTATATGTCACCGTAAAATTGTCAAATACGTTATATTGTAATATCTCTAACGATATTGTAAACTCTCGAATTATTGTCAAATGAACACACTGCTTACAATAAAACGCTTTATTTTTCGTGAAATGCATGCGATGGTAGTCAACTCACGCGGTGTGGAGAGAAGGAGGGGTCCCCCTTGCCCAGTGGTACCACTCTCATGAAAAGATACTGTACCATTCCTGAAAAATATCGATTAATATAACCTAACCTTTAAACACTTTATATTCCCCTAAAAAGCGTAGTCGACGTAGCCCCGCTTCGCGAGTGAGAGTCAAAATGGCGGGTGTACCATAGCGAATCAAATTAAACCAATTACCAAACAAATGTACCTAAAATGTACTATTCTGTACCTAGGCCTAAAAAATCTGTACCTCCTTCAGAACAAAGTTATTTCGAAATGAAGGTACACCCGCCATATTGACGTCAATATGGCTGGTGTACTATAATATTATATTAATTAACCATTATTCATAAAATTTAATTACACCAAAAAATTGTACCTAAAAAGTACCTCCATTAAAAGAAAACGTACACTTGAACAGTTGGATAGTTCCTGAGAAATAAAACAACCGTGTTTTGTGTAAAACTAAACACGATACTTAATTATAATAATATTATTGATATAGTTACATATATTATATGTACATTGCAGTGCAGCCCAGTGGTAACTGCCCCGACTTGCAAGTTGTAGGTCGCGGATTCAAACCGTGTCAGGCGCATTACTTTGTGTAATTTATTTCATCACCACTGCTCTCAAAACGGTGAAGAAAAACATCGTGAGGAAACCGGCATGTCCTAGAATCATAAATTCGAAGACATGTGACATCCACCAATCCGCAATGGGCCCGCGCGGTGGATTATGGCCCATTCCCTCTCCAAGAAAGGAGGCCTGAGTCCCAGCAGTGGGAACATTATAAGGCCAATAATGCTAATGCTAAATTATGCATTTATATTTTTATTTATTTTATGTACCAGTCTTACCATGGGGGTATCTACATGTACACGTGTTTTCCAATAACTAGTTTTTGGAGGTCAGACAGGCAGTCGCTCCATGTAAAATACTGGTGTTCAGCTGCATCAGGTTAGACTGGAAGCCGACCCTAATATAGTTGGGAAAAGGCTAGGCAGATGATGACATTTATATTTAAAGGATATTTTTAAATTATGAATTATATGCACGATAATAATTATTAATAGTTACTATACTCCGTCGGTTTAGGTAGTTAACTAAATGCAAACAATCTTGGCATGTCTTTTTATCTAAAAGTTGTCTATAAATTGTATATAAAAATCTTTGCGACTAGGCATTTACGTAAATCGATGATAGCTAATAAACTAAATTGAAATAATCTTAGTGTATATTATATACGACCTCTTTAATATAAAAAGACATACCAAGATTGTTTACCTTTAGTTAATCACCTAAACCGATAGACCATAGCAATAAAATATATAATATTATCTATATAGGTATTTTTGTTATTAGCAATTTTCCGCAACTAACAACTAGCTTCGTAAATGCACATTTATGATCAAGTATGATGCGGATAGTTGATAAAAAAATGCGATTTACACTGTGTTTCCTGATTAATCATACGAGCTTCATAGCTTGCATTCGTAGATAACTTAATTATCATATTATAACTTAATGACCATGACTGAACTTGATGACTGTGCACTAGGCATTCTGAAATCAACTTTATAAACTATCATAAAGTTTATATACGTTTACCTAAAAATGTCATTCATTGGAAAGATGGAAATGAATAGAGTTTAGACTAGGGCAGTAGCCAAAAGAAAAAAGTAGTGAAAAAGATATATTCGCGTTCAGTGGAGCATACAATCAGTTTACGCTCAATTTATGTTATCTAGGTAAAAGGGCTAAGGAGGTTTCATGATACATGATCAGTGATATAAGTTTTGAGATTTGTATGTATGTATGCAATGTGGTATTTACATAATTTCAGGGCCGTTTTCTTTGTGCTGGTTTAGCGTTGTTGGGATTCCAGATGAGAGGCCAGTTCCACTGGTTTACATGATTTTTCATCCCGAAAACGAAATCGTAACCAACTTTTTTTTTTTAAATATTATTTTATTACAATAAAACTTGTATTTAAATACATTTCTTATTGCTGCTCCGCTCCTATTGGTCATTAAGTTATAATATGATAATTAAGTTATCTCCGAATGCAAGCTATGAAGCTCGTATGATTAATCAGGAAACACAGTGTAAATCGCATTTTTTTATCAACTACCCGCATCATACTTGATCATAAATGTGCATTTACGAAGCTAGTTGTTAGTTGCGGAAAATTGCTAATAACAAAAATACCTATATAGATAATACTATATATTTTATTGCTATGGTCTATCGGTTTAGGTGATTAACTAAAGGTAAACAATCTTGGTATGTCTTTTTATATTAAAGAGGTCGTATATAATATACACAAAGATTATTTCAATTTAGTTTATTAGCTAACATCGATTTACGTAAATGCCTAGTCGCAAAGATTTTTATATACAATTTATAGACAACTTTTAGATGAAAAGACATGCCAAGATTGTTTGCATTTAGTTAACTACCTAAACCGACGGAGTATAGTAACTATTAATAATTATTATCGTGCATATAATTCATAATTTAAAAATATCCTTTAAATATAAATGTCATCATCTGCCTAGCCTTTTCCCAACTATATTAGGGTCGGCTTCTAGTCTAACCTGATGCAGCTGAACACCAGTATTTTACATGGAGCGACTGCCTGTCTGACCTCCAAAAACTAGTTATTGGAAAACACGTGTACATGTAGATACCCCCATGGTAAGACTGGTACATAAAATAAAATAAAATATAAATGCATAATTTAGCATTAGTATTATTGGCCTTATAATGTTCCCACTGCTGGGACTCAGGCCTCCTTTCTTGGAGAGGGAATGGGACATAATCCACCGCGCGGGCCCATTGCGGATTGGTGGATGTCACATGTCTTCGAATTTATGATTCTAGGACATGCCAGTTTCCTCACGATGTTTTTCTTCACCGTTTTGAGAGCAGTGGTGATGAAATAAATTACACAAAGTAATGCGCCTGACACGGTTTGAATCCGCGACCTACAACTTGCAAGTCGGGGCAGTTACCACTGGGCTGCACTGCAATGTACATATAATATATGTAACTATATCAATAATATTATTATAATAAAAGTATCGTGTTTAGTTTTACACAAAACACGGTTGTTTTATTTCTCAGGAACTATCCAACTGTTCAAGTGTACGTTTTCTTTTAATGGAGGTACTTTTTAGGTACAATTTTTTGGTGTAATTAAATTTTATGAATAATGGTTAATTAATATAATATTATAGTACACCAGCCATATTGACGTCAATATGGCGGGTGTACCTTCATTTCGAAATAATTTTGTTCTGAAGGAGGTACAGATTTTTTAGACCTAGGTACAGAATAGTACATTTTAGGTACATTTGTTTGGTAATTGGTATAATTTGATTCGCTATGGTACACCCGCCATTTTGACTCTCACCTTCGCGAGGCCCCTATTTCCGAGTGCAGGAACCTAATTAACCTAACGGGGGGGTGCCCCAAGTCCCGATTATGGGTGCATATAGATACTTCCGTATGTTCAGTTGACAATAATTCGAGATATTACAATATCGCTAGAGAGATTCACGTTATATTGTAATATAACGTGTTTGACAATTTTACGGTGACATACAAAAGCATAGCATGCTAAGCTATATTGCGATTGATTGCTTAGTAGTTGAAAGGATTTGATGTGGTTTATATTTATTTTGTAACCTTGTTTAGAGTAATTGTATATCTTTTCAAACGAGTAATTTCGATCTCCAATTTCTAAATCGGATTTGATTTTTGATTTGATTTTAACTGGGCTCGAATCTTTTTGAGTCGGAATACTATTTTTACATTTTTAGCTTGCTTATTCAACAACGATTTAGATGAAGCTGCTTTAACACATTTAAAAGGAAATATTGTTCGAACATAACTGTTTTGGCTTCGTAATTTAGAATTGAGAATATGTTTTGTTGGCATTCTGTTTGTTGTAGGTACTTAATGTCTTTAAAATTTGTGATTTTATCATTAGTTTTGTTAAGAGCATTGTTGATTTCGTGTCTAGTTCAACATTTAGGTAACTGCCTTTTATGTCTAAACTGGGAGTATTTTTGTCGTCATATTTAGAGTTTTACCTGCAAAACCAAATTAATTTATGGTATCTAGATGTTTCCGAATTCGTTATAAGATGTTTTGTCCCACAGGGGTATTTTAATTCAAACCCAAATGGCAGGACTCTGCCATCTGGGTTTATATATTTACGTAGACGCAGATGGTTCTTCGCTCAGTCTTCTTGTGCGACATTATCAGCTTTTACTTTTGAACTATTCTTTTTCGGATTGATATTAATTCTTTCATCAGCTGAATGGGGTCGGCAAGTTAAAGCTGATTGTAGATGGCGCGTCCACCGCACAGACCCAATCTGACCAATGAGGTCAAACTATTTTGAAATATAAAATGACATTGACAGATTTTCAACCAATGACGATGCTTTGGTTCATGCGGTGCTAGCGCCATTAGTTCCACAGTTGCCTACCCCATTGGAAAAAATCGGTGGAATATTTACCTGTTGAAGTCCACAAAGATGTAATTGTAGTGGTTTTGAACATAACACATAGAAACTATCATAACGGGACCGCTGTTCTGTGCTTAGCATATTACCGGCAAGCTTTGCTGGCAACGATCGACGCCTTGGATATCTTTTACGCACTGGGCATTTAATAGACTCCTTTTTAGAAGTATTTTTTGATAATTTATGTTGATTTATGTTTGTCTTTTTGTGGCGTTTCATTTCTGGTCGAATGTCACATCGCATACATTGCACTACTCGATAGTTTGCAACAGAGCGTATCTCTCTACGACATAAAGGTTTTTTGTACCTCTTTCTAGCCTTTCGATAAGACGCTGCCAGTGACAAACAAGTACAACGGCCGACATCCGTTGGCGCCTTGCTTCTAATTTGCAACAAAGATACCACACCATTGAGAGAATTCATGACAAGGTCAACGGTGCGTGTGCACCAGCTTGCCAATTTCGCCATAAAACTCCTTTTATCTTTAGGCAAATGGCTTTCAAAACTCATCTGCAGGTATTCCGAACTTGGGTAATTTTTAAGAGATCTATTCATCGCACATGTCCCTTTATATATTTTTCCAATTGTCATATTCAAGAATGTCACAGGAAATATGATTACCAATACCAGAATTCCCGCCAACAGACATGGAGACCACATCACAATAAGTAGTCCTATACAAATATGATCTAAACAGCCTCTTCCTTTACGTTTCCTTCTTGCATGGATGGGAACAATTCTCTTTAAACATCTTGGTGCACATGGCTTCAGCTTTTGGCTTCTTTCCTTGCATGTAACCATAGCGGCATGTGGCAGCAGGGACTCTTCGGCTACATCTGATGGCTGGAGATGGGGCAGTGGGGCCTCTTCACATACACATGGTGGCTGGGGATGGGGCCGCGGGGCCTCTTTGCATACACCTGGTGGCTGGGGATGGGGCCGCGGGGCCTCTTCATATACACGTGGTGGCTGGGGATGGGGCCGCGGGGCCTCTTTGCATACACCTGGTGGCTGGGGATGGGGCAGTGGGGCCTCTTCACATACACCTGGTGGCTGGGGATGGGGCCGCGGGGCCTCTTTGCATACACCTGGTGGCTGGGGATGGGGCAGCGGAGATTCTTTGCATACATTTGGTGGCTGGGGATGGGCAAGCCGGTACTCTCCGAATACACCTAGTGACTGGGGATGGAAGTTCCCAAAAACCTCGGCGCTACTTTCTGTGTTGAGTAACGCCATGCTTGTATAAGCATCACATAAACACGTTGACTTGGGACGGGTCATACAATCACACGTAACTTTTTTTCCTTCTTCTTTACCCTTACAAAAACACGTATGATTTTGTCCTCCTTCTTTATATTTACAAAAACACGTATGATTTTGTCCTCCTTCTTTATATTTACAAAAACACGTATGATTTTGTCCTCCTTCTTTATACTTACAAAAACACGTATGATTTTTTCCTTTTTCTTTAACCTCATAATCAAACGTACGATTTTGTCCTTTTCCTTTATCGTAGTAATCATTTCGTTGAGGTCTTCGTTTGTCAGGACCAGCATTTAAATAAAAACAAAGTGATGGATAATTTCCAGCAAACTCTAGGACTTTCATTCCGTGATGTTTACAGACACATTTTTTAACTGGCTGACGGCAGACTGACTGTGGAGTTTTAGGTTTACAGTGACCTGAACTTATCATTTTTTTAAACTGTATTTCATCTGTGTTTATACAATTAAAGTTAGACATCTGAAATAGATGTTGATCCATATGTCGATTATTTTTTTGAGAACCGTAGACGTCGTGAGGTAATCTGGAAACGCATTTCTTTTTTGTTTTCGTTCTTCCATTCTCTGCACATTTTCTATAAAATCTCATGAAACTCGGAGTTTCACGCGTAAACAAAACTTGTACATCATTGTTTTCCGTCACATTTTCTACTTTATGACGAACCCTAGGGTTTCTTTTGCACCGATTTTTTTGAACTGTTCGTTTCCTTTGAGGTGAATGTGTACTGCCCTGAAACTGTCGCGTTAGACTTGAATCACTAAAATTGAATTTAAGCTCCATTTTTGTCGGTTTTTCTGAAACATAAAAGTTTTTTTTTTATTATTTAAACGATTGTGACTTTGCAAAGGTAATTAAAAATAAATATTAAATAACCCCGGTTCCTTCGGTCAGTAGGTACTTTCGGGAAACGGATACTTCGTGTTTTGAATATTTTTATTTTTTTCCTATATGTCAGCTATCTAGGTATGGATCATTGGATATCCTTTTCGGATTTATGTGAGAGAAGACTGCGAATACTGTCTGGAAAATCTGAACAGAAATTGCTGATGGCTGCAAATTACATAAAAATATTGTAACAAAACAATCAGATAAAAGAAAACAACAGCTGATCGGTTGTTGGTTAGAAATTGGGAGCTGTATAAACCGTTCGTGGCCCCCGCGGATTAAAATGATGTATTTACTACTAGCTGGCCCACGCAACTTCGTTTGCGTCACATAAGAGAGAAAAAGCTCACAAAGGGAATAAAATTTCCCCCGATTTTGTAACATTTTTCATTGCTGCTCGGCTCCTAGTGGTCCTAGCGTGATGTTATATAGCCTATAGCCTTCCTCGATAAATGGACTATCCAACGCAAGAATTTTTCAATTCGAGCCGGTAGTTTCTGAGATTAGCGCGTTCAACCAAACAAACAAACAAACTCTTCTGCTTTATAATATTAGTATAGATTGATGTCCACGACGTATAATAAAGACGCTCTACGCTACTCTGATAAGACGGACGGACGGCGAGCTAGCTGATAGCTCACCGTCCACAGGCCAGCACCTCCGGTGGCCGCCACGTGGCCCCCGACGCCCGGTGCGTCTTCCGCGGTCTTCGAAACCCGGATTCAGCCTAGCCTAGTGTGGTGTGGAGCTGACCTTAAATTTAATGATGCTAATAACTATCATAATACCACGTCATGCTTAAATCCTGCACCAATTCTGCATACAAATAACCAATATCCATTCTACTAATAAAAACACTTACTTTTAGGTGTAATTTTAAATATTTCACTCTTCGATTTTCTGAAACTGAAACTGTGTTTTTTCAAAGTCTTTGGAGGGCTCGTGAATGACATGTCATCTAGTATTTTTTCCGATGTCCTAGAAAAAAGATGTCTTTGTCTTTTAGGCCGGCACATTTTCGAAGTTCCTGGAGTGCTTATTTTGTCATTTATTACCGATCTTTCAGGCGGTCTGGAGGCGTCTCCTATATACATCTTTGTTTTTTCCGGAAAACTTCTGTTATTATCAAAGAAGTTTTGTGACAATCTTCTAGGCGGACTCTTGTTATCATCTAGACATTGATATACGTCTCCAATTTCATCCTTGTTTCTTTCAGTGCCGGTCTTCCAGTCCCCTTGTTCATCCCTTGTACGTTCTGCATTAAAATTCTTCTCGACTTCTTTTTTATCACTTACAGACGCATCGAATCCCACAACTCGCAATCGATGCAAAGCCATGACTTATTTTAAATATTTGTTTAGAGTTTTCGTGGATATCTACATTACTCTTTATGAGAGAACAGTAATCAAATAAATTAAATATTTAACCATAAACTTACTATAAAATGATATAAAATTAAATCCTAAAAACAAACTATAAAATTGACAGGTCAAAGCCAAGATGAATGAATATTTTTTTCTTTTCTGCAAAGAAGATCACTAAAAAGTATTACATACCAGTATTATTGATGGTCGGATGGAAGAAAACATGGCGCCGGTGACTAAAAAGTTGTATGATAATCGGTTGTCGTGGTAGAGGCATGCATGCGATGCGGAGGAATGTGAAAAATGTCGTGAGGAAAGTCTTGAGCATGAATGTGGATAAGTATATGAATAGAGGAAGACCAAAGAAACGATAGACGGACTGTGTTTAGAATTATTTAGCAAGAAAAGAAGTGTCGGAAAAGGTGAGAGTCAAAATGGTTGGTGTACCATAGCGATTCAAAGTATACCAATTACCAAACAAATGTACCTTAAATGTATTATTCTGAAAAAATCTGTACCTCCTTCAGAACAACATTATTTCGAAATTAAAATTAAATTAAATTATAATGAAGTTTATCTACCCAAATATCATAAACCCTCTCTAATGCGTTCAAAAACCATAGGCAATGACCAGCATTACCAACCTGCAGAAATATACGGAACTGTAATGAACTCATACCTAACGCAACTGAAAACAGTTGCGTTATGAGTTTTAAATTTGGAACAGGTGTCAAATTCAAGTGAGTGTGCTATTCTAGTACCACCTACATTAAATCAGAAATCGATAAAAAAAAAAAAAAAAAACCCCCAATTCAGTATGATTTTAATTATAAATCGCACGAAATTTTGATCTCGATTTTAATTATAAATCGCACGAAATTTTGATCTCGAGTAACACAAGAATAGTGACTTTGTTCGTTTGCCTATGATTTAAAAAAAAATTATAGATATCCGAAACGCCGCCATTTCGAGCTGTCATTTGTTCGTTAGCTTTTTATTTCCAGTAATCCAGTTACGAGTAGACAAATTTTCTGATAAGTTCTTTATATCTGTCGAAAATGAGTGATAGTGACTCAGAAATTGACATGAATACTCCGCCAGATATCGTAAATGCAGCGACGAATGCAACTAATAACCTGTTGGCACAAAAATCAAGGGCCAAGTAACAATGCAGGTCATTTCCCTATGGTTCCTGAACCCATCATAGAGCCCTTATGATATTTGGGTAGATAAAATAGTGTATGCAACTATACATAATTAGGCATTACAACACTCGTGTGATGCTATTAAGAAACTCGCCTTCGGCTCGTTTCTTAAACCCACACTCGTGTTGTAATGCCCTTCATTATGCACAGTTGCATAAACTACTAGTATGTATGCTCACTAACAGTGTATAACGTAGTAAGTACGCTCCTTTACAAACACTTCAATAATAAGATAATAATTCCTCATTCACTTTCAATATAGAGTACTCATTAAGTGTGCACGGCCATCTACGACCGATTTTTATCAAACATAGCTGAACACTTCCGACAAATTCACCTTTCAAACAAAAAAAAACAAAATCAAAATCTGTTCACCCAACATAATTTCAAAACCACGTTCTAATGATAAAAGTATGAAACTGTTTATATCGTCCGAAAAAGTAATAACTTCTTCCGATACGCTTTGCGACGACGGTACCTACTCACACGCATGCACACTACTACAATATTTTCTAGTAATTAAATCGTATTTATTTTTTGCGAAAAAGCGATACACCTGCCGCCGACAAGCGCGTCTATTGACCATTGAAGAACCGCCGCGCCGCGCCGATTGACGAACCTCGAGTGCAAAATTTATGAAGATGTCGGCAAATGTTTTTATTTTAGCTATGTACCTATGTTGATTTTGATACAAAAAAATTAGCTGAACCTGTAAAGGACTATAAAGATATACACCGCAACTTCTTATAATTTTTAGGATAACAAGCTATTTTACCTAGATCGGTACATGTAGATTGGTGATTGGTGGTGATTTAGAACCCACTTTTTAACATTTTCTGCGATTGTTGTTATGGGAAAAACGTATTTGTGCAAAATTATGTATAACGTCATAAAATTATTATGATGTCAATTTGGAGCTGAATATGTTATCTTTAAACTACGACCCTGAAATCTAAACATTTGTCATAGCTCATTAAAATGGTACCTGAAAAACACTACTTTTTGTAGGAAAATGTTAGAACGTCCTTAGAACTCGCACTTTAGAACTCTTTCGAGTAGGTTAAGCTTAGCTGCATATGCAGTAAGGAAAATAAGGCAGCACTGGGGTGGAAAACTATGCTTGTTTGCACAGTATTATGTCTTATGGCATCCTGATTGCTGTGGGGATCAGCAGCATACGTTGACGCAATTTTTATATGTACTAAAAAAGTGGGCACTCCACGCGATCTAAAATTACCTCGCGGGTTCCTCAGAGAAAAATTGAAATTGATATACTGACTTTGCCTTCACTTTATATCTTTGAATGTATTTTTTACAGGGTTTCCAGTAATTAATTAATTAACCCAGACCTTTTTTCATTTTTTTTTCGTAAAATTAACGAAACAGGTCTACCGTATAAGTAGTAGTAAGTATTTCAAAAAAAGAACAATTTTTTTTGGCTTATATTACTTTGTTGAACACTACGACTAGAAATGAATGAAATTCGTCGGACACACGGCATGTGTCTGAAGAATGTTGTATTCTAACCATAAGCACAATTCACCGCTAAATAATACAAATTAAATGTGAGTTTTTTAAGAAAAACTCTTACTTTAAACGGAAAGGTTTTTGTTTTCTCATGAATTATAATGTCATTATGTAACCGTTTATGTGTTCACCGAAACAACTTCTTTCCAAAACGAAGTTCCTTATTTGTTGTAAAAATGTGTGGTCACCCTATCCAAAGAGATGAACAGCCTCTGTTATAAATATCTCTCTCGTAGCATTTTTCTGGTGGATTGCTCAGTCCAGTTTCTATGTTAAGTCCATGCTCAAGAGATATTTATGCAACACCGTGGCGATGGCGGGCAGACCAAAAACTTTACGAACAGGCGGTCAAGTGTGTTCCTTCCCAAATAATTCAATACAACAAATATTTATTAGGTGCATAACTGTTTTATATTTCAATTATTATTTATTTAGCAGCAATCGTTACAACAGCAGGAGTAACAAAAGCACAGCAACGCAAGACACAGTAAGCATGGTATCCACAATATGAGGCCAGCTATTAACGTACAACAACGCCTTGCTGTTTGTTCAAGCTGCATCCTACATGTTTGTCTAGGATAAGGCCAAGAACAGAAATTAGGAGCCATTGCCATCCCATAACAATCTCCAGCGGCCGCTTCTAGACGACTACGACCTTGCGTTCGAGACCGGGTAGAGCATGAACAAAATACTGCAGTTTGATTATTCGCTTCTTCGATATTTTGATGACTACTTCTCCATGGATTTGGACACATACCGAATGTGTTCCCGGAGAAATTATCGAAATTCCGAGTACAGGCTATACAATTTAAACAAAGTTGACGATCCGCTTCTGCAATTTTCTTAGCATATAATGCACATAGTTCACTAAATCTGCTTTTTCCTTCCTTCCTTTCACAGAAATATGAATGATAGCCGTCCTGTAATTTGTCAAAAATTGAATATATTTTGTTGAGCCACTTGCTTTTTGTAGGTTCCATACATCGAGTACATGATAAACTATTTTTTTTCTTGGGTTTCTGATGTCCTGCTATCCTATTAGAAGCACTGACAGTTAACTGTAGTTTTTTTCGAGCTCGATTTAATTTTTTCGCTGCTGCTAAATCAGCTTTTGCTTTAGTTTCAAACTTATTTTTTAATTGGGTTCGTTGCTTTTGTAACTCTTTCTGCATCCTTAATAATTCCTTTTCCTTTTTAATTAAACATAGTTCTTTCTTTCGGAGCTCTTCTACAGTAGGCAGACATTGACCAACAGCGTTAAGATGTTCATTCTTTATGGGATCTTTTGGGTACGAACACGGACACTTACCGATCATGAAACGTTGCCCTTTCTTTTTGGAATCTATTAGGCATGGACGCACGGTATGTTGTTCTTTCGGAATGGGATCCTTTAGGTACGGCAGACCAACGGACCGTTGTAGTTTCCTATTGGAATCTTTTGGGCAGGACGGAAACTGAACAATGACGTCACGTTGTTCTATCTTATTGGGACCTGTTGAGGAGGACGCCCACTGACTAACGGTCATTTCTCTATTCTTCTCTTTGGCACTGGACACACCGCGTCTAGACTCTTGTTAAACTTTAGCGGCTTCGAAGAAGAAACTTTTGTAATGTAGGAGTTGTCGGTATAGTTTTGGAAATTAGATTAATTAACTATTGTTTTTTTTTGTATTTACTGAATAAATTACATTTTTTTTACATTTGTTTTATAATCGCGTCTTACTTTTGCTCACTTTATTTTGCTTTCCATCTTTCTGTCTGCATGACAATTGACAATGCTAGTTTTGAAGTTTCTTATTTTTTTCTTCTATTAAACCGCAAAGATAACTTTTTAAACAATTAACACGATCGTTTTTAAAGCACCCCCATCATCTTGTTTGACAAGTGAAAAGGCCTTTGGGCGCGTTGAGCACTTTCTGAGTGAACAAAAATCATGGAACTCGCATGACCTTCACCGTCATACTTTTGTGTTTTCACTTCCATCGGCAATCCCGCACGTTTTTTTTTCCACGGATAACTTCACAAACGTTTATCAAACGCGGCTTCTTGAATTCTATAATCTTAATGCATTCTAGAGTCAAAAAGTGATGATCCTTAGATACAGATCTGATTAAATGCCAACATTCTCGAGCTTCTGTTGCCATTGCTCTAATGGCAACAGAAGCTCGAGAATGTTGGCAAGAAAATCAGCAAAAGTAAAATACATAGGTACATGAATATAAACTGAATAGGTGGTACCATGTTCTGTGAATTCGGCGGTCTCTCCAGTTCTGTAGCGCTAGATGGAGCGCTCCTTGAAGTGTGCTCCGACTTTCGGTGCTTCGGTTCACTCATGCAGAGCGCTGACTGAATGGATAAAATGGTGGCAGGTCACGGGAACTATTTGAGGCTCCCGTATTCCCCATAAACTCAAGGGAAAGATTTATAAAAGCATAGTTAGACCTACTGTCTTGTTTGTTCAGAATTTTGGGCCACAAAAGGGATGAATAAAAGGATATTGCATGTGGCTGAGATGATAATGTTTAGGGGAATGTGTGGTGTAAGCGAATGGATGAAATAAGGAATGCGCACATTGGAGGAAGTCTGAAAATGCCGTCGTTGACTGAAAATTGTGTGATAATCGGTTATCGTGGTATGGACATGTCATGCGGAGGAATGAGGAAAATGTCATGAGGAATGTTTTGACTTTGAATGTAAATGGGTGAGTAGACGAAGACCAAAGAAACGATGGATGTAATGCGTAAACTCAAACTCAAATCATTTATAAAAACGAGAATCAAAAGGTTACAGTCACAGACACAAGGCATAATAACTTGAGAAAGTACTGTAGTTGCCCATTCCCTAGCGTAGATCTCTATGGAGAAGAACGGGCAAGAACCAGTTTTCGAGGAAGTGTATTGAAAATAATATTTTTATAATAACTTCACGCGGACGATGATCGCGAGCAGCAGTCAGACTAACAATAAATGTAAACTATGGACGAGGCAAGGCCAAAGTTCAACTGTCTGTCGTCTGAGAGAATAGGAGAGAATATATACCTTCCTAGGCACAGAAAAAATAATAGTAGGTACTTGACCTGGGATAAATTCCATCCAATAGGCATGACGACGATATAAAAAAATTGCAAATACAGGGTGTACAGAACCTCACAACAAAGCCGTTAACCAAGCATTCTGAACATCAAACTAAGTAACTTTACGCAAAAATTATTGCTGGGAAACAACTTTTTTTTTTGAGGTTATGAATCATGATTTGTGGTATAACTCAATGTAACGTACTTAAAACATTGTGCTGATTGATGGATTGAATAGTACGGGGGTCGTGGAGGTGTTAAAAGTCAAAATCTTACAAAAAAACTTGTCAGAAAGTTGACCCCCATATCTTCGTAACAAGAAGGTTCCCAGGTATGGTGCAGAACAAAAAAATGATCGCAATGATAGGGAGAACAAATGCCTTTCGGCTTCGTAAAGAGGTGTTTTACACCCTCTATACAGGGTGAAAATTATACCAAGGCGTGACGTATTGAAAGTTTTTAAAAGTTAGATTTATATTAAATTTTGGTTTATTTGAAAACAGACACATAACAGTTAAGTAATATTCTATTTTTATTTTATTTTTTATTAAATCCGTTAGAAATGTGGAGGTAGGTATTGAGTATTTCAAAATCAAAATCAAAATCAAAGCATTTATTTCAAGTAGGCCAGTTACAGGCACTTTTGAATTGTCGAAACAAAAATGAACATTTAAAGTAGCTACAGTCCCAGTCACAAGACATAAAAACTGTGAAAGTACTGTAGTTGCCCATTCCCTAACGTAGATCTCTATGGAGAAGAACGGGCAAGAAACTCCATGGACACTCTTTTAAATCAAAATATTGTTACAAAATCTTGGTTACATCATTCTTGTTGAGATGGTATATTATGTGAGAACAATGTAGCAAGATGTGCACGTTAAAAGTGTCCATAGCAAAACAAAAATAAAATACAACTCAAAAACAAAATAATTAATTCAAATAAACCATGGCGACTAAGAGATGACCAGTCACAACTGACAGCGCCCGTCACGAACATGACGCATGGATCAGCACCATTCAGCTCAACCATTTTGAAGGGAGCCAAATGGTCCGACACACACGCCACCATCAGCGAGAGATTTGAGAGAGCATGACATACTCTCAACCGCCAGGGCACATTCAAGTCAAGAACTGCCGTAGGTTTCCAGTGAATGATAGCTTACTAGTACATAGTACTCACACAATATGGGCTATGCGATTATATAATACTAACATTGAATCTATACAATGCAAAGATAGTTGTACAATCTTCAGCAGCTCCAACAATACCATTTAATGCTATCAATTTTTGCGCCCCTGTCCATGTGGAGCAGGACCAGCATTAAGCCAAACATTTTTATCAGCGATATAATCGCTCAACTTGTAATATGCTTGTTTACATAGTGTGCGTTTAATGCATGTTTTAATTTTTTTCTCATTCAGTTCAAGAATACTTTGTGGAATTTTATTATAGCATCTCAAACAGTACCCCATGAAAGATGAGTCTACTTTAGCGAGTCTAAAGCCTGGCTGAACTAGTTGGTTCCTATTTCTAGTACTGTAATTTCGCGATCGGACGCGAAAATAAGACGTGTGTTTATTAATTAATAAGCCCTAAGTAGATCTCTCAATGGATTTCTCACGTCTAATTTGAATTAAAATGGAGACTGCAACACATGCACGGGGTCACCGGCCATCGTCCCCGGCGACCGGGGCTTATGCGCGCCGGCAACAGGCGCGAATTCCCCGCGAGTGTCTCACGAGCACCCGTCGCTGCGCGTTTGACGAACAAAGAGGTTTTTATCTCAATCTGCACAAAACAGGCTCCCGTACTGGACTGACTCGAAGCATGTATGTAATACTGGATCAATGATGAGACTATCGATGTGTTTGCACGTGTTGGCCTTACAATTATATTATTATGGTGCTAGCGTAAGCGTACCTCTATGTACAATTTGACTCTTAATCTAAAGGATGTAAAACACCTCTCCACGAAGCCGAAAGGCACTTTCCTTCTCCCGTCATTGCGATCATTTTTTTTACTGGGTCATACCACACAACCTTCTGGTTACGGAGATATTGGGGGAAAATAGTATAGCAACCCCTAAAACATAAGTCAGAAAGACCTATTCAACTATACCCCACAGGATGGGACAGCCGAAGAAAAGAAAGTCACCACCGCTTCACATGTAGGATTCCGAACTCCGAGCTACACTAAAAAAAAAAATTCCATAATTTTATTAAATACTAGCTTCTGCCAGCGGCTTCGCCCGCGTGAAGTTTGATTATTGTCCCATGGAATCTTACTGCCGGGATAAAAAGTATCCTATGTTTTAATCCAGGTTATAAACTATCTGTGTGCAAAATTTCATCCAAATCCGTTCAGTAGTTGTCGCGTGAAAGCGCAACAAACAAACTTACATTCACATTTATTCTCCGAACTGCTAAGCTATCGGGAGTTACACGTGTTATTGTGAGTCAACTATAAAAGATAGACATATGCTGTCTTGGGATATTTTTTATATAATTTTATGTGGAATATTTCCGTTATACATGATTTCTATGTAGCTTTAACCATTAAGGCTGCACACGCGCGCGCCCCAAAAAGTGGTGGCCGTAAAGATGGTCCGTGGGTACCGCACGATCTCCCGCGAGGCGGCGGGCCTGCTTGCCGGATTGCCGCCGTGGGATCTGGAGGCGATAGTCCTCGCGCGCCTGCATGAGTGGCGCGCGGAGGTACTACGCCGGGGGGAAACTCCGCTGCCGCGGCAAATTGCCGCTCAGCGGACTGACCTCCGGCGCGATCTCATGGCGACATGGAGAGAGCGACTGTCGCAACCCCGTGCAGGGCACGCCACGATAGTGGCGGTAAGTCCCCTCTTTGAGGAGTGGCTGGAGAGGCGCCACGGCGTCCTCACCTTCCGCCTGACGCAGGTCCTCACCGGACACGGATGTTTCGGGAGGTACCTGCACCGAATCGGGCGGGAGGAATCGCCCGGGTGTCTCCACTGCGAGGATCGACCGGAGGACACGGTGGAGCACACGGTGGAAGTCTGCCCTGCGTGGGCGGAGCTCCGCCGTGTCCTCGTGGCGGCGATCGGCGGCGGCGACCTCTCGCGTCCGGCCCTGGTTCAATCCATGGTCCGGAGCGAGACGGAATGGGAAGCCGTCGCCTCCTTCTGCGAAGCAGTCATGCTAGCGAAGGAGGTGGCGGAACGAGAGAGGGAGAGATCCTCTCTTCCCGGCCGCCGCGGGAGACGCAACGGGCGTCGGGGGCCACGTGGTGGCTACCGGCCACCGTAGATGCGGGCCTGTGGACGGCTGGCTATGGGCAATAGCTGGCCGTCCGGCCGTCTAACGACGACGACAGGCCGTGTCGACGGCGCGTTCGTGTTCCACGCGCGCCTCAAAGAGATGTCAGCAAAAGGAGAGGGGCCCGCAAGGGCCGAAGCCTGCCGGGGTTGCGGGCCTGTTCGAAAGAGATACCGCGGCCCCGGAACATAAAGGGCGAGGAAGGAACATGGATGGGTTTTAGTCAGTAAGAGTCTGACACTCCCTCCCGCTCCGCCCAGAGTGGGAGAAGTCATTTGATGATTTCCCATCCTAAAAAAAAAAAAAAAAAAAAGGCTGCACACGCGACGGAAGCTAAAAAAACCAAGTAACTTCTCCCGTTTTCCCAACATTTCCTTTCACTGCTCTGCTCCTATTAATGGTAGCGTGATGAAAAGTATACTATTACCTGCTCAGGAGTATGTAGAATAATTGTACCAAGTTTCGTTAAAATCCGTCGAGTAGTTTTTTTTTCTGTAAATAACATACAGACAGACAGACAGACAGACAGACAGACAAAAATTTTACTGATTGCATTTTTGGCATCAGTATCGATCACTAATCACCCCCCGATAGTTATTTTGTAAATATATTTCATGTACAGAATTGACCTCTCTACAGATTTATTATAAGTATAGAAAAATTCTTTTTTTTCAGCGTAATTGATATCCTCTCTGAGGAAAACCTCGGACGGACGGACAGACAGACGGACATGACGAAACTAAAAGGGTTTCTTGTCAGGACTACGGAATTCTAACTAAAAACTAGAGATTAAGGATTCGTATAGTACTATGGGGGGTCTGAGATAACAGTTCATTTGGAAAAGGGGTGTCTTGCCTAGAATAGTTTGGGAATCCCTGGTTTTTTCTGAGAATGTTCCGGCTAATCTCTGGAAACACACGACCGAATTTGATGGGACTTTAACTGGCACTTTGGCTGGTATACTTGACTTCTGTATCGAACTACTGACACAGTCTGAGACCTATTTACCACAGGAAATAAACACTCAGTATTCAAACGACAGCCTCAGATGAATGAAACTAAACACGTAACTAATTTGAATCCCCTTAACCGTGAGACTGGAAAAGACTACTACGTTACTCGAAGTACGGTCGAACAAGCTCTTTGGTTTACATCTAACAATGTAATTTGTGGCTTAAACTGGACAGCTTGTTCGACCGTCTTAAAAACCATCTTTTCACCTTTGCCATATCCACGCGATTTGCCAGTTTAGTGTATTTCCTGCATCAGTGAGGTCAGCGTCTCAGGCTCCCGTCGAGCGGGACCGCGGCTCGGCACAGTCGGCACTCTTGCGCAGAATACCGCTCGACTCGCGCACAGGCGAACGTCCGCACAGCCACTGGCGCCCGCGCACCTATCACATCGAAAGTGACAAAAACAGTGAACATTAAATTATTAAAAGTTGATCGTGCAAAGTGGTACTTCCCTGCAAAGGCCGGATCCCTCGCGACGACTCCCAGGTATTTTTAGAGCAGTGCTCTCATCCAGAACTGGTTTTCTAGTTTAACATCGCGAAAGTGACTCGAATATCTTGTTAATACAGACTGGTACAACTAACATACAAAAATAATAATGTTTCAGTTTATGTTTCATCTTTATATTTTTTAAATAAATATTGTGAAAAATGTTTAATAGGAGCAGTGGAAGTGGGCATGATTATTGAGCATTGATACAATAAAGAAGGTATTGAGTATCTTCTGCGTACAGCTCCTTCATATAAGTAGGTATACAGATAAACAACAATCTATAATTAACAGAACGTGTCGGCTTTATTTACGCTTCCAACTACATAGCTACAAACATTCTTACACAAAACATTAAAATATAAATAGCCATCTGCGTATAATAAACCTTGATTTCCGAACCGAAAACTGCTCAATAAATGAAAATTTCTAATACTTAGGTCTAATTGTCATTGTCCCCTTATCACCATCCACCTACGTAATGATTAGGTATGTGTAAAGTGTGACCGGTGCAGATAAGCGCATACAGCAGCGCTATTAACATAATTAATACAATCGGTTATCTGTTTGCAGGGCGAGTAATGAAATGGCGCGCTACCAGCTTTTATGTTTGATCTTCGTCGCCACGATGGGTATGTATTCATTGGCAATAATATATCTAGAATATAAACAAAACATCATTCCAACTAAATAAGACAAAACGATTCTTAATTAATCAGGAACTTGGCACAGAAACCATCACATTCAGCCTCGTCTTGTGGCACATTGGCATGAATGCATAATATCAGCTTATCGATATTCAGGATATCTCCACTTATCCGATGCATGTGATGGAGAGTGACCCATGTGTGCATACTGAGTACTTACCTACTGAACGAACCAACCACAAGTTGCAGAGGAAGTGAAGCTACTTTTCACTTCTTACAAAAACTTTCTATGTACTGGTTTCGAGTTGCAGAACAAGTTCAGGCAAATGATAAGCAGACTCTAAGCAAGTTAGACTTGTCGCCAGTTTATGTCTCGTAATAGTAATAAGGTATGACGAACACACTACTTCCCGATACTACCCCATGATCTTCATTCTTCTTAATCGTGTGGCAGTGCTCAAACCTGGTGTCAGAGATTTTATGCCGCCCACAGGCCTCCGAATTGGCTTTACATGCCGTCGAGAAATATCTCTCAGACGTGCTGGTATCCTCACGATGTTCTCCTCACCCCATGAGACCCTTTACCCCATCTCTTGTTTACCCCATGATACGCTCCTTTATTGTACTTCTGGAGAAAGTGTCTCAAGACATATTCCTTGCAATCCGACGTACAATTAAATATCCATAGGTGCATGAAAGTAACTATACCTACATTAATAATTAACGAACCCTACGAAGCTCTTCTTTACTCTACTTATGCTTATCCGACTATCATGAAACAAGCCTCTAGCACTCGAAGCACTTTGATAAACTGCTAAGAAATTAATTTGTCTATACGATAACTCAATATCTCAAGAAGCACTCAACTTCCGACTACAGAGTCATTACCACGGAACTAATGGCGCTTTAATTGTATACAATTTGTTATACCCAAATACTCAGAAGAGTATCATTTACGTGGGAGTGATTCATGATTTCGATGATTAGTTGTAAGAGCAATGGAAGCGACTCATATGAAGTCTTAAGGAAACCCATGCTTATTGTTATGTAAATATGCCTTATATGTGAGATCACAGATACAAAAAACATGAGTGTCGTCTGTAGTAGTAAGTAGCGTAAAATGATTTACATAGTGATTCATAGCGAGCTGTTGGCATCTCAGGTGGCCGTGAATGAATGGAAGTTGGTGTTTAAACATTTACCTCATCGTGGCCTTTCTACATCGAGTCCTTGTTCTCTCACTTGAAGCGAAATATTTTGTTCAATAAAATGGGACCACATGTCGAAAAGTTTCATAGCAAAAAAGAAAGAGGCGAACATAAAATAGTCTGAACAGATGTGACCCGACATGCGAGGCCTAGTTTTAGACAGAAGTGTGCAATTGAAGTACGAATGAACAAACATGCAGAACTATTAATATTACAATAATAATGGTTAAGCTAGATGCTACCTACGCTGCGCTGGCTGCATAGACGAAACGTGACCAGGCTCAGTGTGGAGAAGGGCCCCGGACCCAAGCCCAAGTTGATTATTCCCTTTCCCGTCGCAGGTCACCGGTTCAATGTACATGCATACTGACTATAAATTCGAATGGAAGTTTCTGCTTTGATTATAACTGACCTTTACTTCCATATATGTAAATATAAACGCACTGACCTGGACAAGAGACTTATGGAATAAATGGTGCTTATCACGCCTTCTGCAGTAAGAATTTATTCAAAGGTAGAATAAGATAATGACACAGCTATAACAGTAAAAATTGATCGTCTATTGTCGTAAGGTTAAGCACCTTTTGATGTAGCTGCACCCACACTCAGTTTCCAAAAGTCTTTTGGGCTCCCACAGTTCACGCAGTTGGGTCTTTAGCTAGTCTCGGTAGAATCAGTTTGCTTTGTCCGTTCCGGACAGCAATCGGAAGCCCATTAGTATATGTACTTAAATCAGTAAATGTTTACACACTGATAAGTACCTACTTAAGTAGAGCCCATTAATTTCTCTGAACTACTCTACTAGGTACCAATGGAAGCTATAGAAATTTTAGAACAAATGAAATTTTCCAATTATGGAACTTGAGTGCAACCAAAAGTCAGCAGCTACGCTTTCTAGGCCTAATAATAGCAGGGAAGATCAATCAAATAGAAATTGTACAAACGCAGTTATCTATCAGTAACGTAAAAAAATATGATAAAGATGTAATTTCAACAAAAAATACGACCTACCAAGATACTGAAACAAAATGTAGGTGAAACCTAGAGACACATAAACCTACATAAGTCTTACAAGGTTCCAAATATTCTTGTTTGTTTACGCTGTAGATCTGTGGGCAGTGACAGCCGACAGTTGCGGCGGTATGCCACGAAGATAACAGAACGTTTAACCAATTTACTGTCGGACTAAAGGAAGACTCGAATTTTATGTAGATGACTCAATTGAGAAACAGGCGTAGCACACAAACTTTGTTCTAGAACCAAGTATGTTTATGATTCCAGTTCGTGTATTATTATTAATATGACCGGTCCTGTTTACTTACATAATCAGCTAATTAATGCATGTTTGGATATCGGCTTTACTATTACGCGAATACACGTGAGTTTGTTTTAGAGTTGAAGTCTGTTTGCTAATTTGCTCGGACTAATTTGTATGTTGATTTCTAAATGGACAGAAGAAAATCTTTAACTTATTATTGTAGTGCTACGCTATTGGCATCAATACGATTATGCAGTGTAACCGTATAAATTAATAATTACACCAAGCATGGTTTTGAATCAATTAGTACTTTTCATGCGAAGACTTCGTGAATGCACAGTGATTATACGCGGAAGCGTTTACCATTCTTCCGGCAAGGGCCGTGAGAATGGCGGCATTATACCATTTATGTCCTCTAGAAACACTATGGAGTCAATGTTTAAATAAACGGCTGAGCTAGGTAATCTATTGCTGACGGAAACAGCCACAATGGACACGACCATTACTGATCAAGATTACTTAATTGCTCGGTCGCCCAATTAGTTACACTGACGTACTGCACTAACAAAGAGTCTACTACCTACATGAAAATCTTCATCGTAATTGCAAACTGCATTATTATAATCATGATTAATTACTGTCTTTGACGATGATAAAAGGACTTCTTTGAAAATACACGTATGGAAATACCCGTTCAAAATGAAATTAATGATTCCTTGTACTGAGAAATGAAAAACAACAGGAAGGATATTAATTGGTCCGAGAAATATGACCATTTGATTATATGCATAGCCCTTTCCCGTTTAAAAGATATATTATAGTGTTAACAAGATCGATGTAGAAACTGAGCATTAATTACAACTACAGCTAAATTGAACTTTAACTTCATTTACTTCCAGCCATATGCATCCACAACGAATGCTTGTAACTAACAATAAAATAAAATAAACATTTTCGCAACCCACTGTGTGGCACGAGAAGATTCTTACTTTCAACGCAATGTACAACAACGCCTCCGGCTAATATTCTACGTACTAACAAGATCTAGTCGATTTGCTCCGATAAATACTTTCACTCGGAGATACGAGGTTACTCTGAACAATGAGACAGCTATGACTGGCTATGCTATGAGTCACCTCATCAATTGCTGTATCATTCGGAAATAACATACTAAATATGAGCTCAGACGCTGGGACCCCAGGAAACCGGATTTGAACACCGTTAAGTACACATTAAGTTAAAGCTGCGCCTGACCCACTAATTGTAGTGTTGGCTGGCTGGCGACAAGAATGTTTGCATTTAGATAAGTTTAGAGTCCACTGCAGTTCATTCTTTGTTAGCTTACAACTTAACACTGGTTATAAATGCACACTTTGAACATGGCGATAACGGGTTTTCAACATCTTCAAATAACTTTCACGTCGGCCGTGTTAATTGATTTGTGTTATTTAGCACTTTGTATTAATCTACTAGTAAAATCTGTGTGTAAGGAACTGATTATCATATTCCAGATATTAGAACGTGTTACGGCGAGACCTCGGCCACATTGAAGGAACAAGAAAGTACTCTGCCCGAACTCGCTAAGGAGGTGGAGGACAACAGTCGTTACAAAACACTAGAAGCTAACGCAACTGTTCTGAAACTTTTAGTGGATGATAAAAATGGTGTCAGCAGGTATGAACCGGCAATACTTAGATTTAGCAAAAAACACTAATTGAAATAATGAAAACATACATTAGGTCAGTAGTCAGTACTGAAGTGATATACATATTTCGAAAGTGTAGATAGGTACCAAACAGCGACTTGAAACAGACGGTAGTGTCGAAACATTAAGCAGTCTGGTCCACTATGGGTTCATAGAGACAACTGTGATCGAAATTCCTGTTCATCTACTACCGCGAGTGGGCGACGATTAAATATAATTATTGTAGGTCGTTATTGTACGATCTAAGAGCCACTACCTGTTTTAGTAGACTCATATCCAACCATAAACGATACGAACAAGGGAATTATAAACGTAATTTATATCAACACTCTACAGATCGGAGGTGTTCGACATGCTGCACTCTCGAGATGACAATGATAAGCACGTGGACCTGCCCACTTTCCCTGAAGACGCAGAAGATGCCCGCGCGGAAGTGCCTTCAGTGCCCGACGCACAGGCAGAGTTCTTGCAAGGTAAAGATGATTCACTCATCACTTTGTCCTTCATTCATCACCTAGAAACGCGTTCGTGATTTATCTAGGTTTGTGTCATGGACTCTGTCTTTGTTAATGAAATAATTGCTTGAGTCACGATCTCACTGACTGTTATGGGTTTAGGTAACATGCTCAACAATGTAAATAAAGTGAATCAGTTTACCATTTATGTATAAATTTCTTATTTCAGAGCGCTTTAATGTCTCTACGCTTTCACTGCGATACAAAATAAATAAATTTGGCCCAAGTTTGTGGTACACCAAATCGAATCGATCAAGATAAACTGTATTATAATCATTTCATTTCCCAGTTCCTGACGAAGAGGTCCGCAAAGATTCCCAAAAAATACGTTACTCCGCTGTCCGAGGAGAGCCAATAGGTGCTGCGGCTGGCATCATGGTGGTGGTGACCTGCAGCATCGTATGCCTCGCCTACACAGCGCTCATCGTGTGGAGGAGAATATACTTGTAAGTCAAAACCCCTTCAATAAATACGACTTAATATTTATTTCTACGTTCCGAGTTTACATAAAGCGCCTATTGTGTGGTGTAATACGATATGCGCCTTCCCGAGCCCCGGTGCGTAGGAAGCGGTCAACTGGGACGGAAACTGCGTTATGCCAAGTGAATATAACCCTCTCACGACATAAACCGAACAAAGACTTCAAAGTGTTTTAATGTTCGTTTTATGGCGTTTCGATACAAACTTCTAAACCTCTTTATACCTATGCGTTGGTAGCAATTTAAACTAACATAGAATTTATGCTCTTTCCAGGAAACGTAATGGACTCAAACACGAGCTTCTACGAAACGAAGAAAATATTGCCGAGACTAGGATAGAAGTAAGTGGATATAATAGATTTTAAAATTATCTTCGGCCTTTATAAGGCAAGTCATTCTCTCTTAAATTACATTAAACCATCGTGCATGAGCTCGTGAGTTCGTGACTTTAATGTTTCCAAGCATTCACAGTTAATATTCCTTTTACGGCATTTCCTTTCAAAAAATATGTTGTTATTGTCAAACGTTTTTTTGCAATGCTTTATTTTATTATGTACTAAAAACTAAAACTAAGACTGAAGAGCGGACCCAATAAGCTACCTTGAGGGAGGCCGTTTTATTTTCGATTTCTATTTTTAAAAATCAACATTAATTCCCTTCTATTCATTCTATCTATTGCAGAATCATACCGTTGTATTTTTGATTCTGTAACCGATATGATTAAAATAAATTGCATTGTTTCCAACTTTGATGCTTTTGTGATTCACATTATCATAAGCTTTCGTTTAGACAATACTACTTAAGTTTTCGGTAATAAGCTCTTGAATGTATTTAATGAACGTCAATTGTTTGTTCCAGCTGTGAAAATTATGAGTGGAAGAGCCTCCTGAACGCGTTACTCGATTTCTCCAGATTATCAAGTTGCGGTGGCACTATTTGAGAAGCTTCAAGACTGAATTACACTAAAATTCCATAGAATTAAACATCATTAGGAAGTAAGTAGGTTTTAGTGAATATTCATAATTTTGCATCTGCATAGAAACATCAAAGAGTTACAGACGCGAATGTTATATAATTTGCCGAAATGATAACGTGTTTTATCCATTTCGAACGGATTACAGTTTGGTCAAATATCTTTCAGTATGTTTCAATCGTAAGATAAATTGGTTCTTGTCAAAGTACACGTGAAATTGTGTTGCACTATCTTTATTGATTTTACAATCTTGTAATCAGGTTCCACTGATTCTAGTCAAGGCAAAAGATTTCAGCCAGAAACGCAAAACTTGCAGTCACTTTTCAAAAATATGTTCAATAAGTATCATTTTCATCTTCTCTACAAAACATAATTTTACTTATTTTAAGTAGGTGTCCCTTCTTAAATATTTTAAGTACAATACTTGTATAATTATTTTTTGAAAACTCATATTAATATGTAAACATAAATATTTAACTTGGTTGCATAAAAATCTAGTAAATAGTGCCATAATACTTCTTCCTTAGAGCAAACAGTGTTTTTAGTCATTTTCGGTAAACATGATTTTGTATGTAAACTATTGGCATGTTTAAATATTTATTTATAATTTGAAGTCAGAACATGTCTGTGATGTTTTAATTAAGGCAATTTGGTAATTAAATTGTATAAGACTTTTTTATTTTCTTTATCTCTATCCTATCTTTTATGTAAATGGTGTTTATAGAATCTCAGTGAATGTAAAATCTACTAGAATAAATTAAAAAATCCATTTCCTTAACAATCCAACATTTTATTGATTTAATTTTATTCAAAATCTAAAAATACTAAGTAAATGTGATGTTAAATATGATGGCTACAATAAACATAGCCAAGCAGAAAAAACATCAAAAAGATAAAAAAGCAACAAAAGTAAACTTAAGATTAAAATTTGTTCTTACGGATTATTATGAGCATCTTTTGTTACAAAGAATTACATATAAATACATATTTTGAAAAGGGTAACAATTCTGTAATAAATATGATCACAATTTATTTATCACCTTGCTATGTATCTAGTTGTTGTTGCTCATTTGTTCTCCTTGTGCTTGATAACAACGGGACCAACATTATCTCCGCTTTCCTTGTTGTGGGGGCCATGGGCACCATCACAGTACGGCCACTATAACAGAAATAAAAATACTTATTTAGCTAAAAGGAGGTTACTAAATCCTGTGACTTCCTAGTCAGAGTTATTAGTAAAAACAGTTAACAGTGTAGATAATTTATTTGAAAGAAAAAAAAAGCATTTATTAGCCTGACATGACAGGACAAAACACACAGTTATAAAAAAAAAATTGAATTGTGATTATCTATCTATCTTCTATACTTATAATAAATCTGTAGAGAGGTCAATTCTGTACATGAAATATATTTACAAAATAACTATCGGGGGGTGATTAGTGATCGATACTGATGCCAAAAATGCAATCAGTAAAATTTTTGTCTGTCTGTCTGTCTGTCTGTCTGTCTGTCTGTATGTTATTTATAGAAAAAAAAACTACTCGACGGATTTTAACGAAACTTGGTACAATTATTTTACATACTCCTGAGCAGGTAATAGTATACTTTTCATCACGCTACCATTAATAGGAGCAGAGCAGTGAAAGGAAATGTTGGGAAAACGGGAGAAGTTACTTGGTTTTTTTAGCTTCCGTCGCGTGTGCAGCCTTAATGGTTAAAGCTACATAGAAATCATGTATAACGGAAATATTCCACATAAAATTATATAAAAAATATCCCAAGACAGCATATGTCTATCTTTTATAGTTGACTCACAATAACACGTGTAACTCCCGATAGCTTAGCAGTTCGGAGAATAAATGTGAATGTAAGTTTGTTTGTTGCGCTTTCACGCGACAACTACTGAACGGATTTGGATGAAATTTTGCACACAGATAGTTTATAACCTGGATTAAAACATAGGATACTTTTTATCCCGACAGTAAGATTCCATGGGACAATAATCAAACTTCACGCGGGCGAAGCCGCTGGCAGAAGCTAGTAACTAATAAAAATCAAACATAGTGAGAAAAGTGAGAAAAATAGGTACTAAAATCATAAAAATATATAAAACCAAAAAAATACAATACTGAAAATAATTTTATAGTTATAGGCCATGATAATTATACCTTCATAATTATGTAACAAGTAGAATTCATAATGCTGTATGATAACAGCGGAAATTGAATAAACAAACAAGGAAACTTATTATTTTATGTCTGTGACTTACAGTATAATGTGCTAACTACTAGCTGCTATCTCAGATTTTTTATGGTATGTTTTCTATAAAACTTACATTTTTGCTCCTCCAACAGCGACACAGGACAGCCTTCTCGGTGATGTCCTCAATATCAATGAAATCAACAACTTTGTTGATATCTTTCCTGACAGACAAATTCACCTGCCCATTGGACACAGCACGAGCCTTCTTAATTGTGTCGTATGAGTAATATGAAATGCCTCCGACTACCACTGCAGGCGGGATTAAAGCAAGCCAATCCTTTACTGAAAAACAAATATTAGTAATAAGTTAGATGGTTTTAGACAGCTGCTACATCTTAATATATGCATCAATTAAAAGCAATGACTACCTACCTAATAAATGAATAAGAGTTGCATGTTATCTATGATCTTTTATTTGTGCTGCTAAAGGCAATTTGAAAGTATGTCATTGAAAATTGTACGGGAATACCACAAAAAGCACCTTTACAATTTATTAATCTATTATAGATTTTATTTTCACGACATAAAGTTCTTTATCTCATGAGCTAGATTTTATAACTGTGTTCTTTTTTGTAAGAAACAAGTACAGTTATCACTTTATAACACTAAGTTATCTGGAGCTAACTAATCAACAGAACATTTTAATAATAGCTAGATCTGGGGCAGCAATTGCGCTTTCGCCACCGCGATATTATCTAATTTTACTTTTTTAGAACATTGTGTACACATGGTTTTAGAATTTATCTTACCTCCAAGGCTAAACCAACCCCCGATAGAGTCTGGAATGGGCAGTCCAGACAAGTAATTGGGTATGGTTACTTTCACTAAGTTCGAGACGATGTACATTTTGAAGATTTTATCCAATTACTTTGAGTATAATTATTACAATAGCATTAACGACCACACCGCAACAGCAGTAAATATCTACTAGAACTTTGCAGTTACACAACCATTACGAATTATTTAGTATTTTCAGCATGCTTTTTCATCTAAACTTCAATCTTTAGCATAAACATTGGCGGCAATTTTGAAAATAACAGGTTGGCGCTGCTCATAGTACGAAACTATTATTATTAAGAACAAAACAGCCACTTACATGTATATAAAATTCTGTAACAAGAAGATATTTTACAAAAAAATTAAGTTTTCAAGCAAGAGCACCTTTTTATTTACAAAAACTAGGTAACAGCTAGGTAATTCTGTTTTTCAATATTGAGACGGACAGTATGACAGGGCTGCCAGCCTCCTTTGCTTGAAAAATGGCTACCGATATCGGTCCATTTCACAAGTCATCAAACAGAGTGTGCAAATCACGAAGAGGCAAGAGGTATTTCAAAATGGTATCGACTGGACTGGATATCGACCCATATTGTGACGCGCTGATGCTAGAATATGATTTGTCTAAGGTCTCCCCGATAACCGATTGGGGTAGGCTTGCGCCACATGTAGGGGTAGGCTTGCGCCACATGTAGTGGCATGGAATCGCATTTTTCTACGCTCCTCCTTTTCTGTCACTCTGTACCGAACTGCCTTTTGCTAGAGCGAGAAACATAGCGTGATGCCAACGGTTTCGTCCAACGATTCTGCCACGTGTGATAGTATTCTAGATAGATGTGATTTGCGTAACATCTGTGGATTGGCACAAAATAGTATTGTGGTGGATAGGCTAATTTTATTACTAGAGAGCGTCTTTCCATTTGCGATCAACCAGACGTCGAAAGGTTGATATTTTCCAATATAATAACGAAAAAAGGCGGCAACCGTCCGGAAAAAAGCCACCCGCAATAGAATATCAACCTAAGAGTCACTCTAGGCACAGAAGAGAATTTCACCCCAACTAATGAAACTTCAAAATAATTTTGTATCTGTACTGTACCTGTCTTCGCTTTGGTTGGGTGCGCTTGCATTATATCGTGTGTTGTAATTATGAATATTTTTCGTTATAAAATAGAATAATATCCATTTTAAATAGTCCCTCATGTAGTTTTTCCAAAGTGTTAATAGTGTAATCCTTCGGTGGATGTTAATCAATGCTGCTGTACACTGAATATGGCTGACGAAAGACTAGTGGTTCTGAATCGTAGTGACAATTTGGGATTCGGATTCTCTTTGCTTGGCGAAGCCGGTTTGCCACATATTATATACGAGATCGAAGAAAATTCCCCTGCTGCTCGAAGTGGTGAAGTAAGATTGAAATTATTATTTTCACGCATACAGTCTAATAAGCTTAATACCTACCTTCTTTTAGCTATAGATTCGTCAGCTTTTGGTAGTCACAAACAAAAAAAACTCGATCAAAATTACATTATAACATAAAAGTCCTAGAGTTTTACCACCTTATTCTTATAATGAGCAATGTGCCCACTTCGAGTCTTTCTTATTCTATGAGTAGCCCATCCTGGTATAATACATGTTGATGAATATCTAAATAGTTTCTTTTTGCGACCAGAAGCTGTTAAAAGTAGCCCAATACATGCCTAGTACCAATCCCAATATATTAGGTTTCTGTGGTGAGTAATGGAGTAGGCAATATTGTAGTAAACACCCAAAACCATTGTGGCTGCAATCTGTTTTTCCAGTATGAATCACATACAAGTCAGAATGATGCTAAAAATAATTAAACAGCCATCAAAATAATCTATTGTAATCCTGCATTGAGTGCACATAATACATGTAGGTACATAAATAAGCAGTAAACAGTGTCTTGTTTTTTTTTTGTTTTGTGATCTATACCTTGATGACACGAAAACATCTTTGTTTATTGATAGTAGTCAAAGGAGATTAAAGTTAGTGTTGACTGTTTTTTATTTATTTTTCCTGTAGGTTTTTCTGTTTGATTTCATAGTTTAGTTTATTAATTTATATTCACTTTCCTTTTTAACTGTTAAAAATGATGTACCTAGTTATTAATGCATTTAGTTTAGTCAGATTGCTCTATGAATATTTTAACAATTTTATGACAAGTAGGTGCTATATTTAAAAACAGGAAATGGTTAAATAATAAAGTAGTTTAATAACATCTAATCCCTAGGTCCAAAATAAATTATTATCATTGCTTACAGGCCTAGGCATAAATAAATAAAATATGATTATGCTACCAATTTAGTTAGGATAACTATACCCCTTATTTTCTGAACATTTCTTGCTGTATCTTGTGTTCTTCGCTTAAATGAGCTTGTATTAAGAGAAGCCATGGGCTATTATCATAATGAACAGAATGTTATAGCCACCTGCATCTCTGAGGTATAATGTATCATGAATTTCATCCATATCATGTCAAGGTGACCATGGTTAGGTACCTAATTATGCAGGTCATTTGCCTATACATAATTGTCTACCTGCATAACTTTAATTACTGAAACAGTCATAAATATTCCATCCATTTATGGTTAATGTACATTTTAACTTGTTTTTATTCTCGCATAATGACCATATTTGTTGAAATGTGCCTTTTTTGGCAACTTGCAGCTGTTTGAAGGAAAACCTTTAAATGCCGTGTGCCACGAACTTAATAAGATTATCAAGCTCCTATAAGTCTGTCTAATACCTACCTGACTTTAAACATGTTATTGATTAAGTAGTGATAACCTTACTGTGTCAACTTTATAGTGATAGTATGCTTGGATACTAATTAATTTCATATTATCATGCTTTAACTTGAATAGTTAACAAAAAAGCAGTTTCAAATAGAAAATGTTAACTAGCATGATCGGCCTATAATCTTCCTTCTGGGAGGCCTTTTCCCTGTGAGAAGGAACATGCCTTATTTGGGCCTGTATTATAGCCGCTATAATACAGGCCCAAACATCATCATCATGCACAGCCAGAATTCACCCACTGATGGCTATAAAGATCTCTTTCTTGTGCCAATCCTCATCCAGACCCAATCAACTGTTCTTTAAATTCACCACATGTTAAGAAAGAAAGAAAGCAAGAAAAAGCATACAAATTTAACGAATCGAAACTCGTCCTCTACGAGGCCAAAAGGCTCCTATGTCAGCATGGTGCTGTAACATTAAAAAAACGTCACATCGCTGGTATTCTGATAGGGCCCAAAGTGAAGACGCGCGAGAGTTAAATGGCCTCGGGCTCCACCTAGCATGCAGACTGGCTCTACCTATCCATATTACAAAGATATAACAATGAAGAATTGTGTGTCCATTGTAATACCTAACTTTGAAGTAACAGGTACAATCATACACCTTTCCTGTAGTATATTGCCCCACCTCTTATTGATATCTAGTTGGACGACTGGCTGACAATAGAACCTGAATAATGTAAATTTAATGTTAAAACATAAAATCCAAAACCAAACCATATGACATCATAGATTGAAGTCATTGAATTTCAGTGTACCAAATAACTAATAAGTCTTTATTAAACGCGATGAGCGTCACTGCATTCGCGAGACCGCGATGTACACGCGGGGTCAAACACGACCGACGGCGACGATAGAATTTAATTCACTCACAAATTATACCAAGGCCATTTTAAACATATCTTCATGACTATGTGTCTATAAATATTTGCGAGTAAATACTTAACAAACACAAAGCTATTGAAGGCAGTTGAATAAAAGAATAGGAAGAACATTATTTCCTATGTTTTTTTTTACAGAACTTTAGTTACCGTTAAACGTGACTGCAAAGATATTTTTTTATCGAGCTGAAGGCCATGCGAGAGTGAAGCTGCGGCCGAAAGTCATAAAACCTGTTAGTCGCGATAACAGACTCATTCAGCGAAGAAAAACAATCAGGATATTTCCAGGATTTTGAATAGCCAGCAGATGCTTTAAAACATCATGCTGTATTGAAGGTTGATAAAATCAACGTGATAGGTGTCGTCGTTTACCGCAGCGATCAACTCGCCACACGTGTGTTGAATTACAACTTTTTACAATGTAAATGTAGGCAAATTAATCGTTATTTGTTTTCCCTAACAGGTGACCTAGTCATTCAGTTTTAGTCCTTGTTACTACATCGGATGAGACCTTCCAATTCAATGTCTTTTTAGGTTTCAGCTCCTAACTTCATAAATTAGATTAGCAGACATTAAGTAGATGTCTAATAACATTCCCAGAAGTCGAGTCACTGACGTTCTCAAACTAGAATGTAGTAGTATCATTCCATACAAGTCGACTAGTTTTCACTGCTTAAACGGCATGTAGGTATATCCATGGACACGACCCGTAATCCCACGCAGGCAGGGCAGAGCCAGCACTCGCTATACTCGTTTGATAGTATTATTTATAAAGTATTCCACTATAATTTATTCCCAGAGTTATATTGTTCATGATAATACATATATGATTGTTCTATATCCGGCAATTGCAGAACGTTACTAGTTTTTATTAAGTCATAAAAATCTCTAGCCACACATGACGAACAAATCAAGTTGTACCAGATGAATAATATGAATGCGTCGAAACGGGAACATTGTTGATCCCCAACCGAAATGATTTATTAAATCTTTCAGGAATATTTTGAGCAATTTCCTCATACCTACGTTGATTAAATTTTGCGAAAAACTGATTACGAAACTGAACTGAAACTGGTATTAGATTGGCGCGGAAATCAACAGAGATAATACGGGTACGTATCATAATCCCGAAAGTTCATAATACCTACGATTGAAATACCGACGTCCAAAACATCGAAATTCAAAATACCGAAAGTTTTAAATGCCGATAGTCGTTATATCGAAACACAAAATACCGATGTTCAAATGCCCGAAAGGACGATATCCCTAATGGACGAAATACCAAATGGACGAAATCCCGAAAGACCGAACTACCGATGGTTGTAATACCGATGGATGAAATCCCGAATGGACGAAATCCCGAATTAACGAAATACCGATGGTTGAAATACCGATGGATGAAATCCCGAATGGACGAAATTCCGAATGGACGAAAACTTTTATTTAATAACGTATTATTTGACAAACAATTCATTATTTTTCGTTTTATGTCATAAAACAACGTTTGGAACAAAGATATTAATTATGGTTTCCTATAAGCACAAATTTTGTGACAGAAATGAATCGCTGCAGAACCGACTCCACGTAGTCTTTTCTGCCCTACCCCGAGAGTGTAATTTAAGCCCGCGTAGGCGCGGAGGGGCTGGCGGGCCGCGAGCTGAGGAGCAGGTGGCTTTAACACTTGCCGCCGCGGCTGAGGCTGGCCGGCTTCAGCCGGCCAGCAAGCCGAAGCTGCGGTGGTGAGCATTAAAACCCTCTGCGACGATAAGGTCGCGTGTGACCGCCGGAGCCCCGCAGCGTCGGAGCCGTGACAGAAACCATGCCTGCTGCATGCTCCATGCTTGCATACTGCATGCTTACTGGTTGCATGCTTGCTGCATGCTTGCTGCATGCTTGCTTCAGGCTTGCTGCATGCTTGCGGCATGCTTGCTGCATGCTTGCTACATGCTTGCTGCATGCTTGCTGTATGCTGCATGTTTGCAAATCGTTTTTCTCGGAAACGATAACTATTTCGGGATTCTGAACTACGGGATTTTGAACTTCGGGATTTGAAACTTTCGGGATTATGAACTTCGGTATTTTAAACTGTCGGACAAATGAACTTTCGGGATTTTGAACTACGGGATTTTGAACTACGGGATTTTATACTTCGGGATTTTGAACTTCGGGATTTCAAACTTTCGGTCTAATGAACTTTCGGGATTTTAAACTTTCGACCAAACAACCATTCGGCGTTTCAATTTTCGGGATTTCGTCCATCGGTATTTTAAAATTCGGTCTTTTAAAATTCGGGATTATGATACGTACCCGATAATACGTTATTTGTATAATAAACTTTTCAGACGCTACACTGCCGATTTTCCAATTATCGAATGGATTATTTGGTTCGCTCATGTGTGTCCCAGTAAAGTATTATAATACAGGGTGTAAACCACCTCATCACAAAGCCACAGAATGTTTGGTTAACCAAACATTCTGTACATCGAACTAAGTAACTTTATGCAAAAATTATTGCTGGGAAACAACTTTTTTTTTTGAGGTTATAAATCATGTTTTGTGGTAGAACTCAATGCAACGCACTTAAAACATTGTGTTGATGGATGGATTGTATAGGGGTGGTTTTCAAATAAAATGTTCGTTGCGTAACGGAATTCCACCCAGAAAGAAAATAACAATATTGAAATTAAACAAGTTATCGGCTAACGACATAAGTCATGTTTAGAAAAACAATAAAATATAATATGATATGTTGCTAATTTAACGAGAAATACATATTTTAAGGAGGCATGGTAACTAATAAGTTCCCTTACGTCACAAAGTTTAGATTGGTATTAAAACTCAGGGGTAAATCAAATAAGATTATTTTTTATTTAAATATATTTTAACAAGAACAGCCTTCAAAATAACAAACTTATAATTAGTAATTTAAATAAAATCAACGTTTTTTTTACGAAAACTATTCCTCTACGTTACTTTATAGCACGTTTCATTGCACAGTCAAGCCTCTAGTTTGGCAGTTTTCTATAAAATATGATAAAAAAATATGTTTCATAAAACTTTTAAATAATATTATTATAAACAATTTAAGTCAGAGTAGTAATCATATGAGAATATTTTTAAATTAAATCTAAATATCACCATGAAAGTAGGACAAGTGACGTTAATGGAACAAATCGTCACGTTTAGGAATTCTCAGGCACAGTTTACATTACTTAGAATTAATCTTCAAAACGTAGTACAATCAAGTAAAGTCATTTAAAACATTCTAAAATAACATTTTGAGATTCTTAATAACGGATGTCTTTAAAATCGTAAAAAAACATAAAAAAAGTCATTATTATTGTATTTTTTCTTAGCTCGTTCGTAAAATAATTAAATTATTTATGTGTACGAACGAATCTACACTATGAAAGTTATAGCATACTGAGAAGTCGGTTATGAGACCCATTTATGAAAAATAAATATAACATTTGCTCATCATCATCATCACCTAAGTACACCGAACAAATATAATCAAATGATTATATGCAATCCCATTTGCTGCATAACATGCACTTTGCCATTTCTTGCAGAATGAAACTGGCGAGTTTTACAAACATGACAAGGAAATGTTCTCGATGACGCATTACGTTTCCCTATTATTATGTATGTTTTTCTTCTTCAGTTAGTTCCTTTATCTTCTTAAAATGCTTCTTCACTCTTTTAAGTTCCTTGATTTATGAAGTTCGTGCTTTACTGGGTCCGTTCCTTTAGACCGCTCCACCGCCGTCAACGCCATAGTCTGGTTAAAAAAATATAGTCTAAAGCTGTATAATTTACGTTTTAACTATCTAAAATAGTGATTATTACAAAAATATGTAACTATCCGATCGATTCAATTATTTAAATTAAACCTTAATGCTTTACTCAATTACTTAAACAAATCACAAAAATAATCAATCAATCTCTCAACAACTTAAAAACATTTTTTTTTAATTTAAAACTGTTTTGATTGTAAAAACTATATCGACATGTGTAAACCATGCTTTAGAATTCCACTACGTCACATTTGGCGTTCCGCTAGTACAATACGTAGCGTAATGGACGTGACGTATGATGGCTTCACAAAAACAAACTCAAGAAATAAAAGGTTAAAATGTAATTTAACGAAATGTTCCACTTAATTCCGATTAAAGACACTTTTTACTAATTAGCTATGAAAAGTTATAAGTCAGACAAACATTACTTACTTAATAAAATCAAGTTCGTAGTGGAAAATGAGAACAGGACTTCGTGACGCTCGACCGCTCACTCTCACTGTTTGGCAAAACTGCTATCATTTAACCAATATGGCGGACATTTGCGTTCTAACAGGTTGCCAACACTAAAAAACAACTCTTAGTTCATTCAATTTTCTACTCAAAATCAGTAAACCAGTGTCGCGTATATGGAATTTTCCACTATAGTTGTTTTGAGGGACAACATAAAAAGTGTATTTTAAATAATTTTTTACTCTAGTAGCTTATGAATTAAGTTTATTTTTCAATTTAGATCATATAATCCTGCCAAATTACATAAAATTACTGAACAAAAGGTCGGATAACAGTGATTTTTTACGTTCGGAACTTTACAAAACCTGCGTGGGACACGTAAAAATTCATCTTTCATCTTCCTGATAATGATTGATTTAATCAATATTACACTGATTTTCGTACTTCTGAACATGTTAATAATAAATTATGAACGTATTTTGTCGTTTTCTGGTTTAAACTCTAACTTTGAACTGCATTTGCCTGAAGAATAGAGGCTTAAAGTCGTAGGACACGCAATTTTCTTATGAACATTTTTTTTGAAAAAGACCCATAGTACGGGGATGGTGGAGGTGTTAAAAGTCAAAATCATACAAAAAAAAATATATAAAAAAAAAAACTTGTCAAAAAGTTGTAACTTTGACCCCCCATATCTCCGTAACTAGAAGGTTCCCAGGTATGGTGTAGAACAAAAAAATGATCGCAATGACGAGAAGAACAAGTGCCTTTCGGCTTCGTGAAGAGGTGTTTTACACCCTATATAAATCCGTAGCTTCGTAATAATCTCGTCATAAGTCGACAGCGCACTATGCACCGACCACAAACAGCTAATAAACGTGTTTGTTTTGTGATTAGGATCAAATGTCATTTGTTAATTTAATACCATTGATTGGACGCGATAATGCGAAAGCAAACCAAACCAATAATCGTTCTTTCACTTCTAATTATTGTCCAGTATGTAATCGATCAATTTTCACTTGATAAGGTGCAGAAGATTAGACAAGCGGTTGGTAAACAAACCATAATACTTAGTATCTTCGCACCGATTGTAATGTTTCTGTTACCATGGTGCATAAGCCAATATAGAACTTGTTTTTCTCACATTACACTCATGCTTTTTGGTTTTCAAAATAATGTAATCAACATTTTTATCTCTCAGGCATTTGGATTTGCCAATTTCTCGCTGAACGTCTCTATAGCTTTAATAATTAAGAAAGTAAGGTGACTCTCTGGTGCTCTGATAATTACTTACCTTATGCGCCAGAACACGGTTTTTATTAACTTGAGACCAGACGCCATTAAAAACGGCCATTGTATTTGATCATGGCGGTTTGGTCTCTGGTTTTCCACTTCACCTAAGTTTTTCGTATTGTGTACGTATCGCAATTTATTTAATTCGTCGTTTCTTAACTCGTGCTGAGTTTTTAGCTTTTTAAATGATTTTAGCAAATAAAAGTCGATCATCTTCCTGCCCTCATCCCATGTTACTTGGGGTCAGTGCAACACGTTTTCTTCTTTCATTCCCTGTCAACTGTCACGCTATAATTTACATTCCTCACACAATTCATCCATCGTTTCTTTGGTCTTCCTTTCCCCCTCCATCCATCAACATTTATATTCATCACTCTTTATAGCAAATAAAAGTCATTTATAGCAAATAAAAGTCGATAATATCTTAAATTGAATTAGAGCCATTGTTATTGTAATTATTATTATTAAATAAATCTACACATCTTGTTTCAATCAATGACGTTGTGTTATCGGGAATATTATTGTAATCAACTCTATGTAGTGTAAGGTTCACAGACTTGAACAATTACAGTCGGATCCCTAGCATCACATAAATCATTAGAAACCTTTTTCCGCTATAAACAAACTGAAGGAAACTTAAGTCACAGCTTAATTGGCTTCCTTCGTTTTTAACAGCTGAATTTTGTAACTAATTATTATAGTTACTTGCTGGCAAACGAGCCTGGTATGAAGAATTATTATACCACGTTTCATTTGAATGCGCATTTGATACTTTTAAAACCCATTAGCAATGCTCGGGATCTATACCCGACTCTTGCTCGAGCCAGCCCGCGATGCTGCGCCTGTAGATTAAAGGTGAACGCACACTAATCCGCGCCGAAAGAAACCTTTTCTTATCCCTATCAAAGTTATCTATTCGTGCTTTTCATAAAAGAAATTCTAAAATTCGTTTCTTTCGGCTCCTTCGCTTCGTTCGGCTCTGAAAAGTATGCGTTCACACTTTAAACCGGCTTCTAAATAATGATATCATTCAAATCCAGCCTGACCCCTTGCTGTCCTCCCCCAGCGGCGGCCTGAGCCGAGGTTTAATCTGTGGCCGAGGCTCGTGCCCGACAGGGGGTTGCCTTTAGCGTGTTGTCGCTTATCAAAAAAAAAAAAATGTTTATTTCGTTATTAATACTTATAATAGTTAAGTTTTTTGTCCTTATCTAGAGACAAGCAGACGACAACCTCCTAGGTTGACCCGCACCATTCCCGCAACTCGAGTCTTTCAGGACTGTCTTATGAAACTCCATACTTACTGTAACGCACGCACTCACTGTAAGTGCTTTGATCGTAATGTAACAAACCCAAAAACATAATAAAACTCAAGACTTATATATTTTTACCGTAAAGTTAATAGATATGCCCAATATCTAGAACAAGGCTTCTCAACCCCAGGCCCGCGGGCCACAATATGGCTCGCCAACGCGTTTGAATTAGCCGTCCAAAAGTGGTCTACTGACGATAGCCTTCTGAAAACAGATTTCAGGATTTTAAAACAGGTCGACGTATATTTTTGCCTTATTAGTCTTCAGAAATCGGTTCAAATAAGTCTCTATATGCAATTTTATAGGAAGACATGTCAAAGACCAACAGCTCACCTATCATCGTGCACGTATACAGAGAGAAAATACACTATGTCCAAGAATACATCTACCTGGGCCAAATAGTCTTCTACCAGGCGAGACAAGAAAAATAAGTGGCAAGACGCACGGAAAACGCCTGGAAGAGCTACTAGTCCATGAAGGAGCTATTCAATAGCGATTTACCCATCCCCTTAAAACGCAAGCTTTTGGATGTCCATAAGCTTGCGTTTTGTATTTTCCCCAACCTGACATATGGTGCACAGACTTGGTCTTTGACTAACGTCCAGTAGTCCAAACTCAAGGTTTGCCAACCAGCGATGGAGCTCAGTATACTGAATGTAAAAATAGAAGTGAAAGAAATAGGGGAGGCCTTTACTCAGGAGTGGGACAATACGGACTAACTAAAAAAAAGCAATCTTTATTTACTGAACAGCCTTGGTCTAGATATAATAAAAGTGTACCTATAACAGACCCTTAACGTTCAGTTTGTTTTTTACAATTACCCTGCTAACAACTATTTGTATTTGTCATAAGTTGACGTCATGAACTCGTGTCTCATAACAGAACAGTACTTCCCTTTTCATGCTTGTGTAGGTACATTCGTTGATTCCGTTTGGTATATTATTTTCTGGTCAAACTTCAAGTTGCATGACCATTGGAAAGTCATACACATGCTCATCAACATGCTTCTGGCACAGCACATCTTCTTTCACACTCCTCGACCAGACGTCATATTTTTATCATTGGCCATAAACAATCATTTGCACAGTTCATCTCGAGTTTATTTGTTGTTTTCTCGTACTCTTATAGTCATAGTGGTCGTCCGCGTCATGTAAAACCGATTTCAACACAACTCCTTGGCTTGGTGGCTTCAGTCTTCCTCAGTATGCATCCTTCATAGGTACTCATTTGTTTATTTTTTCTGGGGTGTTCGCTCCACCTCTTCTCCGATCTAACTCGACTGGCGCAGCAGTAGTGAGGCTGCCTTACGTTCTTAGGGTCCCGGGATCGTATCCCGGTAGGAGCAAATGTTTGTGTGATGAGCATGTACATTTGCTCCTACCGGGATATGTATAATAAGTATGTATTTATAAACAAAAAGTAAATAATTAAGTAGTATATCAACTGTCCGGTGACCACGACACAAGCCTTGCTTAGTGTGGCAGTAGATGGCGCTGTGTGTAATGTCCAGCGATATTTATTTATTTATTTATATTTAAAACGAATGGTGGAGAAGAGTGAGCGCTTCGGGGAACTGTTTTCAGTTAATAACGTTCAAAAAGAGCTGACTCTCTGTACTGATTTGATAACACATCATGACTTTTGACCTTGATATGAGTACATTAGAACCTAGTTTTGTACCTACTAAAATTCAAGAGCTGGGAGTTACCACCAAAAGGCATGCGGTCGTATGTAAAACAGCTGTTTTGGTTAACATTTATTCTCTTCCGCATACTTTCGCCTTTCGCATTGATAGACCTTTCACATTTGATGTGCGTAACAGCGTTACTATCATTTATATGACGTACGCGTCCGAATATTTTTCTCATCAGCCTGTAAACATAGCTGTGGCACTACCATAAACGGTTATAATAAGGAGGGGAGCATTGTCTCATTCTCCACACTTAAAACTTGTACTCGGTTTTTAAGCTTGACCAATTGATCATTCATCTTTTGTTCGTAGCTCATGTCCGTGCCGTGGTCATCTATTATGCATGACTAGGGCATGCAATTATCCGCTAATTTTAGTATCCGGATAATTCGGATACTTGGATAACGTTATCCGGATAATTGGGATAGGAGAGATAAAAATAAAATTTAAGTACAATATCGTCAATCATTGATATTCAGTAACCAGTATAACGAACCATGGCTAAAATAATCGAAGCTAAGTAGGCAACGAAATAAGTCATAAAATAGCAAACATAAGTGACATCTTGTAACATTTTTAATAAATTTCATATAAAATACGTAAAGCCTTGAATATTGTAGAGGACTGGTGCAAGGAATATAAACTAGCAGTAAACCTGTAATCGTACTTTTCACAAAGAAAAGAAAGTTGGCAACCCTACAATTACCAAGTTTCTATGTGACCACCCGTAGCCTATCGATTGAAACCACATACCTGAGCATGTAGGCATCTGTTAGAATAAACAGCTGGACTGATCAAAACACACCGATTACTTCACTACAAAAGCCAGCATAGCATTATGGCAATGCAAAAACTGCTCGGAGGAATTTGGGCATAAGCTCCAAAATCACCTACTGGCCATACACTACAGTCGTCCGACCAATTATCCCATTCGGCTCGTTATTTTGGTGGCCCCAGGACCAACCTGAGCACAGCCCAAAAGGATCTCGAGAAACTACAAAGATTTGCCTGCGTGGCAACCATTGCCCCACTACACAAGATGCTGGGGTTAGTACCTCATCACCACGTAAGAGAGGAGGTAGCCCTGGCAACTATTAGGCTCGAAGTATCCGGCACCCAGAGTAAATATTCCAGAATCAAACATAGACGCACAAAAAGGAATGCTATGAAACAACAACCCATGTTGGCATCACCCAGCGACAAAACCCTGAATACCCACTGCTTTCAAAAACACTACAACAGAGCTCATAGCGGAGACGTGCCACTACTCAGGTCCACAATTGCCAAGGATCTACACTGATGGATAAAATACCGACGACGGGAGAGGTATCGAAGTCTTTTCTGACGACCTAATCATTATTATTTACGGACCCCTTATACTGGTCAACTCTAGTAGCGTAGATATTATCCAAGCGACACTTGCCATAGAGGCCAGGCAATACCCATATTCGTATACTCATCGAAACTGTCTCAGTTCTTCAATCCTTAAAGAGAAATCAGATCACGTTGAGCCTAAAACTAATGTACCATAATGCCTTAGACCCGGCCCGGCCTGCCTTAGTAACGGTACTAAACCGCAACAACAATGGATCAAAGGTCACAGTGAAACGATGCAGCTGATGAGATCGCCAGAAGGCGATCCAGCGCAAACCCCTACGGACCCGAGCCCATTATGCTTATTCCTTTTAAGCTGCTAAGAAGTTGGATAAAGGATCACACTCAAATACCAGCGGAGAAATGGTGGACCTCGACACCAGGGTGTGGGCAATCCATCCCTGGATATGACACAAAACTTTCGGAAGTTTGATCTTTTCCTGGAGGGCGCTGTCTGGAGTAACGTTCTCCATGGTTCACGCACAATGGTCCACCTTAAGGGTTACATTTGGAAACCAAAACCTTCATGGTAGATGTTTCAGGATAGCCCGCAATTTCTTTTTTGTATTTTGCAGGCAAACGCTAGGTTGCATGTTGATTACAATATTATTCGCGACTGTAAAACGTATGTAGTAATAATCATCAAAATCAATACAGCCTCCAAGTTCATAAATGTCGATTGACCACTATTTCATGAAAATGCGAAAAAACAATAAAACAAAAATATCCGTTTTATCCGGATAGTAATGCAATTGGTATCCGGATATTTTAAATCACGGATATCCGGATAGTATGCCCTATGTATGGCAAACACAACCAGAAAGTAGTCGGCTGATTTCTTCATTTTCGTGAAGTCTTTAATCTGGTAGACTTTCTTAGATATTCATTTAAACTAAAAAAAAAGAAAACCGTCTAGTAAGATTAGGTACTACCCTTAGGATTTTATTCTTTACTTACGTGTTTTCAGTGAAAAGATATCTGAATTTAGAGGTAGATTTGAATATCCGACAGAGGATAGTATCGTCCATTCCAGACTCTAGACCGACTAAAACACGTTATTTGTAACGAGACATTCAATTTCGCAGCCTAGCTAGACTTGGACACAAAAGATCTAAATTCATAACTCCACATAAACTAGACAAACACTATTCTCCGAATGATTGTATACAGTCATGCAAGTTACGACAACATCCATTACCTAAGTATTAATTAATCGATCGGTCAATTAAGCTCGGTGCTGTTTGAAGAAGCAACACCCTGTTTGCTCAACTTTGCATAAAATTATACAGTTGGAGAAAAAAACTAGTTTATCCTGAAATCTCGCTTGACCAGTAGTAACATTATACAAACGGTGTTGTTTTCCCGTAAAATGTTAATGACGGACGTCTGTAACAGCTCATTCAATGATTCTGCGTTATAAATATAGTTTACACCTTGTTATAATTGGTCCATGATGACGTGGGAGACGAGCATATTCCGGGACAGGAAATATCTTAGCATGAATATTAAAACAAGTTCCATTTGAATTTATATGTTAGGCACTTGTGGATGTCCGAATAATTGACATGGTATAAGGTATTGAGAAACACTAATACATGTAAATGACTTGAACGTGACAAATAACCAAACAACCTGAGGTTTTAAAGTTTGATCGTATCTTGATATTGACTGACGGTGGAACTGGTGGAAGTGACCCTCTTTGTGAACACTAGTGTAGGGTAGCATTGGCAATTCGATACACTTTGCACGCTAGCTGGTCGCGGTCCGATTGAGCTCATTTCACTCTCCAGGCTAGAGATAGCAATCATCAGTATAGACATACAAATAACGCGTATCGTTGAATCGCTTGGAAGAAACATAGATACGAACAACAAAAACTAGGTGAAGAAGTATTTGAAGCATGTAGGTGGTACATAAAAGAAGTCTGAGTGGGCGTAGTGGCTGCGGTCGGAGTTACTGGCCGCCCCATGCGCGCCACAAGACGACTGCAATAAATTCCTGTCTGCAAAGACAAGTCAAACACATGCCACATTTTACGTAAGTGTAACATTACACAAATAAACAAACACTAAAGTTGATTGGAAGTTGGAAGACACACATAGATATGCTACTTCTGTCTTCTGTCTTGTGATATCTAACAAACAAACTTGCATAGATGTCTTTCATTCAACACTTGTCTTGTCTTACCGCGTTCATTACTCCTTGGTATCAGATATAAACACAGAGGCTATCAGACAAAGAAAAATGCGTCACATCATAGCCATCCTTACATCTGTCCGTTACTATTTCTTTCATTTGTAGAAACTGGCAAAATCAATAAGTTAATGTTCCAAGTATACATCGGACCTGATTGAAGGATTCTCCGTTCTCCATGGCAGGATACTAAACTTTTTCCCTACACCACACTTGGTGATACAGAAGTATTAGAGAACCCACAAAAAAAACTGTATATCCTGCCACGGCTCTATAGTAAACCTATCCCACAGAGGAGGATCCCGCGGGATCAGTCGACCTAATGAATTTTTGAATTGATCAACTAGTTATGGTCTAAAAACAGATGATATTGAATGTAAACATGATGCCAATGTTCTATTTGTAAAGAGAGCACTGTTAAGTCTTATCGAATTAGGCGTCGGAACTTCAAAGTTAGCTCAAACGTCCATCATTGGCATCGGAGGCCAGCTGCCACATAATTCATATTTCCGCTACGCACTTCTGTAGTAGTTTGATCAAATTTATTTGTAAGCTCAATCCATTAGCGGACCCTCGTGTGATAACGACAAGTTGACAGTGGGACGGCGGGCGCGGCGGACGCTCGCACAGCCGCAGCTACTCCCCATTAGATAAACTTATCCATCGTAATGTGCTTGCTCTCGGGAAATCCTCTCCAACTCCTGTGACCAGATACAGCGTCGGAATATAAATACGACCTTAATCAGAAGATAAAAGGACCGTGTAGTGTGATTGTTTGAGTTTCAAGTTACGAAGTGTTTTTAACAAACCGGTCATGATTAATGGACTGCGCCTCAGTGAATCATTGACATCGCCGCAAGGATGCGGAGATACCGACTGTTAATCGTCAATAAAGTATTGTAAACGATAGTTTCTGTGTTCATAATAGGTAATATAAACTGTGTGAGTGTGTGACTATAATCTACATTAGTAGTTAACTGAACTCTACTCACGTATCTGTTTGTGATTTGAAATTTAAGGTCGGTATTCGACAGCATTGCCAAATTAGTATGATAATGTAATGTTACAAGCTAAATTTGATGTACAGTACTTACATGGTTCTGTATGTGCTACTGCTTCAATTTATTCATCATTAGAGGACATCATTGATATAAAACCATTGCGTATAACTTGTTACTTGGGGCTAAATTTTGAGATGCCAAGGTGATCTAAATAAGCCGACCTCATACTCACATTATCCGGTTCTGTACGGAGACCTTGTTGGATTCTGGTCTTTCTTCTTAACTTTTGAAGTCACGTGTTGATTGCTATTGAAGGCTGCGGTATTCATTCATGCATATGCATGTTTAAAGTACATTATTTTACAATACTCGATCGATTGTAAGTACCGTCACTCCTTGAATCCGCAAGTTGGATGTAGCTAGTTACTTTCCAGTTATGTTTTAAATCCAGCCAGTCGTCTGTGACTACACTTCGACTGCCTAGGGGGAACCCATGCATCGTATATATATTGTTATTCTTTCTCATACAGTAGGCTCAATGTTTTAAGATTTGAAATAAGTAAGTGAAAACGCGTGTTGGATTACAGGTCGAGGCGGGAGACGTTTTGCTCAAGGTTAATGGGACTGATGTAAACCGGTTCACTACCCGAGAAGGTAAGGAATTTGCCATTTATCACGCACATGCCACTTATCTACGAAACATTCTTAACATACAGATAACTGACAGAGTGTAATTGAAAATGTTATTTCATCTCGTATGTAAATACTTAACAAGAGCCACTGTGATTCAAAGTTAAATATTCTGAATGGCGGCAGCTGGCGTCTTGTGCACGGTATAATTCAATCAAGACGTTTACGCACGAATATTGAAAGAATAGTTGTGTTATTAAAACGTCAAGTCTGACCGCTATCTTTGAACTTATTAACACTAATTCAATGATCGCGTTATGGCCGGCTCGTGCCCGACACGCAACCTCGCAATTCACAATTCACACGTCTGCGTACAGACTAACTATAAGAAAATAACCTTTTTAGCCCGCAAAATTGATTTCCTCCGACATGTAATCAAGATGTTATCACAAAGCAAATCTGTAACTAGTTCTTTTTGGTATGAACCGGGCAATTTGATAGTTTTACATTTAATGAATTGTTCGTTAGACTTTGTTGGTGTATCTTTAGAGATTGACTTGATTGTTACAGTTCTAAAATGCTTGCGACTATCGTCGGATCCCGTCACTATAAGGCTGCGAAAGGGTGAGTTAAATATTTTACCCAAAATATATTTATCAATATTGGTGGATATGTGCTATTTGAACTATGACATTCGAGACGGGAATATATCGTGCCAGCTGCAAGTAATAAAATTCGTTTATCCCCGAGTGGTTTGGTCGAGTTTGCGAAGTAAGCCGCTACAAATAAGAGTAGCGATACGCGAAGTAATTTTATAGGTGGCTCTCGGGATCTGGGCCGGGATAACTCTCGTTCACAGTGGCTTTGTTCCCCTTAATAATGTAATATCTCGACACACCGATATAGATATTGTGCCGGTGCTATTTTCCTTGTGAATGGTACATAAGTTGGCAGTTACAGGGCGGTTGGGTGTGCGTGAGATAACAGCTGATAGTTGGATGTGTGCAGACCCACAGATCAAAGCGAGCGTGAGGCGATACCTGGCCGCGGCGGCCGAGCGTCGCTCTAGCGGCGCGGGCGCACGCACCAACCACGACAAGTGAGTTTCTGTTTTATGTCGTGATTTTTATACAGATAAGCCCATTGATGCTTGTGAAAGCTTGTTTTGCTGCTTCAACAGCCATTTTGCGCGCGCTTGTTACTTTCTTACATTCTATAATTGATTAATACATAAAACAAATACATGGTTGTATATAGAGATGTTTATTTGTGAAATCGCAGACAGTTTGGCGAACTTATTTGTTAACTGTTCGCTTCACGAAGCCTGGTGCATGTGGTAAGTAATCGGAAGCTAACCCCTCTGTAGTACGACAGCTGATTTCCGACGGCGATAAGTGATATTGGTAGCATGTGTCGCGACGTAGCCGGAGGGTAGTCGCCACCCTCGCCACGAACACGTCACCCTGTATACATGTATTTCGGGAACGTTACTGCGACTAACATCAAAGTAACAATGAGTTCTAAGTATCTGCTACCAGAACCAGTTCTTCTGAATTATAGACATCAAAAGTCGTAATTTTCACGAAAAAATGTAATGCTCGGAAACCTTGAAAGTGCATACGTGTATGTTTGGCTTATTTTAGCTTCAAAAATGTTATAGCGCGGTTTAGATATTCCAAAAGCATACATACCAGCAGCTGTTGCCAATTGATGAGATCGATTTAACGACTTTCTAAAACGGATTTAACATCTAAATATTTTTCGAACATTGTGTTCTCAGCTGCTTTTTATTCATAGACAATGATGTACTGTATCGTAAATAGTAATGCCGTTATGAAACCTGCTGCTTTAATTTTTGCATAAGTATGATCTTTAAGTTAAGCGGTATAACTGTAGGTGCCGCTTATAGTGCTACTAAAACTAAAGTGTTACACACGCATGGAGCAAAACGACTCGTTTTTTATTATTTTCGAAGCAAGAAAATTTTCCTGAATGTCCTAGGTATAAGCGTGTAGCCCGTTTGTGAGAAACTGTATACTATAGAAACCACAGAGCATTTTAAATCAACCTTTTCTCAAATGCTACTACTGAACAATGAGGGAATTAATAATAATAACCGATGTTTTTGTTCATGATTTGTGACATGTTTGAGATCAATGGATTGACCAAGAGAAAGCTAGTCGCGATATTGTTTACAACAATTGCACAACACACTTCATAGTTATAAAACGTTAATTGTTACCAAGTGGAGACATTTTCTTGGGTGAACTCTGCGTCATCTCGCAAACCTTCAGGTTATTTTTATCTAAGTTATCGTGATGCGTCACAGGTCACCGATAATGTTTGGACTAATTTAGTATTATTATATATATTATATCTTTTGCATTGCAACTCTTCATGAAAAAACAATCTAGTGTGGAAACAAAGTTACTATCTACATACATTATAAACTAAGGCAAGCATGTAACGTATACCTACATATTGTTTTTATCTCGCCATGACAATCGCAGACTAAAGTTACTGCGTCGACCGTTAACGTACTGAAAACTTAGTTTATGGGCTGTAACCTATTTGTAATCCGATCGAGTGTAGTGCAGTTAGCTCCAGTTGAACTTGTTTACTTAGTTTGTACACGTGTACAGACCATAGAGGGTCTATGTAGGCTAGATAGAGCTTCCCTGTGCAACAGGCCGACCCTGTCGTACTAGCTAGAGCGTCCAGCCATGTAGTATGAGAGGAATGTATAAATTGCGTAAACTAAACTCATTTTTAAATTCGGTAGACTAGAAAGAAGCACCACCAAAATTCAATTTTCCAAACGGTACAATATTTGTGCAGTGTATTGCGCTATTACAAAATACTCATATGTTCTGATGGCGGGCTAGACTAATAATGTACTGGAGTATCAGTCGAAGTCTCGGGGCCGCAGTCTGTTCCGGTCGGTTTGACCGCTTTGAACGTGGAATAGCGCACAATTTTAGCTTAGACGATCTTTAATGGGCAATTTCCGCCAGATCGGCGTCACCACCATCGAGCAACTCGAACAGCAACTCCAACAGTAACTCGTCTAGCAACTCGTCGTCGAACGGCTCGGGCGTGCAGTCGGGGGACAGCTGCGAGGCGCTGGTGGGGGGTGAGGACAAGCGGCGGGGGCGCGCGACCCCCAAGTTCGAGGCCTACATGATGACCGGCGACCTTATGCTCAACCTGTCGCGCGTCGAACATCCGCACCACAACCATCACGCGCCCACGCACCGAACACACTACCACAGGTAAGGGTGGGGTCACCTTCTTTTATGAATCACATCTCGAAAGTCAATCTAAAAGGGGTTGTCAGCTGCTTATCCGAGCAATTCTCAGTCAGGGCAAAAAACTTATACACTAAGCGACCACATTCTTAGGACAACCCCCATATGATACGGACCTCGGCTTAGAGCGTCAATGGGTAAGACAGCAAGGGGAAGGCTGAATCGGAACAACTAAGGTTACGAGGTTTTTTATGAATGGCATTGGGAATGTCAACCTAGTACTTTGTGGGCTGCTTAATTGGTAAATTTGTAAACTAAGGCCAGGAGAGCCAGATAAAATACTTATAAACTTAGCCACTAAACGTTGAGTGGTTCGGATCCACTACCATAGGTAAAGGTAGGCTCATCTGTCAATCTATGAAACTTACTGAATGTAGCTCTCAGGACTGAAGAGTCTGCGGTTCAACCCTGCCGGTGACGTCAGACATCAGCAAAAATTTGAGAATATTTCTGCAACTGCAGTAAACGTTTTAAAAGACATCTATAAGTAGATTTCCATTGCAACCGTCCTTCGTCAACTCGACGGCAGGATGCCATATTTGATTATATCCAAAGAAGTTTATTGGAGGGAGGCTCCAGGCCTTTTACGATAAGCTATTTTAGTCTTAATGCCAAGGTCGCCTCTTGCGCCGCTGGTATTCAATTATGGCATCTTCCTGTAAAACTGAACAACAAGGCTATTTTTAAAAGGAATTATAGCTCTTTCTGTCCTCATTTCCTCCCGAGATTCTAAAAGACAACTGATTAAGGAAGATACGCAGACTCCAACAAATTGCAAATAACCTTCCTTTTGTTCTTCGCGGCAGTAGGGTAAAAACGTAGGTAATAGGATGCTGACAAAATATATAAAATGCTTAATATGGGTGTAAGCGACAAAGTAGACTGGTCGTTGTAACTATAACTTATTTCATTTCTTTGTCAACATTATTATCAGTTGTTTTAGACTACAACATACTTTAAATCGTCCCAGTTATTCTTACTTATCACAAACGAGAACGCCCCTTCAAAGGCCAAATTATGACGCATCAGGAAATACCAACAGTGTTTTAAATGTATTTAAAACAACTAACTTAGATACCTACATGACTTCTCGATCAATGAACTGACGCGACCTAGAGACGAGAAGTGCAAAGCTGGTCGTTTTGGCGTTGCTTTGGAGTGGCTTAGTTCCAGCAGTGGACTCTCATCGGCATCGTTTGCATCACTGTTTCCATCGCTATGTATTGTTTTTGTTTCTTGTTATGTACTAATAAACTATTATTATCGTCTCAACTATTTTTTACTCTCTGAGATCCTAGGCGCTGTTGTTAAGTTGCTTATGCGGTATACTCGTAAACGTTTCAGTTATACAGTTTAATAGAAGTACTCTGTAATGGCTCGAATTGAGACGATGCTAAACTATCATGATGATAGCACCTGGATTCTGTAAAAGGTGCATTCATCACCTTCATCGTCATCATGATCCACAGCACAACTTCACCCACTGCTGGGTATATGAAGCCACTCGTCCAACGTTCCTGTGCCAAAATCGTCCAGGATTTACCTATGATGGCAATAATATCGTCTGTACATTCCCCGCCGAACAATCAATACTACTTTTTCTAGGAATGAATAAAAACAATATTAGGTACAGGGTCTAATGATGGTTGTTTTGTGCAGGTACAATTCAACACCAGCGTCGCCCAGTGACAACCGCATGTGTGGCCGTGTGGAGCTGGCGCAGAGGCACAACTCCTCGCCCGATACTGGCCTCGTCGGAGACCATGCTAGTAAAATGTATGTGCACCACATTACACGATACATTGATTTTTGCTACAACATATTTGGCATGCAACATCGAAGCAACCAACGTAAACATCGTCCCATCATTTTGAAGAGTGATCAAGTGTGTGTTATAAGTCATATCATAACAAGTGATGAGGTTGCAATTGATCTCATGTCCAACACACAAGATACTGTTGCCTAATAGCCTTTGTCGAACTTTCGATTCTGTATCATATATTCAGAAGCAGATGCGAGGTCCTGAATTTTATTCTCTTCGATTTCATTATCTACATCATTACTACGATAATGTGGTAATTGCATGTTTGTTGTACGGTACAGGTTCATATCCCAACCGGCGTCACCAGCGAGCGGGAACGGCGCGGGCGCGGCCAACAGCGACGTGTGTGCGCGCGCGCACCACGCCGTGCGCACCTCGCGCTCCGAGGACCATCTGCAGGTAGGTGTGGACACTGATACACTGCTTGCTACTGCTGTATGGTTCTATTGGCACATGTGAAGAGACGTCCGCTGTTAGTAAACGTTTATAATGTATGGCGGTGTTAGTTTCGACTATGACGACGCGCCAGTAGAACCATGTAGCACTAAACATTCATATAAAACCGATCAACCTGTATGTATTGTCCCACTGCTGGCATACATTTTCCCACATCGCCTTCCACGTTTCCCGTTTTAAGTCATCACACCAACAGTATTTTTAGACCTGTAATTTAAATTAATTTAAAAACACCTAACCTCAGAGTGGGTTTATTAAGGCAACTCAGCTGCTACCATTTCTAAATCCCGCTTTGTAGAGCGTCGTCTCACTCACATTACTCGACCAACATAACTTAAGACGTTACATAATTTAGAACTACTACAAATGTAACGAATTTGACAGTTAGATGACGTTGTTCTACGCAAGCAGCGCCACGATAAAGTCTCAAGTTCCGTCGGTCGAGTAATACATGTGTCAGTTCTATGTATAGCTCGAAATGCCAGGATACTTCAGCCTAATGTAAATACAACAGTGTCGAGTATCGCGGCGTAAGTTCCAGAAGGAGTCGTCACTGAGCGCGGTGGCGGTGGACATGGAGGAGGATGTGACGTCATCGCTGAACACACTGCTGGACGCACGGCCGGACTCCGCCACCCCGGGGCCCAGGTCCGACTCCGACCCGGAGCGGGACAGGTGACTGCATGCACACGCACTTAGATATAGGATGTGATGGCTAGTGGCGTATGGGCAGCTCTTTTTGATATCCTAAATCGCTGACGATTTTTCTCAGTGGTCTTTTGTTGGACCAAATTTCTTGCTGACGAGAAATTTTGGTACACTGATTTACTGTCGGATTTTAGACAGCTTATAATGTATAATTTATAAGGCGAGTCTCTTGTGCTAACATAAAATAGGTCATCAATAAACTTGTCCAATTACTGACTCTCGTTTTCCTCATAGTATTTACACTTTGTATTCAAATTAACCAAACAAAGTAGTTCCCTAACAGCCACCAACCATCACGTGCTACTCCTAACACCATTCAGAATCATCATCAATCAATGTTGTTATGTTTTAACCACGCTGCTTCGCGTTAGCATCACTGCTCGGTTTATTTCTGTCACGGCAAAATCAACCTTATTGTTTAATAAATTAAACTAAGCCGGTTTCACCATTTGTTGGTTTGGAATTAGCTATCGAAATAATTCTGCGGTTTTTGGTATTATTTGGTACGTTTAAGGAAAAAACAACGTCTCACAACAATGATGACACTGACAGCTTTAGAACACGTTTTGGGCGTACTGATCACGTTCAGTTTTATTGGTGAAATTAGCCCTGAAAGGCTTGTTAAGTAAGTGTGTGTTGCCATCGAGTGGTGAACCGGTGAGTAGTGCCCTGGTAGTAGTGTTAGTCTGGTCTGACGGTTGTGTGTGTTAGGATCGTGTGGACGTACAACGCGCCCGTGTCGTGCGCCTCGGAACGAACGCACTGCAACGGATCGGGCGCCACATCCAACTCCACTTCCATATCGGACGGCATGTCTCAACGGTAACGTGCCTGTTTTTATATAGACTTTCTTTACAGTAGGGTAGTTGACTATTTTTTGTACGGCTGCAATCTTCTGTTAGTGGAAAGAAATATTGAAATATTTGCCCTTCTGAAGTCTTCTAAAAATGTGTGAAGAAAGTAGATCGACGTCACTTAGAAGCCAACCTGTTCGAAACAAAAACTGGATTCTAATAACAACAAAAAACCATCGCCAAAACCGAGTTAACTTCGCAAACCAATAAAATTAATGAAAATCCTATAGAATCAATCTTCTATCTTAAGTTAATAACATTAGTCAACTACTCTATTACCGCCTGTATCCAACTATCGGAAACGTAAAAAAACAAATCTCTTTTCTCGCTGGTGACGGTATCAAATACTTTCATTCAATATCAAAGTACTTTTAATTATATCATATACACCCTTCTGAACGCCCTTCTTTTTCCGTTCTAGCTAGATACAGGTATTTTTACATAGACAAAATGTACTAGAGCCTTTAGAGTTCCCCAATATCACCTGAAAGCTAGATAGATATCAGAAATTCAGTCCGAAGCAGTGCTTGTTAACATTAAAGCGATAAGGCGTTAATAATGACAAATTATAACAAAACTTAATACAATTCTCTTTTATTTACTAATACTTTACTCTAATTATTACAGTATTTAAAGAAATATGTGTTTTTTTGTTATAGTATACGGTTTTAAACACTTGCATATTTAGGTTATAAAGTCCTATACATTTGGCTTATCGAAATGCAACTGAGTTCATTCGCTCGGCCTTGACAAAGGGTTTTGCTCGCTCACTCATACTCAAAATCATGTATTTTATTACGTGCGGCATAAGTGAGCGTACTCTTATCAGTAGGGAAACTTCCGCGCGTCCTGAGTCCGGCAACTCGGAACGATTTAAATCTTGCAGATCTCAACGGTTTGAGTTCCGACCCTAAGATTTCGAACCAAATCAAAATGAAAATCTAAATATGAAAATGATAAAACTGTATATACATGTTTGCTAGCTAAAGTCAATGTGTAAAAGTGCTGCTATCTATGGTCATAACTGTTTGTAACGTAAGTGCTGCCCTCTACGGCTATAACATGTCGCTATGTGTTCAGTTCGTCGTCGCCCGCGTCGCCGACGTCGGCGTCGTCGTCGGTGATGTCGTCGCGCGCCACGCCGCCGCACCGCCAGCTGTCCGCACACCATCATCATCGACCGCTCAATGGTAACACCTTTTTTTATTTTGTGAATGTCAGGACAAACTAGGAAGTTCTTGTCGGCTTAACCTACTACCTTGAGTGTGAGATCTCCAGAAAGGGGCAAAAAAAACGACTCCACTCTAAGGGTACCTAATTAAGTGACGAATTAAAAGCTATAAGCTCAACACCGCTGGCTGGGCCGAGTCCGGAAGGGGTGGTAACACCATCTTCTACTTTTATTCGGCTTTCAAAAAGCTTAGGTAGAAATATCCACATAGATTCGTTTTACTTGATTAGGCGTCAGTTTCCTGTCGCTCAGCAACATCCTATTGGGGTATTGTTCAGCCCTGCATCTCTAGTTTATTGCCAAATCTAATGTTAATACAATTGTGAATCAGAAAAACATACCATAGGACATGAGATTGGACAACAAGTTAACTAAACAGGCTTTAGCAAACCAGGGTTGGTCTTACTGATAGTCGTATGTTAACAATACATTTTGTTAAATGGTCCTGAGCTTTAAGCACGCCTAATACTCCAGCAAAACGAATAACTCCGTTTATTTATAATGAATTGATTTTCCGTTTCCAGGTGACATGAGTCTCTCAGAAGCTGTGTCGAATATTTCAAGTCCCGACTACCAGGATCAAGACGACATGTTCGAGACAGGCCGCGAATGTCCACGAATGGAACTGTCCGATCCCTCCGACTCAGATTCTACGATCCTAGTCTCCGAACCTTGCCACAAACGAGCCAAATCCAACTCATCATATTCAAACGAACACGGAAGTGACGTCACGTTGAACGGAGACCACAACAACGACTACAGAATAGTGATACAAGTCAAAGGACCTGATAAACAGAACGCGAACGCCACAGAGAATGTAAATAATAATAACAATAGTAATTATACGCAGAATGGGAAAGAAAACGGACATAACTCACCGGAGAATCAAGGATATCAGGTAAAGGTCTGAGATTATTGCTGCACTACATATCTAATTTATGTTTTTGCCATTTCACGGCCTCCCCATTGTTTTTACAAATTTTTCGTGTTTCCTAATATATTAGTATAATAGACTCTGTCATAACTTGTCTGATACTTAAAACTTTTATTTTTACATTAAACGTGAAAATTAGGTTCAAATCACTTACAACTGAACTGAAATATTCCAGGAGCTGGGCAGCGGGTCTGACGTCGGCTCAGACGAGGGCTCCGACGGAGACTCCTTGCACTCCTTCCACTACAGCCCCAAGGCTGTAGACATCCCCTCCGCCGAGCGGCTGGCCAAGCGACTGTACCACCTCGACGGCTTCAAGAAGTCTGACGTCTCCAGGCATTTGAGTAAAAAGTTAGTTGAAGCACTTTGAATGCAGGTAGAAAGCTTCTACCCATGACCTATTATTACAAAACAACATTTATGATGGCCACTTTCAATTTCGATTCTGCCTCGTTTTCAACCTCAGCATTTCTGAAAAGAAGTTGTAATCGAATGTCCCATGGTGACGTTGTACTGCTCGGTCCCCAGCAACGAGTTCTCTCGCGCGGTGGCGGAGGAGTACGTGCGACACTTCGAGTTCAGCGGCGCCACGCTCGACACCGCGCTGCGGACCTTCCTGGCGAGGTTCGCGCTCAGCGGGGAGACGCAGGAGCGGGAGCGGGTACTGGTGCACTTCTCGCGCCGGTACCTCGAGTGCAACCCCGGCTCCTTCAACTCGCAAGGTAACTTTTACATTTTAATCTTTAAACTTACAGTCTGGCATGCACGAAGTTCTGTATAGTTTCCCGCCAGTGCATGTGTCTTTACGCAAGCGCGTCCATGTCGAAAGTAACATCGTCCAAGGTCGTGAACGGAGATTTAGGTATTTAGAAAATTAAGCATTTTTTTTTTATTTGAGTATTATTTCTCCAATTTAAATGGATTAATTAAGTGATCCAGACCCTATCGCCCAAAATAAAATCCAGATGTTTTGTTACAGACGCGGTCCATACATTAACATGCGCCATCATGCTGCTGAACACAGACCTGCACGGTTGTGGCGGCGGCGGCACCTTCCGCCGGATGTCGTGCGCGGAGTTCATAGACAACCTGGCGGATCTCAACGACGGAGACAACTTCCCGCGCGACACGCTCAAGCAGCTGTACCACGCCATCCGCACGCAGCCGCTGCAGTGGGCGCTGTACGTATTGTGTACCACTTCATAATAATGTACTATACAAAACTAAACCTTCAACTACGGAGAAAGAAGGTAATTTGTAAAGGCACAAGGCGTGTCGAAAAAAAAAAGTTGCAGGGCAGCCTTTGGGACCTACCGATAGAAGTAAAAACTAAATATTCCATATCTTCTACTGGTTGTGTGCTGCGCACGCCTAAGTGCTGCTACGAAGCGTTAAGTGATTTTCACGCGAATTTCATGGTTTTTATTCACCTAAAAATAACTCAACGCGCCTAATGAAGATTGAATTTAAAAAATTATGCACTTTTACAACTTACAACAATCCTTTTGTACTTATCTTCTTTATGGAAGTATTGTATTAATGCTTTAAAAAAATTGCGATTTAGGTTGTGTGTTTGTCAGATAGGCAGTCGCTCCATGTAAAAAATATTGGTATTCAGGTGTATCCGGTTAGACTGGAAGCTGACTCCAACAAAGTTGGGAAAATGGTAATGCGCGTGAGTAACTAGATTTGTCTGTCGAGCACAGCGACGCGGAGGCGGCGGCGGCGGCGGCCGCAGGCGCGAACGTGGCGCGCGCCGCGCTCTGCGGGAACCCCTTCCTCGACGTCCCCGACCAGGCGCAGGCCGTCGAGTACAAGAAGGGATACGTCATGCGCAAGTGCTGCGTCGACGCCAACGGGAAGAAGAGTCAGTACCTACCACTATCTCTTATACAACACATACTTTACTCCTAGCCGACTCAGTTGGATATGGAAAATGTTGTGTCACAGCTTAGGAGAGGCCTTTGTCCAGTAACACAGGCCGAGTTGATCGATTGATAGTCCAATCCCACAAGTGTCGCCACAACGATCGGTCTTGTTCTCCTCGGAACCATCAGAGCTTTACCCTGTGCTTCCTTGGCAAGAGGCCCCTGTCCAGCAAGGGACGTCTTGCGGCTAAAATAATGATGATTTCACTTATCCATCAAAAGGCTGAGGTAAGAAACAAATATAGATAGATAGAATACTCTTTATTATGTACACCATAAAAATTACAAATGCAAATGTAAAACATTTTACAAGGGTATAAATATGTTAGGGTAATAACCGTAGTTCAAACGTGTCTTGAACAATAAATATATTAGGGTAATAATCCTAACATATTCATTCTTCAAGACACGTCTCTCCACTTTGCCACGCGGAGCAGTCAATGAGTCCTTGAAATAATTTCATTTCATTCATACTAACACTTTTTTCCCATAGAGGTAGACAGAAACCACAAAAGCCATCTGCTTATGTACTCCTTTTGCCTCGTCCACATTCAATAAATAAATAAATAAGTAATTGTAATATTTCAGCTCCTTTCGGCCGTCGAGGTTGGAAAATGTTTTACTGTACGCTTCGAGATTTGGTGCTGTATCTTCATAAGGATGAACATGGATTCAGACGCAGTCAGATGTCCGACAATTTACATAACGCTATCAGGTAAGTCATGTCTCCTACGTTTTGAAATCGAACCTTGTCTATTGTCTAATAGACAACACGGTTACTTGTCGAATTAATCGTGTTGCAGAAGCTTATTATTGAGTATGACAGCAATATTTGTCGTCCAAAGTAGCCCAATGAAGTCGAGAACTTATAATTGCCCAGAACTTCCTGTATACTTCTCATTCACTCGTAGAATCTCCTGTTTGAATTGAAATGTTTTCTATTCAGGATACACCACGCGTTGGCGACGAAAGCTACCGACTACACAAAAAAGCAGCATGTGTTTAGATTGCAGACTGCAGACCAGGCCGAATACTTATTTCAAACTAGGTAAGATTATACTGAATTTGTTTCTGTAAGTGTTAGAAATGGTCAATCTTTTAACTGTCAGGCTAATCAGATACCTCTAAAATCATCATAATCTTCTTGCTCTTACCGCATATTACCTGGGATCGGCGCATAATGTTGTTTTCCCAACCCTCCTCCAATTCCTCACATAATTTATCCTTCTTTTCTTAGGACTTCTTTTCACTTTAATTTGAATTCAAAGGAGAATGACCAAAGTGGACCAAAATTTGAAAAAAAAAGAAAAGTTCTGCCCCCAGATTTACTACATAGCTGATTTGAAAGACTGGTTAAAATGCTTAATTTTCTTCTATGGAACTGAAACAATCTGTCCCACGGAATCATAGATATTAGCTGAAACGTGAACTTGAAAAAAAGTAGCACATTCACTTGCACATTCAAGTCAGTCTCAGTCTGTAACTGTGGGTTAGAATTTGATGCACATTGGCACACATAGTAAGTTCAACATTATAAGTTAACCCACAATGGAGTCAACCCTGGGGGCAGCAGTTTTTTTTTTGGACCAGAGCCCATACATTTTTGGTCATTCTCCTTTGTAACATGCATATCATTTCATCCCACTTCATTACATGCCTATACCAAGCCAAACGATTTCCTTTCAATCTCTATATTTGAATAATCAGCTTAAAATTGGTCTCACTGCAAGGACTCAGACCTCTTCTTAGTATTATTAATTTGTATAATATTAAATTTCTGTTTGGCAGCGACTCGAAAGAGTTATGTTCGTGGGTGGAGACGATAAACTTCGTGTGCGCGGCGTACTCTGCGGCGCCGCTGGCGGGCGCGGTGGGGTCGCAGCGCAAGTTCCAGCGCCCACTGCTGCCCTGCACGCACACCAAGCTTAACATGGTACGCCATTTATTCTCAATGGGGTGTCTCGCAAATAATTGCTGGATCGGATTGAATGGCACGTGTTGATCAGTACATTAGAAGTACCTACTTGAAAAATTATTTATTTTTAAACAATCCCATTTTTCTAAAAATCGAGTGTTTAAATCATGCGTTATTTTTTGGTGCAGGGATGTGTAATTATCAACCATATAACCTATAGAGTAGAAATGTTACTTATTTGGTTTGAAAACAATTCCGCCAACTGACAGCTACTCACATCTGCGTTCACTACGCTCTGATTGGCTGATCGAATGTCAAAAATAACTCTAGAGATGGGGTAGTGTCCATGCAAGTTTTATCGATTTTGGTAACCAATGCGTCAGTATAGTAGTAAATAATCCTTGCGTGTTTTCTTATGGAAATCAGTTTATTGATTTATAATCATCATCAGCCTATTAATGTTCCCACTGCTGGGACACAGGCCTCCTCTCTATATAAAGACGCATATAATATATAGAATGCGAAAACAAAACGGGATACAGAAAATGGGAAAACTTTTTCTTGTGTTTAGATAAAAAATCGTACAATGATCAAATCAGTGTATCAATGTGTTATTAGGTAAATAGTAACACATTGATTCACCGAGTTTTGAAATTAATTTGTTTCGTAGAAATTCTTGTGACCGCTTGTATCTCATTATGTCTTCCTTTTTCTGAGGAAAGCTAGTCTCATCTTTCTCTCCTGTCATAATAGGTGTCACAAATATTTTTTAAAATAATTTGACTTCATTTACTCGAAACCAATATATAAACACACCTTGATTCTTGGTATGCAACACTAGTGATGAGAGCATAGACTAGAAAGAAATAGTATAATACGGATTGCGTTATGTGTAAGCAAGACGCATAGACATACTTCAACTGTTTCACTTTGACTTGTCCAGTTCGACTTGAGCTGCGAGAAAATCTATACTAATATTATGCAGAAGAGTTTGTTTGTTTGTTTGATTGAACGCGCTAATCTCAGGAACTACCAGCTCGAATTGAAAAATCTTTTTGCGTTGGATAGTCCATTTATCGAGGAAGGCTATATAACATCACGCTATGACCATTAGGAGCGGACCAGGAATGAAAAATGTTGCAAAAACGGGGATTGTTTTTTCTTTCGTTTTCCTCTCTTATGTGACGCAGACGAAGGGGCGAGGGTCAGCTAGTTTAATATAAATTACTTTTTTACCTGTATTTTACCGATTAAAGGTTATTCCGTCTGTTTTATAATTTGATGTTCTGCTGTTTTTTCCACACCACCGAGCACGCCGTTGTGAAACTATTTATACGATATTTTATTTCGGAATATGAAGAGACGTACACACGGATCCAAGACTGGTTTTGTACTGTTTTAGTGACAGCGAGCGTCAATATTTATAAGTGACAAATCACTTAATAGTTGCGGAGGCGGCTGGCCTGACATTACCACTCTATAGGTTATATGCTCGATGTGTGTAATCTAGCATCCAAAGTTTGTTAGCTTTTTGTCGTTTTGTCTGAATTGTCGTATTTGTGTCAGCGCGAGCAGCTGGGCGAGCACGAGGAGCGCGCCGCGCGCCTGGAGGAGGAGCTGGCGGCGCTGCGACACGCGAGGGACAACGCGCCGCACGCGCGCGACAAGGAGCACTACCTCGTCTACGAGGTCAGTACATCCCTACACACCTGCTTTTTGTGAATACCATCTCACAGATCGACCTAGAAGGTGTCATCTCTTTAACTGGGTAATCCTGCGTTGAGAGTTGCTAAGTCGCTTAGTTTATAACTTTTCCAGCCAGTGCAAAAACACTAAGCGACTACAAGCTAACGGATCCCCTGGGGGATAGGCTGAATCTAATCATATACACTACTTACTGCGCCATAACACAAGCAAACATTATATTTGTTTCTGCCTCCAAGAGTTCACTGACAATAATTTGTCTAACAGATAAAGAGGTATCGCACGTACGCGTACGTGATGAGGTCGCGCGGCGGCGGTGCGGGCGCGGAGGATGCGGCCCCTGCCGTGCCGGAGCGCGTGGCCCCCGGGCCCCTGGCTCCCGGCCCCCAAGGAGGGCCCGCGGCCCCCGGGCCCCTGGCCCCCGCCGCGCCGCCCCCCTGACGCGCCATGGCGGTGTTCGCCGCCTGTGTGCTGTGACCCCTGGGCTGGTGCTGCGCCTGCGACTGCGACGCGCGCCCCCTCTAGTCCCGTCTTCCCGCGCCGCGCGAGTGATCGTAGAGTAGTGCCGACTGTCTCCGAGAGTGCGAGTGTTACGTGCGACTGCGGCTCGACTTCTGACTGTGCAGTGAATTATATTTAGTAAGTGGCTACCCCGGCCGGTCCGGACGCGCTGACTCGTCGCGTGCGCCCGGACGAACCTCGGATCATTTTTATAAATTTCATCGTACAATTAGGAAGTTCCGTTTTAACATTTCGCGTCAGCGTTGAGGCTGAGCGGTTATACGCTTTAATTATTCTCTTTTACTATCACAAATATTGGCTTAATTAAGGTACTGTAAGTAAAATCATTTATCATTCCATGTAATCTGTATCACTGTTTGTTCAAGTACAGATTTAAGAAAGTGATAACGTGGCTAGGAGTAGCTGTTGACTCATTCTTATTCCGCATGATATTCACTCGGTATTTTATTTGACAACGGCTGAATTTATTACAATATTGTAAATAGTTTTTAAAATATTGAGACTGATACATGAAGTTATTTATTTCGTTCGTAAATTAACCAGTGTCAAATCTTAGGCATCGATAGTGTATCATTACACCCCTAGGATCTCAGATGTAATTATATTATAGCTATAGAATGAAATGTTTGTGACTGATGTGTATGAAATCTCGTGTTGATCAATCATTTGTACTTGGGGAAAATCACGTATTAATGTAATACAAGCTTTATTTAATTTTTTAACAGTCTAATGACATTAGGCAGATAGTGATAGTAGGATATTAAAATCTGAAATATGTAATCTATTGATGATAAGTGTTGCAGCTTAACAATATGGTTGGTAATAAAACATTTATTTAGTGGTTTATGCCATCTTAAACATTCTCTAAACCCATGAAACAGACACGTCATCGAATTATTTATTAAACATAGCTGAGACAAGTACACAAAGATAACTTATGAATCTATTGCGCATTACTTCTGTGTTCTGAATATTGTCCGAATTATGTTTGTATTTGTATGTTCTGTATTATATTAATTCCGACATAGCATTCTCCTTTGAAACAATTGTGGTTTATTAAATTCGCTTTAGATGTAATACCAATTGTTGTAAATAAATCAATATTTTTATGAATTGTTTACATGTTACTTTTATTTTTATATGTTTTACTTAAATGTATAGCTTGGCGAGTTTGTTTTATTTTAATAATAATTAAATGTTTGCTATGTGTTTGTGACATTTAACAGCCTGTACGTGATATTTTTATTCCTCTCATAATATTGTCTCGCTAATCTATCTTTAAGGAGCAAGAAAAATCCACAAAAAGAAATGTGTATGTCTGATAAATTATTTGCTAGTTTTGCTCAATCTGAAAAAAAAAATAACTTGCTTAAAGATTCATATGATTTTAATAAATTTTTCAGATTTAATCATATCCAAAATTAGTCAACTTGCAAGTATTATAAATTAATCTCTATTGGTAAGTATGGAATTAAAATGGCTGTGCTGGAAAATTTAGATTAACAAGTTATTGGGATTATTCTAGCTGGTATTAACATTGTATGTAGCCAGCCTATTATATATCTTCACAGAATTATAAAGAGATGAAAATGACCAGTCTATACAGCATGTTATGCTTATACAATATGTAAATATGATGTGAAATAAACTCTTGGGAGCCTGATAATTATTGATCAACTCTGAAAGTACATAATAAATGTCTAAGTAATTGAAACTATTGTGTAATAAAATAGCATTAGTTTTTTTTTCTTTTATACCAATCATAACCCCTTTTAAAGAGCTGAAATAAATATCACAAAAGGAGTTACTTTGTTTTTTTTACTCTTTACAGCCAGTGTATTTGTTTATTAATCAGAGCAGAGACATGCAGAAATTGATCAATGCCTTCTCCGTGATTGGTTGTTGATATCCTATGCACCACACCATGTGTCTTTTCTTCAGTAGACATTATTTTCAATGAGATTTGCTCAAATAATTGGAGATTTGACAGCTGGGCTTGATAAAAGGTGTAAACAGTCAGTATAAAATTATTGATGGATTTTTTTTTTGGGTGAAATGCAAAACCAAACAATAAAAATCGGAAAGACAAATACTTATATCCTTAGGGTCAATTTCCACTGAAAGAGCAGCGGCCGGCAGCGTCTTTTTGAGGCAAAATATTGCAAACTATTTTGAATCTTATCTACGTGATTAAAAAGTTCATAGTCATTTGAAGGCAAAGGACCCTAGCGTGGCGTCGCGAGGCTGCACGAGCCTTCTACCGACTAGTCAAAAGAGGCGCCGCGCGGCTGATCGCGGCGCAGCTAGCTGACGTCCGGCCGACCGCGGTGCAGCTGACAGAGTCGCGGCTGCGCGCGTGCGACCATTTCATACCCGCCCGCCCTACCCAACTTTCTTTGAGTGAAGTAGATCGCACACTAGTTTTCAAAGCTACCACGCGGAGGCTCATTGCGGCGCCTCGGGATGCCGCGCTGCCTCTCGCGGCGCCGCACTGCCCCGCGCGGCGCCACACTGCCTCTTGCGGCGCCGCGCTCAGTCACTTGCTCTTACGGCCGCTGCGCGCCGCTGCTCTTTTAGTGGGGATTGACCCTTATAATTGAATACTACTTAGCTCCAAATGCATAGTCTGTATTTTTTTGTAATGGCCTCTGCAAAGGATGGGCAAGTAATTTAGCAATGCAATCATGAATCTTTGTTGCATTTCTTGATACTTCATAGACATAAGAGTAGCCATTGTCCAGGTCCTGAAGTGCATCATAGATATCTTCACATTTGTACAGATTACATTCCTCTTCATGTGCCAACAGTATATCAATGTAGAAATATAACTGTTTCTTCAAAAAGTTGAAATATACATCATCTGGTGGAATGATCGGGATACAACTAGATCTGCCATACATTACTATCATTCGCACAACATAAGAAGGAGGTTGTATGCATTCTCCCTCTTTATATTCAGGTATTTCAACTTTCTGTTTTATTAATTGGAACAGTTTCGTAAAATCAAAAGTTTCAGAATCACAGTCCTCGGGATTTATATAGTCAATTGCATTTACAATATCCTTCACATTACTGGTAAAGTTTTGAAGCCAGCATGGTTCTTTATCTTTCAATACTATTACTGCGAACTCGGTCTTCTTGTTGATAGCATTTTTGGAATATAAGAAAAAATCCAGAATGCGCTTCATCATGTTAATAGGAGTGAATGTTGTGCCATCGCCCAAGCGGTAAAGGGATTTGTGGTTGTCGTAACAAACATCCAAACAAAGAATAATCTTCTCTGGTACATTAATATTAGGCACATTAGGTTTTTGAAAATTCGCCATCACTTGCTCTTGTAGCTCTGAAAAGTCTTCGTTTTCCGACGAGGGTATGGTTATTGGAGCCATTCTGTAAGAGAAAAGAGTAATCAGGTCCATTTATTTTACGAATGCTTTCAATAATACAAAACATCGGATGCTGGAAACCGTCAGCCTGATGTAATTAAACTACTAACCCTGAAATATTAGATTGTTCCGAATCCGTCAATAAATCGGTAGTATCCATTTCATAGAATTCGTAGATTACGAGATAAGTTCGTAATAACAAATAATATTTTTATTTATTACTGAATAAAACAACAATTCACATTCTCTGTTTGGACGTAAACCATAGAGTATATAATCACTACGTTTAACGTAAACTGACGTAAACGTAGTGATTATATACTCTGTGGCCTGTGGGACGTTGAATACACCCTATGTTCCGAATAGCAAAAAAAGTGATAATATCGCGAATCCGACCGAATTTAGTAGTCACAAAATATGAGGCTACTGAGTAATAATTGTGACATTGCGCGTTGGTCGGATTCGCGATATTATCACTTTTATCGCAATGAGGGATTTTCTTTTTCAACTCCCCTAGTCGCTGGATAGATGGCGCTGACTGGGGTATGTTACTGGAAGGAACGGAACGTGACAATTTTCTGATTATTTCACTTGGATGTTATTTTGAGAACGTAAAATGAAACGTAAATTAAAAGTAAATAAATAAAGTAATATGACAATGGTCACATCACATCACATTGATATTTTGAAAATAGCCTCTACATGTAAAAGCATTGTTTTATTTTTCCTTTTCGTTTAGTTTTTTTTTTTTGTTTTTTCTCAGTTGCCATTAAAGGAAAAAAAAAAAAAACTAAACGAAAAGGAAAAATAAAACAATGCTTACCATTACTTTTTAGGGTTTTCCACGCCAGAAAGAAAATGTCCCAAGAGAAAAAGAAGAGAAGTCGTTGCCTTGTGGATTTATGTACAAATGAAGGCATGCATCTTTTTCCTAAAGATGAAAGTCGTAAAGCGCAATGGGTACAAGCCATCGTACATGTCAAACCTGGACGGGCCATAAAAAGAAATTCGCACATATATTCAGCACACTTTAAACCAAATGATTTTGTAAGAACAGCATTATCAGTGTTACAACCAAGTAAGTTCATCTATGTTTAGTATTGTAGGTATTTTATTAGGTTCAAAAACACCAGAAGAATTGGGTGACGCCTTTGCCCAGCAGTTGGACTGAATAGGCTAACAACAAAAAACAATAGTTTACCTATTTTTAGATGTGGCATCAAAAGTATTGAAGCAAACAGCCATTCCATCCATATTTCCATGAAAAAAATCATTTCAACCTCCCACAACATCCCATACCATAACATCTAAAGATCAAGATTCAACATCATACGCTGCTCCAGAACCTGATGAACATCAAGATTCTCAGGCTCTCAACTTCTCTCTCTCACTGATGGCATACCATGGGGAAGGCCTACGACCAGCCGTCTACGTTTATTATATGCACAAAACTACAAACACACGCTTTGTTATCAATTTAATAGCAAGTACTATTTAAAAAAATATTTGAAGCCCCTAAAAATCCCCCTAATCTTGTCCCTAAAAATGTCCCTTTTAACAATTCTATTCCCTGAATTTAGGGGTAAAACCCTTAAGCTGGCAACCATGCCAAGCGTTTTGACTTTGACACTAGTAACGTAGTCGGGTCAACGCCATCTATAGAGTTGTTGGAAACTATTTTTTTTTTTAAATTCTTAAAATGAAAACCTCTCATTTGGAACGCAGGGACAATGATACATGCCAGATTGACAATTTGACAGTGTCAACTTGACAGATAAACTAGTTGACACCACAGCTGTTTGGTGCAGCTTGACCACAGATTATAAAAGTTTTTTCACTGAAAGTAATCGACTGGATCAGAGGTGTAGCTCAGAACACTCGCATTTCGCATTTGTTTTAGTCTCATTTACAATAGAAGGGGCAACCCTACGAGGGATTTTCGTCGCCGATCGGGTACAAAATCCAAATTCTGGGTATCTACTCTACTGAAAAATTCCTTTTGGTAAATCCATTTTATTCGACCTGGGAATGGGAATCAAACCCAAGTACCTTTTGATACGTAGTAGACCTTGCAATCACTAAACCCGAGGCAAAGTGAGAACAAGTGCAAGATCGTTAATTTTTTTAACGCTAGTTACCCTAATTTGTCTATGGAACCATAGACTATGCTCTTTCGAAACAATTTGACATTGTCATTTTTGACATGACAGATTCTAAAAAAATGTGTATGTGGGAGCGTAAGTAAAACGTGTGAATTCAGTAAGAAATCTAAATAGGAATCAATCATGGATTACAATTATGAGCAGACAAGTGAGGTGGAAGCATTAGACTCTATTTATTATGGAGATATGCAAGGTAATAGACGCTTACTTTCCCATGTTCATAATCTTTTCTGTACTGAATAACAAAACCACTTTTCGAGGAGGTTTACAAATGTACGCCGGTTTATGTACATTCATGCATCGGATAAATCCGCATTCTTAAGTAAAGAAATTCATGATTCTCTCTGTCTTTTTACCTTTCATTCAAGAGATGCTTAACAATTGATAATTACCTAAACTTTTGATTACAGTCATTGAAACAAAGCCTTTCCACAAGTTTAGTATACCAATAAAGTCTGAAGGTTTCGACGAAGGAGAAGGGCTGGCATGTCAGCTAGTCTTCACATACACAGCTAAGTACCCAGATGAGCTGCCCATCATAGAAATAGAAGATGAAGAGAACTTTGATGATTTAGTTGATAAGGATGAATTACTCTCACATTTAACTGAACAGGTAATGCATTAACATTTAACATTTTGAGTGAGTGTTTTCCCAATGAAACTAGATTCGAAATGTTTTCAATTAGGTCAGTAAAAATGCTAAAACAGTAATACTTTCTAAATACAGTATTTTGTGGTTTGATAGTTCTTTTATATAGCAGTGACCAGCTGGAGATAGAAGCTTATGTGAATAAAAAATACTATTAAAAAAAATGTGCATTTTCAGGGAAATGAAAACTTAGGAATGGTGATGGTATTCACGTTAGTATCAGCTGGACAAGAGTGGCTCAATGTGAGGTGGGACGCCATCACGAAAGAAAGAGAAGAACTATTACTGGCCAAGAAGAGGGCAGAGGAGGAAGCTGAAATGGTACCTATTACCCCCACCTCTAAAAACGAATGCTGAAGTCCAAACTAAACAACAAAGCCACAATGGCTTTGTTGTTTAGTTTGGACTAAGTTTTCTAACTTTCTAAGTACATTATTTAAATAATTGTGACCTTGTTGAGGCAATTCCATTCCGCTAGTCTGCTTAGTGTAATTTCTAAAGGGACCAGAGGCAAGGATTCCTTCATCATAGTTTTACAACAACTCTTTGTTCATTTCTTGAATGTTGTATTTATCTGTCATGCACCCACATATAGTTTGAGTGTCAAAGACAACTATTTCAATGTTACAATCTTGCAGTCTAAAATATAAAAATTAATATCTATTCTGTGGGTGTATTGTTCATACTTTCAGCTTATTGCTTACACTTGCATGTAGGTTATGGGCATAGTATTCTTTTTTTTTTTGTTTGGTGCGTGGATCCTAACTCTTTTATTTCAAAGATTGTCCAGTAACAGCTGTAGAAAATGACAAATGGAAGGTAGGAGGGAAGGAAGCGGGGGCCTTTGCCTTGCATTGGGACAAGAATTGCTGATATATGGCTAATGGCTGATGTATAAAGATGTGCATGTGAACCCAAAGGCTGAACCTAGTTATTTCTATTTTCTCATCATTACAGAAAAGGTTTGAAGGCACCAGAGTCACAGTGGAGTCATTCCTGGCATGGAGGAAACAGTTTGAGATTGACATGGGCATTCCAGCCAAGAGGGAAAAGGAAGCTAAAGACAAGAACAAACTCACTGGAAGAGAGCTGTTCTTGAGAGACACCACACTCAACGAGTCTGACCTTAAATTCCTTGATGATGGTTAGTGTTTATTGGCCTTCAAATTGTGTCTAACTTTTTGTTTGCTCCAATTATCAAGTATCAAATCAAATATGAATGGCGTAGTGGTAATGAGGCTGCCTTACGTTCTTAGGGTCCTGGGTTCGAATCCCGGTAGGAGCAAATGTTTGTGTGATGAGCATGGTCATTTGTTACCGAGTCATGGATGTTTATAAATTATTAAGTATGTATTTACAAACAAAAAGTATATATGTAGTATATCAATGTGGCACTAGATGGCGCTGTGTGTTAATGTCCAGCGATATTATTATTATATTAAAAGATCTTGTCCACTTTGCCAGACTCTGATTCAGAGTCCTTAACTTTATGTTGTTCATTTTGGTAATAAACTGAATATTTGTTGCTTTATACAATAGAAGACAAGTAGTGATTTCGGCCCAGAATCTAAATATGATACAAAAAAAAATTTTTTTAATTGACTTTTTTTGAGGATTGCTGTAACTCACAAATGTTTATCTTTTACAGGAGATGCAGTCAAAGTCGACGAATCTCTGTTCCAAGACTTGGATGACCTTGAAATATCGGACGAAGATGATGCAGACTATGTTCCAGGACAGAGTGGCAGTGAAAGTGATTAGCAAATGAAGTGCCCCCTCGAGGGGACAGTGAATGAGTGTTAGAACTATACGCCTACTCGGCTGATGCGCGGCCTTTGATCAGATGTGGTTTACCCAGTTACTCAGTTATTGTTCAATAAAACTACTTATATTTACTTGGAGAATATTTTATTTACACTTTGTCACTAAAGTAGGTATGTACAACGGACAAGTGAAATATCAAAGAAAAAGCGACGGGACAACTATCATAAATGGCAGCTTAATAAAAACAAAGCGCGGGACAACCCTAGTGTTCCGTGCTGCTTCGCCAATAAAACGGACTTGACATAATACGCAGTACAAACAATTGTAAATAACAAAACACCATAATATAGATCAATCGATATAATAATTACATTTCTCCTCCCTAACAATACAGAAAAACTAACAGTAAATGATGCCATCCACTCAACATCCCAAGGCGTGCAACCTGTTTGGTACAAGTATTCTACTCTTTGGTGCAAGCTAACCGTGCAAAACCGACGCTAGTCATTGATTCACACCCGCTCTGTCATCCACATTCAAGTAGTTTTATGTGATTGAACTGCACTATATTTTTTTTAAACCAATATGTAATTTAAGTAGGAGTTGAGCAGGCGACATCTGTTATAATAATACTTGTCATTTCATATCAATGTATGTAAACACCACAACATTCAATAACCGAAAAGTTCTTGAGCAACAGAAACAAATCTAACTTGGCTTATTTAACATTACTTAACATTAAGATTTACTAAATTAGACGACACAGTAATTAATAAAATAGGTATCAAAATATATTTACGATGTGCAGTCTTCAAAACGAATCTGTGAGAAACAAGGACAATAACACTTCTAACAATCTAGTAATAATTAACCATAGATATGTAAGTTTTGATTAAAGTAAAAAAACACAAGTGCAGTTCAAATCATTATCTTATTCATACTAATTGCTAGGTATGCACTTATGTATAACTTTTTACACAGGTATTACGAGTCAATAAATCAGTTCATTTGCCTCAAGGAAAATGAAGAATGGGAAATTTTTCATTAACAAAACGATAAAACACCTAGAACATGTTTATAAATGCAATAGTAATTATACATGACAACAACATTTTATTTTATAGATAACACACATTACAACAATGTTCATTTACCTATTCAGAACGTGCTAACACGCACATTATTTACTAGATTTTAATTTCAATATCAACTGATGGACAATGGTATTATTACCTATCTTACCTGAAAGAATGCGTGACATACCTAGGCCGTATGACTGGTAATTTAAACGTATAATGCGTCAGTATCCAATCATAACAAAGGTAGGTACTAGAGAATATACTGTTAATGTGTATTAAATGTTAGCCTGTGGCTAAATAAGAATTTTAATCACCACTATGTTTAGAACCGATCAACGAGGTTGTGGTAACTATGGGCTGTAGGCCAGAATTATTTCATAAGTGAAATTGTGTCTATTGTGAAAATATAATCTGTACCTAAAAATATTTGTTTCAGTTTCTAGGGAGATTATGAATTAAGATACATAAGACATAATTATAAACATACGCTGTCCGTGTCAGTGGTCCCAATGAATCCGATTTATTGTTCGCGTTTCGGCATTGAGACGGTGAATTTGAAACTTTACATAGCTATCCTACCTACGCTCGTGTATAAAATATCAATGGTTGGGCGAGTTCGCTGATCATTACGCGTAAACTAAGACAGTGTGTGTAAAAAGCTTATGTCGAGCAATGGTTCGACTGCTAGTAACGAGGTCGCCGACGGAGGATATTACTCGCGAACACTAACTGATGAACGTTCATGAGAAATTATAAACACCGGTTCCTAGGCCGCAGACGGCACGGAATCTACAAAAAATTTTTGTGTCCGTTAAAATGGTCATCACCATAGAACAAAAAAACATTTATAGACTACTAAACCCACGAAAATACTGTATTCTAGGGCTTTAGAGCAGACTACTTACAATTTGATAAATAATTGCATTAGTTACATAAACATTAACTTTTCAATATCCATCCGTGTATCGCGTCTCGGTAGATACCCTCTTGTCAGCCCAGGTATAAAAACCGCTTGGCTATAAGAACCGAGCGGTTATAAAAACCGTGCGGCAATAAGAACCGCGCGGCTATAAATCTGTGGCCATAAGAACCGCGCGGCTATAGAAAGTTAGGATGGAGTTTACTTCAGACGTTGAGTGACATTGGCGAGGGCGACTGCAAAGGCCTGCAGCGCTGAGAACGGGTACTGAAAGTCCAGAGTGTAGGCATTGCCGTCGATGCGTCCAAATTGCATTACCTGATGAGGAATTTACAATATTTTTGTTAGAATCTTTACTCCTGTATTAACTACTATTCAATACAATCACCAGCATACGTTTTGAGTGCATTACATTGAGTTCTACAGTCAAACTTAATTTTTCGCCCCGAATGGAAAGGATGGAATAAATATTTTGCCGTGACTAAATGTCGAGTTCCAGTAGTGCGCGTAGAAAATGACAAAGAAAGAGGGTAGACAGATTTGTCTGCTCCTAGCAAGTTTTCCATCCACCCGCATTCTCCAGTCAACCCGCGGTCATGGCGTTTGCACCACCGCAACCTCAATATAAATAATAATCACAGAAGATATCCCGTATTTTAAGTAAATATTAGGCGCGGGACGAATACAAGAAGCGGTGGTGTGGCGCGGACGCAGCGCGGTCGCGGCGCCAGTTCTTTGATATTTCATACAAAATGTATAGAAGATGAGTGGCGCGAGACATACTTAGTTAACAAAACAAGAAAGGCGCACCTGTTTTCCATGATATTCGATCTGGAAGTTCTTGGCGGACTCTTGCGTGACCCTGCCGCCAAAGTCAAGTTGGTACACCTGGCTGTTCTCGTTCCACATCGGCGCTTTGTTGTGCATGATGAGCTGACGGCGGGAGCTGCTACTGCTGCGACTGTCGCTGGTGGAACCCGTAGCTGTGACTACGCCACCGGCTCGCTTTAGCTGGAACACAAAGAAATAAAATACTTTCATTTAGCACCAATAAAGCTCATAAAAGCTTAGGATTTATGCTCTGAAACAGGGTCACGGGGTGTCGCAGCACACCACAAAAGGGATGGCGAAACGAACTGACTGGCTTCCTTGAGAATTGGAAAGAAGAAGAACAAAATCGTGACCCTTGAAAGGATGCGAGAGACCTTTGCCCAGCAGAGGGACAGTATGGGCTAGCAAGTAGCAATACATGTATAAAGGTGACCGGACCGCAGGCTGCACGCACGAAAAAGTGGCCCGTTACGCTCTGCCCCGTTACGCTCATTGTAACGTTGGGATCGGAGCGTATGTATGCAATCATTTCATCAATGTTTTGTTATGACGTTGTCACGTTAAACTATCGTCCGTAAACCGACTTTACAGACAACAATTTTTTTTTTACTTTAAACACCTCCACGACCCCGTACTATACAATCCATCCATCAGCACAATGTTATGAGTGAGTTACATTGAGTTTTTCCGTAAAACGTAAATTTCACCCCAGAAAAAAAATGTTTCCCAGCGATTTGCGTAAGTTACATAATTTGATGTTCAGAATGCTTTGTTGACGGCTCCATGATCGTGATGAGTTTGTTTACACCCTGTATACAACCCCCCCTATTTCATTTGATTTGACAAGGTGGCACCGACAATCCGACAAATGAAAACACTGGTAGCACCGGTTCATAGGAGCAACTTAAACAATACCTTATTCCTGAGTTGTGCCTTCTGGAAGCTCTCCAGATCTCTGTAGTTCCTGCCATTGACCTCACTGTACCCCCCACCGGTGGAATATTCGTCGTCGGAACTTTCGGACGGCTTCTTGTTTCTTCTTCGATTCAGGAGCGGCGAGTTCAAAAGTTGCCTGGAAAATGTATCATGTGGACGTTTAATACAAGATGTACCGTGCCAAGTCCAGGACAAATTAGGAAAGGGCAGTGGTGTGAAAGTCTAAAGTGTTCCAGAGGGAAAAAGACGTGTAATTATTAAAATATTTAAATAAAATAAATATCGCTGATCATAACACACAGCGCCATCAAGTGCCACACTAAGCAAGGCTTGTGTCGTGGACACCTGACAGTTGATATACTACTTAAATACTTTTCTGTTTGTAAATACATACTTATTATACACATAAACATCCATGACTCGGAAACAAATGTCCATGCTCATCACACAAACATTTGCTCCTACCGGGATTCTAACCCGGGACCCTATGAACGTTAGGCAGCCTCACTACCACTACGCCATTCGAGTCGCGAGTCGATATTCTTCTGACACTAATCTATACGGCCCCTGGACAACATCATATTGTCATGTTAGAATAGGTAACTTATTCATTTGGAGTTAATTTATAATGTATATATAAGTCGACTTTCAAACCAGTGTTAGCGAAACTTAAAATATCACTTACGGGATTTCTTCCGTGATTATTATTTTTATTGAGGTCCCGATATTTCGACGCTGTTTCAAGCGCCATGATCGTAGTTTGACTGGTGAATGCGGGTGGATGGAAAAATAAATGTTAGGAGCAGACAAATCTGTCTACCCTCTTTCTTTGTCTTTTCTTTTGCTACGCGCACTACTGGAACTCGACACTAAGTCACGGCAAAATACACTCACAGTATCACCAGGTTTTTTAAAGTCCTTATTATGTTGCCGGCTGCTACTTTTGAGCATACTCAAAACTGGATTCCACGTACGTGACAATTTGAAGCCATCCTCTCATTTGAAATTTTTATGTTTTCTTATTTCAATTGCTTATCTTGTCGCCTTTAAAAATTAATGTTTAACCGTTGACAAAATACGTGGAATTCGATCCAGTGATTGGGCCCTGACTGCAATAGATGTTCAGCTATCAATCAATCAATCAATCAATGAATCATTTTATTATCAGGCAACCTAAGGCCATGGCCGATTTTTGCTCATCATTATTTTTCACAGCCTTTATGTGCTTTTTGATGCGGCATGAGACTGTTCGCGTCGTTTGACCTATGTATGAACTACCGCAACTACAGTCGATTTTATTCACCCTAGGGTGTTCGTCAGGATAAAGGAAGGGGCCCGCAAGGGACGAAGTAAAAAAAAAGGGTGTTCGTAAGGGATCTTATCCTTCGGGGAACGCAGACATTACGCAATTTTTTTGTGGGGAGCAAACACGGTCTTATTCGAGTATTTACTATTTACTAAGTAAACGACCTATCTTGTTCGTTACTCCTCTATGGTATGACAAGAAAGTTGGTTGACGCTCCACCGTAGATCTAGCCACTCGCATCTTTTTTGGTCTTACTCCTCCCACGTTGGTTTTGTAGCCTTGTTCTTATACAAAACCTTTTGAACGTAGGATAAATCACCACTAAGATGTTCAGAGTCACACAGATCAAATGCACGATTTGTGAGTGAGGTGACTACGGACTTGAGGTGACAGGGGTGATGATGTGAGGTGGCGTGTAAGTAGCGGTCGGTATGAATCGGCTTCCTGTACACTGAATGGCTGAGGGTCTCACTCCCATCACTCCTTGCAAGAACTTTCACTTCAAGAAATGCCAACGCCCGATCTTTCAGTGTTAGCGGATTTAACTAACCTTATTGGCGAAGCAGATGAATACCGGTGCCTGCGCGGCGGCGTGCGCGGGGCGGGCGAGTCCGGCGCCGCCCCGCCGCCCCCGCCCCCGCCCCCGCCCCCCCTGCCGCCCCCACCATGCTCCCGCGCGGGGCGGGGGCGGGGCGACGCCGGCGCTGAGCTGCACTCCCGCGCGGCCGCACTCGCGCTACTCTCTTTTTCCTTATCACGACGCGACGACCGGGACGCCAGTAAACGCAATGCCAACTGCTCCAACGAACCTGTACATAGAACACATATTATATCGTCTGCGTGCGAGGCAGAAGGTTCGCCTCTCTACCTGTGTCCATGCCGAGTCGTGCCGTCCTAGACAAGCTTCATGCGTTCTATAGAGAAGCGGGCGGCTACCGGAGGAGAAGCGGTAAGTGTTGCGTGGCAAGCCCTGAGGGTGGCGCGTCAAGGGGCCGTGCGAGCCGAGCGGGAGTTAGTGACCGTGTACCGGCTGGTGAACTCCGAACTAGAATTAACGTCTACCTTTAGTCGAAATAGGGGTGCAGCCGGGGATAGAAGCCGTCGAAACGTTACCCGAGATCCCGGAGCGAGCGGTGCGCCGCCGGCGGTGGAGCGGTCGGCGGGTGAAGGTAAGCATCTACTTATCGTACTAACTGTAATACTTGCTGTAGTCGGAGTCGCTGTCGGTGTGCAGGCGCGGGGGCGCGGGCGCGGGCGCGGGCGGCGGGGCGGGGCGCGAGCTGCACGCCACACACACGTAGGTGCGCGCGTCCACGTCGCGGCGGTCGTAGGGCGACACGAGGCGGCAGACGGTGCACACGGGGTAGTCGCGCCGCCGCCGCGAGCTCTCCGACGCCGACGTGCCGCTGTTGTCCTCCCCTCCTGTACTATTACACCTACTGCTAGAGTTCGCTGACGTCACGTCCGTTTTCGGCGACACGGAATCGACCCGCGACATTCTTTTGCTCTTGTCCACTGTCAGTGACATCTCACTCGAGTCGAGGCTCCTAGACTTGCCGCACCGACGTAAGCTGGGCGTTTTGGTGCACTCTGTCTGTTTGGCGTCGCTGGCGCGGACGTGACGCCTGTTCCTCCTGTGACGTTTATTATTCACAAGCACAAGCCGCCTGGGTGGTTCCCCGCGGAGGGCGGTTAAACTCACCTGAGCGTGTAAGACCTGCGGATCCACTAGATCAAGGTACCCTACACTGCAGCTGCGAGTCATAGTGTCGTAAACAGGGACGGTGGCACACACAGGACTGATGGGTACTACGGTAGTAGTCCTCTGTACCTTACTGGTTACCTCTCGAGCTTTATCAGTCAGATTACTTATGGTAGTATCAACCGGAGTCTCCTCATCAATAAACTTCAAGTCCTCACTCTTCTGCAAATGTTTGATCGTTTCACCGCGCTTAGTCAGGGCATCTGGGTGCACTTCATGCTCGTAGTTCTTGTTACAAAGCGACTTAAGAATCCTCGTGTTCATTTCGAACGAAGCTGATTCCCCTCGACTACAGATATTTTTACGTAGCTTTGAAAGACAGTTGTCTGTCACGTGATTATCACACTTTTTGATTGTGACCTGTCGGCTTGGTTCAATGCTTAAGTTTAAGTTGAAGGATTGCTGTTCTAAGTTGGATAAGTTTCCTTTAAGCGAGACGTTGTCTCCGCGGACGCTGTAGTCGGTTCTTCCTCCACAGAAGTCCCCCCTCCCCCCGCACGTGACGGTCTGGGGGGAGGGTCTCTCGAATATGATATCTGTGGGCGCGACAGCGTTCTTCGGAGACTGTAGTGTGGGCACTGAGCTCTCGCACCTGAGCGGAGATATGGCGTGTCGGTTGGGCACCCCGGCCGGGTTGTTCACTCTCCTCTCTGAGGGCTGCGTGGCGTGCCTGACCGGCGTCGAGTACACGCTCTCAGGTACATTATTCATCGTCTCATTCGTATCGATGTACGGGAACTCTTCGTAAGACTCCGCCCTCGCAAGTGACGGACTGTTCTGATTATTATTATTAGCGTTGTAACTCTCATTCTGATTCGTGTTATTACTGTTGTTCATTCTTTCGTTCAGAGTTAGCTTCCTTCTGATATTATTATTGTTAGTGTGCGACGGAGAATCGTTGGAGTCGTTGGACTGAAAGACTTCTTCTTCATCCTCGGAGAAGATGTTAGGATTGAACGTAGGGTCTGGACCGACGGGATAGTCATCCCTGAGTTCTGTGATCATGAGCGTCATCTGTCTTGGCTGAAGATGGAGCAAGGAGGTCTTATACGTGACCTGGCCGAGATTGGCGGGAACATTTTTAGCTAAACCATGCATTTTAAACTTAGTTCCCCATATATTAGATGTTACTTCTACTAAACGTACGTCCTGCAACAATAATTTACGTGAATAAAGATCATTTTAGATATTAGCTAACAGTTTTTGAAGAAAGTACAAACAAATTTTGTTCACGGATACGTTAAGTCACTATTTGTTTACAATTCCATCAAAAACTTAAGCACAGCCGAGAGCACTAATATATTATAAATTGAAAATTTTTTTAGAACAATTTTGCCGTACTTAAATAACGATTTCAATTTTGAGATATAGATACAGCTTTGGCCTATTTTGTAATAGTGGAAGTTCCACATAATTTTGTTTAAAACAGCATTCAATAACAGTGGGCGAAAATTACTTTTCAAAGTAGCATATTAGTGCTTATGACTGTTTATAGTATAGAAACGAAATTCAGAAGACATTACAAATTGTACTTGTCCCATCTAGAAGTGAGTTGTGTTAGCATACCTCTGGCAAGGAGTCAATATAAGCCAGTTCGTCGGGCGGTTCGTCCTTCTCACTGGAGCTTCGTACCTTTCGTCTGTCCCGCGCGCGCCGGCGGCGCTGCAGTCGCGGTGACCCCGAACAACCTGATTTGTAACAATTCATTTTTCATATCTATATATTTATTTTTCGTAATTCGCACGTGGATAGATCATGATTGAGACCTGGGTTAAGGGTATAGGGTATTTTTTATTCAGGAAGTGAGACCCCGTGGGATATAATTTTCGGAGATCCCTCAGGCGAAAGCCCAAACGCTTGAAGTAGTGATAACTTATTTCTTACTTTACACACTAAATGCAATGTTGTTTTTCAATACACTTCCTTGAAAACTGGATCTTATTTTAGGTACAGAATGCTATGTACGTACACGCGTATTTTTTTTATAAATTATTTTTAAAAGTTTATTATTCCCACAGATACAATGTAGACAAACAATGTGTCTCAATTCCTACAGTCGGTGGTGATTGTTTATTTTTTTTACCGCGTTAAAGAGGTGCTTACCAAGGGGCTTTAAAGTCTAAGTACTTGTTCACGTAGGAACGCGCGGGCGCGGCAGCGGGTGCGGGCGCGGAGACTTGCCGAGTTCGTGTGCACATTGGCCGCCAGGCGTTTGCGCGAGTCCGTTTCTAGCGGCAAGTTCATACTGGTTGAACTTACCTGACGTCGCGAGTGAATCGCGCGCTCCGCCGCTAGTTCGACGTCAAACATCTCACGTGAACACACAATAATCTGGGAATACCCAGATTATTTCAGTAAAATATAAATACCAAACTTTTTAAACACTGCCTGAAGTAAGTAAATGAAGTTTTATTATTGTCCGGTGTTGTTCGTGTGTTATTAGTTGTTTTATTGACCGTATTTCATTAATGTATCCGCATTTACATACATTCAATGTGTTTACAAAAATGCGTTATTCGTTGTAGACTTTAGTTATCAAGCAAGAATTGTATACCACTGATATCAAATACTTTTTCAGTCATTTTTCCTTCTAAGAAAGAATAAAACTTTACTTAAAAAAAAAACACCGTTTACGCTTTGCCAGTTTGACAGACGGCTGTTTACAAAGCTGATATTATTCGAAATAAAGTTTATTTTAAAATGAATATTATTTTATTTCAATAAAATATAATATAATAAAATTCGTTTGCTGTCTATTAAGTAAGCTGTAAATTTCCTTATTTAAACAGAACGAAATATTCAAATAAACCAATTTAATTTACTACTTATCATTTTCTACCACGATCATCTATTTACTACCATTTTGTAGCGTTCCCCATAAACACAATCTCAATCGGATAGAAAAAAGCGCATTCGTTCGGATCTGTGCTTAGCGTTTTGACAGATCTTCGGTTCGGAAATGAGATAGTCGAATACGGTTCCTTACCGACACGGAAACGTATCGAATGGTTGTGAATAAGGGGCCAGGTCTCGATCGAATCGAAGGCTTTCTCGTAGTCCACAAACGCTAAACAGAGAGGCAAGTTGTACTCTTCGGTCTCCTGTATAACCTGCGGAAGCGTAATATGTATGTGGTCCACGGTGGTAAAGCCTTTTCGGAAACCGGCTGCACGTTGCCAACTGCAGATAAATTGCAGCCGTCGCCACATGTTGACGGCTGCCGTCGGCAGCAACCGCCGATACGTCGTCGGCTGCCGTCGACGACTCGCGACGCTTGCAGTTGTGCATTTATACACGGCATGCCACAGTTTATATGCAGTTGGTAAGGTGCCGATCGTCTGTAAGAACCCTAAGAATCAAGGCGGCGCCGCCACTGGACGAGCTGCCCGCGCCGCTGCTGCTGCTGCTGCTGCTACTGCTGCTACTACTGGCACGTACCTTCCTCCCGCTCGGTGTCAGAGGACGACGTGTGCGCGGCGTGCGACGTGTGGCGCGGCGTGCGCGGCGTGCGGGGCGCGCGGGGCGAGGCGGCGCCGCCACTGGACGAGCTGCCCGCGCCGCTGCTACTGCTGCTGCTGCTGCTACTGCTGCTACTACTGGCACGTACCTTCCTCCCGCTCGGTGTCAGAGGACGACGTGTGCGCGGCGTGCGGGGCGCGCGGGGCGAGGCGGCGCCGCCACTGGACGAGCTGCCCGCGCCGCTGCTACTGCTGCTGCTGCTGCTACTGCTGCTACTACTGGCACGTACCTTCCTCCCGCTCGGTGTCAGAGGACGACGTGTGCGCGGCGTGCGGGGCGCGCGGGGCGAGGCGGCGCCGCCACTGGACGAGCTGCCCGCGCCGCTGCTACTGCTGCTGCTGCTGCTACTGCTGCTACTACTGGCACGTACCTTCCTCCCGCTCGGTGTCAGAGGACGACGTGTGCGCGGCGTGCGACGTGTGGCGCGGCGTGCGCGGCGTGCGGGGCGCGCGGGGCGAGGCGGCGCCGCCACTGGACGAGCTGCCCGCGCCGCTGCTGCTGCTGCTGCTGCTACTGCTGCTACTACTGGCACGTACCTTCCTCCCGCTCGGTGTCAGAGGACGACGTGTGCGCGGCGTGCGACGTGTGGCGCGGCGTGCGCGGCGTGCGGGGCGCGCGGGGCGAGGCGGCGCCGCCACTGGACGAGCTGCCCGCGCCGCTGCTACTGCTGCTGCTGCTGCTACTGCTGCTACTACTGGCACGTACCTTCCTCCCGCTCGGTGTCAGAGGACGACGTGTGCGCGGCGTGCGACGTGTGGCGCGGCGTGCGCGGCGTGCGGGGCGCGCGGGGCGAGGCGGCGCCGCCACTGGACGAGCTGCCCGCGCCGCTGCTGCTGCTGCTGCTGCTACTGCTGCTACTACTGGCACGTACCTTCCTCCCGCTCGGTGTCAGAGGACGACGTGTGCGCGGCGTGCGACGTGTGGCGCGGCGTGCGCGGCGTGCGGGGCGCGCGGGGCGAGGCGGCGCCGCCACTGGACGAGCTGCCCGCGCCGCTGCTACTGCTGCTGCTGCTGCTAATGCTGCTACTACTGGCACGTACCTTCCTCCCGCTCGGTGTCAGAGGACGACGTGTGCGCGGCGTGCGACGTGTGGCGCGGCGTGCGCGGCGTGCGGGGCGCGCGGGGCGAGGCGGCGCCGCCACTGGACGAGCTGCCCGCGCCGCTGCTACTGCTGCTGCTGCTGCTACTGCTGCTACTACTGGCACGTACCTTCCTCCCGCTCGGTGTCAGAGGACGACGTGTGCGCGGCGTGCGACGTGTGGCGCGGCGTGCGCGGCGTGCGGGGCGCGCGGGGCGAGGCGGCGCCGCCACTGGACGAGCTGCCCGCGCCGCTGCTACTGCTGCTGCTGCTGCTACTGCTGCTACTACTGGCACGTACCTTCCTCCCGCTCGGTGTCAGAGGACGACGTGTGCGCGGCGTGCGACGTGTGGCGCGGCGTGCGCGGCGTGCGGGGCGCGCGGGGCGAGGCGGCGCCGCCACTGGACGAGCTGCCCGCGCCGCTGCTGCTGCTGCTGCTGCTTGCACGCACCACTATGTTGCTGGACACTTGTTCGGCTATGGACATAAAAACACAGATTTGTTAATCTAGAATATTAATATTTTCATTTTCATCATCTTTTCAAGTGTTTCAGCTGTGAACAATAAGTGACGGAACATGCTCATCGGCGACACAACATACCTTCAGCCTGAGGATCGAAGATGACGAACTCGGGCCTGATCTTGCTGGTCCGGCGGCCCTTGAGCAGCGGCACCAGTCCCCCGAGGTGCTCCAGGTACAGGGTGTAGGCGCCGGCCTCCTCGTCGTCGTGGCGCAGCATGGTGCAGTGCAGGCGGCCACCGGCCGCGGGCGGCCGGGACACGAACAGACGGAGCTCGTTCGTTTCGGGGACGTTGCACTGTAATTCAAATGCTTTAGGAAGTCCATGTCTACACAGTAATGGGGGCGGGTCCCTACAGCTTATTTTTAAAGATTTTTAAAGAAGAACACATCAATGAAAATGTTGGTCGCTGAAACATTTTATCGTAAATAAAGACTGGCATTCCAATAGAAGGGTTTTATAGTTTACCCGTATGGTGTGTGCGAAGAGGTTAGCTAGCGCCGGCTGCAGGCGCGGCGGCAGCGGCAGGCGCGGCGCCAGGCGCGGGTCGCGCAGCGCCTGCGCCGCCCGCACGCGCGCCAGCAGCTGCAGCGGCGCCACCACGCGCCACACGCGCGCCGTGCACACCGCGCCGCCCGCCGACACGAACAGGCGCCGCGCGCAGTGCCCCCACGTCAGCGCGCGCACCACGCCCTGCACAGTGCACAGTGCACACTACCTTATACTTACACTTTACACACGCGACGTCCGATTCAACTAGCTAGCGAAACTCCGCAAACTTGATGGGTATCGAAAATAATGAAGATTTCACAAAAAAATACTAATGTTACATCGGACCTACTAGAACATTCGAGAAAGCAAGTGATTACAGTGTGTGTACGTTAGAAATTCGAGAGCATTCTATTATCATTAGTTTTAAAGTTAGGTAGGTAGAAACTCGCGACCTATTTATAAAAAGACATTAGAATTTCGACCGTACGCCTACGGCATACGGTTCATATTTGTTTGTACTAGTAGCTAGTAATAATAATTACCTACCTACTGTTCTTTTGTTAGTGTTTTTTATGACCCTCTAGAATATTCGTGGTTATTCTGGTGTGTCTGTTAGCGAGTATAAATACACCACTCAGGCCCGCGACAGTCAGTCTTGTTATGGTTACACAACGAAGCGAATCGAAGTGAACTTGAGCGATATCTAAGCGAATAGTGAACAGTAGTGTATTGTAGTGTACTTGTGATTAAGTTTAAATTGTTTTGTGATTAATAAAATTATTGTGTTGTTAAATCGGTAGTAATTAATTTATCTCATACCCAGCTCGTAACACTAACGATTTATTGACGTGACAACGTCTTATAAATTGGTTTGCCGGGTGACACTTCAAGAAACTGCGTTACGCTCCGCTCACGTTATGCGCTCACAATGAGAGCGAGTGAGAGGCACGCGTCCCTTCCACTCGGGCATGGTTAGCCCGCCTAAGAGCGAGAGAGACAGACATAAAAAGTGAAAGGCACGCGTCCCTTCCACTCGAGCACAGTTAGCCCGCCTAAGAGCGAGAGAGATAGAGCGAGAGAGAGAGAGTGAGAGAGATAGGTATGTATGTGTAAAGGTAAAAATAAAATTTTGTTAATATGAAATTCAGTGCGAGATTCTTTGTATAAATTAATGTTTTAAATATAATTCTTTGTATAAATAAATGTTTGAAATTGTTACTATTATTTCATCCTTCTTCCTACTATACGAATGAATATTCACATTAAAATTATTTTACCACTCAAAGTCGTTGTCACGTAAAACTTTCGCCCGTATACCGACTTTACAGGCAACCAATTTTTTTAACTACGAAATATCTGTAATGATAAAGTAGTAACACTGTATCGAACTGACCTGCGTGTAAGGAATAGGGACGGTATAGATGAGAGTTCCGATGTCTGAATAGAACTTGACGACGTTCTTGTAAGGAGGCGAGTCCACCGGCTCGTCGGCTTCTGTAAACGTCAAGTAGATGGTAAAAGTTAGTCGTGATTTTGTTCGTCATGAGTTCGTGTGATAACCTCTTCGTAACATATTTTCGGGAGTGGTCTGAAGAACGTGGGTAATAATTACCCGGTGGGCATACATAACACGCGTGAGACACTTGTCAGGCGGATGACTAAAATATTTTGTGTCCTTACCATGCTATGCTCAAGAACTCATGTGATTTCTTTTTCATAAAAGTGTCAAAACCTATACAAAATAAATATCACTGGACTCGAAGTCTGTTTTACCGATTTTAACAGAAAGAACCGAGTTATTGGGTCAGACAATCCCTATGTTGATAATTGCAGTAAATTAAAATACCACGAGGCTATTCCCTCGACACCTTATATTCGCATTATTATACACATAAGCTACTGTCATAACTTTTGACATAAACCTAAATAGATAAAAATGGCTGCCTATACAAAAAGCCTAATAACTCACAATATCGAAAATATAGTAACATATTGAAAAGCGGACCGCAGCTCCAAAAGGAATGCGTCGTTTATCAAAACGGTAGAAAGGCTCACTCAACACATCAATTTATCAATATCACGTTCTCATAGAAAGTGTTCAGGGTGGCGATATCTGGGTGAGCTTGATCTATCTACCTGTAATAAGCGTGCAGTGACGACTTACTTACCTACGACTTTTCATGTTTTGTCGACGGTTTTGATTCATATTTTAAGGGGCTGATTTTGATACACAAAGAAGAAAGTAAACATACTTAGCACAGACTAATTGAGACACAATGCATATTTTGCAGAAAAGAAGGAAAAAAAACCGGCCAAGAGCGTGTCGGGCCACGCTCAGTGTAGGGTTCCGTAGTTTCCCGTCCGTATACGATTGTACTACAAACTTAGTCCAGAAATTATTTTGTACAACTTTTTGTCTTTTTTGTACAAAAACTGTTGTTTCCATCCAAGTTCAAATTATTTTCCTAGAAAGTCCATATACAGTTCTAATTTTCAGATTTTTTTCATATTTTCTAAACTTATGGTTCAAAAGTTAGAGGGACACATTGTTTTTTACTTTTGGAGCGATTATTTCCGAAATTATTGACATTATCAAAAAAATATTTTAGTAAACACTATTCATTTTTAAATACCTTTCCAACAATAAAGGGTGTAAAACACCTCTTAACGAATACGAAAGGCATTTGTTCTCCTCGTCATTCTGATCATTTTTTTGTTCTACACTATACCTGGGAACCTTCTAGTTACGGAGATATTGGGGGTCAAAGTTGCAAGATTTTGACAAGTTTTTTTTTTAAATACCACTTTTATCGCATGATTTTTACTTTAAATATCTCTATGACCCCCGTACTCTTCAATCCATCCATTCGCACAATGTTTTGAGTGTGTAACATTGAGTTATACCACAAAACATGATTATTAATCTCAAAAAAAAAAGTTGTTTCCCAGCAATATTTTTTGCGTAAAGTTACTTAGTTTGATATACAGAATGCTTGATTAACGGCTTTGTGATGAGGTGAAATACACCCTGTATATCACACGTTAGGGATGAAATTAAAAAAAAAACACTTCCCAGTTTACATATAGGGGGGCTACCCTAATAAAACATTTTTTTCCAATTTTTATTTTACCACTTTGTCGGCGTGATTGATACACATATTGGTACCAAATTTCAGCTTTCTAGTGCTAACGGTCACAGAGATTAAGCGAGGACGGACAGACAGACATGGCGAAACTATAAGGGTTCGACTACGGAACCCTAAAAAGGAGAATAATCTACACCGTGTTTCCGAACGATATCCATACATTTCAGCCGATCATTGTACTCATCATTATGAACCACTTTTACCATGGTACCAAACACTAAATTGTGAAAAAAAATCTTCTGTTCAATATAATAATATGTTCGCATTAACTCGACAAAATGTATGGAACTGCTGATTTATTATTCGCGATTAAGGGTTTGGTCGCATAGTAAATTAAGTTGTTCATGTAATGATGAGTACAATGACCAGTCGAAGTTTGTGGATATCGTCCATAAACACGGTGTAAGTTTAGTTTTAAGTTTGTTCGCTTTTTTTAACGAAATTTTCGCTTCTAATGCCAACTTTATTCTGCTATTAGACTTACTAGTAGGTGGTACTTTTAGGTCCTTCAGGTTAAGAGAAGTTAAATAAGCATTAAAAAAAAACTTATTTTTTTAAGCAATCATCTAAGGACTATCATCACCGCCACCCCAGTGGCGTACTTACTTATTATTTTCTATTGCATTCGAAATTGGTAATACATTGCTTCATACAGGGTGTAAACAGACTCTTAGCCAAGCATTCTGTACCTACATCGAACTAAGTTACCCTACGTAAAAATAATTGCTGGGAAATGACTATCTTTTTGGGGTGAAACATTCAATTTTACAGTAAAACCCAAAGTAACGCATTCAATGCATTTTGGATGGATTGAATAGCATGGGAATCGTGGAGGTGTTGTTACATGAAAAGCTTGAGCTTATTTAAAAAAAAACATGTGAAGAAGTTGGAACTTTGACCACCCCCAATATCACCGTAACTAGAAGGTGCCAAGTTGTGATGATTGTTGTGTGTCGAGAACAAAACAATCATCACAATGATGGGGAGAACAAGTGCCTTTTGGTTTCGTTAAGTCTTTTAATACCCTTTAAGTTTGAAATATCTGTCTGCTGTCGTTTGAAACCCAATTAATTTAAGTTAGATTGACAAAATCGATAGCATTGAGAATGCGAGCGCCCCGTATGTTTACAGAACAGTTGTACTCACCAGCGATCAGTGTACCAGCAACAGCCAGCAGTTCCCTCGAGTTGGCCCACTCCATAGCCAGCGTGTTGCCGCGCAGCCCAGTCGACACTCTCACGGGGCTGACGTCATCATGTCCGCGCAGCAGCACGATCTCCCCGTTACCGAGCGCCACGGCCAGTACGTGCCCCCCGTTGTTCTCCCCGCCCTCCTCGCCTTCCTCCATCTTGAATTTCTCACAGGACCACGCCATGGAAGTAATCCCGCCCTCCGCGACTAGTTGAACCTGGAGTTATCCGTAATATGGTCAAAATAAAAAGTAGTTTAAGGCAAATTAGAATAATTTTCAACATAAAAGATACATAAGACTGTTCCCTCAAATGCCTACCTTTCTTGTATGCAAAATAAGTAAGTAGGTACTGTTAATTAAGAATTGACTGGCACATTATAATTAGAAGGAGATTTTTTGAGGAAAAAGGTGAAATAGAGCCAGAACAATAATTTTCAGAATTAAATAAAAGCCTTTTATTAATACCGTCGTCGGTAACAATCTTCACAGTAAGTATCAAATTATATGAGAATTATATATGTCTCAGTAAATTAATTTTCAGGGATGTGTCACTTTAATTTGTGAATAATTAATTATGCGAAACTGCTTTGTTCGCACAGTTTCGAGACAGCGATTTCGATATTGAAATTCAGCTTTACTCGTTTGGCTTCTGACTGGAACCCTACCCCAAAATACTAGAGAAAAGTCAAATGATGAATCCACTGATCTCATAACCGTTTTAACTTTGTGATCAATAACATATATTACCTACCTAAAATGATACCAATCAGCAAAAAATAAACCTTGACCAAAAAGTGAAAACCTAAAAATTACAATGTTACAACTTATTTTAGTCATGACATAAAAACCATCAAAATATTATACTGTTCCTTTGTCCGTAGTCATTTAGAGTATGCTTCTCAGGTCTGGAACCCCAATTATAATGTCTACATACATCGTATTGAGAGCATACAGAAAAGGTTTCTAAGGCACATTCAATACCGGTCTAAAACGTTTTCAACGAGTTATACCAACCGTTGCAAAAAATTTCATATCCTTCCACTATTTGAAAGGCGAAAAATATCAGATCTTGTGTTTCTTTTCAAGATCGCCAATGGAACAACTGGTGTTACCGAGTTGCTGCACAAAATGGGGCTGCAAGTGCCGTCTGTGTTCTTGCGTAGACCTCATTTATTATCCACCCCAGTGGTAACTACGACGTATAGACGGAACTCTTACATGGTGAGAGCGAGTCGTGTGTGCAACACAACCTGCCGGGAAGCTGAGATTGACATTTTTAATACTAGTACCGCTAAATTGAAGAAAACTTTAACTAATATCTTCTTCGAGCGTGCTCATATTTAGTGACTCTTCTGTTTGGTGTTAATGTATAAGTCTTTTTTTTTGCATGCCATATTATTTATATACTACATGTGGAAACTTGTAATTGGCCATATTTTGTCAACCGACTTCCAAAAAGAGGAGGTTATCAATTCGTCTGTATTTTTTTTTTTTTGTGTTTGTTACCTCAGAACTTTCGACTGGGTGAACCGATTTTGATGATTCTTTTTTTGTTTCGAAGCTGATGCTTGTCGATTGGTCCCATTTTAATTTGCTGAAGATCTGATGCTGATCTTCCGAGATACACGATGGAACTCTTCAAAAATAGACGGAAAATCTGCAGTAATTGCTGCAATCGCTTGTAGGTTCATTGTTCATACTACATCATGACGTAACATTACGCTTGTATGCTCTGAGGGGGTACGCAGATGTGTCCTATACTCCCAGATTTCGACAAAGTTTGTTGCCTCTGAACTTTCGACTGGGTAAACCGATTTTGATGATTCTTTTTTTATTTGAAAGCTGGTGCTTTTCTTGTGGTCCCATTTCAATTTGGTTAAGATCTGACGCTGATCTTCGGAGATATAAATGGAACTCTTCAAAAATACACGGCAAAGCTGCAGTAATTGCTGCAATCGCTTGGTTGTTTATTGTTTATGTAACATAGTGACGTAACATCACGCCTGTATGCTCTGAGGGAGTACGCAGAAGTGTACAATACACCCAGATTTCGACAGTTAGATGTGTTAAGTTCCATTTAATGGGATCCTGGAGAAATAGAGGGAATTCCTTAAATTTTATAGGCACACCAGAAGGATTTGGGTAGTTTTAGGAGGAGTACGTTCTTGGAGTGATCCCATTTCAATTTGGTAAAGATTTGATGAAGATCTTCGGAAGATAAGCGACGGGAACTCTTCAATAAATGATAGCAAATGTACTGGGATCGCTGAAATCTCATGTCTCTCTATTGTTTACACCAGTTCATTACAAAAAATCACACCGTTACGCTGTGAAAGGGTAAGCACATAAATGAACCACTAAAAAGTGAAAAATAAAAACTTTTTTGCAAAAAATATAACCGACTTCACACAAAAAAATTGAAAAATAACTTTAGCTTCAGAAGTCGGTGACAAAAAAACTAAATCAATTAAACAAAGGTCACCGACTTCTGAAGCTAAAGTTATTTTTCAATTTTTTTGTGTGAAGTCGGTTATATTTTTTGCAAAAAAGTTTTTTTTAAGCTATTACTCGCTGTCTGTTTAGCTGTAAGTTTTCCTAAAATTGAAATAAATAAATAAATAAATGACTGAACTTTAAATTGTACTGTGAACCCAAATTTAGTAAATTGATCACCATGTTCTGATGATCAAATTATTGCATTATTTCTACCTAAATACAGTCTGATTTTTGAGGGTTTAAATTTCATTGCATTGTTTTTTCAGTATTATAATATTTGTACAAAGACATATCATTGTCTTATGTAGTACTGACTGATATGAGAGTTTAAAATATTTTTAAATAATTAAAATAAATGTTAATAACACAGTCTTATTTTTAAATGTTTAAATTTTATTGCACTAGAATATTGATTTTTTTATGATTTTTGTTCTTCTTCAGTACCTATTACAAAAAGAAAGTTTAAAAGATTGTTAAGTGATTAAAATAAATGTTAATTACATAGGGTCAAACTTTAGGGGCTTATTTGGGGTCCCTTCTTTTTGCAAAACAAATTACGTCATTATAAAACATATGAAAACGGGTATTTATCGCGAATTTACCTTTAATATAAGCCCGACGTTTCGACCGGATTGCACCAGCCTTGGTCGCGGGCATAGATAATACACTATATAATATAAGATAGATGCGCAACTCCGATTTTCGTTTTTAAAACTGTGTACCTAACACCGTAGATGGCACTGTTAGTTTCTGTTCAACCAAATTAAATACAAAATGTAGTTCTTGACTGTGTATTCGAACCTGGAACCTAATAATAATTACAAGGCAGCCACTGTCACCGCTAGGCTATCTACTTCACTGACAAGTTGTCCAAAATAGCTGTTCTCTTTATGACGGTTGTAAAACAGTCAACCAGTTGAAAAGTTTGTGTTCCCAAACATACAGATGGCAGCACTCTGTATGAACATTTTGTTCGACGCCAATGTTCACCCCCCTGGTCGCGGGGACCCTGAAGTGTTGGAGGTACCGCGACAGCAAAGTGAAGGCGTTTATTCAATTACCCTCACTTGATCTTCATAAATGTTAATTATGGCCGGTTCACACTAGGACAGAACACTACAATGACCGTGTCCGTATATTGAGCCGATTTCACTTGACGAGTACTTAGTGATCACTGGATTCCAAGCTGAAGAGAGTTTGAAGCCGTCTTCGCGATTGAAATTAGGGTACTTCTTGATCTCAATCGCTTCCTGAACCATCCGAAATTACGTCATAATAATACTTTGCCATATTTTTTGGCATAATCATCTTGAAGGCTAATTTTGTTTTGGCATAAATTTCATTCACATAATGTTACTAGACATAATGACTATTAGCATAATAGCATTTAGGCGTACAATTAAGAGAAATAAGGGAATCAAATTGGAGTTATTTTTTCGCTACAAAAGTTAGTGACAGAAACGAATCGCTGTAAATTCGAATCCACGTAGTTTTGGCTGCCCTACCCCGAGAATGTTATTGAAAATCGCGTAGGTAAATTATTATGCTTCTTTGTTATGCCAATTATCACATGTTTTAATATCATTATGCGTAGATCAATTAATCCTTAAGAATTTTATGCTTAATCATTATTATGATTAGAGAAATTATACTCAAAAAAATATGCTTTATCATTATTACGACTAGAGAAATTATGCTTAAAAAAATTTGCGTAAATAATATTATGCGAATATATCATTAGGAGTAACAAAATAATGCCAAATTATATTTGGTCTTAAAATTTTATGCAAACGGATAGAGATTAACCGTTTATTTACTATTCTTAGATAAATAATGATTTATTTGGAAATAATTTACTTGCATAGGATAAAACGATGTTACATTTATGTAAAAGTCATTTTACTTATATTAAAATTCTGTTCAATATTTAGTGGGTATTAACTATTTTTGGATTAACAATTTTTGGTTCTAATTTCATGATAAAATGGGATCCCCATTTAATTGATTTTTTGCCGTTACATTTTGTTAAATCTGATGGTTCGTTAATAACATGCCGAAAAATTGTGCATACAATTAACGAACCACTAGATTAAGCCAAATTTAAGGGCAAAAAAATAACTTTGGATTGCCAAAATTTGTAAATGATCACCAAAATTAATCCCCATTTTATCGTGAACATAGAACCCAATATTTATTTATTTAGTTAAAGACGACCAGTAATTGAATTGTTATGCATTTGCATACGAGTCGAGGGAGACCCGGTCGACGGAGCCCCGCGAAGGACCAAATAAACTGAAAGGACCAAGCACTTTATCCACGAACCTGTGACACCATAGCCCCGTGTACGTCCATGACCACGAGCTGCGCGGAGGCGGTGCCCAGGTACACCTGGTTGTCGTCAGGCGTCCAGCAGCCGCACGTTATGCGTGCGTCCAGCGACAACATCGACGACCAGTATCGCTGGCCGGCCACCGAGCCGACTAATACGAACCCGTCCTGTGGGAAAAACATATTAACATTATGTAAAGGAAAAATTTCGATAACCAGGCTTTTTACTTTGATTTTCACAGAACAGCGATCATTCTTTGACAATCTCATAAAAGCAACGTAGCCCATGTTATAGGGGTAACAGAGGATGAGATTATCGCCATCGATCGTATACTAATTCTAGACTAAAAACTAACGGAGCTGCTACTGAAAAACTTCCCGTTCGAAAAACATTTGGCCCTAGCTAGGAATCGAGCCCACGACCTCATTGTCAGCAGTAGCGCTGCGACTACTGGACCCACGAGAATTATTGCTAAAAATTATTGCTGGGAAAGGGCTATTTCTTTTTTATTTTCATGTTGTGTTAGACCTCAGTACAGACAGCGGGTGGCAGAGGTATTTTAAGAAAAAATATATTACAGTAAAACCTGTATGTACTAATTAAAAAAAAACTTGTCAAAAATAAATAGAAATATAAATATCGCTGGACATTACACACAGCGCCATCTAGTGCCACACTAAGCACGGCTTGTGTCGTGGTCACCAGACAGTTGATATACTACATTTTTACTTTTTGTTTGTAAATACATACATACTTACTTATGAAAAAGTTGGAACTTTGTCCCCCAATTTCTCCATTACTAGAAGGTTCCCTTGTTAAATGGTGTTTTACACCCTTTGTTCAGCCAACATCCACAAACTTAGTGGGTGTAGGAAAATGTTACCTACTATGACATAAATAATGTCATGTACTGTCTCCGCCTACATGCTAGAAATAACACCTTGCATTTACGTATTCACTAAATCATCCAATTAGTTAGGCAAAACCTTACTTATTACTAAGACTTCTAAATTGAGAGTAAATTAAACCATGAAACCGATGAGTAAATAAAGCTCAACAGCACAAAACATTTGTTCTCAAAGCTCTTTGTTACACTGAAATATACTCGTATGTACTCAAGTAATTGCTGTTAACGTTTCATTTTCATTCGTAATAATACGTAACGAAGGCAACACTTCAAGTAAATCATTATTACTTAATTAAGCGGCAATTTAACCGAATGTGCTCCCAAATAATGTAATAACGTGAAACAAAACATACCTACGTCATGTGTATTCAGTAGGTAACATATTTATTTTTAGCATTTCGTTATATCACACTACCATTTTCAATCTACGGAATCTGAGCACAACATATTTCCTCGATCGCGTAAAAATAAGTAAGAAAGGATGTAACAATAAAGGAAGCCCGTAAACCGAAGAAAATGGGCTATCAATCAACCCGAAAGATTTCATCTCTTATAACGTTCCAGATCACCGTGATGTTATAATAAATTGGATTGGACCCACAACCGCTACAAAGTTTATCGTCCCTAACCGATTTCTCAATTTTATTGTCGGCCCGCTAACTTTTCCATCAATACAAGGGGTGTTACCGTCGTGTTGGGTCGCCTCAGTCGCCCCGCTCGCCTGCCAATATTAGCATAAAAAGAACCCGCCGAGGAGCTGTGCCAAAACTCATACCGTCAAGGTCTGTGTGTCCTAGTTATCGTAGACAGACCTACTGAAGACAATGGAAGACGTCACCCGGCAAATTATAGCTGTAACATTACGTACCAAATCGTGATATAATGACAAGCTATGTGGCTCTTATTAAGTCAATTTCAGTTGCTGTACACGCTTATATGTCGGATACATGTTTACAGAATACAAATACACTTACTACAGATCTGCTATCTGCAGGGGACTAATGGTTATACCGCCAGCCTGTCGGCACTGCCAGGTGCATTACGTAACTTGTCTTGTCGACAACCAAGTCTCTAGACGGTCGCTAGGTACCCGAACCTATAAATCGTTGACGTATTTGTCTGCGTCTAGTCTGTGAGACAATATGACGAGTAATATCAAGATCGAATCTCGCCCCCGCGAAATCGGCACGCCTTTCTTAGCACGTTTCACGTTTGTTTGTGTTCAGAGGTGTCACGTAACGTTCGGCTCTCGGCGTCACGGGGAAGCCTTTTAGCAAATTGCTTGCGACATTTTGACTGATCCGACGGAGGCTTCGCTCCCAATTCACGTGGATGCACATCACGTGGCGAATTGAACCGACACGTTGTCGATGTGTCGGTGCTTTGATACCGAGCCGGTCAACTGCGAACGTGACGCGAAAAGGACCAACAAAATGAGACAAGTTATTTTTGTTTTCGTGTTAATGTTTGGAACAAAGCACCTACCTGCCTTTCTTCGTATTTATTCTGAAGTTTTACTGACATTTCAAAGTCCGAAGGTTACTCATAAAAATTCAAATCGGGAAATTTATTTTCAGCAAACAAAAGTTCTTTTCTTTAATTGCCCAAGCCATGATTTTTTTGCAAGTTTGTTCTAAATATGGTAACGGCTACCGGGCAGCAGAATACATCCAATTTGCTTACATAAGACACCGCCAAACATTGTTTTATAACGAGCTCACAGTGAAAGGTTTCAGAGTAGGCCCATTTAGGTTACAGATACGTATATATGACCTCGTTTACCTTACACATTCCTATTTAACATAGAAATTAAGTCTGATTTGCATGTTAATAATATAATTCAGAAGTTTAGGGAGGACATTTTAATAGGAGAAGGAATTATGTATTAAATTAAGAATAATGTATGATAAGCTTCGGTATTGTGACCTAAATATTTACATAACGTACCATAACTATGCATTATAGCTAACTGGCTCATAGATGGTATCCTTAATTTTACTATTCTATAATTTGTCGACTCCGTTTGTGGACCCTTTCCGCAATATCAAATAACCAATTCTTACAAATCTGAAGATTTGTGCTCTCTCAGCAGATAGTAAATCACTTTGTATACTTCGATAGACGCAACTATTGAAAGTCACATTTTAATATTTTCTTTTTTATCAACATTATCAGAATGAACGAATAACACATGACAATAAATCCTAAATACTTATATTAATTAGGAGGACCATTTTTTTCTGTAGCCCGTATGGTAGGACCGTTTTGTGAAAGTATTAGTTTTCAAGGTAATACGCAGCCTTACCATTTTATTATTTCATCTTTGTAGTAGATATGCCTGATATACATTATGTTGTGCATTGTGGCATTAAAACCACCTACGTACTCATAACTCTATATTGTAAGTACATGAAGTTTAAATAAATAAATATTGACAATCTACCTAGATATAGCATACATATCATAGATACAGTGCAAATAACCTCAGCCTGTACCTACACAGGAGAGCAAGAGCAAGAGGCTATTTACACTGTATTTTTGACCTTCAAACCCTTTTTTTCTATTTCTTCAATTAAGATTGCTGTATAAATAATATAAATTTCAAACCTGATAACATATAAGTGCCATCCGACCATCGTGTGACCATGAGAAGTGTGTGACGGGGGTGCTGCGGTCGTTGATCAGCTCGATGCTCCATCGTCCCTCGTACTTGATCCACACGAATATCACACCGCTGCTGTCGCACGATGCCAGCTTCTGGTACGGCTCGTTCCACTTAACGAGAATCACCTAGTCACAGAAAAAAACCATTAAATATAACATAGCACAACAAACCGTCTGTTTTGTCCAAAGGATATTATATTAGATACACACATATTTCGCCAGTTATATGTAAGGCTGACGCTACATTAGGCCGCGACATGCGACACATGAGCGATTAAAACGAGTAAATGAATGCACACATATATGGATACACTGTTCATCAAATACTACTAGCGATCTTTGATTTTTTTATGCGATCGGAACAACATTACTGTAATCACGGCATCGGCTACACCAACATAGCGAAATTGAAGCGAATGTTTAATTAGAAAATACGCCGGAATCTCGCTTGTAATGTAGCCATACCATGTTTTTCTCGTTTCGCTCTTGCAGTCGCATCGCAAATCGCTGCCTAGTGTAGCCTCAGCCAAGTCCGAAGTAGGAGGCGAGTCTTTTGTAATCAACAAGGCCCAAATTGAAATTCCTGTTCGAAAAACTCACTAACTCTTTGTCCAACCTGGCAGTCGAACTTCTACATCAAAAGTAACTATTGCGAGCAATACACGAGGCAGATACACCAAACTGTAAACAGGACCTAGTTGAAAAGGCTACGTTGCAAGGGATATGCTCAATTACGTCCAATGCAACGTAACAATCGCTTGTCTGACAAAGTGTGTCGAGGTCCAGTGATTCGAAATAATGAGAGCTTGTCAACTGCATCGCCTGGGCACCGGATATTTTGCCTGTCATATGTAGTTGTGACTTCCACCGGTAATTTATAGCCATTGAGACAGACCGTGCGAAAGATCACCCAACTTCTGTTTGTCTGTTACAATGGGGATTAACAGAGTGGAATTTTTAAACCTCACCTGGAGGGAAAGTACTCCAAATACTAAAGGTAGTAAATTTTACTCAAAGGAAACTTTCTTTTATTCATAAAATGAAACAAACGTGCATTAAAAGATTCGATGCCAACTCGGGAATGATATTATTATCTTCCTAATAACGTCCCAATCTGTTTGGGGTCGGCCGGTCGGCGCAACATGTTTCCTTCTTCTGTTCTACCCGATCAGACGTCACGGTATCATTTACTCCTTTCTCTTTCATATCACACAATCCATCCATCTTTTCTTTGCCCTTACTCTTCCTCTCCTCTATCCATCAAAATTCATGTCCATCACACTTTTAATCACATGCGTTTCATCATCCATTAATCCATCTCAACTTTCTCATTGCCACATTCGGGAATCAAAGCGGCTAAAATCTAAACTAAAACAATAACACCCTTCTTTTATGGCATCATAAGAATCAAATCTCTCTAACAAACAAGATAAAATTAAATGAAAGGAAAACCATGAAATCTAAACTTATAAATTCAATGGGATGACCTCCTAAGTGAAAAAGTAAATAACGAAGTACTCGTACTATTTAGATTTGAAGATTGCAATACACGTGCAAATTGCAATCTTTTTTCTTCAATTGTTAATTGTAGGTAGGTACTAATCTAAGTAATTTAAAAACTTAAACTTTTGAATAAAATAGGTTCATCTTATCCAAATGAATTATCTTATCCTTTCATTTAATTAATCGTGTTTGTTAGAGAGATTTAATCTATTTAAGCCGATATTTTTTTCGCGTAAACGATGTTGGTATCATGCTAACACGCTGTATTATAAGCACTAACTGGAAACATGAAAGGTGTTTTCAGCAGTGCGCCAAGTACAGAGGAGATTAATTACATCACAAATTAACGCACAAATAAATCTACTTAGATTCGCACTACCTAATCCAAGTTAATTACTACTAGTTACGCTTGGAAGCTTTTCGTATGTTCCTACACCTGTCTACGATTGCCGAATGGCCGAATGTAGAAAGCTCTGTTTCGGAATTGGCGTTATTCGTAAAGCAGGTCTTTAGGTTAATTTTAATTAGTAGAGGGTAGTTAGTATGATGAGCGATTGAGTATGAGGGGCGGTAGTAGTGGACCGTATTATATATACTATTTGACTACAGTAGACAAGTGCTACGTAAAGTGCGTTCTTCCCGAAGGGAAGCTGGCAGGAATCGGCTTCGGTAAGGCTCAGCGCAGACAGAACTCTCGAAAATAAGCTTTAAAATTATTACAGTAAAGTGCATAAATTCTTGAACCTGACAAAAAAATGCTCGCGCGACCTCGAAGATACGCTCGAGCATACGCGATCCGTTAAGAAAATGCCCAAGAACGCGCGGGGATTATTACTCTCTGTCCGCCGACCCTTGTTTTTTTTTCGGATTGGAAATCATCAAATAACTTCTCCCACTCTGGGCGGAGCGGGAGGGAGTGTCAGACTTTTACTGACTAAAACCCATCCATGTTCCTTCCTCGCCATTTACGTTCCGGGGCCACGGTATCTCTTTCGAACAGTCCCGCAACCCCGGCAGGTGTCCGCTAACCCTAAGGTGCCTTGCCTTCAGGCCTGCCCTACTTATATCTACCTAGGTACATTTTTTTTTACCTAACACAATTTCTTTTCTTCATCGTTGTGTTTTAAAAATCTCGATTACAACCGAAACTTTAGATTAATAAAATATTATAACGATGTCAGGCAACTTAGTATTAAATTCAAACACAACCCCAACTTTTAATTTGTCAACTTCAACATTAACTAGGAGTACCTACATTGCGAATACGACTACATTCCCTCGTACATCCAGCGCCAAGAATCCACTCTAGTGACAGCTCTAGATTAATTACCTTACGTAGTTTTAATTAAGCAAGGTGCAGTACTAAGTAAAACACTCGTACTTGAGTAATATACGTTCTACTCGTATCTACTTAGAAATACAGATGTTTCAGAAACTGGAATGCTGAAAATGAAAAGGATCCCAAGAGTTTTCTCGATATTAATTCTGTAGTTTACTGAAGTAAGCCCGACTTTAATAAGGATATAAAAGCTGTTTTCGCAAGATTATAATCCTAGAGAGACTGATCAAATACGTCTTATTGCTTTTCAGATATTCCGTGAATTGGTCCAATTTCTACACGAGGAGGTCATGCTACAGCTCTCGCAGTAGTTAGCCGGACGTAATTGATTGACGATGACCTCGATGGTCGGAGTAAGGACACGGGTTGAGCGATGCGAGGCGCTGCAAGGTGCAATTCATCACTACAACTACTCTATAAACCCAATTACTCATTTATGTGCTGTTGGAGCTTTCATATGACAACAGCGACACTTTATGGCTCAACCGCATGAATCTTTCCTCAACTCGTAAAAGAAAAGCGTAAACGGAATACAATGCGACTCTCAAGGACGAAGGTCGGCACAATAAACTGAAGACTGTATTGCCAGTTGGGCGTATAACACAAAAGCTACTCGTTCAACTTTATGGCTGCTAATAGATATCAGCTTTGACTACTCGAGTGGAACAAGAAAACAATATTAACAAAAAGGAAATTCCTCTTTACTCAATTGGCAGTATAAACGTTCTTGAGCTGCTCAAGAGATGTAGGTACAAAAAAGTATATTTGAGGATTATAGCCGTCGCGCCCCAGACGCAATGTTATTACACATTCCACGTGCCCTTCGCTCCATATAAGTTACACCCACTTAGAGAAAACAGTCGGGATGCGAAGGAATCCGACGTTACACACACTGCCAGCAATCACACGTTTGACACAAAGGCTCTCGGCTCCGCACTCAGAGCATTAAATTTATGAGGTCGCAGGTATAGATAACTATAGTGTGTGCACGTTAGTACTCTTACCTACTGTAGATACCTATGTCACCATGCCTGTATAGCTTCTACTCACAGATACCTACCTCCTAACTACCTCTATGTATATTTTACGTGTGAGTCTGACAAGGAGCTATCATTGGGCGAACTTTGTATCGCATCAAATTGAAACGATTCTGAAATGATGATGAGCCAGATGTTTGACAAGACCGAATTTAGGCAAGTGGAATGCAACCGTGAGTTAGTTCATAATAGCCATGAGGAGGAAAAAAAAGAGGAGGCTGCTGAATAAACATCGAATATGTTCGGGATTCATTGCAAAACAACAAACTAGAAAAGGTAAAGACGCTCGCAAAATTCCTAAATCTGTCTTATTCCCAGAAGAGAAGGTTACAAACTCCGTTTAAGACAAGAATAGCTTTAAAGTAATAAATAACGAACACCCTGTGTAAAGTTACCTTTACCTATCTGTTAGATAAATCCTAAACCACACGCGTGTACGATTAAGGCGATTACATGAGCTAAACGCGAGTTTTATAATTACTAAAAGTATATGATTCACTGCTATAAACAAGACCAGAAAAATATATGATGTTCTTCAGGATATATGCTGGCATGATACTGTTTTGAAAACATAATACAATTAATTTGGTTCGATAAAAATAAATCACGAAGTTACCTCTAAAAATATCTTTCAAACAATAAAAAACATACTAATATGCATGCGATCATTCAGATTTTTTGGCAAATAATTCTTCAAGCAATATATTAGCATGATACTGTTTTAGTTTTTTAATCCAATCAATAGATTTTTTGTAAATCGATCGAAACCACTAATTTCGCGCTATTTGGCCCGCAGTGGTTGACTTTGTAGTGCAAGCTGATTAGAACTTTATTCTAACAGCATTTCAAACGAAGTTTGAGCCACCACAAATAGAGGTGCTAATTTAGCTCGTCTAAGCGCCTTAAGTAGAAACTTACTCCAAGACAGAAACCACTGAGCAATAGGTAGCGTTCTCATGGGGTTTTTGCATCCTAAATTACTTGGAAACTCGTAAAATATTCTTAACCTCGGAATATATTAATTTACCGAAGTACTACAATACTTGAACTGTTTATTCGGACTCGATAAACAAAAAGGTTCCAAGTTTGGTAATTACATTTTTGCCTGTCGACTGCAGGTGTTGCCAGCCTGTTATTAACAACACGTTGACGCCACACTTGAACGAATAAATAGGCACAACCCGAGTACCCTAAGTGTTATTTTTGCAAATATTATGCTTGGATAAATATAAAAGGGCTTGCCAGCGAGTGGCACTTAAACACGATAGGGGGGGGCTTAAAACAAAGTCATGTTAGACGCTCGAGGACTTTGCCTTTTGAATCTAATGAAGTCCAGTCATTTCTACGCTTTTTCGTCTGCGAGATGTGCAAACAAGACTGTGCAAACTTTACATCCGGCATCCCCAACTTGCTTTGCATACTGTGTGACCAGTTAGAAATTGAAATCAAAACATTAGAGGGAAGTGTACTATTCTTTTCTAAAGAAGTTAAAATGTTGCTTTTGGGGATTTGAGTAACTTTTTTTATCAATTTATCAAAATATTTCATTTTTAGCGATATTAATGAAATTGGTAAAACATGCTTAAAACAACCCTGGGAGGGGGGAGCGGGGAGAACTTCTTCTTCTTCTTGTTAATTTAAGTTAGCTAAGTCGACGACGAAAAATGATCAAATTTAATTCTTCTCCATCAGATCCACGCTTTGGAATGGGCCACTACGTTCCAATAACAGTTATTACGCCTATGGCTGGACAGTAGGTAGTTTATTTTTGACTATGCAGTAGTGCCTGTCACGGGTCTATCTAAATATATAAAAGAAGAAACTGACTAACATATCAACGCACAGCCCAAACCGCTGTGTGTATACAGGCTACTTTGGCAAGTGAAAGTTCCTTATGTGGTTTAGGGGTGCACAAAGAAAGGAATTTTCTAAATTCACCCCCTAAAGGTGCAGGGGCGGATTTCCCAATAGGACGAATAGGCCCGGGCCTAGGGCGGCATAACTTGGTCGTTTTAATTTTTGTTTTGTTTTAGTAGTAGCCCATATAGCATCCCGCAATAAAAACTACATGTATGGCGATTACGATTATTAGAAGTGTTACTCATCCAACTGAATATAGATCATTTGATTTTTCATGCTTTGCAGCACACAGGGGGCGGCAATTTTTCGTAGGCCTAGGGCAGCCAACGTATCAAATCCGTTCCTGTAAAGGTGTGAAACGGGGCTCCTAAGTTTGTATGGGGGGACAAGATTAGTTAGACTATTTTATTCAAAACTTCACAGGAGTACTCCTATTGATAAATGCGTAGAAACAGGTTTCAGGATTTTGCAGAATTCAACCCTTAACAGAGGGAAATGGGGTCACAAAGTCTAAAAATCAATGCACAGCCTAAACCGCTGGGTCTACAGATTCCAAAGGAGATCGGGCCATAGCGGTCCAAGTGGCGTCGGTGAACGAGACCTATATTTTCTTAAAGCTGGTGTAAAGAGCATCACTATTTGCTATGGCGTCAAAAAAATCCTTCATGAAAAAAATGTTATTGACCATTTAAAATGAACTAGGTAATTAACGATTGCATTAATTACAAACGGGGTCGGTGATTCAGACAGACATCTTTTAAAGGCTTGTAATAAGAGAGGTTTTGTTTGTTTGGTCACAAGCAAATCGGCGCCAGGAGAAAAAAGTTATAGACAATAATGTTCAATTAGTGAAAACAAAACTTCTAATTCAAGAGATATAAGGATCGTCGGCGATTTGCACATATATAATTTTAAAGCTTATAACAGAGTTTTTCTTTGTTAAGGTCACAAGCAAATCGGCGCTGGGAGAAAGTATAATTACTGAAAACAAATCTAATTCAAGAATTATAAGGAGCGTCGGTGATTCAGACATACATCATTATTTTTAAAGCTTAGCAAACAGATCGTTTTCAAGTCATAATAACGAATGGGACCAATTGTGAAATCTAGCGTAGATACGATGAACATGTCTGCCTACCCTCTAAGGATTATAGTCGTGAAAGTTACGCTTAATGTTTATCAGTAATTAAGTGATTAGGGCTTCGTGCTTCTTATACTGATGATAAAAAATCAGAAATTGAGAATTTTTATTTTATTTTATTCGATTAATGTAAAACGTATGTTTTTTACCTTTTTTTTCTCGATTGCCATGAGCATTGGTAATTAAAAACCATTAAACACGACAAGTGATTTGAGTATCCTAAAATCAACAACGCTTCTTGGACCAGAGTCTATAGAAGTCTGCTCGTTCTCCTTAGGCAAGTAGGTTCCATAAGTGGTCTAGGGGTGCACTAAAAAAGGATTTTTCCAAAATTCACCCCTATGTGGTTGAAACGGGGTTCAAAGTTTACATGGGAAAATAAGATTAGTTAGACTGTTTTATTCGAAACTTACAGGAGTAAAAAATAAATAAATATAAACAACCCCTAATATGGAGAAATTCGGTGACAAAGTATGAAAATCAACATGGGTGTAACAGGGGTGCTGATTATGAATATGGCATTTATTTTGAGATCCAGAAGATGGCAGATTCGACTTCTACACAGGGTTATTGGTACTTTTTCACGCAAAAACTACTGAACGGATTTGGATGAAATTTTAGCACACAGATGGTTTATGACCTGGATCAACACAAAGGATATTTTTTTCTCGGTAGTATAATTCCGTGGAACAATTATCGGACTCCACGCGGGCGGAGCCGCGTGCATAAGCTGGCTAGTAGTCCAGTAGCCAGAAGACTATGCCCTTCGATAATTCAAAAGTTTTTTATTTTCGCTGAGTGGATAAATTAAGTGAATTCAGTGCTATGTAAAAAAATGCTAACAGTTTAGACTTATGCAATAGGTATTAAGTAGGTATTTCCTATTATTTCGTGTTATAACAATAATATAAAATTTAAGTTAAAATACTATACTGATTCTTTGTTAGTACTATCTAAAGCATATATTAGTGAAAATGCTAACTGATAGGTACTGTGGAACAATAGAAATCTGAAAATGTCCCGTAACTCATTCAATAAAAAATTTAAGTTTTTCAAATCATTTCTTATATACATAAAGGGATTAGTTATACCTTACAATAAAAGTTCTAACAACTAAGTCATATGGTTGCACAAGTAATTATATTTTTACTTGGCGATTAGCGAATATTGAATTTAAGTTTATAATTTTGCACCTACATATTCGTATTAATAAACTCTGCCACCATACAAAAGTTTCAACAAATGCATATTATGGCTTTTTTTTAAATTGCAAATAACTATTTTCGCTAACGAGCCGCGTAGGTACGGCGCGTGCGATCGCTACTGAGTAGCAAACACACCCCGCGCGCCCGCCCGCTCCAATCGGGGATGTACCTAACGCCGCATACTGACCGTTTCTCCCTGGCGCTTGCTCAATGCTTAAAACCTGAAACTCCCGGCTTGAACGAGCAAATCCCCAGGTTGAAATATGTTCCACAAAGCTTTGTTAAGCGCTTTGACCAGATTCCAATGCAAATATATCACAAACCAATAATTTCTGGTCTTAGCAATATTATTTTTCACCCACCACGTCAAGTTACACGATGTGATTTACTGTGGATGTATGGAAAAACTCAGAGATTTCCAGATATGGCCAGGCTGGAATTATTTTATGCGTTTGGCACACAAAGACCACATAAGCGAACAGCTCATAACCAAAATTAAACCAGTCCCCTTCATGAATGCTCCAGCATCTAGCTCTGACACAACCCTCACAGCGTTGCATCATGCAGTAGAACAGTAAAAATAATCCAATGCTGAATGCTGCATAGTCACTTTCGACCAGCCGTTGTTTCAAAAGGCTCAAGAAATTGTGAAATCCTCTCAAGACCCACAAATTAGTAAAATAATTTTGAGGTTGCGAGGGTTTCACCTCGTCATGTCGTACATGGGAGCACTCCCTCCAACCTTCCCATGGCCCTTCCAACTCTTGTTATATAGACCGAAACGTGGGGCGGCTGCGGACATAGCTCCCTTGGCCATCTTATTTTAACGGTCCGCAGGCGCTTCTTGATCCCTTACAAATTGCCATGGGTGCCCTTACGCACCTCTCCCTTAATAGGGCATGCACACAAACGAAACGACAGCCTGACTCCGCTGCCCGTCGGCTCCAGTCTCTCGTTCTGCTTCTTAACTCCTCCTCCTTCCCTTACGTCGCCAGGTCTAATGTGGCTCCCACGCGCTCCTCTATTTCTTGCTGTCTCCGGACGGCGTGCCACGCGTGCGCGAAATCCCGCAGCCTCGCAAAGTTCGAAGGTGAACTCACGAGATCGCCGTAGTGGATCGGACCGGACTCCTCGCGACTGATCCCATTCATCATCAGTCGCCTAGCCTCTGCATATAGGGGGCAGACCCACAGTGCGTGATGCAGGTCCTTCTCTTCCATACCGCATGCACACATGCTCTCCTCACACAGCGCCAACGCATTCAGTCTTTTCCTGAAGCACCCGTGTCCCGTGAGAATCTGGGACAGCTGGTGGTCTGGCACGATCCAGTGCGACCTGAGCCGCTCCCTCACGTCCGGAAAGAAACGGAATAGTTCCCGTCCTTTCTCCTCATTCGTCCATCTCTTCTGCCACACATCCATCACCTCGTTCCAAATATCACGCTTGCGCTGGGCCAGCACGCGGCCTGGCGCTCCTCATGGAACCGTCCAGCACGGATCATCTCCAGGTCCGCCGGGAGAACACCACCCAACACTGCCAGCGCAGCCGTACTGGTAGACCGGTACGCCTTCGTCAGCAGTATCAGGCTTGGTCTCTGGCACCTGAGCAACGCGCTGCGAACAATGTGGAGTGCCGCTCTTTTGGGCCAACAAGCTGCAGCATACGTCACCGTGGGCACGAAGGTGCCCCGGTGATCCCGAGTTCACCGAGATTCACCGTCTCTTTTGCCTTCGCCAGCAGGTCGCGGTAGGACACGCCCCTCTTCTCCGCCTCCAGCTGTAGTGTGATCACTACAGCTGCACTTTGGGGTGCGAAGCCTAGCCGCGACCTTTCGGGCCCTATTTTGGCAATGCCGCTCCTTTTTGCGGGCTTTTTTGGCCGCCTTTCGCCCCCTCTGCTTTTCCCCCACTAGCTGCCATCCGGCTTCAGCGGTGGGAGATGTAGGGGGCTGGGGAGGCGGCAGTGGCGGCAGCGACGGCTGCCGTGCTCCAGGCACTGGCCCACTCGCCACTGGCGCTGGTGCAGGCACAGTTGCAACCTGTGCCGCTGTCTTGCCCTTGCCCTTCTTCCGGCGCAGCCGCCTGTTTGGCCGGAGTCGGCTTTAAAGGAGGCGGGGGCGACAGTGCAGCCCGGCCGGAGGGCCGACTGGATGGGCCCGGCGCAGGTGCAGATGCAGCAGCCGCGTACGAGACCGTGCTCGTGCTCGCGGCTGCCCTGCTTTCACCCAGGGGAGGGCGCAGAACAATTCCCTCCAGGACGGAAAACCGCGCCTGGAAGGAAGCCAGCTCCTTTCGAACCAGGTCTAGGACCTGGTTCTCGACCGGCACATGCTGGCTTGTGGTTTGCGCCTGAGCCCCCCCGCTTTGAGGTGCCACGCGGGGGCCAGGCCCCCTAAACTGGCCAGGTCCGCCTGGAGCTTCGCATTCTCCTTTTGGAGAAGCTCCATGGCAGCCGTCAGGCGGGCCACATCGACCCGCAGTTTGGCCAGCTCGTCTCCCTCTGCCGAGGGAGGGGGAGGCCCCGCAAAATTGGCCTCCGCTGCCGCCATGATGGAGGCGGAAACCGCGGGTATGGCACTGAGTTTCGACGATGTCTAACTTTCAAAGCCACCGTCCTTATGGCGATTCCACCTCTTTGGTGAACCTGGCCTTACGCTCCGCCTCGGAGCCGCCAGGTGCACCCGCCTCGCTGCCAGACCGCGGGCTGTTGTCGTGCCCGTGCGCGCCCCTCCTCGGCCAGCCTTACCGACTTCTCGGAGGCAGAGGCCTGAGCCCCCCCCCCCTCTTGCCTCGGATCCTCCCGCGCTTGCTGGTGGGAATCTGGCGAGCAGAGGCCATCTGCTCCTCCGCCGAGGACGACGATCGGTCGCCATCCTGCCTGGGCCGCTTGCGGAAGAACTTATTGTTCTCCGCAGCAGCAGGCCCGGCCCTCTCGCGGCGGGAGCTCCCTGAGCCTCCCGCAGCGCTCACCTCACTCGATGCGGCGTTGGACTCCGACCCCGCATCCCTCCTCACCTCTCCTTCTCGTCCTTTGCCGTTTCCGGCGGTTTTTTGTTTTTTTATTATCATCCATATTTGAACCCACGACTTTGGGGGAAATATACTCCTAACTAGGCAGAGACCCTTGTACCTAGAAGGGCAGCTTTTTAGTTTTTATTACTCGCCAGGGGATCTGCAGGTACCCCAGCGAGCATAAGCGACTGATTCGTCCAATACCTACACCCGTCAGCCATACATCCCCCCCTCGCGCTGCGTCGCCGCGCGCTGCGTCGCCGCAACTTTTTATAGAGGTTTTCTACCTCGCAGTCCAGGCGGTTAAGCCAAGACCCTCGGTCCCTGTCCAGAAGGACTCGGAGTCGCAAGACGTGATCCACTGCACTCCGATACGGGATTACGATATCAACGGTGACAGAGAAGGACGCATCCTTCTCTTTTTTTTTAAACTGGAGTGACGGGATTTGATAATCACACGAGGGCGAAGTCACGGACTGGAACAGAGTACCTAAGTACCTACCTAGTGATTTGTGAGACAGTACCTAATGAAATGATTTCACGCATCATTCAATCAATAGGTGGCTGAATATTTCAGAGACCCAATTTTCATGTCTTGTCATATTACTCCTCATAGTTAAGAAATTACGAAACCAGAAGTCCATATTCTACTTCCTAAATAAATAAAGAAGAATCAATCAAGCCCGTTTTTTCCATTGATCACTTTAAAAAAAGATATAAAGGAAAACGTTACCAAAATCATCATTTTTTGGCATGTCGCGTTTACCATATTTTGATTAAATCCGTGTTACATAAATTCACCGTTAAGAATCTCTTAATTTTTAATATCAGCATTTTATAACAGTTTATTAACTATGTCTTTTCATAAAATAAATATTTAAAAAAATTATTGGAAGACAGTTAAAAACCGCGCAAAACAATGTTCAAATTTTTAACGCCATTTGCGGCAACAGTGCTTGTTTAAAAAATGGCGGTGAAACGGAATGCGACCGACGTATGTGCCTACCTTGACGCGATTGTCCCCCGTCCTCCGCAGTCAGTCGGCGCGTTTCAAAGGGGACGGACGCTACGCATTTCGAGTGGTGAGTTGTTTAATTTGATTCTACAAAACTTGTCATAGTAATCGTCATTCTAACTTTTAATCGTATCTTGAAAGTTCATGCAGGGTGAAGCCCAATTGTGAATGTCACGAAGAAACATTTGTGAAACTAGCTTACGTAGTGCTTTTGTAGTCTTTTATCTTCTATAATATTCTTAGCACGTGGAATGTTTTAGAAAAAATCATTGTTGGCTACATCATTCGCAGCAACATTGCACGAGATAACAATGACGCAAGTTGCGAATAATGATAAAGTACCTATAGGCACAACAATGACAATTGTTGCCAATAATGATTTAAATGTATACTACTACGATCTATTCGTGATTAGCTTGAATTGCTACTTCTAAATGTACCTATACCTAGCTACATCTGCAATATAATATAATTATCTTTCTTTTTGACAGGTATATAATCAAAGGATCTGAAATTTTAGTGATCGGTTAGTGAACCGAAATGACTAGAAACTGAATGTTTTACTTCACAAGGAAGTAAAACATTCAGTTACATTTAGATTTTTTCTTGTCCATGTTGATTTCTCGGAAAATTACTTTTTAAAGTATACCGAAGAAGTACAACCCTTCCATTTCGGTGGCAGCAGACAACAAGTTTCGTTACATACTGGAGTTATATATACGCACAGCTTTGATACTGGATCAGTAACCCCAACATCCATGTGCACCTTAAGCGATTGTTTGCGCCATGACGCTGCAGCTATATGGGCACATTTGCTGCCGTTAATAGACGAAGCATTAAAATTGAATCCCTTAATTGACAGTATCCACTTCTTGTCAGATTCGCCATCATCTCAATATCGAAACAAGAGTATGTTTTATATCATTACAAAAATTCATACAGATTTTCGACAGTTACATAAAATAACATGGAACTACTCAGAGACTGGACACGGAAAAGGTGCCCCAGATGGCATTGGAGGAACACTAAAGAGGACTGCATATCGAATGGTTCTGTATGGAGAAGATGTAGGAACATTTAGTCAATTCTATGATTTAATTAAAATATATGTACAAAATGAAAAGTGGAAGAGACAGACATACTTCTTAAAAGTAACTTGGTTCCTAACAATATAAAAGCCTTCAAGGGCACCTTTTCCGTACACCAAGTCGTATGGGAAAAGTCTGAAACTAAAATGATTTTAAGAAAAATGAGTTGCTTTGATTGTTCTGCTGCTCAAATCTGTGTTCACGGATAATTATCATCTAGGGCACATAACAAATGTGGAGCCAGAACGGCAAAAGATAAAAAAAATGTCCGATATTACATTGAAAGCGGCCAACACTCAGGAATGTCAGCCGAAACCTTCGTGCTCCAAAGATACGTTTTAAGAATTTTTTTAAAGCCCTGCAGAACAGTGGCTAATTATTGTTAATTCCTTATATTTTATTGTATACTAAACGACTTGTGTTAAGTTTCGTTGATTTCTTGATGTTAGTTTTAGATGATTGCATACAACTGCATAATACTGCAGGACTGATCAATGTCATTGAATTAGAATCTATAGTGTCCCTAGACTTAGCTGTATTTTTTTTATAATCAATCAATCTAGCCAAAATGTGGCACAATAATTATACTTTTGTATTTGTTGACATAATTATTTAATGCTACGTACATTATAGACCAACATTTTGAAAAATGGGACATGAAAAATTTTATCAGAAAGTGCCTAGGCATGTTTTTGTAGTTGACTCAATGGTTGATAAATTTTTAATGAAAATGTTATGTTTGACTGTCAACTTTTTTGCAAGAAAAAAGAGGTAGGATAAGAAAGTAAGTATATTGTTTTGAAATTATGTTTAATAAGAAATTTAATAATAGTAATTAAAGTTTAAGATCTATATCAAGACTGAATCAGAGAAAATCATATAACTGTAAGAGTTTCTATTCTAGGTTTTATATTAAAAATAAATAGAATCAATAATATTGTTGTTAAAAATAAAGCAAGGTGATTTATATATTTCGTATTTTATTTTCGTAATAATATACATATAAAATATTGACAGTCTTATTTGAATTTATGATACAGGTCATTGTCAGCAACAATTTGTCATTTTTTTCCACAATATCATCATTATCCTCAAAAATCGTCATGAGTGGCAACACAACGATTTTTATAATTTTAAATAATTCGAAAAATACTGTACTTTTCGGAGTGCCTTTTATTTTAAATTACATAATTTTCACTACATACTAATCCAGCGTCAGAAATAAGTTGCGGCACGAGGTTTTAAAATCACAAGTTTTTTTTGTTCAGAATATTATTTTGGGGAGAACTAGCCAGGTAAGTACGTTTGCAGTGAGTGTGGTTCGGAGTGTTAGGTAGGTATCGCGCTGCACGCTGTGGCCCGTGCTGCACGTATTGCCGCATACTACACCGCGCCCCAATATAGGTACAAATTGTATTTTATTTATTAAACAAAAGGCATAGCATGTATATGTTGAAAGTAGTTGAAACTTTTGTATGGTGGCAGAGTTTATTAATACGAATATGTAGGTGCAAAATTATAAACTTAAATTCAATATTCGCTAATCGCAAAGTAAAAATATAATTACTTGTGCAGCCATATGACTTAGTTGTTAGAACTTTTATTGTAAGGTATAACTAATCCCTTTATGTATATAAGAAATGATTTGAAAAACTTAAATTTTTTATTGAATGAGTTACGGGACATTTTCAGATTTCTATTGTTCCACAGTACCTATCAGTTAGCATTTTCACTCATATATGCTTTAGATAGTACTAACAAAGAACCAGTATAGTATTTTAATTTAAATTTTATATTATTGTTATAACACGAAATAATAGGAAATACCTACTTAATACCTATTGCATAAGTCTAAACTGTTAGCATTTTGGTACATAGCACTGAATTCACTTAACTTATCCACTCAACGAAAATAAAAAACTTTAGAATTATCAAAGGATTTGTGGACAAAATATTCTATTCCTACTGGACTATAGTTCAAAATAAGCGGTTTGAGAGTTGATGAAAAACTGTCCTTCGATACTTCAATCCCAAAAGGACCAAAAATACATTTACTTTTTCGCTACTGCTAGATTTGGCAACATTTAGCCTAAACAAAAGCTCTATATTATATAAGGTCATGGTTAGATAGCATCGCAGTTTGTGAAAGAATTTCAAGGTAGGGTAACAACGTTATAACCTTATAATTCCAAGTACTCGTAATCCAGAATGGGCAGAAAATAACAATAAAATATTATCTAATGCCGTGTTATATTGTTTGTGACAACCTGAATGTCCTCTGACTGGTAGATCCACGTGATTGTTAAATAATGCCCTGTAAGAGAATCTACCAACATAATACAGAAATAAATAACGAGGACAAAGAAATCTTATTGAGCAACGAGATTAAATCACAGTTCAAACACTCGATACAGAAAAGTCTGTAAATAAGATTTTAATGAGGAAAAGCCGTGTTCCGAGATACACGATAATTTATAATGAAGATAATAGGAGGATATCGTGTAAATACTTTTATTTAATATTCTATTTAGTGCAATTTCAGATTTTAAATACTTACATGGCTTTGCGATCCTATATTCTACGTTTATCTCGCTTCACATCTGTTTTAGCTGACCCCAGGCTCTTTTTATTTATTTTGTAAACTGTATACGCCAAAGCGCAAACCACGGCCATGTGGCTGTTAAAAGCACTTGCTTATCTCTAGTTCCCACATTTCAGCGAATCCGAACTTACTAACGTGAAGAGGTCGCAAGTTCGCTACGTTTTCAGCTTTTCACCTCCGTATACCAGGTTTCCTTTTTCAATGAAAAAGAGTACCTACTGCGTACGCTGTATTTCAAATGTTTTTTGGTGTGGAATAAGTATTTTTTTCTAGTGAGCATTTGCAGACTCCCCAAAATGTATTTTCAGACAGAATTATTTATGCGCGGATTTTCACCGGAACCCGTAGTATTCATAGAATGTCATTAGCGTGGTCGAGTCCCGACTAGTCCCGACCTCTTGAACGAACAAGCTTTCCATTATCCACAAAAACCAAATGCGAGGAAAACCTTTCAAAAGCGTAGGCAGGTAGAGAGGTACCGCTTCTTATTGTGTAAGCTATCTTATATAAGTCCAATGAAATCTATACTTAGATTTTTGCCCTTTTCATGAGATAGCATCACGCGATGGACGCGATGTCACTTACACTGATATGTATCGAGATTAGGATGTCGCTATCCTGACGAACCGAAAGGTCAAAACAATTTAAGCGTCGTTTGAATTATTCAAACATTTCCTGTCATTTCATACTTCAGGAGCGATTTATACCAAATGCACATTTCAGCGTATTGGAAACAATTCAAGTATTACGACATTTTACGACAATCACATAAATTCGGAAACCATTGCCGAGATCGTGACTTGAAATTAAACTTCAATTTACCGTGTGTTTAAACCGTAAAGTAGACGTTGTTTTGGCAGGGACCTCGAAGGGGTTAAGTAATTTTTTAGGCCATCGCGTATAGACTCGAGTAGAGTTATATCGAACCCAGACCTAAATAGAAAATCAATGAAGTTCTCTTACACAGCTTTTGTGAAAAACCGCCAAAGGGACGGGATCAATATGCTACGTAGGTACATACATATAAAGAACCTTCATTTTGTGAACAGGAAAAAAAATCGAAATAGAATCCACTACACAATCACTATCACTGCATATTATAAAACAAAGTCTCCCGCCGCGTCTGTCTGTCCCTATGTATGCTTAGATTTTTAAAACTACGCGACGGATTTTGATGCGGGTTTTTTTAATAGATAGAGTGATTCAAGAGGCAAGTTTTAGTATATAATTTTACGCGGACGAAGCCGCGGGCAACGGCTAGTCTATTATACTTTGAACTCTTGTCATCTTGTGAGACCCGCGGCGTAATTCTTTCTTCCAGAAAATGAAAAAATGAATCACAGTAAATAAAAGCGAAAGGAATACTTACGTCTGATCGATGTCCTCGCAGATTGTAATTTGTACGCAGCGGCAGTTCGTGCGGGCGGCGCGCGTGCGACGATGTGAACGTCACACCGACTACCCCGCGCACGTTGCCAGTAGCCAGCCAGCCCTCCTGGTAGTAGTTGTTTCGGTTCAACTTCCAACCTTCCTCCTGTTCAAACAACGCATATTTTAAACCGCGCCATATATTTAACAAGCCAGCAGCCTCGAATCAAGAAGACCTTGGCCTTGCAGAAACGTGCAGTGCAGCGTGCAATTGTTGCCTTTAAATTGCGGTCTAACAGTCATATGAATTGATCATACACAATGCAGTCCGTGTGCGGGAATAATTACGAGTAAGTAGGTATCAAGTACTTGGTTGGGAACTCATCTAATTACATAATTAAGGATTTCATTAAATAGAGAGACGTTAGGGTATTTATTTAATTAGGTACACAAAACGCTTTTGTTGTTGACTTGAAGAAATAAACACCGCTGTATTGTTTCTACTTAAGAGGAAATTCTAATTGCTGCATAGTAAATTTACCTCCATAACGCTTATATATAATAAACAAACATAAGTACATGCATAACGTATATTATGCGTAACGTTATTAGAAAGGGGGAGCTAAGCCGAAAGGGTAGTCAAACACCTGTGGTAATGAATAACTTGGACCATTCTCCTTGAACTTTGGTTTTAAAAAATCATAACCACATTAACATTCGAGAACGGAAGTAATTTAACAGTTCTACGGGCCGGCAGTAGTACCTAACCCTACGGATAATTTTACGAGGCTACTGAATATTCCCGGCTTTTAGAAGGGTAGGTAGCAAATTAAATCTTTGCACACTCTCGCTTTCCGTTAGCTAACTTCGTTAGAGCACATCAAACATTCCCCCTAGGCAGGCCAGGTATACACATGAGAAATAGAGACTCTAAAGAAAATGTTAATGCAATCAACCGAAACGTTTTCCCCCGTAAGTAGAGAAACATTTTTACTTTATATGTAAAGCTAAAAGGCTGCGAGTTGGCTGCATATATCGAATAATTAATTTTCAATATGGCTACAAATAGCATGTTCACGTTGTACGGGCCGCATTAATAGGAAGTCAGGCAATTAACAAGCACGTAATGGTGCATGCCCGCCCGGCGACGGCGGCAGACCGGAGATCGAAGGCGAAATTGGCAATTAGCTAGATATTACGATCCGACACCCTTCCCTCCATTAATCCATACGTCGCCGCCCAATTAGGACACATTTCTTTCCAATATCTACACTATCCTGTTGGGAAATCACTCTACAGGTTGACAAATAGATTATGTATTTAGATCGCTTTCATAAGTTATACACTATTTTCTTACTAGTGCTTTGATAACCTTTGTTGTTTAACCTTATAGGGCTTTCCAAATTAATGGGATTACGGGATTTAAACTCAATTTCAAAAGCAAATTAACAAACACACTAAGACCCGACAAATTAGACGAAACAAAGTTCGTTAATAGTATTGTCCTAACAATGACTAGATTAAGCCGTAGCGAGCTGTGGCGAGGGTTCACTAGAACACTTAGGTCCACTTTCGGCTCAAGGCGAAAAAAAAATTAAGTCTTTCTTTACATAATCTAGCTTCCTTCATTAAAATCACTTGAAAGGGACGATTCAACAAAATAGAATTTAGGGGATAATCACCAGAAATGTTGGCAAAATATACAGGGATTTTAAGGGTACTCCTAGGTTCCCGCTGCTCTCTAATGTATAACATTATTAGAGAGTGAAATCGGTCGGAAATTTTAAAATGGAGATGCCGCCACTTCATTAAACCAGTCACAAGCGTGGAGCGTGCTCATAGTTCAGTGTCTCCAACTGCCTGTGACTAATGAGGACTCAGAGCCCATTTCAAATACATATATTTGCGACAAAGATCCTACGGTGAATGGTAATGAAAGAAATATCCATTAAGTAGTTACATAATTATTACTTTATCCTTTCACGACTTTGTGCAAAATTTTAATATTTATACAAATAGTAGAACCCAGACTCTAGAACATTTTCTATAAACCCTATTTTTAATTCATTTCTTCGACGGCAGAAAGAAAATGCTGAATAAATTAACGAGATATGTAAGTGTTTTTAACAGGCCGATAATAAAATTTTAAATAGGTAACTTTAGCAATTACTAATGTAGGCGAATTCAAATTAAGCTTAGGAAGGTACGTAGACGTACTAATATATTTTTATTAACATTAGAGAAGAGTACTTAAAACATTCGAGTTGCGTATTTGACGTTATAAGTTAGTAAATGGGAGAAGAAGAATACTGCGCCGACCCTAAATAAATGGCAAGAAGAGCAGAAGAATGCTGTAGAAAAGTTGATAAAAAGAATAGAAACACCAAAAATACAGATAGTGATGCCTGTACATCACCATTATATCAATTTAGGTCCTACAATAAAAATAGGCAAAGTGCAGTGTCAATGGTAGATTTACTTAAGGGGGAAGCGCCAGTGCAGCCCATTTAAAATCACTCAGCTTTTTGGAATTTTCAGGTCAGGTAATTAGAGGCCTAATTCTGCTATTTTAATAAATTCGTCACTGCAACACGATTCCATTCCCATCCCATTGTCATTTTGCTTAAAGTTCGTAAGCTGCTAAATTCACAATGGTCGATCATTGGTCGGTCAATGGTCTCGTAATTAAATTGTGTTTTGATGGCAATGTCGTATTGCCATTATTATAAAACCCTAAGAAAAAATGGTTTTCGAAATCTACTACTAAATGCGAACATTTTAATCAGCCCAGATTTCATGTACGAGATTACCATTCTATGACATTTCTTTCAATGGAGTGTCAGTGGTTGACCTTTGAAAAGTTATAATGGTGCCATTAGATTCGAAGATGAACAAACTTGTCAAAACTTGACTGAACTTGACCATTATGAAATCAACAATCGACTATTCTGACACTATTGTAATAGCAGAATCGAGGCCCAGGTTGTCAGTTTGTGTGGTGATTAAAATATGATACGCGGTAAAAGGAGATCACCCAGATTGGGCTATTTTTTAAAGTGTATAAACAAAATAAACTTATTATTTGGATAAAGCATAACATAATAAACTTTTTTTTATTATTACGCCTAAGTCGTAACTCAATTCACCGAGAAGTTATTCAACCACAAAATATCACCACAAAAGTCACCCAGATTGGGGTATTTCTTTTTTGTCGGTCAATTAAAATAAACACAATAATTAAATAGAGCTTATGGAAATAAACATTTTTCTATATAATAAAAAATGTTTCTAAAAGCTCTATTTAATTACTGCGTTTATTTTAGTTGGCCAGCAAACAAAATATTACCATAACCATCTGGGTGACCTCAGATATTTTGTGGTTGAATAACTTCTCGGTGAATTGAGTTACGACTTAGGCGTACTAATAGAAAATGTCTAATATGTTATGCTCTATCGAAATAATAAGAACTTTATTTTGGTTGACCGGCACTTTTGAAAATATCCCAAAAATGTGTGGAGGCTGGGTCTCCTTTGAATTTCGCGGGCTACCCTGGCGTAATGGTACATTCTGAAAGTTGGCAACGTCGAAAATAGTTGTCAATTATATCGCTGTTATGACGAATTACTAAATGAAACTGGAATATCGATCTGTATTGCACTAAAAATATTTATTGTACCTAAATTGCAATAGTTACTCTGAATATTTGGTTTTATGTCCAAATTTGCAAAGCAAGTGTTTTTTTTTTCTAACTCTAAGCTACTGTATAACTGTTATTCCAAGAACGTCTTTAAACTATGTTTGAAACTTACTTTCTGAATAAACTGATTCATTGGTATGTAATGTAAGCAGCATCCGGGTTTCTCTTTCTAAATTATCTATTCATTCCTTTCGATGACAGTCGTAAAAAAAGCTATTTTCTTCGCATTTCCACGGGGCCTATCGCGGTAGGTTGTCACATTGTTGCATTCTTATGGGATGTTTCGCGGTAGCGCGTCCAAATAACCCCTAGGTGACGAGCTATGCATAGAAATGGAATTAAATAGGTCAAAAGCTAGTAAAGCCGAAGAAAGGTTAATTGAATGGGACCCCTTAACGCCCTACCACTAGCTTCGATAGTTTGTTCGGCGTCGTTACATAGATTACAGTTGCGCGTGGCTCCTGAACATCTCGCAAGAAATCTTTCAACCCTATTTCAGTTGCGATAAACAAATTCATGAAAGCAGGGCGGTCTATGTTACGTTTGTCTCACAAACAATGAATAATGGAGCAACGTATCTACGTACAGTACGATACTATAAACCTATGCGTATCCCCACGTTATGTGCGTGTATGTGGCTTTTGTTTATCGTCCATAATTAATGTTATTTTAGGACTTACGAAGTCAATTTACAAAGCTTATGTAGGTATTACGTTTAACTAAATATCAAACACAACAGGTATTCATTTTATTAGTACCTATGTAATTGTAGGCAGCATTTTCCAATTTCCATATTAAGTTGATAAATAAAGGTGAACTGTACCTATGACATAAAATATATTGTAACTCAAATATTGATTTATAAAATGGCATTGAGCCTAGGTTCCGCACAAAATAGCCAAGATCACACACACGTAGGTAGATTCTAAAATTAGTATTACACGTAGCAAAGTTGCGGCGATCGTAGAACTCTCATTTCAGAGAGACCTAGGTAGCGAGTAGTGAAATGAACAATGATTTAAACTCACCTCGGGCAGCTCATCGGGCACCTTGCCCATCCAGGACAGCGACAGGATGGAGCAGTCGCATTTTGCATTAACGTTTCTCTCGAAGTGAAGATGCATTTTCGATGTTTCAGTTCAGACGTAAACTCAAACGTAAAACATCGTCGGTATATTATGCAGACACGCGCGGAACTCGCGAGCCGAATCGCGAACGCCCGAACTGGCGATTTAACGCGAACATTTTACGGGATCTAGTGATAAAACATTTGGGGAAGGATTATGAAAGATCATTTATGTCGGATTGTGAAGTGGTTGGGTGAGAGCGCGTCGGTCGGCGCTCGCTGACGTGACGGAGGGTGACAAGCGAGCCTTCGGGACGGTGGCCGACGGCGCAGGTATTGATTGCGCACAGGGGCGCGCGCACCCCACGACCTCTACCGCTGCCACGAAAAACCGGGAAAACCAGTGGAAATCCCGTTGAGATGGCGCTGTGATACCGAACACAAGGACCAATTTCAACAACACTATTACCTAATAAAATAATTGATTACTACACTGTTACATTAAGGTAAATATTGATCAGAATTTATATACTAAATTAATAGCGAGGATATAATTAAACATATTCTGAGCCGACGTCGCGTCGTGCGTGACATAATTTTCTGTTTATGCAGTCAAGTGACGCTCAAAAGTACCAGTAAATAAAAGTAACTGTATCATTGTTAATTCGAATTAGAGATAAGCAAATTAATTAGATGTTTGCTAGAACTAACTAAAATATACTTAGTGGAATGGTCCTACTGTACGAATTTGGCAAGTTCCTTACTGCGACTCTATTAACATGCACCCGCGTTTATTCTTTCTCACTTAATTATACATAGTGTGGACATGAACAAAAGCGGTAGGTAGGTAGTCCTAGTACCAACTCATGTTTTTTAATTTCCTCGAATCCCGTGTTGTTTATGAAAGGCTTTTTACATGTTGATGTCGAGTGGCTTCGAGTGAGGACCGTTGGCAAATTCGTTTTTAAATGCCGCGATTTTTTTAGGTCTTATTGAATGTACTAGCTTGCCCAAATACATAACGTTCTATTAGCAACCATTTAAGCGTAGTAAAAAAAAAGCAATTTACTACATTCTATAGTTTATTGCCTATAAAATCAAATTACATTACATTACGACGATAAAATATCACGTGAAAGGAATAAAATATCACAGAATACAGACTAAGCAATTAAATAGAGAGTTCATGATTAAAACTTGATTTCTTTTAGGGTTCCCCATGTGAGTCCGGACTTAACTTTGACGGGAAGAGGCACGCTTAGTTTGACGGTTTCTTCCATGACTTGTTTCATAATAGTCACAAAGTAATATTGGTACTTTTCTGGTACTTCATATATGAGTTCGTCGTGCATCTGCAGTATGAGACGAGGTTTTGGGTCTAAGGTATCGGTTCTTGTGTCTATGGAACACATGGCTGCTTTGGCGATGTCTGCCGCCGAGCCTTGGATCGTGGTGTTTACTGCTTGACGCTCGGCAGCACCTGGTTGTTGGAAAGAAAACGGGTCTTATGAAGTGCGATTTTTTAATTTGGAAATGTTTGCCTCCTTTAATGATTGGTTCCTCATGAACTAATGATTTGAAGCGAGAGAAGAGAAAGGAATGGGGCAAGAGTGGAAATGTCGGACGGTAAAAAAAATGTCGATTCTCATTTAAATGGGTGTTTACAAAGTTTATTTTTACTATAAAATTACGTTCATACAAGTTATGAATCAAAATGTAGCAGATACTTACATTATTTTATTTTATACTTACTTTTCTTAGCTCCAGAAACACTTTTAATCTCGGGCAAATATCTCCTCCGCTTAGTGAGCGTCTCGACGTATCCTTTCGCCCTGCACTCTTCTATAACCGACCGAGTGAACATTTTCACGGCCGGATAGGTTTTATAGAACGAGTCCATGAACACTGCCGCCTCCATCTCCGATACATCGAGAAGCTGCCCAAGTGTTTTGTTCCCCATCCCATAAATAATTCCGTAACAAAGCTGCTTCGCTTTCTGCCTGAGATCATCGTCTACCTGTTAATAATTCAATGTTTTTCCAATATTGCCCGTAAAAAAGTTATAAGTTGAAAATAATGAGAAGCCGGGTTCAGTGAAGTGCTCTTTTATTTATGTAGAGCTTCAAAGCTCACAAACAATAGAAGATTGGGCTAAATATAACGGACTAGCGTCGCGGATTTTAAAGCCAGGGTTTTGGTTAAAAAATAACGAGTCCTTTTTCATAGAAAGATACAAAATGATGACCTCTAAAGTACTTAGGTAAAAAAGAACTATCTGAAAAAGAGATTCAAATCTTACCTCATCCTCAGGCACATTGCTCCAGGATGCCGCAATAGATTTAAAAACATCCATATCAGAGTTCATAATGTTCATCAAAACCTTATCTTTGCTGAAGTGCGTCAGGATCCTCATTTCCAGCTGACAATAGTCCGCTGACACAATGACGTAGCCAGGGGCAGCTTTGAATATGTTCCTACAGTTGAACTCCACAACCTCATCACTTGTAACGCTGAGCAGGTATTCAGCAGGGATCGTGAACGTTCGCGGCACATTCTGTAGGTTCGGTTCATGCATACTGATCCGGCCCGTGCAAGTGAACATTGTGTACGACGGATTTATTCTGCGAATTAAAAACATAAGGTTTGCGGCACGCTCTTACTTTAATTAATCCTCCCTGTTCTTCGTATAACCCCCACCACTCCCTACCTCCCGCAGAGGCACGTGTAAACTGCTTATAATAAAACAGTTTTTTGTAATTTGCACCGCGTATGTATTCCCTTTATTCGCATATTTCGCTTGAGTCTAATTTATTTGACATTCATATTTTTGTTTAAGTGGTCCTTTATTCATGTAAGTGCAACAGACTGTTTAAATACTTGTACGATCTGGGTTTAAGCGTTAAAAGTTGTGGTTAAGCGTAGGCATATCGGAGTAAATAATAAACTCATGATTACATCACAAAGCCGGATTTAAAACCCGTCTCGAACATGATCACCGACACCTATACTGACAACCAAATTCGGTTAATATTAATTTTCCGAGAAAAAATAATGGCTGCCAAATAATAGGTACCGTTCAGAAAATATGGTAGGTAAGTAAGTATCTAATAGTTGCTTACACCGTTTATGGTCCTTCGATCCGAATTAAGGCCAACCAAATCGAAATATACCCTCTACTCGGTCGGCCTAAGGTGAACAAGATTGATAACGTAAAATCTGACATATCAAAGGTGAAAGCGCAATCGGTTCAAATTGCTCGTTCGTACCGAGCCGCGCCTGCCGCTACATGTTTAATTAATCTTAATCCAGTATGAAACATTTCTGACACGACATAGATCTGTATCGACCCCTTCTACTTAAGAAATAATTTACTACATTCGGATTGAGACAAAACCTATTGCTCCATGGTAACAGCAGATTAATACGTCCTTAAGTGCAGAAGCTCATACACTTTTGCTCTGTGCTCCTAAGTTCGCAAACATAAACTCTATACAAGATACAACGCGTCGTAGTACGATGCGCGACGCCGTATCGTGTTATGTGTACGAGCCGTAAGATACTTAATTTTTAGACCGTATTTCCTCAAGCGACAAAACTTACTACTTTTTTTGCTTGTGCAAATGGAAATGCTTGCACGATTGCAACTTACCAGACTACCAGTGTTCAAACAGTGTAGCAATTGGACATTACGTAGCAAGTGAAACCTGCGTAGCAATTAATGCCGCTACTACCAATTCGTTGGACAACTAAAGCCAAAAATCGTTAAAAAATATTACCTATCTCCCGCGCTGTAGATACAGGCCTTCTCGGTGAGAGGGTACAACGTTTTCGTCAATATTGAATTAAGCTTCCTCCAATAAATAACAGTACTTGACAGGGGACTGTTGTGCGAAGTTAACACACTCTTCTTAGTGCTCACTTTTCTTCCGTTGTATATACCGAGGACCTGGTAAAATACAATCATCACTTTGATTTAAAATCGATGGCTCATGGTTGTCTGGTAATCGGTTGTCATGGTATGGGCATGTGATGCGGAGGAATAATGAAAATGTCATGAGGAAAGTTTTGAATATGAATGTGGATGGGTAATAAGTGTAGGCGAAGCACAGTTTTGCTAGCCATAGAATAACTTAGTTAGTACAAATTATGTTAGAAGTTAAGTCTTATTATGTAGATTGGCTCATAGCAACACTGTAATAAAGAAATAATATGAAAGCACAACGCAAACGTAGGTAAAGATAAGAAAATGACCCATATTCCGAAAGATATAACAGTTACGAATACATAGATAAGTTTTAAATGAACAATATAATGTAAGCAATAGTTTCTGAAAGTTTCATAACCCTAACTTATCTAGAAATACTAAATAAAGCCTAAAAACTATGAAACAGTAGTTAAATGTATGAAAGTTAGTTTGACAAGGTATCAGCTACTAATCATAACAAACCCTCTGATTGGCTAAAACTCGCCATTGTATTCTACATCCGGGTTCGTTGGGCGAGTCCATTGTGAAAGTAGGCCACAGGGGTGGTGAGCGGGGCACGCGGGGGGAGGCGCCGCCGGTTTTCGCCACAACGAGTGGGCAGCGAGCGGTGACAAATATTGGTTCCCCAGTAACTTGCACTTATGAGCAAGGGTATAAAAAGGGCGTGTTCGGGCGCTTTCAACACACACAGTCTTCTCACATCCTTCGTTCTCGTAACAAGTCGCTGTTACTCTGCTCCGCGATTTTCTAAAGTTATTATATATAGTTTGCGTTAAGTTGTGCCAGTTGTTTTGTAATTAATAAGTACTCTTGATTGTAAATTGTGTGACTCTGAATCCTGATATTGTATATAAATTAGTGGTGATGAATATAAGTGTGTAAATAGTAAAATCAGTGTTGTTTTAATTTAAAGACCTCAAAAAGGGAACAAGCGTTGCCCCCGACCTACCCGATTTCATAGTTAGTGTCGCAGCGTCGACATTTTGGTCCTTCGAGCCGGATCTAGGTTACCTAGAGGTCTAGACTAGAACAATGAGTCAAAAGAGTACAATTACCACGCGCAGCAAACTACGAAAGTTAGCCGACGAAATGAGTGCGCGGCGTAAGAACGACGTCGTCTCGGACTCGGGAATACCGTCGGAAAGGACGCCGGGTTCGCCGTCGGCCGCGCCAACTGTGGCATCAACGTCGGTACGTAATATTCCTCTGACGGGGCTAGGGCGAGTGCTGGACTTCAGAAGCGCGTCAGAGGAACGTACAACAACAAGAAAACGCCAGGGGTCAAGACAACTGCCGGGGTTGCGGGCCTGTTCGAAAGAGATACCGCGGCCCCGGAACATAAAGGGCGAGGAAGGAACATGGATGGGTTTTAGTCAGTAAGAGTCTGACACTCCCTCCCGCTCCGCCCAGAGTGGGAGAAGTCATTTGATGATTTCCCATCCTAAAAAAAAAAAAAAAAAAAAAAAAAAAAAAAAAAAAAAAAAGGGGTCAAGACAAAGCAGCAAAGGCTCGTCTAGGAATAGCCGCAGGAGCATGGAATTCCTAAGAAAAAGGATCGAGTACGAAGCTGAGCGCGACTTGGTACTGTTAAAGGAGAACCTCGTGAGGAAAAGGATGGAAGTAGACCTTGCTGAACTAGAAGCGGCTGCTGAGAGTGAAGACTCAGATGTGGAAACAGCACATCGCGTTGAAGATCGCGTTGAAGAATGGATCAACACGACGCCTCAAGTGACTCAAGCGGACGCAGTGTCATCGGATACAGTGTTGCAGTCTGTATCGCGCGCGCCTGTAGAAGTGGCCGCGCCCAGTAGAATACCTGCGGTCCCAGAGCAAAATGTAAGTAGAGTGAATGTTGGATCGCTTACTTACTCTGAATGTATCGCGCCCCGCGAGGGAAATGTGTCGCGTGTAACGGAGTCGTCTACGTCAGTCCCGGTGGTAACCATAAGGACACCTACTACGCAGACGTACTCGCCAGTGTCAACGGCAGTGAGATTCCGTCTCCCCGACTACAGTCCCGCCTTTACCACTCCGGCCACACGTGTACCTCGAGTAACAACGCTCGAGTCGGATACACGGCGGCAGAGATATGACGAAGTGGATGATAGAGAAAGGCGGCGAGAATCGTCAAGGGAAAGAGACAGGAAGATTGACCAACTGGCAGAAGCGATCACGGGCTTGGCACGTCCGCGGCCGGTACCAAGGCAGGCTTATGAATTGCCTCATTTTAATGGCGACCCTGCCGAGTGGATTTCGTATCGAAATATGTATTATGATACGTCCGAGTTATACAGCTTCAAGGCACATGAAAACTTAGCACGACTGAAAACCTCATTGCACGGCGAAGCAAAGATCGCAGTTGAAGACTTATTACGGACGTCAACGGATCCGTCGGCAATAATGCGTGCACTAGAGGAAGAGTTCGGTCATCCGACCCTAGTGCTACAGTGTGCACTGAAAAAGGTTAGAGATTTACCCAGAGTGACGGAAAGTGGCCGGGAGCTGAGGAAATTCTCTACAACAGTAAGAAATTGTGTGTCACTACTGAAGAATATTCGTGCGGAAGGGTATTTAAATAACCCACAATTAGTCAGTGATCTACTGAACAAGCTGACACCAATACAACGAGCGCAGTACGGTGACTTTGCCATGGGCTTGGACAACACACAGGGGGTGGACTTGAGAGTGTCACCGAACCTAGAATTAGTGTCACACTTCTTGACACACTTAGCACGATCGTCGTCCTACTATGTACAGGCGACTATGTATGAACCTAGTACATCTAGACCTCCTGTGAAACAGCAGAAGCCAGTCATCGGTCAAGCTCGAGCATGGAACACCGCACGCCCTGTAACTAACAGGCCGCCGCCGTTGATACAACGTGTGAACACACAGAGTGACGAGTCCACGGCACCGAAAGAGTGCGTCATATGTAAAGAAGAACATGCTATTGAAAAGTGTGAATCTTTTAATAAGTTGAGTGTTCAACAACGCTGGGACACAATAAAGGAGAAAAATATGTGTTTCAAGTGTCTAATAAGAAAACACCCCAAGAGGTTTTGCCGCGCTAACAGGTGTGAAAAGTGCGGCTACGGGCATCACATGTTGTTACACGCCGATAAGAAGGTTAACAAAGAAGAAACGGTAACAAACATAGGCGAGTGGCGAGCCTCAGCCCTACTGAAGATATTACCAGTGACATTGTGTAAAGAAAACAGTGACGACATACAGTGTTACGCGTTACTAGACGATGGTGCTACCGTGTCGCTCATAGACAGTTCACTCGCCACCGACTTGGCGGGTCCGCGTGTGCCGCTCATGATCAAGACGGCGGGAGGCTACGGAGTGACGGACTTAACGTCGCGAGTGGTGCAAGCACAAATAAAGGGACCTAGTGGACAATGTCATGTCATTAAGTGCCGTACAATAACGAACGTCGACCTACCGACGCAAACAGTGACCGCCGCGACGATCAATGACAACGCGCACCTCTGCGACTTGGGTTGCGTGGAAATGAGGAGTGCCAAGCCACTACTTCTACTAGGGCAGGATAACTGGGAGCTGCTCGTCGGCCAGGACATTCGCCGCGGACGATCCGGTAAGCCAGTTGCCTCACTTACAAAGTTAGGTTGGGTCATACATGGACCACTTAGTAACCCTAGTAATGTCGAGTTGGTAAATTGCATGACAGTCTCCCTTCCTGAGTTACACAATCTAGTAAAGTCACAATTCGAGTTAGAAGCACTAGGTATTTCAGCGAACCTTCGAAAACATAAGGACGTTGAACGAGCACTAAATGTTCTAGATAATACTAGTCGTCGCACGCATAATGGTGTACAATGGGAAGTAGGTTTGCTGTGGAAACATGAAAACACACAGTTGCCCAATAATTATAATCAGGCCCGTCAGAGATTATACGGAATAGAGAGACGCATGCGTAAGGACGCTGTGTTTGCTGAGGCATATTCTAAGCAGATAGAAAGATTATTATCAGAAGGTTATGCTCGTAAGGTAGAGGGCGAAGTTAGTGCTCCAGTTTGGTACCTACCACACTTCGGAGTAGTGAACCCTAACAAACCAGGAAACCTCCGATTAGTGTTTGATGCAGCTGCTACGTCTCACGGTACATGTCTAAATGACAATCTGTTAACAGGACCTGACTTATTAAATTCATTGTTAGGTATATTACTCACATTCAGATTAGGTCCCATAGCTTTCTCAGGGGATATCGCAGACATGTTTATGAGAATAAGGATCAGAGAAGAGGATCAAGGAGCTCAATTATTTCTATGGAGAGGGGCAAATCAAAGTAGGGAACCAGATACATATGCGATGAACTCTATGATATTTGGTGCCGTCTCATCGCCAACCACAGCAATATACATATTAAATAAGAATGCTAGTGAATTTAGTAGCGAATATCCCGAAGCCGTTGAAGCTATAAAATCCAGGCACTACATGGATGATTATTTAGATAGTGCTTGGTCAAATGAGCAAGCTAGCAGACTGATTGAGGAAGTGACCAGAATACACGCCTCCGGTGGTTTCGTAATACGGGGGTGGGTCACGAACTCAACAGAGCTCAGGGAAAAGCTAAAGCTAGACATACCCGAAAGAGTAGCGCTAGAAAAAGGTGTAGGCACGGTAGAGCGAACACTAGGTTTAATCTGGTCACCTAGAGACGACGAGTTAGGATTTGACCTTTCTTTTAAACGATTACCTAAAGAATTAGTTAGCGGTAGTGTAGTGCCTACAAAACGTCAATTTCTAAGTTTAATCATGTCAATTTACGACCCGCTAGGTTTTTTATACCCATGCGTTATTCAGTCGCGAATCTTAATGCAAAAGATATGGAAATCAGGAATTCAGTGGGATGACCTGTTACAGGAAAAGGATGCCAAAGCATGGTTCAAATGGCTCCATAATTTACATTTACTAGATAAAGTTAAAATACCTCGGTGGTATGGGTTAAACCTTGATAACCTAGAACTACATGTGTTTGGTGACGCAAGCGAGCTAGCTTACGCCGCTGTCGCTTACCTAGTAGGCTATAACGCTGAAGGAGAAAGGGAAATTGTCATGCTGCTAGGTAAAGCGCGAGTAGCGCCACAGAAAGTAGTCTCTATCCCTAGGTTGGAATTACAGGCAGCAGTACTAGCTTGTCGATTGTCAGAGACTATAGAGAAAGAACTAAAATTAATATTTAAAGAGAAATTTTATTGGACTGACAGCAAAACCGTGTTAAAGTGGATTAACTCTGACGCACAAGAGTTTCAAAGGTTCGTCTCGCATAGGTTAGCAGAGATAGACAGACTGTCAGACAGAGGCAACTGGCGCTGGGTCCCCTCGGAGGACAACCCAGCTGACGAAGCGACCAGATTATGTTGGCCTGATAATTGCACGAAGTGGCTCTCGGGCCCCTTGTTTTTACGTGATCCACAGGAGCAGTGGCCTGCGTGTCAGGAGTCTGAGGTGGCAGAGGAGGTCCTCGAGCGAGTGCACCAAGTCCGCGCGTCAGCTGCATCACCGCCGCCGCTACTAGACTACGAGCGGTACTCCTCGTGGGCACGCATTCAGCGTGCTATGGCACGTGTCCTCGTGTTCATCGGCCGATGTCGCAAACGTCGGGCCACAACGGAGCTACAGCCACGTGACTTAGAAGATGCACACACCTATCTCATGAGGTTGTGTCAGGAAGACTCCTTCCATCAAGAACGGGCCGCCATTCTGAAAGGGCTTCCCGTACCTAACAGCAGCAACATAAAGACATTAGACCCAATGATTACCGACGATGGGTTATTACGAGTGAGAGGGCGTCTGAGTGCCTGTGAAGAGCTCACTTTTAATGAAAGGCACCCCATAATACTAGATGGACGTCAGTTATTGGGTCACGAGAATCAGAACGTCAGTAAAGAAAGTCGTAGCGACGTGTCAGCTCTGTCGCATTCGCAGAGCCAAACCTGCCCCCCCGAAGATGGGCGATTTACCGCTCGCTAGACTGAAGACGAATAGAAGGGCCTTCGTACGAGTGGGGGTGGATTACTTCGGGCCAATGGAGGTTGCGATTGGTCGGCGTCGCGAAAAGAGGTGGGGAGCATTATTCACCTGCCTCACCACGCGCGCCGTCCACCTAGAGTTAGCCGCCTCGCTGAGCGCCGATTCAGCAATACTAGCTTTGCGGCGCCTGATAGCGCGCCGCGGGCAACCAGCACATCTGTACTCTGATCAGGGTACCAATTTCATCGGGGCCAACACCGAACTTCGAGCGGCCCTGAAAGACTTTGACCATGACAAAGTCAAGGACGATGCCACGAATCGTGGCATAACGTGGCACTTCAATCCCCCGGCAGCACCTCACATGGGTGGCGTCTGGGAACGCCTGGTGAGGTCCGTGAAAAACGCGTTACGGACCACACTCAAAGAACGAGCGCCTCGTGAGGAGGTTCTCTACACTCTCCTCACGGAGGCCGAGCTCATCGTGAACAGCCGTCCGCTGAGCTACGTGTACGACGACCACCACCAGCCTGTGGTCCTGACACCCAATCATCTGCTCCTGGGCACTGCGTCTGGGAGTACACCGTTTGCACCGAGCGACAGCGAAGACATCGACTCCCGCCGGCAGTGGCGGCACGTGAACGCGCTCGCCGACATGTTTTGGCGCCGCTGGCTGCGGGAGTATCTCCCGACTCTACAGCGTCGCGACAAGTGGGCAAATAATGTGCCAAATGTGCGTATCGGTGATGTGGTAGTGATTGTGGATAATAACAAAGAGCGAAGTGCGTGGCCAAAGGGCATTATAAAATCCGTGTATCACGGCAATGATGGTATTATCCGTGTAGTAGATATTAAGACTGTAAATGGGGTCCTGCGACGGCCCGTAGCTAAGATAATTGTGCTTCCCACAGACCAAGATGTAATGCGGCTGAACCCTGTTACTGGGGGTGGAATGTAGGCGAAGCACAGTTTTGCTAGCCATAGAATAACTTAGTTAGTACAAATTATGTTAGAAGTTAAGTCTTATTATGTAGATTGGCTCATAGCAACACTGTAATAAAGAAATAATATGAAAGCACAACGCAAACGTAGGTAAAGATAAGAAAATGACCCATATTCCGAAAGATATAACAGTTACGAATACATAGATAAGTTTTAAATGAACAATATAATGTAAGCAATAGTTTCTGAAAGTTTCATAACCCTAACTTATCTAGAAATACTAAATAAAGCCTAAAAACTATGAAACAGTAGTTAAATGTATGAAAGTTAGTTTGACAAGGTATCAGCTACTAATCATAACAAACCCTCTGATTGGCTAAAACTCGCCATTGTATTCTACATCCGGGTTCGTTGGGCGAGTCCATTGTGAAAGTAGGCCACAGGGGTGGTGAGCGGGGCACGCGGGGGGAGGCGCCGCCGGTTTTCGCCACAACGAGTGGGCAGCGAGCGGTGACAAATATTGGTTCCCCAGTAACTTGCACTTATGAGCAAGGGTATAAAAAGGGCGTGTTCGGGCGCTTTCAACACAGTCTTCTCACATCCTTCGTTCTCGTAACAAGTCGCTGTTACTCTGCTCCGCGATTTTCTAAAGTTATTATATATAGTTTGCGTTAAGTTGTGCCAGTTGTTTTGTAATTAATAAGTACTCTTGATTGTAAATTGTGTGACTCTGAATCCTGATATTGTATATAAATTAGTGGTGATGAATATAAGTGTGTAAATAGTAAAATCAGTGTTGTTTTAATTTAAAGACCTCAAAAAGGGAACAAGCGTTGCCCCCGACCTACCCGATTTCATAGTTAGTGTCGCAGCGTCGACAATAAGAGTAGAGAATTAAAAAACAAACGATGAATGGACTGTATATGGGGCAAGAACAAATTGGGAAAAGGTAAGAGTTAATCGTTCCCGGGTGTTATTATAACACATACCGCTTTAGACAGTCAAATAAGTGTCACATTGGGAACAAGTGACAAAGTCGACGCTCTACAAAGTCAAACTTTTCCAAAATTCGCTAGGCCATATTTTAGCAAACGAGTACTGTCCAATTTGACCTAAAATCTTCTGAAATGTTCATCATCTGTCTGTCATAAAACTAAAACAAACGTTGCGACATATTGTATGTATTGCGAAAGTTATCAGTTACCTTGGCAACATCTTTCGAAGAGTTAAAGTTGAAATGATATCCACAAAGTTTGTACGCCTTCTTTTGCAGACTTTCTTGGGAATTTCTTACATCAATCAAAAGTCGAGACGCAAGATCCTTGTCTACGGTGATTCCGTAATATTCGCAGTTGGCCAGGATCTTCGCTACTTGGTTTTCGATATCTGTCAATAGATCGTAAAGTTTAGATTGACGGACTTGAATAAATTAATCATCAAGAGTTTAAAATTAAAGTGTTGGTCCATGCGGGAACATATCCTAATACAAATAAGAATAAACTGTATCTACGTACCAATGACACTTTGAGCAGGTTGTAAAGATGCCAACAAAGTTTTTTCTTGATTCTCAGCAATCATCCAAAGTGACCAGGCCTTCAAGCACAAACCTTCCGAAGTATCTAAATTCTTCAACCTTTTTTGCTGATTCCCGACTATTAACCGCGCTTTTGTGAAATCTATTCCACAACACTTTTTGGTCTGAAAATGTAAATCCTGGTTTTATTTATGAATTTAGAAAAATAAAGAGTTTAACAAAATATCTACCACTTACAAGATAATCAACGTCCGGTATTTTCTCGCTGCTGTCTATTAACCATTCGATCAAAGATATATCGATACAGTTCGTCGACACATTTACGTCAAGCCATCGTCTTAGGTAAACGTTTACAGTTTTCGAGCACAACATTTTGAATTTCATAGTGTTTTTCTTAAACCAGCTACTAAATGTATTCTTAATCATTTGCACACTGTCTAAAGACGTAAAGTCGAAAAAAATACTTGTTCCTGGATTTAAGTATATGACTAAGCCTTTTATTGGGCAATCTCCATTGCTACCTTCGACTTTCCGAACAGGCTTATGAAAACCAGCTATGTTGCTTCCTATAATTTCATTACTAGCTAAGTTCATTTTTTTCACAAGCAAATGTACTGATGCAGTTTGTATATTTTCAACTACATGTAAATTCTCAATGATATCATTTCCTCTTAAAACAAAACAATCAATTTTGTACTGATTAAATTCGATACAAAAATGTTTCGATAATGAACATTCAATTTTTGGTAAAATACACTTATTTTCTTTAGTTATCATTTTCATGTCATCTTGTATTGAAAATTCTCGTTTTTTCTTTTTTATCACGGGTATTTCTTTGTATGAGTTGTTTCTGCGTTTTGAAGCCACAAGAAGCTTATTGACTAGTTTACCACTAGCTGCAACATGTTTGTTTTCAAACTTTGCAACTTCTCTTTCTATGATGTTATCGTCTTCATAAATCAGTTTTATGTCTTCGTTTTCATCATCGTCATCCCCTTCAGTCTCAACTAATGTGGATTTGAATGCATTTAATATTGTGTTAGAGTTAATATTCGCATAATCAGAAGCCGTTTCTTGTCTTAACAATATCGTTGGTTCTTTGTCGAGTAATTTACTGGGTATCGAGTCTATAGGTAAACTCTCTTCAAATAAACTAGAATTATCTCCTTCAGAAGAAAATAAACTGATGTCTTTTGTCGACATATGTGTAGACGAACCCAGAATATCTGACTTGTTGATGTTTTCTGATACAGCACGTTTTTCTTCAATTTCACCAAAACTTATATTCGGTGAAAACATTTTATCTGACGTTCGCAACTTTGTTATATTATCCAAGCCTGCTTCAGTGAAATTTAAAGAGTCCCATATAATATCGTTTGATAAACTTGGACTGTCATTTTCACTTCTATTGTCGTTTTCGTTTGAAATATTGGCACTTCTTGGTTTAGGTAATTCATTTTTATCCACATAATAACTTAAAGCTTTGGTATTAGAAATTAAAGTATTTGTTTGTGAATCACTTTTAAAATCTGTGTCATTATTCATTTCAGCGTTTTCGTGCGTTTTAACGACTTGATGATTGGTTCCTACAATTTTGTTAGTGGTATTGATATTTGCTGTGGCTGGCTGCGTATGAGACTGACTTGTTTCATTTTCATCAGTATCCTGATTCTTCAGACTTGATATTACATTATGACTATTATTTGTATCTTGAATTTTTGTACTTTCTAAAGTATCAGAAGCTGAAGTTGCAGATCTAGAATCCCACTTAATATCTGCAACACCAATTTCAAGAGACAGATATTTTCTAGCTTCCGCAATAAGATTCTCGGCAGCTTCTTTAGTAGTGATACCACAATAACCCGTTATCCAAATACTTTTAATCTTATTACGTTTTCTTATATCATCACTGTCATCATCATCTCTTTCCTTTTCACTTTGAAAAGGTACTGATTTGTGAAGAATATTCTCTATAGTATTAGCATCAGCTGATGCAATATTAGAAATTGATTCGAAGCCTGCATCGAAAAGTGCGCGGGCTCTCATGCCATTGAGAGAGGGTAATTTCATTAACTCTAGAAGTTCAGAGTGAATCCCAAAATGTAAACGGTCTTGAAATTGTGATATTAACATTTCCATATTTTTCCAACCTAATTGTCGGCAAAAGGCTGTAACCATACCTAGAAATGGATTAAAACTATTACTATCTTAATTTAAAAAGACATCAGACATAGCAAGTTGTTAGTTGGGTTTGGACCCTAAGGGAAGGAGCCCTTAGTGTGTGCTTGGATCCATCAAAACTGTTACAGTTTATCTTCTTTTCCTTATTTAGTTTGAGAGAGAGAGTGCACCTGTTTTGCCATAAAAATGGTCATAGCTAAGCGCATACTGTATGCCAAAAGTGATAAATTTTTGTTGGTGGTAACTTATTTTACTGTTTTGTCCTTTCGAATACTATGAAATGACGGTTCTAAAGTTGGTACCCTGTGTCAGACAGTTGTTAGATGAAGGGAGGCGTCCCATTAGCCCCTACGGACCCTATGATATAAAACGAAAAGAGTGCACTCACCTGCAAAAGTTGCAGCTCCTTGTTGAAGACTCTGCAGGAAACCACGTGCGCACTGAAACTTCATTGCTACTTCTGCTAACGGAACCTCATTTACCAGGTCCTGTAAAGCCAAGGCAGTATAAAACCTTGAACAAAAACAAAAAAATTGTAATACATACATTTATTACCTAATTATTCATCAATTTAAATTGAAGACATACCTTTTGTGTATATTGACTTTATTTTGTATATTACTCTGCTTGTTACCTCCTCTCAAACATCTTATTATAAAGCTCTCTTGTACTCCCACCAGCTCCCCCACCCTCTTCATAGCCTTTGTAAGAGACTCCCAGAGAGTCAGCATATGTATCCAATCTATGTTACCCCACTGACTACTCACACTATAAGGTGTTACTAAATATATGAGATGCAAATCTGTCTCCAAGACTAAGCACTGGCGAGCTTTCTGCAGCTCACAAAATAAAGACAATCCATCATTAGGAGCCATTGATGATGAGAGACAAGCTTTTCCTAGAGGAGTAGCTATGAAATGCTCTTCATCTCTTTCTATTTGAAGTCTTACTAACTCGAAGTTTTTTAATTCCTCTAAAGTATTTTCTAAGAGACAGTTTTGTGTAGCTGATTTGTCCTGCTGATAGTAAAGCAAGGTGCATTTAGAATACAAATCTAACTGTTCTTTAGTGGACAGTACTTGGCTAGCTATCATTTCTAGCACTGCTCTCATATACTTATCTTCACTCTCTATGCAACTCTTGACTGGATCTAAGGTGCCCATCATTAAATCAAATCCAATTTTTTTCTCAGCCTCTGTGCATATCAAGACACTCTCACCCTTGGTGTCTCTGCCCATTCTTCCAGCTCTTCCAATCATTTGTTTATATGTCAAGATATTGATTGGTTGTCTTTGAAACACAGGGGACCGAATTATTACTTTTCTAGCGGGCAAGTTTACCCCAGAGCTGAGTGTAGATGTGGCTACTAAGACCCTGATCGCCCCAGATTTAAATCCACCTTCAACAATGTCTCTCTCATCAAATGTCAGTCCAGCATGATGGTAAGCAACACCAAAGGATATTGTTTTCTTTAAAACTTGATCTAATCCAACAGGGCAATTCTTCAATTGTTCAAGAACTTCTAGAATATTATCAGATTTTAACTGACTTCTTAAAACAGAGCCAGCCTCTCCGCCCTCACATCCTAGTTTGTAAAATGATGATGCTACAGACTGTGATAAACTTTCACACCAATTCTTGGTCATACAAAATATAAGAATTGAGCATCCATCTTTAATAGTTTCCAAACATATTTTCAGCACATTATCTCCTTCAGCGGTTAGGCTCAAGTCTATAGTATTAACACATGCTCCTTGTTTATCATAATATTTATTCCCCACCAAACAGTACTCATCAAGAGGGATTGGTCTAAACTGGGTGATGAATAACTCAGCATCCAACCAGCTAGCTAGACTTTCTAAATTGGGTAAAGTAGCTGACATACCCACTATTTGTATTTGTACTTCATCTGAATATGATGATACATATTTAATTTTGGTCAAAAGGAGTTCTAATATGTATCCTCGACTAGGATCACCCAGCAGATGTAATTCATCAACAATGATAGCTCCTAGCTCTGTTATGTTACCTTCATCTAACAGTTTGTTGACTAGACTATTAGCTTTTTCAATGGTACAAATAGCAACATGCACAGACTGTAAGCCTCCAGGAGGCGACTGAGATCCCATGAACCCCTCTACTCTAATTCCTGAGCTAGACAGTATTTCCTGAAGATAAAACATTTTCTCTCTAACTATTGAAACAAATGGTAGAATAATAATCACCTTTTTCTGGCGTTCCAAAATAGTTTTTATTGTAAGTATTTCAGCAACAAGAGTTTTTCCAGCAGATGTTGGGGCTGAGTAGACTAAGTTACAGCAATCAAAAAGTACCTTTGAGTTACCCAAACAGGTAACCTGCCATTCAAACATTTCTTTAATACCTCGTTCTTCATATTTTTTTGTAATTTCAGTTGGTAATCCCCAATCGCATAACTTTTTGTTGTTACTTTTTTCTATTTGAGATACTACTGGAATGTTTTGGGTTGAGTCTTCAAATGTTATTGTTGTGCTTTGAGAATAATTTTTCAGTTTCTTACATATTTTTCCACTTGTTTTTAGTTCTGCCTCACTTTGTTCTGAAGTGTGTTCTTTTACAACTTGCAAAGAAGTTTGTAAAATGAATGAATTATCGAAACAGTTATCTAAGAAGCCGATGTTCTCGGCTATAAATTGAGTATCAATTACTTCTGCATCGGCAGTATCCATTTTACATACTAAAACATAGTTTTTAATTAATATAAATTCATTTTCACAGTCAAATCTAATCAAACGCAACAGACAAAATCGTTACCGTCAAATTGACATTGACATTTTTGACATGTTTTTTAAAAACAGTTTTTTTTTAGCCTGACGGAAAAATAGGAACAGCTGACAAGTCTTGCCTTAGAAAAAAAACTCCACGACTCGACTGCTTGGCCAAAGTTGGCCAACGAAAGAAAGCCAAGGATCATTTTCAGTAGTTTTAATATGGCAACACGTTTCGTACGAGTGATCTTGATCTTGTGTTTAGGTGTCATATTAACATTGGTTTTCAGAATGAGTGTGACAATAATGTTAACTATTTATTTTGCCTTAAAGAAAGCAGAGTTAACATAAAACCAACAAGATTCTAGTGAGATTTTAATATTAAAAAAAAAAATTGGTTGCCTGTAAAGTCGGTATACGGGCGAAAGTTTTACGTGACAACGACTTTGAGTGGTAAAATAATTTTAATGTGAATATTCATTCGTATAGTAGGAAGAAGGATGAAATGAACCGGTGTGTATGCCTATCTCTCTCACTCTCTCTCTCTCGCTCTGTCTCTCTCGCTCTTAGGCGGGCTAACTGTGCTCGAGTGGAAGGGACGCGTGCCTTTCACTTTTTATGTCTGTCTCTCTCGCTCTTAGGCGGGCTAACCATGCCCGAGTGGAAGGGACGCGTGCCTCTCACTCGCTCTCATTGTGAGCGCATAACGTGAGCGGAGCGTAACGCAGTTTCTTGAAGTGTCACCCGGCAAACCAATTTATAAGACGTTGTCACGTCAAAAACAATTACATATATAAGTTTTAAATCACAAGTTCTCAAAATACTAATTCAAATGATCGATGATACATACGTAAAGAAAGATTAAACCAATAGAAACTTGGCTTTAATTAACTATTTCACAAGAAATAACATGTATGTAAATAGATTGACAACGATAATCCAAGATGACAACTGACTTTACAAAGCATTTCAACACTATGAAATACTATCAGCCAATTAGTAAGGAGATTATATATCATTCACCCCCTCTATGTTTTCTTGATCGAGGAGGTAATCATTAAGACGAATTGGGAGTCTCCTTAACCTTGCTGATCTACGAACGGCCTGAGGTAGTTCGGCATCGTTGTTATTGGCTTCAGGAGTTCTAAAAATTTCTTCTTCATCATTTTCATCATCGTTTGAATCATTTCTGTTTTCCGTATTTCGACAACTTATCTCAGCTTCATCCACCAACGTAACAGGAAGCGGTGCCAAATGCCTGTTAGACACCGTCGATTCCTGGCCATTGCTGCGTCTCACGTACGAGTAACTTGGGTTACTATGCAGGAGCTCAACTTCTTCCACATAGGGATCGGTCTTAGAACCTCGTACATATTTTTTTAACAATACTGGGCCTGGAACGAGCCACGATGGAAGAGATTCTCCAACAGGTGTTCTTCGAGGAAAGTTAAATAGTCTCTCGTGTGGAGTGGCATTTATCGATGTACACAAAAGTGAGCGCACACAGTGTAGTGACGGTTTTAAAGCTAACTCCCAGTTTTCAATGGGTAGTTTTTTTGAACGTAAGTAAAGTTGTATTGTTCTCCAGAGCGTTCCATTCAATCTTTCTATCTGGCCGTTTCCTTGCGGATTATACGGCGTTGTGCGAGAAGACGCGATGTTACAATTTCGTAAGAAGGTTTGCAGATCTTCTGACATGAAGGAAGCACCTCGGTCACTGTGTATATATAGGGGTTGACCAAATTCAAAGAAAATATTTCTGAGACAGTTTATGACAGTCGCAGAGGTCATGTCCGCGCAAGGATAGGCAAACGGATACCGTGAAAATTCATCTATTATCGTGAGTATATACTTGTTCTTAGTATTTGATGGCAAAGGACCCTTAAAATCAATATTCAGTCGCTCGAAAGCTGATGTAGCTTTAATAAGTGTTCCCTTAGATTTTGCGAAACGTGGCTTAATTTCTGCGCATATTGGACATGAGGCAGTCATTTGCTTAATATCATTGATAGAGTAGGGCATATTTTTCTGCCTGATCCAGTGGTACATTCTATTTATTCCTGGATGAGAAAGGGCATCATGTAATTCATATAACTTGTTGTTACTCATGGATGCGCAAACTCTCGAGAGGGCGTCAGCTACAACATTTTCGTTACCTGGTCTATAAATTATGTCATACTTGTAGCATGATAGTTCTAGCCTCCATCTTTCAAATTTGTCGTTTTTTATTTTGCTTGTATGCCTTTGGCTAAAGATGTGGCTCACAGATTTCTGATCTGTTATAAGAATAAAATGTCTATTCAGTAGATAATGCCGCCATTTCCTGAGACTTTCAACGATAGCACAAGCTTCCTTTTCTACAGAAGCATGCTTGCGTTCACTATCTGATAGCGTTCTTGAAAAGAATGCAACGGGGCGACCTTTTTGGGAAAGCGTTGCGGCTAAAGCAAACTCGGAAGCATCTGTTTCAACTGTTAATATTTCCATTTCATCAATAGCAACCAAAGCTGCCTTCTGTATGTCTGCTTTAAGTTGCTGAAAGCAGTTCTGCGCAGTCTCAGTAAGAGGAAAGTGGGTAATATTAATTAACGGTTGGATCTTTTCGGAAAATTTGTTGACCCATTTGGCGTAGTGGGCAAATAGCCCTTGTGCTCTCTTGAGTTCAGCGGCATTAGATGGTAGCGGCAAATTTATTAGAGGAACAAGTCGATCTCTATCAGGCTCAATCGTATTATTTGTAATCGTGTAACCCAAAAGGCTTATCGTACTTTTACTAAAGTTACATTTTTGCTCATTTAACGTTAGTCTGTATTTCTTCACTGCAGCCATAAATTCTCGCAAATTCATATCGTGTTCCTCCTTGTTTTTGCCACAAACAGTAACGTCGTCAAGATACGCAAAGATTCCTTGTAGTTTTTCCTTATCGATGATATATTCAAGAGTTCGTTGAAAGGCGGCTACTCCATTTGTGACACCAAATGGTATTCTCGTGAATTGATAAAGTTTTCTACAAGCTTCGAACGCAGTAAATATTCTTTCTCCTTCTAATATCGGTACTTGATGATATGCGCTTTTCAAATCGATCTGGCTAAAGTAATTAAATTTAGCTACCTTTGAAACAATCAATTCTATGTTAGGAAGTGGGTATGCGTCCAGGTATGTAAACCTATTGATAGTTCTGGAGTAATCGACGACCATACGCTTTCGATGTCCTCCACCACCAGTAACCAGAACCTGAGCGCGCCATGGAGATATACTTGGTTCTATTATACCATCTTTTAACAGTTTTGCTATTTCTGTCTTAATAAATTCTTCATCTTCTTTGTTATGGCGTCTAGATTTATTAGCGACAGGAGCTAAGTCTTCAGACAAGTGTGTAAAAATAGTGGCTGGTGGTACAGAAGCTTCCATTACACAGATTTGGAGAGCCTCTCTAGTCCCTCCAAATTGGAATTCAAGTTTAGAATGATCTTTCAAAATATCATGCCCAATAATGACATCTGCGCATAAGTTGTTCACTATTAAAAGAGGACGGCTTACATATTTATGTTTGCTAATAATAAGAGTAGCAAAACATATTCCATCGACATATGATGTGTGGCTAAGTGATGCCAGATTAATGGTCTGTTTATATGGCCTTTGTTTCAATTTCATCATATGAGCTAAATTTTTGTCGATGAAACTCACAGAACTTCCTGTATCTATGAGAGCGTCTACGAGGATATCATTCACGGTGATGGCAATTGTTGCTTGTTTTAAAGTAGACGGCGATGCAGCGGAAAATACGGTGCTGATGGACTCTGGTTGTGATACAGTAGGGTTTATAGGAGTGGAAATGGCGTTGCTAGTAGTGGTGGTGCTCCGTGACCGACAAACTGACGCAAAGTGTCCCTTTCTGGAACATAACTGACAAGAAACATGGAAAGCGGGACACTTAAACCTCTGATGAAGATTCCCACCGCAATAGAAACAGCGCTTTGATGATTGATGTCTTGTCAGAGGAACTGATACTGCAGCGCTAGAACTTGGTATAACTTGCGGTTGTGAGGTTTCTTGTAAAGCAGGCGCCGACAGAGCGTTTAGTGTAGTAGGGATACTAATGCTCATTGTGGCGGAATCTTTCTCAGCTGTTTCAATGGTCACGGCCTGCTTGATAACTTCATCTAAGGGTATAGAGGTATTTTCCAATAAACGTTCTCTTATTTTCGGTGATAGAATACCTGCTATAAAGGCGCAACGTATCGCTTGATTCCTATGTTCTAGTGCCGAGACTGATTGGAAGTTGCAGTCTTGTGCCAGTAGCTTTAAAGAACGGCAGTACTCCGAAATTGACTCATCACTCTTCTGTTTTCGTGTAGCAAGAATGTGACGGGCTAATATCTCATTTTGGGGCGTAATGTAGGCTTTATTTAAAATAGATATGGCGTCATCGTAAGACTCGCAGTCTCGTATATGAGTGAAGATATTAGCGGTGAGGTGGTTTGCTAGTAGTTTAAGCTTTATTGCATTGGTTGTTCCGTGCGGAATTTCTTCTGTCAGAAAATTAGTAAAGGTATGAAACCAGTGTCGCCATTTTTCTCCAGCTCCGGAAGCATTAGTCTCGACGTCAAATTTTTCCGGGCGAAGGTATCTGGCTAGATAGCTTTTGTTTCCTATTTCTTCTTCACCTTCCGCATTTTTCTTCGTCATTTTAAATAAATAGTTAATTAAATTGATACATACGTAAAGAAAGATTAAACCAATAGAAACTTGGCTTTAATTAACTATTTCACAAGCCATAGAAATAACATGTATGTAAATAGATTGACAACGATAATCCAAGATGACAACTGACTTTACAAAGCATTTCAACACTATGAAATACTATCAGCCAATTAGTAAGGAGATTATATATCAATCGACTTACGTTGTATAACGTCTATAGATGGCCACTACTGGCGTGTGGAAATTGGATCGCGTCCCCGACAATAGAGCATCTAAAAATTACAGCTCTTAGGAAATAAGTACCTATCAAAAATGTTTACTTCCTGAATAATAAATAGTATCAACACCGTTTAAGCAGTTTATAGCCAGGGTTAACAGTTCTAGATTTTTTTAAATTCCCGCCTTTTTTTATGAAAAGCTTTCGTTGGCCAAGCTCTATTCTCAAACGTATAAAATTATTGTCTCGAAATTCAAATTACCTTACATTTTTTGCAATTTTGCAGGCCTGTGTCAAGTCGATTGAATTACTTTAGGGCTTATTACATTACACGATTTGCAGGGCACGATCGGCAGCCAAGTGGCAGGGAAGTCGGGACGGACGACTCGACCGCCCGATTTAGGGATGGGCAAGTGCAAAAATATATCGCTATTTATCGTATCGATTTTTTTAAACAGTATCGATAATTATCGAGTGAAAAATATCGATATATCGTCAGTTTTCGTATGATTATTCATACATATTCCCAAAGCATTCAAACTTCGTAAAACCTAATAAAAGAAAATAGTACTTTATTGAAGCTTGACCCTAAATAATTATATTTAATTTAATTAAACCAGTAGTCATCAGATATGGACAATCCCGTTAAAATTTAAACAATTAAACATAAAGCTAATAATGATCCAAAGTTGCGTTAAAAAAATCGAATTTTATACGAATTCGATACTGTAAAATAAATATCGATTATCGATATATCGCGATGAAAAAATATCGACGATAAAAATCGAAAATTGTTTGGAAAAATATCGATATATCGATATTTTTTGCTGATGCCTAGCCCGATTTCTTATTACACTTCCCTTTCCCTGCAAATCATGTAATGTAATAAGGTAATACGCCCTTATTTCAGGAAATAGTCGTTCAATAGAGAGATAGTTGACCTTGGAGGGTTGTATTGATGATTGGTTTATAATATTCTGTTACTACATGTACCTACGTGTTACAACCGCGAATCATAATATTATCATCAACATACAACCTGGCAATCATGATCCGATCAGAGTATATTTCTCTTATTCTGCCATGTCATGAATGCCCATGTTACACCCATTCCTATCAAGATCGGAGACTTGACACTCGAAATTGTAGACGATTATGTATAAGTACCTAGGACAAACGGTCCAGTTAGGTAGGTCTAACTTCGAGAAATTGGTCAATCGTCGAATCCGACTCGGCTGGGCAGCGTTAGGGACTCGGCTGCGCGGTATCTTCTCGTCCAACTTACCGCAGTGTCTCAAGACGAAAGTCTATGACCAGTGTGTGTTGCCAGTGATTACATACGGGACCGAGACGTGGTCGCTCACAATATCAAAAGGCAATGGAGAGGGCTATGCTCGGAGTTTCCTTGCGTGATTGAATCAGAAATGAAGACATCCGCAAGAGAAGCAAGATCACCGACGTAGCCCAAAGAATTGCCAAACTTAAGTGGCAGTGGCAGGTCACATTGCTCGCAGAACGGATGGCCGATGGGCCGAAAAGTTCTGGAGTGGCGACCACGAACCGGAAGACGATGCGTTGGAAGACCTCCTACTAGGTGGATCGATGACCTGGTGAAGGTTGCGGGAATTCGTTGGACGCGAGTCGCAAGGGACCGGTCTATGTGGCGACACTTGGGGGAGGCCTATGTCCAGCAGTGGACGTCTTTCAGCTGAAATGATGATGATGATGACAAGGAATACCGCCTCACAAGAAAACTCGGAAATGCACTATTAAATATTTATTTGTAATCACAGAACATGCCACAAGGCATCATAATTATGTTGGCATTAATATTACAATGCATTAATAAAAATCTACAAATTCTACTCTATGGATTAAAGCTAGCATATTCCACAAAAATTCGTTTTAAACAAATATTATCATCAATTTAAAATTAATGTCTTAAGATGTTCGGTAGGTAATTGAGGAAGTGTTTAATACTTAATATTTGACGTAAGGCAGCTTTATTAGAATTTGATTTAGGACTGATTTTTCAATCATTAGGTAAATTTCATCTGAAGAATAAATCTGTCGTTTTGGCAGAGTGTCCATACAAAAACTGTCAAAAGTGTCAAACTTATTCGTCGGATAAAAGTTAACTGGCGATTGGGAAACCGGCCCTTAATTGCATAGAATGAGATCAAAGCTTTAAATTATTTGTTTTCCTGCAGCTATCCGATAATGAACTTATAATTTTCTGCAAATTCTTTAAAACATACAATGAAAGTAATGTTGCAAGACCATACTGTTAAACTAAAGTTAAAAGAATTATTCATTAAGTTGATCACTATTGACTATTAACTGAAAATTGGAATAGTTCACTAAAAATTAAGAAATATCATAATGATATTTTTGTAGCTGTTGGCTCTTTGCCTTCTGTCAAGGCTCTTGATTCATGCACAAATGACGCATATGTTATGCCCTGGAAGTAAAAGATAATTTTAATTAAAGTTTTGAGAAACTAGGTACAGTTATTTCATCATAATACAATGTTTTTTTTATACGTTACCTGTTGCATGGCAGCCCTCACAAACCCTTCATTAGCTGAGACAGTCAGAGCCTTGATCCTGTGCCCAAAATTAAAAATAATTTTGGATCTTAATCTAACATGGCCTCTAACTTTTAAATTCTTTCTTGGATAATCATCTTCACCTAGAAACAATTGAAAACATGACTTTTAATTATTTGTTCAATGACAAAGGGAAAGTATTATCTTCTTTAATCAAATTGGATCAGTACGAACATAGCAATAGTTTATCTGACTCGCCAAATGCCCTATACATAAAGTAAACAGAAACACATTTTTGCGGGAATATCATCTAGTGACAACACAAAATCCTGTTGCAGCAACAACATTGTGTGCTCTAACCCTTATTCTTTCTACTTACCGCCATAATCATCAGGATACACTCGAACCATTTTCTTCAGTTCTTCGGTTCTTTTGATCTCCATTTCCCCACCTAAGTTATTTACAATTTTCTCAAAATCATCCCAAGCAGTTCTGCAGCATACTAATGTTTTATCTGAAATAAAAAGTAATTAATGAGTAAGAACTATTTAAAATTGGAACAACAGGAACTGCAGCATTGATAAGATTTAGGGATTATAATTTTGAGACGCGTACGCGCTCGTTCATCGTTGTTTTCTATGGGTTATGCCCATGCTGAATGGATGTGAGTAGTCCCGTGCTCTGGCGTTATTTTTAAACAGTACATATTGAACCTTTGCAGCGTGTGTCGCGCTATAACCACCACTACCGCTCTGGCGCAATTGGTGGTGAGCAGTCAGCGCCACGACAGCACGCGTCACGACACGACAACACCTACAAATATGTCTCTAACCATACTAAATGTATGAAACCGATATGCTTCTGACGCGGCACGCCACGCTCCGACACGTAAGTGTGTTTTCGGCATTACACTTTCAGATGATTAGGTTAGGGCCTTATCACACTAGCAAGTTGCGAGCGAGAGGAAAGCAGGGCGAGTGCGCAGCGACCTGGCCGCGAGTTCGCAACGTATGTGCGGCGAATACGCCGCTAGTGCCATAGATAATACACTATATTATACAAGATAGATGCGCAACTCTGGTTTTCGTTTTTAAAACTGTGTACCTTAACTGTTAGATGGCACTGTTCGTTTTTGTTCAACTAAATAAATACAAAAAGTAATTCTTGTCTACGGATTTGAACTTGGGAACTATTATTCACAAGGCAACTGCTGTCACCGCTAGGCTATCTACTTGACTGACAAATTCTCTAAAATAGCTGTTCTTTTTATGACAGTTGTAAAACAGTCAAAAAGTTGAAAAGTTTGTGTACTCAAACATACAGATGGCAGCACTATTTATGAAAATTTTGTTTGACGCCAATGTATGGAAGTTTCACCCCCCTGACTAGTGCACACCGAGCTCGCTGCGAAGTCGTCGCGGGTGGGCAGCGAGTTAGCAGTGCGCGATGCGCGTTTTGTACATTAAGTGCCAGAATGTATTCCGACGAGGAAACACTGCTGTTAGCTTTGTTACTCCGAAGCCGGAAACGAAAATAAAAGCAGATAAAACGACGAATATGTGAGGCTACATTACCTACATAATGTCGTTCCTACCTGCGAATGACAATATCTGCATTTTACGAGCTATTATAAAAAATTAAAACATGAGGACACACACCTAAGATATTATCAGTGTCTCCTGCAGAAAGGCTCGTTAGTACTATAAGGAACGCGAGTGTACAAAATGACGTCGACAGCGACGTTCGCCACGAGCTCGCTGGGCACCCGCGGCGTCTTCGCGGCGTTTTTGCCGCGCACACGTTGGGAACTCGCGGCGAGCTCGATGCGCACTCGCTCCGCTTTCCACTCGCTCGGAACTCACTAGTGTGATAAGGCTCATATGGAGCAGAAATCAGATAGGCATTCATGTCACATACTGGCTGCATCCAGTATAGCTGAAAGCCAACTCCAACATAGTTGAGAGAATGTTAGGCTGATGGATATAAACAATACCTTTAAATAATCTTTCCAAAACTGGTTTCACTGGTCTCTTTGCTTCCCAAGCCGACTGTTGACTGAGTACTTCTTGCTTAAACACATAATTACAGTGCCCATTTGTCATATTACTCACATACGCCATCATTGCTGTCACATCTAGGTTCAGAGTTGTGATTTCTGGATGCTTCTCCATACACTCGGACATTTCTTTCAGTGATGGTTCTTGGCTGAAAGTATATCAACAGATGAATTAACAAACCATTGTTTGTTAACACATAACATTGTTTTGAAGAAGTATTCAACCAAAATAATGTCAACATATTACTAATGACGCCAAAATGACTCTTTCAAGAATTCAACTTTTTAGAGTCCCCCAAACTTATTTTTAAACTAAGTTTAAGCAAGTTTTTGATTGAGTATAAGAATTATAGCACAGAGTAAGATTTCCATTTAACTTTTAGGGCTGATAGCAGATCCGGGGCTGCGGGACTGTTCGAAATAGATACCGTGGCCCCAGAACATAAAGGGCGAGGAAGGAACATGGGTGGGTGGTTTTAGTCAGTAAAAGTCTGACACTCCCTCCCGCTCCGCCCAAAGTGGGAGAAGTCGTTTGATGAATTCCCATCCAAAACAAAAATAGGTCTGATAGCAGATATTACAAAAAAAAATGTGTCTTTTTGCTGTTTAACAATACGTATTAAAATTAAATTAATATAATCACTACCTGGGTTGAAGGCACTCTTCATCACTGGTGTCCTCATCCCAAGAATCATTACTATCCTCACCAACTTTAGAATTTGGCAATATTTCACCTTTCACAATCACACCTACAGCTTTTAATTTATTAGCCAAATTTTCCTCTATGCCGCTCATAAATTCAAAAATAACCTGAAAATCCAAATGTAATAGTTTATAACTCATAACAAATTTTAATAACAATTGATGTTTTGTTTTATTTACTAGACATTTTATTAAAATTGTGTTTTATTAAAAGTTAATATTATAAGATAGAATATAGGAATTTATTATCGGTTACTAAATAAGCTGTTTCATTTTGACTATGTTGATTTGTAGTTTTATTTTGCTTTCACCCTGTACACTGAATGTACAGTCAGCAAAACAGTTAGGTTTACAGGCTAGCAATTTTCTCACTACAAATATAAACGGAAAAGGGTTATAATCAATCTGTTTGCAATTTCATCCAAATCATTTCAGTAGTTACTGCGTGAAAGAATAACAAAAATCTTTACAGACTTTTCTCTACATGTATATTATTCGTAAGAAGACTGCTGAAATGAAACATACCTTGGGAGGTTGATACATGCATGGGTATAACTTAGCACACTCCAGATAGTCTTCTGCTTGGTCCAGTATTGATCGCGCTCCATATGAAGCCTTGCCTGCGCTTAGTGCTGATAGAGACTTGGGATTTCTAGCAATAACTGGAACATAAGTATTAAGGAATTACAATCATAACAATACTCAATGGTTAAGGCAGACCTGTACCTAATGTAAGCTAGACTCCGTAGCTGCAACTCAAAAGTTCCTGATGGAAAACCCCATTTTTAACTTTTCCTGACCCGAGAATCGAACCCTGAACCTCGTGTTCAGCAGTCGCGCTTGCCCCCACTAGACTCACAAGGCAGCCATTGAAGAGTTACAATCCTAATACATAACGGGTCCACCCTTTATAGCAGAACTTTTTATGCCATATTATTACTTTGCATAACAGCGGATAGCATAAACTTCATTTCGCAGAAAATCGTTTGGCAGACACGCATTTATCATACATTCGAACTCATAATTTTGTAAGTCAGAATCATCTAAAGGCATAAATTTCATATGCATAAAAATTAAAAGTCGAACCATCTTGTCGCAGATAGTTGGAGGTCAGTATCATCGTTTTGCATAAATTTCATATGCATAAACATTAAACGTTGAACCATCCTATCGCAGAAAGTTTAGGGTTAGAATCATCTATTGGCATAAATTTCATATCAATAGTCATTGAATGGCAGAACTATCCATCTCAGGAAGTTGATAGTTTGAATCATCTTTTCGCAAACACTTCTTATGCATAATTATGGAAAGACTATTTTAAATAGGTACAGAAAATTCATAGTTAGTTTAATTTTATATTTCTTACCGTAATAATTATAAAATTTATTGAACATTTTTTTAAAAAAATATCAATAATCAAAATGAAAATCATAATATTTTGGGTTTAACGGCTAAATAAACATAATTATCTTTCTTTCTTTTATTAAAACAGTAGATTGAGATCATTTTTTTAGGTTTTTATTTTCCTGTAAGAAGCAGGCAGACATGCAAACAAACATACACCATGCATGCAGCAAGCATGCAGCAAACATGCAAACCTGCATACACCATGCATGCAGTAAGCATACAGCAAGCATGCAGCAAGCCTGCAGCAAGCAGGCATCAAACGTGCAGCAAGCATGCAGCAAACATGCAAACCCGCATATACCATGCATGCAATGAGCATGCAATGAGCATGCAGTAAGCATGCAGTAAGCATGCAGCAAGCATGCAGCAAGCATGCAGCAAGCATGCAGTAAGCATGCAGCAAGCATGCAGCAAGCATGCAGCAAGCATGCAGTAAGCATGCAGCAAGCATGCAGCAAACGAGAATGCAACATGCAGCAGGCATTGTTTCTGTCACGGCTCCGGCGCTGCGGGGCCCCGGCGGTCCCACGCGAGCTTCTCGTCGCAGATGTGTTTCAACGCTCACCACCGCAGCTTCGGCTTGCTGGCCGGCTAAGCCGGCCAGCCTCAGCCGCGGCGGCGAGTGTTAAAACCACCTGCTCCTCAGCTCGCGGCCCGCTTCGCCCCTCCGCGCCTACGCGATTTTAAATTACACTCTAGGGGTAGGGCAGACAAGACTACGTGGAGTCGGTTTTGGAGCGATTCGTTTCTGTCACTAACTTTTCTAGCACAACATATTGACTTTTTAAGATAATATTTTAATTTTAAATTAAGGTTAAAATGCTATTTTGTGGCATTAAAAAATGGCAATACTGCCAAATAAAATTATTCCAAATGAAATTCTGCAATCTTCATAGTATGCCAAGTGAAATTATATCAAATAATCGTCGTTCTAAATAAACATTATTCTAAACGAAATTATGCGAAATTTGAACAATGCCAAAGGTAATTATGCCAAATAAAAAACTGCCATCTAAAAGTATGCCATTCGAAATTCGGTCATACACACATTCACCCAAACAATAAGTATATTTAAAAAAAAATATGCCTTTAATATATTCGTTTAAAGAAAATTATGCCAAGTGTGTTATGCTAAATGAATTTCGGAGCAACAAGATTCTGCCAGATAGATGGAACCCAATACATAACATTATGTTTATTTCTCAATACATTGGAACATGGTTTATTTTCTCACCTTTAGTCCACACACTGCCTTCCTCGCTTATTATATCGATAATTAATTTGGCAGTGTCGTTAATGTGAAATATTTTACAGACAGCAATAACTCCAGGCTTCAGAGCGGAGTCGACCATCGCGCCCAGGTGCCGCAGATTTGAACATGATAGCTGTTCAATTTTAACTTTCTTCGATTTTTGTAGCTAGAACATAAAATGATTGTATGGTTTGACTTTAAAAAAGAGGAGATTATCAAATTGCTGATTGTTTTCTTACCTTCTTCAAGAATTCAACTTCTTGCCTAATTTTCCTCTGTAATTTCATAACTCCATCTATTTCATTTAGTGCGTCTAATTGGACAATGAGATTTTCCCCAAAAGTCACTTTTTCATTGAGCAAAGACAACAGTTCTTCGGAAGTTTCCATTTTAATTGAAATAAATTTTAAAAATAAAATTTCATTTATTTACAAAAATTGTTACGATTTACCATGTCACGTCAGTTTAGGCAATATGTCACGTGTGACATTGACATACCATAGGATATACACAAATAGTGCTGCTCTATCTATTAAAAGAAGATTACCGGTTTTGGTTGTGCAAACATAAAACTGAGTCACACTAAGCAGGTGTGACTGGAATGGTGAGCTAGGTCGGTGCGGTTGGGTTGCAACGGTGGTCGGACGTTTTGTTACATTTGAATTTTAACGACTACCTACGACGTTGAACAGTGCGCCTGATAAGCGCTGGCTGTCCTCCGAAATAGGCCTTAACTTTTAGGGCAGAGCGTCAGGATAGCCCGCGATATTCAAATTTTCTTACGTTTTTTGCAATTTGCTGGCCAGTGGTAGGTTGGTGAAAATATCGTTCGTGACTGAAATTCGCGGGCTACCCTGACGCTTTCACCGAATAAAGATAATATGACATAGTCATACCTATTGACTGAACTCGGTCGGAATTGTTTATATATTCTGTGGTCGGAATAAGACATGGCCTTTTGATGCTAAGAATAGTAAAAATTCGGGGTCCGGAAAGTGAACCTACTGAGATACAAACACTTTTTAACTGGTGGTAAAAAAAAACATTTTTATGTCTATAAAAGTAACGCTATTCATTTCTAAAAATAAATAATTATTTGCATTCATTTGCAGTGCCAACCAGTGAGAACTCCTAAAACCTTTTTTTGAGGTGTGGTGATATTCTGATTTACCCGCCATCTTTGCGATTCGTTAGCGCTGTCACGTGACCATAACCTAAAGCGGCCAATCAAAATCCAATGCCACTAGCCTAAAACCACAATTTTGAGAAATGGCTGACGATAAAGAAGTAGAGAAAACTATCGCGGAAGACTTGGTTGTAACCAAGTACAAACTAGCTGGACAAATTGTTAATCGTAAGTTTATGTGAGACTTTTTATATTTATTCTTATTTAAATATACGCATCAGTGTTAGAAATTGCGATCAGACCTACGCTACGTAGGTTGGACCGATGGACGCGTGTCATCGCCATGCGGACAATGTGGTGCCGCTACCCGTGCCAAGTTATTCTCATTTACGGATTCATTTTTAACCCAGTCCAAATATCATTTTACAGGTGTCTTGGAACAGTTAATCGCGAAATGTGTGCCTGACGCATCCGCCAGAGAGCTATGCGAGTTTGGCGACAAGCAAGTTCTTGAAGAGACTTCAAAAGTGTTCAAAAAAGAGAAAGATTCCAAGAAGGGTATTGCTTTCTCAACATGCGTTTCGGTGAACAATTGCATATGTCACTTCTCGCCGATTCCTAGCGAAAATGACTATATCCTCAAGGAGGGTGACCTGGCAAAGATGTAAGTAAATCAACTAGCAAGTGAACTTGTTTAACACTCGTTTATTGCCCTCTTTCTTTGTCTTTTACTATCAAAGTATCTTGTAGGAACTCTCTTGAGTCAGTAAATAATAGTTGAGCATTTGTTGGCTCTTAGCTTTTCGCTCTTGCTTTTATAACCTCAATAGCTGTTGCCTCAAATGGTGCATCTCAATAGTTAGGTACCTACTTTTTGTGAAGCAACACATTAGGTAACAATCACGGCAACATTTATATCTAGGGCGCTTTCAATTTAGACGTTTCATGTCGGTGTCGATATGGCTGCAGTACCGGCGCCGCACGGTTGCCGCGCCGCGCGCTTTGAAAACAAACGAACGTCCGTACGCAGTACGACAAACGCACTGCTTCGGCGCTGCAGCGGCGCGACACGAAACGTCTAAATTGAAAGCGCCTTTTAAGTAACTTTTTGCCATAAAAGGAAAAAAAAAAAAAAAAGTAACTTTTTATCAGATGTTTAAAATGTTGCTCCACAAAAAGTAACTACGGTATGGGTGCATGCACCATATGTTTTACACAAATGCTACTTAACTGTTTTTCACAATTTTGCATTTATTATTTTAGACTTGGTTCTGGATAATTGTATAGGTTAGTTAGTACTTGAGGCAACTTTTATAATTCACTGTCATTTTTCAGAGACCTAGGGGCACACATAGATGGATTCATTGCAGTGGTTGCCCACACAGTGGTGGTTGGTGGTGTGGAGGTGACAGGAAGGGCTGCTGATGTCGTCCTTGCTGCCCATTATGCTAGTGAAGCTGCCTTGAGGTTGTTGCGGCCTGGTAATGAGGTATACTTTAACTTTTAGATGTTTTCTCTTTGTCTTCAGATGAAGATAAATATTTTTTTTCTTTGTGTGCCTTATCTAAACTAGCCAATATTGTTTTGTTGACCTTTATGACTTGTCAATTGTTTTTGTTATTTTGTATTTGGAGTATGCTTCATGTGTGCATGGGTTTATTTGTTTTTAAATAGAAATATTTGATGTCAACAACAAAAAATACTTACTCAACTACTTTCTAGCTCTTTTATAACACTTGTTGCTATCTCTTTTTACCAATACCTACAGTAAATAATTTGCTTTCTTCTGTTTAGAACTATGCAATAACTGATGCAGTTCAGAAGATAACCGCAGAGTATGGCTGCAAGCCTGTCGAGGGCATGCTCTCACACCAACTAAAGCAGTTCCGAATTGATGGGGAGAAGAGCATCATCCAGAACCCATCAGAAGCTCAGCGTAAAGAACATGAGAAGGCAACTTTGGAGACTTATGAAGTGTATGCAATGGATGTACTAGTATCAACTGGTGAAGGAGTTGTAAGTAATTGACACTGCTCAATGTTTGTAAGAAGATATTAGTTTCATTAATTTTTTAATTTTCTCACCTTGCAAGCAATAAGACTTACATGATGAAAATCTTCTAAATTAGTTGTGACTATCAAAACTTTATTAATAAAATGTTGTTGATAGTCACAATAACTTAGATTAGCCATGGTAAGGCCCTGAATTCTTTCCAGACTTTGTAAAATACATTTTTTGGCAGTACTCAGGGAAAAGAAACAAGTAAAATTCTAACTGAAATGTTCTCATAGCATTTTGGTTTTATCTTACTGACATTTAAACTGTAAACAAAAACTTTTACAAAAAAAATTGTGGGAAACTTGAATATTTTTTTTTTTTTGTTATCCAGGGTCGAGAAATGGATACCAGGTGTACAATATACAAGAAAACCGATGAGATTTATCAGTTGAAACTAAAGGCTTCAAGAATGTTCTATAGTGAGGTAAGAGCTTTTCACATTTTTTGTTTAACTGATTGATACCCACCTATGTGCTATTCCAGATTATAAACTATATCTTTGCAGAATTTCATCCATATCTGTTCAGACATTCTAGCATAATTGTATAAAAACATCTATCCAAACTTTTGGCAATGTTTTTGTATTCATTTATTGGTATATTCCAATTATTATAAGAGTTCAATGAACCATGTTGTGTAAACTCTACATACACTGATTTTAATATCTGTTTGTCTCAGGTCCGCAATAAACATGGTTCAATGCCCTTCAACCTACGAAGCTTCGATAAGGAGACCAGTGCGAGATTAGGTGTCGTCGAGTGTGTCAACCACAAACTCATTGAGCCTTTCCAGGTATAAATCGCTCCATGCTTATGAAACCATCAAAAAGAAAAAAAATAGGTGCAACTTTAACCATACTAATTCCTCAGTCAAATGTTTTAAATTTACCTTAACAAATCTTTCTATAACAACTGTCTAAAAATAACTTCTGTTATTGTAAATACAAATATTTGTCCTAGATTTGTCCTAGATTCCCAAGTAGCGCCTAATTCAAACTAGTCATCATTAATTGAACAGATTACAGAATTAAGTATTTTATCATGGTCATAAAATGTAATAGGATTATTTATTTTGAAAGGTTCTGTATGAGCGTCCTGGGGAGCTTGTGGCACAGTTCAAGTTCACCGCCCTGCTTTTACCGAGCGGCACGCATCGCATTACCGGCCTGCCTTTCGAGAAAAGTACGTGCAAGAGCGAACGCAGTATCAAGGACCTTGAACTCAACGTAAGTAACATTATATTTCTATAAACGTTATAATTACTGTATACTTTGATAACACATTTAATAGTTGACAATAAGTTTTAAATATTTCCCTGTTATCTTTCAGAGCATGCTTAAACAAGGTGTGATTTGAACAAGCACAGGATAAATTAAACGTAACGCTTTTGAGCCGATTTGTGTATCAATCGCATTTCAGTTTGATTCATTACGACATTACCGAATTTAAAACTATTAACATTTGAAATCTAGATGTAAACATTTCTAATATTGCATAATTTTTTACAGGCACTTCTCAACTCGTCCGCAAAATCTAACAAGAAGAAGAAAAAGAAAACTGGTACTGAAGAACCCATGGAAGTCGAAACTGTTGCCTAGCAACAGGATAAATTGCCCAGGACATTAACGAAACGAAATGTACAGCTTCCCTCAACCATACCCTGATAAGGATATCTAACAAGCCATTTAAACCGACAATCTGTTATCTAGAAAATGTTAAGTGATATCAAATTTTAACGTAAATCTGTGTAAAATTTTGGGCTTGTGTTAAATCAGCATAACCTTTGAGACAACTTTTAACCTAAATATAGGTAAAAGCTACCTTTTTATGTGGAATTTTAAATAGTGAACCAACACGCAACTTTATGCTGTTGTACTTTATTAGATAAACAAACAATATAATTTTCTTGCTTTCATTATGTAATTGCTCACTGACTACATCACTGGAAATAATTCAATATTTGTACATAATATGACTTTTCTCACGGACGAAGGTGTTGATAAAAAAAAATAATTAGATCAGACAATGATTTGTCAAGACCATTCCTTTTAATTGTATTTTTAGTCTTTGTAATGAGCACAAAATTTTAATTCCTTTAAAAAGAACATTGATACCTTATTGTATCAACTAGTTACATTGGCGAGACTGTTCAGTTGAACTGTCCGTCTACGTTGTTAGACAATTTTTACAGATATTATATTGCAAAGCTGTTCCTCATCTAAACTTATAAATATTTCGTTATGTTCACGTTGACGTCAGTTACATAGTGTATTAACAAAACCAAGCTTTCTATTCTTTCATTTTAAATAGTTAATGTTATAAAAAAATAATTAGTTAAATGGTTTTATATACTAAAATTGTGATGGGCGTTCATGTTTTGTGAAAGTCACGTCTGTGTTGTGTCAACTGCAATATTTGTTGAAGCTTGGAAATGTTAACATGTTTGTGGAGCAGACCCTATTATTAGGTAAAGTTGTAAAATATGTGACACTGCAAGAATGGAATAAATCAAACTGTGCCACAGTTGTGGGCTGTTTTTGTATAATTTGGTTTTTATTTCCATTACCTAATGTGTCACACAGTCCTTTCCATTTAGTCTGTTCTACAAAGTTCATATTTGACGTATAATATACAAACAGATCATGCTGCCGAACGTGCGGCGTGCGATAGCACTCCTGCTCTTGTTTCTCGCTCTAGCAAATAACGGTGTGTTTGACACTGGGTTGGCCACCATCAGGGATTTTAATTTTGTTTGCACAAATAATGGGTCAATTCCCACTAAAAGAGCAGCGGCCGGCAGCGTCTGTTTGAGGCAAAATATTACAAACTATTTTGAATCTTATCTACGTGATTAAAAAGTTCATAGTCATTTGAAGGCAAAGGAGGGGTAGCGTGGCGTCGCGAGGCTGCACGAGCCTTCTACCGACTAGTCAAAAGAGGCGCCGCGCGGCTGATCGCGGTGTAGCTAGCTGTCGTGCGGCCGACCGCGGTGCAGCTGACAGACTCGCGGCTGCGCGCGAGCGACCATTTCGTACCCGCCCGCCCTGCCGCTTGCGCATTTCGCATTCATTTTCTTTTCCTTTTTCTTTCCGTTTTGTTTTTTACTTCTTGTTCTTCTTCTACAGCCAGTGCTATGATACATAAATCCAAATCCACCATATTTATTGCCACACAACTTTCCTTGTGTGAAGTAGATCGCACACTAGTTTTCCAAGCTACCACGCGGAGGCTCATTGCGGCGCACAGTGGGCTGAAACGGGCCGGTAGAGGACTTAGCGTTTAAAAAAAAAAAGTTTCTTTTTCTGAAACTTTAAATAGTGCGTTGGATTTATCTATTGATTATAAGTAATTATTTATATGAAGGTCGTTTCGATAACTTGAGTATTTTCGGAGTTATTAATAACCAAAGTAATTTTTGTATGAAGCAAAACAAAAAACCTTGAAAATCTAGAAATTCTCAAATTTTCTCAAAGAATTGACTTTACGTATGTATAGTACGTATTTTTGTCCTATTTTAGCACCTATTCTCGAGTTGCGATTTTCTGCGATTTGGTCGCAATTTCAAATTTTGTTCTCTATTCCACACCACCATAGAGATTAAGAGCCAGGCCCGTTTTTTTTTATTTAGTGGTCTTCCCGTTAGGCCTAAACCACTAAGGACTAATAAAATAAGTAAAAATCACAATCAGGTACTGGTCACTGCACTTTTTTAATTTAATCACTATCAAGAGTATCCATATTAACGAATGCAAAATTTTCGTATTCGTCATCATCAAATGTTTCCGTTTGTTCAATTATTAATAAACTTTGTGCTTCTTCTGACAAAGTTTGATGTTTTCTGCGAAGTTTGTGGCGTTTCGCTGAGATGAGTGGATCAGAGCTGGTCAACAAATTATTTAAAATGTCTTTATTTGTAGTTTTTCTACTGCATTTCCTGGAATGGTGTTGGCGGTACCTACGAAAGTCTTTATTTTTAGCTTCAGCAGTTTCTTCAGATAGCTGTCCTATTGGTATTAGACCAAAACTTTCAATAATAGCTGCACCATGCATAAGAACTTTATGAACACTTGAAGGCATATAATACCAGCCATATAATTCCAAATACAGTCGCATGGTCACTTGAGCAAATTCGTGAAATTTGACTGTGTCAATGTGGTAACCTGATGAAATTGCCTCTAAAATGGTTGCAAACCGCCTAATTAAGTCTTTACTAACACCAGTTATCTCAGCAGTCACGTTTGGGTAATAACTTTAAGGTCTTTTCATGTTGATCACTTAATTAGACTAAAAATTTAGACCTTATCTCACCACACAAACTGACATTATTTTTAATACTGCCACTGTTTTTAAAAATAATAAAAAGGTCAAGTTTGGTCACCAAATCTTCAAACATTTTCACAAACACTAAATAACTCACAGTCACTTCACTTATTTGTTTATGTAATAAATATGTGAGGGTAGTGCGTCTATTATGGTGGGTAATAGAACACTGAAGTACGTTTGAATGCAATAGTACATTTTGTGCCGTATTATCGTTGCACCAATCAGGTAACGACACGTGTCATAACTTGATGTTGGCATTCCTATCTCTTGTTTCCCGGAAATAAGTGTCAAAACCTTACGTCATACCTACCTATATTACCTATGGTGGTGGAAAATGCCGAACAATTTTTTTTTATTTAAAGTACTAAGTAAGTATTGGAGTACTTCAGGCCGTTTAGTGTACATTATTTTCAATTTCAAATTAATTGGAATAAATTGCTTAGCTAAAATTTCATGACTCTTCATACAAATTTGATATGGCTATATCTCCGAAAGTACGAGTCCAATTAAAAAAAGTTAAAGAGTAAAAACTTTTTAAATTTATGTCTAGATACTAAAAAAATACATTTTAGTTCATCTTAAGACCCAACTTTGTAATCCCAGCCCACTGTGCGGCGCCTCGGGATGCCGCGCTGCCTCTCGCGGCGCCGCACTGCCCCGCGCGGCGCCACACTGCCCCTTGCGGCGCCGCGCTAAGTCACTTGCTCTTACGGCCGCTGCGCGCCGCTGCTCTTTTAGTGGGGATTGACCCTAAGTGGTTTGTCGGTGACTGGTTCAAAAGATATAAAGGTATACAGATCTTCTCTACATCTCTCAACCACCAATATAATTTCGTTATTTATACTTCCCCTTTGTATATTGCATTTGTCGACTATTCTAAAGCACACAAATTCTGCAATTATTTAATGCCCTTACTATACAAGACGTAGAACCCACCTACATACATCTTTTGCGCAATATATTTGTCACCGTAAAATTGCCAAACACGTTAGGTTGTAAACTGCTTACAATAAAACGTATTATTTTTCGGTAGATTGTAATCTATCGAAGTGAAACCGTAATATTGTGAAATGTATGCGATGGAAGTCAACTCGCGCGGTATGAAGGAGGGGGAGGGAAGAAGGGGTCCCCCTTGCCCCATGGTACCACTCTCATGAAAACATAATGTACCATTCCTGAACCTCAAAACACTTTTTATTCCCCTAAAAAGCGTAGTCGGCGGAGCGCCGCTACGCGGGGTCTCCTATTTCTGCAGGGCTTAATTAAAGGAACCTAACGTGGTGCCCCTAGCTCCGATTATGGCGGCAGAGATACTTCCGTCGTATGCATTTCACAATATTACGCTTTAACTTCGATAGATTAAATCTACCGAAAAAAAGCACATCATCAACATGAACGCGCCATCGACAAGGCCTGTCGTCGTTAGACGGACGGACGGTTAGCTAGCCCATAACCAATTGTCCGCAGGCCCGCATCTACGGTGGCCGGTAGCTACCACGTGGCCCCCGACGCCCGGTGCGTCTCCTAAGCGGCTGGGAAGAGAGGCTCTCTCCCTCTCTCGTTCCGCCACCTCCTTCGCTAGCATAACTGCTTCGCAGAAGGAGGTGACGGCTTCCCATTCCGTCTCGCTCCTGACCATGGATTGAACCAGGGCCGGACGCAAGAGGTCGCCGCCGCCGATCGCTGCTACGAGGCGGTGCTCCGCCCACGCAGGGCGGACTTCCACCGTGTCCTCCGGTCGATCCTCGCAGTGGAAACACCCGGGCGTTTCCTCCCGCACGATTCGGTGCAGGTACCTCCCGAAACATCCGTGTCCGGTCAGGCGGAAGGGGAGGACGCCGTGGCGCCTCTCCAGCCACTCCTCAAACAGGGGACTTACCGCCACTATTCACCAGTACCCTGGAAGAAGTTTTTCAGACGCTGGCAGTCACATGGGAAGGGAAGGGGATTGTCGTCGGTGAAACAAGGTTGAATAATCTGCGTTTAGTTTACATTTTCCTTTTCCTCTCCACAGCCACAGGTTACAAGACCTTAGCGATGCAAGCCTTGAGGTTGGACTAAAGATGAACATGTCAAAGACCAAACTCATGTCCAACAAGAGGCGGACACGAGGCGGGGAGAATGTACAATAATATGTCCAGGAAATATCTCTTTCCAGGCAAGGCAAAGTAATCTCTTTCCAGGCAAGGCAAGATACCTAAGGAAATTGCTAGACGAACGGAAAATGCCTGGAAGGGTTACTGGTCCATGAAGGAATATTTTAAGGGCACTCTGCCCATGTCTTTGAAGCGAAAGCTGATGGACATGACATGTCATTGTGTATTCTCCCCATCTTGACCTACGGTGCACAAACTTGCACGATCTTTGACTAACATCCAAAAGTCCAAGCTCAGTTTGCCAACGTGCTATGAAGCGCAGCTCCACAGTAGGTATCATAGGTGTAAAATTAACGGATGGTATTCGTAACACTATATTGCGTTCCAAAACGCAAATCGTTGACGTGGCTCAAAAGGCTGCCCAGACTGGGACTGGGCAGGACATGTCTGTCGCATGCCGAACGAACTGTGAGCCCGCAAGGCTTAGGAATGGTGCCCTGAAACAGTGACACGGGGTCGCGGCAGATCACAAAGGAGATGGCGGGACGAACTGGATCATTGATGTCTTCCTTGAGAATTGGAAAGAAATAGCACAGATTCGTGATCGTTGGAAGGAATGGAGGAAGGCCTTGGCCCAGCAGTGGGACGATACAGGTTAGCTATAATAATAATAATAAAGCTGAGGCAACATTAGGTACCTGCGACACATGAGCGATTAAAACAAGTAAATGAATGCTCACATAAATGGCTACACTGTAGGTACATCAAATATTACTAGCGATCTTTGATTTCTTTATGCGATCGGAACAACATTACTGTAATCACTGTATCGGCCACACCAACATAGCGAAATTGAATCGAATTTATTAGAAAATACGCCGGAATCTCGCTTGTAATGTAGCCATACCTTGTTTTTCTCGTTTCGCTCTTCCAGTCGCATCGCAAATCGCTGCCTACTGTAAGTATGGTGTAGCCTCAGCTTAATACTTCCTGTCTCCCCCGCTTAGCTATAGGGGGGAGGAGAGATATGTCTTGTATTTGTTTTGGTCAGCGGAATGCGGTGTGCTGTGAGCAACGTGCCGCTGGTCACAATACATCTCCGCACAGCTTTGGTGGATAGTACACCCTCTAGCTAGATCTCTCTCTGCTTTGCTTAAGCGGAGACGAGAGGCGATGTGCTGCGAAGCTGGCAGATTATTTCCACCAAATCGGAGAGGAGATGTGAGCTATGTAGCGTAGATGCGAGCTGTGTGTAGCGTAGATGCGAGCTGTGTGTAGCGTAAATCTGAGCTGTGTGTAGCATAGATGTGAGCTGTGTGTAGCGTAGATGTGAGCTGTGTGTAGCGTAGATGTGGGCTGTGTTTACCGTAGATGTGAGCTGTGCCTGTGAGAGCGCTTTTGGGTGTGCGAGGCACGGGGAACAGGACGCGCGAGCGCGGTCGTTACCGCCGCCCTACACCACACATCTCCGCTCTGCCGAGTCGCTGGCTAGCTCACGGCACAAAATTCTATAGAAAGATGAGACATCTCAGAACCACCGACAAGACGCGAGTGGCAGGCGGCCTCTCGACCTTTTAAGCAATCTGGGCCCCTTATTCACAACCATTCGACTGTCTTTTAAGTACGAGTATGTAGATAAAGTATAAAATTATATCACAATGAAAGTGCTCGCCGCGTCGGCCGTTCTGGCATCCCGGTATGACTCGGCCCACACGATTTCATCGTGTGGTCGGACTCAGAAAATTTCTGAAAAGCGGCCAAGTGCGAGTCGGACTCGCCCATGAAGGGTTCCGTAGCAGATTAAATGAAAGTATTAAAAAAAACTACTTACTAGATCTCGTTTAAACCAATTTTCGGTGGGAGTTTATATGGTAATGTACCTACATCAATATATATATTTTTTAGTTAAGTAGGTATATCATTCTCGTATTTTAGAAGTTACAGGGTCTCTCGCTCAAACTATCCAGTGTAGGAAAAAATTATATTAGAAACCTCAATATCATTTTTGAAGACCTATCCATAGATACCCCATACGTACGGTATGGGTTCGATGAAAAAAAAATGTTGAGTTTCAGTTTTATGTAGGTATAGGTATATATAAAAAAATAGAAATAGATAGGGGGGGGGACCCCTATCTATTTCTATTTTTTTGTGAAAATATTAATGCGGTTCATAGAATACATCTACTTACTAAGTTTCAACAGCATAGTTCTTATAATTTCGGAAAAAAGTGACTGTGACATACGGACGGACAGACAGACAGACATGACGAATCTATAAGGGTTCCGTTTTTGCCATTTGGCTACGGAACCCTAAAAATGGACTGCAAGACCTACTCGCTACATTCAATAATAAATGAATACGGCACTGGCGAAAGATAGTTGCAACGACGTCGTACCGTATATCGTGGCACGTTGCGATGTCGTAGATTCCCACGATACAACGTCGCATCGTGAAACTGCCGCGTCGTCGTATCGTGTTTGTGTAACGTAATGCCCAATTAATGTATAGCGCTAACTGTTGTGGACTTGTGGCAAATATTTGAAAAGCAACTGGCGAGGTAGACTTGGTGGTCGTAGGTACTCAAAAATAAAATTATTCGATTTTGCCGAGTGGAAGAAATAATAACAGCCGCTCGGGCCGATCTTTAGGTAAAGCCATGCGTGAGCCCCAACGCGGGGGTGCTCTAAGTCCCGATTATGGGGGCAGAGATACTTCCGTTGCATGCATTTCACAATATTACGGTTACAACTTCGTTAGATTATAATCTAGCGAAAAATAATGCGTCATATTGTAAGCAGTATGTTCGTTCCACAATCTTACGACAGTTTACAATTTCTCTAGTTACTCGTACATTTCAATCTAACGTATTTGTAAATTTTATTGTACAGTGACATGAAAAAACACTGCCCACCATTGGGCTTGGATGGATTTAAACGAAATTTTGTTTTCTTTTGGAATTATTTACGAAAAAAAATAGGCTATCGCTTACTAACAAATGCAGTACAACTACATTCATAGGTTTCGTGCGAAGCTGGGTTTGTGATGAAGTGGAAATTTAGTTATTAGACCCAGTTATTCTGCAATGTATTTTGTCTGGGAGTTGAAAGTCTTTTTTGTATATTAATAAAGGACAGGAAGATGATGTTTAACCTCTTGTATGCCGTTATTATAGACACAATTAAAAAGCCATTGTGTCTTGTGTGGATCCATGTTCTGGCATACAAAGGGTTAATGGTTTGGTGAAGCAGGGGTCAATAGCCACATATCAATATATTTAACTGCACTCATCACAGAAAATGACATAATTTGTATAAGTTAATTGTATTTATTAGATCATTACTAAAAATAAACAAATAATTCACCTTGTCTAGGTTTTAATTCGCATAAACAATAATCACATTCAATAAATACATTTTTGCCTAAATAATTTTATTGTTTTTCTTGATTTTTAGCTGTAGCAGACGTTGCAACTTGTTCACCTGCATCCAGAGCTGAGTTAACATATTCGTAGGCCTTGCTTGCAGCGTTAGTTGTGTGTGTAGGAAGGTCCATCAAGAAGCTGAATGTAGACTTAACTCCACAATTCCAGTAGTATTTGAATAGGTATGAAAGTCTATCTTGTGATGGCAGTGGAGGTAACTACAAGTAAAATAAAAACTAAAATAAATTCATCACAATTATACATATAAAAGGTTATGTATAGGTCCCGTCACGTAAAAAAACGCTGAGCGCAGAGGAGGGAATTTGTCTGAGCACCTAAAAAGAAGGATATTGTTTATAATAAGTTGTTTTATTGTAGAATCCTATTAGATACTTTACTAACTACTGAAGAAATAGATAATGTTTACTTGAGCGGTGAGCGTTCTTTTTAGGTGACGGGACGACGGGACATAAACTCAGTTAAACATGGAAGGTTACCTCATAAGGTATTTGTTTTTTTAATTCCCCTACATAAGGTGAAACTCCTTCTTCAAGCTCTTCGTACAAAGCAGCAGTAGTAGCACTGTCTTTCCAAACTCCCTTATCAATGGTGTAGTAGACCGCTGAGCCTAGAACAGCTGATTTTATTCCGAACCTAAAAAACAATGATAGGATTACGACAACAGAATTTGTGTGCACTTTGGAAATATTAAGTAAAGAAACGTAAACATATTTTATACAATAAACTTACTTTAACATTTTTACAGTTATTTGGTCATCAAATTTAAAGATTTTCGATATTTACTTCGAAAATTATGTAATTTTCGAAACAACAAACCTTATGATTTCCAGATCAAGTTGACATTGACAGTTGATTTCCAATGTTTCCAGTTGACTAAACGTGGTTGTTCTCGCCAGAACCAACCGGGTATTTCACGGGCCCATAGATGAATACCGAACAAACCGTTTATCCTGACGAGAGCAAAAGAACGCGATACGCGCCAGCTAATCCTTATGCCTAACTAACCTAATTATCTAACCTGTTGAGTAGATATTGCTCGTCGAACCACTCGCAAGTTTGAGTTTGTGTTTATGTGTTAGGTGTATGTTTGTGAACCTTGCGATGGCCTGCAGCAGGGTCCTGACTCGCCCTCACCAGCTCGCCGTCCAACAACGCCTTGTTCACACCAATTCTCGTTCCACTTAAAACTCTCTAGTCCAACACACAAGGCCTCGGTGCTCCGTATAGCACAGCCCGATATGAGACAAACCGTACCGGTATTTTAAATCCCGTGTGCCTGCGCAAGGTGTCCCGAAAATCAACCTCAAAAATGCGCGCACATACAACTAAGCGGGTTGCTTTCCGACAGCCCAAGTGCAGGCGGAGCGCGGTCCGCGGCCACTACTGTCCTGCTCGCGCACGTAGTGATATCTCGCTTGCGCAGCCGACCGAGAGCGTGAGCGGCCAATCCCGCGCGACGCCGGCGGTTTTATCTATTATATTACTAACTAACGGCTTGGTTTCAAACAATCACCCGCCCCGGACCGACCCGTTGTCGGTCCGCTCAAACTCCCGGTAATCGGGATAACGTTGACACTGCCCTTCTAAGGATCGAGTCCCTCACCTGTACGTCTGCGATCCGTGGAGACCCATCCTTGCCCGTGATCAGGTTAACGATGCGCCCCCGTCGCCAACACAACGGTGATAGGTTAGCATCCTTAACCAGTACGAGGTCTCCAACGCAGGGTGGGGTCGTCCTGTCCGTCCACTTAACGCGTTGCTGCAGAATATGCAAATACTCCAGCGACCAGCGCTTCCAAAAATTTTGAGACATTTGCTGCAACATCTGATACCGTGACAACCGGTACAACTTTACGTCTGTATACGGATACTCCGGCAAGGCGTTAAGTGGTTGGCCAATAAGAAAATGGCCCGGGGTAATGGCCTCAAGGTCATTCGGGTCAGCGCTCAACGGGCACAAAGGTCGCGAGTTTAAGACCGCCTCAATTTTGCAAAACACCGTAGACAACTCTTCAAAGGTGAGGATCGTTGAGCCGATGACCCGGTACAAGTGAGTCTTGGAAGACTTAACTACTGCCTCAAAAATTCCACCCCAGTGGGGGCATCCAGGTGGACTAAAGTACCACGAAATGCCCCGACCGGCGAGGCCCGTGCCAAGTTCACGCTCATTTTGGCTCAAAAACAATGAAATTTCCTTTAAACAACGGTCGGCGCCCTTGAAGTTGGTACCACAGTCCGACCGAATCAGTGACGGTATTCCCCTTCGAGAAACGAATCGATCCAACGCTGCCAAAAAGGCCTCCGTAGAGAGATCAGCTACCATTTCCAAATGAACTGCCTTAGTCGCCAGACACACGAAGACGCACAAATATGCCTTAACCGACTTCGCGTTCCGAAGGCGTGATGTCTTGACCATGAAAGGCCCCGCGAAATCTGTCCCTACGCCAGCAAATGGCCGAGCCTCCGTTACTCGGTCGGGCGGGAGATCTCCCATTTGTGGCTGCATTGTGGCTGCCTTGAGCCGGTAACAAGGCAAGCAACGAAACACAACGCCCCGTATTACTCTTCGTGCCGACAAAATCCAGAATTCACGCTGCAAAATGCCCAAAAGGGTGTTACAGCCTACGTGTGAATTCCTGGTGTGACGGTCCCGAACCAACAATTCCACCAAAGCTCCCTTCTTGGGGAGAATTAGAGGATGTCGCGCTGCATAGGGCAAGTCGGCATTCCGTAGTCGACCTCCCACCCGGAGCAATCCGTGCTCATCGATGAACGGGTTGAGGCGGCTAAGACCTTTCTTCAATCGACCCGAGCCAGTCCTCAACACCCTAATTTCGTCCTGGAACTCATTCCCCTGAACGACCTTCACCCAAAGTGACAGCGCCCTTTGTTGCTCCTCAGGACCCATTACAGGCGACATGTTTCGCTGCGCGACAAGGCTTCGACAATTATGGAAAAACCGCATTACCCATCCCGTGACTCGAAGTATCTTCCCCAGTGAGCTATATCGCTCCAAAAGAGTGTGGTCTACGGTAGCAGACTCCACTGTAGTCACATTGACCTTCAAACCCTGGTCCGGGGGCAACGAATGCCGTCCGCACTCATTAAATGGCCACTCCGTATGTGGCCGTTCCAACCATTGTGGCCCCCACCAAAGAGAATGTTCAACCAGAGCAGGCGCCGGACAGCCGCGTGAGGCGCAGTCAGCCGGGTTAAACTCGCCTGGAACATGTCTCCAGACCAGAGGAGTCTCCGAATTATTTATTTGTGACACTCGGTTGGCCACAAATACCTCGAGCGTGTGTACCGAAGTCTGCAGCCAGCACAACACGATCCGGCTGTCAGTCCATGCATAAACCGTCTCGTTTAGGTCCACCGTACCACGCAAGTTCTGCACCACATGGTTCAGGAGCCGCGTCAGAAGGGCTGCACCCGCCAATTCCATTTTCGGAATCGTCCAACGGGTCCGAACAGGTGCAACCTTGCTCTTGGCCATGACCAAGCGTACGATTCCCGCACCAGCAGTCTCACCTGCTCTCAGGTAGACTGCGGCCGCATACCCCTTCTCCGACGCATCACAAAACCCGTGCAGGGTGGCCTTGACTCCTGCCTGCGGGAGCAGTTTGCGCGGGATCTCAATCTCCGTGATATGTGGTAATGTGGTCACGAATGCCGACCACTCACGAGCCAACTCCTCCGAGAGTTGATCATCCCAACCTAGTTGGGCCAACCAAAGCTTCTGAATGAAGCACTTTGCCATGAACGTGACCGGCGCGATCCAACCGGTGGGATCGAATGTTCGGGCGATGGTCGAAAGGACCGATCGCTTTGTCCAGGTCTTCGACAGCAACTCGGCCTCACAATTGTACGTGAAGACATCCCGACTCGGTCGATACTGGACTCCTAATATTGCCAACGCATGAGGATTGTCCGAGTCCTCAAACAAATGCGGGTCTTGTTGGTACTCAGCTGGTAGTCCCGCCAGCACCTCTGGGCAGTTCGACAACCACTTCCTGAGTTCATAGCCACCTGAGGCCATGAGCGCCACCAATTCATCCCTTAAGATGAGCGCCTGCTCAATACTATCTGAGCCCGTACAAATGTCGTCTACATAGACGTCTCTATCAAGGACTGCAGCCGCGCGGGGAAAGCGAAGCCGCTCCTGTTCAGCCAGTTCTCGTAGCGTACGCATGGCTACATATGGGCTGGGCTTTAATCCGTACGTGTTCGTGTTGAGCTCATACGTGACCATCGGTTCTTCTGGGCTCTCTCGCCACAATATCAGCTGGAACCGACGGTCGTCTGGATGGATCTGCGTTTGGCGAAACATCATCCTCACGTCTGTAACGAATACAACCTGGTGCCTCCTGAAGTCTGTTAGAATGTCCCCAATGTCTCTGGTCAACTTAGGACCAGCATGTAGACATTGATTCAGGGACACTCCGCTAGATGTCTTCGCGCTCCCGTCGAACACGACCCTGATCTTGGAGTCAGGTGTCTTCAGGACTGCATGATGAGGCAAATAGTAGTGCTCCTCATGACGCCAGTCTACCCTGGACACCGACATGTGGCCCAAGGCCAAGTATTCGCGCATGAACTCCACATACTTCTGTCGGAAGTTGGAGTCCCGTTTCATGCGCCTCTCCATTGCCACTATCCGTTTCTCTGCCAGACTCCAGGAGCTCCCCAACGGAGGTCGGGTCGATAGAAACGGTAACCGTGTCATAAATCTGCCCGACGGGAGGCGCACCGTGTTACATTGATAAAATGTCTCGCACTCCTCGTCATGCGGGATAGTCCTAGAAGCGGTGGGTGGCTCTTCCGTTGCCCAGAACCTTTGCAGGACTTCTGATAAAACGCTGCCATAATATATGGGGCTATAATCCGCTGCGTCTTGTGGTCCCCGTACTGGACCCAATAATGCGTAACCTCCTGCGGTACGCATGGCCACAACCCCGTTCGGTTGTAGCTCCCGCTTGCCGCTCCGTAGCAGCTTTCCGAGGACGTCAGTCCCAAGCAAGACGTCCACCCGTCCGGGACTCGCAAAGTAGGGATCAGCCAGCTCCAACCCATTGGTCAACTCTTTTACCGCCGGCGGTAACCGTACCTGAGGGAGGACCCCTACTACTTCGTCTAAAACAATCGCCGTGGCATTCACCCGTGTGACCGATGCTGAGTCACCCATTTCAAACATGAGAGTAGTCTGACCCCTGAGGTGAGGCACCCGATTGCCACCTATACCTACTGCGCCATCCCGTGATGGCTCTAATGTAAGGCCCAACCTGTCCACTAGACGGCTAGACACAATACAACCTTGTGCACCTGAATCCAAAAGTGCTCTCACGTGCACCGGCTGTCCATCCGTACCCCAGACAGTAATCTTAGCTGTCGGTAATAATACCGTCACTGGCGGGGTGGGCACTACGGATGAACAGGCTGCTAATTGCTAGCAGGGGCCACCTCCCTCCCCTCTTGCCGGAGGGGGAGGAAGCCCCTGGCCCATGTACGGGTCCCAACCAGGGTAGTACACCCCTCGACCCGTTGGCGCCATGTGCGTAGATCGGAAGTAGTCCACTGGCACCCCTCCTAACAGCGGTGGACGCGCCATAAAGCGTGGGCGCTCTGAGGGGGGCGGGGACAAGCTACTATTCGGGGGCGGCAGCGTGCCCCCCAGCGCGGTCGAGTAAGTCGCATAACCCGGCTCCCCATGCATTATCTCTGGGCACCCGCCCGTATCTCGGCGCCGATCCCCACCCCGCGGCGGAGACGGCGGCATCGGGTGGTGATCCGGATTTCCAGTTGACCCACCTCCCCGAGGGGGGGGCGGCCGCTGAATCCTTGTTGCACCCCCTCCCCTACGGGGGGGTGACCGGCCACCGGAAGCTGGCCTAGGAGAGGGGGGATGACCTCCCGACGAGGCCCCGTTCGCCTCCCCACTCTCAGCCAGGCAGAGGAGCTCATGATGGGCCCCCCCGCATGTCCGACAGGTGGTGGTTTTGCTGCACTCACGCACATAGTGTGTACCTAAGCAGCGGAAGCACAAGTAGCGCTGCTTGACCACCCCTCTGCGCCTATGCACCCGCTGCGCTTTAAAATCCGCACACGCGGTGAGACCGTGTCCCCCCTCCCGGCAGAAAGGGCACACTTCCGATTGGAGGGCGTTGTATTTCTTCCCCCCCCGACGGGGCTCAACCGGCTTGGGCCCGCTGCTATGTCGGGTTGACGGGGTGGGGTGCGACGTGGTTGCCCCTTGGCAATCCGCCCGCCTGCACTCGCCCTCTAAGAACACCCTCAAAGTCTCAAAAGTCGGGAGGTGATCCGATGACTCGCCTCCATGTGATTGCTCAAACCGCGCCACTACTTCGCTCGGCAATTTACGTAGAACCCTGTTAACAACAATATACCTATTGTCCCCTAACGACAACTTAAGTCGCTCTAACGTGTTAACCGCTACCGTGACCGGGTTTAGGATTTTCGACCTTATTTCGTACACGTTAGAAACCTTCGGGATTCCAAATATTTTTTCGATGAGCCCATCAATAATTAATCGCCGATTATCGTATCGGTCAATTAATAGGCCCCATGCCGTTTCGTAACTAGCGTCCGTAATTTCCAAATGGGTCAACATGTCGTGAGGCTCACCGGACAGCCTACCCATTAACTGCGCCATTTTATACGCGGGCGAGAGGTCCGTACGCGAATGCACAACACTTTTAAATATATCGCGAAATCTCGGCCAATCGGCATACTCGCCGCCAAATTCTGGTACGTTCACTGGCGGCAAAGGCGCCATGATCCCTACGCCGGCCGGCCTGCATTTTTCCCGAATATCCCCTTTTCGCGATCGCTCAATGTCGGCTGCCGCTTGAATAATGTTCATCACCATTTCACCACACTGGTCCACATTAGCCCGCACTACCGCCTGAGCACCCTTTTCCAGGTCCTCGTCTTCAAGATGTGCTAAATATTCGGCGTGACATTTTAAAACCGTGTCATACCTGTCATCTACTTGTCGAGCGCGCGTCAATAGTGCGTCTTCGCGATCTGAACGACCAACTAACGTAACCGCTAATGAAAACCATCTTAATTCCGATTCAATTTTTGCCGCAATATTCTTAGTTACGGACGGAGCCATTGTACCAACTTCAATACACGCGATTATGCAACAATATAATTAATAGATAGACACTTATTTTTATCCGAAACTAAACAGTTAATTGTTTGTTGAGTGAATAAATTTACGATGGAACCCCAAACCTCTAGGTCCCGAACGGGACGTATACGTCCCGCGCGCAATATTACTGGATAATAATGGATACTTATACGTTTCTCCGTATCCAAACGCAACAATAACAAGTTATTCACTCAACCAATTTTCTTATTGTCTATTTGTCTTAATACAAAACTTAATTTTAGGTAATTTACAATGGAATGTGGTTCCACCGCGATCTACCTTCAATTGAAATTATGACTACAAGTTTTAACCAAACTAATTTAATTTGTACCAAATCTACAAAGTGGGTACAAACCACGCTCTGCTACCAAAAATATGTTCTCGCCAGAACCAACCGGGTATTTCACGGGCCCATAGATGAATACCGAACAAACCGTTTATCCTGACGAGAGCAAAAGAACGCGATACGCGCCAGCTAATCCTTATGCCTAACTAACCTAATTATCTAACCTGTTGAGTAGATATTGCTCGTCGAACCACTCGCAAGTTTGAGTTTGTGTTTATGTGTTAGGTGTATGTTTGTGAACCTTGCGATGGCCTGCAGCAGGGTCCTGACTCGCCCTCACCAGCTCGCCGTCCAACAACGCCTTGTTCACACCAATTCTCGTTCCACTTAAAACTCTCTAGTCCAACACACAAGGCCTCGGTGCTCCGTATAGCACAGCCCGATATGAGACAAACCGTACCGGTATTTTAAATCCCGTGTGCCTGCGCAAGGTGTCCCGAAAATCAACCTCAAAAATGCGCGCACATACAACTAAGCGGGTTGCTTTCCGACAGCCCAAGTGCAGGCGGAGCGCGGTCCGCGGCCACTACTGTCCTGCTCGCGCACGTAGTGATATCTCGCTTGCGCAGCCGACCGAGAGCGTGAGCGGCCAATCCCGCGCGACGCCGGCGGTTTTATCTATTATATTACTAACTAACGGCTTGGTTTCAAACAGTGGTGATTATATACTCTGTGGTTGCCAGGTCCCAACTTGCAACCACAGAGTATATAATCACCACGCTCCAGAGTAAAGTCGATCGGATTAGGGTGGAGATTAGAGTTCGTTTTATTAATAAGATTATTATTTTAATATAATAAGAATATTATTATTTAATTTTGTGATTTATTAAAATATTCTTCTTAATACACTCAGCTCATAGAGAGCTGCAATTTTAGAAGATAGAACATATAAAAGATTATACTTGCAGAGTAATAAATAGTATCAACTCCGTCTAGTTATAATCTTGGTCCATGTTTTAATCTAGGTCCTATGGTCCCATACCAAAGTGGTCCCTGGCCTAAGAAAGGTTGGGAACCACTGCATTAGACCTAGCTACTAATATCTAATCTGTGCATTAGACTGACTGATCACTGACATTTGTTAAAAATACACAGTGCGTTCCGAGATAGACTGTAAATGCTATGATGAGGGTCCATAAACCCGTTCCGAGTAACCGTGAGCGCGATCATAAGCGCGATATCAATGTTCCTTGAGTCGTCATAGATGACGTCATGACACGCGCCATCTTGCGATTACACCGACCATGCCCCAAAGAATTATCACCGTGAGCGCTGTCAAATGACAGGTCTTAGCTGTCATAATCGTGAAAAAAACGGAACGCAAAATATTGCTGTGAGCGCTGTGAGTGATTATGTCGTATCTCGGAACGCACGTACAAAAAAAATGGTCTTGATTGAATCATTGGATCTTTCAGTTTTTCGTTTGAACGTTTGTAAATATTAGCATTTGGTTAATCGTGAATAAAAATGATAGATGCTTTTATAAAATTTGAAGAATGTATCAACAATTGTCTATTAAGCAGACTTTCTAAACTAAGCCATGAAAATGATTACCACTCCGAATATGAAGTAAGAGTTAACAAGTTGGAACAGTATTTTCCCAAACTGTTAGATTCAGTAGAAAATGTAGACTTCAGGGAGCAGCCAGAAATATGTTCAAGCACACTCTATTCACTACTTATTTTATATATGGAATTAAAAACTGAAGGTCCATGGAATTCAGAAATCATCAGGGCCAAGAATTATCCAGAAAAATTGAACCGGACTTTTCAAACCAAATATAAAATTACATTTGAAGAAATTCTGTTAAAGGATCATTTTGTCAAGGCACAAAAAGTTTTTGACAAATGCATTAAAGAATTGCATCAGAAAATGACTTTTGATGATTTTAAGAAATATCCAGGTCTTGTTGAAGTCTACTGCTTGATTATAAAGAATGTTCAGGTGAGGTATTTAAATATTTCCAGTTTTTTTCCTTTAGCCTATTTTGTCCCACTGCTGGGCAAAGGCCTCCCCCGTTGCCGTCCACTCTTCTCTTCATGCAGTTTTCTTTGGCCAATCTCACACAAACAAATCTAAATAATATATTTCCATATTAACCGTTAGTTGTTCACCTTATATGTATTATTTTCCTATTTCTAAAGATAATATTGATATACTTCAGGCATTTAGGATTAGGAAAGGGATTTTTTTTAATCATCTGAGAAATAAGTAGCCTCATTGTATAATTAAACTTTCCATTTTCAGAAATATAATGTTGCTGTAAATCCAGTAGCACTATTACCTGTGGCTTTGCTCCTGGTTGATGACTATGTTACTTCTAATAAAATTAAAGGGATGCAGTGCTGTGTACAGATATTGCAATGTTTGGTATGTTATTCTTTTTCCGAAAAATCATGTCAGTTAGATCATTGAGAGAAAACTTAAAAAATAGATTGAGATATTTAAAATATCTCAACATAACATGGCCAAGTACCTGTAATCCCCCAGGCTTAACCTTCCTATACCAGTTTGATGATCTGTGAGACTGATAAAACCCTCTTTGGAAAACCCAATAACATATACCCAACCTGGGAATCTAACCAGGGTCTCATCTTAAGTAATTGTGCTTGCAACTATTAGACCAATGAGGGAGTCAAAAATATCTGACTTATTTTTAAAAACTACATGTTGTTACAGAACTCTGATAGTTTTAAAACTGGTAATTACTATGAAGTTGTATACATGAGTCTCAAGAAAAACATTTATGAAAAAGACATTGAAGTAACAAAAGCACTATTTGAATGTTTTCCGGTTTTCTTAAAAAATCTACCCATGGAAGTGAAGGTAAGTCAAAATTAAAGAAATTATTGTCATAAAGACTTTATATCTAAACTAATGTTATAAAGAGGAAGATTTAATTTTTTGTCTGTGTGTCTGTTACGATTTAACTCAAGAACTACTCAACCGATTTTAAAAATCTGTCACCATTAGATCGCTACATCTTTACCGAGTAACTATAAATTATATTGATATCATGCAAATTAAATGAGTTATCACAAGTGCTAGTACATTTTTTAATTTTTTCTATTATTTAACTCTTATTACAAAGTAATCTTTAGATATATATATATACATAGTAATTCTAGTTAGTTATTCATATGGTTTCTACTTTTTTAATTGATCCCTTTTGGGTAAAAGCCTCCTCCACCTTCTTCCAATCCTCTGTTTTTGTGCCGAGATTCCACCAGTTCCTGCATGCAATTTCTATTATATTATATGCAGTACATTATAAATCCCTTGAAAATTGTAGAAATTACACAACTTACTCTTCTTTCTTTCAGAAAATAAAGCTGGATGATGTGTTTGCAAGTGTCATAGACCAATTAAGCACAGAAACTAACTTATACCGTAAGGCAGTCTGTTTTGCCTTTACTACAAAAATATTGGAGATGCACGGCACCCACTGTGTAAAGAAGAAAATATTTAAAGACATCATCTGTGACAATTTAGACATGTGTTGTACTGAAGGTGTTTATGAAATACTAATAGAACATGTATTGGAGGTAACTGATGTTTTCATTGTTTCTGTTGCTGACTCTTACTGCCCGACTTGAGACTAAGGCTGGGTGGCTTTAGTCAACAAGTCGGGCCACAAGTTCGTTTGTAACAAGAAGATCTCATGATTTATTTCACTATGAATTTGAGTTTTACATTTTAATTTATAAGGTATTTATAGTACTGCTGACCATTTTCTGTCATGGCTGCCAATGTCAGCGGAAATTAACCATCGCGTGGGACATAATTATAGTGGACAAGTGTATGTGCTGGCAGAAGTGCACTATCACCTACCCACATAGTCCGATGGGATGGCAAATCGACACGACTGAAGAATAGATATAAGGCCAATGGGTTTCCAAGGCACAGGGGTACCATACCGCCATCTTAAAAACTCAGCTGCTACTGAGAAATTCCTAATGGAAAAACTAAAATCTTTTAAAAAATAATTGTTATTCTTTTTTTTTAGTGCTTCGTAATGTGGATCAAATATAGTTGGTGCATCTGGAAGTTACCTACAGATCAAAAGCTACTGTCTGCACTCATCAAAACTCTTTATGTGGCCAAAGACGATGCTACAATATTACAAATTCAGAATTTAATTCTGACGTTAATTCATTTGTGCACTAAAGAAGAACAGAAGCTAATATGTAATAATCTGGAATCTGTACCGAAAGGATTAAACAATGATTTCTTAGAAAGGATTAATTCAATTAAAAAAACTATATGTACTTAAAGTAGTTGTTTTATGTATAAAAATAATTACATAGAAATCTAATTTATTTTCGGGGCACTGTGTAGCCACACTAGCCACTTATTGCTGGGAAGCAACTGTTTTTTTTTTTGGGGTGAAAATTTTCTTTTTGATAGAACTCAGTGTATCGCACCTAAAACATTGTGCTGATGGATAGATTGAATAGTACGGGGGTCGTTAAGGTGTTATAAAGTAAAAAAAATACAATAAAAACTTGTTAACTTTGACCCCGAATTTCTCCGTAACTAGAAGGTTCCCAGGTAAGATGTAGAAAAATATCACAATGACGAGGAGAACAAGTGCCTTTCAACTTTGTTAAGAGGTGTTTTACACCCGTTATACAGGGTGGAAATTTTCAATGCCACCTGTAGCCTGGAGGGAAAGTACCTACTCTAAATACTTACTCGAGAGAGCAAGTCAAAGGAAACATTCCTTTATTTTTTGAAGGAACAAATCTGGATTCACAGATTTTCGAGAATTCACTTGCCACACTAGGGAATCGAACTGGCTAACTAAAATCCGAAAAAATAACATTCTATACTTTTATGGCAACAATCGATAGGGTAAATCTGGGTAAATTATAAGAAACAAAACTCTCTAAAACATGAGAGAAATGAAGAGAAAACCATGAAATATATACTTGAAAATTTTTACTCAAAGGGGCCCATCTAATATGGGCCCATCCGACTATTTACACATGTTGATAGCTAACTAACAAGTTGAAAAAGCCCCCGCGACGTAGGATCATATTTTTAAGGTATCTTTTGGAACGAAGGTAGTGCGATTTAGTAGAAATCGTCACGTAACGAAAAGCTTATGCTGTGGGTGTGTGTGTAGTCTGTAGTATAACAATAATATTCCTTAATCCCTTTCAATATAGTGCACATTATTCTACTAGTCTAGCCCTTTAATTTGATACCCATATTGAGGGTATCAAATGGTTTTGTGGCAGCGCGCGGCGGCCATCTTGGACAGATTGTTTTCAAAAATAGCTAAGAACACTTCCAACTAATCCACCTGTCAAACAATAATAAAAACAAAATCGGTTCATCCGTTCGGGCGCTACGATGCCACAGACACAGGCACGTCAAACTTATAACACCCCGTCGTTTTTGCGTCGGGGGTTGAAAACTGACAAAGATCTATTTAGATACGAAGATTGCAATTAATCTTCAGTAAATTAAAATGGGACCACACTGGAAACACCAACTTTCAAATAAAAAAAAAAATCATCAAAGTCGGTTCACCCAGTCGAAAGTTCCGAGGTAAAACAACAAAATAAAATGCAGTCGAATTGAGAACCTCCTCTTTTTATTAGTCGGTGGAAAATATTACAAATGGATAAAACTTAACTATGGATATCCAGAAAAAAGTTGTTCATAAGCCACTAAGCGCCTGCAAAAACATTGTTAGCAATAATTCTGAGAAGAAAAGACGTAATTAATTTATGTACAGGCGTTTTAATGGCTTTTACTAATAATTATTTTTAGGAGCTTCCTAAAGCTGTGTAACAAATATCAAATAGGTAGTAAACAGTGCACATGGTCTCATGTACATATCTCGTTTGGTCCAGCCAACCTGACGGTGACGAAAACCTTTGTTTCTATTTTAAAATAAAGAAATCATCCCTTTCAGTAAAAATTACATTATACAGTATTTACTTTCCCTCCAGGTGGAATTGAAAAAATCCACCCTCAAGCTCTGCCGGTGCGCTAAAACTTCGTAAAAAAATCTTTTAGTTGTTATATGGCCGATGGCGTGAAGGCGGGACAAATAAACTCACTTTCACGTTAATAATAACGTTAGTTAGGGTTTTGTATACTTAGTTTTACTTTGTCGCAGTTCTGGGACGAATATAATGATAAAATTATGTTTTGGTAGTAAAGAGGGACATAGGTTATCCTATAGCAGATAGTCCGTCGCATTTCGGGAAACCCGGTTTATTATTAAAAGTAGGTAAACAGTATCGGGTTTTTTGCGTCAGCAAATCTGTAGGTATACAATCTGTCTGGAAGTCTGGATTTGATTTAGTCCCTATGACATGGTACATAAACATGGTGTCTATGACCTGTAATTAGAATACTACCTATTTTTTCCGGTAAGTTTTGAGTTCATCTCGGTTATACAAAACTATAGAAGTGCCATGGGGTGAAACAAAATTGATATAGGTACTAACCCTGCATTATTTGATCAACATTTTATTTGTTTATTCTATAAAAAGCTTATAATCATAGTACACTTAGTCTAATATTTGATATAAGTAAATAATGTACAATTAATGCTTACAAATAACAGTAACAATTAATCATAAACTACCTTAAGTATTGAAAACTTGTTTTAAGGCACTTGAGTGTGTGCCATTTTATAGCATAATAAACTTGAGTGTAAAAAAATATTTGTTACTTATATTTCTGTCAGACAATTTTAGGTCTGAGTACAAAACAAATTCAAGAGGAAGAATTTCATTAGAGCCTATTTAAAATATCACAAACTTGATCAATAGACGGCCTATCATTCTTATGATGCTGTAGACAATGCTGAGCGAGTATGAAAACATTCTGAGCTTGTGTCCAACGGCCAACTATGCTGTCTAACAATTTTGTGATATCACCATCTTCACAGTTATCTTCAACATAATTTTTAATGTTGTTGTTCTCGCCATTAGCTATTATAATTGGTTTCAAACCAGTTAATAATTCCAGCATGACTATACCAAAACTAAAGATATCATTTTTCTGTGTAACTGTACCATTGAAGCCTTCTGGTGCCATATACGCTGTGGTTCCCATCGGCCTGGTGTCGATACATGTTGTCTCCAGTTGTTTAGCTAAGCCAAAGTCACACAGCTGCAAATATACAAGTAATTATGTTAAAGACAGACAAGTTAAAGGTATGAAATAAGCTGATTGATTATATTATTTTATATTAGTTAATGTGATGATATGAAGTTGTATTGTTTACCTTTGGTACACAGTCTTGTGTTAGCAATATGTTAGCACTTTTAACATCTCCATGGAGAAAGTAACTTTTCCTTGTAGACACAGACTCAGACAGATTACCACTCTCATCATACTGTGGTGGTCTTTCACTGTGGTGGATGTACTTCAGACCTTCAGCAGTACCTTTCATTATATCCATTCTTTGTTTCCCTGTTAGTACCTTTGCAGCTACTTTTTGTAGCAAGGACCCACCATCAATGTATTCGCACACTATACACGGTGTTGGCCCATCTATGGAGTACCCAAATATAGGGACAATGTTTTTATGTCTGAGATGAGACAGTGATTTCACTTCAGTGTTAAACACTTTCATTGCTACTTCACAGCTGACCTGGTATTGAATTTTCACTCTCTTTATAGCCAGAATCCCATGATTAGAGTCTGTGCCAACATACACATCTCCAAAGCCTCCAGTTCCTATTTTCCCAATGGGTCCAACAGGCTTATCCATGAATGTTTCAGAAAATTTATTTGTTATCCTTTCCAGCTCTTTATAATCAAAATGAACTAGCTTCTTATCTTCTAATATAGCATTGTCTATAATGCTGAATATGTTTGGTACTGAAGTCAAGTTACTGCCAGCACCATACTGAGAGAGTTCACTTTGTGGTGTCATGTCTACCTGGGATGATTCAGTTGCAGTAGAAGTTGATGCAGTAATTACTGAATTGATTGTTTTTGGATCAGATTCATTTGATTTAGGTATTAGAGCACTGAAGTCAGGTACCTCTGAAGTCATGGCAACTTTTGAGGTAGAAAAATTAATCAGATTTGATTCATGTTTCATCAATTTTGTACTTCTGTTTCCAAAAGTTTGCAAAACACTGAGATCAGGTATATTATTGCTTTGTAACTCTTTAGACCACTTGAGGAAGTCACTTGGTTCCTTGAGTTGTCTCGTAGTGCGATTACAAACTGCTTGGTCATGGCTTGACTGATGAAGATTATCACTTTCTATTGAGGCCATTGAATCTAATCTTTGTTCCACACTTTCATCATTTAGAAGAGCTGTTAAGTTGATTGGTATGGGAGCTGCTGGGCCTTCAGGCCTGGGCGGCGGCATTTCTGTAACATAATAATACTGTAAGCGTCGAATATAGAATCACAAAGCATAATAATATATTACAATTTTAATGCCTACCTCCTAGCATGCGCGCAATTTCATCAACAGCTCTGAATATTTGAGCCTGAATTAAAATCTCCATGAGAGTGTCCACAGTTGGTCTAACTTTGCCAGATGTTCCCCATTCGTCAAACAACACTTCTGCACATGCCCTGTTTGTGTTTTTGGCATGTTCTTCCATTAACCTATTGAAAGTATAAGATACAAAGTTACAGTATTGTCTATAGTAATCTCAAAGCATATGCAAACAAACGAAATGGTTACCTCATATGTTCGTAGTTGTATTTAGGCTCAAACTGTTCACTTCGTAAGTCTTTCGGTATAAGTGGCACCACTTTTTGCCAGTCGTTGTTGATCTCCAAAATAGTCGCCAAGTTATACAGAGATGCTGACGGCAATTTCCGTAACTCAACATTTCGCTGCATTGTAGGAGAATAAATCATGTTTTAACTGTATTACGCGTCCGATAGCTTACTTTCACCAATTTTGTTGGTTTGTTGCGTTTATGTAGAAACTTTGTCTTGCTATTTATTCTGTTTATTTAAAATTTACTAAATAAACACTTGATTTTACACCACACCAAATAGAAGACGCGTAAGTGGGAGGAGGATATCAAAGAGTAGAATACCTATCTATACCAAACGCATACCAATACAAGGACAGCAATTTATCATTATCAATCATTTGACATTTGTGCTCCAGAGAGAGCCAACAAAACAAACATTACAAACAACATTGTCAGTAGGCATGGGCAAAAAATATCGAAATATCGATATTTTTCCATACAAATATCGATATTTATCGTCAATATTTTTTCATCGTGATAAATCGATAATCGACATTTATTTTAGAGTATCGAATTCGTATCAAATCGATTTTTTTAAAGCAACTTTGGTTTCGTGTCCATATCTGACGACACTGGGTTGTTTAAATTGTTACAAAATTATTTAGGGTCAAGGATCAATAAAAATACCGTTTTCTTTTTAACGAAGTTTGTATGCTTTGGAAATATGTATGAATAATCATACGAAAACTGTTGATATATTGATATTTTTCACTCGGTAATTTCGAGACTGCTTAAAATAATCGATACGATAAATTTCGATATATTTATTTCACTTGCCCATCCCTAATTGTCAGTGACAGTTGTCAATGTCAACTAAAATAGTGCTGTGACATATTCGATTAATACAACAAGAAAACGTTGGAAATGATAAACAAGAGTTATAGATGGTGCCACCAGCATCAGTATCGTTCGGCAGCGTATTTTTCATGTCTCGAGTAGCGGTGGTGGGTGTAAGATTGAGAGGTTACGAAAGTTGACAAAATAAATAAAAATAAGTCATATTACGCCGTCTGAATTTTTTTAAATCCATTGGTTTACATTTACATCATAATGAGCTTCAAAACATCGTCAGCTGCATGAAGAAGGGGGGGGATTATGCGTCAGCCGCTCGCATGAACTTGTAAATGATTCAGGTCTTATGAAATACAAAAGACAAGAACCAAGCCAAGCCAAGTAGAGAGTGTGTGATAGATTGCTTCTAGTTTTTCATCAGGCGTGCATCATTTACAAGTTCATGCGAGCGGCTGACGCATAATCCCCAAGTTATTCAGAGACTGACGGCAATAACTCAACATTTCGCTGCATTGTCGTTTTTTGATTTAGTGTTTTTCGGAACTTATTTATTATTTACCACTATTATACACCGCATCACGTGCGATAGAGGATATCAATTGACCTTTGTGGTGCGTCAACAAAACAATCACTATCTGCGTCATTGCGTCTATACAGCCTAAGGTATCAAGTGGTAACTAGTGATGTTTTTAATCGATTAAAGGCTCCCGTTGCGTCCCACGATATCTGTTTTAAGGCTATGAATTTACAGCGCCGTAATAGAAATAGCGACGCATTATCGCAACAGAAACGCGGAAACACAAAAAGGCGCCTGTGTCTGGGAGCCTTAATCCAATCGAAAACCTTAGATCTTGAACCTATTACGGTCTAAGAGGCAAGCTTTGTACCGGGTGTAAGGGACAATAGGGACATCGGGGTACAAGGCCACAAAAGTACCCTGCCGGGGTTGCGGGCCTGTTTGAAAGAGATACCGCGGCCCCGGAACATAAAGGGCCAGGAAGGAACATGGATGGGTTTAGTCAGTAAGTCTGACACTCCCTCCCGCTCTGCCCAGAGTGGGAGAAGTCATTTGATGATTTCCCATCCTAAAAAAAAAAAAGCCACAAAAGTATCCGAACCATTATTCGGAACGTTATTTTTCATCCGCAATATAAAAAAGACAAATGTGTGGCCGTTTATGTAATGTACTTTTGTAGGAAACAGGAATATTTTAAATTGTGTTTAAACAACTAAATAAATAAAACAGAAACTTTCAAATAAATATTTATTTTCACATAATTTGTTAAATTAATTTTATTCACATTATTATCGTGCAAAACCGACTATCCGAGGTTTTAGGGGTAGATATAAACTCGAAGATCGTCAGTCTCTACATTAATATTTCATACTAGATCTAGTTGTATTACTAAAAATCTAGACTTTCTCTTGTGAAATTGTGTGGTAGATGTGCAACTACTTCTCGTATTTGTGCGAGCTTGTGATTTGCGGTGATGCGTCGCCACAGAACTGGACACTCGGTGTTGTCGCACTCTGCAGACCGAGCGTGCCCGCAGCATGACGCGCAGATCTGTGGACAACAGTTAGTTGGTTTAGGTATGGTCGCCTAGCTATTTGGTTTACATTTTTTATTTTTATTTTTTTTTTTCCTTTATTGGCCAACCAACAATTGTTTACACTGTAATATTTCGAGTAATTATCTACCATTATCTAAGGTTAGTGTAACAATTTCTTACAGGTTAGCACCGCATGCCCCATAAACATATTAGAAGTGCCACAAGTATTCTATTATAAAATTAGTGTCTAATTAACTAAAACTAACAAGTGAAGTTCAAATTATGTGTAGGAATATAAAACTAACATTAACAGTAGAAGTAAAATGCAATAGAACAAAACAAACAAAGACACAACAAAACTGAAAAATAAGACAATTAAAATTGAAACAAAATTAAATTACAAGTAAAATTAATGTAACAATCAAAATTTACATTAAATAACAATGAAAACCGTAATCGAGATTACAGGTAAGCAAACTCAAAATCAAAATTAAAAGCAATTTAAAATTAAAATCAAAATTAAAATTAAAATCAATGTACAAGAAAAATTTTAGTTAAACTCAACATTAATAATTATTAAGTTAAAATCAAAATTAAAACAAAATAAATTCAAGCAAAAATTTTTAGATTTTTATTTGTTTATTAAGAAGTATTATTTACAATATATACACACTAACATTATAATAGGAAGAAAAAATATGTACAAATATCAAAAAAGGGGTTACAGGGCATCGAAAAATTCGTCCACATCGCTGCCAACAGGAAAAGTGCCCAGAAGCAAAAATCAGTTCAAAATTAACATCAATGTCAGAATCACAATTAAAATTAAAATTAGAATTAAAAACAAAATTACAAAATTAAAATCAAAATTAAAATAAAATTAAAATTAAAATCAAAATCAAAATCAAAATTAAAATCAAAATTTTAAAATGTTAAATGTTAAAATGTAAACTAAATATCTTGGTCGACCGTACTTTATGCAGCCTATTCAACTGTTGTTGCTATTGTTCGTCAAGTCGTTGAGCTCCTTAAGTTCTGTGATAGAGCTACTCAATTAAATACTGAGAAATGCTTTTCACTGACTGGATAGCTCTACTCATATCTATATGGGTATATCGTCATCGCACACGCGCTCTTAGTTCCACGCGACAAGGACAGTATGCTCACCGCGGCACAATACTGCACATGGTCACTGGCAGTAGCCAGTCGTAGCGCCAGCGCGGCGGTGGAGGGCTGGCGGCGCGGCGCGGCGGCGCAGTGGTCGCAGAGAGCGGCGCGCGCACTCTTGGCGCCGCAGACAGCGCAGCGCTCGCGCCACATGTAGCGCGCGATGCTGAGCCCGCCTGTACGACGGGACGAGCGTTGTTGAATCTCTCGAGTGTATCCCACTTCGTTCCACCTGAAAATGACAATGGCGAAGTCTTAGCTGAATTTGATTTGAGCGTCTAAAAGTGACTTATACAGGATCCAGTAATTAATAAATGACCTTTTCTATATGCGAATTAGCTATGGCGGGTCCAGACCCGGTCACCCTGTATACGACGTCAGTACCATTATTTTTCTACGTTTTTTTCAAAGTATCACATAAACTAGTTAAGGCCGGATGAAAAAGAGATAATCAATTCAATTCAATTTCAATAATTTATTCTGTCTCATAAAGTTGACTTAAAATTAATGCTTACAAAATAATGTCATTATGCTGTATCCAACCGTTGTGTGAGAGACTGGTGCATGATGTAGGTTTTTGGGAAAAACCTGTGTTACAGGTCACCAGGCCCCCCTCCAGGATAGAATCAGCTTTTACAGCAATAACGAGTGAGAGTATGAATCAAACAATATGATTACAAAAATTAAAAACAAATTAAAAACAAAGGAGAACTAAAATGCTTACCTATAATATTGCAGAAGGTGTGGAGTCATGTGTATGAGTGAGTATGTTTCTTGAGTGAAGTGTGAGCCGTAAACGTAGATGTATGAGTGAGGGTGACTTTGTGGGGTAAATGTATAAATGTAGCGAGTGTTGCAGATTGTTAATAATCTAATAGTAAATTGTTAAAATTACCCATTATATACGAGGTAGGCGAGGTAGTAAATAGAAACAGAGTTATAATGGGATTTTAGCGTCGTATGTTACACCGTACTTTTCACTACGATTGCGAGAAAATAAAATAACCTTATTTTATATGCTAGTTTATTTTATTAACAATTAAATGTGATTACAATATGTGTACGTTGGAATTTCGAGTGCTTTCCATTATTATTTATATACAGAGTGGAGAAGACAATACGACAATAAATGAAAACACGCGTAATACTAGTTCATAGGAATAATTCTACACAATTAAAAAAACCCAAAACTGAAATTAAAAAAAAAAAAACAGACAAAATCTAACTCCAAGGATACTCTTTATGACTCCTATTGGTTTAAGGTCTAATTTGCAGTAAATCAAATTTAGCGAAAGTTTTTAAATAGCGAGTTGGCAAGGGGTCGTTAACCTGTTAGTGCTTCCTTAAATTCAGATACATCATGTAGCAAATGTTGAAGGTGAAAAATAATTTCCTGTGACTAAACTACTTGATATTTTCAAACGATTTTTTTTTTGTTTGTTAGGAACGTCTTGAGGTATGCGTAGTTTAATTTATTGTCGTATTGTCATCACCACCCTGTATGTTTATATGTATAATAAGTATGTATTTACGAACAAAAAAAAGTATATTTGTAGTATATCAACTATCTACTGTTCACGACACAAGCTTTGCTTAGTGTGGCACTAGGTGGCGCTGTGTGTTAATGTCCAGCGATATTTATTTATTTATATTTATTATTAGTTTTAAAGTTAGGTAGGTACAAATTCGCGACCTATTTATAAAAAGACATTAGAATTCCGACCGTACGCCTAAGGCATTCGGTTCACATTTGTTTGTTTTGTACAAGTAGCTTATACCTACTACTTTTATTACCTGCTACTTCTTTTTCTAGTTTTTTTATTATGAAGTAGTTCTATAACCTTTTAGAATATTCGTGGTTATTTTTTGTGTATCTGTTCAATCTGTTGGCGAATATAAGCACACCGCTCAGGGCCGCGACGGTCAGTAAAAAAAAAAACATTCGACGCTCGTCCGATCGTTTGCCCCTTCAGGGAAATCCACAATTTAGTGGTACTTGGGGGGATACCTGACGGTGTTAACGATCCCAACGTGGGTGTTGACCGGCTGACCCTCTTCAAGGGAAGGCAATCCGTTGGAAGGGCTCTGACTGCGGCCTTGGGGGATCTCCTAGTCGCAGTCTGGTAGCACCTAACCCCCGTTTGTCCAAAGCTGCATCCGGGACGTCTGGGTGTCTCCACCCCAGCGGCCTGGATCGGTCGCAAGATCCATAGGGCCCTACCGCACAATAAGACTGGCGGTAGGTTTACAAGCTTAGGGCTCACAGTAGCACACACCTCCCTGTGTCACCGACAGGGAGAGAACAAATCCCAGGGTTATCCCGCCCGGGGAGTTAGGTACTGGTATCGATAGATAGGAAAATAGAATAGGCCCCTCAGGCAATTCAAAGCATAGTTGGAAGAAAATACAAGTTATTGTGTTGTTTAAAGGGTATTAATTAATTTATCTCATACCTAGCTCGTAACAATATTGTGTCGTCTGTGGGGTTAACGTAGGAGATAAAAAGGAATCCGCTTAAAAAATCATAAAATTTCGCGCCAATGCCCTTTTTATTTCTTCTGTAGCTGGAAACACAATCTGCCAAAGAGTTCAGCGTTCGGCGCGTTTGGTTCAATTTTTTTTTAAACAAAATGTTTTTTTTTTACATATACAACAGTAATAAAGCGGAATCGCTTTATTACTGTTGTTTATGAATTATGAATAAAGACTAATGCGTTGTCGAACACCGACGACGAAAATTAAAAAAATAACTTTTTCCCCTAGGGATTGCTCTATTTTTTTAATTTGCAAATTTACGCCCGCTATTATGACGATCTTTTAGAGCAAGAGGAGTGAAAAGTAATTTATTCGATTTTTTCAACACAGTAACAGTCGACTGGCCCGATCCAGTCTTTGGGGCTATGTTTGTTCCGGGACGCTGTTTGACTAAGCCAAACCAAGATTCAAACACGACGGGTTACAAACTCACGATTCATCAGCACTGCAGGAGCGATTGTGAAGAGAGAAACGTGATTAAATAAAAACCGCGTAAGGTTCTAGGGTCACTGACTACTAACCATTTAAAGACATCAACACCAAGCAACGACAGACACCGATGCAGCGGCGGCAACAACACTCTAGCCGCATAGTAAGTCTTGTGAGGTTGTAACGTCGGGTCTCTCATCAGCTCAGCGGGCGTGCGCGCCAGGCGCACTAGCGGAGCCCCGGGCGCTCCCGCCGTCACCTGCCACGACACGCGCCAGCCCGAGCGCGGGGCAGAGCGCCGGTCGTGAGATAGGAGACGTCTGCAAACAATAAGGAAGATGACAAAAACTAATTAGTTCGTCAGTTAGAATATCAAAAAATATTTGACCAGTATTTTTATTTTGTTACGTAAACTAAAATTGACGAAGATACGACGCTTTTAAAATTCTCAATACGTCACGCCGTGGTATAATTTTTAGTGCGTTCTGACGTCACGAGCCCCCACTCCCAATTTTTTATGAGTTTTGTCTTTGTCAATACTCACTTGTTAATACTTTTGGTTTACAAAAACATAATATACGTGTCCATTATTTTACAATGCTCTAAGCTGACGGACTAAATAGATTAGCAAATTTAATGATGGTGGATACTAGCCTATTATAACCCGTTCACGTGGCGAATCATAATTATGACTCTGCTCTAGAGTGTAAATTGGTTGTTCCTCAAAGAATGTATGGTACACTTAATATCGTATCCTGCCTGTCTTTTGGTTTGTATGTCACATTTTTTAGATCCATTATTTTGTGAAAGTGTAAAATAAGAAAAGACTTTATACACAATTTCCTTTACTATCATCCGCTATTGCTATTTTAAAATATCTTTACTCATCATCATCTTCCTGTTCTTGTCCCATATTACTTGGGGTCGGAGCAGCACGTTTTTGAAGTGAAAATTTTCTTTCGGCGCGTTGAGCACTTTATGGGTGAACAGTTAGTCAATATCAACCTTATACAATTAAGATAAAGTTAATTTTGTCAGCTGGAAACGTAGCCAGTATCGAATAACTCGCATGAGCTCTATGTAGAAGCTATAAATGATCAACATACTTGGCTATCTCATTAGGCGGTGCAGAAGCTCCAGGTCTATACCCAGCTGCGCCGTGGTACTCCCGCGTGAAGAACAGCTCTTGAGGCGGCAGGGTACCGTCCGCCAGTCGAGACAGTGTGGCCATCACTGAGCGCTTCACTCGGGACATGTCGCCCGTATCGAATAACTCGCATAGGGCGCGTTGGAGGAGCTATCAGAATGTATAAAAATATTTGTTTAATTACACGACTTTTTCCACCTACACTAATATTATAAAGAGAAAAGATTTGATTTTTTGTTTGATTGTTAATATTTAACTCACCATTAGGCAGCTACATCTTTACCGAGTAACATAGGCTATAAATTATATTGATATCATGCAATTAGCCGAGCTTTCACAATTTTCGCGAACGAAGTAGCGGGCGAAGTGCTAGTTCGAAATAATTGTATCCTAAGTCACTCCTTATAATAAATAAAAGTTCATCAAAATCGGTCAAGCCGTTTCGGAGATTAGCCGGAACCAACAGACAGGAAAGTGAATAGAGACTCACTTTGACTCCGGCCGGACACCCATCCCTCCGGACAGTCTCGATTCCTTTAGCTTCATACACGGGCTTTTCCTGAGCCGCGCTCTCGTACATGTAGCCCACATAACGCTTCTTAGTTTGGAGGATGCAGGGCTGATATACCTGATCAAAAAAGTATTGTGAGTTATCAGGCAGGTTAGTAGCTCAAATTAGGATGCAGCAGACCAATGCTAGATTCGATGTATGATTCTGATTTCAAATTTATATATAACTTAATTTACGCTTGAATAACGTTACCTTTTCAAGTTTCAGAGCGACGGGTGAAGGGTTGTCTGCGGTGACCGCGTCGGCGATCTGTTGTCCGATCTCGAACGCTTCGGCGCGCGTACCGCCCGGCACCAGCACGAACATTGAGTCCGTGTCGCCGTAGATTACCTGCCAATGTATGTGACGACATTCTAAACACAAACTATCAGTTGTTGTATGAACTTGAGCGTGTATGAATAAAACTATTCTGTAACATCATTTCTAAATGATGCTTTACCAATTTGTGTGCGAATTTTTGATGAAATGAAATTACGCGTTTTTTTTGAGAATGGAGTCGAGTGGCGTACGATTGAGAAGGCCTATGTCCAGCAGTGGACTGCTGTAAGCTGATAAGATAATGAATCCTAATGACTTATTGCGGCCCAATAAAAAAAATCTAAAATGTTGCATGCTTTGTAAAATTACTTATATAGCTACACTCTACTTACCTTAGCGTTCCATTGCGTGCTTTCTCGCACCATCTTGATGGCTCGCTCCAACGTTTCGCGTCCTTTAGACACCACACTGTCGCCGACCTCGACGCAAGGCATGCGTCCACTGAAGTTTGCAGCTGTATACCCGTAGGTCACATTGGCTATCAACTTCAGACCTGTAAGGGTAGCACGAGATTATAGGATGAGTACAGTTCATGGTAAAACTTGGTCGAAAAGAAAGCGTATTAGAAAGGTTTTTTTTTTCGTCCTCTTCACTGCCGAAAAACGTTTTATGCTAGGCATAACTAACTAGACATACGTCTTACCGAGGGCAAAAGCCTCCCTGTCTTTTCCACTCATTTCTGTCTTTTTATTGTGCCGGCCAGAACTTACTGGACGTAGGCCTTCCCAAATTAGCGTCACAACTCCATGCGGCACCTACGGCAACGGCCAGCACCTTCCCGTAACCTTCCCTTCATGTTCACCGAAAAGATAATGGTCTGATTATCTAAAACAGTTGTTTAAAACACATTTTTGTAGGGGAATATGTCCCTTAAACTACTGTTTTTAGATAATCAGACCGTTATCTTTTCGGTGAACATGGATCTAAGTCGTTGGCCCTTCTCTTGGGGGGTAAATGAAGGAAGGTTTTAGGCTAGAAAGATTACTAATACTTAATTATACGATAGTTTACCTAACTGCCTGGAATGCATAGCCTTTTTGACAGCTTCATCTGTCTGCACTTTCATATTCTTCTTGACTGCTTGTCTGGCAGCTAAGATTCTTCTCAATAACGCAGGCAGGACACCTCGACGTACTGACGCCTTAACAAACCCGACTCCGACCGGCGACCAATGAACTAAGCCTTTTTTAACCAACGCTTCTAATTTAGCTTTTGGTATTCTGAGTCGCCATGCTCCAAATTCGTACGCTGCTTCACTGGAGTACAATAAATGAAGGTGAACACAGGGCCAAAAAACAGATACAATAGTTATAGAATTGCATAACTGTAGCACTCATCATCATCATTATTATTTAAGCCGAAAGACGTCCACTGCTGGACATAGGCCACCCACAAGTGTCGCCACATTGACCGGTCCCTTGCGACTCACATCCAACGGATTCCTGCAACCTTCACCAGGTCATCGGTCCACCTAATGGGAGGTCTTCCAACGCATCGTCTTCCGGTTCGCTGTCGCCACTCCAGAACTTTTCGGCTACATCGGCCATCCGTTCTGCGAGTGTAGCACTGTAGCAGTGTAGCCACAAAAAACTTAAATCTACTTCGTGTCAAAGTTGGACAATTTAGACGCCTCAAAACATAAGACAGGCATGTAGTGTTTTTGTATTTATTTTACAGTTGTGTAGTTAAACTTACCCGTTTATATTTTGCACCCGTCCAATACACGTTGAAAAGCAGTAGTTGTAAGCGATCATCATCGATGGATAGAGGCTTTGGAAGTCGAGGACTATGACGGGATCCGTGTAGAAACGAGATTCTGGCGGAAAACAATTTGAGAGATGAAACGCATGCGAATAAAAGAGTGAAGAATATATAAATGTCGATAAAATAAAAAAATCTAATCAAAATCAAAGCATTTATTTCAAGTAGGCCAGTTACAGGCACTTTTGAATTGTCAAACATTTAAAGTAGCTACAGTCCCAGTCGCAAGACATTAAAACTGTGAAAGTACTGTAGTTGCCCATTCCCTAGCGTAGATAGATGTAAAGGTGAGGAGACGCAAAGATAAGATGGATGGATGGTAATTTGTATGAGGGATGAGGGATGATCATCATCTGCCTAGCCTTTTCCCAACTATGTTGGGGTCGGCTTTCAGTCTAACCAGATGCAGCTGAGATTGAGTTACATTTGTATGAGGGATGACATAGAAGAGAAAAATAATAGTGTTGCGACGTGTTGTTGATAAAGACGTGTGGTCACAGTTACCTAAGACCTAGAATGTGTTTCATACCTGGTTCAAATATAAGTGGCAGACATTCAGGCGCCCTCATGGCGGCTCTTTGTTTTACAGTAGGCGATAGGGCCACCAGATTGAGAGGCCTCGCCGCTCGCAGCATCAAGGACTCGACGCGGAACTGCGAGCCTCGAGATAACACCTCCCACCATTGTAAGCCGAATAGACGAGCTAGTTCTGATGTTCGATCTGTGCACACAAGCGACAAGACAAATGTTATTAAACCACGGCGAAAGAGATTTCCAGATCCATTTTCCGGAGCAAGTCTATGGACATTAACAGATTCATATAAAACACTTTAATGTCTGCCAGACCTAGTCCAGAAATTCACGCTTGTAGCACCACAAATTCCTTACTTACTTATAATATCCAGTTTCTCCAACATCCTGACAGTCCCAGACAGTCTGGTCAAGTAATGCTCCACTGGAATCCATCGTAATATCCTGGTATCATCGCGCCACCACGTCGACAACTGCGCATAGCTGTACTTGGGCACTCTTTCCTTCAACACCTCATTCATGCAGTTCTCAAAACTGTAGCTCGACAGCGCCATCTCATGGCGGAACAAACGCCAAACGTTTAGCATTATTCTTCCAATAATCCTCCCTTCAAAGTCATTTTCTTCCCCTCTGCTACGTTTTTGTCGATACTTCTCCGTTATCCGAGAAACTTCTTTAACGATCTCCAGTCCTAGCATTTGCGCTCTCTCTAAGATGTATCCCCAGGAATTCATTTCTATTTCGTACCCGCACATTATGTCTGGGTCGTGTTTCATCACTAATTCGATAACTTTTTCTAGTAGTTCGCTTTCGTTATCGACATACGTGACATCGATGTTGAAAATACACCTGTCTAGGTATCTGACTGGTGTCAATGTTTCAACGACTATAATTTTTGTTAGTGTCTTCTGTAAGCGATGACCCGGTGGACAGTCGTTTGTTACGGTTAGAAATAATACTTCTATAGGATCTATCGCGGGATCGGGGTTTAAGTCTCCTCTTACTGATGTGTGAACTTCAGCCACCATGACTGTTAGAAAATTAGCCTAAAACGGGCAAAAAATTACATTAGATACATTCCAACAACATTTTTGCTAAACAGCATAGGTTGCAGCTATTACAATCAAGATAAACAAGTGTTACACCATACTAGTTATTTTGATACTTACATCAACTAAAGGAGCCTCGATCGAACCGCTTTCTGGTCGATTTTCGGAACTACCGAAGCATAGAAATGAACCATCAGGTTGCATGGTTACTTGGAGACTGTTATTCAAATTAGTGTTGTCCTGTAAATAGTAATATCAGTAGAGAGATTAAGTTCAATGTTTAATCTTATATGTAGCTATTACTTGGCTTAATTCTTATTACTAACCTTCTCATCAACTTCCAAACTAATACTGTTATCAATTTCATATTTTAGACCTAAAGCTTGCGAATTCTCTAGTTCATCGATATTTTTTCTAATATCTTCATCATTGGCAGTATTGTCTTCTTGTTCCCCCTTACTATCTTTACTCAATAACCACTTTTTAATTTCATTAGTCGTCGGTGGTTTTCGTACAGGTTCTAAAATACAACTTCTATTGCCAGCCAGAAGTTTCTTCAATGCGTCTGGTTTTGTTGATTCTTGGGACATTTCATTCGTTTGCAGAAACAGTAAATGCCGCCATTCTTCAATAGTGGTCACGTCTAATGCTTTATCAAAGGGTTTCTGATCTCTCGATAGTTTACTATTAACTTTTAACACCATTTGACCTATCTCTACTTTGTCTCCTACATCTTTGTGATCTGAATAGAATGGTTCCGGGTTTCTTACTTTAGGTATATTATACTGCGTTAAACTTGAGCACACATAGCTTTTTGTCGGAGGTTTTATTTTAGGTGTTAAGATTTTCAAATCTTTTCTTTTGAATAAAGCTACGTTTTGTTCAGTTTTGACATTCACTTCCTTGATTGTTTCGCCAGTTTCCATTTGTACTTCATAATTATTAACTTCTATACTTTCACGTTTTTCTATGAACATTGGTTCAAACTTTTCAGTTTTAACAGACACTTGAGATTCACTGTCAAATGTATTAGTATCTTCAAGAGAAATATCAAATACTTTGGACTTATCATAGAAGCTCATTATACCTAATCTATTACTTTCAAGAGAAGATTCAATTTCATTATCACTGTCATTAAAGGTTTGATTAAATGAATTATTAACTTTAATATTTGACGGTCCTGGTTTTGGTTCGAATTGTTTCTCCAAATCATAAGCTTCTGCTACCGGCTGTAAATGTTCATGAGATTTTGATACTTTATTTACTAGATCTACAATAGACTCATTTTCTACTTTGCATTGTACTACATCACCTGTATCTGAGTGTACAGACTTATCTAAAATACTTTCAGGTTCAGCTTTTATAACTCTTCTCAGATGTGCATCTGAAATATCTTCTATAGTTTCTCTTGAGACATTTATTTCATCCATTTGACTTATATCTGTTGTAGATTCTGATTTATCATCAGATTCATTTCCGGTTTTCTTTTTGGATTTAGGTCTTGATAACCCAAGTTTAAATGGTCTCATTTTTCTTTTTCTAACCTTCTTTGTATCTACAAAGTTAACCAATCATCAACATTTTTGTATCAGAATTAGAAAATGGTTTTAAAATGACTTTTCACAGAGATGATGAAGGAAGAATTGGTCGACTTACGTTCTTCGTCACACGTTCCGTCCAGTTGAGGAATGCTAGCGCCATCCCAAAACGAATCATTCCATGATGGAGAACTTTCGCTTTCATCATCTTTACTGAAATATACATCACTGTAGTATGTACGACAAGTAAATGGTACTTACTAGTTTTTTTAGGAATAGTAGGGTACCTACCTCTTATCTTGATCCAGAATAATGGTTTCCTCATCAAATATTCGTGAGTATTCAGCGTCATCTGAATCTATATCTCCTTCCTGCTCTACATTAGCCGGTGTTCCCATAATACTGTCTTCTTCTACTGGTTTTTCTTCCATATCTTGCAACATGTCTACTAGTTCCAAATCTTCATTATTTACTGAAAGAAATCGAAGCTGGGTGAGGATCGTCCTTTTAAAAATTCCAAAAATCTAGTTGATAATACCTACATAGAACTTGACTATAGTGCAGAGATAAACTACTGTTGAGAGCCAAACTTTCATCCACAAGTGTATTGTCAAAGTCTTCAGAGTTAGAGAAATTCCCTCTCAATGTTTGATTAATACTTGCACATGAACTATCAGGCAAATGAACACTGACATCCACAGCATTGAATAACTGTGTTCCTTCCATACTTTCAGCTGGATATGGTGCTATTTCAAGACGTTTATCACTTTCTGTTATTACAGGTTTATCAAGTAAATTGGACATTTTAATCAAGAATATTTGTTCAAACTTATAATGTGACTCAGTCTCCTCAGCTTTTATTCTGCCTTGGGATAGTGACTTTGAAGCTAGAGAAATATTAAGCTGCTTTCGCCTTTCTGATTCCTGATTCCATACTTCTTCTAAACCTGGATTTTCAATTCCATCGCCTTTGCCTATTCTCTGGCGGTTGATGATGTGTGATGCAGCACAATCTGCTTCATAGTAGCAGGAGCTTTCAGGTTTGAGTCCAAATTCATTAGGGCTTTGTGCTTCACTGCTGTTCTGCGATATTCCTGCTTTACGAAACTTGACACACTGTAAATCTATGTTGCTCATACCAAATAAGTTGAAGTCTATGAAAAATTGTAGTGTAAAATTCAAATGAGACTCATGAGGTTGGAATGCTTGGCCCAAAATGGCACCATTACTGCAGAGTTCCACAGCCTGTTTGATTAAGCCAGGACTGTATAAAAATACTTTCAGATAAAGATGTTCCTTGTTGTGAAATCCATAGAAGGGTCTGTAAGTTTCAAATGTATATTAGAGCCCATTCAAATCCTTGTTTCCAATTAATGTAATTTCCACTTACACAAATATCAATTTAGTACTGGAAAAGCTATAAAACTTACTTGATGTGTATTATTATGAACACAATAATGTTTGTTAATATTTTTGGAAATGGTTTTATTATAGTATCCAGATAACTAATACACTGTTAAATAAAAATAGTTTTAATACTCACAATCCCTTAACAAGTGATATTTTGTATACATGTTGGTTTGAAGATGTTGCTTGTTTCAGTGCAATATTTAATGCTTTATCCAAACTAGCCGCAATCTGCAAATTAATGGTACAAGTGTATTCCACATTAAAATCCATGCTTCTATTGATTTCAATATCTTCTCAACCAAATATCATATGTACCCTAAAATAAGTTAATTTTAGAATGTGAACTATATTATTGAAAGTCTTAAAAATGTTAGAAGTTGTACCTACTGCAATCTGAACTTTAAAACTCACATTTAGGTTTTTAAGTTGTTATTCCAAAAGCACACATTTATTTTGGAAAGAAAGTTAATTGCAAATGCAATACAATACACACTACAATGCACTGCAATGCATACTACAATTGTATTTTAAGTTTTTTACCTGATATAAAAATTGTGGTTGTGGGTTTGGTGTTGGGCAAGGTATGTAGAAGTAAGGAAATACCCCGTGTATGTGAAGACATGCTTTGTGGCCATCAGGGGTCGGTCCAAATATCCTTAACACTGGCACCTGAAACATTGTTGCATTTCATATAAATTAAAAAGGTGCAAGAGTTCTTAATGTTCTGATAGAACTATCAATGGTAGGAAATATGTTTTTTTTAACATTGTGAGGAAATCATCATGCCCTAGAACCAAAAATTCGAAGACATGTAACATCTACCAAACCGCACCGGGCCCGCGTGGTTGAGCTATAGCCATAGGCCATAGCCCATTCGCAAAATACGCGCTTTGACGTGTAGTTGCGGACACGAGCCCGTTGTACAATACAATACAAATACCCTTCAGACAGATTTTGACAATTCATCATCATCTGCCTAGCCTTTCCCCAACTATGTTGGGGTCGGCTTCCAGTCTAACCGGATGCAGCTGAATTTGACAATTGTTGTAATTTAATTGTGGGAGCAGAAAATTAATATAGGTATATCTGATTGATTTACCTGTTTGATATCTGATCCTCGGAAATCTGAATAAATCACATCTATTCCAGGTGTTGGTTTACTAAGATAATGATCACAGACTACAATTCTAACTGAAAATTCAGGATTCGCGCGACTATCTGAAACTAAACATGCAATACAATAATTTATTCTATGCTGCTAACTGTAGAGTATTTAACAAAGAAAGCTTTTACTTACTATCCAAGGCGCTCATGTTTTTAGCTTTTAGCTATGAAATGAATTTTAACTTAAGTCAATTTCATGTTACAACTTGTTCCTTTTCGACTCGTTCGTTGTCGTTGTTTGTTTACAATTTTTGCCAATAGTGAGTGGTGACAACGGACCGCATGACAGTTTGACAGTGACTTTAGTTTTTTTTTTTTTTTTTATTATTATTATCTTCTTTTCCCTTTTGGGAAGGCAAAGGGATCTAGCCCATGCAGCCTGTTCTTTTGTTTTATTATTTTACATAGTTATTAATTATATAAGGCAAGATAGCCTAGTCTTAGGTTTAAATTCTTCATGTTTTTCTTTTTAAATTCCTATATCCTTGTATACATTATATCCGTTTTTTGTTCTATCCTTGTTTTTCTTGTCCGATGGATTCCATGTTTTTCATGTTCAATTTATTATTCTTTGTCGAATCCTTGTGTATTTCTTAAGTCCAGTTCTTAGTCGATTCCTTAATTTATATGTTCAATTCTTTGTCAAGTACTCGTTTTAAATTTCCTTAACTGTATTGCGAATGAAGTTATAAATGGGTAAAAATGTTTGTGCATTTCCCATGAGTTGCTGAACTGAGCGCGGGATTTGTTCAGCAACCTTAAAGATTTGTAATAGATCATCCATAAGCACAAGGCGGTCAATGCCAAAGGATGGGCATCCAAATATGATATGATCTAATGTTTGTTCTTCTCCTTGGCAGTAATTACATTCCGATGTATTAATCATTTTCATCCGATATAGATGCGAGTTAACTCCGCAGTGACCCAGGCGTAAGCGGTTTATTGTAGTGTAAAATCTTCGATTCAAAAAAGTTGATGATTTCGTGAACCATGGTTTCTTGTTTGCTGTCGTACCTTCTATACCTGCATACCATTGTCCTTTTTGTTCCACTGTTGTTATATGGGTCCAATGTCGGTTCAGATCTTCGCAATACTTATTTCTTAGCTCGATAATAATATCTGTGTGCGGTAGGGCAACACTAGTATGAGTGACAGCTGTATTCGTAACGGAATTTATTGACCTCGCCAAGAAATCTGCATTCTCGTTTCCTTGCACTCCTTTATGACTTGGAACCCAGAAGAAAATAACAGTGATGCCAGAGTCTTGAAGCAACTTCCATGCTCTTTTAATTTCATAAATCAAATAGTTAGACTTTGTATTCAGGCAGTGATTTTCTAGCGCAGTAAGTACACTTAAACTATCACTTAGAATAACCCATTTTATTGCAGATTTTGTATGTTTATTAATGTGTTCAAGTGCTGATAGAATGGCTGTAGCTTCGGCTGTGAATATGCTAGAATATTTGTTGATTTTGGATCCTCCACCTATTTTCAAAGTAGAATCGTATAAGGCTATGGATGTACTGCCAGATATTTTAGATCCATCTGTGTAGACATGTCTATAATCTGCCCAGTGAGATAGTTTGTCGTAAACTTCATGTTTTTCAGACAATTCTTTATCAATTATAATATCCATCTGTGGGTATTTACTTTTATATGTTCCCTGGTAACAAGGCCATTCATTTGAGGAGAAGATGTTCATTGATTCTATATATTGTGTTATTTCAGAAAAATCTTGAAGAATAAAGCAACGATCGGGAAAGTTTTTAAGAAGGTTGAGTTTAATAAGAAGAGGATGTGATTTAATGGCAGCTAGTTTGAGGAGAAATTTTGATTTTAGGAATCTAAAGCGGTATAATAAAGGAGGAATATTGCATTCTAGCTGCATAGAAACAATGGGAGTTGTTTTAAAAGCACCGGTTATAAGGCGTAAGTTACTATTCTGGATTTTCTCTAATTTGTCTATTAGCTTGCCATTGGAAGCAAAACAAAGAAAACCATACTCAAAATGACTCCTTACCAAAGATTTATAGAGCATTAACATGACTTTAGGGTCTGCACCCCAATAAGTTCTACATAGGACTTTTAAAATGTTAGAAGCCCTACGAGCTTTGCATACTATATAATCGACATATTTATTCCAGGATAAATTATTTGTAAAAATGATACCTAAAAACTTCGCTTCTGTAACTACTGGTATTGTGATTTTGTCATAACAAATTCTAATATTATAAGATTTATTCTTGCCAAATATCATGACTTTGCTTTTAATTGCATTTATGTCTAAATTTAAATAAGAAAAATAATGCTGAAGTTTTTGCAATGCATTATTTAAAGTTAATTCAACATGTTTTATATTGTTTCCACTACAGTAGATAGTCAAATCATCAGCATATTGCAGGTTTACAACATTATCTAAAACAAAATTTAATCTGTGAATGTAAAGCAAGAATATCAAAGGACTCAAAATACTGCCCTGACAGGTTCCTTTATAGGAATATCTTGGCCCAATAAGCTTCCGGTTATGTTTAACATAAACTTCCCTGCCATGTAAGAAGCTAAATATCCAATTAATCATTTTTCCAGGTATGCCAAGAAGATTAAGTTGCTCTGTGAGAATGTTATGATCAACATTATTAAAAGCACCAACTATATCAAAAAATACACAAACAGTTGTCTCATTGTTATGAATACTTTTTTGAAGATCAAGATGTAAAGTGCTTATACTTTCACGGGCTGAATAGCCTCTGCGAAAGCCATATTGATTGGATGGTAATAAATGATGCTTTTCAATGTAAAATTCAAGTCTTTGTTTTAAGAGCTGCTCAAAGACTTTGCCAATACAAGAAGTGAGAGCAATGGGACGGTAAGAATCAGGATTAAATTCCTCTTTATCTTGCTTAAGTATTGGGATAAGGCAGTCTGTTTTCCATTGAGAAGGAATTTCGTTATTTAGCCAAAGAAGATTAAAAATGTGAAGTACAATATTAAGAGATTTGGAGTTAAGTTTTTTAAGAAAAGTATAAGGTACACCGTCCAATCCATAAGCTGAATCTTTTCTTGAGGATATTGCTGATTTGAGTTCTTGATAAGAAAAGGGTTCTATTAGAAAACTGGTTGTGGAATTAGAGTTGCTGTCTCCATTAAAGTGTTCAGTCATATAATTATCAACATAGTCTGGTGTATATTTATTTAAGAATTCATGTATCCAATTACTATTGTTGTTACTCATAAATTTGCTATAAGTGAAGGTTTTATTAAATTTTTTCATATTATTCCAGATTATGGATAATGGAGTGGTTCGATTAAATGACTCACACAGGTGGGCCCAACTAGCATCTCTTTCCTTCTTCAAGGTAATTTTTTTTAAGGCCCGTAACCTTTTAAAATTAAGGAAATTAGCTTCAGTAGGATCTCGTTTAAATTGTAAATATGCTTGCCTAGACACTTCAACAGCTGATCTACATTTTTGATTCCACCATGGGAGGTGAGCTCGAGACTTCTTTCTATTGCATGTTGAAAATGGTCTGTTACGTTTTTGATGTATTGGTAAGGACTTTTCAATTGCAGAATGTAGTATATAACAGAATTCATTGTAGCTAGCTTGAGGATCCAAAGGATTTATTGTGTAATTATTAAGTGCACTGTCAACTTCATTAGAATATTTATCCCAGTTGACTAATTTATAACTAGGGAATAAATGTAAATCATTACCAACACTGTTATTATTGTTGTTACTATTACAATTAAAGATAATTTTTGTGATTACAGGTAAATGATAGCTACCAAGCGGATCATCATGAACAGACCACTCACAAGAAAGAGCTAATGTTGGAGATACAATAGTGAGATCTAAAGCATTTGGACGCCAGGTCATGGAGCCCACAGTAGTTACCTGACCATTATTAAGTAATACCAAACCATTTTCATCAATGACGTCCAAAATGTCTCTACCACGTGCATCAGTAGAGTTACATCCCCAGGAGATGTGATGTGCGTTAAAATCACCAGCTAGTATTAAAGGATGAGGAATACTTTTAATGAATGAATCCAATTTATTTTTATTAAATCTAGGAACTGTATGACTTGGGCAATACATACTAACAATGCTGATGACATGACCAGCAACATGCAATTGAACACAAATATTTTGTAAAGAGTCATCAAAGAAAGTATTAAGTTTAGAATATTTAATATTATTGTGAATGAGAATGGCTACTCCATTATGTTTATTACCAGTATCATTACGCTCTATTTGGTATCCTCTAAGTTTAAATGGTTGTTCTGGCCTAAGCCAGGTTTCAGATAAAATAGCTATATGTATGTTGTTATCTAGTAGAAAATTATGTAAAAGGAGTTTATTACATAGTATACTTTGTGCATTCCATTGTATCACGTTAATGTCCATAATTAAATGTTGTTTGAATTTTTATTAAATGTTTCATTTATTATTTTTTTGATGCTACTAGAGCTAACATTTTCTTTATTTTTGTGTAAAGTAATGATCTGTATGACAGATTGAACGAGCATGTTCATGAATTTATCTGAATTTAGAATGTTTTGAAAGTTGTCTGATGAAGAAAGAGATGGAAAAGATTTTTCGTTTACAATATCTGAGTATTTATATGACATGGCCTTTTTTTTCAATTCCGTGATTTTTTGTTTTTTAACTGGGCAGACAGAAGATATAGCAATATGATTGCCTCCACAGTTGTAGCATTTTGCATTGGCTGAGTCAATGGTACACATTTTAAAATTGTGATTTTCTGTGCAGATGGAGCATTTTTCTGTATTTTTACAATATTTAGCAATGTGTCCATACCTTAGGCACTTTAAACATTGTTTTACCGGTGGGACGTATGTATTGACCTCGTGGCGCCAGTGATCCAGGTAAACATGGTCGGGCAGCTGAGTGGCTGAGAACGTTACGGCCACAGTCTGCGTCGGCTCCAACTTCACTGCACCTCCAGTTCTTACCCGTCGCATAAATCTTCGAACTTGTATGATGTTCCTGGTGCTGGCCAGAAGAGAATAAATTTTCTTGTTAGACAATTGTATGGGGACCCTAGTTAGGACCCCAGTGGTCTCCGTGGCAGAGGCAGGTATAGAGGTTTTTAATTTATGTTCTGCAGTTAATTTACTCCCCTGGAGGAACATGTTGGCATTGTTGGCATTATCGAAGACAATGCCGACTTTAAATTTATTTATGGTGCGTAAGTGTTGGACGCCGCTTATACAATCCCTCCGGATTGCGCGCGAGATGCCCATTCGGGTGCCTTCGGTGATTGGTTGGTTATCTTCAACATGTGAAAGGAATACAATGTATTCTACATTACCAATACTGCTATCAGGATACTTCCTTATGTAGTTCGGTGCATTATATGGAACGTAGTCCAGCTTTTCATCAATTGACGACGACGAGTCTGACTCTGTAGACGAGTCGTCGACGATGGAACTTTCCTCCTCTTCTTTTTTTTTCCTTTTGCGCCCGCTTTTCCCCATATTTACAATAATTACAGTGACACTGATATAAATAAGCTATTTACAACTATTATTTATAAAGTTCTAAGGATTATTTAATTAATTAATAGAATTAGCTTAGAAATTGCCGCCTATTTGTTCGAACGATTCCCGCGCTTTTTTTTCTTTTTTTTTTTTTTTTAGTTTTCCCCCGAAGGGAAGGCTATAGTCTTTCGACCATATTGCCTAGTCTTACGTCCAATTATTTTCTTTCGTGATAGGTTAACAATTTAATGTCTTTCGTATTCATTTTTTCATTTTTAGTTAATCAGTATTCTTATACTGTCGTATGTAAGTCCATATTATGAATTAGTCAGATCAGTTTTTGTCATAATTATCCAAGTTTAAACGTCATTCAAATTTCAAGTCAAACGACTTGAACATACGTAAATGTCAAATTATAGCTATCTCCTCAAAAAGTCAAAACATAACCTAAAACATACTATGTTTAAACTACAACTAAACATTTCAATAAAATATATTATACAATTAAAATACATAAAAAAACACGAAATGTAACTTAAATTTCATTTACAGTCTCTGTTATAAATTTGTACAAATAAATATAATTTGAGGCATTCATAAGTAGCTCCTGAATGCATTGCGGGACCATATCAGGTTTTTTATATATTTTTAGAAGCTCATCCGACAACACAAGGCGCTGAATGTTGAAAGATGAACACTCAAAGAAGACATGATGTAATGATTGAACTTTTTGCAATTGACAGTATTCACAATATGGAGAGTTGACCATTTTAAGACGATGAAGATGATAATTTAAACGACAATGACCAAAACGCATGCGACAAATAAATGAATAAAACTTTCTATTTATAAAACTGCTATTTCTGCAAAACCAAGGTATGGAGTTTATTTGCTTATCTAGAGAGGCATACCAAGTGCCTTTATTTTCAATCTGTGTGGACTGATATGAATGTCTCCCCCATGATTGACACATTCGCTGTTTTAAAAGACTAACAGCGTCTGTGTGTGGTATGGAAACACTCATATCAGCGTCAGCATTTGGAATTATTTCATCTAGATCAACAATTTTTTTGGCCAGATAATCAGCCTTTTCATTTCCTGCAACGCCAATGTGTGAAGGCACCCAAACAAAACTAACTTCAATATTGGAATGAGACAATTCAATCCATAGCTCCTTTATTAAATAGATTATGTAGTTAGTGTCAGCATGTAATTTATTATTAGCTAGATTTTTCAAAACACTCATGCTGTCACTGACTACAACCCACTTCCTGTGACCTGAATTGCAATTTTTGATATGTTTCAAGGCACTCAAAATAGCAACAGCTTCTGCTGTAAAAATACTGGCATTTTTATTAATTTTTCGACCAAGACCTATATTTGAGGTTGGCTCATAAATAGCAAACGACACTGCACTTTCATTTTTAGAACCATCACTATATACGAATTTATGATCTGACCACTCTGACAAAACTGCATTAACTTCTTCTTTTGAGGATAGCTCCTTTTTATTTTTTATAATTATATTTATGTCTGGAAATTTTGCAATAAAAGCTCCTTGATAACAAGGCAGAATATGAGATGATTGATAAATATTTTTATTTTTAATAAAATCTAAAAAGCTATGAAAATCGTGTGACAAATAAAATGACTTAATACCTGATCTAGGATTGAAATGCAACAAATTGGCCAAGAGGCTATTGTTAGAAACACTAAAAAGTTTTAATATGAATCTTTCTTTCAAATAATCAAACCGAATACTTAATGGTGGAATGTTACATTCAATCTGCATTGCATTTATAGGAGTACTTCTGAATGCCCCAGTTATAACACGTAAACATTTGTTTTGCAAGATGTCTAAACTATGTACAATTTTAGTATCTGCAGCGAAACAGAAAAAACCATATTCAAAGTGACTACGAACTAAAGATTTATACAGTAATAGTAAAATTTTTGGGTCTGCACCCCAATATGAACCAGCTAAAGATTTCAATATATTATAACCTTTATTTGCTTTACAACTTATATGTTTGATATAATTGTTCCAGGATAAATTATATGAAAAAAGGACCCCTAAAAATTTGACTTCATGTGAATTGGACAATGCACTTTTGTTATAAAACACAGGAGGCATATTAGGACACTGTTTACCAAACACAACCACTTTGGACTTTGATGGATTGACATTAAGATCAAGGTAAGAGAAATATTTACACAGATTTGACAAGGCATCATTGACTATATGAACAACCTGTGATATATTAGTTCCTGAAGCATAAACAACTAAATCATCTGCAAATTGTAAATTTTTAACTTGACACCCTAAAATTAAATTTAGTTTACGTATATACAATATAAATAATAAAGGAGACAATATACCTCCTTGACAAACTCCTTTTGAAGCAAATCTAGGACCATAAAGATGTTTATTAAATTTAGCAAATACTTCTCTATTGCTAAGGAAATTTCTGACCCATATTATAATTTTACTAGGAATCCCTATTTGTAATAATTCATGGCATAAAATATCTACATTTACACTATTAAAAGCCCCAGCCACATCAAAGAAGACTCCAACCAAATTACTATTGGCTAATAAAGAGTTATGTATATCAAGCTGCAATTGACAGACACTCTCCCTAGCAGAACGATTTCTACGAAAACCAAATTGATTTGATGGCAGAATATGATTTTGTTCGACATAAAACTCTAAACGTTGCTTCAACAATTGCTCAAATAGTTTACCAACGCAAGAAGTAAGTGCTACGGGTCGATAAGAATCGGGACATAATTTGGGTTTTTCTGGTTTTAAAATTGGTACCAGGCAATCCATTTTCCAATCTTGAGGTATAATATTATTTTCCCATAACAAATTCAGGACTTCAAGGAATGTTTTTAGACCAGAAATGCTAAGGTTTTTAAATAATATATATGGCATGCCATCAAGACCATAAGTAGTATCTCTTCGAGAGGTGATGGCAGATATTAATTCACTGATTGTAAAAGGATTAAGTAGAAAGCTAAGACTGGAGTTAGTAGGATTATCAAACAAAAAAGTTGGAGCCTGTGACACAAAATCTGGAGTGTATTTCTTCAAAAAATCTAAAACCCATGCATCACTTTCATTATTATTAAAATTATATGTTTTATTATATTTACGCATGAACTTCCATATTATAGAAATTGGTGTGCATCTGTTGAAGGTTTCACATAGGGATATCCAACTTTTTTGGCGTTCATTTTTTATAACTAATTTTTTAAGTGCTCTAAGTCTTTTGAATTGAATATAAGTTTCTTCTGATGGATTATTTTTAAAATTTATGTAAGCGGTTTTGAAATTTAATACAGCCTCTGTACACTTTTGATTCCACCAAGGGAGGGAAGTTCTTCTAATTCTATTGGTAGGGCATGAATGATTGCTGGTATTTTTATTGACTTTACAATTTGGAATGGAATTAGCAGCAGCTGTACGTAAAATTGTACAAAAAATATGATATGAATCGAGAGGACATATATTAACTGTTTTGAAATCAACTAATAATTCGTCCACATTATTACTAAACATTTGCCAATCCACCATTTTATAATTTGGATAGATGGGCAAATGTTCAGTAGTTGGACAATTTCTACAAGAATCATTGTTTTGACTATCACTAATCACTACTTTTATAATTGCAGGGATGTGGTAACTACTGCCAAGAGGACTATCATGTACTTGCCATTCACAATTGAGTGCCAATGATGAAGAAACCAAAGATAAATCCAGTGCATTAGGACGCCATGTTAGAGAGCCAACAGTTGTTGCCTGACCATCATTAAGCAAAATTAAATTATTTTCTTCAATGACTTCTAAGACATTTCGACCACGTGGAGAGTCAGAACCACAACCCCAAGATGTGTGATGGGCATTAAAGTCTCCAGCAAATATAAAAGGACCAGGGATAGACTTAACCAAAATATCAAAATTTTCCTTATTAAAAGCTGGATTAGAGTTTAAGGGACTATAAAAACTAACTATACATATCTCTTTATTATTAACTGTTATTTTTACACATAGATTTTGTAAAGAATTGTCAAAATACGTGTTAATTTTATTATAAATAATACTTTTATGAATTATTATGGCAACTCCATTGTGTTTGTTACCACAATCATTCCTTTCAATATTGTAATTTTTTATTTTAAAATTTTGTTCAGGTTTGAACCATGTTTCACTAATTATTGCAATGTGAATGTTGTTTGTGTAGAGGAAATTGGTAAATATATGTTTGTTGCTATTAAGACTTTGTGCATTCCATTGCATTATGTTTAAATTTGATATATCCATTATGAAGATTAAGTAATTGTAGTACTTAAAGTTTTTTTTAAAACCTCTTTAATTGATGAAGTATTTATGGGAACATCTTTATTACTAATTATTTTGGTAATTGTTTCTACTAAAATATTTATAAACTTATCGGATTTCATTAAATTGTTGATCTGTACATCTAAATTTTTTGTTGTTAAGGCTGGAAAAGAATTCATATTAAAAAGATCTGAGTAAGTGGCACTTCTTGACTTTATTTTATTTTCTTCTATTTTTTGTTTTTTTAAAGGACAGGATGAGGAGATAGCTATGTGGTCGCCCTTGCAGTTTGCGCATTTAGCATCCTTTGGGTCGACTTGACAATTCTTAAAACTATGATTTAATGTACAAATTGAGCAAACCTCGGTATTGCGACAAAATTTTGCAATATGTCCATAACGTAGGCACTTAAGACACTGTTTTACCGGTGGGATATATTTGCTTACCTCGTGACGCCAAGAGTCTAAATATATATAAGGAGGAAGAATGGTGGAGGCGAAAGTAACGGCAACTGCTTGTGTTGGAACAAATTCAACACCACCAAAACTCTTTACCCTGCGCATGAAGCGCCTGACCTGTACAACATTTTTCGAACTGCCAATCAATGAAAAAATTTCCTTATTAGACATGTCAACAGGTACTGAGGTGAGGACCCCAGTTACCTCTGTATCTGCGGCAGGAATGGATGATTTTAATGCCAACTGATCCAATAATTTTTTATTTTTAAGGAACATGTTTGCATTATTTGGTAAATCAAAGGTAATGCCGACTTTGAACTTATTTATGGAACGTAAATGCATTACTCCCGAAACGCCATGCTCACGTATTCCTTTAGACAGAGCCATACGGTCCCTATCACTGAATGGTTTATTCTCCTCAATATGATTTAGGAATACAACAAGCTCTTTGAGATTGGTATCTTCCGGATATTTGCGTGTGTATCCTTTAACTTTGTATATTTTATATTTATCCTTCGGATCCTTGTCGGCGTTGTTTTCTCTAAAAGAAAAGCAAGTTACCGCCGATTCCGCCGAATCTGAATCGGTGGATAATACCTGCTGGGGATCCGGAGGCGGATCCCCCTCCTTCCTTTTTCTCTTCTTCACCATTGTGATTAATATCTACATATACTAATTAACACTATACAGTAACTATTAATAAATATTTACAGAGATAATAAGCCAAATTTACAAATAAAAAAGGTTAAAATCGAAAAAGCGCGCCTTCACTCTTTAACGTTTTCCCGCCTCTCCCAGTGACTTTAGACTTATGCTATAATCACAGATAATATTTTTTAATAATATACTTCGGACCATGATTATTTAGTAATATGGAATGCGGCCAAAAACAGCATGCACGTTTTGGGTTGCAAACGGTTGCAACCTTATAATGATAAAATCTTAGTTTCACCTTAAGCCATTCTCCGTTTGTGACAACTTAAAATGTGGACCTGTTGTTGTTGTTGAAGGACTCGCCACGCACTTGACATTTTTAAAATGGGGATGCACACTGTGGAACTAATGGCGCTAGCATAGCTGGTTCCAAGCATCGTCATTGGTTGAAAATCAAGGAATGGCATTTCATATTTTAAAATTCCTTGACCTCATTGGTCAGATGGTGACCAGCTGTGGTGGCGCCATCTACAAAGCGGTCTTCCCCATTGAGTGCCGCTAGTGATGTCAAAATCTATATGTGGTTAGATTTTCGATGTTACGATTTTCATCATTTTTCTGTTCCGTGACTTTCTTAATTTCGTTCATAGAATTCATTGTGGTGACCGATAGCCAGCGTCATTCCATGGCTGGGCAAAGGCCTCTACCGAAAATAAAAAGTAAATAAATAATTGGAAATGGCAATTCCAACAAAAATGACAGTTGACAGCATCATCATTCAGCAATTCAGTTCGTTTCATTCACTCATCGTAAATTAGACGTGTTTTTATTACATTCACAATCTCATTTCATTACGTTGCGTGCTACTTTTAAAACAAATTATAAAATAATAATCATCGTTGTTGAATCTTTATTTTCATTTCTGTGTAGTGAACCTAAAATTAATGGTGATGTAAATAATGTGTGGTGTTTCGTTTTTAGAAAATAACAGTAAAATGTGATGTTATTTGAAAATGAAGTGCTATTTCAATGAAAGACTTTACAAAGAAACACCAATATTTGTGAAAAGATAAGAATTTTACAAAACCGGGATGATGGATGATGATGAGGCAGACTTGCGCGAACAGATATTCCATAACAACGTGAGGGAGCAAATCGTGAGTATCGAAACAAAGGCTATTATTTTGTGCAAGTCCAAACAACAAGTTATTCTCCGTGCGACTTTGCCTCAATTTGTATATAATCAAGTTTATTTATTCTTGTTCAACAACCTAGATTCGAGTACTCGATGATATACTTTAAATTCGTCCTAGTTTTCGGCGCCATTCAGGCAAGACCTAACATTTTCGCTAAAGGAACAAGAAGACTGGTTATCCGTGTCATCAGTTTTGTGCCAATTGACTTGAGTGACCATGACAATACTGTTAGTAAATCTAACTTTTTCAAGGTTGGTTTCAGTTAGTAAAATGCCTCTGAATATTATTTTCAAAAGACAAATTGTATTTCAACTAGGTTCCTTTAATAAATAGAAACAGGATATGTTTTCTATATGACAATAAAATAACTAAACTTAAGTAAACTATAGCAAGACCTAAAAGATGAGTATTTGTAAGTACCAAACAAACATTTACACATATTAAATGTGTTAAAACAGTCATGGTCACCAACACTGGTACTAACTAAACTAAAGCGGGATATCTACCATGATTATTATTTGTGCTGAGCAACATTGGTAAAATATTGGAAACTAAATATACAACTAATAAACCTTGTAAATGTTCCATTGTTAAGAGCCAGTGACCAATATTTTGACTGTAGCAGCTTTAAAACTCAAGATAAATATACTGTGACTACTATGTAATCTATAATCACAACTTATTATTGTTATTTTATATTGTGTGTTTTTCTATTATATGTGTAAAATGTCTTAGTATAATGTTTGTCCTATAGCATCATATTGGAATATTGTCTGTAAGGATATTATAATTGGTGGTAAAAAAAAAATAATAAATAAAAACTTTGAACACCCTGACTGTAACATAGCATTTTTGCATGTCCAATAAGTGTAATAGAGCATCCCAACCCAAGGCATGGCACTGTACTTTCAATACTGTAAAAACTCTCCTAAGCTAGTTTATACCTTAGATAGTCTTGTTTAAAACATTAACCACTCCTAAATATTATTTTTAAAGATATATATGTCGTAGGATAATTTGATACTTCGAATCTTCGCGAAAATCCTAGGGGTTTTGCGAAAACGCGGATAATTAGACATAGGCGAAAAAATATCAAATCTTACTGGACAAAGTCAGGATTTTTGTGAAAATACTCGTTATTATAGCAATATTGCGAAACGAAACGCTGGCTGTTATGAAATAAGAACGCTGATTGGTCGGTCAGCGCGTTCAATAAGAGATCGTCTGTGATTGGTTGACGTCTTAATTGGATCATTTTTTTTACTACGACTGAGATCTCCTATTGTCTGTAGAAAACAACATACATACTAAAATTTTCAATAAAAAGTTTATAAAAATCAATTTAGTGATTTTCCTTTCTCACCTATTCTAAACCTTCATAACTCTACTTGAAGTTAATCATCGGCAAACTAGGAACCAATTAGAAGTCAGCCAGCAAAATTGTAGCCAATCAGTGTTGAGCACATCAAATCTTACTATAGTAACGAGTATTTTCGCAAAAATCCTGACTTTGTCCAGTAAGATTTGATAATTTTTCGCCTATGTCTAATTATCCGCGTTTTCGCAAAACCCCTAGGATTTCCGCGAAGATTCGAAGTATCAAATTATCCTACGACATATATATCACAAAAAAAAAACAATTTTCTTGGTCTCAAGTAGTGATGGGGAAAAAGAACATTCTCAAAACGAGAACATTCTCGGAACGAGAATGTTCCCGAATATTCTCGTGAGTTGAGAACATACGAGAACTTATGAGAACTTAAAACTTGTATGTGCTCCTTCCGATTTTAACATGAAAATATGATGATTTTAATTTAAATTATTGAATTTAATTTACATCTCAGTCTGTAAATAGGAAAGTGATACCATAAATAGCAGCTATACTAAACTTATTGGATCCTGAACATAAAAGGTGTTCATTTTTTAGAATATCACCGATCATCAAGTTAAGTGTGTGTGCCAAGCAACCGCTCCACTTTGTGTTTGGATACTTTCTTGATAACATTTCTCCACATTTAACCATATTAGAAGCATTATCCGTTATGACCAGCATTATTTTATTACTTCCGATTTCATCTATTATTTTGCATTTGGCTTCTTTGATGTCTGCATCAATTTTATCTTTGATTTTGCAACCATCAACATAACAGCAGATTTTAGTAATATTGCCCAAGAAAAAGGAATTAAAAAAGCGCTTCAGTTGCCTGTCAAAACGAGATGGGGCAGTCATTTACGTTGCATTAATAGTGTGATAGAATGCAAGTTAATTTTACAAAATATGGCCTTAAATGCAGCTTCTTTAAGTAAATTTAAAAATTTACTACTGGATGATAACACCTGGACCAAACTTGAACAGCTGCAATCCGTTTTAAAACCCATTGTAGATTGGCTGACAAAATTAGAAGGATATCGCTGCTTGATACAATTGGTGCATACGGCGTTTTCAGAAGTTCAAGAAGTTCTCCACAAGCCTGCTACAGTTCGAATACTGCAGGTGAAGTTTTTGTGAGGAGTTAAAAATTAAATTTTCAAATAGACAAGCTACAACTATAAAGCCATCTTGCAGCAACTCTCCTAGATCCTTAAAACAGAGGAGTGACATTAACACTCGAGGAGTGTATAGATGGGTGGGAATTTATAATGACATTGGTAGAAGAGCAATCCCCGTCGGTGTCAATTTTTTTTAAACAAGTCTCCGAGTATAAGTGTCGTTCAGGATTATGGAGTAAGGAATTTATCTAGGCCATGGCCGCAAAAGTGCCCGCAATAACCTGGTGGGAGACACTGTTCACTGATACAGAACTTCGTATGATTGCTCTCAAGGTACTAACTGCACCAGCAACATCTGCCTCTGTAGAACGCTCCTTTTCAACTTTTGCCAACGTTCACACGAAAAAGCGCAATAGATTTCTTACTGGTACTGCGGGAAAAATATGTTTAATCGCACATAATTGGAAGATTATTAACCGAAAAATATATTTAGAAAGTAATGAAATTTCTTCTGATCCTATTCCAAGTACATCTGGTGCACATCCATTCCCACCAAATCCAAATCAGGTAAACTATAGTCAAGCAATGACTCAAACAGATAATTTTTAAGAAAGTGATGTTGAGTCAGAATCGGAGGATATGGTACCCGTAGATGATTCAGTAGTAGAAGATATAGAAAGTGAAGAGGAAGAAGTATATGAGCCATTGAACTTCAGCAATGATGAGAACAATGACCCATTAAATATAGACATATAAAAAAAGACCCTGAATACACCTTGATTATCTAGTCTTTAATGAAAAATGAACATAAACCAAAGTGATTTAATTAAGTAGATATTTTAATTTTACTTTAGGGATAATAATCCCTAAAGTAAAATACCCATAAGTAATTACCTCCTATTTTTATATTTTATGCTATGAATATGTGATTTTATAAGATAAATATTTATTGTTTTGTTCATATAATGGAAATTGTTGTCTAAAAAAATATTAATCTAACTATTTTGATTTTGTCAAGAAAAATTAATATGAAATTCCTATTTTTATTTTATTTAGCCGAAATTACGTAAATAAAGATGATTTGGTTATCAATTTATACTGTATTTCATTTAAAAAATCCTCAAATGTAGTTAGCCTCACAAAACGTTTCAAAATTTAAAATAATACACTACTACATTTCATCTATCATTCAAATTTTAAAAGGGGATTAAATGAAGTTTGGGTTTTGTTACTCAAATCTTAAGTTCTCGTAAATTCTCTGCCAGGAGAACATTCTCGAGAACATTTCCGCAATGTTCTCGCTAAGAGAATGTTCTCGGGAATTTCCCATCACTAGTCTCAAGTAGGAAATACCATAACTGCCAAACAATATGCCTATTGTTGCATTATGCTGGCAGAACAAGATGATATCATGATTTAATTGTTATTAATGGTAAAAGGTGAACAATAAAATCAACTTTTATCATAAAATACATTTGTTTATTCAAGTAGTAATAACTATGAAAACATTACTGAATTCATTTTTAATTAAGCTTGAAGCCACATTGGCTTCAAGTTAATACATTAATTTACCAAGGCGAAATTAAAAAATTGAAATTAAATTAATTAAAAAAATATATTTTTTTTAAAATTCTGCTTAGTTCCAGTTCTTTTGATCCATGTATTTATTTAGCAATGCTTATTTTTTTATATTTTCTAAAAAGTTAATAAATAGCATAAACAACCCACCTCAATGCCATTTTGGTTCTTTATAAAAAAAAAACAACCATCAAATACCTGCCATCCATAGTAAAAAGTGCAAAAAGAGATAAAAACTAAAAAAAACTTTTTATTTTTGTTCCAGATCTTCTTACTACTATTCATCTTACTGTACCTTGTGTCATTTATGCTGATTGAGAAGTTCAGACGTCGAGACAGCGAGGATTATTTCACAGGCGATGAAGATGAAGTGAAAGTTTACCGCATTAGTCTATGGTTGTGTACCTTTGCACTAGCTGTATCCCTTGGATCTGCTCTCTTACTGCCAGTATCTATAGTCAGCAATGAAGTGCTCATATTATACCCAAATAGTTATTATGTCAAATGGCTCAACAGCTCTCTTATACAGGGTGAGTTTTATTTATTAACTGGATTATGTCTTCGGTTTTGCCTGTGTGGAGTTAAGTAACCAAGTTATATGTGTCCCAAAATTCATCCAAATCTGTTTACTTAGTTGTTTTTCCATGAAAGAGTATCAAACAACCATATTGGTTATAATAATCCTTGCAACTGGCGTGTATTTGTTTAAGACTAGATATATGAACATAGACAATTTGAAAAGAGGTTAAGAAAAATAGCTGATGGCATTCTCTAGTTTCTGGCTAACTCCATGGGAAAAAGGCATGAGTGTCTCTTTATCTAATCCTTTTCAAAATATTATGAATTCCTAGATATCCTAAATTATTATAAATTCTCATGTAGTGCTGTATTTTTAGTATTAGCTAGTATTCAAATCTGTTTCCATGTAAAAATAACTTTATTTATGGAAAAACCATGTAAAGTTTAAGGAAACTATTCAATTTTAAGATACAATTCATATTCAATGCTGGTTGATATTACCTAGTAAGTAGGTACCTATCTGTTGTTAAAACAATAGCAAAATACAAGAGAATATTCAAGAATTTTCAAAATTAAGTAATTATTTGCTGAATGTCGAGTACAATAGGAATTGTGTAGTCTGATGTAATAGTATTGTAGGTATTGCATTGTAACGTGACTTACTATAAATCATGAATAAACTACTAGCTTCATATCACTAATTGTGACAAAAAAAAAATAGTTTCATAAATGTATTTCCTTAGCAACACATCACAGATACCAATGGCTTGGTGGTTGGGGGTTTTACCAGAGAGTCTTGGGTTGAATTCCCAGTTTAAGCCATATTTTACTGGCTTGGTTTTTTTTTTTGATGAAGATGATTCTACTAGTTTGTGAGAGTGTATGTATGGATGTTTGATACTCTTTCACGCAAAAACCACTGAATGGATTTGGATGACATTTTACACACAGATAGTTTATAACCCGGATTAACACAAAGGATAGTTTTCATCCCGGTAGTAAGATCCCATGGGACAAATAAACACGCGGGCGAAGTCGCTGGCAGAAGTTAGTAGGACATAATGCAAACATTCTACTGCATACAATTTTTAAACGTACATTTACTGCCTATTCCTAGGGGTAATCCAAGCGTGGGGGACATGATTGATATAATCGCTGTCACCTTTTACGAGTATGCCACGAAAAGAGGGTTATTTTACGACGCGACTATGAGTCACCGGACCGGTGAACTCGAAAGCTGAAAAGATCGTTATTATATCAATAGGTTTTTTTTTTCTAAATCAATATGTCAGATAGCGAGAAACCTTTTCGCAACGCGTCATTTCGTTTGTTCTGTACACAAAGCTTGTGCACAAAGGTGTTTGGGACACACTCGGGCGAACAAAGTGTGACAGAAACGAATCGCATATTTATAACTAGAACGGACCTCTTGTGTAAAGAACGTAGTGTCTTCAAGGAACGTGTGCCATTCTCCCCTATAAAGGTTGTAAAGGGGACGATGTCACTTCTTTTATTCTATGACACAAGAAGGAACAAAGGTATTGGGACGTATGGGAGCAAGTCGAAATTTATCTGTTTATTTTATTCCAGGGTTATGGAACCATGTGTTCCTGTTCTCAAACCTGTCGATGTTCGTGTTCTTGCCCTTCGCGTATTTGTTCTCGGAATCGTCCGGTTTCCCTGGATGCCGGGGGCTGAAGGGCAGGGTGTATGAAACCTTCATAGTCCTCGCGTTACTTGGTGTTGCCATGCTGGGCCTGGCCTACGTCATTTCAGCGTGGTTGGAAGGTGACCGTTCCAGTATTGATGCTCTGCTAAGTGAGTATATAATTTACATACCTTTTAAGTAGATAATATTAAATAGGTTTACATATTTAACAATCAGTTTGGGACTCATGAAGTCATGATAGTGCCTTGCGGTATTTCGCACCTGTGTGTACCTGGGCTAGGCCAAAAAAATATCGAAATGTGGCCTTATGAATTATGAAGAAAAAGATTCTAAACAACGGAAATTATGGGTAGCTCTGATTCGAAAATGTTCAGCCCCCGTATCACACACAAATATCTAACTAGCTCACTTTCGTAATGCCAAAAAAGACAAACATACCTACGACTTGTCGAATCGAAGCGTTTGTGAATACGGAAACAGATGACGAAACATATGCGTTTGCAAGTTTGAAGCCATGTTCGCAGAATTTTGTCGCTATTGCATTCAAGTTGGGTGGTCCTGGTCCTGCGATCCACTTACTATAAATATTCTCATTCCCAACTTCTAAACGATCCAAGTCAGTATTCTGCGAATTTGTGTGACTTCCCATATTATTTCACGTAAACTGACTCGTACATTGTGATTTACAAATAGTGTAGTCAGCATAAATAATATGTCCGCTGTGTTCAATTGAGTGTGAAGAAAGCGAGCGCACAGTAATTGTTCGGCCACAGACACAGTCAATGTTAATGGATGCGCCGATTGCTCTGGAAACTGTGCTAGTTTTAATAAATACTGAAATTAATCAGTCTGTTGCAAACGGTATGATGGTTTCGAAGAAATGTTTTGTTTATTCCAGAAATTGGGTTTCCATCTCATCGCAAAATGTTTTTCCGATCTGTGTCCATTCTCTCACGTGCTACTTGCTTCACAGATTTTGCACCGGTTCCACATCCTGCTTAACTAGGCTCCTCGCGTCTAATATGCTAAACTATGATTAAACGGTTCATTCGTTGCATCTACACGCAAAGTCTTGGATAAATTGTAATGTCCTGATTGCTATGCCCGTCGACCGTCGTAACACATCAGTACCCCGGGCCCTGACAATCAAACCTACGGCGCGTATCAAATGTATTGTAGGTATGTAAAATTGTATTAACATGTTTTCATTGTTTGCTCACAGATTTGTGGACATACCTCCCTTTCCTGTATTCCTGTGTGTCGTTCGTGGGAGTTCTAATGTTACTAGGTGAGTCATTAACATTTCTATCATAGCGATGGTCATTTATTTAAATTAAAGAATGTCTATAACCGACGTTAACTGCTTATCAGTTGATCGGTCGTTAGCTTGCCTGCTTTCTTTATTGTAAAAACTGGCTACGCATAGACAGGTTCTATGCAACTTTTCTATCAAATTGCACATGATCACAGCGGGTATTTTACAACGTACATTAATATTCTCTAGCATTCCTTGCTCGCATGTGTACCTATGCGCTGCAATATTACGAATTCTACGAATGTTTGTTTGCACAGAGGTCTATCAAAGCTTTAAGTTCCGTGACGTCACGTGGCGGCACTAGCAGACATTGACCCCTAATTATTACATTCTGTTTATTTCGCCGCGGGTCGTTAGTGAAGGTAGAGTGCATCGAACTTTCGGCTAAATTGGTATTTTTTTTCAATTTAATCGAACAATACCAATATTAAAGCAAGTTGGATGGAAACTTGTGACGTAGCTACACAGTTACTTTAGTGTTTAATAATTGATTAGGTACTGTGAAGTAGAGCAATAGTATTGTTTATTGATATGACTGCACCGATAAAGGCGTGTTTAAACCGACTGTAATCATCCGAAAAGAATAAAACTTTATTGAAGAAGAAATACCTTTACACGTGAATACATTAATAGCCCATGGCAGTGTTGGCCGAAACTTATCATCGTCCGGCAACATGTCAATTTTGCAATAATATTCATATAATAATAATTAATAATAAACTTCAGTAAATTGGGCATTAGAGTGTGCTGCATCAAGCTTTCTAAAAACTATAAATTAATCGTTTTCTTCCGAGTCGTCTTCTTTCGCGTCGTCTTCTTTCTTATCCAGAAAGTGTTTGATGAGATCCTCGTGTTGTGGGAACATTTCGTCCAATTCCTTCTTCACTTCTTGGAACTTGTCGAACACTTCAAGTTCTCTATGCGCTTTAGCCATGTAGAGGCGGGCTTTGAAGCTGTTTTCATTAAGACGAAGCGCCAGGTCACAGTCTTGATGAACCTGCAACAAAATAATGCGTTTAGTATCTCTCCACTTGCATAAGTAGAAAGGCGATGGGCTGGCAAGCTGTCAAAAGTGGAATTTTATCTATTTATGCCAAGTGCGGATTCAATTTAATACTTTGGCACTTATATCATACTGCCTATCCCTAGTAGGTAGTTATCATCGATGTGCTCATTCGATTGTATTTGTTACATCAAACGTTGTCAATAGCAATTCAGAAATCGTAGTTGAGTAATGAACGTTCACGGACAAATGTGGCCCATACAATATTTGTTGCTGAATGCTTGTACAGTCATCATCATGTTCCTGCCCTTGCCTCATGTTAGTTGGGGTCGGCGCAACACTTCCTCCATTCTGTGTCAACCGTCACGCAATCATTTACACCTTTTTCTTTCGGATCATTCCTCATACAATTCATCTATTGTTTCTTGGTTTTGCTCCCCCTCTATAAATACCAATATGTAAATTCATCACTCTAAGTACAATATTATTAATGTATCCTCAACAAACGTAGTGACATGTGTCGATGTCTTAAACAAACGTAATTCACGACAAAAGCATAAATAATGTATTAATACCACACAGATAGTGGTCGATAAGTTTGTATGTAACAAACGTACACGACGCACTACACCTACAAACAATATGGAGCTAGAATTAATTGAATGAATGAATTTTGATCCGTTAGTTAATTATAGTGTTTACAAAGCTTCATTGCAAAGGAGTCCTTACTAACACGGATACTGAACACGTTTTCAATAACAAAGATAATATGACAATAATACTCTAGAACTTTTCTCAGATAAATTTAAAAGTAGTATGGCATCTCTTCTTAATTTCCTAATTAATTATGACTAATTTCTTTATCTTTGCAATAATCGCATTATCGAATCTAATAGCTATTATCGTTTGAAGCGGTTTTTGTGTTAACCATGCAGATAAAACTGTTGATTTGTAGATAAGGTACACGTTTGTTTAGGTAACTTATCACTAAGATCTTCTATATTAGCATTTATTTAAATACAATAATCAGTGAATGTCTGTTACTTCTCGAATCCGGGACATTAGCTACATGACACATCCGCCACAGTTTATAGCAAAGACGGTGCTAGAACCAACATTTATTCCAATCCAACGATGCAACAAGACGGCAATAACAACGAAACAAAAATATCTTGTTTCGATATTGAATCTATAATTATTTTACTCAAATATTATGGCCACGCTTACTCAAACTCGGATGTCTGGGAACAAACTGGTCACGATTATGAACTCCAACCTTTCCTAAATAGTGATGATAACAGGGTAGAGAAGGTGCGTGTTTCTAGAACTGACGGTACTGACCTTGTCGAATTTCCCTAGCTTGATATTAGTGAGTGCTCGGTCGCAGTACAACATAGGGTCGTCTCGGATTTGCTCAATTGCTCGGTTGTAGCAAGAGACAGCTCTATCATACTCTTGGCGACGGAACGCCTTCATAGCTTGGGTCTTTAAAGTATCAGCTTTTTCACGACGAATCTTCTTGTCTTGAAAGCGTTTTTCAGCATCTTTGCTGACTTCAGCCATCCATGCGTCTTTGTCCATCTCGCCCTGGTCATTTGACAAGAAATCAATAAGCAATTACTCACAGACATTATCATTGGTAGGACCAGTCTTAGAACAATTAAAGTAACAGCTGTGAAAGACGTGGCCTTTGATCGATTATTCATCATTATGTGTTATGATGTGTTACGAAATTTTAGGTAGATAGGTGCTTATTTAATTCGTTTATCACGAGTGGAGATAGTGCTAATGCCTACTATAAATTATGTTACTATCTCATTGACATCGATCAATATTTTATTAACCGACTTCTAAAAAAGGAGGAAGTTTTCAATTCGGATGTTTCATTTTTTTTTTATGTTTGTTCGGGCATAACTCCGTCGCTTGCCAACCGATTTGAGAAATTCTTTTTTGTTGGAAAGGGTAATCTTTCCAAATGGTCCCATAGCCACCAAGTCGGGATTTGATGATGGAATCTTGTCGAAATCGAGGGAACTCTTCAAATTTTATATGATAACGTGTTGCGATTTTGGTATTTTCTACAACAAGTGAAGCATTCGCGTTTGATAAGAACCATTCTACCATCAGATCTGATGATGAAGCCAAGAGTCACGGAACTCCATAATGAGACAATGTACCTACTTATCCTAATCGTGTTTGGGCTTATTGTAATTGTAATAACGGTCTGCACTTTCCATGTATAATATCACGCACATGTGAACCACTAAAAAGTGAAAAATAAAAACTTTTTGGCAAAAAATAAAACCGACTTAAAAAAAAAAGTGAAACGTAACTTTAGTTTCTGAAGTCGGTGACAAAAAAAATAAATAAATCAAACAAAGGTCACCGACTTCAGAAGCTAAAGTTATTTTTCACTTTTTTGTTTTTTTTTTGTTGATGACCTGCTCAATTAGGCAGCCTTGTCACTTATGGAGTATCTTAACCTACTGCCCCTAAGGGATAGTGGCGACTAAGGGGTAATGATCATTTATACTTCTGCAGATTTTGTCAATATTTCTCAAATTACCTAGTCTTTGTGAAGTCCTTGTCATACAATTAGGTAATCTCAGGCTGCTACGCAAGAAATTCCTTTTGCAAATGCCAAACTATTCTAAATATTTGTCTAACGATTGGTGCCTCCTTTGAAGTGATTGATAATGTCAATGTTTTGTATAGACTGCCTAATGGTTTCGGTCAGTCACGTTATGTCCTACTGACCGATTTGTCCAAATTGTTATTTTAACACGTTTATGTGATAATGAGATGATAGAACTCATTTGGAACTTTAGCTTGAGATAATTTCCCGTTAAAACCTAACCAACTAGGCACCTAAGCACCTAGTGCGTTAGTGAAAATCTTTTTACTGAGGAGGAAATAAAAAATATAGGTACGATTCTCTAGATTTTGTGCAAAGCAGTCAAACGTCTTTCTGGGTAAAAATAGAATAGATGTATTTATGCAAGCTTTATTCTATACAAATCCTAATAGATCGCTGTTAACATCTTTTCGAATCGAACCAAGCGTGTAATTTTATTTTAGAGATCAATAGTAAGGCAGGGAAGACGCCTCAACGTAATGTATGTAAACACCGAACATGAATATTTCTGTCCGCACTGCAAATAGAAAAGAACAACAGTATCTACACGAGGTGGATGTTTATTTATAGAGAAACGCAAGCCAAATTGCTTTCACTGATAATATAATACGATACGTGCACCTTCTCGCATCTTGGAGGTCTACCACGAAAGTGCATTGCATGACGGTAGAAATGCATGCAGCTGCAGGTGTGTTCAAACATGAATAAAGCATGTGCGAAATCGAGAATGTCATCAAACCCATCGAGATCTTGATTGGCCCCAATAATGACAAGATCAGATCAGACCTAGATAAATCTATTACGAGTTTTGTCGACCCAATTAAGAGGCCACGTGTTATCTGGTACCTATGTAGTTAAATATAACGCTTTGGCATGTTATTGTGCTGTCGACATTCGCAAATACATAAATATTTATGCATGCCACCTACTACGGTGCTACCTACGAAAGTGATTGTGATTTTTTCGAAACTCAATGTGCAGGTCTGGGTACTAAGTGTATACCTACCTCAAATGGTTTACACATTCAGTACCTATGTAAGTATAATATAGAGTGCTATAACCAGGTGCGCTTCTGATAACCTAGTTTCTTTATGCATTGAGTAATACAATAAACCATATCGAATTGAATACTTCTGTTAATTCCATGTTCAGAATTAGATTAGGAACGCAAACTGTGTCATGGAATGTTCAATATTGTGTAATGTAGAAATTGTTCTTTGTCGTTCAAACAGGATCGTTAGCATACCTTCTAAAGAGTTCAACTTCTAAACCTGTTTAATTCTCGTTTCCCCTACACTGTCCTTATACTAAAGACCGAAGCTTTAAAGGGAGGTGCTTTATTTTCATTACACTCACGAAGGGTGATATAAAACAGGATACTGCATCTATTTTTAACCCACGTTATTCAAAATAGCAAAGAAACCCATATTCTCCTGCTCACCTCATCTTTTTTGCCGAGATTTTTGAACGCTTTATCGTTGATCAGAGTGCGATTTTGCTTCACTTTTAGCTTGATATCCTCGTCGAGAATTATTTTTCCATCCAAGTACTGATCAGCGAGGATCTTAGCTGCTTCTGCCTTAACTTTATCACCGCTTCCCATGTCCTTTACAAGATTTGATACTTCACTGACTCGTTGCATGAAGTTGTTGAATTCTTCATTTAATTCTATGGCTTTAGTGTCCTTTAAGGCTGGGTTGTTTCCAAGGGCCATTATCAAGCTGTTTAAGGAGTTAATTAAAAATTCAGAAAGTGCTCTTTCAACAAGCTCGTTTACAAACTGTCTGTATTGACGTAACAGTTTATTTACATGGTAACCGTTGTCAAGTCAAACATATTCTAATGTCAAGGGACATGACATGTGTAAAAGATAAAGAAAAAATTTGTCTATATCTATTTTTATACAGTAATGGCCAGTGTTTATTACTTTGGAAAAGAGAACATAATTCAAGAGATTATCTATGTTTGTAAGTTACGGATACTCTCGATATTTTTTGTATGTTCTAGTCGATTCTATATTTAAGCCAAGGTGAGTTAGAAATGCTTCCGAGTGGTAAATATAAAACACGTGTAAACTTAGAGGAACTTGTTTCTTCATATTTTTAGTATTTTCAATATTGTGATGCAAAATTTACCTATCGGTATAGGTAGTTATGCAACCTGAACCACAACGCGTGATCACCGTGAGAGCGTAAAACGCACCGTTGCAGTTTAGGGTGGTCCGTCTGGAACCTTCCATGCATTTTTGTCAACTTAGCAGATAAGTAGTGTTAAGTCCCACATGTAACGACTAGACTTTAGTATTGAATATTACATCGGAGCATGCACTTCTGCTCATACGTAACTCTACTCTTTTATTTAAAACTCCCAAAAACTTGACTGGCGCAGCCGGGAACATCGCCAAATAGCGTTGCGCTGTCCTTCGCGATTTTCCGAAATAAAACTTTTTCGAGTAACGCGTTCGGGTGGCCTTGAAAGCAACTGTGGTGATTCTACGAACCAAACAAATTCGTCATGTTGGAGCTGAAAATGGAAAAGGCGAGCTGGTGAGTCCAAATTTTCACCTTCCTTTCCTATTCCCTTTTTTTTGTTATTTTGCGATTAGACGTCTCGCGTTATAACGTTATCTGGTTTTGCATAAAATCTGTAAGGCTAGTTTAGTGATAAGTAGAACAAGTTAATTAAAGTGACATTATAAAAAATAAAATACATATTGAAATATTGTCGAAGAATTTAAAATTAAATATTCCATTAAGATAAATAATTGTTTAAAGTTTTAATAGATTAATGATTATACTTATAACTTTGTATTAAGAAGTAGGAACTCTATATTTTTGTACTTTTGATTATATCTGTGTTAAATAAGCTAATTAATAGTGTTTAAAATGGAAGATCACGTAAAAATCACGATCATTCCGAATGAAATGATTAAAATTATTCCTATTTTTGACGGCGATAAGCGTCATTTAAATCTTTTTATACGTAAGAGCGAATATATCATTAATAAATACAAGGGAAGTGCCGAGCAAAACTTGTATGTAATGCATTCTATAACGAGTAGATTAGCGGGGAATGCAGCCGCGCTTATCAGCGAGCGCGAGGATATTGTTACATGGGAAGATTTTAAAGAGTTATTAATACAACATTTTGGAGACCCTAGAAGTGAAGAATGTTTAGCTATCGAATTGGAAACCATGCGTATAAGAAATGGAGAATCATTTTTGGAATTTTGCAATCGTATTCAATCAGTGCGTAGTATTTTAATATCAAAAGTTAATAGATTATCGAATAGTATGCGTGAAAGTAAAATAATCATTTATAACAATACTTCCTTAAACGTGTTTCTATATAACCTCCCAGAAAATATGGTGCGTATTGTGAGATTGAAAGCACCGTCCACTTTGGAACAGGCTTTATCGGTCGTATTAGAAGAGGTCAACTTCCATGACCAATATAATGCCCGAAATAAAACACTGCTGCCGTCTTCCAGTAAAAATGCTACACCAACGTTTAAATTCGGGACAAATAATTATATTACGCCTGCTAATAATAATAAACCTATTTTCGCGCAACCAAATACACAACCCAAATCGTATTTTGGAAACTTCCAAGGTCAACCACTTGGGATGCGACCTCCACAATTTGGATTTCAAGGTCAACCCTTTGGTTATCGTCCGCAACAATTTGGGATACGTCCGCAACAAATTGGGATGCGCCCCCAACATTTTGGGATGCGCCCCCAACAATTTGGACACCAACAACAACTTAATAAATCTCTACAACCATTTAGCAACCAAAACCAATCGACCAATAGACCGTTCCAGGCATCCGGTATTCAGCGACCTAAAATTGAATCTAGTGACGTCACAATGCGTACGGCACCTCCGGCCAAGGTCTATATTCAAGGATATAATTTAAATGAGCTTGACCTTGACCATTATGATGATAATCAATTTCCTTGCGATTACCAATGTAACAATGAATATTATCACGATTTAACCCCTCTTACTGAAAATCAAGATGAGAATTATTCGGAAGAAATTAACCAAGAAATTTTAGCGGAAAATAATGAGGATTTTCAACTAGTGGCCCCGAAACAAATAGACAAATAATACATTTAAATTGCGATACATGTATTAAATTGCCATACATATATATACCAGAAATAGACGCCAAATTTATGATAGATACGGGTAGTACTAAATCATTTATAAACCCAGGAAAAGCCTATTATTATTTTAATGATTATATTTATCACGACCCATTTGAAGTGAGAAGTACTCATGGTACAAGTCAACACGAACTAGCACTTTCGATTCCAGCATTTCCGACTTTTAATGTTAACGAGGTTCACAAATTTCATATCTATGAAGTCGACCCTAGCTTCGATGGTTTATTAGGTAATGATATTTTACATAGTGTGGAAGCAGTAATAGATTTGAAAAATGAGTTCTTGAAAACCAAAACTACGGTAATACCAATTATGCGCGATAAGAATAAACATATATTAGAGTTAGCGCCTCGATCAGAACAAAGAGTTAAAATCCCTGCAAATTATCATTCCGGTGATGCTTTAGTAGATTTTATAGAATTTACTAAAGGCGTGCGTATGCCCAGCGCTTTAATTAAATGTAAAGACGGTTACCTTACTACCGTAATTCAAAATACCCTTGACAAACCAATTAAATTAGCCATTACTAAACCATTTAAAGTAGAACCGTATGAGAATTGTAGTAGTGATTGCGATGTTAATAACTTATCCGAAAATGTAAAAAATATACTTGAAATAGATAACTTACAAAAGCTCCGCTTGAATCATATGTCAGCTGAAGAAAGTAAAGCCATTAGCACATTATGTTTAGAATATAAAGATATATTCTATTGCGACGGCATTCCATTAAGTTTCACGAACCAAGTCAAACACTGTATTAGAACGAAAAATGAAGATCCCATTTACGTCAAGCCATATAGACAGCCCCCTAGTCAGTCGCAAGAAATAAAAAACCAAATCGAGAAGCTACTTAAAGAAAATGTAATTCAGGAATCTTATTCACCATGGTCAGCCCCAGTTCATTTAGTTCCAAAAAAGACAGATGCATCTGGAGAAATGAAATATAGAATGGTGGTTGACTATAGACGGCTAAATGAAATTACAGTTGACGACAAATATCCACTTCCCAATATCACTGATCTATTTGATAAACTAGGTAAAAGTACATACTTCACTACATTAGATTTAGCAAGCGGCTATCATCAAATAGAAATTAACGAAAACGACAGACAGAAAACAGCATTCAGTACTGAAAACGGACATTTTGAATTTTTAAGAATGCCGTTTGGTCTTAAAACTGCTCCAGCGACCTTCCAGCGAGCAATGGATAATGTCCTACGAGGGTTACATGGAATCCATTGTCTGGTTTATTTGGATGACATTATAATATTCTCAAATTCCCTTGCCGAACATATCCAGAAATTAAGAGCAGTCTTTGATCGTTTGAAGACAAATAACCTCAAAATTCAACTTGATAAATCCGAATTTCTCCGGAAAGAAGTTCTATACTTGGGTCATGTTATAACCAAAGATGGCCTAAAACCTAATAGTGACAAAATTAAAGCAGTCCTTAATTACCCACTACCGAAAACCGTGACAGAAATTAAAAGTTTTCTGGGCTTAATTGGTTATTACAGAAGATTTATTAAAGATTTTGCTAAGGTAACACAACCATTAACTAATTGCTTAAAAAAAAGGAACAAAATTATTATAAACCAAGCGTACATAAATGCATTCCAAAAATGTAAAGAGCTTCTAACTAATGCCCCTTTACTCCAATATCCCGATCCAGATAAGCCGTATATCTTGACTACAGACGCTTCGTCACATGCCTTAGGCGCAGTACTGTCGCAAGGCACTATAGGGACTGATAAACCAGTGGCTTACGCCAGCAGAACCTTAAGTGATACAGAGACTAGATACAGTACGATAGAACGAGAACTATTAGCGATCATTTGGGCGGTAAAACATTTCCGGCCATACCTTTATGGTAATAAATTCATTATCTATACAGACCATAGACCCTTAGCCTGGCTCTATTCCCTTAAAGAACCGAATAGCAAGCTCACTCGTTGGCGACTTCGTCTTCAAGAATATGATTTTGAAATTAAATATAAAAATGGCAAGCAAAATACAAATGCTGATGCCCTATCACGTATTAAATTAAATGCATTAGGTTCAGATAAAGACGAGTTATCTATGAAAGTTAATATAGATGAGAAAGAACACAGATCAAGAAAAATCCAAGCCACTCATAAAATAGAAAATTTAATTGACAATGATAGTGACGACTCTAGAACCATTTCTATCTCGGATTTGTCTGCTACTGTAACAGCTAGTTCTGAATATGATACAAATGAACCCATTCCATTTAATCCTGCGGAAGATAAAACATTCACGGTTCATTCAGCTGAAGACATGGAATCGATTGGTATTCCAATATTACAAGAAGCAATAGACACTAAACCCAACCAGATATTAGTCTTTACCTGGCATAAAAATGATATCCAAGTTAGAGATCTTTCCCGTGACAAACAAAAAGTTATTGAAGTATTTTTACCAATAAATAATGATGAATTAATTAAACAGTTTTTAAAAGAATATGTTAAATGTAAAATCAAATACTTCATATATTTTGAAAGCATAGAGCATAGGAAACAATTTAACAAAATTATAATACAGTTATTTAAAAAGGGAATGGTAGAATTCATGGAATGTACAGAGCGTGTAGTTTTTGTTGAAGATGAAAACGAACAAAAAGAAATCATCTTACAACATCATGCAGGAAAAACGTGCCATAGAGGTATAAAAGAGACCATGACTAGGATAAGAAGAAATTACTTTTGGAATAACATGCAAGAGACGATTTCAGCCGTTATAAATAATTGTGAAGCATGCCGCAAAACAAAGTATGACAGAAAACCCATAAAGCCCTTTTTACAGTTAACTCAAACACAAAATGCACCATTTCAGGAAATTTTCATTGACATTTTTGCTATAGAATCAGTTTATTATCTTACATTAGTCGACGCGTTCAGTAAATTAGGACAAGCAGTAGAAATATCGAACAGATCTACACCCGAAGTAATACGCGCACTTATTAAATATTTCTCTATTTACGGAACCCCCAAGAAAATTAGCTGCGATCCTGGCAGTGAATTTAACAACGAATTGGCCGTGAAAGTTGGATTTTATATTCAAAATATAACATTATAGCAAACAAAAAATGCTTCGATGACGTCGTGAGCCACGAGTCTCTACAAGGAACATACATAGTTACTCTGAACGATGCTTGTACGTTTAACGTCGGGCACATACATCTTCGAAAACACCAATTTTCTTCTACACATCTGAATTGCCCAACAATCCCAATCGTTATGCTACCAGACCTGAAGCCTGAAAAACGTATCAATAGTGTCAGTGCAGTGGATATGACAGGTATAAATCTAGACGAACTGAAAGAATTAGCTCAAGTGGTAAAAATGAGCAACGTGAAATACAGTGAAAATTATAGTGCGGTTAACACGAAAAGCATTAGTTTAGGTACAGTAGTTCTATATGTAATTTTACCTTTAGGATTCATAACCATTGTTGTTTTTAAATATAAAACCAAATTGTTAAACTGTCAGCGAAATGATCAGAATCTTAACAATTCTGATAATTTCGTTCTTGAGGAGGGAGGAGTTATGCAACCTGAACCACAACGCGTGATCACCGTGAGAGCGTAAAACGCACCGTTGCAGTTTAGGGTGGTCCGTCTGGAACCTTCCATGCATTTTTGTCAACTTAGCAGATAAGTAGTGTTAAGTCCCACATGTAACGACTAGACTTTAGTATTGAATATTACATCGGAGCATGCACTTCTGCTCATACGTAACTCTACTCTTTTATTTAAAACTCCCAAAAACTTGACTAGGTATCCATAAAGTCATGCAAATAGTCTGTGCGTAGGAAAACAAAAACAATTAACTTTTGACACGAAACAAAAACGCTACTTAATTAATATGCTGATTGTGGATGCGATTCTACAGCTTTTTGTTAACATTGGGACCAGAATTACATGTTATTTACTTTTATTTAGGAGACTACCCCACAAAAAGCCATGTAAGTAACTAGATAGTACTAGTTCCTTCCTACGTCTCAAATCAATTGATGTTATTCAAACAACAATCATCCAAATATGCCTGGATCGTAGAAGTCATGTCAAAGATATAATTATAGATGATACAAAACATTGTTCATTCATTATTCAAATGAGATATTTCGATCGACGTACACATACCGACATAATAATCTATACAATTCCAGTATGTCATGGCTCTTGCTTGTATTATATGTATAGTGTATTATCTATGGGCTCCTCGCTTTGTTTATGTAAATTTCATGAACCATAAGAGATCCGCAAAAACTGATTTCATATAGCTTGATTGGTTGTCGTGCGAACCTTAATAACTGCATTCACTAATTATTTTCCAAAAATGTGTTTTAGAAAAAAAATCTGTATAACGCTGATATAAAATTCAGATTGGGTTACAAGGCTAAGAAAAATATGACTTTCAATAATGCCAATCAGTCCAATCTACTTAACCTTTTGACCGCCACAACATAAACGCTCGCGCGTGCCCTCCACGCCAAGCCACAATTAAATTTAGTATTTTGTCACATATTTGTGACGTTTGGCGTACAGGGCACGCGCTTGCTTGTTACGTATATGTGACAATGGCGTCCAAAACGTTAAATTAAAACAGCGCTCTACCTAAATCAAAATAAAAACAATGGGAGACAAGAACTTGAATTGAGTCCATTACCAATGCATGTTTATTTGTTCGCAGTATTCACCCCGCTCGGGTTCGTGCGTCTGTTCGGCGTGGTCAGCGCCGTGCTGGTCAAGCCACAGTTCCTGAGGGACCTCAACGAGGAGTACTATGTGTACTCCTTTGAAGAGGATACCATCAGGCGACGGATCAATAATGCTGTCTCCACAGGTAAAGTTGGTTTCATAATGCTCTGATTCCTTTTTAATCTCTCCTTCATCTATTTTCATCAATTATTGTCTAGTAGTCGTCGATTCGGTAATCTCAGTACTCCTGTGCAAAGCCCTCCTGCTTTCTTCGGCTATCCTCTTTGTTGTACTTCTTCGCCAATACACGAGGAAGACTCCACCACGATCTACCGCGGCACCCTCTAGCTGTCTGAGGGTTCACATCTAGCAATAAACGGGACCACATCACTGTCATCCGGCAGACAGCATGACCAGTCCGATGAAAAAGACTAATAACTTTTTCGTGGATTTGGCTTTTGATCTTTTTAATTGTTAGATACAATTCAAATGTGTAAATCAATCCTTCTAGCAATGAATGAGCTAAAACACTTTAGAGGAGCTGCTAAATGAGCTGAGCAGGTGCGTCTACGCACGTAGACCACGAAAGACGTATCAAAAGTGTTTCGATCGTGAATGTACCGTAAACCGAGCATAAATCAAGTTAACAGAACGTTACGTCGTAATAATTTCTGCTATCAGCTCGGTAGAAGGTTAACTAAACAATGTAGTAGCCAAATCCTCTCACACATGCGCAAGGACAGACGTAATGGAGTAGTGATGCTGCGTTCGCTTCCTATCTGTGTGACGTCTAACGGCATGGCCACGAGCTGCACCTGCGCGTCACGCGTGTTGTGTTGTCGCTTGGGGTGCGATTTTTAAAACAAAATTAGTGTGGGACAACCCCCAGCTAGAGCGACGGAAGACTAAGTGTGAAATTACAGTGGCAGCGGGGCGAGCAGCGGAATCCGCTGGCGGGTAACGCAAACACACAGTTTTTGACTAAGAAGCACCATGTGCGGGCGGGGCGGGTGGACACTGGACGCAAGTCAGTATGAGTTTCCCGCTTGATTTGTTTGAGCATGCCGCTGACGATTGAAGAGGTACGTACGTTCGGACCGCTCAATCGCCCCGCTGCTACTGTGTTCATCCATGGAAATGTCCGTTTTCCGCTGCCCGCCCCGCGCCACTGTAATTGCACACTAAGTTAGACTGGGTGCGAAAGGCAGCAGACGTGAAAGATGCTACTAGTCCGCGCATCGTGTAACTACTGCCCTTGCGAATAAGTACCTAATTCAAATAAAAGTCTTTTAATGGCGTTATTGAAATAAATGGTTCGACTTTGACTCACGCGAAGGAAATAAGTGACAAACGCGCGTGTCGTTTGACGCTAATAGCTGTCGCAAGTTGCATCGCCCGAGGTTGTGAGCGGGGCGTAACGCTAACCTTACGAACTAAGAGTTGACCTTCCCAACGCATTACATTTTAGAATCGCATCGCACGTACTACCTACTATGTAGGCGGAAGAGTTATTTATGTACTAGCAGTTGTAGAATTCTAGGTTTGTGGCAGTCTCTCTAAAGATGGTTCGATCTATCTTTCGTTGGAAATGAGTTATTTTCAGGGCCTATCAATAAAAGCAGTTCGAGGTTTACCCACGACTTCGCCCACGTATAGGTCGAAAATTATCCCACGGGAATTCCCACTGAATAATAGAAATATAAAAATCAATATTATTTATAAAATAATATCCGATATCCTAACCAGGCCCCTTATTCACAACCATTCGACTCGCTTCCGATTCGGAAAGTCGTATGTCTATCTCGGTCGTTTTCGTAATGCCAGAAGAAGACAGATATACGAGTTGTCGAATCGAAAACGAGTCGAACGTTTGTGAATACGGGGTCTGGTCTACCTGTGTGCCAAACATCGAATACCTTGAACCGTTGAGGATTATAAAGGCACCTAATAGACAGCATACAGGGTGTATTTCACCTCATCACAAAGCCGTTAACCAAGCATTCTGTACATCAAACTAAGTTACTTTACGCAACTAAAATATTGCTGGGAAATGACTCTTTTTTTTGAGGTTATAAATCATGTTTTGTGGTAGAACTTAATGTATCGCATTTAAAACCTTGTGCTGATGGATGGATTGAATAGTGCGGGGGTCGTGGAGGTGTTAAAAATTAAAGTCTTACAAAAAAAACTTGTACTTAAAAAAAAACTTGTCAAACAGTTGTAACTTTGACCCCCCATATCTCCGTAACTGGAAGGTTCCCAGGTATGGTGTAGAACAAAAAAATGATCGCAATGATGGGGAGAACAAGTGCCTTTCGGCTTCGTGAAGAGATGATTTACACCCTTTATTTACAATAATACCATACTATTATTGTACTTTAAGTATTTCGGGAATATAATAGTCATGATGATGCTTTCAAGTGAACGGATAAGCTTGACCCCATCAAGCAACATCATAAAAGGTCGACGATTACAATATGGCACACGCTTTGTCCCGTTGCATGGGCATAGGGACAAAGCGTGTGCCATATTACGTATGTACTTATAATCGTTCACGGTCTTCTTAAAGATATTGCAGAATCATCTTCTTCAATACCTACATAATACATAAATATCTCTTTCCACATAGCTGTTTTAATAGTGGTAGTCTCATCCACTGACCAATCTTGCCTAGGTTGGTCTGTGGATGGGTGACCACCGTTACATACCGAGTTTCCTCCGTGCCTCGGAAAGCACGTTAAGCTGTTGGTCCCGGCTGTAATTTGTCCATCTTTGGCAGTCGTTACAGGTAGTCAGTGGCCCAAATAGTCTGACAACCAGTCTTACCAAGTAGTATCGTATTACCCAGTATTAACTGGGTTGTGGAGGTCAGATAGGCAGTCGCTCCATGGTAAATACTGGTATTCAGCTGCATCCGGTTAGACTGGAAGCCAACCCCAACGTAGTTGGGGAAAGGCAGATAATGATGATGATTGGTTTGCCCCTTTACTGGGGACTTAAGAGGCCTGCGGAGCATGCGTTTTTCATACAAATTGAAAAATACAAATTGGCGATATTTGCGTGCATTGTGTTACCAGCACCTCTGTCTAACCATTCGTGGATTACAGCCGTGATATTATGTTATTAATCACTAGTACGTATATTTTATTTTATTCGGTTCTTATCATACCGTATGTTTTCGGTTATTCAAACGTAGTCGGCGCTTGATAGATTTTAGAATAAAAATGATTAAGTGTCATAGAGTATGGTCAACAATTAGTATTGTATTCGAACATATGTCAAGTAAATTAAAATTCTATTAGCACAAATTATAGCGGTACAGAATGAGTTGTCTGTTTTTATTATAGGCTTTCGCGATATTTCAACTGTTTGATGTTAAATCATGTTTGTGATATTTGCTGATCGACTATCGTTTGAAATACAGACGATAGTCGTATTCAGATGTAATCATCTTCTCGCCCTTGCCCTATGTTAGTTTAATCGGCACAACACGTGTTTATTTCCATTCTCCGTTTTAGCTTTTCTCCGTTTTCTTTCTTTTCTTTATATAATACTTTTCTTTGTTATGTGGACAACTAGTTGCCTTAATAGTATAGGATCCCGCTATACAACGACCTTCACCGAGATGCTTATTTAATGAGACGTATTTTTTATGTTATTAAATATGCCAATAAATATATCCTATATGGGTTGCCTAACAAATTTCAGTCCAGAGTATTTTTAATTAATAATTTAAAAACATTTTTTTTTTAAACATTGCACCGGTGTGATTATTAAATAAATTTGATACCAATCGAAAGTTTGAAGCCCATAGAATATGCAAACGTTAGGTTGCCTATTTTTTTCCGGTCACAACCACGGGTTGCCAGGTGTAAACAGGTAAATCTATAGGTACTAGCATTTTGCAACGGTCTGATTATTGAATCAAACTTAGATAAAATGAAAGATTATTTCATAAGGAACACCGTGGTATAGGGTTGCCTGCGAAAAATCAGTCCCGAATTAGGGTTGTCGAATTTTAAATAATAAAATATCGCTGCGAGTGAATGTGTGTGAGAGAGAGGTCCCAGACCAACCATCCCACGCGGTAGAAAAGGACGCAGCGTAGCAGCTGTTTAAAGTCCGCCCATTTAAAGAAGGAGAGTGCGCATGCTATTTGTGCTTGGAAATGAAAAGGATAGCGATATACTCGTATATGCTGTGCATTATTTTGGAGTAGTTAATTATTAATATACAGAAATAGTTATTTATTTTTTATTTTTTAATCAATTAAAGTCACATCGGTTTTTTATTTCTGAAATCCGAAAACTGAAAATTTGTAGTTCCACAAAAATTTTTTTGCGGGAACTGTTTTCATTGGTAAGTTTATACGGAACCCTCGGTGTGCGACTCCGACTCGCCCTTCCCCGGTTTTCTTTCTGTCGCTTTCGATGACACAGATTTCATCGGTCTAAACTTCAGGCTTTGTGTAGGTACCTATTTCTAATTTTATCACTAATTATGGGGTACATTTTTCCTACTAGTACTAGTACTTTTTTTTTGTCCCTTTCAGCGACACGCTTTCTCGCCATCTATATAATACTATATCTATGATTCCAAAATAATGCACAGCATATTCGAGTCTATCGCTATCCTTCTCATTTCCAAGCACAAATAGCATGCGCACTCTCCTTCTTTAAATGGGCGGACTTTAAACAGCTGCTACGCTGCGTCCTTTTCTACCGCGTGGGATGGTTGGTCTGGGACCTCTCTCTCACACACATTCACTCGCAGCGATATTTTATTATTTAAAATTCGACAACCCTAATTCGGGACTGATTTTTCGCAGGCAACCCTATACCACCGTGTTCCTTATGAAATAATCTTTCATTTTATCTAAGTTTGATTCAATAATCAGACCGTTGCAAAATGCTAGTACCTATAGATTTACCTGTTTACACCTGGCAACCCGTGGTTGTGACCGGAAAAAAATAGGCAACCTAACGTTTGCATATTCTATGGGCTTCAAACTTTCGATTGGTATCAAATTTATTTAATAATCACACCGGTGCAATGTTTAAAAAAAAAATGTTTTTAAATTATTAATTAAAAATACTCTGGACTGAAATTTGTTAGGCAACCCATATAGGGAATATTTATTGGCATATTTAATAACATAAAAAATACGTCTCATTAAATAAGCATCTCGGTGAAGGTCGTTGTATAGCGGGATCTTAGACTATAAGAGGCTTGGGAATTTCAGACAAACGTAATACCAAAATAATTTGTAAATCAAACATATTCTTAAGGTAATGTGTATTTACTTTGATTGTATTACAGAATATGTATAGGTTCCCAAATACATATTTTGAATGTACACCTATTTAAGCAAGAGTTATGAGAAAATACATTTTCTATGGTTCCTCATATCTCGTCTTTATATCATTGTCCTTCCTTCAAAATATTTATTTGGGAACATAGATGTTCTATAATACAATCGAAATACCTATATACACACTACCTTAAGAATATGTTTCATTTTCATATTATTTTGGTACTTACTTATTACGTTTGTATGAAAAACGCATGCTCCGCTGCCGGCCCCTTAATCTGGGAATGAGAATGAGAAGACGGTTCCTAGTTTGCACTTGCTACTGCATAATTCTCAAGTAGGTAGTCTTCCCGTATAAGTGGTGATTATACTATTATCCCCTTAGTTCGCTTAAGGCGACTAGTAGACCTAACTGACCTTGAACGACGCACGCACACATTAACACAATCGACGTGAACGCCATCTAACGATCACACTCATAACACTATCGTTTTAGCGAGATTACGCCCGAGATTTTTAATAGATGGCGTATTTTAACAACAGCGACGTATAAATAAGATATAGATCTTACAAACAACTAGATGGGACTTATTAATTTATTTGTATTTGTTTGGAGTGTGAACTTGAAAATTTAAGGATATGTGTGATAAATAAAAGTTATTCAATAAAATTTAAAACATTTATCCATAAAGTCCCTAATACAAAAAAAAAATGAAGTGACACCAGTTTTTTCAGATTTACGTTATACCACATTAAGTTTTAAGTCATTTTTTCAGGTTTGAATTATACCTCTTATAATTTAAGCTTTTTTCAGGTTTATGTTGATATAACACCAAAACAATTTTTATAAATTAAATTTAGTTTCCATCCAACTAACTCGATACAAGATAGTCCGCAATCTAATGGTCCATGATTTGAGATCTCACATAACTTTCCAAAAAATAGTAAAGGTTAATAATTCTCCGTCCACTTTGGATGTTCTTTTCAGGAGTATAGTTTTCCATCTGTAAATATAAATAAATATAATAGTGAAATGAAATGGAAACCTAAAATAATTATAAGTTAGCATGTATTAGCAGAAACACTTACTTCTATAATATAATTAAAACCATCCGTATCCTGACTTTGCTTTGCACTTGCTACAGCAGCACTAGCCACCTAAAATTCCATTATTTCATTATTATTTATGAAACTTACTATGCGTTGCAATGCTCTGAAATTTAATATACTTCCTAACTACTAACTAGCTACCTACTAACAACCTTTTAGCTAGGTACCTAGTACCTACTTACTTCCTACTAACTACCTACGGCCACCTTGTTTTTTTATAAATTTCATAATTTTCTATACGAACCTCCTCGCAATTAATAATAAAGGCTTCTTCTATACTGGTCAGCAAATAAACCGAGCCACCCGCTACCTAGGAACTCTGATTCGATTTTCGCAAAAAGTATAAAACTTACAACTATCAAAGTTATACCTACAAAAAGTGCGTTTCATGGTGATTAAAATTACTACAAATTAATTCGAAAGTACCGTCAACTCACATTGTAATCAAGCAACAAACACAATGCTACCGATTTGCTCTGTTTTCACCAGAGTTTGAAATTAACGTTCTTTTTCTTTACAATGAGGGTTGTCAGACGCGTGTGTTTTTGCTACTTTTTTCGATTAATAATGGATACAACACCTTCGAATCAGCAGATCTTCGGTGCAACGAGTTTACGGACGATACCTAGAGACTGGAGCATTCGATCGCCGTCCAGGTACGGGCAGACCTGGGGCTACATCAGCAGCAGATGATCGTTATATCCACCTTACTGTTCTGCGAAATCGCCACCTCAACGCAGTTCAAGTCCAACAAAGTCTGCGTGACGAACGCCAAGTGGTTATAAGTTCAGATACCGTCAGACAGAGACTTGCTGAACGGAACCTGACCCCAAAAAGAGCTGCAACAGGCCCAGCATTAACGGTATCACACCGTCGAGCACGACTTGAATTTGCTCGAGAGCATAGGGAATGGACATTAGAGCAGTGGAGTAATGTACTTTTCACTGATGAGACCAGGGTGAGTCTACATGGAAGTGATCGACGTCAGAAAGTATATCATCGCCCTGGAGAACGTTATTCTCAGTGTTGCATCGAGGAAACTGTTGCTTATGGAGGAGGATATGTAATGGTCTGGGGCGGCATCTCGTTAACAGCACATACAGCGTTAGTTTTCATCGAACCGACGGGCCGTAAACGTGGACTAACTTCTCATCGCTACATTACTGAAATCCTCGCAGACCATGTGGTACCTTACGCAGGATATATCGGACAGGATATGCAATTGATGCATGATAATGCACGGCCTCATGTTGCTTATGTGGTGACCCAGTATCTACGCGACGTCAGCATTCGTACGATGGACTGGCCAGCTCGAAGCCCGGACTTGAATCCGATAGAACACTTACGCCATGAGCTGAAACGTCGGGTTCGAGCCCGGGTACCTGCTCCAACACGCGCTAATCACCTACCGAGCGCCGGGTAACCGGTAACCCATAGCGCAGTGGGTTGTCAAAAGCCGCGCGGCGCGCACGTACCTACGCATATTCCCCAAAGATAACTTATTAAAACTATTTGACCGATTTCGAATATTCTCTACGTTAACAATCGGGAATTTAAAGAAGGGAAAAAAGTATTAATCATTACATCAAAATAAAACACCTCTATGCAATTTTTTTTAACCATTCTTTTTTATACAACATTATTTTTTGTTTATTAAACTAAACCCGAAAAGGGGTGATTGTACTCATCATTTTGAACAACTTTTTCTATGGGACGAACTTTGAAATCGCGACAAAAAAAATCAGCTGTTCCCTACATTTTGACGAGTTATGCGAACATAAATGTAGGGAACAGCTGATTTTTTTTTCGCGATTTCACGGTTCGTCTCATAGAAAAAGTTGTTCAAAATGATGAGTACAATGACCCCTTTTCGGGTTTAGTGTAAACAAAAAATAACCCTGTATATTCCGTTAAAATAATTATAAATTCTGATACATTTTAAACATGTTTTATTTTATAACGTAGGTACCTTTACTAAAAATCCCTACTAACATCTTCGTCGAAAGAGGCAGCCCTAGCAATCCACAATATCCACGCGACTGCGCGATCTACAAAGCAAACCCCACTTTACGTTTGTAAGGTTAGGTACATTTTCGTTCGCAGCGTCTATTGACTTAAAAGTGTAGGCTATTATAGCGGTAGGTATTGAACATTTTGTATGGAGTGAGTTATCTGTCATCTGTGATTGTAGGTTTTTTAGTTTTTGAGAAAATCGAATTAGAGTGCCTAGATAGCGGGTGGCTCGGTTTATTTGCTGTCCAGTGTAGTACTTGCTTAGATTCTGATACATATGTAGTTTTATCAATAACTTCACAATCGTGATCATTCTGTGATACCACGGTTTCCAATCTATAACATTTTAAATTACGTGGAAATGTCAGTTCTAAATTTTCTAGTTCTATGGTTCACAAGAAAGGTAAAATAATTGCATTGCGATGTTTTACTTGTATTTGTAAAAATTGATGCGCTACAAGTAAAATATTAAATAGTACCTAACATTTTAGATACCTAATTACAATTCTGATTTATTATAAACAAAATCGATATAACTCAACCTAAGTACTTTGATTTTCTGATGAATCTATACATATATTATTTCGTCGTGTTTTTATACAAACAAAAAATAATGTTATTTATTATCGCCTAGATGTGTACCTCGACTTACGCATTGAAAATAACTTCCGTGTTGGTATTTTCGACTTTCATTTTTCTGTAAAAAAATATTTAAAAACTTTTTATTATTAAGGTATTCAAAAAATATCCCATAAATTATATCTAAAAACACAATAAAATAATAACAATTCAGTACAAAGTCACAAAAAGAAATAGTCACCTTGGGATACGAACCAGGGACTTAGTGCACATCAATCCATTCCTTTATAAAACGTACTACATAAACAGCTACAGTGATCTGCGAAAATTGACAGTACTTTCTTACTACGAATTGACTTGTATTTATGTTTACGTTTCTAAAATTCGTAATTTTAATTATGAAATACTTACGCACACTTACTTTTTAATATCGTTCATATGTTCGGCGCTGGATTTATATGAACGTTTATTAGTCCTCTGGACGGGTTTCACTTTATTTCCCATTTATATCAAAGTAGGTACCTACGCTATTTTAACTTAAAGTATTTTATATTTAAAAGAAATAGAATATTTATTGAAAGAAGATTTAGAACAGTGAATTTCCAAGTAAAACTTTACAAAAACTAAACAAATCAGGTGAAAATAAATCGGCGAAAAGAGCGACACGTCCATACAGCAACAGGCCTCGGCCGGCACTGTCGGTGCACAGGCGTTCACGCACACATGCATACGTATTATGTTCGGGAATAAGAACGTGCGATTTACAGAAAATCTATTGATTGGACTAAAAAAATAAAACAGTATTATGCTAATATGTTGCTTGTAGAATTATTTGCCAAAAAATCAGAATGATCGCATGTATTTTAGTAGGGTTTCTAATCGTTATAAGGTTTTTTTTAGAGGTAACTTCGTGATTTTTTTGTATCGAGTAAAATTAGTTGTATCATGTTTTCAAATCAGTATCATGCAAGTATATATCCTAAAGAATATCACATATTTTTCTGGTTTTGTTTATTGCAGTGAATCATATACTTTCAGGAGTTATAAGACTCGCGTTTAGCTCCTGTAGTCGCCTTAATGCCTTGTATATCTATCTGTAAAACGTTTGCGGGCAGTAATTATTAACCCGGCGCCAATGACGTGAAAATAATTACGGTGACGATGACACCGGGTCATGGTGACCCGGTTTTTTATTTTTATTTTTTAGTAGTTTTTTTTTAAGTTGTTTTTATTTTTATTATTTTGTATCAAAAAGGGGTATTTTGGTTAGGTACTGAAATAAAAATAATACTTAGAAATCAAATAAATCAACATTTATTAACATTCTCAGTAACACATGCAAAATCAACTATAAAAACGTAACATGTTTATAATTTTCAATTTTTAGTTATTTATTATTAGAAACAATAGGAGCTTATGAACTTATTGACTAAAAAAGAGATCAAAAAAAGTTATAATATAAAAAAATATAGTGATCAGTCTTCTTCTTCCTCGAACACAGCCATGGAACTGCTGCAATTATTGCAGTATGGTACAAAATGGTGTGGACATACAAAGATGCGGCATGCCTGACAAGTGTGCGATGTTTTCTTGTCCTTCTTTGATGGACATATTTGACATCTTTTGCGAGATCCTGGAACTTTTTGGGGAGGTTCTTCGGCAGGTTCACCTATGAAATCTGCAATTCGTTTGCGCAATTGACGAGGTAAATTCACGCGTCCTTTCCGAACTTGTAGATGCTCGTGTAACAGAGCGAGACCCAGTTTTTTTAGAAAATGTCGCCGTTTTGTGCGTGTGTCACTGTTATTAGCTCGATGTACTATGTTTGCATTTATGCCTGATATATTCAACATAGCATAAAAAATTGTTAGTGGCCATCGTTTTGAGTTTCTGCTTACGTTGTAAGAAGCACAAAGTTCATCAGCTACATCTACTCCGCTCTTGGTGTCATTGTAAAAAGTAATTATTTCGGGTTTCTGTTTATCGCCAGTGGATTGATCAATGTTGGCATCATGGTGCAAGCTTGACATCAAAATAACAACTTTGTTTTTCTTCGGAATGTAAGAGACCAGGGTAATATCTTTTTGATGTCCAAAAGTTGAAGAGCTTAGCTCTTTTCCACGTGTTGTTATAAATTGAGGTGGAATTTGCTTCTTATTTTTGCGTAAAGTGCCCACTGAAGTAAGTTTGTGTTCGTTTAGTAGATGAGACACTAGTTCGTAACTTGTAAACCAATTATCAAAAGTGATATTACGATGTGTTTTAGAAATTGGCAACACAAGACGATTTACTACATCAAATGGTTTGTTACTAAGTGAGAATGGGCCATCCGGCTGCTTACCAGCGTATATTTCCAAATTCCCAACGTAAAATGTTTTCGAGTCTACTAACGCAAATATTTTTATCCCGTATTTGGCAGGTTTGGATGGAATATATTGTCGAAATTGGCATCGACCTCGGAATGCCACTAACATTTCATCAATAGTGCAGTTTTCACCCAGCGAATACATAATTTGACATTTCTCAACAAATGTTTTGAATATCTCGCGTATTGGCGCCAAATTATCTAGTTGATGTCTTTCAGTACGTGTAGACTTGTCATCAAAGCGTAAACAGCTTTGTATAAAATAAAATCTCTGCATTGACATAGTGAGTCTAAAAATTTCTAGCCCTGTACCATCTGTTTGCCACAAGTCATTCAAATTTTGTCTGTTAGAACGATAAAATCCAGCTAAATACAAAAGTCCTATGTACGCTTTCAATTCACATATTTCAACATCACCCATATATCTTTGTTTTCTCAAATCCACACAAGAATTTCTTCTTTCACGTATATGTAAATTTGTGTACGTTTGAATTTTACACAACATATCAGGAGTGATAAATAAGTCCCAACATTCTAAATCACTTTTGGCACCTTGAGCTACAGGTTTTACCCCAGGTCTTTCTGATAATATATTTTCTGATCTGGTACGTACATTTGGACGGGCGGGTGCTTTTTTCCACATAGTTCCATCCTTTCCTTTGAAGTACTGTTGGCGAAGTTGTTGTTGTACGGATGCCAGGTCTTGATCAGATGAGCTCGAGTCAGTATCGCTTGCATCTTGTTCACTTTTGCTGCTATTACTACGCTGAGATAAGTGGTCAACATCGTCAATGTCCGAAGCAGCCTGGGAATCCTGTAAATCTTCATTGTCAGAATCCGAGTCTTCTAACAACGCCATTATTCTCTCCGCATCATTTCTCACTGACATTTTTATAAAAAAACCAAAAAAATAACAAAGAAAATTAACATTGAACACTAAAGTAACGAATAAAAGTAAGTCACAAAATTACAACGCCAGCGATGACGCTGGGTCATACTTACCCGTTTTAACTTGACGCACGTGTATCTCACTCCGCGAAAGGCGTCGCACTGATCATATCAACGAGGCGGGTAGAGGGGGGCTGTCTCTCCAGCTACACGAACGTTCAAAACATACGACCGAAGCAAAAAAAAGTTATGTCAGTTTAAAATTGCCTCGGGTCAATGTGACCCAGCGTCATTGGCGCCGGGTTAAACAACTTGTGCTCAAAACACGCAGTGTTATGCAATGGGTCTCATCAGTCATTCTGTTTGATATTTAACACGTGACTGCGTATCCTCAATGCCAGTCGGTTCGGGAGCGCCTAATGTTTCATCAACTACAACATTCCATCGTCTGAACATTTTTATGACTTCAAAACTAAATGAGCCGAGACTTCTGACGGTAATGACAGCATAAATTGCTGCAGTTGGGATATTTTTGTTCAGCTATTCTGGTTTTGCGAGTATTTTTGGATAATGAGATTTTAAATAAGTGGTACCGGGCAAAGAATAGACTATAGATATAATAAAGAAGATAGACTCTCCGTTTCATGTAGTGTGTATTTTTATAATAAAGGATTATGTCAGGAGAAGTAATGCAAGTTGTAGCCAATCTAAACAGATTAATGCTATAATAATCAATATCCTGTTCATTACTGAGTTCCTGCCAATTAGACTACTCTGAGAGTAACTATAACTACTAAGTGGTCTATAATGAGCGTTCGATATTAACAGTAGACAGTACATAGTTGAAGTATGGCAATTATTGCACCTATGCAAAGTTTATGTTTTAAATATTCTAAATTCGATGTGGTGGGCATACGGTAACATGATATAGTAAATAACTCTTCTGCCTACAAATATTTCTCAGGAATGTTATTGTAATAAAATCAATGGCAGAGGCAAATCAACAAGCTGTGTAAACTTCACCACAACCAAACTTCATCATCAATAAAATGAGCGCCAACGCACCAGCGAGTGATCTACCGAACAATACTCGTGTTTACAAACATACATGATCCAAAGAGTCGCATTCATTATTATAATCGATTTATGATTACCTACTAGGTATATCGATCTACCTTACAGCGGCGAAGGTTCCATACGACCCGATTCCTACCGGCTTACTTTTGAAAAAAGGCACAGTCAGTGCTCTTTAGTCAAATAATGTAATCACATTAACGATATGTACGGTCGAACAAGCTATTTGGTTTACAGTTTAACCTACAAATTCCATTGTAAAGTGTAAACCAAATAGCTTGTTCGACCATACTCCGGCTTAGCTCTTACAAAATTTTAGCTATTTGGTTTACACTTTACAATGGAATTCATTGTAAAGTGTAAACCAAATAGCTTGTTCGACCATACTCCGGCTTAGCTCTTACAAAATTTTAGCTATTTGGTTTACACTTTACAATGGAATTCATTGTAAAGTGTAAACCAAATAGCTTGTTCGACCATACTCCGGCTTAGCTCTTACAAAATTTTAGCTATTTGGTTTACACTTTACAATGGAATTCATTGTAAAGTGTAAATCAAATAGCTTGTTCGACCATACTCCGGCTTAGCTCTTACAAAATGTTTAAACTTCACTACTGCTACCTTATCAACTTTGCTTCGCCCTATCCCAACTAAGTTGGTATCAAGTTCCAGGCTAACTGGATGCAGACGAGTACCAGTATTTTATAGAGCGACTGTCTATCCAACCAACCTCGACAACCCAGTTAGTACTGGGTAATACGATACTCCATGATAAGACTGGTTGTCAAAGTTATCAAGTCACTGGTGTCGATTCTGTTGTGCACAAACTAAACTTAATTTAGGCTATTATTATCTTTTTCTCACTAATAAAACGAGAAAGAGACAGACATAATTTAGAGCTGTCAAATTTAATTGTAACTAATATTTCCATACAAATGAAGGGTGCACGTAAAAACATGTCGACTAAAAACACGGTGAAGCGCAAGGCATAAGCTAGTTTGACATCTCTAACTTAGTGCGTAGCTATGGCCGTCCTTTTCTCGCACTGCCTTTAGTAAAAGATAGCAATAGTCTAAATTAAGTTTAGTTTGTGCACAACAGAATCGACACCAATGGCTACTTGTAACGACTGTCAAAGATCTACAAATGAGTGCCGGGTGTAACGGGTTAATTAAGTGTTTTCCGAAGCACGGAGGAAACTCAGAGTAATGGATGGTCACCCATCCACGTACCGGTCGAGGCAAGCATGGATTAACCTGGAATATCGACCCATGCGGCTGTTAATTATTTCGCCACGACCTCTTCATCATCAATTATTCTAGGTCTTGAACGTAGTTGCAGTATCTACTGGTACTGATACAGTCATAGGCAAGCCATCAGTCACCCAATAGATGTTTCTGTACCTAATTAGTGTAATAAAGCCACTGCATGGAAACCTATGAATATGAAAACCTACTTGAATGGTACTTGAGTATTTGAACAGGAGGTCTAAGAAAATGTAATGGAAATAATCTCATACAAATCAGCTTATCTACAGAGAATAATTCTTAGAAAATGTGTTGATCACTACAAAATGACCTAAGATAATTATATTAATTGTTCTTAAATAATGTATAGTGTATAGGTACGTACCGTTCATTATCTATTTCTGGTTGTCAAGTTCAATTTTTCGAAGTGCCTATTTTCTGTATGTGCTAATCAACAATCGTACAAATAAGATCATCATTTCATGTCTATTACGGTGAAAGAATATAAGTACTTACTGTAATTCATTTAATTGGTACCGTAGGTTAGGCATTAACTACGAATTAATGTTATGTTTGTTTTATATTATTTACTGTGAAAATTCGTAAAAACATTTTCTGTACAAACGGCCGATTTGCGTACAGTCTCAATAAAATTGAATTTAAATCCACGGTTTATATATTTTAAAGAGAAAATATGAATACTAAACGTATATGTGTGGTTTATATTTGGAAAGCTGATAAGTGATAACCAATAGTAAAATTAACTTTTTGATATCAGACATTATTTGCGTTACCGATGCTTATAGCGTTTCACGTTTTGATATTGCACATTTAGGTATAATTACGTTTACTGTAGTACCTACTTCGTTTTATCCACGGTTGTTCCTGCAAAAGGGACAGGGACACACTATCTACCTACCTAATCACTCATAGATAGTGTACCTTGCGGACATACTACTGACGAACTTACTGAGACCAAGAATGTAAACAGCAGTTTTGAAGATTTTTATGGTGCTAGTTCAGCAGAGGGTTATACTGCGGCTTTGACAGTTAGGCAGTACCTACGATTTATAAGCAGAAATTAAATTTAGATACCATTACAGGCTGCAGCTAAACATCTTTTTTATTTGGCATCATCTGTTTTCTCCTGCAGCCTTGTAGTAATTTATAGAGGTTATCACAATCACTAATGAACAATGTCCAGTCAAGGATAGGTTAACGAACGTAGTGTGGACGAGTTGTGCAAGCGCAAGGCAAAAACAAACGGAAAAAAAGTTGATTAGCCTTTCTGTTTATTTTAAAAGGATTTGTGTATCTAGCTGTTTGATCTGATCATCTTATCTTGTAAACAAGACATTACTTACGAACATAATAAGCGGGACTTAACCGATAAAAAATGTGTTGTGTGTAGAGGTGTATTTGTATATAGAGATCTTACAAAGTGCATATTCAAGCGTGCAGCCTTTGAGTGTACCTCGAAGTAGGGCAATGCCAGCAAGCTGTAGTTTTAACAAGCATAAATAATTCAATAAAACTGTTTTCTGGCATTTTCTACTTACCAAGACATCAACCGAAATTGGTCTTAATACTGGTAGACATGCTTGTCTGTGAGAGACAGTGAGTCATACATATCCCATCAAGTGCGTCTAGTGCGGTATGGTGGTTGTCACCTGTCTTCAAAACGTACCCTTATAAAGCAAATCTTTTAATTTTATTTGCAGGAGTGGGCTACATATCCCCTGAGCCCATGTACCCTGATCGCGGCGACATATCGGCCCCTGTAGACGCAGATGTGTCGATAACGAAGGACAGCCAGCATCACGCTTCAGTGCGCCTGGGCAAGGAGACGCCCCTGCTGCGGCTGAGGAACGGCGCGCTGCAGGCCGGACTCAACGAGAGACTGCACAGGGTCGTGGCTATGAGGAAGGTAAGAGAACAAAGAAAAAGAGGAGGAAAAGGATTCAAGAGTATAAAAAGAGCACAAGTTTGACCAAAGACCTGATGAAGGACGCTAGGCGTATGTCCAGCTCCGGGAGTCTTATGAAGCAGTCTAGCAGTACTCAAGGCTCTTCCTTAAAAGCAGTTAGTTGGAGACACCTACACTGTTTCGTGGACCGATTTCGGCTGATGATGTTGGATGATCTTGGTAGCATGTTTCCACTATTATATTTTTAATAGTCAACTATCCTACCTAGTCAAAAACTTATAGGAGTTGAGCCATCTTTCTCATCTCCTAATCCTCGTTCCCAGGAAGTAGAGAGCCAGCGCAAGACTTCGTCTCTACAGCGTAACGTGGTGTACCCACTGGCGATGCTGCTGCTGCTAGCACTGACCACCATCACCGTGCTCATGGTGCTGCAGAATACCCTCGAGCTGCTCATCGGAATCAAAGCTCTCCCGCTGAGCACACGGGTTAGTATACCATAGTCCTTCCTTGATCAGACTTTTTATTAGTTATACTGCCGATTAACATGGTCATTGCCTTTTTCCTAATATTTCTTCGTTGTCATCCAGAATTCTAGACAATAAACTAAAACTGTATCGTTTTTTCGTTTTATCGTATTCGTGATCAATCATGACGTCAACGATAGTTTAGACTTAGAAATAAAAATCTAAAAATATAGGAGGGGCAATGACTGCTCTTTACACTTTTATTTGGTAGGTAACAACTAACTAAGCTTGAACTTTCGGGCCATTGACTTGTAACGACTGTCAAAGATCTACAAATGACAGCCGAGGCGAACCTTATTAAAATCTTACCTATTCATATGCATTTGAACGTTCCAGCAATTCACCCTGGGCATAGCGTCGCTGTCGAAGCTGGGATGCGCGGGCGCCGTGCTGGAGGCGTTCCTGATCGTGTACCTGTACGCCGCGTCGCTGACCGGGCTGGGCACGCCGCTGCGCGCGCTCCGCGTACTGCCGCGCGCGCGCCGCACGCCGCTCGCGCGCATCATCGCGCACTGCACGCTGCTGCTGGCCTACTCTACTGCGCATCCACTGCTTGTCAAGATGTTAGGTGAGGTCTTAAACTATTTTTTTGTAATAATTTTTACCTGGAATACATTTTGAGAAAATCAGGGTTGGTTGTTAGAATGACGATATCGTCAAAGTCAAGGGGTGGCCTTTACCCAGCAGTGAGTGAAGCGATTGAAGAAGAAAGAAAACCGAATTCCATCCTAAAGATAACTGTACTGTTTTCTCCTACACACGGACTGTACTTGCAAAACTGTCAACTAACAGTCTTGCATAGACAATTGGACACCCGTATGCTTATCTCTGTATGGTCGAGAAACTCCTCTCGATAGATGAATATCTGATACGATTTCTGGTTCCGAGAGTAGTCTTGTAATGCAAAATAACAATAAGCTAAAACGCACTATTTTCCACCAGGTATAACGAACTTCGATTTGTTGGGCGAGTTCGGCCGCATCGAGTGGCTGGGAAACTTCAAACTCGTTCTATTATACAATGCCATATTCGCGGGCACGGTGACCCTGTGCCTGGTCAGCAAGTTCACGGCCAGTGTGCGGCGCGAGCTCTACAACAGGTTGGTGGAAAACGTCAACACGGTCGCGCACTGCGTGTCTTTCCTCAACAACTGAACACCCGCCGCGCGTCTGGTTCTTCTATACATCTTTTGTTCCTAAGTTTGCATACATCCTATAGAATTCTTATACCATCGCCCGCGCTTCTTTAGCAGCTACATTTATCTTGTATGGCTGCTGAATCATTAGCGCGATAAAAATTTGATGGTCTTTTGTATACCTACTTAAGTATTTCAGAAATATCTTTCACAGATCTGGTTTATCATTCTATTTAATCATTATCAAAGAGAACAAATTTGTATTTAGTTTATTCATTTCTAAATACAAACGAAAAAGCAATTATGAACGCATGTGTTGTAGAATAATGTTTCCTCTTCTGAAAAGGTTTAAACTTGGAACAGTTGAAGTTTATCTAATGTAATAACAAATGACAATTGAATAGGTATTATTATTAATTAAATTACTAGGTATTTGTTTAAATAATTATTGAATTACAAACATGTATTAATAAGTGTTCACTACAGAAATGACAAAGTAATAAAAATAGTAAAAACAACAATAATATGAGTTGACTAACATGGTAGACTTAGTAAGATTGATGCATTTATTTTCTACCAATTTATTTCTATTTATTCGGTTCCTATTTTAGTATTTTATTGTATACAAATTGTGTCATAATTACTATCTGTAAATTATAATATTGTAAAGTTTTTGAGGAAAGACTCGCTAGAATAAATTTGTTTTTTTTATTACCAATGAGACTGAATTTGTTAAAGTAATGATTACGAACAGGAGATTATTTATTTTATTTCGTTACGTCTATGTAATTTCTAAATATGACTGGTGAATGAATTACAACATCTAGTTTTATTATTATTTAAACAATTGTGTAAGATTATTATTGCCATGAAACTATAAATGTACTGTTGTGGTGTCCTGTTAAATGAGCCACATTTTTTAATATTGTCTCAATTTCTTTTGGTTTGCGCTGTGCATCAATATATCACACAGTGATTTTAAATTTATAAAAGACATTGAAGACTGTTTTTTTATTCTAGAATAACTATTATAGGTTTATGTAAGCTTTTGTTGCTCAATTTTACATCACACAAATAACCCTGCAATGGTGATGAAGTGTTGTTTTTATTCCTTGTCGTTTACTTGTTGAGGCTAACTAATACAACAATCTAGTCTTCTTAGATCTCTGTTGCAGGGAATCGTTTTAATGAGCTTCAGCACACAAAATGTTAATGTCCTCAAACATCTAACCCATGTCTAAGAATTCATCAGCTATCATTATTTTCATACTCCTAACGCGCAAACTTGCAGCTACTTTAGAAACATATAATAACGTAGTAACATAATATATGTAGCGTGTTTAAAATGTTAAATAAATAGTCGACGAGATAATGCTGTGGTGCTACAATTTTATAATTATAGTAAACTAGAACACACCACAAGAATAAAATATGTAATATTATTCTGTTATGTACTTAGAACAAGCATGTTAGGGCGCTTAATATAAGTCTTGTGTGTGAATCTCGATTGTTTGTGAGTAGAGTAATTATATTTAGTGTGCGGATTTTATACATTTTGTATTATCTTGTACCAAACGTTGAGATTGCATTTGAAATAATACATTATAAAAATTGAGACGGTCCTTTTTATTTCTACCCACACAATAAACATAGTCCCTGGTAGCAAATACCAATGCATTTGAATATTTTCATAACATGCTTATCATTTCATCTGATAGCTTTTGCCTGGTTGCCATTAGATACAGCTTCTACATGTTGCTTGAGTTTGTAATACTATGGAACTTATAGGTGTTTTATTCAGTCTCATTAGGTTTCCATAAAATGTATTACTAAAACAGAATATTCCTTTGATTTAGGTTCAGGTGGGTAGCAGATGGGTTCACATTCCCAGAGGAAATGAAGAGGAAAGAGAGTTTAAATATGACGCGAGCGGCAACGCAGAGTACAACTACACCTGTTGTTGAAAAGTTAGAAAGAGAAAATGTGGAAAATTTTAAATCTGAATAAAATGATGCGAGAATGGTGCACTGAAAATCCAAATTGTATGCTTTAGGAACCTAGGTAGGTTAAAGCATTCAGCTTTAAGAAATGGAATCTATCTAGGCACTACTCATTTAGTACGAAAAAGTTACTTATTAAAACTACTAGTTCTATTACGGCTCACTCGAAATTCTAATGCCTGGAATACACACACCAAATAAGTGCCAAGACATAGATATATGTGTGTAATAATGACACTGGTGAGAACCAATTTAGTAAAAGATTCGAGCAGTATCATAAAATCATAATAAAAGAACTTAAACAAAAGATTAATGAATTATGTGGATGAGTAGCAGCAGTTGAGCACAACACAACTATAACTAAAGTTAGTGATAAACTTACATCTTTAAAATGTTTATTTTCAAGCAAAATAAAGTTGCTAGAGAAACAGGTTGGTGCCTTGTGTACTGGACAAAGATGGATATGGATCTTCTCAAGTGTCTTAATAATTTTAACTACTTTAAAAAAGAAATACAAAGAATTCTATTGACTGATATGTAGTCTATGCAATTATTGCTTTGCTTAATGATGTAAAACTTTATGTATATGATAATAAGCTATTGTAAAGCACAATGTAATCAAATATTTTAACATGTTAAGGTTTGGGAAGAGATCAAACCCACTGTAATCTGTCTGTGATGAGTAATTAGTAAATATTATTGTACAAATTAAAATATTGTAAATAGGTTGAGTTTATAATAAAATTATGCAATATAATCTTTAGACATTTTATTGACCAGGAATATTTATTTACTTGTTTCACTTATTGAGTCAACTAGCATGTAGTGTTTACCGCACTTCCTCCCTTCTGCTTTCAGGATAACTCTTCTTGTGTTGTCCCTTACAACTTTAAGACTGTCATTGCTATCAAGTCCAAGTATGAACCCTAAGTTGATGACGTCATGCACATTTCTCACTTGATTGTAATTCTCCGCACCACTAGTGACAATAATGTTCCTTGACTTCCCAATGGCATAGTAATTGTGAGCAGTACTGATTATGTTCTTCCTTGATGTTGAATCTCTTATAGCAGGTGAGTACATTATCTCAAAGAATACACCTCGCTCCACAGCTTGTAAGTACAGTTTCCGACTTATTTTAAACGGGATCTTACTTTCTGGTTCAAATGAAATTATATCTATATCCATAGCTCCACACGCATACTGGAATGCTTGTAAAGTTTTAGGTATTACAGCAATAATGTCATACTTCTTTAAATTCTCTGATTGGTTCACCTTATGAGCTATACTCGAGTCTGAGAATTCTAAAGTCAGCCTTTGTAAAATATTAAGCTTCGTAGCGTCAGAGATATCTTTTGGAATATCTACAGGTGGAGGCACATAGTCTCTCTTATCTCTGGCTTCTCCTTTCTTTTTCTTTTTCTTGGGTTCATCTGAAGGTTCTTCAACATGTGTATTAATTGCTATTGTATTAAAACCAAGTTTTTCTAAGAGATGTAATTTGTCAAGTCCATAATTCTTGTTGATAAATAAATCACAAAAACCCCAGTTAGTATTAGCCATATTTTCACGAGTCCCGTTTATTTTTCAAAAATGTTATGGAGGAAATTAAACTATAACCTAACTTCATTAATAATGATGCTCTGTAAAGCTAATATTTTTGACCACAAGATAATAATATTGTGGGGAGGCAAAAAGTCTGACTAGTCTTACCACGGGCGTATTGTATCGTATTACTTTGTTTGTGGAGGTCACATAAGCCGTCGGTCTATGTAAAATACTGCTATTCAGCTGCATCCGGCTAGACTAGAAGCCGAATCCAACATGGGGAAAAGGCTCCGATAGGTAAGCAGATGATAATATTGTATTAATGCGTCGGGCCGCGAGCTTTCGTTTGACGTTTACGGTCAAATTGTGACCACAATTGTGACTTTCTATTGTCTAATGTCAGTGTCAGTAACCCTACTGACATTAGGCGTGTTCAATTATTACGTGAGACAACGCTTTACGAACTTCGAACTTTCTTTTCATTGGCAACGCTCGGTTTGTGCCGTAGACAGAGCGTTCTAGCACAGTCGAATCACAAGCGATATCAAAATCTGATATCCGTGCACTTTCGAAACGAACAGCATCCACCTAAAAATAATTGAACGCACCCCCGGCCCTGTGCTGACAGCTCTTGTTTCGTTTAGAAATGTTTTCAGATATAAAGATTTGGAGTGCTCGATGTTTCAATCGATGGTAAATATTTTCACCAACCGCGCGTACCTATATCGTAGTAGTAGCTGTTCTCGTTGCTGAAGTGCCTAACTTCAGCAACGAGAACAGCTACTACTACGAAATTAAGGTACAGTCGCCAAACTGTTCTATTATATGTTTTGAGTAATGTTACTGGCGTAATACCGCTTAGAAAAAAATAAAAACACCCTTTGTCATCATGTATGACACGTTGTCAAGCAGCGTATTGACATTATTGGTAGCATGGTACAATAATAAGCGGGAAATATATTTATTCAAACGTCTCCAAAGACGACAAAAAGTTAAGAGATCTCTAATTATTTACCCTTATAGTATTTACATATCGCAGATCATGGGGTTTCGTATTGTAATTGCTGGTGAGGCTCAATGCTCTGCATACGCGGAAACCGTAATTCTAGCGGATTATCTTTCACAAGAACTCCCTAACTTTTGCTATACTTGTATTCAAAAATCGGTGAGAGATTGGGCGGTAAGTACATACTTTTCAAAGTAGATACTGCTGTAAATGACCACTCATCGACCTTGCCATCCATGTTTAAGAATAGGCAATCTATATAAATATTTTGATAATAGTTAAAGTAGGAATGATTATTGTTTTAGAGTTGGTTGTGTAGGATTAACATTAAAAATAAATGGCATCACAAGGACTCACCCATCGTTTGGAAAGAATTGTTAATGAAAGGCAGCACGCCGCATTACATCGGTGGAGCATCAGAGTTTCTGGACTATTGTTATTCGTACTACAACTTCGATTCTCTATTTGCTTCTGAAAAATATGATGGATTACTAGACAACATTCTACAATTCAAAAAGAAGGTTCATTTACACAAAGTTTTGCTCGAGACAGAGGAACCTCCGCTAAAAACTCCGCCCATCCCCAAAAATCAATTTGTGGTTACGATTTCTGGAGCTCGTCACTTGCTAGCGATGCATTTAATTTCGGGTTTACTAGATCCTGACTACACACGGGGAGCTAATTTCATTGATAAAATATACTTGTACGATGATTGCGGTTCCAAATCATTCATGAATTATGTAGAAAAGGAATGTGCCTATGTTCAGACTGATACTCCAGGCAGAGTTGTGAAGCATGTTGATAAAATTGGAATGGCGCTCACAAGTACGGATATGCTGATAATCCTGGACCATGAACCGTTTGAGTAAGTAAAAATGTATACTAAATTCCTGTTAGGTGCGGGTCATATCCAAGTGGCGTATGGCAGTGGCGCGGGAGCGCGGGAGGGCGAGGAAGTGGCGCCACTTCCTCACCCCCCGCGCACCCGCAGCCGCGCCAGCGCTGCGCCACCGCCATACGCCACTTGTATATGACCCGCGCTTTAATTATGGGCAGCCGGCGCCAAATAAACATGTGATTTTTTCCAGTGAGAAAATATCTATCGGGGAATGGCTTCTTGAGAACAGAAAAAAAATGGAAGAGCTAGCCCTCATGATCAATGCTTCCGGCCCTCGTAGATTGAAAATCCTTTTTCCCAATTTAGGGCCAGCATGTTATAACGCCACAGTTCTCAGAAAACACGTTAATATTGAACAAAAAAACATTGTCGTTGCTACTTCGGACCTAGGAATGGATATTTTACCAGCAATAGCGGAAATCGCTGAAATTCCCATGAGGAATATATTCTGTCCTCCAGTTTGGGGATTTGTTGGAATAAACCAATTAGTGGATGTTAGAACAACAGTGCATCAGTATAACAGTTTCCAACCTTATAAAAGATACACAAAAGTGAGGAATTCTACTCTGAACATTGGATCGTTGACTCCGGAAATGCGAACTTTATATTATTTGTTGTACTTTGATGAAACCCTATGGACAAAAGCAGCCGAATTGAAAGCAAGTATTTTAAAATATTTCGGAATTAAATATTCGGATCTAAGTATACGAAGGCTAGAACTATAAGTCCCAGCCTTCTTCTTCCATACTTCTCTATTACTCGTAATCTCAACAGTCACCTCCTTTCTCACGTCTTTTATTATATTTAATGATAATACAGGAAAATAAAAATGAAACTTTTTCAGAAAATATGCAGTCAGGGATCAGCAGCTAAGGCAAGATTAAACAAAGCACGTGCAGTAATAACTTTGTTAGATGTGTGGCTCCTGAATCCCAATTCCGATCATATAATGTGCCTCGGCATTAGCTGCAACGGTGAATAAAAAGCACATCAATATTTATATGTTGGAGACAATTTTGTTGTTACTAACGTTATCTTTCATTTTATAGGATCTTTTGGACTACATTTTGATGGAAAATTTTCCCAGCCCGCAAGATTTGTTGATGGATTCTGGGAACCAGCATCTGATTATTTAATGCCGATGGATCGCGAAATGAAGTTGCCGTACTTAGAGAAAATGGCAGAGTTCACAATGCATTTGGGACCTAAAGATCTACCACCACTTAACCCATATTATCCATGTTCATGCAAACCAAATTTTTACGGTTTAGATCTGCAGTAATTAAGTTATATTAGACTATTCAATTAGGTTTTCAGCAATCGATTTCTTCATTTCGATTATTCGATTGTGAACTGTCACTCGTTTCTGAACGTCAAATTCGAGCGAGCGCAGTAGTAACACAACAAGGTGAAGGTAGTCGAGTTTCATATGAGCTAGTGTTAGCCGAGTCGTTGTTGTAGATTGTTTCGTAATTCGCAGGCTAAGGAATGTTATGACGTGCAGTAACTGTCTTTGTTTGAATAACATTCGTTTTAAACTCTACACTAGAGTTGTAGAATAATGTGATAGATAGAGCTCGATAAAATGCTCTAGTAAACGGTTACATTGCGACATGATTTTTTCCAAAGTATGATCGTTCCAGTAGAAGTTATTAGTATAGTTAGACTTTCGTACTTGTTAAGTTGTGTGAATATTGTGCCAATAATGAGATAGTGGAGTGTTGTGATGTGGTTGTGGGACATGTGGGGGGTGCTGTGGGCCGTGGAAGCGGTGGCGCAGCTGGCAGCCGTGCTGGCGACGCCGCTGGACCCCGTGCCGCCGATCCCGCAAGGTGAGACGAGAGGAACCTTGCCGCCTACGCTCCTCTTGACGCTACCTAGCTCCGCCTGTTGGGCTTTGCATGGCTTGCTGCATGTTTATATCACACTAGATGGTTTTACATTTGTTTACTATTGTGTCTTTTGAATTTGTCTTCAATAAAACTTATTTGCTTAGTAATCTGCAGACTTTTAATTTAGTAGACTGTAGTGTAACGTTACATTGAACTTTCCAAAAGTTATACAGGGTTAGTTTTTGTTTATACTAAACCCGAAAAGGGGTCATTGTACTCATCATTTTGAACAACTTTTTCTATGGGACGAACCCTGAAATCGCGAAAAAAAAATCAGCTGTTCCCTACATTTATGTTCGCATAACTCGTCAAAATGTAGGGAACAGCTGATTTTTTTTTCGCGATTTCAGGGTTCGTCCCATAGAAAAAGTTGTTCAAAATGATGAGTACAATGACCCCTTTTCGGGTTTAGTATAAACAAAAAATAAGGTTGTATATAACAAGAATTCTCTAAGAAGTAAAATAAATTCAATACCATAATATATCTTTTCTTTTGTAAGTTAATGTAACACTTCACAACTTTGTGAATATGATCTATCTATATAATTCTTACTACAGATGTCAACATGATCATGCCAATCATTAACATTCATGACTTAAAGAAAGAAAAAGTATTTATTTGTCTCCTAAAGAACCATAGAACATCATATAAATACGGGGAAGGACACAACATTGATAACAAGGCCTTCCTGCACCACAAAACACTGATCACAAGTTTAATATTACCTAAACAAAATTAAAATAGTCTTCTGTTTCTGTCAAGTTCAGGACAAAAAAAAACCAACAACCTTGATAAAGAGGTTTATTGACTTGTATCCGGATGCCATTAAATTCAATGCATAATAATATTATTATGCGATTTGGTAGTATACTGTAAGTTTATGTGTTCTTTAAATAAATTACAAGAATTTGTGTGGTACATACATACAAAAACTAAACAATGGTGACCACTGAAAAATCACCTGGAGTTCACTTAATTGACTGTGGTTAATTCACCTAGGGGCATTAACTATACTATTCATAGACTTGGTCACTCTCTAATTAAGTTCAGGGTTTACAATTGTTAAATTGTATGTATAATGCTGGTGGTGTCCGCAACCCCACATACAAGTTCGTATTTTGTATGGGCCCATTTTACAATACAATTGGTAAAATCCTCCTATTGTTGAACTTTGTTAAAATACATCCTATCTCACCCGGGCCAATATAGCAAATCAATTGACACCTTATCCCTACCTCATCAGAATTGGATTAATAGTTTAGGTTCTACAGATTAACATACATAACTATAGATAAACATCAAAGGCTGCTAAAATCAAACCCCTTCCTCTTGGCTTTTGCCGTAATCCAGTAAAAAAATATGTTTAAAATTTGTTTCATGCTATATAGTTTCCTAAAACTGGTTTCTATTCTAAAGTGCATGCCTAATAAGTCAGTTTTTTTAGTATGGAGTATGATGTAAAGACTTTAAATAAAAAATTGTATTCAAACATAATAAATTGGTGATCATAAAATGCCAGCCAAACTACTTCATAAATAAAAATTGTTTGATAAATCATTGATTAGTTGCTGTAGTTAGTTTTATTTCATACTGTGAATATAGAGGAGTAACAGATCAATGTGTATTAAGTCTACCCACCGTAATAAGAATGGTACAAACAGATTATTTATCTATTTCAAACCTTGTAACTAATGTCAAATTATGAGACACCAAACTGTATTACTTTTCTTTATAAAAAAAGACCCAAAAGTGCACATAGTTTCAAAGGTTCGTGTTCGTGTGCTCTCTTTAAAGTAAAGAAAAGAAAGAAAACATATTTATTCGGCACATGCCATAAGTGCACACAACAAATAAAAAAATTAAGTAAGTGAAAACAACATAAAAAACTTAAATGTATACTGTAAAACTAAAAACTAAAAAAAAGAAAATAAAATTGTGCGTCTCACGTCTGCGCCAAATAGGCCCAGTTCAGCACAAGTATTATGAATTATTCCTTTATCTCAAAAGTTACATTGACGGAGTTAATACACTTTGATCTGTCACTCCTTGTATGTACATTGTAAGAATTTTAACAAACATTATACCTGTAATCCCTGAAGAGTTAGCTAGGGGTGTACCCAATTAGTACACAAAATTTTGCCAGTTATTAAGTCGAGCCCATGTAATAGGGGGTGGGCCTATTGCCATCAACCAATCTCTGTGGCTGCTACTGAGAAGTTCCTTATGGAAAAACCCAGAAATACTTACCCAACCCAGGAATCAAACCACTTACCCACTTACCATTTTACCCAACCACATGTTTGTGGTGCTGTGAATTAGCTGAAATATTGTTTGTTACTTCATTTTAAAGGTCAAATGTTCATAAGCATTATTGTATGCATAATTTAAATTGAAATCAAAAGTTTATGGGGAAAAAATAATACACCTGTAGGTGTAATATTTTTTGCCATGTAATCAATGACAGTAACGAAAATATTTTGTTTTTGTTAACTGCATTCAATCATTGTTTATCTAGGACATCACTGACATTGGTGAAGGAAAACATTGCCAGGAAACCTGGCCTTGTCAATGTAAGTTTGAAATTACCAGCCCATCTTTAGCAAACATGATGAGCAAAGTAATGCTTGTCCCTTCTCTGTTTGAAAAGAGGAAAGGAGAGAGATTTTTCCTAACAGTAGAATAGTAGTAGGCTACTATAATTATTTATTAACTGCAATAAGTATGCATGTACAAAACTGTGGGTACCAGAAAATTCGGGTACCAGCCATCACTCCTCTTTCCTCATCTCAATTCGTTAGTTAGTATTCCTTCTTCTATTTCAATATAGTATACATTATTGTACTAGTCAAGCCCTTTCATTTCATACCCATATTCAAGGAATTGAGAAATAAAAGTGTATTTCGCCATTTTGTGGTGGCATATAAAAATTGTTTGATCATTGGTCAGATGGGGTCCAAGCGGTGGACGCGCCTTCTACAATCAGCTTTGATCAGCCTTCCCCATTATGGAAAATAAAATGTAATCCGCCATTTTGCGGCCATCGTGGACCAATGTTCATCAAAGATAGCTAAGAACACTACCGGCTAATTCACCTTTCAAACAAAAACAACAAAACCAAAAATCGGTTCATGCGTTCGGGAGCTACGATGGCACAGACAGACACACACACACAGACATGTCAAACTTATAACACCCCGTCGTTTTTGCGTGGGGTGTTAATTAAGAAAAGTGAAAAGCCTCCTTTTTGAAGTTGGCAATAACAGGTTTTATTACGGGGTATACAACATGAGCTATTGTGATGTCCTCTAAGAAACAGATTGATTGAAAACCTAAGCTAGATGAGTTTTACTCCATGACCTAATCAAAACGGTGGATCCGGATCGCCGAATACGCAATGGATCGCACGAATACGCGATAGGATATGAAAGACGACATTGAGGACATTTTAGGGAGAATCTTCTACTTCTTCGGGGTGGTTAGTGCCTCACCTGGTGTCAGAGTTTTTATGGGCCTCTGACTTGGCTTTACATATGCCGTCAAGAAATATCTCTCAGACATGCTGGTTTCCTCACGATGTTTTCCCTCACTCAATCCGAGAGGTCTTGGGTTCGAAACTTCGAACTCGAGACATATAACTTGAGCTCCGTAAAGCTGGCAGTAGAAAGTCAGCAAAATTGACTAAGATTTTCACGTGAATTTGTAGCTAAATAGTTGCTCTAACCGATTCCCTAAAAATCGAGTTACTGCTATCTTCACGATAAGCTAGTGTAACGCTCCAGTATTATATTGACCAACGCCAAGCCATGTCACGCCATTGTGTACTGTACACGGTACAGCCATACCAAGCCAAGCTAAGCCATCGCCATTTGGAGCCAAAGTTGTCAAAGCGAGCGAATGACGGTGAAATTATTTTGAAGAGCGTTTTTTTGTCATGGGCCGATTTCAACTTTTTTTTATCTCCTTGTGACGTCGTTTTTCAGCAACAAATTTCGACCGCTTAGTTGTTTCATTTAATCCCGATTTTAAATGCTGCTAGGTTATTGTGAAGATAGCAGTAACTCGATTTTTGGGGAATCGGTTAGAGCTACAAAATCGATTTTGCAGCAACTAATTAGCAACTATTTAGCTACAAATTCACGTGAAAATTTTAGTAAATTTTGCTAACTTTCCACTGCCAGCTTTATGGAGCTTATAACTACTACTATTAGTAACACAGAAGTTCTCAGATAAATGTCTTATTTTATTTTATAAAAACTAAGTAGTTTGATAGAACAAGTTTCTTGCAAATAATTTGCCGTCTAATGAAGGTGGAACGTTTTAATATTCTGTGAAAGATCTACGACAAATCCCCACAAATTGCTCCCTGAGTCGATAATCTAGCTGAAAGGGGGTGGAGCGCGCATTTCTTGTCACAACTTGGATACATGTTCTCATTTTCTTTTAAAGGGCCCTTTTCCCGTTTATTTTTTTTTCTATGCAGACGTCTGTACACAGCACGGTGAGCGCGAGCCGTTTTTCACGTTATATTTTATATGAATAAGTGCCACATAAAAAATATATCCAATAGTATCCCTGTCCAACCAGATTAGTAAAAGAAATGTTAAATTTTCATAAAAATTGCGTTCCCCCAAGTCTCATGCATGTTACATATAAAATACTTTCAAATTCGAGCTAAATGTGAAATATTGTGTTTTTAAACATTAAAGTCACCAGATCAAACCTTGATCAAACATATACTTATCTGTGATATTTATTTTTTTGTGAATTTATATATGATGATTGATGACGTAAATCATGGAAAAAGAAACACGTTTCCGAGATTTACGTTTTTAGATCGAGTAAAATGCGCACAACTTGAACTTACTAATACCACAGACGTGCTAATACACGTAAGTACTCGTAAGTTTAAGTATTTTGAGGGTATGAATTTCATTGGCTAACGATGTTTATTGGCTCTGTGCTACATATGTAACGTTATCCAAAGCAGCTCAGTCATTGTAAAATGTAAGTCCTAACCTAACCAATTCTTGTGATATATGAAAATATAATAAGTTATTAAAATAGACGGATTACGTTAAGGCTGATCCTCCTGGGTAGCCCACGAAATTCAAATTTTGTTTTTTTCAAGGTCAAAATCGTTCCTCGACCTTTATGAAATTGTTGATGTGAAATGAAAGGGTTTTTGCAGGTTTTCTTGATGATTTGTCTTTTTTTTGTTTCTTCTGTAACCACATACGTCTTACAGTCACGATTTCTAACCTAACCTAAAATCAATCTTCGCTACCTATAAAGTAGTGGGGACTCAAATCAAACACTGCACTTCGGAGGCCCAAGGATGAGTGAATCGAAACTACAATTATCCTTAGCATTTAACTTAAATTGTTTGCAACAAGCACCATAGATAGGTAATATTGGATGCTCAGATCAAAGATTGATCTGAGATTGGATGGGAATAAATTTTAAAATTATGAAAATATAATAATTTATTAAAATGGAGGGATTACGTTAAGGCTGATCCTCCAGGGTAGCCCACGAAATTCAAATTTTGTTTTTTTCAAGGTCAAAATCGTTCCTCGACCTTTATGAAATTGTTGATGTGAAATGAAAGGGTTTTTGCAGGGTTTCTTGATGATTTGTCTTTTTTTTGTTTCTTCTGTAACCACATACCATGGACCTAAAAAAAAAGGCGGACGCCGTCTTCTTTAACAATAACTGAAGCACCCATAGTAAGTCAGTGCACTAATGCTGACAGGTGCGCACGCACACATTCACACCATAGTAAGTCTGCCGTCGACCATTACGTTTTGAACGATGCTACGTGTGCCCGCTTGTTATTTTGCGTAATAAAAATTAAAGTATGCCCTCGTGTGTTGTGAAAAGTTGTCGAAACCATAGTGGTTCAATTTAAAAAAAGCCAGGGGATCACTTTTCATAGGTAAGCATGTAATTTTAAACGTTATTTCTCGATTTTACGTTAATACATTTAATAAGTCTCGAAATCAATCAGTGTTGCAACCATTTCAAGTTTTAAATTGCTTTAAAAGTGGGAGATTTATATTTTTATGTTAATATTTATTGTATTCTTCTATATTTTATAGATTTCCCTCAGCAAATGATGCATGGAAAAATGATTGGATAAAAATAATAAGGGCTAAAATTTATTTTATGGGCCAACGAGTTAGAAGTTCATTTTTTTTTTTTGTAAATAGTACTCATTAACAGAAGGCTTTTCACAATTTTTTAAGTTGCGGAGACTCACGGTTAACGAGATATAATTTTTAAAATTTTCCATATAAATTGAAAAATAAAACGCAACTTATGTAGATTAGATGCCAAATTTGACGTTTCACGTTCCGTTGACCGATAAAAAGTGTTTCATTCAATTTTGTCGTACTGATCACCTGTAAATTGAGCACCAAATTATAATGGGGTATTTGATGACAAGCTAGTTTTGCCTAAGCCGACTTGGGGCACCCCGACACGGATAGATTAGGTTAGAAGGGTATAGACCCCGCCATATCCTTCGTTGTTATTTTTTATAAACCACTCAGAAGTAGGAGCCCTGCGAAGCGGGGCTCCGTCGACCGGTTCTCCCTCGACTCGGATACAAAACCATAACAGTACAATGGAATTTTAGGGCACCCCACAGGTTAGGTTAGAAGAAGATGATCCTACGAGGTTATTTTTTTTTAAACCACCCAGAAGTTGGAGCCCCGCTCAGCTATTTTGGCAGGTGTCGAAAAATACGCTAACCTAACCTCAAAATTTTAACCACGAATATCTCCATAACCATGGGTCTCTGCGGGGTTGGGATGGGACAGGGGGTAGGTACCTCTCACCCTTGCCCTCCCCGCCCCATAAATCTATGGAAATTAGAGTTCAAATTGATGGAAATTTGTGTTTTAACCTCAAAACTTTAACCATGGATATCTCCATAACCATGGGGCTCCGCGGGATGGGGATGGTACAGAGGGGTAGCCCCCCTCCCCCCCTCCCTTCCCCGTCCACCCCGACACAAAGACCGATGGCCCATAAAGGAAATTTTAACCTTTGAACATACATTTGCAGGAATAGAACACAAAATAGCTTTAATTAAATATATAGCCGAAAAAAACCTAAACATTCGTTTCCACCACATATGTAAATTAGAAGGGATTTCTAGATGTGTCGATAACAAAAGACAAGTATACAAAAACTTAAACCAACAAAAGGGTTTGTAAAATTTTATTAACATTAAATGAGTTGTAAATATTTTTAATATCCAATGTACTACTTGTAATAAAACCAAGTGCAAGGGAAATCTTATTGAAATATTGTTTAAAAATGGGTAATTTTTCATCATCTGGCATCCCTTTACACACGCACACATAGTTACGCAGCCGCCATTGTGATGCTTCAATTTTTTCTTAATGAAGTTACGTCCGCCTTTTTTTTTAGGTCCATGCCACATACGTCTTACAGTCACGATTTCGCGAACAATATTTCATCAACACCTAGTACGGGCCTCCAAAATTAAAAAAAAACGTAAGAAAATTTGAATTTCGCGGGCTACCTGACGCTTTCACCTTAAATACGTTTACACCGCGCGTGGTAGGGCCTGACCCTGGATGCCGTGCAGTACAGACCCCAAACGCAAGTACCTAGGTAATTAAATTGATTATGGCAATTTTCTGTACGCTTGAGTATCCTTCACTAATAAGGCTAAACTAAACTTAGCGATTCCATTTCAATCGACAGCTGAAGCTACTTTTATGGTAACACCGGATGTTTACCTCCCATATATTTATTCCATGTTAGTCAAGCAGTCAAACTTGGTTCTTTTACAAAAAGTAGACCTGCTGAAGCTGAGGTTCTGCGTTCCTCATGTTCTTTGATTATTTTTGTGCATAAAATGTTAAAGAAAAGAAAAGAATAGTCATCATCAAAAGTTAAAAGTCTCACCCTTTTATAAAAGTTCTTAGTACTCAACAGTTCCACGTTAAAGACACCAACGAAAAAGTTCATGGCAGAATATAAATGTTTTCAGATAACTTTAATGAACAGAATGTACCTATACGTTATTTATGTGTAGTAGAAGCGCCAGGAGATTTTAACAGTTGATAAAAAGCAAGCGTTGTTGACCTTCTATACTTGGTATAACTTGCCTAGTAACGTTTCACTGATCTAAGCGCTGTGTGCGTTAATGTTAAGTGACTGATATTGTTTACCTACAACCTACATGCTGCATGTTTCGGTTCTAGGACTTACACGTATCACGAAAATTAGTCCTAACTAGAAAATAAAGGTAAAGCTCTATTTATTTTGTGGTAGTAGTCTGGAAAAGTAGTTTCTTATGACCTATGCCATTGAAGAATAAATTAAGGCACTTTACGGTGAGTTTTAAAGTAAATAATTGGATTATAAAAGTTGTATTGTTGTGAGCGTATGCGCGGACGGCGCTCCGCGCCGCCGCCGACGCACTATCCGCGTCGGTGCGGCAAACGAGGGACACATCAGTTGCATAACAAGCGGGCGCTGCGGCATCCGGCTAACGGGACTGTGGCGCGAGGGAGCTCCACCTCCGAGTCTAGACGTGCTATCGCGATCGTGTCAGATTCGACACCACAGATAATATAGGTATTCAACCACTCGCACCGATAAGTGTTTTGGAAATTTTTCCACCACATCTAGACGATGCGAACGCGATAGTAACGCGCTGCAGACTCTCACGAAACTTCCTCGTTTCGTCATTTCTCATCACGAAATACGACTGTGAAACATGATCGCGGACCGTCGGATAGAGCGAGCTTATTCGTGCGATCATGAACGAGACCGTGACTGATCGGACACAATGCCTCTGGCGGACGCAATGATGCCAAGTAGCTTTTTAAATTAGAAAGAAGGTCACTTGAGCTGTACTCCACATTAAAAGCACATATTAAAATTCAGTACCTATAATAGTGTTATTGTTTGTTTATCTAAATTGACTATTTTAACGTGTTCATGTAATTGGTTCGTAATCGTCGAGTACGGAAGGCGCAGACTGCGAATCCTGTTTGTGTTTGCGCGTCCATCGAACTGGTTTGCAGAGGGCAATGAGTCTCATTACATGGCAAATGACTTCGCTAGCTCCCAGTTGCTCGTTACATTTACGTATTAGCTCGTTTACATTATACAGAGATTAAAGGCTGGTCAGGTCCAGTAACAAACATCTTTAACTTGTTATAACTTGTTCCAAGATAAAAAAAAACCATGCTGACTAGACGGTGCCTACAAGAGTCCTTGCTTTCCTATAGATATTACAAGCACTAGATATTTGGATGTCAAATCAAATCAAATCAAATCATTTATTACTTTGCAAACATGGGTAATAAGTACATAGATGTTGTAGTATAAAAAGGTTCTCCACATTTTGCCGTCACATGGGAATGCAAATAGTTTGTTTACAATTAATACATTTATAAAATTAGAATAAGTGGCATGTCATTGGAATTACATACTCGTACAACATTAAAAAAATGAAAAATGTCAAAATGGTCAAAGTAATTTAAAAAAATTCCAACAATGTCAAACGGAATAACATACACAGACAGGCAATACAGACAGACTCTGTTATGATCAATAATTGAAGACAAAAATACCCTCCTGACTATACTGCAAATTATTATTAGGATTATATTCGAATATTATTTAATGTCAATTTAATAAATAGATAGGTATGTCAAACTTACTTTGATTAAAGTTCAAACATGAATTATCAAGCTCTTGAGAAAACAAAGGTTTATCTACCCAAAGAACGGGTAAAATCTGATAGCAACTATGTCATCCAGGTAATGGCAATGGAGAAGTACCTAAAGTGCGCAATTGAAACAATTTATCGCTCGACGACCAACCACTGTTAAATTGACGTTAACAATAAAATGGGAAACCAATTGGGGAACCGTTATTAAAATGTCACAGCGCAAAGAAATACCTCGTTTGATGTTGCGTTGCCTTTGTTCCTTATAACGAGCTATCAAAGAAGCTGCGCCCCGCCTCGGCTCGAATGAAACGAGTGTTAAAGGCCGCCACTTGGAATGTTTTGCTAAAAGGTACGAGTACTAGAGAAATCTTTTACAGCTACAAAGGATTTTAGGGAATTAGAACAGCAAGCAGTTTAGTCTTAGACGGTTTCTTATTATCCTCCCTGAAGTCTGCAACTATTTTCTTCTTAAATGTCCAATAAGACCATGATTAGCAAAACTTTATCCATGCACTTGCCTCATCTGAATTTGAATGGTCTAAGTGATAAATATAATTAAACTCTGTTTTAAGAAACCCATTGAAGGCACGTAACAATGGGGTCTATAGTATTCCTTCACAACCTTTAAAATGAACAATACTCATTCTCAAGAAATACGAATTCTTCAATCTTGATAGCTTATAACCTGTGGGTAAGCAACATAATAAGATTACAACACAATTATCAATGATGCGAACATTGCGACAGGATTTGTCGTCGTCGGCTCTCGGCTCTCCGCTGCGATTGTGTTGTCGAGGCCGCTGTGTTAAAATTGCCATGAGTGCTAATGGTATATAAATTGTATTGTAAACATATGACATCCTTGCTCTTTATCGTCCTTCACAGTTTTAAGCAACCTATTTCTGAGTCTTGCCATATTCCACTCAATTTCTTATTCATTGACTTGCTGCAGTTGCTGCGCTATACTCTCAAGCTATTTGGCGTGCCTAAAAGGTGCACAAGAAGAATTTAACCCATCTGGAGGTAGTTATTTTGGTAAAAGATTCGTAACACGAGCTCAATTTCTACCCCCGTTCCGTTAACTTTTAGAAATGAACCGTTATTCTTCGCCTAGGTATTGTGTTCTTCAATATTATATGCTACATAAATGCGCTTTGCCTCTCATTATTTGAACAATTCGTAGTAGTACCGTTCAGAGCCGTACAATCGCTGTTGTCTTTCTAACGAACAAAATATTGAACACACGGAACGTTCCGAGAGTAAAAAATAACCTGCATTTGTCAGCGCCACGAACTCGTAAACCAATAGCGAGGAATCTCTTTAACTGTCCTTGTACAAATTGGCTTGCCATAAACAGCCTCTTTTTATGGAAAGTCAATTCTTTTGCAACGTAATGGATTTACTTGCCCATGACTTAAATGTGATATTTGGTGTGTTTAGAGATAAGTAGAGAGTTATTTACTTCGCGGAAACTTAACAAACCTAAGTAAAGCTTTGTGTTTGTAGTTTGGGTTAGGAAAGGAAGACTTTCGTAGTTCGAAGACTTATTTCACAAGTGTACATGTTGCAAGTCCCCTTGAGGTTAGACCTTTACTATCCGTATTGTGTTGAAGATCCATGGGGATTCGTGTGCGTTACCCTGGCAAAATGTTGTGCATTTGAGAGATGAGACCATAACAAATAATTAGTGTATCATGAGGAGCAATTTGTTTTGGTCTCACAACACTCGGGATTCTGGTCAAAACTTGCAACTGTTTGAGGAAAAACAGTTACCTACTTATTTGATCTTAATTATGATGCCAACGATCTCATGAATAGTTTTAAACTTTTTTGGACTAAGGACTTGGATTTGTGGTCATTGGTGCATGTGCATGTAAGTATAGCTAACTTCATATTCGAGCCAGCAAAATAGGTAAAACATACCTACCCTAATGCAGAGGAAACATAAGTAGCACAACAAATACTTAAACTTGAAGATGGCGCTGTGAATAAGTAAATGCATGGAGCTCGTCACGACGCAGTTACTGGTAGAGGCTGGTATACCTGTGAGGAGTATTAATTTCTTAATATATCTCTTCGCTCACCGCGACTAGATAAACTGGGAATCTAGCAGGGCCGACCGGTTGTTGAGCAATCATTTTATGTGTATGTGCGCAGGAGCTAAAATGATCTAACCTGTTCTGTGTATCTATGCACTGACCTTTACTAAATAACGTCTTCATCACTCCTTTTAATGTTCAAACGGACAACCTTGGTCGCCGAAAACTTGTTTTCTTAGTGTCATCTGCAAAAAAATACAAAGTACAATGGAAACTTATTTGTCGCTACTTTATTTTTAATACAACGTGAGCTTTGATTGGTTACACCCACTTGCCCAAATAGGTTATTTACGTTTATAAAATTCCGGATAACATCTATTCGAAGTATTAACACTATATTAATTTATTCCGTTGTGTAATGTGTTTAACTAACACGTTTAAGGCTCAGTGATATAAACAAAGATTAAATAGATAGTTCCCGTTCTCTTAATTTGTACAAGCTTCTATAAGATTATATCTGCAAAATATTTCCTCTTCACCTGCTAATTCTGCTATGATAAGGGTCGTTGTATTTTCGTATACAATGATTTCTACTCTCATTCTCCCGCAAACATAATATTTTATCGCAGCCACCAAAAACGAACATGCGTTCCCAATCATAGAAGAGACCAATCAAAGAAAGACCAAAACAGCAATGCTCGTTCCTATGGATTGCACCTACCTGTCTTAACCACTATTCCTATATTGGCTCTAGGCTGCATAGTTGGCTGATTGTGCCCGACTGGCTGCGGTTGGTCTGGCTTCTCCCATTCCAGAGCATGTTTTTCCTTACAAAATCGTGCCCCCTGGTGTATCCGGCTTGTCCGGGTCAGGCTTGCTCCTGGCTGGGTGTGGGTGCTCAATCATCATCATCACAATGTTTTCTGCTCTCATTCTCTTTTAATTTTTAGCCGTCATGTTGTTATTCACTAGGACTAGTCTACCTCTAAAGTCGTACTTTTCCTTGGTCCCTAATTCTTCCCAAAATGTATTGATATTAAATCAAACACCTGAATAATTGTTTGTAGTAGAAATAAGAGGTCTGATTATCTGATTGCAGAATAGCGTGCAGAGATATTATGCGTACTTACTTACTGTTTTTTTTCATTCAAGCACATGTAACATTCACGTCGCCAGAAGCAAAATTAATTAAAATAAAAAGCGAACCGTTGTTTCTTTTGTAACGGCGCTGCTCGTGCTAAAAACTGAATAGCTATTAAAGAAGCAATTTCTTTTTTGTATGCGTCATGTTTGTCTTTTTGGATAACTTTTTGTGGTCATCAAAATTACGCTTGTATAAATTGAAATTCGGTGGTTTTGTTGGCTTTTATTCTGAAAAGTAGAATCAATTTTCAAAGGGGATGTTCACTGTCATAATATTCAAACATGCATTATATTTTTCCTGAGACAGGGTAAGAAGTGGTTTTAATACTTACTTTTCGAAGGATACCTTATGCTGATGATTCTTGGTAAATGAGAACTTTTCGATTGATATTTTTTTCTACACAGAAAGAAACCTCAATTCTTATGACAAACAAAGCCTATTAGCATATGCTTATCTTCAATTAGTGAAAGGTTTAGTTTCAGAGCCAATTTCGACCAGAAAGCATAACACGTTACCGTTGTGTGCAAACGGAAGACGGAAGGTAGTCCCAAGGTTGCGAGCTGTCGCCTTGCCCCCTCAACCCTCCAGTAATTATTTCGACACAAGCCAATTAATAGCCGCGTGCCTTGTGGATATAAGCCATAATTAAATTTTGATTATTATCTACTCGTATATTCTGTCGGAGTATGCCTAATGGCGTGGTTTTCGGCTGCGTTGCGTTCATGAAGATTGCGTGGTTACGTTAGCTGTTTATGATGAGTTATATAATGGTTAATACCCTGGTGCGGACGCGATGTGGCCTGTCTGTAATGAGCTATGCGGGACCGGTTGTCGCATGAACCCGTCACGTACTTGATCAGAGAAATCTAGAGTACAACATGCTGCAGGTTTATTCTTAGAAAGACTACAGATTGTTTTGAAAATTTTGAAAGCCATATGACCGTGTATTCATTGAAAACGCGTCTAACAATAAGTCAGACCTACTAGGCTACTAGAATGTATTAAATACTGAGGATTCTCCTCACATATTGTTTTAAGGTGACCGAAATAACGTAAATGTTAGATAAACTACAATGAACGTTTTCTAGGCTAGAATCTAGTCTAGACAATTTCTGTGGGCGTTAGAAACTTACCTATGTTTACGTATAGATATTATAATGTAGTTAGTAAATTATTAATTCTGTGCGAGTAAAATTTATTGAAGCTATAAACTTAGCATGTCTTTGACAAGGTCAAAGGACAATACTCATGCAATATCAAAATATAAAATAATGAAATCTGTGACCTATTCAAATCAATGTTTATTTGTAAAGCAATAGAACCTGTTTATTGGTTCTAGGTTTTATTTTGTTAGTCCATTGTTAGACATCTTCTGTGATGCTTTTAGTGTAAATGTTTACTTAACATTTGGGATTACTTTTAGAGGCCCTATAAATTCTTACGTGTAGTTTACCTACTTTGAGATAACCGTTATCCACTTAACCAAAACGGTTGTAGGTGTTATGTTCCAGTTAGTTCTTATAACAGGATGCCCAAATAGTTCAAAAAGTAACATAGACATCCATAGCAACGAACTTCTTCATGAAAAGAAAGTTCTGAGCCGAAGATTAGATCTACTAGTTTCCCGACAATCTAGCGTATGATATAAGACCTTAGTCTAAAAGTATCGATGGCAAGATGTTCCAATTTATTTAACCCCAAATTCGACTACTGATGACGCAGTCATCACGTAATTAGATGACAGAGCATGCAGTGCATTGCATGATGAAAGGAGTGTCATTTAAATGTCTATAGGGAAACGCCGCATACGCACTTGAGATCTTGAGCGGTCAATGTTTTTTTTAGGGATGCCTCGATACGCCTTTTTAATCTGTGCCTTTTTGCCGATACGATACCGATACCGACACTGTTATAAAAATAAACGATACTGATATCGATACCGATACGCTTATTGAATTCAAAATGGAAGGTAGAATAAATAAAACACAATTAATTAATAGTTTTAGTAATCAAAATTAACATTTATAACATTTTTATTTAAAAAACAAAGTTCTTATTCTTAAGTTTTGCGGGCAAAGGCGATTTCGCAAATCTGTTTGAATAAGACCTGCGGTGGAAAATAGTCTCTCAGATGCGACAGAACTCATTTGGAAACTAAAGTACTTCTGCACCATTTCATGTTTGGGTATAAAACGTCATTTTTAACCGACTTCTAAAAAAGGAGGAGGTTCTCAATACGGATGTTTCTATTTTTTTTTATGTTTGTCGCATTACTCCGTCGCTTGCCACCGATTTGAAAAATTCTTGTTTTGTTGGAAAGGGTATACTTTCCAAATGGTGCCATAGCCACCAAGTCGGGATCTGATGATGGAATCCTGGCAAAATCGAGGGAACTCTTCAAATTTTAGAGGATAACATACAGTGATTTTGGTATTTTCTACAACAAGTGAAGCATTTGCGTTCGATAAGAACCATTCTACCATCAGATCTGATGATGAAACCAAGAGTCACGGCACTCCATAATGAGACAATGTATCCTAGTCGTGTTTGAGCTTGTTGTAATTGTAACGGTATGCACTTTCCATGTGTATCAAGCACATGTGAACCACTAAAAAGTGAAAAATAACTTTAGCTTCTGAAGTCGGTGACAAAAAAAATAAATCAATCAAACAAAGGTCACCGACTTTCACGTTTTTGTATTTTTTTGAAGTCGGTTTTATTTTTTGTACTTAAAAAAGTTGAATCTGCCATAAAAATATCGCCGATACCGATATATCGGCAAACCCGAATTATCGCCGGTATATCGGTATCGAATGCATCCCTTTTTTTGCATTTTTAGAGATTATTTTTACCTTCACCGACTTGGCATCGAAGCCTTAAACCTGTGTAGATAAAATATTAAAACAGTAGATGACGTCTAAATTCGTCGTTTTTAGAACATACGCCTTACCGTGACATCCAATATTGCACATAACTGCATCACTAAGCGACAGTGTAGCAGCCTCAACACTTTACTAATCTCCCAAGGTTCTGTCAAATGCTAAAGTTGAACAATTGAATAATAAGAGGCTTTTGCGGTTAGCTCCGAATGTGTTTACATGCTAAGGTGAAGTCATCGGTGGAACATGCAGTGACGTCATCACGTCATCCTTGTCCGATACCTACAGTTCTTCACCACTATTTGGGATCACTGTTAATCTCACATTGATATTTTTTGTCGTTGTCGTAAGGTTGGTATTGCGTTGGCTATTGTTCACACTGTCAAGACTGTCAAGAGGACAGTGATCTTTATGTTGGTGGCAATACGGTTGATGTTGTGTTGCTGTAACAGGTGAAATAACTGTGAAAAGACTGTATACTGACGATTGATTCCGGATACATATTATAGGAAAAAGAATTAGGTTTAAAAAAAAAAGGTTGTGGTCGTGACTCGTCGATCTTCGTTTGAAAGATCAAGACTATTTTGAGTTCTTATACAAGTTAATTTGATTAAACAATCCTATCAAAAATTTAAATCGTGATTTCCTGGGGAATACACGAGTACAACTTTGAGATTCTATTCAAAACTGCTTGTAAGAGCTGGATATATAAGGATAAATATCACAATATTGCATTATGTTAGAGATCGTGATCGGAGAGTTCAAGCAATGGCTATTCTTGGTAAAATGTAACGTCGGACACACAACAAGAATTTCTTCAAAGTGGTTATGCCATTGATGCCAAAATTTAACGATCTGGGGTAATCAGGTGCAAAGAAACAGTAGTCTGCAAATGAAGGCGATTTTTGTAAGAATTCAAGTCTTTTCAGCATTTGTTTTTGTAAGATCGTGCAATTTTCTGATTATTTGAGTTGCAGGTTGGAAATTGCGTAGCGGGCTTGTCCCAAAAATGAATCCTGCTCAGTAATTAGTATCTCTTAAAGGTTATATAATATTACTTCTTCTCGAAGATACTCGAAATCTTCTCTTGCAAATATACCGGATACTGACCAGACTAGAAATCAATCTACTGCATTTATTACAGAAGCCGGTATATATATTTATGTAAGTCGTGCAAAGGTTAATACAATCGCTTGCGCCGTTGCACATCATTGATATTTGGTCAGCTTAGGCAAGAAGCCATACTTCCATACGAATGTGTTTTTAAAACTTTCACGATCAAAACACATTATAAAACATTTGAAAACGGGTAATAGTTATTTGTTATACAAGAGTGCAAAGTTGTTTTTAACCGCGTGCTCAATTTTGATGACCGAGCAAGCGTAAGATTCTAAAATTGAGTCACGAGCGCAGCGAGTGATTCAAACTTAGAATCCTGAGCGTTAGCGAGGGAATCAAAAGAGCACGAGGTGAAAAATCTTTGCACTCGAGTGCAACACGTAACTTTTCATCCTACTTCAGCGAGGAAATGAACAAACGCAAAAAAAATGCGCATTACTATCAAATTCAGTTAATTCTGCTGGCGTCAAATAATTTTCCTCGTCGCTAGTTAATGAGTGGTCATTTTAGGTTTTTCACTTGTTTTCAAGTTGGATTCCTTGTTTTAACCTAAGGTGTTAACAAATGACGTGAAAAGAAAATGGCGCGCGCAAAACATATTAAAAAGTACACCAAGAAGGTTCCGAGTCTGAGTTCTTACAAATTAAAAAAAAAATGTATGATAAATTCGGCACCTTACAGAGGTAGAAGTAAAATAGGTTTAATGATGTTTTGAGTTCACATGCTTAGTGCATACGATGTTCTAAATTTTAAATTTACTTACCCTTTTTTTTTTTTTTTTTAAGGATGGGAAATCATCAAATGACTTCTCCCACTCTGGGCGGAGCGGGAGGGAGTGTCCGACTCTTACTGACTAAAAACCATCCATGTTCTTTCCTCGCCTTTTACGTTCCGGGGCCGCGGTATCTCTTTCGAACAGGCCTGCAACCCCGGCAGGCTTCGGCCCTTGCGGAACCCTCTCCTTTTGCTGACATCTCATTGAGGCGCGCGTGGAACACGAACGCGCCGTCGACACGGCCTGTCGTCGTCGTTAGACGGCCGGACGGCTAGCTAGCCCATAGCCAGCCGTCCACAGGCCCGCATCTACGGTGGCCGGTAGCCACCACGTGGCCCTCGACGCCCGTTGCATCTCCCGCGGCGGCCGGGAAGAGAGGATCTCTCCCTCTCTCGTTCCGCCACCTCCTTCGCTAGCATGACTGCTTCGCAGAAGGCGGCGACGGCTTCCCATTCCGTCTCGCTCCGGACCATGGATTGAACCAGGGCCGGACGCGAGAGGTCGCCGCCACCGATCGCCGCCACGAGGACACGGCGGAGCTCCGCCCACGCAGGGCAGACTTCCACCGTGTGCTCCACCGTGTCCTCCGGTCGATCCTCGCAGTGGAGACACCCGAGCGTTTCCTCCCGCCCAATTCGGTGCAGGTACCTCCCGAAACATCCGTGTCCGGTGAGGACCTGCGTCAGGCGGAAGGTGAGGACGCCGTGGCGCCTCTCCAGCCACTCCTCAAAGAGGGGAAATTTACTTACCCTCAAGTCGATAAAAACGGCTTTTGCACTCAGATATCGAAGAGCAAAAATACTCTTTCCGAGATGGGGGGATGTAAAACATATTTTCATATGTTCCATACGAATGTTTTAAATTCGAAGTGACTGTCTATTATGTCATAATTGAACGTTCCACACACGGATAGACTATGATTTAGGTTAGGACCAAGTAAACATTTATACTAGTAGTATTCGTACTCGTGGAGTAAATTTCGACTCCGCAGGCGAAGTAACGGACATTTTTTTTAAATACTGACCCGCTGGGCAAAGGCCTCCCGTAAATGCTTCCAATTCCAAGTACTCTTTTTCCGTGGCTTCTCGAAGCAGCCGTAATGGAAAATGTTTCAATCATCACGTCACCGCTTTCTGGGCCGGCCTCGATGGCGCGCCTGACATCTTGAGGAACACATGCCGTGGAGACTCTTACCCAGCCGTCGCGTGTTGATGGTTCTGGAACGCGGCGCAGACCTACGAGCCGCGGACACAAACTCCTATTAATATTATGGCATAAATAATAATTTATACAAAATATTATGTTAACTGTCTATGAAAGTGTGAATGTAGGTTGATGACCTTTGACAATTAATAAACAGTTATAGGTATTTTTAGGTAGTAAAACAGGTCAATCTACATGTATTTTTTTCCGCTAATTTACAGATTAACTTTCTGGTTTTCCCCTATAACAAGCGTTAGGTTTGTTGCAGATGTTTGTTTCAGCTTGGCAATAGCCGTCATTCCCTTTTCCTCAATACCTCTATTTGCACGAAGCAAAACAAAGAAGAACGTACCGTTTTTTATAAATGTTCAGTTTAGCTTTTCTTCAAATGTATGTCCGTAAATGTAGTTCAATGACCGCCATTGACAAATTTGCGGTGCTTAAAACGCAACAAATCGAGGTTTGTTTATCAAACCAGAATACTTATTATGCAACATGATTGAAAAAGTTCTAGTAGGTAGTATCTACTACCCGTTATGAATGTACACCGTGTGTATAGGTTGCTCATTATTTTTCTCAAAACAGTAAAATATATAAATACTTAAGCATTATTAAATATTATACAAGTACTTGTACATTAATTACCTAGTTGCTGTTTATGTTTACCTCTTCAGTTCTTTTATTCCTCGATAATCTAGGCATGCCTAGGTATTATCATTAGTTTTACAATTAACATCTAAAAAAACAAGGAAAATGGCTAACTATATATAAAATCTTTCAATTGCACCTCCAACTCAAAATACCTATTGAAATGATAAAATTAGAATTAAAAAAGATTCCTGGGAGAGAACCATGTTAAACTGTACTTTAAATTATATCTTCGGATTTCCGCATACAAAACGTTAAATGAATTCGCATCGTGTAGGTAATAAGCAGATAATATAAGAGCATTAGATCCGTGTACTGGCACTAATAGCTAAGATTAATGTTATTTACAGTAATCGAGATGTAACTGTACATGTTCCTTATTTGGCGAGACGAGTTGGGCGTAACACACTTTTTATATTCTAGCCGTTAGAAAGGTCAGGCCAGCCAGTTGCTCCGGGCACCTCGGCCTCTTTTACCCATCAAATTGTTTTTGTGAAGAAGAATAATGTATCCGAGTGATGAATAAACATAAGGCCGTTATTATAAGATTGAGTTTTTGATTGTATTCGGTACTAGCTGACCCACGCAACTTCGTCTGCGTCACATATTATATGAGAGAAAAAGCTCACAAAGGAATAGATTTTCCCCGTTTTTGCAACATTTTTCATTTATGTTCCGCTCCTATTGGTCATAGCGTGATTATATATAGCCTATAACCTTCCTCGATAAATGGACTATCCAACACAATTTTTTTTCAATTCCAACCAGTAGTTCCTGAGATTAGCGCGTTCAAACAAACTCTTCAGCTTTATAATATTAGTAAAGATAGATATTGTTCGATGGTCCATTTGGGCTGACATAGCTCTTGAGAGAGAATAATAGGAATAAGGAAGCCAGGCCTTTTCCCTGGGGTAGGATAGAACAGGATTATAATAATAACAAACAGTAATTGTTCGATTGAGAGTTCAGCTTCGAATATTAATTGAAAGCAAGATAATGAGTATAACTTATTCTTTTACGTTACTAAAAGCAGCGATTACGTTAGTGATCATCAGTTATATTTCATCTCCGTAGTTAATTTACAAACAAAGTCTTATTAACAAGGTTTTTGTTTCCCCGAACATAATCATTGAATTATAACTGGGGTATAATATTTTTATAACCACTTGTTCGGCGCAGATTGATCCCATGGGAAATTATTTTTGGGTCTCCTTTCATTTCATTGGGTTTCTTACTACCAGCTACCACATAATTCATTTCATTGGGCTTCTTACTACCAGCTACCACATAATTTATTAAGGTGGCAACACCACCGTTTCGATCACACGGGTCTAGTCTATGGCAGCAAGACGTATTCTTAAGCCCAAGAACGCAGCTTAGTTATTGGATCTTACATTACTAAGGATTCTGCAAGACGGGAAATGTAATAACCACTGCTAACAGATTGTAGTATTACTGTAATCGTGCTTGTTGTAGTACATTTGTTAAGCTGCAGTAGGTACTTCGTTTAAGGTAGGTATGAGTGGCACCGCGTGACTAAAAGGCCAAGTGTTTAACCGGTGAATTATAAAAACTTATAAGAAATTCAAAACAACAGACTAGAAGTACTTGATTCTTACGTTTTGTTATCAAATAAAGTATTGTCAGTGGCAATAAGCACGAATAGTGCAACGCCAAAAAAAAAAAACAGACTAGAATTCTATGTCATACGAAGCTGACCTAACAAAAGTTATATTTCTCAGTGAGTTCTGGGTGCATTGGTTGAGTGCTACATGGTTCTTTTGTCGGTTGATTGACATAGTCAAGAGGGCGCTGTTGGAAAACATCTATAGAAGTGTCGGTGGAAAATGTCTTGAAAGAAAAGATGTAAAAGAAACCGAAAAACCCGATAATAATATTTCCAGCTTTTCAGTTAGTACTTAAGGCGACTACATGAGCTAAACGCGAGTTTTATAATTATTAAAAGTATATGATTCACTGAAATAAACAAAACCAGAAAAATATATAATATTCTTCGGGATATATGCTAGTATGATAGTGTTTTGAAAACATAATACAATTTATTTGACTCGAAGAAAAATCACGAACTTATCTCTAAAAAAATTCTTTCAACCAAAAAAAACATTCTGATTTTTTGGCAAATAGTAAATTTATTTTTTTAGTCTTTATTTAGTCTTACAGCTCCTGAAATATGAATCTAGGATTTATTATTTAATTTTTACCAGTTTTGACAAATTCAAAGTCAGGTTTTACTTGTCTTATAGCTCCTGAAATGACTAAGCATTTTTTGTTTATTTTTTACTTGTATTGAAAAATCCAAATCTGGGTTTTACAAAAAACTTCAGATGTCTGCGTTGCTTTTTCAGCGAGATATCGGCGAAAATGTGTTTTCACCGTTTTGATGGCGCGGCCATGGCGTATTAGTCTTACAGCTCCTAAAATATAAGCCCAGGATTTTTTATATATTTTTACAATTTTTTTACAAATTCAATCTGTTACTTAGCAAAATTTCAGGTCTCTGCTATGCTTAGTTTTAAAGATCTCCGTGGCCGCGCGGTTCGGACCGATTCAATGGCGCGGCCACGTTCAAACCCTTCTAACTTTTTTACCAAAGCTTTGACAAATTTATGGTTTTGGGAGTCTACTTTTACATTTTTTTACAAAATCATGGCATTATTTAAAAAAAAACAAACGTCATGACCGCGCCGTTGAAACGGACACTAACTTTTATAGTACCATTTTTTTTTCCTTTTTGTAATTTCGAAGTATAGATACTTTAAACTTATAAGTTGTTTAAAAAGAGTGAAAAATATATGCGGGGTAGTCACTGGGGACTGCCGATAGAAGTGAAAACACGTAGTCGATCCACGAGCTATGAGGTTACGCGAGTAGGTACCATGATTTTTGTTCACTCAAAAAGTGGTCAACGCGCCCAAAGAAGTTTTGACTTCAAAAATTCGAACTCAACAAAAAATGCCGCCCAATGGCCGCCATTTTTCTTTGATGTAAGTAGTCAGTGGCTCTAGCTGTCTAGCACCGCTAAGATGAATCTAATTTTATCCAAATCCTTAAATCCGTTAATAAGTTACAAGAGAAGAAAGAAACGTACATACATACTTACATTCATACATACACTATACAGGTCAAACACATACATAACCCTCCTTTTGGGCTTCCCCGCAGGCGGGTAAGATGGTAGCGTTAGTTTGGAAGCCCACGCGCCAAAAGGGCCATGTTCAATTATCCCCGGAATATCATTGGCAAACATATTACATGGACCTGCGTTCCACGACACCTGCATTCAGGAGGAACTAATGAACGTTGACGGAAGAGCTATCTGTGTGGCAACTGGCAACATTACGATAAAAGATTTTACCTCGAAGACACTGGTTGATGAAGTTCGTGATAGTTGCTTACTATGAAGAAAATTTTGCTTAACTTTGTATATGGGCACTTGATTAAAAAGTGTAGCGAATTTCTAGTTTTTGTCGAATTTTAATCTTTCAGGCTACAAATAATTCCGACTAAGAAGTTTCAAGTTCATAAATTGGGGCCAATTACGAATATTTTATTATTACTTCGAAAAAGTATTCGTGCTACAGGTACCTATTCTAAAAATAACAAATAATTAAATGGAATCGTTTCCTATAAATATTACCGTGTTACTTTACGTATTTTCCATTCTCCCACGCTCACTCAATGTACTCCGCGTTGGGAAAAAAAGCATTTTCCCTGCAATATTAGTAGTGTTTGAGATAAATTAATAAATTGTATATTTCTCTTCTTTGAGCGAACCTTATTTAATGAAATATTATTTTGTTCCAGGTACTTGATGTTTACTATTATCATCTTTTGGTCCAGTTCGGTACAAAAGTAAGTTTTGCGACTTCGACAATAATTATAACTTTGGCCAACGATGTTGAAACAATGGAAATAATTTCTAGAACGAAGAAAAGCAAAGTTCCTAATTACTAGTGCCTAACTATTTTTTTCGTCTCCTCCGACTAGTTAGCTAATTGTAGTTGTTTGATTGTAGGCGTGGGTCGAACACGGCCTACTTTTGGCAATCGTTAAACAAGTCCTAACAATGTTTGCAAAAAATACTGTAGCATTAAGTTTGTTTAATGGAATAATGTTTCAATTTAATATGAGTACGTGTCGGTGTAGGCACAGCTGAACATCGGCCTCATTTCCTAGCTGTCTAATTTTACCCAACTTGCCTTACGTGAGCGTAGGCCGGTAAAATTTCGAAGTCAACCGTAATTACTCAATTAATTTCATCGGAGTCGCGCTCTGCGGTTTAGTTCGTGTTCATTTCATTGCATAACCTGTTATTAGCCCGCTCTTGTTTGCAGGCACACTGTTCTCACAGATTTACAACACACTTACACGCGCCAATTTGACGACTCGAATGGCGTAGTGGTAGTGACGCTGCCTTACGTTCTTAGGGTCCTGGGTTCGAATCCCGGTAGGAGCAAATGTTTGTGTGATGAGCATGGACATTTGTTTCCGAGTCATGGATGTTTATATGTATAATAAGTATGTATTTACAAACAAAAAAGTATATATGTAGTATATCAACTATCTAGTGACCACGACACAAGCTTTGCTTAGTGTGGCGCTAGGTGGCGCTGTGTGTTAATGTCCAGCGATATTTATTTATTTATTTATTTATTTATTTATTTATTTAAATAAAAACAACTGTGGGAAATTTTATATCAGTGTGCTTAAACATATGGCTCTAGTGCCGACGTAATTGGCGAACGGTTGCACTGAATAATTTAGCGGAATAAGTATTACGGCGATGTAATATTCAACGCGGTACGTTTTAAACCGTACTGCTGTGTACATGAAAAAACAAATATGTGTTCGATGAGCATCTACGAATGTACTTAACTTTACCACTATATTTGTGTCATGTCTGTTTTGCTTCGTTCACATTCACACATGATGACCGCTTTTTATTCAAAATAGCGGTCTTCCTCGTATCCGTAGCAATCAAGTAATTCATATAAATGGACAAATATGAATGGATAACAATTAAGGTAATGATGGGGAATGTTCGTTGAAAGTTTTGTATGAGTAGGAGCTGGAAAACATTTCGTTCAGAACATAAACGGTCACGAAGAGGCTTGTTTGTGTACGGTTCATTTTCTCATTATGGAGAAATTTGAAACGGATGTAATTTCGATTAAACAGTAAACAAGTATACCTGAGTGACGCGTGCGTTGGGATTCCTAAGTTGAGGCGAAAATTTTCAACAAAAGTAATTATTTGTTCGAAAATTGCGGCGGCGCGCACGCCCCTAGCGTCCTGAACATTTCCCCACTGCTGACAACCTAATTGTTTAAGGAAACAGCTTTCAATTATACCTCGAATTGCCGTCGAGTTTAAATCGAGCACTCGAAGAACCTACGTCGTGCCTAAATAACGGCATCGGTAAGAGACACCCGAAAAGGGATAGAATAACTCTTGCTTGCGGTTTCGTCCTTTGCTCCGCGGGAAATTTTGGCGTTTTAATTGTCTCATTAAAGTCTTATTAATTTGACTCCTGTAATTGTATTGCCCATGTACCGTGTCTTCACTTATACATAGAGGAAGTTTCGCCGTCGGTTGCCGTCTCATGTGTTTACGAAGTTATGGTGGTTTAATTATGTAGAGGCACTCCTGATGACTTCCGGGACCTACTCGAGGTTACAAATTCTTATATGAAAGCTTGATTATCTTATATATAAATAGATACGTAACACTGCCGACAAACTGTCCTGCAGTTTGGCAGAAGATTTGTAAAATATTCTTAAGTAGCTTTTTGTTGTAATAAATAAATAAAAAATAAAAAAAATACGTAATTTGAATTTGTGATTGCCGCATATAATTATAAATTCTGATCGTGTGTAATGCTGTCAGCGTGATGAGTCGCGTGGACAGTGCGTTGTGTCACGTCGGCTGAGCTGGTAAATATAATAGACTATACCGGAACAGTGCGGATACGTGAGTTTGAGCAGTCGGCTTACATACCTACCTGATATTAATGATAAATTACTATTTTGATGAATAATAGCACGGACTTTTTTTATTATTTACTAGCGGACGTCACGCGGTTTCACACGCGTAATTCCCGTTCCCGTGGGAGTACGGGGATAAAATATATCCTATGTTACTCGTGGATAATGTAGCTTTCGAATGGTGGAAGAATTTTTAAAAACGGTCCAGTAGTTTTTAAGCCTATTCATTACAACCAAACAAACAAACAAACAAAGTTTTCCTCTTTATAATATTAGTGTAGATTATTATTTGACTGAATCTGAACGGGACATAACCAAAAGCTTAATAGAAAGTCAACTGTTACTGGTGTTGTCAAAAGTTAGCATGCTCAGTCAACTACTGTAACTGTTTTTACAGCAGTAACGTCTAACCTTTGACTTTACCGTCAGTTGTGGATGTAGTATTTTACGTAATGTGCGTAGCTATTAAAGCTTTTCGGCTTGTAGTCTAACCGGATGCAGCTGAATACTAGTATTTTATATGGAGCGACTGCCTATCTGACCTCCACAACCCAGTTAGTACTGGGTAATACGATAACCCCTTGGTAAGACTGGTTGTCAGACTTTTAGGGCCACTGACTACCTGTAACGACTGTCAAAGATCTACAAATGACAGCCGGCACCAACGGCTTAACGTGCTTTCCGAGACACGGAGGAAACTCGGTATGTAAGGGTGTGGCCACCCATCCACAGATCAACCTAGACAATCACGACTTAACCTAAATATCGACCCTCGCGGCTGTTACTATTTAACCACGAGCTGCTCTCCTTCGCGCAGCTATTTAAGAATATATAGTCTAAAAATAATCTTCTGGAACAAAAGCCGAAGTAACTAACCTAAATAATAAATGGACGAAAGTTCCAAATGTCGTTACAATTAAGATTTAAATAGAACGTGATTAATAAGCAACCTCTTGGCATTCAAGTTTCATTACCAGTTCAAAGTGAACTGTACAGTTTTGACCGGCAAGTGGTCTTAATTGGTTTAGATCAATTTAATTGGGTAAATAATCCGTTCTGTGATGTTGAGATTTCGTAAAATAACTTGAACTCAAACATTGTTTATCTACTTGGCTCTATCAGTTAGGCCTTGTTATCTTTGTTGATTAAACCACTAAACCAGAAACATTAGGATTCTACGAATGTTCTTTTTTTAAACCTAAATGTGGTCAGGTTTTACTTTTCTAGCTAGCCAGTTACTTTTCCTATCTGACAATACCAGTTTTTCGTTCTGTTTTTTGATGCCGAGCCTGTGTGTTACCTTTGACGAGTCCTGTGTTTCTGTGTATTTGTTTGAAAATTCGCCGACTCTGATGTGTAGTGTAGTGAATGTGTACTGACATAGACAAACAGGCAACATTTTATGCCGCGGACGCTAATATGTGGTTCTGTGGTTTTTGTCTGTCAGCCTAACGTGAAACGGTAGGCCTCATATTAATTTAAGTCAGTATGTAATAAGGTCAGAGATAATCGTGGCATTTGTTTTTCTGTTTGCGGTGGAGAAATGTGGGCACCATTTTGTTTGTTTTTCTTTTATGGTAGTGATTGCCTGGCTTTTTTTTGCTTGCTTTGTGTGTTCGGCTTGTCTTGTGTTAAGGCTTTCGCAGACTACAGCCGAAACTATCTTTATACAGACTATTGCTAAAGGCAATAGTCTGTCTTAAGACAGCCTTGTTCTTAGTCTGCGAAAGCCCTTTTTAGGCTTAGCGCATATGTTTTAAGACAGACTATTGCTAAAGGGAATAAAAAGTCTGTCTCGCTCGCATTAGTAGGGCAATAGTCCATAGTTCTATAACGTGTTTTAGACCTTACAGTATCAATGCAACCTACAAAAACTTGGTCTACTTAGTATTTTCTCTTTACTAGATCAAGTAGAGCAGTTCTTTTATCGTGTGCCCGTCAGCCGGAACCTCGCAGTTATCTTGTAGCTCGCAAGGTCAGTACGCACCCATTTATGTGTGGCGGACGGCGGTGTGACATTGTACAAGTAGATCGGAAGAGGTGTGGAAAGTTTAAAATGCGCATAACTCTGGGACACGTGGAACGGTCACGGCGTGTTTTCTTGCGGTGATATCGCAAAGCTTGCATGATTTTAGCTGATATCTACGTAGCCTTGCAATATTGGCCACAAGTTGGAATTCCCAGGACATAATGACTAAGGCTCCATTTAAAATACTGGTAATCAGCTGCATCCGGTTACCAACATAGTTGGGAAAGGGCTCGGCAAGTGATGATATAAGGACATAATCCATGTAGGGAAGTTTGACAGTGTTCTAAGAGTTCTCAAAGAAGAACCACTGAACTGTTCCCGCTTAGGACTGCCTTCCTAAGTTTCCCGCAATATCTATGGTCAATGTGTTAACTAATAATATATTGATGCCTAGAACTTATCAATTATCTACAGTGACATTATTTGTGTAAAACACCTCTTCATGAAGCCGAAAGGCTTTAAATACAAGTTTTTTTTTGTAGTTTATAACTTTCACCTCCACGACCCCCGTACTATTTAATCCATCCATCAGCAAAATGTTTTAAGTGCGTTTCATTGAGTTCTACCACAAAACATGATTTATAACCTCAAAAAAAAAGTTGTTTCCCAGATATTTTTTTGCGTAAAGTTACTTAGTTTGATGTACTGAATGCTTGGTTAACGGGTTTGTGATGAGGTGGTTTACACCCTGTAGAAAAGAGATTGCGTAGAAACATTTTGTCGCTTTATCAAGTAAGATGCCTCTTATTGTTGTTACCTTGTTCTTTGACTTTGTCCAACACAAAGTAAGTAAACAGTCTTATTTATTGCGCGTAATAACGACACTTAAGTCTGCTTAAGTAGGTACTTAGGACCTGAAATTATAGAGATTTCCAGGAGGATATTGCTGTCTCACGTTGTTTTAAGTTAGGCCGTAAAATGAGTTTAAATTGTCCAAAATACAGTTACCTGTGTAATTCTTCTGAATTGCCATTTACATAAAGAATGAAATAAACGTCACAGATTTGGTTAAACTTTATTACATCAGGGATTCGTAGAGTGGACTCGCTGTTGCGACAGTTTCAACAAGGGCTATAGTACAGTTCCGTCCATTTTCCGAAAGCTTACTCTTATTTGCTCCCACTAGTGCTCCGCAGTAAAACTGTTAGCTGACGTAACATCGTTTCCTTCCCCATCAACTTCCATTTCTTAAATGAATTCATCCTTATTGAAATGTTCTAGGGAATTGTTATTCATCGTCTGTCGTCGGTCGGTCGTGTCTATACGTACTACTCTATTACCTCCATGGTACTTGGCATGATTGATGCGAGGAACATTTGCGAGTGCATCGTTCTTCCGTCTGAATCACGGATCGTTAACCCACTTCCGCCCACGTGTGTGATTTAAAACCACATAAAAAATGTTCGCTTGCTTAATCTGAGTAATGTTGTGAATACCCGTCCGTAGTGGAGTCGTTTAAATAACAAAAAGTGTGGGCGTGTCAGGGACCTTTGTGTGTGTCGTATGACGCGTGAATATTTAACTGTTACGGTTTTTTGTCCTCGAATTAACATTTGACAATTAGAATACACATGTAGTTCAGTGTACTGTGACGACTGTTTAAACTGTTTTTGCCAGAATATTTGTGTTGGTACCCTCTCAAAGCAATTTAGAATAGAAACCTGTGTGACAACCGTATCGATGTCGGTCATCTGTCACAATACTTTTAAAGGCCTGAGTCTAGCACGTTTGAGTCCAATACAACATTTTAAACATATCACGTACTCGGCTGTAGATAAAGGATTCCCAATCCTTGATACAACATCGATCTCGGAGCTTCGTCAGGCTGTCCTCCAATTTGTTGCCCACCAGCCATTGGACGACGACTTATAAAAGCTGGTTCCTATAAAGACGAGTTTTCTTCGGACGAAATTGATTATTTAGCGAACAATTGAACTTCGGTCGTCCCTTGATCAATTTTGGATAAGGTATTTTGTTGGGAAACCCTTTTTTTTTTTTTTTTTTTAGGATGGGAAATCATCAAATGACTTCTCCCACTCTGGGCAGAGCGGGAGGGAGTGTCAGACTCTTACTGACTAAAACCCATCCATGTTCCTTCCTCGCCCTTTATGTTCCGGGGCCGCGGTATCTCTTTCGAACAGGCCCGCAACCCCGGCAGGCTTCGGCCCTTGCGGGCCCCTCTCCTTTTGCTGACATCTCTTTGAGGCGCGCGTGGAACACGAACGCGCCGTCGACACGGCCTGTCGTCGTCGTTAGACGGCCGGACGGCCAGCTATTGCCCATAGCCAGCCGTCCACAGGCCCGCATCTACGGTGGCCGGTAGCCACCACGTGGCCCCCGACGCCCGTTGCGTCTCCCGCGGCGGCCGGGAAGAGAGGATCTCTCCCTCTCTCGTTCCGCCACCTCCTTCGCTAGCATCACTGCTTCGCAGAAGGAGGCGACGGCTTCCCATTCCGTCTCGCTCCGGACCATGGATTGAACCAGGGCCGGACGCGAGAGGTCGCCGCCGCCGATCGCCGCCACGAGGACACGGCGGAGCTCCGCCCACGCAGGGCAGACTTCCACCGTGTGCTCCACCGTGTCCTCCGGTCGATCCTCGCAGTGGAGACACCCGGGCGATTCCTCCCGCCCGATTCGGTGCAGGTACCTCCCGAAACATCCGTGTCCGGTGAGGACCTGCGTCAGGCGGAAGGTGAGGACGCCGTGGCGCCTCTCCAGCCACTCCTCAAAGAGGGGACTTACCGCCACTATCGTGGCGTGCCCTGCACGGGGTTGCGACAGTCGCTCTCTCCATGTCTACTCTCCATGACTATCGCCTCCAGATCCCACGGCGGCAATCCGGCAAGCAGGCCCGCCGCCTCGCGAGAGATCGTGCGGTACCCACGGACCATCTTTACGGCCACCACTTTTTGGGGCGCGTTCAAATGGTGATGGTGGTTTTTTTTTTTTTTTTTTTTTTTTTTTTTTTTTTATTGTTGGGAAACCCTTGCGCAGTAAAAAACGTGTTATAAATGAGAATTAGGAAAGGTAAATGTTTTATTATGTCAAAGGTTAACTTTATGGGGCAATATTATTAAACGAAGACTGTTTAGAATTAGACATTAAGGGGATATTTAAATAAAGTTAAAAGACGTTTTATTTTAACTTCAAAACTGTATGGTTTAGCAGACGTTAATCATCACTTTACTTTAAGTCTACTTATAGTTAGAAATAAACCTCTGCGTAATTAATTCCTCAAACGATTACAAAATTAACAAGAAGGACTCAACTTCGGATGTTTCTCAGAGTATTTCCCAATTTGCGGTAGATTGAACAGAATCCTTCGATTCTGATGTAAAACCACAAGCCCTAGATACGCACACCACAATATGACGGGCCGGTTGTCTCTGGAAAATAGATTTACAAACCAAATTTGTCCTCCATTGGTCGAGTCATTTTGTTAGACCTAATGAATCGTTTTGTTGTTTGGAAAGGCCCATCTCCTGTCTATCTGTTTCAATTTGTTTAAACTCATGTGATGGGTAGGTAATCGTTTGCGTCCATTTCAGCTGTAACGGGCGGGTATTAGATCCACATTATTATACATATAAAAGGAAAATATTAAGTCGCGAAAAAGTGCCTAGTGAATCCTTAATCGCTTCATCACCGACCAGTCATTAATCATTGTCCGTGGTGTCGTGCAGGTAAAAAATCTTGCTTTTATAAGCTTTACATAACAATACAGAAACCGCCAGGGGCCAGCGAATTAATGTTCAGTAACTATTAGGTTTTAGTCAAAACACAATGTAACTTTGAAATGTATAAAGTTGTTGTTGATTTAGGTTGAGCGCGGTATGAAGGTGACCCATATTATGTATGATGTCTAACTTTGGACTTGTCTAGTAATACTTCAAGTGCTGTAATATGATATTGTGTCACAGATTAAATAAAGACTTCATTTGATTGTTCGTTGTAAAAATAGCGAACGTCTCGAGTCTCAGACAGTTAATAAAAATACAGAGTGATTTTATCTGAATTCAAATGCTATTTAAATAAAATGTTAAAGATAGTCTGGTCTGTATGTGGGAGTTTTCGTATCGTCCATGTCTTTGGAAATATTACTTATTTTAAACCTATTCTATAGACTTTGTTTCAAAGCTAATTGATTTAGCTATTATATTCAGCTGCACAAAAACGATAGCCAAAATATACAATTCATAAGTTATTTATTTATTTGCTGTGCATATGTGACTCATGCATTTGAGGCGGAAACATTTTTTACTTAAATATTCAATCTGTACATTGAATATTTAAAGTAAAAACTTTGTAATTACTGTATTCGATAAAGTTTGCCGTTTTTTTGTCCGTTTTGCGCAGTTTTGGTGTGTTGTGTTCACTCATGAATAATTCAGTTTAAACCTCTCCATTTAATTCGCTGTCTCGTTGGTCCAGTGGTCGCAAACGTGACTGAGCAAGAGGTGCAAGAATCGATCCCCAGGACGGGTAGTATCATTGAGTTTTTCCATCAGGTTTTCCCATCCTGGATTTGTACCCGTTTGATGGTAATAGGCTAGTCCCCTGCTACATAAACTATTATTTAATTGGTGAAAAGTAGATATTCTATATGGTACACCTCGGCCTTAAACTTTGGGGATTACATTCGTGTTCTATATTAAATAATTCATTCGTCAACATAGCTCATGGGATTCGTGTATCTCATCGATTCCCTTTGAGCTATCAATTTGCAAGTATATGTTAGTGAGTGCAAACGGTAGCGAGTAATGGAAAAGTACTTGAAGAAAAATGGTAGCAGTGTGCACAGTACTGAATGCTGTGTATTAGTGCTACGATGAGAAAGTTTAAAAGTTTTTAGTCTGGGGAATAGTGGGGAAACTGTTTGCTAAGGAAGAATGTGTAGCAAATGGTACCAATATGCTTTCAAGAAACAAAGATTTATTTGTAAGAGTTATGTTATTGACTTACGAACAGTAAGTCGTGGGTTCGAACCTTCGAACCCAGTCAGTCGCAATACTTTGTGTAATTAATTTAATCACCACTACTGTCAAAACTGTGAAGGAAAACATCTAGGGGAAACCGGCATGTCCTGGAACTAAAACTACGAAGACATGTGACTTCTGCCAGGCCGGACTGGGCCAGCGTGGTGGATTATATTATAGCCCATTCCCTCTCATAAAGAAGAGACAGCAGTGGGAACAATGTGTTTTATGTTTATATTGGTGTATGCAATGTAAACTGCCAGTACTAGTAACACATTTTGTGAGTAAATGACCTGCTTTTGGGACTTTTCATAGTTTAATATCTTCGTTTTCTATAATGGCATTCACCTATTCCCAGTTCATAGCTATACGTTCATTTCTCGTCCAAAGCTAGGCCAATATTACCCTCTCTACTCAATTTATTCCTTCTATCGGATTTCCTACGGAGTTCGCGTGAATATTTATGAACTTAACTTTTACTATAGACGGCATTTTAAACAATATCCGTTTGCCAAAGTTATTGATCGGGAATTTAAATAGAAATTATTATGAAGGGTGACAAAATCTTCAATGGGCATTGTTCATTGTATTTTACATTTTAAATACCTTGAAATTCTTATTATAATTGAAATAAATGGTTTTCCCATTGGTTTTATTATGTAATTTAAAAAAACCTGTTGGTCGAGTGGCGCAAGCACGACTACTGAGTATGAGGTCCTGGGGGTCGACTCCCCAGTCGGACAAAGTGTTATTAGGTTTTCCAATTTCTCAGTAGCAGCGACGGAGTATGGTGTTAGGTTTGCCTACTATTACATGGCACATTCTGGTTAAGAAAATTTAAGAAATTTACATTTCACTTACATGAGAACAAATTTAAACTTAAAGTATGAACTAATCATTGTCCTTCGACACTCGGACTTACAAATTAACTTAACGCATTTTATTACAAATTACATATTAAGTTTCGTGGGTACTCCCTAAAATCTCACACTGCGCTATTATGCGTAATTACCCTGCCTTGACATAAAGAGTGCGATCCCGCTGCTGTCACAATGCAGATACACCAGTCAGTTGTACAACTTTGGTTTTTAATTAATTCTGATATTTTGAGGAACATATCTTTTAAAAGTTTGGCTTTAATAATATTAAAAACATAACTGGTGAAATATGGGTGCATTACCCCTGGCTAAACTATCTAAATTCCAGGTGTGATGTAAAAACTCGTTTTTGGAGACATCGAATCGATGTAGCCTGTCTTCGAAGTAATCAAACAGGACTGTGTCTTGTCTCCTTCAATATTTACATTCTAGAATAAATTAAGAGCTTTGTCTAGACGAAATTTAATAACAAGCGGCAGCTTGTAAGTACATTTCATACTTAAGTAAGGTAATCTAATATCAATGACTAAAATTACCAACTTATCATACAAGGTTTTGCTTTGCATTCCGGTCAAATTCAAGGGTGTGTGACCATCAAACTGATCAATTAAGCTGTCTCAAATATTTGGTCGAGTAGGTATTGGAATGTTGTATGGTATGGGCCGTTGAATATTTTTTCACGGTTACGATGGATAAACTTGTTCAGTTTGATGGTCTGTAGCACGCACTTGTTTTTGATCAGGATGCAAAGCAAAAACTTGTCTGTGTTTGATGACTAACACCACCCAAACGTGGTGTGACATGAATCCTTAATATACACATATGACATTTATGTCACTAATGTCATCTCTTGCTGCATGGACGAAGCCCAAACTGAGAATCTATCAACAAAAACATCATGAATCATAATTATAAATATTACCTTTTTTCATATCAACTAATATATTTTAATGGAAATATTATATTTTTTCTTAGCGTTTCGGTGACAAACTTGTAGTACAAGTTTGTTTCAATTATATTATTGTTGCGGCCTTGAACTTGGCTAATTTGTAAGTTAATTTTAATATTTCTACACTAGCAATGGTTACGGTTTAAGAAATTTATTTCACTCAAAAAGAATACAATTATTCACTTCTATGAGGAAACATACAATTAAGCGACGGTTTCGCTTGGTACTAAACTAAGATACGGAAAACACACAAGAATGGAAATACAATTTATAAATTATTCAGGTGGTGCTTTAATAGCCTTTTAAAAGTTGAAAGTGATTTCGATTCTTTGATTACTTTAGGTAAAGAGTTATAGAGTTCAGCCCCTTCATATAAGGTGGTAGTGTATGTTAACTGCTGTGTTGGCAAAGGCCTTTGTACCAAAAATAAATATTATTCTATTCTATTCCATGATTTGCGACATCATGACGACTTCTTAATAGTTCACAAAAGCTATTTCACTCTCCCATCATACTTACTTCAAATATCTTCGCAAACATAGTTGGCAAGTATTCAGACACTCTTAAGAGGCCTGCGGAGCATGCGGATTTCATACAAACGTAATATTAAAATAATTTGTAAATCAAACATATTCTTAAGGTAGTGAGTATTTATTTTGATTGGATTACAGAATATATAGGTTCCTACACACATATTTGCGAATGTACACCGATTTAAACAAGAGTTAAGAGAAAAATAAATTTTCTATAGAAATGTTAAATTCCTCATATCTCGTCTTTATATCATTGTCCTTCCAAAATATTTATTTGGGAACATAGATATTCTATAATACAATTGAAATAAATACTCACTACCTTAAGAATATATTTGATTTTCATATTATTTTGGTATTACGTTTGTATGAAAAACGCATGCTCCGCCGGCCTCTTAATACATACCTACGAGGTCGATCATAGCTTCTAATATCGGTCTATCGTTATGTGTCTGCGGCGAGAGACTCACTTTATAATAATAATCTGTTCTCAATGTCACCGCACTAGTCGGTATTTGACACGTTAGGACATACAGCCTTGACATTATCTGTATTGGCGAGACGTCTCTATTCGCAAAGATTCGCAATAAACTTGAGTCACGCTTCTAATAACCTTTTTTTAATAGAATAAATACTTATTTAGGATTCTACGAATACCTAGAATATCACGTCGGCATATTTCAGAAAGGTTAGGTATAGGTAAGTACACCTTCATTGGTGTATAATACATCCACATTTCGTCATTTATGTTTAAAAGTAATATGTCATATGGCGCGAACCATCACACGGGCATGGCATAAATCTAGATTTTCGGGCTGTAACTGAGACATACCTAATGGAAAGACCCCCCAACATAAGAATCGAACCAAGATCTCTCTCAAGAACTTCGATTCCTGCTTAGCCCTTGCATTCACCTAGACTGTCTCTCGGAATACAAATTATGATTATCTCTGTATTTGCATTTCTTTGCGGGGTCTTTTGAGATCGGTTTGTAAGATTCTTTAGGTTCTAAGACGGACTTAGCACGTCGATTTGTTGCATGTGATGTTTTCAAGCCATTGAAGCGCTTGCTTTGAAAAGCGCTTTACATAGCGATTGCTTAAATACGTAGTAAAACGCTCACCCTGATATGCAGCTGAATTTGTTCCTTGGGTTTCCTATCCTTTATTCAGCTGCATCCGGCTTGACTGGAAGCCGACCCCAATTAGGGAAAAGGCTAGACAGGTGATGGTTTCCTATCTTTTAGCGCTCTAGCCAAATATACAGGTTGGTGTGAATGTTCTTTTTCTGATAGAATTTTTACGTTTTATTTAGGGACAATATTAAATAAGCTAGACAAAATAAATAACCACCGAGTAATCGATGACAATTAAAAGTAATACCTAATATCAGTAACGTAACCCTTAAATAAATAAATGTGTAGTTAATTATAATACGTTTATAACTGTAATTACTAATATTGACAACCGACCAGCAATATTAACGGGGTTCTGTTTTTTTATTACAATGTATGATGATTAAAAATACGTGATTTTATACATCGCGTGTTCTTATACTCGGCTTGCGCAGTGACTGGACCGTACGTAAATAAACATAAGGAAGAAAATAATCGTCTCTATTTTCCATTCGATATGCTTTAACGATATTATTGCAAATATACGACTTAATTAAGTTTTGGACTCGACCATTGGACTGGCCATTTAAATAATGTGAGTACGTATGTTGCTTTCATCTGTGAATTTATAGCGTAATACGTGATTATGAAATGTGTTGCACACCGCACCGCTCGTAATTTTGCATGGTTTGTGTACCAGTAGCGAAGGGTCAATTTTGTACGAGGTAAGCCGGAGTACAAATCTTTTATGTGGTTGTATTATTTGTCTAAAGATGTGCCATTTTTCAAAGGGATGCCGGTAGGAATCGAGTTGTTCAGAACCTTCGCCACTGTTATGTACCAATATATATTGAGATGTCATGCAACTTGTTTATCTTACGTTACTATGTTCAGGGAACGGTGGACGGCTTGAACTGTAATTTAAGACAAGGTTTTATCGTATGTTGATTGGCGAACATAGTCGGCCATTGATTACTTCGCTGTACACACAATGAGCTATCTTGAAGCCCCGGGAAGCATACATCTAAGACCACCTAGCTTATCGAGGAAATTGGCGTCGCCATCATCCTGCTTGATACATTATGTTTTATGGTAAACATTGATTGATTTCCTACTTACTAACGAACGACTAAAAGCGGAAGTATGTCGAGAAAACGGCAGGAAATTATGTATCTTCTATTGATTTAAGATATTCAATCATCCATTTTATCCCGTCGGTTTAGTACGAAAACATAACTGTGCAAGTGCAGTAATAACTATGTTATTAATAGCATATGAATGTTCGATGCTCAGTAGTTCATTCATATTGTATAGAGTGAACATCCGCAACGAACGAATGATTAAGTGAATGCTGTCGCACGCTCCATATACCAGTATCGTTGTAGGTATATCATGATATGCGTACCGCCCTATAACTGTCTCCCAACGGTGTTGCTACATTAACGTGTATTGTGATTTTCAATATGTAACCACCATTATTGTTTACATTGTTTGTTTACCAATGTATTGAATGTGGGTTTGGTTTAACGTTGTGCAAATAATGCTTTCATGTAGTGTTTGAAAATTATGATAATTTAGTCAAAATCACATTTGTAGCAACATAAATATTAGTTGCAGACACGAATCAATAGAACAGGGGCTCTAAAATTACTGAGATGGGAATGGAATCGTGTTGGAGTGACGAATTTATACAAATAGCAGAATTAGGCCCCAGCTGAGTGACAGGTGGAAGAACGGACGGACGGTTAGCGAGGCGTAGTTATGGGGTCCTGTTGGTTACCCATCGGGGGTTGCGGGCCTGTTCAAAAGAGATACCGCGGCCCCGGAACATAAAGGGGGAGGAAGGAACATGGATGGATTTTAGTCAGTAAAAGTCTGACACTCCCTCCCGCTCCGCCCAGAGTAGGATAAGTCATTTGATGATTTCCTATCCTAAATAAAAAGGGGTCTAAAATGGCCGCTTTAGCGGAATCGTAAATAAATCACGTTCAAAAATTTAAACTCCTAAAATGGTCTTTGCAACTATTGTTATAAAGTCCATTTTAAGTATTTTTAATTTTCGTGATTCATTTTTTATTTTTCTTATTTAGCCTGTACTGTCCCACTGCTGGGAAAAGGCCTCCCCCAATTCCTTCCATGATTCATTTTATTGAACAAAATTTTGAAATTCTTAAAATGAACTTTTTGAATGGTAACAAAGACCATTTTAAGATTTTTTTAATTGATGTGATTCATTTACGATTCTGCTAAAGCGGCGATTTTAGACCCCCCGATCAACAATATCGAGGGAGGAGTTTATAACACACTAGCGGACGTCACGCGGTTTCACCCGCCCAGTTCCCGTTCCCGTGGGAATACGGGGATTAAAACATAGCGATAAAGTTTAGTGTAAGTTAAGACGTGGCTTTCTGATGGTGAAATAATTAAAAAAAATCGGTTTAGTAGTTTTAGAGTAAGGTCGTAACACAAACAAGAAATGTAATTCCTCTTCAAAATATTAGTATATAAGTATTTCGTAAAGAAATAAAGAATACTTCCTGTATGTGTCTACTGCAGTAATGGAGCAATCTGTTAGAGCTGCGCCGTTGAAAATGGGTGTATTTGTAAGCTCCAAACATTTTACCGAAATCGAAACCGCTGGCAGTGTGGCGATGTTGATCAGAGGTCCTACACCCTAACGCTTCGTCTGTATATTCGGATCTATCCGTCTCTCTCGCACACGTCTGCAGATCAGTGCGAGTGAGAGACGCGGTGGCGCACGGCGGCGTTGAGAGCCCGATTCATTCCCAAAAGTGTATTCATACAACACACCCGTCACGTTAGACGTTCGTGGTCGTCGTAAATAAGAATCTTCACCAATTCCCGACTATCGAATAACAATCGATGGAGCAATAACAATAGCTCAGCGCACTAATACGTCCACAAGACGTATGTAGTACATAAGGCGTGTTGAATGCGCTAGGAACGAAAGCATGATGTAAATACGTCATTATGTATGATATGTAGTGCAACAATATAATTGTGTGACATATTCTCACGCAGTAACGCGAGCATTAAATGAGCGTGTAATTACTCTGTTTAGCTGTGTTTGTAACGCACAGTGCTTCTAGTCGAGCACTCTTTCATCTTGTATCTGACCATCTTGAGGAGAAAAGACCTTTTCTTGCCCTACATTATATGTAGGCAGGAGAAATTGTAATCTCGTCAAATGAAAGCAGCATTCGCAGAAATAAATCGAATCTTATTTCCTGAAATACCATTTTCGGTGATGTGATTGGTATCTTGATAGCTTGCTTAAATTAATGTGACACGTGTTATGTACGGTTCGTATATTTAAATCTCGTCTCTATTTCAATTCATTACGGCTCGGTTTACCTTCGTCCCTTTTTAAAGTCTCCCACAAAGCTTTGTCGCGTTTAAGCGAGGATTTAATGAAAGTCTGGTAAGGAGGCGCAACGGACCAAATCCCCCTTTAGCTGAGGCCTGCGAGGCCTACGAAGCCTGGCGAGGCCGCGAGGGCACAGATTTATAAGGATTTCCTTTCGTCGACTTCGTAACACTTCCATACGCCTTCCTGTATTGAAAAATTATATTCGCTTATAAAGTGATCTGTTCAAACGAATTGCGTATTTTGGAACTTAGAGTTGTTTATTACAGAAATCTGTTTCATATCGTTTAATTTATTTTGCTCACGTCCGTTATTATTTGTTTGTACGTCGGGTTCGGGCCCCAGACCGAGGGTTCGATATTCGTGGTTTCATTTAGGTATTTGTGGTCGGGAACGTCGGTTGTAGTATAAAGTTACATTGGTATAGTCCTCTAATTTGAAATAATGAATGTATCATGTGGATTTTGGTTAGTTGCGTAAACAAAACTGGGCTATATTTGGCTGAAGCTGTTGTGTTACTGCAAGTAAATGAGTTTTAGGGACGTATTGAGTTACTAGGAGCTCTTCCATTGCCATCATTGTAACAATTAAAAACAATGAATGTTCTGTTCAAAAATAGACCGCTACCGGGCGGGTGCATTCAATATTGTGAGCACTAAACTGAGCATCGGTGCTAGACTGAGCGCCGGAGCTTCAACTTGAGGGCAGACGGAGCAGCGCCCAGCTCTGATTAACGAGCTCCGAGAGCTGTAACGTGACGTCATCGCGTGAAATTGGATGCTAACGCATATCACTGTTTGCACCAACTTTGAACGTTTCAACAAGTTGCAGAACTAGCTTCAAGTGGATATTTACAGCAAATAAGCGTACTGTGCCAGCCAGGACGTATTTGTCGGTTATGCTTGCGCACTTTAAGCTTCTTTTCGTAATCTCTGTTTTGTTATAATATGCCTTTAACAAGTTTAATTATTCTGAGAAAATTGTGGCATACTAACCACACACACCACATATTAAATTAAACTTCTTATGTTGTTTGTTCACGTTCTCAACTCCCTTAATTATAAATTGAGTAGGTATTTAAGGGTTTCGAATTCGAAATAATATTTTTATTAGGTTTCATGACCCTTTCTCTTTCTGACATAGAAATATGCTTTTTTTCTTCTTATTTTTTAAACAGTTACAACTAAGTACAACTTACAACTAAGTACAAGAAGGTTAAAGAATCAGGTCAAATACAACTGCGGCAAAATAGCTCCTTATTGCCCAATCCCATCAGTGGAACTCGTAAGACGGAGGAAATGCAATCTTTCTTAACGCTAAAAACCTTTAAATCGCTGCTTTTAACACAAATAGCTGAATGGGAGACATTACCAGACGCTGGATGATGTTTTAAGAAGAAACCGGCTCTTAATTAAGCTTGAGATTTGTCTGCATTAAAAAAAATGTGTCTGAGTAGTTAGTAGCTACCTTTTCTTTTAATGCGGAATGGTGTCTCATCTTTGAACTGGCTGGCAAAGTTATAAATAAGATCTGTGCTTTTTTACAAAGTATCCATGTTCTAAAGAAGCTAATTGCATTTTTGAAGGTAAGCTTTATATTAATTTTATTTGCTTTTAAACCAAAAAACCTAAACCAAATACTAAAGCAAAAAAACGTAAACCAAACACTAAGGCAAAAAAAACCTAAACCAAACCAAAACCTAAGGCTAAAAGTCTACATCCACAGCAAAACAAAAACAAATCGAACAAACAAACAAATATTATGTGGCATTATAAATAATTGCATTAATAAATCGCACTTATCTTTTTTGACTAAACTTTAGTCAAAAAAGATTGTAAACGTGCACGAATATTTTGGCGGGTTGTCAAGTTTGCTAGATACTGGGCCCTCAAGATCTCACCCACATGACATTTCAGTGTTCATGCGGAGACGAGCGGGGTTGAGAGGAGAAGTGCAAGCTTAAACCAATCACAGGATAGTCGAGAGACCCGGAGACCCTGTCCAAAAGAGATACCGTGGCCCCGGAACAAAAAGGACGAGGAAGGAACATGGATAGGATTTAGTCAGTCAAAGTCTGACACTCCCTCCTACTCCGCCCAGAGTGGGAGAAGTCATTTGATGATTTACCATTCGAAAAAAAAAGAAGGATAGACGTGAGACTCCATGTAGACTTTAACTAATGTCATTGGCGCGCACGTCTCCGCTGGTCTCCGCTTTGGTGGAAACCGGACCTTACGAATGTAATTTACAAAGCTTGAGAACAGTACACATGCAAATCACACATTCTACTGTTGTAGTTAACCGAGCACGTCCTTCCACGACACAGCTAACTTAAGAACTCATTTATCTGTGGAACGGTTGTAAATAGCGGCTAACATCAGTATTCGTCCGGTGCGCCGCCCGAACGTTAATCAGTCCTCAATGCAAGACACTTTAATGAGATTTCTTTTGGGAATCAACTGCTCACTGTTCCGTATTTCTCCTCGGAGGCTTTATTGCTAGAAGTTTTTACACGAGAGAATTTGAAAACGCCCGTGACTGTTGCTATAATTGAATCTTTTGGCAACGGCACCGAAACTTTGTTATTTTGTTCCCTATCAATGCTTTGTGTAAATGGCAGTTCTTAGAATGTAAATACTGTTTACGGGTACTTTTATTTCTTTTGTGTATTGGGACGTAGTTTGCGTGAGTAAAAAACAGTTGTTGAATAATAAAATGTTGAAATAAAAACTGTAGTGCTTTATTCCCGTAATCCGTATGTCGTGTCAATAGTCCGGTGCTCCCGCATCACTCGTGCACATATTTATTTTGTGAATCGAAAACTGATTTAAGCCCTAATTTAATTAAACTCATATTCAACAAATTATGGATAATTTATGAGCGGCCCGGGATTATCTGTCCGCTTAAAGGCATTATTGTTGAAATTGAAATATTGAATTGGGAAAGTGCATTAAACAATAAAGTCAAATCGTTGTGTAAAACAAGTTTCGTGGTAAATAAATTTGATTTGATTCCAGTAAGTTATGTATTTAATCCGTAATTTAAATGTTATCCGACAAGTTGGCGGGAACAGTGGAGCGTAGCCGTAGCGCTACGGAGTTACGAGCTCTCGTAGCGCTACGAGCGGTGTAGACGGGGGAGAAGATTTCAACGCTATCTTCCAAGTAGTCGTGCTGAGAAAATATTTTCACTATATTACTTGGTAATATTAGTTATGTTTATTTAAAAGTTTGCTTAGCGCAGTAGCTTGCTTAGTTTATGATTTAATACATAAGCAGTTAATATATGTTGTACAGTGTTTAGACGAAAGTTTCGACGTTAAAACTAGTAGTTCAAATAATCTCGAAATATACGACTACTGATAAAATTCTGCGTTCATGTTTTCTTTTATATCGTATAAGTATCTAAATTCTCTTTGTATCGAATATACATAACATCAAGCCTGCAATCCCTGAAGGGTTTGGCAGCGGTGTACCTAAATAGTACACCAACAATTCCCCAGTTAAACTTCAGTCGCATGTAATATGGGGCGAGCCTATTGCCATCAACTGGGCTCAAATTCAGACTCCGTGGCTGTTACTGAGAAATTCCTGATAGAAAATCCCAATAACACTTTGACCGACCCGGGAAACGAACCCAGGCGATCATGCTCATCAATTGACCACTATACCGACCGACGGGTAAAATGTGAATGTAATGTATTGTAATGTATGTAATGTATGTAATGTATGTAATGTATGTAATGTATGTAATGTATGTAATGTATGTAATGTATGTAATGTATGTAATGTATGTAATGTATGTAATGTATGTAATGTATGTAATGTATGTAATGTATGTAATGTATGTAATGTATGTAATGTATGTAATGTATGTAATGTATGTAATGTATGTAAAAAGTTTAGTTTGATATTTGACCTACCTACGTAATAATTTTATTTTAAGTTACTTATTTTTTTTTGTTACTTTCTACATAAATTTTTTAAAATTTAGTTTATTAAGTATTAGCCGTAAGTCGGTTGATTTCTAATCATCGGTTGTGTTTGAAAACCACTATTGTATTGGGGTCATCCTGTAAAGATAGTGTGTAAGTTTAATAAATAATAAATAACAACATTAAAAGTACTTCACGAGACATCCTTTTCCGCTCCACGGTGTTTCCGAAACCAAATTAAAATAAACAGTTGCTCCTGTTTACTGTTTACTAAATAACGTTTGGAAAGGGCAACTTTGATGTGTAGGCGGCTCTAAGTAAACTTAGCCTACCATTTTACGGGCCAAAAAATATAATGAGCACAAGTAACAAATTCGATCAGAGCTTTCAAGGGCTCGGGCCTTGCTTACCAAAACGTTAGAGATTTCTTTTTGTTGCTCCTAAATTATGAAACAATTTTACCCTTGGAAATAAGGTACCAAACTTAATTTAGGAAATGATTCTGTAATTTATTTTCTTTGGGATTTACGCTCTTTTTTTAGCATTCTCATTTTTTTTCGAGATAGTTGAATAAGTTCGTTATTTAGAGAGGAAAAATCCTAATTAGGGTCTGTGTTCTGTGTTTAGAAAGACCAAGTTTCTATTTTAGAGATCCCTACGGGACCCTATTACTAACCCTCCGCTGCCCGTCCGTCAGTCTGTCTGTCAGTGGACTGTACCTCATGACTTGTAACAGTTAGACTGTTGAAATTTTCACAGAATGTGTATTTCTGTTGCCGCTATCATCATCATCATTTCAGCCGAAAGACGTCCACTGCTGGACATAGGCCTCCCCAAAGTGTCGCAACTTTGACCGATCCCGTGCAATTCGCATCCAGCAGATTCCCGCAGCCCTCACCAGATCATCTGTTCACCTAGTGGGAGGCCTTTCAACACAACGTCTTCCAGTTCGCGGTCGCCACTCCAAAACTTTTCGGCCCCATCGGCCACCCGTTCTGCGAACAATGTGCCCTGCCCATTGCCACTTAAGTTTGACAATTTTTCGGTAACTTTGGTTCTCTTGCGGATGTCTTCATTACTGATTCGATCACGCAAGGAAACTCCGCCGCCGCTATAGCAACAAATAATAAAAATAAAAAGGTGGGCTGGGTTACGGTGGTACAGAACCCTTCATGTGCGAGACCGACTCGCACTTGGCCGTGTCTCTTTAGAATTCACTTGTTTATCAAAATAGCTGAATTAACTCGTTATTTAGCGACAAAAAATACCTCATTACGGTTTTCCAAAGATTTGAAAGCCAAGTTTCTATTTTTAGTGACTATACCTTTTCACCTCACAGGTATTAAATATAACTTCGTGTATAATCGTCTAAGTTCGTATATAACGAGACATAATAAATCTGTTCGTTACACAAAGTACCGCTTTAAGTTTGATTAACTTAATTTTTCATCAGGCAAATGGCGTCGTGTGGAAACTTGGAGTGTTAATGTACAATTTAGAGTACTTTCTGGTTATGTATGTCTATAAAACTTACTAAGTATGTTTAAAAGGGTTTTTTTTTTAACTTTTTCATGGCGTTTTTATTTTCAGTTCACTCTGCTAAAAGGTTTGCTGTTTCGAATTTCTTATGACTTGCTGTTGCAAACTGACCTTTCATAACATAATATGTCGCCTGTTTTTCGTCAAAGAAATAGGTAGAGGTACCTATAGTACACCTACATTTCACCAGTTATATTTTAATCCCATAAAATAAGGCGCGGACATTTTGCAACAAATCCGGACTACGTGCACCTACTGAGACATTCCTGACAGAAAGCCTCGGGAACTCCTTGCCCGACCAAGCAATTGAATACAGGACATCATACTCAACAGTAGCGGTTACGACCACTACACCAACGCGGCTGCTTTTTTGGTGGATATGCCACTTTCCTGACATTTCAGCTCAATTAAATAATCCAAAATAAACTTTATCTTAATTTTATAAGATTGATTTTGACCAACCGTTCTTTGAAAGCGTTCCGTGACGATTTTGTTCACCCAAAAAGTGCTCAACGCGCTTGAAGAAGTTTTCACATCAAAAACATAACTCCTTAATCAAATATAACGACTCTAATTTGAATTTGGAAACACTCCTGCATTAGGTCCGTGTGTGATGACGTCACAGGATGATCACAAAACAGTCGGCCATGTTGTTTCGTTTGGCGCACAATGACGTCTTTCGCGCGACTCGTACGAACTACTTCCGCATGGATGCGTATACCTCTGTGCCTCTAAAAACGTGTTTACTATTTATAGCACTCTAGCGTAGTGCTTTTGGAGTCAATATTCTGCCAAACCGTGTTAATTTGATGATTGAAAAACTTACAACAATCACAATGAGACTGACTTCGTTACGCGGTAAAACTGACAATCAGTCTTACCATGAGGTCAGATAGGCAGTCGCTTTATGTAAAATAGGAGAAGACAGGAAACTGATCAACATAGGAAATAACTTGGTTGATAATGTTGCTTTCCTCTCTAATACAGCAATTATAATTTCGAGAATGTAGGTGTACCTTGACGATTTAACGTGTTTCCTCTTAGTAACCGAAAGCCATAATTATCCACAATATTTATGTAAAAGGAAATTATATTAAATTAGAGTCTTTATTCTCATTTGTACAAACATTCCAATTAAAGTAATAAGGGGACTTGCTTTTGAATAATAAAGTAGTAACGGGCAAACAACGAATAGAATTCATTTTGTTAACAAATTCAAACAGTAATAATATTTGTGTCCACAAAATGTTTGCGTGATAAATAACGAACATTTTAGTCAAAACAATATAGTTATTACAAATGTGCTAGTCGCTAGTGTATGTGACATTGTTATAATGGAGTGAAATATTTACATTTCAGCAAACTGCACAATACAGGATTTACACAAACACAATAGATTTGTTAGTGGAATTTCAACGATGGTTTATTGGTCACTATTATTTATTTATTTAACACACAAAATACTTAACAGGACATAACATTAACGTAGAAAATCACAAGGTACTGCTTATTTCATAAGAAATTTCTTCCATCGGACCTGCGAGAGGAAAGTTGGATTAGAAATAAAGGGTTTAAAAGACCTCTTAACGAAGCCGAAAGGCACTTGTTCTTCTCGTCATTTCGATCATTTTTTTATCTATGCCATACCTAGGAACCTTCTAGTTACGGAGATATTGGGGGTCAAAGGGGCAACTTCTTGACAAGCTTTTTATTTAAATAAAAGTTTTTATTGCAAGATCTTTAAATACCTCCACGAACCCCGTACTATTCAATCCATCCATCAGCACAATGTTTTGAGTGTTTGACATTGAGTTATACCACAAAACGTGATTTTACACCCCGAAAAATAAAAAGTTATTTCCCAGCTATTGCTGGGAAATAACTTTTCACTATTCTTGCTTGACGCCCTCGTGATGAGATTGTTTACACCCTGTATAGACAAAGCGTGTAGGAAAGATATAAATACATTATCGGAATATTTGATCACATATACATAACTAACAAAACACAGTTTCATACAGTTACTAATAAAAGCTGCATCTAGGTATCTACAACGGCAAATCAACTTTATACACCTTTCTGAAAGAATTTCGTTCTGCTCATCAGAAAATCCAGTCTACCAGCAGTTCCAACGCGTTTAATGATTTACCTATCGGCTCTAAAAATAGCTGCCCACTCGCCCTTCTAATCAACGTTTATTTGATTTAAACAAAATCAACGGTCAACGCCGAATTGCTTTACAATAGATTGATGATCGCTCTTGTTGTAAACTCGTCTAACTATTTTCGGAACTATGTTCTTTTTAATACATACATACAAAGCTTCTTCTTTAGACGGCCCAAATGGCGCAGCGGTAGTGAGGCTGCCTGACGATCTTAGGGTCCCGGTAGGAGCAAACGTTTGTGTGATGAACATGGAGATTTGTTTCCGAGTAATTGATGGTTATATTTACAATAAGTATGTATTTACAAACAAAAAGTATATTATGTAGTATATCAACTATCTGGTGTCCACGACACAAGCCTTGCTTAGTTTGTGTAGCGATGACGCTGTGTGTAATGTCCAGCGATATTTATTTGTATCGTAGTACGTTTTACCTGCCGGGGTTGCGGGCCTGTTCGAAAGAGATACCGCGGCCCAAGGGCGAGGAAGAAACATGGATGGGTTTTAGTCAGTAAAAGTCTGACACTCTGAGGGGAGCGGGAGGGATCACGCTCCGCCCAGAGTGGGGGAAGTCATATGATGATTTCCCATCCTAAAAAAAAAAGAGGGGTGTTGACACGTTGGACACTCATCATCATTATCTTCCTTCCCTTTTCCCATTATACTTGCAGCCGGTGACCCACGTTTTTCCATCCTCCCCTGTCAGACATCACTCATTCTTCACACCACCCATCCACTACACTTTAGACACTCCACTACTTACTAGTGAAATAAAATATTAAAAAACTGAATCTAAATTTTAAATTCTACCGCAGAGTAAAGAAACGACGTGCAAATAAGAGGTTAGTAAACTCAAAAATAGATGAGTAAACATGGACATCTAAAAGGGTAGCTGCTAAATTAAGGTGACCCCTTGGCAAAGGCGTCATTCGACCCTGCCTGTCGGCGAAGTGCCACAGTAATGAGACAGCATAAATATATAAAGTGGCAACACATGTCGTACTTGGTATTCACTTATTATATTCAGCCCTTAAATGTTAGTGTGTTCTCTTGAGATGTTTACAAGTAATGTTTTTTTTATTCAAGTCTAGCAATGTTCAAAAACTATTTATATATTACTTTTGCCCGCGACTCCGCTTCCGTTATCTATACTATATATAATGTTATAAAGCAGAAGAGTTGTTTGTTTGGTTGAACGCGCTAATCTCAGGAACTACCGACTCGAATTGATAAAATATTTTTGCGTTGTATAGCCCATTTATCGAGGAAGGCTATGTGCTATATAACATCACGCTATGACCAATAGGAGCGGAGCAGCAATCAGAAATGTTGCAAGCGGGAAATTCACGCGAACGAAGTCGCGGGCAGAAGCTAGTTTTAGGTAATCAGTTAGCGTTCAGTGGTTTAGGTGTGAAAAGGTAACAAACAAACAAACTTACTTTCGCATTTATATTAGTTACTAGCTGACCCACGCAACTTCGTCTGCGTCACATAAGAGAGAGAAAAGATCCCCGTTTTTGCAACATTTTTCATTCCTACTCCGCTCCTAATAATCGAAGCGTGATGTTATATAGCCTAAAACCTTCCTCGATAAACGGACTATCCAACACAACAAGATTTTTTCAATTCAAGCCGGTAGTTCCTGAGATTAGCTCGTTCAACCAACCAAACAAAAAAACAAACTCTTCTGCTTTATAATATTAGTATAGATAGGATAAAATTTTACCAACAGCTTTTATTTGTACCTTGCGTTAAGTCTAGGTGGCACCTTTTGACCCCTTTCAGTAAGTTCTCGAGAAGAACGGTACTTACACAAGCTAGGTGCCAGGCATTATTAAAGTCTTCTTCAAAGGCTTTTGTCTATTTAATACAATAGTGATCCGATTCCTATTTATCGGTTTTTCTATTGCCGTTTACGACAAAAGTTTTATTTACGACAGTCCCATCCTTTTTACTGAAGAATGAGATCATTTAAACAAAAGAAAGTTCTACTTAATTACATTTAAACAATGTCCGTTATTTATTTTTGTGTTCATTGAAAATTAATCAGAAATCACGGGGGTTATTCGCCTTTCAGAAGAATCGAACGCTAAAGATTTAGAAACGCTAAAGATATTTTATTAGCAGAAATGGTATTCGGCGCTTTTTCCTGTATGGCCATTTATGTTTTAAAATAAATCGATCGAAATAAAGAAATCGACATGTGGTTGTACAACCCGCTTTAAATATCTTTTTGTTCTATGATTTGATTTCTTCGAAAGTGTATTTAGAGACGTCTTTTGTTACACGTGACTGCAGTTCCCAGCTTCATAACACGCTCGTCTGTAGCTTGGATGTGAATTCCGCCTCCTCGGCTACAATACCAAATTTTCCCGACTTGTTTCAAAATGTTCTATTTCTCAATGAACACAAATATTCTCTTTGAAATAAACACAGAATAGCCATTTCCTAAAGGTTGGCGGTTGGCGGTTACGGTCACTCAGCAAAGAAAGTACCATAACTCAATTTCCTATTTCGTGGAATCAACTCAAAGTTTAAAGTCCTCACGACAGTCACTGGTAATCCACACTTCAGTGGTCAAATTCGAAACGAAATCAAAGCACTATCAAGAAGCCCTCTTTACTGCAAATTGGGTTAGAGAACAAGAGGAAGCCACTACACGCCACTCTGGACCCTCCGCCTAGCTCTCGACTCTAACTGCAGCGACGATATATGTAGGCGGTCTCTTTGATACAACATTAATTTATGTGAGGGCTCTTTAGGACCAAAATCGTTTGTAGATTCACTGGCATTGTGCAGATTCGTGCATGTTTTTCCCGTGACTTATATGTATAATTCTACATGTACAGTTAGGTTTGTACCTACATATGCATAAACATGTAATCAAACACCGTTTGATTCGCGTATACAGCAGTTAAATGGCTATCGAACGTTGGTAAATAAATATTCTGTGTGCGAAATGTTTTATACATGTGTAACATGCTGCTGGTAATGCTCTTTTGATTAGGGCCGCAATGCGCACATTCGGAATCGGTTTGAGGTATGCACTAAATAAATTATTTATCAATCAACTATTTGCTTAATTTTATGTTTTATGCAACAGTCCGGTTTCGGTTCAGATTTTTTTGTTAATGCTGCTTTTTCAGCATAATTTGAGTCGTATCGTAATCGTAATTTAAATCGGTAGTAATGATCAGCATTTCAATAATGGATGTGAAATCTAAACGGTCCTTTCATTCACAGAAACGATGAAACTTTCGTTTTATTTCTTACGGTTTCGCCACAAATGTCTAGTGTCCAAAAGCCGCAGTACTCCCTCTGTTCAGTTTTAGTTTTTTTGCTTGTCGAGTCGGGGTACAGACACCTCCGGGAGGGATCGTTCGTCTAGTGTTGCCACTTTGCCGCTGAATGGGATTGCTCCGCGGACGGCGCAGCTGCGCTCTTACACACTTTAATCTTAATGGCTATTAACACCGATCGTGTGGCAGTTATATGAATACTAATGTTCTAACATAGAAGGAAGCTGTATAACAGAATTATTGCACGCTCAGAGACGTCTAACTCGAGTTGGTAAGTTAATGTTTGGTCAGACTTAGCATGACTAACGCTGATGCCACGGCGGCGCGTCGTTTTGTTTAGACGCCAGATAGGGATGAGTGAATGAGTGTGTGATTCCCCTCCCTTCAACAGCCAAAATCTATTAGGCCTTGTGCCAAGTTTAGTCTAAGTACTCCGTATAATTCACGTTCCGTAATGGCATCTCCGATTAAATGAATAGCTGTCTACATTATAACTTTTAAACCCCTATTTATTTTCCTAATTCCATTGTAAAGGGCTACCAATTTAAATTCAAAAGATTAGCAAAGGTCAAAGTGCAATTTAAGTTTGTAACTTTGACTGTAATTTCCAATTATTATTCTAAAATCTAAAGTCTTATATTGCCTATAACTTAAATATATATTGTTTGAGCTGTAATAGGACGCGGTTTTGTTGCGCCTTTATAATTACCTATTTACTATTTAGATTTGTTTAAGTGCGTTGACATTAAGGATTAAGTTTCGTATAATGGTTTCGAGTATAATCATGAACTCACACCGATGCTTGAGAGCGACAGAAACGTTCTGAGATATAATGAGTGTTTCCAACTTGCGGTAATGGAAAGACCGAATCGTCGAGGTTTGAATCGTTACGGTTCGGTGTGATAGGCGGCAACCGCAGGCACCTCGTAAAGGCGAACTAAAACAGTGGGTTCATTACTTTCATTGCCGAAGTTCTCTACTCCCTCATGCATTACTGGGGCTTTAAATTGAACTGTTTATGTATTCTGTAGCTACCTTCCACCGGGGACCGCGCTCCCAACCTCACTGAATTATGTGCCGTGTTATTACTAGCTTTTGAGATTGTTTTAAACAGTACATGCTTTATAGTATCGATGCGATGTGATACTTGGTGCTACTGGAACGATCCGACGTTTTTATTATTAATTGCTGCCGGGATTCGTATCGTTCGTGTTTAACCAGTTTTTCACATTGTTTCGGCAATATTCGTGTTCTGGGAAATCAATTCGCGGTTTTCAAAAGCAGCTTAATTAAGCCGCAGAATGCCTGTTAATGTAATTCCAATGAAACGTTTTGTAATAAATAATGACATGAAAACTTGTTCAGTAATTATTTTCATATCGATCAACCATTGCCCTTCTGAGCGTAATTACCACTGAAACAAAAAGCCGTAAAATTATAATTGTTCAATACGAACAAAAGCCATGTATCCAAATCGACAAATTGATATACTGTATGCAGTATGTGATAAAAAAAATAATAAACACTTCCGTTTTAAGTATTAGCTACAAGCGACGTGGTTTCATTTATAAATATAAAATTTCCCGAATTAACGCCTGTGCTAGTGCAAGAAGTCATTTTAATTACTCTTCGTGTTATACAGAAGAAGTTTTGGTCCATATCGAGTCGGATATTCCGCGAAAACATCAAAAATCCCCTATCGTCGAGTGTGGCAGCAGTAACCATATAGCGGCATGGCGTTCATGGCGAGCGCATTCTGTGTGGAAAACCATTAAAGAAGCGGTCCTGAGTTCATCAGCAACTTCGTTCCTACCAATTACAACTACGGTGCTTTTTATCTGCCAATTTAACAACACCATCGAAAAAAAAAGAGGAAAAAAGCAAAATTTCTTAAGTGAGTCCATTTTTCGCATTGTGTCTGCAGCACAATCCGTGTGCTGTCATCAAACGTCAGTGGTCAGTGTCATCGTGCGCACTCTGTATTTGTTCAAGAAAGAAGAGGACGGAGATATTAGGTCACGTGTCATTTCCGGCGGTCAACGCAGTGTTACCACAAAAACGCGAGTTATTTTTACCTCGAGTGCGTATCCGAATTTTCAAATCTGCGTGCAGCCAATAAGAGGACTGCATTGACAATATTCAATATTGACATTTCGGAATCGACCAATCAATATAGGAAGTGCGTTTGCGACCATGTTGTAAAATTACAGCAAATAATAGACATTTTTGCGTTACGCCCTTACGGCCATTTTATGCTTGCTTTGAGAAAATTGTTAAAAAACGTGTTTTACAATAAGCGTCGACTTAAAATTGTATGTTGATAGTTGTGTAGCGTCATTATAGTACCATGTCGGAAGCTGCCAAGCTGAAAGTTTTCGTGGCTGAGAGAGGATACATTAAAAGCGGCATCACTAGAATGCACATATTCTGCTTAGACGAAGAAGCTGTGAAGATGTCTTCCAGCGAAGCCCTGGCCGAGAAGAGGTATCGGCTGAGTGAATCGTTCAAGGACTATGAGCGGCTCAATAAGGCGATCCTTAGTTTGAACTCGAGTGATGACGAAAAGTACGACGAGTACGAAGACAAATATTATGAAGCGATAGGCATTCTTGATAAACACAAGGCCGCGGTTGTACACAATGTGCCCAACAATGGTGCACATGGTAAGTTCAATAATTTACCCAAAATACAAATGCAATCATTTAATGGTGAAAAAATAGCGGACTATTATCCGTTTATAAACATGTTTAAGTCGGTAATTCATATCGACAACAATTTAAGTGCTTGTGAAAAGCTGTATTATTTACGCTCTTATTTAAGTGACGAAGCTCTTAATTTAATTAAGAATTTAACATTAACTGATGAGAATTATGTGACAGCTCTGAGCCTGTTAGAAAATAGGTATGTTATTGTGCCAAAAATTGTAAATTACCATGTGAATAGCTTGCTAGACATGCCCTCATTTTCAAAATGCACTGCTAAAAACCTGCGCTCGCTCATAGGTAATTTTAATCTCCATCTGGCAGCCCTAAAAAGCTTAAAACAAGCTGTTCAGCATTGGGACATTCTTCTTATCAATATTTTGGCAAAAAAGGTTGATGTTTATACTTACCGTGGGTTTTATCTTGAAAGAAACACAAAAGAACTGCCAACCCTATCCCAATTTATTGATTTTCTAGAAAAACGGGCACTCGCCATGGAAAATACTGCTGAAGAAACGCAGGAGCCTCCTCCGACTAACAGGTCTTCAAAACCAATTAAATCTGTGAGTGGTGCAGCAACTGCAAAGTCTCAACAATCCTGTAAGTATTGCCAACAAAATCATAGACTGTTTCAATGTGCTAAATTTAAAATGTGTACAGTACAGGAGCGGTCTGACTTTGTAAAAAACAAAAACCTGTGCACTCTCTGCTTAAATGAACATAAGGGCCGGTGCATGTTGCGCTTAAAATGCACGGTATGCCATAAAAGACATAATAGTCTCCTTCATGACCAGTCAAAAAGCAGTGAGGAATCCCAGCATGCAGCTACGGTGGCTGCTGCCACAAATCAAGGTGATAGTGTTGTGTCTATGTCAGGCACTAGCACCAGCCTAGATGTATTGCTACCTACTGCAATTGTCCGCCTGAAAAATAAAGATGGGACTTTTTCCTCTGTTAGGGCCTTATTAGACAGTGGGTCGCAAGTATCATTCATAACTGAGAAATTGACTCAAAAAAGTTGTTGTGAAATTCTACCTACAAATCAAACTATTACAGGTGTTGTTGAGGGGGCCAATAAGGTGACACAGAAGGCAAATTGTACTGTTTTCTCATCAGTAAATAATTACAAAACCAATGTTTCTTGCTGCATAGTAAAAAATATTACATGCAACCTTCCGCAGCAAACATTTGACATTTCTAACTATAACATTCCAGCGCATATTAAGCTAGCTGATAACAATTTTAACAAGTCAGGCGAAATATCACTTTTACTAGGTTGTGATATATTTTTTCAGGTGTTGCAGCGTGAGTCGCTGCCCATCACGCCGGCTGGGCCATATTTGATTAATACTTGCTTTGGTTACGTTGCCGCTGGGAGCCTGCCAGTGTCTGCTGGCAAGGTTTTTTCCTGTAATTTATGTATTAACATACAAGGTAACCCCGGTAATTTTCTAAATACACCAAAGCAAAAAGCACAATTGTGTGATTTGAATAATACTTTTTCCGACCGTTTTATGAGTGAAAAAGTGCCTTATGTGCCAACTTCAAAGCAGGATGTAAAATTATGTCATTCAACTAATGCTATTTCTGATTGTTTGGAAAGTGAGAATGCACCTAATGTAATTAATACAGAAGTGTCCCCTGTTATTGTCCCCCCCAAACAAGAGCCACAACTATGTGAATTGAATAATACAATTTCTTACTTTTGGCAATGTGAAAAGGTACCTAGTGTATTTAAGGAAGGGTCCACTGAACATCAACTTGCCGAAGAATGCTTTCAGGGTTCTGTAAAATTAATAAATAAAAGATTTTCAGTAGCATTGCCCCTTAAACTTGACTTAGAAAATGTGCAATTAGGCAATTCTTTTTCCTATGCTTTACAAAGATTATATAACTTGGAAAAACGATTTTTAAAAGATGAGGCTTTAAGTCAACAATATAAAAAATTCATTCAGGAATATTTAAATCAGGGTCATGCCATTTCTTACAACATTGATAATTATGACTTAAGTGCAGGAAACATATATTTCCTACCTCATCATCCCGTGTTAAATCCCAACAGCAAGACCACGCCAGTCCGTGCTGTCTTTGATGCTAGTATGCGTACAAAAAATGGATTATGCTTGAATGATATCATGCTAAATGGTGGTGTGGTACAAAGTGAGCTGTTCGACATTTTGATATTGCTTCGGACTTATAGATATATCTTATTATGCGACATCAAGGCTATGTACAGACAGATTTTAGTTGAAGACAAATTTCGTTGTCTACAAAATATTCTATGGCGAAATTCTAGTAGTGATCCTGTTCAATGTATCCAGCTTAAGACCGTCACATATGGGTTGAAAAGTTCAGCGTTCCTAGCCACACGTTGTCTAATAGAGTTAGCAAACATTTTTGAAAGTAAGTATCCATTGGCAGCTTTTGTTTTGAAACATTCAAGTTATGTGGATGACATACAGTGTGGCAGTAACAGTATTTCAGAATTATTTTGTATCAAGAAGGAGTTGATTGAACTTATGAGCGAGGCAAGCTTTGCATTACACAAATGGTATTCAAATGATTTGGAAATTTTAAAAGATATTCCTGTTGAATTACAATACTTTGGCAATAGGGAACTCGACAAGAATAATATTTGTATGAAAACTTTGGGTTTGTCTCTGGATGTGTCTTCGGATAGTTTGACAATGCAGTGTCCTGAAAAGGAACTCTTAGAACGATACACTAAGAGAAATATGCTCAGCTTTATTAGCCAGATTTTCGACCCTTTAGGCATTTTAGGTCCAGTCTTAGTTCAAGCTAAAATATTGATGCAAAAAGTTTGGTTTTTGAATTTAAATTGTGTAATAATAAAAAATAAAAAAAATATATATTTTTATTGAATGCTAGGTGTTTTCCTGTTGTGAAGCTACTGGGTTAAAATAAAATATGAATAGTGTATGTGTGCTCAAAATATAAGTTTAAAAATGAACCTCGGGCGCCAGAGCACACACCATGCTTACGGATTGTTCAGGCAGCAGGCATTAAGAACCTTTAATCTGCTAGCGGGGGGCATCAATAAAAGTAGAACAAAGTTATAAGAAAAATCTAACTTTATTTGCCCGTAGGCTGCTGGGCTTAAAACTAAAACAATTGAAGATTCCTTCCTAAAGAAAAGAGTACTTATTTAAAACTAATAAAAAGGGTCAGATCATTATTGCACTTTTTTTTAATATTACAGTTAAAATTATACCAGGGCCAGAATAACCTGCCCACCACACACGATGCTCATCTCCTGGGTCCTCCACTCAGGCGTGCGTCCCAGGTGAGTTGGTGGGAGCCGCGCGTCCAAAGTTTATTTGTAGAAGGTAAAGGAAACACCTCATTGGGCTGAAAATACGAACAATTTTGTTACGTGACGCTATTACCAAAAATATGGCGTCGCAGGCCTTCCGAGAAAATCTATCAAATGTACTACTTACTGTTTCCTTCAAAATTCAAATTATTGTCCTCCTCATGCAGGACATCTAGATTATCAATTAAGGGTATGATTCCTGAAACAATGTAATATTTGCATCGATGAGCGTCGGACACTACGCAAACACAATTTTGAATTTGTATTGGAAAATACGAAGAACTCGCTTACCATTGAAATAAAACGGAATCCTAGGGGGAATCATGGAAGAGTACCGGCAGCTAACGCATTTCGGACTAATTTCTGGTGTCTTGCAACCCGATTATACGGATTTATTATCCAGCGATCTAGATCACCACCATTCTTCCAAAATGTTCAGTCGGAAAGTGACAGTTGTCAAAGACAAACTCCACAGCTAAGCAAAATCAGTGTGACCACTACACAAAAAAATAATTTTAAAGAAATAAATCCGCTTTCATGTAACAGGCTTAAAAGACCCGTTACATTACATCCCTCCCCGAAAAATAAAAGAAAGGAACTTTCTTTTATTAGAAAGCAATCTTCAACCAAATAAACCAAACCTAATTACTTTCTAATTCCAAATAAAAGAAAAAAATCATAAAAGATTCAAAGTGTAAATGAATTCTGAAAACGTCAAGCGACTAAGTATCAAGAACTCTATAAAAGCAAAAAATACAAATAACAAAAAAGAAATCTGTGAAAAACAGAATAAAAAAATAAGTTATAAAACTTAGATAAATGAAACGAAGAGAGAAATCTCTTACCGCTTCCAAACTACAACCTTTAGTGCAGTTAGGCACCTTCGCCACTGACTAAAAATTTCGAACAAACTCGAACAATATACCAAAACAAACTACAACTTTTGGTACAATTAGGCACCTTCGCCACTGATCAAAAATTTCGAATTAACAATATACCAACACAAAACAAACTACAATTTTTAGTGCAGTTAGGCACCTTCGCCACTGACTAAAAATTTCAATCCATTTGGAACAGTACAACCTTGAGTGCAGTTAGGCACTATCGCCACTGACTACTAGGTCAGCTGCTTCCAACTCTACCATCTCTAGAGTGCAGTTAGGCTCCATCGCCACTGACTAACTCCGTGTTCTACAATCCAAAAAATATTTGAAAATCCAAACAAAAGTTTTCAAATAAAGCTGAAGGACTTTATTTAAAAATATTGTTACAGGAACACCCTGCAACAAAACAAAGAAAAAAAAACGTATTGTGATCGGCTCATCACCACCGAATTCCCGAGCACAACAGCTGCAAAAGAATGTGAATGCTGTGACTGGCTCAACACTACCAATCTCCCAGACACAAACAAATTCACAAAAAAACATTGAGATCTCCAATGAGAAATCTCAATAACAAAAGGGCGAAACCCAAAGTTTCACAATGCGATCGGCACACCACCACCGAACTTCCGAGCGCAAAGAAAAAGAATGACGAAAGTCAAAAAAAAAAAAAATCCCGCATTGTGATTGGAACAACAATGTCCAACACAATGGAAAAGGAAAAAATATGGCCGGGGCCAAAATCCCACATTGTGACCGGCACAACACCACCGACCTTCCGAGCACAATGGTAAAAGAGTCGAAATCAAGGTCAAAAATTACACCAAGATCCAAAAAAAATGATAAGGCATTTTGCAACAAAAGTTACAGAATGACCCTAAAAAGCAAAGTCCAGGATGAACGCGTTACTAACAAAGTCAAATCCGATCATTAAAAAGAATGAAACTCTAGCAAAAATGAGAAACAATTCTGACAATGAACAAAACAAAATAGATTTAAAAATCGATTACTATTTATAACGAAGAGGAAATAGAATGATTTTAAACTATGTAAAAAGTGAAGATTACAAAAACTTGAAATTGAATTTAAGTCTTTTAATCCCAAGGTAAAATTACCTGAAGTGTAGGATTATATAAGATTCTAATAAAATGTAAACAGGTAAAAAGGTTACCCTTAAAAAGAAAAGAGAATCATATATAATCCAACAAAAACAAACAAAACATAAATAAGATCCTTCGATGTGAAAAATAGTTAGTGTGAAAAAAAAATAGTATTAAATTAACCAGAATGACCTAAGCTTTATTTTAGAAAGAATCGAATTGGAATCTAATAAATTATAGTGAAGTTACCTAACATAATAATAAGTTTCAAACAGCGATAGCCTTTCATACATCATTCTAACAAAAGCTGATCTTCACACAAAAATACTCAATAACAAAACAAAGTCTAAAAGTTCCCAAAATTAAAATTTAATAATATCTTTAACATGATAACGCCCCACTGAACCTTTATTTAAATCTTTCAAAACATAGACGTTATCTGAAACCTTTTCAGTTATTTTACACTTTACAAACTTAGGTGCAAGCTTAGCCGAAAAATATGCAGGCGCATGAGATTGAACAAAACTTCTTCTCCACACCATATCACCCACATCAAAAGAAATGACTTTCCGACCTTTATTATAATAAGCGGCATTTCGCTTATACCCCTTTAACAAGTAAGCTTGAACTTTAACAAAAATATCACTAAGTGAACTAAGAGAAACTGCATAAGCATTCCTATTTGAAATTTCTAGTTGAGTTAAATCTTCAACAGAACTACTAAAATGATGTAATGACGCATCAAGAATAAGCTCCCTACCAAACATCAGAAAGTTAGGAGTAAACTCAGTAGCAAGGTTTACACTATTATTTAAAGCTAATTGAACATTGGGCAAAAAACTTGACCAAGTTCTATGATCATCTTTAACAAAACACGATATGCAGGTTTCGACCGTTTTATTATACCTCTCAACAGGATTATTTTGAGGTGTATACAAAGTATTATAAAATATTTTGGTTATATTAAAACCTTTCATAAAATCTACAAAATGTTTTGAAGTAAATTGGGTTCCATTGTCACAGACTACTATTTTTGGACAACCAAACTTAAGAAATATTTCTTTTTCAAAATGTTTACAAATTACTCTAGTGGTAGCATTGATCATTGGAAAGAACCAGCAATATTTAGTAAAAACATCTACAACCGAAAGTATGTATCTATGACCAGAATAAGTTTTAGGTAGAATTCCTATGATATCAACGGATAGCATAAGCATGGGACGATCAACCTTTTTAGGATTAATCATAATACCAAAAGGCGGAGATGTAGTATGTTTATAAGCTTTACAAGTATCGCAAGTCAAAATGTATTTATGAACATCATTAAACATTCCCTTCCAAAAATAATGTTGTTTTAATTTCTTCAAGTCAGGCAATTTAGAGAGAGGAGGAAAGTTTTTTCGAATATTTTCATTCACAAGCGCATTCAAGGAATTAAACGAAGGCAATGCTTGAGCCGTAAAAGCCGAAGAAGAGTGAGCGATTCTCGAGTCAAAGGGATTGTTAACATCTGTGACATTAACCATCTCATGAACTTTCTCAGCAGCATTCATATCAGCAGCAGTACCAGTATCAAGATCACCCGATTCCTGAAGCGGCGGAAACTGAACTCCCTTGTCCATGATTAACAAAACAGCAAGCCGAATAAAAAGCGATAAGCAAGAACTAAACGTCAAAAAGTTTTAAGATTTGAAAATAAATTCTCAAGTTTGAGGTTAAGTATGAAAGTCAATGTGGTTTGCCCATGAAAAATTACTAAGTTAAATATTGTTTTAAAAAAGTGCAATAATCACTTACAAACAGCTTAAGTCTAGTTAAATTAAATGTACAATATTGTACTTAACAATTAGATTAAATTAATTACATACAAAGTTAAACTTAGTTTTTTAAAATAACTTTCCTGTTGAGTGCAACAACTAAACGCGGTCTATACTATAAATATGTTGGTTTTGCTAAGAAAAAACATGTTATTAAAACAAACAAGTCAATAAACAAAATTATCAATTGTAAACGCCAAACATTGTTTACAAAGATTCACCAAAATAAGTTAAGTACTACTTATGAGTCACAAACTAAAATAAACACAAAGTTATTAAAATAACAATGATGAACAAACAAAAGACTCATAGGTTAATTAATTATTGTGCAATAATGACCGTAAATACTCATAAACAAGCACCAGACAACCTACTTCAAGTCCCTGTTCGCTGAGCGACAATTGTAATAATAAAAAATAAAAAAAATATATTTTTTTATTGAATGCTAGGTGTTTTCCTGTTGTGAAGCTACTGGGTTAAAATAAAATATGAATAGTGTATGTGTGCTCAAAATATAAGTTTAAAAATGAACCTCGGGCGCCAGAGCACACACCATGCTTACGGATTGTTCAGGCAGCAGGCATTAAGAACCTTTAATCTGCTAGCGGGGGGCATCAATAAAAGTAGAACAAAGTTATAAGAAAAATCTAACTTTATTTGCCCGTAGGCTGCTGGGCTTAAAACTAAAACAATTGAAGATTCCTTCCTAAAGAAAAGAGTACTTATTTAAAACTAATAAAAAGGGTCAGATCATTATTGCACTTTTTTTTAATATTACAGTTAAAATTATACCAGGGCCAGAATAACCTGCCCACCACACACGATGCTCATCTCCTGGGTCCTCCACTCAGGCGTGCGTCCCAGGTGAGTTGGTGGGAGCCGCGCGTCCAAAGTTTATTTGTAGAAGGTAAAGGAAACACCTCATTGGGCTGAAAATACGAACAATTTTGTTACGTGACGCTATTACCAAAAATATGGCGTCGCAGGCCTTCCGAGAAAATCTATCAAATGTACTACTTACTGTTTCCTTCAAAATTCAAATTATTGTCCTCCTCATGCAGGACATCTAGATTATCAATTAAGGGTATGATTCCTGAAACAATGTAATATTTGCATCGATGAGCGTCGGACACTACGCAAACACAATTTTGAATTTGTATTGGAAAATACGAAGAACTCGCTTACCATTGAAATAAAACGGAATCCTAGGGGGAATCATGGAAGAGTACCGGCAGCTAACGCATTTCGGACTAATTTCTGGTGTCTTGCAACCCGATTATACGGATTTATTATCCAGCGATCTAGATCACCACCATTCTTCCAAAATGTTCAGTCGGAAAGTGACAGTTGTCAAAGACAAACTCCACAGCTAAGCAAAATCAGTGTGACCACTACACAAAAAAATAATTTTAAAGAAATAAATCCGCTTTCATGTAACAGGCTTAAAAGACCCGTTACATTACATCCCTCCCCGAAAAATAAAAGAAAGGAACTTTCTTTTATTAGAAAGCAATCTTCAACCAAATAAACCAAACCTAATTACTTTCTAATTCCAAATAAAAGAAAAAAATCATAAAAGATTCAAAGTGTAAATGAATTCTGAAAACGTCAAGCGACTAAGTATCAAGAACTCTATAAAAGCAAAAAATACAAATAACAAAAAAGAAATCTGTGAAAAACAGAATAAAAAAATAAGTTATAAAACTTAGATAAATGAAACGAAGAGAGAAATCTCTTACCGCTTCCAAACTACAACCTTTAGTGCAGTTAGGCACCTTCGCCACTGACTAAAAATTTCGAACAAACTCGAACAATATACCAAAACAAACTACAACTTTTGGTACAATTAGGCACCTTCGCCACTGATCAAAAATTTCGAATTAACAATATACCAACACAAAACAAACTACAATTTTTAGTGCAGTTAGGCACCTTCGCCACTGACTAAAAATTTCAATCCATTTGGAACAGTACAACCTTGAGTGCAGTTAGGCACTATCGCCACTGACTACTAGGTCAGCTGCTTCCAACTCTACCATCTCTAGAGTGCAGTTAGGCTCCATCGCCACTGACTAACTCCGTGTTCTACAATCCAAAAAATATTTGAAAATCCAAACAAAAGTTTTCAAATAAAGCTGAAGGACTTTATTTAAAAATATTGTTACAGGAACACCCTGCAACAAAACAAAGAAAAAAAAACGTATTGTGATCGGCTCATCACCACCGAATTCCCGAGCACAACAGCTGCAAAAGAATGTGAATGCTGTGACTGGCTCAACACTACCAATCTCCCAGACACAAACAAATTCACAAAAAAACATTGAGATCTCCAATGAGAAATCTCAATAACAAAAGGGCGAAACCCAAAGTTTCACAATGCGATCGGCACACCACCACCGAACTTCCGAGCGCAAAGAAAAAGAATGACGAAAGTCAAAAAAAAAAAAAATCCCGCATTGTGATTGGAACAACAATGTCCAACACAATGGAAAAGGAAAAAATATGGCCGGGGCCAAAATCCCACATTGTGACCGGCACAACACCACCGACCTTCCGAGCACAATGGTAAAAGAGTCGAAATCAAGGTCAAAAATTACACCAAGATCCAAAAAAAATGATAAGGCATTTTGCAACAAAAGTTACAGAATGACCCTAAAAAGCAAAGTCCAGGATGAACGCGTTACTAACAAAGTCAAATCCGATCATTAAAAAGAATGAAACTCTAGCAAAAATGAGAAACAATTCTGACAATGAACAAAACAAAATAGATTTAAAAATCGATTACTATTTATAACGAAGAGGAAATAGAATGATTTTAAACTATGTAAAAAGTGAAGATTACAAAAACTTGAAATTGAATTTAAGTCTTTTAATCCCAAGGTAAAATTACCTGAAGTGTAGGATTATATAAGATTCTAATAAAATGTAAACAGGTAAAAAGGTTACCCTTAAAAAGAAAAGAGAATCATATATAATCCAACAAAAACAAACAAAACATAAATAAGATCCTTCGATGTGAAAAATAGTTAGTGTGAAAAAAAAATAGTATTAAATTAACCAGAATGACCTAAGCTTTATTTTAGAAAGAATCGAATTGGAATCTAATAAATTATAGTGAAGTTACCTAACATAATAATAAGTTTCAAACAGCGATAGCCTTTCATACATCATTCTAACAAAAGCTGATCTTCACACAAAAATACTCAATAACAAAACAAAGTCTAAAAGTTCCCAAAATTAAAATTTAATAATATCTTTAACATGATAACGCCCCACTGAACCTTTATTTAAATCTTTCAAAACATAGACGTTATCTGAAACCTTTTCAGTTATTTTACACTTTACAAACTTAGGTGCAAGCTTAGCCGAAAAATATGCAGGCGCATGAGATTGAACAAAACTTCTTCTCCACACCATATCACCCACATCAAAAGAAATGACTTTCCGACCTTTATTATAATAAGCGGCATTTCGCTTATACCCCTTTAACAAGTAAGCTTGAACTTTAACAAAAATATCACTAAGTGAACTAAGAGAAACTGCATAAGCATTCCTATTTGAAATTTCTAGTTGAGTTAAATCTTCAACAGAACTACTAAAATGATGTAATGACGCATCAAGAATAAGCTCCCTACCAAACATCAGAAAGTTAGGAGTAAACTCAGTAGCAAGGTTTACACTATTATTTAAAGCTAATTGAACATTGGGCAAAAAACTTGACCAAGTTCTATGATCATCTTTAACAAAACACGATATGCAGGTTTCGACCGTTTTATTATACCTCTCAACAGGATTATTTTGAGGTGTATACAAAGTATTATAAAATATTTTGGTTATATTAAAACCTTTCATAAAATCTACAAAATGTTTTGAAGTAAATTGGGTTCCATTGTCACAGACTACTATTTTTGGACAACCAAACTTAAGAAATATTTCTTTTTCAAAATGTTTACAAATTACTCTAGTGGTAGCATTGATCATTGGAAAGAACCAGCAATATTTAGTAAAAACATCTACAACCGAAAGTATGTATCTATGACCAGAATAAGTTTTAGGTAGAATTCCTATGATATCAACGGATAGCATAAGCATGGGACGATCAACCTTTTTAGGATTAATCATAATACCAAAAGGCGGAGATGTAGTATGTTTATAAGCTTTACAAGTATCGCAAGTCAAAATGTATTTATGAACATCATTAAACATTCCCTTCCAAAAATAATGTTGTTTTAATTTCTTCAAGTCAGGCAATTTAGAGAGAGGAGGAAAGTTTTTTCGAATATTTTCATTCACAAGCGCATTCAAGGAATTAAACGAAGGCAATGCTTGAGCCGTAAAAGCCGAAGAAGAGTGAGCGATTCTCGAGTCAAAGGGATTGTTAACATCTGTGACATTAACCATCTCATGAACTTTCTCAGCAGCATTCATATCAGCAGCAGTACCAGTATCAAGATCACCCGATTCCTGAAGCGGCGGAAACTGAACTCCCTTGTCCATGATTAACAAAACAGCAAGCCGAATAAAAAGCGATAAGCAAGAACTAAACGTCAAAAAGTTTTAAGATTTGAAAATAAATTCTCAAGTTTGAGGTTAAGTATGAAAGTCAATGTGGTTTGCCCATGAAAAATTACTAAGTTAAATATTGTTTTAAAAAAGTGCAATAATCACTTACAAACAGCTTAAGTCTAGTTAAATTAAATGTACAATATTGTACTTAACAATTAGATTAAATTAATTACATACAAAGTTAAACTTAGTTTTTTAAAATAACTTTCCTGTTGAGTGCAACAACTAAACGCGGTCTATACTATAAATATGTTGGTTTTGCTAAGAAAAAACATGTTATTAAAACAAACAAGTCAATAAACAAAATTATCAATTGTAAACGCCAAACATTGTTTACAAAGATTCACCAAAATAAGTTAAGTACTACTTATGAGTCACAAACTAAAATAAACACAAAGTTATTAAAATAACAATGATGAACAAACAAAAGACTCATAGGTTAATTAATTATTGTGCAATAATGACCGTAAATACTCATAAACAAGCACCAGACAACCTACTTCAAGTCCCTGTTCGCTGAGCGACAATTGTAATAATAAAAAATAAAAAAAATATATTTTTTTATTGAATGCTAGGTGTTTTCCTGTTGTGAAGCTACTGGGTTAAAATAAAATATGAATAGTGTATGTGTGCTCAAAATATAAGTTTAAAAATGAACCTCGGGCGCCAGAGCACACACCATGCTTACGGATTGTTCAGGCAGCAGGCATTAAGAACCTTTAATCTGCTAGCGGGGGGCATCAATAAAAGTAGAACAAAGTTATAAGAAAAATCTAACTTTATTTGCCCGTAGGCTGCTGGGCTTAAAACTAAAACAATTGAAGATTCCTTCCTAAAGAAAAGAGTACTTATTTAAAACTAATAAAAAGGGTCAGATCATTATTGCACTTTTTTTTAATATTACAGTTAAAATTATACCAGGGCCAGAATAACCTGCCCACCACACACGATGCTCATCTCCTGGGTCCTCCACTCAGGCGTGCGTCCCAGGTGAGTTGGTGGGAGCCGCGCGTCCAAAGTTTATTTGTAGAAGGTAAAGGAAACACCTCATTGGGCTGAAAATACGAACAATTTTGTTACGTGACGCTATTACCAAAAATATGGCGTCGCAGGCCTTCCGAGACAATCTATCAAATGTACTACTTACTGTTTCCTTCAAAATTCAAATTATTGTCCTCCTCATGCAGGACATCTAGATTATCAATTAAGGGTATGATTCCTGAAACAATGTAATATTTGCATCGATGAGCGTCGGACACTACGCAAACACAATTTTGAATTTGTATTGGAAAATACGAAGAACTCGCTTACCATTGAAATAAAACGGAATCCTAGGGGGAATCATGGAAGAGTACCGGCAGCTAACGCATTTCGGACTAATTTCTGGTGTCTTGCAACCCGATTATACGGATTTATTATCCAGCGATCTAGATCACCACCATTCTTCCAAAATGTTCAGTCGGAAAGTGACAGTTGTCAAAGACAAACTCCACAGCTAAGCAAAATCAGTGTGACCACTACACAAAAAAATAATTTTAAAGAAATAAATCCGCTTTCATGTAACAGGCTTAAAAGACCCGTTACAATTGGGATGATTACCTACCAGAGCCATTACATACACAATGGATTGAATTTGCCAGGAGGTTAGTAGAAATGAAGGCTATTTCTGTGCCTAGAAACATTAACATGCTTGCGGTTAATTCTATTGAACTTGTTGGTTATGCCGATGCTTCCAATGTTGCATATGGTTGCTGCTTATATTTGAGAATTATGGATAATCATAAGACTGTCAAAGTCAATTTATTGTGCTCCAAATCTCGCATTAATCCAAAAGCTAAGCAACTAACAACGCCTAGGCTTGAGTTGAACAGTGCATTATTGCTGTCTATGTTAGCTAAAAAGGTGCATGACATTCTGTGCCTTAAATACAATGTAAAAACATTCTTATATATGGACTCTCAAATTGTCCTCGCTTGGCTTAAGATACAACCTGAAAAATTAAGCGTTTATGTTGCTAACCGGGTAAAACAGATTCAAAAACTAACATCCGAATTTCATTGGTTTTATGTCCAAACTAGCGACAACCCTGCGGACTGTCTCTCAAGAGGAATTTCTCCCCAGGCACTTGAGGAAAAGGTGGGACAGTTGTGGTTTCATGGACCACAGTTTTTGCATTGTACTAGTTATATTCACTGTAATGCTAAAAATAGAAATACTGATTTTGACATTCCGGAGCAAAGGCCAGAGCAAAAAACGTGCAACTTGTGTAAAATTGAAAATTCATTTTATGGTTTATTTGCAAAATATTCGAATTTCGAAAAAATCATAAGAATAATGTCCTATGTTCAAAGGTTTATACACAATTCAAAAAAAGAAAATTCTCACCTTGGACTTCATGGTAATTTGTGGCCAAAAGAATTAAATTCTGCCCTACAAACTATCATAAAATTAGATCAAAAGAGACATTTCCAAGAAGAATTAAAGATTTTAAAGTCGCATGGTACTTTGAAATGCCATTTAAAGAGTTTAAATCCTTTTATTGATTCGCTTGGATTGATGAGGGTTGGAGGGCGCCTGCAAAATTCAAACTTACCCTTCAACCAACAACACCCCATAATTTTACCCAAAAAATCAAATATAACTCGCATGATTATCTTAAAAGAGCATCTTAGATTGAAACATGCAGGGCAGAAATTAGTACTTAGCACTTTAAACGAGCGGTATTGGTTAATCAATGCCAACAGGGAAATCAAGGCTGTGCTGCACAAATGTTTGATCTGTTTTAAGTTAAAAGCCAGGGCTGCCACACAGCTTATGGGTTCCCTACCGCTTGATCGAGTCAAGATGTCGCGTCCCTTTCAAATAGTCGGAACGGACTATGCTGGCCCATTCTATGTGAAACAGACCAGAATAAGGAAACCTGTCATTACTAAGGCTTACATAGTTATATTTATCTGCTTCACTACAAAGGCTATTCATATAGAGTTGGCGTCAGATATGACAACTAATACTTTTTTAGGTTGTCTTAAGCGTTTTATTGCTCGGAGAAACAAACCAACAAAAATCTATTGTGATAATGGTACTTATTTTAAAGGAGCCAATAATGTGTTAAAAGAATTATATCACATGCAGAATTCCACAGACCATCAAAACGCGGTTAATAATTTTTGTAATGAAGAGCGGATTTCTTTCCATTTTATCCCTTCTTATTCACCAGTATTTGGTGGCCTGTGGGAAGCTGGCATAAAAAGTATAAAATATCATGTGAAGCGTGTAGTTTCAGATACTGTTTTGACCTATGAAGAATTGTACACAGTGCTGGTGCAAATTGAGAGTATATTAAATTCAAGACCGCTTACCCCAATGTCAAGAGATGAAAATGACATGTCATATCTGTCACCTGCTCATTTCCTTACAGGTTCATCTCTCATGTCTTACCCAGAGTTAAATTTAGTAGAGGCTAATGTGGGAAAATTAAGCTTTTGGAAAAAGTGCACTCAAATGCAACAGCACTTTTGGCAACAGTGGCACAAACAATATCTGACTACTCTGCAAAACAGACCTAAATGGACAAACAGTCAAGTTGATCTAAAAGAAGGAATGATGGTCATTCTAAGAAATAAAAATGTTTCCCCATTGAAGTGGCCTGTGGGCAGAATAGTCAGTGTGCTACCTGGCAAAGATGGCAAGGTACGTGCATTAAATGTAAAAACTGTAACAGGTTCTATTATGCAAACTAGCATAATGAATGTGTGTCCTCTGCCTTTATGTGATTAAGTGTATTTTAATATCTAAGTATTGTTAGAAGTAAGTAGGTCATACTTACTGTTGCCGTTGGGCCAACTTACCTTGTATATTGGTAAAAGTTAGTTAGTATTTTGTAGGTAGGTACTTAGTAATTTGTAAGTAAAATATAAGTTACATGCTATGTTTTTATAGATAGAATATTAGGTAAGTAGGTATTAATTAGAGATAAGTAACTATAGGTAAAAATGATAAGGCATTTTTAAATGCTATGTTTTTATAGATAGAATATTAGGTAAGTAGGTATTAATTAGAGATAAGTAACTATAGGTAAAAATGATAAGGCATTTTTCAAGAAGGTTTTTCTTTTAAGTTTATACAGAAATTACTTTGTTCGGCAATAAAGTATTTGTTGCTTATTAGTATAGTAAAGATGATAAGTAAGTAGTTTAAAAAAAAAAAATATATATATATATATATTGTGTCGGTGTAAAATTAAAAGGCAAGTTTGTTATACTTAAATTCTTTATTAAAGTAAATCTTATTTACAAGACTGGCAGTTAAATTCATAAATATGATAAGTACTAGAAAAATGTTAAGTTCTAACAGTTAGTGTAACAAAAAATTTTTTAGGGATCCGCATGATTTGTAAAATTCTTTAATACTCTTGTTGTGTCAAATGTTTTGAAGTTACATTGTGGGCCCCCCAATCTGTTCAATACGAACAGGGCCGGATTTAGGGGTCCAGAGGCCTCGGGGCAACAAAGGAATGGAGGCCCCCTTGCCCCAAATTATTTTTCAAATAAAATGAACAATTTTTTTCAGTCGAGTTTTTCAATAAATAATTTATTGTGAAACCAAGTAGATTCGTCTTAGTATTTAACGAACACATATAAATATAATCGGAAACAAGAATTATTTGAAATTAAATTTTAGTGTTAACGAACGGAACCTTTCGAGCTTTTTTTGCCGAAAAATCGTTGATGATTTCGCTGAAATCCAGTTCTCGGAGTAAATCGCTTTCAATGCTCAGGAGAGAAAGCTTTGATAGACGGTTTTGTCCCATCGTGGTACGAAGCCTATTTTTTATAATTTTCATTTTTGAAAATGAGCGCTCTCCAGTGCAATTTGATACCATCAAAACCAAATACATTCTCAATGCAATTTCGAGGTTTGGGAATGTAGCTCTGAAATTTTGATCTTCGAGAATTTGGTAGTAAAATAGTTCCGGCGATTGATCTTTTCCATAGTCCTTTTTGTATGAATCAATCAAAGTCACAAATTGAACCAACTCATTACCAAGACTAGGCTCTAAATCATCCGTATACACTTTCACCAATGCCTCTGCTGCAGCGTGCAAATTTTCAGCATCCATCTTCTCGATGTGATTCAGAAATCCAAATCTCGAATTTTTTGCAATTTCTTGCATATGCAGTAAAGTTCGTGAATAATAATTGATGGCATTTAATTGTGTCACAATAAAAATTATTTGCCTATCAAACTGCATACCTTGCTGCATAAAAAAATATGAAAAAAAAAATTACCAATTAGTCAATAATAATTGATTTGTTTTCATTTAAGAATTGAAGAACACCAATTGTTCACATACTGCAATTAATTTATATGTATATATATATATGTATAATTATGTATATTTTTTTTTTTAATGGTCGAGACACGGAGTGAACAAATATAGATCAATGATTTCTGTTTCTGTTAATATTTAAGATTGATATAATCAAATAATCATGTATGTATAAAGTACTTTAGGCTGTAGGTAAAGGTAAAAGCGAAAAAAAAATATCAAAGGAAAAGATGTTTACTAGGTTTACTAGGTGAAATTTGAAAATTTTTTTTTTTCCGAAGTCTCTATTGTGGAGGCCCCCTGCTTGTGGAGGCCCCGGGGCTTTCGCCCCGGTTGCCCCCCCCTAAATCCGGCCCTGAATACGAACAAAAGCCATGTATCCAAATCGACAAATTGATATACTGTATGCAGTATGTGATAAAAAAAATAATAAACACTTCCGTTTTAAGTATTAGCTACAAGCGACGTGGTTTCATTTATAAATATAAAATTTCCCGAATTAACGCCTGTGCTAGTGCAAGAAGTCATTTTAATTACTCTTCGTGTTATACAATAATTCATGTTTTACAACCTTCATTGTTCTATTGCGGTTAAACTAGTGTTTTAATCATAATGTTGATGTAAAGAAAAGTTAGTATAAGGGAAAAACAACCGCACCGTGAAAATAGCAGACCATTATTATACTCGTAACGAAATACTCTAGGTACCTCTACCTACCTATTAGTACCTATGTAAAACTGTAAACACGTATTATAGTAGTATATATTCCGAGTATAATAGTTAGAGTCGAGTCGAGTTATTAGTGAGGAACACGAGCATTGGAGAATAAGTTTGTTACAAAAGCATTGTTTATAGCAGCACCGTACTCACCCTCCGTGTACCAACAAAAAAAGACAAAAACGATCGTAAGCAAATTACTCGCAGCATGCGCGTTTACAATCACACAGCTTCTTGTGTACCTTTTTTACTTTCCTATACAGACCTAATTATTCATGGCTGTATAGAAATCGAAACCCGATTTGCGTACATTCCCGATGCTATGAGCCCGCGCCTACTTTCTCTCTTCACGCTACAGTGGGCCTGCTATGTCCATGTCCACCGACCACGAGTCAATGACTTGGACATTTGTTTTTGTAATTACGCTCGCACAACTAGCGCAAATCGTAAATTACCGCATTCACTAGTCGGCTTTGACACTGTACATTATTCTGACCGAGATAATTTGGGCACACAAATATATTATCCCCCAAAGCAACGGAAATTTGCAACTGCATAACAGATGGTTCAAAGAACCGTTCCTGATTTACCGACTCCTGTGACACTCACTAATTCATATTATTCTGTTTGTAGTTTGTACCGTATGCTGGGTGCTAGTCTGCTATATAAATTATTTGCTCGTATGCAAATGTCAGCACATAGAGGTTACACATAAAGCAGAATTTACCATTCACACTTCCACATTTTTCCAGAAGTGTCATTGTGAGGGACAATTTTAAAGCAATTAAGCTTGAAGCCATTGTTGGTTTCTCCGAATGCTAATAGTCTAAGATCCCGCTACACAACGACCTTCACCGAGATGCTTATTTAATGAGACGTATTTTTTATGTTATTAAATATGCCAATAAATATATCCTATATGGGTTGCCTAACAAATTTCAGTCCAGAGTATTTTTAATTAATAATTTAAAAACATTTTTTTTTTAAACATTGCACCGGTGTGATTATTAAATAAATTTGATACCAATCGAAAGTTTGAAGCCCATAGAATATGCAAACGTTAGGTTGCCTATTTTTTTCCGGTCACAACCACGGGTTGCCAGGTGTAAACAGGTAAATCTATAGGTACTAGCATTTTGCAACGGTCTGATTATTGAATCAAACTTAGATAAAATGAAAGATTATTTCATAAGGAACACGGTGGTATAGGGTTGCCTGCGAAAAATCAGTCCCGAATTAGGGTTGTCGAATTTTAAATAATAAAATATCGCTGCGAGTGAATGTGTGTGAGAGAGAGGTCCCAGACCAACCATCCCACGCGGTAGAAAAGGACGCAGCGTAGCAGCTGTTTAAAGTCCGCCCATTTAAAGAAGGAGAGTGCGCATGCTATTTGTGCTTGGAAATGAAAAGGATAGCGATAGACTCGAATATGCTGTGCATTATTTTGGAGTCATAGATATAGTATTATATAGATGGCGAGAAAGCGTGTCGCTGAAAGGGACAAAAAAAAAGTACTAGTACTAGTAGGAAAAATGTACCCCATAATTAGTGATAAAATTAGAAATAGGTACCTACACAAAGCCTGAAGTTTAGACCGATGAAATCTGTGTCATCGAAAGCGACAGAAAGAAAACCGGGGAAGGGCGAGTCGGAGTCGCACACCGAGGGTTCCGTATAAACTTACCAAAGAAAACAGTTCCCGCAAAAAAATGTTTGTGGAACTACAAATTTTCAGTTTTCGGATTTCAGAAATAAAAAACCGATGTGACTTTAATTGATTAAAAAATAAAAAAATAAATAACTATTTCTGTATATTAATAATTAACTACTCCAAAATAATGCACAGCATATACGAGTCCATCGCTATCCTTTTCATTTCCAAGCACAAATAGCATGCGCACTCTCCTTCTTTAAATGGGCGGACTTTAAACAGCTGCTACGCTGCGTCCTTTTCTACCGCGTGGGATGGTTGGTCTGGGACCTCTCTCTCACACACATTCACTCGCAGCGATATTTTATTATTTAAAATTCGACAACCCTAATTCGGGACTGATTTTTCGCAGGCAACCCTATACCACCGTGTTCCTTATGAAATAATCTTTCATTTTATCTAAGTTTGATTCAATAATCAGACCGTTGCAAAATGCTAGTACCTATAGATTTACCTGTTTACACCTGGCAACCCGTGGTTGTGACCGGAAAAAAATAGGCAACCTAACGTTTGCATATTCTATGGGCTTCAAACTTTCGATTGGTATCAAATTTATTTAATAATCACACCGGTGCAATGTTTAAAAAAAAATGTTTTTAAATTATTAATTAAAAATACTCTGGACTGAAATTTGTTAGGCAACCCATATAGGATATATTTATTGGCATATTTAATAACATAAAAAATACGTCTCATTAAATAAGCATCTCGGTGAAGGTCGTTGTATAGCGGGATCCTATACTATAAGTGTTTACTAAACATCCAGCCACAAAACAACTTTACACTAACGTCCAACCCATTAACCTGGGCTTAACTATTTATCACACAGGTGACCTCTTTTCCAAGTCGTCCCAAAGATAATTTAGGCAGCGTTCCTCGGCACCTTTAGGGTCAAAGTGTTACGAAATTGACTCGGCGAGAGCCCTCCGGGAAAAAGCCCCATTTCGAGGTCACCGAACATTTTTGCCACGTATCCTCGTGAATATTATAAAGGGCAGCCGCATTTCACACGTGCCGGTGACGCTAAAAACGTTCAATTCTATCCAGAGTAAGCTTTATTGGTGACGCGGTCGAGGCATTTTGTTTATCCCTCAACACTTGAAAAGTTTAATGTATCTACAGAAAGTTCCCTCAACATATAATAAGATGATTTTTTTAATCTATTTCTGTAGGAACTATAAAACTTAATGGTTATGCTGCCGTAATGGATTCTGAGAAAACGAAGAAAATTTCGAGCGAGCGCTGTAAAACATAAGTATGGTTTCTATTTACAAGTAACTAAAATTTGTAAAATTGTTTTACTTTAAAAGCGATTTTTCTTTGTTTCGGTTCATGATAACAGAAACGACACCCGCTTTTTATAGACACGAATTATCTACAAACTGCTATCGAACAAAGGGAATTTCCTATCGTCATTCCTGAAAAAGTGTCCCGGAATGTTTAATCGCCATTGACCACTTCTAGCGCCCTTGGTAGTTAATGTTAATTGGGTTGCGTGTCAACACACAAAATTGAAAAGTCAAATAAATCAAGAAAGCCATTAAGTGTGTCTGAATATGCGTGCGGAGGCTCCTAATGTAGGTACAGCAGCACCTGTTTCCAAGCAGTAAATTTATTCCCATCAAAGGCTCTGCAGTAATCAAGTTATTGGGAAATATTTATTGACTTCCTCAGAGCTCCCTTTGCAGAGCGCCATATATCTTGTATAGGAAACATGTTTTTGGTCCGTTAGTAATTTGTTGGCGCTCTGCGCTATTTTTGTTGCGGATTTTATTGTTGTTTAGGATCCAAACGTGGCAATACTTCATCCCTGTCTCCCCCAGCCCCGACATGGGCACAAATGGGAAAGGGTCACCGTTATGGGGTTCTGTTTGGGCTGGCGCTGTATTTTCGCAGACAGCGAGGGGTAGCCATTTTATTAGCCCAGTGATCTGGCTTTATGAGTCATGTTTACTGTAATAAACTCGTTCCTTCGTTTCGGAATGAGCTTCAATATTGAAACTTATGCGCTGCCGATATCCGACCGGCGTGGTTGACATAAACTGTCTTTTATAGATCCTATTTAAATTTTATATTTAAATTATACTACAATGAACACCGGCCTGATTAAGAACTTGATGGCAGCGTTTTATCGATTGCTTCGCAGTAATAGCTATGTACATTTACATGTGTCGAACTGTCGATAGTCGTTCATTGTGTGTGCAGCATAGATACAGATAGGCTTGAATGAAGAATATTGAAGAACTATAAATTATTATGTTTACAATACTATCTCGGATTATATTTCTTCACGGCAGCGATAGATGAGGCTGTCAGCGAAGACATTTTGTATTATGGTTATTAGACATTACGTTGGTTCGCAGGAATTCCTTCAGTCCCGAGTGTAATAAGACCGGTTCTGCAAACACATTACTTCGATATAAAGCAATTTAGTGGATGTTCCCCCGTCAGTCACACGTCTTAGAGAGTGTCCCCGCATGCCTAGTTAGGAGCAAGCTGAGCCGCCGCGCCGCAGTTATCTCGTAGGGTCGACGTCCTTGCGGACAACGGCAAACTTGCCACAATTAATCAGCAACGCCTGGGAATAAGTAACGAGCGAATGGCGATTAACTCCACCGACAATTTGTTAGCCTTGTAATATATTTTTTTATCATATTTTACGCTCTTTTTTATTAGTACCGCTAAAAAGTTGAGTTATCTACCACGTTTACGAGCTTTATAAAAACTTCGGCTGCTGTCTGCCATGTTGGGCACTTCATAAAAACTTTTTCCAACATTTAATTAAGTAATATGGCTTCATCAGCGCTTAAGACTGATGATAACTCAGTTTTTGTTGGGCACCACACAAATACGAAGTCTGTTAGATGGTCCCCATGTATCCCCATACTCAAAATTGTATTTTTTTACATCAAAGAGTTGTTATGATCCGTCATGTAATTGTAGTGTCAGCTTGACTAATGCTCGAGCATGCACCTTTTCGAGCGTTAATGATAGGTTTGCGGGTAGTCCGCCGTGCTCTCGTCCTGGGTGCCGGTGGCATCCCTCGTCAGTCAGGTACCGCATGACTGATGGGCACGCATCGACGTGATCAAGGGTTCTGGCCAATCCGACCGCAGAGCCGTTCCCACTAATGCGGCAAAGGATTAATCAACAATTAATTTGCTTAATTTGCCCATACCACTATGCTTGTCTTGTTTACATAGGTATTCACTAATTACTATATAATATTGTCTAATTGTATGTGCCTATGTGATGAGAAATAGTAGCGGTGTAAGTTTAGCTATTATTATGAGTAGGTGTTGTGTTTCATGTTCGCGGTGTGGATCCAGTCGTGTGAGTGGAACTCGCACTTTATCGTTGCGGATTCGTAATTGCACCATAGGGCCGCCTTATTTTACAGAGAGCAAGGCTACAATGTTATGTGAGCAACAATCTCGACTGTATTCGTTATTCAAATTACCCTCAGCTTCAGTGTTTTGATGTTTTAATGAAACTTGTAAAGCAAAGTATGTAAATTAAATCTTGTTGCAAATTGTGTTACTACTCTACATGCTGGTGCGTTGGTCGTCTGCTCTCAAATTATTCAAATGAGGTGCGCCAAAGGTCACAACACGACGCTAAGTCGACAGGAACAACACCCTTGAGAGCTTATTGTCCCTAGCACATAATGATTCCTCTTGCGACCTCTTTTGTGAGTGACCTGCTTAGAACTTGGCAGAAAATCGTGTGACGTATGCCCAAAATATGACCTTTTAACACTCAAACTGGATCAGCGAAACCGTACATAAATAGAGCCGAGACTAAGATATCGTGGCCTTATTGGAAGCCTTACAACATTTGGTACAGTTAAGTCTCTTATTGACTCAGAGTATCGAGGCATAAACAAAGAAAATGTCTCGAACGGAAACATGGTAGCAGAAACGAAAAAAGTCGATGCAGAGGCTAGTTTGTATCAATTCATTTGCATTTATTTGGTAGCGAGACAGCGAAGTGTGAACATTTGGTGGCGCAGTTGTCCGCAGGCCGGTCGTTGAGTGTCGTGGCGGCGTCGTTGCGACACGGCCACGACTGCGCCCCGACGAGATGCGAAAATTATGCGGTTACTGGACAACGCGCGACGCCATCGCCATAAACGTCTGCCTTCGCCACATAGTTGGACACACGGTGGCTACCTATATTTTTATCGACATCATTACCACAGGCCCAAATGATAGCGGTGGTATAATAAAGGTTTCAATGAAAGGTCGTGGTTCAAACGATAATAGGCGGTTTTTCAATTTCTTAGCATGGACCAACTGCCAACTAAACCAACCAAGCGAAAAAAGGAACGTCAGTTGCAAATATTGATTGTTTACGACTACAAAGCGAACATTGTATGGAATCATGTTTTATTTGCAAAAATAGCTATAGGTAGGTGTAGATAAGACACAGTGGGCGTTTTTGTTGTGTAACTCCCGATAACTTTCATCTGCAAAGCCCTTGTTACGTATGCTCTCGACGAACTGGCGAAAGAAATTGTGACTGCCTTGATTGGCTATCTGAAGTACTAGAAATACTTGCGTTTGGTCCTGTCCACATTATTGAGATGTATCGATACCCATATCGCTTCCAAGTGACTGTCATTACGTTCTTTGCTGCGATAAAATTATCCTAAAGTGGACTTAAATTACCGGATGTTAAAAAATCCGCAATGGTCGACTATGGTAGAAGAAAATGTTGCATACGATACCATAGACATATTTAAGCCTGGTCCAATGTTTATTGGATTGCCTATATAAATCTTGCAGGCTAACCAACACGATAAGACCACGACACACTATTGATGAGACCCATAAACCTTCAGATACTTAAACGATGTTTATCAAAACAAACCTTTAGATTTGTTTATTTTCAAGTTTGCGTAATTTATGCATTGGTTTCAAATCGTTTTAGTTTTGAAGAAACATACCAAATTGCTTTATAAGATAGATTTTAAATATCAATATTATCTCAAAGATATTTAAACTCGGTACTAAGAATAGCTAGAAAAGGGCTTTATGTCAAACAAGAGAACTACATATTTAGACGGATTGAATAAAGTACCTTTAGACTCAGGCTTTTGACTGAGATTAGGTGGGTTGGCGGGTTTTTACTAGATTTATTTCGCATCTTATCTATCTAGTCAAAAGAACTCGTAGGTAAATTGTCTTATGTTTGTTTCCAACGAATGGAGGTTTATTTAAATAAGAGAAACGAGTAGAATTACGCCCGGTTGATCTCATGCTCGTCTAAATAGGCACTTAGAGTTGGCAGAAGCCGAACGGTCCTTAAATATATCGCGTTGGGTTAGTCCATTTACCTCGGGGGATCTTAAAAAGTTGTTCGATTTTACATAGTCAAAGTTTAAGAATTTCTTTTAAGCACGTGAGATATTCTTGGTTAATGTATCTGAAGGAAGGGAGGATCGGAACTTTGTAATGGAAGAGTTGAAAAACGAGAAGTATTATGGAGTATTTAATCTTTTCTTTTGAGTTCAAGTGGGATTGAAAACTTCAGTACTTTCTTAACAAGGTCCATATTAGATTTGCTTCTTACTAATAAAGTTCTCTCTCGACGACCGACGTACGAAAATATTAATTTGGTTTTGGATTGATTTTGGTTTTCCCTCTACGTCGTGAAACGTATAAATATAGTCGAAACGAACACAGAGCTAAAAAATTGGGTTCCGTTAAAACCCATGAAAATGGTTACAAAAACCAATTAAAAAAGGGAAGTTTTTTTTCACGAGAACGAATGCAACTGCTACAACAAAAAAAGCACGAAAAAAAATTGTTTTTGGGAATTTCATTCATAACATTATTGTAGTAACTAGCTGACCAACGCAACTTCGTCTGCGTCACATAAGAGAGAAAAACAAAAGGAAAAAGAAACCCCGTTTTTGCATTTTTCATTCCTGCTCCTCTCCTAATAGCCGTAGCGTGATGTTATATAGCCTATAGCCTTCCTCGGTAAATGGACTATCCAACGCAAAAAGAATTTTTCAGCTCGACCCGGTAGTTCCTGAGATTAGCGCGTTCAACCAAACAAAAAAACGCTTCTGCTTTATAATATTAGTATAGATAGAAAAGCTCGGGTAACGAACGAATTCTATAGAAAATCAGCCAGAGTCCAACCCAATATAATTTCTACAACGAAGAGCTTTTCAGTATTGCTCGTATCATGTATCAGTTGGTTCTGCAATGTGTTCGAAACTTGTATTTATGATCCAAAGTTGAAGACGTAGCGAACTATAACAAAACTCTTGCGCCATATGCCGCGGAACATTCTAGAAAGGCGTGTTACTTGTTAGTTACTTAATAAAAGTTACCGTGGAGTGTAACATCTCATTATACTCACAGCTTTAACATGGATACGGCACTTTTATGTGCGAACTTTCTTTTTATTTTAGTACTTTTTTAGAGGTACAGGAACTCGTAACACAATACTTCGGGGTAGTAAGGACGTTAATGCAGCAGCGTGTTACATTTCCTTCATTCAATATCGCTGTGAGGTACGGTTGGTGCCTTTTTACAAAATTGCCTTTGATGTAAAGGTGTGGAATGATTGGATGCTGCAAAAATGTTGGAGATCATTATGTCGTTTGCGTCAGAACTTAATTGCTTGATGTTTTCAAGGAAGTTTTAAGCAAGATTATGCTCGTGTTCAAAATATTGCACGATTAATTTATACGGCTGAGTAAAAATACTGGATCGACTGATTTTACTTTATTTTTTTAATACTTAAAGTAAAATCAGTAAAATCAAGCGGCCAAGTGCGAGTCGGACTCGTCCATGAAGGGTTCCGTAGCAGCAAGTAACATAATTAAAAGTTCTTGTAGTTCGTTTTTAACTTTGATCGATGTTTTAATAATAGTGTATTTTCCAAGAGTTACTCTTTGCAGTTTACGATTTATGACGTATTAAAAAAAAAACTTACTAGATCTCGTTCAAACCAATTTTCGGTGAAAGTTTATATGGTAATGTATATCATATATTTTTGTTAGTTTAATCTTTCTCTTATTTTAGAAACTACATGGGGGACAAACACATTTTACCACTTTGTAAGTGCCTCTCGCGCAATTCAGTTTAGCAAAAAAAAATCTTAGAAACCTCGATATTATTTTTGAAGACCTACTCATAGATACCCCACACGTATGGGTTTGATGAAAAAAAAATGTGTTCAGTTCTAAGTATGGGGAAACCCCATGTTTTTTTTTCTATTTTTGTATGACGATCTTAATGCAGTTCACAGTAAATCAATACATCTACTTACCAAGTTTCAACAGCATAGTTTTTATTGTTTCGGAAAAAAGTGGCCGTGACATACAGACGCACAGACAGACATGACGAATCCGTATTTTGCCATTTGGCTACGGAACCCTAAAAAGCTTGCAGAATCCAAACTATTATTATTATTATTATTAATATTATAAATGCGAAAGTAACTCTGTCTGTCTGTCTGTCTGTCTGTCTGTCTTTGCTTCACGCCTAAACTACTGAACCGATTTCTGTGAAATTTGGTACAGACATAGTTTGGAACTTGAGAAAGGACATAGGATAGTTTTTATTACAAAAAATAAAATAAAATTTATTCCGGACATACAGCGCCATCTATTGGTCAAGAGTCGGCAATGTGGGTAAAACTAAAAATTTGTCGGAAGTCACTATTCCACGCGAACGAAGTCGCGGGCAAAAGCTAGTATTTAATAATTCTTTTCAAAATGTTAATTACTATCTGAGTAATCGGTTTACCTTTGTTAATTAAATTTAAACCCCTTTCTTGAAGAATTACAAAGAAAAAATCTGTATTAAGTTGCCTTAGATTTAGAGAGAGAACCAAGAACAACTTTTTTTTTGTGGATGTTGGTTAACCAGTAATTGGCAACTGTGTAAGTCCAAGACTGTAACCACCTATAATTAAGATTGGTATTCAAAACACTGTATATCATAAACTATATCTACTCAAACCTTCCTCGAGGACCACTCTATCCGTTGGTGAGAACAATATGAAAATCGGTGCAGTAGTTTTTGAGTTTATCGCGAACAGACAGACAGACAGACGCGGCGGATGACTTTGTTTTATATAATACTAGCTGACCCACACAACTTCGTCTGCGAGTGAGGGTAAGTTTTTTTTTAATAAAAAGTATCCTATGTTACTTCTAATACCTCCAAGAATATGAGTACAAAGTTTCATGATGAGCGGTTGAGTAGTTTTCGCGTGAAAGCGTAACAAACAAACTTACATTCACATTTATAATATTATATAGGTTTATAGGATGTTGTTATAATCCGTATTAACTTTCAGAAAAACGTGTACTAAAATCTAAGTGTCATCGTATATGAATTCAGACTTCTAAAGTGACTCTACAACGTGCTTACCTACATACTTAAAAAGTTGATGTTAATTTAATGTCAGTTTCAAATGGCCTTTATTAGTGAGCAAGAACTTTTTTTTTATAGATGGCTTGTTAGTACATAGTAGGTTCTGGCTATCTTTTAGAACGAACGGTGATTGGGTACTTGGCCACTGACTCAGTGTTGTGTGAGGTTCTTTTATTTCTATGGATTTAAGTAGTTCTTTTCACGCGTGTCCATAGCTGGAAGTTTGTTTCTAAAGAAGGGAATGTGTATTCAGCCAGCACCTTAAAAAAAATTAATTAAAATGTCTTTATTTCAGAAGCCTTAAACAAATTCACCGGTTTTTTTTTCAATACATTTTCCCACATACAATTTCCCAAGTGTTTGCTTATTAACGGTTTTCTGACAACGTCTTTTATGAGCGAAAAGCGCTATTCTACATCTAACTGACTCACTTCTGCTTGTGAAGTTGTGATGTTCTTTTATTTCAATGGATTAGTAGTTACGCTTCATCCACCGTTCGTTTTTCTTTTCTTTTTGACTTCCCCTTTGTCGTAGCTTTGGCAGTTGGAATACGTATTTAAATAATGAATGGTTCCCACTAGGTAGTTTAGCTAACGATGTTGACACATTGAGTGCGAAATATACATAATTACAAACTGTATTGTATTTCCGTATCGCGTCGTATCGTAATGAAGCGTCGCTTGATGACACAATGACAGAAACACATAAAACCGTTTAACCTTATTATGCATTTAAGTAACTTGACTATTCTATTAGTAGCTTATTATGAAGTAATGGTATACAATGTTCCCACCGACGCACCTAGTCGTCGAGTTCCCATCCGCTTCGGAAAACATGCAGTTGAACAATATCATTGTTGTTGTAACTTAATATTATTATGCAGTGGATATTTCTTTGCGCGTCTTATTCGGTAAACAATTAATAAGTACTACTGGAATTTCGGAAACAAGCAGTTTTTGATACAATTCACACGAATATCATGAGTGTTGCTCCATTTAAAACACTGGTATTCATCTGTTACTAGTTACACTGGAAGCCGACTCCAACTTTTTAAGAAAAGGCTAGGCAGGTGAAGCTAATCATAAGTGTATTTTATAAACCACAAAACGATCATTCGTTAATTTAAGAGCGTGATTGTTCCAAAAACTTAAGAATTTCGGCCAGTCTGTTCACCAAATAAGGGACTTAAAGAAAAATACACTGTTTCCTACAATGTAGCAGGTAAGTACATACAAAAACACTGCGTACACGATTGCCCATAGCAGGCATTCCAATTAAATTAATAACAGGACCCTTTCTTGTGACCAAGTATTCCTTTTTTAAGCCGAGGCAGAACTCGATCCGATTGAATTTAAAAGGGACTTAGCAATTGAGCCCTTCTCAGAATCTGCTATATCAAATGACTGGAGCAACAGGAATTTAATCATACAGGAGTTGTAGACAGTCTGTTTTGATGTGGTTCGTCTACTGGGTTGCAAGTTTACAGGAATGTTTTTGATAGTTTTCAAGACTCCCGGAACGGATTACGGAATTTGTAGACGCGACGCTGTTGTTTGGGTTGATTTTGTATATAAAATTATATTTAAATTATACGTACTGAGTTATCGACAGAACAGTTCTAGGTTGATTTATAGATATGCAAATGCATCACTTTGGTTAAAACGTTCTTTTGCAAAAAAATAACCGACTTCCAAAAACCATTAAAAAGTCTAAAAAAGCTTTACATTGGGCACCGACTTTAAAAAATGATAAGCAAATAAACAAAACAGTAAAATCTTTTAAAATATACAACGCATTGAAACACATTTCCGATTTTATTTCAACAGAATAACAGATCCGACTTGACAAAATTCGAGCTTTATTGCGTGTAATATTTCGTAAAATCATAAAAATACCTCGAAAAACATCTTATTACATGTTTTTCACATATTTCCACAAACTCTTTTCGTTAACGTAAAAATACTCGCATGAATGTTTTCTACTGCAATTACTGACATAAGTACGTCTGAACGGTTCTTTTAAAACAAAATACGATATTATTGGTGTTTTTTTAGCTGGTTTAATAATAGTTCTAAAAGTAAAATCTTTTAATAATATTAATTTCATATACCTAGGTCAGCTTTCATAGATTATTTGTTCAGTGAAAGTTGTATGTATTCATTTGTCATCGTTGTTTTATGCACGCGCAATGCGCATGCTAGATATGTAAGATTTTAAAACAGCATTGTTTATTTTAAGTCGTCCTATTTAGTAAAATACGGGTTATTTACCACTTGAAATTACAATAGCTGAGCTTGTTTTTTGCTGAAGTATTCCACAAAGAACGGCATTTTAAGACTCGTTTGTATTTTAAACTCTCACACAAATTACTTACATTTTTCAGTTTTAAAATAATCTCAGTTGGCGTTGACTCGTTATGAGGTACTGTTCTGCTTACATTTCGATTTTATATTCTTTTAAAGTAGATAATTTGGTGAAATCCCCAGTTTTCTTCGTATATTTTTGCAGGTTTATTGCAAAGACTCTCAATTTCGTTCGTGTCCTCTGTTGATATAGTAAATTGATATTTAGTTAGGACTTCTAAGTAAGAGCTCTATCAAAAATATACTCAAGTTGTTTTAACTTGGTAGTTATTTTGGATGGACCATTTTAGATCTATATTTTGAACTGTGTGTTGGTATAGTCCAAGAACTTTGTCTGTTTATACAGTAGGTAAATAACATGTTGAATTACGATCAGCTTGGCCTGTCGCAAACCACTGCTAAGCGTAGTCTAGCATGATGGTTAGTTCGCTATGTCTAGCCAGTAAAGCTGCGCTTGCCTAAGTTTTTCTGTTGATGGGTGACCACCAATAACATACCGAGTTTCCTCCATGCCTCGTAAAGTACGTTAAGGCACTTAGACGAGTTAATTAGCAACTCTATTTGTGGTGGTTCAAACTTCGTTTGAAATGCTGTTAGGATAAAGTTCTAATCAGCTTGCACTACAAAGTGGTTGTTACGTCAGCCACTGCGGGCCAAATAGCGCGAAATTAGTGGTTTCGATCGATTTACAAAAAAAAAAAATTGGTTGTATTAATAAACTGAAACAGTACCATGCTAATGTATTGCTTGTAGAATTATTTGCCAAAAAGTCAGAATGATCGCATGTATTATTAGTATGTTTTTTATTGTTTGAAAGACATTTTTAGAGATAAGTTCGTGATTTCTTTTTATCGAGCCAAATTAATTGTATTATGTTTTCAAAACAGTAACATGCTAGCGTATATCCCGAAGAATATCATATATTTTTCTGGTCTTGTTTATAGCAGTGAATCATATACTTTTAGTAATTATAAAACTCGCGTTTAGCTCATGTAACCGCCTTAAGCCTTTGGTCTCGGCTGCCCGAAAGTCTGACAACCAGTCTTATCAACGGGGTATTGTATTACCCAGTGCTAATTAGGTTGTGGAGGTTAGATAGGCAGTCGCTCCATGTAAAATACTAATAATCAATCGCATCCGGTTAGACTTGAAGCCGAACCCAACATAGTTGGAAAAAAGCTAGTCAGATGATCTATCTTTTATTTAAATGACAACTTAGCCTTTGTCGCTCCATGTAAAATACTGGTATTCAACTGCATCCGGTTAGAAATAGTTAGAAAAAGGCTGGACAGAGGATGTTCTCGTCTATCTTTCATTCAAATGACGTCTTAGCATTTCTCATTTGCCATTTACCGTTGAAACCAAATCCATCTCATTGACACTAACCTGAATATATTTTCATAAGTCAACGACCCCTAATTCAGCTACACACATTCCTAAAAGCTAGCAATGTACTCTATGTGTGATAATTATTTGTACTAATTAGTGGCGAACACGCATTAAAGCATAATCACGTAATTATAATAACCGAATATCATCAATAAATGATAGCGACCATGGAATCGACTGGCGCTGTAATTTCATGTTCAAGTACGGATAATGTGTTGCTGGTTAGATTTGAACCAGCAAATATTATCTTTGTTGATGTAGCTTTTGTGTCTATTAATATAGCACCATCAGGCCTTTAACTTATTTGTGATGAGGATCGATTGTGCGCAGTATTTCTTCTTCTTCCATCTTTCTCATCCCTCTTCTCTTTTTCATCTTTCTTTCATCTTTTCCCATATCATCGGTCACACAGTCCGTCGATCGTTTCTTTGGTCTTCCTCTACTCCTATGGCGTATCACATGTCCATACAGCTTTTTTAATAGCTTTGTTTTGTTCAATAATGATCGCAGTAGATAAAAAGAACGTCTCGCACTCTTAACAAATTTACCAGTCCCTTAAAAATAACGTTGAAATATAAGTCAAGTCTCCACGTTCAAACCGAGAATTACTTCTCAGGCGAAACGGCAATAAACTGCTTTATAGTCTCAAGCGCAGCTGAGCCGGTGGAAAATAATTATATAGCGGGCTTTCAACGTTATTTTCAGTGTAAGCATTGGATGTGAAAAGCCGGTGACGAGCCGTGGCCGGTAATGGAGGTGCCGGTCGCCGAGGGCCCTTGCCGACTGTATTGTGCACTGTGCAGTGGCCGCTGACAAGCCATTGTGGGGCCGTTGTGGCCCATTGTGGCTCATGTGACCGTGTGCGCATCTGTTACCGCTCGACCGTTTTATTCGGCCAATGTTTACGACATAACTACTGATAGTATATGCCTACCAGACAGTCGTGATGGTATTTTAATGACAAAGATGCTGTTATGATCAAAGAATATGCAGGCAGCCACTTATAGTAAGTCTGAAATCGATGCCCCCAAACAAGAACTCGGTAATGTACTATTACGAGGTTTATGCTGTTATGTCAAATTCGGCATCTATGGACTGGAATACACCTTCTCAATTTTTTTCAGATTTTTCCTATTGATATTTACAAAGAAATCATGACACACGTGTTTATTGTTGGGAATTTAGACACACTAATATTTCGGCAAAAAACCTGTTATAGGTCTGTACGAAAAAACTATTTATTTTTTATTTTGGTAAGTTGCGATTACCGGGTTATTGGCGTAAATCATTTTCATGAAATTTTTGGTAAACGTGTTTATGGGGTTTTTGTTGAAATAATTTTAAAATACGTGTTCCGTAATATTCACTAACAATGTTATTTAAGTTTGGTATTGGCTCATTAATGTACGTAATATTTCAATACGGTAAATTTATTCCAAATTTTAATACACCTAGCTCTGTTCTGGATATTACTGTATTTGTCTAGCCGTGCAATAGTTTGTAAAGAGTGGTTGTCTCTTTCTTTTAGTTGCTGATAGACAGTGATAGATATATGCCACGCCCCCAACAAGTGTACTTGGCCACGGCCCGGTGCGTAAAGTTTGTTTACGTAAACAGTTGCATTCAGATCTCTGCATTTCAGATTTTCCTTCGTCCACTGTAGGGACAGAAGTGGTTAAATCGTCCATGTACAGCTCATGAGACGCCACATCAGCGGCTCGCGGAAAACGATCGCGTTCGTCGATCGCTAGCTGTCGCACAGTGCGCATAGCTTAGAAAGGGCTGCATTTTAAACCGAACGCGACTCGATTAAACTGCGCGCAAAGCGGAATAAAATCTTTTGATATTTGCGGTGATCAGATTGAAGAAGAATTCTGAGATACATTTGTTTTATGTCTGCAGCTAACGCTATCGCAAACAAGCGGAAATTAAGTAGCAAAACAAAAATGTCAGCCTGGAGATTCGGCCCTGTATGAAGAATATCATTGAGCGAAATACCGTTATGACATTTAGCACTAGCGTCGTCACAATCAAACCGCGGTCCTGCCTCGGCAGTGGAACAACACATTAATAATAACAATCCGAAACATAACCGCCTGCGCAATACCTACCAATCACAGACGTTTATTACGAGTGACAGCAAGGGGGTTGAGTCTTGTTTAATGTGTAACAAGTCTGATCATCAGCAGTTATACAAATGTCCCACATTTAAATCGCTTCCCGCCAAAAGTCGTTTCGATTTCGTTAAATCCAAACGAGGATGTATAAACTGCCTAAGTTTATCGCTACCGCTTCGCATTGTAACTCCACTTACACATGCAAAGCCTGTAAAAAGGCCCATCATACTTTGTTGCATTTAGATAGTAATAATAATAATAACGCGCCGTCATTGCAACAACCACCTAATCAGCCCGCGCCCGCGACCGTGCATTTCGCGCAATCGCTTGGCGCTGCGGCCGCCAACGCTGCAACACAACTCAAGTCCTTAGGAATTTACAGCTGTGCAATATTACCGAAGAGCAAATTCTGCAAATAGAGGAAGCAACAAGAGAGCAATCATCCAGGATTATATGGCATAATGAAAGAAAAAACGCCTGCTAGCAATTTTCACACCATTTGTCACTTAAAAGAATCTACAATGGAGAGTTTTGCATACCAGTTGCAACAAAAGCAACCTTTCCTATCCAGAGCTACCAGTCATGGTACAATAAATGAAAAAATTGCTCTAAAACAATATAGTGAGACAAACGATCTTATCATTGAACCATGTGGACTATTTGTTAGCAAGGAACGACCTTTTCTTGCAGCTTCTCCAGATGCCTTATTAGGTCCTGAAACCATCATTGAGGTAAAATGCCCATATGCAAGCAGATTAAAAAAAATTGAGACCACAACCGTACCATATCTTAATACAGTCAATGGGGAGCTGAGTTTGAAAACTAGCTCACCTTATTATTACCAAATACAGGGGCAATTGTACTGCACTGGCAGGAATTATTGTAATTTTATTGTATATGTTACGGCTAATACCCGAAGTGCGGCTGCACCTAGTTTTAGCCGGTTAGAACTAGGTGTAGCCACTTACTCTTGGTTAAACCTAGTACGAGCCGATTGTTTTCGGGTAAAACTAGGTCTATCCTTCATCATGCCGGCTACAACTAGGTTCGGCCATTCCCTGTTGGATAAAACTAGGTCTATCCGATATCATGCCGGCTAGAACTAGGTCCAGACAATCCCTGTTGGATAAAACTTAGATGCGTGTCCCGCCAAGCCTTCCGCCCCGCGTCACACTCATGACTCACCGCATCTGCAGCAGCGGCGCGGGGTGGAGGGCATAGCGAGGCACGCATCTAAGTTTCTCTGTAGTATGTGAGCGCCAGGTGCTGCTGATCTACTGCAGGTCTACTAGCGAGTGTGACTCACAGCGTCTGCAGCAGCAGCGCGTGTCTTAGTTTTCAGTTTTATCTAACAGGGATTGGCTGTACATAGTTAGAAAACATTTCTGAAGAAGAATTAAATTGAAGAGTTTATGTAGCTCAAAGTTGATTACAAGATTTGATTTTTATTGGATTATTTTTATTAATGAATGTTCACGTCGAACTAAAGTGTTAAATTACTTTCTGTGATTATAATAAATAATAAAATTACTTATAATCGAAATTATTGTATTTTTTCGTTTATTATCTTCAAATATTACATTTAAATTTAAAAATGGTATCGAGTGGTAACAATAACACTGTTTTTATAATTTTCCTCTTAATAACAATGTTATTTATTAATACCTTTTTTTAAATTACTTGACATTACCACAATATCTCCGTACAAACAAGTTATCTATCAGCCATAAAATAAAAAATAACGCCGTAGAAGCCCATAATGTAATGTTATGAAATATTTTATTTCATAAATTTACTGCAATAACCCCGTAAGTAGTATTACTGTAATATTGTATGTATAAAATTTCAGGTATTATTTATTTTCATAAATAACTAGGTTTTGAATAAAAGGATTTTTATATCAATGGCACAGGTAGACTTCGCAAAAAAATAGCTTTCATTTAATACATCAATGACTTCAATAGTCCCACTCGTTGAAAAGATATTTAACAAAATCAGTAAATCTTTTCTCCTGTAAAATTTTGATTTTTCGATTACCGGGTTATTGCTTGGAGGCGTCGAAATATAGATTAAGTACTTAATAATGAATGAAATTTGCCAGTTTCAAACTTATTGTGATAAGGTCGTCGAGAAATATGTACGACATACGTGTATTGGGAGGTGTTGTTTCATTTTAGTGTATTGTAACTAGTTACACAAATATTTTCATCAATATCTCGTTAAATTTAAAGCTCTTGTTTTGTTTTTGTAGTTTATGTTCAGAACATAAATAGTTGGAGTTATTTTCATTGAATTCATTGAAAGTTATTCACAACAGCAGTTCGGGTGCTATTGTATTCTCTTTGAGTAATCATGAAACAGCCGAGCGTAACGCGAACACAATATTAATTACCTATTAATTAAACTGTGCAAACTACTGTTTGATATTAATTAATCGCACTGATAATACATATACAATGGTTGCAACTGGAGCTGAAAAACTATACGCAATTAAATAATTATCCATATATTTTATCCATTTAGTTAACTGTACCCAAAAATATAATTTCCCACTTGAATTCAAACATTCAACAGTCCATAGTGTGATAGTGACCGATGAAAGTGGATTGTACGCAAATGTCGTACTTAATCCACGCAGGACATTTTAGACAACACAGCCGGCAAAGAGATGTTTCATTCACACACGAGTGAAATCTGACTGTGTTGTGTGTACATAGTTTATGTTGCAGGTAGGGAGCAGAATATTTACCGGATGTATATTAGTCCCATGTTGGGCGCCAGAATGCAGCGACGCGGCGTCCCCGGTGCGTTGTTTACGCGTCACCCCGGCGATCGATATCAGGCCTCACTCGCTCCGATATTGAATTTTAATGAACCACACCAACTTAAATAACCATACCCCGAGTTCCCGAATTCCCAAAGTGCGTTAAAACTCGGCGCTGGGACTTCGCGCGCACTTCAAACGGTTCTCATACGACTTTCAACTGTCAGAGCTCATGCTCATCTCATATGCTTCTTACTGTGTAAATGGATTTTACTTGGATCGGGTTGAAGTTCATTTTTTCTATAGTTATCCTTCCAAGCAAGTATTGCATGCTGCTGCCATTCAGAAATATTTTTCTCGTTCTTCTAAAATTTTTAAATGATTTTCAATATAGTGCCACTTTGTGTCATTCGCATTTTTTAATTTAGTACATGATTGTAAGAATGCCATCAAAGTTAGTGTAGATCATAAGATCAATTAATGCATAAATAAATCTCCCACACTGATGAGCGCAGCGTTCCATTTTTGATATGATTTAGCCAGCAACTAACCTATACGCACGCACAACATGGCGGCCGCTTACAAAATGTTGCCAGTAAAAAACAAAACTCTCTAACCCGATAGGCTCACCGAATCAGATTTAATATCCGCGGATATGGAAAGCCAATGCGATACCCTCGTTCGAATATTAGGAATCGATATGGTATTATCGAGGGATGTAAAAGTCGTAGTATGTTATTATCATCGTAACCGCAAGCAGTCACGAGAGGACTGGCCCTCTGGCCTTCGAACAATATGTTCTTTTTATAACTAACTTACGTTTACTTCATTTTAGTATTTAATTGATTATTTTTCTCTTTGTTTTCGTTGACGACGTGATCTCCAAATATTCATGCACGCAGGGTTTATTTTTTCTAAAGTTTTTTATTTGTCATGTAAAACGGTTAAGTATTTTAATTTCGAAATACCTTTGTTAAACATAAGGAAAAAATGTTTATGCTACATAAAATACAGTCCTTCCCTTGAAGGGACCAAGCCCAGAATGCCCTCTGTAGGTACTCCAGTACTCTGCAGGGTTTAATGATTGTAAATGTGATAGCTGAAGGATTGTGAAGTGCATTCAAACGAAAGAGATACAGAGGGCAAGAGTCCCATAAAACAGGGGTCACTGCGGATTGCGGATACCAGTTATTGAACCTTTCAATGGACTTTTTATCTTTCTGTTTGTGAATATCCACAGCGGGTAACTTTGAAAGGTGAGGTTAGACTATTGAACATCGCATAACTGCAAATATTTATGTTAAATAAAGGCTAGTTCTAATGCATAACCGGTAATTAGCTCATGTTTCACAGAAATTTTGTTAGACACCAAATGGTGACCAAATCCATTATATCTTTAAAACCTTTTTCCATAAGCGCGCCATTTTACCTCCACGAATTAAATGAATTTAAGCAAGCATGGCGTCCTTACGAAATCAGAAAAAGCTTAAAACTTATTGAGTCAGAATTGATTAGAGCGAAAATCGTCGGCACTCGTACCTAAATCTCAACGGAGTCTGCTCATAGCAGTTTGATCTACAACAACGGGCGAAATTTCAAAGTTCGGGAATCATGGTACTTACGTATTCTTTGCAGCTTTCTGTTATTAATTTCGAATCGCGTTATATTACAAGGATATTAGGCACTTCGGGGAATGTTAGTAATCTTTAGTGTTCTTTTAGAATGGAATAGACATTGGTAATATAAAATGTTGCCAGAGAGAAAATGTCACATTATGCAAACAAAACGCAAGCTGAATGTACCATCTGTTGTCACACTTGTCACAGTCCGTCTCCACAAAAGCGCGGGATAAAATACACACATGCAATAAATCTAATAAAAGTCTTTTAAACGGTCCCATTTTATAAGTTAAATGTTCTTTTACTACAATAGCATTGTGGCTCGCTAAACGTAAGTAAGGCATTAAAAAAATCACAAGATTCCAAGAATCACTTCGCGTTTATTGTTGAATTTTTAATTTTGTTCTCTTTTTGAGCCTTTTGCAGCCTGCTTTGTCACGGCTGTACACCCCTGCCCACCCACCCGTGACCAATAGCAGTATAAAGGACTCATTCCATTAAATAGTGTTCGCATAAACATAAAGAAAATATTTAACCTTTTCTATTGGCGCAATAATGATTTTATTCTTGCGTCTGAGCTACGATTGCCCGCACCTTTGCTCAGCTATAGATGTGTGCATCTTCCTCGCTTTCCATCTAAAGTGGCTCTACACCCGAGCGAGCATGCCACCTTTACTCTTTTTATTTTTTACGCTCCCCTTCAGCGCAGAGGTTCGTTTAATTGCATTAAAAAACTTATTATTCCATGTTGTATTTTTGCTTTACGTTGTGTATGTAAATTGGAAAATTCCTGCAAAAAAGAACACCTCTTTGTGACTAAAATTATTATCGTCTTCCTCTTTCTAGTTTATTACGGTTTATTTTCATACAATAAAATGAAACTTTATTAATTTTACGGTGCTGTTGTCTTAATTTGGTTATGGAGAGGAGAAAGAAAACTTTGCTTTTATAATCGACGGGCTGATGTTTGAAAGAAAAAGTTACTTAGCTAGGCTTCAACCTTTAACAGCGGAAATAAAACAGATTATCTCATCATAAAGCTCACAAGTTATTGTAGCAATGGCTTTAACCTTTTTATTTCTCACAGTTTTCAACATTTCTTCGCAGCTCCGCAAAGACAATAACGCTATAACTTAGAGCAAGACGTTCAGCAGCGAACCAAAACAAAGCTTCGAAGGAAGCTCACAAGAACCTATTTGTACGTAAGAGTTGACTGAATATGACCATTTAACCTGCGCCGTTCCCCTTCCAGTTGTTAAAAGGAAAGCATTTTTCAGAGCGGTGGGTGCGCGACCGAGTGCAATTTGTGCTACCCGACGTCGCCATAGCTGCTTGAATACAATCGCGGAATGTTACCGTTAAATTACGCGAAAATGTTATTTATTCACGGGACGACGGATCGATTCAAGTTTGTGATCCGAACGTCTCCCGAATGCTTTGAATTTCCTCTCACTATAAATTGTTTTCTTAGTGAAATATTTCGCTTAGTTCGTTCCTTTTAATAGAATTTGTGGACCTACTTCGTGCTATTGATATTATTCGGTTTGTGTAAGTGTCTTACACACAATATTCGATATGTAATGAACACTCTCGTCTCTGACTTTTTAAAAAGATTTTTGTTACCAGATAAATCGAAATGAAACCATGCGACTTAAAACGCAACAAAAACACTTAAGTAAAATTGAATAGGAAACCGTTTTTCAAGGTTCAGAAAAAAGTGCTCGTACCATGTATAGCAAGACAACTTTGAGCACGCAAAGCCAACCGCGGGAAAAAGTAACGGTAGTGTATTTTAAATCAATACATGTTTTTATATCACGTACGTATGTTTTTCGACTTCTTTCTCCGAGCCGAGGCGTGTAGCTGATTCCTAAATACATTTCTTTGCAGAAAACAGTTGTGTCTCTGGAGTTGTTTACCGACGAAGAGCAAAGTTCCGCCATTCCGAGAGCAAACTAAAACTGCTGACGCGTTATGATTTTTTCCAGTTCTTTTCGTGTGTCTTTAGTTCTTGTGTGTGTTGTTTTGTGTACGTTCCCAATTTATAGAAAAATACGAAGAAGTTTTTCTTGTGCGATGATTCTGAGATTTCGTGTCCTGGAAATGATGTGAAGCGTTAAAATTAGCTGCAAACATATATGTTAAATCAAACAGACAATACAGAAGACGAAAGACGAATTATGGAAATTAAAACACGTCTATCCTAATCTAATCTCATTATCATATCAAAAGTCCGCAGCGAGTCATTTGTCAAGGCAACAATAATTCCGCGGAGGACGTGGATTTTCTTCGCTGGCTCTTTTCAAACCCGTAATATTACTCACAGCTCGCTCCATCCCGACCAACCCTTTTTTGTGTGAAGCTCGTATTTTTCAGTGGCGAGCGAATGGAACGCAATTTGTATAACTCGCGGCATTCCCTCTTGTTATGCTTGTACTGCCTCTGAGAAACGGATGTGTCGGCACGCCAATATTTCTGTAATGATGCACCCTATACTACTCTATACTTTATCTGACGCTAGTGAACTGTCTGATTCTATGACTACTTTGAATTTAAAATTGCTTTCAACGAAATTAAAGTACGCCGTTTTTTCGATCCTAAAGATAGCTCATATTATGCTATTTATTGAGTTTATCAGACGTTGTGCAAACGCTACATCTAAGTGCGGTTCTTCATAGACTAAAACATGGATTTAAATTGAAAAGTGTACTTCAAAGTTAAAGTTTAGAGTGTCGATAACGAGCGGCGACAGTCTACAAATTGTTACGAGTGCAATTTATTGCTTCGGATAAAGTACGAGTCGAGCCCTCCGGCCGCAGACACCGCTGACATTGATGTACTCCCCAATCTTCAATCACACTTTACGTGGAATCGCGCCGCAGTAATTGATTAATTTGTTTATCTAGTGTCTTAATCCATAGTGGAAATTGATGTGCGTGTTTGTTATTTCCATATTTCTCAGCGGGCTGGTGACAGCGGTGCGGACGACTCCTCGCATTTCATTAAGGGATGTTATTGCCGCTAAACGCGTTAGTACGTGCAGTACGATAGCCCGGGAGCCCGGCTGTGGCTAAGCACCCGAATACGTTATCTCGCGTGGGAGAAGATTAATTTAGTATATTGTGGTGCGCGTGTATTGAACCCCGCGATGGTGAGGTCGCGCGGTTCGTTGGCCGCTCCGCAACATCACGCTGATTTGCATGTTTCTTACCGATTTCATGCTCTCCTTGTTTCTTTGTTCGTTTATTTCTTTCTCAGAATCGTGACAAACCGAATTCGTTGCATGACGCTGACGATGATTCCGATATCGTTAATATTTTTATTAAAGTGCACCTTTTGTCTCAGAGTTGTGAGTGCAGGTTGGCATACGTCTCGTGGTGATAATGAATTCAACAACAAGGAACATTTAATAGAAAACGAGCGTTCGTGTCCGCAAGGTTTCGTTCCGAGAACTGTTAAAAAACTAAGTTGGTGCATAATGGTGGAGTGATACGAGTGAAGTGGTCGGTGGAGTGGAACGCCCTGAAATCGTGTTCGCGGTTGTTAGCGCCTGATTAAATCTGTCGGGTGCAAGTGCGGCAACATGCGGTCACCGCCGACGACCTCCGGCGCCGCACGCCGCACGCCGCCCGCACCGCGCACCGCGCACCGCGCACCGTCGTCGGCACCGCACCGATGCACCGCGCACCGGGTCGTCTCTCGCTGAAATCAGACGCTTTGCACGCTTATACTCGCGTGATTTAATAACGACGTCCAGTTTCAAGAGACGAAAACCAACTTGTTTGTGTAAACGTGCCGGGAGCGGCGGTGCATTGATTTAGAGTGCTAACAGAACAGATATGTACGTAGTACGTAGAAGTTGTGCTCGCTCCCAGTTGCGTAGTTTACTGTCCGAGTAAATATTCGTGAACGTGGGCGACTGTGCAGCTGAATTAAATTTTTCACAAAACTGAGCAACGGCAGCAATAAAACGTCCAGGAGCTCTCTCCGACTAGCGACCGGCGCGCCGCGCCGGCGACCGTCACAAACTATCTGTGCGCGCCCGCCTGCATAAAACTTGCTAATTAACATACTCACCAGTGTACCACATTTAAATGTTTAATGGCTGTCCTAAGAGTATGCGGGTAAAGTGCCGCTGAAGATTTTTTATTCATGCGATTCAGCTGAAACGATTTATTCTATTAAGGCATTGGAAAATGCCTATCATTTTATTTTGGATGGAGGGCGCCGTGGAGCGGTGAGCGAAACGCAAATTTCGCTGAATTTCGTTATTATTATTTGGCACCGGCGAAGATTCACGATAGCGTGAGCTTCTGAAAAATCTAATAAAACAGGAGTGCGAGCGTGAGATTGGAAATATCGCTTAATGTGCGCGTGGCGCATGGCGGGACCGCAGCGTGTCGGCGGCGGCTCCGCGACGATCACGTCACGTTTATTCCGCCACCTTCTACGTGGTCGCATCCACTTATCACGATTTGATTCACTTATTTTTTGCTTATTTATCAGATATCGGGTATCCACTCTCATTGTTGAGACCGATTCAATTTTTCGATTAAAAAATAATATTTAGAATACGGTTCCAATCGGAGTTAACTGGACTGGAATAAATTAATTTGTTTGTGGTCTGAAGTATGGGATTAGCGTGAAGTTTGACGAACAATTCGTAGAGTAACACTTTATGTTATTAATATATTCATGCTTAAGTTTGCTTATCGCACACGCACGGGGCGTAGACAAATGTTTGTACAGAAACGTTAGCGTGTCTGGTTAATACTCGTTCAGTATTAGGTTTGTGATTGCTTATTAATTGCACAAACTATCGCAAGAAGAAGCTATTTATATAACAAACTATTGCTAGAGGAGTATGGTAGAAGAAGACATGCTGCGCCGACCCCATTGCAAAAAAATTGGGATAAGGGCAAGAGAATGATGATGATATCGCATTCCTAATTAGTGCTGCTTTGGCACAAACATAGTGGTTTACTAATTTGGAACATCAGATTTGAATAGTACATTATGATAAAGGTGCGGTAAGTTGAAAATTACAGCCGAGGCGATATTGCTTGCCCGAGCCGTAGGCGAGGGCTAAAAGAAAGCAGAGGTTGTAATTACCAAAGAGCACGTATGTCATACGACGTTTTATAACATACTGCGAGGAAATAAATAAAACAATACAGCGAAAAGAAAAAGCGCGCGGAATAAAATTTTTACTTGTTCACAAAGGAGAATGTGCAGCGTACTATGGCACTTGGTTGCGCAACTTTTGATTCAGTAAAGTAGTAGAAAACTAGCCACAAAAAATAAGTTGAGTACCTGTTGAGGTTATGTTACATTTCAAAAGAAATCGAAAACGCCATTTTGTTTGACATTTCATCGAATAGTGTTGTGACCAAACAATAGATTACGGAGTCAGAATCGTTACACTACAGATTATATCTTAATTATTTTATTTTTACCTAGAAATTGCTTTTTAACGAAAGAAATAGTAACATAATTGAAAAATAATTATAATGACAACTCTTAAAACTTTTTAGTTACGAATGTAGATTATTTTGTTGCTCCACGATTTATGTTAACGTTGAATCGATCGATTATAATTGAAAAAGGAGTCGCTTCACTATTATGCAACAAATGACGTATTTGTGGTACTAGATACTAATTAAAATTAAAATAGAAACCCCACAAATGATTTCAATGAATTTAGGTAAAAAAATCATTAAAAATAATATTAAAATTATACATTAAACTCCAATAGCCATACGTGTCAAAAAGCGATACTATTGGTGCCCAATTTCCTTTGCGATGCGCGCGTATCAGCGTTTTTTTAAGGCAAATGGACAAAAAACAGCCAGTATTACTAATTAAGTAAATAAATATTTTTGTGTTTTGATACAGATAAAGGTTTGTATTTTATTGTCAAAATTAATTAAATTAAAGAATTCAATGTTTACTTAGTATATTTTATCTACCAAAGTCAATTTTATTCAGAAAATGTTGACCACTTTTTTGATATAAAAACTCTTTACTAAGATTTAAAAAAGTACCGTTCGTTTTAGACGGAGCATCCTGATAAACCGTGCGATTTACTTTACATTACCGCACAAGTACGTAATGAGATACATTACAATATTGAAATTGGTGAAATAAGAGACCCTTTACGAGCAAATGTGTTATAAAAGTAGTTTTTGGCTTTTGACAGACAATTCTGCAATTGACTTTATTCTCCTTTGCAGATAAACGACAGCGCTACCAGATTCACATAATAACTTTTAACTTTCTCAATCGACGTATAAAATAAGAGCATCTAACCGATCAGCCACTTGCACTTTCCACGCTTGATTGCGAGTCTGACTTATTGCCGGCTATGTTTCTTGTGTGACCCAATTCGTAACTGGGTGTTCTGTTTACCCTGTTATGCAGGTGTTAGTAACACGCGTATCCAGGTGAAATATTGTAGGGATGTGTTTGTGAGGAGATAAACCGATTTCCTAAAGTGTAATATGTGTATGATTGGTATATTTCGTTTCAAGTGTCGTTGGTTGGTGGAGAAGCTCGTGGCTAAATAAAAAGAGCCGCTCGGGTCGATCTTTAAAGGTAAAGCCCTGCTTGCCTGGGTTGGCCTGTGGGCACCCATTACATACCGAGTTTCCTCGCGATTACATGAACTAAACGCGAGTTTTATAATTACTAAAAGTATATGATTGACTACTATAAACAAGACCAGAAACATATATGATATGCTTCAGGATATATGCTAGCGTGATACTGTTTTGAAAACATAATACAATTAATTTGGCTCGATAAAAAGAAATCACGAACTTATCTCTAAAAATATCTTTCAAACAATAAAAACATACTAATATGCATGCGATCATTCTGATTTTTTGGCAAATATATTAGCTAATATATTACAAGCAATATATTAGCATGATACTGTTTCAGTGTAAATCGATCAAAACCACTCATTTCGCGCAATTTGGCCCGCAGTGGCTGACGTAACAACCACTTTGTAGTGCAAGCTGATTAGAACTTTATTCTAACAGCATTTCAAACGAAGTTTGAACCACCACAAATAGAGTTGCTAATTTAGCTCGCCTAAGCGCCTTAAGCCGTTGGTCCCGGCTCTCATTTGTAGATCTTTGATAGACAGACAGTCGTTACAGGTAGGCAGTGGCATACTTAACTTGAGAACCAGTCTTACCAAGGGGTATCGTATTACCCAGTACTAATTGGGTGATAGGCAATCGCTCCACTGTAAAATACTGGTATTCAGCTGCGGATTTAGACTGGAAGCCGACCCCAACATAGTTGGGAAAATGGCATGATGTCCTGATTTCGCTTTTCGGGTCGGACGAAGTGTTATTGGGTTTTTCCATCATGATTTTTTTTTAAGTACTCCTGAGTCTGGATTTGTGGCAATTGGCTCGCCTTCTGTTACGTGGGACGATAAACATATCTAAGAAAATGTCGGTGTATTCGCTGAAAGAATAAAGATAGAATGAAATGTGGTCAAAATTAGCACAACAGAGCCACCTTTTTACAATGTAGCAGCCGCGAGTTTGTCACAAACTAGTTATTATGATGTTACTTCAGGCATGTTATTTTTCATTATGAGCTGTAAAGCCTTCATACGTTACCCGCGCCTCGCCTCTTGACGCGAGCCTGAAGGCGCCCCGACTGACGGCCACTTTTTAATTTTCTTGATAAATTACATTTAATATCAAGTGTTAAGCTTTGTATGCGCGGTTATTTTCTTGGGAATGTCTTCTGCATGCTTTTTATAGAAGGATGGCAAGGGCAAGATAATAAAATCTTCTTCGTGCTCCTTATGCTCGCACAGTTTACCGTAGTAATTATTTTTTCCTTCGTTCAATCAAAGCATTTAACGCAATTGTAACGAACGGACACCCATCAATCGATTTGTTTGCAAGTAGCTTAGCGGCAATTAGTACTGCCTTGTCTAAAACCTATGTTGTTTGTGATGAATTTGAGTATTTTTTTTCCTTATACCTACCTATTCTTTGTTATTTATATTATGATAAGTTATATTATTAAGTATGCTTAGATTTAAGTTTGTGCAACAATATTTTAGTGCTAAATGTGGAGGCTTGTAAATGTGGCTTTTCATTGATTGCCTCACTATATGTTTTTGTATTGTTAGCTGTAAGCCACCCAAACACAATCATCATCATCATCATCATCATCATCAGCCTATAATGTTCCCACTGCTGGGACACGGCCTCCTCTCAATGAGAGGGAATAAACACAATAAAATAAAATAAATAATAATGAAATATTATTCGGGAGATAATGACGCATTTTACGTTGAGCGACTCCAGGTTAAAAACTCTGGGACCAGGATAGACCAACTACACTATAGACTTCAAAATCTAGCTGTTGGGTGACATATGATACCTCTTGGTAAGACAACATCACATAAGTATGTCAGCAAAACAGTTAGGTTTACAGGTTAGCAATCTTCTTACTACTATGATAAATGGAAAAGGGTTGTAATTAATCTGTTTGCAATTTCATCCAAATCCTTTCAATAGTTTCTGTCTGAAAAAATAACAAAAAACGATCTTTAGAGACATTTACATTTATAACAGTCGTAAGAAGATTGCTAGCCTGCATACCTAACTATTCTGCTGACTGTACATAACATAGCATCGCACAGACCTACGAGAAATCCCCGAAGGTCTAGGTAGAAGTCTACCGAATAGTACACCCACATGGTTTGCCAGTTATTGTTTATGACCTATATAATAATAAGCGAACCATGCGAACCATCAACCAGGTACAAATAAAGACTCCTTGGAAAATTCCTCTGATGAAAAAAACCCATAACAAAACATGCTAAGACTATGGTTCTCAATTCAACGTGCCACTGAAAAGTAAATCACCAACATTGAAAAAACTATGTAGAGATATTGGAATATTTGCACAATAAATATAGTCGGAGTTCAAAGTAAAGAAAGATTCCAGGGCGGACCATAAAAGCCTCTTACCGTTCGTCATAGTCTGAATATATTAGAGCTATATATTATGTGCAGAGGTTTATCCAGTGAAGCAAGCTCCGTAAATGTTTCTAGTATCAATATCTCTCGGGCCCCTGTGTACCTTACAATATTTTGTCTGTTTTTATGTTTATGTGTGTTCCCGTCGCCAATATTTTGAGTGCGAAAGTATTTTACGGGACTTCTTTTTATACGTGGAATGTTTGATCAAAATCCAGTGTTTTATATCTGCGCCGTGAGGAGACAGATTGTCTTATATTTACATTGACTTTGCACGTACTGTTGTTTATATTAAACTTCAGTTATTTTTACATTGTTCTATTCCGAGTTCAAGGCACAGCCGTTTTAAATAATTGTTTCAAAAGCCCTTTCTTCAAGCTAAGCTAATCTTTTGTTTAATTTAAAAAGGTGTACCAGTCAAGTTTACAAGTTTTCTTTGGGAGTATTTCTAAGGATTACATTATTTTATGAAAGTTCGCCTTTGTACAACTATTTAAATAAAAGCTTAACGTTTGTGTAATTAAAAGCTCAATTTTTACGCCTAGATGGAAAAAAAAATTAAAGCGTTCAAAGAGTTAAAAAATAAATTAATTTAGAAGCTGTGGGGCCAGTCTGGTGTGCCGTTATTTGTGTTTCTTAATTACGCCGTTAAAATGAATACCTTTAGAGTAAATAACTTGGAGGGAAGCTCTTTGAATTCAGCATTCTGTAGCAGTCGCGTTTTGAAAGAGAAAATGTGATTTGTGGCTTCATGAAGTGTATTGATCCCTGAACGATTTTCATCTGACTCACCAACCACGGGCCGACACGACACCCGGAATCCTAAGCGACATACAATTCAATTCCAAACTTAAATTGTTATGCATGACTTTCCAATTTGTGGGAATCGTTTCTCGGCACAAGTTAACTACATATTTATGAGGACTGTGTAACTTTGGGAGGAGGAGGATATCTGGAGTCTGGAGTGCTCTAGAATATATTCGCTCATATGCATACCTATTTTGTAAAAAAATCTGAGGGTAGCTAAGGCGTGAACATCGCGAGGGGGCAGGCCTCCCCTCCGGGAGGGGAAGGTCCCGCGAGCCTTCGCGCACTTGGCAGACTGCGGCAAGTTACTCTGCTTAACTTGGAGCGTACCCATCTGTACGGTGTTCGTTTTTCAAAGATAATTTTCTTCTTCATAAACCTGTAGATATTTAAGTAATTAGTCTTGTAGTATGGGAAGTGGTTGGTTTATTATTAAATAGCTTTTGTCCGCGGCTTCGCTCACGTTAATATTGTATTTGAAAATCTATTCGGGTTGAATGGTGCCCTGAACCAGTGTCACGAGGTCGCGGCAGACAATGAAAGAGATGGCGGGACGAACTGGATGTCTTCCTTGAGAATTGGAAAGAAAGAGCACAGACTCGTGATCGTTGGAAGGAATGGAGGGAGGCCTTTGCCCAGCAGTGGGACAATACAGGCTAGCTATAATATAATATATATAATTCGGGTTGTAGGTACTCTGCTTGTAATGATATAATTCAATCATGATTCGAAAGGCATGTTGTGCCATCTATAATTATAACAACGTTATTGTTGTTTTCCTCGGAAAGAGTACTTTGTTTGGGAATGAAAGATACCCTATGTTCGTTTCTGTACACTTGACAACGTAGGTAAATGCAACATTTCAGAATGATCGGTTCTCTGGTTTAGGCGTAAAAAAGTAACAAACTTACAACAAAATTATTTTCGCGTTTACTGTTATAATATTAGTTAGGATTACGGTATCTTTTATAAATTGTTTTCAATTGTAGTTTTGAAGGCAATAGTGTCGCCGTCTGTTTTATGTCCATTAGGGAGGAAAACATAACTGGCGCAATACGATGCACCTCTGTCCACCCTCTAGGAAAAATAGGCTTGAGTATACACTTCAGCAGTGCAAGTACGTAGGATTCTATAAGACTCGATTGGATAAACTTGACAGTTATTCTCGATAAAATGAGTTTTTGACTCCTTATTAAAAGCTCATTTTATCGAGAATAACTGTCAAATTTATCTAATCATCAGTACAAGTACGAAGGAATCGATAGGGCTCGATAAGATAAATTTGACTGTCATTCTCGATAAAATGAGTTTTTGACTCCATAAAATCTCATTTTATCGAGAATTACTGTCAAATTTATCTTATCGTGTCCTATCGATTCCTACGTACTTGTACTGCAAGTCCTATCGAATCCTACGTATTGATTCGTTTAGATACCAGCGAAATTATGCTGTGACTCGACGAATTGTTCGAAATTCAAACTTGCAAAAAAAAATGCAGAATGGAATCAACAACAATACTTTAGTTAAACATCTCCAATCGTGATCGCACATTTATCTAGCTAAGTATATAGGCCTAAGGCTTAATGTGTCGTGGGTGGCAGTAGAACATGCGCACACGTCGGTCGGCGTCACCACCGACGAGTTCGTTCACTCGCACTCCCACGCATGCCCGCAGCTATCCGGGAAGCGACGTTCAGCGAACACAATTATGAACCTATTGTATTGGACACGCTACGTACTTTGTAATTATAGATATCGTGCTAACCGCTGCCGTGAATAAATAACATGGCATTGACAGTCAACTGTTACTTTAATTCTAGTTTTTTTCACAATACCTAACAATTATTCCATTTCCTACTATAAAAGTAACTAATTGAACATAATACGGCCTTAACCATGACTCGTGTAAGCTTAAGTCGAAATGATTAAACGGTAACACGTTACGAAGCCACAGTTCTTATTGAATATCGCTCGTCTCGTCTTGTCTCGCTCGACATGATGCATCACTCTCGAAAGTCGCCATCAATCATTCGGCACTGACTGACGGCAACAAACAATGCTGTATTATCGTAAATGCCGTTATGTCATGCCGTATGACATTACTTGCCCGTATTACGTACTTATGTATCGAAAGCAGGAAATTGAGCACCGATAAAAAGCGTTGTATTGAAGATTTTAACATTATTGCCTCCATGTGACAAAAAAGAAGTGCAACACTTCCGTGTATTCTGTTCACATTTTATAAAACCTATTTTGTTACCATTCTATATGCTAACGGCTACAAAATATTCGATTCCAAAATCGCAACAGAACGCCCTCCGGTAAGTGACACATCGACGGCAAAGCAACGTCCATTCTGCTTGGAATTCGACAGAGACATATTGGGGCAAGAAACTATAGACTAGATGGAACACACGTCAAAATACCCTAACAAGAAAGGTTTTTCAGATATGACGTGAAAAATTGGGTTGTTTGTCCCATATTCATAGCGGCGACCGCGATAAAGCCACCAGAATTGATGGCCGTCGGAATTGGCCTATTGACAAGTGACGTCATCGATTCCGGAGCGCCGGTGACGTTGGCACGTCTACACTCGATGTCGGTCCCGTGATGAATGTCGTTGTGCTGAGGGTGATGGTTCCAGCCAGTCGTACACTCGTACCTACGCACGCGACCTATTTCCTTTTCGAATACCCACGTGCTAACACAAATCACTCGACGTAAGCACTCGTAAACATTAGGCTGGAGCGAAGGGTGTGGATACCGGAATTAAACCCCGCCCCTATTAAGACAATCGAAACGTTATCTTAACGAGTGCTCGTCCTATACGCTCGTAGATAATGAGATCGATCGAAACCCATTTTCAGTAAACGAAGATTGAACACCTGTATGCTTAATCTTCTTAACTCTGCCGTTTGAAGTAACGCTCTCTTATTGTTAAATAAAAATCTGTGAAAGCGCTTTTCCGGTGAGAAGCTTTTTTAATATGAAATCTCGAAAAGGACACAAAACTCGGTGTGATACATATTTGTATTTACGTAACAGAGTGTTGAATGTAAATTATATTTTTGAGAGGATTATGTATCTATTTTATAAATTCATGACTCATTTCAGACTGCTAGATAGTGATTGTGTGGTACCCCCCCACCCCCCTCAATAGGAATTGTCTTTTTGTTGGCCGCCAATTCAGAAAATTCTTCGATAGTCTAAATATATGTACACATGCATTCAATTTATAATAACAATTCGTGATCGACTAGTTTCGATATTTACAGTATAAAGATATGCTTACTTATTCAATAAACCATTATATTTTCAAAGTAGGTCAACTCTGCTTAAATAATTCACAATCTCACCGTACCTTATATGCAAAATTTTTGTGCATTTTATGTCAAGTATTATATCAAAATCTGCATTTTATTAATGTGTTTCTAGAGAGTAAAAGTCAAGATGCTTGAGAGATTACCCTTACCTGCAAGAGCTCCTCTGCTGCATAATATTCTAAATGAAAATCCACAAGACCCTACACTAGATTGTGCCCACGGCTTCGCTTGCCTTATGGTAGTTAATTATCCCCCAGAAACGTTTTAAATATCTATAGCCTGTACACTCGGGAATAATTTCATCATCATCATCATCAGCCTTTAATGTTCCTACTGCTGGGAGTCGGCCTCCTCTCAATGAGAGGGAATGGGCTATAATCCACCACGCGGGCCCAGATGTCACATGTCTTCGAATGTTTGGCTCTAGGACATGCCGCTTTCCTCACGATATTCTCCTTCACCGTTTTGAGAGCGGTGATGAAATAAATTACACAAAGTAATGCGCCTGTCTAGATTCGAACCCAACACTTACTGTTCGTAAGTCGGGCCGCCACCACTGGGCCACCGCTGCTCTCAATGTGTGTAATAATTTAGATTTTCTTTATTGAAAGAATTTTCGAAATCGGATCAGAAGTTCCGAAGATTATCTCCCCCCAACTTACAAACAAATACCTCGTTCTAATATTAGTTCTCCTCGACAACGCTCTGTTGTACCAGTAACACGAAACATCACCTAGTGCGAGTTCATTTCAAACCGTTTAGAGACTTGAATGTCGACTAAACAAGGCAATAAATACTTTATAGGATTCCTGGGAGGCACAAAGGCGAATAGCATTGTACTTGCATTTTATTGCACCGTATAGCGATGAAGCCAGGCTCCCCGACAAAGTAAAGATGACAAAGCGACGTGAAATGTCATTTAACCTTTGTCGTGCATAGACGTCGTGACTTTAGTACTTACGTAACAGTAATGAGGTTTTAATACAATGTTACTGTAATAGATCGAAACTCGTTGGGCAATCGTTTGCTGTAATATCCGTAATGAACTTGAGTGTTAGGAGTGAAAAAATGTTGAGGAGGATGTGTTCTTGCGCAATTTGTAGAAATCAGCAGTGGTTACTGTGGTCAAAGGTATGGCGCGTGGTCATAGACAAACCTAACGCCGCCATCTTGATTTTTCGCGTTCCACAGATAATTTCAAAAATGTTAGCAACAGCGCGCTCCTGACAATGCCATTAAACCGCCATAATAAGTATGCAGCATTGTAGGTGTAAAAAAAACATAAAGGGGTACCTTCTTGCGCAAGTTGTAGAAATCAGCCTTTAGTTTGGTCATACATAAGTCATAAGCAATGTTAATAACCTATGTATGACACACACTCGTGACTTGTATGCATTTACGAAGGTTTTACACCTGGACGACATTGGAAACTTCCTCAGCAATGTATCTATTAAAAATGTAAAACAGCTTAGAAGATTAAGCGATGTTTTGTTCAAATTGTGTAATTTAGCTAATGAAAGTGATGTTTTGAACATTGTTAACAAATAATTTCTTTATTGTTTCAGGTAAATTAAAACAAGGAAAACTCCAATGAGTGCGTGAGGTCGCATCCATCCAGCAGATACAATATGCCACATTGAATATCTGACAGCCGAAGAAAATTCATAATTTAATTAATGGAAAGACAGCCAGACAATCACTCACATCAGGCTTATTAGCTTCAACCTTCACCGCAGACCGTCGAGGGACTAATAATCCAAAAACGAAAATAGAAACCGTCAATATGGCCGTCCAAGTGAAAGGGTGTGCTACCAGCTACCAGAAAAATGGCTTAACAAAATCAGTTCCCGAGATATCTCCGAGTGATTGATGCGGCGGGCGAGTCCGCTTAATTGCGAGCCTTCATCATTTATATTGTAGTCGTTTAATCACAGCGGGACTGGACGGTATAGGGCCCACGATAGCACCCAGCGAGACACTTACCATTATATTTATTGGTGTCACAAATTGTGGACGTTTAGCGACGCTGCTATCACAAATAAGACTGTAATTAAGTAGTATTGGGTGCCTGGGTAGAGATAGTTTCGTCTGAAGCCTCAACACCTTGGCCGCTGCTTTTTGCCGTGATACACTGCGGTTGAATCATCGTGCGTAGGCATTGTCGTCAGGTCGTTACATGAATCACGGTGGAGGTCTGTAAGTACCACACCGTGTCCGTGTACAAAATTCTATAGTGATCCATACAAAACTGATGAACGGCCGTATCATTGGTCTAACCTTTTCCCAAATAAGCTGGGGTCGGCTACCAGTCTCACCTAAACCAGTCTCTCTCAAAGCGTGGAGGAAACTCGGTAGGTAATGTGTGATCACCCGTCCACAGACCAACCTAGGCAAGTGGAGCTTAACCTAAATATTGAACCCGAGCGGCTATTATTACTTATTTAGCCACGAGCTCTTCACGACCGACCGTATGTCTGCAAAAAAACGTGTTTATACTGACTGCCTTATTTACACTCGGCGGTATTTACAATGTGGAACCTCTAGACTAGACTAACCTTTAGGTTACCCCTGCCACGCTTCAGTACCAACACCTTTCAAAGTACTTGAGGTGACTGAACCACTCAATACTCAATGACTTACTAATTGAGTTTGACGTCATCCAATTTACCCGTTTATCACGTTCTGTATTTGGATACAAAACATGGTATATTGACGTCCAAAAATATAATATTTCGGTCTTTAATACGTTAATTTAGTAGATAGGCTTCCTACGCGCTGTCGGATTTGCATGAGCAATTAATAAAATTAAGTTGACTATTTAAAAACAACCTTGTAGTCTAAATAAGTCTAATAATTATCTCCTTTACATAACCATTAAATATCTAGAAACATTCATGTATAATGTTCGGACAGACATAGTTAACCAATCAATATAAAAATTGTGAGAAATCAGGACTTATTGAAGACAATAGGCTTGCCACCCATTACATGTAACGTAGGTACATCTAAAGAAAGAAAGGAAGAAAGAAAAATCATTTATTAGCCCGCACAGGACAAAACACATCAAAATTATCAGTATTTAAAACTTACTAATAAAAATTAAACAGATAAAAAAGTATGTATAAAAATTAAAAGAAACGAAACTCGTCCTGTACGAGGCCAAAAGGCTACATCTGCCGAACTCTCCGAGGTTACCGGCGTGTTGTTTATGTCTCCATGAATTATATGCAATCAGGAAACGGATACATCATTATAACTGACATTCCGTCAAATGAAGAAATAAAAAATCTGATAGTGATATAAATATTTCTCGACGAGTGTTAGTTTCCTAGCTCGAGTATATTCATTTGTGTTTCCCTGCATCCTATTTATCAAGTGCACCATAGTCTCGGTGACGTTCTTTATATGTGTCGGGGGACTCATAACTTTTTAAAATTTTATATTATCCTAGTAGAAAACTTAGTCATCACTACTTACTTACATTATTTCTTAGCTCTACAGCGTATAAAGAACAGCTATACTCCATTAGCAAACGTTCATAAATCTTTGATGTTAAATTAATTGAAGTAACCGCCTGAAAGCTTTTTAAATCCTGAGTGACTAACAAAGATTTAGTAAATATTTAACTTTCATTATATTATGTTTTGTCGGCAGGTTTAGTGTAGAATATATTGACTTACTGAAAGAAATTCTTAGAATAACCATTAGAGCTTTAATTAGATTGCCATTGTGGAATATTCCACATCAATTTATTTGCTGTCATATTTGGTCCTTTTCCCCGCGGTTGGGAAATGAAGCTTTCGCATAAATGATTGTAAAATCTAACGAGGTGCTCTCGTATATTTGTTTAGGACGGGTTTTATTCCAAGAGATTAAAACAGTAGCAATTAACGTGAGGGATTGCGGCCACCATAATATCTTCTTACACAAGTTTATAGGACCCTCGCGAACCGTTATAAAATAGGAAATTGTGTATATCACACGCGAGGGAATTGGATCCAGCTTTTAGTGAAGGAGAACTATTAGTTTTATTTTATTAGTGTTTAAAGGTTAAAGCATGTGGGTCAGAGGTTGGTCAAGGATAGTGTAGTTATGTGGTTTTAAAAGGTTAGTTAATTTATAACATTTTTGTACCGGACATCTGTACAGTGACGTTTAGTCTTACTAATATCATAAAGTTTGTGAGGCTGGATGGATGTCTGTTACTCTTTCACGCAAAAACTACTGAACGGATTTAGATGAAATTTAGCACACTGACAGGCTATAACCTGGATTAACACATAGGATACTTTATTTATACCGGTAGTATGATCCTGTGGGACAATTATCGAACTCTTCTCGGGCGAAGCCACATTTCCCTATTGATCGAAAACAAGAGATAAGTAAGAAATCGCACTCAATTATACCTCGTGCGGACAGGTATGTAACTCGGAAGCTATCACAATATTCCACAGTGACGAGTACCTAATGGAAAGACAACATTTGTGTAATTTTAATACAAAAGTCGTCAAAGTCTCGGAATGTTTAAGTTGGCGGCGCTCGCGACAAAAGCTTCTGAATTAATTAGACTTTATGTTTCTTAGAGCTAAATTAGAAGGTGCCTGTAGTCTGTCGCATTTTGTCACACTACTTGGTATTATTCCCAAGTTCTTTGTCATGAGATAGGTGCTTCCGTACGTCCTTAATACGCTAAAAGGGTAAGGGGTCATACGTCTTGTGTTGTGTATAATATATTCCCCAATACACTTTGTTACCCTCGTCGAGAATCTGCACATAGTACTTATGAAGTAAGGAGGTACTATGACAAAATGTTTGCAAATAGTCAGCGAAAAACACCTATCTAGATTTTTGCTTTTTAGAAAAAGTCTAGGGACCTTTCCGAAGTCGTTTGGGATAAAATGAAAAAGAAAACTCAATTTTGATAAATAAACTTTACTCGTTTGTACAGAATTAATTTCGTGGCAAGAATACTTGTTTCAAAGTCAATATATTCATGCCTTGTTCACCACCTAACTAGAATTAGCGGAATACGTAGAAACGTTAACGTAACAAATATGTGTGGCTATTTCCGAAGGCGGGCAGCCACGCGACACCCCAAGCAACATGTAGCGTCGCTCATAGCCTCATATAGCCTGTAGTGGCGTGCCAGCAAAACTGGCAAAGTCAGTTATTTAAATTAAATTTGCATAATTCAGCACAGCAAAAGCTTTCACATTAGCCCGGATTCCGTAGGACACCACGCAGTTTTATTTGCCCCAACGTATAGAACGTACTGCTTAGCTTAGGTAATTTATTGAAGTACAAAGAATTACCCTTTGTAAATATTGAAACAGTCATCCAATCTTGAATGGCTTTAATGGCGTCACGATTCTACCAGGGCCGCAGGATTTACTGAGAGTGAATTTGGGAAATGTCGAAGTAATGTGCTCCGTATTACGTTTCACGTGAGGACTAAGTGAATAGCGAATCTAGACTACATTTAGTCCATATGTTGCGGGTGTATTAGATTCTTCATTTACGTGTAGAACTTTATATTATGTACTTCTAATTTATATACAAATGTTAAATACCTACGGAAAATGTTATGTGGTTGATAAAGCGGTATAAGTAAGATCACATTTCCTTGACTTTCCCAAATATTATCAACGATAAACATGGACCCTTTTGTGATAAGGAAACCGTCACATGAAATGATCACAGAATGCAAAAAACATTCCCTCGGACTCTATAAATGGATTTATAATATAAATAGAAAATACTTTTTATGTTACATTTTCATTTTCTCGTGAGAAAACGCACGAGTAATTTTCTCGGTTGCCCCTGTCTGCTAGAATCAAACTGAAACAAATGATCGGTAATCCCTCTTAAGCCTAAAGGGAATTCTTGAGAATCAATGAAAATTCCCGCCCCCTGTAGGTGACCTTGTCGGGGCGCTCCCCAGCCAATCTCTTGTCAATTTTCTTATTATCAGAATATGGAATCGAAGTCATTGCTTAGATAACCTCGCCGAGATGTAAGGTATTTGCTCACTCAATGCGCGCCCATGATCTGTATTTTCTATCCGAGCCACTAAAAGGTTTCCCGAAGACTATAGAGTTACCTCTACTTATATGAACATTATTCAATTTCCATTTTAGGTACGTGTTTTTGTAAAGTGTTTCCCTTGAGACATATTGTGATAAAAATAGACCATTGTATCAATTTCTCACACGAGTTATATTAGAGAATGTATAACATGAGAATTTAATAAGTTCGGAGCCAGTATCTGTAATGTGTTATCGAATTTAGTTGGGGGAGCACAACGTACGTGAATTTCTTTGACATCCCTTAGGACGTCCGGGACGGCAGGCTCTCTCCGGGATAATGGAATCCTGGGCCTTTAATATTGCGCTAATCGTAAACCATGTCATTTGTACAGACTTACCTTTTGGATTTGTTGGTATTTTTTCTTGCGGCCTTTTTATCTATTACCTCTTACGTAGGTAATAGGTAAAGTTTTTCATTTGGAATTCTTTCTTTTATTACGTAACCAATCCATCTAAACTTTTTATAAAGAGTGCACACTTAATTTCAACAACATAAATATTAGCGATAATGAAAATGAGAAGTCTCATTAAAGATAATTCATCTAAGTTGCCCACTTTCCACTTACTGGTCCTTTCCTCCGCCACAATCTCGCTCTAATTTGCCGTGACATTGCGGTGTAAATACGTTTGAAAGTAGTTACCTCGCAATTTAAATAAAAGTTCCACTTTACTTTGAAATTCCTTATTGAAGATCGCTCAACAATTATTGAGTTTACCACTTCTTGTCATACACAGATGAGTTAATCGAATGATCTGCGATGATTCTGTGGTCCCTAGGTGACACGCATGGCCGCACATATATTATAATGCTTTATAATTAGCTCTATTTTATTTAGCAAAGAGAAGTTAGTGTAATCGACATTTTAGGGGTCCGGGTCGAGTTTGTTTAGGACTGGACGTAACCTCTCCGAATATTGGGAGCGTGATTGGGCGCGCGAGTGGGCCTATATTTATTGTGTACATAAATCTTTAAGAAAAAGGTAAATACGGGAGATGAAGACGTTATATTTCTCCGAGACATGTTCGGTGGAAAGTAAACTCGTATTTGTTCAACCTCTCTATTTTTATCCGTTAAGTTCAGGATTTATGTGATGTAGTTTGTGCTGAAGCGTAATCTTTGCATTAGCACACTGTGGAAGATGTAGTAAATAGTTGTATTTGTTGAAATGAAAACGTGTTGGACTGTTTTATGAAACATACATTTCACGGAATCTAGAGATTGCTGTTATTACTAGTGTGAACCAAGTTCGTCATTTGACGTCCTAATTAACTTCTATGCTCACCTAAGATCACGGATAAAAAGATAAAGTAATATCTAATTTAAAATTTTCCTCTTTTTCCGTCATAAAACGACGAGAAAGAGTTGTATTTCTTTGAAAGCTCAAGTAATGTTTCAAACATCTTTTACATGGTATGTTACAGCCTCATCTGTTCAGAATATTATTTGTTTCTTTCGCTGCTGCTGTAATAAAGGTCCAAGCCTTCACGTTATTGCCTATTTCCACCACTTGCGTGAGAATAATAATAAAATAACTTCCCTCATTCCAGCCAATAAATGGTACGCACAACAATGACCCACTCCCCACTTCATAAACCCTCACGTTATGTTATTTTATTGAAATTTTCATCAAGTACTACATAGGTAGCCGTCGGCCCCTGTTATGAACTTAGTAAATTACGTCGAAAATTCGAAATACCCAAAATTGTTGTAGCAAGTTCCATCGCATCGTTCGGTTTATACGCGGTATAAATTAATAAGGAATTACATTCTGACTGCCAAGTCACATAATGGCCAGGTGGAATAGCAAGCGCTTTGTGGACTAACTACACTTGTTATTGAATAGTTTCAGTCAACAATGTGCCCCAGAACAAAGAGAACATTTCGGGCTTTGGTCAGATACTTTCTTATTTATACCACAACTTCACAGCAACCGAGTTTCGAGTTTTCTTTTGTTGGATGTTTGTGGTAGTTCAACATTCGCGGTTGTGCAAGCTCATCACAAATTTTATTGTTTCTTTTATTTATTTTTTGTTTTGTGGAAAGGCTAATGAACTCGCTTATTCTTTTTTTCCTTCATTTTATATGGCTACTTTCTTTAGACTTCCCTCTTTCATGTTCGTTACTGTTTATTTGGTCTTTGGATCCTAAATATGAAATGATTCCTATTTACTTAGTTTATTCTTACTCTTCACTTTTGTTGAGACACAATGAATTCGTGAGGAAACCAGCAATCCAGCATGGCTTTTTTTTCGGATGGGAAGTCATCAAATGACTTCTCCTACTCTGAGCCTTAGAGATATTTCTTGGTGCATGTAAAGCCAAGTCAGAGGCCCATGGGCGGCATAAAAACTCTGACAACAGGTTAGGCATTAACCACGCGATATAGAAATAATCCACAATGAACAACCAGAACTCTATAAAGTAGTTTTTAATAATGGAGGAGATAAAATAATCCAAATTATAATAGCGTTGTTGTAAAAGTTCATTCGTTAGTTCCTTTTGTCTGCTGTTTTCAGTAAGCGAGTCTATTTCACCGAAGTTAAGACACCTAAAAGCCTTAAAACGGCAGTTTTAAAACTCTGCTATTCGCATTTAAAATAAAAGCAAGAAAATTGAACGCGTTTGTTAGAACGAGCACCAAAATATTTTATATTCCTGAGAAACGGAAGTTAGTCGCAAGAATACCCTTCTTATGTATATCTCTCCCGCACGTAGTTAGATTACTTACATGTTCTTGAAACAAGCCGGGTATACCACTAGCATAATTTTACGGTCCATTAACTTCGCAATGCCTCAGAGTATAATTATATAAATGAACAACGCAATGTGGTCCTGTAAAGAGTTCTTTAACTTTATACATGAAAGGGTGAACAAAAACAGTATAAACATCAACGAGTTCAGTCGAGTCGATCTTTATTTCCTCTTCAAAGCGGACAGTTGAAGGGATTCTCAGGAAAACTTTATGATTCAAGATTTCAACGTTGTCAAGCGTATAAATAACCTAGTTAGTTGTTGTTGTGTCTGTCTGGACGATATTTCTGCTGGATCTATACTGGAATAATTATTGTTTTTGTTTTTTTGTTACCGCCGTTTACTGGACCCAGCTCCGTGTGACACATAAATATATGATGTTACAAACACACTTCGAGTGACAATAAAAATAACGATTGTTCCAGAAACTTTGTCCCAGTTAAAGCTCCTCTTCCATTTCTCAAATGACTCGTACAAATCTTGTTTTTGCTTTTTTGTGAGCGAAACGACGAGCAGGAAGACTTTTATCTTTCTCATATGCAATGTTTTTATTCATACTTATTATGAGAGCTGCAACATCTTTCGGAGATGCAGCTACATGACTTCGCAGAAGTAAATGAATTTAATTTCACATGAGGTACTCTGTCATTGTTATCTTTTGGTATTTTAAAAATACTGCAGCATCCGTTACGTTACGAGTATGATAAATGTGACCTGGTACTGATACTGATATTGGTTTTACCAGTTTTACTCTATGCAATAATAACAATGTACAATATGAATTGTTTTTACACAAAACGGCGCTGTTCGTGAGTGGTGTTCGTCGTCGCTGTGCCCGCGGCCGAGCGGCCCGGGGCGCGATCCGATCAGTCGGTGACGCCTATTAAACCCGCCGAGTGGGAACTCGTGTTAACCTGAGTTTGCTTTTGTCTTAGCAACGGGGTGTACGTGTAGGTGGCACTAGTTCAGTTGTTATAGTTCCCTTAGATTTTCGCTGTTCGATATCGAATGATTTACATTGCAAGCTTTTGTGAACAGTACCTACCATTTTTTTTATGTTTTCTACAGACATCAAGCAAAGCATTAATTAAAACCTTGTGTTTTCAGTAATTTGTAAGCCAAACACGATGGTATTTAGATAAGCGTGTTTTTTCCTCAAAACAAAGGGAGTCTGCGTTTTGTTGAGGCGTGCCGTTTACGAGGGTCGGTATTCAAGCGCCGCCGCCGGACCACAGCATGTGTTTACTGCGGCGACCGTAAACGCTAGCTTTATAACCTCTACAACTGTCTCCACAAATGTTAGCAGAGAATGCGACTCAAAAGAGCGTCGTAAAGACTAACTTCAAGTGCCCTGCACGGCTAATTAATCCGCTAGGAATGGCACACTCCCCCACACAACTATTTTATGCCACTCTTAAGTGATGACATAAAGTTTTTCGATACGACCCACACTATCCCCACAAATACGCCCGCTACAATCTTCGTCAAAAGTCCTATCTCTGCAAAGAACCTATCTTTTGTCCTTTATATTGAATGAGAAGTTTCATATTTGTCCGTGACTAGAAAACTTTTTGTCGCACCAGAAATCACCAGTTTCCTATTGAATCTTTTTGGGGTAAAACTAAGTCAATCGAGAAACTCATTTTGTTCGTGCAGTTCCGATAAGTTCTCATGTAATGTAGTGACCCCTGTGAAATATAACGAAACGGCTAAACAAACCCGCCTCTGTCGCTACGAACTTGCTTTTTGTTTTCTTTTATTAACACTATTACCATCTTTTACGTAATGTGTTTTCTGTACCATTTTCGTTCTGGACAAGTCCTCGGCCTGAAAATAACTGGAAACAGAAATAACAATATCCTTACTCTGAATAATAATGGATGTAGGTTAATATTCCTTTATGCTTTAGATAATCAAATGTGATGCGGTTTCATTCAAACTTGGCCTGAATATTTTTGGCAAGTTAATGTTTGTTCTCATTTATTGGGTCAAAGTCGCACCATGGACTGGCGAGCATCCAGCATCCATGAAGGTCACTTTAGAATTTTGCGTAACCTTTAAATGTGCTCTTTCCCATGTTCAAGTTGGCCAGTTACCAAACGAGAAAGAAATGTTGACAGTATAACTGTTAAGTGTCAAGTCAAGGTCGCGAGAAAGCAGCGGGTCACTGGGACAATGTTTAACTACTTTTATTGTAACAATAAACTGTAAAGTGGGCCAAAAAGAGAATCTCATGAATAAATAATATTTTACTTCACGTTTATGGATGAGATTTACATTTTTATAGTCACCGATCGGATATGAGCTGATTCAAATCCATTTTAAGAAATTGATACTTTTCCCTGATTTAATTAATTTAGGCAAGCTCTCTCTAATAAATGAACAATACTTGCAGAAATTCCGCGTAATCAGAACTGAAGTATTTGTATTAGAAAATTACAATTTAATCAGTACACATGTGGGCAATTTTCCGTGCTGCTAAGTGTAATTGGCACAGGTGCCGTAGTGTGCCGCTGCGAGCTGCGAGGTGTCACCGTTCCAATTTCCTGAACACCCCTATTCCCCCCTACGACTGTTATTGGATTTTTTTGCAATATCCCTCATTGCGTACCGACGCGAATGCGAGTGTACTCGAATTACTTGCCAACACGCACTTGTGAACGCTACGACGCTTTTTGATTCTCCTTGTATAATATGATCTCCTAGTATTTCTTCGCTACAATTCTTGCGTTACAAAAGGATATCTGTAGCAGCCCAAGTTTCGTGATATTCCTTTGTGGTTTAGACGGTAATGCGGGATTTAACGACCTGCGATCAATCTTCCAGTTCTATTTGAACTAAATACGGATTATTGGATCCCGTTGTTAATAGAGATCAGTCATTTATTTCATGATATTATTCCGCTGTGATACTAGTTCCCGGAAAATTTTATAGAAACTAGTTGCAGTGTTTGTAAATATTGTGTTATATTCGATTTGTTACCTCTAGCGTGTTTAATAAACGCAGCGTGATTTTATTACAGTTTTTGCAAGTTGTAAAGGTTAGTAGGTTAATTTAATGATAGTGTCACCTTAATTAATGGATGTAATAAAACTGTATAAGATTGCATTAATTAATTAATTGAAATGCAACACTTGCATAACTGTTATTACACTGCAGTTTGATATTTGATTTTATTGAGTGTTACATTTATTAACTCAAAACTATTCTTTATGGAATAGTTTTGAGTTACGCATTTACGTTTTTGTTAAAATTTATCTGTTCTAGACTTTCTACCTGTATTTTTGTTTCGTAACTGCGTACCCATTATATTTTATCTACGCAAGAAAGACAAAACATACTCCCTCCACCAATTCATTTGATGCCTATCTGCCGTATTTATACAAGCACTAGTATGTATTTATTGCCCTATTTCTTTTTATGTGTATTTTTAGTAAACGTAATTGATTCAACATCAACAAAATCCTAATAGAGCTAACAAAAACATTCTAAGAACTTGCATTCTTAAAAAAATCTTATAAGTATATAAGACGAAACATCTTCTTGCCGAAATTGTCCGACTCCTGAACATAATAAAACCTAAATATTTAATGAACAGACAGTGTTTATATCGTCTCGATTGTCGGAAAGGATTTCCATAAAAGCTTTATTTCGTCCCTATCTTTATCCCTTTTGTATCGGCGTCAGTGATAGCAAGTGCCTCGTAAATCTTAATGACCGAGGATCGTCAGATTGCTCACTCGTATAAACAGATAACGGCTTTTGTGTCTATGGTAAGTTTTGTCAACTCACTCATTAAATACTTCCTTGTTTGTACCTACAAGGCTGTTGATGTGATTTCCTTTGCCTCATGGAGGGGGAAAAGTGGAAATTGAATGTTGCATGCCCAATTTAAGCATGTTGGCGGGAAACTTGACAGTAGAATGTTGTTCTGGAATGTTGCTTCTTGATTTAATGCAGAAATGTAGGTAATGAACGGAATTATTCTAATTTCAATGCACTAATAAATGTGCATTAATTATGTATAAGTAATCCGATGCTTTGTTGTTGTGTTCTACTGGCTTAGACGTATCGTTGTTACGACATACATTGCATTTAGAACGCACATGCATGAAATTATTAATTAATTAAACTTAAGTCTAATCAAGGGGTAGTATTACCCAGTGTAGTAGTCCTCCATGTTAAATTCTAGTATTCCGCTGCATCCGGTTAGACTGGAAGAACGTAGCCTTTTCCTAACCGTGTTGGTTGACCCCAAGAGAAACTGACTTCAGAAATTTAGTGTCGATTGTTATCGTAGACTTCCATTATGATTTTATAAACAAATTTTCCTGCTGAAAAGTAAAAAAAATAAAACAGTTATCGCCATTCTAAGGTCTCGGCAAAAACAGAAACAGGACAAAGCATTTTCCTTTAATTAAACAAACTGTTTTGTTACTGTGTTTACTTTCATTAGAAAACAAGATTCGGAACAAAATAAGAAAGGCCCGGAATGGAACACGCGAGTTTTCCGCATTTTCACTTGCGTAGAGGACTATCGGCTTTACTATGACAGGTATTAGGAGAGTTTATTGCTTGACAAACATCAGAATTTTGTGGATTTGTCAATACGTTGCACGTTATCAGTTGATATTTTTATTTATTTATTTATTTTATTCCACTTACAACTATCATTACAGGTAATCTTAAACCTAATTCGACAGTGTGGCTATATCCTAAAATAAGAATTACTTAACAACTAGAAATAATAAATTTAAAGTGATACATAAGAAACTAAGTTTAACAACACTTTTGCGAATTCACTCAAAGTGCACGAAAAAATATATAAACAGTCCGTAAAACTGGTAAAAGTGTTATCCACATACTGCGCTTGAAAGCCATTGCTCCAATTCTCTCATTAGGAAAATAAGAATGCAAGCAGCTAAAAGCTTGTTTTGTATGTTTTTTTTTTTTATAAACGATGGGCACATGCATTCAGTTGACTAAATTAAATAACTAACACAGAGTGGAAAGGACAGTAAAGAAAAATCGAAAACTGAATTTGACATGACATAGGCTACAGAAAACTCCATAGAAGAAACTGATCGTGAGCATGGAAGTAGTAATTACTGTACCTACATAGGACTTTCTTGGAATACCAACAAACGTGTCTTTTTCGGTCGATAAAAATAGATGTGGTATTCCAGCACATGGGTGATCAGGCTGACATAATGGAGGGATGATAATCCTTTACCTTAATTAAGCACTTCCGCTAAATTAGTGGCATACATTACTTGCATCATTATTCATCGCTAATTAGGTCGCCCTCTTGTTGTCCTGAAGCTTTCATGTGTGGAGATTGATTACCCGACAATAGAACTATGATTTGATTCATTAACAGCTATTACAGGCGATACTGGAGGTGTTATAGATCTAATCTAGGTATAGATAGTGTTGGTAAGATGTGTTGATGTGTAATCTGCATTAATTAATTAATCTATCTTCTATATGGAAGCATATACCTGTCAATAATTGAGTTTGCATTGTTGTTGGGCCTGAGAATGACGGAGTATAGTTCTCGGAATTATTTTGTGCAGTAACAATGTGTCTTTTATAGAAGTGTTTGTGTAAAAGCGTTTTTATGTATTTCACAAGTTCAGTCTTTAATATCCGTAATGGAGGTAAGATACAAACTAAGTAACGTAATTTTACTAACTGCGGACACTTTGAGAGTTTACCAAAGCCTGAAAACAATAGCTCGCAGAAAATATGATACAAAAACTGTTGTAGTCCTCATTTCCAGAGTCTAGTCTAGTCTACAAAGAGATAAAACCAAGTCGTTTAAAACATCTTTGTTTCCAAAGAATATTCAATGTCTTAGCTCTAGGTATTGTCTTTGTAAAAAAATTGCTAGTAGATATTCAGTACACAGTTCCTCCGGCATTGGTTTTATTGTTTTATTATATTTCTTTTTATACGATTCGCCTGATAGTATCCAATTTGTTTACTTGTGTGTAAATTTATTTTATACGAAAAGAAAATTGAAATTAACAAGAGCTGAACTTATGAAGATTATCTTTTAAGCTCCTTGCGTACATCTGACTAATTGACTTTAAATGTTTTTTCTTTTCTTTTGAAGTTTTCGGACTAAGTAGGTTCTGTTTTTAGACTATTTACTGTACCCTAACTTTTGTTCAGTAGTCATTTAGATTCAGATGGCGTCTGTAGACATTATTTCAGGTTGTCTAACGAGCATGGCCTTCGTTAAAGTCATTTAGAGCCAATATTTTCAGCTTATCTCTTATCCTTTACAAAGATGGGGGCGTGCAGCCGTGTTACATTATTCAACAATGTTATCTTTCAAACAAGTCTTGTATTTCAGGAGTAGGAACTAGTTTTAACCAACAAAAAAGTCTGAATACTTTGTGGGAATTCCGTCAGCGGAATCTCGACTTACATGCAGAATTTCAGAGAAAACCGTAAAGTTTTTGAATAGTTTGAAACAAATCTTCTGCGGCCTTCATTCACAATTGGACTCTCGGAGCACGTAGCGAGGAGTTTTATACCCAACTAGCAAAATTTTAACTTACAAGTGTCCTAAGACCAATAATTTTTACTCTTTTAGCATACTTACAGACAACTGTAAGTGTCGATTTAGGCGCACTTTATAAGAAAATTCTCACTTACAGTCAACTAATAACGCTCTTATTGAAGATTACTTTACACTAACAATAATCTTGTTACTGCTGTTGTAAGACCAAAATAACTTATGATGGTCTTATAACAGCATGGTTTGAGGGAAAATAGACTTAGAGAACTCTTAGGACTGCACTTGCAAGTGTAATTCCCCTTATATTGCTCTCTGGAAGCTCAATAACGGAATATTTATCACAACAACCGAAAGTGTGTGCGCGAGTGCTGTTGAAATAAAAAAAAAAACAAGTTTAACTGTCAACTTGTGGAAGTATTATTTGTATTAGTAGTATTTTTATTTCTTGTAACCATTTAGTTCATTTGCTTGATAATTATGTGTCTATGAACTTAAATGACTTGCGGTGTACATTTCTTCGAATGTTTTGTGGAATAAAGTAGAATTTTTTCACAGGCCCACTTAATTATGTATTTAGAATATTAGTAAAAACATATTAACTTATTATAAAAATAAAAACTGACGCCATTAGAGATTTATAAGACCAATTACTCTTCTCTAAGATAACTTTAATACTAAAATGTCTTATTTCACACTACTTAAGTTAATTTTAAGCCTTTTGAACTTATTGAGCTCTTACATAAAAGAACTACTTGCAGCCATTTAATAAATTTAGGGTTCCTTTTAAAACCATGGCTTACAAATTACCATTTTGTGGTAGGTGTAATATTAGATGAGACAAATATGCATCAGTATATTATATGTCCATTTTTATGTCCATGTTTCCATTTTTCAAACTCCATAGTTAACTGTTAGTGTTACAAACACTTAGCGTTGTTTACATGAATATAATGGCCGACATTCTTAGTAAAGTGTTCACAAGTCTTCCATAAGACCAAATAGTCTGATAGAGCTCTACTATTATTCGCTTTCTCTTTAATTTGACTCAGAGAAGACAATTTACACTTAGAACGAGTTGGTTTCATAGTAGTTTTATGCAAAAGTTTATTAAGATCATAAGTGTTATAAACCACTCAATGCAGACTCTACTAAGAAAGAATGTACTTTTAAGATGCTTTTTTAAGTGTAAATAATATTCAAGAGCAATTGCTCTGTAAAAATGCGCTTGTAAGATAACTGTACTGATAGATGTGTTACAACGATTCTTTATATACATCTATAAGAGCACGTACTAAGTGTTAGTACTCTTTAAGTACAAAACGTCTTGAATCATGCTTTTATAAGATGTTCTGTCATAGTCAAGACACATGTAAGTCAGTTGTAACACCTCAGTTCTTAAATCAGCACATCTACAAGAGAAAATTGCTAGTTGGGTAGGTTTCATCTTTTATAAAAATAGGCTTTCAGCTGTAAAGTTTATCGCTATCTTAAACTAAATTAGTATTATCATTTACCGCTGTTCACAGCTGAACATCAACCTCTTTCTAAAATAAGATATTAAACCAATAAGTACGGTACTATATTGTACTTTATGATAGCAAGGTGTTGATGTAATATCCTAGAGGCGGAACTAATATTCCAAGATATTGCATTACGGGAACTCAAGGCGGTATGGAAAAGTGATTGAGAAAAGCATTATTACCTGAATTGTGCAATATTTTCACATCATAATACTTGTTATTTGCCAATAAGTTAATACAGGTTACTGCAATAAGGGTATTGGCAATTTGTATTGTGAGTATTTCTGAGGTTTTTCCTTGGATTGACAAATCAAGTAGGCTCACATTATTTATTAACATGGAAATGAATGAAAAGAAAAAGAGACAAATACGTGTTGCGGCGTCGTCGCAAAGTAGAATGGGACAAAGCAATGATAACTTCGCTCATATTATCCCCGAAGGGTTCGGATGAGGGTTATCTTAAGGCTGATGCTGCAGGGTAGTCCTCGAAATTCAAATTTTCCAACGTTTTTTGCAATTTGCAGGGCAGTGCGAAGTTGAACGCTGATGAAAATATCGTTCGCGGGTGCACGACAATTGCAGTCACAGAATTATAATCAACAAAATCATCAACACAACTCTCAAAGTTCATAAAAGTCGAGGAACGACTTTGACCGTGAAAAATTCGTTCCTCGTCTTTCATGACAGAGAGGGTTGCACCGATGATTCTGATGACTACAATTCTGCAACCACATACGCCCATATGCTGGGTTGTATGTTGGTGGAAGTACCGCGAACGGTACTTCCACCAACATACAACCCAGCACTGGCACGCAAATTGACAAAAAATCCCAAGAAAAATTGAATTTCGCGGCCCACCCTGACGCTTTCACCTTAAGTACGCCCACATTTCGGCAGTTATTTAATAAGAACTATGATAAAATTGAAATAAGTAGCTATCGTGTGAAACATATTTCTGACTGCTATGCTCCTAGCAATATAATTTTATCAATTTACAACCCATAACAAACCACAAACCCAGCTCACTAAAATACAACTTTATCACGAAGCCCAGGCAGGGAAGTAAAACATTTTCTATCAGAATTTCCCCCGCGGTTCGCAGGTGCGATGCGGTGTGGTGCTAACCAATAAATAACCCAACGTTAGCTTCCCTGATCAGTGTAATCTAACTAGACGTGATATACTTAGGTAGGGGGCGCGGGCGCTCAGGTACGATGCACCACAGACTAGTATAGTGTGTTAGGTGTACTGCACCGCAGCCTAGGGACGTAGGTGTACTGCACCAGAACTTAAGGGCCGTTTGTATGTATAGTACGACCACTTTAAGTGTGCAGTTCAAGGTGGCGCTGCTTGTCAAGAAAATTTGCATCGATATGTCAAACTTGGTACATTTATTTTAGTTCTGTGTTTTCCCACCTGCACAGATAAGTTGGTTGAAGTATTCAGTCATTTCATAGTTATTTTAATTATATTTTGCAAATCACAGTGCTATTACAACTGCTATAAACGCGAAAGTTTGCACAGATGCTTTTTTTCAATTTTATGCAAAAAGTGCTGAACGATTTGGTACGTAAATTAGTAAGTAAGTACACAGACATAATTTTATAACCTGATTTAACACAGACTACTTTTTATGCCGGTAGAATGCTCCACGCAGGCGATGCAGCGGGTATTAGCTAGTATTTTAATACTTTATGGAAGGAAGCTGTTAGTTTACTGCACAAAAACAAGTCTGTCAAAATGATAGTGATCTTTATGCTTGTACAATAAGGTTGATGATGGGTTGCTACATTCCGAGGTAAAATAACTTTCAAAGTACTGCACTATAGCGTAGGTAGAAGCTCAAGAGTTACTCGTCGAATGCTGCATGAAAGTGACAGTGCAGCCAATGCCTTCATGTAGCGTAACTCAGAATTTATTTAGATAAACTCTGAAAGGTTTGCTGCGGCGCTCTTTTCTAAAGCAAGCAGGAGTTTTGATTTTGAGATTTGAAACTTGCAGAAGTTTTCTTTACAGGAGGTACCTATAGATTTTTCGACTGTGGAATTCATATTTTAATCGATTTGCAAGAAGTCATCCGTACTTGCGCGAGAGTAAAATGTGTCACTTATCCCTGAACGGATTTGGATGTAGGTACAGATAGACCACAATTTGGCATATCTTTTGTCCTGGTAGTGTGTGCTTTTGAGGCAATTCCCGACATCCACGCAGGCAAAACCACGTGTAAAGGCTATAACATAAATGCAAAAAGGTGCCACGATTGTTTTTGCTAAAAACAGCAGTTCCGATGCAAACTGTAACGTTTTCAGTGTCGTATATCTTCATACCCATTGCCAATGAACTCGATAGCGGTAGCGATAAAAAAATGTGTGAGCGCTCTAAAAACAAAGCCTATTAAAATACACCATCGACAATAGTTGTAGCTTTTAATGTAACATCATTTTATAGTCAATCTGCTAGAAGTGTTGTCAAAGACAAAGATCTTTTGGTTCTTGTATGACGTTGCGATGACAGAAAGGCTCTGTAGGTGATCAATTGACATTGTTTTGTAGTGTATTATAAAAACAAGATAGGTGTAATAAAGTTCTTAAAACTTAACATATTTAATCCGATAATTTTATTAAGACTAGGTTTTTTACACTTTAAATGTGATGACGCTAATTCATACTTTACACTCTTTACTTTATACTGCATAAATATGCATTTGTAATTAGTTATTTCGATACGACCAAAGCTACTAGTCCCTTTAGTTTTAGTTATACTATTGTAGCTCCGATTTTACTCACGCTCGACATTTATAAAAAATATTTTACCTTGAAAAATGTTCTGTCTATAAAAAATACCGCAAACAAGCACGACTGTATGTGATGCATGTTGAAGTTACACGGCGAACATGTTAAAGTTATACAGCCCCTACATAATCCTTAGTTCCTACCGTAACATAAATAAACAGGCAAGTCGGCGCCACAAGGTCGCGCCTTGTTTTCCCCATTCTCCCCTTCACAACACAGAAAAAATCAAAGGCCCGTCGAATACAACTGTTCCCAATTATCGGGTCTCCCCCACATATCGTAGGACCATTAATTATTTATACTCTTCTTATTAATATGATAACGAATGCAAGCCCAAACGAGATAGTGATTCAGCATTTGCCGGCAACATTACAATGTTCTGGAGCTTATGTTATTGAAGGGTATTGTTGTTAGCTTTACGATTGTCATTTATCATGTCGTTGTTTAACAGAAAATAATTACAGCGATCATTATCGGGAATCGTGTGCGTACAATATGAACACAGTCTGAATATACGAACCAATTAATGTTCTATTGAATGAACCTCAAAGGACTTGAATATGGAACACAGCAAGAGTTCGGGATTTAATTGAATATTGTTTGGAAAAACATCCGATATTATCATCTAAAACACCAATACTTATTGTTCAGATCAGTACAAAACCGTGCAAAAATATTAATCTCACTTTTACACGTATTTCTGAAATATCTGGCACAATATGTGTTGGCAAGCTCACATAAAGGCCACCGATTCTATTGAGTCTGTCTACTTTAAAGGCGTTTTCTTGGCTTAATGCTGTCTTCTTCACTCTTGTTATGTGTCCCATAAGTTGGAACGAAAGCGGAGACCCCATGGGATAGTCGAGCACAATGTTTTGGAGATCTGGACACAAAGCAACCTCGAACGGTTGTGTTACAAGGCCGAGCTATTTGGAGATGATCCAAAAGGGAGGCTGCTTATTATCGGAGCGTTGATTTAAATAAAGTCAAGAAAGATATCAGAAACAGGAAAATTCTCAACGGAGTTAAAGGTTACACAGCGTCAGAGCGTACTTACGTTATAGCCTGGTTAATGCGCACGTTATTAGAAGGTCTTTTACACCCACGCTTTTACATAAATACGTTATTAATTTCCATTAGGCCGAGGAAGTCAAGGAGTTTATTTAAATCGAAAGCTATTAACCAAAAATATAAACGTATAATATGTCAAGATTGTCAAGTCACTTCACTTACTTGATATTGTGGGCAGAAAACTAATAAAAGTTAACACTTGTATAATTTTCCAATCACATCCACCTTAACCATTAGACACTACGTTTTGTTAGTATTGAAATCACGTTGAATTTTCAAATAGCTAATATCATTTTAGTTTTCAAGTCCAGATTACCGTAATTTGGAGTAGATACCACACATAACATTTTCGTACGCGGCACGCTGTTACCTCGTTACACAGTGGTGCACAGACGAAGGTTGGACTTCTTCCGCTTTTTACACAACCTTGGTGAAGGTTTCACTGATTATAGACTTGGTTTATGTGAGGATGACACCGCGTTACCTTGCCATGATCCGTGGCCCATGGTGGGGTCATACGTGTTACATCACTACTTTACCTCGAACGATTCAAAACTATAATAACTTTGAAACACATTCGATGACTTGAATGTAACTTACACGCGTACATAAAGGCAGCAATATCATTTGAATAATTTCAAGAAAAATAATTAAAGAAACATTGAAAATAACTTTCAGCAAAAGATTTTGGAAGGAGGACTTACAAAAGAGGAACGCTCTACAATTGCCTCCGGTGAAACAATTAGCATCCTCGTGTACAAATTGAAAGAAATTACGCTTCGTTTCACCAACCGTACCGTAATGAACGTACTTGTTAGTAATTTTCACGTGTATTTACAAAATTCGGTACATTTATATAACTCGACCTTATAACCCACTGAGCTGCACACATAACATCTAGTGCGTGAATGTTGTGAATGACGACGCTGATCTCATCAGCTGACAACACGTTTTCACTTCAGAACCACTCTATGTCAATGGACAAAGAGATACAATCGCTTGGCTGGAGAACTTTTAAGGTTTGTAAATAAGAAACGTAGCAGAGTCGCATTTCATTCAGTAGTTGATGCCAGTTGCGTGTAGCGTACGAGGGGAGAATACTAATCTCTGAAGTCTGCGCTGGAGGAAGGTCGGCTCTCGGCTCTTACCCCTCCTCGCTTATTGAAGGGGATTGCCGGCTGCTGGGAAACAATCAACTGGATTTCTTAGGAGTCTCGACCAATAAACATTTTTCTAGTAACTTTGTGGAATGAAAATTTTACTTAGTCGTGGAATTATTTGACTTAACGTGCGAGCTTTATAAGCTTCTCTCATTTCGAGAGCCTTACGATGGCGTATAGATATATCGGGTTCTAGACAAAGCCTTATATTTACGTTTTAAGTCCTGGACGCCTCAAGCATTCACAAAGGACCTTACATAACAGCTTATGTGATCCATAAAAGTGTTTCCATGCAGCAGACGGTTACATAATGAAGTTACCACGTTGCAGGCTTCCTCAATGTAGTAAATTGACCGACACACCGCCGTGCGCTTGTGGCTAACCTGTCAAACGTAATCTAGCGAATTCTATTAACGTACCAATTGCACGATGACCTAGTTTCCGATTGTCTCCACAATTCGGACACGCATTGCGAGTAATGTATTCGGTATTTGGTATTCGGAACGCACCTGAGATAGCATAAATGAGTCATTGATGTGTTTGTATTAGCCGATGTGCATAATACCGTGAAGGCCGTCTCGCTTGCTCACAGTTTGCGGAAGCATTTCTTTGAATCAACTATCTGATTGCGGCCAATCAAGGGAACAAACATGAAACAGGTTTTATCAACACACTTTTTTGTATGAATGAAACTACGACGTTGATGTAGAAGTAAATAATATCTAAAAGCACAAACCCCTGAATGTGTAACCATTTTAAATGAGCTTCATAGAGCGACAGATACTTAATTAAAGTTCCAGGCATCAAGCTATATGAGTTCCTCTTGAAATATTTAAATTTCAAATTAAAATACTTGAACATAATAAATACGAGTTCGGAATTTTCCTGTTCAAATGGTGTCTCGGTGTTTACAGCGAGGCTGACGGTGTTCCAAATTGTTTCACAAAATAAATAACGTTCCTTATCTTTGCGCTTTTATTCATGTTTATATCTTTTTATTTTGACTTAACAATGTAAGCGTGCTCTGCAATATGTCAACGCGAGGCTTTGTTTTATAGCTGTTTCATCTCATGTTTTTATTTTCGTGAATAATTTTATGATCCATTTTCATTTTAGCACCTTGTTCAGTTAGGTTGTAGGTTGAATTTGAAATATTTGAGGGTATTTGAACTAGTTTCCTTTCGCTATTATTACATTAAAATTTGTAGTATTGAATTCCTCGTTACGCAGATCTGTTTACTCGTCGTGACTTTGGGCGTCAACAAAGCGAGCCTGCACATACGAAAGTGGAATATTTCAGTAGCGAGTTTGTTTGAGTAATTCTGTTTGTTGTGGAGTAAATTAATGCTTCACTCGGAGCCTTGAGGCGATGCTTACCTCCTTCTTCGAACACAGAATTGCACTATATGCGCCTAAACTCAATTGTTAATATCTGCGGTTCGAAGCATAACTCGTATGGAACTCGTCAAAACTGTACCACAGTACCATCAGCTTTTTTCATTTCGCACTGGAACGGAAATAGTCGATCACCCAAACAGGAAAGAAAAATAATCCTCAAAGTAAACAATATAGAATTTCACGTTGGTATGAGTTTTGAATTCTGCCAAACTCGAGTTGTGTTTACTAAGTGAGTTGACGTGTATATTTACCCTTGTACCGGAAACTTTAATCAGGAAGGAACAGTTAATTAATAATAACAAACTGGTTTATTTTAGCTTTAACAAAGTTGCTTAATTCACGTTTATTTTCCCAACAATTACTGTTATACTTAAGTGGTTACTACCTGCCGTAGTGATGGACGAATCTTTCAGCCTTAAAATTTTCCAGAAATTTTGTTCTCATCCTACTTGACCTGGTTTGTAGAGTAGGCTACAGATTCATTTTGTTTCTTTCGGGGTTAGGAAAGGGGATTTATATTTGCTTTCCTGCTTCCTCACAAGAAAATTGAAAAGATTCAATGCAAAGTAATAAAGCCATCTTATCCTGGTTAAGATAGTACACCATAATATTTATGGCCAGCTTCCAACACTAAAGGAGCTCTGACATCGTAAAGAGACCTACACAGCTGCTATAGATGTACCAAACGTCACATGTTTCATAGTCATGCACTGCCTACATGATACATACTCAACCCCAAGTACGTACAGGGTTGAGTTCGACGAGGATACAGCGAGTGCCAAGCATTCATCTCGATCAATGACACTTGATTACCTGTCTCCACTCCACCTGCAATGGAATGCCAGTTGGGTCCTCCGTTTCGATCATTGCCTTATTTGAATAGCTGGCATAGCCATAGTTCTCGAATGGTTGGACGAGTGTACATACAAAGTGGGCTGAGATATCTGTTAGCATTTTTAAGGCTGGTTTAATTTCTATATAAACAAAAACATCGTCCTATGAATGAGATCCTATTTATTAATTAAAATTCAAGACTTGCACTAAGCCCCACTCTGAATTCGGGATTTTGTAGGCTTTACTGTTAAAACATGTATGTATACAAGGACTTTCGTATTAAACTCAAGTGATTGCTTTCCTCCTGTTTTATCTCCGAGGACGAAAGGCCCCAGAAAGACACGTTTTACAAACAAAAATAGACACGTAAAGGGAAAGGAGAAGTGTAGTGATATTCGGGGGACACGATGAATAAACAACAGATGTTTATGTCACTCTCCGCAGGGACAGACACTGCATGGGTCGAATTTATAAATAATCAATCCCACAATGCTTTACTTACGTACATGTTTTCCTGTAAGTGGATACAGGGGTTCATTTCAAAGGAAACGACATCTTTAACATAGGTATTTACTTCCTGAAAGTAGTTTCAGTAATGTACATAGGTATTCGTGCACCAATTTTTCGCTACATAATTTTAATAGAGCACTGGTAGAAACATTAGTCAGGTCATAGCTGCTTATTTAACGAAATATTGTTTCAATTACAATACCAGGTAGTTTTGCAACGTTAGCAAGCTCGTAGCCAATTAAAATTATTCGCATATTCATTGTATTTTAATTGTTAAGTACTAGATAATTTTGAACTTGCTCTATCAACTATTTCCAAGTACTCATATATCGCGAGTTAGGGTAGATAAGTGACTCTAAATATCTGAGTAAGTACTTAGACAGTTTAACCTTAAAACATGTTTAGGATTACAGTACTGAGTAATTTGATATCGTATTATGTTGGTTAATCGAAAGTTCTAACCATGTTTATGCTTAATTGTTTGAAATACGAAAGGGCTTCTAACTTCTAAATTCATAGAATCTTGATTACACGAAGGCTGGGTAATAAAGTAAAGATTAATGAGATACATATTTAGATAGTCTATCAAAATGAAAATGTTTGTTTTTCTGTAAGTACTTGAATGTTAAAAACATGGTATATGTGTAGTGGGAATAATTAAGCAGATCCACTCCTATGAAATACAGTTTTAATGAAACAGCAGAACGTCGTTCTGACGGCCGAACTCGGAACTTTAATTGGATTAAGCGCAGTACGAGTGGTTAATAAAAAGCGATGCACCGACTGTTCGGAGCCATTCGAAACTCAGCCAGGGGTCTAGAACATTTCGCAGACATCCATTGAATGGGGAATGTTGGAGCTTTGCGAGCTATCGGATTTAGAGGCGGTCCAACAAGTGACAAACTGCTGTGTGCAGGTGAACGAGTAGTTATCTGACTTCTGTATTCACGGGTGAACACTATGTCGATTCGAGTTCGGTTATAGTTGATTTTGATTTTGAAATAATGTCTCTTCATCGATAAATTAAACTCCTTCCTTTTCCTCGAATGTAGGTACTTCGAATATAGAACAAAGCTATATTCTAATTATTAACCTCTGTGAAAAGTCCATCATTCAAAACCGAATTTCGGATTTCTCGAATATCTTCTGTAACATTTTACCTCTCTCAAAGTATTGAAACACGTCGAACGCTATTACTTCCCTTATCTGCAACGGCGCACAGGATTCTCTGTAGGAATGCGCCAGTTAACTACTGAATTCGAAAAGCCATCCGGGAAATTTGAAACTCGCTGCGCGATTCTACGAGTGCAAGGAGGTAAGGAGGTGATACTCAATTATTCTTACTGCATAAGTTCTTCCTGAAATTCTGGTATTCCTACATATTATTATTGATATGAAGTCCTATATTTGATACTCAGAATTTCGTCTTATAGGTATCATAAATAGAAAGCAATCACTCGTACTACTTCTTCGATGAATTGTGTCTTCATGACCTCTAAATATGTACACTATTCTAATTTCTAAGCGCTAGGTGATTCTTCAATTATTAGATAACTTTTATCTGAAGAGTAAATCTGATGTTTTGACAGAGTGTCCATACAAAAACTGTCAAAATGTCAAACTTATTCGTCGGATAAAAGTTAACTGGCGGTTGAAAAGTATTGGATAAATAAATTAATCGTTTACCTATCAATAACATACTTATTCTCATTGAAACAAAGAGATGAGACAAACATGTGTGGGTCCATATCCAACCCACAATGGCTGTACATGGGTCACTACATCAAAACAATGATTTCCAACACTAGTCACGTCTCATCAGCATCATAGGCACGTGTGGTTGATGGGTTAACGATCACAGCAGCGCGTGGGCCACGGGTTGCTCACCCGGTCGTCGACAGCCAGGTTAGTCACCCCTTCCCTTAAAGGAGACGATGACGACAAGAATAATTGGTTTTAGAAGCCTACACACAAATTAGATGAGTGAGCACTTTATAAAAGCTCTCTTTTTAGACTAGATTATGAGATCTAAGAACGCGTGAAGTAGATTTTTTAAACCTTTTTAAATAAGAATTTTAACGTTGGAACTTAAGTAGTAGATTTAGATATACCCTAAGTCTAAGTAGATCGTAATAAGTACTCAGAAATAATATGTATAAACCAAATTACATTCATTAAAATCCCTAGAAGCAATTTGTATAACAAGTACTTAAATTTACAAAGAAAATAATATTAAAAATCTTTTGAACAAGAAAAAAGCAGGTAGGTACGTAAACGTTAACTAATTATACTTAATGAGTGTAAGTTTTTAACGTTATATCTTTACATTAGATACCTCCATGAACCTTTTAGTCCCTTTACGATTCAATGCATCCATCAACAAAATAGTTGATTGCTTCACATTGTCTTATGATCTGCAGTAAACCTGGATTTTTTACTCCAAAACAAAGACGTTTCTCAACAATTTTTCTTGCGTATAATTACTTAGTTTGATGTACAGAATACTTGGTTGACGTCTTCTTGAATCGTCCGGTTATCACTTGTATGTAAAGAGCTTTTCTTTTCCGTGGAATTCTAGGAAATGTACGTAAGCAATAAACCATAAGTTGAAAAGCTAAACGTGAAAGGAAATACGGGAAAAGGAAATAGCGCTGATAAGATAAGAGCTAGCAATAGTTCACATACGAGGGTTCATCGGGCCTGCGAGCCGTCGCTCTTGACGCAATATATCACAGAGCTTCGGAATATTATTGTTTTATTGCTGCTTTACTGTAGTAAAATGCGTCACTGTAGTATTGAAATGTTTTTCTTGCAATACTATGTAGTAACTATGTATTTTGTTCTTAGAGCCACCTGCGCCACAAATCTTTAAATGAGTTTATCTACCCAAATATCATAAACCCTCTCTAATGCGTTCAAAAACCATATAGGCAATGACCAGCATTACCAACCTGCAGAAATAAACGGAACTGTAATGAACTCATAACCTACTGAAAACAGTAGGTTATGAGTTTAAATTTGGAACAGGTGTCAAATTCAAGTGAGTGTGCTATTCTAGTACCTATCTACATTAAATCAGATATCGATACGAAACCCCAATTCAGTATGATTTTAATTATAAATCGCACGACATTTTGATCTCGAGTGACACAAGAATAGTGACTTTGTGTTCGTTTGCCTATGATTTAAAAAAAAATACAGATATCCGAAACGCCGCCATTTCGAGCTGGCATTTGTTCGTTAGCTTTTTATTTCCAGTTACGAGTAGACAAATTTTCTGATAAGTTCTTTATTTCTGTGGAAAATGAGTGATAGTGACTCAGAAATTGCCATGAACACTCCGCCAGATATCGTAAATGCAGCGACGAATGCAACTAATAACCTGTTACCACAAAAATCAAGGGCCAAGTAACAATGCTGGTCATTTCCCTATGGTTCCTGAACCCATCATAGAGCCCTTATGATATTTGGGTAGATAAAGTAGTGTATGCAACTATACATAATTAGGCATTACAACACTCGTGTGATGCTATTAAGAAACTCGCCTTTGGCTCGTTTCTTAAACCCACACTCGTGTTGTAATGCCCTTCATTATGCACAGTCGCATAAACTACTATTAGTGCTACATAAGTCTTGAACGTCGTGGTCATGTGGGTGCAAACAGATCAATACGCGATTTTAGAAATGCCAAAAGTATAATATCGACGGACGAGCTTACAGTAATTTATGCTTATAATCTATATGCGAAAGTTTGGGAGGATGTACAGATGTCTAATGTTTGTTACTCTTTTACGCAAAAAGTACTGACCAGATTTGTATGAAATTTGTCACATAGATAGTTTTATGACCTGCCTTAACACAGAATACCGGACTCGATTCGGGCGAAGCTTAGGCATAGACTAGTCTTTAGTAAAAAAAAAACCAGAATTATAATAGGATCAGCGGCTGCGACCTCTCGCGTCCGGTCCTGGTTCAATCCATGGTCCGGAGCGAGACGGAAAGGAAAGCAGTCATGCTAGCGAAGGAGGTGGCGGAACACGAGAGGGAGAGAGCCTCTCTTCCCAGCCGCAGTTCGCGGAAGACGCACCGGGCGTCGGGGGCCACGTGGTGGCTACCGGCCACCGTAGACGCGGGCCTGTGGACGGTTAGCTATGGGCTAGCTCGCCGTCCTTCCGTCTTATGACGAGAGGCCGTCTCGACGGCGCGTTTGTGTTCCACGGGCGCCTCAAAGGCCGAAGCCTGCCGGGGCTCCGGGACTGTTCGAAAGAGATACCGCGGTCCCCGGAATATAAAGGGCGAGGAAGGAACCTACAAGGGTTTTAGTCAGTAAAAGTCTGACACTCTCGCCCGCTCAGGCCCAGAGTGGGAGAAGTTATTTGATGATTTCCTATCCGTAACAAAAAAAGGATTATAATAGGGTTATTGTACGTCTACGTACGTGACTAAGTGTGGTTAACATTACTTATACTTACCTAAATACTCGTAAAACCAAAATAGAGAAGTTTGTTAAACTGTTAATGAACTTAATCAGCGCAGACGTCAATAAATTAGAGGTTTACCATTATTACAAGTTACAACGTAATTTTCATACTTATTCGAGGATTGAATAAAATTAATATAAAGTACGATATTCATAAACGCTACCGTGATTCAATTAGTAATAAATTCGGTCTCTCACCATCGTTAATACTTTATTACTTACTCTGTAATTTACAGAGGCCTACCACATCGATTTACTTGTAAAGATCTTGTTTTTTAATTATATATTCTGCGTGTTTTTTAAACTTTGTACAGCACTCGTTAATTTGATTTAAAGCCTTTATAAATTGTTACAGCAGGAAGGGAAGAAAATTAATTGCTTTAAATATACCCCATTATTGCTTTCAGAAAAGCAATTGAGTTAACAGCAAAAATATCAGGTTTTCAGTTACCGGTTTTTTTTTTTCAATAAAATACTGGTTGCTTTTTAATAAAGCGTGACTTTATAGAAATATACAGGACAGCGGTGGCCCAGTGGTGACGGCCCCGGCGAGCAGTAAGTCGTGGGTTCGAACCCAGACAGGCGCATTACTTTGTGTAATTTATTTCACCAGCACTGTTTTCAAAACAGTGAAGGAAAACATCGTGAGAAAACCGGCATGTGACATCTACCAATCCGCGCTAGGGCCGCTTGTGGATTGTAGCCCAATCCCTCTCATTGAGAGGAAGCCATGTCCTGAACATTAAAGCTGATGGTGATGATGATGATGTGACCTTATGAAAAAAGAGTGTATAAAGAGAAGAAAAGAAAATAAGAGGAAAAAGAGAGAGAAGAGTAGAGTGAGGGGGGGGGGGAAGAGTGTATGAAGAGTATGTGTGTGTGTGTAAAGAGTGTACCAGTGCAGCTCCGCCCCGCGCCGTGTTCTTTGCTATTGACAACATCTAATGGGAAATCCATTATTTGGAACTGTAGCAACCCAGATGCTGGATGCACTATCGCCACCCTAATAAGAACTCTTTTACCGCTCACCGCGCTCAGTAACAAAACACCTAAAAAATACTGAAACAGGGGAACCAATGAACTGGCAGCTCGTTTACGATTCGGTAAATTCTAATCTCAAAAGAAACCTTCGTGTATTCTTTTGAAAAGCTTCAGTACTTAAAATTCATGATTGCTAACGTTTGAGGACAGTCCGTTTCTTTTTCGATAAAGATTATTCAAATCAATGCGAGACAGAATCGCCAGACCGGATAAATTCGCAAATGAATAAATGCCATGTTTTATTTTTATTTTAGAACTTTTTTTAGAGTGATCCTTTGTCGGTGAACATTGAAGTAATACAGTAACAGTTGACGATCGATTTCTAATATTTTAAGAGCAGTAAAACCCTTGTAGTCTCCTGCCATAAGTATGACGTGCCCCTTTATATACAAAGCTTTGTTGTTGTAAAAATAAAGCCTTTGTCTTATACAGGGTGTAAACTATCCCTAGCCGTCAACCAAGCTTTCTGTACATCAAACTAAGTAACTCTACGCGAAAAGTATATTGCTGGGAAACGACTTTTTTTTTTGGGGTGAAAACCACGTACTATGGTAATACTCAATGTACCTGGTGGACGCATTTATTAGCAAACGGGTTATCTAGATCTAAAAAATAAACAACGAAAATAAAAACTAGAATTTAAAATAAAAAACGTTTGAAAAGTTATAAGTTTGACCTCCGTTATCTCCGTAACTAATAGGTTCCCAGGTATGGTGTAGAACAAAATAATGATCGCAGTGACGGGGAGGACAAGTGCCTTTCGGCTTCGCTAGGGCTTTATTTACTCCCTTTATCACAAAGGTCCAAGAAGCTCGTGGCTAAATAATATCAGCCGCTCGAGTCGATCTTTAGGTTAAGCCATGCTTGCCTAGGTTGGTCTGTGGATGGGTGACCACCCTTACATACCGAGTTTCCTCCGTGCCTCGGAAAGCACGTTAAGCTGTTGGTCCCGGCTGTCATTTATCCATCTTTAACAGTCGTTACAGGTAGTCAGTGGCCCAAAAAGTCGGACAGCAGTCTTACCAAGTCGTATTTCCCAGTATTAACTGGGTTGTGGAGCTCAGATAGGCAGTCGCTCCATGTAATACAATGGTATTCAGATGCATCAGGTTAGACTGGAAGCCGACTCCAACATAGTTGGGAAAAGGCTAGGCAGATGATGAAAACAAAGTACCAAATCGAGAAAACAATATAAGGTTGTGTCAAAAAAACATTAATCACAGAAAGAAATCTTACTTCCAAAATGAAGAGAAACCCGGTCAAAGAAATACTCTACATATTTTGAGTTCTAAACAATCAAAGTGAAAAACAACAGCAATATAATGTTCGACAACAAACGGCTGTTAACAAAAGCCTGCTACAAAGTCATCTGCCGCCAGATCAACCCTTTGATACTTGATGCGGACGCATTTTTCATCTGCCCCTGACAGTCCGGAGATATGAGGGCCGCAGCTTGTATTAATCACTGGCACTAATCTGGAATACGCCGCGGCTCGGGACTGCCGGCGCAGAATCCGATTTTCCATTAAACCTTTCTTGGACTGAGCGAAGCCAATAAGCATTCAAGCGGCCTTCATTAAGCCACGCCAGAGGGAGACGCTATTGATTTTATTCAGCTCTAATAAAGGTAATTCTCCACAAAACGACGAGGTTCAGTCAGGTTTCAAAAGAAACCTCACTGTGCTCTTTGTCGGTCGGCGACGGCGGCCGCTATTAATAAAGCTCAACATCCAAATCTATGTGGCCTAATAGTACATTATACGGATTTGTTGGGTTCTTTGATGATATTTATAATTTTCACACGTATGTACTTAACTGATTTTTATTATGATTAAAAAAATACCTATGATTAATAATCTTTTAAACAGCATCATAAATGTGAACATGGCCCTATATTCATGCTTGAAAATTAATTGAAAATAAAGCCCGCCCGCAAATACATGAGATAGACCAACCGCACACCAATAAAAATAGAAAAAAGGGGTTTATTTTTCGAACGTTAAGTGCAATATTTCAATTGAAACATTTATTACCTTGCGGATATGTAAACTGAATCCCTATAAAGTAAACCAACATGTTCACATAACGTAGAGTGCTTGTTTCATCCACGCTGTGTTCACCTGCAGCGGCTGCAGCGCTTTACAATATTTACTCAGCGATAAAATAAGTGTGAGTGCAAAGTACGGTTGCCATGGCAACTGGAATCTCCCAGTTTCCCCTATAGTCAAAAGTTTAGTACACTTGCGCTATCTTGAATTTATGGAACGGAAGATTGACATGATGCTTAATGAATTTTCGTTAACTAAAATTGTGATGGGCTTCGTGGAATATTGTTTGTGAGGAAGAGATTGAAATTGTTTGCTGTTTCTATTTACTTCAACCAACTGTTGTTTATAACAAGAAATGTTTCTGCATCGCTTAGTTTAACCACTATGCACGACAAGATTTTGACACATGACACATCAGCTGAATCGGCGGGGTGATGCGAATTTGTCAAAAATTTACAGAATTTTCGTGAACTTTTAGCATTCGATTTTTTTATTAAAAATATGTCTAGGAAGCTGTTTCATACCATACTTTTGTGGTAAATATCTCCAGTAACGTGTTAAGGTCGGTAAAACGGCGTCAGTGTATTGCCAAATATTTATAAAACACATATTACTGCACCTTTCCAAAAACTAGGTAACGTAGATGCGCTGGAAATAATGTACATAGGCAAACTTCTCGTTCGCTAAACAAACTGGAAAAAGCTAAATAAAAACAGTAACCTTCTATCTGCGTTCTTATTTTTGCCACTATTCATACATCATTTCATAAAAAATTACGATCAAAGTCTTGACAAATATTACAAAAAAAAACAATGTTGCAACCCACTTATCACATGACATATCACTTCGTAGTGCTGACCGTAAACCCGAGTTTCATCATTACGATTAAAATGTTGCATTCAGCCTAATCGATACTCGCAATCAAATTAAGTTTGGAAAAAAGTTTTGAGACACAATGAAAACTCCTTGGTATCATTTCAAAGAATTATATTTAAATTCTGAAATGAATCCTTTTATACTACTTTTTTAATAATATCATGTAGAATAGTAATTATTCGTTGCTTTTGGTTGAGTTATTAATAGTTAATAAACACAGAACTCTTTAAACTCTAAACAAATAACGAAATTCTTGCTTCAAGTCAACATTTTGATGATAATCTTTCCTTTAAAAACTTATGGATTGCAGAATTTGGAGAAACGCCGTTGCCGAACTAGCACCGTGTGGAAAAATATGAGGTTTCACAGTTTAAGGAAAGACAAAATCTGAAAATGAATTATTAATATTTTCAACCGTACGAACGGCTAAATTCGCGTCGATTTTTTAATTCAAAATTTAAATTAGGAATGTAATTGTGACTATACACATACATTCAGTTTACTTTAATCATTTATTGTGAATTTTGTTTTGTATGTCTGAAGGTTGGATATAGTGCGCCAAGGATCGGAAAAATTGAATGATACATAAATATTGCGGATGCTAAAACCGTTGTTACTAAACCAAGCTCATCTAAGTATTCAAAATCAAAATAATGAAAGTTCATAATCTGCCTTGCCTTTTCCCATCTATTATGGGGTCGACTTCCAGTCTAACTGAAAACCAGTATTTTACGTGGAGCGACTGCCTATCTGACCTCCACAACCCAGTTGGTACTAGGTGATGATACTACCTGTAACGACTTTCAAAGAACTACAAATGACAGCCGTGACCAACTGCTTAACGTGCTTTCAGAGGCACGGAGGAAACTCGGTATGTAATGGGTCACCCATCCACAGACCAACCGAGGCAAGCAAGGCGTCCTAAACGTCGACCCGAGCGGCCGTTATTATTTAACAACGAGCTCCTCCCCTCGGCCTCTCTTTCGAAATTAAATGAAAATTGACGATTAAAAATAGGTAGTGTTCGGAAAAGGCGAGAAATAAATAAAATTAGAAAGTCATAGGAAGGCCTTTGCCCACCAATGCGATAGAAAAGGGTGTTAAAAAAAGTATTTGAAAATAAAATGGTGTATCCCAATAACTAATCCAACCGAACACAGTAAAATAATCATACTATTCCCCATTTTGTTTACTAATTATAATTATCATGGTAGGAACCAAACCAATTTTCACCACACCTAAAAAATCCGTGCCAAGATCAGTGCCATAGAGTATATTATAACCTTTCATCCCTGGCGCACTGACAACCAACGAAAAAAACATCACAATAAATTACCTACATTGAAGTACAATGTAATTTTGAACAGCGAGTGCATTCTTAATTTAAATTTTGGTAAGGAATAAAAATCGGCGCGAATTTAGTCTGGTCAATCTGTGCTGTTTATTGTTGGGTTGGTACAATGTACGAAAGACTATTAAGATTTCCTAACTAAAGCTTTTTAACAATGTTATAATAAATATAAACAAAATTGTTTTACTTTCCATTTATCGATTTGCTTAATTCCGTGAATAAATTACTCGTGTTAATCGAATTTTACAAAAAAATAAATAAATAAATAAATAAATAAATATCGCTGGACATTAACACACAGCGCCACCTAGTGCCACACTAAGCAAAGCTTGTGTCGTGGACACTAGATAGTTGATATACTACATATATACTTTTTTGTTTGTAAATACATACTTATTATAAAAGAATCGATTTGAATAATCGCTTTCACACATCACAAATATAAAAAAAAATATTAAAAAAAATGGTCGTCTATTTTCGAATACAAAATTAAGTATTGGTAGGTAATGAATATTACGTGTTATTGGTCCTATATTAGTAAATTACGCTAAGATCTGGGTATTATCATGTTGTTTATAATATTTGAAATGATATTTGTCATATCTGTTGTCGAATCTAAACGTGTCTGTGTGTTAAAATGTGAAAAATAAAATGTAAACAAACAAGATTGGCGCGAAACTTTGACTTTGGATATAAAAATATATCATTACCACTGCTTATTAAAATTGAACTATGGATGAATTCGTCACATAATTAAATGACGGGTTATTATTTCTCAACATAATGGAGCTTGGATGCCCGAAAACCCCATTTTTTATGATTTTTAGCGGTCGGCTAGCACTGCCGTCAAAATGGCGATGAACGTATTTACGCATTTGGATTTTATTAGGGTAAATTAAGAATGTTGCGCGATAAATACGGAACTTTGACTGGCTCTAACATATGATATTTTTCTCCAACTATCTTTATTAATGCACACTCATAGTCTTACATAATCAGAACATCAAATATTTACATGAAAAATAAGGATGTCGTATGACTTAACCGCCGGCCCCATTCGGGGCCAGTACCGAGCCAGCGTAGGTTTCAGTGCCCGGCCCCGAATGGGGCCCGTACCGAACTTTATGGTTAATGAAACCTTTAAATACTTACTCTTATTATTTTTGAAACTATCAATTTTGAAATATCTGTAATAATTTCATATCTATCATGACTGAGGCTGTTTGATTATTCCAGTACCTAAACGGCGTAAAAATACCCCTCTTTTGACTTAACGCGACGTGAATGTGAGAAGTTTCAATACCATATCGCCTTATGATACCATACAGACCTACGTGTTCGTATCTTAACTATGCCCACTGGTATTTTGAATTGACAATAGCTCAAAGCTACCAAAGATAAGAGAAAGTTTTAATATGTAACGTTTGATTGCTACACGCCGCAGTTATGAATCAAACAACTTTGAATACAATGCTTCGAGTGAAGCTTGAATGTCACAATAGCATAAACCACGATTCAAACTTTTACTATGTTGATTAGCAGATAAAGTACGTCTTTGAATATAAAACATTTCTTCATCTTTGTCAACGAAATGAAAAGGCCCTGTATGTAAACAATTTCCTTACATAAAAACGTCAATGGAGGAAAAAAAGACGTTTGTAAGTCTGAAATGACCCTGCCCTCTTTCCGAAGAATGTTTGCGTCCCCGAAATCGGAAAGTGTGAAGAAAAGATCCTTTATAGGAACTAGACGACAGGGAATTAAACAAATTCAAACTCTATTTACATCCAAGATCCATCTTATTGGCTCTATTGAGAACCGGCAGCATGAACAGACTGCTAATTTTGCAGAAACTTGAAAATTTTCATCCGAAACGCAGTAAAGAATTCCTGTTTATTTGGGTCTGTGAACAGTTCAGCTGACTTCATTCGGAAACAAATAAAGGACTTGGAAATTAGGTAAGTTGTACAATGTACATACTTGGGCGAAGTTTGGCATACTGTGTTACAGTGTTGGGAAGTCAGCAAAGGTGGAGTCACGTTCCCTCGGGCCGCCGCGCGCCGGCGCCATCTAGTGCACGTCCCGCACTCATCGGCAAATGGCGCGAAAAATTATACACTTTGCATTCACCACGGGCAGGCATACGAGTGCATTACACTTGCCAATATTTTCAGACTGCCCTCATATTATTTAAATGTCTTTTCTATATTCTTTTCTAGTTTTCTATTCCTGCTACTTTCACGTTGCAAGTCACCGATGTCTTTACGTTTGTTTAGCGTGAAAATTACGATTAGAACAATGTATTTATACAAACTGTCAAAATGCGTGATTCGACCTGCAGAGAATTTAAATTTAATTGAAATACCCTCTATTTAAACACAACTTAGAAACTAAAGAGCTTATTTTGTGAATATGGAACCTACCTTCCCACCACAGAACTCATAAAGTCATAATTCAAAATACAATAGTTCAGTTTCAGACCATCTGTCGGACATACGTAGTTTAGCAAGCACACAGTCCCAATAAATCCCGTTCCGATCCTGCCCGCGCTAATCTAGGCTAACTTCTGAATCCTAGACGCGTGTAAATCCTAGGAAAGTCCCGGGGGAAGCCGGGTTAGGAAATATATTGCACTTGATTTTCCAATTACGTCGGTGGTGAGACTCATATTTCCGTTCGGAGTGATAAATTGCAACGTTAGCTATATCTGATAGCGATCTTGTTAAAGTGTGCAAGTGCGTGTCTTGGTATTAATTTGTGCCCGTCGATTAATCTGTATTAGATTTGTTTTGTGTTATTTAGGTTTTCTTATGTTGTTTCTTTCTTGGTTCTTTGTCATGTCATATCACGTAAAAAACGAAAAACATTTCTTTGTATGTGTTCTACGCAAAGGTAGGTAATAATTTACAGTGTTTTGGATAGTTTTTAATCAGAAATCGGAGTATGAAGTTCCATAATACCTTCATACATTTTCATTCTTTTACCAAACGATTTTGATTATAGATGGAAAAATTACAATAATACTTTCAATTAAAATGCCGTCAATCATTATGATTTATCAGAAGTCTATCGGTTGGAAAATTTTAATTAAAAATCCTTTTTAAGGCTGCGTTTTAACGATACTTTTATGTAAATGTTCATTACACCTGTCATGTTGGCAATGAATTTATTATCAAGTGCGTGTGTCGGTGGAAAACCTTTATTATTGAAACAGTGAATTCCAAAATTGGAAATTCGTTTTTGCCTATTATGACTTTAAACATGAAAATGTTTCTGAAAAACCGTTATCTAAATACCTGACTAGAACTCTGAATTATTTTAAACATGGACCATTCAAAGGGTCGACAATAGAATCTACATATTATTTATTATTTTGTTTATTGTGTTAGACACACATTTGACCGTCTGTAACCCATGTCTTTAACCCACGATAACGGGTCATTGTCTAGCTGAAACATATAAATATTTAATTTGGTACTAAACCAAATAAATACAAACTCGACAACAAACTCGTGTAACTTACATGCTTTTGTTCAAGTAAATATTCTGCGTTCTCCATAGCTATTTGTGCTTTGTGCCATATGATTTTTATGTTATCGTATGGAAGTGACAAGCTTAACTGTCTCTAACACAAAATCTTTGTTACTTTCAGCACCTTTCTGACCTGTGATCTCCTTGTTCCAGGCTTGTCGCTGTCCCCATTCGTGCGGCACTGGCAGCCGGCGGCGTACGCGCACGTGCGCACACATCGGCTGAAACGCGCCGCGCTTCCGCCACCCGAGCCCCCGCCCCCGCCTTTGCGACTGTCCTTCCATGCTCACAACAAGTAAGTGAAAGTTATCATTTTATCATGGTGTTCAAAAGGACTGAAGAGAACGACCGGACTGACTTGCGGACTGGAGGATTCGTCTGAGGAAAACAGGCGATTTTTTCAGACTCCAACCGAATTTAAATCCCACGGTGTTCTGCAAGGAACCTGTTGCCAATCATAGGCAATTTTATAATAATGCAGCCTTCGTATTCGTTGAAAATTGTAAAACCTTTCAAGTTTTGTCTTGCAAAAACCTTTTCGCTGCTAGTTACTAATCAGTTTTCTCAGTATCGTAGGTATCCTTTTTCTCTTCTGATTGCAATATTCTTAATACCCTAAAGTACTCCAAAAATACGTTTATCGCTAGCTCAAAAGCACGGAACTCCAAACCAAAGCGGAGCAAATTGTATGTCACGAAATTCATTAAACCGGTGAAGTAGATGTGTGACTAGGCAGGTTGACTAATGACTCATGACGGCTAAGTGATTTCCAGAGCTGATCGATTACTCAATGTTAGATTGTATCGTAAAAATCCACTCAATATTTTTTTCTCCGAGGCCAATGTCTTAAGAGTTATGTGACATCATCATAGCTAGGTATGTCTACTTTTTGTGGACCGTTAATCTCTCGTGTATTTAATATAAGTACCGTAAATTACGATTTTAATGGTTGTTTTCTGTTTAGATAGGTCAAATTGTGCGTTAAAGAACCTGTTATTAAAACGTGTTTTAATATCTATTAATTTTATTATTCTTGTCTACAACCAATATTTTGTAGACACAGATAAAAATAATAACAAAAAAAAACATTTTTTTTTTTCAGAATAGTAGTTTCGCAACTCTATAAAAACATATCCTTTTACCAACACTCACCCGACTCGATTATAAACTGCAATTTAGACTAAAAATACTTTCCTACCTCAAGAAAACTTTAAATGGCTTGCTAAAGTAAAATTCTTGGAAATTCTTTCAGCTTTTGTAGTGCGATAAAAAATATAAGCTGAAGTTTACGACGTTAAGAGTTTGGCACTCGGCAAACGGCGCCTAATTCCGTACGTTAAAAATTAGCGAGGACCCAGGTTTATAGCATAAGTAAAACTTTTAGCTTTAAGTAAGTAGATACTTATTTCACTTGAGAAAAAGTTTCTCGTACAGAGCACATAAATGTTCTAATAAAAGAAAAAATAAAACTTTCTTTTTCATTTATTGAATATTGTGAAAGAATTTCCGCTTTTCTTTTCTTTCTTCTTGTGAACAAACTCAATAAAATGTGTTTACTGTAAGCAAACAAATCAAGGTATCTCTTTGAAAATCTGAATACAGAGGCAAAGAATTATGTTCATTTTATCTAATAGATATTATTCATGTAAGTATACCTACACGATTCCCTCGTGCTATAAATAAATAAGCGGCCAAGTGCGAGCCGGACTCGCCCATGAAGGGTTCCGTAGCAGATTGAATGAAAGGTAAATTGCTGTTTACGATTTATGACGTATTAAAAAAAACTACTTACTAGATCTCGTTCAATCCAATTTTCGGTGGGAGATTACATAGTAATGTGCATCATATATTTTTTTTAGTTTAATCATTCTCGTATTTTAGAAGTTACAGGGGGGGGGGCACATTTTTCCACTTTGGAAGGGTCTCTCGCGCAAACTATTCAGTTAAGAAAAAAAAAAACAAAAGAAACCTCAATATCAGTTTTGAAGACCATAGATACACACGTATGGGTTTAGTGAAAACTTTTTTTTAGTTTCAGTTCTAAGTATGGGGAACCCCAAATTTTCTTTTTCAATTTTTTTGTAAAAAATTTAATGCGGTTCACAGAATACATCTACTTACCAGTGCACTTAGACAGACAAACAGACATGACGAATCTATAAGGGTTCCGTTTTTGCCATTTGGCTACGGAACCCTAAAAAGACCTTCGAATCTAAAATGAATCTTACTGTTCCCCTATTAGCTTCTAAATCCTGTCTGTATCAATCAAGTGTTAATACACTTCAATTTTACCATATGACTGAAATTAATAATTAATACTATCTTCTTGTAGATGTCGTGCTCAAAGCGGGTGGCCATTGTACATGAGTAATGGCAGCTCATATCCAATTAAATGAGCATTAAGGCATACCATTATATCTGTGTGTATTAGGACGTTCGTAATACCGGGATACGAGTTGTTTGGCAAATGATACAGACACGAGTTGAAAGATGTTTGAGTGGATTAGTCAAATATTGGTTTGAGGACTGACAACTATTTGCACAAAGATGGCTTTGAACACTTACTTAGGTACTTTAAATACGGAAGATGACAAAAAAAACAATTAAAATGTCAGATCGATTTCCAAAAAAAATTGGACACACTTATTTTTTATTTTTTCACGTAAACAAAAAACAAAGACGTCACAGTGCGTCGAAACCTCTTGTGACGTCATATTTAAGTACATTTTTTTACCGGAAAGTGACGTCACAAGCCCGATGATCTTTGACGCGTTTTATCTTCGTCAATTTGTATTAATTTGATAAAACAGAAAACACCTGCTTATCCAATATATTTCGATAAATTAATCTTATTTTTTAAAGAAAGGTTTATTCCAGACTATCTATATACATATAATAAAAGAGTAAAACAACTGTGTCTGTTCATTGAATATATTAAAAAAAAAACAATTGAGGGGGGTTTAGAAACAATAAGTCAAGTTTGTCTGTTTGTTTGGTTGTACACGCTAATCTTCGGAGCTATTGGACGGATTTTAATGATTTTTTGTCGTTGGATAGATATTAAGTCTGGGCAGCATATAGGCTATAATTTATCTTGGAAACTTGAACACCTGATGCAGAACTGCAACAGACCGGCTAAACTATAAGAGATATAAAAAATTACACCATAGCAAAAATTGTTCCACGTGATGAGCGTTTTCTGCTGAGAGAATAAATTTGAAGATCTGGAACACCTGATGTGGAACTCCAAGAGCCCAGCTACACATACAGGGTGAAATTGAATAGATGCGACAAATTTAAATATACAATAATACGTGTTGTCAAGAAAATGAATAAAATATAAAATTAAAAAATTATTGATCAGTGTTACGAAAACCGTTAAAATAATAAAAGTATCAAAAATCTTGCCGACTCATAGCAGTGCTCAATACAGCGGTCATTTACCTAATTTTGCCTTAATTTTTCTTATTTATTTTGCATATTACTGGAATACCGATAATTCGTACTTAAATAAAGATAATAACATCAATGGACCTTTAGAAAACGATAATCGCGTAATTTTTTTTAACGATTTAAATTGTAGAAAAAACAGTTTATAATTACTATGTTACTGTAACTGAAGCTCCAATTTCATTTTGTCGCATTAATTAAAATTCACCCTGTATAGGAATATCGTACTTCCACGCGGTGAAGGCGATAATAGTTTTGGGACTGATTTTCGATGACTATGGTATATCATTGAAAATTTGACTCTACTGGCCAAAACTCTTATTTATTATTTTATTATATCGAATAAATATGTATTCGGGCTTATGTTATTTGAGTGTTTAATTTCCTTTTCCATTTATCTTCGTGACTCGGTAGCCTACTCGGTAACGTAGGGGAGCAGTCACTTAGATTTAAATTGATCAGGTATCTTCACAACAAAACTATAACCATGCCTAGAAAGAGGTCAAATCTTTCCCAATGTTCCAAAGGAGCTAAAAGATTGAGGATCATAAGATCCCAAGAATCTACCAAAGAGCGTCCGGAGAGACTTGATGCTGTTCGAGAACATCAGGCTGGAACTTGCTCCGTGGAAACCTCTTCAGATCGCGAAGCACGCCTGCGTTCTCAGCGTATTTACGCATCTACATCCAGGTCTCTAGAAACCAGTGAAGAATAGATGCGTGACTGACCGCAGATCGTGAACGTCACGCATTGTTTCGCGAGTCGGAGACGTTCACGGATAGAGAATTGCGCTTGAGTTCTAGGCGTATCTACGCATCTGCTTCTAGGTCTCTAGAGACAAATGCGGAACGTGATGCGCGACTGTCCGCTGATCGTGAGCGACATGAATTGTCTCGCGAATCGGAAACGTTTACCGATACAGAATCACGCTTGAGTTCTCAGCGTATTCGCACATCTACTAACAGTTCTTTTGAAACGAGTGATGAACGCGACAAACTGCTGCTCGAGATTATTGCCCCGAACACGCACACAACAAAATATTCATAATCAGTTGGAAAGTGAAAGATAAAGAATTGCTAGAGTACGGCATGAAGAGACAAAAGAAGAGCGCGAAGACTTCGACATTCTCTGAACAGAATGTCGATATCATCTGAAGAATCGTATGTGTCACAAGATATAGCCGAAGGACATGGCGACCTTTCTTGGGTTGATAAGGAACGGAGTGCATTTACGAATACTCCTATGATTGAATACGCCACATATTCCGCCATCGGAGATATAGATCATAATTGTACTTTTTGTGAAGCTGTATAGCAAAAAGAAACAAACGGTATGTGTTGCTCAGGTGGGAAAGATCCGTTATTTTGCCTTCCCCGGGCTCTTATTAGAATTCGATATCAGACGTTTCAGATCTACGATTTTGACGACCCCGTTGTCGCTGTCTTAAGCAACAAGATCCGCGTACGAAATCGCGCGCAGAAGCTAGTTGAGAATAAAATAAGTAGAGTACGTAAAAAACGCAGTCAAGAATTTCCGCAAATAATCGTTTCCGTTGAAATCACAGTAACCCCACAAAATATAGTGTCCACTCAATCCAGAAGTTGCAAAGGAAGCTCGCACTCGGTAGCAGTTCAACGCCTCAGATAAGTTAATTGAACGTGTTTCAGACTAATCCATTTGTAAGTTGTGTACGGCGAGCGTGCACATCAACCGTTGGCCGCTCCATTCCCTTAATTAAACCGTTCCTGCTCCAATATAGTGAAACGTGCCCTTTATGCCGACGATTCCAGATTATCTCTGGTGACGATCGCGTATGTTCAATGATACCGCTCTATGATAAGCGACGGTCACAAAGTTGATTCGCTGCACTCAATTTGTTGATTCAACTAAATAACTGTTATCTGAAACTATTCATGAACACATTCTGAATTGGACGGACCAACTAAAACGTTAATGTTTGGGCAATTATTGAGGGGAGAGTATTAATTATCTATTTCAATTACAGCCATATTATGTAAATGGTTATAGCTTACTGTTACTGCAAACCATTATTGTATCGAGGTTACTATAACTAGTTTTCAAACACAGGTGTTTTAATTAACATACTTACGTAATCCACTGTAATGTGGCTTAAAATGACAAAGTAATGCTTCAATAATCGTTGCAGGGTGGGTTACTTACATCGTCATAAGCGTGCTGTTGAACACTTCCTGTATAGTGTGTACTTCTTTATAATGCCAATAAACAACAAAGCGGCGCACTACTTCCACTTCCCTCTTACCATTCCCTGAAGAGTATCGCGCAGTAAATAAATAGTCGCAAAGAGTTGCGTGTCTATCAATACTGTTCGTCTGAGAGGCATCAGGCTTCTTCAGCCCACTCCAATATTATTTGAGTTACGTCTAGGCTCTAGCTAGGCATTATTGATGGACCTCTCAGCTGTATTAAAGATGGACAATATGGGGGAAAGGTCCTATAGTAATATTAAGATGAATACATGCCTCTTCGGCTTCCAAATCCCTTAGTTACTGGAGCTATCATTTTACCGAGAATTCAGGGTTTTCTGTTGCTAAATTTCAGGTTTTCTGATATTTACCTTTGAAACCCACACGGTTAAATTAAAATAGCTAGCTAAACTACACAGAAGTGATGGTAACGCACGATAAACATGAAAAGATAACACATACTCGTACCTGTTTGGTGTTTTTTTAAATTCTCCAACCTCTGGCACTGTACCCACTTGACTTGTTTTATTTTTTCATCATGTGAAGAAAGCGATCGATATCCATCACATAGCCATATTTTGACCCTGAACACTAGTTTCTTGCTTATCTAAGGTAAGTTTGATGCTTTGTATAAGGTATTGTTTTAGTCCTTGCTTTGTAAGCGATGATTGTCAATTTGTCGCCATAGCGTTGCTATGTAGGATTAATCAGTGTGTACAAAACGTCCCTAGGGAACTCCATATACACTTCACTACCCACATAGTAACCGATATTGATGAACGGTAGAGATAGCTCGATAGTTACCTGAAGCAGAACCTGGAGAACTTGCAATCCGGAAAATTAAAACCAGGTACGGGAATAGAGATGCAAGACATAGCTAATTGCGAAGAAATGCTTTTGAAAGCCTTTCTTTGAAGATTTTTCTACGATTAAATTAAAACTAAAGTCTGGCTGACATTGGCATTTTACAAAATTAAATATTTGTGACAATCACGCCAGGAATTCAAATTCGGATGCCGAAATATCTCCATCCACGGTATGTTATTTGGCATAGTTAAAATTAAGAACAGTTAGAAAAAGAAAAGGCTAGCCTATTAATCAAATTATAGAGGAAAGGTCTAATAAATAATATTGCATCGTAGCGTAGGAAAGTCCAATAAGTACCAGTGCCGTCCCGAAACGCGTGCATGTATACCAAAGGAAATCCTCTTTGCACGCCATGTTTTTCATAACATCAACTGGCTTTTATGTTTCGAATTGTTAACGAAATGATTGGTTGTCAATCTATTCAAATAGGAAGAGGGACAAGTAGGATACAACCGATTGCAATTGATGTTAACAACTTTATTCTTCGGCTGGTCGGCGCAGTCGTGAGTGATGTCAATTTAAATTGTTTCTATTGTAGTTATGATTGTTGATTGCTTCGTTCTAGTTTGTTGTATTTTTTATATTTATCATGCTTAAAGTTTTTTGTGAACTGAATTTAATCTACATCTACTCGTACGTTCGGAACCTCTTAAGCTTTTAGTATTTTACTTATACAGAATTTAAATAGGTTGTTGGGTATTGCTGTTAAGATTTCTTGCCGTTGATTTTTAAAGCCACAATCATACCTAGACCACCAAATACTTTCAGCGGGACGTTGAAACCGCTTTAACCAAAGCCAGTTAATAGAATCATTTGAAGTAACGACACGCATAGCTTGCCGTTACACCGAAACTCCATTTTAATCGTATTACGGTCCAATTGTACGGCTGCGGTCCACATCACGAATTGCAATGATCACATAATATCATGGCCGCGTCACGGCAGTGCTGGAATCACGGACTGGACCGGTCCAGCGACGTCGGGCTAAGAATAACCACCACTTAACTCAATGGGAGGATCGACTGGCCTAAACGTTTCGCTCGGTAAAGTCTTGTATACTGGATATTTAGTTTTCCACAGCTTAAATTGAGGTTTGAAAATGTTTTATCAAGGATAGAACTTAAAGAGTGACAGTTTACCAATTATATTGGAAATTGTAAATTAATCATACACAACATCACACCACAGTAATCCTCGAAGAGTTAGGCAAAGCTGTACATTAGATCAGTTAAGTCGAACCCATGACACATATTGACCCATGTAATAAGAGAGTTTATTATCATCAACTGGGCACAAATCCACACTGAGACATTCCTGCAAGACCCAATAAAAATTTGTTCGACCCGGGAATCAAACTCAGAACCTCATGCTCAGCAGTCAATCGCTATTGCCACTAGATCAACGACGCAGTCAACCAACCAACAACCAATCATCGAAGTTGAAAATCATCGGGTTAAAAGCCAATTTTCCTCATTCAGCACCATTTCAATAAAAAATAGAAAAGCATTTTCCGTTTAGAAATAAACATAACATTTACCGATCAATTACTCGTAGCGTGGCTCGAAATACTCTATCACAAAGTTGTGCTCGACTTTAGTAATTAGAATAATGTTCCGTAACACCTGCGTCTATGACAACAAGTAATGTTACCTACTCTATTAGACTTTAACTTGTACGATAAATAGCTAGTCCTCGACCTAGAAAGGAAAACCTACTTAGTACTTACCTAAGTAGTTTTTGGTAAGTAGTTATTGCGATCTATAAATTAATTCGGTGCTTGTTACGACTTCTTGCACGTGTTATATTAAATAGTATTTCACAAAAGCAAGGATATAACAATTAAGAACATAAAATCCATCAAGTCGTTAAAAGCATGTCTATAAAGATTCCATTATCCTTAATTAAACTTTGCTTTCTAATTTGCGCAACGAGTAAAATTCAGCTTATTTGTTTACACGCCAATTTATCATAATGGGCGAGAAAAACACGACGCGAGATTAAACTTCAGATAACAAAGTTCGTTTTAATTTTCGCTGCGAAGTGTAAAATCCGCTAGATTTTATCTGATGTTGTTGCACTCGGGACGTGACGGCGCCGCGCCGTGTTCTGGGACTGTATCCAGATGCTAACAAACTGTTCCACCGCTTTGCACATACTAATCTAGTCTGACGTTTCAAATTATTCACCACAACGCGTTGCCACAGATTTTTTGCAAACCAATATGTTTCGTATATGATTTGCTCCCTGTATAATTTAATCTTTTTCCGATCTATAAAATACGAATGTATTGTTTCAGTTTGCGACAAAATGAAATAAGTTCGAGGGTTTTACTAACGTAGTTTCCCGACGTCTCTGATAAAGTAAAAGATAAATCAATCATATAAGAACCTTACGGATTCTTACTAAGATAGACTCAGATATACTCATACACATATTGTAGTCTTCGTATATCGTACACCGATGTCAGATAATTCCATTCGTATATAGAGGGAAAATCCTGTACGCGCGGTCGATTGACTCCGTATTAAAGGCGGACGTCATAGTTTGACGGAGACGATCCACCCAAGATGAGGTTTTAACCCTCAAGAAATACGTAGCGTAAAAGGAATTTACCTCTGCGTGGTGTATTTAAATTAGCTTTTTGCCTTCCCTCGCATTTTCTTCCTTTGCTCAAGGTTAGAAAATGTGGCTTGACGACCCAACAACGTGTCTCATTATGTATTTTTATAAAATTTGTTTCATACATTAGTGGATAAACTACTTCTTCTTCTTCTAAAATCGATTACTCATATTTTGCCCGACCATTATTTTCAAAGATTTGGTCGGAAAAACTACTGCTGAAATAATTTTGATATTCTAAAACTAAATTCAATTTAATACGTATTCTTCGAAACCATTATACTATAAAGCAGCTACATCACCGTAATATTCTTCGAATCCAACTTAAACGGAATATCTAGTTCTAAAACATTGTTTAATTTGAAATCCTCTTGTTTCACTTTATACACATTATTGATGAAACTTCAATGCACGAAATGTGTAAACAAAATACTATGGCTGCAGATTTAGTTACATAAGACATCGTGATGATAAGCTATTCAGCCGCGTTGAAGCTTGAAATTGGAGCAAACCATCGACTCGCAACGAGAGTCGCCACAAACGGAGACAAAAGTACAGAAAGGTGTTTAAATTTAAATTACGCTTCACAGGTAACATCAAAGAGATTAATGTAATGCGGCACATCCGACCACAGAATACGTTGTACCTACATTTTATATAAATAAGCGTGAAAACCGTCAGACATGTGATTATTGATTTTTCGTTAAATAAACTGGTAGACTGGGCACGCGTGTCTACTGAAATCCTAAATCATGTTGTGATGTTTGTCAAACACACACCTGAATATATATAAGGTAGGGCAGGGAGGAATATTTTACGTTTTTCCTGTGTTTTTTAATCAAATTAAACGCTAGAACCACGCTTCGTTTTTTCTCCCACATCGAGCTCTGATTTTGGTGGCTACGTTTTTTTGAAGATCAAATAATAAAAATATTACAATCAAACATTTCATATTTTTAACACACGGATCATAAAGTATTGGCTCATACAAACGTTTCCACCACACTGTGTTTACACTAGAATTACAAACTTTTCGGTCGTAATACGTTTTGCATATTTTAATATGGTAATAGTAACGCAACGCAGTGCGTATTGTGTGCACAACATGAAATGCGACAGGCGTGGACACACCACACCAAAATTTAGTGTTTAGCTGTTAACACTACTACGTGACTTGTTTTACAACTGGGTTTACAAATGATACCGCAATGTTTATGAAATGGTTTGTTTTTTGGCGCTCTCCACGAATTTATTCACTAACATTCGTTTAGATAAGATCTAAGTAACCTGTCACATTTATGTAAAAGTAATTTTGGTAACGGTGATTGAACCAATCTCAGCAATACCCACGTAAAGATAGTGTAGACATGATAATCGAAAAGTTACAAAAGTAAATTTACGATAACGATCATGCAATATGACTTAAGCTAAGTGTTTACAAACAACTGCAGTTAGTTAGGAATTAATAGTGTAACAGAGTGTTATAGAGCGGAAACAAACGTAGCGTGGCCGGCTGCGCAGGGCGGCACTAAATGGAACATAAAGCTGAAGACCATGTGATTTGCGGCCTGCCCAAGTGTACGACCTGGTACAGCCAGCCGCACTAGCAGCCGGTCTACGAAAATCGTCCTTATAATGCTACGAAATAAAGGCGCTGTCAAAGTCAAATTGTGCACATCAACGAGCGATTGACTGTACCAGCTGGTACGAGCACAGCACTCAACGGTGAAAATGTTCGCTCAATTTAGAGGCAAATTGTGATGACAATTTTTTTAATAGAAGCACATAGTTGTTTGTTTTATCCATTAATCCGGCGAATAATGGCTGACTGTTTTCTGTTTTTTAATAAAGTGCTTACTTTATTATTTTCCTAAAACGATATAAAAACGACAAGGTAGACCAAAATTTTATAAAATACCCGTACTTAATTAAAAGCAAATCTCGGAAAATAATCTATAAATATATTTTTCGTTCGGGTAAGCGTTGTGTCACCGAGCGTACCTTCATCACGGTGGGTAAACCTGCGCAACGTACACCGCCATCTAATCTCAAAAGCTCTGGATTCTGAGTCCTATTAAAATTTTAATATAGAAATGAACAGCCCCCGCGGACGCTTTATCCCACCTAACTTTTATAACGAGACCCAGTTTATTTGTAGATTATTCAAATTATTCTTAGTAAGTTTCCAAAATTAATTAATTAAACGCTAACGTAAATATCGTGACGATTATATCAAGGTTGAAATTAGACCGAAATTTTGAGGCTCCATTACCGGCGGTAAGTAGGTATATAAATTAATTTTGGAATTAATGTCTAGAGTGAAAACATCGTAAAACTAGGTGGGTGTAGACGTGTACCTAAATGTTGTCTAGCTAACCACATGTTACTTTAGCTTTTAGATTATAATTTTGATTTGGGTCTAGTTTCATGACTTGGTACCTAGCTTTTATTAGCAAGTCACAACTCATTTAGTTGATAACCTCGGTAGAATGAGAACAGCGAACCCTTAGGTAGGTACTCTACTTACGTACATGTCTTTATAGTATTTAGCGTAAAAGGTAAACACATAGAACCTAGGTACTTACTTAACAATAATTATTATAACGAACCTACCCAAAGAAATAGGTACCTAATAAATATGTAAATATACTTATGAATATAAAAGATGCATAGAAGAACTGAAGAATAGTTAATCTACATAAATGTATATTAGGTGAGTCAATGCGACATTGTTATTTCGATTCCGGTCCCGTTTTGAAAGAAGTACGTAAAAGGATAAATCTTCAATCTTGCGTTGCACGCCCTGATGCCTGCACACTTGACGATCTTATGATTACATCAGCAAGCTTAGTGCGAACTACGTTAGCTGAATTTTGGGCTAAACGTATTTAATTTACCACGCTTAAAAAGGCTAAATCTAAGATTTGAGTTTGCCAATAAGTATTGATTCAACGTAATCGGAATACCCTCCAACAACTGTCCACAAGTCTAATTGTGTTTTTCAAGCTAGGTATTGACCATCCGAAACTTTCAACAATGCCAAGAACTTTTCATCAGACGAAAGACAATAAAACTTTTCTTTTTCACAAATTGGTGAATCCTTGTTGATAGGTACGGTCCTTTTATGTGCAAGTACAGTTTTATTTATGTTTACCTTTGTTTTATTGTACGAGTACATCAACGAGTTTTACGTTTTTCATCCAATCTGTAAGTCAAACATCATTTCCAAAAGACTCAAGAGCAATGAAAGTAAAACAGAGTTCCCCCTTCAACACAGTTTGTGTAAATTCAGGGACCTGTAATAATACGGTCTAAGTTACATGGAACCTATTTTGAGAAGACAAGATTAGGCTTCAGCTTCAGTTCAATTACAGCGGTGTACGTACGTGGAACCACTTCCCCGTGACGTCGTCACTTAATATTCCCAAGCTCGGGTTTCCACAATTACACTGCGAAGAAGCCTCCAAGCCTGTTTGTTACCAGAAATGAGTAATGGCTTCTGGAAATTGCCTTCGCTAATAACTTCTTACAGAGTTTTCAGGTCTGATCTACCCTCAACAAATAGGGATGGACGAGCGCTGATGTACACCAACTTCTTAATAAAAGTTAAGGCGGAATTTTCGCTGTCACTTTGTTTTGACTTAAACGCCTTGTTTATTAATCATTGTCGACTCTGTTTGTCTTCCGAAGATGTGAATTCGTGAAGAAATTTTACTTCATTTTCTTTTCGTCTCCGTCGGTCGCCTACTAGCTTTGAGTTCTGAGAAATAATTATGATTACTGGCGCTATTTATTTAGGTGGATGCTTCTACGACCACAAAGATATTCAAAGTACCTCGTTTCAGGTTTTATTCAGTTCCATCTAGGTACCTTTTCTAAAATTAAAGTGCTAAGATTTTTTTATTTTTTTTTTTTTAATTTGATTTTGACTATGTGTGGATTACACATAGTTTTGATTGCAAATCAATTTGTAATTTTTAGAATAAATATATAAATACTTTACTTAATATATCTCTACCATATAAGTAAATAATGCATTATGTACTCCATTCTTCATGGAGTGCGCAAATGCCGCCACCAACTCAATAGCTCGCCGCACTAATCTCGTTACGGCTCACCTAAACCCCAGCAAATATAAGTTGTCGACTTATTAATATTTACCCGAGTCTCAGTTAAATATTTCTCCTGAGACTATTTCAAGTTAACTTCGTAGGACCAATGGAATTACTCAGGTAATTAATTTGTTAATCAAGGTAGAAATCCGGTAGGTAAACAATAGACCTGGCGAAATTCCGACGAGCTCACTCAATTTCGTAATGAAAAAGTTATTTTTATGCCTCGTTAGCCATTTTCTATACTTGCCTTTACATAAATATCTGCCTAATTACTAAAGTTAAAACTTTCTTACGGCAACTTACGTCTTAGGTTTAAATAAAGTTTTTCCAAAGAAGTTCTATAAAAATATCCTTTGAATATATTTAATCCTAAAAAGCAAAAATCACTGATTAAGTGAACTGTGAAGAAGAAAACTCAGAATTTGAAAAAAATAAGTGTTTTCTTGTTATTATCGCTATAAAATGTGAGTTTTGTATCTTACTTAAGTTTATTTTTCTTGGAAAGAAAATAATAACACTAACAATTTAACTAGCTTCACTCACTAAAAACTAAGCTTCTATGAAGATAATAATAATAAAATAAACTTATATTGTAGGTAGTGGAACTAACTTTACACTTCCACTACAGAACGACTACAACACTATCTGTCTAGAAGAACGGACTTCTAAGTTACAAAAGTTTCCACTTTAATCGAGACAAATAAGTATCGTGATTGATGAACTAGCGAGAAAAGAGGATACTTATATTTACCTAGGTTTTCTTAAAACTGACACACTGTGACGTGTTTCAACACACCACATAATATTAATGTCGTATCGCACTTGGAATTCCTCACGTCGCTGGGCAAAGGTAAAAATCGTGCTGAAAATAATGATCACCCACACCACCGTGAATACACCTTCGTTCCGCCGCCGTCGAGAGGAACACTTCATCGGTTTTGTTGGATTGGAATCAGAGCAAGTTTTCCTATAACGAAGTTAGATCAGACAAACAGGAGCGACATCCGACCGTCTATTCGTCTAACATCATTAGATACCGCTCGTTAGTGCCGCTTCTGACGTCCAATCTGGGGGAATTGTGAAAATTTTATTGAGTTACAGACGCCCTACATCTTCGAATCTGCCTCGTAAATAGTGATGCGATTTACTTCATTACGATACCTCGACTGTCGACTGTTCAACAGAGAATATAATATTATTGTGTTTATTCAATTCCTGATCTTGTTTGCAATTAATTAATGGCAGTGTTGGATTTGACTTTAAAGATAAGAAACATTACTACTTCCCTAATAATGTCCTCTTACTAGTAGTAGTAGTCGAGTCCTATTTATTAACTAACGCAATATTCTCACTCACAGTTCAAACCGAACCTAAAGTCAACATAAAAAGCTTTAGATTCGCCTTTTCACGTTGAGTTTGTCTACAAATAACGATAAAATCACTTGAGTCATACAAATAAATGTTTCATGTCGCCTCACTAAGAATAAATGTATTTGGAGAGAATCCTTTGTAGGATAACAATACTATCATGAGACGTTATTGTATTCAGACTCATGTTACAGTATAAGGGAATTGCTTTCGCGGTAACTTGTCAAAGCGACTCGTGACTCCTCCGAGGATTGTTTAACAAATCCTTCAATCTTAATCCTGACGGTTTTATAAGATTACTCGCCTTTGTTATTTTAATCTATGAAAATTAAGCTAGACATTTGTAAGTAAAAACATCAACAGTAATCCGCTACAATAGTGAATACGTTTCCTCGTCGCTCTGCAGCTCTTGTAATTATCGCGCATCTGTAAGAACATCCTTGAATGTTATTTTCTAACATAGCTATGGGTCATGTCTGTGAACTGTCGCATCCTCGTCCAACAACTAACATTATTTCAGTCCGGAAATTTGATTCCATCGCGATCCCCAGGTTCGCGCCATGTGTCATTAAAATTCAAGCATACAGACATCATTATCCGGTGTAACGGCTAACACGTCCCAGAGAGTGCGCTATTAAGTACCTCCACATTATAAAAACGTACCTTAAATAAAAGTTACCCAACTAAAAACATTAAAAGGGCACGAAGCCCAGTATATCAGAATTATGCGTCTGATTTATTAGCCATTACACTGGTGCTCTACATTTTAATACGAACAGTTTGAACTCAGTGTGAATAGCATTAAATCATAATTAGTTGTACGTGCTGTATGAACATAATATGAGGTCGGACGTATTACGTGAAATAGCGAAACTTTGCGTACTTCACCTCCACGAGCTTAATGCTGCGACGATAAAGAGTGCGAGTTGTTGCTCTTGGGGCAATATTGATTAATGCTGTATGGGCCAGTTATAAGCAAATCTTCTTACAATCATCCTGTTGCCCGTTTAGCGACTAAGCATTTCTATTTTGCTCGGATTTAAGCATTCACAGAGGCTAGCGTTGCCTATGTTGTCGGCTTATACTGCAACATTCATCCTCCTTAGCCAGTAAACGCTTCTATGGCCTCCCACTGGGTCTTACTCCAGGAAACCTGCAATATTATGATGTATGATATTTGCAATAGTGTATTTGCGTCTTATTTCTGGACACTGTGACTCGATATTTGAAACTATAGCGAAATAGACTTCCCGTCGATTTAAGAAACTGAAATGAAGCCGAAAGTCTTTCGATAACCAGTTCGTTTCTAATTTTACAGAGAGTTCAAGCTGGTTCTAAGACCCGACCCCAGCTCAGTATTCGCAGACGGCGTCCAGTTCCATTCTACGAGTGGCGAGGTGGACTTCAATCCTGCCAAGGTCTACTCGGGGAAGCTCGAAGGTTAGTTTCATATTTTGAAGTAACTTAAGAACAATTAATGATGATGTTGGTACAGACATGAAGCTACCAAAACTGTTAAATTTTCCCAATCAACCTTGAACTTGTTGCTTTAAGCTTTAGCGATAAAGTTGAAAATCGATTAAAGCTATTTTACCGATCGTAGTAGCTTGATGTTCTGTCCGTTCCGTCAGTCTTGCATACTTTATTGTGTAATCGTCTCTGAACTTGCGAAGATCAGGATGATGACGTGTTTAGGAATCTCATTATACCAGTCTACATAAAAACGACCACCAAAGACGTCGAGGGTTTATTTTAAAAATAAAAACGTAAAGTGTGAGAACGCAAAGTTGCTTCGCATCTCGCGCAAATTATAATAATCACTGTGGGGGAATTAGCTATTGTGGTGCAGTAGTTAACTTGCAATATTAATTAGTGAGATTGCGTTGCATTTGAACCTAACATTAAGCTGCAAGACACGTTTGATCATAGCTCCTGGGTTAGAGTTTATTTCTGGTTCATACAATACAATTAATGGACACGTATTTTTTGTTTTAGTAAATCAATGAAAAAAACGGCGAGATGTATTAAGAATTTTAAAAGCGTTGTATCTTCGTCAATTTTAGTTTTCGTAACAAAAGAAAAAATACGGGTCAAATATTTTTTGATAATCTAACGAACGGTCATATAGTTTTTTTCCCGAAAAGTGGGCCTTTTTTGAATAATTCCTCGATTCTTCTAATAAAATATCCATGTAACTTGTCCGACCATAAAGTCGAACTGTCGAATCCAGGACCTCAATCACAAGCAAGCCTTCAGCAGTCTTATCAGTTATCAGTCCTTAAGTACCTTAAACAACCTTATCATGTCAAAAGTTTTCACCAAAGCCAGCTATTATTTCCAGGCTATTTCTCTTTATAAAATTCTTCCTCCCAAAAAGAAATGCTCCCTTACTTTTTCGTAAAAATGAACGTTAGATGTGAGATATGTGCTTAAATTTATAGCGCAAAGTTCAGTCTAGCCTAAAAGTTTCTCCTGATATGATGTAACCTGTTAAACGTGAAAGTGAGCGGTATTTTATATTAGAGGTTTTACGGGCCATTTAATTCTAATTTACGTTAAGGTCAGTTTGATAACACAAAGTATTAGGGCCTAATTGTAATTTAATTTCACCAGAGAGCTAGGCTTTATACTCAGTTACCTACCTACTAACTTGGTAACCTTTTAAGTCAGTTTTTCAGGTCGAATCAATCGCTACTCCGTTACGTCATAGCCATTATTAAATGTAATGGACTCTTACTAAATATAAACCATTACTGTTGTTAAATCTTACCAGCCGACCCAGTAATTAAAATACGAATTCGATATTATAATAACGGTCGAGGAACCAAAGTAATTGCCGCGTTAAATACACGGAGTTGTAGCGATGAACACAATAAAACATCACATAATCTAGCCACGGCATCAGATAAGCATTAGTGATGTAATCCGGGGTCTTAGCCAAGAGAGATGACTGCGTAGGGTTGACTTTACAACAAACGATATTATGATCGTATCGATGGAATATTTTACTACTGGGAAAATTGCGTTTCCGTTCATTTATTTTCCCGTCTCAGAGGTTGGTAATATAATTAAAAGATTTAATTAAAATGACGGAGACGACGATATCTTTATTACAGTTTTCATTACCTCGCTTTTTAGAGGTTTAAGATGATTCTTGATATTTTTTAGAACCTAATGAACGCAGGCTTTGGTTAATGTTCTTCAAACGTAGATGTCTGCAAAAATAAAGACCTTTCAAATTCAATTACTCTTTAAGGATTTCATAAAGTGTACGAATAATGAAAACCATTTAGAAAATAAATAGTCTATGGAGCTCATTACATTACCATAAACGACAATTCGTCAACCCTACACAATGAGGAACTGTAGCAAAGTCAGTCACGTGCGAACCGACTCGTTTGTGCCAATTCATGCAGCCTCCTAATACATGATGTGAGGCAGGGCTGTATGCTCTTAATACGTTACCGAATTCCACGGACATACCCGAGCTAGTCGGGGCAATTCGTGGTGTAGGTATATTGGATCGTTAGCATGCTACTTGACGAGGTATTTAGGTGGCTTAACCGAGTTAAGTGCCTTCATAATTTATAGGAATGTGGAGCTAGATTAGATGTTGTCAACCTATGGGTACCTAATTTACGTTGAACATCCCTGGAATACTAATAGCTTTCTGATTTTGAAACAGAATAATAATTATAAGTAACAATTACTAGACAGGTATGTTGATTAGGGCATTACCATAAATGGCATATGGCAAATGGTTCCTTTGTCACCTGAGCAGCATACATGACATTCAAGGCCCATTATCAAACATCTTCATATATCTTAAACAAACATTGCATTTTCTTGTTATTTTGGTTTATAAAAAGGAAAACATTAAATAACAAAGAGTCTGGTCAATTTACTCCTGCTTTCCTGAATCTGCAAATTCTATAAAATATTATTGGATAAAATAAAACTGTTAATAAACAACGTTGGAGAAACATCTCTAACATAAATTACTTTTGATTCAAATCCACAATTTGTAAAAACTCGACAGACAAACGAGGCGATTTGTAAATTTCCATCATTGCAGTTCGGAACATTCGTTTTTATTCCAACCCAACATTAATTGTTCGGCGGGTTGCGGAATTAAATTGTTTTCCTTAAACGAATTACTCGTTTATACGAGGTTTCTTTTAATTATGAAAGTCCTGTTAAAATGACTTTCTCGTTAATAAGTTCACAAATTAATATTACCTACCTACAGTTCCCTAGAATGGCTAATACTTTTTAAACTTGGTTTGCGACCAGGCTGTAAATCTATCGTCTAACTTAAATTTACCAAGTACAATAGCTGTTTTAACCCGATTCGCTGAAAAGTGTACAAAGATTTTTCAAACTAAACCAAAAACATCGCGTTATAAAACAAATCAGTCGTCTGTAACTTCATTACAAAATTTCGTTTTGCTTTAATTAAATATAATTTAGTTGAATACTTTAGACATACTCCAACCCTTCACTTATTTCCCAAGTCTTTGAAACAACCAATTAAACATGAGCCCAACAAACTTGTACATTCTGTGACTAACTTAATAAAAGGAAATTATGTGCTGCGACCCATCTGGAACGTTGGAGACAAAGTGAATTTTGAACAAATTACTTCGTAAGTTTAATGAAGTATGCTTGGCACAAATTCATCTTTTTGCTTATGTAAACGAAATATCTAGAATTCATCATATTTATAAAGGTCAAGGGAAAATAACAACAACAAATTCCTAACGCAAAAAGTTTAGGCTCATAAATCACGAGCCCTTCAAAAATTTTATCCAATTATTAAAATTCTTCGCTTTTAAATTATTCGGCCTTTGTTCGTTATACTCGAACAAAGATCAAAATCCCATAAGAATTGGGGCAGGTGGCTTCCGTTAAATTACGCATCACCATTACTCAAAATCTTGATCCAGCGATTCGGCCGCCCGTAATAACGTAGCCTCAGATTTTATCCCTGAAGACATCAGACCTCATTAAAAACATTTATCAGAAGGTATCAGGTCCATTACAAGCTTACGCGGTTGTTTTACAAACCGATTTTTGCCTATTACCCGTCGCCAGAAAATGAATGAAGGAGCAACGGAGTGTAGGTGAGAGCAGTAATTACCGTTATTTATGAGCGGTTTCAATCCCTCCCCCACTGCGACTGCAAGTTGTGATTTTAATTCATTCAGAGTCCCGAGGCTCTTTGCACCTCGAATTAGTTTGCATAAAATATCGTCTGCCATTTATTTGAGCGTCCCCAAGTTGTTTGTATTTCAAAGGCTTATTTTGAAATCCTGAAGTCTTTGTATTTTAAGTCTCAATTTATTTTAAACTATTTAGTAATTAAAATTTGTATTAATTAAGTGAATAAAATAACGTAACTTTTGTTTAGATGACGAATCGTCTCACGTCTATGGTGTTATCACAGCTGAGGGTCTCTTCGATGGAACAATTTGGACCACTACAGAAGAATATTACGTGGAGCCTATATCTCGGTACAACATTGACCACCATCCCTCCATGCATAGCGTTGTCTATCGAAGGTCAGACGTCGAGCACCCACATGATTCAAGTGAAGGTACACCGTGCGCATCACAGCTACTTCATATGAAGAGAACTTTAGGTCAAGAAGTTGAATTATTTAACTTTACCGATCAACGAAACATCAAAGACTCATCCCTTAACAATTTTACTGAAGATCTCCGTGGCGAATTACACAGACGCAAAAAACGATGGCTCCCGGACGACGAAATGCAAGACGATGAGCCAAAGAAGAATCCCGAATTACCTTTAGACTTAGACTTTCCATACACCAGCAACAACGAGCCGGGTGATAAGTTAAGCACTAGAAAACCTAAAACCAAAATCGATAAAAGTAACCTCATAACTAAGGTGCGACTCGATTCGGTAGAATCGAGACCAGATCCAAAGACGCACGTCGAAGTGATAAAAACGAAAGCGGGAGTTGTAACTGTTAGTAAGGACATAGTCAAGAAGGAGCCAGTAGGGTACACAGTGTTGTCGGCGAACGCGACTGACGACGGTCGACATGTGAACAAGAGAGCGACAGTAGACCCGAGGAAAACTACGTGCCTCGTATACTTGCAGGCCGATCACATGTTCTATCAAAGATACGGCTCGGAGGAGGCGTGTATCGAAGTCATGACGCGTCATGTCCAGAAAGTTAACGCAATATACAAAGTGACAGGTAATCTTTAACTTTGCTCAAGATGCGCCGAGTTCATTATATCTTCGAACTTTATTCCTTACTAATGATAAAACTTGTTTCAGATTTTAACCAAGATGGAAAACCAGACAACATTACGTTTATGATCAAAAGAATTAAAGTTCACACACTAGACGCACTTAAAGATCCTGCCTATAGGTTTCCTAATAACTACGGAGTAGAAAAATATTTGGAGCTTTTTTCAGGTTTGCCTTTTTTTTCATCAATATTCAATTACGCATTTAAAAGAGCGGACGGTTCTCCGGAGGGCAATTCCACAAAGTTAAGCTATTATACTAATAAATAAGAAATGCTTAAGAGCGGAAGGCTTGTTTCAATTTGTTTTCATAGAGATAGATGAGTTAATTGTGAAAATCAATGTTTTTTTTTCTTTCAGAGGAAGATTATGATGCCTTCTGTTTGGCGTACATGTTTACTTATCGAGATTTCGAAATGGGAACGCTTGGGCTGGCTTGGACGGGGGATCTGAAAAATGCCGGTGGCGTTTGTGAGAAGAATGGGGTGAGTGTGACTGTTGACAGCTATATTTTAAGTTTTTTTTATTCCGTGATATATGATGACACCTGTAGTCCCCGAAGGGTTCAGGTAAAGGTATAACCAATAACAAGCCCTAATTTTGCCAATTATATTCAAGGAGCCAAGACTATTGCAACCAACAAGGCTGCTGATAAGTTCCTGGTGGAGAAATCCAATAATACTTTGCCCGTCCCGGAAATCGAACCGTTCATTCGTTTTATAAGTTTTAATTTGTTTGGTAGCATTACCGCGGCAGCATGAAGTCCCTGAACACGGGTATCGTGACGCTGCTGAACTACGGCAAGCACGTACCGCCGGCGGTCAGCCACGTGACGCTCGCTCACGAGATCGGACACAACTTCGGATCACCGGTAACTATCGGCTCTTTACTTTCAACATCACTGAAAACCTTGTGTTTCTCATTCAAGGTTTACAGTTATGAAAGTGTTAGGTTGTACATTTAGTAATATCTGGAAATACTGACGTCCTATTTGTCATTTTGTAGTTTTAATAGTGGGAACTATCTACATTCTACATATGGAAACTTTGTTTGCCAACCTTGTGTTAACTTACTACTAACTTGATTCAAGATACATACGAGTAGTTTACTAAGAAATTGCACTTCGTATGAAGTTACGTGGAATTCTTGGAAACACAGAATAGAAACAACTAAATCATTTCAAATTTACATGTAGTTTTGCATACGCTTCATTATACTGCATCGTACCATTTCAGATATCAAATACTAGGGAAATATTCACAAATTAATAAGAAATGAAATACTAATGAATGATTAATTGAACACAATCATGCTGTTGCAACTTTAACTTAGTACCCATTGACAGAGAGTAGAATCGATTTCTATGCATAAGTAATAATATGATGATAATTAGAAGAAGAAGATTAGGAAGCATTGCATGCAGCGGTAAAACAGTAAACGAAGGGAAAATAGAAAACACCGCAGCATCATAGACTAAATGATTGACTGTTTGACCTTCCAGCACGACCCAGAGGTATGCACCCCGTTCGGCGAAGACGGCAACTACATCATGTTCGCCAGAGCGACCAGCGGCGACCGGAAGAATAACAACAAGTTCTCTCCCTGCTCGCTTAGAGCTATCGACCCGGTGCTCAACAACAAAGCTAGGTCGCCGAAGGGATGCTTTACTGGTAAGACCTTAGGGGGCGTCCATAAATTACGTGAGGTGTTTTTTTTAATTTTCTGTCCCTCCCTCCCCCCCTGGTGAGATGTCGTGAGATTTTATTCAACCCCCTCCCCCATCCCCCAATCTCACGTGAGATTTTTCAAAACGTGGGTTCTTCGCCTTATGTATCTTTTAAAGTTCTTTATCTTTTTATAAAAATCTTGATAACTCATTAATTTCGATTAGTAAGAGCATGCAATGAGTCGAGTAAAACATTTACAAGAATAAACAAAGCAGGTTGGAACCTATCCGTGTGTCACTGCCAGCTGCCACTCATCTCGTACGCTCTCGTTCATCGAGTCGCGCATTCGGCTGACAGTGGCGCGAAAACAGAGAACGGGCTACACTGTACCGTACATTCAGATTAAATTGAGCTATTTGGTATAAAACAAATATTATAGTGGTTTGACAGTCAGTAGATGTATATCGTCGAAGTATGAATGAAATTATTTTCCTCGAACGAATTAGTGAATGATCTTAATCGTATTACGATATACGCTTAAGGTTAATACTTAAGCATGTACAATCTGGATTAAATGGACCAAAATAGTATAATATTTTTTTGATTCAATCAGAAAAAAAATTGCGTGATATTTGCCGAGACCCCCCCTCTCTCCAACGTAAGATTACATGAGATATGACTCGACCCCCTCCCCCCCTTAATCATCTCACGTAATTTATGGACGCCCCCTTACAGCAATCATAGAAGCTTCAAGCTAAGCAGAACTCTTTTCGTAGAAAGTCGACTTGCAAAACATCCCTAGTTTTCAATTATTGCTTTCTTTGAAGTAATGCAAAAAGAAGTATTTATTCATCATTATGCGAATCAAAAGTTCTGCAGAGGACTTTTTTTATACGACAATTTAAGGCCCTCTTTTCTTCCACATGGAAAGCGATTCTGATGTGGGTTCGGCATGGGTTGGCAGGGTTGCGGCAGACTGGTTGCACGTGCCTGACATCAATTGACGTCGATTGCTTGTCTAGTTAAGCTATGTTTGGTGCCACTCCATACTGTGATATCTTAGGTATCTTACTCTACTATATTCTTCGACAGTTAAAAGGCTGAAGAAAAAAGTATAATATCTCAAAGGTAAACGAAGGCGTCTGGCAGACCTCGTATAAAATGGAGGGATGAGCTGGGGAAATAATCGACAAAACTAGAACTTATAGGGCATTATCCAGCACTGACATAATGCATGCTTACAGTACCAAAAAAGGTAGCTGACCACTTAAAATTCTAAAGAGTACCAAATACTTATGGTTTAAAATTATATTTTCAGAACCTCAACCAGCGATCTGCGGTAATGGTGTGGTGGAAGAGGGCGAGGAATGCGACTGTGGCTGGGCCTCCGAGTGCACGGACGTGTGCTGTCGCCCGCAGGCTGCCAGGCCGCATTACAAGCCCTGCACGCTTACTGAACACAGCGTTTGCAGTCCTAGTCAGGTGATTAACAAAAGGGTTTTTTAATTAACGAATTGTATAACATAATCCGTGATTTAACTTGTCTCATGTAATACGATAACCAATTTCGTAAAACTCCAATTGAATAGTTGTCTTGTTCTACCGTAAATGAAAACAAGAAGATCCCTACTTCCCTACTATATTATATAGATGTGAATGTAAGTTTGTTTGTTACGCTTTCACGCGAAAACTACTCAACCGATTATCATGAAACTTTGCACACATATTCTTGGAGGTATTAAAAGTAACATAGGATACTTTTTATTAAAAAAAAACTAACCCTCACTCGAATATTTGCTCCTACCGGGATTTGAACCCGGTACCCTAAGAACGTAAGGCAGCCTCACAACCGTTGCGCCATTCGGGTCGTCGAGATCCTATCAATCCTCCAATTCAGGTAACATAACATCACGCCTGTTTTCCCGGAAGAGTTAGGCAGGTACCTAATTAAGTACACCCACATTCCACCTTTTAGTTATGTTTAAGTCCCATACCATGCAATAGGGGATGAGCCTATTACAATGAGTTGGCACAAATTCAGACTCCGTGGCTGCTACTGAGAAACTCCTGACGGAAAACCCAATAACACTTTGTCCGACCCAGGAATCGAATCCTCAGACTTGACAGTCACAATCGCGACCACTGCTTTGCAAATCTAATACAAGGTAACCTGATATAGGTATGTAATTGTATTATGTTTCAGGGTCCATGCTGCACTGCGTCGTGCACTCTCAAGTTCGGCGACAAGTGTCGGTCCGACAACGGGTGTCGTGACGCGGCCTTCTGCGACGGCAAGCGAGCCAACTGCCCCCAGAGCCGACACAAGCCGAACAGGACGAGATGCGATAAGGAACTCGTGTGTTATATGGGAGTGAGTATTAGTTCCAAATTGTTGTAAAACTGGAAAATCGGAACGAGCTCACATGTCACCAATGATTACATAGAACTAGCTGAATAGGCATGACGACAGTATCAAAAAATCGTCGATTGAATGATTTTAGGTGAAACCTCTTATTTAAATTAAAATAAAATGACACCTGAAAGCTGTTTTCGCGCACTATTGAAAAAATATTAGAAAAATTGCTTTTAACTTCGTTAAACTTAAGTTCAGTTCAGAGTTTTTCGTAAATAGTAAATGTGTACCCACATTAGGGAAGAGGATTTCAAATCTTTCGTCACGCCTATTACCTAGGCGGGCGGGCGAACGAGGCGTGTGGACTGCGCTTTATTCCGTTTTCGATAATGCTAGACGACGCCGGCCATAATCTACTCGTATATATATAAAAGAAAGTCGTGTTAGTTACACTACACTCGAGAGCAATGAATCCGGGTCACTTAAAGAATCCTAAAAATCTCGGAAACTAAAAATGCTAGGTTAATGCAATAAATTGTATTTAATAGACAATGTAATACTCCTTAAATGAAGGTATTAAAACTTCTTAGTTATTGTAAAGTTATATCATAAAAAATCAAATTTGAAAAAGGGCCACTTTCGAAGATGGAACTACGAAATTACAGCATTTGGTTTTGCTTTTGTTTGTAATCTGTCATATATGTGGGTACATAAACCATGTTGATAGTGCTCTATATTCATTATTCAAGCTGAAATTATGTCGCTTACGCCTGAAGAATGCACCAGAATACTTACAATGCTGGAAACCGGCCGGAGTCAGCGCGATACAGCCAGGACTGTCGGTGTGTCGCTGTCAACAGTACAAAGAATTCTCCGACGTTACGAAGAAACTGGTTCTAACCTACGCAGACCAGGAACGGGCAGAACCAGGTGTACCACAGCACGAGAAGACCGATACTTGGTGAACACCATGCTTCGAAATCGCTTTCTCACAGGAACTGAACTCACAAATCAGTTTCGACGCCTCGGAGGAAGTAACCCAAGTGCATGGACAGTAAGACGTCGGCTTGCTGAATCTAACTTAAAACCCCTTAGACCTGCAAACGGCCCTAAACTGGAGCGTGGGCATCGTATTTCAAGACTAAGATATGCCCAGAGCCACGTAAATTGGAGTATTGAAGATTGGTCAAAAGTTATGTTCTCCGACGAATCAAAATTTATGCTCTACAAGCACGATGGAAGACACAGAGTGTATCGAAGACCAGGGGAAAGATTCAAGCAAGCATGCATCGAAGAAAAAGTAGCCTACGGTGGTGGGTCTGTACTTGTGTGGGCCGGAATTTCTTCTGAAAGTCGCACAGAGCTGGTGATCATAGAAAACGGCTCTTTAACTAGCGTAAGATATGTGGAAGAAATCCTCAATGATCACGTTGGTCCATTTATGGTCAATTTAGGTGAGGATGCTATATTTATGCATGACAATGCCCGACCTCATACAGGTAGGATTGTGAATGACTACCTTCAAGAGATGAACATTACTCGTATGGAGTGGCCAGCGCGCAGCCCGGATATCAACCCGATCGAGCATGCTTGGGACGAGCTAGGCAGATGCGTAAAACAACGAAACCCTCCCCCAATCACGCTTCGTGAGCTCAAAATTGCTCTCACAGAGAAATGGGAGAATATTCCCCAAAATCGTATAAGGAACTTGGTGTACAGCATGCCAAACCGCGTAAACGCAGTAATGGAAGCACGAGGAGGCAATACGAAGTATTAAAATTCAAGAAAATCGTAATAAAGTTCAAAAATTTCATGTTTCCTATTTTTGTTTTAAGGAGAGATCAGCAGTTTTTTTCTTTATGTAATTTTGTGTTAATAAAATGTATGGTGACTCATATTTTTTTAACTTTCATTTAAGGAGTATTACATAGTCTATTAAATACAATTTATTGCATTAACCTATCATTTTTAGTTTCCGAGATTTTTAACATTCTTTAAGTGACCCGGATTCATTGCTCTCGAGTGTATTTATAACTCAAGAACGGCTGAACCGATTTGGCTGAAAATTGGTTGGGAGGTAGCTTAGAACCAGGAGAAGGACATAGGATACTTTTTTTTGTTTTTTTTTTTAATTATTTTCGTCGGTATGTAGAGGGTAGGTAGGGGTAGGTAGTGGGTAGTAGTAGGTAGGTAGTAGTAGGTAGGTAGTGGTAGGTAGTAGTAGGTAGGTAGTGGTAGGTAGTAGTAGGTAGGTAGTAGTAGGTAGGTAGTAGTAGGTAGGTAGTAGTAGTTATGTAGTAGTAGCTAGGTAGTAGGTAGTAGTAGGTAGGTAGTAGGTAGCTAGGTAGTAGTAGGTAGGTAGTAGTAGTTATGTAGTAGTAGCTAGGTAGTAGGTAGTAGTAGGTAGGTAGTAGGTAGCTAGGTAGTAGTAGGTAGGTAGTAGTAGTTATGTAGTAGTAGCTAGGTAGTAGGTAGTAGTAGGTAGGTAGTAGGTAGCTAGGTAGTAGTAGGTAGGTAGTAGTAGGTAGATAGTACTTTTGACGTAGACGAAGTTGCGTGGGTCAGCTAGTATTTACTAAATTAGTGTTAACTTTACGTCACACTTAGTGAGATGTGCCGCAAGTAACACCATAATCACACTGCACAGTAACGCACGGTTATACACACCTGGGCAGACTATCAGTCACCAAAAGCACACACTAGCTACTATCCCGACCCGACCCGACCCGATTGGCGTAGTGGTAGTGACGCTGCCTTACGTTCTTAGGGTCCTGGGTTCGAATCCCGGTAGGAGCAAATGTTTGTGTGATGAGCACGGACATTTGTTTCCGAGTCATGGATGTTTATATGTATAATAAGTATGTATTTACAAACAAAAAGTATATATGTAGTATATCAACTATCTAGTGTCCACGACACAAGCTTTGCTTAGTGTGGCACTAGGTGGCGCTGTGTGTTAATGTCCAGCGATATTTATTATTTATTTTTATTTATTAGACTATTAACTATACCAATCTACATCGCTGAATTATGGCCACTCCCCCTCTCACAGAGGCTCGTGTGTTCCAACAGTGGGAACCTAATAGGCCGGTTGTAGAGCATCATTAATGAATCACCTGTTACTTCCCCTTGTCCAGGAGTGCACAGGCTCCATCTGCCTGGCGTACGGGCTGGAGTCGTGCCAGTGCGGCGCGCGCGCGGGTGACCCGCGCTCGGCGTGCGAGCTGTGCTGCCGGGCGCCGGGCGGCGCGTGCCAGTCCTCCTTCACGTGGAACACGCCGCCCTACGACGTGCCCGACATGTACGCCAAGCCGGGCACGCCCTGCAATGACTATAATGGGTGAGTTGCCTATTTACATAACAGTTGCTGCCTCAATATTCTACACAAGTTTGGGATTTTACCAAAGCTTTTTTTTTTATTGGCTTGTTAGAAACCGTTTCATAGAATTGCATTCTAAGGAATAGCTCATTAGTAACTTTTATCGATTCTATGGTAAAGGTTGTTTATTTCAATATATTCTTTCACACTTGAAATAAGCCAATAATAATTAATAAATTAATGCTTTATTTCCAAGTTTACAATTAAGCAGAATACCACTTTATAGAACGGACTAAGTATATAAACCTAAAAAAATTAAAAATACCACTGCGTTTAAACCTCTGGCACCCAAGCTAAGATTAAACTAGTGTTATGCATGTCAGGGCACTTTGTTTACATTTAATGATTGCAAAGACAACCGTTTTAACAGCGGAATTGTTTCTCATGAAAAAATAGTTACTAAACCCACCACAATGTATCCAGGTACTGCGACGTGTTCCAACGCTGCCGCGAGGTGGACCCGTCAGGTCCGCTAGCAACATTACGCAAGCTGCTGCTGTCGGACGAGAGCATCGCGGGCTTCAAGCGCTGGGTACTCAAGCACTGGTATGCGGTGCTACTCATATTGTTGGCGGTTATCGCTCTACTGGTGAGTTATTTGTTCTTGATAAATATACTTTATTATTCTGAATTCCGAACTGAAGTAACTGCATTCCTACTGTCTAAAAGTTTACGATCGCGAAATGTTCTGCCTAATGTCGAGCTCTTCTGTACCTGCGATCCAAGGAAATTAAAAAGTAATCTTTTTTGTTTAGCGATGCTGCAACGCACTTGATATTGCGATAGAAATAGACACTAAGTGTTAGTGCCTAGGTTAGGTATAAACTCCTCTGGGAAGGTATATTACCGAAAGATATTAGTGCCTACGCTAGAATATATTCGCCAGTATGTATAAAATAAACTAAAAGCTAAAATAAGAAGAATTAGCGTGTGTGAGTGACAATCATTTTCTGTACCTACCGGTATTGCTAGCTATTGATCACAATAAAAGCTCAATAAAAGCTCGTATTTATTTCTGAATTTATTATGTAAGCATGTATAAAATTACCAACAAGCTAGACAACGTGTATGAGTTTTTTTCATCATTTCCTTCAGATGCATTACCTACGCTAGAGTTGGACAAAATTAAAAGTTTGAAATTGTATTCATATCGCTACAGTTGTTATGAACATCATCGCTCTAAAACTACCACACAAAAACAGTAGTTATGTAGTACAGCTAGGTACTCAACACCTACTTCAAAAACTCCTGCTATCTTATTACTGTGTGTTTCTAGGTGGCAAGTACGCGTTTCCTGGGCCGCCACGGTAAGAAGCTGAAGTCGGTGACCATCATCCACTCGTCCACCACCGAGACCGTCCGTCTGCCTGACGCTGCAGACCAGGGACTGATCGTCCACACGGCTGTCAGGTACTTAACTAAATATATCTACTAGCAAACGCCTTAGATTGAGATATTATACATTTTAATGCTCTCTTATGCATGTCTGTGATGGAAATTGCTATTTATTTAGGGCAATATGTGCAACAGTTTGGTATCTGTGTGCATCTTGATGTGCTATTTTTGTAATATGGACATAAAAAATACAAGTATTACGATTAGCACCACATCAGTGAGAAGCATTATTCTTAACTTAAGACGTTTCGCAGGAAAACGTTGTGCTTTCCTGGGCAACGGTCTCTCATAATTTCATGGGTCTACACTCGTGTCAATCCCGCTGGTACATCTATCCAGTTATATAGAAGTCTTTCTTTTTGGTCCCGCCATATTCGTGGCCTGTCTCGACTTTGACTGGATGTCATAAAGCACTTAATATAAAGGGTGTAAAACACCTCTTAACGAATGCGAAAGGCACTTGTTCTCCTCGTCATTTTGATCATAATTTTGTTCTACACTATACCTTCTAGTTACGGAGATATTGGGGGTCAAAGTTGCAAGATTTTGACAAGTTTTTTTCTAAATACCACTTTTTATCGCATGATTTTTACTTTAAATAGTTCTACGACCCCCGTACTATTCAATCCATCCATCCGCACAATGTTTTGAGTGTGTTACATTGAGTTATACCACAAAACATGATTTATAACCTCAAAAAAAAAAGTTGTTTCCCAGCAATATTTTTTGCGTAAAGTTACTTAGTTTACAGAAAGCTTGGTTAACGGCTTTGTGATGAGGTGAAATACACCCTGTATACTACAAATTACAAGCGACATGTCCAGCCCATATCTATTCAACTTGGGCAACCTTGCTGTCTATTGGACTATCTTGGTTTTCAAGCACGATTTTATAGACTATAGAACTGACTACCTACTCAAGTCATTCTATAAGTTACTACTCTAACTACTAATACAACTGACTGACTATCTTACTACTTGGTCCAACCAAGTGCTGCTGCTGGTATTCATAACAAATCTATATCATATTCATCTCCAGTCCAACTTCAAGGATTGCTTTGTTAATTATTCAAAGATTTGTCGCAAAATGCAGTTTTGTTTTCTAGGTATGTAAGTATTTATTAGAATACGTGCAATAGTATTTATCTAGAAAACCAAAACAAGCAAGATATTTTGCGCAAATACCTTGCTCGTACTCGCTCGCTGCGCAACAACAGAAAACTGTAACATTATGTAAAGATGAACTATTCTTGCTGCTACTATTATTACCATAACTTCATTTAAAGGGACGCCGTATTCAGAATCATTACTCACATCATTTTGGTTTGGTTGGTTGGTTGTAGTTGATACAACTAACTACTTGTTGTATAATTTTTCAGGTCAAAACTACCTCTTAAGAAGAAGGTAGCTCTACGAACACGAGCTTATCGCAATAAGAAAGACCACAAGAAATTAGGAGATAAAGCATCTCCGCTACACAGTGCCAATAAAAAGAGGGTAAGTCGCAAATACACTCATGAACGATACTCCTTTTTACAGAGGGTATATTTCAAATGTTATAAGTTTATTGCCCTTTTTTACAGAAGCCGAATAGTCAAGCAAAATTAGAAGAAGTTCCTAAAATAGCAAAAGAAAACACAGTCATCGTCACAAACGCCGAAGGCAAATCGCCAAAACATGTGATACTTTCTAAACATAAAGGAAAAGTAAAAAAACGAAAGACTAAAATGAAGAAAGAAATAATAGACTACAGTTCTATGCAGAAACACCCCGCCTCTCCCATCAAAGATACGGAAGCTTTGAGTAAGGTGCAACGGTGGCTGCTCAGTTCACCGCAACCTGCTGCCATACCTAAGTCTAAATCCATCCCTCTCGGTCTCACAGAACGGACACAAAGACAGGTTCAGAAAGGCTCCAGAAAAACTAGACCGTCCAAGAGCGCCACCAACTTGTTGTCAGGCGAGAAGGCCAGGCTGCAAGTCGTGTTCAAACCTCCATTTAGGTTCAGTGTCAAAATATGCAAAAGTGATAAGACGAAAGTCGTTCTAGATAAATCTTCTAAGCCCGACGTGGACAGAAAACGACACGAAACGGTACCTCAGCCAGCTCCTGCGGATGCAGTGAAAGCAAATTTATCCAGTAAAGCCCCTAAGCTCTCTAACTCTACGAGGATTGCGGATAACGCTGCAAGTCCCAGTGCTCCTAAATTAGAAAAATTACAAAACCAAGAAAACAAAACTCATGGTTATGCTAATTTACTACCTCGAAGTGCCAGTGATTGTAAGTTAACGAAAAAAATACCGGATGTTAAAGTTCGCAATGGACATAAAAAGAGTAACTCCGTTGGCCAAAAGAAAGAGACTACCGAGAGCCGCCAAAATCTTATATCACTAGAAGATTGTGAAAACGCTCACGTTTATGAAAATGTAGTGATGTCACAAGACGCTTTCGTTCCTAAGAGTTGCAGCATGCCTCGGCGACAGACCAGTGTCGGCGCCGGGATAGCTCGACAGAGCAGCTACGGTCATTTACCTAGAGCTCAAATCCGCCCACATAGACATAGTACAAACAATATAAGCAGATCCAGAAATAGCAGCACCTCTGAGCTGGAACACTTCTACAATGTTATCGAATCGCTCCGACGAAATAACGCCAGTGATGCCAATACTTGTAACACAAATACGAGCAGTTCATCTGGCAGCAGTCGACACGATAGTGCACTACTCAAGCACAGTTCGAGTTCAAGGCAAGGAGGTAGCAGAACTTCGCGTCAAAACAGTCTAGTCGATAAGCCGTCGCGGTCCAGCCCGACCGAGTCTTCCAAACTTAAGAGGCAGCTCAGTGAGGTGGAGTTGGTCAAGACACACGGCGATAGCGGGCTGAGGGGCTTCCAGCTAGTTGTGGGGAAGGATAAGTTAAAACGACAGTTAAGTGATAACGAGCTGTGCAAGTCTCGCGTACAGCTGGCGATGCCGATGTCTGCGGGCGCGGAGCCGCGGCAGGCCTTCTGCTGGAGCAAGCGCGCCAGCCTGGACTGCGAGGCGTCGCTGTCACCCGGCCAGTCCGGCCACTCCGGCCAGTTCGGCCAGTCCGGCCAGTCCGGCCCGCAGCGCCTCTCCAACTCTAGGAATAAGAAACGAACGACTTACACTTTCGGTGAACTCAAAAACACCGTCCCTAACGCGACCGACACATCGCCCCCTGAAGACGTCCACATCTCCCCCGAGGAGTTCTTAAAAATAATTGATAATTAAGTATAACTGGGGACTCGTAAGCGTATTATAACCTCGAGCGGTTATTAAAATATGAACAAATAATTAACGTGTATATTAGATACCTATTTGCAAGATGTACTATTGTCGGCTGGTGTAAATATTGTAATTTGCTTTTAATATTAGTACTAATGTTAACTGCCACTGAAACAGATCATTGCTCAGTTTGTCTCTCTTATCGTACATACTTGCAAAGTATTATGAATATGAAGTACATACGTTAACAATAATACTCTTCAGAAGTACATTCATTTTAGTTATGCTTATTTTGAGAGCAGTATTTTATTACGCCATAAAAATGCGTTTTCATTCATTGAAACAATAATAAAAATACTTGGCCATTAATAGTACTGGTACGACCGTTAGTGTTGCAGCTTTATTTCCTTTATCAAATAAATTATTTAATTGGCGTAGTAGTACAGTACTTGCAACTGGCAATGATCTAGTTTCACTGAACGATCTCTATAAAATGAATCTCTATTTTTTCTACATGCTATGTATTGTACAAATTTACTCAAACCTATGTAAAGTGTTCATGTAAGATTATTTAATTACTTTAAAAATACTTTACGTAATTCGAATTTTATTTTAATTAAATTCTTTTAAAGTTTTCTAACGTTTTGTTTATTTAGATAGCTGTCAATTAGCATGTCAATCTGTTAACACTATAGTTGTCTAAGAATTTTGCCTGTACCTAACCATAATATTCAAAATACAAAGTAACTATAATTTAATAATCAAGGCTGACATAGGGTTCTATTATAAGATTAATAAATAAATTGCGATACCTTATGAAAATGAAATGCATTCATTTCATCAATACAATTTCATCAGTTTCCTTACATTCACACCAGCATGCGACATATATGTTTATCACAGATAACACTAAAATAATTAATATTCACAGTTTACCTGCGTCCTTTTTAGTTGATATGTACAAAAGATTTTGCTTCCATTCTTTAGGCTCTTAAACAATTTGTCTTATTGAAATACTCATTCCTTACCTACCTGAAACATGATAGAATCCTATGAAATCCTGTTGTATAAAACAATAATTAAAAACGAACGTAAAACGGTTTTATTGATAAAAATATTTTTCTATACGTATTGGATTTAATCGAAATAACTCGTACGTAAACGAAGTCATGCCTGTAACTTTGTTCTTAACACTTTTTGTTCTGCAATTAAATATCTGGGATGGAATGTAATTTTGTTAATTCACGTATTAGTATGACAATATCGTAGGTAGTGCATAATGTAAGTAAATAATAACTCTTCGAAATATTGTAATTGTTATAATAATGCTGTCTAGTTGTTAGGTACAAAAATGTTTTGTTTTTATTAAGTTCCCGCCTAAATTAGGTCTTGTGATAAATGAATTTTGTCTATGATTTTTTTATCCAAAGAAGGTTGGGTAGGTAGGTGTTACTTATAACAAATAAACCAGGTCTGAATACGACCACATCATGCCATAATGCCATTTAAATATATATTGCAATAAAATAACTGCTACGAAGTAATCGTTAATTATTTTTGAGAAATATGAGAGATAATAGACTTAATTTTCAATTCCACGTATTTTGTACCCGTTATTTTATTGTGATTGAAATTCAGTAATAACAACTAACCTACGGCTACACATACAACGACTCGTCAGACACACACTGACTCAGCGAATTATCATTCCAACAAACAGAATAAATTATTAGGTATATTAGGTGCAGCAAAGGTGTATGTATATATTTTATAATGGTTTTATTTCTATCTCAGATATTAATCAGAATGTGTTCCAGTATTTTCGTGAGTCGTGCGAAGGCTTTGCGGCTGTGGCACAGCGTTTATGAGCTTCGACGTAGGGAGGTAAGGGTAAAACGTAAAAGCTATTGTATTGTATAGGAACTGGTTTCTAAGAAGATCCTAAAGTATTGGAAATGTTACAAATTTGTATTTTATAAAAATACTGTGGATAATTGAGAGGATATCTGTAAGCAAGTGGCCACTAATGCTGAATTATTGACAACAGCTTATACCTAGATATTTGCATTTATCCATACTTACCTTAAAACATATTTATTCTAGAAATCTATTCGTCTTGAGTGAGTTGGTTTTATCTTGTATAAGTCTATTAACTCTTCCTTAATAAAAAAGTTCGATTTAAGTACATGTTAATTGTGAATTTGATATTATATAATTAAATGTGACTAGATTCTATACATCTATTTAATGGTTTTATAGTTGGTAAAACACTTTCCATAATGAATTATAACAAAATTTATTCTAATTAAAACTATCTTTAATTTACTTACAATACAGATATTTGTGATGTTATCTGATATTTACGCATCTGTCTATAATCTTACTGTATTTGTTCCAAGTGCCTTATGAACAAATCATTACATTCCTACTTACATTCCAAATTGTATGACTATTATTAGTTTTACTCTATCGTTTTTATGAATTAATTAAAAACCTTACGCTGATAATATTTATTTAAGAAACTCTAAAATTTTGGTCTGATCGCAAATAAAATATATTATGCGTTGTATAACTTTCAACCTTTGAGTACTTAATTAGTCTGTGATAGAATACCTATTGTACAATTTCATCATACTTACCATGAGTTGTTCTTCATATTTTGTTAATTTTGTATACTTACCGTTAACTTTATTGGAAGTATCCACCATGAATACAAATTTGTAATAAATTCATTTTCTAACATTTTACTATTTTTTTCTGCATTTTTAATGGATTTATTAAAATGACTCCAACAATATAAATGTCTGTTATTTGTTATTCTTCGGACGCTCGACGCATAACCGACAAATCGGCAAAATGCGTGAACCTGCAAAGTTATTCACAAATGCTCGATTCAATTCCGATTCTACAAGTCGTATGTCTGTCTTGTTTGCCATTACGAAAGCGCGCGAGATAGATGTACGACTTTATTTTATTTATTTATGTACACACAAATATTTAACAGGACATTACATAAGATAGAAGAGTTTTCTAATCCATTTTTCCTTAGAACCCCCTTTCCCAGACCTTACTAATTAAATAAGCAGTACCTTGTGCCACAAAACTCTTTTATTAATAATTAGAATCACTGTGTGATGTAGAAAAGACAAAAACGGAAAATTGAAATTAAAACCCTTGAATAAATTATAGCTATTAATAATAAACATACATACAATAATACATTATTTATAACTTTCTGAATCGAAATCTATGCTGGCCTGCTATACACCTCTCAAAGGGCACTTTCAAAGTAGACGTTTCGTCTAGTACCGCTGCGGCGCGGCGACGCCGAAGCTATGCGTTTGTCGTACTCCGTACGGATGTTCGTTTGTTTTCATACAAAGCGCGCGGTACGGTAACAGTCCGGTATCGATATACGCTGCGGTACCGGCGCCGCACGGTTGCCGCACCGCGCACTTTATATTTCCAACAAACGAACGTCAGTACGTACGCAGTACAACAAACGCACCGCCTCAGCGCCGCAGCGGTGCGACACGAAACATGTCTAAAAACGTTACGACTATGTCGTGACGATTAATGTATCGTTGGTTGTTATTTGGCAAAAGTCATGGACGACAATTATCGAGTCGTCTTAAATGTGAACACCCCCATTTACACTACCCTAAATCACCTCACTATCATCACTTAAAACTACACGATGATTTGTCGTCACGACATAGTGGGAACGAGACCTTACATGTGTTATAAAAGATCATCCTTAGGGTTCCGTACCCGAAAGGTAACCAACGTGATCCTATTACTAAGGCTCCGCTGTCCGGCCGTCAGCATCTGTCTGACAGCGGGCTGTACCTATCTCATGATCTGTAATAGGTAGACAACACAGAGTACTTTTATATAAAGGGTGTAAAACACCTCTTAACGAATACGAAAGGCACTTGTTCTACTCGTCATTCTGATAATTTTTTTGTTCTACACTATACCTGGGAACCTTCTAGTTACGGAGATATTGGGGGTCAAAGCTGCAAGATTTTGACAATCTTTTTTTTAAATACCACTTTTTATCACATGATTTTTACTTTAAATATCTCTACGACCCCCGTACTATTCAATCCATCTATCCGCACAATGTTTTGAGTGTGTTACATTGAGTTATACCATAAAACATGATTTATAACCTCAAAAAAAAAAGTTGTTTCCCAGCAATATTTTTTGCGTAAAGTTACTTAGTTTGATATACAGAATGCTTGGTTAACGGCTTTGTGATGAGGTGAATTACACCCTGTATAAGGATAGAAAATTTTATTAAAAATTTTCACAGAATGTGCAATTCTGTTGCCGCTATAACAATAATAAGGGGGGTCCCCCTACTACGAAGGTACGGAACCCTGCATGCCCGAGTCCAACTTGCACTTGGCCGGTTAATTAAATGCTACCTCTGTAATAAACAATAAGCATTTTTTTTTTAAGTTTAACCAATTTGTTTAAAAACTTTTTTTACTAGGCATAAACACGTTCTCTAAATTATTTTTAAATGACATTCAATTATTTATTCGATTGTCTTTTTTTCTTTGACCTATCAATATTGACATATTTTTCGTCAAAGAATTGCTTGTTTGTGAACAGTTGCGATGATAATTTTGCTTAGATAACTTAAAATGGCTCCGATACGTTACAGTCTCCATTATGAAGATTATTCTGAGCATTTGATGTCGAGATTTGGTAAACTCTTACAGATGCAGGTTTTAGTCGACATGACACTGATGTGTAGCTCTCACACTTTGCGCGTTCATAAAGCTGTTCTTGCTGCGAGTAGTGCGTACTTTCAGGTAAGTAACTAATATGGACTATTTGTCCTTAGTAATTATAACTTAGAAAACCTTCAACTACAATTTTGCCGCCAAACCGACTCCAATTTTTCAAATTCAAATAATTTGTCTTATTTTCTAGGAGGTTCTACAAAAGCAAGCAGGGGAACCACTTATAATATTAAAGATGCGCTTTAGTGTATTGAAATGTTTAGTTGAATTCATGTACTGTGGGAAAACTCAGTGTTTGGAAGAGAATTTAGATGAACTGGTGTCGGCAGCACAGTTTTTAAAGATAAAAGGGCTATCGAAAGTCACTAAGGAAGGTCTGGGCATTGCTAATAACAGTAAGTGTCACATTGTTTTTCTGTTAATAAAAGATCTGAAAATAATTGAAATTCTTAAACAATAATTTGAATATCTTAAAGTTATGTTTACGAATTCTAGGTGAAATGCCTATCTTCACTCCACCAGTAGTAATAAACAGACCTCCGCAATCGCTCATTGATTTGCATTCTCAGGTAAACATTAACTTTATTATTTTATGTAGGTACACTTTTTAAAAAGAGTTTTTACTCTATGCTTTCTCATATTCGTAGCCGTCTTGATTTAGTCGTACAGAAAATACTATAAGATTTATTGAGACGGGTCAAGTTCTACCTTTAATTTGGGTCACTACTGCAGAACGCATACCTTTTTTTTATATTTTCGGATGGGAAATGACCTCTCCCACTCTGGGCGGAGCGGGAGGGAGTGTCAGACTTTTACTGACTAAAAACCATCCATGTTCCTTCCTCGCCCTTTACGTTCCGGGGCCGCGGTATCTCTTTCGAACAGTCTCGCAGGGCAGGGCAGAACCCATACCTTTTTTTATATTTTTAGGGGATGGGATATCATCAAATGACTTCTCCCACTCTGGGCGGAGCGGGAGGGAGTGTCAGACTTTTACTTACTAAAACTCATCCATGTTCCTTCCTCGCTTTTTATGTTCCGGGGCCGCGGTATCTCTTTCGAACAGGCCCGCAACCCCGGCAGGAGAACCCATACCTACATATTTAATATTAGAAATTCATTACAATAGGTAGGTACCTACTTACCTCAATAAAAAAGACAATTATTTAAATTCACATTTTGTTTTGTGTTTAAAATACAAAAATATCAATTTTCAAGGAAAATGACAATAAGACGCCGCAGTCGTCGCAGCTGGCTCCAGCGACCAGCACTAGCCAACCGGTGGATAGTAGGATGAATAATAACAAGGTTGGTATCAGATATCTATGAACTGCCTACTTTACCTATTTCCACTCATTTTGAGGATTCGAGCGACTTTCGAATCACTAAGTTCTTGTCGGTTCATTCCATTTGGAAGTGGATATTATGCACTTGACAAACAAAAAAACCGACCCGAAGACAAGAAAACCGACCGACCTACGCCTACTTATTCGACTTATATGACTCTTGGCGAAAGGTTAACCAAGTTCGACATCTACTGTCACCGGTTCGGGTTGATTCAGCACAATTCGAGCTGAGAATTAAAGCTGAGTTGTATTTTTCCGAAAAAACATTCGCCGCCCGACTTTCTGAACGTGCAACCTAAAACGGTTTGTAAAGTTGTAATCTCAGAATTTTAGCTACAGTGCCTATTCACTAGTATTCCACCTAAGCTGTCTCCTACAATTGTTCAGCAGGACATGGTGGTGCGTATTCCATTCGACATCGAGAACGGGGGCAGCGCCCCTGCAGTAGACTACTCGGACGCGCCACGAGCTATCAAGCCACGCCGCGGCAGACCCAGCGTCAGAGTAAGTAGACCTAACAATACTACCTAATTACTAAGATATTAAAAAAACGTGTCACCAGTGTTGGGGAGGTCAGTCTGAGTATTTTTTACTACGGCACTAAGTCGTAGAGACGTCCTTTCCTTCAGCTGATTTTTTGGGTGACGTTTTACTTGAATGAAATCTTTTCGTCTGCTGACAAATAAGTGATACGAGCTCGTTGGGATGATGACCTTGAACATGTATTTTATAAACCATTTTAGCTGCTCTTTTGGTAATGCTGCGAACTGAGGATTCAAACCTGAAACTTGTGCCCATCTTTAAAAGAAGCAAAGCGACAATTTCGCGAATGTCGAGAAAAGGTCGCGAATGTGTCTTGCAGGACTTTGTCACATTACTTCTTTGCGATTTTCAGCCTCCCGAACAAGCCAGATTCCGAAAAGGCTTTAGCACCGTAGACCACGCGTACATACATACGCTGCGGTATGCAGAAGACCTAATAGTATAACCGGCATCGTTATTTAGCATTTGTCGGCAACGAAAGCCTTCGATTTGGTCGAGACTTGGGATGTAGGTACTGCCTCTCCAATGGTGCCAAATTGTCTACCGGTGCATTGAGGTTTAAAGCCTTCGATTTGGAATGTACTGCTTCTCCAACGGGGCCTAATTGGCTGCCGGTGCATTGAGGGTTTGAAGTGTTTGCACAAAAACGCCATATGTCATTCCGACTTCAGGATCAGACCTCGGAACCTATCCTACATCAGCGATGTGTGAGGCAGGGAGACGCCATATTTACGAAACTGGTCAGCGCTGGAGGATATCTTAAAGCTTCTGAACTGGAGAGGGCTTGGTATCGATCAACGTCAATAGCGAGTATACGTCACTCGATCGCCATCGGTTTGCCGTGATCATGGCTCAGACCATGGACGACCTGTTTGAACTAAGGTCCTCCATGCTAGCACTGTTGCTCTGCTAGATGGCCTCAGTAGAGCTTCCGAAAGACTGGGTTTTAAAATGAACATACACAAAACCTAAGTCATGTTGAATGCCCATGTAACACAGGATATCAAGATAGGAGTATCAAGATCGGAGAGTCATACGAAGTTGTAGACGAGTATGTCTACCTGGGACAAACGGTCCAGTTAAGTCAGTTTATCTTTTAGGTCAGTATAACTGGACAGTGTTAGAAAGTTGCACAGTATCTTCACGTTAAGATAACCGCAGTGTGACTAAGTGTAATGTCGTAGGTTCTGGTGTCTGGTATTAACAAAACATAAGACTTACAGTAACAAGCAATAACTAAGTAAATTCATTATACATCTACATATCAAAACTTAAATCTTGTTCTTTTTCAACACTTTAATTATATTCACAACATACATAATAAAACTTGTTCATACTCATAATCCCAACACTGGTGACACGTTTATTTTCATTGGCTTTATTTTTGGCCGAACTTTGTATGAACCGTGAATAGTCTCTTTTACTAGTGAATCGAACAAAAAGAATTCATGACAAAGCAAAAATCATAAATAAATAGGTAAACAGTTTTAGGATGTGAAATCAAATGACAGAAGATAAACCATAATATTACATTTCTACACTATGTTGACCTTATTAAGACTGTTATTATTTTATTGGCAATGTTATGTGCACTATCTACACTTTCCTGGTTACAGCGATCAGGCACATGGGATGGCAGTACTGGCGCATTGGGCCGCGCGGCTGAACGCGCTCTCATGCGACGCGAACAGGACTCGCGCAAGGCTATACACCAGCTGAAACATCTGCAAACGAGGCATATGCAGGTAGGATTCAGAATAGTCGACTACTAGACCTACCATCAGGAAGATTTAACATGACATGAAATGACACCTCGATCTGTGTATTCCACATTAGTCTTTTTTTGTTACAGGACTACATGGACAGAGTAACTCTCTCACAAGCAGTTAACAGCATCTGTGGCCCGGAATCCTCCAACAGCTACATGAATATTGACAACGACCTCATGTATATGGACCAGACGGTCTCGTCCAACGTGCTCGATCCCACCATCTCCTACAATAAAGAACACTCCTTAGGAAACGAAACCATCACCAGCTACTCGAACACCAACCCCATCAGTTCTGCTGACACCTCGACCGGTGGTATCAGTACTGCCATGTCTCAATATGTTAACGCACTCAAAAGCGCTGGACTCCCTACCGACCTACCCATACTCTTTGAATCCGGTGATGGTTCCTACATTAACGTGAACGAACAAGTACTACTGGACATGGTACAAAGCAGCGAAATACAATATGAGGTCATAGAACAACCCAATATTATCGAAAAAGTATCAGACCCAAGTGAAATCAAGAGCATTGATGATCTATCTAAATCTATAGAAAGAGGAGAAATGCTGCTAGGGAGTAGTAAAGGTTACGGCTCAAACTCTGATTACGATAAAGACTCTTCGCAGTACAATCGTAACGAGGACGCTATCAACAGCCTCAACGCAATACTACCTGACAATTTGGAATCCTTTGAAGAGCAGCAGAACTATGCGGTATTAGATCCGCGCCTACAAGAAAACAATAATTCAATGGATCATGTCAATGCTCACGACTTCTCCTGCATTGATGGTGACATGCAATTCTTCACAAAATCTATGAGTGATGACGTTAAAAAATATTACGAAGATCAACAGTTGCATGACACTCAATTATGTCCAGTGAGTACTTCCTTAGACACTAATTTCAGTATTTCATTACTCGATACCAAAAGTTCTCATTTGGGTAGCAATTTAAGTCAGCAATATAATCCTCTTAACGCTGAAGATCTACGACGAAATGAAGACTGTTATGACTTTGGGCTACAACTTCCACAAAGTGCCGTTTTTAAAGAAGACGCTCTAGATTGTCTTATGGCAACGCCGAAACGTAATGTTGATGATGAACAAAGTAATTACGAAGATAGCACTCAACTCGACCAACGAGCACAAGAGCGAGACGAAATAATAAAGGATTTGATGAACATTGAGAATAAAATGAATATGGCACAACAACAAAATTCAACTGTTAAAGATGGTCAACATGACTTAAACTCTAATCCTGATTGTAACATGCAAAATTATAATGTAGATGCTCTTAATGATCCTAGCGTGTTCGACAATGACCCTGACAATCTAAATATGAAAGAGTTGAACTCTTCGAAGAACAGCAATGGAGATTTATCTGCAACATTAACCTCTAGTGAGTTGCACTGGGGTAATCTAGATATGAATAGTAAGGAGCCCGGTGAGAACGACACTAATGAGGGTAATGAACATCGAACCAGTGATGTAAATCAGATTGACGATGCAATGACGTCAGAATCACAGTATGACCATTCTGTGATAGATTTGACCGGTGCTGTAAGTCACAAGGTAGAGCAATGGGGAGACATGTTGAATGAAAGCGATGTTTTGAATAAAGAAAACGAAGAACCTAGTACAAATGTTGATAATATTAATTCCTCGGAAGAGAACAACATACCATTTGCAGTCGGGTTGCTTCCTCTAAACAAGGTGCCACAAACGGATGAGGGGAGTTTATTGAAAAGGAAGAATTCGATAGGTGTTGATTTACTAGATAATGTAGACGCTAAATGTTTAAAACGTAAGGTGAAATACAAGAAATTGTAATATTATAATTTTATCATTATGTTTAGAATTATAATAAAAATTAAATAATAATAATAATTATATTTTTTTATTTTGTATGACAACGCAATCATCTACTTATGGGTCCACTACACGCCAAGGTGCTTGGCAATAGCGTTTACCCGTGTGTGAGAGTGTTCTGCGATACACTGCCGTCCGGGTGTATCCGACTATTTTTATTGATTGAAATACTGGGCCTGATTCAGAATTCAGACTGATTGTCCCACTGTTTCTGTCGGCTGCGACAAAAAAAAAATCGCTGCGTAGTGACGAGGTGGCTTCGTGTGATTTTTACTGTAGAGTATGTGATGGAGAATTGGTAAAAAAAATGGCAGATTATTAATTTGTTCTCCATTTTTCTTTTAATACGGAGAAGTCGTGTTTTAATTTAGTCTATTCATTAAAAGTGGTAAACTTGTCAAGTAACTGCGTTTTTTGTCGCAATAGAAATAATGAGAAATAATGGGATATCATTTGTAAAAATCGCTGGTCCCTCTTTGTCTATTTTGTATTTCCATGGAAATGGTGGGATACACCCTGCCGCCCGTCGTCGATAGCCGCAAGAGCATTTGGAGTACTTTTATTTAATACTAGCTGTTGCCCGCGACTTCGTTCGCGTGAAAATATTGATGGGTCATGTGTGAGACTGTATCGTTGGTCAAGCTGTCGCAAGCGCTACTGAGCATGACGTCCTGGGTTGGATTTCCGGGACGGGCAAATTGTTGTTGTATTATTCGTGTCCGGTTGATGGAAATAAGCTAAATGTGCGAAATGTGGGAAGCTTTCTTTTTCTGCCCCTGCCGTAACTCCATAATCTTCAGCTTTCCTAGGTCCCTACAAAACGGTAAGTACTGCCAGCTCGAAGTCACGTGTGCGCGTCCATACGATTGGTACCTACCTGTACTATTAACTTGCACCACTGCTGCAAAAAGTCTCTCCTGCTGCTGTGATTGGTGAGCAAATGAACAACTACAATGCAAAACTTCATCCCCGTTACCCCTTTGTGGGTTGAAATAAAAAAAACTAACGACTTACTAGTAGTAAGTCGTTACTTTTTTTTTGACAACTTTGATACTATTTAGTAACTCAAAAAATAAAAACTAATTAAAAACAAAATGTTGCTCTTTTCACCCCTCAAGGAAATTGAAATTCTCTGCCGGGGTTGCGGGACTGTTTGAAAGAGATACCGTGGCCCCGGAACATAAAGGGCGAGAAAGGAAGATAGATGGGTTTTAGTCAGTAAAAGTCTGACACTCCCTCCCGCTCAGCGGGAGAAGTTACTTGATGATTTCCCACCCTAAAAAAAAAGGGTTGAAATTCTAATAAAGCCGTTGCGTTAGCTTCCAATCATAAGCCCAGATAACAAATTTTGTACTTTTTACGTCGAGAATTAAGGATTTTTCAAACACAATTCCATCCGCTTTTTAAGCTTTCGGGGTGGAATTATCAATAACGCTGAAATACGTATAAATTAATTTTCAATCGTCAGCCTAAACACAAAATTAGAAGATCCTAACTTTAAAACTGACGGTCTTTCATATAAACTTCCATCCCCTATTTTATCCCCTTGGGGGTGGAATTGATCAAAATCCTGTGATGTCTACGTCATAACATCTACCTGCATGCCTAATTTCAGCCCGATCCGTCCCGTGGTTTGGGCTGTGCGTTGATAGATCAGTCATGTCATGTCAGTCAGTCAGTCACCTTTGAGTTATATTATGTCACCGTAAAATTGTCAAATACGTTATATTCTAATATCTCTAGCGATATTATAAAGTCTCGAATGAACATACTGCTTACAACAAAACGCATTATTTTTCGTGAAATGCATGCGATGTTAGTCAACTTACGCGGTGTGGAGGGAAGGAGGTTGTGGAGGAGTTGTGCCACTGGGCAAGGGGGACCCCCCTTGCCCAGTGGCACAACTCTCATGAAAAGATAATGCACCATTCCTGAGAAATACCGATTAATATAACATAACCTTAAAACACTTTATATTCCCCCTAAAAAGCGTAGTCGACGGCCCCTATTTCCGAGTGCAGGGTTTAAAGGAACCTAACTAACCTAACGGGGGGGTGCCCTAAGTCCCGATTATGGGGGCAGAGATACTTCCGTATGTTCAGTTGACAATAATTCGAGACATTACAATATCGCGAGAAAAAACACGTTATATTGTAATATAACGTGTTTGACAATTTTACGGTGACATATATATTTAGATAGAAGATAGATTAGATTACCCATAAAAAAATGACCACTTTTTTTCCCAAGAGCCACCGTTTTTGAGATATAACGATTCAAAAAGTTAAAAAAAGTTGTAATCGAAGTTTTCCTTGAAATGTTCCACCTTTACACCATAAAATGCCGATTGTGAGAAATCTGCCGATTCTGATAGCTTATAAATGAATGTATCCTCCGAAAACCAATTTATCAAAACAGTAGGTACATCTGGCTTTGGCAAATAGGCGACATAAAGGTCTCTTCTTCTGAAAATTTCTTGATAGTTTTCTTGTTTTTCGAAGCCGGTTTCTCAAAATAAATGTATGACAATTGTCGTGCAAATTACAGAACCAACATTGATGTCTAATTAGCTTTCTCAAAAGGTCTTTTACTAAGTGAATGACCAGAAAATAATGATTGTTCATGAGAAGGTAGTATTTTAATAAAACTGGGTAGTACAGGTTTTCCGATGTACGTCTTCCTTATTGCAGATTTTCTTGTTACCGCTATGTGATGTTAGCTATTTGACGTAATGCGCCGGATCCGGGTCGATCAGATCATGTAAGATCTGTCTCTATCATCGATGAGATGAGATGTACTGTTTTGATTAATTGGTTTTCGGAGGATTCATTCGTTTATAAGCTATCAGAAAAGTATCAGTTTAATAATAATAACGGCGAGTACTTGCACAGACACAATCAAGTAGCCAGAATTATTCACCAGCAACTTGCGTTGAAATTTAAGCTTGTGGAATCTGAGGTACCGTACTACAAGTATGTGCCCGACCCAGTTCTCGTGAAAGACCATATCACGCTGTACTGGGATCAGTCTATCATTACTGACAGGACTATTGTTGCCAATAAGCCTGACATAGTGGTGATAGACCGATCAGCGCGCCGAGTAATGATAATCGATGTTACTATCCCTCATGACGAGAACCTCGTGAAAGCTGAGAAAGAGAAACAAATTAAGTATCTCGACTTGGCACACGAGGTTCGCGACATGTGGAATATGAACTCGGTTATCATTGTGCCGATTGTCGTGACGGCCAATGGCCTGATAGCCAAGAGCCTCGACGAACATCTGTCGAAGCTCTCTTTAGGCGGTTGGATCAAGGGCCTGATACAGAAGGCAGTACTCCTCGATACGGCTCGCATTGTGAAGAGGTTCCTGTCTCTGCAACCCTAACCACCGGTGACTTGGACCCTGCTCCCGACACCGGCGGATCCCTATTTTTTATATTTTTAAATGTTTTTATATCTTTTTTAGAAATATTTAAAAATGTACTAAGTAAGATGAATAATAAATAAAGGAAATAATAATAATAATAATAATTCATTTATTTCAGATCACTAAAATCCATAAAATAAAATACAAGCACGTTACATAAAAAACAAAAACTATTAAAATCATTAAGTAAAAATTAAAACATAAATCACATAAAATTAAATTAGTAAAATTATATAAAAATAAAAACATGAATTACATAAAATTAAATGAACACTGAATTAGTAAAATTACATAATAATTAAAACATGAATTACATAAAATTAAATTAAAATCAATTAGTAAAACAACATCAAAATTAAAGCAAAAACAAAAGTGTGTAATGTCCTGTATTAGTAAGCGCCCAAAACTATACGCATCCATTTATTCTGGATAGGACAATCCGTGCGAGACACAATCATCTGCAGGATGCCGTTGCCACTGCCTCGCACACATTGTGACAAGGAAGCTACCCTTTTGCGCACAATCGCATGGAAGCCGTCCGTACGCGCTTCCGCAAACATACCAGACGCACTGCAATAGCGAGGCAGTCGCATCAGCATCCTGAAAATGTTGTTGTATTGGACACGCAGAGCATTAGCAGCCCGCTGAGTGTAATTTACCCACAAACTGCTCGAGTAAAAAGACTGACAATACGCCTTAAAAAGAGTTATTTTAACTTCCCTCGAGCAGCGAGCAAACCTACGCGCAACCATATTCCCCCTGACTGCTAATGCTCTGCGCTCCATCTCAATGTCAGCGTCATCCTGCAATTCATCTGTCACAATGTGCCCCAGATACCTGAAAGTGCTCACCACTGCCAGAGCTGCGCCATTAAGCATAATAGGCGGAACATGAGGTGGACTACGTTTTCCACTCTTAAAAACAAGAACTTCACTCTTCTTACTGTTATATTTCAAGCCATGTTCCGCCGCATACGCCTCACAGATCGCTACAAGTTTTCGTACTGCCCCCACCGAAGGGCCCAGCAGTACCATGTCGTCTGCATAGATGATATTATTGGCGCTAACTCCATCCACGTAACAACCCACATGAGTACTGCTGAGCTCACCGATGAGGTCATTAACATACAGGTTGAATAACAGAGGTGAAGTAATGCCCCCCTGCCTCACGCCACACTCCATGCCGTATTCCTGGGACAGAGCCCCCGCCCAACGTACCTGATTTCGCTGGCACCGATACCAATGCCTTAACACTGAGACAACCTCGGCCGGTACACCCGTGCTCTCCAGCCAGCTTTCATCCACAGCCTATCGTACAAAACAGCATCGAAGGCTCTGGACAAATCCAAAAAGCACGCGTATACCGGCGTACTCCTATCAGTGTAATACTTGACAGCCTGCTTAACACACAAGATTGCACTCTCTGTAGAAAGTCCGCTTCTAAAGCCGAATTGGGCATCGTGTAATTCGACGTAAGCTTGAAGGGTGTCATTAAGCAAGCTGTCAAATACCTTGGCTATTACCGTAGCCAGCGATATAGGCCGATAGTTGTTCGTATCTGACAGATCCCCGGTCTTGTTCTTTACAATCGGAACAACGATCGTTCTGGTTAGTTCATCTGGCAAATACCCATGACACAAACAGAGATTGTAAAACATGGAGAGTACGCGCGGCAGGTGAACTCCTGCATGTTTTAGATGCTCAATGCTGAGACTGTCACAGCCAGGAGACTTACCTCGTTGCATGCTGAGAATAACTCGTTTCACACGCTTTGCCGTAAATCTCACAACACGCTTCCGTGTGACAGTATCAGCATCACCACATCCAAGAGTTGAGGGACGCCTCCGTTCCGCAGAATCACAATATGGCGTCATTTTAAAATGTTCTTTAAACAGATCAGCGATCACATCGTGATCACTGACTCCATCAACACTCACAGGAAAGCCAGGCCTAACGTTCATTTTCCCCGTTTGCTTCCAAAACAACTTAAAATCTTTGTCAGCGTGACATGAGGCCAGGATGTCCATCTTTATCTGATCCTGCCTATCCTGACACCACTTTAGCTGTTTTTTAAACGCTGTTCTACTCTCGCACATATCGGAGTACACTAAGCCTCTATTAGGCTTACCGGCTTGAACCCATAACAAAAATTTCAGCCTGGCTTCCCTGTGGTAACTAGCCACGTGTTTATTCCAACCTGCTATATATCCACCCCTCCTCTGCGCTCCCCCTCGTTCATACGAAGCAATGGCAGCGTCTGACAGGATAGATACCAGGTTGACATACATATCTTTTAACAAAGTCCTATGGGCATCATTGTAACAAAAACCATCGCAGCACTGAGAAAACTCTTCAGGAAAATCGATTTCCCGAAGCTGAGAGTGACACTGACGATGATATAACCCAATTTGATCAGCCGTTCGCTCCCCCCAAACGATTTTATTGGTCGAAGTAAGGACAGCCTCCTTCTCTCTAATTAGCCTACCCAAATTACATTCAACAAAAAGTGGGAAATGGTCAGACCACTGTACATCGTAATCTACCCAAACACGGTTAATAGACGGCAAAGCGGCTTTTGTTACGACACAGTGGTCCAACCATCTCGCACACCCATGCGCCTCACTGACAAAAGTAAATGTATCAGAGTTTTCACCTAAAATATTTACATCTACACAAGTCCACTCCCGCTCATTACAAAAATCTAACAATTCGCTCCAAAACAATTCTTTTGGATGCGCATATATTGTAGTCACCTAAAATGTAAATAGCCTCGGTATCACTATTGTCTTCAACTATTGAATTAATTTTACCTAAACAATGCGTAAATTCAGGTAAGTTAACTACACAGTCAGTCGGCATATAAACGCAAAATATTATCATTGTTTTGTTACATACCCGAACTTTCACTGCGGTTATCCGCACATCATCACAATCTAACACTTTTACGGACTGACACACACTTTTCCTCCATAATATGGCAACCCCTCCGTAGGGCCTCCCTCGCAAGAGGCCTGAGGAGGTGTCAACAGCCGACGTCCCTGTTCCTCCAAAGTCATCGTGTATTGCATTCAGTAACGGCAAATCATGCGGTAACAACCACGTCTCTTGTAGTGCTACGATATCACCCATTTGACACAGACTTCTTACACCATCAATGGAACGCTTCAATGATTTACAATTAAAGGAGACAAACTTACACGATTGCTCCTGCGTTAACACACATTCTCTTCTTCAGCACCCGTTTCCGATTCCGATTCCTGTTCCGATTCTGAAATATCAAATCCAAAACCTCCGATTCCGATATCATCACATCCGTTACATCCCTGGTATAGATAGTATTTTTTTATATATTTTATGTGTATGTATTTGTACGGTATGATTATTGAAATCCATAGGGGCCGGCATCGTTCATACAAACGTAATACCAAAATAATTTGTAAATCAAACATATTCCTAAGGTAGTGTGGATTTATTTCAATTGGATTAGGGCCGGCCGGCGCTCACTGCCGGCACGGCACGGCATGGTATGGCCAAGGATTTTATTACTAATCAAGTTATTTTGAATCGTAATTCAATGACTTAAGAGTTCATATTACTTTATTTTGATACCACGATGCCGCGACGTGCCGCGGGATGCTGCGGCATGACGAGTCATGCCGTTTCATTCCACGGGCTGCCGCGGCACGCCATTGCATCTCGCGAGACGTATGGGTCACTTTGTTTCGAGGAATTATGATTGCTATGCTAGTCGAAATAAGGTTGTAACTTGTGCAGCGGTCATTTCGGTCGTATCTAATCATACAACTTTCGCATGTCGTATCTCAAATTATTAAACACGTTGCTGAATTCACCATTTGTAGATCTGGTTCTCCACATAACGACACAAATATCTTAGAATCCGTGCGGACCAAAACTGATTGATGCCAGAGTGGCTGGGCTTTCAGCAAAATGCCACGGCATGCCACGGAATACCACGGGATGCCCCAGCACAATCTGCCGTGCCATGCCGGCAGTGGGCGCCGGCCCTTATAGAATATCTAGGTTCCCAAATATATATTTTGAATGGATACTGATTTAAACAAGAGTTATGAGAAAAATAGGTTGACATTTTAAATTCCTCATATCTCGTCTTTATATCACTGTCCTTTTAAAATATATATTTGGAAACATAGATATTCTGTAATTCAATCCAAATAAATAAACACTGCCTTAAGAATATGTTTGGTTATCAAATTATTTTGGTATTACGTTAGTATGAAAAACGCATGCTCCGCCGGCCCCTTAACCCATTAATGGCCAAATCAAAACTAAAGACCGTTTTTTTTAATTCTTTTATTAATTGAAATTTAGTGGCTACAAGAAAAAATAGTATCACAAAAAAAAACAAATGAAATAATTTTCATGAATTTTCAGTGGTGTTCCCAAATTGGCACAACGGCTTCCAATGAGTGAAAATTTGCGAAACATAATTTTTCAATACACAGGGTTTTCTTGCATTTCTTGCAACCTCAGCGACCTCTGATATGGCACACAGTACATCGCACTCGTTTAAGAAGCTTTTCAGGGACGTGATCAACCCCATCCAACTGTAAACTGTCAATATTGGATGATGAAGAGCGAGCAGAACATCTTTGGGGTGACAGTTTGAGGTAGTGTCTGGCGACACTTCGGCGGGATAGTAATTGCATGGTTGCATGGTGGGCTCTTCTTTAGCGATAACGTGTAATCGCCATGCATTTGACATGGTCATATCAACCATATAAGTGAATAAGACCCATCACCATATTTTCCGTGTACGCCAATTCTATACAGAGATATGGCTTGGCCTAGTTCATCCACTGCGCCCATACCTTTATTATAATTTTGGAACAGATGAGAAATGCTCACATCGTCCTTTTCTCTTTTTTCGTTGCACCATCTTTTTACGGAACCTACTGGCTCATAAGAATCGTGATTGGTCGACATTGTGCAAATACTATTTTCTTTCCAGCGGACCAACAGAAGCTCATTTTTTTTTATCAAATCTGCAGTACAAGTACGTAGGAATCGATAGGGCTCGATAAGATAAATTTGACAGTTATTCTCGATAAAATGAGTTTTTATGGAGTCAAAAACTAATTTTATCGAGAATGACTGTCAATTTTTTCTTATCGTGTCCTATCGATTCCTACGTACTTGTACTGCTGTAATCAAATTCAGCTCTTGCTTTCGTCATCATCTCATGTTCAAAGGTTGTCGAGTAATTAGGTGAACACTTTCGCCAAAGCGGAAGACTGGATGACTCTCGGTGAGCAGAGACAGGGTGCTCTGATTGGGTCGATCTAAAGGAAGGTCGTGACCTTTTAGCAGCCAAAGGTTCATCATCACTGCTATCCTCGGATTCCAGAGTACCCACGTTGCGAACAAATACCTCAATATTATCTGGGACATCGTTTGGTAGGGTACTAGGTGGCACATCATCATCTCCTTCGTCAGTCATAACGCTTGGCTCTGGTGGAATGATGGCTAAATCATACTCCAAGCCGTCGTTACTCTCCTCAGCTATTGTGTTGATAGCTTCTTCTAAGCCCCTGAAGTCATTAGTACCACTAAAATATTGCTTGCGATTCACATTTATTCTGTAAATGAAAAGGTTATTTTTAGTACACTTGCAGCCGTTGTACCCAAATTGGCACACCAATATTTATGTCACTATCTTTTTATATACATGTAAAATAACTGCAATGAAATAACTTTAAAGGTTAGATTAGGTACCTATTTTACGAAAATATCAACAATATTCACGATATTCATCATCTGTTATGAAATAAAAAAACAAAATTACACTTACCTGTAGTGTCCTCCGGATAACGAACTTGAATGTATCCAAAACGAAAGATTTTTGAACAAATTAGTATAATCCGATAACTTTACCTAATGAACACACCTTCGACTGCACAACAAAGTCACACAATATTAACTATTGTCAAAACTTTTTTTATCTACCCTCTTTAATTAAGTGTTCCCAAATTGGCACAGTGGTCAAGAAAGGGTTAAGTTTTAATTTAAACTTTTCTTGTTTGACTTTTCTACACACTGTGTCTACATTTCTTATCCAACATTCCTCTCGCAGGTCTGCTGGAAAAAAAATATTTTGAAATAAGCCGTACCTTTGTGCTCTTCTATGTTAATATATTGTCCCTATAAGTATTTTGTGTGTACATAAATAAATAAATGAGAAAATCTATGAGCAGTGTGTTGACAGTGCATAGGTACAGGACCGAAATGTAATTGTAAACTGAAATTATTGCGGGTGGCTGTTTATGAGCAGACAAATCGGTCTATCCTCTTTCTTGTTCGTGTTTTGCACTCAGTACCGCTACCACGGGACTCACTGGCAACTCGATTCTGTTCCCGGCAACGAAACTTATTTCTGGTCGCGACCTTTTTCGGTTTTTGCAGAGTTGACCCCTGGATAAAAATGTCTCAGATGCTGCATTTTCCAAAGGACAACTTTACGCCGGAAAAGCCCGGTGTTTTCAAAGTAAACTGCAGGTGCAGCAGTCAACGGTGCGTGTTTTGAGTTCGAACTCGACATGACTTGGCAGTTTTATGGCAGTAACACCACTAGACTAGTTACAGTAATAAAACATAATATTTTTTTTAGATTTTTACTGGAAACAAATACATATTACAATGATAATTTTAACATTTATAAGGCATTTCATATTTTTTTACATCTAGTACACTACAACAACAGTCGGAAATATTGAGATTCTTTTAGCAGGCTTACAATAGGCGGGATTAGTGCACGAACTTGCTATCCATATTGCATAATCAGTTTTCAAAAAGGAAGTTTTAATTTCCTTTTTTGTTGTGAGTTACGATTTACTAAAAATGACTTTAATTAAAAATAATATGATCAAGCAATAATTGTTCTGATGAATGAAATGATTGTAGCTCTGATTTTTTTTTAAATGTCCTAAAAAAATGTAGTATTGATGCGATTGTAATTAATTTCCATAGCCTTCAAAATATACTAGACGAACTGAGGTTGAATTGTCATGTTTTACCTAAACTTGTATTTGAACACTTGTACATATACATATAAAAATAAAGCTTATATTCAAAAATAAATCAGATCAATGATTATAATGGCTCGGATTGGTGGTAGCTACAGTACAAATAGCTGTTACATATTACAAAATATTATACTTAATCTACCCTATGTGATATGGACCTAATTATTGAAGAATTTCATGTAAAATTCCGCTTACTAAATAAGTAATATCAAATGTCATTAAATTACTTATTGTCAATAAAAATTGACAGGACATTACATAATAATTATAAAAAAATATTAGAATATACATATTAATATGAGAAAGATGTAAAACTATTTATAATTGGTTTCAGTGACCTTTATGAACTATCTACAACATATTTCGACTTATTCGACAGAAAAGTTGCATTACTGGAAATCAATGAAAAGGTCGCGGTGTTTTGTGCTACTGAGTTAAAGCAGTGACAAGTCTTTGAATAAAAAATAAAAAATAAACAGTCTAATAGTTACATCTACGGACAAATACAGACACACAAGTAAAAATAACTTAAATCCCTTAAAAGGTTTCTAAATAAGTAATTTGCAAGCTCGTTTTCAGTAAAATTATAAATATGAATAAAATATCATTTCTAAACATTTCTGAGCGAAATTAATGGCCGGATGCGTATCACAACCTAAAATCAGTTAACAAAAAAAAAACGGAATGCTTAACATTAGTAAAAATACATAATTATATATAAAATAAGTTGCCAGCAACATGTGCAAAACGTCCATCACGAGATTATCCATTTACGAGAAAAACATAAAAGAAAAGAGGTAAAGAATAAAAAAGTTTGTACATATTGTTTATGGGCGGCACTTCTAGCAGAGTACCCGTATGAGTCTGTGTGGTAGTCTCCCATTTGGAAGGTGATGGCAGGCGAGGACATTCTGCCGTCACCACCATTGGAGTAGGCGAGGACTCGCAGGTTGTAGGACTTGCCTGGGGTGAGGTTCATGACGTACGCCTCCAGTTTCTGCTCCACTAGAATGATTGTGTCGTTCGCGGTGCTCATGTCCTGGTCAATCTCCCAAACTCGAACCTGAAATTTTATTGAATTTGATAAATCTAGAGCTGACGAAAGATAGCCTATTACATGGCTCAGTTTAGCAATTCTATCCTATCCAGTATCCATGGTCTGGCTTTGATATCAGGGTAATGGTTACGCCCCATGTAATAAGGGCGACCCTATTGCCATTCACCAGGCACAAGTAGTCCTGACTCCAGGCTGCTACTAAAAATTCCTGGTGAAAAAACCCACAGCACTGAACTCTTTTGCTGACCTGGTAATTGAATCCAGGAATTCATACTCGGATACTGAGACAGCGCGGTTAGGACTACTGTTATTTCCATATTCCTGTCACTCAGTGCTAGTATACCTTATATCCAAGCAGAGGTTCCTCCTCATCAGTGGGCTGCACGTAACGCCACACGACGCGAACGGTGGTCGGGTTGTAGGCCCACACGTTGACGGAGGCCGGGGGCTTCTGTGGCGCCTTACGGAACGTTCGCTCCAGGAAGCGCTCGCTCTCTGGACCCTCGCCCGCGGAGTTGAACGCCATTACCTACAAAAATAAAAACAGATTCATAAGTAAATGACGTAAAACATAAAGAATAGCAGCAAAGATAAGCTGTTCACTGTAAAGAGGGACAGATAAAGCTTGTTTGCGTTATTTGTTATGATTATTTTTGGCGTCAACAAGTTTGTGCGCTGATAATTTTTAAACATGGGATCATTATTTTTATGCTTTGCGATTGTTATCGAAGTAAAAAATATTACCTTAACAAAATAGTATGTATCGGGTTGCAATCCAACAATGAGAGCCCAATGGCGCGTCGTTCTGGATAGGTAGTAGATGCATTCCTCTTCCTTGTTCGCCTGCTTCCAGTACTTGAGACGGTGCCCGATGAGCTTGCCGCGCAGTCTCTCGCGCGACTGGTCGATAGGGTTCCACGTCACGTTCAGAGACGTCGAGTTGAACGACCTCGCGTACACCATCTGAGGAGCCACCTGCGGCATGTCCTCCGCAGAGTATATCGTCACCACCTGGCTCTCCGGACCCGCACCAATCTCGTTAAAAGCCTGGACCTTCACATCATATGGCGTGTAGAAATAAGTTGTCGATATATGAACAACGAACGTTCCAATATTGCCGTACTTCTTGAGACTCAACGACTGAAATTCGACCTCGGTTCCGTTACGACGCCAGAATATCTTGTAGTAAATTCCAGGTCCATTCTGCAATGACGATGGCAACGGGTTCCAAGTGATTGTGAGATCACCTGTTTTTCCTCCGCCTCCTCCCACATTTGCAGGTGCTTCGTATGGCTTATCAGCTGGAGTAGAGAATTGCGGGCTGGGTGCCGAAGGTTTTCCAGCTCCTAAAAGGTTTACTGCTTGGACTCTAAATTCATAAATCGACCATGGCATTAGGGTCGTAGTAATAGTCGCTCGTTTACGACCATTGTACCGATCGATCTCTATCACGTTGGCCACATTCTCGCTTATAGTGTACCACGTAGAGTTCCAGTGTGTGCGACCAGTAACTATGTAGCTGGTGATAGCGCGACCATTCGAGTTGCTGTCAGTCCATTCAAGAGTGACAGAGCTGCGTTGAATGTTGAGTGTCTGTAAGCCGCCAGGTGGCCCCGGCGGTCCCTCGATACGCAACTGAGTGTGGGATGAAATACGCCCGATAGCAGATTTAACAATACACTCGTAGTCACCTACATCTGACAAACTAACATTTAAAATTGTAAGTTCACCTCCATCAATTTTGATTCTCTTATCAGCGTACAGATCAGCTGCTTCCTTCATGCGAATACCGTTGTGGTGCCAGAGGTAAGCAGTATCCAACATGGGGTCTATTTCAGCATTACAATGTAAAAAGACCACTGAATTAACTTGAGTCGTGATTCGCGGTGGCAGTCGCTCAAGGAAGCGTGGAGCGCGCAATACAATTAATCGTCCTCTGCTTTCGTCAGTTCCATATTGGTTTTTAGCTACACACGTATAGAGACCTTCATCATCTCTAGACAGCTGCCGGATTATTAGGTTTCCAGTTTCGGCAATAAATCTTTTGCCACCCGCGCCAATAACGATATTATCTTTCTTCCAAGTGAATGTAGGTTTAGGTGCAGCTTCAGGGTTGCATTTTAATGTAACATTGCCACCCTCTGAGCCATAAGTCTCAGATTCAAGAGGCCGCTTTTTAAATGATGGCTTCAAGGACAACACTCTCAACTGTCCAGTAGAATAGCTTGCCTTTAGTTGATTTTTAGCTTCGCACTGGTACATCCCTGGATCTCTGGTTGGATCCAAGTACTTCATTATTAGTACATTGTCTTGGATAATATAACGATCTCTATCATCAGGCTCTAAAGTATCCATTGAAAGTTTCTGACCATTTTTCCACCAGGTGTAGTTTACATCTGGTATACCAAAAGCTTCACAATTCCAATGTAACTCACCCTTATTGTCCATGTGCTTATTTGCTAGTGGAATAGTAAAGTTAGGCATGGCTTGTACCTTCAGGAACACACTGTTAGATATGTGCGCCCGATCATTTTTCACATCACAGATGTACTCTCCTTCATCTTCTACTCCAGCATTAGGTATTGTTAAAACTCGATCATAATTACTCAAACGTGCTTTTTTTGGCATATTGGCATTCCTTCTGGTCCAGTTGTAGTGAGGCACAGGATAACCAAACGAAACACATTCAAGACGAACCTCTTGTCCTACTACTGGTGCTTCAGGGAAAACTTTTGGGAAGTTATTTGGAAACTTAAGATGCTGATAATCAGAGTGTGGATAAACAAAGAGTGGGAAGAATGGTCCATTGCGGCCTGCATCAGACACCTTGCTCATGACGTTACAACTGTAGTTGCCTCTGTCAATAGTCTCTAAAGCAGAGAAGTAGAGGCCTCCATCGTAAGACACAAACACTCGCTTGTCTTCTTCCACAAGGTTTGGAAAGTAGTTGCGAGCCCATAAGAAGTTTACTGCAGGGTAGTAAGATGGTGGATCACAGTACATTACTTTGCCCCAATATTGATTACCACTTTCAACAGACCGTTTTTGATTGAATTCTCTAATATAACCAAAGGACAAGCGCACTGACTCAGATCTAATTGTACCGAATTTATTAGAAGCCGTACAGTGGTACCTCGCATTGTCTTTATCAGTATCTGGGCCATAAATCAAGAGTGTTCCTCCACTGAGAACAAACCTGGTATCAACTAAAGGATCAATTTCAGTGTAAATAGGGCTGTCAACCTGGTAATCTTCTCTGTACCACTTGTACACGGGTGCAGGGTACCCTCCTGCGAGGCAAGTCAACTGAACATGATAGTTTCTCATAGGATCATAGATAGTGTCTACTGGCTCCTTTATGAAATAAGGTCCCCTAGGAATCCTCTCCGGGTCAAAAGTATCCAGTCCATATGTAAATGATCTTTCTTCTTCAATAAGATAATGCAGTCTTTGTGTTTGTCCTTCACAAATGAAGTGATGATATTGGGTACCTTCGACAGGAGAAAGGCCCCAGCGCCCATCGGGATGTGAGAACTTGTACACTAAGTAATCACGAGGCAACAAGTTATAACTTGTGTAAATTTGGGAATGATCATTGAAAAAAGCATTTTCCAATCCAGACAACTGTGACCCATCGGCATCATTGGACCAATACCCTGGAGATTGTTGGTGAGCGCCAATGTACCATGCTCCTTTCTGAGGGTCTAATCTCATCAGGTTTGTTATTATAAATCCATGTTCTTCTGGGCTATTGACCGCCACTAGATCGGCTTCGTAAGCCAAACAAATTTTCCGGGCCTCATTTCTGGGGCGATCCGGCGACTTAGTAAAACGGTAACAAGATTCCCGGAATCTGATCCAATTTGGCGGACACCTGTATCTCTCATCGTAGTCCAAGCCGGCGTAATATGTCGCCGTGTTTTGTGGATCGACCTCATTGTCGTTGGAGCCGAAATTATCAGAGTTAAAATTATCCTGATTATAAAACGAACTCTGACCCGAACTGTAGTCGTTGCTGTTTACGGGGTAGTTGCTGTTTACTGGGAAGCTGCCGTAAGGTACTTGTGAGTTTGGACGATACTGAGTTCCATTCTGGTTGCTATCCTGGTATGTTTGTTGATTATAGTTTGGATTGAACGTACCACTGGACTCGGGAACTTGACTCCTGGCACAACTCGCCAATGCGAGTAATATCAAAACACGCCTCATTTTCTGTTGCAAAACAAAGAAATAAATAACATTATTTTTCCTTCAAATAAAGGAAAGACTGTTGTGGTGAACACGTGTGTTTTACAGGCTTTTATATCACAGTTTCATTTTAAAATTCGTTTCTAATTTGAAAAATAGCTTGATGATGACAAACACTTGAAATGAAGCCTCGCCCAACTCGAATAAATTCATTCATGGGAGAAGCTTTCATTCAAATTTAGTGATGTACTGATGCCACATTTGACGTTTTCGGTTTATAGAATTTTACGTTGACGTTTAATTGTTTGTATATTGCAACCCTGCTAGGATCAGGCAGGAACATACTTGTAACAGAGTACCCCACGCCATATTAAAATGATAAATTTTGCTGACAAAAATCTCCGTGGATGATATACATTTTATACACCCTTCTGCCACAGATTACCAGATACTACACTCCATGTACTTACACGCGCTAATTACCTACCGAGCGCCGGGTAACCGGTGACCCATAGCGGAGTGGGTTGTCAACAGCCGCGCGGCGCGTACCTACGCATCAAGCACGTATCCAGACTTTTAGTTCGGGGGGGGGGTGTACATTGAAACAATCATGTGAACTGTGTAAATGTCGCTATAATCACTGTACTGTAATTTACGTACTTCGCAGTGGTTATGATCCCTTTTATTATAAGTCAGATTTCGGGAGGGGGGATAAATACCAACTATGTACCCCCCCTGGATACGTGCCTGCTACGCATATTGCATATTCCCCAAAGGTAACTTATTAAAACTATTTGACCGATTTCGAATATTCTCTACGTAACAATTGGGAATATAAAGGGAAAAAAATATTAATCATTACGTCAAAATAAAACACCTCAACGCAATTTTTTTAAACAATTATTTTTATAAATTTCGTTATTATACTTATTTTTAAAACAATTATAAATCCCGATACATTACATAACATGTTTTATTTTATAACGCACCTATACTAAAAATCCCTATCATCTTCGTCGACAGAGGCAGCCCTAGCAATCCGCAATATCCACGCGGCTGCGCGATCTACAAAGCAATACCCACTTTACGTTTGTTAGGTTAGGTACATTTTCGATATTATTAAACTCTTTGCATTTTCGTTCGCAGCGTCTGTTGACTTGAAAGTGTAGGCTGTTATAGCGGTAGGTATTGAACATTTTGTATGGAGTTATCTGGTAATCTGTGCTTCTGCCTTTGCGTGTATGTTTTGTTGTTTGTACCACAGACATGGGCGTAGCCAGCCTTGGGCTCAGGGTGGGGCAGCAGTCAACCTATCCCCCCCCCCACACCCGGTACTTTTTTTGTAACTTGAGCCGTTTGGGCTCTGCGCCTATGGCAATTTGTTAATCTGTAAATTTAGAGGTTTATATTTTCAGGTACAGAAAATAAACAATTACACACAGGATAGATATTATAGTTTTATTTATGAATAATCGGTGTTTATAAATTTAAGTTTTAACTAACTTCATAAGTAATATTACTTCAAGAGAAGCCGGCGTGGGTTCTGGTAGTAGAACCTATTTAGCACTTCTTCTAGAAATTTAATTTTTGATTCGGCGTTCCTCATTCTATGCACACTTAGCATACACAGGCCGCTTAGACGATTTTCGCTCATGGTTGACCGAAGCCACGTTTTGACCCGCCGTAATGTGCTGAATTATCGCTCTATTGTACAGGTCGTACATGGCTGGGCAAGAAAAATAGCGAGCGCAGTTTTTACGCTGGGATAAAATTGCATTTCCGAAATCTTGATCAGATCCGCCACTTCCATCTCCTTCAGTGCATTAATTTCCGTATTTTTTTCATCCCACAAATTATACCACATTTCAGCCTCGCTCGGGAAAGTATCATTTAATTTGTAAAACTCGCAGAAACCTTCTGTTTTTTTCAAAAACTCGTCGCAGGTCATTAGCAACATACATAGAGTATATAACCACTAGAGAGCGTATAGGCCGATTGATTTCTTCTAAGAACACAACTCACCACAGCGGGCCGGGGGACGAAGAAGAATGCGCGGCTGCAATTGGTCAGTTCAAGGTCAAGTTGCGAAGGTATGTCTAGTTAGGGATTGCACTACTTGACCAAGGGAAAATAGTCGATATCGATAAAACGGATTTTAAAATTAAAAAAATACTCATTAAAAATTACATAATAAAATTTAATCAACATCAGTCAATAACAAAAAGAAAAACAACTGTTGTTTCTTACTGATTTTTAAAATGAATTATTTATATTTTTCGAATTATAGTTTTAGGGTCTTGATTGATCTCAGTCAAAAATGATAGCGTCTACATAATTATTTCTGAATTATGCATCTTCCTCATAAAATACAATGATTTGTTGATTCTATTTCATATTGATTATAATTAATATCCCGAAAAATAAATTATACCCAATTAGAGATTGTAATAACGATCTTATAAAATCGTCGGAATTATATTTCGTATTTCTTAAAATAATATAAAAATTGTATGATGTTTAATTGTATTTTTATCGATATCAACTTCAGCCATTAAAAAGGAAACGGCTCTGATTTTTACGATAAAAATACAAAGGGAGAGAAAGGGATAAAAGAATTAGAATTTCCTAGTGAAAGAAAGGGACTTTTCCAAAAGACATAAACGCGGGTCACTGTTTCGTGTGTTTTTTCACACTCCACCATTTTAAATAGACCCCTGCGGTTGCTCTTTATCTGATTAAATTAAAAAATAATTTCGTAGTGTTTACTTACTGATGAAAAGGTATGCATATCCTAGATGTCTTGGTATATTTCCCACACCAGTTTACAGCGCATTTAGGCATTTTATGCGATTTAAATTGTATAAATAAATCGCATCAAATTATAGTTATTTAGCGTGCATATGGGTCTAACAATTGGTCGAACTAAAATGGTTACTAGTACCGTCGCCTACTTGTAGTAGGTGCAAAATTACTAACAGTTTTCGTGCGTCGGGGCACTGTATGCGCAGTCAAACTGTGGTTTTATAGTCTTTGGCAACATATGACATAGGTGCAATGTTATCAAAGAATATAGAAGAAAGCGTCAAAAGGGCCGTGATCATTTTAATATAATTTTCTTTAAAAATGCCAATGCACTTATATTTTTGCGACCAGCGCGTTTCGCAGAGCATTGGTATGTTTGGCACGAGCTTACGGCGTTGTGCCGAGAATTTTATTATTTCTTTTATTGTGCCGATCGCATTACGTATAGCGGCATTTGATTTAAATCATGAATATTTTTTTTTTAATATTTCTTTTTGCTTAATTAGGCACCTTATAGGTCAGAGCCAGGGTGGGGCAAGCGCCCCAGCTTGCCCCAGTGTGGCTACGCCCATGACCACAGATTGGATATTAGTTTGATATTAGTAGCTAGCTCTCGTACTACGAGTTGTAGAAGCTGCTAGTCTGCTACTGAACGTGAATGTGGTACGGTTTATTGAATGCACAGTAAATGTAGAATTAGGTAACTATTTTCTTATCTGTATTATGTGTTGATTTTCGAGATGCATGAGAAGTGCTTTATGTGGATGCTCCAGGGTAGCCCGCGAAATTCAAATTTTCTGACGTTTTTACAATTTGCAGGCCATAAGTTGGTTAAAAAATAAAAATATCGCGCTGGACATTACACACAGCGCTATCAAGTGCCACACTAAGCAACGAGGCTTGTGTCGTGGACACCAGATAGTTGATATACTATAAAGATACTTTTTGTTTGAACATACATACACAATATACATACAAACATCCATGTCAACGAAACCAAAATGTCCACGCTCATCACACAAACATTTGCTCCTACCGAGATTCGAACCCGGGACCCTAAGACCGTCAGGCAGCCTCACCACCCGCTGACAGCGGTAGTGAGGCGATATTCCGCCGAAACAAGTTGAGTTCATTAAAAAACAACGATGTTTATTTTGTTAACAAAATCACAAACTATAATTCCCTAAGGATTTTCATACTTATGTAAAAGTGCTTAAGCATGTTTTCTTTTAAAATAACGACGTCAAGAGTTATTTTACTATGACATATTGATCCAAAGAGCCGGTCAATGAGCGACATGGGAAATCGTTCACCTGTTCGTCGGGGAAGTACAGATTCGGATATTGTCGGGCCGCTGCTGTTGGCATTTCGTCGGTATCACTCGTAACTAGCAAAGCCACAGAGTTTAGAGTCAATGAGCCGTTGAGCTAAATAAACTAGTGAGCTATTCCATGAACGACTGAGCGACTGAGAGCTAGATTGTAATTAATGAGCTAGACAGCTAGTTCCACAGAGCATCTGTGTATACGGGAAAGCTAGTTCAATTTTATCTCTCATTCGCGAGCTACCCTGCTGCCCATGTGTCCAACCGCCTGTGCCATTCGGGTTCACAGTAAGTGGTAGTGTAAGGTCTAGGAACGATTTTGACGTTGAAAAAGGCATTCCCAGACCTTTATGAACTTGGAGGGTTGTATTGATGATTTTGATGATTGTAATTCTGAAACTACATAAGTCTTTTAGGTAGTCTCGAGATGTACGGTTAACAGAAAAAAAAAAACAATTTACTCCGGAAGTTATCGTGACTTGCTCGAAGCTTACGCAACGGAAGTGTGATATATCACTACCATCAACATATTATTCTGTTAGCACGCATTGAGCTCTCAACGAGTCGTAATCTACGCCTCAGTGTGGCAGAAGAATGGACGTAATTGTTGAACAGGTAGGGAATAAAATTTTTTTTTCATTGTTCACGGTTTTATTTTCCATGTTATCAACAAGAAATAAGAGTCAATAATTATAGTAATACTTATACTGTAGGTATAGCTAAAACAGATAAAACATTACACGATTTCGATACCATTCAGAAAAGTATACAATTCTGTATAAATCGTTAGTTACATTTACTCCAAAAATTATCATTATTTTTCATACCATTTTCCGCGCGCAAGATAATTCTCCTAATAATATTTCATCACAGATTAATAATGTACTTCTTCGTTTCGTGTTTTCACAAAGAAATAAATAGATAGGGCGGAACATGGCCTTGACTACTGCTTATAAAACTGCTACCTACTTTCGTACAGAGTCCCAAAATATTATACAGAAGTTTGTGTGCTGCACTAAATAATGCCACATGAGTACAACATCTACTTATTGTGTAAAACAGTTCATTGACATTAATTAACACAGATATTTGCCGCTCCAAAATAAGTTAAAAAATAATTTGTTTGCAGTTTTATCTTATTTACATTGTTAATTTATTTTTGCGATATGCGTAATATGATTTTCATATTTTTTTACAGGACTGTATAAATATAAAAACGTAACTCATTTTATAATTAATGTAAAATATTGTACAATATTAATAAAAATATTTTGGGGAGACAATATTAGCAAACATAACAAAGAACAAAAAATGCCATATTTAAAATTAAAAATTGATAAAGAAGTTACTAGCATAATCTCAAAACATTACATGATTATAACAGTTCATAGGTGATGTATTGTATTGATAACGAAACATTTTCTGGAAAACCAGATAGAAGAACTAGTCGAGGAGCGCACGATAATGTTCATAGAATCTACTCGCATACGAACTGCACTTGTCCATGCTCGATGGTCGATCACTTAAGTACAACAGTCGCGTGCATAAGGCCATCCAACCCTGTGACTGATACCTTCACTCCGAATACATAATAAAATCATCTACATGTTCAAAGACAACCACGTATACTATTGCACACACAGTATAAGATTATGCTAACGCCTTACAATTAACGGTGTGGTAACTACATGTCGTTAATTCCCTAATATTAATATAATTACACTAATCATCTCGCCTCGCTCGTTACTTATTCGCCTATCTACCCAATACACCGTTCACCAACGTTAAATAGCACCCATGAGAATATCGAACATTTAAAGCAACATCTATACGCATTAACTAAAACTAAACTATTTACAATATTTACACAGGTTGTTCATTAGTATACATACACAACATCTCACAAGCCAGACTTTAGAGTGAGACAAAAAAAAAATGAATATGAAATGGCTGCCTTAAAATACACAGTCTCATAAAACGAATATGTTTGTAATATTGTTCTTAAATGAGATACATGTTACGTTACAATTATCAGTCAAGCTTGGTATTAAGATCTCGTTATTGAGCCGTCTCCAATCAAACGCGTGTAATATGTGTTTATTTAAAAACAAAGTATTATCATGTCTCAGGTCATAATCGAATCCAATTGCTATCCAGTAGCAAAAATAATAATAATTGAAGTCACTTTGTCTCAAGGGATATAGGGTCGTATAAAGACACTATAATCAATGCAAAACATAATGACGTTCGAAGAATCACATTAAAAGCAATTTGATAAGTAGTGATGAATGTTAAAAAACTGCTTTTAAAACAAATGAGGGGTAATGTGACATCTCTAGTTTAAATTAGGCCTCTCCTCCGTGGAGGGTGAAGTGGTTATTTGATCGTTGCGGCCCGAGGGTAAGTCCTAGTGTCAGCTAACCAGTACAGTTTCGATCTTGAGGAGCTGGCGAAGCTTGTCGGTGACCCTAACGAGGGAAACCTTAGAAGCGCGCACGTTGACCTTCTCTCCGGCGCCGAGCAGCTGGTGGCATTGTGCACGCTCCAGGAACTCTTGCGTGCGAATTTCGCGCAGCAACTCCTTGGGGGATCCAGAACCGCAGTGGATCTGCTTCAGGAGACTGTCCTTTGATTTGATCTGGAAAATGAGAAAAGTTTGCGTAAATACCACAAGATGGTAAGAATTTGTTGTACGTGACTCTTGTTAAAATAATAAAGTTAAGGAGTCATATGTGAAAGTAAGTAGAGCGACTCTATAAGCCGCAGAACCCGTGAAGTTTGAAGAAAACGTGTTCATTATAAATTCGTGAATAAATTCATAAGTATCAGCAACGTGGCTTGAAGCAGCTGGATAAGTTGATGTCAAAGTATAAAAAGCAAGTCAAATTTTACCTGTAATAAATTAGTAATATCCTGCAGCAAACACCACAGCCCGTCAGCCGGTTGGCCCGTGGGGGTCCTGAGGCTGTAGAAGGGCGGCAGTGGAGCCTCGGTGCACTGGATCTCGATCATGGAGTCCGGGGGCGGCGGCGGGGTCGCCGGGGGCGGCGACGATAGCGCGTCGCAACCCATCTCCTCGCGATCTGGAAAGAGAAAGAGTTTATGTTTAGACTTCTGTTACCAAAACAAAAAAAAAACGATTGATAGACAAGGCTCCACAAATTGACAACCTTTGTTTTGTCAATAACGTAGAATGATATGCCTCGTGCAACCTGCAACGACAACAAAGTGATGATTTGCACATAGCAGGGTTATTGAGTGATGAATATAATTTCGCGAGTCCAATTCCAGCACTGAGCTAATATTTGTATGGCCTACAAACAATTGTTCTGGATTCCTATGACTCAGAGAACTAGGTACTGACTGACACTGGGTTGGGAGCATCGTGTAGGAAAATATGTAGATCAAAGTACCAATGTTCATACAATTTTACGAGTTAAGGCTTTTGTAATTACTATTTCGTTTACTAATTACCATGCCATGACGTCATGGCCGCGATGTTAGTTGTTAACCACACGTGATTAGTAACTCTTCTTCCGTTAATACGATTGTAAAGAGCGATCCCTTTGTCATCCAAAGGTACAAACACGTACTAGCAGATGCAATACAGGTGTCTACAACAACTCTTTCTTACCTATTATTTCAGTAGGTGGAGGAAATCGCCAGGGTTCAATAGCCCTCCCCTGAACATCAGCAATGTGTAGTCTCAGCAGAGTGGTAGCAGGACCCTCCGTCAGTTCCTCAGGGGTTTGACCCGCATAGGTACCGAGCAGTGGATCCGCGCCGTATGCAAGAAGTAGACGAATCAATTCTACGTGGCTGTTCTCACAAGCTTCGTGTAATGGTCTGAAAATTAAACGTTTCACGTTAGCTAGTTCCTCTACAGTCGAGTAGTTCAAAATGTCAGAAATACAAACTCGACGAACCTGATTCCTCCTTGGGCAGCCGCAGACACGTTTGCGCCGTATTGCAGCAGTAGTCGAGCTATTCTGACATGACCCCTAGCAGATGCCACATGTAAAGGCGTGAACCCTGCATTGTCTTTCGCCGACGGGTCTGATTCCAACTTCTCCAAACAATACGCGACGCAATCCTGCAAAGAAGAAAAACCTGAATAAGCTATGTTCTTTTTTTACAAATCATGTCGCGATCTTTGATAAAGATACTTACCGTGTATCCCAACCTGGCAGCTCTGTGGAGATGCGTTTCTCCAATACTCTTGTTGATGAACCAGCCCTTGATCTCCTTCTTAATATCGTGGACTGATTCAGGACTAGGCTTCACTGCTGGTCTTCGAATTTTAGTGGCATTTTCTTCTCTTCGTATTATTTTCTTTTTCTTCCTGATATAATCAAATCCGGAACTAAATTTCCTTCTCCCAAATAGACGCTTTAGACGTCTTTTCGTAGTCACACCTTCAGTCGGAACCAAAGAACTACCTTCTACTTTCGGTTTGTCTTTATCTTCTGGAGGAGAATTTTCATTTTTGTGTTTATTTGCAGACAATTCTTTCGTTCTTTTGTGATTCAGAGATTTCATTATGCTATTTCTTTTTTTTAAACGCATGAGTCGACCCTTAGCGTCATTCCTTTTTAGTGACTTGGTGCTTCTAAGTCCATCTCTAATTGAGCTAGATCTTCTTTTAAGCTTGTCTTTTACAATCTTTCTTGGTTTGAATTTTGGCTTTGATTCGGGTTCTTTCTTTATTTCCACAACTTTTACTTCCTTTTCTTCGGGAACATCTTCTTCTCGACAAGAGGTTGGAGGTGCGGAAGCCGGCCGTTCGTCACCAAATACTTCTTTGATTGTTGCTCGTTGTTTAAGAACTCTACTTTCTGTTCTTGTCCTAGATTTTAGAACGAGCGGCGCGAATTCTTCAGTAGCACCAATCAGACCATCGGTGTCTTTAATGAATGAATTTCTAAACGCAGTGACAGTCTCTTTTCTAAATGCTCCCAAATAAAATATATCTTCCATTAATTTTTCTTTCTTCACACTGTAACTGCCTTTATTTCCGTTTTTTACCAACCCTAAGCTAGGTGTCGGCAGCAATTCAATTGTGGATTTTTTAGATATGACTTTAGGTGTTTTGTCATCTTTATCTTTGCTTTTTTTCTCTTTTTTAGTTTCTTCCTTTTTGCCACATTTTTGAATCAACATATCAACAATTGAACTGGTTTTCTTTTTATTAATCGTTGATGATAATACAGTGGACGTCGATGCCTCTGAATCATAATGTAACTTATGTGGTGTAGAATAGCTAGAATTTGATTCTAAATCACTATCAAGGGTGAGTTTATCAGGGCGTCGTGCATACAAATCATCGGTAGCAGCTGATGGAGCAGAAGAAGGGGCCGGAGAAAGAGGTGCGGGATCCAAATCAGGTAGAGATGTCGAACCTCGTGTAAATATCGCACCTGGCCCTTTAACAAACGGCCCACCAGAACGACCTCGTGGTATTGCAATGAGTCTAGTTGGCATACGGAGAGATCGTTTATATTTATACAATTCTTCTTCCCAACCTGGATGAAAGTATGAACCATCGCCAAATGTTGGTTTCTGTACTGGCGTAGAACTGTTACTTGCACTACTACTATCATGTTTCTTTAAAGGAGATGATTTCACTGAAGTCTTTGAGTTTGGTGTAGTTTTGTTGTCTTCAGTTTTTGTATTTTTACGCATTCGGAGTCTTCTTGCTACACTAAGATCATCATCATCGCTATCGGAACTTGAATGGACATCTTGTTTCTCATTTTTGTTATTATCAATAGATAATTTTCCTTTGGATCTTGAAATTTGCCTAGGCAGTTTCCCCTTGCCTTGTTTTTCTTCCTTATCCTTTGATATTGTAGAATCCAGTGACTTTCTAGTATTTTTGTTGACGTCAACATCACAACACTCAAGTTTTACATACGCAGATTTCTCTGACAAATCTTTTAATAATTGATATTTGAGACGATCACTTTTTTCCTTATCTTTTAGAATCTTGCTCTTTATAAGTGGCTCATCATCATCTGTAGATTCCAGTTCTTCTTTTATCACAGTTTTAATGGGTGTCTTTTCTTTTAGCTCCTTTCTAGATGACAGAGATGAAGACGAATTATCAGGTTTTTCAATTTTTACTTTCGCTTTCGTCCTGATCTTACTAGGTCTGTCATTTTCTTTTTGTTTATCATTATTTTTATCAGTTTTGTGTTTTTCACTTTTATTGGATTGCTTTTCTACAGGATGTGGTTCTAACACCACTGACATTTCAGTTTCATCCCTGATGTCGTCTTCATCCATCGGCTCTTGTTTTATAACTATAGGTGGTATTATCACTTCTGAGGGTATAGTAGCCTCCACTGCGGATTTTGTTGTCTCTACTGCGGGTTTTGTGGGTTCCTTCGCAAGTTTTGTGGTCTCTGCCGCAGATTCTATGATATCTACCTTCGGTTTGGTCTTCTCTTCCACGGGTTTAGTGGTCTCTTCCGCAGGGTTTGTAATCTCTGCCATGGATTGACTGGCCTGTTCCGAGGGTGCCGTGATACTTGTTGCAGGAGGGATTTCCGATGCGGAAGGTGTTATTTCATCTACAGGTTTATGCGAGTTAGATTCGGAGACTAGGCTTAGAGACTTTTCGACTTTACTCTCATTTTCATTTTCAGGGGTGTCAATGCGTCTTTTGTTCACTTTTTTTTTATGACAACCAGCCTTTAGCTGTTCCATAAAACTATCACATGCATTAGCCCAATCTAGGTCTTCAACAGGAGCTTCATTGACTTCATTTATACCTATTGGTTCTAAACTTTCTATTATATTTTCTGTTTTGATAGAGATTTCAGCATCTTTCTCAATCTCTTCAATGTTCATTGGCTCTGTTTTAACTTCTGCAATAATTGATACAGGTAGTTCTTCATTTTTGATCACAGATTCTAGCCTTAAATTGTCTTCCCTTATTTGATTGAATAAATGGGTCTTCCTAGGAAGTAATTTTAGCTTTTCATTTTCAGGTGGTGCTACCTGTTTTGTCTCAACCTTCGCCATGGCGTCTGATGGTGGCATTACTTTTAATTCGGCTTTTGTTCTTATTCTGGATGCAACATCGTTTTCTGGCGATATTGGTTTTGGATCCGGGCTGTTGTGATAATCTGAGTCGCGTGGTAACGAATCAACAGCTTTAGGCATTTGGATGTGTTGATGTAAGTTGGGAGTAACGTGGTTAGAAGTATGTTTCGTGAAATGTTTAGATGCTTGTTCTGCCTCAATTTCTTTTGTGAGATCTGTGATGTCTATAACAGAATCTTCTGCATCGTCTATTACGATGAGGTCTGGAACCTGTTTGGCTTGTCTACTTGGCTCTACAAATCCTGTTTGTTTTGTTTCTAAACTGTTTCTTAGTATACTTAGCACCCTTTTATCAGCAGGTATTCCACTGGAAGGATCAAAATGATGCGGATGAATATCTCTATGGCTCGGAGGTTTTTGTATAACATGGTGACGGCTATTAGCAGACGGATTCCTATCATGATAGTGGGCGTGATAATCGCTCGTTTCACGAGCTAGATCTGGTTGATATGGATTATTTGAGTATCTGCGGTTTACTTGACTATGATGTTCCCGATAGAGGCCAGGAATGGGTGGACGTTTTTGTTCGTTTTGGTAAGTTTCCAACTGTTGCTTATATCTACTATAGCTATAAACAGGCTGTTTCATGAGTTCGCGTTGTTCTCGAGCTGACTGGTTTAGATGGTCTATCCGACTATCTGCTGTCCAGGTTTCGTAACGAACTATCTTCTCCGGAATGTTACTAGCGATTGGCCCTGCAGGACGCTTTCTCTCTTCAATTATAAAGTGTCGGTCGTCCCGAACTCTATTATCAGGATGACGTTGTTCGCCAAGCGGTCTTGTAAGATCAATTTTAGGAACGTATTCGGCTCTCAATGGAATATTTCGCTCCTGGTAAATATGTGGAGATTCGACAGGATATGCCTCAGCTAGTGTTCTAACCGGACGCGTTTCATATGTGCCGTTGTAACGCATTGAGGGATGTGCCGGTTGAGACGGTGCCGGATATACATGCGCACTATGCGCAGCACCCCTCTCTCCGTATTGGGTAAAATTCGGTGCAAAATCTACTTTATGAGATGCGTAGCTGGTGGTTGGTAGATGTGCGTGACGGCTACTGGACGAAGACGGCCGATGAGGCAATGAAATCATTTTGTTTTCTGCCGCAGAATCGACTGCGTCGTCTTGAGTTGTCGATGAGTCAGCTGAATTTTTCACTGTTTTTACTGATAAATCCAGAGGTGATTCTCGTTTCTGCTTACTTTGACTGACTTGCGTAACTGCGACAGGCGGTTCTTGCTTTTGCTTAGTTTGATTCATTTGATTTACAAGTGTCGTTACAGAGACCGTCATGCGTGCCTGATTAGGGTAACCAGGTTTTACCGTCGACCGCGCGGGCGACGTTTGGACGGGGGCGGCCGGAGCATACTCATAGCTGGTTTTAGGTGCAGCTGCTGGACGAGCATAAACAGATCTTGATTGAGTTGGGTTTTGACCAATAGGAACAGGCGCACTAGGTCCATACCTAGACGTTGATGTTGAAGGTGTCGGGTAGTGGTAACCGCTCCTGGCATCTACTGGTCTACTCATGTTAGGATATTCAGCACGTGGTGGCAAGCGAGCAGCATCTTGTGGGTGCGGTGGGATTGGCACTGGCGACCGGTCTTGTGGTCGAGGTGAGTAATGTGCAGTCATCACATCCATTGGTGCGTGTTTATATTGGACTTGATGGTGCGTATCTACACGGTGACTCTGAACCGGCTGTGCGACCGGTGCAGGTCGGTAACTCGGATATGCTTGTTGATGATCATATTTCCGCGGCGGAACCACAGGATGCCTGTCATAATGTGACGAGGTTCGCCCGTACGGCGACGGGTCGCGACGTTGCTGTAGGGTTGCGTATTGCATTTGTGCTGATCTGCTATCAGCAGAGTGCTTCTGGGCCGGAGGCGCTGGCTGCGGATGATGAATTGGAGGAACGCGGTCGTTGGGTGGAGGCGGCGGTTGCGCAGGTGGCATTTGGTATCGTTGTGTAGGTGGACTTTGCGCGGCTACATCGCGCAACCTCGATGCTGTGTGTTGCGGCATCGACCCCGACAACCTTGCATACGTTTGTGGGCTATGACGCGCATGTGTCGAAGGCTGAGGTGAAGCTACCGGTCCGTGAGAATTTCTTCCTTCTGACATGTTTGCGTCATAATGATAACGCCCATAAGGTTCTGGTGGTCGTGACGTAGGATACGGATCTGGCGGACGGCCTGGAGCATAGTGATCAGGTTGCCTAGCAGTAGGCGTTTGCGCTCGATGTACAGGTTGACGGTACTGTGCCGGAGGCTCCAGCTGAGATTCTGGAGCCGCAGGTGGCTGCAGCGGCGCGGCTGATGGTGGCCGCGCGGGAGACGGGCACGGAGCTGAGGGAGCTGGCGCGGGCGAGGGCAGCGTCCGCGGCGGCTTGCGGATTATGTGCGATGGAGGTGATAGTGTACCCACTGCCTCTTCATCGTCTTCGATATCGGGCTGTTCCCGTCGTTTCTCTGCCGCCTCACGCATTACGGTAGCCTTGTGAATAATGTGCGGTTCAGGCTCAATAGGCTCTGACGGCGGGCGTGGTGGAGCTGCGATGGGAGTGGAGCTCGGCACGGACGGTGGGGCTGCGGCGGCAGAAGGCGGACGTGACGAGGGAGCAGGCGCTCCGGACTGCGCCGGAGCTCCTTCTTCTGGTAGTGGAGCGGTCGGTGGCCAGGGCTGACCGGAGCCGTCTGCCTGCGCTTGCTTCGGCACCCCCATAAAGTACTGGCGCGTCCCTTCCAGTACATTGTTAAAAGACACGTCCATACTCCGTCTCCTCTAGATACTACCTGAAACAAGGCATAACATTATTCATAATTTATTTAAAAGAACCCGTATCAAGAGAGACAAGTGCTTGTTAATGTAATCACGAAATGCTAATAAAAGCTATATCCATCAATCATCGCAGTGAGCGAGTAAATGCCGATATCGATATCGAACGCACGACTTGTCGAAGGTGCGTGGTTGGGTCGTTACCCGGCGGCTGCCCTTGAGCGTACTTCGCCCCCACACGCACACATACGCACAATTGTATACATACGCGATATTACACACTACGGCAACTTCCGCATGAGTATTTTGCTTAAAGTTAACTGACCTTCATTCGATTGAATGTCAAAAACCCCGTGTAATTAATTAGCGATTCTCTTTTGAGGCCACAATTCCTGCTAAACAAGTAACAATTTATGTTTTGTGTATCATCAACATTATGTTTTAATGTTTAGTTTAACAAAAAAAATTAAATAACGGTTAGAATTGATTGAAATAAGATCAAATAGTGTGGAGCTAGAGGTTTTTCTTTTTTTAATAAAAAAAGAATCTTTTTTCTTTTTCTAAGAAAATAGGTAATAGTAATGGAACATAAAGTTCTTCTCGATTATTTCTAGCAATAAGGAATACCACAGAACATCTTTTGTTTTAAGTTCTGTGAAGAATACAATAACAGCACACGGCACAAGTAATTGGTGCCGCATGCCTATTTGGGAGAGAACGATGAACAATAATTGTTCAGCGTAACCTTCATTTAACGTTTTTCTTTAATTATCTGTAATTATAACTTATCAAGAAATAACGAATGTTAATTAGCTGTCAGCAGTTGGCTTCAAGAATCTTCATTTACATTTCCCGCTTTACATTTTACATTTATTATACGACTAAATGGGGCAGTCAGGGTTGACAACAGTTTGGTACCGACGACCCTGACGGGAGTTTACATTACAAATGCAGACAGATGCTCGTCACACCCACAATTTTATAAAAAATGGTGCATCCCTATGTAATGTACATAATGATAAAAGTTATCTATGAAAAAATGTTATGTAACAAAGATCTAAAGCTACTTATTAAGAAAAATAACGTTTAACGCTTGTTTACACAAACTTCCGAGCATCTTTGCAAGAAAACATCCGGAAAATAAAAATGTTGATGCTTTGTTTTTCTCGCGATCCACCACCGGATAACAAAGAAATGTTTTTATCTAAGCTTCACTTTTATTGTTCAAGTTCTATCGTTAATTTACTTAGTTCTAACTAATGTACTGAAAAAGTAACGATTAGGTAATACTTACTACGCACCCTGTACCCATACAATGGACTTTTATCGGATACTCATAAACCTGTCTTACTGGTATCATAAACAATGTTTGTTGTTGATATTGTAGGTACCTACGCGTTTCCGAACACATAGGTACCTATTTGTAAAGCTTCCCGGACGGAAGCTGGTCTCCAAGCGACGCAGCTCGATCGATTGCAGCGAGCCCTGGCAACGGTGACGGATACGAGGCTTATGAGCCTCAGACAAACTATCCGAACGGTTGCATCTACGTCAAATCAATAACAGTTTTTTATTAACATAAACGGCCGTTTTTGTTACAAATGCACGATTTAGCTAAACAGCTATATTTCAAGTGGTGACAATGTGTTAAAAAATTACGTTATTGCCTTTTCTACAGTAATAATAGACCACATTTTGTATTTTTGATTCTATTTACGAGTTATGACATTTTTTCGATTGGCGGCGCTAGTGGACTGTAAAAGGGCTCTTAAGATGACGACGTTTCCTTTGTCATAAACAATCGGCCATGTTGCATGATTTCGGATAATTTGATGATATACGTACGCGATTAATTTACGACATACTTTACAAAACACACAATATGTTAATAATATTTTAATTATATTTAATGTTACATACAAGTATAGGTTAAGTAGGTACACATACATACATACCATAATTGCATAGTGTTGATTAAGTCGAGGTTAACATGCAAAATATATTAATTATCACTAATGCTTGTAGGTACCTAGCGAATAGCCCATTGTTTTTGTTGAACGAACAAAAAGTGTTTTTGTAACAATCGAATGGTATTAATTGGGTCTTGAACTCTCGGCTTTCCTATTACGGTTACTTAAATAAACCAGAATTAAATTGATATAAAAAAGTGGTCCCTTTAGTGATTATTTTAGTACATTTTGTACCTACCAGACCACTAAATCCAGTCTGCAGAAAAGCATTATTCCAAAATGATTAATCTAAGGTTCAATTATGTTACTAAGTCCCTAGAGTATTTACTGTAAGACCGATCGATCCTTTCTATTCTATTTATGATTTCGAGAAAGGTCAATGTCACCTACCCGAACGTCTGTAAGATACGGGGTTAATGACCCCGCGACTCATATATTTACCTATCGCACGTAGCTATCTACGCATATAACACGTCAGATGATTGTACGAGTGGAAATAACAATAATCACAGATAACGTAATTGTTAGATACACTTAAATACTGGCAACACTTGTATTTGTATTTTTTGGAAACGAAAATGTCGATTGAAAAATTCAATTAGTCTTTTCTACTGGCAATTGTTGAGATAAGCAACCTGAAGTTTTATGCTTTTTATCTTATCTGTCTGTTTTTAACTGATTACGGTCCATAATAAATACTACCAAAATAAAACAGATAACTCCAACATATTATTAATGTAATATCTATGATATCTATGAGAACATAGAGAAAATCCACCTGCCTCTATCTGCTTTTAAAACGTTTTAAAAACAAAATGGTGTTATTTTCTGGAAGAGTTCTAGAGATAAAACTTCGTTAAGAATCTCAGCTTTGTGGATTCAGATATAAAATTACATTCAAAAGTAAAAAGAAAACAGAGAGAAAAAGTGTAAAGAACTGCTTTCGAACTCGACTAAACTTCGTAGACGATTGAAACTTTAACCAGTTTTTTTTTCTATTTTAGTATTTCTGTGAGCTTAGTTTCCGTAATTACAAAGTTAAATGTATCACAAAGGTAAAATCGTTGTTTTAAAGCGAAATAGGTAATTGCATGTGTGCATCGGTGCGTTGCAAGATGCAATTACTCGTGCTGCACTTATGTGGATTCCGTTATGAGAACACCCCAGTGGAAAATCTATGCTATGTAATAGAAAGATACCGGAATTTGCTTTACATAACGGGTTTTTAGCCCTCGTTTTATTTATAATTATCAGCTAAAGGAAATTTGTAATAATAACGTCTGCTTATTAATCAGGAACTTTTGCAAGATGGCAAAATATTTACTACTATATTTACATTGGGTTTTGTGTCTTCGTATTATTATGGAAGCATGGACGGGTCCAGGATCTCGTAGAGTAACAAGACACGGGTGGACAGTCTTCATCAGAAAAGCTCAGCTGATCTGAGGACCCCATCACGTTTTTTGAGCCTTTGTAAAACAACTTTGATCAAGTGAACCAATTCATGCCGTCCTGTGGTTCTTCTGTAAAAAGAACAAACGAAGGCCGTTCTCGGCATTCCTTCTACTGCTTCATATGTACGTATTTATTTACGTGGAATCAAGAAATCACGACGTTACTGATGTTCAGAAATGTTTTACTATCCTTGCCAAAAGCTTTAACAAACAAAAGAATCACAGATACAATTTACTACGACTATTAATTACTATTATTACGATACCTATGATCAATTTGGAATTTTAGGCGACGTTCGTTTAAAAGTTCAAATCATTAAAGTAGGTACCTAATCAGAATTCCGGATTAACAAATCTATAACATAATTAAACAGAACTTTGGCTTTTCCTTAAATGACGTCAGTGCTTTACAACAAATAGGTACCAGTCTGAGTAGTTTATCTCGATGTTTTCAGTTCATTAATTTAAATTGACCGGAACAAAATATAATGCCCACAGAACACTGAACTCTAGGAACAGTTTTAAAAGTAATATGGCATATTTAAGACAACTAGGCGTATGAATGACGTAGGTACCTAAGTACCTAAACAAAACAAAATAAAAATGAACACAGAAGAGCAATAAACACTTACGTGGTATAATGGCTACCCTGCTTGATGAGAGTGGCGACTTCTAGGCGCGTTCATGTCTCCGGCTTCGCTTCCAGGAAGACCTGGAAATAAAGGAAACCGCTCTTGAGCTACTTGGATACTTTACAACATACATAGGTAGATCTGTTGGAGAACTTGATAACTGTAGTTGATTGGCGCCTCTATGGTCCTAACCATAGAGGCGACTGACTGGGTTGTGGAGGTCAGAAAGGCCCATATTGTATTCAACTGCATCCGGTAAGACTGGAAGCCGACCCCAACATAGTTGGGAAATTTGGCTAGGCAGACGATACTTTGGCAGGACCGGCGTAGTCATAAGAAAGTACCTACCTACCTACAAGGTATGAAATCGCAATACCATTCAATTCATTTTAATATAGGTAGGTACCCGCAGAGAAAATTGGAGGTAAATACCCGGACTCTATTTAATCGCATAACTATTGACAGACAGCAAATTCAAGGTTATTGGTTTAAGAGCAAACATTACATAATTGGTCTAGGAAAGGTTACGTCATTTATTATAACAATCATGTTATTTTTATTGAATAGGCGACACCACTGTTGAGAGCAGCTTCAATTCGCTACTAAGGTTTCAATAGAAATGTGGGAAATAGGTAGGTACTACTATTCTTCAGGATCCAGAGAGAATAAGTAGTTTTCTAAAGAAGTAACACGAGAAATACGCAGTAACTTGAACACGATAAATCAAGTAACATTATCACTGCGAAAGCTATTGATAAGATGTTCTATAAACACACATTAGTTACTTTATCAATAGTTGTGTTTATGTGACGTCACACACTGATAGGTAGGTAAGTGTTGCACCAAATGGACATTGACCTACATCCGACATCCGTTGACAAGCGATTCAGCACATCATTTGAATTGACTTTTAAATCGATTTAGTTGAATAAAAAAATACACAATAGGCATAAAGGTATTCTGATTTCGAATGACGCGTGTTTTGTGCAGCGTGTGATACGATGATGTAAACACCACATAATAATCATAGACTATAGATGAATAGAGCGAACGTAGTTCTTTCGTTTTGTTGGCTAGCCCGATTTTTAAACACTCTATATTTTCAAATTGATAACATAAACGTGGTGATTATATACTCTGTGAATAACATAGCGAGGTACCTAACTGTAAATAAACTGTGTGGAGAACAGCATCCTATAAAAAACGGTGGAGACTATTTCCGATTTCTTTAGCTAATTGCGACTTACGATCCTATTTCAGCTTCAATGGAAGGTGGAAGCCAAAGATGTTCTCTCTGATGTTGAAAATTAATTTACCTCAGTAGAATACTTATAAGTTTGGTAATTTATATGTAAATAATCTGTTTGGTACTATTTTGAGACTTATTGAAACGATTTGGTTCGAAAGAAAGAAACAATCTCACTTTTAATCTGCAGACCAGACGCCACTGTCTCTATGAGAAGGATCTTAAATCTTAAGAGCCCTCTTACAGTCCACTAGCGCCGCCAATCGAAAAAATGTCATAACTCGTAAATAGAATCAAAAATACAAAATGTGTTCTATTATTACTGTAGAAAAGGCAATAACGTAATTTTATAACACATTGTCACCACTTGAAATATAGCTGTTTAGCTAAATCGTGCATTTGTAACAAAAACGGCCGTTTATGTTTTGAATGCACGATTTAGCTAAACAGCAGTACAAGTACGTAGGAATCGATAGGAGTCGATAAGATAAATTTGACAGTTATTCTCGATAAAATGAGTTTTTGACTCCATGAAAACTTATCGACTCATATCGATTCCTACGTACTTGTACTGCAGCTATATTTCAAGTGTTGATAAGGTGTTATAAAATTACGTTATTGCCTTTTCTACAGTAATAATAGACCACATTTTGTATTTTTGATTCTATTTACGAGTTATGACATTTTTTCGATTGGCGGCGCTAGTGGACTGTAAGAGGGCTCTTAATCCAATCGATCTACAGATCAGTAAGTCGGTTGTGTGACACATAGGTACACCCGGTGTGTATTGAATTTGATATTCATGATACCTAGGTAGATACCGTCCCTCACGTACCTACCTAGTTTGAAAATTTAAATCAGGATTAACGTAAATGTTTCAATGTATTTAAATGTATACGATCGAGCGACAAGCTCTGTATAATTTACATTATTATAACTGCACTAGGTACTGAAGATCCATGATTTACATACGGTCATAAAACTGATCTAAAGCTATCTGAAACCATCATTGACGTATGTAAACGTCGAAAAACTTGAAATTTTCTTCAACAACAGCGCGCGTGTGTGAAACACTATTTACGTACAGTCGTACACAGACGCGATACAGCTGTGGCGGGTCATTGCCCCCGCGGGGCGCGCGAAACAAGGTGAATCGTAATGTCTGTACTTTTTGTCTCCTTCATTATTGAAATGAGACTCCAAAACGTTTTTATACCTACTGTTTCGCAATTTCTATTAATAATAATAACGTATGAGATCACTAGACGAGTGGTGTTACAATGTAGGTGTCAGGTAACGACTGTTACGAGTCATCGCGTGGATTCTTACGAACTCTAAGCCGATTTTAATGTGGCGTTCTGAGGATATTTCCTTCTAATGCCTTGATGATTTTCAATTTCCAAATAAATACCTACAATACCTACCTAGCAGTAAAATTGGAAGCGGGGTTTCCAGTTTCCTCTTGCCACTCAAGTGTTACGGCGATCCAGTAGGAAGGTAGGTACCTACCTAGGAACCTACTTCTCATAAATAAATTTATATTTACCTCAATATGACTACTCTATGGATATGTACTTGATGTAGGTATTAGGTATTATTTGTTTAGCTGAATTGGTTACCTAGGTATATCGACATTGAAAGAGTCGTTGGTTTTCCGTTTACTTAAATATTTGTTCTTTCATGCATCGGTGAATGACAATAGAAGGGTGTATTAATTTCATATCATTACAAAATTAACAACGGAGCTCGTGACTAAGTAATAACAGCCGCTCGGGTCGATTGCCTGGGTCGGTCCGTGGATAGGTGTCAACCATAGATATATAATATAATATTTCTATGGTGTCAACCGTAACAGACGTCCTACTCCCTAACGTTTCGTCTATACGGACGGATCTATCCGCGTCTCTCACACGCACTCGTCTGCAGACGTGCGCGAGAGAGACGGATAGATCCATCCGTATGGACGAAATGTTGGAGAGTAGGGCCTCAGATAGTCTGTGGCCCGAAAGTGACAAACAGTCTTACCAAGGGGGTATTACCCTGCACTATCCGGGTTGTGGAGGTCAGATTGGCAATAGCTCCATGTAAAATATCGTAGGTATTCAGTCGCATCCGGTTAGATTGGCAGTCAACAACATTCCAGTTGGGAAAAGGCTAGACAGATGATGACAAAATTTAACAGCGCCGGGCAATTTTCGCAATACCTACTCGGTAATGCACACATACTGCATTCTTAAATTCCATTAGCAATAAAAAAAGTCAAAATAAAGGCACCAAACTAATTTCAGAGTCAATTAATCTTCCCCACACCCTAGTACGTCACGTTCGTATAGAAATCATACCGAGCCAAACGTGCACTCCCTACGGAACCTCGGCAAATAATGGCCAAAGGGGATGCGTAGGGGAATGAAAATTATATCGACTCGCCCTTCCATCTCCGGCCATTTTACACCATGAGCCCCTATTAGGGTCATATTTAATTGATTCCTTGTACAAACTCCTCGTTCTATTTTCTTTTGCCAGAAATAAAACAATAAGTAGGTACCTACCTACAGCAGCTTTTTATGGTTTGTAGATAAAGTTATAAGGATATTTTTAAGATGACTCAATAGTCGAATCGAGTCATCAGGAAAAATTTAGGTTCGCTATATTGTAAAAAATAGGATCATAATGACGGCACAATACTAGCATTAATAACAATTTCCTGTTGTTACAAACCAAATAATGGAGCCTGTATGACAATGTACGAGACTCATACTAAAAGTCATTGAGATATCCTAGTCAAATCAAAGTGTTGGTAAGATTTTACAATATTTCCAATGAAATTTATTCGGTGTTAAATTACATAAACAGCAAAAAAAATACGACACAAGTTACGACAAATTTATTTTACTATTATCAATTCTTGTGCTGGCCACTTATCCCTCACACTTTATTTATTTTTGGCAACATTCAGTTTAATTTAAAAAGAGAATACAATTTCTAAGAAGAGCTGCGTGTCCACATTTTTATAATTAGCGATTTAGAGATTAGAATAGATCACAAAGGATCTCGGCAGCCGGTGAGCCAGCAGTCGGTAGGTCGGTACCATAGAGTATTATAGTCTTTGGTCGGTACAGAGAATCGTATCGGTGCGGTGTAGCGCGGGAGCGGCTGTGGCCCACATTGCGTGTTCTATTTTTCATCAGTGTTGCTAGCGCCCTCTATTATTAGATCCGCATTGTTTATGGCCGTCGACCGACTAACATCGACCAGTTTCAATTGCCTTTACTTCCTGTATTTGTTTCTATTTCTGTTATGAAATCTTGTGTTTTCATCTTCTGTGCATTGATGCATTCACAACACTACGCTACGTAGGTTTAACACATGACATCAACTATTAGCGCATTACCTACTTGCATAGTTTCAGAAGAAATATTTTCTTATTTCTCTAATTACATTTAATTCCAACATAAATTAGAACAGAAACCCAGGTTTCTGTTCTAATTTATGGTAATTTGATAAAAGGTATTCTAACGAGAGAGCAGTACCTATGTAGGTAGGTACCTACCATGTTTGTTATACGTACGAGTGTACGAAACTCGTGTTTATAAAAGAACAATGAAAACTGAAAAACTAAGCGTAGGTGAATGAGTTCGTTGAGTAAGAATCCTTACTCATGATAAAGTAAACAAAATCAGCGCCTTTATAAAAACAATACATAAACCAGAATAACATGACATAACACAATAAACGTTGTTTAGTCACGGGGGTGCCCAACAATTTTGTTTATGTTGTAAATACGGAAAATAATAGCTCACCACTACAATGAATGTGTAACACTATTCGTATAAATGAACGTATTTTTAGTATCCGTCTACAGGAATTCCAATATCATCGTAAAATGAGTCAAAACAAGTTCGAATAAGTAAGGTCTAATCTAAGTGAACTTTAAACACGTAATAGAAGCCTTCGTACATACTATTCTTGGAAGCTTTTAAGCTGACCTTAACTAACTTAACCTTAGAAATGCCGAGCGTAGGCTGCGGGGAAAACAAAGACGATTTCGCAAAAACAAAACAATGTATCCTACACATTGCAAAATTGCTAAAATAATAGGAATTCACAGACGCCAACCTACGCTTTCCATATCCAGCTGACCCGGATCATTTAACTGTTGCATCGCTATTTCTCATTAAGATTCGATTTACAGGAGCGAACAGCTGTGTGTTCTCATAAATAGGTTGAGATAAAATACCTACAGGGACTATTTTAAGAGTTGTAACAACTAGAGCTCGACGATTTGGAGTGTCTCCAACATTCACTAACAATATAAAGATCGCGCGATCGTTCTTTTGTTGTGTTCGAAGCGAACTCCGAGGAGGAAATCCTACCAAACTTCTCAAGTTCTCACCAACTTTGGAAAATGTTTGTTTGTGTTTTTTTCCTCGGTTTACCAAAGTTGTTACGAATAATCCGATTTGCATAATACGCATGGACATAAGTAGGGAAGGTTGATGAATGGAAACGCTAATAAGGAAAGAAAAAAGTTATGAGTTTAGATTTGTCCTAGGGTTTCTTTTTTGTGAAAAACAGTGTTACAATTTATTAATATACTTGTCACCGTAAAATTGTAAAACCCGTTATATTGCGAGATTGTAAACTCTCGAACGATTGTCAAACGAACATACTGCTTACAATATAACGCGTTATTTTTCGGTAGATTGTAATCTATCGAAGTGAAACCGTAATATTGTGAAATGTATGCGATGGAAGTCCACTCGCGCGGTGTGGGACGGGTCCCCCTTGCCCTATGGTACCACTCTCATGAAAAGATAATGTACCATTCCTGAGAAATACCCATTAATATAACCTAACCTCAAAACACTTTATATTCCCCTAAAAAGCGTAGTCGACGGAGTGTTCTGAGTGCAGGGTTTAAAGAAACGTAACTAACCTAACGTCGGGGTGCCCCAAGTCCCGATTATGAGGGGCAGAGATGCTTCCATCGAATGCATTTCACAATATTACGGTTTCACTTCGATAGATTACAATCTACCGAAAAAAATGCGTTATATTGTAAGTAGTATGTTCAGTTGACAATATTTCGAGAGTTTACAATTTCGCTGGAGCAGAGGTTCCCAACCTTTCCGGAACCAGGGACCACTTTGGTGTCTTCATTGTTAGCAAGGACCATAAGGTTCTAGATAAAAATGGACCCTGACAGGATTATATCTCTAACAGACAAAATACAAAAATTTGAAAATGAGATGAATTAATGATAGTGAAAACAGGGTTCAAAACAATCATTCATATAGAAATAGGAATAAGTTAGTAGAATTTGACAAAAATACCTACTTAAGAATACTAGGTACTACTTATGAATCTTGCAATTGCAAGAGTGAGCGAAGCAAGTTTATTTATTTATTTATGCGGACTTAATGTCTTGGGCATTTTCTACCAGTTTATTAAGTTCAAACTTTGATAGGTTTTCAATTTTGTTGGGTTGAGTTTGCATCATCTGTGCAAGTTAAAAAGTACGAATAACATTTTATCGTTTTGCGGACCATATTTTAAAGCTCCTGCGGACCACCCAGCGGTCCGCGTACCATAGGTTGGGAACCACTGCGCTAGAGAGATTACAATCTAACGTGTTTAACAATGTTACGGTGACATACATATTATTATCACACGCAGTGAACGATATGAGGCTCAACACATCTACCTAACGTTGGGTTTTCTATTTTTCCACCATTGCTTTTCTTATGATCGAGAGCGATTTCTCATCTAACTCGTCTAGCTATCAGACTAACTTTCCAATTACAATGAATTTTCTTTACTTACAGTATCTGTGAACAACTTCTAAGAATATCGATGCACCACAGGTCCACAGTGTCAGTTTCCACGTAAACCTATTTAAGATCCAATAACGGTATGAACAATATTTATTATTTTTATGTTGCCTCAAAACGTAGAACGCATTTAGTAAACATACACAGTATTTAACATAATAAGATTATGTACGTCATTGTAAACAATACATTTTGTACGAGTACCCACAATGGTTCATGATCACGCTCGAATGACGTCGTCGCCCTCCTGAGGGCACTGGTGATGAACATTTGTGGATTTGTACAAGCCTCTCGCTTGCCTAGGTTGGACCATAGATGGGTGTCCACCGACCATTACATACCGAATCTCCTCCTTTCCTCGAAAAGAAGCACGTTAAGCAGTTGGCTTTTCCATTTGCTTGTAGATCTTTGCCAGAAAATGTGACAACCAATCTTGCCAAGGCGTTTCGTACTACCCAATACTACTTAAATGAGTTGTGGGGGTCAGATAGGCAGTCACTCCATGTAGAATACTGGAATACAGCTGCATCCGGTTAGACTAGAAGTCGACCACAAAATGGCTTGGTTATTTATAACATCTATCCTGTGTTCACTGTGTTACGTTGCGGAAAGCGCTTGATTGAACGATTTCCTCACCAACTCGTATTTCTCATAATTTTCGTCGCATCGTTAGGTCCATGTTCACCAAAAAGATGACGCTCTGATTATCTAAAAATAGCTGTTTAACACAATTTTTTGTATGGGAACATGGCACAGTGAAAGCTGTTTTTAGATAATCAGACTGTTATCTTTTCAGTGGTGAGTCGTGACTCGTCCCATGTTGAGGTGTTACCATATTAGAAGGTATGTCAAAGGAATCTAATTGTCACACCGCAAACCACGTGAAGTGCCACATAGACGCCGGAACGCTACTAAGGAGGTAAGATGTTTCAATAATACCGCTCTCTAACGTCGCGTCGTATCATTATAAATTTCCTTCTTAATTCGTAGCGAAATGAACACATTTGACAAAATTACAGCCTACAATAGGTATTAATGAATGTTGGATTTAATTACAAAATGGAAGAAACAAAATATGGCAACACTATTTCGAGCTCTGCATTAATTTACAAAAAAAAGTGAAACTTGATCGTTTTAATTGGTTAATAGGCCAGGGAAGTTAAGGTGGGACCTTACACTAATTCATAACTGTTTTCTTTTTATATATTTTGTAGAGCTGTTTATTTAATTACGTAATAAATTAAAATTAAGCAAATCATGAAAGAGCATTGCACGAAAACGGACATTAAACCTAATAATGCCATTTTTCGCAGCGAAAATTATAACTTGATAAAGAAACTGAAAATAGCTTATAATGAAGGGTCTGTGAGAGCATGTACACAAATTAATCAAAAAAAGTGCAGGCAACGTACTTATATTAAAAAAACGCGGTTTCCCATGTTTTCATTCATTACTTATAGGTAATTATATATAACCGTCTGCTGATGATGAAAAATCATTGTTAGCGTGTTTTTAGACAAATAAGTCATAAATTTAAAGTTATATTTTAAATGCATTGTGACAAAACAGTAATTGCTGCGTTATCCATTCAGTAAAAAAAATAACTAAATGAAAAGTGTTTAATTACGTAACAATATTATCACATAAACATTTATTGTTAAAATTAAACAAATTTAATAACAGCATCTTAATTTTTTTAAGATTTTTTATGGAATGCTATAAGTGGTCGACCTTATCACTAAGACCGTTAAGTTCATATTTGCGTGCGTGTGATCAGCTCTGCACGCCGCCTGTGCGAACGAGAGAGACAGAGCGTGGGCACAGGTAGGTACCACTGACGAAGGAGTGATTCATGTAAAAGTTTTATTAGGTGTTTAATCCATTAACGTTTAGTTGGTTTAGTATAAATGGTCTGAAATATAGTACCTAAATATTTATTTGTTTGTGTATACCTACTGTGTGTTTATAAATAGGGATCTCTGGTCAAAAATAAAACATTTTTATTTTATTTATAAAAAAATACCTATACCTAAGTATTTCAAATTATTTGCTGAACCTATTTCGATTAATTTTATAATATAATTCGTGCAACGAGTTATGAGCGCTGACCTTGAATGCGCAGAAGCAATTTTTGTGAGAATTAAATAAAGGGTAGGTAGGTATACCCGAATTTGAATGATTCTACGGGTCATACTGAACAACCTTTTCCCAGGAACATGAGTATCAAAGTAGCTACCTATCAGATGACCGCACAATTTGTATGGGTGGTTGTTTTTTCCCTCAACATTTCGACCCATGTTGCTTGCGTTTGGTTTGACGCAATATGTTTTTTTAAATCTTGCTACCGACCAAAAATTTGATAAAAATATATTTTTGCTCAAATAGGGTAGAGTGGGGTAGGGTGGTGGCACCAATTATCGGCCATGTCAACTTTTTTGGACTTTGTCTGCTTGTAATTTTTACATTAATAGCTTTTGCTTTCTTGCAGTGTCTTTTTGGGTAAATGGATACTGAAACTCCATTACTACATTCACAAAATTATGAATTCTTTGTTATTATTGATAATATAGATGTTTTTTTCCGAATATGGCGATTTCCTTTAATATCGGCCTATAACACCCTAATATCCGCCGTCTGTGACCCTAATATCGGCCTACCTTTTCTAAAGTGAAGTACTTAAGATGAATAAACTACAAACAAAATTATAACGTTTTATATTTCAACTCAGCTCAGGTACAAATCACTTTTATTAATTATCATCACATTCATTTTTTTTAAATGCACTATTTAAATTTCTATTCACTTTATTTGGTAATTATTTTTATGTATAATAATTTTTTTGGAGTTCCTTTCATTATTTGGTTTTTAGGAATGTTGAATCATTGCGATCTTTAGTTTATAATAACAGAATTTATTTTAATTTTAAGACTCTGATGTCATTTCCTTCTAATAGAATCTTCTTAGGCCACATCAATTCACCCACGATGGACTGTATACTTTAAGTGGAACCATTGGAGCATATGTCGCATCCAATATTTTTGTTTTCATCTTCTTCAACATCACTAATTAGGTTTTCTTCAGAGCCAACACAAAGAATTTTCTCCTTTTCCAAACTTGTCTTGCGAAGCTAAATCAATGAGGTCAGTTTCGCGATTTCTGTCCTATAATCAACTCTTCTTTACTACTTTTGTTTCTTTGGCGGGTTTATTTTTTATTCTCATTTCCAGTTTTTGTCTCTCTCTCCGCTTTATTCTCTTCAATTTTTTTTCTTCTTTCCTCACGTTGTTTGTACCCACACTAAGGTGGCCGTTTTTAAGCACCAATTCCCTTTATATCGGCCGTAATTGATAAAACTCGTTTTGAGGAGTTGTTGTTGATGTTAGGATCTAGTTATCAAACTGAGCTGTTGTTTCATTTTTAACCTTATTAATGTTACTGCTAACGTATAAAATAGCTAAACATGTGGTTTAACATTTTCATGCATTACCCCAATATCGGCCACCCGGCCGATATAGAGATTTATCAATAATAAACACTGGACAGCAAATAAACCGAGCCACCCGCTACCTAGGCACTCTAATTCGATTTTCTCAAAAACTAAAAAACCTACAATTATCAAAATTGTACCTACAGAAAGTGCGTTTCATGATGAATAAAATGAATCATTGGGTTTAATCAATATGTTTATTAAGGATTTTACAAAGAAGAGTCGTTTTCCAGTCATGACAATCGTTAGTAATGATAAAGTGAAAAAAAAAAATAAAGCCAAAAACAAAGATAAAATAAAAAAAAAATTGATCAATATTCCGTATTCCCTCCCCTTGCTCGGATAACTGCCAGCATCCTTGTATTCATCGACCTTACGAGCCTGACGATAAAATCTTAAGGAATTGTATTCCACTCCTCTTCAATTGCGATTCGCAGCTCTGGAAGCCTTGTTGGAGCAGGTACCCGGGCTCGAACCCGACGTTTCAGCTCATCCCATAAGTGTTCTATCGGATTCAACTCCGGGCTTCGAGCTGGCCAGTCCATCGTACGAATGCTGACGTCGCTTAGATACTGGGTCACCACATGAGCAACATGAGGCCGTGCATTATCATGCATCAATTGCATACATATCCTGTCCGATATATCCTGCGTAAGGTACCACATGGTCTGCAAGGATTTCAGTAATGTAGCGATGAGAAGTCAGTCCACGTGTACGGCCCGTCGGTTCGATGAAAACTAACGGTGTATGTGCTATTAACGAGATGCCGCCCCAGACCACACAGATCTTCCTCCATAAGCATCAGTTTCCTCGATCCAACACTGAGAATAACGTTCTCTAGGGCGACGAAATACTCTCTGACGTCGATCACTTCCATGTAGACTCACCCTGTTCTCATCAGTGAAGAGTACATTACTCCACTGCTCTAATGTCCAATCCCTATGCTCTCGAGCAAATTCAAGTTGTGCTCGACGGTTTGCTGCCGTTAATGCTGGGCCTGTTGCAGCTCTTTTTGGGGTCAGATTCCGTTCAGCAAGTCTTCTTCTGACGGTATCTGAACTTATGACCACTTGGCGTTCGTCACGCAGACTTTGTTGGACTAGAACTGCGTTGAGGTGGCGATTTTGCAGAACAGTGAGGTGGATATAACGATCATCTGCTGCTGATGTAGCCCTAGGTCTGCCCGTACCTGGACGGCGATCGAATGCTCCAGTCTCTAGGTATCGTCTGTAAACTCGTTGCACCGAAGATCTGCTGATTCGAAGCCTTCGAGCGACTTCACGTTGCGCAATGCCTGCTTGAAGTAATGCTACAGCTTGAGCCGCTTCCTGAGGTATCCATTATTAATCGAAAAAAGTAGCAAAAACACGAATTAATTTGCAGTCATTGTAATCACCATGAAACGCACTTTTTGTAGGTATAACTTTGATAGTTGTAAGTTTTATACTTTTTGAGAAAATCGAATCACAGTTCCTAGGTAGCGGGTGGCTCGGTTTATTTGCTGACCAGTGTAGATCCCTAATCTCGCCCCCGCTATTATTTAATAAAATAGACAAATAAATGTAAAAACATGTTATCTAAAAGATACTTTGACTGTTATTCTTCATGAAAAAATAAAAGATAACACCATAGGTATGTTTAATTCCCTCCAAATAGTTATCCTCGCAATGCGTCCACTCAGAGATTTGACTCGGCAATGACACGAAACGACGCACGTCCACACCTGCGCGTGCTCTTTTGCCAGCTGAACGTTCAAATATTGATGCACCCGCATCAAAATATTGGAGGTAATGCGGATGGTTATAGAGTCACTTTTTGCATTAAAACTATTATGGTTAAAGAGATATTTTTATAGTTATGTTCCATTTTCTTGAAACTGCCGATATTAGGAGGAGGCCGATAATAGGAGACTCCACCCTAGTCAAACGGACTATCATCGGCTTGTCTTTCCTGCCGCACTTTTTTTGCCGCACTTTGAATGCAATGTTCGTTTATGTATGAAGCTCTGCACTTTGAGTGCAACTTAATGTTCTCTTCAGATACTGTTGTAAATTTTCCGTCTTTACGTTTTTCACTTGACGATACAAGCTTTCTTTGTCCCTTCACGCCTATGTTCACAACATCAAAGTTCACAACCACAAATCCCACAACTCGGGAATTCCATTTTCTTACGCTGATCACCGCCGCTTCGGAAACGAATGAAATGAACGCAAGCCAAAAGACCCGCACGCCGCGCGGAGGAGCGGGCGGGCGACGGACGGCGAGGTAGGACTTGCGGCCGCGCCGCGCAAACTACCTACAGTTCGAGATCTTTGTAAAAAAATAAAGATTATGTAAGCAGTTGCAATATATGCTTAATTCTGCCAGTTTTCTACTGAAACTATTTAAGAGACTAAAGTTAAACAAAAAAATGGCAGTTAAGTATTTTAATTCCATGTAAAAAAGTAATATAAAAAAGCAAGTGAATTAATTGCTTAATTCCTTGATAATTATGAACAATCAACTGACTAAATGCTTAAACTCTTTAAAACATACGGTTATCGATTTTGCCAAAGTCACAATTAACTCTTTTTTTAAAACCCCTAAAAATTAGTAGAAGCAACTAAAAAAAAAGCTTAATTAACGTAACGTTAGTAACTTATTAGGGCAAGGTAAAAGTTTACCTAAGTATATCTCGGTTATTAGATTTGCTTTTATTTCAGTTCAAATTAATCACTTAGAAACAAAATTTCCAGTAAAACTATAAGCCACCTTAATTTTGCAATATACGATCACAAATAGACGTAATATTATCTAGCCAATCAGCATATAAAGAACCCCATAAGTCCGGTTATGATTTTGTGCGAACCTTCCCATACAGAACTCCGTAAAGTGATTGGCCTATAAAGTTTAAAATTGGAATCGTTTATCGTAAACGAAAGTAATCTCGATAGTTACATCGTCGTCGAGTCGATTGTGACACTCAACTAAGTTGTTTTCCTTCAGTTAGTGTGTCAGTGGGTCAATAGTTGTCTGCAACCGTACAATTCGCAAACAACTCACGAACCTGCTCACTATTATTAAAGCGTAGCTTCATAAAACTTACTGTCCTATTTAAAATACAATATCATAATAACTTGACCTTATAGTAAGAAAAAAACACGACCCAAATATTTTTTTCGTGTTGAATGAAATGAAAAAAAAATTGTGCCACCAAAATCTATGACCAGAACGGCGATTACCTAACAATGTACCTACTTAGTTTCCTGCATGCAATAGAATTGTACATAATCCTGTATATTGTTGCGGTTACATAACTCGTGCCAATGATAATTTTTCGCACGATTCTATATAGCGCTGCTGTATGGCAGATCGTAGTGATGTGTGTGCTGAGTTTTGAACACTAGTACAGTTGTGCAAACGAATAGCGGACGAAGGAACTTCTGTATCGGTCACCAGGCCAATGTCACGGCACTATTCCTTCACTACTTCATTTGTTTTGACATTCCAATTTCAAATATTTTATTTCTTGAATTTAAAACTGGTAGGAATGACTATGACTATACGACTACTTTAAAATGACAACATGAAAATATTTGAAATGGTAGTCTTTCAGCAATCACTGTTTTCCACCGGTTTTTCAAGTGAATAGATTATTATATCTAAGATTTGGAACATTGAGTTACATTTAAAAAAAAGGCAAAATAAATACCTAACATGAGTAAGCACTGTGATAATTTCGCGTGAACTCGAACGAATCTAGGTAGGTACCTACCTACTTACTTAAAATTCTTAGAATAACATTTAACGTAGGTATCGTACATTTCTTTGTAATATTTGTGTATTTGTATTTACATAATATATATAAACATATATAGGTACTTGCTACGTTACCCGTAAGTATGTAGGAAGCGCATACGTTATCTAAACAGATAACCTTTGGAGCATAGTGCCCTGGAATTATATAAATGTAAATAATATAATATCAGTGCTTAGTTACGCGTTTGTCGATGAACCAATTCACGCAGTGATGTTTTGTCAATTAAATAAATAAAGACGTCAGTATAAAAGATAAGTCATTCCGAAACATGAATACTTCCAGAAATATTCCTAGTTAGCAAAAACAAAACAACATGAATCACGTCTGAATTCTCTAAATGTTGTTTTGTACGTCGTACCCCACCTCACTCACGTGTAAGTAAGTATTATTCCTATAACCCCCCTTTTTTTCGGATGGGCAATCATCAAATGACTCCTCCCGCTCTGGGCGGAGCGAGAGGGGTGTCAGACTTTTACTGACTAAAACCCATCCATGTTCCTTCCTCGCTTTTTATGTTTCGGGGCCACGCCACGGTATCTCTTTCGAACAGTCCCGCAGCTTCCTCTAACCCCCTAAAACTGTCAAATTATTTGCGAATTGAATAAAATCCAATCATTTGAAAGTTCAAACTGTAGCCGAATAGGTACCTAACAGTTGCCATGTGAATACAAAAAGTAGGATGCTAAACATTCCAACGCCCTCGTGAACCAAACCTGCTAGTGCTAACGTGCCATAACATAAAACGAACATAAAAATGTTGCGAAATGCAATAATAATCTGAATAAATGAGCGCCAATGAGCGGCTCCAAGTAACGCGGAAATAGAGGTGAAAGTGGGGTGAAAGCTGCGCGCAACGTTTACCTAATCGCATCGCCGCGGCGCGGCGCGGGCGCTGTGGCAGGCGTGTTACATCAGCGCCACACGACACAAAAATGTGAAAGTCAATGTTACATTCGATAATCGTGCTGTTCGAGACACACATGATGATTGGCAGACGGAATTCGCGAGAGTTCCCGTTACTTTGTACCGTTAAATCTGTTAAAGCAAGCGGCTTACTAATTTTACTCGAGCTCAAAATTTTCTCGCGTTACTCGAAAATCTTTTTGCACCATGAACGCATACGATAAATATTGTTTAATGCGTGTTGAATACTGCTACAACCATTGTCAACAACGATAAACAGCCTATTGATGATGAGAGATGAGACGGAGAAATAAAAACCCATCCATGAAACAATGACGATGAACCCGTTGTTAAGAGTAGAATAGGTAAGCGTTGATATTACGGACAAAGTCAATGTGGATACAAAATTAGCACTAGCGTACTAAGTAAACAAACACGAGGACGAAGTATTTCACGAAATGGAGCGTGCAGAGAAAGTGGTCGGACGTTATCGTAACGGTAAGTGATAGTCGGTATCTAAGTGGGCCGGTGCTCGGCGCAAACGCTAACTAGTGCAAACTGCTGTTATCTGCTAAATACGTACTTAGCTCTGTTTGTGTACAAAACAAACAGTCAAACGCTCATTTGCAAATCTGAACCACAATACGGCTAAAAGGAAAGCGATCCAATCGATTGTTATCAAAGTAGGTGGCAGTAATTGAGTTTATCTATAGAATCCTTGACCCAAATGATCAAGTGGCTCGCAACAAAGCTAAGTATCTAAATTAAATACCAATTTAGAAATTACCAATTTCATAACTTGTTTTGTAATGAGCCTATTTCACATTTGACATACATTTTTTCTTCATGTTCATTAGCATTAGCAACATCGTGAAGGATTCTCTAATGACGACCATAAAAGCATTTTCTCCTAAAAGAGGTTTTTACCAAGAATCCCTAAAATGTTTAAATCTGACCTAGCATCTCTTTGAATTTTGTTTCTACAATGGACTCTTCATTACCTGATCGGTTTACTGGTAATAATTCGTTGTAAGCAGTTGATATCAGTGGTGGAGGTTGTTTTAAAGTGCGAATAACGAGTGCCTTCCTTGTAGTGTCGTCAGTGTCTGCGCGAGTAGGAAACGCGGGCCGCCCGCGAGTGTGCCTTGACCCACTTTATATACCTCCTCATGAGCGCGAACCAAGCTCTCGCTACCACATGTTTGCGAAGCAATCATTTAAATCTTCCGAGTTTCACTCACTCGTCTAGTTCAGGAGAATAAAAATCAAAAAAGAAGAAAACCACTTGAACACCGAAATCAAAGTTTAGAGAGCCTGACTGTTGAGCAAATGATTTTTTCACAAAATTGGAATTAAAACCATTCAGGTCCAGTTGCGATTTTGGTATTGACCAAAGAATACGAGGATTACGCAGTAAAGAATTAACACTTTATATGGGTAGTAAACAGTGATTTAACATTTTGAACAAGCATCGGGAGCACAGAATGTCAACCGTGTTCTAAATTTAGTGAACTTGCTCACGAGGTCGCGATGCGCGTCAGTCAAATCGTAAAGATGGCGCCCGTATATTCGCAATCTCGATGTCTCATTAGCTTTGCAGCCTTGCTCAACAATTCACAATGAGTAATTTATACATGTAGCAAATAGATTCAGAAGGCCAGCATAGCGAGCGAGCGTGAGAATTCGTAGAATGTTCACTGCACCTGCCTGAACTCTCCGAATCACAATTTACTGCTGACAGAAAAAATCTTGGGCTGCACGAAACTGACTGGTTGACTTTTTTGTTCTAATTCATTTCCTAAATTGTTTTGTAGATTTCAATTATTTTTCTTACACTGTATTATGTAGATGTACGCTACGGATTGGTTGTATGATTTCAGTTATCCTCATTATTGGAATGAAACGTAGTAGCAGAGATGAAAATGCACTTCACTTAGCTCAAAATGTTGCCGTGTTGGTTTATGTTGATGACATATATTTTTTTTTTGTCTGAACTTAATTCTGTCTTAAATACTGCACGAAGTAAAATAAAACATTATGAGATTCCTTAACCTGACCTTGTTGAGATTAATAAGAATAATAATAACATATCATTCCGTGATGATAACTTCAGATACGTAAAGAGGCATCGCAATAAAATGAATTTGACATAAAGGAAGATAAAGAAAATAAAAACACTTACAATGGCCATTTAGCTGCTGAGAATCCAAATAGATAACAATCCAATAATGACACAAATCACTTGTTTACAGAGCATAACAATCAGAGAACAGTTGATGAAGAGTACACTGCACTTTTTATAAATCAATTAGCTCCGATACAATTCTGTCGTTGCACACACACTGAGCGGATAATTCACGAACTCCACTGTGAGTTTCTTCAATAACAGTATAAATAAGATTACATAAAACCACACACACCGTATCTGGGTTCACACCCAGTTCCAAGTAGGTACCTGTAACAAGACAAAGCGGTAGTAAGTTTTATGACTTTAGTTCAAAATTACCGATGATGAAACTACAATCTTAAATACAGAGCGATATGATAATACACGTGTCACTTACTGGATTTGTGTGACTTTTAAAATGAGCACAAAATTAACTATGACGTAAAGAAGTCAGTAGTAGCGGAGCCGCGGAACGTGCAGTCTATCCGCCGACCAAACGCTGACTGGCTGGCGCAATGGAGGGGCGCTGGGGAGGGGGGAACAGGCAGACGGAGGACAAAGCGAGGGAGGGGAGCGTCTGGTCGACTCGACTGGTTGGTCGACCTATTGGCTTGACACACACACAGCAGCAATGTCAGACAGAATATTGTAGGCTGTTTTGTGCAGTGCGGCACTATACTTATGGTTTTAAACCGATAGGAGTTACTTTAGCAGCTGCACGACACAGGTTTCTACGTAAAGTACTAATGATGTTAGTCCAAGAGATAAATCTTTTCAAGTCTTTAACTGGGCGGTCATCCGAGAAGACGAAACCTTCAGAGTTTCTCATGGTCAGGCGCCCGAGCGTAAAGGTCGCGTAGTTGCTACAGCAAATAACAGTGCTTGTCGAATTGCTTAACTAAGACTGCAAACGAACACAACATTTTTTAGAATATTGACTCGGGGAGATATCAATAATTTATCGGCAACAAATGAAGAACTTGCTTCAATGAGATAACTGCTGATAAAAGCCGATAAAATGTAAGCTGAGGTTGTAAGGGCCATGGAAACAATCTTTATGGCGTTGCGTTAAAAATTTTCCTCTCGTCTGTTTATTCATATGTTTCTAACAAAATTTGATGTTTTTGAGAAGCCTTTATTTTATCCTGAGTTTTATCTTCGGTATGTTTTGTAATGGAAATACCTACATATTACGAGTACAGCTAACAGCTTATTATCTAGATGAATTCAATTCAGTATACTCCTAGAATGTCAGACAATGTCGCCGAATAAATTAACAGCTGTAACAAGGTAAACCGTCTGAATTTATTAAGTTCCATGTTGAAAACTATACGCTAGAGTAGAGTCTAATAGAGCTAGCAGAACAAGTCATTATGAAGGTGACAAAACAAAATAAACGCAAACCGGTCCAGTTAATTTTACATACAAACTAATTACAAACCTATTCCAACCACGATAAGCAGCGAAGGCCTGTTGAGACACTAATAACTCGTTTCATTAATGATAAGTTAACTATTACAGAATTATCTCCTGAACACAATGTCCTTGGCGATTATATAACTACCATAGATTAGATAGACAAAGGATAATTAGGGCATAGGGTATTACAGCATTATCTAATAAACTGAAGGTGGAAACTGGTGACTAATGAATTTAAATTATATTACGCTTGAGGAAACAAAACCGGTAACAGGCATGAATTCATTTGAAATTGTAATAGTGACAAATGTTCGAGTTACATTTAATAAACATGTTGTATAAATTATGCGTATCCTCATGCAGTAGTGCTCGGACGGACTGCTACGCACAGAGATAAATAAAAATAAATACGCAGATAATCTTCGTGGGGGTAACGCACTTGTTTGGTTCTGTACCTCTCTCTGTCTCGCGCTTCGTCGTTTTTTTTTTCATTCCTATACCAAGTCATTGCCTTACCAGTTTATTTATTTTTAATGGCAGCATTTACGAACCTTTCACTGGTACTACTGTTGGGTGCTTTTGGTGATTGCAAATTTATATTGACGACATCATGGTAGAATTCCAAATTGCTTCTTGCCGATAATATTTTCCCGTAGCTTCGAATATCGAATATATGAGAAGAATGTAGATAGATCCAATCTTTATAAGTGTTGTAAATACTACTTCAGGTTCTGTTATTGATTTCTGTTGCAACAATAGCGGTAGACAATAGATTTAGAGATTACCAATAGGCTTCATTAATTCTTATCGTACGTAGAATGTAGGTAGAGTATTTATCAGTTTCTGCACTGAATTCTTGTTTCCAATAGAAATAACGGTACACACAATTGTTCCTCGCCGACACTAAATTTTGCAAAGCCAATAACCATCGACATTCATGAGAACAGAGAATTTGTAATGTACCGTATTCACGAGTTTGGCAATGCAAAAATGTTCAATTCGAATCGCTCAGAGAAATATTCGGTTATATTGCAAAATCGTCATCTGATTGCAAAACCGGCAAGGTCAATAATTCTTACCTATATGGTTAAGCCACACGCACACAGTTTACCTCAGGCTCGGCACTTTAACGTTGTGAGTAACCGGTCAGGCGCATATCACGTATTTCACAATTTTCAAGCTTATTTGCACTGCTGGTAGAGTGGCTGCGATGCGTGTGAGCACGTACCTCCGCGATCGGATCAAGACTGCGACCTGTTCTAGAGAAAGTGACCGTTTCCAAGCGAATACTTTCCAAGTGATCGTTGAGTTTCGGCGAGTCGTACACGCCAACTTACTGAGGCTCTACCGGAATATCGTTACCCCGTTTTTGCGTAACGAGGTCGCGTTTAAAGTTCGTCATAATTATCTCCGTTACGGTTAGCAACAAAATTTCACTTATTTCGACCGATTGCGCAACTGATGAACTGACACGTATGGAAAGAAAATAACAAAATATAATTGTCACGATGTCACGTCACAAGCACACGACAACTCGGGTTCGACCGAACGATGATAGAACATTCGCAAAATGCGGAAGTTTTCTATGAAGACAGATATTAGATGTAGAGCATTATATTTTCAACATGCATTCTTTATTTCAGCTAGATTCAGTAGCCCGGAAAATCATAGAGTAAAATAGTACTCTAAAACAATTTTCTCACACTGCGGACGGATTTCTGGGAAGCAAAATTTTGGAGAAACTAGCAGTGAATTTAAAAGAGTACAAAATAAAAGTGTTGCGACGTGGTGGTGTGCGGTGGTATTCATTTTCCGTTATTCGAAACGGTCTCTCGGAGCCGCTACGGTACGCGATGTTACGTTGCACGGGTCGGGCAGCATACAAACGTATAACATTACGAGTACAGTCGTACGGCGAGGTGTCGCACTCACCATTGACTTGCACGGCTTCACACGTGCGGTCAAACTTTATTATGATGTCATGTCACATCGCTGCGTCATTAGGAATGTCGTTGTTTTCCCTTTGACAGATGCTGCAGCGATATCGATGTGGGTTAAGTAATTAATAACTTAATCTTACTGATATGCTATGACACGATACAGACATGCGTGGGATAAATGTTTAGGTTTAAAGGTCATTTTATAGTTTACAAACACGGTCAGACTACGTCGGTTAGCTACAGTCATATCTGCGATGACTTGGGTATGAGTAATTTTGATCTGTCATTATTAGACACTATGTTAAGCATAAAGGTGATATCATTTTTCGGTTACAGCTAGTTTATTGAGCTTATGAACTTGACATTTAGGTACTTCTTCTTTTTCTTGATCGTGTGATTAGTGACTAACCTTGTGTCAGAGTTTTTATGACGGGTCTACGGTCACAACTTGTCTATGCATGCCCTCAAGAAATATCTCTCAGGCATGCTGGTCTCTAAACTATGTTTTTTTTTCACCGAAGCTAGTGATATCTTCTGAGAAAACACGCGACGATGTTCCGAACTTCTGAAGTTCTGACCCCAAACACACTTTGTCTCTTGTGTCTTCAGCCACCAGACCCCGTATTCACAAACGTTCGACTCGTTTCCTATTCGACAACTCGTATATCTGTCTTCTTCTGGCATTACGAAAACGACCGTGATAGACATACGACTTTCCGAATCGGAAGCGAGTCGAATGGTTGTGAATAAGGGGCCTGCAAGCATCTAAAACCTCAAACGTAATTGCATGCCTGAAATCATAACCAGTAATGCAGAATGCTCGTATGACACACAAACCATTAGAGCCTGCACAGTTGGTTACACTTAATCAACATTTAACAGAGATAATAAATGAGCATTATCTTTAAGTAAATAACGTTCAATGACACTTCCTTATCAAATTACTGTATTCATTTGCTATTTACGTTATCTAAATGGTGACAAATATGAATGTGTTTGTAATGACGGCCTAAATATTACTGATTACCTTGATTATAATGAGTAGGAGTTGCCCCTGACTTTGGGTGTGTTGACGCTTTAATAACTTCAAGTCGATTAAGATCACGTTTAAGAATAAATTGACATTGTGGCTATCGTTTTCTTGGTATGCTAACGATTTGTCTCCGTTTCATGAAACATTGACTTCTACGAAATAAATATCTTTAAAGATTGTATCTTACTTAGTAGTTGCGACTAGCTATTGACAATAATTTGACATTGACACTGACAACCAGTGATCCGAAAACTCCCCGTTTCGTGGGCTAAATAGACTTCGAAACGGATTTGTAAATTGTGTTTCAGTTTCATTTCACACGAGAGTGGAGAGATACAAATCTGTTGCAAAGTCTGTTGTCAACATGTTTAAATTATAAACAGTTAGTAGCAATAGAAATGCGTTGTCGCATCTTGTTTATTTTATCTCGTTACAATAGACATTTATTCATGAGGTTCCATTCCACCATTACTATGAGTCCGTAAGAGGGAAAACGCCGGATTTAAAAAGTAATTACTTACCTAGTACCTACCTACTTAATTTATTGTTAGTCTCGCTTAGTCCTAGTAACAAACTACAATTACCTGTCCCAGAAATACACAATTCCACATCTATTGAGGTGTTTTAAATAATGTAGGTAAGTAGGCGATCGAGTTTAGTGGTCGGTATAAAAGTGATTACAAGCGAACAAGAGCGCGGGCTGACCTTGCTTCGCTCATGGACATCACAATTAGGTCACTGGGTCAGCGATTTTGCGCTTTTTCGCTCTCTGCATTCCCCTACAAGTGACAGACACGTTTTTTTTTAAAGTCGCCATGTTTAAACGAAACTTTTTTATTTAGTGCAAAGAATGATGGCGTAGCTGTCAATCATTCTGTTATTTTTTAAATTTAGAATACATAATCTATTTTGAATTTTGACATTTGATGCAAAATAGAACAAAAATAAACCTACATTATTATAGGTGGCTTGGATCTGGATGATGTTTTCAACAGCTGAAGTTAAAAGTAAGTAGGTGGATAGGTTTTTTCTTCATACTGATTAACATGCAAGTTTCTCGACTAAAACCTTGAAGAAGGTCAGAAGACGTGTACTGTAGTAACACAAGAAAACTATTTAGATTAATAATAAGTGCCTGCAAAACATGCGCATAATTCTTTGTTTCATAAATATTTAATTTACATTTTAACGTAAAACGTTGGTAAAACCTTGTTCCGTTTCCGTTACTAGAACCGATTTTGATATTATCTATTCAATTGTTTATTAAACAATGGAGGGTGAAATAATCACCGCAAATTCTCCAATTTATTGTTTTTAATTAAATAATTGTATGCTATTTTAGGATATCTGGCGCACAAATAGGTAAGTAGTTGAGAGGGTATAGTATTAATTGGCTTTATGAAACAGGGATTTCTCAGCAGACAGAAGCAGCCCGTAGTGTGGATTTGGCCATGGTTTATGGAAAAAGACTCAATCACCCAGATTAAAGTACCTTTGTTCCCGAAGGGTAGCCGGCAGGAATCGGCTTCTTAGGTGCCTTCGAGTCTGACCTCTACCCCTATTTGGTACTTGGGAGTTAAAATAATTGAAAAATATGTACTACTTACCTTCGATACAACTCTCCATTTATTCTCTTCGTGGAATAGGTAATAATAACATGACGTTGGCGTACTCCATTTCATTTTACCTACCTAGATATTTATTGAGACCTGAAATCCCGATATTTTTATTACCCTTGTAGGTACTTAATGAATTTGTAGAACCGCTTCCACTTGAATCCATCCGATTCCTGGTTTAACAACGAACAATATTGAAGTTTTACGTTTTCCCGGAAAACTGCATAACAACGAGAATATTTATTTTCATTTTAATATTTGCTACGAGAAATTCTGCATCCAGCCCCGTCAGATAAATACCTATCTGTGGAATCGCTAAATTAATTTTCCTCGAAGGGTGCTTTTCTAGATTTTTCACTGAAATCGTAAACAGTTTTACAAGAAAACGAAGTAATAAGCATTTCGTATCGATTTCCAGTGTTGAAATCTTTTGTTTTGCAGTTAGCCCGTGTTGTCCCACTTATGGCTGGGACAACATGGTGTGCTTCTGCTCGCCAAATTGCTAGGAATCTACCCAAGATGTCCCGCCATTTTCTCCGCCTATGAACCAGGGGGGTTCATTGACAATAAAATGTAAGAAATTCGTAACGTTCTGTAAATGGTTGCGGAGGTAGATAGAATATAATATTTGTGTGAATATAACACAATACCAAGGAACGTTCACGTATGACTTACGTAATATACAATCGCAAGTACCTATATCTTCATAATTACGTACCTGGTGTTGCTAACAATCATAATAAAAACTTGTGTCAATGACCAGCGAAAAATGACGAATCGATAATGCGAACGTCTTGTTTCAAATTTCAAATGTGTGTTGGTAATGAAAGATCGTGTTTAGCGATTTTAATAACAATTAAATTAATCTCAATAAAACTTAATTAGTTTTTGAGATTCTTAGTATTGGAGTGGAGTGAGCCGCTATCATTCTGTAGGTTACGAAAGATTATTCTAGAATCTAGGCTTTTATTTTTTAAACTAGACCTTGTGATTTTCGTGTGCAAAATGACAATCATGTGACCGGTAAGTGCCCATGGAGAAATAGCCAAGTAATTGTGATTGTATAAAATGATTTTATAATGATTGTTATGCCTACAAAGCCTCTTGGCCCCATGGGAATGTTAGAAATCACCTTTCTGGTAAGCACGTAGGTAGTCTTAGTGGTCTTTGACGACTCGAATGGCGTAGTGGTAGTGAGGCTGCCTTACGTTCATAGGGTCCTGGGCTCGAATCCTGGTAGGAGCAAATGTTTATGTGATGAGCATGGACATTTGTTTCCGAGTCATGGATGTTGATACTTATGTAGTTATAATAAGTATGTATTTACAAACAAAAAAGTATCTATGTAGTATATCAACTATCTGGTGTCCATGACACAAGCCTTGCTTAGTGTGGCACTAGATGGCGCTGTGTGTTAACGTCTAGCGATATTTAATTATTTTTTTATTAACAAAAGGAAATACCACCATAGAACCATGAAAGGAGCGAATTCATACAAGGTTGTCTATTTTGGCAAGAAACTAAAATGACCGAGCAAAAAATAAATTAAGAAAATGAGGGACTCACCAAAAGAGCTTAATTGATTTGAAAATGATTGTTTCGGCTGTATGTGCGAAACAATAACCTGTGGTAACAAAACGCACTTCGAAAAGCGAACGAGTGTGATCATAGACCACATAAACCGCACTTTTTAACTTTTTTTTTATTATAATAATGAAGTTTAAATATAAAGGCAATTGTAGACAAACGTGCGTTTCGCTCGGATCTCGCTTCCGCGCCATTCAACTGCCCGACCTTCGAATCCAACCTTCGGCTAGACTCGATTATCGTTTACACTGCGAATTTGTATAAATTGCGCTCATGGCTATACGCGTTGGCGTTGGCTATACGAATAGAAAATTCGCATAGGTACCTACAAAAATAATCTGTCAGAGAACGTGGGAAACACCCCACCTTCTAAATTATTTCGATAACATCCGTCACAAGTTCTAAAATAAATATTCCGAAAACTAGTCAGCAGTAACATTATTGCTCGAAAGAAAATTTCTAGGATATTTCTTGGTAAGTACGTTAATAATAAAATATAAATTGAATTGGAAGTCTTGCGAAGTTGAAAGCATTCAGGGAAATTCTTATAAGCGATCGATAATCACACGAACCTGTAGAGTGCAGACGAGCGCCAACGACAACTTTTTTTCAATATGTTTTTTTTTTGTGAAATATCTACGACATGAGTTGGAAAGGGTCCCCCATTTACTACAGTATTCGTGATCGGAGCCGTAGCAGGTAGTTTGACTTCTCGTTTACACAGGTCCAGAGAAGGGATGTCAGTATTTTTTGTTAAACTCACAAAAAAAAGATTTACAATCTATTGCCCTTTTGTATTATCGCTGGTGATTTACTATTGATAAAATAAAAACTCGGGTTACGTCACACATCACATTTTTAAAGATCATTTTATTTATTAGCATTATCTTGGTCGTTTTATAAGACTTTTCATCTACGAAACGTTTTAAAAAAGGTTATAAAACTACTTAGTAAGATTAGCCGAGGCAAATTGCAAATCCGTATTTCTCAATTGAACATGAACATCAACAAACAATCAATAACTCTGAGTTACAATAGCGCCCACGTCAAGTTCAACAGAATGTAGAGAGGGCGTGAATATAAAGCTAGGCTCATACTGGCCAGTTTACTGATCCCAGTGAGCTATGAGCTATCCCTCTAAATATAAAGTCTTAGAAAAACTAAGTAAAATTGCGGCTTTCCCGCTACGCTAGTAATAAATCGTTGAATGCGTCACGCGAATGCGCTTATGTAGTGAGGTGTGACACGCCGACACGCGTTACGCATGACACGTTACGATACACGCTTGTGTAACGTTGCACGAACATGCCACGCTGCACGTTGTATTAGTGCTGTAACGTTCTTTTGGCGCTTTTGATCCCCGAAGAGTTCTGAATAATAATGTCCCACGTAATGGGGAGCCTATTTCTATAAACCGGGCACAAATCCATCCGTGGCCGCTACTGAAAAATAACTGGTGGACATCATGCTCAGCAGTTGCAGTAGCGCTTGCGACCACTAGACGTGCAGTCGGGGCAGTCAAATAGTCAATGTCAAATGGTCAATGCAATGTCATTCAAGCGGCAAAAGAACTATGCTATGTATATGTCACCGTAAAATTGTCAAACACGTTATATCACAATATAACGGGTTTTTTCTCGCGATATTGTAATGTCTCGAATTATTGTCAACTGAACATACGGAAGTATGCTCTGCCCCCATAATCGGGACTTGGGGCACCCCCCCCCCGTTAGGTTAGTTAGGTTCCTTTAAACCCTGCACTGGGAAATAGGGGCCCCGCGAAGCGGGGCTCCGTCGACTACGCTTTTTAGGGGGAATATAAAGTGTTTTAAGGTTATGTTATATTAATCGGTATTTCTCAGGAATGGTGCATTATCTTTTCATGAGAGTTGTGCCACTGGGCAAGGGGGACCCCTCCTTCCCTCCACACCGCGTAAGTTGACTACCATCGCATGCATTTCACGAAAAATAATGCGTTTTGTTGTAAGCAGTATGTTCATTTGACAATAATTCGAGACTTTACAATATCGCTAGAGATATTACAATATAACGTATTTGACAATTTTACGGTGACATATACACTGTAATCTGTTACATTGCATGTTCCTTCCCCTACCTACTCTCAATTTCACAATTTGGACTACATCATCATCCCCAATTCCAAGTTCTCAAAGCTATTAATTTTATTTTTTGTTGTATCTCGTGTAACGTATGGCCACAGATGTTGCTCAACCCGAAGGCCGCTGACAATGTCGCGTACATTTTGTGTTGCCAGCAACGTTTATTGTTCACCTAAATTATTCCACTTTTGTTAATTTATTAGTAGCATGTGACTCTTCGTGTACAACTTTGAAGGGTGCTGATTTATGATAATTTTTCATCCGAACAATTTTTCAGTCACTTGTCAAAGGAATTACTAAACAATTTATTTGAATAACAGCTTCGCCAAAATTGCATTAAACGAATCATTGTAAATGTAATCGCCCGAACTGTTTGAACGAACAGGTTAGGGGAGAGAGATAATAAATGAACCCATACAAGATTATCGAAAGGGGACAGCTCCCATTGCACACATCGATACGTGCTGCGATACGAAACACTATTCGTAGTCCCGGGGTGGGTTAACAAATAATAATAACTCGCAGCGATTACAGGCGAGTCATCGACCTTCGAAAAATCTGACCTGCGCTGCGCGTCGCAAGGTTGCGAGCACCGCGCTGCTCGCTCGCCTGCTCGCACTCGATTCACTTGAATATTTTAAACGTGCTTCCTTACCTACTTTGTGTTCACATCGAAATCATTTATCATTTTCCAGTCTCGATTAAATACCTTCACAGTGTACTGAACTTAGTATAGGTACATCAAGACCTTATCGTACATTCGCTTGCCAATTGCCTGTCTGTTTTCGATTAGGTACGAACGCGACACTAGACCGAAAACAACAAACCATATTTCTCTGTCATTCGGTGACCTTTATCGGCGGAATTGGTAAATCCAAGGTGCTCGGTTCGTTTTGCAAAAAGTGCAAAAACTCGTATTTCTTTAAATTACTTATATTAATTTGTCGGGGTCACAAAATGTCAACAAACTGTGAAGGTGATGGAGGTGGGTTTATGTAAACGATTGTGTAAACAGTTTAATTAAACGTTGAATAAAAGTATAAACCGTACAGCTCATGCATTGTTATCTATAACGACTATTTAAACTGTCTACTTTAGCTCCTATTCATTGGAATGTGGTCTCTAATAAGAAGGGATACTCCAAGCCAAGTCTGAAGTTTGCAAGTTGGTCCCTTAGACGCGCCGTAGCAACAGCAACGCAACGATGCATACGGGTACTGTTGCTATGGCGCCCGTCGCATATTTCCACAGGTGACTTTCCAAATAAAACAAGAATTAATACCTACGTATTTATTGCTCTACCTTTCAATATTAAATCGTCAAGAAACTCAGCATGGTTAAAGATAAATTGATCAAGCGAGTTTGAAGTAGAGGGTAAGAGGGTAAACAAACTCGGTAAGGCAAGTAAGTATTTACAAAAACAGGTGTATGAACGGGCACCGCGGGCACACGTGGTTCAGTTTGTTTAGCTACAGTCGCCGGCGCAGGTCACCGTGACGAAAAAGCCAATCTTCTCGTGTATATACTTGAACGGGACCTCTCCGGCCGCGACAAGATGTAATCACAGGCTTGAGATTCATGTCGGTGTCGTAAAGTAATACGTTGGCACTGTTATTATAAGTACCTAGTATCTACCTCGACAACGTTCTCATTTAGCAGTGCCTGATTGTAGATCTAAACACAAAGTTTATTGGCTTTCAGATTTTCGAGACATATGCAAAGAAAACCAAGATACGCGTCTCTCCATCTATGTTACACTACAAACAATAGTCATTGTGTAGCTACGAATAGTTTGTAAACAAATAAACATACAATGTACAAAACATTTGGCGCGACCATTTAATCTGCAAGAGGAACTTTACTTTCAGCACACTCATTATAAAAGTAATCGAGTTGTGATTACTGTGCAGAATACGTCAATTTACCTAATCGAGTAGTACAATACGCAGCGAATGAGGTCGTGGAAGGTGAACACCCCTCCAAGGAAAACCGTTGACCCCCTCGGCCACATCCGTGTGTACACAGCCAAGCCGTTCGGCCATCGTGCTCTTAAATATAGTTTTTATCATTACATGGGGATTTGTAAAACACTACCAATATAATAATTAATAATGTTTGTTGATATTCCATTTACATATTACTACTTTCGTCGAGTGAGGTTCATGTTAAGAATATCAAATCAAGATCCAATACAGGACTTAAAAAAACATTAAATACTGTTGACCTTGGCATCTTGCCAACATTGCTGACAACGGTGACTGCATTTCCCTGCTGCAGTCTACTTGGAAATAATCTTTAAAATGGTTATTTATTGGCGAATGATTCAATGAAACGGAGGTTTTATACGTTATGGTGAGAAGATGACAGTGTTTGTATTGGAATTTGATGACTTTAACAAGGAACAAGTGACTGTAATGAATCTGAGTGATCTTTGTTCAATATTCTTTTTCGTTCGTGACTTTGCTCTGAAGTCAGCTACAGCAGCTTTGGTGTCTGGTTTGCTCTAACAAGTCTTCTGTTTACAGGTGTTGGGACAGGTGAGACGATGTCACATTGTTGAGTTGTTTCGGAGAGGAATCGCATTCGCAACACATTTCTGTTACTATACGGACGGAACACCCATGTTAATTTGTATTGTTTTTCGTTGAACCCCTTTATGCCACACATTCGAATAACTCAATACTGCTGAGTCGTAACTTCCAGCAACCCTTTTAAGAATTTGTAATAGAAGAATAAGATTAATGAACGATAACCTTCGCAACGTTTTTAGATGTTTTTCAACAATAACGTAAAACTCTATACAGTATATTTAATCGAGTCACAAACGTAAGCAATGAAACAAGTGAAGGGAGATTGATGATGATCAAAGCGTTGCGTAATTTGTTTCTTTTTACACGTACGTACAATGAACGCTTGTTTACCAACTCGTTTCATTGGTAGTAATCAATGTGATCAATAGAATTGACGACAGTACAGAATCACGTGCTTGGAAACATTTTTTCCAACTAACTCCCACTTTTATGAGGACAACGACCGGAGCAGGTAAGAGATTTATGTTTTTCGTTCCGCAAATCAGTGTGCAAACAATTGGAATCGGAACATTATCGTATCAAATGACTGCAAAAGGAGGAATGTTATTAATAGTAACATTCATAATGTAAATAAAAACATATGATTCATAACATTCACATTTGGACGCTAAATGTGAATCGTATAATCAAATAAACTTGTTTTCTTTCTGTCTTTCTGAATATTGGATTACGTTTGACCGCCCATAGACATATTTTGATATCTGAGACAAATTACCTATTAGGATATCAAATATTATATCAATATTTCTTGGAAAAACTTGATATAGGTAGTGAATAAATAGTTACTAACCATTTATCACGATTCAGTAACGAGAGAGCCATTAATTCAACTGTTTCGATAAACGGTTGAAGTAACTATATTTCCAATAACTCATTGAAATTGTTCAATGAGTGAAATTGATTATCTACTAGGTAAATATTTTGAAGTAATTTCCGAAATATTCAGAGGTCCGTTTGGAACAAGATCATTCAAATATAAATCAGAAATCATAAAAGAGTTTAACATCAGACAGCTCATGTCTAAATGCTCATTGTTTTAAAAAGACGTCCACAGCACGACGCGTTAGTTATGCAAGCCACTGAGCGTACACATCATTACCAGTGGCAACGATTGGAAATGCAGGATACCGTTGTTAAGTCCCGCTATGGAAAATTGACGTATACGTATCACTTTTCCCTTCCTGGTAGATTGAAACGAGCACTTTACTTACTGCTTAGTCAAGTGTTGTTGTTTCATCGTAAACACAAACAGCCGGCGACAGACCTTGAACTTTGTTTGTAATATCTCCGCAAACGTATTAATTAACTTGCAAGTTCAATAATTCATTGGGTACAATGGTTCTTTCATTTGTTCCGAATGTTCAAGGTTGTCTAGAAAACGAAGTTTAAAGAATATTGGCACTTTGTTTTACAATAAGAAGAGTGTTAAGGTGAGATGTTCTTCAGTCTATGAGGCACGCAGTGGGTGAATTTTCCTCTATTATTGTAACTTGAAGTCCATCACTACTTATAATAAGACACTAATCGGCGAAGAAGCAACATGCGAGTGATTGATGAGCGAAAAATACTAATGAAAAAATTCACGAACATTACAGATTTATCACATTTAATAACTATCCTTGGAAAAGTACCATTAGAGATTTCGCGATGTGTAGATTAAATTCCACTGAGATATTTTACAGAAAATATAAGTTTTGCTACAGGTTTTGCACAACGCAATCAATGACTGCAAGATTAGTTTTATAGGATTTATTCAGTAAGTATTCAATTGACTCTACTTCTACAACCAATGACAAAATGTAGATTTTCAGCTAAAAAAACCGTGAAAATCATTTTACCGAACGGCCGGAAAGCGAGACGTGCGTGAGGAGACAAAAAACATGAAGTAACTTTCGACTATTTTCGGCATTCGGTGTTACGAAACCATTTGCGAAAGCGTTTGTTGCGACATCGCCGGACCGGACCGCGGTGACTTTTGACAGTTGGTGAGTTGACTACTTCGTCACCACGTTGTAGTGCTGTATGGTTCTTTTGATTCGTGGCCTTAATAGGAGCTAATGCTGCCATCTTGTTTTGTCCGTTTTTTTCTATTTGGTTTTCTTTATGGCAGTTGGTGCCGATCGCGATGACGCGGACTTCAACAATTCTGCCAATGTCAGATGTGTTGAATCGTGTGGGAAATAAAAGGAAAACGAAGTAAAAATAATGCCGAGTATTTTAACTGATTATTAACGGCTAGTTGGTACAGCAAAACAAACAAAGGCGGCCAAGTGCGAGTCGGACTCGCCCATGAAGGGTTCCGTAACAGCAAGTAGCTTGAAAGTTCTTGCAGTTCGTTGTAAAAGAAAGGTAAATTGGGGCTTACGATTTATGACGTATTAAAAAAAAACTACTTACTAGATCTCGTTCAAACCAATTTTCGTTGATAGTTTACATAGTAATGTAGGTACATCATATATTTTTTTTAGTTTTATTAATCTCTTATTTTAGAAGTTACACACATTTTACTACTTTAGAAGTGGTTCTCGAGCTTCTAGTTCAGTTTAGAAAAAAAAATATATCAGAAACCTCAATATTATTTTTGAAGACCTATCCATAGATACCCCACACGTATGGGTTTGATGAAAAAAAAATGTTGAGTTTCAGTTCTATGTATGGGGAACCCCTAAATTTATTGTTTTTTTCTATTTTTCTGTGAAAATCTTAATGCGGTTCACAGAATACATCTACTTACCAAGTTTCAACAGCATAGTTCTTAGGCATAGTTTCGGAAAAAAGTGTCTGTGACTTACGGACGGACCATTTAGCAACGGAACCCTAAAAAGGGCAACCATTTTATCAATGTTTACCATAATTATGTATACCAACAAGGGCGCTCCCTTCTGCCAATGCATTCAAAAGTCAAAAAGCCTAGGTTAGGTATATAATATACCTAAAAGCCCATCTATGTTCCTTCCTCGCCGTTTATGTTCCGGGGCCGCGGTAGGTATATAATATACCTAACCTAGGCTTTTATGACCAAAGGAAAAAATATCTTGATCATTTTCGTTTTTGCAAGTACTGGCCGCACACGATCGTATTTTGAATTGAGAATAACAATAATTAATCTTGTTTTTTGTTGACAACTTGCAAATAATAAAGTCGTGACTGATGTCTCTGTTCAATTTGAGTCGCTTGTTTTGTGAATGTCACTGTCATTGTCGAGATGACTATTAGTATCACGTGTTATGTGTTCCATCGTGTTCATGTCCCATGTGGCTCGGATGTGAAATGTTGTTTTAATATTAATTTCGAGATGGCCGAAGATAAAAATATTCAGGTGTAAGTATAATATTAATAAGTCCTAAAGCGATAAAGGGTTTGCAACACAAGTTTGTTGAATAACAGCTATAAATTGGCTTAAATTCTTACATTTCTTAAGAATTATGAAAATAATACTGGCTTAGTTCAAAAGTGAAGCCAGTTAGTTTAGAAGTAAAGCGAAGATATTTTATCCGGTCTCACTTTTAAAGTTTCTTCGAAAGAGCTGCGATTTGTTCTGACTTGACCCATTTAACCTGAATGTGTGTTAGTCACTACCGCCGATAGTTTATATGAGTACTAGCAGAATGCAACTTTAGGAGAATGTTCGGCAGGTAAGCAAGTAGGCACTCGGTGTAAACTAGATAGAGATGACGGTAAGCTACATGTAGAACTGGTTCAGACGGGCTGGGGGCCGGGGGCGGCGCAGGGTAGCGGCGGGGGGGCTGCGGGCCCCAGACGCGGGGCGTCATTGACCTGCGGCCGCAGCCCCCGGCCCCCGGCCCGGAGCACGGGCGCGAGCCGCGACACCACGACACCGTAACTTCATTGTGTCGCTGCACTGCGAATCAAATTCGATGTAGCGGACACTTTTTTGCTAGACCAGATACCTACTTGCGGAGACATGCTTTTGGATACAGTAAGTGGCTGAAGAGACCAGTTCTGATTTCCTTCAGACGTCTACAACTTTATGAATTTCAGCGTGAAGTTATCACCACTTCAAAGAATTAATAAGGTTTCGTATTAAAGCAGGAACTTTCTGGGAAAAAGTTTTTTATTTAAAACCACGCAGCAGCGCTCGTCGCCAAAGTTCGCGGAAACGGTTCATTGTTAATTAATGGATATTTATTTTGCGATAAGCCCCTGAATATTTAATTAAGTTCAGTCACCTTTGTTACTTACTGCCTATTTTTATTTTGACTGACTAAGTGTGGACGTAGGTCGTTGTATTGTCGTTTCGATTATTTGCACGAATGGTCTTAACTCAATGCAAAGCCTTTGTACAAAGTAGGTACCCATCATCATCTGCCTAGCTTTTTCCCAACTATGTTGGGGATGACTTCAAGTCTAACCAGATGCAGCTGAATAGGGTATTTTATATGGAGCGACAGCTTAGTTGACCTCCACAGACCAGTTAGTAAGATACCCCTTGGAAAGACAGGTTGTCATACTTCCCAGCCACTGACTACCTGTAACGACTGTCAAAGGTCTACAAGTGACAACTGGAACCAATGGCTTAACGTCCCCAGGCACGGAGGGGATCAGGTATATGTTATAGATGGGCACCCATCTACAGACCGACCTTGGCGAGCGCAGCTTAACCGTGAAAGTCAACTCTTGTGGTGTTATTATTTAGCTACGAGTTCAAAGTAGTCAGGGTCTAAATATTATTATGGATAAGTAAAAAAGGCCAGAACCGGACTTTTTAAAATAAATCTTTATTGACTCGAAAATTATTATTAATATGATATACCCCAGACCCCCATGAAGATTACCAACCCTATGAACAATTTAACCCCAGTTTAAAAGAATTCAATTCACAAACACGTTTCCATAGATCGCACGCGACGCCATCGCCATTGCCAACAAACAGTATCAGAAGTCGTATAAATTCAGTTGGGCAACAATAACTTCACCGAGAATCATACAGTTGGGAACAAATCGTACAAATGTAACAAAAACTTTTTCGAAGGTCGTCCGGGCGAGACAAGTGAGCATTGAGCCCGCCGCCCGCCATCCAGCCTGACAGCCGACCTAGTGGGTCAAGTTCATTATTTGAGGATGAATAGATACACAGAGGGAGAATTTCAAGCGTTAATAGGTAGACACCCTTCACAACCACGCCTTTAGAAAAATGTCAAGGTGATCACATAAATAACTCAAGTTTTAAAGCTTTTAAATGGCCGTTACGTGCTCATTACTTTTTTATACGAAGTTATTAAAATCCAGACAGTTTAACTTGTTCACTTTTAAACATACAATATAATATGATGTGTCATTATTGGATGTATCTCTGTTGGTTAAAGTATACTTATACATTATTTTAAAGTTTATAAGTTTTTACGTGAAGGGGAAATCTCCGGAACTAATGATATAATTTAAAAATTAAATTCTTTCACTGGCAGAAAGCTTCGTTATTCGTGAGCGCTATAAGATATACATTATATTTATATCATGCATAATTATTAGCAGAGCTATCACAATTCTTGCGGGCGAATTCGCGTGTTCGAACGTTTTATAAGGCATCGGCTATCATCAAGCTCACACTATCTACCGATTCCCATCATATCTTCAAGATAAACTGCGTATCTCGCAGATTGTACAGTTCAATGGTTCCATATCCTACTTTCACGTATTCTTTAAATAGCTATACCATAAAGAGCGGTACAAAAACTCACTTTGCCATCGGTGGCGGCGCTTTACAAGTTTCTATTAGATTTTCTGCAAACATTCCCTTCAACAGAAACGTACAATAATAGATTTTCTCATGAAAACAATAGAAGGCTGTTTAGAAATAAAACAATAGCGCATTTGACCGGATGCACTAATTAAAGAAATGGCAGGTGTTTGAGATCGTTCAATTCCAAGTTCCGTAGCTCCGTCCTATTCATAGACAAAATAAGAGGACGTCTTGGAAACTTGTTTTTATTCTATTTACAGACGAACATTTTATTATTAGAGGTCTGAGAGAAAATTAAAAATAGATCAAGGTTTTAAAACAAATTCTTTTAGAGTACTACTTCAAACTCGTAAGAATTCGTCAATAACTCAAAAGGCAAAATACACAATAATATCTACCTTATATTAGAATATGAGTGGTCTAATTATGTTAATGTAAAACGGGTTAAACGCAACACATTGTGTTTATTTTAGAATGTAGGTAAACGGATTCCGATATGAATTTCAGATATTATGGGTAACAGTCTTACTAAATATTAATACGAAAACCAAATATGTTAGAAGAAGGGATGGTTTATTATATGCGCGTCGGACGGATATCCTTCTAATTTGTGTAGTTGGTTAAAAATTGGGTCGAGAAAACTGGCTCAATTATATAGGGTGTAAACCACCCCATCAAAAAGCCGTTAACCAAGCACTAAGTAACTTTACGCAAAAAATATATTATTTATTGCTGGGAAACAAGTTTTTTTTTTGAGGTTATAAATCATGTTTTGTGGTAGAACTCAATGTAACGCACTTAAAACATTGTGTTGATGGATGGATTAAATAGTACGGGGGTCGTTGTTGTTATTTGTGATGTTGTTGTTTGATGTTAAAAGTTAAAATGTTACAAAAAAAGTAATACTTAGTTAAAAAAACTTGTCAAAAAGTTGTAACTTTGACCCCCATATCTCTGTAATTAGAAGGTTCCCAGGTATGGTGCAGAACAAAAAAATGATCGCAATAATGGGGTAACAAATGCCTTTCGGCTTCGTGAAGAGGTGTTTTACACCCTTTATTATTTAGTTATTTAGAAAAAGAAACAGTCCCAATCGTTCCGAGTTCGATGATCGAGTTTATGGTTCTCGGTTCCAGAACGACTTTAAAATAATAATAATAGTCACTCCCGCACCCCAATTGCGATAACACAAGAAATAAATTGCTAATCCATTGCTTCTTAAGTTAGACAAAGTCGTCTGCTCAACTACGCAATGTATGTTATTGAACTGTCAAAACGAATGTCATTGACATTGTAAGTATGTTACAGAATTTTCTTACCGATTGTTAACCTTACGAATGCGCTTTATTGATATAACGCTCATAAACTCAACAAAAATAAAGAAACAAAGTTGACGCCCTGAGACGACTAACATTTAAATACACATTCCAATCGATCTCATTTCCTGATGCTTGATTGACGACGGTAATAAAAATAAAGTAATAAAACTTAACTCACTTTCTTTTGAATTCAGTCGTCATAAAACTCATTATAAGCAGAACCGCGGCACAATAATGTTTACAAAATATAAATAGACCAAGGTGACACCAGATGTCACTGGCCATTTATCTGTAGGCGTTTTCATCGTGTTCAGTTTAAAAATCGTCCGAAACCTCTGAACGAATATACCGTCACCTACGAAAATAAAGTTACATAGTTAATTAACTATAACTACAGCAGTTTTTCTGCGTTCCATATGACCATGAATTTTTCTAGACAGGTTGCGATCGTTTTACGACGGTACTAGACTGTTTTATACAATATATACGAGTACATAATATAGATAATTTGAATCTTATCATAAATATGTATTTACTAGCTGTTGCCCACGACTTTGATCGCGTGGAAATATTGATACTTAGCTCCTTAAATCCTGGTGCAATTTAAATGAATTTAGTATCAATTTAAAGCTAACAGTTTAACCTTTATAATGGTACATTTTTATTATTATTCGTAACTAATTATTAAGTACCCAAGATCGCCCGGAATCAATTCCATTCCAAGTAAGTGATTCCATACTTTTGAGTGTAGATTCGCTTAGCCGTTCTGGTTTGATTGGGTAATAAACATCCATCCAAACTTTCGCAATTTTAATATTTATAGTCTAGATGACGATCTTGTTCTATTTCACATGTCACTAACTACTTATCAACAGATAAAGGTATCTATGGCCTACCGGATCTTGACAGACACATACGTAATATGCCAGTCATTCATAGTACTAACTTAATTTAATACGTAGATGAAGATAAATAAACGACGTTCTATCTTTAGGTAATTAATAAAACAATAAAGCAATTTACAAATGTCAAGGAAGACACAATGGAACGCGAAGCACCTACCGAAGAATTACAATAAAAATATTAGGAAGCAAAATCAAACGGCTGTGCCCGTTCAAAAATATCTGCTTGTGTATTTTTAAACACAGACAATGTAAGTACGTACCTTGATTTAAAAAAGGAAAAGAAAAAAAATTCGTTTCCGCATATCAGAGGCACGGATCGACCGTCATAATCGTAAAGCTATTGTTTGCACGTAGTAAAAGCTTTCTACGGAGTTGTGTCCTGTGAATATACAGCGGCCATTGTTAGACCAGCCTTGCTTATCGAAATGTTGCCGGCGACAGACGTCAGACGATCGTAAACAGCTGATATATGCGACAACAGAATCTTATGAGGTTTTGCAACAAGAATGCTGTGGAATGGACACGTCACGAATAGATCTATGGATGTATTAATATTTAGTAATTATTATTACAGTGAAACTTGGTTAAGTGGGACTTGGATAAGTGAGAAACCTCCTTAGCAGGAACTCATGCTGAGGAATTGATGTTTATGCCTGAATATCTGGGTAAGTGGAACAAATTTGCAGGTCCCTTAATGTCCCAGTTACACAGGTTTCACTGTATTGTAACCAACGGAACCCTATTTCTAAGCCTCCGCTGTTCGTCCGTCCGTCTGTCTGTCACCGGTCTTTATCTCATGATCCGTAATATGTAGACAGTTGAAATTTTAAAATAATGTTTTTCTTTTGCCGCTTTAACAACGAACAGTAAAAATGAATTAAAAATTAAAGGGGGAACTACGAAAGGAACCCTTTATACGCGAGTCCGACTCGCGCTTGGCAGGTTTTAGTGATACCTCTAATATTATTCTTGTTATGTCCTCATTTAACGTCTTAAGCTTTTTAAATCTAATCTAATCTGTCCTATCCTATCTAGTACCAAAAATGCGGTTCTATAAAACTTATTTAATTTATACTACGGGTTCGAGGCTCTTCGAAGAATTTTTGGACGAATGAATTTCTAATATGTACGAATGTTTAACATGTATCACGGCAAAACGACTGAGCATCTGGCATTCGAGGTCAAAACATTCTTTTTTACGAAACGTATTTGAGCAATTGCTAAACTCGCGATTTTAACCAAAAACTTCCAAGTTATATAAGGTATTACTGAAGTCAGAATCTGTTGACTAAACCAAAAAGTTAAAGTGTACAACTCTACAATGCGGTTCCACATTTAAACCCTTTTGAAGGTCAGTATGTTTACTATCGGTTTAATAAAATACTTAATTAAATACACTTTAATTATGTATTAATGATAATGAACATTCAGGTCTTGAAGGTCGACCCTGGAAGTTATTTATAAGCATCCGTCATAGTCAATTTGAACGGTTGTTATTCTGATAAAATAAGATATTTTACGGTCACTCTCACTAACACAAAACATAATATTAAGTTCAGCTTACCTTCTTCTGGCAATATCGATGCGGCTATTTAGTTGCTAATCTGGAACAAAAATAATAGTTTGGGTCAAAATGGAATACAACATAGGGGTACAGTGTCTACGAAACGCCTACGCCACGAAGAGCCTACGCCAAGAAGCGCCTACGCCACGAAGCGCCTACGCCTCACCATCTCGTAGCAGTCCTACGCAAGGTCTACGCTTTGCCTACGCAGGTTCTACGCCATGATCTACGTCATGCCTCCGCTTTGGTAAAGCCTCCTTTTTCTAGCGAAGCCAGCGTACACAATAAAGTTGACTTGTTGAGTTGGCAAATTGATGTTATAGCTCTCGTAAAATAAAGAGAATTGCTATCACAAATCAAATTATTATCCTACATCGTAATATCAAAGTGGATTTAGCTTTCTATTAACGACGTGACGACCGGCGACAACGACCGTCCTTTTGCCCTTTCTTTTGACCTAGTAGGGTTTAGGTTTTTCTTGGCAACATTGTGTTAAAGCAGATCAGTCGTTTCATGTATAATACTTCTTTGACAGCATCTGGCTAGGCTGGAAGCCGACTCCAACGTGGTTGGGAAAAGGCTAGGCAGAGCAAAGAACCTCGTGGAGTATGTCTGGTTTTCGTAGCAACAGCTTTCACCAGTGCCTTCTAGACAGTTTCTTGAGAAAGAATTCAAAACACTTTGAAGTCAGTTATTCCTTTTATAATTTGTTGATAAAATCGGCTTTCTTTTTCGAATTTATAACTCATTCATCTGCTTGACATGTGGTGTTGTGGGACAGAAATAATGAGATACCACAGTTTTTATGGTGAGTGGGAGAAGTGCCAACTGCTAAGCTTTGGCAATTTTTTGAGGTTATTTGTTTTCATATAAATATAATTATTATCTTGAACATGTAGGTCTATCTCGGACACTTTGAATGAGGATGTGGTCTAAATATACCTAACTTAAAAGTTTGGACTTCTTAAATATTATTTTGTATTTACGTAATTTTCAGCCTCTATTGACCGCGGGGTAATTGCTTAACACGCTTACAATGAATGGACAATTCAAAAATAAGCACTGCTTTGACGAGAAGATAAACTTTACAGACATACGATTACGAAGCAAAGGATCAGGAATTTCTTTCAAATTATATATAAAAGTGCGCAATTAGGGTGCGGAATAAAATAATATTCTTACGAATAAATAATTTGTACGATAAGGATAATTTTGCGCAGTTTATTGTTGAGTGTAGAGATAAATATGGCGGGCCAAATTGTTTGCAAATTCATGGTTATATTTCCTAATATAAGTAGACACAATATTAATCTTACTACTTTTATAATGCGACAGTTTGGATGTGTTTTATAATATTGGAAGGTAATGTTACGATTAATCATTGATTACAGTTATCATGGCATCATTGCATGATGGACGACGAATTAAGTAATATCATCGTGTGTCTAGTATGATTATATGACTTCTATCAATATTTAAAATTCAAACCGAGTAAGTGCTGAATAAGTTCGTTAACTTAATTTTACTTTAAGTTAAGTTGGGGGTTGGCAACGTAGAACAAATTGCATTACTGCCGAGACCGGAAGGAAAGGACCATACGATGTTTTATGAACCGTAGGTAAGTACACTTACGGGTAGGGTTATCAATATTCTTACCATACATCCGGATTTATTCGGACTAACCGGCTTTTATGCTCTCCGTGTGGACTTAAGCCGATCTTGGCCGCGAATCACATTTTAATCAAAATAAAACCTGACACTGATCTGCTAATTGAAAAAAACGTAGGAAAATTTTAATTTTGCGGGCAACACTGGTGCTTCCCGCGAAAGTAGAAAAAGTTAAACGATAACCAACAACTGTGAGAAGAAGGATTAAAAGTTAATGTCCAGACTTTTTCGTGAGTGTTTTTTGTCAGGACTTTTCAATTTCCAAAATGGCAACCCTACGTACACGTGGCTTCGGAAGTTGCACACAGACCATTATTAATGCTTTGCACGGTATATTATATCAAGCATTTTGCTCGAAATAGACCGCCTCAACTATTCCCGAGGGTTGAAAATCTGTACACGTGTTTTCAAATATTATAATATCAACGGCCTTGATGAAGTTTTCGCTCATTCTGCTTAATTCTAGGTCAAATTAAATTAACTAGCAGAGCTCTACATACGGGTAAGGTATCCTTATCAAAACACAAAAGTGAAACAAAATGGATCCGATGATTTTTTTTGTGTTTAATGACCGCAGGGAGCCTATTGCCCGGTTGCTGGAAATAGGCTTGCCCCCTATTACATGGGACTTCAAAATAACTGGAGAGCTGTGGGTCTTCTATTAGGTACACCTCTGCCTAACCCCTCGGGAATTACAGGCGTGATGTTATGTTATGACCGCAGGGAGTTTCACTAGCTAACTAAATGTGACCTGGTTTACTCGGTAATGCTACAGGTTATTTACCTATTAACAGGAAAATCCCGCAGATTCAAGGATAATTTGGACAAAATCATTTGAAGTAGGTTTTCCGGAACTTCGTTCAACTAATTCAAGGAACTTACATAACTCGAGCTTATAACAATTTCATAGGATTGTTTGTGATGTCGATTGTCCGTAATTTTATAGAAAAATAATCCTCGTTTCCACGAAAACCTTCGTACCATTTGGAAAACAACATTTTCTTGGAAATGTAAGTTATTGTGTCTGCTATTCTACTGGCATTTTGTACCCTTTGAAAGCTGAATAACGTTATATAAAGATGATAAAAATGTTCAAGAGGACTTCTTGTTCATTCTACCGTTCGTTCGGAGAATGAAAAAAGTAGCAAAACTTAATTAATTTTCATCTGTAAATACTTTAAGCTTTCATTGATCTTGAAGTCTCAGTTTTTCCCCGCAGCTTACTTATCGTACTTATCCCGCGAAAAATATGAATGTAGCAGGAGAAAGCGTCTTTCCTCCGGTAATGATCTAGTCTAGATATACATTTATCAAATTTCATCTAAATCCGTTTAGCCGATCAGGTAACAGACAGACAGGTTGGCGTGCCTAGGGGCCAACAAATACGGCAAGACCATAAGACAAGCAGACTGATCATTAGGTGTTAGAAGGGCAAGCCATGCTTTTAGACGCGTATGAAATTACCGCCAAAAAAAGGCAGAGTTACTTCCGCATTTATTAAATTAGTACTGATACAAGTAACATTAAATTAAAAAAACCCCCGACACAGGGTCATAATTTTTTGCTTTTTTTTTCAACCGACTTTTTAAAAGAGGGCGTTCTCAATTCATGTGTTGTTTTTTTGTGTGTTTGTTACCTCAGAACTTTTTGGAACGAAGTTTCTTGTTTGCGTTTTACCGGTGTCAAGCCTTTTCATTTGATACCCATATTGAGGAAGTTGTTGAATAAATATGTAAGTAATCCGCCATTTCGTGGCGGAGGCCATCTTTGACTGATTTTTATAAAACATAGCTCAGAACAGTTCCGACTAATTCACCTTTCAAATTAAAAAAAAAAAACAATATCAAAATTGGTTCATCCGTTCGGCCGCTACGATGCCACAGACAGACACACACACACAGAGACACGTCAAACTTATAACACTCCGTCGATTCTGCGTCGGGGGTTAAAAATGTTGATCTGGAAACCAATCGAATAGGTTTTATGCACGGGGACCAAATCTTCTAAAAGAAAATGCGGTTGCTAAACCGCAACCTAGAATTTCGAAGTCTATTATCTACCGTAAGACGTCATAATGATCTAGTTCTAATAGAACTATACACAACAAGAACCGTTGATCCACAGCAGAACTCCCAACGTCATATCATTGCCTCTTGATAAATGGTCCGAGAATTAAACCCCGATACTCAACAGATCAGGTGAGTGCCCAGTAAATTGAATGTATCATCTTTCGCAACCGACTGTCAATATGAAACGAAACAGCTTTCGTTGATTTAAACAGAATTGAAATTATTTAAATATCGAGTATACCACAGTGTAAATACGTGAAGGGCTGGCCACACTGGGAATGAAGCGAAATAAAGCAAAGTTTTATTTTAGATAAAATCACTCGCAGTTCAACTATATGTATAAGGTTACTCGTCACGGTCATTATCCTATGGTGACCGCAAATGGATTTAGGGTTACAAACTAGGATAATTATACATTCAAATGACCGCTCTTTAAGGCGGCATTGGGAGGGGGGAACTTAAGCTGGTTTAGCTTCGCTCAAGTAGTAACATCTATCTTTTCAAACTTCGGCTCACACCGCGGACTCTCGTGATGCTAACGTAGAAGAGACCTTCACTTAATAAGAGACTTCATCTAATTTCTCCTTTGTTTAGCTTGTTCCCAGTGTGACCTACGCTTTAACCACTTGGCGAACTCAACGTAACCAATAACCACATGTTAACCCACTAGCACCGGGAGCACAGTGGAATGCAGCCCGTCTCCATAACTGAGGCTGTTGTATGTTCTTTATCTCCGACACTGACCGTATAAGCTCGTATGTCCTTTTCGGGCGATACGTCGCTAAACGATGAGCCTTTAGAGGTCAGGAGAACGTGCTAGCTACACTCTTGATCCTGTGTCTACATTGCTTGAACGACGACAGTTTACAACTATAGAAGAGGTTGATATAAGTATCATTATGGATCACTTGAAAAGGCAATCAGGAGTATTGAGTAGTCTAGACAAGGTGCAAAAGAGCTATGTGAGTCAAGCTGACCTAAATTATAGTGCTCTATCTGAGATATTAGTGATGAAGATGAGGATGTGCTCATGAGTGTGTCTTGATTATTTGTAGCTTTGGGGGGAGAAACATGTAAGTACAATATTTAACAAGTGACGATAATAAGATACTACAAGTAAAGATGAAATTGACTACTCTTTGAAAACACGTGTAGAGTAAGGTGTTGTAGACTGACCAGTCTTCAATATGGCGTTTCATAATACCATAATAACGTGCCAAGACGAAGACAGTCTAAATATTTTCCTGAAACAGTGACGCGTGTGACGTCACGTGCAACAATAGGCGTGCCAATTCGTCAATGAACGGCGCAAGCGCACGACATGGCGGCGCAAGATGGCGGCGGTGAAAGTGGCCGGTGGCCGATGGTCGCAGCCGTCGGCGTCGCCTCGTTAAATCTTTGCACAACCTGTTCTAACTGTTATAACTAATACTAGGCTAATTGCTCGCTTTTGAAGCTCCAGTATGTCTGTGAAGTTGGTCAGTTTCAAGCTAGTTGTAACGCTGTTCAATTTAACATTTTTATTTTTCACTCCTTCGCTTTAATGCAATCTGTCCTGGGACATTCAGCAATTGGTAGATGATGGTTCCTGATCTTGAACGGTATGTAGCCACTGCCTCATCCAAAGACTATTAAAACACTGTGGTTATATACTCTGTGGCCTCATCCGATCGGCATTACAGCTTATTCATGCTGGTTGTAAGTAATTTACATGATTTGCAAAATTATATTTACATGATTTAAAAAACGAATTATGTTTATGTACCTATGCCAGACTAAAGTTATTCTTCAATTTTATCCTATATTGAATAAAACGAATGACACTGTCACTGAATCTACCTTTCTATTAATTTTAACATGAACTAATTTAGACCTGCCTTGGTAGAATACGCCCGGTGCTAAAATGAACTACGAAGCTACGTAATGCACGTAAAGCGAAAATCATTCTGTGATGATATACTTAACACAAAAGCAAGCCAATGTCAACGAATATTGTTTGATAAAGCAATCCATAACGCTGACCCTGATCGTAGATTGAGGCCGCTGACGGTTTCGCAACGCGCGCCCGCGCATCGCATCCGGAACTTGCATCGCGGCATCGCTCCGAACTGTATCACCTACATACATGATCACGCGAACTATTGTAACATGGAGAATTAGTTTCCTGCCTAATAATATTATAAACATTACGTAAATACCATTACTATAGCCTATATCAGCTGCTAATGTATTGAAATGTTTGTTACTGCAAATGGTATTTTCGGCCATCATTAAGTGTATCACGGGCCAAATAAAGTTGTAGCTCTGGCCATTTCAAGGAAGAGCATTAACGCAACATTACATAGCTGCTCTGTTAGTTACGCATATATAGCAGAGTAATAAATACGCAACAAGTATTTGGCTAATAAAACTCGGTGAAACCTGCCAGCATCACTTTCATTTGTTTGGAGTTATAACTGTGAATGTAGATGAACCTCAGTATTTATTTTCGTTTCGTGTGAATGACAATTGCAAACAAACAAACATTGATAAACTCATAAATTACTACTTACTTTTATATACAGCGGACTTAACGTAATTACATGTTTTTGTACTCACTTTGATGGCAAATCAATTTACCTTTACGAAGGAGAATAAAGTACTGAAACCACGGACAGCGGACAGATAGCGACAAAGACGATTATACAACACATTATTGGGTTAAGTCTGGTTTGAAACATCGATAACTTAGTTGCCCCCGGCGCGGCGAAGGCAAAACGCTAAAGGTGCTCGTGTAAAGTGCGCCTAATAGAATTTTTAAAGATACCTTCCCTTTATTGCCTTTTGTCTGTACGCCTTTCGACGATCGACGTCAAAAGCCTTTGATAATTGCCTTTACTGTTATGAAATTAGTAATTTTTTTATTCAAAAGAAAGTAAGTATTTTCAAAGGATCGTCAAAGAAGACATAAAAGGATAATAGACGTTAACTTATTCATTGGAAACTTGGGTTCTACGTATTATAATCTCTCTTAGTCAAACCCAGTGTTTCCCATTAAAATCATATGGTAAAACCATTCGCGAGACACGACAAACGATAGGTGTTTCCCAAGGGTCAAAATTTGGTCCGTTTTTATTTTGAGCCATTCTTAGAGTAAGTTTGGTCTTATGGATACAAAATTCTTATAGCGCTTGGCCCTAGACAAATTGGAGATAGATCTTAACGAAATTTGAATGATCATGATCCCTAGGGTAGTAGGTAAAAATGTATCAATTCTAGTCGATTGACTATTTAATATGCAGAAATCATATTGACAATCAAAGCAATTACCATATTCAGACTGTATGACGTGATTTATAAATATTGAACATTGTTGGCTTGAAACAGACAGTGTTTAAATTCCATATTATATTCGGAAAGGGTACGACGATTGTTTCAGGTGTAAATGTAATTTTTCACGCATTTTACGAGACAAAACACAGAATCCTCTAGACTTGCGAATTAATGGACATAAATCAGACAAACCGTCAGTTCTTGCGAAGAATTATTATGAATCATGGACGCGTGTAAGGCAATCTTGCTCAATTACTGCCGAACGCCTAACCTTGCCTGTTCGTGAGGATGTGACGTCATGGGCCCCGATATCACAATTTCTGTTTCCTTTTACACTGTGACTATTGATTACCGTACTAGCGCCAATTTTACAATATTTGGACATTTGACTGGAGCAATTTGCATCAAGGTTAAGAGTTTGTGATGTCTGTCTGCAATTTCAGCTAGTGCCGAAACTTTAAATTCAAGGTCAATGGCAAATAACTCTAGCTACAATACAATATTGTTGTATCACCGAACTTATTTTTCCTTGTTTTATAACATCCTCTAAGGCCAACATCTGATGCATGAAGTCTACATTCTCATTAAATAGCAATATTGGTTGTTTGGTATGAGGATAATAAGCATCAGATTTCATTACTTCATTCGATTTTCAGACGTTGGTAAATGAATTCCTAGAATCCTTCAATCAATTCAAATCTACTGTATCAATAAAAATAATCCGATAACCCATCGACCTAACTCCGTCGAATAGGACGATACGAGCGTGAGCACCGAGACAAAGTCGAGGCCATTAACCTCCGGCTATCAGCTGACGACATCGGTCCAACCTCGAGAAATTATCTTTCACGCCATATTTCGGTCGTTCACTGCCTCCACCCTTCGTCACGGAAACAAGTGACATTCTGCCAACTACGACAAAGGGCCACCCAACTATATTGTTAGCTGTCGACTTTCATGAATTTGATCTTTAGGCCCAGCTCAACGATCTGTGAATTCACTCACTTCTTAATCAACACGCAAACTCTTTGTTTTAAACAAGCATCCAGTACCTACATTTCATAACATCAAGAAGAGTAATTAAAATGCAGACATCGAACTGCAAGCGTGATTCACAAAAACTTCCGGTTGCTCACGTTATTTTGGGTGTTTGACCTGTTTATTCGGGAGCATTCTTCGAAATTCATCTCCGATAACGAAGATTAATCCAACATTCCTACGCATTTGGGAGACGTCTTCTAATATTTCAACATTTACTACTAATAAATCTTGTCAGAATGGATCCAATTTATCATGACTGATGTGGGGTTTGTTTTTATTGCTTTGATATTGAGGTGGCCTATTTAGTGGTATATTTTTCACGTCCTTCGTGCAGTGTCATTGACTACGCGCCGCCTGCGCATGTTCAGGTACGCGCGCAAATATCGCGACCTAGTTAGTTGGCAGACCGACCGCCCCAGCTCATCGCGCATGGCATCCTTCTAAAAATAGATGTAATGTTGAGAAAGCACGACCAACATCATATTATCATGTCGTTCTTTCGTCGCCTCTCTGTCTAACTTTGATATTGCTCCTAAGTTCCGAACCTTGTGTTACATTTTTAATTAAGTACCGTTTAATATGCCAATAAATGCATTTCTATCAATGAAAAAAAAAAAGAAAAAAAAAAAAAAGTACCGTTTCAATCTTTATTTGAATCATTCGTAATTAGAGTTTTCAACGAATAATCGAAGTTGTCATGAGTATAAACAGCTTATTTTTCCTGTTACATATTTTACATCGAGAATCAAATCAAGTTTGCGAGAACACATAGGTAGTACGTTTGCCATTGTCATAAAATATTGGCAAAAATTGTCCTCGTTGTTCAAAACGTATTCCGTTTAGCAAAAATTAGCGCTGTCATGCTCCATATTAAGTGTTTTTTGGACCTAAGCAGTTAATACATATAAATCCATTTTGCGTTAGTCATCGCATCCATTCAAATTATTAGAAAGTTTCACTTGGGTGAGTGGAGAACTTTGAGCAATTGTTCCGTCGTTACCGCCTCCTACTTCAGACTTTTTGTTGCGATGCAGTGTTGGTTACTCTAACAAAAAACATAAACTGTGTTTATTTATTGCTGAAACACTTTTGAGAAGACGTATTTTTTTCGGCAGGCAAATGGTGAACAGATTGAACAGAATCGTGAAAGCTCGAGTGTCTGGTGACCCAACGCTCGTCTGCGATGTCGAAACTTCTCAAGTGGGCACACTCGTAGAGCACGAATTAAAAACCCGTCCCCGAGAGCCTTGAAGCACTTGGCCACTTGCCACGCCCATTTGTGGAGCTGGCTACCATTTTAACCCGACCAGTTTCGTCAAATTAACTTCCTAATTAGAAAATGCTATCCTAATTTTATTATCGCTTCCTGCAGTCATGTCTCTATTCAATACTTCACATTCTTCCATAATTTTCTATCTAACAAAGGCCAGATGTTCAACACTCGCTGATTAAGGAACAATAAAGTTGCTCATCGCCGTTTCCGCATACGTAACCGTCTTTATCAAGATAATGGCATTGAAACATGCTAACACGCTAAACATTTCCTTATTTTAAGTCAGGCAGCGGCAGCGATCGCCGATTTCAGACCATCACTGATCGTGGCTTTCCACAGCTTCACTTTTGCCATAACTTTTGATAAAGTTCTCATAAACCAGGAGCATTAGTAACCAAAGCCTCTACGGGCAGGCATCGACCGCGACGTCGGCTAACGGTACACGTCTTTCGAACTACGTTCAGCTCCGTGCCAATCGTGGCGAGAAGCGAATCCAATTACTTTGCACTAACTTTTTTTTAAGAAATAGATTTCATTAAAAGCACGACACCGCAATCCGGTTTCTGTCCACGTATGCGCTCTCCTCAGAGGAGTCTCGGCATTACCTCGCGAGAGTCGGAGGGACGACGCCAACTCAGGCACGACGACGGACGTAGCGCGACCAGCTCCAATTCACTGTCACCGATTCACCACAAAACAAACTTTAGTCACTTCGATATCACTCCTGCGAAGCGTATCATCCAGTTTTTATAACAACTTCCAAGAGTTTTTAAGGTTATTCAAATAGAACACACGAATTAAGAGACGGCCAAAATCGCTCTTCCGAGCGACAAAACGTCCACACACGGGCGAGGCTCGAGGTAGACTGAGTCAAGTAGGTGCTGGCTGTCCCCGGGCGGGTGGAGGGGGGGCGAGGTCTCATTCGCTCTCGCAATCACGTCCAAGCTGGGGACGCGAGCGAGTCGCAAGGCAGGCCGAAAGGTAACGAAACGAGCCGAAGAGCACCCGCTAATCCCGCTATCACCGCTATGGCATGACGGGAGATCGCAGGGGCGTGCACGTGCGTGCAGCCGACAGAGACGGCCTGCGACCAGTGCAGCACGACCTGTGGCGTAAAAGGACATTGACACATATTTCGAGTGATTGTATCGAAAAGGCATTATCATCCATTGTAAAAAGAACTCAGACTAGCCCGCATTGCAAATACTGGTAAACTAACAACAAAAGTATCGAGTAACAACGTTTTGTACCAATTTTCTTTTCGGCTGAAAGTTTTCCACCACAACAAAGTAAAGTTATTGCCATTATTTTGTACAGGTGCTTTAGAACCGTTTTCTTACGGCCGTTTTAGGTACCTATTGTCGTTTTGTTACATTGTAAATGATTGTTTTACTTTTATACCTACCATTCTTTGTTTTCATAACTTGATTGTACGAATACCTACTTATAGATTAATCTTTGCTTACCGGATTGTCAGAAATGGCAGACTACTGAAAGAGTTATATTTTGTTATAGGTACCTACCTACTTCAAATACCTATGTAGTTGTCTGTTTTGGATACTGAAGCAAAATATCTTCAACAGTATATCGTACAGTACAAAAACAAATCCGTTATGTAGCAATCAAACACGCAACAAAAACTTGAACATGAAGCAAATTTCTCTGCGCGCTGCGTTTTTGCACAGTTCACGGTTGAATCGCGTTCCGCGGTATTGCCAGGAAACTCGTTACTTATCCCCGAGGCAAGTGAGAGGGTGACAGAGTGACTAGGTAGTACTGTTGTATAGCGTCAACTCTTTTTAACACTTAATAAAATGTTGGTTGATGTATTCCGTCGACTTTCTTCGCTATCGCTCGTTCGTTCGCACAACTTTCCGATGTCATTGTTCTGTGAACACGTGGGAAGGTTTTGTTTTTGTTCCACTTCCATTTGGTTTTCTGGTCTTTATGAGTAACTTGTGTTGATGTTAAGAGTTTTATCAAAACAGTTTGATGGCTTTTGTCCTGCTTCTTTGATGTCGCGTCGTGGGGACTGTGGATGAGATGGAGATTACTATGTATGGGAGTTCTCAGAAACCATGGATTTGTTAATTTTAGGAAGTCAAGATGATCAGGTCGAATCTACCATTGATCAACTAAGCTGTGCAAAACGTTCTACAAATGGTTCACTTTGGCCATTTGGCTCTCGTAAATTAAAAATCGGAAAGTCAGTAAGTAAACAGTAATTCAGGGAATTCATACACTGTAACTGCTGTAACCTTGTATTGATTGATTCCGTAAGTCACAATATAAGTTTAGTTTTAAACCGTGAAAGCTTAAAACAGTGTTTTATACACTGTATTATAAATAACTATTTTCACCTCAGCACCTCAAACAAGCAGGTTTTGCTGTTTGCAGACAGTGAGCAAAATTCGATTTTGCTGCGAGCGTGAGACAAAGTTACTTTTTAATATTTTTTTTAAATACCGCGAACAGTACAAAATTCGAAATAATTAAACTTCACTTTGTTCTGTCACTTTCACTTCGATACGAAAAAAGCGAGAGATCAAGTCGATTCGAACTTCGATTTTCAAATTCCATATCTAGAAGGCTAAAAAAAAAACAATAAAACGTTCGGATATTACGTGTTTAATTTTAAATGAAAAAATGTTGTATTTCAGACAATCAATTTATATTTTACAATTAAATCAAATTGAAGAATGTTGAAGAAAAAAAAATACGAAGTTTATGTTTCTACTTATTTATTTATTATTTTAACAATCTTTAATACTGAGACAGAATACCGCGAGTGTAGTTCAGAACGCATTTTGAAAAAAATGCGGGATTGTTATTGTTGAAATTCTCTGTTACGCTAGCAATGGTTAGGTCAATGTACGCTAGCTACAAAGTACAATCAAATTTGGATATTAATAAATATTTATTTAGATAATAATAATAAATAGATATTTAGGAGTGACTCCTGTGACGAAGTTTCCTATTTAACACCCGATGAATTGAAGCATAATGTAAAAATGCAGAATAAAAATTCCTGCCTGAAAAGTCTCGCGGTAAATATCTGTACCTATATTATTATTTTAATATCTGTTCATTATGTATATCTCACTATGTTGTTTGTAGTATGTTGTAGTTGTATGTATGTTGTTGAATGAACTGTTTTATATGTATGTTTTGTATTATTTAGGTATATGTTGTCGCTGCTGAGGTGAAAAGTTGTATGTGTTACACGAGACCAAAGTTATTTTGCATCTCGATTCAACTATAGAATCCTTCGCTTACTCAAACTTAATCAACACTCGCAGCAAAAACTCACTTTGCTCTCTTGTTGCACAAATAACTATTGTGCAACAAGAGAGCAAAAGTGGGTTTTTGCTGCGAGTGTTGATTTTGAATCCAGACTAAGCGAAGGATTCTATAGTTGAATCACGACCGAAGCGAGTGATTCTAGTTTAGAATCCTGAGCAAGAGATTCAAAGACACGAGATGCAAATAACTTTGGTCTCGTGTAACACATACAACATTTTCACCTCAGCAGCGGGAACATATACCTAAACAATACAAAACATACACACAAAACAATGCATACAACGACATACATACAACCACAACGTACTTACTACATGCAACATGCTGAGATATAAATACTGTTCAGATATTAAATAATGTACAAATATTTTTTGCGAGACTATTCAGACAGGAAACTTATTTCTACATTTTGTACATTATGCTTCAATTCTTAGGGTGTTAAATTCGTCACTCGGTCTCACTCATATTTATTTATTGTAATTACTTATCCAATTTTTATTTTACTTTGTAGCTAGCGTACATCATTGACCTAATCATTGCTAGCGTAACAGAGAATTTTGTACTGCATCCAATTAAATCGCAAAGACAAGTCTAAGTGATGGTCTAATTATTATTTCATTTGAGTTATGTTAGCCTTTGGACAATACCATAATAAACAATAGTTATTTTCATCCCCCCATCTCGGAAAGAGTATTTTTGCTCTTCGATATCTGAGTGCAAAAGCCGTTTTTATCGTCATGAGGGTAAAGTAATTTTGAATTTAGAACATCGTGTGCACTAAGTAT